>CM077594.1:12585000-22585000 GCA_039654915.1 Aquilaria yunnanensis | reverse complement strand
CATACATGGAATAGAGCCATGAAGAATGCTTTTCAAGCGAAGAATAAGTTTTGTTTCGTTGATGGTTCCCTTGTGAAACTCAGAAAGGAGGATGCAAACTAGAAGGCGTAGGAAAAGTGCAACTCCATTGTGATATCATGGCTCTTCAATGCCCTGTTACCTAAGTTTCAAAATAACATTGCTTATGTGGACACAGCTAGTGAGATGTTGATAGATCTTTAAGATAGGTTTTCACAAGGTAACACACCTATAGTGTATGAACTAAAACATGGTATTTTGCATGTGCAATAGTAGGATCTATCTATGGTGGAATATTACTTAAAACTTAAAAGCTTGTGGGGCGAACTAGCCATTTATTCAAAAGTATCAACATGCTCGTGTGGGATAGCAAGGGAGTTAATGGATGAAAAAAAAATGAAAAGTTGTTTGTTTTTCTCATAGGATTGAAAAATTTACTGTCATTAAGTCTTAAATCCTTAACATAGATCATCTTCCAAGCTTGAACAAAGCTTATTTTCTTGCATCTCAGAAAGAGAAGCAATTTAATGTGGCCATTGTATGAAATGCCCCTGGAGAAGCTGTTGTCTTCATAGCGAAGCAGTCAAAAAATTGTAGACCCTTTGTAAACAAAAATCAGAACAAAAGCAAACTTTATTGCACACAATGTGGAAAGTAGGGGCACTTGGAAAAAGGTTGTTCAAACATGTTGGGTATCTTGATTGGTGGTAGACCAGAGAATAGAAGGGTTCAACCAAATCAATGCACAAACTTGTCAAGGTAATGGCAAACAAGGCTGTGGCAGATGGCTCACCAAGCTCTCTATAAAAGAACGACAACAACATGTGTATCACATAGGATCAATTTAATCAGTTGATGGCCATGTTGTCTAATTAGAATACAATCACAAATTTCATTGATAAGGTTTCTTAGCATTCCTTAAGATGGATCATGGATAGTGACACCTCAGAACATATGGTTTCATAGCAATCTTTGATCTTGAATAGCCAGCTTGCTTCACATGCCCACCTGTTAAATTACCTAATGGGAGTATTTTAAAAATTTATTCTTATGGTTTAGCTCAACTATCTCCTAATATTGAATTGAGCAATTTCCTTTATGTTCTATCTTTCAATTGTAACTTATTATTTATTAGCAAATTGTCCAAAGACTTAAATTGTTCTGTGACATTTTTTCCCAAACTTTTATTCCATATAGGACCTGACATTGAAGAGGCTGATTGGCATGGGTGAAGAGAGTTATGAGTTGTATTACTTCAAGGAGTTCAAGATGCTGATGACTACTCCCAATAAGTCAGATAATTCTCTTGTTACTTGGCATAAAAGATTGGTCATGTACTTTTTGAAAAATTACCTTAAGTTACTTAACTTAGTTGTTTATCTTTCAAAAATTTAAACCATTTTTGTGACCCTTGTCACCGTGCTAAACAAACTAGAAACCATTTTCAAAAGGTTTGAGTACTACAACCGTGTGTTTTGAATTGGTTCATATTGATATAAGGGGACCATATAGAACACCGTCTCTATCGGGAAACATATTAATTCTTGACGATTGTTGATAATCATAGTCAATACACTTGGGTATATTTGTTAAAAAATAAAATTGAGGCAGCCAAATATTTTGCTATCTTTTATGCCATGATCAAAAATCATTTTGGAAAAAGTTTACTCCAAGTTAGAAGTGATAATGCCCAAAAGTTTTTAATAGGGCATTTATTTTTGTTCTTTTAATAGAATGGCATATCACTTCAAATCTGATGTACCAACAATCGACAACAAAATGTGGTGGTTGAGAAAAAGCACCGACATTTGCTTAAGGTTGCTCGATCTCTTTGATTTCAAGCCAATTTACTCATAAAATTTTGAGAAAAATGTATTTTGACAGATACCTACCTTATCAATCACACACTCTTGTTGATGCTGAAAGGTAAAAGTCCTTATCAAATTCTATTCTCCAAAATTCATCCTTTTAACCATCTTCATGTTTTCAGTCGCCTTGCATATGTTCATATTAAAACTTCAAATAAATTTGAATCACGTTTTACACCATGGGTTTTTGTTGGTTATCCATTTGGTCAAAAAAGATGCAAAATGTATGATCAAGAAAAGCCCAAGGTTTTTGTCTCTTGAAATGTGGTCTTTTATGAAGATTGCTTCCCGTTTCAAGATTCCAGTGAACATCAAGCAACTTCTCAACTTGTTCCCCAAACTATTTGTTGCAATGACGGGCCCTTATCACAAATCAACCAAGCTTCATAAAAAATTTCAACTACTGAAAACATGCAAGAAGACTTCAAACTTGAGACCATTGATCCCCTAATTAATAATTGAGAACCACAAGAAAGGCTTAAACATGACCAACGTCCTTAATTTTATATGAAAGAAGTAAGCAATTTATCAGAACCTGCTGCGAGTCAAGCTTCTTCAAGTACCACTTACCCCTTGCTTTCTCACTTGTTATATTCATGATTTACCACTAGCCACAGGGCCTTTCTTGAAACCATATCAACTGTAGAACGCAAAAATTATGTTATGACTAGTAAGGACCATAAGTGGCAAGAAGCCATGAGATAATAAATTTTGACACCAAAGAAGAACAAGACATGGATATTGGAAAGACTCCCACCTAACAAGAAACCTATTGGATCAAAATGGGTGTTCAAAATTAAATATAGAGTTGATAGTTCGATTGAATGATATAAAGTAAGATTGATGGCAAAGGGGTTTAGTCAAGTCGAAGGAGAAGACTACATTGAGACATTTGCCCTAGTGATAAAACTAACTTTTATTCGATGTTTGCTAGCTGTTACTATTGTTAAACAATGGCATTAACATTAGTTGGACATTGTTGAAATGGTAACACAATTTGCCATAATCAATGGTAATCAATCAGCTTTATTATCGTATTGTATTTCCTTTTCTTAGAATATTCATAAAATATCATAGGCTGTATTTAGGAAGATTGTTGCTTTATATAATTCTGCCTCTTCTTTTGAGAGTAATATACGAAAAAGAATTCCATTGTTAAAAACCATGGCATCAGTGCCAAATTTTATCCCTTGGCTCTAACTTTCTTTGAAAAAAATGAGTGACCCACTAGAACCATCATACATCAAATCTGTTCCCATTCTTGTTCAATTTGAGGTGCCTTCAATGCTGGCATTCTTCTTACTGATAAAAAAAATATGATGTATGGTCTCAATTAATAGAGATGCACCTCGTAGAATGTGAGAAAACTATCATATATCCTGGGTAAGACTGATTTTCCTAGTACATCAAATAAATGATATGGCAAATGGTAAGTTGAAAACCAAAAGGTAAAACGATGGCTTCTAACCTTTATGTCACTGGATATCATAAAGTGTTATCTTCGTCTACCAATTGCATGTGAAATTTGGAGTAGTCTTTCAAAAGCCTTCTATCATGGTCATGATGAGATGCATGCCTATTCTCTACATTAGAAAGCCTTCTTAGCCAAACAAAGGTACTAAATCTCTCTCCGTATATTATGTAGAACTAATTGAGATTTTTCAGGAACTGGATCATTGTGATGAAGTCATCATGAAACATCCCGATGATGTTACAACGTATCGGCCATCCATTGAGTGAACCCAGGTCTACATATTTCTTGCGAGGTTGGATAAAGCATTTGATCAACTTTGCTGTAAAATTTTGCATCATGACCCACTGCCCAGTTTAGAAGAGTGTTATTCCATGGTTCGTCGTGAAGACTTATGATCGACGAAGTTAAATAAGGACATTGATAAAGCAAAAGCTTTTGTTTTGATCTCTTAACATTAATCTAGTCAGAAGTCACAAGACTAACCCAAAGCCATAAACCAGAGGAACTCTAACACCACCAACAAATCAACAATGAAATGTACTCACTGTAATCAAATGGGCATACCAAAAATCATTGTTTTGAGCTGATTGGATATTTAGATTGGTGGGATCAAACACGACTTTGAAATTCTAAAAGACCTTCTACTACTACAATTGCTAAAACAAAAGAAGACATTATTCCCCAAACTTCATCGGTATTGGTTATCACTATCGGAGATGGTAAGGCTTTGAATATTTTTGCATTTGTTTTGAATAATGCATGGATAATTGATTCTGGTGCTACTAATCATATGACATTTGATGTTAGCCAAGTATCTACTCTTAAACTTTGCTCCAGAAACTGTATCTCCACTGCCAACGGTAATACTACCCTAGTACTTGGGGAAGGGTACTCACAGCTTACTAGAACTTTACACCTTGATTTTGTATTAGTGGATCCTTCTTTAAACTACAATCTTTTATTAGTTTATCAAGTCACTAACACCTTGTCTTTTGTGGTTATTTTTGTGCTCGATTCTTATGTGTTTAAGGATATTCAGACTCAACAAATGATTGGTTGTGGTATTAAAAGGGATGTTGTACTACTGGATCTAGAGAGAGTAATCTCAAGCATATTATAACAAGCTTTGGCCATAGAATGCACTCCCTCTAAAAGGATTATTAAGATTTGGCTCTGGCATCAACGTTTGGGCCATGCCACATTTAGGTATTTAGAATGGTTGTTTCCTACTCAATTTGCAAATATGGATATTTCTGGTTTAAATTGTGATGTTTGTGAACTTGTGAAAATCCATTGTGCTCAATTTCCTTTGAGTTTGAATAAAAGTCTAGTTCCATTTAAAGTCATTCACTCTGATGTTTCGGGACCTTCTAAAGTGCCCACATTAGGAGGTTCCCATTATTTTGTCACCTTTATAGACGATTGTACTCGGATGACTTGGTTATGTCAGATGAAATCCAAATCATAAGTTTCAACATTGTTCTAGAAAGTCTATAATACGGTATGTACATAATACAATGCCTAAATACAAGTGCTCTGAAGTGACAATGAGGGTGAATATAGGAGTACTTTACTTCAATAATTTTTGGATTTTTATGGATTCATTCATTAAACCAGTTGTCCAGCAGCACCACAACAAAATGGTGTAGTGGAACATAAAAATATACACTTATTAGAGGTTGTTCGTTCTTCTCTTATCGAAGCTTACATGCCCTCATATTATTGGGGCGAAGCCCTTCTTTTTGTTGCTTACCTCATTAATTGAGTTCCATCATGGTCTTTCAACTTCAAAACACCATTTCAAGCATTTACAGATGCCGTTGTTGCACCCCCAGTCACAAATTCACCTCTTTATATCTTCAGGTGTATCGCCTATGTTCATTTTCCTAAAGGGCATCATAGTAAGTTAATGCCTTGTGCTTTAAATGTATTTTTGTTGGATATGATCTACATAAAAAAGGGTCCCAATGTTATCACCCTTCTATTAGGCACATGTTTATCACTATGGATGTCGTGTTCCATGAAGATGCAATGTATTTCTTTGTGTTTAAATTTCAAAGGGAGTACTTTAAGGAAATTCAAATTCAGGAAATTCAAACTTTGGAATGCATTTTTGAAAGATATGTGGTGGAAATAAAACTCAAAGAAGATGTGATAGAAGTGTCTGGTGAATGAGTAGGTGACTTGGGCATTAGTGATCAAAACTTGGATACACTACACAATGAAATAGTAAACACAAATTGGAAGAATTGAGTCATATGGGTGGCAATAACGTGGAGGAATTGGTTACAAGTAGTGAGGAGCACATAGGAAATTATGAAAATTTAAGGATTTTAAAGCTTGAGATGCTGGCTCTCCCAAGTGATATACCAAACCAATTATTTGTTGAGGATATTCCTTATACAGTGTCTGAGTCTTCTAGGAGACAGTTGCCACAACGTCTCACCAAAGGTATCCTTAAGCCAACCTATGAACCTCAATTGTCTAATAGAGTAAGATATCCTATGGACCAGTATGAGCTTACCCATCAATTGTTAAAAATAAATCAAGCATTGGTAAGTCAATTATTTGTTGTATCTATTCTTAACAATGTGCAGGAAGCCCAAACTAGTCCAAGATGGAAAGCTGGAATTAATGAAAAGATGACCCATTTACAAAAGAACCAAATGTGGGAACTCATAGACCTTTTTATAGGAAAAAATCTAGTTGGATGTTGATGGATTTTTTCTATGAAATATAAAGCTGATGGTATGATTAAAGGTACAGGGCAAGATTAGTGGCAAAAGGATACAGCTAAATTTATCGAGTTGACTACACTGAAACATTTACACCTGTAGCCAAAATTGATACAGTTCGAATTTTGTTATCCTTAGCCAAAAATTTCGATTGGACACTCCAACAATTTTATGTGAAGAATGCTTTCTTACATGGTGAACTGTCTGAAGAAGTCTACATGGATCTTCATCCAGGATCCATTATAATAAAGAAACAAAGCCAAAAGGTATGTCGACTAAAGAAATCATTATATGGGCTAAAGCAATCTTTGAGGGCTCGATTCGGAAGATTAAGAAAAATCTATGATAGCTTTTGGATATCACCAATGCAATTCTGATCACATTTTGTTCGTACAAATGAGCAATGGGAAATTACTGTAATCATCATGTATAATGACGGCATGGTGGTAACAGGAAGTGACTCAGTGGAAAGAAAGGTTTTACAGGAATATTTTTCCAAAGAATTTGAAATAAAAGATCTAGGTTCCTTAAAGTACTTTGTTGGAATTGAAGTTGCACGATCTCGAAAAGGTTTTGTCTTGTCCTAGAGGAAATATGCCTTAGACCTTCTAGAAGAGACAAGGATGTCAACATGTTAACCATCAAATACATCCATCAAAGAAGGACTGAAGTTGTGTATTGAAGCAGATTAATGTACTTAGCATACACGAGACCAGATCTTGCATACGCATTGAGCATCGTTAGCCAATTTATGCACAATCTAGGAGAACAGTATATGAATGCAATTATGCGCATTTTGAGATATTCAAAATCAACTCCAGGAAAATGAATTTTATTCTTTAAAAAAACAGAGAAACAAACTATCAATGTCTACATTGATGTAGATTAGGCTGGATATAGAATGATATGCAATCTACATTAGGTTATTTTACCATTGCAAGGGGCAATCTTGTCACCTAGAGGAGCAAAAAGCAAAGAATGGTTGCTTGTTCAAGTGGTGAATCAGAACTTAGGGGAATGGCTCTTGGAATTTGTGAAGGATTATGGCTAAAACTTCTTTTATAGGATTTGGGTTATTCACCAAATAAACTAATTCAGTTGTACTATGATAACAAGTCTGCATGTGACATGGCCCATAATCCAATTCATCATGATCGAACAAAACATGTCAAGATTGATAGATCTTTCATCAATGAGAAACTAGAAGAGAAAAGTTTAGAGTTACTAGAAATCAAATCAGAAGAATAGTTGGCTGATATTTTCATGAAACCAGTCTCAAATCAAATACTTTCAAAATTTATGGACAAGTTGGGCATGATAGACATCTATGTACAAACTTGAGGGGGTGTTGAAATGGTTACACGATTTGCCATAATCAATGGTAATCAATCAACTTTATTATCTTATTGTGTTTCCTTTTCCCAGAATATCATAGGTTGTATCTAGGAAGATTGTTGCTCTACATAATTGTACTTCTTCTTTTGAGAGCAATATATGAAAAGGAATTCCATTGTCGAAAAACAGACATCCATAATGTTTTCCTCTAAGGAGACTTGAACGAAGAGGTCTATATTCTGCCTCCACTAGGGTTGCTTAAGCAAGGTGACTACTGTGTTTATAAGCTTAAAAAATCTCTCTATGGGTTGAAACAGAAACCTTACTAGTTGTATGAGAAGCTCTCCACCGCCTTGATTAGCTTCAGTTTTGTCCAGTTAAAGGCAAATTATTCTCTTTTCACATGGAAGCATGATGCATGCTTTATTGTTATTCTTGTATATGTAGACGATATTCTCATTTCCGGAAATGATGTGAGGGAGATTGAGAAGCTAAAAACACACCTGCATTGTGAATTTTATCTAATTGACTTGAGAAAACTAAAATATTTTTTTGGGTTAGAGCTAGCTCTTCTCCAGAAGGTGTATTCCTCCCGCAACAAAAGTACACTCTTGAATTGTTGAAAGAAATAGGCATGTCTGGCTTGAAACCAACATATTTTCCAATCCAAAAGTAGGATAGGCTTGGCTTTACAAAGAGTCAAGCTTTAAAGGAGCCAGGGTAGTTTAGGAGACTGGTTGGTAAGCTTATTTAGCTTACTATCACTAGACCTGATGTTAGCTATGTGGTTAATCTGCTTTGCCAATTCATGAAGGAGCCTTAGGAGGCACATTATAATGCTGCCATTAATGTGCTTCGTTATATGAAGTTAACACCAGGAAAGGGTCTATTCTTTCCTGCACATAACTCACTCAAACTCCAGGCATATTGCAACGTTGATTAGGCAACCTACCCAAAAATGAGGAAGTCCACAATGGAATATCTGGTTTAGTTTGGAAATGCTCTAGTTTTTTGGAAATATAGGAAACAAACCATTGTTTCCCGGTCTTCTACCGAAGCCGAGTATCGGTCCATGGCTGCTACCAAAAGCAAGCTTGTATGGCTTAAAACTTTGCTTTGTGACTTGACTGCTAATCAGTTTGAACCCATGGAACTATACAGCAACAATTAGGCCACTGTGCACATTGCCACTGAATCAGTCTTTCATAAACGCACCAAGCACATAGAAATTGACTGTCATTTTGTGTGTGACAAGGTGCTTTCTAAAGATATTATGCCTCATCATGTTCTAAGTAGATTTCAGCTAGCAGACATTCTGACCAAGGCTCTTGGATGAGTTTAATTTGACTTCTTGGTGGGCAAGTTGGGCATGCTCAATCTACACACTCCAACTTGAGAATAAGTGTTAAAGGATAAACTCATCTTTACTACCATCATTTAAATTCTCTCTGTACAAAACTCAAAAACCTCAGAAGTCAAAAAAAGAATTTTTTTTTCTAATTGTCATTTAAACTATCACTACACAAAACCAAAAAATAAATTTTTTATTTTAGTTTCAGGGGTAAAAATTGAAAGAATGACATAAATTACATACATCTTAGGCCTCGTTTGGCATAATCATTAGTGATTAGTATTAGAATTTTAAAAAAGCTACCCAATAATAGATTTTAGTTTTTAGCTTCAGTGATTTCATCTCAACCATTAAATAAATTATTAAAAAATCCTTATATAAAAAAATTTATCCAAAACTCTTATACTAATCGCAAAAGCTGAGCCTTAATCTTCTTCCCCAAAAAAAGGCATCATCCAAATTAAGCTGGTGGGAGCTAGTATTTTCTTAAGATCCCCTTAAATAATATACTTATAACGTTTCAACATTTTAATGAACAGTAAGGAGTATAGCATCTTAGAATTCCCAACTGTTGCAAAGAGGGAACCAAACTTCTATAGCTGAACAACATATAAACCTGACTCTTCTATTCCATACATGAATCAATAAAAGATTTTGACAAAAATGGAGCTGTGGTCTTACACATAAACAGACTAGTGCTTAGTGAAGCTGCACTTCTGAGTTCTCACTCCAGAGGATGTGTTGTTCCAACCAGACGAAGAAAGAAGAAATGAACACTATACACATGAGGAAGCAGCAACCGAGCTAGCATGAGCCTCGGTAGAACCCAATCAGTGGTCACTTTCGAGCGGAACAACTGCTTTGTGAGTTACTTCTGCTCCTATGTCCAGTAGCCCCCTCACAGATGCTTAACTCTCTTGTTATTACCATTCTTACGAGATGGAAGGGACCTGGAGGCAACAGCTCTTGAAGAGTTTCTACTCTTGATAGATGCTAGAAACTTGCCTCCTTCGCAGATGAAGAGTTCACCTGCTTGTGACAGTTGACTAAGTCGGGGTTCACAGGTCGCTCTAAAAGCATGAATAAAATCTATAAAAAGCCCAAAACCAAATTAGACACCAAGTTCATCCTAAAGAGAAACCCAGGAAAATCCAAAGAAACTAACACTGAATAAGCAATTCCAACCGAAGAACCCACCTCGATCTGGCCATTAGCAGCGGCAATATGAAGAGCAGAATGGCGTTCATTGTGACGAATTTTGGGCGGCTGTTGCCCGTACGCTTTGTTCTTAGCCCTTCCTCTTTTCTTTCCTCTTTGTTTCAGTCCTCATAAAACGTAAACAACCATTTCTGTTGCAAATGTCAGAAACGTGACAGCACGTGTATCACTTAAATGGGCCAAAGGGTAAAAGGTCAAAAATTACAAAGTTCGAGGGGCGAGTTAGCTCGAGAGTCAAAGTTTAGGGATAAAAAAATCTGAGTTGCCAAAATCTAAGGGACAAAACGGGAAAGGCCTTTTATTTTTACAGAGGTAGGGCCTTTTTTAACAGAAAGACATGTATACATATATACATACACATGAAAAAAAAAAAAACACTAGCCAACGTTGGAGATGTTACGACACACATATTCATGCATTCTACGCGTTAATTATTTACATACATATTATACAAGACAAATAAATACGCTCAAAAACCTACAAATGACTAAACAAACAACAAAACACAACTGATCATTCATAATCTTATTACAAGATTACACAGAAAAAACATGTCTAACTTAATTAATTTCCTTACACCCTTGTAATTCTATCACTGATCCTCTTAATCATGAAGACCAAGTACACAAGAGGCAAGTGCTTACTTTAGCCACTTCCATCTGATCCATTATTGCCAGGCCTGTCATAGTTAATGAAGTCCTGCCTCGGGATGTAGTGGTGGTTGTTTGGCTTGTCTCCGGCAGGGGAAGAGTTAGGCGGCAACTGATCATTTGTATCCTTAACGGCAACTTTCTGCTTACTGGGAAATTGTAATTGTGAGGGATGATCAGCGTCATATTCATGAATTTCATTCGGGTAGTACTTTTGCTTACTGGGAACATTTTCAAGCAACTTCCTCTTCGTCGCAGAGCAAGTGCTCACTATCACCCAGCTGGCTAATAACGTGAGCAGAACAAAAACTCTGGCTTTTGAATTCATTGCAATCTGGATTTTGTAGACAAGTAGAATAATTATAAAAAGGCACACACAAGAACTAATTGTGAGGCTGGCTAGCTAGCTAGAGGAGAGCAACAAAATGGCACAACAATAGAACAAAAAACTTACCTATACCAAGTAGCTAGAGAGGAGAACTCTGGAAGAGGAGATACTATATAAATAGGGTGAGAAGTGTGTGCTAGGGTTGTGTTGTTTATTGTGCTAAGGACAATTATAATATAAATTTGGTGATGGGACTCCAACAAAAGAAGCAGTTTTAAGTGGGTTGGCAATAATAATTATACCCATTAAAATAATTTGACAAATTAAGCGGTTCAAATAATGTAGGTTTTAATAATTATTTGTCCACTTTTGCCGCTATAAATAGGAAACTCCACATATATTTTGCTTAACCAACAAATAATTAAACGATATGCATGTTAATGGGAGCACTTCTTTGTAAATTGGCTATGGTAGTGTCAACGATATCGCTATAAAAATTTTAATATATATCATTCGTCATGATAATGTGACAAATAACGATATTGCTCATTTTCAACCCTATTTGGTAATACAGCTCTTTCACATTTCTAAAAAATTGAAGAAATTTGTACCCATAATTAACATGTAAGGAGGAAGTAACACATGAAATTTTTTATTTTTCCCCTATGAAGGGACACATGTCTCATTGCAATTTGAGTTTAGTTTAACTTCTTTTATCTCAACCCCTATTTATAGACTTATGGTTTTGACATCAATTTGGTGGAGTAGGACACATGTCCCCCAAATATTAGTTAAAAACCATTTCCCTCCCCTTTTTTACCCACAATTTGAAACTCCTCGCCCATTATTCCGCCAACATCTCCCACCCAACTACTTAGCTACGCCACTACCGGGCCACTCATGATTCGACTAAGTTTATAGTTATATCAATTCAACTCTAAATATCTCATACCTTTACGGTTATAATTTTTTGCTTCTTTAACTTGCAGAGCAAACTTCTTCCAAGATTCCTACGCCTATTTGTCTTTGCAGACCTGGCAGACATCTCCAACAGCAGTCATCTCTGTCAATATTTGATTTCTGAATTGAACCTCAATGTTAAAGGTGATAATCCATCAACAACTTTAAATCAATAGTAATCAATAGACATTTCATTTTCTCACGCATATATATATATTTCAGTAGTAATAAAAAACCTCATCAAGTTAATATTTCAAATTCCTATTGATGTATAAAATTGCAGCAGCAAGAAAGTACTATAGAAGCAAAGAAACATAAAAATTGGGACCAGGTAATGGTACTTCTTTATTTACATTTGATGAATATTTTATTTTTTTAAGATAAATGGGTAAAGTCCACTGGAAGTATCTTAACATTTATTTTTTTTCCCAAGTGGGTACCTTATATTTACATTTGTCCTAACAAGATGCCTAACCTCTTAATACGATACTTTCCATCAATTTTGTCATTAAATTAGATGGAAATTGTCATGTAACATTAAATGATACTAAAATAAATTCAAACTAACAAGTTTAAACCCTAAACTTTTACAATCACTAATTCTAAACCCTATAACTTCCACTAAAATCAATTATGCTCTCCCAATGTCAGTCTTCTTCTGTCTCACTCACTTGATTCTCTTTGCTCTCTCTCACACTGCTACCTAGACACCACCGCCGCTTTCCAGCCATCATCTACACTTGAGTCCAGCCAGAATCATCTCTCTCACACTGCTACCTAGACACCACCGCCGCTTTCCAGCCATCATTTACACTTGAGTCCAGCCCGAATCATCCCTTAGCCTCCTTAAATGAGAAGTCCGATGTCTGAGTAGTTTACCTCCGCTGACTTCCCGGTTCGATGGATGGCAAACCGGTCATTGCTGGAAATGGTGGTGGTCGCCCTTCTACTGGAAGCTCGAATATTGGGCGGGATGGACAGAGATTCTAGAGAGAGTTATAGCATCAAGAGAGGTCAAAGAAGGGAGGTGAGATGCGATGGCCTTCAATACTCATTTTGTCAATTCACGGCCTCCTCTGTCCGCTCGATTCTTGCTCAATTCAAGCGGGATGGAGGCTGATTCTCGTTCGATTCAAAGAAGGAAGTGGTGGATTTGGTGGTTGGCGCGCTTGGAGATGACGAGGTTTCCGGCACTAGGTTGTTTGGGCTGAGTTGGGGTGATGGCGACAGTGAATCAAGGTAGACAGCGGATTGGGTTGAGATGACGATGGCGGGGGTTTGGTTGACAAGGCATCAAATCAAGGTAGAAAGTGGCAGGACTGGATTGGGTTGGATGGATGACGATCGGTTGGGTTGGGTGGATGAGGGCAATGGGTGATGATTGGGCAACATGGGAAAAGTAAGATTTGGGCAACAACTATAGTGGCATGGAAAGAGATAGCTAGGGAGAGGATAAACGGAGGAGGACGAAAAGTAGAATCAGAAGTTTAGGTTTAGAGTTATTTGATTGGAAAAGACCGAAAAAGTTTTAGGGTTTAGAATTAGTGATCGTAAATGTTTAGGGTTTAAAGTTATTATTTTGAATTTTTTTTTGCATTATTTAATGCCAGATCTCAAATTTCAATCCAATTTAACAGTAAAATTGACGGAAAGCATCTCGGTGGAACATGTATTAAAAGGTTAGGTATCTCTCTGGGATAAATGTAAAGGTATGGTACCCACTTAGTACCCACTTAGGACAAGAACAAAAGCTAAGGTACTCCCAGTGGACTTTACCCCAAGATGAATGATACATTTTTCCTCCAATTGCTATCTCTTGTCCCTATTTACCAGCCATCAGTAGTTTCGGCAATTCAAACCTACAATATCAGGATATGAGGTAATTGATGAAAGCATATTTTATCTATCATTTTGCCCTTGATCTGTGCATAAATGTGATCATATTTGCTAGTGCTTATTGCCATCTGACCTAATTTTGTAGGCAATGAAGGTAGGAGCAAATTGAGGTTGTAAAGTGCTTAATTACAACTATGGAGATATGGAAAAGCAAAGGAAAAGGATAGCCAGAAGTTGGAGGGAACTGGAGCACAAAACAATAAAGAAATGAACGTCTAGCACCTCACTGCATCACTAGCACAATGAGTAGGGAAAACACGTCACTATTCTGTCACCACTCGTCACAACAAAGTGTCACAACATATAACCATGCATGCAGTGGGTAGTGGAGTGACCACTATTTGAAATAGCCTATAACAACGTTCACCATACCCGGCACCGTGCACACAGTCTCAACATGGTGACCCCTTAAAGCATGCCCTAAGATCCCTTTGCACTTGAGCTAGCACGACACTAAGGAAAACAAAGGCACTATCACCGTGCCACCACAGCTTGCACTGTGACATCCTTTTTTTGCAGATTTCTCAACAATAAGCATCCATTTCAGTTATTTATAGGCCAAGAGACCTCACCGAACACCTTTGTAATTAGTCTAAAAAAACACTAGACAATTTGGATGTTTTGAAACATACAAAATCTGGATTTTAGAGTGAAAAAAGGGATAGGATAGAGAGTAGAGCACAAAAGTAACTACTCTGTTTTTCTTTGAACTTTGAAAAGCCCCATGGGCCAAATGTCACACCTTTAAGCTTAAAGTGGATGATTTTGTATATGGATCCTAGTGATATTTTCTTAGTAGAATAGTTTTCTTACATTTTCTTCTAGTTCAGTCAAACTTCTCACATTTCTCCTTATTCTGTTCATTTTCATTCATGTGTGAGTAGTTACCCACCTCTAGGGTTTGGGTTATTTTATGGAATGAATAATTTGTTAGTGTTGTGCCCAAAAGCCAATCATGAGATGATTGTATTTTTGCACATTGAGTCATGATATTTTATTAAGACATTAATCCAGCAATTATGTTTGTTGTTCTGTTTCTGCGTAACGTAATAAACATAATTGTAACCTTAGAATAATGATATTCTCAAACGTCCCTGGTCTAGTATCATTGTGGAGCGGGTTGCAATAATACATAACGACTAGCATATGTGGAGACTAATATGAGATATGTAGTCTATATATGGGTACAAGTTGGAGAACTTGTGTATTGGACCGACCCACCATGAGAACACTACATGGATCTTTATATGAGTGTCATAAGTGATTCTCATAGTGATCATGGTATATGTAATCCTTTGACCTAAGATCATCAAGGTTCCCAATATGTGAGTCACATACTTTGATACTTTCCTTTGTTGCTCGTAACTGAGTGAACTTGAAGGAGGTCATTGGGTATGTCACATATCATGCGGAGGGATTTGTATGATCAATATGTGATTTGTCCCTCCTATGTAACGGGAGTGATATCTTCGGGCCCCTTGATAGAGTAAGACTTAGAAAAATGCATGGTCATGCTCGGATGAGTTGATATATGATATCAATGTCATCAGTTTAAGTTGGTCTACTCGGTAATCAAGAAACCAAAGATTGAGCTATACGATAGTGACACATACCATGTCTCGTGCTTAGTTTTGATATCTTAGACAAAAGGACAATGACATATATCGGTAATGATCATAAAGGTTTAGTTGAATCACCAACAATCTTGTCACTTGGGTAGCAATGATGTGTTGCTAGATACCGCTCATTGCTTATGATCATAAATGTGATTTATGATCATTGCCAACGTGGTAAGAGCCTATTGGGTCACATATATAAACTATTTGGATCATTAGAATGCATGAGTTAATAATTTAGGTTTTGGTTTCACAATAATTTCGTATTAATAATGAGCCCAATAGTTGAGCCATAATTAAGCCCGAAATTAAAGCCTAATTGGATTAGGGCTTTGAAACCCATTAGGCCTGGAAGTTGAGTCTCACTATAAATACAACTTTTAGTGAGAAATTCGTAGGTCTCCTTGCCCTAGCCTCCCAAAAGAACAGTCGCACTCTTCTCTTGCAATTCCTTGGAGGACGCAAGCTAGCACTGCAAGCACAAGAGAAACGCATCTGCCAGGACGTGGTGGAAGCATGATGATCTTGAGAGGCTCGTGTGGATACCATAGAGAGCCTAAACACTTTAACTGTTCAGGTTTTGTGATTTGACTCTACAGTTGAGTAAAAGATCTTAACCGAAAATTAGGTATGAAAATTTTTGAACACCCGGTTTACCCCGTTTCACTTGGATCCTGGAGGGTTTTGGTTAAATTTCATTGTGCTGTTTGGCTCCCTAAACCTAAGATAATTGAAACTTGCTTCTGATCTTATCTTTAGGATGCCTAATACTCAATCTTGTGCTTCAACTTTGTTGTTGTTTTGTTTTGGTACCTCAAGTACACACCACACAAGGTGCTCGTGAAAAGGCTTAAAAGAGCCTATGATCTTAACCCTTTAATTGGGTTGAGATGGTTTGATTGAGGTTGAGAAACCTTAATAAGTCATCTTAGTAGAAGAGATTGACACTTGATGGCTTGATAATTGTTGCAAGCAAAGAGGATGTTCCTGGTCATGTTTTAGGAGAATTTCTTAGGCTTGAAGTAGTCTTTGATTGATTCAATAGGAATATTCACCCTAGTATGTTATATGCATGCTGCTTGTTTTCCCCCCATTCATGAAACAAACTCACAACAGTAGGTTGTTGTCTTTAATCCATTACATTTTCTTAAGTTAAAAGTAATTGCTTGTTGTTAGCCTTCCTAGCTTTAGTTTGGGTGAACATAGTTGTTGCTTTGATTTCTCCTTAGTTGCTTGTTGATTTTATCATTTTATTTCTTACTTTCTTGTCCACTATTTTAGTTTCAATTCAAGAAATCCACAACTAGATGACTCACACACACACACACACACACACACAAACTATACTATAATCGACTTGTACGATTGCAAGTGTATATTAATGTTTAAACTTATTCATGATTCCTAACACACAAAAACAATTAACAAATGTAAATTATCAATAAAAGTGGTAAAATACACCTTTTAACTCATCTTTTTAACATTCTATTATATTTACAAATGTCTGCATGAATAAGTTCTAAAAAAGATGCATTTCATTCAACTCTAGGAAAAGGTTTCTTAGTCATTTTTGCTTGGACATATATCTTACATTTTTTTATGTTCAAGTTTATCACATGTAATATTGGCATGTTTCTCTGTATATTATAATGTTCTAAATTCATATGTCCTAGTCTAGCATGCCATAGAGATATGGGAGAGTCAACAATATAAAGAGAACAATTATTAATTTCATTAATATAACTTTAACATTTCATCACATATATATACCCTTTCCTTACAAAACATCTTATTCTTGTACATTATAACCTTGTGTGACTCTATAAAAACCTTAAAACCTTTCTAACAAAGCATATTTGTAGATGTAAGATTCTTCTTTATTTCAAAACATGATATACCATGACCAAGTTCATTTTTGTTCGGAAGTAAAAACCAATTCAACAAATCCTTTGCCAAGAACTTTTGCAGCATTGTTGTTGCTCATTAGGACTTCTTCACCCTCAATCAATTTTTGGTCTTCTTTGAGTTTTGTCTCTTCATTACATACATGGATTGTAGTACTAGAATCAAAGAACCAATCAACATTATTAGAAGAAATAGTCATGGCTAATTTAGTAACCATGTCAATCTCCATAGTGGATAGCATGAAGACTAATTTTTTGATTTCATTTCCACTAGATTGGTATTCCCAACATCAGAACCTTATTTCCCATTTTACCAAAATCTGGTAGAACATTATTATACCAGCATTCATAAATAAAATGCCCCTTCTTTACACAATTGAAGCATGTCTTACTTCTTTTTAAGAATTTTTATTTCTTAAAAAATTTTCCATTCTTTTTAACCTTTAAATTGTTTTGAGTTTGTCCAAAACTACTCCTTTTAACCAAATTTACATTGGTTTTTGAGATTAGTGCATCGGTGCACAACTTTCAACTTTTATTTGAAGATGTGTTTAAAACTGATCTATTGTCATATTTTTATGGCATCTAATATTTTCTTCCTATAATTATTCCAAAATGGATGCATTTTTTTAATACTCAAAATTATCTTTACAAGTATATTAAGGTTTGAGTGAATGTATATTTAGAGTTAAAGGCAAATTTGCCTATTTCTTCAAACATGAAGGGCGCCAAGCCACATTTTGACAATGTATTGGCACATAATGCACCGGTGGAATTTAATCCTTGGTTGGACCTGTAGTATATAAGCATTTTAGCTATTTGGTCAAAATGTTACAGACAAGACAAAGGCAATTTTGAAAGAATAACTCTAACTTGTAATAAATTGGGAATTTTTACTTCCAAATCAATCATCCTTGAAACTACAATTTGCAGTTCATGGACTTAATCCATGATCATACATTTCTTCTTGTTCTTATATTGTGCATTTAAGGTGTCCCAAAAATCTCTTGGATTTTTTACGTTAAAATAAAGGTTATAATTTGATTTGTCAACGAGTTTAGAATATGACCTTAACGCATAAGTGCATCTTCTTGTCTATTCTTTATCGATTCGAACATAACTTCATTATCTTCTTCGATAGATGCATGAATTGCAGGTATTTGAGGGTCAATGACATAGTAAACCTTCAAAGCTATGAGAAGAAACATCATTCGGTCCCTCCATCTTGTGTAATAGAATAGGTCCAACTTGATCAAATCTTGTGCAATTGAGAATTTTTTAGTCGACTCACTAGCGTCCATGGTAATTTATTCTTTAAATTGTTAAAATAAATAATAATTAAACTGAAGTTTTGAACTGTGACTAATCACTTCATTAAGGCCCCATTTGGGAACAGTTTTTGTCATTAGCATTAGAGTTTTGAATAATTTATTTAATGGTTGAGATGAAACTGCTAAAGCTAAAAGTTAAAAGCTATAATTGAATAGTTTTTTCAAAACTTTAATGCTAATGCCAAACGGGGCCTAAATAAGATATTGCCAAAATATTTATTTAAGGACAATCCTCTTTAGGATACAACAAAGCATTCTCTAACTCTAATATGGAAAGTGTGAAAAAGGCTCCTAGAATTGAGGCCAAAATGATATATGTATAGGCCTCTAAAAAATACCTATGAATAGTCACATCCTTTCTAACCATCATAATTTTTTAGATGAAAAGATGTCTTGTTATTGAGAAATTATGTCTCTTTTAATAATCGCATCATGTGTCTCTGTAAATTTCTTACAATAAAAAATAAAAAAATATTGCAAAAAGATTCCCATAGTTACTTTTTTTGCTTGTTATTTCTTTTAGGTACTTTTTTTTCTTGCCATTTCTTTCAGGTAAAATCCATACATGGTCCTTTAGTTTTTATAGTTGCCTTAATCTAATCCTTTAAATAATAAGTGTTATCTTAAAGTCCTTTATTTCATATACCGCATCCTATCTAAGTCCATTCCATCAGTCACTATTTTCAACAGAAGTTACTATCATGATTCATTGGGACCCACACTACCGCTATGGCTTCCTCTTTAATAACAATGGATTACCATATTGTAAGTATATTAAACTTTGGAAAAAAATTACACAAACACATAATCATGAGGACGTGAAATGCACATAAGCATAAAATTTATTTCTTTCCCCAAATTAACATCATTCTTTGTCTAACTTCTCCGTACCTCAGTCCTCCAAATGTACCAAAATTTATCCCTTGATTTCCTTCAAAAATTAAAACCCAAAATGTACATTTTTCATGAAAACCAAGGCCCAAAGAGTTATTTCTAATATTTATTTCTAGCATTTAAAATCATCCTTCCTCTGTTCTTGTTCTTCTCCATGGTGGGAGCATTGTTTTCAAGCAATCACATGTGCACAAATTGCCAGGATAACTGGTCAAGTTTGGGTGCAAATCGTTGTGATAGGCTATTATGGAGAAAAGATTCCTACAAACATTCGATCAGCATCTGATTAGATTGGCTAATTTAGTTTGCAATCAAGAAGACAAGGTGAGACGAGATAGAGCGTTGAAGAAAGTTGAGTTTTGGTTGATATGTGGTTCAATGACTAAAAGTTGTGTTTCAATTAGTTTTGGCCTAAATTTTCATCTTCTTATAATATGGTCATCTATTGTAATTAAATAGAAAGCCACAGCAACAGTAATGGGTCTCAATAGGTGTTTGGGATTGTCATCATCAATTTCTATCAAAGATAAAGAAGAAAATGATGAAAGGGACCCAAATAATATGAACTAGGGGTAATTTACATGGAAGTACCTTTAACTTATTTTCGTGTTCTAAACTAATACCCTAACTTAAGGCTATCATATCAAAGTCTCTTACCTCACATTGTACGTCTCAATTAGATTATAGTTATTAATTTGAATGTTAAATCAGATGAAAATTATTGATGTGACAATAATTAAGACTAAAATAAATTTAAAATACCAAATTTAGTCCTTAAACTTTTCTAATAAAAAATTCTAAACCTTAAATTTCTAAACCAACTATCTACATCAAAATTTGTTGATTGGCCAACCTCATTATCCCATTTATCTTGAATCTCTCTCCTCCGAATCTTCTGAAATTTTTTTTCTCTCAAGTTTGTTCTCTTTCTTTCAACTCGCATCTTTCTCCTCTAGATCTCCTAAATTTTTTGCTGAGAGTTTATTAGTGGTAGCATTTCTTCTTGTGAGGTTTGTTGCCATTATCTTGATCATTACAGGAGACACCCTCCATATTATCACTTCTAGATCTATTATTGTGCTCCTCTTCTTTACTCCGTCACCCTTACTTCCCTTAAAATTCTCTCCCATTCAAATGTCATTGTCTTGGTTGTTCTCGATAAGTGGCTACTGCTACAACAAACCCAAATAACAAAGCCCAACAAACTCTAAGAAAATTTACCATCGGTAAGGCACCGAGCAACGAAGGTGGCTAGGAAATTAGTGTCAGCGACGAGGGGAGTAAATAAGCCACATCAGTTAAGGATGGGAATGGTGGCTATGAAGGAGATCAATAAGTACTAAGAGCACAGAGCTTTTAATCTGAAAGCTCTATTTTATTTTCTACACTTCTAGTGGCATGTTCAAGTATCTAGCTGAACCAACAGAAGCAGTTTCTCCAAATTTTGATGTGTTAATATGGTGGAAGATGAACTGTCACCATTATCCAGTAATTAGAGTAATGGCATGTGACATACTAGCTCTTCTTATTTCTACTGTTTCATTAGAGTCTGCATTTAGTACCAGTAGTCGAGTTCTTAATCCAGTTAGTAGCTCAACCCCTAAGACAGTGCAAGCACTTATCTGTGCATAAGACTAGCTTAGGAGGACTTGACGTGTTAATGTGGAAGAGGACTCGGAAGAGCTTGAAAAAATTGAATATGGTATTGTTTATACTTCCATTATGGTTTTACATTTTTTTGTTCATTATCTACGGTCTATCATCTCTTTAAGTATCCTTTGTTTTCATGTTTCTAATTATTTCAAATATGTCTAGTATGAGATTGGGAATTCAATGATTGGTATCTAAATAGACATTAGATGGTTTGAAAGTAAGTATGAATATTCATTTCAAACATATGTTATCTCTTTTATATACCATATCATTAGCTAATCGGTTTTAATTGGTTTATTGGCAAAAATGTGTAGGTTTGATGAAATTTGATTGGTGATGGAGCCATTGGAAGTGGGTAAAAATGGAATGGACCAAATGGTGACATGAGAATTGGAGCTCAAGAGCACTCTTTAGTCTTTACTCTTTAGTGATGTTTTCACTATGTTGGAAACTTTTCCATTAATTATGATTGTACTAGAATTTGAAGATTTAAGTTCAAATGCTTGCTTGGTGACTTGTGAAATTGTCTATTTAGGATTTTCCAAACTTGGATGGATGACTACTTTATATTTTGTTGAACTATTGTGCTAAATTTCTTGGCTATTACATTGTTTCATGGAAATAATAAGGGGTAACGAATTTCAGTTATTTTGGTCCAAAACTGAATCAAATAAAAAAATTTTGGTTCGGTTTTGATCAGTTTTCATTCTAAATTTGGTTAATTCGGTTTCTAATAGTTAAAAACCGAAAACCAACTTAATCGACTAATTCGGTTCGGTTGAAACTGAAATAACCGAATGCTCAGGCTTACCTACGGGGCTGGGCTGACCAACTGGGTATGATCATTTACCATTAGATTTTATATCACTAGCCCTTCCATGCCACATTTATAAAATATGATTGCTTGTGGAAGCCTTTGGCATATGTAGTCTAAATCCTATCCTTACATGATTGATCTTCAACCCTTTGATGTTTAACCACTAAACAGTAACTAAGGAATCAAACTAGCTCATCCTAATGAGGGGTTGGCTATAGGATGCGGGTGATATTGGTGATTATACTCATCTGTAAACTTTAACGTTAGCGTTAAAGTAACCTCATTCTATTTAGCTTAGTTTCATGGTTCATCCTACCATTCCTGATGCCTTACTTGCTCTTTGTTGCCATCATTGTGAGATGATTGCTATTATCAACACATGATTTAGCAAGTGATGGGGACTTGGATTGAAAGGTTAAATTCAATCATCCCCACTTGCATTCATTCTGAAAAGATTTCCCAAGGACCCTTCCTTGTAGGAAATGAATAGGAAAGGGACATAAGAACTAACCCCATTATATATGGCCAGATCCATCCATTTTATTTAGGAAAAAAATCAGATATACGGCTACATCAACCTTCTAAATCTATCCTTCTGGTGGGGCTAATGCTTGTAATCTTTCATATATACAAAAAAGGACTTGGCACATTTAAGACGGTCTTTACAGACATGTGTTTTATTTGTAATATCTATGCTTAATACATACTAGTACCCCGTAGAAGTCAAGAATGCCTAAACGGCGATTGACAAGGACTCTACTATGATCGGCAACTTCCACTTCATTTTGACGGTTGGGAAGTGAACAACCGTGTCTTCCAGGGCAAGCCATCTGTGTTGACACCCAATTTCGTCCGACTTTCATTAATAATAATAATAAATTAATTAAAAATTTATTAAATTAAAAAAAACTAAGAAAATATATTATATATATATTGATAACAATTAGCTTAGGAGGGTGGCATTTTTTTTGTTTTAAAAAAAAGAAAATAATAATAATAATAAAATAAAATAAAATAATGATAATAATAATAGATAAATAAATAATAAATAATAAAAATAAAATAATAAAAAATGGGGTTCTAGCATCTTCTTATCCCATTATTAAAAAAATTATTAATTAAAATTAAAATTAAAATTAATTATTTACATATTTCACTCCCACACGCCTCTCTCTTCTCGCCCTCTCCAGAATCTTCTTTTCCCCCCTTCTTATCTGCTCTCACAGAAAGGGAGCTAGCCTTCCATCTCTCTCTTCTCCCTCCACTAACTTCTTCTTTCTCTATCAGCTTCTCTCTCATCCTCTCTCTCATTCACGCTCTCCCTCTCTCTCTCTCCCTTTCTGAGTGATCTTTCTCCTTCTCCCTCTCTGTTTCTTCTCCTTCTCTGTTTCTATTCTCTCTCTCAGACAACGAACACACACACAGAAAAAAAAAAAAAAAACGTTCTCTCTCTCTCCCTCGCAACAGCTCTCCTTCTCTCACGCTCAGCACCCCTCCTTCTCTCTCTGCTATCTTCCCTCCTAGCCCTGCCGGCGTCGCCTCCCTCCTTCTCTCTCTGCGTCGCCTCCCTCCTGCCCCTGCCGGCGTCGCCTCCCTCCTTCTCTCTCCGCGTCGCTCCCTTGCTGCTCGCCAGCCGCCGCCTCCCAGACCACCGTCGGCTCCAGCTCCAGCGCCCCCTAGCTGTCATCCTCTGCCGTGCTCCCTCCACTCCGTGGACGCCTTCGCCCTCCTTCCCCACTCGCCCTCCGCTCAGCGCCGCGTCTGCCGCCCGCCTGCTGCTCTCACTCCAGTCACCGTCTCCAGCCACCTCCCCTGTGCTCCTTTGCTGCTGTGCAACAGAGGAAGAAGAAGACGCGTTTTTTTTTTTTTTCGATTTGACCAAGTCAAAAGTTAAAAATTTGGTGTAAAATTCTCATTTAATCCTTAGTAATCTTTATTTATCCATCCAAGTCACTAACTTTCTTTTATTTTGCAGATCAGTCACCGACAACAAGCTTTTTGTTTCTTTATTTGTTTGTTTTGCTATGCCTCAAACTTAGCCATTAAATTTATTTGTTTAAGACGGTTTGATATACGAACTGATCAGAGTTGTTTTCTGTTGTTAATGAGCCGAGACACAGGGGGTGGATACGTATGGCTAATATGCATCTTACTTGGTAATGCTTCATGAGTTGAATTTTGATATAGAAATTTGATACCTGGATGCAATTATATCAGTTTATTGTACCCTTTAAAATCAGTAGATCAGTTTCAGAATTACGGGTGTTTATTAAAAAAAAATGATGAATGATAAAATTCTGAGATTTTGAGGATGTCTATATCCATGACCGGGTGATCTGGTAAGATCCATGGCTTGGATAATTATTCAAAAATATTTTAAAACAATAAAAAATATATGAAAGGGGATTTATGAAAATCCTCAGAAGATAATCACCGCACCACTCGACAAGCCCAGCACTGATCGCTGATCAATCGCCCACTGTCGAACGATATCAAAACAGGACAAAAATCTGTTCTGGAATCCATAGCTCGGTTAAAAGTCGAGTCAAATCTCGGTACAATTCCTCTTATATTCTTCAACTTTTCTATTTCACATAAGTTACTAACTTTATTAACAATTAACTGTTATTATTATTATTATCATTATTGGTTGTATCTCCTATTTTTTAAGTGGATAGCTGAAAAGCCCCACTTTATTTATTTATATATCATCTTTTGATATTCTTTTGTTTACTTTATGTGTTTTCCCTTTATCTATTTGCATGTGATATTTAATTTATGCATCTCTTTTTTTAATGGATGTTCAAAACAAAAAAAAATAAAAATAAAAAAAATAAAAAGAGAAGAAAACCTCCACTTTATTTATTGTTATTTAATTTTTCTTTATTTTATGGTTAAACTCATTTCATTTAAAGAAATTAGCCATAAAAAAATATATATGTAAAATAAATCTGAACCATGTTGTTAAGTCAAAAAAAAAAAGAATTTTTAGTTCATGGTATATTGGCTGGAAACTGTCTCGTGCCCGCTTTTGAGCTGCTTCACCTGGTGAAGAGGGTCTGGCTGAGTAACAACGCCCCGTACCATGATCAAAGATTTTTATTTTTAAACTCTTTGATTCCTTTAAATTAACTTCTTATTAAATAAAAAAATTAATTATTTTTAATTCTTTTATAAATTGAGTAATTCTTTAAATAATAAATATCCTTCATTAAACAAGAAAAATTAAAAAAGAAAAGAAAGATAAAAATCAAAAAGATAAAGAAAAGAAAAGAAAAGAAAGAAAAGAATAATAAGATATAAAAAAGAAAGATTTTTTTTAAAAATCATTAACAAATTTAATAAAAAAGACTTATAAGTTAAACTAATAATTGATTCCATAAAATAATAAAATAATAATTAACTAAATAATTTCCATATCCGCATGATCCGGCAGGATCTACGGTTTGAAAAATATCAACCTTTTTAAATAAATTAAATAAAAAGTTAAAAATCCATATTTACGATATGGATTAAATTCTTTAAAATTTCGTCGAATTCCGTGTCCAAATGACTCGGCAGAGTCCATGGTTCGGAATCAAATCTTCCGTGTCCAAATGACTCGGTAGAGTCCATGGTTCGGAAGTATAAAATTCTATACAAATTAATTACCAAAAATCCACATCCGATTAATTCAATTAAAAATTCTAGATTGAAAATTAACTGAAATTTATTTAAAAGCAAAGTAAAACAAAATTAAAATCAACTAAGGTGCCAATTTTGGGCGCTATAACAATATTGTTTTAGCGTAACCGTACTCCCGATCCCCGAACTCTCGCAGACCATATTTTAAGGTATCCAATCGACCTGAGCGAAAACCGATTGGTGGCGACTCCCGAAAAAGACCCGCACGTTGCCACAGCTTGGCGACTCCACTGGGGACACGGTTAGTGAGTCGAGCCTAAAACTTGATTTGTTTTGTTTTGCTTTGCTTCTTTTTATGTGGATTTTTATATGCTATATTTACTTAGCGAAAACATGCATTATGCATTCACGACATGAAGCTCTATACCCGAGCTTCCTCGAAATCGAACACGTTCTTTCTAAGCGGAATTGGTGTTGTTGTCCTTGTGAGGCCATGGTCTCTAAGCCTTCACCGGTTTCAAAGTAGCAAAGTAGTGTATTGCCTCCTGAGACGGTTAGTCTCTGCATGGGCCCATGAAAAGCTACGACTCGAATTAATCCTTCCTTACATAAACCCTAGAGGGTAAGGAATTGGGCCGTCACTATACTTTAGTGATGGGATTCGGGAACTATCCCTGGCCATTTTGATAAGCCACCTTATGCATATAGAATTCCCCACTTAACCATAGAACTGACCATAGAATTTCTACCATTTTACCAACGCTATAAGCATGTCATTGTTATGCTATTTTGTTACCTTACTCTTTGTTTTCTTTGTGATTTATATTTATGGCTTTGACTTATTTTCTCATAAGAGCTCATGAGTTATTAATTTCTATTTAACTTGGTAATAACCTTATTTTTCTTTTGTCGTATTTCTGTTTTGTACAATTTTTCTTCATGCATCAAAACCACGCATCAAACTATAATAACTTTTTAATCTTTCTAATGAAAACTAGAAGTCTTAAAGTTCCACAATAGTTGATAATCAAACCCGCTCATCGCATGCATGCATTACATCAATCACGAACATATAAAGTCTGATAAAAACATAATCTCATTTTGTATTGCATGCGTCCATTATATCAATCACGTGTATATAAAATCTGATAAGAACGTAATCTCATTTTATATTGCATGCATCCATCACATCAGTCAAATGCATGTAAAGTTAATAAAATGAATCTTACTTTAAAAAGGTAAAATTGGATCTCAACACTAATATCCAACTCGGCTCCAAACAAGACTAATGGCAGAACAAACTAAAGGACGTCTCATAGATATACAATCCAAGATAGAAAATATGGCTGGAGCAATTCCCTCCTCATTACACCAAAAAATGAAATTCATTTTTGAAGGAAAGTTAATCACAGTCTTTGCTGAAGAAGGCATTCTGCTATCATCTATATCAATAGTAGCAAAGGCCAAGTGACCTTCTCTTCCAAGTTGGTGTGACCCAAATCCCAAATGTAACTGAAAAGTCTGTGGTGCTGAAACTCAAGGTCCAACAGTTGGTCGAGTCTAAGTTGCTAGGCCATGATGTGATTGGTAATTGAAAGTGAAGATTTTGAGCTGGAATTACATTAATTTTGGAAGGGCTCCAAGTCAGATCTAACCTAACAGTCCGCACACACTTTTGAATGACAGGGAATCCTTTGAATAAACCTGTATCTTTGAAAGCTTGCAAAAGTAATTTAATAGTAAAAATCTCCTAGATTTAGTCCAGAATCTAGGGTGTAGTCTTTGTTAAATGGACACCTGCTATTCTTTTTCTGGTACAACAAAAAGATGTTGCGTGTGCATTCTACCACTTTTTAATCCCATTATTACTTCTACACATTCTACCAATTTTTACCAAAAATTCAATTATTACACCTACACATTCTACCACTTCTTACCAAAAATTCCGTTTTTATATCCATCTCTCACTCCTTTCCATTATACTATCCATTATTGCTATCACACTTTACTTTGAAAAAGATACTACTCGTGGATAAAAATGAAAGTTAAGGGAGATTTGATAGTAGTGACCTTGAAAGTACTGCCAAATCTAGTAAGAAGGATTTCAAATGTTGCACCTCAACTCTAAACAAAAGAATTCACAGTGGTTATCAACATTCTTGCAAGAAGTCTGAGTTAGCTTCCAAAGAAAGTAGCTCTCATATTAAATGGCTTCAATGGCCTCCCAAACTCTTCTTAATGCTCAACACAAGAAAAGGTTCTCGGTTCTCCGCAACACAAACTCCAAAAAGAAGAGAAGTTCATCCCTTCCATAAAAAAAAAGCAACAAGGGAAAATCCAAAACAAAAAGAGACTGAGAGCAAGCATGAGCAAGTAAAGCCACTTGAGTCATCTCACTTCAAGAGGGCTATAATCTTGGTTCTCTACAACACAAACTCCAAAAAGAAAGAGAAGTTCATCCCTCCCATCAAAAGGCAACAAGGGAAAATTCAAAACCAAAAAGGACTGAGAACAAGCACGAGCAAGCAAGGCCACTTGAGTCATCTCACTTCAAGAGAGTTATCAAGTATGTTATCACCATAGCTCACAAAAAAAAAAAAAAAAGAGAAAACAAAAAAAACAAAAAAAAAGGAAAAAATAAAAGAAACGAAGGTTAAGTTAGAGCCAAAGAAAGAAAACAAAAAGTGAGCTATGGATTCTAGACTGAAAACCTGCAAAGGCGGTTTAGAACACAAAAGCAACTTTCAAGCCAAGTATACATAAAGACCACGATAGTTGGGGGGCAACAGATGAGGTCTAACTTTCTGGAAAGAGTGGCAAGTTGAGGTCATCACTATTGAGTTTTTCACCATAATCAAATTTGCTCACGAGTAGTATTAAAAGACCCTTCTTCCACACCACTTAAATTTAACTTTTCTCAAACCGAACATTCTCATTCAGTTAAAAGACTATTATTGTGAATCATGTTTCTACCTTGTTTAATACTGCTCACGAGTAGTATTAAAAGACCATTCTTTCACACCACTTAAACTTAACTTTCCTCAGATCGAACATCCTCATTCAGTTAAAAGACTATCATTGTGAATCATGTTTCTACCTTATTTAATACTGCTCACAAGTAGTATTAAAAGACCCTTCTTTCACACCACTTAAACTTAACTTTCCTCATACCTAACATCCTCGTTCAGTCAAAAGACTATCATTGTGAATCATGTTTCTACCTTATTTAATACTGCTCACGAGTAGTATTAAAAGACCATTCTTTCACACCACTTAAACTTAACTTTCCTCAGACCTAACATCCTCGTTCAGTCAAAAGACTATCATTGTGAATCATGTTTCTACCTTATTGCCTTGCACAGTTTATGTCTTCGAGTTGGAAAGGGAAGAATGGCAGGATATTTTAATTAAAAACAAAGACCGTAAATTACTTTGTCAAGCTTTGCAAATTGATGAAAGTTTTTCTTTAAGGCCAAACCATTATTCATTAATGTGTGTAGACTTAAAAGTAAGGAGATAGCTTGAGACTTTCTTTAAGAAGATGTGGTTCTTGTAAGAGAGATTTACGATCAAGTGCCATCACAAAGGTCTAGAAATGCTTGACCTTCTGTTAAAGGTGAGGTGATACCTTTTATCCACATAAACACCGTATTCAGGGGGGCAAAGTAGTCCCTACGAAGCATAAGAAGGGGATTGCCAACAAAGAAGCTCAATAGACAAGGGGGCAAGTTTTATGGATCAAAACTTGAGCTCAAGGAAGAGCAATCATTCAGACTATAACTTGAGAATAAGTAAGTGTCGGCACGGCCACAAGAAAATGGTCAAAGAGACATTGGAAGATAAGCCTTCGATGATATGAAATCCATAACAGGGACAATTGTCCAGAGAAGCATAAAGAGATTCAATGATAGTCCAAGAAGGCAATCACAAAGAAGATCCAGTAAAGCAAAGACATGAAGAACTAGATCCATTAAAAAAAAAATATCAATTCCACATGCTCTGCATTCATGCATTTCACATCATGCATGCATGACTTTTACATAACAAGGACCAAACGGGAATCACATTCACAGCACAGTTACAGCAGTATAAGCTGAGATCTCAATGTCATCAGCTCTTACCAATCTATCACTGGATACACAGCTAATATGCGGAACCAACCCGCATCAGGAATTCAAGGATAAGGTAGACAATATGTCAAAAGCCTGGCAATCGATTCAATAATCGAGACTACACCTGGAAGGACAGGATTGACGTCAGCTAGTAGTATCCAAGATAAGAGATAGCTATAGCCAAGGATAAGGCAGATATAAAAAAGGATAAAGTAGACAATATTGTCAAAAGCCTGGCAATTGATTCAATAATCGAGGCTACACCTGGAAGGACAGGATTGATGCCAGCTTAGCAGCATCCAAGATAAGAGATAGCTGTGATCAAAGATAAGGCAGACATCAAGAAATATTGTCGTTGAAAATTTGTCAAAAGCGGACAATGGATTCAATAATCGAGGACTGGATCGACGTCAGCTCGATGGAATATCCAAGATAAAAAATATCTATCACATCAAAATGAAGTAGGATCCACTTTTCCGGTTAAGTGGTGGATACGGTACTCCTTGACTCTCAAGTCGGTTCTCTCAGTTGCCCATAATAACTGATTCTTTCCTCTCTTCTTTCTTTTACTTCCCTCTAGAAAATGGATCCTACTCTTTCTGTCTTACAAAAATATTTTTCTTCTCTCCCAATTAACATTCTTAAAAAGATCTACCAAGTTCGCTGTGAACGATTAAGAGTTTTGATGCACAAAGGAATCCCTGAAGATGTACGATGGTTAATCGAAGCTAAGGTTCGTCTGGCAGGTGATATTCCAAAGGCATTTGTGTCTCACATGCCTAGTATAGGCAGAAGCTCTTATGCCAAAAAGCGAAGAGCGAAAAGGTTACGAGTCTGCCACAAATGTGGACGGTGGACTTGTAATACTAAATGTCGTTCTTTAGGAATGATCTCTGATAATCGAGAAGATAAAATACGATTCATTAAGAATGGCCTGAGTAAGGACTCGTTGAATGATATCCAATTGACTCTTGAGACGCATTCTTGTGGATCCGTGCAACGTGAACTTCTTGGTTTATGGAGCATTTTTCATGAAGAACGAGAACGATACAGTCCCGAGAATCTGACTGTAAACGACCCTGTTTGCCAGCTTGTAAGAAAACTGGATGGCAAGCAAATCCTCGACTCATAGAAGCCGTTAATGCCGTTACTGGATGTAAAGCCAGTGGAAGATGTGAGCCACAGTCACAATTACTGTACATACGATTTGTCATATTTGAAAAATTTACATTACCTTTGGACAATAATGTACTTGTTCCTATAAGCGTAATTAACACGTTATCCTTTCATCGCTATAAATGCGTGTTCTTCTTTCCGGTTAAGTAGTGGATGCAATACTCTCTGACTCTCATAATCGGTTATTTCAGTTTCGTACAATAACTGATTTCTTCATCTCTTCTCTCAAATTCTTCTTTTATCAATGGATTCTACTCTTTCCGCCATGCGAAAATACTTTCCTTCCATCCCAATAAATGTTCTTAAAATGATTTACCAAGTTAGATGTGAAAGGATTAGAGTCTTTATGCACAAAGGCATTCCTGACAATGTGCGGTGCTTAATTGAAGCTAAGGTCCGCTCGGCTGGTGAAGTTTCAGACGCATTTGTGCCCCGTATTCCCGGCTTAGGTAAAAGAGCTTATGCCAAAAAGCGAAGAGCAAAGAGGCTAGGTGTCTGTCATAAATGTGGACGATGGAATTGCGATGCTAAATGTCATTCTTTAGGGATGATCACCAGAAATCGTGAAGATAAAAGAAAATTCATCAAGAATGGCCTGCGTAAGGAATCTTTGGATAATATCCTATTAACTTTTGAAACACATTCTTGTGAAATAGTGCAATGGGAAATTATGGATTTATGGTGGACTTTCCGTAAAGAACAGGATCGTTACAGTCATGGAAATCTGACTTTTAATGACCCAGTTTGCCAGTTTGTGAGAAAACTGGATGGGATGCAAATCGCCGATTCATAGAAGGCATTGAAGCTGTTACTGGATGCAAAATCAGTGGAAGACGTGAACCAAAGTCACGATTACTGTACATGCTAGCTGTCGCTTTTGAAATTATCCTCCCAATAATGTACCCACTCCTGACATGAGATACAGTTATGACTACTGTATATAGCTGCTACTTTTGAAATTTTCCTTCTCTTCCAACAATCACGTACCTACTACTGACGTAAGCTACAGTAGTGACTACTGCACATGCTAGCAGCTATTTTGAAAATTTTCCTCCTCTTTTAACGATAGTGTACCCATACCTGACTAGAGTCATACTCGTGACTACTGTGAATAGCTGGCAATAATGTATTCATTCTTGAAAATAAAATTATTACCTTATCTCTTCATCTTTATAAATATATCCTCTTTTCTTCTTTTCTCACATGGGTAAGGATAGGAATGGAGAAAACCTCCACTCGTAAATCCTGAAGTATTTGTGTATTTTCTGGAGCTTTTCCTGGAGAAGATGAAGAGTACTTAAAGGCAGCCAACCATTTGGGTAGTGTATTAGCTGAGCGAAAAATACACTTAGTTTATGGAGGAGGTAGCGTCGGATTAATGGGAGCTGTAGCATCAGCAGCATCTTTAGGAGGAAGCCAGGTTCTGGGTATTATCCCTGCATCTCTGAAATCGGTTTCTGGGGGCACGATTGGAGAAGAGCTAGTGGTTAAAAATCTGCAAGAGCGCTTGTTACAAATGCTTTTTAATGCTGATGCTTTTATCGCTCTACCAGGTGGCTTTGGCATATTAGGAGAAGTCTTCCAAATTGCTTCCATGGCCCAACTTAATTTGCATAAGAAACCCATTGGGCTTTTAAATGTTAACAATTTCTTTACAAGTCTGATAGCTTTTATGGATTATGCTATGCAGAAGAATTTCATATCAAGGGTGGCACGACGAATCATAATATCCGCAACAACTGCTGAAGAATTGCTAGATAAAATGCAAGCTTTTGTTCCTGAACCAGATCCAGCGATGATCCAAATAGACTGGACACGACAGTCTTTCCCGACCAGTTCACTCCCATAATTGTCCTTTACCCGGCTTGTTGAAACATTGTGGAAGAAGAAGCGATCTGATCCGTTTTTCTTGTCCTTTCATTTTAATTATCAGCATTTTCTTTCGTATTTCAGTTTTTCTTTTCAGGGAATTTCGTTATCTTATAAGATAGTTTCGTCCATCCTGATATTAAAACCATGTGACAATGCCTTTAGGTTGGAATGGCTGAGTAAAGAGTAATTTTTATTACTCTTGAGACGCATCCTATTAGGTCTACTAGGCATAACATTTTGGGGTAGTTAAGCTTTGACCTTATTTGGATGACATATCTCACAAGGGAATCTATATTTACTGAAGAAAATATTAGATGAACCTTGAATATTGATTCCAAACATCCGTTCCCTTTACATAATTTGTCAGTGTTATTGTCATCATCAAGACTCACTCGTTTTATCGAAGCCTACTTCTTTGCGCTCTCCTATTATGAAAATTCACACTTTCGAAGAAAATTATTCCAATTTCAATTGCTTTCATATAAATTTCGCTCGAGGTCCTAAGGAAAGCTCCTTAGACTCAAAATCAATTTTCATCATCGGGGTTTTAAGGATGGAACCTTTGCCTCAAAGATAATCAATTTTAATCATCGGGGTTTTAAGGATGGAACCTTTGCCTCGAAAATAATCAATTTTCATCATCGGGGTTTTAAGGATGGAACCTTTGCCTCGAAAATAATCAATTTTCATCATCGGGGTTTTAAGGATGGAACCTTTGCCTCGCAAATAATCAAATTTCATCATCGGGGTTTTAAGGATGGAACCTTTGCCTCGAAAATAATCAATTTTAATCATCGGGGTTTTAAGGATGGAACCTTTGCCTCGAAAATAATCAATTTTCATGATCGGGGTTTTAAGGATGGAACCTTTGCCTCGAAAACAATCAATTTTCATCATCGGGGTTTTAAGGATGGAACCTTTGCCTCGAAAATAATCAATTTTCATCTTCGGGGTTTTAAGGATGGAACATTTGCCTCGAAAACAATCAATTTTCTTCATCGGGGTTTTAAGGATGGAACCTTTGCCTCGAAAACAATCAATTTTCATCATCGGGGTTTTAAGGATGGAACCTTTGCCTTGAAAATAATCAATTTTCATCATCGGGGTTTTAAGGATGGAACCTTTGCCTCGAAAATAATCAATTTTCATCGTCGGGATTTTAAGGATAGAACCTTTGTCTCGAAAACAATCAACGATAGGAGAGTTCCTATCGTCGCGGTTCTAAGGTAGGACCCTTAACCTCAAAACAATCAATTTTCCTTCAAACGATAAGGAGAGTTCCTATCGTCGAGGTTCTAAGGTAGGGCCCTTAACCTCAAAATCATCAATTTTCCTTCAAACGATAGGAGAGTTCCTATCGTCGAGGTTCTAAGGTAGGACCCTTGACCTCAAAATCATCAATTTTCCTTCAAACGATAGGAGAGTTCCTATCGTCGAGGTTCTAAGGTAGGGCCCTTCACCTCAAAACAATCAATTTTCCTTCAAACGATAGGAGAGTTCCTATCGTCGAGGTTCTAAGGTAGGGGCCTTAACCTCAAAATCATCAATTTTCCTTCAAACGATAGGAGAGTTCCTATCGTCGAGGTTCTAAGGTAGGACCCTTAACCCCAAAATCATCAATTTTCCTTCAAACGATAGGAGAGTTCCTATCGTCGAGGTTCTAAGGTAGGGCCCTTAACCTCAAAATCATCAATTTTCCTTCAAACGATAGGAGAGTTCCTATCGTCGAGGTTCTAAGGTAGGACCCTTAACCTCAAAACAATCAATTTTACTTCAAACGATAGGAGAGTTCCTATCGTCGAGGTTCTAAGGTAGGACCCTTAATCTCAAAACAATCAATTTTACTTCAAACGATAGGAGAGTTCCTATCGTCGAGGTTCTAAGGTAGGACCCTTAACCTCAAAAACAATCAATTTTCCTTCAAACGATAGGAGAGTTCCTATCGTCAAGGTTCTAAGGTAGGGCCCTTAACCTCAAAATCATCAATTTTCCTTCAAACGATAGGAGAGTTCCTATCGTCGAGGTTCTAAGGTAGGACCTTTAACCTCAAAATCATCAATTTTCCTTCAAACGATAGGAGAGTTCCTATCGTCGAGGTTCTAAGGTAGGCCCCTTCAAACGATAGGAGAGTTCCTATCGTCGAGGTTCTAAGGTAGGCCCCTTAACCTCAAAACAATCAATTTTACTTCAAACGATAGGAGAGTTCCTATCGTCGAGGTTCTAAGGTAGGACCCTTAACCTCAAAAGAATCAATTTTCCTTCAAACGATAAGGAGAGTTCCTATCGTCGAGGTTCTAAGGTAGGGCCCTTAACCTCAAAATCATCAATTTTCCTTCAAACGATAGGAGAGTTCTTATCGTCGAGGTTCTAAGGTAGGACCATTGACCTCAAAATCATCAATTTTCCTTCAAACGATAGGAGAGTTCCTATCGTCGAGGTTCTAAGGTAGGGCCATTGACCTCAAAATCATCAATTTTCCTTCAAACGATAGAAGAGTTCCTATCGTCGAGGTTCTAAGGTAGGGCCCTTCACCTCAAAACAATCAATTTTCCTTCAAACGATAGGAGAGTTCCTATCGTCGAGGTTCTAAGGTAGGGCCCTTAACCTCAAAATCATCAATTTTCCTTCAAACGATAGAAGAGTTCCTATCATCGAGGTTCTAAGGTAGGGCCCTTAACCTCAAAATCATCAATTTTCCTTCAAACGATAGGAGAGTTCCTATCGTCGAGGTTCTAAGGTAGGACCCTTAACCTCAAAATCATCAATTTTCCTTCAAACGATAAGAGAGTTCCTATCGTCGAGGTTCTAAGGTAGGGCCCTCAACCTCAAAATCATCAATTTTCCTTCAAACGATAGGAGAGTTCCTATCGTCGAGGTTCTAAGGTAGGACCCTTAACCTCAAAACAATCAATTTTACTTCAAACGATAGGAGAGTTCCTATCGTCGAGGTTCTAAGGTAGGACCCTTAACCTCAAAATCATCAAATTTTCTTCAAACGATAGGAGAGTTCCTATCGTCGAGGTTCTAAGGTAGGACCCTTAATCTCAAAACAATCAATTTTACTTCAAACGATAGGAGAGTTCCTATCGTCGAGGTTCTAAGGTAGGACCCTTAACCTCCAAAACAATCAATTTTCCTTCAAACGATAGGAGAGTTCCTATCGTCGAGGTTCTAAGGTAGGGCCCTTAACCTCAAAATCATCAATTTTCCTTCAAACGATAGGAGAGTTCCTATCGTCGAGGTTCTAAGGTAGGACCCTTAACCTCAAAATCATCAATTTTCCTTTAAACGATAGGAGAGTTCCTATCGTCGAGGTTCTAAGGTAGGGCCCTTAACCTCAAAATCATAAATTTTACTTCAAACGATAGGAGAGTTCCTATCGTCGAGGTTCTAAGGTAGGACCCTTAACCTCAAAATCATCAATTTTCCTTCAAACGATAGGAGAGTTCCTATCGTCGAGGTTCTAAGCTAGGACCCTTAACCTCAAAACAATCAATTTTCCTTCAAACGATAGGAGAGTTCCTATCGTCGAGGTTCTAAGGTAGGACCCTTAACCCCAAAATCGTCAATTTTCCTTGAAACGATAGGAGAGTTCCTATCGTCGAGGTTCTAAGGTAGGGCCCTTAACCTCAAAATCATGAATTTTCCTTCAAACGATAGGAGAGTTCCTATCGTCGAGGTTCTAAGGTAGGGCCCTTAACCTCAAAATCATGAATTTTCCTTCAAACGATAGGAGAGTTCCTATCGTCGAGGTTCTAAGGTAGGACCCTTAACCTCAAAACAATCAATTTTACTTCAAACGATAGGAGAGTTCCTATCGTCGAAGTTCTAAGGTAGGACCCTTAACCTCAAAATCATCAAATTTTCTTCAAACGATAGGAGAGTTCCTATCGTCGAGGTTCTAAGGTAGGACCCTTAATCTCAAAACAATCAATTTTACTTCAAACGATAGGAGAGTTCCTATCGTCGAGGTTCTAAGGTAGGACCCTTAACATAAAAAACAATCAATTTTCCTTCAAACGATAGGAGAGTTCCTATCGTCGAGGTTATAAGGTAGGGCCCTTAACCTCAAAATCATCAATTTTCCTTCAAACGATAGGAGAGTTCCTATCGTCGAGGTTCTAAGGTAGGACCCTTAACCTCAAAATCATCAATTTTCCTTTAAACGATAGGAGAGTTCCTATCGTCGAGGTTCTAAGGTAGGGCCCTTAACCTCAAAATCATCAATTTTACTTCAAACGATAGGAGAGTTCCTATCGTCGAGGTTCTAAGGTAGGACCCTTAACCTCAAAATCATCAATTTTCCTTCAAACGATAGGAGAGTTCCTATCGTCGAGGTTCTAAGGTAGGACCCTTAACCTCAAAACAATCAATTTTACTTCAAACGATAGGAGAGTTCCTATCGTCGAGGTTCTAAGGTAGGACCCTTAACCTCAAAAACAATCAATTTTCCTTCAAACGATAGGAGAGTTCCTATCGTCGAGGTTCTATGGTAGGGCCCTTAACCTCAAAATCATCAATTTTCCTTCAAACGATAGGAGAGTTCCTATCGTCGAGGTTCTAAGGTAGGACCCTTAACCTAAAAAACAATCAATTTTCCTTTAAACGATAGGAGAGTTCCTATCGTCGAGGTTCTAAGGTAACCTCAAAATCATCAATTTTACTTCAAACGATAGGAGAGTTCCTATCGTCGAGGTTCTAAGGTAGGACCCTTAACCTCAAAAACAATCAATTTTCCTTTAAACGATAGGAGAGTTCCTATCGTCGAGGTTCTAAGGTAACCTCAAAATCATCAATTTTACTTCAAACGATAGGAGAGTTCCTATCGTCGAGGTTCTAAGGTAGGACCCTTAACCTCAAAAACAATCAATTTTCCTTCAAACGATAGGAGAGTTCCTATCGTCGAGGTTCTAAGGTAGGACCCTTAACCTCAAAATCATCAATTTTACTTCAAACGATAGGAGAGTTCCTATCGTCGAGGTTCTAAGGTAGGACCCTTAACCTCAAAATCATCAATTTTCCTTTAAACGATAGGAGAGTTCTTATCGTCGAGGTTCTAAAGTAGGGCCCTTAACCTCAAAATCATCAATTTTATTTCAAACGATAGGAGAGTCCCTATCGTCGAGGTTCTAAGGTAGGACCCTTAACCTCAAAATCATCAATTTTCCTTAAAACGATAGGAGAGTTCCTATCGTCGAGGTTCTAAGGTAGGGCCCTTAACCTCAAAACAATTAATTTTACATCAAACGATAGGAGAGTTCCTATCGTCGAGGTTCTAAGGTAGGACCCTTAACCTCAAAAACAATCAATTTTCCTTCAAACGATAGGAGAGTTCCTATCGCCGAGGTTCTAAGGTAGGGCCCTTAACCTCAAAATCATCAATTTTCCTTCAATCGATAGGAGAGTTCCTATCGTCGAGTTCTAAGGTAAGACCCTTAACTTCAAAATCATCAATTTTCCTTGAAACGATAGGAGAGTTCCTATCGTCGAGGTTCTAAGGTAGGACCCTTAACCTCAAAATCATTAATTTTCCTTCAAACGATAGGAGAGTTCCTATCGTCGAGGTTCTAAGGTAGGACCCTTAACCTCAAAACAATCAATTTTCCTTCAAACGATAGGAGAGTTCCTATCGTCAAGGTTCTAAGGTAGGACCCTTAACCTCAAAAACAATCAATTTTCCTTCAAACGATAGGAGAGTTCCTATCGTCGAGGTTCTAAGGTAGGGCCCTTAACCTCAAAATCATCAATTTTACTTCAAACGATAGGAGAGTTCCTATCGTTGAGGTTCTAAGGTAGGACCCTTAACCTCAAAATCATCAATTTTCCTTCAAACGATAGGAGAGTTCCTATCGTCGAGGTTCTAAGGTAGGACCCTTAACCTTAAAACAATCAATTTTACTTCAAACGATAGGAGAGTTCCTATCGTCGAGATTCTAAGGTAGGACCCTTAACCTAAAAAACAATCAATTTTCCTTCAAACGATAGGAGAGTTCCTATCGTCGAGGTTCTAAGGTAGGGCCCTTAACCTCAAAATCATCAATTTTCCTTCAAACGATAGGATAGTTCCTATCGTCGAGGTTCTAAGGTAGGAGCCTTAACCTCAAAATCATCAATTTTCCTTGAAACGATAGGAGAGTTCCTATCGTCGAGGTTCTAAGGTAGGACCCTTAACCTCAAAATCATCAATTTTCCTTGAAACGATAGGAGAGTTCCTATCGTCGAGGTTCTAAGGTAGGACCCTTAACCTCAAAATCATCAATTTTACTTCAAACGATAGGAGAGTTCCTATCGTCGAGGTTCTAAGGTAGGACCCTTAACCTCAAAATCATCAATTTTCCTTGAAACGATAGGAGAGTTCCTATCGTCGAGGTTCTAAGGTAGGACCCTTAACCTCAAAATCATCAATTTTACTTCAAACGATAGGAGAGTTCCTATCGTCGAGGTTCTAAGGTAGGACCCTTAACCTCAAAATCATTAATTTTCCTTCAAACGATAGGAGAGTTCCTATCGTCGAGGTTCTAAGGTAGGACCCTTAACCTCAAAACAATCAATTTTACTTCAAACGATAGGAGAGTTCCTATCGTCAAGGTTCTAAGGTAGGAAACTTAACCTCAAAAACAATCAATTTTCCTTCAAACGATAGGAGAGTTCCTATCGTCGAGGTTCTAAGGTAGGGCCCTTAACCTCAAAATCATCAATTTTACTTCAAACGATAGGAGAGTTCCTATCGTTGAGGTTCTAAGGTAGGACCCTTAACCTTAAAATCATCAATTTTCCTTCAAACGATAGGAGAGTTCCTATCGTCGAGGTTCTAAGGTAGGACCCTTAACCTTAAAACAATCAATTTTAATTCAAACGATAGGAGAGTTCCTATCGTCGAGATTCTAAGGTAGGACCCTTAACCTCAAAAACAATCAATTTTCCTTCAAACGATAGGAGAGTTCCTATCGTCGAGGTTCTAAGGTAGGGCCCTTAACCTCAAAATCATCAATTTTCCTTGAAACGATAGGAGAGTTCCTATCGTCGAGGTTCTAAGGTAGGACCCTTAACCTCAAAATAATCAATTTTCCTTGAAACGATAGGAGAGTTCCTATCGTCGAGGTTCTAAGGTAGGACCCTTAACCTCAAAATCATCAATTTTCCTTGAAACGATAGGAGAGTTCCTATCGTCGAGGTTCTAAGGTAGGACCCTTAACCTCAAAATCATCAATTTTACTTCAAACGATAGGAGAGTTCCTATCGTCGAGGTTCTAAGGTAGGACCCTTAACCTCAAAATCATCAATTTTCCTTGAAACGATAGGAGAGTTCCTATCGTCGAGGTTCTAAGGTAGGACCCTTAACCTCAAAACAATCAATTTTACTTCAAACGATAGGAGAGTTCCTATCGTCGAGGTTCTAAGGTAGGACCCTTAACCTCAAAAACAATCAATTTTCCTTCAAACGATAGGAGAGTTCCTATCGTCGAGGTTCTAAGGTAGGGCCCTTAACCTCAAAATCATCAATTTTCCTTCAAACGATAGGAGAGTTCCTATCGTCGAGGTTCTAAGGTAGGACCCTTAACCTCAAAAACAATCAATTTTCCTTTAAACGATAGGAGAGTTCCTATCGTCGAGGTTCTAAGGTAACCTCAAAATCATCAATTTTACTTCAAACGATAGGAGAGTTCCTATCGTCGAGGTTCTAAGGTAGGACCCTTAACCTCAAAAACAATCAATTTTCCTTCAAACGATAGGAGAGTGCCTATCGTCGAGGTTCTAAGGTAACCTCAAAATCATCAATTTTACTTCAAACGATAGGAGAGTCCCTATCGTCGAGGTTCTAAGGTAGGACCCTTAACCTCAAAATCATCAATTTTACTTCAAACGATAGGAGAGTCCCTATCGTCGAGGTTCTAAGGTAGGACCCTTAACCTCAAAATCATCAATTTTCCTTTAAACGATAGGAGAGTTCTTATCGTCGAGGTTCTAAGGTAGGGCCCTTAACCTCAAAATCATCAATTTTGTTTCAAACGATAGGAGAGTCCCTATCGTCGAGGTTCTAAGGTAGGACCCTTAACCTTAAAACAATCAATTTTACTTCAAACGATAGGAGAGTTCCTATCGTCGAGATTCTAAGGTAGGACCCTTAACCTCAAAAACAATCAATTTTCCTTCAAACGATAGGAGAGTTCCTATCGTCGAGGTTCTAAGGTAGGGCCCTTAACCTCAAAATCATCAATTTTCCTTGAAACGATAGGAGAGTTCCTATCGTCGAGGTTCTAAGGTAGGACCCTTAACCTCAAAATCATCAATTTTCCTTGAAACGATAGGAGAGTTCCTATCGTCGAGGTTCTAAGGTAGGACCCTTAACCTCAAAATCATCAATTTTCCTTGAAACGATAGGAGAGTTCCTATCGTCGAGGTTCTAAGGTAGGACCCTTAACCTCAAAATCATCAATTTTACTTCAAACGATAGGAGAGTTCCTATCGTCGAGGTTCTAAGGTAGGACCCTTAACCTCAAAATCATCAATTTTCCTTGAAACGATAGGAGAGTTCCTATCGTCGAGGTTCTAAGGTAGGACCCTTAACCTCAAAACAATCAATTTTACTTCAAACGATAGGAGAGTTCCTATCGTCGAGGTTCTAAGGTAGGACCCTTAACCTCAAAAATAATCAATTTTCCTTCAAACGATAGGAGAGTTCCTATCGTCGAGGTTCTAAGGTAGGGCCCTTAACCTCAAAATCATCAATTTTCCTTCAAACGATAGGAGAGTTCCTATCGTCGAGGTTCTAAGGTAGGACCCTTAACCTCAAAAACAATCAATTTTCCTTTAAACGATAGGAGAGTTCTTATCGTCGAGGTTCTAAGGTAACCTCAAAATCATCAATTTTACTTCAAACGATAGGAGAGTTCCTATCGTCGAGGTTCTAAGGTAGGACCCTTAACCTCAAAAACAATCAATTTTCCTTCAAATGGTAGGAGAGTGCCTATCGTCGAGGTTCTAAGGTACGACCCTTAACCTCAAAATCATCAATTTTACTTCAAACGATAGGAGAGTCCCTATCGTCAAGGTTCTAAGGTAGGACCCTTAACCTCAAAATCATCAATTTTCCTTTAAACGATAGGAGAGTTCTTATCGTCGAGGTTCTAAGGTAGGGCCCTTAACCTCAAAATCATCAATTTTGTTTCAAACGATAGGAGAGTCCCTATCGTCGAGGTTCTAAGGTAGGACCCTTAACCTCAAAATAATCAATTTTCCTTTAAACGATAGGAGAGTTCCTATCGTCGAGGTTCTAAGGTAGGGCCCTTAACCTCAAAACAATTAATTTTACATCAAACGATAGGAGAGTTCCTATCGTCGAGGTTCTAAGGTAGGGCCCTTAACCTCAAAATCATCAATTTTCCTTCAAACGATAGGAGAGTTCCTATCGTCGAGGTTCTAAGGTAGGACCCTTAACCTCAAAATCATCAATTTTCCTTCAAACGATAGGAGAGTTCCTATCGTCGAGGTTCTAAGGTAGGACCCTTAACCTCAAAACAATCAATTTTACTTCAAACGATAGGAGAGTTCCTATCGTCAAGATTCTAAGGTAGGACCCTTAACCTCAAAATCATCAAATTTTCTTCAAACGATAGGAGAGTTCCTATCGTCGAGGTTCTAAGGTAGGACCCTTAATCTCAAAACAATCAATTTTACTTCAAACGATAGGAGAGTTCCTATCGTCGAGGTTCTAAGGTAGGACCCTTAACCTCCAAAACAATCAATTTTCCTTCAAACGATAGGAGAGTTCCTATCGTCGAGGTTCTAAGGTAGGGCCCTTAACCTCAAAATCATCAATTTTCCTTCAAACGATAGGAGAGTTCCTATCGTCGAGGTTCTAAGGTAGGACCCTTAACCTCAAAATCATCAATTTTCCTTGAAACGATAGGAGAGTTCCTATCGTCGAGGTTCTAAGGTAGGGCCCTTAACCTCAAAATCATCAATTTTACTTCAAACGATAGGAGAGTTCCTATCGTCGAGGTTCTAAGGTAGGACCCTTAACCTCAAAATCATCAATTTTCCTTCAAACGATAGGAGAGTTCCTATCGTCGAGGTTCTAAGATAGGACCCTTAACCTCAAAACAATCAATTTTCCTTCAAACGATAGGAGAGTTCCTATCGTCGAGGTTCTAAGGTAGGACCCTTTACCCCAAAATCGTCAATTTTCCTTGAAACGATAGGAAAGTTCCTATCGTCGAGGTTCTAAGGTAGGGCCCTTAACCTCAAAATCATGAATTTTCCTTCAAACGATAGGAGAGTTCCTATCGTCGAGGTTCTAAGGTAGGGCCCTTAACCTCAAAATCATGAATTTTCCTTCAAACGATAGGAGAGTTCCTATCGTCGAGGTTCTAAGGTAGGACCCTTAACCTCAAAACAATCAATTTTACTTCAAACGATAGGAGAGTTCCTATCGTCGAGGTTCTAAGGTAGGACCCTTAACCTCAAAATCATCAAATTTTCTTCAAACGATAGGAGAGTTCCTATCGTCGAGGTTCTAAGGTAGGACCCTTAATCTCAAAACAATCAATTTTACTTCAAACGATAGGAGAGTTCCTATCGTCGAGGTTCTAAGGTAGGACCCTTAACATCAAAAACAATCAATTTTCCTTCAAACGATAGGAGAGTTCCTATCGTCGAGGTTATAAGGTAGGGCCCTTAACCTCAAAATCATCAATTTTCCTTCAAACGATAGGAGAGTTCCTATCGTCGAGGTTCTAAGGTAGGACCCTTAACCTCAAAATCATCAATTTTCCTTTAAACGATAGGAGAGTTCCTAACGTCGAGGTTCTAAGGTAGGGCCCTTAACCTCAAAATCATCAATTTTACTTCAAACGATAGGAGAGTTCCTATCGTCGAGGTTCTAAGGTAGGACCCTTAACCTCAAAATCATCAATTTTCCTTCAAACGATAGGAGAGTTCCTATCGTCGAGGTTCTAAGGTAGGACCCTTAACCTTAAAACAATCAATTTTACTTCAAACGATAGGAGAGTTCCTATCGTCGAGGTTCTAAGGTAGGACCCTTAACCTCAAAAACAATCAATTTTCCTTCAAACGATAGGAGAGTTTCTATCGTCGAGGTTCTATGGTAGGGCCCTTAACCTCAAAATCATCAATTTTCCTTCAAACGATAGGAGAGTTCCTATCGTCGAGGTTCTAAGGTAGGACCCTTAACCTCAAAAACAATCAATTTTCCTTTAAACGATAGAAGAGTTCCTATCGTCGAGGTTCTAAGGTAACCTCAAAATCATCAATTTTACTTCAAACGATAGGAGAGTTCCTATCGTCGAGGTTCTAAGGTAGGACCCTTAACCTCAAAAACAATCAATTTTCCTTCAAACGATAGGAGAGTTCCTATCGTCGAGGTTCTAAGGTAGGACCCTTAACCTCAAAATCATCAATTTTACTTCAAACGATAGGAGAGTCCCTATCGTCGAGGTTCTAAGGTAGGACCCTTAACCTCAAAATCATCAATTTTCCTTTAAACGATAGGAGAGTTCTTATCGTCGAGGTTCTAAGGTAGGGCCCTTAACCTCAAAATCATCAATTTTATTTCAAACGATCGGAGAGTCCCTATCGTCGAGGTTCTAAGGTAGGACCCTTAACCTCAAAATCATCAATTTTCCTTTAAACGATAGGAGAGTTCCTATCGTCGAGGTTCTAAGGTAGGGCCCTTAACCTCAAAACAATTAATTTTACATCAAACGATAGGAGAGTTCCTATCGTCGAGGTTCTAAGGTAGGACCCTTAACCTCAAAAACAATCAATTTTCCTTCAAACGATAGGAGAGTTCCTATCGCCGAGGTTCTAAGGTAGGGCCCTTAACCTCAAAATCATCAATTTTCCTTCAATCGATAGAATAGTTCCTATCGTCGAGTTCTAAGGTAAGACCCTTAACTTCAAAATCATCAATTTTCCTTGAAACGATAGGAGAGTTCCTATCGTCGAGGTTCTAAGGTAGGACCCTTAACCTCAAAATCATCAATTTTACTTCAAACGATAGGAGAGTTCCTATCGTCGAGGTTCTAAGGTAGGACCCTTAACCTCAAAATCATCAATTTTCCTTCAAACGATAGGAGAGTTCCTATCGTCGAGGTTCTAAGGTAGGACCCTTAACCTCAAAACAATCAATTTTACTTCAAACGATAGGAGAGTTCCTATCGTCGAGGTTCTAAGGTAAGACCCTTAACCTCAAAAACAATCAATTTTCCTTCAAACGATAGGAGAGTTCCTATCGTCGAGGTTCTAAGGTAGGGCCCTTAACCTCAAAATCATCAATTTTACTTCAAACGATAGGAGAGTTCCTATCGTTGAGGTTCTAAGGTAGGACCCTTAACCTCAAAATCATCAATTTTCCTTCAAACGATAGGAGAGTTCCTATCGTCGAGGTTCTAAGGTAGGACCCTTAACCTTAAAACAATCAATTTTACTTCAAACGATAGGAGAGTTCCTATCGTCGAGATTCTAAGGTAGGACCCTTAACCTAAAAAACAATCAATTTTCCTTCAAACTATAGGAGAGTTCCTATCGTCGAGGTTCTAAGGTAGGGCCCTTAACCTCAAAATCATCAATTTTCCTTCAAACGATAGGAGAGTTCCTATCATCGAGGTTCTAAGGTAGGACCCTTAACCTCAAAATCATCAATTTTCCTTGAAATGATAGGAGAGTTCCTATCGTCGAGTTTCTAAGGTAGGACCCTTAACCTCAAAATTATCAATTTTACTTCAAACGATAGGAGAGTTCCTATCGTCGAGGTTCTAAGGTAGGACCCTTAACCTCAAAAGCATCAATTTTCCATGAAACGATAGGAGAGTTCCTATCGTCGAGGTTCTAAGGTAGGACCCTTAACCTCAAAACAATCAATTTTACTTCAAACGATAGGAGAGTTCCTATCGTCGAGGTTCTAAGGTAGGACCCTTAACCTCAAAAACAATCAATTTTCCTTCAAACGATAGGAGAGTTCCTATCGTCGAGGTTCTAAGCTAGGGCCCTTAACCTCAAAATCATCAATTTTCCTTCAAACGATAGGAGAGTTCCTATCGTCGAGGTTCTAAGGTAGGACCCTTAACCTCAAAAACAATCAATTTTTCTTTAAACGATAGGAGAGTTCCTATCGTCGAGGTTCTAAGGTAACCTCAAAATCATCAATTTTACTTCAAACGATAGGAGAGTTCCTATCGTCGAGGTTCTAAGGTAGGACCCTTCACCTCAAAAACAATCAATTTTCCTTCAAACGATAGGAGAGTTCCTATCGTCGAGGTTCTAATGTACGACCCTTAACCTCAAAATCATCAATTTTACTTCAAACGATAGGAGAGTCCCTATCGTCGAGGTTCTAAGGTAGGACCCTTAACCTCAAAATCATCAATTTTCCTTTAAACGATAGGAGAGTTCTTATCGTCGAGGTTCTAAGGTAGGGCCCTTAACCTCAAAATCATCAATTTTATTTCAAACGATATGAGAGTCCCTATCGTCGAGGTTCTAAGGTAGGACCCTTAACCTCAAAATAATCAATTTTCCTTTAAACGATAGGAGAGTTCCTATCGTCGAGGTTCTAAGGTAGGGCCCTTAACCTCAAAACAATTAATTTTACATCAAACGATAGGAGAGTTCCTATCGTCGAGGTTCTAACGTAGGACCCTTAACCTAAAAAACAATCAATTTTCCTTCAAACGATAGGAGAGTTCCTATCGTCGAGGTTCTAAGGTAGGGCCCTTAACCTCAAAATCATCAATTCTCCTTCAAACGATAGGAGAGTTCCTATCGTCGAGGTTCTAAGGTAGGACCTTTAACTTCAAAATCATCAATTTTCCTTGAAACGATAGGAGAGTTCCTATCGTCGAGGTTCTAAGGTAGGGCCCTTAACCTCAAAATCATCAATTTTACTTCAAACGATAGGAGAGTTCCTATCGTCGAGGTTCTAAGGTAGGACCCTTAACCTCAAAATCATCAATTTTCCTTCAAACGATAGGAGAGTTCCTATCGTCGAGGTTCTAAGGTAGGACCCTTAACCTCAAAACAATCAATTTTACTTCAAACGATAGGAGAGTTCCTATCGTCGAGGTTCTAAGGTAGGACCCTTAACCTAAAAAACAATCAATTTTCCTTCAAACGATAGGAGAGTTCCTATCGTCGAGGTTCTAAGGTAGGGCCCTTAACCTCAAAATCATCAGTTTTACTTCAAACGATAGGAGAGTTCCTATCGTCGAGGTTCTAAGGTAGGACCATTAACCTCAAAATCATCAATTTTCCTTCAAACGATAGGAGAGTTCCTATCGTCGAGGTTCTAACGTAGGACCCTTAACCTCAAAACAATCAATTTTACTTCAAACGATAGTAGAGTTCCTATCGTCGAGATTCTAATATAGGACCCTTAACCTCAAAAACAATCAATTTTCCTTCAAACGATAGGAGAGTTCATATCGTCGAGGTTCTAAGGTAGGGCCCTTAACCTTAAAATCATCAATTTTCCTTCAAACGATAGTAGAGTTCCTATCGTCGAGGTTCTAAGGTAGGACCCTTAACCTCAAAATCATCAATTTTCCTTGAAACGATAGGAGAGTTCCTATCGTCGAGGTTCTAAGGTAGGGCCCTTAACCTCAAAATCATCAATTTTACTTCAAACGATAGGAGAGTTCCTATCGTCGAGGTTCTAAGGTAGGACCCTTAACCTCAAAATCATCAATTTTCCTTCAAACGATAGGAGAGTTCCTATCGTCGAGGTTCTAAGTTAGGACCCTTAACCTCAAAACAATCAATTTTACTTCAAACGATAGGAGAGTTCCTATCTTCGAGGTTCTAAGGTAGGACCCTTAACCTCAAAAACAATCAATTTTCCTTCAAACGTTAGGAGAGTTCCTATCGTCGAGGTTCTAAGGTAGGACCCTTAACCTCAAAATCATCAATTTTCCTTCAAACGATAGGAGAGTTCCTATCGTCGAGGTTCTAAGTTAGGACCCTTAACCTCAAAACAATCAATTTTACTTCAAACGATAGGAGAGTTCCTATCGTCGAGGTTCTAAGGTAGGACCCTTAACCTCAAAAACAATCAATTTTCCTTCAAACGATAGGAGAGTTCCTATCGTCGAGGTTCTAAGGTAGGGCCCTTAACCTCAAAATCATCAATTTTACTTCAAACGATAGGAGAGTTCCTATCGTTGAGGTTCTAAGGTAGGACCCTTAACCTCAAAATCATCAATTTTCCTTCAAACGATAGGAGAGTTCCTATCGTCGAGGTTCTAAGGTAGGACCCTTAACCTTAAAACAATCAATTTTACTTCAAACGATAGGAGAGTTCCTATCGTCGAGATTCTAAGGTAGGACCCTTAACCTAAAAAACAATCAATTTTCCTTCAAACTATAGGAGAGTTCCTATCGTCGAGGTTCTAAGGTAGGGCCCTTAACCTCAAAATCATCAATTTTCCTTCAAACGATAGGAGAGTTCCTATCGTCGAGGTTCTAAGGTAGGACCCTTAACCTCAAAATCATCAATTTTCCTTGAAATGATAGGAGAGTTCCTATCGTCGAGGTTCTAAGGTAGGACCCTTAACCTCAAAATCATCAATTTTCCTTGAAACGATAGGAGAGTTCCTATCGTCGAGGTTCTAAGGTAGGATCCTTAACCTCAAAATTATCAATTTTACTTCAAACGATAGGAGAGTTCCTATCGTCGAGGTTCTAAGGTAGGACCCTTAACCTCAAAAGCATCAATTTTCCATGAAACGATAGGAGAGTTCCTATCGTCGAGGTTCTAAGGTAGGACCCTTAACCTCAAAACAATCAATTTTACTTCAAACGATAGGAGAGTTCCTATCGTCGAGGTTCTAAGGTAGGACCCTTAACCTCAAAAACAATCAATTTTCCTTCAAACGATAGGAGAGTTCCTATCGTCGAGGTTCTAAGGTAGGGCCCTTAACCTCAAAATCATCAATTTTCCTTCAAACGATAGGAGAGTTCCTATCGTCGAGGTTCTAAGGTAGGACCCTTAACCTCAAAAACAATCAATTTTCCTTTAAACGATAGGAGAGTTCCTATCGTCGAGGTTCTAAGGTAACCTCAAAATCATCAATTTTACTTCAAACGATAGGAGAGTTCCTATCGTCGAGGTTCTAAGGTAGGACCCTTCACCTCAAAAACAATCAATTTTCCTTCAAACGATAGGAGAGTTCCTATCGTCGAGGTTCTAATGTACGACCCTTAACCTCAAAATCATCAATTTTACTTCAAACGATAGGAGAGTCCCTATCGTCGAGGTTCTAAGGTAGGACCCTTAACCTCAAAATCATCAATTTTCCTTTAAACGATAGGAGAGTTCTTATCGTCGAGGTTCTAAGGTAGGGCCCTTAACCTCAAAATCATCAATTTTATTTCAAACGATATGAGAGTCCCTATCGTCGAGGTTCTAAGGTAGGACCCTTAACATCAAAATAATCAATTTTCCTTTAAACGATAGGAGAGTTCCTATCGTCGAGGTTCTAAGGTAGGGCCCTTAACCTCAAAACAATTAATTTTACATCAAACGATAGGAGAGTTCCTATCGTCGAGGTTCTAACGTAGGACCCTTAACCTAAAAAACAATCAATTTTCCTTCAAACGATAGGAGAGTTCCTATCGTCGAGGTTCTAAGGTAGGGCCCTTAACCTCAAAATCATCAATTTTCCTTCAAACGATAGGAGAGTTCCTATCGTCGAGGTTCTAAGGTAGAACCTTTAACTTCAAAATCATCAATTTTCCTTGAAACGATAGGAGAGTTCCTATCGTCGAGGTTCTAAGGTAGGGCCCTTAACCTCAAAATCATCAATTTTACTTCAAACGATAGGAGAGTTCCTATCGTCGAGGTTCTAAGGTAGGACCCTTAACCTCAAAATCATCAATTTTCCTTCAAACGATAGGAGAGTTCCTATCGTCGAGGTTCTAAGGTAGGACCCTTAACCTCAAAACAATCAATTTTACTTCAAACGATAGGAGAGTTCCTATCGTCGAGGTTCTAAGGTAGGACCCTTAACCTCAAAAACAATCAATTTTCCTTCAAACGATAGGAGAGTTCCTATCGTCGAGGTTTTAAGGTAGGGCCCTTAACCTCAAAATCATCAATTTTACTTCAAACGATAGGAGAGTTCCTATCGTCGAGGTTCTAAGGTAGGACCCTTAACCTCAAAATCATCAATTTTCCTTCAAACGATAGGAGAGTTCCTATCGTCGAGGTTCTAACGTAGGACCCTTAACCTCAAAACAATCAATTTTACTTCAAACGATAGGAGAGTTCCTATCGTCGAGATTCTAATATAGGACCCTTAACCTCAAAAACAATCAATTTTCCTTCAAACGATAGGAGAGTTCATATCGTCGAGGTTCTAAGGTAGGGCCCTTAACCTTAAAATCATCAATTTTCCTTCAAACGATAGTAGAGTTCCTATCGTCGAGGTTCTAAGGTAGGACCCTTAACCTCAAAATCATCAATTTTCCTTGAAACGATAGGAGAGTTCCTATCGTCGAGGTTCTAAGGTAGGGCCCTTAACCTCAAAATCATCAATTTTACTTCAAACGATAGGAGAGTTCCTATCGTCGAGGTTCTAAGGTAGGACCCTTAACCTCAAAATCATCAATTTTCCTTCAAACGATAGGAGAGTTCCTATCGTCGAGGTTCTAAGTTAGGACCCTTAACCTCAAAACAATCAATTTTACTTCAAACGATAGGAGAGTTCCTATCGTCGAGGTTCTAAGGTAGGACCCTTAACCTCAAAAACAATCAATTTTCCTTCAAACGTTAGGAGAGTTCCTATCGTCGAGGTTCTAAGGTAGGGCCCTTAACCTCAAAATCATCCATTTTATTTCAAACGATAGGAGAGTTCCTATCGTCGAGGTTCTAAGGAAGGGCCCTTAACCTCAAAATCATCAATTTTCCTTCAAACGATAGGAGAGTTCCTATCGTCGAGGTTCTAAGGTAGGACCCTTAACCTCAAAACAATTAATTTTCCTTCAAACGATAGGAGAGTTCCTATCGTCGAGGTTCTAAGGTAGGACCCTTAACCTCAAAAACAATTAATTTTACTTCAAACGATAGGAGAGTTCCTATCGTCGAGGTTCTAAGGTAGGGCCCTTAACCTCAAAATCATCAATTTTACTTCAAACGATAGGAGAGTTCCTATCTTCGAGGTTCTAAGGTAGGACCCTTAACCTCAAAACAATCAATTTTCCTTCAAACGATAGGAGAGTTCCTATCGTCGAGGTTCTAAGGTGGGACCCTTAACCTTAAAACAATCAATTTTATTTCAAACGATAGGAGAGTTCCTATCGTCGGGGTTCTAAGGTAGGACCCTTAACCTCAAAATCAATTTTCCTTCAAACGATAATAGAGTTCTTATCGTCGAGGTTCTAAGGTAGGGCCCTTAACCTCAAAATCATCAATTTTCCTTCAAACGATAAGAGAGTTCCTATCGTCGAGGTTCTAAGGTAGGGCCCTTAACCTCAAAATCATCAATTTTCCTTCAAACGATCGGAGAGTTCCTATCGTCGAGGTTCTAAGGTGGGGCCCTTAACCTCAAAATCATCAATTTTCCTTCAAACGATAGGAGAGTTCCTATCGTCGAGGTTCTAAGGTAGGACCCTTAACCTCAAAACAATCAATTTTACTTCAAACGATAGGAGAGTTCCTATCGTCGAGGTTCTAAGGTAGGACCCTTAACCTCAAAAACTATCAATTTTCCTTCAAACGATAGGAGAGTTCCTATCGTCGAGCTTCTAAGGTAGGGCCCTTAACCTCAAAATCATCAATTTTCCTTCAAAGGATAGGAGAGTTCCTATCGTCGAGGTTCTAAGGTAGGACCCTTAACCTCAAAAACAATCAATTTTCCTTTAAACGATAGGAGAGTTCCTATCGTCGAGGTTCTAAGGTAACCTCAAAATCATCAATTTTACTTCAAACGATAGGAGAGTTCCTATCGTCGAGGTTCTAAGGTAGGACCCTTAACCTCAAAAACAATCAATTTTCCTTCAAACGATAGGAGAGTTCCTATCGTCGAGGTTCTAAGGTACGACCCTTAACCTCAAAATCATCAATTTTACTTTAAACGATAGGAGAGTCCCTATCGTCGAGGTTCTAAGGTAGGACCCTTAACCTCAAAATCATCAATTTTCCTTTAAACGATAGGAGAGTTCTTATCGTCGAGGTTCTAAGGTAGGGCCCTTAACCTCAAAATCATCAATTTTATTTCAAACGATAGGAGAGTCCCTATCGTCGAGGTTCTAGGGTAGGACCCTTAACCTCAAAATAATCAATTTTCCTTTAAACGATAGGAGAGTTCCTATCGTCGAGGTTCTAAGGTAGGGCCCTTAACCTCAAAACAATTAATTTTACATCAAACGATAGGAGAGTTCCTATCGTCGAGGTTCTAACGTAGGACCCTTAACCTAAAAAACAATCAATTTTCCTTCAAACGATAGGAGAGTTCCTATCGTCGAGGTTCTAAGGTAGGACCCTTAACCTCAAAACAATCAATTTTACTTCAAACGATAGGAGAGTTCCTATCGTCGAGGTTCTAAGGTAGGACCCTTAACCTCAAAATCATCAATTTTCCTTCAAACGATAGGAGAGTTCCTATCGTCGAGGTTCTAAGGTAGGGCCCTTAACCTCAAAACAATTAATTTTACATCAAACGATAGGAGAGTTCCTATCGTCGAGGTTCTAACGTAGGACCCTTAACCTAAAAAACAATCAATTTTCCTTCAAACGATAGGAGAGTTCCTATCGTCGAGGTTCTAAGGTAGGGCCCTTAACCTCAAAATCATCAATTTTCCTTCAAACGATAGGAGAGTTCCTATCGTCGAGGTTCTAAGGTAGGGCCCTTAACCTCAAAATCATCAATTTTCCTTCAAACGATAGGAGAGTTCCTATCGTCGAGGTTCTAAGGTAGGATCTTTAACTTCAAAATCATCAATTTTCCTTGAAACGATAGGAGAGTTCCTATCGTCGAGGTTCTAAGGTAGGGCCCTTAACCTCAAAATCATCAATTTTCCTTCAAACGATAGGAGAGTTCCTATCGTCGAGGTTCTAAGGTAGGGCCCTTAACCTCAAAATCATCAATTTTCCTTCAAACGATAGGAGAGTTCCTATCGTCGAGGTTCTAAGGTAGGACCCTTAACCTCAAAATCATCAATTTTCCTTCAAACGATAGGAGAGTTCCTATCGTCGAGGTTCTAAGGTAGGACCCTTAACCTCAAAACAATCAATTTTACTTCAAACGATAGGAGAGTTCCTATAGTCGAGGTTCTAAGGTAGGACCCTTAACCTGAAAAACAATCAATTTTCCTTCAAACGATAGGAGAGTTCCTATCGTCGAGGTTCTAAGGTAGGGCCCTTAACCTCAAAATCATCAATTTTACTTCAAACGATAGGAGAGTTCCTATCGTCGAGGTTCTAAGGTAAGACCCTTAACCTCAAAATCATCAATTTTCATTCAAACGATAGGAGAGTTCCTATCGTCGAGGTTCTAACGTAGGACCCTTAACCTCAAAACAATCAATTTTACTTCAAACGATAGGAGAGTTCCTATCGTCGAGATTCTAATATAGGACCCTTAACCTCAAAAACAATCAATTTTCCTTCAAACGATAGGAGAGTTCCTATCGTCGAGGTTCTAAGGTAGGGCCCTTAACCTTAAAATCATCAATTTTCCTTCAAACGATAGTAGAGTTCCTATTGTCGAGGTTCTAAGGTAGGACCCTTAACCTCAAAATCATCAATTTTCCTTGAAACGATAGGAGAGTTCCTATCGTCGAGGTTCTAAGGTAGGGCCCTTAACCTCAAAATCAATAATTTTACTTCAAACGATAGGAGAGTTCCTATCGTCGAGGTTCTAAGGTAGGACCCTTAACCTCAAAATCATCAATTTTCCTTCAAACAATAGGAGAGTTCCTATCGTCGAGGTTCTAAGTTAGGACCCTTAACCTCAAAACAATCAATTTTACTTCAAACGATAGGAGAGTTCCTATCGTCGAGGTTCTAAGGTAGGACCCTTAACCTCAAAACAATTAATTTTCCTTCAAACGATAGGAGAGTTCCTATCGTCGAGGTTCTAAGGTAGGACCCTTAACCTCAAAAACAATTAATTTTACTTCAAACGATAGGAGAGTTCCTATCGTCGAGGTTCTAAGGTAGGGCCCTTAATCTCAAAATCATCAATTTTACTTCAAACGATAGGAGAGTTCCTATCTTCGAGGTTCTAAGGTAGGACCCTTAACCTCAAAACAATCAATTTTCCTTCAAACGATAGGAGAGTTCCTATCGTCGAGGTTCTAAGGTGGGACCCTTAACCTTAAAACAATCAATTTTACTTCAAACGATAGGAGAGTTCCTATCGTCGGGGTTCTAAGGTAGGACCCTTAACCTCAAAATCAATTTTCCTTCAAACAATAGGAGAGTTCTTATCGTCGAGGTTCTAAGGTAGGGCCCTTAACCTCAAAATCATCAATTTTCCTTCAAACGATAAGAGAGTTCCTATCGTCGAGGTTCTAAGGTAGGGCCCTTAACCTCAAAATCATCAATTTTCCTTCAAACGATAGGAGAGTTCCTATCGTCGAGGTTCTAAGGTAGGGCCCTTAACCTCAAAATCATCAATTTTCCTTCAAACGATAGGAGAGTTCCTATCGTCGAGGTTCTAAGGTAGGACCCTTAACCTCAAAACAATCAATTTTACTTCAAACGATAGGAGAGTTCCTATCGTCGAGGTTCTAAGGTAGGACCCTTAACCTCAAAAACTATCAATTTTCCTTCAAACGATAGGAGAGTTCCTATCGTCGAGCTTCTAAGGTAGGGCCCTTAACCTCAAAATCATCAATTTTCCTTCAAACGATAGGAGAGTTCCTATCGTCGAGGTTCTAAGGTAGGACCCTTAACCTCAAAAACAATCAATTTTCCTTTAAACGATAGGAGAGTTCCTATCGTCGAGGTTCTAAGGTAACCTCAAAATCATCAATTTTACTTCAAACGATAGGAGAGTTCCTATCGTCGAGGTTCTAAGGTAGGACCCTTAACCTCAAAAACAATCAATTTTCCTTCAAACGATAGGAGAGTTCCTATCGTCGAGGTTCTAAGGTACGACCCTTAACCTCAAAATCATCAATTTTACTTCAAACGATAGGAGAGTCCCTATCGTCGAGGTTCTAAGGTAGGACCCTTAACCTCAAAATCATCAATTTTCCTTTAAACGATAGGAGAGTTCTTATCGTCGAGGTTCTAAGGTAGGGCCCTTAACCTCAAAATCATCAATTTTATTTCAAACGATAGGAGAGTCCCTATCGTCGAGGTTCTAGGGTAGGACCCTTAACCTCAAAATAATCAATTTTCCTTTAAACGATAGGAGAGTTCCTATCGTCGAGGTTCTAAGGTAGGGCCCTTAACCTCAAAACAATTAATTTTACATCAAACGATAGGAGAGTTCCTATCGTCGAGGTTCTAACGTAGGACCCTTAACCTAAAAAACAATCAATTTTCCTTCAAACGATAGGAGAGTTCCTATCGTCGAGGTTCTAAGGTAGGACCCTTAACCTCAAAACAATCAATTTTACTTCAAACGATAGGAGAGTTCCTATCGTCGAGGTTCTAAGGTAGGACCCTTAACCTCAAAATCATCAATTTTCCTTCAAACGATAGGAGAGTTCCTATCGTCGAGGTTCTAAGGTAGGGCCCTTAACCTCAAAACAATTAATTTTACATCAAACGATAGGAGAGTTCCTATCGTCGAGGTTCTAACGTAGGACCCTTAACCTAAAAAACAATCAATTTTCCTTCAAACGATAGGAGAGTTCCTATCGTCGAGGTTCTAAGGTAGGGCCCTTAACCTCAAAATCATCAATTTTGCTTCAAACGATAGGAGAGTTCCTATCGTCGAGGTTCTAAGGTAGGGCCCTTAACCTCAAAATCATCAATTTTCCTTCAAACGATAGGAGAGTTCCTATCGTCGAGGTTCTAAGGTAGGATCTTTAACTTCAAAATCATCAATTTTCCTTGAAACGATAGGAGAGTTCCTATCGTCGAGGTTCTAAGGTAGGGCCCTTAACCTCAAAATCATCAATTTTCCTTCAAACGATAGGAGAGTTCCTATCGTCGAGGTTCTAAGGTAGGACCCTTAACCTCAAAATCATCAATTTTCCTTCAAACGATAGGAGAGTTCCTATCGTCGAGGTTCTAAGGTAGGACCCTTAACCTCAAAACAATCAATTTTACTTCAAACGATAGGAGAGTTCCTATAGTCGAGGTTCTAAGGTAGGACCCTTAACCTGAAAAACAATCAATTTTCCTTCAAACGATAGGAGAGTTCCTATCGTCGAGGTTCTAAGGTAGGGCCCTTAACCTCAAAATCATCAATTTTACTTCAAACGATAGGAGAGTTCCTATCGTCGAGGTTCTAAGGTAGGACCCTTAACCTCAAAATCATCAATTTTCCTTCAAACGATAGGAGAGTTCCTATCGTCGAGGTTCCAACGTAGGACGCTTAACCTCAAAACAATCAATTTTACTTCAAACGATAGGAGAGTTCCTATCGTCGAGATTCTAATGTAGGACCCTTAACCTCAAAAACAATCAATTTTCCTTCAAACGATAGGAGAGTTCCTATCGTCGAGGTTCTAAGGTAGGGCCCTTAACCTTAAAATCATCAATTTTACTTCAAACGATAGTAGAGTTCCTATCGTCGAGGTTCTAAGGTAGGACCTTTAACCTCAAAATCATCAATTTTCCTTGAAATGATAGGAGAGTTCCTATCGTCGAGGTTCTAAGGTAGGGCCCTTAACCTCAAAATCAATAATTTTACTTCAAACGATAGGAGAGTTCCTATCGTCGAGGTTCTAAGGTAGGACCCTTAACCTCAAAATCATCAATTTTCCTTCAAACGATAGGAGAGTTCCTATCGTCGAGGTTCTAAGTTAGGACCCTTAACCTCAAAACAATCAATTTTACTTCAAACGATAGGAGAGTTCCTATCGTCGAGGTTCTAAGGTAGGACCCTTAACCTCAAAAACAATCAATTTTCCTTCAAACCATAGGAGAGTTCCTATCGTCGAGGTTCTAAGGTAGGGCCCTTAACCTCAAAATCATCCATTTTATTTCAAACGATAGGAGAGTTCCTATCGTCGAGGTTCTAAGGTAGGGCCCTTAACCTCAAAATCATCAATTTTCCTTCAAACGATAGGAGAGTTCCTATCGTCGAGGTTCTAAGGTAGGACCCTTAACCTCAAAACAATTAATTTTCCTTCAAACGATAGGAGAGTTCCTATCGTCGAGGTTCTAAGGTAGGACCCTTAACCTCAAAAACAATTAATTTTACTTCAAACGATAGGAGAGTTCCTATCGTCGAGGTTCTAAGGTAGGGCCCTTAACCTCAAAATCATCAATTTTACTTCAAACGATAGGAGAGTTCCTATCGTCGAGGTTCTAAGGTAGGACCCTTAACCTCAAAACAATCAATTTTCCTTCAAACGATAGGAGAGTTCCTATCGTCGAGGTTCTAAGGTGGGACCCTTAACCTTAAAACAATCAATTTTACTTCAAACGATAGGAGAGTTCCTATCGTCGGGGTTCTAAGTAGGACCCTTAACCTCAAAATCAATTTTCCTTCAAACGATAGGAGAGTTCTTATCGTCGAGGTTCTAAGGTAGGGCCCTTAACCTCAAAATCATCAATTTTCCTTCAAACGATAAGAGGGTTCCTATCGTCGAGGTTCTAAGGTAGGGCCCTTAACCTCAAAATCATCAATTTTCCTTCAAACGATAGGAGAGTTCCTATCGTCGAGGTTCTAAGGTAGGGCCCTTAACCTCAAAATCATCAATTTTCCTTCAAACGATAGGAGAGTTCCTATCGTCGAGGTTCTAAGGTAGGACCCTTAACCTCAAAACAATCAATTTTACTTCAAACGATAGGAGAGTTCCTATCGTCGAGGTTCTAAGGTAGGACCCTTAACCTCAAAATCATCAATTTTCCTTCAAACGATAGGAGAGTTCCTATCGTCGAGGTTCTAAGGTAGGACCCTTAATCTCAAAACAATCAATTTTACATCAAACGATAGGAGAGTTCCTATCGTCGAGGTTCTAAGGTAGGGCCCTTAACCTCAAAATCATCAATTTTCCTTCAAACGATAGGAGAGTTCCTATCGTCGAGGTTCTAAGGTAGGACCCTTAACCTCAAAACAATTAATTTTCCTTCAAACGATAGGAGAGTTCCTATCGTCGAGGTTCTAAGGTAGGGCCCTTAACCTCAAAATCATCAATTTTCCTTCAAACGATAGGAGAGTTCCTATCGTCGAGGTTCTAAGGTAGGGCCCTTAACCTCAAAATCATCAATTTTCCTTCAAACGATAGGAGAGTTCCTATCGTCGAGGTTCTAAGGTAGGACCCTTAACCTCAAAATCATCAATTTTCCTTCAAACGATAGGAGAGTTCCTATCGTCGAGGTTCTAAGGTAGGACCCTTAACCTCAAAACAATCAATTTTACTTCAAACGATAGGAGAGTTCCTATAGTCGAGGTTCTAAGGTAGGACCCTTAACCTGAAAAACAATCAATTTTCCTTCAAACGATAGGAGAGTTCCTATCGTCGAGGTTCTAAGGTAGGGCCCTTAACCTCAAAATCATCAATTTTACTTCAAACGATAGGAGAGTTCCTATCGTCGAGGTTCTAAGGTAAGACCCTTAACCTCAAAATCATCAATTTTCCTTCAAACGATAGGAGAGTTCCTATCGTCGAGGTTCTAACGTAGGACCCTTAACCTCAAAACAATCAATTTTACTTCAAACGATAGGAGTGTTCCTATCGTCGAGATTCTAATATAGGACCCTTAACCTCAAAAACAATCAATTTTCCTTCAAACGATAGGAGAGTTCCTATCGTCGAGGTTCTAAGGTAGGGCCCTTAACCTTAAAATCATCAATTTTCCTTCAAACGATAGTAGAGTTCCTATCGTCGAGGTTCTAAGGTAGGACCCTTAACCTCAAAATCATCAATTTTCCTTGAAACGATAGGAGAGTTCCTATCGTCGAGGTTCTAAGGTAGGGCCCTTAACCTCAAAATCAATAATTTTACTTCAAACGATAGGAGAGTTCCTATCGTCGAGGTTCTAAGGTAGGACCCTTAACCTCAAAATCATCAATTTTCCTTCAAACGATAGGAGAGTTCCTATCGTCGAGGTTCTAAGTTAGGACCCTTAACCTCAAAACAATCAATTTTACTTCAAACGATAGGAGAGTTCCTATCGTCGAGGTTCTAAGGTAGGACCCTTAACATCAAAAACAATTAATTTTCCTTCAAACGATAGGAGAGTTCCTATCGTCGAGGTTCTAAGGTAGGGCCCTTAACCTCAAAATCATCCATTTTATTTCAAACGATAGGAGAGTTCCTATCGTCGAGGTTCTAAGGTAGGGCCCTTAACCTCAAAATCATCAATTTTCCTTCAAACGATAGGAGAGTTCCTATCGTCGAGGTTCTAAGGTAGGACCCTTAACCTCAAAACAATTAATTTTCCTTCAAACGATAGGAGAGTTCCTATCGTCGAGGTTCTAAGGTAGGACCCTTAACCTCAAAAACAATTAATTTTACTTCAAACGATAGGAGAGTTCCTATCGTCGAGGTTCTAAGGTAGGGCCCTTAACCTCAAAATCATCAATTTTACTTCAAACGATAGGAGAGTTCCTATCGTCGAGATTCTAAGGTAGGACCCTTAACCTCAAAATCATCAATTTTCCTTCAAACGATAGGAGAGTTCCTATCGTCGAGGTTCTAAGTTAGGACCCTTAACCTCAAAACAATCAATTTTACTTCAAACGATAGGAGAGTTCCTATCGTCGAGGTTCTAAGGTAGGACCCTTAACCTCAAAAACAATCAATTTTCCTTCAAACGTTAGGAGAGTTCCTATCGTCGAGGTTCTAAGGTAGGGCCCTTAACCTCAAAATCATCCATTTTATTTCAAACGATAGGAGAGTTCCTATCGTCGAGGTTCTAAGGAAGGACCCTTAACCTCAAAATCATCAATTTTCCTTCAAACGATAGGAGAGTTCCTATCGTCGAGGTTCTAAGGTAGGACCCTTAACCTCAAAACAATTAATTTTCCTTCAAACGATAGGAGAGTTCCTATCGTCGAGGTTCTAAGGTAGGACCCTTAACCTCAAAAACAATTAATTTTACTTCAAACGATAGGAGAGTTCCTATCGTCGAGGTTCTAAGGTAGGGCCCTTAATCTCAAAATCATCAATTTTACTTCAAACGATAGGAGAGTTCCTATCTTCGAGGTTCTAAGGTAGGACCCTTAACCTCAAAACAATCAATTTTCCTTCAAACGATAGGAGAGTTCCTATCGTCGAGGTTCTAAGGTGGGACCCTTAACCTTAAAACAATCAATTTTACTTCAAACGATAGGAGAGTTCCTATCGTCGGGGTTCTAAGGTAGGACCCTTAACCTCAAAATCAATTTTCCTTCAAACAATAGGAGAGTTCTTATCGTCGAGGTTCTAAGGTAGGGCCCTTAACCTCAAAATCATCAATTTTCCTTCAAACGATAAGAGAGTTCCTATCGTCGAGGTTCTAAGGTAGGGCCCTTAACCTCAAAATCATCAATTTTCCTTCAAACGATAGGAGAGTTCCTATCGTCGAGGTTCTAAGGTAGGGCCCTTAACCTCAAAATCATCAATTTTCCTTCAAACGATAGGAGAGTTCCTATCGTCGAGGTTCTAAGGTAGGACCCTTAACCTCAAAACAATCAATTTTACTTCAAACGATAGGAGAGTTCCTATCGTCGAGGTTCTAAGGTAGGACCCTTAACCTCAAAAACTATCAATTTTCCTTCAAACGATAGGAGAGTTCCTATCGTCGAGCTTCTAAGGTAGGGCCCTTAACCTCAAAATCATCAATTTTCCTTCAAACGATAGGAGAGTTCCTATCGTCGAGGTTCTAAGGTAGGACCCTTAACCTCAAAAACAATCAATTTTCCTTTAAACGATAGGAGAGTTCCTATCGTCGAGGTTCTAAGGTAACCTCAAAATCATCAATTTTACTTCAAACGATAGGAGAGTTCCTATCGTCGAGGTTCTAAGGTAGGACCCTTAACCTCAAAAACAATCAATTTTCCTTCAAACGATAGGAGAGTTCCTATCGTCGAGGTTCTAAGGTACGACCCTTAACCTCAAAATCATCAATTTTACTTCAAACGATAGGAGAGTCCCTATCGTCGAGGTTCTAAGGTAGGACCCTTAACCTCAAAATCATCAATTTTCCTTTAAACGATAGGAGAGTTCTTATCGTCGAGGTTCTAAGGTAGGGCCCTTAACCTCAAAATCATCAATTTTATTTCAAACGATAGGAGAGTCCCTATCGTCGAGGTTCTAGGGTAGGACCCTTAACCTCAAAATAATCAATTTTCCTTTAAACGATAGGAGAGTTCCTATCGTCGAGGTTCTAAGGTAGGGCCCTTAACCTAAAAACAATTAATTTTACATCAAACGATAGGAGAGTTCCTATCGTCGAGGTTCTAACGTAGGACCCTTAACCTAAAAAACAATCAATTTTCCTTCAAACGATAGGAGAGTTCCTATCGTCGAGGTTCTAAGGTAGGACCCTTAACCTCAAAACAATCAATTTTACTTCAAACGATAGGAGAGTTCCTATCGTCGAGGTTCTAAGGTAGGACCCTTAACCTCAAAATCATCAATTTTCCTTCAAACGATAGGAGAGTTCCTATCGTCGAGGTTCTAAGGTAGGGCCCTTAACCTCAAAACAATTAATTTTACATCAAACGATAGGAGAGTTCCTATCGTCGAGGTTCTAACGTAGGACCCTTAACCTAAAAAACAATCAATTTTCCTTCAAACGATAGGAGAGTTCCTATCGTCGAGGTTCTAAGGTAGGGCCCTTAACCTCAAAATCATCAATTTTCCTTCAAACGATAGGAGAGTTCCTATCGTCGAGGTTCTAAGGTAGGGCCCTTAACCTCAAAATCATCAATTTTCCTTCAAACGATAGGAGAGTTCCTATCGTCGAGGTTCTAAGGTAGGATCTTTAACTTCAAAATCATCAATTTTCCTTGAAACGATAGGAGAGTTCCTATCGTCGAGGTTCTAAGGTAGGGCCCTTAACCTCAAAATCATCAATTTTCCTTCAAACAATAGGAGAGTTCCTATCGTCGAGGTTCTAAGGTAGGACCCTTAACCTCAAAATCATCAATTTTCCTTCAAACGATAGGAGAGTTCCTATCGTCGAGGTTCTAAGGTAGGACCCTTAACCTCAAAACAATCAATTTTACTTCAAACGATAGGAGAGTTCCTATAGTCGAGGTTCTAAGGTAGGACCCTTAACCTGAAAAACAATCAATTTTCCTTCAAACGATAGGAGAGTTCCTATCGTCGAGGTTCTAAGGTAGGGCCCTTAACCTCAAAATCATCAATTTTACTTCAAACGATAGGAGAGTTCCTATCGTCGAGGTTCTAAGGTAGGACCCTTAACCTCAAAATCATCAATTTTCCTTCAAACGATAGGAGAGTTCCTATCGTCGAGGTTCCAACGTAGGACGCTTAACCTCAAAACAATCAATTTTACTTCAAACGATAGGAGAGTTCCTATCGTCGAGATTCTAATGTAGGACCCTTAACCTCAAAAACAATCAATTTTCCTTCAAACGATAGGAGAGTTCCTATCGTCGAGGTTCTAAGGTAGGGCCCTTAACCTTAAAATCATCAATTTTACTTCAAACGATAGTAGAGTTCCTATCGTCGAGGTTCTAAGGTAGGACCTTTAACCTCAAAATCATCAATTTTCCTTGAAATGATAGGAGAGTTCCTATCGTCGAGGTTCTAAGGTAGGGCCCTTAACCTCAAAATCAATAATTTTACTTCAAACGATAGGAGAGTTCCTATCGTCGAGGTTCTAAGGTAGGACCCTTAACCTCAAAATCATCAATTTTCCTTCAAACGATAGGAGAGTTCCTATCGTCGAGGTTCTAAGTTAGGACCCTTAACCTCAAAACAATCAATTTTACTTCAAACGATAGGAGAGTTCCTATCGTCGAGGTTCTAAGGTAGGACCCTTAACCTCAAAAACAATCAATTTTCCTTCAAACGATAGGAGAGTTCCTATCGTCGAGGTTCTAAGGTAGGGCCCTTAACCTCAAAATCATCCATTTTATTTCAAACGATAGGAGAGTTCCTATCGTCGAGGTTCTAAGGTAGGGCCCTTAACCTCAAAATCATCAATTTTCCTTCAAACGATAGGAGAGTTCCTATCGTCGAGGTTCTAAGGTAGGACCCTTAACCTCAAAAACAATTAATTTTACTTCAAACGATAGGAGAGTTCCTATCGTCGAGGTTCTAAGGTAGGGCCCTTAACCTCAAAATCATCAATTTTACTTCAAACGATAGGAGAGTTCCTATCGTCGAGGTTCTAAGGTAGGACCCTTAACCTCAAAACAATCAATTTTCCTTCAAACGATAGGAGAGTTCCTATCGTCGAGGTTCTAAGGTGGGACCCTTAACCTTAAAACAATCAATTTTACTTCAAACGATAGGAGAGTTCCTATCGTCGGGGTTCTAAGTAGGACCCTTAACCTCAAAATCAATTTTCCTTCAAACGATAGGAGAGTTCTTATCGTCGAGGTTCTAAGGTAGGGCCCTTAACCTCAAAATCATCAATTTTCCTTCAAACGATAAGAGAGTTCCTATCGTCGAGGTTCTAAGGTAGGGCCCTTAACCTCAAAATCATCAATTTTCCTTCAAACGATAGGAGAGTTCCTATCGTCGAGGTTCTAAGGTAGGGCCCTTAACCTCAAAATCATCAATTTTCCTTCAAACGATAGGAGAGTTCCTATCGTCGAGGTTCTAAGGTAGGACCCTTAACCTCAAAACAATCAATTTTACTTCAAACGATAGGAGAGTTCCTATCGTCGAGGTTCTAAGGTAGGACCCTTAACCTCAAAATCATCAATTTTCCTTCAAACGATAGGAGAGTTCCTATCGTCGAGGTTCTAAGGTAGGACCCTTAATCTCAAAACAATCAATTTTACATCAAACGATAGGAGAGTTCCTATCGTCGAGGTTCTAAGGTAGGACCCTTAACCTAAAAAACAATCAATTTTCCTTCAAACGATAGGAGAGTTCCTATCGTCGAGGTTATAAGGTAAGGCTCTTAACCTCAAAATCATCAATTTTCCTTCAAACGATAGGAGAGTTCCTATCGTCGAGGTTCTAAGGTAGGACCCTTAACCTCAAAATCATCAATTTTCCTTTAAACAATAGGAGAGTTCCTATCGTCGAGGTTCTAAGGTAGGGCCCTTAACCTCAAAATCATCAATTTTACTTCAAACGATAGGAGAGTTCCTATCGTCGAGGTTCTAAGGTAGGACCCTTAACCTCAAAATCATCAATTTTCCTTCAAACGATAGGAGAGTTTCTATCGTCAAGGTTCTAAGGTAGGACCCTTAACCTCAAAACAATCAATTTTACTTCAAACGATAGGAGAGTTGCTATCGTCGAGGTTATAAGGTAGGACCCTTAACCTCAAAATCATCAATTTTCCTTCAAACGATAGGAGAGTTCCTATCGTCGAGGTTCTAAGGTAGGCCCCTTAATCTCAAAATCATCAATTTTACTTCAAACGATAGGAGAGTTCCTATCGTCGAGGTTCTAAGGTAGGACCCTTAACCTCAAAATCATCAATTTTCCTTTAAACGATGGAAGAGTTCCTGTCGTCGAGGTTCTAAGGTAGGACCCTTAACCTCAAAACAATCAATTTTACTTCAAACGATAGGAGAGTTCCTATCGTCTAGGTTATAAGGTAGGACCCTTAACCTCAAAATCATCAATTTTCCTTCAAACGATAGGAGAGTTCCTATCGTCGAGGTTCTAAGGTAGGACCCTTAACCTCAAAACAATCAATTTTACTTCAAACGATAGGAGAGTTCCTATCGTCGAGGTTATAAGGTAGGACCCTTAACTTCAAAATCATCAATTTTCCTTCAAATGATAGGAGAGTTCCTATCGTCGAGGTTCTAAGGTAGGACCCTTAACTTCAAAACAATCAATTTTACTTCAAACGATAGGAGAGTTCCTATCGTCGAGGTTCTAAGGTAGGACCCTTAACCTCAAAATCATCAATTTTCCTTCAAACGATAGGAGAGTTCCTATCGTCGAGGTTCTAAGGTAGGACCCTTAACCTCAAAACAATCAATTTTACTTCAAACGATAGGAGAGTTCCTATCGTCGAGGTTCTAAGGTAGGACCCTTAACCTCATTCAAACAATTTTCCTTCAAACAATAGGAGAGTTCCTATCGTCGAGGTTCTAAGGTAGGACCCTTAACCTCAAAATTATCAAATTTTGCCTTCAACGATAGGAGAGTTCTTATCGCAGAGTCTCTATAAAAATTTTCCTTAACCACATAGTTTAGGCGGCGAGAAGGTTCTCAATAGCTAGCTAAGACGGACGAAATTTGGTAACTACTTTGCATACATCATGCCCCATGAAGCATGCAAAGGGGGGCAGCTGTTGACACCCAATTTCGTCCGACTTTCATTAATAATAATAATAAATTAATTAAAAATTTATTAAATTAAAAAAAACTAAGAAAATATATTATATATATATATTGATAACAATTAGCTTAGGAGGGTGGCATTTTTTTTGTTTTAAAAAAAAGAAAATAATAATAATAATAAAATAAAATAAAATAATGATAATAATAATAGATAAATAAATAATAAATAATAAAAATAAAATAATAAAAAATGGGGTTCTAGCATCTTTTTATCCCATTATTAAAAAAATTATTAATTAAAATTAAAATTAAAATTAATTATTTACATATTTCACTCCCACACGCCTCTCTCTTCTCGCCCTCTCCAGAATCTTCTTTTCCCCCCTTCTTATCTGCTCTCACAGAAAGGGAGCTAGCCTTCCATCTCTCTCTTCTCCCTCCACTAACTTCTTCTTCCTCTATCAGCTTCTCTCTCATCCTCTCTCTCATTCACGCTCTCCCTCTCTCTCTCTCCCTTTCTGAGTGATCTTTCTCCTTCTCCCTCTCTGTTTCTTCTCCCTCTCTGTTTCTATTCTCTCTCTCAGACAACGAACACACACACAGAAAAAAAAAAAAAAAAACGTTCTCTCTCTCTCCCTCGCAACAGCTCTCCTTCTCTCACGCTCAGCACCCCTCATTCTCTCTCTGCTCTCTTCCCTCCTAGCCCTGCCGGCGTCGCCTCCCTCCTTCTCTCTCTGCGTCGCCTCCCTCCTGCCCCTGCCGGCGTCGCCTCCCTCCTTCTCTCTCCGCGTCGCTCCCTTGCTGCTCGCCAGCCGCCGCCTCCCAGACCACCGTCGGCTCCAGCTCCAGCGCCCCCTAGCTGTCGTCCTCTGCCGTGCTCCCTCCACTCCGTGGACGCCTTCGCCCTCCTTCCCCACTCGCCCTCCGCTCAGCGCCGCGTCTGCCGCCCGCCTGCTGCTCTCACTCCAGTCACCGTCTCCAGCCACCTCCCCCTGTGCTCCTTTGCTGCTGTGCAACAGAGGAAGAAGAAGACGCGTTTTTTTTTTTTCGATTTGACCAAGTCAAAATTTAAAAATTTGGAGTAAAATTCTCATTTAATCCTTAGTAATCTTTATTTATCCATCCAAGTCACTAACTTTCTTTTATTTTACAGATCAGTCACCGACAACAAGCTTTTTGTTTCTTTATTTGTTTGTTTTACTATGCCTCAAACTTAGCTATTAAATTTATTTGTTTAAGTCGGTTTGATATACGAACTGATCAGAGTTGTTTTCTGTTGTTGATGAGCCGAGACACAGGGGGTGGATACGTATGGCTAATATGCATCTTACTTGGTAATGCTTCATGAGTTGAATTTTGATATAGAAATTTGATACCTGGATGCAATTATATCAGTTTATTGTACCCTTTAAAATCAGTAGATCAGTTTCAGAATTACGGGTGTTTATTAAAAAAAAAATGATGAATGATAAAATTCTGAGATTTCGAGGATGTCTATATCCATGACCGGGTGATCTGGTAAGATCCATGGCTTGGATAATTATTCAAAAATATTTTAAAACAATAAAAAATATATAAAAGGGGATTTATGAAAATCCTCAGAAGATAATCACCGCACCACTCGACAAGCCCAGCACTGATCGCTGATCAATCGCCCACTGTTGAACGATATCAAAACAGGACAAAAATCTGTTCTGGAATCCATAGCTCGGTTAAAAGTCGAGTCAAATCTCGGTACAATTCCTCTTATATTCTTCAACTTTTCTATTTCACATAAGTTACTAACTTTATTAACAATTAACTGTTATTATTATTATTATCATTATTGGTTGTATCTCCTATTTTTTAAGTGGATAGCCGAAAAGCCCCACTTTATTTATTTATATATCATCTTTTGATATTCTTTTGTTTACTTTATGTGTTTTCCCTTTATCTATTTGCATGTGATATTTAATTTATGCATCTCTTTTTTTAATGGATGTTCAAAACAAAAAAAAATAAAAATAAAAAAATAAAAAGAGAAGAAAACCTCCACTTTATTTATTGTTATTTAATTTTTCTTTATTTTATGGTTAAACTCATTTCATTTAAAGAAATTAGCCATAAAAAAATATATATGTAAAATAAATCTGAACCATGTTGTTAAGTAAAAAAAAAAAAGAATTTTTAGTTCATGGTATATTGGCTGGAAACTGTCTCGTGCCCGCTTTTGAGCTGCTTCACCTGGTGAAGAGGGTCTGGCTGAGTAACAACGCCCCGTACCATGATCAAAGATTTTTATTTTTAAACTCTTTGATTCCTTTAAATTAACTTCTTATTAAATAAAAAAATTAATTATTTTTAATTCTTTTATAAATTGAGTAATTCTTTAAATAATAAATATCCTTCATTAAACAAGAAAAATTAAAAAAGAAAAGAAAGATAAAAATCAAAAAGATAAAGAAAAGAAAAGAAAAGAAAGAAAAGAATAATAAGATATAAAAAAGAAAGATTTTTTTTAAAAATCATTAACAAATTTAATAAAAAAGACTTATAAGTTAAACTAATAATTGATTCCATAAAATAATAAAATAATAATTAACTAAATAATTTCCATATCCGCATGATCCGGCAGGATCTACGGTTTGAAAAATATCAACCTTTTTAAATAAATTAAATAAAAAGGTAAAAATCCATATTTACGATATGGATTAAATTCTTTAAAATTTCATCGAATTCCGTGTCCAAATGACTCGGCAGAGTCCATGGTTCGGAATCAAATCTTCCGTGTCCAAATGACTCGCCAGAGTCCATGGTTCGAAAGTATAAAATTCTATACAAATTAAATACCAAAAATCCACATCCGATTAATTCAGTTAAAAATTATAGATTGAAAATTAACTGAAATTTATTTAAAAGCAAAGTAAAATAAAATTAAAATCAACTAAGGTGCCAATTTTGGGCACTATAACAATATTGTTTTAGCGTAACCGTACTCCCGATTCCCGAACTCTCGCAGACAATATTTTAAGGTATCCAATCGATCTGAGCGAAAACTGATTGGTGGCGACTCCCGAAAAAGACCCGCACGTTGCCACAATCTGGAAATGACTAGAAACAGTATCTCTCAAGTGCTCCAAAATAGTCAATTGGTATGCTTGCACATATATATATGTTTGTGTGTGCGCACGTGTGTGTGTAGTTCTAAACATAAACAGTAACTAAGATCAATTACTTGTAAGTGGTGACAAGATGATGAAGGAAAATTGAGATTTCAAGCCTGGAAAGCTCTAACCCAGGGCATAGTCTCTGTCCACCTCCAAAGGGAGTAAAATTGTTGTTGCTCATAGCACCTTGAACTTCCTGTAGGGTGAAAGGTGTTTTACTAAAACATTATTCAGAGAAGTTGAGTGAAAAATGAGAAAGAACTGGTAGGATTATTAATTACTTCCCATCTCCATGGATCAAAATCATATGGGTTGTTGTAATTTTCTTCACCCATGTGAACAGATATAAAAGAGGTCAATACACACCAGCCTTGGGGCATCAAATACCCTGCAAAATTATCTCTCTTTTTAACCCATTAACATAGGGATAAACAGATCCTAATCCCTACTCTTGTTTTTCTTTCTTTTTTATTTTCTTTTTATTTTTTTTTATTTTTTTGCATATACTTAGAATCAAATAGAACTTACAAGTCATGAGAGTTAAAAAAAAATCCAACTATTTAGGGAGCTTTTTTTTTTCCTTTTTCCTTTAAACATGCTTGAACCCGAGGCCTCGATCTATGGACAATCCTGGTACACTTAGAAGTTGCTAAGAAGGCAAATAATTCACTTCTTCTTCTTTTTCGGATTATAAAATTGATGAAGGGTAGCTATTTAACTAACCTTTGATGTCCACATCCTTAAGAGCTTTCCTCCACACTCACATTGATGATATTTGCCACCCTGAGAGTTTCACTAATGACCTACAGGTAGCTATAGTGTTAGTATTATGCCCAAAAAGCCAATCATGAGATGATTGTATTTTTACACATTGAGTCATGATATTTTATTGAGGCATTAATTCAGCAATTTTGTTTGTTGTTTTGTTTCTGCGTAACGTAATAAACATAATTGTAACCCTAGAATAATGATATTCTTAAACGTCCCTAGTCTAGTATTATTGTGGAGCGGGTTGCAATAATACATAATGACTAGCATATGTGGTGACTAATATGAGATATGTAGTCTACATATGGGTACAAGTTGGAGAACTTGTGTACTGGACCGACCCACCATGAGAACACTTCATGGATCGTTATATGAGTGGCATAGGTGATTCTCATAATGATCATGGTATATGTAGTCCTTCGACCTAAGATCAGCAAGGTTCCCTACATGTGAGTCACATACTTTGATACTTTCCTTTGTTGCTCGTAACTGAGTGAACTTGAAGGAGGTCATTGGGTATGTCACATATCATGCGGAGGGATTTGTATGATCAAGATGGGATTTGTCCCTCCTATGTAACGGGAGTGATATCTTTGGGCCCCTTGATAGAGTGAGACTTAGAAAATGCATGGCCATGCTCTGATGAGTTGATATATGATATCAATGTCGTCAGTTTAAGTTAGTCTACTCGGTAATCAAGAAACCAAAGATTGGGCTATACGAGAGTGACACATTCCATGTCTCGTGCTTATTCTTGATATCTTGGACAAAGGGACAATGGCATATATCGGTGATGATCATAAAGGTTTAGTCGATTCACCGACAATCTTGTCACTTGGGTAGCAATGATGTGTTGCTAGACACCGCTCATTGCTTATGATCATAAATGTGATTTATGATCATTGCCAACATGGCAAGAGCCTATTGGGTTGCACACATAGAGCTATTTGGATCATTAGAGTGCATGGGCTAATTATTTGGGTTATGGTTTCACTTTAATTTCGTATTAATAATGGGCCAAGGAGTTGAGCCATTATTAAGCCCGAAATTAAATCCTAATTGGATTAGGGCTTTGAAACCCATTAGGCCTGGAAGTTGAGTCTCACTATAAATACAACTTTTAAGTGAGAAATTCGAAGGTCTCCTTGCCCTAGCCTCCCAAAAGGACAGCCGCACTCTTCTCTTGCAATTCCTTGGAGGACGCAAGCTAGCACTGCGAGCGCAAGAGAAACGCATCTGCCGGGACGTGGTGGAAGCGTGGTGATCCCGAGAGGCTCGTGTGGATACCATAGAGAGCCTGAACACGTCAACTGTTCAGGTTTTGTGATTCGACTCTACCGTTGAGTGAGAGATCTCAACCGAAAATTAGGTATGAAATTTTCGAACACCTGGTTTTCCCCGTTTCACTTGGATCCTGGAGGATTTTGGTTAAATTTCGTTGCGTTGTTTGGCTCCCGAAACCCAACATATAGAGCTTAGTATAATTGCAAGGAAAGGTCTGAAGCAAGACAGGAGCCAAGTTTTTGGGTGATACAAAAACTCTCACAGTTTGAGTAAATGGAAGTGATATGTAATCACTCCAACTGTATTCCTCATTGGATTCTCTTTTTTCTCTCTTCAATTCCATGTTTTCTTCCTGAAATAAGATTGTAAGTAATTAGAAATTTATACATGTAATATATATTAATAAAATTTAACTGAATTGCTTTTGTTTTTTGTATATAAAGGATAAATCAAAATCCATAGTACCACCAAGCGCTTTAAAGTGAAAGGACGGTCGCTGAGGAATTTCACAGCTAAGGTCCTTGCCGTTGGGACAGTCTCTTCTCCTGGGATCATCATCTCTATGATGTTACCACTGATAAAATCCAACGGTGGAGATTGTTTCTCGTTCCCCTCAACATGTTCCCTCAGCATTAGGTCTACTGCATCCATGGGTACACCTTTCTCACTCGACAATAATCTCAATTTTCTGTCCTGCACAATCTTCCTCACCATCTTCAACAGCTTTTCTTTAGCCTGTATTAATGTCCACAGCAATAATGGAATGTTGCCTCAACGATGAGAAATTATGAATTCTCTCTGTGGGTAAAATTTTTTGCCCACTCTAATTTACCTTTAGTGATTTGTACAATCTGGTACCTGGAAATTTGAGGGGTAAGCAAATAAGGCCTTTGATAAATTCTTCAAATTCTCTCCTCAGGAAGTCCAAATCTTCTCCAGGACCAACACTCATGAGCACTTTGACCAAAATCTCAAACCTAATCTGCAATTATCATTGGAACATGTAAGTAATAAACCTAAGCTCACCCTCGGTACAAAGAGGAAAAATCTCTTTTCTAGGTCAGGATATGAACCCAGACCAACTCTAAGAAAGGACGAGAATCGTGTCAATAAGTGAGTAGAACTATCAGTTGTTCTAATTATCTTGGGTTAATTACAATTTACCCCTGACGTTTATGTGAAATTACACTTTGCCCATGTTTAAAAAATATATACTCTACCGCCTATCTTTTTGATACATTCTAGTAGTAACTTCTAAAATTTTAATTTAGATTGTATGGTTGTCATTTTCAAGCATTTTCAATCAGTGTAGTATTTTTTTTATAATTAATTGATATTTAAAAAATATTGTTTTAAAAACCCAAAGAAATACAGAAAGAAAAAAACTAAAAATTTAAATTTTCTATTAACCATAAAAAAATACCATATATATTTAAATTACTGAAAAATGACTACTGTAATGTTTAAATTAAGATTTTAAAAATTACTGTCTAACTGTATTATAAAGGCAGGAGCAAAGTGTATATTTCTAAAACAGGAGAACGCAAAGTGCAATTTTACCTAAATCTCAAGGACAAATTGTAATTATTGCAATTATTTTTCTACTACATTGATCATTGAATAAAGAATATTTGGAATTAAAAAAAGGGTAAACGGAGCGTTGCATGTCTTTGGTGATTCGAGCCTTGAGGTGTGGGGATCTAAAGAAGCCCAAGATGAGGGCGTGAAGTCTCTTGTGAGGACCTCCATTCATTTGGAGGATGGAGTGTTCCCCAAGCAACTCCGTGATGGACGTGGGATAGGCCGTAACGAAGACGTTCGCACGATTCTGTAACACCACCTTGTTAGCTTCCGGGTCCGTTATACCATTATCGGCTTCCCTAATATACGCGTCGTAAACACTTTCCCGTACCTACGCAGCGGCCCATTTGACATTAACATTACCAATTAATTTTAAATTTCGGAAAAAGCTAATTCGACGGCTAACTTTTAGTTTTAGTGATAAAATCATTTAATAAGAAAGGGGAAATACATATGAACTACCGATCAACTCAATAACTGAAAAACAAAAAATTATTATTAGTAATTTATTTGAGTTGAAAAAAAAAATACACTCCCTCTGTCCCATTTTAGTTGAAATGTATTTTTTTTTTAATGTCCAAAAAAGGTTGAAACGTTTCCTCTTTTAAAAAATTTTAAACAATCAATTTACTCTCTTACCCCTATTTAAACTCTCACTATACAAAACTCAATAAAGAATATTTTTTTAATCTTCACTCAATCTCTTTCTGCACAAAATTTAAAAAAAAAATCTTTTCTTTTTTAATCATTATTTAAACTCTCACTACACAAAATCTAAAAAAAATTAATTTTAATTTTTTGGATAAAATTAGAAAAAATAACACAGATTATATATACATTGATCTCCGTGTCTAGAGAAACATTTCAACTAAAATAGAATGGAGGGAGTAATTTGTACCGAACCATAAACATGAGTGGTTTATTTCTGATTTGAATATGGAAGGTAGTGAGCTTTATACAAAAAAGTAGCTTGGGGTCTGTCGACGGGCACTAGGCCAGCGGCGGAGCTACGTTATGCTGGGAGGGGGCTATTGCCCCCCCGGGAATTTAGAAAAAACGTAAATATGGTGTAGTAATTTGGTGATTTTGTCAAAATTTAAGGATTGTCTGTGCATTTTGCCCCCCCCAAATATTGTGGAAAAATATAAAGATGGGGGGGCAATAAGGTAGGCACTGAAGAAAGTAGGGACCCAGTGAGTAGTTATTCCCTTTACATTAAGGGGATATTCTAACATGGCCTAAATGCACTATTAGTCCTCAAACGTTTCCAAATCGTACGATTTGCTCCTTGAGCTTTGAATTAGTGTGAATTAGTCCCAATTTACAGCTTTACCTAACCGCGACGTCGTCTCTCTCCTCCGGGCTCAGCCGACTCTCCTCAAAGCTTGCCCCCCCGAACCAAAAATCCTGGTTTCGCCACTGCACTAGGCCTTAGAGGTTAAAGGCTGAAGCGTTGGTCCTGGAGCTGATCCATGGGACTTTAAGTTTTCTGCTTGTTTGGTCAACACTTTATTCCAATTTGGTCTCCTCTACCACCCTTTCCTCTCTTGTATTTGTAGGAGCAAGATTAAAAGAAGAATAAAGACCTAAATTAGATTACCCTAATAATTAGTACTAACACATTAATTTTTTTCACCCCATGTTATACTTAGTAGTAATTGCTTAATTAATCACCTACTAATACGAAAAGAATATCTAGGCTGACAGTTAGAGTATTTGACCTAGCAAGCAAAGGCTATAAGTCCAGCCAGTACTCCTAAAAAGAAATCAGACAAATTTAATTTAAGTTTTCTTTGTTTTTTTTAAATAGGGTTTAAAAAGGAGCGTTAATTACTCTTGAATTAAAGAGAATGAGTGTTAGACAAGGTTGTTAAAATAACGATCCTAATTGTAGGATCACATGAAATTGCAATTTTGATGGTAGGATCGCATGCGCCTATGAATTTAACATAGAAAATTATGTCAAAATGTTATAGGATTGAAGACATGGTCGGATCATTATAGAATCGCAACTAAAATTGTATGATTATAGGATTTAAGGATCCTACTAATCCTGCCCAGGTATTGATTTTTGTTGGGTATAAATTGCATGAATAATCTCTAACATGTAATTATTATTCTGTTCTCATCCCTTGTATATTAATGTTATATTTCAATCCTAAACCTATTAAAAACATCCTAATTTGGTTCTAAATCCATTAAAAACAATTCATTCTGGTCCTCAGTTGGACAAAATTTGTTAACCTATGGTAACTGTTTAATAGCAACTTTTTAAAGCATAATTTAAATTATTTGGTAACTATTTTATTGTAAAATTAATATGTGTAATAATATTTTTTATTTTTAATAGATATTAAAGTTACCGGTTTTTCCTTTCTATAAGTTGAACTTATTTTATTTAGGAAGAATGAACTACTAATTTTAAATTATTTATTAACTATAAAAGAATTATTATACGTTTTAAATTTACTAAAAGTCAATTACTGAATATTTAAATTAGAATTTCTAAAGTTTATATCAGACAGTTATTTGGAGATAATGAATTTCATTTTTTTGAGGACTAGAGTAAAACAATTTCAATATGTTTAGGACCAAAATAGAACATTCAATAGGTTAAGGAAAAGTTATGGATATTGTACTCTCTTTTATTTATCAATGATGTGTTTATTTATGAATTTTTTTTAGAATTGTGCTGATTATTTTATTGGTTATATTGATCTATATTCTATAAAAACTTGAACTTTACTTGTATTGTATCAATAATTATGTCATACCATTACTATGACACTTAAACTTTACTTGAGTTTATAATATAATTGGTATTTTACATGAATTATATAGTTTAAACAAGAAATTTAAACTTTTGGTAGGATTTTACAATCTATGATTCAATCTTACAATCTACAATTTAATCTTAAGATTTTGATCCTTGCATGATGAAAAATGATTCTGAGTAGGATCTCAATCTTAACAACCTTAGTGTTAGGTGGTATTAAATTAAAGAAAAGAGCTTGGGTGGAAGTGGAACTGTTAAAACAAAAAACACCAAACTTATTTTTGATCATGTGCACTGTTTATTTTGAAAATCCTACGAACTAATCAATTTCATTTTTTAAATTAACTAATTTCTCCCCATTTATTTTACTAATACAAGCTTTTAATTTTTATTTTTGTTTTTCCAGAAAGAAAACGCCCTAGCATGACACGTCAGTGTGACAAGTTGTGATTAAATGATATTGTCATCGACAAGAAATACCTTAAAATTAAACAAACAAAATTTTCTCCTACAAATAAATTAACTAAACAAACAAAAAGTAGTACTCCGTTATAAAAATATTGCGATTTATCTCTAAGTTTGGGGTCTGATGATCCGTTCCCTCTCGTTATGCTTATCTAGTTAGTCATCTTCACATAGATATTATGAAAAAGATGTTTCTGGATATATATATATATATATATGGCCGAAAAGAAAAACTCTCAAAAAATATGACTACGGAAACCCGACAATATCACACAATAATTAAAATGATAGGGATTATATACTAGCATGTACTCACACCCATTAATTAATAAATAGTTAATTTGTGTTACTCTCTCTGTATGAAAACTGTTACTATTAATTAAGGAGCACCCGTCAAAACATTCCTCAGCTTTGATGTTGTTTTCCATGCGAAAGACAAAAATGATGAAAGTACTAACAAAACGCCCAGATTAATTAGTGGTTGATTCATGATTTATAATTTTTAAGAAATATTCACTTTTACCTAAGTTCTTTACAATATTTACTATTTATAACAATTAATTTATGATTTTTTATTTTTAACATTTTAGCATATAAATGAAAAAAATTTATATATAAATAATAAATAAAGATCTATAATTTCTAAATATATGTATTTTTTAAAATTTTTCTAATAAATAATAATATGAATAATTTTAAGCTAAACTTAAGTTAGAAATTGAAATATTTTAAACAAATGGGTGGTAGTATATTTTTTTCCCAGGACACCGCCAATTACTTGTACTCTACCTACTATGTCCAATTCTCAAATTTAAAAGATTCTCATACATACAAGTGACACAAATAACACCAAATAGACAAATATAGAAGAATAGGGTGAATTTGGTTTCATGATTTTTGGTTAGAAAAGGAATGAGAGTAGGCGTGAGGAATAGAGAGTATGCAGAAAGGAGCCGGGGAGAAGAAGGCAATATTGGGGGGGAAATGAAGGGTAGGGAGAGGGAGAGGAAATAAAACGAAAAGAGAAGAAAATCTGACCTAGATTTGTGAGTGGCCATGAAGGTGACAGGTCGAGAGGTGTGGCCACAAGAAATGAAGTCCAGTGTCTCCCCTATTCAAGGCCATCCCAAGCTCCCTTTTGGTACAGATCCCTTCAAGTCCCCCACCTCCATCAACACTCCCACCACCTTCTTCTTCTTCTTCTTGCTCTCCTTCCTCTCATACCAAAACCAACCCAAAATTACTACACCCACTAAAACCCACCAATTACCAATCTCATTCCAACCATGCGCACCCATCCTTCTTCAATATGTGTATGTGTATATATATATGTCTGTTCAGGTTTTCTTCAGAAAAGCTTCTCCTTGCTTTACCATAATATCAGCTCCAGCCATCCAAGAAAGGAATTCCAGAGAGATGGTTCTGATGACAAGCTCAAACACAATTCATGCAAAGCTAGCGCTATCCATATATTGCAGAGAGAGACAGAGAGAGAAGAAATAAAAAGGGAAGACACAGTGGGAGATTGGGGAGATCTGAAGGCAGCCCCCCATATATATATATATATATATAATTTAGTGAGTTGATACATAAATATATGCATAAAATATATAAATGGGTGCTCCACGCTTGCTCATTTTGTCTTCATCCCATTTAGGTGGAGATGTGTATTGATTATGTAATGTTCTACCCATCCATTATTCTCCTTTCCTTCCCCTTTCTGTTGTCATTTTCTCTTGCCACAATTACAAACCTGTGGGTCACTCTTACACCTAAACTTTTATTTGTTCCTCCTGTTCTAGCCATATTGCCAGTTTAACTATTTGTTGGACTCTGTGAAACTTGCAACCCACAACACCCCTTTCCAACCCTTCCGCTTTTTGTTTTCTTCCTTAACAAAATTAACAACATAAAAAGGATTTGATGACTTGATCCATATATAAACCTAGCTATAATAATTAGTGCCTTTTATTTGGGATTATTCATAATATCTTAAAAAGTCTTTATTTCTATATAACGTGTTTATTTAAACTGTCAATTTATTGAACTCTATACTTTAAAAAGCCTAAAACGTACTTTTAGAATTTTTTTATCAAAAATAAGTATTTTTATTAATTTTCTTAGGCTTTGTAAGTTAATAATATAGTTCATAAAACTTAATTAATCTATAAAAATATATTTTCAACTGATTACTCAATATATATAGTATCAGCTTTAGAATCATATTAATTCTACATAAAAATAAGTTAAAATGAAAATAATATATTTCTAAATATGAAAAATGAATTGGGCATACTGTTTTTGTTTTTTTATTTCTTGGCTATATATGTTTGATTCCTAGCATATGACTTAGTGCTTCATTTTAATATTTTCAGTGCTAGCTATAAGTAATAATGAGGTCAATTCTAGCTATTTACTATAGTACTAGGTTGTTTTATAATTGAACTTAGAAAGTTAATTGACAACTTATACGGGTTATATGTATTGCTGGAAATTAACACCAAAATTTTACTAAATTATACAATTTTCTATTCCCGTCTCAAAATCCTACGAAAGCGGAAGCAAATTTAAAGAAAATATTAAGTGCTTTACAAATGCTAGTAAAGAGCTAACCATATTAGAAAGTTAAAATCATAATGACCATCAAACTTTCATAAATATACCAATCAACTCATCAAACTTTTTCCTCAAGTCCATCCATCCATCGATCAATATTTCAAAATTGTGTCCATCAAGTCCTTACGTTCCTTGACTGTGAATTAGAATTGTGACTTTTCTAAATCTAAAAATTCCTAAAAAAATGTAGGCCGAAGTTAAGAAAATTTTCTATGGCAATTGAGTATTAATTACTAATACTAAAGAATTACTAAATTAATTTCATATTGCTCACTTTGTAAGATTTCAATTTCGAAAAAAAGTACAAATTTGGTCCATAGTTATTTTTAGTTAAGATATCCAGTTGCCTATTAGGTAGAATTTTGAATGTTAAATGGGTTCATAGGCAAGAAAATTTATTACGGGCTAATAGGCATGTTCTTTAAATTTTGTTGTTCATTCTAGGATTTGAGACTATTATAAAATAACCTAAGGTGCATTTGTGGAGATAATTGATAAGTAATTATTGATGATTATTTTTATATATAGTGGTTATTTAAGGAAATTATATATCAACTGAAATTCTAGATTTTAATTAAGAAACCCCAAAATTCTAGAAAGTTATGGCATAATTTCAAGAGTATTGGTGGACTTTCTAACAATAATGAAGACTACAAGCAAAGACAGACAAATTAAGTTTTCGGGGAGAACTTTCACACTCGATGAAACCAATTCAACTCTCAACAAGTTGTAGATATGAAGGTGTTTAAGGTTTTTCTCTTACGTATATCATAATGCTACAATGTTTCCTTTTCTTAGAGGCTTAGTTTTCCTAGTTATTAGAAAGTATATTTGGTCTAAGACTTTTAGTTTAATTAGAGTCTATTTCCTCTGAATTTGCTTTTTCAATTATGGGCCGGTTACTTAATTATCAAATATTTTTCTTTCAAAATTGAGGGCTTTCTGGCTTATTAACCACTTTTACTGTTTCAATGGAAGTAAGATTTGGACCTTTAGGCCCACCATAGAATTGAAAAGATATTTTATAAAAAGCTGGGTAAATAAAAATTCATAAATTTCTTTTAGAAATATATGATTTAAGTGATTATTTACCGAGTAGAGCATTAGCTTTAAAATAGTATTAATCTAAGAAAAAAAATTCAAAATAGGTGCATTATAATATTGGTTTAGAATATTGACTGCCAATTCAGTGGCAAAGCAATTGGAATTTTACATTTTAGGAGAGTAAAAGTTCCATCAAAGCTCAGTTGCTAATGTGAAATGGTTGACGTGCGACTAAAAATAATGACTGATACCTTAGTTGCTAATAAGCTACTCAGCTCATCAGTTGCTAACCCTAGTGACTAAGGGTCAATCACTAATTTTAGAGTTTATTTTCAATTATTTTTTGTTGAAATTCCTCCATAGAACAGGCAAAAGGAAGATGTCGAAGGAGATGACCTTCTGCTTGCCATGTCTGAATTTTATTTTTGGTAAACCTCTATTGTTGAAAAAATGGGTGATGGATATGAAGTTAGACAGGGTGCTATTTGACAAATTTGGTTTTGGATTTGAAATTGTAATACTGGTCTTCGAGGATTATGAGTTGTATCATTAGCAAGATTGGTAAGCCACTCCTAGCTAACTCTACAACTATTCACAAAAACAAATTGTCATTTGTTCATACTCTAGTGGATGTGAGGAAAAAAGATGAATACCATGTCAAACCATTGATGAAAACTACAATCATAGCAAGTAAATATTCCTGCAACATAATATCTAAATATTTTGCCTATCAACCTAAGTAAGCAATATCATTGGTTGATAAGCTTAACCTAAAATAATAATAATACATATCACAGTTGTATTAAGTCAAAGTCAATACTAGTAGACTTGTTACTAGTTATTACCAATGTACTGCAAAACAATCATGACCTTAAAAGGTCAGTAGGCCAACATTTTCCCGAGAAAGAGAAACCCAAGCGAAGAGCAACTCAAAAAGTCTATGCCTGATTACCTTGCTGTACAAGGCAAATAACTTTTGTGTTAGACTCTGATAATAAATGAATGCAACATACGAAAAGTGAATGACATTGAACATATGCAAAATGTACCTATAAGTACTAACAAACAATACCAAATAATCATTGTGGATTATTCAATTCTTGCACAATTTTATCTACACATTACCAATAATAAAGCTAAGTATATAAAATAATTAGCAAAGCATTCTAAAACAAACAATTCATAACAATATCACATATAATGGACCATATGCACACATTGCCATGCTTGAATGAACTCTGCCCATAATATATATAAGCGTGCCACAAGCTCTTATGGTGTGGAGTATTATATAATTATCACCATATCATGCCCTTTTGGGTACATGATTGCCCATACTTCCTATATAAACTGTGATAGCCCTCAGAGTTCTAAGTCTAATCAGCCATGTAATTAGTTAATTTAACAAATTACACTTTAGATAATTTATTTGTAGAGTATTATATAATGATCACTATATCATGCCCTTTTAGGTACATGACTGCCCATACTTCCCACATAAACTGTGACAGCCCTTAGAACTATAAGTTTAATAAGCTAGGTAATTGGTTAATTTAACAAATTACACTTTAGATAATTTATTTGTAAGCTAAATCTCGATAATATAGGGTCCAGTAGTTAAAAATGAATAAAATTGATCATTTAAGCAAGTTGAGCCAAGAGGGGTATTTTGGTTATTTCATATAGTGACCCATTTTTATTGCATGGTTGGATAGAGTATAAGAAAATATTAAATTTGAAGTATCATGATTTTTCGTGATTTCCGCTCTATCATCGTGTAATTTTGGATTGAATAGATTGTCCATAAGTGGTTTAAATGTGGTCCTTAAATAAATAGGGATTAAATTAGACGTTTGTGAAAAATTTGGAGACTGGCATGTAATTATATCTGTGAAGAAATAAGCTGTGGCGTAATACTAACGTTGGTTCTCAATTTTTGGAATCTTATCATCTAAGGATCAAACATTAAAAATCACACACTTAGACCATGCATGCACCTTGCACATGCTAGCTTACTTAATAAACTTTATTAATCGAACCAACTTGTTTCCTTCCTTAGCCAGAAGCTCCAGCCTGCCAAAACCTCTCTCATCTTCGAACCACCATAGCTAAGATCCCTCCAAGCTCAATCCACCCAAATTCAAGCACAAATAATCAAGACTTTGAAGGAAAATCAAGTTTTGTGCTATCTGAAGCTAAGATTTCTTGCTTCTTGTCCAAGTAAGTTTGGTTCTATTATTTCCCTGTTTTTGAGCTTCAGTTTAGCTCTGTAAATTCTGGAAATTAATGTTAGACTTAGTTGTTAAGAGAAATCGAAGGTGCTCAACATGTTTGAATGTGTTCATTAGCTCATCCATGGTTAGTTTTGTTCCTATGGTGTAGTTTTTATCATCTTTGGATTTCTGGCATTGTTCATGTGATTTTTATGGCAGAAATCATGGTTGGGATAATTTTTTGATGTGTTTACTAGTTGTAATATGTGAATTGAGATGCAAATGAGCTAAACACCCAAGAGAACTAAGGCTGGAATTTTCGTGTAGCTGAAGCTGTGAGTGTTGAGCTAGGTGTGGTTTAATTCTTTTATAGCCAGCCATAATTTCTTGTTCCATGGCTTTTAGTAGCTTACCAAGGATGTTATCTTACTTATGAACTAGTATTTGAGGGCTAAGAGCAAGGGAACATTTAGTTGGAAGTGAATTACCAATGAATGCCATGAATGTGCATTAGTGAAGTTTTGTGGCTGCTGTAATTGTGGTTACTTCCCGAAATAAACTATGTTATTCTAGTGATATTGGTGGCTGTTGGTTGTTATAATCTTGCTTATACACTAGTATAAAAGACATAAAAAATAAGAGAGCAAGATTTGGGCTGCATTTATGCAATTAAAAGTGTAAAGAATCACAAGATAGGCAAACCAGAGACAGAAAATTCTGAGCTGTAGGTGGTTGTTTCGGGGGCTGTTTCCAAGTGTTAAAATTGATAAATTGTGCTTAAAATGATCCATATAGGTGCTGGGAATAAGCTACTAAGAGAGGTCCTAAGTTTGGCTTGAAACCGAGACAAAAAGGCTAAGTATTTGAAGCTTACAAACTAAGCTATCTAAGGTAAGGGTTACTTGATTTGTATGCTTATGTATTAAATAAATTTGGCTAAGATACTTATATATCAAGTGGCTGAATTATTGATGGATTTAACAAGCATGTAAATTGAGTATTGATGGCTATTTAAGAAGCTTATATGATTGGGTTTGGTAGGAAACCAAACTATGAAGTGCATATGAAGTGTGTAAGTACATGTTTGTAAACTTCCATGTATAGGCAACATGGACCTTGGTATGGTCTAATTTATGGAGAGTATGATGGTTTGAGAACCTAAGATACCTAAGATCACCATGATGGGCCAAGGCTTAGGTGAACCAAAGAGGGGGAGGTATCCTCAACCACCCACAAAATGTTAGAATGCTAGCACTAACACTTGCATTTAAGTAAGCAAATAGTTCACTCCTGTACATAAAATAAGGGATTTTAGCAAATACTAAGAAGCTTTCAAAGCAGTATTTGTATGGACAAGTTAGACTTGTCAATTTCAAGACAAATGGGTAAAGCAATTGTAGGAATTAGCTACTCCCATGATTATTGGCCAATAATACAAATTCCTAGCACTATGATTTGAGCTCAAGTGCATGAGGCATATATATAGACATCCTTATGGATATTATGCATGACCCTATATTGTTATTTTTCTTGCATGTTATAACCCTTATTGGGAACCTCTGGTTCTCACATCCCTTATATGTTTTATGTGTAGATACTAATACATCTGAGGCTAACAACTAATAGAAGGAAAGGTCGTTAGTATTTTAATACCAGAGGCAAGGAGTAGGGGATACTTTAACACTGTAGTGATCTCTTTTGACCGCGTAACTCATGCGGGATCGGATTCTCATATTCTCAGTGTGTAGCATATATATAACACTTTTGTGTATGATGTATATATGTGTGCAAAAGTTATGCCTCTAGTAAATGCTATGGAACTATTGGCTATGTTCTCTGGTAGCTTGTATGGATTCATAGTGCATAAAAGTATGTTTTATATGAATGCATATTTTAAAATGTTGGCCGGCTGCACTGAGTATATTTTATTTTTATGGTCATTGACCTACAGCCATAGTAAGGCGTAGTATAAAACAATAATGCATTAAGAATTTAATTAATTAGCAAGCCCACTAGGGACCAACTTGCGTAGGCCTAGCACTAAATTAGTGTAAGGTTCCTGGGGTCCTATATGACTTAGATAGGATTAAAGTTCATGGCCTGTGACATAAACAAGTAAATAAACAAACAAATAAAAGCACCCATTAGTCCATATTTCCCCTTGAGCACTCATCCTTGCATTTGCCCTTGCGCTTGCCAACTTTTGCCAGCTCAAAAACTCCTTTATTGTATGCATCGGGGCTTGGCCATGTTTTATATGGGTCATAATTCCTATGGATGTGTCTTGCCCTTTATAGGGCCCTTTGGCCCAATAGGCCAATGTGTATGTTTACTTATGACCTAAGTCATTTATTGGCCCCAAGTGTCGTTTGGGCCTTAGGGCTTTGCCTTAGGCTCCCCCTCATAGGTCATGTCCAAAATGCAACCCAAAGCCCACAAGGAACCAAGTGCCCCGGAATGTGCCTTTGCTTCCCCCTAGCTGGGCATGGCCACGAGCCCATAGGTGCATGCACATGCGCACCTTTAGGCACACCCTCAAGTGCCCCTTAGGCATACACAGCTGTATGCCCACTTAGGCACACCCATGTACACCTCAGCACACCAAACTCACCATGCTCCTAGGCATCCCAAAAGACTTATACACCTAAAAGCCTATGCGCGCACACACAAACACAGTTCATGCTCGTGCCCTTGAGCCTGGTCAAAACACTTACATACCCAAACCGAGGCACATCTCTCTTGTGCTTGCCAAACCTTGAAGGTTCAGCTACACTCATCTACCATGAATCCAAGGCTTGGTCCATACACCATTTTACAGCCCGTACACCAAGAACACCACCTATTACCTAAACAAGAAGCTAGGTCAGACCTTAGTGCACTTGATCCCTTTTTAGCTCTATTGGTCACCTTGTGCTTTTTTTGCCCTAGCTTTCACTAATCTAAAACATGGTTAGAGCTTGTAAAAGAACGAAGGGGTAGAATACCCTACTATTGCGTAGATTTTGCACTTGCAAGCTTAAAGATCCACTACCTACAAGCCTAATCCTAGTCCCTTGGAGTTCCTTGTTTAACCATAGTAAATCAACCATATTACTAACATATTTTTTAGCCTAAGGGTAGTGTCATTATTTAGGAACAAAAAAAAAGTTAATACAGTCCTTGCCTTAAGAAAACAAAACAATTAGAACTGTAGCTCCCTTCCTAGAAGTTCATCAATTTTTCTTGTTTCCTAAGCTTAACCTCACAAAAATCATGGGCTTTTGATGAGCACAAAGACCAATCTAAATAAGGATGAAATAAGTTGAAGCAAAACACATTCTCACCAAAAAAACATACTAAAATTTTTGCCACCTTTTGGAGAAAACCAAACTCTTAAGCACTTCCTTGCAACACGTACACTTTCCCTTTGATTTCTCACTTACAATCTTTCTTTCTCTTATTTTTATTTCATTTATTTGGTGAGTTTCTATGCGTTTGATGGTTTAGGACATGCTGAATGAGCAAAGGAAGATAAAAAAGTGAGTTTGTGGGTTTGGGGATGAATAAGGATGGAAAATAGGTGAAGGGGTTAAAATGGTAAAGGTTTAAAGATTTTGTATGGTTAGTAGAGCTTTAGGCTACTTAACCAAGGGGAAAAAAAGCTCACCCACATTTTTTAATCTGATTTTCTCCCACAAGTGCACAAAGGTTGGATGGGTGAAAAGGTGTTTAAACTTTTGGATAAAATGATGCCACCTCAATAAATTCTCAACTATGTTTCCATTTGAACCTTAAATCTTAGATTTTCTTCCCTCCACTTCCAACCATGTATTTTCCTACCCTTGCCACTAAGGTTGAATTTGGTTTACCAGGTTTGACTCAAGTTTGACCAAGTTTGACCAACCAAAATTATTGAAATGCCCTTTTTCACTTTTCTTGCATGCTCAAAACTAGGTCAATTTTACTCCATGATTCGCTAAATTTCACCAAATGGCTTCAAAAACCATTTTTCATCTTCTCAAACCCATTTTGACCACATTTTACCTAAAAATTACCTTTTTGCCCTTTTTTGTTTCCTTAGCAAGAAAATGCCAATTTTTGGTTAAATTGAGTTAAAAATTCATCGAGATGTTCATTTCGCTTCTAAAAACTCAATTCCATCTTTCTTGGTAATATTTTTTTATTTAATTTTTAAAATTACCATTTTTTCCCTAGTTGCCGTTATGGTCAATTTACTTCAAATTTTAATCCTTTGAACTCCAAGGGCTATTAAATCATTAACTCAACTTAACTTAGCTTGCAAGTGTAATATAATTAATGATAACACAAATAAAATAAATTAATTACCTGATAAAATGAGGGTTCTAACATCCTCATTTTCTTCAGATAATTTATCCTCTAATTCATGCTTTAACTCTATGAATATGTTAGGATATTGAGTCTTCATATCTTGCTTTGTCTCTTACTTGGCCTCATCCTTTAAATGATTGGACCATTGGACCTTGGTCATGGGTATCTACTAGGTCCTTAGCTTTTTGACTTGTCAATCAAGGAATCTAATTGGACATTTTGTATGGTCAAGTCCTTATTCACTAGCTCGATAAGAGGGGGTATCACTGATTACCCGTCAGGTGTATTGCATTTTTTCAATACACTGACATGAAACATTATGTATGTAAGCCAAGCCCGGTGGCAGCACCAATCTATAGGCAACTTTGCCAACCTGCTCTAGAATCTCATAAGATCCAATGTACCTAAGAGCTAACTTGCCCTTTTGGCTGAATCGTACCACTATTTTCATTGGTAAGATCTTAAGGAATACCATGCCCCCTACTTTAAGGTTTACTTCACACCTCTTAACATTGGCACGTGCCTGCTGCCTGTCAATAACTGCCCTTAATCGGGCTTGAATTTGCCTAATTTTGGCTGTGGTTTCATCTACAACTTGTGGTCCTACTTGGTCCACATCTATTTTGTCAGCCTAGCAATATGGTGGCATGCATTGCAAGCCATACAAAGCCTCATACGAAGCCATCTGAATCGATGCCTGATAACTATTATTATAGGCAAATTCAATAAGTAGAAGATGGTCATCCCAATCTTATTTGAAATCCAAGGCACAACTCCGTATCATGTCCTCTAGGGTTTGGATAGTCCTCTTCGATTGTCCATCTGTTTAGTGGTGATAACCGGTTCTCAAGTTTACCTTTGATGCCATTGCCTGTTGAAAGGCATTCCAAAGCCCAGAAACAAATCTTGGATCTTAATTAGATATGATCGAATCTAGCACACCATGAAGTCGAACAATCTCTTTGATATACAAGTTTGCTAACCTTTCTAGTGGATAAATAATCTTACTTAGTAGGAAATGGGCACTCCTAATCAGCCTATCCACTATGACCTATACGGTATCATGTTGTTTCCTTGTACTTGGCAAACCTACCAAGAATTCCATAGTAATCGCCCCCCATTTTCTTTCTGGAATGGGTAGGCTATACAAAGTACCACATGGCTTTTGGTGTTCTACCTTTACGATCTGACAGGTAAAACACTTAATTACATGATTCTTAATATCAACCTTGAACCTAGGCAACCAAAAATGAGTTCTGATGTCATAATACATTTTGGTCACCGGGGATGGATACTAAAGGGACTACTATGTGGGTCTTAGAGCACCTACTCCCTCAACCCATTAGCACTGGGCACATAGAGTCTTTTCCTAAGGAAAAGTAAATCATCTTGATACTTATACCTTTCTTGGATGATTCTATGCTTGGGCTCCCCTAAAACCTCATGCATCTCAATGTCTAACCCTTGGGCCTCTCAGACCCTATCTAGCCTTCCCGACTAAATTCGCACCTTGAAGACTTGGTCAATCTCCCATATGGACCAATACCTATATAGGGCCATAAAAATTTGGGCCTTAAAATCTCTCACTTGATCCTTGGAAACTACTACTTTAATATACTCTCGACTGAGGGCATCAACCACCACATTGCCCTTCCTAACTGTGTACTTGGTGGCACAATTTTAATCCTTAATGTACTCAATCCACCTCTTTTGCCTCAAGTTCAAATCTTTCTAGGTGAATAGTTACTTAAGGCTCTTATGATTAGTATATATCTGAAAAGATCATCCTAACAGATAATGCTGCTAGAGTTTTAAGGCAAAGGCTATGGCTACTAGTTCCAGATCATGTGTTGGCTAATTTAGCTCATTTAGCCTTAATTGCCTTGAACTATATGCAACTACTTGCCTATCTTGCATCAGTACACAACCTAAGGCCAATCCTAATGCATTTGTGTAGATAGCATAGGTTTTGGCTAGGTCTGGCATTATCAAGATTGGCGCCGTAGTCAACCTCCATTTGAGTTCCTGAAAGACTGCCTTAGACTTGTTTGTCCAAACAAATTTTTGTGCCTTCTTGGTCAAGGTAGTTAATGGCTTAGCTATTTGAGAGAATCCCTCATTGAATTTCTGGTAATAGCCTGCTAGACCAAGAAAGCACCTCACCTTGGTAGGGTTAATGGGTTGTCTCCATTCCATCACCACATGTACATTTCCTTGGTCCACACTTACCATTTTTTTAGTGATCACATGACCAAGGAAGGGTATTTACTTTACCTAAAACTAACACTTAGACAGTTTTTCATAGTACTGATTTTCCTTTAGCACTCTTAAGTTTTTCCTCATGCTAAGCAAGAGTCTAAGAGTATATAAGTATATCATTCATGAAAACTTCCACAAATTTATCAAAATAAGGCATGACTATCATATTTATGGCCTCCATAAATGCCACAAGGGCATTGCTCACCCTAAATGGCATCATTCATATACTTAAAGTGCCTATACCGCATTTGAAAAGTGGTTTTGTGTTTGTCCTTCTTCTTGACTCAAATCTAAAAGTAATCACTTTTGAGATCAATCTTTAAAAATATCTTAGCTCCTTTGAGTCTATCAAAGAGTTCATCAATTCTTTGAAAATGGTATGTTTTTTTAACCATTGCTTGATTTAGATGGCGATAATCTATTACCAAGCTAAGAGTACCACCTTTCTTCTTAACAAATAACACCGAGACACCCCATGATGACACACTAGGCCTAATGAAGCCCTTCCTTAATAGCTCCTCTAGTTGTTCCTTTAATTCACCTATCTCATGAGTGGACATCCTGTATGGAGGAATCGATATGGGCCAAGTCCCTACTAATAGGTGAATAAAGATCTCTTTTAGGTGGTAACTTTAGTAAGTCCGCAAGAAAAACTTCTAGGAACATGTTGACAACTGGAATGTCCTTCAGTTCCTCCCCCACTTCATCATCATTCAGGCCATAATACTCATCCTCATCTACCATGGTAACCACATTAATCAATCTTAATGAAGTGGACTTGACATTAGTTGCCCACCCACTGTCACAAGTCACCACCTCCTCATCTTCAATTTTAAGGGTGATGGTTTGAGTCACATTGTTGATGTTAGCCTAGTGTCATTCCAAGCAATCCATACCGAGTACCAAGTCATGCCCTCCCAGTGACATCACCCAAAATTCATAGTAAAATCTGTGGTGGTTTACGTCAAAGGGGGTATGTCAATACTTTTTCTTTGATGAAAACTAGATACTGAATGATCCTCATCTCAGATTCCTCAGTCCTAACTAAACCTAACATATCTACCAATCAAGCAGATATAACAAATAGTGATGTACCAATTTCTAATAAAACTCTAACACTTGTATTATTTAACATAAAAGCACCTTGTGCCACTGGACGTCCATCTCGGTGCTCCAGAGCAAACACCAGCTGCTAAGGTGGTCCTAGTTAGTGTGCTTCTTATCTAGCTCCTTGCTATGCTCCTCCTACTTGAGGCACTCCAACTCCACCAGGTCCTTCTTGCCCTGGCCTAGGCATAGGCCTCTAGGGCACTCCTTGCCCATCACAACGTGCTCATATACAATCCAGGGTTGAATGGTCTAATGCCCAGCATGTCCAACAGCCCGCTGGCTGATTGTCGGGCTACTACTCTCTTTCTAGGTAAAGGCACAGTTTATTGGCATGAAACTTGCCACAAGTCTTGCTCGAGTCTTTCCCACACTTGGCTTTCTTAGTGTTATTGTCATTGCCACCCGTCTCAAGGGTAGATGGCCTCTTGCCTTAGCCTTGGTGCCTAAGGGCTCTCCACTCTCATACCCACCTTTAACTGTTGTGCCTTTTGTATTACCTAAAAGTAAGTGCTAAAATCTGCAACTACTATAAATTTCAACAAATGGCACCAAAGCCCCTCCACAAACTAAGCTATCTTAGTATGCTTTCGACTAATCAAGTCTAGCACATGTCATGCCAATGCACTGAACTTCTTAGAGTACTCGGTCACAATCATCTTACCCTGGGTAAGTCTGTCAAACTCCTACCTCTTGAGGTCCTTGGTAGCTTCACTGATGTACTTCCCTTAAAACCTTTCAAGAAAATACTGCCAAGTTAAAGGCCTGGCTCTATACTCAAACTTGGCCTCATTTTCCTCCTCGAGAAGATCCTGCTCATTATTCCACCAAATCTCTATGGCACCCTTCAGATAATAACATGCCAGATGCAGCTTGATGTCAACAATAGTCTATAAGGGTCCAAAATATCTTATTCATTTGATTTAGCCAAAACTTAGCAGCGTTAACATCTTCCTTACAGTAAAAGTAAAGCGAATCCAACCCTTGGATCTACCTAAGCATGAAAACCAGGGATCCCTCTTCATGCTGAGCTTCAATAATAATAGGCTCTTGATCCGAGCCATTGTCACCTCTCTAGTCAGCTAGCTCAGGATCTTGATGGCCAACCTCTTATGGCTTCTCATCCAAATCATTAACATACTCAAGGTCTCGCCCAATGGCCCCATGATTCTAGCGTATTTAGCCCTTAAGTCAAGAAAATGAGTGTCTCATTTTGCCAATCCATACAATCCCGCATCTACAAGGTGAGAGCATACAAAGCATCCAACATGATGCCCCCGACATCCTGCTCTACATATTTGCCCTGACTATCTTCGACCGCATTAGCGTCCATGTTATTCTTAGTGCGAACCATAACTAGACCTGTAAGCATAATTCATAAACACAAATAATGCAACACACAATCAATACTCATGACCATTAGTCCAACTTCAACTCTATACACAAGACTCCTATGGTAGCAACCTAGACCTTTGCCCTTAGTATAACCCAGGCTTTAATACCAACTATGAGGAATCATCCCAATAAATGCCTAATTAATTCCTTAATTAGGCAAAATCATTCTGTTGCCTAATCCGAGCTCTTAATTAAGCTAGAATTGCTCTTCATTTCTAGGATCATTTTGCCAAGATTTACTATGTAAATCCCAACCATTTTCTTAGTGTTTAGTATTTACTTGAGTGTTAAAAAAACATTTACTTAGTTTCAATAAAATACTTAAGTTTATTAAACTAAGATAATGGTTCGACAAGATTTAAAGAAAACATGAATAAAATATGTTGTAATGCCCGGAAAATCCAAACTGATTAGGTCCCGGGGTAAGTGGATTGGGAGCCAAAGAATTTTCCTAATTTGGGAATTTAGCTGAATTAATGTGAGGGGACATTAAATTAAGTGTTAAGGATTCATGAAATTAAGCTTGGCTTAGGCCAAGAAAAATAATGGTGAAAATGGTGGATTTCAAAGATGAAGGACTCAATTGAACAAAGGAATTGTTGTAAGTTGGGCTCAATTGCCCAAATTCAAAAGATTGGAGGAATAAGTGGGGAATTGACCCATTTTCATGGCCTTGGATGCCATGGCTAGCCATGTCCATTCAAATTAATATATTTTATGCCACCTCCACCTCCACCCACACCTCCACTCACCTTTGTCTCCCACCTTCACCATTTCATCATTTAACTTCACCAACTCTTCCAATTTGTCCCCCCACTTTGTCTCCCACTTCCCATTTGAATTATTACTCCACTAAGGCATTATTCCCACCCATTTTGGACACCCATAACCGTACATACACTCCCCCATTCAACAAAATACATTTCTTCACTCATCTCACCTCATTTAAGCCATTTCACTCTCTTTCTTCAATCTCTCTCTACAAACTCTCTCTCCCTTCTCTCTAGTTTTGGCCAACACTTGTTCTTCTCTCCAAGAACATTTCTAACTCTTCTCCTTCCTCCAAAAATTCTGCCATCACTAGAAATCACCCTTCCATAAATTAAAACCAAGTGTTCTTGGTGGAATTCATGCTCTAAACACCCAAAGAGCAAGAATCAAGTAAAAGATTCAAAGAAAACCAAGGAGAGAAATTCGGCCATCTTCATTTCTTAGAGGTTTTGAACTCTTCTCAAGGAGTTCTTTATGTATATGAGCTTCTAAGCTCATTGGGAGGAAGAATCAAGAAGAAAATTTGAAGAACATCAAGCACACAAAATTCGGTCTCACCTCCTAGTCGAGGTTTTGTAAGTGTGAACCAAGTATTCTTGGTATTTTGATTTCTTTAAGATAATTACCAAGTGTTCTTGGTATTTTATGGATTACTAATTTATTTGGCCATTTTGGTTCTTGTGCTAGAAAATCATTTCTAGAAACCAACAAGCGAGGAAATCGAAGGAAAACAAGCTTCTAAGAAGCTTTCGGTATTGGTAAGGATTCCTATACTCTTTGAGTATTCGGGCCCCTAGGTGATGGTCAAAGAACCATATGATCCTAGGTGTGCTAAGAGGGCATAAGTTAAATTATTGCTTCGGCAATTCTGTATCGCTCATGAGCTAAGTTAAGTAAGCAAGCATTATGGGCTAGGATTTAAGTAGGCCACCTTAAATTCCTATGCTAAGTGAGATCTCCGAAAATGAAAAGTATGTGAAATTAATGAAATAAAACTTGAGGGATGCTTGCTGCCCTTCTGTAAATCAAGGTGTTAAGTGGCATGTGTTTGTGTGCTTCTATGAATTTGTTGTGCATGCTAACCCCCGATTTCGATTATTATTGTATATACATGTATCTTTGTGTTTTCTTTGTCTTTATGTTTTCTTTGCAGGATTTTTGGAATATTTATTGCCATTACATTCTTGGCATATGTTAGGCCATAAAGGCCATATGTTAGGCTTTGGAAGCCATACGGAATCCTTATTGAGATTTAAATCTCACCCGCCCTACTCTACCTTTGTAGGAAAAAGTGTGCTCGAAAGATTGAGCTAAGAGTCCTAAGTACTCTTTCTGTGGTGTTGAGGTTGAGTATGTAAATACTATTTGCTCAATTTATTCTAAGTATTTACCTTTAGTTGCTTGAAAATCAAGCTAATAAAATGTGGACTTTGTGTGCAGGACTACGAGTCTAGAAACTGTGGGAACAACGTCTTAAGGTGGATTTGTGTTCTTTGGATTATGGCTTGCTTTTAAGCATGTAATAGTTGGTCTTAGTTAAATGACCAAATTTATGGACTTAGCTAAAATTTGGCCAAACTTAGTATTTTGGGCTTGTAATATGGACTATGGACACTTTGGGTGTTTTTATTGCTTGGTGGACTTACCAAGGCCCATGCATGTTTTATGGAAGTATGATTTTCATGAAAATCGGAAGCATGTATAAATTGGGCTTAAATGCATGTTTTGGGCTTAAATAAGAAATTAGAAAATTTGAATATGTTCTTGGTTAATTTTGGGCCATATGCATGTTAAGTATGGAAAAGGCCCATAAGCCCATGTTTATGTTGAAAGCATGCTATGTTTGGCTTTGTATGCGCACTCAAAGAAAAACATGCAAATAAACTTGGAGAAGCATGAAATTGGATGCATGTGTAAAGATTGGCTAATAAGGAATTCAAGTGCACGTACGTGAATTAATATATGCCTAAGCATTAGTTGCATCTAAAGGCATTAAGTGATTATGTGCACTAGTGAACACTAAAACACATAAGCATGCAAACCATATGCATGAAAATAAGTTTTCAAACTTAAGTTGGTGTTTTGGATGCCATGCATAATCTTGGCTAAAGCTTGGTAAATACCATGAAAATGAACACATGAAATCCACATAGGTGCTAGTTTGTTTCCAAGAGCACTTAAACTTAAACCTTTAATAAGAACATAACAAGCTAGTACCAGTAAGTATCCTGGGGTTCGTGCCCATAAGTCTTAGTGAGTAATAAAAGTCCCTTCGATTTAATTAAACTTCCGCTGCATGTTTTAGATAATTGGGCCCGGATGGGCCAGGGGCAGTTTAGGGCACGACAGCTTGGTATCAGAGCAAGTTTGCTCTGAAGGACCAAAGTTTTGGTCTATGATTCTTAGTATAGACTTGTTCCCACATAGGTTAAGTCCACTAATGAATATTTATGAATATTGAGCAATTGTGTGCCTTGCTTGTTGTTAATTGTAGGATGAGAACCAGAAATATGAACCGAGGCCGAAATGGAAATGAAAATTCCCATCAAGGGAATGAAAATGCTGGCTTTGTGCCAGAGGCCCAAGTCAGGCCTTATGAGCCCATCAGGGCTAATGTTACTGGGCCTAGCATTAATGCCCAAGAAAGAAGAGAAGCAAGAATGGAAGCAATGATGGAAGCTATGCAGGCCAATATGGCCCAATTAGCAGCTAGCATGCAGATCCTGGCAAGGGGTCAAGCCCAAGTCCCAGAGCCTGCTGGGCAGCAAAGAGAGCCACCAATGAGAAGGAGGCCAGGAAAAGAACCTGTACTCGATGATCAAGCTAGTGAGAATGACGATGATGAGGATGAAGAAAGAAGAAACCCACGAGCAAGAAGAATAAGAACTGAGATCCAACAAGAATTAAGAGAAGAAGAGGAAGAAAGTCCAGATGCAGAAGAGCTGGACATGGAGGATATTGATGGACCTACCCAACTCACTGCCACCACCAGGGCAGTGAGGGCGCAAAGAGGGAGGCCCAATATTGATAATGCTGGGGGCCTAAGAGAAGGCCAATTGGAGGGGTTCCTTGCCCTAAAACCTCCAGTATTTAAAGGAAGCTGTAACCCAGATGAAGCAGAATTCTGGAAAAACCAGATCGAAAAGATCTTTGAGAGAATGGAGGTTTCCGCTTCTCAGAAGGTCTTACTGGCAACCTTCAAACTAGAAGGAAATGCTGAGTTATGGTGGAGAGCAGTCCATAGGACATATGCTAGCAAAAATGCTAGGCGGCCTGCTCAAAGGAGAAGAGCAATGAGATGGCCCGAATTCGAACAAGTGTTTCATCAACAATACATCGGTGAAGCACAGAAAGACCAAAAGCAGGTTGAGTTTGACCTGCTTGAGCAGAAAGAGCTCTCCGTACTAGAATATGAACAGAGGTTCAGTAACCTCATAAGATATGCACCACAGTACGATGATCGAGAGGATATAAAGGCCAAGAGGTTCCTTCGAGGACTTAGGCCAGAGCTGAGGCAAATACTCAGAGCAGTAGGAGCCAACAAATACCACGACATTGTACAGAAGGCTATGGCCCTAGAGCAAGAGTTCAGGGGACAATTCATGATTGGCTCCGGAAGTACCAGTAGACTACAAAAGCCCTCTAAAAAGAGAGGAAAAGAAAGCTTGGCATATGAGCCAAGAATGGATAAGAGAATGAAGGCCACAGCCCCCTATGGGCCACAATGTGAAACGTGTGGTAAGTTCCATGGCCAAAAGCCATGCTACAGGCTCACTTCCGGATGCCTAAAATGCGGCGCCCAGGATCACTGGGTAAAAGACTGCCCTGCCAAGGGAGAAGATCAGAGGACCCCGGGAGGGTTCAATAACAGATGGGCACATAGACAATTGCCCATAAAGAGGCCCAATATACCTCCACCACCGAGGAGGGACCAGGGCCCTAGCATGCCCCAGGGCAGGAATAAACAAGCTCAAGCTGCTGGAAGAGTATTCCAGATTGAGAGTTCGAGAAAAGCACGAGAGGACCCAGAGGACGACAGAGCTAGGGACGATGAAGAAGAAATGGACCAGGCCAGGCTGGTCAGGCAAACTCTTGCAGGTACCATTATTATTAATGGTTATGAGGTATCAGTTTTATTTGATACTGGTGCATCTTTATCTATAGTATCCTCTAAGCTAGTTAAAGATATGAACCTAGAAGTATGCAATACGGATAAAATGTACCTGGTTAAAACTGCCGGGAACGAGGTCTTGATAACATACCATATGGTAAAAGATTGCATGCTTAGGTTAGGTGAGCTAGAGCTTAGAGCCGACCTAATAATCTTGGATACTAATGGATATGATATCATACTAGGTATGAACTGGCTTAGTACCAACCGTGTAGTCATAGACTGCCATGCCAGGCAACTTTATCTGCCTGGACACAAACCTCAATCTTTGAAAAAATCTTCTAGGTTAGTCCTAGAACATCTTTTGAAAGTGGTGGAACACAAACCCCTAATAATAAAAGGTGAATACCTAGGGTTAAATGGAACTGAAGTTGAAATAGAGCTGGGTAAAATACCCATAGCAAGAGAATTCCCTGAAGTGTTCCCCACTGATCTCCCAGGACTCCCTCCTGCAAGAGAGGTTGAGTTTGAGATCAAATTGGTGCCAGGAGCTACACCAGCATCTATTGCTCCTTACAGGATGGCTATTCTTGAAATGATGGAACTAAAGAAGCAACTGGATGAGTTGCTTGAGAAGGGTTTCATAAGGCCAAGTACATCTCCTTGGGGAGCACCTGTACTTTTTGTGAAGAAGAAAGATGGAACCCTTAGGTTGTGCATCGATTACAGGAAGCTCAATGCACTAACCATTAAGAATAAGTACCCCCTCCCAAGGATCGAGGATCTATTTGATCAGTTAAAGGGAGCTAAGGTCTTTTCCAAAATAGACCTCAGATCTGGATACTTCCAGCTGAGAGTCAGGGAAGAAGATGTCCCAAAGACAGCTTTCAGAACCAGATATGGTCACTTTGAGTACACAGTGATGCCATTTGGGCTCACAAATGCGCCAGCCTTTTTCATGGACCTCATGCAAAGAGTGTTCAAGGCTTATTTGGACCACTTTGTTGTGGTATTTATCGATGACATATTAGTGTACTCAAAGGATGAAGAAGCCCATAAGGAGCACCTGAGAAGGGTGCTAAGCCTGTTAAAGGAACATGAGTTATATGGCAAACTAAGTAAGTGCCAATTCTGGGCTAAGGAAATTGGGTTTCTCGGACATGTGATCAATGAGCATGGATTAGCTGTTGATCCCGAGAAAATCAAAGCTGTCTTGGAATGGAAGCAACCTCAGACTGTGAGGGACATAAGAAGCTTCCTAGGACTTGCTGGCTACTACAGGAGATTCGTGCCCAAGTTTTCTGTACTAGCAGCTCCGCTTACTCAATTGACAAGAAAGGACCAAAAGTTTGAGTGGAGTGAGCAATGTGAGGCTAGCTTCCAAGAACTTAAGGAAAGATTGACTACAGCCCCAATACTGGTTCTACCAGACCCTACTAAGGAGTATATAGTTTACACTGATGCTTCTCGGGTTGGGCTGGGCTGTGTCTTAATGCAAGGGAAGCAAGCAATAGCCTATGGGTCAAGACAATTAAGGCCTCATGAGAAGAATTATCCAGTTCATGATCTGGAGTTAGCGGCAGTGATCTTTGCTCTGAAGCAGTGGAGGCACTACCTACTTGGAGGCAGATTCCAAGTCTTCACAGACCATAAGAGTCTAAGGTACTTGTTTACACAAAAGGACCTGAACATGAGGCAAAGAAGATGGCTTGAGTACCTAAAAGATTTTGAGTGCGTCATCGAGTATATGGCCGGGAAGGCCAATGTGGTAGCTGATGCTCTCAGTAGGAAGTACACGGGAATACTCAAAGCCGCTGGAGAGCCTACTAAGGCAGAGGTACTCAGTTTATCTGAATTGGCCCAGGAATGGAAACACTGGGAGATGGACCAAGTAAAGGTCCTAACTATTAGGTCTGAATGGAAAGACCTAATTCAGGAAGCTCAGCTTCAAGATGAGGAGATTCCCAGGATCTCTGGGCAAAAACGAGGGAAATTGTATCAAGGATTTTCCTTTAAGGATGGAATATTATATTTCCAGAATAGGATTTATGTGCCAAATAGGAATGGAATCAGGCAACAAATCCTAGAAGAAGCCCACTCCAGCTTAATGAGTATGCATCCTGGAGCTCAGAAAATGTATAAGAATTTGAGATCCCATTTCTGGTGGCCATATATGAAGCAGGAGATTGGTGCTTCTGTGGCTAAGTGTATGACTTGTCAGCAAGTCAAAGTGGAACACCAGAGACCTGGTGGAAAATTACAGAGCTTACCTATACCAGAAAGGAAATGGGGATCCATATCCATGGACTTTGTAGTGGGTTTGCCACTGACCCGAAGAAAGAGTAATACAATCTGGGTCATAGTGGACAGATTGACTAAGGCAGCCCACTTCTTGCCCATAAACCTTACAGACTCCTTGGAGAAGTTAGCCCAACAATATGTTAAGGAGATAGTAAGGCTACATGGTGTACCAGACGACATTGTCTCAGATCGAGACCCAAGATTTGTTTCCAGATTCTGGAAGTCCTTGCACCATGCCATGGGCACTAAGTTAAAATTCAGTTCCGCATACCATCCTCAAACGGACGGACAGACTGAAAGAACCATTCAAACCTTGGAAGATATGTTGAGGTGTTGTATTATTGACTTCCAAGGAGAATGGGATAAACGCTTGCCTTTAGTGGAGTTTTCGTACAATAATAGTCATCACTCAGTGATTGGCATGGCACCTTATGAGGCACTATATGGAAGGAGATGCATAACTCCACACTGCTGGCATGAGCCAGGTGATAAGTTGGAAATTGGCCCAGAACTCATAAGAGAGACTACTGGGAAAGTTAAGCTAATCCAGGAAAGGATTAAGGCTGCCAACAATAGGCAAGAATCATATGCCAACCTCAAGAAAAGAAGAGACCTGGAGTTCCAGGCAGGAGACCAAGTGTGGTTGAAAGTATCTCCCATGAAGGGAGTAATGAGGTTTGGTAAGCGGGGAAAATTAGCCCCGAGGTATGTAGGACCATACCTAATACTCGCAAGAGTAGGAAATGTAGCCTACAAGTTAGAACTACCACCTGAGCTGGGACATGTACATGACACATTTCATGTAAGCTTGTTGAAGAAGTGTGTCTCCGACCCTAAACAAGTGGTACATGTCACTAGTGTGCCCATTACCCAAGATCTTACATATGAGGAAGAACCAATTCGGGTATTGGCAAGGGACACTAGAAAGCTCAGGAGTAAGTGGATATCGATGGTAAAAGTCCAATGGACTAACCATTCTGAGGAGGAGGCAACATGGGAGGTTGAAACTGAAATGCTTAAGAACTATCCGGATACCTTTCCTAAGCTCCTAGGAAATTTGGAGGACCAAATTTCTTAAGGAGGGGAGTGTTGTAATGCCCGGAAAATCCAAACTGATTAGGTCCCGGGGTAAGTGGATTGGGAGCCAAAGAATTTTCCTAATTTGGGAATTTAGCTGAATTAATGTGAGGGGACATTAAATTAAGTGTTAAGGATTCATGAAATTAAGCTTGGCTTAGGCCAAGAAAAATAATGGTGAAAATGGTGGATTTCAAAGATGAAGGACTCAATTGAACAAAGGAATTGTTGTAAGTTGGGCTCAATTGCCCAAATTCAAAAGATTGGAGGAATAAGTGGGGAATTGACCCATTTTCATGGCCTTGGATGCCATGGCTAGCCATGTCCATTCAAATTAATATATTTTATGCCACCTCCACCTCCACCCACACCTCCACTCACCTTTGTCTCCCACCTTCACCATTTCATCATTTAACTTCACCAACTCTTCCAATTTGTCCCCCCACTTTGTCTCCCACTTCCCATTTGAATTATTACTCCACTAAGGCATTATTCCCACCCATTTTGGACACCCATAACCGTACATACACTCCCCCATTCAACAAAATACATTTCTTCACTCATCTCACCTCATTTAAGCCATTTCACTCTCTTTCTTCAATCTCTCTCTACAAACTCTCTCTCCCTTCTCTCTAGTTTTGGCCAACACTTGTTCTTCTCTCCAAGAACATTTCTAACTCTTCTCCTTCCTCCAAAAATTCTGCCATCACTAGAAATCACCCTTCCATAAATTAAAACCAAGTGTTCTTGGTGGAATTCATGCTCTAAACACCCAAAGAGCAAGAATCAAGTAAAAGATTCAAAGAAAACCAAGGAGAGAAATTCGGCCATCTTCATTTCTTAGAGGTTTTGAACTCTTCTCAAGGAGTTCTTTATGTATATGAGCTTCTAAGCTCATTGGGAGGAAGAATCAAGAAGAAAATTTGAAGAACATCAAGCACACAAAATTCGGTCTCACCTCCTAGTCGAGGTTTTGTAAGTGTGAACCAAGTATTCTTGGTATTTTGATTTCTTTAAGATAATTACCAAGTGTTCTTGGTATTTTATGGATTACTAATTTATTTGGCCATTTTGGTTCTTGTGCTAGAAAATCATTTCTAGAAACCAACAAGCGAGGAAATCGAAGGAAAACAAGCTTCTAAGAAGCTTTCGGTATTGGTAAGGATTCCTATACTCTTTGAGTATTCGGGCCCCTAGGTGATGGTCAAAGAACCATATGATCCTAGGTGTGCTAAGAGGGCATAAGTTAAATTATTGCTTCGGCAATTCTGTATCGCTCATGAGCTAAGTTAAGTAAGCAAGCATTATGGGCTAGGATTTAAGTAGGCCACCTTAAATTCCTATGCTAAGTGAGATCTCCGAAAATGAAAAGTATGTGAAATTAATGAAATAAAACTTGAGGGATGCTTGCTGCCCTTCTGTAAATCAAGGTGTTAAGTGGCATGTGTTTGTGTGCTTCTATGAATTTGTTGTGCATGCTAACCCCCGATTTCGATTATTATTGTATATACATGTATCTTTGTGTTTTCTTTGTCTTTATGTTTTCTTTGCAGGATTTTTGGAATATTTATTGCCATTACATTCTTGGCATATGTTAGGCCATAAAGGCCATATGTTAGGCTTTGGAAGCCATACGGAATCCTTATTGAGATTTAAATCTCACCCGCCCTACTCTACCTTTGTAGGAAAAAGTGTGCTCGAAAGATTGAGCTAAGAGTCCTAAGTACTCTTTCTGTGGTGTTGAGGTTGAGTATGTAAATACTATTTGCTCAATTTATTCTAAGTATTTACCTTTAGTTGCTTGAAAATCAAGCTAATAAAATGTGGACTTTGTGTGCAGGACTACGAGTCTAGAAACTGTGGGAACAACGTCTTAAGGTGGATTTGTGTTCTTTGGATTATGGCTTGCTTTTAAGCATGTAATAGTTGGTCTTAGTTAAATGACCAAATTTATGGACTTAGCTAAAATTTGGCCAAACTTAGTATTTTGGGCTTGTAATATGGACTATGGACACTTTGGGTGTTTTTATTGCTTGGTGGACTTACCAAGGCCCATGCATGTTTTATGGAAGTATGATTTTCATGAAAATCGGAAGCATGTATAAATTGGGCTTAAATGCATGTTTTGGGCTTAAATAAGAAATTAGAAAATTTGAATATGTTCTTGGTTAATTTTGGGCCATATGCATGTTAAGTATGGAAAAGGCCCATAAGCCCATGTTTATGTTGAAAGCATGCTATGTTTGGCTTTGTATGCGCACTCAAAGAAAAACATGCAAATAAACTTGGAGAAGCATGAAATTGGATGCATGTGTAAAGATTGGCTAATAAGGAATTCAAGTGCATGTACGTGAATTAATATATGCCTAAGCATTAGTTGCATCTAAAGGCATTAAGTGATTATGTGCACTAGTGAACACTAAAACACATAAGCATGCAAACCATATGCATGAAAATAAGTTTTCAAACTTAAGTTGGTGTTTTGGATGCCATGCATAATCTTGGCTAAAGCTTGGTAAATACCATGAAAATGAACACATGAAATCCACATAGGTGCTAGTTTGTTTCCAAGAGCACTTAAACTTAAACCTTTAATAAGAACATAACAAGCTAGTACCAGTAAGTATCCTGGGGTTCGTGCCCATAAGTCTTAGTGAGTAATAAAAGTCCCTTCGATTTAATTAAACTTCCGCTGCATGTTTTAGATAATTGGGCCCGGATGGGCCAGGGGCAGTTTAGGGCACGACATATGTGCTACCGAGTAAGAAAACATTTTAATGCTCATGCATGCACAAGTAATATACCATGCCAAACCATGGATGAAAAATACACTCATAGCAAGTAAATACTATGGCAACACAATATCTAAGTGTTTTACCTATCAACCTAAGGAAATAATGTCATGGGTTGATAAGTTTAACCTGAATTAATAATAATACATGTCATGGTTGTACCAAGTCAAAGGCAATACTAGTAAACCTCATACTAGCTACTACTACCATACTACAAAATAATTGTGATCTCAAATAGTCATTAAGCCCACCTTTGCCTGGGAGAAACCCAAGCGAGGAAAGAGCGGAGAATTATGTGCCTAACTACATTGCTGTACAAGGCAAATAAGTTTAGAGTTAGAATTTGATCATAAGAGAATGCAACACATGAAAAATGAATGACATGTAACGTATGCAAAATGTACCTATAAGTACTAAGAAACAAATACAAAATAATCACTATGGATTATTCAGCTTTTGCACAATGTTATCTATACATTAACAATAAGGGTAAGTGTATAAAATACTTAGTAAGACATTCTAAATAAACAACATCACATAATGGACTATATGCGCACATTGCCATGCATATGTGAACCTTGCCCATAATCTATATAAGCATGCCATGAGCTCTTATGGCGTGGAGTATTATATAATGATCATCATTTTATGCTCTTTTAGGAACATGACTCCCTATACTTCTCACACAAGAAGAAAAAAAAAAACAAATAAAATCACCAATTGGTCCATTTTTGCCCTTAAGCATGTATCCTTGCATTTGCCCTTAAGCTTGCCAGCTTCCATTAGCTCAAAAACTCCCTTATTGTATGCAACGGGGTTCAACCATGTTTTGTGTGGGTCATAGTGCCCATGGATGTATATTGCCCCTTCTATGGCCTATTGGCCTAATAGGCCCATGCGTATGCTAACTTATGGCCCAAGCATTTATTGGGCCTCAGTGTCATTTGGGCCTTAGGCCTTTGCCTTCAACTCCCCTTTATGGCTCATGCCCAAAGTGCAACCCAAGGCTCACAAGAAAGCAAAGCTCCCTGGATATGCGTATGTGGCCCCGTAAGTGTACATGACCATGAGCCTGCAAGTGCATGCACATGCATTGGGAGCCCTTTGGGCATACACGATTACGTGCCTACTTGGGCACACCCGTATGCACCTTGGCACACCGAACTCACCATGCTCCCATATACCCCAAAATACTCATGCACCCAGGGGCCTATGCTACACACACACACACATGCCAAGCCCTTGAGCCCAGTCACAACACATACAGACCCAAAATGAAGCACACCTCTTTTGTGCTTACCAAACCTTGAAGGTTCATCCACACTTATCTACCAAGCAACAAGGCTGTCCCCATATACCATTTTAGAACCCATGCACTAAAAACATCACCTATTGCCTAAACTAGAACCTAGGTCCAACTTTAGTTCCACTTGAGTCCTCTTTGGCTCTATTGGTCATCTTGTACCCTTTTTACCCTACCATTTGCCCTAAATTTCACCAAGCTAAATCATGGCCAAAGCTTCCCAAAGAGATAAGGGATAGAACACCTTACCCTTGTGTAGATTTCGCACTTGCAAGCTCAAAGATCCATAGCCTACAAGCATGGTCCCAGTCACTTAGAGTTCCTTGTTTAACCATAGTAAATCAACCATATTTCTAACATATTTTTGAGCCTAGAGGTAGTATCATTATTAAAAAACCAAAAAAATGGTACAACCCTTACCTTAAGAAAACAAAATTCTTAGAACCGTAGCTCCCTTCCTAGGAGCTCATTGATTTTCCTTGTTTTCCCAAGCTTAACCTCACGCAAATCATGGGTTTTTTATGAGCAAAAAGGCCGATCTAAAAAAGGATGAACTAAACTAGAACCAAAACTGATACGATCAAAGAAGCACAACCAAGGAAGGCAAGGACCCACTGAAAGTTTCTAGTGGACCATTGACAAGGAAGAAGGCTAAGGAGCTCACTAGTGCACTTCAAGCTCGGATGTTGAGAGATTAGCGATGTTCTGGTAGAAAAATCATATCTGGAGCTACACATATTGTAATGGAGTGATTCTTGATTCATTGGAAAGCTAACATCTGGAGCTACAAATAATATGAATACCATCAAACCCAGTTTGCACGTTAACGAGGTCAAATTTAGCTTCAAAGTTACGATTTACGAGTTATCGCTGGTTCAGAAGCAGTTGCAGTATTCTGGGAATATCTTTCGATTTAGAAGTCCATTTTGTGTGATTCAAGTGTGGTTTCGAAGCTAAGAAATAGATCTACAACTTTCATGCTTTGCATTTTGAGAAATCATTGCTGCATCAAGTTCGAATTTCAGCTTGAAGTTGGAGACACAAGCCAGAATCACCCAAGAAGGCTATTTTGGAGTTTTTTATGGGCAATCTTATTTTGTAACGTATTTTATTTTATTTTCCTATTTATTTACATTATTTAGGAAGTTATTTAGGCTATGGAATAGTTTTAAATCGTTTTGGGCAAGTGGAATATGCTGCATTTATTAAACTTGTTCAAACTAGGAATTAGAGTCCTAATTTGACTAGGATTTCCTATGTCTTTGTATCTAGGATTCCTAAGGGATTTAGGCTGCGAATTTTGCCTAGCTTTTAACCCTAGTTTAGGCCTATATAAAGGCACATATTCTGGATGTAAACATACAGAAAAATTTCGAAATAATATTGCTCTTTGGAGAGGTTTTCTCTTTGGTTCTTTGTGGACTGCCTTGGTGCACAAGTGTACTTGTGTTCTTGGAGTTCTATACTTCTCGTTTCTAATCACAGGTTGATTAGGGGTGGGGGTCTTCAAACCTAGTCTCTTTGATGTCTTGTGGAGCTTGAAAAACATCTTGGGCGAGTTTCATGGTCTTTATACCATCGGGGTTCGCATCAGTTGGTATCAGAGCCACAAGTTCCATTGAAGGACATATCTTTGTGTTCTTGTTTCCCTTCGTTTTTCTTTCAATTCTGTCCAGTAATTTCGTGCTTTAATTCTCTGTTTTAATCTGTTTTCTTCTTGTTTCAGGTCTGTTCTTTTTATTCCATCCTTGTTCAAGTCCGAAAATCACAAAAACAACAAAAAGAAGTCAATCCGTGTTGTCTAGTTTTCTCGGCTTCAATTCGTTTCTTCTTGTTCAATTCTTATCTTTCTGTTTCGTGTCCAGCCATATTAATCTCTCTTGTTTTCATTGTTTCCAGCATCCTAGAGTCAAGAAAACACCAAAAAAAGAAGGATCCAAGTTGAGGAAGTTTCGGTATCAAAAGTTGTTTCAAAATTGTGCAAGTTTCAATAGTTTCTTGTTTTGGCCAAATTGAAAACTGACTTTTTGTCTTTGGCAGCAAGGAATTTCAAGGAGAACGTTGTTTTAGCATCAAAACAGCAAGGAAAAAAAAAAGAAGGAGAAAAAAAGAAAGAAGAGAAAGAAAAAGAAAAGAAAGAAGAAAGCTTGCAAAAAAAAAAAAACAAGTTTTCTCAAAGTGTTGAAAGTTTTGCGCCCCAAAACCTATCTCATTGTTTTTCAGCCAAAAAGCTTTCTTTGTGGTTCTTGTGATCATCAATTGCAAGGGCTTCCTAGAGTCTTTTAAAGCTTGTTTAGCCCACCTCTTTTGGAGTCAAAATAGTTCTTCGAAAATTCAAGTTTTCTTGTGTGCTTTGAGGATAGTTTTCTTAGAACTTTGGAGAACTCTTTCAATAAGCAATATCTCACTAACAAATTGAGTGTTTTGAGTGTTCATATTTTGAGTGAAACACGTGAGGTGAGTGTTTGTGAGGATCTTTGTTATTTTCAGGAGTATGGAAGGCCAGGAGGATAGGAGGATGAAAGTGAGACACAATGAGGAGCCAACCATGAGAGAATTTCAAGAAACTCTCAATAGACTTGTGGGGAGGATTGAGGACATTGATTTGAGGTTGCCAAGAAGGCCTAATCCCATCTTGCAACCAAGGAGAGGTCTAAGGAGAGAAGAACCCGAGGAGGAAGAAAGAGTTTGGCATGACCATGGGTTTCCAATGAGGTGTGAGCCAAGAGAGGATAACAACCTAAATTCCATCAAGCCTACCATTCCACCTTTCCAAGGGAGGAGTGATCCCGATGCATATTGGGAGTGGGAGCAAAAGATTGAGATGGTGTTTGATTGCCATCATTACTCCGAGAAAGAGAAGGTTAAATTGGCTACCATAAAGTTCACTAATTATGCTCTTGTATGGTGGAATCAGGATGTTACTTCTAGGAGAAGGAATGAGGAGGAGTCCATACATACATGGAGAGCCCTTAAAGCCTTAATGAGGAGGAGATTTGTGCCTAGCTCCTACTATAGAGATCAACGCTTAAAGCTTCAAAAGCTAGTGCAAGGCCAAAGAAGTGTGGAGGACTACCATAAAGACTTGGAGAGGACCTTGACCCGAGCCAACATCATGGAGGATGAGGAGACCACCATTGCTAGATTCATTAATGGTCTCAATCTTGAGATTGCCAACGAAGTGGAGATGGTGCCATATGTCAACATGGAGGATTTGCTTCATCATGCCATTAAGGCCGAGAGGAGCATCAAGAGAGCAAAGGCATCCAAGATGTGTCAAGGAGGAATTTCCACATGGAGAGGAGCATGGAGCAAAGATGTAAGAGAAGTACCCAAGCCAAACATGGAGGCCACAAAAGGAGACTTGTCTCGGCCGCAACAAGAAAAGTCAATCATGCTTGTTCCACTTTCACCACAACAAGTCTTGGAGGATCAAAGAAAAATTCAAAGTGAGGTTGAGAGAAAAGTAAATGAGGGGAAAGTTGAGGGCAAGAGTGATGAGGGGAAAGTTGAGAGATCAACCGAGAGATTAAGTGAGAAGAGTGAACATGAGGGGAAGAAGAGTGGAGAGTTCCCGAGAGAAGAAATTGAGTGCGAAGTTGAGAGAAGACAAGAGTGCAATGAACCTAAGCCGAGTGAAGAGAGAAAGACCTACAGAGAAGCCATACTTTTATCTAACATAATGGAGTCTTCTTCTAGTGTTGTGTTGTCTTCTTTTCAGGACTTAAATGGATATGAACTTCAAGAATCAAGTGAGTTGCTGCCCATCCAAGAAGTTGGTGTTCCTAATATTCTAAGCCATGTCCCATGCATTAAACCAACAAAGGAGGTTGAGAAGGAACAATTTGAGGTAAGTCCAAGTGATTTCATATGCAAAAGTTTGCCTAACATTGTTTCTTATCCTATGTTTCAAGGGGATGAAATTAATGTAACTCCAACCGAAGTCATTGAGTGCAAAGGTGAAAATTTTATGGTTCCTACACCGAAGGAAGATACTTGGAGACTAAGTCCAACCACTGTAATGTATTTCTTCCTAACACCTAGATTTGATGTATTTTTGCATGAAAATCTCAAACAATGTGTGTTTGCTAGTAATGTTATTTTGAAGAATGGTTTTCATGAAACTAGATTAAGAGAAGGAAGTAAGCATGAAACTTTGACAAAATATGATTTTAAAGCTTCTAATTTTTTGGTTTTGTCAAATGATCTTTTGAATTTCATGAGTTTATCTGGGGAAAAATCTGTTTTGGTGTCTTTTGTTTTTGAATTTGTTTGTTTTGCATCCATCTCACATTATTTTGTTTTGCCTCAAGGTAAATCTACTTCTTTGGAATTTTTCATGCATAAATTGGTTGTTACACATGCATTACATACTTCTTTGATTCACATTTATATTCAGCCTATTTTTCTGTGCCAATCTTTAATTTCCAGCAAGCATTTTTTCGTCATGACACATGCATTACACAAACTTTTGAGTCTTGATCTTTTTGCTTTATGTCTAAACCTGAAAGTTTTTATTTTGAGTGAAAATTCTGGATTTAAATTCAGCCTTTTAAGGAGGTATGTTGAGTCCTTTGTTTTGTGTCACATCCCATGCACAAATTTCATGCATTGTTGTGCATATACATGCAAAAATAAGTTTGCTACTGAATTGGTTTCACTTAATCCTATCTACTCCAATCTTGTTTCATTTAAAATGCTTAGGATTTTTGTGAAATTCATGCATCCTAGTTTTGTTATTAGTTTAGGCCATATTGTGTTCAATTCTTTTTTGTTTGAATGGCCTATGCAAAGTATTGTCTTGACATGCATAACTTGTGCTTTTCATAACTATAATACTTGTGTGAGTTTAGGTCCATTTGTTTTTAGTGCATACAGCATCCCTAAGGTAAATTATTCCTACACTTTTACTTGTTGTGAGAATAATGTTTTTGCGATGGTAAAGGCAATGAAAGTGATGCCTAGAGTTAAGATGAAGATTGTGCTAACTTTCAGATTTTTTGTGCTAATTGCTTCTAACTTTGTTTTTGACCCAGGAGGTATCATTCCATTTGGATATTGGTTCAGGTTTTTCACAAGATCAAAGCTCCATACACAAGCATTCCATGTTATTGGTGCTTATGTGAAAGGTAAGTGCTTATGTGCTGATCATTTCATTATTACTGATTCAATTCCCTTTTCTAGTGCAGGTTTTTGATTCGAGGACGAATCCTTCTAAGGAGGGGGGAGCTGATACGATCAAAGAAGCACAACCAAGGAAGGCAAGGACCCACTGAAAGTTTCTAGTGGACCATTGACAAGGAAGAAGGCTAAGGAGCTCACTAGTGCACTTCAAGCTCGGATGTTGAGAGATTAGCGATGTTCTGGTAGAAAATCATATCTGGAGCTACACATATTGTAATGGAGTGATTCGTGATTCATTGGAAAGCTAACATCTGGAGCTACAAATAATATGAAGACCATCAAACCCAGTTTGCACGTTAACGAGGTCAAATTTAGCTTCAAAGTTACGATTTACGAGTTATCGCTGGTTCAGAAGCAGTTGCAGTATTCTGGGAATATCTTTCGATTTAGAAGTCCATTTTGTGTGATTCAAGTGTGGTTTCGAAGCTAAGAAATAGATCTACAACTTTCATGCTTTGCATTTTGAGAAATCATTGCTGCATCAAGTTCGAATTTCAGCTTGAAGTTGGAGACACAAGCCAGAATCACCCAAGAAGGCTATTTTGGAGTTTTTATGGGCAATCTTATTTTGTAACGTATTTTATTTTATTTTCCTATTTATTTACATTATTTAGGAAGTTATTTAGGCTATGGAATAGTTTTAAATCGTTTTGGGCAAGTGGAATACGCTGCATTTATTAAACTTGTTCAAACTAGGAATTAGAGTCCTAATTTGACTAGGATTTCCTATGTCTTTGTATCTAGGATTCCTAAGGGATTTAGGCTGCGAATTTTGCCTAGCTTTTAACCCTAGTTTAGGCCTATATAAAGGCACATATTCTGGATGTAAACATACAGAAAAATTTCAAAATAATATTGCTCTTTGGAGAGGTTTTCTCTTTGGTTCTTTGTGGACTGCCTTGGTGCACATGTGTGCTTGTGTTCTTGGAGTTCTATACTTCTCGTTTCTAATCACAGGTTGATTAGGGGTGGGGGTCTTCAAACCTAGTCTCTTTGATGTCTTGTGGAGCTTGAAAAACATCTTGGGCGAGTTTCATGGTCTTTATACCATCGGGGTTCGCATCAAAAACACATTCTCATCTAAAAAACATACCAAAACGATTGCCCCCTCTTAGACAAAACCGAACAATGAAGCCATCCCTTGCAACATGTCCTCTTGATTTGTCATTTATAAGCTCTCATTCTCTTATTTTTATTTCATTTCTTTGCTAAGTTTCTATGTGTTTGAAGGTTCAGGAAGTGCTGAATGAGAATAAGACAAGAAAAAAGTGACTTTATGTGTTTAGGGATGAATAAGGAAGGAAAATGGGTGAAGGTGTTAAAGTGGTCAAGGGTTTAGGCTTTTGCATGGAGTAAAAATTTTTGAAGCATTTTCTACCTCATTAATAGGTTGCTTCCCTTCCACAAGTGCACAAAGGTTCGATGGGTGAAAAAGTGCTTAAACCCTTGGATAAAGGATGCCAACTCCATAAAATTCTCAACTATGTCCCCATTTGAACTTTAAATCTTAAATTTTCTCCATTTCATTTCCAACTATATATTTTCCTACCGTTGACCAGGGTTGAATCTGGCTTACCAGTTTTGACTCAGGTTTGACCAAGTTTGACCAACTAAAATTACTAAAATGCCCTTCTTAGTTTCTCTTACAAGAAAAACCTCAAACTTGATCAATTCAACTCCATACTTTATCAAATTTCACCGAAAAGCTTCAAACACCATTTATCACCATATCAAACCATTTTGACAATGTTTTACTAGTAAATTACCTTTTTACCCTTCATTGTTTCCTGAACAAGAAAATTTCAATTTTTAGTTAAATTGATTTGAAAATTCATCGAGAAGTTCATTTTACTTCTAGAAACTCAATTCCATATTTCTTGGTTAGATTTTTTTCTTTGATTTTCCAAATTACCATTTTCCCCCTATTTGCCAATATAGCCAATTTACTTCAATTTTTAATCCTATGAACTTTAAGGACTATTGACTCATTGACTTGACTTAACGTAGTTTGCAAGTGTAATCTAAGCAAGGATCATGCAAATAAAATAAATTAATTACCTGATAAAATGAGGGTTATAACAATCACCACTCAGACAAAACAATTGGCTAGTTCAAGTATGATTAAGAAAGAACAGACCCAAACATCTCAAGAGAGAAATGCTGGTAGATGACTCCCTAATCAAGAAGCTCATAAACAACAAAGTGAAGGGGTTGGGGGAAGACACAGCTAGAGTAGCCAGGTGTAAAACCCTAAAGCAAGTTTGCCACTAAAAATGAAAAATGATGATGATAGAAGGAAGTTGAAGACGATTATTTTAGCAAATTCCTTCGACAAGCTACAAGTAGATGAACAAGCTGAGGTAATTCGTGATAATGGACCCATGTCTTTTTTGTCCCTACTGAAGAAAATATGGTGTTACTAGAATGTTAGAAGGCTAAATACTAGCCTTAAATAGAAATATACAAGGAAGATCATAAGTAGAAATAAAGTTAGTCTCTGTGCCTAGTTAGAAACTCAAGTTAAGAGCAAAAAGTTAGATAATATCGATAGTACAATAGTAAGGAGGTGGAAGTTTATAAAAAACTATTATTATGCAATAAATGGTAGAATTTGGCTGTTATGAAATGATCTAATTTTGGAAATTAAACTGTTGGAAGCATCTGAACAAATGATTCATATTGAAGTTAAGCACAAATTTGAGTTATGAAAATGCATTATATCTGTGGTTTATGCTTTGAACAAACCTTAAGATAGGCAAACTCTATAGCCTAAATTAACTCAATTTGCATCAAGGGTTGAGGGGCCTTGGCTCATAAGTGGTGATTTTTATAAAGTTAAAAGTTCAAATGAGAAGTTTGCTCATAATATCACTATTGATTGGGATGACATTAGATTGTATGACTGCTATTATGACATGGGCATTGCAGACATTAAAAGTATTGGTACTTTCTATACCTGGTGTAACAATCAGAAGTATGAAGATAGAATTTACTATAAGCTGGATAATATAATATGTAACTGTCACTGGTTTGATCAATTTTAGAAAGCTTCATAGAAGGGGGCCAAGAAGAGTTCCATTCAAGTACTTGAAAATGTGGCAAAGACATCCTACTTACAATCAGCTAGTGGTTATAGTTAAGGTAGAGAGCCAGAAGGAGGGGGATACCTAGCAATCAATTTTATGAAAGCTGAAGAAGTTGAAATAAACCTTTAAGAGATTGAATAAAGAGCATTTTTTACACATTTTTGGAAGATTTCAAGTAAAAGAAAGGCAATTAGACGCTTGCCATCAAACTATCCTGCAACATTAAGATGATGCATTTCTAGTTTCTAAATGGATTGAGATTAGGAAAGAGGTCTGGTGCTTGAAAAGAGCTAAAAAGGATTTTTCATTGAAGGATGAAGAAAAGACTTGATCAAGTCAATATCAACTGCTTGTATGCTAAAAATGGAAGAAGGCTTGCTTCAATAAAGAAGATTCAAGATGAGTTGATTAACCATTTCTTTAATATTCTTGATATTGCCAAGATTATTATTTTAAATGTTAATGATAATATAGTTTCTTATGGTCCCTGTTTACTTCCCAGACAATGCAATACATTGGTACAATAGATTACAACTGAGGAAATCACTATTACTGTTAAAAGAATTGGAACAAACAAAGCCTCTAGCCTTTGATGGGCTTTTAGTTGTTTTCTTTCAACATGACTGACACATCACTGGGGATGATATTATTAAAGTTATAAAACATTTATTCCAAAATGGTGAGGTACCTCTAACTGTATTTGTTACTGCCTTGCACTTGACTCTTAAACACTTTCATGCTGCTTCTACTGCTAATTTTCGGCATATAACATGTTGCTCAGTTTTCTGTAAGATTATCTCAAAATTTTTGGCATCTAGACTACAAGCATTATTGTCTGAGATAGTTCATGAAAGTCAAGGGGCCTTCATTAAGAAAAGATATATAATTGATAATGTGCTTTTATGACCTGAAGTTATCAAGGTTATAATAGGCATGGTACTAAATTGAGGATATGCCTGAAAATTGACTTGAGGAAAGCATATTATCTGCTTGACTGGAGATTTCTAAAACAATTCTTGAGAAAATTAAAGTTCCTTAATGTTTGGACTGATTGGACTATGGCTTGTGTAGTGTCCACATATTTTTCTATCATATTAAAAGGCACCTTTTATGGTTATTTCAAAGATAAAAGAGGCCTTTAATAGGGTGATCCCCCCTTTCCCTTACTGTTTATTTTAGCTACGGATTATCCATCTCAAGATTTGAGTAAAATGTTTTATTAGAATTGTATTGGTTATCATCCAAAGTGCAAATGAATTAAATTATCTTACCTTATGTTTGTAGATGATATAATGATCTTTGTTAAGGCTAAGATATCTAATGCTGAAGCTTTGAGATATTGCTTGGATGTGTTTTCTGATCAATGAAGAAAAAAGCCATATGTTCTTTGAGGGGCATTTGAGGAGTTAAAGTCTTGGATACTTGCTGAACTTATAATGATAAGGGGAGTTTTTCCAATAAAATACCTTGGGATCCCTCTTGTCGACCAAAGGTTGCAAATTAAGAATTACAAACCTTTGAAGGAAAAGATTTTACAACATTTAAATAGTTGGAGCATAAAGCATTTATAATATGATGGTCATGTTCAGTTGAAAGAAGCTATCATTTTTAGTATACAATCCAATTGGTCAAACAGTTTCCCAACTCCAAGAACTATTTTTGATCACACTGAGCAACATTGCAGTGCATTTTGCTAGACTAGTTCCATCTCAAAAAGAAAGTTTTTTATTGCTTGGGCTCGAGTTTGTGTTCCTAAAAACCAGGGTGAGCTAGGTATATTTAACCTAAGAGCCTGGAGCCTTGCTGCCCATGGAAAGAAGATGTAAAGGTTCTTTAAGGACAAGGAAAATTTGTGGATCAAATGAATGCATGTTTATTATATACATAATGATAACTTTTGGCAGATGAGGTTTACTAGTGATGCCTTCATTGTATGGAAGCATATCTTGAAAGTTATACCAAGTTTTTAAAAGCTGATCACTAATGATGGTTCGGGTTGTGTAAAAAAAGGTAAGTTTATCATGAAATTGGTTTATTCATATGTTGTGGAGAATTTTGATAATGTGAAGTGACATAGGACTATTTGGAACAATATAAATGTACCTAAACATGCTATAATATGCTGGCTGGCGATGTTGAACTGGTTCCCTACTTGTGATAGGTTGAGGCAATTTATACCTTTGCCCTTTGCTACTTGCCTATTATGTCTGCAATTAGAGGAATCTTAGGACCATTTGTTCTTTGAATACCAATATTCTAAAATGGTATAGAGAGAGCTTGTAACTTTGATTGAGCTCAGAACTACCCCTTTCAATTGGGATAAGTTATCGAATTTGTTCCACAAAGCTATCAGAAGGAAGAGCCCAAAAACAAAGGTGACAAGAGCTTGTATGGTGGGAGATATATACTTTATTTGGCAGGAAAGGAATGGTAGAATGCATCATTAGCAACTGCGTCTAGCAAAAGAGATTTTGAGGAAGATAGTTACCATAATTTAGTGTAAGGTTGGTAGTACTCTTATGGATGTTTTTACTTCGATTGTATGCATCTGATTATGCTATACAGCACAAATGCTATGACCTTTTTTTATTTTTTTTCTTTGAATTTTGGATTGGGGTTTTTCTAGTTACTTTGTGTACGTCCTTAATCCACGAATATAAGTGCCATTGAACTTTTCTTAGTAATAAAATGTATACCTACTATAGTGTTTCTTAAAAAAAAAAAAGTTACTTTCCATATTCCCAATATTATGAAAAGAGTAAAAGGTAAACCTTCGACCTCATAATAAGGATTTGAGTGATTTTTTTATTTTTTTTCAATCACAATTGAAACTAAATTATAAAAATGGATGGATTTTCATTTCTAGAACTAGGAAATTAAATAGATCAAATTAGACATTAAAACTGATAAAACCAAAAAATGAAATAACAATTTCAATTGTTTCAAGTTTGACAATTCAATTTAATGAATTTCAACCAATTTTTCTAAAGTTATTTATATTTTTCAAATTCAACTAAGAGGAATATTTATGTTTATCACAGTTTTCAAATTCATCTAAGAGGAACATTCATTCTTATAATTAGCTTGACACGAAAACCATCAACAACAAAAAGTAAATTGTTTTCGAATACACAACATAAGTAAATCACAAATCATACATAGTCAAGTTTCAAATCCAACAAATAAATCACATTTTTTTTTATTTAGGTTATTTCGGCTAATCAAATTTTCCAAGAGATATGATCAGATCCATGAAGTCTTGGTTTCCTGTCCAAACCTCAGTCTCTACATGCTAAGTATTCGCACGTCACATAAGACCCTCTGTGTCGCTGAATACAATTCTTCTGTCATTGATAGCTTAGAGGAGCTTTCCTTTTCAATCACAAACCACAGCTGGTGGATAGTGTTGATATCGTCATGATGGTAAAGGTGAACAATGGGCCAGTTAAGCCTAGCCCAACTCGGAATTAGCTTAGGTCAAACCCGAGTCAGCACTGTCTAAGCACTTGTGAACATAGCACGGAAAAAGTCCAGAAAATGTGGGCTGTTTGTGGGCCTAATGAAGATAATGCGTGACCCCACTAAGGACCGGCTCAGGCACGGGTCGGACCAGCTCGACCGGTTCGTGCCATTCCAGGTTTGATGTCAGGGAGGGAGAACAACAGACGGAATTTGAAAGAAATGGAAAAATGACATCACAAGGACTTCTAACGTCTCTAAATGGCTCTTTTAGCCTAGAAACCTTTTTTTTATCCCTTTCCAACCTTTCAAAGCGGCTAGTTTTTTTTATAGTTTTTTGGTCCAACAAATTTTTTGCCTCTCCTATAAATAGAACAAGTCATTTCCTTAATTCCTCACACCAACTCTTACAATCTCCTTTCTACATTTGGTACTTTCTCTACAAATCACTTAAAGCTCTCCATCATTTTTTTAATCTCTTTTTAATCTTTTCTTAATCTCCCATGATTTTTCTTTACCATTAATTTCCAACAAATCAATGGCATCAAGGAAGAACACTAGCTCTGCATCTGCTAAAAGCTTTTCCTATTGTACCAAATTAGGGTCATTCTTAAGTCATAAAAATTTGGCAAAAAAGGGATCCAAGTCCAAGAGGTTGATGAAGCTGCCAACATCCATATGATGAAGCGTCCTATGATGACATGAATGTCCAAGAGACTACCACCCTAACCATTGAACCACAATGAGGTGAATGGTCACAACCAACACCTCAAAGCCAACTATTTAGAAGGCAAATCTCACATCAGATTTTTCTATGAGAGCATTTTGCGATGGTTTGGGAGAAAGACAAAAGGTTTGCTAAATACAAGCATTACAGAAAGAAATTGGTGCATAAGGTGAACTCTGGAACTAGGACATTACAACGACATATAAAAAAAGACCATTCAACACATAATTCAGGTGCTCAAGGCAGTTTTGGTGGACAAATGTAGCAGGAGGGCATGATAGGTGGTTTAAGTATTTTTAGATTTAACCAACAAGAATGTAAGGAATGCATGGTTAATTAGATGAAAAACTATTTAGACAAGCTAATGATATCCATTTGGAAAATTGGATTAAATCTAACTTAAACCAGACCTTTAAAAAGACATCTAGGATAACTGTTAGATGAGAAACATTTAAAATGTATGAAGCTGGTAAGGCGAACCTACAAGTATATTTTTTTGCACTTTATCATTGCCTTGCTTCCACTAGTGATATGTGGACTGCTCCTATAGGGCAGGATTATTTTTGTGTTATTGTATAATGGATTGATGTAGATTGGATAATATAAAAATGTATTTATTGCATTTAAGTGTATGGAATTTTACCATAATAAATGAAATATCAACAAATACATATTAGATACACTACATGACTTTTACTGCATTGGCAAAGTCTTTTACATCAGTTTTCACAATCTATTAAATAATGATTTTACCTCCAGGAAACTACGTAATTTTTTTAAACCATCTCGGGATAGAGCTTCTTTTTTTTACATGAGATGTCTGTGTCATGTTTTCAATCTATGTGTCCAAAAAGGACTAGAGGTTTTGGAAACGAAAATCATTCCAGTTCATTCTGCATTACATTATTTGAGGACTAGGCCTAAAATTTCTTGGGAGTTCAAAGTAACCTTTTTCTTGGAAATTGTTTGAACTTGATTGCCCAACATGGTGGAACTCTACCAAGATTCTACTTGATTTGATTATATTGTGAAGTACATATCTTAGATTTTATTTGGGGTTCTTTTTTGAACGTTTTCCCATTTTCGGTTGTAAGGTTCACTTCATCTTTTTTGAAAGTGGTGTTTGGCTTTTACATTAATAAAATTTGCACCAGTAGTGATGTTTTCCTATAAAAGAACCATGTTTTAAAATTAATAATTTATTTTTTAAAAAAGCCTAGCCCAAGCTTAGGCTCGCATCAGCTGAGCTTAGGCCTTAGTTAGGTCAGGCCCAATACACATTATGTGTGCCGTGCTCAAGCCTAATCTAACCAGGCCCAGTGAACAACTCTAATGATGGATGACCAAAGGAAATTTATTCCAACGAACGATCATTTTGATACATAAAGTGTTTTTAGGGTTTTGGTGAATGGCAGATACACCTATATTACATAGAAGGACCGCATGGTAAGACCATAAGGAAGCCCATCCATTGCCCAAGTCAGTAAGATTACAGTTTACCACATAAGGATAAGAAAAAAAGATACTCTATATATGTATAGTCAAATGGTTGGTTTCTTAGGACATGCCATAACTCTCAATTCTACATAAATTTTGTTGTTCATCCATAGTTAAATGATATTAAGCTTGATAACCCAATGATTGTCAGATCTCTTCTTGAGTGACACTGCCCATGTAGGGTTATTTTTTGTCAAATCCAAGTACCTAGCTCATTTTGCATTATCTTTAATGTATTGTTATGCATTATTTTTATAAAAATTAATTACGTATTAAATATTAACTTATTGAAACCCTATATTTTAAGAAGTAAAAAAAGTAATCATAATACATTTCAAAAATCAAATGTTTTTATTAATTTTTAAGGTTGTTTAAACTAAAAGTTAAAAAAAAATACTTATTTTTAAAATATCTTAAAATTAATTTTTAATTATAAGATTTCAATAAATTGATAAATTGGCTAAATTATCACTTTCTATTTGACTTAAAGACTCTTTCACCATATGAATTTTGTCAACTCAGACCTTTTGCCTCCTAAACTTTGACTTGGGTCACTTGCCTTCTTAAATTTTGGAAATTGTTATCTTTTACCCCTCGGCCTACTTAAATGGTTGTGCAAGTTATATGAGAACCAAAAGAAAGATATAATGGAAGATGAAGGTCTAACTAACCATTTGACTAAGATTTTTACATTGGTTTGATTACCTACTTCAATCTTCTCGATTCAAGCAATTCAGGGAACCATCTACCTTGTATAATCTACATAATGCAACTAATATTCTGCACCAAAATATGATTTATTTAATTCTAGTGCCCAACTCATTTAACAGAATTAAAGATTTATGTGGGAGAAATGGCTAGTTAGTCATTCATCTTCTGTTTTATCTTCATTTCAGTCCTCATATAACCTAAAATGTCATTTAAGTGAACCAGGAGGGTAAAAGGTATCAATTTCTATAGTTTGAGCGGTGAATGAACCCTAGTCAAAATTCAAAGAGTAAAAGGTCCTAGTTGACAAAGTTCAGGGCGCAAAAAGGCTTCAATACCAACCCCCACCAACCCTTCCCCTTACTATCACCACCTAGACACGTAACCCCCTACTATGACTCATTACAACTCAATCCCTAACTTCTAAAAATGATGCAATGAGACCTTAAAGGCTATCATGCGACATCATGTAGGCAAGTTCGCATGAGTCACTAACGAAGTTCGTTGCTATCTTGGAAACCTCTGCTGTCATTGCCAACTGCCCCTTTCTCCCCTTCGCCGCCCCCATATCCTAACCTTTCAAAGCCCCCACTCTTTAAGGACTACCCTCTGACCTCTTCCTACCTTCAGTGCCTAACGAATTGACCTCTTCCACTATTTTGCTTGCCGTTTCCTAGTCATCTTCTACACCACCCAGTGATGTAGAGCTATATGCAACTGATGAATCTGGGGAGGAGCCAGTGGAAATCGACCCTGCCACTATCCAAAACCCATCCAAAAACCTACCTTGCACTGAAATTGTCTCTTCAAATTCTCCAATAACCCGTTTCAGAACTCTTCATCTTTCTTTTGAAGAACTGGCACATGGAATTAATTGGCTTAGGGCTTCGGTTTGGCTGACAGGTTTGGTTTTAGCTTGGGAGTTGCTTTGGGTTTGGGTATCGATAAAGTCTTCAGTGCGACATATGATGGAGTTTTACGTTGGGTATACAGGAGGCCATTAGTCATTGGAGGATCAAAGAAGACGATTCTGGTGTTGGGGATGAGCGACTACAGGATCTTGATTTTCTTGCTAATCCTCTCCCATAGGTGGTGCCACACCACACTCTGAGGGTTGTTGCTGATGTGCAATTTTTGTTGCTTAGGTTTCATCCCAGATTCGTGAGTTGCAATGAGGCAGAGCAGAAGACAAAGAGGAAATGGCAGACATAATCTATTAGTGAATGGTGACAGAGGTAATCAGGTGATGTCATGTGATGGCCTCAGGGGGTTAACCAAAGGATTTTTAATAGTCGGGAAACTGAGTTGTAACAAGTCATAGTTGATGGGTATTTTGTCTGAGTGATAATAGTACAGGGGGTGGGAGGTATTTAAGCCTTTGAACAGTGTGTAATGAGGGAAGGATGAAAAGGGAAAAGGAAAATCATTTTTTGCTTTCGCGAGCCACATTGGTCTCATGGTCATAGCTAGAGATGAATAATGGCAAGGTTGACTTGGCCCAACCAAAAACCGGCCCAGGCATGGTTGAAGCACAACACAGCACTTGGCATAAGCTGCACTCGGTAAAAAGTTGGCCATATATGGGTCTAAAGAAAAGGAAATGAAGACTAGCCCAAGACCGCCTAAAGCCTGGGCCCAGGCACAGCTCAGATCAGCTAGTCTGTTCCGGGTCAAGCCTAGCTAACATTTCATTTCCTCTTCAATGATCGGTAGATTAAAAAAAAGGGAAAATGACTGAGGAAGGACCTCTGTCTATGTGTAACGTTTTCATCCAAATTTTTTTTTGCCATTCCTATAAATAAAGGGCCTCATTTCCTCATTTCCTCACACTAGTTCCTACACTTTCTTCTCTACATCTGCTACTTTTTGCACAATTCTCTTCAAGCTCTCGACCAATTTTCTTAATCTCCTACTAATCTTTCCATAATCTCTCTATCAATTTGCATCAATTCAATGCTAACAAAGAAGAGTACTAGCTCTGCCTTTGCCAAAAACTTGTCTTCCCGTGCCGGCTTGGGGTTATTTTTCCATCGCAAAAGTTTGGCGAGAAAGGGGATTTACATTCAAGAGGTCGACGAGCCCACCAACATCAATATGACCAATATTGATTTGAAGTTCCAAGAGCAACAATCCTAAAGCGACATTGAAGTCCAAAATATCGCAACTCTAACTGTTGATTCACAAGAAGGTGAGAAGTCATAACCGACACCTTAAAACCAAGTCCCTGAGGTTATTGACGGTAAATCTCACCTCAAATCCTTTGTGTGGGAGCATTGTGAGATGATTCGGGAGAATGACTACCGGTTTTCCAAGTGCAAGTATTATGGGAAAAAATTGGCCCACAAGGTGAACTTTAGAACTGGGATGCTACAACGACATATAAGGAACAACCATCTGATCCACTATCTAGGCGGCCAATGTAGTTACAGTGAACAAACACAACTTGAGAGTACAATTGGCAGTTCAGGTATCTTTAGATTTAATCAGCAAAAATGTAAGAAAGGTATAGTTAACTAGATGATGCTTATAAAAAAACCATTTCAGCAAGCTGAAAAATGTGTATTTAGATAATTAGATTAGATCAAAATTAAACCCAGGATTTAGAAAGACATTTAGGACAACTACTAGAATAGAAACATGCAAAATGTATGAAGCTGATAAGTCAAATCTGTGAGCATGTGTTTGTTCATTTGATCATTGCATTAGTTTCACTATTGATATGTGAATATCTCCTATAGGGTGGAACTATTTTTATGTTACTGCACATTAGATATATGTAGATTGGGTGATTCAAAAACATATTTTTGCATTCAAATACATAGAATCTGACCATACTGGGTACAATATCTATCAATTCATTTTAGATATACTATGTGAATTTTACTGTACTAACAAAGTTTTCTACATTAGTTTTGACAATGCCTCTAATAATGATTGGGCAGCCGAAGAATTCTATAATTCATTGAAACCTCCTCGGAGCGATGTTTTTTTTCCACATTAGAAGCATGTACTATATTTTAAACTTGTGTGTAAAAAAAATGCTTGAGGTTTTGTAGACAAAAATCCTTCCAATCCGAAATGCATTACTATATTTGAAGTCTAAGGCCAAAATTAGTCATGAATTCAAAGAATATTGTCTTAAAAACAACTAACTGTTTTCATGGAAACATATTAAACTTGATTGTCCCACATATTGGGACTCCATATGCACCTTTGTTGACTATGTTTTTTAACATGAAAGCAAACTTGAAACTTCTAACATTTGAAATGTGGGACAAGTGTTATGAACTTTGTCAATTACTACAGTGAGACAACTACTTTTTTTTTCCCAGTGTTTACTATCTCATTGTCCACAAGGTTTTGATATATTTGGTAAATGACATTTATGTTTTGAAACAGTACAAGATGGATGCATTTTTAAAATACACCAACAAAGCAGTGAAGGACAAGTGGGTTTCATATTTTTCTAACATTCCCCCATCCTTTTCCTTGTATCTTTACTTGACCCAACTATGAAAATTTTGGGTACATTGTCTTTGCTTGATAGATACTATAGTTTTTTAAGAAATGAGGCATATGAGTGGTTTAGCTATGACAGCTGAAATTGATGCACACTTGCAGGAGCTATGTAAGGAGTATTCATCCCGCCACAAAAGACAAGGTAAAAACCACAACTTTCTCCACCTGTGGTGCTTCATCCTCTTCAACATCAGCACCATTTAACCTTGCAGAGCAACTGCTCAAGTGTCCCCGACTGATATCCCCTGGCTTACCTGAAGTAGATGACATTTTGGAGTGGTGGAAAGCGAAGAGTAACAAATTTCTGATTTTGTTCATCATTGCCAAGAAGGCTATAGCGATTTCGGTCTCAACTGTTGCATCTGAGTTCGTTTTTAATGCTGGCAAATGATTCATTTTAGAAAAATGAGCGAGGTTGATGCCAGAAGCATTGAAGGTCTCTGTGTGCAACCGTGATTGAAGTCTTGTTATATTAAGAAAGCAAGACTAGAAAAGTTCAGATAATAAGGTATAAGATAATGACGAGACTTCCATATTCTAGAGTTTTCTTTTTAGTTCTTAGTATGTATTTAATTTGACTATGCTGTGCACCACAGATCATATATTTAAATTTCAGTGTTTTTTAATATTTTATCACTTTCTCATATAAGACCCGTTTCATGTTGTTTGTAAGTATCATTTGACCTACTTTTAATGGTGTTTTTTACTAAATTCATAATTTATAAAATATTTTAAAAAGAAATAAAAAAACCCAACCTAGGTCCAGGCTCGGTACAGATTTGGCATGTCGTGCCCGGACCTGACCTAACCATCGCAGGCCGGTCACTGCCAGTGTTGACCGCTAGTCATAGCCACTCGCAGTAGCAGAGTGCCGGAAGAAAAAATGGGTGGGGTCATCAGGAAAGGCGACCCCGAGATCATCCACGACCCCGATCGGGATGCCCACGCGGAGCACAAGTAATGAAGGAGCTTTCTGACTCAATTGTTTTCGCAACTCATGGAATCGAACACTATAAGGATTGGGGTCATTGTTCGGCTCGATTACGGTCCTCTATTCCTTTTGATTATGACAGAAGTAGAGGGAGTTCTCGACTTAATCGAACCTTGATTGATGGCCAAAGGCGACAACTGGGTCACCTATCTCTTCAATTGGCTTCCGCGGTTCCGCCTAGATTGCCCTGGAATTCTCTCATGATCTGTAAGCATCTGCTTCTCTGCAACTCAAATAGCGACATGGTAGACTTAATTTACGATTAAGATTAGGAGTCTGTTCAGCTCTTCCTTTTCAAGTGAAAAATGAGATTTTTTTTTTCTCCCAGGAATATATTTGGGTTCTGGTCTGGGTTATTTACATTGGAAAAGGTTGATTGATTTTTTTGTTGTAAATTGTCGTGTGTTTGCTAATAATGGGTGAAATTGATGAATTAGCTGGCTGATCACTTCCCACCCTCCTATAATGCTGTCATCAGTAGATGTATTTGCCAGGTTTTTCTTCTATTTACTTAGGAGACATAGATTCTCAACCTACTAGACAGAATCCTTAGTGGCCGTTGTTTTATTTTGTTTCCATCACCTCATTGTGAATTTGTGTTAAGAACCAATACAAAAACATGGTTTATAGACGACAATAGTATATGCTAGTTACAACTTACAAGACATTGTGTTTGGGGATTAAATAGGTTGCGGATTTTGATTCGATATTTGGGATTGGAGTTCTGCCTCAGATGCACTTCACAAACCACTTGCTGAATACATTCATCACCTGAGAGTTTACATTTATATATGCAATTTGTGATGCACTGTTTATCAGATAATATTAACCAGTAATAGGTTTTCAGTTTCACTTCTGTTACATTGTCGCTTTAGTGTTCATTATTTTTCATTCAAGTATTCTCATGCTTAGAAATGCTTATTTGTTTCATTATGTTTATTTGGTTCATTGAATAATGTTGCTGCATTTTAGAAAACTTTTATCATGCAAGTAACCTATATATTACCTTGTCTACATCAGATCCTCCGTGGAATCTAGTTTTTAAATATTCAATAATGCTTCCTTACCGGTGTGACCATGTTGTGTCATTGGGTTTGTAGAGTTCCCAAAGCTCTTGGCTAATCATGTAGAAATGTTTTCCTGAAATATCACTGTCGGGAATATGTATTCCTGCAAGTACGCAAACTACTGTATGTCAGTTTGGGTTTCTGTTAAGTTTGATCTTGAATTCATTTATCCAGGGTCAACTTCCATATGGTGCAAAGAATATCATTCCAAGTAGTTGTAGAGCTATGAGTGGACAGGTTGGGTCAACTTCCATATAGTGCAAAGAAAATCATTCCGAGTAGTTGTAGAGCTATGAGTGGACAGGTTGCTTGTTATGGGAGGATGAAGAAGCCTCTTCTTATGGCCAGTAATGCTTTTCATGACTTCATGGTGAACCGAAAGTACTGAGCTTAAATGTGTGGAGTTGCCATTGAGCCTCATTGAACATCCCCACGAAAGAGGTAACCACTAGCCCATTTGTCATGCTAGCTTTATTGAAAATGTTATGTTCCTCCTGGTCGGAAGGGAGAGAAGATTCTGGATAGGGTTGCTAGTGTTTGCAGATTTTGGATATTTGTAGCCATTATGTGGAATCTGCGCTCCTTTATCTGAAAGTTTGTGAACTTATCACAATGTGGGTCTGCTTACCATACCTGTTCTTTTTCTATTGTTTGGATTATCTTGTTAAGTGACAGTTGCAGCCATGCTGGCATGCTATGCTTCTACTCTTGTTTTTTGGTTTGGTGATAAATTTGAATATATAGGTAGGTCTATTCTTTAAGATGTATTGATTTTTTTTTTGGTATTTAGAATCAGTAATACAAGGTATAGGGTTTGAAGGGATACAACCATGGTAGGTGAATGCCAATTTGTTTGGGACCACAAGGTCACCGAACCCAATATCAAGGCATTATGGGAATTTGGGGAGGGAAGGGGGCAGTGGGGATTTGATCCCCGGCTGTGGGTGGGGGATCAGTGTCCCTTTGCCAGCCGGACTGGGTTGGCGGGACATGATGTATTGATGTACCTCAATTTCTTGTTCCAAGTCTCATTATCTTTGTTTCTGACTTTACTAATTGCTTTCATTGTAGGTACTTTTTTTGCTTTAAACTGAAGAAGCCCAAGAAGTACAGCAGCTGCAACAGAAGGGTTAAAATCAGGTAACAACCCAGAAGAGGAGAGCTCATCACTCGCAAGTGGAACCCCGTTATGCTCAGCATTGCTAAGATTTTGTTGCACATAGGTGAGATGCCTTGATGTATGTTTAGAATTGGTGTTAGTTTTATAGAATTGCGTCTGCAGGAGTTGTTCAGTCATATTTCTTACCATGTCTGGAGTCATCTGAATTTTTTTAGGTACATGGGATGAGAGGCCAAAGAGGGAGTGGTAATTGAATCTGGGAATTCCTGTTACAACTTGAAACAGTTGACCACTAAGTCAAAGATCAAGTTACTGCTATCTGATTCTGAGTATACTTGATGGAAGTACAACTGGTTGCTGCCGCCTGCTTCAGCTGATTCTCCATCTAGCATCTGATATCGGTTCAGGAAGCCAAACCCTACTACTACCAAGCAATAGATGTGGTTAATTAGCTTTCATTCAGATGATAACCTGAGCCAGTTCCCCCTCAGTTTCTTCATGATAAACCCTTTTGTTCCCACTCTTTTCCGATACATTCACGTCTTATGTTGTGTGAAGATCATTTGTCAATTACTCAATGTGAGGTTGGTTGATGTAGATTGCAATGCTATGCAAGGCAGCGTTTTGAACCGATTGTTGTACTGATGTTTTGCCCGTCAACGAAAGTTACGAAACCATGAAACTTTTGAAAGTTTTTTGAGCATCCTTCACTTAACAAATTAAGGGAATTAAATACATCTGTACAACATCAACGTGACTTGTTTCTAGCCACTAAAAGCCAGTTCATTTTAATTTAAAAGAACTTAATGAATCATGACTTATTTTTATTTTTACAATGAAAGCCAATATTATGTATGTATAATAATTTCTATGAAAGTAAATTTCTATAATACTATTAAATTTTTATGAATTTTTTTATTTTTAGACATTTGAAAAAAAAATCAAGAAAAAATTCAAAACCAAAAAAATAATATTTTTAATGGATTATTACATTTATAAAATATTGGCTTTGGATGAAATTAATTCTAGGTAAACAAAAGTAAAAATAAAATAATTTATTTTAAATTAAATTAACATAAGTTAAAACAAATTAGCTCTTAATTCTCAGGCTAAAGCTACCTTAAAGCATGAAATCGCAAAAAAACAACAGCCTTTAACTTCTCCACGCAGCATGGAAGTTCCTAAGATTACATACTAATTCTACGCCTAATCTTTCTTGTTTGGCAAGTTTCATAAGATACATATTAACGAATAGTCTTATTTTGCCTGCTTCTTAGAGCTTCTACCCGTGAAAATTTGAACGCTAATTTCATTTGGTGTGCCAGGAACCATGTTAAACAAAAGTGTGTCTCCAAGCTTTAACATGTTATCCTTGTAGAACTCAACCCATCCGCTTGCAAATCGCATCCGCTCCGTAGCTGGTAGCCTTTCTAACCTCAGTTTAACAGCCCACTTTTCACCATTTGAACACTTCAACACCACTGTAGTCTTGGATTTCAGCCCTGCTGCGTCCATGAACTGTTTTGGCACACACTGAAACAAAAGGAGAAAAGAAAAACAAATAAAAAAGAAAGAAAGGAAAAGAAAAAAGAAAAAAGGAGAACTGTTTTGATGAAACTATGATTTTAACAAAGCAATGAAAGCTAGTATAATATAAAGTACATGTCAAATGTTACTTTCATGCCTATAAAAATAATGTTACTTACAAGTTCATATCTGTTGTAACCCTGTAGTGTTACCTCAAATGATGAAGGTTCAGTTTTTGGCATAACAACTTTATTTTGTTTTTTTACCCTCCTGGTCCTTTGCACAGCTGCTGCAACAGGAAGCAGATGAAATAGGAGCAAATTTTAAGAATTCCATATTCCATTGATAATGATTAGAAAGAAAACCAAGAAACTATAATACCTTTGCTAGATTCTCCCTCTTCCCTGGCTCTCTCCTCATCCTTTATAACCTCCATTGGTGAACCTTGCTCCTCTTGGTGCTCAACAACATAACTTTTCAAGTTTGTGGAGCAGCAATTCTTGCCAAGTGTGGTGAACCCAAAACTGGATTCGTCAATCATGGAAAAAACCAAGAAGTCCCCATGTTTCAGCCTCTGCTCCTCCACGAATTTGGCCCACCTGTTGTCAAAAAACCAACCTCCGTCTCTCTTCTCAATCCCAACTCTTGTTGGCTTACCCTTTTGTGGCTTTAGCAGGAGCATTCCCGGCACATTCTGGCCATAAATGTACCTCACAAATGCTCTTGGTATCCTCTGTGCAGTTCGGAGGAGGAGAAGAAGAAGAAGAAGAAGAGAAGTAAATCAATTTATGCAGATATCAACAGGAGCTAGTAACAGAGAGAGGATGAAGATTTTTACCATGGAGTTGATGAAGTCCCCGACCATAAGCTGTAAGAATTCCGGTCTGTTGAATCCTTCTTCATACATTTTTTTTTCCAGACTTAGTCTTCTAGCTCTTGAATTGGTGTAGGGAGAGAATGGAAGGAAGAGAAGCTCAGAGATGGTTGCGGGGCTGAAAGGCCAGAGGAGGAGGGCAGTTGAGAGTGGCCCAAATGCTGCAACAGAGTTAATGGTGGCATTCATTGATGTGGAAAGTACCTGCAGAAACTGGTGTCATAAGTAAGTTCTGGTACTAGCTAGTTTGCTTTTGTATGGACAAAGTTGGTACCATTACTGGGAAAAAGCAAAACCAGGTTGAGAAAATGTTTCAAGTCCGGGGGAATTTTGTTGATGTTGTGGAGAAGTCAATTCTAAACCCTGCCTCGAGACATTCTTTAAATTTTCTGCTATTTGGTAGTTCAATTTAATTGCACTGCAGCTTTTGTCAGCTGTCCTGATGCAAGTACTCTATCTGCTCAGAAATATTTTGTGATATTTTTCCCTTGGGCCAAATAGGAAGGATATTGGATCTTAGCAGAATGTTGATTATATAGCACCTGACAAGTGACAACGCTTAGTCATTAATTTTCTCATCAACTTGGCCACTTAACTAAACAAAATAAAACCCCTTCGCAGCTAATCACTCTGTTTTTAGCTTAATCTTTCACAAATGCTAATGCGTCCACTTTTATGATGTTTTCAACCATGCAGGATGTTACAGAGGTAAATTGGTAATTTAGTCAAACTGAGTTAACTAGGTTTTGAAATTTCATTGAAATAGCTATTATGGATCATTTACGGCTACTGTGTCAAGTGTTACAACTGAGCCAATTTTAAGTCATAACGTGTCTTAGTTGATCAGGGATCTTTATGGTGGAAGACAAGGACTTGTATGAACAGAATTAACATGCTGGATCAGATTGAAAATAATTAGAAAGATCATGGAGCAAGTGGAGATTTAAACCTCTTTAGTGCATGTTAGAAGCTAAGTTGCTTTTGTGCCAGCCCGACAAAGCTGTTCTGGGACCCAAAAAGATACAAGCACGGCAAGATTGAGAGTTACAGCTGCTGAAATCGAATCCCAGCAGATTTTTGCTTTCCGTCAAAGGAGAAGGGTTTGACCTCACCATCAAGCAGGGGCTGTTGTTGGTTTCGTAGGTGATTCTGGAATTCAGAGGAAAATTTAGAGAGGTTCTAAGATGTTCAAGGTAGCTATGGATAGATCGCATGCATGGATAGCAACTCCTAGTTGGATTTAGGCTCGGGTTAGACAAGGGTGTGCAGATATCTGTTGACTTTTGCCCCATGTGGGGTCTTTTTTTTTTTTTTGTCCCTTTTCTCTCTCTTTGGCCTTTTTTCTTTTTCTTCATTATTTTTTTTTCCTCCTTATTGGTCCAACATTGCGGCTGGCGGTGGAACAGCTGGAACAAATGCAGCAGAATTAGAAAATTGAGAAGAAACAGCTGGGTGTGGTGTCAAATTCGTTGAAATTTGCATGAGAGCAACAAGGTGCTTTAGCTATAAATAGCCTTTCATTCTTCTAGCTAAAAACACATAGGTTGTTCTTTTTTTTTTAAGCAAAAGAAAAATTGTGGGAGAGAATTATCTATTTTTTGGGAAGTGATAAAATAGTGATATATTTATTTGAAGTGTTGGAAATATTTGAGTGTCACTATTTTAGATTTATCTCATATCTTTAAAATTTTTATCTGAAGAAGTTTCTTTTTCTATAAGCATACTATTTTTATAATAGAAGAAAATCTCAGAATTTGTCTCATGGACGTAACCCTAAATTAAGGATGAATCATATAAATTTTCTAGTGTCATTTTTTTAATCATCTTACATTCAAAGTTTATCACCCGTTACGGTCCCAACAACTGGCATTAGAGTAAGGCCTAGTGTTTATATATACTTATCGTATGCTCTCTGGTTGCCATTAAAACGTGGATCCTCCACATTAGAAAATAAGTTAGATTATTATTAACTATTTTTGCTTGATATTAGGTATTTATTAGCATCATAGAGGCTAAGACCAATAAGATGATTAGTTTGAATGGCTCGAATTACCACATATGGAGAAGTAAGATGAAGGATCCCCTATATGTGATAAAGGTGCACTTACTTGTGTTTGGTACAACAAAATCGGAGGATAAATTGGAAGATGATTGGGCATTCGAGCATAAGCAAGTATGTGGTTTCATTTGATAATTTTTTAAAAATAATGTTTACAACCGCATATCTACAGAAACTTATGTGTGAATACTGTGGAATAAGCTTGAAGAGTTGTACGCTTAAAATATCAGCAACAACAAATTATTTTATCTAATAAGATTGCTTTAGATAAAATATCGGGAAGGTTTATCCATGGCAGATCATCTAAATGATTTGCAAGGAATCGTGAAACAGTTTTCTACAATAGGCATAAAGTTTGACAATGAGATACTCGCTCCTATAATGTCAGCCTCAGTACCAGAGTCTTAGGAGACTTTAAGAATTTTACTTACAAATTCTACACCAAATGGTGTAGTAAATGTAGAATTTGTCAAAAGTTGAATCCTAAATGAAAAGTTGAGATGAAGATCATAAGGATCTTCTTCATCACAATCAGACCTCCTTGTAACATATTCTAGAGGGAGAAGTGAGACTAGGAGGCCAAAGCCAAGAGATAAGAGTGGAGGAAAGTCAAAAAAATTTGCAAATATTGAATGTTATTACTACAAGAGAAAGGGGCATATTAGGAAGTTCTGTCGAAAATTTAAGCAAGAACAAAAGAAGGACAAATGACCAAAAAAGAATAACAACAGCAGTGATGGGCAAGCAAATATTGCCGATAAGTTCAACATTGTCCATGATTATGATATTGTCAATCTTACAACTCATGAAACAAGCTGGGTGATTGACAGTGATGCTACCATTCATGTCACTTCTTAGAAAGAATTCTTTTCATCTTACACACCTGACAATTTTGATGTTGTGAGAATGGGAAATGAAGGTCTCTCATAAGTTGCAGGCAAAGGAGATGTTTATTTAGAAACTCAAATTGGTATGCGGTTAGCCTTGAAAATGTTAAGCATGTTCTAGATTTGCGCCTAAATTAGATTTCAACAGGAAAACTTGATGTTAAAGGTTACTACAACACCTTCTTTAATGGGCGGTGAAAGTTGACAAAAGGAACTCTGGTGGTGGCCAAAGGAACAAAGAACTTAAAACTGTACATGATGCAGACAAAGCTCTTCTAGGATGTTGTGAATGCAATGTTGAATGACAGTATAATGGAGTTATGGCATAAACAACTGGGTTACATAAGCAAGAAAAACATGACCCGTCTTGCCAAAAAGAAGACATTACCTAGACTGGATCAGGTCCATTTGAAAAAATATGCTGATTGTCTAGTAAAAAAGCAAAACAGAGTGTCTTTCAAGAGTTCTCCTCCTTTTAGAATGAAAAATGTGTTAGATCTGATACACTTAGACTTGTGTAAGCCAATGCCGAAGTCACTTGGTAGTGCTCGATACTTTGTAACTTTCATTGATGATCATTCTTGAAGGATATGAGTATATACTTTAAAGTCAAAAGATCAAGTGTTAGAATTTTTTAAGCAATTTTTAACCCTAGTTGAGAGGCAAACCAATAAGAAGCTGATGTGCATTCGAACAGACAATAGTGGAAAGTACATTGGATTATTTTATGCTTATTGCAAAAAGCATGGTATTCAACATCAAATAACACCTCCCAAGTCATTGCGGTTAAATGGTTTAGCTGAGAGGATGAACAAGACTTTAATGAAGAGAGTGTGATGTTTACTCTCACATGCAAAGTTACCTAAGATGTTTTAGGGTGCAGCATTGCTAGTAATTGCTCACGTGTTGAATCTTTTACCGTGTGTTCCTCTCTAATATGATGTTCCAAAGAAAGTAGGGTCAGGAAATGATGTCTTCTATGACCATCAACGAGTGTTTGGTTACAAAGTCTACATGCATATCCTAAAGGATAAGAGGTCTAAATTTGATGTCAAGACACAACAGTGTGTGTTTATTGGCTATGGCCAAGATTAGTTTAGCTATAGATTTTTTGATCTAGCCATGAAGAGATTTTTCAGAAGTCATGATGTTGTATTTGTTGAAGTTCAGACCATTGAGGATATTGAGAAAATTGGGAAAAGTGCTTCAAGATCCGGTGATAGTTCAATAGACTTATAGTTGATTCTTATAACGGCAGTGCAAAGACAAGTTGGAGATGATATACAAAATAATCAACCAAATGAAGGTGATCATGATACTCCTAATGAGAATGAACCGGGTAATGCTGATGATGATGATATTCATTATCAACCACCAATGCCAGTGGTTACTTCAGTTTTAAAGAGATTTAATAGAGTCAGACAACGCTATACTAGATATTCTAAAAATGAGTATGTATTGACTGATGGGGGAGAACAGAGATCTTTGATGAAGCTATGGATGATGAACACAAGGAAAAGTGGATTGACACCATGCAAGAAGAAATAAGATCTTTGCATGACAATAAAACATTTAAGCTGGTGAAGTTGCCAAAAGGCAAAAGGGTTTTGAAAAACAAATGGGTATTTAAAATCAAGTTTGAAAAATCCAATTCACAACCACGGTTCAAAGCTAGATTAATTGTCAAGGGTTTTAGCGAAAGGAAAAGTATTGACTTTGATAAGATTTTTTCACCGGTTATGAAAATGACATATATCCGTACAGTTATAGGACTTGCAGCAAGTCTCAACTTGGAGATTAAGCAAATGGATGTAAAAACTGTCTTCCTACATGATGACTTAGAAAAAGAAGTATACATGGAGTAGCCAAAGGGTTTTGAAGTAAAAGGAAAATAGGACTATGTTTGTAAGCTAAAGAAAAGCTTGTATGGTTTAAAGCAGACACCCAGGCAATGGCTTAAGAAGTTTAAGTCAGTTATGGAGGAGCAAGGTTACAAGAAGACTACTTCAAATCACTTTGTGTTTATGCAAAAATTCTCTGATGATGATTTCATTGTTCTATTGCACTATGTGGATAATATATTGATTGTTGGCCAGAATATTTCCAAAATCAACAGCTTGAAAAAGTAGTTGAGTAAGTCTTTTGCTATGAAAGACTTAGGGCCAGCAAAACAAATTCTTAGAATAAAGATAACAAGAGATAGGGGCATCGAGAAATTGTGGTTATCGTAGGAGAAGTACATTGAGAAAGTACTTCAGAGGTTCAATATGGACAAAGCTAAAGCGATTAGCTATCCTCTTGTTATTCACTTTAGATTAAGTTCCAAATAATGCCCTTTTATAGATAAAGAGAAGGAAGAAATGGAAAAGTTTCCATATAAGGAAGAAATGGAAAAGTTTCCATATACCTCAGTAGTTGGAAGTTTAATGTATGTCATGGTATGTACACAGCTAGATATTGCTTATTCAGTTGGTGTAGTGAGTATATTCCTTTCAAATCCTAATAAGGAACATTGGCCTGCTGTGAAATAGACTTTTAGATATCTTTATGATACTTCCAAAATGTGTTTACGTTTTGGGAATGCAAGACCTGTGTTAGTTGGCTACACAGATAGAGATATAGCTGGCAATGTTGATTCAAGAAAGTCTACATTAGGTTACCTTATTACATTTACAAGGAGAGCTGTGTCATGGCAGTGAAGGCTATAGAAATGTGTTGCCCTTTCAACGACTGAGACAGAGTTTATTGCAGCAACGGAAGCATGTAAATAGTAGCATGTAAATAGTTTTTAAGGATGAAGAAGTTTTTAAAAGAACTTAGTTTTCACTGGGAGAAATATCAGCCGTTCTATGATAGTCAGAGTGCAATTCATCTTGGTAAGAATTCCTCCTTTCATTCCAGATCGAAGCAAATTGATGAAAGATATCACTGGTAAGGAATGCATTAGAGATGAAGCTATTACAGCTTGAGAAGATCTATTTTGATGAAAACAGATATGATATGTTGACCAATAGTCTACTGAAAGAAATGTTTGAATATTGTTGACTTGTAGCAGGAATGGTGGAACTCCCACATGAGGTGAGTGAGGGAAATTGTTGACTCTTCCCCCCCCCCCCATGTGGGGTTCTTTATTTTTGTCCTTATTTTTCTCTTTCTTTTCTCTTCTTTTCTTTTTCTTTATTTTCCCTTGTTTTTTTCTTCTCCTTTTTAGTCTAACATTGCGGCTGGTGGTGCAGCTAGAACAAATGTAGCAGAATTGGAAAATTGAGAAGATACAACTGAGTACAGTGCCAAATTTGTTGAAATTCGGATAGGAGCAATGTGGTGCTTTGGCTATAAATAGCCTTTTGTTCTTCTCAGTTAAAAACACATAACTTGCCCATTTCTCTGAGCAAAAGAAAAGTTGTGAGAGAGATTTATTTTTTAGAGAGTGACAAAATAGTGAGACATTTATTTGGGGTGTTTCGAAAACTCTTAATTGCCACTATTTTGGGTTTATCTCATACCTTTAGAATTTTTGTCTAAAGAAGTTTTTCTCTCTGTAAGCCTACTATTTTTATAGTGGAAGAAAATCTCGAAGTTTGTCTTATGGACGTAGCCCTAAATTAAGGGTGAACCACGTAAGTTTTGTAGTGTCATTTTTCTAATCATCTTGCATTTGAAGTTTATCACCCACTACAGTCGTAACATTTTCTTCAAGAACAAGGCAAAACTTGTGTAGGAACTTTAATAGCAAGTATTGTATAGTAAGGAACACAACCTCCTCTGCATAATTTCTATAATATTATCATAGGACATAGAACATTGAGTGATTTGGATAATTATGGCTCTCCTAAGGGGATTATTTGACTGATCATTGTCTTCCAATGGGGTTTAAGCTTTGGCTTACGAAGGAACAAAATTGTGAGACCAATCTAGTCTAGTGTAAAGTCTTCATGGCTTTTTTGTGCAACCGGGAGCAAAGTGGTTTAGCTAGCTAGTGTATTGAATCCCTTTTTGGATATTGAACTCAGTATAGTGAAGTGATAAAGGGCTTGCAATGTAGCTTCCATGAAGCTTCTGTTTGTTTGAATAATTCTCTTGTTTCGTTTCTGTTTATGTTTAGTTGTTCTTTTGTATGCTGGATGTTGTTTGTTTTATTTCTTGTTATTGTAATGTTCAGCTTCTATTTGTTTTTCATTCTTCTTGTAGGTTAAATGTAAGCTGATCATAGTGAGGATTTGATGATTAGTAAATGTTCCTTACTAGGTTTCCTATTGAAAACTTGCCTCTTACTGTTACATTACAGGTTAAAGATTAAAAATATTTATTTTTTGTTTTTTTTTTTAAGAAAGTGTTTCTTGCAATATCATATCTTCTATAATCAGCCAAAGTCACCTTGAAGGATGGAAGTTTAGTTTCTGGTATAACAAGTTCCTTTTGTTTTTTGTTCTCTTGGCCCCTTGCCCTGGTATTGCAACATTTAGAAAATGGAATAGAAGCACGTAAAATTAAAATGAATCCACCCTTCCATTCAAATGGTTAGAAAGATAAAACCATGAACATGATACCCCTACTAGAGTCTTCCACTTTCTCCACTCTCGCCTCAACATCCGAAATCTCCATTCTCGAATATTTTTTCAACTTCTTGGAGCAACAACTCTTACACAGTGAGAAGACTTCAAAGCTTGACTTGTCAATCATAGAAAAATGCAACAAGTCTCCATGCCACAAGTCTTGTTCCATTACAAAATTGGTCCATCCATAGCCCAAAAACCAATCTTGGTTTCTCTTTTCAGTCTCAACTCTCATTGTTTCACCTATTCTAGAACAAATGCCTTAGGTACATTTCCTTTGTAGACACCTGACAAATTCTGGTAGAATTCTCTACAACAAAAAATAGAAAAAAAAAACAATAATATATATCCTTTGTTTAGCCAACATATATACAAATATCAAGAAAGATGAGTGATGGAGAGAGCAAGAAGATGGGCAGACTGTCCCTCTAATAACTCCTAACAACTACTTCCCAAACTCCTAATAACTTTCTAAATTAGTGTGATCCTAACTCCTACTAATTCTCCTAATCAACACAGATCAATATAGAAATAAAACATAGTTACATGGCATAAAAAACTAAAAGCTACTTAAGTAATATATGCAACTTTAGTTTGCCTTAACTGACTCACAAGATAACAAACCAGAGGCTAAAGCAGAGAATGTTCAGATGCAATATTGGAAAGAACCAGCTGAGCAGTAGCAAGATGGAGCGAGCTCAAGGGTGTTTTAGCATCAAAGCTCTAAAGTAGCAATTTACAAATACAACAAAGAAGAATAATGGAGTGAGGATGAAGATTTTATTACCACCGAATTTGTGAAGTTCCCTACTATAATCTTGCATAAAGCAAGCTTGTTAGATCTTTCTGTCGCCCTTGTCGACATCTAGCTTCTTTGATTGATAAGTTCTTAGCCCCTGAAGAGGTTTTCACAGAAGAGAAATGAAGGAAGAAAAACAATAAACAGAGGGCTGATTCAGGTGACAAGAGTGGCCACACGGGGGAAGGATAATAGAGTGTGACTTTTTCCCGGAATGAATTTCGTTTTTGGTTTAAGTCCATGCGTTGGGATGTGAAATGAGCTGTGAACGACCAAGCTAGAGTGGTCAGTCCAGACTCAGAGTTCAGTTTTAGCCCAACCGAAATGGGAAAATGGTAGGAAATTGATTCCAAAAGCAGACTATTTATTCCAAGATTAAACCAACAGTAGCGCATGGAAAGCAATTAAAAATGTATTTAAGATATAAAATACTGTTTATTCCAATGAAGTAAAAACTTGAATGATAAGTAATTTGCTAGATTACTTGTCCATTACAGTGGCAGAAAACTTATCTAAAGCCCCATGACTCAAAGACTCATGTGTAAGAACTCAGCTTTAGGCACCGAGTTCATGGCACTTTCTTTGATCTTTCTTTTATGTAGGCCTCATGTTGCCCAATATTAACCAGAGTTTTCTTCCCTTGTTGAATAATTTTAGTATTCTTATCCTAAAAATGTTTAAAAATTTAAATAGTAAACAAAAAAATTTATAAAAAAATTTACTCCATCCATCTCAAATTCTTTACACTATTTATTTTTTAGCAATTAATTTATGATTTTTTTTGTTTCTAATATTTTAGTATATAAATAAAAAGCCTTTATATATGAATGATAAATCAAGACCTATAGTTTCTAAGTATATTTTTTAATTTTTTTTTCTATAAAACAATAATATGAATAAATTCAAGTCAAACTATTCTAAAATGTCAAATGGAGCAAATATAGTAGGATGAGATAATATAAAAATATAAAAAAATTTAGAAAAAGTAGCAAAATGAATAAATAAGAAAATTTTATGTTATGTGATTTAAAAATATGTGTAAATATAAATTTGTAAGCTTTTATTTTTAAAAAAACACATAAAAATATAAGGAAAAATGGTGCATTACTTTTACATTGTTGTATATGAGAATTTCCTTTGTCGGTTGTGCCAAAATAAGGTGGCAGTCTACTTGAATTTCACTAAAAAAGGTATCCCAATTGAGCCTAGATGCCTTTTTGTTCTTATGATGAGTCAGTTGAACATATGGTGCAATAGTGTGAGTGGACTCATTTAATCTGGTTTGGTTGTTTGGATTATAAACTGTACAATGCAGCAATTGGAACCTTTGACCAGTGGCTTGTTAAGGCTTTTCACTCGTTGGGCAATAACCAAGTATAGCTAAAGAGGTTACTAAATCGACTATTGCTTATATTTGTTAGTACATTTGGTTGGCAAGAAATGAAGCTATTTTGCAGCGGAGGAAATCTTGTAGTTGTTATTCACAGGATGCAACATGCAGTTTCTGAGTTTTAAGGAGCTCTTCACAAAATGCTAGAGTATTAAGTCATCACAGTGGCAGACATAAGCATTCCGATGGGTGGCTTAAGCCAAGGCATGGCTCGGCCAAGCTTAATATGGCAGCAGTTAAAGAGGATAAGCTCTTTGGGATGGCATATCTGGCTAGAGATTGGCAGTGGAATGTTTTAAGAGTTGACGTTGTGCTTGCTTCTGCTAGTCATACAAAAGCAGCCCTAGCTAAGACCATAAAAAAGGGGCTTCAGGACTTGAAAGGACTTTGTTATTCTAATGTTGAAGTTGAAACTTGTGATGCGGATCTCATTGGCAATCTGAAGGATAAGGAAGACTGGAGGATTGTTTTTTTGATCTCAGATATTAAAACCTTGCAGCATAACTTTTCTTCTTGTTTTTTTATGAAAGTCTCCATAATAGCTAATAAGTGTGCTTTGTGCATTTGAAAATGGGTGCAAGAGTGAATGTTGGACTGAGTGTCCCTCTTCTGTTTATAGCCTTCAGAACCTCGCTGATGTAGTCTTTGAGCCCCCTTAAAGCTCTTTTGTAATGAATTCTCTTTTGGTGAAAAAGAAAAAGTATTTTGAATGACAATAAAACATAGATAAAAAGTTTAAAGGGTGGAGAAATTGTAAAGTAAAGCATATATTGAAAAATGAGATTAAGAAAATAACAAATTTAGTGTTATTAATTTGTATGAAAGTACAACATAAATATAAATTGTCTTATAATAATGTATGAATAAAAAGAATAGCACATGAGAACAATATAATAATAAATTAGTAAAAAAACTTTAGTCTTTCATAGCGAGGAGAATCCAAATGTATTATGGTCGAATGTAGGGCTGTAAATTTCGAGTTAGGATCGGGTTCAGGTCGAAACCTGAAATTTTCAAGTAACTTCTCCATCCGAAAATTACAACCCGACCCGATCCTATTTATTGGCTTAACTCAAACTAACCCTAACCTAAAAAAATAGGGTTAGGGTCGGGTTTACCCGAAATAAACCAGCACTTCATCGCCAAATGCCTCATCCGCCGCTAGCGCTCGCCGGCCCCAATCCTTCATGCCACCGTCGACAACCCCATAAAGTCACTGTAGAGTGTTGCTCGTCTGCTGGCGACACTCAATCAAAGAGGAGAGCGTCGTGCGATTCAATCCTCTTCTCCATCCGTAGTGCTCCGTCGTCGTCGCTTATCGCCCATCCTCCCGATGGCTGCCCCAGTCGTCGTCGTCTTGGCTCAGGTTGCCAATCTCCCATCCATCGCCACCAGACAAAGAATCAAAGGACAACCAGCTACACAATCCGCTTTACAACCTAAACCTAACACGGCAAGGCAATAGAAGCTGGACGGTGGCGTAAGGGCAAAAGAGCATATTCAATTTCGAGTAGAACAACAGTAGGCGACAGGATGGGATGGCCCGGATGGGGATGAGAGTCGGTTACACTTAGTTTAGGGTAAGTGTAGGGTTAGGCTGGGCTTGTGTAATGGGCCCAAGCAAATTATTGTCTTGGGCTGGGCTTTATATATAGGAAAATTTTAAAATCCGGTCAATCGGGTGGTTTTGAGTCTTTGAATAGGGTCAGGTTCGGGTTGACTCGAATACTTATTTTTCACTTCATTGACCTGACCCTATATGTTGGATATTGGGTTAGTAACCCGACCCTATATGTCGGGTTTCGGGTTGGATTTCGGATTAGGGTGGATGTCTTTCACCCCTAGTCGAATGTGTGAGTAATATGTGTAAGCCATATAGGACTACCTTAGTTGAAGTTCTAGGCAATACATATAGTTTATAATGCATAGACAATGTAATTGTAATTTAAATCTTTTATTGGATTGCATATGAATTCAGTGTAAAGAAAATTTAAAAGTGAATAAGGTATGAGAATTAGAATCATTAGCACATATAGGAAAGAAAAATATATGACATCATTTAGTTTGGGTAAAAAATAATGGGTTGAAAAAAAATTTAACATATAATATGTTGAAACAATGTAACATAATAAGGGAAGAGGAAATGAAGTATGTAAAGTAGTACGAGAATTTTTTTAATTTATATAGGATTTAGAGATTTAAATGAAAAATACATATTGTCGCTATTGAATATGAAAGTTTCATATTCATAGAAAATAACGCTATTGTTCTGCATAGAAATGTTATGATAAGGTCCAAATTTTACGAATGATATCATTATTCTTGAATGTGGAAATGTCGTATTGATAGTTAAAGTTGTCATTATTGTGCACATAAACATCATTTTGAGGTTACAAAATTTGATTCGGAAAAAATATGTAGTAGAACTTTATCAAGAATTAATAGCCAAAAGTAAAAGATGTATTCTTAAATAAGGCAAAATTTGTATTTTTAGTGACTTAATGTGGTAATGTGAAGTTTCTAGTAATGTATGGTGTGTTAATGGCAACAGAAGCTAAAGCCACAAGTAAGCAAAATGTGATGGAAAATGAGCATTTTGATTGGAAAAGTATTGCAGATAAGATTGGCAAGCCTATTGAGGAATGAAAGGCGGAAGATTTGATGAGATTTGAATTTAATAGTATTTACACAACTGACAAATTTTATTTGAAATACATGGAGCTAATAGGATTTAAGATTAGGCTAAGTGATAAGAGAGTTCATATAAATGGAATTACATTTGAATGCAAGTGATTATGTTATAAGAATGGCTAGCGAAGCAAGTAAAATGTTGAGTGGAAAGAAAGAAGAAAGAAAGGAAAAGAAAAGTCTTGAAGAGAGACTAGATGTGGATAGGGTTGATCATTTGGTCGGTTTGGTCACTAACCGATTGAAATGCTTAAAACCGTTTAGTTTTCGGTTTTGAATTTCGTCAACTAAACCACCTAAACTTATAACAAGAACTGAAACCAAACTAACTGAAATACACTTTGGTTGGTTTGGTTCTATAATTCAATTTCAAAATACGTATAATCTACTCAAACTTCTTCAACCTCTATCCCCTAATTTTTCAAGAACCAATCTATACTTTTCTTCTCAAACTAGAATAACCAAACACACAAGAGTAATAAAAGAAGAAGAATCAAGAATTTTCTTTTTGATTTGTTGCTAATAACCATAGATCTTTTCAAATCACAATAACCGAACACACAAGAAGTGATAGAAGAAGAAGAATAAAAAATTTCCTTTTTGATTTGTTGCCGATAACCACGAGTTTGTTCTGTTTTCATCGATGGTCCCTTCGACGGCAGCTAAACCAAATGGATGAGTTTGAAGGCAATCCATGCTAGATATTTATTGTCAAATATGTAAGAATAAGAGAACTTTTAGATCTTGAGGAGATTTGAGAGGTTGGCTGTTGGAGTTAGCAATACAATTCAAAGAAGACGATGGCCATGGTGGTGATTTAAAGCAAATGAAGAAACCAATTGGGGGCGGTGACTCAGTGAGACAAATCTAAGGCAAAAAAATTGGGCTGCGCAAAAGTGAGGTAAAAGAAGGTTTATATAGCTATGTCAAAAAATTGAGTAAATAAAACTTATTTCCTATAGTTTCATTCAAGTTACACCACCACTAAAATTCTGGCATTTATCAAAGTGTATTTCTAACGGTTACACGTTGGTAATTTTGAATTTGCAACACGTAGCCGTTGGTAAATGCGCAGCGCATTGGTAAGTCGCTTGTTGAAAATTCAGTCACCAATGCGCAAAATTTAAGCCATTGGTCATTTCCAACGCGAACACTTTGATAACATGCATGTTGGTAATTACTAATGGTCATGTCCTAGAATTTTGTCCAATGGGTGACGAAATTACCAACGCACGTGCACGTTAGTAAATACCAATGCACTAATGAGTTGGTAATATTTCCAACATGACAGACCGTTGGTAATTATTTTAGGATTTAAAAAAATTAAAACAGTTTCCAACGAGGAACCGTTGGATACGAAAATTATTTTAAAAAAATATATGCGAAGAAATCTAAAATAGTTAATAGTATAATTCCCATTAAATTTTAACAAATTAATGTACAAATAATTATAAAGTAATATAACAAAACCGAAAAATCTATGTCATATTTACTAAATGTTATATTGACTAAAAATTGTATTTAGTACAATTATGTAACAAAGATTTTATTAATACCACAAAATTCACTAAAATACATAAAAAAAATTAAAAATAAAAAATTGCACAAAATTATAATAATACTTACAAAAATCACAAAATTCAAAAAAATTCACAAAATTCGGTAAAAGTTCACCGAAATTAATAAAAATTTTAAATTTCACAAAAATTCAAAAATTAACCAAATTAAAAATATCACAACAATTAACAAAAAATTAACAGAAATAAAAACATTCACAACAATAAAACAACAGGATTTACCAAATTTACGAAAATCAAACAACTGGATCTACATTCAAACAACCAAATTTACCAAATCAAAACGAGATAACTGTATCTACAAGTGCATACACAAAAATTGCAACTAAAAGTAGAAAATCAAACATCAAATTATTCACAAAATCGAAATCAAAATAAGTGAAGAGGGGAAGAAACATATATAGGTTACAAAATAGAAATTGAAATCTGTGAAGATAGGAGGAAACCCATCATTGTGGGAGAGGTGGAGAGGCAAAGAGGTGTCAGCGAGGTGGCTCAGTGAGGAGGCATTTGTTCGGCAATTCGACGAAGGGAGAACGATTAGGTCGAGGACGGATGGACAAGAAGCGAAGAGGGAGATCGATGGATAGGAGGTGAGAAGGCGACATGAGGACGGAGATTGATGGACGTAGGGTGATTGGTGGCCGGGGATAAGGTGCTAAAAGGCTGGATTTTTGCAGAGAGGGAGAAGAGGGTAAAAGGCGAGAAATGACAGAGAATAGAGAGTAGGAATGGGAGAGGGATAGTTAGGTTTTTATATAGCTAGGTTAGGGGTTTAGGTTTTTTGGGCTTTATGGGCTTTATGGCTAAGTTAGGGTTATGAGTTTTTTGGGCTTTATAGTTAGGTTAGGGTTATGGGATTTTATATGAATTGCAAATGATAATTAGTTTATTATATACATTAAAACCATAAATTTAAATTTCACTATAAAAATATGTTCATATATATTATAAATTGTATATATATATATAAGATCAATATGAATATATATAAAAATATAAATATAAATATACATACTATTATTATTTCTAATAAAAATATATAAATAATCTACATTATTTAATGTATGTATTTATGATATATTTAATGTATACACATGATATTTTTTAAGTACATATTCTTATGTATGATACATTATATTATTATTATTATTATTATTATTATTATTATTATTATTATTATTATTATTATTATTTATGTGTATGATAATGGATATTTTAAATTATAATTTTTATTTGTAAAAAATGTTTTAAAAAATATTACTTTAGTTTCTAAAATTTTAAAACTGTACTTTGTAAAATATATAATTTCATATATGATTATTATATGACATATTTTAAATTTATATTATTATATTTTTAATAATAAAAATAATAGTAAGAATTATATTTAAAACTATACATATTATAATTCTAATAAAAAATATATAAATATGGTACATATGATACATTATTTAATGTATGTATGTATCATATATATATTTAATGTATATATATGATATAAGTGAAGTATATATTCTTATATATGATAATAATAATAATAATATTATTATTATATTTTAAATTATAATAATAATAATTATTAAAAATATAATAATATATATTTATAATTACCAACGCATCAGCCTGTTGGTAAATTTCAAATTTTTTTAGTAGTGCACTTTACCCCCTATGGTTTACAAAATGACAGCTCAGGTATTTCAACTCTTACTTTATTTTCCTATAACCGAACTGATAACTGAAAATGCAATCCATTTTGTCCAAATTCATTTGATTTTTTTAGGTTTTTCGGTTTTATCCGAATAATGTTCACCCTTAGATGTGGATATGAGGTTTCTTTTACAGTTAACTATGATCACATGTTAAAGAAGTATGTAGTGTCTAATTTTCAAGCGGAGCACAATCATACACTTGCTGTGAAACATAAGGTCCATCTCACATGTTACCGTAAACATATAATTGAGGCAAATAAAGAACAAGTGAGAGAAATAAAAATGGTTAGGATAAAAACTAGTTAAATCATCCTACTCAGTATGTAAATGAGGTCAACTGATATGTCATTTGCAAAATTGTAATTTGGTGGTGCAAAAATGCTTTGGTTTCTTCAGGAATCGTCTGTTTTGTTTGGCTTAAGTAAATGTCTTTTATCTAACAATGACTAAAATTTCATTTTTAAAATGTTAGTGCATATTTGCACATTTAATAAAATCTTAATGACTAATTGTGTAATTTTATAAGGACCATTTTGAAAATTTTGTAAAAATTAAGGATACTTTTGTAAATTTTTTAAAGTTCAAGAACTAAATATATAATTTTTTCAAATTTTCATTCCAAGATCTTCATTTTACATACCAATATACTTTAGTTACATACTAGCTATTTCTTTACATGCCGATAATTTGAAATGTCAAGGAAACCTTCAGTATATAAAATTATCACTTTCAGTATGTAAATAAGGTCCATTGCTCTATGCCTATTTTCATTCTAGTATCATCATTTTACATACCGATACACTTAGGTCACAAATCAGTTATTTCTTCACTTACCGATGATTTTAAAATGTCAAGGAAACCTGTAGTATACAAACTACCACTTTTGGTATATAAATAAGGTTTCTTGGCATGTGTCTATTTTAATTCAAATACCATGATTTTACATGCTAAAGGTCTCGGGTTATATACTAGTTATTTCTTTATATACCGGTGATTTTGAAATGTCAAGATACATCTGGTGTGTAAAACTACGACATTCGGTATGTAAATAAGAAATAACTGTTTGTGACCTAAGAAATGTTCTGTCCTTTTCCTTGCTTAAGGAGGCTTTATTTATAGTCCTTACATGCCCTTGATCCCTAAGAAAACATTTAATTTCTAAATCTTGATCAACTTAGGCCAGAATCATAGGAACCCCAATAATTAGAAATTTAGTCCCTAATTCTCTCCTAACTTTCAGCTTATAGCCTAAGCTGATATAGAATCCTCATCTAAGCCCTTCTCATAGAATTTTCAATTAAGCACAAAGAGTTCATAAATTTATCACTTAAGCCCAAAACATTGCAAGATTTTCAATTAGAACTCAAACTTTAACGAGCTGATAAATTAAAACCCAAAATTTACAATTAAGCGTAGTTTTAAAGCTTACCCAAAAGACTTGAATTTTACACCAAAAAAATGAAAACAACCTAATTAAAACCTAAATAAAAATATAAAGACTCAAAAACAAATTTTTTGGAACATGACACCTCAATTTTAGATAAAAAGACCAAAATGTGCATAGACACTAATTAACCAGTAGCCTAAGACACCTAATAAAGGCCAAAATGGTGTTAACAGTTGTGTACAAGAAAGTTCGTCTTCTTGGGCTGCATCTGCATGGCAAGCCTCCAGCAGCTTGAGCCTCTCCCCCGACCAAGCAGACGTTCTCTGGGGCAAATATAAGGTAATGCATCTCAGAAGCTCGGGTTAGGACTTCCAACTGTGCCTAAAGTTGTCAGAACATGTCATGGTGACTATCGCCAGTAATGTTCTTTCGGGTGCAATTAGAAAAGAAGGATCAGCTGCTTTGCTCTCCAGCAGGCTTTCCTTTATGTTGTCCATTGGCTTCCCACCGGATGGCACCAATGTCAAGTCCTACTTCTCGGAGCTCTTGTATTCGAACTTAGGTTAGGTCAAGAGGGTGGTCCACGTGGAACCACCAACATGCTCGTTCATTGACTTGTACAAAGGTTTGCCCATGGTCGTGTCTACTCGAGCGGGGAAACTAGGCTCCGGGGTAGTCGGCGCGCAAGTCTCAGGCGGTTCTCGAATATGAGTCCTGCCATTTTTTGTCTATCATAGCTTTCCACTTTTGTAAATTATTCTAGGACTTTCTCAAAACCAGGCTGATAATTGCTATGGTAATTCACTTGGTTAGACTAGTGTTTTCTCTTGTATAGCAATTGTATTATGCGTCTTTGTGGTTGAGAAGCTCTGGTCAAGTTTCAATGATTTGGACTGCCGCGGTGTGCCAATTTTCTTTTCAAGTTTTCTCTTTGCATGCAGCTGTGGGTTTTAATTGACTTTAAACGGTTAACTGCTGTTGTAAACTGCATGTCACCGACTCTAACATGGTTGGGATCAAGATATAATATGGTGAAGATGATAATACTAAATAACGTTGGTATTTACTTCTTTGTTAATTAATGCTTCTAGTAGGTATTTTAAGTGCTTGCCTAAGTCCCCACACCTTTGGCCTAATGGCTAACGTGTTTGGAACATTGTGGGTAGGTCTAAGGTTTGACTGTGGCCTCACTTAACTCCCTCCCCAAAATGACACACAAAGTTGGTTCGGTTATCTTGGGTCCAAAAAAAGCTTGAATTCCCTTCTCTTACCTAGAATACTAATGCCTCTTCTTTTATATACTTGTAAAGCATGTTTCTGAATACAAAAAAAAAAAAAAACTTGCTTAATAGTGGCATTTTGCCTTTGCAAATGAACCAAATAACCAAGTCTATTTACCACTTCATGAATAAAAGCCAATTTATTTAGCTTAAGTTAATTTAATCCATAATGATTTATTTTTATTTTTATATTTGCCTAAAACTAATTTCATTTGAAAGCCAATATTATGTTAGATATAATAATCCATTTGAAAGTAAATTTTGTGATGTTATTAAATTTTTATGAACTTTTTGTAATTTTAGGCATTAAAAAGAAAAAAATTCATAAAAATTCAATAAGATTTATAAAAGATTTGTAAAATAAAAAATAAGCTATTTTATAAAATGAATTACCCAGTTTGGTAGAATTTATTTTAACTTGTCGTTATAACGTGTTTTTGGATTTGAGTAGGGCCAGTAATCAAAGAATACAATTTCAGCTCAGAAGTTAATAATATTTACATGCAGAGGACAGCTCTGTCTAGTCACCAATGGTCGAATCCTAGCTGATCTGCCCACCCAAATTTGTTCCTCGTCACTATTCCCATTCTCCAAATTCACCCATCTCCAGCTATTCAAGCGTCAACAAAATGACCTTAATTACTTCTTCACCATCTCATGTAGCCCCCAAGCTCTTGCTTTTATTCACACCTTCTTTAATTGGACTGGCACTATCTTCTTCTCTAGTGCTGGCTAGTATGGCTTCTTCGATAACAAGATCCCTTATGCGCTCATCTTGCCCGCTGTCCTCTGTGCTTTCCACTCCCTGCTTAATGCCCTACATGGTGACATTCACACCTTATTTGCGGCATTTGCCCTCATTCTGTTCTCCAAATCATGCTCTATGGATGAGCTTTTGCGTCAATGATTGTTATGGCTATCGTATACCATGCACTTGAGGGAATTCATCTTTTTTCATAGCCATGAGAAAAGGAGCAAATGATCCATTCAAAACATTAAGTTCCAAAAACAAAGCAAGCTCCACTAGATTCATGAACACCACGCTCCTCTAGCTAACTATCTGATTCCGACCAAACTCCAAAAGATCAAAATATTAAGATATCATTGTTTTTGAAGCTTTGCTAGTAGAGCATGTAAATAAAACAAACTTCCATGGCCATTAGGAAGCAAAACTTGAGACTCCACTTAGAATTGTACTACTGTTCATTTTGTTTGACTCCACATGGAATTGTACTGCATGTTCGTTTTAGTTTAACTCTTTTACATTAACACATTAAAAAAGCACCGAAGTTAACCCGCTACTTAGTTGCACAAATTTGGGCCTCAAATCATTTAAAATTACAATATTTACCACTCACTCTTACCTCTATCGTCTGCTTCACTAACGGCACCCACCTAATAACATCCGTGCCATATGGTGTTTGTCTAGCCTTCCATGAACCAATCGGCCATTCAACGTCAACACCGCACCTTATTAGGTTGCTTCCTTCACCGAATTGACTGCCTTTGTATTGACTACTTCTTAATCAGCTCCTTTATTAGCAACCTTGCCAACTTCCCGACTCGCCTTCGTTCTTTCATGGGTTTCAACTCTTCTTTTGGAGCAACTTGCCATTCCAATTCCTTCACTATTTCTCTTCAACTTTTTTTTAATTAAAGCTTGAGAACCAATCACATTGGGTTCTTTTTTGTTAATTTCTATTTCCTAAACTTTATCACCTTTCTCCTTGTTGTTTTTCCTCCTTTTTTTTTGCTGTAAGAATTTTCTTCTTCTTTGTACCTCAAAAGAGGGGAGATTGAATTGGAGCGGTAAAAGAAGAAAAATACGAAGCCCCTAAACTTTTGGGCTTCAATTCAGAAATTTATGGTCATTTAGCTTTTTGCTTGTCATTGCCCTAGTTGAAGAGCGAATAGAGAGTGTTATGAACTGTAATGTAGCAAGATTTCCTCTAGGGCTCCAAAAGGCTAGAAAAACCCTCATTGTTGGAAGCTAAAAATTATAGTGGCAATGGAGGAGGTGGGAGGTTTCCGAGAAGAATGGGCATTGGTAGGGAAAGAAGACAAGTCGAGGAGGGCAAGGTGCTCATGGAGCATGCAGGGTAGAAGCTGGTCAAGTGCTCACTGGTTGTGTTGGAATTCAAATAGTCAAGAAAAACGTCTTGGTTTAGGCTATGAATAAAACCAACTTTAGTGGTGCTAAAAAACATTTCTTCACCCAAGGCCCCACCCTTAATCAATAAACACGTTAATATGTTTGTGTTAACCCAAAATGAACTGGGCCATTGTGTTAGGACAAAATAAACCTATTAACATGCTTGTGTTAATTTTTGCCAAACAAGCAGTAAGTTATATGTAGAGGTGGTCAGTAGGCCTAACCGGTCTGGGATAGGCTTGGCTAGGCCTAAACTGGGCCTGGTCAGGTTAGGCCCAGGCACGGCATGCTTCAGCCATGTTGGCCCTGGGTTGGGCCTTCACCGGGCCTGTGCATGCCTGGGTCTAAGCTAGGTTTTTTAATTTTTAAAAAAATTTTAGAATTTTTTTTTAAATTTTTTTAGATTTTAAAAATTATTTATTATTTATTAAATATTTACTTATTTTTATAATTATTTGAAAAAAAACACAACTATCGATGCAAATTTTATTAATAACAAAGTTAAGCACTTACAAATAAGTTAGAATGGGCCTTAAATGACAAATGGTAAAAAGTTCCAGAAAACTGAACTGAAATGAAAACCTATGATCTGTACTGCACAGCATAATTATATCAAATATATTCTAAGAATGGAAAAGGAAAATAAAAGATATGGAAGTGCCGTCATCATCTTGTATCTCATCTTTTGAACTTTTTTTGTCTTGTTTTCTTAAGACAACAAGGCCCCAATTACAGTTGCACATGTAAAGCTCCACTACTTCAGGTGTCAACCTAGCCTATTTCTCTGAAAAGACTTATTTTCTAGCACTAAAAACAGACTCTGATGCAAAGGTGGAAACCAGAACTGTAAAAACTTTCTTCGCGAGGATAGATAGAATCAGAAATCTGTCATTTTTTTGTTTTCTACCACTCCAAAATGTCATCCTCACTTGTTTCGAATGAGATGTGAAGATAATCATCTACTTCCAATAGGTCAGATGATATGGGTCAGGGATGCTTGAGCAGTTGTTCCACAGGGTGAATGGTACCGATGATGTGGAGGATGAGGTGCGTGCAGTGGAAGAAGATGTTAGTCTTACCTTGTCTTTGTAGCGAGGTGAATACTCCTTATAGAGCTCCTGCAAGTGCTCATCTATTTCAGCCACCATAGCGAAACAATTAATATGATTCATATCCAAAAAACTATAGTATCTCTCAAGCAAAGACAATGTCCCTGTAATTTTTACAGTTAGGTCAAGTGAACATGCAAGTAAAAAAATGAGGGGATTTTTGTAAATTATGAAACTCACTTGTCCTTCATTGCTTTGATGGTGTTGTTTAGAAATTGATCTATCTTGTATTGATTCAAAACATAAACAACGTTTACCAAATACATCAAAACTTTATAGGCAGTGGTATAGTAAACACCGGGGGGGGGGGGGGGGGAATAGTTGCTTCATAAAAATATTGTAATAATTGACAAAGTTTGTAACACTTATCCCATATTTCAGCCATTAAAAGTTCAGAGTTTGATTTCAAGTTTAGGAAAACAGTCAACAAGGCTGCATATGGATATGCATCCATCAACATCTCATATGTAGAGTTCCAACAGGTGGGATAATTAAGTTTAAAGCGTTTCCATGAAAATGCTTGGTTGTTTTGAAGACAATATTCTTTGAATTTCTAACATATTTTTGGCAATGACTTCAAGTATAGTAATGCATCACGGATTGGATAGATTTTCATCTACAAAACCTCAACCCTTTTTGCACACACAAGTCAAAATATGACACATGCATCTAACATGGAAAAAAAAACACCATTCTGAGGGGGTTTCAATGCATTATAAAGTTCTCGGGCCACAAAATCATTACTAGAGGCATTGCCAAAACTAATGCAAAAAAATTTGTCAATGCAGAAGAATTCACAAAGTATATGTATGATACATTGATGAATATTATACCCAGTGTGGCCAAATTGCATGCATTTGTAAGAAATAATTCTTTTTTGAATGACCCAATCCTTATCTATCCAGTATGCAGTAACACAAAAATAATTCTGTCTTATAGGAGATGTTCATATGTCATTAGTAAAAGCAATGCAATGATCAGTTGTAGAAAAAAAAACACTTGTAGATTATATTTACCTAGTTCATACATTCTAAATGCTTCTCTTCGTGTAGTTGTCCTAGATGTTTGTTTAAATTTTCTAAATGCACTTCTTTTTCTGTGAGCATCATCTAATTAATCATACATTTTCTACATTCTTGTTGATTAAATCTAAATATACTTGAACCACTGGTTATAGATATGAGTTATGTCTGTCTACTTGAACTCACTTTAACTCTCAAATAGTGCATCAAATGTTCATTCTTTATATGTTGTTGAAGCATTCCGGTCAGTAGTACTTGCATTTGGCAAACCGATTGTCTTTTTCCCAAACAATTTCAAAATGCTTCCACATAGATGATTTGATGTGAGATTTTCTTTCACCACCCTCAGGGAACTTGACTTTGAGGTATTAGTTGTAAAGCATCCTCTCCATATGGATCAACGGTTTGACTGAGGGTTTCTTGGACTTCAATGTCATCATAGGACTCTTGATCATCAAGCTCCAAATCGATATTTATCATATCGATGTTGGCGGGCTTGGGGTCATCTTGGATGTGAATTCCCTTTCGGGCAGAACTCTTGCAACGAAAGAATGACCCCAAGCCGATATAGGAAGAGGAGCTCTTGGCGGGAGCGGAACTAGTACTCTTCCTTAAAGCCATTGAGTTGAAGAACATTTATGGAAGATAAATGAATGATTAAAGAAAGATTAAAAAGAAATTAGTGGGAGATTAAGAAAATTGTTGGAAGACTATAAGACTTTATGATAAATGTAGAGAAACTAGTAGATGTAGAAAGGAAAATGTAGGAAGTTGTGTGACGGAGTGAGGAAACGAGGTTGAGTATTTATATGAGTGGAAAAAATTTGGCTAGACAAAAATTGCCTTAGAAACTAGCCGTTCTTGCATGTTGGATTAGGGTAAAAAAGGTTTTAGGCTTAAATAACTGTTAGTTAATAACTATATGCCCTTAGTGTGTAATTTCACAATTTTTTAAACAAGTGACCATTAGACACTTTTCTAGAAATGGCAGGCTCATACCGGACTAGCACGGACTGTCCATGCCTGGGCCTAGCTGAGCCAAGCTTAGGCTTCTTGCAGTCTTAGGTTGGTCTTGTGCCCCGCTTTATTTTCTTTGCTCTAGGCCCACATTTGCCCTAGTATTTCCTAAGCCCTCCTCATGCCGAGCTGTGTTATACCTTGACCGTGCTTGGGACGAGTTTGACCCGGGCCAGTTCCAGGTTGAGCCGGCTCATTGTTCACCACTTGTTATATGTCCCTTTCCGGGATGTGGGACTTCTATAGATTTATATTTCGGTCTAATTATTAGGGGCCCTCCCAGCATTCTTTGACCTGGTTAACTACGTTACACTTAATATTTCTACATTTTTTTGTTCTCCAATACTATTCATTTATTTAGTCCATTTTAAATTAATTTTCAGTACAATTTCAAATAATGCTAATTGGCGGTAACTAAACTAATTAACTACTATTAATTATAGAGTTGGTATGTAGGTTTCCCTATCATCAGATTTTAGCTCCCCAAATCAATGACCTTGACAGGCAACAAATCCCTCGATTATTTGATCCTATTAATGTCTAAAACGTGGGTCTTACGTTTCCTCTCGAGTTTTTATGACCACATAAGAAAGGAATCATTAGTTTAATCCCTCAAGATAATGTGTCTATGTTGTTATTTAGGACGCGTCACATGCATGCAGTTACAAACTTACAATCATTTGCGCTTCCGTACTTATGGCATCAAAATGAAAATTAATTATATATCAATCAAGTAGATTGTGATTATGTAAGTATATCTATTAGGCCGTTGGATGCTTTAAACGGAAATTTTTAGAAATTATAGACTAAACAGTATAATTTTTACTATTTTTTTTAATATTTAGAATCAACTATTACAGACAAATGATTGAAGTATTAAGGGAAAGAATTGTTGGGGTGTCTGAACACTGGTTAATGACATGGCAGACTTTCTGCCAAACGGACTGAGGTTATGAGACAAGTTTTACTAGTTTTGAACACTGTCAGTAGTACATAATTGATTATGATAATTTTTAAATCTTGATAGGACCACTGTTTAAGAAAAGTTGTTTTAATTTTGTATTGCTTTTTCTGTGAGTTCCAATATTTGGAAAAATAGTACTTTTTCTCCATTTTTCATAATTTCTTACTCAAAGCACTCAATGGTTTAATAGACACAAGAATTAAAGTTCGATTTTCTGATGGCATATTTGGGAGGATTTGATGGCTACTAATTATGGGGTTTTAGCGGAAGAAAAATTAGAAACCCAATTAACAGAAATAGTATAGTATGGACATATATCTTATTATACATAACACATGTTTAGTACATATATATGTAGTTAACTACAGTTGTTTTCGATAAAGATGAGACCGTGTGTGAAGTGATAAAAAATTTGAGACAAGTTTTCACCTAATATTTAGGCATACACAGGGTGATCATTTAATTAATTCGATTAAAATCAAACTGAAATTTTTGGTTAATTAAGTTTCGTTCTTAATTATAACAAACCAAACTAGCCAAATTTAAGAATGGAATCGAAGTAAAACCCAACCAAAATTTTCTGGTTAGGTTCAGTTTTACACTGAAATAAACGAATACGTACTACTTCTAAGTTCTAATCGGAAGAGAAGAAAGAACGATGTGGACGGCGAGAAAGGCGGGCTGATTTTCAAGGAGGACGGCCAAGAGTAGGCCCAAGACGAAAGCCATCTGGATGCTCGGCAACGGCTATTTGGACGCCCTCTGCCACGACCTCCTCCGCCTCCAAAGCAAACCCCGTCCGGGTACCTTGTTAAGATGGCCAAACCCTAACAAAGCCATCAACCTTCTATTTACATTCTAGTCAGCCCCCAGTCCTTTTAAATCTGTTAAATTATTCCATATAAGAAATACAAACTTAGTTTGTTCCATTACTGAAATAACCAACAACCTTAACAGAAACTGAACTAAAACCAAATTTCACCCATTTTGTTTTCAATCAAAACCGAACCAAAAAACCAAATTCACCAAACAGAATTTTCAAATTAATTCAGTTATTCAGTCTTTTCAGTTTCAACTGAAAAATGATCATCCCTGCGTCTATGCAATTTCATATATGTACACAATATAATTTATGCAATTCAACATGAACCAGTGGAAAACATATAAGGACATACAAAAATGTATGAATTGTAAAAGTTTATTTGTACTTATTTATTTAATTAATTAATGAACAAGAGCACAGAGTTTATTTAAAAATGAATAACCAATAATAATGAAAGAAAATATGTTCATTTAATGTTTATATGTTTTAGTCATATTCATTTAAACTTAAATGAATAAACATAAACAAAAAACACGAAATGAGTTTGTTCATGTTCATTTGATCATTTATAGGCTTATTAGAAGAAATCATGTTTAGAAGGAAGATTTATCTAGTACAAAGCTGCATGCTATTAGTGAAGAGTTGTTCCTTCTTTTACAACTTGAGCAATTCAGTTTGACAGATGACACACTTTTTGCCCAGTTTACTACTAATTACACTTTCCCCACTACTCTAAAAACTGATAGTCGAACTTCAAGGGGTGTTGATGGATCTTCAGGGAATGATAAAACCTATAGCCAAAGACAGTTGTAAAAAGCCCAAGAATTGTGTCTTCAAGAAAAGTACTCCGATACTTAAATTGATTGAACCCTTATAAGGTTCAAAGTAATGGAGGTATTTAGAGTTTTGTTGTACGCACCTCATAATGATGCAAAGGTGTCTCCTTTTACAGAGGCTAACACTCCTTAATTATTAAAAGATATATTTAGTATGAGATCTTTCTCTTAATGGAAGTCAAATTCCAGGGAATTTCATCCTTTATTGTGACTCAATATATGTATGGACCAAGTATAATGGAGGGCTTTTGGTCCTTATAAACATGTCCTTCACTTGAGTTGATATGAGTCACCGGTGATTAGGGTCATTATGGTACCAAAAACATAATTTTATTCTCAACTCCTCATTTTGCACACTCCTACAAGCATTTAATTTTTTTTTTTAACAGCTGGAAAGGAATTCAATTAAGAAGAAAAGATCAAGCTATTCAATTAACAAGCATTTAAAGTTTTAATTAAAACTATTTGATTCACCAATTGCCTTTGAGTAAATTTAAACTATTGAATAATTTTTTTTGGATGAATAACAATTTGCCTCCATCAAGTTTGATACTAGCTATATTTTCTTCTCTAGTTTCTAAACCTGCTATTATTCTCCACTCCTTGTCCTTTTACATACTCTTATACATTTAAAATTGTAATTTAAACTATTGCCTAATTATCTTTAAGTGCATTTAAAATATTAAATAATTCTTGGGAATTAATGGATAACTTAGTTATTTTTTTTCCTCTATTTAAACGAAGTTTCCTTTTCCTCTACTTGTGTAGTAAAAATAGAGAGATAAGAGTAAATTAAGGGTTAAAAGTGTAATTATTTTGTCACCTCAGGGAGCAAACGTGCAATTGCATTTTTTGTTCGACAAAGGAACGATTAACGAGATGCTGCAAGCAATAATCTTCTGAACTCTCAGTGGGGCTTAATAATTTTGGAAGATCGTATAAAGTCTTCAAATGTTAAAATGGTTAGGCGCGCCTGCCCGGTCCAGGGAGACAATAGCACATGATAATGGAATTGGATGGTATTAAGAGTTAATTATATTTATATAATATAATCTAGAATAAAATTATTACTCCCTTGATTCCATATTTTATTTTCTAAGATTAATCTTACTAAATAAAATAATTACTACGGGATTTATATAATATAAATTATGTATTTGAAAAATTATGTACAAATATGGGAAAATGACACATGTTTGAGACAAAAAAAATTTTGAAAAAAGGAATATATATTATATGGTATGGGAGGAGTATCACATTTTTTCTCCTTGTTTATTTATGCATTATGATTAGTGTTAATATTGCTAGAAATTAGTTTTCTACTTGAAAAAAAGTGCATCTACTCATGTATAGTACACTAGTTTGCAGTGGTTCCGCCTTTAGTGTCAAATAGTATCTCAAGGTTTGAGTTTTTGAAAATCTACAAAAGGTAGAAATTAACCGGCTAAAATTTAGATAAAAGCTACTCTTAAATATATTTTTTTCAAACTCTTATGCCAATAGATAACTTTAGTACAACTGCATTAATACTTCATCATTGATCGATAAATTAAGTTCCCCGGTTCAAAAGAACCCTAGGCTCCAAAAAAGAAAAAGTTAGATTATAGGAGTAATATTTACAAATAAAAAACAAATCTAGAAAAAAATCCATTGCCTTTAGGAAACTATTTAGTGAGATTTCGCCGACTAATTAATTAAGCTCTTCATGTTTAAGGAACATGGAAGGAACAACATCTTGCAGAAGTCCACAGTCAGCAACCTGATGATGATGCTGCTGAAAAGTATAAAAGTTCGGCGGGTAGATAGAGCTGGCAATGGCGGCGCCGCCTCCGCCGCGTTGGTTAGCGTTGATATGCATCAAGAACTCATGGGGGAACCGCGAGGCTGCGGCCATCGGCGCCGGTGTCAGGACGGAAGGGTTGAACATGGCGGCCGCGCTGCCGCGGAGGGTGGTGGGGATGGGGTGGTTGTGCTGACCCTCATAAGTTGTGATCACAACTGAGGGGTCTTGGTAAGATCTCTCCACACGTTTCTTCACATTGCACTTTTGTGTAGTGCACCGGTAGTAGCTTCTGTAAATATTTTGCAAAAAGTAGCATCAAGGTTTTATTTCTTACAAAGACACACCACTCCGGAGTTCTACTAAACTAAGTAAGTTGCTTACAAGCTAAGTTACATTAATTTGGTGACTTTTAATTACCAGTCAAAAGCAATGAGGAAAAAACAATATACTAGTTGTAATGGAGCACCTAGGAACAAATTATTTCTCTTCCTTTTACCCTAATTTGTATTGTTATGGTTTGAGTATTTATTATATATATATAAGAAAAGAGAAAGAAGGCAATTCTTTTTACTTAGAATGCATTATATTACAAATTACAAGTTTTATGGAACTCAGTACAAATTAGAATCTCATAGTAATAACGGGTATGTAAATTAATTTAATTGGGTAAGTGAAATTTTTTGTTCGACAGAGATATGAAGACAAGTTTAATGCGTATAAAAGTTATCACTCAAAAAGACTTTAATTGTAGAAAAAAAAAAGAATTACCTTGGATAAGGGCTATTCTTCACTGCTTTTTGTCCATATTTTCTCCATCTGTAACCATCTTCTAGATGATCGATTTCACTCTTGGTCATGAAAGCAAAACGTGGCTCTCTTTTTTTCTCTCCTTTTTTCTTTGCTTTGCCTCTGAGTAAAAGACACAAGTAACCAATAATTATTTATATATAATTGCACCAAAATGTGTAAAAAAAGATAAGTTCAAAAGATACATAAAAAGGAAAATAAGCAGCAAGAAAAGTTTATGTACGTTTTCTTGTCGGAGTTTTCTCCTCCGCCTTCCGGTGACTCTTTCGGCTGCCGGTCTTTCTTGGTCTTGCCGGAATCTTCTTCAACCCCACCTGCTTCACTAGAAGATGAAGAAATGGAAGAGTTTGGAGTAGTAGCGGTGATAGGCTCACTTTTACGACCTACATCTCCCACACTAGTCGCCGGCTTCTGAATTTCTTCTATGGAAGAGAACATGTCGGAAGAAGAAGCCGGCGAAAAACCAAAGGCCTTCTCCAGCGAAGAGTAGTCCATAGTATACCCATGTAAACAGTCAGTGAAGCTCATGTATGAAGAAGGATCATGAAAGTGATCTTGTGAGTTGTAGATCCTGGGGGCCTGCTCGTGGCCGAGGAGGCGGTGGTCGTGGTGGTGGAAGTAGATGAGGTCTTGGTGGTCACCGGACATGGAGGAGGAATAATGAAGGGAAAGAGAATATTTCTGTTCTGTGACTTGGTTTTGTGTTGTGTTTAAAACAGGTCTTTGTTTTGTGTAGAGACTTTTAAGTCTCTTGTACTACAACATGTTGGTTTGTTAGAGGGGTGATGATATTTATATACTATGTGGGATGGAGCTCTAAGACTATGAGAAAGAGTCTTGAGGGATTAATTAAAATGCCATATTTATTAATAAGTATTGTTACATGTATTAAAAATTTTGTTAAATCATTCTTATTTAAGCCTGACTGGCTTTGAAAAAGTAGATTAATTAAGCCAATTGATTTTTTTTATACAGATGTAAAGAATTTAATAGAATTTTTTAGATAATTTTTTTTATAACGGTTAGAAAAATTATTTATTAATAGCAATTTGATAGAGGGAAGGATGACAAAAACAGCTTCCAATTAGAATAGCAAAAAGTGCCTTCTAGTATGGAAACATTTACATCCATACTACAAAGTCTCCTCTACCAAAGCATGGCCCATTTTTTTATTATTTAAATCAATTTTCTGTCTAATATAGTACTGTGTCAAATAATTCCAATTCCTAACCATAGCCCCACATGAGTCTAATTTTATGTTCGACAATGAGATGGTTGTCTCATCAATATAATAATATTAAATATTAAAATTGAATAGGATTTCAGTTTTAGATTTTATAAAAAGTTAATCCTTTATAGTCAAATGGTGATTTAGAGAAGGTAAGGTATATTGTAAACTAAGTAACAGAGTACTATCTGAATTATGGACGTGTCTGTGATCCATCATACTTTAATTTTCTTGAATTAAAATATTTGAACACCTTTTTATCTTTTATCTATGATAATAAAAGACGTATGTCCACTTTTACCCTAGAAATAATAACATTACTCTCATTCCTACACAATTGGAGGATATTATTATTAGGGCACATCATTATAAGACTTCACATCAAAATCCTGATCTAAATTTTAGAATTTTAAAATTTTATGATCCAAAATAGAAATATGATTTGATTAAATTCTACAACTATAAATATAATTTTTATCCGATTCTACTGCTATAATTTACAGAAAACTAAAAATAATTTTATATGAAATCTCAATTTTGATAATCTCAAGCATGAAAAATAAGGGAGGAGAGTGAGAAAGAGGATGCGGGAGGCGCGTGGTGATGGAATTACTTAGTCAGCCACGACTACAAGCAAGGAGTCGCAGTCTTGAGAGGCGGATGCCTTTTTGCGGGTTGATGTAGGTCGAGATTTTGGGATTGAGAGCGACCGATGAAACTGGTCAAACTTTCAAACTACCATTACGATTCTCATCATCCACCTTACACGTGTCCTTTATTGGTACCGGCTTCTGACCGTAGACGACACCGGACCACTACATGCTGTTTCCTGCTCCTCTACGCTCTGCTCACGCCCTCCCTACGTCACCCCTTCATTCTTCCACCGGCTAAAGTCTCCATTTGGCCCCTGATCTTTAACCAATTTGCTGATCCGACTCCCAAACAAAGGTTGGTTCTCATTTACACTTTGAACTTTTGATTACATGCATTGCTCCATTCACCCCTATGTGGGCACCCGTGGAAGTACTCCAAGGGGATTTCAGTCTCTACCTTGTTCGAACCCAAGCCTCATTATGTCGATCTTATTTTGCGCTTTAGATGCGATTGAGGGCCGGTTTCTGTTTGAGGGCCAAGTTAGTAGATTTATTAATGTTTAGGGGGAAAATGGGGAGTTTCGCCTTGCTGCTCTCTAATTGCTCTATTCTTTATCCTTGGGGCCGTAATTATCTTTTGCAGTTCAATATGCCACTACACGTTCAAAATGAGGTTGGTTTTGCTACTGAAATTGTAATATGAAGTTGAGCAACCATCAATAATATTATATTGGACCAATTAGATGCTAACTGCTGAAAACCTGTTGCTCGCCACACACAATTTCCCATCCCATCCTTAATTACGGATAGAGAGATTACGGTGTACTACAATGAATTCATAACTTCAAATTGCTGAACAACAAATATCGCAATCCTACTAAAAAGGTTAATAGTGTGTGCTAATCTCAAAAAAGCGACCATGTCTCGATAATCATAAGCATAAAGCCATACTTATAAGACTATGAGTGTAAATGAGTTGGGCTAAGTTTAAACCCCTCTATCTTGGGCATTTGGAGGCTGACTTGAGCTAGAGCTTAGTTTGAAGGCTTGATAGGATCAACAAAATTAGAGCTAATTGTAATCTTTGAAACTTTTGGGGGTTATCTGTCATTTTTATAAATCATTGTGCGTGTAAGAGAAATAAACCCTATAAATATGAATTTTGAAACCTAAGGGGTAATATAATTGTAACAAAACCTGAGGGGGGGTGTCTGCATAAGTAATTCTTTTGTAGGGGAATGGTAAAAACTAAAAAACACGATAATGTCAATAAAGTTCGAACTGGAAAAGAAAGGTTGGAGGCTTGATTTGATAAAATATCATACTTATATTCAAGCTTGAGCTCAAAAAAATTGAAGCCAATCGAACTTCAGTTCAAGATGTTGGTTACAAGCTCAATTTCTTCACAGTTCTATGCGAGAGTACCTACTCCAGCAATTATGTCCAATACATCTCATATTAGTTCCAATATTTTAAATGTTTTTCTTTTATTTTTGCTGTATATTTTGGTCCAAATTTGAAAAGATTAGTTATATACTTGGCGGTAAGGTTTTGTGTATTAATTGGAGTGTGATTATGTTTCCTATATATTATTTAGGTTAAGTTTTCTTATTTGTTTAGGGTTTGCATGTAGCCTACAAAAAGGCAAGTTATGGTAGGACTTTAAGTATATATGAAAGAAAACTCAATATGGTGGAGAGACAAGATGTGAGAATTTTCGATAGAGAAATAGGTCCGAAAGTTATGAGAAGTAAGACAAGAAATATTTTATGATTACCATATTTATAATTGTAGGAGAGTAATATACTGAAATTGTCAATAGTGTAGGGGATCCAATGAGCACTACTTAACGGCATACTTCTACTATAATATCTATATTTTGTGCCAAATCACTTTAAATTTGTTTGTATTTATTTTGTCTTATTTCTTGTTCCACTGCGCAAGATGAGTAATTATAAAATTTTTACCAACATTTTTTTTTTCAAATTATTTGTTGAGTGCTTTCTTTAATAAAGAGTTCATTATGTTTTACATTGCATCTCTTTCCTCACAAATATCACATCTTAAATACATTTGAACAACAATAGAAGTAAAATCAAATCGTACGCAATAGTACATAAAAGTCAAATAAAAACTCAAGAGACATCAATATTTCCTTTCCCATTATGTTCAGCACATTTTCTATACGTTGAAAATTCTTGGAACAGCAACCCTAGATTGAACATTTTCGAACTGATTCCCAGCTAACCAATGGAAGGTCAAGAAAAGAACATTTTCTACCTTTTAGCGAACAATAATGGGTTCTGTCCCATAATTGACATTAATAATGACCGAAAAGTTCAAGAAATTATTACATTTGTGCCGACAGAATGGCAATGAATGATGCATATTTTTTGTATGAGAATTAAGATATATGTAATATTGTTATTTGGATTAAATACTAAATTTACCATTAAAAAGTGTTGAAAGGATCAAATTTACTACAAACTTTCAAAAGCATCAAATTTAACACTAAATTATACTTTTGAAACCAAATTAAACACCAACGTTACAAAAAGTACTAAATTTGTCATTCCATTGTTAAATGACCATCAAATTGAAGGTAAAACATAACAATTTTAATCCTTGATTTTTCACGTTTCCTCTACTATTGCCCTAACCCCAACTTTGTCTATCTGACGATTATGTCATCTTCTTCAACCAATTGCCCAATGTTCTCTTCATCTCCACCCTCTACAAGCTCAGCTCCTTAGCCACTTCCCTTTTCCATAGAAAATAGATAAAAATCACCCTAGGTCTAAATGAAAACAATGAATTCTAGGAAACAAAGTTCAAAATTCATACCTCATACTTTTTGAAAAAACCCAAAAGAACTCAGATATATAAATAACAGGAAAAATTAAATTTCTAAAATTACTAGCAGGAATCAGAGCATCCAACAACACATTAGATCTTCAATTAAAAAAAATCTGATTGAAAAATGAAGAGCCATGAGGAACAAAGAAGTGTTATCCAGGAACGGGAACAATGACAAGAACTACTAACCGAAGAAGAAGAAGAACTCTAGACTAGAGTAGTGAAGAAGAGAACAATAATTCCACAAGAACTAGATACAGTGTTGGAGGAACGGGCAACCTTATACTCTAATTCCAACAACAATCTAGAAACTAGACAATGTTATGGTGTTGGATCGAGCTTAGCATCTTGATTTCTCCTGAGAAGGAATCTTGGACCTCGAATTTCTCATTGGTGCCTCCATTTGTTGCCATGGTGATATAATCATTAGATAGGCAAAGTTAGGGTACTAGTAGAAAAAATGTGAAAAGTCAAAGATAAAAACTACTCCCTTCGTCCCAATTTACTTGAAACATATTCCTTTTTGGGAAGTCCCAAAAGGTTGAAACGTTTCCTCTTTTGGAAAAGTTTAAACAATTAAATAATCCTTTTACATGAAACCCAATAAAGACTCTTTTTTTAATCTCCACTCAACCTCTCACTGCACAAAACCCAAAAAAGAATCTTTTCTTCTTTAATCATTATTTAAACTTTTACTACATAAAAAAATAACACAAATTACATACACTTTAATCTCCGTACCTAGACAAATGTTTCAACTAAAATGGGACGGAGGTAGTATTATTTTTACCTTTAATTTGACAGTCACTTAACGGAGTAATAGTAAATTTGGTATTTTTTTGTAATGCTGGTAATAGATTTAGTCTATAAAGTAAAATTCAATATGAGATTTAATACTTTTGAAAGTTTAATGATAAATTTGGTTCTTTCAACACTTTTCGATGGTAAATTTGGTACTTAATTCTTGTTCTTTTCATTTTTATCCCTTAAGCTAAAAAAAATCTTATTGGGTAATGAGAGTTTAAATGAGGATTAAAAAAGAAAATATTCTTTCTAACATTTTGAGCAATTTTTTTTATTTTGTACAGATAGAGTTTAAAAGAAGGTAGTAAGATGAATTAGATGTTAAAAACTTTTCAAAAAAGAAAACAACTCATCCTCTTTTGGACAGTTGCAAAGGAATACTTGTCAATTTTTTTTATGGATGGAGTATTTTTCAGGTAAATATGACATCAAGATTTTTTACCAACATCTATTTTGAAAAGGACATCCATAACAAGGTAAATTTAGTCTTGAAAGTAAAATTCAGTATAAGATTTAATACGTTTGAAAGTTTGATGGTAAATTTGGTCCTTTCAACACTTTTTGATCATAAATTTGATACTAAGTCCTTGTTAACACCCTTCAATGAGTAATTTATTCCTAGTCTATTAAAAATTATCAGTGACATATTTGCCTCAAGAGATATTTGAGTGCGCAAAGTGTCCCTTGGGCCCAAGATGAGTTGCATATCTGCTCATTTTACGGAACTAGAAAGTAATGGCCAATTTTCCTACAACCATATCGAACCAGTGTCAGCTACGACGAATCAGTCAACAACTTCGACTTGTTTGCCTACTTCAAAAAGTAAAAGCGGTGCAAATTCTTGAAATCCGCTTGCCCCATTTATTTTTGCATATTAAATTTAAATTTTCCTATCTATATATCCATGTAACATGTACTTAACTTTGATCCATTTCAAATAAAAAAATCTGACTTCAAAAAATCATAATTTTGCTCCTCGAGCCCTTAACGTGCCTGTATCAAACGAGTTAGTTCTTTAACTTGAATTTTGTTAACACTGGACTCCCAACTTTATAATTTATCAAAATTAGTTCAGACACCGGTGAAAAAGCAATTGGTGACCTCGTGTAGCATAACATCTGCCTAAAGTTTTTTATTCTCAAGAACTTAAAGCGTGATTAAGCCTAAAATTTATGCCACTGTCACATTTGATCACCTCGCCCTTCTGCCTCACCAAGGCCATTGCCACTGCCAATTGCCAATCCTCCAGAAGCATCTGACTAGGAGTAAGAGATATATGTCCTGTAAAAAAGGAGAAGATCTAACTTATTAAATTCAGATAATGTTACTATGACATTATTAGTAGACAAGAAAGATTGCTGTGGTGGATCATGTGTTCTGGGAAGCAAATGTTGTGGCGACCAACTGGCGAAGAGAGGAGTTTCTAGGACTAAAGAGTGCACCATTATGTTTTTGAAGAGCCCATACTTTTTTTTATTTTTTTTATTTTGGACAAACTGATGCCATGGGAATTACTGCATTCTCTAGACTCTGTAGTGCCCATTTTGTTGATCCGGGCTAGTAGGTTTTCTTTTGCTTTTAGAACTCTCGATTACTTTTAATGAATTCCTATTTATTGAAAAAAAAAAAAAAAGAATACAAAGAAGCATGAATGTGCATAATCCTGGTCAAAATTTGTGTTCTTCTGTTAGCGATTGGGATGACTTGTGATAAGTTACAAAGTTGAAGAATCAAACACAGAATTTCTCAGATATTTTCATTACACTAGCTTATAATATTGATACTATTTCATAATTTGATTCAATGATATTTGCTTCCTTAACAACGGCAGAGGCAATAGAAGGGCTAGTGGGTGCTTGATGCTTGATTTTAAAGATAAAGCTAAAAAAACTTCATTATCTCTATTGTGACACCTTTTTTTTTTAAATACTTTTGAAATGAACTCTGACCCCCAACTTAAAATATTGACACCACCTTGCTTCTTAGTAGTTAGAAATATCAAATTTGCCACTAATATTTTTGGTAGAGAACGGATATGCTATTATAGTTTTTTTTTTTTTTTTTGCTCAATCTCTCACTAATGTTTTACAATGGGCTGAATATACCATTGCCGTTTACAAAAATAACAGAAAATGGTAAAACGAGCAGGTTTTGAAATATGGGGATCATTATGTATTTTTAAAAAAATATCATGACTTTTTAGAATTTTATAAAAATAGTGTCTGATCTCTGTCATTAGCACTTCAACCATGTTATTGTCTCTATCATCAACACCTCAACCCTATCACTGCTCTCCCTCTATCTCTATTGTCTAATCTCATCCCTTGCATTCTTAAGAGAGAGAAAGTTTAATTACAAAAAGTCTCTGAAATTTCTTAAAACTTGCATTAGCAATCTAAAATTTCAAAACTTATTATTTTTAACGTTTTCCGTTAAATTTTTAATGGCCATTGACTTATTCACTTTTAATTTGAAATTTCAGTGGCATATCCGGCTCATTTTAAAACATTAGTGGGAGATTGAGAAAAAAAAGAACTACAATGACATATCTACTCCCAACCTCAAACTTTAGTGACAAATTTGATATTTTTACCTTATAGTAATTCCTAATGAATGAGAAAAAAATGTATGTTTGACCATTATTTTGTATGTATGTATGTATCTATATATGTATGCATGCATCTACTTTTAATGAAACCCACTTGGGCTGTTAGATAGAAGGTTTCTTATGGAGATGAACATGAAAAGTTTCTTTGAAAAGGACACTGGAGCATTACACAAAAGGAATCTTTACACCCCGCCGTAATTTGTGGCTAATTGCTAACGTTGCTTAAGAGTCGTTCCAAAAGAACGGAAAAGAAAAGGGGCTGTTAGGTACAAGTAGAATAAGACAGGTGTGCACATTTATTTTATTTTATTTTATTTTTTGGATATAGGTTTCGTTTCACTTTTCCTTATTTTGTTTTGCACCATATTCATACCTGTCATGTGTAAAATAAAAGTCATTATGTCTGAAAGCACACATAATTTTGAATGGCGAACGCATTATTCAACTTCGAAAAAGAGAAAAATCCAGTGATATTAAAGGACATGTTTTAAAAAGGAAGAGCAAATAATATTATGAAAGGGGAAAATCCAAATTTGATCCCTTAATTATTCTGTTTGTCCTAAAATTATCTTCTAACTCTAAGGTGTTAAATATTATTACCGCTAGGCATACTGTACCCTAAATTTTTAAGATATACTGTAAGATATACCACGCCGTATATCATTATTATTTTTATAAAAAAAATAAATGTTAGAATATTATTTTGAGATGATATAAATTCAAAATTTTTTTGCACATTTTATATGTATTCTAAGTTTCCCCATCATAATTTTTCAAATATAAATAAAATAAATATGTTAAAAAATATTTTTTAATACAAAAAACATAAAAAAATGTTATATATATAAAGGAAAATAAATAACACTTAGAAAGACAATAATTTATTGATATAAGAAAAAAAATAATATTTTAATAATAATAATAATACATTTTCTAATACCACATTGAGTTCCTAGGTGGCTTAAAGTAATTATTAAATTTTTATGTTAATTAAGAAAAGTAACCAAAAAAATAAAAGTAAATGTTTTGTAATATGTGTATTAATTATATTTTAATATTTTATATATGAGTAAATTATATAAATAATCCCTAATCTTTAGTTATTGTTTCCTTTTAGTCCATAACCTTTTGAATGTTCTGTTTTGATCCTAAACCTATTATAATTGTTTCATTTTTGTCATTTACCAAATGAAATTCATTAACTCAGAATAATTGTCTGACAGAAATTTTTAAAATTCTAATTTAAATATTTAATAATTGTATTTTAGTAAATTTAAATTGTTTAATATTTTTTTATAGTAAATAGATAATTTAAATTAATAGCTTTTTTTCTGAATGAAATAAGTTTAATTTACAAAGAGAGAAAAAAGTGATTAAAATTTTTCATTACCTATAAAAAATTATTATACATATTAAATTTATCATAAAATGGTTACCATATAGTTTAAATTATGATATAAAAAGTTGTTATCCGATAAATTCTTTGAGTTAACAAGTTTCATCAAATTGAGATCAAAATGAAACATTTTTAATAGATTTAGCACTAAAACAGAACATTCAATAGGTTAGGGATTAAAAGGAAAAAATGATTAAAGGTTAAGAACCATTCATGAAATTTACTCTTTTATATATTTATGATATTTTGATGTAAAATGAAGAAAAAATCTCACACGCATACACGAAAAATAAAATACCATGGTACATACCTTACAGTATTTATAGTATACCGCAGTTTTCAAACAAAGTGTACACAAAAAGTTAGTGATATGTGAAATACAATTAAATACCGCGGTATACCACGTGATAAAATGACAAAATGTAAAAAAATTTGTACCATGTACCACTTACCTGTAGTAAGCAATATACTGTAGTATTTAACTTCATGTTTAACTCTACAAGTGACTATTAAGGTCCAATACCTTTAAAAGTGACTATTAAGGACTATTAAGGTCCCCTAACTCAAGCAGCTCGTCCTAGTTAAGTCCTATCCATTATTTCAGGTGTTATTTCTGACAGAAAATGTATATGTGACACTTGGCTGTGTTTTTTACGCAAATATGGGTTGGAAAAAAAGGTGTTAATTCAAAAAAGGCGGCGGAATGTGTTGACCAACCGGGTAAAGGTAGCCGGGTCGGGTGAAAAGTGTCAGTGATTAACAAAGGTTATTACTTGTGTATTATTTACAACTCTGCCACTCAGTCTGATCGAAACTCGTCTTCTTCCCTTTGGTTCCAAAGTTTCGTCCCTCTCGGCCGCCATTCGTCTTGGCAAACCACCCTACTCCTCCGACTCCGCTACGTCGCTTCCCTCTTCCCAGTGTGGGTGACCATTCGTGAAGCTCTCGCATCGGGTCCGATTGCTAATCTCGTCACCTAAGGTCAGAAATCCCCCTCATAATTAGCCTGTGATTTCTTCTCTTCTCATCGTTTCTGATATCAACTTAACCTGCAGGCAATCGATCCATTGCGTACTGCCATTTCGTTCCCACTGCGTCGCCATCGGTGGTATCTTCGCCGGTTCCATCCTCTGTCGAGCTTCCTTGCACTATTACAAAAGGGCAAAACACAAAGGCGAGCTACTGTTGTGTACTTGGTGTTGGTCAGTCTGTCTTCCATTGTACTGTACGACGTCTCCCTGTCCCAACTCTACCACCAATCTCCCTTGCGCCTTCAACTTTGCTCCGCTTCTTTCTCCAGCTTCGCGCAGCTGCCACGGCGTCCCCGCCGCCGCGCCTCCAGGTTTCTCTTTTCTCTATCCGCTATTTGTTCAAATTGGGTTCACCTTTTTTTTTCTTTGTCGAAATTTAATCGTTCAGTTGAGATGAAGCCATTGTTCTGAAGATTAAGTTACCGTGTTATGCTAATCACCGACACTTTTCACCCGACCCGGCTACCCTTACCCGGTTGGTCAACACATTCTGCCGCCTTTTTTGAATTAACACCTTTTTTTCCAACCCATCCCATAATGTCTATGTGGATGACTATGCTAAAATAACAAAAAACTTTATGTTCAAATTTACACAAGTAAATAATTATAAGCACTTCACACGTAAATTATCCGGAAACATATTCTTCCTTCTCCCACGTTTTCTCTGTCGAATTTTTCTCATCTCTCTCTCTCTCAATATTAATTCATGAAGAAAGGAACAAAACAGAATGAACTAGCGATGAGCAACGAAATCAGCGAAGAATGTGGCAACAGGGATTAATAAAGAATGTGGCGAGATTGATGGCGAGATTCGCAAAGAACTAGATCCCCAAATTCGCAGGACTTGGATCTCTTCTTCTCTTCTTCGATTTGCCATGGGAGCTGCCGATCGGAGTTGGCGGCTGGCTGAATCAGCGGGTAGCTGGCAACACCGGCCAAACTAGTAGCGGGAGACGCTAGGCAACGGTGGTGGAGGAGGATGATTGGAGGAGAAAATTAAGGGTTCCAGGAAATCGGCAATGAGATTAAGGGTTCTAGGAAATCAGCTACGAAATCGTGGAGGTCGACCTCCGAATTGGTGAAATGCTTTAGCTAGTCTGCTATGATTCTTGACGGCTTCCAGGAGCGAAATTGTCGACCTTGTGTCGTTTGCATTTGAAAGGGGTGGAGGCTACGTTGAACGACTGAAGAAGAAGATCGCCCAGCCCGGATTTTGTGGCGGGTGGCTGGCGACGCCTGGCGGTCGACACCAGAAGGTTCAGAGTGAAAGACGATAGAAATTCGAGAGAAAGAGTCTGAAAATTTTAGGTTTTAACTCCCAAAATTAAATGTTTGTGCCAGTTGGGGTTAAAAGTTTCATTTCTGTACGTATGGTCATCTATTATAGTTAAAAAAGAAGCCACTTCAGTATTTTTGGGTCCCATAGAACTTTTGAGTCTTCCACATTAGCATTTCAATTCAAACTAACACTGAAACTGATGAAAAGAATGCAATTAGGACATGATATAGGTGTTAAGGGACTCTATTAGGACAAATTTAAGATAATGGAGCATATTAGGATGATCATGAAAGTTAGGGAACTGTATTATGAAAGAAAGAGCAATGTGATAGTTTCCATTAACAGGCGCAAAATATATATTTTTGGGCCAATGACACCCAATTCTAATATAGATCACCACAATACATCTTTTTTTTTTTAAAGAAAAAAAAACACATAACAAATAGAAAAATGCATAAATTTAAAGTCAGGAACAAACAATATATAATTCCAAAGAGAGAAAACATCACATATTTTATACTTCCACAGGATGATCGATGTTTAGAATATTTTTTTTCTTTCCAACGATGAGTATATGTCCATTCTCCAACAAGGATTGCATTGTAATTTCATTAGCATGCATATGTATTTATCGTCTATGCCATTGCCAATACACTTTACCTACTGTGTAAATAGTTAATCAATAGTGTAATTCTTAAGTAATTATGTAATACATATTTCTAAATTTAACATAATTGAACTGAAACCTTGATGGGCTTTGGGCCACACCCTAAGAAGGCCTAGTGAACTAAGTGCTTGGTTAGGCTTGGAGTATTTTATTGAAGCATTGCTTTTGGATTAAGGATAACATACTGACCTTATGATGATTGACTCATATCAAAAAGGCGATTTTCATGATTACGAGATCTACCACAAGATAAGGGTAGTTTCCCCCCAAATACCACCATGCCTACAGACCTATAATAGGTTTTTTTGTTTTCGTAGATTACGAGTTAAATTTACATTTTGAACAAATGCTTTCTTTAGGTTTCCTACTTTTTCTCAAGCTCATACTGGCTTAAACAGAGGGTTTTCCTCATATACACAACTCTAGGGCCCACTAACTTTACCTTTGATTACATATTTAACCATCTCTAAAGTCTGGGGGTGGCCCATTCAACCTCCTTTGGATATCAATTAAGGGTCATTTATGGGAATACTAATCATGGTTGAGATTAGGATATTGCATCTGAACAACAAGACCGATTGAGAAGAGACCACAGATGATGATGCAATAGTGGTGGAGAAATCTTCTTTGTCAAGTTTGAATGTTATGATCAATTATATGAGAGTTAATAAGCAAGTTTACCTCCTTCGCCATGTGAGCTGACATGAGGAAAGTCTCTCGCAACAATGATGGATGAGTTGTTTAACTTTTTGAACCACACTCTACTAGAGGAGCTATGAGAGCAGCTACAATAGAAGATCCAGGGGGCTCTCCCTTGGATACTAGAAGAGGGCACATAAAGCTACTAGAAGAATATAGTCAAACAAGCTTTTGCACCTCGAAGAACTATAGGCCCACCAGAAGACTAGTAGAAGGCCATAATTTAGGAGAAACTAGTGGTTAATAACATCAATATTGTCCTCAAGCAACTCAATGAGATGGAAGAGAGGCTAAAGAAGGAACGCTCAAGAGAGGAGTTTAGAATTGCCAAGTAGCCATTGTTGGACATCAGCTACATGCGCCTTTAGCTCATTGAGAGGAGATTTGGGATGCGCCTATGCCTAAGGTTTCTAAATGCCAAAGGTTGGCCTGTACGATATCCTAATAGATTCATTAAACCTTCTGTAGAGGCATATCACAACGATGAACTTAGAAGGAGGCAACAATTTCATCATGTGTAAAACCCTTCAACTTTACATTCTTTGGAATGATGGCAACATGGTTTGGGATCTTGAAGAAAGAGAGTTTTGCCTACTTTAACGAGTTAATCACATGAGTTCTTGCAATACTTCATGGGAAGCCAACCCTCCAAGAAGATGATCAGCCAATTCCTAGATTTCAAACAGGACAAGAATAAGGCCCTCTGTTAATATATGTAGAATTTCAATTCAAAGGCCTTCAGTATCCCAAACCTCTACTTAGAAGTCAAGTTGCTAGCCTTAACTAAAAGGATCTTCCCAAAGTCATGATTTTGTCAGACTGACCAAGAAAACTCTACCTAGAGCATGGTCGAGTTATATGATTGAGCTTATTGTTTTATCTAAGTAAAGGATACCAACCACCACGACAAAGAGAAGTGGTCATGCAAGGGCCAATTGAGCAAGCAACAATATGCTAATAAAAAGAAGAGGTTATTGAGCCTCACCTACACACTAATTCGGGATACTAGGCCAAACATCATGTATGCCTAGCGATGCAGAAATAAGGTGATAATTCATACCTATCTAGCCATTAGGGCTTAGGGGTCTGAAAATGGCCTCAGGACTAAGATTCATAGTCTTAGAGACTATTCTAGTTCATTATAGAGTTTTAATGCTTAATTGCATGAAAAATCAAGCTAATAAGGTAAAATTGGACAATTAATGGCGCTTGGAGTTGAGCCATGATGGTCAAAGGTGATTGAAACTATTTTGTAATTCTGGTTTTAATTGTAGTAAAGTAAAGGATTGAAGACTGAACTAGAAGTATAGAACTGTCTAAAATTAAATTATGAGGAATACACTATAACATGTAGTTGAACCAAGGACCAAATTGGATATTAAACCCTACTCACTTCACTTCCTTCAAGTTCGAGGCAACACATGACAAAACATACAATTGGGTCAACAAAATTGATGATCCTTATCTTCCTTGGACGATTTCTGGTTTGAAATGATGTTTGAAAGAGAGTTAGAGCTCTGAAAAAATATTTGTGCTTAAGGAAGGCTAAGGGTTTCAAGACTTAGCTTATAAGTTTGATTACTTCACCATAGATTTATTGGGCCTGAAGCTACTGGATTGTTAGTCTATGAGGTTACCATTGGAGGTTTCTAGTGTGTCAGTAAGGGATTTTCTATTTCATCTCTTTAGATAACATTTTATTGTTGGAATTAAAATAGTAGTTGTAAGCCTAACTTACAATTGAAGAATAAGGGTCTGTGGGATTGTCTTTGAGCTAGACGAACTCAAATTCATAGGGAGAGCTAAACTATACTAAACAGGCACACATTATTGCACTATAAGCTAGCTTTCAGAATAAACAGCAAGTAAATAAGGAACCAAATCTTAATGGGCCAGCAATCTATAGTGGTTCTTGGAGCTGTCTATTGGAGTGATTACTAGAATGTTGTTTATGATTATGCCCAACCCTTTGAATTGCTCTGTATGCTTGTTTTATATAGAGTATCCATATGTTTAATGTTTTCTTGTTTGATTGTTTGATACTAACATCCCAATCTGTTATGTAGTGCCCTTCAAAACTATATGCTTAGACCCCTTGTTGAGTTCTTGTAACTCTTCCCATTCTATCTTTGTTTCAGGAGAGAGGGCTAATCGATCTGGTTTACTATTACTACTAGTGTTTTTAAGTTACAAGTACCAGGTATAAACTTCTGGATTTCATGGTTCACTTTGAGTATGTGATAATGAGTATGCTTAATGATTGATTCTGGCAATGTGCAATCTTTGGTAAGATATGAGTACTAGGGTCATTGGTTCAAGTGTGTTGGGTTTCTGTATGTGTTCTTAAAGCTATATGTATATGTAAATAAGCATAGTAGAGCTATTTGTAAGCTTAAGGGCTAGTTAGTGATAAACATACTTGTTATTCACTAATGAACAAGTTGCTCAATTGTGAAGCATATGAGAAACTTGTAATTTGAGCATAAGTTTTCTTATGAAGGGCCTTATATTTAAGTTGTTGTCATTTATAAAGTCTTCTAGATATTTATAATTTTGTGTGTATAAAGTCTATTAAGGTTATGCAAAAATTGTTTCAATTTGACATTTATTTGACTAAAAGTTGATTTTTTAAGTTAATTACCTTTTGAGCTAAGTTAATGTTTTTCAAGTCTTATCTAGTAGTCAAAAACTTATAGGAAGAGTGTCTTATATGGCATGATGGTCTAAGGCCTATTCTAAGTTGTTAAATACCAAAACTGCCTATGCTGCCTTACTGTTCCATTGATATTTGACTTAAATTTTGAATTTAAGCTAGTACAAATTTTTTTCTCAAGTTGATAGATTTACAACCACAAATTAGTGTCAAAAATTTGGAGCAAACAAGAATAGGTATAATCTTAGGTTGTTTGAACACTTAGATAGTATATTGTTTGGTTTCCTCGAATAGAAATATTGTTATAATGCATACTATCTATGCTAGTGTCAATACTTGAAGTAGCTAATGTAGGCAGAGAACTGGGCCATATTCGGTGTGAGCTTCTGTGGATAATTAAAAAGGGTTATTAGCATGAACGTGTGATAGAATAATTGGCATTATCACATCAATGCTAGGCTCCTGAAAGACAAGAAGAAGTACTATGGGTACCACAAGGACAATAGGCATGAAATGGAAACCTGCAAGAAGCTCAAGGCATTCCTAGAGGAATTGTTTTGAGAGAGGAAGCTAAAAGAATTTGTCCACAATGATTCCCATCAGAGATAAAAGGTATAGGAAAACCAATGAAAGGTCCTAGACATAAACCGTAAGGGTGAATGAGGTCAAAAAGTAGTAGACCTCAGGCATGCAATTGAGTGGGAAGACAGATTTTGTATCTTGATCCTGCACACTAACCCACTATTCATTATGGTCAAGATAGCAAACCACAATGTAAAAAAGGTCTGCATTGACAGAGGGCCTAGAGTTAACATTATTTTCAGCCATACCTTATAGCCCTTCAAAATCTAGAGGTCCTCCCTTATGCCAATGCAAAGGCTCACTTATAGAGTATGGAAGAAGGAAGTCTTAACCCTAGAGACAATTCAGCTGCCTCTAATACTAATCGAGGTCACCCTGAGAACCAAATAGAAAGTGTGCTGCTCCTAAACAATGAAGTTTTTGGACTCGATGTCCCCTTGGCCTATAATGCAATTCTTGGCAGGCCAACCTTGGTACAATTCAATATTCATTCAGATATCCTATTATTAACACTAACTTTGCAAGCCTATAGGGGGATGCATGGATTTATATACCATAGGATTCGGCCCAAAGAACCTATATTGCAAGTCTTCGAGGCCTATGGCCAATAAAAGTATAGTAGAAAAGGATCCCCTAGAGCCATGTGGTGAGCCCAACCAAATGGAGGCCAAGCAGAAGACAAGGGTGCTTGCCCTAGATATCAAGGTGAAGAACATAGAACTGGCCCCAATCAAAGTACCTAAGTGGCAAAGGGCATACCTAATGAGGTAAAAGAACTTTTGATTGCATTATAAAAATGTAATATAATATTTATGTGGTCCCCAAGTGATATGACAAGAATTGATCCTAAGGTGACATCTTATAAGTTGGGACTAGGTTTGGGTGACTGACCATTTAAATGAAAAAAATGATTATGAGTGTTAAACATCATGAAGAACTATTAAAGGTAGGGATTATTTGGAAGATATCATGCCCAAGATAGTTGGTCAATGTAGTTTTGGCCTAAAATGAGAATAGAATAATAATGGATATTGGACAATTTGCATCGACTATATGGAGCTAAACAAGGCCTTATCTTCGTGCTACCATCCATTAATCGATTGGTGGACCGATGGCAGAGTTTAAAGTCCTTAGTTTCATGGACACCTTCAACGGTTACCATTAGATCTCGATGGATCTAAAGCATAAGGAAAAGGCTATTTTCATGACTAGTGAGAGGGTCTATTATTGCCAAAGCATGCCCTTTCATTTGAACAACACAAGAGTAAGACACTAGTGGCCCATGAACAATGTCTTCGAGGGCCAGCTAGCAAGGAAAGTTGAAGTATATGTTAATGATAAGATCATCAAGAATTAAGCTCTAGAACAACACATCAATGAACTCTAAGAGAATTTTTAGCTTCTACGACAATACAACATATGGCTTATTTAGGAAAAATGGCTTTCTAGCTCTAAGGTAGGGAAGTTTCCAGGGTACATAAATTCTGAATGAAGGATTAGCCAAGCCTAAACAAAGTGAAGGTACTTTTAGATATACCTGCACCAAATAGCCAGAAGAATACCTAGAGGCTAATAGGGAAACTGATGGCCCTCAAAGGGTTTGTTTCTAGGTTAAAAGACAAAAGAATACCTCGTCTTCACATCATCAAAGGTCCCCTAAAAATGATAATCAGGAAAATCAATGATCAGTTTCCCTATGACCAACAAACAAGCTAAGTGTGAAGCACTAAAAGCTAGACATTAGATGGCGCTACAATTATAGGGTCAAGGACCCAGTTGAGTATAGTGACTCCTATATTATAGTCTAGTAAATTAATGGACTTTGTTGCATCAAGGATCTTCATGGTTTTAATTAAATGACTAAAGTTAAATTTTAGTGCTATACAGATTCGAAAAGTGCCTCAGGCCTATAATGCATAAATGGATGCCTTGTCCAAGAACAAGGTTGAGACACCAGTGGGAACTAAGGAGGCTACTTCCATCAATTTCCTTGAGTGCAAAGGTTATTTGAAAAATGAAAGGACAGAGATCATACTTGGAGACAATGAACACCTTAAGGGAGTTTGCATGATTTACCCTGATTCTAGGGGAGGGGGGAGTTGCATCATTGATGGTAGTTAACCACCTATAGAAGAAGTGCTTGGCAATGGAGGAAGGAGCATAAGTCCTTAAAGAGATGCCCTTAGTCCTAGCAGACTATCACACTATCACTTTAAAGGCCATTAGGGGTCATTATACCCCACATATGGAATTGGAGCCCTAATTCCTACAAAAATTCCTTAGTCAACACTTCAAATCTATATCCTTAATAAGGGGTGGAATAAGCAGAGCCTCTAAGCGAAGGTGGATTTCTTGGAAGGGCTCTACAAAGATGCTAGACTTTGCATTGGAGCTTTCAAGCAAAGGGTGGCAAATGCCCACAATTTGGGGGGGTGGGGGGGTCAAACCTAACAACATTAGGGTCAGTTGTTTGGCAATCATAAAGGTAAAACACTGTAGATGAAATTGAAACCACGGTGCCCTCAAGACAATCTATAAGGGGCCATATGTAGTTTTTAAGAAGCCCAAAAACTGAGTATTTAAGCTTAAAAAGCCTCATAAGAATATTGTCTGACTTTATCGATTAAATTAACGACCATATTGTGCTTTAGCACAAGTTACTACCCTTTATGTACTTAGGTTTAATTGTTATCACATATATACTTGACTGCCAGTTTTAACATTTAATAAAATTTTTTAGGTCTGCCCACAATACTTTGTTATTGATTACCTAAAACCTATAAGACCATAGAGATCCTGCCACTTTGTTAAGACCATATTGAAGCTGGGGCCTCATACATTAAGACTAGGGTTTTCCACATTGAGGCTAAGGCATCCAATATTTAGATAAAGGTCTCTTACATCGAGGCTAGGGCTTTAGGATAATGATTATATTGGAAATGAAGTGCAATGATGACCGGTGAACTTTGGTCAATAACTGTGCCTGCTATAATGGGGGCCAAAAAGGCTGAAATCTCTCATATTAGGATAGAGATCTCAGGAATCTCTACAATTTTACCTACAACAAATAGAAGATGTGAACTAGATTGGACAGTTGAAGGAATATATAATAGTGAACCAAGTTCAAATGTCAAAGGTGAATCAGAAAGAGTGTTTACTTGTGGGCTTTCTTGATGAATGAGTACTTTGGAAGTGGATCATTGACACGATCACCCTAGTAAGGACCACCATGCATTTGGTAGAGGGGAATCATCATTCATTTTCATTGCCTTAGCAGTAGAAGTTTGCTCTTGGAAGACCTTTGGTGCTTGTTCTTCTGCATTAAAAAAGCCAAAGTGGTCTCATCCCTAGAGTATAGCTTTCTCCATGGATTTTAAGGTTCTTCTAGCCCCTCAGGGAACCCTGAGAATAGTCTAGCATCTCTTTAGAGCCTCCATTGAATATCTTTAAATGTCAATAAACACATAAAAAATAGACGTACATTAGTAGAATAGTATTATGAACAGAAGCTTTCAAACACACTCAAGACTCACCCTCTAACATGACGCCACTATCCATGGCATCAATCAAATCACCTTGCATCTTTGGTAACCAAAGGTCAAGCATAGGTTTTCCATGGAATGAACGACTGATCCCACATGCCTTTAGGGTCACCTCTTCTACAGATTGCTAAGGAAATAAGAATAACCTTTTTTTTTCTTGCCATTCTTCACTAACTTTAGGATATATAGGATGAACTTTCTAATGGCCCTGAAAGCCTTAGTCCTAACTTTCAAGATAGGGGTCAATTGCCTTATGGACAAGGTCATTGTCTTACAAGAGAAGTCCCAATTTTTGTCAACAAACACAATGAAAGACTTTTTTTCCTCCCCTTCTAACTTTTAGGCATCAGGTTGAAGGCAAGGGTAAGGTTATTGCCAAAATAGTTGGGCTAGAGATTCAAAAAACATTAGAAGGGTTCAATAAGAGTTAAAGAACAAAATAAGAAGAGAGATGTAAGAGAGTATCGAGCCTCTACCATATGATACACTAAAAGAAAGTAAGTGACATACAGGGAGAATTGAGGACTAGCTAGGACGGCAAATACAAAAGTTATTGAAAATACAAAATGAAGCCCTACTTAGGCCAAATATAGTCAATTGTTTTTCCCCGAGTAGATTCGCCCTTCCTCCAAACCCTGGGCCGACTACATTTGGGGTAAAGGGAATGTAGTTGTTCTTTACTATATAGGACAAATTCGGAGTCAAGATGCTTCTCAACCTCTATACATTCCAAACTTAATGAGCTTTAGCTCTTTGGGCTTGCCCCATTCGGTTCTAGTGGTTAGCTTCCGTTTCATTCTAGACATCGAAGATCACATCAAAAAAACATAGAATTAGAAAGAAAGGTGGCCTCACAACTGGCTAGATGGTGACCTACGATATGTATACAAAGCAAAATTTAAGAAATAAGAATTTTTTTAACACGTACCTTGTTTTCTAGTTGACAAAGAATGACATAAGACTTTTGATAAAGAAAGTTGCATGTAACAAAGAAGATGATTGTGCAAATCTCAAAGAATTTGTGAACAGGAATGTGGAGTACCTATATTAGGGTATAAAACGAATTTTAAAATATGTAAGTTTCTCTCTAGTGGCTAGTCCGTCATCTAGTTTGAGACAGCTACATATTCCACTGTCTTTTAAGTCCAAAATACTGGGCACCTTACCCCCTCGATTTTTCTTTGGGGATAAGGCATTGATATCATGATGGGCTTCGGCCATTGGAGCATTTCTCATTGGTTAAGGATAACGTGTTGACTGTTATGATAATTGGCAGATCAAGGAGGCGATCCCCATAATCATAAGATACATCATGAGATAAGGGGAATTTCCCTAACTACCATCTCATTTATAGGCCTTTAATAAATCTTCTTCACGGATATAAGGTACATTCTACATTCTGAACTAAGAATTCCTTTATGCTTTTTACACTTTTCTTTAGCTTGTGCTGACTTAAGCATTGGATGGTTTTTCTTAGGTACGCAATTCGGGGCCTCCGAACCTTATCTTTTACTGTTGGTTCAACCACTTCTAAGATCTAGGTAGCCCACTCAACCTTCTTCAGATATCATGAACAATTATGGAATACCGTTAGATACTATAGGGAATGATACCACACAACATATATGATATAGTAAAAATTGAATGGAATGTATAACATTATGGAACAAATGTTGAATATTATTTGATAAGTATATAATATTGTTTCATAGGCCTCTATTTCATAGATTTGGTATAACCTACTTTGGATGTATGATGTAATGCATTCAATCTCTACTAATCTTTAATGGATAAATTGTGTGGATAGTCTTTAACCCTTAATTATCATTTTCTTTTAGCCCATAACCTATCAATTCTGCTATTTTGGTCTCACCTTTAAAAATGTTTTATTTTGATACTAAACCTGTCAAAAACATTTCTTTTGGTCTTGCACTTGATCAAATTTTTTAACTTATAATAATTGTCTGATATCAACTTTTAAAATTGTAACTTAAACTATTTAGTAATTGTCTCATAGTAATTTGAACTATATAATTACTTTTAAATTGATAATTTAAATAATAAATTTTTCCTATTTTTAAATTGGCATTCTATTTTTCAGAACTAAAATACTATTAATTTAAATTTATATTAACTATAAAAAAATTGCTATACAATTTAAATTTACTATACGACAAGTATTGAATATTTTAAATTATTGAAAAGTTGATGTCAAATACTCTAACATCATAGACCTATGATCATAATTAAACAAATTTGATAGGTTTAAGAGCAAACAAAATAGCCAATAAGTTAGCGACTGAAAGGGAGCTGAAATTAAATGTTGGGAACTATTTGTGAATGAACGCAATCTTTAATGGTGCACTTACTCAACATATAAACCTGTACGTATAAAGGAGATGGCCAATACATATTTAACATCTGTACAAAAGTAAATTTCTATAAGTTAATGTGTCAAACAAGTAATGGATACTGAGAGGGTAACTCTGCTGGTCTATTTATATAAGTTCATGTGCCGAACAGTTGATAATTTAGATTTTAGTGCATCATAATTTAGAATGGTAGTTCTGATCGTATAAGGCCTCAATTGGGACACTTGGTGTTGAAGATTCAAAGTCCTCTACGACCTCCCCTCTCGAGCCAATGACAACTACCCAAAGCACAAACGAGGATTAATCTGACTCGTGGATTGAGACACCATATCATAGTAAAATAATAATAATAATAATAATAATAATAATTCATATAGAAAATTCTATTTTATCATGGACTGTCGGAACATTTATTTTTGTAGAAATATTATTTGATAACCATTAGTAATTTTATCTTTAATTTTGTGTGTTCGGCAGTGATTTATAAAAATGAATTATTGGTTATTATTTTGAGATATATTGAATTATTTGTTCAATTTGTATATTAATTGAAAATTTATACATAAAGAAGTCCAATTTTAACTATTTTTGGCAAAGTTAGGAATTTTCTATTAATTTTTATTTTTTTTAGTTGAGTATAAAAAGATTCATGGAAATTAATTGTTCTTTAAAAAAATTATTTAAGTAATTATTAATTAGATAGAGTTTAAGTTTTAAAATGAGATTGGTTTTAGGAATTTGAGGGTGGTCGAAGCCACTCTTCATATTGTACATTTCTGCGGGAACATGCTCAGCTAAGCAAAGAAACTTGTATAAAACTACTCTTTGATGCTCCCACACCCAAAAAAAAAAAAAAGGAAAAAAAAAATTTAAAAGGAATTGGACAAGATTTTTTTGTGTCAAACCCAATCTTATTGGCCAAATATTGTCATGGATGTTCAACATCAAAGCTGTGATATTTTCTAGTCTAAAAATTCACTAAAAAAATTACTAGTACTATTTTTACTTTTATAAATATTTTATTTAATCAATGTTATTTAAGATGTAAAACTTTATCTACCTAACAATTAATTGAAAAAAAATAAAAAATAATTAATATTTTGTGAATTCTTCTTCGTAGTCAACTAAAAAATAATTAATTTTTCAAATTTTTTTTAAGAATCCTTGTTAGGTTTCTTAAATTATAGAATTTTAAATGATACACAAAGAGAAAATTTTAATAAATAATAAAGTTTAAATAAATCATTATATAAATTTTAATAAATAATAAATTTTAAATAAATCATTATATAATCTTTCCCAAATATAATCATGATCTTGATTTAAAAGATTTATTTTTTTCTAAAAATTAACAAATAAACACAACATTATGTAATTACGTAAGTATTTTCTTAAGGGGAAAAATGGATTAAAATAATCCAATGGAATTTGCTGACAAGGGACGAGGACAATGTTCGTGAAAATGGATTTCTTTACGGTCAACTCTTACACACGTTACAACTTGATAGAGAATTGGTATTGTTTATTTAAAAAGCTACTAATGAAGATCATATTTATCAGTAGCTGGTAACAATTAGTGGCAACAATTATAGGGTTTTCACAACGAGATCATGTTAATGAAAATGGCTATAAAGTCACTATTTCTAGAAAATATTCATACATGTTTTGATTTAACTTAAATCAATTTAATTTGAAATGATTTATTTTATTTTTATATTTTTTCTGTGAAATTAATTTAATTTAAAAGACAGTATTATGTATGTATAATAATCTATTAAAAATAAGTTTTTATAGTGTAATTAATTTTTTGTCAATTTTTTAATAAAAATAAATTCATAAAAATTTGATAACGTCGCTACAATTTTACTCTATATATATTACTACACCTATATACTATTTTCTTTCAAGTGCTATTGGTTCCAATAAAAAAGTTGTAAAAATAAAAATAAATTATTGTTTATTAAATTAACTTAAGTTACATAGTACGCATTCTACAATTTACATTAACTTCCGTCAATTCTAATAGAATTCGTCAAGCAAAATATGGAAATTTAGGATTATTCAAGGTTAGCGATGAAAACAAAAAGATTACTAGAGATTCAAGAATAGAGCTTTATGTTTAACCATTTAGTTGCAGTCCAAGATTTTTATTGGCAGTCAAAGTTTGGGGCTATGCAACCTAAGAAATTTATAAATTTTCCAAAACTTTATTAATGGTGTCAAACGTTCATGCTCCTTAACCTTTTTCTTATTTTCGTCTCATCTTGATTCCTAACCTCAAAAGCATCTCAAATTGGTCCATAATTATAATAAATTGTTTCATTTAACTCCTTTTCTTGAACAAGAAGGTTTGTTCAAACATACACAACCACATCATCCAGTAATGAATCGATTCTTTTGGAATCACGGCAAAAGGGAAAGAGGAGATCTGATGACTCTGGGTAAGATGGATGGTGGAATTGGATTTTGGGCTCCAGGTTTAATATGGTGTTGCTTGCCAAACAAGGCTTGAGATTGCTTACAAATTTGATATCTTTGTGTTATAGAGTCCTAAAAGTGAAGCATATTTTCCATCGTCATCTTTCCTTGAGGCCAGAAATAAAGGCAATTCCTCCAATACATGGCAAAGTCTCCTTAAGGGGTGGGAAATACTACTAAAGGGCTTGTAGTGGCGGGTTGGCACTAGGAGAAACATTAAAGTATAGGAAGACCTTTGGCTATTGTAGTCGCAATAAGAGGGAGGCCGAGCATGATAGTTGACCAACTATTGTTCAACCATCCAAGGCCCTGGAATCTTCCCCTAGTGCAACAGATCTTTGTAGCTGAAGATGTAAAATATGTCTGATGGATTCCTCTCCCACCTTATTCGACTGATGATACACTAATATGGCACTTTAGTAATAACTGAGCCTATTCAATCAAGAGTGGCTATAAGGTACATATGCATTCTATAAAAAAAATGGCTAGAACTAGTACTAGAAGTGAACGGCTATGTGCTACAATAGGGAAGCCTTATGGGCCTAGGAAGCATTAAGTACTACTTTGGAGAATGGTTCATAACGTGCTTCTAACACGGGACAATTTGCTGGTTCATAAGGTTGTCAACAAAGATGCAAGCCTTTATGTGCTCAAGCTGTGGAGATGGCTCTACTTGTTTTCCAGGACTATCTTTTCACAATGGACCTTTAGCAAGATATTAGGTTTTTTTTTCATTTCAGGTTTAGCTGCGAACCAAATGACTGGTTGCTTTAGGCCTTTAAAGGTGTAACGAAAGAAGAATAGGAGAAGTTTGTGGCCAGGGGCGATGATATGGCAGCACTGCAATGAATTAGTGCATGATAAGCCTTGACAATCCTCTGATGTGCTTCAGTGGTGATGTGATAAGCAAATGAATGATATCGCTGTCCGAAAGAGCTTTGGTGGCCTTCCTTGCAACCGGGCTAGCCAGATTCGCCCCCACAGAGTTGGATGAAGCTTAATACAGATATGGCAATGGGGGCTTGGGAACTCTTTATCTAGGTATGATTATTCAGGGCAGTAAAGGGGCGATAATTGCAACTTTGGTAGCTAGGATAACAAAACTTGATGGTGCTTTCTTTGCAGAGAGCATGACTACAGCTAGTAGGGGACCATGATGTTTGTCGATTGATGGTGGAGTCTGATGTAGTGAAGGTGGCACAAGTGATTACTTGAATCAGGAAGGGACCTCTGAGGCTTTTAGCTATATTTTCGAGATTTGTCATTGAGTATAAAAACTCAAGGGATGACATTTTCTTAATACCCCTAGAGACACAAACCTGGCAGTACACCATTTAGCTTATCTAGCCTTATCTTGTGATGATTTCGTTCTAAGGACAGATAATTTTTCAGCTTTGCTTATGGCCATTGTAGCCTTGAAAAAGATGAATTAATGCAAATATTGCATTATGCTTTTTATAAAGAAAAAAAAAGGCCATATCATCCAATCAAAAAGATCATCATATATTTAGCCTCATAATAATTGTCAATAAGAACACCTAACTACTTCAATTGTAATTTGGTCCAACTTAACCCTCAAATATTATAGAATAGTACAATTAACCCCTTTAACTTCAAAATGACATACTTGCCTAAACCTTCATTTACTTTTGTCCTGATTTCCACTTTCCTTTAAGACTGATGCTAGTGAAAGAAAAGTTAGGCCTTTAAATTTCATTGATAACAAATTTAAAGATGAACTTATATCTTTTAATGTTAACCAAAACACATCATTTCAACGTCAACTCAAATATTAGTAACATTCTTGACATTACATTTTATAGTGCACTCACTATCTTATCTTACATTTGAACTTTAATGTTTCTAATGCTTGTAATCCTATATGCATAACTCATTGCACATAAATACTAATTCATGATCAAGTGGTTCAGGTATGAGAAACCACACATTATGATGAGTCAAATAAAATGAATAAGTTGTATTTAAGGTCTATTCTCCACTTCGCCTATTGTTTGCTTTTGCAACTAAATGAGCTTATGTACTATATGTTTGATGTGTCTGTACCAACTAAAACAAAGTCATCTTTAGCGGCAATGCTAGCCTTACCTAAAGATTTGTACTTGTTTTTACCTGTCTTATCATTCCTTATGATTACTTTTCTTTAGTTTGTGGCCTTGTTTCTTTTAGTAGCTATATGTAAGATTTTGATGCTTTGACTTAGACTTCACCTTTGATCAATTTTCATTGTTATTTTCAACTAATCTAGCCATTTTATATAAAAAATTTCTATTTTCCTCATGCCTTGAATTATGAATCCTATCTATTAACAGCAAACTTGAAAAAGCTTCCTTTAGAGTAATGGTATCCTTTCCATAATCTTGGCTTCAAGATTCTTTAAATTATTAATAATTTAACTAAATTCTTCAAGGTACAAAATAATATACTTACCTTTTGAAAGCCTATATGAGTACAATCTGGACTTAGCACATAAGCAATTTGCTAGATTCTTCTTCAATGAGAAGTGATTCAAGTTTCAACCATAAACTGGTAGCTGTTGTGTCCTTATTCACCTCCTATAAAATTTCACTTAACAAGTTGTTTCACAAGATTAAAAATTGTCCAAAATAAGATAAATATATAGAATGATGCTCTCTTATCCAATCAACTCAAGCTTTTTGGAGCAATTGTATGACCATGATTATATGTGATATTTCATTTAATACATCTCCACAATTTAGACCTCCCAAACAAGTACTATTAGAACTGTTGGTTTGGCTAAGAATGAATTTGTATCCAAAAGTTCAATACTCATTTTGATAACATAAAGTGTTAAAGAATATGTGCTAGTTGCTCATAAGATTAAAGAGTACAAAAGCTTTTGTGACTCTAAAGTTACTTGGACATGAATGTGTGTTTGTGATTAATTATGTTTTGTTTGCTTTAAGGCTTCCACTCAAAGGGAAGCGTGTCCACTGGAGTCACTTGTGAAATGTACATTGCTGAAGATGTACATAATTGAATTATCTCACTTGGTTGGAAATTCTTAAAAGTAAGATAAATATATATAGTTACGGTATCTTATCCTACAAATTGAAAATTTTAGGAACAAGTATGAGTCTATGACTACATGTAATCCCTCTGGTACATAACTAGTATCAACTTAAGTTTCTACGAACAAGTTTTAAACCATGGCCATGTATGACATCTTGTAGATCCCCTGGTATTAAAGCACATCTTAATTGAAGCCTTTATATTGTTCTTGTTTGTACTTTTTTTGTATATGGAAGAAAGTCCAAAGGGTGACTGGAATGAAATGCTTAGGCCTTGAATTTTATGCTAATAACCATAAGCCTTAATCATTAATCCAAGACCTTTTTTTGTTGGTACAAATACAAAAAATAACAAGTTTTTTTTTATTTGGGACTGCCTGAATGATTGTCAGTTGGAAGACTTGGTCTATTCCGGCTCTAAGTTTACTTGGTCAGGAATCATGAATTAGGGGAACACAATATGGTGTCAGTTGAATAAGGTGACAGTGTTGGCTAGTTGGACAGAGATGTTTCTAGAGGCATCGGTTCAATACCATCCAGCCACCTTTTTTGATCACATGGTATTAGTATTGAACTTATGGCGACCAACTTAAAGGAAAAAATTTTAGCTACCATTCTAGTTTGAAGAAATGTGGTTGTAGTCAGAAGGTTTTGCATCGGTGGCAGAGGAAGTTTGGTTAGGTTGTGAGTCAGGCAGAGATGGAATGGCCCTTCCATATAAGATTGAGCATAATATTAATGCCCTCAAGGTTTAGAATGAAACTAAATTTTGCCATATTCAAAAGGAGGTTCGGCAATTAGAAAAATTAGTTTGTGATTTAGAGACTAGTGAACCTACTCTAGAGAAATTTCAGGAAAAGCAACAAGCCAAGCGGGAATTATTTGAATGGTTACTCTGGGAAGAGGTAATGTAGAAACGAAGATCTTGGCTCTATTGGTTGAAGAAGGGAGACTCTAATTCCAAGTTCTTCCATGCGCATATGTTGGCCAGACGAAGAAATAATAAAATCTTGCACCTTCCCAATGAGGAAGGTGAATGGATGGAAAAGAAAGAAGAGAAGATCAAGATAATAGTCTGTTACTTCAAAAAGTTGTTCACCTCTATGACTAGGAGTGATGTGGGTAGCATTGCAGCCTTGCCTCATATGACTTTTGCTGAGGAGGTACGAAGAGAGCTACAGTGACCATTCATTGAGCAGAAGGTTTATTAAGCACTGATGGACATGCGCCCAACAAAGGCCTCAGGGTTAGATGGTTTCCTAGCATTATATTATTAGAAGTTTTGGCCTTAGGTTAGAAGTGACATTCTTCTATATAGCATGAATGTACTAAAACGTAGTTATTCAGTGAAGGATGTTAATCATACAAATATTGTGGTCATCCCTAAAGTGAAGGCCCAAGAAGAAATAGCACAATTTTGACTTATTAGTCTCTGTAATGTGATTTACAAAATGATTTTGAAGGTAATTGCAAATCATCTTAAAGAAGTGCTGGTGGGAGTCATTGTTAAGGAACAAAGTTCTCTTTTTAAAGGTTGGCATATATCAAATAACATCTTAGTTGTTGATAAGTTGCAATATAGTATTTGAGGTAGATATGGGGGGGGGGGGGGGGGAGTGTTTGCACCCTAAAGCTGGATATGTCCAAAGTGTATGATCAGGTCAAATGGAATTTTGTACGAACAATGACGGAGAAAATGGGATTTCCAGCAACATCATTAATATTACCATGGATTGCATATTTTTATCACTTACTTAATCCCACTGACCGGTTAAAAGCACAATACTATTCATCCGGGTAGGAGACTCTGATAAAGGGACTCACTTCGCCCTACTTGTTCATATTATGTGCGAAAGGGCTTTTGATGCTTTTAAAATATCAGGTAGCGGAAGGGAACTTGTTGGTAATGGCTGCAAGTTGTAAGGGACCGCAAGTTTCTCACCTTATCTTTGCATATGATAGTCTAATCTTTTGTAGGGCCACATCAGAGGAAGACAAGAAACTGAAAAATACTTTGCAGGTCTATGAGGCAATCTCTGGTCAATAAGTCAATTTTTTTAAGTCTGGTTTATTCTTTAGCCCTAATGATACAGGGGAGCAGAGGAGTCAATTTATGTCTATCTTTAGGGTGGCTGAGTGCCATAAAGTTGCAAAATACTTGGGATTATTGGCATGCATGGGGTGTAATAAGAAAAGAGCATTAGGTTTTCTAAAGGAATGTCTTTGTAAGCAAATTTCGGGATGGTGGTTGAAAATGTTATAAAAAATAAGATAGGAGACTCTTATTAAGGCCGTGGCATAGTCAATTCTTATATATGCCATAAGTGTCTTTTTAATCCTGTGAGGTATGTGTCAAGAGTTCAAAGTGGCAGTGAATAATTTTTTATGGAGTCACAGTAAGAATAGTTGAGGAATTAATTGGATGAGATAGGAGCTCCTTAATCACTCAAAGGATGATGGAGGCGTAGGATTTCAGGGCCTGTCCACTTTTAATTTGGTGATTCTAATGGAGCAAGACTAGAGATTAGTACGTAATGATTTATAATTGAGTGCTCGAGTCCTAAAAGTAAGATATTATCCTTTGTCATCCTTCCTACAGGCGGGGGATAAGAAAAACTCATCCTATACTTGGCAGAGTATTATTGCCGACCGAACAGTGCTTCTGAAAAGGGAATTCGATGGCGGGTTGGGTCTGAGGCCAATACCAAAATTTGGGGTGATGGTTGGATTCCAAGCACCAATCAATTCAAGCCACACTCACCTCCCAGGGTCCTCGACTCAATGGCTGTAGTCTTTTAACTCTTTCTCCCCCAATCAAGGACCTAGGGCCTTACCTTATTACAACAGCCTTTCACCCATTCAAAGGTCTAATTAATCCTACATATTCCGTTAGATCTGGCAATGACTCAGGATATGATTATTCAACATTATGCAAATGATGAAACTTCTTAGTTAAGTCTAAATATCAACTTGTTATGCAATCCAAAAAAACAACAAGGGGACGGAATACGGTGGGAGTAATTGTGTGGAAGGCAGTGTGGCGAGCTTGGTTAGAACCCAAAATCAAGTTCTTCCTATGGCGAGTAAGTCACGATTGTCTTCCGGCACAAGATAACCTTTTGTATCGAAAGATGGAGGTGGATCCACTATGCCTTGTATGCTTGAAGGCCCTAGAAAGAATCTTGCACAATCTCTGTGATTGTGATTATGTGAAGAAAATTTCGCAAGAGCAATGCTTGTTCTTCTCCTCTGAGATTCAGGGAGGGTCGACAAAGGATTGGCTCCATGGTGCTATTAATGGCTAAAATCAAGAAGAATGAGAGGGGTTTGCCTTGGTCACCTATAACCTCTAGAAGAATAGGAATCATCTAGTTCACAATCATAAATTGGTGCATCCAGAGAGTGTGTTATGGCATATTAGAAGAAAGCCAAATCTTGCTAGGTTGCGCTTGATGTTGCCCATGCTAACTGGGTCTAATCAAGGTTGGACGAAGCCTGCGAAAGACTGGCTAAACCTGAAGACTGACATTGCAATAGGCTAAAACAGAGGCTTGGGGTGTAGAGGCGATCCTTCGAACGCATGAAGGGACGGTGGTAGGGCCTTTGGTAGTAAGAATGGAAGGGTTTTTTGGAGGGAGCTTAGCTACCTTGGAGGGGTTTAAATTAGAGGCAGACTTTGGGGCACAAAGGCTGGAACTTGAGATGGATGCAAATGTTATAGTCCAAGCCATTCCTTTATGCAAAGAAGGTTTTTTAGAAGGCTTTTCTTGCATTAAGGAGGTTCACAGAAGCCTAGGAAAGGTTCATGCCTAGCAAGTATGCTACACCCCAACAGAAAACAACTAGATAGCTCGTTCTTTAGCCCGATTGGGGCTATCTTGTGATCATTATCTTCTGTGGATGAGAGATCTTCCTTCCTAACTTGATGATCTTGTTGCAAAAGACATAACGTAATGTTTTTCCAGTAATGAAATACTTTCTATAAAAGAAAACAAGTTTTTAAAGTTAAACGATATATCAAATACCTATAAGGTGGAATGAAACCGTTTATTTCATTATTTAAATAATGTCCTGGTTTTGAGTCATGTGGAAAAAGAAATAGGTTTCGAGACCTTTTCTACCAGTGTTATAAGAACCGGGCCAGGCCGCTCGGTCTAACCGATTCAACTAGAACTATATACACCATCGGTCCCGATGGCGGCTCATTATAAATCTAGTAAAAAATCAGTCAAAATAAAAAAAAAAAAAGCCCTGAACTGTTGAGCCGGTAAACAATTAAATGAGAACAAACTGGTGGTTTGAAAACAAGTATGATAAACAAGGTTTTTTATGAAAGAAGAAGAAGAACAAAATGATAAACAAGACGAAATAAAAAGAACAAAATAAAGAAAAAAAAAAGACAACAAAAGAATAAGTAGACTGGACTATAAATTACACTTTGCCCCATCTTATTTCAGAAATATACACTTTGCTCATACTTTTTTAATATAATCAGACAGTAACTTCTGAAATCTTAATTTAGACATTACGGTAATCATCTTCCACTAATTTCAATTTGTATGATATTCTTTTAACAGTTAATGGACATTTTAAATTATTAGTTTTTTCTTTCTGTATTTCTTTTAGTTTTTAAAAAAGTATTTTTTAAATGTCAATTAATTGCAAAAAAATGTACCCTACAGATTTAAATTACTTGAAAATGATTAATGTATAGTTTAAATTATAATTTGAAAAGTTGTTGTCGGACTGTATAAAAAGGGCAGAGACAAAGTATGCATTCTTAAAACAGGAGGAGGCAAAGTGTAATTTACTTAAACCTTAGGGTATAAATTGTAATTAACCCAAACAAGAAACTAGAAAAAGAAGAAAACAAGAATAGAAGAAACCAGAAAAAAAAATAAAATATGAAATAAGAAGATGAAAGAAGAAAAAAGAAAGAAGGCTGCAATCACAATGAGAAAGAGTGCAAAGAAGAAGAAAAAAGGTTGTAGTGCGAGAGAAGTGGGAGAGTGTAGGGGTGGAAACGAGTCGAGCCGCTTATCAAATGGTTCGGGCTCGAGTTCGATTTTTTTCTTTTCGAGCCGAGCTTAACGAACCTCGAGCCGAGCTTCGAGCTATTAGATAAGCTCGAATATTTAACGAGCCGAGCTTCGAGCCGGACAGTGTTCGGCTCGAATACTTATCGAGCTTAACGAGCCTAGTAAAAAAAAATATATAATATAATTACTTACCCGGTTACCCCTACCCTAAATCCCTAATTCTGTCGCCTTCAGTCCAGGACTCCAGGCGGACCAGGCCCTCGACCAAAGTTCTTATGCCCTTCGCTTCCCGAGTCCTGAGTCCTGACGCACACGACATTCCGGTGAACCCTGCCTTGCCTCTTCGCGTCAGACTCCAGATGTTCCGGTGAATCGTGCGAATCGTGCCCTGCCCAGCGCCTTGCCTCTTCATGCGAATCGTGCCTGCCCTACCCAGCGCCTTGCGTCTTCGTGCCTGCCTTCCCAGCGCGTTGCCTCTTCGTGCCTGGCTGCCTGCCTTGCCCAGCGCCTTGCCTCTTCGTGCGAATCGTGCCTGCCCTGCCCAGCGCCTTGCGTCTTCGTGCCTGCCCTGCCCAACGCCTTACCTCTTCGTGCCTACCCTGCCCAGCGCCTTGCCTCTTCGTGCCTGCCCTGCCCAGCGCCTTGCCACTCACTGTGTAAGCAACTGTTTTGTGCATCCAGTTTACTGTGTAAGCAACTGTTTTGTGCATCCAGTTTTCTCCTAGATTCTGTGTAAGCAAGGGGAAATGGGTAATCCAGTTTTCTCACTGTTTTGTGCATCCAAGTATTTTCTGCTGACATGTTTATGCTTGTGCAGGCAACTTAAAGACTTATGCTGATTTTGCTACTGATCAATGACAAGATTGAAATTTTTTGCAGATAGCAATGGGCAGCACAAGTGTGAGGATTGGATCAACCATCTTTGGCCCAAGAGACTACACGAAGAAGTAATCAATTAATGTCTTGATGATTCGAAATTGCTCTGATTTGTCACTGTAAGTTCATGGAAGCTTTGTGTAATCTGGGGATGAAATTATTTTCAATCATTAGTAGCTTCCATGGACTTCCTTCCCAATTGGTAAATGTGAATGAGTTGCTCATCAGAGCTACTTGTCATGTGCGAAATCTTTTGGGTACTTATGATAATGAGGGTTGGTGGCTAAGATATGATGCAAATTATCCTGTGATTTTTTTCATTTTTTTTCTTTTTTCTATAAAAGGATCAAAGCATTATCCATCTCACAAAAAAGGTCATATAGGTGGCGTCAGTTTTACAGTGAAAGTATTCTCCTTAGTGCATGTCATTGTCAATGCTGTACACCATTAAGTGTTGGAAGTGCTTAGGCGTCAAAAAGTATGTTTAATTTCCAGTGTTTCTAATCGGTTCAGGTGCTTCTGTTTTTCTCTGAGAAAACTTTAAAATACTTCCTAGTCAGCCTTCGAATTGGTCTCATGAAAATGTACTATCTGCTGAGTAATCAATTCTTCTGATTTGAATGGTCTCTTTGATTTTGTTATGATGAATAATCATTTTTTTTTCCAAAAAAATGTATATTGTTTAAGATCCAGTTACTATTTTGATTCTAATTTGCAAACATACATTCTTTCTACAGTATATTCATGGTCTAGCTGCTAAAGGTGTTCATTATCTACTTCGCCCTGGGCCAACTCTTCAGGATCTTGGCTTCCTTCTGCTTCCAGTAATTCTCGCAGCTGCCATTCTCATTTTTTTTCTATCATTTGAATTTCTTTTTGTAACTAATGATCTGGTAATTTCCAGGAACTTGGGCAATAAAAGGCCTATGTGAGCGAGACAGTTTTTACATTTGTTTTCATATCATTTTCCTTGGTAAGGTTCTTCCTATTTTGATTGACACTATAGGCACTTTAATCTTATTGAAGTTTATGCTTTCCCTGAAGCTTAACATCTTATTTTCATGTTGCACCCAACATGCTCCTAGTTCCCATCTGATAGACCGGAGGGATTGAGAAGATTCAGCCTGCAACTTCAGCAAGCTGTGCTGTGCTCCAATACTTTTCACTTCAATACGTTCTGTAATCTCTAAGGTTGGTCATTTTAATCCTCATTTCTGTTTTAAGAAGGTTAATTTATTTATCAGAAAAATTATGGTTTAGTGGGAGAAGTCATAAGCTTTCAATTATATGTAAATGTTTTTTACCATTGATTAGTTTTGTCTTCCTTCTCTCTTTTCATGCTATTGCCTTTTGCTATTTGTACATTAGTTAGTTCTCAATGGCAGCAAAATGTTGTCATAATCAAAAGTGTTGGTATTTTTTTGTACCTTTCTGCCTTTAATGGATTTGGGAAGATGATCATTTAGTCTCAGAGAGCATAAATGGATTTGCTGAATTTAAGTCTTATCTTATTACAACTTGCATCAGCTCAATTTAGTAGCCCAAGATGTCATCTTCAGCTAGTCAGTATCCATCTGTTGAAGAGTCAAACTCATTAACTTTTATGCAAGATGTTGATGACATTGATACAACAATAGACACTGATCAAGCTCGTATAGAGGAAATGGCTAATATTCCTGAAGAAGAAGCAGGTATTGATGGAAGTGACCAGCAGGGTAATAAGGGTGAGGGTTCTGAAGGAGCACTTGATAAAAAGAAAAGGGCTATGAGATCCAAAATTTGGACAGCATTTACAAAATCTACAGATGCGAATGGGTTGACGTCAGTCAAATGCAATTTTTGTGGTTTAACTTACTCTTGGCAGAAGAGTGGAACCACATCACATCTTGGCCGCCATATGGGTAGTTGTATTAAAAGGAAGCTTCATCTGAAGAAGCAAGGGCTTCTTAATTTTCAACCCAGTGATACAAAGGTTAGTGTTAACCTTCCGGCCCTTGCCGCAGCTATAGTAGACGGAAAATATGATCCCCTAAAGATGAGGGAAGCCATTTGTAATTGGGTGTTGATGCATGAGCATCCATTCTCAGTTGTAGATGAAGAAGGGTTTAACTTTATGATGAAAGTTGCAATCCCCCAATTTGAAAAAATTGCCCGTGCTACTTTGAAAACTGATTGCATGAAAATATATGAGCATGAAAAGAGAAGGGTGAAGGTCATGCTAAGGAAAGTTTCAAAGATTAGTCTGACAACAGACTTATGGAAGTCAAAGAACCAAAAAATCGGGTATATGGTTATCACTGCCCATTTTGTTGACTTTGAGTGGAAGTTGAATAAATGGATGTTGAATTTTATTCATATTCCTCCTCCACATACAGGTGATGCCATTTCAGATGGAATTTTTAAGTGTTTGAAGGAGTGGGGCATTGAGAACAAAGTTTATACTATTTTAGTTGATAATGCTTCAGCAAATGATTCTGCCATAAAAAATTTGAAGGAAATTTTTGAAGTGAATAAGAAGTTGTTGTGTGGTGAGAAATTGTTTCATGTGCGATGTTGCGCACATATCCTGAATCTGATTGTCCAAGATGGTTTGGCCGAGATAAAATTTTCCATTCAAGATGTGAGGGATAGTATTTCTTTCATTAATCATAGTGAAGCAAGGTTGAATACCTTTTCTGAAATTGTTCAACAATTACAACTACCAGCTCGAAAGCTTATTCTTGATTGCAAAACTCGTTGGAATTCAACATATGAAATGTTGGCTTGTGCTTACAAGTTCAAAGATGCGTTCCCAAAATTCCAACGGAAGGAACCTCATTATTGTTCTTGCCCAACAAAAGAGGATTGGGATAAGATTGAGATCATTTTGGAAATCTTGGAGGTTTTCTCTAACGTCACAAATATCATATCTGGAAGTGACTATCCAACATCAAACTTGTTTCTTTGTGAAATTTATAAGGTGAAACAACTCTTGGATGCTCGGGCAAATGATGAGAATAGCTTTGTAAAGGAAATGGTTGCCCGGATGAAGAAGAAATTTGACAAATATTGGGGAGAGTGTAATATACTAATGGCTATTGCTGCCATTTTGGACCCAAGAGTGAAGATGAGGGTCGTGGACTATTGTTTTCCTAAAATATACTCTCAAGTAGAAGCACAAGCTAACATTGAAAAGGTGAAGAATGTTTTATATGAGCTTTATACTGAGTATGCACAAATGCATAAGGAGAATGATCAAGGACATGGAGCAGATACTTCTTCTCAGTCTTCTATGACTTCTATTTCTTCGGGGTCGGGCTTTAGGGAAATCAAAGAATATGTTAAGCAGTTGGAGACAGAGGAGCCCCAACATACTGATCTGGACTTGTATTTTTCAGATAGGTGTCATATTTGTGCTGAAGGGTCGGATGATTCATTTAATGTATTGGAGTGGTGGAAGGGGAATGCAAGCAAATATCGAATTTTGTCAAAGATGGCATGTGACATTTTGGCAATTCCAATAACTACGGTAGCTTCTGAGGCGTCTTTTAGTGCTGGAAGTCGAGTGATTGACTCATATCGTGCATCACTTTCAATTGAGACCGTGCAAGCATTACTTTGTGGAGGGAATTGGCTTAGGAACCTCCATGGTATGAAGAAGAAAAACAAAGTAAGTATTTGAACCACAATTTTCGACAATTATACTGTTTGAGGTTTTTATAACTTTAAAATTTTTTCAGGGGATGAAACAACCAGTTGTAATCAATCTACCAATCTGAGATATGAAGTTGGTTATTATGTAAGTGATATTTGAGAGGTGACTTTTTAGTATTTACCCATGTTCTAATGCCATATTGAGGTGTTAACCAAAAAAGTTTTTTGCATTTGATTGGAAATGGTAGGTGCACTAGGTTTTGGGCGGATTTTTGGATGAAGGAAGGAATTTTGTAGGTACTTTTTCCAAAAATATATACTGCTGTTGTGGAAAAAAAAATTAAGTCTAGTGTGTAGCTTTGGTTTGTCAATTCCGAATTGTTCTATGTTCCTTCCAAATCTACTGAAATTATTGGTCAACTATGGAAGTGAACTATGGGATATCTGATTAAGTATGTTGTGCTTGTTTGTTGTGTGATGTTTTGTACACAGTGGTGCAATCTACTGCTGTGTTTGGATTTGTTTCTGATTTTGTGTTTCTTGCTGGTGCTTCTGCTGTGTTCTCAGTTTAATAGTGCAGTTGTTGCGTTGCTTTGGCTTGATTTTAGTTCATTTGATATTGTTATGACACATGTTGGAGTTTTATTTTATGTTATTTTTTTGTACACAGAAATAATAATAAGAAAATTATAACGGAACATAGAATATAAGAGCTACAATAGCCAGTCGATGAGCTCCATCTTCTATCTTGATTCATTCTTTGTTTTAATATACAAGATTTATAGAAATAATGTATACATTTTGTTTTTGGTACATGAATCATCATTACAGGTATTCACTTGATATGAAGGAGATTCAGATGCTATTGCTGGCTGGACAAGAAATGAAGAGAGGCTAATCTTCACTGTCTTGGAATGAACTTGAAAACTTTGAATTGACTTGTTAATTTGAATGATTCATGAACTTCCTTGTTTATTGATCGTTGAACTTAGATTATGCTTAGTTAACTTTATGTTCAGTTGGACTAAATTATTAAGTTGTATGATCTTTTTTTGGTTTTTGTTTGTTATCAAAACTTTAACATGTTTCTCAATTCGAGCTTCATTCGAGCTTCGAGCTTATCGACCCCGAATCGAGCTTCGAGCTTATCGAGCCAAATTCGAGCTTCTTCGAGCCGAGCTTCGAGCCCATTTTCCTGAGCTCGTCGAACTCGAGCTGAGCTTCGAGCCGAGCCAATTCTAAACGAGCCGAGCTTCGAGCCTAGGGGTGTTCGGGCTCGGCTCGGCTCGTTTCCACCCTTAGGAGAGTGTGACGCTTTGATTTGGGATTTAGGTTTGTAAAGTTTTATATTAAGTAAAATATCATTTCAGTCCTTATATTGTATGCATTTTTTCTGCTTTAAGGCCCTATGGCTTTTTTCTTTATTATAAAGGTACTCCTAATTATTCAAATACAAATATAAAAATGTGTTTGACCTGACTGTTTAACCGGTTAAGGTGGTTAAACTGCAACCCGTAACCCTCAACAGTTTGAGAAACAGTCTAGATTTTAAAACATTGCTTTCTACCCAACAAGATCCAACGTGTCTCAATCTAGACAAGTCACGGCCTAATGTGTTTATCAGGTCTCAAAAATCTTGCACTAAAAAGGAAGTTTAAGTAGAGATATACATTTCATACAGGGTAATTGTGAAAGTCCGTAAACTTTGAAGGTTTGAAACTTGAGTTAGATTTGTAGTTCGCTTTGTCAATACTTTGGCTGTTAAAAGAGGAATTTGACTTATATAATTTTACCTTCTTGAACCTTGATTAATATTATAATAGTCTCCCTAATATTTAAAAATATAAAATTTTCCCTAATTTTTACAGTGTCCCAAAATAATTTGTGAAATCCTAATTTAAACTATACGATTGTTATATTTTAGTAATTTGAATCTGTTTGGTATATTTATACAGTTAATAAACATTTGAAATGATCAATTTTTTCTTCTATATAAATGTAAAATGATATTTTTAAAATGCCAAATAACTATAGAAAGATTAAATAGAATGAAATTACTAGAAGATGTCTAGCATTATGTCTAAATTTGCACTCCCTCCATCCTAGGTTTTATGCTCCATTTGTCATTTTGGGCCGTCCCAAATTCTCTACACAATTTCCTTTTTTAGTAAGTTTTACCAATTAACTTTACACGTACACCCCTCCTATTCGACTCTCTAATTCGACAAATGCTATTCTGTCCATGCTTCTTTGATCTCCGGTTGCCATCGCCGTTCCAACATCGTTGGTTTTCTGCAACCCCTTGTTGTCGCCAGAATTGTGAATCCATTTCCTTGGTGAGGTCATATATGAACCCGTGAGACAATGGTGGCCACAAATCGGATGCAACAATTGAAGTCGACAAATCAAACACAAGACAATAGCGACAACAGGCAAGAGATTGGACGTGAAGGAAGTGAGAGGAGGTGATTTGACATTTACAAAAATGGATGAAAAAGAAAGAGATTTGGACGCGATAAGCTATCAGATTGGACACGAAGAAAGTGTGCCGAATCGTTGACGAGAAGTCTCTGATTGCCATTGACGACGACAAGGATGTGGAACTCTGAAACAAGTTTGGTCTGGATGCGAACTTGGCAGCAATAGATCAGGGAGAGGCGTGCGATCGACATGACAAAGGTAACAGGGGCAAGGCGAAGAGTGAAATCAGGCAATAGAGGTAACTTAGGTAAGATTGGGGCGACGGAGATAACAAGGGCTAGGCGATGATGTGAGATTGGGGTGACAGCCGACGATGGTTGCTGGAGATGGTTAGGTTGGGTAGCAGATAAGGAAAGATGGAAGGGAAAGGGTAGAAACAGGGGTAGAATTGAAAAAAAAATACATTTTTATCAATTCTTAAATTCCACACCAAACACAAATGGAGCAGAAAACCTGGGATGGAAGGAGTATTTCCTAAGTAATTTCAGAGAATATAAAAAATAGAGAAAAAAAAGTATATATTTTCAAACATTTATGAAACAATTTTAATATCCATCAAATTTCAAGGTAAATATAAGTAACCATAAAAAAATGAAAGTCCATATTTCATGAAAGATATGATCGAAATGATTGTAGTAATTTAAAATCTTATCATTAAATTTTAGGTAAATTACAATTTGCCTCCTAAGATTTAGGTGATATTACACATTACCTCCTCCTGTTTAAAAAATACACACTTTGCCTATGCCTTTTTAATACAATTCAACAGCAACTTCTGAAATCTCAATTTAGATCATACGGTAGTCATCTTCAAGTAATTTCAATCCGTATTGTATTTTTTTTATAATTAATTGACATTTAAAAAATATTATTTTAAAAACTGAAAGAAATACATAAAGAAAAACTGATAATTTAAAATGTTCATTAAATGTAAGAAAAATATCATATAGATTGAAATTACTGAAAGATGGTTATCGTAATAATCAAATTAAAATTTTAAAAGTTACTGTTGGACTGTATTAAATAGATAGAAAGTAAATTGTATATTTCTAAAATAAGAAGAGGTAAAGTGTAATATCACTTAAACCTGAAGGGACAAATTGTAATTTTTCCTTAAATTTATATTCAAAAGTCTTCTCTTAAATAAACAGAAAAGACATGAGTTTGCTGACCTTCTTTGGTCAGAGGCTGCAAATTAATACAACCATAATTGGTGACATAAAGTAAGGTCTCCATCCACGTGGCAGAGGGTAGCCTGGGTAGGTACTTTGTTAGCTGAGTACTGTGCCCCCCAAAAATCCTTTACGGTAATTTGCGGGCCAAACCCCTAATTTATTTCCGTGCAGATTGTAGGCTTGTATGGAGGGTAAAAAAATATTTGACCACATACGCCTAAGAATAACGTAGAAAGCCAAAGGACGCGTCCTCTGACATTATTAATAATTTATTCTTACTAAAAGTTTAAAAATGAAGTAAAACACATTATGCTTACCTAAAAAAAGGAAAACCAAAAAAACAAAGCATTATGCTTAAGGAAAACTCCACGAAGGTTTTAATTTAAGCCCAACAAAGTAAATCACAGCCAATTTATTTTAATTTAAATTAATTGACTTATTTTTACTTTTATATTTTTTTTCTAAAATTAATTTCATTTAAAAGTCAATATTTATGTATATATAATAATCCACTTAAGATTAAATTCTTATAATATTGTTAGATTTTTATGAATTTCTTTAAAGCGTTAAACTAAAAAAATTCATAAAAAATTAATAAGATTACAAAAATTATATTTTCAATGGATTATTGTAGCTACAAAATATAGGTTTCTAATTACACTTAGTTATGGGTAAAAAAGTAGTAAGAATAAAAATAAGTCATTTTGAAGTCAATTAATTTAAGTCAAAACAAATTAGATGTTAGTTTGAAAGGAACCCTTATAAATAAACAAATATGGAGAATGAAACATAAATTGTGTCCTTAGATTTAATGGTTTTGCTTAGAAAGAATGCAACCTAAAGAACTTATATAAGACCATCTTTCACTAGAATGGCAAGTAATTATTCTCTTAATAGGCACATAAATAGGCATATATGTATGTGTCACTAGAAAGAGGTGCCCATCATTGAATCATGGATCTTTTTGAACTATTGATCATTTTTATGATTCACTCTTTCTATTTGAATGGCAAAATGAAATTTTATTAAAATAAAACAATAAATGATTCTCAGCTCCGAAGAGATGTTGGAATAATTTACAACTATTAAACTCCCACAATATATATAACACTCCAAAATCCTCCCATAAAACATACAATCACATCTAACTCCCAACTCCTATAGCCCCAAAACCTTAAAATAAAAAATCTATTAATGATAAAAAATCAAACGCCCCTACCACTTTCAAAATATACAAGCCTTACCCCAAAATTCACAACCTCTGGAACCCCTTCCCCAACGCAATAAAATCCTAACCTTTATTCTCTCATTTCAATATTTTTAATTCACTTTTCGGCATTGATGCTTTAGCCTGTGAACTAGATTCCTTTCACCCAATCCTCTAATCTTTGGCCATGTCTAGATTCTCTAAAATGACCAACGGTTGCTTATCACAACAATCTAGGGACACCTCAATAGGATTAATACCCTTCTTAGTTGCCTAGAGATGTAACTAGTTGTCATATGAGTGATCAATGTTCTTTTTTGTTTCTCCTTCGGTCACTATTGCTTAAGAGCCAATTTGTTTAAACTTAAGTCAAATGACTTATTTTTACTTTTACATTTTTTTTGCCTGAAACCAATTTTATTTGGAAGTCAATATTATGTAGATGCAATAACCCATTTTGAAAGTAAATATTTGCAATGTTTTTAAATTTTTAAGAATTTTTATTTTTTAATGCATTAAACTAGAAAAATTCATAAAAATTTAGTAAGATTACAAAAAATGTATCTTCAATGGATTATTGCAACTACATAATAATAGCTTTTAATTAAAATTAGTTTCGGATAAAAAAGAAAGAATAAAAAAAGTCATTTTAAAATCAATTGACTTAAGTTAAAATGAATTGGGTGCAAGTTACATGTGTGCCTGTCTATGTACCTTGATAACATAATGAATTAGATCTTCCCTAACTATAGTGAAAGTCAGCTTCATGCTTATCAGGATGAGCAATTTCCCCTATGTTGTAAGCAAATGTGAGTATAACTGGCGCGCCATATTGACTTACGTGTATTACTTCTTCCATTAATTGTGAGTTGTTGACTTAAATTGTTCTACAGGCACATTATTTCCACAATACATTAGACCCTGTTTCATTTTTCCTGTGGTCTAGTGTACATCACAACTTCATATTATGCGTTTGTAGTTAACAGATTTCGTTTCCACACCCAAGAGTACAGTCATGATAATGTAATGTAAAATTATGATGTCTATGTAAAAGGTAAAATGTGGGGTTCAATTAGGTGTGATTTTTATGGTCTGATTGATGAGATCATTTGTGTTAAGTTCTATGGTAGTGGACATGAGGACATCATGATGATCAAGTGCATTTGGTTTGATCCAACGCAAGGATTATAGACTTGTCCCAAATCAAGATTAGTCGACATTAAATGGAAGTCTTGATTGTCTCCCCCAAAATAGTTCATCTTTGCGTCACAGGCCCAAAAAGTGTGCTACTTCGAATATTTGAACACAAGCCTTCAGCAGTGGTGGGCTATTGTGAAGATGAAACCACAAGCCTTCACTGATTACCCTTTTATTTCATCAAATGAACTAGTAAGGGGATTTGTGTTGAGATTAATCAATTGTCAGTAATAAAGGCAAACAATGACCCGTTTCAAGAAGAAATTGCGTAGCTCCAACTATTAATCACAATTGATGCACTAGCTCTTGATGCAATTGATATACTTGTTGACTTCTCGTGTTATCCATTAATTGTCAATGATTTTGATCCAATAATCGAGCTTGTATTGCTAAAGCAGGATGACGTTGAGGATGAAACTTCCTCACTAAGTGATGGTTTTGAAGATGATGATGAGGGGGATGATTAAAGTCATTGTATTCATTATCATATTTGGATACTCTTTATATTATTAATGAATTTTATATTTAGGGATTCCATACTTTTTGAAGATTTCCATATTTAGAAAGGTCCTTATATTATATAGCTTCCATATTTAGAAACACTAAACTTTTTGGAAACTTTCAAATTTAGAAACTCCAAAATTTGGTGAGAGTTCCAAATTTAGCCTAAAAAGAATTTTTTTCCTTTTGGTTAATGATCTAGAATATTAATTGTCAATCTTATAAAATTAGTCCCTAAGCCTTTAAATTTACTAAAATGGCATCCTTAAATTTTAATCCATCATAATAATTACAACAATGATCTCTAAAATTTCCAAAAATTTCTATTTAAACCTAGAATTCTAAAGAATTTTGCAATTTAGCCACTTGGATGTACTGGAATTAAATTTAGTAGAAAAATCATAGAAACATCACAAAATCAACACGAAATTTTCACAAATGGTCGAGGTAGAATCATCACCCAAGTTAAAATTATTAGAGTTATGCTAAAATTTTAAATTTTTTGCCAAATACTAGGCGGCAAAGTTAACAACAATTTTGCGATAATTTTAGGAAATTGAGGTAAAATCGTTTATTCACTTGATAAAATGAGCGATAAATTCCCTCAATAATTCAATGATTTTTGTTTAAAATCATAATAAAATTGAAGTAGAATCACCACCTCATTTGAAATTATTGGCATTCCGCTCGACATTATTGCCTAGAGGCTAAATTTTTTTTTAATGAAAAATTGTGCAATCAGCTTAGCGATGATTCAATGATGATTTTTTACTATCGAGGCAAAATCATCACTCTAGGTGAAAGCATAGGCGGGTTGTCAGCCATTTTAGCCACAAATTTTCTTTTATAGGGCGACAATTTTTGTATATAATCATCGCATAATCGAGGGGGAATTTGTGACAATTATAATCATTACAAAATTCGCTATTATATATCTGCCACCATCCTACTCCTCTCATTCTTTCGTTCAACTGGAGGTCTGAATTTTCTCTTCTTCATCTTCCTCCCAATCAAAAACAGATGTTCTAGAGTGGATTTCATTAGAATTTTGATCCAACATTCTTGTTTGGTGTAGTTCTTGCTTGGAAGTAAGTTCAATATTTTTTTACTTTTTTTCTTTTTTTTTTAATTTGTTAGAAGTTAGTAAATTGAGCATGTATTAGTGACATGGATGAACATTTCTAATTGTTTAAATGCATTAATTTGTTACAAGTTGGTGATGCAATTTATTAGTGAGGTTGATGCTGATTTATGTGATTTAATTAGTTAGAAATTAGTGATAGAAATTTGTTAGTAAGGTAGATGTTAATTAGTGATTGTTTCAGTGGTTTCATTTGTTAGAAGTTAATGATGTATATAATTATGAGAACTAAATTATTAAAATTAACATACATTTTTTAATGAGTTAAAAAAAATTATAAAATTAGCTCATATATTTTTGCATGCATGCACTAATGAGAATGAGAATATTCGAGACAATAGATCAACCCCACCAAATTAGGGAGACTACAATTAAGTTTAGGATTTTTTTACATATTTTTGTATTTGTGAGACACATTTATGTGTATAATTGATATATTGTATTTATGTGGCACATTTATGCATTTAATTGATATTTATATTAATAATAGTAAAAATAAATAATTATTTGATTTATATTTATATTTATTTTTAGCACTATTTCATAATAATAATTGATATAACATAAAAATTTTAATAAATATAATGTCTACTAAAATAATTTATATTCATATAATTAACATATTATAATAATTAAAACAAACAAACTACTAATACACTACTAAAATAATTCTTCCAAAAAACATGAACCAATTTCATTTGAAAGATAATAGTAATTCATTGAATAATATTATTGTATAATATGAAAATAAGTAACTTTGAATTAATCCAACTTGAACAAACTCGACCTTGTTCGTAGCTTTTTTTTATAGATGCTTGTTAAAAAAATGCACATCATACAAAAATACAACCAGTTTGTGTTTGTAAAAATGAGAAACCTAGACAATTGGTCGGAACCATAAATTTGGATTTTCTTTGATCCTTTTATAATTTTTTGACTCACTCTTAAATGGAAAAATATTTTAAAGGCCCTTTAAAGTACACTTTATTTATTATTGGATTTTTATTGTATTAATATCCTCATGAATCATTGTTGAGTTATAATTTGGGCCCGAGTATCTTGATCATCATTTGAGCTAATATTATTTGGCTTCTCAATTTTCTAAGGCATGAGTTCGGCACACTTAAAGTTTTTTTTTTTTTTCTGAAAGAGCCAGTTCACTTTCTCAAAGCTTTTTATTCCTTGCTTAAGTGTAATGGTTAGCCTAGTCAATGTTATGCCATTATTGAGCATATTGTGCAGCATAAATACACATGTAATGATGCAAGAAACTTGAGATGTGTTCTTGGAACCAATGGATTAGACCTTAAACCAAGAGAACTTGAGAGGATTGGTGTAGGTACCTACCAAAGGTTCTTCAACACTTAAGTAACTATGAGTTTGGGGTGATAGTACGAATCAATGAGTGATCTCTTACCTCATAAATGAATAATAATGACCTTTATATAGGTCTTGTTGTTAATGCCCCTTTGATTTAATGTTGTTGGATTCAACGGTTACAATCCGTAGCATAGAATTATTGAGTTAATTGACACATGTAACCTTATGAGACTCACCTTTTTCAATAATAAGGTTTAGATATCATTCCCATTAACCAATTGATCAGAGGCTAAAATGGCAAAAATCTGAGATGAAAGGTTCTTCGTCTATAAAATAAAGTCATTTCACAATAAAGCAAAATATGAGCAAGATGATGGGCTATTTGATTCAAGTTATGCAACATATGTATGACATGTCATCCCCCAAGCTTTGCTAATTGACTTCTATCTTTAAGATACAACTGAAGGCCTCTAAGTTCCTTCTTAGGTCTGACACAATAGCTCTAGGGACTTCTGTCACATCCACATCAATAATGAGCTGGCGTAAGTTGAAGTATTTTGCCAACTTAATGCCCTCTAGGCAAGCCAAGATCTTCCAATAAAACGCATCTGCTGGGCCCAATTTCTTCACTACCAAAGCCGCCACAACTATCCCTTGGCTATTCCAAGTAATTGGCCCCACTCCTAAGGTTCTTGACTCTCCTGCCACAATATCCATGTTAAGCTTGAACCAACTCATTTCTGGTTGCATCCATCCTGCACCCACTTTAACCAAACATACAAAGCTTTCCAGAGTGTTAGGTTATTCAACTGCTTTTATTTGTGCCAAAGTAGCATCTTCAATGTTTGGCAGGGGCCACAATGAACATCAACATTGTGATGATGCTACACTATAGCTATAGAGACCACAAATTTTGACCATTCCTGGGCAAAAATTTTTTCTATCACCTACAATAGCCACTTTCATAACAACATCCCCAACCCTACTAGCGGAAAGCTCAATAAGTGAGGTAAGTTTGTATGTTCTTAGCTTAAATACCTTAAATTAAAGGTAAATTAGAAAAATCAAGTAAGTTGTTCAAGGGTTAATTGGTTCCGAGTGGTTTATGACATTAGGCATAGCCGAGGGTAAAATGATAATTTTACACCTTAAAGGGTCAAGAGAAGCTGTAGGAGTTAAAATTATGTTTTCTAAAAACCAAAACCTAAGTTAAGCAAGTTTTAATTAAGTGTTTAAAGGCTTGGTTACTATTTAAGGAAGGGGTTCTTTTGCAATTTTTAGAAAAGTTTGAGGGGGGAGAACATTAATTGATTTAAACTTGTTTGGAATGAAGTTTTACCACTATTCATCCTTCTCGTCTCCACCATTTTCATTGTTCTCCTTCTCCCTCACCATTTCTTGCTCAAATTCTCTCCAAATCATGGTTTCATGGAAAAATTTGAAGGCCTTTAGGCACCTAAGTGGAAATAAGCTTTCTTTATTGTTGTCTTTGTGTTTTCAAGCTTGTTAGGGAATTTTTGTGTTTCTTGTGCTTTAAGCATGAGGCACTCTTTTCCCCTTAGAATTTTCATGTTTCTTGTGCTTATTCGTGCTTGGGTTTTGCTTGGCTTGCTTTAACTTAGTGACATATACCTTGTGTTTTGCTTGGAACCTAGGAAACCTAGTGGAACCCTTTGAGCTTGAGGTTTAATGCTTGTGGTGCTTGATTGTTGCTAGTTCAAGGTTAATTGAGGTAAAAGATTTATTATATTTACATAATTAATGCTAGTCATAACTTGTTTGCTTGTTAAATTCAAGTAGTTTAATGAATGACATTAGTTGGTGAATTGTATTGATCATGGTGGACTAATGTTGTTGCCTTACTTAGTGTGGTGTTTTGATATATCATAAGCTTGATAAGAATGATGTATTGTAGCCAAATGTATGTATTTTAAATGTATGCAAAGTGTGGAGGCAATCCTAGCATGTTTTGAGAGGTTTAAAGGGTTCTTATGGTGCCTATGGCACCATTTTTGGGTTCAACAGATTAGGCAACAGAGCTGCAGCCTTAGGAAGTGGGAGTCAGGGCCTTAGAGGTGCCTGCATCACTTGAGACACCAGGGCTATAGCCTTGGAAAGTGGAAGTCGTAACCTTGGGTGAAGGGGCTACAAAAGTGGGCTTTACTTGAATGGGTGCTTCGGGGAAAGTCCGAAGGATGGGTGCCTAGGGCACCTAAATGTGAAGGATGCCGGTAATGCCTTAGGACTTCCAAAAATCTAGTAAAAGATAGGATTTTCCTCGATTTGTATGAGTTTCAAATGTACCCATGGTGGAAAGTAGTTTAATTGGCCATAATAGCATACCATTAGTTGGGTTTAAGGTTTAGCATTATTGGGAGCCCAACCAAGAGTCCAGGTTCGAGGTCTCGATGTAGGAAATTTAGTGTCCCTAGGAAGATTCCATGGAACCTAGTGAATATGTGTCCAACCATCACAATATCTACTCCACTAGGGTGAACCAAGTAATGGTGGATAGGTATGTGCATTGAGTGGAGGTTTAGTGCACCTGTAGCCTAGGCAAGTTTACTCAAGGCACAAGTGAGAACCCAATCTTGGTAAGGTTTTAAGGTGAAAGCTTAGTACATGAGTAACCTAGGTAAGCTTAATAGCTTGAGATACTATATGGAGGTTTAGTACACCTAGTGAGTTCCTTGGAACTCAAGCAAAGTGTATCTACCATGTTTACCTGTACAACAATCAAGGGAAGGCTAAATGGTGAGCTAAGCTTAGTGTGTCAGTAAGCTGCTTGCTAAGAGCTAGTTAGAGGCTAGAACTAGCTCGATATGTAGTGACACCCATTGAAGGACTAAGTAAAGGAAAAATCCTAAAGGACTGAAATGCTATGCACAAAGGTTTAGCCTTGTGCTATTTGAGCTTGTAGTAGATTGCATATCATATATATGTGTGTGTGTGTGTGTGTGTGTGTGTGTGTGCCCTCAGGGTTTTTCTTTCAAGTTGAAGGAACCTTTATTAAGAATCCTTGATTCTCATTCCCTTAGTGTTTGTTGTGTAGATGTTGATTTTGTAGAGCTGGCAACTATTGAGGGTTTTTTAGCTAGGCTCACGAGTAGGTAATTGATTTACTTAAATCTTTATAATTTTAGATTTTGGTTTTCTTGTTGGTTGAGTTATGGTACTAACTATAATTGTTTGTTTGGCTGATAGTAGCTAGTTTGGCATAAGGGAAAACTATATAGCTCACATATTTTGAGTATGACCCTGAGGTAGAATCTAGTTATGGGTCTTAGTAGTTTATCATCAGTGTATAGCTTTGGACACTAGTTTGCCACCAATGTACATGATTGAGTAGTTAGACTCTAAAGTCACTTTCGGGTGTGAGTATAGACTTTTTATGCTTGGATATTCACATGCAGTTGATTATGTGTCATTAATCACATAAATGTTTTGTATGCTTTGATGACTTTAATGCTTGAATTTAATAAAATGCCATAGTAATGTTTTATGTTTATATTTTTATTTCATCACTTAATTCAAAGCATTACTCTTGCATGGTTAATTAACTAGAACCCTGAGAGTTTTAACTAGTGTGCATGTAATCAATTAGCTAATTACGACTAGTGTCGAACACAATCCTTGAGGCTTCTTACGTAGGCCCATGAAAGGCTATTTCATCCCCTCAATCATATAGCAAAGAAAAGCTGCTTAGACAACTAGATAGAGATGGCAAAAAGACAACCATGAAGCACATAAAGGGCTGTCTTTGAATTTTGAGAGCAAATTAGGCATATGGTATCTATTGTTTAGGAGCCAAACAACGTAGTGGAATTAACTGAAATCCCTCCAAGATATAAGTGAAATGAGGTAAATCGAGTGTTCAAAACTTTTCATACTTAATAGGTTGAGATCTTTTACCCAACTATTGAGCTGAATCACAAAACTCAAACAATTGACGTATTCAAGCTCTCTATAGTATCCACATGAACCACTCGGATCACCATACCTTCTCCAGGTTCTGGTAAGATCATTCTTCTTGTGTTTGCAATTTTAGCTTGCGTTTTCCAAGGAAAGATGAGAGGGGAGTACAGATGGAAATCTCAGAACCCTTCTAAATTTCATCCAAGAAGGTTCTATGTGAAAATAATACTATATAACATATATATAGTGATGCAAAACTCCCAATCTAAATAAGTTTCGTAAGCCTAATCCAATTAGGCCTAATTTTGAGCTTAACAATGGCTTAACTTTTGGGCTAATAATTAATCCAAAATTATCATGAAACCAAAACCAAATAATTTGGCCCATACATTCAAATAAACCAATTTGCTTTAAGTGTGCAACCTTATAAGCTCCTATTACATTGGCAATGAACATAAATCATTGTTTATGATCATAATAATGAGCATCATCTAGCAACACATTATTACTACCCAAGTAAAAAGATAGTAGATGATTTGACTAGCCTTCTATGATCGTTATTAGTATATGACATTGTCCTTTTGTCTAAGATATCAAGACCGAGCACAAGATAGAATGCATCAATCTCGTATAGCCCAATCTATGGTTTCTTGATTCCCAAGTCGACTGACTAAAACTCATAACATGATATCTCATATTAACTCATCCGAGTATGGCCATACATTTCCTTAGTCTCACTTAATTAGGAGGTTCAAAGATATTACTCCTGTTATATAGGAGGGACAAATCTCATCTTGATCATATAAATCCCTCCGCATCATATGTGACATACCCAATGACCACATTTATGTTTACTCTGTTATGAGCAACGAGGAGAAGTATCAAAATACGTGACTCACATGTAGGGAACCTTGTTGACCTTAGGTCAAAGAACTACATATACAGTGATCACAATAAGAATCACTTATGACATTCATATAATAATCCATATCGCTTTCTCATGCCAGGTTGGTCATGTACATAATTTCTCCAACTTGTACCCATATGTAGACTACATATCCCATATTAGTCTCCACTTATTCTGGTCTTTATATATTATTGCAACCTATTACATAATAATACTAAACCAGGGACATTTAAGAATACTAATATTCTAGGGTTATAATTATGTTTAATTATGTTACGCAGAAACAAGTAATAAACACAATTATTGGAATAATACCTTAATAAAATATCACGACTCAATGTATGAAATACAATTATCTTATGATTGGCTTTTGGGTATAACACTAAAGTATCTTCAAAAGTTCTCCTAAAAGCCAAGTTACCCAACAGTAAGAATGCATTATGTGGTGTCTGGAACTCTATATCCCCTTCCACACTCTTAACACTTGCGCTTCTTACCTATTGGATCCCTTTCAACGATTGCATGTAATCTTGATAACCATTCTTGACTGTGTAAAAACCATAATTACTAAAATACGAGATCAGCTTATCCTCACTTTGGTTGAGGGAAAAAGTTCACATGATGAATAAGCTCAACATCTTCTAGCCAAAAAAGTTGTTGAACTAGTGAAAAATTCCAAGCTATAGGTTGACCATGTAGAAGCTAGGTTACCATCACTTGTGAATCTAATCCTCTAGGGGAAGTGGTTGGTCTGCCCCAAGTAGTGAAGACTTCCCTAGATTTTAACATGTTCACCCATGCTTATCTGCCACCTTAGCCCCCTTAACAACACCTTTCAAGTATGTTCTGCCATGTATAGGAAGCATCTGTGCTTGTCATATGCTTATAAGAAAAAGGATGTCAGTCACTACTTTACCTTTAAAACTTTGGAACACAAAGGTGTAGTATTTGTGAGCAATTTCTAGCTTTCCTTTACAAGCATTACCTGATTAAAACTAGAGAGGTTCTAAAATGCAAGGCCACTTTCCTCCTCAGTTAGATTCAGTTGGGTCCTAGTACATTTAATTTACTCCTCATTCTTTCTTACCATTGGTCCAAAAAAGCTTATCCATGACTACCTCAAGCTCCTGACACACACCATTTAGAATGCTCATGGTACATGTAAGAATGAAGAGAGTAACTGAATTAATGAGGACCTCCTTACCCGCCATTGATAGTGCCTTAGTATGCTATGTAGATAGATAACTATATATGTGTTCTTTGACCTAAAAGTTGCCTTTTTTCTTACCAACATTGGAAGACATAGGTGTTTTTTTACATTCCACACTCATCCCTCCCAAATTTTCATAGAAAATGACATCTATGGCACCTGGGAGTATTAGGACTGAAGAACACACCAAACTTATCAAGATTGATGCTTTTTCCTAATGTGTTTTAATAAATATTTAGGACATCAAGCAGGTAATGTCCTTACTTTAGGTTTGCCTTATAAAAGATTGAGTTGTCATTTGTAAAAAATAAGTGTGATACATGAGGGCCCTATCTGCTTGCCCATATGCCTGAAATGTCACCTGCTATCATATGGTTCTGAAGTAATCAGGATAAGCCTTCCATGCAAATGATAAATAGGTATAGAGAGAGTGAGTCACCTTGGTGCAACCCTTTACTAGGCTTGAAACTCCCATATTGCTGCCCGTTAACTGAGAGTAAATATGTGAGTATTGAGATACACTCTATAATAAGTAGGAGTAACTTTTTTGAGAAGCCAAATTTCCATATCATGTGCACAATGCATTGTTAAGTTTAATATAGATGGAATATTAAGATCGAGAAAATGTGCATTCCTATACAATGAGCATGTGGAAAGTGTTTCAACATAATCCAAGGCCACACCTACAATATCAATGTCATCTCCCACCCATCTTCCTGACATATCTAAAAACTTTGATATCCTATTATTCCTCATGTGGCTCATGGCATAACAACAAAAAGTTTCATGTTTCTGTCCACTTTAAGAAGCCATGAGAATGGTGGCCTTTGCCTCTAGAGTAGTCCTTCCTCATGCATCCATTCATATAATTACTGGCATACCTTCAAACCATGATGGAAGGCCTCCAAAAAAGGTGTTATTGTCAAGGTCCCCTCTAGCTCTTATTCCAACTTCTTGATATGCTCTATTACCTGCTTGAAATGAGTCTAGTTCAACCTTTCAAGGCCACTGTGACTTATTTTAGCTCACATCTCAACCTTCCTACATCCTGACCATCTTTGCTAGGTCAACCATACCCAAACACTCCTTAAATCTCAACCCCATTTCCTTGAATTGGAACATCTTCATTTCTAAGGCTTACAAAGAGTCCTTCATAATTTCAGAAAGAAAGCCATATGGTCTGAGATCAACTGTTACTGGAAACGCCTCTAGCCAGCTTTTTGAAGCTACCACCCAATCCAACTGGCACCAAACTACTTCTCCTCCATTTTATACCCCAAACCAGGTGAAGTTAGGTCTCGACTACCATATAATTTCCAGTCCATAAAAGCCTAATCATTGCCCAAAATTTTGCATTAGTCATTCATCTTACACCTCTCTATGTTGCTTCTTACTATAATATAATATCTCACTAAAATAACCACCACAAAGCCATAAAAGGTTAGATTCATTATGCAGACATCCAAGCAATTGCCATGCAGCCTCTTATTTACTCTAATCTGGCTCTCCATAAAATCCCTTCAAATACCATGTTCTAGTTTTCCCGATCACTTCCACTTCTAAATCAATATGTATATGAGAAAAAACTTAACAATCAACCATGAACATATGCTAAAAACCACATTCTATTTTAACATGCTTCATTTTTTCCAATGATAGTTAGGTTTTGCACAAGAAAACCACACCCACCCCATCCCGTCGAAGAACATGTATGCATCTTTACGAGCTTTTGTCCCTTCCCCATCAACATCCATCCAATTCTCCCCTCCATGCTTATTGCCCCTTCCCCTCGGAGCATCCTGTCGTTAGTAGCATACACCAACTTCATTATCTTCTTTAAAGCTTGGACAAGACTATTCCAACCAATCACTCACTTTAATTTATCTTGCTACTACCTTCATAGTGATTGTTATAACCTGTAACCAACCTAACAGAATCACATCCCTCCAAACCCCTCATCTGACCATCACAGCTTACATGACCCTTCTTATATGCCTTGAAAAATTGGTTCCGGCTTGGCAAGAATCCATGCTCATGACTACTGGGTATCTCAGGCTCCTTCTTAACATAGAGCACTAACTTTCGAGCATCCGCTTTATCATGGTGAGACACTTCTTTCACACAGTACCTCTTGTATATCCAAGGAGCATCGAATGCATCCTATTTTTGATGCCTTCATCCTACAAACAACCTTAACACTAGAATCCGATGACGAAGAGCTCTTACCCTCAAAATTCCTCCATTCATCCTTTATCGACATGTGCTTAGACCAGTTGCTCAAAGGCAACGTTTTCAAACTTTCTCCATATTGGGGAAGGCTTTTACTCTTATTTTGTCCTCATAATCTTTATTGATATGCCCTAGCCGCCACATAAAAAGCAAAACTATTGGAGACATTTATGGGCGAATCAGAAAAATGATTCATCACTGCCTTGCTTTTATGAAGAAAGCCTTGGGAAAATTTGGTGAACCTACAGTTCCATCCTATACTGCAAAAACCTACCTTTCCCTTGCCATCTTTTCCTACATCAACCTACACCACACTCCCCACATGCTTGCTAATGTTCCTAGCCACATCTGCCATCATATAGCTCAACGGGAGATTATAAGCCCTAACCAAGAATAGAAAATGACCTAGTTCAACTTGATCTAGGATATTGTCCCCATTAATCTTCCACAATAGCAACACATGCTTGTCAAACATTCAGGGAGATCCTTCCAATACCTTTGAAACATCCCCTCTAAAAAAGAATGTAAACAGAAATCAGTTATCATCCAACACATCTACATCCACCCATTTCATTGGCTACTAGATTGATTTCATTGTGCTAATTAGGGCTTGGTTGCTAAACAGCCAACTGTCCAAAGCAAGCCTACCAGGGAGAATTTCATCAAAGCCTCCTCCTTTAATTGCACTTCCTCTTCAAGATTTAATCTGCATTGTTCTTCATCTTTGAGCACCAAGTTCTTCCAAGAACCCCTATAGTTCTTCCATGCCTACATGGCACCGCCAAAGAAACCAATGCACAAAGATACAATCTCTCTTGGAGAGACAAACATTGCTCATAGAGAGACACTCACAACTCTCATAGGGAGAGACCATAGATAACTTCTCCCATGAGGTAGAAGGTCTTTTCTTTTTATCCCTTTTTTTTAGACTCACCTAATACTTATCTATTAAGAAGTATGATCTATGGGGACCTCATAAGAGTTGTAGTTAAGTGGGTTTGTGCAACCAATGGGCCTAATGTGCTTATGGGCCCAAAGTGTTGCTTGGATCTGATCTCTTGCATACCGCCATCACCAATTACAATAGTTTTGGTGTAAATTTTCATCAATCTTCTTGCTATACATGCATATGTACTTCATAAAAAAATAATGGCTCGGGAAGCAGTTTTGGTTTGTTATATGGAAAAGAAGAAACGAGGTGGTACTCAGGAACAAAAGGTGGGATATGTTGGGTACTTTATCTCAAAACACAAAATTATTCAAGGTTTTGGATAGGAAACAGGTGCAAAAAATTGAGTTATAATTGGGTGGAATAATATTGCAATCCAACTGCAATTCTTAACGGGTCAAAAATTTAGCTATGTAGGATGTGTTACTTTTATTTTCGTGAATAAAAAGCCTTTCCATGTTGCTGTTCAGAAAAAGAATATTAATTATCATTAATTTTGATATGAAAAAATTTGAAAAGTATAAATCCTTTTGGGAGGATGGAATATTGTTTTTAGGTTTTAAAAAATAAAACACCAATTACGACATCGATCAGATTTCCAACTTTATTTTTTAGTACATATTTACGACTTTATTGATTATGATTCTGCCAACAATGCATAATGCTTACAAATCCGGTTCGAATAAAAAAAATAAAAATAAAAAGGAAAAACAGCACTGAACTTATGGCCTCCAGGTTTGGAGGTAATTAAATGTTTTTTTTAATACTTTGAAGCGCGTATAAGGCATAGTATTAAGAAGTATTTGAAAAGTTAGAAGTTGAAATATCTATTTTCAAAAACATGGAGGGTATTAGACTACATTTGATATAAATATGCTTGCCATTATAATACAAATTGGTTGGGAATTCGAACTCTGGCTATTGTCCAGACCGTGAGTAATCCGCACCAATATTCCAAGCACTTCAAACTTCTAACAAAAGGCCTTGTATGACCCTTTACACGCACTTTAATTCAAGAGATGCCCAAAATATAATATGTGTCAAATACTTAGAAACACAAAGTTTTGGAGATAGCTTCAGAAGACGACCCAGAGGGCACAGATATAGATATTTTTTTACGTAAAATGGTACAATTCCTTGGAGTGAATATATTTTTGCATAGTTTTGAGTTTTTTCAAATTTTCTTATATGAACAATATATAGTTTGGTAAGTATCTATTTGGGTTCATACTTTTTAATATATGTGTGTGTGTGTATACGGGTGAATGTATCACATGATATTAAAATATATAGTTTATCAACTCATTTAGAAGATGAATTAAAAATAACTTCTAATAATGCAACACAATGTGTTTAAGAAAGATTATTTATATATTTTCTATAAACATCATGAATTCCCGATAAACCTAACCCTATTTTCTATTCTCCTCTAATAATTGCATCTAATCCATGGGAGCTTTCGAAAGGAAAGTCAACTTCCTGCAATCTTAATCATCCATCTAATCCACTTGGAATGTTCCTAGTGGTGGGTCAAGATTTTCTTGTTTTAGCTGTCATAATTTCTGGTTTAGTTTCAGTAATTTTTAAGTGTAAACCTTTTAAAAAACAAACAAGACTTTTATCACCATATATGAATTCTTTTTTTCTTGCACTTATTGCTTGAAATATACTATTTCATAATAGTTTAGGTCCAATATCATTCTTACCGGTAACCGTTATAAAAAGAAAAAAGAATTCGACCCCTAAAAAATCTTGTTCATCACTTCTACACAATAAAAAACTCAAGATTGGAAAATGGGCAAACAGTTTGAGTTCCACTCGAGTTCAATTTAATTTAAACATCATTTGTGGCTCATTCAAAATGTTATCAAGCTAAACCTAAACAAAATTTTTAACTTAATACAATTCAAACAAAACTTGATTTATTTATTATTTGGCTCAGTTCGACTTGATTTTAGTTTTTTCCTTTAATTTAAGTAAGCATCCCAAACTTGATTCGAGCTTAGTCGGTTAAATTTTTTTGCATATTTTTATGTTTTCTTTCTTGATAATATTAGCTGTACTTGTTTGTTTCTCCTGCTTAATCGGACTTTCTTCGAAATAATTTACGTTACATCTTCCGGATGTATCAATGTTAATTAAATCACTAGAAGTGAAGCTTTCTACGTATGAAAAATGGTTGTAAAATTCATTGATAAGAGGAAAAAGAAAAGGGAGATAATTGCAAGTCATGTTTTGCTCCATTTTGTTGTGTGCCTGAGGCTTAAATATAACCAAATACAATATGAGCATCCCAAGCTACAAAACATATATCTAATGTGAAACCTCTTCCCGCGGTTGGATTCTTTCAACAGTCAAAAAAAATATTTTGACTAATTCTAACCACTTATGAACGTATTGTTTTCTTCTCAAATGTATTTTAAGGTAACTTTTATCTTTTTACCCATGAACCTGCTTCATGTTTCTGCATTCTTGCCCACTGAATTTATTTTTTTTAATCTTTCCATCAACTTTTCTCAATTATTTATCCTAGGTAGGCCTCACAAAGGCACCAAATGAATAACTTTCAAAGTTTCATCGAGTGAAAGTGGACTTACGAAGAGATTTTTCCTCAGAAGCAACTAAAACTAGCACCATAATCTTCAAGAAAAATAGCGACTGAAAATCCAATCAGGAGGCAATTGGAAAAACCCTCGTTTGACAATTGAAAATTCAATCAATCTTTAGTCACAAAAGCCTAGTCACTAAAACAGAGACTGAGCTTGCGACTAAGGGTAGCAATTGAAAGCTGAGACATCTTTCCCCCCTAATGATATGGCACAAAAAATAGCGAATGAAATGTTTAGTCGTTAATAATAGTGACTAAAGTATTGATCACTGGGTTAAGGTATTTTTCTAGAAAATTAGTTTATGAAATTATAAATATAATAAATAGTAATATCTATAATAATTTTAATTGAAATTAATTTAATAAAATGATAATTAAAATTAATTTAATTATAAAATAATCTAAACGTTAATTTAAATCCAAATTAATTTAATATATAAAAAAAGTATGTAAACCTACAAATACTGAAAAAAGTAAATATATATTTTTAAAATAAAAAATGGAGTAAAAATAAATAAAAAATACAAATACAAATCCATGTACTAATTCCTCCCCGTGCAATCAAAAGAAAAAGAAAATCTACACCAGAGCTCCAATGCCCTGCTCATTACCACCAGCTTGACAAAAATTTTCCATTGGCTACTTCCAGCTATACACATGTTCAAACATACAGAGCTCCAACGCAAGTGAAAACAAAAAAGATATGATGGAGATAAAGAAAAAGAAAAATTTCACCGGTCATCCCTAAACTATATTCCATATTGCTTATTCATTCTTAAACTATTAAATGTTTCTTAATCGTCCCTAAACTATATCTAGTGTTGCTTCATCGTCATGCTGTCCATCACAGCTATTAAGGATGAACTAAAAGAAGATATGGCTGCTGATGTGGTATAGAAAAATGATGTGGTTGCTTATGTTACATCACTTTTCCATCCATCTTTAACGGTATGATAGATGGTAGGACGATTAAGTAATACCGGATGTAGTTTAGGGACGATTAAGTAACATTTGATAGTTTATGGATGAATAAACAACATCGAATATAGTTTAGGGGCAGCCAGTGACATTTACCCTAAAGAAAAAATTATGAGCACATGCAAACAAACCACAAATTAAAATTCAAATAAAATATTATCAAAATAGCATTTTCGTCACACCACTTGAGTGAAACCTTAAACCTATATTTGTAAGGAGACTTTTAGCATTGTGTGATACATATGGTTAAAAAAATTAAAGCCAACATTTGAGAGCATAAGAAAAAGAAATTCTAAATAGTGTTTATATAAAAGAGAATAGGAGTTAAGAGTGAATGAGAAGTGGTAAGTTGAATAAATGGATCTTGAGTTTAAATGATTCTGGAGATCTCAACCATTGAACAGTGACTAAAACTCTAGTTGCTGTTGTAAAAAAAGTCAACACAATCCTCAAATGGTGACCGAATAGTCAGTTGCTCTTCTCGACCAAATGGTAATTTGGCAAGAGTTAGACTAAACACTTAAATTCCTATGCTACTCATTTTTTCTTTAGCTACTGAATTCTTCGGTCGTAACCTGTACGAAGATAATAGTTGAGTGTTTGAATGCAATTGCTTTTTAGTAGCCCTTTTTTCTTAACTTTAGTAGGAAATTTTATGATTTTAGTTGCCAAATTATTCTTTTTTGTAGAATTATTTTAAATAAATACAAATTATCTTTTCACTTGGGTTTCTATTTACTTATTTTTTTCCACTCATTTTTAACTTAAAAATTCCCAATTTTTTGAATCTCATGTTATTGGATTACGAGTTATCAGGAGGTAGGTGACACAAATTTATATTTTGGATCAATGCTTTTGCTCTCGCTCTTCCGCACATAGACAACTATCGCATCCACTTTCATTTTTATAATATCATATAACTCTAAAAAGTAAAATAAACCTTAAACTTACATAGCCAACTCATGTGATTGGATTATGGGCGTAAACAAGTTAGGCCTTCTCTGAGTGACAAGCTCCTGCAAACTTGAATTAAAACTTATCAAACTGAGCTCTATCGATCTTGATGTCAGTCTTAAAAACCAACCTAATACCTTAAAGGGGTAAATAGCCTAAACACCAAAACACACCTGATTCTTTAAAGGGCTTGAAATCCTAAACCTTAAACACTAATTTATTAAGAGCTTGAGCTTGAAAACTAGCCTGATACCTTGAAGGGCCTGAACCCTTAAACCTTAAACCTTGGAAGCCCAACAATCCGAATCAAATTTCACACAAACATAAACAATCAAGGGATGAGATTAAGGGTGTAGTTGAAATAAGTTAATTTGAGCCTTTCTCAGGCAGCATGAGCTCGAATTGAGACTTTTCAAGCCAGGCTCTATTAGTGTTAAACTTGAAACGAGCCTGATTCCTTAAAGGACCAAAAAACCTAAACCTTTAAACAGTGAATCTCAAACTTTAAACCCTAATCCATAATCTATCAAAAAGCAACTTGAAACCTTAAATGGCTTAGCCCCCTAAACCTTAAACCCTAAACCCTCGACCCTAAAAACTCACCGTTAAAGCTCTTCTAGACTAAAGTCAAGATTGACAAGGTAAGTTTAATTTTTAGGCTTAAGAATTTTTTTTTCACACTAATTAGTTCAATTAGTGAATTACTGTAGTGTGAAAATGATGATATGATCATATGAGAAAAGTTGAGCCATGAAGGGTAAAACGGTAAATTTGCCAAGAAAACCCCTGTTTTGTGTCATGAATGAGTTTGGACCATGGAATTAAAGATTTGTTATGAATGTTTATAATTTCTAGTTCAAACTACATGGATCAAGTCAAAGAAAAAGGCTTTATGAAGCATTGAGACCCAATTGGTACAATTAAGAAAGATGGGGATCTAAGGATATTAAGGGGAGAATAAAAAGCCAAAAGAGCTTGTCTTGCTCATTTCTCCCCCATTCCAATTGTAGCAGCCAAGCTATAAGCTCCAAACTTGATCTCCATCTAATTCTTGTGAAATTAAAGCTCAAAAAGGTGATTTCTTGAAGTAACTAGGTTAATTGAGCTTAAGGAAGTAAAAAATCACATTTTTTCACTTGGTAAGCTTCAATTCTTGGACCTAAGTTGAGGTTTAGGGTTTTATTTAGTAAATTAAGGTTTGAGTGTGTAGTATGATTGATCCCTAAGCTTAAATTTGACCTGTGAAGGTTAAAAAGCAAGCTGCAGGTGTAATTGTGCAAGAGTTGTCCAAGTATGGTTGTTTGTGTTTCACCAAATAGGTAAGGGTGTGTGGATGCTATTCTCATGCATATTACTTATAATTTGATCATATTCTAAGTCTTTTATGCTGGGGCAATTCATTTTTGCTGGGCTAAAACAAGAACTACATTGATTTACAAGTTATTGGTGCAAGTGTGCTTATGTGTAAATAGAGATTTGTAGCTTGTAATTTTGAAATTGGTAAGGGATTTTCATGTTACCAAGTATTTATGTGATGCATTTATATGTCTTTTAACATGTATGAAAGTTGGGAGTTGGTTGCTAAGTGATTGGTTCAAGATTCAAGGCATGAAGTAGCTTATGGTTGAAAAGAGCACGAAAAGCAGGGTGCTCCAAAAAGTGGCTAGGCGCTGCAGTGCCAGGCTGCCACTAGAGGAACAAAGAGCTTTAGTCACTGGAGCTACATCTTTAGGCCTTAGTGCCACAACGTCGATGTACCTTTCTCCTCAAGCTAGGCCAACCCTAAAGGCACCTTAATGCATCAAGTTCAAAGCTCAAGCCAATCTAAGATGTTTCAAACCTTTGGTTGCATTTAAAACAACTCCTAAGTTCATATAAATGCATCTGTTAAGGAGGTAAGTGATGGTTAAGTAGAAGTTTATGGTCTAAGAAAGATAATAGGACCTTAAGAAAGTCTAGGGTGCTAAGTACGTATAAAGGCTTATAGCCTCAAGTACCCTAACTAAGTTACCCAAATTAGTAATTTAAACCATCAAGCTAAACTAAACTCTTATACAATGTGATGAGGGAAACAAAATGGCAAGCCAAGCCTGTTAAGACAAGGCTATTACTTTGTAAGTTATGACTAGGTTGAGGATGGGTCCTCACCAAAAGAATCAACTATTGGCCATTAGTTAAGACCTTAGGATGTTTTCAAGCTCACATCAAGAAGCATGTATATATCATTATGTAATTGCTTCTCTTAAAGTTTTATTTGCAGGCATTAATCCTTTACTAAGAATTATTTAATTCTCACCCTTCTAAGTGTTACATTGTGCAGATTCTGCTAGTATGAATTCTAGTAACCAGTGAGCAAGTTGCTAAAAAAGTTCTTACTATAGGTACTTAGCAATTTAAACCATAATTGATTCTAAGTTATTTGGTTAGCTAGTTTTATATGCTAACTAAGTGGTTATTTATGGCCTTCTCAATTATAAGCTAGGTATATGAGGTGGTTGATTCTCTTCTGGGAAGCTATAAGCTGATGTGGGAACTTCATTTTGAGACCTCAGATAGAGTCGTGTAAATCGTATGGTAATCGGGTACCAAAAGGCCTATAGTTTGGACTATTTTGCTAGACTTTGGTGTGTGTGTATATATGCACTAGTTGTTACTTTTTTATGTGCATAAAAATGATAAATGTACATAAAGTTGATGCTTGAAGTTTAAGCAAACTTGTTTTATAACTTCGGTATTTGGTTTTATCTTCATACTTTTTACTATGTGATGACAAAATATGCATTGGTTTCTTCTTTATAACTTGAGAATTGCCAAAGTTAAGTTCAATTATCATATGCTAGGGTAATGAACTAGTAGCAAGTAAGTTTTAATTCACACAAGCATCGACTTAGCCAACTACAGCTAAGAGTGGGACCACTAAATCCTAATTTAATTAATGGTCCTGGATTGGCCATACACTAGGATAACTCATGAACTCTTACACTCAAGTGATAAGATTAGGGGTGTAATTAAACAAGTCAAGTTAGGTATTCCTCAAATTAAAATTCAAGTAAAAACTATCAAATGCCAAGTTTGCCCATTACTAAAAAACATGCATTTTCCAACAGCTAAGTTGTTAAAAATTTCTAATGCAAAGAACTGTTGAAAAAAAGGAAGACTATTTTCCTTAGCTTTGAACGGCCAAGCAATTAGAAATTTCAAAATTTCAACTTCCAACGGCTAGGTCATTGAAAATTTTCAACGTGAAAGCAAATGAAAATGGTTGTTATTCACAATTTTAGAAAGTATAGTATTTTTAAAATATTTTGTAGAAATAATAATAATAATAATAATAATAATAATAATAATAATAATAATAGCAGTATCTCATATATATATATATACCCTCATATATCATATCTCATCCCTCATTCATCTTTCTTCCATCTCTTATCTCCCTCTCATCTTTCTTCTCTTCTCTGCCACCTTCACTCACAGTCATTGCCTCCATAGTCACATTCTTGGCCTTGTTGTTCTCCCTCACCATTCTCCTTCGCCCGTTCTCCCTCACCTAGGTCTCCTTGCTCATTGCCGATGATGTCCTTGGTCCCCGTGGTCACTCAACGTCCTCAATCACCATTTAGCCTCACTCTCCCAGACGTTCTCCTTGTCACTCTCCTCACTCTTTTAGTCTTATCCAACGAAGCTGTTAGAACTGGAATGGTGAAATCGAGCAGATCTAATTTTGAATTTGGGATTTGTTTTGAATTTTGGGATTGATTTTGAATTTTGGATATGTTTTGAATTTTGGGATCGATTTGAATTTGGGGTTTGTTTTGAATTTTGGATTGATTTTGATTTTTTTACTGGTTTTGAATTTGGGATTTGGTTTTGAATTTTGGATGGGTGCAGATATGCTTAAAGTGTTTGTAATAATATAAAATATAATTTTAGTAAATATAAATATAAAATATATTTTTAGTGAATATAAAATATAGTAAAATATAAAATATATTATAGGGGTTTTTTTTAAATGATTTTAAATGATTTTCCAACAGCCTGACTGTTGGAAATCTCCATCTACTTCTGTTGGACATTGCCAACGGTTTTGATCGTTGCAAAATCATTCAATCGTTAGAACAAATTATACGAGGCTTGACCAACGCTTGGGCCGTTGGAATTTTTTTTTTCAAACGCAAGGCCATTGGGATCCCTAAACCATATTTGTAAGGAAACCTTTACCATCATGTGATATATATGGTTAAAAAAATGAAAACCAATATCTAAGAGCATAAGAAAAAAAAATTCTGGAGAATGTTTGAATAAGAAAGAGGTTAAGAGTGTTTGAAAAAGAAGTGGTAAGTTGAATGTATGGATCCTGAGTTTAAATGATTCTAGAGATCACAGCCATAGAACAGCAACCGAAACATCAATTACTATTATGGAAAACTCAAGACAGTCCTCAATTAGTGACCGAAGAGTTAGTTGCTCTTCTAGACTAAATACTAATTTTGCAAGATTTAGTGACTAAATTCTTCAATCAATGCTTGTATGAAGGTAGTAGCCAAGTGTTTAAATGCGGGCGCCCTTCAGTAACTATTTCACTTGAGTTTCATAGGAATTTTGATTATCTTAATTACCAAGCTCATCTTTTTTTTTTTGCAGAATTACATTAAATTAATATAAATTATTTTTTCACTTGGGTTCTTATTTATTTTTTTTTTTCACTCATTTTTTAACTTAAAAATTTCCAATTTTTTGAATTCCATGTCATTGTATCATAGTTATTAAAATCCCAACTTAAGTATTAAAAAATTATATTTTTATGACACTAGAAACAAAAAATATCTCAAGTCTTAATAAAAACATATATATAGGTAGAATCGGATAAAGTCTTGACTTTAGTCTTAGAAATTTAGAAACTTTACAACTTTAAGTTTCTACATTATTATGTCTGATTTACTAAAATTGGGCTAAAAAATGATCGCAAACCAAAACTAAATAAATCTAATGCCCAACTCAATATTTGAACAACCAAACTCAACCCACTTAGGGTTAAAACAAAAAAAAATAAAACAAAAAAATAAAACGTAAATTATCTCTTTTTTTTGTCCTTAGTCTCTCTGTGTCACTTAATTGTTTTTCTTCACTATAACTTTGATAACCTTGGTTATCAAATTTATATAGATATGGATATAGACAAAAAAAATGCCAACGATGATACAAGTGTTTACATAAATGAGTTTCACCTCTCAAATAATAAAATGACAAGAGAAGAAGATGAATATATAAACTTTGAAGATGATAATATTGATACTGCTATTGGTCATAATGTTCCATGTGTTTTACAATTAGATGATTGACCTTTTTTACCTTCTCATTATAAATTGTGGATTTTAGAACTTGTTTTTCTTATATTATTCTTTTATGGCATAACACTTTTTTTGTGATATTAAAGTATTAGTAAGTGAAAATATTATGTAATATGAACTTTCTGAAATAATATATGATAATATTTTTTCAACTTTTTCTAAAAACTTTTTTTTGTAGAACCTTATGACTTTACTACTTTTTACAACTTTATAATTTTAGAAAAACTAAAACAAATTTGGGTAGAAACCCAACTTTGATAACCTTGCATTGTATTATGAATTATTAGGAGGTACGTGGTATAAATTTATATTTTGGGTCAACGCTTCCACTTTCACTTTTTCACACATAAACACAGACAACTATCTCTCCCATTTTCATTTTTATAATATCATAAGACTCTACAGAGGAAAAGAAACCTTAAACACATATAGACAACTCATGTGATTAGATTATAGGTGTAAACAAGTAAGGCCTTTTTGGGTGTCGAGTCCCAACAAGCTCAAATATCGAGCTAAACTTTATTGAGCTTGATCTTGAGCCTTAAAATGAGCCTAATACCTTAAACAAGATGATACCCTAAGCCTCAAAACCTAACTGATTCCTTAAAAGTCTCAAAACCTAAACCTTAAAATCATAAACCCTAACCTTTTGAGCCTGAGCCCCAACTTGATGCCTTAAAGAGCCTAAGCCCCTAAACCCTAAACTCTAATTAAATTACACACGCACAAAAATGCTCAAGTGATGAGATTAAAGGTGTAGTCAATAAGTTGAGCCGGGTCTTTCTCAGGTAGCTCGAGCTAGAATTGAGATTTTTCAAGCAGAGCTCTATCACAGTCAAACTTGAAATGAACTTGATTACTTAAAAGACCTAGAACCTTAAACCATAATCTAGTGAGCCTGAGCTTTAGCTCAAGCATAAAAACCAGACAAATACATTAAAGGGGCCAAGCCCTTAAACCCTAAACCCTGGAAACTCTAAACCATAATTAGTTACACACACACGTATACAAACACTCATGCAATGAGATTAAGGATGTAAGTAAATAAGTTAAGCTAGGCATTTCTCGAGTAACTCAAGCTCGAATTGAGACTTCTTAAGTTGAGCTCTATCAAGCTAGAACTTGAAAAGAAGCCTAATTCCTTAAAAAAAAAAAAAAACTAAACCCTAAGCCCTAAAAACCTTTAATCATAAACCTATAAACCATAAACTCTAGACTCTGAACTCTACAACTAATCTATTCAGCTCGAGCTCAAAAACCGATCAGCCAGATACCTTAAAATGCCCAAGCCTTAAACCTTAAACCCTAAATTACACACACACACACACACACACACGATGAGATTAGGGGTGTACTTAAACAAGTCAAGTTGGGCCATTCTCGAGTAGCTCTGCTTGAATGAGATATTGTGAGACAAACTCTACTGAGCTTGAGCTTGAAAATGAGCCCAATACCTTTAGTGGCATGATCCCAAAACTCTAAAAACCATAAATCCTAAACCTCAAACTCTAAATGCAAATGACTACTGAAATGTGACTGAAAGCCAAAACACTAGCTTGGGGACCACTAACAAGAGTGATTGAGCTATCACGGATACTGAATTTTCGGTCGCCTTGCTCAATCACTATTTTGCCTCTCTAGTGTAGTGTAGAAAAGTTTCCAATATCAATTATATGGTTCATTAGATCTCATTGAGCTAGTACATTCCATTTCAGTAACTACAGTTTCTCTTTATTTCCTATTGGAAGTACAAGAAAGATCTTGCTATAACAATTGGCGGATTGCTCAGACTAAAAAGAAAATCAGCTTTTTAATTATGTACCTTGCCTTGTGAGTTTTCAGTCTCTAGGTAAGGTTAGTACTCTTGCGGTCAAAGAAGTTTCAATTTAATACTTATTGATTTAATGAGTAATGGGCATAATTACTGGGAAAAGGTTGATGACCAAATGGGGATTTATGCTACATATTAATTAATTATTCCTTTCAAGTGTTTTTTAATAAAAGATTCCTACTTCAGATGTTAATGAAGACTTATTAATCATGTGCCCCCACCATTTCACCAACAAGTGATTATGGGGACCGATGGAGAGTGAAAGTACCTTTTGTTTTTGTTTTTTTTCCTTTTTTGCCACCAAACTTGTAATCTATTATTTGTTTGATCGAGTTATCAACTTTGTAATACCATCATTTTGACTTGTTCAGTCCATATAATTATTTTATTTTAAAGGACCTTATTAAATTAATCTTATTTTTCAGTTCTCTTTTTATCCGTTATGGTATTCTATATAAACGCTACGTCCTGATTAAGTCATTCATTTAATGCCATGAAGTCAAGTTCATTGAGGTCACTCCACTATATTTCTAGAAGGGATATGGTTTTGTTAGTAGTTTAAGTTTAAAAATTGCCAAAATGGGTTTAGTTGAACGGAAAAATAAAAAGATTTACAGAGTCTAAGTGCCAACAATGTTGATCCTATTTCAAGATCCAGATTCAAAACTTTCTACAGAACTAAAAAATTCTAATCCTATTCCTTTAAAACTTATAACACTGTTAATGTGTTCTCCACAGTTTTTTTTTTAACTGAAAAACCACTTGACATTAACACTAAATGTAAGTCTCAGACCAATCAAACATAAAGGGAAAATTATCAAAACCTCCCATGAGATTTAGTCGAACCTACAATTTTGTTCTTACTATTTTAAATACCTACACTTACCCCCTCAACATTTAACTCCATGATTCATCGTTATCAAAGAAAAGAGAAAATATCTCACTTTACCCTCCTACCATTCTTTCTTAAAAACTTTGCCCCCAAACTTATACATCTAATGAACTATAGCATCTTCAACTTTTCCCTTTCCCATCCCCATCGGCATCAATTTTGAGATCCTGATCAAAAGGGTTATGCAGACGCTTCCTCGACTTCACTACAACCCCCAAACCATATCCAATCCATGTTCTATCTCACTCAGCCCTGAACCCCTCAATCCCTCAATCGGTCAATGTTTCCATCTCACTCATCCTTCAATCGCTTAATCCGCCATTGTTAATGCCGTCAAGCTCGAAGCTCCAAATACTTTGTATCAGCGACTGGCGTTGGAAGGTTGAAGAAGAATAGCAGCTCAATCAGCCAGATGGGTTCCAATTTTTTGACAAGATCCTAATCGACATTTTTGTCCTTCATACTCCTTCACTGCTGCCACTGCCCCCAGCGCCGTCAGCCGCCGACCCAAAGCCTAGACGCACGTACAAAGCCATCACTCAATCAGCCTGCTGGGTCTGGAAGACATACTGGTGATTTGAATCCATCATGAGCACAGCAGAGAAGAAAGAGGGGCCACGATTCAACTCTTCATCTTAAGTGCATCTCCTCCAATTTGGTCATAGCCTCGAACAACTAAGCATCATCTGGTGACTTGGCATGGGAAATTTTGGAACAGGCGGTAGCGACTGTTGGAACAAATGGCCTGCAACAATCACAAACCAACCAACGAACCAGAAACCCGAGGTGTGTATACACTGTCCTCAAGGATTATAGCTCGCGAATCTCCAAAGTGTGCAAGAGAAAGGTATCCAAGAATTCCCTAGGATACAACGGGTCTTTCGGGAACTGTGCACTCACACCTAGGGTGCTCTAGGAATCAGCAGAAAAGCACAAACCAATGAAGAACAGAAGAGGTCAGAGAGGAAGAGAGAGCTTGAAAGCTGTGGTACAATTTAAGAGTGGAGTGGGACTGGATATTTATAGGGAGCAAACTGGCTGGATTTGAACGTTTGGGTTATATCTTGGCAGATATAAAAAATCTCGATTGGGATTTTGTACGTTGAGTATGTTTTGATTCTCAACATGTGAAAAACAAGTTTTCCTGGTAAGGGTAAAAAAGTAAATTCAGAAAAAATGTAAAAACCAATTTGGATCAAGCCTCATGATTCTTCGCATGCAAGGGGGCCAAATCAGGCTTTTTCAACTGTTTTGGCCTATCTTGTGCGCGCGAGCCTATTACTTCTTTCTTTCTTACCTAGCCTACTTGGGCATGATAACTTATAAAGTCTAGAAATTCTCCTTGTCCAAGTCATGTGGGATATGCCTTTTGGAACACTTCATACAACAATCCTTCACATATTTCAAAAGGCATTACTTCAAGGTTTCTTGCTGGTTTCAAACTCAAGAATGCAACGCATCGTGGCTGGTGTCTATTAGACTATGAACCAGTCCTAGAGCCTATGAGACTTAAGTTACAAAGTACTTGGTAAAGCATATAGCTTCTATGAACCAAATACCCTTTTACAAATTAAATGGTTCATTGATCACATTGCACCCCCACAATTTCTGCTGTTCATCGCAGTGTTGCGCTTATCGGCCATACTCGTGTCCTGGTTTTCATTAGTGCTTTAGAGATTCTGCCACAAATCTCATAGGAGCGACTTCACTCCTACAACCATATAGGTGATTCCATCAAGTGTATACTACATAAATACACTACCTATCATGGCTTATGTAAATCATTAAGAGCCTTTTGCTCATCCTTTAGTAAATGCAGTATTGCATTATCTACACCATAGGAGAGACCTTTAAGGAAAAGTTTCGATAATGCTTCCAGGTCTAAAAGTGACTTATTATTACCCATATAAACCTAATTCATGGGATCTCCAATCACATAAATTGGATTACCATCACTATTAACTCAAGTTGGCAATAGTCTCATTCCCCTCGATGTTTCATATATCATTTTCCTTTCTAGAGGTTTAGTTAGAGGATCGGGTAAATTCACTTATGACTTCACATAATCGATTGATATAACACCATCATTAAGCAGCTGCTTTACAATATCATGTCTTAACCAAATGTGTCTATTTTTTCCATTGTAAGTTTTGTTTTTTGCAATTGCTATTGCGGCTTGGCAATCACAATGCATAGACACAGAAGGCATAGGTTTAATAGTATATCTGCTAAGAAGTTTTTCAACCATTTAGCTTCATGTGGCAACGTCGGGTTTTCGGGAGTCGCCACCAATCCGTTTACCTAGGTCGATTGGTCACCTTAAAATTGGTCTGCGAGAGTTCGGGGATCGGGAGTACGGTTACGCTAAAACAATATTGTTATAGCGCCCAAAATTGGCACCTTAGTTGATTTTAATTTTTTTTTTTTACTTTGCTTTTAAATAATTTTCAGTTAATTTAGAGATTTTAACTGAATTAGTCGAAATGTGGATTTTTAAGTTAATTTGTATAAAATTTTATGCTTCCGAACCATGGACTCTGCCGAGTCATTTGGACACGGAATTTGGTGAAATTTTAAACAATTTTATCCATATTGTAAAAATATGGATTTTTTATCTTTTTATTTAATTTATTTATTTTAAAAAGTTTGATATTTTCCAAACCGTAGATCCTGCCGGATCATCCGGATATGGAAATTAAATTTAATTTATTGTTAGTTATATAATTATTAATTTTACGGAATTAATTATTAGTTTAATTATTAATTCGTAATTCTTTTTGTTATAGAATTTTTAGATAAAAAATTTTTATTTTTTATTTTCTTTCTTTTCTTTTCTCTCTTTTCTTTCTTATATTTTTCTTTTCTTTTTGATTTAATCTTTCCTTTCTTCTCTTTCTTTTCTTTCTTTTCTTTTTCTTATCTTTCTTATCTTTTTCTTATCTTTCTTTTCTTTTCTTTTTCTTGTCTTTCTTATCTTTTTCTTATCTTGTTTTAGTTTTCTTTTTGTTTTCTTGTTTAATGAAAAATATTTATTATTTTAGTGGATTTAAAAGTTATATTTTAAATAAATCAGTAAAATATAAAGTCTTAATTTTCATGTATTTTTTTTAAACAGGTTTTATTTTTATTTTTTTATTATTTTTACTGGATAAAAATAATTTTTAAAATTAATTTTAACTTTTTGTTATCTTTAAAGAATTAAAAACATGTATATAAAAATAAAAATAATTGGCTTTTTTAAAAATGATTTTTATTAGCCTTAATAATTAATTACAAAATAATCTTCTTTTAATTTTCATTTATTTATTAATTAGTAAAGGGTAAAGGTGAATTAAATAAAAAAATTATATAAAGAAAAAAAAATTAATAATAATAAAGTGGGGCTTTTTGGCCATCCACTTTAAAAATAATAATAAATGTTAGCAAAGTTAATTAAATTAATTGTTAAACAACAATAATAAAAACTTAGTCAAGTTAATTAAATTAATTAATTAACAACAATAATAAAAAGTTAGCCAAGTTAATTAAATTAATTAATTAACAACAGTAAAAAGTTAGCCAAGTTAATTAAATTAATTAATTAACAACAATAATAAAAAGTTAGCCAAATTAATTAAATTAATTAATTAACAACAATAATAAAAAGCTAGCCAAGTTAATTAAATTAATTAACAACAATAAATAAAAAGTTAGCCAAATTAATTAAATTAATTAATTAACAACAATAATAAAAAGCTAGCCAAGTTAATTAAATTAATTAATTAACAACAATAATAAAAGTTAGCCAAGTTAATTAAATTAATTAATTAACAACAATAATAAAAGTTAATTAATTGTTAACAACAATTATAAAAGTTAGTAATAATGCAAAAATTAAAAGGTTAGTAACAATAATAGTATTAAAAGTTAGTTGTTAGTAAGTTAATAACAACAATAAAAAAAGGGGTTAGTAATAAACAAATAATAAACAAACAAGTAAAAATTAAAAGAGTTAGTAATTAATTCTGCAAGAATAAAATACACAGTTAGTGACCAAAGTGAAAGAAATTGAAAAGATGAAGGATTAAATGAGAGTTGTACCCTTGATTTTAAATTCTGAATTCTGAGAAATGGAAACAGAGGGCGCGCGACGGGGGGAAGAAGATGGCTTAATCGTCAAAATGAAAAGTTTTGAGATTTTCTGAGGAAAGGAAGGAGAGCTAGGGACTAAGGCTGTAATTTTTTCTATTTTAAAAACGGAGCTCTAAGCTTTTCTTTCTATTTTTCTCTGTGTTCAGCACAAAATTTGGGGGGCTATTTATAGAGGAAGTTTGGCTGAACTGTTGATGGATAAATTAATAAAAAATTTCAAACTTATCTTTTAAATTGGTAAAATGACAATTTTAGTCCTTTATATCTCTCAGCCTCTGGATAAGTTCCTGAAGCTTCTGATTTTGACAATTTTGTCGTTTTCTGTCAATTTGCGCCAGAAACGTCGGCAGGCCCAAAATTTTATGTGACAAACTACCAAATGCTCCTGGAACTTTCAGAATTTGTCAATTTTTCCTGAAACTTCTTAATGTTGTCATTTTTACCTCAAACTTTTAAATTTTGCCATTTTTTTGGAGTTTTCTTTTTTTCTTTCAAATACACACATATATCATTTTAAATCAAATCTTCACAAAAAAAAAATGTATTTTAAACTAATTAAAATTTTTAGTAATAATAATAATAATAAAAATAATAATTTTTTTTATTTAATTTCTTTTAAAAATTTTTTATGGTCGGACGAAATTGGGTGTCAACACTTCACTTCCAACCAATTCTAAGGCTATAAATTCTGACTCCATAGCAGATCTGGCAATGATGGTTTGCTTGAAAGATCTCCAAGACACAGCACCACCACCAAGAGTGAAAATGTACCCACAAGTAGATTTGGTTTCATTAGAGTCAGAAATCCAATTAGTAGAACTGTGCCCTTCTAGTACAATGGGAAAACTACTAGGGGTGAACATGGGTCCGGTTGGTTCAGTTTTATGGTGGAACCGAACCAACCCGAAATGACCTCGGTTCCAAAATTTTTCTACCCAACCCAGAACTGAGAACCGAACAGAACCAGAACCATGGTTCTAGGTTTCTCGGCTCTAGTTATCGGGTTTTTCGGTTTATACCATATACCTATAACAACACCAAAATTCAATAAATATATATCCATAATCAATTTTAAGACATATTCAACATAATATACAATTAAATTAATATTTAAATATATGTACTTAGATACATTCAAAAGAGTTTAAAATGTTGTTCTTACAAAAATGGTTCAAAAGAGTTGCTTGTGGCGTATCTTTTATCTTAACTAGTTTACTTCATTCCAGTAATTCTAATATTGGTATGACATTCAATATGGATAATTAAGCCTTTAAGACCATCTTCTTCAGTATCAAAACCTAAAATATGTTGATGTCATAAATTTTTAGTTTTGTATGACTCAAATAAAAAAAATATCATAATTGTGTCGTAAAGAGTAGTCTGGAATGAAAGATCGAAAGCAAAATGACTTAGGAGTGGTGGGTCTATGAAGCAAAGTGATTTAAATAAATATGGAGAAATTTCGTAAATGATCCCACAACTTCCATACTGTTTCAATTTGGAACATCAGTTTAAGAGTTTAATATAAAAACACAAAACAACCATCATAATACTTCAAAAAAATATGTGTGTGTGTGTGTGTGTGTGTGTGTGTGGATATATTAGTAATACTATAATTTTTATTATATAATTATATATATATCTCGGGTTCAGTTCCATATGGAACCAGAACCAACCCAAAAACCGTCGGTTCTCCTATATGTGGAACCAACCCGAGAACCATGATCAATTTTTACCCAACCCAACCCAACCAAATGGGGGTGGTTCGGTTTCGGTTTCGGGTTTACCCAACCCATGCTCACCCCTAAAAACTACTATACATGATACAACATTTCATTGTACCTTTTAAATATTTCATAATTCTTACCAATGCATTCTAGTGCTCTTCATTCAGATTTTGAGTATATCTACTCAATCTACACACAACATAAGCTATGTTAGGTCGAGTGAAGTTCATTAGGTGCATCAAGCTTCCAATAATTTATGTATACTCTTGTTAAGCAACACTTTCTCCTTTATTTTTATTTAATTGTGTGTTTGTATCATAAGAAGTGCTCACAGGAGTCATCTCAAAATAGTTAAACTTCATTAGAAGTTTTTCAACATAGAGCTTGTGTGACAACATTAAGCCACTTTCTTTCCTTATGATTTTAACACCTAAAATTACACTAGCTTCCCTTAGATCTTTCATGTCAAACTGTTGATAAGTTTATATTTATTATATTTATTTCTCTCATATTTAGCATGTTTTAATATATTGTGAATCTTAAATATATATTTTGAGTATGTTTTGTAGCTTAGAGCATATCTGGACTTAATTGATTGAAAGTAGATTTAATTTGCCATTTTACAAGTTTTAATTTGGTTGTGCTCTTTCAGGATGTTGACAGATTGGTGATGTTCCGGTAGAAAAATTATATCTTGAGCTACAGAGATCGGAATGAAGTAATTCTTGATTCATTGGAAAGCTAACATCTGGAGATACAAATCACATTCAGACTATGAAACCCAGTTTGCACGTTAAGAGGGTCAAATTCAGCTTCAAAGTCACGATTTACGAGTCACCGCTGGTTCAGAAGCAGTTGCGGTATTTTAGGCATATCTTTGGCTGTAGATGTCCGTTTTATGCGATTCAGGTGTCGTTTCGAAGATAAGAAAGAGATCTACAACTTTTATGCTTTGAGTTTTGAGAAATAATGGCTTAATCAAGGTCGAATATCAGCTTGAAGTTGCTGTTGCTGTTCTGGAGCATTGCTTGGCTGACAACTTTGAAACCTTATAGTTATTTTGAATCTTTTTAGTTGTTTGGGGTACTTTTGTAATAATATATAAAATTTAGGGAGTTTTTATGAGTTTAGCCATAAGTTTTAGGTTTCTTTGGTTTTTAAAAGCTGCCGCACATGAGGAGCTCGCCGGTTTTTTATTTCTAGTTTTAGTTTCTTTTATTCTTATTTGTTTTTCTTTTGGTGATGGCCGACTAATTTTCTGTTTCAGTTCTAGGGATGATTTCAATCGCCAACACCAGTTGTGAGGATTGATTTTTCTTGCTTAAACTTTCTTTAATTTCAAGTATTTACTTCTTTGTTGTTCAGATTTATTGCAATTAATTTTCTTGTCTTCGCTTGTAGAATTGGTTCTGCAATTGCAAATCTGCTTGATTTTCTTTCAACCGCTTAAGTGAAGAATTCAATTAGAAGCAAGTGAATTGATTGAAGATTACTTTTATTTCTGGTTAGTTCATACGAAGAAGTAAAACAGGTTAATTTGTTCAAGTTTTTGGATTGTTGCCTGGAATAAACTTTTTGATTCATTGATCTTAATGCTGATTTTGAGATAATTAGAAATTGCTTTTCAATGTCTGGTTACTCAAAATTAAGAAATTATCTGAAACTTTTTCTGGTTAATTTTACTGCTGAATTCTTAGGGTTCTTTTTAGCTTTAAAGAGAGTCCTGTTTATTTGCTTGAATTGAAGAAATATTTTCTTTCGATGATCAACTGCGTGATTGGAATGGATAATCAACCCTGAACTGAGCGTCTTTAGTATTGGTTAATTTTGTTTTGATTCTACAGTTAATTTATTTCAGTTTTTAATTGAAGAAACCCCCCCAATCTTTTATTTCAGTTTTCTAATAGGAAGCTTTCAGTAAAAAAATCTCCTTTGGGATTCGACCTGGTTTTCACTGCTAGACTATAAATTTATTTATTCTGAGTTGTTAGGGATACCAGAATTATTTTTGGCGGTTTCGACGACTTACCAACTGTGAAGATATAAAGCTTTTGGTGTATTCAACTATTTCAAGAGTAGTTCAAAAAATGAGCATATCATCCACATAAAGGCTGAGTAGTACACATTCACCACCTTTAAGTTTTGTGTAAATACATTTATCAACTCCAGTAGTTGAAAAATCGTTACCTAATCAGACTTGATCAAATTTCTCATGCCATTGTTTAGGTGCTTGCTTTAATTCATATAAGAATTTCACAACTTGCACACCTTTGTTTATTGTCCAGAAACAACATAGCCTTCTGGTTGGACCATATATATTTCCTCTTGTAGATCCCCATTTAAGAAAGAAGTTTTAACATCCATTTGATGTATAACAAATTTATGTATAGAAGCCAGGGCAAATCAAATTCTTATTGAAAAAATCCTAGAAACTGGTGCAAAAGTGTCAAAATAATCATAATTTTCTTTTTGAGTAAATCCTTTTGCTACAAATCTTACTTTATATTTGTCAATAGAGCCATCAGGCTTAAGTTTTCTTTTGAAAATCCATTTATAACCAATGGGTTTACCACCATGTGGTAAGTCTACTAAATCCCATATTTGGTTTTGTAAAACAGAGTCTATTTCATTTTGAATGGCTTATTTCTAGAAAATAAATTCTTATGAAAAAATTACTTAGTTAAAAGTTATGGGATTATCTACAAGGTATGTGTAAAAGTCATGTCCGAAAGAACTCTCTTTCTTTTCCTTTTACTCTTTCTCAATTCTTCCACTTGATGTTCAGGGACATTTTCATCAATTGGGGCACGAGAAATTTTTTCATTCCTTAAAGGAAAGATATGCTTAAAAAACTTAGCATTTTTTGTTTCGATTATGGTGTTGCAGTCCAGCACATCACTTCTCAACATCAAAACTTTGTATGCAGCACTATGCTCAACATATCCAATAAATATGCAATTGGATGTCTTTGATCTAATTTTACGCTTTTTTGGTTTAGGAAGCATAACTTTTGCAAGACATCCCCAAACTTTCAAGTACTTTAAGTTTGGGGGATAACCCTTCCATATTTCATATGGAGTTACACCAGTCCTTTTATAAGGAATTCGATTTGCAAATGACAAGCAGACAAAATAGCTTCCCCCTAAAGATTATCGAGAGCAGAAAAACTAACAATCATGACATTCATCAGTTCTTTCAAAGTTCTATTTTTTCTTTCAGCTACACCATTTGATTCAGGAGAGTATGGTGGAGTTAACTCATGAATTATCCCTTCTTTTTCATAGAAATCATTAAACAATAAAAACTCACCTCCTCTATTTGATCTAACCCTTTTAATCCTTTTATTCAATTGGTTTTCCACTTCAGACTTATAAAACAAAAACATATCAAAAGCCTCATCTTTGTTTCTTAACAAATAAACTTTAGTGAATCTAGAGCAATCATTTATAAAAGTCACATAATACCTTTTTCCTCCTCTAGTCATAGTATGTTTCAAATCACCAAAATCAGTGTGAATTAAACTTAGTAATTCTGATTCTCTTTCAATTGAAGCACAAGATTTCTTTCTTGATTTTGTGTCAACACATATTTCACATTTATTAAAACTTGTGTTACTAGGGGGTGTGATTAAATCTAATGATTGCATCTTTTTTAAATAAGATAAACTCATATGTCCTAATCTAGCATGCCATAAATCAAGAGAGTTAGCCAAGTAGAAGAAGATGCATCATTATTATTGATGATATTAAAAACACTCAGTACAAAGAGACCCTGGTTACAATAACATTTACCCACATAATTATTGTTTCTAGTCATCACTATTTTGTCATAATCAAATGTGACCTTGATGCCGGTCTTCATCAGCAAAGACATGGAGAACAAGTTGGATCTTATGGTGGGAACATGCAGCACATCACTTAGGGCCAATGTCTTTCTACAGGTTAATTTCAGAAGTACCTTACTTTTGCCTATAACTGGTGTACCTCGGGAGTCACCAAGATACACTATTTCAACACCTTCTCCTATTGGAGTATAGGAGGAAAACGTATTTCTATTGCCACAAATATGCCTAGTGGTACCAGAATCTATTTTATTGCCACAAATATGCCTAGTGGTACTAGAATCTATCACTCACTCTTTTGAATTAGCAACAAGATATGTTTGTGAAACCATTGTAGTAATGATGTCATCATCATCATCATTCCCATGAGCCTGATTTGCCTTCGGCTTAGGAGGTTTTTCAAAGTGCTTCCTTTTTCGGCATTGTCAAGCAAAGTGCCTTTTTTTTCCACAGATGAAGCAAGGTGGCACTTCTTTTTCATCATTATTGGCTGGCATAAGTCTTGGCTTGGAGTTATTGTTGGGTTTCTGTTTTGGATTATACCTCTTGGAGTTGATGAGATTGCCATTGGAAGTCAATTGCTTCCCTTTAGCTATGCGCTGTTCTTTCCTATTGGTGTCCTCGATGATGATGTGAGTGATTAGGTCGGCCAAAGATAGCTGCTTGTGCTTTAGTTGTTACTTGTAGTCTTTCCATGATGGTGGCAGCCTTTCAATCAACAAGCCGGCTACGAACTCTTTTTACAGTGTGATCTTTTCTCCTTTCAAGTCTTCCAGAAGCTTGTGGTATTCATTGATTTGTGTCTTGACATCCTTTTCATCTTCCACCTCCCACCGATAGACTATGCCGACCACAAACTTCTGCTTGCTCGCATTTTCTGCCGTGTATTTGAGCAACATGGATTCCCATATTTCTTTTGCTTCCTTGTACTTAATGTAGACATTGAACAACTCATTAGATAAAGTTGAAATTATTGTGTGACGGCATACCTTATTAGCATAAGTCTAGGACTCATACAGCTTGGGCTTAGTCGGTTTGGACTCATTCAATGCGAAGGCAACTCCATGCACATCCAATAGCATGTAAATGCATTCTTGCCATCTTTTGTAGTTTTCTCCACCAAATACTTCTATCTTTGAAATGTCGAGGAATGGCTTTGCTAAAGTTGATAGTGGCGGTGGTAGTACTGGCATCTTGGCATTTGATGCAACTTTCATGTAGAAGTGAGCATCAGTGAGCGCCCTATCACAAGCAACAAGGTCAGGATCTTTTTCCCTATTGATTTTCACAATTTCGGTTACAAGAGCTTTCTCACAATTGGCAGCTGTAGCCTCGATATCAGCAAGCTCTTCCCGGACAATGCCCATAGGATTGATGACGGAAGCACCATTGGCGTGGGTTAGATCCATTATAATCCTTGAGATTGTTGGAACAAATGGCTTGGAACAATCATGAACCAACCAATAAACCAAAAACTTGAGGCTTGTATACACTGTTCTCAAGAATTATAGCTTGTGACTCTCCAAAGCGTGTAGGAGAAAAGGTCTGCGAGAATCCCCCAGGATACAACGAGTTTTCTGGGAAGTGTGCACTCACACTTAGGGTACTCTAGGAATTAGGAAAAAAAGCACAAACCAGCGAAGAGCAGAAGGGGTCAAAGAGGAAGAGAAAGCTTGAAAGCTGTGGTGCAATTTGAGAGTGGAGTGAGACTGGGTATTTAAAAGGAACAAACTAGCTGGATTTAAACGTTTGGGGTGTATCTTGGCATATACAAAAAATCTCAGTTGGGATTTTGTATGTTGAGTCTGTTTTGATTCTCAATACGTGAAAAACAAGTTTTTCGGGTAAGGGTAAAAAAGTAAATTTAGAAAAAATGTAAAAATCAACTTGGATCAGGCCTCATGATACTTCACGGGCAGGGGGCAAATTGGGCCTTTTCAACTGTTTTGGTCTAGCTTGTGCGTTCAAGCCCATTATTGCTTTCTTTCTTACCTAGCCTACTTGAGCATGGTAACTCATAAAGTCTAGAAATTCTCCTTGTCCAAGTCATGTGGGATATGCCTTTTGGAATATTTCATACAACAGTGACCACGCCAGGTTAGGTTGGTGCATGAAAGAACGGAAGAGGAAATGGCTTTGAGAGACGTGATGGGCATGGGCCCAATCTTACCTCTTCTTGGCAAACAATCTTAAATTCACATCGGTTAGAGTCGGGAATTCAATTCGTCATTAGGGAGATTCAAGAATTCAAATCTCAAGTTCGTTCTTGGGGACGAATGTTGGCGATGCACGACAAGAAGACAAAGCTAGGAGGGTCAAAGCAGGAAACCGGTATGAACGTGGAGGAGATGAGGCTTTGGTCAGTGATGTGACAGGAGGAGAGAAAAGAGTTGTGGTGGAGGTGGAGAAGAGAAGCAAGAAAACGAAGAAGAGGAATCAAATTTTCATGGATTATGATGAGTGAATTGGTTCGATTTTTTCACGAAAGGATTTTTTCACTTAAGCTTTTAATTTGTTAACAAGATTGATTTGTATTAATACAAAAGCTAGGGGCAAATTTTTAATGCATGAAGGCTCAGAGGTCAAAGTTGGCATTTCTATTTTGTTTTTTTTGTAACAATAAATGGCTGAGTTAACATGTGAGGGGGTAAGTGTAAGTGTAAGTATTTTAAACAATAAGGATATAAGTGTAGGTTTAAACAAACCTTAGGTGTTTTGATAATTTTCCTAAACATAAAAGCCAACTATAATGAGGGGTAAATTGTACCCGTGGCCCCAAACCTTTTAATATTGTCCTATTTTAGACCCTAGCCTTAAAACCTTGTATGGGAAGTCCTCAATCTCAATTTTTTGTCTCATTTAGACCTTTGCCTGATGGAAAACATTAAAATTGATTGTATTAGCCACATGGCACGCTAGCTTGGGGCGATTGACCACGTGGCACAATGAATGGACCCTAGTAATGAAGAAAAAAAAAATTGAAACCCTCTTACCTGAAGCTTTCAGCAGCTACCTAGATTGCCGCCACCACCAATCAATAACTAACCACCGTTGCTCAACCCTCCCTTAACCTCAAGCCGTTGCTCCAAAGTCATCCGAGAAGCATTGCCGCCGAGAGCCAACATTAATTTCCGATTTTGATTGCCAATACCCTCTTCGCTCCTCTGCCCATCACCGATGAATTCCCCTTTCTGGCTCAACTCCCCTGAAATGATTGGATGATTGGATGGTCAGATTCAACGTTTGGAGCGATGCGTGGGAGGACGACAGATGGCCAGTTTCGATGATTGGTTGACGGCATGGGAGGACGGCGATTCGACAATTCGAAGAGCATGGAGGACAGCAACTATTGCAATTCAAACGACCGCAGATGGATGGACTGGTAGACAGATGACATGGGGGATGGAGCTTAGGAGATTTAAACGCTAGCGATTCTGACAGACGAACAGCGGCAGCATGAACAAATAAAATCTTCGTTCAAGGCTTTTATTTTTTTTTTTTTTTGCGTTTTCTTTTATTATTATTATTATTATTATTTTCTTTTTTTGAATAGTTTTCTTCCTTTCCACATCATCGCCAGTAGTTGGTTATTATGCCATGTGGCAAGATGGACGAACATTGGCATGCCACATGCGCAGTTCTGTCAAACTAAACGTTTTCCGTCCTCCAAAGGTCTATAATAAAATAAGAAATTTCGGTTGAGGACTTCTCATGCGAAGTTTTGAGGTTAGGTTCCAAAATAAGACAACAAACGTTAGGGGACGTGGGTGTAATTTAGCTCTATAATGAGAGGCACGTAAAAAACCGTAGAGTAAATTTCCTTTTCTCTTTTCTTAGTATGGATACTAGAGTTCTAGATATGCTTCCTGCCTCCATCCAAAACAAAAAGCACATGTAATTATTTTTCTTTTTTTTTTCAGTATATTCAAAGAATTTTCTGTATAGTAGGTGTATTAGATTAATCTTTTTACAGTACTATGAAGTACCCAAGTGAAGATTTTTCTAAACAACGAGTCGTTTCTATTCATAAGACTCCAAATTAAACTTAAAATCTCTTACATAAGGTGTCTAAGTCTATTTTACCCAGACCAACTCACTATTAATATTGTTTTTGTATTAATAACGTATGAAAAACATTTCTAACTTCACTCATGAATGATCTATAAACTATTAAAATGCCATTAATATGAAATATGTAAGCACACCTGTACCAGAAGAAGGAAAGTCCATCGTAAAAAATACCATTATAAACAACTTGATTCATATAAGGTTCTTCATATTATATATTAGGAGGAGTTGGTCTTTGGTAATAATTTTTGGTCATCTGAATATGCTCAGTGATACACAATATCATTGAGGGTCTATTTGGATACAATTAATAACAAAAGGGAATTTGGGAGATGAAGAAGTAGGAAGACCGAGTTATTTTCTCTTGATTTGAATGGGTGGAACAAATACATAAGGGGAGGGAATTGGGAAATAATAATTTTGCTTCTCTTTGTTTCATCATATTGAAAATAGGGAGTTATAATAATTATTCTCTTCTCATTTTCCATTCTTTCAAGCTAACTAGACTTTTCTATCGCACATTTTTAATTGTTCAGTATGTTTAAGCATTTTTAAAGTCCTTTCCTCATTCCTTTCTTTGATTTTCAAATAAAGATAATGCATGTCTTAATTATACTATTATGCTTGAAACTTTTTCATACTTTTCACAAACCCACAACAGAAAGTTGTGCGTAGAAATGTTATGGGAATTTGCAACCACAAGAATGGCTTCTTGACCTAAAAGCACATACTCAATTAAACTTTTTGAAAGCAAAACCCTTTACGGGAAGACATTTCCACATCACCAATGTTGGGAAAGAAATTTCCCAAACACCCATCATGTGGAAAAATAAATAAATACAATCAATCAAGCACGTAAAATTTAACAGACTTTGGCTCTTAATTAACCTATATCCAAGATGAGAGAGATCCACTTAATGAAATATAGTGATTATAGTATAAGTATACTCTTGGTGCTCATGCTAGCTTATGGATCCCATATATACTATTAATAACTTTAATATATTATTCTTACACAATTACAAAATATGATAATTACAAAAAGGCTCATCCTACTCGTCTCTATTTTAAGACCCTTCCCCATCGAATCCTTCACATTAACTTTTTCTCTCATACTCAAAACTCTAACGTAACAAGTATTTTTACACAAACTCAAACCACATCAAAATAGGAAAATTAAATCAAAAAAAAAAATCTAAATTCAATCCTTAAAAAAATTAGATTAGTAAAAATTTCAAGTCATCATCTTCTTTGAATTTGAGTCAATCACCCCAACAATCTCCTTCTTGGCTCAAATTTTCCAAAGCACTAAAATGTTGAAACAACCATGAAGAAACGATGTGACCACAAAGACAAACACAAATATGAACATCACACACCAAACACCAAACACAACCTCAACATTGAGTGGGAACAACCATGAGCATTACTATGAAAGTCAACACCACAAGCATCAACACATATAAACACGAGCTCCATAATGTGAAGAACTACCACAAGCTCTACCACATTAGGACCAAACCATTAACTATGACATCCCTTATGGGGAAAGAAATTCCTCAAACACCAATCTTGCTTAGCAAAAAAAAAATATAATCAACCTGACATGAACAAGTTTAACCTGGTTCGGCTATTATTCACTACCCCATATTCACAAATTAGAGAAATTCACTTGAACAAAGTATAGTGATTGTAGTAAAAATATGTTCTTAGTACTTAGCTTGGCCTATAGATCATCTACACACTACTCATAATCTTAATATCTTGTCTAACACAAGTACATATTATGAGAGTCACAAAAGTCTCATCCTACTCTTACCCATTCTTGGACCTCTTTCCTTTTTCAAACTTTCACATCTTGCTTCATCACACTGGCTTTTCTCTTATAGAAAAACCTTAAGACAACAAGCTTTTTTAAAACCACACACAAACCTAAACTACATTAAAATATGAAAACTAAATCCAAAACAAAAACCTAAACTCAATCATAAAATAAAAATTAGTAACAACTTTAGGTTCTCATTTTCTTTGAATTTGAGTGAATTATCCCAACAAGGCCAACTTCTTTCTTTTGTCTTTCTTTCTTTTAATGTTTTCAAATTTTATATATTTTCAACACAAATAATAGGAAAATCTTAATGTAACATACCACAAAAGCAACATATCCATTTAAGCCATCCGTCTTTGTCAAATCCACTTGAGTTCCATGAAAACGGACGGTCCAGATAGATTGTTATATCTATTGTTTGTTATATAATCATAAGTCTAGATAATATTTGAGAATATGAATTTTAACCGCACCTTACACTGGGCAACCAATATATAGCTTTGGTTGCTTTCATCTAAAAAACATACTCGCTTAAGCAGTTTAAATTAATATGCAATCGCAGTTAGAGTGCATGCAACTCTATTAATTAATAAACTTAATTTAGTGTATGTACTTCTCGAATTAACTAAGTTCTAATTAATTTTTATATGAAAAATAATCATTGCGAACCGTTCTTAAAAACCTCCATCAAATACACGCATAAGGGTGGCCATTTTTGTTGTCCAACTCGTGGGGTGCACTCTGGGGAGGAGGACTCGGCGTCAATCTTTCCAGGGCATGTGCTAGTGCTTTTGGTCGTTTTGCATCTGTCTTTTTAGACTCGTCTAAAGTATAAAACACGTGAGAAAGCCCAGTTTTTCCGGTAAACGATTCTCTACGGTACTTTTTATGCATTTATTTATTTATTTTTGCATTCGGAAGCATACATTACATACATATATAAGGGATGGTGTACTAGTATTCTAAGTAAGAAAAGATGAATGTCAATTTCTTTAAAACCCAAAAAGCAACAGAGTTAGTTTAATATGACATTTTGGAGGGAGTACGGAGACTAAAGTCACACCTGATGCTTCCCACAACGTCACAAGCATCTTAGTCATTGGACTACTGTACTGTCTATATATGCTGTCTTTTCGTTCGATTCAAGTATAGCGTTGAAAAAGCTTTTTCTAGTGGCTGAAAGAAGAAATAGGCATCAAACTCTTTTGAATGACCCATCAGCCCAAAAAGATTCTTCCCATACCCATCTGCCCATCAAAATTTCAAAATTGTACCAACTCGGCCACTAAATATCTTGACTAATAATTTCTCGGCCAAATACCATCTTAACTCGGCTAAAAGGTGTAACTTTTTTTTTTTTCAAAAAAGAAACTCACAAATGGTGTAACTGGGATGAACTGCACTATTGGTCCCAAATACATAATTACTATTGAAAATTAGTCCTCAACCCTTGTCTCATTGCATATTAGTTGTATAACTTTATAAAGCGCTACATATTAGTTCCTAGCCCCATGAGAAAACTGAGTTAGAATAGAAATCTAATTTAAATGGAGAAAAATTAATTAACTTAAATAGTCCATTAACTATAAGGAAATCATGATACAGTTTGTATTTACTAGAAGACAATTTCTATAGCTCAAATTAAAAGTTTAAAAATCTGATGTTTTACAATTAGACCAAAGCAGTGAATTTTATAGGGCTAAGAAGTAATATGCAATAGATTTTAAAGGTCTAGGACCACTATGGAATGAAAGATAGGTTTCGGACCAATTTGTAAATGTAATTATAGATTTGTGATGAATGGTGCAATCTATGCGCTGTAAGGGAGATAATTGAGACCCATCTGATTTTGTAGTAGTTGAGCGATTATTAAGGGCAAATAATTATTAATTCCCGTATTGCTCCTTTGTGAGTCTTCAAAATTCCATCACAAAAAAAAATGGTCTTAAGGTACCTATTGATTTGGTGAGTCATGCTTGGGATATGGAGCAGTGGCAAAAAGTCGTAGTAACAACTAAAATTTAGGGTTTGTTCAAATTGGCCCAACTGAAATGCCCTTGACCCACTAGCCAAGCCAACCTGGCCAAATTTATAACGATGCGTGGGACGATGACAGATGGCCAATTTCGATGATTCGACAATTCAATGGGCAGGGAGGACGGCAACTAGGCGATTCGAACGACGACAGATGGATGGACTGATAAACGGATGACATGGGGGACGGCAAAGTAGGAGATTTAAACATTGGCGATTTGGATGGATGGACAACGGCAGTGTGAACGAACGAAATCTTTGTTCAAGGCTTTTCTTTTTTTTTCCGTTTTATTATTATTATTATTATTATTATTATTATTATTATTATCTTTTTTTAGTAGTTTTCTTCCTTTCCACATCATCACCAGTAGTTGATTATTATGCCACATGGAAAGATGGACGGATACTGGCATGCCATATAGGCAGTTTCATCAAATTAAACATTTTCTGTACTCCAAAGGTCTTTAATAGAATAAGAAATTTAGATTGAGGACTCCTCATGCGAGGTTTTGAGGTTAGATTCCAAAATAGGATAATAATAAAATGTTAGGGTTCGTAGGTGCAATTTAGCCATATAATGAGAGATGCGTAAAAAAACCATAGACTAAATTTCCTTTTCTCTTTTCCTAATATGGTTACTAGAGTTCTAGATGTGCTTCCTCCCTCCATCCAAAACAACTAGCACATGTAATTGTTTTTTCTTTTTTTTTTTTTCAAAGTATTCAGAGATTTTTTTATACAGTAAGTGTATTAGATTAATCTTTTTTACAGTACTATGAAGTACCCAAGTGAAGATTTTTCTAAACAACAAGTCGTTTCTATTCATAAGACTTCAAATTAAACTTAAAATCTCTTACATAAGGTGGCTAAGTCTATTTTACCCAGACTAACTCGCTATTAATATTGTTTTTGTATCAATAACGTATGACAAACATTTCTAACTTCACTCATGAACGATCTATAAACTATTAAAATACCATTAATATGAAATATGTAAGCACACTTACACCAGAAGAAGGAAAGTCCATCGTAAAAAATACCATTATAAACAACTTGATTCATATAATGTTCTTCATATTGTATATTAGGAGGAGTTGGTCTTGGATAATAATTTTTTGTCATCTGAATACGCTTAGTGATACACAATATCATTTAGGGTCTATTTGGATACAATTAATAACAAAAGGGAATTTGGGAGATGAAGAGATCGGAGGACCGAGTTATTCCATTTTGATTTGAATGGGCAGAACAAATACATAAGGGAAGGAAGTGGGAAATAATAATACTCCTTCTCTCTATTTCCTCATATTGAAAATAGGGAGTTATGATAATTATTCACTTCTCATTTTCCATTCTTTCAATCTAACCAGACCTTTCTATCACAATTTTTCAACTGTTTAGTATGTTTAAGCATTTTTAAAGTCATTTCCTCTTTCCTCTCTTTGATTTTCAAATAAAGATAATGCATGTCTTAATTATACTATTACGCTTGAAATTTTTTCATACTTTTCACAAACCCACAACAGAAAGTTATGTGTAGAAATGTTATGGGGATTTGCAACCACAAGAATGGCTTCTTGACCTAAAAGCAGATACTTGATTAAACATTTTAAAAGCAAAACCCTTTACGGGAAGACATTTCTGCATGACCAATGTTGGGAAAGAAATTTCCCAAACACCCATCACATGCAACAAAAAATAAATATAGTCAATCAAGCACATAAAAGTTTAATATACTTTGGCTCTTAATTAACCTATATCCATGATGGGAGAAATCCACTTAACGAAATATAGTGATTACAGTAAAAGTATACTCTTGGTGTTAATGCTAGTTTATGGATCCCATATACACTATTGATAACTTTAATATCTTACTCTTACACAATTACAAAATATGAGAATCACAAAAAGGTTCATCCTACTCGTGTCTATTTTAAGACCTTTCCCCTTCAAATCCCTCACATCTTACCTTCGAAACCCTCACATTAACTTTTTCTCTCATATTCAAAACTCTAATATAACAAGTATTTTTACACAAACTCAAACCACATCAAAATAGGAAAACTAAATTCTAAACAAAAATCTAAACTCATTCCTTAAAAAAATTGGATTAGTAAAAATTTCAAGTCATCATCTTCTTTGAATTTGAGCCAATTACCCCAACAATCTCTTCTAGGCTCAAATTTTCCAAAGCACTAACATGTTGCAACAACCACAAATAAATAATGTAACCACAGAGACAAACATGAATATGAACATCACACACCAAACACCAAACACAACCCAACATTGAGTGGGAACAACCATGAACATTACTATGAAAGTCAACACCACAAGTATCAACACATATAAACACGAGCTCCATAATGTGAAGAACTACCATAAGCTCCACCATGTTAGGACCAAACCATTAACTGTGACATCACTTATGGGGAAAGAAACTCCTCAAACACCCATCTCGCTTAGCAGAAAATAAATATAGTCAATCTGACATGAACAAGTTTAACCTAGTTTGGCTATTCACTAGCCTATATTCATGGATTAAAGAAATTCACTAAAACAAAGTATAGTGATTGCAGTAAAAATATGTTCTTAATACGCACGTGGTCTATAGATCCTCTACACACTACTCACAATCTTAATATCTTGTCTAACATAAGTACGAAATATGAGAGTCACAAAAGTCTCATCCTACTCCTCCCCATTCTTGGAACTCTCTCCTTTTTCAAACTCTCACATCTTACCTCTTCATCACACTGACTTTTCTCTCATAGAAAAACCTTAATACAACAAGCTTTTTTTAAGCCACACACAAACCTAAACTACATTAAAATATGAAAACTAAATCCAAAACAAAAACCTAAACTCAATCATATTTCTATAGCTCAAATTAAAAGTTTAAAAATCTGATGTTTTACAATTAGACCAAAGTAGTGAATTTTATAAGGCTAAGAAGTAATAAGCAATAGATTTTAAAGGTCTGGGACCAATATGGAATGAAAGATAAGTTCCAGGCCAATTTGTAAATGTAATTATAGATTTGTGATGAAGGGTGCAATCTACGCGCTGCAACGGAGATAATTGAGACCCATCTGTTTTTGTAGCAGTTGACCAGTTATTAAGGCCAAAAAATTATTAATTCCCGTATTGCTCCTTTGTGAGTGTGGCAACGTGCGGATCGTTTTCGGGAGTCGCCACCAATCAGTTTTCTTAGGTCGATTGGTCACCTAATTAAAAAAAATTTAGTAATAATAATAACAATAATAATAATAATACATTTTTTTATTTAATTTTTTTATTTAATTTTTTTTTTAAATTATTTTAATGGCCGGACGAAATTGGGTGTCAACAGTGAGTGTTCAGAATTCCATCACAACAAAAGAAAAAAAGGTCTGTAGAAATGCATAATGAACACACTTTTGCTCCAGAGTTTCGTCAATTTGCTAATTAAGGTATCTATTGGTTTTGTGAGTCATGCTTGGGATAAGGAGCAGCAGCAGAAAGCCGTAGTAACGGCTAAAATTAAGGGTTTGTTCAAGTTGGCCCAACTGAAATGTCCTTGACCCACAAGCCAAGCCAACTTGACCTGACATTAATTGGCACTCTTTCTTTAAACCCCTTTAATTGCAACTGAGCTAGCTACAAGTTTTCTTCTATTGTTTATATGTATGGATATAGGTTCGTTAGGAACAACGTTAGTGCTTAGCATTAGAAGCTGGGAAACCCATCAAACAGTTATATCAACATGTAGCGCTAATCTCGCAACTCTATTCGCAACCAAAGGAATAAGTTACAACATTTAAAAAGGAGTGATGATCCACCATGATCCTAGTGACTTGTGACAAAATGACCATCAACTTAATTACTACTAGTTCATATTAAAGTAATGATCTGGAACCAAATTGACCTAATGCTGAAATCATCCAGCATGAAAGGAGAATATTGGCCAAGTGAATTTTGTAACTTGGTAACATGATACTCCCTCCATTTCACAAATGTTGACCTTTTTATTTTTTTAACTAAAGTTTGACATGAACATATTCATATTAATTTGTGTTGTAAAAAATTCTTAAAAACTATATTTTATAAAAAATTTTAAAATAAAAAAATTATGAATTAATTGTTATAAATAGTAGATGAGACAAGCGTTGTGAGAAAGGAGAATAATTTAATTGATCCAAACCCAACGGCCTCCTCAACCTAAGCTTAAAATTTGAAATTCTCAACACGACATGTGGACTGAAATCAGAGATGGCCCAACTTGAACCCAGACCAATGTGGGTCAAAGCTGGGGAACAAATAAGTTCAAACATACACAATTGGGCTCTATTTATTATTGACGAAGCAATAAGATGGGTAGGATCCAATCTTAATCTGTTCATGACTTATGAGGTATTAAACCATACTCATGGAAATATATACTTCTTTGTTTGTGAAAATGGATATTAATAAGACAGTGTTGGACTTTTGTATAAAAATATGCTGGACACAGGTGCGGGCTTAACAGTTTACAGAGTGATGGCAATTGCCTGAGAAACTATATTTATGGACAATTATTTTTTGGTAAAATGTCATTTTGACTCATGTTGACCCAAGAACAAAATATGTTGTCAACTATAAAATGGTAATCAATGATTATATATATGTGTGTTTCAGCTGAGATTTAAAATAAAGTTTTTTTTTCTAATGTTTACTTTAGGGTGAAAAATGAACGAAGAACTCAAACTGGGCTCAATTTGGACTCAATTTAAAACTTGTATGTATCTTCTTCAAAATGTTATCAAGTCAAGTTTGAAGAAAATTTTGACCTTGATATATAATTTAAATAAATCTCAATTTGCTTATTACTTGATTTGGCTTCACTCAGTTCAATTTTAGCTTTTTGTCTTAATTTATGTGAATAGCTTAAACTCAAGTTGGGCTTAAACGATTACAAGCTCATTCACCATTTGTTTATATTATCTTCAATTAAAATATTAAAAAAAATGTCAAACTCGATAGATATGTCAAACCAAATATGATCAGCCTATTTTTCAGGTTGTCTTTATTTGTTTCCAGCCCTAGTTACTTTATGTATAGTGATTATCTATTCAAATTGTACAACAAATGAAACCTTTTAATTTAATGCTGAAAAGCATTAGTAAAATTTTTTTATTCAAGTGATTATTTGGTAGATAAAGTAGTATATTCAAATTGTATTAATTCTTAAAAAATAAAAATAAAAATAGAACTAATGCATTATTTGTATTGTGAAACGAACAAAGACTAATTCATACAACTACATTGGTAGGGAAATATTACTTGCTTCAATCTTCAGTGAGGTTTTCTCACTAGGGCCCCTTGGCTGTCCGTACCTGGAGAAAATTCTGTAATGCCATTGCAACAAGTTGCCATAGCAGTATTACACAAAATGACAAATAAGAGAAGAATAGGTGTAAAAATAATTTTACTGGTTAAACGGTTGTGGCAGTTTAGGGGTTAAAGGTAAATATATATGCACAAATAAAGAGAAGTAAGATATTATAAATAGTAATTGTTGTAACATTGTATTGTATATTTCATGGAAAAATATTTCTCCCAATCTCTTTGTGAAATAATTTGCAGAGAAGTGAAATTAATGGCATGAAATCAGTGGCATTAGAAAGATAGAGGAGAGAGAGTATAATCTTATTAACAAAAAAAAAAAATGGTAGGGAGCAAGAAGAGAAGTAATGAGAGTTAATGTGGAGAAGTGAGTTAATCTATTATTAATAATTATATTTGTTGATAAGAAGAAGTTAATACAATCAATGCTAGTGTAATAGAGAAAGGTTGGAAGTGTTTTAAAGGTTTGGTTTTGTTAACATAATATAGAACATTTACGGCATTGTTGTGAGAAGAGAATATAAGTTGAAATCAGACCTAAAAGATGAATGGAAAAGGTGTTTGTTATGGATTCAAATCAGTAATAATCTAGTAATAATTGTGTGTATTTTATTGAGAGGTTTGGGGGAGACTGTAACAAAAAAAGTGATAGATGGAAACACCTTTTCTGAGATAAAATAGATTTTTGTGAAAGCCAAAATGTTATTCGTGGATACTAAATTGTCTTTATTTTTATAAAGTTGCATTTTTTTTTCTATTAGTTTTTTGCGCTTCTGAAACAAAATAATTGAAACAAAATAATTGAACATCATGCGTTATAGTGATTAAAAACACGATAAATAAAAAGAACACGTAGATTCACCAGAAAAGCGATGAAGGTACAGCGAGTGGCCATGAAAAAACGTGTAGGAATATGTGAAAACCGACAGAAAACATGAAAAGGCGGTTTAGGAAAATGTAAAAGACCTTTGGCTGGGAGTTTTTTCTTTAATATGGGTAGTTATAAATCTTTATTCCTTCATAGAGTAGTTTTCATCTTATTTGCCAAAGTGAGGTACTTTTTGAAATCTCATCATATCTTGTGCTGCTCAAAATGAAGAAGTGGTTATAAATCTCTGAAAAGCATTTTGTGGTTGCAAAAACGCGACCTCGACAGAGACGATAAAATCTGACCGATCCAATGACTTGGCATGATTTACGAAAATCCAAATTCGGCCCGACTCGATTGGATCAAAAAAATTAATGACTCGGATTCAACTGTGCCTAACCTAAACCTAATTGAAGTGAAATTTAAAAGAATCAGAACTCAAATAATCTAAACCTTAAATATCAAAAACTCGAATGACCTAAATCCAAAATGACCCATATTCGAGACTTATCTGACTTGAATCTGAAGTGACCCAATGACTAAACTTGACATAACCTAATTTTAACCTAAATCAATATAAATATATGATCGGTAAAGATTTAAAAAAATTATGAATTTTTTATATATTGCTTATCTAATTTACATATCAATTATGAGCACACAATTTAAGAAACTTTAAAATACTATCGTGTCGTCATCTACCATCGTGTCTTTCACGTCTTTCGGCGTTCGATCTCTCGCCATCTCTCCTTTCTCCTCACCTCATCTCCTCAATCTTCTACCTCAAAATCGCCGCTACCTCTCACCTACTCGCCCAGTCTGAAATCGATTTAGCTTCGTTTGATCTTTTCATCTCACCAAATTGAAGCCCCTCGAATCTCACTATAAAATCGCCACTACCAATCGAGAAAAGGAAAAGGTCGTAGATTAATCACCCATTTTGGCATCAGGATTGATTGCCCTAAATTGATCTACTTTAATTATTTTAAAGTAAAAGGAGAAGAGGGCACAATGGTCATTATGTATGACAAAACTTACTTAAAAGGGAAATGGTGCAGAGAACTTAGGATGAAGGGAGTACAAGATTAGTCTTTAATTATTTATCTTTGAATTTGAATTTAATTTACCATAAACCTTAAACTCAAAACCCTAACCACATGTCCTAACCTAAATCATAAGCCATAATCCTAAACCAAAACCTTATTGAAACCTTAACCTTTACCATAAACTCCTAACTTTAATCATAAGCCCTCAATCCTAACCCTAAAACCTAACCTTAACACCTAATCTTATTGGTAACCATTATCCTAAACCTTAACTTTCATCTTTTATTGCTTTTCATATTTAATAAGTTTTATATTTGCGGGCTTCCATATCTAATAACTTTCCTTTTTTAAAAAAATATTCATATTTAGTAAATCTCATATTCAAAGACTGTCATATTTAATAAGTTCCATATTTTGCGTTCTTCTAAAATAAGTAACTTCCATCTTTAGTAAATTTGATGATCTTAGTAGGCAATTATCAAATTACAAAATTGGTCATTAAACTTTTAAGTATAGTGCAACTTGTACCTAAATTTTAAAAATTTTCATTTTAGTCACCATAATAATAATAACATAGGTTCCTAAATTTTTCAAATATTTACATTATCACCCAAAATTTTTAAAATTTTGTAGTTCAATCACTAATAGAATAATAGTGAACTAAAGTTACATTTTGTAGCAATTTCATAGTAAAAGTTGGATATCATAGCAAATTTATCAGAACATAATTAAGAAAATTTTTATGAATTTTTTAATTTAACATACTAAAAAAAGAAAAATTAAAAATTTTTAATTTAACTTACTAATAAAAGCAAAATTAACGTAAATTAATTGCACTAGAAATTGAATTATTTTATTTAAATTTTAACAAAAACTAAATGAAAAATTGAATTGATTAGGTGATTTCAGCATATATACTAGTAACCCAAATAAACCTAATTGGTCAACCCGAGTTTGGACTAAAACCTGACCTAAAATTACTCGAGACTGAAATTGACCCGACCTGCATTGAACCTGAACCTGAACCTGAACCTAAATAAACCTGACCAAACCCAATCCCGGACCAAAAATTCACTTAACTTGAAATTAACCTGAACCCAAATGACCCAACTTAAACCCAACTTGAACTGAATTCATGTTAACCCAATTAAACTTGAACTTGAATGACCTAACTCAAACCTGAACCAACTCAACCAATTGTCATCCTTAGACATGGAGGACAACAAAAGCGTTTATGGTTGTAAAAAAGTAGTTCACATTCGAGGGCATATGGTTCATATTTGGGGCCCTACGGTGAACAACATACCCCCCAAAAGTGAATCACTTGAAAAAGTCGTTCACATTTGGGGGTTTCGTGGTTCATATTCTGAGATTTACTTTTCACTTTCAGGGTCTTGCAATTCACATTCAAGAGGTTTGTGGTTCACTTTTGGGCCCTGATTGTGAACTACATGCCCCCCCCCCCCAAATATAAACCACATCAATGTGGATCACATGAAAAGCGATCCACATTCAGGTGCTTGCGGTTCATATTTAAGGGGTTTGTGATTCACTTTCGAGGGTTTTGCGGTTCACCATAAGGCCCTGCTTGTGAACCGCTAGGCCCCAAAATGTAAATTGCATACCCCTATTTGCCCATATGAACCACATGAAAAGTGTTTCACATTGGGGGGCATGTGGTTCATATTTGTGGCCCCATGATGAATCGCATACCCCCAAAAAGTGAACCATATGAAAAGTAGTTCATATTTGGGGGTCCTATAGTTCATATTCATGGGTCAACGATTCACTTTTATGGGTCTTGTGGTTCAGCTTGGAGCCCTGCTTGTGAACTTTATACCCCTAAATGTGAACCGCAAACCCCTAAATGAGAACCAGATGAAAGGTGGCTTGCACTCGAAAGGCTTGCGGTTCATGGTTAATTGCTTTTTTTGGCCATGTTCAATGCCATTTTTTTTTCCCAATAAATGCTTTTTCACATGGCTAATCACTTTTCTATACATCATACCGCCTTTATGGATTCACGATGGCCTTTTAATAATATTTGACAAGAAAATGTCCTCAATATCCTTACTCTTCTTCATTATTTCAACACCAAATCCAGCTACTAAATAATTTCATCTCTCTCAACAGTACAACAATACTACTAATTTACACTCTGCTTCGATTCAATGCTCCCTTTTGGATTGATTTCAATATCTTACATCACCCCTTTACCCATAAATTGATTGCTCCTTTGATTTAGACTTATTTCGAGTGGTAGCTTTTAAAATATATTTTTTAAACTTTTAACCTTTGTTAAAAGAAAAGATGAGAGACGTGAGTGTGAAAGACTCAACAAGTTACCAGTGAAGCATCGAACAACCATCCAACAACTGTGTTTTTTCCTCCCAATGTAACGGTTCACAAGTTCTGCTGCAAGTTGTCATAGTTGGGTTGTTGCGACATTACAGAAGGGCCTGGTGATGTGTACAATTTGGCAGACACAAACTGAAAAACAAACTTCCATACCTCATAACAGAGAATACATCGAGGGCATCCAGAAAAACTGAAAAAGTATAGACCAAAGCCGGTGGAAAGACTATGGGTGCAACATTTATGCAAAAGGAAGCCTCAGGCAACTGGTTTTTAATTTCTTTTATTTTTGTAATTAGAAACATCTATATAAGGTATAATGGTTAAAAAGTACTTACATGTAAGGGAATAGAAAAAATGTCCACTTTCTGAGGACTCAAAAGACTCTCAAACCAACATTAGGATATTTTATGGGGGAATGGAAAGGTCGAGATTCAAAGCCTCAACTTCTTCCATATTCCATTGGCCCTTTAACCATTAGAGTATTATAAGGGTGAATGAGAAGTCTCAGGCATATGGTGAAATGTAAGAGAATGCATGATGTTGTTGGCCCAACTATGTATGAACCAAAAGCAACCAGAGTAGCAAAATCTGTGGGGCACTCGAAAGGCCACCTCAACGGCTACAAAAAAAGGACCACCACACCTGCTACAAAAAAACGACCACGACACCTAAGTCCAAATTGCACGTATTGGTGGGGTTTCTCATACTGTGTTTACAGAAAAACCTCAAGCTCTGTCTCTTCTAGAAATCAACGTTGTCTCTTACTTCCTACATCAGCCAAAGATGCCAAATCCATCCCTTTTCTAGACTTTTGTAAATTTGGGCCCAACCAGAAAATGTACCATGCTCCACAAACTTGGCCCATCACCAAACAAACCGGAGGAAAGTGCCAAACACAACTACATGTGATTTTTAGCAAAACAAAATTCGTTAGCCGGTTCCAGTGTCCAAAATACAAAAATTTTACGCTTTTTTAATTCTCTGTTAAATTTTGTACAACTTGGTATACCTACTGACCTACATCTGCTCTACCAGAAAGTTGATGCAACGGAATAAACAAAAAAAGGACAAGACAAAAGAAACAAAAAAGGAAAATAAAAGAAGTAGAACCGCAACCCCCCCCCCCCCCCCTCCCCCCCACAGGTCTTTACTAGCAGAAAGCACAGTGGAGCAACTGACCATGTTCTGTGATCTTGTGCGGAAACCCAACTGCTCTGTCGTCGCTTGAAAAGATTAAGATATGGTTTTTGATGATCGCGAGAAGCATATAGCCAAAACACGGCCAGGTAAAATTATTGATGATTCTGCATTAGATCAGCTAGAGTGATTTTACCACAGTTGCCAGTGTCTAGCCTGTCGAACTTTTCACATATCTGCATTATGTCTTTCTCTGATATCTTTCCCATCTCCTTCAGCTTGTATATCACATACTCCGATTTACTGCATAAAGCACAATGTGAATACTGTCAAAATGGCAATATTGGAAACATAAACTACGTTCAAGTTCAACATGAACGAGTGGAATACAGAAACAACAATAATTTCAGAAAGGGAATTCCTAATACGATTGCCTCAAAACTTAAAGAGTGAAACTTACAACCACCAAGGTCTGACTCAAGATCGCAATTTAAGACATTCGGAGGAAATTCTCATGTTAACACTAGCACCAAAATCTCTTTGACGAAAGTCTAAAGATCCTTCCAAGTTACCTAGGAACTATTATTGCTTTAGCTAAAAATCTAATGCAGCAGAACTGAAAAAGGACAAATCATCTCCAATAAATTTGTTCATTGCTAGCGTGTTACTAAGTTGGAAGATAAGTCCTTAGCTGTTTCCTATGCAGCCAAAAGCATATAAACCAACTTACAAAAGCCTCTTTTTCGCCATGGGTCAGTCATGAAACATTCCTTTGGTCCCTTCTCCCAATTTATTAATTGTGAGTTAAAGCACAGTAGCAGTGCACATAAAATCGTATATGCTTATCCTATAACATAGTACAGGACATAATTGACTATGACAGTCCCACACTATACGGCTATCTTCCAATTTCATATAACAGAGAAGGACAAATGTTGCAGTTATGTCCTGTGTTATCAGCAAAATAAAGAAAAACAATAAAAAAGAATGTGAAAAACATAATGCAAATAACAAAGGTAAAAGAATAAAGGGAAAAGAATGAAATGTGAAGTGATGCTAGAAAAAAGAGAACGCAATTTATACTGCTTTTGTGATATTTGAAAATAAACATTTACTGGTGTCCCCAGTTTAAGAGTTCAGGGTTCCAAAACAATTACTGCCAAGAAAACCCTGCTCGTGCTTTTACATTTGGGAAACCATGCACTTCCTAATAACTTGGTTAATAGAAGAAACTACAATGCTAGCGATGTTTACCATTTTCCTCGATTAAGTTTACAAGGAACACTGATGTATACTACAGTCACAACCTTTGATGTTTACGTCTCACTTTTTTATGCAATTCTGTTACTCACTGATGACCCATCACATTCAAAAATCATTAATTGCAAGCAAATTAAATATGCAAAACTGAAGTAAAACTAATGTTCTGATACTGTTACATTGCAAATAGTCAATACATTTGATTAGCCTATAAGGATTCTCCTATAAATGTCATATATGAATCTTAACCCCGTCAACTCTCATGGATTCACCATTCAAAGTCAGCTCATATATTCCCACATTCACCTTTGAAATGCAGGAGAGTGATTGGCAGACTTTGATGATGGAACATTTATGAAAAGGCAACTGTTAAGAGAGTTGCCAACCATCAACTGACATATAGTACTAATGCCTTTGAGATTTTCCTTAGCCATACTGAATGAAAATTTTTCACTCAGGCTTCAGGGACTTCTATGGGTAACTTTCCACATCTAAAATTTTCCTATGTGGTTAGGTTGGATAGAAATCTTTGGCAAATATAAGATGTTTCTCTGATTGCTTGCATGACATCTTCATTCTAACACTTTTAACTATGCTTTCAAGGAGAAAATCTGGTACCCAGTTTCCTCTTTTCTCAAATTTTAAAAGCAAGGTTAAAATATAGTTATCTCTGTCTCTCAGTCATATACAGAATTAATCAGAAACTCAGCAATGTGGACACTAGTTCTACATCGGGCAGCTCTCTGTCTCTCACTAACGCAAATAACAAGGTTACCTGGAATCTTTGTCTGTCTCACACATAACATGAATAACCAGAAACAAAGCAATTGCATTAAAAAAAAAAAAAAAAAAGAAAGAAAAAGAAAAAACGCATACTGCATACGACCATATTGCTTCTGAAGATAACATGTAATCAAACAGTAAAATGCATACCTGACAAAGCCATTGTTATCCATATCTGCAGCAAGAAACTCCGAGACAGTCATATCATGACCTAGCACCCACTTTGCCATCTCCCGGTGCCGCTTATCAACTCTTGCTTCAGCTAGATATAAAAATGCTCGAGCCACTGCAAGGGTTGATACAAGCAACCAAATAGCTGCAAATACTCGACCAGGTAGTGTCTTGAATGCATGGTCTCCATACCCTACGGTTGTAACTGACATAACAGAAAGGTAAAACGAGTCCAACCATCCAAGCCTCTCAACATAATGCATAACAGCACTGCCAACCCCAATACAGAGAACCACAACACCCAGTGCTAGTGCCACCTTCAACCTTATCCTCATCCTCCCCTTCTTCACATCAATTATATACGATCTGGTGGACTCATTTTTCTCAGCCTCTTCCTTCACAGTCCTCAACAGATAATTCTCTTGCAAATCAAGCACATAACTCACCATCCCACTAAGCAGAATATCAATAAACCCAAACCCCACCAACACAAAGAGTATCGAGAACAGCTTGGTGCACACGCTATTGGGGGTAATATCACCATAGCCAATGGTGCACATTGTCACGATACAAAAATACAAGGCATCAACCACCGGATGCGTCTCATTTGCCACGAAATTATGACGATTAAACCAATATATAATCACGCCCAACGACAGATAAACGACCAAAAGCACAAAAGCTTGCCTTACAATAGATTGAGAACCAAGCTGAGGCTTGGGAACTGAAGGGTGGATCAAATCGTTGATGACGACCATAGCAGGGGCAGTCTTGGACCTGTGCAGGTTCGTCTTCCGCCATCTGGAAGTGGGTTCCGACAGCCATGAATATCTCGGCGACAGTAACTGCGCTGGTTGCTGCTGCAAAAGCGGCTCTTGCGTGGTCAATTTTTCCGAAGAAGAAGAGGGTCTTGGCGAACTGAGAGGAAGAGTTAAAGCGTCGACAATTGGGGAAGACTCTTGGGGAGAAGAGCAAGCGCCAAAGATTAGCCTATCCTTCAATTCTGACGGGGTGAGAGGCATCGGGAGTGAGACTTCGTCGTCCTCCGGCAGCGGAAACAGAGAAGATGGAGGAGTAGCCTTCCTCCGCTCACTACAGAAAGGAAGAAGAGGCTCTTTCTCCATCTGGATGTCACCGGAAACCGCTCAGGGATCGCAGGAAAAACAGAAACAGGGGATTTCCCCGAGCGCAGACGCGGCAATTCGTGGGTGTATGGCGGCTTAAGGTCTGTGGGTGTCTGTTCATGAGAAAATTGGAAAGAAAGGAAAGAATGGAATCTGGGAGTGGAGTAATCGACTCGGCTAATCGGAGGAAACAAAATTTGTAGCCAAGGAGAAGGGAAGTACGTCCGTATCTTTGAAAGGAACACAGCGAGCGTGGGTTTGGCGCGTGGGTCTTTCATAGGAGTGGGGCGAGAGAAAAATTACTAGGGTGGGATAATTTGAATGCGGTTGGATATCCACGTACTTTACTGGATCCTATCTGGTTCCAGACTTTCAGCCTTCCAATAAGTAGCTGTGTTCACAGATAGATGGGTTTGACTAGGTTGGCCATAAACTCAAACCACTCTACATAGATATTTAAGTTACACAATATTTGAGGTGTAAGTGATAATCCTAAACCTGAACTCTAACAAAATCTTAATTTTAGGGTTTGGGTTGGATTGGTGAAAGGAAAAGCGTGTATTCGGGTTGGCCTGATCCGATCCGTGTTCAGAACTTAAAAAATCGGTTTGAATCAGGTTGCCCCGAAAATATCCGACCTGACCCTATTTTTCTACTTAAGTTAGGCCCACTAGTCCATTACTCTTACTCATTTAACCCACCACCAAAAATAGCCATAGGCAAAGCCTAACTCGCTGCCTAATTCTATTTTTCAAGCCCAAAATGCCAACCCAACAACCCAATCCCTATTTCCCTAAATCAAACCGGCAGCAAACCCTAGCTACCCAGTAGTACCTTCTCCTCCTTTAGTCTGCTTCATCCCTGACTTCTTGATCTTGTCCTGAACTCGCAATTTGTTCCCCCAGACCAAATGGCAAACGGCAGCAGTACGTCAGCAGCTTTCGTTGTGATGAACGTTTAAACCATGGCAGTGATACGCTGGCACGTAGAACAAAGTACGATTTGCCAGTTACATCTACTGTGATGCCGTCTAGCCTCCATTCCACCGACCACCGACCATCAACCACCGATCCTCTCCTCGTAGAGTCGCAGTCACGGCTCTTGCCATTGTTGTTGACCATCATCGAAGATTCGAAGCAATCAAGGTTTAGGCTTTGTTACCAGAGCAGAGAAATGTTTGAAGGGCAAGCACATATAAGAAGGACATATTTGAATGTGTAATGGAATTATGAAAACAGCAACCAACTTCCAAATCTTTAGAATTTTGGGTCAACCCGATCTTAACCCTACCCTAATCGGGTTAAGGTCAGTTTGGGTTATAACAGAAATAGGATTAGGTTAGCTTTAGGGTTAATAGGGTTGGTGGCAATCTGTAAAAATCGGAGTTTAACTCGAACTTTCACCTCTACACAATATAAAATCAAACCGCACCGTATACCCCAAAATCTAATTGAAATCTAAACCGTATAAAATGAAATTTGGGCTGGTTCTATTTGGCTGGTTTATCTTTTTTATCTTATGAAACAATTTAGGTTACTTCACAACACTTATGTTAATGTGAATATATTGTCCTCAAAACCAAATAGTTTTATGGAACATCAACAATTTTGTACTTTAGAACATCATAAGTACAAAATAACCTTATTGTTACAAAAAATAAAGCTAGTATTTGGAGTCCAATGCTCTTGCCACTTTGAAATTTTTCAACTTCTTATATGTAATTCCTTCTTGCCACATAAGGTTGTCGAAGCTATCCACATAGTTTTACTACACTACTATATGATTCATGCTTAGCCCGAGATACAAGACAATACTTTTTAGAATATATTTCAGAATTACAAAATTCAAACTCATTCAAACCTACAGAAGTAAAAAAGAATTGGGCTTAACTTTCTTATTGGTTAGCAAAGGTTACGGTTCGAATCGATTTTTACTAATTTCAAAATTAAAAGCCGAACCGCACCATATATGCATTAGTTTTTCATTTTTAAAACCCAAATTGCACCGTAAACTGCATAAACCAGCATAGTTGGTTCGGTTCGGTCTATATGGTTTCTTGGGTTGAGAGGGTTAGATGAACACCACCACCAATAAATGTTGTTAAACTCTGTTTGATTTGATTTGGTCAAATTTGTTCAATTGCAACTCAGAGTTTTTACAGGATCGGGAACATAGATAAACTTGGTAGTGGTTAAAATTTGATCAAACTCTCTTAATCTGTTGCTCAACTCAATCAAATTGAGTCACCCAGTCAAACCAGTTCCAATCTTCATTCTTGCTTCTTGCTTTCAAGAAAATTAATGAAGAAGCTGGTAAAATGTCATGGAGAGAATGCATTTGAACCCAATTCAATTCTTCACTCTAGAAGACATTTTTTTTGCTGTTGCAATTCATGGGGATCTAAATCTCACTGAAAAAGTGGCAAAAAGAATGCTTAACGTGGAACCACAGTTATCTTTACCGTACATGGTATTGCTCCAGGGCTACAAGATGAAGGGAAAATGGGAAAGCATGGTATGGTTATCAAATGCCTTACACTAGAGGGGCTTAGCTGAAGAACACTGGATGCATTTGGCTTGGAATTAAAGACTGCATATTTGAATTCAGGGGGATAGGTTACATCATCAAGGGGGAAAACATGTCTATTTTGTGGAAATTGTTTTCAATTGATTTTAGAGATGTGTTCCATGTTGATCATAATAAGGAAGTAGGTGTCCTATAGAACTAAGATATAACTATAAAGTGGAAAATTAGTGGGTTTTACAATGGACAGTTATTATGTTTGAGACTTGAGACTCTTTACAAATTTTGACTTTCTTTAAGTGTTACAATAGAGTTCTAAATTTGGATAAATTATCATTTCACGCCTAGAAATTATATACTAATAAATACATCACTTTCCTACCTTTGACATCAATAATGTTAGAACAACAATAGTGTTACCCACTCTGGAGTAATCCAGTTATGGTGATAAAATTATGCATTTAAACTCCCAGGATTGGTGTGCCCCGTAAGTCATCAGAACAACACCTCTAGTGTACATACTCAGGTGACCCTCTTGTGCACTATGTAAATACATGCATATTGGTCTAACCATAACACACATATCCACACTTATGCACACTATGGTAGCTAAGAAGGAACACACTAGTACAAGTCTTAGTTTTGGCTTCCACACATTAAGCATTCTTACTAGGTTCAAAAATTCTAGCCACTGCACCCAAAATTCCTCCAATAAACTGTATCATTCTAGCCATGTAACCCCATGTTTTATTTGCTCCATTATCAAGTAGAGACTTAGAGCAAACCATGGAATTTTTTTTTGTATTAATAGCTGGCCGATGGACCATGTTATGGATTTTTTAAGTTGGTTACAAAATTCTGACCAAATGAATAGTAACTTAGCCAATTTTACAATGTCATAACTTTGGCTACAGGGCTCCAAATGTAGAAATTCCAAAGCCTAATTAAACTTTTAGATGTCCTCTAGTTGTGGTCAAAATTTCATACCAAGATTCATTCTACATAGAGAGATATTAAACTTTAGGCACAAGGTAAAATTCTGGCCACTCTTGGACCATTTTGCCCATACAATTTTTCCAAACCATGCAAACGCTTCATTCACAAGGGGTAAGCCCTCCAAGGCTATCCCATACAAGTCCAATACGTATAGGAATTACATGCTCTTGCATCTAGCAACTTTATGTTGCCAAAATAAAATTTACAAGTAAGCAGCCTATCATTCACACTTAGGCAGTTTTGCACCACATCACATACGTAGCCAAAACATTACTCAAATGTTCACATACTTGTCTCATTTTATAGACAATACATGTACATGAATACATGTACTACATAATGGTCTTAACCTAGCTAAATATGCACCCTAAGTTACAGGAGTGCCTTTGACACAATGGGCTCTAGAAACAAGATGTTGGATAGCTGCTAAGTAACACAATAAGCAGCATCACTAAAAATACCAAATGTGCTCCTCAAATCACTAAACTTTCCAGATCACAACTAGATACATGAAAGTTTAAGTACCTAAAATTTCAAATCAAAACTCAAACCACAAAGGTCAGTTTGAATGTGATATTTCTATTGGACCTGAAATGGCGGAATTGAGTGGGGTAAGTTTCATTGTGAAACTTAGTAAGGGTAGCACTTGGATTCAATAGGCAATGTAACCATCATTAAAACCTGCATCCAAAGACACTAAAACAAAAAAACCACAATGCATATATACAAGATATAACAACCAAATGCAGCAGCCATTCACAATCAACAGACACATGAAATGTGGCAGCAACATATACCATAGATTAGTCCATAAAATACACAATAAACATAACCAAATCACCATGGAAGCCCTCCTCAAGCTAATGCTTGGTGTTATGAGGATTTTAACACTAGTTAGCACTAACTTTGGGCTCTAGAAACCCTTATTTCACTGCCATCTTTGTGCACTTCATACTAGGTCACAAAACCTTTAATAAGTTCACTTCCCTCACTAAGCTTGGTTCATCAAGCTCATGGCTCTCTTCCACACTTAGCCCTAGCTCCATGGATGCTTGAAAATACACTAAACAATCCATGAGAGCAAAAGAACCCTTACCAAAGTGGGTAGGCTGAAAATCAAACTTGATCCTTGAAGTATCCAAGCAATAAAATCTAGTTTGCTTCTAATTTCCTTTTGCCTTCAATTTCAATCAATTGCAAGTTTGAAGGTATGGTGGCTATGGAGGAAACAGGCTGTGTTCTTAGGCTGGAAGAGACTGAAAAATGGGAGAGATATAAGTGAGTTGGTTAACTAAATGGGCTTAAATGAGCTTAAGTGCACAAAACACACTTAACAAGCTTAACCTTGCTTTATGTCCTTTTCCTTGCCCATAAGCATGGTTTCTTTGTCTTAAACTTATTGGTTCACATTTTGCCCACATTTTTTACTAATTTCCAAGCCATAGCCGCCCTTCCCTAGGTGGGAAAGCTCCAAATTGCTCCATTTAACTTAAGTCAAAGACATACACATATTAAGGCCTACATTAGAACACTTAGGTCCTTTATGCCTTTTTGTGTTTTCTTTGTCCTTAGTTGTCTTCCATAAGCATTTGGTCCTCCAATAGCACTTTCATATCATTCATATCCTTTCCATAACTCTCCAAAGCTCTTTCTTGACAGTTTGCAATTAAGTACCCAAATTTTCAAAACCTTATAAAAAAGTCCATAGGTTGTTTGACAAATAAGCAATCCTTAAGGCTTTTCTTGGGGGCCAAGTTACCAACTTGGAACACTTACCCCTCACACTTTAATCACTATGAAGAGAATTACACAATATAATGGTTTTTAGCCATTATGCCACACTTGTAATTCTCTTATTTTTGTGAGGTGGTAACAAATAGGCTATGACTTAGCATTGACCCAAGTTGGTTCAACCAGTTAAACCTAGACCTAGTGGTTCATTTGAGTCACTATCCCACCTGGGTTTAACAACATTGCTTTTGGTGGTAGAATTTTCTTCCATTTTTACCTTCTGTCAAACGCCATGTCATGACTAATATGTCTTTTTTTTCAATCTTTAGTAATTTACTTGAAATTTTTAACAAAATTTATGAGTCTTGTTATTACTTTTGGAAGAAATAAGGATTAAAATGGAATACTTTTGAAAGTGTAGGGACCAAGTTAAAATTTCTTAAATGAGGGAATATATTGTAGTAGTTTTATTTTATAGATAAATTTCTTTTTCCTTTTTTTGGTACACAGGAAAGAACATAAAAAGGGACTATAAGCAAAAGTTTAATCTAAGCATCATAAAGGCAATCTTATGTGCTTCATTAACCACTGAGTATTTCACAACAAGCAAAGTAGCCTTCTAAAATTGGCAGAGCAGATACTTAATTTTATGAATAATAAACTTTATATTTAGATGTAGAAGAGATTAGTCTACAATCTATAAAAGACCTTGAAGACAGTTTGTGAGAATAGTGATATTTTGCATTTAGGTTGCACTTACTACTTTGATAGCTGTCAAAATGGCCATAATTTCCTCATAAAGAGTTGAAGGACTTTCTCTACAAAGAAGTTATGGTCATGAAGGTTATCCTCCACTAGAATTCGAGTAGACCATCCAGCAGTGCCAACTTCAAATTTAAGTTCCAAGCTCCATCAACATCGAAGATAAATGGGGAAGACATATAATCATTATTGCCTCATGATATAAAACAATGAAGAGAATCAAGTTGGAAAATCTTATTTATAAGGAGTTTGTGTTCTTTCAATAATTGAATATCCAAGAGAAGAATTTCCCTACTTGCAATAATTTGGTGGGCATTTACATGATTGTTTTAAAAAGCAATTGTATTTTGGCTTAGCCAAATACAACACACTATGGTAATAACACAATCCGAGTAGTTTGATTGATCGTTGAAAGAGGATTGGAAAATTCTCAAAATCCATGCAAGAAAATCCTTATTTCTAGTAAGTTGAGGTACATTCATAGTACCAACCCATGCTACAAAAGAATCAGGGCAATGAAGTAAAAGATGATTTGCATTTTCATCTACCAGGCCACATTGAAGGCAACTGGAAAAGGCCACCATTCCTCTCCTCAATAATTCAAGTCTAGTTAGGAGAGCATCTTAAACAGATTTCCAAGTGAAAATCTTGAATTTGGCTAAGATGTTTATAGCCCATATCCTCTCGAGAAATTTGGGAATATTTGGGACAAACAAAGATTATGGTTATTGTGAACTATAAGTTTTACAACTTAGTCTCACTACTTACAAGCGAAATGGTTTACTTGATAGTGGCCATAGGATTGTTCTCACAACTATAGTGAGATGTATTGCGCACAATTACCATACTTTGTGTCATACTTTAGATAGACAACCAACTTTTTTAAGAACTTGTCAAAAAAAATAACCAAATTAAACTATCCTTAGTTACTAACTAATTATGTAAATAAGAAAAGAAGATGATTGTATGCAAGAAAATATAAAGGTGATTATTATGAGCTACTTCCTAGAGTGCCCCTAATGGGTGATTGAATTATGCTTGATAAGGATGAATCTTTATTTCTTCTACTTGGTGATGAAGAAAACAAGTAACTTGATACCTTACCTTACAAAAAAAAAAGCCACTCCCTTTAAGCTAACAATGAATTCCCACTCAAATGATTAGCTTATAGGTCGATAAAGCTCAAGTTCTCTTATGCATCTAATGAACTAGGTTCATTTCCAACCAACCTTTGTTTATTACCAACCTCTTTCCTAGGTCCAACCTTTATGGAGTTCTTGATAAGGTATTAATCAGAGATCTTAATCAATAACATAAAATAAAACACAAAAAGAGATGAACCAAGCATTTATGGAAAATAAAGATTTCATTCAACACCAAAGCAAAAGCAACAATCAATCCATCAAGTTAACTTCTAGGAAGTAAATGAAAACTACTCCATACCAAGATTTAACATAACAAACAAATTCATAGAGATCATTTTTTTACAACTGAAAAAAGGATTAAAGAAAACCAATGGATGAGAGGAAGGGTTCGAGAATATGAAGTCTTGTTCAAGTTCTTCCTTCATGCCTTTGCCTCTTCAAAGTTCCAAAATCCCTTCTTCAAAAACATAAAATTGAAGAACCAAGAGAAAACATAAAAGACAAGAACTAAAACCCTAGTAGAGAGTGTAAGAGATGTAAAATGCTCTAGGTAGTCTAAGGTAGTCAATGTGTAAGTTCCAACCACTCTTAGAGATAAGGTGGTCTTAGAATATAGCTAATAAAATTAAAGATCAGCATGGAACTAAAATGGGAGACAGGATCCAAGAAACATGGAGTTGCAGCTTTGGGCGATTGTGATATGGCTTCGTAGTCATTGCAGTGCTATTAAAGGTACTAGGGACGTATCCGTGAGAGCCAAGGATGCATCCTTAGCAGCTAGGGACACGTCCCTGGTAGTTGGGGACATATCTTTAGATGCACTTTAGTTGTTCTGCCACATTTTCTTTCATGTCTAGCTGGAGTTACGTCCCTAAAGTCTAAAGTTATTTCCTTAGCTGCTCTTTTATTGTTTTGACTTATTTAAAATTTTGTCTAGTAAAGGATGGATCCCTAGAAGTTGGGGATGCAACTTTGGCTATTGTAGAAGCAAAATTTTCTTTTGTTGCCCTAAGGCCGCAACTTTAGGTTTTCTTCCTTACTTTTGCACTAAAATTTGTCCATCTTAGCTCATTTGCAAGCTTTTTCCTTTATAAACACTAAGAATTAATTTCCTACAAATCAATCAAGATACCTATAAGAAAACATGATAAATGTTTGGGACCTAGTTAAAGGTTCAATTAAAATGTATTGAAATTTTCAATACATCAAACTCCCCCACATTTAAGCTTTGCTAGTCCTTAACAAATGCATTCAAAAAAGACAAAAACAAATGAAAAAAGAAAGCTAACAATACATGTCAATATCACTTCTCAAGCAAAATCTTCTCAACAACTTAACTTAGAAAGTGAAATAAGAGAAGATGAAGTCCACTTCAAGCTCCTTCTTTCCCATGCCTTTTGCAAGCTCCAAGATATCTTCTTCAAATTGATAAAATTAAAGAACTAAGAGAAATCTAAAAAGAGAGACCAAAAATCCTAGGAGAGCATCTGAGAGATGTAGAATGCTCTAGATAGTCTAAGATAGTCCATACATAAGTCTCAACCACTCAATAAAGTGGTCCTAGAATGTAGCCAATAAAAATTAAGATCAAAATGAAGCTAAAAAGAGGGACAAGATCCAAGAAACACAAAGTTGCATCCTTGAGGGATGATATTGTGTCTATGTAATCACTAAGGTGCTACTAAAGGTGCTAGGGATGTGTTGCTGGAAGTCGTGGATGCATCCCTAGCAAATGGTATGCATCCATAGCAATTGAGGGTGCATCTTCAATTGTTTTACCATGTTTTGTCTTTTGTTCTCTAGGGATATGTCCCTAAAATCTGAAAATGCCTCTTTGGTTGCTTTACTATTTCTTTGACTCGTTTAAACTTTTGTCCAGCTAGGGCCACATCCTTTGCTACTCCGCAAAATTTTCTTGTGTCACCTACATTGTAGCTCTAGGCTTGGCAATGGCCTTAAGTTTTCCTCCATACTTGTGCACTAAGATTTGTCCATTTATCCCATCTTTCAAGCTTCATTCCTTCAAAAACACCAAAGACTTAATTTCCTACAAATCAATTAAGAAATATATAAGCAAACATGATAAATGCTTGGGAACTAGTTAAAAGATCAAGTGAAATGTATTAGAAACTTCAATACATCAAATTCTCCCCTACACTTAAGCTTTGCTAATCCTTAGCAAATGCATTTTAAAAAGACAAAAAACAATCAAAACAAGCAAGCTAATAGTACATGTTAATATCACTTTTGATGCAAAAATCATCTCAACAACTTAATCAAGAAATGAAGTTAAATAAGTTAATAAAGTTTTCTTCATAATGATAAAAGGGGATTACTCCCTTGCTTCTCTCTTAAATGTTTCAAAAAAAGTTTGAGGGTGTCATTCTAGGCACTTTGTGCCAAAAAGTTACCATAGGCTTATAATAATTTCAAAACTCTACCACTAGGTTAGGTGTGTAATGCATGAATTGATGTATGTTTTGAGAAGTTGTAACAAAGCTGTGCTCAAGGTACGGAGTGGAAGCAATTTATGTCACATTTCATGGAACTTAATAAGTACGGTGCATATTTATTGGCTCACCTTCATGATAGTCAATCAATCACTAAACTAAAACTCACAATACTACACTAACTTCAAGAATAAGTTACTTTTACAAGAATAACTGTATAACTTTGCTATAATCAACTTTTTCAACCCTTTAGTATTTAATCAATTTTTTATATTATTATTATTATTATTATTATTATTATTATTATTATTATTACATTTTTTTCTGAAATGCAACATTATAAAACATAGCAATGTAGGATTCAAAGTTTGCAAAAGATTTTCAAAGCTATGAATCAACTTATACCTTGCTTATTCAAATGAGCTAACCCAATTCCCATAATATTCTCCCAAGCTTAACTTTTTGAATCAAAATCTACACACAAACAAGGTTACCTCCCTAAGTCCCATTATTATGCTTCACAAACTTTCAAACCAAGAAATGATATAACATATAAGCCAAGGTTCATAATGTGGATTTTAACAAAGAAAAGGCTTAAGGATCAAAGGGTTCACTTTCATAATGCACAAGGGTTTATCATATAGGTAAATAGCTAAGCCTAATATGTTACATTCTCGAACTACAAAACACATCAAATTGGCCCTTGCCAACTATCAACAATAGGACATTGTCATCTCTTCACCCAATAACTCGGTCACTGACACATTTTATCTTAGTTACATAAAAGTAATGTTGCTTGATTGGCAATTTAAAATTTCAAAACTAATACAAAAGTAGAAATATCATTCAAGTTATCCTCATTTTTTTTACTTTTTGAAATTTGTATAAAAGCTTTTGAAGAAATATTTTTGAAAAAAAAAAACAAAAAAACACTACAGGATTAGAAAATTTTCTAAAACTTTGTGCGTTTGGAAATGTTTCAAACAAAATCGGAGGGAGAGAGTAAACAAATTATAGCCATCTAGGTTTCTGATTTCAATCATTTGCACCCTAAAATTTTCTTGTGACCACACATACCCTTATTCTCAACACATCCACCAAAATCCCAAAATCATTGAAAAAAGTTCATAAAAAGAAAAAAGTTTCTTCAAGTTTGTACATTTGAAAATGTACCAAACAAAATGGTGGAATAGAGTAATGAATTATAGCCTCATGATTTTTTAGTTTCAATCATTTGTATCTTGAACTTTTCTTCTCATCACCCAAGCCTTCATCCTCACACATCCATACAGGAGCAGGCCAGGATTTTAATTTAGGGAGTCAGACTTCATTTTGAAAATATTGAAAGATTAGGGGGCCATAATAAAGATAATGAAGCTTCTTGAGCTTTATTTCTACATATACAAATGGGTAACATACATGCATTGCAAAAATTTTTGGGGACACATTCCCTCTGTACATGCATCCATAAAATCCTTAAACACCATTGACAAAAGTCCAACAATCATTAGGTTTGCTATTGGTGCTATGTCTTAATCTCTCTAAATTTCACCCATATTGTTGATTGTTGTCGTTGTACTAGCTAGATGTTAGGTTTGCAAGAGCTAACAGCCACAATGATGATGTATATTGGCAAATGGTCAAGGTGAGGGAATTTATAACAGTATGGATAGTTCAGAGGAATAATGGATATTTAGACCATGGATATAGGATGGATAAAGTATAATAAGGAACTTTTTCACACCATAATTTTTGTCTCTTTTTAAATCTATGGTTTAATTTGCTGATTAAGTTATAAATGACATAAAGGAATTACTTACTATCCAAATGTTGGATAAACTTTTATAGTTTGTAAATATTATCCAAAAATTTTATGCAAAAGGGTGTATGTGTCACTTATCTTAAACTAAGGGACAAATAAGCCACTAACATATTTTTTAAGGCAAATATGTCGTCACTATCTTTTTTTCCAAGCAAATAAGCCACCATTATTAAAGGCGTATATTGAAATGGACTTCTCAGACATATAATTTCTAGAGAAAGAGTGGGTTTGCTTCAGCTATGTATGGGGAGCAAAAACCCATCATTTTTCACTACATTTGTTGACTAAGAAGATCTAATTCAAGCTCAAATCATTTTAAGATATCAATGTTTTGGTTATAACTTAGTTCTAAATTTATGCAGTTCAAGTTAAAACAAAAAAGAAAAAAAAATGGAAATCAAGGTGGTTATGTTTAAAGGTCAACCTAAATCACTAGAAAAATTCACTTATTGTTAACGCCATTTATGGATAATTTATTCCTAATATATTAGGTTAGTGAGCTATTTGCCTATTTTACCAATTTTTAATAATAAAATTTTGGTAAAACTCAGTTTAAAGTTAAAAAAATACTTAAGAATATGGGATAATGAAGTAATTGACTTTATATCAAAGTATTACTCCAACAATTACTTATTAGTGCCTCTTATCAATTTTTTTTTTTTTGTAATCAAAAGTATCTATATAAGATACTTCATCTGTTTCATAAAGGTTGGCCCTTTTATCTTATTTTTTACTAAAGTTTGACTTAAATATATTTATATTTGTATTATAAAAAATTTTAAAAAATATATTTATAAACTAGAGTCCTTAAGGTACTATTTTCATATAGAAAGTTTATATTTGTATAATAAATTTTGAAAGAAAGAAAATCATGAATTAATTGTTGCGAATAGTAAAGAGGATAAGCTTTGCAAGATGAAGGTGGTATAAGAATTGTGAGGTACTCAAACATAAAGGAATGAAGGAATGCCACTTTGTCAGGGCATGAAAAGCGCTGAACCAATATTTGGGATTATATTGGGGAATGGGAAGGTCTCTGACCTCCCTCAATCCCATTGATCCCTTAGCCATTAGGTCAGAGGATTTGGGATATCTCATAATTCCTCATAGAAGAATTAATGCTTAAGAGAAGTTATTCTCACTCTTACATGTTTTTATTTGCAAAAATGTTTAGAAATTTAACCTAAACATTTTTTTTATCTGTTATCAAACTAAAGTCCACAATAAAATACTAAAATTTATCAATGTAATTTAGCTGCTAATATAAAAACTTAGGAAAGCTTAAGAGCTAGGATTCAAATGCTGTTGGAGTTGATTTCATTAAATCCCATCCTTTGTCTACATATAATGTTTTTATTCCATTTCCTTAGAAATCTAACTTATAGTAATTACTTATAATAAGCCCTTTGTTTGAGGAATCCAAATTCCTAAACAAGTTTTGTGTGAAAAATCCAACTCACCTATAGAGGCATTTTCTGCATTTAGCACGTGAAAATTTTAGAATCATTTCCAAGACAACATGCATCATCCTTCTTGGGCTTAATTGCACTGCAAGCTATCAAACTTCAACTCGGTGAACTAAATGAATTGTTTAGATCTTGATGTAGTCTTTTCATAGAAATTATGATGGTTGCCTATGTCCCACCATAGAATAATGTTATGTTTTCAAATTTTGAAAAATGTTTTGAACTTCAAGCATGAAAGTATAGCATCATGAAAAGATAGAAAACCTTTTATGTGAAAAAGGAAAAATATGCTTTTGGTCCCCTTAGAATTTTAGTCTTCATCAGTGGTTGTACTCCAAACTTGCAGATTTGTCCCTACCACCTTCCTCATCTTGTCATTATAACAACAGGTGATTCATCATCCCTGAGCTCTACCACCACACCTTAATGCTGTATTTCATGCTCGTAACACCTTCACAGACTTAACTAGCCCTAAGAGACATCTCCATGATTCACCTCTACTATCCATGTTGAAGCATAACCCAAAAAAGCTACAAAATTAGCCCCATTACTGCTCCATCTGCCGCTTGTTTTACAAAGGTTACCTTGCTACCAATAGTTGCTGCCACTAATGTGAACCTTAAGCCACCATTACAATTGTCGAGTTGAAGCATGGAAGAGATGGAAGAGATTATCTATGGCATTCTTGGTTGAAATCATGTTTGATCGTTAAACGGAAAAGTATAAGAACCAAAATGAAATAAAGAAAATTTGTGAGAATTGGATCATTGCCAATAAAAATGAAAAAAATGGAGAACAACAATGAAAAAATGCATCATTTCTTCAATTGATGTGTATCATGCACAATTTTTTAGGGAAAAGAATCATTTCTGGTTGACGTATGTTTGCATTGATTGTTGAATTCTCATGCCTTGTGATAAAATTATACTAATATATGGTATGATTTAGGTTACTGCAATAGAAAATGTGTCAAAGCAATAATAAAAAGTAACATATATGACAGTCATTGACATATTGGTTGATAATTCAATCACTTTAAAAGTGCCTAACTATAGAGCAACAAAGCTTTTAGTATCATTTGGATTCTACTAAAATGAATAATGTAAATTTGTTAATGATGTTTTCTTGTTAGTCTTCTTTTGAGTGTAAGATACTATAACTCTATTTGGGAACAATTTTTTTTATTAGTGCCAGAGTTTTGGATAATTTATTAATTGTGGAGATCAAATTGCTGAAATAAAAGCTAAAAGCTATCCTTAAATTTTTCAAGACTAAAAATAATCGCTAATGTTAATACCAAACATGACTTATATCATTGTATTTTTCTGTTATATATCTTCAAAATGTTCAAGGGAATTGATTGGGCAAAAGAAAATCTAATTATTGTTTGATGGTAAGGAATAACTTGCGTCAAGTTAACAACTTAAAGGCAGAATGTGAGAACAATTAATGTACAAAGTTCTAAAAGGTAGGGATGAGCATGGGTTAGGTAAACTTAAAATCCAACTCGAACCACATCTACTTGGTTGTGTTGGGTGGATAAAAATTGATCATTAGTAACAAGTTGGTTCCATAGAGGAACATGAAATAGGCTATGAACCTGAGGAACAAAAGAACATATGGATTACTACCAAATCTAAGGACATTGGTGGAAATGTGTCGGGCTTCTAGTTAGTTGACAAGATAGAAAGGGTGAAAGATTGTGATTATTGGTTTTGTGAGATTTTGTATACCTTAATTTGTTGGAGCAATATATTTTGGGTTGAAACTTTGTTAAGAACCAGAAAAATTGATAATCAAAACTGAAAAACCCAAACTTATGATTCTGGTTTTATTTGGTTCTCGAATTGAGTTGAATTTTTCTAGAACCATAACTATTTTGTGTTGGTTCAGTTTTACTAGAAATGTGACTCAACCAGACCCATGCTTATGCCTACTAAAAAATATGAAGTGAAAATGTTTGAGAGATTTTACTCAAAAACATCTTTACCAACATATAAAGGGAAAATTACTAATTAAAGGGAAAAAAGCATGTTGGCTTGTTTAGGACCTGAGGGGTAATTAAACCAGTAGTTTTGTTGCAAGATGTAGGGAGTGGAAAGGCTGGAGTTAAACTCCAAACCTCCCCAATATCTCCCTCACACCTTTAGCCATTTTACTGAGGTGTTAGAGATATTTACAGTGCATTTTGTTTTTTTGCAATCAAAAGCTTTTTTTATAAAAGTATATAGGATATAAGAGATTACTTATTAAAGTTAGGAAAAAATCTGCCTACTTCTTGAAACTCAAAAGGCATCAAACTGCAATTAGCAGTGTTGGGTGTACAATGCACCTGGTGGGGGTTCGTTCTTAGTTAGGGGTTAGGAGCATCCAAGCTTTAAAGGATTAGGATAAGTACTACGAATGCTTATAGTAGGCTAGACATGAGTTGAGCTGAGCTGAGTTGAGTAGTAGACTAATCATGTTCAATTTGAAATATCCATAAGCTTGGTATTTTGGTCATGCTTGAATTAAAAAGAATATGGGTGACCATGAATAAGATTTTAATCAATCTAGCTCGAGTTGAGCTCAAGATGTTCACTTAAATTAAGAAAAAAAAACTAAAATAGAGTCAAGTCGAGCGAAGTGATAAGTAAATTGAGTTTGGCTTAAATTTTTTATGAATCTTAAAATTTTACCATGCTTAGTTTAATAATAGTTTGAACAAATCGCAAGTCTTAAGATCTAAATCATGAAAAACATGAGCCTACCTCAAATTGTTCCTTCATTTTTTATCCATAATTTATGATGCATTTAAACCTTTCTGCTATCGTGTTTACCGCAGTAAGTTTGACATGATTTCAAGTTCTGCTGACATCGAAAAATATGCCACCAACATGCGCTATTGGATATTGGAGCTGGAAACTTCTTGGGTCCGCCCTAGTAGAGGTATGCTAGGGATAGAATGTGTAACAGTGTGAAGCGTGAGCTATAAGTTAAAGGGATAAGAAATGTTTTTGAATTTTATATTCTAATAAATAGAGATAATTATGATATTTTTTGGAGATATTATTAACTAATCTAAATCAATTTCAATTTTTTTTTGTTTTCACACTACACTATTTTATTGAACAAAATCTCAGATAATGGAAAAATAAGAAAACAGTGTCAACATTTCTTTATGTATTTCATTATAAATATGTTTGATTTAAACTTCATACCTGATGGTTTTTTTTGGGACAAAGTAGATGGGAAATATTCAAATTTAGTGAAATACCATTGTTATGATAAAGAAGAGTTCCTCTAGAGGATAGATGATAATGGTGGTGCAGATAGGGAGAACACAAGCAGCTTTATTGGAGGTCGAGGTACTGTGACTTTGTGCTTCGCTTTGTTTGATTTGTTCATTTTGATGCCATTTATGGTAGTATTGTTATATGATGCCTTGTATTTGGTTTCTTAAAGATGGTGATGATGTTGCAATTGACAATGATGTTGTCGGAGAAGATCGTAAAGGTTTAGCAAGTAGTGAAAACATAAATATGGTTGATGGTTGATGGTTGACATTTTGTTTTCCTATTTGTGTTTACAATTTAAAACTGAATTTTTTGTTTTAGACACGGGGAAGCATGTCATTAATAAAGAGGAAGATGAAAGTATAAAGCTCTAAAAAGTAACTGAAGGTACCACTATTTGTTTAAGTTTCGTATATTTTGTTGTTAGACATTGGAAATGCAAAGTCAGACACATACTTGTTATGTTTAGACACCACATTGGTTAAATGTATACATGAGTTTAAAATATTAATGTTAGATGGACACTTGTTCATTGTAGTGTAGACAGCATAAAAGTCTACCTGATGTACTATTTTGTTGTTTAGCTCCAAGAAGACTCTAAATGTATCATTCTTGGTTTTAATTTTCTTACATTTTGCAATTAGGCCCTAGACATGCAGTATCAAGCACCCATTAGTTTTATGTAGACACCACTTGAGTTAACTATGTACATGAGTTTCAACCTTCTGATTGTATTCTAGACACATTAGAAGTTAAATTGATACATCCATATGGTTGTATTATATTTGTTGGCTTATTCTTAACATTTTTTTTTTTGTGTTGTTGAATTAGACGAAGGAATAGACTATGGAAAATTGGTGGGCTTAAAAGGGAATGAAGAGCTATGTTTAGAAGGAGTTTCTATTACTAGGCTCCACTTGATGCAAACTTTTATGGAAAAGTATGTTATGAAGAATGAGTTTAAAACGTGTAGGAATAGGGTATGACATGGAGGTCTTGCAAGATCAGAGATTATTGAAGTGGAGTATCGCTATCATCATGAAGGGTTTAATAGTCCAACTAAAGTAGATAAAGTTGCACACAAGGAAAATAGTTTCCAGTGTGGTTGTAAGGCCATAGTGCGCATTATCAGAAACAAGGAGGGTCAATTCATATGCAACAAGCATGTCCAAGAGCACAACCATCCGTTCAGTTGTGGAGATATGTTGTGATTGTGCTAGGCCATGGCTTACCCTAAAACCTTGAAAATTTCCTATATATGTAATATTAAATTTTACAAGTTATAAAAAATTAAGCCCATTTTTCACTATTTTTGTTAAGTTTTAGTGGCCTATTAATTACTATATAATTAATTTAAGCCCACTTTATTTATTAATTATTTTAATTCCTACTAATCCAACCCACAACACAACAATAGAAAGCCTTACTTTCTTTCTCTCCGTTGTTCCGGCACTACTTTATTGGCAAGAGGCAGTACACCAGCAGTCCTTACCCCACTCCATTTGATTTGCATTCTCCATTCTCCCAGCAAACAATAAAGTAGAGCTTTTAGTATTTCACAATTCTCACTTGCTTGCTATGTGATTTGGTTTTTACCTAATATTAATTTGCTTGTGTGTTGGTGTGTTTGGTATGCATAAGGGCTAGGGTTTTATTTTTCTAAGTTTATAATTGAGTTGGTGATGAATTTTGATGGGCCATGGCTAAATAGCAAGGGCATTGATTCCATTTTTTTTAATTAATAAATGTTTTTATTTCCATTTAAACCATAGTTTGCAAATTTATAAATTATTTATATTTGTTAGATATGTTTACTTCTTAATTAGTCAATTGTTAGCTCTCAAATAGTTATGTCATAGATATTTTAATTAATAAATTCATCAATTTTTTTTTGTATGACAGCTTAATTATGACTAGGAAGCAAAAAAAGACTTGATTCATTCTTTCAATTTCAATGAAAAGTTTTACCAAGAAATGGAGCATCCCCATATAAGAAGAAGAGATTCATGAATCCAAACCTTCAAGTTTAAGGGTTGAGGATCCTTCGTCCTCTTCAACCAATAAGGTTGAAGATATACCAAAATTCTCAAATGATAAGAACTTTTGTAGCACTTTAAGAGTTGAGAATTCTTCTTTTGCTTTAATGGAACAAGATCTAGGATTACATCCACCAATATGGAAATATCCACCTACTCAACACGATGAGATAAGGTAGGCTTATTTGAGAGCTAGTCCTCAACAAGTTCAGCTTCCTAAATTCCCAAAATTTTGACCTACTAATCACCTCTATAACTTTCAGTTTACATAGTACTTTGAATTTCATTGGCTTGAATATTAAAAAAAAAACTGCATATTTCATTTTGTGTTATCTTTTTACAGAAAGACCAAGTGTTCTTTTTGAAAACATATTAGAGAAAGCCTGTGTTCCCATCACAACAATGTTGTAAGAAAGTGTGATGCTTTGATGAACCAGTCTAAGCATATTTATAAGGTGATGGAGAAACAAACTTTTAAACAAGTAAAGAAGAATATACTCCAAGTAAAAACCTCAATAGATGTTGCTTCTTAGCTATCATTTCAAGGACTTGCTTTTAGAGGTCATGATGAGAGCATTGATTCCAAAAATTGTGAATTTTTTTTTGAGTTGATTAAGCATACAACTTCGTATAATGATGAAGTAGTAAGTGTTATTTTGGAGAATGCTCCATAGAATGCACTGTATACATCCCCTGAGATTCAAAAGCAAATTCTCCATGTTCTAGTAAACAAGGTGCGAATTAAAATATTTGAAGAAATTGGTGATTCTAAGTTTTCTGTCATTGTGGATAAGGTAAGTGATGAAAGCAGGAAAGAAAAAATGACGATTATTCTTCGCTTTGTTGATAGTAATGGTTTCATACAAGAGCGTTTCTTTTATACTATTCATGTGAAAGATATAACATCAATAAACTTGTATTCTTCACTTTGCTCATCTCTTTCTTCTTGTAAATTTTTCATCCAAATTTTTTGTGAACAAGGATATGGTGGTGCAAGCAATATGCAAGGGGAATGGAGAAGATTAAAAGCATTGTTTCTTAAGGATTATTGTCAAGCATATTATTCACATTGCGTGGCTTATCGACTTCAACTAACATTAGTTACAGCTGTTAGAGAGGTACATTTTATGTATGGGTTCTTTTTAAACCTAACTTTGATTGTAAATGTTTTTATTGCTTCTTGTAAGCATCATAATGAGGTAAATGCTGGTCAAACTAATAAGGTTGTTTGCTAGCAATTGATAAAATTAACACAGGAAAATGTGCTAATCAAATTGGTACTCTAAAGTGAGCTTATGATATTCGCTAGAGTTCACTTTTGAATTCTATATCTAGTATTATCAGGATGTACAATTCAACTTATTATGTTTTGGAGAACAAAATAAATGATGGGTGCAACTACAATAGTAAAGGGAATACTAGTATAGCTTTGAAAAGGATGACATCCTCTGAGTTCATTTTTATCTTAATTTTGATGAAAGAAATCTTGGGATCAATGATATTTTTTGTCAAGCTTTGCAATAAAAGTCTCAAGAAATTGTAAATGCAATGAGTTTAGTGTCATCTACTAGAAGGCTTTTAGAAAAATTAAGAGATGAGCAATAGGATTCTGTTTTTTCAAGTGTTACAAAGTTTTGCAAATGATATTCCTAATGTTAGTGTTCTATATCTTGAAGGTCAAAGCAATCAACAATGGGATGGTGTTACAAATGAGCATTATTATCTTTTTCACATATTCAATGAAGTCATAGATTTTCAGATAGAAGAAATACACTATAGATATGATAACAAAGTGGTTGAACTTTTGAAGATTAGTGTGAATTTGGATCTAAAAGATGGATATAGAGCCTTTGACATTCATGTTATTTGTAGCATTACAAGAAAATATTATCCTTTTGATTTTACAAAGCAATAGCTAGAGGCATTGCAATTCCAGTTGAAACATTTTCAAATTAATGTGCTCAATTATTCTTTGATGGGGAAATTGTCATCTATTGCCAAATTATGTCAAGGTTTAGTAGAGATAGAAAAGTCAAGCAATACAAGATCGCTAAATAACATGTTGTCTGTGTTCATCTGTCCATCCCTCCAAAAGAAATTGTGCAATCTACCATTAGAATATCATGTTTGTCATTGTCTTTTTGGTTAAGTAAACTATTTAGTCATTTATGTGGTTGTTTAACACTCTAAAATGCAATATGGATGGGCAAGAATCGAAGATACTAATTTTAGACAAAGGCCAAAGAATTCAGTCAACGTTTGGTAGAGTTTTTCAAATAGCTAAACACCAATTGTGTTTGTGGCACATAGCAAGTAAAGCTCCGATGAAGCTTTACAAATGGTGGGGTAATAGACTTTAACAATACTTTTTTCAAGGCTCTTTATGATTGCTTTTTAGAGGAAGAATTCTATCAAACTTGGCAATAAATAACTATTGAGTTTGGGTATGGTGCAAATGATTCGTTGATTTTGTTATATAAATGTTAAGAGTGATGGGCTCCCTCATTGTGTCAAGACATATTTGATGCAGGTAACTATTTTTGTCACTTTAATGTCTTGGTTTGTTTAATGAAATATAATTAATTTTGTTGCACTCTATTAATTTGTTACTTTTGTTTGTGAACTATGTTGCCATGCAGATGGCATGGACCAATGTTTCTATTTTTCATTTTTATACTTTTTTATATCTAATTCTACACACTTGAAGATTATTTATGGACATTTAGCAACCAGTTTGTACACTATATTTTTAATCATTAATATCATACATTTCATGTTACTAATGTATTTTCAACTTATTAGTTATGTTATAAATTATTTTCTATTCAAGTACCTTATCATCACAGTGCAGCAAAAGCACTAACAATGTTCTCACCTTTCTTACTAATAAGCAGATGAGGTTATTTAATGTACTCAAGGTAATTGAGACAAGAATGGCAAAGTGGAGACAAAAGAAAATTGAGAATGACTATAACAATAACGGGAAGAATGAACATACTATTCTAAATAACATGCTAATTGATGCAATTCAAAAGTACACATTTCATACTTATGAAGATTTGGAAGGGCAACTCCTTAGTGCAATTGGTGCGAAGTTCTAGTATGTTGGCCTTGTTAGAAATACATTGCTTTATGATGTTTGGCTTAGGGCACATGATCCTCGTGTTTTGTTAATAAGCTTAAACTCTGTGAGTAAAACGATTGAGTGCTCATTTAAATTTTTTAATCAATAAGGAATTTTTTATACTCGTGCATTGCATGTATTGGAGAAGCATAACATTGATAAAATGCAAGAATGTTATACTTTTAAGCAGTTCAAAAAAGGTGCTAGGTCCTATAGTTTTGGGTGCCAAAGGCATAAAGAGCTAATAGAGAAATTGACACATTTCGATTGGTGTACACAGATAATGAAATAGTTCAATAAAATGCTGACAAGAAGTATGAATTATGATGTAAGCAAAAAGAGGTTTGATGATGCATTTAGGATTTTTCGCTTAGCACTAAACAATTCATGTTTGAGTATAAATGATTTGTCATCCAGTAATACTAGTAATAAAAGCCTCATCCATGATCCTTAGTTGGTTGCGAGTAACGCATTTAGTCATAAGCAAGCTAAAAGTTTGCTCAAGTGCAAAGCTAATAAAGGCAAGAAGCAAAAGTAAGTTTTGCTGGAAATTATGGATCATTGCTTGTGTTTTAAAGCTTTTCCCATTTTTCAATTGTTTTTCATGATAAATTTTCTATTTCTTGTTAAGTAACGTTTGATTCAAATTATTGCTTAATTGTTAATATCTTTTCACCGTTGTTGTTCCATCATGAGCTTAACAAAATTAACTAAACCGAACACTATACATCACACGTGCCAAAGTCTAGAGAAGAAATAGTTTACAATGAGATGATAAGATACTTGTGCTCTATAACAATACAAGTATTATGCTTAACTATGAAGGGTTTCTTATTTTTTTTTCCCTTATAATTTTGATAATATCTATTTTGGCTAGTGTTTAACAATACAAGTATGCGTTAAATACTTTGATTAGTTAATTCTATAAAAATGCTGATATCATGTCTAACCATGTTATATTGGTGTCTAAACTAGTTCTTTTGGTGTACATCACTTCAATAATGGTGTTTATGACTACTACTTTAAAGTATATTCATGGTTTTGTCTTCTATGCTCAAACAATGCGTGTCTATGCTTAGTTATTCTATATGCTCCTTTTGAGCCAAATCATATACGTGTCCTTTAGAAACCCTTTATGAATGTCACCAAAACAAAAATATAATATGAAGAATGCCTAATATTTGATCTGAGTAAATAACTCGCTAGAATTTTTCTTAACAATAAAAACCTAACACTTTCTCAGAAAGTTCAATTATAGTCCACTTTTACAAAAAACACTGCCCACAATGCTCATAACACCTAAACTAACACAAATACTCATTCTATCATTCTTTCATAGCTTCTTTTGCACTTACAATCACAATTGCTCGCTTTGTATTTGTTGTATGTTGAATTATTGTTTCAGCATTGTCTTGTCTGTAATAGTCAGTACAATCATCCTACATTTTAGACAATAACATAAACATTTTTTTGCACTACTGTATGAATGAGCAATAACTGAATTATACTGAACGATACTTACTGGACCTAAGTTTAAGTCAAATAAATTTCCATCATACAACTTTATATGTGTCATTGTGAACACACCAATTTTTTTCTTTAACTAAACACATATATGAGGTATATATAATAATGTCTACACACAGTTTTACCATACCAAAGAATACCATGAATAAAGGCCAAAATAACATGTTTAGACTGTAGAACAATACTATTAGACACCAGACCACATAATTGGACACCAAAAAACACAATCATACAACAGAATAAACATAATTAGAAGACTATGAATAAACACCAAAATAACAAGTTTAGACTCTAGAACAACATTATTGAACACCATACCACATAATTACACACCAAAATAACACAATTAGACCCATGTTAAAGTGCGTAACTTTAAGTTATGAATAAAATCATACTTATATGGGATCTAGGTCATGGGATATAACATAGTCCACAAGGACTAATTCCTCCCTAGATAATTATTGCTAAGCTCCAAAATTAACTAACTTCAACAAATATGGTGACCATAAAAATGTCTTAACCTTCTTTTCCTTTGGCCTTTCATTGAGCTCTCCTCAAACACCACCATACTCAAGACCACATCCATCAAACTGTATAGGTGTGCTCAGTGAGTCAGTACTAAGACCCAACTTTACTTTATTGTTCGATTTGTTAGTAACCATTTGGAAGGAAGTGTCTCATTTATTATTCTTTGCAAAACATTAATACATTACTGTATATTATAAATGACTCTCTCACTATGGTCAGGATACATAATTTAGTTCATACCTCAATCTTGTTGTAGCACATTTGCTGCTTTGTTATTGCTTATACCCAAATCAAATGTGTCAATATCAAATGTTTTGTTCATCTCATCTAGTATGTTTGGATGCTTTGAAATTTCTTCTGATCTGTTGCCTTCATGAACATTATATGTAAGGTTAGAAGAAATGTTGGTCATGTACTAAATAAATAAATAATATACTTTGGTTTAACTATTCCTCACCTATTGAACCATACATGAGGTTATAAGTTGTTTGCTCCATTTGAATAATCATTTCTAAAGTTTTATCTATCCATTGACTTAGCTGCGAGCACTTAGGTCGAGAGCTATTCACTGCTTATGCAAATTTTTCAATCTCATACGTGACTTTTGGGAACAACATCTTACCTTCTTGACTTGTTTGATGAACCTGTTAGAAGCATCTACACCCACTTTTCCATAATAAACCAAAGTTTCAAGGTCCAGTTATTATGGAATCTAATGTTCGAGATGAGAGGATGACGACCTATCATCACTAGAAGTCTTACAAGCTAAATTTTCTCTCATTTCTTATGTTTTTAGTTGTAGAGTGCACATTTAATATTCTTTCCATATTATAAATTGGAGGATCTATGACACCTTTCTCAAACCCACCAATTTATTCCTCATATCGCAACCTTTTAACAAGAACTTAAGTAATCCAATTCTTAATATGTGGTATCATACATTTTGTGATTCGCTGCCCAAAAAACACTACATGATCTATATATTATATTTGCCTTAAATTAGACAATAAATTAACATGAAGTATATATATATATCTTGAGTTCTAAGACTATCCACCTATGTGTATATACAAATAGTACCACTAATGGTGTTACTAATAAGTTCCATCCATCCTAGATGTTATCTTCAATTCAAAATAGAGATATAGCACATGAAAATTTAGGGGGGAAAATGAGGGAGTTATCCTGAATATAGATGTTTGCCATACAAAAACCATAGGAACTAATTTCTACCCTAACGTAAAAAATAACCCACAATTATCCCCCAACCTTACTTTTGGCTGCTTCATTCGCCTAAAAACCCAACAACCAAAGACCCTACAAAACCAACGAATAAACCCAAAGGAGAAGAAAAATGCACTGCTAGATTGGGGAGTAGGATCTCGACCCAGTATAACAAATAAAGTTAGAAAGGAAAAAAGTGAGTAGCGTGATTTTGAACGAGTATGTCTAAAAATGGTATGTGGTTGTTTGAATTGACTTGTATGGTTCTAGGTTACTCATGTATTGTTCAATCGGATGGAATTGTGAGTTTTTGTGTGCATTCTTGAGATAGGTTTGTATTAATTTGTTTGGGTATGGTCGATGTGAATGGGTATGTCCAATTTGTTGGAAGCAGGCTTAAAACATAGAAGGCGGTAGTGGGATTTGTCGGAGTGTGCCCAATTTAGTGTGTGGTTGTTGTTTAGCCTTGTATGTTTCAACGCTATTATTGCACTGTTCAATCGTATGAATTTGTTTGTTTTGTTGTGTGTTATTGTGGTAGTTTTGTATGGAATTGTGCAGTAATCATTTGTTTTTATACGCTCAATTATGTGTTGGTATGACTGATTTAGTGTATGTTCGAGTTAATGTGTGGTTGTCATTTGGACATGTTAGTTTTTGGGTTATTTTTGTATTGTTCAATCATATGGATTTTATATTTAATTGTGTGTTAGTGTGGTGGATTTGTAGGGAATTATGGTAATTTTCTGCGTTTGTATGTTTTTGGGCATTTGGTGTATTGTTCAATACAATGGATTTGTATGTGAACTTCCCAATGTATGTGAGTGTATGTAGTTTGTGTGAGTTTCTTAAGTATTTGTATTGTGTTGCCTAATGGTTGGTGGGAACATATTTGCTAAAAAGGATAACACATGAAGGTTTTGAAGTTGTACAAAGGAGTAATTGTCCTTATCTGGTATTCATGATGGCATGTGGCTTTTTATGTGTTACTAATTTAGTGATTGTGTGTGTTATTGTGTAGCTGTTGTATGATTGTGTTAACATTTTGTATGGAAATCATTTCCATGTTGGGTTGTGTGATTGTGAATGAGAACTTCGTAGATGTATAAAAATTGTTTAAAATGCACTGCATAATTGTGTATGATTATGAGTGTTGGTTTTATGAGGAAATCTAGCACGGATAATAAAGTACATCAGTGTGAATTTTCAGTACATTATGACAAGTAATATGTATTGTTCTGGGTTGTTTATGTATTATGACTAAAACCAAAATGTTTAAGATTTGGACGCAGGAAATATGGTCTACATTGTACAGGAGAATAAAACAAACAATGGTTTGAGTTCTAAAGAGTCACTAGGGATACAGCTCTTATAATACCAATTGCATGTTCCCTTATTTAAGCGTGCAAAACACCTCTCTGCCCTCTTCAATTTGAATAAATCCTGTGGTATTGAGTTTCTATGATAACTTGTAGGATTTCTTGGAGTAGCTTTACCAATTGTGGTGAGACGAGTTCAGTTGGACCAAAGTGGTGGTGCTATAAAAAGGGTCAAAGGGTGGATGGACTTGGAATGTACATGAGAAGACAATGAATTCGATGTTGAGATCACAAGGTAAGAGAATTAAAATATATAAATGTGATGACATATAGTCAGCATTCTATGGGTTGTTGATTAGATCATATGGAATGACAGGCATAGTAAAATAGTGAAGCATCTGATAAGCAAGCACGAGGTATTTATGGTTTGATGTGTCAGGACAAGATCAGAGAAAAAAGAGACGGTCCTACCAAGAAGGATGACACAGAAGAATGAGGGCATAGCCTAAGGTGACTTATGTTTTGTTGTTGGGAGCATATTGTTTGTGTTGAACCAAGAAGTAGTTGTATTATGCTAAGTACAATTTGTCTAAAACTGTGTGGAATTAAAAAATTGAACAGAGATGTTAAACAGTCGAGTAGAGGCAAGAATATTGAGCCAAGAGAACAGACAAAGGTTAGATAGAAATGTAGGTGTGTGCCTATATTTTTCTCCTTTCATAATTATCATATAACGATATGACTAAATGAAGAAGCTAAAATGTAGGAAAATGGAAAAATGAGTCATTAAAGTGCCTAAACAAATAGGGAAAATGATGATAACCAAGGAGCAAGATGAGGCGTCAATAAGAATATGAGGTAATACCAACAAAAAATATGTATGCAGTTGTGATTTGAATGTATTATACTGAGTATGAATTGTATAGTAAACAAAATGTGTATTATAACCATTGTATCATTGGGAATTTTTGTAGGGTGGAAAAATGGAAGCCTACTGAGAAAAAGAAAGGCAAACAAAGGTGCCTGATGATGACATATCATGGGTGTCCTAAGATGAGAAGGGGAATTTGTTAAGTAATGGTGATATAAAATACATATGTGAGTACAATTTAAAAGTATTGTACTTAATCTAAGTTATGTTTCACTGAATAATATGCAGTATGTTATCATAACCTTTGTACTGATTTTGTTGTAGGAGGAAAGGGAAGCCTAATAAGAAAAAAAAAAAAGGAATCAAAGGTGGAAGATGATGACAGAACAATCGAGTGCTTGGATAAGGAAAGGGATTTTGGCAGGTAACAAAATTTGTTTCTTGTATACTATTATGTGCTACTGTTGTAGATTGCTATCTTGATGTATATACATAATTGCATATTTAACATGAAGCGTTCACTGAGACCAATGGCGAAGGTTTAGAAGATGTTGAAATTGGATAAGCAAGTTAGGGTTGTTGAGGAAATGGGATTTGGTGAGTTACTAAAGTTATAATGTAGGTTCCTAAGTAATGAGTTGGTTGAATGGCTAGCTGATAGGATAGATCTAGAGGATATGATAATGAGTATAGGGTCAAGGAGGCTAGACCTATCGGTGGACAATGTGAGATTAATCCTAAGGATTCTAAATGGTAATATTACCATTGGGGCGAGCAAGCATATAGAATTATAGGAAGAATTTATGGCAGACTGGCAAGGCTATTGGTCCGAGAAGCAAGATGGCTCTTACTGACATAGTTGGACAATGCACTAGAAACAGATGACAAAGCTAGTGATCATTTCAAGCCTAGTATGTGTTGTTTCTAGGCTGTCGAAACCTTCAAGCAGAGCATAGAGTGGTTTGAGGTTCCTAAGGTTCATGCACGATTCAAATGATGTGGCTGACATGAATTTTTGTTAATATACACTTTCCAAGTTGGTAAATGTCGTATACAAATGGAAAGGCAAAGTGAAACTACAAATGTTGAATGAATGTTTACTTTTCCTGCAAGTAAGTATGTTTAGTGTGTGTCTAATACTTGTTTATGGAGCATTTTTTGTGTAAAATTGTTGCATTTTTGCATGAAACTAGAATTGATATGTATTGAAATGTATTATGTTTCTATGAAACTGTTATCAATGTTTATATCTGGGTATGGAAATTTTTTGTGTTAAATTATAGCATTTTTGTATATAATGATTATGATTGTGCATACATGTGTGATGTTTTCTGCCAAACATGCAGATGCATTACCTTAATCAACTTCTCCTATTAGTTAGTCAGTAGATTAAAAGAGAGCTGGCACATATAAGTAATTGGGTGCGTGATAAAGTGATCAAACAGATATATAAGGAGAGGACAAAACTTGGAGGCTTTGAAAATGATTGTGTTGCTCAGTAATTTGACAAGATTGAAGCAGAAGCAATCCACAAGTTTTTGGAGAACACTAGTGCCAAGGTGATGGAAGATGAAGATTTGTTAGTTTTCATTGCATTCGTACTAGGCAATTAATATGGATAGTTGTTGGAATTGAGTATGCTAACAACCTTTGTATGTGTGTATACATTATGAAAATGTAACAAAATGTAAAGGGAAAGAATTTGGCATTCTAGAGGGAGATAATATAGGGAAGAGTGGAACCGTGGAGGGAGACAATCTTAAGAAGAGTGGGGCCATGGAAGGAAACAATATTAAGGATAATGGAACTTGGGAAGTGGAAGTGGATCTATTGGTCAAGTATAGGAAAAAAGCCAATGAAGCATACTAAAGGTTCCGTGGGCAAGTAGAAAGGGCTAGCAGTCATTTCCCCCCAGATGGAGATTGAGCTAGCACCATTTAGACAAATGAGGTATGGGGACAATGTAAGCAGCTCATAGCTGATTTAGTTCATGAATGAATTGTTGGAAATGATTTATCAAATTATGCAGGCTTGCTGCCAACTACTAGGTGGCACAGGTAACCAGAACTTGAATTGGTTAACACATAATATACCCAAATGTAACATATGATGTTACACATTCTCAATTGTGATGTAGGTAAAAATGCTCCAATTAGTGGGTAGGCAGAAGAAGAGCAACCACAACATGCGCATGATGAGCAAAGAGACCTGAGCATACTAGAGGCAGATACTCATGTCAATATAAATAAAAGTGTACGTAGGGAAACAGAACGTCGGGAAGTTACAAACAAAAGCAATTGTGTTATCCTGTACATAATTATGTGTGTTTCTGTTAAAGTTTTACGTGTTTTTGTCTGCTTAATGTATTGACGAGAGGATATGATAATGTAACCACTGCCAATTATAATTAGAGTACCACTAGGTAATATTCAACCGTTGGTGGGTAGAAGAAAGGAGCAAGCAAAGAAGAAAGTGGAGGACTTTTAGCAGGAATGTCTGGTGAGGAAGATGTTGGGTTTCGGGAGCCAAACAGTGCAGTGGAATTTAACCGAAACCCTCCAGGATCCAAGTGAAACAGGATAAACCGGGTGTTTGAAAATTGTCATTCCTAATTTTTGGTTGAGATCTCTCACTCAACTGTAGAGTCGAATCACAAAACTTGAACAGTTGACGTGTTCAGGCTCTCTATGGTATCCACACGAGCCTCTCGGGATCACCACGCTTCCACCACGTCCCAGCAGATACATTTTTTTTGCGCTTGCAGTGCTAGCTTGCGTCCTCTAGGGAATTGCAAGAGAAGAGTGCGGCTGTCCTTTTGGGAGGCTAGGGCAAGGAGACCTGCAAATTTATCACTAAAAGTTGTATTTATAGTGAGACACAACTTCCAGGCCTAATGGGTTTCAAAGCCCTAATCCAATTAGGCTTTAATTTCGGGCTTAATAATGGCTCAACTCTTGGGCCCATTATTAATACGAAATTAAAGTGAAACCATAACCCAAATAATTAGCCCATGCACTCTAATGATCCAAATAGCTCTATGTGTGCGACCCAATAGGCTCTTACCACGTTGGCAATGATCATAAATCACATTTATGATCATAAGCAATGAGCGGTGTCTAGCAACACATCATTGCTACCCAAGTGACAAGATTGTCGGTGGTTCGACTAAACCTTTATGATCATCACTGATATATGTCATTGTTCCTTTGTCCAAGATATCAAGACTAAGCACGAGACATGGAATGTGTCATTCTCGTATAGCCCAATCTTTGGTTTCTTGATTACCGAGTAGACCAACTTAAACTGATAACATTGATATCGTATATCAACTCATCCGAGCATGGCCATGCATTTTTCTAAGTCTTACTCTATCAAGGGGCCCGAAGATATCACTCTCGTTACATAGGAGGGACAAATCCCATATTGATCATACAAATCCCTCTGCATGATATGTGACATACCCAATGACCTCCTTCAAGTTCACTCAGTTACGAGCAACAAAGGAAAGTATCAAAGTATATGACTCACATGTAGGGAACCTTGATGATCTTAGGTCAAAGGACTACATATACCATGATCACTATAAGAATCACTTATGACACTCATATAACGATCCATGAAGTGTTCTCATGGTGGGTCGGTCCAGTACACAAGTTCTCAAACTTGTACCCATATGTAGACTACATATCTCATATTAGTCTTCACATATGCTAGTCATTATATATTATTGCAACCCGCTCCACAATAATACTATACTAGGGACGTTTAAGAATATCATTATTCTAGGGTTACAATTATGTTTATTACGTTACGCATAAACAAAACAACAAACATAATTACTGCCTTAATGCCTCAATAAAATATCATGACTCAATGTGCAAAAATACAATCATCTCATGATTCGCTTTTGGGCACAACACTAACAGAAGAAAAGTAAGAAAAGTAAGGCTTCATATTTATAATTTCCATTCATGCAAGATATGTGAAAGGAAGATCCGAGGAACCAATTACCACACCCTGATGTTGTAATTGTTGATTTCGTAATACTTTCGAACTTAGAAACTTCTTAAATATTAATTTCATCTATAGGTCATTGCATCAAAATTGGTTATGGTCCCAGTACACAATTGTATTATTTTGTGTATATTATGTGTACTTTAATTTTGGTTATATATGATTTATATGCAAGAAAATTAGTTATTTTTTGTTATTCTAGGTACTTTAGGTATAATCTTGTCTTATAATTGAATGGCAGGTTGACAATAATGGTTTGCTTGATATTTGTTATCCTATAACAGGCAACTATTATATGATAATCTACTAGGCCATGTAGTGTCCTATGAAAGCTTCATGATGCTACATTCGAAAACTGAAATTGACATCATAGTTATGGAGGTGTGGTGCTTAGTCCTAAATGCAAAAGAACAAAAGTGGGGTATAACAAGATGGTTTATCTTATCACCACACTTTTGGGCAAGTTATTTCCAACTTTTAAGCACATTTAAAGCCACAATTAGTATGTAACATAATTCATGTGTTAAATATTTAGTACGTTTTTTTTTACATACCACCCTAGCTTGGATAGAACTAAAGAACAAAAGGGTAAAAATGAGAGAACAATTATTCAGTTTGTGGAATAGCTAGGGAATGGATGGAAGCAAACCCTGCTACAACACTCATCTCATATGATATGGCATGCTTTTGCACGTTTGTGGCTTCTATTTTCTAGTCATTGTTTGTGTATCTGTATAGGAATATGTTCTACGTGCTATAGTATTTTCTAATTGTTTGTTGTTAGTAAATTGTGTTGCCATGTGAATGCTATGCATCATTCTGTGTTGATGTTTTATCTGCCGTCGGGCTTTCTTACCTATCTTGAATTATGACCATTACATTGTCGTATGCATTAACTTTGAAGTCGATGCCATACAAGTCTTGAACAAATTAGCTAAGAAATGGGGTAACTATGGTGAGATGGAAGGTCAGGTGGTAAGTACAAATAATTTTTAATGTTTCCCTAACATGAGCAACCAACCACATACTACTTATTATTCCTTATTTGTCTACAGGGTATCTTGTTTTGGGAATATTTGAAAGCAACAAACCACCTGAAAGCTACTGCATTCAATGTGTATGAGTGCGAACATTTCACACCAACTTTGAAGAAAATGAAGGGGAAAGCATACTTGTTAAATAATACGAACAGTAGAGTTTTTGCAATGAAGTATATGAAATTGTTTGAAGGGGGAGATTTTGATAGTGATCTTGGACCAGTAAGTTAACTTTGTGTATCGTTCTTTACTCAAGTGCATAAATTTGTTCGCACTTGCTTTAACAACTTAATTTCCATATTATCTATAATGCAAGACAAGGCTTCAAAATACTATTAGCAGGTAATTGTAACGATAGTACTAAAGGACATGACAAACAAACTAAGGGAGGAAGTTTGAAAGTAATCAAACACGGTTGCAGAAGAAGAGTAGTAGTGTTAAACTATGTAGGGACCCTTTGCATTTGTTTATCCTATCTATTAGAAGAGCAGAAACCTTAGTTAAATTTATGTTTGAATTTTTCTATGTGACGGTTTATTACCACATCAAATGAATATGTTGTGTTTGAATGAGTTCAGTTACCATTTGCAATCCTCGTGATAATGCAACATTTAAACATACACATACATATTGTAAGCAATATCATACATAACATGCCGTTTGTTAATGGTATATCCACAATACACCAATGTACAACCCGTGAATAGGTTAATACATATTCGATATATCTTAATACATAAGGAATTTGAAAAGACACCAAAAAATACATTATTTGACAAGTAACATACATAAAAGAAACATATATACAAAATATGTTTAACATAGATATGAGGAGAAAAACCTTCATTGATAGTTAGAAAAATATGTCTTGAGCCAATATTGGCTATGTGTGTTGTATTATTCTTGTTTGTATTCTTGAAAATTAGAAGGAATGCAAGTGAATGAAAAACAAATCAAGTGTACCAACATAACTGTCATACATATTTGCAAAAAAAAAAAAAAATACAAGAATGACAATGTATGAAGAAAACTATTTTCTCTTCCTAGTTTTCATTTGAAACCTCTCAATAACATTTTTCATCCTCTTTCGCCCAAAGGTGTTGGTTTTCACTAACTTGGGATCGTTAATATAAGACCTTGTTCCATACATTTGAGAAGAAGTTTTAGTAATATCCTCATCCAATTAACGTACAAAACGTTTCAACAACTAAAAACCTTTATCAAAACATTTCCTACTTATATAATCACTTACGCATTGTGTTTGTGCGCCAACAAAACCTTTATTACTGCTCTTGTCCCCTTGTAAAGCCCATTAACCCATCCGAGTATATCCTTGCATTCTTTCACCATCCCTTCAAGACGTACTTATCTGATATTTTTTCTTTGCCCCTAATATGTAAAACCTGTAGTGCATGAGAACACAAGAATCCTTTTGGTTGGAGAACTTACAAAAACACTCAACGGTCTTTAGTGTTGAACAAGGATCTCCATGGCCCAACAACAAATTATAATAGTCAACCCCACCATAAGTGTTGACAAGCTGCAATTTTGCATCGAATGTAACACTAAATTGCTCATAAAAATCTTTGAATAGTCTGAAACTATACATGTTAGACATGTTAATCAAAATATCATTTGGAAGGAAAACCTCATACTTCCCAGAGTTGTAAATATTTGTTTTAAGCTCATTGTGCCTCCATTATTTTATCGGCACCTTTATAGCTTTGAAGACATCAAGCAACCCCAATTTGTTTATTGGCAAGCATAGTCAATACATTATTTGTGCCCTCATTCTTTTGTGTGGCAAGTGTACTTGTACAAATTTATAAAATGGTAGCTTACAATACATTTATGGGAATATACATTTACAAAATAGTAATATAAAATACACTTATAGAAAAAAAACATTTACACTACAGTAAATTCATATTATTTAACAATCAGAAACAATAGAACATACAACTAATGCATAGATACACACAACAAACTCACAGAATAATACATGCTAAGAAAATGTCCTTGCATAGACATACAGCCCACCAATCACATACCGGCCAAACTGATTTTAACCAAGTATCATTCGAGCAGGCAAACGCATCAATCATGAAGGCATTTCATAAACTTGGAATGAAAGCCTAGTTGGAACCATAGATGACAAAGTTTGTTGGGTGTCATCTCTACTATATGGCGAAAACACAATCGATTCTCGGCTTCCTTGAAGACACTATCAAACACATTTAAGAATGCATTGTCTTAATTTGAAAATAGTGTCTTGAGCTCAATTCCAACCATACTTCGCAACAAGGTCTTCAACAACCATTCAAATGCCTTTGCTTTCTGTTTCATGAGAAATGCACATCTAAACATTATGTTCTACCGATAATGGTTTGCCCCAACAATTAGGACATAAAAACATTTTATACCAATTTTTATGGTACAAGTGTCCACAGAAACTAGGTCACCCAAAAAAAGTATATCTACATTCATTTTCCCATCACGCACGAAGAAATTGGTTAACCTCCCAACATCATCCACCTCTATTTATCTAGAAAGAATCGATATTAACTTTGACACATTCCTTAACATAGTCAACTAATAATGCAACATCACCTTTAACAACAACCTCTGTTATCAATGTTACAACTTTTTTGTACAACGTTTTCTTTTTCACACCAGATTGCTTCGTACCACCCGTTTCACTATTGAAAACCCTATATATATCAATAATTCTAATGTCACTATTCGCTAGTGATATCAAAGTCCCAAATTGGTCCTCCATCATCTCTTTGCTTATATTAAGCAGATGTCGTATCTAAGTTGGCATAAAAGGATGGTCGTGATTCTTGTTATGCTGAACACAAAGCCATTGCCCCTTTTTCATAACACTTAAACTAGATTTGAGCAGCACAACCATATCACAATGTATGCATTTGATATGTAGCTTCTCGTTCATCATTCTTGACAAAATTCTTAGCCTTTTCTTGGTGACAACAAAACTCAGCTGCATACAAAACATCATGCCTCTTCCAAACTTTGTTTCTATGGGCCTTGATCTCATTCTCAATTGCATGTTTACAGAAGAATGCAAAAGCAACTTCTATACTCTCGAAACTAATGCCTTCCAAAGAAGACTTTTCAATGCCACTTGCACATGGAAACATAATAAATAAATGAGTTTTACAATCAATTAACAGCTGCATGCATAAATTAACTGTAACATATATAAAGAAGTATGCACAAGCAACCACAAGTACAATAAAAGTTATAAAAAAATAAAATCCAGTTCCATACCTTCATCTTTCCCATTACCTTGCCTACCCACCATTATAATAACTTGATCCTCTTTTCCATCCAAACAACCTAAAAAACTTCAAACACTAAAATGAGATAAGAATAGTAACAAAACACGTTAAAAATGAATAATACAATAAAAAATAGTGTCATATATAATATGTGCAGATAAATATATTTTAAAAATGTAATAGAATTAATAAAAATATATACACACAAACAACTATATGTCCACAAAATAATACAAATGCAAAACAGTTACATACAATAAAAAAACACGTTAAAGAAATGAATAACATAATAAAAAAACAGCTTCATACATAATATGTGTATATAAATACATATTAAAAACGTACTACAGTTAATAAAAATATATATCCACAAACAATCACATGTTCACAAAATAATACAAATGTAAAAAGTTTCATACATTTGTTTGACCCCCCACCTAGTTCCCCTGCCCCTGCAACAACATGATCATCTCCTTCATCCAAACTACCTCCAAAACTTCCATTCACTAAATTAAGATACATAAATAAAAAAAAAAAAACAACAACAAATTTGCAAATGATATAGTTGCATACAATAAACCATAGTCAAAATGACCTCCAAGAACATCATCACCAACAACGAATTCATTTTCGCTATCACCACCGTTGCAACCAACATTACCCCCCCCCCCCCCCCCCCAAAAACATCCTCATTATACCTTTGCGATTTATGTACCAAATTTAGCTCATTTGGATACTCCTTCAAATCCAATAGCATATTTCCAAAAAAGTATGAACTCCTATCTTAAACCTATACCAGCAACGATGGAGTAAAAACCAAAAAATAATGGAGAGTGCAAAATGTAAATTGCAAACAAAAAAGAGAACGAAAATAGAGTGAAATCAAAAGGAAAATAGAGTGCAATCATAAAAGAAATGTCCACCACCCTGATTGCCATAAATAAAAAATTAAAATTTGAGAAAAATAAAAATTATTATATAATTAGATATTAACTACCCCAAACAAGATTTTCCATACACACACTATAACTAACCAAATCTCCCCCCCTCATTTCATGTCATCCATTGTGTATAAGTCCACATATGCGCACACCAAAATTTTTTACATATCTTTGGCGCTCATGCATGTAAATTAACAAAAGGTAAGACACAAGAGCAACAAAAATGAACATCTAAAATTTAGCTGCAGACATAATAGGATTTGGACTACTAAATTAGTGTGAAATATTTGATAAATAGCACTTGTTCTTCAGATTATTTGAATTCTATGTAGTATTTAGAAACTTGTTCCATATTATCTACTTGTAACAAATAATTGCATAACCAAAGAATAATTTTTATGCACACAATCAATTACTTTAATAAACTAAAGATGTAAATCCATATACATTCAATACCTAGAGGAAGAAAAGGCATCTATTAATAGTTTTCATCTCCTTCCTTTCTTTCCACTCGCGAATCCCTTGACAAAGACTTCTTAGTATAAACTCAACCTAGTTTATTTTTAGAATTTCATTCAATTCACTAATGTATTACAAGGTCTTTAAAGACACACAATCAGTTCTTGGGCACAAGGAAATGGGCCATCAAGTATAGGAGCATTGAACTTCTAAATTTATCACAAACTTCATCATTTGTAATTAAAGCTTTCTCCACCATTGTTATGCAAGGTCCCTCTCATTTTGAAGAAACATGCCCTTCCCAATTAGGAGCAAAAGCATCCTTCATAGCATTATATGTACCTGGCCCCACATGTGAACCACCATTAGGAACCTCCAAAATCAAGTGCAAATCATCAGCAATTAACTTTATCTACCCTTCCCAAGGTTTGCAATCATCTCCAGTGGGTTTATCTTTGCAATTATCCACTTAGTCAACTCCTCACTTCACATATGAGCACTTAATGTCAAACCCCATTTCATATATTACTTGCACCTTTCTCTCTGAATGCATTGTGTTCTCTTCTAGTAATTTGTTTAAGAACTTCATCAACTCTCCCATTGAACACTTATTTATGTATTTTACCCTGTATTCAATAATTAGTCATGGCATACAATCATATAATAGTGTTAAACAATAACCAGCACCAAATTTAGCACAAAAAAATAGACAAAATTAAGCTTCATTATACTTTTTCTATGTTAAACACTGTTAGACGACATTGGACTAACAATAGACACTATTGTTCTCCAATAAGATAATTTGAAAAATCAACCATTTTATAATTGTTAGATGTTACCTCAAACGAGCATAATTTTAAACATAGACACCATTATTTTAGATGTAGCTATTAACAAAAAAAATAAAATTGTAACCTTCTTTCTTCCAAACCACTACTATCTTTTTCTTCGTTAGAGTTACTATTTTCTTTCATGTTCTTTTTACCCTTACTCATTGCATCAACTCTAACTTGTGTTTTCATGTTTGTATTCTACCCCTGACGGATCTTATTTCGGCTTCCAGTAACCCCATCACATTTATTTGCTTGATTTTTGCCTCTGACCATTTCATCTCTTTCAAGTGTTATCTTCTTAGTCCTTTTTTTCTTAAATGGTGGTGTACTTTTTCTTATCATCTCATCATGCCCATTTTAAGCTTTCCTTAGTTTTTTCTCCTGGATTCATCTACTGGAATGCTTACCAGATTTAAATACTTTTCTTTCACAACAGAAACCATTTCATTTTCTAGCAATAATGAAAATTTAAAGAGTCACACTTATATGCAATATTAAAATACTTCTATTTACCTAACAATTTTGAAGTCTAAGTCTGTTTCTTTTGGTTTTTGTGCCCTTGTTATCTCACTATTACTTGATGCCATCAAAGGTATGCAAAATAGCAACAAAAAAAAAAAAGGGAAAGGTTATACCATACTATATCATAATTGTATTCCATATAAAAATATTATTTTAGTCCCTGTTGACACCCAATTTTATCTGGGCACTGACTTTTGTTTAAATTTTAGGTTAAAAAAATTAGTTTAGGGTTATTTTCATTTTTAGGGACTATTTGGTCATTTGTTAGGAGTTTGGGTCATTTTTTTTCATTTTAAGGTTTTATATAGTTAGTTGGTCTAGTCACATTTAGGTTACATTATTATTTTGGTCTACAAATCTTTAAGAATTTAAAGTGGTCATCTAGGGTAGAAATAAGAGTTAATTTAGTTTAGGTGCTAATTTGGAGTCCTAAAGGTCTTGTAGGGTCAATTTAGGGAAAAAGGGAAAAGTTTGGGTGAAAACCGAGGGATTTTAGAAGATTCTAGGCAAAATTGGAAAGTTTGATGCAAATCTGTCAAAGTTGTGAAGATTTGGGCTAATTGGGTAAATTCTGGAAGTTTTGGGTTTAATTGACAAATTAGAGAAGTAATGGGGGAAATTGAGAATTCGCATAGAGTTTGGGGCTGAACAGCAACTCAAGAGTTTTTCTGGAGTTGAATTAGTATTTTGAGCAAAACATTTTCAAATTGAATTTGGATCAGTTTAACCTTGAAAAACCTAGCTAATCTCACCTAAGACTCGTAGTATAAATATGGGTCACTGTTGACATAAAAAAAATAATTCGTAACCCTAAGCTCCCAGCCAGAAAAAGAGAGAACTGCAGGCTTAAGTCCCTAACTTTTGGCTAGCCTACCCAAAAACCCTAAACTTTTCCCGATCTCCGCCGCCACCCCTGGTTTTCCCCTTTGCTGCCTGACGCCTCCAGCCTTCTTCCACCGCCGCTAGTCGTCCCTGCTCCCTCGACGTCACGCAACCGTGCCGAGTGCCACTCCCATCGCTATTCTCGTCGCCGATTTAGCGAAGCACGAGCGCCGTAGCCATCGTCCCCTCCTCTGTCCCGCCGTTCTCGACGCCGCCGGCCACCGTTCATCCCTCCTGCAGGTCGCGCGTCTCTACCCGAGCAAATCTCAGGCCGCCGATCGCTCAAGCAACGCCGGAGAATACCGAATCAAAGAAGATCCGCTTCACGACCCGCGAACCCGATTCGTTTTCACCCAGATATGAGTGAGTATGAATGATGAGTATAAATGATCTCTATACAGTGTGTGATGGTATGAAATTTAGCGTATTGTTGGTGGTTAACTGGTGCTTATTACCTGTGAAGTTTTGTTTTAATTTGTATCAAATGTTGTATATATATTAATTTTTTATTGTATCGGTGGAATGTCATTGTTGTGCGTCAGTGTGTAGTTTAGAATTTGTGTAGATGATAGACCCATGTATCATGTGAAAAATGACTTGTGAAAAATGACTTGTTTTGGTGGTACACTAGCCATCTAGTGTACAAGAACAAAAATTTGAAGTTATTTCTTGAGCAAATGTAATTTTTCTCTTTTAGGTATAAACCTTGATTAGTCTCCAATTCTTTTTATTCCATTCATCTGGATTACTAACTTTCTTTCATTTTTCAGATTAGTCACTGGCAGCATTGTTTTTGTTCATTTTCTTGCTTTGATTGTTTGTTTTGTTACTTTTAGAATCATGAATTAGTTTTGGTAATTAATATTACATAGAATGGCAAGTTTAGGTTAGATTAGATTTTTATTTATTTTCTTTTATTTTTTTTAGCTAGCACAAAATCTAAAATTCATTCACATAATGCATATAAAAAAAATCACACTTAGAAATTTTTTTTTCATTCCTTGTGGGTTTGATAAAACCTTATGATGAATTTAGGATACCAATAAATTTTAAGATCTATACCCAGATGATCCGATAGGATTTATGGTTTGGATTGATAATCAACTAAAATATTTAAAAGATAAATAAATATAGGTTAAGTTTTTAGGTTCCACATCTGGGTGGTCCAATAGGATCCATGGTTTGGAAATATCAAAATTTCATAAAATAAATAAAAATCAAATAGTAAAGTTTAAAAGTTCATATCCGGGTGGTTCGGTTAGAATCTATGGTTTGGATATTAATTGAAATTATTTAAAGTGAGAAAAACAAATTAAAATCAAACTAAGGTACCAATTTTGGGCATTATAATAAAGATATTTTAGCGTAACTGTACTCCCAAACCCCTCAAACTCTCGTAGACCATTTGTAGGTGTTAAATCGATTTAGGTGTAACCCGATTGGTGGCAACTCCCAAAAACACGTTGCTACAGCCCCAAATCATAGAACTTAAGTGTCAATGCAAACGACAAACTTAACATTGCCAAGTAGAATTCATAACTACATCTAACATACAAACAATTCACACTCACTGTCTTTTTTGAGTTTCGCGTTGGGGTTTAAATTCCTCTATTTCATTATTCACAATGCCATAAATTATAGACACTATTATAATACTTTTTCCCTCTTTCTAACATTCAGTTCACTAACACAAGTGTTTACTGCCATAGGGAATTGTATCAGACCTATATAACCACAATTAGACTCTATGTCACTAAGGTTAGACATTATACATTCCTTGTTAGACTCTCAGAATAATTTTAACATCAACACATTCAGCAGATATTTAGACAATACAGAGAGCCATGCTGGCACCAAGATTAGACAAGAAAGATTCATTAAAAAAGATAAAAAAAAATGTGTTCTACATTATGAAATTAGCAATTTCTCACTAATACTACGATATAGTAAAAAAGACCAAAGTCAAGTTACTTCCGCTCTCTATTGAACTTTAAATAACTAATACTATGAACATGATCAACTAGTTGGGAAACAATCAAAGAAATTGAATAATCACACTAAAAATAAAAGCAACTACAGAAAAATCATACTTTAATAAATTATCCTTCCAATTTGAAGCAATTATATCTAAAATCATGAATTTTGATACTTCAGGTAGCTTTAAGTCAAGTTACTTCTGCCCTTAATTCAACTTTAAATAACTAATACTCATAAACATCAATTACTTAGGAAATACTCAAAGAAATTGAGTAATCACACTAAACATCAAAGAAAGTACAAAAAAACCATATATATATATATATATATAAACTCCCTTCATATTTCTCCTAGTGTCTTTTACAATCCACTCCACTTCGGAAAAATGTAGGCAAACACGTAATCAATTCTCTTCCCATGTTCTCATGCAAATTACATTTGCTCAAGAAATAACTTCAAATTTTTGTTCTTGTACACTAGATGGCTAGTGTACCACCAAAACAAGTCATTTTTCACAAGTCATTTTTCACATGATACATGGGTCTATCATCTACACAAATTCTAAACTACACACTGACGCACAACAATGACATTCCACCGATACAACAAAAAATTAATATATATACAACATTTGATACAAATTAAAACAAAACTTCACAGGTAATAAGCACCAGTTAACCACCAACAATACGCTAAATTTCATACCATCACACACTGTATAGAGATCATTCATACTCATCATCAGACAACAATGAATGCACCTCATCCAAAAGTAAAAACAAAAAAACCTGTAATACAATTTGTCTCATAGTTGAACAAACACTCACTCGAGCACCAACACACAAACTCATTTCAACTAGACACCAAATCACAACAACATAGACACCAGAAAAAGTAGTCGTTACCCATGCCCTTCTTTCATTCCTCCATGTGGTGTTGTAGTTGGTTTTTTTGATTCCCTATCTTGCACATCCTACAAAAATTTCACATACAATAAACATTATAAGCAAAATGCAAAAAAAAAAAAAAAACCCTTAATACCTACACCAAACACCCATAATCATAGCGATAGGCACCATGAATTCAAAGCTAGCCTAAATCAATTCTTGATGCAGTAGAAACGATCTGCATTTATGATTTGGCAATTGTACAACATCCCTACCATCCTTTGAAGTTTGCCTCTACTGCAAGATCCTGTCTGCCACCTTCTACCATGTTTCCCAGAATCGTTGTCATCCTTTAGATGGCAATTGTACAACATACCCACCATCCTTCAATGTCTACCTCCATTGCAAGATTCTATTAGCCACCCTCCGCCATGTATCCTAGAATCGCTACCGTCCTACGGGCTACCAAATAGCTTCGCTCCCACTTCTCTTCTCCCTGAAGAATGTCTTCCCATTGTGAAAAGGTCCAGGGTACAATTAAATGTTCATTGATAGCTTCTTAAAATTCCTAATATTTCGGTTCATTATCTTTATCTCCTAATTGTGTCAAATGCGCCCACATAAATTTTAAGGCTGACATTATATATTTAACAGAAACCATTTAGGCAGACATACACCACGGTGGACATTCTTATATCTTGTTGGAACTTGTCTCCTTTGTGCAAAGTAAGAAAGCTAAACATCTTTTGTTCTTTCGGCCAAAAATCATAGAGAAATTGGATATTACGTGTTTAACTAGAAATTGAGGTGTGAGAGTGACTAAATTAAAATTTATGAAAAACCAAATTTTATTTTAATGACTAAAATTTATGGTTATTATTAGAATATTAATGTTACAATTGAAAAATGAAAAACAAGAATATTAGAATAGGAGCTATGTAGAATTAAAATAAAAAATGCTACCCTCTCAATCTATCACAATTACAGATGTGTGCCAGCTGCTTGATGTGTAAGTCCCACATAGATATCATGTCATCTGATGGCTCTCACTCTTCCATCAATATAATGAATGATGAGAATATCATCTATTAATTAGAATTATAAGACGACAATGGTACACCAAAATAGTACTTGGACTAATATTAATATTTTGAACATTCTATATTAGTAAAAGGCTAAGGTCTTTTAACTATTCATAAGATCCCAGCTACTTGGTGGAGTGGCAAATGAGAAGCCGAAAGAGGGTGAGATAGGAGGTTTAACTCCTATCTCACCTACTTTCCATACATAGTACCATTTAAACTGGTTCAAATGCCTTCTAAGTCTCAAATAAGTTGGCATTATCTCCTTTCCCCTTAGATATACTACCTTCTAGCTCTATGCAATTATAAAGTGCTTCTAATTAAAAAAAAACTATTCATAAAAAATTGTAGCTTCTTACAATAAATTTGTTTCGACTTTAGTCCAATTTCTTTCAATTGTAGTCCAGCAAGACGTCCAAAACTAGAAAAAAGAAAAATCACACAATAGTCCTCAATATATGTATAAGGATATCATTTGGTTCTTAAACTTTGAAATAGGTCATTTTCACCATTGTCCCAATAAGCACCAAAGGTAACCTAAAATTTTGGCTTTTGTTCTTGTTTTTCTTTTTTGCTCTTAAACTTCCATAAATGACTAAAGAAAAAGATCTATGCCTAAACAGAATGCATTAAGCTAACCTATGAGCAAAATGTTGAATATATCAAAAACAATGTACAACAGCATTACTAAATTTAATGTATTCATATATGATGAGATGTAGAAAAGCTAATTGGTCTCTCTTAATTTTCTTTTTATGAATTAGTTAATTGTGACACATGATTTTATAGGCTTTTTAGGGTTAAGTACAGATCCCCCACCCTTTGGCCATATTTATACTTTTAGCCTTTGATTTAGAAATCTACTCTTACTTTTTCTTTTTTCTTTTTTCTTTTTAGAAAAACCTCCAATAAAAAATTAATAGTTCAATCTATTTATTTTAATTGTCTAACAATTATCATGTTATTTGAATTTATAGAAAGCAGAACTAGTGATAGCTTAAATTGAATGTTCAAGTCCAAGCATCATATCATGAAAGACAAATTTGAGCTCCATTAAGGTCGTATTTTACACATTTATTTTATTGAAAGTGTTTTATATATTATGTGTCATACTTTATTTTGGTTTCAGAATATGTTGTGAAAAAATTAAAATTCAATCAATCAAAATATAATGCATGGAATGGAATGTTGATACAATATTTCTTGAGTTTAATATAGTATAAATTATAGTGAGTAGCTATAACGTACATATAGCGCACCAATGTATACCTACACTTTCATATTATTTACAAAAAATACCACACGCATTTGAATAGCATATCTTATAAAAATAAATAGCACTTTTTATTGAACGGAATAACATATCACAACGAATTACAGGACATCATAATTTTATGAATGAAACATCACTTTTTACTGAATAGAACAGCACCATTTGTGAACAGCACATCTTACCAAATGAATAACATATTTGTATGAATGTAATAATACTTCTACTAAATCAAATAACATTATCTATGAACAATGCATCTTATAAAATGAACAACATAGTACAGAACAATACATTACATTTGTGTGAATGAAACAACACATATTATTAAATGAAACAACATTATTATGAACAGCACATCTTATGAAGTGAACAACATATTACAGAACCTCACAATTGTATGAATGGAATATCACGTCTTACTAAACTAAACAACACTATTTAAGAATAGTATATCTTATGAAATGAACCATATATTACAAAATATCATATTTGTATGAATAAAACAACACTCCTTATTAAACGGAACAATATAAATACCACTAGAGGTAAGGACAATAGCTCTTCCTCCAATTAAGCACAAATGCCACTGAAAGCAAGGATGAATGATGGAGTGTATTTTAGAATAACATATTTGTATGAATGGAACAATAGTTATTACTGGATGGAACAGCACAGACGCCACTACATGTTCCTCCTTCAATAAGGCACAAACGCCACTAAAGGCAAGGACAAACAATGGAAGGAGGTCGATGGATAAGGTCAGGCTTTTCCATAACTCATCGTGATTGGAATCATTTTTTATCAAAATAGATCCATTGGCAGGTAACATCCTCCTATCGTCATCTTTGTCGAAATCGTCTTCTCAAGATCAACCACAGTTATTGCCAGGAGGACATCGAGGCATTACTACTTTTAGCCTGAAGGACAAGGATTGATGCGGCGGCAATCGAAAGAAGAAAAGCATATTAGGTGAGAAAGAGGAAAGAGGTGCAATTTGGGGAAAAAGTGACGTGGCAAAGTTGTAAATAAATGCAAACTCTAGGTGTAGCGAATGGTGCAGACGTATTTTAGCCTCATCCAATTATAATTTTCTATTTTAAAATATTTGTTACTTTTATTTTTTTCTCTTGTCCCATAACATGTCTCTTTTTTTGTTAACTATATGAATTTTTACAAATATATTATTTTTATTTTCCATATAGCTTATGTTTGTTTATTGTTGTAATTATACTAGTTGGTAAAGGATGATATTTGATAAATATGTCTAAAATATAGGCTTATATTGCCCAATTCAAATGATATTTTTTAAAAATGACAAAAGAGATAATGATATTAAGAAATGTATCATTTCCATTATATATACAGCTTACGTATGTTAATTGTTGTAATTGCACTAGATGGTAAAGTACAATATTTGATAAATATGTCTAAAATATAGGCTTTTGTTGCCCAATACAAATGATATTTAGAAAAATAAGAAAATGACCAAAAGGATAATGCTATTTCAAAAATCATCTTACCCAAAAGTTAGGGTTATAAGTATAGAAAGACCTGAGTTCGAGTGGCATCAACCACTCCAAAATACCAAACACTTAGAACTAATCAAATTGCGGCTGAAGTCCTTGAAAGTTTCGTGCAGCAAATATTGTTGATGTAGTTGCTAAAAAAATCATGAACAAGAAGAGAAAAAACCCGAGACATGTAAACATTATCCACAAGAATTATTATTCACAACTGTCTAAAACATGCAGGAGAATAAGTCTGTAAAAATTTCCCAAGATACAACAAGTCTTCTAGACTGCATGCACCCATAACTGGGATACTCTAGGAATTAGAAAAGAACATTTTAAAGGAGGAAGAGAGAGCTCGAAAGCTTAGGAAAAATTAAAAGTAATGAGCAAGGTATTTATAGAAGAAAGAGGGGCTCAAGTTAACATTAAAGGTGAATATTAAAGGATACAAAAAATCTTGGTTAAGATTTTCTGAACATTGGATTTAATTGAATTCAACATGTGGCAAATGGTTTTTCAAATGAGGGTAAGAAAGTAAAACTAAAAAAGGTAAAAATCAACTTGGACCAAGCCTTGCGTGAAGAATTATCTTTTCTGGATAAGGGTAAAAACTAAAACTGAAACGGTAAAAATTGACTTGGATTGGACTTAGGGAACATTGGGCTTTTTCAACTATTTTGGCCAATCTCGTGCGTGTGGGATCACTACTTTCTTATTTCCTTATGTAACCCACTTGGGCATGATAACTTATAAACACCATAATCTTCCTTTGTCCAAGCCATGTGGGATATAGCCTTTTTGCAATACACTAAACATGTAAAACAATCCCACACATATTTCAAAAGGCTAATTACAAGTTCTTTTGCTGGTTTTAAACTCAAGAATAAAATGCATCATGGCTGGTATCTATTAGATTACAAATCAGTCATAGAGCCAATGAAACTTAACTTACAGAGTACTTAGTAAAGCTCATAACTTCTATGAACTAAATACTCTTCTTGTAAATTAAGAGGTTCATTAATCACATTGCACCCACACAATTTTTACTATTCATCACAGTATTGTGCTTATCGGCTAAGCGTGTGTCTTGGTTTTTATTAGTGCTTTAGAAATTCTATCACAAATCTCATAAGAGCTCCTACACCTATATAGGTGATTCCATTAAGTGTATATTGCACCAATACACCACATAAAATAAAAGGGCTATGTGAATTATTAAGATTTTTTTCTCATCCTCCAATAAATGCAGTCTACCATTATCTATACCATATGAGGGATTTTAAACAAAATTTGATAATTCTTCCAGGTCTACTAATGACTTGTTCTTACCCATATAAACCTAATTCATAGGATCTCCAATCACATAGATTAGTTTAGCATCACTATTAACTTAAGCTGGCAACAGTCCTATTCCTCTCAATGTTTTATATATCATTTTCCTCCCTAGAGGTTTAGTTAGAGGATCAGCTCAATTCACTTTTCAATTCACATAATCAATCTATACAATACTATCATTGTGCAGTTGCCTTACAACATCATGTCTTAAATGAATGTGTCTATTTTTCCCACTGTAAGTCTTATTTTTTGCAATTGCTATTGTAGCTTGGCAATCACAGGGCATAGACACAAAAGGCATTTATTTTATACCTAACAGTTTATTTGCTAAAAACTTTTTAAACCACTTAGCTTCATTTCCAGCTATTTTTAAGGCTATAGATTTTGACTCCATAGTGGATCAAGCAATGATGATTTGCTTGAAAGATCTCCAAGATACAACATCACCACCAAAAGTGAAAAATGTATCAACTAATGGATTTTGTGTCATCAGAGTCAGAAATCCAATTAGCATCACTGTACCATTCTAGTATAGCGGGAAATCCACCATACATGATACCATATTTCATAGATACCATATTTCATAGTACATTTTAAATATTTCATAATTGTTACCCATGCATTGCAATGTTCTTTATTCGAACTTTGAGTATATCTACTCAATTTACGCACAACATAAGCTATGTCAGGTCAAGTGAAGTTCATTGGATGCATCAAGTTTCTAATAATTTGTACATACTCTTTTAGAGCAACAATTTCTCCTATAATTTTTTTAATTGAGTATTTGCATCATAAAAAGTACTCATATGTGTCACATCAAAATTATTGAACTTTTTTAAAATTTTTTCAACATAATATTCTTGAACAACAAACCAATTTCTTTCCTTATGATTTTAATACCCAAAATCACACTAGATTCCCCTGGATCTTTCATGTCAAACTTTGAAGATAAAAATCTCTTAGTGCGTTCAACTACTTCAAGAGTTGTTTAAAAAATGAGCATATCATTCATAAAAAGGCTGATTATTACATATTTGTCATTTTCAAGTTTTGTGTAAAAGGCTGATTATTACATATTCGTCATTATCAAGTTTTGTCTAAACACATTTATCAACTCCAATAATTGAGAAATTGTTATTCAACAAAACTTGATCAAATTTTTCATGCCACTGTTTAAGTGCTTGCTTTAGTCCATATAAGGATTTTTGTAACTTGAACACTTTCATTTCTTGTCTAAAAACAATACATCATTTTGGCTGAACCATATATATTTCTTTTTGTAGGTTTCCATTTAAGAAAGTTTATGTACATAAGATAGGACAAATAAAACTCTTATTGAAGAAATTCTAGAAACTGGTGCAAAAATGTCAAAGTAGTCAACATTTTCATTTTCAGTAAAACCTTTTGCTACCAATCATGCTTTAAACTTGTCAACTGAGGCATCAAACTTAAATTTTTGTTTGAAAATCAATTTGCAACCAAAGTTTTAGCACTAGAGAGTAAATCAACTAATTCCCGCATATGATTTTGTAAAATAGAGTCAATCTCATTTTGAATTGCTTTTTTTCTAGAAAATAAATTATTTTGAAGAAATTACTTTTGTAAAAGTTAGGGGATCATTTATAAGATAGGTGCAAAAGTTATTTCCAAAATAACTCTCTTTCCTTTGCCTTTTACTATTCCTCAATTTTTCCATTTGATGTTCAGAGACATCTTCAACAGGAGGTCCATAAGAAATAAACCTTCATTTCTTAACAAATAAAACTTTATAAATCTAGAACAATCATCTGTGAAAGTCATATAATATCTTTTACCTCCTTTAGTCATGGTTTGTTTTAAATCACCAAGATCAGTGTGAATTAAACTCAACAACTTTGATTCTCTTTCAACAAAAGTACAAGATTTCTTTGTTAATTTTTTTTCCGTACAAATTTCACATTTATCAAAACTCAAGTTACTAGGGGGCGATTAAACCAAGTGATTGAATCTTTTTTAAATAAGACAAACTCATATGTCCTAATCTAGCATGCTATATAGCAAAAGAGTCAACCAAGTAAATAGAAGAATATGCACTATTATTATTAATAATATCATAAACACTCAGTACAAAAAGACCCTAATTATAATAGTTTTTGCCCACATAGTTATTTTGTTTGTCATCACTATTTTGTTTGATTCAAATATGACCTTAATGCCCACCTTCATGAGTAGAGATAGTCAAACCAAGCTGGTTCTTATGGTGGGAACATGTAGCACATCACCAAGAGCCAATGTCTTTCCAGAAGTTAATTTCAAAAGCACTTTTCCTACCTTAGGAGTCTACAAGATACAATATTTCATCACTTTCCCCTATTGGAGTATAGGAAAAAAACACATTCTTTTTGCCATAGATGTGCCTAGTAGCACCAGAATCTATCACCCACTCTTTAAAGTTTACAGCTTGACGTGCCTATGAAGCCATAGTAGTAATGATGTCATCATCATCATCATCTTTATGAGCCAAGTGTGCCTTAGCTTAGGATGTTTTTCATATTGCCTCATCTTTCAACACTGTTGAACAAAATGTCCTTTCTTCCTGCAGATGAAATAGGGCTGCACCTATTTGTCATCATTATTGGCAGGTAAATGTTTGGACTTAAAGTTATTATCGAGCTTCTGTTTTGGATTGTCTCTTTTGGAGTTGACTAAATTGGCGTTAGAGGTAAACTACTTCCCTTTAGCAATGCATTGCTCCTTCCTATTGGTGTCCTCGATGATGATGTGAGTGATTAGATCTATCAGAGATACTTTCTTGTGGTTGTGCTTTAATTGTTATTTGTAGTTTCTTCATGATGGTGGCAGCTTCTTAATCAACAATCTAACTACAAACTTCTTCTTCATCATGATCTTTACTTTTTTCAAGTCCTCCAGGAGCTTGTGGTGTTCATTGATTTGTTACTTGATGTCTTTGTCATCTTCCATCTCCCACCAGTAGAACTTGCCAATCATGAACTTCTGCTCGCATGTATGGACTCCCATATCTCCTTGGCTTCCTTGTATTTAATGTAAACATTGAACAACTCATTAGATAAATTAGAAATAATTGTATGTCAGCATAAGTCCAGGACTCTTGCAACTTAAGGTTTGATGGTTCGGACTCAGTTAATTCAAAGGCCATTCGATGCATGTCCAACAATATATAGATACATTATTGCCATCTTTTGTAGTTTTCCCCACCAAATACTTCAATCTTTGAAATGTCAGGAAACAATTTGGCCAATGTTGATGGCAACAACAATCTTGGCAATTGTTGTAGCTTTCATGTAGAACCTTTCATCAGCAAATGCCTTGTCACAAGCTGCTACAAGGTCAGAATTTTTGTCCCTATCAATACCTGTAATTGCACTAATGAAAGGCTTCTCATAGTTGGCGGTTGTAGCTTTAATATCAACAGGTTCCTCCCACACAATGTCAAGAGGGTCAATGGTGGCAATAGCATGGTTTAAATCCATGTTATAATCCTTGAGATTGTTGTTGATGAAGTCATTGAAAAAATCACAAACAAGAAGAGCAAAAACCTGAGGCATGGAATACTATTATCAAGGATTATGGTTCATGAGTCTCTGAAACATACAAGAGAACATGGGGACAAAAACCCTCCACAATACAGTAGGTCTTTTGGACTATGTGCATTCACAACTGGAATACTCTATGAATTAGTATAAATGCAAAAACCAGTAAGGAGAGAAAAATGTTTTTAGGGAGGAAGATAAAGCTTGATAGCTTGGGATAGATTGGAAGTAAAGAGGAGCAAGATATTTTATAGGAGAGAAGGAGCTTCAAGTTGACAACTGAGGGGCAAATTAGGCTCTTCCAACTATTTTGGCCCATCTCATGCACACGAACCCATTACTTATTTTTCTCCTTACCTAGGCCACTTTAACATGATAACTTATAAATACTATAATCCTCATTTGTCCAAGTCATGTGAGATATAGCCTTTTGAAATACACTACACACATACAACAACAAATACTTCACTTCTTAACTTTCTTATAGGTCCTTCTAACCCTTGCAACTTTTGTACTTGTGAAGATTCTGAGTATTAAAAAAATTAAGATTTAAAGTCCAATCATGAGATAGGTAAAACTATTTACCTTACTACCTTATAATTGAAATCAAGGAAACTAAGGGAAAAGAGGGCGGTAACCTTTGTGTCTTACCTATAGAGTTCTGAGAAACAATAATAAGAGAAACTTTTGATAACTTATTAATAAGCTCTTGAACAAACATCACAACTCCATGATCCCCCACCAGGTGGACATGAATATAGATAGAGTGAAAAGCTTGCACACAATTAGTTGAAATTGTAATTGAAGGAATTCTATTAATTTAAAGTGATATATTGAAGGATCTCCAAAATAGCTTAGAGTTCAACAACATTGAGAACATAAGGACAAGCAAGGATGCTAAAACACTAGCTACGACTAACCAAACCGTTTTCCAAGATTATTATGATCATAGTTTTTAATATCGTACCGTACCAATCAGTATGACCGATACATCTTGGTATTGCCATCCCAAGCAATACCAGACCAGCAAATCTCATTTCATTCTTTATACCAAAGTGTACCATACTGTATTAGGTGGTAGGCTCCCAACCTGCATTCCTTCATAAAATCATAAATGATATTGTGGGGATTTGAACCACATGGAAGTAGGAAGAATTAACAACCATCAGACCGGCAACTTCTCTTTGTCATATAGTGCATAACTAATACTTCTGTACCAATTTGGTTTAAAATGCCAACCATCCAATTTCAGCCCAACTCCTATTTTTTTGGGCTCTGCCTATGTACATATTTTTATGGGGATTATTAGGCAAATTAATCATCCTGCTGGGTTTGTTGGCTCAAATTCAAGAAGATTAAGGATTTTAATTTTGTTTAAGATTTGGTTGTAGTTTTCCTATTTGTTTAAGATTTAGTTTTCCTATTTTGATATGGTTTGGATTTGTGTATGGCCTATAAAAAGGCTTGTTGTGTTAGAGTTTGGGCATGAGAGAAAAAGCCAATGTGGTGAAGAGGCAAGATGCGAGGATTTCAAGAAGGAGGAGAAGTCCAGAAGTCAGAGAAGGCTAGGACGAGATGCCTTTTGTGATTCTCAAATCTTGTAATTGTTGTGAAGAGGCAAGATATTGGGGTTATCAGTGGTATGTAGAGGATCTATAGGCCAGCGTGAGCATTAAGGGCATACATCTATTGTAATCTCTATATTTTGTTCAAGTGAATTTCTCTCATCCATGGATGTAGGCTAGTTAAGAACCAAACCACGTTAAATTTGTGTGTTTGTTTGATCGTATTTGTCATTCCGCTGCACGTGATGAGTGATTGGGGAATTGTTCCCAACAATTGGTATTAGAGCTTGTGGTTTGGTCATAGCATGGTGGAGCATATAGTTCAATACTTGGTATGGTGGAGCATTTGGATTGTTTGGTTAAGCCCTAGGGAATCGTCCTAGGGATATTTGGTAGTGGTTGCAGTGTGAGACCGACGGCTCGATACAAGTTTAATAATTGAAGATTTGGTTCGTGTGTGTTAATGCTTGTGATGTCGGTGTTCATGATGTTTGGTTCATGGTCATTTTCGTTCATTGTTGTTTGTGTCTTGGTGGTGTTTGTCATTCGTAGTCATGTATGTGTTGTCCGTAGTCGTTTCCGTTCATTGTTGTGTTCATGTTTTAGCGATATCCGTGGTTTTCATGTTTGTGATCGTGATCGTGTGTTTGTGATGTTATTGTTCATGGTGAAGAATTTGAGCCAAGGTGGTGATTGTTGGGTCTGTTGACTCAAATTCAAGAAGATTAAGGATTTTAATTTTGTTTAGGATTTAGTTTTCCTATTTTGATATGATTTGGATTTGCGTGTGTCCCATAAAAAGGCTTATTGTGTTAGGGTTTGGGCATGAGAGAAAAGCCAATATGGTGAAAAGGCAAGATGTGAGGGTTACAGGAGGGAGAAAAAGTCCGGAGGCCAGGGAGGGCTACGACAAGAAGCTTTTTGTGATTCTCATATATTGTAATTGTTGTGAAAAGACAATATATTATGGTTATCAGTGGTGTGTAGGGGATCTATAGACCAGCATGAGTACTAAGGGTATACCTCTATTGTAATTTCTATATTTTGTTTGAGTGGATTTCTCTCATCCGTGGATGTAAACTAGTTAAGAGCTAAACTACATTAAATTCGTATGTGTTTGTTTGACCGTATTTGTCATTTTATTGCACATGATAAGTGATTGGAGAATTTTTTCCAAAACATCCACTTATGGAACTGGGGTAACATATTTGTATGCAAATTGAAAACAAAATGATAGAGATTTGTTTCATTCATTGATTAAGCCGCTGTATTGATAATTATGTGCCCTATAAAATTCTTTTATAGTCTTCTTTTCAGATACCTCAGCAGCTATAGCATAAATTTTTCAAATATTTTTCATGTCTATTTAAAATACAATTTTTTACATACACACAAATATTATATATATATATATATATATATATATATATATAACTGATACATCTGAGATCATATGATATGTTAATGGGACTGTATCCTACCGTGGAAAAAAAAAATATGAACCACAATTATAAATATCGTCTCTAACATATAGGCTGCATTTAACATGTGGAAGCATAAAATAACTTGGAAAAAATTATCAAAAATCCCAAGTTTGATCAAACGTACAATTGCCTCCTCAGTTTTTGAGAAATATGCAACATTCTCTCAGGTTCCCAAAGTCTGACATATATTATATCCTCTAAGGTTCTCAAGACCTCGTTTCAGTAAATTTAATTTAATTTTTATCGGGATTAGGTACACCAATTTCGTTAATTTTGAACGTCAAAAGCTTGTTAAGTAGTCATTAAAAAGTCAAACAAAATTAAAAATATCCTTGGTTGTGACAAATGCGTAGCTAAACAAAACACATAACTAAATATGATGTTTTCAAGATTTAGAAAATATACTCCCTCATCTCTTAAAATTTGTCATCTTTAATAATGCAGGTAAATTAAAACCCTTCAACTTTTTACTTTTTTTTTAATATAAGACTATTATTTTATTGATAGTTATACAGATGTACATGTACTTTTCTAAAAAAAATGACTAGTATGTGTGTTTTCAATATGCCATACGTACCTTTACTTTTTGGCCTTCTCAACCACTTTCTTTAAATTACTCTTATATAGATAAAATAATAAAGAAAGTTACTATACTTAGAAAGATAAAAAGAGGATAACCATTTTTAAATTGCTAAAAAATGAATAGAGCCAAATATTATGCTATAGATAAAGTATTAACTCATTTCTGTAATATAAAACGAAAAGCAAGGCCTACCAGAACAATCATTCAGCCAAATACAAAATACAGAATATAATGATTTACCAAATACATTGACTGAATATGATGATCTTATTAAAGACTATTACTCCCTCCATCTTATAATATTTGGCTATTCATATTCTGGCAGTTTAGAAATAGTTATCCTCTTTTTTTCTTTTTAAACAAAGCAACTTTATATATATATATATATATATATATATATATAAAATAGAAAAGTTGAAAAGGTCAAGGTCAAAGAGTAAAGGCACGTAGAGCACATTGAAAAGGCCATGTGCTAGTCATATTTTTTAAGTACATAAATATCTATATAAAAATAAATAAGGTAATAAATTTATATTAAAAGAATGAAGTGAAAAGTAAAGGTGTCTTAATTTGTACATTATCAAAGATTGCAGGTTTTAAAAGATAAAGGGAGCATAATTTTTACATCTAACATGGTTAGTAGAGATGTAACAATATATTTAGAAAACTTTAGAGATATAACATATTCTCTAAAACTGGAGGAGCAATTCATGTATTTTTCCCAAATAAATTCACATTAAAAAAATTACAAAAAGCTTAGAAAGAGAAGGTTAGTAGTTGGACTCCAACTTCCTTAACTTCTATATATAATGTCATTCAAAGCTAATTTGGGTGTCTTTTAAATCCTAAAAAAGTAAATATTTCTGCTTCTCTATATTATAGAATATTTTACACTACTTAGATTTATAAAGATACACCTGCATACTACCAGAAAAACAAATAAGAACTCAAACATTTTGAAAGCATTAATCTGTCCCATTTTAGTCTCCATATCTTAGCTGACTTAGCAAGTGAGTTGCTCTTCCATACTACTGGCCCAAGTTCGAGACACCATTCTCTTTCCTTAATCCTTAAAGAGTAGTGCTAGGTGCTCCACGTCGCTGCACCTACTGCCCCACCAGCTTTGAGCTTTTGCATCTCGCGATTGCCTTCTATCTTCCCCCACTTGTTGACCCTCCATCTTAGCCCATGGCTGGTCCGTCGAAGCTTTGCACCTTGTTGCGTCTTTCGCCTGTTAAATGGAAGCTCATTTTTCAACTAGCTCGTAGAGGTGAGGGAACCACGGTAAAATACTTTCATTTCCATCAAGCTTTTGAATCTCCTATTTAATACTTGGACCTGCACCCATGTTCTGAGTTATAGTCCTGCAATCATAGTGCTGGTTTTGCTTTGGTTTTGATTCTGTTTCTTGCATGCACTCCTCCAAATTAACAGCCCATAGCATCTCCGGTGCACCTTCGGCCACTGGCTTGGCTGCCGTTGGTGAGATACTGGCTAGACCGAAGCTTCACTCAGGGTCAGCCTCCCTCCTGTAGCTCACATCGTGTTGCTCTGTTTCCCGAATGCTACTTCTAGTTTTAACTCCAAATTGGCATAACTCCAAAATATCATTCCATCTTTTATCCACATTTCACTTGAGTCCCAACATTGTTATTTCACTAACTTGGCCATTGATGCCACTCTCTTTTAACTCCAAAATATCATTCCAAAATGAACCATTGATGAATATTTCTTGTGGACTATTAATGCCGGAATGATTTATTTTCATTCCAAAGCATCTGGCATGGGCGCATTAAGACTTATTCATCAACAAAGCTTGTTTATGCACTTTAAAATTTCTCAAATTTATTTATTACCAAATATGGTCTTGATGCCAATCTTTATTTCTCTCAGTTACATGCATATGTTACTGAGTAACAATACACCACAATACCAATGGAGAAGTTGGAAGCCTAAATTAAAGACGAGTCGTCTAACAAAGCAAATTGCCACCAGGAGCAACGCCAAGTTGCTGGCAATATTGGGTGTAGTAGTTAGCGTGAGCCTGAACCAAGTCCGGTCGTCGCCCATTACATTCAACTGGACCATTTATTGCTCGAGTGGTTGCGCCAAAGCCTTGGCTCTCCACTGGACGTATGGAGAAAACCTAGCAAAAAAAAATAGTGAAGACCGAGCAGCACTCCTCTTGTTGTGAAGAACGAGAACGGTACAAAAACTCCCAGACAAAGCACTTCTTTAGCATTCTTCAAATAGAATTAATTTATTATTAATATTATATTAGATAGGACTGATATCTGCTTTACCCGGTTAAAGTTTTGTGTGTTAAAATTAGTGCCACATGTCAAAAAATTAAGAGGAGACTGTTAGAGCAATTGTCAAAGCAGCTGCCCCTAACACTTCTCATCCTTCAAACCCACAACTTTAGTAAATAGAAGAACCTGAGTACAAAAAATATATATATTTTTTAATTCCTTGCTTCACGTTATTTCAATTTCAAAAAATAAAAATATTTTATTCACATTATTTTAATCTATGGCACTTTTTTAATGTAAGGGTCAGAATTCAAGTCTTCATGCATTTAAAGATAACCCTGTCTAATTCTTGAAATAGGCTGTTCGCACTCCTGCACTCCTACTCTCGTGCATCTTAACTTGTACTCCCTCGATCCCAAATTCTTTACATCATTCACGTTTTATCAATTAATCTATGATTTTTTATTTTAGACATTTTAGCATATAAATGAAAAAATTTTATGTGTGAATGATAAATCAAAACCTATAGTTTCTAAATATATATTTTTTTAATTTTTTTCTAACAATCAATAATATAAAAAAATTCAAGTCAAACTAGCCTAAAAAGTCAAATGGATCAAAGAAATCGGGACGGAGTATCTTGTATTGTATTTTGAGTATAAAAAATTCTTGAACAAAAACAAATAAACACTATGTCCCTACGAGTTTTCCACAAAGTCGGATAACCCAATATTTTTATGCTTATAGTATACACTGGACCAACGTCATTTAAAAGTTAATATTGTATAAATAAAATAATGCATTAAATAACACTTTTTATATTACAATTAAATTTTTGTTAACTGTTTTTTTTTTTTTCAGATTGAGCAAGTAAAAGATTCATAAAAATTTAATCAGATTATGAAAAATTGTCACCCAATCAATTATTATATTTTTTTAAACAAGTCTTGCAATTGTAGGATATCCCAAAGGTCAAAATGAACTTAGGACAAAGCAACTAGTTTACTGACGCCACTTCCAAAATAAGAAACACCAGAAGTCCACAGAAGTGGCTCGAGATCCATCCAGATAAGATAATCAAGAATAAGCATGGGAACAAGCTGACCCGACCCGAAACACTTTGGTGCATCACGACCCACATCCAGTACAAATAAAATACAGAATCACACAATTAATTGCATATAACAAGTTTCAATGCTGACCTAGTCATCATCCTCAAGAACACTTCGGCGCCTCTGAATCTGCAAAACATCACCCAGAAACAAAAGGTAAATGGCCATCTAAAATACTACTCCTTCCGTCTCAAATTATTTACAACATATACTACTTTGAGTCGTCCAATCTGACATTTCCGTATTTAGAAATTTGTCTTCCCATAGTACCTCTCAAACTATCATTACAATACTCACTTTTTCCATTTTTCTGATTTATATTTAAAAAAAGTGAACAAAAGTGAAAACAAACACAAACTTTTTCTTCTTTCTTAATCTCTATGTCAAACCCAAAATCATCAACCAAAATGGGAAGGAGGGAGTAACTCGTTCTGTTGACACAATTGGATGGATTCTAGAAACGGGAAAGTAGTAGGACTTACTGTAACTTTGGTTTGCTTTGTAGTTTGGGTATTGATCTGTTCCAGCAGAGATATGAGCCTCTCTTCGGAAACCTGCCATTTGAGACCAACAGACTCAAAGCTTGTCATCATCAGAAACCAGATTTTTTAGTTGAGCAAATACACGAGTGACCAACAATTCGTGATCAGAGAAATTGAAGATTCCACCATACCTTCTCAGCTATCTGACCTGTCTGTGCAGCTCTTAGTATAACATCCTCAACACCTCTAGCCTTCTCTGGTTTCACCAGAGCAATTCGAGCAACTGGAGATAGTGCAGCATGGTGAATTTTTCAGAATGAATATAAGAAAGAATTATACAAACATCAGAAAAGGATTAAACTTTACTAATTCTTTTGCTGATATTCAGATAGTTTTATGCAAATGATTGCAATGTGCCCATCTGTTCATTCATCTTTTCACTTCCTTCTTTTGCAACTTTATATTGTCCAGACTCCGCCATCTTGGCACAATTACTCACTGTTAAAGTCTTTGCAGCTTATTTTCACGTGGGGGGCAGGGAAAAAAAATTAAGTACCCTTACCTATCAGAGATTGGTAGAAAATACACTTCAGAATCCTTTTTTTTTTTCCATAGTTTCAAAAAGCACTTACCACACCAACAATGGCACTGCCTCCATCCCATTATCTTTGATCCATTTTATATTTTTTACTCAAGTTTGACTTGAATTTATTCATATTATTATTTGCTAGAAAATTTTGAAAAAATTATATCTACATATAACTATAAGTCTTCTTTTATCATTTATATAAAAAATTTTCGCATTTACTAATTCGAGATAAAAAATTAGAGATTAATTGTTACGAATAGTTAAAGATGCAAAGAACTTGGAACAAAAAGAGTAGTATTTAGCTACCCTAGCTTGGTGTAGAGGTTAAAATATGATTATGCCTAACAAGTAAATTGCGTTCTCCCACAGTTTTCCCAAGTGTTATGGCAAACAACTATATCTAACTTCACAACAGATTTCAAATTGTACAGAACAGACCTGTAAGGTTGAGGTGCTGCAAGTGAAGCAGTGGAGTACGTTACCACAGGCATGCAGCAAATTCAATTGAGTTCTTTAACTGTATAGTTCCGTAAGCCTAATATATTAATCTATCCAGCTGCCTACTGCCTTCCTATTATGAGTTTAATATCATCAATATGATCAGTCCATTCTAGAGGCCTGTAAGAATCTCAGGCAGGATCATAGCAACATGTCATGCCTCCCAATGGCCATGCTCTATCAGCAACAACAAACCCCTCCCATTGATATGAGTTTCACTTCTCAATATGATATAGTAGTGTGTATTTTTTTTTTTAACATCAGCCATAGTGTGACTGAAACTAATCTAAAATAGTCACCCTGAAGTTTATTGTTCTCCTGCAATTCTTTCTGGACAATGTACTTGGATGCCTCATCATAACATATAGCAAAAAGGGATGCACACCTAAAAATACTAGCGTTTTTCCAGTTCTATAAGCAAGAAGTTGAACTTTGAAATGAAGATCATTGGGAAAATTCACAAGGGAAAATCAATGCACATTTCTCATGTTCTTCAGAGTTACACTCGATATGGTCAAAGCACAAAATGAGAGTGATGAGAAGGCGCAGCAGGCATGCCACAGAAGGGTTGCCCTTACCTAAAATTGATATCATTTCTTCAAGAAAGAGTAGGAAAGACTTGCAAGCCCCAAAAAACTTATCCATTTTAGGGCTATTATTTTTCAAACAACCTAGAGCTCATATAAGAATACAAAGAGGATAAAGTCCTGCTCTTCAGAAAGCTTGTGCAGCCAATACAGTGCATATGCATTATCTTTTTTTCCCCTAAAAAATCTTAAAAACTAATAATTTAAAAGGAAACTGTCTATCTATTTTGCAATGAGAGCATACTTATTCTGTTCTATCAGTGGACCTGAGGCATAGTTCATACTATCCTCAAGTGCTCCAATTAAATTTGACTGCATCTGCTCATTTGAATCTAATCAAAATATTGAGATATCAGCCCCATGGATATCTGTAGTCCAAAAGTGAGACAAAAAAAATGGATCCAGAGAACACAAGTGCTTCCCCCCCGGCATGCTAACTACACAGTACCGCTCTATTTCTTTACAGTGGAACTTCATCACTCATACTTTGTACTTTGCAGAAGTTAGCCAAACCATGGCAACCAAATGCATATGGAAACTGATGAAGATGCAGACTTACGCCTTTCACGAGCTTCACTTGACAAAATCTGACTCAGCATCATCTGTCGTCGCTCATCAGCCTCCCTAAATGTACATGGAGAACCAAAAGATTAGACTTGCAATTTCAAAAGAATGCTCCGCAGGAAAAACATCAAGCTTGAACATATGCAACAACTGGGTAGTAACTGACCTCCTGGCCTCTTCCTGAGCTTTTTGTTGCTCCGAGCTTTGCTGACTTCCCTAGAAGATCAAACAACTTGTCAGTGCAATCAATTGAAATCAGCATGAACAAATCTCTTAGAATAAATTTAAGGGTTTGATTTACCATGCCACGTTGAGCCATCAGCTCCTGCATCCTTCTCTCTCTTATCGCTTCCAATTCAGGGTCAGCCTACGGAAGTAGGGACATTTAGAACGAAACCAAACTCCAAAACGAAGAAAAAGAATACAGGAACAACAAAAACAACTGATCAATCAGCTTAACAGGCGAAAGTAGCGGAGGACAACAACTTTAACGCAGTCTCCTATGATTAATCTCGATTTAAGCTAGTATGAGGTCTATCTCAGATTGGCGTCCAATACACATGGAGCCGGCATAACTTGAAAAAGGAAATTTGAAAACGAACAAGAAAAACCAAGCTTAATTTCGTTGAAGAAATCGAAATCTCCACTAGGGGCCATAGAAGCACTAAAGGAAGAGCGCGCTCAAGTACCCACAAAGCAGAAAAACTCAAATCAATCGGCAAAGTAACAGAAAACTAGAGAAAATTGAGTAGAGCTAGAGCCCAAAAAGCATTACCATAGCTAGCAATTTCCGATCTTCCTTGTCTCGACAACGCTGCGATCAGCTGAACGAAAATTTCCTTGCCCCTGTTCTATGAACCAGCCTGTGACGAAGATAATCAGTATCACCACTGCCTGGGGAGGACGCGAATTGACGAGGTTCTGCCGTGTCGTGTGGTGGACAAGTGTAGGGTTACGGATGCCAGTAGATCGGTTCAATTCGATTCAATTCGATATGGTTTGATCTCAAACTTAGATATGAGATGTTCACCCAACCTGTTCAATCCATTGAACCGATTGATATAAAATTTTACTCGAATAATTATCCAGATTTTATGCAGTTATGTGTCGATAGTAGTGGCTGGTGGGCTGACCCGCCCCGGCAATGCTTGGGTTGGGATGTCTGAACACGGACACGGTAAGTCTAATGGCTGGTTGGGCTTGGGCCAAGACGAGTTTGAGCTGGGCCAAGGTTTTTTTTTTTATTTCTGTAAAAAAATGTTTAAACATGTTTCAAAACATTATTAGAATGTAATTGATCAAACATGTTTTTATTTGAAGAAAAACACTGCCACCAATGTAAATTTTATTAATGGAAAAAGCTAAACAACACTTACATCATTTAGAACGTATCTTACACTTAAAAATGACTAAACATTCTAGAAAAAAACCGGAAAATAAAACCTAAGATCTATGGTTCATTGTCACAAAGCAGGGTCCCAGTGCCTTGAATTACTTATCTTGTGAGGTCTTAGGGACTGTGATCCCACTTAGTTACTATTAGCTAACTATTATTCGTAGGTAAATTAAAACAATTTACGTACAATTAGTTACTTAACCTACCATGCAAAAAGATATGCATGCATTTTGTCTTGACAATGCAAAACAAATAAGTAAATTATTTAAAGAAAACATCGCTCAAGCATTCATTTTTAAACATACTTAAAACGTGTCAAGTCAATAAAGCATTAGTTACTTCAATTTTAAGCAATAATTTGTGCACTCTCTTTAACACTAGTATGCACCCAAAAGTAACTCAATGGTCTAATACCACAATGTATCCTAATAGAGGCAATGCTTTAGTACACAAGGTACTCTATATACATGGCAAAATACTAATAAGATCATGAACTCCCACCTTTGAGCTATCAAGCTCTAGGTGCAAAGCTCTCACTTGTCCTTGTGCACACTTAGAAAGCGCAAACACTTAACACAAAACTTAGCTTCTAAGTAACTTAGAAACATAAGGTTCCAAGTAAAATAAGTACCTGCAAAACAGAGAAACTTAGCCTACAACTATCTACTTAATTGTTAGGTCTGACATTAGAACCTGCACAACATACTTAAGGAAGTGAGCACATGTATGTACTTAGTAATGGTCCCCTAGGGTACCTGTAAAAAAGATAATAAGCAAGCATGCAAATATGACATACAAACAAGCAAACAACCAACCAACAATCAATACAAACAAATAACATAATAAGTATGCAATGCATGAATGTATGTTTTGTAACATGCGCAACCTTTGGGACTTCTTACACCTTAGGTGCCTTATTCTTACCGTGAGCTTAAATGACGAAAGTACTTGAGATACTGGCCCTCATATCTTGAATCTTTTACCTCGCTTAAGTCCCACTTAAGGGTCTTAGAGTAGGTCGTCTCCTCTCAAATCTTACCTGTATTTTCCTTAACTTATTGTGCAAGGTAACCATCTTATATGGTCCAACTTGCCAAGCTCTTTGAGCTTAGCTTAGAGCTCCTTAGTGGCTTACTTACTAAACCACAAGGATTAGTTGGGATCATCTTAGGTTTCCTCTTCATTTCCCCAAAGGTCTAAGACTTTTCACTTAAGCCAATGAAGACTCCAAAACCCGCCTTAATCCTCTTAGTGCCCCTTTAGCAACTTGAACACTTTTACCCCCTTAGCCACCCGACCTAGCCCCACCTTAACCACACCACTTAGCTACCACTTAAATAATGCATAATTCCCAACTTAGGGATGAGTTTTAGACCCAATCGAAGCTACGAAACATCTTAGAATAGCCTAGGAATGTTAATCGAGAGATTAAGACGTTCTTAGGGTGCCGTAAGCTTAAGAGGCGTGGGCCTTGGTAACATAGTGCCAAAGGCAATAATCCTTGGGTTTCTTGGAAGGTTACTGGCGACGCGTCTTCAAGGTTGGCGATGTGTCACTAATGGCCTAATAGCACCTCGTGCACTTATGCTATCTTGCACAAAAATTTGCTCAATCTTTCAATCTCCAAAACCATTTAAATCGGTCTTGTTTCTTCTTCATTGAAACATGTAATACTACATTTCTATACATTATTTGAGCTAAATTAACTTGAACCATTACCTCAAATTCAGCTACAAAACAAGAACTAAACACAAACACACTTTAGCTCAAGTTAGCTCTCTTGAGTTCCAAACCTAAAACCAACATGATATGACACCAAAAACTTGAAATCAAGACCAAGAAGCTTACCTTAGGGTTTATGTCCAAAACAAGCAACAAAGAGCTCAAATAAAGCAAACACACTAAGAATGAGTTGAAGGCTTCTTGATTTCACTTTGAGACCTTCAAATTTGTTGGAAATTGGTGGGATTAAGGGGTTTGTAGCAGACAAACTGTTGGGGAGAGAGAGAAAGCCATGAAATTGGGAAAGAAAAGAATGAGAATAGTGACCATCTCTTGCAAGAAATATCCTACCAACTCCACTAAAGCATGCTTCTTGTTTTGTTGTCTCTTGGCCCTTAGGTTCTCTTTTGTTTCACTTAGGCCACTAGATATAATCTCAAAACTGTCCCTCTTTCGTTCCAAAAAATGTTTTTATGCCTCTTACATTTAGCTTCTTGGACAGTTAAGTCACTTAAGACATAAATGACTCATTTGAACACTTAGTGCAATTTTTGCACTTTTTCTTCAAATGGTGGTTCTGCTAACTAGAATAACTTATGGTCATAACTTAATTAATAAAAATCCTTACTTGACCCTAATTTCATCAAAATTACAGTCATACCACTCATTTGGGTCAAAATTACCATTTGGCCTTTATAACTCTTAAGTGCCAAATCACACTTAGAAACCCATCTTTACTTCACTTAACTTGTCTCTCTTGCTTAATAAGATGCTAATTTGATGTATTTAAGTAAAAGTACTTAAATAAAACATACTTACCATGTCAAAACCAGTCGCTGACTAAGAGAGTTGTCATATTCACAACATAATTAGATCGATTAAAATCTAAAAATTACAATGAAAACCTGCAATCTAATCTTGTGCCTCGTCATCGGAAGGGACCTCATCATCCAAGCTCTTCATGTCTTGCTTTCTTAGGTTATAGATGCAACCCTCAATGGCCACAAGTGTGAGTCTTGCCTCTTTTCTCCAAGGTTAATCTTTTTCCAGCACTAAAGGCAGTCTCGGAGGTGACGGTAGAAAGAAAAAATTGGAATCTTCCTCTCTTATTCTTCCACCACTTGAGGATATCTTCCTTATTATTTTCAAATGAAGTGTGGAGGTAACTGCCAATCCCCGATTTGTGGCTCTTGGTCGTTTAAGGATATATACTACTGGGTTAAACCTTAATGATGAGGAGTTGGTGGACTGTCGAGTAGGTTTTGGATCAGATGACCTAACCTTATTAGAATGCTTAATAGAGTAGAGTTTGTATAACTTTCTTAAATTGTGGTCAGCTTCAGCAGAAATAGTAAGTGCATAAACTTGTGGTTATCCTAAATATGTATGATAGTATGCTTCTAACAATTCCAAATAACCCCTGATTTTGACTTTAGTATCTAATGCATATGTAACAAGATAAATTGGCGGGATCTTTTGAAAATAATCAAGTCATTTCTTTTGCATTGTCTTAATAGTTGGTTGCAAAAATTCATCGTCCTTGTATTGGTTAAAAATATAGATGATGTCTATAAAATATAACATTGTTTGGTGCCTAGTTGGATAATAAACCCCATAGAAAAAGTTGTTGCCTCGTAAAAATATCTAAGCAACTGAATCAACTTAAAACATTTTTTCCTAACCTTGTCGGTTAGCCATTCGGCTTGTATTCTTAAGTTTATAAACTGAGTCAAAAATTTGCCCATGGTTGGGAGTTATTTAACATTTCAAACGTTGAGTTCCATCGAGTGAGGCAATCTAGTTTAAACATTTTCTAAGAAAAAACCACATCATTTTCAATACAAAATATTTTAAAATCACGATCCAATTTGTTCCTTGTTTTAATAAAAAATAAAGCACTCCGAATTGGCCCGATTTTATTTTGTAATTGTTGTAAACCATTTTGAACATATAAATTCAAAATGTGACACAAGCAACAAACATGGAAAAAATTTTCATCAAGTAGTGGTTTTATTTCTTTTATTAATTCTCTTACCGCTGAATCATTATTTGAAGTATTATCAAAAGAAATGGACAAGACTTTATTGGCAACAAAAAATTCCAATAAACTTTCAATAATGCAGTTGAAAATGTTCCAACTCGTATGATTAGATTCCATACATTTAAAAGTAATAATGCTACAACGATGAAATGGTTAAGACTGAATAGAGGGCCACATAGATGGGGAGAAGAAGTCTATTGGTTGCAAAACTCATGTAAAGCTAGGAAGCTATTGGGGAAAGTGTGCAAGGCTACTCTTGCAGCTATAGTCTATCATATCTGAAAAGAGCAAAATAATCAATACTTTAATAAGAAGAGTTTGTTAGTTCAGCAAATTATTGACAAAGTTTGTTTCGATATTCACGTGCGTGGGAGCCATTTAGAGTTGGTGAGGAATCTTGGGCTAAATTCAATTTTACACTATTAAATTGGTTTTGGTTTACTGCTTATTTGCCTTTGTATGCTAGGTGTACTTGTACATTCTTTATTCTTTAATGAGATTTACATTCAAAAAATAAAATCAATGATTCATTTTTGAATAACTCAATCATTATCTATCTAATAAGTAATGACACAATAGTAATTTTATCCTACTGGAGATATCCACAGGTCAGATATAAATGACAGACAATGATCAACGGTAGCAAAATATGCTTGTAAATCACTTTTCCTAGCTTTATACAGTTTAAAGCTTTCTCTCCTAGCCATTTGCCTAGATGTTCTTTTATAAACAGGATTTAGAGTTTATTGGATAAATCTTTTTAAGTGTTCATTCTCGACTTGTTTAAAAGGTTTTTCCGTGATCATCATCTAATTAATTAGACCTTGTCTAGAAGATTTTGGGTTATATTGGAAAATTCCTAAACCGTTGGAGCTCCCTACGCCTGTCAATTGTGTTTGTCCACTAGAAGTGCCAACCAGATCTCCATATACTTTGCTTAAGTGTCAGGTAAGAGTGCTCATCCTAGAATTCAACTTGTGGGCAAACTTGTTCCCACAATGTTTGCACTTGGCATATCTCATGTCACCTTTCCAAAGTTGGTCAAAATGTGTCCAAATGAATGCCTTCAAATTGCTGGTTTTACCTTTGATTGTCATGGTATCGGTTTAGGAACCCTCGGCTTTAACTTGGGTTAGTGGAACCTCCTCGATGTCATCATCAAAAAGTTGATCGTCAGCACCCAACTCGTAGTTCGTCATGTTAGTATTAGGGTTAGGCCATCTTTCTGTGGCCGTCTCTTTTACAAAAATTGAGGCCTAAACCTAGTGTTAAATGAGTAGCTAGTGACACCCTTGCACTTGCCAGAGTTCTTTCCTCATGAAGCCATGATTTAGAAAATAATTGTAGAAGAAAACAAGATTATGAGATTAAAAAAAAATATAAGTGGATGATTAAGAAAATTGAATAGACCTAATAAGAAGAATGAGAGAATATTGTAAGATGAGATTAGAAAAGAGAGCTTTTGTGTGAAAAAGTGAAGCGGGATGGCTGCATATTTATAGGAGAAAGTAAATTGTTGTTTACCCAAAAAACCCTTAAAAACTAGCTGTTAATGGTTGTTGGGTAAGGGTAAAAAAGTCTAGGGAAAAAAAAAAACAAACTTCTGGAGTCATTAAGGAGCTAGCTGGCATTTTACCATTTTTTTTTGTGAATTTCTGACCGTTGAACGGCCACTTGGAAAAAAGGCTAACTCAACCCAGCTTGGCTTAGCCAAGTCCTGGCCCTATTCGGTCTTATCCGGGTTAACCACACTTGTGGACTGGGCCATGCCATTTTGGGCTTGACTCCTTCTTTCGGCCCATATTTGCCTTGCACCTATCCGAGCATCCTCAATATCGAGCCGAGCCTGAGTTTGACTGAGTATGGCTGAGTTTGACTTGTGTCAGGTCTGGGTCAACCTGGTCAACCTGGCCCAGTGGCCACCTTTATGTGTCAGTTCATGTTTAAAAAAAAAACAGTCTGGTGATACATGTGAGCTGCTTCGAGTTGAGATTGTAAAACCCAATAAACTCAAGAGACCCGATTCCTAATCTCTACACTAATCACTCTCAATGGAAAAGAGAAAACATGCTAACCCAATTTCTAATCTAATCACAATTTTGATAATCAACTTGCATCCACCTATAATAAACACAATTTTTGTCCTAAGCTCCATAATTTTTTCATTATTAAAATTTTTATAAAATTATCAAATAATTTAAACTAGAAAGTTCACATTTAATATTGTGATTTTCACTATTGATAGAATATAGATATAATGTTTTTCTGAAGTTCAATTTTTATTATCATATTTATAAAATTATTTTTCGTCATTTATAACAAGTTTAGTAAATCACTAAATCTAATTATTTTCTTTTTTATTTCATTTTTTTTACTCATTGGTTTTTGCCTTTGGCGTGTAAGCATTAGGTGCATTCCAAATAAAGTACAATTCTAATTGTCAAGCACGATGTGATGGGCGGTTAAAGAAATTGGTCAAAATACTATCTAGTGCAAGCCAGTTATATTTTAATGACTTGGATTACATTGAGTAATTTTAGCAGTACAAATGTCTTTAGCCTTAAAGTAAGGCTAAATTTTGTAAGTTCAACTTAGAAGGATCCTTATATAAAATTTTTTGTTTATGAAGAAGGTTGAATCTCGGTCATACCAAACTGATCCAAATTGATTTATATAGAAGCAGGTTCCATTCGTTTCAAAGGCGTGTGGGTCAAGTTGGGTTTGAAAGTGTGATACACAAAGTTGATGTAGGTCAAATCAAGTTTTGATTAAACCCAATGGTACCTACCCCGCAAACAACCCTAAATCCATACATTTGTAGTTTGGTTCGATATAATAGGAAAAAAGAAACCAACCTGCATGAATCTAGTTGAGTTTAAGCAAAATGCTAAAGCATACTAGAGCCCCAAACTTTTCCAACTTGCACAGTTGATTCTTGAATTAAATTTTGGTTGGCAAAAGCTCTCCAACTTTCTAGCTCGATACGTTTTAGTCCAACTTATTGACATAGCTTGTTTTTTTTCAATGGCTTAAATACGTCAAGAGCCCTCAAACTTTAACAACTTATCTACGGTGGTCATCAAACTAGAACTTGGGCTGCACTAGTCCCTAAAACTTTACAACAAATGATGAGCATTTAAATCTGAAGTAAATACCACTTTTATTGATCTTTTAATTTAAGTTGAGTAAGAAAAAATTCATTAAAATTAATTAATTCATAAAAAATACCCAAGTGCGTATTAAGTAAATATGGAATTAACTTCCAAATAATCTTGGTCCTAGATAAAAAAATAAAAAATAAAAAATGCATTATCTATAATAAGAAAAATATCAAAGTACAAAAATAACATATTATTTAATAAAAAAATTATGGAACAACTGATTTGCAATAAAATTCCACCAATAACCACCATTTTTTCTCATCCACCTTAATTGTGTACCTAGAAAAACGCAAGTGACCACCTATAGTACAAAATATATTTTTTTGTTTTTACTTCTTTTTAATTTATGATGTACAGGATAAAAGACAACTACCAAAATAATAAAAATTAAATAAACTAAGCATTTCAAGAAAAAAAAATGTAGGTTATAAATATAAAGAGTTCAATGAATGTTGGTTCTTACAAAAATTTTGCATAAATATATTTGTTTCAGGACTGATTGTACTCCTGGTGTACACGTACCCACTAATAGTGTCAGTGTCATTAACATGTATTATACATTAAATAGAGATTGAATGAAAGAGAGAAGTGTGAAAAGGGGAGTGTAAATCTCGGATATTTCCTATTTAGAGTTTGTTTCATATATACTCCTCCCAAATTTCTCATATACCTTTCATGCATTAACCCATGATCATACCCACCCTCATGTTGAAAAAATGAAACCAACCCTTTATTGTTCTAGTTTGTTCTTCATTCATTCCCCATTCCTCACAACCCAAAAATCTCTCAGGTTTGTTAGACACGGTGATTTGAAAATCAAGGAGACTTGCAAACTCTACAACGATGATTTGGGTGACGGAGAACTTGATTTAGAGTGAACGCACAAATTTTGTGTGTAAAATTACACATTGAAATTAATTGCAATACAAATTACAAATTTGAAACTTAGAACAGAGATTTTCATGGATTGACTTTCTAGCATGCTTCTCACGTGCACAATCCTCTAATTAACACTTAGAGCTTTTTATAGAGATGTGAACGGCTTCTTTACAAACACAAACTCTAGTATTTGTCTTGTTAGTGTTGTGCCCAAAAAGCCAATCATGAAATGATTGTATTTTTTGCACATTGAGTCATGATATTTTATTAAGGCATTAATCTAGCAATTATGTTTGTTGTTTTGTTTTTGCGTAACGTAATAAACATAATTGTGACCCTAGAATAATGATATTATCAAACGTCCCTGGTCTAGTATTATTGTGGAGCGGGTTGCAATAATACATAACGACTAGCATATGTGGAGATTAATATAAGATATGTAGTCTACATATGGGTATAAGTTAGAGAACTTGTGTACTGGACCGACCCACCATGAGAACACTACATGGATTGTTATATGAGTGTCATAAGTGATTCTCATAGTGATCATGATATATGTAGTCCTTTGACCTAAGGTCATCAAGGTTCCCTACATGTGAGTCACATACTTTGATACTTTCCTTTGTTGGTCATAACTGAGTGAACTTGAAAGGAGGTCATTGGGTATGTCACATATCATGCAGATGGATTTGTATGATCAAGATGGGATTTGTCCCTCCTATGTAATGGGAGTAATATCTTCGGGCCCCTTGATAGAGTAAGATTTAGAAAAATGCTTGGCCATGTTCGGATGAGTTAATATACGATATTAATGTCATCAGTTTAAGTTGGTCTACTCGGTAATCAAGAAACCAAAGATTGGGCTATACAAGAGTGACACATTCCATATCTCGTGCTTAGTCTTGGTATCTTGGACAAAGGGACAATGACATATATCGATAATGATCATAAAAGTTTAGTCGAATCACCGACAATCTTGTCACTTAGGTAGCAATGATGTGTAATGATATGTTGCTAGATACCACTCATTGCTTATGATCCTAAATGTGATTTATGATCATTGCCAACGTGGTAAGAGCCTATTGGGTCGCACACATAGAGCTATTTGGGTCATAAGAGTGCATGGGCTAATTATTTGGGTTATGGTTTTACAATAATTTCGTATTAATAATGGGCCCAAGAGTTGAGCCAGTATTAAGCCAAAAATTAAAGCCTAATTGGGTTAGGGCTTTGAAACCCATTAGGCCTAGAAGTTGAGTCTCACTATAAATACAACTTTTAGTAAGAAATTCGTAGTTTTCTTGCCCTAGTCTCCCAAAAGGATAGCCGCACTCTTCTCTTGTAATTCCTTGGAGGACGCAAGCTAGCACTACGAGCGCAAGAGAAACGCATCTGCCGGGACATGGTGGAAACGTGGTGATTCCGAGAGGCTCGTGTGGATACCATAGAGAGCTTGAACACGTCAACTGTTCAGGTTTTGTGATTCGACTCCACAGTTAAGTGAGAGATCTCAATCGAAAATTAGGTATGAAAATTTTCGAACACCCGGTTTACTCCGTTTCACTTGGATCCTGGAGGGTTTCGGTTAAATTCCGCTGCGCTGTTTGGCTCCCGAAACCCAACATGTCTTACACGAACACATACCAATGTTCTTTGTGTTCCTTGCTGTGTTCTTCAAATATGGCCTTGAAGCTGGGATTTTATCTTCCTTGGATTTGATTTCTCCTTTCATCAAGCATTTACGCTTGATCAGTTTAAAAAATTGGAGAAAGCTTTTATAGAGAAATTTCTTTTTTCTTTGGTTATACTTCTTCTCCAATTTGTTGTCTCACCTTTAGCCAATGAGGGTTATTCATAGGTATAGAGAAGAGGTGGTTTGATTTAAGAAAACCACATGTAATAATTATTACTTAATTATCTTTTATATTTATCTAAAAAGAAAATTAATATGATAATTATCTTACTTAATTATCCTAATTATTTAATTTGATTGTATAATTAATAGAATTTTTTAGAAAATTCTAGAAACATAAACCAGCCATATGCACCACCATTTCTCCTCTTTTTGGGCATTCAAATTTTTGAAATCCATTTAACCTGAGGTTTATTTGCATGAAAATCTATTTGCTTTCAACTGCTTTCATGCCTTGTCCCAATTTTGTGGGGCTCAACTGGTTGTTGAAATAATTCCCACTTTGCATAAGGATTGATTACTTCATTCAAATTTGTACAGGAAATAAAATTCAATATTTTTTGTTGAGCTTGATCCTCGTACAAGTGGAAGCTTAATTTGCCTTCTATTTGGTGACAAATGCAGGAGTTAAGAGTAGAGCTTCAATTCTATTAGGATTTAAATTTCAAATCTGATCATTTGAATCGAACTAACAACCCTTATAAATTCACCAACAATTTAGCAAAATTCTTTACCCAAAGTTTGAGGTGGGTTGTCAATAATTAGTACAGATTCGAGAAACCTCCAATTTCCTTCTATTTGGCCAAATTTGAAATTTCTCCTTTGTTCAGGTTCTTTGCGAGCTTATGTGCATATGGAATCTTTCTTTGCTTTGAGTTTATGTTACTTACCACTCCCATACATCTGTTTTTTTCAAGCATGCATTGTTCTCTTGTGCATGTGCTTCTCCTAAGCTTTTACCTTTTTTTGATCTTCATCCATGAAGCTTTGGGATTACTGTTGCCTCCAACAGGTCTCTTCTCTACTTGACGATAAGTTTTCTTTCCAGTTTCATTTTTTTCCATGTGAAAGCTTTCTCTGTTTTTCATTGCCAATGTGAATGCAAACTTGTTTTGTTGCAATTGTGCACTGTTTTGTTTTTTCCATACTTTGACTCATACTTTTCTTTATTTTTTTTCATATATGTTCTAGCACACGGACACATCAAATTGCCCATTGGATTTGCTAATCAATTTGTTAAGCTTAAAACTCGAGTCTCTTCCTCACAGTAATTCTCATTGCTTCAAATTGTTTTCCTTCCAATATCTGAAAGGGCTTCAGCTCATATATTTCCTTCTTGCTTTCGAAGTCAACTACCACTTGGTTTTTACCAAGTCAACTACCTCTCCGATGCTTGTTTTGCCGGGTTTTTTTTTGCTACCACTTGGTTTTCTATCTCTATGAATGCCTATGGTATTTATTTTCATGTTATGTTTTGTAAAATATGAATCCGGGAAGTAATCAAATAATGTCACCTGTGGTGGTTCTACATCCATCGAATACGATAGTCTTTAGACTTTCCTAGGCATTTGGGGATGCATCCTTGTGGAGTAATGCCTGTTCATGCCTTCCTGCCCTCTGTCTCTTAGAGCTTCTTGTAAGCGATGGTGTTGTGGTTGATTCCTCATTCGTCTTCGGCTTCTCACCATTGCCCATTCATTATTTTGCTTATCTAATGAACTAAAACTCGTTAGATCTCCCATCTAGTTGGGTTTTTAGCTCGGTAGCTCATCAGGTTGAACACTCAAAGAAGAACTTGGGATGCTTACCTTCCTCGTTTGAGCATGTTTTTCTTTCTTGCTTATGAATGTTGACTATGCATTGCCGACTTCACTTTCCAACTCATATGAAGACTTCCGGATATCTAAGTAATCAATCATGACTTTATACAAACCTGGACCATTCAGTTCTTTAGAATATTTTGGCATTTCGGGATATGTATACACAGTCATCACTTCCCATCTACATCAAACTTCATCGAAACAACATTTTTTGGACCATGTATGGGTAATTTAAGTGTCTTTTCCTTCTTACAGTCATCACTTCCCATCTACATCAAACTTCATCGGAACAACATCTTTTGGACCATGTATGGGTAATTTAAGTGTCTTTTCCTTCTTTGTCGAGTCTTAAGTGGAGATCTTAGCTTCATCTTTAAGTTTTTCCATGAAGTTTAGGGAGACCGTTCCAAAGAGTATTTTGGCAACATTTGTAACCAATGGATCCTTAAAGTCATTGAACTAAATGTGGTTTTCCTTTCCCAATCACAATATGAAATCCTTTAACATGAAGCACTTCTCAACAGAGTGGCCAATGATGTGGTGAAATCAATAATACTTGGGGTCATCTACTCTTTTGGCGTCTTCTAGCCTCTTTGGGTTTGACAACTCTATCAGATTCTTCTCCAACAGTTGGTCCAAGATTATTGACACATCAGATTCCTTAGATGAATATTTTTTGGCTTCAAGTTCCTTAAGTGTCATCCATTTCTTAATGCCTAGTTGGCTTTTCAAAACTTGGTAGTAGGACTCAAGCTCCCTTTGGGGATCATCACTAGACTTGTAGCCACAACCATAATCTCATTTGCATTTCCAACATTATTTTTCTTTCCATCATACTTTTGAAAGGAGTTGCTTGGAATATAGCTCCCATGCCTTGCGATTTGGATCTCCATGTCTTTGGCCCTTATTATAAGCTCTTTGAATGAGTATGACATATTTCCTTTCAAGCTATAGAAGATTCCTCAATGCATCCTTTGTGTGAACATATCAATGGAGGAGGCTTCACTTATCCATTCCTTGCAGTTAAGGATGTTGGCTCTCCATCGCTCTATGTATTCTATCACTAGCTCATCCTTCTTTTGCTTGATATCAGTTAACTCTGGGAGGCTGACCGTTCTGCTAATGCTATAGAAGCGTGACAAAAACTTTCTTTTGAATTGTTCCCATCCATCAAAGGATCTAGTAAAGATATTCGTGTACCAATCAAATGTAGTTCCTTTGAGAGATCAAACAAATTGTTTCACCATAGGATCACCATAAGCCCCAAAGTTGTTGCAAGTTCTTATGAAGTAAACCACATGTTGCTTTAGGTTGCCCTTGCCATCAAATTATTGGAATTTTGGAGGTTGATAGCCTAACGGCATTCTTAGATCATCGATCCTTCCTGAATACAGCTTTCCATACACCAGGCATGAATGGAGAGCTACTTCAAATTGAGCTTAAATGGTATCCATGATCATGTGTTACAATTTCTACACAAATAATGAGACCAAAAGCATTTGAGGTGTGTCATTTAAGGCATTTTATGAGACTACACAACCATTTTAGCTTTTGCTTTTGTTGTTTTTCCATGTTTTAAGTTTTTCATCAACAAGATTAACAATCAGCTTCATGCTACTTATAGTTTCTTCCTTAGGAAAATTTTATGTTTCCAACTTGCTCATTAGTAATGCGATTTGAGCATCTTTTTTCTTCAAGTTTGGTTATTAGTCTCTTAATAGAAAGTACTATTTGTTCGAGATGATCTTTAGAATTCCCATACTCCACAACTAAGACAGGTAACTTTGACTTTGAGGATAATGAGTAATCTACTCACTTATTTCTTGGGAAAGTCACAGACTTAGATCTAGACTTTTTCACTTGTGGTGGCCTTTTTCAGTGATGTCTTGGAAGATTAACTATCATCTTAGTATAAACTTTTACTTTTTAGTTTGTGATTAAGAATGGCATGGCTTGAATGATTTGATTTAACCTCTATTGGTTGAATTTTGTGCTTCTCCATGGCAACTCCTCTTTTCATCCCTTCACGGGAGAATTGCTTAAGTGGAGAAACTAATTGAGATCTTTCAGCACAAGTTTTTACACAAATGATTGGTACAGCTTCTTTCTCCATTGATGTAGATTTCTAACTGTTGAGAGCAGCACCTTGAGCTTCTATGATCTTCACATGAAATTCTTCTAAGCTTCCTTGATGCGAAAAATGAGAGGAAAAGAATGTCCCTGGTGGAGTCGCTAGAAATTTGTACACATAAATTCCATGTGTAAAATTACACATTGAAATTAATTGCAATACAAATTATAAAATTGAAATCTAGAACAAAGATTTTAGGGATTGACTCTTTAGCATACTTTTTACTCGCACAATCTCTAAATAACACTTCAAGCTTTTGGTAGATGCAAATGGCCTATTCACGAACACAAACTCTAGAATTTGTGTTTTGCAAACACGAACCAATGTTCTTCGCATTCCTTATTGTGTTCTCTAAATCTGACCTTGAAACTGAGATCTGATCTTGGATTTGATTTTTCCTCTTGCCGGGTAGTTGTGCTTGATCAACTTGAAGAGTTAGAATGAGCTTTTGTAGAGAAATTTTTCTTCTCCCTGGTTTTGCTTATTTTCCAATTTGCTGTAGAAAAGAAGTGGTTTGACTCCAAAAAATCACATGTGATAATTATCACTTAATTATCTCTTATATTTATTTAAATAAAAAATTAATATGATAATTATCTTACTTAATTATCATAATTATTTAATTTGAGAGGATAATTAATAGAATTTTTCTAAAAGATTCTAGAAATATAAACCAACCATGTGTGTCACTATCTCTCCTCGTTTTAGGCTTTACATTGTCTGAAATCCATTTAGCCAAAATGGATTGTGGTCCAAATAGCATAATGTGCTTTCAACGACTTCAATTGTGTATTTTTTTGCTCAAAAAATTCTACTTCTTGGACCTGTGATCTTTAAATTCAATGGGCCAGATTTTTTATTTGGGTTTAATTTATTTTTTATTGAATAAAATTTTGATGCCTACACAATGAAAGAAGAATATAATTTGAAGATGAGATTTATGCTCTGGATTAAATAACATTGGTTTGTGAAAAGCTAATTTGAAATTTGAGATTTATGCTTTGGATTAAAGCTTTATACATCTGATTGAATTTTTTGTTATGTATGTATGCTTCTGAATTTGTTGTAAAAGAACACAGATACAACAATTGCACAATCAAATAAGAGTAGAACCTAAGATATTATTGCATGAATTTAGGTTACTACTGTAAGAAATTGATTACACACACACACACACACACACACACACAAACTTGTATTATTATTGTATGAAATTAAATTACTATTGTGCAAATTTGCATTCCTATTATACAAAGTTGAATTCACATATGTAAAATTGAAATTATGTATATAAAGTTAGAAACTATTTGTATGGAATTAAGTTTCTATTATATAAACTGTTAAACCTTTTTATATATATATATATATATATAAAGCAAGGCATCTCTAAAGGACCATATGGTCTTGTCCTTAATTCGGTCTTTGACAGAACAATATGTGACAATTTTTCTTTTCAACTCTACTATAGCAAAAAATGTTAGAAAAATATTCTTGATTATACCCTTGTAAAAAATGATGAAAATTTTTTATGGCATTAATGCGTTTTAATGAAATGATTCGTTTCATTGTTTAGAGTAGGGCAACTAAAATTTCTAATCTAATTATATATATATAAAGCAGGACATTTCTAGAGGAGTTGCTTGTCTTTTCCTTACTAGTGTTTCTAACGTTACGACATGTGGCATTTTTCTTTTTTGATTCGACTACCATTCACATAGTAAAAAGGTGATATTCCGCAAATAACCTTCATTAAAAATAACGTATTGTAAACGGCGTAACCTTCATCATTGCAATTTGCGCTAAGAATTATCATCATTTTAAATCTTCCATAATTAACACAATTAAATAAATATCCATTTATAGTTTAGTTTAACCAAAATTGAGAAAAAGATGGGGTTGAAAATTAGCCTAAATCCCTTAATTATGGAAACTAAATGAATAAAAGTGTCAAACAAGTGAAATATTGTAAATCTGTTAAATAGGTAAACACATTTGACAACTCGACAATTTGCCTATTATAATGCTAGGAACAGAAAAGTAAAGAAATTGCAAACTTACATGAACATAATTACATCTAGTAATTGTGGAAAGTAATTGTGGAAAAACAGCATAAATTATGGAAGTGATTTACATCTTCAAAGGAAATATAATACAAACATTCAACCAACCATCTACTTCCTATATTTACTTGACTACAATTGCCTATATAAACATAAGAGAATAATCAATTTTTGCAAAGAACCATGAGTTGTTTTCTTCCAGCATCATAATGGATCTTATAACAGCATGCTATGTGTGCTTGCCAAAAAGGATCCTAAAGTATTTCAAACTTCTTGAAGCTGTTTTCAGAACAGAATCTATCTTCTTAGCAATATTCTTAACAATCATCGAGATTCAAGTTAAGGATGAGAACAAGAATCGAACTAAGCATGTATTTCATGGAGAGCCATCAGCATCGAGATACAAAAGTCGCCAACGTGCTAGCTACCAAGCAATTAAAGGATTGGAAGGTTTCTATAAATTTTAAATTGTTGACTTCAATTTTAGTGCACGGGTGCATGCCGAACATGAGCTTCAAGAAGTGACAAAGCAAAATACAACATTGCAAGGGCAATTGAAGTCCATGGAGATCGAGTGCAACTTCCAGAAACAGAGGAACACTTTCCTTATTCGAAAGGTATTTGAAGTTTTAAAATTCAAGTTGTGAGCAAGATTTTATCCTTTCTAAAACTATTATTTTTCCAACAGATTATTGATCTAGAAGCAAAATATAAGAGAAGTTCAGGAATGGAGAAGATAAACGAAGTGGACGAGCGGGAAGTGATGGAGACAATGATCTTGAGTGTATCAAGACCTAATAATAAAAGGACACTTTTTGATCAAGATTTGCCTGAGGGATCTACGGGTGGAGAGCGTGCGACAAAGTATATGTTCGAGTATTTCAATCCTTACAAGTTAGGTCTCAATTTTAAAGGAGGAGATGAAGTGGATCCAAAAGAAGAAGTTGCTGGCAGCCAAGAAGATGATATTGTAGGGGCTACTGTTTACGGCACAGGTCCTAAATGACCAATTATTTACAAGTATTAGTATTATTTTAAATTAGTATCAAGTGTCTCCTAGACATGGAATAATTTGCAGCCTCCGGTTGTAAAGGTCAAACAGTTATTATATTTATGTACAATGGTCTTTAGACCATAGTACTAATTATGCGCAAAAGAATGTTTTTCTTATTTTTTTTTTTTTTTTTTGGGAATTATATTGAGTTCAAGTCCATATAATAGGGACTTTCAAAGTTTTCATCAGTAATTGAGGCTAATGAATACAATCTGTAATTGAGGGACTTGCCAAAATTACTTTCACCATGTTTTATGACTAGGATATTTATTGATAGTTACAATTCATTAATGAATACAAAATATTTTTGGTATCCTCTCATAAATTTTCATAAATGATTTTGACAGTCCCTCAATGAATATGGTTAGACTTTCAAAATCCCATAATCGCGGCTAATGAATACAACAAGTAATTGAGGGACTTGCCAAAATTACTTTCACCATGTTTTATGACTAGGATATTTATTGATAGTTACAATTCATTTATGAATACAAAATATTTTTTCAAAGATCACTTTAAATACAATGTAATTAACATATTAAGAGATATTAAGAGATATACTTTGGGAATATGCTTATTTTGATACCATTTCAATAGTATATAAATTCATTATTCTTGAATCGCTAAAGTAGGAAATACCTAAGGATAGAATAGTTTTTGAATTTAATTTTTCACTTTTATAAAATTATTTAATTATTATTTATGCCTCATAAGTTAGAGCATTAACATATGGGTTTTGGTAACCACCATGAATTTATGCCTAAATTCACACTAACAATTTTTCACTTTTATAAAATTATTTAATTATTATTTACGCCTCATATGTTAGAGCATTAACATATCACTTATAATCGATATAATAAGATTGTGAAGCCACTTCCATTTTAAAGTGCGGATGAAGAATTAATAGCGCATGTACAATTACGATTTTGCATACCTTGAAAAGTCATCATAGTGTAAATTTCCATGAAAGATTATTATACTTGCTGATGTTTGGAGTCTGGAATACACAAACAATGAAATTTAATTTATTAGAAGTTATTATAAATTATAATTAAGATTATAATTATAAATTATAATTATAATTATGGATGTCATATATTACTATTGACCATGTTACGAAAGTTTGGAAGGCAACAATATAACACAGTGAGACACTGGATGGGCAAAATCAAATTACATGTGAAATTTGTTATTATGATTTTATAACTGTTTGGTATTTAAAACTGGACAGAGGCTAAAAAATAATCTAATTAAGTGCCAGTTAGGCATACATGTTTAATGATTTTTTTACATTAAACAATTTCCATAAACAATTTCCATAAATTTAGTTTCATTGGTGATCATTATATACTAAGAACAATAAAACAATTTTGATATGAAATACTTAATTTTGATATACTAACCTAAATTATGTTTCAGTTGACACGAAATACTTAATTTTGATATGGTCGAACTATAAAATTCCAGAATATCTTTAAATTGAAGTAAATTATAATTACATTAACAAACAGAGATTAGGACATCTTTACCATATCATTGTTCTATAAATAGCTTACAAATTAAGAGATTAAGAGATCTTTACCATATCTGTGTAGTTTACCAAACTACTCAGGTATATAAACTTACAAATTTAGTATTTCATTGGTGATCATTATATACCAAGAATAATAAAAAAAATTTATTGTAATCATATTGATTAACAAATACTAAATTTGATTAAGAGAAAAGTACTGAGTTTTACCTTCATAATATCAAATCCTTACCAATTGATGACCTTCACTGGTTGAATCCATTCACCACAACCCTTTGGTTAACTCAGTGTCAGGAAAATGCAAGGGAAACAAGACAAATGCATTAATGTAATAGTACAGTAAGGATTTTCTTTGGATGTAAATGAAAAAAGGTTACTTCTAGGATACATATTTGTTCATTAATCTAATTATAATTACATTAACAAACAGAGATTAATGCATTTTAACCATATCATTGTTCTATAAATAGCTTGGTATCTGTCAAAAGTTACCCTATCTTGGCAGCAACATCTAATAAGAAGAGCCAAACAAAAAATAATGAATCATATAAACATATAAATTATCAACCATAACACATACCCTGAAAAGTTATCAAAAGAGTTTTACCATTACATAACGGTAGATGGACAAGGAATGCTTAACCATGAAAAACTTAGCTTCATACCTAAAAACCGCATGACTGCAACAAGCATAGACTTCTCTTGCACCCTTCTGGTGTAAGAGAGCTACGCTTTTAATGATTGTTCCTACATCAAACATAAACGCATGAAGCTTAAGCAGCAGCCAAATGAAAAACAAGTTTGCCAAGTCCAGACAGTCCCATTCAGGGCAGCTTGCTGATAAGCAGAGCCAAACTTTTGACAATAGAATTTGACAGACACAACTAAGGGCCAAGTGAGAAACAAGTAGATCATTTATGCTGATAAGTTTCAGCGGGTAAAGTCTTGATAGCTTTCTATATACTTCATCTAATTGGAGTATAAATAAATTATGGGAAACAAACCAGCTGTGTCAATCATGTCATCCACCATCACTGCAACCTTGCCCTTAACATCACCAATAAGGTTCATCACCTACAGAATAAAAATGCAACCTAAAACTTACTAAGATAATAAAAATATGAAGTCCCAAAGAATCCCTACCTAGTAAACATTAAAATCAGAGAACATACACATAATAGCTACAATAGACAGGTCCAGTACAAACCATGGTCCATAAATTTACCTATAGTTTACATGATCCATAAGACGTTTACTAGATTTGAACCCTGCAGAACAAAAATGCAAGCTAAAACTTACTAAGATAATAAAAATATGAAGTCCCAAAGAATCCCTACCCAGTAAACATTAAAATAAGAGAACATACACATAATAGCTACAATAGACAGGTCCAGTACAAACCATGGTCCATAAACTATAGTTTACATGATCCGTAAAACGTTTACTAGATCTGAACCCTAAGTAGTTTAGTATTTGTCAGGAAGAAACCCAAGAGTTTGAAGGAAGATCTTGAGCAATTGGAAAAGTATTTGACAAAAAAAGCTTTAGAGTGTGATAAAGAAGAATAGAGAAAGAACCTATTGATGTAGATTTTTTTAAATTCTGTGGAAATATCCGCCGAGGTGGGAGACGTTGTGACCGGAAAACACATTGGTACGGCGGTTAAGTGTCAGAAAGTTCAAGCCCATGGCGTCGCTGCACCTGGATATCTTTATTGGTTGCAATAAGACAGGTGAGAGAGAAGAGAGAACGACAGGGTAGAAAGTAGAGACATGTGAGAGAGAGAGAGATGGAAGTTGTAAACTGGAGAAATGGAGACAAATTAAAATAAATATAGGGCATGGTGCATTTTCCAGTATGGCCAATCAAATTAATACAAATTATAGTCACTGAAAACCCTATTGGAAATCAAATGAGGACATCCATTTGTCATTTGTTTCAGATAAGCCCTTCGATGGTTCTTATTTTTAAAAATATGCCCTTTTATTTTTGGTCCAATTTTTTTTAGATCTAAAAATTTAAGATTTTTTATGCAATTATTAGTACTGTTATGGAAGTCATTTATGAATTAATATATACTTCACATTGAATGTAAAAAAATTCATGCAATTGATTAACGGAAATGACAAGCTTAAAAAAATAACGACTTCGTACACGCATGCCACCATTTTGAATTATTTAATTGAATCTTTAAGTATGCAATATTAATACAATTAGTAGTGTTATCGGACTAATTTAATGAAATTTTTTTGTTACTTTATATAGAATATAAAGAAATTAATAAACTTAAAATATACCATATTCATACTTTATGAATAACATAAATTATTCCATAATGTTAAAAAAAAAAATTAACCCGTTGCTACAAGCATGCCACCAATTTGAATTGTTTCATTGAATCTTTAAGTGTGGTTGAAATTAATATAATTAGTAGTGTTATTGGACTAATTTTATGAAAAAAAATATTACTTCACATAAAATATAAAGAAATTAACATTTTTAACTATTTTATAATAACTTATAATTCTTCAAAACACTGGAAATGATAAGCTTAAAATATACTATATTCATACCTTATATTAAACTTATGAAGAAATTAATATTTGTCATTAATGTTTTAAAAACTTAGAATTCTTTAAAATACTTGAAATAATAAACTTAAAATATACCATATTCATACTTTATGAATAACATCAATTATTCCATAATGTTACCCTTAGTTTACATGTTGTTGTTCTACTATTCATTATGTTACCCTTCCATTGATTATATTGTTCATAACATTACAACCACTTAGTTGTAGTGTCCTTTTTCATAGACGGCCAATCTATATATAGGGGAAATGGATGTTACAGATAGAAGAGCTCAAGGTAGACAGATTTTACGATCACGTGCACCATTGCGTGCGCGTGCTCCTGCATTGTTCCAGTCAACACCTACATCAGAAACTGGCACTCCCAATACATATATACCGAGAATTAATTCTTTTCGATCCACTATTACTATTAAAGGATCAAATGAGAACCAATGGCCTCCACATTCCTTCATTTTAACTCAAAATTCTATCCCCGGACCATTAAATAATGGTGGTGATCAGCCAATGCCACGTACTCCTCTCACGGATATAACAAACCATTGTCTGAGTTTACATCAATCAATTGCTCATTTGCCTAACTCTGCAACTGTTGGGCAAATTTCGTGTGTCACTACTCAAAGTACTATTAGGCCCTTCCCAATTTGTACTCTTGAAGTAGGTAACTCATCCAATTCCCACTAGCCCCCGCATAAGAGAGTACGTGCAATAATTCCAGAAGTTGAACCCCTTTCTATGCTCCCTCTTGATGATATTGGTGACATTACCGAAGGTACCTTTTACTTTATGGGTCTTTTCAATATTTTTCATTCGCATCCTTTAGCCTAATCTATGAAGCCAATTATTCAGATAATCTGTTATCTGGCCTTTTCGATGGAGACAATTGTGACACTAAACAACTAACAGTTTTCCGACATCATAGTAAGATTCTTATTACTTTTCATATCCAATCTTTTCCTCCTATCAGTACCTGGACTTTTTTAAAAAAATATTTCCTGAATAGGGCAGTTTATGGAAAGAGAAGATTTCAGGCCACCAGATCGTATATGCCCTTATGAACATTGTCAAGCCAAAGTTTGGTATGGTGAGAGGAGTATTCGCTCACAACGGTAAAGGAACCCTACATTTTCCATATGTTGCCAGAAAGGGAAAGTCCAGTTGCCACATGAGGCACCAGCTCCTGATTTTCTTCGAACTTTAATGGACTATGGAAGAGGTCCTTTGTCAAAGTATTTTCGTAAAAATATTTGAGAGTTCAACTGTCATTTTTCTTTTACTTCTACTGGGGCTAACATTAATATGGAAATAAATGAAGAAGGACAACCAATGTTCCAATTAAGAGGTGAAAACCACCATCGAATTGGGTCTTTAGTTCCGAGTGAAGGCAATGTTCTGAGATTTGCTCAATTGTACATACATGATACTAAGCATGAAATAGACAATCGTATTAGGAGCTTTGGAAAGTCTCATAATAGTTATATGGATAAGGAGATTGTTGAAGGCCTCACACGCATGTTCGATGAGCATAATCAGCTTGTAAGAGCATTCAGGAGGGCACGTGATATGTATCAAGAGTCTAATAACTATTGTGTAAAATTGAGGTTATTAACATCAAGATCTGGAGATGGCAGTCGCTATAACCTCCCAGAGTCTAAAGAGATTGCTGGATTAACCGTTGGCCTAGAAGAGGAAGAGGGTGACAAGCGAGATATTGTTGTCTTCACCCATGCTCATGGTCCTTGCAGGATTGATATCCTACATCCGAAGTTAATGTCTTTGCGCTTCCCTATTTTGCTCCCTAATGGCGCTGATGGTTTCCATGAAGGGATCCTTCATCGTAATAGTACTATGGATGGCACTATACGTAATAAGTTACTATGTGTCATTCAATGGTACTTCATGGTGGGAGGCTTTTCCAACAATATGTCATTTATGCGTATTATTGCATTCTTGAACAACGCTTTACCTATATTAGAAGTCATCAGAATATTCTACGTGCAGAGTTATTGTGTGGTTTACAAGATGCTGTGAATAGGGGTGACATAGTTGGCTATCGCACAAGCAAACCTTGCATTTTGCCATCCTCTTTTACTGGAGGCCTAAGGTACATGACCCAGAATTATCAAGATGCAATGGCTATATGTCGTTCGATTGGACATTCAGATTTGTTCATAACAATGACGTGCAACCCTAAGTGGAATGAGATAACATCATGTTTGGAGTTTATCCTAGGACAGACTGCTGATGATCGACCAGATATTGTAGATCGTGTTTTCGAAATGAAGTTATACTCTTTGTTAGAGGACGTAACTAAAGGCAAACATTTTGGGAGAACAATTTGAGGTAATCTATATTTACACACTAGAATATATAGAGAGTATATCTCTTGGTAGTAAGTATTTAATAATTTGAGGTTCTATTTTTTGATATATGCAGTTATTGTAACAATAAAGCACCAAAAGTGTGGACTTCCACATGCGCATATTGCTCTTTTTTTTGCACCCGGAAGATAAAATTAATGACCTTGGAATGTTGGACAGATACATCTCAACCGAGTTGCCTAATAAGGATATTGACCTTATTGGCTACACAGCTATCGCACGACATATGATGTATGGCCCATGTGGATATGCTAACCATAGGTCTCCATGCATGGTTAATGGGCGATGCAAGAAAATATATCCACGTTCATTTTAATCTGAAACATCAATTGGTGAAGATGGTTTTCCAATATATAGGTGAAGGCATTCCTTTACTACTGTTACAAAAAATGGGATAGACCTTGACAACCGATCAGTCATTCCCCATAATGTTGATTTGGTTGTTAAGCATGACTATCACGTTAATGTAGGGAAGACAAATAGGGATAAGTGCATTAAGTACTTGTGTAAGTACATGAACAAGGGGATTGATAGATCAACTGTTGTGATTGAAGGTTCTACTGGTCAGGTTGATGAAATCAAACAGTATTTAGATTGTAGATATATTTCTGCATCTAAAGCTTGCTGGAGAATATTTGGTTTTGACATTCATAAACATGACCCACATATAGAGCGGTTTTCATTTCACTTGCCAAACGAGCAGAATATACTATTCCCTGACAATGCTGATATTCATGAAGTGATGCGAATTCAACAAGATAGTATTACCAGTATGAATGCGTCGAAATTCTACTTACTCTGAAGCTAAACGGCTTACATATATAGAGTTCCCAATAAAGCATGTTTATGTTTGGAATCGACAGTTTAAAAAGTGGACAAAACGTGTTAGAGGGAAAAGTGTTGGAAGGTTGTACTATGTGCACCCAACTGCTGGTGAGAGATACTATATTCGGATGTTACTAAATGTACAACGAGGCCCGACATCATATGAGGATTTGTGCACAGTTCGTGGTGTTTTACATCCGACATTCAAGGAAGCGTGTCTTGCCTTAAGTTTGCTTAATGGTGATGGAGAATGGCATGAAGCATTACGTGAAGCTGCAAAATGGGCAATGGGTAGCCAACTACGAGATCTTTTTGTCACATTACTTCTATTTTACCATGTTGTGGACCCTATCAAATTGTGGGACCAACACCATGAAGCTCTTTTGGATGATATTCTAATGATACAACGCACATTAAAGAATGATCCCTATTTCGTGCTGGCAGATGTGGACAAGTATAATTATGCACTTTATGAAATTGAAAAGTGCATTAATCGGCTTGGACGATCTTTGAAAGAATTTGCAGGTATGCCTTTCCCCGATCTTAGCACAATTGTGGTGGAGGAGAATTCTTTAATCATAGAAGAGTTTAATTATGATCATGTTGCATTGACAACTGAACATGCATCATTATTTTTTGGCCTTAACGAAGGAAAAAAAATTGTGTATGATTCGGTTGTCGGATCAATCTATTTAGGATTAGGTGGCTTCTTTTTTGTCTATGGCAGTGGAGGAACTAGTAAAACATATCTATGGCGTACTATTCTTTCACATGTCCGTTCTAAAGGAAAAACCGCATTGGCCGTTGCATCGTTTGGGATTGCAGCACTATTATTACCTGGTGGCCGTACCGCACATTCACGTTTTAAAATTTCGATCAAGTTAGACAAGGAATCAATGTGTAATGTCAAACAGTCTACCCCATTATCTGAACTTCTTTGCCGAACAAACTTAATCATATGGGATGAAGCACCAATGACACATAAAAATGCATTTGAGGCTCTTGATTGAACATTACAAGATCTTATGCGTGTACAAGACCATATTGCCGAGCAGAAAATTTTTGGTGGAAAAACAATTGTTCTCGGCGATGACTTTAAACAAATCTTACCTGTTATTAGTCGCGAAAGTAGAGGTGATATTGTTACAGCCACAATTTGTTCGTCTACATTATGGTCACATTGTCGAGTTTACACATTGCATCAAAATATGAGATTGCAGAACTCAACATCTGATAGTGTTGCACTATTTTCTGATTGGATACTACAACTTGGGGAGGGAAGATTACCCTTAGTAAAACTTCATGAAGATGAGGAGGATGCAACATGGACGAAAATACCTAATATGTTTTTTATTGAGTCTACCAATGACCCGATTGTTGATGTTATAACATCTACATATCCAGATTTACAGGCAAGATTAACTAACATGCAGTACCTGAGAGAGAAGGCAATACTCTCACCAAAAAATGATACAGTTGATATTGTCAACAATAATATCATGGGTCAATTGTTAGGGGACTTGACAACATACTTGAGTGCAGATTGTATATCTCCTACGTCTGAAAATGCTGATGCCCACTCTTCGTTGTATCTGGTTGAGTACCTTAACACATTAAAGTTCTCTGGTCTTCCAAACCATATATTATCACCAAAGGCTAGGGTGCCAATTATTCTAATGAGGAACATAAACCAAACATGTGGTTTGTGTAATGGGACAAGACTTATTGTTACAAGATTAGCTGAATGTATTATCAAGGCAGAGGTTTTGACAGGAAGAAATGCAGAGATGCGTTGCTTTATTCCACGTATTGAAATGGTGCCGTCAGACACGCACTTACCTTTTAATTTATCACGTCGGCAATTCTTTGTCAAACCATGTTTCGCGATGACAGTAAACAAGAGTCAGGGCCAAACATTTAATCATGTTGGGTTGTACCTCCCTGAACCAGTTTTTGGCCATGGCCAACTATATGTTGCTGCTTCGCGTGTCACTTCTCTTGATGGATTCAAAGTGTTGATATGTAACAACAGTACAAATAATAATTCTTTGACAAAAAACATTGTATACCAAGAAGTATTTGGCAAACTAAATTGATGTTAAATTAGGTGAAAACCATTTCATGACCATGTATGTCAATTTAATTTTAATTTTAACAATTATTACTAAAAAATTCTCCTAACAGATGATTTATTATGACTTCTTCCTTGCTTACATTCCTTATGCTCATATAAGTATGTGTTTTTCCTTTCATAGGTTTAATTGGTCTAAATGAGGCAACAAAATCACCTTATTCATAACTTTGCGACAGTTGGGTTTAATTGGTCATTGAAGGCTTGCATTACCCGTTGTTTCGCGATGACAGTAAACAAGAGTCAGGGCCAAACATTTAATCATGTTGGGTTGTACCTCCCTGAACCAGTTTTTGGCCATGGCCAACTATATGTTGCTGCTTCGCGTGTCACTTCTCTTGATGGATTCAAAGTGTTGATATGTAACAACAGTACAAATAATAATTCTTTGACAAAAAACATTGTATACCAAGAAGTATTTGGCAAACTAAATTGATGTTAAATTAGGTGAAAACCATTTCATGACCATGTATGTCAATTTAATTTTAATTTTAACAATTATTACTAAAAAATTCTCCTAACAGATGATTTATTATGACTTCTTCCTTGCTTACATTCCTTATGCTCATATAAGTATGTGTTTTTCCTTTCATAGGTTTAATTGGTCTAAATGAGGCAACAAAATCACCTTATTCATAACTTTGCGACAGTTGGGTTTAATTGGTCATTGAAGGCTTGCATTACCCGTATTTGGGATTCTATTATATCATCTGATGGCACCTACCTTGGTATTGATATGATACTTTTAGATGCATATGTAAGTATTCTAACATTCATATTTATTGTTTAAGATAACATGTACATAGAGAACTTATTCTAAGTTTTATTTACGCATATTTTGTAGAATGATCATATTTGTGCAAGGGTGCCACTAGCAAAAGTGGATAAGTTTCATGCTATGCTTCTAGAGGGGGGTGTTTATACCATTAAGAATTTTACAGTTGCACATACCCCACCCACCTTTAATCCAGTGATGTCACCATACAAAATTTATTTCTCCCAGTTCACATCTGTAACTGCTGTCTTGGGTGACTGTATCGAAATTGCTTGGCATAGGTTTGAGTTTGTTAATTACTCAGACATCCCATTAAGGTATCCAGATAACAAGATTTGCACAGGTGCTTTGACCCTAAACTTATTAATCTTTTACACCTTCTTAATTCACTATTTATAAATGAAATACAAATCTAATAATCTTATGATCATTGTATAACTAATGTATCAGATATTATTGGAAAGTTGTTTATGTGTAAGCCCACTCGTGACCAGAAAAAAAGTGATGGTGTTCTTGCACAAATGCATAGTATTTGGTTGAAGAATAACATGTATGTTTCTATTTCTCCTCACTTTTATATATACCATATACTTAATATATTAGTATTGATTTTTTACATTTCTTATTCTTTCAGAGAAGCTGAAATATAGGTTGTTCTGTAGGGCGATAAAGTACACCTTCTCTCTTTTGATGAATTTTATGATCATCAGGATCATGTAATTGTTACATGCATGTACGTGAAGGTGTATCATGGTATGTTAATCAACCATAAATCTTGTGAAATAATGTGACACACTACATTGTACTCTTAATTCTTATTGCCATCCATTTAAATATATATGCTTCACATAATATTTAGGTAGATATTATGTTATGTCTACATGTGGAACTAACTTTATGCTAATTTAGACTTACCTGAAACTGCCACTTTATTGAAATCGTAAGCTTTTCTCAATTCCTTTCTTATATTGTTATTAACATATTATACATAAACAATATCCTGTTAACCATAGTTCCATTTCCATGCTACTATTCCCACAATTTACAAGATCTGAGGTTGGTGAAGTTGGTGTTTCCAAAATTTACCCTACCAACTTAGACGCTTCTAAGTCAGCAACTCCTAAGGCTTTCCATCGGCTTGCACTCTGTGAACTTGAATATGTCCATGCCTCGATTGCAGCAAAGGTATATGAAGTGATTAATTTTGTATATTACTAATATGATTCCTCAAATACTATGGTATACCTTCTATATGATCTTTTTAGCACACTGTGTTTAACTGCCTTGCGGAAATTATTTCTGTTGACCAATCATTTCCTTGTAACCTTGGTTGTCGCTTTTGCCTTCGGAAGGTAATTGAACAAGGACCATGTTTTTATTGTAGTGGTTGTAACATCACAACCAGTACACCTGCTACTCAGTAAGTTGAATGTTGTCCTTACTATTTATTTCCATAGTAATCCAATTCAGTTGGTGTAATATGTACACTAGAATTAGGTTTATTATAAAAAAATATTGATTTCATTTTATTTTACAAAATGTAAAGTTAGAAAGTTGGTGTGAAAGTTAGAGATCATTATACAACAGGTTGTTTTGTTTTGCTTGATGCTATCGGAAGGCAATTGCTTCAGTATTCTGCCTCTGAATTAGTCATGGGCTATAGTTCGGTTTGTATCCTCCCCTACTCAACCCAAGATTCCACACCCTACTAGACCTTATGCCTCACTATTTTGTATCAGGAAAATGGTCAAGAAACAGTTGATAGGATATTCAAACGACTTCAAGGTTTAGAATTTGTTTGGCTGGTTCAAGTTATCCAGTATAACCGTGATAACAAATATTCTGGATTTACGATTAAAAATGCACAACCTGTTGATTATGTGACTGAAGCAAGAAGAGTTCTTCGCAGCATTTCATGCGTACGTATTACTTATTTATTTATATGCATTATCTTCCTAATAATTTTTAACATGCCTTACTAATGTACTCTATTCATACTTTCGATGTTATGTATATCAAACGCAGTTACATAATGGCATGAAGAGGACAGTTGATGCAAAGGACACCGTAGAGACTTCATCACTCAAACGGTTCCATTATATTCAGTGAGTTACAATCAATTCCAACAGATTACTTATATTTTCTTAAGGGTATATTCATGTACAATTAAAACTTTATCATTATGCAATTATAGTGAACCTGTTACGCCGATGGAGCATGAAATTTGTTAGAATGATACATTATCTAATAACAATGAAATCCAGAGTGAAGTTTTGAAGGTCCCTTCAACATTTTCTACCACCGATGCCATTTTATCAAACCAGGAGATTGAAGCTACCGATATACTATATGTGATAGCTGTTGACACCCAATTTCGTCCGGCCATTAAAATAATTTTAAAAAAAATTAAATAAAAAAAAAATTAAATAAAAAAAATGTATTATTATTATTATTATTGTTATTATTATTACTAAATTTTTTTAATTAGTTTAAAATATATATATATTTTTTTTGTTTTGTTTTGTGAAGATTTGATATATGTGTGTATATGTGTATGTTTGAAAGAAAAAAAGAAAACTCCATAAAAATGACAAAATTTAAAAGTTTGAGGTAAAAATGACAAAATTAAGAAGTTTCAGGCAAAATTGACAAATTCTGAAAGTTCCAGGAGCATTTGGCAGTTTGTCACATAAAATTTTGAGCCTGCCGACGTTTTTGGCTCAAATTGACAGAAAACGACAAAATTGTCAAAATCAGAAGCTTCAGGAACTTATCCAGAGGCTGAGAGACGTAAAGGACTAAAATTGTCATTTTACCAATTTAAGAGATAAGTTTGAAATTTTTTATTAATTTATCCATCAACAGTTCAGCTAAACTTCCTCTATAAATAGCCCCCCCAAATTTTGTGCTGAACACAGAAAAAAAATAGAAAAAAAACTTAGAGCTCAGTTTTAAAAAAAGATAAAATTACATCCCTTAGCCCCAGCCCTCTTCCCTTCTTCCCCAGAAAGCCAAAACTTTTTTTCTCTGTTCCGTCTCTCTTTCTCTCTCTCTCTCTGTCTCTCTCTCTCGCCGTGCCCACCACCGCCGTCCGCCGGCCACCACGCCTCCGCCCAACCGTCCTGCCGCCGTCGTCCGGCCGTCCCGACGCCGTCGCCGTCGTGCCTAACTCCCGCCGCCGCGCCGCCCGCGTTCTTCTTTCTCTCCTTTTTCCTCCGCCGGACACCTCCGCCGCGCCGCCTTGCCCGTCGCCGTCGCCCTGCCCCCGCCGCCGTCACCGTGCCGTCCGCCCTCGCCGACGGTCGCCCGTCGCCCCCTGCCCTTCCCCTCGCCGCCAGCGCCACCCCCCTGCCTCACGCCGTCATCGTTTCCTGGGATTCAAAATTCAAAACTAAAAGGTTAAACCCTTGTTTCACCCATCATCTTTTCAATTTCTTTCTATTAGGTCACTAACCTTTTTATTTTGTCTTTGCAGAAAATTAATTAACTAACTCATTTATTTTTTTTTACTTGTTTATTTGTTTATTATTGTTATTATTACTAACCCTTTTTTTTTTTGTTATTAGCAACTAACAACTAACTTGCTAATTTTTACTAACCTTTATTATTATTGTTGTTAATAATTAATTAAATTGTCTAACTTTTATTTTTGTTGTAATTAATTAACTTAATTAAACTTGGCTAACTTTTATTTATTGTTGTTAATTAATTAACTTAATTAAACTTGGCTAATTTTTATTTATTGTTGTTAATTAATTAACTTAATTAAACTTGGCTAACTTTTATTATTGTTGTTAATTAATTAAATTAATTAAATTGTCTAACTTTTATTTTTGTTGTAATTAATTAATTTAATTAACTTGACTAACTTTTTATTATTGTTGTTAACAATTAATTTAATTAAACTTGGCTAATTTTTATTATTGTTGTTAATTAATTTAATCTAACTTTTACTAACCTTTTTATTGTTATTAACTAACTAATCCAACTAATCTAACTATATTAATTGTGCTAACTTTTATTATTATTGTGTTATTAAAGTGGATGGCTAAAAAACCCCACTTTATTAATTGAATTTTTTTATGATTAAAAGATAAAAAAAAGGAATTTTACGTGAATAATTTTCTAAAGGCTAATAAAAATTACTTTTTTTTTTATTTTGAAACAAAGTTTTTATTCCTTTTAATAAACAAACATAATGAAATAATTCAAAAATAAAATAAATAAATAAATAAACATAAAATCATTCTTTTAATACATCTTTAAAATTAATAATTAATGAAATAAAAAAAAAATTAAAACTCCATGACCAAATGATCCGCCAGGATCCATGGCTCGGAAATATTTTTAAATAAAATATATAAATAAATTTTTTCTTTATAAAAAAATAAAAAAAAACTTTAGACTAATATATTAATTATCTATTAATATATAATTTTTTTTAGTTTTCTTTATTAATAAAAAGAATAAAAAGCGTAAAAATTTTGGGTTAATATTTTATTCAGTAATATTTTACTTATTAAATTATATAACTTTTTGTTTCTTTTATAAAAATCTTAATCAAATAATTTCAAAATAATACAAAATAAAACAAAAATAATTGAATTTTCTCTTAAATATTTTTGACTTATTGATTAGATATATTTTCAGAAATATAAATTAAAATTAAAAAAAAAAATCTTTCATCAAACAAAGAAGAATATAAAAATAAAAATATCAAGACTTTTGTTTTAAAATACATATAAGTTTTCGGTTAAATAATCTTTTATTCCAAAATAAATTAAATAAATATCAAAACTTTTCTTCTTTTGTTTAAAATATACATATAAATTTTTGATTCTCTTAATAAAACAATTACTTTTGGTTAATATTTTATAAAAAAAAAATAATAAAAAATAATAATAAAATAATAAAAAAATAATAAAAATAATAAAAAATTTTTAGTTCATGGTATATTGGCTGGAAACTGTCTCGTGCCCGCTTTTGAGCTGCTTCACCTGGTGAAGAGGGTCTGGCTGAGTAACAACGCCCCGTACCATGATCAAAATTTTTATTTTTAAACTCTTTAATTCTTTTAAATTAACTTCTTATTAAATAAAAATTAATTATTATTTTTTTTAATTCTTTTATAAATTGAGTAATCCTTTAAAATAATAAATATCTTTCATTAAACAAGAAAACAAAAAAAGTAAACAAGAAAAAAAAAAGAAAGATAAGAAAAATAAAAGAAAGATAAGAAAGAAAAATAAAAGAAAGATAAGAAAGAAAAGAAAGATAAAAAAAAAAAAAAGATAAGATAAGAAAAAGAAAAGAAAGAAAGAAAAGACAAGAAAAATAAAAGAAAGATAAGAAAGAAAAAAGAAAGATAAGATAAAAAAAGAAAGGAAAGATAAGAAAAAGAAAAGAAAGATAAAAGAAAGAAAAAGAAAAAGAAAAGAAAGAAAGAAAAGAATAAAAAAGAAAGAAAAGAAAAGAAATTAAAAGAAAATTAAAAAAAAAAAGTAAAAATAAGTAAAAAAGAAGAAAAAGAAAGAAAGTAAAAAAAGAAGTAAAAATATAAAGATAAATTTTTTAGTTAGTATTAAAAATCATTCATAAACAAAAAGAATTACCATTTAAAAATTAATTTCATAATAATAAGAATTAAATAATTACGATAAATCAATTTCCATATCCGGATGATCCGGCAAGATCTACGGTTTGGAAAATATCAAACTTTTTAAAATAAATAAATTAAATAAAAAGATATAAATCCATATTTTTTACAATATGGATAAAATTGTTTAAAATTTCACCAAATTCCGTGTCCAAATGACTCGGCAGAGTCCATGGTTCGGAATCAAAATCTTCCGTGTCCAAATGACTCGGCAGAGTCCATGGTTCGGAAGTATCAAATTTTATATAAATTAATTAAAAAATCCACATTTCGACTAATCCAGTTAAAATTTCTAATTTTTGAAAATTAACTGAAATTTTTTTTTAAAAGCAAAGCAAAACAAAATTAAAATCAACTAAGGTGCCAATTTTTGGGCGTTTTAACAAAGTTGTTTTAACGTAACCGTACTCCCGATCCCCGAACTCTCGCAGACCATATTTTAGGTATCCAATCGACCTAAGAAAACTGATTGGTGGCGACTCCCGAAAAAGACCCGCACGTTGCCACAGCTTGGCGACTCCACTGGGGAGTCGACGTTAGTGAGTCGAGCCTAAAGTTGATTTGTTTTTATTTACTTTGCTTTTCTATTATGTGGATTTATATATTATATTTACTTAAGTAAACATGCATAATGCATTCACAAAATGAAGCTCTATACCCGAGCTTCCTTAAATCAAACACGATTCTTTCTAAGCGGAATTGGTGTTGCTGTCCTTGTGAGGCCACGGTCTCCAAGCCTTCACCGGTTTCAAAGTAGCAAAGTAGTGTATTGCCTTCTGAGACGGTTAGTCTCTGCATGGGCCCACGAAAAGCTACGACTCGAATTAATCCATTCCTTACATAAACCCTAGAGGGTAAGGAATCGGGCCGTCACTATGATTCAGTGACGGGATTCGGGAACTATCCTTTGCCTTTTTGATAAACCACCTTCTGCATGTAGAATTCCTTACTCCACCTTAGAACCAGCCATTAAGAATTTCCCATACCTCGGTTCCCATTTCCATAGGTTTTGTTTTATCTATATGTTTGTATGATCCTATGTGTTATTTTTTTTACTAACTCTATTTTTCCTTATTTTTCCGGCATATACATTTCATCATTAAAGATAAGTATTTGGTGAAAGAACTATTATCATGGATATTCTCGATTATCTTCCCACGGCTGTTACTGGATCATGGAATGACACAGTAATCGAAACTCAGCCTGAAGCTATGGAATATTCCGAAACGGCTCAAAAGCTTCACGGAGATGCTCTGACATCCCATTCTCACGTACAGCTTAAGGACCAGGTATCGGTCCGGATAAATCAGAACGACACCACGGAATTATTGCAAGTCTGGAATAGTTGGAATTCTACTGATCGGGAAGCTTTTACGGCAAAATATGGTCACATCACTTGCCTACTAAAGGTTACCGTTGATGCATCACTTGTCCGGGCTCTAATACAATTTTGGGATCCATTTTATCGATGCTTTTCTTTCGATAAGATGGATCTGGTTCCAACCATTGAAGAATACAACAGCCTCTTGGGTTGGTCCTCCGACTATCCAATCGAGACTTATCAACATGATAGAAGAACGGAGCCTCATCGAGCCCTAGCAAAATTATTGGATATGCCAGCTTCCAGTCTTCAAACCAAGTTTGCAACAAAAGGATCTCGAAAATTTATCAGTTGGATCGACTTAAAACAATTAAGTCACGTTCTCCCTCAGAAAAATCAACGACGCAAGCTTTTCGCCTTGGCGATATATGGCCTGGTAGTCTTCCCAAGAATCGTCGGATTCATTGAAGGAGACATCATTACACTATTTGAGCAAATCTGCAATGCTCAAATAAATCCGACCTCAGTAATATTATGTGAAACTATCAGGGCATTAAACTTTTGTCGCCAAAGAGGGGGCAAATTCATAGGATGTTCACATCTCCTCAACACTTGGATCAAAAGCCACCTTCCTTGTGAGAAGCAACATTTTGGAAATCGCTTTTCAAAGGACTTCATCCCAATCGAAGCCTTTTTGAAAAGTGAAACCATTCATCACGACAGCAAGGAAGCATGGGTTGATTATTTCAAGAACATCACCGAATTCCAAATTGAATGGAGAGCCCCCTGGTCTACCTCCACCCGCGTTGTCTACCGTTGCGGCAATTGCCCGTGGGTTCCTCTCTTAGGTATATGGGGAGGAACAAGTTATGCCCCAGCTCAAGTACGAAAACAATTTGGGTCTATGCAATTTATACCCATGACGCATAATCTGAGTAAGTTGGAATTTTCACACGAAGATCCAAATTCAAATAAGCTCGCAATGGGTATTTCAGTTGCGTGGAAAAGAATTTTCATATTGAAGTCGGGGCCTATTATTTCTCCCACTGCTTATTATGAATGGAGAAATAACCGGAAGGAAGGAATAGTTCTATCTGAAGAGGTCATCAGAAAATTGGCGAAAAGAGAGTTGGAGAAAGAACTAGAGGAAGAAAAGGAGAAGAACAAGAGGATGCTCCTTGACATGCAACAGCTCGGTCACAAAACACAACTCCTCGAAGAGAAAGTTGAATACCAAAAACAAGTCATCTCCCAATTGGTTGATGAAACCGATCAAAAAGAGATGAGAGTCAGATACTGGGAAGATCAATACAGATTTTCTCAAGATCAATTGCAAACATTTTTGGTAGAAGTCAGAAAAGTTACAGAACAAGCCCAACTAATGGGCGAAGAAGCCAAGGAGTTAGAAGAACTGAGCTGTCCTACTCCATCAGTAAATGTTCAAAGAATGATGGAGTTCATATCTAAGGCCAGAAAGCAGTATTGTACTTTGGGTCGTTTCTTTTAAACAAACCTTTTGCTGAATGTAATTGAGAAATTCCATTATAGTTTTTCTTTCACCAAGTATTTACAATATTCATGCATGCATCCATCACATCAATCATACACACATAGAATCTAATAAAATAAATATTCCTTTAAAAGGGTAAAATTGGACCTCAACACCGATATTCAACTCGACTCCAAACAAGATTAATGGCAGAACAAGCCGAAGGACGTCTCATGGAGATGGAGTCCAAGATTGAAAGTATGTCAGAACAGATGAGACAATTGATGGAATTAATCAAAGGGAAAGCAACTCAAGTCCCCATCAAAGAAGTACAAGATCCCACTTATCCCCCGGGATTCACCCCGCAACGAGTCTCAGTCCAAGAAAACCTGTTTCAAGAATCAGGACCGTCTGCTAGTGTTCACCTGAAACAAGACACTGTACAGGAAGAGAAGAAGACATTACCAAAAGAAGAAGCAGAATCTCAAAAACTCGAAACAATAGAAAAGCGACTGCGAGCCATTGAAGGAGGCACTATATTCGGATCTCTCTCGGTGGATGACCTCTGCTTAGTGCCAGACGTCGTAATCCCTTCAGATTTTAAGGTGCCAGATTTCATGAAATACGATGGAACGAGTGATCCCATCACTCACATCACATTGTTCCTAAGGAGACTACAACCACTCACAAAAGATGAAAAGGTGTGGATCGCACTTTTTTAGGAAAGTCTTACAAAATCAGCATTACAGTGGTATCTAAGCCAAGGTCCAAGGAACATAAAAACTTGGAATGACCTTGCTCAGGCCTTCATCGGCAACTATAAACACGTTATGGACTTGGCTCCGGATCGCCAAACTCTCCAAAACATGGAGAAGAAAAAGCCAGAAACTTTCAAGGAATATGCGCAGCGGTGGAGGGACTTAGCTGCACAGGTTCAGCCACCCATGACAGAAAGAGAAATGGTCACTTTATTTGTCCAGACACTGAAATACCCATATTATGACAAACTTATTGGCAATGCGGCAACTAACTTCTCCGACGTAGTAATGTCTGGAGAAAGGATCGAGCATGGTATCAGGACTGGGAAGATTACTGAATCCTTTAGCGATCCTATGAAAAGAGGAGGACCTTCCAGAAGAAAAGATGAAGAAATACAACAAATAGGAAGAGGAAGAGGGATTCCCTTCGTGGGCACTGTGGCCACCGGACCTCGCCTATCCTATTCTGCCAATAAGCCCAATTATTATCCTACCAATAGGCCCAATGATTATCCTCCCAATAGGCCCAATGATTATCTTCCCAATAGACCCAACAATTATCCTCCCAACAGACCTAATCAGTTACGGCCACCTGTTCCAACTCCTCCAGTACCTGCACCAAGACCAAGAGAAATCTTCGCACCAATTCCCATGACTTACACTGAGCTGTATCCAAAACTCATCGAAAGTCAACTTATTCACCCAATCCCTACAAGGCCATTGGAACCCCCGTATCCAAGGTGGTATGACCCTAACATAAATTGCCCATATCATGATGGTACCGTGGGCCACGGACTGGAAAATTGCATAGCATTGAAGCGTATAGTCCAACAATTAATTGAGTCAAAGTGGTTGGACTTTTCCGATGAACCAAACGTCACTCATAATCCATTGCCTCCTCATCAAGCCAAACCAGTCAATATGATGGAAGAATACTGGCCGATGAAGAAAACAGTCAATGATATCATAACCCCTCTTAAGCATGTATATTCATGCCTTGTGAAAGAAGGGATTATCATAGGAAAGTCTTCTGGAAATAAAGAAGTCGAGGATGAGGAGTGGTGCAACTTTCATAACAGTAAAAGTCATTCTATCCAAGAATGCCCAGAATTCCGTAAAAGTCTACAAAGTCTCATGGACTCCTCCCAAATCATCGTTTTTATGTCAGATAAAGAGGATGACGTGAATGTGATAATTAAAGAACAAGAAGTCAATATCATGCCAAGACCACTAGTCATTCCAATCTCAAAATCTGCTCTCAAGCCTTTAAGAATTCAAGTTCCAAAGCCATTCCCGTACAAATCAGATAAAACTGTTCCATGGAACTATGACTATACTTCTAACATCACATCAACTCCGTTAGAAGTTGGGGGCATGACTAGAAGCGGTCGGTGTTATTCTCCCGAGCAAATGAACAAGCTCCAACAAGAGAAGAATGTTACGGATCCAGCAAATGGACCTATTAACACATCTAAAGAGCAAGAGATGCCTCGAGCAGTAACAGATGAACAAGCTACTGAGTTTCTCAAACTCATAAAGCAAAGTGAATACAGTATCGTGGAGCAGTTGAACCGTCTGCCAGCAAAGATCTCCATACTTTCATTACTCTTAAGTTCTGATGCCCATCGAGAAGCTCTTCTCAAAGTCCTGAATAAGGCTTATGTTGAACAAGATATCTCCGTGAACAACTTTGACCACCTTGTCAACAACATCACGGCACAAAATCTCATCACATTCACTGACGATGAGATACCAGCAGAAGGAAGAGGTCACTCTAAGGCTCTGCATATTTCGATTAAATACAAAGATCGGATTATGGCCAGAGTTCTTATCGACAATGGGTCAGCTCTAAATGTAATGCCACTCGAAACCTTACATAAGATTGGTTTAGACCCATCATACCTCAACAACAGTCATATTGTTGTTCGAGCATTTGACGGAACGAAGAGAGATGTTGTTGGAGAAATAGAGCTACCAATAGGGATTGGTCCCTGTCTTTTCCACATCACATTCCAAGTCATGGATATTTGTCCATCTTATACCTGCCTGCTGGGAAGACCATGGATCCATATGGCCGGAGCAATTCCTTCTTCATTACACCAGAAAATGAAATTCATTATTGAAGGAAAGATAATCACGGTCTTCGCTGAAGAAGACATCCTGCTATCAAGACCTGCGGATGCTCAATATGTCGAAGTCAATGAAAATATACCTGATTGCTCCTTCAGGTCTTTTGAGATTGTCAATGCTGCTTATGTCAGCGAATATGGAGAAGAACCCATTCCTAGCATCTCTAAAACAAGTCGCATGGTTGCCAAACTCATGATAAAAGGAGGATACTCACCGGGGTTAGGACTGGGACAAGATTTACAAGGAATCACAGAACCATTGAAAATCACCACAAATGAAGGGAAATACGGCCTAGGCTTCACACCGACAAGACATGATAAACTGAAGGCAATAGCTGAAAAGAGAGAAAAGAGGATTGCACGATTAACAGGGCATCCTCTCCAGGAAAGAAATCTGGATATCCCTGAAATCACCGAAACGTTCGTGAGTGGTGGTCTCATTCCAAAAAATGACAATGAAGGCAAGCTGACTATCAACATCAACAAGTCTTTTGAAAGTCTTTCTATTCAGGCAATCATCAGCGATTCACCTGAAGAGGAGGAGCTTGTTCAACCTTGTGGCCCACGGGATGTGCTGAACAATTGGGAGGCGATAGAACTGCCTGTTATAATCGAAAGCTTTCCAAAGTAATCTAATAGTAAAAACCTCCTAAAGAAAGGTTCAATCAATAGGGTGTAGTCTTTGTTTAAGTGAACCTTTTAGTTATTGCTTTTTATTCCAATAAAGTTGTGATTTATGCACATTGTAAATAAAGTACCAGTTTGCATCCATCTCATTCGTGCCATTTTTTTTTTTTCTTCTCTTTCTTTTCTCTCTGGATAATGCAGACCCAAAACTCTCTTTGATGACAATGAAAGAATGAACTTTGATAATCCTGTAAACACTACCGACTCGGATGACGAAGATCTTCAAGTATCTCCTGAGCTATTAAAAATGATTGAGCGAGATGAAAAAGAAAGGGCAACAAGTCAAGAACCAACTGAGGTATTCAACCTGGGAGACAGTCAGGATGTAAAAGAAGTCAAGATTGGCACTTTATTCCCTCCTGAAGAAAAAGAAGAATTAGTCCATTTATTGAAAGAATATGTGGATGTGTTTGCTTGGTCATACCAAGATATGCCTGGCTTAAGCTCAGACATAGTACTACACAAAATACCCTTGAAACCTGGGGCGAAGCCTGTCAGACAAAAGTTACGAAGATTAAAGCCGGATCTAATCTTAAGAGTGAAAGATGAGATTCGAAAGCTGTGGGATGCAGGATTCCTTGGGGTCGCTGAATATACAGAATGGGTGGTTAACATTGTTCCAGTCGAAAAGAAAGAAAGCGGGAAACTAAGAGTTTGTCAAGACTACCGGCCATTGAACGAAGCCAGTCCTAAAGATAACTTCCCACTTCCTCACATTGATACGCTGGTGGATAATACCGCAGGAAACTCCTATTTTTCCTTCATGGATGGCTTCTCTGGATACAATCAAATCAAACTTGATCCAGATGATATGATAAAAACTGCCTTTATAACCCTTTGGGGTACCTTCTACTACAAGGTGATGCCTTTTGGGTTAAAGAATGCTGGTGCTACATATCAAAGAGCCATGGTTGCATTATTCCATGACATGATGCATAAAGAAATTGAAGTATATGTAGACGACATGATCGCCAAAACTTTCACTGCTAAGGGGCATCTAAAAGTGCTAAGAAAACTATTCGATAGACTTCGCAAATATCAACTGAAGTTGAATCCTGCCAAATGTATTTTTGGAGCCTCTTCAGGAAAGTTATTGGGTTTCATGGTCAGCAAGGATGGGATTCGAGTTGACCCGAGTAAAGTCAAAGCAATACAAGAAATGCAACCCCCGAAGACTCCAAAACAAGTAAGAAGTTTTCTGGGCAGAATCAACTTCATAGCAAGGTTCATTTCACAATTGACATCCAAGTGTGAACCTCTTTTCAAATCACTGAAGAAGAACAATCCGATCGAGTGGAATAACGAATGCCAAGAAGCATTCGAGAAAATCAAGCAATATCTATCAAATCCACCAGTCTTGGTACCACCCCGATCTGGAGAATCGTTGATTCTATATTTATCCATACAGGATTCTTCATTAGGATCCGTATTAGGTCAACATGATGAGACAGGCAAGAAAGAGCATGCAATTTACTATTTGAGCAAGAAGCTTACCACATATGAAGCGAAATACTCAATAGTAGAAAAGTCCTGTTGTGCCCTTGCATGGGTAGCACACCGACTACGACACTACATGCTCAACAACACCACATTGCTAATCTCCAAGACTGATCCCATTAAGTACATTTTTGAAAAACCAGCTTTATCAGGCAGGATCGCAAAATGGCAAATGCTGTTGTCTGAATACGACATACAGTATGTCACCCAAAAGGCTGTAAAAGGGAGTGTAATTGCTGAATATCTGGCTGATAGAGCATTGGATGATTATGAGCCAATGAAAATGGAGTTTCCTGATGGAGATATAATGACAATAGAACAAGAAGTCTCTAAAGATGATGAAACATGGAAAATGGCATTCGATGGAGCATCTAATGCTTTGGGACAAGGGATTGGGGCCATACTCATCTCTCCAAGTGGAGAGCAATTCCCTCTTACAGCAAAAATTACATTTCCTTGTACCAACAATATAGTAGAGTATGAGGCATGTGCTATGGGACTCCAAATGGCACTGGAATTGAAAGTGCGAGATCTCCGAGTTTATGGGGATTCCGCATTAGTCATATATCAAATCAACGGAGAATGGGAGACAAGGGATTCAAAATTGATCCCTTACCAAAAGCTCATACTAGACTTGGCTCGAAAATTCAACAGTATAAGCTTCCATCATCTTCCAAGGGAAGATAATCAAATACCGGATGCTTTAGCTACTTTGGCTGTTATGTACAAGATCAGTGACCCCGAGCATACTCCTGTGTTCGAGATGAGAATAATAGATTCTCCAGCTTATTGCATGAGCATCGAAGAAGAATTGGATGGAAAGCCTTGGTATCACGATATCAAGAAATACCTCCAAGAAAGAGTATATCCACCAGAAGTATCAGAAAATGACAAGAAATTTCTACGAAGATTGTCAATGGGTTTTCTTTTAAACCTAGACATACTTTACAAGAAAACCCCAGACTCGATGCTACTTCGCTGTGTAGATACTCATGAAGCACGAAAGATCATGGAAGAAGTTCATTCTGGAATATGTGGAGCACACACTAGTGGTCATACCATGGCAAGACAAATAATGAGGGCTGGTTACTATTGGCTCACATTGGAAAGTGATTGCGTCAATCACGTAAGAAAATGTCACAAATGCCAAATATATGCCAACAAGATCCAAGCTCCACCTGTTCCTCTTAATGTAACAGCAATACCTTGGCCTTTTGCCATGTGGGGAATCGATGTTATTGGAGCGATTACCCCTAAAGCTTCCAATGGTCACAAATTCATCCTAGTTGCAATTGACTACTTTACTAAATGGGTAGAAGCTGTGTCTTATGCAAGCGTAACTCAAAAGGTGGTATGCCGGTTCATTAAGAAAGAAATCATTTGTCGCTATGGACCGCCAGAGTGTATCATCTCAGACAATGCCACGAACCTGAATAATGCAATGATGCAGACTTTGTGCCGGCAATTCAAAATCAAGCATCTCAATTCAGCACCTTATCGACCGATGATGAATGGTGCAGTAGAAGCGGCCAATAAAAATATCAAGAGAATTGTTGAAAAGATGATCGTCACTTACAAGGACTGGCATGAGATGTTACCTTTTGCACTGCATGCTTATAGAACTTCTACCCGTACTTCTACTGGAGCAACACCTTTTTCTCTGGTATACGGTATGGAGGCTGTATTGCCTATCGAAGTTGAAATTCCTTCATTAAGGGTACTAATGGATACTCAATTAGGAGAAGCAGAATGGGTCAAAGCTAGATACGAGCAATTAAATCTAATTGATGAAAGAAGAATGATAGCCCTCTGCCATGGGCAACTTTATCAAAGAAGGATGATTCGTGCTTACAACAAAAAGGTTCGCCCACGACAATTTCACGAAGGTGACATAGTGCTCAAGAAAATTTTACCCATGCAACATGATTCAAGAGGAAAATGGACACCAAATTATGACGGGCCATATGTCGTGAAGAAAGCATTTTCAGGAGGGGCACTAATTCTGACAGAAATGGATGGACGAGATTTACCGAAGCCAGTAAATTCGGATGCAGTAAAGAAATACTTTGCATAATGAAGAAATTTTCGAACAGAAGGGGAGAAGTGGATACAGGGTTACCAAAGTTTATTTGATCAAAGTTGTCAAAGAGAGCTTTCTTCCCTTACACTTTCATTATCTATCTGTACCTAAGATTTTCATATTCTTTTACCCATAAATAAAAGCCAATTCTCTTTAACTTACCTTAGATTCTCACGTTCAAAATGCTAAAGTCGCTTCTATCCAGTTCTTTTCCTTTAAATCTCACATTCCTACTAGCCTTAAGTGTGCAATAAATTGTGACTTTTGAAGGAAGAATAGTAATAATTAAAACTTAGAAAAAAACAAAGACCGTAGATTACTTTGATAAGCTTTGTGAATTAAAACAGGTAAGATTGAGGTCCTGCTTTGCGAGCAGCACAGAACATAGGCTAACAAAGAAGAAGGAGTAACAAATCTTTGGGAGATAGCCTTGGTGGTAGCCTGAATGATCATTTCAGAAGTCTTAACATGTCTATGTCAGCAGGAAAGAATCATGCTCACGAATATTTCAACAGGGACAATTATCCAGAGAAGCATAAAATATGAGGCGGGCATTAAAGAAAATTGAGGTCAAAATTCAAAAATAAGGCAAGGAAAGAGGATTTTTGAACAGAGTTGGGCTTTTGAGACAATGGACAACAGCTGGAAAGCATAAAGAGATTCAATAATAGTCCGAGAAGGAAATCACAAAGAAGATCCAGTAAAGTAAAGCAAAGACATGAAGAGCTAGATTAAAAAAAAAAAAAAAAACATCAGTTACACATGCCTTGCATTCATGCATTTCACATCATGCATGCATGGCTTTTACATAACAGGGATCAAATGAAAAGCATGTCCGCAGCATGATTGCAGCAGTATAAGCTGAGATCTTAATGACATCAGCTCTTACTAATTGGACGCATAGCTAATACGCTGGACCCAGCCCCATCAGGAATCCAAGGATAAAGCATACAATATCGTCAAAAGCCTGGCAATTGAGGCTACACCTAAAAGAACAGAATTGATGCCAGCTTAGCAGCATCCAAGATGAGTTATAACTATCGTCAAAGATAAGGCAGACATCAAGAAATATTGTCGTTGAAAATTCGTCAAAAGCGGACAATGGATTCAATAATCAAGGACTGAATCGACGTCAGCTGGATGGAATATCTATCACATCAAAATAAAGTAGGATTCACTTTTCCGGTTAAGCGGCGGATACGGTACTCCGTGACTCTCAAGTCGGTTCTCTCAGTTGCCCATAATAACTGATCATTTCCTCCCTCCTTTCTTTTACTTTCTCCTAGAAAATGGATCCTACTTTTTCTGCCTTGCGAAAATATTTTCCTTCTCTCCCAATGAACATCCTCAAAAAGATCTACCAAGTTCGCTGTGAACGATTAAGAGCTCTGATGCATAAAGGAATCCCTGAAGATGTGCGGTGGTTAGTTGAAGCTAAGGTTCGTCTGGCAGGTGAAATCCCAGAGGCAGTTGTGTCTCACATGCCTGGTGTAGGCAAAAGCTCTTATGCCAAAAAGCGAAGAGCGAGGAGACTAGGCGTCTGTCATAAATGCGGACGCTGGACCTGTAATACTAAATGTCGTTCTTTAGGGATGATCTCTGATAATCGAGAAGATAAAATACGATTCATTAAGAATGGCCTGAGTAAGGACTCATTGGATGATCTCCAATTGACTCTTGAGACGCATTCTTGTGGATCCGTGCAACGTGAACTTCTCGATTTATGGAGCATTTTTCATGAAGAACGAGAACGATACAGTCCCGGGAATCTGACATTAAACGACCCTATTTGTCAGCTTGTAAGAAAACTGGATGGGAAGCAAATCCTCGACTCATAGAAGCCATTAATCCCGTTACTGGACGTAAAACCAGTGGAAGATGTGAGCCACAGTCACAATCACTGTACATACAATTTATCATATTTAAAATTTTCCATTTTTCTTTTAATAATGTATTTGCTCCCGTAAGTGTAATCGACACGTTATCCATTTCATCGCTATAAATGCATGTTCTTCCAGTCGGTTATCTAAGTTTCCTTCAATAACTGATTCATTTCCCTCTTCTCTCAAATTCTTCTCTCATCAATGGATTCTACTCTTTCTGCACTGCGAAAATACTTTCCTTCCTTTCCAATAAAAGTCCTTAAAAAGATCTACCTTGCTAGATGTGAAAGAATCAGAGTTTTTACACGCAAAGGCATTCCCGATAATGTGCAGTGGATAATTGAAGCTAAGGTCCGTCTGGCGGGTGAAGTTCCAGATGCATTTATGCCCCGCATGCCCGGTTTAGGTAAAAGCCGTTATGCCAAAAGGCGAAGAGCAAAGAGACTAGGCGTGTGTTATAAATGTGGGCGATGGAATTGTATTACTAAATGTCGCTCTTTAGGATACATCTCCATAAATCGTGAAGATAAAAGAAAATTCATTAAGAATGGCCTGCGTAAGGAATCTCTGGAAGATATCCGAGAGACTCTTGAAACGCATTCTTGTGGAAAAGTGCAAGGTGAAATTATCAGTTTATGGAGGACTTACCATAAAGAACGAAACCGTTACAGTCTTGGGAATGTGACTTTAAACGATCCTGTTTGTCAGTTTGTAAGAAAACTGGATGGGAAGCAAATCCCCGACTTATAGATGGCATTGAAGCCATTACTGGACATAAATCAGGGGAAGATGAGAGCCACGGTCATGATTCCTGTACATATAAGCTGTCATTTGTCTTTTCTTTTAATATACTTGTTCCTGTAAGCGTAATTAACACGTTATCCTTTCATCGCTATAAATGCGTGTTCTTCTTTCCGGTTAAGTAGCGGATGCAATACTCTCTGACTCTCAGTTTCCTACAATAACTGATTTCTTCATCTCTTCTCTCAAATTCTTCTTTTATCAATGGATTCTACTCTTTCCGCCATGCGAAAATACTTTCCTTCCATCCCAATAAATGTTCTTAAAATGATTTACCAAGCTAGATGTGAAAGGATTAGAGTCTTTATGCACAAAGGCATTCCTGACAATGTGCGGTGGCTAATTGAAGCTAAGGTTCGTTCAGCTGGTGAAGTTCCAGAAGCGTTCTTTCCCCGTATGCCCGGCTTTGGTAAAAGCGCTTATGCCAAAAAGCGAAGAGCAAAGAGGCTTGGTGTCTGTCATAAATGTGGACGATGGAATTGTAATACTAAATGTCGCTTTTTAGGATACATCTCCAGAAATCATGAAGATAAAAGAAAATTCATCAAGAATGGCCTGCGTAAGGAATCTTTGGATGATATCCTATTAACTTTTGAAACACATTCTTGTGAAATAGTGCAATGGGAAATTATGGATTTATGGTGGACTTTCCGTAAAGAACAGGATCGTTACAGTCTTGGAAATCTAACTTTTAATGACCCTGTTTGCCAGTTTGTGAGAAAACTGGATGGGAAGCAAATCCCCGACTTATAGAAGGCATTGAAGCCGTTACTAGACATAAATCAGTGGAAGATGAGAGCCACAGTCATGATTGCTGTACATATAAGCTGTCATTTGTCTTTTCTTTTGACAATAATGTACTTGCTTCTGTAAGTGTAATAAACGCATTATCCCTTTCGTCACTATAAATATGTGTTAGTTATGTTCGTTTCCTACAATCACTAATTTCTTTCTTTGCCTCCTTCATCAATGGAGTCTTCTCTTTCCGCCCTACGAAAGTATTTTCCTTCCTTCCCAATAAATGTTCTTAAAAAGATTTATCAAGCTAGATGTGAACGATTCAGAGTATTTATGCACAAAGGCATTCCTGATAATGTGCGGTGGCTAATTGAAGCTAAGGTTCGTTCAGCTGGTGAAGTTCCCGAAGCGTTCTTTCCCCGTATGCCCGGCTTTGGTAAAAGCGCTTATGCCAAAAAAAGAAGAGCAAAGAGGCTAGGCGTTTGTCATAATTGTGGATGGTGGATTTGCGGCAATAAATGTCGTGCTCCAGGAGTGATCACCAGAAATCGTAATGATAGAATAAGATTCATTAAGAATGGCTTGCGTAAGGAATCTCTAGAAGATATTCGAGAGGTTCTTGAAGCGCATTCTTGTGGAATAGTGCAATTTGAGGTTGTTGGATTATGGATAATTTTCCAAAAAGAACGAGATCGTTACAGTCTTGGGAATCTGACCCTAAATGACCCTGTTTGCCAGTTTGTGAGAAAGCTAGATGAGATGCAAATCACCGATTCATAGAAAGCATTGAAGCCATTACTGGACGCAAAGCCAGTGGAAGACGAGGATCAAAGTCACGATTACTGTACGTGCTAGCTGTCGCTTTTGAAATTTTCCTCCCCTTTTGGTAATAATGTATTCACTCCTGACGTGAACCAAAGTCACGATTACTGCACGTACTAGCTGTCGCTTTTGAAATTTTCCTCCCCTTTTGGTAATAATGTATCCACTCCTGACGTGAACCAAAGTCACGATTACTGTACGTACTAGCTGTCGCTTTTGAAATTTTCCTCCCCTTTCAGCGATAATGTATCCACTCCTGACATGAGCCATAGTTACGATTACTGTACGTGCTAGCTGTCGCTTTTGAAATTTTCCTCCCCTTTGGCAATAATGTACCCACTCCTGACACGGACTACTGTATATAGCTGCCACTTTTGAAATTTTCCTTCCCTTCCAACAATCACATACCTACTCCTGACGTAAGCTACAGTAGTGACTACTGTACATGCTAGCAGCTATTTTGAAAATTTTCCTCCTCTTTTAACGATAGTGTACCCATACCTGACCAGAGTCATACTCGTGACTACTGTGTATAGCTGGCAATAATGTATCCACTCTTGAAAATAAAATTATTGCCTTATCTCTTCATCTCTATAAATATATCCTCTTTTCTCACAAGGATAAGGATAGGAATGGAGAAAACCCCAACTCGTAAATCCCGAAGTATTTGTGTATTTTCTGGGGCTTTTCCTGGAAAAGATGAAGAGTATTTAAAGGCAGCCAACCATTTGGGTAGAGTATTAGCTGAGCGAAAAATACATTTAGTTTATGGAGGAGGTAGTGTCGGATTAATGGGAGGTGTAGCATCAGCAGCATCTTTAGGAGGAAGTCAAGTTTTGGGCATCATCCCTGGACCTTTGAAATTTGTTTCTGGGGGCACGATTGGAGAAGAATTAGTGGTTAAAAATTTGCAAGAGCGTGTGTTACAAATGCTTTTAAATGCTGATGCTTTTATCGCTCTACCAGGTGGTTTTGGCACGTTGGGAGAAGTCTTTCAAATTGCTTCCATGGCCCAACTTAATTTGCATAAGAAACCCATTGGGCTTTTAAATGTTAACAATTTCTTTACAGGTCTGATAGCTTTTATGGATTATGCTATGCAGAAGAATTTCATATCAAGAGTGGCACGGCGAATCATAATATCCGCAACAACTGCTGAAGAATTGCTAGATAAAATACAAGCTTTTGTTCCTGAACCACATCCAGCAATGATTCAGATAGACTGGACACGACAGTATTTTCCGACCAGTTCACTCCCATAATGGTCCTCTACTCACCCTGTTGAAGTATTGTGGAAGAAAGAAGCGATCTGATCCGTTTTTCTTGTCCTTTAGTTTTATTATCAGCATTTTCTTTCGCGTTTCAGTTTTTCTTTTCAAGGAATTTCTTTTCTTATAAGATAGTTTCGTCCATGCTGATATTAGAACCATAGGTCAATGCCTTTAGGTTGGAATGGTTGAGTAAAGAGTAATTTTTGTTACTCTTGAGACGCATCCTATTAGATCTACTAGGCATAACATTTTGGGGTAGTTAAGCTTTAACCTTATTTGGATGACATATCTCACAAGGGAATCTATATTTACTGAAGAAAATATTAGATGAACCTTGGATATTGATTCCAAACATCCGTTCCCTTTACATAATTTGTCAGTGTTATTGTCATCATCAAGATTCACTCATCTTATCGAAGTTTAAATTTTTGCACTCACCTATTATGAAAATTCACACTTTCGAAGAAAATTATTCCAATTTCAATTACTTTCATATAAATTTCGCTCGAGGTCCTAAGGAAAGCTCCTTAGCCTCAAAATCAATTTTCATCATCGGGGTTTTAAGGATGGAACCTTTGCCTCGAAAACAATCAATTTTCATCATCGGGGTTTTAAGGAAGGAACCTTTGCCTCGAAAACAACCAATTTTCATCATCGGGGTTTTAAGGATGGAACCTTTGCCTCGAGATCAATCATTCAGTCCATCTTACAACGATAGAACATTTCCTATCGTTAGAGGTTCCAAGGACCTTTCCTTAAACCTCAAACAAACAATCAATCATTCAGTCCATCTTACAACGATAGAACATTTCCTATCGTTAGAGGTTCCAAGGACCTTTCCTTAAACCTCAAACAAACAATCAATCATTCAGTCCATCTTACAACGATAGAACCTTTCCTATCGTTAGAGGTTCTAAGGACCTTTCCTTAAACCTCAAACAAGCAATCAATCATTCAGTCCATCTTACAACGATAGAACCTTTCCTATCGTTAGAGGTTCTAAGGACCTTTCCTTAACCTCAAACAAACAATCAATCATTCAGTCCATCTTACAACGATAGAACCTTTCCTATCGTTAGAGGTTCCAAGGACCTTTCCTTAACCTCAAACAAGCAATCAATCATTCAGTCCATCTTACAACGATAGAACCTTTCCTATCGTTAGAGGTTCTAAGGACCTTTCCTTAAACCTCAAACAAACAATCAATCATTCAGTCCATCTTACAACGATAGAACCTTTCCTATCGTTAGAGGTTCTAAGGACCTTTCCTTAACCTCAAACAAACAATCAATCATTCAGTCCATCTTACAACGATAGAACCTTTCCTATCGTTAGAGGTTCTAAGGACCTTTCCTTAAACCTCAAACAAACAATCAATCATTCAGTCCATCTTACAACGATAGAACCTTTCCTATCGTTAGAGGTTCTAAGGACCTTTCCTTAAACCTCAAACAAACAATCAATCATTCAGTCCATCTTACAACGATAGAACCTTTCCTATCGTTAGAGGTTCCAAGGACCTTTCCTTAAACCTCAAACAAACAATCAATCATTCAGTCCATCTTACAACGATAGAACCTTTCCTATCGTTAGAGGTTCCAAGGACCTTTCCTTAAACCTCAAACAAACAATCAATCATTCAGTCCATCTTACAACGATAGAACCTTTCCTATCGTTAGAGGTTCTAAGGACCTTTCCTTAAACCTCAAACAAACAATCAATCATTCAGTCCATCTTACAACGATAGAACCTTTCCTATCGTTAGAGGTTCTAAGGACCTTTCCTTAAACCTCAAACAAACAATCAATCATTCAGTCCATCTTACAACGATAGAACCTTTCCTATCGTTAGAGGTTCTAAGGACCTTTCCTTAAACCTCAAACAAACAATCAATCATTCAGTCCATCTTACAACGATAGAACCTTTCCTATCGTTAGAGGTTCCAAGGACCTTTCCTTAAACCTCAAACAAACAATCAATCATTCAGTCCATCTTACAACGATAGAACCTTTCCTATCGTTAGAGGTTCCAAGGACCTTTCCTTAAACCTCAAACAAACAATCAATCATTCAGTCCATCTTACAACGATAGAACCTTTCCTATCGTTAGAGGTTCTAAGGACCTTTCCTTAAACCTCAAACAAACAATCAATCATTCAGTCCATCTTACAACGATAGAACCTTTCCTATCGTTAGAGGTTCCAAGGACCTTTCCTTAAACCTCAAACAAACAATCAATCATTCAGTCCATCTTACAACGATAGAACCTTTCCTATCGTTAGAGGTTCTAAGGACCTTTCCTTAACCTCAAACAAGCAATCAATCATTCAGTCCATCTTACAACGATAGAACCTTTCCTATCGTTAGAGGTTCTAAGGACCTTTCCTTAAACCTCAAACAAACAATCAATCATTCAGTCCATCTTACAACGATAGAACCTTTCCTATCGTTAGAGGTTCTAAGGACCTTTCCTTAAACCTCAAACAAACAATCAATCATTCAGTCCATCTTACAACGATAGAACCTTTCCTATCGTTAGAGGTTCCAAGGACCTTTCCTTAACCTCAAACAAGCAATCAATCATTCAGTCCATCTTACAACGATAGAACCTTTCCTATCGTTAGAGGTTCTAAGGACCTTTCCTTAAACCTCAAACAAACAATCAATCATTCAGTCCATCTTACAACGATAGAACCTTTCCTATCGTTAGAGGTTCTAAGGACCTTTCCTTAACCTCAAACAAACAATCAATCATTCAGTCCATCTTACAACGATAGAACCTTTCCTATCGTTAGAGGTTCTAAGGACCTTTCCTTAAACCTCAAACAAACAATCAATCATTCAGTCCATCTTACAACGATAGAACCTTTCCTATCGTTAGAGGTTCTAAGGACCTTTCCTTAAACCTCAAACAAACAATCAATCATTCAGTCCATCTTACAACGATAGAACCTTTCCTATCGTTAGAGGTTCCAAGGACCTTTCCTTAAACCTCAAACAAACAATCAATCATTCAGTCCATCTTACAACGATAGAACCTTTCCTATCGTTAGAGGTTCCAAGGACCTTTCCTTAAACCTCAAACAAACAATCAATCATTCAGTCCATCTTACAACGATAGAACCTTTCCTATCGTTAGAGGTTCCAAGGACCTTTCCTTAAACCTCAAACAAACAATCAATCATTCAGTCCATCTTACAACGATAGAACCTTTCCTATCGTTAGAGGTTCTAAGGACCTTTCCTTAAACCTCAAACAAACAATCAATCATTCAGTCCATCTTACAACGATAGAACCTTTCCTATCGTTAGAGGTTCTAAGGACCTTTCCTTAAACCTCAAACAAACAATCAATCATTCAGTCCATCTTACAACGATAGAACCTTTCCTATCGTTAGAGGTTCCAAGGACCTTTCCTTAAACCTCAAACAAACAATCAATCATTCAGTCCATCTTACAACGATAGAACCTTTCCTATCGTTAGAGGTTCCAAGGACCTTTCCTTAAACCTCAAACAAACAATCAATCATTCAGTCCATCTTACAACGATAGAACCTTTCCTATCGTTAGAGGTTCTAAGGACCTTTCCTTAAACCTCAAACAAACAATCAATCATTCAGTCCATCTTACAACGATAGAACCTTTCCTATCGTTAGAGGTTCCAAGGACCTTTCCTTAAACCTCAAACAAACAATCAATCATTCAGTCCATCTTACAACGATAGAACCTTTCCTATCGTTAGAGGTTCCAAGGACCTTTCCTTAAACCTCAAACAAACAATCAATCATTCAGTCCATCTTACAACGATAGAACCTTTCCTATCGTTAGAGGTTCTAAGGACCTTTCCTTAACCTCAAACAAGCAATCAATCATTCAGTCCATCTTACAACGATAGAACCTTTCCTATCGTTAGAGGTTCTAAGGACCTTTCCTTAAACCTCAAACAAACAATCAATCATTCAGTCCATCTTACAACGATAGAACCTTTCCTATCGTTAGAGGTTCTAAGGACCTTTCCTTAAACCTCAAACAAACAATCAATCATTCAGTCCATCTTACAACGATAGAACCTTTCCTATCGTTAGAGGTTCCAAGGACCTTTCCTTAAACCTCAAACAAACAATCAATCATTCAGTCCATCTTACAACGATAGAACCTTTCCTATCGTTAGAGGTTCCAAGGACCTTTCCTTAAACCTCAAACAAACAATCAATCATTCAGTCCATCTTACAACGATAGAACCTTTCCTATCGTTAGAGGTTCCAAGGACCTTTCCTTAAACCTCAAACAAACAATCAATCATTCAGTCCATCTTACAACGATAGAACCTTTCCTATCGTTAGAGGTTCTAAGGACCTTTCCTTAAACCTCAAACAAACAATCAATCATTCAGTCCATCTTACAACGATAGAACCTTTCCTATCGTTAGAGGTTCTAAGGACCTTTCCTTAAACCTCAAACAAACAATCAATCATTCAGTCCATCTTACAACGATAGAACCTTTCCTATCGTTAGAGGTTCCAAGGACCTTTCCTTAAACCTCAAACAAACAGTCAATCATTCAGTCCATCTTACAACGATAGAACCTTTCCTATCGTTAGAGGTTCCAAGGACCTTTCCTTAAACCTCAGAGTTTAGGCGGCGAGAAGGTTTTCAATGCCTAGCTAAGCTGGACGAAATTTGGTAACTAACTTTGCATACATCATGTCCCATGAAGCATGCAAAGGGGGGCAGCTGTTGACACCCAATTTCGTCCGGCCATTAAAATAATTTTAAAAAAAATTAAATAAAAAAAAAATTAAATAAAAAAAATGTATTATTATTATTATTATTGTTATTATTATTACTAAATTTTTTTAATTAGTTTAAAATATATATATATTTTTTTTTGTTTTGTTTTGTGAAGATTTGATATATGTGTGTATATGTGTATGTTTGAAAGAAAAAAAGAAAACTCCATAAAAATGACAAAATTTAAAAGTTTGAGGTAAAAATGACAAAATTAAGAAGTTTCAGGCAAAATTGACAAATTCTGAAAGTTCCAGGAGCATTTGGCAGTTTGTCACATAAAATTTTGAGCCTGCCGACGTTTTTGGCTCAAATTGACAGAAAACGACAAAATTGTCAAAATCAGAAGCTTCAGGAACTTATCCAGAGGCTGAGAGACGTAAAGGACTAAAATTGTCATTTTACCAATTTAAGAGATAAGTTTGAAATTTTTTATTAATTTATCCATCAACAGTTCAGCTAAACTTCCTCTATAAATAGCCCCCCCAAATTTTGTGCTGAACACAGAAAAAAAATAGAAAAAAAACTTAGAGCTCAGTTTTAAAAAAAGATAAAATTACATCCCTTAGCCCCAGCCCTCTTCCCTTCTTCCCCAGAAAGCCAAAACTTTTTTTCTCTGTTCCGTCTCTCTTTCTCTCTCTCTCTCTATCTCTCTCTCTCGCCGTGCCCACCACCGCCGTCCGCCGGCCACCACGCCTCCGCCCAACCGTCCTGCCGCCGTCGTCCGGCCGTCCCGACGCCGTCGCCGTCGTGCCTAACTCCCGCCGCCGCGCCGCCCGCGTTCTTCTTTCTCTCCTTTTTCCTCCGCCGGACACCTCCGCCGCGCCGCCTTGCCCGTCGCCGTCGCCCTGCCCCCGCCGCCGTCACCGTGCCGTCCGCCCTCGCCGACGGTCGCCCGTCGCCCCCTGCCCTTCCCCTCGCCGCCAGCGCCACCCCCCTGCCTCACGCCGTCATCGTTTCCTGGGATTCAAAATTCAAAACTAAAAGGTTAAACCCTTGTTTCACCCATCATCTTTTCAATTTCTTTCTATTAGGTCACTAACCTTTTTATTTTGTCTTTGCAGAAAATTAATTAACTAACTCATTTATTTTTTTTTACTTGTTTATTTGTTTATTATTGTTATTATTACTAACCCTTTTTTTTTTTTGTTATTAGCAACTAACAACTAACTTGCTAATTTTTACTAACCTTTATTATTATTGTTGTTAATAATTAATTAAATTGTCTAACTTTTATTTTTGTTGTAATTAATTAACTTAATTAAACTTGGCTAACTTTTATTTATTGTTGTTAATTAATTAACTTAATTAAACTTGGCTAATTTTTATTTATTGTTGTTAATTAATTAACTTAATTAAACTTGGCTAACTTTTATTATTGTTGTTAATTAATTAAATTAATTAAATTGTCTAACTTTTATTTTTGTTGTAATTAATTAATTTAATTAACTTGACTAACTTTTTATTATTGTTGTTAACAATTAATTTAATTAAACTTGGCTAATTTTTATTATTGTTGTTAATTAATTTAATCTAACTTTTACTAACCTTTTTATTGTTATTAACTAACTAATCCAACTAATCTAACTATATTAATTGTGCTAACTTTTATTATTATTGTGTTATTAAAGTGGATGGCTAAAAAACCCCACTTTATTAATTGAATTTTTTTATGATTAAAAGATAAAAAAAAGGAATTTTACGTGAATAATTTTCTAAAGGCTAATAAAAATTACTTTTTTTTTTATTTTGAAACAAAGTTTTTATTCCTTTTAATAAACAAACATAATGAAATAATTCAAAAATAAAATAAATAAATAAATAAACATAAAATCATTCTTTTAATACATCTTTAAAATTAATAATTAATGAAATAAAAAAAAAATTAAAACTCCATGACCAAATGATCCGCCAGGATCCATGGCTCGGAAATATTTTTAAATAAAATATATAAATAAATTTTTTCTTTATAAAAAAATAAAAAAAAACTTTAGACTAATATATTAATTATCTATTAATATATAATTTTTTTTAGTTTTCTTTATTAATAAAAAGAATAAAAAGCGTAAAAATTTTGGGTTAATATTTTATTCAGTAATATTTTACTTATTAAATTATATAACTTTTTGTTTCTTTTATAAAAATCTTAATCAAATAATTTCAAAATAATACAAAATAAAACAAAAATAATTGAATTTTCTCTTAAATATTTTTGACTTATTGATTAGATATATTTTCAGAAATATAAATTAAAATTAAAAAAAAAAATCTTTCATCAAACAAAGAAGAATATAAAAATAAAAATATCAAGACTTTTGTTTTAAAATACATATAAGTTTTCGGTTAAATAATCTTTTATTCCAAAATAAATTAAATAAATATCAAAACTTTTCTTCTTTTGTTTAAAATATACATATAAATTTTTGATTCTCTTAATAAAACAATTACTTTTGGTTAATCTTTTATAAAAAAAAAATAATAAAAAATAATAATAAAATAATAAAAAAATAATAAAAATAATAAAAAATTTTTAGTTCATGGTATATTGGCTGGAAACTGTCTCGTGCCCGCTTTTGAGCTGCTTCACCTGGTGAAGAGGGTCTGGCTGAGTAACAACGCCCCGTACCATGATCAAAATTTTTATTTTTAAACTCTTTAATTCTTTTAAATTAACTTCTTATTAAATAAAAATTAATTATTATTTTTTTTAATTCTTTTATAAATTGAGTAATCCTTTAAAATAATAAATATCTTTCATTAAACAAGAAAACAAAAAAAGTAAACAAGAAAAAAAAAAGAAAGATAAGAAAAATAAAAGAAAGATAAGAAAGAAAAATAAAAGAAAGATAAGAAAGAAAAGAAAGATAAAAAAAAAAAAAGAAAAGATAAGAAAAAGAAAAGAAAGAAAGAAAAGACAAGAAAAATAAAAGAAAGATAAGAAAGAAAAAAGAAAGATAAGATAAAAAAAGAAAGGAAAGATAAGAAAAAGAAAAGAAAGATAAAAGAAAGAAAAAGAAAAAGAAAAGAAAGAAAGAAAAGAATAAAAAAGAAAGAAAAGAAAAGAAATTAAAAGAAAATTAAAAAAAAAAAGTAAAAATAAGTAAAAAAGAAGAAAAAGAAAGAAAGTAAAAAAAGAAGTAAAAATATAAAGATAAATTTTTTAGTTAGTATTAAAAATCATTCATAAACAAAAAGAATTACCATTTAAAAATTAATTTCATAATAATAAGAATTAAATAATTACGATAAATCAATTTCCATATCCGGATGATCCGGCAGGATCTACGGTTTGGAAAATATCAAACTTTTTAAAATAAATAAATTAAATAAAAAGATATAAATCCATATTTTTTACAATATGGATAAAATTGTTTAAAATTTCACCAAATTCCGTGTCCAAATGACTCGGCAGAGTCCATGGTTCGGAATCAAAATCTTCCGTGTCCAAATGACTCGGCAGAGTCCATGGTTCGGAAGTATCAAATTTTATATAAATTAATTAAAAAATCCACATTTCGACTAATCCAGTTAAAATTTCTAATTTTTGAAAATTAACTGAAATTTTTTTTTAAAAGCAAAGCAAAACAAAATTAAAATCAACTAAGGTGCCAATTTTTGGGCGTTTTAACAAAGTTGTTTTAACGTAACCGTACTCCCGATCCCCGAACTCTCGCAGACCATATTTTAGGTATCCAATCGACCTAAGAAAACTGATTGGTGGCGACTCCCGAAAACGATCCGCACGTTGCCACAATAGCGAATAATTATCTATCTATAAATATAACTATTGTTGTACCATTTGTCTATATTTACCCATTAATTTACAGGTCACAATTCAAAAACCACCAAATTTATCACTTAACAAATTCTCCTGTACAAGTTGGTCATGATCTTAATTGTCTACAAAGGTACAAACCATTTGGTTGTTTTAAAAATTTACTCAACTGGGTTAGTATAATTAATGTTTATTTGTTTTTGCAGGACTGAGACTCCGGTGACTCCAAATAATCAATCTACTTAAGAAGTTCTTGAATAATAATGCCTTTATTTAGAAAAGAAATTGTTTTCCTGTATTTCCAATATTTATCAACATGTTCTTCTTTATTGTTACAGTTCAATTTTAAACAAACAACCAAGAACTTCCCTTTATAACTGTTGTTTTATCAGTTGCCTAATTTTTATTCTGTTTTTCATAAAATTTATGCAATATTGTTTCCTTGGCACCCTATTTTTTTAAATCCAGTGGCAACACCGGGTATTTAAACTAGTTTCTAATAAATATGGCGTTAATGTGTTTTATTGAAATTTGTCCCACCTTCATTCATTTTGCTAGAATTGGATTCGAATTCCAAATCACATGTGTATATTCCATGCTATGTTATAATTCAAATTACACATTGAATGCTTTACATAACTAAAATCACATTCCATTCACACTGCATTTAATTTGAAATGATAAATTTTAGTGCAGTTGACTTGCACATTCAATTGCATACATTGCATGTACATTTGGTCTTAGTACACTGGAAATCATTCAAAAATTCCATATGTAAAACACAATAACAATTTAAAGGCCAATTTTAGTACACTGGAAATTAAATGTTGATATATTTCCATATATAAAGGCACAATAACAATTTATAAAGGCTTCATTATCTGACATCATTAACAATTGGTACCAGAGATAAAAAATTCTTCTTCCTATACAGAAAAAAAAAATCATCTTCCCCGAGAAAATGGATATCGTTACCATTTTGTCATGTTTGTGTGTTAAAGAAAATTCTAAAACATCCTAATCTCCCTGATGCAATTTATAGTACAGAAAAGTTGGGCTCAGCAACATTTATATCCTTTATTGAGATTAAAATAGATATTGTCATGAAAAAGTAGTTGTATTTTAGCAATCCATCAGCAAGCTTTTAGAGTAGCAGGGAAAGTGCAGTGTGACATGTAATAGAAATTTTTTCCTTTCAAAATCATAGACCTTAACTTTAGTGGAAGAATTCATGCAAAATGTCGGTTTGCAGAACTAAGGCTCATGAACACAAGTTTACTTGACAAATTGAAGATAGTGGAAAGGGATAACGAGATTCTTATGGAAAAAAAGCATCATTTCTAAATCAAGTATATTATATTATTTGATTACCTCTTTAAATTAAATAATGTTTTTTCACTGAATTATGTTGCCTGTATTTTTTATTGAATAACCTTTTTAATTCAATAACCTTTTTAATTGAATTCGTTCCAACTTCTAAATAATGAAGGTAATCGAAACATGATTTCTAGATGGACGATATTGATGAGGTGGACGATTGTGGCTTTATTGAATGTGGCATCTCAGTTAAAAATCGTCTATATTTGAAGAGTACAACAATATTTGGATTTTGTGATTTCCCAAAGGTTTCAACATTAGCTAATTTTGTACTTTCAAGCTAATTTTGTATAACAATTTATTTGATGGTAATAAGGATGAATCCAAGGAAGACCCTAGTATGGATTTGTCATTTTCAGATGAAGGAAATGGCGGAAAATCAAGTCTAGTAGGCATTGAATCAAAGTGATTATTAATATCAAATTAGTAATATCCTAATACTATTATCTAAATAATTGTCTTTAGAACAAGTGAGATGAAAATTTCATCATTTTTCTCAGTTATTCAAATTTGTATAATTAGGCAAGCAATTTTATTTGTTATCACTACTAGACTTTTTGTTATATTATTATATACTATATTAGCCTTAAAGATGTGTATGGTATTTACTTTGTCTAAGCTCTAACTTATTGCAGTAAATGAAAATGGTTGACGATGTTACATAAAAAAAAATCCCACTCCGCCACTTCACCCAGTAATTTAGAATATGTGTCACTGGAATTAATTTATTTTCATACCTTATATGTCAACATATAAAGAATTTTATTCACACAAATGTTTAAATGTGTTTAAATCTGGAGTTATGAAAAGGGCATTTATAAATATATTTAAGGTACATATTTATGTGAAAAAAGAGATAGATAATGTTTAAGGTATTTAGAGTTATAGACAGAAAGTGCCTGTTTGGTAATAGCGTCAGAGTTTAGCGTTAGATATTAGAGTTAGAGGTTAGCATTAGCTGTTAGCAGTCAGCTGTTAGTATTAGAGTTAGCTGTTAGCATGAAAATTTTTTAGTGTTTGGTAAATTAACTTTAAGTAAAAGCTATTATGTGACAAATTTACTAAAAGCCACAATTTAACTTGCTTCAAAAATTCTCCTTTTGTGTGGCTTTGCCTCCTGGTTAAGTAATGTCTATAACATGGCTTTGATGTCTATCACATTGCCAGAATTATGTACTTTGAATTGACATTTTTTCTTGCAATATTATGATCATATTTCTTTTTTTATCATTTAATCTCTCATAAATCTTTAATACCTGAAAAGTTAACCAATATTGGCAAAAAAAAAAAAATATATCTATACCTTAAACTTTCAGCATAAAAAGGTTCAGAAGTCATTTCACCATTATAAATGTGAAGCAGCTTCAAAGCCACTCAACTTCATACCATAATGAAATACATAATGACAAGACGAAAAATGAGCTCTAACTCCCGAAAATGCAAACTTTATTCCACAAAAAAAAAAAAAAAGATATACAGATGCCAACTAGATCTCAGTAGACTTTCGGTTATTTTCTCTTTTAGGTTTTTCATCTCTGACTCATTGGTGTTTCTTCCATCGTTTTCATAACTCTCATCATCATCATCATATGTATGTTCTTCTAAATCATCATCTTCATATTCAAACTTGTAAAAATCAGAATCTTTGCTCTCAAGATGCCTTCGTATATAATTATGCAAAGTCATGGCTGCGATTACTATCAAAACCTGCTTGGGAAAAGGATAATTTGTCATAATTCGTAACATAGCCCATTTATTTTTCAGCACTCCAAAAGCTCTTTCAATCACACTTCGTAAAGATGAATGAGCTTTGTTGAATATCGCTTCTTTTTTGGATACCGGTCTTCCTTGACGAAAATCAGATAAGTGATACCTCTCCCCTCTATAAGGTCCTAAGTAACCTGGAATTTGAGGGTACCTCACATCCACTAAATAATATTTACCTGCGCAAGTTTGATTAATTAACAAGAAATGTTATTTATGCTAACAAAGAAGAGAATTGAATATTTACGTACCAGGTGGAGGGTGAGGAAAATTCCATTGATCTTGACGTAAAGCCTTATAAACCACATTTGCATCATGAGCTGATCCTTCCCAGCCAGGAAGAACAAAAGTAAAACATATATTAAAATCGCATACTGCCATCACATTTTTTGTTGGCACACCTTTCCGTCCAATATACGGTATTTGATCTGCAACCGGGATACAGGCTGGGATATGTGTGCCATCAATAGCACTTATACAATCCTATAACATTCAAAAGCATAAAAGAAGACATATATACTTGTGAGAAATGGTTATTTATTATATGAGTGAAACTAAATGATTTTGCTTACACTATGGTAACTAAGCAAGTTTATTTACCTTAAAATGAGGCATATATCTATGATCCCTTCTAATCTGTTCTGGTGTATCTTTGAATTCACGGTCACAAGGCTGAATCACATCAGAAGACATGCCAATGACACTTTCTAATACTATATTGAAGTACCTACTAATTGGTTCTCCTGATCTTTGAAAACGCTCTTGAATTTCTCGATTTGAATCTCCATGTCCTAATATATATAAAAACAATGCAAGTGCCTTCGTAGTGGACATGTTAAATGAACCACGCAATCCATACTTATTCTCCAAAGTATAAAGCAAACTTAGGAATATATCTTTTCACATCCTAAATGCCCTATAAAACCGTCCATCATGACCATTCAATAGCTCTCATACCCATAGCTCACCTATGAAAAACACCATATTATTAAGTTTAAAAATTAGTCAGGTGCAGAGAATAAAATTTAGCATTTGTAGCTAGAGTGCCTTTGTTTCTTACAGGTTAGAGAACTATGAATTGCATACCTGTTTGTAAAGAAGTCATGCATGGTTTCTTAAGAATATACTTTCAATAATAGTCGTCAATATGCTGCAAGGCCAAACTTGTCAAGTGAGTCCACTTCATGTATTCTACCATTATGGCATGCAACTCTTTCCCATCACTGTCCATTTCATCTGAATTAGAATTTGGATTAAATGTGAAAATTTCTTGTAAGTTCAAAGCATCAATTGTTACCCATTGATAGAACCAACAATTTAAATATCCTATATTTTATAGTAAATATGTTCACTAACAATATAAAAAAGTTTCAGCCATCAAATATAGTGAAATTCTGTAAAAAGTATATATAGCTAACCGGGTATGTTTGAAAACATAAAACTAGTAACTATAAACCTAAATTACTCCTCAAAATAAAACTAAATTAGCATAATAGGGTCCACAAAGTGAAATATAAACCTAGCAACAACCTAAACCTAGCAACAACCAAAGAATCAAAATTGAATTGGTTATTTCCTAATAGACTACTAAAAGTGCGTGCTTCATTTGCTTCTGGCTCGCTTTCTTCAGCTTTCAAGTACTAGATCCTTGTAGAGTAGCTTTTGAGTGCCATAAACATCTCACGCTTCTCTTTGTTTAATAGAAGCTTAGTTGCGAATCGTTAAAGTGGGCTACATGGTGGTACATCATCCTCCATGGAGATCAAAACCTCAACTGCATCAGAAATTGTAGGAGGCAGCTTGTTGATTCTTGCCATGATGGCATTCTTGTGATTTTCAATACCTTCTTTAATGTCATCTATTTTTGCTGACAACATTGAAGCTCCTCCTTTTGGTTTGGTACACAATTGTTTCTTTTTTTGTGTAGAAGGTAACTTATTATTTCTTTTCCTTACTGGATTCTCATCTACATCTGAATCATAATTAACCCCTTCAACATCCTCATTTTCAATGGACATATTCCCATTTGGGATGCTCGAATCAACAGGAAGTTCTTCAAAACCAGTAAGAGCATTGCTTGTATCTGCTAAGCAAGACTTTTGGGTCGATAAAGCCTGGAAAAATCTTTGGGGGGGACGCCCATCTGATGGAGCCCACATATCATCACCCTTAGCAACTGCACCAAAAAATAGTGCATCTAACTTCTCTACTATCTCAGGATCTATGCCTTTTGTTCTAAACTTGGCAATTTATGGATTAGCCTGCATGCAACAATTAAAAAAAATCAGAAGATATGTATCATATGTAATGGTACTTATATATTTTTTAAAATAAATCTAAGATAATTTTTTTTTCAAAGAAACCTTTATATTCTTGTCCTACCAGTGATTAGAAGCATCGACTGTGCCTATACATGAGTTCCATCCTAACCCTATGGAAAGTCTCTTAAGTGTCATCCAATTCTTCCAATCCTTTTTTAATTTATCCCACTTATGTTTCATTTGGGGACCACTATAACACAACCCTGTCTTATTTTTGAACTTACTTGCTTTGGTCTTCCATGAAAATTTTTTTAGGCCACCACCTTGCCTATTACCATCATCAAGTCATTTCTTGCATATGTCACAAAATATAATGACATCTACAGGTTCCCACTGTGCTCTTCCACCAACATGTTTGTTACTGGTCTGAGAGTTATGATTCTCCATCTAAAAAAAAAAAATATTATGCAAGTAGACTACTTTCAATCAAGTAAATTTAGAAACTAAACACTAAAACTTAAGATTGGTTTTGCATATCTAGCCAAGTAAGCAAACAAAACTCCTAAAAAGGTTTTAGGTTCAGCCACAAATTTATTTTTTATTGAAATGTATACTTCGGTTACTTTCAGCTTAGTTAACTTACCTAAAAAGCATATCATATGCATAAAACAATTCAGATATTGTGTTATTGAATTACTAAATTTTGACATTTACTGTTGTTTGATTATTGACAGATTGGCTTGTCGAAAAGGCTTTCTTTTATGCCTGTTTTGTTTGTTGCTCTATGTGTGTGCAGGGTTGCAACAAAAGAAACGATTGTTGCTTTGTTTATGGAAAAGGCTTCCTCTTATGCCTATGACAATCAGTTTTACGCATAAAAGCTAGAACAAGAAACAAGAAACAAACACGATTTTACGCATAAAAGCTAGAACAAGAAACAAGAAACAAACACTAAAGAAAAATCAGTTTTACGCATATACAGAATAGGAGACACACGATCATTCGATGCAATCACTACAACAAAAAATAAGAAACAAGAAACAAGAAACAAACACTTATAGGCATTGATTCGACTTCGTCCATCGATTGCCCTGTTCAGATGAATTATTGTGTTCTCTGTAAATTTCGTCCCTATCTCTTCTTCAATACTGTGATTGTGGCACCAAATCCATTAATTCTTTCGCGCTTCTTGAAATTTTTGTGGATATAATTGATAATTTTGTTGTCAAACACTAGAAGTTCAGGTTAAATGTTAAGGGTAGGGAGCTTTCTGCGTTTAGCGGTCCGATCTCTTCGGTGGCGAAAGTTTAGCGTTTCCTGATTTTTCAATTGAATGGAAACCAAACACTGAAAATTTTTCCTGTCAGCGTTTAACGAGTGTTTTACAAGGGAAACGCGCTTCCCAAATAGGCACAAAGAGTATGAAGGAAATCAAATAGGATTCACGTTAACTCTGGTCAGTATAGTAGCAAAGAATAAATGAAAGAATGAATGCAAAATTCTAGGAAAAGAAAATTAAAATAATAGAAAATTTAAAAAATATTGATATACTTAAATACTAATTATAGTGTTCTTATGTTAAAAAATTATTCACTATAAAAAGTAATTTAAATTGATTTAAAAATGAATAATTAATAATTCTTCTCTCATTATAAGGTAGGATACACTTATTATAGAGGCAAAAATAAAAAATAATTCATATGTAAATTGGAAAGTGTAGAATGAATGCATAATTCAAGGAAAAAGAAATTATAATAATAGAAAAAAATTATGGATATACTTGAATAGGTATTTATAGTGATCTTATGTTAAAAAAAAAAAGAGTTACATATTTAACGTATTTAGAGTTATAGAAGAAAAGAGTCTGAAAAAAAAATGGAATATCACTCATTTGTACTAGGGTAACCATAGTGGGAAAGAATAATTCAAAGAAGAGAAAATTATAGTAATATAATTAAAATTAATTGCAGTAAGAGAATTATTTACTGTAAATAGTAATTTTTATTTATTTAGAAATGGCAATTAATATTTTTTTTTATCATTCTAAGGTAAGTTATAGGTATTAGAGAGGGCAAAATGGAAACGACATGTGGTATGTAAATTGGAAAATCGAGGTTCATTTATCATTCTACGGTAACTTAAAGGTATTAGAGAGGGTAAAATGGAAAATAAGTTGTATGTAACTTAAAAAATGAAGGATGAATGCATAAGTCAAGGAAAAAGATATTATACTATTAAAAAATAAAAAAAAAATTGATATACTTAAATACTGATTTATAGGGTTCTAAATACTAAGGGATTTAGAAAAGATCTTTTCCTTCATATAAACAACAATTACACTCTATAAATAGCCTTAATCCCAAAAGGCCATTAAGATCTGAAGAATATTTTAGACACAAGATGCAAATATCGCCGAACCAAGAGATAATGCAGGTGATCACGAGAAGGAACCAAGACTCGAAGGAGAAGACTATATTTCATTGTTAGTTTGAAAATATATTATTATTTTTTATTTCTTTAGAAACTTAGGAAAAAACATGTGATGAATCTTTCTTTTTCCACGAATTTTCAGCAATGATTCGGACAGCCTATTAATGGAAAGCCCTAAGTCGAAACGGAGATATTGAAGATTTATGAACAAACTTCCCAGAGCCCATTGGGCGGAATTCAAGCTAAAGATTATTGGTTTTTATGTGAAATTGATACAACTAAACCCTTATGATTCGAGCTATTTATGTACTTGGGATGAATTGGATACTTTCAAAGAAGAGGCTCGAAAATTAGCAATTGATTCCAAGGAAGTTTTTATGGAGGTAATCTTCGATAGCGAGGTAGAGGAAGTTGGATTAGAAGAAAGGTCATAATGAGGATGAGAAATAGGATAATGAATAATCAGCTTGTGGATTAGCGTTTGAATCTACTAGTTTATAAATTAGAATTTATTTATCATACAATATCTATGTTATTAAAAGGTAGATGTCACTTAAATTATATTATTTAATGGAATATCCTTATTATTTCTCATCAGTTGCATGATTTATTCCAATGAAGAACATATATAGACAGGGATGTAAATAACGTTTTATTATAACTGGCAAAAGAAATTTTTGAGCCTAAAATACGTGTAAGCTATATATGTATGTGCAGTAGCCATGCAAAATATAATATACAAATTAGAAATTTTTATAACCTTGGAACTATTGATAGACAATTTTATACCCGTGATATATGATCATTTTATATGTAATATATGAATAATTAAATAGGTGATTTGGGTATTTAAAAAATGAGAAAACTTACCGAGTTTATTCTCCAACATCCTCCCATTTGTATGTTGTAATATACAATGATTACATCTCAACTAGTTTTATAACCCGTCTAACGGACAGGTAAATAGGTCATACAAAAACATTTCTGAAATAAAACCAATTGTCTAATGTGTTAGAGTAAAACCATGTGCATTCAATCATGATGTATAAAGGAACAGTTATATAATGGAAGGATCTTCTATTATCGCAAATTATGCGGCAATGTCGAAGTTCTCCACTAATTTGATCCTGTGAAGATGGGAATTAATAAGTAGATGTGGGAGATTGTAAAGACACATGTAAATATTGATGAAAGTATAAGTGCATGAAAATAGAAAAATCTATAAATAGAAAAGGGAAAAGGAGTACCATTCATGGGCTGCAATAAAAGTGTACACGAATGCATCAGGCTTTATGTGAGCATGAGATTTGGAAAGGGTATTCCTAAGGTCCAACCTGTGGAGATTTGAAGTTAATAAGAAACGTTATTGTGGAATGTAAGCTCTAAAAGAAGTAAAATGAAATGTGAGTGCGGGGATTATAAAGCAGAGGCAATATCAACTTCAATAGTTGATGATATGTTCACAGAAGATATGTGAGCCCTTTCATTAGCAAAATAATTGATGGATTCCTATGGCAATTGGCTTGGTCGCTGGAACATGAAAAGAAAGGTTAAGTCAGGTAAGGGACACAAATAAAAGGGTTGTTTGAGAAATTAAGAATTTAGAGAACCATACAAGTTGGTCTCTAAGGCAAAATGCGAGCGCCTCCTCATCATGATTAATCGTGTGAAACTTCTTCAGAGTAATAGGGGAAGAAGGATTCTGAAAGTTAAATGAACTGAGTTCAACCTCCAGAATCAGTTCACGATTCAATGCTTGGCTGAAAACATGTTGAAGTTTTGCAGGCCCATCATCCTATAGAATTAAGAGAGACATTGAATAAGCCATTGAGTAGTGGTGAAGTAAATGGATTGGTGAGGTGTATAATATAGGCAAATGATTGATGAATAAGGTCAATAATATAAAAAAGAACCGATTGCTTGAGGGCACGAAGAGCCGTAGCGGAGGAAGTAAAGAACTTGGCAGCTACAAAGTCAAGCAGTGTGAACACCGTGCTTACAATAGCCTTATACCTGTAACATAAGTTGGAAGGATAAGAGAATATATTTCATTAACAGAATATAACACATAGACAATTGAAGGATAAAATGAGGAATAATGATAAGTATATATCGTAGAGGTGGTGTCTGGTTCTCAATGTTGCACTGATGGTAGAAATAAGTTAATCCGATTGATTCAACTCGTCTGCAACATTTTTTGCAGGCTAAATACCACCATCCACGTTCAGCAAGTACCTCGGACACAGTGGCGCGAATGGAGTAAATATTTTCCTTTGGTAAATAATAAGGTGGTGGCGGTAAAGGTCAGCTGAAAGTTATATCACTAATTTATAAAGGCGTTAAAAGTACAATTACTTACAAATAAGGGGCCACGACTAAGCAAATCATTAATTTCTACAATATTTTTCTGCCTTCCATAAATTACCCTATGTTCCTTACATCGTTCAAATGGTAAAGGAACATATTCTCGCACGATGTCATTTTCAGTGGATGACCTAGTGGCATACATTAAGGTTTTGTGAGATGCCAGGAACGAATAGTATATCAGTTTTAACAGGGAAGTGGAAGGAAGTGAAAATAGAACAGAAAGTGAGATGGTCATACAATCAAAGGAATTGCTGCACTTCATCGACATTAATATTAATATAAATTTTTATGCCCGATGTGGAAGTAAGATTGTACTGACCTGGAAGTTAACAATAGCAAAAGGTATAAAGTTACTAGTTAAGGAGTTAAACTGAGCGAGTATTGGGAATATGTGTAAGCACATACCCTGACACATCTTTACAGATGTTGGAGTGACGACAAGAATGTTGTTTGTTGGTGTGTGCTTCAGCGCATCGAAGTCAAGCAAATTTGCTTAGTCCCCCCAAAGAGTTATGTCGATGGTGGAGGCACTAAATAAGAGTGATGGATGTAAGTATAAGTGTATTGGAATTAAAGTAAGATCAATAGTGGGACTGACGTCAATGTAACAATAAGGGTATTCGATTACCTCAAACTCTGGAGCTTTATAATTCACATTTTAGTGATAACACCATCAGATCTGACGGTTTCAGCATTGGAGCCAATGGCAATTAGTTTACCGAGAACATCTACGAGTGATAGAAAGTGTATCGTAACTTAAGTTGAAGTAGTCAAACTTAGTTCATGAAATGGTAAGTTTGAGAAGTATTACCGCATAGTTGAACATTCAAAGGGTATCATTGGTGAATTTCCTCGAGGGGAACAAACTCAAACTTGTAAGAGGTGATGTTGGGAACAGGGTCAGGGACGAAAGTGCATGTTGTCGATGCATTAAAACGAATGACTAATTCGTTAGTAACTGGTCTGTACCCTTTATCAGCCCTGAAGACGCTAAAGTTGGAGAAGATGTAGACATTCCCTTCATACAATTGAGACTTGAATTTAGGAGCAATAGAAGATGCAACCATGGCATGAATATGATTATGTTGCAGGGGAAACATAATGAAGTTTAAAATCTAGAACCATGCAGGAATGACAAGTAAGCAAGAAATGGAAAATAACGTAAGGAGGAAGGAAGAAACTATGTTGTATGACAATAAAGGGGGAAAGTAAAGGATACCTGTTCATCAAGTAGTGTCATCGCAATGCTATAACATTTCAGTGTTGTAGCATTTATAGAATCCCACAAGCGGGTAAGACGCACGTTGATCGTCCATTTATAGCTGAATGGGCTCAACTGGCTGAGTAGGGTGAAATGTGGTCTCATTTTTATCTGCAGTTGGGAGGCTGAAGTAATGATTTCAGAGAACATAGTAAAGAACAGTTAGAATATAAAGTACATAGAGAATGACATGTAGCATACTGCAGTGGATGAAACAAAGAGGAAGGTCAGTATAGTCGCTGGAAGACTTTACAGTACACAATATTTCGAGTCAGTGGCTTAGTAGGATCTTTTGTTTGAAGGAGGACACGAAACCCTGAAGGACTGGTAACTCGTGATGCAGCAACATACAATTGGCCATGGCTGAAAACAGGTTAGGGAAGATATAGGCCTACATGGTTGAAAGTTTGTCCATAACTTTTGTTTATTGTCATGGCAAAACAAACCTTCAGAGGGAATTGCCTTAGACAGAACATAAATGGGATATCAGTGTCAGAAGGGACCATTTTAACCAGCGGTATAAAAAATCGTCACCCAGAGTTAAGACCTGTTATAATTTCTGCTTCAATAACTGTCTGAGCCAACCGCGTGACAACCATTCGTGTGCCATTGCATAACCCAAGAGATTGGTTCAAGTTCCTCATCAACATAACCGGAACACCGACCTTCAGTCGTAGTTCATGGTTAGGAAAACCAGAAAACTTGAAAGTATTAAGGTACTCAGTTGGGTATAGCAAGGTGTGTGCTTCGAAGTTATCAGATGCTTGGGAGACCTTGTTAGCATTGAAAAATGTTTGCATATCACTGGGGAGCATACTAATGACACGGTCATTGACAATATCTACAATATCATTAGTTGATGAAAGAATAGCCCTTTCTTTTAGGTAACTGGTGTCCTCAAATCTAGCAGTCAATTCTGGGTAAGTCGAGGAGATAATGTCAGCAATCAGATCAGCAAAAGAAGGAATCAAGAAATCATTAGGGATTGCAATCCACGATGGTTCCTCCTCATCTTCTGATAACTGACATGACGGAACTGACCCATCCCCAACTGTCATAACCCAATGGTTGAACAGTGAGACTTCAGGTAATCTACAATTTTGTAGCCTGATGTTATCTGTAAGAGAATATAGTGTACAATGTTGCCAAAGAGGAGATGATAATATTGATGCTCCAACTATATATGCTCGAGTACCACGTGGAATAACTAACAAGATTTGGCAAAAATCACCTCCGAGGACAACTGTCATACCCCAAAAAACCTTTGTTGTAGCAGCAGGATCGATAACGAAGAGAATATCATGAAACGTTCAGTCCACAGCCTCAAACGTATGCCGATGTGCCATTGGAGCTTCATCCCATATTACTAAATCGGTATTGCAAAGAAGCTCTGCCATTGGAGTAGACCTTTTAATATGGCATACAGATATATTCTCTATTGGGATCGGGATCTTAAACCGGGAATGAGCAGTTGTCCCTCCAGGTAATAATAGTGAAGCAATACCAGAAGAAGTCACTGCAAGTACAATCCGAGCATCAGACCGAAGTTTAGAAATAATTGTCCTCCATACGAAAGTCTTTTCAGTACCACCACTTCCATGGACGAAGAAGAACCCACCAGTACGGTGTTGAACCGAGTGCATCAATGATGTGTAAATATGGCATTGACCAGCATTAAGATTGCTAACCAGGTCAGCATGTTCTAAAGCCAATGTCGTCCTATTATAGTTCAACTCCTCTATGAGCAATGAGTTTTGTAACATCATCCTAGGATCCACTTACGGGAATGGAATAGTAGGAAATTCCCTCAAGCTTCTACCAACTTTATTCAATGCCTGTTCAATATCATACAGTGCATAATTCTACTTCTCTTCATTCATCATAGTTAACTACCGGTTGTTTAAAAGCCTCTGTTGATGAAATAATATGTCTTCAGTGAGGGTATCAATGTTACACCTCCACAAGGCTAGTGGGTCATCAACCTTCTAGAAAAACAAGAATATGACAAATAGTTATAGTAAATGAGGTCCAGACGCCCACTGTGCTGCCTCCCGCAAGCACTGATGCCATTCTCCGTCACCATAAAAAAGACCAAGCGCGGAGCATACTTCCCTGTATGTTGCATAAGGTACACCATGGACCGTGCGAATCTCCTCATATGACCTGGGTCCCTTAACGACATTTAAGAGCATGCGGAGGTAGAATATTTCACCTAAAGTTGGGTGAACAAAGTAAATCCTCCCAATACTGCGTCCCCGACGTTGGCGAGTCCACTGTTTGATTTGCCTATTCCACACAAAATGTTCTGGGAACTAAATGTATGTCAATGTGCGAGCAAAATCATCAACAGAGTTACAGTGCATCCAAGCCTGAAACTTTGTCATACTTTCCTCATGTGCACGGACGACATCACGCAAGTCATCATGATCTTCATATAAAACACTCTGTTCACCCGGTAAATGAAAAGATAGCCGCTCTACTGATGGATGATGCTCATGAATAAAAAAGCCAAAGATTCGCCATATTGCTTCTGATGCAGAGGCAAAACGACAGTTCATATATTGTTTGCTCTCATCATTATGAGCAGCATCATTTTTGGGCCCATTATAATGCAGAGGATGATCTGCTTCTACAAGAACCGTGGACATGTCTATGGCCTTGTTAACATATTTGCAAAGGTACTTAACACACATGTCCAAGTTAGTGAGCTCTACGTTGACATGACAATCATTTTTCACACAAAGGTCACGATTATGTGGGATGACCCAGCGGTTATCCAACGGTATACCATGGATAATAGCATATTGACCGTCATTCCTTCAATGGTAAAGGGGAAAACCATCATCATTAATTATTGTCTCATTTTGGAATGAGCGTGGGTAATGCTTGCTACAAGTATTGTTTACCATGTAGGGACATCGTGGATTTGCTGCCCCACAAGTGCCATGTAGCATATGAGTCACAACTGCTTTATATCCAATAGGGTCTTTATCCTTATCAGGAAGTTTAGCAAAGATGAGACGATTAATTTTCTAAGGAGTATTAATCTTATCCTCATGATGAAGGAAGAGCACAATGTGCGCATGAAGGAGACCTCTTTTTTGGAACTCAACAGTGCAAAGATATGTAAGATGTTAAGTTATTAATAAGGGGAAATATTGAAAGATAAAAGAATGTTTTTCATTTAATAAGTAACTAATGAGTAGTTTGGAAATGAATTGTACCTGCAACAACACGGCCAAAGTGTTTGTGTTTAGTTAAATCGTCTCTAAAGTTATGAAGCTTCATCATGAATACATGATTGACGATATTAGGTCTATCTTCAGTAGGTTGGCCAGGGATCAATTCAAGGAAGTGTTTAATTTTTGTCCATTTAGGGTTACAAGTTAAAGTGATGAATAGGTCAGGATACTCCATAACTCTACAAATGGCCATTGAATCTTGATAGCTCTGCATCATATATCTAGGCCCTCCAACAAAGGAAGATGGGAGAATTGTTCTTCTACCATATAAGGAGCCATTTGTGTCACCTCTATTAACCGCATCCTGTAGGCCACATAAAATTTCGGCACGAAACCAATTTCTGTTTCGTTTGAGCCATGAAAATTGAGATTCAAAAATGACACAGTAAGCATCAACAACGTACTCGTGAAACAGTCAACCTCCCAGAAGGATGAGTGAATGGACGTTACGACGCTGTTGGAGTTGATATGCATAGAACTCTCTTGGTGTAACTGTTCCTATGGGAATCAATTCTCCGTCCTCGGTATAGTAGCTTATTTCCAAATGATAATGATTTTCTCCATACACAAGGAATAACGGGAAATGCAATGCACAACGCTTCGGATGGAAAAAATCAATAGTACGCGGCTCAGAATTCCATAGGTAAACCAATATGTCACGATAGTTGCCACCCTCCTCATCAATACCATCAAATAGTCCAGCGACCTCGTTCGAAATAGGCAAATCATAACATTTATCCTTTCCTCTAGAACTAAGTAGTCAAATGCGGACAGGAGGTATTGGACTGTTATTTAACTGATCTCTTGCCATCCTGAAGAATCTAACCAATTCATTATGCTCATTAAACACCTGAATTAGACCATCTATGATCATTCTATCATACTCAGTATACATCCCATCACCAAAGCTCATAATCCTATTGTATGTCTCATGATCTGTGTCATACATGTAAAGCTGGGCAAACCGCGAACGATCTCCACTATTAGGGAATAGGGATCCAATTGGATGATAATTCATTCCACAAGAGTGAAACACCGGTGGACCTTGGCCATCATGTGTACTTGAATCGACATATGCCTCAGTGGAGGTGAAGGAAAATCTTGAATTAATTTCTCGTATATGCCGACGAAAGTAGCGCGACAATTGATCTCCATTATAGTCAAATAGCTGACGTATAAAGTCCGGGGGTGGTGGTGAATAAGGAATCGAAACTTTCCCTTTCCTAGAACATATAGAGAATTCTGGATTCGATGTACGGTGGTACCTGTTGCTCCTTTCTTGGTACCACATAATAGCCCCGCAGTGAGGACAAACACATGTAGGAGGACCGATGTCTTCATACTCAAAGCATGTACCTGAATTAGAAAGTAATATCATGGAACAGGTTTAAAGAAGGTGGAAGTAATTGTAGTGGCATAGGCAAAAGAGCATACGGTGATGATCATCCCCACGAGAATCCTGATCACCATGCAGCGGTTCAGCCACATTGACATCGACAGTTGTGTCTATTCAATAATAATGTCAGAATAGAACATATAATTTTGTGATTACTGATGGAGTAAATAATATGAAGGAATAGGTAGTAAGGATGAGCAAACTTGTAACAGGAACTGTATTTTCATTGAACAGACCAATCGGTATATGTTCAATGGGATGTCTGGACATAGTATTAATTCTACTCCACTTCGCCGCAGTAAAAGAGCTTTCTCCTACCTCAGAGCAGCTATGAATAGGGTGAACCCTAAGTAAATGATGTTGGATAGAAGGGGTTTGAGGAGGAATATCTAGATTTACAATCTAATGAGGGTGCGTAGAATGATGGCATGTCGGAACTATATTACTGATATCTGCTAATGGAGTTTGCGGTAATGGAATAGCTAAGACAGGTAAAGCAGTGGAGATTCCACTTATAGATAAGTGATCAGCCACAATGGAAGTGTTGCCCTTACAGGAAGAAGGATTTCTAGCTAAAGACCGAGCCACTCGAGTAGCACATTGCAATTCAGTGTGGCGGGCTCTTCGAACACGTGAATCCATTTCCTTTAAAATGTAAGAAAATGTAAATGTGCACAGAGTAGTAATAACATAAGTAAATAACTTAATTAGTTGTTCTAATATGTGATCTACATGTGAATAGAGGAGAAAACAGAGGAAAACAAAACTGTTGAAGATAGTAAATGAAATAAACTAAGAATGAATGATAATCATGAACTTAACATATAAGCATCATATTGTAGACAAGACAATGTCAAGCACAGAAGTAAACATAAAGCAAAGTAAACACCGAATAAGATGTTATCAAGATGTCTATAGGGGCATAAGTTAAATGTTAATTACAATAACACTACAAACTAAAATGTGTAATTCTATTCTACTCGAAGGACCATAAGAACTGAAAACACTAACTCCTCCAATACACATTTGAAATGCGTATGAATATTATTAGGAGTACTTCTAACGTGAATAAACAAAATGCAATGTGACACTTTAGTAGAAGCCAAGAGCCATGAGAACCAAACACCGAAATTCTTCATCAACTAAACATTCCTCGCATATCCTGGGGTCATCAATCTCATAAAGTGAAAGAGCCCATCGATCAATGGGGGGGAGCTTTAATGATTGTACGTATGCATGATCCACAACGACGATGACTGAGGTCAGGATTGCCATGTTCAAATGACATAGTGAACGGTCTAAGCCACCGGTGAACAATAGTTCCAATGAAATCATTAGCTTCAACCCTTAGCTTTCGAATGACTAGTCCCCAACAGTAACCCTGTTCTACTTTCAAAGTACGAATATAAGATATGGTATGCAGAAAGAAGGCAGGGCCATGGTTGGCAGACAAAATGGCATAGAGGTATTTTGCAACTGGGATGCCACATATGGATGCATAATGGATAGAGTCCAAACCCTTAGTAAAGTTTCCATACTTGAAATATTGAATCAAACCATTGCAAAAAATAGCAACAGGATGGCCAAAGTTGTAGAAAGCAAAGAATGTGGGAGAAGTGCGATTTGTGTACCATCCCCAAATCACTGATCTGACATCGAAGGTTAAGAAAATCATTGGGGAAGTAAACGCCATGGAAAATAAAGAATGGACAGATGCAAGGTCCCTAGAATTATAAAGAACCCTAAGGATGGCTTTTGATAGGATAAGTGCAAGAATGTCATATGGCAAGTAGTCCATGGTAAGTGTAATTGGTTGTATAGGAAAATATAGATAATATATAAGTCAAGGTAATGTAGGTACTACGAAAGAGGTGAACAAAAATGAATACAAAGGCAGAGGACAATTAATAAAAAAGTAAATAACACCTATTGTTCCTAAACATAGAAAAAATGATATAGATGTTTAACAAATTAAATATTTAGGTAAATTTTGATTAAAATATTAATATTAATACGTTAATAGTATATTATATTCCTATTGAACTATTTTTAGAGTTTTTTTAAAAAATATTAATATTAATATTTTAATATCAAGTATTTTTAAATAATTACCATCTTCTTCATAAATCGAAAACAAATATAAATAAACTTTGACCTAGGAAAGGTGTACACGAAATAGTAAAGAAATTAAGATAAAATTTTGGGTGAATTAAAAATAAGTTCAAGCATTATTTTCCTATTCTCGGAGTTTGTTTAAAATATTAATATTTTACCACTTAACGGAGAACATACAATTAAGGAAACCTAAAAAAAAAATTAAAACATAAATTCCCCATTTTCTTATTTTGAAATTTTGTTTAGAGTATTAATATTTTAATATTAAATATTTGTAAATAATTTTCATTATATTCATATTGACCTATTTTCAGAATTTTTTTTAAAATATGAATATTACTATTTTAATATCAAGTATTTTTAAATAATGACCATCTTCTTCATAAATCGAAAACAAATATAAATAAACTTTGACCTAGGAAAGGTGTACATGAAATAGTAAAGAAATTAAGATAAAATTTTGGGTGAATTCAAAATAAGTTCAAGTATTATTTTCGTAGTTTTCTATCTCCCTATTTTCCTATTCTCGGAATTTGTTTAAAATATTAATATTTTACCACTTAATGGAGAACATAAAATTAAGGAAACCTAAAAAAAAAATTAAAACATAATTTCCCCATTTTCTTATTTTGAAAGTTTGTTTAGAGTATTAATATTTTAATATTAAATATTTGTAAACAATTTGAAGTAACTTGTAATGGGTAAAATATCTGTGTTTTAATATTAAGGTTGTGATTATAACACAAATATTAAGTATTTGATTATAATTAATTAAATATATGTTATTAAAAAAAGGGGAACTAATTACCATATATTTCATTAATAGAAAAATTAGAAATTAATTTGGAGTTGAAATTATAAGTTTAGGAACCTGGCGCATAAAATAGTAGTGGGGAGATGGGCGAAATACTCAAAATTGGATAACTCATATGAGGATGGGCCAAATGATGGGGCAAACGATTTAAATTATAGAATAGGGAGATGTGGCCAAAAAGAGATCTAACATGAAGCCGAGAACAAAAATTAAAATTGGCCCAAAAATTTTAAAATGATGGACCAAAACATAATGGTAAAAAAAATGCAATGGTTAATGTGAACGAAGGAATGGATAGAAACATGAGAATGACACAAATAAAATAATTGGGGCTAAAGTGGCAGAAGCAAAAGAGCAGGAGGACTAATTAGTGTAATTTAGTTGAGAAGACCTATAAATTGAAGCGTCATTAAGTGTTTAAATACATTTTTAGTTAAGTGTTGAAATAGAAAAATGATTAATTAGGATAGTGTAATACCGGAAGAAGAGTGAAAAAAAAATTAACAAAAGGGGTGTGAAAGAAAATAACAGCCATGACAATATTAACCCGAAATAGTGAATAAAGTGGGAAAATTAGAACAGATATAAATAGGTACAAATGAAAATATTAACACACAAAATAGTAAAGGAAACATTAATAATCATCCATGATGAAAAAGAAAATGGGAGAACATAAATGAAAAAATTTTGGTGGAATTTTAAAATAAATAGAGAAGCTAAACGGAGGAAAGAAAAAATGGGCTAGATTTAATAAATGTGCCTATTTCAACATCTGGCCCACAGGTGTTAAACCCAGCCAAGAATGTCTTGGACCACAGGTGTTAAACAGCCGAGAATGTCTTGGGCTAAAAGGTGACGGAGATGAGGGACCAAAATGGTAGAAAAATAGAAGTAAGGGTTAAGTTGGGAAGCTAATAAATTGTGAAGGATTGATGTGTGTATTAGATTCTCCCAAAAGCCATATAAATACTGAGTTTTGCCAAAACCCTAGCAACTATTACATTTGTTCCTGTTTTGGTGCCATCAAGTGAGTGTTGAGTGTAGCAAACCAAGAAGCCTAAATCTAGCAGGCAAAAAGCGTTGCCGTTGGGCCTTCGCCGCCGGCTAAGTCGTTCCGGTGTCGATGAGTCCTTGTAAGGCGAACAGAATTTTTTTTTTCTTCACTTCGTTCGTTCTCATAAACACCCTTGTTACTCTGCCACCAGTGAACGGTGGTCTACCCCAGGAGTCCATCGGCTCTAACTAAAGCTGCCACTTAGTCTACCCTACCGTTGTTTCATTATTCCATCCGCCGGCGGGGAGATCGTCGAAGGCCGAAATGAAATCTTCCTTATTTTTTTTCACCAACTTGGTTTTCATTCTGAGCTTGTGTTTGTAAATGCATTCAAATAATTATTTTATGGCTACTTGGTTCTTCTTATTCTGTGTGTCTAAAGTGTGATTTGAATAAGCCACTTGCAGGTAGCCGTCGGCCGTTTCCTTATACCGGCAGCGAACACCGTGAACGGCAGACATATCATCGGACCCTAAAAGGATGTGCACGTATTTTATTTTTCAATGCCTTGAACCTAAATTTTTTTTATCATACATGAAGTCTTTCGCACCTGTTGTTTAGTTTTCCTCTAATACAATGTTTTATTTTGCTGTTTTGCTCAAGATTTACCCCTAAAGCCTCTGTCTTGAACAAATGCTTCTTATATCTCCAGCTGTGAAATTGCATTTAGAAGCAGTGAAACAGCATGGAAGGGGTGAAATCGAAATCCGAGTCGATTGAAGAGTAACCTTGTTTTGGAAACCCACATCTATTGGATCACCATTGGCCTTAGCCTCGGCCGAAAAGGTAGACGAGTTTCATCGACACCTACAGCTGATTTCTCGTCATTTTAGTGACCTTTTTTTTTTCTTCTATAGGTTTTCCCGTAACCTTCGGCAAAAAACATAGATGGGTTCCATCCTTCCATAGTCCGCGTTGATGGATCTGACCCGGGAGAAGGTATATTTCTTGTTACATAGTCCAAAGTTTCTAAGCTTCGTCAGATGTTGGTACTACACATATGTCTAAATTACTATTTCCTTTTCTTCAATGTAGGTAAAAAAGCCATATACAGGAATTGGGGGGAAAGGTATATTCTTGCTACCTAATGTTTGACACACCTGATCCTTTTCCCCGTAATCGAAACAAAAGAATTTTTCCAATTCATATTAACTCCTACCCACTAAGTTGGTAAGCAAATAATTGATTAGTAACAGATTTGAATGTTATCTTTGGTTATTGTTTTAGTTAAGACATCGTACTATTTTTCTCCTAAAATTTTGAAGCATTAAGGGAAAATGCAATGTGGGGTGCTTGTTGCGGGAAATGTATATAGTAAGAAACATGAATAGGGGAATACTTGTTATAAACGCAGGGATGGAAAAGTTAACATGGATATAAAATAGAGTTGTAAATAAGAAAATACTTTCCTAAGTGACACTTAAAAACAACTGCCTGAACTGGAATTTGTCCTTAAAAATAAAATGTGAAGACACTAATTGTAAAGTCATTCTCGGAGCTGCTTGCTTCTGAAGGGTCAGATTCAACCTGACCCGCAGCTTCTCCAGGCTCTACTCCATGGGCTGGCAGCTGTGCCTTAAGCATTTGAATTTGAGCCTCTAAGCCTTTAATGATGTCCAAGTAAACATTTTTTATGCATAATTGGTTGTAGTTAGCCAACTGAATCTCATACTTTAGCCCATCTATTTCATAGTACTTTTGAGTTAGTTCCTCCCTCAATGCTAGATTTTCATCAAAATTGATGTCATGTATGTCAACTCTGTAGGATTTTTTGAGCTTGTGGAGACCATTTTCTGCTGCTGTCTGCATAGCAAATCCTAAGTCCCTAGACAGTGAGCCCTTAACCTTTGCATACTTTTTTTCACCCTCTGCATCTCTTTCAACCTCAATCTGAACGTAAAATCTAAACTTTGACCCTTCAAGCGCATTTGTGTAAATGGGAGGGTCCAATTTGAGATGGTTGCACGCTTTGTCAAGGGTGTTGACAAAAGGGATTGGGATGACTTCTATAGTATCCATGAGTAAAAACTGGGAAATGAAATAAAAGTGTCACAAAGGCTTCGTTTATAAAGTTAACAGGAACATATCCATAGTTAATAGAAAAAGTTTCAATGTTATTGTTGACACCCAATTTCGTCCGACCATAAAAAATTTTAAAAGAAATTAAATAAAAGAAATTAAATAAAAAAAATTATTATTTTTATTATTATTATTATTACTAAAAATTTTAATTAGTTTAAAATACATTTTTTTTTTTTTGTGAAGATTTGATTTAAAATGATATATGTGTGTATTTGAAAGAAAAAAAGAAAACTCCAAAAAAATGGCAAAATTTAAAAGTTTGAGGTAAAAATGACAACATTAAGAAGTTTCAGGAAAAATTGACAAATTCTGAAAGTTCCAGGAGCATTTGGTAGTTTGTCACATAAAATTTTGGGCCTGCCGACGTTTCTGGCGCAAATTGACAGAAAACGACAAAATTGTCAAAATCAGAAGCTTCAGGAACTTATCCAGAGGCTGAGAGACGTAAAGGACTAAAATTGTCATTTTACCAATTTAAAAGATAAGTTTGAATTTTTTATTAATTTATCCATCAACAGTTCAGCCAAACTTCCTCTATAAATAGCCCCCCAAATTTTGTGCTGAACACAGAAAAAAATAGAAAGAAAGCTTAGAGCTCCGTTTCAAAAAAAAGATAAAATTACAGCCTTATTCCCTAGCTTATCTTCTCTCTGCCCAGCAATTCCCAAATTTTATTTCCTTACGAATTGACCATCTTCTTCCTTCTTCCTTCTCTTTCTCTCTCTTCTCTTTTACTCTGTCACGCCCGCCGATTCGCCCTCCGCCTCGCTACCCTGCGCCTTCACCACCGTGCCCCTGATCGCGCCCCCCGTCCAACTCCGCCTCCCCCCTGCCCCTGCGCTTCGCGCGTCCGTTACCTCTGTTTCAGCATATTCAAATTAATTTTTAAAGGGTACAACCCTTGTTTTGTCCTCTATCTTTTCAATTTCTTTCACTTTGGTCACTAACTTTGTATTTTATTCTTGCAGAATTAATTACTAACCCTTTTAATTTTTACTTGTTTGTTTATTATTTGTTTATTACTAACCCCTTTTTTTTTATTGTTGTTATTAACTTACTAACAACTAACTTTTAATACTATTATTGTTACTAACCTTTTAATTTTTGCATTATTATTAACTTTTATAATTGTTGTTAACAATTAATTAACTTTTATTATTGTTGTTAATTAATTAATTTAATTAACTTGGCTAACTTTTATTATTGTTGTTAATTAATTAATCTAATTAACTTGGCTAGCTTTTTATTATTGTTGTTAATTAATTAATCTAATTAACTTGGCTAGCTTTTTATTATTGTTGTTAATTAATTAATTTAATTAATTTGGCTAACTTTTTATTATTGTTGATAATTAATTAATTTAATTAACTTGGCTAACTTTTTATTATTGTTGTTAATTAATTAATTTAATTAATTTGGCTAACTTTTTATTATTGTTGTTAATTAATTAATTTAATTAACTTGGCTAACTTTTTATTATTGTTGTTAATTAATTAATTTAATTAACTTGGCTAACTTTTTATTATTGTTGTTTAACAATTAATTTAATTAACTTTGCTAACATTTATTATTATTTTTAAAGTGGATGGCCAAAAAGCCCCACTTTATTATTATTAATTTTTTTCTTTATATAATTTTTTTATTTAATTCACCTTTACCCTTTACTAATTAATAAATAAATGAAAATTAAAAGAAGATTATTTTGTAATTAATTATTAAGGCTAATAAAAATCATTTTTAAAAAAAGCCAATTATTTTTATTTTTATATACATGTTTTTAATTCTTTAAAGATAACAAAAAGTTAAAATTAATTTTAATAGTTATTTTTATCCAGTAAAAATAATAAAAAAATAAAAATAAAACCTGTTTAAAAAAAATACATGAAAATTAAGACTTTATATTTTACTGATTTATTTAAAATATAACTTTTAAATCCACTAAAATAATAAATATTTTTCATTAAACAAGAAAACAAAAAGAAAACTAAAACAAGATAAGAAAAAGATAAGAAAGACAAGAAAAAGAAAAGAAAAGAAAGATAAGAAAAAGATAAGAAAGATAAGAAAAAGAAAAGAAAGAAAAGAAAGAAAAGAAAGGAAAGATTAAATCAAAAAGAAAAGAAAAATATAAGAAAGAAAAGAGAGAAAAGAAAAGAAAGAAAATAAAAAATAAAATTTTTTTATCTAAAAATTCTATAACAAAAAGAAATTACGAATTAGTAATTAAACTAATAATTAATTCCATAAAAGTAATAATTATATAACTAACAATAAATTTAATTTAATTTCCATATCCGGATGATCCGGCAGGATCTACGGTTTGGAAAATATCAAACTTTTTAAAATAAATAAATTAAATAAAAAGATAAAAAAATCCATATTTTTACAATATGGATAAAATTGTTTAAAATTTCACCAAATTCCGTGTCCAAATGACTCGGCAGAGTCCATGGTTCGGAATCAAAATCTTCCGTGTCCAAATGACTCGGCAGAGTCCATGGTTCGGAAGTATAAAATTTTATACAAATTAACTTAAAAATCCACATTTCGACTAATTCAGTTAAAATCTCTAAATTAACTGAAAATTATTTAAAAGCAAAGTAAAACAAAATTAAAATCAACTAAGGTGCCAATTTTGGGCGCTATAACAATATTGTTTTAGCGTAACCGTACTCCCGATCCCCGAACTCTCGCAGACCAATTTTAAGGTGACCAATCGACCTAAGAAAAAAACTGATTGGTGGCGACTCCAGAAAACCCGACGTTGCCACAGCTTGGCGACTCCGCTGGGGACTCCACGTTAGTGAGTCGAGCCTAAAGTTGATTTGTTTTGATTTACTTTGCTTATTATGTGGATTTATATGTTATATTTACTTATTCTAAACATGCATAATGCATTCACAATATGAAGCTCTATACCCGAGCTTCCTTAAATCAAACACGATTCTTTCTAAGCGGAATTGGTGTTGCTGTCCTTGTGAGGCCACGGTCTCCAAGCCTTCACCGGTTTCAAAGTAGCAAAGTAGTGTATTGCCTTCTGAGACGGTTAGTCTCTGCATGGGCCCACGAAAAGCTATGACTCGAATTAATCCATTCCTTACATTAACCCTAGAGGGTAAGGAATCGGGCCGTCACTATGATTTAGTGACGGGATTCGGGAACTATCCCTTGCCTTTTTGATAAGCTACCTTATGCATATAGAACTCCCCACTTAACCATAGAACTGACCATAGAATTTCTACCATTTTACCAACGCCATAAGCACGTCCTTGTTATGCTATGTTGTTGCTCTACACTTTTATTTTCTTCGTGTCTTATATTTATGGTTTTAATTCATTTTTCCATAATACTTCATGAGTTGTTAATTGCTATTTAACTTATTAATAACCTTATCTTTCTTTTGTTGTACTTCTGTTTTGTGCAATTTTCTCCATGCATCAAAACCACGCATCAAACTATAATAACTTTTGGTCTTTCTAATGACAACTAGAAGTCTGATAAAAACATAATCTCACTTTATATTGCATGCATCCATTACATCAATCATGTGCATACAAAGTCTGATAAAAACATAATCTCATATTGCATGCATCCATTGCATCAATCACATACACATAGGATCTAATAAAATATATCTTACTTTTAAAAGGATAAAATTGGACCTCGACACCGATATTCAACTCGGCTCCAAATAAGATTAATGGTAGAACAAATCGAAGGACGTCTCATAAAGATAGAGTCCAAGATAGAAAGTATGGCCGAACAAATGAAACAATTGATCGAGCTAATCAAGGCGAAAGCAATTCAAGAAGCACAAGTTCAGCCACCCATGACAGAAAGAGAAATGGTCACTTTGTTTGTCCAGACACTGAAGTACCCATATTATGACAAACTCATTGGCAATTCGGCAACTAATTTCTCCGATGTTGTTATGTCTGGAGAAAGGATCGAGCATGGGATTAGGACTGGGAATATTGCTGAATCCTTTAATAATCCTATGAAAAGAGGAGGACCATCCAGAAGAAAAGATGACGAAGTACAACAAATAGGACGCGAAAGAAGGATTCCCCTCGTGGATACTGTGGCTATCGGACCTCGCCTATCCTATTTTGCCAATGGGCCCGATAATTACCTTCCAAATAGGCCCAATGATTATCCTCTGAATAGGCCCAATAATTATCCTCCAAATAGGCCTAATGATTATCCTTCCAATAGGCCCAACAATTATCCTTTTAACAGACCTAATCAGTCATGGCCACCTGCTCCTACTCCTCCAGTACCTGCACCAAGACCAAGAGAAGTTTTCACACCAATTTCCATGACTTATACTGAGTTATACCCAAAACTCATCAAAAGACAATTTATCCGTCCAATTCCTACAAAGCCATTCAAACCCCCATATCCAAGGTGGTATGACCCTAACATTACCTGCCCATATCATGATGGCGTTCCAGGCCATGGCTTGGAAAACTGCATGGCATTGAAGCGCATAGTTCAACAATTAATCGAGTCAAAGTGGTTGGACTTTTCCGATGAGCCAAATGTCACCCACAATCCATTGCCGCCTCATCAAGCAAAACCAAGTCCAAGTTGCTAGGCCCGATGTGATTGATAATTGAAAAGTGAAGATTTCGAGCTAGAATTACATTGACTTTGGAAGGCCTCCAAGTCAGATCTGACCTAACAGTCCGCATACATTTTCGAATGACAGGGAATCCTTTGAATAAACTTGTATCTTTGAAAGCTTGCAAAAGTAATCTAATAGTAAAAATCTCCTAGATTTAGTCCAGAATCTAGGGTGTAGTCTTTGTTAAATGGACACCTGCTATTCTTTTTCTGGTACAACAAAAAGATGTGATGCGTGCATTCTACTACTTTCCATTTTTACACTCTTTCCATTATACTATCCATTATTGCTATCATACTTTGCTTTCTAAATGATACTACTCGTGGGTGAAAATAAAAAGTTAAGGGAAATTTGATAGTAATGATCTTGAAAGTGCTGCCAAATCTAGTAAGAAGGATTTCATATGTTGCACCTCAACCCTCAAAAAGAATTCACAATGGTTATCAACATCCTTGCAAGAAGTTTGGGGTTAGTTTCCAAACAAGGTAGCTCTCATATTAAATGACTTCAGTGGCTTTCCAATTCTCATAAATGCTCAAAAAAAAAAAAAAAGGTTCTCAGTTTTCCGCAACACAAACTCCGAAAAGAAAAAGTTCATCCCTTCCATCAAAAAGCCATTAAAGGGAAAATCCAAAAAAAAAATCCAAAAAAAAAAGAGAGACTGAGAACCAAATAAAGCCACTTGAGTCATCTCACTTCAAGAAGGCTACGATCTCGGTTCTCCATAACACAAACTCCAAAAAAAAAAAAAGGGGGAAAAAGTTCATCCCTTCCATAAAAAAGCCAACAAGGGAAAATTCAAAACAAAAAAAAAAAAAAAGAGAGACTGAGAGCAAATACAAGCAAGTAAGGCCACTTGAATCATCTCATTTCAAGAAGGCTATGATCTCGGTTCTCTGTAACAAAAACTCCGAAAAGGAAAAAGTTCATCCCTTCCATCAAAAAGCCAACAAGGGAAAATTCAAAACAAAAAAGAACTGAGAACAAGCACGAGCAAGCAAGGCCACTTGAGTCATCTCACTTCAAGAAAGTTATCAAATATGTCATCACCATAGCTCACACAAAAAAAAAAGGAACAAAAAAAATATATAAAAAAAAACAAAACAAAAAAAAAAAGAAAGGGAAACAAAAACAAAAACAAAAAAAAGAGAAAGGAAAAAAAGGGCTCAAACTAGAGCAAAAGAAAAAAAGATAGAAAAAGTGAGCTATGGATTCTAGACTGAAAACCTGCAAAGGCGGTTTAGAAAACAAAAGTAACCCTCAAACCAAGTGTACATAAAGATTACGATAGTTGGGGGGCAACAGATGAGATCAAACTTTCTGGAAAAGGTGGCAAGTTTGAAGTCATCACTATTGAGTTTTTCACCATAATCAAATCTGCTCACGAGTAGTATTAAAAGACCCTTCTTTCACACCATTCAAACTTAACTTTCCTCAGACCTAACATCCTCATTCAGTCAAAAGACTATCATTGTGAATCATGTTTCTACCTTATTTAATGCTGCTCACGAGTAGTATTAAAAGACCCTTTTTTTCACACCACTCAAACTTAACTTTACTTAGACCTAATATTTACCTCTTAATATTATTCTCATTCAGCTAAAAGACTGCCACAAAAAAAAAACATTCAAACTTAACTTTCCTCACACCTAACATTTACCTCTCGATATCATCCTCATTCAGTTAAAAGGCTATTATTGTGAATCATGTTTCTACCTTATTGCCTTGCACAGTTTATGTCTTCGAGTTGGAAAGGGAAGAATGACAGGATATTTTAATTAAAAACAAAGACCGTAAATTACTTTGTCAAGCTTTGCAAATTGATGAAAGTTTTTCTTTAAGGCCAAACCATTATTCATTAATGTATGTAGACTTAAAAGTGAGGAGATAACTTGAGTCCTTCTTTAATAAGATGTGGTTCTTGTAAGAGAAATTTACGATCAAGTGCCATCACAAAGGTCTAGAAATGCTCGACCTTCTGTTAAAGGCGAGGTGATACCTTTTATCCACATAAATACCATATTCAGGGGGGCAAAGTAGTCTCTACTAAGCGTAAGAAGAGTACTGCCAAGAAAGAAGCTCAATAGACAAGGGGGCAAGTCTTATGGATCAGAACCTGAGTCTAAGGAAGAGCAATCATTTGGACTGTAACATGGGGGTAAACAAGTGTCGACACGGCCACAAGAAAAGGGGCAAAACAGACATTAAAAGTAAAGCCTTTGATGGTATCAAATCCATGACAATGGATGAGTACCCGAAATAGATATAAATTATGAGGCGGGCCAACTTTAAAGAAATTGAGGCCAAAATTCAAGAACAAGTCAAAGAAAGAGGATTTTGAAAAGAGTTGGGCTTTTGAGGCAGTAAACAAAAGCTGGAAAGCATAAAGAGATTCAATGATAGTCCAAGAAGGCAATCATAAAGAAGATCCAGTAAAGCAAAGACATGAAGAACTAGATTCACCAAAAATAAAAACTAAAAAAATAAAATAAAAATAAAAATAAAAAAGAACCATCAATTATACATGCTTTGCATTCATGCATTTCATATCATGCATACATAGCCTTTACATAACAAGGACCAAACGGGAATCACATTCACAGCACAGTTACAGCAGTATAAGCTTAGATCTCAATGTCATCAGCTCTTACCAATCTATCACTGGATACACAGCTAATATGCGGGACCAACCCGCATCAGGAATTCAAGGATAAAGTTGACAATATTGTCAAAAGCTTGGCTACCGATTCAATAATCGAGGCTACACCTGGAAGGATAGGATTGACGCCAGTTAGTAGTATCCAAGATAAGAGATAGCTATAGCCAAGGATAAGGCAGATATAAAAAAAAATATAAAGTAGACAATATTGTCAAAAGCCTGGCAATTGATTCAATAATCGAGGCTACACCTGGAAGGACAGGATTGATGCCAGCTTAGTAGCATCCAAGACAAGAGATAGCTGTGGTCAAAGATAAGGCAGATATCAAGAAATATTGTCGTTGAAAATTTGTCAAAAGCGGACAAAAGATTCAATAATCAAGGACTCGATCGACGTCAGCTGGATGGAATATCAAAGATAAGAAATATCATTCACATCAAAATAAAGTAGGATCCACTTTTCCGGTTAAACGGCGGATACAGTATTCCGTGACTCTCAAGTCGGTTCTCTCAGTTGCCCATAATAACTGATTCTTTCCTCTCTTCTGTCTTTTACTTCCCTCTAGAAAATGGATCCTACTCTTTCTGTCTTAAGAAAATATTTTCCTTCTCTCCCAATGAACATTCTCAAAAAGATCTACCAAGTTCGCTGTGAACGATTAAGAGTTCTGATGCACAAAGGAATCCCTGAAGATGTGCGGTGGTTAATCGAAGCCAAGGTTCGTCTGGCAGGTGAAATCCCAGAGGCATTTGTGTCTCACATGCCTGGTATAGGCAAAAGCTCTTATGCCAAAAAGCGAAGAGTGAAAAGGTTACAAGTCTGCCATAAATGTGGACGGTGGACTTGTAATACTAAATGTCGTTCTTTAGGGATGATCTCTGATAATCGAGAAGATAAAATACGATTCATTAAGAATGGCCTGAGTAAGGACTCGTTGGATGATATCCAATTGACTCTTGAGACGCATTCTTGTGGATCCGTGCAACGTGAACTTCTTGGTTTATGGAGCATTTTTCATGAAGAACGAAACCGTTACAGTCTCGGGAATCTGACTGTAAATGACCCTGTTTGCCAGCTTGTAAGAAAACTGGATGGGAAGCAAATCCTCGACTCATAGAAGCCGTTAATGCCGTTACTAGATGTAAAGCCAGTGGAAGATGTGAGTCACAGTCACAATTACTGTACATACAATTTGTTATATTTGAAAAAGTTTGCATTTTCTTTTGACAGATGTACATGCTCCCCTAAGTGTAATCGACACGCTATCCCTTTTCATCACTATAAATGCGTGTTCTTCCTCCTGATTAAGCAGCGGATAAGATACCCCGTGACTTCTAAAGTCGGTTATTCCAGTCTCCTACAATAACTGATTCATTTCTCTCTTCTCTCAAATTCTTCTCTCATCAATGGATTCTACTCTTTCTGCACTGCGAAAATACTTTCCTTCCCTTCCAATAAAAGTCCTTAAAAAGATCTACCTTGCTAGATGTGAAAGAATCAGAGTTTTTACACGCAAAGGCATTCCCGATAATGTGCAGTGGATAATTGAAGCTAAGGTCCGTCTGGCGGGTGAAGTTCCAGATGCATTTATGCCCCGCATGCCCGGTTTAGGTAAAAGCCGTTATGCCAAAAGGCGAAGAGCAAAGAGACTAGGCGTGTGTTATAAATGTGGGCGATGGAATTGTATTACTAAATGTCGCTCTTTAGGATACATCTCCATAAATCCTGAAGATAAAAGAAAATTCATTAAGAATGGCCTGCGTAAGGAATCTCTGGAAGATATCCGAGAGACTCTTGAAACGCATTCTTGTGGAAAAGTGCAAGGTGAAATTATCAGTTTATGGAGGACTTACCATAAAGAACGAAACCGTTACAGTCTTGGGAATGTGACTTTAAACGATCCTGTTTGTCAGTTTGTAAGAAAACTGGATGGGAAGCAAATCCCCGACTTATAGATGGCATTGAAGCCATTACTGGACATAAATCACGGGAAGATAAGAGCTGCGGTCATGATTCCTGTACATATAAGCTGTCATTTGTCTTTTCTTTTGACAATAATGTACTTGCTTCTGTAAGTGTAATTAACGCATTATCCCTTTCATCACTATAAATATGTGTTAGTTATTTTCGTTTCCTACAATCACTAATTTCTTTCTTTGCCTCCTTCATCAATGGAGTCTTCTCTTTCTGCCCTACGAAAGTATTTTCCTTCCTTCCCAATAAATGTTCTTAAAAAGATTTATCAAGCTAGATGTGAACGATTCAGAGTATTTATGCACAAAGGCATTCCTGATAATGTGCGGTGGCTAATTGAAGCTAAGGTTCGTTCAGCTGGAAGCGTTCTTTCCCCGTATGCCCGGCTTTGGTAAAAGCGCTTATGCCAAAAAAAGAAGAGCAAAGAGGCTAGGCGTTTGTCATAATTGTGGATGGTGGATTTGCGGCAATAAATGTCGTTCTCCAGGAGTGATCACCAGAAATCGTAATGATAGAATAAGATTCATTAAGAATGGCTTGCGTAAGGAATCTCTAGAAGATATTCGAGAGGTTCTTGAAGCGCATTCTTGCGGAATAGTGCAATTTGAGGTTGTTGGATTATGGATAATTTTCCAAAAAGAACGAGATCGTTACAGTCTTGGGAATCTGACCCTAAACGACCCTGTTTGCCAGTTTGTGAGAAAGCTAGATAAGATGCAAATCACCGATTCATAGAAAGCATTAAAGCCATTACTGGACGCAAAGCCAGTGAAAGACGAGGATCAAAGTCACGATTACTGTACGTGCTAGCTGTCGCTTTTGAAATTTTCCTCCCCTTTTGGTAATAATGTATTCACTACTGACGTGAACCAAAGTCACGATTACTGTACATGGTCGCTTTTGAAATTATCCTCCCAATAATGTACCCACTCCTGACATGAGATACAGTTATGATTACTGTATATAGCTGCCACTTTTTAAAATTTTCCTTCTCTTCCAACAATCACGTACCTACTCCTGACGTAAGCTACAGTAGTGACTACTGTACATGCTAGCAGCTATTTTGAAAATTTTCCTCCTCTTTTAACGATAGTGTACCCATACCTGACCAAAGTCATACTCGTGACTACTGTGAATAGCTGGCAATAATGTATCCATTCTTGAAAATAAAATTATTGCCTTATCTCTTCATCTCTATAAATATATCCTCTTTTCTCACAAGGGTAAGGATAGGAATGGAGAAAACCCCAACTCGTAAATCTCGAAGTATTTGTGTATTTTCTGGGGCTTTTCCTGGAAAAGATGAAGAGTATTTAAAAGCAGCCAACCATTTGGGTAGAGTATTAGCTGAGCGAAAAATACATTTAGTTTATGGAGGAGGTAGTGTCGGATTAATGGGAGGTGTAGCATCAGCAGCATCTCTAGGAGGAAGTCAAGTTCTGGGCATTATCCCTGGACCTCTGAAATTTATTTCTGGGGGCACGATTGGAGAAGAATTAGTGGTTAAAAATTTGCAAGAGCGTGTGTTACAAATGCTTTTAAATGCTGATGCTTTTATCGCTCTACCAGGTGGTTTTGGCACATTGGGAGAAGTCTTTCAAATTGCTTCCATGGCCCAACTTAATTTGCATAAGAAACCCATTGGGCTTTTAAATGTTAACAATTTCTTTACAGGTCTGATAGCTTTTATGGATTATGCTATGCAGAAGAATTTCATATCAAGAGTGGCACGGCGAATCATAATATCCGCAACAACTGCTGAAGAATTGCTAGATAAAATACAAGCTTTTGTTCCTGAACCAGATCCAGCAATGATTCAGATAGACTGGACACGACAGTTTTTCCCGACCAGTTCACTCCCATAATGGTCCTCTACTCACCTTGTTGAAGTATTGTGGAAGAAAGAAGCGATCTGATCCGTTTTTCTTGTCCTTTAGTTTTAATTATCAGCATTTTCTTTCGTATTTCAGTTTTTATTTTCAGGGAATTTCGTTATCTTATAAGATAGTTTCGTCCATGCTGATATTAAAACCATGGGACAATGCCTTTAGGTTGGAATGGCTGAGTAAAGAGTAATTTTTATTACTCTTGAGACGCATCCTATTAGGTCTACTAGGCATAACATTTTGGGGTAGTTAAGCTTTAACCTTATTTGGATGACATATCTCACAAGGGAATCTATATTTACTGAAGAAAATATTAGATGAACCTTGGATATTGATTCCAAACATCCGTTCCCTTTACATAATTTTTCAGTGTTATTGTCATCATCAAGATTCACTCATCTTATCGAAGTTTAAATTTTTGCACTCACCTATTATGAAAATTCACACTTTCGAAGAAAATTATTCCAATTTCAATTGCTTTCATATAAATTTCGCTCGAGGTCCTAAGGAAAGCTCTTTAGCCTCAAAATCAATTTTCATCAACGGGGTTTTAAGGATGGAACCTTTGCCTCGAAAACAATCAATTTTCATCATCGGGGTTTTAAGGATGGAACCTTTGCCTCGAAAATAATCAATTTTCATCATCGGGGTTTTAAGGATGGAACCTTTGCCTCGAAAACAATCAATTTTCATCATCGGGGTTTTAAGGATGGAACCTTTGCCTCGAAAAGAATCAATTTTCATCATCGGGGTTTTAAGGATGGAACCTTTGCCTCGAAAACAATCAATTTTCATCATCGGGGTTTTAAGGATGGAACCTTTGCCTCGAAAATAATCAATTTTCATCATCGGGGTTTTAAGGATGGAACCTTTGCCTCGAAAATAATCAATTTTCATCATCGGGGTTTTAAGGATGGAACCTTTGCCTCGAAATTAATCAATTTTCATCATCGGGGTTTTAAGGATGGAACCTTTGCCTCGAAAACAATCAATTTTCATCATCGGGGTTTTAAGGATGGAACCTTTGCCTCGAAAACAATCAATTTTCATCATTGGGGTTTTAAGGATGGAACCTTTGCGTCGAAAATAATCAATTTTCATCATCGGGGTTTTAAGGATGGAACCTTTGCCTCGAAAATAATCAATTTTCATCATCGGGGTTTTAAGGATGGAACCTTTGCCTCGAAAACAATCAATTTTCATCATCGGGGTTTTAAGGATGGAACCTTTGTCTCGAAAATAATCAATTTTCATCATCGGGGTTTTAAGGATGGAACCTTTGTCTCGAAAATAATCAATTTTCATCGTCGGAATTTTAATGATGGAACCTTTGTCTCGAAATCAATCAATTCGAGGTTTTAAGGATGGAACCTTTACCTCGACATCAATCAATCAATTCGAGGTTTTAAGGATGGAACCTTTGCCTCGAAATCAATCAATCAATCCGAGGTTTTAAGGATAGAACCTTTGCCTCGAGATCAATCAATCAATTCGAGGTTTTAAGGATGGAACCTTTACCTCGACATCAATCAATCAATTCGAGGTTTTAAGGATGGAACCTTTGCCTCGAAATCAATCAATCAATCCGAGGTTTTAAGGATAGAACCTTTGACTCGAGATCAATCAATCAATTCGAGGTTTTAAGGATGGAACCTTTACCTCGACATCAATCAATCAATCCGAGGTTTTAAGGATGGAACCTTTGTCTCGACATCAATCAATCAATTCGAGGCTTTAAGGATGGAACCTTTACCTCGACATCAATCAATCAATCCGAGGTTTTAAGGATGGAACCTTTGCCTCGAAATCAATCAATCAATTCAAGGTTTTAAGGATGGAACCTTTACCTCGACATCAATCAATCAATTCGAGGTTTTAAGGATGGAACCTTTGCTTCGAAATCAATCAATCAATCTGAGGTTTTAAGGATGGAACCTTTGCCTCAGAAACAATCAATTTTCCTTCAACGATAGGAGAGCTCCTATCGCCGGGGTTCTAAAGAGAGTTCCTTAACCTCAGGATTTAGGCGGCGAAAAGGTTTTCAATGCCTAGCTAAGCCGGACGAAATTTGGTAACGACTTTGCATACATCATGTCTCATGAAGCATGCAAAGGGGGGCAGCTGTTGACACCCAATTTCGTCCGACCATAAAAAATTTTAAAAGAAATTAAATAAAAGAAATTAAATAAAAAAAATTATTATTTTTATTATTATTATTATTACTAAAAATTTTAATTAGTTTAAAATACATTTTTTTTTTGTGAAGATTTGATTTAAAATGATATATGTGTGTATTTGAAAGAAAAAAAGAAAGCTCCAAAAAAATGGCAAAATTTAAAAGTTTGAGGTAAAAATGACAACATTAAGAAGTTTCGGGAAAAATTGACAAATTCTGAAAGTTCCAGGAGCATTTGGTAGTTTGTCACATAAAATTTTGGGCCTGCCGACGTTTCTGGCGCAAATTGACAGAAAACGACAAAATTGTCAAAATCAGAAGCTTCAGGAACTTATCCAGAGGCTGAGAGACGTAAAGGACTAAAATTGTCATTTTACCAATTTAAAAGATAAGTTTGAATTTTTTATTAATTTATCCATCAACAGTTCAGCCAAACTTCCTCTATAAATAGCCCCCCAAATTTTGTGCTGAACACAGAAAAAAATAGAAAGAAAGCTTAGAGCTCCGTTTCAAAAAAAAGATAAAATTACAGCCTTATTCCCTAGCTTATCTTCCCTCTGCCCAGAAATTCCCAAATTTTATTTCCTTACGAATTGACCATCTTCTTCCTTCTTCCTTCTCTTTCTCTCTCTTCTCTTTTACTCTGTCACGCCCGCCGATTCGCCCTCCGCCTCGCTACCCTGCGCCTTCGCCACCGTGCCCCTGATCGCGCCCCCCGTCCAACTCCGCCTCCCCCCTGCCCCTGCGCTTCGCGCGTCCGTTACCTCTGTTTCAGCATATTCAAATTAATTTTTAAAGGGTACAACCCTTGTTTTGTCCTCTATCTTTTCAATTTCTTTCACTTTGGTCACTAACTTTGTATTTTATTCTTGCAGAATTAATTACTAACCCTTTTAATTTTTACTTGTTTGTTTATTATTTGTTTATTACTAACCCCTTTTTTTTTATTGTTGTTATTAACTTACTAACAACTAACTTTTAATACTATTATTGTTACTAACCTTTTAATTTTTGCATTATTACTAACTTTTATAATTGTTGTTAACAATTAATTAACTTTTATTATTGTTGTTAATTAATTAATTTAATTAACTTGGCTAACTTTTATTATTGTTGTTAATTAATTAATCTAATTAACTTGGCTAGCTTTTTATTATTGTTGTTAATTAATTAATCTAATTAACTTGGCTAGCTTTTTATTATTGTTGTTAATTAATTAATTTAATTAATTTGGCTAACTTTTTATTATTGTTGATAATTAATTAATTTAATTAACTTGGCTAACTTTTTATTATTGTTGTTAATTAATTAATTTAATTAATTTGGCTAACTTTTTATTATTGTTGTTAATTAATTAATTTAATTAACTTGGCTAACTTTTTACTGTTGTTAATTAATTAATTTAATTAACTTGGCTAACTTTTTATTATTGTTGTTAATTAATTAATTTAATTAACTTGACTAACTTTTTATTATTGTTGTTTAACAATTAATTTAATTAACTTTGCTAACATTTATTATTATTTTTAAAGTGGATGGCCAAAAAGCCCCACTTTATTATTATTAATTTTTTTCTTTATATAATTTTTTTATTTAATTCACCTTTACCCTTTACTAATTAATAAATAAATGAAAATTAAAAGAAGATTATTTTGTAATTAATTATTAAGGCTAATAAAAATCATTTTTAAAAAAAGCCAATTATTTTTATTTTTATATACATGTTTTTAATTCTTTAAAGATAACAAAAAGTTAAAATTAATTTTAATAGTTATTTTTATCCAGTAAAAATAATAAAAAAATAAAAATAAAACCTGTTTAAAAAAAATACATGAAAATTAAGACTTTATATTTTACTGATTTATTTAAAATATAACTTTTAAATCCACTAAAATAATAAATATTTTTCATTAAACAAGAAAACAAAAAGAAAACTAAAACAAGATAAGAAAAAGATAAGAAAGACAAGAAAAAGAAAAGAAAAGAAAGATAAGAAAAAGATAAGAAAGATAAGAAAAAGAAAAGAAAGAAAAGAAAGAAAAGAAAGGAAAGATTAAATCAAAAAGAAAAGAAAAATATAAGAAAGAAAAGAGAGAAAAGAAAAGAAAGAAAATAAAAAATAAAATTTTTTTATCTAAAAATTCTATAACAAAAAGAAATTACGAATTAGTAATTAAACTAATAATTAATTCCATAAAAGTAATAATTATATAACTAACAATAAATTTAATTTAATTTCCATATCCGGATGATCCGGCAGGATCTACGGTTTGGAAAATATCAAACTTTTTAAAATAAATAAATTAAATAAAAAGATAAAAAAATCCATATTTTTACAATATGGATAAAATTGTTTAAAATTTCACCAAATTCCGTGTCCAAATGACTCGGCAGAGTCCATGGTTCGGAATCAAAATCTTCCGTGTCCAAATGACTCGGCAGAGTCCATGGTTCGGAAGTATAAAATTTTATACAAATTAACTTAAAAATCCACATTTCGACTAATTCAGTTAAAATCTCTAAATTAACTGAAAATTATTTAAAAGCAAAGTAAAACAAAATTAAAATCAACTAAGGTGCCAATTTTGGGCGCTATAACAATATTGTTTTAGCGTAACCGTACTCCCGATCCCCGAACTCTCGCAGACCAATTTTAAGGTGACCAATCGACCTAAGAAAAAAACTGATTGGTGGCGACTCCAGAAAACCCGACGTTGCCACAGTTATGAAAAACAAAAAATTATTAATCAGAGTTTAGGAAAAAAATAATACCACATTGCACTTTCCCTATAGGTTCCCTCTTAATTGTTAGTTATTGACTTGTACAGAAAATGGCACAAACAGTATTTCGTAACACATGTAAAACCTATATTGCACTAAATGTGGGGAATATATTGAAATCACCCAATTGAAGCACAAATACTCACTAAACAAAGTTGCAACGCATAAAAAAATTGAACCTAGAGATTTAAAAGTGAGGAGTGGAGATTGTAGCTGCTGCCTGTGTTTTGCTACTGAAATGTTGACATTATAGGAAATGTATTAGATTCACATGCATTATATTGTGATATATATTGATTGATTACACAGAAAACAAAGCTGTAGAAGAGAAAAAATTCGAACCTAGTACTGTTCTTGTAATGTAGAACAGGGGGGCTGGAGATTATAGCTGATGCCTATATTTTGCTACTGAAATGTTGACATGGTAGGAAAATGTATTAGATTGACATGCACTATTGTGGGAAATGTACAGATTGATTATAAAAATTAATAGGAGAAAACCAACTGAACAGCAGGCGATTGAATCCCAATGGTGGAGCACCGATAGCCGACAAACCGTGAGAGTTGTTGCTCCTCAGTGAAAGCTTGTCAGTTCTTTTTTTTTTTTTTTTGCCTTACTAACGCTTCAGTGCCAAAACTAGTTGAAAGAAACAAACTGGTGGAAAGATAAACTGTTAAATCTGATGGTTATTTATAATCAGTTTGTATAACTGTCGACGTAGTGGGAAACTCGGCTACTATGAATGGGGAAGTTAAAAAAGAGGTAGGCAAACATGGGTAGGAAAATGATAAGATAAAGGATGTTAACTTTAAATTTTGAAAACTGACAATAAAAGATAAATGAAAAATAAATATTTTGAAATGCAATTGGTTCGAATGTATTATGAAATTTATATTTTTTTTGTTGAATGCAAAAAAGTCTGGTATCAACTGATTTCAATTTTCACTAATTTTTTGACGAAACGTGGGGTTAGTGGAATGCAGTTTTTAAAATAAATTAATGTCATATATATGACATGTGTCATGTTAAGAAATTGAGAATATAATAATAAAAAAACTAAAATTTGTTTTCAGTTAAACTAATAGCGAATCTTGAACTGACATATGTGCTTTAATAGGTTCAAAAGTGGAAATCGCCACGTGTTGCTCTGTAATCAGTTTGGAAGTCCACGTGTCAGCTTTTAAATTACTTTAAAATTTGTTAAAATTATGAGAAGACCATTTGTCCAATTTACCTGCTTTCATATCTATTTATAGATTTGAAAAAAAGATAAATTATATAGAATATTTCAGGATTTAAAATGATAATGAAAGAAATTGGACCATGAATATTTTAAAGAGCTACATCCATAAGTAATTGTGGAAATAGGTAATTAATTGCGGTGGTCATGATTTATTACTAAGAATTGATTTCTCAAATAATCTGGATTGTAAAACTGGTAATTAATTTAATAGAAATATGCATATAGAGCATATACATTTATGCATAGTGGTAATAATAAAGTACCAAAATTATAGTGTAACCTTTCACTATCTATAGAGATTAATTCTTCAGACTCAAACACCTTGTATGATTTAAAATGTTAGTTTTAGAAAATAGTAGGGATGAGTGACAAGATAACCTTGTAAAGGAATCAAATTGATCAATTTGATGAAAAAGATCATGATAAAAGCAATCCAGGCGATTCTATCAATGGAAATAGAAATGTTGGAGATGAACTTCAACCAGGAACTTTATAAAGGAAGCTTATTAAAATTATTGATATAACTTCGTGAGTTTGTTTTTCTATTGTCCATATCAAATATACTTATATATAATCAAATTTTGTTAACAAACAAGAATATGTAGTAACAATTCAGATAGTGATTAGCAAAGGATCTGAGAAATAATTGGAGGAGAAATAATTGGAGGAGCTGGTGGGTTGTGAACAAGCTCTCATGCAAACGCTGACCATATTTAGACCGAGAGTTATTGAGCTGTTCACAACATTGAAAAAGCATCATGTAACCGATCGTTCCCTGATGCCGATTTGGGATAATCTTGACGCGCTTGAGAAAGAATCAAGAGAACTTGCACTAGATGCTAGCAAAGAAAATGGTACCGATGACTCGGAGAGGGAGGAGGATGAAACCAAAGATTAGGATTTAAGTTATAATTAGCTATTTTATAAGTATAATCTATAGGGTAAGTTTACTTTTTCATTACCCAAATACTATTGTGCCCTGTCATTGGAATCTCATTTAGTATTTGTTTCTTATATATAGTGGTCATCTATAACAATAAAAACTGTTTGTTTTCGGCCATTATGGATTCTTAAATATTATTTGTTTAAAAACTATAATCAACTATTTACTTAATTTAACACCAACTAATATTGCAATAATTACTCTGGTAACAATAAGAACTATTTGCATTCGGCCATTGTGAGTTCTTATTTTATATTCATTCTGAGTAAAGGAAAAACTGTAATAAGCTACTTACTTAATTATTCAACTAGTTTCATAACCCATCAAACCGGCAGGGTCACTGTGCAAAATTAACAGTTTTATAATTAAGACAAAATGCTAATGTCAAGGTAAAGTGAAAGGCTAATTTTTGTTTAGGAACTCAGTCGCAACATCACAATCCTTGTGTAAGAATAGCCTGTTGAAATAAGGAAAGCTGAAATTAGTATATGGGTAAACATAATAGCTTAATATCGAATTCATAGGATATAGGTATAGTAATTATAGTAAAAATAAGAGAAAATGGGGAAGAAATTACATTTCATGTGCGGCAAGTAAATTTGCATCAAATAGGAAGTCCATTTTTTTAGGATGTGAACCTCGTGGGTTTTCATGAAGGTCCAACCTGTGGAAAAGCTATGTAAGCAATGTGACAACATTAAAGCAATGTAATAGAAAGAAGATGGGAGAATGGTTCGTTTCCCATACAAAGAGGCATCTGTGTCACCCCTATTGACTGTATCCTGTAGACCATAAAGAATTTCAGCAGGGAACCAATCTCTGTGTCTTCTAAGCTAGCTAAAACGTCATTCAAGGGTCACACAGTAAGCATCGATAACATATTCTTGGAACAATCTACCACCTCAGAGTATTAGAGAGTGAACAAAACTACAGTGCTAGAACTGGAAGGCATAGAACTCCTTCGGAGTAACTATTGCTGAAGAAATAAGTTGCCCATCCGTTGTTACATAGGTAATCTCTAAATGGTACCCATCATCTCTGTAAACCAAGAGCAAATGGAAAATGTAAGGCACAGCGTTTTGCATGGAAAAAAATCTATGGTATGAGGTTTTGAATTCCCTGGGTACACCAGTATATCTTGATGATTTCCAGTATCCTTATTAATACCATCAAAAAGTCCAACAACCTCATTTGATGTTGGCTAGTTATATTGTCGATCTAGTGCCCGGGAACTAAGAAGTCGTATCCTTACTGGAAGCAATGTGGTGTGACAACAGTGGTATGACAAACACATCCATAACTAACAACATTAGAATGTGTAAGAGGTGTTGACTGGAGTCGATTTGTGATATTAACCAATGGAGGTCTAGATGATAAATGGTTATAAGGTAGAGGAGAGTTATAAGACTAATTTTATGGAGCTGTGGGATCTGTGTTAGAAGTGGATGAAGATGGATTTCGGCCAAGAGGACACCTAAGCTCACAGCGTCATTGTAGACGAAGGGCTCTTCAAACATGAGAGTCCATATAGGCAAGGAGAAAAACTCACGTGTAAATCCTATAATATTAATTGGGAAATAAAGTAGAAGACTAAATTCAGTATCAAATACCATATAAGATAATAACGAACTTAAGATCTTTAAATTAAGGAATAATATTAAAGTGAAACAAATAAAGTAAGAATGAAACATGAAGTAGTACCATAAAAATGATCACCAAAGACAATAAACACCTAATAACTATAGAACTAAAATAACCATCTACTGAAACCTATAGACCATGACAAGGAAGCAATGAAGCTCATCATCTACGACACACTCATCACATAACCTAAGATCATCTATCTCATAATAGCACTCACTCTAATTATTCAAAGGGGGAGTCATGATGATGCAATGGACACACATGCCACATTCTCGACGAAGAAGTTGTTGATCAACAGTTTCAACAAACACATCACATTTTTGCTTAGGCCACCTTTGAACAATTACTCCAATTATGTAATCAGCTTCATTTCGAAGCTCTTGAATATGCCTTCCCCAATGTGTTCCTTCTTGGTTTTTAAGGTTACGAATATATTCAATGCTTTGTTTCATGTGGAAATGGCCATGAACTCCACCAAGGATGGCATACAGGTACTTAGCCACAGGAATACCACGGAGAGATGAGAGATAGATGTAGTAAATCCTCTCAATAAATTCCTCATACTTGAAATAAGTAGTAACCCCATGGAGGAACATAGCAATGGGATGGCTGGAGTCCTTCAATTCATTGAATCGAGTAAAGGGCATATGAGAAGACTAAGACCAAATGACAGATGAGACATCCAAAGTTGTGAAAATGGCTGAAATAGTGAAGGCTAGGGCGAAACAGTGGTGGACAGAGGCTAAATTAGCAACATCCCTTGGTCGGTCCGACAAGACCTTAGAGAGGATGAAAGTGATAAACTCGGTAGGTAAGCGGATCATGGTAGGAAAAGTTCACTACGTTGTAGAAATGGTCAAGTTTGTTAAGTAAATAATGTCACTAAGTTGGAGTAACAAAATAATGTAATACTAATAAAGAGTCAGAAAAGGCACACATTTAAAATTTATAAAGGAAAAAATAGTTATAAGAATGAATACGGAAGTATGTTAACAATAGAAACTGCAAATTAAAAATAAATAAAGGATCACATAGTGATTAAATTTAAAAAAATGCATTTATAAGACATATATAATGATTGGGAGAAATTGAAACAATTGTAAAATAAGAGATAAATTTTAATTTTTGAATGTGTCTACCACATTAAAAAAAGGAAGGAGTAAAGTGCAAAAGATAACATTTTCAAGGTCATAAATTGATAAGATCTAAATAGAGTTATTGGCCTAATAAGTTTTTATGGTGGCCCACCATTTTTGTAAGCCCGAAATGTCCTAAAACCCAAATGATATCAAAATACATGGGTTTTACGGAAGTGAAGACTTCCAAACCAATGCCCTAAATCATAGCTTTCCATCTAGATTCCTCACTCTGTCTTTCCATCCCTCTATCCTTATCCTTCTTTGTCTCAGACCGAAGCCGAATTTGGCTGTGTCTATCGGACCTACTTTCAAATATCTGGTGTTAGGATTGGGAGAAAGAGATGGGTGAACTTTCAGGGGGTTCCTTTTTTCTTTTATACGGGATTGGCATTGCCGGTGTGTCTGTGTGAGGGATAGGATCAGCGGATTAAGGACATTGCCCGGTAAGTTGTGATAGCCTGGAAAATTGTTTGGTTTGGAAGCTAGAGTCTACCTTTTTTATTAGATCTAGGGTTTATTTTGCACAATCTATGACTGAACCTATGTTTTCTAGTACATCGGGTTTGTAAAATCCATGTTTCTTTTCTTATGTGGACTTTCAAAATCGGCAACAGTTTGAAATCCTAGCCTCTGTCTGCAAGATCCAACGACGTGCGAGAATTGGACAGGCAACCTAGTATTTTAAAACTTTAATTTTTGTTTCTTTGGATCCCCATCCCTATTCTTTATTTTTTGCTTTTCCGATTGTGGTCAATGACCATTGTTTTCTTTTGTTTTTCTGGGCTTTGATATGCAAGCAATGAAGGAGGCCAAGGCTGAACTGAACTTAGGCAAATATTCATAGATCGGGCTTCAAACTTTGAAAATATTTTTTAAGGTTTGCTAGATTGACTATTGTGTTTCTTGTTTCTCTGATTTTAAGTAATTTTTTCCACAAAAATTTTGGTCTCCAAGGGGTAGAGTGCTCCTTGCCTAGTGTTTATTAGTGGTCCAAACTAATTTCCCCAAAATCCCATCGTTTCAAATACACTGGGCTTTAAACATTCCTATTTTTCTTGGTAAGCATCATTGGTTCTTATTAATCTCCTCTATAAAATGGGTATTCTTTTTTGTTAATCAATGCAGTAATTCCTTTTAAGCACACTAATGCTCAATTAGTTTTTCTTGGTTATTTTTGCCAAGACGGGTTCCTTATAGACCAAAGACAACACTAACAGATGCTACTTGTAAAAGGAAGAAAGGATGGCTAAACCAGTCCGGCCACATAAAGTGTCAGCCAATTCTAGGCCATGAGGTATTCTTTACATAAACAATGTTCCAATTCATAGTTATTCAGCTCCCTATCTAAGTTAATCATGTTTGGCTATATGTCTTACTTTGTTGATTCGGCTTGAAAAAACTAAGCTAAGCCTAGGCAGTAAAATACTAAACATTTACTTTGAAGAAATTAAGATATGTTCTTCTAAAATGACAAACAAATCATGTTTTTTAATGGTTAATGTTTGAAAATGAAGGATAGGAAAAACTACAATATGGTTCCATTTTTTCAGAATAGAAATAGTGGTTAAAAGAATTCTAAACTTTTTTGCTGAAAAGTTGGTAAGCACAAACAATAGATAGAGAATGTGTAGTTAACTAAATGGAATGCCTATGCCTAGAGAAGGAAACATAATAAACACTATAGTAGCAAAGGTGTCCTGAATAGGGGAGATGGCAAATAAAATAGAGAGATTGTATTCTTAAGATACATAAATGGTATTTTTCTAAAAATTCAAATCACAGCACAAACTATATATCTAAATTTACTTAGATTTAGCAAGCATATTATAAATTTGTTTATACAAAAAAGATGCTAGAAATTAAAAAAAATATGGATGCATAATTCTCGATTAGTTTAGTTCTCTACATACAAAAGCAACAAAAAAAACAGTAATATCAAGATATTGGATGACGTGAAAAAAATTTTAAATTAAAGTTGAACAAACTACTTTTTCCTGTAGCTTTACTAATTTTGGATGGTGTGAAAGCTTGAAACCTGAGATTTTCCATCACTTGTAATGAATGTGTAGAAAAAAATGATGAGAAAAGTTTTTAGAGAGCATTTTGGGTTTTTGGGTAAAGCAAAATATCACAACATTGAACTTTCATAGTATGATAATTTCATAGTATGGTGTTCACCTAATCAATGTCTAGAAAGGGTTCTCTAGAAAGAGGAATAAGTGACAAGGCTGGTTTAGTATATTATACGTACGACCTAACTTCCAACATTTCTGAGCTACCTATTCGTTACGGCAAGAATGAGTATATTATACGTTTGACCTAACTTATAACGTCATAATGACCAAGAATGTGAATTGAAATATAGGTAGGTTCCTTCTTCTTGACTTCCATTTTTAGGGGGGAACTGAGTAAGAACAGTGCAATGTGGTTCGATTTTTTCAGAATGAAAAAAAAAGGTTAAAAAATTGTAAGATTTGATAGATAAATAAATAATGAAAACAATAACATTCAGCCACATAGGGTAAACACATAGAAGTAAAGCAAATGTCCAAAACATGAGTGACTGGAAATTAGACTTACAGAAAACTAAAAATAATGGTAAGACATGGAATAACGTTAGTTGATCCAAATTTAAAAACCTAAGTCCTACAGCCCATTGTCCTCCTCTGGGTTCGACTTCACAGTTGCTAAAGTGCTCCCCTTTGCTGGGTTAACCTGATTAAGCTGCGCCTTAAGCACAAAAACCTGTGCATGTAAATCCTTGACTTGATCCAGCCAATAAGCCTTCATACACTGCTGATTATACTGCTGCAACCATAGTTCGCACTTGAGTCCACCAATCTCCCATGATGCTTCTTTAAGCTACTCCCTCATGTCTACCAAATCATCAAGGTTCACATCATCCACATAGAATTTATAAAAATTCTTAACCCTAACTATTGTAGCCCTAATTGCTGATTCCTTAGCCATGTGTACCTTCCTAGAGAGTAACCCTCTGGCCTTAACAATATTATTCTGACTACTAGGCAGCTTACCTAGTTGCATATCCACAGTATACCTAAATTTGTGTCTCTCTAGGGTGAATGAGTATGTTAGAGACTAAATTCTCAACTTAGTGCACAAATAAGCGAGGGTAGGAACCATAGGGATTAAAATAACTTCCATTATGTGTAAAAAGCCATTTTAGCACTTAAAACTTTTTGTCAAACATTTGTGGAAAACATATCAGATGAGAAAGTGTAAGCCTTTTTTTCTGAACCATTTACTACTGGTAAAGAATGGAAAAAATACGTAATGAATGCTGAGTTTTCAGTGTGTGAAAATTGTAAAATTCATAAAGAATTGAACTACATTGCACTCTTTGAACAAAACTTTTGACAAGGAACAGATAGTTGATGAGCTAGAATGTAAGTTTCATTTCCTAAATTTCTTAAAATAATTCACACTAACATTCTAACATGAGAGACAGAAGCATAGTATCCATTGAATTGCCACAGTTCATGGAATAAACATTTCAGGAAACCAAAATAGTGGGCATAGTAAGATTTTTTAGAATGAACCTGATAATGTAGCAAAGGATTTCTTGAGTAGCAAGTGTCCAAGACATAGAGGAGAAGACAATTTACTCTGCAGTTTAAAAAATATGAATGAATATGAGAGCAATGAAAGTCATTGTTGACTGATGATATTTGTTTCAGAAGGAAGCTGAAACTGATTAGGGAACCAACCTGCTTTAGGATGCCGATTCAGCAATTGTTGTTCCTTCCACAAATGAAGTCAACATTGCATTTGGAGGAAAAACTGTAAATTTCCTCATATTCAGTACTATAATTCTCTGGTAATAACATATTGAAGTTGCAAGAATCACCCTGTTGTTTACAGACGCAGTAGGAACTGATGCACCGGAGGCCAACACCTGCTGCAAGCCCTTAACTCTTCAGGGAATAATGTCGTTTCTTTCTTGGTGGAAGTGTTGTGAATGTTACCTGGCCTGTGTTAATGCATTTATATGCACAAAGAGAATGTAACGGAACATAGTCATGGATAGTTTTAGTGGAGTAGTGCAGCTGGAGGAGTGCGCATGAATGTTACTTCGGAAGTAGGAGAGTTGTCGATAATAATTGTCACGACATATAATAAAACTCCCAGAAGTAGTGGTTGGAAGTGGTTAAACATATTAACTGTTGCTGAGCAAAAAGGGAGAACCGGAAGTGGTGGAGGGTTAAATTAAATGAAAGGCAAAATTAATTGGACGAAATTCAACAATTTCTGAATATCCAAACATAGTTGGCAATAAAAATCAACTGCAAATGCTTGTAAGTGGGTTTAAGAAGCTATGAATGAGTGACATTTCATAAGTGTGGGTAAATATGGAACATTACACATCAAAGTACACATGGCATCATTTGAACATATGAATGACAGGAAATGGGAGTGGGACGTGCCTATATTGCCATTCTTCCTGCTTTCATATCTATTAATAGAGAACTAATATTACAATAACTATTTTGATGATTTAGTAACTGATTATTCAATATAATAATGTGACCATACAAGGCTATTATTTAAATTATTAAACAACCTAAGTGGATACTAATAAAATTTCGTCAGTCATTCCTTGGAAATTGGTGATTAATTGAATCAACTGATAGGGTAATTTTTTTATGGGTCCCATAAATTATTTAAAAGCTAAAGTAATATAATTGTTACCAAATAATAAAAAAAACTAGCAAATCCTTAGACTATTGTAAATTCCTTATTCATTAGCGGGGAGATTATAAGAAAACATTAAATTTGATTTTTGTTATGCCATAAGATTATGTAAAGAATATAACTATGGGAATAGTGAGAATAATAATAAATCCATGATTCTAGTTCCTAATATTAAAAAGGCATGTGATGATCATCTTAATAAAAAAGCGTCTTCTATTTTGGCAAGTATATAAAACTCAAAAATCCTATTCCAATTTTAGAGGATACAAATGGGAGGTTGATTTGAAAAATTCTCAATCATTTTAAGTAAAATTTAATAATAAGGTAGACTACTTTAAATAATTTCCTATTAGTGATATAAAATTACATTATATATTTGTAGGCATCAATTATGGGCATAAAATTAGTCACTAAATTAGAGATAATGCCACAAGTAACAATCAACAATCGGCTGTAAAAGTTGACTTATGCTCTTTGGCTATCACTGCACAAGGTATGTTTCTTATTTATTATACACATGTTGAATTTATGTTGTTCTAATTGAGTTCTTTGATTTCTTTTTCCATTTATCAATAGTCATTGTTTATATCCTAATATTTTCTATTTACATAATTATGTGACAGGTATTAGCAGCAAAGGATCAAAACAACAAGGTAGCTTTTCATACTTTTCTTCAGATATTCCTAACCTATAAATTCTTGTATTATTTCTTAATCAGTTAATATATCAAAGAAACTAAAGCATATTATTCTCATGCATTTTAATGACTCAAACTTACTAGTGATCAACAAGTTTGTTAATAATATACCCAACCTCACACAAGAGGTATTATTTCGATAAAAAACTATTATATTATTATAGATATGAATTTAGGCATATTATATTAGCAAATTATAGGATGAGAAGATAGTTACCATAATGTTGGATATGTCTACTAGGATAAAACTGTTCAATGATTTGTTTCTCCATAAAGTGTATGCAAAAAATAAATCAATAATGTGTCAATACAAACATATATTCCTTTTAAACATAATGACATTAATAGAATAGACTGAAATCACAATATAAGCATGCATTTTGCACAATCACAAAATTTTTTTAAGGACAATTTTTGTACTTACACGGTACATAATGCATCCAACAAATAATGGAACCAATTATAATGCAACAGTCATTTTTTAAACACCATTACACAAGAACTAAGAATTCCAAAAGGTAGGTTTACTACAATAGTGGATTTTAATAGTTTATACCATGGAGAAGTTGAGCTACAAGTCAAGGAAAAAATATGCATGTTATATTACAGTTGGACAACACCAATCTTTACTCATAGAAGTAAATGATGAAGTCGCAAAACTTGCAATTAAGTTTCTCTTACAAAAGTATAAACTCAGAAAGAAAGAAATACTCTTCATTTGATGTAGATAACTGCACTCAGAAACAGCCCATTTAAATTAGAGGATGATAGCTTTACGAAATAACTTATCTTTCTTATGAATAAGCAATATTAAATGTATTCAATCTGAAATCTAAGTTGACTTTTATTATATTACTAAATAAATTTTAGAATACCTGTTCATCTTTTAATCAAATGTCAAACAAATGCTTTCAATTAAATAGCTCATATATTTATAGAAACCATTTATGTTATCATTACTATATGTTTAAGGAATAGAAATAATCTAAGTGCATAAGAAGAATTAGAATTATATGTTCCATGATAAATAAAAGAACTACATGTAATTGGTTCAGAACTTACTGGGTGTAAATGCTGTATTTAACAATTGTTCTATTTATTGAATCAATGTTGTCAATATATCTACAAAACCATTAATATTAACCTCAAACTTAGTTATTTACATGTAGATTTGAATATTTCATAAGGGCCAAGTAGTTAATAGGCTATAATAAAGACATACCGTGTGAGTGGAAAAAAAATCTTTATGTCTAGCACTACAACACAAAAAAAAAAAGCAACAAAGTAGGTACATGGGAAATGTTTTTGTTGGTTGTTCGTGGCTAAGTTGTGGCTGGGAAAAAGAAATTTGAATGTGCAACATTAAAAGCAACATGAAAATGTGTTGCTTTTTCATGGCAATTTCGTTGCTTGGTCATCGCTTTTAAGTGATAATTTTGCTATAAAAAAGCAACAACATGTTAGAGCGTTGCTTTGTTATGACAAATTTGATAGGCAAAAGTAGTGCCACATCCATTGTTGTTTTTTTGTGGCAAATTCATGGGTTTTCTAGGATGAATTTTTAGGACGAATTTTAAAGCAATAGTTCAATCACAATTTTGTCACGAGGTAATCTTTTGAAATGCTCCTCAACCCATTTTCATCTTTTATTCCTCCTCTGCTATCCATCATCTATTTCTTCTTCAACAACATCTTTTTCTTATTTTTCTTCATTTTCTTTCACTTTGTGCCGCTGATTCACAGCCATTCTAAGGTAATATAGGTGGAGTTTATTGGATATTTATAAGTGAAGTTAATATTTATTCCTTTTTTATCAACAGTATTAATATATAGATTAATTTTATTTAGATACTTGTATGAACTTAAGATTTTATCTAGCATGTGTGGAAGCCATAGAGATCCTATCTATGATTACTGTTCTTGTGACAAATATTAAAGTGGACGGTATATTCGATGGTTTGGAATGTTCGTATGCATAATATTTGTTTGTTCAATAATCATAGATTGTCCAAGTTGGACAGTTCAGAAATGCACAAGTGATACCATCCTTCATTTATTATGATTTTTCTATATGGTGAATAAGTTCTATTGGTGTTAATCCCTATTTCTCGAATAATATTTTTGAGAACTGTTTTTTGAAATTATTATATTTTGAGAAACTAAGGGGAAATGTTGCTGAAATTTATTCAAACCAGTACGATAAATCACAATGTGAAAGTAAGTTATGACTTGTGCATTTCTAAATAGAATTTGACCATTCCCTGTAGAAGTTTTAGGATTGCATGGATTTTTGTGCACTAGTGAAGAGATTAAAAATGCAGTAATTGATTTAAATATATATTTTATTGTATATTGATTATATTAACTATGTGCTATTTTTCTGGGAGAACATTATGGCAAACAGGCATTAGTGGATGCATCAATAATTATTGCAAAATGGCTACAAGAATCCAAAATTCATAAGAGGTGTGGAGCAATTTTTATCAGTTGTATGTAAAAAAGAAACAAAAATGATAAAGTGTCCATGTCTTTGGTGCCAGAATAGATATTTTTTAGTAGAAGAATAAGTAGGACAACATTTACATCAATTCGGATTTATGAAGGACTATTATGTGTGGTATTGTCATGGTGAAACATTGTCTGGTCATTATTGTATGGGGGGAATCATCGATACATGCATCATCAAGGACAATTTCAGACAATAATAATATATATAATAATAGAAGTGGATATGAGCAAATGGTGAACGATTCAATGGGATTAACTACTAACAATATTCTTAGGATTGAAATGGGTGTAGATGATGTCAATGAAGAAGAAAATGATAAGGTAATGCATTTGATTTTACTTAAGTGGAATATGAAATTCCAAATTCAAGCGCACAGATCTTTTATAGATTACTTCAAGATGTTTCAACACCATTATGGGATGGATGCATGAAACATACATGACTATTAGTAGTGTTAGAGTTATTAAGTTCTGAAAGTCAATTTAATATGTCTAATGTTTGTTTTGGTAAATTGATTTCACTTGTGAAAGAAATGACCCTAGATGATAATCAATTGCCTTGGACATTATATGAGTCTAAGAAAATGATGAAAGGGCTAGGACTGCCATATTTGAAAATAGATGTGTGTCCACAAAATTGTATGTTATTTGATGGAGCAAATGAGCAATTAACAGAATGTATGATTTGGGAGGAGTGCAGGTACAACAACCAATCTCAAAAAGATTATTCAATATCTACTTATCATTGATCGATTAAAGCATTGATTCATGTCATCAAGAATAGCTAAACATATGGCTTGGCATGCAAGTAATAAAGTTACAGGGTATGGTTCCATTGGAGATCCATGTTACTCAGAAGCTTGGCATCATCTAGATTAGATGTTCTTTACTTTTGCTTCAGAAATAAGGAATATGAGACTTGGTCTTTGTATAGATGGCTTCAATCTAAATTTTGCAACAGGCAGCACATATTCAATATGGCCTGTGATTATAAGGTGTACAATTTGCTGCCCGAAATGTGCATGAAAGAACCATACATATTTTTATCTTTACTAATTCTAGGACCAATATCTCCTAGACAAAATATTGATGTGTCCCTTAGGCCAAGATCTTTATATACTTTACAATTGTCAAGAGGTTGAACCATATATCCAATAAGTATGTTTATTATGTGCTTATAATGACTATTATATATTTGGTTTCCTAGCATATGTGTACTTTGCAGCCAATTTGGAAATGTGTTACATCAAAAAGTCTCTAATGCAAGTAAGAATGAGTTTGAAAAAGCTCATCAACAAAATTTTACTTGGTGTGTTTTGTGAATTAGTATACACTTTGACTTAGTCTTGTACAAATATAATAAATATATAGGTATATATTTATAAATATATGGGGTTTTACTTTGTAGTATGCAAGACATCTTGAAGATATTGATCCAAAACTAGTACAATTATTTCATGGACTAGTGTACAAAGCTACATGCTATAACGGATGTATAGTTAAGGGATATCAATTTCACACTCACAACTACAATTTAACAAAGTCAATAGAAAATTATGGTGTGTGTGTGCAAGGTGAGACAACAAATGGAAAATATGATTTTTATAGAATTGTGGATGAAATCATTGAAGTCCAGTATCTTAGTCCCATTAACAATTTTGTTACACTATTCAAGTGCACATGGTTTGATCCAACACGTGGAGTGCATACTCATGCTGGTTCAGGGATCGTTGATATAAAGTGAAGATCAAGGTTAAGTCCACCCAAGCTGTTTATTCTTGTGACATAAGCTCAACAATTTTACTATACTCAATATCCTTAATCGACTCTTCAATAATGGACTCTTCAACAATGGTAGGCAGTGATTAAAAAAAAAATCTCGTGCATTCATTAAGTGTGACATATTGATCACCTAATCACAAGAGTTAGACAGTGAAGCTGAAGAGGCCATCGATGAACTGTACTAGGCTATAGTGCGCAAATGTGTTCCAGCTGTTACTGAAGCTTCTGAACTTGATCCGGTTCAAATGCAACTTGACTTAACCTCTTTTGGGGAGGTTGTGCCACATCGTACAATTTTTTTCATGGTCGACCATAACGGCGACATTGAGTAGGCTAATTATGATGCGACGCAATTGAACTGTCCTCTGATGACGATGTTGGTGTTGATTAGTTATGTTTCTACTTATTCATTTGTAGACACTTGCCATTTATTGTAACTCTTTAGAAAATTGCAATTGCACCCAATTTATGATGAAATTGTTTTTTTTTTTTAGTAAACTAACTTTTTACAAATTTTTATTTTGGGCCTAATAATCTTAGGAAGTTCATTAGGCGGTGAAGTAAAACAAAATTTTATTATTTTTCAAATAAGAATTTTTTTGATGATAAAATTGTAATTTTTTTACTGTCCTAACTATTTAGAAAATGGTAATTTGGACCCAATCAATTTAGGAAGTTAATCATGTGGTAAAATAACACATTATTTTTATGCTTTTTTTAAATTAAAATTTTCTTTATGATGAAATTACAATTTTTTTTTACTAAATTAACTTTTTACAAAATTTTCCTTATGAAGAAATTGTAAGTTTATTATTAAACTAATTTTTGAAAAAATTACAATTTGAACCCAATTAGCTTAGAAAGCTAATTAAGTGGTGAAATAAAAAATTATTTTTATTAATTTTTTAAATAAAAATTTTCATTTTTATTGGCCTTTCTTTTAAATGTGTCTTTTTTTCCCCTTTTTTATTACGTATTATTATCAAAATCTCTAAAATTGGTCGATATGCTTTTATGAACAATATACAATTGCTTGTTATTTGTTAAGTGGATAATTTATATACTTTAAATTGTTGGAAAATGGACATCCATAGAAGCTTGATAAACTAAGGAAAAAGATAAATTTATATACTTTCAATTATAAATGCCACCACCCACTAGAAGCTCTTTATATAGACCAAGAAAAAAGACAAATTGGAAAAAACAAACACAAGAAAACAATGGAACTTTTTACCTACTATTAGTCTTGTATATAAGTTTTTGACATTCTTTTTGGCTCCATTTAACGAGAAGAGAAAGCAAGTAAAAGAGTTAGAGATTTAGGAAGCTTTAAGTCCCCTTACTCTGCCAAGAAATCTATTAGGTAGCATTTTTCATGCAATCGGCTGCCAACAAATTTATTAGATTATACTTTGTTCTCAACGGCCAGCCACAATTCATTGCTTTATCATTGTTTTTTCGTCCCACTAGGAAGAGGAGCGAGAAGAATATTGTTAAGCGGCTACAGAGCTTTTAGGCGAGAGAGTATGACAAAGAAGCAACGAGCGAGTATTGTTGATTTTTCCTTGCTTAGAGGAAAGGGTAACCGGCTTTTCATTGCCTTAGGCTTTACCTAGTTTCCCTTTCATTCCATCAAACATCCATCATCCATCGTCCCCTCCATCCTCATTTCTCCATTTGCACCCCTTAAAATAGCATCCAAACCTTTATTCCCTTCTGGCCACCATTTTTGTCACTGCCTTTGTCACCACCGGCAACAAGTCATCAAACCAAAATAGTCGAGTGAGTTGTTACTAAAGTTTTTCTTGTCTTTAGAAACCCCTATATAAGCCAACTTTCACGTTCTCCCATATTTGGTTTTAAAATATATGGTAGCAGTGATTTCATTTTCTCCCTTATTTTATTTTCTCTTTTATCAGGGTATGGCTCATGGACTAGCTCTTAATTTGAGTGCTAACTCGAACCCTCAGCATGACCCGTATGGCCATGCTGGGGCTAGAGATCGAGCTAGTGCTAGTACACGATGAAGTGTTGGTGAGTTTGGTAGACCGTCATAGAGTAGCACATGATGAGGGCAGGGATCATTAAACCATGATGGTTATTGGCCCATGCTAGTGGATGAGGGCGGTGACAATGTTTATTGGCCATATGCACCTAGTATTAACCTACTGTATGCTTATGAGCAGTACGAGATGACTGATACACTTGGAAATATTTTGGAGGCTATGGCATCTAACCCCACCGACTTCACTAGAGTTGCTAGAGGTGTTGCATCAAATGCTGGGTTTAAGTCTCATCATGGTAGCCCATCTTTTGCTTGTTAGACCATCCCTGATATTTAGTATAGGGAACATGAGAGTAAGCGGCATCCTCAAGGAAGTCAAACATCACAATCATAGTTTGACCCAAGGCAATCACATATCGTTCCTCAAGAGTACGTTTCAACTTAATAAACATTTTTTACATATTCTATAAGTTAATTATTCTGTATGTTGTTAATACACTTTATGTGTTATTGTAGCTTCCGACATAATGAGGAAGTTCATCAACAGGTGAAGATGATATCTCAAACTCTGTTCAAGAGTGACAAGATGGAGTTATTTGATTTGAGTCATCGTAGACGTTAGGAGTACATGACACAGCTTGAGGTAACACCTAAAATTTATTACTTATGTAAATAATTTTAACAGCCTACAAGTATATTTTTTAAAAAATTATAATGATGTACTTGAAATTTTACCAAAGTTTAAGGTGACATTGTAGCTTCTAGAAAATATAAGGGCTAACACTAAAATTTAAAAATAGTCTATAGCAACCAAATTTGTAACTTTAGAAAACTATAATAATGATAATTAAAATTTGTAAATAGGCTACGTACCAAATTACAAGCCACTAAACTATTAAATTTTATCCTGAAGTGACAATTATTTTTATTAAGGTTTTCTTGACTTTACAACTTTTAGAAAGATATGAGTACTACAATTAAAATTATTGAATAGTCTTTAGACTAAATTGCTACAATATAAACTCTCACTTTTAAATTTCAGCAAAAATACCAATGGGAGCCCGTAGATGATTTAACCATCCAAAGTCGGTATTTCAAATCATTCAACAATAAGTACTGGAGTAAAATGGCACACATAAGCTCCAATGCTATTGGACAGGTGCCTGATTTTTATCCTGAGAAGGATTATAGTCGACTGTTGCCTTACAGGCCAAAAGAGATTCAGAAAGCTGAATGGCAAGAGTTGTTGACTACTTGGAACAATCCTGCATGGTGTTAGGCGCATAATTCAACGGTCAAAGTTGTTGACTTTTCGGCAACTTTGACCACTAATTACTTATATTTCTTCCCTTTTATCTTAGTATTTTCTTGTTTTCATGGCTTTCTACAGGTTGGATGGCATTGTGGACATAACGGTTTGGAGCGGAATTGAACGAGACGAAGTTTGGACATGTGAAGCGATTGAAGATAAAATAAAGCATTGGCGACGCGTCGTCGCCATCTCGACCTAGTTGGCAACGCGTCGCCAACGTCTACTCTATTTTTTTGAGCCTCGCAATTTTGATGGTCCCCCCCACACTTCCTACCTGATGACTTGTCCTTGGAAGAGGGATTTTTATCCCTTGAGGGTTTGGAAGAAAAAGGGAAGAGAGAGGAGGCCTGGGTTATAAATAAGGGAAGGAAATGAAGAGCTCATCATCTACCTTGGCACCTTCTTTTTCTCATCTCTTCTTGGGATTTCCACCATTGGAGAAGGCTTGAAGCTCAGAGAAAGAGACTAGGAGTCAAGAAGGCTTAGGCTACTAGGATCCATCTTGGGTTTCTTCTTTTCCTTTTCTCATTTAGTTGGATTTCCATAGTTAGTTTGTTTATGGGTTTATTGTTGAACAACATGATGGATTATGAGTAGGTTATTACATCTCTCTAGGATGACATTTCTTTTTCTTGCTATTCAATGGATCTTTGTTGATTTTTTATGGATATGGATCACTTGTGCTGCCTATTCTTATGCTAAATGTTGTGTGTTGAAAGGCCACCTCACACAAATCACCAATCCCATTTAGTTCTTGAGAGAGGAAAAAAAGGGGATGGGGAAGAGAAGAATGGGGCATAATGGGTTTATTAGATTAGAGGTAATCTAGGAATTCATTAGGTGTTTAAAAGAGGGTTAAGGCTTAATCCATCTTAGGTTAAAACAAGTGCTTGAGAAATGCCTTGTTTAATCATGGGTGAGAAAAAACTTGTCTTGAGAAAGGGGTTTTTGAAATTTGAACCTCATCACCACACAAGGGGTGAATATCTTAGGGCTTCAATTAGCTTGGGTAGAAAGGAAAGGGAGTGGAATCCTAGGGGGATGGTTTTCGCATTTTTAGCCCCTTTGACAAGTCTCTTTTAGTACCCATTGCATTCCTTTAGCTTAACATCTCATATTGCATTAGTGATTAGCAATTTCATCCACTTTATCTTGATACTTTTCCATTGTAGTTTAGGTAGCTTGAGTAGTTAAAATTCAAATCTTAGTAAAATCTCATTATCACTTGGAGCGATACCTATATTTGCCTTTTAGTGCATGATGACACCTTATAATTGCAGGTAAATGGGGGCTATAAATGAAAAACTCTTAGTTTTACAACAAAGTTTTTGGCACCACTGCAGGGCATTTTGATTAGACTTTTACCTTGGTTATTGAATGTTGGTTACTCTTGTCTACTTGATTTTGTCCTTATAGTTAGTGTGCTCTTTTCTGTCAATTGTAAGTACATCTAGTGCATGACCTAGAGCTCTTGTTCTCAATTAGTCCCGCTTGACCCGGAGATTGAAGAAGCGTAAGGGCACTTCATTTAAGAAGCAAAGTGGTTGAGGAAGGTAACACTAGTACTTTCAATTCTGTCAATATGGGAGGAAATCAAAGAGACAACATGAGGAACTTGGAAGGGAAAGGAATGTCAATCCCATGGATCCCAATGGTGTTGAAGAAGTGATGGACAATGGTAATGGTGCTAGAAGAAGAGGTAGACTAGTGCTTTACTACTTTTGTCCTCAAAGAGTGGAGGATCATGATAACATGATAAGACTGGTGACGTATCGAGGGCGAGCTTTCATGATTCCTAGCCATGTTCTCCAATTAGTTAAAGTACATCCATTCGGAGAAGCTCTTGATGAAGATCCAAACAACCATATCAAGAGGTTTGTTCAATTATGTGACACTTCTGATTTGGAGGGAGTGAGTGAAGATGCTAAAATGATGACACTTTTCCCTTTTTCTCTTGTAGATGAAGCTACGGAGTGGTTTAAGAATTTGGAGCCTACATCGGTTCATACATGGCAAGAGTTATATGATGCATTCATTTGGAGGTTTTTCCCATCTCAAAAAGCTTTTGAGCTTAAGAACGAGTTGTTGGCCTTTAGACAAAATGAATGGGAGTCACTTGGGGAGGCATGGGTGCACTTCAAGAGGATGGTGAAGAGGGTCCCAACTCAAGATATTGATCAAGCTCACCAACTTCATCTATTCTATAATGGATTGAGTTTAAATACTCATTTGCAAGTTGATGCCGCTGCCGATGGTTTCTTATTATTGAAAGATGTGGAAGAGTGCTTTGAATTGTTAAACAACATGGCCAAAAGCCTTGAGCTTAGTGGAAAAAGGGCTCCAAGGAAGGGGAGTGGTTTGTATGAGGTAGACAAAGATACCTCTTTCTAAGAACAACTTTCAGCACTTACTAGCATGGTATCCAAATTGTCAAAAAATCAAGATAGGATGAAATTGCAATAAGCTATGGCTAGTGAGGATGTGGAAGAAGTAGAAGATGTGAATTTTGTGGGGTATTCGAATCCTTACCCACCCAAGCAAGGAGGAGGAAACTTCTTCCTAAGGAATTGTCAACATGAAGGGTTCAACTATTCAAATCCAAAAGGTGCTATGCAACCACAAGGTGAGACCTCTAATGAATCGGATGCCTCTTTGAATGACTTTATAAAAGAAATGATGGGAGAGTTCATGCATGAAGTGAGGGGGGTAGCTAGTGGACAAAACAAAAAGATTTATGCATTGGAAGATAAGATGAAGACGATGCAAGCTAACACTCTAGCATCGATTAAAAATTTGGAAACACAAATGGGTCAACTAACTACTTCTATGCGGCAACTCCAAAAAGGGAACCCTAGTGATATGGATGTCAGCCCAGGGAAGTCTTGCCAAGCTATTACTCTAAAAAGTGGGAGGAATGTGGTGACACAACCCAAGGAGCCACCCACTCAAGAAGATTATCCTCTCCAAGGACCCACTTTACCGGAAAGTGTTGAAGATGTTCAAGTGTTACCATCAAGTGGTGAGGAAGCTAATTCAAAGGAGAAGGTAAGAAATGTGCCCTTGCAAGAGGAAGCACCAAAGCATATTCCTACTCTTCCATACCCCCAAAGGTTCAAGCCCAAGAAGGAAGATACTCAATTTATGAGGTTTCTTGAAATATTCAAAAAATTGGAGATCAACATTCCTTAATTGGAGATCAACATTCCCTTCTTGGAATCAATAAATCAAATGCCTTCATATGCCAAGTTCCTCAAGGAGTTGATCACAAAAAAGAGGAAGTTCCTTGACAATGAACTCATTTTGATGAAGGAAGAAGCAAGTGCCATTATTCAATGAAAGATGCCTAAAAAACTCAAGGACCCTGGGAGTTTCACCATTCCTTTGGATATTGGGTCTTTCCATTGTGACAAGGCCTTATGTGATCTTGGAGCTAGTATTAATTTGATGTCATTGTCTATTTGTAGGAGCCTTGGTCTTGGAGAGGTAAAGCCTTCATTGATTTGTCTCCAATTGGTGGATAGATCATTCACCTTTCCAAAAGGTGTTTTGGAGGATGTGTTGGTTAAGGTCGACAAGTTCATATTCCTAGTAGACTTTGTAATGTTGGACATGGAGGAAGATCAAAACATGCCAATCATACTTGGGAGATCATTCCTCATTATCGGGAAAGCCGTGATAGATGTGAAAAAAGATAATCTCACTTTGGGAGCTAATGATGAGGAAATTACTTTCAATCTTACTCAAGCCATGAAATCTATTGATGATGAGGTGCCCAAGTGTTTTATGGTTGATGTGATTGATTCTTGTATTAAAGAGACAAGGGATTTATTGCTTATTGAGGACTCCATTGGAAGAGCTAGGGGTGTGCACTATTTGACCGAAACCAAAAAAACCGTCAAATCGAATTAATTCGGTTTTTCGGTTTGACTTATTCGATTTTTCGGTTCAATTTCGGTTAAAACCGAATTTTTGAAATTCGGTTTCGAATTGAGGGATCGGTTAATTCGGTTACCGAATTAACCGAAATTTTTAAAAACCATTTTTTGGCTCCTAATGACCCGCTTTCTATTATCGCTTGTAGGCTACCGAAACTTAATTTTCTAGCCTAGATGACCCAACCCAACCTTCACTCCTCCTTTGTGCGTGAGGATGATGAGATTACTTAGGGAAATAAGAGGAAAATGTAAAGAAAATGCAGCTTCTATCAAGAAGATATTTGTAATTCGGTTATTTCGGTTTCAAACCGAACCGAATTGAAATATTTCGGTTTGGTTTTGATCGGTTTTTCTAGATGGTTTGGTTAATTTGGTTTGTCATGGTCAAAAATCGAAAACCGACTTAACCGACCAATTCAGTTTGGTCCAAACCGAAATAACCGAATACCCACCCCTAGGAAGAGCACTTGTTTTTGGGAATCCATGTGGTGAGGAAGACTGAAGTAATAAGCACCTTGGTTACCCTTGATTCTTGTAGGAAGTTGCAAGCTCCAAGGAAAATAGTAGAGCAACTTTTATCTTGTGATCTCAAGGAAGAGCTTAAGTTGGAGTTGAAGCCACTACCGAAAGATCTCAAGTATGTCTATCTTGGCAATTGAGGGTCCTTTCCGGTGATTATTTCTTCTACATTGACTACTTTGGAGGAAGAGAAATTGATTCGAGTTTTGAGGAAGCATAGAAGGGCAATAGCTTGGTCCATCTCTGACATCAAGGGAATTAGTCTAGAAATTTGCATGCATAAGATTCTTATGGAAGATGACTACAAGCCTTCCATTAAAGCTCAAAGGAGGTTAAATCCCAAGATAAAGGAGGTAGTAAAAGAAGAGATTGTGAAGTTGCTAAATGTCAGGATTATATATCCAATTTTGGATTCCTAATGGGTAAGCCCGGTGCAAGTGGTGCCTAAAAAAGGTGGAACAACCGTAGTGGGCAATGACAACAATGAAAGGATATCGACTCGATTAATCATGAAATGGAAGGTATGTTTCGATTATCAGAAGCTTAACAAGGCTACCCAGAAAGATCATTTCCCCCTTCATTTTATTGATCAAATATTGGATAGGTTGGTGGGGCATGAGTTTTATTGCTTCTTGGATGCGTATTCGGGTTATAATCAAATTGTGATAGCAACGGAGGATCAAGAGAATACTACTTTCACTAGTCCTTGGGGTACATATGCCTTTCGAAGAATGCCGTTTGGACTTTGCAATGCGCCGGCAACCTTTCAACAATGTATAATGGCCACCTTTTCGGATATGGTGCAAAAATGTATGAAAGTATTTATGGATGATTTCTCAGTCTTTGGTGATTCTTTTGATGCATGTTTAGATAATTTAGCTCTTGTTACGGCGGAACAAGGCCCTAATGCCCTAAATTGCTAACACCGGCAGGCTTTTTGAGAACTATGATCCCACTTAGGTTACAGTTGGCTAGTTTTTACTCGTGAAGTATCTTAAATCTTTACATGCAACTAGTTACTTAGCCTACCCTGCACAGGAAATATGCATGCATTATCCTAGCTATGCGATAACAATTAAATTAAAAATACCATTGAAAATAATGCTGTAGCAATTAACAAAACATAATTCAAACAAGTCAAGACATAAAAACTTTAGTTGTGTTAACTACAAGTAATAACTATGTGCATACATCTCAAACTTATATGCACCCAAAGGTAACCCTAGTGTTATACATACCAATGGACACTAGTAGAGGCGATCTATGTATGAAATTACCATACATATAAAAGAAGCAACTTATATCTACTAAGATCCATCCTTAGCTCTTCACCCAAGCAAGCTAGCTTCAAGTGATGAGCCACACTTTCCCTGTACCCACTTAGCCTCAAACTGTAAGGCAAACACTTTGGTCAGTACCAGCTTATGCCATAAGTAACTTGGAAGCTTAAAGTTTCCTACTTAGAGAATACCTTTGAACCAATAAAACTAAGCTTTAACAGCTGCCTCTTACCAACTGTTAAGCCCGACTAGTCCACTTAATACCTGCACAACACTTAAGGGGTGAGTACTCTAAACTTCTCATTAAGGGATTTGGTACCTGTATAGAAAAACAATGCAAGCATGCAAATATATACATATATATATAATACAAACAAAACAAGCAAGCAAACGGTATAATCAGAAACAAGAAAAGAACAACAAATAATGCAAATAATGGATGGATAGATGGATGGATGAAATATGTGTATGCACATGCACCTCAGACTTCCTTACACCCATAGGAGCTAGACTGACTGTGAGCTCTTACGGCTGGGGTAATTGGATACCAGCCCTCGTATCCTGTGCTAGCACTTAACTAACCCCATGAAGTCCTCTTACGGGGGTCTTAGAGTAAGTTGTCACTTACTCAAACCTTGCCTGCCTTGACGGCCTACTTAGAGTAAGTCACCGCTTACTTCCTCCTTACCCATCTTTTCCCTTAACTTATTGTGCAGGGTAGTTGCCTTATGTGGTTCAACTTACCAAGCTCTTCGAGCTTAGTTCAGGGCTCCTTAGTGGCTTACTTACCAAACCATAAAGTTTGGTTGGGATCCTCTTAGGTTTCCTTTTTATTTCCCAAAGGTCTATGACCTTCCACTCTGCCAACAAAGAATCTGAAATCTGCCTTAATCCTCTTAGTGCTCACTTAGCAACTTAAGCACTTTAATTTCCTTAGCCAATATTTCTTACCCTACCTTAACCACACTACTTAGCTACCACCTAAATAATGCATAATTCCCAACTTAGGAATGAGTTCTAGACCCAATCGAGGCTACAGAATATCTTAAATTAGCCTAGGGATGATAACCGAGAGTTTGAGACATTCTTAGGATGCCCCGAGCTTGAGGGACTAATGCATTGGCGGTGCCGTCGGCAGCGCGTCGCCAAAGGCATCAATGCTCTGGAATCCTGACATCCAACAGTGACACATCTCCAGTACGCATCGCCACTGGCAATGCATCACCAAATGGCATCTTCAACAGTGACGCGTCGCCAATACATTATAGCATTGTGCAACAACATGCAATCTTGCACGAAACTTGCTCAAACTTTCCCATCCCAAGTCCAATTCACATGGGTCTTGTTTCTACTTCATTCCCACTCATAATACTACATTTTTATGCATTATTGGAGCTAAATTAACTTAAATCCCTTACCTCAAATCATCTTGAAAGCAAGAAACAAACATTGAGCGCATTCAAGCTCCAACGAGTTACTTTGAGTTCCAAGCTTGAAATCAACCAAATTGGACACCAAGAGCACGAAGTTAAGACCATTTCTAACCATTTAACAGGTTTAGAACTAACCCATAAGGATCAAAGACATTTACCTTTGGGTTTGAACCAAAAACTTGCAAGAACAACTCCAAATGCACCAATTCCACCAAAAACGAGCTAAAGGCTTCTAGGGATAGCTTTGGGACCTTTGATCTTCATGGAAACTTGAGTGATTTGGGAGGTTTGGAGGTGGAGAGCTATGGAGGAAAGAGGGCTACGAAAATGGCAAAAGGGGGAGATGATGAATAGTGTCATCTCTTCTACTTATATAGCCAACCTCTTTTCCATTTGGCACTTTGGCCCTCAAACTTAATTTTGAATCACGTAGGCCACTTAAACACTCCCCACTCCATCACTCTTTGGTCCCAAAGAAAGGTTTTTCTTACCCAAACACTTTGACCTTAGGCCACTTAAGCTATTATAAGACATAATAGCTTAATTTGTCACTTAGTGTATTTTTCACCCTTAACTTTTGCTTTTGGTTCAAATGGCTATAAACACTTATGGTCTTAAATCAATTAGCACAAAACACTTGCATGAACCTTAATTTTACCAAAATTACGATTATGCCACTGACTTGGGCTAAAATTACCTTTTTGCCCTTTTTGCCTCTTATGTGCCAATTACTCTTTGGAACTCAATTTAACCTTACTTAGCTTGCTTTTGCTTGCTTAATAAAACTTATTTGAGGAAAATAACTTGGGATTCACTTACCTCAACATTTAAAGTAGACGAAATGCTAGGAGAGCCTTTACACTTGTCTTGAAGAGATGTCAAAAAACTAACTTAGCTTTGAATTAGGAAAAGTGTCACTTCATGGTTAGCTCGGGTATAGTGCTTGGTCACAAAATTTCTTGTGAGGGCATGGAGGTAGATAGAGCCAAGATTATGGCCATTGAAAAATTACCCCCACCCTCCAATGTGAAAAGGGTTATAAGTTTCTTAGGGCAGGCTGGCTTCTACCAAAGATTTATAAAGGATTTTTCCAAGATTGCTAAACCCTTATGCAACTTGCTTAAGAAGGATGTGTCATTTCATTTTAATGAAAGTTGCTTGGAAGCATTCAAGATCTTGAAGGAGAAATTGGTGAATGCGCTGGTGGTGGTAGCACAAAATTGGGATGAACCATTTGAAATCATGTGTGATGCTAGCGATTTCGAAGTGGGAGCGGTGTTAGGTCAAAGGAAGAAAAAGATTTTTTGAGTTATCTATTATGCTAGTAAAACCTTGGATGGAGCTCAACAAAATTACACCATAACGGAGAAGAAGCTCTTGGCGGTGGTCTATGCGGTGGACAAGTTTCGATCTTACATTTTGGATTCTAAAGTTGTGGTTCACACCGATCATGCGGCAATTAGATATTTGTTTACCAAGAAGGACGCGAAACCAAGACTTATAAAATGTATTCTCTTGCTTCAAGAATTTGATTTAAAGGTGAAGGACAAGAAATGATGCAAGAATCATGTGGTCGACCACTTATCTAGATTGGAAGGCCAAGAGCAACCTTTAGAGAAACCTATTCAAGAGCACTTCTTGGATGAAAGTTTATTCAAAGTAGAAGGTAAGTTGCCATGGTATGTGGATTATGTGAATTATCTAGCTTTTGGGGTCTTGCCACCAAACTTGTCTTACCAAGAAAAGAAGAAGTTTCAAGCCGATGTCAAACATTATCTTTGGGATGAGCCTCTCCTCTTTTGCCAGTGTGCCGACCAAATTATAAAGAGGTGCATATCAAATGAGGAGGTAAAGGATGTTCTCCACCATTGTCACTCCTCACCATGTGGCGGTCACTTTGGAGCTTCCAAGATGGCAAGTAAGGTATTGTAAACCGGCTATTATTGGCCATCTTTATTTAAGGATGCATATACCTTTGTGAAAACATGTAATAGATGCCAAAGGTTAGGAAACATTTCTAGGAGAAATGAAATGTCATTGCAAAATATTCTTGAGGTAGAAATGTTCGATTTATGGGGTATAGATTTTATGGGTCCCTTTCCTCCCTCATTAGGCGATCATTATATTTTGCTCGCACTTGATTATGTTTCTAAATGGGTGGAAGCCATTGCCATCCCTTCTTGTGATGCTAATGTGGTTTTCAAGTTCCTTCAAAGTATTATTTTTTCTAGATTTGGAGTACCTAGAGCTATTATCTCCGACGAAGGATCACACTTCATCAACAAGACTTTAGCTCAAGCTCTAATGAAGTATGGCGTGTGGCATAAAGTGACCCTCCCTTATCATCCACAAACGAATGGCCAAGCCAAACTTTCAAACCGGGAGATGAAGAAAATATTGGAGAAGACGGTGAGCATCAATCGAAAAGATTGGTCACAAAAGTTGAGTGATGCACTTTGGGCGTATCGAACGAAATTCAAGACACCAATTGGAATGTCTCCGTATCAACTTGTGTTTGGGAATGCTTGCCACTTACCAGTGAAGTTGGAGCACAAGTCATATTGGGTGGTGAAGAAGATGAATTTTGAGTTGAAAAGTGCCCAAGAAAAGAGAGCTATCTAATTGGATGAGTTGGATGAAATATGCCTTGATGCTTATGAGAATGCAAGGATTTACAAGGAAAGAACGAAGCTTTGGCATAATAAGATGCTTGTGAAGAAGGATTTCCAACCGGGCCAAAAATTGTTACTTTTCAATTCAAAGTTGAGGCTTTTCCCAGGAAAGTTAAAATCGAAGTGGTCGAGCCCGTTTGAGGTGGTTAAGGTGAAGCCATATGGAGCGGTGGAGCTTAAGGGTCACGATGGATCCATATTTCAAGTCAATGGACAACAAGTGAAAGCCTATTATGGTGATAAACTTTGGCACATTGGCCAATTGAATTTGGCCAAACCCGACCCTTGAAGGAATAGTCAAAGGCGCCTAGCTAAAGGCATAAAACCAAACGCTAAGTCAGGAGGCAACCCGATTTTCATTATCTTTTCTTTTCACATTCATGAGTTACTTTGTGTTTTCTTTTTTATTTTTTGGTTATTTGGTGTTTTAATGTGTTTTCGTAGGGTTGGAAAAGCCATAGGAAGGAGAAAAGAGGGGATGGACAACACTAGTTCAACATGGGGAAGTACAATTCTTTGATTGGTCAGGGAGTAAGTGAGTAAGTATAGAAAATTAGGGGGTTAAATTGTAAAACAATTAAAAATTAGGAGACTAGGAATCAATGAGGCTTAGGCTACTGGGATCCATCTTGGGTTTCTTCTTTTCCTCTTTTCATTTAGTTCAATTTTCATGGTTAGTTTGTTTATGGGTTTATTGTTGAACAACATGATCGATTGTGAGTAGGTTGTTACATTATCTAGGATGACACTTATTTTTCTCGTTATTCAATGGATCTCTGTTGATTTTTTATGGATATGGATCACTTGTTTTGCCTATTCTTATGCTAAATGTTGTGTGTTGAAAGGTAGGCCACCTCACACAATCACCAATCCCATTTAGTTCTTGAGAGAGGGAAAAAAAGGGGGATGGAAGAGAAGAATGGGGCGTAATGGGTTTATTAGATTAGAGGTAATCTAGGAATTCATTAAGTGCTTAAAAGAGGGTTAAGGCTTAATCCATCTTAGGTTAAAACATGTGCTTGAGAAATGCCTGGTTTAATCATAGGTGAGCAAAAACTTGTCTTGAGAAAGGGGTTTTTGAACTTTGAACCTCATCACTACACAAGGGGTGAATATCTTAGGGCTTCAATTAGCTTGGGTAGCAAGGAAAGATAGTGGAATCCTAAGGGGATGATTCTCGCATTTTTAGCCCCTTTGACAAGTCTCTTTTAGTACCCAATGCATTCCTTTAGCTTAACATCTCATATTGCATTAGTAATTAGCAATTTCATCCACTCTATCTTGATACTTTTCCAAGGTAGTTTAGGTAGCTTAAGTAGTTAAAATTCAAATCTTGGTAAAATCTCATTATCCCTTGGGGCGATACCTATATTTGCCTTTTAGTATATGACGACATCGTATACTTGCGGGTAAATGAGGGTTATAAATGAAAAGCTCTTGGTTTTACAATACATGGAAGGAAAGATCTTGCACAAACAAAAAGAACAAGAAAGGTAAAGATGTTAGGGCGAATGATGAAGATCTGAAGCATTCAATGGGCCCAATGCCCAAGGAGCTCTACTATGATCATTTGGTAAGACTGTTATAAAATTTATTTTCTTATTATAAATAGTTTTTTTATTTGCTAATTATTTCTTGTATCTTTTTTTAACAAGCTAAGACTTACGGTTTTCTGCCACGTTGGTCCGCGTTCTATAAGGAGGTGACTACTAGCTAAAAAACTGATCAATAATTTTCTGATCAACAAAAGAAGATACATGTAATTTTTTTAATGGTTCACCAATTTCTTTTACTTGGAAATAAAGATTAGTTGCTTATCATAAATTATTGTTTAGGAGGACTACGATGTTGAGGCGAGTCAGGAGTGTGGGAATGATCCAGATCAGCATCCTCCATTTCTTGCATTTGCATGGTGTCGTGTCACTGGCAGTCTAAAAAGGAGGAGATTGAAGAGGGTCCCATCTTTTCTCGTTAATCCCAATAAAGCAAGGCACGCTAGATTTGAGGTACTTGTATAAATTCTATATGTTCATCTATATAATTATTAACTATGAATTTGTTGAGTAATTTCATAGTTACATTTTTCTTTTAGGGTTTTTTGGATGATCGCACTAAGGAGTTGGCAACACAACTGTCTCATTATGCGTGATCCTAAAATCAACTTTTGATGCAAGTTTTCACAGAAAATGAAGCCCTATGTGCTAAGATTGAGAAGTTGCAGCAAAACCGGGAATAGGACACGCAAAGGTGGGCCAAGGTGGACCAACGTTGGAAAGATGCTGAGAATCATTATCTTCACAACATGAGATGCAGCAACAACAAATTTATGAGCAGCATCAACTCATTATGACCATTCAAGATAACATGTGAAGAGAGATTGATGTTGCCTTTAACGACGTTAGCTTTAGATTCCATGCAGACGGGAGACTTTCACTTGCACAATCAGCGACATTACTAACCGGATCATCTAGGGCAAAAGACCACAAAAACCGTGTCACTGATCCTATTTAGCAAGATGATGATGCATCGTATTAAGATTTAGAGGTTTCTGTTCCTACTGGTGTAAACTATTTTACTACTTTTTAAGATATTTTTTGGATATTTTATTTTATAGTTAGTTTTAGAATCCAAAGTTATTTATCATAACTTTTATTAATTTTTTTATTTATTATTTTATTTATTTTAATCATTGCATTTATATCTAAATCTATATATAAAATTTTGATTAAAAAAACTTACATTCGTTGCTTTTTTCATACTGCCTCAACAAAAAAGCAATGATATAGTTGGTTACTTACTAGCAATGATATAATTAATTTTTTATTTATTATTTTATTTATTTTAATCATTGCATTTGCATCTAAATCAATATATAAAATTTTTATTAAAAAAATGTACCTTTATTGCTTTTCTCATACTACCTCAACAAAAAAAATAACGATATAATTGGTTACTTACTAGCAACTAAAAAGCAACAAACCTCTTTCATTGTTTTTTTTGCAATGAAAGATCAACAACGCAAGTTTCTTGGAACAAAAAAGCAATGAAACAACGTTGTTGCTTTCTTGTAATGTAAAAGCAATGAAAAGGTCTTGTTGCTTTACGTCGTTGCATATTTATTGCTTATAGAAAGTAACAGCCATTTTACCAACGAATTTGCAATGCCTTTTCTTCATTGCATTTTGTGTATGAAGTAATGAATTTGCAATAAATCTCGCCATTGCTTTTATTTTCCTTTGTTATAGTGTAAGAAGATAATCCAATTGTGTATGTTTAATACATATACAAATAACATAAATAAGCAAATGGCGTAAGAAGAAATTAAATAATTTGACTCATAGCAATCAGAATAGGTATATCCAAGTTGGTTGAGAAGGCATTTATCAACTGTAAATGTTGTAGTTGTTGAATCAAGTAAGTGAAATTGTTGTTGCTAATGTCTTTGTAAAAACAATGAAAATTAAACCCCAAAGTTACTAAGTTAGTGTTAATCACTACATTTCAATACTTCATAATTTCCTAGTAGTTTGTTAATATATGAAACACATACCATATTTTCAAGGGACAAAAAATACTTCTTGCTGAAGAAGAAAATCAAATATTAGATGTATGATGTCACCATTATAATCAGCCATATAGGTCCTTACGAGAATTTTGAATAGTAGTGAGAAGAAAACAACAATAAATTAGTGAATAACTAATAAACCTACACAAAAATGACAAAAGGGATTTGAATAAAGAATTTATCAAAAATAAACATTAGTGAACAAAAAAATTGAGCAGGAAAAAACCTAGGATATGAAAACTACTTGTGAATTTGAATGTAAATCTCAATAAATCAAAGACATGTTATATCTGATATTGTAAATAACATGGATCAGACAAAGAATATTACCAATATAAAAAAAATAATTGAAATATGAGGAAATACAAACATTTATAGTGACAGACATATTGACATTTGAGTTGTTTTGCCCTAAACTAAATAAGATTTGCAAGTTATAAAGTCCAATTTTTTAAATCATACAGGACAGATGAACAAAAGCCACCACCACGCTAGACGAATGTTAGAATGGCCAACACATATAAAATGTCTTTAAAACACAAAATAGGAAATGTAAAAAAAAAATGAAATCTAAAAAATCGTAAGTAAAACTTGAAAAATAAACAAAGTCAAATTGCGCCATTGATATTTGAAAGTATGGTTTAAAAATTTTAAATAAAAAACCTCTATAATTGCTGGAATTTGGGCCAAAGCAGCTACATTGTTAAATCATTACCAGAAAATATATAATTGGATCGGCAAATAGGAAGTTCTTGGTTTATCACATAACCTCTATAAGGTGCGACGTGTTTGAGATATAGAGAAAGATAGGTTTCTGGTCAAAATTACGGAAAAGAAAACTATTTGAGATATTTATAACCTAATGGGACATTACAAAACTATATTTTTGAATTGGATTTAATTTACATTGACTATTAATTTTAACAAAAAGCTTTTGAGGACAACTTTTTTCTTTCTTGCACATTAGTCCTAGATAGTTATTTTTTGTTTAGACCCAACCCATCTTTTTTTACCATCTTATATATGAGGGTTCGAGGTTTAAAAAAGTTTGATGATGTTTATGAAATTTCTATTTCTACCCCCAATTTTTATAAATTCTTTTAATCTAATTTTTTTTAAAGAATTATAATTGACGCCTTTTATTCTCAAAATATTATTTTATAAAAGAAGTTACTATTAATAATGTTTCAGTGGTCACTTAAAATGTCTTTAAATAACCACGTATCTGACAAACTTTTAAAATTTGCAAGCATGTGTTTTGAGCGATGTATTTTGATCTACATGTTTGACAAATCCTTCATAATTAAAAAAACATGAATGTTAAAAGTCAAGTAATAATTGGTTTTACTTCTCAATTCATAAACTCTAAAACATAGTATGGCCCCGGCTAACATTAAAAATGAGACAACTAAAGTCTCATATTTATTTATTTGTTATAATTACATAAACTTTCAAAATAGTAACTTTGAAAGTCAATAATTTCACAAATAAATCAATAATTATGAACACAAAAAGTGAATAATAATTAGCCTTACTAAAATAATTATTCCAATTGGCTTATTTTCTTAAATATTTATCTAAAAAATATTTACTTGAATAATTCTTTTTGGATGAGTTCATTATTTACTTAAAAATTTAATTATTACACTTAAAAATTGTTATTCATTAAATATTTATAATATCAATTATTAGGTAAAAATTTACTTAAACAATGACATTAATTTGTGTTAAATTCATAAAACAAAATTATTAAATTTCTATTAGTGCATTCAATTTCATGTACAAACAAGTATATTTGTTAGGAAAATTGTTAAGTGCATTACTATCTATGATGTATTTTTTTGAAACATTGTTAACGTGGTAAAACTTGGCTATAATGAAAATTGAATGTTAGATAGAGACGAGCTCAACGTAGGCAACTACAACCTCATGCGAGATTATGTCCACGAACATGTCCACAAAGCCAATCAACACCTCTTGGCGCTTCTAATAATCTTAGCAGTTATACTATAATGACCTAAGTCTAGAATCGGTCAATAAAACACTTGCCCACACCACATGAGCTATCCTTTAAAAAGGATAAACGGTAAGTGATTGTGTTCTAAAACTGAAGTCTATATATCCACATAAGACTTCTTATATTTCTCCCATGTGAGATATGGGATTGTTACAAACACCCCTCTTATGTATCCAATGTATTTATTAGGGTCATTTGGATTACATGTTCCCTTGAACCAATAAAGTCTTTAATCAGATTACTTGGGCCCTGGCTAAGTAACCTTTCTAATCAAGGATCAGCCCCGGTAGATGATGGATTTACATACCTAGTATGTCATATCATCATGGTCCTGAGGTTAGCTCTAATACCATTTGTAATGACCCGAATCTAAAACTGGTCTACTGAACAATTGCCTACACCACATGGGCTATCCTTTAGAAAAAGATAAGCGCTAGGTGATGAAATGAACTCTTAGTTTAAAAAAGTTCTTTCGTCCCATAGAGAGAGATGCAACCACATACTTTGAACCATTCTCATGCTCAGATGCCATCTATCATGACCCCAAGTCCAGAACCAATTAATGGAACACCTGCCCACACCACATGGACTATCCTTTAGAAAAGGATTAGTGCTAAGTGTTTATGCTATGAAACTTATATCTTTATATCCACATAAGGCTTCTCACATTTCCCCATGTAGGATATGGGTGTGTTACAAACTTTTCCCACCTTATGTACTTAATGTCTTCATTGGGGTTACTAGGGTTACTTAGTCCCCGAACTAGTAACCTTCCTTTAGAAAAAGATTAGTGCTAGGTGCTTATGCTCTAACTTATGTCTTTATATCTACATAAGGCCTCTGACATTTTTCCCATGTGGTATATAGGTGTGTTACAAACTCCACCCCTTTATGTACCCAATGTCCGCGTTGGTGTTACTAGGATTACTTAGTCCCCTGGACTAGTAACCTTCCTTTAGAAAAAGATTAGAAACAAGTGCTTATGCTTCAGAACTTATGTCTTTATAGCCACATAAGGCTTCACACTTCTCTCCCATGTGGGATATGGATGTGTTACAAACTCCACCTCGATCCCCTTATGTACCCAACATCCTTATTGGGGTCACTTGGATTACTTAGTCCCTTAGACTAGTAACCTTTCTAACTTCGCCAAGTAACCTCTCTAATCTACGATTAGCCCGATAGATGATGCATGTGCATACCCAGTATGCCGCATAATCACATTCTAGGGTTAGCTTTGATACCATCTATAACGACTCAAGTTCAGAATCAACCAATAAAACACTTACCCACACCTAAGACTAATCAATCAGTTAATTCGGTTATAACTGAAACTGAATGACTGATTTATTTTGGTTTTCAATGTCAAGAAAAATTAACCAAATAGACCAAATTCTCCACAATGACTAAAAAATTTCAAAACCGAACTAATCGTTTGGTATTCAGTTATTTAAACAAATAACTGAAATTTCTATTTGTTCCAAACATGCATAATATATTTCAAAGTTCAAACCAAACGACAAAGAATTTACCAAGGCAAATATTTTCCAGCATCCATCCAAATCCAAACATTTAACAAATATTCCAAAGTCTAAACCAATCTCAAACATTTGTTCCAAATCCAAGCATAATACACCAAAATTTTCCATACATAATACAACTAAATGCAAACTAAATCCAAGCATCCACTCTAGTTGAGCTCATCCGAACTCCTAGTCCATACTCCATCTATTGTCCATTGTTGCAAATTTGAATGAAACAACAAATACTACATTATTAAATGTATACGTAATAGAACTTAACAATATTAGATGAAAAAATCAGAACTAAACATCATACCTAAATTTTGCTTAAAATATCCAAGATTAAAGGACCCAATGTTACTTTGGAAATATCTAAAGTAAATGAAAAATAGAAACACAAAAAAAAAATAATGTTAAACAACAAATATTTCAAGAAATCCAATTTTAAACTAATGATATTTCAAGTACCTTCTTCAAGTTTTTCTATCTCTTTTAAGTCCTCCTCAATGCCATGGATCATTTATCTCCTAAGCCAATCTTGACTACAAATAAGAGCTTACACAATCTTAGGAGTCAATAAACTCCTAAATGCATCAAAAACTCTTCTTTCGATACTAAATGTTGATTCTAAAGTAATTGTAGATATCGGGACAGCCAACACATCACCGATCATTTCACTAAGAACAGGCAAACATCCACTATTCAATTCCACCATTGTAAGACATCAAAGTCATCACCATCGGGCTCAAACTGCTCATTCAAATATCTAACTAAATCTGACAAAGTCTCATCATTCCCCATCAGTGACCTAACCTTCTTTTTCCTTTCATTTGAAATTAGCCCTTTCCTATGTTGGACTTCAAATTCAAGTATGGTTTGTTTGGAGACAAATTCCTTATTTATGCCACTTGACTCACCTGATTTTGGCTTCAACTGTTGTTCATACCAAGTAAACATCTCATTTAAAGAATCTTTAACCTTTTGTATCACCCAAGCCCCCACACAATGCTTATGCTGATATATATCAATAAAAAAAAACTCAACATACTTCAACTTATGACGCAGGTCAAGAACAACAGTAATTTATATCAACATATTTATCTTCTCAACATTGCCCCAATATTTTTTAAACTTTTCCTTCATCTTTGAAGCCATGAAGGCAAACTCAATGTCCTCACTTAGTAACGACTCTTGTATAAGACCATTAAGTTCAAAAATCTCACATAAAAAGGTATTCAATATAACATACAATGAACTAAAAATTCTACAAATCAACGCGCAAAAATTTCCCAAAAAAGTGACCAATCTTCTTATATTTTCCCAATCAACATCTGTGAGTTGTCTCTTTTAGCTCAAGTTCAAAAAAAGGATCTTCCCCAACATATGCATCAAATGCCTGCAGCATTCAACATTAAATAGGTGGAATTCCACCTAGTCCTAACATCTAGGCGCAACAAAGATTTACTTTCAATCTTCTCCTTTTCAACACATTTTTTGAACTTAGAATATCTTTGTGGAGATTATTTCACAAACTTAAAAACAGCTCTAACCTTTGACACAAAACCATGCATCTCTTTTAATCCATGCACAACAACAAGATTAACAATATGCGCGAGGCATCTCATAAGCAAATACTTGCAATTGACAACACCTATACCCCTATTGTTGATTTCCTTTTTCAACCACTTAATTGCTATATCATTTGAACTAGCATTATCAACTATGATAGTGAATACCTTATCAATACCCCAATCAAAAAGACAAATTTCAGCTCTTCCTATAGTCTCACCCTTATGACCAGTTATTAGACAAAAATTCAATATCTTATTGTGTAATTTCCAATTTTTATCTATGAAGTGAGGAGTAAGAGACATGTAATTCATTTTTTGTAAAGAAGTCCATCTATCAGTGGTGAGACAAACTCTTTAAGAAGTATTATTTAACAACTTTTTCAAATGTTTCCTCTCTTCCACATACTCATCAAAGTAATCTTTAGCAACAGTATGTCTTAACAACATACAAAATCTAGGACATGCAACATCCATGAATTGCCTAAAGCCTTCATTTTCTACAAACTTGAAAGGCAACTCATCAACAGTTATCATGAAAGTTAGACTTCTTACAACATCTTGTTCAAACTTCCAACATGTTAAACCCCCCTTCTTCAGTTTTTTCACCAAATACCAATTCAGATTGCTTTGAATCTAATTCATGGCATTTAGGACAAGAGTTGAAATGATTCCTAAGAGAACTAGTTCCATTTTTATTCGAATGATGTCTTAGAAGTCTCATACAATACTTGCACTTAGTTTTATGCTCTCATTGTTCAGTTATTACCTTTTTGAAGCGGCCCCACACATAAGACCTCGGCTGCATTTTCTTTCTCTTTCTTGATGTAAATTTTCCAACACCTCTAGATGTGGTCGTAGCCTCTCTCATTGCAACTTGTGGCTGGGCATGGTCTGTAGAGCAAGAATCAACAGAACTAGCTAATCCCGATGAATTAAGCTGACCATAACGTTTAGGAAAAACCATCTGCACGAAACAAGCAACAAAAAGTAGAATAACAACATTAGTTAACATATAAAGTCCGTGCAATTTTTAAACAAGTAAATGAGGGATTTTTATTTATGTAGAAGAAAGTCTAGCTTTTATCAAAGGCTGGTTGGTTATGCAATTGAATTGGTTAGTTCTGTAATTAAATTCACTAATCTTTAATCAAAGGCTAAAATTAGCTAAAACTAGAGAGTATGGAAGAATATAATACTAAAACTTTTGTTTTTTGGATACAAAAAGTTCTTTTCAAACATTTTTGGCTTTCGTGTTTTTTTTTTCCTTTTTTTTCTTTCTAATTAACCAAATGCCTAACTCAAGTATAAAACAAAATGTAGTTTTCCCATATTTACAAAGTTAGTGAGTTCCCAAACATTGATTTAACACTAAAGACATTTATCACTAACTAGTTATCATCAAACCATATGATCTATAGACATATAACTTGAGTTATTAGGATATTAGATAGATTCAAATTTTGTGTGACAAGAGTTATTTTTAATAATTGCAAGCATATTTAATATATAAGCTAAACGAACCTAACTAATGTATATAAGATCTCTTTCTAATTTACCAACTACCTATCTATTCTATTAAATCTGATTATCTTTTGTTGCTTTATTTAATTAGAACCTAAAATAAGATAGCAGCTAATCTGATTTTATTCTTCATCAAAACTATTTATTAACTCAAGAACATTACTTGTTGCTTTACCAACTACAAAGGCAAATCCTAGTTCCTGTATTTATTAGCACACTAGATTAATCAAAACTGATTTGTAGCTAACCTGAAATATAAAGAACAACATAGAACTTCTCGCTGCAATAACATAGATTTGTTATCACAAACCTTTTGTTGGATATAGAAATAGTGAACAACTTAATAAAGCAACTAGAGACTAGAACAAGCAAATAAATAGAAGTTATCTGCTATCACAAATATTTTGTTAGATATAATCAACAATAATTAGATAAATTTGATAACATTAAAGATCTTATATACATTAGTCAGGTTCATTTAACTTATATATTAATATGCTAGCAATTAAACATTACTAACATTTACTTGGCTTTAGTACATCTACTGAAAAAAATATGCTTCTTTTCTTTGTTTCTTTTACAAAATAGAAGAAAATTGCGTGTGACTTCGACTTGGATTTTTTCTTTTCGATTAATCTATTTGAGTTCAAATTTTAAAGAAAATTCACAAGCTTAATTAGAGCTATTTATCTAAATTATTGATTTGTTCACGTGAGTGCTCCATGCACTAAACAAAATCCAACAAATCAAGTGCAATTTCTTATACACAACAGTAACAAACTCCAACAAAACCAGAATTGAAGAACCCATATAAACCTTACCTTTATGGAAGAAAAACCTACAATGAGAGATGAGGAGGATTGGGGCCTAGAGGAGAAGGCCTACGAACTAAAACCTGGGAATGTAACATGAAATAAGAGGCAAGCATTTAGTAATAAAAAAAAACACAGATGCACAACAGAAAGTCACAAGAAAACAATAGGCAGCAATAGCAAATTGTGAAAAGAAACATGGAATAAGACAAAGAGGAGGCTAGATCGCTAGAGGCCTACCAATTACTCAGGACATCGTTGTCTTCCCCCAAAGAGGAATTGGCTCAACCGAACGAAAGAGATAAAAGAATCATAGAAATTGATGACATAGGCAACTCGACATTAGCAAATTGAAGCGAGGAGAATATGGGAAGAACAAACCTTAGAAGAGAATTGTGAGATCGAGTTTGAGAGTGTGTAAGAAATGAACGAGAGAAACAGGGATGAATGGATGAGTTAAAGGGAATTAAAGGGTTGAACGACAGCGTTTTGGCTCCGATAATTCATTTTTTTGTTACCAAATTTCTGATGACTGAAACCAATAACCGAACCAAAATATTAAATCAGTTATCAATCAAAACTGAAAATTGAATTTCTAACTCTATTTACCTATCGAAAAAAAACCGACCATCTAATTACTTTAGTTAAAACCAAATTTTTGCTCACCCCTAATCAAAATGAAGGCATTTTGGCTCCAATAATTTAGCTTTTTCAGTCATCAAATTTTTTATGATTGAAACCGATAATCGAGCAAAAATATTAAATTGGTTACTGGTTAAAATCGAAAACTGGATTTCTAACTCTATTCGATTACTGAAAATTGAAAAAAAAATTGGTTATCCGGTTATTCCCATTAAAACTAAACTATTGCTCATCTTTACTCACACCACATGGGTTATCCTTTGGAAAAAGGATAATCGTTAGGTGATTGTGTTCTGAAACTTAAGTTTATATATCCACATATACAAAGAACGATGATGAGCAAGCCACGATCCAAGGGCATTAGTGAACATATCTTGCATCACAAATTTGGATATGAAAGTGACTTTGGGTGATCATTTTGCTGCTTCAATGTAAAATAAATTGTTCGTGGTAGTAGTGGATAATCACTCAAAATATCCATTTTCAATTTATATTGATGGTACAATAAGACATCTAATAGAGCTTTATCTATAAAAAGAGTTTATATCATCACATTTTTTTTTGTGTAGAACTTTCAATACTGCCAAAATGTTCCCATCATTTTTGTAACATTATTAGAAGAAAAAAATTAATAAAGCAGCAAATTTGAATACATATAATAATAAGATATAGCAGTAAGAAATCCTAAAATTTAACAAATGTTTTGTATGATTTGAAGCAAGAATTTAAATTAGGATCCTAATATGAATAGAGTTATTGATGGGTAATTATTTAATACACTAAAAAAAAACTTATGTATTTAAATGACAACATAGCACAAGTTATGGAATTCCTAACCGACTCCCTTCTACTATAATCATTTACCTTGCTTCTTGAGGAGCAATTTTCATTGACTTGATTTGTAAGTTCTTGTTCAACCACTATAAGAATGTTCTTATTTGAATCAACATCAATCAGTAACTTGGACAGATACATACATACAAGAGAATTGCTTAACATATCAATTTTGTAAAACCCTAAGCAAAATAAAAAGTCACGCCCTAAACAGGAAATAAATTAAGATTTCTGCATCACGAAAAGCCCTAGAATGACAAGCTAATTAATTATGGTGATGGAAAGCATCATGAACATAATTTTCAGGAACAACAAATCATCCAAAACGAGACAGTAAAAATGTTTCCATAAAAGTTCTCAAAAGTATAAACAATGAAGAAAAATTGTTTACAACTAGAGGAGAAAAATAGGAGAGAGGAGCACCTGAAATTTGAACTCAAAGCTAAATAATTAAGGTAGAAGAGGGCAACATAAATATGATTTTCAAGAACAACAAATCATCCAAAACCAGACAATGAAAGTTCTAATGCACAAAAGTTCACCAAAGTATAAACAACAAAGAAAAAATTGTCAAATTAAAAGGGGGGGAAAACGAGCAAAGATAGAAGTACTTGAAATTTGAACTTAGAGCTAAAATTCAAACTCAGAGCAATAGAAATACAGAGAACGATGATGAGCAGGCCACAGTCTAGGGGAATTGATGAATAGATCTTGCATCACAATTTTCGGTTTAACTATGACTTTGTGCAATTATTTGCTGCTTCTATGTAAAATAAATTGTTCATGGCGGTAGTGGATTCACTCGAAATAGACATTTCCCATTTATATTGTTGGCACCACAAAGCATCTAATATAGCTTCATTTTTAAAAGGAGTCTATATTATCGCATTTTTTTGCTAGAACTTTCAATATCATAAGAATGCTCCCCATCATATTTGTAACATTATTAGAATAACAAAATTAGAAAAACAGCAAATCTAAATACCTATAACAATAAGATATAGCACTAAGAAATCCTAAAAGTTAAATATTTTGTATTATTTAGAGCAAGAATTTAAATTAAGATCCTAATGTGAATTGAGTTATTTATGGGTAATTATTTAATAAACTAAAAACAATCTTACGCATTTAAACGACAACTTCTATAATTATGCAACATAGCACAAACTATGGAATTCCTAACAAACTCCCTTCTACTATCATCATTTACCTTGCTTCTTGATGAGCAATTTTCATTGACCTAGTTTCTAACTTCTTGTTCAACCACTACAAGAAGGTTCTTATTTGAATTAATACCTATCAATAACTTAGACAAATACATACATACAAGTGGATAGCATTACTTAACATATCAATTTTGTAAAACCCTAAGCAAAGTTAAATAAATACTCCCGCCCTGAACAGGAAAGCAGCTAAGAAATCATGTAAGTGCAAATTAACAAAAATTCTGTGGTAATTGTGAGCTACAGGTGTGAAGGTAGTGTACCATTTATGGATTGTTTGAAATCAAGATGACACCTCTGTACTGTAGCATCATTCTTTTAAAAGTTTCATGTCATTTAAGCCAATAATCATGTTGCCCAAAAGTTTATGGCTTACACTAATTAAAAGCATCTAAAACCCTAGCACATAATCCTTTAAAGCAATGCTTGAATCCAACCTAATACTAACGCTTCATAAAATTTTTGCATCATGAGAAGCTAATTAACTAATTAAGCTGATAGAGAGCATCATGAACATGATTTTCAGGAACAACAAATTATCCAAAAACTAGACAGTGAAAATGTTTCCACAAAAGTTCACCAAAGTATAAACAACAAAGAAAATTTGTTAACAACAAGAGGAGAGACAGAGAGAGAAGAACCTAAAATTTAAACTCAAAGCTAATTAATTAAGGTGGTGGAGGGCATCATAAACATGATTTTCAAAAACAACAAATTATTCAAAACCAGACAATGAAAATGTCAATGCACAAAAGCTCACAAAAGCATAAACAACAAAGAAAAAATTGTCAATGACAAGAAGGCGAAAAAAGAGTAAAGATAGGAGTACCTGAAATTTGAACTTAGAGCTGAAATTCAAACTCAGTGCAAAAGAAATACAGAAAACAATAATGGGTTTGTGTTTGATTTCCTATATTATTTTTCAGCCCTCTCTATTCAATGATTGCAGACTGTCCGAGATAGAGTCTTAGATTGATGGTAGCTTGTTAGGTGCTTAGTGTGAGTTTGTGAGGGGAAAAGGGAAGGTGAAGTGGTAGGAGTTCAGTAACACACTATTTTCTGTTCTTATTTATAGGAGCAAACCAAACATACGAGTTTAGAGTTTGTCCAACAACGGCATTTTTTAATTAAAATCACTTTCTAAAGCCTTCAATTCTAAGCTTGGTTCGGATTGGCAACAGAGTATCTGACATAACATAAGTGGAAAGCTTGGCGTCTTCTGAAGATAAATTTCTTCACTCAGAAGGCTTTTCAGCTTCCTATACCGACCAGGTTAAACCTGGTTTCTAGAGAAGTTTCTATAGCAACCACAGTTTGCCCTTTTTGTGACAAACTATAGCAAGATGTGGATCATTTTTGTTAGGGATGAACTAACTTGCCCTTTCAACATTGTCCATGTGGTCACTTTTGTTAGTTCATCCCCACCACACCTAAATGGATTTCCACAAACAAGTCGAAACTGAGCAAGTTACCAACAAATGATCCACATCTTGCTATAGTTTGTCACAGAAAGGGCAAACTGTGGTTGCTATAGAAACTTCTTTAGAAACCAGGTTTAACCTGGTCGGTATAGGAAGCTGAAAAGCCTTCCGAGTGAAGAAATTTATCTTCAGAAGATGCCAAGCATTCCATTTATGTTATGTCGGATACTCTGTTGCCAATCCGAACCAAGCTTAGAATTGAAGGCTTTAGAAAGTGATTTTAATTAAAAAATGCCGTTGCTGGACAAACTCCAAACTCGTATGTTTGGTTTGCTCCTATAAATAAGAGTAGAAAATAGTGTGTTACTGAACTCCTGCCACTTCGCCTTTCCTCTTCCTCACAAACTGACACTACGCACCTTCCCATATTCACCTAATAGGCTACCATCAATCCGAGACTCCATCTCAGACACCCTGCAATCATTGAATAGAAAGGGTTGAAAAATAATATAGGAAATCAAACACAAACAGATCTTGTATTACAATTTTGGGTTTGACAGTGACTTTGTGCGATCATTTACTGCTTCTATGTAAAATAAATTGTTGGTGGTAGTAGTAGATTGTCTCTCGAAACAGGCTTTTGCCATTTATATTGTTGGTAAAAGAAGGTATCTAATATAGCTTCATCTATAAAAGAAGTCTATATCATCGCATTTTTTTTTCTAGAACTTTCAATACCGTCAGAATGCTCCCCATCATTTTTATAACATTATTAGAAAACCAGCAAATTTGAATAAATATAATAATAAGATATAGCCCCAAAAAATCTTAAAAGTTAACAAATGTTTTGTATTATTAGAAGCAAGAATTTAAATTAGGATCGTAAAGTGAATCGAGTTATTGATGGGTAATTATTTAAAACAATAAAAACAATCTTACGCATTTAAATGATGTCTATAATTATGCAACACATCATAAGCTATGAAATTCTTAACCAACTCCCTTCTACTATCATCATTTACCTTGCTTCTTGAGGAGCAATTTTCATTAATTTGATTTCTAAGCTGTTGTTCAACCATTATAAGAAGATTCTTATTTGAATCAACACTTATCAAATAGTTGTAAAAAATGCAACAAGCTAAAACCATTAATTTCTATGTTTTAACTCCATATATTGGCTCTTTTACACTTGATATAATTGAGAATCTCTTTTTCAGCACCCTAAAAGCATGCTCTATAGCATTTCAAAGAGATGTAAGGCAAATATTAAGTAGTTCTTATATTTTTCTTGGAGGGGTTACTGGACGGGAACTCATTTAAATAATAGCAAGCTTCTCTACAAGGTTTAATGAATTCTACTTTTAACCTAAACCCAGTATTGACAATACAATGTTTTCATAAAATGAAAAACATCTCTTATTAGAATTTAAATTAGTAATATGTAATTTTATCACACTACAATAAATATTTTAATTTTAGGAACCACAAGTTTGTGTTCTTTAAATATTGAATCATTCAAAATTCTTGAGTTAAAAGTAATACCTTCCTATTCGAATATAGATCATATGCAAACATTAGATCAAATGGGCATGTGCAAAACACATTTATTATCAAGCAGTCTTTTCTTCCATGATATCATGAAGCATCACCAGTTAACACTTTAGCATAAGCATGCTTGCTATCAATTGCACTAATGTTGTCCTATTATCTCATTAGAAGAAACACATCATCCACCTTGATAATCAATGTTGTAGGAATAATCTCTAAGTTTAGGAAGAGCATTACCTTAAAATATGGATAAAATTTGTGATTCTCTTAAATCTTTAGAAAGACAACATTATTGTTAGGTTATCTAATGAATCTATATTTAAACTCTATGATACCTTTTGTAACCCAATGTAAACGATGACTTGTTAGCTTTCTAGAATGTTTCAATAAGAAATTCAATCCATGATTCATTAGATGATGGGCTAAAATACATAAGGCCTAGGCTACTTGTTCTTCAACACTTGCACATCTTGTTGGTCGAAGGCCACCTTCCTTCTAGAATAGTTCACATAACTCTAAGAAAGTTATAGGACTCAGTATAACAAGATCATGACCAGTGAGCCTACTATGTCATGCATAACTTGTGTTTTCATCGTTGTTCTTCTTTCAAAATTTATCCTGTTATTCCAAATTGACAAATTAAGCTTATGTTTTTTTACAAAACACTAAAGAACAATAGGCATTAAAAAGAACAATAAGTATTAAAACATACATTATTCCAATTCAATGTGTGTGTGCCAACCAAAATATTGCAAATTTTGTATCCTTCTCAAGATTGTCCATCTAATTTGGAAAAAATATTAATAAACTAAGAAATGAAAAAAATTACCATCATGACTTAAACTATGCAATGAATTCATATAACAATATGGATGGATATAAGAAATAAATGGATTTATAAAATTACATTAAAAACTCATAATTAAATCTATACAACATTAGCTTTCTCATTGGTTCTTATTTTACACAAATTGTGAATTTGAATTCATAAATTGTAACAAAAAAATTGAATAAACTAAAATTTAGAAATACATGATGCAAAAAAAGAGAGACAAAATCATTGGTAAAGGCTGTTGGAAAATTTTTTTATTTTAGTAATGGATTCTTTATCAAGAATTAAATGCATTTAGAAATGAAATATCATAAGTTACTTCTTCTAAAAGGCAAAACACCATTGCCCCAACTACCTTGGAGATTGATTCTATCAAACTAATTTATCGCCGGAAAACCTTCATCTTTACTCCTATCTTTAAAAGATGTTGGACAATGGTTGGTTTTTTGTTAGGAGAAGAACCATTCCATTTGTCTTAAATGTTGTAGTGCGTTGCATGAAGGCTCATGATGTGTAGCTCTCCATTTTCCTTTCCTGAGGTTCCATCAAAAGTAACATAGTATGAAATTGAACTACCTTACAATATAGATAAATACAAGCATTTAAACAAACAAGAATATCAACTTAACTAAAGGCGACCTTTATTTCATTCTCATTGTAGTTGTTAGTTAAAGTTTGAGCAATATTGGTTTAAGAATCCTATATCACTGCATTGTTAATGAGTTCTTAGTGTTTTTTCCTTAGTTTTAAAGGCTTTTTCTACCTCTCCTCCTTCCAAGTTTTCAAAGTCCAAGGCAAGAAATACTTTATTGATTGTAAAGTCAAATAACTATTAGGTCAATGTTTTTAGTAATGTTCAAATTGCAAAATTCAAGTGCAAATCCACCATGTGATATGAAGCCATTGGGACAAAGTGGATTTGTACGGCGGATATTTGAGTTTTAGCAAAAACGTAGAATACTTTTATACTTGCACGAACAATATTTGAGTTTTAGCAAAAAAGGTAGAATACTTCTATACTGTCTCAACTGAATATGCTAATTTATTTTAATTATACTAAAGTTACACTTAGTCTTAAACCAATCAGACTACTTGCTAGTTACTATAGGTTCTCCCAAATGACCCATGTCATGGGTTGTAGTGGTAGATGCATATATATTATATGAGGGTCCCTCTACTCCATTTTTTCCAGAAAAATGTTAACAAAAGATACATAATTTAGTAATTGGACATCATTTAGTTTTTTAATAGACCCCAATAATTTTTATAATGTCTATTGGAATAAAAGATCATGATCCTTTTGCGCCAATAATGACATAAAATGGTTAATATTTTATTTCCACTAACAATTGGCATCATGGCAGAAGTTCTATATTGACCCTTGAACTTTCTTACATTTTCTTATCTATGCATTAAAATTTTTGCCACAATTTTTTTTCAAACATATGGAAAAATTATAGAGCTAGTTGGGCACAAGATAAACTCAATAAGTCAAGTTGGAAGAAATGTATAAGTTAATTCATTTCATTTCATAATGGCTTTAGCAAGACAACTTTTTCCTATAGTTGTAGGGTGTGGTCCCATGTACGAAGTTGAAGACCCTAAACTTCATTGGTATTACGCAAATGCCCTTTTAGCTATTTTGAGAACTTTAATCTCTTTCTCCCTTCACGTCAAAGATGGAAGTTGTTTATCTGACGCAAGCTACATTGACCAATCAAATCAAAGCCATACCCATGTGAATCACTATTAAAACCTGTAGTATGAATAGTCTTAGCTCTCTCTCTCCCCCCCTCTCACAATTTTTCAAATTCGTCCGAGTAATATCTCAATTGTTAATTTGGAGAGAAATAAAGGAGTAGTCGAGCATGCATCACACTCATCCATCTCTTTCCATCCCATCCTTTTAGGAAATACATGACCACTGGAGCTCATGGACAATCCTATTATTTTTTTTAGTTTATTATCCTCGTTATTTTTTTTTTTTTTGGGACACTTTCTTCCTTAGCTTAATAGCATCTTCGCATTATATATTACTTGCAATGATGTAATGGACTTCCTAACCAGTAAGTAAACACACAATATTTTGATTTTAGCTTGCATGCACACTTTCAAGGCCAAAATTTATTTTGGCATAGGAGTAACTACCATCATGGAATAACAGAAAGAAATTACAAACTATCAAGCATTTTCGTAAACATCATGTGCATAAACATAATTCTACAATGCGCAACATGCAATTACCATTCTTGTTTGAATCTTAGTGTTGAAATGGTTCATCCCATGCAAAATGGGCCATTTCATTTTAACATTCTCGATGATCCATTTGACGATGTTTCGCATACTCGCGTGCATGAAATTGAACTACTCCCAGACTCCTTCGGGCTGCCTCACTCCAAAATCATTTTGATGATTATTGACACCACGATATGAAGCCAGAAAGCCTTCCATATTTGTATACCTAGAATCTACTAGATAAAGACAATCTACCAACGATAGTTAATATGTTACCAAAATAATATCACATGATAAAACATGAAGGAATGCATATTCAAATCGAGTATTTCATATACCATTAGGAAGGTTTGGAAATTGGGAACCAGGCATGTTTCATGCATCCTAAAGCAATTGGCTATCGTGAACCACACCAGGTGTACCAGTGTATATATCAATGAACTGCAAGTTAAAGTTACATGTGACAAGAACATTCTGACTAGTACGGCATGAACATCCACAATAAGCTTGTTGATCAGACCAATTATTTCCAAACACATGTATTCTATCAATTGCTGCAATTGCTCTGGCGAATGCACCTCCCCAATTATTGACCACTTCAGGGCCTAGAATTAAGTAAGTTTGGTCAATCGGTGCAATAACAACCTCCCGCATTGGAAGAATAGATACCAGCACATGCCAAAACCACCAAGAAATGGTGTAGGTAGAGTGGTCGAATACTTGGCAGACATCTTCAAATTTAAAGCCATGCACACAAATGGTAAAAAACATGGCTAGCCCCTTATGAACCACAATTCGCGATGAGTCTCGAAGTACATCATAGGTTTTAAGGTCATCCAATAAAGACCTGAAGCATTCGACCAACATATGAAATCAACATCTAAATTTGTTCGGGTTGGCCATTACATGATATAAATACTGAGTATTAGTCCAAAACTAGTCCTGCCTAGCAGGCGAGGGAACCTTTAATAAAGATGCCCACCCAAATAGTAGTGCAATTAATGTGGTCATCATGATGAAATGATGACAAGATGATTGATGGAAGAGAAACTCATTGTTTACAAACGGTAACTTTGAGGGGATGAACTCACTGAATTTAAGAGGGGACTAACCCAGGGTAAGTCCGTACCACCAAGTGTTTGTGTGTCACCATCCATCTGCAACATCAAACCACTAACACATGAAATTACATATGGAGAATTATGATACTAAATAACATTAGCTCAGTATGTAATGAGCAATCTAAACATTGGGCCAAAATGGTAAAACAAACCAATAACACGCAATAAGTAATCAAGGGTAGTTATCACACATGTCTAAATCATCCAACATAACATAATGCAACTAAAGAAATACTATTAAAACCTTGTTTGGATAGAGGGGGGGGCATGGAAAAAGGAAGGAGATGCCCCTTCCCTTTAGTGTTTGGGTAAAAAGAAACTAGAGTGAGAGGTTAAGAAGAGAAGAAAAACTTCATTTATTATCCCTTCATGAAGCTTTTTTCATAATCCCTTCAAATAGAGCAAAATCGGAGGACAGCAATAAATGAAATCTACTAAAAATTTTCATTCCCAAGATTGCCCTCACGCTCATTCTCATACCCTTTCATCTAAGACAAAAAAGAAGAAGTTATTTGCTTGTTATTTCTTTTAACGGGTATGAAGAAATTGCGAATCTTTTTAGCCTCCTTATTGTGGCAGCCTCTGCTGCTGTTATCTGCCCCTCCTCTTCTCCCTCAACCTCCCCATATGATTACAATTACAGCCCATATTCCAAGTTCTTCTCTATCATTTTTTCTTAGGTCATCGATTGCCAATTATGCTAGGGAATCGAGCATGTATTTTGTCTCCCATTTTTTCTTTTTATTTATTCACCTAGAATGTTTTGATGTCTAGAATTCCATTTGGAGTTATCTATTTTTTTTTTAAGAATAATTACTTGTCCTGTTATTTTCCCTATGGAGTAAAGAAAAGTAGCTTAAATTTGAAGAAAAAGAAAAAAAAAAGAAGAGGTCTAGTTTGAAGGACAAATTTGCACATAAGTTCCATGGATTGAGATTCATTGAATCTTCAGTCATAGTTGATCGATAATAATTTCTTTCTAGTTTCTACTATTTTTTGTATTTTAATTGTGATTTCATCTCTTATGTCACCTTGTATTAGTTATACTATTAATTAATTAACCCCAATTGCAGCCTTTTTTATATATTTTGATGTTACGGTAAATTTTTTCATTGTGATTCCTCTTTTTTCTTTTGTATGCTTGAATTTAAAAACCTGAAACATTTTTTTTTAATTTTTTTTATGATTCTTTCTTTTTTAAACACTTTGCTAGGACAAATTATTTTATCGTAGTATTAAGAAAAAAATAATAAAATAATGTTCAACAACTAAGACCAAAGGTAAAATTGTAACAATAATTAAATTCTTTTTCTCTCTTTCTTTTAATAAAGGTATCCAAACAAAGGAAGGTTCCTATAATAATTCTATCCAAATAAGGTAAGGTCATGACACCCCCACCTCCCCTTTCCCTTCCCTACCTTTCCCTTAAGAATATATCCAAATAAAGCATAAAGGCAATCATCCATAAAATGCATGAAACAAACATCTAGCAAGTAAGCATAGTTTAGTACTCTAAACCTAGGAAACAGACAACCATCCATCAAGGCAATATCACAGGCCACCGAAGAATTCGTCATTTGAGCTCAAAACAAGCTGGCCTTGGAGCATAGTCACACGTGAATCAGGGGTAATACAGGCATAAATGAGACAGTCTTGTAGCCAATCAATCTGCTTGATAAAAAAAAAAAGAATGCTAGCTAATCTAGAGTGCCCTTGTCAAACCCAAAAAGCACTTGGACCATTTGCAGCACAGCTCCAATGTTGATGTCCTTCTATCATGAATACGAATTTAAAGAAGCCTCATACATTTCTGCTTTGCTCTACCTAAGGATGGACAACACTTCACGATATACATCCAAGTCAATACGCCACTAGTAGATTTCTGCGCTTGCTTCCAGTAGACCCACTAGCCCTATTAAGTGAATATTTGGTCATTGTAAAGGAAATGTAGGGAGGCAACAGTGTGGTGTGCTAAACTGGTGACCCTTGACAATCAAGATGCCTCGGGGAAGTGCCTGTAGTGTGAGCGGCTCATGTAGTGCCTGATGAGTCACAAATTTGTTGTGTAACATGCTGCATGACATGTACAACTCGAGGGGACGGTCCAAGCAGCTAAGAACAAGGAATGGTGAGGGTCGTGGGGCAAAGCCGGTAGTGAAGAATATTGTATGTCGTTGTCATATGGATTGCAAAGAGAGTCCGTGATCTGAGTAGTCTCAGAAGTCAACAAACATGATGCAGAGGTCATCCCAACTAGGTATCCCCTTGTACTGTAACATCTTCACCCTCAGTGTGACCTGTCTGACATGGAAACAAGAAAATGTTCACAATCCTTAAATGAATTCATGCATACAAAATTCAAAAACAATAACGGGCAAATGAACAGTAACTATAGTTAATAAGAATGGAAGATGGATAGAACATGGTCATAATACTAAAATGCATGCCTCCCACCAATCGGGATCTGTAAACACCGTACCAGTAACAAGATCCCATCCAATGCCTTTAATTGACTCGATGATAGATTTCCAAATGTGGTAATGCCCACAAAGTTGTTGCCACTTGTTGGAGAGTTGTTTCCTAGTCCAATCTCGCTTTATCACCTATTGGAGTTCAGCCATGATTTTTTTTCCAACTTGATTTTGTCGGAGTATGACCATTGATGAAACCTTATTTAATAACATAGGCAGTTATCGAATCAAATAGACAGGTGGATTGGCTATCCCAATCAACACAATGAGGCATCTTGGAAAGGACTTATACCTAGAAACATGAGCGAATGATGCATCCGAGGCTCGGTGGGCCATCTAACCATATATTATACACTACAGAAATAACATGACACATAATACAAGTACAATTTCATAGTGAAACATAATAACAATATAAGGTTCCCAAATAACATCCACTCAATAAATTCAGGCATAATTTGTCACATTTATAAGAATCCAACATGGATGGCATAACAGGTAAGCATTGTGATAATTAACATCCATAAAACAGTGCACTAGCAGCCACATATCATTACCGTATGGAAGAGCATCAACATATTAATTAACATCCATATATCGTTACTATGACAAGATGATGTTGATCCTACTGAAACAAACAAAAGAAATGGAAGAGCAGGCATATATCAATTGTTTCTAAGTATGCATTCATAGTACAATACCTAAAATGAATTCAAGGGGAGGGGGACCAAGAGCTAGTAATAGAAAAGGTGAGTAGTAACAACGCATGAAAGGAAGGTAGCTAAACCTCAAACTAGTCCTCGAAATGATAGTCACTATATGCCCATGCCAAATAAACCCGAGTAGGAAAGAACAACAATAATCTTTAACAGAAAAAGATTGATAAGCCATCTATGTATGGAAAGATTGGAAACGAACATAATAAGAATGAAAGTAATTACTTAACAAAAATATGTATGAAGTTGTATCCATAGTTACTAGTGATAAACAGGTTTAGCTGGAATCAAACTAACCTTTTCAAATTCGTTTTAGGCACAACAAAGTAATGATTGATACAGCTAAAACTTCTAGTGATTTTAATGTTGTAAAATAACCACCGGAGAAGTGCTGGAACTAAGACAATATATACAGGGGTGAACTATAATTATGAGTACCAAAATCTATAGTATTTGGTGAATGAAATCCAAATCACAAATATACCAGTGACATCCTAAACTACAAGAGAAATGAAATAGGAGTAACACATAAAACTAGCAAAAAACACATACCTAAGCTCCCTAAAGTTTGATCCTCAGAACCCCGCTAGGCTAACGTATTGGCGACCGAGGTGGAGCAAATGTGGGCAAATTTGCTTGATAAAAGGTGGGCGACAGACGGAGATGAGACGTCTCTTCCTTAAAATAGGCAACCATGGTAGAGCAAATGTAGGGAGATCCAGTTGGAAAAAGGTGGGTGACGGATGGTAGTTGGGTGTCCCTTCCCTAAAACAGGTGATCATGGAATAGGGGAGAGAGATAAAAGCTTAGGATAGAAAATTAACCAGCTTTCACTTGAAGAGAGAAAGAGATGGAAGTTAACATGATTGACCGATGGCACAGGCATAATTACAATAAAGTTTGGGTCTTCATCCTCCCACATGGGACCACACACCACAACAATAGTAAAAAAGTTGTCTTGCTAAAGCCATTTTCAGACGAAATGAATTGTCTGTGAGTTTTAAAAAAGGATTTTTTTTCTTTTACATTCTATACAATATGAACATCTTGCCCATCCTCTTCGTATTTTATATAATTTTTTAACTCTCATTAAAGTCAGTCGAGCAAGATATAAAAAAAAAAAGCCTAAATCAAAACACTTTTCATATTTTGTTTTAAAAAATACTTTTTCATCATTATAAACTTCTCTATAAAAATCATGGATCCACATGATGGGTAGGTTTTGCCTCTTACATTGGAAGTTGGTTTCTCAGCAACCCTCTTCTTTTTTAATCCCAAGTGTATTGTGTTAGTTAACACTTCAAATTTGCCAAAGCAAAAGGTGTGCTCGTGCCCATAAAAATTGGTCCAGACCAGACATCAGTCACTGACACTAAGTTGCCCCTGTCTGAAATTTAGGGGGCAAACTACCAAAACACCATTAATCCTCGAGAAATTCGATTTGTTTATTTGTTTATCCCTAGCTGTATGATCTGCTTCTTTTCTTGTAAGAACTTGATTCACGAGAAATGGAAAATCAAAAGATTAGGAGATCCCGCATGATTGAATCCAACGGCCTATCATAACATAATCAGACAGAACATAACCGTGAATTTACACTTAAGAATCATGGGAAAATCACCAAAGTTTGCATTCCAGTTCAATTCGACCACTAATGTTTTTTATGGCCAAATGAATCATTAATGTTACAAAATCAGCTAAAATATGTTGGTCTTTGTCAAAATATGGATCAAGACTTTAATGAATATACTCAAACTGCACCTAAGCTAAACTTAAGGTTGATTAGACTCTTTTTAGACTGTCAATGATGTTGGGAAAGTAGTCGATTTAGGCTCGATCAAGCCGAATCAGTAAAAAAAAAATCATGGCTTGATTTGGCTTTCCATGGATATGGTCATTTTACCATGATGAAATATTTGAAAATATATTCTATATATGTCACATTAAGTGCCTTATTGACCTAGGCCCAATTCATTTTAATTTAACACGGGTCTATTAACATGTTATTGAGAATCCACTTATGTGCAAAATACTCAATTCCTCAAAAGTTTAGAATAAATACTTAATTCCTCAAAAGTTTAGCATATTACCAGTCATGTCATTGGTCAAAATTAAAGCCCTTTCTGCTTTATCTTCTTTTTCCACTACTGTTTCTTTACTCTAATTGTCATCAATACTATGCTTTGGTTGTTGAGGTTAGTGAAGGTGATGTGCTACTTGACAATGAGAATGGAGAGTAGGACGTTGAGGAGAGGATGAAGGAGCAGGTAGAAATAGAAGGGAGGAAGGAGGAAGGAGGAGGACGAAGAGTGGAATTTGGGTATCCGCTGGCAAGAGGAGACGGAGCCAAGGAAGATGCGGAAGTAGTTGATGAGAATAAGAAGGAGGTTTCACTTGCTGGTGACAGTCTTTTCATCTCCAGAGGCATTGAGGGAATCAATGGGGAGGGAGAGGTACAGATGGAGAGATATCAGGTTATTGACTAGAGAAGACAACGATTTAGTTGCGGTGGAATCCTCAGTAGGTGAAGACAGCGGGGATAACTATAGAGTCAGCCCTAAGAACCAAGTGAAAAGGATATGTGTGGGAAGCGGGGCTAGGTATCACTATAAATATGGGCAACTTTAAGGATCTTTGGAATTTATTTGAGAGTATTTGTGTGAATAACACATTAACTCGTGTGAGTTAAACTAAAACAAATACCCTTAGTCCTTGATACATTAGTGGTCTAGTGGCTTATTCGGTAAGACAAAGAATACTAATGGTCAAATTGGGTCAAATGGAAACATTAGTAGTTTATTGATTAGTTTTTCCTTTGTACTTATGTAAACTCCCTCACTCATCAGTCAAAGCCTTCAAATCTCAACCGAAGTACCAATTCATGCTCAGCTAGGCTAAAGCTTCCAACACCAATTTCCGGTAGTCAACCAGACAACCAAATCTCCAACATCCAACAAATTCACCAAAACCCAGAAACACATTCTCCCTGTCCTTCCCATGGGCTTCACCATGGGACTGAACCTCCTCCTCCTCCTCGCCATGGTTGCCACCAACATCCTCTCCCTCTACCACCTCGCCTCTACCGTGTCCTCCCCTAAAGCCCCCGCCTCCGCCCCCGTGCCTGACCACCTCCTACGCCAGCTCCAAATTCTCCGCGCCACCCTCTCCCACCTCTCCCGCCACCAGCCCCCAGCCTCCGACCACCCCCCCTCCTCCGTCCCCTCTGACCTCCTCCTCCTCTCCCACATCTCCCCCATCCCCTCCGCCTGCCACAATCTCGCTGACCTCCTCCACAAATTCATGTCCTACGTACCCTTCTCTCTCTGTCCTGACGACGCTAACATCCAAGAAACCCTCATTCTCAACGGTTGCCACCCCCTCCCTCGGCGCCGCTGCTTCTCCCGTACCCCTCCCAAACTCCCTTCTGCTCTTCCGTCGAGTCCTTTCCCGACCTCCCTCCCTGACTCCGCTGTCGTCTGGAACAGATACAGCTGCAAGTCCTTCGATTGCCTCTCTAAGAACAACCCCAACCTGGGTCTCGATTACGTCAAGCAACGTGCGTCTTTGATTACTTACTCTTCCGAGCTCGATCTCCCCATTCCTCAGTTCATGCAGATCGCCAAGTCCACGAATTCCTCGATCCGTCTTGGAATCGACATCGGCGGTGGCGCTGGGTCGTTCGCGGCTGCAATGAAGGAGCTCCACAATGTGACGATCGTCACCACCACGCTGAACGTCAATGCTCCGAACAATGAAGTGGTGGCACTCCGGGGTTTGGTCCCGCTCCACGTGCCACTGCAGCAGCGGCTGCCGGTTTTCGACGGCGTGGTGGATCTGGTCCGGTGCGGTCGCGCCGTCAACCGGTGGATTCCGACTCCGGTGCTGGAATTCATGCTGTATGATGTTGATCGAGTGCTGAGGGCTGGTGGGTTCTTCTGGGTGGATCGATTTTTCAGTAGAAGGGTTGATCTTGAGAAGGTTTATGGACCTTTGATTGGGAAACTTGGGTACAAGAAAGTGAAGTGGGCAGTTGCAAATAAAACAGATTCTAGTGGGTTGAAGAATGGAGAGGTTTATTTGACTGCTCTGTTGCAGAAGCCAATGTGAAATGGAATATGATTGAATTTATGGTAAATAAACTTTTGTTTTTTTTTTTTTAATCTCTTTAATTTCTTGAGTAGATTTTACTCTGTTTAATGCTTAGGCAGCCATCTGTATGGCATTATATTGTTAAGGTACAGGTGGTTGAATGAGTAGGTTCTTCAGCTGGAATTGGGTGTTCTTAAAATGTGTTTTAAATGGTCCTAGTGATTCTGGCTGGTTAGATAAGCTTTTTGTTGTTTTATGTGAAGTTTAGTTTGCTTCTGATTACTGTGAACTTTGATGAAGTTTGACGATTTTGCTCTCAAGATTCACGAGTCTAGGTTGTTGAATTGGAAAACCCTTGTGTTGGGATACTGAATTGCCATGTTTGATTAACTTATTCTTCACGTGTCAGTTACTCCTAATGGGCAGTCTTGATATGAACTGTTTGTCTAGGTTCACCTAAAGACATAAACTTCATGATTGAATCCGGTTATGCTTCAGGCATTGAGAGCTAGGTACCTTGATTCTGTTCTGATTGGTGTTAGGATGAACATGATATCATGTGACTTCGCTCGCATATCTCAAAATTGCGAGTTCTCCATAGAATAGGGGGTTCTCCATTGCGATGGTAATTGTCTCTGTTTCGAAATAGCCTTTAAATCTGACAAACAAGAATCTGATCCATCTATCAAGTTGCTTGCTAGCATAGCTATTTGGCCAACTACCATGATTGCTTAAGAAAGATTAGACTTGCCTTCTCATAATGTGCTAGGTATTTGAAATCTGCCTGAGGAATGTCTGCTAATAAGATTGAGGTGTGCGTATATCTTGTGGATATTTTACTCTTCATTTATCACAACTCACGCGAGAAATGAACTAAATCTGCCTCTATCTATTGTAGGCTAACTTGCTCTTCTCTATCTTCATTTTTGGAGAGGCAGGATTAGATAATTTGGAAATTTAGATTGTATTACTTTGCTTGAGTTGTATTATCAGGTTAAAGATGGAATTATGTCAAGTTCTTCATATACCTAAGGCACACTTGCACGCCATCTCTGTCTGTCTGTCTCTCTCTCTCTTTCTCTCTCTCTCTCGAAGTGACAAGATCTATAGTTCCAGACACTTTGGAATATAATCCTGGTTTAGTGCTGCCTGTACATACAAATCAGATTGTAACTGTGAAGTTTTTTGCAGTTAGTCAGGTGACTGGTCTGAGGTCTGGCCCATCGGTGGACATGGAGAGCAGTCGGCTAGACAGCTTGTTTGAATGCGGAAGAACAATATGCCTCTCTTGGAGAAGCTAGAAAGATTTTTGCCACTCCACCTGCTTTGTTCCTCATTTCTGTAAAGATGTTAGATTATAAACCAGCTCTGGAGGAGTCAAGTGTACTATATACAGAATCATGAAACTCTCAAGTTGTGTATGAAACTCTCAAGTTGTGTTGATTTGAAGGCATGCTTAGTCGGTCTTGTGATTCTGGGTTTTTTCTGCTCAAATCCAAGAGGTAAGGGACCTGGTTTGCTTTAGCTTATTTTCGGTTTAACTTTTGAAGGCCTAACTATACTATTGGCTCTCAAACTTTGCTAAATCAGATGAGGTGGCCCTTAAACTGTAAGTCAGCCCATTGTGGTCCTTGTGGTTAATACATTTTTCTAAATTATGGAAACCAAAAGTGACTAAGCTTATTTAAGTAGAAAATCAAGTTTGGTTAAATTATGTGAAATTAATTATGAAAAAAATGGATGACTTGACATTTCAAACTATTAAAATTTTTTCTTTTGTTGGCGTTAATGCAATAGATGAAATCAAATATTAGGGATCTGCCAGAGAAAAGCTTAACCACAAGGGATCAAGGCAAGCTTCTTCAGAAAGACCGAAATTAAGAAGAGAATTTAATGTCTAAAGATTGAACTTTGGCACCTATTGAGCTGTTGCGCATGCAAATGGATAAGATGGTATGAGCATCTAGTCCCTTAGACGCTCAAATCAACGCTCAAATCAGTATTCTAAGATGAAAGGAATGAAAGATATATAAAATATATGAGTTGTTATAAATTTCCCAAAAATCCTTTAAATATCTCGATTGGTCAATTAATTGGGTACCTAGAATATTTTTACTTATTTAGATCATAGAAAGAAATGACTGATCTTAAGGGGGATAGGTTTCCTCCAAACCCTAAAACATCTAAAGAACTTGTTAATCATAAGCAGCCAAGTAGACAAGAAAGCTGTGTAAAGAAAAGAGATCCCATAAGTCCACAAAAAAAAATTGAAAAAGGTGAAAGCGTGCTATTGTTCTCTGCAATCGAGTAATTTTTTTTCTTAGTTGACCTATTTACGTTACAGTTTTTTTGTGTGTATTTATGAAATCGATTAGAGGTAGAATCAACTATTGGTTCAAATACAGTAAGCAGTAAAATTCAAATTGTTAGGTACAAATATTTTTATGTCCAATAAATACATAACAAATAAATTATGTTTGTGACTAATGTGCGTCATTTGTAACTCTAGATCTCAGTCACATACAGTGTAGAACAATCACAGGCGTATGTTGTATATCATTGTATAATTTCCCTTGTTGAAGAGGTATAGTTAATTGTTAGAATAGATAAGGCCCCCTTTTTTTGGGTACTCGATATTTTGCCCCCTAAACTATAAAATGATAGATTTCAATCATTGAAATATTATTACTCGGACACTTTGGACCTTGACTCAGTAACTCGGTCATGTGACAAGTTTTACATGAGTTACATAATGGTATGGAATTGTCATCTGATTGTAGAATTTAAAATTTTAGACCTGTAATTGCATAAACCCATAGCACCAGACTTAGATTGCAATTAAACATAGCTATCTAACTTTTTTATTTTAATTATTTGCACTTAAGATTTTGGCCCTCACCACCCAAGCCCTCATCCTCAACCTAGTTAGGACCTATCACGATTCACTACCTCCTTTCTACCATCCTCTTATCGTTGGAACCTAAAGAATATGTCATTGTCACCCATCACAAACCACTGCACATCCTTTATTCCCAACGTTACCATCTCCAAGATGGTCTCCAATATTCAAATGGTAAAGCAATGACTGTTTAGGTTGTTGTACTTGAATCAGAGGTGTGCCGCCCTTTAAAACCAACACCATCATCATTGTTCGCAGTCAGACCAGCAGTGTCCTCCCCATCTTACCACCTCAAGTTCATGGTTGTCGCCTTCCTCTTCATGGGCACCCCCTACCGATGACGTCAACAACACTACCACCATCATTACCCTCCACTATACCAAAACCTTCTCCTCTACCTCCACCACTCCCATCGCCCCTTCATCAAGCAAGGCCACCAAGATCACCACCAACTTCATCGACTTCCTTTGTAGTTTGAATTACCACAATTACCTAACTTTCGCCCCAAGATGATGACAATGATCTTCTTATCTCGATTAGCCTTAGCATCATGCCCACCCACTTTTGCATGTCCCTAACCTTAAAGCCTAACTTTGATGCCAAGGCCTTCCTCCGCCTCAAAGCTTTCTTCCAATTGTATGATTGGGGTTGTCATTGTTCTAACTCCACTGTTGCGAGGCTCTTTATGACCAATTTGAGGGTAGAGATTACATAAGGACCACTACTAAAATTTTCTCAATCCCCAAAGGACACTTTTTGAACGGCTTATTTTCATTGGTATTTTCTGCTGAACTTTTCTTCATCAAAAAATGTCCGCAAAAATGAAAATTTTTAAATTTAATTTTTTCAATGGACGTGTTCCAACGATTGTTATCCATAAAAAATTTCTGATGGGTAATCATTCGGAGGATTTTCTAGCCATATTTCTGCTCAACGAAGAAAATTTGCTCAAAATTACCCGTAAATATGAATTTTTTTGGATTCAATGTTTCCAATGTTCAATTTCTAACAACTAAGCCATCAGAAATTGAAAAATTTTCTTCCAAATTTTTCCATTAAAATTTTCAATTTTTGATTTTCATTAAAAATTTCCTTTTCTTCCATCATTAGAAAGTCATCCTCTTCCATCAAAACCTCATTTTTTTCTCTCTCTCATCTTCCTTCTCTATCTCACAAAATTCTCTTCATCCATCTCTAAAATTTAAATTTTTTTCTTCTCATCCTCTTTCATCATCATCATCATCATCTTCTTCTTCTTCTTTTCTCTTTTCATTTTTATCTATCATTATTATCTTTTTTTTTTGTTCTTATTTTTTCCTTCATCTCTTCCTTATCATTACCATCTTCTACTTCTTTTTCTTATTTTTCTTTTTGTTCCTTCCTATCTTTCTTACCATATAGTTCTTCTTCTTCTTCTTCTTCTTCTTGCCTATAAAAATGATTTTTTTCAGAAATAAAATTTCCAATAGTGGCCATTTGTCAAACATTCTGACTATGGCCTTCCATCAGAAAATTTGACAATGTGGGTCTATAAGAATTTCCAACGTCCACCTTTAGATTTCTATTGCTAACATATACAAACCGTAAGAATCAACATTTTCCAATAGCTAACAGTAGGAATTTTCCATCGAGAATGACATTTTGTTCTAGTGATGGATAGGCCTTACATGGAGTTATGGATGGGGATCGACGAGCCCGGTGACCTTTGTGTTAGAGGACGGCAAAAGCAACATTGGGTCTGTGTCGTGGAGAAGATGGTGGCCTATGTGTTGGATACGAAAGATTGGAGGTAAAAAAAAATCAATTGGGAATAGGGGTGGAAACGAATCAAGCTGCAAATCAAACAGTTCAGGCTCGAGCTCAATTTTTACTTATTGAGCTGAGCCTAACGAGCCTCGAGCTAAGCTTCGAGCCGCATTTTATGTTCGAATCCTTAACAAGCCGAGCTTCAAGCTTATCTATGTTCGGTTCAAATACTTAATGAGCTTAATGAGCCTCATATAAATATTATAATATAATTAATCTAACCCTAAAAAGCCTAACCTTGGTACTCATTCTCGTACCTCTTAATAGACTCAGCGTTTGTTCTTTTCCTATTCTTCCCTCACTTCACTTGACTGATAGCATTAAGCGATCAACCACAGTCCAGCTCCAGCTTGATGCCACGGCAACAGTTGCCACTATTACTTTGACCAACCACCCATACCCGCCACCATCTCTTACCTCTGGCACTATCCATAGGCTTAATGTCTTATAGTCAAGCATCCAAAGCATGCCATTTGGTAATTGCCTCCTTGTAATCACCTTGATGTTGTCGTGTGATCGCCGAGCCTCTTTAATCGTCGCATCTTCAATCTCCGAGAACCATTGTTGCCGGGTGAAATATTTTAAACTCAGCCCAAAATAGAGTGGGTTTTCCTTCAATTTGTTTTTTTTGCCTTGTAATGTTTATGGAAATTGGCAAGTGTATGTGATATTGCGTGCTTGTTCCTAATTTATCTTTGTTCATGGGGAAAATTTGTCTTCATGGATGTTGAAGCTATAAAAAAGCACATTTATCAAAAGCATTTTGAGTTGATATATTACACATGATTAGAATTATGGAACATAAGGCTGATATTATGGAATATGATTTTATATGCTCAGTTTATAGAATTCCAATCAAATGCTGGTTAGATAGCATTGTTTTAAACTCATTCCTAATAGGCTTACATGCTTATTCTGAGTTAAAGTAAGCCTGGTTTAATGCTTTTTTTTTTGTTCTAAAAGGGTTGTTACAGAAAATTATTTAATAGTTTAGCAATGTCTGACCTATGGTTTGACTTTTAGCTAGATTTGTGATTTTGGGCCAATATTTTGTGTACAAGTAAGAAAATGAGATTGAAAGATGTTAGAATATTGAAAAGCTAATTTACAAGGTTGGACAAGCATTTTTGTTAGTTAACCAAGTTATTGCAGGTTTAGTGTGAAAACTACGAGTAAAGAGGTAAATTTCATGTTTTGTGTGCAAAGCCAAATCTTCTTAGCAAAAAATCTGACATTTGGTATTTCAATTTTGTTTTGTAACTTTTTAACCAAAGCTTTAACATGGCAACACAAAGAGGTTGGGAAGAAAGCAATTTATCTAAGGGTACCTTTTTTAGTAAAGTAGGCTTACAACCAAGGCCACTTTTGGAAGTCTCAGATCATTACCACAAAAGGTGAGGTTCATATTCATAAGCATTAGACACAAAAGAATAAGTATTGTTTTTCCAAGTTAAATATTGCTTTTCATTTGATCTATTCTTCAATTTACTAAATGTTCATGGCATTGTAATTGTTAATCAGCTAGTCTAGAGCAATGTCATCTTCAGCCAATCAATATCCATCTATTGAATAGTCAAACTCATTAACTTTTTTGGAAGGTGTTGATAACATTGATATGACTATTAATATTGATCAAGCTCGTATAGAGGAAATAGCAGAGATTCCTAAAGATTTACTTGCCACTTATGGAAATGACTAGTAAGGTAATAAAAGTGAAGATTCTAATGGAACACTTGACAAAAAGAAAAGGGCTGTAAGGTCCAAAATTTGGACAGCATTTACAAAAGCCATAGATGCGAAAAGGTTGATGTCGGTCAAATGCAATTATTATGGTTTAAGTTATTCTTGGCAAAAGAGTGGAACCACATTACATCTTGGCCAGCATATGAATAGTTGTCTTAAAAGGAAGTTGCATTTGAAAAAACAAGGACTTCTTAAATTTTAACCCAATAACACAAAGGTTAATGTTAACCTTCCAGCCCTTGCACCGGCTACAGTAGACAGGAAAAATGATCCTATGAAGATGAGGGAAGCCACTTGTCATTGGGTATTAATGTATGAACATCATTTTCTCAATTGTGGATGAGGAAGGTTTCAATTTTATGATGAAAGTTGCAATCCCACAGTTTGAAAACATTATTCATGCTACTTTGAATAGTGATTGCATGAAGGTATGTGAGCATGAAAAAAAAAAGGTAAAGGTCATGCTTAGGAAAGTTTCAAAAATTAGTTTGACAACAAACTTATGGAAATCAAATAATCAAAAGATTGGGTATATAGTTATCACTACCTATTTTGTCGACGTTGAGTAGAAGTTGAATAAATGGGTGCTGAATTTTGTTCATATTCCTCCTCTACATATGGATGATGCCATTTTAGATGCAATTTTCAAGTGTTTAAATGAGTAGGGTATTGAGAACAAAGTCTATACCATTTCAACTAATAATGCTTAAGCAAATGATTCTACCATCAAGAATTTGAAGGAAATTTTTGAAGCAAAAAAAAAAAAGTTGTTGTGTGGTGGAAAGTTGTTTCATGTACGGTGTTGTGCACATATTTTGAATATGATTGTCCAAGATGGTTTGGCTGAGATTAAGTTTGCAATCCAAGATGTAAGGGATAATGTTTCTTTTATTAATCGTAATGAAGCACAGTTGAAAACTTTTTGTGAAATTATTCAACAATTGTAGCTACCAGCTAGAAAGCTTGTTCATGATTGCAAGACTCGTTAGAATTCAACATATGACATGTGATGCTCGTTGACATCATCGTTGTACGACATGGTGAGCCTGGAAGGGACTTCCGGTGAATGGGGCGACTGAAGGAGAGACTTCTAGGGAGAGATTGCTTGAAACACTCAAAAAACAAGGGTTAGGATGCCCCCGGAGTGTTTTTCCGGGGAAGAAACCTCCGACGCCCAAGTTAGTATTTGGTGAAGTTCAGAATAGTGAGCCGAAAGTGAAGAATCGTCCCTTGTCTGAGAGTTTCCCAAATATTTATAGGAGGGTGTTTAGGGGAAGTACGTTTGACACGACCTGCTTAGAATGTGACACGTGTTCAGTCGGATGCGGCCCGTACCTTCAGGAATGGGGACCTCTAGCTGGCCATAGGCCATCTGGGTAGAAGTCAGGGCCGTAGGAACTCTGCGCGTCAGGGCGTGTACGAAGGCGGCGTGTTAAGACGTGTGCGAAGGCGGCGTGTCAGGACGTGCGCGAGGGCGGTGTGTCAGAGGCTCCTTAACCATTTTTGTCGTATTCTGGAGATCCCTTCGGTGGAAGAGACCTCTTTGGGACAGAAGGGCTTCTTGCCGAGGTTGCTTCAGTCATCCGCGAGTCCCCTCGACGCGGATGATCCCCTTCTAGGGTGTTTTCCTCTGTCGAAGATGGTGAGTCTACCTATTCTGAAGTTGGTCAGGTCATTTTACCGAGGGTGGTAGTGCACCATACTTCCAAGGTTAGTATTGCGGTTACCCGAGGGTGATGACGGATCACTGAGGTTGGGGGATCAGGGTGTCGAACCCTATTTTCCTGAGGTTGGTGATCGCATTCCTTGCGGGTGACACTCACCCTTTCCGAGGGCGGTACCTTGCTAGAGCTTAGGGGTTTGAAGCGCAATAGAGCCTTGGCCATCATATGCCCCCCCTTGAAAAGCCGAAGTGGAGACTTCGTTCAGCTGAATCTTTTGGGGGCGTTTCGGGGGACTTATTATGGAAACCGTTTAGGAGTCGCTTCCTTTCCCGAAGGTGTGCCTTCTAAACTAAGGTAGCTTGTAGGTGTCACTCCTTGCCCCTCGGCTATTCCCTTGGTATTTTTGAGATGTGCACCCCCCTGTTTATTTTTCTGTTGCAAGTCAGTGGACCGTCACATCTCGTAATTAGGAGCGTCTCTTCGGATATGAGTGTCTAGGTTTTTGTGCTGTCAAAAGGCGTGCCCTCATTTCCTGTGTTAGATGACACGTGGCATGCGGTGATTGGGGGCAGTTGCATCGGTTACACCAGCCGCTTCCTTTCGCCTTCGAGGGATAATTATGGTGACAATTTGCCTTCGCAGGGTAGTTATGACGACGATTCGGTTACCCCCCTTCATTCTATATAAACCTTCCTTTCCCTCATGGCCCTCATTTGCTATCCTTTGCTTCTGTCCTGCTTTCGTCTGTTCTCAAGCTCTTTTTTCTCTTTTGCGGCGGTGCAAGTGGCAGAGCGATTTCCAGCAAGCTTTTACAACGGCGTCTACTAATCCCAATTTTGGCAAAAGTTTTGGTGGGTTTCCCTTCCAAAGGTCCCTTGGTTTCTTCCGTTTCCATTTTTTCTAGAGTGCGAAGTTGTTTTCCCATTCCTGAAATCCCTTGACATTCTTTCCTGAAGTCGTTTCTTTTTACTGAACATGTCTTGTCCTGTTCCAATCATGTCCGTCCAAACTACTCCCGAGAGCTGGCTTCCCCTCATGTCTCACCCGTGTTGTACCACTTTGGAGAAGTTAACGAAGTGGACAACTAAGTTTTTTCTTCCTTCTTATGCTGTTATTAGGCTACCCTGTCCTGGCCTTTTCAGCTTCATGAATGATTCGGACAAGGTTACCATTTTCCGGGCCAAACTGAAGGCCGGACTTCGGTTTCCTCCGCCGAGGATGATTTGTGACTTTTTCCAATTCCATGGCATAGCCATGAATCAGCTTCCTCCCAATTCATATTCTTACTTCAATGTCATTCTCTGCATGTGTAGGGTTTTCAAGATAGAGCCCCACTTCGTCATCTTCATGCAGTATTACAAGCTCTATCCGGTCCCAAAAGGTGGCTTCTATTTCATACTACCTCGGGGATCTGGGAGTAAAAAATATATGTTCACCTTCGACACTAAGGACAGTTGGTGAGGGTGGCAAAGGAAGTTTTGCTTCCTGAAGGTGGCAGAGGCGTGGTCACATGTGCTGACTAGGTGGGCCTGGGGGACGCTGGAGACAGACGTTGTTGATCCCAAGAAGTTGTTAACTCTTGAGTTAGTAGCAAGGTTTGAGGACTTCAACAGCCGTATCCGAGCTGTCGCCGACTGGGATGCCGAGGTCCCACCACGCTCCTTGTATCCCTTCCCCATCAAGTGGAACCTCATGACCGAAGAGGTACTTCGGGAATTAGGGGTGCTCAAGGAGCACAAAACCGACCTCGGCATGCCAGCTCCTGCCATCGACGGGAAGAAATCATGGCTGGTGATGCTCCTTCGGAAGGAGCTCACTTACGAAGCCCTCGTTGAGAGTAAGTTGCTTTCCAAATTTTGGTATAAGTACCCATCTGGACTTACACTAATATTTTCTTTCTTTTTCAGAGATGGGCGACCAGTCAGCTGCCTTCTACAAGTCCCTCTTCCTCGGTCAAGCCAAGAAGGGGGAACAAAAGAAGAAGGCGGAGCCAAAGAGGAAAAAAACATCTGGAGGCGGGCCGTCTTCGGCCAAGAAAGCGAAGAAGGACCTTCTTCCCCCTCCCCCGGAGGATGTTGTAGAGGTTGGGGACCAGCCCGAGGTCTATGCCGACCTGCCATCGGAGCTGACCATCAGCTCCGCTCCCCTGAGTCCTATTACTTCGGCGGATATTTTGGGCTCTTCGGCATGAGGCCTTTCTGCTGAAGAGCTCGAGGAGAGCAGACGAAGCAAGGGCAAACACGTCCCTGCCGAAGTGGAGGAAGTCCACGATTCCAACAATGACATTGCTGAGGTTCCGCCAGGTTTTCCCCTTAGCCATTTCTTTATAAATTCAGACATTTTTAGCATTCTCAATCTTATAGACGTATGGCTAAGGGACAATGTACTAATAGAATTGCGACGTGACTTTGCAGAAGAACTGGCACCCTCAGCATGGATGGTGGAGCATGCCCGGAAGCGGGCCCTTCAGGACTCCCATATCCCGAAGGATAAGGTTTCGAGGGAGCCTTTCTGGTCTTTCACGGAGGACATGAATTTGTTCTCCGAAGACAGCCAGCAAATGGCTCCCCAAATTGTGAGGGGCGTGCTCACCCAAACCACGTTCAAATCGCTGGCAGAGGAGTGCCTGAACAAGGAGGTCCTCGCTGCGAGGATGTCCGAACACGCTGCCCAGGTATTCTTCAGACCCTTCATCTTTTCTCCAAAATTTTTTAAGTGTTTGGTTTTATTTGTAAAACTTCACTAAATGTCCTTCTTTTTGCAGCTCTTGGCATACAGCGGATATTTCAGAGCTTGGGCAGCAAAACAATTTTCGGTCCGATCTTAGGCCGAAGAGCGTCAGGAGAAGGCCAAGGTATTTTGTGCCAACTCGGTCGTCAAGTACACCGAGCTGAACAAAATAGCTAATGAGGAGGTTGCCAAATTTCGGGAAGGGGTCTTAAAGGGTCGGGAGGGACTCTTAAAGGATTTCTCCCAGAAGATGTCCGACCTTGGCTCGAAGGTCGTTGAGCTAACTTCAGCAAACAAGGCCTACCAAAAGGAGAAGGAGGAAGACTCTGCTTTCCTGACGAAGGCCCTCGCTAACAATGCCGATCTTCAGGCCGAGATCGAGGCGCTAAAGAAAGAGACAAAGAAGAAGAAAAAGACGAAGAAGCTCGAGAAGGAGGTCGCTGAGTTGAGGAACGAGCTGGATGACTTGTCCGTCGAGAAAGACAAGGCCGATCAAGCAACCAAGGTTGCTTTCCAGGATGGCTTTTGTCTGGCTTGGCATCAAGTCTTGGCAAAGTACCTCGACCTCAACCTCTCCTTCCTAGCTGTTTTGGACATCCCCGAGGGGCCTCACTGGGCCTGGTCAAAGATAAATCATCTCAACCTGCCTTTCGCTCCTCCTTTGGCGACAAAGGACGTTGGCGATGGAGTTACTTATGATGGCGAGGTCCCTTAGGTGTCCAAGGCTTCACTTTTTCTTATTTCTTTTTCTTAGTAATCTTCTACTTGTAATACTCCTCCTTGTAATAAGGCTCCTTTAAATAAAATTCCTCCTTTCCTCCCATATTTGGCTAAGTTTGAAGACAAGTTTCTCCTTAAATAATCTTCGATTCCAAGGGTTACTTTGACTACTTTCGGTCTAGGATCCTCAGGAGGATGTTTTTCATGCTTTTTATTAACCCCGTTCGGCATAACACTGATTTCAGCGAATGTCTTTTGGCAAAGCCTTGCCCTTTTTCTGTTTTTTTTATTAGCCATGTTCGGTTAACGCGCCTTCGGAGAAAATGTGTGATTTTCACAAGTACATACTCACACCTTGTTTGGTTAGATTTTTCAGGTGGGTCTATTTTTCCTAGAAAACTTTTTTGTACTTAGAAAAATTTCTAAGTGTAAAATTTTCTGAAAAATTTCTAAGTGTAGAATTTCTTCAAAGCATCAGAATGCCATGTATTTTTCAATTCTCCACCTTCAGTATCGCCGAGCTTATAGACTCCTAGCCAAACCTCGTCAAGGGCCAAATAAGGCCCTTCCTAGTTTGCCCGAAGTACTCCATGAGATTGTCTTCGGGTCTCAAACTCAGCCTTTCGGAGAACAAGGTCTCCCTTCCTGATTCCTTTTCGCCTGACATGCAAGTTCGCGGTTATAGTTACCCTCTGCTGAAAAGTTTTTCTTCTAAGCTCAGTCACTTCTCTGTGTTCGTCAATTAGGTTGAGCTTAGTTTTCAACCCGAGACTATTCTCTTCTTTGTCGAACACTTGTACCCTGACCGATGGCTGGACCACCTCGATAGGAATAATGGCCTCTGTGCCGAAAACGAGTGAGAAAGGTGTTTCACCTGTGGCTCTTCGGGGTGTTGTCCGATAGCTCCATAGCACACTAGAAAGTTCCCCTGGCCATTTTCCTTTTGCTTTCCACATTCTCTTTTTCAAACCATCCTTTATGGTTCTGTTAGACATCTCTACCTGTCCGTTGCTCTGGGGATGAGCTACCGGGGCGAAGTGCATTTTTATCCCGAGGTTGGTGGTGAATTCTTGGAATCCCTTATTGATAAACTGGGAACCGTTGTCGGCTATTATCACCCTTGATATTCCAAACCTGCATACGATGTTTTTCCAGACGAATTTCTGTATGTCTTTCCCCGAAATGCTCGCCAGGGGTTCTGCCTCTATCTATTTAGTGAAGTAATCTACTGCGACCACACAGAACTTCACTCCTCTAGGTGTAGTTGGGAGAGGCCCAATAAGGTCGATACCCCATACTACGAAGGGACAAGGGTAGTTAGCCGAAGTTATCATTTCCGAGGGTAGCCTCTGGAAGTTGGCGTGTCTTTGGCAATTGTCACATTTCTGGACAAACTGTCTTGCTCCTTTCTTATGGTGGGCCAGAAGTACCCCTGGCGGAGTAGTACTCCTGCTAAGGCGTCCGTTCCTATGTGGAAACCACAGGCCCCCTCATGGACTTCTTTGAGGACTGTCTCTACATCCTCTTCGCCGACACACCTTTGTAGCGGGCTTGCGTACCCTTGTCGGTATAACTCTTCTCCAATTAGGAAATATCATCCGGAACGTCTTCGCACTTTTGCCACTTTGTGAGGGTCTTCGAGAAGCTCCGAGGTTGTAAGATACTTTTTTATGGGATTTTTCCATCCTCTGTCCGAGGTTGCAATGCTCATTATCACTATGCTCGGGTGAATTAGTACTTCGGTGGGCTTTTTTTACTTGGCCAGAGTATCTGCTTCAGTATTGTTTCGACGGGGCACGTTCTCAATGTACACTGTGTCGAACTCTTGGATGAGCTTTGATACGAGCTCGTGATACTTCGCCAAAGTTGGGTCCTTCGTGCTATAGTCCCCTGCCATCTGTCGAACCACTAGCTGAGAATCGTTGTGGGCCTTTAGGTATCTTACACCAATTCTTCTGGCAAGGCGCAAACCTACTATAAGGGCTTCATATTCTGCCATATTGTTGGTGACACTAAACCCGAATTTGATGGCTTTCATAGCTTCCATGTCTTTGAGACCACGAAGAATTACTCCAGCTCCCTGATGTTCGGAGCCGGAGGCCCCGTCGACGAACAGAGTCCACTCAGGTTCATTATTTCTGAGGTTGGGTTGACTTTCTTCAATGATGGGAACATCGACAATGAAATCTACCAATACTTAAGCTTTTATAGCCTTCCTTGGCTCATAAGTGATGTCGTACTCACCGAGCTCGATGCACCACTTCGAAAGCCTTCCCGAGTGGTCTACCTTCTTCATGATATCCCGAAAAGGCAGGTTACTTCGGACGATAATGGGGTGGCCTTAGAAATAAGAATGTAGCCTTCTGCTTACAAGTACTAGGGCATATATAGCCTTTTGTAGCAAGGGGTACCTGACTTCGGCACCATGCAGGGACTTGCTCACATAATATACTAGCTATTGCTTTGCCCCTTCTTCTTTTACAAGGACCGAACTTACTACTTTTTCGGTAACGGTGAGGTAGAGCATGCGGGGTTCTCCTTCCCGTGGTTGCCGAAGTGTCGGTAGACGAGTTAGGTAGACTTTAAGCTCTTCCCAGGCCTTTTGACAGTCTTCGTTCTAAGGCCGCACCTCGGTTCCGAGGTTACCACCATTTTTTGCTGCCTTAGTGAGGACCTTGAAGAACGGTCGGCAGCGATCCCCATATCTGGAGATAAATCTGCTGAGGGATGTGATTCTCCCTGCTAGTCTTTGCACATCCTTAGTCATCGTGGGAGTTCAGAATCCCAGCAGGGCCTTGACCTTTTATGGATTGGCGTCGATACCACTTTCCGACACCATGAATCTGAGGAACTTACCCGCATTTACCCCGAACACGCATTTTTTGAGGTTGAGACGGATTCCAAAGGTCCTCAGTTGGTGGAATGTTTCCTCTAATTCCGTGATATGACTACTAGGCAGTTTGCTCTTAACTATCATATCATCAACGTAGACCTCTATGTTTCTCCCAATTTTAGAGTTGAAGACTCTGTTCATCAACCTTTGGTACGTGGCCCCTACATTCTTAAGCCTTAAGGGCATTCTAATATAGCAGTATGTACCAACTTCGGTGATGAAGACGATTTTTTCCTCGTCTTCAGGGTCCATCCTGATTTGATGATACCCACTAAAGGCGTCAAGGAAACTTAGGATGCCATATTCGGCAGTTGAATCTACCAACTGATCTATTGGTGGTAGAGGATATGAATCTTTAGGGCAAGCATTGTTCACATTTCGGAAGTCGATGCACATTCGGAGTTTATCGCTCTCATCCTTTGTGGCGATAACCACGTTACTAAGCCATTCGGGGTATTTGACTTCCCTTATTACACCTTTTTCCATTAAGCGTTGGACTTCGGTTTTGACGAAGTTGTTCTTATACGCCGAGAGGCTTCGCTTTTTTTGTCGGATAGGCTTTACCTCTGGGTGCATCTTAAGGCTATGTTGGGTTATGCGAGGGTCTACCCCAGGCATGTCCTTTGGCGAGTAGGCAAACATATCTTTGTTTATTAACATAAAAAATACAAGTTTTTCCTTGTCACCTTTGGCCAGTTTTATCCCTACTCGGGTACTTCGGCCTAGTACAAGCTCCACATCTTCTGTTTCTATTTTCTCAGGGTCTTCTGTTTCTTCTCCCTTTGCCTTCCCTGCGAGCATGGCCTTTGCTCCCGAAGTTTGTGTGTGGATCTTTGCTAGGTCCTGTCTTGCTTTCACAAAGACTTTTCTTACTTCCCCTTGGTCGATGAAGATCTCAGCATCTCCGTCCTTGGTTGTGAAGGTGATAATCAAGTACTTCACATCTGGGTGAATATGGAGATTCCCTTGCGTCTGCCTCCCAAAGATGGCGTTATATGATGAAGGGACATCTATAATGATGAACCTTGTCATTGCGGAAGCAAAGAGCTCACCCTTGTTTTGTGGCGAAGTTCCCCTTAGCATTAGAGGGAGGTCAATCCATCCGAGGACTGAGAGTTCAGACGGACCTATCCCGAAGGTAGGGGAAGTAACAGGCTTGAGATCGCCTTTTAGGATACCCAAATTCGGCAGTAGATGAGAGAATAAGACGTCGGCGTTCGATCCATCGTTGAGGAGTACTCTTTTGACATCCCAACTCTCTATCCTTGCCATGATTAGGAGTGGGTCGTCATGAGGGAAAACTATGGTAGACCCATTTTTCCGAATAAGCTTTTTCGATGGGTTACCGAACTCCATCATCGAGATTTCCCTGGCTTTTCTCTTTCTTTCTGTCAAAGGTAGTCCCGTGGTGATCGTCTGGATTACTCCAGCTGGAGGCAGCGGATGTCTTTTGGGACTTCGGTTCCGGCGCCTGTCGGAATCATATTCTTCATCATCTCCTTTCCTTTCTTCTTCCCTCCTCCCCTTTGGGGAGGGCATCCGCAAGTAGCGCCGAAGTTGGCCTTGCTTTATTAGAGACTCAATGTACTTCCTCAACTAGAAGCAATCCTTAGAGTCATGCCCATGATCCCGATGGAATTGACAAAACTTCTTCATATTTTTCTTGTTTTCCGAAGTCATGGCCTTCGGACGCTGGATTTGGGTTTCCTTGCCTTTCCATGGCCAGCAGTATGTTTGTTCGGAAGGTGTTTAGGGGAGTAAATGACATGGGCCTTTTCCCCTTCTGCTTCTAAATTTTTCCCCCGCCCTGGGCTAGATACTGCGGTTGGTGGCTCTCGCCTTTAGGATGATGGTGATTAGACTTCGGTCCTCCCATTCTCAGCTCTTCGACTGTCATGTGCTGTTCGGTTTTACGGTAGAACTCGCCGAGGGTGTCCGAAGGGTCCTTCGAGAACTCGTAAAAGAGTTGTAAGTCTTGCCAAAGTCTCCGTATCATGGTGAGGATGCGTATTTCAAGACAGAAGTCTGGCACGCTCAGGGCCTCTCGGTTAAATTTTTCGACATAGTCGAGCATGGTTTCTCCATTCTTCTGTGCTATGTTGAACATCTGAATGGGCATCTTCACCATCGGCCTGCTGCCGATGAACTACTGTGTAAATGTCGTGGATAGCTCTTGGAAACTCATTATAGTCCCAGGGGCGAGAGAGTTATACCACACGATTGCCGGGTCGGAGAGGGTGACCTTAAAACACTTGCAAAGGGTAGCGTCATCGGGACCGTGCAGTACCATGCTACGCTTGTACTTGGTCAGGTGGGCTTGGGGGTCACTACGCCTATCATAGGTTTCCAAACGCGGCACCCAAAAGTCGCTTGGCATATGATGCGAACCCCGATGGTATAAAGACCATGAAATGTGCCCAAGATGTTTTTCAAGATCCACAAGACATCAAAGAGACTGGATTTAAAGACCCCCACCCCTAATCAACCTGTGACTAGGAACGAGAAGTATAAGAACACCAAGAACACAAGCACACTTGTGCACCAAGGTAGTCCACAAAGAACCAAAGAGAAATTCTCTCCAAAGTAGCAATATTACTTCATGTCAAGACTGTTGTTTTACAACCAGAATATGTGTCTATTTATAGGCCTAAACTAGGGTAAAAACTCAGCAAAATTCGCAGCCCAAGTTACCTAGGAAACCTAGTTACAAAGGACTTAAGAAAACCTTGTCAAACTAGGATTCCTACACCCTTTTAACACACGTTTAAGGTGTGCAGTGAATTCCATTTATCCTAAGTGACATGAATCACTTCCATGGCCTAAATAACATCCTAAATAATGTAAATAAACATGAAAATAAAATAAAATACGTTACAAAACAAGATTGGCCATAAAAACCCCAAAATAGTCTTCTCAGGTGGTTCTTACTTGTGTCTTCAACTTCAAGCTGAAATTCGAACTTTATGAAGCCATGATTTCTCAAAATTCAAAGTATGAAAGTTGTAGATATATTTCTTAGCTTTGAAATGACACCTGAATCACACAAAACAGACATCTAAATCCAAAGATATGCCCAAAATACTACAACTGCTTCTAAACCAGCGATAACTTGCAAATCGCGACTTTGAAGCTAAATTGGACCTCCTTAACGTGAAAAATGGTTTCATGATCTTCATATGATTTGTAGCTCTAGATGTTAGCTTTCCAATGAATCAAGAATCACTCAATTCCAATCTGTTTAGCTCAATATATGAATTTTCTACCAGAATATCGCCAATCTGTCAACATCCAAGCTTGGCCATCGTCTCCATATGATTCCTTGCATGTTCTAGCAGCTCCTTGTGAAATTACAAGCCTATTCTCCATGAAAATGCTTGAGACAAAAGCTTGAAGTGCACTAGTGAGCTCCTTAGCCTTTTTCCTTGTCAATGGTCCACTAGTTATCTTCAATGGATTATTGCCATCCTTGGTTGTGCCTTTTTTGATCATATCAGCTCCCCCCTCTGCAGAAGGATTCATCCTCAAATCAAAACCTATATTAGAAAAGGGAATTAAATCAATAACAATGAAATAATCAACACATAAGCACTTACCTTTCTCATAAGCACCAAGAGCATGGAATGCTTATGTATGGAGCTTTAATCTTGTGAAAAACCTGAACCAATATTCAAATGCAATGATACCTCCAGGTTAAAAAACAAAGTTAGAATCAATTACCACAAAAAATTTGAAAGTTTGCACAATTTTCATCTTAACTTTAGGCAACACTTCTTTTTTCTTTGCCATCTCAAACACATTACTCTCACAACTAGGAAAAATGTTGGAATAATTTACCTCAAGGATGCTGTATGCACTAAAAAAAATTGGACCTAAACTCACATAAGTGTCAAGGTGATGAAAAGCACAAGTTATGCATGTGAAAACAATAGTTTGCATAGGCCATTCAAACAAACAAGAATTGAACACAATGCAACCTAAACTAATAACCAAACAAGGATGCAGAAATTTCACAAAAATCCTAAGCATTTTAAATGAAACAAGAACAAGCTTATTTTTGTATGTGTATGCACCACAATGCATGAAATTTGTGAATGGGGTGTGACACAAAACAAAGGACTCAACATACCTCCTTAAAATGCTGAATTTAAAACAAGAACTTTCACTCAAAATAAAAACTTTCAGGTTTGGACATAAAGCAAAAAGACCAATGCTGACAAGTTTGTGTAATGCATGTGTCAAGATTAAGAAATGATTGCTGGAAATTAAAGATTGACACACAAAAATGGGCTGAATATAAATGAAAATCAAAGAAGTATGTAATGCATGTGTAAAAACAAATTTATGCATGCAAAATTCCAAAGAAGTAGATTTAACTTGAGATAGAACAAAACAATGTGAAATGGATGAAAAATAAACAAATTCAAAAACAAAAGACACCAAAACAGATTTTTCTCTTGAGAAACTCAAGCAATTCCAAAAAGTATTTGACAAAACCAAAGAATTAGAATACTTAAAACCATATTTTGTCAAAGTTTCATGCTTATTTCCTTCTCTTAATCTAGTTTCATGAAAACCATTCTTCAAAATAATATTGCAAGCAAACACACATTGTTTGAGATTTTCATGTAAAACCACATCAAATCTACGTGTAAAAAAGAAATACATTACACTGGTTGGACTTAGTCTCCAAGTATCTTCCTTTGCTGTACAAATTACAAACTTTTCACCTTTGCACACAATGGCTTCGGGTGGAGTTGGAAAATTATCTTCCCCTTGAACCATAGAGTAAGAAACAATGTTAGGCATACTTTTGAAATTGAAATCACTAGCACTCACCTCAAATTGTTCCTTCTCAACCTCCTTTGTTGGTTTGATGCACGGGACATGACTTGGAAAATTTGGAACACCAACTTCTTCGATGGGCAGCAACTCACTTGATTCTTGTAGCTTATCTCCACTTAAGTCCTGAAAAAAAGACAACATAACACTAGAAAAAGACTTTGTTATATTAGATGAAAGTATAGCTTCTCTATAGGTCTTTCTCTCTTCACTCGGCTTAGGTTCATTGCACTCTTGTCTTCTTTCAGCTTCGCACTCAATTTCTTCTCTCGGGAACTCTCCACTCTTCTTCCCCTCATGTTCACTCTTCTCACTTAATCTCTCAGTTATTCTCTCGGCTTTCCCCTTATCACTCTTGCCCTCAACTTTCCCCTCATTTACTTTTCCCTCAACCTCACTTTGAAGTTTTCTTTGATCTTCCAAGACTTCTTATGGTGAAAGTGGTACAAGCATGATTGACTTTTCTTGTTGAGGCCGAGACAAGTCTCCTTTTGTGGCCTCCACTTTTGGCTTGGGTACTTCTCTCATATCCTTACTCCATGCACCTCTCCATGTGGAAATTCCTCCTTGACACATCTTGGATGCCTTGGACCTTTTGATGATCCTCTCGGCCTTAGTGGCATAATGAAGCAAATCCTCCATGTTGACATAAGGCACCATCTCCACTTTGTTGGCAATCTCAGGATTGAGACCATTAATGAATCTAGCAATGGTGGTCTCCTCATCCTCCATGATGTTGGCTCGGGTCAAGGTCACTTCTAAGTCTTTATGGTAGTCCTCCACACTCCTTTGGCCTTGCATTAGCTTTTGAAGTTTGAGGCGTTGATCTTTAGTGTAGTGGCTAGGAACAAATCTCCTCCTCATCAAGGCTTTAAGGGCTCTCCATGTGTGTATGGGCTCCTCCTCATTCCTTCTCCTAGAAGTAACATCCTGATTCCACCATACAAGAGCATAATTAATGAACTTTATGGTAGCCAATTTAACCTTCTTTTCCTTGGAGTAATGATGGCAATCAAACACCATCTCAATCTTTTGCTCCCATTGCCAATATGCATCTGGATCATTCCTCCCATGGAAATGTGGAATTGTGAGTTTAATGGAGCTTAGATTGTTGTCCTCTCTTGGCTCCCCCCTCCTTGGAAGCCCATGGTCATACCAATGTCCTTCTTCCTCCTCGGGTTCTTCTCTCCTTGGACCTCTCCTTGATTGCAAGATATGATTTGGCCTCATTGGCAATCTCAAGTCAATGTCGTCAATCCTCCCCACAAATCTATTGAGAGTTTCTTGAAGCTCTCTCATGGTTGGCTCCTCATTGTGTCTTACTTTCATTCTCCTATCCTCCCAGCCCTCCATACGCCTGAAAACAAAGATCCTCACACACACTCACCTCACGTGTTTCACTCAAATGATGAACACTCAAACACTCAATTTGTTAGTGAGAATATTGCTATTTAAAGAGTTCTCAAAAGTTCTAAGAAAACTGTTCTCAAAGCACACAAGAAAACTTGAATTCTTGAAAACAATTTTGACTCCAAAAGAGGTGGACTAAACAAGCTTTAAAAGACTTTGGGAAGCTCTTGCAATTGATGATCACAAGAACCACAAAGAAAAGCTTTTTGGCTCAAAACAATGGGATAGGTTTGTGGGCGCAAAAATTTTAACACTTTGTGCAAACTTTTTTTGCAAGCTCTTTTCTTTCTTTTCTTTGTTCTTTCTTTTTCTTTTCTTTTTTTTCTCCTTTCTATTTTTTTTTTGCTTGCTGTTTTGATGCTAAAACAACTTTCTCCTTAAAGTTCCTTGCTGCCAAAGACAAAAAGTCAGTTTTCTATTCGGCCAAAACAAGAAACTATTGAAACTTGCACAATTTGAAACAACTTTTGTTGTACCAAAAATTCCTCAATTTGGATCCTTCTTTTTTTGGAGTTTTCTTGACTCTAGGATGCTGGAAACAATGAAAACAAGAGAGATTAATAGGGCTGGACACGAAACAGAAAGATAAGAAACAAACAAGAACAAACGAATTGAAACCGAGAACACTAGACAACACGGATTGACTTTTTTTTTTGTTGTTTTTGTGATTTTTGGACTTGAACAAGGATGGAATAAAAAGGACAGACCTGAAACAAGAAGAAAAAGGATTAAAACAGAGAATTAAGACACGAAATTATTGAAAAAAAATTGAAAGAAAACCGAAGATAAACAAGAACACAAGATATGCCCTTCAATGGAATTTGTGGCTTTGATACCAACTAATGCGAACCCCAATGATATAAAGACCATGAAACGAGCTCAAGATGTTTTTCAAGCTCCACAAGATATCAAAGAGATTGGATTTGAAGAACCCCACCCTTAATCAACCTGTGACTAGAAACGAGAAGTAGAACACCAAGAACACAAGCACACTTGTGCACTAAGGTAGTCCACAAAGAACCAAAGAGAAATTCTCTCCAAAGTAGCAATATTATTTCATGTCAAGGCTGTTGTTTTACAACTAGAATATGTGCTTATTTATAGGCCTAAACTAGGGTAAAAACTCAGCAAAATTCGCAGCCCAAGTTACCTAGGAAACCTAGTTACAAAGGACTCAGGAAAACCTAGTTAAACTAGGATTCTACACCCTTTTAACACATGTTTAAGGTGTGCAGCGAGTTCCATTTATCCTAAGTGACCTGAATCACTTCCATGGCCTAAATAACATCCTAAATAATATAAATAAATAGGAAAATAAAATAAAATACGTTACAAAACAAGATTGGCCATAAAAACCCCAAAATAGTCTTCTCAGGTGGTTCTTGCTTGTGTCTTCAACTTCAAGCTGAAATTCTAACTTTATGAAGCCATGATTTCTCAAAATGCAAAGCATGAAAGTTGTAGATATCTTTCTTAGCTTTGAAATGACACCTGAATCACACAAAACGGACATCTAAAGCCAAAGATATGCACAAAATACTTCAACTGCTTCTGAACTAGCGATAACTCACAAATCACTACTTTGAAATTGGACCTCCTTAACGTGCAAAATGGGTTTCATGATCTTCATATGATTTGTAGCTCCAGATGTTATCTTCCCAATGAATCAAGAATCTCTCAATTCCGATCTGTTTAGCTCAAGATATTTCTACCAGAACATCGCCAATCTGTCAACATCCAAGCTTGGCCATCGTCTCCATATGATTCCTTGCATGTTCTAGCAGCTCCTTGTGAAATTACAAGCCTATTCTCCATGAAAATGCTTGAGACAAAAGCTTGAAGTGCACTAGTGAGCTCCTTAGCCTTTTTTCTTGTCAATGGTCCACTAGTTATCTTCAATGGATCTTTGTCATCTTTGGTTGTGCCTTCTTTGATCATATCAGAATAGGTGCCTCAACTATTGCTTGGATAAACGGTGACTCATCTCCGGTGAAGGTTTCCGACAACCTTAACCAAACGGGCTTTCGAGCCACCTGCCTTTCCACCGTCTCCAATCTTTTTAGGATTTTTTCCATGAGGACGGTGGTCCTGGGCTCTTCTTGCTGCCTGGAGGCCTATGGAAACGGAGAGCGACGCCTCCTTTTCGGGGAGTAACTTCAGCGGTGGGGGGATTGTGATCTTTCTTCTACTGAGGAACTCCGCCGGCGGGAAGTCCTAGCCCCTTTGGACCCCGTTTCTCCAATACGTCTGACTCTGGGGGATATGTCCTCCGTCGAGGACTCATCACATTGGTCCCCACTCCCCGAACTTCGGTCAGTAGATTTCGGGCTTCTTTCCCGACGGGGTGCTAAGGAAGGGGGCCTTCGGGTCGAATGTGGTTGTGACCACCTTTGGTCCAGTTGTTGCGTCATTTTAGCCACAACAGAGCGCTAAAAGTCACTTAGGAAGCTCATCGTAATCGTTAGAGGACGTTCGTCCTCAGGCAAGGAAGTCCCCGCAGCGGGTTGCTCGATCGCTGGTTGAGCTTCCGACGCGGACGGGGACTTCTGGAGTCCCCTGTCCTTAGAACGCCGAGTCTCAATGATGGCTACCTGAGACTGAGCTGCCACAGACGGCGCCAAATGATACCCGTTGACATCATCGTTGTACGACATGGTGAGCCTGGAAGGGAGTTTCGGTGAAGAGGGCGGCTGAAGGAGAGACTTCCAGGGAGAGATTACCTGAAACACTTAAAGAACAAGGGTTAAGAGGCCCCCGGAGTGTTTTTCCAGAGAAGGAGCCTCCGACGCCCAAGTTAGTATTTGGTGAAGTTCAGAATAGTGAGTCGAAAGTGAAGAATCGTCCTTTGTCTGAAAGTTTCCCGAATATTTATAGGAGGGTGTTTAGGGGAAGTCCGTTTGACACGGCCCGCTTAGATCGTGAGACGTGTTCGGTCGGATGCGGCCCGTACCTTTAGGAATAGGGACCTCTAGCTAGCCATAGCCCTGACGTGTACGAGGGCGGCGTGTCAGGACGTGCGCGAGGGCGGTTGTTAGAGACTCCTTAACCATTTTTGTCGTATTCTCGAGATCCTTTCGGTGGAAGAGACCTCTTCGGGACAGGAGGACTTCTTGCTAAGGTTGCTTTAGTCATTCGCGAATCCCCTCGGCGTGGATGATCCCCTTCGGGGGTGTTTTCCCCTGTCGAAGATGGTGAGTCTACCTCTTCGGAAGCTGGTCAGGTCATCTTACTGAGGGTGGTAATGCACCATACTTCCGAGGTTAGTATTGCGGTTACCCAAGGGTGATGATGGATCATTAAGGTCAGGGGATCAGGGTGTCGGACCCTGTTTTCCTGAGATTGGTGCTCGCATTCCTTGCAGGTGACACTCACCCTTTCCAAGGGCAACACCTCGCCAGAGCTTGGGGGTTTGAAGGGCAATAACGCCTTGGCCATCAACATGTTAGCTTGTGCTTACAACTTCAAAGATGTATTCCCAAAATTCTAATGAAAAGAACCTATTTACTATTCTTGCCCAACAAAAGAAGACTGGGATAGAGTTGAGATCATCTTGGAAATTTTGGAGGTGTTCTCCAATGTCACAAATATCATATCTGGAAATGACTATCCAACATCAATCTTTTTTTTTTTTTTTGTGAAATTTACAAAGTGAAACAACTTTTGGATGCTCGTGCAAATGATTAGAATACTTTTTTAAAGGAAATGGTTACCTAAATGAAGAAGAAATTTGACAAATACTTGGGAGAGTACAACATACTAATGGCTATTGTTGCCATTTTGGACCCAAGAGTGAAGATGAGGGTTGTGGATTATTATTTTCCTAAGATATACTTTCAAATATAGGCATAAGCTAATATTGAAAAGGTGAATAATGTTTTGTATCAACATTACACTGAGTATGCAAAAAATGCATAAGGGAAATGCTCTAGAAAATAAAGTAGCTACTTCTTCTCAGTTTTCAATGACCATTGTTTCTTTAAGATCAGGCTTTAGGGAGATTAAAGAATATGTGAAGCAATTAGAAATAGAAGAGCCCTAAAATACTGATCTGGACTTATATTTTTCAAATAGATGCCATATTTGTGTAGAAGGATCAAATGATACATTTGATGTATTAAAGTGGTGGAAATACAAGAAAATGCCATGTTTTGTTGAAGATGACATGCAACATTTTAGTAATCCTAATAACTACAGAAGCTATTGAGGCATCATTTAGTGCTAGAAGTCGAGTGATCGACTTATATCGTGCATCAATTTCAACTGAGATCGTACAAGCATTACTTTATGGAATGGATTGGCTTAGAAACCTCTATGGTGTGAAAAAAAAAAAGAACAAAGTAAGTGTTTTAAGTATAATTATCTATGATTATCTTGTTTGAATTGCTTCTAAATTTATAATTTTTTTAGGAGGTGAAACAACCGGTGGTAATTAATCTACCAATCTGGAATTTGATATCTTCCAGGTTTACGAGATTTGGAGTATGTAAGTGCTGAATTCGCTTTGCTACCATCTTCTGGAGAGAACAATTTCATTTAAACTAATTTTTGAATAAATTCTACTTACATTGTCAAGCTTGGATGAACTAGCTAGTTTATTATTGTAGTTGCAATCCTTTTCTCGAATAAGATATATACTTATCTAGAATAATGATTGTTTGGCTTTATCAATGAGATGACTTTTAGCAGCATGTTTAACGGTTGTTGACATTTGAAATATTTGGTTCACTTCCTAAAAAGAACTTGAGTAATGATCCTATAGCAACTTATATCTAAAGGTTGGGTAATTATATTCTAAGTTTTTTGTGCCTATTTTAATTTTTCTAGATCTTATATATGTTTGTGCATTTTTTTCAATAATTTGGATAATCTAATACAACAATTACTAAGCATTTTGTTGGTTAATCATTTCGTTGTAGCAAAGAATGCATTATCCTTGTCTGAGCATTTTTACTTACTTTATAAGAGTATTCATTCTTACTTGATAATAATTTGTATATAACGTTCTACAGGTTCTTGATGATGACACAGGGCAGGACAAGATATTAGGAATTGCAAAATTTGTAACCCTTTATCACTTGCAAGCGTACAATTAATTTTGTTATGTGCAAAGATGAGGAAGGGTATCGTCCTAAAGGACAATGTGATTTTACCAATAAATGAGCATTAGTTACCTAAATTACTTGAACTATTAAAGTAAAAGTGACAAGTAAAACCTAAGACCAAATGAGTGAATGAGTGATTGAGGAGTAGATGACAAGAACAAATGACCTTACTCATTACCTAGTTAACTCTAAGGTGGGTAGCTAAATAAAAGCACAAGTTACAAATAGAAATTAAACTAAAGTGGTTAAAGGGGGAAGGTCATCTCTCTAGGAATCCACCCTATTACTTGCTATCCAAGTTAGTTGCACCCTAGGACATTTACCCCCTTGTGTGGTGTAGAGACCTAAAATTCAAAAACCCACTTTCTCACGCTAAGTCTTTGCTTACCTAGAATCAAACAAAACATTTCTCAATCTTATGATTAATCCTAGATGGGTTAAGCTATTAATCCCCTTCCAACACCTAATGCAATTGTAAATTATCTCTAATCAACAATATCCATTGTACCCTATTCCTATTTTCTATCTCCCTTATTTCTCTCTCCAAAACTAAGTGGGACTTGTGAATGTGTGGAGAGGCCAATCAATCACACAAGCATTAGGCTAAAAAATAAGAAACTCAAATAGATAAACATCCATGAGAGATCATCAAATAACCATTAGATATTAAGTAATAGAAGCTTCATCCTAGAGAGATACAAAGATCTACTCAAAATCCATACTTTTTTCCAACATTAAACCCATAACCAAATAATCCATGAAAATACACAAAATAAGAAGAGGAGAAGAGGAAACCCAAGATGGATCCTAATGACCTAAGTCTCATTGGTTCCTAGTCTTCTTCTTCAAGCTTCAAACCTTGCTCCAATGGTGGTTCTCACAAGAAGAGATGAGAAGAAGAGTATCTAATGTTTATCCTTGGCTTCGCCTTTCCTCTTGCTATTTATACCCAAGGGCTCTCATATTGTCTTGTCTTAACTCTCAAACCCTAAAAGGATATAAATTTTTTCTCCAAAGACAGCTCACCAAGTGGGAAGATGCAGAGGACTATCAAAATACGAGGTTCAGGTGAAACAGGGGAATGAGTGGCGACGTATCGCTAGCTGGGTCGAGTTGGCAACAATACATCGCTAGAAATGAAAACTTGGCAGAGCACTTATAACTCTGGCGATGCGTTGCCAGCGCCTCTTACTTCAACTTGAATTTTGCACGCCCTAATGCCGCCTCGCTCGATCCTGCTCAAAACTGACATATGCGCAATATACTCCGACTTGTAGGAAGCAAAGCAAAAGAAGAAAAACTAAGAGAGAATGGATGAAATAAAAGAAATTGGCGGTCAAAGTTGCCAAAAAGTCAACCACTTTGGTTGCTAAATTATGCACTTAACAAACTCCCCCAAACTTAAACCTAAGCTAATCCATAGCATGCCTAACCTAGAAAAAACTAAACACAACAAAACATAGAAACTACAATGTCAACCAATCATCACACTTAAACTTCGATGATCCACTAGCTTAACTTCAAAAGAAGAAATGGTGATTGAGGAAAGAAGAGCTTTGCTACTTAAGGTGAGACCTTTGAGGGGTCACACCCTTACCACTTACGCTCAATTTCTTCTGGTGGAGTTATGCCATGCAACTTAAAACTTATACTATGCTTTTTTCCCCATGCTTGTAAGAGGATCCAACCTCCCCCACTAAATTCCCATAAAAGGGAGTTGTATAAAACTCAACGCTCAAATGATTTTTCCAATAGTTAAAATAGGGCCAAGCTAGAAAGGAAGATGAAACAAATGAAGGCTTTCTAAGTGGAGCTAAAGAGGTGAGCAAGTATAAACCAAGGGCTTTAAAATGTGAACTGATCAAACGCTTAACCCAAAGTCCACAAGCACAATACACCACTTAACCAACTCAAAAGGCCCTCAATTATTCAAAAGTACTCTCCATTTATACACACACATACACACACACACTTCATGTATTTTACCTTTTAGCAAGTGTACCAAGAGGGGCTCTGTCTATACTCAACCCACTGACTCAATACAATCCAAGGTGATTTTTTTTAATCATACTTATGTTTTAAGCATCTTTTTGAGTAATGATCGACTTTTAACTTAAGAGAAGACTCTTACCTACTTCGATACATGGAATAGCGGAGTAGATTTTCTCTTTATTTTTTTTTGACAAAACTAGCCACCCCAAAGATGAACATATATACTTAAGGTACAAGCTGCCCCAACTTCTCCAAGTCCCCCCCCCCCAAACTTGTTCTTATTTCAAAACCTCACTTAACCCAATGCACCCTCATCTAAGCCCATTGTTGGTTAGAAATAATGTCTAGTGAGATACAAAACTGAATCTGATGATTTATTAAACACAAAAGACTGAACATGATGATTTATTAAATACAAAGGATTGAATATGTTGGTTTACTTAGAATGACTATGTTTTCTAGCTTTGAAAAAAAAAATATTAGATTCAGTCTTCTATATTTGGCTAAACACTTTTTCTGACCAACAATATTCACTATTTGGTATTCCAGAAATTAGTTAGTAGGTTTTTAGCATCTAAAATGAGCAATTGGGTGTAATTGTGGGTTTTAGTAAATTTAAATGTGCAATAATATGTTTCTCAAAATAAAATGGGGCTTTTACAAATTTAACAAAACCTCATGAGGTTTTTTTTGTGATTTTCTTATTAAATAATTAATAAAAATTACTTACTTTTCACAAAATTATGTATTCTAAAAGTGATTCCGGTACAAATGGTTTCAATAATCATAAATTTTGAATAAATAATAATTATATATAAAAATAAACCTCAGTAATATAGTGTAATTAATTTTTTATATTTAGATTAATGTTACAAATATATATTGAAGAAATGAGTAGTATTAGGATCATCTTGGAAAGTTGAGGGTTTAGTTATCTATTTCATGAAACATGAAAAGACATCAAGCTGCATTTGGCAAATTTGCTAGCTAGCCTTTGTTGTGGGAACGCTGCACCGTGACTCGAACCTAGGCCAAGGCCTAGACTAGTGCCCCTATGCTAGGCTAGTGAAGACAATGTTATTGTTTCAAAGTGACTTGAATCCTTGAAGTTGCTTTTAGGGTTGAAATTATTAACTTGTTTTCATGCTGTGACTACCATATCATGCAACAATTCTTGACTATAGTAGTGTAGAATGGCCAGGCTAGGATATGGTAATGTAACTTTAAGTTCAGCCAAATTTAAATTGGAGACAAAAAATTCATATATTTATGCCCAATAAATCAAGTGTTTGACTAGTTTTTTTGTTCAAAGAATATGACCTAGTACATATCTATTTCGAACTTCTTCCTCTCCCAAGTATTTCACCACATTTTATTTTAGGGGCAATCTCTATTTTATTTAAATCAAAAGACTCGAAAAAAATTGAAAATTTAACTAAGTAAATTTGATTTTTTGGTTCAGTTTTAGTTGAAACTGAATAAGATAAATATCAGTTTCATTTAATTCTAGCTTCATTAATCAGCTACTTTGATAACAGAAAAAACTGAATTTTATACATATATGTGTATACATATATATATATATGTATATATAGTCTTCTGTACAGTCAAGAAGGCTAATCAGTTATTGGGCCACACACACCTTAGGTAGTGGCCCAAAGCGATTCCTAATTCCTAACCAACCCAACCCTAACCAAAACACACGAACACCTCTCTGTAGCACCGCACGCAGTCGTCTCTCTTGCTCTCTGCTGACCAATTAGTATTTGGTTACGGATTTTGGTCTGAGCTTGAAATTTTCTTATTTTTCTCATCAAGTTTCTTTCTTGCCAGTCTTACTTTATCTCTTGAGCTAGAATTCTAATTTTTTTCCTGCTCGATTCTGCACAAATCGGTATCTTTTCCTCACATCTTCAAATAAGCAATCGAATCAATGCTTCAATCTGAATAAAAATCCCTCAAAATCGCACAACATCAGGCAACTTCCAATCGGAGTGGTGGGTCTGATAAAATAGTCAATGGCGGGTAGAAAGCTGGTTCGGGATTTCCTCCTAACAAGGCAGCCTCTTTTCCTTCAGCTAACTTCTCGACAGGTACTATGTGTGAAAATGGAGTTCATGTATTTCTCTTTGGAGTTTTGCTGATGACTTTTGCTTTTTGTTAAATGATGTTTTAGGGTTCGAATGCGGGGCAAAGATTGCTATCTGGTGGTTGGTACTCGGGCAATCGTCGGTTCAGTGTCTTCAATGAGTTCTCGAAGAAAGTTAAGGGAGAAGCCAACAGGTAGTTTATTTGGTTTTTTATAGTCTGAAACATTGGATCCGAGTTAAAGCCACGCCTCAAGCTAGTAATCATGAAAACTCAATTGCGCCAAGAATACTTCCTTTCCACTTTAGTCTTTAATCCTGTCATATGAACTAGCATGCACTTGTACTGTTGTATATGTGTAATATATGTATTTTATGCTACGATGTATTAGATGAGATTATTGATACTTGCTGCTATTTCTCAATTGTTTAGTGTTTTGGTGTGAACTTGGCACGCATACTTAAAGAAACTGTTTTTTGCATCACCAAGTTAGATTACCATGGTTTAGTTCTTCATCTGGTGCTGAGTTGGGGGAGGGGTTTTTCAGGTTGTCGTAGGATGTGAGTGATGCAAATTTCAGCTTCCTTGTGTGAATTATCTTTAATGGTTTCAGAAATCCAGAATTTCAACAGTCAGTGAAGGAGCTCAAGGAGAAAGCAGAAGATCTAAAAAATAAGTAAGTTTCCTGTAGTCTGCTAGGTGATGCATAATAGTATTAGCAATATTAGGTAATAGGCTGAGACATACTGTTGTATGTCAAGTAAGGGCCTGAGATGGTGAAATGGCGAATGCAGAACAAAGCAGACTTCTGAGCAGCTATACAAGCATGTAGATGGTGTGTGGACAGAAGCTGAAGCTACAGCCAAAAAGGTCCGTTACATATTATAGAATATTGTATACTTCTTTGAATAGCTGTCATCTGTACTTATTGCTGATGGTGCGTTAGTAACTGCACCAATTATAGAATGGGGAACTAACAATCTTGCCTGCGTATTGATGAGGCTGATCAGAACCTCAGTCTTTGGACAAATTTCTTGGAAAATTTATCTTGTTTATACACCCACCATTAATGTCATCATATTAATCAATGGTTGTCTTTGTCCAAATGGTCTCTCGGAAGGATGACAGTTGTTTGATAGTGAGTGGAAGACCATATAAAACTAGAGTCAGACAATCTAAACTAGTCAGTTACAGTATTGAACATTGAATCAATTGACAAACTCTACCAGAGACTATTTTTCCTGACAGTGTATTATGAAGGTTTTGATATGTTTTATGGATGGTAAAGAGTTGAGATTGTGATGTCATTTAGATACCAATCAATTGTCTTGGTGTGATCCAGGTATCTTCTGTGTCCGTAATTCATATGATCTATAAAACAGTTCTGGTGTTATTATTTTTTGCTAAGTCTAAACCAACCCCCCCCCCCCCCCCCCCCCCCTCTTTTATTATGTTGTGGCTTTAATTCTACTGAGAAGCCTCACGAGGGAAGGATTGACATTTTTCTAAGGATAAACTGATCTGGATTTTTTTAATGTAGGTTTCTGCTAGCATGAAAGAGAAGATTTCAACTGCCAAAGAAGAGGTCAGCTTTGTGTGTACTGTATTTACCATTGGCTGTCTTAGTAATTTATGATTACCATTTAGCTAATTAACGTGATTGTACTGATCATTACTCGGCAAATATAGATCATATTGATGACCTTCCTGATATAGTCCTTCAAATTGTGAATTTAGGTTAAAGAATCTTTTGGTATTGGCAAGCAAGAGTCTTCAGAATCTGCCCAATCCTCTGGGACTTCGGCTGAACATGGGAGTGATTTGAAGAGTGAAGGTAAGACATCATCTGGGGAAGAGAAACACAAGCAATCTGGTTCTGCTGGTAATGCAGAAAGTTTATTTGGGAAACTCAAGTCCGGAATTTCTTCTCCGAATGTGTCTTTGGCCTTTCAAAAGTTGAAGGAAGCTAAGGTTGTTGACTTAGCAAAGAAGGGATATGATTTGGTGAAGGATGAGATAAGTGGTAGTCCCAGTAAGCGAAGGCACCTTGAGTATGCTCCTCCCTCTTGGTCTACCACTTCTGCTGAAAGAAGTGATAGAACTGATGTTGTTGTTGTGCCCAGAAAGCAGTCTCGTTGGAGTAAGACATGGGAGGGGCTAAAAGATAAGGTAAAGACTTATCTTCTCCTTGAGCGTACACCTATTACCATCGAAGTTATCCCTTTTTTTCCTATTCCTCAAGTTGAGTAACAACTTCCTATCTTTGATCAGATGCGGGGTCATCCATTATTTAAGCATGTCAGTGTCTTCAGTGAGCCTGTTGTGACAAAGAGCCACGAGGTATATTTTGAATTGATGGTGTAGTTTCTCTTATCATTTGTGAGGATATCATCTTTGTTTTGACTTATATTGGCACACAAGTTATTGTTGGTCGCACATTTATTTATACAAATTGGATGCTTTAGGGAAGATGGGAGGGGATCAGGTAGCTGGTGGGCGGTGTGGATCTGTTTAAAATGAGGTCATTTTTTTCAAATTTCAGAAGTTTAGCCCAAAAATGTGAAGCAAAGAACTGGTGGAATGTTGGAATGGTTTGTTGATTTAAGGGAGTGTGTTTTGTCGCTTCTTTTTTCTTATTTTTTCTCATATCGTATCATGTTGTCAATTTAAAGAAGTATGGTGTTTCTGAAAGATTTAAGTACAATGCATTTTCCAAACTTGAAAACTGTTTCAAAGAACATAAAAGCATGATTGCTGTACTTGTTTCCTAATTTTTGTACTTCCTATTTCACAAACTGAAATGGGAACTGTTTACCTAGAAAACCTTTCGTTATAAATTTTTGAAAAGGGGGAAAGCAAAGATTAGAAAAGAGAAGTATAACTCAATGGTGCCTAAGATAAAATGTTGACTTCTGTTATAAATAAGTAATTCTGTTCTTTTTGTTGATCTTGGACAAATCAAATTAGAAAAATGTTTCATCATGATATTTGATACATTTGTGGTGTTGGTCAATTCCTCTATGACTGAATCTTTGAGTTTGTGTATATGTTTTCCTAGTAAATATTTCACACATAGATGTATGTCTGTGTGTGTGTGTGTGTGTGTGTGTCTGCATTCTACCTTTTTTTTTTCTTGCCATGTTTTTACTCTCAGGTTGGTCAGCATCAGAGTGTTAACATTGCTGGTTGCCAATGCAATAGTAGCAATCTATCTGTGATTTGAATTTTAGAACATTTTAACTAGATTTTTCTCTCTAGCTCTTTCCTCTGTGGTTTTGTAATTAATTTTCCTCTTTCTACTTTTGCCTTTAATTATCTCAACTCATCAGCATCTCATGATATTTTTTCCATAAGTGGAAATAACCTATAGTGATGACAGTTTCGGGATATCATCTCATTGTTCCCTAATAAGAGGGTTGCCTTAAGAGAGGCAGCTGGTGTCGAACTTTGCTACTTTGGTTTTGCATGAGCCTGTAATGTTAACTACTTTAAACAATTAATTGACACTATGATGTTCATGGCACCAACACCAACATAGTTGGAATCAAGGTGCAATATGTATGTATAACTGTTATATGTGTATCTTTCTAATATCTATCTGATCTTGATCTGGTCTTCACAATATTGCAGTGATTCTAGTTTTTACCTACCACATACTTGTTTCATAGCACCTTGTAATCTCCATCTGATTTTGATCTCCAGATCGCAGAGGATGTTCGTGAAAGATGGGAGACCAGTGATAACCCTATTGTTCACAAAATTCAAGAGTACGATTCTCATTGTCATGTTCCCTTCGGTTTCCTGCAATCTGTAAATCACTCTGTATGCTAACTTGTAGTTGATAGCTGATTTAATTTTTCTGCTTCTACAGTATAAATGAGGCTATGTTGCAGGAGACTGATGCTGCAGCGTCAGTGAAAGAAATACACCGAAGAGACCCGTATATTTCTATATTCTTTTCTATCTGTTTCTATTTGAGAGTATTCCTAATCTTTGCTTCCTTTCATGTTTTATTCTTTGTCTTGATTTTTTACCTTTTGGTTTTTCCTATCAGATCTTTTTCCTTGCCGGATTTTGCAGCAGAAGTTCAGGAAGCTATCAAGCCGGTGCTCACAGCTTACATGAAGGTATGCAGAGTTTGTTTACTGTACTTCTGGATAATGGACCATGGTCTTCTACAGGAGTGTGATCTTCATATTTATGTGTGCAGGGAGATACTGACACTTTGAAGAAGTATTGTACCTCTGAAGTAATTGACAGGTGCAAAGCAGAGCACACTGCCTATCGAAGTCATGACATTTTCTTTGACAACAAAGTAAGGGGGTGATTGCATTTTGTTTGTAACTCGTCTAAAAAGTTGGTTTTAGAGAGCATTTTTTGTTTTTTTGCAACTGTTTGTATCTGTTTAGACAGAAACAGGAAAAGGTTGTTGAAATATGAAGTTATTTGACTTGGTGCAGATTCTGCATATATCTGAGGTAGAAGTAAGGGAGATTAAAATGATGGGAACCTCCCCGATAATCATTGTGGCGGTATGTGTTTGGTCTATGCTGTTTTTTTTTTTATTGCAGGCTAGTTTTTCCCCCTTTTCCATTTCAAGCTAACATTTTTTGGTTCCTCTACTTCGTTATAGTTTAACACACAGCAAGTTTACTGCATTAGGGACAGACATGGTGCAGTGAGGGAAGGTGGAACAGTAAGTGATGACCATTTTTTCAGTGCATTTGAGTTAATATTTAATTGTGATTTTATTGGTTGGGATGGGTAAATATAAAATTTGTTGTTAAGAAACTTTTCAGTATTGCGGATAATGGATATTACATCATGCAACTAGCCCTGTGCGATCGTGTCCCAATTCTAGCAAAATGTTTTATGAACGGGATTTGTTGTTATGCTTTCTTTGTAGATATCTTTTTCTTCATATTGAGATATGTCTTTTGAAATGAATGTTCTGTTAGGATACGATCCACACAGTATATTATGCGTGGGCTATGCAACAAGTTGATCCGGAGGAGCTTGGAGACGGGGCCATCTATCCTATATGGAAGCTTAGAGAAATGCAGCAAATGGGCATACAAGCCCTCATTTAGGTGCCTTGTTTCCCCTGAAAAGTGTCATTCTGTTATCATATCATACCATCTCTTGATTATTACTATTCTCTTCCTTTTGGATAGCTTTGCTGGAAATTGCTACTCATCTTTCCCATTAGCATTTGTTCTAGATTTGTTTGAAGCTTTGTGCAATGACAGATGATAAATTGGATTAAAAAAAAAAAAAAAAAGGTTCCACTTCATAGTTACATGGGTGAACATCTTCCTTAATTTTGATAATCCGAATGCCGTTGGAATATTATCATACTGGAAAGCCTGATAACAGCCATGTAACTATTAGCAATTGAGTTTGTAAAACTCATTTAAACTCTAGCTAGCATCCTACATGAATTGTCTTAAATGGCAATCCGTCATGCACTTGCACTTAGTAGGTAACTTCATGAATATGCAGGTTCAGTATGTGTGCAGTTGCTTGTGCTTGCTGATTATGACTTCTGAGACACTAATCAAACTGTTAGATTTTCAACTTAACGAATATGGCACGGTTAAACACTAGTTTGCCTGAGATGGAAGGTTCAGATTGATTTTGATCTAGGTGGGTTGTGTTAGATTCTAACTGTCGGGTTCTCGATGAACATCATCATTGTAATCATAATGTTGACCTGCATGATGCATCTTCCACAAGCTACCTCATGATCTGCAAGTCTAGCGGCTGTGATGATTTTGCCTACAGTTTCATGAGCAATGTTTCATTGTGATACAGGTTTAAGATTGTCTGACTGGACCGGGATCTTGAATCTTAGGAATTAAGGAGATACATTCTTGCTGTACCTGATCCAAGTGGAGGTTTTCAAACAGCTGAAAGGAATTTCGATGGCCATAATCCTTCATGACCGGACCGAACGAAGTTCATCGTCTGTGTCTCGAACTTGACAGATAAAATTTGATTCATTTACTGGGGTGTCCTGAGAGGAATGCCTTCCTAATTTTGAGTAGTGTAACGTTCCATACAAGTTTCTTGAACTTATAATATATGCATATAAATAGCATATCTGTTCTTGTGTATTGATTCGAGGCAATTTAGGGAACTCTTATGTGCAAGCTTTATGTGGCCTCATTTGATATTAGCATTAGATATTAGCGATTAGTTTTAGAATTTAAAAAAAGCTGTTTAATGGTAGTTTTTAACTTTTTGGTTTAGCGTTTTTATCTTAACTATTGAATAAATTATCAAAAACTCTTGTGCTAATTGTAAAAGTTGTTCTCAAACAAAACCTTTAAGCATTTGTAGCAAAAAAAAAATTGTTTTTTAAAATTTCTTTTTAAGTAGTTATTGTTTTTTTTTAATGTTAGGAAAAAATTATAATTTTTTTTTTCCAAAAATATGATCTAACTAAGTGTTAGATGAATGTGGTATTTGCTTTAAAGTGATAGTTATTAAAAATGAAGCAAATTTGGAAATAAGTTTTATTAACCACCTTTTAATGTAGCATAAAACATAGTAGCATTGAAGCTGTGTAGCATAGGTTAAACCAAGTCATCTATCAGATGCAAGAACTTTTGCTTCTCATCCATATCTTTTAATTAATGTTGTAAATTGGCCCCAACATACAAAATTCTGACGTAACTTAAGAATTTAAACTATTTGTTAACTATAAGAATTTAAACTATTTGTTAACTATATTTCTGTAAATTTAGATTTTGCCAAAACTTTTTTATAGTTAGTGAACCAATTAAATTATTAATTTTTTTCTATACAAATTAGATTTTTGTGCTAGCTCAGTCTTCTCAAAAGGTTATGGACCATTGACCAATATGCAATGCTTTATAAAGGTTAGGAACTAATGTACAACAAAATAAAGGATGGAGACCGATTTGTAATAGTAATTATAAATTTGAGACCAGTGGTGAAATTTACCCAATGTGGAAGTTTCATATTCTCATTGACTATTTGATTGTGACATTAAGTTGGATTAATACAAAATGATTTACTTTTAATTTTATGGATTTTTTTTAATCTAGAATCAATAGCATTTGAAAGCTTATGTTATATGGTAGAAATATTCATTGAATAATATTTTTTTATAATTAAAAATTTCCGCTTGACCTAAAAAATAAAAATTGAATTATATTATAAAACCATAATATTTCATACATTTTTGTATCTATATAATACTCCCCATATCTCATTTTCTTTCCATTTAGCATGGGATGAAAAATCGCTACTGTTTCCCTCTTCTTTCCAACATTGCTCTTCCCCTCCTTGTCTCTCCACTTTAATTTAATCCATGTCCGCCACCACCTCAACCTTCTCACCAGAGCACCATAACCCAAATTGTTGCCTTGACCTCATGTTGATCCAAATTGATCTCTCATCAACCTTGTTGGTTAACTATTAAGGTGGACTCCCTTGACTGACCATAGTAAGACAAATTGCCCTATCCTCAGCCCCAATCCTGACTGTGGCATCCACCCCAATCTCACATCAACATCCTCAAACAACTATCCATCTCGACCTCCTTGCTAACCATAGTGAGAAATCACCCTGACCTCAGCCTCAATCTTGGCGATGGCTTCCACCCCAACCTCTCTCAAGCACCATCAGGGTTTTCACAAATCTGGTCATCTTGTTCGAATTGGGCTATTTTTTTTTAAAGTAAAAATAGAAAGAGGGCAAAATTATCAATATGGCTAATAAAACTTACCAAAAGCAGAAACAATAAAAAGAATTTGGAATGGCTTAGAAAGAAATCTGGTGCAAAAAATGTGGAATGAAATTATTATTAACTTTTAAATGACATCGATTAAAAAAAACTATGTAAAAATAAAAATAGATCATTTCATAATAGAATTTAGTGTGAATGCAGTGACTTGTCAACTCAATATCGTTTGTAAGTAGGAGTCTTGATGCTTTGCCGAAAGTTTGCTTGTCACTGAATCCTATACTTGCATTGCATCCAAAACTCATAGCTGATTCAGTAGAAAAGCTTGAGAAAGAATTCCCAGTGTCCTTGTCCTTCACCTTGCAATGAAAATCTTGACAATGTTCTGGTGTATGGAAAGTTTTTTCACTCAGCTTCTTCCTTAAGCTCAACTTCCTTCTACAGTTGGTTCGAGGATACTGATGGAAGAGAGGACAGAGTAAGCCTCGCAGAAGTGTGCCTATAATCGTTTAAAATGAATTGGGAGTTGGGACATCTGAGAATTTTATATTTGAAGACACTGGCGGAACCTGGTTTTTAGACTCGGGGGGCTAGGCAGAGATAAAACTAGAGACAGCCAAAATCTAGGAGAAAAAAATTATTTAAAATGTTTACTTTCTATTATAAATTTATCCCTAAGTTCTCAACTGTTATATATTTGTCTCAATTCCGTCACTAACAACATTAATTATTGGTCAACTGGCAAATTTGTAACACCAGACAATAATTTATGATGGATATGCAATATTTGAGAAGTTAAGAATAAACTTGCAATGAAAAGTACAGGTTTAGGACTGCTGGTGTTATTTAGCGATACCAAATGGGTTCCAAGGTAGTCCAGTAACTAAATCATTTTGATAAACGAGGTTTTATCCTGGTATGTGGCATTGTTACACAGTCAGACCCTCTACAGAGATTTTTGAAGAATTGCTCTGTGGTACATTTTATCGTGGCACGAGGCAGTTTCCAGCCCAATATACTGAGGATAAGTAGAACTGCGAAAAAAGTGCAGTTCAAGAAATCAACAGGAAAGATTAATAGTGATATAGTCCAAGAACACACAACTGAACTCATAAGCTCTAGCCAACTTTTGATCTCAGATAAGGCCCCGAGCACCAGAGTTCACTAAGGCATTCTCCAGGACTTTCCCACACTGATAAATCTTTTCTGAAGATTATTTTAAAAACCTTTTGAAAAACAGTTACTGGACTATCCGGACGTATCACCGAGGATCAAGGCCGGTAGATTACAACAATTATGATTGAAGGCAAAGGACGACTAGAAGAGAGGATCCACAGAGTGGCAAATCCTAAGTCATCATTTGCCTTCAAGCTTAATTATTATAAGCTTGAAGATGATTTGAACCTGAAAGGATCCACCGAGGTGGCAACTCAGATTATCGGATAGAGTTGAAAAACTAAGAACTTCTGCCTCACTCTCTAGCCAGAATTTTTAGTGAGAGATAGGAAGCATTAGAGAGAGGATATAAGAAAGGAGTTCTATTTTAGCTCCGGAATGATTTACAAGAGAACTGAGGCCTCCTTATAAAGGCGAAGGAAAGAGGAAACAAATAAACTTAGTGACGTAAGGACTTACGTCATAAGCTAATAGTACTAGATCGGAAATGACAGGCCATTAACCAGGAATCTTATTATTACAACCACTAACATGCCAGCTATAATACACTAATTTTTGTCTCTTGAAGGCAGGTTCCGGAAAGGCATATGGGTCAAGTGACCAATTGTGATTTAAATCTTCTAAGTCACTCTGAGTTTGCCTTTCACGCCAAAAATATGTTTCATCGATACGAGGATTATCCATGGATGGGTCATTAGGGTCTGGGCCATTAAGACGCTTCCAGTGTATGCAAATAAATCCACAACCACAGTTAGGTATCCAGTAACTAAATCATTTTGATAAACGAGATTTTATCCTGATACGTAACATTGTTACACAGCCCGACCCTCCACAGATATTTCCAAAAAATTGCTCTATGGTACGTTTTACTGTGGCACGAGGCAGTTTCTAGTCCAATATACTGAGGATAAGTAGAACTGTGAAAAACAGGCAGTTCAAGAAATCAACAGGAAAGATTAATAGTGATATAGTCCAACCAGTTCCCCGGGGGGGGGGATCGCATTTGGTCCTTAACTTTTTACAAAACTACTAACTTAGTACCTAATATTTACAAATTTTCCAAATCCCCCCGCCCCTATATATGTCCGCCACTGTTGGAAGATATTCCAAAACAAAATTTTGTTGGCAGTGTTAGCATCCACATCAAAGCAAGAAAAGAAAGGCGTCCAAACACAGGATCTGCCAGAAGCTATACAACTTTTATTAGGTCTAGAGATGGCTCCGCTCTCCGGATCTACCCTGATTAGGCTGCAGTTTTCTTCCTCAATAAGTCACGAAAATCCAGTCCATTGATCTTGGCAGCGAGTATGAAGTCATTCTCTGTCAACCCCCCTGTGCAGTAGGGCTAAATCATGTTAGCTCGCAAAAAGTACAAACAGTCTACATAGGAAGCGGCAATAATATTGGCATAACAAGCACAACGGAAAAGATGATTCGCTACTACTCACTAGTTTCAAACAGCATTGCTGCTGAATGTTGAGCTATTGAAACTGGTCTGAATGGCTTATAATAAACAGTCTTATGACCTTGAAGTAGAAGGGGATTCTAAAATTGGAAGCCACCTAATCCCTAGCCCTTTCGGACTTAGGTTACACAGAAGAATTTTACTGTGGAGAACCTGTGTTAACTCTTCAGGTAAATATTTAACAAACTTTTGACCAACACGTTCATACCCTCACTGGACACCCAAACACAAGTCAACGGAACATAGTTATGAAGAACTTCACCCACAAGTATTGCAGGTATCTCCGACAGACCTGCAAGTGCAAAGCATAAAGCATATCTACTGGCAGTATGAATGAGAGCAAGACGGGCATGGCCTTCATCTAGATGACCAATGCCTTCAAAATAGACCATGTTTTAAATGTATTATTGAAACTGCCTATCATCATTCTCTAACTAAGAAGAACAGAGATGCACATCACCATAGCTCATTTATGGCATAAGCTATTGTCATTGATCTAATTCCCTCTGACAAGATTTTATTTTTTTAGAACATATCAAGTGATTAGATATGTAAACCTCTAATAAATTGGCAGCTCTACTTTCCATTCTTACAGACAAGTACAAGGTAGAGTGAAATTCAATAAGATCTGTGTCTAAAGTTTAATCGCAGTTTTTCGGTCACACTCAACAAAACTGTGGTAAAAACCAAACAGTAGGGTGAGGACTAAGAGTGTGAATAAGATGAGCTACTCACAAGCTACTCAAGAATGAAAACACCCAAAGGCTATGCCAGTTCAAGCCACAGTCCGAATAAGAAGCTGAGTGCACTTTCTATATTGAGCTCATTCCAGGCACTACTAACTCGAGCAAGCTCAAATGCCTAATAAAGCTTCACTGAGTGTCTTGCACAAAGCGTACACATGGCCAATATGAAATCTAATGCATACTCATGTGCATCACCAAACATCAACTATTTCTGAAGAACATTATCCGATACTTCTTTTTTCTGCTTTATGCCTTATATTTAGTATTCACTCACAAACTAAGTACATTAAGTTTTATGACCTTATACATTTTTTATATTGGTGCAAACTTAGTTCTTATAGTTTAGTGAAAAATATTAGTTCAAGCGCTTGAGCTCAATTAAAACTCATGCACATTTTGAGAACTTGTTCAATTGCATGAATCGACTTCAGTTTGACTAGCAAGCTAAGCTCAAGCTCAAAGTTGGCAAATTTGAAACAAGTAAAGCTTGTGCAAGGATTTGCTCTAGCTTAAAAACAATTAAAAACTCATGCATAACTTGAGAACTTCTTCAATTGCGTGATTAGACTTCAGTATTACTTTCACAAAGACAAGCTCAAGCTCAAACTCAGAGAATTTAAACCATGTCAAGCTTGTGCAAGGATTTGCTCAAGCTTGGCTCAGCTTGACTATGTCTCTAGTTGAGAAATCAAACACGATCAAATGCAACCAAAACAAAAACAGCAACAATCAGGTTAAAGCAGAACTTTTCAGAGAAAGACTAAAGAGTAGAATCTTACCCACTGAATGCGTCCATATCTCAATAGTAACATTATTCCATCCAACAAGGTGCAGATCTGGATGATGGCCTGCATTAAACAATTACTCCCGTGATTAACATAGATCTTCTCTGTGGTACATATAATCTATGAATGATGGACCATAAAAATTAATCATAGACCAGCACAGAAAATCTATAGGCATTCAGATAATTGTCAAGCACCTTCCGCTTCAGCAACATCTGCTACAAGCTTGAACATCTCCAGTCCCTTTACAAAACTCTTGACTTTCCATGACCTTCTTAGCTTCATTTTATCACCTTCATCGACCAAATTCCACTCTGCTACCTGATAATATTAAAAGCTAAGAATCTTGGTCTTAAGGAAGATTGAGATGTGTGCAATGCTAACCTTTGCTAGAAGTTCATTTGCACTTTCTTCAGTCATTGGTAGCATATCCTTTGAGTTGCATGGCATACACTTCTTTGAAGACAGATCTAGCAAGATAAAAGAACAAAACTAATAAAAAAAATCACCATAAAAACCTGATCTCATTAGGCCAATACCAGCCATATGAAGAAACTAAAGAGGTGCATATCTTGGGCTGGGGCTGGGGAACAGGGGGTTGGGATAGGCATAGAGAGACACTTGAGGTTCAACCACAGTGATGTTCCTACAATAAAACTTTCTTTATCCTTGAAAGGATCAATCCATTCAATAGGAGCTAATGTCATCAAATATTCCTTAAACACAAGGAGATTAACCTCCAAAATACAATATCCCCCGAATCATAAATTTCGATCTAACTTTTCTGCTTCGCTGTATAATCATGCCATAATTATCATCTTAATCAATCATTCTGATAATTGCACACCACCTAGAAGAATAGCAGAAGCATTCTTTTACAAAGAAATCAAAAAAGAAAAATGGCTCAAAAACAAAAATTTATCAGTCTCAAAAGCAACGAAATTTCTTGAGAACATTAAGGAAAAGAATCCAAAGAAGCTTCACTAACACTACCATTAACCAGCTAGACACCATGTTGCAACAAGCGCTATTTATGAGCTTGTTGGGTGCCTATATAGTCTTGACCATAGGTCAATTCCATGATTAAAAAATAGGGACTTTCTGAAGTACTTTTGTCACTAATGAAAAGATTTATGGTAACAATATTTCAAATTGAATGCCTTATTAAATTAGCTATCTTCTCAATCTTGAATATGAAACTACAATGAAAAAAAATTCTAATTGTTTACAACATAATATCAGTACTCATACAACAAGCTTAATGCAAAGGCTGATAGAAAGAAACAAGCTTAAGGCAAACAATTAACTATTTGATTATTCTGAAATGACATTGAACTCTGCTTCTAGTTTACTAGTTTAGATGCTTAATGTGATCACAAACCTCTACCAGTGCAAAAATTTCTAAATCCATAAATTGAGTTTCTATTTGATGATACTCCCACGCGTTCCTGAAACATGTCAATTACTCGAGTGCTGGAGCTGTGAAAGTAAAAACAATCATCTTATGAAAATATTTTGAAGAGGATAAATGAAATTGCTAACAATCTAGTGCACTTGCTCAGAGAAGATTTAAAAAAAAAAAGTTCACAAGCACATGAAGGAATCACAATAACAGATACAGGTCCACTTGAGTATGAAGCTACAACATGCTGTGATCTATATGCCTGACACTAACAAAATTTGCAACCAACAAAGCCTATCAGGGTACAGACAGTCATTGTTAAGTATACAAGTATACCAATACACATGCCCTTGATTTGTCAAATCATGAATACGAACTATTTCAGTTATACATCAACCAAAACAGTGCAACTAAAAAGTGCTTAGCTTGTATCCGTCAAAATGCAATTTGTAAAGCAGGAAGAATTAGAAGGAGAATCTTTAACACTGACAGACTTGGGATAATTCAAACAAAATAATAGAACGAGATGGACAATTGGTGATAATAATGGGTACTCTTTTAAATAGCCAAGGACAAGAAAAATGAACAGATGAAATAGAGATGGCATCTCAACCTCCCACTCCTCCCTCCCAAAATCATTCATTGACAAAAGAGATCAACTGCTTAGTATTGCAATAGACTCATCAATCTCTTTGTAAGCTTGACATCTTAAAATTCTCGTTGAGACCACTTTTCTCCTCCTACTTTCATCAATTTGCTAATTGAAATCAAAAACACATTACATGACTTCAAAAACAAATCCACAGAGCTCTGAAGGATAGAATCAAAATGATTCCAGATACAAATCAAGCAAAAGGACAAAGGCTATGGCGGCTCGTGGGTCATAACTAAAAATTTTAACTCCATCCTAAAAGAATCAGAAAACAGAAAAAAGAAATATTGTTTGCAGGGGATACCTTCCATGAGCTCTAGGCAGTCCTCGATAAACCGAAGCCAATGGCAACTGAAATTATAAGCAAAAAAGATTAAAAGAAAAAAAGAAAAAGAAAAAACAAACATGTGCACGTATATATTCATAGACAGAGAGGGAGAGGGTGTGTGTGTGCGTTGGGGGGGGCGGGGGGAGCCATACGTACCGGAACCCGACTCCGCAACATCCGAATCATGGAGTCTCTCGGTGCTGAGCGGTGGCTGAAGACGAGCGCCCTTATGTGGCAGAAGAGGTGCTTAATTGCCACTTGGGGGCCCGAAATGTTCCCTTTTTTTCACCTTAAATCCCAGAATGACCTTTGATGATTGAACTACAAAAGCCCATCAAATTTTCAACTGTTTGGTTATTAAGTGCCTTAACTTGAAAGATTCAGAAAACTGCGAACTGAAGTGTATGTTATCCATATTTTTTCAGTTAAATCACCCAATAGTCTAATGAGTACAATCTCGAAAGTTTGATGGATGATGAGCACAAAGAAATTTTCATGGGCTAGTAGAAATAATTGTGAAAGTTTATGGTCATTCTAGTATTTATTGTCATACCTTTTTTTTTTTTTCCTGTTCTCACTGTCACTGCCCACTAGCTCAATAAGTTAAGGTGGGGGTGCTTGCAGGTAACTGGATTTTAGCACAATTCACTTCTTGATCCACATACCATAAAATTTGGTTATAACCCGAACCATATGGAAAGTATTTTGCGCTAGTTTGGTATGACTGTGTTTTCATATTCTCCTGTTTAATAACAATTTTTATCCAAAGCATTATTATAAACAAGTAACAACACACACTAACTCCAACATATAATTCTTAAAAAATATCTCAATCCAAATAAAATTCATGTCAGCAACAAGCAATAATCCCAAGAATAACAAAACAAAGGACATGAAAGACACAATAAGTGACTTAAATGAAACATTAGTAGAGTAGTTCCAAAAGCTCGCTAGGAAATATCCAACTTATCCTTCATATCTTCAACTTTTAACTTTTCACAAGGACTTAATGTTTGTCTTTGGTTAGCCTGTAAAATTTATATAGTACATTAAAGAGGAAGGGGAATGTGGAATTATGCCACGCGGTGTTTTGGCAAGGGGTTAATGCTAGACGCGGTCCTTTGGATAAGGGAGCCATTTCAATTTTGCAGATGGCCGGGGAAAGGTTGCAGTTGGGTTGTGGCCGTTAGAGGGACAAGTGTCTTTATGTGGTGAAGTTAATTCTGTAAAGTGGCTTTTGTTTTCCTAGGCTTGACATTTTTGTTCTTAGTCAGGTAACATGCTTAATAACACGCCTATGATTAATTGTTAGTTTTGAGAACTATTTTTCGTGTTTCTCTCTATATTTGTTTCTCAGTGGTCATGTTATGTCATGGAATGGTTTGTTTGTTGTTGATTGGTTGTTATTTCAACGTTGCTGTTGATTTTATGTGGTTGTGTTTGTAGCTGGGAGAATTATGGGGAGGGGTTAGAGTTTACAAACAAATTTATTGGAATAATGTCAATCATGGTATTAAGAAGTTGATTTGTTGATGGTTTAGGATGTTAATTATGGGTAGGGTCGACTTTAACAGGCCAAAGTTTTTGGGTTGTGGTTTGCCAATAAGGGAATCATTACTTGGTGATTCATAAATGCTTTTAGGGATCATGATTACCTTCTCGACATCATCATTACAATAGATTTTTCCTGTTTGTTCTCATTTATCTTCTTTCAAAAGTATGTGGCGAGATTTTAGTTGCTCTTTATCGAATGTGGTTGTCACAGAGGCATTTGTAGTGGCACATGGGTGGATGATAAAGAAGGTGTGAATAGATGAAATGTTTAATGGAACTGTTATTGTTGGTAATTTAGTGAATAAGACACTGAAAGCACTTGTGGAATTGATTTTAGACTAGGAAATTCTCTTTTTTTTTTTATTTTTTATATATATAGTTTAGCTCACCAATGGGAAGAGCAGGGAGTTAGCTTTCATTGTCATTTGTTGTGGTCTACCAATTTAGTGAATAGTGGATTGGAATTGCGTGTTGAATTCAAAGTGGATTGAAGTTGTTAGTCTTTTGTTTGCTATTTGTATAGTTTCTGTCATCGCTAATGAGGAGGAAAGAGTTATTTTTTGTTCGCCATATACACGGTCCCCATTATTACTGAGAACGAAGAAGGAATTGGCTTTTATTGACATTTGCTACAGTTGGTATGAGTTAGAACTCTATTTCACCATAAGTGAATCTTGCCATTCTCATTTGTTTGTTCCATGTTTATTGTTCCTATGTCTGTTTTCTTCATGGTGAAGATAAATCCAGTAATGTGTGTTGTTTCTCCCATTGCAGTGTTGTCTGCTCCAATATTGGGGGAAAATAGAAAAGTTGCTCCCAAGGTTAGTGTATATTATTTGGCTTAACAATCATATGGCCATTTGTCTGATCTTATTTCTGTGAACATGATAAGTCTTACTGTTTGTCTATATTAAGAAAGCAGTAGGGAGAATGAGTTGTGGTATTATAATTGTAGTAATTAGTTGATTTTGGAATATGAAGTTGTCTTGCTTATCACTAAAAACAATACTTGTTGAATTATGTTCTAAGATGTCCTTAACTACTCTTGTGACAACCCTTAGAGCTATAAGTCTAATCAGTTAGGTAATTAGTTAATTTAACAAATTACTACTTTAGATAATTTACTTGCAAGCTAAGTCTCGGTAATATAGGGTCCAATAGCTAAAAATGAATAAAATTGATCATTTAAGCAAGCCGGGCCAAGAGAGGTATTTTGGTCATTTTATATAGTGACCCATTTTTATTGCACAGTTGGATTGAACATGAGAAAATATTAAATTTGAGGTATTACGGTTTTTCGTAATTCTCGCTCTATCATCATGAAATTGTGAATTGACTAGATTGTCTATAAGTGGTTTATGTGTAACTCTCAAAAGTATTGGGACTAAATTGCATGTATGTTAAATAAGAGTACTGGGTGTGTAATTAAGTTGAAGGAGGATTCAAGCACGGTGTATTACCAAATTTGGTCCTAAATTTTTAAGCATGATACAAATAAACCTAAATTTACTAGAGAGTACAAAGAGGGCACTAAGCAAGTGATTTTTTAAAGTGAGGCAGTGGTGTCTTAACTAAGTCAACCGGGCCATTTCTTCCAGCCTTAACCACCCAAAACTTCACTCCTCATCTCAGAAACACCATGGATGCACCTGCTTAAGCTCCCAACTGCTAAATTCTTTTAAATTAAACACAAATTAGCAAGAATTTGGGGTTGAAATAATGTATTCTTACATAAGGAGCTAGAGTTGAGCTCAATTATTGCAAGTAAGTAAACAAATTATTTTCCCCTAATTTTTCTGGTTCTGTTTCAGACCTAGAGTTGCTGGAAACTATGTTCCATGTATATTTATTAAATAAACTAAACATGGAAAGTTGAGAAATAAATTAAATTACAAAGAAATGGTGTTCGGTTAGGAGGTTATAGATTGATGTGTTATGCGTAGCTTTTCTTATATAATTTTGATGTTTGTGGCTAGAGGAAGGAGCTAGAATTAATATTACTTGATTATTACTAAGTATAAAAAACTAACAAGCAAGGAAAAGGAAAATATTGGGTCTAGATTTTATTAAGGGGCAGTTATGTGGATACCAATGTAAAAGTTAATATAGTCACTTAAACCATATGGGACTTTGTTAATTATTAGCTTAAATATGGGTTATTTAGGTGTTAAATGATTAATATAGGTCTTGAGCATAAGCTACAAAAAAGAGACCTAAGTTTGGCTTGAAAAGGAGATAAAAAGAACCAAGTGCTTTGAGCTTACAAATTAAGTTATCTAAGGTAAGGGTTATTTAATTTGTATGTTTATGTGTTAAATAAATTTGGCTATGATACTTGTATATCAAGTGGCCGAATTATTGATCAATTTAACAAGTATATGATTTGAGTATTGATGGGTATTTAAGAAGCTTATATGATTAGGTTTGGTAGAAGGCCAAATTATGAAGTGCATATGAAGTGTGTAAGTGCATATTTGTAATCTTGTATCTACAGGCAAAAAAGACCTTAATATGGTCTAATTTATGATGAGTATGATAGGTTAGAAACCTATGATACTTAAGGTCACCATGATGGGCTAAGACCTGGTGGATCTAAAAGGGAGAGGTGTCATTAACCACTCACGACACCTTACAAAGCTAGCACTAACACATGCACTAAATAAACAAATAGTTTACTCCTGTACATAAAAAAAGGGATATTGGCAAATACTAAGAAGCTTTCAAATCAGTATTTGTAAGGACAAGTTAGACTTGTCAATTGCAAGACAAATGGGTAAAGAAATTGTGGGAATTAGCGACTCCCATAATTATTGGCCAATAATATGAGTTCCTAGCACTATGACTTGAGCTCAAGTGCACTAGGCATATATTGACATCATTATAGATAATATGCACGGTCCTATATATAGTTGTTTTTCCTACAGGTTATAACCCTTACTGGGAACTTTTGGTTCTCACATCCCTTACATATTTTGTGTGCAGATACTGGTAGACCTGAGGCTAGTAACTAATAAAAGAATTGGTTATTAGTATTTTCATACCAAGTGTGAAGAAGTTAATTATTATTGTACATTGTTGTTAAGTTTCTTTCTTGCAGGTTTCTAATTACTGAAATACTAACTTATTGGCCTTTGTTGTACAGAGGCAAAGAACAAGGAATACTTGAACACTATTGATAGCCGAAGGGCTATCGCCTCTATCTGACCCGAACTCGGAGCATCAGGGAACGCGAGGAAGCTATTAGCTCCCCCGAGGTACTAAACAGATCGCTTTCAGAAACGGAGAATCAGCTATTGAAAGCCGAAGGGCATCTCCCCGAAGGCGGAACCCTAAATTAGGGAACTCCCCGAACTACGGGCACATTTCCCGAAGGGGCATCGTCCGCGCCAGAGGACGACCTCGTCCAGAGACTTCGGGAGTACGGTATGAGCATTTAAGGAGCCTCTGACATGCCGCCCACAGACGCTACATGTCACCTCAAACAGTGATTTGACACACCGACGCCGTCCAGGTCTTGTCACGACCTGTCTCGGTTCGAGACTCAAGGAGCCTGCCACCGGCTACTTGTCCCCTACGCCCAGAAATTCAGAGAACATCCGACCGAACACGTGTCACGATCTGAACGGGTTGGACATTCCTATAAATACCAGGAAACAAACCCTGGCAAAGGGTTGGCTTCCTCCTCCTTGAGAAAACACAGGCAAGCCCACTAAAAACTCTAGTGTTTTCCTCTTACCTTCTCAGGAAACTGACTTGGGTGTCGGAGGCTCCTCCCTGGAAAAGCACCCCGGGGACCTCCTAACCCTCTTCTCTGAGCACTGCAGGCACATTCCCCTAGGAAACCTCAACTCCAGACGCTCTCCCTCACAGGAAGTCCTCCCGGAAGTAACCATGCCTTCCAGTGATGATGTCCCCAGACATCATTTGCCGCCGTCTGTGGGAAACCATCCTCGGGTCGCCGTCGTTGAGACTCGGCGTTCTAAGGATAAGGGACTCCCGAGGTCCCCGTCCGCGCCTGTGGTCCAACCGGCCACTGAGTAAGCCCCCCCAGGGACTTCCACGCTTGAGGAAGAGCGCCCTCTGGTCATAACCATGAGCTTCCTGCGCGACTTTCAACGTTCTGTTGTGGCTGAAATGACACAACAGATAGACCGAAGGTGGCCGCAACAAGCTCAAGCCCAAAGGCCTCCTTTACCAGCACACCCTCAGGAAAAAAGCCCCAAACCAACTCATCGTAGTTCGGGATCCGGAGACCCACGAGAGGAGTCTTCAACAGAAAACATGCCCCTCGGGCCACGGCTCGCGGGACAAGCGGGGTCAAAGCGACCCAAAAGCACACATAGGAGGAGCCAGTCGTTTGAGGCGAAGTCCCCATCCCCTCAGCGTCGAACTTGCTCCCCAAAGAGCCACCGACAATCCCCCCTGCCAGAAGAAGAACCTAGCGCCACGGCCCTTATGGAGAAAATATTGGCGAAGTTGGACAGAGTGGAGAAACAGGTGGCCCGCAAGCCCGTCTGGGCTAGGCTGTCTGGGACCTTTTGTGGGGACGAGTCCCCATTCACCCAAGATGTAGTTGAGGCAGCCATGCCAGGTGATTTGAGAGTACCTCGCCTGGAAACTTACGATGGCCGTACTGATCCGCAGGCCCATCTGACCAAGTACAGACGCAGCATGATGATGCACGGTGCCGACGATGCTACCTTGTGCAAATGCTTCGAGGTCACTCTTAGTGGGCCAGCAACAACCTGGTATAATTCATTGGCCTCAGGAACCATCACGGAGTTCCAGGAGCTGTCCACAGCCTTCACGCAGCAGTTTATCGGAAGTCGGCCAATGGCGAAGATGCCGGTTCAGATGTTCGACATAGCACAAAGGATTGGAGAAACCATCCGCGACTATGTCGAGAGATTTAACAGAGAGGCCTTGAGTGTCCCAGACTTTCGGCCCGAAATACGCATCCTCGCGATGACACGGGGCCTTCGGAAGGACTCACAGCTGTTTTATGAGTTCTCTAAGGACCCCCCAAACACCCTCGGTGAATTTTACCGAAGGGCAGAACAGCACATGACTGCCGAGGAGCTCAGAATGGGTGGGCTGAAGTCCGATCACGCCCGCGTCGAAGGCTCCAGCCAGCAAACTCGGCATCCGACTGAACAGACAGGCCGAGGTCGGAGACTGAGGGGGAAGGAAACTCCCAATTTTCACACCCCTGAACACTACACAGACAAACATCCTCATGACGATGGAAAGGCAGGGGACGCAGGTTCAGCGGCCACGGGCCATGACCGCCGACAATAGAAAGAATATGAAGAAGTTCTGCCAGTTTCACCGCGACCACGGTCACGACACCGAAGACTGCTTCCAATTGAAGAAGTATATAGAGTCGCTGATAAAACAGGGCCAACTTCGGTGTTATCTGCGCATGCCTTCCCCGAAAAGGGGAAAAAATGAGGAAGGAAAGGCAGAAGATGAGGACTACGACTTCGACAGGCGGAGAAACCGAAGTCCGAAAAGGTGCCCCCCACCTCCAGCAGGAATCATACAGACAATAACGACGGGACTGCCATCCTCGGAAAGAAAGAGGAAGGCCAGAGAAATAGCAGTCATGGAGTATCAAAGTCCAACAAAAAAGCTGGCCCGAAAGGATGGTTCCGCCGTCATTTTTCCCCATGACGACCCATTGTTGATCATGGCGAGAATAGGAAACTGGGACGTCAAAAGAGTGCTGCTTGACGACGGATCAAATGCCGACGTCTTGTTTTCACACTTGCTGCCGAGGTTGGGTGTATCTGCCAGCGACCTCAAGCCCGTCACCTCGCCTACCTTCGGGGTAGGTCCGACCGAGCTGCCCGTCCTCGGTTGGATCGATCTCCCGTTGATGTTGAAAGGGACTTCAGTGATGGGGACAGAAGAGTTGTACGCCTCCACAATGGCAAGGTTCATCGTTATGGATGTCCCTTCATCGTACAACGCCATCCTTGGAAGACAGACACAGGGAAACCTGCACATTCGCCCTGATGTCAAGTACTTAACCGTCACTTTCGCCGCCAAGGATGGAGATGCGGAAATCTTCATAGATCAAGGCGAAGTAAGGAAGGTGTTCATCAAAACACGAAAGGCTCCAGCAAACAACTCCGCGCAAGCTGTGGAAGCAAAAGCACCGAAAAAGGGCAAGGCAAAGAGTCCCGCGAAGGCGGAAACGGAAACAGTAGAACTTGTCCCAAGTCAATCTACCCGAATGGGGAAGATCTTGGCCGAAGGTGACAAGAAAAAACTTGTATCTTTTCTACTGGAAAATAAAGATCTGTTTGCCTACTCGCCGAAAGATATGCCAGGGGTGAACCCTGGCGTAATACAGCATAGCCTCAAAGTAAGTCCGGAAGCAAAGCCTGTCCGGCAAAAGAAACAGGGCATCTCAGCCCATAAAAATAACTTCGTCAAAACCGAAGTCCAGCACCTGTTAGACGCTGGTGTCATCAGGGAGGTCAAATACCCCGAATGGTTGAGCAACGTGGTTATCGCCACTAAAGAAGGAAGCAGCAAACTCCGGATGTGCATCGACTTCAGAAACTTGAACGATGTTTGCCCAAAAGACTCATACCCTCTCCCACCGATAGACCAATTGGTAGACTCAACTGCCGAATACGGGCTCCTAAGTTTCTTAGACGCCTTCAGCGGCTACCATCAAATAAGGATGAACCCCGAAGATGAAGAAAGAACCACCTTCATCACCGAGGGAGGAACATACTGCTACATCAGAATGCTCTTCGGGCTTAAAAATGTAGGAGCCACCTACCAGAGGTTGATGAGCAAGGTCTTTAATGACCAAATAGGGAGAAACATGGAAGTGTATGTTGATGATATGATAGTCAAAAGCAAGCTGCCGGACGACCACGTCGCAGATCTAAAAGAAACCTTCCACAAGCTCAGAACCTTCGGGATCCGTCTCAGTCCCGAAAAGTGCATCTTCGGAGTGACCTCGGGAAAATTCCTTGGGTACATGGTATCAGAAAGAGGCATTGATGCTAACCCAGAAAAAATCAAGGCCCTACTCGAGTTCCGAACTCCTGCCACAATAAAAGATGTGCAGAGACTCACTGGAAGGATAACCTCCATCAGCAGGTTTATTTCTAGATACGGAGATCGGTGTCGGCCATTCTTCAAAGTCCTCACAAAGGCAGCAAAAAAGGAGGACAACCTCGGAGGTAATGACCATCCCTGGGGTGAAGATTGCCAAAAGGCCTGGGAAGAACTGAAAATCTACTTGGCTAGCCTGCCTACTCTGCGACAACCTCGCGAAGGAGAGCCTCTCGTACTATACCTCGCCGTCACAGAAAAAGTGTGAGTTCGGTCCTTGTAAAAGAAGAGGGGCCAAAGCAATGGCCGGTCTATTACGTGAGCAAATCCCTGCATGGCGCCGAAGTCAGGTATCCTTTGTTACAAAAAGCTATATATGCCTTGGTGCTAGCAGGGAGAAGACTACGACCATACTTTCAGGCTCACCCCATCATCGTCCGAAGTAGTCTACCACTACGGGACGTCATGAGGAAGGTGGATCATTCCGGAAGGCTCTCCAAGTGGTGTATAGAGCTTGGCGAACACGACATCTCTTACGAACCTTGGAAAGCCATAAAAGCTCAAGCACTGGCAGACTTCATCACCGAAGTATCTACCACCGAGGACAGCCATCTGGATCCTGACGAAGGTGATCCCAAATGGACTTTGCATGTTGACGGAGCCTCGGGGTCCGAACACCAGGGAGTTGGCGTAATTATCAGAGGTCCCGAAGGCCTTGAAGTAACGAAGGCTATTAAATTTAGCTTTAACGTCACCAACAATGTGGCTGAGTACGAAGCCCTCATAGCAGGATTACGCCTAGCCAGAAGAATTGGCGTGCGAAATCTAAAAGCCCACAGCGATTCCCAGCTAGTAGTTCGGCAAACGGCAGGAAACTATGGGGCAAAGGACCCGACCTTGGCAAAATACCATGAACTGGTGGCAAAACTCATTCGGGAGTTCGATACAGTGCGAATCGAAAACGTACCTCGACGTAATAACACCGAGGCAGATTGCTTGGCAAAATAAAAAACATACACCGAGGTGCTGGACCATCCGAGCATCGCAGTGCTGAGCATAGTGACCTCGGGAAAAGGTTGGAAAGACCCAATAAAAAGGTATCTCGCAGAAAATGTGCTCCTCGAAGACCCCGGTGATGCTACAAAGTTACGAAGATGCTCAGGCCGATTCTTCCTAATCGGTGAAGAGTTATATCGGCAGGGATATGCAAATCCGCTGCAAAGGTGTGTGGACGAGGAGGATACTGAAATGATCCTCGAAGAAGTCCACGAAGGCATTTGTGGTTCGCACATTGGAACTGACGCCCTTGCAGCAGTAATACTTCACCAAGGATACTTCTGGCCTACCCTGAGAAAGGACGCAAGGCAGTTCGTCCGGAAATGCGGTAGTTGCCAGAGATACGCGAATATCCAGAGGACACCCTCGGAAATGGTAACTTCGGCTGACTATCCCTGGCCCTTCGCAGTCTAGGGCATAGACCTCATTGGGCTGCTCCCCACAACGCCTGGAGGTGTGAAATTCTGCGTGGTAGCAGTAGACTATTTCTCCAAATGGGTTGAGGCAGAACCACTAGCGACTATCTTGGCAAAAGAAGTGCAGAAGTTCGTGTGGAAGAACATCGTATGCAGATTTGGCATACCGAGAGTGCTAGTAGCTGACAATGGATCCCAGTTCATAGACAAAGGATTCCAGGAATTTATCAGTGACCTCAGAATAAAGATGCACTTCGCCCCAGTAGCTCACCCCTAAAGCAATGGGCAGGTAGAAGTATCTAATAGGACCATGAAAGATGGTCTGAAAAAGAGACTTGGGGAAGGAAAAGGGAAATGGCCAGGAGAACTCCAAAGCGTATTATGGAGCTACCGAACAACACCCCGAAGAGCCACAGGGGAAACGCCTTTTTCACTAGTCTTCAGTACAGAGGCCATCATTCCAATCGAGGTAGTACGACCATCAGTACGGGTGCAAGTGTTCGATGAAAGTGGAAACGACCTCGGCCTAAGAACAAAGCTTGACCTCATCGGCGAACACAAAGTAATAGCCGAGCTGAGAAGAAAAGCTTTTCAGCAAAGAGTGGCCGCGGCCATAAATTTACGAGCCAGGCCAAAAGGGATCAAGAAGGGAGACCTCGTTCTCCGAAAGGCTGACTTCGCGCCCCAAAGGCCATCCCACGGAGTACTTCGCGCCAATTGGGAAGGACCTTATCTGGTTCTTGCCGAAGTACGAAAAGGCGTGTACAGACTCGGCTACGCCGATGGCATAGAATTAAAAAATACTTGGCATTCAGATGCCTTGAAAAAATTCTATGCTTAAGATTTCGTGGAATAATTGTGTTGTACAAATTAGAGAAATATTCTAAGTACAAAAGTTTCTTAGAAAAATTCTTGAAAACCAGAATTCCGCAAAGGTGCTCGCCGAAAAAAGCGTAGATGATTTCCCGAAGTCCCTTGAGCAATCATGTTCGGGAAAAAAGGGAAATAATGAACCGCGCAAAGATACTCGCCATAACAAATGCAGGTGCCGTTTCCCGAAGTCTTTTGAGCGAATGTGTTCGGGACAAAGGGAAATGAAAAAACTTGCAAAAAGACTTAGCCAAAAAATCTTCATTAAAGATAAACCAGCTTACAAAGAAGAAGGATTGCCAGAAAGAAGAAGCACAGAAAAAAGAACGAGAAAAAGGCGAAGCACCCTAGAACAGACTAAGGATTCTCGGCGTCCCGAGAGCCACCAGCCCCTGCATCTTTCTCCACCACCTTGGGCGCCGAGAGAGAAGAAGGCAGGTTCAGATGCTCGATCTTGGACTAGGACCACCGAGGCCCCTCAGGAATGTTCAAAGCCTCCAAAAAAGAGAGGTCCAGATCCAGGAACCTCTGAAGGACTTGGTGCCGAGCGAGGCAAAACCCGTCCTGGAAAGCAACCTTAGTCATCTGGTCGGATTTATCCTTCTCGACCTCCAGGTCTTCAAGCTCATCCTTCAGGTCCGCGACCTCCTTCTTCAGCGCCTTTATCCTCTTCTTCTTCTCAGGCTCCTTCTTCAAGGAATCGACCTCGGCATGAAGCGCATTCTTCTCAATCAGCAACCTCGCCAGAAGTTCTTCGGACTCTGATTTCGACTTTAGAAGCGCTTCGTTGGCCGAAAGTAGTCCCGCCACCTTGGAGCCGAGGTCATAAATCTTCTGGGAGGAGTCTTTCAAAATCTTCTCTTTTTCCTCCCGAAGGGCGGCAACCTCCTTCTCCGCAGCATCAGCCAGCTGCAGGTTCTTGGCGGCCAGTTCCGAACACATGGCCTTCGTTTTTTCTAAGGTCTCTAAGATCGAGTTTCGGAACTGCGTCTGCCTGGCCACCCGAACTCTGAGGTAGCCAGTGTACGCCAGCAGCTGCAAAAGGATGAAGGCGAGGTCAGTAAGAGCCAAACACTTAGAAAAAATTCTTTAAGGGCAAACCAGCATACCTGGGCAGCGTGCTCGGTAACCTTCGCCTCGAGGGTGTCATCGCCCGGATGAGCCGCCGCAATAGCCCTAAAGGAGGCCTCAGTAAGCACCCCCTTCGAGATCTCCTTAGCCATTTGGGGGCAGTCTCCGGAGAACAAATTCATGTCCTCCGTAAACGTCCAAAAAGGCTCCTTCGGGATCTTCCCTTTCGGAACTTTGGCATCACGGAGGGCTCGCTTCTGGGCGTGTTCGGCCGCCCAACTTGGAGTAAGTGACTCATCTGCATGGCAAAACGAGAAGCTGGTGAAGAACAAAAAGAACTTCAAAAAATAAAGGCATTACACTTCAGCGGAAAAAACAAACCTGGCGGCACCTCGACGATGTCATCATCAGAAGCCGGGGCCTCATCGGTAAAGATCCCCTTACCCTTGCGTTTACGCCGCTCCTCTGCAGAAGGAGCCTCCACCACGGCATCCAAAAGAGCCTGCGACGGAGTGGGGCTCTGAGGAGGGACGTCGGCAGCAACCTCGGGAGGCGGAATGGCAGCGACCTCGGGCTCCTCGCTTTCCTCCTCAATACTTTCCAAAGGGGGAGGAAGAATAGTCTTCTTCGCCCGTTTGGCCGAAGGTCCAGCACCAGTGGTTTTTCACTTTCGGGAAGCCGCCTTCTTCGTCTGCTCGCCCTTCTCAACTTGGCCGGAGAAGAGGGACTTGTAGAAGGCAGCAGTGCTGTCGCCCATCTCTGAAAAGGAAAGAAAGCATCAGCATAAGTTCGAGACGAAAGCTATCATAACGGGAGTCAGAGATAACTTACTCTCATAAAAAGTTTCATAAGAAACTTCCTCCCGAAGGAGCTGCACCAACCAAGAATCCTTCCCGGCGATAGAAGGAGCTGGCATCTTGAGGTCCGTCTTGTGCTCCTTCACTACCCCTAACTCCCGAAGAACCTCTTCGGTCATCAACCTCCAATTGATTGGGAAGGGGTAAAGAGAGCGCGAAGGGACCTTGGGACCCCAGTCCGAGACAGCACGGATACGGCCGTCGAAGTCCGTAAAGATAGGAGCCAACTCCGGAGTTAGCAGTATCCTCGGATCCACGACGTCCATTTCCAGCTTTCCCTGAGCCCATTTGGTCGGAACATGCAACCAAGCCTCCTCCATCTTCAGAAAGAAAAATTTTTGTTGCCACCCTCACCAGCTGTCCTTAGTGGTGAAGGTGAACATATATTTCTTGCTCCCAGATCCCCGAGGTAGCATGAAGTAAAAGCCACCCTTCGGGACCACGAAGAGCTTGTAGTACTGCATAAAAATAATAAAGTGGGGTTCTATCCCGAAAACGCCACACATGCAGATGAAGGAGTTAAAATAGCAGTACGATTTCGGCGGAAGTTGATTTACGCCAATGCCATGAAATTGGCAGAACTCGCAAATCATCTTCGGATGGGGGTACCGAAGTCCGGCCTTCAGTTGGGTTAGGAAAACGGTAACCTCATTACTACGGTTTGAAAAACAAAATTGCTCAGAACGAGGCAACCTCGTAACGGCATACAAAGGAAGAAAGAATTTTTTCTTCCATCTTGCCAGTTTTTTGGGGGTGGTGCAGCAAGGATTAGATAAAAGAGGCTGCCAGCTCTTAGGAATAGGCATATTTGCAGAAATTTGGTTCGAAAAAAGGCAAGAAAACAAGTTCCGGAAAAAACTCTGAAAATCAGAAGAGTCTAGAAAACAAAAACCCACCAAAAGACTTGCTAAAATCTGGGTTTGAAGTCGCCGTCGTGAAAGGTTGCCGGAAAAACTCTGTTAAAATAGCTCCGTCGAAAAAAGCACGAGAAAGCGCAAAAGCAGTGGCAAGCAGGGAAAAGAGCAGAAGCAAAAGCAAAAAGGGAACTTATGATGGAATGGGCTATATATAGGTCGAAAGTGGCTATTCGAATCAGCGTCATAAGTACCCTTTGAAGGCGAACCGTCGCCATAACTGCTCTTTGCGCCCGAAAAGACGCGCTCTCTGTGACCGACACGACTCCCCTCAAATGACAAAGTACCATGTGTCAGCCGCCGCGCCAAAATAGGGGACGCGCCCTCTGACATCCCTAAAAAACTGGGACGCACCGCTCCAGACTGACACGCCTGGTCATGAGACGCGACGCTGCACAGACCTGCAAAAGGAAAAAGGAAAGAAGTAAGTAACCTCGAAGACACCAAAAGATAGGCCATAGCCGAACAGCCCATATCTTCGGGCAAAGGGTGTACCTTCGACACAGGTTTTACTCTTTAAAAACTCCCAAAGCCAAAGAGCATCCTCGGAAAGGCTACAAACCGAAGTCTCCACTTCGGCTTTCCAAAAGGGGGCATGTGATAGCCGAAGGGCTATCGCCTCTATCTGACCCGAACTCGGAGCATCAGGGAACGCGAGGAAGCTATTAACCGCCCCGAGGTACTAAACAGATCGCCTTCGAAAACGGAGAATCAGCTATTGAAAGCCGAAGGGCATCTCCCCGAAGGCGGAACCCTGAATCAGGGAACTCCCCGAACTACGGGCACATTTCCCGGAGGGGCACCGTCCGCGCCAGAGGACGACCTCGTCCAAGGACTTCGGGAGTACGATATGAGCATTTAAGGAGCCTCTGACATGCCGCCCACAGACACTACATGTCACCTCAAACGGTGATTTGACACGCCGACGCCGTCCAGGTCTTGTCACGACCTGTCTCGGTTCGAGACTCAAGGAGCCTGCCATCGGCTACTTGTCCCTTACGCCCAGAAATTCAGAGAACATCCGACCGAACACGTGTCATGATCTGAACGGGCTGGACATTCCTATAAATACCAGGAAACAAACCCTAGCAAAGGGTTGGCTTCCTCCTCCTTGAGAAAACATAGGCAAGCCCACTAAAAACTCTAGTGCTTCCCTCTTACCTTCTCAGGAAACTGACTTGGGCATCGGAGGCTCCTCCCCGGAAAAGCACCCCGGGGACCTCCTAACCCTCTTCTCTGAGCACTGCAGGCACATTCCCCTGGGAAACCTCAACTCCAGACGCTCTCCCTCACAGGAAGTCCTCCCGGAAGTCACCATGCCTTCCAGTGATGATGTCCCCGGACATCAACTATAGTGGCCCCTTTTTGGTAGTGTAGCTCAGTTGGGATTAGATCTCAAGATTCTCAGTGTGTAGCATATGTATGACACTTTTATGTATGATGTATATATGTGTGTCAAACTTATGCCTCTGGTAAATGCTATGGAACTATTGGTTATGTTTCCTGGTAGCTTGTATGGATTCATAGTGCATAACAGTATGTTTTATATGAATGCATATTTTGAAATACTGGCTAGCTGCACCAAGTATATATCATTTTTATAGTCATTGACCTACAGCCATGGTAATGCGTAGTATAAAATAGTAATGCATTAAGGATTTAATTAATTAACAGGCCTACTAAGGAGCAAGTTGCACAAGCCTAGAACTAAATTAGTGTAAGGTTCCTAGGGTCCTATATGACTTAGATAGGATTATAGGTAAAGGCCTATGATAGTGGCATCAAAGTAGGTTACCAGAGGCATAGGCATTGAGAATCCATATAACCTCTATATGATGGTAGTAAGTAATATGTTATTATAGTTTCTGAGAATTGTATCTATAAATATCTTCTGAGTTTTTTATATGTAAAATGGTGAACACTAGAAGCAGCGAAGACCAGGACCTAGGGCAAGGTTCAGGGTTAACCCAGGGGGAGGCCTAGATGTTATAGTTGCTTCAAGGCATCAACCAAGCCTTGATGCAAATGAATGAAGGTATAAGTACCTTGTTACAGAGACAGGCAATAGCAGGGCAAGCTCCGCTTGCAGGCCAAGCACCACCACCACCACCATAACCACAACCAAATCCTGCTAAAGGCCAGGCTGACTTAGGTAGCCATGCTGAGGTGCATGCTAATAACCCAGTCCATAGAGGACAACTCGTGGTACATGACCAGCCTAGGCATGGGCAGCAACAGGAGGTTGAAGGGGGTGGGAGGAAAAATGTGCCAAGTCGGATGAAGATTTTTTAGAAATTTCGGTCCTTTACTCCACCAATGTTTGATGGATCTGGTGATGCCGATACTGCAGATTATTTTCTGAACCGCTTGAATACACTATTTAAGACACTGGAGATGGATTCTCATGGGAAAGTCCTATTAGTGTCTTTTCAATTAGTTGGGAGAGCAAAGTTATGGTGGAAAAGAGTTCAAAGCGAGCTCGAGGAGGAAAATAAAGGAAGATCAGAGTACAGACAAAGGGTTTTGACCTGGACTGAGTTTGAGAGGCTTTTCAGGGATGAGTTTATCAATGAGGCTGTATAGGATCGAAAGAGGAGAAAGTTCGAGCAGCTAACTGAGGGACAGATGAGTATTGCTGAATATGAATTCATGTTTAGCACACTCATACGATATGTTCCCAACATGGAAGGCCATGAGGAGACTAGAGTGAAGAGGTTCCTACAGGGACTCAGGTAGGAGTTCAGACAACTTATTATTGCTATAGGAGTTAGGGCTTACCATGATATGGTCCAGAGAGCCCTAGCACTAGAGGCAGACATAATGGCCAATGGGGCTAGAAGCACTAAGGCTGATACAGATGGATCATCAAGGAAGTTAGGCATGCAAAAGAGGCCACATCTTGACACAGCTGCTGGAGAGGGCACTAGTGGCACCAAAACGTATAAGAAAGTGGGCAAGGGACCTTACCACATTTGTAAAAAGTTCCATGGTAATAGGCCTTGCAAGTTTGCTAGTAATGTATGTCTAATATGCAACCGGTTAAGACACTGGGCTAGGGATTGTCCCCAGATGGGCCAAAGACTTGTACCCCTTAGAGCAATACCCCCTGGACCAACACCATAGCCCCGACTGTAAGCACTACCTAAAATGTTTATTATTGCCAGTCAAGTAGCTCAGCAACCCGCAATGCCAGGTACCTTTATAGTTTTAGGACACAGTGTTAAAGTTTTGTTTAACACTGGTGCATCCATATTTGTTATTGCATCTAATGTGGTAGATAGGATAGGTATGGTACACACAGAAATGAACACTATGAAACAGATTAAGACCCCAATTAGACAGATAGTCCTTATAAACACTATTGTGAAGGATTGTCCCTTAGAAATTGGTGGTTGTAAAATTGACTCAGATTTATGGGTAATGGATATGCAAGTGTTTGATATTGTGTTGGGAATGGACTGGTTAAGGAAACACTAGACCTATATAGACTGTGCAAGTCAAAAAGTAACTTTCATAAACTTTAGAAAGGAACTTGTGGCTTGCATTGGTGGGCCTGGGGATGGGATGAAAAGTTTGCACCTTAAGATATTAGAGTCTATCCCCATAAAAGATGAGGATGAATTGATGCTTTATGCCTTAAATGAGGTATTAGTAGAAGAAACATTAAAGGACATACCAATAGCAAATCAGTTCCCAAAGGTATTTCCTACAAACTTTCCAAGATTACCCCCCAACGTGATATAGAGTTCTCCATTCACTTACAGCCGGGAGTTTCACCTATATCTATTCTCTCTTATAGAATGTCAGCTCCTGAGATTGATGAGCTGAAAAATCAGTTAGGAGAATTGCTAGAGAAGGGCTTCATACGCCCAAGTGTGTCTCCATGAGGAGCACCAGTCTTCTTTGTAAAGAAGAAATATAGTAGTTTGAGGCTTTGCATTGATTACAGGAAACTTAATGTTGTAACTATCAAGAATAAATATCCTTTACCGAGGATAGATGACTTGTTTGATAAACTTAAAGGGGTAAATGTGTTCTCTAAGATAGACATTCAATCTGGGTATTTCCAGATAAGAGTAAAGGAAGAGGACATACCTAAGACAGCCTTTAGGACTCGATATGAGCATTATGAGTACATAGTGATGCCTTTTGGTGTTACTAATGCTCCTGTAGTATTCATGGATGCCATGAATATAATTTTCAGGCCTTACTTGGATCAGTTTGTGGAAGTATTTGTAGATGATATACTGGTATACTCCAAAATAGGGAAGGAACATGCTGAACATTTAATTAAAGTGTTACAAATACTGAAGGAGAATCAGTATTATGCAAAGCTATCCAAATGTCAGTTTTGGGCTAATGAAATTTCTCTCCTTGGACATGTTATCACTAGGTAGGGATTGAAAGTAGACCCAGAAGAGGTTAAGGCAGTAAAAGAATGGCCTAGACAAATTACGGTAACTACTATTGGGAGTTTCTTAGGACTGGTAGGTTACTATAGGAGATTTATTAAGAAATTTTCCAAAATAGCATTACCGATGGCCATGTTGACCCGGAAGTCTCAAAAATTTGAATGGATAATAGACTGTGAAAACAGTTTTAGAGAGCTGAAGCAAAAATTGATACAAGCACCTATTCTTATATTACCTGACCTAGATAAAACTTTTACAATTTACACTAATGCATCTGGACTTGGATGTGTATTGATGCAGGATCACCAAGTTATTGCATATTGGTCTAGGCAGCTAAGACCGAATGAGCTAAATTATCTAGTGCATGACTTAGAACTAGCCGCAGTAGTTTTTGCCTTCAAGTCATTGAGACATTATTTGTTAGGAAGATCCTTTAAGATATATACCGACCACAAGAGCCTCAAGTACCTTTTCATCCAAAAAGACTTGAACATGACGCAAAGAAGGTGGGTTGAGTATATGAAGGACTTTGACTGTAGCATTGAGTACTGTGCAGGGAAAGGTAATGTAGTTACTGATGCCCTGAGCAGAAGGTACACAGGTGTGGTCCTTTCAAAGGACCAAGTATCAAATACATCTATAGAACATTTCACAACTTTGTATGACCACTGGTTAGCTTGAGAAATGGGTCAAATGTACCAGCTGCATATGGAATTAGGGTGGTTGGCTAAGGTACAAAAAGCAGAGGAAAATGACCCAACTCTTAAAAAGATTAGTGGGGAAGAAAAATATGGTACTCTTAGTAGGGAATTTTAATATAGAGATGGGATGTTACACTATGGTGTTAGGCTATACATGCCAGACATGGATGACTTAAGGGAGCAAATCTTATAGGAGGCACATAATAGCAGCCTGAGGTACATCCAGGTATTAAAAAGATGTACCATGTTTTAAAAACCTATTTCTGATGGCCTGGCCTAAAGAAAGACAATAAGCAACATGTGGCAAAATGCCTCACCTGTCAAATGGTGAAGGCAAAACACTAGAAACCAGCTGGAACTCTTCAGAGCTTACCCATACCTGAAAGAAAATGGGGTTCCATTAAGAATAGGTGCTTGTATCAATTTTTGCTTCAGCTCTCTAAAACTGTATTCATAGTCTACTGTCCATTCAAATTTTTGGGACTTCCAGGTCAACATAGTCATCGATTATGCTATTTTGGAAAGGTTCTTAATAGATCTCCTATAGTGTGGCGGAACAGGGCCCCAGTGCCCTGAATTACTAACACTGGTAGGCTCTAGGGAACTATGATCCCACTTAAGTTACAGTTGGCTAGTTATTACTTGTAAAAATACTTTAAATCATTTCGTGCAACTAGTTTCTTAGCCTACCCTGCATAAAAATATGCATGCGTTGTCCTGGCTATGCAATAATAATTAAATTAAAACTTCATCGAAAACAGTGCCGCGGCAATTAATGAAAACATAACTCAAATAAGCCAAGACATAAATCTTTAGTTGCTTTAACTTCAAGTAACAACTGCGTGTATACATCTTAAACTTATATGCACCCAAAAGTAACTTTAGTGTTATACACACCCATGGTCATTAGTATAGGCAATCTATGTATGAAATTACCATACATATCAAAGAAATATCTTATGACTACTAACTACTAAGATCCGTCCTTAGCTCTTGACCCAAGCAAAAAAAAGCTTCAAGTGATGAGCCACACTAACCTTGTGCTCACTTAGCCTCTCTGTAAGGCAAACACTTTGGTCAGTACTTACTTATGCTATAAGTAACTTAGAAAACATGAAGTTTCCTACTTAGAGAATACCTTTGAAACTAAAAGAACTTAGCTTTAACAGTGCCCCTTACCAACTGTTAAGCCCAGACAAAAGTGCTTAAACCTGCACAACACTTAAGGGGTGAGTACTCCGAAGTACTCAGTAAGGGATTAGCACCTGCAGGAAAAACATAATGCAAGCAAACAAGGCATAACAAGCATATAAATAATGCATACAAAACAAATCAACAAACAAGCAAACAACACACAACCAAAAACAAGTAAATAAACAACAATAATGCAAATGATGGGATGGATGGATGAATGAATGAATTATGCACATGCAATGCGCTTAGGACTTCCTTACACCCGTAGGTGTTGGACTTGTCGTGAGCTCTTACGACTGGGGTACTTGGATACTGGCCCTCGTATCCTTGCTAGCACTTAATTAACCCCTTGAAGTCCACTTACGGGCACCTTAGAGTAAGACCTTGCTTACTCAACCTTACCCGCCTTGACGAGCTACTTAGAGTAAGTTTCCACCTACTCACTTCTTACCCGTCTCTTCCCTTAAATTATTGTGCAGGGTAGTTATCCTATGTGGTTAAACTAGTCAAACCCTCAAGGTTTAACTCAAACACTACTAGTGGCTTGCCTACCAAACCAAATGGTTCGGTTGGGATCGACTTAGGTTTTTCTCTCTATTGACCATATGTAAATAATACTCTATACGGCCAATACAGAGTCTAAAAACCCCTCTTAATCCCCTTAGTGCTCATTCAAAAGCTTAAGCACACTTGAATTACTTAGCCACCAAGTCACACACTTTTACTTAACCACACAACTTAACTACCTCCTAAATAATGCAAAATTCCCGCTCTAGGAATGAATTCTAGACCCAACCGAGGCTATGGAACCTCTTAGGATAACCTAGGAATAGAAACCGAGAGCCTAAGTTAACCTTAGGATGGCCGGAAAATGAGGCCAAAATCCCACTTGGCGACGCGGCGCCAAGGAGCAATTGCTTCTGGCGACGCGGCGCCACAGTGTATTACGCTCTGTGACATTTTCGCATCCTAGCGCCGCGGCGCCAATTCTCGGACAAATTGGCGACGCGTCGCCAACTCTGTTTTTCTGGGTTTGTGCGTCCGTGTCGTTCTTGCACATAAACTACTCAAACTCTCTCGTTTCTAATCCAAACTTAATGGGTATTGTTCCTAATTCATCCCCACACACAAGACTACAAAACCATGCATTATTTGAGCTTGATTACTTAAACCCTTACCTCAATTTAGCCACACAAGCAAGCAATGCAACATAAGCTTTCCTAGCTCCACAAGCTTCCTTGAGTTCCAAGTCTAAAACCAAAGCAATTTGGCACCCAAACCAATCAAACCAAGACCATTTCTAGCTCTTAAAACAACCTAGAACCAATCCAAATAAACTCAAGAAGCTTACCCACGAAAATTGGATCCAAAACAAGCTTCCAAAGAGCAAACTTGAGCTAGCACACCACAAACAAGCTTGGTGATCCTTCTAACACCTTGGGCACCCATTAATTTGATGAAATCTTGCAAGAAAATGGAAGCTTGGGCTGTGATTTTGGGAGAGGAAGTGGAGCCACGAAAATTTGGAGTTAGTTGCAAATGACTAAGGAAGAAGAAGACTTGCATATATGTAAACAAGTCAACTTTTCCTTCTCCTTGCACCTAAGTCCACTAGCTTTCAAAAGCTTCAAATAGCTCACCAAACCCTCACTCAAAACCACTTTTATTTGTTCTAAAGGATACTAAAAGCTTCCCAAACTTAATTTTCTTGAACACTTTAGCCACTTAAGATTCAAATGGCCCAAAAACACACTTAGTGCCACAAGTTGTCAAAGCTTACTAGGATGATTCTAAAAGCTAGAATAACTAATGGTCTTGACTTAACTATGCCAAATCACACTTAGGAACTCACTTAACTTAATTAAGCTTATCTTACTTGCTTAACAAGGCGCTAACTTGAGGTACTTAAATTTAACAAACACTTACTTGATTAATCGACTAGGAGAGCCGTCACACTTGGGAAACACTTACCTCAACATTTTATGTAGAGGAAATACTAGGAGAGCCTTTACATATAGTAACTTGCCAGTCCCAAGAAACTCCTAATGTCAATTACCATAGCTAGTCTAGGCCATTCTTTCACTGTCTTGACCTTTTCTAGATCTACTTTCAATCCCTGGCTAGTGATAACACGTCCAAGGAAAGAAATTTCATTAGCCCAAAACTGACATTTGGACAACTTTGTATAATATTGATTCTCCTTCAGTATTTGTAACACTTTAATTAAATGTTCAGCATGTTCCTTCTCTATTTTGGAGTATACCAATATACCATCTATAAATACTTCCACAAACTGATCCAAGTAAAGCCTGAAAATTCTATTCATGGCATCCATGAATACTGCAGGAGCATTAGTAACACAAAAATGCATCACTGTGTACTCATAATGCCCATGTTGGGTCTTAAAAGTTGTCTTAAATGTGTCATCTTCCTTCACTTTTATCTAGAAATATCCAGATCGAAAGTCTATCTTAGAGAACACCTTTGCCCCTTTAAGTCTGTCAAACAAGTCATCTATCCTCGATAAAGGGTATTTGTTCTTAACAGTTACAGCATTAAGTTTCCTGTAATCAATGCAAAGCCTTAAACTACCATATTTCTTCTTTACAAAGAGGACAGGCGCTCTCTATAGAGACACACTTGGGCGTATGAAGCCCTTTTCTAGCAATTCCTCTAACTGCTTTTTCAGCTCATCCATCTTAGGAGCCAACATTTTATAGGAGGGAATAGATATAGGTGAAACTCCCAACTGCAAGTGAATGGAGAACTCTATATCACGTTGGGGGAGGTAATCCTGGAAGGTCTGTAGGAAATACCTTTGGTAACTAATTTTTTGTTGGTATGTCCTTTAATGTTGCTTCTACTGATACCTCATTTAAGGCATAAATCATCAATTCATCCTCATCTTTTATGGGGATAAACTCTAATACCTTAAGGTGAAAACTTTCCACCCCATCCCCAAGCCAACCAGTACAAGCCACAAGTTCCTTTCTAGAGTCTATGGAAGTTACTTTTCGACTTGCACAGTCTATATAGGCCTGGTGCTTCATTAACTAGTCCATTCCTAACACAATATCAAACACTTGCATATCCATTAGCCATAAATCTGAGTCAATTTTACAACTACCAATTTCTAAAGGACAATCCTTCACAATAGTGTTCATAAGGACTATCTGTCTTGCTAAGGTCTTAATCAGTTTTATAGTGTTCATTTCTGTGAGTACCATACCTATCCTATCTGCCACATTATATGCCATAATAGATATGGATGCACCAGTGTCAAACAAAACTTTAACACTATGTCCTGAAACTATAAAAGTACCTGGCACTGCGGGCTGCCGAGCTACTTGATTGGCAAAAGTAAACACTTTAGGTGGTGCTTGCTATCAGGGCTATGGTGCTGGTCTAGGGGGTGCAGGTCTTTGGCCCCTATGGGGACAATCCTTGGCCTAGTGTCCCAATTGGTTACATATCAGACATGCATTACTAGCAAACTTGCAAGGCTTATTACCATGGAACTTTTGTAAGAAGTTACAAGGTCCCTTGCTCACTTTCTTAAACTTTTTGATGCCACTAGTGCCCTCTCCAGCAACTGTGTCAAGATGCGGTCTCTTCTGCATGCCTAACTTCCTTGATGATCTATCTCCATCAGCCCTACTGCTTTTAGCCCCATCGGCCATTATGTCTGCCTCTAGTGCTAGGGCTCTCTGGACCACATCATAGTAAGCCTTAACTTCTACAGCAATAATAGGTTGCCAGAACTCCCACCTAAGTCCTTATAAGAACCTTTTCACTCTAGTCCCCTCATGGCCTTCCATATAGGGAACATATTGTATGAGTGTGCTAAACTTGAATTCATATTTAGCAATACTCATCTGTCCCTCAGTTAGCTGCTCGAACTCTCTCCTCTTTTGGTCCTGTACAGCCTCACTGATAAACTCATCCCTGAAGAGCCTCTCAAACTCAATCCAGGTCAGAACCGTTTGTCTGTACTATGATCTTCCTTCATTCTCCTTCTTGAGCTCGCTTTAAACTCTTCTCCACCATAACTCTACTCTCTAACTAATTGAAAGGACACCAATAACACTCTCTCATGAGAATCCATCTCTAGTGTCTTAAATAGTGTATTCAACCGGTTCAGAAAATAATCTACAGTATCGGCATCGCCAGATCCATCAAACATTGGTGGAGTAAAGGACTGGAATTTCTAAAAAATCTTCATCCAACTTGGCACGTTTTTCCCCCCACCCCCTTCAACTTCCTACTGCTACCCATGCCTAGGCTGGCCCTGTACCACGGGTTGTCCTCCATCAACTGGGTGATTATTAGCACGCACCTTAACATGGCTACCTGAGTCAACCTAGCCCCTAGCAAGATTTGGCTGTGGTGGTGGTGGTGCCTGGCCTGTTGGCGGAGCTTACCCTGCTACTACTTGTTTCTGTAGCAAGGTACTTATGCCTTCATTCATTTGCATCAGGCTTGGTTGATGCCTTAAAGCAACTGCAACATATGGGCCTCCCTCTAGGTTAACCCTAACTGCCCTGGGTACTGGTCTTTGCTGCTCCCAGTGTTCACCATTTTACATCTAAAAAATTTAGAAGATATCCATAGATATAATTCTCAGAAAATATAATAACATATTACTTACTACCATCATACAAGGGTTATATAGATTCTCAATGCCTATGCCTCTTGTAGCCTACTCTGATACCACTGCCACAGGCCTGTACCTATAATCCTATCTAAGTCATATAGGACCCCAAGAACCTTACACTAATTTAGTACTAGGCCTACGCAAGTTGCTCCTTAGTGGGCCTACTAATTAATTAAATTCTTAATGCATTACTATTTTATACTATGCCTTACCATGGCTGTAGATCAATGACCATAAAAATAATATATACTTGGTGCAGCTGGCCAGCATTTCAAAGTATGCATTCATATAAAACATACTATTACGTACTGTGAATCCATACAAGCTACCAGAGAACATAACCAATAGTTATATAGCATTTACCAGTGGCATAAGTTTGACACGCATATATACATCATACACAAAAATTTCATACATATGCTACACACTGATAATCTTGGGATCTAATCTCACCTAAGCTACACTGCCAAAAAAGGGTCATTACAGTGTTCAAGTATTCCCTGTTCCTTGCCTCTGTACACTAAAGGTCCGTAAGTTAGTATTCTAGTAATTAGGAACCTGCAAGAAAGAAACTTAACAACAATTTACAATAATAATTAACTTCTGCATACTTGGTATCAAAATACTAACAACTAGTTCTTTTATTGGTTATTGGCCCTAAGTCTACCAGTTTTGCACACAAAATATGTAAGGGATGTGAGAACCAAAAGTTTCCAGTAAGGGTTATAACCTGTAGGAAAAACAAATATATATATATATATATATATATATATATATATATATATATATATATATATATGGCTGTGCATTTTATCCATGAGGATGTCAATATATGCCTAGTGCACTTGAGCTCAAGTCATAGTGCTAGGAACTCGTTTTATTGGCCAATAATTATGGGAGTAGCTAATTCCTACAATTTTTTTACCCATTTGTCCTGCAATTGACAAGTCCAACTTGTCCATACAAATACTACTTTGAAAGCTTCTTAGTATTTGTTAATATCCCTTATTTTATGTACAGGAGTAAACTATTTGCTTATTTAGTGCATGTGTTAATGCTAGCTTTGTAAGGTGTCGTGAGTGGTTAAAGACACCTCCCCCCTCTTAGATCCATCCAAGTCTTAGCCCATCATGGTGACCTTAAGTATCATAGGTTCCTAACTCATCATACTCACCATAAATTACCAGTTTACAAATATGTACTTACACACTTCATATGCACTTCATAATTTGGCTTCCTACCAAACCCAATCATATAAGCTTCTTAAATAGCCATCAATACTCAAATCATATGCTTGTTAAATTTATCAATAATTTGGCCACTTGATATACAAGTATCATAGCCAAATTTATTTAACATATATGCATACAAATTAAATAACTCTTACCTTACATAACTTAGTTCGCAAGCTCAAAGCATTTGGTTCTTTTTGTCTCCTTTTCAAGCCAAACTTAGGTCTCTTCTTAGTAGCTTATACTCAAGACCTATATTAATCATTTAACACATAAATAACCCATATTTAGGCTAATAATTAACAAAGTCCCATATGATTTAAGTGACTAAATTAACTTTTACATTGGTCTCCACATAACTACCCCTTAATAAAACTTAGACCCGATATTTTCCTTTTCCTCGCTTGTTAATCTTTTATACTTTGCAATAATCAAGCAATATTAATTCCAGCTCTTTCCTCCAGCCATAAACATCAAAATTATATAGGAAAAGCTAAGCATAACACATCAATCCATAGCCTCCTAACCAAACACCATTTTTTTGTAATTTAAGTTATTTCTCAACTTTCCATGTTTAGTTTATTTAATAAACATACATGGAACACAGTTTCCAGCAACTCTAGGTCTAAAACAGAACCAGAAAAATTAGGGTAAAATAATTTGTTTATTTACTTGCAATAATTAAGTTCAACTCTAGCTCCTTATACAAGAATACATGATTTCAACCCAAAATCCTTGCTAATTTGTGTTTAATTTGAGAGAATTTAGTTGTTGGGAGCTTAAGCAGGTGCGTCCATGGTGTTTCTGAGATGAGGAGTGAAGTTTCGGGTGGTTAACACTGGAATAAATGGCTCGGTTGACTTGGGTAAGGCACCACCACCTCACTTTTAAAAATCACGTACTCAGTGCCCTATTTGTACTCTCCAGTAAATCTGGATTTATTTATATCATGCTTAAAAATTTAGGACCAAATTTGGTAATACGCTGCGCCTGAATTCTCCTTGAACTTAATTATAGGGCTTGTCCTCATCTTTAATATACATGCAATTTAGTCCCAATACTTACGAGGGTTACACATAAACCACTTATGGACAATCTAGTCAATTCATAATTTCACAATGATAGAGCGGGAACTATGAAAAATCACAATCCTCAAATTTAATATTTTTTTCATGCTCTATCCAACCGTGTAATAAAAATGGGTCATTATATGAAATGACCAAAATACCCCTTTTTGACCTGGCTTGCTTAAATGATCAATTTTATTCATTTTTAGCTACTGGACCCTATATTACCGAGACTTAGCTTACAAATAAATTATCTAAAATATTAATTTGTTAAATTAACTAATTACCTGATTGATTAGACTTATAGCTTTGAGGGCTGTCATAACTCCAATCTATGGAGTTGAGGTGCCATGGACAATTACTATTGCGCATAAGTTCTTGTCCGACTACCTTTCACTCAACAGCTTACAATGCCTCTAATTGTTTGTAGTTATTCTAAACATAATATGGATATTGCCAAAGAAGAGACTACACTTCTTGCTATTAAAAAATTATGCAAATTATTTGAAATTCGCGTAAGGCATTTTGGCTATAATAGTAATGGTTGTTGGCATTAGTTGTATGATCATATATGTGCCACGTTGGAATCCACTTGGAAGCAACTTCAAAATTGCCAACAACGGTGCATGACTCTAGAAAAAGACATAAGTAACCTTACGTTTGAGAATCATCAATTGATGATGGAAAATATGCAGTTATGGCAAGCATTAGCAAAGGAACAATGTCACTATTGTTCTTCTTCCTATGAAGAAAATGCCATCAGATCTATTTTTATTCCTGACAAAGAAATAGCTACTCTATTTTGTATATGAAAAATCTATTAACTATATAGGCATATTTAGTGAATATATATAGCAGCCTCCTGTATGGATGTATGATATGATATGTAGTTTATCTTGTATTTTAAGATATTTATTACCCTTTAGGTAAATGTATAACAAGTAATTTGTATTCCAGCTTAATGTGAATATAATATTAGTTATTAATGAATATATAATTCCGCTACTATACGAACTTGGCCAAAATGTTTGGTTTTGTTTAGATACTAACCTTTCAATAATAAATAATGCTATCAGTGCCCAAAGAATTGTTGGCTTAGTTAACATATATGAAAACTCTTCTATTTTATTATTTGTCAATTAATGTCTACAACTAATTTGTTTGCCTTTCTTATTAAAGTTTTTATTAGAGCACTTGATTGGAGAATATCAATATTATTTCAATTGAAAATGATAGAAAAAGACATAAGTAACCTTACGTTTGAGAATCATCAATTAATGATGGAAAATATGCAGTTATGGCAAGCATTAGCAAAGGAACAATGTCACTATTGTTCTTCTTCCTATGAAGAAAATGCCATCAGATCTATTTCTATTCCTGACAAAGAAATAGCTACTCTATTTTGTATATGAAAAATCTATTAACTATATAGGCATATTTAGTGAATATATATAGCAGCCTCCTGTATGGATGTATGATATGATATGTAGTTTATCTTGTATTTTAAGATATTTATTACCCTTTAGGTAAATGTATAACAAGTAATTTGTATTCCAGCTTAATGTGAATATAATATTAGTTATTAATGAATATATAATTCCGCTACTATACGAACTTGGCCAAAATGTTTGGTTTTGTTTAGATACTAACCTTTCAATAATAAATAATGCTATCAGTGCCCAAAGAATTGTTGGCTTAGTTAACATATATGAAAACTCTTCTATTTTATTATTTGTCAATTAATGTCTACAACTAATTTGTTTGCCTTTCTTATTAAAGTTTTTATTAGAGCACTTGATTGGAGAATATCAATATTATTTCAATTGAAAATGATGATGCCAGTTACTCAATGAGCGTTGACATGCTTGCAGTTGTATTAATGAAGCCAGGAAACTTAAGAGGCAAATAGACTACCCAGTTTGGATACTTCTATACAACAACACAGTGTTCCCAGTAGTAGTTCGATCCCTTATCAATGTATTGTTTCTATACTATTTATAGGTGTTAGACCTAAAAAAATTGAAAATTATCATATTTGTTCCTTATCGACATAAATTAATTTACTATATTTATGTCTATGTTTTCCCCAAGGAATAAGGATATGATGCTTGATTTTATAGTTCAAACTACAAATGCTAATTCTATGGTGCTATTTTTTGGTATAATGAGCAACTAAAAGGGACAACTAAACAAAAAAACCTTCAATTTTCATTGTGCTGTCAGAACGGCTACATGTATTTACCACCATTGAAGGTGACGACCCAACCATTGGAATATCTCCTTGATTCTAAATCTAGAGTAGACGATGGTCGCTTTTGAAAAAATATTTGATTATATAACTCAATGTTTGCTTTTACTTTGATCAGTGCAAAAATTGATCATGATATAAATAAAGGGCCTGGATCTTATATATTTTGTATTCATGGCCAAAATTATCATTGTATAGGAACTCTTATGTCTATGTTAGGTGAATCTCCTACGTTCATACAATTATATATTTATGATACTGCCAATGAAGTACAAAATCTAGTTAATATATTGAAAGGTCATGATATGTTACATATTGATAATCAAATTGTTAAAGAGTTTATACTGTTAGGCTCACTTCCTTAGTGCTTGGCTTAGGCCAAGAATAAAAAGAAACACCAATTTAAAACATGAGGGGCTTGATTGAAAGTAAGGATGAGGATGTAAATGAAATTATGGGAACTTGAAGGGTGAAAATGCACCATACAAATAAGTGCATGGACAAAGGTAGAATTAGACCAATTTTGGTTGACAAAAACAAATTCGCCGGTCAAGAATTGCGGCTTCTTCCAAATTAATTTGGTCATGGGTTAATTACCACTTTGGGCTATATTAAGGAAAGCTTGGCAATTTGAGCCATGAGTTAAGAATAGAGCCGAAATAATCCTACATTTTAATGGCTAAAGTGTGCGTATGGAAACTTAAGGGAGGAAAGCGTCACATGTAGAGTACTTGGGGACCAATGTTGGCATTGAGCCAATTTGGGGGACATGTGTAAATGGCTGCCAAAAGCCAATTAATGCGCCAGAATTCGTTGTTCTCTTTGCTGCCTTTTGGTTCAAATGTTCAACACCGGGCATACGTTCATTTAATGCGCCAGGAGCATTAATTCGTTGCCTTCGTTTTCTTTACTTGGCTTTCATTTGTTGCTGGCCGAAAAACGAAAATCTGTCAAAGAACGAAATCAAAGCTTCAGCGTTCCTCTGGTGCGAAAAGGCTACCTGGCCGAAAAAGGAAGAGAAACGAAAGAGAAGAGAAGAGAAAAGAGTTCGGCTCTTACGCATTAGGCTAATTGGCCGAGAAAACAAAAAGGGGTTCAAAGCTTCTTTGAAGGAAAGTTGGAGTTCTTGCCGTGCTATTGTTGAAGTTGAAGCTTGGAAGAGAAATCAAGCTTGGATTAAGGAGGTAATGCTCCTAATCACTTGTTTTTCTTGGTAATTTTCCATGGACAAGTGATTATGAAAGCTAATTGAAGGCTTATTGTGTTAGGCAATATATATTTGAGCTTCGGCCTTAGTTACTCGAGCAACCGAGAGCTCAAGCTTTGATTGTGAGGTAGGGTTCACTAACTACTTGACTGCTTGGTAGTATACCATGATTCAAGTGTTTAGAGTAGCTAAGTGATGGTTAAATTTGCCAAATGACCTTAGTTACTTGATGGGCTATTGAGATTGATTCGGTTATGGTTGTTAATTAGCTAATTGACTATGGACATGTGCTAGAAATGCTAGTGAATGTGGCCATTTTGCTAGACATTTCGGAGCTCTAGAGGAAGTGGAGTTTATGGTGGAGTTTTGTGTGCAAAAGTGCACAATGGCACGTGTTATGGTACTTGGCCAAATGGACTTTGTGGTGTGTGTGTGTGTCCATTGTGTGCTTGAGTGATTCTTTGTGCATGCTAATCTGTATATTGATGATTATATGTATTGGTATATTTTTTTTTGTGTTTTCCTTGTTTCCATGTTTTTCTTGCAGGATAAGTAAGCTTGTGGAGGTTAAGTCATTGGACTTAACTAAATAGACCTTATATGGTCATATGTGAAACCCTACTGAGTAATTGTTACTCATTGCCCATACATTTTGTTTCAGGAAAGGATATACAGCTTGAGTAATTTCTTGAGTTGCTAGTTTGTGTGCTAGTTAGTACACTATTTGCTCGAGGTATGTGCCAACTGAATCTTGGCTTGAATACTTATATTATAAGTCTTATGGCTTAAGGCTGAAACTTACGTTCTAAGTTTGCAGGCTTTTGTAGTTGTGGGATCGGTCTAGGTACAGGATGGATGTGTGGATTTGGACTCGGGTTACGATTTGTATGTTTGGGTTGGTTTTGTGAGTGTGCTGCTGTTCTGTACACTTAGGTTTCTTTTAAGAAACTAAGGTATATGGCTTGTAACCTTAACCTTGGCTACTTTGGGTTATAGCATCCTTGGATTGTATCCAAGCTAGTGATGCTGGATATTAGGCTATTTTGAGCATATATATATACAGCCTTGTTTGTACATGGTTTGTATGTACATATGGTGGATGTTATGTGCCAAGTTATGTTAAGAATATGAGCTTATGGTTATGTTTCATGAAGCAGTCTCTTGAGTACTGATGATTGACTGAATGTACATGTGCATGGAAACTTGATTTTTCAAACTACAGAGATGTGGGCTTCTTGGTTGTCATTCATGAAAGTAGCACACTTGATAAGCACACATCCTAGACACTTAACAGATAAAAGTGTATGCCTTGCTTGTATTGCAAGTTATTGATTTATACCCTTGCCTTGTGTTGCAAGTGAGGGGTTGGGCCTACTTAAGCTGCAGGTTGCTGTTCTAAATAATTCCTAAGCCTCCTGGGACATATCCCAGCTCTCAGTTTAAGAAAATAAGGTTTAAACAATAGGGAGTTATTAACATCTGGTCTTAGGTGAAATCAATTGAATCTTGGGTAATTTTGGTGAGTGTTACTGAGAGTGCACAGGCTGGGGCCTGTGTGGGATGTGACAGGCTTTGTTTGGTATCAGAGCTTAAGGTTAAAGTATAGCCTAGACTTGCTCCCACATAGGATTGCATAAGACTTGTATTATTGGATATATGTGAATAGCTGCATTTTAAAGTGCAGGATGAGAATCAGAGGCAGGGACAGGGATTCCCTGAGACAAGCAGAAGAAACTGCAGCCCATCATGCAGAGGGACTGCAGGAAAATGTGCCTGAAACTCAGGTTGAAGAAATGGAACATAATGTGGCTGAAGAGCCAATTGCCAGGTACCAAACACCTGGACTTAGCAGAGATAGACAAGAGAGAATGGAAGTAATGATGGAATCACTGCATGCCACTGTGACCCAACTAGTGCTGGGAATGCAAACCTTGGCTAGAGGCCAAGCCCAGAATCAGGAGGAGTCAGAACCAGCAGAGACTGAAGGGAGAAGAAGAAGAAGGAGGCCTGGCAAAGAGCCAGTGGGTTATGACCAATCCAGTAGAGCTAGAGGGAATCAAGAGGAAGAGGAAGCAGATGAGGAAAGGAGGCACCCAAGGGCCAGGAGAATGAGATCAGAGGTGAGGCAGGAGCCCAGAATTGAGGAAGAAGAGGAGGATGACAGCCCAGATATAGAGGAGAGAGATGCATACATATACTCCAGAGGGACTGAACCCTCTATTGAGGAGACCACAATGAGAAGCAGGTCATCCAGAGATAAATCCAGTAACAGAGATGAGAATAGAAAAAGGCACAGCAGAGGAGGACTAAAGGAGGGCCAGTTGGAGGGGTTCCTGGCACTAAAACCTCCCATTTTCAGAGGAGGATGTGACCCTGAGGAGGCAGAATTCTGGGTATATCAAATAGAGAAGATATTGGAAAGAATGGAAGTTACTTCTACTCAGAAGGTACAGCTAGCCACTTTCAGGTTAGAAGGAAATGCTGAACTTTGGTGGAGGGCAGTACAAAGAAACTATCAGGAAAGGAATCAGAGGAGACCACCAGCTAGGAGGAGATCTATGAGGTGGTCATATTTTAAGCAGGTTTTCGACCAGCAATATGTCAGTGAGGCTCAGAAAGATCAGAAACAGGTGGAGTTTGATCAGTTGGAACAGGGGGATCTCACTGTTCTGGAATATGAACAAAGATTTAACAGTTTGATCAGATATGCCCCACAGTATGAGGGACAGAAAGAATTGAGAACCAAGAGGTTTATAAGAGGCTTAAGGCCTGAGCTGAGACAGATTCTTAGGGCAGTAGGGGCTAGGGACTACTACTCTGTCATGCAGAGTGCCCTGGCTTTGGAGCAGGAATTCCAGGAACAATTTAAAAGTGGGCCTGGAAGTGGAAGTGGAACAAAGAAAGGCCAACAATTAAAAAGGCCGAGAGAAGAGAAAGATGTAGGAGGAAGCAGGAGGGAAAACAAGAAAGAAAGGGGACCACAACCACAGCAGTTTGGTCCTCGGTGCAACACCTGTGGGAAGTTTCATGGCAATAAGCCATGCTTCAAGACTTCCACTGGTTGTCATAGATGTGGAGCCCCAGATCACTGGGTGCGAGATTGTCCAAAGTGGGGAGAGGGCAACAAGAAAATGCTGGGAACTTTTAATCCCAGAGGACCTAGAGGGCAGATGCCTATGCCCCAGTTGAGGACTCAAGTGGTGCCAACCCAAGGAGGGAGATCAGCACCTAGAGTACCTCAGGAGCAAAGAAGGCCTGGTACATTTCCAGGAAGGGTGTTTCAGCTGGAACCTTCCAGGAAAGAGCAAGAGACACCCGACACTGAGGGCAATGGACAGCAAAGGACTAACAGAAGGGCCTTGAAAGGTACAATTTATCTTAATGGCCAATTAGTGTCTGTTCTATTTGATACTGGAGCTTCATTGTCCATAATAGCTACTAGCTTGGTTGAGACCATGAATTTAGAAGTAAAGCGCATGACCAACATGTACTTGGTGAAAACAGCTGGCAATGAAATCTTATTTGCCCACTACATGGTTGAAAACTGTGAGATACAGATAGGTAAGCTGAAATTGAGAACTAACCTCATAGTGTTGGAGACACATGGCTATGATGTGATCTTGGGCATGAACTGGTTAGGAGAGAATAGAGTCATTATTGACTGTCAGGCCAGACGATTGTTATTGCTTGATGAAACAATATATGATTTGGATAAGCCCTTAGAGTTGGCTATGGACTGCCACTTAAAAGTACTGGAGATGATAACTCCAGAAAGTGAGCAGGAGTGCCTGGAATTAAATGACCAGGAAGTGTCAGATGAACTTAGGAAGATACCTATAGTTCAAGATTTTCCAGGGGTATTTCCTACAGACTTACCTGGTTTGCCACCCTTGAGAGAGGTGGAGTTCGAAATAAAGCTAGTACCAGGAGCAGCACCAGTATCTACTGCTCCATATAGAATGGCAGTGCCTGAGATGGTAGAACTCAGGAAGCAGTTGGATGAACTGCTAGAAAAAGGGTTCATTAGACCCAGTGTGTCTCCTTGGGGAGCACCTGTGTTATTTGTGAAAAAGAAGGATGGAACCCTTAGACTCTGTATAGATTACAGAAAATTAAATGCATTAACCATAAAGAACAAATATCCCCTCCCAAGGATAGAAGATTTGTTTGACCAATTAAAAGGGGCAAAAGTGTTCTCCAAGATTGATTTGAGATCTGGATACTTCCAGCTAAGAGTCAGGGAGGAGGACATACCTAAGACCGCCTTCAGGACTAGGTATGGACATTTTGAGTACACAGTAATGCCATTTGGGCTTACTAATGCACCTGCATTCTTTATGGACTTAATGCAAAGGGTGTTCAGAGCACACCTAGACCACTTTGTGGTGGTGTTTATTGATGATATCTTGATCTATTCCAAGAATGAGAAAACTCATAAAGAACATCTTAAAGTAGTGCTTGGCTTGCTCCAAGAACATCAGCTTTATGGAAAGCTGAGTAAATGTAAATTCTGGACTCAAGAGATTGGGTTTTTGGGTCATGTAATAAATGAACAAGGGTTGGCTGTAGATCCTGAAAAGGTAAGATCAATCCTTGATTGGAAGCAGCCTCAGTGTGTAAGGGAAGTCAGGAGCTTCCTGGGGTTGGCTGGCTACTACAGAAGATTTGTGCCAAAATTTTCTGTTTTAGCAGCACCTATGACTCAATTAACCAGAAAGAACCAGAAATTTATCTGGGAAACAAAGTGTGAAGAAAGCTTTCAAGAGCTAAAAAGGAGACTGACTACAGCTCCTATACTAGTCCTGCCAGACCCTGAAAAGGAATATGAAGTGTATACTGATGCATCTCACGTAGGACTAGGTTGTGTCTTAATGCAGGAAAAGCAAGCCATTGCTTTTGGATCCAGACAATTAAGACCCCACGAGAAGAAATATCCAGTACATGACCTGGAATTGGCAGCAGTAGTCTTTGCTCTTAAACAATGGCGACATTATCTTCTTGGTAATAAATTCCAAGTTTTCACAGACCACAAAAGTCTCAAGTACCTTTTTACACAGAAAGACTTGAATATGAGACAAAGAAGGTGGTTAGAGTATTTGAAGGATTTTGACTGTGTAATTGAATACACAGCTGGAAAAGCCAATGTAGTAGCAGATGCTTTGAGCAGAAGCTACACTGGGATACTTAAAGGTGGTGAAGTTGAACCTAAGGCCGAGAGCCTGAGTATTACTTACCTAGCTAATCAATGGCTAACTAAGGAAGACGAGCAACTAAATGTACTCACCATTACACCAGAATGGAGGGAGCTTGTCAAACAAGCTCAGACTGATGATCAGAATATAGAATTGATATCTGGACAGAAAAGGGGAGAACTATACCAAGGTTTTTCCTTTAAACAAGGGGTGCTATACTTCCAGAATAGGTTATATGTGCCTGAAAAGGACAACCTGAGGATTCAAATTCTGGAAGAAGCTCACTCTAGTAAGTTGAGCATGCACCCAGGGGCCACAAAGATGTATCACACTCTTAGAGTATATTTTTGGTGGCCATGTATGAAGAAGGATATCAGCACACATGTGGCTAGTTGTGAAGTGTGCCAACAAGTAAAGGTGGAACACCAGAAACCAGGAGGGAAACTGCAAAGTTTGCCCATACCTGAGAGAAAATGGGGATCCATATCAATGGATTTTGTAGTAGGAATGCCATTGACAAGAAGGAAGCATGATGCCATATGGGTCATTGTGGATAGATTGACCAAAGCAGCTCACTTCCTTCCCATGAATCTTACTGATTCCTTGGATAAACTAGCACAACTCTATATAAGAGAAATAGTAAGATTGCATGGAATACCTGATGACATAGTGTCAGATAGGGATCCTAGGTTTGTTTCTAGGTTCTGGAAATCCCTACATCGGGCATTGGGCACTAAGCTCAAGTTTAGTTCTGCTTACCATCCACAGACTGATGGACAGACAGAAAGAACTATACAGACTCTGGAAGACATGTTGAGATGTTGTGTGATTGACTTCCAGGGTGAGTGGGATGTACATCTCCCACTAATAGAGTTCTCCTATAATAATGGCTATCATTCAGTGATAGGAATGGCTCCTTATGAGGCCTTGTATGGCAGAAGATGTATTACTCCTCATTGCTGGCATCAGCCAGAGGATAAATTGGATTTGGGGCCAGACATTATTAAGGAAACTACAGAGAAGATAAAACTGATTCAAGCTAGAATCAAAACTGCTAATGATAGGCAACAAGCCTATGCTAATCTGAAGAGGAGAAGAGACCTGGAATTCCAGGAAGGAGACTGGGTATGGCTTAAAGTTTCTCCTATGAAAGGAGTAATCAGATTTGGGAAAAAGGGGAAACTAGCACCTAGATATGTTGGGCCATATCAAATACTGGCCAAAGTGGGGAATGTGGCTTATCAGTTGGATTTGCCACCAGAACTTGGTAACATACATAATGTGTTTCATGTAAGCTTGCTCAAAAAGTATGTTCCAAGCTACAAACAGATAGAAACACCTACAACTGTGACTGTGGCACCTAATCTTACTTATGAAGAAGTGCCAATTCAGTTCCTGGCCAGAGATACCAGGAAATTAAGAAATAGGTGGATTTCTATGATCAAAGTTCAGTGGAGTAACCATACTCCCGAAGAGGCAACCTGGGAAGTGGAACAGGGAATTGCCGCCAAGTACCCTCAGTTATACTCTAAGTTAGTGAAGAATTTGGAGGACCAAATTCTTTAAGGAGGGAGGAATTGTTAGGCTCACTTCCTTAGTGCTTGGCTTAGGCCAAGAATAAAAAGAAACACCAATTTAAAACATGAGGGGCTTGATTGAAAGTAAGGATGAGGATGTAAATGAAATTATGGGAACTTGAAGGGTGAAAATGCACCATACAAATAAGTGCATGGACAAAGGTAGAATTAGACCAATTTTGGTTGACAAAAACAAATTCGCCGGTCAAGAATTGCGGCTTCTTCCAAATTAATTTGGTCATGGGTTAATTACCACTTTGGGCTATATTAAGGAAAGCTTGGCAATTTGAGCCATGAGTTAAGAATAGAGCCGAAATAATCCTACATTTTAATGGCTAAAGTGTGCGTATGGAAACTTAAGGGAGGAAAGCGTCACATGTAGAGTACTTGGGGACCAATGTTGGCATTGAGCCAATTTGGGGGACATGTGTAAATGGCTGCCAAAAGCCAATTAATGCGCCAGAATTCGTTGTTCTCTTTGCTGCCTTTTGGTTCAAATGTTCAACACCGGGCATACGTTCATTTAATGCGCCAGGAGCATTAATTCGTTGCCTTCGTTTTCTTTACTTGGCTTTCATTTGTTGCTGGCCGAAAAACGAAAATCTGTCAAAGAACGAAATCAAAGCTTCAGCGTTCCTCTGGTGCGAAAAGGCTACCTGGCCGAAAAAGGAAGAGAAACGAAAGAGAAGAGAAGAGAAAAGAGTTCGGCTCTTACGCATTAGGCTAATTGGCCGAGAAAACAAAAAGGGGTTCAAAGCTTCTTTGAAGGAAAGTTGGAGTTCTTGCCGTGCTATTGTTGAAGTTGAAGCTTGGAAGAGAAATCAAGCTTGGATTAAGGAGGTAATGCTCCTAATCACTTGTTTTTCTTGGTAATTTTCCATGGACAAGTGATTATGAAAGCTAATTGAAGGCTTATTGTGTTAGGCAATATATATTTGAGCTTCGGCCTTAGTTACTCGAGCAACCGAGAGCTCAAGCTTTGATTGTGAGGTAGGGTTCACTAACTACTTGACTGCTTGGTAGTATACCATGATTCAAGTGTTTAGAGTAGCTAAGTGATGGTTAAATTTGCCAAATGACCTTAGTTACTTGATGGGCTATTGAGATTGATTCGGTTATGGTTGTTAATTAGCTAATTGACTATGGACATGTGCTAGAAATGCTAGTGAATGTGGCCATTTTGCTAGACATTTCGGAGCTCTAGAGGAAGTGGAGTTTATGGTGGAGTTTTGTGTGCAAAAGTGCACAATGGCACGTGTTATGGTACTTGGCCAAATGGACTTTGTGGTGTGTGTGTGTGTCCATTGTGTGCTTGAGTGATTCTTTGTGCATGCTAATCTGTATATTGATGATTATATGTATTGGTATATTTTTTTTTGTGTTTTCCTTGTTTCCATGTTTTTCTTGCAGGATAAGTAAGCTTGTGGAGGTTAAGTCATTGGACTTAACTAAATAGACCTTATATGGTCATATGTGAAACCCTACTGAGTAATTGTTACTCATTGCCCATACATTTTGTTTCAGGAAAGGATATACAGCTTGAGTAATTTCTTGAGTTGCTAGTTTGTGTGCTAGTTAGTACACTATTTGCTCGAGGTATGTGCCAACTGAATCTTGGCTTGAATACTTATATTATAAGTCTTATGGCTTAAGGCTGAAACTTACGTTCTAAGTTTGCAGGCTTTTGTAGTTGTGGGATCGGTCTAGGTACAGGATGGATGTGTGGATTTGGACTCGGGTTACGATTTGTATGTTTGGGTTGGTTTTGTGAGTGTGCTGCTGTTCTGTACACTTAGGTTTCTTTTAAGAAACTAAGGTATATGGCTTGTAACCTTAACCTTGGCTACTTTGGGTTATAGCATCCTTGGATTGTATCCAAGCTAGTGATGCTGGATATTAGGCTATTTTGAGCATATATATATACAGCCTTGTTTGTACATGGTTTGTATGTACATATGGTGGATGTTATGTGCCAAGTTATGTTAAGAATATGAGCTTATGGTTATGTTTCATGAAGCAGTCTCTTGAGTACTGATGATTGACTGAATGTACATGTGCATGGAAACTTGATTTTTCAAACTACAGAGATGTGGGCTTCTTGGTTGTCATTCATGAAAGTAGCACACTTGATAAGCACACATCCTAGACACTTAACAGATAAAAGTGTATGCCTTGCTTGTATTGCAAGTTATTGATTTATACCCTTGCCTTGTGTTGCAAGTGAGGGGTTGGGCCTACTTAAGCTGCAGGTTGCTGTTCTAAATAATTCCTAAGCCTCCTGGGACATATCCCAGCTCTCAGTTTAAGAAAATAAGGTTTAAACAATAGGGAGTTATTAACATCTGGTCTTAGGTGAAATCAATTGAATCTTGGGTAATTTTGGTGAGTGTTACTGAGAGTGCACAGGCTGGGGCCTGTGTGGGATGTGACATATACAACCAATGAAATTGTTCAAGGTTTTTGACTGATTTGTGATTGGCTTAATTCCCCTATAAACATATCTTTACAACTTAAAATTCTAGTTAAACGTCCAATAGATACTATCAATTATGAGAATCCTTCATTTACTGAAATTACTGGATTTGTTGTCGAGGATTTTAGAGAAGGAGAGTGTTCTAGCTATGATATCATTGTTAAGTATAAATTAAGAAAATTAAGAAGAATTAGCTATTTGCATAGATCTTTTCTGATAATGTGATATTCATTATTATTTCCCTATGAAGAATATGGATATTATCTGGCAATTACATATACAGTTATTGTGGGTCAAGAATCAATAAAGCAAAAATATGTCACAATGCATGAATTTTATGTATATCAAATTCAATTCTATCATGTTGGTGGCTTGACTTTAGTAAAAGGAGGTCACTTATTCTAACAATATATTATTGATTCTTTCGCATGTGTAGATAGAAGGACAATTATTCTATGTTAGGAAAAATCAACAAGAATTAAGATAAAAAATATATATGAGTATTCAAGATGCAATTACCAAAGGTGATATTAATGGGAAAGCAATTGGTAAATTAATAATTTTATCGAAGTCCCCCATTATATGATTCAAAATTATTAAGATGCTATTGTTATTTGTCGGTGGTATGAGCATCCAAATTTATTTATCACATTTACATGCAATGCTCAATGGGTCGAAATTGCAAGAGCTCTATCATTAATACCCGGTCAAAAGCTTAAAGATCGCCCTGATATTGTTACATGAGTTTTCAAAATGAAAGCCAATGAGTTAATTCATGATATAACCAAGAAACATCATTTTGGAAAGTCTATTGCAGGTTGTTTATTTGGTAAATATTTCTCATTTAATTTAATGAATAGTCATATTCCATTTCGAAAATAGTTTGTTTGGTAAACATTCTTGCACCTTTCTCTTTGTGGATTAAAAGTTTGTTTAATTTTTGTTACTATTCGTGTTTTCTCTTTACAATTCTTTACATGACAGAATACCAAAAATGTGGATTATCTTATTTTCATATATTGGATTGGTTGGAAGTTGATAAAAAAAAACTTACTCTTAAACAAGTTGATGCAATAACTTATGTTGAACTTCCTAATAAAGAAAACAAACCATTTCCATGTGAAATAAATGATGCTCTAAATATTTCCAAAAAATTTAACAAAGATGGTTTTGTGGTATGTCGATGGTGCCCCAGTGGAAGAATTGCTATAAAAAATGGCATTGAGATAGATAATCGATTTATTGTTCCTTATAACTTTCCATTATTAATTAAATATCAGGCATATATTAATGTCGAATGGTGTTGTAAAACTAGAATAATAAAATATCTTTTTTAAATATATTAATAAAGGTCCTGACAAAGCACAAGCTATCATAATTGAAAATGTAACTATTGATACAATTTCCCAAACAGAGAAAATTACATCAGTTGATAAAATTTAAACTTATTTAGACCGTAAATATTTTTCACCTCATGAAGCAGTTTAGTGATTATTTGAATTTAAACTCCATTACCGTGATCCATCTATCAAACGTCTTCCAATACATCTACCTTTAAACCAAACAATTTTATTCAGAAAATCAAATTCACTATTATCAATCATCAAATAAAAAGATTTTCAAAAGACAATATTTACAGAATGAATGTATACCAATGCTAGAAATTTTGATGCGCAAAATTTGACAAATGTAGAATTCCCAACACAAAGTATGGAATAAAAAAGAAAAAAATTTGTATAAAAAGACAAAGATAATGATAAGTTAGCCAAATTATATATGTACACCCTGATGCTGGTGAACTTTATTCTTTAAGAATGTTGCTAAATATTGTTTAAGACCTTGGAAAGAATAAAGAAATTAGAACAATCAACAGAGTTTTGTATCCAACTTTTTGAGAAACATGTGTCACTTATGGATTATTAGTGGATAATAAAAAATGGTATGATATATTAAATGATATCATACATTAGGTGACACCTGATGAACTACATCAATTATTTGTTACAATTATATTATTTTGTAAAATTGGAAATCCTATTAAATTATTTGATGATTTTTTGTTAGTTTTTACTAATAATATTGTATATAAATTTCAGCTCCTACTTGGTTTACCCATAACAATAATACCAAAAAATATGTTAAAAAATTATTTGTTAAAAGAACCTGAGAAGCTTTTTAATAAAAATCATTCTTTATTAACAAAATTTGGCTTCTTAATGGTAGAAAGAACAGATATAAGAAGCTTGAATAATCAACAATTACTTAAAGAATTACTTTATGATAAAAATAATTTAACTCAACACCATGGTAATCTTTATTATGGATTAAATGATGAACAATTAGAAATTTATAATATCATTACAAATATCATTTCCAATAATCTGGGAGGTTTATTTTTTGTCTACAGTTATGGTGGTACTAGAAAAACATATCTTTGGAAAACTATTATCTCAAAAATGCAAACTGAAAGACATATTGTCTTAGCAGTTGCTTCTTCTAGTAGTACATCATTATTATTACCAAGCGGTATAATAACATACTCATGATTTAAAATCCATTTGAATATAGATTCTCAAGCTACGTCTGAAATTAAGAATAATACACATTTAGCAAAATTGATAAAACAAACTAAATTAATTGTATGGAATGAAGCTCTTATGACTCATCAATACTGTTTTAAAGCATTAGATAAAACATTACAAGATATTCTTACAGTTAATAATGTGGAGCAATCAAAACCATTTGCAAGTATTACTGTATTGCTAGGTGGTGATTTCAAACAAATTCTTCCTGTTATTTTTGGAGGTGGTTGTACAGAAATAGTTGATGTATGTATTACTCGATCATATCTTTAGAAATATTGCACAGTTTATACATTAACTAAAAATATGTTATTACTTCAAAAATAATTCTTATTCTGTAGATAATAATATAAAAGAATTAAATGATTGGTTACTGGTAGTGGGATGTGGAAGTAATTCTATATGTAAAAATATATATTGATGAAGATGGTCATAATTGATTAAAATCCCTGAAGATTTATTAATTAAACCTTCAACTAATCCAATTAAAGATATTGTACATATAATATATGAAGATTTTAATCACATGTACAATAATGTAACTTATTTAAAAGAAAGAGCGATCATCATTCCTTAGAATGACATAGTTAACCGTCCTAATAATTACATTTTTTCATTAATACCAGGTGAAGAAAAAAATTTATTATGATTCAATAGTTGTAACAGAAAAAATAACAATCATTATTATATGAACATGTTTTTAGGAGTTACCACTAATCTATTTGTACATAGGTTAATTGAATACTTTAAAATGGTCTACGAGAGTTCAAGAGATTCGGAAGTACGGTTATGCTAAAGTAACTTTATTATAGCGCCAAAAAATTTGCACTTTAGTTTGATTTAAATGTTTTTTTGTTTGCTTTTAGTTAATTTGATTAATTTTCTAAATCATAGATTCTATCAAACCGCCTAGATATGGACTTTTAAAAATTACTACTTAACTTTTTTATTATTTTAATTATATTTCAAAACCATAGATCCTAACTGGACCACCTGAATATGGATATTCAAACTTAATCTATTTTTAGTTATTTTATCTTATGAATATTTTAGTTAATTATTAATCCAAACCATAAATCTTATTGGATCATTAGGATATAGGTATTGAAATTTAATTTGAGTATTATTTGTTTTAAGGATTTTAAATAATTATCCTAAATTCATCCTAGGGTTTTATTAAATCCACGCAGAATGAATTCTCTAAGTATTGCCTTTTGAGATACGTTAGTTAAATTAAAAGTTAAAACTAAAATAAAAATATTATAAAATTAAAAAATGATCCACCCTAAGCCTAAAGTTCTGAGAAATGTGAGGAGTTTTATTTGATGCAAGCTTACATAAACAAACAAATAAAGAACAAAATAAAATAAAATAAAAAAGTGTTGTTAGTGACCCATTCGCTAAACAGAGAATGATTAAGTACTTCATGAAACAAATTAAAAGATCAGGGGCTAAATAAGAATTTTACCAAAAAGAAAGAAAATTTGACTGGGTCACTGTGTCTCCCCTGAGTCTGGTTAGTGGGTTTAGCAGGTTGGAATTCAGATTTGGCCTCGATTCTTCCTTCTCCGACAATGACGGAGCAAACGGTGGGTTGGGTTTTGCTGTGACAGAAGCGGCGACCTTGAAGACATCTTTCTCGACGACCGATAGGGGCTGGCAGTGGTGGACGAAAGACTAGGGACGGCGGGTCTCATGTCGCAAGGCTTTTCTCCCTTCGTTTTGACGTCAGCGGCAGCGGGTGACGCTAGAGGGCGGCTGTTCAGCATGTGGCGATGTGACGGTGGCCAACTGGGAAGGCTGACGGAGATGGATTGGCGACGGGACAACGTTAGGTAGAGAATGGCTAGGCTCCAGAAGTTGTGGCGGTCTGGAAAAAAGGATAGGGTTTGGGGAGGTGAGCTGCGAGAATTTAGGGGGCTGAAGCTGCAGTTTTACCCTTTTTCTTGCTGGAGCTTAGGGTTGCGAATTCCCCTCTTTTTCTCTCTCAAATGGTGATTCCTATTTATATGAGTAGCGTTCTAGACAAGATTAAATCTTATTTAAATCAATTTTGAAGTGATTTAAATCTATTAAGATATAATCTTGCCAAAATATCAATTTACGTCCAAAAAAACTCTTAAGCTGTTGATTTGGCTCAAACTTTATATGAAATTACAATTCAACCTAGAGTTGACAAATTTGTCTCAAAGTTTTCAATTTTATCTAAAACTTTCTAAAAACCTCCAATTCATGCTTAAACTCTTTTTTTTCCCCCTAAGCTAACCCCCAAAACCTCTAGGACCCCTAATTAGTACCTAAACTAAATTAATTTCTATTTTGACCCTAAATGACTATACTAAATCTCTAAAGATTTATAACATGATCAATAATGTAACTTAAATATGACTAGAGCAACCAACCCTAAAATGACAAAAATGACCCAAATGTCTTAACAATTGACTAAATTGATCCTAAAAATGAAAATGCCACCTAAACTAATTTTTCTAACTTAAAACTAAACTAAAATTAGTACCCAGACAAAATTGGGTGTCAACAACTACCTCCCTTTGCATGATTCATGGAACATGATACATGCAAAGCCATTACCAAATTTTGTCCAACGCCTAACTTGAACAATAAGAACCTTCTTACTGCCAAAAATCTTGAAGAGAAAACTCTTTTTCTCCTTCCCTTTGAGCTTAATAAACCTTTCTCAGTACCTCAACAATGTGAACTCTCCTATAGTTTAAGAATCTAAAGAGAAAAACTCTTTTCTCCTTGTCTATCAAGCTTAGGAACACTCCTAACCTTTCTTAATAAGAACTTTTTTATTGCTTCCAAACCTAAAGGGAAAACTCTTTCTTCTTTTTTTGAGGGGTTAAGGAACCTTCATTACCCTTTTTTCTCTATAGAAACCTTTCTATAGAAGAGAGAAACTCTTCTCTCATTTCTTTTACCTTTGGTAGAGAATTATCTCTTTCTTTACCACCTCTTATTTCCTTTAAGATGGAGAACTCTGTCTCTTTGTCACCTCCAAATTCCTTTAAGGTAGAGCACCCTGACTCTTTACCACTTCTAATGACCTTTGAGGCAAAGGACCTCATCTTTTTACCATTTCTAAATTCTTTTGAGGTAAAACACTTTGACTTTTTACCACCTTTGATATCCTTTGAGGTAGAGCACCCTGACTCTTTACCACCTCTTATTGCCTTTGAGGTATAGAACTCTATTTTTTACCACCTCTAAATTTATTTGAGGTAGAACACCCTAACTCTTTACCATCTTTGATGATTCTTGAGGTAAAGAATCCTGCATCTTTACCACCTCAAGATTCTTTTAGGGTAGAACACCCCGACTCTTTACCACCTCCGATGACTATTAAGGTGAAGAAACCTTGTCTCTTTACCACGTCAATTTAAACAATAAGAACCTTCTCTTTATCAAAAGTCTTAGGGAGAAAAACTTTTTTCTCCTTTGTGAGGTTAAGGAACCTTCCTTATTATCTCGATAATAGAAACTCTTCTATTGTTTAAGAAATCAAGGAGAAAAACTCTTCCTTCCTTGCTTATCTGGCTAAGGAACCTTCCTTGGCATTTTGAATATAAACCTTCTTATTGTTTACAAAAGAGAGAAATTTTTCTCTCATTCCATTTACTTTTGGTATAGAACCCTCTTTTACTGTTTTCCTTTTGTAGGCACAGAACTTTCTCTAGTCGTTTCCCTTTAGATATGACAAGGTAGAGAGACCTTTCTTATTTAAGGCCTTGGTTTGACCCTAGTGACAAGGAACATAATTACCTCAATTTGCCATGTAGTGAGATTAAGGACCATCTTTGTTATCTGAAGTAAAAAAAATTTCCAATAAAGCAACCTATCTTAGAATAATTCTACCAAATGTTTGAATTTTAAAATGGATGAATCTAAAATTTGAAATCCCACAAAATCAGTGAATTCCAACAAAGCTAAAGATTTCTCAAAATGAATGAATTTTAAAAGTGAGAAATTCCAAAAAAATGAGTGAATTTAAGAAAGCTGAAGATTCCACAAAATGAATGAATTTAAAAAGGCTAAAGATTCCACAAAAATAAGCGAATCTTAAAAGTAAGAAATTTCACAAAATGAGTGAATTTTAAAAATTTAAAAATTTTGCAAAATGTATGAATCTTGAAAGTGAGAAATTCCTCAAAATGAGTAAATCTAAAAAAGCTAAGATCCCATAAAATGAATGAATCTTGAAAGTAAAAATTTCCTCAAAATAAGTGAATTTCAAAAAGCTGAAAATTTCATAAAATGAGTGAAATTTGAAGAGAAATTTCAAAAAAAAAAATGAGTGAATTTTGAAAAGTTGAAAATTTCAAAAAATGAGTGAATCTTGAAAATGAGTAACTTTCAAAAAGCTAAAAATTTCACAAAATGAGTGAATCTTGAAAATGAGAAATTCCATAAAATGAGTGAATTTTAAAAAGCTGAAGATTTTCATAAAATGGGTGAATCTGGAAGGGAATAAATTCGAAAAAATGAGTAAATTTAAAAAAGTAAAAAATTCTACAAAATGAGTGAATCTTGAAATTGAAAAATTCCTCAAAATGAGTGCATATCAAAAAAGCTAAAGATTTCACAAAATAAGAGAATCTTAAAAGTGAGAAATTCCACAAAACTAGTAAATTTCAAAAAGTTGAAGATTCCACAAAAAAAATGAATCTTAAAAGTGAAAAATCCCACAAAACGAGTAAATTTCTCAAATGTAGCTTGTCCTATGGGAAACCTTGAGAGTAGAAAATATCTTAAGATACCCTAAAATACCTTGAGGAATGTCTTGAAATGAGCTTCGAGAACAACCGCCTAAACAAGATGAAAATTGCTTTGAAAAATGATATGACAATTCATGGATGTTCACATCTCAAATTTGCCCCCCAAGTATGAAAATATACAATGATTTATTTGATAGTGAAAACTTACCTCAATTTCGATATTTGAAAACTCCTTGCTGAATGTCCATGTTGGTGTCCTTTGGTCTTACCTTAATGAAACCTACCTTAAATGGTTGGTACCCTTGAAAATAGAACCATTTCTTGATAACCAAGCTCTTTTATGCACTGTAATGCCTATAACCTGTGCATCATAAGAGTTTTCTTCTTAAAGATCCTTATGGATATTCCTCAAACCTGCTTTCCTAAGACTTCTTTTTTAAAATTGTTTTAAAGGAATATGCACTACACATAATAGTCATGTCACTCATGATGAATGATTCATAACTTTGAAAAGTAAGAACTTCAATAGGTAAAATGCATAGATCTTATAAAAATCGCGATGCATGAGAGATGAGTAACTCTTATTCATGTTTACCTCTTTTAACCTCTTTTTTGAGTTGCTTATGATTCCTTACCTCACCTTGGGGATTATGATCTAAAAATGTGCATCATTTACTCCTTTTTTATTGTATTGGTGTTCAATGCTCAGTGCCCCCCTCCCCCCAGTGTGTCCAAGAAATGCCTCTTTTTTAGAAGAATCTTAGGCTGTTTCCTTGCTTTTGACCTACACACATTAATGAATAATGGTTTAGCCTTAAAGAAAAACTTTCATCAATTTACAGAGCTTGACAAACTAACTTATGGTCTTTATATTTGATCAAGATGTTCTATTATTCTCTTTTTTTCCGACTAAAAAATGGAAACTGCACAAGGAAAAAGGTAGAAACATGATGGTGGTCTTTTTGTTTATGAATGGTACTAAGAGATAAAAGAGAAGGGTCATGTTTGAACAATGTAAAAGAATAGGGCCAAGTTTCAACAGTGTAAAGAAAGGCATTTTAATGCCACCTATGAGTAGATTTGATTGTCTCAGAAAACTTGATACTGCTAATTCCAAACCTACCACCTTTTTCAAATAGTCGAATCTCATCTGTTACCCCCCAACTCTCATGATGGTTTGCTTTTAAAAACACAATGAAGAATAGCCCTAATCGCACTACTTTGATCCAAATTTTGCTTGAATCTTGAAAACTTGCCTTGAATACTATCTTGGAGGCATGTGATAAAAGAACCTTTATGATGTACTTAATAGCTCACCTTGTAGTGTTTGCATGATGAAACGGTCCTCAAATGAGATGACTCAAGAGACATTTGTAGCTCACCCTGCTACCAATCTTTTTTTTCTTTTGAATTTGGCTTTTCGCATTCATTTTTTCTTTAATTTTGGAGGAGTTTTCTTTGTTTTCTTTTTGAGGAATCATGAACATTTTCTGGTTGAGCAATCATGAGAATACACTAGAGCAATTTAATATGATAAATACTATATTCTCCAAAACCTAGTTAAAAAAACCTCTTGTACTGAGGTTGAGGTACCCCATCCTTATAAAAGCTAAAATGCCACATATGAAATTCTTTTCTATAAATTTGGCAACATTTTTTAAGTTACCACCATCAACCTCTCATTTCCACCCACAGGCAGTATTGTTACATTTGTGTTTGCTTATGAGAGAAAGTATAATGGCAAGAATTGTGAAGTGGATGTAAAATGTAGGTTTTTTTATTGAAAGGTGATGAAATGTACATGTTACATATTTTTATTGTAAATGAAAAGAATGATAGATGTTCATTTAACAAATACTACACCTTAGATTCTAGACTAAATCTAAGAGATTTTTACTATTAAGTTACTTTGGCAAGCTCTCAAAGATACAAGTCCACTCGAAGGATTCCCTGTTATTCACAAATATGTGTAGATCTCTAAGTTGGATCATGCTAAAAAATTCTTCTCGAAGAGATGCCTTTCCCATCCACAAAAAAGGGCATATAAACTTTTTTAATCCAAGCATTGCATGTGGTCTCCTTGAAGATTGCATTTGGCTTGCTCCATGTCATTTGTGGTGTACCATCTTGGGATGAAAATTTTTCTTCGTAAATGAAGTAATCATTTCATAGTATAAATGCATGAAAGTGATGAGTGATGCATGCATGTGATGAATGAGCTTGATTATTAACTATTGTGGAACTTTAGGTTCTTATTGATATTAGAAAAACAAGAGCTAGCATAATTTGATGCATGATTTTGATGTATGAAGAAAAAAATACACTTGAAAAATCAAATGGATAACAAAATAAAAGAAAGGTTAATAACAAGTTATATAGTATGTTTCCTGAAGATGAAGTAATTAATAACCCATGAGCTAATATGAGAAGAGAAATTAGAGCCATAAATATAAGATAAAGAGAAAATAAAAGTGTAAGGCAACAAAATTCCATAACAACAACATGCTTATGGTGTTGATAAGTGGTAGGAATTCTATGGCCAGTTTTATGGTTAAGTGAGGTATTCAACATGCATGCGGGTGGCTTAACAAAAGGCTTAGGATGGTTCCTAAATCCCAATGCTAAATCAATTAATATAACGATAGCCCAATTCTTTACCCACGAGGGTTTATGTAAGGAGAGAAATAATTCGGGTCGTAGCGTTTAGTAGGCCCATGTAGAGACTACCATCTCAAAAGGTAAATACACTACTTTGTTACTTTAAACTAGTGAAGGCTTGGAGACCATAGTCTTACAAGGACGACAAAATCAATTCCGTTTTGAAAGAATATGGTTGAATTGAAGAAGCTTGGGTATAGAGCTTCATGTCATGAATGCTAAAACACATAAGTCACACAAGAATGAGCAAAGCAAAACAAAACAAAACCAAACCAAACTTTTATAGGCTTAACTCACGAGATGTCTCCAGTGGAGTCGCCAAGCTATAGTAACATGTTTTTAGGATTCGCTACTAATATATTTATACCTAGGTCAATTGAGCACCTTAAAATGGTCTACGAGAGTTTGAGAGGTTCACGGGTAACGTTACGCTAAAATAACTTTATTATAACGTCCAAAAATTGGTACCTTAGTTTGATTTAAATTTTATTTTTTTTGTTTTAATTAATTTGATTAATTTTCCAAATCATAGATTCACCACTTACATATATGGACTCTTAAAAATTACTCCTTAATTTTTTTATTATTTTAATTATATTTCCAAACCATAAATCCTATCGAACCACCTAGATATGGATATCCAAACTTAATCTATTTTTATTTATTTTATCTTATGAAGATTTTAATTAATTATTAATCCAAACTATAAATGCTATAAAATCAATCAGATATGGGTATTGAAATTTAATTTAATTATTATTTATTTTAAAGATTTTAAATAATTATCCAAACTATGGATCCTATCAGATCAACTGGATATGAATTTCAAAACTTGTTTTTAATTATTATCTTAAATTTATCCCAGGGTTTTATTAAATCCACGCGGAATGAATTCTCTAAGTGTTGTCTTTTGAAATACGTTAGGTAAATTAAAAGTTAAAACTAAAACGAAAATATTGTAAAATTAAAAAATGATCCGCCCTAAGCCTAAAGTTCTAAGAAATATGAGGAGTTTTATTTGATGCAAGCTCACATAAACAAATAAATAAAGAACAAAATAAAATAAAATAAGTGCTGTTAGTGACCCATCTGCTAAATAGAGAAGGATTAAGTACTCCGTGAAACAAAATTAAAAGATCAGGGACTAAACACGAGTTTTACCAAAAAAAAAAAGAAAATTTGACTGGGTCAATGTGTCTGCCCTGAGTCAGGTTAGCGGGTCTAATGGGTTAATTCGAATTTGGCCTCAATTCTTCCTTCTCTAGCAACGATGGAGCAAATGGTGGGCCGGATTTTACTATGACGGAGGCGGCGACCTTGGAGACGCCCTTCTCGACGACCGAAGATTGGGGACAGCGGGTATCGTGTCGCAAGGCTTTTCTCCCTTCATTTTGACGTCACCGGCGACGGGTGACGCCCAGGGGCGGCTGTTCAACGTGCGGCGACGCGAAGGTGGCCGGCTGGGAAGGCTAACGGAGATGGATTGGCGACGGGACAACGTCAGGCGGAGAACGGCAAGGCTCCAGGGGTGGCGACGGTCTGGAAAAAAGGTTAGGGTTTGGGGAGGTGAGCTACAAGAATTTAGGGGGCTGAATCTGCAGTTTTATCCTTTTTCTTGCCGGAGGTTAGGGTTACGAATTCCCCCATTTTTTTCTCTCATTCCTATTTATAGAAGCAGAGTTGTAGGCGAGATTAAAACTAATGGAGAGATTAAATCTCATCCAAATCAATTTTAGAGTGATTTAAATTTATTAGGATATAATTTGGCGAAAATATCAATTTAAGTCCAACAAACCTCTTAAGCTGTTAATCTGGCTCAAACTTTATACGAAATTTGAATTCAACCTAAATCTTTCGGGATTTGTCAAATTGGCGAACTTTGTAAAATGCTGAGATTTTCCAGATCTTTATAAATTTGCTAGATTTACCTAAAATTTTCTAGAGTTGACAAATTTGTTCCAAAGTTTTCAATTTTGCCTAGAACTTTCTAAAAATCTCCAATTCAAACTCAAACTACATTTTTTCCCCTAAACTAACCCAAAAAACTCTAGGACTCCTAATTAGCACCTAAGCTAAATTAATTCCTATTTTGACCCTAAATGAGTATACTAAATCCCTAAAGATTTATAACTTGATCAATAATGTAACTTAAATGAGACTAGACCAACTAACCCTAAGATGATAAAAATGACCCAAATATCCTAATAATTGACCAAATTGACCCTAAAAATGAAAATGTCCCTAAACTAATTTTTTTTAACTTAAAACTAAACTAAAATTAGTACCTGGACAAAATTGGATGTCAACAACTATGATCTATTATATCATGTGGAGTTTTTGAATTCAATAGAAATAACTGACATTGGTTCACATGAACTAAAATTAAAAGTTGGTGTACCTCTTATTTTATTATGCAATCTGAATCAAGCTAAAGGATTATGCAATAGCACTTGATTAATCATGACTAGTATTACCCAAAAAATTATTTAAGATGTTATCATTTCTGGAAGTCATATTGGTCATAAAACATACAAACCATTTATGATTATACAAGTATCAAGTACAAAATGATCATTTATTTTAAAACGATGAAAATTTCCTCTTTGACTTTGCTATGTGATGACAATAAACAAAAATTAAGGGCAAACATTAAAAAAAAAAAACTTTATATTTACTGAATTTTGTATTTTTTTAAAAAGTACTATACATATTGAAATTACTATTTTTTTAATTTTTAAAAAACTATTTTTTAAATATCAATTAATTGTAAAAAAGTACTATACAATTGAAATTACTTGAAGATAACAACCATATAATTTAAATTAAAATTTCAGAAGTTGTTGTTGGACTGTATTAAAAATGTAGGGGGTAAAGTGTATATTTTTTAAACAGGAAGAAGACAAAGCATAATTTTACCTAAACCTTAGGGGGCAAATTGTAATTATCCCTAAAAATTTTAATTCAAAATGAACTTTTAGAACCTTAAGAATGCACAAAAAAAGTTGTTTACCGTGAAAGTTTTTAAGATTTACCATTACTTCGTATTTGTTATCCATAGTTTTCCTCCACATGTTAATTTCGATTATTTTACTTTGTTACCATTTGTGCGGATCAACATATTTTACAAAGTTTCTCCTTACTATTATAATCACTGGAAACATACACCAAACTCAATATAGTTTTAATTCTTATCTCATCTACTTTTCTAATTATCATCGATACTGAATACAAAATATATGTCTTTGCTGCATAATATAAATGGGGAAAATTGTATTTAAATTTATCATAATAATTTTCAAATTTATAAGCACACAAAAATATCAATTTTTCTTCGGCATTTACAGATGAAAGGAACATTTCTTCCTCATCATAGAATAGCACGCTCAATAATTAGTTAATTCAATTAACCTAAATTGAAAATCCATTATTCAAATGAAATGGTTTTTTCTGATTCAGGAACTCCTTAATTAGATATTACAAAACTGTAGTATTAAAATTGAAGGCTGTATAGTTATGTATTATTAAAATGTTTGTTTCTCTCATAATGTGAAATATGTATCATATGTTACTGTCAACAAATATTTTCACTTCTCAGCATATTAACAGTACAATAACCAATTCGGAGTCTGCTAGATAAAGATCAGTATAACAATTCCAGTTATGCTTTTTAAATCGGCCACTATCAGAGATGCTTCTTCACAACCTTCCATACGGATCCGTTGGTATTAACCTAACGAATAGTAGGAGAAACATAATTAAGCCAAAGATATCTATGTTTTGATATGTTTTTTTTTTTCTTTCAAATTAACAACAACAGATATATTATTTCATTGTACTTAAGCAAATGCCATACAAATATATTAGATATTTTTAATATTTTTTTAACAAATTCTGAGAAATTATGTACTAATGTATTAGGAATTCATCATTTTGTACAATGCTTTTGCCAACTTAATTGAACGAGTTTGGTTTCCCAGTATAATACAAAACAAAAATTATCTCCTAATTTACTTATAAAACAACTAATATTGATTATAATCAAGCGCCGTAACTTAATTATTTCTCTAACATAAACATCAATTAAAACAATATAATATAGTGATATTGATAGACATCAATTGATGAAACCAAATAGACAAAAGTATTTAATCCTTACGGGTAAAACCTCTTCTTGGTTTTTTTTTAAACGGCTACTGAATAAAATTAAGCAAAGAGCAAAGTACAGAAGCTAGTGAGAAGCAAGCAAGAGGACACACTTTTGCTCTCTAAAAAGAAGAGCAGCCTAACATCGCCTCTCAGCACACCGGCCTACTTACAAAAATGAGGAGCTAGAGTGGGATTGAGCAGCCAATCCACCCATGCAAGATTAATCTTTTTACACCTTTTCTTGGTATTTTCATCAACCAGTTTTGTCAATCTATATATAAAAAAAAGAAACAATATTTTCTCTACTTCACTCACTGCTCTTTCTATACACTAGATGTATATCAACTTCTCTTTCCTTCTTTATCATATTTCTTTAATAAGTCAAAAATATATTCCCTAAAAAATTTATCACACATTTAAACAATATAAATCTTTCCGAAATAAAACGTATTCAATAATTTAAACCACCCAATTTGACTATAATATACCAAATTAAAAACAAAAAAATTCATCAAAAGACAAAATAAATTAGGCCAAAAATTATTTTAATAAATAACAAGCATAATATCAACGTTAATAGTTATGCCCAATTTATTTCTACCTATCTCCAAGAATACTTAATTCATAATATTTCTCTCCTTAGCATAAAAAATTCAAAATCTAATTCCTGTAAAATATGCGAATTGAATCAAGATAAAAACAATTGCTTCCATGATTATTGTGTTCCAAAATATTTTTATTCATCGTTCTACTCTTCACATATCTTAAATCCTATACTATTTAATTTTTTTTAATCTATAAAGAGCTCTCAACTCAAGATCAACATTTGTATATAATACACACACACACACACAGGCATTTGTACATATATATAAATATACATAAATATATACACAATTCCATCTTTACCATACCAAATCTTTGTCGATTGTATAAATACCCAATATATATATATATATATATATATATATATATATATATATATATATATATATATATATATATATATATATTATAATTTGTCTATACGTGCATGCACACACACATTTATATATACGTATTCACACATATATATCTACCACAACCAATAAGGTAATAATTGTGACAAAAAAAAAAAAGCTTCCCCCAGTGTGGTTATGTCCCGTAGAGGACAACATTCACATCCGAATTTCCATTGGGTGTAACAAATGGTGAGAGAAGTAGAATTTGAAGCGATGATAACCCTTCCTTCAAAATCTGCTATTATCATTATTATTATTCTGTTCTTAGCCACATGTCACAAACCAGAACACCCAGCAACAATTAAAACCCAAAATTTCGATAGAAAAGTCTCCTTCATTATTACACCTTCGCCAACAAGCCTTTTTGTTTCTCAAGACTTCCACTTTATTAACCTACCGTCTCCGTCATCATTTCTTCCTTTATAAACCCTATGTGTTCTGCTACAAACTTTTCACTGGTACCACAAGTCAGCAATTGGATGATTACTATTTGCTCCCTCCTCTTTTTATATCCTTAAAAATTACTGAAATCACTTGACCCATATCTGGTTTCTCTCACAGGAGCTTATGCTTCACCACTAATTTCACAGCGGTCCTATATCCATCTCCAGCATGAATTTTAGTTCTCCAACTACCTGAAATGTCATTGCTTCTTCTATTTTCTCTTTTATTCTCCATAAATTTGACAATTTTGTTATCCCATATACAATTACTTAATAGCAATTATTTTCACAATTTTCCAAGCACCATTTGTTTTTCACCCTTTAAGAATGCTTGCATCTTTCTGCTGTTCATCCATTTACAATTATTTCACACTCACATTCAACAAACATGCATGCATGTTGTTTCTCTTAATATACTCTCAATTTATTTCACAATATAACCTATTACATACTTATAGGAAACAATATGTTGCCTATTTCTCTCTAGGATTTTTGACACAATCTTAACTCCAATGACACTTTCTCACCACCCATGATAAACATCCAAATGAATTTATAAAGTGTAAATCTTTAATTACACAAATATACAAAAAAAAAAAAAAACTAGCCAGACTTTGGTATATTCATTTTCCCCTCAATATTTTGTTCCTTTCATTGTCTATCACAAAATATATATATATATTCTCATTTTATGAATAATGAATTTTAGTATACTCTAACATTCTCTGTGTGTTCCCTTTGAAATCAAATGAAGCAACCAAATTTACATCCAAAGCAACACACCATAACATTACTCCAACTACTATATGTTCTCACATTTCTCTCATTATACAGGATCCTTCTTCTCTATGCTTGATATCATTAAAGTGTTCTTTCCGCCTCTATTCGCAGGTAATTTTATTGTTTCTCTATCTATTTTATCTTAAAGTTTTACGGGTTTTCATACATGGTCATCTACTCCTCTATGCATGCATTCACTATTTTTACTTGCATGGCTAAAATTTTATGGACTTATACCAAAATGATATTTTATCAAATTCCCTTTAAAAATTGGTACATATTTAATTCTCAAACTTGACAGGATTATCAATACATTTTTTTATCAACATTTGCACAAATTCCCCTGATAATAGTATTGACGTTAATATTGCGGCGTATACTATTCAACACACTAGGTTCCCCTCAAAGCTCTTCCAACTATGATTATAATAACTTTAACCTTCCCAGATTTGCTCAACCTATTTTATCAACAACTACTACTCCCCTTTCCCACTTACTATACTCTCGCTTCAAGTTTTAACATTGTAATGAGCAACGTAGAGGTTAATATTGATCCTTATGAACCACAAGAAAAATTTGTAACGCACAGACCTTTCCACAGTGATTTGTTCATCTCACAGCTTTTTGCCACCCTAGAAATGATCAACATGTTGAAGCAAAGTTTTAGAATATGGAACAAAGACACTAACTTCCACAATTTGTGTTATTTGTGGCAAGCAAATAAGATCTCTGAACAATCACGTCGAGCTACTCTTCAAGCTCTTGAAGCTAATCATGCTCACTTCCAAAGTTTACAGCAAATATATGATCTCCTCTTCAACCATTTCAACGTCTTCTTCTCCACTATCCCTTAATCAAACCCTTAGCTACCAAACTCATGGTTAATGTACTATAATATTAATCTGCCCTGTCAGTAGGCAGTCTATTTTGTGTAATGCCTCGCATTAAGATTACTTTTGTTATTTGTAAATTTTCAGGGTTATTGTGTTTCGGTCTTATGTGAGACTTAGGACTAATTGCGTCTGCTCCCTTCTGTTTTAGATTTCAAAAAAGAGGAAAATATTCTTGCTCCTTATGCTATGAATGAACTTTCTTCTGCTATATCTACATTCTCAATTCTATTTTTTTTCCATATTTATCTTAATAGTGACCTTAAATCCTATCTACATGATTGATTTTATATTTTATAGAACAAAATAAGACATCTAATATATATATTAAAAGCAGGATACACTTTAGGGTTTATATGCCTTTTCACTTAACACACTTCATACAAGAATGCCACGTTGACAATTATTTATATTTGACAGGTTTTGCATATATTTTCCACATGCATTGACGAATTTGGCCCTAAACCTGTTGGACAGTAGGCTTCGGTGGTGAAACGGTTCTTTCATAATGAATGAATTATAATAGAAAAATATGTATTAAATGCAATCTTGCCATATTATTCATAGTTATGAATAACCGGCATACAAAGTCAAATACCACTACTAGAAAAACCGTTAGCGACGGCACACCGTCGCTAAAACGCCCGTCGCTAATTCACTTGCCGCTAATTAGCGACGGTAAAACAGGCCGTCACTAATTTTCCGGTAACGGTGTCTGCCGGCGCGTTAGCAACGCGTAGCCGTCGCTAGTTAGTGATGCGTAACCGTCGCTAGTTAGTGACCCGTAGCCGTCGCTAGTTAGTGACCCGTAGCCGTCGCTAGTTAGTGTCAGTTAGTGACGTGTAGACGTCGCTAGTTAGTGCCAGTTAGTGACACATAACCGTCGCTAGTTAGTGCCAGTTAGTAACGCGTTGTCATCGCTAGTTAGTGCCAATTAGTGACGCGTAGCTGTCGCTAGTTAGTGATGCTTAACCATCGCTAGTGTTTATTTTTTTTTGTTCATTATTTTCTATGATAAAGCTGGAGGTTCGCGGTGATTGAAAATAGTTATCAAGGGGAAAATAAAAGAATAAAACATACAATGCACCGGAAATTAATTTGCCCATCATTTTAGTTATAAAAAAGAAATTAATATTTCATTGCACAATGATGTACACACCCGGGTCCCAAATTTCGCTCGGATCACTGCACAATATATAGTATATCTTAAGATTTACAAAGTAATGGTGCTGCCAATAACAACACCCATAAAATGATTAAGGGGGAAAAAAGGGTACATCTCACACTCTTCTCAAACACAAAACTAAACTAGTACATGAAAACAAGAACTATTGGGAGACAGCAAGCACACCTCAAACCTAATAACAAATAATCTGATGCCTCCTGTTCAATTTTACAAGGAAAAAAAATTAAGCATAAAGATGCATCAAAAGAGTAGGTTTTTAAACTGGAAAGAGTTCTGTGATAGGAGAAATGGACCCACCTGTGTTTTGTCACGAACATGATCGGGTGAGCTTCGAGTCTCTGAAAGGAATATGGCCATTTCTTCCCTTGCTGTTTCCAAAAATAAGTAAATAATGCAGCAGACTTCAATTTTTTTCACACTTGAGATCATAACACATGGGTTTCAATCCCTTAGAGAGGTTAAAAGGACAATACTATTTCCAATGCATGGGTGTATATGCATCAAAACCTACCCCTAATGAAAAAGGAAACAAATGGAGACGAAGAGAGAGAACCACATCCTAGCTACATCATTTGAATCATTTGATAGGATGTGCTGGTTTCATTCAGCAGCAGGTAAAGCTCATAAGGCTTGTAAAGCTTTTTTGTTTAGTGCTTTGTGTAGGTTTAGAGAGTTCAAGTGGAAAGCTAGATGTGAAACCAACCTTAACTTGCGGATGACTGTTGACAACCTTCTTTCAATCTGGTACCTGCTGATAAAGTCTGCGAGGCACGCTCACTTCCAGCTAGATCAACAAAATTCTGGAGAAACAGATTGAAAATTCAGACAAAACACTAAGCTGATAAACAAACTGACAGGAACAGGAGTTTCTGATCTTTAGTCAATTTTCAGAAGACTAATTAAGGTTTCATACCACAGTGGCTGTAAGGGTGCTCAATTTATCAATGCAAGAAAACTCATACGCACAGCTTTCAACTGTGTGGACAGAGCATAAAACAAGATTCAGAAGCAAGAAATGTGACAAAATCTTAAAGCAACTTCAACCTTTAATTTATAACAATGTAAATGACCAAAAGGTTATACCAGTCTCCAAATTTGATGGGATCTGGAGCTTGTATCATTTAGAAAAGTCTCACCCACTTGTCTTTGAGCTGTAAAGGACTCAATGCTCATATACATGTATTTAGGCTTGAACCAGTAAGTCATTTGGTGAGGATAAGATTATCCAAGATTGTTACCTTCACAAATGGACAGAAGCTCATTAAAATGATTCTTGTCCCTCAAAGTTTCCTCTGTTAGCCTCTCAACAACAGTTCCTCGCTGTTTTTATCAACAAAGGCAGCAAGGATTATTTGGACGGTACAGATAAGAAATCACTTCTCAGATATGGAGAAAGAATCTCACCTCAGGATCATCTAGAAGTCTAAGTGGAGTACTATCTGCACTAAGAAGGTCCTTGACAGATTCATTGTAGATCTCCATAGCAGAAAACTTCAAAACAAACTCCCTTTCTTTATGCTGAAATTGAATCATTTATTACTTCACTCAAATCGGAACAGGAACAATAACTCTATGTAACTCTATGTAATCGTTACCGCATCTTGTTTGTCATAAATATCCGCCACTGTGTACTCAGTAATACCACTCATGGTGAATGTCTTCCTACTGCTTGTTTGTCCATAAGAAAACACACTTGCTGAGAATTTTATGATTAGTGATGTAAAGACAAGGAAAATGCCTGAAAAAGATGTGCTTACAATTTATGCCACTGACAACGGCAAGAGCAATACGCTTGGCACCTTCGTCATACACTTTCCTTGTGGGGCATTCAGCGCTAAAAACTCTGTCTGCAGTCCAAAAAAGTGCAGTGAATTGAACAGAAGAAAATCAGACATAAGACTATGGACAATAATGGCCATAGCCATATATTGCTTTCCTGGACCGTACAGAATGCTGATCAATGGTTAGGTAGCACCAACCAAAAGCCAAACCCTTTGCATAAGGAGGAATGGAGAGAAGTATATGGCAGCTAAGCTTAAGAAATTAAGTTGAAAATTTGAACTAGGAAATGGGAAATTATAAGATCATCATGAAGCACTAAGTGGCAGCATCATGAATGTCATGAGTTTGATCATTGAAAAACCAATTACAGAATTCGTTTCTGATTTTATGATTCTATTTCTTCTCTCTCATTCTCATACCCGTGATGTGCAATGCAGACGAAACTTCCACTGATGAGACGAAAATATATAGAGAAAAAAAATTGCATCATTACTCAATCATCTAGCCATCAAGTAAAGAAAACAGAATAGTTTAAGAAGCCAGGCAAATTCTTTTTCATATCCTGAACTTCAGTTGTGTAATTCAAATGACAAGTGCATTGTCGTACTAATTTTCTCTTTATGCGTTAGGCAGATAAACAGCCAATATTATAGTAGGTTAAGCTGAGAATTTCTTCAAAATCCTTCCACCAAACAGCCAAAAATATATGGTCAAAAATTCTCCTATGCACAAGAAAAATCTTTTGACATGCCTTATTTATAATTATACCATTAACCTGCAGTTTGTTATGTCATGCAAGTAATATACTGAATGTGAGTAGGAACTAAGAGTGTTGTTGACACCCAATTTCGTCCAGCCATTAAAAAAAAAAATTTTTAAAAAAAAATTTAATTTAAAAAAAAAAACTAAAAAAAAACTAATTAATTATTAATTATTATTAGAAATTAACTATTAATTAATATAAAAAAATTAATTAAATTAATTAATTAATTATTTTTAAAAAAAAAAAATAAAGAAGAAGAAGTCACCTCCCCGCCTTCCCCTGGCTAGCTGTTTCTCCCCCAGCTGAGCCTTCCCCTGGCTAGCACCTGCCTTGATCGATCTCTCTCGCTCTCTCGAGAACCTTCTATCTCTCTCTTTTAGCTCCTAACACAGCTCGCTCTCACTCTGGGGGGGGATATTTTCTCTCACCCCTGCCACAGCCTACACTTCTCTCTCCCCCTCGCTCTCATTCACTCAGCTCGTCTCCCTCTCTGGCCTCTCTCCATTCTCTCTCTCTGCGCTCCCCTGAGCTCTCTCTCTCATCTTACTAGCTCAGCTCACTCTTCTTCTCCTTCACTCTCTCTTTCACTCTCACCTTCGCCAGCCACACCTGCTGCCCAAACTCCACCCGCTCCGCCCTCTTCTACGGCCGATCCGCCAGCCGTCGCCTTCTCTGTCTCCCAGTAGACGTCGTGTCGCCGCCAGCCTTCCAGCCTGGCGGTTTATCTCCCTCCGACAGCCCATCGACGCCGTCATCTCTCCGCACTCAGCCACGCCTCTCCTGCTGCGACCCCTCCCTTGCTGCGCTCAGCCACCGCCCGTCGCACTCAGGCCAGCTCCTCTGCGTCGCCTCCCCTGCTGTGACCCCTCCCTTGTCGTGCCTCCTCCCATGCTCGCGACGCTGCCAAGCTGAGCACGCCGCCGTCGCAACCATCCAGCCCGACGCCCTTCCCTTGCTGGCTGGGCCTCCTCCGCTCCCGTCGCGCCCGTCGCCCTCCATCTCCCCTCCTCTTCCGCGCCTAGAACCACCTCCGCCGCGAGCCTCGCCTCCGTCGCAACCTCCAGCGCCACCTAGCCACGCCGCCCTGATCGCCGCAGAAAAGAAAACGAAGGTTGAAGAACGCCCAAAAATATATATATATATATATATATAAAAACGCCAGACGCGTTTTTTGTTCTGCTGACCAAGTCAATTTTATTTTATTTTATTTTTATTTTTTTAGTAAAATTCTTGTCTAGCCCCTAGTTTTCTTTATATTATCCATTTAAGTCACTAACTCTTTTATTTTTGCAGGTTAAGCATTGACAACAGTTTTCTTTTGTTCCTTTCTTATTTTGTTTGTTTTGGTTACTCATTAAATGCAGCCATTAAATCTTCATAAACATATAACCTAGTGTGTTTGTTTGTTTGTTTTATTTTTATTAATTAAATTTTGGGATTAGGCAATTTTTTTTTATGCTCATATTTTCTTTATTGCCAAGTCTATTGTTTCTATTGGTAATTGTGTTGTTCTGGTATTTATGTTGTTATTGAATTCAACTTGCTTTGGTTTATATATGTTTTGTTTAATCTTGACTTGAAAAAAAAAAAAATTTTCAAATCCTAGGGATCGGTTTTCCCTTCCTCCTTTATTGTTGTCATGTGGTTGTTGGAGCTGGAATGGGTTAGTTGTCATTAGAATATTTTAATGACCTATGGCGCAATCAAGTTTTTTTTAAATTATTCTTCAGTGGTCGAGTTTCTTTTTCACCTGTGTTTGGGCTTAAGGAGAAAACTCCTAGAAAATTGTCGAAGGTAACTTTCTGGGTATTTACAGGATTTATTTATGAATGTTTTCTTTGTTGCTGTGTATTAGTAGTGAATTTAAGACCATCATGCGCTTGGTATCTGATTAAAAGCTATCCACATTTTTGGAATATTCTTCTTTGACGCTGAAATCTAGCATATTAGCCATTTCCTAACAGTCATTTATCATCGTTATAACGTCTGAAGGAAAGTTCTTGCATTTTATTGGGGTTAAGGTTTCAATATTAGACTATCAAAGTTAAGACTTCAAAGAACACAGAAATTTTGTTTTGTCTATAGGACTGGGCACTAGAACTACTGTTTGTGTTATGTTTATTTCATATGTTTAATTGGGTGTGGCGTACATGAGACATGACATGAATTATATCAAGGAATAAGAAATTTATACATATGCAAGGTCATTTCTGGTTCTAAGAATTCCAAGTGATGAAGTTCTGAGGATTGATATTTGGGGTACCGTGTGATGCTGGGTGGCTAATAACCTTCATGTGAACTACCTATTTACTGCCCAGAGTTTGGCTAGCTTCAGATTAGAGAGCAGTAGCTATTTTTTTTTAAGTTAGGATTTAACTAAGTTCTGAGCAAAGCAAGCTATGCCCCTGCCATGTGGCCTATGTTAGATGAAAACTCCACAAGAGTTTCACGTGAAATTACTTCAACTATTTCTCCATTTTTATGAACCATTTTGCAATGAACATTGTTTCATTAGATTTTTCCTTCCTTACGAAAGAAATCTTCAAACTCCAAAACGTTGTACTACATTGTTGTACTTATGCTCTTGAATCTGGGATTTTAATTTTTTTTTTTTTTTTTTGTTAAAGAGTCATTTTTTTGTCACCCAATTTAAGCAACTCCTTTTAGGTATAATTTTAACTTAGTTATCCAACTTTCTATTTTGTTCCTATGAGCCACTAACTATTTTTTTTTTTTTTGTTGCAGATCAGTCCCTAATAGCAGATTTATTTCTTTGTTCTCTTTTTGTTTCCTTTCTTTCTTTGATTATTTAACCATGTATTAGATTTAATCGTTAAATTCACTTAAAGATGTAATTTAGGATATTTATTTTTTTTTTTTTAGAATAGTTTAATTTTAATTGTTGTAATGCATTAAATGTGTATCAAATTATTAGAAATCCGTCTTAAGACGGATCATAAAATCCATGTCCAGATGATTCGGTTAGAATCCATGGCTTAGATATTAACTGAAATTATTAAAAAATAAAATAAAATTAAAAAACAAAATCCTAAGATGGATCATATCCATGTCCAGATGATTCGGTTAGAATCCATGGCTTGGATATTAAATTCCATATCCGGATGATCCGGCAGGATCTACAGTTTGGAAAATATTAACTTTTAAAATAAATAAATTAAATAAAAATCCATATTTACGATATGGATTAAATTGATTAAAACTTCATCAAATTCCGTGTCCAAATGACTCGGTAGAGTCCATGGTTCGGAATCAAATCTTCCGTGTCCAAATGACTCGGCAGAGTCCATGGTTCGGAAGTATCAAATTTTATCCAAATTAACTTAAAAATCCACATTTCGACATAATTCAGTTAAAATTTCTATCTTTGAAAATTAACTGAAAATTATTTAAAAGCAAAGTAAAACAAAATTAAAATCAACTAAGGTGCTAATTTTGGGCGCTCTAACAATATTGTTTTAGCGTAACCGTACTCCCGATCCCCGAACTCTCGCAGACCATTTTTAAGGTGACCAATCGACCTAAGTAAACAGATTGGTGGCGACTCCAGAAAACCCGATGTTGCCACAGCTTGGCGACTCCACTGGGGACCCTGGTTAGTGAGTCAAGCCTAAAAGTTGATTTATTTTGTTCTGTTTTGTTTATTTTTATGTGGATTTATATGTTATATTTACTTATTCTAAACATGCATAATGCATTCACAAAATGAAGCTCTATACCCGAGCTTCCTCAAATCGAACACAATTCTTTCTAAGCGGAATTGGTGTTGTTGTCCTTGTGAGGCCATGGTCTCCAAGCCTTCACCGGTTTCAAAGTAGTAAAGTAGTGTATTGCCTCCTGAGACGGTTAGTCTCTGCATGGGCCCACGAAAAGCTACGACTCGAATTAATCCATTCCTTACATTAACCCTAGAGGGTAAGGAATCGGGCCGTCACTATGATTTAGTGACGGGATTCGGGAACTATCCCTTGCCTTTTTGATAAACCACCTTATGCATATAGAACTCCCCACTTAACCATAGAACTGACCATAGAATTTCTACCATTTTACCAATGCCATAAGCATATCCTTGTTATGCTGTGTTGTTACTCTACACTTTTCTTCGTATGGTTTCAACTTGTTTATCCATAATACTTCATGAGTTGTTAATTACTATTTAACTTGTTAATAACCTTATTTTTCTTTTGTTATACTTCCGTTCTGTGCAATTATTCTTCATGCATCAAAACCACGCATCAAATTATGCTAACTTTTTGGTCTTTATAATGACAACTAAAAGTTTTGAAGTTCCACGACAATGGATAAGCAAACTCACTCATCGCATGCATGCATTACATTAATCACGTGCATATAAAGTATGATAAAAACATAATCTCACTTTATATTGCATGCATTCATTACATCAATCACGTGCATATAAATTGTGATAAAAAACATAATCTCATTATGTATTGCGTGCATCCATTGCATCAATCATATACATGTAAAATCTAATAAAATGAATCTCACTTTAAAAAAAGTAAAATTGGATCTCAACACCAATATCCAACTCGGCTCCAAACAAGACTAATGGCAGAACAAACTGAAGGACGTCTCATAGATATAGAGTCCAAGATAGAAAATATGGCCGGAGCAATTCCCTCCTCATTACACCAAAAAATGAAATTCATTTTTGAAGGAAAGTTAATCACAGTCTTTGCTGAAGAAGGCATTCTTCTATCATCTATATCAATGGTAGCAAAGACCAATTGACCTTCTCTTTTAAGTTGGTGTGACCCAAATGCCAAATATAACTAAAAATTGTGTAGCACTGAAACTCAAGGTCCAACAGTTGGCCGAGTCCAAGTTGCTAGGCCCGATGTGATTGGTAATTGAAAGTGAAGATTTTGAGCTGGAATTACATTGATTTTGGAAGGGCTCCAAGTCAGATCTGACCTAACAGTCCGCACACACTTTTGAATGACTGGGAATCCTTTGAATAAACTTGTATCTTTGAAAGCTTGCAAAAGTAATTTAATAGTAAAAATCTCCTAGATTTAGTCCAAAATCTAGGGTGTAGTCTTTGTTAAATGGACACCTGCTATTCTTTTTCTGGTACAACAAAAAGATGTGATGCGTGCATTCTACTACTTTCCATTTTTACACTCTTTGCTATTATACTATCCATTATTGCCATCACACTTTACTTTTCGACAACCGGTAATTCTTTTTGTTCTCTAACAAAAAGATGTTGCGTGTGCATTCTACCACTTTTTAATCCCATTATTACTTCTACACATTCTACCAATTTTTACCAAAAATTCAATTATTACACCTACACATTCTACCACTTCTTACCAAAATTCCGTTTTTATATCCATCTCTCACTCCTTTCCATTATACTATCCATTATTGCTATCACACTTTACTTTGAAAACGATACTACTCGTGGGTGAAAATAAAAAGTTAAGGGAAATTTGATAGTAATGATCTTGAAAGTGCTGCCAAATCTAGTAAGAAAGATTTCATATGTTGCACCTCAACCCTCAAAAAGAATTCACAGTGGTTATCAACATCCTTGCAAGAAGTTTGGGGTTAGTTTCCAAACAAGGTAGCTCTCATATTAAATGACTTCAGTGGCCTCCCAATTCTCATAAATGCTCAAAACAAAAAAAAAAAAAAAAAAAAAAAGGTTCTCAGTTTTCCGCAACACAAACTCCGAAAAGAAAAAGTTCATCCCTTCCATCAAAAAGCCATTAAAGGGAAAATCCAAAAAAACAAAAAAAAAGAGACTGAGAAGCAAATAAAGCCACTTGAATCATCTCATTTCAAGAAGGCTATGATCTCGGTTCTCTGTAACAAAAACTCCGAAAAGGAAAAAGTTCATCCCTTTCATCAAAAAGCCAACAAGGGAAAATTCAAAACCAAAAAGAACTGAGAACAAACACGAGCAAGCAAGGCCACTTGAGTCATCTCACTTCAAGAGAGTTATCAAGTATGTCATCACCATAGCTCACAAAAAAAAAAAGGAAACAAAAAAAAACAAAAAAAAAGAGGAAAAAGGGCTCAAACTAGAAAAAAAAAAAAGAAAAAAAGTGAGCTATGGATTCTAGACTGAAAACCTGCAAAGACGGTTTAGAACACAAAAGCAACCCTCAAACCAAGCATGCATAAAGATCACAATAGTTGGGGGGCAACAGATGAGGTCTAACTTTCTGGAAAGAGTGGCAAGTTGAGGTCATCACTATTGAGTTTTTCACCATAATCAAATTTGCTCACGAGTAGTATTAAAAGACCCTTCTTCCACACCACTTAAATTTAACTTTTCTCAAACCGAACATCCTCATTCAGTTAAAAGACTATCATTGTGAATCATGTTTCTACCTTGTTTAATACTGCTCACGAGTAGTATTAAAAGACCATTCTTTCACACCACTTAAATTTAACTTTTCTCAAACCGAACATCCTCATTCAGTTAAAAGACTATCATTGTGAATCATGTTTCTACCTTATTTAATACTGCTCACAAGTAGTATTAAAATACCATTCTTTCACACCACTCAAACTTAACTTTACTCAGACCTAATATTTACCTCTTAATATTATTCTCATTCAGCTAAAAGACTGCTATAAAAAAAAAACAAACTTAATTTTCCTCACGCCTAACAGTTACCTCTCGATATCATCCTCATTCAGCCAAAAGGCTATCCTTGCGAATCATGTTTATACCTTATTGCCTTGCACAGTTTATGTCTTCGAGTTGGAAAGGGAAGAATGGCAGGATATTTTAATTGAAAACAAAGACCGTAAATTACTTTGTCAAGCTTTGCAAATTGATGAAAGTTTTTCTTTAAGGTCAAACCATTATTCATTAATGTATGTAGACTTAAAAGTGAGGAGATAGCTTGAGTCTTTCTTTAATAAGATGTGGTTCTTGTAAGAGAAATTTACGATCAAGTGCCATCACAAAGGTCTAGAAATGCTCGACCTTCTGTTAAAGGCGAGGTGATACCTTTTATCCACATAAATACCATATTCAGGGGAGCAAAGTAGTCTCTACGAAGCGTAAGAGGAGTACTGCCAACAAAGAAGTTCAATAGACAAGGGGGCAAGTCTTATGGATCAGAACCTGAGTTTAAGAAAAAGCAATCATTCAGATTATAACATGGGGATAAGTAAGTGTCCGCACGGTCACAAGAAAAGGGGCAAAGCAGACATTGAAAGTAAAGCCTTTGATGGTATCAAATCCATGACAATGGATGAGTACCCAAAAGAGATATAAATTATGAGGCGGGCCAACTTTAAAGAAATTGAGGCCAAAATTCAAGAACAAGTCAAAGAAAGGGGATTTTGAAAAGAGTTGGGCTTTTGAGGCAGTGAACAAAAGCTGGAAAGCATAAAGAGATTCAATGATAGTCCAAGAAGGCAATTATAAAGAGGATCCAGTAAAGCAAAGATATGAAGAACTAGATCAATCCAAAAATAAAAAAATAAAATAAAAATAAAAATAAAAATAAAAAAAAAGAACCATCAATTACACATGCTTTGCATTCATGCATTTCACATCATGCATGCATGACTTTTACATGATAGGAACCAAACGGGAATCACATTCACAGCACAGTTACAGCAATATAAGCTGAGATCTCAATGTCATCAGCTCTTATCAATCTATCACTGGATACACAGCTAATATGCGGAACCAACCCGCATCAGGAATTCAAGGATAAGGTAGACAATATGTCAAAAGCCTGGAAATCGATTCAATAATCGAGACTACACCTGGAAGGACAGGATTGACGTCAGTTAGTAGTATCCAATATAAGGGATAGCTATAGCCAAGGATAAGGCAGATATCAAAAAATATAAAGTAGAGAATATTGTCAAAAGCCTGGCAATTGATTCAATAATCGAGGACTGGATCGACGTCAGCTCGATGGAATATAAAAAATATCTATCACATCAAAATGAAGTAGGATCCACTTTTCCGGTTAAGCGGCGAATACGGTACTCCGTGACTCTCAAGTCGGTTCTCTCAGTTGCCCATAATAACTGATTCTTTCCTCTCTTCTTTCTTTTACTTCCCTCTAGAAAATGGATCCTACTCTTTCTGTCTTACGAAAATATTTTCCTTCTTTCCCTATGAACATTCTCAAAAAGATCTACCAAGTTCGCTGTGAACGATTAAGAGTTCTGATGCACAAAGGAATCCCTGAAGATGTGCGGTGGTTAATCGAAGCCAAGGTTCGTCTGGCAGGTGAAATCCCAGAGGCATTTGTGTCTCACATGCCTGGTATAGGCAAAAGCTCTTATGCCAAAAAGCGAAGAGCGAAAAGGTTACAAGTCTGCCATAAATGTGGACGGTGGACTTGTAATACTAAATGTCGTTCTTTAGGGATGATCTCTGATAATCGAGAAGATAAAATACGATTCATTAAGAATGGCCTGAGTAAGGACTCGTTGGATGATATCCAATTGACTCTTGAATTGACTCTTGAGACGCATTCTTGTGGATCTGTGCAACGTGAACTTCTTGGTTTATGGAGCATTTTTCATGAAGAACGAGATCGTTACAGTCTTGGGAATCTGACCCTAAATGACTCTGTTTGCCAGCTTGTAAGAAAACTGGATGGGAAGCAAATCCTCGACTCATAGAAGCCGTTAATGCCGTTACTGGACGTAAAACCAGTAGAAGATGTGAGCCACAGTCACAATTACTGTACATACAGTTTGTTATATTTGGAAAAGTTTGCATTTTCTTTTGACAGATGTACAGGCTCCCCTAAGTGTAATTGACACGTTATCCCTTTTCATCACTATAAATGCGTGTTCTTCCTTCTGATTAAGCAGCGGATAAGATACCCGTGACTTCTAAAGTCGGTTATTCCAGTCTCCTACAATAACTGATTCATTCCCTCTCCTCTCAAATTCTTCTCTAATCAATGGATTCTACTCTTTCTGCACTGCGAAAATACTTTCCTTCCCTTCCAATAAAAGTCCTTAAAAAGATCTACCTTGCTAGATGTGAAAGAATCAGAGTTTTTACACGCAAAGGCATTCCCGATAATGTGCAGTGGATAATTGAAGCTAAGGTCCGTTTGGCGGGTGAAGTTCCAGATGCATTTATGCCCCGCATGCCCGGTTTAGGTAAAAGCCGTTATGCCAAAAGGCGAAGAGCAAAGAGACTAGGCGTGTGTTATAAATGTGGGCGATGGAATTGTAATACTAAATGTCGCTCTTTAGGATACATCTCCATAAATCGTGAAGATAAAAGAAAATTCATTAAGAATGGCCTGCGTAAGGAATCTCTGGAAGATATCCGAGAGACTCTTGAAACGCATTCTTGTGGAAAAGTGCAAGGTGAAATTATCGGTTTATGGAGGACTTACCATAAAGAACGAAACCGTTACAGTCTTGGGAATGTGACTTTAAACGACCCTGTTTGTCAGTTTGTAAGAAAACTGGATGGAAAGCAAATCCCCGACTTATAGAAAGCATTGAAGCCATTACTGGACATAAATCAATGGAAGATGAGAGCCACGGTCATGATTCCTGTACATATAAGCTGTCATTTGGCTTTTCTTTTGACAATAATGTACTTGCTTCTGTAAGTGTAATTAACGCATTATCCCTTTCATCACTATAAATATGTGTTAGTTATTTTCGTTTCCTACAATCACTAATTTCTTTCTTTGCCTCCTTCATCAATGGAGTCTTCTCTTTCTGCCCTACGAAAGTATTTTCCTTCCTTTCCAATAAATGTTCTTAAAAAGATTTATCAAGCTAGATGTGAACGATTCAGAGTATTTATGCACAAAGGCATTCCTGATAATGTGCGGTGGCTAATTGAAGCTAAGGTTCGTTCAGCTGGTAAAGTTCCAGAAGCGTTCTTTCCCCGTATGCCCGGCTTTGGTAAAAGCGCTTATGCCAAAAAAAGAAGAGCAAAAAGGCTAGGCGTTTGTCATAATTGTGGATGGTGGATTTGCGGCAATAAATGTCGTTCTCCAGGAGTGATCACCAGAAATCGTAGTGATAGAATAAGATTCATTAAGAATGGCTTGCGTAAGGAATCTCTAGAAGATATTCGAGAGGTTCTTGAAGCGCATTCTTGCGGAATAGTGCAATTTGAGGTTGTTGGATTATGGATAATTTTCCAAAAAGAACGAGATCGTTACAGTCTTGGGAATCTGACCCTAAACGACCCTATTTGCCAGTTTGTGAGAAAGCTAGATGAGATGCAAATTATCGATTCATAGAAAGCATTGAAGCCATTACTGGACGCAAAGCCAGTGGAAGACGTGAACCAAAGTCACGATTACTGTACGTGCTAGCTGTCGCTTTTGAAATTTTCCTCCCCTTTTGGTAATAATGTATCCACTCCTGACGTGAACCAAAGTCACGATTACTGTACGTGCTAGCTGTCGCTTTTGAAATTTTCCTCCCCTTTCGGCGATAATGTATCCACTCCTGACATGAGCCATAGTCACGACACTGTACATGCTAGCTGTCGCTTTTGAAATTTTCCTTCTCCTTTGGCAATAATGTACCCACTCCTGACACGGACTACTGTATATAGCTGCCACTTTTGAAATTTTCCTTCTCTTCCAACAATCACGTACCTACTCCTGACGTAAGCTACAGTAGTGACTACTGTATATGCTAGCAGCTATTTTGAAAATTTTCCTCCTCTTTTAACAATAATGTACCCACTCCTGACACGGACTACTGTATATAGCTGCCACTTTTGAAATTTTCCTTCTCTTCCAACAATCACATACCTACTCCTGACGTAAGCTACAGTAGTGACTACTGTATATGCTAGCAGCTATTTTGAAAATTTTCCTCCTCTTTTAACGATAGTGTACCCATACCTGACCAGAGTCGTACTCGTGACTATTATGTATAGCTAGCAACAATGTATCCATTCTTGAAAATAAAATTATTGCCTTATCTCTTCATCTCTATAAATATATCCTCTTTTCTCACAAGGGTAAGGATAGGAATGGAGAAAACCCCAACTCATAAATCTCGAAGTATTTGTGTATTTTCTGGGGCTTTTCCTGGAAAAGATGAAGAGTATTTAAAGGCAGCCAACCATTTGGGTAGAGTATTAGCTGAGCGAAAAATACATTTAGTTTATGGAGGAGGTAGTGTCGGATTAATGGGAGGTGTAGCATCAGCAGCATCTTTAGGAGGAAGTCAAGTTTTGGGCATCATCCCTGGACCTTTGAAATTTGTTTCTGGGGGCACGATTGGAGAAGAATTAGTGGTTAAAAATTTGCAAGAGCGTGTGTTACAAATGCTTTTAAATGCTGATGCTTTTATCGCTCTACCAGGTGGTTTTGGTACATTATGAGAAGTCTTCCAAATTGCTTCCATGGCCCAACTTAATTTGCATAAGAAACCCATTGGGCTTTTGAATGTTAACAATTTCTTTACAGGTCTAATAGCTTTTATGGATTAAGCTATGCAGAAGAATTTCATATCAAGAGTGTCACGACGAATCATAATATCTGCAACAACTGCTGAAGAATTGCTAGATAAAATACAAGCTTTTGTTCCTGAACCAGATCCAGCAATGATTCAGATAGACTGGACACGACAGTCTTTCCCGACCATCCCATAATGGTCCTCTACTCACCCTGTTAAAGTATTGTGGAAGACAGAAGCGATCTGATCCGTTTTTCTTGTCCTTTAGTTTTATTATCAGCATTTTCTTTCGCGTTTCAGTTTTTCTTTTCAGGGAATTTCTTTTTTTATAAAATAGTTTCGTTCATGCTGATATTAAAACCACAGGACAACGCCTTTAGGTTGGAATGGCTGAGTAAAGAGTAATTTTTATTGCTCTTGAGATGCATCCTATTAAGTCTACTAAGCATGACATTTTGGGGTAGTTAAGCTTTAACCTTATTTGGATGACATATCTCACAAGGGAATCTATATTTACTGAAGAAAATATTAGATGAACCTTGAATATTGATTCCAAACATCCATTCCCTTTACATAATTTGTCAGTGTTATTGTCATCATCAAGATTCACTCGTTTTATCGAAGCCTAATACTTTGCGCTCGCCTATTATGAAAATTCACACTTTCGAAGAAAATTATTCCAATTTCAATTGCTTTCATATAAATTTCGCTCGAGGTCCTAAGGAAAGCTCCTTAGCCTCAAAATCAATTTTCATCATCGAGGTTTTAAGGATGGAACCTTTGCCTCGAAAATAATCAATTTTCATCATCGGGGTTTTAAGGATGGAACCTTTGCCTCGAAAATAATCAATTTTCATCATCGGGGTTTTAAGGATGGAACCTTTGCCTTGAAAACAATCAATTTTCATCATCGGGGTTTTAAGGATGGAACCTTTGCCTCGAAAATAATCAATCTTCATCATTGGGCTTTTAAGGATGGAACCTTTGCCTCGAAAACAATCAATTCTCATCCTCGGGGTTTTAAGGATGGAACCTTTGCCTCGTAATCAATCAATTTCAATTTCAACGAGGTTCTAAGGACGGAACCTTTGCCTCGTAATCAATCAGTCCATCTTGCAACGATAGGAGGGTTCCTATCGTCGAGGTTCAAAGGTAGGGCCCTTAACCTCAAACTTGCAACGATAGGAGAGTTCCTATCGTCAAGGTTCTAAGGAGAGTTCCTTAAACCTCAAACAATCAATCATTCAATCCATCTTATAACGATAAAACTTTTCCTATCGTTAGAGGTTCTAAGGACCTTTCCTTAAACCTCAAACAAACAATCAATCATTCAGTCCAACTTACAACGATAGAACCTTTCCTATCGTTAGAGGTTCTAAGGATCTTTCCTTAAACCTCAAACAAACAATCAATCATTCAGTCCATCTTACAACGATAGAACCTTTCCTATCGTTAGAGGTTCTAAGGACCTTTCCTTAAACCTCAAACAAACAATCGATCATTCAGTCCATCTTACAACGATAGAACCTTTCCTATCCTTGAGGTTCTAAGGACCTTTCCTTAACCTCAAACAAACAATCAATCATTCAGTCCATCTTACAACGATAGAACATTTCCTATCGTTAGAGGTTCTAAGGACCTTTCCTTAACCTCAAACAAACAATCAATCATTCAGTCCATCTTACAACGATAGAACCTTTCCTATCGTTAGAGGTACTAAGGACCTTTCCTTAAACCTCAAACAAACAATCAATCATTCAGTCCATCTTACAACGATAGAACCTTTCCTATCGTTAGAGGTTCTAAGGACCTTTCCTTAACCTCAAACAAACAATCAATCATTCAGTCCATCTTACAACGATAGAACCTTTCCTATCGTTAGAGGTTCTAAGGACCTTTCCTTAAACCTCAAACAAACAATCAATCATTCAGTCCATCTTACAACGATAGAACCTTTCCTATCGTTAGAGGTTCTAAGGACCTTTCCTTAAACCTCAAACAAACAATCAATCATTCAGTCCATCTTACAACGATAGAACCTTTCCTATCGTTAGAGGTTCTAAGGACCTTTCCTTAAACCTCAAACAAACAATCGATCATTCAGTCCATCTTACAAGGATAGAACCTTTCCTATCGTTAGAGGTTCTAAGGACCTTTCCTTAAACCTCAAACAAACAATCGATCATTCAGTCCCTCTTACAAGGATAGAACCTTTCCTATCGTTAGAGGTACTAAGGACCTTTCCTTAAACCTCAAACAAACAATCGATCATTTAGTCCATCTTACAACGATAGAACCTTTCCTATCGTTAGAGGTTCTAAGGACCTTTCCTTAAACCTCAAACAAACAAACAATCATTCAGTCCATCTTACAACGATAGAACCTTTCCTATCGTTAGAGGTTCTAAGGACCTTTCCTTAAACCTCAAACAAACAATCAATCATTCAGTCCATCTTACAACGATAGAACCTTTCCTATCGTTAGAGGCTCTAAGGACCTTTCCTTAACCTCAAACAAACAATCAATCATTCAGTCCATCTTATAACGATAGAACCTTTCCTATCGTTAGAGGTTCTAAGGACCTTTCCTTAAACCTCAAACAAACAATCAATCATTCAGTCCATCTTACAACGATAGAACCTTTCCTATCGTTAGAGGTTCTAAGGACCTTTCCTTAACCTCAAACAAACAATCAATCATTCAGTCCATCTTACAACGATAGAACCTTTCCTATCGTTAGAGGTTCTAAGGACCTTTCCTTAAACCTCAAACAAACAAACAATCATTCAGTCCATCTTACAACGATAGAACCATTTCTATCGTTAGAGGTTCTAAGTACCTTTCCTTAAACCTCAAACAAACAATCAATCATTCAGTCCATCTTACAATGATAGAACCTTTCCTATCGTTAGAGGTTCTAAGGACCTTTCCTTAAACCTCAAACAAACAATCAATCATTCAGTCCATCTTACAACGATAGATGTGACGGAACGGGGCCCCAGTGCCCCTAATCTTGTAGGCTCTTAGGGATAATGAATCCACTAGTTACAATTGGCTAACTATTACTCGTCAATATAAATTAAAACAATTTATATGCAACTAGTTACTTAGCCTACTCAGATTAAGTTATGCATGCTTCTGACTTGGCAATGCAACCGAAATTTAAAAGTCTTGAATTTAAACATTGCTCGAGCATTTCATTAAAACATACTGAAAACGTACCAAGTCATTGAAATACTAGTTGCTTTAACTACAAGTAACAGTTTTGTGCATACATTACAACTCTAGCATGCACCCAAAAGTAACAAGATGGATTTACATCCTAATGTATCCCAATAGAGGCAACTTACTTAGTACACCAAATACTATGTACAAGAGACAAAATTACTACTAACTACTAAGATCATTTACTTGAGCCCACCTTGAGCTAAGGCAAGCTCCAAGTGTAGCCCTTCACTAGACCTTGTTCTTGTGTACTCTTAGCCTCTACACTGTAAAGACACAACTTGGTTAGCACATAACTTATACTGCAAGAAACTAGAATCACTAGGATTCTCAATAAAATACCTGCAAAACAGAAAGCTTAGGCCTCAGCTATCACTTCAGTGATTAGGCCCGGGATTAGATCCTGCACAATAAAACTAAGGGAATGAGTACTTAAAAGTACTCAGTAAGGATTCCCTTCTTGAATACCTGCAAAGAAATATGCAACAAATATACAATATGGCAACCAAGCAATCAAACATGCAATTCAAACAACAAACAATCAACAAAATGCCAAAAATGCAATGTATGGATGTATGGTATGGAATGCACACAACACATGCACTTGGGACTTTCTGCACTTAAGTGCCTTAATTTTTGCTGTGAGCTCAAACGGCTGAGGTACTTGAGATACTGGCCCTCATATCCCGGACACTTTACCTCAATTAAGTCCCATCTACGGGTTCTAGAGTAGGTCGTCACCTATCTCAAACTTACCCGCCTTTACCCTTGATTTATTGTACAGGGTAGTCTTCCTATGTGGTTTAACTAGTCAAACCCTCAAGGTTTAACTCAAAATACTACTAGTGGCTCACTTACCAAACCAAATGGCTTGGTTGGGATCGACTTAGGTTTTTCTCTCTATTGACCATATGTAATTGATACTCTATACGGCCAATAAAGAGTCTAAAAACCCACTTAATCCCCTTAATATCCATTTAAAAGCTTAAATACTATGAGTTACTTAGCCACCAAGTCACATTTCTTTTACACTTAACCACACAACTTGACTACCTTCCAAATAACGCACAATTCCCGCCTTAGGAACGAATTCTAGACCCAACCGAGGCTATGGAACGTCTTAGAATAGCCTAGGGATAGAAACCGAGAGTCTAAGTTAATCTTAGGATGGCCGGAAATCGAGGCCAAATTGGCATTTGGCGACGCGGCGCCGCCGAACAAACGCTCTGTGCGCATTTTCGCCTTCTGGCGCCGCGGCGCCAATTCGCGACCAAATTGGCGACGCGTCGCCAACTCGATTTTCTGGGTTTATGCGACAGCGTCGTTCTTGTACACAAACTACTCAAACTCTCTCATTTCTATTCCAAACTTAATGGGTCTTGTTTCTAATTCATCCCAACACACAAAACTACAAAACCATGCATTATTTGAGCTTAATTACTTGAACCCTTACCTCAATTTTAGCCACAAAGCAAGCAATGCAACAAAGCCTCCTAAGCTCAATTGAGCTTCCTTGAGTTCCAAGCCTAAAACCAAAGCAATTTGGCACCCAAACCAATCAAACCAAGACCATTTCTAGCTCTAGAAACAACCTATAAACACACCAAATGATCTCAAGAAGCTTACCTACGAAAATTGGATCCAAAACAAGCTTCCAAAGATCAAATGAAGCAAGAACACCTCAAACAAAGCTTGGTGATCTTTCCTAACCCCTTGGCACTCTTAATTTTGATGAAAACTTGCAAGGAAATGAAGCTTGAGCTGGGAATTTGGGAGAGGAGATGGAGCCACGAATTTTTGGTGTTTGCAAGAAATGGCTAAGTATGAAGAAGAGAAGAAGAAACTTAACTTATAAGCTTATTAAGCAACTTTTCTCTCCCTTGCACTTAAGCCCTCATACTTTCATTTGTTTCAAATAGCTCACCAACTCACACTCCAAACTCACTTTTCTTTGTTTTAAAAGATACTAAAAAGCTTCCCAAACTTAATTTTCTTGAACACTTTAGCCACTTAAGTTCTAAATGGCTCAAAAAGAACACTTAGTGCCACAAGTTGTCAAAACTTACTAGGATGATTCTAAAAGCTAGAACAACTAATGGTCTTGACTTAACTATGCCAAATCACACTTAGGAACTCACTTAACTTAATTAAGCTTATGTTACTTGCTTAACAAGGCGTTAATTTGAGGTACTTAATTTCATAAACACTTAATCAAAGTAAATAAACACTTACTTAATTAATTGACTAGGAGAGCTGTCAAAATAGAACCTTTCCTATCGTTAGAGGTTCTAAGGACCTTTCCTTAACCTCAAACAAACAATCAATCATTCAGTCCATCTTACAACGATAGAACCTTTCCTATCATTAGAGGTTCTAAGGACCTTTCCTTAAACCTCAAACAAACAAACAATCATTCAGTCCATCTTACAATGATAGAACCATTTCTATCATTAGAGGTTCTAAGGACCTTTCCTTAACCTCAAACAAACAATCAATCATTCAGTCCATCTTACAACGATAGAACATTTCCTATCGTTAGAGGTTCTAAGGACCTTTCCTTAACCTCAAACAAACAATCAATCATTCAGTCCATCTTACAACGATAGAACATTTCCTATCGTTAGAGGTTCTAAGGACCTTTCCTTAACCTCAAACAAACAATCAATCATTCAGTCCATCTTACAACGATAGAACCTTTCCTATCGTTAGAGGTTCTAAGGACCTTTCCTTAAACCTCAAACAAACAATCAATCATTCAGTCCATCTTACAACGATAGGCCCTTTCCTATCGTTAGAGGTTCTAAGGACCTTTCCTTAACCTCAAACAAACAATCAATCATTCAGTCCATCTTACAACGATAGGAGCTTTCCTATCGTTAAAGGTTCTAAGGATCTTTCCTTAAACCTTAGAGTTTCGGCGGCGAGAAAGTTCTCAATGCCTAGCTAAGCTGGACGAAATTTGGTAATGACTTTGCATACATCATGTCCCATGAAGCATGCAAAGGGGGGCAGCTGTTGACACCCAATTTCGTCCAGCCATTAAAAACAAAATTTAAAAAAAAAATTTAATTTAAAAAAAAAAAACTAAAAAAAAACTAATTAATTATTAATTATTATTAGAAATTAACTATTAATTAATATAAAAAAAAATAATATAAAAAAATTAATTAAATTAATTAATTAATTATTTTAAAAAAAAAAAAAATAAAGAAGAAGAAGTCACCTCCCCGCCTTCCCCTGGCTAGCTGTTTCTCCCCCAGCTGAGCCTTCCCCTGGCTAGCACCTGCCCTGATCGATCTCTCTCGCTCTCTCGAGAACCTTCTATCTCTCTCTTTTAGCTCCTAACACAGCTCGCTCTCACTCTGGGGGGGGGATATTTTTTCTCACCCCTGCCACAGCCTACACTTCTCTCTCCCCCTCGCTCTCATTCACTCAGCTCGTCTCCCTCTCTGGCCTCTCTCCATTCTCTCTCTCTGCGCTCCCCTGAGCTCTCTCTCTCATCTTACGAGCTCAGCTCACTCTTCTTCTCCTTCACTCTCTCTTTCACTCTCACCTTCGCCAGCCACACCTGCTGCCCAAACTCCACCCGCTCCGCCCTCTTCTACGGCCGATCCGCCAGCCGTCGCCTTCTCTGTCTCCCAGTAGACGTCGTGTCGCCGCCAGCCTTCCAGCCTGGCGGTTTATCTCCCTCCGACAGCCCATCGATGCCGTCATCTCTCCGCACTCAGCCACGCCTCTCCTGCTGCGACCCCTCCCTTGCTGCGCTCAGCTACCGCCCGTCGCACTCAGGCCAGCTCCTCTGCGTCGCCTCCCCTGCTGTGACCCCTCCCTTGTCGCGCCTCCTCCCATGCTCGCGACGCTGCCAAGCTGAGCACGCCGCCGTCGCAACCATCCAGCCCGACGCCCTTCCCTTGCTGGCTGGGCCTCCTCCGCTCCTGTCGCGCCCGTCGCCCTCCATCTCCCCTCCTCTTCCGCGCCTAGAACCACCTCCGCCGCGAGCCTCGCCTCCGTCGCAACCTCCAGCGCCACCTAGCCACGCCGCCCTGATCGCCGCAGAAAAGAAAACGAAGGTTGAAGAACGCCAAAAAAAATATATATATATATAAAAACGCCAGACGCATTTTTTGTTCTGCTGACCAAGTCAATTTTATTTTATTTTATTTTTTTTATTTTTATTTTTTAGTAAAATTCTTGTCTAGCCCCTAGTTTTCTTTATATTATCCATTTAAGTCACTAACTCTTTTATTTTTGCAGGTTAAGCATTGACAGCAGTTTTCTTTTGTTCCTTTCTTATTTTGTTTGTTTTGGTTACTCATTAAATGCAGCCATTAAATCTTCATAAACATATAACCTAGTGTGTTTGTTTGTTTGTTTTATTTTTATTAATTAAATTTTGGGATTAGGCAATTTTTTTTTATGCTCATATTTTCTTTATTGCCAAGTCTATTGTTTCTATTGGTAATTGTGTTGTTCTGGTATTTATGTTGTTATTGAATTCAACTTGCTTTGGTTTATATATGTTTTGTTTAATCTTGACTTGAAAAAAAAAAAAATTTCAAATCCTAGGGATCGGTTTTCTCTTCCTCCTTTATTGTTGTCATGTGGTTGTTGGAGCTGGAATGGGTTAGTTGTCATTAGAATATTTTAATGACCTATGGCACAATCAAGTTTTTTTTAAATTATTCTTCAGTGGTCGAGTTTCTTTTTCACCTGTGTTTGGGCTTAAGGAGAAAACTCCTAGAAAATTGTCAAATGTAACTTTCTGGGTATTTACAGGATTTATTTATGAATGTTTTCTTTATTGCTGTGTATTAGTAGTGAATTTAAGACCATCATGCGCTTGGTATCTAATTAAAAGCTATCCACATTTTTGGAATATTCTTCTTTGACGCTGAAATCTAGCATGTTAGCCATTTCCTAACAGTCATTTATCATCGTTATAACGTCTGAAGGAAAGTTCTTACATTTTATTGGGGTTAAGGTTTCAATATTCGACTATCAAAGTTAAGACTTCAGAGAACACAGAAATTTTGTTTTGTCTATAGGACTGGGCACTAGAACTACTGTTTGTGTTATGTTTATTTCATATGTTTAATTGGGTGTGGCATACATGAGACATGACATGAATTATATCAAGGAATAAGAAATTTATACATATGCAAGGTCATTTCTGGTTCTAAGAATTCCAAGTGATGAAGTTCTGAGGATTGATATTTGGGGTACCGTGCGATGCTGGTTGGCTAATAACCTTCATGTGAACTACCTATTTACTGCCCAGAGTTTGGCTAGCTTCAGATTAGAGAGCAGTAGCTATTTTTTTTTAAGTTAGGATTTAACTAAGTTCTGAGCAAAGCAAGCTATGCCCCTGCCATGTGGCCTATGTTAGATGAAAACTCCACAAGAGTTTCACGTGAAATTACTTCAACTATTTCTCCATTTTTATGAACCATTTTGCAATGAACATTGTTTCATTAGATTTTTCCTTCCTTACGAAAGAAATCTTCAAACTCCAAAACGTTGTACTACATTGTTGTACTTATGCTCTTGAATCTGGGATTTTAATTTTTTTTTTTTTTTTGTTAAAGAGTCATTTTTTTGTCACCCAATTTAAGCAACTCCTTTTAGGTATAATTTTAACTTAGTTATCCAACTTTCTATTTTGTTCCTATGAGCCACTAACTATTTTTTTTTTTTTTGTTGTAGATCAGTCCCTGATAGCAGATTTATTTCTTTGTTCTCTTTTTGTTTCCTTTCTTTCTTTGATTATTTAACCATGTATTAGATTTAATCGTTAAATTCACTTAAAGATGTAATTTAGGATATTTATTTATTTATTTATTTTTAGAATAGTTTAATTTTAATTGTTGTAATGCATTAAATGTGTATCAAATTATTAGAAATTCATCTTAAGACGGATCATAAAATCCATGTCCAGATTATTCGGTTAGAATCCATGGCTTGGATATTAACTGAAATTATTAAAAAATAAAATAAAATTAAAAAACGAAATCCTAAGATGGATCATATCCATGTCCAGATGATTCGGTTAGAATCCATGGCTTGGATATTAAATTCCATATCCGGATGATCTGGCAGGATCTACAGTTTGGAAAATATTAACTTTTAAAATAAATAAATTAAATAAAAATCTATATTTACGATATGGATTAAATTGATTAAAACTTCATCAAATTCCGTGTCCAAATGACTCGGTAGAGTCCATGGTTCGGAATCAAATCTTCCGTGTCCAAATGACTCGACAGAGTCCATGGTTCGGAAGTATCAAATTTTATCCAAATTAACTTAAAAATCCACATTTCGACATAATTCAGTTAAAATTTCTATCTTTGAAAATTAACTAAAAATTATTTAAAAGCAAAGTAAAACAAAATTAAAATCAACTAAGGTGCCAATTTTGGGCGCTCTAACAATATTGTTTTAGCGTAACCGTACTCCCGATCCCCGAACTCTCGCAGACCATTTTTAAGGTGACCAATCGACCTAAGTAAACAGATTGGTGGCGACTCCAGAAAACCCGATGTTGCCACAGGTGTAACAGAACTTTATAAATCCAATGTCTTCAGTCCCTCAGAAATCAGAATACCAAGCCTTTAAACTACTAGTACAGCAAACTCCCACATCAATCTACCAACTAAACTGCTTGATACTACAAAACTAGCATGTATGGGACAGTGTATTGAAATCACTCCCTAAAGAAAAGTATGCTGTCAATGAAATTAAAAGACACACTGGGAGGTTGTAGAGGGTTCCCTGACGTGAACAAAAAAAGTCAGAGGGTAAACAGCCTCTTATTTCACAGTCACAAGCCCATGCAAAGAAACTGTAATTGAGCATTTGATTATAAGTCATATGGTCACATAAAAAATCAACTTACACAGCATAACAGGAGCAAGAACGCCAAAAACCCAGTCAGCTGCAGGAATTGAAGCTCCAGTCTCTTATATACAAGTACATGGAAGCTGGCCTCCCCGTTCCCCATCAGCTTGTTCTTCCCATCTGGAGGAGTGTTGCTAATTGTTTTGGTGGCCCTCATCAGCTCTACTGAACCTGTAAGTTTCTAGCTCTCTAAATCCAAATTTGTCTCGGTGTCATAAAATATGACAGCAAGTCAAATTTTGAATCTCTTTGTGGCACCGTATTCAAAGTTGAGCCCAATTGCAAATATAATTGGTCTGGTTGTTCCATTTTGGCAGCTATGGGGTGTGGCCCTTTGAACCTGGAATACAGAAATGGGATGGATGTAGAGCCAGGAAGATGCAGAAGAACGGATGGTAAGAAATGGAGATGTAGCAAAGAAGCAGTTCCGGATCACAAGTACTGTGAGAAGCACTTGCACAGAGGCCGCCAGCGTTCAAGAAAGCTTGTGGAAGCTTCCAACAACACCAAGAATAATAAATCCAAAACCGACCTCTCCATTTCTCTTGCGGCTAATAACAGCTGCAGCAATCTTGCTGCTCCAGCTTTCCGTTTCCAGTGAATAGGTAATCCGAAAGCTCCCGAGACTTTCTTATGATCACAAAAGGGTGTTTGGGGTTTTCCTTCTAAGCAAGAGAACGAATTGTTGCCGGATACAAGTGTTTTACCTGAGAAGGTGCTGCAATTTGCTACTTTCTGGCATTGTTTTGTTACCCTTGTCTTCCTTTCACTATTGGGAAACACGGCCTCAATCCGGTCCCATTTTCCACCCGACCTGCTCTGCTTATGTTACCCATCTGTTTCTCGAATTCCTGTGCCACCGGTTTGAACACCCTCCGCTCCATGAACGTGAATGTCGACCCAGAATCCAAGATCGTCCCTTCGTTCCCATCAGATCCTTGAACCAGGAATTTGTACGGAATCTTTACGGGCTTTTGCCCGACGATGACCTTCCGCAGAAGAACGTAGTAATAATCTTGGAAAACAGGATTAGAGGTACCAGTATTCTTAAGAAACGGCGTGTAGCTAAGGCCTCGGGTCTTGCCATTGCCTGAATCTGACCCGTCATCCAGCACCAGGTTGCTGGTCACCGGGGTGTCGTCGAACAGGCGAGAGACCAAACAGTAGGAGAATTTCTTGAGACCCATTTGCAGCGGCAGCGACTCTGAGCTCCGGCCGAATCCAGCGATACCGGCGGGTTGCCGACTGGAGAAAATAGGGACGCTTCACGCAGAGACTGAAAAGAGGAAAGCTTGCGAGCAGTAGGGGTGAAAGAACTATAATGTTTTGAGCGACGGCTTACTGTCGCTTTTAAGTAGCGACTACTCGCCGTCGCTACTTGTCTTAAGTTACCCATGACACAATAATATTATAAAATAGTAATAAATGATTAAGTCTTATGTGACAATAAACTAATGATCTGTTAATTTAATCTTCATTAAATAGATTATTTATTAATTACTAAAAAAATATTTAGAGATTTGTATGCTGAAATAATCAAATAAAAAATTATAATAATACAATTAAATAAGTGACATATAAAACGATAACTAGTTTTATTGCACTAGATTTAACATAAACAGTAAGTAAAATAAAATGTGTAAAATAGATTATTTGTTAATTACTCAAAAAATATTTAGAGATTTGTATGCTTAATTAATCAAATTAAAAATTATAATTATACAATTATAATGTTAGCGACGCATAATCGTCACTAAATTAGCGACGGTTATGTGTCGCTAAATTTAGTGACGCATAACCGTCACTAAATTAGTGACGGTTATGCGTCACTAAATTTAGGGACGAATAACCGTCACTAATTTAGCGACGGTTATGCGCCACTAAATTTAGTGACGCATAACCGTCACTAAAATTTAGCGACTAACAACCGTCGCTACTTGTCTTAAGTTAACCATGCCACAGTAATATTATAAAATAGTAATAAATGATTAAGCCTCATGTGACAATAAACTAATAATCCGTTAATTTAATTTTCATTAAATAGATTATTTATTAATTACTAAAAAAATGTTTAGAGATTTGCATGCTGAATTAATCAAATTACAAATTATAATTATACAATTAAATAAGTGACATATAAAACGATAACTAGTTCTATTGCACTAGATTTAACATAAACAATAAGTAAAATAAAATATGTAAGATAGATTATTTGTTAATTACTCAAAAAATATTTAGAAATTTGTATGCTTAATTAATCAAATTAAAAATTATAATTATACAATTATAATGTTAGCGACGCATAACCGTCGCTAATTTAGTGACTGTTATGCGTCACTAAATTTAGTGACGCATAACAGTCACTAAATTAGCGACGGTTATGCGTCGCTAAATTTAGTGACACATAACCGTCACCAATTTAGCAACGGTAAACCATCACTAAAATTTAGCGACTAACAGCCGTCGCTACTTGTCTCAAGTTAACCATGTCACAGTAATATTATAAAATAGTAATAAATGATTAAGCCTCATGTGACAATAAACTAATAATCCGTTAATTTAATTTTCATTAAATAGATTATTTATTAATTACTAAAAAATTTTTTAGAAATTTGTATGCTGAATTAATCAAATTATAATTATACAATTAAATAAGTGACATATAAAACGATAACTAGTTCTATTGCACTAGATTTAACATAAACAATAAGTAAAATAAAATGTGTAAAATAGATTATTTGTTAATTACTCAAAAAATAGTTAGAGATTTGTATGCTTAATTAATCAAATTAAAAATTATAATTATACAATTATAATGTTAGCGACGCATAACCGTCACTAAATTAGCGACGGTTATGCGTCGTTATGCGTCACTAAATTTAGTGACGCATAACCGTCACTAATTTAACGACGGTAAACCGTCACTAAAATTTAGCGACTAACAGCCGTCGCTACTTGTCTTAAGTTAACCATGCCACAGTAATATTATAAAATAGTAATAAATGATTAAGCCTCATGTGACAATAAACTAATAATCCGTTAAATTAATTTTCATTAAATAGATTATTTATTAATTACTAAAAAAATGTTTAGAGATTTGTATGATGAATTAATCAAATTACAAATTATAATTATACAATTAAATAAGTGACATATAAAACGATAACTAATTCTATTGCACTAGATTTAACATAAACAATAAGTAAAATAAAATGTGTAAAATAGATTATTTGTTAATTACTCAAAAAATATTTAGAGATTTGTATGCTTAATTAATCAAATTAAAAATTATAATTATACAATTATAATGTTAGCGACGCATAACCGTCACTAATTTAGCAACGGTAAACCGTCACTAAAATTTAGCGACTAACAGCCGTCGCCACTTGTCTTAAGTTAACCATGCCACAGTAATATTATAAAATAGTAATAAATGATTAAGCCTCATGTGACAATAAACTAATAATCTGTTAAATTAATTTTCATTAAATAGATTATTTATTAATTACTAAAAAAATGTTTAGAGATTTGTATGATGAATTAATCAAATTACAAATTATAATTATACAATTAAATAAGTGACATATAAAACGATAACTAGTTCTATTGCACTAGATTTAACATAAACAATAAGTAAAATAAAATGTGTAAAATAGATTATTTGTTAATTACTCAAAAAATATTTAGAGATTTGTATGCTCAATTAATCAAATTAAAAATTATAATTATACAATTATAATGTTAGCGACATATAACTGTCACTAAATTAGTGACCGTTATGCGTCGCTAAATTTAGTGACGCATAACCATCACTAATTTAGCGACGGTTATGCGTCACTATATTTAGTGACGCATAACCGCCACTAATTTAGCAACGGTAAACCGTCACTAAAATTTAGCTGCTAACAGCCGTCGCTAAAGTCTCACCGGAATATTACCGACTATTAACCATCGCTAATTAGCGACGGTTTTTTGCAGTCGCTAAATTCGGTTTTTCTTGTAGTGTACACAATGAATAACCAGCATACAAAATCAAATACACTAAGTCAAATACACAATGTACAATTAATCGTCATGCAATTACCTTTTTAGCACAATGTTTCACACTATAAAAAGGTAGCAACTACAATACACGGATACATTGCAGTAGATTAATACGTCAGGAATTTGATTATGGATGTTGTTGCAAAATACTATTCTTCAATCTTGCACCCAAACACCACTCTCATTGCATGGCTGAGGCAGAAAATGATGCACTAAAGCGCAAAATTATCCACTTGGAAGCTGATTTGGTATTGCGCAAGTTTATATGATTATTTATTTTTCCATTGTATATATTTTACTATTCTCCGATTAACATAGTAAATTTTTCAATGCAGTTTGGGGCAAAAACAAATAGGTTCAATAAGGATGATTTTAATATGTTCTTCAACATCCCAAGAGACTCAAAATGTGAATCAAGCAACATAAAAAGGCATAAGGTCTTTGATGTTTGAGATTTTCCGGTGGGTGGAAGACCTGATGGGGTACAAGAATGCAATGGAATCTTCCAGGTTGGGGAGGAAGACCCACAGGAGCTATAGGATATGTCTAGTCATCGGGTGGATTCTTATTATCTATAATAAAGGCGTGGAATGCAATATCATGCCATATTAGCATTTTATTTGATGTTATTAAAATATGTTCCAGTCCATTGATCAGAGAAGCACCTTTATAAAACATTTTCATAAAAAAAAAATCAGACTCGTATCTCTCGCATTTAATGTATATTGACAGCAATTATATACCCGAAATCAACAATTGATATTGTTAACAAAATTAAGAGAGTTAGCATTCCGATTTAAGACCCATGGTAGTTTTTTAAGTTGTGGAGGTAGGGGTCGTAAAGAAGAAAAAAAATATGCTTATGGCGTCTAAATCAAACGAAGCGAATTGGCCTCAGAATAAGGGAGGGAGCTGCAAGAATGTTGAAACAATATGGATATCCTCGTGAGTTTTCATACCCTACATTCTTTTAATATATGATAATTAAACTTAGACCATCCATTATTTTTTTGCTTATAGTATTAAGGGAGAGTCCGAAGCTAAAGTGATTGAAGAACTAAGAAAGAATGGAGGACATGGAGGATCCAAACTAAGCTGCCTAAAAGGTATTGGAACAGGTTTAGAGATAGGGTAATTTTAATCTTCACAGAGGCAAAGCGATTAGGTTCAAGAAATCCGGGTTATGGGGCACTAATAGATGAACTTTATGCCCTCTAAGCAAAAGCATGTGAACTGTCGTTCTTCTGTTGGGAGTCGTACTTTACATTTTACTACTTATTAAGCAATGTGTCAGGCAATTATTATAACAAGTTATTGCTTTTAATAAGATATATATTTAGCTATCTGATTATCCGACGAGTTTGTTAATTGAATAACCATGATACTGCATCCATTACTACTGAAGACAAAAAGGAACAAAGTAAGAATCTTTTACACATCAACTAATTGCCATATTTAATGTGCAATTTTTAGCAAAGTATGTGAACGCATTAGAGATAACCCATGGGTATTTGGTGATGATTTTTTTAATTGGTAGGATATTACCAAAAAATTGATACATTTAATGCAATACACAAAGTGAATCAATCTAATACCTAAATAAAGGCATAATATCAATGATTAGGGGAGCAACTAAATTGAATACTGTAGTCAGCACAATAGTGTGATTAGGAATATTGTAGTTTAACAATTTTAAGGCTATTTTTCTGAATTATGTGATCCATTTACATAATTATCCTTTATTGGATTAAGGTTGTTTTGGCAATCCTGATCAATTAGAACTCTAATCAACTGTACTTTAATTGCCACATATTTACCAAATATGCGAAGGGAAACTGTAGCACGATATGCCCCTATATATACTTTGCTGTTGTATCATAACCTAGCTTCGGCTTCTATGGTAACCTAGTAAGTTTGTTGTCCCCTTTTTATTTCCCATCCTCCTCTTATTCAACAGTGATTATTACTCTTTCTGATTTCTATTATTGATCCTAATTTTCCAATATATTAATTAGATTCTTAGACTATTGATTTGACAATAACCTAGTTAAATTATTTATTTGATGTCAAGTCGACTTATAGTATCCTTTAAACACAGGCAAGTTTTTACTTTTAATGCCAATGAGTTATTCTAATCACTATCAAACACTAAAAATCCATTTATTGTGTAGATTCAGATTCAGATTAGTGCCAGATAACAATATCGAACAGTCCATCCTTAGGTTGGTCTATAAGTTTTGTAATTTATATACAATATATATGCAACAGTATTTTTACCTTTTATTTAGATGCTAAGCACACATATATACCCTATATTTTCTAGGTCAGGATGAACATTCATTGTTACATAGTGACATTAGCACCATAACATATAAAACAACACAAATTTAGGGAGGGTTTAGTGTTTACCAGCCCTTAGTTTTTGTGGTCTATTTTTTCCTCACGTGCTCTCAATCTTCAAAACCGATCCTAAGAATTTAAAAAACTATATTAGCATAAAATCTTTGAAAAATCTCATGTATAATATTTACAACATGCATAAACAAAGTATTAAAACCCAAACTGATTTTATTATATGCATTGTAGTTAACATACCTATTCATATTATTGCAGACCATGGAACAAATTTGGCTGAGTTTTGTCTACATCCTACCAACAATAACAAAAAATCTAGAGTTCCCAAGTCCTATATACAAACCTATGAAGGGCAATGATGGTTTGTACAATTGATGTGTTAAAATTTAGCCTACCAAGAGACGACGAATAAAGTGTTATGCTGCTAGTAGGCATGACACTATAAAAGAAGCAAATAAGCAAGCATCCCAAGTGGCCGTAAAGAACTTATAAAAGACATACAAATTGGAAATCATTGATGCAAACTACATCCAAAAGGATGCACATTTGAAGAGATGCAAAGGTGAATATAAAAAACATCTAGGCATTGGTTTTGATCTTGACAAACTTGAGACAGAAAACAAAATCCTCAAACAAAAACTCAAGAAGTATGAAAGAAAGGTTTGAAACCTTTGATCCAGATTAGCAGCCGATGATGACATCAAACATCCATAAAACTTAAAATTTCAACAATGATGTAGTCAGTTTAACATTATTATTTTGACTTATTTTAGTTCCAACAAAATGTTTTTTTTTAGAAAGTTCATTAACATTTTTTATTGCTAAAATATTCCGACCAATCTATAGTTTTCTGATTGAATTTCATTTTATGGTTACCAGATGAACAAGTTGCTATAGTAGGCATAGAAGAGTAGTAGTTACCTAACTGTGAATTACTGGCAGAACTTGAATACACAGCACACTGTCACAGACCCAAGTTAGTCTACATGAGCAAATTAATAAAAAAAGTCAAGAAAAGCATTATAGTTTAATACTAACAATTCAATTGTGAAAAGTAAGTATTAGGGTGCATATTAGATTTTTGCTTATGACAATTAAGACATGGTTAAGCAACCCAATGTTTCTAAGACTCAATCGGTCCCAATTTTAATAGTCGTAGGGTCAGTTTAATATCCTCTCATATTTTGGGCAACAGAAATAAGAAGGGAATCATCAACAAATACTTATCCAATTAAATTGGGTGTAGGCAAATAATGAATGAAACTTAGTCCATCGATTTTGATGCCATAACAAAATTAACAACAAGACTTTACATATTAGGCCGAATAGGGGGGGAAATATTTATATAGCAATTGGGCCCATATCACTTAAAACAAAAACCTTAATATACATGCCCAATTAAATTGCACTTCTGTACCTAAATTTTTTGGCTGTTTAAAGGAGTGTGGCTCATGTGAGAAACTTTAAAATTATATAAAAAAGACTTTACATTGAGGCCCAATGGGAAGTAATACTTTCTCCATAATTGGGCCCATATTAGTTCAACCAAAAAATTTTCAAATTGGTGAAAAACTAAAATTGCTTCACCGTAATTAAAAGTTCTTGAAATAAAAACTAAATTGGCTTAATATAGTGAAGTTACTGATGCAGCCAAAAGAAAATTAAGAACCCATAAAATTAACTTAGTTTTTTTCACTTTCTTGGACTTAGTTTTTTGCACTTTCTTGGACAACTCTGCTCATTCAATACGCCTACCAATTTTTTGAACCTGATATATTAATTTATGCAATAAAGTTAAAAACTAACTAAAGGAAGAAGATGTGAAGGAATCTACATTTACAATATAGCATAGGGAAGAAGAGAAATGTACATCTATTTTCATTTTTTTTTTGGTATTTGCGGAGACAAATTGATGAGGCTACGATTTAAGCCAAGTAGAAGGGAACAAAATGAAAACAAAGGAAAATAGGAGATCGTCTTTAACAAAAATACACATATCAACACAACCAAATTGAGAGAATGCCAGATTAGTACATTGACCCTACTGGGTTATGCGGATCTGTTTTTAACCGTATTTTGACGGCTAGATCTAAAAATAACAAAGAATCATTTGAGAAAAATTTAACAAATCGAAGAGACTTTGAAATGAATCTACCATTTTCCACAATGATCCAGTTAAATCTTGGTCAACTTGGATGAACACGAATCATCTTTTGCACGGTGGCCCTTCGAATTTAACATCATTTTTTGAGTTTGTCTAGAGTTTCCTAGATAGAAGGGAGAGAACGGGGTTGAAGAGAGAGAGAGAGAGGCATTTCAGATTTGCCAATGCAGCAGTTGGGATTTGTGTGGGAGATATTTCTGCGGGGGTTAAAATTACAATTCTTCCCTTACTGATTTATAACCATTATAGTGCCTATGAAATGAGCATACACCCAGTTCAGTAATAAACTTTATTATTTCCTACAAATCGGCCCCCAAAAAATTTTTTTCCCAAATGCTCCCATAATAATTTGTTTTATTACTGAAATGTTGCCCACTTATGTGCGTTCAATTTTTTTTATTTTAATTACGTTGCTGGCTAATCATTACTATGACTATATATGTTATAAAAAAATGTTTTCATAACAGTTAATAATATACAAAACAATTATTTACCTTATTAAAAACAAAAGACAATGTTATTGCTAAAAATAACAATTCAATAACTTGTTTTTTTTACTAAAATTTTATTTGTTTAATTATATTGCCGGCTATTTTTTACTAATTACCATTTATACACCTATTATAACTTACTTCTTTTTCTTAAAAACATTATATATGGCTGCTCCAAAAGTGAAAAAAGATAAGGAACAAAATCTTTATGGACATGGGAAAAGATCTTTTGCAAAAATTCATAATAAGAAATCGAGCCATATGCATGCAAGAGAATATAAAAAATGGCTTCACCAACTAAGAGTAGATGTTGTTAAAGACAATGGAAATATAGATGTAATACTAGAAGAGGAAGTTAGTGATAATTTCCATTTATTTAATAACTGAGGCAATTAAATCTATATTTGCATTGTACAAAATAAGTCCTTCAAACATCAAAATACAATGAACCATCATAGTCAATGTAAGTTAGAATAGATTCATGTCATAATACCACATTTCGTGTTTATGTATGTTTCTTATACATTGCCTATTTTACTTTTTTTTTTTTTTTTTTGCTTATGTTATCCTTATTATTTATTATCATTCCAATTTCGAAAGTAGTTTGATATATGGATGCTAAAGTAAGGCGCTTGCACCGCTAAGATGTTATATCTTCTCAGAAAAATAGAAAGCCAAGAACATACTTTTCCTATAAACACATGGTATAGTTAGATTATTATGACACCTACATATGGCTGTAGGCCACAAAATAAGGTCAATGTCTTCTAGACTCAAACTCCCATGTTATTTACAATTAAAAATCAATTGTCACTTAGGAACGAGGTATATACACCGGTATCTTCATGAGCCAATGATACACCACATAACCATGGTGTCTTCAATCCTCAATCATTAAGGGCGTCCTTACACAACATAACCAACATGGTAACACCAAATGGTTTTACTAAATTTGGTGAAACCAAATCAATAAGTGGAGAACTGAACAGGGTCAATGTCTTTTAGACTCAATCTCCTATGTTATCTGCAACTGAAAAACATTTTACCCTTGGGAGCTTGGTTTATACACTTCTTTCTACTATGACTAATGATACACTAAATGGCTCTACTATTTTCAATCCTTAATTGATGAGGATGTCATTATGTGACATAATGAACATGTTGACTCCTAATGTTAATGCTATATTAGGGGAACCTGAATCAACAATTGGAGGATAGATTACCTACATTACTCAAATTGGGGTGCGTCGGCCATCAATGTAAACAACCTTTGAAGTTAAAGAACTCTCAAACCCTAGGAGTTTGCCACCTAAAAGGCATAGGCCACACACTGTTCAACTCCAGCAGATTCCTATGATAGATCTTGTGGCAACGTAGGGTTTTCGGGAGTCGCCACCAATCAGTTTTCTTAGGTCGATTGGTCACCTTAAAATTGGTCTGCGAGAGTTCGGGGATCGGGAGTACGGTTACGTTAAAACAACTTTGTTAAAACGCCCAAAAATTGGCACCTTAGTTGATTTTAATTTTGTTTTGCTTTGCTTTTAAATAATTCTCAGTTAATTTTCAAAATTAGAAATTTTAACTGGATTAGTCGAAATGTGGATTTTTAAATTAATTAATTTGTATGAAATTTTATACTTCCGAACCATGGACTCTGCCGAGTCATTTGGACACGGAAGATTTTTGATTCCGAACCATGGACTCTGCCGAGTCATTTGGACACGAAATTTGGTGAACTTTTAAATAATTTAATCCATATTGTAAATATGGATTTTTATCTTTTTTTTTATTTAATTTATTTAATTAAAAGGGTGATATTTTTTTTAAACCGCAGATCCTGACGGATCATCCGGATATGTAAGTTGATTTAATTTATAGTTAATTATTTAATTCTTATTTTTATGGAATTAATTATTAGTTTAATTACTAATTTGTAATTCTTTTTGTTATAGAATTTTTAGATTCATTAATAATCTAAAAATTTTTATTTTCTATATTTTTCTTTCTTTTCTTTCTTTTCCTTCTTATCTTTCTTATCTTATCTTATCTTTCTTATCTTTATTATCTTTTTCTTATCTTTCTTATCTTTTTCTTATCTTGTTTTAATTTTCTTTTTGTTTTCTTGTTTAATGAAAAATATTTATTATTTTAGTGGATTTAAAAGTTATATTTTAAATAAATCAGTAAAATATAAAGTCTTAATTTTCATGTATTTTTTTTAAACAAGTTTTATTTTTATTTTTTTATTATTTTTACTGGATAAAAATAACTATTAAAATTAATTTTAACTTTTTGTTATCTTTAAAGAATTAAAAACATGTATATAAAAATAAAAATAATTGTCTTTTTTAAAAATAATTTTTATTAGCCTTAATAATTAATTACAAAATAATCTTCTTTTAATTTTCATTTATTTATTAATTAGTAAAGGGTAAAGGTGAATTAAATAAAAAAATTATATAAAGAAAAAAAATTAATAATAATAAAGTGGGGCTTTTTGGCCATCCACTTTAAAAATAATAATAAATGTTAGCAAAGTTAATTAAATTAATTGTTAAACAACAATAATAAAAAGTTAGTCAAGTTGATTAAATTAATTAATTAACCACAATAATAAAAAGTTAGCCAAGTTAATTAAATTAATTAATTAACAACAGTAAAAAGTTAGCCAAGTTAATTAAATTAATTAATTAACAACAATAATAAAAAGTTAGCCAAATTAATTAAATTAATTAACAACAATAAATAAAAAGTTAGCCAAATTAATTAAATTAATTAATTAACAAAAATAATAAAAAGCTAGCCAAGTTAATTAAATTAATTAATTGACAACAATAATAAAAGTTAGCCAAGTTAATTAAATTAATTAATTAACAACAATAATAAAAGTTAATTAATTGTTAACAACAATTATAAAAGTTAGTAATAATGCAAAAATTAAAAGGTTAGTAACAATAATAGTATTAAAAGTTAGTTGTTAGTAAGTTAATAACAACAATAAAAAAAGGGGTTAGTAATAAACAAATAATAAACAAACAAGTAAAAATTAAAAGGGTTAGTAATTAATTCTGCAAGAATAAAATACAAAGTTAGTGACCAAAGTAAAAGAAATTGAAAAGATGAAGGATTAAATGAGAGTTGTACCCTTGATTTTAAATTCTGAATTCTGAGAAATGGAAACAGAGGGCGCGGAGGGGAAGAAGATGGCTTAATCGTCAAAATGAAAAGTTTTGAGATTTTCTGAGGAAAGGAAGGAGAGCTAGGGACTAAGACTGTAATTTTTTCTATTTTAAAAACGGAGCTCTAAGCTTTTCTTTCTATTTTTCTCTGTGTTCAGCACAAAATTTGGGGGGCTATTTATAGAGGAAGTTTGGCTGAAATGTTGATGGATAAATTAATAAAAAATTTCAAACTTATCTTTTAAATTGGTAAAATGACAATTTTAGTCCTTTACGTCTCTCAGCCTCTGGATAAGTTCCTGAAGCTTCTGATTTTGACAATTTTGTCGTTTTCTGTCAATTTGCGCCAGAAACGTCGGCAGGCCCAAAATTTTATGTGACAAACTACCAAATGCTCCTGGAACTTTTAGAATTTGTCAATTTTTCCCGAAACTTCTCAATTTTGTCATTTTTACCTCAAACTTTTAATTTTTTGTCATTTTTTTCATGAAATTTTATTTTATTTCAAACATACACATATTCACACATATATCATTTTAAATCAAATTTTCACAAAAAAAAATATATTTTAAACTAATTAAATTTTTTTAATAATAATAGTAATATTTTTTTCTTTAAATTAATTTTTTTTTAATAAAATTTTTTCAAAATTTTAAAACACCCGGACGAAATTGGGTGTCAACAGCTGCCCCCCTTTGCATGCTTCATGGGACATGATGTATGCAAAGTCGTTACCAAATTTCGTCCGGCTTAGGTAGGCATTGAGAATCTTCTCGCCGCCCAAACAGTAAGGTTTAAGGAAAGGTCCTTAAAACCTCTAACGATAGGAAAGCTCCTATCGTTGTAAGATGGACTGATTGATTGATTATTTGTTTGAGGTTAAGGAAAGGTCCTTAGAACCTCTAACGATAGGAAAGCTCCTATCGTTGTAAGATGGACTGATGGATTGATTGTTTGTTTGAGGTTAAGGAAAGGTCCTTAGAACCTCTAACGATAGGAAAGTTCCTATCGTTGTAAGATGGACTGATTGATTGATTGTTTGTTTGAGGTTAAGGAAATGTCCTTAGAACCTCTAACGATAGGAAAGCTCCTATCGTTGTAAGATGGACTGATTGATTGATTATTTGTTTTCGAGGCAAAGGTTCCATCCTTACAACCTCGGATTGATTGATTGATTTCGAGGCAAAGGTTCCATCCTTAAAACCTCGGATTGATTGATTGATTTCGAGGCAAAGGTTCCATCCTTACAACCCCGATGAATGAAAATTGATTGTTTTCGAGGCAAAGGTTCCATCCTTAAAACCTCGGATTGATTGATTGATCTCGAGGCAAAGGTTCAATCCTTAAAACCTCGGATTGATTGATTGATGTCGAGGCAAAGGTTCCATCCTTAAAACCTCGAATTGATTGATTGATGTCGAGGCAAAGGTTCCATCCTTAAAACCCCGGATTGATTGATTGATCTCGAGGCAAAGGTTCTATCCTTAAAACCCCGGATTGATTAATTGATCTCGAGGCAAAGGTTCTATCCTTAAAACCTTGGATTGATAATTGATTGTTTTCGAGGCAAAGGTTCCATCCTTAAAACCTCGGATTGATAATTGATGTCGAGGCAAAGGTTTCATCCTTAAAACCTCGACGATTGATTGAGTTCGAGGCAAAGGTTCCATCCTTAAAACCTCGAATTGATAATTGATTGTTTTCGAGGCAAATGTTCCATCCTTAAAACCTCGGATTGATAATTGATCTCGAGGCAAAGGTTCTCTCCTTAAAACCCCGGATTGATTAATTGATGTCGAGGCAAAGGTTCCATCCTTAAAACCTCAATGATTGATTGAGTTCGAGGCAAAGGTTCCATCCTTAAAACCTCGGATTGATAATTGATGTCGAGGCAAAGGTGCCATCCTTAAAACCTCGACGATTGATTGAGTTCGAGGCAAAGGTTCCATCCTTAAAACCTCGGATTGATAATTGATTGTTTTCGAGGCAAAGGTTCCATCCTTAAAACCTCGGATTGATAATTGATCTCGAGGCAAAGGTTCCATCCTTAAAACCTCGAATTGATTGATTGATCTCGAGGCAAAGGTTCTATCCTTAAAACCCCGGATTGATTAATTGATGTCGAGGCAAATGTTCCATCCTTAAAACCTCGACGATTGATTGAGTTTGAGGCAAAGGTTCCATCCTTAAAACCTCGGATTGATAATTGATTGTTTTCGACGCAAAGGTTCTATCCTTAAAACCTCGGATTGATAATTGATCTCGAGGCAAAGGTTCCATCCTTAAAACCCCGGATTGATTGATTGATCTCGAGGCAAAGGTTCCATCCTTAAAACCCCGATGATGAAAATTGGTTGTTTTCGAGGCAAAGGTTCCATCCTTAAAACCTCGGATTGATAATTGATCTCGAGGCAAAGGTTCCATCCTTAAAACCCCGGATTGATTGATTGATGTCGAGGCAAAGGTTCCATCCTTAAAACCTTGACGATTGATTGAGTTCGAGGCAAAGGTTCCATCCTTAAAACTTCGGATTGATAATTGATTGTTTTCGAGGCAAAGGTTCCATCCTTAAAACCTCGATGATGAAAATTGATTGTTTTCGAGGCAAAGGTTCCATCCTTAAAACCCCGATGATGAAAATTGGTTGTTTTCGAGGCAAAGGTTCCATCCTTAAAACCTCGGATTGATAATTGATTGTTTTCGAGGCAAAGGTTCCATCCTTAAAACCTCGATGATGAAAATTGATTATTTTCAAGGCAACGGTTCCATCCTTAAAACCCCGATGATGAAAATTGATTATTTTCGAGGCAAAGGTTCCATCCTTAAAACCCCGATGATGAAAATTGATTGTTCTTCAAGGCAAATGTTCCATCCTTAAAACCCCGATGATGAAAATTGATTGTTTTCGAGGCAAAGGTTCCATCCTTAAAACCCCGATGAAAATTGATTGTTTTCGAGGCAAAGGTTCCATCCTTAAAACCCCGATGATGAAAATTGATTGTTTTCGAGGCAAAGGTTCCATCCTTAAAACCCCGATGATGAAAATTGATTGTTTTCGAGGCAAAGGTTCCATCCTTAAAACCCCGATGATGAAAATTGATTATTTTCGAGGCAAAGGTTCCATCCTTAAAACCCCGATGATGAAAATTGATTATTTTCGAGGCAAAGGTTCCATCCTTAAAACCCCGATGATGAAAATTGATTTTGAGACTAAGGAGCTTTCCTTAGGACCTCGAGCGAAATTTATATGAAAGCAATTGAAATTGGAATAATTTTCTTCGAAAGTGTAAATTTTCATAATGGGCGAGCGCAAAGAATTAGGCTTCGATAAAACGAGTGAATCTTGATGATGACAATAACACTGACAAATTATGTAAAGGGAACGGATGTTTGGAATCAATATTCAAGGTTCATCTAACATTTTCTTCAGTAAATATAGATTCCCTTGTGAGATATGTCATCCGAATAAGGTTAAAGCTTAGCTACCCCAAAATGTTATGCCTAGTAGACCTAATAAGATGCGTCTCAAGAGTAACAAAAATTACTCTTTACTCAGCCATTCCAACCTAAAGGCATTGTCCTATGGTTTTAATATCAGCATGGACGAAACTATCTTATAAAAAAAGAAATTCCCTGAAAAGAAAAACTGAAACGCGAAAGAAAATGCTGATAATAAAACTAAAGGACAAGAAAAACGGATCAGATCGCTTCTTTCTTCCACAATACTTCAACAGGGTGAGTAGAGGACCATTATGGGAGTGAACTGGTCGGGAAAGACTGTCGTGTCCAGTCTATCTGAATCATTGCTGGATCTGGTTCAGGAACAAAAGCTTGTATTTTATCTAGCAATTCTTCAGCAGTTGTTGCGGATATTATGATTCGCCGTGCCACTCTTGATATGAAATTCTTCTGCATAGCATAATCCATAAAAGCTATCAGACCTGTAAAGAAATTGTTAACATTCAAAAGCCCAATGGGTTTCTTATGCAAATTAAGTTGGGCCATGGAAGCAATTTGAAAGACTTCTCCCAATGTGCCAAAACCACCTGGTAGAGCGATAAAAGCATCAGCATTTAAAAGCATTTGTAACACACGCTCTTGCAAATTTTTAACCACTAATTTTTCTCCAATCGTGCCCCCAGAAATAAATTTCAGAGGTCCAGGGATAATGCCCAAAACTTGACTTCCTCCTAGAGATGCTGCTGATGCTACACCTCCCATTAATCCGACACTACCTCCTCCATAAACTAAATGTATTTTTCGCTCAGCTAATACTCTACCCAAATGGTTGGCTGCTTTTAAATACTCTTCATCTTTTCCAGGAAAAGCCCCAGAAAATACACAAATACTTCGGGATTTACGAGTTGGGCTTTTCTCCATTCCTATCCTTACCCTTGTGAGAAAAGAGGATATATTTATAGAGATGAAGAGATAAGGCAATAATTTTATTTTCAAGAATGGATACATTATTGCCAGCTATTCACAGTAGTCACGAGTATGACTCTGGTCAGGTATGGGTACACTATCGTTAAAAGATGAGGAAAATTTTCAAAATAGCTGCTAGCATGTACAGTAGTCACTACTGTAGCTTACGTCAGGAGTAGGTACGTGATTGTTGGAAGAGAAGGAAAATTTTAAAAAGTGGCAGCTAGCATGTACAGTATCGTGACTATGGCTCATGTCAGGAGTGGATACATTATCGCCGAAAGGGGAGGAAGATTTCAAAAGCGACAGCTAGCACGTACAGTAATCGTGACTTTGGTTCACGTCAGGAGTGGATACATTATTACCAAAAGGGGAGGAAATTTTCCAAAAGCGACAGCTAGCACGTACAGTAATCGTGACTTTGATCCTCGTCTTTCACTGGCTTTGCGTCCAGTAATGGCTTCAATGCTTTCTATGAATCGGTGATTTGCATCCCATCCAGTTTTCTCACAAACTGGCAAACTGGGTCGTTTAAAGTCAGATTCCCAAGACTATAACGATCTCGTTCTTTTTGGAAAATTATCCATAATCCAACAACCTCAAATTGCACTATTCCGCAAGAATGCGCTTCAAGAACCTCTCGAATATCTTCCAGAGATTCCTTACGCAAGCCATTCTTGATGAATTTTATTCTATCATTACGATTTCTGGTGATCACTCCTGGAGAACGACATTTATTGCCGCAAATCCACCATCCACAATTATGACAAACGCCTAGCCTCTTTGCTCTTCTTTTTTTGGCATAAGCGCTTTTACCAAAGCCGGGCATACGGGGAAAGAACGCTTCGGGAACTTCACCAGCTGAACGAACCTTAGCTTCAATTAGCCACCGCACATTATCAGGGATGCCTTTGTGCATAAATACTCTGAATCGTTCACATCTAGCTTGATAAATCTTTTTAAGAACATTTATTGGGAAGGAAGGAAAATACTTTCGTAAGGCGGAAAGAGAAGACTCCATTGATGAAGGAGGCAAAGAAAGAAATTAGTGATTGTAGGAAACGAAAATAACTAACACATATTTATAGTGATGAAAGGGATAATGCGTTAATTACACTTACAGAAGCAAGTACATTATTGTCAAAAGAAAAGACAAATGACAGCTTATATGTACAGGAATCATGACCGTGGCTCTCATCTTCCACTGATTTATGTCCAGTAATGGCTTCAATGCCTTCTATAAGTCGGGGATTTGCTTCCCATCCAGTTTTCTTACAAACTGACAAACAGGGTCGTTTAAAGTCACATTCCCAAGACTGTAACGATCTTGTTCTTTTTGGAAAGTCCACCATAAATCCATAATTTCCCATTGCACTATTTCACAAGAATGTGTTTCAAAAGTTAATAGGATATCATCCAAAGATTCCTTACGCAAGCCATTCTTGATGAATTTTCTTTTATCTTCATGATTTCTGGAGATGTATCCTAAAAAGCGACATTTAGTATTACAATTCCATCGTCCACATTTATGACAGACACCTAGCCTCTTTGCTCTTCGCTTTTTAGCATAAGCGCTTTTACCAAAGCCGGGCATACGGGGAAAGAACGCTTCTGGAACTTCACCAGCTGAACGAACCTTAGCTTCAATTAGCCACCGCACATTATCAGGAATGCCTTTGTGCATAAAAACTCTGATTCTTTCACATCTAGCAAGGTAGATCTTTTTAAGGACTTTTATTGGAAGAGAAGGAAAGTATTTTCGCAGGGTAGAAAGAGTAGAATCCATTGATGAGAGAAGAATTTGAGAGATGATGGAAAGGAATTAGTTATTGAAGGAAACTTAGATAACCGACTGGAAGAACATGCATTTATAGCGATGAAATGGATAACGTGTCGATTACACTTACGGGAGCAAATACATTATTAAAAGAAAAATGGAAAATTTTAAATATGATAAATTGTATGTACAGTGATTGTGACTGTGGCTCACATCTTCCACTGGTTTTACGTCCAGTAACGGGATTAACGGCTTCTATGAGTCGAGGATTTGCTTCCCATCCAGTTTTCTTACAAGCTGGCAAACAGGGTCATTTACAGTCAGATTCCCGGGACTGTAACGGTTTCGTTCTTCATGAAAAATGCTCCATAAACCAAGAAGTTCACTTTGCACGGATCCACAAGAATGCGTCTCAAGAGTCAATTGGATATCATCCAACGAGTCCTTACTCAGGCCATTCTTAATGAATCGTATTTTATCTTCTCGATTATCAGAGATCATCCCTAAAGAACGACATTTAGTATTACAAGTCCACCGTCCACATTTATGGCAGACTTGTAACCTTTTCGCTCTTCGCTTTTTGGCATAAGAGCTTTTGCCTATACCAGGCATGTGAGACACAAATGCCTCTGGGATTTCACCTGCTAGACGAACCTTGGCTTCGATTAACCACCGCACATCTTCAGGGATTCCTTTGTGCATCAGAACTCTTAATCGTTCACAGCGAACTTGGTAGATCTTTTTGAGGATGTTCATTGGGAGAGAAGGGAAATACTTTCGCAAGGCGGAAAAAGTAGGATCCATTTTCTAGGAGGAAGTAAAAGAAAGAAGGGGTGAAGGAATCAGTTATTATGGGCAACTGAGAGAACCGACTTGAGAGTCACGGAGTACCGTATCCGCCGTTTAACCGGAAAAGTAGATCCTACTTCATTTTGATAGATATTTTTTTTTTATCCGTTGATCCAGTCCTCGATTATTGAATCCATTGTCCGCTTTTGACAAAGTTTCAACGACAATATTTCTTGATGTCTGCCTTATCTTTGACCACAGCTATCTCTTATCTTGGATGCTGCTAAGCTGGCATCAATCCTGTCCTTCCAGGTGTAGCCTCGATTATTGAATCAATTGCCAAGCTTTTGACAATATTGTCTACTTTATCCTTTTTGATATCTGCCTTATCCTTGGCTATAGCTATCTCTTATTTTGGATACTACTAGCTGATGTCAATCCTGTCCTTCCAGGTGTAGTCTCGATTATTGAATCAATTGCCAGGCTTTTGACATATTGTCTACCTTATCCTTGAATTCCTGATGCGGGTTGGTCCCGCATATTAGCTGTGTATCCAGTGATAGATTGGTAAGAGCTGATATTATTGAGATCTCAGCTTATACTGCTGTAACGGTGCGGTGGATGTGTTTCCCATTTGATTCCTATCGTGTAAAAATCATGCATGCATGATGTGAAATGCATGAATGCAAAGCATGTGTAATTGATGGTTCTTTTTTTTTTTATTTATTTTTTATGGATCTAGTTCTTCATGTCTTTGCTTTACTGGATCCTCTTTGTGATGGCCTTCTTGGACTATCATTGAATCTCTTTATGCTTTCCAGCTTTTGTTTACTGCCTCAAAAGCCCAACTCTTTTCAAAATCCCCTTTCTTTGACTTGTTCTTGAATTTTGGCCTCAATTTCTTTAATATTTGCCCGCCTCATACTTTATGTCTCTTTGGGTACTCATCCCTTGTCATGGATTTCATAGCATCAAAGGCTTAACTTTCAATGTCTGTCCTTTTTCTTGTGTCCGGGCTGACACATACTTATCCCCATGTTACAATCTGAATGATTGCTCTTCCTTGAACTCATGTTTTGATCCATAAGACTTGCCCCCTTGTCTATTGAACTTCTTTGTTGGCAGTACTCCTCTTACGCTTCGTAGAGACTACTTTGCCCCCCTAAATATGGTATTTATGTTGATAAAAGGTATCACCTCGCCTTTAACAGAAGGTCGAGCATTTCTAGACCTTTGTGATGGCACTTGATCGTAAATTTCTCTTACAAGAACCACATCTTATTAAAGAAAGACTCAAGCTATCTCCTCACTTTTAAGTCTACATACATTAATGAATAATGGTTTGGCCTTAAAGAAAAACTTTCATCAATTTGCAAAGCTTGACAAAGTAATTTACGGTTTTTGTTTTTAATTAAAATATCCTGCCATTCTTCCCTTTCCAACTCGAAGACATAAACTGTGCAAGGCAATAAGGTAGAAACATGATTCACAATAATAGCCTTTTAGCTGAATGAGGATAATATCAAGAGGTAAATTTTTAAGTGTGAGGAAAGTTAAGTTTGAGTGGTGTAAAAGAATTGTCTTTTAATACTACTCGTGAGCAGTATTAAATAAGGTAGAAACATGATTCACAATGATAGTCTTTAAACTGAATGAAGATGTTAGGTCTGAGGAAAGTTAAGTTTAAGTGATGTGAAAGAAGGTCTTTTAATACTACTCGTGAGCAAATTTGATTACGGTGAAAAATTCAATAGTGAAGACCTCAAACTTGCCACCTTTCCAGAAAGTTAAACCTCATCTGTTGCCCCCCAACTATCGTGGTCTTTATGTATGCTTGGCTTGAAAGTTGCTTTTGTGTTCTAAACCGCCTTTGCAGGTTTTCAGTCTAGAATCCATAGCTCACTTTTTTTCTTTCTTTTTTTTTTTTAGTTTGAGCCCTTTTTCCTCTTTTTTTTTTTGTTTTTTTTTTTTTTGTGTGAGCTATGGTGATAACATACTTGATAACTCTCTTGAAGTGAGATGACTCAAGTGGCCTTGCTTGCTCGTGCTTGTTCTCAGTTCTTTTTGGTTTTGAATTTTCCCTTGTTGGCTTTTTGGTGGAAGGGATGAACTTTTTCCTTTTCGGAGTTTTTGTTACAGAGAACCGAGATCATAGCCTTCTTGAAATGAGATGATTCAAGTGGCCTTACTTGCTTGTGTTTGCTCTCAGTCTCTCTTTTTTTGGATTTTCCCTTGTTGTCATTTGATAGAAGGGATGAACTTTTTTTTTTTTTGTTTTTTTGAGAATTTGTGTTGCGTAAGACTGAGAACTTTTTCTTGTGTTGAGCATTTGTGAGAATTGGGAGGCCACTGAAGTCATTTAATATGAGAGCTAACTTCTTTGGAAGCTAACCCCGGACTTCTTGCAAGGATGTTGATAACCACTGTGAATTCCTTTTGAGGGTTGAGGTGCAACATTTGGAATCCTTCTTACTAGATTTGGTAGCACTTTGAAGATCATTACTATCAAATCTCCCTTAACTTTTATTTTCACCCACGAGTAGTATTGTTTACAAAGTAAAGTGTGATGGTAATAATGGATAGTATAATGGCAACGAGTGAGAGATAGATGTAAGAAAAATAAAATTTTTGGTAGAAAGTGGTAGAATATGTGGATGTAAAAATGAAATTTTAGTAAAAAGTGGTAGAATGCACACATTACATCTTTTTGTTGTACCAAGAAAAAGAATACCAGGTGCCCATTTAACAAAGACTACACCCTAGATTCTGGACTAAATCTAGGAGATTTTTACTATTAGATTACTTTGGCAAGCTATCAAAGATACAAGTTTATTCAAAGGATTCCTTGTCATTCAAAAATGTGTGCGAACTATTAGGTCAGATCTGACTTGGAGGCCTTCCAAAGTCAATGTAATTCTAGCTCGAAATCTTCACTTTTCAATTATCAATCACATCGGGCCTAGCAACTTGGACTTGGTTTTGCTTGATGAGGCGGCAATGGATTGTGGGTGACATTTGGCTCATCGGAAAAGTCCAACCACTTTGACTCGATTAATTGTTGAACTATACGCTTCAATGCCATGCAGTTTTCCAAGCCATGGCCTGGAACGCCATCATGATATGGGCAGGTAATGTTAGGGTCATACCACCTTGGATATGGGGGTTTGAATGGCTTTGTAGGAATTGGACGGATAAATTGTCTTTCGATGAGTTTTGGGTATAACTCGGTATAAGTTATGGAAATTGGTGTGAAAACTTCTCTTGGTCTTGGTGCAGGTACTGGAGGAGTAGGAGTAGGTGGCCATGACTGATTAGGTCTGTTAAAAGGATAATTGTTGGGCCTATTGGAAGGATAATCATTGGGCCTATTTGGAGGATAATTATTGGGCCTATTCAGAGGATAATCATTGGGCCTATTTGGAAGGTAATTATCGGGCCCATTGGCAAAATAGGATAGGCGAGGTCCGATAGCCACAGTATCCACGAGGGGAATCCTTCTTCCGCGTCCTATTTGTTGTACTTCGTCATCTTTTCTTCTGGATGGTCCTCTTCTTTTCATAGGATTATTAAAGGATTCAGCAATATTCCCAGTCCTAATCTTATGCTCGATTCTTTCTCCAGACATGACAATGTTAGAAAAATTAGTTGCCGAATTGCCAATTAGTTCGTCATAATATAGGTACTTCAGTGTCTGGACAAACAAAGTGACCATTTCTCTTTCTGTCATGGGTGGCTGAACTTGTGCTTCTTGAATTGCTTTCGCCTTGATTAGCTCGATCAATTGTCTCATTTGTTCGGCCATACTTTCTATCTTGGACTCTATCTTTATGAGACGTCCTTCGATTTGTTCTGCCATTAATCTTATTTGGAGCCGAGTTGAATATCGGTGTCGAGGTCCAATTTTATCCTTTTAAAAGTAAGATATATTTTATTAGATCCTATGTGTATGTGATTGATGCAATGGATGCATGTAGGAAAAATGAGATTATGTTTTTATCAGACTTTGTATGCACATGATTGATGTAATGGATGTATGCAACGAGATTATGTTTTTATCAGACTTTATATGCACGTGATTAATGTAATGGATGTATGCAATGAGATTATGTTTTTATCAGACTTTATATGCACGTGATTAATGTAATGGATGTATGCAATGAGATTATGTTTTTATCAGACTTTGTATGCACGTGATTAATGTAATGGATGTATGCGATGGGTGAATTTGATTATCCACTATCGTGGAACTTCAAAACTTTTAGTTGTCATTATAAAGACCAAAAAGTTAGTATAATTTGATGCGTGGTTTTAATGCATGAAGAATAATTGCACAAGAAAGATAAGGTTATTAATAAGTTAAATAGCAATTAACAACTCATGAAGTATTATGGAAAAATGAATTAAAACCATAAATATAAGACACGAAGAAAATAAAAGTGTAGAGCAACAACATAGCATAACAAGGACGTGCTTATGGCGTTGGTAAAATGGTAGAAATTCTATGGTCAGTTCTATGGTTAAGTGGGGAGTTCTATATGCATAAGGTGGCTTATCAAAAAGGCAAGGGATAGTTCCCGAATCCCATCACTAAATTATAGTGATGGCCCGATTCCTTACCCTCTAGGGTTAATGTAAGGAATGGATTAATTCGAGTCATAGCTTTTCGTGGGCCCATGCAGAGACTAACCGTCTCAGGAGGCAATACACTACTTTGCTACTTTGAAACCGGTGAAGGCTTGGAGACCATGGCCTCACAAGGACAACAACACCAATTCCGCTTAGAAAGAATTGTGTTCGATTTGAGAAAGCTCGGGTATAGAGCTTCATATTGTGAATGCATTATGCATGTTTAGAATAAGTAAATATAACATATAAATCCACATAATAAGCAAAGTAAATCAAAACAAATCAACTTTAGGCTCGACTCACTAACGTGGAGTCCCCAGTGGAGTCGCCAAGCTGTGGCAACGTAGGGTTTTCGGGAGTCGCCACCAATCAGTTTTCTTAGGTCGATTGGTCACCTTAAAATTGGTCTGCGAGAGTTCGGGGATCGGGAGTACGGTTACGTTAAAACAACTTTGTTAAAACGCCCAAAAATTGGCACCTTAGTTGATTTTAATTTTGTTTTGCTTTGCTTTTAAATAATTCTCAGTTAATTTTCAAAATTAGAAATTTTAACTGGATTAGTCGAAATGTGGATTTTTAAATTAATTAATTTGTATGAAATTTTATACTTCCGAACCATGGACTCTGCCGAGTCATTTGGACACGGAAGATTTTTGATTCCGAACCATGGACTCTGCCGAGTCATTTGGACACGAAATTTGGTGAACTTTTAAATAATTTAATCCATATTGTAAATATGGATTTTTATCTTTTTTTTTATTTAATTTATTTAATTAAAAGGGTGATATTTTTTTTAAACCGCAGATCCTGACGGATCATCCGGATATGTAAGTTGATTTAATTTATAGTTAATTATTTAATTCTTATTTTTATGGAATTAATTATTAGTTTAATTACTAATTTGTAATTCTTTTTGTTATAGAATTTTTAGATTCATTAATAATCTAAAAATTTTTATTTTCTATAATTTTCTTTCTTTTCTTTCTTTTCCTTCTTATCTTTCTTATCTTATCTTATCTTTCTTATCTTTATTATCTTTTTCTTATCTTTCTTATCTTTTTCTTATCTTGTTTTAATTTTCTTTTTGTTTTCTTGTTTAATGAAAAATATTTATTATTTTAGTGGATTTAAAAGTTATATTTTAAATAAATCAGTAAAATATAAAGTCTTAATTTTCATGTATTTTTTTTAAACAGGTTTTATTTTTATTTTTTTATTATTTTTACTGGATAAAAATAACTATTAAAATTAATTTTAACTTTTTGTTATCTTTAAAGAATTAAAAACATGTATATAAAAATAAAAATAATTGTCTTTTTTAAAAATAATTTTTATTAGCCTTAATAATTAATTACAAAATAATCTTCTTTTAATTTTCATTTATTTATTAATTAGTAAAGGGTAAAGGTGAATTAAATAAAAAAATTATATAAAGAAAAAAAATTAATAATAATAAAGTGGGGCTTTTTGGCCATCCACTTTAAAAATAATAATAAATGTTAGCAAAGTTAATTAAATTAATTGTTAAACAACAATAATAAAAAGTTAGTCAAGTTGATTAAATTAATTAATTAACCACAATAATAAAAAGTTAGCCAAGTTAATTAAATTAATTAATTAACAACAGTAAAAAGTTAGCCAAGTTAATTAAATTAATTAATTAACAACAATAATAAAAAGTTAGCCAAATTAATTAAATTAATTAACAACAATAAATAAAAAGTTAGCCAAATTAATTAAATTAATTAATTAACAAAAATAATAAAAAGCTAGCCAAGTTAATTAAATTAATTAATTGACAACAATAATAAAAGTTAGCCAAGTTAATTAAATTAATTAATTAACAACAATAATAAAAGTTAATTAATTGTTAACAACAATTATAAAAGTTAGTAATAATGCAAAAATTAAAAGGTTAGTAACAATAATAGTATTAAAAGTTAGTTGTTAGTAAGTTAATAACAACAATAAAAAAAGGGGTTAGTAATAAACAAATAATAAACAAACAAGTAAAAATTAAAAGGGTTAGTAATTAATTCTGCAAGAATAAAATACAAAGTTAGTGACCAAAGTAAAAGAAATTGAAAAGATGAAGGATTAAATGAGAGTTGTACCCTTGATTTTAAATTCTGAATTCTGAGAAATGGAAACAGAGGGCGCGGAGGGGAAGAAGATGGCTTAATCGTCAAAATGAAAAGTTTTGAGATTTTCTGAGGAAAGGAAGGAGAGCTAGGGACTAAGACTGTAATTTTTTCTATTTTAAAAACGGAGCTCTAAGCTTTTCTTTCTATTTTTCTCTGTGTTCAGCACAAAATTTGGGGGGCTATTTATAGAGGAAGTTTGGCTGAAATGTTGATGGATAAATTAATAAAAAATTTCAAACTTATCTTTTAAATTGGTAAAATGACAATTTTAGTCCTTTACGTCTCTCAGCCTCTGGATAAGTTCCTGAAGCTTCTGATTTTGACAATTTTGTCGTTTTCTGTCAATTTGCGCCAGAAACGTCGGCAGGCCCAAAATTTTATGTGACAAACTACCAAATGCTCCTGGAACTTTTAGAATTTGTCAATTTTTCCCGAAACTTCTCAATTTTGTCATTTTTACCTCAAACTTTTAATTTTTTGTCATTTTTTTCATGAAATTTTATTTTATTTCAAACATACACATATTCACACATATATCATTTTAAATCAAATTTTCACAAAAAAAAATATATTTTAAACTAATTAAATTTTTTTAATAATAATAGTAATATTTTTTTCTTTAAATTAATTTTTTTTTAATAAAATTTTTTCAAAATTTTAAAACACCCGGACGAAATTGGGTGTCAACAGATCTTGAAACTGAAAATATTGTAGATGAATGGAATATTGCAAAAATGTTTCAACAATCCATATATTACCCCATTATATCTATTAATGTAACAATGTCTTCAAGTAGATACAACGTCCACGAACATCATTCCTCCAGAAAACACCACTATCCAAGGGCACATTGCTACACGCTATTTAAGTAATGAGCTTTCCATTTTCAATTCTACACCCACATTTTCATAAAAAAAATTAAAGCCTCAGAAAATGTTATTCATTATAAGATGAAAATTTTGACCCACCTGATTGCATATGTCCAAACAAGCATTGTCAGGCAATTGTTTAGTATGAAGAAAGAAGCATCAAGTCACGTCATCTGAGGAATCCTACTTTCTCAATTTGCTGTCATAATGGAAAAGTTAAGTTGCCTCATGAAGCACCTCCTCCAGAATTACCTCGCAAGTTAATGAATTACAATGGTGATGTGGAGTTTAAACATTTTTGTAAGCATATACGGGAATTCAATTGACATTTTTCTTCTATATCCATGGGGGCTAAAATCAATATGGGAATCAATGACAGGGTGGTCCACCTACGTTTCAATTAAAGGGAGATAATCATCGTCATATTGGTTGCCTATTGCCATTTGATGGGAATCCACCAAGATTTGAATAATTGTATATACATGATATGGAGCATGAGACGGAAAATCAAATTAGGAGTTTCAATTCAGAGAATGCCACTGCACTTGATATATCAATTATTGAATCATTAATAAAGATGTTTGATGAGCACAACCAATTATGAGACAATTTCGAAGGGCTTGTGACATGTTACGAGAATCTGAAGGTTGCCTTGTCTGATTGAGGTTGCTTATGTCTAGATCTAGAGATGGTCACCGATGTGACCTACCTGAAACTACTGAAATCATTGAATTGACAGTTGGCCTTGAAGAGAATAAGGGCATACACGGGATATTATATTTTTCATGCATCATCATGGCCCAATACGTATCAATGTACTACATCTTAAATTAATGTCATTACATTTTCCTATATTGAGGCTAGATGGTGCCGATGGTTTCTACGAAAGGATTGCTTATTGTGAAGACAGTTTGGCTAGAGGCATATGTAATAAGATGACCATAAGGGAGTATTATGCTGTCCAGCTACAACAATGACATTTCGTTTATTCTTTTGTGCTTCAGAGTTGTAGGCTTTCCTAGCAATATGTTGCGTTTGCTTAATGTTGTATTTTTTAGGCACGCTTCAATTGGATTAGATCACATCAAGCTCAATTATGTTGTGAAGTACTCTATGATTTGGAGGATGTTGTTAACAGAGGTGATATGAATGCATCGTTAACTAGCAGACATTGTATTCTTCCAGCATTATTTAATGGTGGCCCCCGTTATATGGCTTAAAGCTATCAAGATGCAATGACTATTTGTCATTGAATTGGTAATCCAAATCTTTTTATTACATTGATATTATAATCCTAACTGGAATGAGATTACGAAATGCTTAGAATTGATTCGAAGTTACAATCTTTGCTTCATGACATCACTAAGGGACAACATTTTGGTAGATCTATGGGCAATAATAACACACTATCCAATTTCAAACTTATTATATATTCATATGTTATACATGTTACCAATAACACTAGGTAATTCTTTGTTGTTTGGTTTGCATGTAGTTGTTATTGCAGCATAAAACAAAAAACGTGACTTACCACATGCATATATTGCTCTTTTTCTTTATTAAGAAGATAAACTTAATGACCCTGTATCTATCAATACATATATATCCACTAAGTTGCTTAGTAAAAAAATGAACCTTGTCAGATATGATGTAATGGCTAATCACATGATGCACGGCCCTTGTGGAAATGCTAACTATAGGTCCCCTTGTATGGTTAATGGCAAGTGCAAGAAAAAATACCCACATGCATTTCAATCTGAAATATCAATTGGTAAAGACGGGTATCCTATATTTAGGCACCGATGTACAGATGATACGGTTATAAAGCATAAATTTATTTTTGATAATCAGTCTATTATCCCTCACAATGTCGATTTAGTTGTGAAACATGACTGCTATTGCAATGTTGAGAAAACAAATAGGGATAACTGCATGAAGTACTTGTGCAAATACATGCATAAGGGAAGTGATAGGTCGACTGTTGTGGTTGAAAGTTTTGGATCCAATTCTTCAGCTACTCAGTTGTCAACTAGGCAGGAGGTTGATGAAATCAAATAATATATGGATTGTAGATATATTTTAGCATCTGAGGCATGTTGGCACATTTTTTTGTTACAAATTCATCACCATGACCCCCCTATGAAGCGTCTATCTTTCCATCTTCCCAATAAACAAAATATTGTGTACTTGACAAGTGCCAACATCCAAAACATTGTTGAACGTTAGAGAAATAATGTTATGAAATTCTTGGCATAGATGCGATATAACGTAAATGATAATGCAGTGAAGAGGTTAACATATGTAGAGTTCCTTATGTATTATGTTTGAAATTGACAACAAAAAGAATGGACTCCTCGTCTGACAAGAAAAGTTGTGGGTCGGATATGGAATGTACACCCTACTGCTGGTGAAAAGTATTACCTTTGTATGTTTTTGAATGTTCAATAAGGTCCAACCTCATTTAACGACTTACAAACAATTTGTGGTATTATTTATCCTACTTTCAAGGAAGTGTGTCTTGCATTGGGTTTGCTAAATGGTGATGGTGAATGGCATGAGGCACTACATGAAGCTTTCCAATGGGTAATGCCTTTTTATTTATGAGAGCTATTTGTAATAGTGTTATTATTTTGTCAAGTTGTGGACCTACAAGAGCTTTAGATGCGACATCATGATGCATTGTCCAATGATGTTATCACAATGCAATGGTGAATCAGGAATGATCATGACTTAGTATTATTAGAATTACACACTTTATGATGTTGAGAAAATCATGAATATGAATGAAAGGAGTTTGCAGGAATTTGTTGGTATGTCGTATCCCAATCTGACTATTTTAGTTATCGATCACAATTCATTGATACTTGAAGAGTTGAATTATGATTGGGCTGCACTTTCAGCAGAGCATTCATCTTTATATCATGGTTTGAATGAAGGCCAATTGTAGCAACGTGATTTTTAGGAGTCGCCACTAATTAGTTTATCTATGTCAATTGGATACTTGTTATGGTCTGCGAGAGATTCTAAGATCGTGAGTCGGTTACACTAAAATAACCTTATTAAAGCGCCTGAAAATTGGTACCATAGGGTTCAGTTTTATCTTTTCCTAAATCTTTGCTTCTTAACCTAATCTTTGATTGAAAATAATTTTAATGAATTTTATTTTTAATTCCAAACCGTGAATCTTATCAGACCAACCAGATATTGATTCCTAAACCTTACCACCTGATTTTTATTTATTTTATGAAAAATTTTATATTTCCAAACCATGAATCCTATCGGACCACTTGAATATAGAACCTAAAAAAACTTAGCCTATTTTCTATTTTTTTATCTTTTAAATATTTTGATTGACTATAAATCCAAACCATGAATCCTGTCGGATCACCCAGATGTGGATATTAAAATTATTTCCTTTACTTTCTTTATTGTTTTCAAAGATTTTTAAATAATTGTCCAAACCATGGATCTTATCAGATCAGCTAGATATGGATCTTAAAATTTGTTTCTAATTATTGTCCTAAATTCATCCTAAGATTTTATTAAACTCATGCAGAATGAATATTCTAATTGTGATTTTCGAGGTGCATTATGTGAATTACATTAAACTATTATGAGATTAAAGAAATATGCAAATAAATAAACTAAGTTGCACCCTGATACAAATTCGATGGTTAAATTTAATGCATGGACAAACAAACCAATACATAAAGACAGAAAAAGAAAACAATAAAAGGCTTGCTGTCACTGACCTGTATGCAAAATAAAAAAAAAAGATGAGTTAGTGATTTGATTGACAGAAATAAAAAGTTCAAGGCTTGAAGAGCAGTTCTACCAAAATCGTGGTTGACTAGGTTAGATCCGGATACAAACGGGTCGAATCGCGGGTCGTGATCCGGATCTTATTCGATCTCTCTGTCCTTCGGCAATGTCGGTGGGAATGGCAGGTGGTGGCCTAGAGTTCGGACGACAGCGACCCTAGGTGGCAACCTCCAGCGGGCTGACGGCGGGGAACGGAAAAGGATGATGATGGCAAGGCTTGGAGCGAACGGGTGCGGGAGGCTTTCAAAGACGGCGGCTGCTGGCACGGCGTGGAGGGCGACGACAAGGGCAACGGCGGCAAAGCTGGAAAGCTAAAGTGTCGGCGATTGGGGAGGCGAAGCGTCGGCCGGAAAAAGGGAAGGCGAAGCATCGGCAGCAGAGGGGGGTAACCAGGGACGGCGGCGGAATGAGGTAGAGCTTATGGTTCTTTTTTGGGTGAGGGAGGAAAAGCAGGGACCCAAACTGCTGTTTCACCCTTTTTCTGACTGAGCTTAGGGTTACGAATTTTCTCCCCCTTTTCTCTTCCAAATGTGACTTACTTATACTAGAGAGACTTTAAAACGTGATTAACAAGGTTTTGAGAGTTTAAACGTGATCCAAATCAGACTTGAAAAGACTAGGATATAATCTAATGAAATACCAGTTTAAGTCCAACAAAACTCTCCAGCTGCCTATTCTGCCCTAAATTCTGTGTGAATTCCAATTTGACCCAAAACTTCTAGGATTTGTCAAATTAGCCCAAAACTTTGCAAAAATAACCAGATTTTTCTTAGAATTTCATAAAATTGCCAAATTTAGCCAAAACTCTCTAAAATTGACAGATTTACCACAAATTTTCTAATTTTGCCTAAAAACTTTTAAAAACCCTCACTTTCCCCCCCAACTTTTTTTTTCTTGCCAAAATTGACCCAACAAAACCTTTAGGACTCTAAATTAGTATCAAAACTAAACAATGTAGCCTAAATGTGACAAGACCAACTAACTTTAAGATGCCAACAATGACCTAAATAACAATTGACCAAATTGCCTCCAAAAATGAAAATGCCCCCCAAAACTAATTTTCTTAACCTAAAAGCTTAAAAAAAGTCAGTGCCCAGACTAAATTAGGTGTCAACACCAATTATGAGTTTACAATTCTGTAATGGGTTCGATACAATCTGGAATTGGTGGACTTTTTTTGTATATGAAAGTTGTGGCACTGGTAAAATATATCTTTGGCACACACTTTTATCACATGTTTGCTTTGAGGGAAAAATAGCGTTAGCTGTTGAATTGTCAAGTATTTTTGTACTTCTGTTATTGTCCATTCGTAAATGAAAATTCCCATCAAGTTAGATTAATTTTTTGTATGCAATGTTAAGCAATCAACTCCACTGGCAGAGTTATTGTGTAGGATGAGTCTTATTATATAGGATAAGGCATCCATGGCTCACCGACATGCTTTTGAGGCTTTAGATCGCACTATGCATGACATCACGGATCCTCATGATCATATTGCTTCGAATAGAGTCTTTAGGGGAAAAGCTATTGTACTCGATGGTGATTTTCAATAAATCTTGCCCGTCATTAATCGTGGTAGAATGGGTAATATTGTTGCAGCATCATTACCTTCATCTGCACTTTGTTCACATTATAGTCTTCACACACTTGCTTAAAATATGAGATTGGTACATTCTAAAAATCCAAAAGTTGCGGACTTTTGCTAATGGATCTTGAACCTTGGAGAAGGTCAGTTTCCATCACATAAGCTATCAGATGATGACGAAGAACCAACTTGGACCAAAATCCCTGACAGATTTTTAATTTCCTTGCATGAGGATCTAATTAATAGTGTTATCCGAGATACTTTTCCTGATTTACATATCATGCCCATTGATAAGGAATATCTTAAAGAAAAGGCAATATTGGTGATAAAAAATGATATTATTGATGATATTAATGATCACCTACTTGCACGAGTCCATGGAGATGGTGGAACATACTTGAGTGCAGATCATATCTCACAGCCTTCTAAAAATTTTAAGACACATATGCTATTATATAAAGTTGAGTTCTTAAATAGTTTGAAGTTCTCTAGACTTCCTAATCATGTCTTAGAGTTGAAGGTTGAAGGCCCCATAATATTGTTAAAAAATATAAACCAAGCGAGTGGGTTGTGCAATGGAATAAGACTTATCGTTACTCGACTTGTCGATAGAGTAATTGAGGCAAAGATCTTAACTAGAAGTCATGCGGGCAATCGTTGTTTGATTCCACGAATTGATATGGTACCTTCTAACACTCAATTACCATTTAATCTTTCTCAACGGCTATTCCCAGTAAAACCACGTTTTGTAATGATAATAAATAAGAGTCAATGATAAACGTTCAATCATGTTGGACTCTACCTTCTAGAACCTATTTTTAGTCATGGACAACTATATGTTACTGCTTCTTGTGTAACCTCACCTGATGGATTTTGAATATTGTTGCAAAATAACAATCCAGGATTCAAGTCACACACAAAGAATATTGTGTACACAGATGTTTTTGAACGCTTATACAACCGCCACATTTAAAGCATTTTATTTTTGGTATTTTTCAAGTGGTATAATTTATTTACTTCAAATGTTATATTGTGACATAATGAAATGATTGCTTAATGCAGCATTAATAGTGTATTAGATTATGTTTTTTTTTTATATCTCTAAAGTAGAGTTGTTTGATTTTTTTTAATTCAATTTCCTATGATGCGAACACAATAACAACATCAAATATAGGACCTTACACAAGTTGGATATAATTGGTGCTTAAAGGTAAGTGTTACTCATATTTGGGATGCCATGACAATAGATGAGAGCTTCTTCGGGATAGAGATGATCTTTCTAGATTCTAATGTATACTTTTATTTAAACATTAGATCATTGTACTCATTATTTATATCAATTATATTTTGCTAATTGTTGTTTTCTACAGAACGATCATATATGTACAAGAATCCTGAAGGACCTAGATAATAAGTTTCTAGTACTTTTGAGGAAGGTTTTATCTACACTGTGAAGAACTTTATTGTTAGCTGTCTTTCTAAATTTTGGAACCCTGTGAGTTGTCCACACAATTTTTTTTTTAGGTACATTATTATAACCCGGATTAGTGATGTTTGCCTCGACATTAAGCGGCACAAATTGAATTTGTCTAGTTTTCAAATATCAACAAGCGTGCTCCACGTTATGTTTATTCGATAGGTATTTTTTCTTGCCAAAGTTTTTAGAAAATCATAATATAAAGTGTAATTTAGAAGACTAATATATAGTCTGTTTGTTGATATACTTTTGTTGTGGTTAATGCATCATGTAAACAGATATCATTGGGAAACTTTGGAAACTTGGGCCTGTGATTTCTCAACAGGTTAAACATGGCCCTCATACATGTAGGTGTATACTTTACTTAAGGGCCAACAAGTAAGTAAATTTTCAAACACATATAACTATTTATTCTTCTCCTAAGCAATATATTTAATAATAAGTTCAATAATTGTAGTGGTGCTGAACTTGAGGTTGTGCTATGGGGGGATAGGCTTGACCTTGCTGATCATCAGTTCATCTTGAGCATAAACTATAAACATGTTATTTTGGTTATAACATCTACATATGTAAAGCAATTTGTTGGTATGAGGCACTGGTGCATTTGTGATACTCTATTGAATTACCTTTCAACGGTTTGATGTATTTTTATTCTATGCATCTATACTTCCTAATATGTGCATTGCATTTGTAGGGAAGGGTTTTTTGTATTCAACATGTGCAACCAAAATATATGTCAATCTTGCCATCCCTACAGTTGTTATCTTAGAATAATCGTAAGACAAATAAAAAAGTATCAATTTGGTTTCTCACTTATTATCATGAAGGTATACTTTATAAGTTCAGTACTTTTATAGGCCTACTATTGGTGACATCGGCATTATTCATGATGCAACTTACTAGCGAGTAATGGATGACTCAATAGTTAGTAATGTTACTGAACGTTTCACTCTGCTTGATATTGAGAATCGTCCCTTAAAGCCTACTGTTAAAGTATATTAAAATTGGTCTTTATTAACTTAAACTCATATGATTTCATCATTAGTGATCAATTCTCATTTGTTGTTACAAAATAAAGTTTTTTTCTGCCCTGCAACAATTATGTGTAGTAGTCAACAGTACCCTTAGTATTATGAGAGATGCAGTTCTTGCTTGAAGAAAGTACAACTACAAGGTTTGATGTACCATTGTGATAAATACAATAATAGTTACTAGCAAACATGTCATCAAGTTGTTATAACTTACTATCATTAATACTTCATCTTTTTATTAGTAATATTATTGTCACGCCATAGGCTTGTAACATTTTTTATATGTTTCGTTCTGTAGGTATAAAGTAAATCTGAGGTTGCAAACCATTCATTTGACACATATTTTGTTGCATTCGACGAGGTTACAAAGCAGTTGATTGAATGCCCAGCATCTGAATTATACATGGCAAAGGCCACAGTTTGTGTTCCCAACAAGTTGCTTTTTCATTTATATGCAATTATCAATGTCATATTATCATATTTTAAATGTAGAAGGAAGGGTTAGAAAGCATACAAATGATATTTGGACAGCTAATGGGCAGGCAATTTATTTGGGAGGTGCAAAAAACAAAGTGTAATCTTTAGAATTTACGTTTTGCATTTATAGTGTAGAAAATACATCCAATAAATTGGTTAGCTGACAGTCGATTACTATTTTAGCTTATTTCTAAGGTATTACTTGTAATTGTTTTAGCTTCCAATATTTTTTTTATAAAATTATAGATAACTTCTATCAACTAATTGTATGTGTATTATTACTGTGACTATTAGTTTCAATCATTAGGTAAAAGAAGCTCTTCCTTGAAAATATGTTTTTCAAATGAAATGTCATCAAATCTTCAACAGCCTAAGCACCAACACTACCTTGTGTTATAATATATTTTGTTAACTAATATTACACTTTAAGTTTCTTTTTTATTAATATATTGTCATACTAATGTAAATAACTTTATCTTCATAGTGACACGAGTTCAGAACTAGACCAATGTAACATTGTTACAACTGTCATTACCCCAGAGACTAATAGTAATATACCCAGTTTGATCAATGCAAGGTATTTAATTATTTATTATTCAACATTGTTTTAAAGTTTTAGTTATATTTTGTTTACATCATGTTGAGATTGAACTACATGTTATATTTTATATGCTATAATATACATAATATTTTTACTATTGAAAGTGGCGGCACAAGTAATGAGCTATCAATTTAGGAAAACTGACTAAATATTTTGTTACCACAACATTTTCAATGCGCGGATTTCATGTAAGTATTATATCTTTGTTATATACATTTATATGAGATGTTTTTTTTAAAAAAAATCTAACCTTTCTTTGATTTAGCAAAAAGGAATTATGTGATCATTCAATAACTTCTATAACAAATGTTTTACCTTCAAACAATGAATTGACTGAGTCCTTCCATAGATTTGAATCTTCTCCTAGTACTGCAAAAATTAATCCCCACAATGTTTCAGAGATGGTTACATACCTCTAACAATATTTCTCTATGTTAATAATTATTACAGTGCATTATTTCATAATCAACCTGCAAAGCAAGATATGGACACCAATGATATAGCTACTTAAAATTTTTGCAATTTAAAACCTAAGTGCTTAAGGGGACACAAATTTTTTCTCGTTGGTATTTAGTCAAGATTTTTTTGTTGTAAAAATTGTTTAAATGTTTGTCTTTGTTAGAATATATTTTATACCAATATTTTGATAACAATTTAAATATTTCAGTTTTTTTGCAACATAATACTATTTTGTAATCAGTCACAACACTAGGCATGTAAACTAGTTATGTTGTTATAACAATTGCAAAACACACTACATTCTATTGTTCTTAGATTCTCTGCATCATGATTTGAATATTTTGTTATATTAATTTGACTTTACAATTCAATTATATGTTCACTATAACTTACATGAACTCTTTGACATAAAGTGTAGTGAATGTCATCTATACAACCAAATTATTGACTCATTGTCCTCTCAAGAACGCACTCCTGTAAGAGCTAATGTCAAAATAACTGACACCTATATATACAACCACTCCTTCTGCATATGAACACTTTGCATGTTTAATACATATTAATATTATAGATCCAACAAGGCCTTTGCTACCCCGAACAACTCATGGCTTTTCTAACTACACTTACGAAGATGCAGAAAAAAAAAAATGCTCCGTCATTACCGTTCAAACTCCGTTAGATATATTTATTCTCACAATAAAAAACTTATCTTATGAAGAGAAAAAGCAATTCAAAGATTAATATGAATGCATGCGATTATGTTGTGCCAACCTTGCCACTGTAGCACATTAACTTCATACCCAATATACTGGACATGAAATTAGGCTTAAAGAAGAAACATCTCACCTAAAAATAAAGCTAAACCAAATCCACTAAGAAAATGCTACTCTTCGCAAGATAAATGATGGCATTGCCAAATGATGCATTCATCTTTTTTAAGAAAACTAAAAACTGTATTGCAATATGCGAAAACAACGCAGACAAATTGGAGACCAAAGCACTCAAATCCCTAAGCAATAGACAATTTGTTTAATTTAGACTTAGAACTCTGTGTCTCCCCTCTGAAGAAAACTAATCTGCTTTATGTCTATCCTACTATACTCATGTAATATACTATATACATTTAACTATAATTTCCTAATACTTGTCATTCTTCTCCTCGTCATATTACAATATTTTTTCTCTTAATTTTATAAACCCAAGTATTCCTATAAGACAAAACAAATGATATATTCAGATAGTCATGCCACTTTGTCACTAACATATATAAGCAACACTCTATTAGAAACATATTGCCTGAGCCAATGATTAACTGTCATGAACAAATACAAATTCCCAAAATAACATATAACCGACATATACAAATCTCCCTTATCTTACAGTACACCTATACACTTCCCTCAATCATCAATATATTATATTGTCTACTCACTTATATTCTTTGATGATATAGGATACTAACTACACTATGAGGGACATTCCTTTATCCCAACTCGCACCTGAGAATACCAAAAGGTTACTCACAATCAAAGTATGCCGGCTTTGGAATGCTATCATCCTAAGATCCACACCTATTAATCTTGGTCGAAATAGCATACTCATTGAAAAAAATGCTAGCATATTGGCCTTGCTTACCAGCACATATATAAGTGTCTTCATTTACAATAACACAACACCTATACTGCAACTATACCTAAATATCTGCAAAGTAACAAATATGGTTAGATATCTATGACCATACCTTCACAAAATAATTAATATTACATTCATAAATCTATAGGGCACCATTATATAAACAACCGTGAACAAAAAAGACATGGAATGCTTCAACAATATACTTTTCAAAAAATCTAGATTTATTATTAATAACTTCACTTTAATCGCTAACAAAAAAAATAAAGGGCTACCATACATTATTTCACCATAATCCTAAATAGGTAGACAAATATACAACAAATTCCAGATAATCAAAGTATTTTGTCTCATGGCTTTGCTTTTGTTGTTGTTGATACAGCATCCCTATGAATACACATAGACACCTTTTTTTATAGGTATTATTTTTCACTTGATCTTTTGTAACGCCACAATGATTTCTTACCACACTTGACCAACATTACTCCACTGTGAACAGAAATCATTAAAAAAATTACTGCTATCAGTCCATTTTACCAAATCAACATCGATGGCCAGCAAACATAAAACAGAACACTGCAATTATGGATATTAGGCATAATTTTTATTTCTTTAATTCACATTTTAACTCCATCCAATTTATTCTTCAGTTCTTCCTGTGTATTTTTCACATGCTGACAACACAAATAGTGATAATGAAATGTCTGCTACTCTTTAGGATAATATTAGGACAAACATCACTGAGAAAAATGATCATTGTAAGGTCAAGAAAAGAGCCAATTATCATTACATTGGTACACATGATTGTTAAACAATTCCAAGATAATATATATATACCAATACTTTCCTCAATTATATAACAATTTAATATTATCACTACATATAATTTCTTTATAAGTGCTCCATCTCTTAGCAGCACAACCATAATAAAATGTTATATCGGTTTACCAATTCTTCAGACACCAGAGATGAAAATAAGGTTACCTTTCTCCATCCTTAAAATTATCTTCATTTTTACACGTAATAATTGGCCTACCTTACCATGTATAACATATATTTGCCAATGAATACACGGCACTTGCACTACATTCCTCTCAATCAACACAAACTATACATCCATTACAAGAGATAATAACAAACAGGATGTACATTAACGAACTCCTCTAGCTCAATCCAGCTGACCACATGGTAACCACCAATACCATCAATGCTTTTACCATCTCCTTCCTTAACTCAATGTAAACAACTTACCTTTGTTCTCTAGAATGAAAAATTCACATATCTAGCTACAATAAAGAATATTAACTATTCTCAAGGCTAGTGATATCGATTCTACATTGCCACAATACCATCCAACCTGCAGAGAACACCTTTTGGCTTACAAAGTGCCCTAAGAATGATTAACAATTTGAACCTTGGTAATGTATTATTTAACCCACATTTTTAATCACATACTCTCATTTTGAACAAAACATAAATACACATGATATCTACTTGTCAACATTTATATTCTAGGTATAAATTAAACATTATTGTTCAAGACAACACTAGAGAAGGAACCTTCATTATTTCTGGTTGAACAGCGTAGCTGCTCATTAGAACTCTAGCTATCCAGCTTGTAGCTAGCCCTTTTACAAATAGATATACATTATCTTCTCAAATTAAAAACAAAAAAAGGCTCGCATACTTTAAATATTTATTGTTAGCCAAAGCTTTAAGCCCAACAATACTAGCATTAGAGTTGACAAAATATTTGACCCCACAGTTTCTTCTTACCTCTCCCAATCATCAACACCTATAAAATGCCTCCAAATTATAGAACACTCTGCACAATCACCCACAGACATGAAGAGCACACCTGTAAACACTTTTGTCCAAGACAGAGGCATTAGTCCAAAAGGCAAAAAGTAAGATATCATCTTCCATGTCTTTTTAATTAGCAAAATATAAAACACCTGCTAATATCATTTCCCATTCAATATAAGGAAAATGGTTGAACTATCATACACCTCCTCTGTAGAACACTAGCGGACAACTTAGCATGCAAAAATCAATAGGCAAAAACTATAAGTCTTACTTCTCTTAAATAAACTATCCCTTCATCATGACCTTATACTTTCTACCCATATATGCTCTTATTTTTCTTCTCTTACCAAAAATTTATCTGATCTATAAAGTGATTGAAAGGACAGAACAATGGCAGATTATCAACAGAAAGACATCAATGCACACCAGCCATAAGACAACACAAGCAACTTCCCTTCTCCTTTTGTGCATTATGATATGTGATAATAAATAATAGATACATATAGTATCTCCAAATGCTTCCAGCAATGAAAGAAAGATTCACTTTATATAATCCTATGTAATAATAGATAAGAAATAAATGTACTATTTCCAAATACCTTCAGCTACTTAACACAAATTTACTTCATATACTGCATTAATACAAAGCACACAACACTCTATCTCCCACTGCGCAGCGCAGACATTCTTCTAGTGAAATATAAAACTTATAAAAATAGCATCATCAGCTACAATAAATAATTGAATATAGAAAAAAAAATCACTACACATAGCTCTACTCAAGTGGTATAATAAAAAATTATACTACAAAAGATAAATCAAATATCTACTAATAACAACAAGCACCCTTTGGAAATGATCATCTAATAATAAGGCAGGATAAGAGCAAGCATCCATTTATATTAATAGGCTAGCAATGAGGCAGAAAATAAATCCAACTTTGTTGCTAAGGAAGCATCATAGTTGTAGATGTAAAAAAATGTATCATTCAATACTACACAACCATGAGGCCCACAACATCAACATGACATATTATGGAAAAGAAAAAAACCAAAGAAGCACTTATTGTACTCCTCAAGCCTTAAAAATTCCCAAGCACAAGAAACCAAGAAAATGCATACAAATTATATTAATCTAATTTAACAAGAAAAACAAAATAATTGAACCTGGAACTGAATACAGACATAAATAAGAGCAATAATCAACCACCAACAACATGTCTCAAAATTTTTTGGAAAGTTGTAAAATAAATTTATGTGAACATGTATCAGTTTGTTGTATCTATCAATATATTGACATCAAAAACAAAAGAAACTTTTTTACCTCATACAATTTATTCGAGCTCATAAATTCTTTCCTCTATCTCAAATAAAAGTTGTTCAGCTTTGTACCAATAATATGCTCAAATAAAAGCGTCTACTATTAAAGGGGTCAAATAGCTACAGAAAGTGTCAAGCACTTTTCCTCCAGTATTGAGTGTCGGCTGAGAAACAACAATTAAAATTTGTATAGCTAAAACATCTCTTGTTATTATCAAAATAACAAAGTATTTGCTACTAATAACTCTCTACTAGTTTAATATCTCAAATGGAATATCATCATAATTATCATCATAACCAGAATCTTTAATAAGATACATCTCCAATTTAGATTTAATAGCTAAATCTTTCTCTTGATTCTTATGTTCCTTATACATTTAACATAACCTAGAAAAATTTCAACCAGCAGAAGGATAGTGCAATATTTTCTTTTGTTTCCTACCTTACTTAGCAACTGTGCTTGTTACTTCTCTAAAGGATGCAAAAAACTCCACCATATTCTCTAAACCTTGCAAACAACTTCCACTCCACCAACCTAGTCAACTCAACACTATTCGGCTTTATAAAAATTTTAAATTTCCATTTAGTATAATCGAACTTGTATCAAAGATCAAGAGTTACAATAATAAAGAACATGACATTCATGTACTTGACATTTCTCCAATACTTGTTATATATTTTGTTTTATTTTCTTAGTCATAGATTTCAAGTTGGCAACATCACTATTCTCCATTTCATTCAATGCTACTTCAATCCCATAAAATTCATGGAAAATATTATTTGTAATCATATATGAGGAATTCGAGACATGAGTTATTATTTTATAAAAATGTTGCAAAAGTTGAACCGTGATCTTAGGAGACACTCAACCACATCTATAGCATACTATCATTTTCTAACCTATATTGGATATCATGATCTCTCAAGTTCACAAATACCATTTGGAACTTATAAGCTCCATCTAACATCAAATATATGGAATTCCACCTAATTTTTTATTTACGAAAAGGAAAAGAATGTTCTTACTATCAAATTTATAGGAACCACACTCACCTTAAATTTTCTTGACTTATAAAGAGAAGAACATAATATATCTCATAACCACTCAATGCAAAAAATAGAATTAGAAATCTCTCTTAAACCATTATGGTGAAAACTTTGTCTATCCCCCAAAGTTACAAACATTTTCCAATTATCTTACTAACTATTTTACAAATCCGGTGTTACTACAGGATCCCAAATTATATTGAGTTTCAGAAATACATATATATATATATATATATATATAACTTCTATAGAAATATTCTTATAAAAATATTATAAAAAATCAACAATTTAAAAGGTAACAAAATGTTTCTAGCATCATATCTAGTATTGGAAACAAAATTATCGAGTGTGTCAAACTTTTAAATTTTAATTAATAAAAAGTCAAGCGAACATATCATCATCTTTTAGATTCTTTACTTTTATTTGGTCTTGAATTAACGAACTGTAATAAATATATATGCAGAAAAATGCGTCATACAAATACAAACTTTCTAAAAAAAATATATAAGGTATTCTTTTAGTAAAAATCTTATACCTATGTGAAGACTCGATAAATTCATCATCTGATATTATAGTCTTTGTGGCATAAGTTATTAGATGATTATGTAGCTCATTACTATCAAAACAAATAAAAAATCAAGTCATCAATGAAAGCTAGTAATGTAAATATACACAATATAATTATAATACTTACATTACATTCGTGCATTTAGAATGTTGTGATGGTTGTGTTTTCAATGAGTTATAGTGTAATGAAATGTTATTCATTATATTGCCACTATCAGTATTGCTGAATTTTGACTTACTATATATGTAAACCAAATAACTAAGTAAAATTTTAATATAATATTAATAATAACAAAATCAAAAGTTGAAAGGTTATAACTAAGTAAAAAGTAATAAGAAATATACACATATATATTACAATGACATCAAAGTTAACACATGTATTAGATATTTGGCAGGCAATTACTAGAAAGGTATGATATACTTTAAGATTGCACTATATTAATTAAATAGCTACATAATGTTCAAAGGAAAAATATGTTATTGATTGTTCTAGTCATACTATTAATGTTTTCCGTTTTGACAGCAGTAGTACCAATATCATAATAAACTAATCATACACTTGTCTTATTGTATAAGTAAAAATTTTAGAAAATTAGTACCATATTATACATACAAAATTTTAATTGTAATATTAATAATTTGTGAGATTCAAACCCAAAGCAGTATTGTCATTTAGGGTGCTAGGCATTTAGCTCTGTATCATTTGACAAACTTCTTTTCAAATATGAGCTTCCTTGACTAAATGATTGGCACTGAAATTTTAATCAAAGTTACAGTATTAGATTTAGTTTTATATAAGTCATTTATTTATAAGCAATAATTATATGCTTTAAATGGTAACATGAGGGGAAGTGATACCTTCAAAATAAGCTATAGAAATAGTTGACTTTCAGCTGACCAATATACTAGATATATTTTCTTTACAATAAATCCAAAGCATATGTTCTCATGATTATATTTAGTTATCTGGACTTCCCACAGAAATTGTGTCTAATATTCATCTCAATACAATTTATAGTTTTTCTTGTCATTTCACCTAGTCATAGAGTAATAACAAAAAAGGTCAATAGTTTTACACTAAAACACAAGAGATTATATCAATTTATAGATAAAATATAGGTGTCCTAGAGCAAACTGAAATATTCATTATGTCTTTTCCCATGTATAATTCAGAAGCTAGACATTCAAACAACTGTTCAGCAACTTTATCAAACACAATAAAATATGTTCCAAATTAGTAGTCTGTGATGCTTAGACTTACTTTATATCTACACATGATATATCATGAAAAAATTACAAGTGTAATAATAAAAATCTTATGGCATAGTTACGTGTCACTCTTATTATTAAAATAATAATCAACATAGAAAGGAATATTGATAGTCACTCATAAAAATTTTATAGCACGGTTATTAGTCACTATGTGACAATTATTGCAGTAATACATAGGCCCTTGTGTCTGTATTTTCTTCAAGTAAATGGTACACTATTTGTAGTACCAAGGATATTATTAATCAACACATAAAATTGTTGCACGCCACACGATAACTCTATTTTGCAATAACACATTAATTGTTATATCGAATCATCAGATCATAAGAATTTCAGTTAATAACAATTTAATCAAGTGTATCTCTATTGTAGTGTCTAAATGTCTATTTTTCAATATCAAGTAGTGTCAATCACTTAATGGTCTCATTGATTTCTGATTACTGCATAATTCACTGATTTGGTATATTGTGAATAATGCCGACCTCCCTAATACTTGGCCTGTAAAATTATTATTAACAAATTGTACATTACTCAGATCAAATGTATAGCAAATATTATAAATTCTTTACAATCTTATGATTGCAGTATAAAATCAACCACATAAATTTTAAGGTTCACATATACCGTTGTTGCACAGGTCAAATATAGCAAGTCTTATCCTATAAATGGAATAAAGTACCAATTAGTGTAGATGTTTCATAATTAAAATATGTACTACAATTGAAATACGGTACACCAATATGAACAAAAAATACTTCATGATTTTATACCTTGATATGACTTCACATACATAGATATCGCAACTAAAATAATATGTCCATTTCTCACATTAATGATAGATTGATAATTGAAAGCATCAACTCTATCGTTAACATCAATTTCTACACCATTATATAAATTAAAAAAAATATTAGTTATAGTACTAAGAAAAAATGTAAATATATAAATATTGTTATAAAAATCACTTACATGTGATTCCTAAAGTGTAATGTGCAACTTAAAGTGATACCAATGCCTTTAACCTATTGAGAAGCGACAGGGCCATATTATCATAATTTTTCTATGACATCTATTTATATTATGAGCATATCATAACCAAATTTAAAAAAGAAAACATGTTAGCCTTTATGTCATAATATGCATATATTAAAAAGTTAGTTAAAGAAAAAACCTATGTAATTGATGTTGTGGGGAAGCCGCAATGTGTTATCTGAATACTCAATAAATTCAAACTTGTGTCTTCTAATCTCAGGAAAATCACTAGTGACCCAGGCTACAGTCATAAATCACAAAAACTATATCTTGTGCTCACATGATATAGGGCTTTTAATATCAGATAGACGATTCAAAGTAAAATTTTTAATAACATACACAAAACCTTCTTCAATGACACTATGAAACTTAGAATCAAGTTCCTTCGGAATCCTTGCACATATAAGGTCATTTTGGAGAAATCAAACTTAGTAAGTATAATATTAAAATTAGAAAAACTAAGTATAGTAATTTGATATTTAAGGAATTTAAAATTTTACATTAGAATCCAAAAAGATTATCTCAATCCTGATAAAGCTTTCATCTATGGTCATAGTATCCCAAACACAAGTAGCACGAACCTTCAGGTACCAATTATATCCAACATAGTTAAGGTCTCGAATAACATGCTACTGTTACCTCATATTGAAACACAGATTTCAAAAAATTAAACAATATTGTATGAGACATATAAATAAACAAACATAACCTAAAAAAATACAATAACAACACTCACAACCTATTGCATTATGTTAAACAGTAAAACATGCAATAACCAAATTATACCAATGTTCAATACAAGAATAATTGGCTTAAACATGGTGGTTGTATAAACGATCAAATACTTTTGTGTATACAATATTTTTCATGTATAACATGAAACTTAGGTTGTTGTTCCGTAACAACATACAAAACCCATCTGGTGAATTTACACAATATGTTGTAACCTACAATTGTCTATGGCTAAACACCAATTTTTGAAGGTAAAGACCGACATGATTAAATATTTGTCCATGACTTTTATTTATTGTCATTGCATAACAGGGTTTCACGATGGATTATTGTCGTGATAGATCAAAGGATAGTTGAGCATCTGAAGGAATCATTTTGATACTTGGAATCAGGCAACAACTCCTAACATTGCTACCAATCAAGTCTCAGCCTCAATAACTCTTTCAGCCATTCGTGTAATAATAAGTCTCATGTCATTGCACAAACCATTAACCTGATTGATATTCCTAAAAAATATAACAAGGATCCCAACCTTCAATTCTAATATATGATTCAAAAGTCTAGAGAATTTTAAACTGTTAAGGTATTCAACTAAGTATAACATAGAATGTGCCTCAATACTTTCCAACAGTGGTGAAATACGATATGCACTTGAATATATTCTTGTATCTCTAGGGAGACTTGCAAAAATATGATTGTTGACATCATTAATAATATCATTTTTTGTTACAAGTATAGCCCTTTTTTTGAGATATTCCATGTCAATGATCCTTACATGTAACCCATAATATGTAAATGAGATAACATCATCAACTGGGTCCCTACTCAAAGGAATTAAGAATCAGTCGGGTATTTTGGTCTTGATTAGTCCTTCTTCATCATCATAAAGTTTCTCTAATGGCAAACGTCCCTCTTCCAACTTCAAAATCCATTCACAAAATTATGCAACTTTTAGACATGCTAAATTCCCTAATCTCATATTCTAATCAAGTGTATGGATAAAACATCGTGACCATAATGTCGAAGAAGGTATGAAAGCAGCAACAATATCACCCATATTACCACGATCGATAACGAGTAAAAATTAAAGGAAATCTCCACCAAGAACCACAGTTTTACCGTCAAACACTTTACCTACAGAGGTAGGATCATGTAGCTGCATAATATCACGTAGAGTTTTATCTAAAGCCTCAAAAGCATGTTGATGTGTCATAGGGGCTTCATCCCATACTATCAAACATGTCCTACATAGTAGCTCAGCTAATGGGGTTGATTGTTTAACATTGTACACAAAATCTTTATCTAACTTTATAGAGATTTTTAAGCGTGGGTGTGCAGTACGATCCCTTGGAAACAGAATTGCTATAGTACCAAATGATGCAACCGCTAATGCTATTTTTCCCTCTGAATGGATGCATGAAATAAGTGTATGCCAAAGATATGTCTTACCATTGCCATTCCTTCCACATACAAAAAGGAATCCACCAGATCCAGAATCAATTGAGCCAATAATAGAATTGTAAACACGCAACTATTTTCATTTAACCCATGAAATAACATTGAGTGTTCAACTGATAATACATTCCAATCATAGTTCAATTCTTCAATTAACAATGAATTTTCATCCAAAATCAACATACTGAGATCAGGGTAAAGCATCCCACCATTTCTATTAAAGATCTTTTTAACATCATATAATGTATAATTGTACCTGTCGGACTCCAACAATATCAAAGTAAGATTATTCTTAATTTAATATTGAACCATAATAATATCATCAGATAATGCACCATGGTGAAGATTACACAAATTCAAGGGGTCAACAACTTGACAGAATAATAATAATATAACAAATAGTTCATGTAAGTAAGAAGGCATTGCCTATTCTGAAGCCTCACATAATGGCTGATGCCACTCACCATCACCATCTAGCAACCCAAATCCAAGACATGCTTTATTGAAAGCAGAATAAACAATACTAAAAACTGTGTGAATCCTTAAATAAAGTCAGGCCTCACTGTACATTTAGCAATATTTGTAAGTAATACTTTTCATCAGTAGTTTGGTGAACATTCCACAATCTACCAACATATTTTCCTTGAACATGTGGAGTCCGTTCTTTCTTTTGCCTATTCTAAACAAAATGCATTTGAAATTCCACATATGTTAATGTCTATGTAATTTCATCATTCTTATTGTGCTTCATCCATACCAGAAACTTGGTAACATTGTTCATCTGGTGCTCAACAACATTATGAATGTTAGCACTTACAGGATACACAATATTTTGTTCATTTGGCAGATAGAACAAAAGATGTTCAATAGGTAGGTCATGATGATAGATATCAAACCCAAAAATTTGACAGTAAGCCTATGATGCATAAATATATCTATAGTCCATGTATTCTTTTATTTCATCCACATTTTCATTATGTTCTTGACTAGCCCGACATCCAGCCCCAGCACTTTCAGTCACAGTAATCAACCTGTTAGTCCCCTTATGAATGTATTTATAAAGATACATCATGCATCTATCTATATTAGTCTTCTCGACATTAACATGACAATCATGTTTCACCACCAAATCAATATTATAAGGAACAACAGAACAATTGTCGAGAAGTGCTCCATTCTTACTTACTGTATCTTGTGTGAGCCGACATTTATAAATAGGATATCTATCTTCACCAATTGAGGTTTCAAAATGAAATTGTTGAAGATATTTCTCCTTACATCTTCCATTGACCATGCAAGGCGACCTTAAATTAGCATTTTCACAGGGGTCATTCATTATGTGCTTAGCCATTGCCGCATAACCAATAAGGTCATTTTTTTTGTTTAGCAGCTTAGTAGATATATATTTATCAATAGATGCATAGTTTTACCGCTAAACACTTCCCCCACAGAAGTAGGATCATGTGGCTGCATAATATCACGTAGAGTTTTATCTAAAGCCTTAAAAGCATGTTGATATGTCATAGGGGCTTCATCCCATACTATTAAACATGTTCTGCATAATAGCTCGGCTAATGGTGCTTATTATTTGACATTGCACACATAATATTTATCTAACTTTATAGGGATTTTCAAGCATAAGTGCGCAAGACAATCCCCTGGTAACAAAAGTGTTACAATACTAGATGATGCAACCGTTAATGCTATTTTTCCCTCCGAATGAATGTGTGAAAGAATTGTATGCCAAAGATATGTCTTACCATTGCTACCACTTTTATATATAAAAAAAAAACCCACAAGATCCAAAATCAATTGAGCCGATAATAGAATTGTAAACATACAACTGGCCTTCATTTAACGCATGAAATAACATTAAGTGTTCAGTTGATAATGCATCCCGATCATAATTCAATTCTTTCTACTAACAATGAATTTTCCTGCAAAATCAACATATTGATATCAATGTAAGACATCCCCACAAATTCCTTCAAGCTCCTACCATTCTTATTAAAGATCTTTTCAACATCATATAATGCATAGTTGTACTTGTCGGACTCCTATTGTGGCAACGTCGGGTTTTCTGGAGTCGCCACCAATCAGTTTACCTAAGTCGATTGGATACCTTAAAATTGGTCTGTGAGAGTTCGGGGATCGGGAGTACGGTTACGCTAAAACAATATTGTTATAGCGCCCAAAATTGGCACCTTAGTTGATTTTAATTTTGTTTTACTTTGCTTTAAAAAAAATTCAGTTAATTTTCAAACTAGAAATTTTAACTGAATTAGTCGAAATGTGGATTTTTTTAAGTTAAGTTGATATTTCCGAACCATGGACTCTGCCGAGTCATTTGGACACGGAAGTTTTTAATTCCGAACCATGGACTCTGCCGAGTCACCCGGACACGGAATGTTGATGATATTTTAAATAATTTAATCCATATCGTAAAATATGGATTTTTTTCTTTTGTATTTATTTAATTTATTTAATTAAAAAAACTTGATATTTTCCAAACCGTAGATCCTGCCGGATCATCCGGATATGGAAATTAATGAAATTTAATTTAATTTTTTTGTAGCATCAATATTTTAAAGTCTATGGTTAACTAAAATAATTTAATCCATAATTACTAAAATTTAAAGTAATTCTTTAGATAAAATTTTTATTAATATAAAAAAAAATAGAATTTGAATTAATAAGAGATGAAAAATTTTAATAAATTATTTTCTTTATAAAAAAGTAAATATGTATAGATTCAAAGTACATATAATTTTTATTTTTATGGTATATATTTTTTTTACCCCAAATTAATCATTTTAATGATAGAAAAATATAACGTAAAAAAAAAATCCAACTCAAAATTGAAATAAAATAAAATTTTAGTTGATCCATGTGAATTTATGGGTGAAAAATCTCAACATATTATTTTTATGACCATGATACCCTTTTATTTTTTTTATTTTTTTTTAAAACGGTAAATAGAGTTATATAATTATGGTTCATAAAAAAAACAAACTATTACACCTATATTTGATAAGTACCTTGTGTCTAACAAATTTGTATTCATTCGATTTGGGAACGTGAACTTTATTTCTATTTTATTAAAATAAAACTTGGCACAAGTGTATAATTCTATATTATAATTATCTATTTAAAGAAAAAATTTTATTTATATATTTTTCCAATGCAGACTAAACACATATTAAAATCTATCATGCATACACATATATATATATATACACACACACAAAGAAATTAATTTGTCAAAAGATGCTTATACTTTTATGTACGTGGTAATTGTAGAATATATATATGTATAAATAAATATCATACCAAACATGAATGTACAAAAATGTGCGTAGAAATTGTAAAAACACAAATGTATAAATATGCACAATATATGTATTTTGACAAATATATACGAAATATACAGACAAATTTGTACAAAACAAATACATAAATATATAAAAGAATATCAAAGGTAGAATTATTAACTTATGCATAAATATACATATACATATTAATGTATATTTTTGTGATATTCTACATATATAATGTTATGTATGTAAAAATCTTAAAATTATATATATTTGGAATGTATTGGTTGTTGATTCTCAATTGATTCTTTATTTCAAAGCATATTACCATGATTTCTCCTTAATCAGTTTCTTATTCCAAATATTTCACATTAATTATATATATAACTCCTTCCGCGTTATCTAATGTATTTGTTTGTAATTAACGGGGGTAAGTTGGTCATATTTTATGTGGGTTTAACGGAAGACAGAAACAATCAAACGACAATCAAACCAACAATGAAAAGAAATGCTGTCAATGGCTGATCTGAAAAAAGAAAAGAGTTAGTGACATAAATGGACAAAACAAATGAAAGTAAGGACTTAATGAAAATTTTTACCAAAGAATAAAAATTTTTTAACCCAAGTCAAACGTCTGGTTCGTTTCCTTTCGTTTCTTATTCGTCTCATTCGTCAAGGCGTCGGTGGCTAGGGAACAGCTGGGTGATGTAGAGAGGAGGGGTGACCAGAGGTGAGCGACGGGAGCAGAGGCGAACGGAGGAGCTGGAAGGCGGTGGTGGCGTCGGCTAGAGTGGAGGCGCGCGGAAGCGTCTGGCAGCAGGGAAAAAAGCGTTACGGCAGGGGAGGAGGCGAGCAGGGGACGCGACGCGGCGGGCGAGGAGGCGCGGCAGGGGACGCGACGCGGCAGGGAAGGAGGCCGGAGACGGTGACTGGAGTGAGAGCAGCAGGCGGGCGGCAGACGCGGCGCTGAGCGGAGGGCGAGTGGGGAAGGAGGGCGAAGGCGTCGTCGAGGCGCGGTGGAGCTTGGGCAGCAAGTATGGCTGGCGAGGGTGAGAGTGAGAGAGAGTGAAGGAGAGTTTGTGTGTGTAGGAAGGAGGAGAGTTGTTCTGACGAAGATGGCAGTGGTGCGAGGGAGCAGAGGAGGGTATTTCGCGAGAGAGAGAGAGCTGAGCCAATTTCGAGAGTCTCTGTCTGTCGAGAGTGGGAGGAGTTGTTTAAGTAGAAAGGGAAGAAGAATCGAGAAGGGAGCAGGCGAAGAAATTTGTGCCCGGGGAGCGTCTGTCGGCCATTTTTAATTAATTTTTTTTTAATTTTTTAGTTTTTAATTAATTTCATTTTAATTTTAATTAATTTTTTAATTAATTTTTAATTAATATTTTTTTTTATAAAAGAAACACACAAAAAGATGCCCCTAAAACAATATTTTATATCTTTTAATTAATTAATTGATTTTGATTTTTTTAAATAATATTTTTTTAAAAAAAAAAAATTTAAACTGGTCGGACGAAATTGGGTATCAACACCTATAATATCAAAGTATGATCATTCTTAATTCAACGTTGAATCGCAATAATATCATCAGATGGTGCGCCACGATAATGATTCCATGAATTCAAGGGGTTAGCAACTTGACAGAATAATAATAACTTAACAAACAATTTGCGTAAGTAAGAAGACATCGTCCATTCTGAAATGTCACGTAATGCCTGATGGCACTTACCATCATCATCTAGTAACCCTAGTTCAAGACATGCTTCCTTGAAAGTAGAATAAACAATAATAGAAACTGTGTATAAATCCTTAAATAAAATTGGGCCTCGCTATACATTTGGCAACATTCACAAGTAATATTTTTCACTAGCAGTTGGGTGAACATTCCACAATCTACCAACACTTATTCCTTGAACATGTGGAGTCCATTCTTTCTTTTGCCTATTCTAAATAGAATGCATTACAAATTCCACATATTTTAATGTCTTTACAATTTCATCATTCTTATTGTGCTTCATTCATGCTAGAAACTTGGTAAATTTGTTCCTCTAACGCTCAACAACATTATGGATGTTAGCACTTACAGGATACACAACATTTTATTTATTAGGTAAATAGAATGAAAAACGTTCAATAAATAAGTCATGACGTGGATGTCAAACCCAAAAATTTGCTAGCAAGCCTATGATGTAGAAATATATCTATAGTCCATGTATTATTTTATTTCATCCACATCTTCATTTTGTTCTTGAGTGGCTCAATATCCAGCCCCAGCACTTTTGATCACAACAGTTGACCTGTTAGTTCCCTTATGAATATATTTACAAAAATACATCATGCATCTATCTGTATTAGTCTTCTCGACATTAACATAATAATCATGTTTCATCACCAAATCAACATTATAAGAAACAACAGAATGATTGTCGAGAAGTGCTCCACTCTTACTTATTGTATCTTGTATGAGTCAACGTCTATAAATAGGATACCCATCTTCACCAATTGAGATTTCAAAATGAAATAGTTAAGGATATTTCTTTTTACATCTTTCATTGACCATGCATAGGGACCTTGAGTTAGCATTTCCACAGGGGCAATGCATCTTGTGCTTAGCCATTGCCGCATAACCAATAGGGATATTTTCTTTGTTTTGTAGCTCAACAAATATATATTTATCAATAGATGTATCATCATTGCGTTTATCTTCAAGATTAAGGAACAAAGCAATATTTACATGGGGTAAACTACATTTTTTTGTTCTCAACAACCACTACATAAAATGACACAATGACCAATTTTGTTTTGATTAATAATATTTATAAAATTAATATTGGAAGTGAAAAATAACTTGGGTAAGGTAATATTACTGCTTATAGATCTACCAAAATGTTGACCCTTAGTGATGTCATCAAGCAAAGATTGGTACTTCATTTCAAATACTCGGTCAATAATGTCATATCTATCACAAGCAATTTGTCTTAGAGTTAATTTTAAATATTTTGTTATCTCAGTTTAATTTATGTTACATGTCATCATTATAAATATGTATGGATGACCAATCTAGCAGCAAATGGCCATTACATTTTGATAAGTTTAAGTCGTGTATCAAGGACTACTGATGAAAGAAGATGGTAGTAGGTAAGGTCTGTCAGTCAAGTTTGCACATAGATCACCCTTAATAACTGCATCTTTTAAACCATATAATACTTCATAAGAGAGTTCTTGTTGATGTTCTCTAATCTAGTGAAAGCATTCATCAAGAATACAACAATATGCAAACATGACATATTGTTGGAAAAGTATGTCACCTTAGAGTACCAAGCAATACACAAAATGTTGTTAATAAAGCTTAAAAGCATAGTACTCCCCCATTGTAACCTTATTCCATCTAGATCCTGTTAATGTCGCTTCACGATAAAAAATTCCTTAATAGTACCCATCACTATCATATGGTGTTAAGATTAGGAAATGCAATGACATCAATTTAGGGTGTAACACATTAATACGAATAGGTCCATGATGATGTGTGTTAACAATAATATCTTTTGTATACCATTCTCTTCTAGCCCAATAGTCGAATTCTTCTAGTTCATTTCAATCCCATTTTTTTTTATTTGTCTCATGCACTTGGCTTGTGAACGTCATTTCTCTTGCTTGCTTTTTAAAATTGTGTAACATATTTATAGCCTTGTTGTGCTAGGTTGTTTCAATTTGAGTGCAAGTGTGGTTTTGTTTTCTTAATAATAAAGGAAGGGAAATTGAAAATTGAACTTTATTTAAAATGAAATAAACTCAAATTTGTGATTACTAATGATTTTGATTAGGAATAGAGTATTTCAAAAATGGGTGAAATTTATTCATTACCATTTCATAATAACCTCAATTGTAATAAATTAAATAATGTTAAAAACAATAGTTGCATAAGCATAAAGCTAATAAAAGCTCCTAGTTATATTGCATAAAGCTAATAAAGCTTATTTAATGAGCAACACTATCTTTTGGTATTGGATCTTCATCTTCGTCATCATCTTCACCAATAATTATTACATTTGTTATGTTGGGTGTTATCCCTATTGGAAGATTCATATTGGGTCCTACATTTTGTGGAAAGTCTATGTTGGCAAAGATATGTCTCCTTTTTATATTGTTTGGTGTTGCGTAAATAATTTCTCTTTCAATTTCCTTTGTTTTTTTCTTATCTTGAATTACCAAATTAAAACATGGTTTTACTAAAATATGCACTAGGAATGGAATTACGTACAAATTCAGACATACTTACCAGTTCTATTTTCAATTCTACGTTATTTCACTTGAGATTTTCATTTTTATTACGAACATTTCTAAGCGCCGCTAACTCCTATTTCAAATTGTGTACCCAACTTATAAGTGATGTACTTGCCGTGATAATGGTAGTGTATGCATCTGTTGTTGACTCCATAATTTTGATTTCTAAAATGGAACGTGCTTTGTAGTACTTGGTTCGACTTTCCAGCAGTTAATTCTAATTTATATAGGTTGTCAAGCCTTGACTCACATTATCATAAAGATCTAATAAAAAAAAGATAATAATGGTATTATTTAAAAGTTAGCTATAATTTCAAATCTAGATATTTCAATAATTACCAAGATTAATCCAAAATCGGTTTAATATTATCATTGGAGAAAATGATATTTTCATTCCATGATGAATATAAAATTAGTTTAACATTATCAATTGACAAAATGATATTTGCACGTGATTCTTAGCTTACATGACAATCAAATATGTCATCTAGCAACATCACATACGTTTAGAGAAATAAGGGTAATTTAGAGAGTCTTTATGTTAAAAGATATCTTTTTATTAACAAAATTTTAAACTTTATCATGTGTCAGCACAATACTTACTCAGTTATAAGAAATGTCTGTTATGCCTTTAAGTCTGTCCTTCTTTATATATATATATAATAGATTTCTTCACCTTTATGACTATAAATTGGATGGCATTTTAAGATTCTTTTGTGCAAGTTCTATTGTTCATTAATAAAGTAGACTGTTAAATACATGTAGCTAAGGTTTTAGATCAATGTCCATGTATCTGTTATAAGGCATACCCTATTTTTTTTTGTGTTTAGGAGCTTCCTCATGCTAGACTTTTCTTGTAAATATAGTTTAAGGTAATTCATAGCCATAGTGATACAAAAAGAAACTAAAAATTTAGGTTAACCAATACTCTTAAGTGTTAGAAAACATCGTGTTTAGCCACTTTAAAGGGAAGTTCATCATTAATGATCATACAAATCAAAGCCTTTCTACATGTTTCTTGATCAAAATTTCCAATTCACAAGGGAACTACCATTACCTCTACCACTTTGTTTTTTTTGAAAGACAAAGATTGTTGCTTTTTGTCATATGTTAAATCATCGATCTTTGTAACACCTATTAATATGATTCTTTTAATGGATCATATTTTTTCTTACAATGCAACTTTTCAAAGTATTCACAAATCAAACATGGTTGCTTACTTGCTTTCTTCATACCAGTAATAATGGAACATTCTATGGGAACTTTTTAGTTTTTTTAATAATTAGAATAAGCAAACAAAATGAGATATAATTAAGGGAAAAAAAAGTTGCCAACTGATAAACAACCACAACCTTGTGACTGGGTGTCACCATGATCAAGCATCATTAAAATGATTTTAGAAAATGTAAGGTTCAACTAACAACCAGATAGAAACACAAATCTAGAGCAAGTCCTCCTAATAGAAGTTGCAAAACCTGCAAACAGTTAGTTAGCAATGTAACAAAGGGAATATGATAATCAGATACTAGAGATAAGACCCTATAGATGGCATAGAGCTCATCCTTAAAAGCTAATTCACAGTGACAAAAAAGAATTCTCTAATGACTCTGAAAAAGGGCATTGGTTCCCATTCATACCTAAGCTGCAGCACCCAAACCCAATGTTTGGTTCCATGCCCTGTTAGTAATAAAGATATCTGAATGGTTAAAGGAGCATAGATTCAGATTGCTACCCCATGTGTGGCATAAGATGGGTGAAAGGTTATATAAATCAAGAGGCCATTTTTTATGAAAGTTTCTAGACATAAAGAATTAGGCAAGTAAATCATCCCTCTTAGCAATCAAAGATGGACGATGGAAAATGGTATTACGGAAGACACATTCATTGCTACCAATCCAGATAATCCAAAGTGTGGAGAAGAGAATGTGGAACCAATTAGGTAGGAATTGTTGTTTATAACCCAAAAGATTACTAAGCCAACCTTCAAATGAAAGAAATAAAGTAGTTGAGGGTGGTGAACAAAAATTTGCCCCATAGATCACATGAGCAAGTGGAATATTCTTATAACAAGTGGAACATTGTTTCTGATGAAGCTTGACAGTGGAAGCATATCGGGTTGACTATACCACCATGGTTGGTAAGGTTAGCAGCCATTAGTAAGGCTTTTGATAAACATTTCTACAAAAATATCATGAACTTTTGAAGGATATCAGAGGCTTATAAAGATTTGACAACAATAAGGAAGTCTGGGTGTGTAGAACATTATAGAAAAGTACCTATAAGATTAAGGAGAGCTATTGATTTCTTACGGAGTTCAAGGGAATAGCCCTATTTGATTGTAAAAGAACCAGTTACAGAGCCATATAACAGAGTTTTAGGCATTCTTGTCTTCAATTAAATTAAGATTAAGGATCTACTAGACAATCTAAGATGAATAAATTTTGGATAATAAAAATTTCCCAATCCAATTTATGAGGGTCAAACAAGTCTACAACACAGAGATTAGGATCGTTAGTAACATCATGCACTAGCATGTCTAAATGAACTAGGGAGATCCTTAGAATCTATGCATCCTCTTACACCCTAATGGTAGAATCATTGCCCACCGACCATTGGCTATGGTCTTGAAGAAAGGCTCGACCATGTAGGAGACTGTGCCAGATGGAGGATTCATTGGTTGGAGCCTTAGCAGATCATATTGAATAAGAGTGGCCATATTTAGCTGAGAAGACCTAATAAACCAAACTATCACTGCTACCAATGAAGATACACCAAAAAGTTTTTGCAAGCAAAATCTGGGGTCTCAAAACCCCCAAGTCTTTTCAAGAGATGTAATAGCCCTTGATGCCAAAGGTGGATATTACATTTTTTTTAGAACTCGACCACCAAAATTAGACAAATTGTGTTGACAACTTATCTACTAAAGTTACAAGAACTTTCAATAAAGACATCACATAGATAAGAACAGAGGATAGGTAGAGTGGATGGAAATTAGATGCCCTGTAGGGCTCAATAAATTCCATTTCTAGTTTGCAACGTGGTTGAGGACCTTACTCACTAGGAACTGGTAAGAAGAGTAATAAGATTGCTTCTAAGAAAATGGTAAGTCCAAGTAGTTATGAATCCCATCACTAGCTCGAAACGGTGAATTCAAAGAATATCAGAACGCTGAGGACTAGATACATTATGGAAAAGGACCATTTTGACTTTTGAAAATTTATTCGTTGACCTGTAACAACTTCAAAATCCATGATAGTTTAATAGATGGCTTGAACAACTAGGACAGTTAGCTTAAAACAAATAAGGCAGTCATCAGCAAAAAAAATTGATTAATCCCTATGGATTGGAGCTTCTAAAATCTACTAGAAAAAGGCTTCAATATAGAGAATAAAAAAGGTAAGAAGATAGAGGATCATTTTGGTTGATGCCAGTTGACAGAGAAAACCACTCAGTAGTACAGCTATTTACTAGGACAAAATATGACACTATCATCACACACTACATGATAAGGCAGACCCGTTTCTCTGGGAATCTTATAGTTCAAAGGACTTTATCAATAAATGACCAAGCTAAGCTATCATAAGTTTTTAAGATGTCTAATTTCAGGATAACTTTAGAGGCACAGGAACCCGTAGTATGGGGAATACGAGTAACTGCATTCAAAAGGTCATGAATGATAATAATTTTATCCTGTATATGTCAGCCTAGGACAAAAGCATTTTGGTATGGTGATATAAGTGAGTGCAATACCAATTTTAAGCAGTTCACCAAGGCCTTAACAATAATTGTATATAGGGTATTGCATAAGTTGATGAACCTAAATTTTAGTAATGTAGGTGTCTTGAGCCTTAGGAATGAGAGTGATATGTGTATGATTTACCTCTCAAAGCACAAATACTCCATTAAGGAATGATAAAGAGGCGTGTGTCACTTCATCCCCCAAGACACCCTAAAATCATTTGGATACAACTGGTTGAAGTTTATTAAGGCTTAGAGCTTTAAAATTAGCCTGGCCAAAGGCTATTTTTCTAAATATCCTTAGTAAAAGAAATAAAGAAGGAATCACATTAAGCATTAAGAGGGACCCCCACAATGTTTGCATAAAGGGCCTTCTATCGGGATGTACGGTCTAATGGAGGAGGGTTAAAGCCAGTATAGAAAGTCTCTCATATATAAGCTCTAATATCATTATCTTTGTAGAGTTAGTCACTATTGTCATTCTGGACAACAACAATTCAAGAACGCACATGCCTGTTCTTTGTGACTTGATGGAAACACACCTGTTCTTCAAGAGTGCTTACACCTGTTGGAACTTTAGTTGCAATGTGGTTCTTTTGTTTTTGTGTTGGGCCTTTCTAATTGTTGTCCCTTCTGATTGTTGGGAAGTAAAAGAAGTGTTCAATAATGCTCTAAAATTAGCCATCTGTAATACAAACTTATTTGTTACTACCACATGAAATAATTTAGAAATTATGTTGGAGAACCAGCTTTTAAAGGTTAAGATGTTGTGGTCTATCACACATATAAAAAATAAACATAAAATAAACACTCCTCAAGAACTAAAATCCAGATAAAAAAGCATAGCAAGCATTAAAAGTATATGTTGTTAACATCCAAGCAAATGTAGAGGGACATGCCATTTAGTTCATGAAAGCTAGTTACATATTTAAAGATACAAAAACAAAATAAGCATCACATTTGAAGCCCTAGTTCATTCTTCCATCATGATGGTAGAAAATAAACATTTGTAGTCAAGTTGCATATAGGGGAAGATTAGCATGTGTTCTCACTAATACTTTTACATAATTCTTAGACTAGTGGTTGCAAGATTTTCTTTAAGAAAATTACCTTAGCAAAATCGCTCTAATCTCTCTCTTTGCTTTGAAATCGGAACCACTAAAACACCATTGATTGTAGCTGAATAACAGTTGATTAGAGGTCTGTTATCATCGTCAATTTTTTTAATTTGAGATGATTCCTGCTACTGTGAATGCCATTAGCTTAATCCTAATAACTTAACTCAACTAAAAAACCTCATTGCCTGGCTAGTGTTTGTGTCTGTCAACTCAAATTGCAGGATTCACGAAACCATAAATAACGATGGTGCTAGTTCTATTCCAATTGCGAGGAAACCTTATTTCCAGACTGTAGTTTCGATTCCTGCTCAAATCTGTTTACAGGTACAAACAATGATGCCTTTTGTGAGGATTAACATACAAAGACTAATGAAATCTAGATTTTAGCTAGGTGGAAAAGCTAGCAAGTCTATTCTTATTACTTTTTTACCAAAACTTATTGAAGCCACTTTTTCTGCTTGTCTCATATTGATTTATCTAATTCTCTACCGGACTGAATGCTTGTTATTAATATTGATTAATGCTAGCATTGTTAGAAGGTTGTGCAGGCTCATTGTTGTGCGAGAAACTTTGTACAATAGAGTCCATGGCTCTAAACAATGGGTCCCTTAATATGCATATTGATTCAGCCACATCCTTTGCATGTTTTGATTGTAAGAGAATCTGGATGTATGTTTATGATTGCTTTATGGCTTGTCCATACTAAAATTAAATTGTTATCTCATTAGTTTACCTCTTTTATTGACTATAAAAAATTACGACTCAAGACAAGATTTGGGAGTGTTAGTGTATTGGACGAACAGTTCCAAATACCTTATTTGGTTATTAGATGTCCTCGAGAAATATGTGATTTAATGATATGAACTAATTGACTTGATCTATAAAATGTAGATTAGGAAACCTGTGATTGAATCCAACTTTCCTTTATTGTTTAGAGCCATAAAGTGCATAAAATGCACAGCTATTTACTTTAGGTGCTATTTTCTTGTTAAGTCCTTTAAAAGAATCAAGGTACAAAACTACAAAAAGAGTTAGTTTGCTTAAGAATTTTTTTTTTACCATTTTACTACGAAACACAACTTAGGGTCTTTGGTTCAGTGCTTGACCATTTTGGTCTCCTCTATAAATATTTACTAGGTTTTTTGGGCTTTCCACTTTTGTCTTATCAAACTCTTGGTATAGAGAATAAAACAAGGAAAGAATAAAGCAATGTTTCCAGTCTAGCATTCCTTTTTTAGCATTACTTACACAAGGCATAATAGAAGAATTGTACTTCTTTTTTGTCATTTTCGAAGAGAACATAATGGACTAAAGGTCCATGATCCATGACTTTTTCTCCCTAACCTCAAGGTAGCTTCAGAGCCCTGGAGTTATGGCTGTGGCTTGCTTGCATTAGAGGAGAAAGCTAGATGGTCGTGGGTTACATGGAAATGAAAAAATTAATGGGCCATGATGAACATTTATTTAGTAAAATTGGCGGTTAATGTGTTAGATTTATAAATTTTAGGTGTTCGGATCAAAATGAAGAAAATTTAATGACTAGAGTGATCACTTTCAACCGAGATTCTATTAAAAATAACAATAAATGACAGAAGAGACTTGATTGGAATATGATATATGTGGTGAGTAATTTTATAAGAACAAATTGAAGAAAATGTACCCAGTTAGGATGAGGGATAAGTTAGGTGATGCATGGTGTAATTTACCAATAAGTAAAATGCTAATTGAATTTTAACATACTTATAAAAAAATAATTATAATTTTAGTTTTTTCTTCTCTATTTAATCTTTTTGCTTGTTTTATAAAATCAGTCAAGTCCGTAAATCTCAATGGAATTTATTTTTAGAAAATGAACACTCTCAAAGAAATTGAAAATTTCAATAAATTGGAAAACTGTTCTTAATACTATCTTCGTCTAATATTTTTTTGTACCATTTGACTTTTTTATATAATTTGACTTAAATTTATTTATATTAGTATTTGTCAGAAATTCTTTTAAAAAAACATATTTAGATATTATATATCTTGATTTATCATTTTTATATAAATTTTTTTTATTTATATACTAACATATTAAAAATAAAAAATTATAGATTAGTTTCTAAAATGTGCATAATGTAAACGGGGAGTAATAAATAGCCCCAACAGATTAACAGGAAAAAAGAAATACTAAAAACGAAGGAAAAAACCTCTCCTCACACAAGCCCCCAAAACGCAGAACCAGAGGTAGGGTTTTCTGTCCTCTTACTTGAGCTCAGTTGCGGAGAGAAAGAGAGAAGGAATAGAAGGGACTGAAGTCGTTTCAATCTCAGATCCGTCGGACCTCCGAGATAGGGTTTTCGGTCGCCGGAGAGAGGATGAGTGGGAAGGGAGGGGGAGGGAGCAATGGAGTTGGCAAGGCCACGGCGGGAGTCTCGGCGATTCCGTCTGCCTCCCGGAAGATGGTTCAGAGTTTGAAGGAGATTGTTAACTGCCCCGACCTGGAGATCTACGCTATGCTTAAAGAGTGTAATATGGACCCTAATGAGGCTGTTAATCGCCTCCTCGCTCAAGGTTTTTCCTTTTCGCTCTCGAATTAGCTTGACTGAAAATTTTCTTTTCTCTTTTCCCCTTCGTCGGTTTTCCCATACACATACGTATCTCTTGCGTTTTCTGAAATCAGTGGGGATTTCTATTTCTGGTGAAGTCGGAGGTTAGTCATGAAAACCGAAAGTGCAACGTTTACGTAATCAGCATTTACCTTTCAAGAATCTTGGGGTTTTCTCTGCATGAAACTGCTTAAGAATTGTTAAAATGGCACGTTAGGCAGTGATGAGAGATGCATGACTTTGAGAACCTGGGTTATTTCTGGCTGATTATGTTCTAGTCTTTAACCATAAAAGGTGGTATAGAGTGATTGTGTGTAATTCGTTTAGAGGCTGCAGCTTCTTATGATCATTAATTTTCTGTATTGTCAGCTATTCTTACTCTCACTCGCCGTAACCATTATATTGGATTCACACCTCAAATCCGACTATGTTGGGTTGTTGTGATGAAGTTCTTAGTGGTCCAGTTATATTAACATTAAAAATCCATTTGAAAGAACAGAGTTGCAATGTTTTATGCCAGATACCCTTGCTAATGTCCTTCATGTATCAGCAAATGATGAGATGAAACTCAGAAATTGTATTCCTCAATAAAATTTTCTCCTTTTGCATGGAGAAGTTTTATGAGGTGACTGTGGATGAAGATTGTGGTGATGTCACAGTACAAGATTAATACAGTGGAATGAACTTGTCCAACATGGAAATATGACACTCTTTGCTCTCGCTTCCCTGTCTAACCTTTTTCCCCTGCATTATATCCTTCTATATGGCAGTATTTGTCAAATCATTTTTTCTATTCCATTACCTTTCTCTTCTTGTGCTTAATGCAATAGGGATGATGGAAGTGTCTGCTTCATTGGATTTTAGTTTCTGATTTCTGTCTGACTTTAAGCTTGCTGTCTATAGATCCTTTCCGTGAAGTGAAGAGCAAACGAGATAAGAAGAAAGAGGTATGTTACCTTGGAGAATGCAAATCTTATGTTCCAGTTCAAATTAGTTTGGATGCTTCTTATCCTCTTTTATGCATCATTTCCTTCTGTTGCATCAGAATAAGGATACTTTCGATTCCAAACCTCGTGTTGGAAATAACACTACAAATCGTAGTGGTAGGAGTGGGACAGACCGACATGCTGGACGGGGTGGTGCAGTTCAGTATGCTCCTAATGGTAGAAATTTAAATTAAATAGGTTTCCATCATAGTCTAGAGGATGGAAAATCAAAGAGATTAGATTCATGAGGTATTTGTTTTTGGCAGAGACTGGACCTTCACATGGTAAATCTACATACAGGAAAGAAAATGGAACATATTCCCATGCAGGCTATTCATCTTATGCTACTGGTGCAGCGGGGAATAGCATGCTTCAGAGACCTGCATCCAACAGGTAAGTTGCTAGGTGATTGTCTGTGCTGTTTATTTCCTGTTGTGGAGCTTGTTTATTACTTGATATTTTGCATTCCATGTTGATTTTCCATTGTATAGTGGAATTTCTCAAGGTCACATTTGGCTCTTAACTTGACCCTAGGGCTTACATGACCTGCACAGACTATTCTACTCAACTCTAGGATAAAATCTGGGTGGTTTCTGAAACATTGATAAGAACAAGAGCTGTGCACAGGCTTCAGCAACCAAACCTTTTTATTTATCAACAAAGTCAAGTGGCTCTTATGCTATGTTTGAGGACCATTTGTCCTCTTTTCTTTAGTTTTAAGTAATCTGCCATGTAAAGCTGGAGGGTTTACTTCTCAAAGAGCCAGCAAGACAGTGGACGATTTATCTGTCTTTAGACATGTAGAAGTCTTAAGGCTCAGTGGTTGAATGCTTACTTTTAGATCGCTTGCTGAAGAAGCCAGCTGATTGGCTGTTTTTTCCATGAACTTTGCATGCTTTTGACCACTTATTGAATCTTCTTGTGTTCTACTTTTCTTATTTACTTTTTCTGCTTCACGTTTTCCATTTTTCATTTAATCTTTTCTTCACAGTGAATCTGTGCCTACTCAAAACAAAATTCAGACAGCTGGGCATTTAGGTGATGGAGTATCTTCATCATCACAGCTGCCTTCTGGATATCAATCTGCATTTTTAGGAGTCCCTGGTAAGGTATCAATGGCTGATATTGTAAAGATGGGTAGGCAGCAAAACAAGCCCCCCACAAATTTGCGTCCATCACATGAGAATGTCAAGGTATCAGAGAATGATGGACAAACCAATGATGAATGGCCTCCCATTGAGACTCCAGCTGCTCCCAACTTGCCCTCTGCTCTTGATGCACCTTCAGAACCTGAGATCTATACAAATTCATCAAGTTTGCATCTGGACAGATACAGTCAAACTGCAACACCTCATATTGAAGAAACTCATGCAGAGGATGATGGCACACTTCAAGTTCTTGATTTGGATGATGTTGGGCCTCATGAATCTAGTAGAAATACACAGGAGGATGATTCTAGAGGTTCATCTCCATTTGACAATAACTTGTACAAGGACATGAATGCCCACCAATCTCAAGGCCATGTGTTTGAGCATCCTGATGGTTAGTGTGATACACTGTATCTCACTGTTTTGTTTTCTTGTGTTTTGTTTTTTTCCCAAGTGCTTTGAAGAATGTCAGTCTGAACCATAATTGTTTGTTCTGACTAAAGGATGGGCTTTATGGTTCACATTGACTTGAATGGCTGTGTTTGAAGTTGAAAATGGTTTCAGCTCACTAGTCATTGCCTTTTCTTTTCATCCCCCTTACCTCATCTATCATCAAGTGTTAGAATTGAATTGACAGGGCCTTATCTTTTGGTTATTGTCACAATTCGAAGGGACCAACTAACCATATGCTAGGTTTGTGTAGTTGAAATGTTTTTATGCCATGCACCTCTCATCTTATGGCTTTACTACTCACTGCGTTCTTGTTTTTGCTTGTCTTTAAGTCTAGTTGATGCTTTGTTTTCAAGATGTCTCTAAGCTTCTCTGCCTCCTTAATATATGACTTGAGCCTACTTGTGCATCTTAAATCCCGTGATATATGGAAATATAATTTAAGTTATAGGATGAACTAATACTCTGGGTGTTTCTCTGACCTGAATGCCTTCCAGGTGTTCTGTTTCCTTGATTCTTGACTCTGTATGGCGGCTTACATTCCTCTTTTATGTCTTGCACTCTCAGCTGAGGATGATGCTTCTTCAGCAACTGCAAATATACAGCAACTTAGCCTGGAAGATAATGAAGGGGGTGATCTGCCCGAACAGGATGTTCCTTCTGTAATAATTCCAAATCACCTGCAGGTTCACACTCCGGAATGCTCCCAATTGAGCTTTGGAAGTTTTGGTTCTGCCTTTTTTGGATCATACCAGTCAAGGCCCTTGAAGGATGACTTGGATGAGACTACTGAAGTGGATGCTTCATTAATAAAGCACTCAGACAATAGGTATAATATGTAGAGTTATTAAAATTTGGCAGTTATTTTTCATTGTCATATGACCATTTTTGAAAGAAATATTTCCTTGCAGAAATGATTATTATGGTGATGAAGATGTCAGAAATGCCACGGAGATAATAAACAATGCCAATGCTGTAAGTTATAAGCCTCCATCAGAATCTCATTCAGAGGTTTTAAAACCAGAAACCACCGAAACTGCTCAGGACCAGTATGCATTCGCTTCATCTGCCCCAAGTTACAGCTATGAGAATACCCAGCAGTTAGACCCAACATACACTCATTCTCAGACAAGCACTAGCTACAGTTATGAGAACACCCAACAGTTAGATCCGGCATACAGCCATCCTCATCCTCAGACAACCTTGCATGTGCCACATCTATCTCCTTTATCAAGTGTAATGGTATTGCAGTTCTGTTTCTTTATTTTTTTTTTGTTCTAAAGTTTTGAATGCCAAAATTTATTTGAAAGAGAGCAGACTTCTGCTCCTCTTTGAAAGTTCAACTTATTAAATTGCAAAACAGTTATTGCCATGCAAGTTGTGTGAATGAAATGTACTTCTATAGAATTTGAATTGATTTATGACTCCACTTTGCACATATTCTGACTTATTGGTACCATAATGCTATTAGTGATTTTTGTATTTCCCAAAGGTATTAAATTTGAAAGAAATGGATATCTAGTTATACGAAGTGGACTCAATGTGTTCTGGACTGGAAGGCACATCATTAGAATCTTCATGCTTACATCTCACACATTTGTTAGGGCTCTAGGTTAAGGCAGTAGGTAAAAATTGATGGCTGTGAACCTCATGAGATATGGTATGTGTAGGCTTGGTGGGTTGTTAGTCTACATGTAGCTGATTTGTGTACATCCAGATGTATGTGAAAATGACAACGAGAAACACGTAGTAGTTTAAGACTTGGAATCACAAGGGTGTGACCAATTAGATGTCTTGGGCAAGTTCAGCATGAAGTTAAGGATGCTTTGGTGTGTAGCAATGATATGGAATGAGAGGTGGACTTTCTGTGACATATCTTAAGATGGTGAGCAGAGAACATAGCGCCTTGAAATTCTTAAAAGGATCTGTAGGATCAAAGTGACTTGAGAAAAAATCTTTTCTCTTGCAAAGACCTTTTGGGCTAGTTTCAGTTCAATATACCCATCTGGCATGGACATGTTGGGGGGGGAGCCATAGGTTAACATAGAATTGTAAGTAAGAAAGGCAAACAACTGAAAAAATCAATTTTGTAATCAATTACAACGTAAGCACAATTAACTGTACCAAATATCTCTACCTGCTCTCATAGTTATGTTATGACTAATATAATTTGATACCTTGCTGGTTGTCCTGCCATCCCCTTAGAAGTCTCTGCTTCCTCTCCTGCCATAGTGTGTATGTCCTGGCTGCAAAATGAGTCCTTGTGCTTTTAGTGGCTCACTTGTTCCTGCATTTTTAATCCAAGAACAATCAGTTGAATCTGTTGCAAGCCCATTTTCTAAACCCCCAATCATAGTAGCTAGTAGCTAACTCAAGAATAGTTTTTCTTTTTTAAAAAAAAAAAAATTATATATAAAGAATTTAAAGCAAACAGAAATGTTTGAAGTTGAAATAGCATCCTGCTTCTCTCTGCCAAGGCCACCCATGAAAGTGTTGTTGTTGTTGTTGTTATTTGCATATCATTTCTAAACCACGACACTTAAGAGACCTTTAGAGACTGCATGATATTTCTAGAGGATTTTTCATCTCAGTTGCTGAAAACCCTTGTATTATCAACAGATAGGGATGAGTTCAGTTAATTCTAGGACATTTAGGGTGAAAGAGGATATGATTCTCTTCAGTTAGCTTCTTTAAGCTTTTGAGATGTACTCCATAGCAAGCACAAATAAGAAGGGGGCAATTGATTGTAGTAGGTTTTTTTAAGCTTGATCTGTTTAGGGGGGGATCTTCAAAGCTGTGATTGAATAGTCTGTTGAGTTTATCTTCTATTTTTCTGAAGTACTTTTGTGTATCTCACTCGCATTTTTCATCACAGCAAGCATATACAAACTCATTACCAAGCACATTGTTGCCGTCATCTGTTCAGACAGCTAGGGAGCTGGATCTTCCCTATTCACCTTTCCCTGTGACTCAGCCAATGTCCACTAAATACAGCAGCACAGCTTCTACCATAACTGGTCCAAATATTTCCATGGCAGAGGTGATTGTTTATTCACAGCATATTAATTTCATTGCATTTGCTAGTTCTTGTAATCAGTTTGTCCTTCATCTGGAACTTCCAATAAGCTTTCTTTGTCTACATATAGGCAGCATATCTTAATTTCTCCCAAGATACTGTTAGTTTACTTATCAAAGTTAAATGCGTTATTGTCATTCACTTCTCTTTTGTTTAGAACAATGCCATTTGAAAGCTAACACTCTATATGCGTAATAACCACCTGATTAATTTTTTTTCCTTACCCTGCTTCAAGAAAAGAAAAATTAATAAACATACTTTCTTACAAAACCTGGTTTGAGAGTGCTTTTGAAGCTTTCTTAAATAGTAGGGTTTCAATTGTTGTACAGTTTCAGATAATAACTAAAAAGCGTTTTCTAAAAATCTCAACTGAGCACACCAAATTCAACTTTACCTTGCTCGAGGCAGACATTGTTGTTTAGCCTGGGAAATACTTGCTTGTCTACTTTTAGTAGGTTGGTTATTTATGTGAAAATAAGGATACTTTAGTTTGTTGATATTGTTATTCATCTAAAAAGCGTCATCTATATCTCCTTCAACCTTCAACAAATAGAAATAAATATTAATCTTCCCATTTTCGATCTCTTGTCAATAGTCCATGTTTCTTCTGCTTCTCAAGACATTGTATGACTGTGGGCTTATTGGCTTTGTGTTTTTATCCAGGCTTTGAAAGCTGGTAGCATTCCTACTCAGCAGCCAAGTCCTCAGACATTGCCTGGAGCCAATGTTGCCACTGGGCCCGCACTTCCACAGCATCTGGCCTTGCACCCCTACTCACAACCTACACTGCCTTTAGGGCACTTTGCTAATATGATTGGTTATCCTTTCTTGGCTCAGAGTTATACCTATATGCCATCGGCTTTCCAGCAAAGTTTTGCTGGCAATAGCACCTATCCTCAGTCACTGGCAGCAGCTCTCCCCCAGTATAAAAGTAGTCTTGCTGTAAGCAGCTTACCTCAATCTGCTGCCATTGCATCAGGCTATGGGTTTGGGAGCTCCACAAGCACTCCTGGTGGGAATTTTTCATTGAATGCACCTAATGCACCCTCAGGCACCACGATTGGCTATGATGATGTTCTGAGCTCTCAGTACAAGGACACCAATCATTTGATGTCACTTCAACAGGTAACTAGTTGACCAAGTTCCATGCCTCTCCCTTTACTTGCATGACATGACATGTCTGCTGTTTCTTAATCTAATTTGGTGAGCAGTACTGTTTTGAATTCTAAAATGGCACTTGTTTCTTGTTTTGGTGTTAGAATGAGAATAATGCTCTGTGGGTTCATGGGGCGGGCACACGAACGATGTCTGCTATCCCTGCAAGCACATATTACAGCTTCCAGGGGCAGAATCAGCAGCCTGGTGGATTCCGGCAAGCTCAACAGCCTTCCCAGCATTTTGGGACGCTCGGATACCCCAATTTCTACCATTCACAAACGGGAATAACTCTGGACCATCAGCAGCAAAACCCTAGGGAGGGTTCCCTTGGCGGTGGTCAAGGGCAGCCATCAAAGCAAGCTCAACAGCTATGGCAAAACAGCTACTGATCCTGGATCACCTTCCGTATTGCAGGGTCTTGTAATGAGTTTGAGAGCGGTCAATCAGAGGGCATTCAGTGGGCTTGAACAATGTCGTGTACCATTGATGGGTCTGAAGAGACCTTGACTGGCTGCTGCCCTGTAACACGAAGTTGTATGCTACTACCTATTTGTTGGTTTCTGTTTTTAACTTAGGAACAGTGTGCTAATCCAGGGCTTAGTGGAGTGGAAATTCATCAGTTTTCTCAGTATCTGATAATCAGCCAGTTCAGTTTCTCTTTAGATGGCTACTCTATTCAGTTTCTTGTTAACCGTTAAATCTTGACTTGGTTTGGGGATTCAAGTAGCTTTGTTTCGGTAGCACACCGACACGTTCAATGAATATTTGCAAGTAGACATTCGTTAGACACCCACCAAAAACTGATCCAAAACAAAGCAATGATGTAATCCTTAGTCTCTTCAACGAGAAACTTCGGGAAATAAGAGGAAAAAAGATGCTGGAGTACCATTGAAAAAAGAGGCTTTTTTGTCGGATGTCCGCTCGTATGCATTTGTTATGGGCTTGATTGGTTGCTGGATTACCAGGGATGAGATGACATGTCCAGGATGAGATAATGAAGAATAGGGTGTAATATATACATATACATAAATGTATAGGTATAAAATACAAATACAGATATATGTATGTTTTTATTAGGCAAAACTAACAAACAAATCACTAATGTTTTGGGATCGGCTCAAATCGCCCACTAATGTTTTTTTCCGGCCGAATAAACCACTAACGTTTATCCAAATGACCAAATCAACCATTCGGCTTTGAAATATTACAAATTCCATGATTATCTTTTTAAAATTGACAAAATAGATCTACTTAGTTTAAAATAATCCAAATATGTCACTGTCGTCCCACTACGACCAGATCTGGCAACAGTCTCTCTTGCATCACCATTATTCCGAATGGAAGAAGAGCCCGAGCTCGCAAGTTGCATCCTCATCCGCTTTACCACTCTTGTCCCCACTGGAGACCCGTCAGTACTGTTTATCGTTGCCCTTAAGGTTAGTATAACAACCCAAGCCTTCCATGAAAAGACTATAAAGGTTGTGATTGTGGTAACAGTAAAGCGAAATGTGAGCCTGTAAGTGGTGTTGGCGTTGATGAGAATGAGTTATGAGTGAACATTGTGATTGTGGTGGTGATGGCCATAAATGTTAGCTTGTTAGCTTCAGTGAAGAGGTGTTAGAAGAATAAAGTGGAGATGGTGGTTGAAATATTAGATTCATAAACTCTAAAAGTTTTGGGATTGGAAGGAGAAAATATAGAGACTAAATTTGGCATTTCATGCTGACAATCCGTTAGACTAAACTGTTAAAGTTACAAGAGTGGGCGATTTGAGCCAACTCAGAAACGTTAGTAGTTTACCTGGCAAGAAAAAAACATTAGTGGGTTAATTGGCTAATTCAAAACCATTAGCGGTTTATTCGTTATTTTTTCCTTTCTATTATATATTTAAATATGCAAAATCTAAACAATAATACACACAAACAAAAATGTATGTATAATATATTAATATTATTTATAATTTTTACTATATATTCATAAAATAAAAAATTATATGTATATATATGCATGTATGCATGTGTGTGTGTGTGTATATATGTATGTATGTATGTATGTATGTGATAATAAATTCATTATATGTAACATTATATTATATATTTATTTATATAATATACAACTTCGGCATTTGTGTCCCATCTCATCCCTAAAATCTTATCCTCTAGTTCTATTAGAATAATTTTATCTCACAGATCTGGAATAAAAATGGCAGGTGAGATGACTTTCATCTCATCCTTGACAACACCAAAAGCAATATGAGTGTCAGGATTGGAGAAGAGTCCTCACATCTTATTGTCGATGACAGTAACAATATTGAATACCTTCGGTAAAATGAACATGACACATAACTTTAATGGCCTTTACACAATTCAACCATCAAAAGATCATACTCTCCGTCCTAAACTAGTTGCAATATATTTTATTTAGGACAATTCCAAATCTTTATAACATTTTCATATTTAGTAAATTATTTTACAATGTTATCATTCAAAGTATTATTTCAATATTTACTTTTTTTTATTTTTCTTAACTAACATACAAATTTTTCTCTTTTTTAATCTTTGCGTCATATCTAAATGTTTTAACTAATTTATTAACAGAGCGAGTTATTGTTTCAATAAATAAGTGCATGGTCTTTAATTTCACAAATTTTCAAAGCATTTAGAAAAAAAAAATTATATACGATACAAAAGCTTTCACAATTTGTCAATTTTAGTGAAATATTACGGCATTTTGTATACTGCAAAACTTTTATGTATATTTTATCAGTTTATTGCGGTATTTTTTGTGATATGTATTGTGGTATATTGTTTATCATGGCACATGAGTGAAATAATTTTTTTATCGCACATCAAAGTATCACACATACCTATATAAAATGACAAAATATAATACATATAATTTGGTTTTAGTATAAATTTTTTTATTTCCAAATAAAATTTTTCACATAAAATACAATATGAGGATCATGGATCAAGAAAAGGACTTGGGGCAATGGCAAAAGGAGAAAAATATATGAACTTACTTTGTGAGTCAATTTAATCAATGATGAGGGACATTGATCAAAATTCCATTCTCCCCAACATGAGTTCAATCGATGATAGTTGTTCTATGATGTACTCCATCCATTTCATATTCTTTACATCATTCACTTTTTAGCAATTAATCTATGATTTTTTATTTTTAACATTTTCACCATATCAATGAAGAACATTTATATAGGAATAATAAATCGAGACATATAGTTTTTAATATATTTTTTAAAATTTTTTTCTTACAAATACTAATATAAATAGATTCAAATCAAACTATATGAAAACGTCAAATGATGCAAATAATTTAGGATGAAGGTAATATCATATATGGATCATATGAATATCCATAGCAAATATCATCATCATTGACCAAAGGTTCATCATCATTGATTCCAAGCCTTTTCAATGACATATTTGGTGACAATCATCTTTTTTTTTTTTTTCCAACCACAACATAGTATTAATTAATATCTCTTAATTGAATTTATGATGCATGGTACCTGAACTCAATATTATCATCATTTGTAAACTTTCTTGACTCAACTAAAGTTTCATGATATGAGATAAGTACATTGTTTTTTTACAATAAATTATAATAGAAACATCATATTTTAAACCACTTAGAAATTTAATATGATATTAAAATTATATTGTTATTATTAGAGTTTTATTTCTTTAATTTTTTGTCATGTATTAGTCTTTTTCTTTTTGCTCAATTATATTTATTTTATTCTATATATTACATTTTTATGTTTTTTCTGTATAAAAATGTATTGACTTTCATATATATATATATATATATATATCTTATTTATGTTTTGGAAATTGTAATGAAAATTATATTTAATACATTCCATCTTAAAATAATATCTAATATATTTTTTTACACAAGTAGTAAAACCATGTATCACAGGACACCATACAATATACCTATAATTTATTGAGAGCAGTATACATAGCAATGACGGTATTTAATACCTACATTACAAGTGGAGTCCCATGGCTGCACCAGCTTTTGAAATTCTGAAATTCTGGGGCAGCCCAAAATCCCATGATTTATACAAAACAACGCTGGAAAATGATTCAAGGCACAGAATTTGCAATCTATTAATGTTTAAACAAACTAGTCAGGAAATTCAGAGCAGTATATTAGCTAGAAAAGCATGACTTTGCCACCGTCATACTATACATTTGCCAGAGAAATGACGCCAATTTTACAAGCAGCCCTCAAAAATTTGCAACCCCAAAAACGCATCTACCTCTACAACCATATGAACATTAACATCATATGTGCATGCCAACCAACAGGCCCCCAATCTTACAACACCAAAAGGAAACCAAAAATATGGTTGGAAGGGCAAAAAAAATTCAGAGGCAGATCACTGAACCTCGAATTGTGGAGCGGCAGTTCATATGGAACACATTGACTCCACTGCTTCATGCAGGCTCTGGTCTATCAGATTTCATCCTTCCTACAATTATACAGTTGATATGTATCCGTTAGTTAGCACTCACACATGTCCCAGATGTCTAGGACACAAAACCGTCTCTTCAGACAATGTTAGCTTTTCGTTTGTCCGAGCCAGCACCAGTGTCTTCAGGAGTTGAGGGAGAATCCCCTGGAAGTGAATCACTGAGCTGGCGGATGATATTCAAACTGGTTCTCAAGTTTTCCGGGATGAGCTGCAAAAAAAGTGCACAATGTTGGTGAGATTTCAAGAGGCTACAGTTGGATCAATGGTCCTCTATGAAGGTAATTCTTAACGTTCTTGTTAATCAATGCATTGATAGAGAATCGAGAACGTGAAAGATCCCATCCTAAGAATAGATGAAATATGCTTGAAACTGAGTTGTTTCACGAGAACTGGTATGAAAGATGTGCACATAAAACTCGATATGCCAATAACAATAAACAAAGCGATGTAATTGCCTGGTCACTTCCATCTGGACCCTCCGGATGAAAAACAATTGGGCGGCAGCGCTTATCTTCATTCATCAGACTTGAATTCTCAAAATGAGCCACAAGGGCTGCCTTTCCCTGGATTCTAGCATATGCCAAAGAAGCAACTTTCTCACTGTTAAACTTTTCCCACCTCTTACCATTAAACGCCTGCATAAGATCATACATTTCATGGTGTTCAAACACACAGAAGAAAACAAATTCCAATACTAAGCTTTTAACTCTCCCCTCTTTTCATAATATTCAACATCTCTTGTTCAAGAATAATCACTCTTCTTCTTTTAACTGTAGTCCCTTTGCAACAAACAAAAATCGTGGAAATGGTAAAGGCTGAAGAGGAAGGGAAACCAGGATGCTGGTAAGAAAACATGTAAATAAATCAGAAATTATGCATAAAAAATTAAATAAATAAATAATGTTAAGCACATAACCTCATAAAAGGGAACAATGTATGAAGGGGACAGCATGTTGATAAATGCATAACCCACATTGCATTTGTTCTGCGACAGAAATTGACTGTATCAGTTAGAATAGTTGAAAAGATACCTATATAAGACTCCTCAGAAAATGTATCGGAAATTTAAGAAAGAGAGAAGAATGAATCAATGAAAGTGAAGAAAAGACAAAAGATAATACCTTAAAATCAATTGGCAAGTAAAAGAAATCATACGTTCTGCGGTGACTTTCATCGATCTCAGCAAGCAACATCTTTGAAGTGTACCTGAGACCATATTAAAAGTGAAACCTCAAGTCTAGATTCAATCATACCAAATGTTAAAACGTTTCAGTTTCTACAAAAAGAACAGGCTCACTTATTTGGAATGTTTTTTATCATCAACGTTGTCCTAGCATCTTGCCCGCTAACAATTTTTTCCAAATCAAGTTGGAATTGCTTCCTGTTCTCCACCTGGTTTCCACCATTCTCAACCCATCTTCTTCCACGCTCAGTGAAACTCTCCGTAGTTGTAGGTGCTAGCCCTGAGAAGCTACCATTGCCTAAAAATACTGGACTTGGATTTGATGGAGACATCATTCTCATACTCGTTGAACCATTTTCCACCATGTTTCTTCGTACTTGTATTCCAGGATTTACAGCAGGACGAGAACCCATGTTCACCATAAAACCACCATCACCACTGCCCACATTCATTCCCCCAAAAGATGTAGGACCCATGAATGAAGTATCAGATGAGTTCGGGAAGAAACCAAAGTGCCTCTCAAAACCAGCACCAGAAGGTGCAGATCCAACATGATGAACATTCTGGGTTTTGCCAATGAAAGAGGCTGTCTGACTAGAGTAAGGGAAGGCATGGGCCTTTCCGTTAGATAGAAACCGAGGCCCAACAGATGTTGCAGGCCAGGCTAATGAGCTAGGACGTTCAGAATGGGTACCTGGACTTCCCCAGAGGAACTGAGGTCCGGATAATTTCTCCGCACCATAGCCATTTGAAGTCGAAGGCCTTAAGTTTGGACTAGATCCAAGATTTATGCCCATCTTTGGCTCTGGGAATGAATGGGGCTGTTTAAAGGCAACACTGTGGTTAGAGTTTGCACCGGTAAAAGCATGCTCCACAAGCCCGTCCTGATTGTTGCCAGTAGCTCCAACTTTAATGGAGCTAGACACTTGTGTATGCAGCACAGAAGCTAATCCAGGTAAATTGTGTTCAGCAGCGCTGCTTACCTGCAGCCAGTTGCCTGTCATGTATTGCAAAGAAGTGTCAGCAAAACATACTATAAATTGGAGTAGACAATATATTCAAACTGCCAAGAGCATTCCAAATAACTTTCACCTGGGGGGGAGTTTGTTATAGGTGAACCAATTTGGTGCCTAAAAGTCCAGGAGTCATCTTGCTCACTATCTTGGTTCAATTGTAGCATCAAGCTGAATAAAGGAAGCAACTCTTTGTTAAATTCATCACAAATATTATTTTTTTCAGCAATAAGAGATTAAGGAATTTAAATACAATGATAGTAAACATGGCAAGATGACAGTTACTAAGTTCACCCAAGGTACTAGACAACTATGAATAGGCATGGACGACCTGCCCCACAACACAGAGTTCACCTTGTTCCACTTTTAAAAGAAGAGAAATCTTTTCATAAGAAGCCCTGGTTCTGCTAAGAAAGATTCTCTTTCTTTGAAATGTAATCAAACTGATGGTTCATGCTGTGAAGGAGAATGAGCCCCTAAATGAAGTGGAAAATTGGGATGGTGGTTACTGTTCACAATTTCCCTACTCCTAGTATTTTACCAGGAGTTAGGAGTCCGCTGAAGTTGCATAGTAAGGCATGAAAAAGTTCAACTCCAAGCCAATAACATCACAAAAGTAGTTATGCGTTCTTACTATTCTAAGTCATGTAAATTTTGTCTACTGTAATCTCACGTCAATTAAAAGAATCATTATTAAGAGCTAGTTACAGAGGTTATGATGAATACAGCATCCTGAAAATGCTATTCACGGGAAGCACATATATTGCCTATTTGAAAAAAACAGCAAATATGATTTTCTTCGAGGTTGGAAGCTTCTCTTTAACAAGCCCTAAGTCTTCCTTCAAAAAGAATCCCATAACTTGCTATGGGACCATAACTCAGGGTCTATAATGTTCAACAGTAGAGCAATTACATAAAAATTTTCAATTCATTTCCGTATACTAAGTGGGAAATCAAGAATCTAGACACTGTTGACAAAACTTCCAGCCCAGTGACAATGAAAAGAAGCCCAATAATTTTCCACCATAAGAATAAAAGAATGAGCAAAAATACGCAGGAATGGTCCTCAACATTTCTAGAAACTAACATATGATAAATAAAAAAGGCAACCAATCTTTGAGGGTCATACTTGCGCCGGGTTCCACCAGGACGACTTGGTTCAAGCTTTATGCGTTTCCCAGCTATGTCACTCCTATTCAAGGACTTCAAAGCTGCTTCTGCAGCTCTAACATCATAGTATTCAATGAACTTATGATGCCTTTTATGTGGTGTTTCCCTTATCTATATAATAGAATGCAGAACTGTTAGGCATGAATTTAAAATATACATTTATTTCATGCATGCACGTATGAGGAAAGAATTATAAGAACAGCACATCACCTCTTTAACCTCACCATAAGCTCCAAATATTTGACGAAGTTCCTCATTTGAAACTGATGCATCCAAATTAAAAACTACCAAAGTGCCTTGATTAATATCCTTCTCCGATGGATTATCCTAACATTACAAGAGGAAATAGATGTTGCAAAGAAAGATATTAACTGTGCAGTCACTACATATAAATAAAATAAGGAACAAGACAGAATACTGAACCTTAGGAATAGAGAAGTGAATGTCAAGTTTCCTACGTCGCAGTGGCTTGTTTTGTAATGCACGCATTGCAGTTCGAGCAGCACGAATGTCATAATAGGATATCATCACAAATCCTCGGTGTTTACATGCAGTGTAGAGAGTTCTAATATCACCATATTGCTGCAACAGATAGGATATGGAAGATAAAGAGATTAGGGGTCACTGAAAAGTTAAAAGGTCATCGCTTAATTCTCAAACTGAATAGGTTTAAAAAAGGATCGGTTGCTAATAGACTCCGCATCAAAGGTATAGATGGTTACTTATTTATTTATTCTTGGCACTTCACAGACAAGGCATAGATAATTTAGAACATTCTGGGTCCTACTAACTATTCAGGTGACATATACGCATTATACAAGGTAATCAAGCAAATGTGCCTGTGATCCCGAGAACCTGACTGGCAAGCTGTATGGGGGGATGCATTCTAACAAACAAGGCCAAAGCCAGGTTGTACTTAACACCATAGTTTAGTTACGATAACGGGCTAAAATTGGTGAAAGATTTACCCCAAAGCATGAAAATTTTTGGCAACTGTTTAGGCTCCTGAGGAATTTTTCTTTGTTGCACAACCATGCCAAGCACATGCAAGATGTACATCAAGGATATAATATTCAAAAGACAAAAAAGAAACAACACAAAAAAAATTAACATCAAATGCTCAAAGCATGTATATCATGTGTCCTGATGTTAAGTTCAAATCTTCAAGTCTGTTCCCTCTCCCATTCTCATATTGATTCTATTGTCATAGTATGCCACAGACTCACAGCAACAAATAGAAAGTAGGCAAATTTAATCACTATGCCACAAAATGAAAATGATTTAGTTATTAAACTGGATAAATTAAAACCAAAGTGCCATTGTGTCATTACACCGCCATGAGAAATGGATGTTAAGTACTTCAGTATACTTCATCTAACTAAAATCTCATCTACAAAGACATACATATCATGAACATACCAATGGAAAAATCAATGCCACTAACTATGAAAAGAAACTTGCAAATCCAAAGGATTATAGATTCAGAATCACCTCGAAGAGTGCTCTTAATTCTGAATCTTCAACATTACTGTTGATATTGCGAACAAATAATGTCCTAGAAGGATGCTCGCCATATGGATGTTCCCCCGAAATGTTTCCACCACCATTTGAGAAACCGTAGTGGTTCAATCCATTCCCACCAACATCAGATATGGTAAGTTTTGATATACCAATATTCACACTTTCTCGAGGCTCAGTTTCTAGTTCCATACCTCCCCCACTACCAAAAAGATCATAGTCTTCAAAATCCTCCAGAGAATTAGGCAAACCACTCAGGTCAAAATCATCCATGATTCCAGCCAAAAGCTCATTTTCATCATCAGGAAGGAAGCTTCCCAATGCACAAACTTCAATATCTTGACCCTCAGAACCTTGAGGAAGTTTATGTAAACCAGTGGACATATCATCAGGAGATTGGGAACCCTGTTCCTCTTCATTTAAGTTCACTGGAAGCACACAAAAGCACATTAGCACAGAATAATATTAGAAAAAAATTCAAAATCTGACCAACATCACTTACACTTTCCATGTGGAAGAACAGGTAAGGAGCTAGAAAAAAGGGTAGCATCATTTCCAGCATGGGAAGCATCAGAACCAGAAGTTTTCCTCGATCCACCACTTTTTGTTTCTTTTAGCATTTCTTCTAGCGGGATCCCCAGGCCTAGTACACAAAATGGAAGGATGTGCAGGATAAGAATAACATAAAATTTAGAAATACAACTAGCTAAATAGTCAAAAGCACATTTAATAGCATAACAGCTCCCTTATAATAAAGAGAATCAAAGATACCTCAACCTAGTTTGTGCTAAAATCAGAGGAGCTATAGAAATAGAAACAGTATCCTCAGATCAAGTGAATCCTTCATAAAAGTAGTTATTACAGTTACAGAAAAGGAATGCATCATGCCATACCCAATGACAGAAAATTGAATGAAAGCCAGAATCAAAGAAATAAAAAAAAATAAAGTGTCAATAATTTAAAATCCCCCACAAGTTTACCTGCATCAGATAAACCATATCTAGTGTTTCTGGAACTCATGTGACTTCTTGAATTTCATCAATGATACTCCAGAAGTTTCGACTGATTCTCATGCCACTTTTCACTAATTTATACCTCAAAAAGGAATTGAACAAAAGGGAAATATTGGCAGGGGAACTCGCTGAAGGAAGTGTGTTCACAGAAAACACCTCCATTTTCCTCAGCATGTTCTATGCAGCTTGAAGGGGGAAGTAGTTCCACCATTCACAGCCGTTAAAACACAATCATTTGTATATTTCGGAAAAAAAAAAAAAGATAGCTCTGTTTCCCACACCCCAATTAAACAAAAAAAAAAAAGAATTCAAATGATTTCCTAAGGAACACAAAGATGCAAGCAATATGTGTACAATAAGAGGTTCACACTCCAACTTCTCTGTAATCACTGAAGCTACATTGAAGGTCATCAGGATAAGAACCTAACAAAAATCATCTATTTTGATGAATAAACCTCCATTTCCAAGGGCAAGAATTCACGTATGAAATGAAATACCAGAACTTCAACGTTTCCCATCAAACCCGAGGTACCAAGACAAAACCCAATTTGGACTTAAACCCAGAAGGACAATAATCACCCTTCAATTCCAACAAAGAAAACAAAAACCATCAAAGTAGCACCCGGGAATGAGACAACAAGTAGTTCTTAGACAAACAAACTGAAAATAAAGGTACAACAAGCCACAAACTTTGTTCAACTTGCGTAGCCTATACTAGAACCTTAACATCAGAAAAAATCAAACCAACGACAAAACCGGAGAAAACAAAAACGTGGAAGTTACCCGATTGAAGTGAAAGAGGAAACCCAACACCGCGAAGCTTTGACACTGGAGATTTTAAGGATCCGAAGAATCTTAACTGACTAAACGGCAAACCTCCCTGCCACGATCATACAGAAAAACATCACGCAGAATCCGAGACAGAGAAGAAAAAGAGAGTCTTTCTACTAAAGTGCTATTCTTTTTCTCTTAAAAAAAAACTGAAAACTTTGTCGTCTATTTATGGGGAAATTAATTGAAAGAAAAAGAGCGAGTATTTATAATTGGCTAGCGTACAGAGTTGAAAAATTAAAACAAAAAAGGGAGAGAAAAGCTGAGGTACAGAGAATGAAATGATTGAAGGATGGAGCCATTCTTTTGGGGCAGTTCCTAAAAGAAATTACTTGCTCGTCAGATAACTGTAACCTGAAAATATGCCCTTCTACTTCATCCGAATTGCCAAATTGCCATGGCTGGCCGGGCAGATCTGTTCGGATTGTTAAAAGTTTGCTTCGGGGACAAATCCGGAAGAATATTTGAGAACAATTTTTCTTCAATTTAGAGATTATTTTTAATTTCGAAGCACCTAGAGGCATTTAACAAAAATAATTATTTTAAGTATTAAAATATTTCAAAGTGGATAAACATAAACCACGTCGGCCGGGCCGAACAAGTGGAAGTTTTGACTTTTCACTGCTGCATAAGTTTGAAACACTATCACACTTCTGTTTCTTTTTAACTTAAAATGTTTGTACTAATAAACTATAAAGATAATTACTATTTATCCCCTAAAATGCAGGTGAAATCTTACTTTTCCCTCTCCTATTTTAGGACTATACAGATTAAAATTATTAAAAAATGACTACCACAATATTTAGATAAGATTTCAGAAACTATTGTCAGATTGTATTAAAAAAATAGATGATAAAGTATATATTTCTAAAACAAAAGAAAACAAAATATAATTCCATCTAAGTCTTAGGGGACAAATTGTAATTAATACTAACGACAACTAAGTGTACTTAAACATATATAATAATACTAATGGTACGGTGATAGGATAAGGGCATCTCCAACAGTTTCTCCAAAATTTTTATAAGATGGGAAAATAAAAAGTAAAATTTTTATAATTTTTTTGCTCTAACTCCAATAACTTCTCTATTTTTTAGAATTTTGTAGTTATTATATAAAAATTAAATATTATGGATTTAAAGTAAATTCAAATTAATGACTAGCGTAATTATTGTATAATTAAATATTGTTGAAAATGTAAAAAATTATTCCTTCTATTTTACAAAGAGTGACTCTTTTACTTTTTTTGACTAAAATTTGACTTAAATATATTGATATTAATTTATATTATAAAAAAATTAAAAATTATATTTATAAAATAGAGCCGTAAAGGTACCATTTTCATAAAAAATTTATATTTCTATAAGAAATTTCAGAAGAAAAAAAAAATGAATCAATTGTTCTATAATTAAACATTGTGCAAAACATAAAAATTTACTATGTCCACTTCACAAAGAATGACTATTTTAACATTTTTAACTAAAGTTTGATTTAAATATATTCATATTAGTTTATATTATAATTTTTTTAAAAAAAATTATATTTATAAAATAGAATCTTTAAGGTACCATTTTTATATAAAAATTTTATATTTCTATAAGAAATTTTGAAAGAAAGAAAATTATGAATTAATTGTTATGAATAGTAAATGAGACAACTTTTACGAGACAGAAGGAGTATTATTTTTCATTCCCAAAATTTTTTTGGAGTTTCTGCCAAAATTAGGAATGAGATTTTCTCTTTCATCTCATTCCCTATTTTAGAGAATAGGATAGGGAAGCTGTTGGAGTAAAAAATAATTTTATATTTCCTAAAATGAAAAAAAAAATTATAAAATAGGGAAGCTGTTAGATATGCTCTAATAGACCACATCCCACGGACATCGTGACAATAGAATTACAAGTTACAAATTCAAGGTGCATTACAGGTAATGATTCTGTTTTTAATTGTTATGTGCCATTTCATTTAATGAAACAGAATTTAGTACAATCTAAGCATGTCGTTGCTAAAGATTTTTAAGAAATAAGAAGTTGTCTTCGTTATTTCTTTCAACCATATACCAACTGGAGTCCTACAATTCAAAAAGTATGTTTATTTTTTTCAAAGTGCGAATATGTTTTATAAAAATAAAAATTAACTATTTGTTATTATTATTTTTAAAGCAATGTGCGTTTGGTAGAGATTTTTATGAATGAATTACTAGTGATTATTTCAGTGGTGGAGCCACATAGGGGTGGGGGTGCCACTACCCCTGAAAATTTTGAAAATTTTCAAATATTAGGTACTAAGTTGGTTATTTTGTAAGAAGTCAATGACTAACTGCAAATTTCACCTCCCGAACTGGTGAAGAATATTGAAAAGGTAAATAATACTAGTAGTTTTAAATCTTTACTTTTCATTTCAAATTTGTCCTTTACCTCTTAACTATTACATATTTGTCCCAATCATTGTCTACCATTGTAAATTTACACTTTAACCAACAGTTAATGTTATTAGTGATGAAAATTGAGACAAATATACAACAATTGAGAACTTAGGGATGAATTTACAATAAAACATAAATATTTTAAATAATTTTTAAAATAATTTTTTATAAAATTTAATTTTTATAAATAATTATTTAAATAAATTTTGGCCATTGCTAGTCTTGCCAATGCCTAGACCCTCAAGCCTAAAAACTTGGTTCTGCCACTGGATAATTTTTTATATATCGTAATTATTCACTAGCTAAATTGCAAATCAGTTTAAATTTTATATTTTAAGAAGCCCGAAATCCACTTTTAGAACATTTTTTTGGAAGAAAGCATTTTATTAATTGTTTACCTTGGTTATTGGAAAAAAAATTACAAAATTTTATTACTTTGCAAGAAAAATATAATTCAAATGGTTATTAAGAAAATAAAAGTTTATTACTAAGATTGATTTTAGGTATAAAAGATATAAAGATGAGACTAATTAATTTTTTTTGGTACAAGATGAAAATAGTTAATATGTTTCAACGTTTTGAGACTCTTCTGTGGTACGGATGGTAAATTGTTTCCTTTAGAAAATGTCATTAGTGCGGACATTAGTTTTTCAAAGTGGTTTCATTGGAGAGAACCGAAAGCGAATATTCTTAGCGCAGCTATGCCAGAATAGAGATACTAATAAACTTTTATTGCCGACCGAAGAAGAGTAATAAAATTTGGAAGAATGGCAAAAATGCAACTAAAATTAGGTCTTGCGCGATTTTGCCATTAATATTTTTATGTAAAATTGCCACTGATGTTACTTACTTGGAAACAATTATTTAATAAAACTTTTATTGCTGGCCGAAAAAGAGTGCTTAAAATTTGGAAGAATGAGGAAAAATGACACTAACGTTTGATCGAGCGAGTGATTTTGCCATCAATATTTTTTAGTGTAAAATAATTGTTAATATTACTTGTTGGGAGTAATTTTATAGTGGAAATTGTGGGGAAAAAAAAAACAGAAAGTGATATAGCCACAAAGCGACCAATTGCAGGAATATTTTGTCTAAAATGAAATATTCTATGTGACATCTGCAACGTGTCAATGCCACATCAATAACTAGCAAAGCGAGAAAATTTTAAACTAGCCTTAAACATTTGGTTCTTAGCCCTTGGGTACCAAACTTTGTTAATCTACTACATGTTCTTCAATGGATGTGATCTTCACTGAGCTAACGACTTCTAGGGATGGTAACGGGGTGAATTGAGCGCAGATACCCCCCACCCACCATTCATATCCACAGTTTTTTTAGTATCCGCGGTTTTGTGGATATTTGCAAATAGGTGCAAAATCTCACCCGTGCCTACAACTTCACAGTTAACCAGCGGTTTAAATAGTATTTTCTTAATTTTATAAAAAACAAAATATGAAAAGTACATACAAAGTCATTGTACACATATAATACAACAAAATCATAAAAATACACAAAAATATAACATACATACAATAAAATATTCGATAAGAATTAATATAAAATATTAGTTAAATGTAGGTGTTGTATCACATTATAATTAATAAGTAGGAAATTTAAACTTGCGGGTTTTGGGGGTTAGCGGGACGAATTTACCTATGATGGATACTCTATACCTGCCATCTGTTTGTACCACCAGACGGGTGTGATTTACCACTCATATCAGCCCCATCATAGGTATTTTTACCTATTTATCTGCTCGTCATGAACTAATATCCACGAATCACGGATTTCACCCACCCAATTATCTCTCTAATTACCCCCCATGCAAATATAACTACTCGTTACTGACCTCATTTTCTACCTCGTGCCCTTTATTACCACTGTCACCATCACCTTCCTCTTTGTCTTCCTTAGCTTTATATTCAGACCTTCCCACCTACAACCCAAACAAGAAATGTCGTCCTTGTTAATTTCGTTTATTGATTCCCAGCCTAGAGATCTCAAGAAATGGAAACAACAAATCTAATTTTGAGGAAGAAAATTAAATGGTGAAAACAATAATGAAAATAATAGATGTAGAAACTTAGGAGTTGAAGTTTTAGTAGAGACAACTTAAAATTAAAACTTACATTTTCTCCATTTTTTTTTCACATTTGCAATACATGCAATTTTAACAATTATTGTCAAAATTGTTTCCGATGGTAATATTAGTGGCAATTTTACATTAAAAAAATATTGATGAGAAAAATCACTCTATCGACCTAATATTAGTAGTATTTTTTCCCCTTCTCCCTAATATTTTATATGAAGGGTCAATTTTGCAAAATTTATAGTGAAATAAAAGAAAATATAAAATCAAAGCCAATTCATCTTAGGTTAATAATAATTTAATAGTGTTTATTTTTATACAGTAATTATTTGGCTAGATTGTATAACTATTTAAACACTACTCTATAGAAACTCGAAAAGTACTTTTAAAAGAATATTTTAAAAGGTAAATATATATTTATTGATACTAAACTTGATGCGAAGGCTGGACTAGGAGACGTGTCGATCAGCTTGTAGGCTAAACCCAACTGAAGGATCAACGTTTGGTTTTTTGTTTCACGAGCACATGTCGTATAAATTCATGGGTTTACTCTGCCTAATAGAGGTGGGTTACGTACAAAATTAATTATAGTTTATGAGTTGGTTTCTCCTCTGAAAAAAAATAATAATTTTTGGGTTGGTTCCGATTTAACATTATTGTGAAGTTTTTAAAACCTCAATTTGCACGCTTAGAGGTAATGTGTAAATAAGGTAAGTAAGATATCGTTCTCACGAGAATTAGTTTATATTGCTTTACAATTACCATTATCTTAAGACTCACTTTAGCTAAACAAACAACAATTGATAAATTACTTATTATGAAAATAACTACTTTTGTAATTCTCCTTAAATTACTACTAAATAAGAACAACAAATACAATGCAAATTGGAGTTTTCTAACAAATTAATGAAACACATTTCCTATGATTTTCACTACCTGACTTTGTGGGCTAGTAAATTAAGGCTAATAATTTGATTTTCCTACTTATTGGTGAAGTTAAATAATTGGGACTCTATTCTCCCAAGTGAAAAGGTCACTTTCCCAAGCTTTAAACTGGAATGAATTCATCCAAATTGCTAGTTCAAAAGAGGCATCATCAAGCTTAATTTACCTTCATCTAATGGCCTACACTGGTCTCCCAACAAGTCCATAGTCATCACACTCTTCCCTTAGTTCCAATCACTTTTAATCTTTTCTAAGAGTTTAAAAGTAATTTATGGTACAAGTAATTGTGGCCATCAACTAGCTAACACAACAATAAGCTCAAGAGAAGAGTAAACAAGCATTTGAAAGAAAGCCAAAGTTAAATAACGATGAATCCAACCAACATAACCAATTTATGCAGCTACAACTACAGAAAGTATAGAGAAAATCATTCCATAGTCAAATTAAACATAAACACGAAAATACATAAAACAACATCAATGTCTAGCTCTAGGGAAGAGGAAAGAAGGAACTAATGTGGACTAAATGTACTTGACTCCTCAAATCTTTAAGAAATCCTCAAGAGCTCCAAGCCTCCTCCAAGCAACTCTCCACAAATGCCTCCACAAGATGACAAAAAATTGAGAGAAAAAGATGAAGAAAACCTATCTCTAGCTTAAAATGTCATTATGACACTTGGGATTCAGATTTTTCATCTCTTGGAGGGGTCTTTGTCGTCCATCTATTCATTTGGATAGAATTCTTTAGCTAATAGTATGCTTAGATTTAAATTAAAGGTAGGAGACCATTTTTCTCCGGATGCAAGGGCGCCTAGGCATTAGAAGGGGGCAGAATTGGTGCCTCAGCACCTAGGTCTAAGGTGTTTGATGCCTAGGCCTCAGATGGTACATTTTCAAGCATGGGCAAAATGAACTGTGACGCCTAGGTGCTGCTTATAGCGCCTAAGCCTCACAGTTACATTTTAGCTTTGACTTTTACATACTAGTTTTCCATTCTGCTCATCTCAATGCCATTCTGATGTTTCAATTTTCTTCTCCAACCTAAAAAATGAAAGAACAAAGCAACAATTGGCTACAAAAATTGGGTGGTAAGGTAGAAAATGATGGTTAAAGTTGACAAAAAGTCAACATGTTTGACTACAAAATTAACACATAACAAAAATCCCCTAAACTTAGAAAAATGCGAGTCCCTAACATCCACTAACCTAAAAATATAAAACAAACAGAAAACAAAAGCAAACAACTCATACTTATTATCATATCATCCAAAGTATAATTTCAACTCAAAAAAAGTTAAGGTAAGTAAAGAAAGAAAAGTCTTGTCACTAATGGTAGATGATCACTTCCTAAGTATTTCACTCATTATACTAAGGTTGCCTAGTGTATCTAAGGCTTGTAATGTGACTTCATCCACAAATTTGCATGAGGGCCTGAACTACCCGCTAATTGTCCTTAAAGAATATACATACATCATTCAAGTCTGATGACATATATCAAAGGTTGTATTGGAGTCGAGTTTGGTGTGGACGGGAATTGGTAGGAGGCTCTTTATGGTGGAGCTAAAAAAGCAATTCAAGCATAAACACCATGGACAAACATAATAATCACTCTAAAGTCTCACCGAAGGTATATATCCAAAATCAAGAACAAGGCATTTCTTAACTTTCAAGCAACTTCCTAAACACCCATATGCACAATTTCAACAAAACACTTGAGTGAATTCTTATCAAACAAATGAAGTACTTCTACTTTTCTCTTTTTTCATTTATTGATTTTCATTTCCATTTCATTTTTCATTTATTTTTTATTTTTTTAAAATGAGGGCTTGTTTTAATTTAACTTGTTTTGACTTTTTCTTAAGGGAAAAGTAACTTTTGACAAACTAGAAATTCTCTTAAACTTTCAAGCTCAAATAATCGTGCCTGATATATCCATAGAACACCTAAACCCTAACTACATGATTCCATCAATAAGCACATAACCCAACATCTCCCCCAAACTTATCCATTGCTCACTCACATAATGCACAAGTTTTTACACTTCCTAAGCCCCTGCATGAAATGCTCAAATTACTTCAAAGACCAAAAAAGGGTAAATGAGAACATGCATGACTCATTATGTGGGTTTAAACAATGAATATAGCTTTAAGGCCCAAAGGGGTTAACTAAAATTTTAATGAAGTGTTAGCCATTTAGGTATGTAGTTAGCCCTAAATTGTCATCTTTTTCTTTGATTTGCATGCATTCAATTGAAATATAAAGAGGTCCACAAGCAAATTAAGGTATCGTTTGGATGTGGAAAACAGTTTTTTTTCTTTTCTGTTTCTAGTTTTCATTTTCTATGAATAGTTTTCTAAAATGTTTTTTAGAAAATATGTTTAGTTGTTTCCACAAGAAAACAATTTCCTAAAAATTAAAAGTTGGAAAATATGTTTAGTTAAGAAAATTTTCTTCTCACAACAAGATTCATATTCTTACATTGTTAAAACATTTAAATGTAGCACTCATATGAAAGAAAAATACAACTTTTAAGACTAATAAAATTGCTAGATATATTTTTTATTATATACACTCCAGTAAAATATAATATTAAATGAAGACAATAAGTTAATGAGTAAGAAATTTTTTTCCATATAATTTTGAAGAAAATATGATATTAAATATAACTAAATATATTAAAATTCAATACTTACGTGAGCGTATTATGCATCGTTGATAATAGTTTCACATGCATGTGGTGATCTCACCTTTCACGTCAATAACTTGAAGCATCACTAGTAGCACGTTTTTTGTCAGTTTGCTCACTGTTTTGAACTCCTCCATTTAAAAATTCACTCCCAAGTTCACGCTCTTCCTCGTGTATAGGTGCCACGTAGGTCAACACATAATGAAGCTTTCTAGTAACAATGGTGAGATTGGAGATCATTCTATAATGCTTGCATCCAAATTTACAATATGTCTTAAAGTTCTGAGTTTGCTACAATAAAGAAAGAAAGAACAACAAACAAAACATTGAGAAGGAGCAACTAACAAAATAAAATGGATTCAACTTAATTCAAACTTTATTCTACAAATGAAAACCTAAAAAAGAACTTGTTAAAATAGAACTAGAAACAACTGTTAAACTTGTACATAAAAAATCTTTTAGAATTATAAATTAGCATGACAAGGGAAGAAAACAAAGAGAATTTAAGCCATGATTGACACATGGAATCTATCCTTCAACTTGCCATGAAAAATCCAATCACAATCAAAATGTAAAATCTTCCAAATAAAACTTTAGAAAATTGGTCAAGTGACACAAATCCAATAAAACGGACATCACAATGCATTTCATGAATTACCATAATTAGAAATTCTACTAGTCCACCATTAAGTAATTTCTTCCAATACTTCTTAAATGAGCTCATGCTATTCTAGTTCCCCCACTGAAGCTTTTAAGCACATACAAAAAGTCTCTAGGAGAAATTCTCCACTCTAATAAATACAAAAAGCAATGAAAACACATATGAAAACTAGAAAAAAAGCATTGGAAGCACCACTTCTTTCTAATTTTCAATATATAAAGAATCTAGCCATGCATTAGTGAGAGGGCATTCAACTTGTGTCTGCAGCACAGTCAGCTAGGAATAATAGTAGATGATTCATCACTTTGTAGAAAGGTTGTAAAATTTGTGGTGCTCTCGAGTGATTCTTAACTAAATTCCCGGTTCCACTGAAAATATATTCATAGTCGCCAATTTTGGATATAAAAGATTAGTAAAAGAAGGGAAATCAATAATCAATAAGAAAATAAGACAAGTCAAGATAACATAACTTTTCGAAGGCAAGAAGACAAAGGTGAAAACCAGAGCATTTTCATGTACACAAAGTCTTATACAACAACATTTATTCAACTGAAGAAGACAAAACAGCCAAAATTCACAAATTTGATTGTTAGAGGAAATGGCTAACTAAGCTAAACTAGCATTTCTTAATGCAAAAGCTACAATGGAGGAACCCAACAAAGAGGAATGTGAGGATTAAAAATAGGAAGGACATCCAATTGCCACTAAGAAGATTAAGTACTAAAGCTATATGTTATGCTTTCTAGCATTACTCTCATTATATAGAACAATAGGTCTAACTTTTAAAAGATTTAATTATTTAGGATGTAATAACTGCTCAAAAAGAGGTCTCTGAACAGTCTTAGATCAAACAAAACAAAGCAGACAATAAGTACAAGTGTCTGTTTCAACTGAAGGAGAATAATACCTTCTTTAGAAAAATTTACAATGAGAAGAAATAAATCATAGACTAAGGAAAGAATGCAACTACGTTCATCATTCCTGTCAGCTTAGAGAATTGTTAGCTAGTTCTTTAAATAGGATTACATATTAAACAACATTCTAGGCCTCAGCCAAGATTTTGTAATGTGTGCCACTTACTATAAACTGCCTCATATTCCTAAAGAATGAAATTTGAATAGCTGATTTTTTTTTTTTTTTACTATAGGATGGTGTTAAAATATATTTAAATTTAAAGACTAAGAAGAGTAACTTCTTAGACAAGCATTGACAAAATCTTTGAGCTTGCATGAAAAAAAAGGACTAACTAAAGCCTTTTCAAGAGCCACAATGTGCTACCGCTAATCATAAAAGAAAAAAAAGTATTACCTATCCCAAAACCCATGAAAACATATCAAATATTCCTACCAGAGTATGGAATAATACCCAGATGAATATATGAGGAATACATGGACAAAGAAAGCTAAAATTAAAATACATGAACCTAGATCATCAAACAACAAGTATGAAGTCTAAAACACTAACTCTTTTATGAAGCAAAGCAATAGAACAAACCCAAAAAGAGGCTAATCCAAAATAACATGACAGACCTTGAAAGTTGGCATGATTAAACAAGTATTGGAAATATATGAGGAGATTGGGAAAATGAATTAAAATTGGCGATGGAGAAGTAGATATGGTTGCTCATAGGAAGATAGCTTGGCTTCGCAATCAGAGATGCCTACTATGTGTACCTTCAGAAGCTTATTCTTCTCCAAGCTTTTCTTGGTTAGATGGAGGACTAAGCTTCCTAATAGGCTCAGCCAATCACCTTGCAACTAAAATTTGTTTAGGTCAATATCCCTAACAAAATTGAGAGAAAAATGAGAGAGAATGATAGAGAGGGAGGGAAGGACCGTACCAATATCGCAATCTTGATTTGAACTTTGTAGTTGGCAAATGTTGAGAGGGAAAGGTCGAAGGTCAAAGACCAATCGAGATTCGAGTCTTGATTCTTGACTAAGAGAGAGTGGAAAGTGAGTTTTCCAATTCTCAGAAAAACAGAAAAGGGGTAAAACTGAGTTTTCTGATTCATAATAAATTGGAAAATAATTTTCTCAGAAAATTGAAAATGAAAACTGATCTACCAAACATGTTTTCTTTTCATTTTTTATTTTTCAAAAATTTTTCCAAAAACATAAGAAATTTTTTTTGAACTAAACAAAGCCTAAGGATTCTATACACAAAACAAGCACCATTATCAAAAAAGAAATAATCCATAGCGTAAGTATATCACACAAGGCCCAAAGTCTCATCGAGTGTTGTTTTTACTATTAATGGCAAGTGAGAACATTTTCCTTACTTAACAAAACTTACAATTGACTTGAAATTACAAATGAACTCCCTTAAAAATAATAAAGAACATGCATTAGGTCCCTAAATGTACACAGCCTAAATGCAAGCTATATGCTCCTACATTCATCCACCTTATACCACACATGATAAGGAAAATAAATATGATATGCATGTAATGTCATGAGAAAAAAAATTCACCCAAAACTAGTCTAAAAAAAAGAACATACACTAAATGTCAAGTCCTAGGAAAACACTCAAATAAGTATCACCTACAAGCACATCTTTCCCTTAAACTTAAAGCTAATAATGTCCACAATGTTGAAAAAAAAAACAAGAAAAAGGATTATGTTTTGAGAATCATACCCAGGAAATGGATGTTCCTGCCTTCAATTACTCCTACTCAAACTTTTAGTGATGGTGACACTTCATCTTTTTATGTTTACTCTTGATCTTTCTACCAGGCACCTAAAATAAGTACAAAGAGCAATTAAAGGACATTTTTTTCCCTAAAACTCCACTTTTTGAAAAAAATAATTAAAAACACAAAGGACGAGATGTTGGGGTGCTGATCCTAACAAGCTCTTGATTTATTGTTTCTAACTAGAAACTAACTCCTCTGTTTTAGGCACTAGGGTAGGTGATGTGGCTTCACACACTCTCTATTGCAAGAATTCTTCCAATGCTTAGGAGTCTAACATGCATCCAACAAGATGTGCTCATCTCCATACTTGAGTTCTTATCTCATTTTTTAAGAATTTTGGACTTGTTTACATTTCCATCTTTTGTCATTACCCATTTTTTCGTCATTGGTTTTTTTCTTATTTTCTTCCATCAATGAGTGTCTTGCCTTATTTTTTGCTTACTGCTTGAGATTTGAGGGCTCAAATATATTAATTTTTCTTTGGTCACCACATATAACAAAAGTAGGGAAATTTTCTTGATTGGATTCTATGACCACATCAACCATGTACACTTCCATCTTAAGAGGAGGAGTGCTAGAATTAAGCATGTTGAACTCCATTTTTTTTATCCTTAACATTGAATATAAGGTTGTCTTGCTTCACTTCTATAGTTGCTTCGGCAGTGGCAAAAAATGGTCTTCCAAATATGAGGGAGATTTGGTTATCTTCTTTTCTGTCAAGAATCACAAAATCCATGGGGAAGAAAAATTTTCCAAATTTCACAAAAACGTCTTTTATTACTCATCATGAATACTTAATAGACCTATCTATCATTTATAATTATATTGTGGAGGGCTTTACTGCTAACCTTACTTTGTTGACAATAGACAAAGGCATCAAGTTTACACTTGTACCAAGGTCACACAATACCTTTTTGAACTCAACTTCCCCAATTGTGCATGGAATAATGAAGCTCCCAACGTCCTTTAATTTTGGTGAAAGCTTTTGTTGGACAATTGCACTAACTTCTATGAGGCATATGGTCTCAAACCCTTCAAATTTCTTTTTCCTTGGTATGACTTCCTTCAAGAATTTGCCATAATTTGGCATTTGAGTTAAAACCTTTGAGAATGGGGTATTGATGTGAAGCTTTTTTAAAATGTCCAAGAACTTGACATATTGATTATCAAGTATCTTCTTTTGGAGCCTTTGTGGGAAAGGTAGGGGTGGGTTGGGTACGAGTTTTTGCATTCTTTAGGGTTGCTCCTTTCGTAAATCCACCACTTCTTTTTTTCTTGAACTTGCACTTCATCTTCTAAGATTGGTTCCTCTTGAGTGAGAGTCCGCATATAAGGATTTTTAAGCTTCTTTCCTCCTCTAATTGTGATTGCATGACATTGCTCAATTTGGGCTCAACTTAGTGTCACTAGGGAATTTGACTTTTTGAAGAGTCTTTATGGAGTTTGCCAATTGTCCCACTTAGTGATTAAGTTTCTTAATGCTTGCACTCATGTTGGCCCCCATATTTGCCAAGTTGGCCCCCATGTTTGTCATCTTTACCTTATTCTTCTCTATTCTATCCTTTATTTCCTTCATGAAAGACATCAATACCTCTTCCATAGTGGGTTTATTCTCCATTGGTGATTGGCTAAATCTGAGAGGAGGTAGTTGTTAAACATTCCTTGTGTTGCCATAGGGAAAATTCTCATGATTTCACCAACTGGGGTTGTATTAATTCCCAAGTTTGTTACCTCCATACCTAAAGTTCTGGTTGCCCATAAAATTGTGGCCATCAATTAGCTAACACAACAATAAGCTCAAAAAAAGAGTAAACAAGCATTTGAAAGAAAACCAAAGTTAACTAACAATGAATCCAACCAACATAACCAACTCAAGTAGCTACAACCATAGAAAGTGTAGAGGAAATTACTCTATAGTCAAATTAAACATAAACATGAAAATACACAAAACAATATCAATGTCTAGCTTCAAGGAAGAGGAAATAAGGAACTAATGTGAACTAAATAAGCTTGACTTCTCAAGTCTTTAAAAAATCCTTAAGAGTTCTAAGCCTCTTCCAAGCAACTCTCCATAAATGCCTCCACAAGATGGTGAAAAATTGAGAGAAAATATAAAGTAGAAAACCTAGTTCTAGCTTAGAATGCTAAGATAAAACTTGGGATCTAGATTTTTCATTTTTTAAAGGGGTCTTTGTCACCCATCTATCCATTTAGATAGAATTCACTAGCCAATAGTATGCTTAGATTCAAATTAAAGGTAGGGGACTACTTTTCTCCTAGTGTATGGGTGCCTAAGCACTAGAAAGAAGCAGAATTAGCACCTTAGTGTCCAGGTTGAAAGTGTCTGGCAGGCCCTCAATGGTGTATTTTCAAGCATGGGCAAAATAAACTATGGCACACATGAAATCGATCTAACATAGAACCAACTCAAGGCATATATATTAATGTGTTATAGAATTTACGATCTTACATATATAATTATTTATTGAAAATTATATTATAAAGGTTTTAAGTCTCTTAGTTCTAAATCTAATCCTAAGTCCTGACTATCTCATTCTTCACTCTACAAATGCATTCTTAATTTTGCAAACCATCGTCAGGCAAACATTGTGGTATAATTTCATTGGATTTTGGTATTGTTATAAGTATATGGTATTAATAAAAAAACCAAAAAACTAGAATTGAAAAACCTAGAACTATGGTTCTAATTCTATTCGATTCTCGGTTCTTCGGTTAGGTTGGAAAATTTTGGAACCAAGTCTATTTTTGGATTGTTTTGATCTCACCATAAACTCGAAACAATCTGAACCATGCTCACCGTTACATTCAGGTACCAAAGATTGCAGAAGTTTAGTTACTTATGGCGTGGGGTTGTGACAACTGTATCATAGCTTTCCACTAATACCAACATAACTTTCTAACATGTGTTTTTGTTTCATTCAGACTCCTGATCTTTTTTAAGTTGTAATTACATCATTTTTAAAAGGGAAATTTTAAAAAATCCTTTTTGTGGCTTGCTATAATTTACAATTACTTTTTATATATTAGGAAATCTACATTTACCTCATCTTACACAAGCTTCGCCAGGCTCTCTTTTATATGACTAAGGAAAAGACAGTAAACCCTATGTATGGGTAAGGTGCCCAGCTTTCCTCTCAAATATGAATTATGCACGGTGCGAGAAGAGCCTAATGAAAAAAACCTATATGATTCCAACTTTACCACTTTGATAGGGTTCGAGACTCTAAAAAAAATTACACATGTAAGAGAAGAATTAAAATGTAGCACCATAAGCAACCACTCTGCCATCTATTAGTGATCTTCATTTCTTGTTGTCTTGATAACCTGTTAGCATTAAGTCATCTTCAAGTAGTCAACTCCAACTTCGAACCTCAAGAAACTGGTTCAACAGGATAAATTTCACTTAAACACTAGATAATGGTTTTGTTTAGAACCTTATCATACCTTACAGAGAGCAAGAAAAAATATGTTCTATCAATCTACTGAAACCCAAATGCAAAACCACCAGAAGAAGAAAGCCAAGAAGCAACTTCATCACTTGTCACAGAATGTGTTACCACCTCATAAAATGGGAGAATTACAAGTGTGTCATAATGACTAAAAAACTATTATATTGTGTAATTCTCACCATAGTGTTTAAAGTGTGGGGGGTAAAAGGCATGATCAACACCTCCTTAAAAGTGTTCCAAGTTGGTAACTTGGTCCCCAAGAAAAGCCTTAAGGATTGCTTGTTTGTCAAGCAACCTATGGACTTTTTTGTAAGGTTTTGGAAATTCGGGTACTCAATTGCAAAACTTTCACAAAAGAGATTTGGAGAGTTATGGGAAGGATATGAATGGTATGAAAGTGCTATTGGAGGACCAAATTGCTTATGAAAGATAGCTAAGGACAAAGAAAACACAAAAAGGCATAAAGGACCTAAGTGTTCTAATGTAGGCCTTAAGATGTGTATGTCTATGACTTAAGTCAAATGGAAGTTTTGTGGGGTTAGCCCACATAAGGAGGGCTGCTAAATGAAGATAAGGATGGTCAAATGTGGGCCAAGAGATTAAGACTAAGAAACCATAGTCTTGTAGCAAGGAAAATGACATAAGACAAGGTTAAAACTACTTAAGTGTGTTTAGTGTACTTTTGACTATTTAAGTAGTCAAGACCACCTTTGCTCTCTAAATTTCGGCCTCCACCAGCAAAAATAAAGCCAGCCCTCTCCTCCACACTTCCTCCATAGCTACCATACCTTCAAACTCAAAACTACTTGCAATTGAAGTCAAGGAAGCACAATTGGAAGCTAGTTGGTGCTATTGCTTTAGTGCACCTAGGATCAAGCTCCAATTTCAGCATACCCATCAAGGTAAGGGTTCTCTTGCTCTCATGGGTTGTTTTCTGCAATTTTCAAACATCCATGGAGCTAGGGCTAAGCTTGGAAGAGAGCCATGTGCTTGATGAACCAAGCTTAGTGAAGGGAGTGCACTTATTGAAGATTTTGTGACCTAGTGTGAAGTGCACAGTGATGGCAGCGAATTTCTGGGTTTCTAGAGCCCAAAAGTTAGTACTAACTAGTTTTAAAATCCTCCTAAGACCAAGCATTAGCTTGAGGAGGGCTGCCATAGTGATTTGGTTATGTTTATTATGTGTTTTATGGACTAACCTATGGTATATGTTGCTGCCACATTTCATGTGTTTGTTGTTTGTGTTTGGCTGCTGCATTTGGTTGCTATATCTTGTATATATGCATTGTGGTTTTTGTGTTTTAGTGTCTTTGGATGCAGGTTTTAATGATGGTCACATTGCCTAGTGAATCCAAGTGTTACCCTTACTAAGTTTCTCAATGAAACTTACTCCCCTCAATTCTGTCATTTCAGGTCCAGCAGAAAGATCACCTTCAAACTAACCTTTGTGGTTTGATTTTTGATCTGAAATTTCAGGTACATGAACTTCCATATGTCTAGTTATGATCTGAAAAGTTTGGTGATTTTAGGAGCACATTTGGTATTTTTAATGGTGGTACTTATTATGTTGTGCAGCAGCTGTCCAGCATCCTGTTTTTGGAGTCCATTGTGTCTCAGGACCTCCTGTAACCTAGGGTCCGTATTTAGCTGAGTTAAGACCACATTGTAGTGAATGTATGCATGTACATGTAGTGTATGTAAAATGAGACAAGTATGTGAACATTTGAGTAATGTTTTGGCTATGTAATTGATGTGGTGCAAAGCTGCCTAAGTGTGAATGATAGGCTGCTTACTTGTAAATTCTGTTTTGGCCACATAAAGTTGCTAGATGCAAGAGAATGTAATTAATATGTGTATTGGACATGTATGGGATAGCCTTGGAGTGCTTTCCCCTTGTGAATGAAGTGTTTGCATGGTTTGGAAAAATTGTATGGACAAAATGGTCTCAAAGTTGCCAGAATTTCGACCATGTACCTAAACTTTAATATCTCCCTGTATAGAATGAATCTTGGTTTGAAATTTTGACCACACCTAGAGAACATCTAGAGGCTGAACTGAAATTTAGAATTTCTGGATTTGGATCCTTGTACCCAAAGATATGACATTGCAAAATTGGCTGAGTTACTGTTCATTTGGTCAGAATTTTGTAACCAACTTAAAAAATCCATAACTTGGTCCATAGGTGGGCTATTGATGTAAAACAAAATTCCCTGGTTTGCTCTAAGTCTCTACTTCATAATGGAGCAAAGAAAACAGGGGGGTATGAGGCTAGAATGATACAGTCTATTAGTGGAAGTTACAGGTACAGTAGCTAGCCACTAGAACTTAACAAGATTGCCTAATGTGTGGAAGCCAAAACTAAGACTTGTGCTAGTGTTTTCCTTCTTTGCTGCCATGGTGTGCATGAAATGTGAATATGTGTGTGATGGTTTGACCAATATGCATGTATTTACATAGTGCCCAAGAGGGCCACTTTGGTATGCACACTAAGGGTAGTGTTCTGATGGCCTACAGAACATTACCAATCCTGGGAGTCTAAATGCACAGTTTTGGCACCATAACTGGACTACCCCGGAGTGGGTAACATAATGGGGTCTTAGTGCCCCGAATTACTCAAACTTGTAGCCCCTTCAGGACTGTGATTACACTTAGTTACTCTTGGTTAACCGTTACTTGTAGGTAAATTAAAACAATTTACATGCAACTAGTTCCTTAGCCTACCATACAAGAAGATATGCATGCATTTTTCCTGACGATGTAAAACAAATAAGTAAACCATTTTGAGAAAACATTGCTTGAGCATTCATTTGAAACATACTTAAACCATGCCAAGACAATAAAATACTAGTTACTTCATCTTTAAGTAATAGTTTGTGTACACTCTACAACATTAGCATGCACCTAAAAGTAACACAATGGTTTAGCACCACAATTTATCCTAATAGAGGCAACATCTTAGTACACAAGGTACTATACAAATATAAGATAAAATTCCTAACTAAGATCCTTTACTTGAGCCCTACCTTTGAGCTATCAAGCTCCAAGTGCAAGCCCTTCTATTATCTTTATGCACCACTTAGTCTTTAGACTGTAAAGACATAACACTTATTTAACTCTTAAGTAAACTTAGAATCTTAAGAATTTTGCAGAATAAGTACCTGCAAAAAGAGAAAACTTATCCCACAACTATCCACTTAGTTGCTAGGCCCAGTGTTAGCACCTGCAAAACAAACTTAAGGGAGTGAGTACATAAATGTACTTATTAAAGATACCTTAGGCTATCTGTAAAAATAAAAAAGAGCAAGCAAACATGCAATAAGGCACACAAACAAACATACAACCAACCAATAATCAACACAAGACAAAACATAAGAATATGTAATGCATGAATGTATGTTATGCATATAACACACAAAATCTTTGGGATTTCTTACACCTTAGGTGTCTTATTTTTGCCATGAACTCAAACGGTGGAGGTACTTGAGACATTGGCCCTCGTATCTTAAATCCTTTACCTCCCTTAAGTCCCACTTACGAGTCCTAAAGTAGGTCGTCACCTCCTCTCAAAACTTACCCGCCTTATCCTTAACTTATTGTGTAAGGTAACCATCTTATGTAATCCTACTTGCCAAGCTCTTAAAGCTTAGCTTAAAGCTCCTTAGTGGCTTACTTACGAAATCACATGGTTTGGTTGGAATCCCTTTACTCAAAGGTCTAAGACCTAACTCTTGGGCCAATGAAGACTCTGAAACCTGACTTAATCCCTTTAGTGCCCCTTGATAACTTGAGCACTTTTACTCCCTTGCCACTTTACTTAGCTCTACCTTAACCATACTACTTAACTACCACTTAAATAATTCATAATTCTCAACATAGGAATGAGCCTTAGACCCAACCGAGGCTATGAAACATCTTAGAATAGCCTAGGGATGATAATCGAGAGATTAAGACATTCTTAGGATGCCTCGAGCTTAAGGGACTTGTGCCTGCCCTCGGCAATGCATTGCCAATGGCATTAGTCCTCAGGCTTCCTGGAGAATCGCCAACCAGCATCGACGTGTCACCAATGCTGTTCCAGCATTGCGCGACTGCACGTGAATTTGGACAAAACTTGCCCAACCTCTCAATCCCCAAAGTTAATTTACATTGGTCTCATTTCTATTTCATTCCCATATGTAATACTACATTTCTATGCATTATTTGAGCTAAATTAACTTAAACCCTTACATCAATTCAACCATAAAACAAGAACAAAGCACAAGCACACTTGAGCTCAACTTAGCTTTCTTGAGTTCCAGGCCTAAAACCAACTTGATATGGCACCAAAAACATTAAATTAAGACCATTTCTAGCTACTCAAACAACTTAGAACCAACTCAAAGCAAACCAAGAAGCTTACCTTAGGTTTTAAGCTCAAAACAAGCATTAAAGAGCTAAATTAAAGTTAATACACCAAAAAAGAGTTGGAGGCATCTTGGATTCACCTTGAGACCTTCAAATTTGATAAAAACTTAAGGAATTAGGGAGGTTTAGCAGAATTTTTGGTGGGGAAAGGGAGCCATGAAATTGGAATGTAAGGAATGGAAATGGAAGCCAAAACTTGGTAGAAATATCCTACCAACTCCACTAACTCACTTTCCTTTGTTTTTTGTCCCTTGGCCCTCAAGTTCTCTTTTGTTTCACCTTGGTCACTAAACGCTCATCCAAAACTATTCCTTCTTGGTCCTAAAGAAAGTTCATAAGCTTTTTATTTAGCCTCTTGGACACTTAAGCTACTTAAGACATAAATGACTCACTTGAGCACTTAGTGCAACTTTTGCACTTTTATTTCAAATGATGTTTCTAATAGCCAGGATAACTTATGGTCTTAACTTAATTAGTCAAAATTCCTTACATGGCCCTGATTTCATCAAAATTATAGTCATGCCACTCACTTGGGTCAAAATTACCATTTTACTCCTTTGACTCCTAGGTGTCAAATCACACTTAGGAACTCATCTTTACTTAAACTTAGCTTATTTTTATCTCTTAATAAGATGCTAACTTGAGGTGCTTAAGTGAAGACACTTAAATAAAACATACTTACCTAGTCAAAGTCCGTTGTTGACTAAGAGAGTCATCACATCACCTACAATGAAATATGCTCCCACATGAAAATTAGGATCATGCTGAACAATGATAAAAAAGTTAGTCAAACATAGAAGAAACAAGACACTTGAAGCATTAGAAAACAATGCTCCAACTATTTTAAGGTAGCAAGCATTTTGGAATAAGAAATACATTAATTAGTTGTAAATAACCAAATGTATAGTCATTTGTCATCCTTTGGAAGTTAGCGCCAACATTTAGCTTTCTAACACTTTCTGCCCCAAAAGGGCAAATTTCCATTGACCAATGCAAAGTTCTTTTGTAAAGATGTAGAATTTTAAAGAAACATTCAAAGTTGTAAATTAAAAGCTTTTGAACACTTCATAAAAAGGACTTTTATAACAAGCAGATTGCCATGACTAGGAAGCAAGCCTAGAATTTTACTCTGCACCAAACTTTTCTTGATACCTATCCAGTATCCACTTTAAATTGTACCCAGATCTTAAATTGGAAACATGATCAAATCAAGATAGTAAATTACCTAATTTTGCTTTGCTGGTGATGAGTCTTTGTTTCCTACCTCTTTTTGAACACATTGAACCAGCTTTATTCTTCCTTTTATTGATACCTCTATCATCAATAAAAGAGAATGATGGTTGAAGATTGAAATTTTGTTAATGTGACTTATATTGTGATTCCAGGGGCAGTAACAGGTTCCACATGTTTAACTTGTCATGAGGCCCAGTTACATAACAGAAAGCCTAAAAGAGCTTTTGTCAAAGGGGGGTAAGTGTAGGTTTTTTAATATATTAAGGTAACGATAGGTTACAACAAACCATAGGGGGTTTTTGAAAATTTTCATTTTTAAATTAGGTATTTGTATCCAATTTTTGTCGTTCAATTTTGTTATGGTGCGGTTTATAGGGAAGCTTGACCTTGGGGATTGTTGTTTTCAGCTATAAACTTTTGTTTGATTTTGTGTGAAAGAAAATAAACGGTTGTTCTGAAATAGGCTGGAAATAAGAGTCTATCGTGGGTTTTGAATTTGTAAGAAGGATGTTGATCTTTGCGAGGATGCTATATAAACAAAGCTCCCAGCACCTTCACCTGATTCTGGTGGCTTGTCCTTTCTGTCACTGTTTCATAGGTTTCTCAAACCCTACTGCACCTTACTGTGAGTTCAAGTGTGGTAGACCTTAATGTAAAGTCAACCTCTTTCATGATAAGTTTTAAAACACTAGCATGTGCCATAAAATTCTATCTTGGAAAGCAAGAAACAGCAAAATAATGTCTTAGAAAATATAATTCTACATTTAATATGCCACTAATACAAAAAACATCATGAAAGAATTAGCTTACCTTTTTCATGATTTTTAAGGGAATATAGAAAGAACCACATTGTGGATTAAATCATTTTACAAATAACCATTGTGTTATGAATGATGACAAAGAGCAAACTTACGGTTCACTTTATTGTCAAATAGACACTTTTAAGGCCTACAGAGTTATATAATTTTTTAATGGGAAAATTATTAAAAACCCTATTCAGGTTTGGCCTAACCATTAGTTTTGTCCCCATTTTCAGATACCTATAGTTACACTCTGCCAAGTTAACTCCATCATTCACCGTTAACACAAAAAGGGGGAAAATAATTGACTTTGCCCTCCTAGTCTTCTTACTTAAAAATTTTGCCCCCTAACCACTACAACTCGTTCAAATTAAACCACTCCTCATTCTCTTTCTGTTTGCCCTCATCATTGCTGCCGCTCAGACCCTTTCCCCACTGCCTATATATCCTTCCTTGATCGCCCTCATATTTGCCCCTGATCACCCTTGTATTTACCCTTTCCCTTATTCTTCAAATAAATTCTCTAGTCGTACCCATTGGTGCCCTCTACGTCATCCCGATTATATTGCAATCGATGCAAGTACGAAGCCTATACCGATTTTAAAGCATCATCAGAATCGGGGCTCTCATTTTTTGCTCTCGTTCAATCAGAATTAGGGTTCTTATTTGATCCGCTTACTGTCATCCCACTTAGACTCTTTTTTTCTTTCTCACTCAATCAGAATCGGGGCTCTTATTCAATCCGCTTCTATTCTCAAGATTTGAAGCTCCCAACCCAAATTGCTTTAATTCGCTTTGTTAGACTACAACTAGAACTAACCCAACTTGCTTCGCCATTGTGCTCGAACAAAATCCCACCAAGTCCTCCAAAATCTTGAACCAACTAGTGAATCAGCTGGCGACTTGTAGGCAGTTTAGGACACTGCGTGGGGAAGTGTTCTTGGCGATGACCAATTGGTGGATTAATTTTGCCATTGTATAAATCCTTTTTGAAAAAAAAGTGCTATTCTTGGAGCCAAACCGCCTAGGGAGGAAGAGGGATCTTGGACTATGTTGTTGTTTCCGACCACGTTCTCACCGTCATTTTGCGCCGGGATGGAGGAAGATAGGGTAGAAGTTAGATGCACATGTTGGGGGACCAAATTTTCTATAGAAGTATGGTAGAATGCCAAAGTCAGGTTTTTCCTCATTCTCACAGTCATTGACGGAGTTAAGTTGGCAAGGAGGTAACTATAGGTATTTGAAAAAAAGGAGACAAAATTGTCACTTAGGCCAAACCTTAGGGGATTTTTGGTAATTTTTTCTTTCTTACTCGTAAAGACACAAAATGGTCTTAAAATGAAAGTTTCAAAGAAATATGAACATTAAGAAAATAAAGGACACACCTTATTTTCTGATCAAGTAGTGAAGAAAAAAAAATTGATCTTCTTGTCACCTTAAAGCAAATCGATGCTAGATAGGAGTGAAGAGTTCTTATATTGTTCACACTTGAACACACAATCTTTGCTTCCTTTTTATTGATGATGAGAACAAAGGAGAATTAAAGTATATGTCTCAAAGGAGAGAGACCAAAGAAAAGAGGAAGTAATTATATATATATACATTTTTTAACTCAATGACCACCTCTTCTCATCTCTTATTGCCGAAACAATATGTTCCTCAAAAGGACATTTCATTTCTCTAAATTATCCTGTGTGATAAGGTCTTTGTGCTTCTTTGCCACATGGCACACATCCATTGGTTAATAGTACAAATTACATGTCTTAATGTATATCTAAGTGCATTTTAAAAAATGTATTTAGCCACTTAAGCAAAATAATTCTAACAAGCTCCTACTCGCACTGATATACGTAATACTTACTTTAACACATATATACTTTAATTCCATCATCAACAAACATAGCATTAGTGTGTCAAGCGTGTGACCTTCGGCATGCTACCAAAAGCTTCTCACACTATGGTTGTTAGACTTACAATGGAGAACTATATAACTCTCTCTTCTTGAAGTACTCAAGTCATACCTTATAAAATCCGAAGATAAGATGATACACTTGTTTAGCCATATTCAATCTCTTTTACGAGTTTCATGCATTAGAAACTCTTGAATTGTGCTAAACCTCAAGTGCACTTTTTAATATTTGAATATTTGAATATTGTTATCATTACTTAAATCATTTTCTATGGGCCTATGATTGAGTAATGTTATAATGTATCTCTTATGTAATATGCCACTTATGCAATTACTTACGTAGTGTACAACTCATGCAACTACATTCTTGTCTTTCCTTTAGTCTAACATATTAAGTCTCTAAAAACTACGTGGTTACCTAAAAAGAGGACACATTAGGCTTGTTCAACTCAAGCCCTAGCGACTAATAAAAGTAACCATAGTGGCCCAAAGCCCTTAATATTTGGCTATAATCACTAAGGGTTTTAATTGAAGAATCTCACACATGAGTAAGACAATAGACAACTTTTTCATATTCTTCTTTGGTCAAACTTTATGGTAAGACAATCATGATGTATCATACATTGCCTTTCCTATTACACATCTCTAAATGTTTTATAACACCACTTTGTGGGAGGTGTGTCACTTTTCCCTCTTAAAACAGATAATGTGTTTCTCCCACTATTCTTACATATAAGAAAAAAATTCTCAACCATAAGATATAATGCATGAGTGGACATGTAAACTCAATAAATGATATCATCTTACCTTGATTATTTAGGTTAATCAAGATGACTATTACGCTGAAGTTGTCATATGTTGGTGGATATGACTCCTACTTAAATGTATGACCCTGGTAGGTCATATATCTTTAAATTTTAGAGATAACATACATTTAAGATTGTAGTGGCCTCATCCTTGCTCTTACACAAAGATGCAAGGGTGGATGACCCGTGTGAGAAGATGAGCCTTAACCTATGATTTGACATGTATTTCATGAATTTATTTTTGTTGTGATATCTGGATGAAGTGTATTTGACTTAGAACAATCATATGTTTATTTTGCTAATAAATAAATATCATATAATCTAAGTCCATATTTAGTGGACACAAGAAAGAAAACAATCAGACCAACATCTATCATAATCTATGGAGTCTCATTGCCTTGACATTTCTAGCAAAAGAAATTGGTGGTAAAAGCTTTGTGAAAGGATCAACCACCATCAAATCCGTAGATAGATATTCCATCTTGACTTTTCCATTTTTTATTGCATCTCTGATAAAGTTATACTTCAAGCTTATATGTTTGGCCTTTCCATAGTATTTAAGGTCCTTGTTATAAGTCAAAGCAGCTATACTATCATAATATATGGTCAGTGGCTTTTGGATAGAGACTATTGACCCTAAATGTTCAGTGAAAAAACCTATCCATAGAGCCTTCTACACAGCAGCTGCACTTGTAATAAACTCAGCCTCCATCGTTGACAATGTTGTTCAAGATTGTTTCTTGCTACTCTATGAGATGACTCCATTTCCAATCATAAAGACATAACCTGAAGTAGACTTGCTCCTATCTCTGTCTCTACCCTAATCAACATCAATGTATCAATGTAGGCTAAGTTCTCTTTCTTGGTAACATAGCCAATAATCCTTTATACCGTTAAGGTATCTAAGGATTCTTTTGACACACTTCTAATGCCCAAGGCCACGGTTTGAAGAATATCTTACCATTAGACCCACTGCTTGACATATGTCAGGCCTTGTGCAAGGCATGACATATATTAGGCTTCTTATGGCACTAAGGTATGGAAACTTGTCCATTTCCTCTTTCTCTTAAGGAGTAGTTGGGCCCATAGCCTCACTAACCATATAACCCGTAACCAAATGGGAGTTCATGGGCTTTGAGCTTGTCATGTTGTAGCATGCAATGACGTTATTTTGTGACAATACTAGCAACTTAGCCCTTCTATCTCCTAAGATCTTAACTCCAAGGATATAAGCAGCTTCTCCCATGTCCTTCATATCAAACATGGAAGATAACCATTCTTTAATGGTCTTTAACAAACTTAAGCCAGTACTAGCTATCAGGATGTCATCAACATATAACATCAATATTGCAAATTCAAACATTTTATTTAGCACATAAATACAATGGTCTTCATGCAACATCACAAAACCAAAGTCTACGATGGCATAATGGAACTTCTAGTACCACTGTCTTGAAGCTTGCTTAAGACCATAAATAGACTTCTTTAATCTACAAACTTTGTGCTCTTGACTCTTTACAATGAAACCTTGTGGTTGTTTTATGTAAATCTCCTCTCTCAACTCTCCATTGAGAAAGATAGTCTTTACTTCCATTTGATGTAACTTTTGGTCTAAAAGTGCAACAATAGCTAGTAACAATCTTATTGAATTAAATTTTACAACAAGAGAGAAAGTGTCTTTATAATCAACATATTTCTTTTGTGTAAACCTATTGGCCACTAAATGGACCTTGTACCTCTCAGTTGAATTATCAAAATTGGTCTTAATTTTGAGAACCCACTTGTTCACAATTGCCTAACGGCCAGGAAAAAGGTCAGTCAAGTCCTAGATCTTATTTTTATGCATAGTGTCCATATCCTTTTGTATGGCAGCCATCCACTTATCCTTATCCATACCCTTAAGATCCTCTTGCACATTACTTGGTTCATCTATCATAGATGAAACCAAGTTGGCCTTACTTTCATCTAGAATCCACCATTGATCCCAATGCTTAAGTGGTCTAAATTGCCTACTTGAACGTTTCAAGTTAGGCTGAGGAGGAGGCATAACATCATCATGCACCGCCATTTCATCTTGTGGTGCATTATTATATGGCTCTTGTGGAGCCTATTCTTATGGCTCAGGGTGAGGTACTTCTTGTTCCATTCTTCTTTTTTGATGTTGATCTTCTTCATGATCAACATATGTTTGATCTTCATGGTGATCTAACACATGAGGTGGCGGCAAGGGAATTGCCATGGGAGGAACACTACCTTTAAGATGTATGGCATCTAGTGTTACTAGGACACTAGATTGACCTATCTCGTAGGCCTCTTCCAAAGAGTTCATATTATTACTTTTATCAACTTTTAGGAACTCATCTTCCACAAAGTTGGCATCCTTTGACTCAAATACATTCTCACCTTTATGAGTTATATCTAAAAATATATAACCCTTCAAGTGTTTAGAGTAGCAAAGTAAAACACATTTCCTTCCACTAGGTCCTAATTTTCCTAGTTAATGATTTGCGATGTGAATATATGCAGCACATCCCCAGGAGCATAAATGACCTAGATTAGGTAATCTCATGGTCCATAACTCATAAGGTATGGTACCAACAGACTTGGAAGACACTCTATTAAGGATATATGCTGTACAAAGCAAAGCATCACCCCAAAAGGTGATGTCCATGTTGGTCCTAGCTATCATGGAATGTACCATATCCATGAGAGTTCTATTCCTCATTTTTTGGAGTCCTTAGAAGGGTAAGTTGTCTTGCAATGCCTTTTTTTTTTATCATAGAAGGTCTTGAATTCATTTTACAAGCACTCACCTCCATGATTAGTCCTTAAAGACTTGATCATCTTACCCAATTGATTATCTACTAAGTTCACATAAGTTTTGAAACACTTAAGTGTTTTATGCTTATGCATTAGTAAGAACACATGGGCATAATGAGTACAGTCATCAATGAAGGTAATAAAGTATCTAAACCCAAGTCTAAATGATACTTTCATTGGGCCATAAAGTTTAGAGTGGATCAATTACAAAGGATCATTACACCTAATTGCCTTGCCAAAAGGCTTTCTTGTAGCCTTTCACATAAGATATAGTTGGCAACTTGGTAACCAAATATTGGACAAAGACTCAATTAAGCCACTCATGGCTAACTTAATGTGTCTTAACCTATCATGCCAAGTCATTGGACTTATGGCATTAGCAATGTAGCAAATATCATTGGCAACATTCATATTTAACTGAAACAAGACATTATGGACTAAACAAGAACAAATCTTACTACTACCATAAATAATATTTACAAGCCCATGTGAGAAGTTCATAGAAATTCTATAGTTCAGAAGGGAACTGATAGAAATCAAGTTTTTAGCCATACAAAGTACATACAATAAATCAATAAGTATTAAATCCCGTGTTTCCAATGGAGCCCTATGATGAATACTCATAAGTGTATTGCTATTAAGGGTTTAATTCATCATTATACACTTTGAGTATGATTAATTTCTCTATTCTGAGCATTTTTTCCCATCAGGTTACTATTCATATTTTTTTATTATTCACTGAGTTACTATTCACCGAGTCATCATTCACCAGTCATTATTCATTAACTTACTATTCATACATGTATTTCACTGTTCATATGGGTATTTGTACTGTTCATACACATTTTCACTATTTATTAATATTAAATAATTATTTTTTTATGTAGGTAAAATCATGACTTTGCGACCCTTCACGAGGAAAATCATATCTAGAGCTGTAGAGATCTGAACTGAGTGATTACAAATTCACCTGAAAGCTAACACATAGATCTTCAACTTTACTTCATTCTGAGAGCTAGCTTGATCATTTTCATTGTCAAAATCTGATTATAGATGAGACTATTTGTTCTTTTATGTACTGAAGAGCAGTTTCAGTAGAAAAATCATAACTTGAGTTACGGATGTCCGATTTGAATAAGCAAGGTATCGATTCAACGCTAAAGAAGAGATCTATAAATCTTGTGCTTTGAGGAAGGGCTGATTTGATGTGTATGATGTTCAAAAAATTAAAATAAGTTGTAGCCCGCCTTTGTTAATTTATATTTACCTACATTTTACTATTTTACCATTTCACCCACCTCAAAACTCTATAAATAGGCACCTTGAGGGGAGGACGAATTAGTGTCATTTCTTAGGCCTCATTTATGTTATTGAATCATATTTAGTTTTTCTTCTTTAGTTTTGTTCTAGTTTTTAATACCGAAGCTCTGTCCAAGTGTTTTCTCGTTCTTCTTCTTGTTCTTCTTTTAATCTTTCAATCCATATTCATTTCATCTTTGTACATGTTGTTTACTTTTATCATGACTAACTAATCTTCCTTTTACTAAGGTGAAAGGATGAAGCTTTTGGTATAAAAGTTATTATTAATTTGAATGAATCACAACGTTAATGGTATTTTCTTTCTTAATTTATTTAACTTCCCTGATTGTTAAGTGGAAGGCTGAGCCTCCTATCTCTTTTGTTTATTGTATGGAAGGCTGAGCCTTCTACCTAACTTGTTATTGATATTTATTTTTCTTATTATTATTTTGTTAATGCATGAAAGCTTGGTCACGTACATCAAGTGATAAACTGGTAAGAGAATCTTCATCTTCTTCAAACATGACTGAACACATTAATACCAAGAGGATAACAATTCTCTACATAATAGCCAAGACCGACCTAGGATACTTAGAGAATACATGAACCCCATAAGAAATAGCACTCCAATATGTTTAATTTTTCCTGCTGATGCATGTCATTTCAATTTCAACCCAGGTATTATTCAACTCTTACCAACCTTTTATAGCTTTGATTATGAAAATCCATACTTACATTTGAGGGAATTTGATGAAGTCTGTCACACATATAACAACCTAAACTGTAGCATGAACACCATTAGGCTTAAGCTTTTTCCTTTTTCTTTAAAAGATAAAGCTAAAACTTGGCTATAGTATCTTAGGTCAGGCTCCGTTAATTTATGGGATGAATTGCAACAACAATTTTTTTAAATTTTTTTTTCTGCCTACAGAATAAATTATTTCAAAAGGCAAATCACCACTTTCATGTAAAAACCAGGTAAAACTTTTTACCAGTGTTGGAATAGATACAAGGATTTACTTAACATATGCCCACACCATAGTTTTGAAACTTGGAGATTAGTCTCACATTTTTACGAAAGTTTGACACTTAAGGAAAGAAAAATGGTAGAAATGATGTGCAATGGAACATTTGAGGATAAAGATCCTGATGTAGCAATGAATTACCTAGACATGCTAGCAGAAACTGCATAGAATTGGGACACCTCTGGTACCTATGAAGCCCCAGGTAAGACTCAATCACTTGCATCTAGTGTAGGCATATATTATTTTAAGGAAGATAATGACCTTTAAGTAAAGTTTGCATCTTTAGCTAGAAAGGTTGAGGCTTTAGAAATGAAAAAATTTGGTCAATTAAAATTTGTTGAAGAAATTGTTTGTTACGTCTGTGAGACCAATGACCATTCCACTAGCAATTGCCCAGCCTTGCCATTTTTCAAAGAATTTCTCCATGAACAAGTCAATGCATTTAACAACTTTAAGAAGCCAACTCAAAATCAGTACTTGGAAACTTACAATCCTGGTTGAAGGAATCATCCAACTTCAGTTGGAGAAATGATAATTATGCTCAACCATTATAACCACCTTTGCACACCCAATAAAGTTTTTAACAATCTCAAATGTATGCACCATATGTTCCTCCTTTTAAGAAAAATTTTGAAGATACATTAAATTCATTCATTGAAAAGCAAAAGTCAATCAATGCTCAAACAAGTCAAACCATAATTGATTTGAAAGATACTCTTGCAAAATTTGCATCTACATCAAACATTCAGGAGAAAAGACAATTTTCTTCTCAACCACAACCGAATCCCAAAGGTCAAACTATAGATCAAGTGAAGTCAATCATCACACTCCACAGCGGTAAAGTTGTTGAAAAATCCCCTCTTGATTCTTGTGAAGGAGATGATGAGCTGACTTCTAAGAGTAAAGAAGGGGTTGAACCTATACCAAGAAAAGGAACAAATTGAATCTCCACCAACACCTTCGTTTCTTCAAACGTTAACCGTTCCTAATAAGGTGAATCAAAATCCTGAAGTTTTGGATATTTTCAAGCAGGTAAAGATCAATATTCCTTTGTTGGATGTGATCAAACAGGTACCTTCTTATGCCAAATTTTTAAAGGACTTGTGCACTGTTAAAAGAAAACTAAATGTAGAAAAAAAAAACCTTTTTGGCCGAATAGGTAAGTTCTGTTATTTAAAATAACACTGCTTTCAAATACAAGGATCCTGGTTGTCCAACAATTTTATGTTTTATTGGAGAACATAAAATTGAGCAAGTATTACTTAATATTGGGGCTAGTGTAAACTTACTTCCATATTCAGTTTACCAAAAACTAAATTTGGGTGAATTAAAACCAACGAAAAGAACTTTTTTGTTTGCTGACAGATCAGTGAAAGTGCCCAGATGAGTCATTAAAGATGTGTTAGTCTAAGTTGATAAATTCATATATCATGTGGATTTTATTGTTTTAGAGACACCACTAGTGAAAATTAAAAATTCAATACATGTTATTTTAAGACATCCATTTTTAGCAACATTTAATGCTTTGATTAATTGCAGGAATGGATTAATGAAACTGACATTTGGGAATATGACATTGGAGTTAAATGTTTTCAACTTGCATCATTGATACAATCGTAGAAAGGGAAGATGAAAGTGAAGATGCCTGCATCATTGATACAATCGTAGAAAATCATATCCAAAAAGTAGAAGGAAACACATGTTGGAAACCAAAAAATGAAGAGCAAAATAAAATACCCAAATCGGAGTTGAAGCTCTTGCCCAAAGAAATGAAGTACTTAATATCAAAGAAAGATGCTAAATCAAGACTGATACGCTAGATCATATTACTCAAAGAGTTCAACATTATGATCAAGGATAAGAAAGGCACAAAAAATGTTGTCGCTGACTATTTGTCAAGACTAACAACATATTCATCAATTGATGCTACACTTATAAATGATTATTTTCCTAATAAATTTTTATTCTCTGTCACTATAGTCCCTTCGTTTGCTAATATTGGAAACTTTTTTATGACAAGACAGATGCTAGCTTAATGGAATGCCTAAGATAAGAAGAAATTTCTACATGAGGTGAAAAAATTTTATTGGGATGACTCTTATATTTTCAAATATTGTTTTGACCAGATATTTACGAGATGCATACTTGAGAATGAGGTAAAAATTGTCATTGAATTTTCTCATTTTGAAACGTGCGGAGGACATTTTTTGTCAAACAAAACAATTGTAAAGATTTTGCAGTCTGAATTTTATTGACCCTCTTTGTTTAAAGACGCACATACATACTATAAAGCCTTTGAAAATTGTTAAAAATTATGATCCATTTCTTCCCAGCTAAGTGGCGAATATGGTGCTCTGTGGCGTTCAAGTCGGTTATCTTAGTTTCCCATAATAACTGATTTCTTTCTCTCTTTTTTCAATTTCTTTTCACCAATGGATTCTGCTCTTTCTGCTTTGCGAAAATACTTTCCCTATCTCCCAATAAATATTCTTAAAAGGATTTATCAAGCTAGATGTGAAAGATTCAGAGTTTTGATGCACAAAGGCGTTCCTGAAGATGTGCGTTGGTTGATTGAAACTAAGGTCCGTTTGGCTGGTAAAATTTCAGATGCATTTGTGCCCCGCATGCTTAGCTTAGGCAAAAACGCTTATGCCAAAAAATGAAGAGCAAAAAGGTTATGCATTTGTCACAAATGTGGTCAATGGAATTGTGATACTAAATGTTGTTCCTTATGGACGATGTCCAATAATTAAAAAGATAAAAGAAAATTTATTAAGAATGGCCTGCGTAAGGATTCTTTGGATGATATCCAATTGACTCTTGAAACGCATTTTTGTGCATTAATGCAACGTGAACTTCTTGGTTTATGGAGGACTTTTCATAAAGAACGAGAGCGTTACAGTCTTGGAAATCTAACTTTAAATGACTTTGTTTGCTAGTTTATAAGAAAATTGGATGGGAAGCATATCCCTGACTCATAGAAGGCATTGAAGTCGTTACTGGACGTAAAACTAATGAAAGATGTGAGCCACAATCACAACTACTGTACATTAATGTCATTTTATTTTTGTTATTTTTTTTCTTTACAGGTTGTCAATCCTTAATAAGTGATGAAGTATTATGGAAAAGAGCAATCAGACTTGTGGATCTGTTTATCTTGTCTTTTAGTTGTCAGCTTTACTTTGGTTTAAGTTATTTCAGGTTTTTCATTTTCAATAACTACCATTTCAGGTAATTTCTTCTTCACTTTTCTTATCTATGTTTTGACATTGGGGACAATGTTTTAATCTGGTTGGGGGGAGGAATAGTTGATATTTATTATTTTTTTTTAGTTTATTTTTTCTCATGCTGATATTAAAACTATTAGACAAATCACTTAGTTTATGATGGCTAAGTAAAGAGTAATTTTTTACTCTTGAGACGCATTCTATTAGGCATGCTAGTCATAACATTTTTTTTAGTAGGTTTTTTAACCCGTATAAGATGACACACTCACTAGTAATCTATATTTTCTATCTTGAAAATTTATATGCTTGGTGATAAAATTGTTGAGGTGATGAGCTACATTAAATTTTACATGTTTGACATCTTATTTGACATAATGATTTAGTCAGATTTTATTCACTTTGACAAGGGATTAGGAAGTTTAAGTTATCAATTGCTGATATTTTTACACATGCTAAAAATCTTTATTGTTTTTTAGACTTCAAAGAATACTTCAACTATGTGGCTGTTGGGATTTCTAATGAACCATATTTTAGCTTGATTTGAATAAAAAAATTTTGAAAAAAAAAACCAAAAACAACACCAAGAAGTGTTGAAAAGACTTGGAAAATGAAAAAAAAAAAAAACAACAAGCGATGTTCACTCTTGAAAATGACTGCCTATTATCGAGGTTCTTCAAATAAAGCTTGAGCTAAAGTTAAAAAATAAAAAAAAAATCTTTTATAGTGTAATAGTGTGAAAGACCGCCAAAGCGATAGTTTTGAATTAGATTTGTTCTGGTAAGCTATAAATGTTGGTATGATTTACTGAAATCTTTTAGATACTCATGATAATCAGTCACACACTTACTGCAGTCAGGAACTCATAATCTTTTACACTTTTCCCTTGTTTGAGTGGTAGAGAAGTGCATAAATCGTTATGAAATTTGGGCCATTTTTTAGAAAATTAATTTTGATGCTCATTACTTCAATAATTTATGATCTATTGTATAGAGATTGATAGTAGAAAATAATTCATAAAACTTGAGTATTCATTTAGTACATCACTTTACTTGCTAAGGACTAGCAAGAACCTGGTTGGAGGGTGTGATGAATACTTATAAGTGTATTGCTGTTAAGGGTTTAATTCATTATTATATATTTGAGTATGATTAATTTCTCTATTCTAAGCATTTTTTCCATCGGGCTACTATTCACACTTTTTTACTATTCATTGAGTTACTATTCACCGAGTCACCATTCATACTCATATTTTACTGTTCATACACTTTTTCACTATTCATTAATATTCAATAATTATTTTTTTACGTAAGTAAAATAATCACTTAGCAACCCTTCACAAAAAAAATCATATCTGGAGCTGTGGAAGTCGGAATTGAGTGATTCCAAATTCACTTAAAAGCTAACACATAGATCTTCAACTCTACTTCATTCTGCGAGCTAATTTGATTGTTTTCATTACCGAAATCTAATTATAGATGAGATTATTCGTTCTTTCATGTACTGAGGAGCAGTTTCAATAGAAAAATTATAACTTGAGCTACATATGTCCAATTTGAATGAGCAAGCTATCGATTTGAAGCTTTTGGTATAAAGGTTATTATTGATTTGAATGGATCACAATGTTAACGGTATTTTCTCTTTTAATCTATTTAACTTCCCTCCTTATTAAGTGGTAGTCTTGATTCATCATAATCAAATCATTGGTACAAAAGCTGCTTGATTCCTTTTGTAGAATGTGACTAAGCCGGCTATATTGGAATCTTGATTAATTGTAGACAAAGGTTAATACTTGAACCCATTAGCAAGTGTTGACGTTTCAAGATCAATGAAAGTTAATAGTAAATAAATTCCCCGATTGGGACCTCCTTTATGTGTAGATCCTAATTGAGTAGTACGATGGGCTAAAATTAATTATAACTGATATACTAAAAGTGGATCCCCTAACCTTAGCTATTTTATTTGAATTTGAATTTTTAATCAACACTTGTTCACACCTTTCATGAAAACCTTTTTTATTAAAAAATTTGTAATTTGTATTTCTCAATTCACTTCCCTGTGGTTCGACACTCGGACTCCGGAGATTTTATTACTTGTGACAACTTACACTTAGGTTACAACTGTTAGAGTGCAGCACCCTACAAGTACCAATCTTTTCCACAACCAAACTTGTATTGTTACCCACAAAAATAGTCCTTGCCCCTCTAGGCAACTTCCTATAGGCAACATACCATGTCCTTTCCTTGGCTATGTGGTTTGTCACTCTTAAGTCAATAATCCATGAAGAATTATATTCAGTAAGGTTAGCATATGACACAACATGTACTAAAGAAAGAATCTCGTTGGAAACATGTACCTTAGGTGGGTCATTGCACTCTTTAGCAAAGTGCCCTTTGTCCCACAATTAAAGCACTTGAGCTTCCTTTTGTGCCTCTTCTTGAATTTCTTCTTGTTAGGTCCATTCCCCTTGCCCTCCTCATTCTTCTTCCCCTTGAATCTTTTCTTGTTCTTTTGGGGAAAAAGAAGTCTTGGCAACATATGCCCTGGAGTGGTCTTTTATTGCCATGACTTTCACCTTCAAAAGCAGATGTATATAGGCACTTTTCGGTACCCTGATCCTCTATGACCTTTGTCTTGTTCTTTTTTTTTCGTTATGCTATTAACTCAATCATAATTTTAATTGCTATTACTTTTTACATTTTCTAAGGCTATTCACAGTTCTGTCAATCCCATGTATATAGGCACTTTTCGGTTTTAGTTGATATTCATCTTTTAATTTAAGTGTCAAGATGTTCTCACCATGGTATTGGTAGAAGTATCATTTTTTTAGAAAAAAAATTATCTATCATTGTAATTAAAAGACAAATAAGTTAATAAAATTATATTACTACAATCAATCAATATTCTCATATAGTGCATCTGAATGTAATATCACACCAACTTACTGCTGGTTTTTTTGAATTAATATTTGAATATTATGTTTTTGCAGGGCATGGAAAATGAACAATCAATCGGGGAAGCCAAAACTTAATCTTGTCGAAGGTTGTTGTTTTCAACTCATGAAGTGTCCAAGTCACAGGATTTCTCTAAAAAAGATGCTATCCAACAAGAGAATCAAGATAACCTAGTTGATTCTAATTCCAAAATTGTAAGTCCAATCCATTCAAACATCTCAGATCATATCATACCTAGAGTTGGAATGGAATTTGATTGTGAGGAATATGCATATAACTTCTATAATGCCTATGCTAAAGAGGTTGGATTTAGCATTCGAAAAAGTAAGTTTCACAAGGATAAACAAGGTAAATTGTTGGATCGAATTATTTGTTGTTCTGCTCAAGATACACGTGGCATTGACAAAAGAGATGATAATGTTAAATTTCATCGACTGAAGACAAGATTTGATTGCAAAGCTATGATACAAATTAGTGGAAGATCTACTACTAAGTTACGTGTTACAAAATTCACAGTAGAACATTCACATTGGCTAGCTAGTCCTAAAAAGAGTGTGTTTTTGAGGTATCAAAGAAATATTGACGTTGGTCAAGCTGCTGAATTGGAAATGCTTGATCAATCTGGAATAACACCAAGGTTATGTATTGAATATATGGCAATGAGAGTTAGTGGAGTTAACAATCTTGGCTTTATTCCTGAGGATTATAAGAATTATCTAAGGTCCAAACGAACAGAAAAAATGAAAGCGAGGGATACTGGTGGTGTTTTAGAATACTTGCAGCAAATGCAATTTGAGGACCCTAATTTTTCTTATACTTTACAAGTTGAAATTTAGAACCTCATAACTAATATTTTCTGGGTAGATAGTAGAATGAAATTAGACTATGAGTCTTTTGGTGATGTTGTTTGTTTTGACACAACATATGGGAAAAAAAAAAAAGAGGGAAGACCTTTTGCAATGTTTGTTGGTGTAAATCATCATAAGCAATCTATAATTTTTGGTGCTGCTTTGTTGTATGATGAGACATCTGAGACTTTCATGTGGTTATTTGATTCATTTGCAAAAGTCATGTCTGGGAAAAAGCTGAAAACAATTTTAACTGATGAAGATGTTGCAATGACTAAAGCTCTTAGTTCACAATGGCCAGAAACTTATCATCGGTTATGTGTATGGCATATGTACCAGAATGCTGCCAAACACCTTAGTTATGTGTTTGAGAATTTCAATACTTTTGCTAAAGATTTCAGTAGTTGTGTATATGATCATGATGAGGAAGAAGACTTCTTGAATGCTTGGCACATGATTCTTGAAAAATATGGTCTTCAAGATAATGCATGGTTAAAAAAACAATTCGAACTAAAGAAGAAATGAGCTTTAGTTTATGGCCGCCATACTTTTTGTGCTGATATGTCTACAACTCAAAGAAGTGAGAGTATGAATAACCAAATCAAGCAGTATGTTGGTTATAACTATGATCTACGACGTTTTTTTGGTCATTTCCAAAGGCTATTGGATGGCATTCGGTTCAAGGAATTGAAAGCAGATTTCAAAGCTTTAAATAGCAAACCGTATTTGCCATTTCAGGTAGATATATTAGAGCATTCATCTAATGTTTATACTCCTGATGTCTTCAAATTATTTTCTCAAGAATTGTGGCTTACTTGGAATTGTGAGTTTCATAACTTAGGAGAGAAAGATGGAATCACAAGATATAGAGTTACTCCTCCACAAAAATCATGTCACCATATAGTTGCACTGGACTCTTCCAATTCTACTGTGACATGCAGCTGCAAGAAGTTCGAGTTTATTGGAATTTTGTGTACTCATTCTTTAAAGGTCCTTTCTTTTCAGAATATCAAACGTGTGCTTGATCAATATATCTTGAAAAGATGAACTAACGATGCAAAGAAAGGAATGAGTCATTCATTTATCCCCCAAAAAATGAATGATCTGAAAATAGATGTTGCAACACGTTACACGGTTCTTTTGAAGTCATATGCTCATCTGGCTGCTAGAGCTGCTCTAAGTGAAGATACATTTAATCTAGCTATTCTTGATAGACAAAGGACATTTAAAGAAGTGGAGTTTAAATTGGAGAATGTTACAATTGAAGAAGATTCAGGTGGTAACATATGTGCTATTCAGAGTAATTGCCAAGATGATCAATGGGCACCATCAAATATGAGTTGTACTATTAGAGGAATAAAGCACAAGGAGAAGAACATGCAATCTGGATCATCTAGTCGAAGAAAGAGTGCTTTAGAAAAAGCAACAAGGAAAAGAAAATGCCAAAATATTGAAGCAAATAAAGAGAAGGTATCAATTTAGGAGTTACTGTTGTTAAATAACTTTTATTTCAATATATTTGTAGTAGTAGTGTGTATATTTAAATAATTTTTATTTCAATATTTTTGAGATTTTTTTTTTCATTTTGAATTCTTATTTCAAAATGGTGTCATTGAACATTATACGTTACAAAAACAGTATACTTTTGGTTCACCTTTAACTTTGAATCAAGAAGATAATCAAGTAGCGCAACCAAATTAATTTTTACAGGTAATTAGAATGTCTTGCTTTTATAATATTATTATACTATTTATCGTTGAAAATAATTGAAGCTAATAATTTTTGTATAAATTTGTAGGGAACTAATTTTGGAACTTCTTACTCAAATCAAGATACTTTGTTAAGTCAGCCTTCATCTTTGCAGCCGAATACGGTAACATGCATTTGATATATTTTCATTTAATTACAATTACATACATGTATCTTTACATGTGTCTTGTTTTTGTTTTTCACCCAGCAACATTACATTGGTCAATGCCCAACAAATACAAGTCAAAATCATTTCCCTAATATGATGGATTTATTAAAGGAATTGATTTTTTTTTCTTTTAGATAGAGAAAAATTGGAAGTGATCACGTATGTTTATTATATTCTCACCATGTCATTTTTTCTTTTTAAGGCTTAAGAATTGCCATCACAAGACTCAGATGAATAATTTACAATATTTGATGCCACTATAAAGAGTTGGAACGCTAGTATCTAAAGAATTTTTGTTATCAAAGAAGGAAAAGATAGAACTTATATCGATTCAAATGTTCTATATCATGTGTTTAGTTTGATGTCTACGTGTGTTAAATGTTGAGTGCAATAACACATTCGCCACCGAGAAAACAAGTTGGAGAACCCAATTATGATTCTTTCATCTCTTCCGTCAGTTTATTGTACCAATGAAGAGTCTAATAAAATAAAAAGGCTTCTTAAAAGGACAGAAACAGGGACAGAATAAAGAAATTAACCGGTCCCTAACAGGGGTAAAAAAATTGAAATAAAGAAATAGAGAAGCAGACAAGTCTTCTTGCCCATGTGAAAAGCCATTTGTCAGTGAGGAGGCTGTAGTCAGCAGAAGAATAGGTGAGTTGGTTGCTGCGCCGCATTGATTGATGTTTGTCTGGGTGTGAAAAAGTCTAAGACACATATCTTCAGCACAGAGAAGTCGATTGGCTTGTTGTTGTTCTGCTGCTTCTCTAGTTCACCCTTGATGCTTATACCCAGCAACTTTCACGACAATCAGGCCTCAATCTTCCTTTGGTTTTCCAAGTTTGCTCGGCCTTACTTATCTTTCCTTCCTTCCAAATTCCAAACCACCTAAAAGAAAAAGGGCTGTTGAACGAAGAGAGAGAGAAAATAGTTCCTGTTCCTTGGGCTGCAATTGCTAGTTTCTTTAGCACGACTGTCATTGCCTCTGTAAGGGAGACGCCAGTAGATTTCATTAAACAGGAATATGGTTACCTCTTCAAGCACGAGAAGAAAGTGAAAAAGCTAGAAGAGCAGATGGGCAACTTGAAGGCGGCAAAACTAAGCGTTGAGAATAACGTTGAACATGCTATGAGGGATAAGGTGATGGTGTATGGAGAGGTGCACAAGTGGTTGGAAGCCTCAAATTCTAAGCTCAATCCTGAAAAGACTGAGGAATTCAATGAGGCTGTCGAGAATGTGAAGGGCCAGCGTTTTTTAAGCCTCCGTCCCAATCTGTAGTCCCGATGCCAGATAAGTAAGCAAGCTGTCTCCTTCATCAATTTATTGTACCAATGTCTCCATTGAAGGGTCTAATAAAAAAAAGGCCTTCTTAGAAGGACAAGAAAAGGGACAGAATAAAGAACATAATTGCAGAAAGCGGAACAGAACATCAAACAGAGGAAATTAGCCGTCTCTGCCGCAGACTCCATACCTTGGGCGTTGAATCAAAGTCTTTGGCGTTTGAGTTCTGACCAGCCCAATCGAAGACTTCACAGGTGCGTGGAATCGCCAGGTCATCGGAAGCGGCCATCTGAGGCGATCGGCGAGCAAAATCGCCAAGTCAGCGGAGGTAGCCAGTCCAATCGAAGACTTCATGGGTGCGCAGAATCGCCAGGTTGGCAGAAGCGGCCATCTGAGGCGATCGGCGAGCAGAATTGCCAGGTCGGTGAAAGCGGCCACCGCAATCGAAGAAAAGGAGAAGGCGTGGAGCAGAATCGTCAGTCAGACTCAGAGTCCGTTTCTGTTTGAAGGAAGTTCTGATATCCGTTTGTTTTGTTAGTCCCGTTTAAGAAATTAAAAGTAAAATTATATTAAAGATAAACGTTGGACAGATGGCACATTAATAGGGTACGGGATAGGGAGGGGACAGAGAGATGAGGGACAGAGGAATCGGACTCCACTAGTTGGATGTTAGATAGAAAAGTTTCAAAGATTTTTTCAGCAAATGAAGAAAGTTTTCAATAGTTAAAAACTAACTTTTGCCACTACAATTTGTTGTTGACATGGTATTTTCCATTGAATATAATGACTTCTGCCTAAAGGGGCCAAAATAAAATTGTTTAACTACCTTTGGAAGTAGAGGTGGGAACCGGGTCGGCCCGGCCCGGGCATGGACCGGGTGTAGGCGGGGCGGTTCCGAGCCAGTCCTTGGGCGGGGCGGGGTGAGGCGGGTTTCATTTTTTTTGTTATATATATATATATATAATAGAACAATTATTAATTATGTAAGTCATAAATATTTTTAAGAAAAAAGACCACCTCCGGTGTAAGTTTTATTAAGTTAAAAAGTCAAACGGCACTTACAAATAATTGGAACGTGCCTTACATTTTGAAATGGCAAAAACGTTCCGGAAATGATAAATAATAGAAACCTATGATCTGTGCTGAACAGCATAATCAGATCAAATACAAACTACATGTATGATTGGAAAAAAAAAATTCAACTCTCGGTATCGGATATTACCTCATCATCCGAACTCTTTTGGTCTTGATGCCGGAGTGCTGCGAGGCCCCAATCTCGGTTGCACACGCATACTTCTACCGCGTCGGGTGTCAATCTTGACTGTTTTTCTGTTATAATCCGTTTTCCGGCACTAAACGCTGCTTCAGATGAGACGGTCGATACTGGAACGGCAAGAATTTCTTGTGCGATTATCGACAAGATCGGAAATCTTGATCTTTTTTGTTTCCACTACTCCAAGATGTCGAGGTCGCTTGTCTCGAATGATGTGTTGAGATAGTCATCGACCTCAGCTAATCCCGATGTCATCGGTCGAGGTCGTTTGAGCATTTGGAGCGCCGGGTTGAATCTTGAGGAGATTGATCTCCTTGGAGGCTCGGTTTGAGGAGCTTCAGATCTTACCTTATCCGAATGCCGCTCACAATATAACTTGTATAAAGAATGTAAGTACTCGGAAGCAGAAGCAGACATAGCCAAAACATTTATATGAGACATTTCTAAATAAGTATGAAAAATTCTTTCAAGCAGTGTTATTGTGCCTGTTAATTTTACATACGGGTCAAGTAAAGAAGCGACTAAAAAGATAGGTGGAATGTTTGAGAAATATTGAAGCCACTTAGCCCGCATGGCTTCAACAGTCGGTTTTAACAACTCATCATTTTTAAACTGATGTAAAGTATATGTGATGTTCACTAAATGAAACAAAACTTGATGACTTGTTGGGTAGTAAACACCAGAGAAAAATTCAGTTGCCTCGTAAAAAAACTTAAGCAATTCACCGGTTTTGGAACATTTCTCCCAAATTTCAGTCGTAAGAAATTCAGAACCCATTTTTAAATTCATGAAATGTGACAACAAATTTGCATACGGTAATGCATCTTGCAACATAAAAAATGTGGAGTTCCAGCGGGTTGGGCAATCCAATTTAAACCGTTTCCAAGAAAATGGTTTTTGATTTTCAATACAAAAGCTTTTAAATTCATGAAAAATAGCAGATCTGGACATCAAATATTTTAATGAGTTTCGAATAGGAAAAATCTCATTTTGGAGAACTTCTAAACCCTTTTGCACACAAATGTTCAAAATATGGCACATGCATCTAACGTGAAAAAATACACCGTTGAGCGGTGGTTTTAAGTTTTGACTCAAAAGGCGAGCGACAACATCATTATTTGAAGTATTATCAAATGAAATACACAGAACTTTATCAGTACAAAAATAATCACATAAAGTTTCTAAGATACAATTAAATATTTGAAAACCAGTATGATCTGTTTCAATAACCTTAAATGACAAAATTCGTTTTTGCATTATCCAATCAGAATCAATCCAATGAGAAGTAACACAATAAAATGATTGACCTATAGGTGATATCCACATATCAGAAGTAAATGCCACACAATGATCAAGAGCAGAAAAATATGCTTGCAAAACTGATTTTCCGGTTTCAAATTGTCTAAAGCTTTCTTTCCTAGCAGTTTCCCTATATATCTTTCTAAATGCAGGATTTAATTGTGATTTTATCCAAGATTCTAGGTGGACATCTTCAGCTTGTGAAAAAGGTTTTTCGATAAGCATCATCCAATTTACCATATATTCTCTACAAGATTGTTGGTTAAAACGAAATATACCTGGTCCGCCTGCGCCGGTTGTAGAACCAAGTTGTGTTTGTCCTCCAGAACTAGTCCCGGTACTATGGAGGACGTTAGCATGTTGATTTTCAAGATGCCGCTTCAGCGTTTCAGTACCAGAATTCTTTCTATGCACAAAATTTTTCCCGCAATGTTTGCATTTTTCGTATCTCGACTCCCCTTCGTTTATGAGCTCATAATGCTCCCAAACCCAAGCAGTTAGTCTTGTGGATTTATCTTGTGCTTGAGTTCCCTCCACGCCGGGTTCATGACTTGTAGGCATCGGTTCTGTTGACGGATTCCCGGACGCCATCGCATCAAACTCTTCCACTTCATCATCGGATAATTGATCATCGAGACCCAAATCGTAATTCGTCATATTGATTCTGGCATCATCGTCGTGAAACTCTTGAATTGAAATGCCTTTATCGGCGGGCTGAGATCGGCGACGGAACAAGGCTCGGAGGCCGGTGTTGCGGGAAGATGAACTATCTGTTGACTTGCCCTTTCCTTTTGAAGCCATGACTCACGTACTAATAATAGTGATTAATGCAAAATCAAGAGAGGATTATGAAGATATTAGGGAGAGATTAGTACGAAATTTGGAAGAGATTAAGAAAATAAGGAGAATGGTTGAGAGAATATAGTATATGAAGAAGAGAGGTTGAGTGATTGTGTGAGGATTGAATGAAAATGACATTGGTATTTATAGGGGGAGGGGAAAAATTAGTTTGATCAAAAAGTCCTTGAAATTTAGTTGTTGGGAGGAGCAAAAATGAATTTTTGGGGGCTGAAATGGAGCAGAAAGCTGTTGGAGGGTCTGCTGTGTAATTAGCCATTTTTTTTAAAAAAATTTCACAGGTTAATGTTATACAGCAGGGAGCCGTTGCGGCGGTCCGGGGCGGGTCAACGGTCCGGTCCGGTCTGGTCTGGCGAGTTAGTCTAGTCCGGGCTTGTCTTTTTTGCGTCCCCCTCCTCCCTATTGGGCCCATACTCGGCCCATAAATATTGCGGGCTTCTCGCGGGGCGGGTTTGACCGGTGGGGGGGTCCCAGTTCGGTCCGGGCCAACCCGGGTCACCTCCCACCTCTATTTGGAAGTCCCTATAAATAAAATGGAGATCAGAGTATAAAATGAAATAATATTTAAAGATTAGTTTAACCTTGAAGGAGGTGATGGTTAAGTTTGAGTTTTTTGAAAAGTACATGAGGTTATTTGCAAATACATAAAACTATAAGTTGTTTTTGGTTTTTCTTTCTCAAATACCAAGTGTTATTGTCAATCGAAAGATCAGCTCTGATCCTCTAACCTGAAGTTTGTGAGGCTTGTCTTGAATTTTCATTCATGCATGTTCCCTCTCATCTTTCTACAAAAAGAAAAAACTGAAACTTAAAACCAAAGGATGAAGGGGGCTTCAATTTCTTCACCTTCAACATCTCTATACGCTGCGCACCCACCTGCTGTGCCCCTCATGAACAAGTTCTTTCCTCCTCGCTCGGCTTCGTCGCCTGCCCGATTGCCCCTCACTCGTCTTCCCCACCCGCCCTCTCCTCTGCGCAGCTCTGGTACTTCCAATTCGTTCTTCGGTGGATTTCAATTCGTTTTTTCAGTAGTTAGTCTGTTACTTTTGGCGGGTTTTGTTTAATTTTATTTTTTTATATGAATTTCAGTTGAGTGCACACTTGTTCTGAACATTTTCTTTGTGTAGGAGAATTAATGTTGATTTTTTTGCTCTGCGCTCTTGAAAACCTGTTGGGAGCTTGGTAGCTGTAGCTGAATTATGTATAATTTTTGTTTTGTTATGTGAATTGTTCTCTGCAATTTTTGTTGGATAAGAATATACTGCTTAGGCTGGAAAGGGGAATTTATAGAATGATCATCTGACCTAGTATTAGCTATGAGATGGAGATTAGGATTTTTGCGTTCTTCAATAATCTGCTCTGCATTTACGTGTATCTCAGATAGTGTTTGTGGGGTTTTAGAATAAGAGAATTCTTTGATCCCTTTTTGCTGTAGCTCCTGAAAGCTGGTGGTTGATTTTCATGGTTTATGTGAATGTTTTCTGCGTTTCCTTTTTTCTTTTTTTTTTTCTTTTACTCTGAGAAAAGAATTACTGAAATGATTTAAATCTTTTCAAGTTTAGCAGTTGGTAATTTTAATTGGGTACAAAGAAGATATAGGCCAAGAGGTGCTCCAGACGTAAGAGCAAGGTGGAGACATTATCCATATATCTGACCTCACCTAGTTAAGTTCGACTTATAATGTTGATTGATCAGTTTGTCTTGGTGTGTGTTCAGTGAACTGATTGTGGAGTTTCAAACTTTATGTTACACTATTGAAATGAAAGGAGGGTTTTGATAACCATTTGTCTTTCCTTTTTGTTTGTTTTTACTTGCATTCTTCTTCGTCTATTGGCCCTTACGCTGTACTTAGTTGGAAGGATGGAACCAGGTAGGAAGAAAAAACGCTCAATCAAATGGCTGTCTTTAGAAACTTGTTTTTCTACCCTTTAGATGAAGATTAGATGAAGGACCTTTCTGTTCTGCCAGGCTCCCATTCTCTCTTCCAAAGAGAGCCTTAGTTACAGCTGGTGTCATTTCAAACTTATTTACATATGGAAAATGCTAGATGCATTCTGTTTCTTCATTCTACCTTCTTCCGTTGTTTATTTAATTTAGTTAGATCCAATTGTTAAAGTACTCATGAAAAAATGAAAAAATATCACATGACTGCATTAGTAAAATTTTTATATGCTATTCCTTTAGCTGTAAGCATAGGAAGAGAGTGAAGGCATACCTTAGATGTGGGACTGACTGAAAACCGTGGCTCAGTTCCTGTTCTTTATTGAAGGTGCTGTTTCTTTACTACGTGCTTTTCTAACCAACAGTTCCTCTAGAAACAAGAATTGAGTAAGCGCAGCCTTAACCTGAACCAAAGCCTACCATTATCTCAAAAATTTATGAAGGCACCCTCTTCTATGGGCATGTGTTATCCTGCCCCACCATTCCCAGTGAGGCTTAGGGGATGGCCACCCATGGGATCACTGCATGACTACTGGAGTATCAGAATCGTTACCCCATTTCAGGATTAGGGTTGCCCTCTGACTTTGCCAGGCCAATACTCTGTGGAAATCCTATTTATTTATTTTTTTAAAAAAGGAACTTTTTGTTAATCTAATATTGTCCTTTACATGTTTACAAGCTATTGTATTTTTTTCCTTTGGTGTTTATCGGCACACTATTGATGTCAAATGTTTTTTTTTTCCTACTGCCATTTCAGCTACTCAAGAGATTGTCAAAACAAATGATGTTGCGCCTAGTTTTGTTGACATTGGGTTTATTTCCAGTGTCCATGGGCTTCAGGGGGAGGTTTGTGTTAAGCCCAGCACTGATTTTCCTGAGCTACGATTTTGTAAGGTATGCTGAAAATCTGAAAGATGTCTTCTATGCTGTCCTTGAGAATACATCCTCTTCTTCCTTAGTACTCTTTTTCTTTTCTTTTTCAGTCTGGAAAAAGATGGTTGAGGCAACAAGTGTTAAGCAGAGAAAAAATTGAAGAAGTGGAGCTTATTGAAGGAAGGGATCGCCCTGGACAAAAGAGTTGGATACTTAAATTCAAGGGAGTTGATACACCGGAACAGGTAAGATGGCAGAAGAGTTTTTTCTTTGAACTTATTCTGCTTCCTGATTTTTCTTGTTCACTTTTTATCTTAAAACGAACTCATGCTGCTCTCTTGTACATTTCCAAGAGTATTCGGAGTCCTATTTAAACAGTTCCAATGCATTGATATGCATAAATTTGTTGTGATCTCATGCATATGAACTGTACCCTTTAGTAAAAATGTATACAGATGAATGGCTTCAAAATTTTAGGTAGTTGCCCCCAATTTTAATAGTTTTTCTAGGATGGTAAATGTTTTCTTGAAGGCATCACGTAGATACCAACAGATTAAACTACAAGATTATGGTTCAAAGTTACAAGCAACTCAATTTTGACATAGACATGATAGTTACCCTGTAAAAAGTAGTACTTAAGCATTTCATTGTTTTGGTACAGAATTCTCTAGACTGGTGTACCCTCAAATGCACTTTCTTGTTATGCTCAGTCCAAACTATCCAAAAACAGAGAGGAGAACACTTCCGTCTTATTTTAGTCCAAGGTAAAAATGTAACAAGCCCAAACTTTATCTCTTATCATCAGGAACAACCCAACCCAAGTAACTTCCAAAATCTAAAAACAGTTGCCAATGAACCTGCTCTCATGGAGAGCACAGAAGAGGATGCTGAGAGGGCTTAGCTTAGTTTCATGTAGAAAACATCTGTTTGCAAAACCTGATTCTCCATTTGTGTAAGTAGTTGGAAGGAATGTGCTAACAGTCACTTCCCAAGCAAAGAAAAGGCACTTTCAGAGGGCTTTAGACTACTCTATACTTTCATAGCAAATCTTGGCCCTTCCTTTGAAGGGAAGATCATGTTATTATTTTGGAGGTGGAGAACTGAAACAATCTGTTGTAGTGAGAGACTAGCTTTTGCTTTGTACATCATGTTATTACATATATATATATATGTGTGTGTGTGTGTGTGTGTGTGTGTGTGTGTGTGTATATGGATAGATAGATAGATAGATACATGCATGCATGGATGTACACGCACACACACATACACATGTATGTATAATTTGTTTATACAGTTTGCTTCTTTCTCAGGCCAGGCAACTTGTTGGTTCTACCTTGCTTGCTACAGAAGAAAGGCCATTGTTGGAGGAGGGTGAATTTTATACTCGTGATCTTGTTGGAATGAAAGTTCTACTCAAGGTCTCTTGTTGCTTTCTGTTATGGTTTACATTTCATAGATATTTTTCTCCTTCAAATATGACCTCTCCTTCCTGAACTTTGTGCTTGCAATGCATTTTTATCTTCCTTTCTTTTCCTGTTCGTTGGAGATTTCTTTCAAGACTTTCTCCCAGTGCCTTTAATTTGATAAACTTTCCAACATTTCTTTGCAATTTTCGTTCAGGAAACTGGTAAACTTGTGGGAACTGTCATCAATGTTTTCAACACTGGTGCCAATGATCTTTTACATGTTAAGCTTGAGCCTTCTGTAGTTATGCCTGATAGTAGTGAGAACTCAAACTCAACGGAAAATGGTGCATCTGGACATCTTATGTGGATTCCGTTTGTGGAGGCAATTGTTCCAAATGTGGATTTGACCAGAAAAGAAATGCAGATAACACCTCCAAAAGGACTCCTTGAGTTAAACTTAAAGTCTGATGAGAGGTCCAAGAAAGAAAGGCGCCAACTTGTGAGGCACACTCTTGTCATATTTACCTAATTCTTCTTTCTTAGTGGTTTGCATTATAGCTTGATAACCATTATATGCCTGCCTGCATAAGGCTAAACATCTTGGATAAAGGGAAAATGGATATTAAAGTTAAAGGCCAACTTTCTGGGTTTTTTTTTTGTTTTCCCCAAATTGACAGCTTTTTGGTTTAATATGTGCACATGCATGCATATGTACATATGTATGATTTTATTGAATTATTTCTCTTGTCTTGACTTGTGGCTTGGTGTTTATTTACTTGTTCTGAGGCCAGCCTTTCATGATCTGCATGTGTAAGGTACTGTATTGCTGCAGATGAGCAATTCAAGCTGAGTGGTTGTTGAAGCTTGTTATTTAAATATTCAGAAGCACTATATTCAGTCTTCAAGAAATTTATTTAAGCTTGTTAAAGTTTATGCAAATTTTGAACTCCTATCTTGCTTCATTATACTGGACCAGTTAGTTCGCATGGGATTTCAAATTATCTACTACTTTGTGTCTTCAAACAAGGCAACTTGATCTTTTAAAATGTGAATTCTGCACCATTTTCCAGAGATGCTACTTTCCGAAGACTTTGTTGATATGATAGATATACAGCTGCAAACACATTCTTTTCAAAAAGCAAGCTGTGCAACTTTTCATTTTGCATGACATGCTATGTACTGGAGGTGTTTGATATTATAGATCTACAGTTTCAAGCACAATATTTTCTAAGTGCAAATGTACACCTTTCATTTTGCAAGAGATGCTACTGAAAGAGTTCTGCTGATATAGCAGATCTACAGTTGCAAACACACACATGCACACACATATGAGACTTGGTGTTGGTTGTCAGGCACTCCTCACCATCATATGACTGTACAGATAGTGAACAATTTCTTCTTATTTGAGACCTTTTCCTTGCACTTTTTCTACCTGATCAAAGCTTCTAGTTGCTTTTGGATAACTCCTCTTCCCTATTCACCTGCAATTGCAAAAGATCAAGGAATTATTAATTCTGCTAGCTTGTGTCATCACTTTGCTTATTTGACCTTCTCTGCCATCTATTTTTCTCAGCATGAAGATGTATTTCCTCTTTTCACATTTTTGAGCAATGTAAAATGTATTTCCTTTGTTCTTCTTCACATGTAGTTTTTTTTTTTAAATAAGATTTTCCTTCGCTATTCATGCATGTGTTTATTTTTTGGAATTTTGGGCTCTTATCAATCTTTATTCTATGGAACTGTTTTGTGACATGGGCTTCAAAATATCTGTTTATAGAGTTCAAAGCTTGAGTAAAGTAATCATGAGTCTTTTCCTTGTATCTGTTCTTCCTGCAAAATTTTTTGATACTTTGGACAAGTTTTCTTTTTTCCCCTCTTACTATCATTCGGAAAAGATCAAGCGATTAGGTTTTCTGTTTTTGAAAAATATTTGTGTTTGTTTATTTGTCTTCTTTGTAAATGAAGAGACTTCAGTTTCCTCTGATATAGTTAAATCATTGAATCTGTATCCATTGCAATATCTTGAGATTTGTTTTTGGGCTCTATGATTCATTTTGTAAGGGCTTTGATATGTTTCTTTTTAGAGCCAAGTTAGTTCTACTCAATTTCATTGAAAAAGTGTTAGATGGCATTTTTATTTTCCTAAGTATATTATCATTTTCAGGAATGGAAAGAAAGGAAAAAGCACCAAAGACGCTTGATTGCTGCAAAAAAGAAATTATGTGAATTGTCGCAACAACATATATTTGATGGTCTTAGATTTGGGGACAAGTCACAAAGAAAACTACTTGCAGAACATATTCTTGGTGTTAATTCCGAATTGCTTCAACATGCTCTAAAAACAGTTGAAATAACCCGAGAAAGGTACCTGATATTTAGAATTTAGTATTTCTCTTATCATTAATTATGTCATGAGTGCACGAGGATGGAACCGTGGAGGCAAATTATTTCCTTCAGCCTAGAATTACTCCATAATTTTGGATTTGTTGCCACACAGGACAACCCTGTGATCTTTTCATTTACTTTAGCTTGTTAAAATGATTAGTCGCCAAACCTATGTGTAATAGCATTTACTACAATGCTCGACTCTGTTGATTTTTTAACTGTATTATTTGCTGAATCAGATGGAATATCATTGAAACAATTGCTCAAACTGAGCTAGTGCAAAATAGATTGAGGATATCAGAAAAAGACCTTGCTCCTTGTTCTAGTGAGAAGCTACATACAAGTTTCAGCCTACGTGAGAGTTCATGTCATCTTATGGCCAAGGGAAGGATTGCAGTCGTTTTACAATTGACTAGCAACATCAACAATGAAGGGAGGCATGATGATATGGCTGACTCAGAAGGCATTGGAAGTTCACCATCCTCTTTTCTTACGACATTGTTTTGTGATAGTCAGAGTTTTTTGAAGGTTGGTGCAGAATAAATGTATTTTTTTTTCATCTTTTCCATGACTCACGGTACTGAACTAGGTCTTATCAGATTTTTATTTGTTTGTGTCTGTTTTTTTTTGTTATAATTGTTATTATTGCTGTTGGTGTTATTATCATTGTTAAATTTTTGTTCTTGTGAGTGATTAATGAACTGGAAGTTCTGAAAACATTCTAGAATGTTGCTGTCCTAAGTCACAACTTATAAAAAATACTATTACTTGTTAGGACTTTGTTTGGAGGTACTGTTGTATATAAAACCTCTACTTCAAACTCCGAGTACTCATGAAAATTTTGCACTGTACTTGCAGGTAGAACACCGAGAATCTGTGCCACTTTTTTTGGTTTGCCCAACTGGTGAGGTCCAATCCATAGAGAAGCTGTTCTTGTCTAATGATTATTTTGGATTTGACCCTGTGAAGGTGAGTACTATTCTCATGAAATATTCAGAAGACAAACCTTCTCTTTTCTCAGTTTCAATCAACGATTTTGTAAATGTTTCTACCTTGGCAGTTAATATTTCTCCTAAACCCATACTTCTGCTCTTTATTGTCCAATGGAACTGCAGATCCGGTTTTTGGAAGAGGAGAAGTTGCCAGTGCTAAGTCATTCTCTGAAACAGAGCCTGCCTAAGATTTTGATGAAATCACCTTGGGAAGTATTGCAGTCTTCTGTTGGATCTGGAGGAATCCTTAGCCTGCTCTCCTCACACGACATTCTCGACCATCTTAACCAATTGGGAATACAGTACATCCAGGTCAGAGCATTAAATAGTATACACAATTTTTTCATCTGATCTCAGTCCTGAATTCTGCTTTCCTCTCATGCAAATCATTCTCCAAACTAGTTTTGTTACTGCTTTGCAGATATGCAGTGCAAATGCATCCTTCATCAGTGGCAGCTCGGTACTTCTCGGGTATGTTGACTCACAAAAAGCAGATATAGGCGTACAGATACTGGGGAATAAACAAGTTCTCGAGGAGGAAGGACTCAACATAACATTCTCTATGGACTTCATGAAGGTGTTGTCGAGAGAGATCGGTAAACTTAAATTCCGGGGAATCCCCAGGGTGAATTCGCATGTAGAAATGGTTGAAAAGGAATGGGTTGAGGTTGTGCCATCTTCTCCAAACTCATACGAGCTGTCCTCCACAATCTATAGTTGCTTGGATTTTTGCCCTATGGATAAAGTTTGTGTCATGGTCACTGAATGAAGGTGCTAGAATTAGATGTTCTTCTAGTTAGTGTATACTATTCTCCGTTTAGGCAACTTTTGGTGTACAAAAATTGAATGAGAATTGAAAATACCAGTAACAAAACAAAAAGTCAGTGAAAATAAGTTTAGAATTTCGTTTTGTAATTGAGTGGTTCATTTGCGGGAATGTTTTTATTAGTAGAAAAAAAAAAAAAGATAATAGGAGATGTTTTGAGCAGTGCCAAACTCTTGTCTATAAATAGAGGCATCAATTTCCTCATCCCACAGACCAGGCGCTTATATTCTCTCTGGTCACTATATCTTTGTAGGTTTTGTTTGAGAACAGCCTCAGTGTTTACTGTTAGATGTTAGAAAAGCTATCTAATGGCAATTTCTAGTGTTAGAGGTTTTGAAAAGTTATTATAGTTGTTAATAATATATTAATTTATTTCAATCTCTGATGTTAATTTTAGATACCATTCCCAAACGAAGTCTAGCTTCTTTATACTCTCTTAACTTGGTACTATTCATAAGCTCTATCTCCAGTCGTTTCGCGTTCATCTCATGAGCTTTAACTTTATGTTGCAATAGTGTCAACATCCTTCTCCGGATGCAGTGACAAGGGGAAAGACAAGTATATCCCAACTGAAACTCTTATGTCTCTTTGCGATAAATACGATTTCAATGGCATTGAAGAGCTCATTTCATTTCAAACCTTGTTTGGAGCATTGAAAAGATCATTTCTCCCAAAAAAAATGTGCCACAACACCAAAAGTGAAGAATGAAGAAGACTTTAGCAAGATGAGCCGAGGACTGTTAGGTTTGTTTAATCAACTAAATGCTCGAGAGATCAAACATACAGAACAAACTGGAAAGAAAGAATAATCTTTATTAAGATAACATGTCTTTAAATAGCCTAGTGTATAGGAGTCCTACTTGAAGTAGAAGAACAGAGCAAAACCTGATAGAAAACGAAATCCTACTGTCCTAAGGATTACTTGTGCTAACTAATCAGAAACAGACTTGAACTTAAGCTAGAGTCCTTAGTGGACTTTACTCTTCATTCCCTCCCTTAAACTAATTGCTATATGCGTTTAGTTTATTTCTGAAACATCACAGACTCCTAGCTGCTCTCGAAGTCTTTGGAAAGTTTCAATCTTCAAAGGCTTTGTCATTACATCAGCTATTTGGTTCTGACTTGCACAATGTACTAACTCGATAGCTCCTTCTTTTACCAGTTCTCTCAAGAAATGAAAACGTACATCAATATGCTTGCTTCGTCCATGCATAACAGGATTCTTAGAAAGTTTGATTGTTGAGCTGTTATCACACATCATTGTTATGCTGTCCTTCTGATCATGTCCCAGTTCCTTTAGTATTCTTTGCATCCACATAGCTTGGGATGCACATCCTGCTGCTGCCACGAATTCAGCTTCAGTGGTAGACAGAGTTACTATTGGTTGTTTTTTTGAAGACCAGGCAATAGCTCCTGAGTTCATTAGGAACACATATCCTGAAGTGCTCTTTCTATCTTCCATGTCTCCAGCGTAGTCACTATCTGTGAAAGCTCTCAAGTTACTCTCTTCTCCTTTCTTGTACTGAATTCCATAGTTTACAGTTCCTTTGAGATACCTCAGTACCCTTTTTGCTGCTTGTAGATGAAGCTCAGTAGGTCTGGTCATGTATCTGCTAATAAGACTGATGGCAAACATCATATCAGGTCGGGTTGCTGTCAAATACATGAGACTTCCTATAATTTGTTTGTAATAAGTCTCATTCACTTTCTCTCCATTTAAGTCCCTGCTCATCTTAAATCCTGGAACTATTGGGCTGGCTACTGGATTGCTGTCTGTCATTCCAAACTTCTTTAATACTTCCTGTGCATACCTTCTTTGGTAAATATAGATACTGTCAGCCCTTTGAAGCACTTCTATTCCAAGAAAAAATCTCAGCTTTCCCAAATCAGTCATATCAAACTCTTTCATCATAGACACCTTAAAACTGTCCATTAAGCTTCTATCATCTCCAGTGAAGATTAAATCATCAACATAGATGCTCACTATTAAAATCTTTCCTTCTTTACTTCTCTTGGTAAATAATGTCTGTTCACTGCCGCATCTTTGGAATCCTTGTTCTGTGAAATGAGTTTCAATTCTACTAAACCAAGCTCTTGGAGCTTGCTTTAATCCATATAGAGCTTTGTGCAGCTTGTACACCAAGTGTTCTTCCCCTTTTTTCTCATATCCTCTTGGCTGTTCAACAAAGACATTTTCATTCAAGTTCCCATGGAGAAAAGCTGATTTTACATCTAACTGAAAGATATCCCAATTCCTTTGAGCTGCCAAGGCAATGATCATTCTAACTGTGTCCATTCTAGCCACGGGGGCATATACTTCTGTATAGTCTATTCCATGCTCTTGTGAATAACCCTTAGCAACCAGCCGAGCCTTGTGTTTGTCAATCTTTCCTTGCTCATTGTATTTTGTTTTATAAACCCATTTAACTCCAATTTTCTTGGCACCTGGAGGTAATTTAGTGAGAGTCCAGGTGTTGTTTTTTTCTATTGCTTCTATCTCAGTGTCCATGGCTTTCCTCCATTTGTGACTTTTTATAGCATCTTCGAAGAGCACAGGGTCTGTTTCATCTGCAGCCACCATATTAACTTCATCTTTAGAGTGTTCTGTCCCTCTTTCATAGTCTTGCAACCATTTTGGAGGTTGTCTTGCTCTTTTATCCCTTTTCCTTACAGCATCTTCTCCTTTTTCAGTTTCACTTGATTCACTCTCTTCTGCATTGGCATCATTCTTGTCACTTTCACTTACTTCTTCAGTAGATTTTTCATTCTCTTCCCACTCAAGCTCCATTAGAACCTGTTGTCTATAGTTCTCTTCCCAATTCCATTGTTTTTCTTCTTCAAAAACCACGTCCCTGCTGATAACAATTCTTTTTGAGTTTGGATCATATAATCTGTATCCTTTTGACTCCTCACTAACACCTAAAAACACACAGGTGAAACTCTTGTCATCAAGTTTGGTTCTCTTTGCATCTGGCACGTGAACATGAGCTAGGCTTCCAAAAATTCTTAAGTGCTCTACTTTTGGTTTGATTCCACTCCAAGCTTCTTGAGGGGTGATGTTTTTAACAGCTAGAGTGGGGCATCTGTTTAGGATGTAGATTGCCCAGTTTACTGCTTCAGGCCAGAAGGTCTTGGGAATCTTCTTGTCTGACAGCATGGTTCGAACCATGTTCATCACAGTCCTATTTTTCCTCTCTGCCACACCATTCTGCTGTGGAGTGAATGCTGTGGTTAGTTGTCTTTTCACACCATTTTCTTCACAGAACCTCTTGAATTCCTCTGAGTTAAACTCACCCCCTCTGTCAGTACGTAAGCATTTTATGTATACTCCAGTCTCATTCTCTACATGTTTCTTGAAGATTTTAAACATTTGTAGAGCTTCTGATTTTTCTGTCAAGAAATATACCCATGCTTTTCTGCTGAAATCATCAATGAAACATAAGAAATACCTTTTCTTGCTGTTGGAAGTATGGTTGATAGGTCCACATATATCAGCGTGAATTAGCTCCAGTTTTTGTGCTGCTCTCCATGTAGTTTCCTTAGGAATAGGATTCCTATGTTGCTTCCCAATTAGGCAGCAGGTGCATGAAGTTCCTGATGCTGAGAGATGAGGAAGTCCACAAACCATTTCTTTAGTTTGTAGTGTCTTTAGGCCTTTAAGGCTTAGGTGTCCATATCTCCTATGCCAAAGGTTAGTCAGGTCCTGAGATCCGGTTTGAAAACAAGTTTCTTCATGTGCCTGTGATCTGCTTGATAGAGTAAACATTCTGTTAGTTGACATGAAGGCTTCAATGATTAGCCCCTTGTCTGGATGGTATATTCTGCATTTTCCTTCATTGAACACTATGGCCACACCTTTCTGTTGCAGCTGTCCAATGCTTAACAGGTTATTCTTCAAATCTGGTACATAGAATACTTCTGAGATTGTGTGGCTGACTCCATTTAATGATAATCTCACATTCCCTTTTCCAGTCACATTCATCTTCATATTGTTGCCCAGTTTTACTGTATGCTTGAAGCTTTCGTCCAGATTTCTGAACAGAGATCTGTTTCCACTCATGTGATTCGAGCATCCTGAATCCAAGAACCACACGTCTTTCTTACCAGTTTCAGATAAGTCAACATGTGTCATTAATAGCATGCCCTCTTCTTCATCAAATTCTGTGTAATTTGCTTCTTTGTCCCACGTGGGACACTCATATTGAAAGTGTCCCAATTTATGACACTTATAGCATTCTACAGTTGCTTTACTGAAACCTTGACGTCCTCTTCCTCTTCCTCTTCCTCTATAACCACTTCTTCCTCGTCCTCTGCCAATAAATCTGCTTCCAGTGATGACATTCAGGGATTGTTCTTCGCTTCTTGCCCTATGAAATTTTTGCTCGTGCACGATTAGTGAGCTTTGTAACTCATCTATGGATAGACTGTCAATATCCTTTGATTCTTCAATAGAACAGACGATGTAGTTAAACTTGTCAGTTAAGGATCTGAGAATTTTCTCCACAATTGTTACATCTTTCAGCTGCTCTCCATATGTTCTCATTTTGTTGGCCACAGACATTACTTTGGCGAAGTACTCAGTTATGGTTTCTCCTTGTTTCATCTCCAGGATCTCAAACTCTTTTCTTTGTGCTTGAAGAATGGAGCGTTTAACTCGAGCATTCCCTTCAAATTTCTTCTTCATTGAATCCCAGATTTGTTTGGATGTCTTCTTCTCCAAGATAGTTTCAAGTGTGGCTCTGTCTATAGCTTGAAACAAGTAATTCTTTACCTTTAAGTCTTTAAGCTTCAGTTCATCAAGTTTTCTTTGCTGTGCTTCTGTGAGCACTTCTCCTTCTCCTGGTTCTTCGTACCCATTCTCTACCAGATTCCAGTATTCTTTGGACCTCAAGAAGTTCTCCATTAGCAAACTCCAATGATCATAATGCCCATCGAACCTCGGTATGGCTGGCTGGACAAAACCTCCATTGTTCTCGCTTGCCATCTCACTTTCTTTGGTCGCAAGTCACTCGAAAGTCTGCTGCTTTCGTTTATCTGGCTCTGATACCAGTTTGTTAGGTTTGTTTAATCAACTAAATGCTCGAGAGATCAAACATACAGAACAAACTGGAAAGAAAGAATAATCTTTATTAAGATAACATGTCTTTAAATAGCCTAGTGTATAGGAGTCCTACTTGAAGTAGAAGAACAGAGCAAAACCTGATAGAAAACGAAATCCTACTGTCCTAAGGATTACTTGTGCTAACTAATCAGAAACAGACTTGAACTTAAGCTAGAGTCCTTAGTGGACTTTACTCTTCAAGGACTTGAGGTAGCACGAAGTCTATAAAAGTTAAGTGGATTTTGATTTCTCCGATAATGATACATGGACATCTTTGTTAGTTGATTATAATCAAGGATTAATATGGTTTATGATTATTCAGTTATATCAACTAATTAAGCTCGATGTCCCTTTTTTTTTTCAACAAACATAAACCAACATGCCAATAAAGCAAATTTGGTTATAATTATACTTCCCTCCCAAAACGCACGAAGTCATTTGAAAGAGAAGTTGGTTTGTAGCACTTGTCTTAACGGCTAAAAGCTAAGGCAACCACAACCTTAACCAAAGATCAAATCCCACCAGACACATTGTTTACAAGTTTCAAGAAACAAATAGATTTTTTCCTAACTTTCATAGGTAATTTCTCATAGCAAATATTGATAGAGTTCATTTAGTAAGTAAGTTTTAGGATTATTGTCATGAGTTTTAGTTACTTTGTCAGGTGATGATTTTTATAGCAATTCATGTTTATTTTGTAGGTTGGTGATTGTTCGAGGATTTTGTGGAAAAGGAGCAAAAGAGACAGAGAAGGAAAGTATTGACACCAACTTGGCATCCCAGTGCATGAGCTTGTTAACAAGGACACTAGTTTTGCATGAGCAAGGGATGGAGTATGTAAAATCACAGAGATGGAACAAATCAACGCCAAAATCATCATCACCGGCCAAATTGGCATTGTAGTATACGCCCAATTCCCACTTGGAGCAGGAAACACGGCATATAAAAGGGTGAGGGTTTTGTGCGCAGGGCAACAGATATTGGGAGGAGAATAGTAACTTTTTTAGGACAAGACGACAAGAGAAAAACAAGATTTCAAGGAAAAAATTGAAGAGATTCAACTCGGCACTTGAAGATCAATATTTTTTCTCATTGAAGAATTTTTGTCTCTTTTTCTTTTCATTAATGCCCTTTTAATCTCATATTATTGGATGATTATTCTCAAGGTTTCTTTCATGATGTTCAATAGCTAAATCCCTTCACTCTCTTAGGGGACATAAGAATCTTGTTGATGTTTTAATGCATATTTGATTTTTATTTTTTATTGTCATCTGTTTCTTGTTAATTTTTTTTCTTAAACTTAATGAAAACTCTGTGGCTAGGGGTTTATTTCTTGATATGAATTCGTCTTTAAGATAACAAACTTGTGTTAGAAGATAGTGAGAAAATTGGTAATATCAACTTGAGAATCGAGAGATCTAAGCATTTAGGAGGTTGAATAAACAATGATTGACCGTAAAATCCGCTAGTTTTAGGCAAAGTAAGAGATTACCACTAAAATTAGATGGGTTTATGATAATTCATCATCGAGAGAGAAAATTAAACACTAGTGAATTTACCTACAAGATAGGATGGTGAAAAGAAGGTAAAAAATTAATTAGCATTAAAACTAGACAAGAAGAGCTACCCCTAGCAGAGTGCTTTGTGTCAATGATTTTTATTAGTTTTATGGGCTATTGGTTAGTTTAAATTTAGCCTAATTCAAGTATTTTTTTAGAATTATTTAGATTTAATTATTATTTAATTATTATTTTTTGTTTATAACTTAATTTCATTAATCAATTTTATTTAATTTCAATTTTATTTATTTATTTTTTGCACATCCTAGCTAAGTTTTGTTTGTTCACTCAGTCTCTGTGGAGGCAATACTTTGATACTTATCACTATATTAAAACTTGACTATCTGTGCATTTGTAGATTCACAACAAGTTTTTTGCACAATTGCTGGAAACTATGTTAAAATTAGTTTTACTATAGCTATTTCTGTTGTTACTGGTGCATGTCTAGAACTACTAGGAGTGCTAATAAACAGTTTGATCCTAAGTTAGAAAGAACAGTCAAATCCATTAAAAAGCAAAGGAATGATGGAGAACCAAGCTGAAGCTACTAGGTTAGCTGGACTACAAAGATTATAAAAGGAAAGAGATGATTTAGCAGAAAGATTAGCTCAAGCTGAAAAAGCTAGATTGGCCGTTGGAGTTAACAATAATGGTGGAGAAAATAACAATAAAGTGTTAGAAGTTGATTATGAAAATCTGAATCAAAGATCACTATGAGATTACCTTCAACCCATGGTAGCTGACAATTACCATGGAATTTAGAGACTTGTCGTCAATACAAGAAACTTCCATTTCCCTTCGGGCTTAATAAATTTGGTACAAATGAACTAGTTCTGTGGTGCTCTTCTTGAAGATCCCAATGATCACTTGGCCAATTTTCAAAAGTTATGTGATACAATCAGAATTGAAGGGGCTACCTTAAATGATATCAGATTTACTATTCCCATTTTTTTTTTTAAACAAAGCAAAGAACTGGCTTCACATAACTCTAGCGGGTAGAATGACTATTTGGCAGGAGGTAGCTCAGAAATTCCTCATCAAATTCTTCCTTTTGACCAAGGCTGCAAAGTTGAGAGCTGTGATTGGTACCTTTAGACAACATGATTTTGAATCATTATATGAAGCTTGAGAGAGATATAAAGATCTTCTCATAAAGTCTCATCATGGATACCAAGACTGAATGCAAATTGAGATGTTCTACAATGGATTAAACGGACAAACAAGAACTATTGTTGATGCTGCAGCTGGTGGAACACTTATGCCCAAGACTTCTCAGGAGACATACTATTTTTTGGAGGACATGACATCCAATGGCCTTTGAAAAGAGCGAGTGGAAAGAGAGGAGGTACCCATGAGGTAGATTAATTAACTCATCTTTTTGCTCAAGTTTCTGAATTAACTAATCAATTTGTAAAGCTTATGAGCAAAGACAAGCAAAGTGAGCAGGTTGCACATGAGAGGTCTTATTTTTATCAATCTAAGGAGAAGTTGGAGCAAGTTATATTTGTGGACTAGAGAGGTCATGGGTACATACCTAACTCAATGCAAGGACAATATAAATCAAGGTTTTAGAAATTAAGACAATTTTAATTATGGAGGAAACATGAATATGCCTCAACCACTTGGTTATGGTTCACCTTAAGTCGAGAAGAAATCTTCCTTGGAAGAAATGATTGGTGTTTTTTTTATTGAGACTAGAAACATGTTTCCTAAGAATGACTATGATATTGATGCTTTAAAGGTACAAATGTCAAGTATTGGAACTTCTGTGCAAAATTAGGAGGTGCGGATGGGTCAATTAACTAATGCAGTTGGGTCTTTGACACAAAAATCTTTCCCAAGCAGTACTGAGGTAAATCTTATAAAGCATTGTAATGCCATAACACTCAATAGTGGGAAAGAGTTAACTGAAGTGTAACCTAAGGTCCAACCAATGAAAGTTTCTCCCTTCAATGACCAAGAAGAGATTTCCAAGGAGGTGACTAAAAGTGATCAAAAGGAAAAAGCTGAGATAAAGGTTTTTGGGCAGCAAAAGGATAAGGAGAAATCGATTCCTATAGCCACCATTTCATGTCCTTAAAAGTTTCAAAATAAAAAGATGAGTGAGCAATTTTCCAAATTTCTTAATATTTTTAAAAAGCTTGAGATTAATATTCCTTTGATTAATGCTATTGAACAGATTCCTAATTATGCTAAATATATCAAGCATTTTGTCTTTAGAAAAAAATTTAAAGATTTTGAAACTGTGTTTTTAACTAAGGTTTACAGTGCTGTTTTATAGAATAAGTTGACCCAGATGTTGAAAGATCTTGGTAGTTTTACTATTTAATGTGTGATTAGGAACTCATATTTTAGCAAAGTTTTGTGTGATCTAGGAACAAGCATTAATCTCATGCTTTTATCTATTTTTAAGAAATTAGGAATAGGTGAAGTGAAACCCTCTACTTTTTGTCTACAGTTGACTGATAGATCTTTCACTTATTTGAGAGGAATAGTAGATATGTGTTTGTCAAAGTTGATAAATTTGTTTTCCCTATGAACTTTATTGTTCTAGATATAGAAGAAGACCATGAGATACTTATTATTCTTGGTAAACCATTTTTTGCTACAAGTGGAGCTTTAGTTGATGTGAAGTAGGGATAAGTTATTTTGAGAGTTGAAGATGAAAATGTAGTTTTTAACATATTTAAGACTTTTTAGCAACTAAATGATGTGTCCACTTGCAATCGAATTGACGTGGTAACTTCATGTGTGGCAACATCTCTTCCTTCTTTTATTTCTAAAGATCTATTGATAACATGGCTGAAAAGTAATGATGATAAATGTGATTTTTTAGAAGAGTCTTATATAGTAAGTGCTTTGAAATCTTTGACACCTTTGGAGTCAGTTTCCTCCTTTCACAAGTATGATCCTTTATTCTTTCTTTTTGTCACATTGAGGACAATGTTGGATTTGAGTTTGGGGGGAAGTATTGGAGTTTCATAGAGTAGTTTCATTCGAGTGCTAATCATTTATTGTTTTTAGTTATTTATTTATTTATTTAGGTGAGTCTATTTGTTAGAGTGCATATGCCAATTTCAAAGAATTTGGAATTGATGATAAGAAATTATGAAACAACAAGTAATTAATGTTCTGGATATTTCTCAAGTTTAAGTGTTATTAGTTAGAGTGCGGCTTTATGTTGCTTTGATGCCTTTATATGTTTAACACAATTTTTTTTTTACTTTTATGAATACTTGATTGAGTAAATAGGTTAATAATTGCTAGAAATCTCTCATTAACTTGAAATATTTGCTTGGTTGAAGTTTTGTGCCTAGAAATTAAAGTAAAGAATAAGCTATTTACTCCAATTATTCAGGTGCTTAGTTATTTTGGGTATTTCCCTAAAGCAAGAGTCAATTTTTGTGTAAAATTGTGCTTGAATTATGAGTATACAAAGCGCCCTTGATTTGTGTTGGACTAGTAAGTGTACCTGGACAAAACCCAAGTTGTTACACTTGCTCAACGGACAACACAAAAAAGGGAAGAAACTTAAAAAAAAAAAAAAAGAAAGAAAAAAAAGGGAAAAAATGGTATTTTAATAAAATGGCTAGCCTATTTGAATAAAATACATCAACTAAACAGAGAACAACGAGAAAAGTGAAATATTTAGAGTTGATGAAGATTAAAGGAGTATGCTAACAGACTTACTTCATAAAAGTATTTATTAATGGTGAATTCATTTTTGAAGAGCACACACTCACATAGCGGCATCTTGGTAAGATAAGGTGATGATTGAGCTAAGAAGCCTGGCTTGAGGATATTTGAACTTTGATTGTTTGATTGAGTATTGATCTTGGAGGTTTCAAGTTTTAGAATTAGCACGTGTAAGTAGTTGTTATGTTTGTGTATAGTCTTAGGTATCGTTTATTTCATTCTTTTTGGTTGAGGACGAGTAAAAGTTTGAGTTTGGGGGTATTTGATAGAGTTCATTTAATAAGTAAATTTTAGGATTATTGTCATGAGTTTTAGTTACTTTGTCAGGTGATTTTCATAGCAATTCATGTTTATTTTGTAGGTTGGTAATTGTTGGAGGATTTTGTGGAAAATGAGCAAAAGGGGTAGAGAAGGAAAGTGTTGACACCAACTTGTCGGTTTGACATGAACAAGAGATGAAGTACATAAAATCACAGAGATGGAATATATTGTTGCCAAAATCATCATTATTGACACCAAATTGGCATCATAATGTATGCTAAATTTCCTACTTGGAGTAGGAAAGATGGCATATAAAAGGGCGATTTTGTGTAGCAACAACCATTGGGAGGGGAGCAACAATTTTTGGAGGGCAAGATGGCAAGAGAAAAATAAGATTTCAAAGGGAAGATTAAAGAGATTCAACTCCACGTTTGAAGATCAATATTTTTTCTCATCGAAGAATTTCTATCTCTTCTTCTTTTCATTAATTTTTTTTAATCTAAAATTGTTGGATGATTATTTTGAAGGTTTCTTTCATAATGTTCAGTAGCTAAATCCCTTCACTCTCTTAGGGGGCATGAGAATCTTATTGATGTTTTAATGTACATTTGATTTTTATTTTTTATTGCCATTTATTTTTTGTTAATTTTCTCTTATGCTTAAGAAAAACTCTGTGGCTAGTGGATTATTTCTTGATATGAGTTTGTCTTCAAGAGAAAAAATTTTTGTTAGAAGATAAGAAGGAAATTGGCTAGATCAACTTGAAGATTTAGAGACCTAAGCATATAAGAGGCTGAATAGACAAGGATTGAGCGTAAAATCCTCTAATTTTAGGCAGAGTAAGAGATTACCACTAAAATCAGATAAATTTAGGATAATTCATCCTTGAGAAAGAAAATTAGACACTAGTGAATTCATTTACAAAATAGCATTAAAACTAGACAAGAAGATCCACCCCTAGGAGGATGTTTTGTGTCATTGATTTTCATTACTTTCATGGGTTATTCGTTTATTTGAATTTAGTTTAGTTCAAATATTAGTTTAGAACTAGTTAGCTTTAATTATTATTTTGTTTATTTCTGTTTATAGCTTAATTTCATTCACCAATTTTATTCAATTCCAATTTTAGTTTAATTAATTTTTGTACATTCTAGCTAAGTTTTGCTTGTTCACTCAATTCCTGTGGATATGATACTTTAATACTTATCACTATATTACAACGAACAACCTGTACACTTACAAATCTGTAACAAAGATCAAAGAGGCCGACCACTTTTTTCACAAAAGTACATATACATCTGGATGAAAATAAATAAAATAATAATTTTACATTGAAAGAAGTAAATAAAAAGTAGATGAGTCTTAATTTACGATGATGGAGGAAGTAACAAAACATCATTTTTGTAAATTTTTCTTACTTTTATCTTCTCATCTTATATGTTTTTTAACCCATAATTTTTATTTCAAATTTAATGATTTTCCCTCAATATATTTGTGTTTTATATATAATTTGGAGTAAACTCCATGATGGGTCTCTTTTTCTTTATTTTTTGTCCTAAACAGGTCATATAACTCTATTTTGTCCTAACAAAGTCTCTCACATTATTTTGTGCGTCCTATTTGGGTCATTTTTGTCAGTTTGATTGTTAATTTTACTAAAAGCTTGATGAAAAATGACAATTTCAGTTCGTAAAATTCATTTATCCTGCTTATAATATCTTAAACTTTATTCATCCTACTTCTAACATCATTAAAATTATAAATCTAATACATCAACTCAAAAAAAAAATTTAACACTTTTCTTATCAAAAACCCTAACACTCAAAAAACTCTGAGAAACTTTTCTCCATTTAGCATTTTTGGCGCCGCCTCCTGCTTCTTCTCTGAGAAGTGCCATCCTCCTGCTACTTCTCTAAGAAGCTCCGCCCTAAAAATATCCAAGAAGCACATCGGGGCTTTCTCTTCTTTCTTCTCCAATGTTGATATTTTGCATGAATCGATCTCTGGCATTGGGACTTTCTCCTCATTCTTCTCTATGCTTTCCCGAAACGAATCAAATTTGGTGCATGAGTCAACTTATTCTTTCTCGGTTTTGCCATCACCAAATTGTGAGGCGTTAAGCATTGAGCGGCGATTGGGAAGCATCGATCGTTGATGGAAGGCATCGTGGGCGACAACGTCACAGCCACCAATGTAAGAAACGGTGCGGCTTCTAGATTTGATTTTTTTTTTGTGATTAATTGCGGCGGTAGTGATACTGTCAAGTTTGTGCATCAACAAATTATATGTCTTGGTATTTTTGGAAATTGCCTATGTTTTTTCACTATATTCACTTTCAAGTTTGTGTTTGAGATTTTAAGAATGACACTAATTTTTTCTCTAATCTGAGTTTTGTTTCCTTCAGTCGAGAGAAGTAATTAATGTGCGAGGAAGAGAAATGATTGTTTTGTTAGATGTCTAATTTTTAAGGTGTTAAAATTAGGATGAAAAAAGTCTAGAGTGCTAGGAGTAGGATAAATGTATCTTAGGAATTGAAGTTGTCATTTTTCTTTCACGGCTAAACTGACGAAAAGGATCAAAACAAGATGCAAAAAATAAGGTGATGGACCTTGTTAGAACAAGATAAAGTAAAGGAAGAAACCTATCGTGGAGTTTACTCAATAATTTTATTATTTTATTTTCATATAGAGATAGAGATGGGGCCCACGTTGTATGAGTGGACCTCCAAATATTGGCCCAGTAAAAACCACACTTTCCGGCCCGGTCCAGAAACCCGGCCCGGACCAGAAAACAACTATCCTTCGCACTCATCCCCACCGTATGATTCATCGTAATCAGCTTGCGATCCTTCTTTCAAACGACGACGATAAAACCCTAGCTTACGCTTCCTTCTATTTAAACCCTACAAGCCCCTTCCTTTCCAGACTCGGGCGCCGAAACCCTAAACCCTCACTAACTGTGAGTTGTTCAATCTCCGATTTTATTTGACATCTTCTGCAGATTCGTTTCCATGGCTTGAATTCGGTGGCTGATTTTGGATTTGTTCTTGTTCCTGCAGGGAATTGAGAAATGGCGGTGCCGCTGCTGTCGAAGAAGATCGTGAAGAAGAGGGTTAAGAAGTTCAAGAGGCCCCAGAGCGATAGGAAGATCGCTGTAAAGGTATATAATGCTATGTTCGGTCGTTGATTGAATCTGTAATTGGGATGTTGTGTTCTGATGTTTGAAATGTTGGTTTCGGTGAGGAAATGATGATAAGTTTGTCGCCCCAGTCTTACTTGCATCTGTTATATGTTGATGTAAGTTGGTGATTGACACACTATCTGATTCCGTAATGGTTGTTCAAAATTTGATTTGGCTTGTTTCACGTTCTCATCTTCTGAAGACTCTTTTTTAGCCATTTTTAGTGTCTTCTCGAGTTATTGTAGAAGTTTTGATACTTGGGTAATATGGATTTGATGATAGATCTTCATGACACCCAGTCTGACTTGCATTTTTGGGTGCAACTTGTTGAGTCAAAGATCGACTATCTGATCCTCAAGTTCTTTATCATGGTTTTGTTTTTACAAAAGTATCTTTCAATTTTTTTTTTAATCTGGTTACAATAGATTATGAAGGGATATGATGATTGTAATTGACACCCAGACCTACTTCCTTGTGGAATTTGGGGAAAAGTTCGACCTTTTACCTGATCCCTTCTGATCTGCACAAGTACTTGTTGCTGCTTAATTGTTCTAGACAAATTCAATTCCTTAGACAAAATGTTTCTGGAGCTTGAAGCATGATGAGAGGTGTGATGATGTAAATCCATAATGTCTGTAGCGATGATGAATACAAACATGCACTACCATCTGATCTCTCTTGCATAGCTTCATGATTTTTCTTCTCGTACTCTTTCATCTAGGAATGTACCTTACTCGAGTCAGTTGCTTAGAGCTGTCCTTTTTTTAAGTTGCTGGAATCAATGATGCAAATGAATCATCAGACCTGACCTGTTGTGATGATCAAATTTTTTCACCATCTTTCGACTGAGATTGCAGTATAGCTTCTTGATTTTAGTTTATAGTTCATGTATCTGCATTTGCCCCTGGTATCTGACTTCCAGTATCAGTTCATGCATTGCTGGGTGTTTCGTTTGAAAGGGCAGATAAAAATCTGAACAGGTCTTGCGACACAGATGGCTTTGTATTCTTACCAGCTTTCTGTTACTTTAAACTTGCTCACAATAACTATTGCAAATTATCTGTTTTCATACTTCTGTGTTGATGTGTTTATGCTTTTTTTAATCCATAGTTTGGCGCTAACATTTTATCTCCTCCTGATTACAATTACAGCCAAACTGGCGTAGGCCCAAGGGTATTGATTCCCGAGTTAGACGCAAGTTTAAGGGATGCACTCTTATGCCTAACATTGGATACGGTTCAGACAAGAAGACCCGCCATTATCTTCCCAACGGCTTCAAGAAGTTTGTCGTCCATAATGTCTCAGATCTTGAAGTTTTGATGATGCACAACAGGTATCAGTCCCCAACTTTGATGCCTGTAGGTACTATATTAGCTTGTTGACTTACCATAGATTGGAACCCTGAATGGCTTGTCCTGCATGTTTTACAGGACATACTGTGCTGAAATAGCCCATGATGTCTCAACAAAGAAGAGGAAAGCAATTGTGGAGAGAGCTGCACAGCTAGATGTTGTTGTTACTAACAGGCTTGCGAGGTTGCGAAGCCAGGAGGATGAATAAGCATTTGAATTCCAGAATATTTTGCCGCCATTTCTGTATTACGTTTTATGATTTTGGAGGTGGTTGGTACTATAGATATCATAACATTGGGTTTTGTTTTTCAAGTTGTAGTATAGATGTGAACTTTACATAATCTGATCAAGCATGGACCCGATTGGTATTATTAGTGCAAGTTTTGAAAATGCCTTCCAAAGATCATAGTTTCTGCGGTTTCGTTTTTCCCGTTTATATATTTTTCAGAATTCTAATGTTAATTTTGATAGCCTCCTTCGAATTCTTCTTCCACAGTTTCATCTCTGTGTTATCTTTTTTTGTTCCAGTTTTCCTTTTTACGATGATATTTTTTTTCCTTGGGTTTTAACATTTTGATCGGTGAAGAAAGCTGCATGTACCAAGAGAAGGGCGAAAGGAATTGGTGCCCTTAATCTTGACTTGCCAAAGCGGCTGCAGCTAGATTTATCACCAGAGAAGCTAACTGGCCGGTGGTTGAGAGATTTCTTCGGAGTCTCCGTTGACTGATCTGCTTACCGAGCTTCCCATATTTTCAAGTCCAATTTCTGTGTTCGGTAGAGTTGAACGAGAAGGGAAGAGAGAGAGGAGGGAATTGGCGAATGATGAAGCCTTTTCTTGAGACCCTTCTCGTACATTTGAAATCGGTCACCTTCCAGGCGATCCACGTTGATTTTCCGGTGGCTTGCGTCTATCGGTGGCTACAAAATTTGCTTCTGATGTTATGAGAATTAGCGGAGGCGGTGAGGATGAAATTTATACCATCAAACTATGAGAGCCCTCTGACCTTTTTGGGCTTCTTGATGCTATCTCAATTTTTAATCTGAGCCTCGTAACAGGTTTTTTTTATTTCTCGTTGGAGAAGGTGGTTGCTTGCTTGAATGGGAAGGCAATAAATTAGAGTCTCTGATGCGCTTTGAAATCAATAGCGTTTTCAGCGCTATAAATTGCCGAGAGCAATTGGGTGTGAGATTCTGGCGTTTTGTTTGGCCGAGTTCTTGTTAGCCTTGCGCATTCAGATGCCCAACATTGTTGTTGCTGTGTTCGAAGTGGTTATTGTTTTGCGTAGTGAAGATGGAGGTGATGATTATTTCCCCAAGTGATCGAAGCTGAACAGAGTGCGCGATTTTTCTCTAATAACTCTGTTGTTGGGATTTCAAGCCAGAAAGTCTGATCCATCTTCTCGTAATTTGATTTGTGTTTTCGTTTTGGGTTTTGATAATTTGGAGTGGAATGGTAATGGAAGTGATGGTTTTTTTTTTCCAAGATAATTGAAGGTGAAGATAATAAGCAATGACAATTTGGTTCTTGTGACAATTTGGCAATACTCTTTTTAAGCAACTAGCTAGAAAATATTCTAAGTGCTTAAAAAGAGACAGGAGTTTTCAGATGTGAAGCTAATAATGCAGAAGAGTTGATAAGAGCCCGCAACGAAGAGCAGGATATGCAGTTGGATGATATCCGGCACTTCTCAAAAGCCACTGACTTGATGTATATATATGATGAATATCTCAAGCTAGGCAGTATGTGATTATTTATAAATAGCTTGTTTTAACTTCTTCTTTGTTTGAAATTAATTTTATTTAAAAGTGAATGTTATATAGATATAATAATTCATTGAAAATATAATTTTTATAATTTTATTAAATTTTTATGAATTTTTTTAATACCTAAAAATAGAAAATTTGTAAAAATATACTACATTAAGAAAATTTACGGTTAAATTGATTATTATATATATATATAATATTAATTTTTAAATGAAATTAGTTTCAAGTGAAAAAAATATAAAAATAAAAATAAGATATTTGGGATTAAGTTGGGTTAGAGCTAATTTGCTTTAATATGATCCTCTTTCGTTTTCTTAGGTTCTTCCCCTTCACTTAAAAAGAAAACAAAAGAAAAAACTATGTTTATAACTAACAGAACACCAAATTACCTCAAAACAATATCTAAATGTCATGATAACGTCTAAAATTTTTTAAAAGAGCATTTTCCTTTTTACGTTTAATTTGATGCCTTTCTTCTTTTGTTTGGTTTTTTTTTTTTTTTAATTCTAATGTTAATTTCAAAATCTCTTTTAGATGGGACTTCATGTATATAAGCTATTCTCATTGTAAATTTTTATAAGCAGTGAGGAAAAAACTCGCATAGGGCATGGAGCCTCATTTTCTAAAACGATTTTTGAAAAATATGAAATTTCTGTAACGAGTGAATAATTGCATATATTTTTTACGGTATGTAATATTTAAGTTTTTTAATGAAATTGTCCTATTAATTATTGCATAACTAGAAATTTAATGTAACTAGAAATTAGTTAATTGCGTAATATGTATAAGAAATTAGAAATATGTAGAGAAGTGTTTTGATTTTACTTACAAACCGGTTTTTTTGCCCCTACAATGTAGGGGTTAATGGTTTATATACTTTAATTGTATTGTGTGTGTGTGTGAAATATTGATGAAACTTGCACTAACAACAAAGTACCAAATTATAGTTAAAATCCTTCAGAGTTTATTTGATTAAAATTTTAAAAAATATTTTACAATTTTTTTTTTAAAATAAGTTTTTGATTATAAAAAAATTAATTAGATTAATTATAGATAGAAAAAAATAGAATGAAAAGGGAAATGAAAATTGTAAAAAAATGATTAAATTATATTTTTTTACTAAACAAAGAACAAAAATATCAATGCATTAAAATTAAGAATACCATAATAAATGTCACTTAACCATATCTAAAATAATTTAAAAACTTAACTGAAATGATTATCTAGAAAAGGCACAAATTCATAACCAATAATGTATATAAGATATAAATATAAGATAATATGAGTATCCTTTTGTTATAGAAAAACAAAGGAATAGAAACAAAGGAAAAAAATTATTATATATACAATTAGAATTACCTGATATTATGTACCTACAACCTAGTGATTTTTTCCATCACATAGGCCTAAACGCCTCTTTCTTATTTCTTCCTGTAACTAACATGTTCTTCACGAGGATACTCATTTGTTTAGTAATTACAATATTAATTAGTTATGGTTAAAAAAATTGAATTGCATAATCAATATGTAAATTTGGCATAATAAATGCAACAAATTTATTCTCCTAATAAATATTAGTAACTAAAATATTAAATAAAATAATAACTAATTATAATAGCATTAATAACATACCATTATAATTAGTAATGGTAAAGAACCTCTAAAACCTCCCATAAAGAGCGCCCAGTTATATCAATCATCAAATTTATAAGCCATGTGAGTAAATGATTACTTATAAACCCATTTGTGTACTTTAATAGGTATAATTATGTTTAAAATGAGTAGAAATAAAAGATAAGGACCAATTATAACTCAACAAGGATTTATAAGGATGTTAATACAATAATTTTTAAAATAAAAGTGTAATTAAAAAGTCCCTAAAATATTTTGGCATTGAAGAGTAAGTTAATAAATTTTAAAATGATTAAATAAGATCCATAATTAATTATTCAACCCTATTGTGTCGGTTTCCCATTTATGTAGATATATATAGATTATACAAACAAATTGTATAATATCATAAAACCTTCAAATGCGTTGACAATAGTCACTAAGGTGTGAAGTTCGGTTGATCATCTTAGGTACTTTCATTGAGATTTCTGTGAGCTGAGGATTCAGTCTGTAATCTGGGTGGGATAAAGATAACTAATACGATCCCATGTTGTACAAACTCATGGATGGTGGAACTAGAAATTATTTCTAACGGGTAAAATTCATCAATGGTACCATAGTTTTTTTTTCCTCATAATTAGGTACCCTACCTTTAAGTTGTCTTAGTGAAGTACCTTATCTCTTATCATGTGTCCTATCTACATACTTCCTTCTTGTTAATTTCAGAGTTATGTTTGACGAAAAATGCTAATATTGCATAAAAAATATTAAAATAAATCATAAAATAACATTTGTGGTCCTTTAATTTTTTAAAAAATTACAAAAAAAACCCCTTAAAACTACTAAAATGCTTTTAAATCAAACCAAATAATTTGAAAAACCCATAAACAAGAATAAGGGAAATGAAATCAAAATAAAAGTAAGAACTGTGAAATGAAATCAGAACAAAAACAAAAACAAAATATGAGTAGAGTTGGTTGGCAAGATGGGAGAGGCGACGAATGCGACAAATATAATGAATGATGTGATGATGGTGAGGAAATGAATCGCCGGTCTTCTAATCACTAGTCTGCTTCATTTGATTCGAATCGCTGGTTTGCATTGTTTGATTTGAATTGACCAGCTTTATTCGTTTCTTCATCTAATTGTCTGATTGTCTTCTATCCTCTTTCGTTTCTTCATCTAATTGTCTTCTTTGTATTCGTCTGATTCATAGGCACGACTGGGCTTCAAACGTAGGATTGGTAGCCTTTTCGAATTAGGGTGGCTTGGCTTAGGCATTGAATTCGTGAGCGATAGTTGGAGGTGGAGATGAGGTGGTTTTAGCTAGCATTGATGATGAGCGAGGATCGAGTAATGGTTGCGGCGGCGACGAGCAATGATTGAGTAGCAGTGGCGGCGGCAACAAGCGAAGTGCAGCAGCAATGAAGCAGAGAAACTAAATACTAAGGGTTAGATTTAAAATGTTAGGATTTGGAATTGTTGATAGAAAAAAATTAAAGGACCATAAGTGTTATTTTATGATTTATTTTAATGTTTTTTATGCCATATCAATATTTTCCGTCAAATATAATTATGAAATTAATATAAAGTACTTAGGTAGAACACACGATAAGAGGTAAGGTACCTCGTTATGACAACTTAAAAGTAGGATATTCAATTAGGACAAAGAAAAAAGCCAAGGTATTCCTAGTAAATTTTACTTTATTTCTAACCCCAGTATGGAACTGGGAGAATTAGTTCACAACTCGGTATTTGCTTAGCAATCTCATTTGGCTGATTAGTGCATGGCATCCAATCAAGTGGGTAAGGAAAAAACATTTCTAAGTTTTCAAAAGAATGTTATTTAATAGAGGGAAAAAAATTAGTACATGCAATAATTAAAAGTAAAATTATTCTATACATGCCAAAAGTTATGGTTTGCAAGGCGATGCGGAAGACTTGGTACATAACCCTTTTTTGGCCGGCCAACTACCTCAAGCCAAGCGTTAATATCAAATTTAGGATGGTTGGCCAGATTAGGGTATTTTTATATCCGTTCGACGTATCCCTTATGTAATCAAATGTAATTAGAAATTACAAAAAATATTTATATAAGACACTAGAGATGTTGAAGACCATAAATTAAAGAAATGATTAATATGATAAGTACTTGTGGAATTACCCTAAACTGGCACGCAATCGGATTGATAGACTGGTCAGACTTTTTTCTCATGTGTGTCTGGGACCATAATTTCTCGAATGTTGTCATATCCTTCTTCTTCTTCTTGTTTTTTTTTTTTCGTTTGTAACAATTTGTAGCACGTTAATTTTTGGCATACTTATATATGTAGTCTAAAATAAGCGTAGTACTATGAAAAAAAAAAAATTCATACCTTCTAATCCAGGTGCATCTTGCAAGGAATGAAGCCTATTAAAGGAAAGAATCACACAAGTCAGCAGTTGATGATCTATCCAATCTTGCCAACATTAACTTACCAACTGTACATATAGTTTTTGCTCAATCTTAGGCATTCATTGTGTAATAGACTGTGTATAAAGTATTGTAATTTGTTTTAGTAATTGAATCAAGTTTTCGCTTTATGGTATTAGAGTAGATTTGAAACTGCCCCAATCACTATAAAAAATAATTCATGTAATAGAACCAAAGCAGTCTACATGTGAGGAGGCATGTTAAGTGGAAAAATTCCACATAGCTAAGAAAAAAGGTTAAGTTAATGTTTTATATAGCAATAAGTCATTTTCACCTATCACCAATTAATTTTAGGTTAGACGCTTTAATATAGCCAATGGTGTGGTTTGAGACATTCTCTAAGCAGTCGGCTGCATGCTTCATGGCCGCATTAACCACTAACCACCCTTCCAACGCGTCTACTGCCAGTGATCACACCGCTAGTGCGAAGGGTGCGCGTCATAGCTAGTGGAAATGTGCGGCCGTAGAAGAGTGTAGTAAGGTTGTCCCAAATTGTTTGGGACCCTATCCACCTCCTCCTCCCTCCAGCGGGCACTCGGATCCCCAACTGACCTGAGCAATAATTGAAGAAGAGCTTTCAGGTGCCAGAATAGTCCCATGACTCGCCTGATACTACTAAAATAAATGAATGTTAATTGTTAGGTACATTTTCAATCGGATTGCAAAAGTTTATATAGTGACAATTACATTAATTTCTACAATTGGATGTTCTGGTCTTCCATGGAGGTGAGAAAACGTGCTTCTTCAATTAGTAGGGGTGAGCATTTGATTAATTTGATTTGAAAATAATTTAAATATAATGATTCGATCGGTTTTCAATTTTAATAAAGTGAATCTGAATTATATGTCAGAATAAATTTAAATTATTCAAATTATATGCTAGAACAGATTATAATCCAAATCGATCAAATTAGAAAAGAAATGAAACTATTTTATGTAATATAATCGGTATTTTTCATTTTATTTTATTTTTTTGGTATAATGCTCACCCGTACATATCAAGGCTAGGGCATTTACATCTAGGTCGCCCATAGCTTTGCGTGTGTTGACGTAAGGGTCTGTCAAATGGACTTATCTATCATACTGATGCAATAGTTGAAAACTAATGCATTAGATCGAGAAAAGATATTAATTAAAAAAGAATTTATTTTAAAAAATAGGATTAAGAAAATATGAAATTACCGTCCACGTAAGCCCGGATTAACTCACACCTGTCAAAGTGTTGCTACATACGATTTCCACTGATATATATGTTGTGTCGATTAAAAAAGTTTGATTTATTCTGACATTTGTTTATTATGTGTCAGCATTCAGATAATTTATACTGACAATATATTGGAATATGTGAAGTATGAATGTTTTTTTGGATAAATTACAAAAGCTCTTTTGAGGTTTGATCTAACCTACACTTTACCCCCTCTATTTTTTAAAAACTTACAATTTACCCCTATTTCTTTTATAGTGTCCGACAATAACTTCTGAAACCCTAAATGAGATTATCTAATAATTATGTTCCAGTAATTTTAAGATTTTTGATATTTTTTTTATAATTAATTGATTTTTAAAAAATACTAATATGCATTTACTAAAAGAAAAATGTATTCATAGAAAGAAAAAATTGATAATTTAAAATATCTATTAATTATAAAAAATTGGAGAAACCGACATTACTAGAAGATAACTCTCGTACAGTTTAAATTACAGTTTCAAATGTTGTTATTAGACAGTATAAAAGAAGTAAGAGGCAAAGTGTGCGTTTTTTAAACTAAAAGGGGCAAACTATAAGTTAGGGTAAGCCCAAAGGGGTTTATTGTAACTTTCCCTTTCTTTTCGAACTTTTTAAGCTTTTTTTGTGACAGTATATCTTTTTACTTTAAAAAATTAAAAAGTGTGGGTGTGTCAGTATAAGGTGCTAAAAAATTTTAAATTTTGCAGGGACAATGCCCCTTGCATCTTGCCTGAAAGAATTATCTGGAATCCTGCTCACCTCCAATTCTCAACTGCTGAAGACTCATCCTTCATTCTATCACTTTGAAAGTCAAGTAATTTCCTTAGATTCAGTGAACTTAACTTCATCATATTCATCAAACCTTTCTATTTCTAATTCTTTGTACTCTTCTTCTTATTCTTAATAAGTTGCGTAAAATTCTAATCCCTAGGTTGTACGTACCATAGTTACCAAATTCGGAGGCGGTGCCTCCGTATTCCGTTTTCGGCCCATCTTACCAATTCGCATAAATCAGCGAATCCGACTAGTCGTGAGTACTGACTTGCGGCCGCGGGTAAGGTTGCAGACAAAGAAGAGTGACGCTACCAGAAGTTGATGCGCTGGGCCGCTAGCTTTGGAGAGAAGAAGAAGATAGGACAAGAAATTAGGGGGGCTTAGGCAGCGAGATTCGAGAAGTTACTGTGACTATGTGTAAAGAAAAAAAGTAAAAGAAAAAATATTAAAATATTAAACTTATTTATTACTATTTTTTACTTAATAAAGCATATTGTCTGCTACCCTATAATTCCTATTTGTCTCGGACTCCCAAACATTAAAACTCCTTTTGCTCTCCGTTTTTTCCATTTTTTATCCTATAAAAGCTAAAACCTATGCCCTAAAACACGTAGGTTGTCGGCTATTGCCTACTTTTATTGTAAAGGCTTAAAACGTGCAAGTTATTTACAAAAGTACAGACCAAAAAAATTCAACAATGGTGTTTGGCAAACGTAAATATGTTGAAGAGATTCATCCAGAGTCACAAAATTTAGCTATAGAAATAGAATCAAATGGTGATGAAGATCTACCGGAGGTGGAAATTATTGAAGAACATCATTCTCAATCATCAAATAGTAAGAATTCTACAAATACAACAGCTCCAGATGTCAAGCAAAAGCTATTACTACAAGAAGTTACTTTTCATGAAGCAAGACCTCAAGCTGGAAAAAATACTGGGGGCTCAAAAAGTTGGTCGTGCAATCATTGCAAAAAACAATTCAAGAGTTTATATACTAGAATCCACTATCATTTTTTTGGTGCTCCTGCAAGCAAAAAGCAGAAATTACACGTTGTAACGTGTTAATAAGAAACACGAAAGCATATGAGAAATTGAGAACAACGGTGGTCGAAGCTGAGAAATCAGGTACTTCCTCATCGCTGAGAAATTTTGTTCTTACAAAGACCAATCCACAAAGTTGGAAAATTGAGGAGTCTTTTCACATGATGGAGCGAGATGCTGTTGATTTGAAAATAATGAGATCATTGTGTGCTAACGGAATTTCGTTTAATGTGTTATGAAATCCTGAATTTCATGAGATGGTTTTTGCAATAAAGAAAGCTCCTAAAGATTATAAAGCACCATCTTTCGAGAAAGCGAGAACAACTTTGCTTGATGAGTGCAAAAGAAGTGTTGAGAAAGATTTATATCCTGTTATGGACACTTGGCATACACAAGGTGTTTCAATTATGTCAGACGGATGGTCTAACTACAAGAATGAACCATTGATCAATGTTCTAGCAGTTAATAGTCTTGGAGCAATGTTCTTATATGTAGATAATTTTTCAGGGATTGAGAAAACTAGCATGGAAATTACAGATTATTTATTGAAAGCCATTGAAGAAGTGGGGCCTTCTAATGTTCTTCAAGTTGTAACTGATAATGCTGCTAATTACAAACTTGCTGGTAAAGAAATTGAAAAAGTATAGAAGCATATTTTTTTGTCCCCATGTGTTGTTCATACTTTTAATCTCATCTTTAAGGATTTTGCTAAAACATTTAATTGGTTGAAGGATACGTATAGAACGGGAAAAAAAATTGTGAAATATTTCTTAAATCATTCTCATGCTTTAGCTATGTTCAGAAGTCAATCAAAGTTGGAGTTGTTGAAAGTGGCTAAAACAATATTTGCTTCTCATTACATATTATTGAAGAGACTTATTGATCGCGGAGAAGCCTTAGCCACTACTATTGTTATTAATGCAAGGAGGGATTGGGTGAATAAAGGTGATGACTACATGAAAATGATGGGTATGTTGGTTGCTGATACTATTGGTGACAATAATTTCTGGGAAGAAGTTGAGAATATTGTTCGCATCACTAAACCCATTTATTTATTGATAAAATTTTCAGATAGAGAATGAGCCAAAATGGGTGAAGTTTATGAAAGAATGAACAATATGCTTGGTAAATTAAAGGAGATAATGAAAATAACAGGTATGTCTTAATATTTATTTTTTTGTACTTATTTTAGTAGTTACTTATTTGTTAATTATTTTTTTTTGCACTCTACAATAAACACTCAATCTGACTTATTTGTTTATTTATTGCTATTATTTAATTAATTTTTAAATTTATTGTCTATTAGTTACTATTATGTAATTTCTTTGTTTGTTGCATACTTGCGTTTACGTTTTCGTTTGATGCTTGATGTTTGTTAGTTTCTATTATTTAATGTCTTTGTTTGCTGCATTTATTTTTTCATTTAACGTGTCTTAAATTTTTTTTTATAATCAATTTTTTATGAACTCAATTTTTATAATTTCTTAAAATTTATGAACTGAACAAAATCATGTTTTTATATTGATAGGCATGAAGATTATACTTCTGAGATAGAAGAAGAAATTATGTTGGAAAGATGGACCAAAATGAATTGGAAGATTCATTGTATTGGTTTTGCACTTACACCAAGATTTTATAATCACGAATATCTTACAACTATTGCACCGGGAGGCATGACTAGGAAGGCTCCAAATCAAGACAAAAAAGTGGTGAAGGGAGTCTATGAAGTATTTGATAAAATTGCAGAGAACGCCAAAGAGGCAAAATTGTTACGAGAACAATTCGCAACTTTTCATATGCGCAAAGGGCTTTTTTCTATAATGGCTATGCTGTAACAATGGATTCTATTTATTGGTGGGCTTCATATGGATCACAAACACCAAAGTTGGCTGAAGTAGCCAAGAATGTACTATCTCAACCAAATACTAGTTCATTTGCTGAAAGAAATTGGAGTACCTACTTTTTCATTCACAATATCAAGAGAAATCATTTGAGTTCTAGTAGAGCTGATAAATTGGTGTTCATTCACTCAAATATTCGTTTGCTATCCCACTTTACTAAAAGTTATAAGAATTGACCCCATAAGAAGTAGGATGTTGATCCTGAGGAGACTTATGTCGATGACTCTACTGTTAGACTACATGTAACAACCCAAGTCCAGAACCAGTTAACGGAACACCTGCCCACACCACATGGGTTATCCTTTAGAAAAGGATAAGCACTAGATGTTTATGTTCTGGAGTTGGAACCTATATATCCATATAAGGCTTCCCACAATTCACCAACCCAATTCCAGAACCAGTCAACGGAACACCTGCCCACACTACATGGGTTATCCTTTAGAAAAGGATAAGCTCTAGGTGTTTATGTTCTGGAGTTTGAGCCTATATATCCACATAAGGCTTCCCACAATTCATCCATGTGGGACATAGGGGTGTTACAAACTCCCCCCCTTATGTACCCAATGTCCTCGTTGGGGTCAGTCGCATTACTTGGTTCCTTGGACCAAGTAACCTCTCTAATTGAACTACTTAGCCTTTAGCTAAGTAGCCTCTCAAATCCAGGATTAGTCCCGGTAGACGATGCATGTGCGCACCCACTGTGCCACACCATCATGGTTCCGAGTCAGCTCTGATACCATCTGTAACGACTCAAGTCCAGAACGGGTCAACAGACACTTGCCCACACCACATGGGCTATCCTTTATGGAAAGGATAAGTGCTAGGTGCTTATGTTCTAGAGTTGGAGCCTATATATCCACATAAGGCTTCCCACAATTCACCCATGTGGGACATGGTGATGTTACAAATTCCCCCCCTTTATGTGCCCAACGTCCCCGTTGGGGTCAATCGGATTACTTGGTTCCCTAGACCAAGTAACATCTCTAATCAGACTATTTAGCCCCTGGCCAAGTAACCTATCAAATACAGGATCAGTCCCGGTAGATGATGCATGTGCATACCCACTATGCCACACCATCATGATCCCGGGTCGGCTATGATACCATCTGTAACGACCCAAGTCCAGAACCGGTCAACGGACACCTGCCCACACCACATGGGCTATCATTTATGAAAAGGATAAGCGCTAAGTGCTTATGTTCTGGAGTTGGAGCCTATATATCCACATAAGGCTAAGTAGTCTAATTAGAAAGGTTACTTGGTTCAGGGAACCAAGTAATCCGACTGACCCCAACGAGGACATTGGGTACATAAGAGGGGGAGTTTGTAATACCCCTATGTCTCACATGGGTGAATTATGGGAAGCCTTATGTGGATATATAAGCTCCAACTCCAGAACATAAGCACCTAGCGCTTATTCTTTTCTAAAGGATAACCCATGTGGTATGGGCAGGTGTTCCGTTGACCGGTTCTGGACTTGGGTCGTTACAAATGGTATCAGAGCCGACCCGGGATCACGATAGTGTGGTATAGTTGTTATACACATGCATCGTCTACCAGGACTGATCCTGTATTCGATAGGTTACTTGGCTAGGGGCTAAGTAGTCCGATTGGAGAGGTTACTTGGTCCGGGGAACCAAGTAATCCAATTGACCCCAACGGGGACGTTGGGTACATAAGGGGGGAGTTTGTAACACCCCCATGTCCTACATGGATGAATTGTGAGAAGCCTTATGCGGATATATAGGCTCCAACTCCAGAACATAAGCATTTAGCGCTTATCCTTTTCATAAAGGATAGCCCATGTGGTGTAGGCAGGTGTCCATTGACCGGTTCTGGACTTGGGTTGTTACAGATGGTATGAGAGCCGACTCGGGATCACAATGGTGTGGCATAGTGCGTATGCACATGCATCATCTACCGGGACTGATCCTGTATTCGATAGGTTACTTTGCCAGGGGCTAAGTAGTCCGATTAGAGAGGTTACTTGGTCCGGGGAACCAAGTAATCTGATTGACCCCAACGGGGATGTTGGGTACATAAGGGGGGAGGGGGAGTTTGTAACACTCCCATGTCCCACATGGGTGAATTGTGGGAAGCCTTATATGAATATATAGGCTCCAACTCCAGAACATAAGCACCTAACGCTTATCCTTTTCATAAAAGATAACCCATGTGGTGTGGGCAGGTGTCCGTTGACCCATTCTGGACTTGAGTCGTTATAGATGGTATCAGAGCCAGGTTTGGTTCAAAGTATGTGGTTGTGTCCGCTGGTATGGGATGGGGGAACTTCCTTATACTGAGAGTCTATTACTAAGCACCTAGCGTTTATCCTTTTCATAAAGGATAGCCCATATGGTATGGGCAGGTGTTCCGTTGACCGGTTCTGGACTCGGGTCATTGCAGATGGTATTAGAGCCGACCTGGGATCACGATGATGTGGCATAGTGGGTATGCACATGCATCGTCTACAGGGACTGATCTTGTATTCGATAGGTTACTTGGCCAGGGGCTAAGTAGTCCGATTAGAGAGGTTACTTGGTCCAAGGAACCAAGTAATCCGATTGACCCCAACGGGGACGTTGGGTACATAAGGGGGGGGGAGTTTGTAACACCCCCATGTCCTACATGGGTGAATTGTGGGAAGCCTTATGTAGATATATAGGCTCCAACTCCAGAACATAAGCACCTAACGCTTATCCTTTTCATAAAGGATAGCCCATGTGGTGTGGGCAGGTGTCCGTTGACCCGTTCTGGACTTGGGTCGTTACACTACAAGAGATGAGATGAAATTTATTGGATGACAATGATGCAACCAAGTCAGATAAGTCGGTGCGCAGTGAGAAGTTGCAGGATGACCCAATATCGAAGTCATATCATAGTGCTCCAAAATTCACCTCAAGTGTTGGAACAAGCTCTAGCAAGTCTCAAGGTAGGTGTTTTTCATTACAGTAGACAAGTATTTCTCATTTTACTAGTAGCAAGACTTTTCAAAGGAGTGAGAAGGATTAAAAGGATTAAAATATAGGGACATTTATTTTTTTGAATTTTAAGGTTGTTGACGCATTTTTTTTAAGTTTGATGTTTTAGTTATTTGAATATTCAAGTACTTTATTTTGCTAATAATACAAATTTTATATATTCTATAAACTATAATATATATATATATACATGCACACACACGAATCCTACGTATCCTATTAGTGAATTACGTGCCCAAATATCATACCGAAGCACACTATCCCCACATACTACGTACTATACAAGCTAATGTATTGCGTACCCGTATCCGTACCGTGAATTCCATCATATCGCGTATCAGGTAACTATGGTACGTACATTAAGTTGTAGTATTTTTTTGAATATAGAATTCATGAAATTGCTCGGAGGACTTAATCAATTGGTAAGTATTGATCACACTTAAATGACCTTCGGGGTAAAAAAAAAAAAGATGATGAAACAAAATTTAGCTTTGCTAAGCTTTGTCTATTGATCACATTTAGCTAAATTAGTTTTAGCCTAGTCTTAACATCTAATGCAAAACCCAAAATGAGAAATAAATTGATAATGTGACCTTTGTGCATGATTTGATTATTAGTTTGTTAGGTTATGACTTATAGATAAATTTATCAGTTCAATAGTTTAGTTTTCGGACTAATTGTTTACACAGTTGTAAAATTTTAGGACTCATCTAGAAAAAAAAAAGTTTTAGGATTAATTCTTTATGCAATTACAATGTTTTATAACTCATTTAGAAAAATTAAAATTTTAATATTGAAATAGAAAAATATGCAATTTTTATGACAAGAAATGTGGAAAATTAGTGAATATTAAATTCTATTTATGAAATGACAAGTGAAAGAAGCACTTCTAGAACTGACAATTGGGTGGGTCGGGTTGGGTTTGGGTTTGGGTTTAGTTGGGTTGACATCAATTTGAATTCAAGTCGGGTTATTTAGGTTCGGATTGATTTCGGGTTGAGTAGATTTCGGGTTCGGGTTGGGTTTGGGTTAGTCTTATTCGAGTTCGGGTTTAATTCAGGTCTGGTCAATTTCAATCTTGGATAACTTTAGGTCGGATTATTTGGGTTTTAGGTTAGATTCAGATTGATATTTGGGTCCAATTGGGTTATTGGTGCATAAGCTGAATTAACTGGATTAATTCAATTTTTTATTTATATTTTACTAAAATTTAAATTAAATAATTTTATTTTTATGAAAATATTTGAAAATTTTAGACACCCATGTTGCAATTTTTATGAGTGACTAAAATGAAAATTTCAAAATTTAGGTACCTTATAACTAAAAAATTACTATGCATAAAAATTAATCTAAAAAATTTAATTTAACTAGATATAAATATATAAATATATAATTATTTTAATAAAAATATCTAATTCAAAACTTTGCAAGTTCTATTCATGAAACTATAAACTTGGTCGTTTGAGGTTAATGTAGGCGAAATGGAAGAGTTTGGGTATGAATTGAAGATTATTAGAAAGTTCTAGGCAAAATTTAAAATTTTGGGGCAAATTTGTCAACTCTAAAGAATTTGAGGTAAATCTGGCAATTTTTTTAAGGCAAAATCTGATGATCTTATAAAGTCATGGACTAATTCAACAAATTCTAAAAATTGGGTCTTGTAGGGTTTAGACTCGGGTTTTTTTTTTTTTTCAGATTTGGGTCAGATCAGTCTCGAGTTTAAGTCATTTTGGGTTCAGGTTATTTCGGGTTTTGGCCAATTTGGGTTTAGTCCAATTTTCGGTGTTTGGGTTATTCCAGGTTTTGGTATTTTGGATTTGGGTCATTCATGTTTTGGGTTTTTTCGGGTTTCACTTTAATCGTGTTCGGGCTCAGGTCGGCTTGAGTCTAACCGGGTTCAGGTCATTGACTTTTTTTATCAAATCAAGTTAGGTTAAGTTTTGATTCGGGTGGATCGGTTAAAGTTTTTGAATCGAGTCAAATTTTGCCACATCTAAGCACTTCTTCGATATTTGAGGGTGTAATGGGAAAATCAAAATAAAACATTGCTAGTGTAAGAAATGGAAAAATGATTTGAGAGGACACTTCAAAATACAAATGGGTGCAATGAATTTTGGATGAAAGGAGTATAAAAGAAAAACTAATGAATTTCCTATGCAATAAAGGTGCTAATTTCCTATTGGCAACCGGTAAGAGGCAAAGGCATTGACAAATGACAAGGGATGTCCTACTTTGTGAGGAATTCGTGAAAAGCGACAGTTTATTCCTCGTAACATAAAAAGACACGGTTTAGGTGTCATTACAAATTAAAAGATTACTTTGTTAATTGATCGCTCTCAGAGCTTCCAAATATAAATAGAAAAGGATCATTGTTAACTTTGCGGATTGTTGCAATGATAACCCACCTAGTTCAAAATTAAGTTTCATAATTCTTTTATTTTGGGTTATTACTTCTGACTTATGTTGCCGTTTTTAACTGTCAATTTCATTTTTATTTTTATAACATTTTTTATTTATTTAAACTTTAAAGAGTAATATTTTCCCACTCTAACTCTCATTCTTGGCTTTTATTTTCAGGATGCTTTTTACAATTGAGGATCAGACAGTATAACATGTGTTTGGCACCGTCACCAACACGTACCATTAGTGAATTGATGGTAAGTAGCAGTTAAGAGGATATTTTTTTGTTCACCTAAAATTAATTGGATATTCTATATTTCCAAGATGTTGAAATTCAACAATGGTGAGTTGCACTATAATGTTTCAATAGATGTTGATATTGCATAAATGAGATACGTCAATCGCCTTTTCTTTTATATTTTTACTATAGGACTATTGTATTATAAGCCAAAGTCAACAAAACGAAAAAACTATATTATAAATTATGACACTTGTATAAATTGTATAAATTTCGATTTTCCAAAGTGAAGCATTAAAAACTTATGTTAGAAAAACACTTTTTTTTTAGTGGGTAACTCAATTTCTTTTCTCCTTTTCTGATTTAACTTGACAATTCCCATATGAAGAATAATCTTATTCTTGGTACGTAGTAAAAAATCTTAATTTAATAAACCATGCTTGCTAATAAATTAAAGGATTTAATTTTAGCAAAGAAACTCAAACGGATCCAGCTAATTTAAAAAATGAAGCATCAGCCTCACCAAGTGGCAAAGAATATCACTTCCCCTCAAGCAAGACAAGAACCAAACCCTATCTAATGAAAATAGTATCATCGGCTAAAAATGATACCCAGAATCAAGAATTCTCATTGTCGTAGGCAATGCCTTGCGCAAAAAGGAATGACCTTTACAGCCAACAAAGCCCTTTTGGAGTGGCAGCCTTAGGAAGAAAAGAACCCTCTAACCCCTTCATCCAAATCATATATATAACCCTCATCCTTGCACAAAACACATGCAACTTTAACCATCTCCTGCACTTTTCAAACCTCAGCTTTTGATTCACATGGCTACCAGCCAGATGAAACCGGTCGCTTCCCTGCTCTTGCTTCTCAATTTCAGCATGTATGTGATTATTCTAGGCATTGGTGGATGGGCCATGAACAGAGCTATTGATCATGGTTTCATCATAGGTCCAGACTTCAGCCTTCCGGCTCACTTCTCACCCATATTCTTCCCCATGGGAAACGCGGCCACTGGATTCTTTGTCACGTTTGCTATCTTGGCTGGAGTTGTGGGTGTGGCATCGGTAATATCTGGTCTAAACCACCTCCGCTCTTGGACATCCGACAGCCTGCCCTCAGCTGCCTCAATGGCTGCCATTGCTTGGACCCTTACCGTGCTTGCCATGGGGTGATTTCTCTTGTTTTTCAAAACTCTAATCTATGGTTTAGCTCTGCTGCAACTCAGTTGCATCTCTACTCACGAGCATTTTCCTTCTTGCAGCTTCGCTTGCAAAGAAATCGAGCTTGAAATAAGGAATGCTCGTTTGGTAAGATCCCTAGTTCTGTTCTGAAGTATCAATTGCTATGGAAGTATTGCTTACCTGGGCATGTATATTGGCAACTGTACACTAAAAGCAGCAGCTTTAACACTGGATTTGTAATTGAAACAGAGAACCATGGAGGCATTTACGATCATTCTGTCAGCTACACAGCTCTTCTACATAGCAGCAATTCATGGGGCTCCAACCAGGATATGAAAACATGAGCCAAATTACCTGAAGTTTGGCATGTTTCCATTTATAAATATTCTTTAGTTATCGTTCAGATAACGTTGCTGAGTTGCATAAACCAGCCAGTGATTGGCCGACTTGGTGTGATTACTATGATTTGATTTGTGTAAACATCTGTTTATAAGGGTGTTGTTGAAGTGTGAACCGATTTTAGTTTCCTCTTATGATCTGTCAGCAACATAAACTGAATGATAAGCCCAGACAAAGACCCTCCTGCCACAGTATTTTGGAAACCAGTCGGTAAAAGAAAGATCCGAATCAGTAGGATCATTTGATTAATCAAAGTTCTGGACGGGGATGTGCAAAAGGGCGTTAAAAATCCCCGTAAATGTTCTTGAATCCAGGTATCAATGGAACCCAAACACTAACAGAACCAATCTACAGCTAAAACTCAGCTGCATAAAAAGATGTCACATCAATCTGATATAGTAATTGACTCTGAAATATTCTAGTTATACCAGAACTTACAGAACCATGTATGAGGAAACTGACTGGCCGGTGAAATGAAAGGTAGCTAGATACAAAGCACCCACGACTAAGAAACTAAACAGGAGAAGTATCAACAGAAAATCCACAAGAAGCTAGGTAAAAAGCTAGCTCTTATGTGATACCAATCCAACAGTATAACTATTACTGAACTTAGTAACTGTTTTTCTAGCTAAATTAATCACCCCATTGTCCTTCAGGGGAAACTTGAGCTGTAGATATGATGTGCAACTAGAAACTGTAAGCCTCCTGATTTCCACATATTTCAGACTCCAAAGCCCCATGCAGATATGAAACATCGTTCTGCAATGGATGGAAACAGCGGACTATTTCAGAACCAATCCGGTTTTGAATGTCGGTCACCAAATAAAAAAAAAAGGAGAAATAAGCAAAAAACCAAAAGGCAATCCTGATTAAGGCATGAACATTACAATCTTCAGTGATTCAACACAAACTCATTGAAAATCAGATCCAAAATAAAACTATTTTAAACAACAGGGATATGATTGTGGTGGCAGCAGCAACAGCAATTTGACAAATAGCTTTTCTATTTTTGAAACAAAAAAACTACACCTGTTTATTAGATACTGTCGAAATCATTTAGTTCATGCAAGCATCAAGTCATTAGACATGAATAATGCAGAAAGAAATTTAACTTGAATCACTTTCACTATTTGGCAAGGAGCTAGATATTGATAATAGCAGATTCCACTCTTTATCCTATCCAAAGAGATGAGCTAAGGTTCTAATTTTAACAAGCACAATGCCTCCCATACCTACATAATAGAGAATCCCGACAGAACCACAGGGCTTATCCTATAAGCCATTCCCACCAGTTGCTACTTAATCCCAGGGTACACTGTTTGTACACCACTCAAAAGCCTGGCCTTTCCATACATAAAATGTCAGCACAAATTCAAATGCTCCATATTGTTTAGCACACTTTTTCCTTTTTGTTTCTTGTTTATGAGGTATCTTCTGAGGTGGGGGATTGAAGAGAAAGAGACAGAATCAGAAAAACTAGCAACCTACACCATTTTCAAATTTCTTAATGTAGCTCACCTTCTACAACAAAATTGATGAGTGATCTCAACCCCTAATTATTTGCTAAAGCTTGCAAACACGTCAAACAGTCCACAACAACTAAAAAATGATGTCCTTCCTCCCACCGACGGAGCTACAGAAACAACTGGCTGCATATCAATTCAACAAAGGAATCAACACATCAGTAAAGTTAACCTTGTTATTCTATAAATTCAGACATAAAAGAGGAGAGCAGTACCTGTTTCTCATTGGCATCAGGAATTTCAGTCTCTTTGGCTTCTTTGGCTATCTCAATTGTTTCAGGAGCAAGTGCATCTGAAATTGGGTTTTTAGTTCCCTCCAACTTAGTCCCAGTAGATAAACTTGATTCAGGCAACAGTTTCTCTTCATTTTCTTTCCTCACAGATTGAACCATATCAGAAACTACTGCATCAGTCAATGGAGAATCTTTTGTAGCCCGAACAACCTCCTCAGACATAGAAAATACAGGTTTAACCAAATCACCGCTAGGAGCAGTTTCTACAGCTGAAAGATAGTCAGACTCCAGAAGTGAAGCATTTTCAGTGATACGCACCACTTTTCCAGAATTGGAAGAATCCACCTCAGGTTCAACCAAATCATTATTGAAAGCAGTTTCTACAGCTGAAAAATAGTCAGACTCCAGAAGTGAAGCATTTTCAGTGATACGCACCACTTTTCCATAATTGAAAGAATCCACCTCAGGTTCAACCAAATCATTATTGAAAGCAGTTTCTACAGCTGAAAAATAGTCAGACTCTGGAAGCGCAGCAGTTTCAGTAACAGGCACTACGTTTCCAGACATGGAATAACCCACCTTGTTCTCAGCATTATATAAAGCTGCTCCATGAACTTCCTCTTCTAAATTCTTTCCTGACAACCGAGATTCATCATCTGAACTACTGCTACTGGTGGTGGACCTCCGGGCATCATCAGCATATACAATCTTATCAGATCTGCCCCCTGTCTGATCCTCAGGCTCCATATCTTTCTCAATTCTGTTGTCAACACCATCCTCATTCCCCAAAATTTCAGTGGTTACTTCATCTTTTTTTATTTCTTCAACAGTTATGCTTTCTGCATCCGTAATGTGAACAGATGGTATGTCATTTTTCCCGTTCTCTTCAGCATCAACACTGAATGGATCTTGATGATTTTGGCTGTCTTGTGATGCTGGTGAGCCAATCTCTCCACCATCACTTCCCCTATCGTCTTGGCTTTTTGCATCATCATGCCCTGCCATAATTGTGTTCAATGATGAGAATCAAACAGTCAGAGGTATACACAATCGGGTTAAGGTGGGTTTGATGCAGGAAGGATTGATCAGCCAAGATAACCATATAATTTGAACTCCATTTATATTAAACAAGGAAGCCAGAAAAGAGATTCATGAAGCCAATTTCTGAGTTTGAAAAAAAGGGGATAACTATAAAAACCTGTAAATTAAGAGCGACCGGGTGATTGCTACAGAGTACAGATTTGGTACAAATCCAGAAAGGTCAAATTTAGGACAATGGACCTGATGCATAACCATTAAGTAAAGATGGACCCAGAACTTTAAGTCTCATAAAGATCGACCAGACCATTGTACAACATAAACCCCAACAAGTAAATAACCCTTAAAACTTGTCGCGGACAAGACTTAACAAAGCAAGAAAAAGAACGACACGAAGCACAGCAGAACCCACTCAAACATTTCCGCAAACAGCTGACGGACACAAAGGAATCCACTAAAAACCCAGAATCAAAGTGAAGGCCACAAACGCAATCTAGCGAAACCCCAACTGACCCATCAACCGACAACAACTAAAGATCATCAAAGAAAAACGATTGGGACAACACCAGATCGAGGCAGAGAAAAAAATAAACAACCCAGTTAAAGAAAACAAAAAAATGAAAAAGAAATCTGTGAAGTGAAGTGAAGAGAGCAGAAGTGCCTTGTGAACTGTTTTGTGCTTCTTGCTCCTTCTTCTTCTTGGCGGCCTTTCTCTTCTTGGCTCCGGACGGCATGACTGTTGGTGCTTCGTGCGCTTGGAGGCGCTATCTCGTCTCCTCTCCGGTTGGAAACGTTTCAACTATTTTTGCACAGTTCGAATTCCTCTGCCCCCCACCCCACCCTGTTTTCTGCTCTGATGATTCTCTCTCCAACGCAAAATTTGTCTGTATTTGGGCGCAGAGCTACAATTGGCTGTCTATGGCAAGTGGCACCCTCTTATAGCCTCAAATTCTTTTTTTTGGGACTATTTTCACATTTTTCATTTATTTTTTGTACATATTATTTTGAAATTAAAAGATTTTTTTGGGTTTTTTGATACATTGAGAAGTACAATTGTTTCTTAACATTAAGCACATTTATTTCGAGAACAAAACTACCCGTCACTTGGTAAAGTGGGTAAAACATATATGTGGAGGGTCAGAGTTTAAATTTAGTATCCACCAATTTTCTGATGATACTATTACATGTGATTTTGTTGGTCTTCCAAATCTGAAAAAGTAAACATTCTCTATTTTTTTATTTTATAAATACTATCCTGTAACTTGTAACATCCTTTTAATTTAAAAAACAAAACAAAACTTCAATAACACTGTAGTATTTGCTACAAAGATGGGAAGGAATTAAAATTAAACAGATTTTGCAGATAACTCTCATCCTAACTCATCATTTAAACTCTATATAAGCTAATATTCAGATGTACCTAAACACAAGAAATAATAAATATCACATCAGTAAATTAACAAACACATTCATATTAATATATCTTTTGAAAGAAGCATTTACTATGAATTACTACAAAAAATGATTGATAGAGAAATGAATTTACCTTTATGAGTTGTTTGTTTTTGTTCAACGCCACGTCGGTGAAATAATCATCTATGCAGAATTTGGTCAATAACGACTTGATGAGATGAGCTTTTTTGGACATAAATTAGAGCATCTCTATTTTATTGTGGTAATTGCGTATTTATGTTATTACCAGTTTCGTATTGGGAGTTGGGATTTTGTAGAATTTGGTGGGGAGGGATACTGAATTGGCAATTTAATGAAAGTGATGGGCCATTTCACTGAGTGGTGAGGAATTTTCTGTTTATTTTAGGGGGGGTCATTATTGATGCGGGTTAAGCTAATCTGGATAAGTGGACGTCTCTGGAATCTGGATTAAGCCCTTGAAGACTCTCTCTCTCTCTCTCTCTCTCTCTCTCAAGAAGTCAGAAAGTTGGGTGGGATTTGAGGAGGGATTTTAATTTGAATTTTAGGAGTTGTTTGGGTAAATTGTGTGGATAATCCATAACTTTTAATTATTATTCTGGTTTAGTCCTTAACTTATTAAATGTTCTGCTTTGGTCCTAAATCAAGGAAAAACTACCAAAACCTCATAAGGTTTACTTGAACATATACTTTTATCTCTACTATTTGGAATATCTACATTTAACCTTCTCAAAAGTTAACATATCTACACTTAGCCTCCTCCAAAGTTAATTCTATTAATGTCCATTAAGACAAAAAAGGAAAAACTCATTTTATCTTCCTAGTGTGGGTGAGCATGGTTTGGATTGGTTTAGTTTTATGATGGAACCGAACCAATCTGAAATGGCATCGATTCTAAAATTTTTCTATCTAACTTGAGAACTGAAAATCGAACAAAACCAAAACCATAGTTCTAGGTTTTTCGGTTTTAGTTCTTGAGTTTTTCGGTTTATACTATATACCTATAACAATACTAAAATTTAATAAAATTACATTCATAACCAGTTTATGAAATATTTAACATAATATATAATTAAATCGACATTTAAATACATATACTTAGACATATTCAAAAGAATTTAAAATGTTGTTACCAAAATGGTTCAAAAGAGTTATTTGTGGAGTATCGTTCATCTCAATCAGTTTACGTCCCTCCAATAATTTCAAAATTGGCACGACATTCAACATAAAAAATTGAGCATTTAATATCATTTTCTTCAGTATCAAAACCTAAAATATGTTAATGTCATGAATTTCTAGTTTCACATAACTTATAAATGAAAAAATATAAGGGTTGTGTCATAGAAAATAGTCTGAAGTAGAGAGATCAAAAGTAAAATGACTCAGGAGTTGTCAGTCTAGGAAGTGAAATAATTCAAGTGAATATGAAGAACTTTTGTGAATGATCTCACAACTTTCATGTTGTTTCAATTTGAGATATCAGTTTAAAGGTTTAATATAAAAACACAAAATGACCGTCATAATTCTTCAAAGAAACACATATATATGGATATTAGTAATATTATAATTTTTATTATATAATTATATAAATACATGGGATTTGATTTCACCTTGGGTTAGTTTCATATGGAACCAAAACCAGTCCAAAAACCGTCGTTCTCCTATATGTGGAACCAACCCGTAAACCATAGTCCATTTTTACCCAATCCAATGAAAGTGGTTTAGGTTATGTTTTGGGATTCCCTAACCCATGCTCACTCGTACTTCCTAGTCTTCTTCACTCGATCACTTTGCCCCCCAAGTCAAATTCATCTCGCAATCATCAGCCTTGAATCGTTACCCACCACCGACATCAGCTGCACCGCTTACCTACCATTTAAAATCGTTAGCCACTGTTGGCCACCCACCATTATTGCATCTGTTCTCTTAGTTGCCTTTGCATCCGTTCTCTTTTTCATAGGTGTGGCAACGTCGGGTTTTCTGGAGTCGCCACCAATCTGTTTCACCTAGGTCGATTGGTTACCTTAAAATTGGTCTACGAGAGTTCGGGGATTCGGGAGTACGGTTACGTTAAAACAACTTTGTTAAAACGCCCAAAAATTGGTACCTTAGTTGATTTCAATTTTGTTTTGCTTTGCTTAAAAAAATTCAGTTAATTTTCAAACTAGAAATTTTAACTGAATTAATCGGATGTGGATTTTTAAATTAATACCGGTTTAAAAATATTTAGTAATTAATTTGTATAAAAATTTGATATTTCCGAACCATGGACTCTGCCGAGTCACCCGGACACGGAAGTTTTAATTCCAAACCATGGACTCTGCCGAGTCACCCGGACACGGAATTTGACGAAATTTTAATTAAATACTTTAATTTCCATATCATGGATCCCGGAGGATTATCATAATATGGATTTTTTATCTTAATTTTATTCATTTAAAATTTGATAATAAAAATTTATTAAAAATCTTTAATTTACTATTCATTAATTAATTAATTATTATTTTTTGTCATAAATTTTTATGGAATTTTGGAAAAAATGTTGTCTAAAATTTTATTTTCCATTCTTTCTTTTTGAAAGATTTTTTAAAATAATTATCTAATCTTTGGATCTAAAAATATACTTAAAAATAATTGATTTTTGTGGAATTGTTTGGTTATGATTTTTTTATAAAAAGGAAAAAAACAAAAGGTTGAATTTTTGTTATTATTTTTTATTTTTTTATTTTTTTATTTTTTATTATTATTATTATTTTTTAGGAAATAAAAAGGATACGTTTTAATATTCCAATTAATGTTTAAAAATATGAAAGAAAACAAAGGATTGGGGCTTGGTAATAAAAATGGATTCTTGATTAGTCCTAAAATAAAGTTAATTATTCACATAAAAAAATTTCTTCTTATTGCTTTGTTATTATTATTTTTTATTTTATTTTTTATTTTATGGCTAAAGGTAAATTAAGTGAAATAAGTTTAACCAAAAAAATAAAATTGTTTGCATAAAAAAAGGAAAATTAAAGGAATAAAGTGGATGTTTTCTTTTGTTTTAGTTTGGACAATCATTTAAAAAGTAAAAGATGTATAAATAACATATGTAAATAAAAGGAAGAAAAACACATAAAGCAAATAAAGGAATATTAAAAGATAATAAATAAAGTGGGGCTTTTTGGCCATCCACTTAAATAAATAATAAATAAGAGATATAACCATCCATTAATTATAATAATAATAATAATAATAGTAATAATAAAATTAGTAATTAATAATAATAATAAGAGTTAATAGAGTTAGTAAGTTAGTAATGATAATAATAATAAAAAGGTTAGATTATGTTAGTTGTTAAATGATAATAACAATAATAATAAAGGTTGTTAAATAATAATAATAATAACAATAAAGGTTAAGTTATATTAATAATAATAATAACAATAAAGGTTAAGTTATGTTAGTTGTTAAATAATAATAACAATAACAATAAAATTTAGTTATGTTAGCAATTAATAATAATAATAATAATAACAATAAATAGTTAGTAAGTTAGTGAGTTAATGATAGTAACAATAATAATAAAGGTTAGTAAAAATTAGCAAGTTAGTTGTTAGTTGTTAATAACAACAAAAAAAAAGAAAAAAGGTTAGTAATAATAACAATAATAAACAAATAAATAAACAAGTAAAAAAATAAAAGAGTTAATTAATTAATTTTCTGCAAAGACAAAATAAAAAGGTTAGTGACTTAATAGAAAGAAATTGAAAAGATGATGGGTGAAACAGGGGTTTACCCTTTTGAATTAAAATTTTGAATTCCTGGGAAACGAAAACAGAGCACACGCGAGGGAGGAAGGGGGGGCGACGGAGCGCGGCGACGGCGTGGCGGCAGCACGGCGGCGGCGTGACGAGACGACGACGGCGGAGTGGGGAGGCGACGGGCGACGGCGTGACGGCGTGATGGCAGCGACGGAGCAAAAGAGAGGAGGGACAGCGAGTGAAACGGAAGAGAGAGAAAGGAAGAAGATGGTCTGATCGTAAGAAAACAAAGTTTGGGACTTTCTGGGCAGAGGGAGGATAAGCTAGGGAATAAGGCTGTAATTTTATCTTTTTTTAAAACGGAGCTCTAAGCTTTTTTTCTATTTTTTTTTTGTGTTCAGCACAAAATTTGGGGGGCTATTTATAGAGGAAGTTTAGCTGAACTGTTGATGGATAAATTAATAAAAAATTTCAAACTTATCTTTTAAATTGGTAAAATGACAATTTTAGTCCTTTACGTCTCTCAGCCTCTGGATAAGTTCCTGAAGCTTCTGATTTTGACAATTTTGTCGTTTTCTGTCAATTGGAGCCAAAAACGTCGGCAGGCTCAAAATTTTATGTGACAAACTACCAAATGCTCCTGGAACTTTTAGAATTTGTCAATTTTTTCCGAAACTTCTCAATTTTGTCATTTTTACCTCAAACTTTTAATTTTTTGTCATTTTTTTCATGAAATTTTATTTTATTTCAAACATACACATATTCACACATATATCATTTTAAATCAAATTTTCACAAAAAAAAAAAAAATATATTTTAAACTAATTAAATTTTTTTTAATAATAATAGTAATATATATTTTTTTTAAATTAATTTTTTTTAATAAAATTTTTTTCAAAATTTTAAAACACCCGGACGAAATTGGGTGTCAACAATAGGTACCTCTAGAAACTAGAGTTTTTCCTTTTTTGTTTTAATGGTCATTAATGGAGTTAGCTTTGAAGGGATGTAATTGTAGGTATGTTAATTTGTGAGGGGGCAAGTGTACGTTCCAAACAGTAAAAACAAAAAAGTAGATTCAACTAAACCTTAGGTTGGTTTTGATAATTTTCCTCTAAATCTATTAAACATGTTTCATTTTAGTCCCCATTTAATGTAATTTGTTAACGTAAAGTAACTGTCTGATAACTAGTAGTATAGCATCATTTCAAAACTTTTGGTAATTGTATTAGAGTAAATTTAAATTTATTGCATAATTCAAATCACTAGTTTTTCCTTACTGTAAATTAAACTCATTTCATTCACAAAGAAATACTAACTAAAATTATATATTAACTTTTAAAAAATTATTATATAGTTTAAATTTACTCAAAGATAGTTATTAAATATTTAAATTAAAATTTTAAAAAATTTGATAGTTATTAAATATTTAAATTAAGATAGTTAATCTGAGTTATTGTACTCCATCTGATGAGGGCTAAAATGAAATAATTTTGATAATTTTAGGACTAAAATAAAATGATCAATAAATTAGAGACTAAAATAGAGTGATAATTAAATGTGGGGATGTTTGTGGGATTTAGTCATAGTTATTTATATCTGATTAACATAGTACATTTTTGAATTACCAATATTTATTGGTTATTTATATTGCTGTTCGTCCAAGTGTTTGAAGATGATTGGGGTGCCGACATTAAGAGGTGAACCTCCCATCATAAATGAAATGCGATAAAAACATGCATTCACGTGGCAAAGCGTGGCGGTTGCAGAACAGGTTTCTGACCTCAATTCGAAGGCATTCACGTAAACTGAGAATATTAACTCATTTTACAACAGTGTTTAATCCGGGCTAATGTACAACAGCGGTAAAGGGCTACCACAGGAGAGGGAGGGATCGGAACTTACAAATCTACATCTCCCAGTTTCTTCTAAGTAAAAAGGGCAAAAAAATAAATAAACATTCATTTTTTCTATATTATAGAATATCTTCCACTTTATTTAGACATGTAAAATGTTACTGTGTAGAAAAAAAAGACAACAATGTTTAATATTACTAGAAATTAGGTTAATTTAATCCTTGGCATGGTAGTTTTCTTCAAATGTGTAATGCCAAAAGTTATTGATAATTTTCCAATCCCAATTACTAAAAGCTAACGCAGCTTTAAAACGTTGCTTTAAAAGCTGATGTCACTTTTACATAAACGTAATGATCAAACTCTTCTTGCATGTGCAAGGTTTTCAATATTTGTGCCACTAGGTATTCCATGTTGTTTAAATTACAGGTGATGTCATATGGGCCTATAAGCCTATACCAAGGGTTAGACCATCTAATCAGTCATGTGAGGCCTGAATACATAGGTTGCCTAACAAGCTCAGGTTATGGCCCAATAGGTTAGCATCTATGAGGCCTTGTGTGCCTATGATCATGCCAGTAAGGAAGAAGACTTTAACTAGGAAAGGTAGTCCAGCATCAGTGGGAGTTCCTTTCTTAGACGATCTTTCCAAAACACTATAAAAAGGGACCCTGCAGCTTTTCCATGGTACACAATACTCTTTGTAACCCTAATACTATAGTTGTTTCTTCCTTCATGAAAAGCTAATTTAACCATCGGAGTGTTCCCTCTAGGCACACACCTAGAAGCTTTAATGGTGCCTTTAAGTGGTCCACCCGAGCTTGAAGGTCGGTCCACCTGGTTTAGTTGGTAGTCCTACACTTTGGCTATTAGTTTAGCATTGTTTGTGGGAACAACAATGATGGTGAGCACTAAGAGTAAGCAGTGTGTCCTAAACCCCGTTGATGACAGAAACACTAGTGATGATGAACAATAGGCCTAAACTTTGTTAGGGGCCACCCAGGATTTAGAGCCTGAACGAAGAACTGTTAAGGGTGGCTTCTCGTACAAAAAAGATGTTGGAGGTAGAAGACCTTGTACATACCATTACATGATGCGCAAGTGAATATACTGTATGCTCTAAAAAAGCAAAATATGGTGATTAAGTAGCCACGGCCCTATGGGTCCCATGGCCAAAAGGGGCCTCAAGAGGTATTGTCACTACCCTCAAGACAAAGGCCATGATATTGAGGATTGTTGGCAACTAAAGCAATTGATTGAGGAGCTGGTCCAAGTTGGAAAGGTCCATGGGTATATGGTATGGGCTAATTCTCCATGCATGAAGCAGGAGAAAAGACTTTGTCAAAATGATGATGATGATTGAGATCACAACAGTGATCATCATGAAGATAGGGCACGCTCCACTGCTAGGGGAAACCATTAAAACCCTGGGCCAGTCACTGGGGTTATTCATATGATTATAAAAGGGGAGTCGTCATCGACACGAAAGCAATAAGGATGTGAGATTGCTCAACTAGATATAATAAACCTAGAAAACTTTTCTGTGAGGGCAAACAAATTGTTGTTAATGGTTCCATATGTCAAACCCATAGTTATCATAATGTAGATCAATAATTTTGATGTAGAGAAAGCAATAAGGATGTGAGATTGCTCAACTAGATATAATAAACCTAGAAAACTTTTCTGTGAGGGCAAACAAATTGTTGTTAATGGTTCCATATGTCAAACCCATAGTTATCATAATGTAGATCAATAATTTTGATGTAGAATGGGTTTACATCAACATAAGGCCTAACTCTAATATATTATTTACTGCACTACTAGAAAAAATCAAGGTCCATGGGTTTTCCTTAAGCCCTATGTTTGGCCTCAAATATGGGGTTAGAAGAGATGAGGTTCCTACCCTCGAGATCATAAAATTGCCCATTATGATGATAGGGATAGCAGAATATGGAAGCACGGTCTATGAATCCTAAACTTAAGAATTTATTGTCCTAGATGTGTTGCCATCATTCAATGTCATACTCAAAAGGCCTACTCAAGTACAATCTCAATTAAAGTTGATGTAAAATACTCCTTTTTGTTTCCCATTAATTGACTCTTTTAGCTTTTTTTACTGAAGTTTGACTTGAATATATTTATATTAATATGTATTGAAAAAAATTCTTAAAAATGATATTTAGAAACTATAATCTTTAGATTTTCATTTTCATATAAAATTTTCATATTTTTATAATAAATTTTGAAAGAAATAAAATCATAAGTTAATTACTGTGAATAGTAAAAGGGTCAGTTTTTGTGAAACGGAAGGAGTAACTAATATGGTTTTTCCCACCCCTGTGAAGGATGCCACTATTTATATTGATGAGGCATCAATCCAAAAAAGTTACATGGTAAGTCTGTGTGGTTCTAATAACAAAGTGATGGTTGATACTAACATGAAATAAGGAAGGACAAATCCTAAAAAGACGGGCCCAATGTTCTTTTCTCAAAGGACCCTAAAGAAGTGGAAATAGCCCTCAACAAGACTGTTAAAATCAGTAGAAACCTCTCTAACAAGGTAAAAAAGATTCAATAATTGAATATTTGCATAGTCCCCAAATGATATGTCAAGGAGAGACCTAAAGGTCATCACAGACAGATTGTAAGTTGGTTTCTTCACTCTACCAACCTAGTAGAAGAAAAGGAACATGGCAGTGGGAAGACGGTACTTTGTCAAGGGTGAGGTTAAAAGACTGTTGAATGTAGGCATTATTCAGGAAGTTTAGTACAAGTTCGATACCTCAAATGACTAGCCAACGTCATTTTGGCCAAAAAGGGAAATGGTGACAGATGCATGTATATAGATTACACAAATTTGATCGATGTCTACCCAAAGGATCCATATCCTTTGCCTTCAGTTGACTAGTTGGTTGATGCCATTATGAAATTCAAAGTCTTCACATTCATGGATGCTTTTAATTGATAGCACCAAATTAGGATGGACCTTAAAGACAAGAAAAAAAATTGCCTTTACCATAAGGGAGTCAATTTACAATTATATGTGGATGCCATTTGTACTAAAAAATGTCAGAGCTACCTACCAAAGGTTTATGAGCAACATATTTATGGGCCAGCTAGCGCACAACATGGAAGTCTATGTTGGCAACATGATCATCAAGAGAAAAGCTTTTGACCATCATATAAACAACCTCAGGGAAACCTTCCAATGCTTGAGATAGTTTAATATGTGCCTTTAACTCATAAAAGTGTGTATTTGGGGTTAGAGCTGGCAAATTCCTCAATTACAATCTTCCAAAATAGGTATTGACACCAACCTAGGCAAAATTGATGCAATCCTACAATGCTTAACCCCAAGGACAAGAGGAACATATAAAACCTGGTTAAAAGGCTATTTGCCCTCAACCGATTCATCTCCTGATTTAAGGATTGATGTCATCCATTCTTTAGAATCCTAAGGAAGGAGGTAAAATTTTTATGGACAGATGATTACAAAACACCTTTAGGCAAATCAAAGACTGCTTGAAATAGTTCTTGACATTAAAACAACCTCATACTAGAGATCCCTTAGTGTTATCTCTAGCTGTCACTAGCAACCCAATCAATGTAGTTATAGTCAAAGAATGAAGGACATAATAGTGGTCTATTTACTACATTAGCCGAACCCTCCAAGGGTAAAGTCAAGGTACCTTTTATTACAAAAAGTCATATTTTCCCTCATCTTAGCCTCCCTTACATGGAGGCCTTATTTTCAGACAGATAAGATCATCATTTGAATAGGGCTTTTGGTAAAAATATACTCCAAAAAATAGACTACTTAGGCAGGTTTTCTAAGTGGTGCATTAAATAAGGTAAATTTAATATACAATATGAGCCTAGGAGCACTATCAAAGTGCACGCCCTCACAGACCTTGTAGTTGCAAAGACACCTCTAAAAGAAGATCCTGTTAAAAAAAGAAAAGTTGACAATCCTTCTTGGGAAATGTATGTCAACGGGGCCCCTAATCACGAGCATCAGGGGGCAAGAGTCCTCCTTAAGGGGCTTTTGGACATGGAAGCAGCTCTAAAGATCATATTCTACTTTGTAGCCACAAACAACATGGTGTAATACGAGGCCTTGACTACTAGACTAAAGATGGCAGACTGAGCAAGGGTATGAAGCCTAATGGTCTACAGTGATTCCCAACTTATAGTCACTAAAGCAAATGGGACAACTGAGGTGAAAGACCCTACACTCTAAAAATACTTGAGCCAGACACCTAAGGAACAAAGAAAGCTGAGGATTCTATCTAGGCAATTTATCATCATAGAGCGAGCATTTATACAGAAGGGGATTCTATGCACCCCTACAAAAAATGCGTGACCATTGTTGTGGGTTTACAATCCTTAGTAAGCTACACAAAGGAGACTACAATGCCACTATTACATCTAAATCGTTAGCCTACAAAACATTAAGATAAGGCCACTTCTGGCCAACAATCTATAAAGATGCTCGGGATCTTATTCAACGATACCACTTCTGTTAGCTCAACACTAGAATTTAAAAACTACCCTTGTTTGAAGCTAATTCATTCCTATCCTTGCCCCTTCGCTCTTTTGCTAGATTTCATTAGAACACTGCCTATAGCCTCTAGACAGGTAAAGTATTGTATATTAGTGGTAGACTACTTCACTAAATGGGTTGAGGCCAAGTCTTTTGCAACTATTACGGCCCCCTAAGTGATAAAGTTCCTTTGGAAAAACATTGTTTAATGTTTTGGATGCTTACAAGCCATCATAACTGGCAATGATGGACAGTTTGACAATGTCCAAGTGAGAAAGTTTGTAAAAAAAAAAAAAGACATTCAACTTTATTTTTCTTTCATGGTGCATCCATAGTTTAAACAGTAAGTAAAGGTTACAAACTGCACTATTAAGGAGGGACTAACAATAAGGCTTAATGATACCAAATGAGAGTGGCTGAGGAATTGCAAAGTATGCTCTGAAACTATCATATGACTTTCCAAAAGCCAACAGAGGGAAGCCCTTTCACTCTCATTTACGAAACAAAGGCATTAATCATAGTAAAGGTTGCCCAACTGATGTTTCAAGTTTAATTTTTGATAATGAAGCTAATAACGAAGGGTTGAAAGTCAATTAAACCTCATTGGCAAACTCAGGGAAAAAGCCAAAATTTGCATGGCAACTTTCAGACAAAAGGTGGCTTAGTTTTATGATGCCAATGTCATAACAAACCTATCAAGATAATAGATTGACACTAGTTAAATTGAAGTTGACAGGAAGAAATCCAGGCCATGGAGCTTTAAGATCTAGTTAGGAAAGTTCCTATCTTGTAAAGAAAAAGTGTAGGTAAGGTATCTTTGAGCTATCTAATTCTCAAGGAAAGGAATTGCCTGGAACTTATTATTTAGATGACCCCTAACCATACTTTGGTTAAATATCAACTATGTTATAAAAATCTTAATTATTATTCAAAAATTTACAAGTGTTTCTCCATAGGTTATCAGCCTTTGCAGCCTTATTCTAGACAACCTATAAGGTGATTGGGGCAACACCCCAATTACCACTAATAATATATTACACGAGGGCTACAACCCTCCATTTTATATGAGGAGGGCACTCTTTTTTCACAAAGGCTTTTGTATGATAATTGAGGACTACAACCTCTAAGAGCCATATGCCATCAAACAGGTGATAACATAGGTGACGTGCTGCATTCTAGCAGTTGTAACCCAAGTGTAGGTTGTCGCAAGTAATAAAATCTCGGGAGTCCGAATGTCAAACCACAGGGAAGTGAATTAAGAAATACAAGTTACAAATTTGGTAATAGGGAAAGATTTTGGTGCAAGGTATGAACAGGTGTTGATTAAAAACTCAAATTCAAATAAATAGCCAAGGTTAGGGAATCCACTTTTAGCATATCGGTTATAATTAATTTTTGCTTATTTTACCACTTAATTGGGATCAATACATAAATGAGGTCCTAATCAAGGAATTTAATTAGTATTAGCTTTCATTGATTTTAAAACACCAACACTTGCTAATGGGTTCAAGTATTCATCATGCCAACCTTTGTCTATAATAACTCAAGATTCTAATATAGCAGGCATAGCCATGTTCTATAGAGGGAATCAAGTAGCTTTTGTGCCAATGATTGACTATGATGAATCAAGACTCCCACTTAACAAAAAGAGAAATTAAATAGATTAAGAAAGAAAATATTGTTAACGTTGTTATCCATTCAAATCAATCATAATTTTTATACCAAAAGCTTCACGCTTTCATCTTAGCAAAAAGAAGATTAGCTAGCCATGATAAAAGTAAACAATATGTAGAAAGATGAAATGAACATGGATTAAAAGATCAAATGAAGAACAAGAAGAAGAACGAGAAAATACTTGGATAGAGCTTCGGTATTGAAAACAAGAACAAAACCAAAGGGGAAAAGCTAACTTTGATACAAAAACATAAGTGAGGCCTAGGAAATGGCATGCCTTCACCTTCCCCCAGTGTGCCTATTTATAAAGTTTTGGGGGTGGGTGAAATGGTAAAATGAAATAGTGAAATATAGGTAAATACAAATCAACAATGGCGGGCTACAATTTCTTTTAATTTTTTGACCACCATACACATCGAATCGTCTCTTCCACAAAGCATAAGATTTTTAGATCTCTTATTTAGCTTAAAATCTATAGCTTGCTTATTCGAATTGGATATCTATAGCTGAAGTTATAATTTTTCTACTGAAACTGCTCTTCAGCACATGAAAAAATGAATGGTTTTGTTTATAATTAGATTTTGGCAATGAAAACGATCAAACTAGCTCACAAAATGAAGTAGAGTTGAAGATATATGTGTTGGCTTTTAGATCAATTTGGAATCACTCAATTTCGACATCTACAGCTCCAGATATGATTTTTCTTGTGAAGGATCGCCAAGTGATGATTTTACCTACATAAGAAAATAATTATTTAATATTAATGAATAGTAAAAACATGTATGAACAGAAAAATACGCGTATGAATAGGAAGTAGGTGAATAGTAAAAAAGTGTGAATAGTAACCTGATGGAAAAAAATGCTTTAAATAGAGAAATTAATCATACTCAAAGTGTATAATGATGATTTAAACTCTTAATAGCAATACACTTATAAGTATTCATCACATCCCCCAACCAAGTTCTTGATAGTCCCTAGCAAGTAAAGCGATGTACTAATGAATACTCAGGTTTCATCAGTTATTTTCTACTATCAATCTGAATACAATAGATCATAAATTATTGAAGTAATGAGCATCAAAATTAATGTTATAAAAAATGACCCAAATTTCATAACGATTTATGCACTTCTCTATCACTCAAACAAGGGAAAAGTGTAAAAGATTATGAGTTACTGAGTATAGTAATTGTATGACTGACTATCAGGAGTGTCTAAAAGATTTTAGTAAATCATACCAATATTTGCGGCTTATCAGAAAAAATCTAATTCAAAACCATCGCTTTGGCGGTCTTTTACATTATTACACTATAAAATGTTTTTTTTTTTTTAACTTTGGCTCAAGGCTTATTTGGAAAACCTCGGTAATAACCAGCCATTTCCAAGAGTGAACATCACTTGTTGTTATTTATTTATTTATTTGTTTATTTTTTTTCCAAGTACTTTCAACACTTTTTAGTGGTTTTTTTTCTTTTTTTTTTTCAAGTTTTTATTATTCAAATCAAGCTAAGATATGGTTCATTAGAAGTCTCAACAGTCACATAGTTGAAGTATTCTTTGAAATCTAAAAGACAATAAAAATTTTTAGCATGTGCAAAAATATCAACAATTCATAACTTAAACATCCTAATCCATTGTCAAAGTGAATAGAATTTGACTAAATCATTATGTCAAATAAGATTTCAAACATGTAAAATTTAATGTAGCTCATCACCTCAACAATTTCATCACCAAGCATGGAAATTTTCAAGGTAGAAAATATAGATTACTAGTGAGTGTGTCATCTTGTACGGGTTCAAAAACCTACTAAAAAAAATTTTATGACTAGCATGCTTAATAGATTGGATCTCAAGAGTAAAATTATTCCTTACTCAGCCATCCTAAACTAAGGGCTTTATCCAATGGTTTTAATATCAGCATAAGAAAAACTACCCTAAAAGGAGAAAAAAATGTGTCAACTATCCCTCCCCCCAACCAGATTAAAACATTGTCCCCAATGTCAAAATGTAGATAAGAAGAGTGAAGAAGAAATTACCTGAATGGTAGTTATTGAACATGAAAACCCTGAAATAGCTTAAACCAAAACTAAAGAAAATGCTGACAGTAAAACTAAAAGACAAGATAAACAGATCCACAAGTCCGATTGCTCTCTTTCACAGTGCTTCATCACTTATTAACAAAAATAAAATGACAAGTAGGGTAAATGATACTTATGGGATGAAATTGATTGCAAAAGATTGTCGTATCTAGTCATCTGAATCACTGCTAGATCTGGTTTAGGAACAAAAGTTTACATTTTATCTAGCAATTCTTCAGCAGTAGATGCAAATATTAGGATTTGTCGTGCCGTCTCTGAGATCAATTTCTCCTGCATAGCTTGATATATAAAAGATAATAGACCTGCAAAGTAATTGTTAACATTTAACAGCCCAATAGATTTCTGGTGCAAATTAAGTTGGGCCGTGGAAGTAAGTTGGAAAATTTTCCCCAATGTACCAAACCCTCTGATAGGGCAATAAAGGTATCAGAATTACAGAGCATTTGCAACAAATGCTCTTGCAAGATTTTAACCACTAATTCTTCCCCAATCGTGCTGTCATAAATCAATTTCAAAGGTGCAAGGATGATACCAAAAACTTGGCTACTCCCTACAGATGTTGTTGTTGTTACACCTCCCATCAATCCGACACTACATCCACCATACACCAAATGTATTTTTCGCTCAGCTAGGACTCTACCTAAATGGTTGGCTACCCTCAAGAACTCATCATCCTTTCCAGGAAAAGCTCCACAAAATACACAAATATTTCAGAATTTGCAAGTTGAGGTTTCCTCCATTTTTATCCTTAACCCTGTGAAAAAATGAAAAGAAGAACTTGCATTTATAGAGATAAACGGATAATGTAATGATTACACTTACTGGAGTAGGTAGATTATTGTCAAAAGAAAATGAAAATTTTCAACAATAACGGCGTGTATGCACAGTAGTTGTGACTGTGACTCACAGCTTCCTTTGGTTTTACGTCCAGTAATGGCTTCAATGCCTTCTATGAGTTGGAGATTTGCTTCCCATCCAGTTTTCTTATAAATTGGCAAACAAGGTCTTTTAAAGTCAGATTCCCAAGACTGTAATGCTCTCGTTCTCTATGAAAAATCCTACATAAACCATGAAGTTCACATTGCACTAATCCACAAGAATGCGTTTCAAGAGTTAATCGGATATCATCCAAAAAATCCTTACACAGGCCATTCTTAATGAATTTTCTTTTATCTTTTTTATTATCGAACATCGTCCCTAAAGAATGACATTTAGTATCACAATTCCATCGTCCATATTTGTGACAGACTCATAACCTTTTTGCTCTTCGCTTTTTGGCATAAGAGTTTTTGCCTAAGCTAGGCATGCGGGGCACAAATGCATTTGAAATTTCACTAGCCAAATGGACCTTAGCTTCAATTAACCAACGCATATCTTCAAGAATGCCTTTATACATCAAAACTCTGAATCTTTCATTTCTAGCTTGATAAATATTTTTAAGAACATTCACTGGGAGAGAAGGAAAGTATTTTCACAAAGTAGAAGGAACAGAATCCATTGGTGAGAAAAAATTGAGAGATGAGAGAAAGAAATCAGTTATTATGGGAAACTGAGATAACCAACTTGAGAGCCACAGAGTACCGTATCCGCCACTTAACCGGGAAAAAATGGATCCTAATTTTTGACAATTTTCAAAGGCTTTGTAGAATGTATGTATGTCTTTAACAAAGAGTGCCGATAAAATTCAGACCACAAAATCTTTACAGCTGTTTTTTTTTACAAAAAAAGCCTTCTGCACGTTTCAAAATGAGAAAATTCAATGACACTTTTGACCTTATCCTTGGGTATGCATCTTCTAAATATATGATTCGGGAAGTATTTGAGAAGATAAGAGTCATCCCAATAAAAATTTTTCACCTCATGTGGAAAATTCTTTTTATCTTGGATATTCAATTAAATTGGCATCCGTTCTGTCACAAAAAAATTGACAATATTAGCAAACCAATATACTGTAGTGACAGAGAATAAAAATTCATTAGGAAAACAATCATTTATGGGTGCAGCCTCAATCGTTGAATCCGTTGTCAACCTCGACAAATAGTCAACGACAACATTTTGTGTGCCCTTCTTATCCTTGATTACAATGTTGAATTCTTGGAGTAATTTGATCCAGCGTATCAACATTGATTTAGCATATTTCTTTGACAATAGGTACTTCATTTCTTTGGGTAAGAGCTTCAACTTTATTGTGGGGATTTTATTTTGCTTCTCAACTTTTGGTTTCTAACATATGTGTCATTCTACCTCTTTGATGTGGTTTTTCACAAAAGTGTCAATGATGCAAACTTCCTCATTTTCATCTTCCTTTTATGGAGGTTACTTAAGCAAGTTAAAAATATTTAACTCCAATGTCATATTCCCAAATGTCAGCTTCATCAATCCATTCATGCAATTAATTAAAGCATTAGATGTTGCTAAAAATGGACGTTCCAAAATAACAGGTATTGAATTTTTAATTTTCACTGGCGATGTGTCCAAAACAATAAAATCTATAAGATATATGAATTTATCAACTTGGACTAACACATCTTCAATGACTTCTTTGGGCACTTTCACTGATCTTTCAGCAAGCAAAAGAGTTACTTCAGTTGGTTTTAACTCACCTAAATTTAATTTTTTGTAAACTGAATATGGAAGCAAGTTTACATTAGCCCAAAGATCAAGTAATGCTTAATCAATTTTATGTTCTCCAATGACACATGAAATTGTTGGACAACTGGGATTCTTGTATTTCAAAGCAGTGTTATTTTCAATAATAGGACTTACCTGTTTGGCCAAGAAGGCTTTCTTTTTCACATTTAGTTTTCTTTTAATAGTGAAGAAATCCTTTAAAAATTTGATATAATAAGGTACCTGTTTGATCGCATCTAACAAAGGGATATTAATCTTTACCTGCTTGAAAATATCCAAAATTTCAGGATTTTGATTCACCTTCTTAGGAACAGTTAACACCTAAGGAAATGAAGGTGCTAATGGAAATTCAATTTGTCCTTCGCTTAGTATAGGTTCAACCCCTTCTTTGCTATTAGAAGTTGACTCATCGACTGCTTCACAAGGATCAAGAATGAATTTTTCAATAACTTTGCCGCTACGGAGTGTAATGATTGACTTCAATTGATCCATAGTTTGACCTTTATGATTTGGTTGTGGTTGAGAAGGAAATTCTCCTTTCTCCTAAATGTTGAGTGCATATGCAAATTTTGAAAGAGTATCTTTCAAATCAATTATGGTTTGACTTGTTTGAGCATTAATTGAGTTTTACTTCTCAATGAATGAATGCAATATATCTTCAAAATTTTTCCTAAAAAGAGAAACATATGGTGCATACCCTTGAGATTGTTGAAAATTTTGCTGGGTGTGCAAAAATGGTTGTGACGATTGAGCATAATTATTACTTCTCCAACTGAAGTTCGGATGTTTCCTCCAACCAGGATTGTAGGTTTGTGAGTGTAGATTTTGGGTTGGTCTCTCAAAGTTATTCAATGCATTGACTTGTTCATAGAGACAATCTTTGAAAGAAGGCAAAGTTGGGCAATTGCTAGTGGGATGGTCATTGGTCTCACAAATGTGACAAACAATTTCTTCAACAGATTTTAAATGACCAGTTTTTTTTTATTTCTAATGGCTCAACCTTTCTAGCTAGAGATGCAAATTTTGCTTGAAGGTCATTATCTTCATTAAGATAATTTATGCCTTCATTAGATGTAAGGGATTGAGTTTTACCTGGAGCCTCATAGGTACCAGTGATGTCCCAATTCTGTGCATTTTTTGCTAGCATGTCTAGGTAATTCATTGCCTTATCAAGATTTTTATCCTCAAATGTTCCAGTGCACATCAATTCTATCATTTTTCTTTCCCTAGGTGTCAAACCTTAATAAAAATATGAGACTAATCTCCATATTTTAAAACCATGGTCTGGGCATGTTTTAATTAAATCTTTGTATCTATCCCAATATTGGTAAAAAGTTTCTCCTGATTTTTGTGTGAAAGTGGTGATTTGTCTTTTGAAAGAATTTGCCCAAGAATTTTTTTTTTTCAAAAATTGTTATTACAATTCATCCTATGAATTAACGGAGCCTGATCTAAGATTCTGTAGCCAAGTGTTAGCTTTATCTTTTAAAGAAAAAGGAAAAAGCTTAATCTTGATAGTATTCATGCTACAATTTAGGTTGTTATATGTGTAACAGATTTCCTCAAATTCACTCAAATGCAAGTATGGATTTTCAAAATCAAAGCGATGAAAAGTTGGTAAAAGTTGAATAATATCTGGCTTGAAATTGAAGTGACATGCATTAGCAGGAAATATTAGACATGATTGAGTGCTATTTCTTTTGGGGTTTATGTATTATCTAAGTGTCCTAGGCCGATCTTGGTTATTATGTAGAGAATGATTATCTTCCCGTTTATTAATATGTTCAGCCATGCTTGAAGAAAATGAAGGTTCGCTTACCAGTCTACCACTTGATGTACGTGACCAAGCTTTCATGCAAAATAATAATAATAATAACAAGAAAAACTAATATCAATAACAAATAAAAATAGGAGGCTCAGCCTTCCATTTTATGAACAAAAAATGTAGGAGGCAAAACCATCCATTAAACAGTAAAAAAAAATAAAAGACAGCAAGATGAATAGAAAATAAAACATCGGAGGCTCAGCCTTCTAGATAAAGAAAAATAAAAAGTATATGGCTTAGCAGTCCTTTTAACAATAATAAAAATAAACATATGATGTACGAGGCTCAACCGTCCATATGAACAAAAAAATATTGAAACAAAATAAAAAGGAACAAAAAGAAAAAAAATGAACTTGTACTTTAATTTCACCTCCCCGGCAACGGTGCCAAAAACTTGCTGTACTCTAGCAGTTGTAACCCAAGTGTAAGTTGTTGCAAGTAATATAATCTCGGGAGGCCGGGTGTTAAACCACAAGGAAGTAAATTAATAAATACTAGTTACAGATTTGGTAATAGGGAAATATTTTGGTGCAATGTGTGAACATGTATTGATTAAAAACTCAAATTCAAATAAATAGCTAAGGTTAGGGGATTCACTTTTAGTATATCGGTTATAATTAATTTTAGCCCATCTTACCATTTAATTGGGATCCACATATAAAGGATGTCCCAATCGGGGAATTTATTTAGTATTAGCTTTTATTGACCTTAAAACGCAAACACTTGCTAATGGGTTCAAGTATTCATCATGCCAACCTTTGTCTACAATAACTCAAGATTCCAATATAGCGGGTAGAGCCATGTTCTATAGAGGGAATCAAGTAGCTTTTGTGCCAATGATTGACTATGATGACTCAAGACTCCCACTTAACAAGGAGGGAAGTTAAATAGATTAAGAAAGAAAATACCATTAACGTTGTAATCCATTCAAATTAATCATAACTTTTATACCAAAAGCTTCACCCTTTTACCTTAGCAAAAGAAAGATCAGTTAGCCATGATAAAAGTAAACAACATGTAGAAAGATGAAATGAACATGGATTGAAAGATCAAATGAAGAACAAAAAGAAGAACGAGAAAACACTTGAACAAAGCTTCGGTATTGAAAATAAGAACAAAACCAAAAGGAAAAAGCTAACTTTGATACAAAAACATAAATGAAGCCTAAGAAATGGCATGCCTTCACCCTCCCCCCAAGGTGCCTATTTATAGATTTTTGGGGGTGGGTAAAATGGTAAAATGGAATAGTGAAATATAGATAAATACAAATCAATAATGGCGGACTACAACTTCTTTTAATTTTTTGACTACTGTACACATCAAATCAGCTCTTTCTTAAAGCACAAGATTTGTAGATCTCTTATTTAGCTTCAAATCTATAGCTTGCTTATTCAAATCGGACATTTGTACTCAAGTTATGATTTTTCTACTGAAACTGCTCTTTTGCACATGAAAGAACGAATGACATCATCTATAATTAGATTTTGGTAATAAAAATGATCACACTAGCTCACGGAATGAAGTAAAGTTGAAGATCTATATGTTGGCTTTCAGATGAATTTGGAATCACTTAGTTCCGACATTTACAGCTTCAGATATGTTTTTTTTTGTGAAGGGTCGCAAAGTGATGATTTTATCGACATAAAGAAAATAATTATTTAACATTAATGAATAGTGAAAATGTGTATGAACAATAAAATACATGTATGAACAGTGAAATACGTATATCAATAGTAAGTTGGTGAATAGTAGAAAAGCATGAATAGTAACCCAATGGAAAAAATGCTCAGAATACAGAAATTAATCATACTCAAAGTGTATAATGATGATTTAAACTCTTAATAGCAATACACTTATGAGTATTCATCATGACGACACCTTTATTTCATAAAGCCTAAAAGCCCAATAGCCAAAGGCCCTAAATGAGGCCACAAAATGCTATCAACCCTACAGAGGCTGCAAGCTCAAAATAGCCAAACAATTGCCCTTGGCGAATCTAAGGCATGAGGCTAGCATGACAATAACATCTAGCGTAGATTTTCATGATGGGGGTCTTTTTAAAATGTCAATCAAGCCTAAAAGTCTAAGTTAGAAGCTCAAAATCCAAAGACAATGGATCTAAAAATGTTTGAACACAGAGTAGACAAAGCTGAGTTTAACAAAGGGTTGGCAAAAACAAGGCTAACATAGTCACTAGAATCTAAAACCTCCAGAATAGGGACAATGAACCCTTAAGAGTCTTAAGGGGCATATAGGTTTATATTAAATACACATGGTTTGGTGTGATGTCTGACTTTAAAAGGTTTGAACTACAAACCTGAGGATTAAAATATACTACAATCCAAAGAGGCTACCATATGATAATTAAGGGCTATAATCCTCTTACTAAAAGATGATCCATCAACTGAACACATGGCGTTTGTGAAAACACTCAAAGAAGGCTAAGTCCACACAGGCAACGAACCCAAACCAGCCTTACTAAGGCCAATAAGGCCACAACAGCCCAATAAAATCTAACTTAAACCTCTACAACAGAGAAAAAAGATCCTTAGAAGGCCTAAGGGACGTAAAGGTTTAAGTTAGAAAGCTAAGGTCAAACAGACCAGAGACTGAGAAATGTGCAAGTTATTTTAAAAGCCTAATAAACGCCCATGAGCTAAGTATGGATGACCTCTTAAAATCTCTGAAGACGCGAAAAAAAAAATTAACTCAAAGACAAATGAGATTGGGGAATGAATCCAAACAATGATCACAAAAAAGGCAAACAACAAGCGATAACAAACAAGTATAAACTTGGTGAAAAGATTCTTTCATTGATATTTGCCAAAGTTTACAGGGTAGTAAAATAAAAGAAGTACAAAGAGGACAATGAAATGAGGCCTAGAACTTGTCTTCCCAATTTTTCTTTTCAATCAGGTCTTTGGCAATGACATATTCAACTGGAAGGGGCAATGCCAAGTTTGCCTTCCCTGTTCCAATTGTTGAAGTCATCTCTGGGAACCTCAATGGCGTCGAGTTTGTTTTTTCTTTATGTTGTATCAATAGGCCAGAAAGCTATCAAAATACTCAACAACAGACAGCTAATCGATGGCTCTTTTAAGCCAGTGATTAACCTTCCAAAGCTTTTTGACACGCTAATTAGCTTTTTTTTGAACCTCTTTGTAGCTAAGTCAGTGGATTTTAAGCACTTTCATAGCTTCATGTATGCTCGAAGCCTGGTCTGCAAGTGAGGGTGGTTGCAGATGAACACTAGGCTACACCTCTTTATTCCTGCCCTTTACCTCTAGTTAAAAATTTCTTGGTAAGGGCCTTTAGCTGGCCCTTGAGAGGCTCGATTTCCTTCACCCATTCCTACCCCTTCTCTAGATATCTTTTAATGGTATTTGCTGCCTCATAGAGCTTGACGTATTGATCATTAATAAGCTTCTACCTTAACTTAAGGACTGAGGCCAAGTCCTTCAATTTCTGTTATAGCAGTTCTTTTTCTGACATCACAGTGGACTAAGTTATTTTCTCTACGGCAAGCTTTTGCTCCAGCCTAAGAAGATCCTAATTCAAGTGGACTATTTGTTGCAACATTCTCGAGCTTTGCCATTGTTGACAATCAGCATCTCTCCAAAAGAAAAAGCCACCATGGTTTCCGGCATGAAGCAAAGTCAATATATCTCTCAAGTCAAAGCCTCAAAGAAAAATAGAGACTTAAGTCACTTGGAGAATGCCCAAGGTAATGGATATCATTTTAACTTCGTCCTTCTAGGATAGGTGTCATTTTAATCTTGTCCCAATTAGATGATGTTGGTTGTAGGGCAAATAGAGCACCTCTAGAACACATTATGAAAGGTCCGTTTTGTCTTCATGGATCAACTTTCCCTAGCTAACGGTCCACTAGGAGTTGAATAGCTGGTCAGGAGTGATTCTTTTTCCTCCATCCACTTCTTATGCCTCTATGCTCATTTTCACACCAAGATCTCTGGTTGGAAAGGGCTTAATTCACTTAGGTAGGTTGGCAGGCGATGTATAGGTGGCTCAAAAAATTTCTTCAGCTGCCTAACGGATGCAAGGGATGTCGAAACAGCTACTCTTAGAGCCTTCATTAGGATGACCTTTATTTGAACCAGAGGTGGTAGTAGAAATAGTAGCACTTGAGGGTTCATGCTGTGAGGGGTTCCGACAGGAAAAGAATCCTTCCCCCTAGATTTTTTCATCGGAGCAGCTGAAAAAAATCTGAAAAAAACACAAAATGATGTCAAGTTAATGCCACGAAAGCTTGAAAAATCATTAAGGAAAAAAGGCATACCATCACTCCCACGCTTTAATGTCACAACATTGCTAGGTTTATAAGTAAAGCCTTGACCACTCTTATTTAGCTACTGGCAACTAGCATTTGGAGACCATTTGACCTCAACAACCTTAGGGGTCATAGATAGGGGGGAAGGATCACCAAGTGGGATACCATAGAAGGCCGAGAATGTGCTTGGTCCCTGCTAACACACATTGAAGCCCCTAGGTATCAAAGACCTATCAGTAAAATTTTTCCTTTACTTCAACTTCTCCCAAGTATGATCCATGTTTGCAAAAAAAAAAAAAAAGAATCAAGGAGATTGGTAAGCTTGAAAAGAGGCTAAAAAGGGAGTTAGAACTTTTTTAACCTCGATTGGTCATCAAGGCAATGTAAAAGGTGTTGATTATGAGGTCTCTCTTACCTAGCACCTAGTTAGAAGGGTGTTGGACCTTATTATAAAGTAGATGGGCTCGATTTATCCCTGCTTATCATATGGCCATCTCACTAATGTTAGTGTAGTAAAGAGGAAAGACGTCTGGGTAACTACATCCAAACTTCGTTATAAGTCCTCTGCATATCAGAGTCTTCAAACAAAGGGGTTGCTTGTACATGTTGTGGACTAGATCCTTTGTAAACTCAAAAGAAAACTACCGTTGTAGGCCATTGAGGATAAAAATGAATAAATCATTCCATAACCCTTAGGAATCTTTGTAGACAGCAAAGGTGAAAGACTTATTGCCCCCATGGTGGATGGAGGCAATATGAAAAAATACTGACCCTTCTTTCAAAGCTAGAATATAGAACTATAGGAAGGCATTTATCAGGGGGTCAACTTGTGCAAATCCGCAACAGATGATGAATGCATTCATATGTGTAAAAGAGTTAAGGCAATCTGTGAGGTCAAAATATGGTAGAACTCATAGATCTGAGTCACTAGTGGGTGAAGAGGAAATCGAAGCCTAGCTTGAAATTGGGCCATAAAGGCTCATCATCTGTGGTGTCATTCCTTCTGACATTGGTCTACACATCCAAAGGCCAACACCATTTGTCATGCACCACCCTCATTGCCCCTATAGAAAGGGAAAGTAAGAATGTTCTCAAGCTCCCTTAGGTTAGGACAAATTGGTTCCTCTATCATGACTTGTTAGACAGAGGTGTTCACAGTGGCAGTTGACCATTTGTCCTTATAAGCTGCCTTTTCTAGACTTTATTTATGAAGAGCCATCTGACATAGCCAACTACCATGGAAGCAGATTGTCCAAGAAAGAAAGGAAGCAAAAACAAAAACATAACCAAGAACATGAAACCACAAAGGCAAAAAAAAGCCTTACATACCTAACAAATTGCCATTAGAATGACAATGACATAGTTGTTGATTGATAAAACACCAAAGAAAGGTTATTGGAGGAGCATTGAAAATTGTGCAAGGAAGGAAGTTCTGAAGAGGAGCATGAAAGATTTGAGAGCAAAGTGGCTAAAACAAACGATAAAGAAGAAAAGGGTAAAACCTTAGCTTTTTATAGACTGCGAGAGGCCTATGTCCCTCCCCATCTCAAAATTGCCATGGTCATGACTCTCTGGGTAAACCAATAAAAGTGCACTGTGTCTCCCTTAATAGTCATAAATGTCACTTGCCCTGTCATGTCTCTAAAATGCATTAATTAGGCATTGCTTCACCTTCCAGTATACTGTTTGAAGGCGACAGGTGTCTTTTGTCGGACACGACTGCCTTCAGCTACTCCACACAAGGCATCAACTTACTTGCCACAAGTCATCGTTATAACTCCGCTTTCAAAACGATGCCATTTCACAACGAAGAACGTTGTTTTAGGAGGCTTTGTCTCTCTACCAAGAAGCATTGTCACATCTTTGCAAATGGTGTCATACCACCAATAGAAGGCACCATCTCAAAATGGATACCATTTTACAATAAGCCTAAAAATACGGGACCTACAATCCACATTTTTAATGAATGGGAAATATTAATATCATATGTGGCCAACAAACCCATGCAAATGCCTAGACAATCTAAATGGTCCAATTAGGCCTGGATACATAGACTGCCTAACTAGCCTAGTTCATGGCCCAATAGGCTACCATTTGTGAGGTCTTGTGAGCCTATGATAATACTAATAAAAGAAGAAGACAACAACTAAGAAAGACAATGCAACATTGATAAGAGTTCATTTCCTACACGATCTCTCCAGAACACCATAAGGAGGGCCCCCATAACGTTTCCAAGGTATACAATATTCTTTGCTACCCTAATACTATAGTTTTCTCTCCATCCCACGAAAAGCTAACTCGACCATATTAGGGTTCCACCTAGACACACACCCCATGGTTTTGACGGTGTATGAGTGCCGGATTATAGGCTTATACTTGATGATAAGGCTAATCCTAAAAGTGCACAGGGTCGGTTGTAATAAGTTTTAATCTCTTGGACAAACTAAGGTATCGATCCCACGAGAAACAGATATTTAATTGTTTATAAAAAATAAAGGAAATAAGTTCAGATTTTGAGGGAATAAAATTAACTAAAATTAAACTAAGATTAAACTAAACCAATGATGAGAATAACGAACTAGGAAGAAAACAATTATGGGATAGCTAAGATTTAGGTTTCACTTAGTTGATGATCTTCCAATTAATTATTTGGACAGGTTTTTAGACATCAATAATCACTCATAATATTACAACTCTCTCTCTCTCTCAAGCAATTGTAATGTGTTTGATTAACCTACGATTATCTCTCGATCTCTCACATAATTAATCAAAACTATTAAGTTCAAGTTGTCAATTTAACAAATCACAATAAATAGGTATATCTCTATCCTAATTTTTGTAATTCTATTTCCTTAATGCACAGATTAAATTTCACCTCTCGGTACCTCAGTCAACTCTCTATGGTGATTAGACATAAACAATACTCATTGTTGCAAAAGAAATAGGCTAAAACACAACTCAAATAAATTAATTAAAATAATTCAACTAGGCTAAATCCCTAACCTTAGCATAGAAATTTAGCCTCTCATGCTAGATTGAAAAATAATATCCAATAATCTCTAGAAATAAGAACAAGCCATAAATACCTATCCGAAAATCAGTTAGAAAATAGCCAGAGAAAGAAAAGAAAAGCACCAAGTTTGTCTTATTTGGTGTGACCCTAGTTTCTCCGCGAACCAAAACTTTTCTTTGCTTCCTGTTTCAATAATTGTCCTTTGCTGACTTGCTTCTCTTTCATTTTTTTTAGCTCATAGTTTCAGGCTGCATCACTCAGTCTAATGCAAGATGGAGAAGCTTCAATAATTGGCCTCTGAATCGACTTGAGATTTGTTTTAGGTGGTGGGTGAGCTCCCTCAAGCCGATTGAGGTTATGAACATTGTTTTCTTCCCGAGCCACCTCTTCTCTTTTTCATGTTCTATTTGCGCGACAAGTTCTTTCAATTTCAGGGTCTAAAGGAATCAGTTCAGCATTTGTGCAACTCTTTGACCTGCGAATGTTCATAAACAATCTGTGCACTAAAAAAAAAAAGGACTACCATGGTAAATCAAAATAGAAGAAATAAACCTAATAAAATAAAATAAATGGAAATAAAGAAACTACAAATGAAAAAAAAAAACAAATAATCAAATATAGCAATTCCTCGGCAACAACGCTAAAACCTTGATAGGGCTAATCCTGCAAGTGCATAAGGTCAGTTGTAACAAGTTTTAATCCCTAGGACAAACCAAGGTATCAATCATACGAGGAACAAATATTTAATTATTTATGAAAAATAAAAGAAATAAGTTTATATTTTAATAGAGTAAAATTAACAAAAATTAAACTATGATTAAACTAAACCAATAAGGAGAATAACGAACCGGAAGAAAATAATTATGGGATAGCTAAGGCTTGAGTTTCACCTAGCTAAGGATCTTTCAATTAATTATTTGGGCAAACTTTTATATGTCAACAATTACTTCTAATATTACAACTCTCTCTTGAGCAATTATAACGTATTTGATTAACCTAAGATTATTTTTAGATCTCTTGCATAATTAATCAAACTCATTAATTTCAAGTTGTCAATTTAACAAATTACAATAAATAGGTATATTTCTATCCTAATTATTGTAATTCTATTTTCTCAGTGTACGGATTAAATTTTATCTCTTGGTACCTCATTCAAATCTCTAAGATAAATTATTTATAGTAATCAAGTATAAACAATACTTATTATTGTAAAGGAAATAGACTAAAATACAACCTAAATAAATTAATTAAAATAATTCAACTAGGCTAAATCTCTAACCTAGCACAGGAATTTAGCTTTTCATGCTAGATTGAAAAATAATATCTAATAATCTCAAGAAATAAGAACAAGCCATAAATAACTATCCGAGAATCAATTAGACAATAACCAGAGAAAGAAAAGAAAAGCACCAAGTTTGTCTTATTTGGTGCGACCCTTGTTTCTCCACGGACCAAAACTTTTCTTTGCTTCTGGTTTCAGTAATTGTCCTCTGCTGACTTGCTTCTCTTTCTTTTTTTTTTTTTTATCCTTCGCGATCAACTTCTCTCCTCACTTCTGACTTCTGTTCCAATTCGTCCTCTTCTTCTCTGTTTACAATTCTCAGCTACTCTGTCCGATTCGCAACCATGCGGCTGCCCATTCTCTTTTTATCTTTGTAGGGTTTCTAATCCTTAATCTTTAGGATTATAAACAATTAAAATATCCTTAACTTAAAACAGAACATATTATTACAAAAAAGGTATTTTAGTCAATTAAGAAAAAATTCCTTCCAATTCCAACTGCACTTTTCTCTTCATAATTTCTTTCAATTTAGTTCTTTTATACCAAAAAAATTTGCTCAACTTCTTTGACAAGCTCCCTAACTTAAATAAAATAAAAACTAAACAAGTGAGGTGATAAATCATTTAAATGTAACAAAATTAACCTAATATAGATACCAAAACGAACACAGAAGTTAAGCTGATCAAATCCCCCTACACTTAACTCTTTGCTTGTCCCCAGGTAAACTGAAATTGAAAAATTTATAAAAGATGAATCATATTCTTGAGCAATAACATTGTAGAAGAAGATTGAAACTTTGAAACCTTTAAAAACTCAAGAAGAGATATTAAGCGTGTAACCTTTTCGAACCAATGCAACTCAAAACAAAACAAGTTTATAATTTTTTTTTATAAACTAACAACCACAGTCATTCAAAACTCAATAAGAACATCAATCCTTTATACAAAGTATAAAGTAGAAACCACACTAGATTAGAGCTTATATGCAACCAACCAACATACCACAAAACCATGGATATTGAGTGATTAATTGTATTTTCTCTGCTGATTTCTTCTCTCTCTCTGTTTTTTTTTTAAATCATCTTCTCGTGTTTCCGCTTTTAGCAAGTGTACTAATAAGGGCTCTATCTATACCCAAGCCATTAACTTAACACAATCCGAGGTGATTTTCAATCATGTTCATGTTTCAAGCATCTTTTCGAGTAGTGATCGACTCTTGTCTTAATAGTAGACCCATATCTACTTCAACACTGTGAACCAGCGGAGTAGATATTTATTTTATAAACAGCAAAAATTTTCATTTTCCAATTTTTTTTCTCAATAAATCATCCACGTATCCATCAACTAAACAAACCTCACAAACCAAGCTTATAAACTTATAATATAGTATGTTTTGAAACATAGTACTAAGCACAAAAGTTTGATGCAAAAATAGCTTCTAAGACCATCATCCACTAGCTTGATCCAAAATTGTAAAAACATTTGAAAATTAATTTTAAATATGCAAAAGATATAAAGACTACGTACTTAACACTCAAGTCAAGCATTGAAGAACTAAAAAGCAACAATCATCCTTAATAATTCCAATCCATGCTCAAAAGTATGAATAGAAAAAAATTAGCTTATAAATGAAAAAAAATAAAAATAAAAAAACTTTAAATCAAAGCATAAGCTGTCACTCCCCCACACTTATTTCACACATTGTCCCCAATGTGTAGAATGAAGAGATGAAATAAACAAAAATTAAAATAAATATTGCCCTAAAGCTAAAGAGCCAAGATCTTGATGAAGGCCAATGGGCTGCAAGTGTTGTCAAAGACGTCCATGACCCAAAATTGTAAAAAATTCTGGCAAGAAGCACTAGTGCATTTGTCCCTGCTCAAAATCAAAACGCATAGAAATAACTTTTAAATAAAAAAAATAAATAAATAAACAAAAACTAAAGCAAAGCAATAAATTATTGGGTTGCCTCCCAACAAAACAAGCGTTTGTTTATTGTCATTAGTTGGATATGATCATGATGGATTTCATTTAGGCTTTTTTTAGCATAATTATGGTGTTGAGTCTCTCAACATCCCCACTGTAGTATTGCTTCAATCTTTGGCTATTAACCTTGAACATTCCCTTTGATGGATGAGTGACTTCAACTGTACCATAAGGAAAGACTTTAGTAATAGTGAAAGGTTTAGACCACTTAAATTTCAACTTACCTGGGATGTAGGCGTGAGTTATACAACAAAACTTGTTGTCTAACCTCAAACTCACGCTTAAGAATCTGCTTACCATGTCATCTATTGGTATGCTCCTTGTAGATCCTGGTATTCTCATAAGCTTTATGTCTAAATTCATCCAATTTAAACAATTGCAACAACCTTCTTTCACCTACAGCATTTAAATCAAGATTCAAAGCTTTAATAGCGCAAAATGCTTTATGTTCAAGTTCCACAGGCAAGTAACATGCTTTACAAAAAAATAGACGATAAAAGGACATACTTATAGGAGTTTTAAATATAGTTCTGTATACTCATAATGCATCATCTAATTTCTTAGACCAATCTTTCCTGGATGCACTTACTGTTTTCTCAAGAATCCATTTTAACTCTCTGTTTGAAATTTCAGCCTGTCCATTAGTTTGGGGGTGATAAGCAAAAGCTACTCTATTTGTGACACCGTATTTTCCCAAAAGAGCTTCAAATTGCTTACTGCAAAAATGCTTACCCTTATCACTGATTATAGCTCTCGGAATTTCAAAATGAGTAAAAATGAATTTCTTGAGGAAATAAAGAACTACCTTGGCATTATTGGTAGGAAAAGCTGCTACTTTTACCCATTTTAACACATAATCAGCAACTATCAAAATGTATTTGTTAGAAAATTAGAAGGAAACGGCCCCATAAAATCAATACCTCAAACATTAAATAATTCCACAACAAAAATATTGTTAAGAGGCATCTTACAACATTTAGAAATATTTCCACTTCTTTGACATTGATCACATGCAATAACAAAAGCATAACAATCCTTAAAGATACTGTTGGGTTTCGGGAGCCAAACAGTGTAGCAGAAATTAATCGAAACCCTCCAGGATCCAAGTGAAACAGGGTAAACCTAGTGTTCGAAAATTTTCATACCTAATTTTTGGTTGGGATCTCTCACTCAACTGTAGAGTCGAATCACAAAACTTGAACAGTTAACGTGTTCAAGCTTTCTATGGTATCCATACGAGCCTTCGGGATCACCACGCTTCCACCATGTCCTAGCAGATGCGTTTCTCTTGCGCTCACAGTGCTAGCTTGCATCCTCCAAGGAAATACAAGAGAAGAGTGCGGCGGTCCTTTTTGGGAGCCTAGGGCAAGGAGACCTGCGAATTTCTCACTAAAAGTTGTATTTATAGTGAGACTCAACTTCCAGGCCTAATGGGGTTTAAAGCCCTAATCCAATTAGGCTTTAATTTCAGGCTTAATAATGGCTCAACTATTAGGCCCATTATTAATACGAAATTATTGTGAAATAAAAACCCAAATTATTAGCCCATGCACTCTAATGATCCAAATAGCTCTATGTGTGCGACCCAATAGGCTCTTACCACGTTGGCAATGATCATAAATCACATTTATGATCATAAGCAATGAGCGGTGTCTAGCAACACATCATTGCTACCCAAGTGACAAGATTGTCGATGATTCGACTAAACCTTTATGATCATCACCGATATATGCCATTGTCTCTTTGTCGAAGATATCAAGACTAAGCACGAGACATGGAATGTGTCACTCTCGTATAACCCAATATTTGGTTTCTTGATTATCGAGTAGACCAACTTAAACGGATGACATTGATATCGTATATCAACTCATCCGAGCATGGCCATGCATTTTCTAAGTCTCGCTCTATCAAGGGGCCCGAAGATATCACTCCCGTTGCATAAGAGGGACAAATCCCATCTTGATCATACAAATCCCTTCGCATGATATGTGGCATACCAATGACCTCCTTCAAGTTCACTCAGTTACGAGCAACAAAGGAAAGTATCAAAGTATGTGACTCACATGTAGGAAACCTTGATGATCTTAGGTCAAAGGACTACATATACCATGATCACTATGAGAATCACTTATGATACTCATATAATGATCCATGTAGTGTTCTCATGGTGGGTCGGTCCAGTACACAAGTTCTCTAACTTGTACCCATATGTAGACTACATATCTCATATTAGTCTCCACATATGCTAGTCGTTATGTATTATTCCAACCCACTCCACAATAATACTAGAATAGGGACATTTGAGAATATCATTATTCTAGGGTTACAATTATGTTTATTAAGTTACGCAGAAACAAAACAACAAACATAATTGCTGGATTAATGCCTTAATAAAATATGACTCAATGTGCAAAAATACAATCATCTCATGATTGGCCTTTTTGGCACAACACTAACAGATACTAGACCAATAAAAACTAGATTCCAATACCTTGGCAGCTGTCTTAGTGGCGCCAAAATGATCACCTACCTTTCGAGCATGATAATGATGCAAAATGTTGTTGATTTCACTCTCAGGAATACATCTTCTAATCATTTGGTCAACAAAAATTTTGAACAAAAATGGATCATCCCACAAATAATATTTAACATCAAAAATAAATTTCTTTATTTGTTAATATGACAAACCAGGGGGAATGATATTACTAATCAAATAGTTTTCAAAATCTACAGACTAAGAACAATTAAAATTATTCAACACAAACAAATGTTCATTAGGAAGGGTTTCTTTGATGGTGGAATCATCATAAGGTAATTCTAGCCTAGACAAATGATTTGCAACCACTTTCTCAGAACTTTTCTTATCCTTGATCTCAATATCAAATTCTTGCAGTAAAAGGATCCATCTAATCAACCTAGGTTTTGCATCATGCTTTGCAAATAAATATTTCAGAGTAGAATGGTCATTATATACTTTCACATGATAATCTATCAAATATGATCGAAATTTATCAAAAGCAAATACAATTACCAAAAGTTATTTTTTAGTTGTTGCATAGTGTGACGGAACGGGGCCCAGTGCCCCTAATCTTGTAGGCTCTTAGGGATAATGAATCCCACTAGTTACAGTTGGCTAACTATTACTCGTCAATATAAATTAAAACAATTTATATGCAACTAGTTACTTAGCCTACTCAGATTAAGTTATGCATGCTTCTGACTTGGCAATGCAACCGAAATTTTAAAAGTCTTGAATTAAAACATTGCTCGAGCATTTCATTAAAACATACTGAAAACGTACCAAGTCATTGAAATACTAGTTGCTTTAACTACAATTAACAGTTTTGTGCATACATTACAACTCTAGCATGCACCCAAAAGTAACAAGATGGATTTACATCCTAATGTATCCCAATAGAGGCAACTTACTTAGTACACCAAGTACTATGTACAAGAGACAAAATTACTAACTACTAAGATCATTTACTTGAGCCCACCTTGAGCTAAGCCAAGCTCCAAGTGTAGCCCTTCACTAGACCTTGTTCTTGTGTACTCTTAGCCTCTACACTGTAAAGGCACAACTTGGTTAGCACATAACTTATACTGCAAGAAACTAGAATCACTAGGATTCTCAATAAAATACCTGCAAAACAGAAAGCTTAGGCCTCAACTATCACCTCAGTGATTAGGCCCGGGATTAGATCCTGCACAATAAAACTAAGGGAATGAGTACTTAAAAGTACTCAGTAAGGATTCCCTTCTTGAATACCTGCAAAGAAATATGCAACAAATATGCAATATGGCAACCAAGCAATTCAATCAACAAACAATCAACAAAATGCCAAAAATGCAATGTATGGATGTATGGTATGAAATGCACACAACACATGCACTTGGGACTTTCTGCACTTAAGTGCCTTAATTCTTGCCGTGAGCTCAAACGGCTGAGGTACTTGAGATACTGGCCCTCGTATCCCGGACACTTTACCTCAATTAAGTCCCATCTACGGGTTCTAGAGTAGGTCGTCACCTATCTCAAACTTACCCGCCTTTACCCTTAATTTATTGTACAGGGTAGTCTTCCTATGTGGTTTAACTAGTTAAACCCTCAAGGTTTAACTCAAAATACTACTAGTGGCTCACTTACCAAACCAAATGGCTTGGTTGGGATCGACTTAGGTTTTTCTCTCTATTAACCATATGTAATTGATACTCTATATGGCCAATAAAGAGTCTAAAAACCCACTTAATCCCCTTAATTTCCATTTAAAAGCTTAAATACTATGAGTTACTTAGCCACCAAGTCACATTTCTTTTACACTTAACCACACAACTTGACTACCTTCCAAATAACGCACAATTCCCGCCTTAGGAACGAATCCTAGACCCAACCGAGGCTATGGAACGTCTTAGAATAGCCTAGGGATAGAAACCGAGAGTCTAAGTTAATCTTAGGATGGCCGGAAATCGAGGCCAATTTTGCACTTGGCGACGCGGCGCCGCCGAACAAACGCTCTGTGCACAATTTCGCTTCTTGGCGCCGTGGCGCCAATTCACGGACGAATTGGCGACGCGTCGCCAACTCAATTTTTCTGGGTTTATGCGACAGCGTCGCTCTTGTACACAAGCTACTCAAACTCTCTCATTTCTAATCCAAACTTAATGGGTCTTGTTTCTAATTCATCCCAACACACAAAGCTACAAAACCATGCATTATTTGAGCTTAATTACTTGAACCCTTACCTCAATTTTAGCCACAAAGCAAGCAATGAAACACAAGCTTTTCTAGCTCCACAAGCTTCCTTGAGTTCCAAGTCTAAAACCAACGAAAATTGGCACCCAAACCAATCAAACCAAGACCATTTCTAGCTCTAGAAACAACCTATAATCACACCAAATGATCTCAAGAAGCTTACCTACGAAAATTGGATTCCAAAACAAGCTCCAAAGATCAAATGAAGCAAGAACACTAGCAAAGGGGCTTAGTGCTCTTTCTAACTCCTTGGGCACCCTTAATTCAATGAGAACTTGCAAGAAAATGGAAGTTTGAGTTGCCAAATTTGAGAGGAAAGTGGAGCTACGAATTTTGGGAGCATAGAACAATTGGCTAAGTGAAGAAGAAGAAGAAGAAAACTTAGTTTATAAGCTTAATAAGCAACTTCCCTCCCCTTGCACTTAAGTCCTCATACTCTCAAAAGCTTCAAATAGGTCACTAACTCACTCTCAAAACTAACTTTTCTTTGTTTTAAAAGGTACTAAAAGCTTCCCAAACTTAATTTTCTTGAACACTTTAGCCACTTAAGTTCTAAATGGCTCAAAAAGAACACTTAGTGCCACGAGTTGTCAAAACTTACTAGGATGATTCTAAAAGCTAGAACAACTAATGGTCTTGACTTAACTATGCCAAATCACACTTAGGAACTCACTTAACTTGATTAAGCTTATGTTACTTGCTTAACAAGGCGCTAATTTGAGGTACTTAATTTCATAAACACTTAATCAAAGTAAATAAACACTTACTTGATTAGTTGACTAGGAGAGCTGTCACACATAGTTTCTCTGTGCTTCATTCAAGGTTCTACTAGCATAGTATAGTACTTGAAAAAAATTCTATTGTTTCTTTGACCTAAAACAGCACAAATAGCTATATCATTTGTATCACACATTACCTCAAAAGGTAGGTCCCAATCTGGTGGAACAACAATAGGGGTTGAAGTCAACTTCTCCTTTAGCACCTTGAAAGTTTGCAGACATTCATCAAAGAAGTTAAAAAAGTACATTTTTAACAAGAAGATTGCAAAAGGGTTTGGTAATCAGAGAAAAATCTTTTATGAATTTTCTATAAAATCCAGCGTGTCCCAAGAAACTTCTCACTTCCCTGACATTGGTAGTTGCTAGCAATTTTTCAATCACCTCTACCTTGGCTTTGTCTACTTCAATTCCCTTACCAGAAATCTTGTGACCAAGAACTATACCTTCCTGCACCATAAAGTGACACTTTTCCCAATTAAGAACTAAGTTAGCTATTTACATATTTTCAAAACCAAAGACAAATTTTGCAAGCAATCATCAAAACTGCATCCAAACATAGAAAAATCATCCATGAAAATTTCAATGCATCTATCCACTTTATCAGAAAATATTGCCGTCATGCATCTTTGAAAAGTAGCAGGTGCATTACATAAGCCAAAAGACATTCTTCTAAATGCAAAAGTACCATGAAGGCATGTAAAAGTGGTCTTTTCTTGGTCTTCTAGGGCAACAGTAATTTGGTTATACCTAAAATATCCATCTAAAAATTAATAAAATTCATGACCTAGTAGCTTTTTTAATATATGATTGATGAATGACAATGAAAAATGATCTTTTCTAGTAAATGAATTCAATTTTCTATAATCCATACAAACCCTCCATCCTATAATGGCCCTAGTAGAGATAAGTTCATTATTCTCAATTTTTAGTATAGTCATACCTCCCGTTTTAGGTACCACTTGTACCAGACTAAACCATAAACTGTCATATATAGGATAAATAATACCTGTATCCAAGAGTTTTAATGCCTTAGCTCTTACCACTTCCTTCATTTTGGAATTTACACACCTTTGTTGTTACACTGTGGGCTTGTAGGTCTCTTCCATCAAAATTCTGTGCATGCAAATAGAAGGACTTATGCCCTTTATATCTATAATGGTCCACCCTAGAGCCATCTTATCTTCCCTTAGCACTCTCAGGAGCTTTTCTTCTCGCAAATATATCAAAAATGAAGAAATTATTACAGGTGAATCCTCTTTACCTTCTAAAAATGCATACTTCAAATGAGAAGGTAAGGGTTTCAAATCAAGAGTAGAGGGTTTCTCAATAGAAGGTAACAGCCAAGATGAGCTTTTCCCAAGTTCTTTTACACTTTGCTTTGTGAACAAAGGGTAATATGGATTAGCATCCAAATAGGCAGCAAAATGGCTCATTTATTGAGTGGTTGATTCCTTGGTTCTTACATTGTGAAGACATAGCTCTAAAGAATCATCAGATAGATCAATCTCAAAATTCTCATCCACTAGTTGGCCAACAACATCAATCTAAAAACAATAATCACTTTTAGCTAGATATTTCATTGGCTTTAAACACATTTAAAGTGACTTATTCATCTTGCCCCCAAATTATCACTTGACCCTATTAAACATCAATTAAAGTTCTAATTGTAGCTAAAAAAGGCCAACCTCAAAGAAGAGCAATTTTCTTGTCCTTTTCCATGTCGAACACAACAAAATTAGCAGAAAAAATAAATTTATCCACCTTAACTAAAATGCCCTGAATGATTCCTTTAAGATAAATTCTTGATCTGTCATCTAATTGCAATAAAATTGTTGTAGCTTTAACTTTACCAAGACCCAATTTCTTGAAAATTGATAGAGGCATTAAATTGATGTTAGATCCTAAATCATATAATAATCTATAAAATTTCAAAGTTCCAATAATGCAAGGAATAGTAAAACTCCCCGGGTCTTTCAATTTTTGTGGTAACTTTTGTTGAATGACAATTGAGCACTCCTTAGTAAGCTTTACAGTCTTATGTTCCTCAAGCTTCCTTTTGTTGGAGAGAATGTCTTTCATGAACTTGACATAATTAGACATCTCCTTCAAAGCATCTGTAAAAGAAATGTCAATATGCAACTTCTTAAATACTTTATGAAATTTAGAGCATTGCTTATCTAATTTTTTCTTTTTCAATCTTTGGGGAAAAAGGAATGAGAGGAATAGAATGCTTAATATAAGAAAAACTAGAGTTAGAAGCTCTTTATTGTGGCTCTGTTTTTGCTTCTTCTTATTGTTGATTTCCTTCCTCATTTTCTCCATTCAAATGGTGCCCGTCAATTTGTTTAGTCTTTTCTTGAATAACTTTCTTACTCTTCAAAGTAGTTGCTTGAATTCATTCTTTGGGATTTTTCTCAATGTAACTTAAAAGTGAACCTGAAGCTCTCTTAGTATGAATAGAAGCTTGGTTAGATTACATAACTTTATCAATATTTGCATCCATCTTTTTCATGGTTGCCTCTTGATAGGCAAGATATTGTATCATTAATTCTTTTATAGAAGGCCTTTTCTCTTCTACAACCAGTAGTTGATGTTGAAATTGTGATTGGAATTGTGGCCTTTGCTGCTGTTGAAAACCAGGTGGCCCACTTGGCTTTGGGGCACTTTGATCCTTTTAAGAGAAATTTGGATGATTCTCCAACTAGGGTTGTAAGAGTTTGAAAATGGGTCATTTTTTGGCCTACCTGTCTGGGAAACCTCCTTCAACATAATTCATTTGATCAGGTATCTGTGTCTCCTTAGTATAATAACTAGCATTTTTATGAACTGCCCGATTGTTCATCATCAGCTTCATTTGCTTGGTTAACTCAGCTACTTGCATTGCCAAGTCATGATGAGAAGATACTTCATAAATTGCAGCTCTCCTTCCTCTTGTAGTTTTTTGTTGAGAGTTGGTGGCTAGCATCTCATAAATATTCAAAAATTTTTCAGCAGTCTTATCTCCTATATAGCCACCAGCAATAGTATCAACAAGTGCCTGAAAAATAGCATTTAGTCCATCATTGAAAAATTGAACCTAAAGCAGTAAAGAGAATTGATGATGTGGACACTAGTTCAAAAGCATGTTGAACTTATCCCATGCCTCATGGAATGGCTTTCATTCCATCTGTGCAAAGCTACAAATTTTATTTCGGAGATCAATTGTCTTCTGTGGGGAGTAATACTAGGTCATAAATTTGGTGTACACGTCATCCCATGTGTGTAGTGATCTTTTCGGCAAATTGATCAATCAGCTCTTGGCTTTGTCCTTTAAACAATAAGGAAAACACCACATTCTCATATCATCCTCTTCTATGCCTTATAGTGGGAAGGCTTGAACACAATTGTACAACTCCTGAATAAAAGACAATGGGTCCTCTAAGCTCATCTAGTGAAATGAAGGCAATATGTTAAAGTGAATGGTTTTTAGCTCATAGTTCTAGTCTAATACAAGATTGAGAAGCTCCAATAACTGGCCTTTGAATCGACTTGAGATTTATTCTAGGTGGTGGGTGAGCTCCCTCAAGCTGATTGAGGTTATGACCATTGTTCTCTTCCTAAACTATCTCTTCTCTTTTCCGTGCTCTGTTTGCCCGACAAGTTTTTTCAATTTCAAGGTCCAAAGGAATCAGTTTAGCGTTTGTGCAACTCTTTGACCTATGAATGTTTATAAACAATCTGCACACTCTAGAAAAAAGAACTACCACGGTAAATCAAAATAGAAGAAATAAAACTAATAAAATAAAATGGAAATAAATAAACTAAAAAAAAAAAATAACAAATAATCAAATACAACAGTTCCTCAGCAATGACGCTAAAAACTTGGTAGGGCTAATCATGCAAGTACATAAGGTCAGTTGTAACAAGTTTTAATCCCCAGGACAAACCAATATATCGATTCTGCGAGGAACAAATATTTAATTATTTATGAGAAATAAAATAAATAAGTTTAGATCTTAATGGAGTAAAATTAACGAAAATTAAACTATGATTAAACTAAACCAATGAGGAGAATAACGAACCAAGAAGAAAATAATTATGGGATAGCTAAGGCTTGAGTTTCACCCAGAGGATCTTCCAATTAATTATTTGGGCAGACTTTAATATGTCAACAATCACTTCTAATATTACAACTCTCTCTTAAGCAATTATAATGTATTTGATTAACCTATGATTATTTCTTGGTCTCTCGCATAATTAATCAAACTCATTAATTTCAAGTTATCAATTTAACAAATTACAATAAATAGGTATATTTCTATCCTAATTATTGTAATTCTATTTACCTAGTACACGAATTAAATTTCATCTCTTGGTATTTCATTCAAATCTCTAAGATAAATTATCTATAGTGATCAAATATAAACAATACTCATTATTGTAAAGAAAATAGACTAAAACACAACCTAAATAAATTAATTAAAATAATTCAATTAGGCTAAATCTCTAACCTAGCATAGAAATTTAGCCTCCCATACGAGATTGAAAAATAATACTCCCTCCGTCCCATATTGTTTGAAACAGTTTACTTTTGGCTATAGTTTAACTTGAATTTATTTATATTATTGGTTCTTAGAAAAAATTTTAAAAAAATATATTTAAAAACTATAGGTTTTCATTTATCATGTATATACAAAAAAAAATTATTTATATACTAAAAATTAAAAATAAAAAATTATAAATTAATTGCTAAAAAGTGAGCATTTCAAAGAATATGGGATAGAGGGAGCATTTAATAATCTCAAGAAATATGAACGAGCCATAAATAACTATCCGAGAATCAATTAGACAATAACCAGAGAAAGAAAAGAAAAGCACCAAGTTTGTCTTATTTGGTGCGGCCCTTGTTTCTCCACGGACCAAAACTTTTCTTTGCTCCCTGTTTCAGTAATTGTCCTCTGCTGACCTGTTTCTCTTTCTTTTTTTTTGTTTCTTCGCGATCAACTTCTCTCCTCACTTCTGACTTCTGTTCCATTTCGTCCTCTTCCTCTCTGTTTACAATTCAGCTTCCTCTGTCCGATTCGCAACTCTCCTCTTTTCCATTCGGCTGTCCATTCTCTTTTTATATTTGTAGGTTTCTAATCCTTAACCTTTATGATTACAAATAATTAAAATACCCTTGACTCAAAATAGAACGTATTATTATAAAAAGGATATTTTAGTTAATTAAGAGAAAATTTTCTTCTAATTTCAGCTGCACTTTTTACTTTATAATTTCTTGCAATTTAGTCATTTTACTTTATAAAAATCTACTCAACTTCTTTAACAAGCTCCCTAACCTAAATAAAATAAAAACTAAATAAGTGAGGATAATAAATCATTTAAATGTAACAAAATTGACCTAAAATAGATACCAAAATTAACACAGAAATTAAGCCGATCACTCACTCAAGCTTGAAGGCTGGTCTGTCCGATTTGGTTTGCAGTCCTATACTTTAGCTATAAACAGGTATACTACATAATATATTTTTTTGTGTACCATTATCAATTTAAAAAAATTAAAATATTATTTTAAAATGAAAAACTTAAATATAACCTTTTTATGCCTTTTCATATGTGTTCTAATTATTTTTTTAATAATTTATAATATAAATAAGAACATAAAAATTGAATATATAAAAATAGAAAAAAATAACTATTATTCAAAAGAGTAACTAATTTGCTGATTTATAAGGAAAAAAAATACCCCAATAAAATATGTATAACAATTATATTATTTTCATGTTATATATCTATGTAAAGTAAATTTTGTATTTGATTTAAAATAAAATAAGAAAAAGTTTTTTTTTTCTACCCTATTTTCCACAATATATCTTATGTACACCTGTAGTAAATCGTTGTAAACTGCAAAGAAAAAAAATTATAAAAAGTGACAGAATGTGAAGTGTAATGGTGTAAATTAATAAAATGCAAAAATATGTGTAACGCGTACCATATCGGTGGTATGTGGTTAATTGCGCTGTAACCCATTGTACGACATGGTATTTGAGTCGGGCGTTCTACAATACCTTAGCAATGAAACTACGGCAAGTTGCCGTAGTGACTTTGAGCCTTTAGATTATAGGGTGGGAGCATAGCCGTTAGATGGTGAGTTTAACTTTTAACCCAAAACCTACATCTTTTGATTTTATTTTAATAGTGATAAAAAATTATAAATATATTAAAATACCTCAGTACAAAATTAAACTTCAACGAAATCACAAGTGAGTTTCAATCTAAAAAAAGTGGAGTGTGGCAATTATGTGTTGATCTTGTGTGAGATGACATTGTTGTCATGGAAACAGGCATCGAAATGATGATGAAAAATAAGAGAAGAAAATCAGAAACAGACGATAATCCAAATAATCTAACTAATTGAAAATAGAGTTTCAAAAGCAAAACAAAAGGAGTTAAAACAAACAGAAAGGCGATATTTTAATGAAAAAAGCATTTGGGAAGAAAAAAAAGAACGTTTCGAAAGAAATAAAGGCGTTAAACAGAATAGAAAATTTTAATGGACAAACCGCTTGCATTGTTTTAGAAGAAAAAAGGAGTTTATGAAGTAAAAAATGTGTTAAAACTAACAGAAAGACGATATCAGAATGGAAAAAGCATTTACAATTGTGGTGCAATTTATGAACCGCTTTTTTGTGGTACAAATTATGGGGTCTTGTGGTTTAATTTTAGGGTATATGCTCAAAACCGCTAGTATATAATTTGGGGCCACTTTGTGAACCACTTAACCCAGAAATTAAACCGCCAATATGTCCAGAAATTAAACTACTGGTATGTGTTTAGGGGCCATTTTATGAACCACATTCCCCATAAAATCAACTGCTAAATTAGTAGTTGATTTTTTTGGGCCAGAATATTAACCATTTTTTCATGGTGTAATTTTTTAGGCTCTTGTGGTTAAATTTGAGGAGCTAGAAAATGTACCAAAAATTTGTGGTGAACTTTTCGGGACCATAATATGAACTGCATATTTTTGTGGTACAAATTATGGGGCATTGTGGGTCAATTTGAGGGGCCTGACTCTGTACCGCTGGTACACGGTTAGGGCCACTTTATGAACCACTTTACCCAGAAATTAAACCACTGGTTTGTGTTTCGGGGCCACTTTATAAACCACATTCTCTAGAAAATTAATCGTTAAATTATTGGTTAACTTTTTTGGGCCACAATATTAACCGCTTTTCTGTGGTGCAATTTTATGGGCTTTTGTGGTTAAATTTGATGGGCCACTTTATGCACCATGCACACTAGAAAATGAACAACTAAATTTATGGTGAACATTTTTTAGGCCATAATATAAACTGCAATTTTTTGTGGTGCAAATTGTAGGGTGTTGTGGTTCAATTTAATGGACATGACTCGAAACCACTGGTAAACGGTTAGGGGCCACTTTTTGAACAACTTTACCCAGAAAGTAAACGCTGATATGTGTTTAGGGGCCACTTTATGAACCACATCCCCTAAAAAATTAACCGCTAAATTAGTAATTAACTTTTCAGGGCCAAAATATTAACCGCTTTTCTGTGGCGCAATTTCTAGGCTCTTGTGGTTAAATTTGAAGAGCCACTTTATGCACCACGCACCCTAGAAAATGAACTACTAAATTTGTGGTGAATATTTTTTGGGCTATAATATAAACTGCATTTTTTTATAGTGCAAATTGTTGGGTATTGTGGTTCAATTTGAGGGCCATGACTCGAAATCGCTGATACACGATTAGGGGGTCACTTTTTGAACCACTTTACCCAGAAATTAAACCGCTAGTATGTTTTTAGGGGTCACTTTATGAACCTTATTCCTTAGAAAATTAGCCGTTAAATTAGTAGTTAACTTTTCAGGGCCAGAATATTAACCGCTTTTCCATGGTGCAATTTCTAGGCTCTTGTGATTAAATTTGATGGGTAACTTTATGCACCATGCACCCCAGAAAATGAATCACTAAATTTGTGGTGAACATTTTAGGGATCATAATATAAACTGCATTTTTTTGCGATGCAAATTATGGAGTATTGTGGTTCAATCTAAAGGGCATGACAGAAAACTACTTGTACACGGTTAGGGGCCACTTTTTGAACCACTTTACCTAGAATTCATACCGCTGATCTATATTTAGGAGCTACTTTGCGAACCACATTCCAAAAAAAATTAATCGCTAAATTAGTGATTGACTTATTCATTTCTATGACTTATTCATTCCTGTATATCCACTTTTTTCTTGCAAAATCATTTTAGTATTTTTTAAAGTTCAATTAGCTATGAAAAAAATATGAAAAATCTTAAAATTAATGAAATTTGGCTATCAAATATTTTAATTTTGGATGTTAGAAGTTGTTGTAAAACACTATAAATAAAGTTGGGGTAAAGTATTGGTTTTTAAAGATAAGGGGCAAAGTGTAAGTTACATTAAACCATAGAGGGATGTTGTTATTAACCATTAAATGATATGAAAAGGCAATAAACCTCTAGAAAATGTGATAAAAATTATGAAAAGGTGATTAAAATTTTAGAAAGGCAATCAAAATTTGAAAAGGAGATAGAAAATTTTACAAAGGCTATAAAAAATTGAAAAAAATGATATAAATGTAGAAAATGCGATAAAATTAAAAAAGTGATAAAATTTAGGAAAAGGTGCTAAAATTTTTTAAAAAGGTGATAATATTATTTAAAACATAGTAACATTTAAAAAAAAAGATAAAATTTAAAAAGCAATAAAATTTGGGAAAAGACGATAAAATTTTTAAAAATGCTATAATATTATTTAAAAGGCGATAGTAATAGTTGCCGATTGTATGTTCGATTTCATGTTACGTGCAATTTTCATACTATGATGATTCACACCGTAATTGAGACCTTAGCATTTGATGATTCACGTATGCTCTATATTCACATTCCATTCTTGCATCGTTCCATTAATTTTCTCTGGACTTAAAAACTATGAAAAACAATGAACAAAATTGAATTAACCTTACTTTAAATTAACTCTTGCTTCTAAATTTCCTCAATTCTCCCATCTACCTTCTTTCATTGTATTAGCTTTTTACCAACGAACACAGCACTGCTCCTACATTTATTCTCATCTCTGCATTAAATCAAATTCCTCATAATAACTTTTATTCCTTTTTCCTTTCCACCAACCCAATCTTTCTCTTAACCTCTTAAATACGATTTTTTTCTACTCCTTTTTCACATTAAATCAAATTCATCACATTAACTATCATTTTCTTTTCCTTCCACCCACCCGCTCACTTCTTTCTTTCAAACTCTTTAATGCCATTTTTAATGCCAATAGTTATATTTATTGAATTTTGTAATATAATATTGCACATTATTTCATCTTTCTACTATTTATTTCATTCATAAATTAAACTTATAACTACATTAATATTGTAATTTAAAAATCATAAACACAGAAAAAGCAATTAACACCATAAAAAAGCAATACAAATACAATAAAAGTGATAAAAACCAAGAAAAAAGAGATTTACAATACAAAAAGGAGATAAACAAAAAAAAAGTAGTGATAAAAGTCTTAAAAAATTAATTAAACAAAATGAAAAGCTAATAATGTCTAAAAAAAAAAGAATTTTTATCAAATGTGATTAGTTTGTTTTTAAAAGCTATTTGAATAGGTCACTCTTCTCTAAGCTCTTCCCAAACCCTTAAAAAAAATTTGTAAAATATATAGATTAATTATCACTACTTACCTGAATCCTTGAGGGCCCTCTCACAATCACTTTCGCATTTGATCATTTGCACCTTTGCTAGTGATGATTCACACCTTATCACTTGATGATTCATGTATGCTTTACATTCACATTCCCTTCTTGCATTGTTCCTCCATTAATCTTTTTTGGACTTAAAAAATATGAAAAACAAAGAATAAAGACAAATTAACCTTACTTCAAATGAACTCCTACTTCCAAATTCCCTCGATCCACCTATCTACCTTTTTTCATTGTAATAACTCTTTACCAACAAATTCCCATCTCTGCGTCAGATCAAATTCCTCACAATAACTTTTATTCTTTTTTCCTTTCCACCAAACCAGTTCTAAGTTAATACTACTCTTTCACTTAACTACTTAAATGCGATTTTTTTTCTACTCCTATCTCACATTAAATCAAATTCATCACATTAAATGTCGTTCCCCTTTCCTTCCACCCACCGGCTCACTTCTTTTTTTTCAAACTCTTTAATGCCATTTTTAATGCAAACAATTATATTTACTAAAGTTTGTAATATAATATTACACATTGTTTCATATTTCTACTATTTATTCCATTCATAAATTATAAATTAAACTTATAAGTGGGAAACTTATAACTACATTTTGTATTTTAAGAATCATAAACAGAAAAAAGTGATTAACATAATAAAAGAGCGATAAAATAAAATAAAAGCGATAAAAACCAAAAAAAGTGATTACCAGTACAAAAAGGTGACAACAAAAGTGATAAAAGTGTAAAAAATTGATTAAACAAAATGAAAAATCAATAATGTCTAAAAACTGATTGATTGAGCTAAAAATGTGATAAAGGATCCAGAAATGTGTTTGCCTGAGAAGTAAACCACCGCAAAACTCTGATTGCAAATCACAACAATTGTAGTTAAAAATCAGGTGACCTAAAGTTTAACCACTAACACCCAAATTATGAACCACTAACTTTGTGGTTTACAATTAAGAGATATGTGGTTTCCAATAAGGGGTCCTGAATATACACCACACATTTAATGGTTTAAAAGTCATGGGTCCGTTGTTATATAAGAAAAGGGGACAATAAATATAAAAAGGTGACAAAATAGCATAAAAAGCGTTTACAAACCAATAAAGGCGACAAAAAAATTAAGAAAAACGACAATTTTGCAAAAAAAAAAAGATAATAATGAGCTAGAAAAGTTGATTACTTTTATGCCAAAATAATTGATTATTAGTTTATCAACTTATTGCTTTCGTTATCACCTTTTTTCTGTCAATTGTCGCCTATATAACGTTCCATCACTTTTCTTGTAAATTAATCATTTTTTCTATACTAATATCACCTGTTTATCTTGTATCACCTTTATATGTAACATAAAGCTAACTCATCATTGCCTTTTTATTAGTAATAAAAACATCTCATTTGCAAAAAAAGTGACTTAGTAAAAATAAAAGCTATTTGGTCGAAACAAATGTGATTTAGTAACAAACAAAAGCAATTTAGTCCAAACAAATACATTTTAGTTAGAAAGGCTCTTATAAAAGCATTTTTCATATGTAACTCTTCTACTACGTACTTGGCGAACCTTAACATTAAACATTCACAAATAAATTAAGTATCACTACTGAGCTAATCCTTCATAAAATCTTTCTAATTCACACATTCTCTCTTTGTGATTTACCTATAATTGACACTTACATTCTCTTATCACATTTCTACATTAATCTTATGTTGAGTTACAAATATGGAAAAAGATGCACTTAAAACTTCTAAACTTCTACTTCCAAACTTCCTCCCCTCCACCTATCTACCTTTATTACTTGTATTAACTCCATTTTCCTAACAAACACAACTACCACTTCTATATTAATTCACTTCTTATATTAATTCAAATTTCTCACATTAATCCTCATTCATTTTTCATACCACCCACCCTTTTCTTATTCTATTAATACATGCTGCTCCTTCTCTCAATTTCTTTAAAACTATTTTTTTTACTTTTATCTCACATTAAATTAAACTCGTCACATTACCTCTCTTTTTACTCCTATCTCACGTTAAATCAAATTCATCACATTAAATGTTATTCCTCTTTCCTTCCACCCACTGGCTTACTTCTTTTTTTCAAACTCTTTAATGCCATTTTTGAAGCAAAAAATTATATTTACTGAAGTTTGTAATATAATATTACACATTAGTACATATTTCTACTATTTATTCCATTTATAAATTATAAATTAAACTTATAAGTGGAAAACTTATAACTACTTTTTGTATTTTAAAAATCATAAATTGAAAAAAAAAAGCGATTAACATCATCAAGGAGCGATAAAATAAAATAAAAGTGATAAAAAAACCAAAAAAAGTGATTACCAGTACAAAAAAGTGACAAAAGTGTAAAAAAGTGATTAAACAAAACAAAAATTTGATAATGTCTTAAAATCGATTGATTGAGCTTAAAATGTGATAAGGGATCCAGAAATGCGTTTGCCTAAGAAGTAAATCGCTGTAGAACTCTGATTGCAAATCACAACAATTATGGTTAAAAATCACGTGGCCTAAAGTTCAACCACGAACACCTAAATTATGAACCACTAATTTTGTGGTTTACAATGAAGAGATATATGGTTTCCAATAAGGGGTCCCGAATATACACCACACATTTAGTGGTTTAAAGTCACGGGTCTGCTGTTATATAAGAAAAAGGCACAATAAATATAAAAAGGTGACAAAATAGCATAAAAAGAGTTTACAAACCAATAAAGGTGACAAAAAAATTAAGGTGAACGACAATTTTGCAAAAAAAAAATGATAATGAGCTAGAAAAAGTTTATCGACTTTTTGTTTTCGTTATCACATTTTTTTCTATCAATTGGCACCTATATAGCGTTCCATCACTTTTCTTATAAATTAATCATTTTTTCTATACTAATATTGCCTGTTTATCTTGTATCACCTTTATATGAAACATAACGCTAACTCATCATTGCCTTTTTATTATTTTTTTTTACTAAGTCCTTTTTTTCGCAAATGAGATGTTTTTATTAGTAATAAAAATATCTCATTTGCGAAAAAAAGTGACTTAGTAAAAAAAAATGATTTAATCGAAACAAATGCGATTTAGTCAAAAACAAAAGTGATTTAGTCCGAACAAATACATTTTAGTTAGAAATGCTCTTATAAAAGCATTTTTCATGTGTAACTCTTCTACTACGCACTTGGCAAACCTTAAAAATTAAACATTCAGAAATAAATTAAGTATCATTATTGAGTCAATCCTTCACAAACTCTTTCTAATTCACACCTCCTTCCTTTGTGATTTACCTATAATTGACACTTACATTCTTTTCTTATATTTCTACATTAATCTTAAGTTGAGTTACAAATATGGAAAAAGATGCACTTAAAACTTCTGAACTTCTACTTCCAGACTTCCTCCCCTCCACCTATCTACCTTCATTACTTGCATTAACTCCCACTTACTAGCAAACATAACTACTACTCCTACATTAATTCACTTCTTCATATTAATTCAAATTTCTCACATTAATCTTCATTCATTTTTCATTCCACCCACCCTCTTCTTATTCTATTAATAAATGCAGCTCCTTCTCCTAACTTCTTTAAAACTAATTTCTCTTTTTTCTTACTTTTATCTCACATTAAATTAAACTCATCATATTACCTCTCTTTCTTTCAAACTGAAATTAATACAATTTTTCTTATTTCTACCTAAATTATTTACCACTAATAAATTTTATAATATAATATTACACATTATTTTATCTCTCTACTCTTTAATCCCTTTATAAAAAAAACTTATCATTACATTTACAATTGAAACAGACCAGTTAACCAGTAAAACTCATTCATAAGTGTTGACACCCAATTTTGTCTGGGCACTGACTTTTTTTAAGCTTTTAGGTTAAGAAAATTAGTTTAGGGGGCATTTTCATTTTTAGGGGGCAATTTGGTCAATTGTTATGATATTTAGGTAATTGTTGGCATCTTAAAATTAGTTGGTCTTGTCACATTTAAGTTACGTTGTTTAGTTTTGATACTAATTTAAAGTCCTAAAGGTTTTGTTGGGTCAATTTTGGCAGGAGTAAAAAAGTTGGGTGGAAAGTGAGGGTTTTTAAAAGTTTTTAGGTAAAATTGGAAAGTTTGTGGTAAATCTGTCAATTTTAGAGAGTTTCGGCTAAATCTGGGGATTTTCATAAAATTCTTGGAAAAATCTGGTTATTTTTGCAAAGTTTTGGGCTAATCTGACAAATCCTAGAAGTTTTGGGCAAATTGGAATTCGCACAGAATTTAGGGCAAAATAGGCAGCTAGAGAGTTTCCTTGGACTTAAACTGGCATTTCACCAGATTTTATCCTAATCTCTTCAAGTCTGATTTGGATCAGGTTTAAACTCTCAAAACCTTGTTAATTACGTTTTAAAGTCTCTCTAGTATAAATAAGTCACATTTGGAAGAGAAAAGGGGGAAAAACGAAAACCCTACACTTCTAGTGAAAAAAAAAAAAGAAAGGTTAAACAGCAGTCTTAGGCCCAAGCCTCTCCTCCCCTCTTCCCAGAAACCCTAAACCTTTTCCTCGCGCTGCCGTCACCCCTGTCTCCCTCTGTTGCCGACGCTTCACCTTCCCTTTTTCCGGCCGACGCTTCACCTTCCCTTTTTCCGGCCGACGCTTCGCCTTTTCCCTCCAAGGTCAACGCCTCTGTCATGCTGTCAACCCCTGAGCCACCGTTCACTCTGACGCCGCCAGAGAGGGGAGGATCACGGCAGATCGCCACCGCGACTTCTCGCCTCTCCCGTTCAATCCTTCTTCCGTCGCGTCGCCTACCAGCCGCTCCAGCTCTTTCTCTCGACATCGCGCATCTGTCTCCCTGAGCCGCCATCAGCGTCGCCACCGAAGCTCCGTCTCCGACGCCCTTCGCCGTCCGACAACCGAATTGAAAGAGGAAGAGGCAGACCCAAATCTGACCTGATTCCACCTAGATCCGATTCAGTCAACTCTTTGTTTTTGGTAAAACCCCTCGTCAGTCCTCCGATTCTTTTATTCAATCGATTAAGTTACTAACATGTTTCTCTTTTTGCAGATAGGCTATTAACAGCAAACCTTTCTTTTTTCTTTTTTTATTGCTCTTCTTGTTTATTAGTTCCTATGCATTAGACTTAGCCATTAAATTTGTACAGGCCCCAATGTAGGATATTAACTCGGTTTGTCTCTTTATTATTATTTATTTTTTTTAAATTTTAGAATACTTAATTTTAATTATCATAATATTACTAAAGGTTAGTAATGCACAAAAATTGTTGGTTAAGCAACTTCTAAATACTTAATAAATTTTTCGAGAATCCATTCTTGGTGATTTGATAAAATGACGTATTATTCGTTCGAATCTAATTGGTCTGATAAGATTCACGGTTTGAACAAGGTGCTCCTTTCAAATTCTTGGTGGATTTGGTAAAGTCTCTAGATTTCTAGGACATCTAAGATTCCATATCCGGTTGGTCCAATAAAATTCATAGTTTGGAATTAAATCAATCAAATAAAATTCATTAAAATTATTTTCAATAAAAGATTAGGTCAAGAAATAAAGAGTTAGGAAAAGATAAAACCAAACCCCATGGTACCAATTTCTGGGCGTTTTAATAAGGTTATTTTAGCGTAACTGACTTACAATTTTAGGATCTCTTGCAGACCATAACAGGTATCCAATCGACCTAGGTAAACTGATTGGTGGCGACTCCTAAAAATCATGCTGCTACAATAAATTACTTTTTTACTTTTGAAAACCCATTACTAGATATGTAATACTAGTAGATAAAATGGAAAATACAATGATAAATAAATTTTAAAAAATAGGAAATAAGTTGCAAGCATTTTGATATATATTATTAAATAATTTATTAACTATTGAAATTAAAAAATAAATAAATTTGGTGAACTAATAATTAAATTCAATAAAAAGCGTTTGAAAAATAGAAAAAGCATTTAGGGGATAACAAAAGCGTTTGTGAGAAAAAAAAAGCATTTAGTTAGAGAAAAAAGCGTTATCACCAACCATTTGGGCTAAAATGACACTTCTAAGCCTAATTTTTTTTGTGTTTTATCAACTTAGTCCTAAAACTTATGAAGTTTTTAATTGAGTCCTAATTCTTCTAAAGTTGCCGTAGTGACTTGGGAGCCGTTAGATTAAGAGGTGGGAGTATAGCCGTTGGATAGGATAGTAAATTCACTTTTAGCCCGGAACCCACAGTTCTACATTTTATTTTAACAATGAAAAAAAATTACAAACATATTAAAATACCTTACTTCAAAATCAAATTTCAACGAAGTTGAAAGGGAGTTTGAATTTGAAGAAAGTGGAGAATAGCAATTTTGTGTTGACGTTGCATGAGACAATATTGTTGACATAGAAACAATTTTCGAAATGATGATGAAGAATAAGGGGAGAAAGCCAATGGGTTTGGGAGTAATTCATGATGAAGAATAAGAATAAGAAGAGACAAAAAGTGATAAGAATATGAAAAAGGCGATAAGAAAATTTAAAAGGTGACATAAATTAGTAAAAGATGAAATTTAATGAAAAAAACCATTTAGAAATAGATAAAGTCGAGTTGTAAGAAAAAAAACGACAAAACAGTAAAGCGAACTGAATAAAAGAAAAGAGGTAGTCCAAATAATCCAATGAATCAAAAACAATGTTTCAGAAGAAAAAGCAGTCGTTAAAAGGAAAAGAAAACCGATATTGTAATGGAATTTTCAATCAATACGTTTTAGGAAGAAAAAAATGTTTCGGAAGAAAAAAAGCATTAAATAGAATAGAAAGGCAATATTATAATTCAAAAGCGTTTGCATCATTTAAGAAGAAAAAAAATGTATTTTTTAACCACTTTACCCAGAATTTATACTGCTAGTATGTATTTAGGGGTCACTTTGTGAATTACACTCATCAGAAAAGTAACTGCTAAATTAGTAGTTAACTTTTCGGGCCAGAATATTAACCATTTTGTTGTGTTGCCATTTTTGGGCCCTTATGGTGTAATTTGAGGGGACACTTTATGCAATCGCTGCATTTGCGGTGAGTTTTTTAGGGGCCATAATATGAACCGCATTTTTTTGTGGTACAAATTGTGAGGTTTTATGGTTCTATTTTAGGGCATGACTTGAAACCGTTGGTACACGGTTAGGGGCCAGTTTTTTAACCACTTTACCTAGAATTTATACCGCTGGTTTGTATTTAGGGGCCACTCTGTGATCTACATTCCTCAGAAAATTAACTGTTATGTTAGTGGTTGATTTTTCGGGGCCAGAATATTAACCGCTTTTCTGTGATGCAATTTCTTCGCCCTTGTAGTTTAATTTGAGGGGCCACATGCAACCGCTGTATTTGTGGTGAGCTTTTTGGGGGTCATAATATGAACCACATTTTTTTGTTGTACGAATTGTGGGGTTTTGTGGTTAAATTTTAGGGGTCTGACTTAAAATCTCTTGTACATGGTTAGAGGCCAGTTTTTTAATCACTTTAACTAAAATTTATACTGCTGGTATATATTTAGGTGTCCCATCATTTTTTAAAACCTACACTATCACCCCTATGTTTTAGATTTTCCTTCTAACAACTTTTAAAACTATAATGTAAATTCTACAATATTCATGTTCTAATAATGTTGGTATGTCTAATGTTTTTTAAGTTAATAAATAAGCACAATTATCACTTTTTTATTTCTATATATCCATTTTTGTTCCTGTAAAAGCATATCACTATTTTTAAATTGAATAAATTTCAAATAGCTACAAAAAATATGAAAAATCTTTAAATTACTCAAACAGGTCCATTTTTGTTCGTTTACTTTATGGTTTCAGAAGTTGTTTTCCATCACTATAAAGGAAGTGGCGGTAAAGTATTACTTTTTAAAAATATGGGGCAAACTGTACGTTACATTACACCACAGGATGCCTATTGTAATTTACCCTTAAAAAAAGGATTCAATAAAAAAAGGCGATAGGATGTTTGAAAAGATGATAAAATTATGAAAAAGGCAATACAATTTTTAAAAAGATGATAGAATTATTTAAAAAGCGTTAAAATTTTGAAAAACACAATAACATTTTCAAAAAGTGATAACATTTCAATCAAGTGATGCAATTTTTAAAAACACGATACAATTTTGAAAAAGGCGATAAAATTTTTAAAAAAACAATATAATTATTTAAAAAGTGATACAATTAAAAAAAAATAGTGATTTTATTCCATATTTTTTATATACTTATGTAAAAAGGTGATAAAATTTTGAAAAATGTGATAACATTTTAAAAAAGATGAAATAATATTTAAAAAGTGGTATAATTTTTAAAAGGTGATAAGATTTTTAAAAAAGCGCTACTAGTATAAAATTGATTATTAAAAAAAAAGATATGAAATAAAAAAATGATTGATTTAATAAAAATGCCTTTTTTCTTTCATTATCACCTTTTTCTATCCATTGTTGCCCTTTGACATCCAGCTTCATATATACCATTCCATTGCTTTTCTTATAAATTAATCATTTTTTTTATGTCCATACTGCTGGTTCATCTTGTTCATTACCTTTATAAGTAATATAACACTAACTTATCATCGCTTTCTATTACTAATAAAAGCCAACATCTCATCCGCAAGAAAAGTGACTTAGTCAAAAACAAAAGCGAGTTAGTCCAAACAAATACATTTTAGTGAAAAACAAAAGCTATTTAGTGCAAACAAATGCATTTTACTTACAAAAAGGCTATTACTTGTATTGAAAAGAATTTTCATGTATAACTCTTTTACTATGCTATTGAAAAACCTTAAAAAAAATTTCACAAATAAATTAATCATCACTACTAAGCTAATCTTTCACAAACACCTTCCTTATTTATGATTCACACCTTTTCCGATTTACACTCACATTCTTCTCTCACATTGTTAGAGTTACAACTATGGAAGAAGATTAACAAACTCTAAAGCTTCTAAACTTCTACTTCTAGACTTCCTTCCCTCTACCTATCTACCTTCATTGGCTGTATTAACTCCTTCTTACCAACAAACAAAACTACAACTCCTATATTAATTCAATTCTCCATATAAAATCAAATTTCTCACATTAATTCTCATTCATTTTTCATTCCACCCTCTCTTTTCTTTTTCTATTAATACATACTACTATTTCTCTCAAATTCTTTAATACTTTTTTTTTAACTTTTCTCTCACATTAAATCAAGCTAATCACATTAACTCTATTTCTTTCAAACTATGTAATACCATTTTTCTTACTTCTATCTAAATTATTTACCACTAACATGTTAACAATTATATTTACTGAATTTTTTAATATAATATTACACATTATTTCATTTTTTACACTTTGTGGCAACGTCGGGTTTTCTGGAGTCGCCACCAATCTGTTTACCTAGGTCGATTGGTCACCTTAAATATTGGTCTGCGAGAGTTCGGGGGTTCGGGAGTACGGTTACGTTAAAACAACTTTGTTAAAACGCCCAAAAATTGGCACCTTAGTTGATTTTAATTTTGTTTCGCTTTGCTTTTAAATAATTTTCAGTTAATTTAGAGATTTTAACTGAATTAGTCGAAATGTGGATTTTTAAGTTAATTTGTATAAAATTTTATACTTCCGAACCATGGACTCTGCCGAGTCATTTGGACACGGAAGATTTTGATACCGAACCATGGACTCTGCCGAGTCATTTGGACACGGAATTTAGTGAAATTTTAAACAATTTTATCCATATTGTAAAAATATGGATTTTTTTATCTTTTTATTTAATTTATTTATTTTAAAAATTTTGATATTTTCCAAACCGTAGATCCTGCCGGATCATCCGGATATGGAAATTAAATTTAATTTATTGTTAGTTATATAATTATTACTTTTATGGAATTAATTATTAGTTTAATTACTAATTCGTAATTCTTTTTGTTATAGAATTTTTAGATAAAAAATTTTTATTTTTTATTTTCTTTCTTTTCTTTTCTCTCTTTTCTTTCTTATATTTTTCTTTTCTTTTTGATTTAATCTTTCCTTTCTTTTCTTTCTTTTCTTTCTTTTCTTTTTCTTATCTTTCTTATCTTTCTTTTCTTTTCTTTTTCTTGTCTTTCTTATATTTTTCTTATCTTGTTTTAGTTTTCTTTTTGTTTTCTTGTTTAATGAAAAATATTTATTATTTTAGTGGATTTAAAAGTTATATTTTAAATAAATCAGTAAAATATAAAGTCTTAATTTTCATGTATTTTTTTTAAACAGGTTTTATTTTTACTGGATAAAAATAACTATTAAGATTAATTTTAACTTTTTGTTATCTTTAAAGAATTAAAAACATGTATATAAAAATAAAAATAATTGGCTTTTTTAAAAATGATTTTTATTAGCCTTAATAATTAATTACAAAATAATCTTCTTTTAATTTTCATTTATTTATTAATTAGTAAAGGGTAAAGGTGAATTAAATAAAAAAATTATATAAAGAAAAAAAAAATTAATAATAATAAAGTGGGGCTTTTTGGCCATCCACTTTAAAAATAATAATAAATGTTAGCAAAGTTAATTAAATTAATTGTTAAACAACAATAATAAAAAGTTAGTCAAGTTAATTAAATTAATTAATTAACAACAATAATAAAAAGTTAGCCAAGTTAATTAAATTAATTAATTAACAACAGTAAAAAGTTAGCCAAGTTAATTAAATTAATTAATTAACAACAATAATAAAAAGTTAGCCAAATTAATTAAATTAATTAACAACAATAAATAAAAAGTTAGCCAAATTAATTAAATTAATTAATTAACAACAATAATAAAAAGCTAGCCAAGTTAATTAAATTAATTAATTAACAACAATAATAAAAGTTAGCCAAGTTAATTAAATTAATTAATTAACAACAATAATAAAAGTTAATTAATTGTTAACAACAATTATAAAAGTTAGTAATAATGCAAAAATTAAAAGGTTAGTAACAATAATAGTATTAAAAGTTAGTTGTTAGTAAGTTAATAACAACAATAAAAAAAGGGGTTAGTAATAAACAAATAATAAACAAACAAGTAAAAATTAAAAGGGTTAGTAATTAATTCTGCAAGAATAAAATACAAAGTTAGTGACCAAAGTGAAAGAAATTGAAAAGATGAAGGATTAAATGAGAGTTGTACCCTTGATTTTAAATTCTGAATTCTGAGAAACGGAAACAGAGGACGCGCGACGGGGGGAAGAAGATGGCTTAATCGTCAAAATGAAAAGTTTTGAGATTTTCTGAGGAAAGGAAGGAGAGCTAGGGACTAAGGCTGTAATTTTTTCTATTTTAAAAACGGAGCTCTAAGCTTTTCTTTCTATTTTTCTCTGTGTTCAGCACAAAATTTGGGGGGCTATTTATAGAGGAAGTTTGGCTGAACTGTTGATCGATAAATTAATAAAAAATTTCAAACTTATCTTTTAAATTGGTAAAATGACAATTTTAGTCCTTTACGTCTCTCAGCCTCTGGATAAGTTCCTGAAGCTTCTGATTTTGACAATTTTGTCGTTTTCTGTCAATTTGCGCCAGAAACGTCGGCAGGCCCAAAATTTTATGTGACAAACTACCAAATGCTCCTGGAACTTTCAGAATTTGTCAATTTTTCCCGAAACTTCTTAATGTTGTCATTTTTACCTCAAACTTTTAAATTTTGCCATTTTTTTTGGAGTTTTCTTTTTTCTTTCAAATACACACATATATCATTTTAAATCAAATCTTCACAAAAAAAAAAAAGTATTTTAAACTAATTAAAATTTTTAGTAATAATAATAATAATAAAAATAATAATTTTTTTTATTTAATTTCTTTTATTTAATTTCTTTTAAAATTTTTTATGGTCGGACGAAATTGGGTGTCAACAGCTGCCCCCCTTTGCATGCTTCATGAGACATGATGTATGCAAAGTCGTTACCAAATTTCGTCCGGCTTAGCTAGGCATTGAAAACCTTTTCGCCGCCTAAATCCTGAGGTTAAGGAACTCTCCTTAGAACCCCGGCGATAGGAGCTCTCCTATCGTTGAAGGAAAATTGATTGTTTCTGAGGCAAAGGTTCCATTCTTAAAACCTCGGATTGATTGATTGATTTCGAAGCAAAGGTTCCATCCTTAAAACCTCGAATTGATTGATTGATTTCGAGGCAAAGGTTCCATCCTTAAAACCTTGAATTGATTGATTGATCTCGAGGCAAAGATTTCATCCTTAAAACCTCAGATTGATTGATTGATTTCGAGGCAAAGGTTTCATCCTTAAAACCTCAGATTGATTGGTTGATTTCGAGGCAAAGGTTCCATCCTTAAAACCTCGGATTGATTGATTGATGTCGAGGTAAAGGTTCCATCCTTAAAGCCTCGAATTGATTGATTGATGTCGAGACAAAGGTTCCATCCTTAAAACCTCGGATTGATTGATTGATTTCGAGGCAAAGGTTCCATCCTTAAAACCTCGATGATGAAAATTAATTGTTTTCGAGGCAAAGGTTCCATCCTTAAAACTCGGATGATGAAAATTGATGATTTTCGAGGCAAAGGTTCCATCCTTAAAACCCCGATGATGAAAATTGATTGTTTTCGAGGCAAAGGTTCCATCCTTAAAACCCCGATGATGAAAATTGATTGTTTTCGAGGCAAAGGTTCCATCCTTAAAACCCCGATGATGAAAATTGATTATTTTCGAGGCAAAGGTTCCATCCTTAAAACCCCGATGATGAAAATTGATTGTTTTCGAGGCAAAGGTTCCATCCTTAAAACCCCGATGATGAAAATTGATTCTTTTCGAGGCAAAGGTTCCATCCTTAAAACCCTGATTGATTGATTGATTTCGAGGCAAAGGTTCCATCCTTAAAACCTCGGATTGATTGATTGATGTCGAGGTAAAGGTTCCATCCTTAAAACCTCGAATTGATTGATTGATGTCGAGGTAAAGGTTCCATCCTTAAAGCCTCGAATTGATTGATTGATCTCGAGGCAAAGGTTCCATCCTTAAAACCTCGGATTGATTGATTGATTTCGAGGCAAAGGTTTCATCCTTAAAACCTCGGATTGATTGATTGATGTCGAGGTAAAGGTTCCATCCTTAAAACCTCGAATTGATTGATTGATCTCGAGGCAAAGGTTCCATCCTTAAAACCTCTGATTGATTGATTGATCTCGAGGCAAAGGTTCCATCCTTAAAACCTCGGATTGATTGATTGATCTCGAGGCAAAGGTTCCATCCTTAAAACCCCGGATTGATGAAAATTGGTTGTTTTCGAGGCAAAGGTTCCATCCTTAAAACCTCGGATTGATAATTGATTGTTTTCGAGGCAAAGGTTCCATCCTTAAAACCTCGATGATGAAAATTGATTATTTTCGAGGAAAAGGTTCCATCCTTAAAACCCCGATGATGAAAATTGATTATTTTCGAGGCAAAGGTTCCATCCTTAAAACCCCGATGATGAAAATTGATTTTGAGGCTAAGGAGCTTTCCTTAGGACCTCGAGCGAAATTTATATGAAAGCAATTGAAATTGGAATAATTTTCTTCGAAAGTGTGAATTTTCATAATAGGCGAGCGCAAAGAATTAGGCTTCGATAAAACGAGTGAATCTTGATGATGACAATAACACTGACAAATTATGTAAAGGGAACGAATGTTTGGAATCAATATTCAAGGTTCATCTAATATTTTCTTCAGTAAATATAGATTCCCTTGTGAGATATGTCATCCGAATAAGGTTAAAGCTTAACTACCCCAAAATGTTATGCCTAGTAGACCTAATAGGATGCGTCTCAAGAGTAACAAAAATTACTCTTTACTCAGCCATTCCAACCTAAAGGCATTGTCCTATGGTTTTAATATCAGCATGGACGAAACTATATTATAAAATAACGAAATTCCCTGAAAAGAAAAACTGAAATACGAAAGAAAATGCTGATAATTAAAACGAAAGGACAAGAAAAACGGATCAGATCGCTTCTTCTTCCACAATGCTTCAACAGGCCGGGTAAAGGACAATTATGGGAGTGAACTGGTCGGGAAAGACTGTCGTGTCCAGTCTATTTGGATCATTGCTGGATCTGGTTCAGGAACAAAAGCTTCCATTTTATCTAGCAATTCTTCAGCAGTTGTTGCGGATATTATGATTCGTCGTGCCACCTCAGGGATAAACTTCTGCTTCACAGCACGATTCATAAAAGATAATAGACCTGCGAAGAAATAGTTAACATTTAACAGCCCAATGGGTTTTTGATGCAAATTAAGTTGGGCCATGGAAGCGATTTGGAAGACTTCTCCTAATGTGCCAAAGCCACCTGGTAGAGCGATAAAAGCATCAGCATTAAAAAGCATTTGTAACAAACGCTCTTGCAGATTTTTAACCACTAGCTCTTCTCCAATTGTGCCCCCAGAAACCGATTTCAGAGATGCAGGGATAATACCCAGAACCTGGCTTCCTCCTAAAGATGCTGCTGATGCTACAGCTCCCATTAATCCGACACTACCTCCTCCATAAACTAAGTGTATTTTTCGCTCAGCTAATACACTACCCAAATGGTTGGCTGCCTTTAAGTACTCTTCATCTTCTCCAGGAAAAGCTCCAGAAAATACACAAATACTTCAGGATTTACGAGTGGAGGTTTTCTCCATTCCTATCCTTACCCATGTGAGAAAAGAAGAAAAGAGGATATATTTATAGAGATGAAAAGATAAAGTAATAATTTTATTTTCAAGAATGGATACATTATTGCCAGCTATTCACAGTAGTCACAAGTATGACTCTGGTCAGGTATGGGTACACTATCGTTAAAAGAGGAGGAAAATTTCAAAAGCAACTAGCATACACAGTAGTCACTACTGTAGCTTACGTCAGGAGTAGGTACGTGATTGTTGGAAGAGAAGGAAAATTTCAAAAGTAGCTGCTATATACAGTAGTCATAACTGTATCTCATGTCAGGAGTGGGTACATTATTGGGAGGATAATTTCAAAAGCGACAGCTAGCATGTACAGTAATCGTGACTTTGGTTCACGTCAGGAGTGGATACATTATTACCAAAAGGGGAGGAAAATTTCAAAAGCGACAGCTAGCACGTACAGTAATCGTGACTTTGGTTCACGTCAGGAGTGGATACATTATTACCAAAAGGAGAGGAAAATTTCAAAAGCGACAGCTAGCACGTACAGTAATCGTGACTTTGGTTCACGTCAGGAGTGGATACATTATTACAAAAAGGGGAGGAAAATTTCAAAAGCAACAGCTAGCACGTACAGTAATCGTGACTTTGATCATTGTCTTCCACTGGCTTTGCGACCAGTAATGGCTTCAATGCTTTCTATGAATCGGTGATTTGCATCTCATCTAGCTTTCTCACAAACTGGCAAACAGGGTCGTTTAGGGTCAGATTCCTAAGACTGTAGCGATCTCGTTCTTTTTGGAAAATTATCCATAATCCAACAATCTCAAATTGCACTATTCCGCAAGAATGCGCTTCAAGAACCTCTCAAATATCTTCTAGAGATTCCTTACGCAAGCCATTCTTAATGAATCTTATTCTATCACTACGATTTCTGGTGATCACTCCTGGAGAACGACATTTATTGCCGCAAATCCACCATCCACAATTATGACAAACGCCTAGCCTCTTTGCTCTTCTTTTTTTGGCATAAGCACTTTTACCAAAGCCGGGCATACGGGGAAAGAACGCTTCTGGAACTTCACCAGCTGAACGAACCTTAGCTTCAATTAGCCACCGCACATTATCAGGAATGCCTTTGTGCATAAATACTCTGAATCGTTCACATCTAGCTTGATAAATATTTTTAAGAACATTTATTGGGAAGGAAGGAAAATACTTTCGTAGGGCGGAAAGAGAAGACTCCATTGATAAAGGAGGCAAAGAAAGAAATTAGTGATTGTAGGAAACGAAAATAACTAACACATATTTATAGTGATGAAAGGGATAATGCGTTAATTACACTTACAGAAGCAAGTACATTATTGTCAAAAGAAAAGACAAATGACAGCTTATATGTACAGCAATCATGACTGTGGCTCTCATCTTCCACTAGTTTATGTCTAGTAACGGCTTCAATGCCTTCTATAAGTCGGGGATTTGCTTCCCATCCAGTTTTCTCACAAATTGGCAAACAGGGTCATTAAAAGTTAGATTTCCAAGACTGTAACGATCCTGTTCTTTACGGAAAGTCCACCATAAATCCATAATTTCCCATTGCACTATTTCACAAGAATGTGTTTCAAAAGTTAATAGGATATCATCCAAAGATTCCTTACGCAGGCCATTCTTGATGAATTTTCTTTTATCTTCATGATTTCTGGAGATGTATCCTAAAGAGCGACATTTAGTATTACAATTACATCGTCCACATTTATGACAGACACCTAGCCTTTTTGCTCTTCACTTTTTGGCATAAGCGCTTTTACCAAAGCCGGGCATACGGGGAAAGAACGCTTCTGGAACTTCACCAGCTGAACGAACCTTAGCTTCAATTAGCCACCGCACATTGTCAGGAATGCCTTTGTGCATAAAGACTCTAATCCTTTCACATCTAGCTTGGTAAATCATTTTAAGAACATTTATTGGGATGGAAGGAAAGTATTTTCGCATGGCGGAAAGAGTAGAATCCATTGATAAAGGAAGAATTTGAGAGAAGAGATGAAGAAATCAGTTATTGTAGGAAACTGAAATAACCGATTATGAGAGTCAGAGAGTATTGCATCCGCTACTTAACCGGAAAGAAGAACACGCATTTATAGCGATGAAAGGATAACGTGTTAATTACGCTTACAGGAACAAGTACATTATTGTCCAAAGGTAATGCAAATTTTTCAAATATGACAAATCGTATGTACAATAATTGTGACTGTGGCTCACATCTTCCACTGGCTTTACGTCCAGTAACGTCATTAACGGCTTCTATGAGTCGAGGATTTGCTTGCCATCCAGTTTTCTTACAAGCTGGCAAACAGGGTCGTTTACAGTCAGATTCTCAGGACTGTAACGGTTTCGTTCTTCATGAAAAATGCTCCACAAACCAAGTAGTTCACGTTGCACAGATCCACAAGAATGCGTCTCAAGAGTCAATTAGATATCATCCAACGAGTCTTTACTCAGGCCATTCTTAATGAATCGTATTTTATCTTCTCGATTATCAGAGATCATCCCTAAAGAACGACATTTAGTATTACAAGTCCACCGTCCACATTTATGGCAGACTTGTAACCTTTTCGCTCTTCGCTTTTTGGCATAAGAGCTTTTGCCTATACCAGGCATGTGAGACACAAATGCCTCTGGGATTTCACCTGCCAGACGAACCTTGGCTTCGATTAACCACGGCACATCTTCAGGGATTCCTTTGTGCATCAGAACTCTTAATCGTTCACAGCGAACTTGGTAGATCTTTTTAAGGATGTTCATTGGGAGAGAAAGGAAATACTTTCGCAAGGCGGAAAAAGTAGGATCCATTTTCTAGGAGGAAGTAAAAGAAAGAAGGGGTGAAGGAATCAGTTATTATGGGCAACTGAGAGAACCGACTTGAGAGTCACGGAGTACCGTATCCGCCGTTTAACCGGAAAAGTAGATCCTACTTCATTTTGATAGATTTTTTTTTTATCCGTTGATCCAGTCCTCGATTATTGAATCCATTGTCCGCTTTTGACAAAGTTTCAACGACAATATTTCTTGATGTCTGCCTTATCTTTGACCACAGCTATCTCTTATCTTGGATGCTGCTAAGCTGGCATCAATCCTGTCCTTCTAGGTGTAGCCTCGATTATTGAATCAATTGCCAAGCTTTTGACAATATTGTCTACTTTATATTTTTTTTTTTTATATCTGCCTTATCCTTGGCTATAGCTATCTCTTATCTTGGATACTACTAACTGGCGTCAATCCTATCCTTCCAGGCGTAGCCTCGATTATTGAATCGGTAGCCAAGCTTTTGACAATATTGTCTACTTTATCCTTGAATTCCTGATGCGGGTTGGTCCCGCATATTAGCTGTGTATCCAGTGATAGATTGGTAAGAGCTGATGACATTGAGATCTAAGCTTATACTGCTGTAACTGTGCTGTGAATGTGATTCCCGTTTGGTCCTTGTTATGTAAAGGCTATGTATGCATGATATGAAATGCATGAATGCAAAGCATGTGTAATTGATGGTTCTTTTTTATTTTTATTTTTATTTTATTTTTTTATTTTTTATTTTTGGTGAATCTAGTTCTTCATGTCTTTGCTTTACTAGATCTTCTTTATGATTGCCTTATTGGACTATCATTGAATCTCTTTATGCTTTCCAGCTTTTGTTCACTGCCTCAAAAGCCCAACTCTTTTCAAAATCCTCTTTCTTTGACTTGTTCTTGAATTTTGGCCTCAATTTCTTTAAAGTTGGCCCGCCTCATAATTTATATCTCTTTCGGGTACTCATCCATTGTCATGGATTTGATACCATCAAAGGCTTTACTTTCAATGTCTGCTTTGCCCATTTTCTTGTGGCCGTGTCGACACTTGTTTACCCCCATGTTACAGTCCGAATGATTGCTCTTCCTTAGACTCAGGTTCTGATCCATAAGACTTGCCCCCTTGTCTATTGAGCTTCTTTCTTGGCAGTACTCTTCTTACACTTAGTAGAGACTACTTTGCCCCCCTGAATATGGTATTTATGTGGATAAAAGGTATCACCTCGCCTTTAACAGAAGGTCGAGCATTTCTAGACCTTTGTGATGGCACTTGATCGTAAATTTCTCTTACAAGAACCACATCTTATTAAAGAAAGACTCAAGTCATCTCCTCACTTTTAAGTCTACATACATTAATGAATAATGGTTTGGCCTTAAAGAAAAACTTTCATCAATTTGCAAAGCTTGACGAAGTAATTTACGGTCTTTGTTTTTAATTAAAATATCCTGGCATTCTTCCCTTTCTAACTCGAAGACATAAACTGTGCAAGGCAATAAGGTAGAAACATGATTCACAATAATAGCCTTTTAACTGAATGAGGATGATATCGAGAGGTAAATGTTAGGTGTGAGGAAAGTTAAGTTTGAATGTTTTTTTTTTGTGGCAGTCTTTTAGCTGAATGAGAATGATATTAAGAGGTAAATATTAGGTCTGAATAAAGTTAAGTTTGAGTGGTGTGAAAGAAGGGTCTTTTAATACTACTCGTGAGCAAATTTGATTATGGTGAAAAACTCAATAGTGATGACCTCAATTTGCCACTCTTTCCAGAAAGTTAGACCTCATCTGTTGCCCCCCAACTATTGTGATCTTTATGCATGCTTGGTTTGAGGGTTGCTTTTGTGTTCTAAACCGCCTTTGCAGGTTTTCAGTCTAGAATCCATAGTTCACTTTTTTTCTTTTTCTTTCTTTGGCTCTAACTTGAGCTTCGTTTCTTTTCTTTTCTTGTTTTTTTTTTATTTCTTTTTTTTTTTTGTGAGCTATGGTGATAACATACTTGATAACTCTCTTGAAGTGAGATGACTCAAGTGGCCTTATTTGCTCGTGCTTGTTCTCAGTCCTTTTTGGTTTTGAATTTTCCCTTGTTGCCTTTTGATGGGAGGGATGAACTTCTCTTTCTTTTTGGAGTTTGTGTTACAGAGAACCAAGATTATAGCCCTCTTGAAGTGAGATGACTCAAGTGGCTTTACTTGCTCGTGCTTGCTCTTAGTCTCTTTTTGTTTTGGATTTTCCCTTGTTGCTTTTTTTTATGGAAGGGATGAACTTCTCTTCTTTTTGGAGTTTGTGTTGCGGAGAACCGAGAACCTTTTCTTGTGTTGAGCATTAAGAAGAGTTTGGGAGGCCATTGAAGCCATTTAATATGAGAGCTACCTTGTTTGGAAACTAACCCCAAACTTCTTGCAAGGATGTTGATAACCACTGTGAATTCTTTTTGAGGGTTGAGGTGCAACATATGAAATCCTTCTTACTAGATTTGGCAGCACTTTCAAGATCATTACTATCAAATTTCCCTTAACTTTTTATTTTCACCCACGAGTAGTATCATTTAGAAAGCAAAGTATGATAGCAATAATGGATAGTATAATGGAAAGGAGTGAGAGATGGATGTAAAAAATAGAATTTTTGGTAAGAAGTGGTAGAATGTGTAGGTGTAATAATTGAATTTTTGGTAAAAATTGGTAGAATGTGTAGAAGTAATAATGGGATTAAAAAGTGGTAGAATGCACACGCAACATCTTTTTGTTAGAGAACAAAAAGAATTACCGGTTGTCGAAAAGTAAAGTGTGATGGCAATAATGGATAGTATAATAGCAAAGAGTGTAAAAATGGAAAGTAGTAGAATGCACGCATTACATCTTTTTGTTGTACCAGAAAAAGAATAGCAGGTGTCCATTTAACAAAGACTACACTCTAGATTCTGGACTAAATCTAGGAGATTTTTACTATTAGATTACTTTTGCAAGCTTTCAAAGATACAAGTTTATTCAAAGGATTCCCTGTCATTCGAAAATGTGTGCAGACTGTTAGGTCAGATCTGACTTGGACCCCTTCCAAAATCAATGTAATTCCAGCTCAAAATCTTCACTTTCAATTACCAATCACATCGGGCCTAGCAGCTTGACCTCAGTTTTGTTTGATTTGTAGAGGAATGGCCTCGGGACTTGACGGCTTAAGAGTAGGTTTTGAGATTGGTATAGCATTGACTTCTTGTTCTTTAATGATCACATTCACATCATCATCTTTATCTGACATAAAAATGATAAGTTGGGATGAGTTTATGAGTCTTTGCAGATTCTTACGGAATTCTGAGCATTCTTGGATATAATGACTCTTACTGTCATGAAAGTTGCACCACTCCTCATCTTCGACTTCTTCATTTCCAAAAGAAGACTTTCCCATGATAATCCCTTCTTTTACAAGGCATGAATATACATGCTTGAGAGGGGTTATGATATCATTGACTGACTTTTTCATCAGCCGGTGTTCTTCTATCATATTGACTGGTTTTTCTTGATGAGGCGGCAATGGATTGTGAGTGACATTCGGTTCATCGGAAAAGTCCAACCACTTTGATTCGATTAATTGTTGGACTATACGTTTCAATGCTGTGCAATTTTCCAAGCCATGGCCTGGAACGCCATCATGATATGGGCAAGTTATGTTGGCGTCATACCACGTTGGATATGGGGGTCCAAATGGATTTGTAGGAATTGGACGGATAAGTTGACTTTCAATGAGTTTTGGATACAACTCAGTGTAAGTCATGGGAATTGGTGCAAAAACTTCTTTTGGTCTTCGTGTGGGTACTGGAGGAGTCGGAACTGGTGGCCGTAACTGATTAGGCCTATTGAGAGGATAATTGTTGGGCCTATTGGGAGGATAATCATTAGGCCTATTGGAAGGATAATCATTGGGCATATTGGGAGGATAGTCATTGGGCCTATTGGTAGGATAATAATTGGGCCTTTTGGCAGAATAGGATAGGCGAGGACCGGTAGCCACAGTACCTACGAGGGGAATCCCTCTTTCGCGTCCTATTTGTTGTACTTCTTCATCTTTTGTTCTGGATGGTCCTCCTCTTTTCATAGGATCACTAAAGGACTCAGCAATCTTCCCAGTCCTAATCCCATGCTCGATCCTTTCTCCAGACATGACAACATCGGAGAAATTAGTTGCCGAATTGCCAATGAGTTTGTCATAATATGGGTATTTCAGTGTCTGGACAAACAAAGTGACCATTTCTTTTTCTGTCATGGGTGGCTGAACTTGTGCAGCTAAGTCCCTCCACCGTTGGGCATATTCCTTGAAAGTTTCTGGCTTTTTCTTCTCCATGTTTTGGAGAGTTTGGCGATCTGGAGCCAAGTCCATAACGTGTTTATAATTGATGATGAAGGCCTGAGCAAGGTCATTCCAAGTTTTAATGTTTCTTGGACCTTGACTTAGATACCACTGTAATGCTGATTTTGTGAGGCTTTCCTGAAAAAGTGCAATCCACACATTTTCATCTTTTGTGAGTGGTTGTAGTCTCCTTAGAAACAATGTGATGTGAGTGATGGGATCACTCGTTCCATCGTATTTCACGAAATCTGGCACCTTAAAGTCCGAAGGGATTACGACGTCTGGCACTAAGCAGAGGTCATCCACTGAGAGAGATCCGAATATATTACCTCCTTCAATGGCTCGCAGTCTCTTCTCTATTGTTTCGAGTTTTTGAGATTCTCCTTCTTCCTTTGGTGGTGTCTTCTTTTCTTCATACACAGTGTCTTGTTTCAGGTGAACACTAGCAGACTGTCCTGGTTCCTGAAACAGGTTTTCTTGGACTGAGACTCGTTGTGGGGTGAATCCCGGAGGATAAGTGGGATCTTGTGCTTCTTTGATGGGAACTTGAGTTGCTTTCCCTTTGATTATGTCCATCAATTGTCTCATTTGTTCTGCCATACTTTCAATCTTGGACTCCATCTCCATGAGACGTCCTTCGGCTTGTTCTGCCATTAATCTTGTTTGGAGCCGAGTTGGATATCGGTGTTGAGGTCCAATTTTACCCCTTTTTAAAGTAAGATTTATTTTATTAGACTCTACATGTATGTGATTGATGCAATGAATGCATGCATGCAATGTGAGATTATGTTTTTATCAGACTTTGTATGCACGTGATTGATGTAATGGATGCATGCAATATAAAGTGAGATTATGTTTTTATCAGACTTTATATGAACGTGATTAATGCAATGCATGCGATGAGTGAGTTTGCTTATCCACTATTGTGGAACTTCAAAACTTTTAGTTGTCATTATAAAGACCAAAAAGTTAGCATAATTTGATGCGTGGTTTTAATGCATGAAGAATAATTGCACAAGAAAGATAAGGTTATTAATAAGTTAAATAGCAATTAACAACTCATAAAGTATTATGGATAAACAAGTTAAAACCATACGAAGAAAAGTGTAAAGTAACAACACAGCATAACAATGATATGCTTATGGCGTTAGTAAAATGGTAGAAATTCTATGGTCAGTTCTATGGTTAAGTGGGGAGTTCTATATGCATAAGGTGGCTTATCAAAAAGGCAAGGGATAGTTCCCGAATCCCGTCACTAAATCATAGTGACGGCCCGATTCCTTACCCTCTAGGGTTAATGTAAGGAATGGATTAATTCGAGTCGTAGCTTTTCGTGGGCCCATGCAGAGACTAACCGTCTCAGGAGGCAATACACTACTTTGCTACTTTGAAACCGGTGAAGGCTTGGAGACCATGGCCTCACAAGGACAACAACACCAATTCCGCTTAGAAAGAATTGTGTTCGATTTGAGAAAGCTCGGGTATAGAGCTTCATATTGTGAATGCATTATGCATGTTTAGAATAAGTAAATATAACATATAAATCCACATAATAAGCAAAGTAAATCAACTTTAGGCTCGACTCACTAACGTGGAGTCCCCAGCAGAGTCGCCAAGCTGTGGCAACGTCGGGTTTTCTGGAGTCGCCACCAATCTGTTTACCTAGGTCGATTGGTCACCTTAAATATTGGTCTGCGAGAGTTCGGGGGTTCGGGAGTACGGTTACGTTAAAACAACTTTGTTAAAACGCCCAAAAATTGGCACCTTAGTTGATTTTAATTTTGTTTCGCTTTGCTTTTAAATAATTTTCAGTTAATTTAGAGATTTTAACTGAATTAGTCGAAATGTGGATTTTTAAGTTAATTTGTATAAAATTTTATACTTCCGAACCATGGACTCTGCCGAGTCATTTGGACACGGAAGATTTTGATACCGAACCATGGACTCTGCCGAGTCATTTGGACACGGAATTTAGTGAAATTTTAAACAATTTTATCCATATTGTAAAAATATGGATTTTTTTATCTTTTTATTTAATTTATTTATTTTAAAAATTTTGATATTTTCCAAACCGTAGATCCTGCCGGATCATCCGGATATGGAAATTAAATTTAATTTATTGTTAGTTATATAATTATTACTTTTATGGAATTAATTATTAGTTTAATTACTAATTCGTAATTCTTTTTGTTATAGAATTTTTAGATAAAAAATTTTTATTTTTTATTTTCTTTCTTTTCTTTTCTCTCTTTTCTTTCTTATATTTTTCTTTTCTTTTTGATTTAATCTTTCCTTTCTTTTCTTTCTTTTCTTTCTTTTCTTTTTCTTATCTTTCTTATCTTTCTTTTCTTTTCTTTTTCTTGTCTTTCTTATATTTTTCTTATCTTGTTTTAGTTTTCTTTTTGTTTTCTTGTTTAATGAAAAATATTTATTATTTTAGTGGATTTAAAAGTTATATTTTAAATAAATCAGTAAAATATAAAGTCTTAATTTTCATGTATTTTTTTTAAACAGGTTTTATTTTTACTGGATAAAAATAACTATTAAGATTAATTTTAACTTTTTGTTATCTTTAAAGAATTAAAAACATGTATATAAAAATAAAAATAATTGGCTTTTTTAAAAATGATTTTTATTAGCCTTAATAATTAATTACAAAATAATCTTCTTTTAATTTTCATTTATTTATTAATTAGTAAAGGGTAAAGGTGAATTAAATAAAAAATTATATAAAGAAAAAAAAAATTAATAATAATAAAGTGGGGCTTTTTGGCCATCCACTTTAAAAATAATAATAAATGTTAGCAAAGTTAATTAAATTAATTGTTAAACAACAATAATAAAAAGTTAGTCAAGTTAATTAAATTAATTAATTAACAACAATAATAAAAAGTTAGCCAAGTTAATTAAATTAATTAATTAACAACAGTAAAAAGTTAGCCAAGTTAATTAAATTAATTAATTAACAACAATAATAAAAAGTTAGCCAAATTAATTAAATTAATTAACAACAATAAATAAAAAGTTAGCCAAATTAATTAAATTAATTAATTAACAACAATAATAAAAAGCTAGCCAAGTTAATTAAATTAATTAATTAACAACAATAATAAAAGTTAGCCAAGTTAATTAAATTAATTAATTAACAACAATAATAAAAGTTAATTAATTGTTAACAACAATTATAAAAGTTAGTAATAATGCAAAAATTAAAAGGTTAGTAACAATAATAGTATTAAAAGTTAGTTGTTAGTAAGTTAATAACAACAATAAAAAAAGGGGTTAGTAATAAACAAATAATAAACAAACAAGTAAAAATTAAAAGGGTTAGTAATTAATTCTGCAAGAATAAAATACAAAGTTAGTGACCAAAGTGAAAGAAATTGAAAAGATGAAGGATTAAATGAGAGTTGTACCCTTGATTTTAAATTCTGAATTCTGAGAAACGGAAACAGAGGACGCGCTACGGGGGGAAGAAGATGGCTTAATCGTCAAAATGAAAAGTTTTGAGATTTTCTGAGGAAAGGAAGGAGAGCTAGGGACTAAGGCTGTAATTTTTTCTATTTTAAAAACGGAGCTCTAAGCTTTTCTTTCTATTTTTCTCTGTGTTCAGCACAAAATTTGGGGGGCTATTTATAGAGGAAGTTTGGCTGAACTGTTGATCGATAAATTAATAAAAAATTTCAAACTTATCTTTTAAATTGGTAAAATGACAATTTTAGTCCTTTACGTCTCTCAGCCTCTGGATAAGTTCCTGAAGCTTCTGATTTTGACAATTTTGTCGTTTTCTGTCAATTTGCGCCAGAAACGTCGGCAGGCCCAAAATTTTATGTGACAAACTACCAAATGCTCCTGGAACTTTCAGAATTTGTCAATTTTTCCCGAAACTTCTTAATGTTGTCATTTTTACCTCAAACTTTTAAATTTTGCCATTTTTTTTGGAGTTTTCTTTTTTCTTTCAAATACACACATATATCATTTTAAATCAAATCTTCACAAAAAAAAAAAAAGTATTTTAAACTAATTAAAATTTTTAGTAATAATAATAATAATAAAAATAATAATTTTTTTTATTTAATTTCTTTTATTTAATTTCTTTTAAAATTTTTTATGGTCGGACGAAATTGGGTGTCAACACACTTTATTCCCTTTATAAACTAAACTTTTTTATATTTACAACCGAAACAATTATTATAACCGAAACAACCAGTTAACCGGTAAAAATCTTTTACATGTTACTGTTTCATTTTTGTCATTTTCTTCAATAGCTGCTACAGTAACTTACCGTAGTGGCAATGCAGAATTTTCCTATTTGAGTCCTTGGGCAAGCATATTTAGAGGTAGATCTCTGTAAATCTAAATGGGGAGTGTATGAGGCCCTTTTTCTTTTAGAAAATGAAAGTCATTAATAAGAAGCATGTGGTATATGAAATTTCATCTAATGTTGAAACTTGGTAGACATTTTGGGGGTCCATATTATCAAATTGACGGTAGATTAAAAAAAAGGAAATAGAGAGATAATGAAAATGTCTTTTTTTCCTATTATTTTAGTAGGAAAAGCATGCATTTTAAAATATAATGTGCAAATTCTAAATTTCTTACATTTTAGTAGGAAAAAAATATAATGGGCAAACTCTAACTTTCTTATAACTCTAGTTAGATTTTTGTAATTTTGAAGTAGAAAAATGTTCTACTGCTTTTTATTGGCTCTACTCTTGAGAAGTTACATTGTAGCCATCATTATGAACTTTTACTTTCCTCCATTTTTTCATATTTGTTTTTATTTATCGAGTATAAAAGACTTTTAATTTTGGGGGCCATGCTTCTTATAAGTTCTAGCCGTGATTTGACCTTTTTTATTTTTTTAATAGACCTCCTAATTTTTATAATATTTGTTGAATGCAAAAAGCCTACAATGTCTTACCTCAAGAAAGTAGAACGGGACACTCTTCTCTTCAAACAATTTTTTATTGGAATTTTTTTTTATCCCCTAACTTTATTGTTTCTTTTCACTTAGATCCTGAAATCTCTCTCTTTTTCTTTCTTTCTTTCTTTCTTTCTTTCTTTCTTTCTTTCTTTCTTTCTCTCTCTCCCTTTCTCTCTTTAGTTTTTTGTCTCATGGCAAAGTTTAGGAGCTAGTGAAGAAAAACTTAAGGGTCCTAATGAGTGGAAGAAATGTGAAAGTTTAGGGACTGAAAGAGGAATTTTGCCTTCTCATTCTATATAGGCATTAAGTGTTGTTTTATCAAGTGGGAGCATGTTTGGGTTGAGAATAAAGAGAATTGGCCATGGTTTGGAGACATTGGCATTAAGTGTGGCAAGTTGGGGTAAAATGTGGTGTTGTTGCATTTCTAGGCATGAACACTAGAGCCATAACACTCAATTTGGTGCTACAACACTAGGAGTGCCTGAAGTACTTAGCACCAAATACATTACCGCACAAACTGTAGGGTTTCGGGAGCCAAACACAGTGAAAACTAACCAAAACCCTTTAGGATCCAAGTGAAACGGAGTAAATCGGGTGTTTGAAATTTTCATACCTAGTATGCTGGGATCTTTCACCCAACTATTGAGTTGAATCATAAACTTAAATAGTTGACGTGTTCAAGTTCTCTACGTATTCACACGAACTACTAGGATAACTACACTTCTACCACATTTCGGCAGCTACGTTCCTCTTACGCCCGTAGTGTTAGCTTGTGTCCTCCAAGAAAAAGGAAGAGGAGAGTGTGGCCGGAATTTTTCAGAACCTTTCTGATTTCATCCTTAGGGTGGCTAGGGCTAGGACTGTGAAAATTTTCATTATATGATGTATATATAGTAAAGCTCAATTCCCAAGTCTAATAGGTTTCATAATCCCAATCGAATTAGGCCTAATTTTGGGCTTCATAATGGCTCAACTTTTGGGCCAATTATTAATTTGAAATTATCATGAAACCAAGACCCAAACAATTTAGTCTATGTACTCAAATAATTCAATTGACTCTATGTATGTGACCTAATAGGCTCATATCACATTGGCAATAATCATAAATCACGTTTATGATCATAAACAATGAGCGATGTCTAGCAACACATTATTGTTACTCAAATGACAAGATAGTCGGTGATTCGACTAAATCTCTATGATCATTATTCGTATATGTCATTGTCTCTTTGTCCAAGATATCAAGACCGAGCACGAGACATGAAATATGTCATTTTCATACAACTCAATCTAAGGTCTTTTTGTTATCGAGTAAACTGATTAAAATTGATGACATTGATATCTTATGCCAACTCACTTGAGCATAACCATGCATTTCCTCAGTCTCATTAAATCAAGGGGCCTGAAGATATCATTCTCATTAAATCAAAGGGCCCAAAGATATCATTCTCATTACATAGGTGGGACAAATCTCATCTTGATCATATAAAACCTTCCGCATGATATATGACTTACCCAATAACCACCTTCATGTTCACTCAGTTACGAGTAACAAAGGGAAGTATCAAAGTATGTGACTCACATGTAGGGAAACTTGATGATCTTAGGTCAAAGGACTATATATATCATGATCACCACGATAATCACCTATGACACGCATATAATGATCCATGTAGCATTCTTATGGTGGGTCAATCTAGTACACAAGTTCTCCAACTTGTACCTATATGTAGACAACATATCTCATATTAGTCTCCACACATGCTAGTTTTTATGTATTATTGCAACCCACTCAACAATAATACTAGATTAGGGACGTTTAAGAATATTATTATTCTAGGGTTATAATTATTTTTTATTATGTCACACAAAAACAAAATAACAAACAAAATTATTGGATTAATGCCTTAATAAAATATCATAACTCAATGTGCAAAATACAATCATCTAATGATTGGGTTTTGGGCATAACACGAATACAAACAGAGTTAGAGCGCATCCGGTCCTTAATAAGAGGAGTCTAAATGGACCCCTAACGGCACCAATGTGTTCCTAAGCCTATTCTAAGAATATCTAAGAGTCTAAATTAGGTCTTACATCCACTCCAGGTTGATTAAAATGCATTGGTTAACGGAGTTAGTGCTAGATAAGAATAAGAGGCTTAAGGCTCAAGTATGTTAAGACGGCCTCAGGTAAATGTATATGTTCTAAGTGATCAAGAGAAGCCTAGCTACTAAGCTTGGCAAGGTAAGCCACCAAGTTTAAGTATTTCTCTTGTACAATATGATAACAAAAAAAAAGTGGCAAGCAAATCTTGCTAAGGTAATACAAAATTCTTGCAAAGTAGGAATAGGTTTAGGATGAGTTCTCATCATAGAACTCTAATTATTGGCCATTACTTAAGACTTCAGGGAATAATATTTTTATGACAGCACACCAACAATGAATTTATATTTGATATATTTATTTGTCCTAATATTTTCCTTGCAAGTCATAAATTCATTATTGGGAATCATTGCATTCTTATTCTTTTAATTTTCATATTGTGCAGATTTAGACATTGTTGAGTGAAACACCTAATGAAAGGAGTTACGCTAAGATCTTTGTTGCACATATATACATAATGAATCTATATTGATTCTAATTGTTAGTTAATTAATTTTATATGCTAGCTAAAAATGTTTTCATGGCCTTGATAGTGAGAAGGCTAACTTTGGGCAAGACAACGCAAGTTGAGCTTAGGCTCTTGATCTTAGTTATGGCTGATTTGAGGAGTGATTTGTTAAATGACAACGAAAAGTGGCACTAATGTTATATGTTATTGTATAGGTTGCTATTCTTAGATTAAGAAAGAACATGTTTTGTTTTTTTAGGCAATATTATGATTTTGTATATAATTTGAGGAATTATGATGTGCTTATTGATTGTGTATTGGTTTTTCTTTATAAGATGATTTTTTGCTGAAAAAATTTACTTTTAGGCTATATTAAGTAATACAATCTATGCGTTGCTTCCTTAAAAAGTTAAGGGTTGCATGTTCCAAGTTCCATCAACATGCAAGATTGCCTCAATGGCAGATTGATTTGTAAAATATGGGGTTCGATGGACTTCTTTTTTCGAGAAAGATACTAATAAGAAATGTATAATTTATTAGTTGAATCCCATTTAATTTTTTAATGGAACCCATAATACTTCATCATATCCATTGGAACAAAAAAATTTGAGTTCCTCCTACCCCAATAAATACAGAAGTGGGTCACTCCCTATTTTCTTCAAACAATTTTTTATTGGAAAAAGTACTTTTTTTGGTCCTTAAACTTTCATGTGTTTTCCCACCGAGGACTTAAATTTTCATTGTTTCAATCTCTCATTTTTCTTCAAACATGTGGCAAAGTTTATGGGTGAGTTTTTCTACATATTCTATATAAAAGATATGTATGCTTTTCTAAGGATGATCAATTGCTTAATTTAGTTTAAACTGAATCAAATTAGCCAGTTTGGTAGGCATTGATTTTAGATGGTAACAACTAGAAAAGGATGAAACTGAAGTGAAGTTAACCAAAATTTTCAGTTCAGTTCAATTTCAAACCAAAATAACTGAAATATTGCTTATAGCTAGCAACTAGTGACTTAAAATGCAAAACAAAAAACTGTGCATACCTTAAGTAACCATTTGATGAGAATGGGAGGACCAAGTTTGGGTTTACTGCCCAAGTGAGTTCTGAGATTGTTTTTCTTCTCATGTTGCTTTCTAGGAGTGGGAGGTGATAGATGCAGAATATTAGGAGATAAACCCAGAGATGTAATATGTTGAATTGAGTTTAAATAATTTGTAATGTGTTGAATTAGGTAAGCTAAAAAGAGCCATGTCAAGATTAACAAGCAGAAGGGGATAAAGGGAGAAGGCTTAGATTGAAAGACCTTAAGGGCAAAGTGAGAGATGTCATGGATGAAAAAGCTTTGTTTTTATGGATTTGTTGGTTTTGGCTAGTGTTTCTCCTTCTCGGGGTAGCTTCAAACTCTTTTATGGAAAGAATTAAACTTTAGAAATCAATAGGAATCGATCATGTCCTTTGTCACCTTAAAACTCACCAGCAGTTGCGACAGTGCAAAGAGTAGTAAAGTGGACTAACGTGGTTTAATGTGGCCCAAATGTGTCAATACTGATGTATTTTGGTTAGATTAAAGCCTTCTTGGTATGAAGAACCCACAACGTAAGAAAATTAAAATCAGTTAGGGTAAACCCCATTGATCGTTCCTAAACTATATCTAATGTTGCTTATTTGTTCCTAAACTATCAAATGTTGCTTAATCATCCCTCAATTATATCTAGTGTTACTTAATCATCCCGTCGTCCATCACAGCCATTAAGGATGGATGAAAAAATGATGTGGCTACTGATTTGGCATGGAAAAATAATGTGGCTACTGATGTGGCATCACTTTTTCATCTATCTTTAACAGTATGATAGATGGTAAGACGATTAAGCAACACTGGATATAGTTTAGGGATGATTGAATAACATTTGATAATTTAGGGACGAATAAGAATAAGCAACAATGGATATAGTTTAGGGACAACTGGTAGAATTTACCCAATCGATTAATTCGGCCACAGAATTAACTGACCTTTCAGCTGACCACTGCACCAAAGCTTATTTTTTTTTTTGTTAATTTATTTTTTAATTAATTTAGTTTTACAGTTTAAATTGAATAGTGATCACCCCTTCTCTCACTTCGTCTAATCCACAATTCCTAAGTTTGTAAGTGTTTTTCAATTAATATTTGTAAAATTAAATAATTTGTTTGCGGTATCTTGATAAATTGGTATTGCTATTATCTCAGAATAAGTTTGATGTATGATATATCATATCAATAAGTATAAAATATGATAGTAAAGTATCTATAAGGTACACTTGTGCAGCTTACTACTTCATCACTTTAGCATTTTTTACAAAAAATGCCATTGTATTTTGAACAATACATTTGTCTGAGTAGAACACCATTGTACAAAATAATACGTTTGTTTCAATAGAACATCATGTTTATCTAAAGAGAACAATACTTCATAGAACAACACATTTGTCTTGAAATAATAACATTTTTTATTAAATCAAATAATATTATTCATGAACAGTATTTTTTTTTAAATTAACAATCTTTTATAGAACACCTCATCTATAAGAATGAAATAATATTTTTTATTGAATGGAATAACATCATTTAAGAACAGCATATCTTACAAAATAAATAGTACATTACAGAACAACACATTTATCTAAATAGAACAAGATTTCTCCTTGAATCGAACAAAATTATTTACAAATAGTATTCTTCCAAAATTGACAAAATTTTACAAAACACTATATTTGTAAGAATGAAATAACACTTTTTATTATAATGAACAGCACTTATAACTGAAAGGAACAACACTTATCACAAACAACACTTATCACGAACAACATATCTTACAAAATAAACAACATATTACAGAACAGTATATTTGTATGAATGAAATAACATTCATTACTAAAGGGAATAATACTTATTACTAAACGGAACAATACTTATTACGAATAACATATCTTATGAAATAAATAATATATTATAGAATAACGCATTTGTATGATTAAAGCAACACTTATTACTAAATGGAACAACAATTATTATTGAATGAAACAACACTTATTATAAATAGTACATCTTATGAAATGAATAACATATTACAGAACAATACATTTGTATTAACGGAATAACACTTATTACTAAATAGAACAACACTTACTATGTATATTACATCTCATAAAATGAACAGTATATTGTAGAACAGTACATTTATATGAATGAAACATCAACTATCACTGAACAAAATAGCATTACATAATAAAACTATATTTCGCTCTAAATAAAAGCTGAGTCCATTAGCACTACTATCAATGTATTCCTACTGGCAACAACCTCCATTGATATAGTTGTCTTCGTTGTAGCGTCGTCTTCTTCAATTTTTTCTTTATTGGACATATTCCTATGGTAAGTCCAATTCACGCTCGCTCGGACTCGTCATCGGCTATATAATCGAAGGAGTTGATGGAGTACGACATCCTCTGCTATTCCATTTTTACAAATTTGGTATTCTGTAAAATATTATTAATTTGGGAAGAAATGTTGTCTGTAAATAATATTCTTTGAATCAACATAAGAAATGTTGTTCCTTTCAAACAAATGTGTTGTTCTTTAAAGTACTGTTCCCTTCAAACAAACGTGCTGTTTTTTTCAAATAAATGTGCTGTTCTGTAAAGTGTTGCTCCTTTTAAACAAATGAATTATTCAAGCCACAGTAGCAATTTCACAAGTATTACAAAAATATGGGTGCAACACCTGATTTGAGAGTATTTTGTCCTGAGCCATTATAGTATGTCATATAGAGAACTTGCACATTATTGTTTGAGCAGCAACACCTTTTTTATTCATTCACAAATAAAAAGATATAAATTGAAGTCCAATAAACTGCTGGACTAGGAAAATATTCCCATCATAAACACAAATCCCTAGTTAAGTTACTTACCCTAATTTTTCAATCACAATAGTGGATTCAGCCTTTATTCACTCATTTGATAGTTTAATGCTTTATGTCTGTTAACTACCTACAAGATAGAAAAAACTGAATATCATAGAATATCCTAGAAGTAGAACACTATCTCTTTAAGAACCAATTTTTTTCTATTTTTCCAAGTACCCAAGCCAACACATTTAGTGTAGCTTCCCACACTCTTATTTACTACTTCCATATATTGAAATGTTTGGTTTTGTTTTCGGTCCACTCAGTAGATTGACTCCAGACACAACATCCACTAGCCACCAACTACATGCACCTAACCAGCAAATGATCCATTTCCTTTGAAACGCTTCTGCATATTGGACACAACTCATCTACCAAACAAACTCCATAAATTGAAAAGTTTGTCGGAGTTGGTACCATGACTTGAAGCACCCCCCATAGGAAAGCAATCACTTTTTAGGGACACAATGTGATGACCAACATTCATACCTAGAAGAATGGTTCACTTGTAGCAACAACTTATCAAACACATGTTGCTGATGTGCTTGACCGAATATATGCCATCTTTACATGGTGTTCAATAGCATCTTCTTCTTCTGCAGATGGAAAAAAAAAATCACTGGAAAGCTGAATTGGCCCATCAAGCTCTCTTAATTCTCTCCATCAAAGTGTCTTTCACAAGCTCAAACACTATATATCTCCACCAATTTCCCCACTTTCTTTATGATACTACTATTTTTCAACATCTCCAACATATACAACCCAGGAAATCTCTCCATAAAACACATATTTCCTACCCAATTGTTCTTCCAAAATCTAACTCTTAAACCATTACCCACCTGCCAATGAATGACATTGACAGACAAGACACCAATTTTTTATATGTCCTCACTCGTTTTAATTATACTCCCCCATAGTGATCCCATTCTTCTGCTTGCCCAATCATTATTAATTCCACTCCCTTCACCATACAAATTGGACATAACCTTCTTCTATAATGACCTCTCTTTCGTATTAAATCTCCACCATCACTTCCCTAATAAGGCTAATTTATTATCCTTAAACTACCATGCAAGACCCACCCTCTTTTTTTGAACTTAAAACCTTACTCCAAGCTACCCATGAATTTTCTTGCACTTCCTATTCTCCCCCCAAGAAAAAGTTGTTCTCAAACTCTCAAGTGTTTTTAGGACTCACTCTATAGAAAATGGCTCAAAAAACTAAGAAAAATGGAGTAAACTCAACATTATAGATTAATAAGGGTCAACCTTCCACCAATAGATAGACTTCTAGCTACTCAACTTAGATTTAAATTTTTCCACATCCATCTTCCATGCATCAATTCTTCCATATTTAGACCTATTAGAAGCCCCAAGTATTTAAGTAGTATTTTTGCCTGCATTACATTTAAGTTTTCCACTACTTCAAATTCCAAATCAATCCCCAAACAAACAAATCAGGCACATGTTAAAATTTGAACTCGAAATACGTTGAAAGCATTTCAGCACCCTTTTCAAATTTGGCATATTCTGCTCATTCCAAGATCCAATAAACAAGGTAATATTGGCATATTAAAGGTGACTTATAACCACACCATCATTTTGCAACCTTTACTCCCTCAAACAAATCTTTTTCCTTTGCTTCCAGCATCTTGATATTTAACACTTTACTTCTATAAGAAACAGGAACGAAGACAAAGGATAACCTTGACACACTTCCTGTTCCATCTAAGATTCTGACGTTGGGCTCCCTGCAACTAAAACTAAAACAGCAGTCCACGATAAACACCACTGCAATTGGCTCAATATTCCTACACTGTTGAAATCCACCCAGGATCATAAAGATTGTCACCTGGCCTATATACGACAAGGAAGATCAAGGGAGCAAAGTGTATAGTTATCAAACAAGAGGGGACAAAGTGTAGTATCAACCAAACATCAGGAGTAATTGTAATTCTCCCCATTTTTATTAATGTAATTCCGTAAATGACTATTATTCATTTATTTTAATTGTTTTCATGCAATTTTTTTATTAAATTATATATTTTAATATTATATTTGAATAAAAAGCAAAATAGAAGTGAGGTACAAATTAATTTTTTTCAAAATAAATGAATAAAGTAATAATGAAGTCATGGCTTAGAAAGCAACTGACCGTGCTCAACACTTTACGTGATTGCAAACTTGTTTCCTTTCGAAAGGGAGGCACATTTTTTGCGATGATTTAGCGACGATATGAAGTCATCGGGTGTTTTGTTCTTTTTTTTTTTTTTTTGAATTGAAAGAAAAGCAACGAATTCTACCTTTGTTTTGTTCATTTTTTCTGTAGTTCTACCCAATTTAATTCAACCCATACACTTGACGAATTTTGCTTGTAGTTTCAATATTACAACTATGGGGCTTCCATCTCACCAATCCAATTCCTTTCCCTTGAAACCCTAGTCTTGATTTTGCATTAGAAGTCCTTGCCAAACTAAGCTAACTAAGAATCTATTCCTCATGCTTCTCTCATGTGCATTCGCGTGGGAGGGCACCGTTAGTAGCTAGAAACCTCATCTTGTCGCTACAATAGTTGTAGAACCTTGAGTTCTCCTGCGCCCACCTGACCAACCCTCGTTCAATAGGGTCTAGCTCCCTGATTTCGTTAAAATTTCTGGCCTTTAAGTTTCTGTAGTAGGCTTTGAAAGGGCCCTTGGACCAATCTGTTTGCACCTTACCTCCTTGTGTCACCCAATCTCCACTCCACAAGGAGCAATAGATCTTCATCCGTTGCTTGTTCAAGTATGGAATCCCAAATCTTTCTTGGTTGGTGAACACCCTTATTGGGATATCATCGACGAAGAATCTGATAAAAAAGAAGAGTGAATGAAAGTTAATGCCTTTGTCATCATTATGACTCATCCAATCATTGGAAGGAACCCATCGAAGCAAGACATAAACATACATATAGTATTGAGATTGACCCACAACTTTATCTTATTAACTTAACAATCTAGCACCAGCTACACATAGTCTGCTTATTCTAAATTCATCAAATGTGAAATTAGTAAGCCGTCTAAGGATGCCCCAATAATCTCCCCATCTAAGTGATTCAAATACATTGGCCATGCTCCCCCCTTGAATTGCATATTTCAAGCACCATCAATCTACTCAACTATCGGTGGAGCAATGCATGAGGCAGTGGCGGAGCGAATAAGGGGGCAGGGATGCCATAGCCCTCTAACTCAACATAATTCATGAACTATGATTAGGCCAAAAAATTATTTTATACATATTTAGTAAAATAAAAAAATTATATATAAATTTTTATAGTTTACGATGGATGTTATTACAAAAAAAATATTGCTAGCTATCATATTCACTTAGCACCACAGCCTGCTGCCCTAAAAAAAAAATTCCTAGCTCCACCCCTGGTACGAGTCATCACCTATTCTTAGATTTCGCTCAACCATGGCTAGAGACATAAGAGTCACACCTTGTCTCAACCTTAAACCCAACCAAACTGTTAGCTTTGATGCCATTACTGGGAGCAGCTGGTGGACCTCTCAAAAACAAATGCTTAAATAGATAAAGGTAACTAATAATGTAAAAATGGTGTTATTCTTACATGATGTTTTTGGGATTCCATAGGATGGTATAGTTGTGAAAGTCTTTAGTTGGATCAAACCATAGCTGGAACTCCTCCTCCCTATCCCCTGTCCCATTGGCATATATATTGGTGTGAAGAGTGTAGGGCTCACCACTTGTGTTCCCCAAGAACTCAAAATCTATTTCATCATGGTTTAATCCTTTTGAAGATAGCTGCATCTCTAGCAATAGAAATCATCATTAAACAATATTTATTTCATGTATATATTAGGGAAACAAGATATTTGTAGGGCTTGATTATAAAATAAAAAGTATTTTAGATGTTTTAGACTTAGATCTTGTGTATACATGAATCATGTAACTGGCACAAAAACAAATGTATTTAGGCTCAATTTGGTATGTTCAGAAAAATGATCCCACAATAAGAGTTAGAGTTTTGAAACAATCGTTCTAACAATTTAGAAGTTATTTGAGACTTCTACACTAACCCTAAATTCTATTTCTAATTGAGGCCTAATCTAATTAATTAATCGAAATTCAAGGGAAGAAAAAGGGACAAGAAATGGCTACACACATAAAAAGTGGTAACTGTTCCAGAGGAATCACCCGCATGAAGTTTCACTTGGACATCAAATCTTCCGAAAAGGTAATCATTTCTGGAAATGAAGCCACCGCCATTGATCTGGTCGAGCTTGACCTTAAGCAGCTTTCCTTCTTCAAAAATTCTAATGTGAGAATTTCCATAGAGAATTTCTATGTCTGTGTTGAAATTTGCAAAGATGGTGGCCAATGATTTAAGGATAAGGAAAATCCAAAATAGAGATGAAAAATTTGAGGTGATTTTCATCTTCTGGGGAGGAAGCGAGAGGTAACTAATAAGGCTATAATTATCTCACTATTTTAGTATAAATAGATTTCCCCCAAAAACTTGTGTCCCGAAAAAAGTCTCGAGGATCATTTGAATTTGGATTGAATTTGGCCTATATTTAGTTCTGTGACCAAACTTTCCATTGACTTGGGAAACTCTAGATCAAAATCCATGTCCAAAACATGATTTTACTTATTTTTATTTTTAATTTTATTTGTTTATTTTATTTTATTTTATTTTATTTATTTTTGCTTTAGATAGAGACAAGTTTCGTATGTATTTTCCTCATTTGTCATGCTTGTCCTTACAAACACAAGAAAGAATATTTAGATAATCAAAGCGAAGAACAAATTTGTATCCTAAGAAATTTAAAATAAATATGATGTAAAGAGGGAAAACATAAAAGGTGAAAGATGCAAAAAAATAAGACAATTTTGAAACAATCCACATTTTTTGGCAGTCAGAAATATAGTAGTTTTAAGTAGTACTATCTCGTAATCTCTTTGTATCATTTTAAATTTTTTTACTTATATTTATTATATTAATATTTGTTAAAATTTTTTAAAAAATTATATTTAAAACTATAAGTCTTATAGCTTCTAAGTATAATTTTTGTTTTAAAATTTTCTAACAAATATTAATATAAATAAATTTATGTCAAATTTAAGTCAAAAATACTGAATTGGTGCAAGGGAGAAAAGGGGCAGAAAAGCTCCAACCCTAATCATTAGTTCGGACAAAAAGACTCTCATTTGTAAACAAACAGTAGTATGAAACAGAGAATAGAAAAAGAAAAGTTAAAGGCTTCTACTCTGCCTTTGCATACAACTTAGTTGAAGGCTTGTATATGCTCAATGTTAAATCTCAGAGTTTATTAGAATAGTTTATTGAACTTTTATATTGTAATTGTTAGGTATTTGGCTCAAATTTAATGAAGCAAAGGACTTGTTGTACGGTTAACCCATCAATAAGAGAACTAATGGAATTGGCTGAGAATTGAAATTGCATGCTGTGTATATATCATAGAATTAAATACCATGGTATACCGTTTATCGCAAATAAACGATATACAATACAAATATTTTTACATTTTGTCATTTTATCATGCAGTATGTTGCGATATACCGTGATATTTTGTAGTATTTAGCATACCATTCACTTTTTATGTACATATTGTGGTATATATCGTGATACTTTATTTTTCACAAATGTGTGTGAGATATTTTTTTGTCATTTTACATCAAAATATCATAAATATATAAGACATTAAAATATAATTAATACACATATCATAAAATAAATATTTTATTTTTATTCTTTTGGTCGTTTTTCTTAGTTTATATAAAAATTTAATAGTTACTTTAAGCCACTTAGGAATTCAATGCAATATTAGAAAATGTATTATTATTATTAAAATATTATTTTTTCTCTTATATCAATAAATTAGTTTCTTTTTTAGTATTATTTATTTTTCTCTATATCTAACAATTTTTTATGTTTTTTATTAAAAAAAAAATCTTCTACCATATATATTTTATTTATATTTGATAAAATTATGATGAGAAAAATTAGATTATTCTTAAAATAATATTCTAACATTTATTTTTTTACAAAAACGGAAACGTTATGAGGTGTGAATACCATATAGTATATCTTCAAAATTTAGGATACGCTATATCTAGCGGTAACGGTATTTAACATATTGAGGTAGATTTTAAGTTTCTTTCAAGTCCGAATTTATCGCCTTGAGTCCGTATTGTTTTTGGGTGTTTTATGTTTCGAAGAAAGTTTAAATTTTTTAGTTTGTTTAGGTTTAGTTTTTCTTTTTAATTTGGTTTAGGTTTGGGAATAACTATAATTTACCATATAAAATTAGGTCATGCTTGTAAATAACATCCTTATAGTTTGAAAGCCCTTGATTTTTTCAAGATTTTGGACCACGAAGAGGCGATATGACACTGTGAAAAATATATATTGGGCAGTCTTTTATTTGGCCTGGTATTTTTTTTCTGCTTTTTTTTTGTTGAAAAAACATTAAAATTGGTAGGGATGATAATTCGGTTAAAACCGAACTGAAATTTTTAGTTTTTTTGGTTTTTGGTTTTTGATTATAACAAACCGAAATAATTGAACTGAAGTAGAACCGAACTGAATTTTTCAGTTCGGTTCGGTTTCACACCGAAATAACCGAAATACAACTTATGATATTCTAAGCCAGTGACTAAAATGTAAAACTAAGCCTATGGGTACCTTATTTAAACATTTAATAAGAACTAGTGCACTAAAATTGGGTTTTAGCCACAATTGTTATTCTGAAATCGTCACCACCATCGCAGATCTCGTTGTCACTTTCTCTCCTCCCTTCTTCTCTTCCTCCACCATAGCACCACCTTGGTTAGTCCTTTTTTCTCCTCAGCGGCAGCCAGTAAGCTCCGAAACTTTCTCCTCTTCCTTGGCCGATGGCCTGTCCTTGTAATCTTCTCTGGCATAGGAAGGGTGGAAGGTAATCGATGATCGGCTTCTCCACAATGACCTCCTCCGCCTTTGGAGTAGGCGGCACCTTCTGGGCACTGCCATCACACGATGCTTCTTCCTAGTTTTTGCACCATTGATTCGCCATCGCCAACGTTCTGCTTCTTCTTCCCAATTTAATTACCATGGCCAACCCCAATATAATCCATCAACTCTCTATTTCCTTTCTAGTTGCCCCTCACTCATTTCAATCTATCAAATTACCCAAAAATAAGAAATAAAAATTTCAATTTTTTTGGATACCGAATTAATTGATTGTCTTAAACAAAACTGAACCAAAACCGATTTTCACTCTATTTAGTTTCAATCGAAAAACTGAATTCACCAAACCGAATTTCTAAATTAATTCAATTTTTTTGTTTAAATTGAATAGTGCTCACCCCTAAAAATTGGCTCTGTTTGTCTGTGGTGATTTCTCTAATCCCTCCAACTTCGAAAGTAGGCTTTTTTACCTTTTTTTTTTGTTGAAATTGATTTTTTTTTGGGCTAATTTTTTTTGGCAAAAAAAAGGTAAATTACATAATCTATCTGCTTTTAATCTACGGCAATGTCTCCTAATCCTCAAATTTTGAAAGTAGTCATTTTTCTCACTTTGTCCAAAACTGTTGGCTTTTGTGTTTTATACCCCCCATCTTTCATGAGTAATACTTAAACCCAGATTTGTTCTGAAATCCCAATTTCACTATATTGTTTTTATATCGTATATTTTCCATTTATGAAATTTCTTATCAATATCTTTTAGACATTTTAATTTTTTTAAAAAATTTTAAATATCTCACAATTTATTTTTGAACACATAATTTTTTATGTCATTTTCCATATATTAGTACTATAAGTGAAATTTTGTTTTAATTGATAGCAAACGTGAAGCTTGGAGGGAGCTTCTCCAAAAGGTAAAAATCATTAAAAAAATCATTTACATTTTAACTCAGCCCAAATCGGCCACTTATGTCTTCTACAACTCAAATAAAGCATTGACATTATGTAAATGTGCCAAACAAGCTACTCACCATTAAGTTGTGATAATATGACAACAGGTGGGTCTATTATGTTAAATGGAAAATGAGTTGGCGATACTAAATGGAAGATGATATGGTAATACGGTGTGTTTGAAGATCCTCTCTCTGACCTATCAACACGCCATCAGCTGTCCTCTCTCTGACCTAACCCACACACCATCCTCTCCCCAGCCTAACCCACATGCCATCCTCTCTCTAGCCCACCCACATGCCATCATCTTACTGACCCACACACAAGTCATCCTCTCTCCACCAAGATTGCCTCCACGATCCATCAAATCAGCATGAACGGTGTTGCTCTACTCTTGGTTGTGCAACCAATCTCGGATCTGGGGATCGGAAGGTGATAGGATGGGCCACCATGTAGGTTAAAGTAGGAGTTAAGTAGGAGGCAATGATTATAAATAAGGAGAGAGTTAGGTGACGTGTCTTAAAGTTGCCAACTAAGATAAAAGAAACAGAATATCCCTTGCTTCAGATGAAATATTCTAAGATGGTCGCATAAAATAGGTCAGATGGCCCAGTTTAAGAAATGGGTGATTTTTTTGAGCCATGAAAATCATAAGTGGTCGATTGGGTCAAGTTAAAACATAAGTAATTTTTTCATGATTTTTGCCTGTTAAAAAATTTCGTTCTTTCTCATGTTTTGGGGAGTTTGGTGCCTACGCCAAACGTGTCCAATCAATCACGCATTTCTGGTCCATGTGATATTAAACGGTAATCACCAAAACCGCCAAAGCCCACTTCCTCTTGCCACAATTTTTTCTTCTCCTCGGCTCATGAAATTATTTTTGCATGGTGATTCGCTCATCAAACTTTTAAGGAAAATTTACAAAACCCACTCGACATTTAACCTAATCTACATTTACCCCTCTATTTTAAAAATTTTATATTTTTTAAACTATGAATAGTCACATCCGTCAGTTTGTATGTTATCTAAGTTGGCCAAATTCTCTTATTGTCCAATAAGATTTACAAATTATACAAATTAAGTACAATATCAACACATGCCACCTGCAACCCATTTTTCACTAAATATATAATATATTTCTAATAATTTTTTTATTTTTGAATAATTTCTATGTTTGCAAATTTACTAATAAACATAGAAAATTTAGAATTGTTTAAAAACAAAAATTATTCAGAAATAGAAATTTTATTGACAAAAATTTACTAATAATCAGGAAGAAAGAGATGAGCCAGTTGAGTGATCCACCGTGGCAGGTAGTGGCGGAGCCACGTACCCCCGAGAATTTTGGATGTCTATAAATATTAGATACTAATTTTGTTATTTTGTGAGGAGTTAAAGACCAAGTGCAATATTTGCCCCACGAACTGGTGAATAATATTAAAAGGGTAAATTGCGCCAACAGTCATAAATCTTTACTTTTCATTACAAGTTGTATCTTAAATCTCTCAACTATTGCATATTCATCCAAAATTATTGTCTGGCATTGCAAATTCGCTCTTTCACCAATAGTTAACATTTTTAATGACCAAATTAAGATAAATATACAATAGTTAAGAACTTAGAGATGAATTTACAATAAAAAGTAAAAGTTTTAAATAATTTTTTAAATAATTTTTTTCTCTTAGTTTTGATCGCTACTAGTCTTGCATATGCTTAGTCCCTGAGCCTAAAAACCTCGCGCCGTCACTGGTAGCAGGAGAAGCTGGCCTAGACGGAGAAAAAGGCAAGGACGAAGAGCTTGGAGACGGTGTTGGCGAGGATAAATTCAGAGTCTCGGGTTGTTCTGGTGATGAAGTGGATGGACAAAAGCGGAACAGTGAAGGTTATTAAAAGAGGGCATTAGAGTAAATTAGATATTAAAAAAATTTAAAAGGAAAATAATTTAACCAGCTTGGGACAACCCCATAATGAAGTAGTACATGGTTGAGATTTTTTTAATAAATAGTGGTTAAGTCACTTATTAAAATTGAAGAAAATCAAATTCTATGTGTTAACTAAAATTAAGCAATTTTCCAGTTGAACCAATCAGTGGTAGAAGACATAATGTTTAAGTAACTTCCAATTTTTAAGCCAATGGGAAGTGAGGGATCAAACCTTAGACTTCTTAGTAATAATTAACAATCAAATTACAGATAACGAGATCTGTGAAGCTTTGGGTTTTCCTAGATGTCAGGGTAGAGCGTGACCATTCCCGGACGAGGCACGCACAGGGCCTCCAAAGGCTCAGCCTTGGGAATCGTAATACCCGTATGCTCCTTCATTTCAATCGCCTCCTCGCCCACCCTCTTCCACTCGAACGCTTGAACCATCGATCCCAGCGCCACTCCCATCACTTTCGCTGCCAGCGCTTCGCCGGGGCACTTCCGCCGTCCGGCACTGAAAGGAATGAACTTATACCCATTGTTTTTCCCGCTTTCGAACCTCTCAGGTATGAAACTCTCCGCATCCTCCCAGGCATTCGGGTCCCTGTGGATGCTCCATAGATTCACCAGCAACATCGTGCCCTGCGCCACGGAGTAGCCTCCAACGGTGCAGTCGGCGGCTGCTTCGTGCGGCAGAAGAAGTGGGACCGCCGGAAAGAGCCGCATTGTCTCCGAGATGCAACCATTGAGGTAGTTTAATTTTGATAGGTCTGCCACGTCCAATAGCTTTTGGTGTCCGATATTGGCTTCGATTTCAGACCAAACTTTGTCCAATTTGTCGGGATTGTTTAGGAGAAGTGCTATTGCCCATACCAAGGTCGTTGTTGTTGTTTCTATCCCTGCAATTAGCATCGACTGGAAAAGACATGAAAAAAGATTTGTCAATCTATTGGTCCTCTCCTCAATCTGATCGAACTCGAGCTATCTTTGTTGCTTTGGACTTAGATATGTGTATGAGTAGTTTTGTTATAATAGAAACCTATTTGCATGGAAGATTCTCTCCCGGTTACCCTTTGCTTGATATATGGTTGATGGATCCATTTTTTTTTTAAGAGCAAATGAGCAATGTAAGATTTCATTAACAGTAAAGAAGAAAATACAAATTTTATGTTAGAGAAAAAAATGGAAGAAACTCCACAAAACCCAAATAACCCAATTTAACTAGAGCTTACAAAAATAAGCGCCTTAATCTACAAATGATACCCTAACCCATACCACAAAAACCCAAGCCTAGAATAAAGCTCATACTCAAACCCAAAAGCCCAAGAAAAACCAAAATTGACAACCCTATTTTGAGGGAAATGAAATACTGGCCGGTCCTTTCCGGTGTCATGATCCCTCATTTCAATTTTTTTATTTTTTATTTTTTAAATTTGACGGGGAGCTGATTTTAAAGCCAATTTCTATTTAGTTTTGCTTGATCCTGGTTGAGTTTGTAGACTGAAGGCCGACCATAATTGATGCAGATGCTATGTATACTTCAAGTTTACAACTATCTGCCTGTATATGTACAATTGACGTGTACCCAACAGATTGAAGGACAGATCATGAAGAGAGTTTTTTTCACTGATCTATTTAGAAGATAAGATACCAAGATTAAAAGAAATGGCTACTTACCAAAATTACTGCTTTAATGGTCTCATTCGTATAGAAATCCGGTTCCACTTCTTGTTTCGATAACATGACATGGATCAAAGTATTACCATCCCTTCCTTTATCTTCTCTCTGGTTCCTCATTTTCCTGCTCTCTTCCACGATGTGCTCCAGGAACTTATCCATTTTCTCCATCCCCCTTTTCATTCTCTTCTCCACCCCTCCAAAATCCACCCACCTCAGCAAAGGAATATGGTCGTTCATATTTTTTCTCCCAGCAATTTTAAGCCACTCCTTCATCAAGCCCTGGAACTGCCTTGCTTCCTCGTCCACCCCGCTGTATCGATCGCCTGCGATCATCCTCACCATGATATTGAAAACAAGCCCCACAAGTTCTGAGGTAACCTCTACCTTCATCTGTTTCCCCTCTGAGGCGATGACCAGTTGCTTCAGCATCCGGCGCACTTCTTCTCCCCAGATGCTTGACAAAGCGTTGAGCCGAGTTGTGGAGAAAATCTCTGTGGCCGTGAGGCGCCTGAGGCCGCGCCAATAGTCTCCATAGGATGCAAACCCAACGGAGGAATAGTTATAGTTCATGTGTTTTCCGACCATATTTTGAGGGCGGTTTGCGAAAGTAAGGTCATTTTGTTTTAAACACTCTTCAGCTGCTTCAGCTGAGGAAACTACGAGGACATTTCGGGTACCAAATCGAAGAGAGAAGATTGGACCAAATTTTTTGGAGAGTACATCAAGTGTGCGGGTGGACATCTGGTTCCTTTACCAAATGGAGATGACCTATCACCGGGAGAGCTGGAGGGCTTGGTGGGAGATTTTTTGGGGTTGCTAGTTTCTGTGTGATGAAACTTGCTGCAAACAGGAAAACAAAGGACAAGAAGATAACGGAGAAAAACATGTTCAACAATTGCTTGTAAGACTCTATTTGGTGAGTGATTGCTGTAGAGTTGGCTTGCTCACATACATGATGCGTTCCTTATATAAATGGGGATGTGACGAGGTTGGTCCGAAATAAGACTCCTCGGTTGGCTTGTCACCAGGTCGTCCTACTTGTTCGTCCTTAATCCAGAAATCCTTTTATTATTACAAATCCTTGCAACGGTCAACAGATCTCTTATTATTTAGTTCCCACTTTTCTTAAATGTGCTTTGACCGGTCAAATGCATCGGCCACAATCAAGGATGACAATTGGATGGTTGAAATCAATGATTCGCAAATATCCATCAATGAAAAGTGAGTCAACTGATAAAAATACCTGCGATTGTGTGGACATAGGTAGCAAATCACACTTGTCTGGCAGGTACGGCTGAATGATGTGTAGGCATGAAATACCTACATTTAACTAATGTTTTATACTATTTCACATCGAATTTTTTCTTGTATGTATATTATGATTTTGTGTATTTTATGATTTTATTGTATTATATACAGAGAATGACTTTGTATGTATTTTTCATATTTTATTTTTATGAAATTTAAAAAATGTAGTTTAAACCGCGAGTTGCCCGCGGGTCATGGGCACGGGTGAGATTTTTAATTCGTTTATGGATACTAGCGAAGTCGTTGGTACTAAAAAAACTATGGACACAGATGACGGGCAAGGGTATCTACGTCCAATCCGCCCCATTGTCGTCCCTAGCCAAAATAAAGGTGAGAGTGGCTTTACAGGAGTGGGCATGTGTTTTTGGGATAGGCATAAATGTACCATTAGTCCTCCAATTTTTCCAACCCACACAAATTGGTTCCTTAACTTTGACTTAGTATGACTTAACCCTCAAACTTTGCAAAATCATGTGACCTAGTTCTCAAAATTTTTAAATGACATGACTTAGTCCTTCAGCTGTCAAGAAAAACTATAACTTTAAGTCCTAACTTCCAATCTTTCAGCAAAATGACCATTCTTTTTAGGAATTTCTATTATCACCAAACTCATGAGTTAACAAAATTTGCTAAAATTTGAAATACATAATTAACTAATTAAATAACTTACAAAATGATAATCCAAAAAAATTATATATAAATAATTTAAAAATTTTCTATTTATTTAATAATTTATATTTTGCTTATTTTTTTAGCAACTACCTTGCTTGATTTATTGGAAACCAAAAAAATTATCTTTTATGCACTCCACTGTTATGTTGATCAATTATTTTTTCTCACATTTTTTTTCTTAAAAAATGTGCAATATTAGGGAGTTATGAATTTCGAGATCATTTTGCAAGAGTTTTTTTTAAAGTAGATTTAGCTTTCAAACAATTTTCCAAATTAATCTTTTTAGTATTAATATTTTGTGATTTAGAATTAGTATACCACATCATCTTAGAACTAATTCATCTCTTGCAATTCTAATGCTAATGAAGATGGTATTATATAATTTTCTTGGCTTTTTATCGTTTGTTTCCAAAGAAAAATTTAAAAATAAATAATAAAATTTACCCACTTTTATATAAGTATTAGCTAAAACTCTTATACTGAGTCTTTGAACTTTTTAATTCTACAAAAAGCTGTTATATAAACCATAACAAAAAAGTAATGTAAGGATATGCCCCATTTACAGGAAAAACAACACTAACAGAAGAATTATAATTTCAGACTTATAGTATGTATAATCTAAGAAAAAAAAGTCTTATAATTACTAGTATGAAATTAGCATTGTGTCTCTAGAACTAGCTTAATGGATGGATTCCACTTGATTAGAATGATAACTAACTTTTTTGTTCTTTTGATGGATACCAATTAGACAGCCAAAAAATCCCTTTTTTATTTTCTCCACCTTTACTTTGATTATTTATTTTTCCTATCTATTTTCTTACTTTTTTTAGTAATATAAATTCACCATTATTAGCAATTTTTCCACACAAAAAAATAATCCACCTCTAACTTTAGGATGATTTTTCTCTTACTTTCTTCCTCAACTTTTCTTTACCTTCTTTATTTCTTTAATTTCTTGCATATTAACGGCTTTTTTTTGTTTAATTTAAATCTTTTCCCAAAATATAAATATTAGTTGGAATCTATCAAAAGAAAAAAAACATATTCAATATTCTAATTAAGTGGAATCGATCCATTAAACTAGTTCTAGAAATTTGATGCTAATTTCATATTAGTAATTATTAGATTTCTTTCTCTTAAATTATACATACAATTAGTAATTATTTGAAAATTAAATCTACTTAAAAAAAACTATTTCAAAATGATATCTAAATTCATAACTCCGTAATATTGCACATTTTATATAAAAGAAGTGAGAAAAAATACCTAGAAAAAAAATTGATCACCATAATAGCAAAGTGTGTAAAGGATAATTTTTTTTTCTTTCAAATAAATCAACCAAAGTACTTTATAAAAAATAAGAAAAAATACACAATTAAATAATTAGAATTTTTTTAAATTATTTTATATAATTTTTTTGAATTATCATTTTGTAAGTTAATTAATTAATTAATTATGTATTTAACAACTTAGTAAAGTTTATTAAACTAGGGTTTGATGATAATGAAAGTTCCTAAATAGAAGGGTCATTTTACTAAAAAATTGAAAGCTAGGGCTTAAAGTTATAGTTTGTCCTGACAGTTAAAGGACTAAATTACACCATTTAATAAGTTTGAGGATTAAATCACATGATTTTACAAATTTTAAGAACTAAGTTATGCTGAGTCAGAGTTTGATGACCAAGTCGAAAGAAGACTTCTTGACTTGTCTTGTCACCAAGTTGTCTTACTTGTTCATCCTTTATCGAGAAATCCTTTATTATTACAAATCCTAGCAACAAATCTCTTATTATTTACTTCTCACTTTTTTTAAATGTGCCGGTCAAATGCATTGGCAAAATTTAGAGATGGCAAGTGAGTGAGTGAAATCTATAATTCATGGATATTCACCTACGATTGATGGATAAACTGGTAAAAATATCTGCGATTAGGTGGAAATGGGTAGCAAATCACACTCATCTGGCGGATACGGCTAGATGACATGTAGGGAGTATCCATTATGGTAAATTCGACCCACCTACCGCAAAACCCGCAAGCGTAAATTTTCTACTTATAAATTATAATAAGATGAAACACTTACATTTAACCAATATTTTATATTAATTCGCATCAAATTTTTTCTTGTATGTATATTATGATCTTGTCTATTTTATGATTTTATTATATTATATATAGAGAATGACTTTGCATGTACTTTTCATATTTTATTTTTAAGAAATTTTAAAAAATATAATTTAAACCGCAAGTTACCCATAGGTTGTGGGCATAAGTGAGATTTTTTACCCGTTTGCAGATACTGACGAAGTCATGAGTACTAAAAAAACCTGTAAGGGCCCAAATCCAGAACCGGTCAACGGAACACCTGCCCACACCACATGGGCTATCCTTTAGAAAAGGATAAGCGCTAGGTGCTTGTGTTCTAGAATTGGAGCCTATATATCCACATAAGGCTTCCCACAATTCACCCATGTGGGATATGGGGGTGTTACAAACTCCCCCCCTTATGTACCCAACGTCTCCGTTGGGGTCAATCGGATTACTTGGTTCCCCGGAACAAGTAACCTCTCTAATCGGACTACTTAGGCCCTGGCCAAGTAGCCTCTCGAATCCAGGATCAGTCCCAGTAGACGATACATGTGCATACCCACTATGTCACACCATCGTGGTCCCGGGTTGGCTCTGATACCATTTTCTAAAGGATAGCCCATGTGGTGTGGGCAGGTGTTCCGTTGTCCGGTTCTGGACTTGGGTCGTTACAGATGGTATCAGAGCTGACCCGGGACCACGATGGTGTGACATGGTGGGCATGCACATGCATCGTCTACCGGGACTGATTCTGGATTCGAGAGGCTACTTGGCCAGGGGCTAAGTAGTCCGATTAGAGAGGTTACTTGATCCGGGGAACCAAGTAATTCGATTGACCCCAACGGGGACGTTGGGTACATAAGGAGGGAGTTTGTAACACCCCCATATCCCACATGAGTGAATTGTGGGAAGCCTTATATGGATATGTAGGCTCCAATTCCAGAACATAAGCACCTAGCGCTTATCCTTTTCATAAAGGATAGCCCATGTGGTGTGGGCAGGTGTTCCGTTTACTGGTTCTGGACTTGGGTCGTTACAGATGGTATCAGAGCCAGGTTTGGTTCAAAGTATGTGGTTGTGTCCGCTGGTATGGGACAGGGGAACTTCCTTATACTGAGAGTCCATTCCTAAATACCTAGCGCTTATCCTTTTCTAAAGGATAGCCCATGTGGTGTGGGCAGGTGTTCCGTTGACCGGTTCTGGATTTGGGTCGTCACAGATGGTATCAGAGCCGACCCGGGACCACGATAGTGTGGCATAGTGGGTATGCACATGCATCGTCTACCGGGACTGATCCTGGATTCGAGAGGCTACTTGGCCGGGGGCTAAGTAGTCCGATTAGAGAGGTTACTTGGTCCAGGGAACCAAGTAATCCGATTGACCCCAACGGGGACGTTGGGTACATAAGGGGGGGGGGGAGTTTGTAACACCCCCATATCCCACATGGGTGAATTGTGGGAAGCCTTATGTGGATATATAGGCTTCAATTCTAGAACATAAGCACCTAGCGCTTATCCTTTTTCAAAAGGATAGCCCATGTGGTGTGGGCAGGTGTTCCGTTGACCGGTTCTGGACTTGGGTCATTACAGATGGTATCAGAGCCAGGTTTGGAATTGGAGCCTATATATCCACATAAGGCTTCCCACAATTCACCCATGTGGGACATGGGGGTGTAATGACCCAAGTCCAGAACCGGTCAACGGAACACCTGCCCACACCACATGGGCTATCCTTTGGAAAAGGATAAGCGCTAGGTGTTTATGTTCTGGAATTGGAGCCTATATATCCACATAAGGCTTCCCACAATTCAACCATGTGGGACATGGGGGTGTTACAAACTCCCCCCCTTATGTACCCAACGTCCCCGTTGGGGTCAATCGGATTACTTGGTTCCCCGGACCAAGTAACCTCTCTAATCGGACTACTTAGCCCCTGGCCAAGTAGCCTCTCGAATCCAGGATCAGTCCCGGTAGACGATGCATGTGCATACCCACTATGTCACACCATCGTGGTCCCGGGTCGGCTCTGATACCATCTGTAATGACCCAAGTCCAGAACCGGTCAACGGAACACCTGCCCACACCACATGGGCTATCCTTTGGAAAAGGATAAGCGCTAGGTGTTTATGTTCTGGAATTGGAGCCTATATATCCACATAAGGCTTCCCACAATTCAACCATGTGGGACATGGGGGTGTTACAAAACCACAAGCACGGATCATGGGTAGAGGTATCCACACTCGATGCACCCTATTGTCATCCTAGCCAAAATAAAGGTGATAGTTGCTCTTCAAGAGTGGCCATGTGTTTTTGGGATAGGCATAAATTCACCATTAGTCCTCCAATTTTTTCAACTCACACTAGTTGGTTCCTTAACTTTAACTCAGTATCACTTACTCCTCAAACTTTGCAAAATCATGCGACTTAGTCCTCAAACTTTTTAAATGGTGTGACTTAGTTCTTCAACTGTCAGGAAAAACTATAACTTTAAGTCCTAACTTCCAATCTTTCAACAAAATAACCCTTCTTTTTAGGAACTTCTATTATCACCAAACTCATGAGTTAACAAAATTTACTAAATGCATAATTAACTAATTAAATAAATTACAAATGATAATCCAAAAAAACTATATACAATAATTTAAAAAATTTCTATTTATTTAATAATTTATGTTTTGCTTATTTTTTTAGCAACCACTTTGCTTGATTTAGTGGAAACCAAAAAAATTACTTATCTTTTATGCACTCCATTGTCATGTTGATCAATTATTTTTTCTCACTTTTTTTTTTGTAAAAAAAGGTGCAAATTAGGGAGTTATGAATTTTGAGATCATTTTTCAAGAGAATTTTTTAAGTAGATTTAGTTTTCAAACAATTTTCCAAATTAATCTTTTTAGTATTAATATTTTGTGATTTAGAATTAGTATACAACATCATCTTAAAACTAATTCATCCCTTGCAATTCTAATGCTAATGAAGATGGTATTATAATTTTCTTGGCTTTTTGTCGTCTATTTCCAAGGAAAAATTTCAAAATAAATAATAAAATTTACCCACTTTTATATAAGTATTGGCTAAAACTCTTATACCGAGTCTTTGTACTTTTTAATTCTACAAAAAGATGTTATATAAACCATAACAAAAAAGTAATGTAAGGATATGTCCCCTTTACAAAAGAAAAAAAACACTAACAAAAAAATTATAATGTAGACTTATAGTATGTATAATCTTAAAAAAAAGGTCTTATAATTACTAATGTGAAATTAGCATTGAGTCTCTAGAACTAGCTTAATGGATGGATTCCACTTAATTAGAATGTTAACTACTTGTTTTTTCTTTCAATGGATTCCAATTAGAAAGCCAAAAAATCCATTTTTTATTTTCTCCACCTGTACTTTGATTATTTATTTTTCCTATATGTTTTCTTACTTTTTTTAGTAATTTGAACTCCCCATTATTAGCAATTTTTTCACATACAAAAATAATCCACCTCTAACTTTGGGATGGTTTTTCTCTTATTTTCTTCCTCAGTTATTCTTTACCTTCTTTATTTCTTTAGTTTCTTGCATATTAACGGCTTCTTTTTTGTTTAATTTAAATATTTTACCCAAATATAAATACTAGTTGGAATCCATCAAAAGAAAAAAACATAGTCAATATTCTAATTAAGTGGAATCCATCCATTAAACTAGTTCTTGAAATTCGATGCTAATTTTATATTAGTAATTATTAGATTTCTTTCTCCTAAATTATACATACTATTAGTAATTATTTGATAATTAAATCTACTTAACAATAACTATTTCAAAATGATCTCTAAATTCATAACTCCATAATATTACACATTTTTTATGGAAAAAGTGAGAAAAAATACCTAGAAAAAATAATAATTGATCAACATAATAGTGAAGTGCATAAAAGATAATTTTTTTTGCTTTCCAATAAATCAACCAAAGTACTTTCTAAAAAAAAGAGAAAATATAAATAATTAAATAATTAAAAAAATTTAAAATTATTATATATAATTTTTTTGAATTATCATTTTGTAAGTTAATTAATTATGTATTTAATAACTTAGTAAAGTTTATTAACCTATGGTTTGATGATAATGAAAGTTTCTAAATAGAAGGGTCATTTTGCTAAAAAATTAAAAATTGGTAAAATTATAATTTATCCTAACAGCTAAAGGACTAAGTGGCACCATTTAATAAGTTTGAGAATTAAATCACATAATTTTACAAATTTAAGGACTAAGTTATACTAAGTCAAAGTTTGATAGTTTGATGACCAAGCCGAAATAAGACTTCTTAACTTGTCTTGTCACCAAGTTGTCCTACTTGTTCGTCCTTTATCTAGAAATCCTTTATTATTACATATCCTCGCAATAGATCTCTTATTATTTACTTCTTACATTTTTTAAATGTACCGGTCAAATCATGGCTCTTTAAGAGTGGGCTTGTGTTTTTGGGATAGGCCTAAATTCACCATTAGTTCTCCAACTTTTTCAATTTAAAGGAGTTGGTCCCTTAACTTTGATGTAGTATGACTTACTCCTCAAACTTTGCAAAGTCATGCGAGATAGTCCTCAAACTTTTCAAATGGTGTGACTAAGTCCTTCAGCTATCAGGATAAATTATAACTTTAAGTTATAAATTTCAATCTTTCAGCAAAATGACCATTCTTTTTAGGAACTTCTATTATCACCAAACTCATGAGTTAACAAAATTTCCTAAATTTTTAAATACATAATTAACTAATTAAATAACTTACAAAATGATAATCCAAAAAAATTATAAACAATAATTTAAAAATTTTCTATTTATTTAATAATATATATTTGGCTTATTGTTTTAGAAACTACCTTGCTTGATTTATTGGAAAACAAAAAAATTAACTTTTATGTGCTCTACTATTATGTTGATCAATTATTTTTTTCTAAATATTTCTTCTCACCTTTTTTTTTTCCTTATAACATGTACAATATTAGGGAGTTATGAATTTAGAGATCATTTTGAAATATTTTTTTAAGTAGATTTAGTTTTCATACAGTTTTCCAAATTAATCTTTTTAGTATAGTATACCGCATAATATTAAAACTAATTCATCTCTTGCAATTCTCATGGTAATGAAGATGGTACTATAATTTTCTTGGCTTTTTATCATTTATTTCCAAAGAAGAATTTAAAAATAAATGATAAATTTACCCAATTTTATATAAGTATTAGCTAAAGTTCTTATACTGAGTCTTTGAACTTTTTAATTCTACAAAAAAAAAATGTTATATAAACCATAAAAAAAGTAATGTAAGGATAAGACTTATAGTATGTATAATTTAAAGGAACGAAGTCTTATACTTACTAATATGAAATTAGCATTGAATTTGTAGAACTAGCGTAATAGATGAATTCCACTTAATTAGAATGTTGACTACTTTTTGTTTCTTTTGATGGATTCCAATTAGAAAGCCAAAAAAATCCATTTTTTATTTTATCCACCTTTACTTTGATTATTTATTTTTCCCATATATTTTATTATTTTTTTAGTAATATAAATTTCCCATTATTAGCAATTTTTCCATACAAAAAAAAATCCAACCTCTAACTTTGGGATGGTTTTTCCCTTATTTTCTTCCTCAAATTTTATTTACCTTTTTTATTTATTTAATTTCTTACATATTAATGGTTTCTTTTTGTTTAATTTAAATATTTTGACCAAATATAAATACTAGTTGGAATTCATCAAAATAAAAAAAAAATAGTTAGTATTCTAATTAAGTGGAATCCATTCATTAAACTACTTCTAGAAATTCGATGCTAATTAATTTCATACTAGTAATTATTAGATTTCTTTCTTTTAAATTATGCATACTATTAGTAATTATTTGGAAACTAAATCTTCTTAAAAAAAATGTTGCAAAATGATCTCTAAATTCATAACTCCTTAATATTGCACATGTTGTATGAAAAGAGAGAAAGAATACCTAGAAAAAAAAAAATTGATCAACATAATAGTGTAGTGCATAAAAGATAATATTTTTTTACTTTCCAATAAATCAACCAAAGTACTTTCTAAAAAATAAGAAAAATATAAATAATTAGAAAATTAGAAAATTTTTAAATTATTGTATATAATTTTTTTAAATTATCATTTTCTAAGTTAATTAATTAATTAATTATGTATTTAACAACTTAATAAAGTTTATTAACCTATGGTTTGGTGATAATGAAAGTTTCTAAATAGAAGGTCATTTTGCTGAAAAATTGAAAGTTAGGGCTTAAAGTTGCAGTTTATCCTAACAGCTGAAGGACTAAGTTGCACCATTTAGCAAGGTTGAGGACTAAGTCGCATGATTTTGTAAAGTTTAAGTACTAAGTTAGCAGAGTCAAATTTTGAGGACTAAGTCGAAATAAGACTCCTCAGTTTGTCTTGTCACCAAGTCGTCTTGTTTGTGCTTTATCCAGAAATCCTTTTATTATTACAAATCCTAGCAACAGTCAACCGACCTCTTATTCTTTGGTTCTCACTTTTTTTAAATGGGGCAAATTGCACCTATGGCTCCTAACTTTTTATTATTGTCCTATTTTAGACCCTTATCTCAAAACTTTACTTGGGGCATCTTGAATCTCAATTTTTTGTTTCATTTTTCACCTTTAGATAACAGAAAGTGTTAAAAATAACGGAAATGACTACATGGCATGTCAACTTGGAGTAATTGCCCACATGGCACAATGAATCACCAGCTATATATGTCCACAATTAGTCACATTAGACATTTAGGGCTTATGTTACAAAAAATGAAGAAACTTAGAGCCTATACAGGGTTAACACTCATCTCTCCTTCCTCCTTCCTCCTCCACCACTCCAGCCTTTCTTGCGTCCACCTGTTGCACGATGTTCCGATGCCTTCCAACCTCCATTTGCCGCCATCAACCCTCCTAGTTGGCTAGCCAATGTTGCACCACACATCCTAGACGTTGTCCCTCTACCGTCCACACTAAGCCGAAAGAGAAGAAGGGAAGGACGATTCGCGTCCATCTCGACTACTTTTAATTCATCGACTGCCTCTACTACTGCCTGTCATACCCATTTTGTGACGCTGACACTGAAGCCCGAGCAACCGCCGTCCTTCGTTTAGTTGTCCAGCCAGAAAATTGAAGTCAGACCTACAACCCAACCCGTCTCCCACTGTCTACCTAGTGAAGCATTTGGGTAAATTGCACCTATGGCCGAAATCAAGAGTTGAAATCGGATGAAATTGAGGGGTTGGAATCGAAGAAAATTGGGCAGCAATCAACTGAAGCCAAAGGAGGCAAAGGAGGGCTGGAGGCGGCGGGGGAGGGAAGAGAAAGGATAGATGTTGGCTAACCCTGTTCAGGCTGTGAATTTCTTCAATTTTTTGTAATATAGGCCCAAAATGTCTAATTTGGCCAATTTTGAGCATTTGTCCCAAGTTGGCATGCCATGTGGTCATTTTCAATTTTTTTTAACACTTTTCATCTTCTAAAGATTTAAAATGAAACAAAAAATTGAGATTGAGGATGTCTCATTCGAAGTTTTGAGGTTAGGGTCCAAAATAGGACAATAATAAAAAGTTAGGGGCCATGGTGCAATTTACCCTTTTTACATGTGTTTTGGCCGCTCAAATGCATCGGCCAAAATAGAGCGTGAGAGTGGCTCTTGGGCATGTGTTTTTGGGTTATTACTATCCCTGCCACTGAAGCGTTGGAGTCTAATCCCCGGCTTCCGATTGACTGAAGATCGGCCTAGGCCCTGGAGACAGCTGCTCTTGCTCCCGGGTGTATATACCCTCCTGGTCAAACCCGAAGACTCTAGTTTCAGCTCCGGCTTGACCAGATCCTCACGTATGTAGCTCCGCCGCAGCAGACGATCACCAATTTGAGCCCTGCTGAATCCGTGAACAGGAGGTCGTCCTGACGTCTGGATGGGTAAAATCTGTTCAAGAGGAAGCGTATCGGCTTCTAAGGGCGGGTCAGCCGGACGGAGAGTCGCGATCTCATCAGCACAACCGTTACTCTTTTGTTTTTTTTTTTCGAACAGCAAACAATAAGATCAATTAATGAAGCCCAACAGTTACTGCTGTGCAAGGACACCAACTCACAGCTTCTAGAGCCTGTCTGGATACGAGGGAGGGCGTGGAAGGGGGAAGAGGCGCCCCTTCCTTTTCGCCTTTGGGTGAGAGGAAATAGGAAGGAAAGGTTGATAGGGGATTAGACTCTTCCCCCTTCTCCCCTTTATCAACGTAACCGGTAATCCCTCCAAATCGGGGGAATCGGAGGGGAGGAGGAGATCAAATCTGAAGAATTTTTTGTTTTCAAAATTGCCCTTCTGTTATAATTGCTCTGTTCATTCCGTTTCTCAGTTTCTTCTTGTCGTTGCTCTGTTCATTCCGATTCCGGCAAATATGGGTATCGGGAGCGTGTTCGGCGATGAAGTCGAGCGGCGGAGGGTCGACGAGGTGACGGTAGGACTAGATGGTGAGGCTGGAGTGGTTGGAGGCAGTGGTGAAATTAGAAGTAGAGATTGCGATGTCGTCGTCGCAGTTGGAAGAGCTGGAATTAGGGGGCAGCCAGGCGGCCAGGAGGAGAGATAGATGGCATGATGGTGGAGATCAGGCCACCGGTTGAGCGGCGTATGGAAGGAAGCTGCCGACTTTTATTTTGTTTTTTGGGTTGCTTTTCAGTAGGAGCTGGTATTGGTAGCTACGAAAAATGAAACATAAGTCCCATGGGTTTTTTATTGGCCTAAAGGACACTTTGTCCCCTGAAATATAATAACTCGGACCTTTTGGCCCCTAAAATGTGACTCGGGCTAACTTGCCCCTTAAACTTTGAAATATGGGACCTTTCACCCCTTGAGTCATTTAAGTAAGTCACATGCCAATCACGTGGGGGGCACTTTTGACGGGAATGAGTGTTAGCATTTTGTGAGGACTAGAATGAAAAAAAAAATAATAGAAAGGAACTAATTAAGAGTTTGGCCAATTAAAACCGAAAGTTGGGGCTGGAGCATTCAGGCGCAAAACGTTTAACGTTTCGCGGCAGTAAGTATGTTTCTGCAGGGGAAAAAAAAAACGAAAGGTAATCTAGGAGCATTCAAGCGACAAAAGCATCTGGTGGGGGACCTCGTCTCTCGAGATTCCATGCGATTTGAAGATTCTTAAACTTTCTTGGTCTTCCTTGTCTGACGAAGGTAAAAGTAACTTTATTGGTCTTCTTTGTCCTCATCTTCCATGCGATTTGAATATTAATCGGGCAGTGAATCTTCTTGCTCTATTTTCATAAATAATGGGTTGAATCGTCTCTGCCATTTTATACACAGTAGTATATATATATCCATGGACGGTAATTTTGTGTTGACATTGTGCTAGTGAACCGAAAAAACAAACATGCCTTTATTATGTGTGAGTGAATTAAGAAGAGATAAACAATCATATGGGCTATACAGTAGGATTTACAGTAGGATTTACCAAATAGGCTTATCCTTTTGACGTCAAATGGTAGGAGTCTTCGTGCCACGGATGAAGAAGCAATTGACTTAACAGAGCCTCGGTTTGAATCATTCCACTTGGCAACTGCCAAGTCACCTTGAGGCAGTGAAATTAGCAAGTCTACCTCATTCCATTTGAGGTATTGCTGAATTTTCACTTTCACTTCTTCTATCTACTGCTCCCAGTGCCTCTTTCAACTGCAACTCCAACTTGGCTGCTTTCTGTTCCATTTCTTGTGCCCTAATATATTGTTCAAAAATTGTTGCCTTCGCTTGAGTGGGGAATGGGTCATCAATCCATTCCCAGAAGTCACACTTCCTTCCCTGTGAACAAAAAATGCATTACTAACATTGACAACAAATTGCTACCAGGCTGCTAACAACTGTCTTTGTGCAAGAAAGCTAACACTTCAAAACATTGCCTTACCAGATCACTATAACTAGACTACTAACTATTTAAATGCATATAGAGCTAACTTGTCCTAGTTTCGAATTGGTAATACACAAAGCAAAGCGTAACCTAAAATGTAAAATACATGTGCTTCCAAGATTTGTGTCTGCTACCCTGCTCCAACCAAAACCAGCCAACTAAAGAATTAACAACATGATTAGGTAAGTACTCTCAGGTGTACTATTTTATGCATGGATGATATGCTTCCGCTGACTTCATCATGGTGCTCTTTGAGTTTGATTTTGTGCATGGATGCTATGCTTCCATCATCAGCAACAGTATCACAGATGTATGGTATACAACTAATAGCCAATACACATGGTCCTTACCAAAATTGAATAAAATCTCCCTAAAATAAGAGGGCATATGCTTCATAAGCCTTTGCCTATAACTTAATACTTTAACACCCTACACCCATACTAAATAACCCAGTAAACAGAACACCCTCATCTCCAACACCTTTTCCAGTGTAAATCAGAGGAAATGAACCAACAACTGAAGCAAAACAGAATAGATGCTCGGCAAAAGGCACCCATATGCAAAATAAATTGGACAACCCACCATTTTTTCCACCATTCATACAAAAGAGAGTCATAACCATCCCCCGTCCCTTGCTCTCTCCCCTCACTACCCAAACAAAGGCAAGTAAAGAAAGTTGTTTCCATCTTTCCCCAAATCTAGAATCAGAGCTCTTCACATGTTTAATAAGCAACTAGCTTAATTTTATTTCATAGTTGCTCAACATTATTTTTCTTCCAAATTGTGTAACACCCTACTCTCAAAACTTAACCATTCAAGTGCAGGGTTACAGTCACAGTCAGCAGATTCTTGACAATGCTACTTTCACAATCAAATTCAAGTTGCAAATGGTAAGTCCACATGGTTGATGAAGTCAACGGAAGCATACCATCCATGCCTGAACTAGAATTAACAACATGGTGCTCTTTGATTACCACTATGGACTTAGAGTTTTTGTGAAGCATGTGTAAGTACTCTCAGCTGAACTATTTATTTGACTTATACTATTACTGTTATGACTAGTGCGTCAGGGGCGCAAGTAAAACAAGTAAATTTGAAGAGAATAGAATGTCTCATGTTAATGCTCATAGTCTGAGACACAGGCAGACACAAGTAAATTCTGGCCGCTAAGTGCTACCCTGCTTCAACGTTAATGCTCACAGTCACAAGCGAAACTGGCTCATGCTAACAATGGGTAGTCGTTTCAAGAAAATCATAGAAGCATTTTAAGATGAATTTTCAACTTATGTTTTAACAAAATCAAAAACAAATATCTAGGTTTTATCTAATCCTTAAGAAATGCGACACATCAAAACAAACCAAACCAAATCAAACAATTTTTTGGCCTCCAGCAAAATTTTTCCCTCCTTCATAACTCTTCTACCCCCAATTTCCACACCCATAAAAACCAAACAAAAATCAACCACTTACCTCATCACTATAATTCTGGCAACTGTAAAATCTTCGCCCCATGTTCTGACCTTTCTTCGTTGTCCAACTTTCAGCCAACAAGTTACACCTGCAGCGAGGGTGATCTTCGTCACGATGCCTCATCCTTACAATAGACCTTAAAGATCTGGTGGAGGCAGTGCTGCTCATCGTTGTCGCGTCGCTCTGTTCGCAGCGCTCTGTTCTCGCTTCGCCGATTTTGCCCTGCCTCCCGTTTTTAATTCATCGTTTAAATGGGCCAATGCATAATTACTTCCTTTTGTTTCCCTTCTTTTTCAATTCGGTCCTGACCAAACGCAAACACTCATATCTATCAGAAACTCCCCTCACATGACGGCGTTTGACTAACGTTAATGGGCTTAGGGGGTAAAAGGTCCCAAATTACAAAATTTAAGGGGCGATTCGGCCCGAGTCATGTTTCAGGGGGTAAATGGTCTGAGTCAATATAATTCAGGGGCCAAAAGGCCCTTTAGGCCGTTTTTTATTATATTCTCCAACTCAGTGATACCCCTTTTTCATATAGGTTATATAATTACTTTTAAATTTTTTTATTTAATAAATATATGATACAAATGAGTTGATGTGGAACTATTATTACCACTAGTGACTTGACGAAAGGTTGGATCATGTGAATGAAATAGTTCTTGGTAATGCTTTATACAGTTATATTTTACAATTGTCAATTGTCAATTTTAATGTCAATAAAAAGGTCCTAACAATTTTATCTATTGCAACAGAATCTTTACCTATTTTATCCCAAAATATTTCTCTTTCTTCTATTTTTTTTTTGTCTTAAAGTATGTGTGTATTTTCACATTTTTACATTTTTTTTCAAAATTTACTTTTCCTACTATAAAGTCCTTGAATTATATACTAATGCTTCTTGTTGAAATTATATTATTTCGAAAAGTGTGAGTTTGCTCCCATTATATATTAATGCTACTTGTTGTAATTATATTGTCCTTAAGAGAATAATTATAAAAAGTTCTCATGCTTTACAAACTTTTACTTATTTTTTCAATTCAACAATTTTACTTCACAAAACTGTTTTACTTTTCCTTTTATTGGGTAAATATGTTCCTTAAATCAACCAATTTTATTAGATCTATATATGAAAATTTTATTAATACAAGCAATTTATTGCATTATTAAGAAAAAGAATAAAATAGATTTATAAGCTAAACTAAGGGTAAAATTGTAATAATAATTAATTTTTTTCCCTACCCCTCTTTTAATGAATGTATCCAAACAAGGGAGGTAGATTTCTCTTCTTTTCCTTTACTAACTCTATCCAAATAAGGGTAAGGTCATAGCACTCTTCCCTTCCCTCCCTTTCCCTCCCCTTCCCTTAATAATCATATCCAAACAGAGCTGTCCCCTTGTCCTACCTCTTGTTTCTCTTTGCTTACTTTATTTTTCTTTTCCACCAAATTTTGTTTTTTCCCTTTCTTTTGTTTCTCCTTGCTTGATTTACTTTTTTCCACCAAAGTTTGTTTTGTACTTTGATGTTTCTTTTTATCCCTCCCTTTCTATTTCCTTTTTTTTTCTCCTTACCTCTTTTTTCCATTTATGTTTATTTCTTTTTTCATTTTTTTAAGTATATTTATTTTATTCTTTTTATCAGTTATTATCTATTTTTTTATTAGTTTAATCTATTCTTTTATTAATTATATCTATTCTTTTATCCGTTTTTATTTTTTGTCTTTTTTGTATCAGTTTTATCTATTCTTTTACTAGTTCTTATTTATTTTTTTTTCAATTTCATCTATTTTTTTCTCAGTTCCTATATATTCTTTTAATATGGCTAGTCTACTGTGGTCAAATAGTATCTATTTATTTTCTTTGTGTTCTTTTTTTTTTTAGTTCCTATATATTCTTTTATTTATTATTGTATGGTATTTTTCAGTACATGTAGTTTTAAAATATTGAAAAATAAGAACAGACTCGATAAACGAATAGATAGTATTTATAAAAGAACAAACATGTTAAAAGAACAAATAAGAACAAATAAAAGAATAAATAAAAATTATAAAAGAAAAAATCTAAAAGAATAAGTAGAACTTGTAAAAGAATAATAGCGTATGCATGAGCCAAGCTCACGCAGGACCCACTTTTCCTTTTTGCTGAAAGAGGGACATTCACACCTCATGAACTGATCCGAAAATAGCCTCATAATGTGTTAACATTCTTACGTGTACATAACACGAACTCGCAACCTTGTAGATAAATTATACGCTAAATTACATGATCTGCTCGTAAAATATATTTTATTTTACATATTTACCTCTTAATAATCAAACGTTATAAAAGTATGATCAAAATAGCATTTTATAGAAAAAAAAATGTCCATTCTTCCATTATTTCTGTTAGTGTTGATGAAAATTTGATAGTAAATTCTAAAATTAGCCCCTAAATGTGAACAAAATAGATAGAGGACACCAAAAATAAATTTGGAACACATAACCCCTCAAAAAGAAAAAAACCCTTAAAGGAGAATGAAAATTCAAAAAACACCATAAATTTAACATGCCATAATAAATTAAGGTATCCAATCCATTCAAATAATTAGGGAAAATATTTTAGGTTCCAAAAAAAAATAATTGACAAACTTATCTATTTTTTCAACTTAAACCTCAAATAGCAAAAAAAAAAAAAAACCAAAAAGTAGAATGAAATATTACCAATTTGATGTGTCCATCCAAAATTAAAGCATACAATACCTTAAAATAAATATGGAGATTATTCTGGATACCAGAAAATAGAATTTGACACACATTTTTTTTTTTCAACTTAAACCATAAAATAGTAAAACAATAGAATGAAAAATAAAAAATTACCAATTCAACATTCGCATCCCAAATTAAAGAATAAAATCTGTTAAAATAATTGTGGAGACTATAAAAAAAATAAATAATATCTAACAAACTTATCTATTTTTTTTAACTTAAACCATAAAATAGAAAAAAATAAAAATATATAATGAAAAATAAAAAATTACTAACTCGACATACCCATCAAAAATTAAAGCATAAAATCCCTTCAAATAATTATATATCTTTAATTTGTGATGAAAATGTTGAATTGGTAGTGTCTTTTTTCATTTTATTTTTCAGTTTTTTTGCTATTTAGGGTTAAAGTTTAGAAAAAGAAGATTAATGTGTCAAATTATATTTTTTTTATCTAACATAGTATCAATAATTATTTGAATGTGTTGGATACTTTAGTTTGGGATGGGCAGATTGAATTGGTAATTTTTTTATTTTTCATTCTATTTTTTGGGTTTTTGCTATTTTATAGCTTACAATGAAAAAATAGATAAGTGTGTCAAATTCTATTTATTTGGAATATAGAATAATCTACATAATCATTTGAAAGAATTTATGCTTTTATTTGGGATGAGCATGTTGAATTGGTAATTGGTTTTTTTTTTTCACTCTATTGTGCCGTTTTCTTTTTGCTATTTTATGGTTGAAGATTAAAAAAAAAAAAAAGGATAAGTGTGCCAAATTCTATTTATTTTGCTCTATAATATCTCCATAATTATTTGAAGAGATTGGATGCTTTAACACTACTAAAAAATCATGATTTTCCAACTGTCATATTACCAACGGCTAAACCTTTGGTAATTACCAACGTGCAGAGCTGTTGGTAAAAATTTTCCAACGTGCACGCGTTGGTGGGAATTTTTTTTTTGTTTTGTTTTTACCAACGGCTAAGCCGTTGGTAATTAGCAACGGTTGTGACCGTTGGTATAGGTTCATACTGTGACGCGTTGGAAAAAATATATAATAATTAGGGAAATTAATGTTTAATGTTTCCAATGGCTTGATCGTTGGAAAAGCAAAAGGCTCCTGTACATTTACCAACGGCTTCAACCGTTGGAAGCTCATTAATGAAACGGTGCATATTGAGTTTAGGTTTCCAACAGCTAAGGCCGTTGGAAAAATTGTTTTTAAATTTCCCCACCCCCCAGCGCCAGTCGTCTTCTTCCTCGCGTTCCTTCGCGTCTCTCTCTCTCCTGCAATCTCTTCTTCGCACAGCACACACATTCACGTTTCTTCGTCGATTAAGCGCTGAAACAGCTTCGTCGAGGTCAGTTGTACGTGGATCTGGTGTCGTTTGGGGCGATCTGAAGGTTAGTTTGGTTTTTTTCCGATATTTTTTTGGTTTTTTTCGGTATTTTTCCTTATTTGAGCTTCTTGGTTGATAATGGGTTGAAGATTTTGGTTTTTATTGCAGGATTGAAGTTATTTGGAGGCATTTGAAGGAAGTAAACATTTGGATTTGAGGTCAGTTGGTTTATTTCATATTTTTTAAATTTTTTCCCCAATAAATACGCATATTCCGGATTATTACATGTTAATTTGGTTTGAAATATGTGCAATATTTGTGATTTTGTGTTGTTGATGGTTGGATGTTAAGTGTTTAGGTTAACCTTACAATTGCAAATTTATGTGCATTTTCTTACAATTTTTTGTTCATTTTCGGGATTAATTATAAAATATGAAATTATTAGTTTTAAGTGAATTGTTTAGATAGTATATTTATGTGCGAAATTATTTAGTATAATTTAAAATAGTATATAATTAGTTTTACGTAAATTGTTTAGGTACTAAATTTATGTATGAAATTATTTAGTATATTTAAAAATATGAAATAATTTGTATTTACGTAAATTGCTTAGGTAGTATAATTAATTTCTGTTAATTAATTTGCAAATCTAATAGTGTTTTGGTGTTTGACAAGAAAATTATTTACGTATTTGCTTAGGTACTAAATTTATGTATGAAATTATTTAGTATATTTAAAAATATGAAATAATTTGTGTTTACGTAAATTGCTTAGGTAGTATAATTAATATCTGTTAATTAATTTGCAAATCTAATAGTGTTTTGGTGTTTGACCAGAAAATTATTTACGTATTTGCTTAGGTACTAAATTTATGTATGAAATTATTTAGTATTTTTAAAAATATGAAATAATTTGTATTTACGTAAATTGCTTAGGTAGTATAATTAATTTCTGTTAATTAATTTGCAAATATAATTGGCTAGGGTTTTGGTGTTTACTGCTCCTAACAAGAAAAGACTAAAATTTACTTCAAAGATTCTGAATAGGGGACAAAGTTAGGAATGTTCACTACAATGAAATTTCAAGAAAATCAATGTTTTTTAGATATATGGGAGTACTTATCAGTTCGTCAAAATGAAAGATCAAGGACAATGATACTTTGATAAATAAAATTACTGGCAAAGTAAATGTTTGGAGAGCAAAGTTTCCCTCTCACCTAGGAAGATGGCGGCTAATCCTAATGATGTAAATCAGGGTCTTACAATTTCTTAATGTCAGTCTTTGTTCTACTAAATAAGATTATTAAAAAGTGGAGATAAAATATAGAAACTTTTCTAGGAGAGAAAATACAACTTCTTAATATCAACCTTTGATCACTTCTTAACAATAATAATTACAATAATACTAATAATAATAATAGTTATTATTATCATAATAATAACTATAATTTCACTAATAATAATCTTTATAACGTATTTTGTTTAAAATACTCGTGTAGATTAATGTTTCTTTGTTTCATTTGCAGAAATTTCTTATATTACCAGGATATTAAGTTATTTTCCCTCCTTTTTTCAGTTCCTCCCTGCAGCTGTGAGTGTGAAGACGTACCCATTGTTTTTCCTCTCCGTTCGAAGTCGTTCGAGGTAAGTTTATATTTTTTTTTTCCTTTCTAATTGAAAACGGGATTTTTTAAGGGAAATTGTTTTTAATTATTAATATTGATAATAAAACTTATGTGTTGTCACTGTGGTTTGAACATAGTTTTTGATATTTGAATATGCAATTTATGTTAATTATTTGTTATCTGTGGATATTTTTTCTTATGGATTAGAGTCAATATGTAATTTCTTTGTGCATTGTATATATTATTTTATGGAATGATTATTTGTATAAGTTCATGGTAATAGGTGTAGTTATGGTTTAGTTGGAGTGCTTTAGTGTAAATGGTTATATTATGTCATGGCCTAATGATAATAAAAATTTAATCATTATAATAAAACCATGTTGCAATAATATGACAATAATAATGCAGAAAAATAAAAAAATTAATTTGGAGACCAATAGAGAAAATGTAAAAACTTTAGGTATTAAGAGTTTAACAATTGACTATGGAAAAGTTAAGAAAAAAAAGTCTTATTTCACTAAAATAAATAAATAAACCATGGTGACCAATATTTTAGTTTAGAAAAAAAAACATTTAAAAAAAATAACCAAGGAATTAAATAAAAACACTATAATTTATTAAACTTATGGTCTAATATCAGAAACGAAAATAATATAGGGACTGGAAATGTGTTTCACAAAAAAGAAAAGTAAAAGTAGGAGAATAGCGAAATCTAACCTAAACTATAAGTCTATAATCGTAGTAGTATAAACCCTATACCTAAATCTAAACTCTAATAGACATAAACTTAGACCCTAATCTTAACACTAATTTTAACTTTACCATAAATGCTATAGACTAAATCTGAACCCAAATAATCCCCATAAACCCAAGACTCTAACCTTAACCTTAACATTAACTATAAGCTCGTAATCCAAATCATAAACCCTCAAACTCTAACCTTAAAACCCTAAACCATAAAGGAATAATCAAGACAGTTTTAAACCCTCAACCTAAACATTAACTTTCTTTATTCATTACCTTATTTACTTAGTAAAACCTATATGTAATAAAATATAATGAAGAAAATTTTTAATTTAAATACTAAGAACAATAAGAATAATAAGAACAATAAGAACAATAAGCGTGATCGTACGTTAATCATAAGAACAATAAGATTGAGAATAAACTTTGTTTATCTAACAATTTTTTAAGTTACTTACGTAAACATTAATGAACTTTTGTTATTTTTACTAACTCAATATAAAACTTGACTACGTATATCATTTAATAGATTGAGGTGTTTATGATTACGAACAGATTTTGTGTGTAATGGAATCTGCTCGTAGTTGGATATACAGTAACCGTTTCTTGCCTGGCCGAACTGGTTACACACAACAGTGGGAGTCCGGGGTCGAAGAATTTATATCATTTGCTGTCTTGCACCCTGAAGCTATGAGCGGGTTATGCATTCGCTGTCCTTGTCGGAAATATAAGAATTTGTGGTTTAATCAGTCTGATGAGGTCAGAGCTCATCTGTACAAATGGGGGTTTAAGCCTTTTTACTTGAATTGGACCGCTCATGGTGAGCCATTTAATGAAGCATCAGATACGGCTCCGGGTGTGGGTGGGTTTGATCAGTTTTACCAGGGGTGTTCGACGAATCCATATGAAAGGATGGTATTAGATGCCGTTGCCCCTACTTACTCACAATTTCCGGAAGACAATGTTGTAGGGCCGAATGAAAGTGCAAAAATTTTTTTTAATCTTTTGAATTCAGCATCAACTCCTTTATGGGATGGGTGCGAAAGTCATTCTGAGTTATCTGCTGCTGTCCGCCTTCTCAACCTTAAGTCTGAGTATCACATGTCACGAGGATGCTTTAATGGCATTGCCCAACTGATGAAGGAAACTCAACCAACAGATAGTAAGATGCCATCAAATTGGTATGAAACTAAGAAATTAGTTTCCCAGTTGGGTCTGTCTCACGAGAAGATTGACGTCTGTGTGAATGATTGTATGTTGTTCTGGAAAGATGACAGTAGTGTGCGTATTTGTAAATACTGTGGAGCTGAGAGATATAAGCCAAAAAAGGGAGGTCCTGGTAAAGATCGACCGAGAAAAACCATGCATTATTTACCACTAAGCCCTCGTCTGCAACGCTTATTTGCGTCATTGGCAACAGCTGAGCAGATGAGGTGGCATAAGGAGCAAACACAGGTCCCAGGTGTTATAAAACATCCATCAGATGGTGAAGCTTGGAAACATTTTGATCAGACCTACCCATGGTTTGCTTCGGAAGCACGAAATGTCAGATTGGGGTTGTGTGCTGATGGATTTACACATTTTGGACCATCTGGGAAACAATACTCTTGTTGGCTTGTGATCGTTACTCCGTATAATTTGCCCTCTTGGATGTGCATGAAAAAACCCTATATGTTCCTTTCGTTGCTAATTCCAGGTCCACGTAGCCCAAATCATAAGATTGATGTTTATCTACAACCTCTAATAGACGAGCTACAGCATCTGTGGTTTGATGGTGTTGAAACATGGGATGTGTCATTGAAACAAAATTTTATTTTGCGAGCAGCATTAATGTGGACCATAAATGACTTTCCGGCTTATGGCATGCTATCAAGGTGGATGACCCATGGGCGATTGTCTTGCCCTATTTGTATGGGTGAAAGTAAGGCATTCCAACTTAAGTATGGCGGGAAAATTTCATTTTTTGACTGTCATCGGCAATTCCTTGCCCGGAACCACCCATATAGAAGGAATTGTACTTGCTTTAACAAAGGGAAATCAGAAAAGTCATTGCCTCCTCCACGCTTATCAGGTGAAGATATATTTAAAAGAATCTCATGGATTCCATCAATTGGTAACGATGGGCCACAAAATCGACCATGCGATTATGGGAAATCACATAATTGGACGAAGCGAATCATTTTCTGGGAGTTACCGTATTCGGCCACGAACTTAATACGACATAATCTTGATGTTATGCATATTGAGAAGAACGTGTTTGAGAATATATAGAATACTGTGATAGATGTTAAGAATAAAACGAAAGATAATGTGAAAGCACGAAAGGACCTGGAAATTTATTGTAATCGGCCGGAGTTAAACATGGTTCCACTTGATGATGGTCGTTCGTTCAAACCAAAGGCAAGGTTCACATTTGATGTTAACCAAAGGCAAGATGTGATCGCTTGGGTAAAATCTTTACGACTCCCTGATGGATATGCCTCGAATCTTGGGAGATGTGTTGATACAACTGGTTGCAATATGTATGGCATGAAGAGTCATGATTGCCATGTTATGATGCAAAGGCTTCTCCCCATTGCCCTCAAAGCACTACCCGAGAATATTTGGAAGCCATTAACGGAGTTAAGCCTATTCTTTAGAGACTTGTGCTCTCCAGAGCTGCATGAAAATCACTTGTTTGCGTTGGAGGCCAATATTCCAATTATAATTTGTAAGCTTGAGAGAATTTTTCCTCCAGGGTTTTTTGATGTCATGGAGCATCTCCCAGTTCACTTGCCATTTGAAGCAAGGGTTGGAGGACCTGTTCAGTACCGATGGATGTATAAATTTGAGCGGTGCATGCATCACCTAAAAATGAAGTTTTCTAATACTGCTCATGTTGAGGGATCGATATGTGAAGCATACCTTATAGAGGAGACTTCCATCTTTTGCTCTCATTACTTTAAGTCCCATGTTCCCTCCATGATGAACTGAGTACCGAGAAATGATGATGGTGGTCTTGTCCCATGTAATGGTGACTTGTGGTCCATATTCACTTTTCTGGGACGTCCATATGGTGCATGCCGATATAGATTCCTCATGGACGATGAACTCAGACTTGCAACCACATACGTTCTTCTAAACTGTGCTGAGATCAGGCCATACCTAAAGTAAGTCATCGTTCATGAAAAGGCATTCCAACTGTGATTATGTTGAAATTCAGGACTACTCATCAAACAAAACTAACATATTTTTATTGTTTCTGTTATTGGCCACAGTATGTTTGTGGACATGGTCAGGGAAACTGCACCCGAGATAACAATGTCCGAGATGGACATACACATTGAAAACAATTTCTCAGCTTGGCTCCGACACTATGTACGTGTGCTTTTAGGATAGTATGTATTGCAATATGTTAAGTTATAAAAGTCTCCATATATATTGTCCTAAATTGAAAATGTTTTACATAGGTTGATGACCTAGGTAACAATATTGTCGATAACATCTTGTGGGATGTTGCATGTGGGCCCTCACGTCGAGTTCAAACATGGCCGGTTTATTTCACAAATGGGTACAAGTTTCACATAAGTGAATGGGGGAAGGACAAATCAACATTTAATAGTGGAGTTTGCATACGCAGCACGGTGCAAGTGAAGTTGAATGTGATTTTTATGGTATATTAGAAGAGGTCATTCAACTCGAATATCCGGGCTTTCCACATAAGAATGTTGTCTTGTTTAGGTGCAATTGGTTTGACCCAACACCTGAACGTGGAACTCGAATGCATAAACAGTTTGGGTTAGTTGAGATCCGAAATAGCCGCAGATATCAGAAGTTTGATCCTTTCATTCTAGCATCACAGGCTGACCAAGTTTACTATACATAATATCCGAGTAAGTTACGTGAAAGAAACGGGTGGTCAGCTGTTATGAAGATAAAACCTCAATGGATAATACAGGCTGCAATTCTGGACAAGGATGACGTGTATCAAGACAGTGGATCCGTGAATTGTCAAAGAATTGAAGATGATCCAATTGAGGAGTTAGCTAACCCCGGGTGTCGGTGATGATATTAAAGAAGATGTACTTAAGGAGGGGGGATTTAATGGCGAGACAGAGGATGAGGATGAGTTTATATCCAATGACAGTGACTCTGAAGAGTCTGAGGAGTTTGACGAGAATGACAGCAGTGAGTCGAATGAATGATTAGATAACATGTACCAGGAATAATGATAACCTGTAATTTCTAATTAATGTGTAGAAAATATTTGGTAAATTTATGTACCCCTAATACTCCACAATATGTGTCAGTAAATATATGTTATGTTTAATTTACCAACTTAGCTAAAAATAAATGCAGATGCCTCGTAAAGGGGATAACACCTATAAACGCCGACTTGGGAAAGGACCATTTGCGCAGTTTAAGGAGGTAATGGAGGCAATACTTAATGAACGACATAGGATGGGTTCTTCATCCCGGGCACAGGAGGATGCCGATGTAGAGACGCAGGGAACAACAGTGCCAGCCACGCAGGTCCTCTCATATGAGCACCGATCTGACGGCGGTGGAGGCACGCCATCTGGACATGGATCTGGTGCGCGCCACGTGAGGCAACCCATAGTGACGACTCATTCCTCAGATGATGATATACATATTGATGACATCCCATCATCGATGTCACAGACAGCAGGCCGACCGAGGATGAGGATATCCCCACATGGTAACACGTAAGTGAAAAATACATGGTTCCACGTATTAATATTAGTAAGAGTAATTACTTTACATGGAATCATCAACAAGTCAGTAACTAACAATTTCAACGTCACAGATTCATTCCAGCTGCGGCGACACGGTTAGTGACACCATGTTTCACCACACATTTCAAACCATATTCTGATTGGTCCTCCGTCTCTCCATCAGACCTGCAGTAATGGTGGCGTGTTTTTGAGGTATAACAATAATATTACTATGATAATGATGTAATAATGTTATAAGATTAAGAATTGTATTTTTCCATCCTAATAGTTTAAACATATTAACCTGTACAGAGGAGCTGTGAATGGGATCCGATACACCATAATGAGGTGTATCGGGTGTGGAATATCTTGGGAGCACAGCATTACAGAAGCATGATGTTAGAAATTCACCGTGTGAAAGATCCGGTTAAACGTCGAGCGAAGGCAAACTTTATGTCAGATGATGCATATACGGAAATGGAGGCATATTGGGCTAGTCCAGAGTTCATTCAGAAGTCCGCTAGGTTCAAGGCAATGCGAGCAACAGTGACTGACGAGGATTCACAGTCTGGCTCTTGCAGCGTGACAGATGCAGGGGGATCTATCTTGATGTCTGCACATCGAGAGTAAATGGTATGTATCTCAGTAATGTTCTTTCAAACAACATTTCAGAAACTAATGAAATTAAATTACATATTAATGTTACGTTTCATTCAATTAGAGAGAGAGAGATCCTGAGAAGAAGGACCCTGGCTTGTTTAAAGTCCTTCAAGCAACACATAAAATGAAGAATGGGAAATATGTTAGTAAGCGCTGTGAAGAAGGTGCTGTAAGTATTAAAACTGTTTGTTCGCAGAATATTATTAAGAAACTTACAATGTTTTACAAATAATGACACTCAAATGTATTTTATTATGTTTCTGTAGACTCGTATCAGTGCAGAGATTGAAGAGCAAACACAGGAAGAGGATGGAATAGAGGCAATTGATGAACTAGCAATCATTAGTACTGCATCTGGCGGTAGAAGGAGAGGCCGTGTATTTGGATTAAGATCTGAGCAGTGTGTTATACCGGGATGCCGACAGCCAGGTCCTATCCCGCCTATCGACATCACATAGACACCGCAATTCAACGAGCAAGTATAGAAGATGATGGCGGAGGAGAATGCGCGAAGGGATGCGGAGTACGAGAGGAAGCTTGAGAGAATTAAGAGGAGACAGAGAGCAGAGATTGAGGCTCAGAGAGCCACATTGGAGGCAAACCAGGCTTAGTTGGAGATTATTTGTCGTTTGCTATACCTTCCGTGCCAGCCGGCTCAACCAGTTCCATATTATCCTGATGACTCGGACTCGGAGGATGAGGAGATAGTCGGGACTCCGTGATGGGCGTCATCAACAGGTTAGCGCATTTCTAAAGTTCTTGTGTTAGAGCCTTTACATAATAATTTTTAGACCTAATTAAGACTCAGTTGAAATTACTGAAATGTGTAATCCGTTGAATGTTGAATGCTTTCTTCCAGACATATATGTTCTTGTTTTAATTATGCTGTATTTGAGAATATTTTATTTTAATTACGTTTGCATAGTTGTGTAATGTTTATTGCTGAGTAAAGTTGGGCGAACTTTTGAATTGGTATTTTAATTTTGAATGTGTATTCAAACTGGGAAAAATACAAAACAACCGAAACCTGGAACGTTTAATGTACATTACCAACGTGCAAACGGGGAACTTACCAACTTGCGCGTGTTGGTAATTACCGACTGTCATCCTGTTACCAACGTGTATGCAAGTTGGTAATTACCAACGGCTTCATAACAACTCCCTTACCAATTGATGTAAGTTGGTAACTACCAACGAGGGTTCCTACCAACTGTCCTGACAGTTGGTAATTACCAACTGCCAAGTTACCAACAGCCAGCAATTAGTAACTTACTTACCAACTGCCGGCAGTTGGTAGCAGTTGTAGTTACCAACTGCCAGCCATTGGTAAGTTACCAACTGCTAGACAGTTGGTAACTACAACTACGCGATGGAAACCAAGCCTGGTTCATGACCGTTGGTAATTACCAACGTGAATTTTACCAACGTCTACACGTTGGAATTTACCAACGTGTTATTAATTGCGCGTTAGTAAAAAATTTTCTAACGTATCGAATACCAACTATCATTTACTAACGTGCAGCAGTTGGTAAATTGAATTTACCAACTGTTGTACGTTGGTAAATGGCAGTTGGTAAAGTCCTATATTTTAGTAGTGTAATTTAAGATAGGCACATCGAATTAGAAGTTTTTCATGCTACTCTTCAACTTTTTTGGCTATTTATGGTTTAAGTTGAAAAAATAGATAAATTTGTTAAATTATATTTTTTTGGCATCTAAAATATTCCCCACAGTTATTTTAACACATCAATTTTTATGTGCATGTTAAATTTGTAGTATTTTTTAATTCTTCATTCTATTTTAAGGTTTTTGTTTGCTATTTAAGAGGTTATATATCTCAAATTTATGTTCAAAGGGTCGTGTGCCCCGTTTTGCTCATGTTTATGGCTAATTTTATATTTTTTCCTCAAATTTCCATCAACACCAACTTAGATAAAAAAAAATAGGGATATTTTTATACAAAACATTATAATCATATTTTTACAAATGTTCAATAATTTGAGGATAAATTTGTGAAATGATATATATTTTAAGTGTAGATCATGCAATTTAGCATAAATTTTAATAGAATAATAATTGCACCCGTTGTGCCTAACATTTTATTATTGTGCCATCTTTGATCCTATCTTACATTTTTTACATAGGACATCCCAAACCTCTAAAAAGTATATCATTTTAGATATTTTATGGATGAAAACCATTAATGTAGACAGAAAATGCAATTGCGGAATGCCAACATGCACAGTTTGCCACTGTGGCACAATAATCACCTACTAGCAATAATGTGAAAAGGAAGAAAAATAATAAATATTAAAAATATTAAAAAATAAAAATAAAAAAAAAGAAAGAAAAATGAGGTTAAAAAAAAAAAACTCACATCTATCCGTCCTCCCTTCCCGCCGTCTCCAGCCCTTCCCTACTACCTCCAAGCTTGGCCTCATCCGCCGCGTTCAGCCCTCCCCGACACCTTCAGCCTTGGCCTCATTTGCTACTTCTCCTCCCCTCCTTTCCTCACCCGTCGATTCACCTTTGTCGATTCGTTGCCTCAGTCAATTTGTCGACATCTATCAATCCGCATTTTATCAACTTGTCAATCCCCCTCCATCAATCCGCCGCTCCGTCTGCCATATCCACCATCCGTTAATCCGGTGAGATCAATCTGTCTGCCACATTAGCCTTTGCACTCCGTCTGCCATGTTCGCCCTCGTGCTCCGTGATGCCCTCCCATTTTTTGACTCGATTTGCCCTCCCCTTTCCTTGACTTGGGAATCCAAAAATAGGGTGAAGCTCTCTGAAGAAGCCTCCAATTTGAAGAGAGCTCTTTGTGCCCAGTCCAATAGGCCCCCAAATTCGCCCAATCATCCAACTTCGAGAGGAAGGGATGAAGGAGACGGGGGAGGTGCCTGGCGATGGTGAAGAGGATTGGTTGAGGCAGCAGACAGCTCGGAGGCAATGGGGGATTGCTGGCGGTGGCAGGGGAGGGAGGAAGAAGAGGCGGTCTTGAGCTTTTTTTTTTTTTTAAATTTTTTCATTTTATTAATATTTTTTCTTCCTTTTCAAGTCACCAGTAGCTAATTATTATGCCACTGTGGCGAATTGCACATGTTGGCATGCCATAATGGCGTTTTCCATCCACATTAATGGTTTTTGTGTACTAAAGATTTAAAATAAAACATTCTTAAGAGATTAGGGACATCTCATACAAAAAATATAAGATACGATTCAAATAATGTAATAATAAAATGTCACAGGTTTACTCATAAAATAATATATAATTGTTCATTGAATGACACAATTTTAATCTACCGAATTTTATATTAATAATGTACTTATTTATTCATACTGTCATAGATGAATGCTGACACATGCAAATATTATTACTATATTAAAGATGGAACAAATTCACTGTTCAATGAACAGTGCACGAAACGCTGCCCTTTTTTTTTTTTTTTTTTAAATAATTTTTTTGCTTTTTACCTTTAAGTGCCAAATCCCTATTTCAGTTTGTAGATATTCTAAGCTTGCCATTTTAGACCCTAAATATCTATTTATGATGATTAGGTCCCTTATATTAAGCAACATTTGCCTATAAACGATACTTTTTTTTTTTTTTCACTTTTGTGTCTGTTTATGCCAAATTATTCCAAATCTATGAACTTGCCGCAACGCACGGGTCAATGAACCTCGTAGTTATCTATACGGTGACTTTATATTGTATAAATTAAAATTGTGAAAACAAATTTAAAATAAATAGCAATTAATTAATTTATTAATATATATAATTATAAATATGCATAAAAATGTTTTCATTTAATCATTAGTTATAAAAAAGAAGAGTATATTTTGTCTAAAACCATAAAGTGTCCCTGATAGCAGTCACAAATATAGAGAGCTTGAATAATCATTGAACTCATAGTTCATAGTGTTAATTGTCCAAGTTATTATAGTTTAAGGGAGCAATAGTCATTTAGACCTTAATCTATAAATAGATATGAAAGCAGGTACATTGGCTAAATTGTCTTTTCATATTTATTAAAAATTTATAATATATTATCAGACTGACACGTGTTTTTAAAATTGATAATAAGGCGACACGTGGTGATTTCCCTTTATACCCCTCAGGATGCATATGTGTCTATTCTTCATTGGCTGTTCGTTTGACTTTAAGCAGGATTTTATGGATATTCAATTTTTACATTTTTTATTTTTTACATGACACGTTCAGAATTTGTAAATTTTTTAGTCCATGTTTATGCGGCGGCCACGTCTTGCTGATTATGAGTCCACTATTCATTCCATTCCCACGTCTAACCGAAGCCCACTATCAATAACTCAGTAACTGTCGCACCCCCACTTCACCGCATCCTCTAATACAGTTCCACTAACTACCCAAGCACACCATGTCTCCAGTAAAATACTGACAGTTACACAGTATAAAAACACAGCAAGAAATCAAAAATTTTCACTTCACATTAAAACTAGAATTGAAGCTTCGACCATTGTTGATTGACTGCAAGGATCGTGAAGCACGTGTTGACCCAGCTCTCTGCTTGCAGTCCTTTCTCTCAGCAAATTGCAACCTGCAAGTGTAAACAATACTGTTCTTATGCAATGTGTCCATAATTTATATGTACACATTTTCATTTTCAATAATTCACCGTTTAATATTCATATGATTGGATTTTGCAGATTTTCCAGCAACAAAGTTTCAGTTCTCCTTAGGTTGTTTCACTCTTTCATCACAACAAAGTTTGAGTTCTACAGATTTTATGCAATGTAAATGTCCAAAGTCAATTCTAATTAGTTTTTTGTGCTCCTTGCAGGAAAGGAAATACCTTGTCTTTCAACTTTCCTGACAAACACAAATAGGTCCTACTTTAATTAACCTTCTACCTATTAATACATGCCCTTAAGATTCTTTATTTAAGCAAATTTTTTAACTGTTGCCATTAATTCCGCTTCCTCACTGTTCCATTTTTTTTCACACACAACAGACTCATCTCAGCCATTTTGCTTCCACACACAGGACAGAGGAAACATTATCTACATTACAGATATCAGGTACACATTCAATTCATTTTATTTACATGTTATCTGGTTTCTGTGTTATTGTCTGCTGGTTCATGCATCTTATGAGTACCCACACTGTCACTACTACCCATACAGCTACTGTACTTCATAATTATAATATTACCGAATAAAAAAGTTTAAATGTCTTCCATTGGAAGGTGTAATGTGGTTTTCTATGTATCTTTATTCCTCCTTTCAAATTTGTCTTTCCTCCTTTCAAATTTCTCTTACAGTTTTTCCTTCATGTGACAGCATCTACACAAGTCCAACGATGGACACAAAATTTTTTTCTTTTTATATGGACACAAAGCAAACACAAAACAGTTTTGTTTTAACACCCACACTTTATTTCACAGTTAACATGGATCTCATTGAGGTTGTCCCCATTCCATTTGTCACATCACTTGACTACATCTCAAAGAAGCTTTCCAAGGCTAAGCCTACTTACTATTTTGTGCACGAGGGACCTAGGATTAGATGTTTTGTTGAGGTTAAGGTTGATAGGTCCGAGGGGGGGGGAAAGGAATTTTCTGCAAGTGGAAGGCTCTTTGGCTAGGAATTTGGGGGATGCAATGGAGTCCGCTGCGGAGGCAAGGATTAAGAGGCTGAAGTTGTTTAAGAGCTACTACATCCATGATGTTAATTTCGAAGATTATATGAAGGTGAAGGAAATGTTGGCAGAAAAGGAGGCAGAGAATGATGGACTTAAGTATGAGCTTGATTTGGTGAGGTACAATCAATCATGCATGAAGAATGTCTACAAGAACCAAGTTTGTGAGCTGGAGGAGAAAGTTGTTCAACTGAAGGCCAAGCTGTCTATGTATGAAGGCTCAAGTGAGACCCCTATTGAGAGTGACCCATCTGAGTGTGGGTCGCCTTCAAATGGGTTTTATTAGTTAATATTATTAGGTTAATCTACCTTACTTTTAAGACTTATTGTTGTCTGTTCCCCATTTTCTGGAGTTTATGCTATGATTTCGATAACAAGCTATTTACTATGCTATGTTTACGTTGATAACTTTCCCAGTTTAAAGCCCACTTCCTATTGTTTGTTTATCTGCTTCTTACTCGTACGTATGTTTTAAATATCCTACCAAACCACATTACATAGTCCATTTGAAGGCATAGCAATTATTCAACTTAACCTTCAGAGTTAGTCTGTTTTGTATTTTAATTCTTCAACTTAACCTTATTCTGTTACTCATGCCATCAACAACAAAGAAGCAGTAAAAAATAAATCCATCTCTCTAACAAAGTTATGGGTTTAGGCTTACCTTCCTCCCGCTAAACGGTAAAGCTGTCTTGTCTTTTCCAAACCAGAATCTTCCCCAATGTTGATTCATTTCCCTGCGTCCAATAAAAATTAAAAGCATTTAAAAATAAGTTGGGTTATATTGACAGCAGTTTGGATTGTAGAGGCCAATTTTCAAAACTAAGTATTAAAGAACTTGTGTCAGAGAAAAATTTATTGCAAAAAATTGTTACTTTATTTTCACCAACACAGAAAGCTGTGCAGCAGCAAGAAATAGAACAGAAAACAATACTTGCGAGATACCTTTGCTTCTCTATACAAACAAGAAAGATTTCACCTTTGCTTTCATATATGACTTCCTTGCGAGATACCTAAATTTGCAAGCATCATGGAATTAGAGTTCACTCAAAAGTGCAAGTTATCTCAAAAAGAAGAGAGAAGATCATACTTGCATCAATCGAGCTCCTAGAGAAGCACAAGAAGCATCGTCATTTATAGAACCAATCCAAAACTTTAAAGTGGCACAATCAACAAAGGCAAAGCCATAAACAGTTGAACCATTATCTGCCCCACTGTTTCCCTGATAGAAGAAATCCAGCGCACTTATAAATATTTCAGTCCAATACAACACTCTCTTCTTAAAAATCTTTTGAAGAGTTCAACATGTGTCAGATGGAAACTTTGCAATTAAAATTTGAAAGGGAGAGCTTAGAAAAGAGTCCATCAATCATTTAAGCCTTAGTCCCAAGTCACTTGGGGTTGGTTATACGAATCCTATGTATCCATTTCATGCGACTGGAGCTAAGTTCCTCTAGAAGCTCTAAAGCAGCATTTCAAAACTATATTGTAGACTGGCCAGAATATCCAGCCACCACTTACAAACAAAAGAAAAGGCAATAAAGAAGCAACAAAGAATTCCCAAATTCTCCCAGTTGCCTTTACCACTATTTGTATGCCATCTGCCAACATGTCCTAGCTCAAGCTAACATCATATTCTAGATCTGATGATAAATCATCTTTTTATTTCTCTCATACTGCCTGAGTTAAACCATGATACACTTTCTATGTTCCCTTCTAAATATTTTTTTGCTTCACAAATGAACAAGTTTAACAAGCCCATTGTGAAAAAAAGCCCTAAAGAGGCCAACTTTGCTTTCAACATTCTTTTTTCCACTAAATGCTGATAAACTTGAGAAGTTTGTTTAAGTTGTGAATCCCTTTTTAAGTTGGGGGGCATCATTTTGTTAGCATGTTTATAGAATCTTTCACTGACTTTAGTTCACCATTGTTAAATCCAAGAGACATCAAATACCTTAGAGCCCATACACAAACAAACTCGACAACTTATTTTTATTAGAAAATGTATTGTTATTATTAAAGTATTGTTTTTTTTTTATCTTTTATCAATAAATTAGTTTTTTTGTTGATGACTACATATTTTGCTCTATGTATTAAAGAACTTGTGTCAGAGAAAACTTTATTGCAAAAAATTGTTACTTTACTTTGACCAACACAGAAAGCTGTGCAGGAGCAAGAAATAGAACAGAAAACAATAAGTACCTCCTCCATCAGTTCCCAGTGTAGCATAAGACGACCATAGATGGATCAAGTTAACAACAAAAACATCAGTATGTACTGGAAACAAATAAAGGTAGTAGATGCAAATAAAAAGTAAGCACAACCTCCTCTATCAGTTCCCAGTGTAGCAGAGCAGAGTCCAGAAGCTACATGTGCAGCTGGACCTGAAGAGGATCCACCAGTAAATCTTTCAGGATCATGAGGATTTCTTGTTGTTCTGCACATAACATAATTTAACACATAAATGGCAGGCAAACTAGATTAGAAAGAAAAAGAAAATGTTTGCCGTATACAAGATTCACATATTTGCATCTAGCAGTACATTCACAAATCTATTGTCCAACTTATAGAATTGAACTACTTCATCTTTGTTTTGAAAAATAAGTAGTTCATATTACCGAAAAACAATAAGATTCATTAGTTATTGCAGCCTTTTTTTTAGGAGGCAAGGTGGTTCACATAGACTAATGTTCTGACTTGGTTAAGCTTCTCAACATTACCGATTTCAAACTGATTTTGTCCTCAGGAGAAGAGCCTAACATTGCAGCATACCTGCAAGAAAATATCAGTAGGTTTTGAAAGGGATCATAAAATTGATAATTTTATGGCAAGCTCTCATAGAAAAGAGGTTATTCACGTTGATTAAAGAACACATTTTCAATTCACAACTAAATGGGGCTTTTGGACTCAAACATGATAAAGGAATGTACAAGTATGAAGTACAAAAATAAGGAGCACATGCTTTGACAGTCATATATCCAAGAAGCCTAAGCAATATACATTGGCACTTATGAATACATATAGTTATAAGTCTCACTAATCTACGTCTGAAACTCCAAGCAATACAACAGAAGAATTATAAGATTTGATTTGTGAAAGGTCACACCAATTGTTTACCCAGTGACCATAGGCAACAAGCATCGAATACTTACACCAATAAAACATCTTCCACCGTTGATGCCATTGGTCCAATGATTTCCACAGTCCCTGAATCACAAACTAATCTGTGAAAACAAAAAATGAAAAACCATAGCAGTCAGATTTTTTTGTTTTAAAGATTATTTTTCAAAGCATTTCAAAACTATATTGTAGATTGGCCAGAATATCCAACCACCACTTACAAACAAAAGAAAAGGCAATAAAGAAACAACAAAGAATTCCCAAATTCTCCCAGTTGCCTTTACCACTATTTGTATGCCATCTGCCAACATGTCCTAGCTCAAGCTAACATCATATTCTAGATCTGATGAGAAATCATCTTTTTATTTCTCTCATACTGCCTGAGTTCCACCATGATACACTTTCTATGTTCCCTTCTAAATATTTTATTGCTTCACAAATGAACAAGTTTAACAAGCCCATTGGGAAAAAAAGCCCTAAAGAGGCCAACTTTGCTTTTAACATTCTTTTTTCCACTAAATGCTGACAAACTTGAGAAGTTTGTTTAAGTTGTGAATCCCTTTTTAAGTTGGGGGGCATCATTTTGTTAGCATGTTTACAGAATCTTTCACTGACTTTAGTTCACCATTGTTAAATCCAAGAGACATCAAATACCTTAGAGCCCATACACAAACAAACTCGACAACTTCTTATTCTCTTCACCAAAAACGTATAAGGAACACAAACTCAACTCAAAGAGACATACTGGGCGAGGAGGTTCGGACACAAACCTTGTGGAGGATATTTGCATATCTTTTTAAACTCAATTCAGAAACGCACCACCCCATTTGGTCAGATCCTGCGAAGAAATGAAAACCCAAAACAGGAATTAAAAGAAGCTGTACTCACTGTTGACACCCAATTTCGTCCGGCCTTTTTTTTAAAAAAAAAAAATTTAAAAAAAAAAAAAACTAATTAAAAAAAATTATTATTATTATTATTATTATTGCCAAAAAATTTTAATTATGTTAATTAGTTTAAAATATATTTTTATTTTGAGAAGATTTGATTTAAAATAATATATGTGTGAATATGTATGTGTTTGGAATAAAAATAAAATTTCAGAAAAAAATGACAAAAAAATTAAAAGTTTGAGGTAAAAATGACAAAATTGAGAAGTTTCGGATAAAATTGACAAATTCTGAAAGTTTCAGGAGCTTTGGGTAATTTTTCGCGTCAATTTTGGGCCTAAACGGACGTTTCTAGCCCAAATTGACAGAAAACGTTAAAATTGTCAAAATCAGAAGCTTCTGAGCTTATCCAGAGCTGGAGTAACGTAAAGGACTGAAACTGTCATTTTACCAATTTAAAAGATAAGTTTGATATTTTTTATTAATTTATCTGTCCACAGTTCAGCTAAGCTCCTTCTATAAATACCCCCCCAAATTCAGTGCTCAACATACAGAAAATCAGAGAAAAAAGTTCAGAGCTCTGTTTTAAAAATAGAGAAAATTACAGCCTTATTCCCTAGCCTCTCCTCCTTCTGCCAGAAAGTCTCAAAATTTTATTTTTCTACGATTTGACCATCTCTTTCGTTTGATCTCCTTCGTTGTTCTCTCTCTCTCTCCTCTCGTTTTCTCTCTCTTTCTCCTCCTGCCGTCACGCTGTCCCGCTGCCGACGCCGTCGCCGGTCGCCGTTTGCTCCCACGCCGTCCCGCCGCCGTCTTTTTCTCCTTTCCGTTTTCCTTCCGCCGCGTTTCTTCTCTCCCTCCGCCGGCTGCTGCCTGCGGCTCCTCCGCCGCCCTCCGCCCACACCGCCGTCGCCCCTCCGCCCACGCCGCCATCGCCCCTCCGCCCACGCCTCGCCGCCCCACGCCCGTGCTCGCCTCCCTGCCGTGCCAGCTGCGCTTCGTCGCGTTTTCTGTTTTCCCAGCAAAACAGAATTTCAAATTCATTTCCCAAGGGTAAAACCTCCTTTCAGTCCTTCATCTTTTCAATTCTTTTCATTTTGGTCACTAATCTTTTTATTTTGTTTTTTTTTCAGAATTAATTACTAACTTTATTTTTTTTACTTGTGTATTTATTTGTTTATTATTGTTATTGTTACTAACCTTTTTTTTTTTTTGTTATTATTAACTTGTTAACTAACTTACTAACAACTAACTTTTAACATTATTATTGTTACTAACCTTTTAATTTTTGCATTATTACTAACTTTTATTATTGTTAATTAATTTAATCAACTTGGTTAATTAACAATTAATTAATTTGGCTAAATTTTATTATTGTTGTTAATTAATTAATTTAATTAACTTGACTAACTTTTTATTATTGTTGTTAACAATTAATTTAATTAAACTTGGCTAATTTTTATTATAGTTGTTAATTAATTTAATCTAACTTTTTACTAACCTTTTTTATTGTTATTAACTAACTAATCCAACTAATCTAACTATATTAATTGTGCTAACTTTTATTATTATTGTGTTATTAAAGTGGATGGCCAAAAAGCCCCACTTTATTAACTGAATTTTTTTTATGATTAAAAGATAAAAAAAGGAATTTTATGTGAATAATTTTCTAAAGGCTAATAAAAATTACTTTTTTTAATTTTGAAACAAAGTTTTTATTCCTTTTAATAAACAAACATAATGAAATAATTCAAAAAATAAAATAAATAAATAAATAAACATAAAATCATTCTTTTAATACATCTTTAAAATTAATAATTAATGAAATATAAAAAAAAATTAAAACTCCATGACCAAATGATCCGCCAGGATCCATGGCTCGGAAATATTTTTAAATAAAATATATAAATAAATTTTTTCTTTATAAAAAAATAAAAAAAAAAACTTTAGACTAATATATTAATTATCTATTAATATATAATTTTTTTTTAGTTTTCTTTATTAATAAAAAGAATAAAAAGCATAAAATTTTTGGGTTAATATTTTTCAGTAATATTTTATTTATTTCTTTTAAAATAATAAAATATAAATTTTTTTAGTAAAAAGAATAAAAAAAAAGTAATTTTTTTTGGGTTAATATTTTTCAGTAAAATTTATTTCTTTTAAAATAATAAAATATAACTTTTTTTAGTTTTCTTTATTAAAAAGAATAAAAAGAGTAAATTTTGGGTTAATATTTTTCAGTAATATTTTATTTATTTCTTTTAAAATATAACTTTTCTTAGTTTTCTTTATTAATAAAAAGAATAAAAAGAGTAAATTTTGAGTTAATATTTTTCAATAATATTTTATATATTTCTTTTAAAATATAATTTTTTTTTTGTTTTCTTTATTAATAAAAAGAATGAAAAGAATAAAAATTTTGGGTTAATATTTTATTCAGTAATATTTTACTTATTAAAAGATATAACTTTTTGTTTCCTTTATAAAAATCTTAATCAAATAATTTCAAAATAATACAAAATAAAACAAAAATAATTGAATTTTCTCTTAAATATTTTTGACTTATTGATTAGATATATTTTCAGAAATATAAATTAAAATTAAAAAAAAAAAATCTTTCATCAAACAAAGAAGAATATAAAAAATAAAAATATCAAGACTTTTGTTTTAAAATACATATAAGTTTTCGGTTAAATAATCTTTTATTCCAAAATAAATTAAATAAATATCAAAACTTTTCTTCTTTTGTTTAAAATATACATATAAATTTTTGATTCTCTTAATAAAAAAATAATAAAAAAATAATAAAAAATAATAAAAAAAATAAAAAATTTTTAGTTCATGGTATATTGGTTGGAAACTGTCTCGTGCCCGCTTTTGAGCTGCTTTACCTGGTGAAGAGGGTCTGGCTGAGTAACAACGCCCCGTACCATGATCAAAATTTTTATTTTTAAACTCTTTAATTCTTTTAAATTAACTTCTTATTAAATAAAAATTAATTATTATTTTTTTTAATTCTTTTATAAATTGAGTAATCCTTTAAAATAATAAATATCTTTCATTAAACAAGAAAACAAAAAAAGTAAACAAGAAAAAAAAAAGAAAGATAAGAAAAATAAAAGAAAGATAAGAAAGAAAAATAAAAGAAAGATAAGAAAGAAAAGAAAGATAAAAAAAAATAAAAAAAAGATAAGAAAAAGAAAAGAAAGAAAGAAAAGAGAAGAAAAATAAAAGAAAGATAAGAAAGAAAAATAAAAGAAAGATAAGATAAAGAAAAGAAAGGAAAGATAAGAAAAAGAAAAGAAAGATAAAAGAAAGAAAAAGAAAAAGAAAAGAAAGAAAGAAAAGACTAAAAAAAAAGAAAAGAAAAGAAATTAAAATAAAATTAAAAAAAAAGGGTAAAAATAAGTAAAAAAGAAGAAAAAGAAAGAAAGTAAAAAAAAGAAGTAAAAATATAAAGATAAATTTTTTAGTTAGTATTAAAAATCATTCATAAACAAAAATAATTACCATTTAAAAATTAATTTCATAATAATAAGAATTAAATAATTACGATAAATCAATTTCCATATCCGGATGATCCGGCAGGATCTACGGTTTGGAAAATATCAAACTTTTTAAAATAAATAAATTAAATAAAAAGATAAAAATCCATATTTTTTACAATATGGATAAAATTGTTTAAAATTTCACCAAATTCCGTGTCCAAATGACTCGGCAGAGTCCATGGTTCGGAATCAAAATCTTCCGTGTCCAAATGACTCGGCAGAGTCCATGGTTCGGAAGTATCAAATTTTATATAAATTAATTTAAAAATCCGCATCCGATTAATTCAGTTAAAATTTCTAGTTTGAAAATTAACTGAATATTTTCTAAAAGCAAAGCAAAACAAAATTAAAATCAACTAAGGTGCCAATTTTGGGCGCTATAACAAAGTTGTTTTAGCGTAACCGTACTCCCGATCCCCGAACTCTCGCAGACCAATTTTAAGGTGTCCAATCGACCTAGGTGAAACAGATTGGTGGCGACTCCCGAAAACCCGACGTTGCCACAGCTTGGCGACTCCACTGGGGATCGAACCCAGAATCTCTTAATATATAATTTTTTTTTAGTTTTCTTTATTAATAAAAAGAATAAAAAGCATAAAATTTTTGGGTTAATATTTTTCAGTAATATTTTATTTATTTCTTTTAAAATAATAAAATATAAATTTTTTTAGTAAAAAGAATAAAAAAAAAGTAATTTTTTTTGGGTTAATATTTTTCAGTAAAATTTATTTCTTTTAAAATAATAAAATATAACTTTTTTTAGTTTTCTTTATTAAAAAGAATAAAAAGAGTAAATTTTGGGTTAATATTTTTCAGTAATATTTTATTTATTTCTTTTAAAATATAACTTTTCTTAGTTTTCTTTATTAATAAAAAGAATAAAAAGAGTAAATTTTGAGTTAATATTTTTCAATAATATTTTATATATTTCTTTTAAAATATAATTTTTTTTTTGTTTTCTTTATTAATAAAAAGAATGAAAAGAATAAAAATTTTGGGTTAATATTTTATTCAGTAATATTTTACTTATTAAAAGATATAACTTTTTGTTTCCTTTATAAAAATCTTAATCAAATAATTTCAAAATAATACAAAATAAAACAAAAATAATTGAATTTTCTCTTAAATATTTTTGACTTATTGATTAGATATATTTTCAGAAATATAAATTAAAATTAAAAAAAAAAAATCTTTCATCAAACAAAGAAGAATATAAAAAATAAAAATATCAAGACTTTTGTTTTAAAATACATATAAGTTTTCGGTTAAATAATCTTTTATTCCAAAATAAATTAAATAAATATCAAAACTTTTCTTCTTTTGTTTAAAATATACATATAAATTTTTGATTCTCTTAATAAAAAAATAATAAAAAAATAATAAAAAATAATAAAAAAAATAAAAAATTTTTAGTTCTTGGTATATTGGTTGGAAACTGTCTCGTGCCCGCTTTTGAGCTGCTTTACCTGGTGAAGAGGGTCTGGCTGAGTAACAACGCCCCGTACCATGATCAAAATTTTTATTTTTAAACTCTTTAATTCTTTTAAATTAACTTCTTATTAAATAAAAATTAATTATTATTTTTTTTAATTCTTTTATAAATTGAGTAATCCTTTAAAATAATAAATATCTTTCATTAAACAAGAAAACAAAAAAAGTAAACAAGAAAAAAAAAAAGAAAGATAAGAAAAATAAAAGAAAGATAAGAAAGAAAAATAAAAGAAAGATAAGAAAGAAAAGAAAGATAAAAAAAAATAAAAAAAAAGATAAGAAAAAGAAAAGAAAGAAAGAAAAGAGAAGAAAAATAAAAGAAAGATAAGAAAGAAAAATAAAAGAAAGATAAGATAAAGAAAAGAAAGGAAAGATAAGAAAAAGAAAAGAAAGATAAAAGAAAGAAAAAGAAAAAGAAAAGAAAGAAAGAAAAGACTAAAAAAAAAGAAAAGAAAAGAAATTAAAATAAAATTAAAAAAAAAGGGTAAAAATAAGTAAAAAAGAAGAAAAAGAAAGAAAGTAAAAAAAAGAAGTAAAAATATAAAGATAAATTTTTTAGTTAGTATTAAAAATCATTCATAAACAAAAATAATTACCATTTAAAAATTAATTTCATAATAATAAGAATTAAATAATTACGATAAATCAATTTCCATATCCGGATGATCCGGCAGGATCTACGGTTTGGAAAATATCAAACTTTTTAAAATAAATAAATTAAATAAAAAGATAAAAATCCATATTTTTTACAATATGGATAAAATTGTTTAAAATTTCACCAAATTCCGTGTCCAAATGACTCGGCAGAGTCCATGGTTCGGAATCAAAATCTTCCGTGTCCAAATGACTCGGCAGAGTCCATGGTTCGGAAGTATCAAATTTTATATAAATTAATTTAAAAATCCGCATCCGATTAATTCAGTTAAAATTTCTAGTTTGAAAATTAACTGAATATTTTCTAAAAGCAAAGCAAAACAAAATTAAAATCAACTAAGGTGCCAATTTTGGGCGCTATAACAAAGTTGTTTTAGCGTAACCGTACTCCCGATCCCCGAACTCTCGCAGACCAATTTTAAGGTGTCCAATCGACCTAGGTGAAACAGATTGGTGGCGACTCCCGAAAACCCGACGTTGCCACAGCTTGGCGACTCCATTGGGGATCGAACCCAGAATCTCTTAATATATAATTTTTTTTTAGTTTTCTTTATTAATAAAAAGAATAAAAAGCATAAAATTTTTGGGTTAATATTTTTCAGTAATATTTTATTTATTTCTTTTAAAATAATAAAATATAAATTTTTTTAGTAAAAAGAATAAAAAAAAAGTAATTTTTTTTGGGTTAATATTTTTCAGTAAAATTTATTTCTTTTAAAATAATAAAATATAACTTTTTTTAGTTTTCTTTATTAAAAAGAATAAAAAGAGTAAATTTTGGGTTAATATTTTTCAGTAATATTTTATTTATTTCTTTTAAAATATAACTTTTCTTAGTTTTCTTTATTAATAAAAAGAATAAAAAGAGTAAATTTTGAGTTAATATTTATCAATAATATTTTATATATTTCTTTTAAAATATAATTTTTTTTTGTTTTCTTTATTAATAAAAAGAATGAAAAGAATAAAAATTTTGGGTTAATATTTTATTCAGTAATATTTTACTTATTAAAAGATATAACTTTTTGTTTCCTTTATAAAAATCTTAATCAAATAATTTCAAAATAATACAAAATAAAACAAAAATAATTGAATTTTCTCTTAAATATTTTTGACTTATTGATTAGATATATTTTCAGAAATATAAATTAAAATTAAAAAAAAAAAATCTTTCATCAAACAAAGAAGAATATAAAAAATAAAAATATCAAGACTTTTGTTTTAAAATACATATAAGTTTTCGGTTAAATAATCTTTTATTCCAAAATAAATTAAATAAATATCAAAACTTTTCTTCTTTTGTTTAAAATATACATATAAATTTTTGATTCTCTTAATAAAAAAATAATAAAAAAATAATAAAAAATAATAAAAAAAATAAAAAATTTTTAGTTCATGGTATATTGGTTGGAAACTGTCTCGTGCCCGCTTTTGAGCTGCTTTACCTGGTGAAGAGGGTCTGGCTGAGTAACAACGCCCCGTACCATGATCAAAATTTTTATTTTTAAACTCTTTAATTCTTTTAAATTAACTTCTTATTAAATAAAAATTAATTATTATTTTTTTTAATTCTTTTATAAATTGAGTAATCCTTTAAAATAATAAATATCTTTCATTAAACAAGAAAACAAAAAAAGTAAACAAGAAAAAAAAAAGAAAGATAAGAAAAATAAAAGAAAGATAAGAAAGAAAAATAAAAGAAAGATAAGAAAGAAAAGAAAGATAAAAAAAAATAAAAAAAAAGATAAGAAAAAGAAAAGAAAGAAAGAAAAGAGAAGAAAAATAAAAGAAAGATAAGAAAGAAAAATAAAAGAAAGATAAGATAAAGAAAAGAAAGGAAAGATAAGAAAAAGAAAAGAAAGATAAAAGAAAGAAAAAGAAAAAGAAAAGAAAGAAAGAAAAGACTAAAAAAAAAGAAAAGAAAAGAAATTAAAATAAAATTAAAAAAAAAGGGTAAAAATAAGTAAAAAAGAAGAAAAAGAAAGAAAGTAAAAAAAAGAAGTAAAAATATAAAGATAAATTTTTTAGTTAGTATTAAAAATCATTCATAAACAAAAATAATTACCATTTAAAAATTAATTTCATAATAATAAGAATTAAATAATTACGATAAATCAATTTCCATATCCGGATGATCCGGCAGGATCTACGGTTTGGAAAATATCAAACTTTTTAAAATAAATAAATTAAATAAAAAGATAAAAATCCATATTTTTTACAATATGGATAAAATTGTTTAAAGTTTCACCAAATTCCGTGTCCAAATGACTCGGCAGAGTCCATGGTTCGGAATCAAAATCTTCCGTGTCCAAATGACTCGGCAGAGTCCATGGTTCGGAAGTATCAAATTTTATATAAATTAATTTAAAAATCCGCATCCGATTAATTCAGTTAAAATTTCTAGTTTGAAAATTAACTGAATATTTTCTAAAAGCAAAGCAAAACAAAATTAAAATCAACTAAGGTGCCAATTTTGGGCGCTATAACAAAGTTGTTTTAGCGTAACCGTACTCCCGATCCCCGAACTCTCGCAGACCAATTTTAAGGTGTCCAATCGACCTAGGTGAAACAGATTGGTGGCGACTCCCGAAAACCCGACGTTGCCACAGCTTGGCGACTCCACTGGGGATCGAACCCAGAATCTCTTAATATATAATTTTTTTTTAGTTTTCTTTATTAATAAAAAGAATAAAAAGCATAAAATTTTTGGGTTAATATTTTTCAGTAATATTTTATTTATTTCTTTTAAAATAATAAAATATAAATTTTTTTAGTAAAAAGAATAAAAAAAAAGTAATTTTTTTTGGGTTAATATTTTTCAGTAAAATTTATTTCTTTTAAAATAATAAAATATAACTTTTTTTAGTTTTCTTTATTAAAAAGAATAAAAAGAGTAAATTTTGGGTTAATATTTTTCAGTAATATTTTATTTATTTCTTTTAAAATATAACTTTTTTTAGTTTTCTTTATTAATAAAAAGAATAAAAAGAGTAAATTTTGAGTTAATATTTTTCAATAATATTTTATATATTTCTTTTAAAATATAATTTTTTTTTGTTTTCTTTATTAATAAAAAGAATGAAAAGAATAAAAATTTTGGGTTAATATTTTATTCAGTAATATTTTACTTATTAAAAGATATAACTTTTTGTTTCCTTTATAAAAATCTTAATCAAATAATTTCAAAATAATACAAAATAAAACAAAAATAATTGAATTTTCTCTTAAATATTTTTGACTTATTGATTAGATATATTTTCAGAAATATAAATTAAAATTAAAAAAAAAAAATCTTTCATCAAACAAAGAAGAATATAAAAAATAAAAATATCAAGACTTTTGTTTTAAAATACATATAAGTTTTCGGTTAAATAATCTTTTATTCCAAAATAAATTAAATAAATATCAAAACTTTCCTTCTTTTGTTTAAAATATACATATAAATTTTTGATTCTCTTAATAAAAAAATAATAAAAAAAATAAAAAATTTTTAGTTCATGGTATATTGGCTGGAAACTGTCTCGTGCCCGCTTTTGAGCTGCTTTACCTGGTGAAGAGGGTCTGGCTGAGTAACAACGCCCCGTACCATGATCAAAATTTTTATTTTTAAACTCTTTAATTCTTTTAAATTAACTTCTTATTAAATAAAAATTAATTATTATTTTTTTTAATTCTTTTATAAATTGAGTAATCCTTTAAAATAATAAATATCTTTCATTAAACAAGAAAACAAAAAAAGTAAACAAGAAAAAAAAAAGAAAGATAAGAAAAATAAAAGAAAGATAAGAAAGAAAAATAAAAGAAAGATAAGAAAGAAAAGAAAGATAAAAAAAATAAAAAAAAGATAAGAAAAAGAAAAGAAAGAAAGAAAAGAGAAGAAAAATAAAAGAAAGATAAGAAAGAAAAATAAAAGAAAGATAAGATAAAGAAAAGAAAGGAAAGATAAGAAAAAGAAAAGAAAGATAAAAGAAAGAAAAAGAAAAAGAAAAGAAAGAAAGAAAAGAATAAAAAAGAAAGAAAAGAAAAGAAATTAAAATAAAATTAAAAAAAAAGGGTAAAAATAAGTAAAAAAGAAGAAAAAGAAAGAAAGTAAAAAAAAGAAGTAAAAATATAAAGATAAATTTTTTAGTTAGTATTAAAAATCATTCATAAACAAAAATAATTACCATTTAAAAATTAATTTCATAATAATAAGAATTAAATAATTACGATAAATCAATTTCCATATCCGGATGATCCGGCAGGATCTACGGTTTGGAAAATATCAAACTTTTTAAAATAAATAAATTAAATAAAAAGATAAAAATCCATATTTTTTACAATATGGATAAAATTGTTTAAAATTTCACCAAATTCCGTGTCCAAATGACTCGGCAGAGTCCATGGTTCGGAATCAAAATCTTCCGTGTCCAAATGACTCGGCAGAGTCCATGGTTCGGAAGTATCAAATTTTATATAAATTAATTTAAAAATCCGCATCCGATTAATTCAGTTAAAATTTCTAGTTTGAAAATTAACTGAATATTTTCTAAAAGCAAAGCAAAACAAAATTAAAATCAACTAAGGTGCCAATTTTGGGCGCTATAACAAAGTTGTTTTAGCGTAACCGTACTCCCGATCCCCGAACTCTCGCAGACCAATTTTAAGGTGTCCAATCGACCTAGGTGAAACAGATTGGTGGCGACTCCCGAAAACCCGACGTTGCCACAGCTTGGCGACTCCACTGGGGAGTCAATATTAGTGAGTCGAGCTTAAAGTTGATTTGTTTTGATTTACTTTGCTTTACTATTATGTGGATTTATATATTATATTTACTTAAGTAAACATGCATAATGCATTCACAAAATGAAGCTCTATACCCGAGCTTCCTTAAATCAAACACGATTCTTTCTAAGCGGAATTGGTGTTGCTGTCCTTGTGAGGCCACGGTCTCCAAGCCTTCACCGGTTTCAAAGTAGCAAAGTAGTGTATTGCCTTCTGAGACGGTTAGTCTCTGCATGGGCCCACGAAAAGCTACGACTCGAATTAATCCATTCCTTACATAAACCCTAGAGGGTAAGGAATCGGGCCGTCACTATGATTTAGTGACGGGATTCGGGAACTATCCATTGCCTTTTTGATAAACCACCTTCTGCATATAGAATTCCTTACTCTACCTTAGAACCAGCCATTAAGAATTTTCTATACCTCGGTTCCCATTTCCATAGGTTTTGTTTTATCTATATGTTTGTATGATCTTATGTGTTACCTTTTTACTAACTCTGTTTTTCCTTATTTTTCCGGCATACACATTTCATCATTAAAGATAAATATTTGGTGAAAGAACCATTATCATGGATATTCTCGATTATCTTCCCACGGCTGTTACTGCATCATGGAATGACACTGTAATCGAAACTCAGCCTGAAGCTATGGAATATTCCAAAACAGCTCAAAAGCTTCACGGAGATGCTCTGACATCCCACTCTCACATACAGCTTAAGGACCAGGTATCGGTTCGGATAAACCATAATGACACCATGGAATTATTACAAGTCTGGAATAGTTGGAACTCTGCTGATCGGGAAGCCTTTACGGCAAAATATGGTCACATCGCTTGCCTACTAAAGGTTACCGTTGATGCATCACTTGTCCGGGCTCTAACACAATTTTGGGATCCATTTTATCGATGCTTTTCTTTCGATAAGATGGATCTGGTTCCAACCATTGAAGAATACAATAACCTCTTGGGTTGGTCCTCCAACTATCCAATTGAGACGTATCAATATGATAGAAGAACGGAGCCTCATTGAGCCCTAGCAAAATTATTGGACATGCCAGCTTCCAGTCTTCAACCCAAATTTGCAACAAAAGGGTGTCGGAAATTTATCAGCTGGACCGATCTAAAACAACTAAGTCTCACCCTCCCTCAGAAGAATCAACGACGCAAGTTGTTCGCCTTGGCAATATATGGCCTGGTAGTCTTCCCAAGAATTGTCGGATTTATTGAAGGAGACGTCATCACATTATTTGAGCAAGTCTGCAATGCCCAAGTAAAACCGACCTCAGTGATATTATGTGAAACTATCAGGGCATTAAACTTTTGTCGCCAAAGAGGAGGCAAATTCATAGGATGTTCACATCTCCTCAACGTTTGGATCAAAAGCCACCTTCCTTGTGAGAAGCAACATTTTGGAAATCGCTTTTCAAAGGACTTCATCCCAATCGAAGCCTTTTTGAAAAGTGAAACCATTCATCACGACAGCAAGGAAGCATGGGTTGATTATTTCAAGAACATCACCGAATTCCAAATTGAATGGAGAGCCCCCTGGTCTACCTCCACCCGCGTTGTCTACCGTTGTGGCAATTGCCCGTGGGTTCCTCTCTTAGGTATATGGGGAGGAACAAGTTATGCCCCAGCTCAAGTACGAAAACAATTTGGGTCCATGCAATTTATACCCATGACGCATAATCTGAGTAAGTTGGAATTTTCACACAAAGATCCAAATTCAAATAAGCTCGCAATGGGTATTTCAGTTGCGTGGAAAAGAATTTTCATATTGAAGTCGGGGCCTATTATTTCTCCCACCGCTTATTGTGAATGGAGAAATAACCGGAAGGAAGGAATAGTTCTACCTGAAGAGGTCATCAGAAAATTGGCGAAAAGAGAGTTGGAGAAAGAACTAGAGGAAGAAAAGGAGAAGAACAAGAGGATGCTCCTTGACATGCAACAGCTCGGTCACAAAACACAACTCCTCGAAGAGAAAGTTGAATACCAAAAACAAGTCATCTCCCAATTGGTTGATGAAACCGATCAAAAAGAGATGAGAGTCAGATACTGGGAAGATCAATACAGATTTTCTCAAGATCAATTACAAACATTTTTGGTAGAAGTCAGAAAAGTTACAGAACAAGCCCAACTAATGGGCGAAGAAGCCAAGGAGTTAGAAGAACTGAGCTGTCCTACTCCATCAGTAAATGTTCAAAGAATGATGGAGTTCATATCTAAGGCCAGAAAGCAGTATTGTACTTTGGGTCGTTTCTTTTAAACAAACCTTTTGCTGAATGTAATTGAGAAATTCCATTATAGTTCTTCTTTCACCAAGTATTTACAATATTCATGCATGCATCCATCACATCAATCATACACACATAGAATCTAATAAAATAAATATTCCTTTAAAAGGGTAAAATTGGACCTCAACACCGATATTCAACTCGACTCCAAACAAGATTAATGGCAGAACAAGCCGAAGGACGTCTCATGGAGATGGAGTCCAAGATTGAAAGTATGTCAGAACAGATGAGACAATTGATGGAATTAATCAAAGGGAAAGCAACTCAAGTCCCCATCAAAGAAGCACAAGATCCCACTTATCCTCCGGGATTCACTCCGCAACGAGTCTCAGTCCAAGAAAACCTGTTTCAAGAACCAGGACAGTCTGCTAGTGTTCACCTGAAACAAGACACCGTACATGAAGAGAAGAAGATGTTACCAAAAGAAGAAGCAGAATCTCAAAAACTCGAAACGATAGAAAAGAGACTGCGAGCCATTGAAGGAGGTACTATGTTCGGATCTCTCTCAGTGGATGATCTCTGCTTAGTGCCAGACGTCGAAATCCCTTCGGACTTTAAGGTGCCAGATTTCGTAAAATACGATGGAACGAGTGATCCCATCACTCACATCACTTTGTTTCTCAGAAGACTACAACCACTTACCAAAGATGAGAAGGTGTGGATCGCACTTTTTCAGGAAAGTCTCACAAAATCAGCATTACAGTGGTATCTAAGCCAAGGTCCAAGAAACATAAAAACTTGGAATGACCTTGCTCAGGCCTTCATCGGCAACTATAAACATGTTATGGACTTAGCTCCGGATCGCCAAACTCTCCAAAACATGGAGAAGAAAAAAACAGAAACTTTTAAGGAATACGCCCAACGATGGAGGGACTTAGCTGCACAAGTACAGCCACCCATGACAGAAAGAGAAATGGTCACTTTGTTTGTCCAGACACTGAAATACCCATACTATGACAAACTTATTGGCAATGCGGCAACTAACTTCTCCGACGTAGTCATGTCTGGAGAAAGGATCGAGCATGGTATCAGGACCGGGAAGATTACTGAGTCCTTTAGTGATCCTATGAAAAGAGGAGGACCATCCAGAAGAAAAGATGAAGAAATACAACAAATCGGACGAGGAAGAGGGATTCCCCTCGTGGGTACCGTGGCTACCGGACCTCGCCTATCCTATTCTGCCAACAGGCCCAATTATTATCCTACCAATAGGCCCAATGATTATCCTCCAAATAGGCCCAGTGATTATCTTCCCAATAGACCCAACAATTATCCTCTCAACAGGCCTAATCAGTTACGGCCACCTGTTCCGACTCCTCCAATGCCTGCACCAAGACCAAGAGAAATTTTCGCACCGATTCCCATGACTTATACTGAGTTATATCCAAAACTCATCCAGAGCCAACTCATTCACCCAATTCCCACAAGGCCATTCAAACCCCCATATCCAACATGGTATGACCCTAAACTAAATTGCCCATATCATGATGGTGCCGTGGGCCACGGACTCGAAAATTGCATAGCATTGAAGCGTATAGTCCAACAATTAATTGAGTCAAAGTGGTTGGACTTTTCCGATGAACCAAACGTCACTCATAATCCATTGCCTCCTCATCAAGCCAAACCAGTCAATATGATGGAAGAATACTGGCCGATGAAGAAAACAGTCAATGATATCATAACCCCTCTTAAGCATGTATATTCATGCCTTGTGAAAGAAGGGATTATCATAGGAAAGTCTTCTGGAAATAAAGAAGTCGAGCATGAGGAATGGTGCAACTTTCATAACAGTAAGAGTCATTCTATCCAAGAATGCCCAGAATTCTGTAAAAGTCTACAAAGTCTCATGGACTCCTCCCAAATCATCGTTTTTATGTCAGATAAAGAGGATGACGTGAATGTGATAATTAAAGAACAAGAAGTCAATATCATGCCAAGGCCACTAGTCATTCCAATCTCAAAATCTGCTCTCAAGCCTTTAAGAATTCAAGTTCCAAAGCCATTCCCGTACAAATCAGACAAAACTGTTCCATGGAACTATGGCTATACTTCTAACATCACATCAACTCCGTTAGAAGTTGGGGGCATGACTAGAAGCGGTCGGTGTTATTCTCCCGAGCAAATGAACAAGCTCCAACAAGAGAAGAATGTTACAGATCCAGCAAATGGACCTATTAACACATCTAAAGAGCAAGAGATGTCTCGAGCAGTAACAGATGAACAAGCTACTGAGTTTCTCAAACTCATAAAGCAAAGTGAATACAGCATCGTGGAGCAGTTGAACCGTCTGCCAGCAAAGATCTCCATACTTTCATTGCTCTTAAGTTCTGATGCCCATCGAGAAGCTCTTCTCAAAGTCCTGAATAAGGCTTATGTTGAACAAGATATCTCCGTGAACAACTTTGACCACCTTGTCAACAACATCACGGCACAAAATCTCATCACATTCACTGACGATGAGATACCAGCAGAAGGAAGGGGTCACTCTAAGGCTCTACATATTTCGATTAAATACAAAGATCGGATTATGGCTAGAGTTCTGATCGACAATGGATCAGCTCTAAATGTAATGCCATTAGAAACTTTACATAAGATCGGTTTAGACCCATCACACCTCAACAACAGTCATATTGTTGTTCGAGCATTTGACGGAACAAAGAGAGATGTGGTTGGAGAAATAGAGCTACCAATTGGGATTGGTCCCTGTCTTTTCCATATCACATTCCAAGTCATGGACATTTCTCCATCTTATACTTGTCTACTGGGAAGACCATGGATCCATATGGCTGGAGCAATTCCTTCCTCATTACATCAAAAAATGAAATTCATCATTGAAGGAAAGATAATCACAGTCTTTGCTGAAGAAGACATTCTGCTATCTAGACCTGCGGATGCTCAATATGTTGAGGTCAATGAAAATATACCTGATTGCTCCTTCAGGTCTTTTGAGATTGTCAATGCTGCTTATGTCAGTGAATATGGAGAAGAACCCGTTCCTAACATCTCTAAAACAAGTCGCATGGTCACCAAACTCATGATAAAAGGAGGATACTCACCGGGGTTAGGTTTGGGACAAGATTTACAAGGAATCCCAGAGCCATTGAAAATATCCGCAAATGAAGGGAAATACGGCCTAGGCTTCACACCGACAAGACATGATAAAATGAAGGCAATAGCTGAAAAAAGAGAAAAGAGGATTGCACGATTAACAGGGCATCCTCTCCAGGAAAGAAATCTGGATATCCCTGAAATCACCGAAACGTTCGTGAGTGGTGGTCTCATTCCGAAAAATGACAATGAAGGCAAGCTGACTATCAACATCAACAAGTCTTTTGAAAGTCTTTCTATTCAGGCAATCATCAGCGATTCACCTGAAGAGGAGGAGCTCATTCAACCTTGTGGCCCACGGGATGTGCTGAACAATTGGGAGGCGATAGAACTGCCTGTTATAATTGAAAGCTTTCCAAAGTAATCTAATAGTAAAAACCTCCTAAAGAAAGGTTCAATCAATAGGGTGTAGTCTTTGTTTAAGTGAACCTTTTAGTTATTGCTTTTTATTCCAATAAAGTTGTGATTTATGCACATTGTAAATAAAGTACCAGTTTGCATCCATCTCATTCGTGCCATTTTTTTTTTTTTTTTTCTCTCTTCACTTTCTTTTCTCTCTGGATAATGCAGACCCAAAACTCTCTTTGATGACAATGAAAGAATGAACTTTGATAATCCTGTAAACACTACCGACTCGGACGACGAAGATCTTCAAGTATCTCCTGAGCTATTAAAAATGATTGAGCAAGATGAAAAAGAAAGAGCAACAAGTCAAGAACCAACTGAGGTATTCAACCTAGGAGACAGTCAGGATGTAAAAGAAGTCAAGATTGGCACTTTATTCCCTCCTGAAGAAAAAGAAGAATTAGTCCATTTATTGAAAGAATATGTGGATGTATTCGCTTGGTCATACCAAGATATGCCCGGCTTAAGCTCAGACATTGTACTACACAAAATACCCTTGAAACCTGGGGCGAAGCCTGTCAGACAGAAGTTACGAAGATTAAAGCCGAAGTTAATCTTAAGAGTAAAAGACGAGATTCAAAAGCTGTGGGATGCAGGATTCCTGGGGGTTGCTGAATATACAGAATGGGTGGTTAACATTGTCCCAGTCGAAAAGAAAGAAAGTGGGAAACTAAGAGTTTGTCAGGACTACCGGCCTTTGAACGAAGCCAGTCCTAAAGATAACTTCCCACTTCCTCATATTGATACACTGGTGGATAATACCGCAGGAAACTCCTACTTTTCCTTCATGGATGGTTTTTCTGGATACAATCAAATCAAACTTGATCCAGATGACATGATAAAAACTGCTTTTATTACCCTTTGGGGTACCTTCTACTATAAGGTGATGCCTTTCGGGTTAAAGAATGCTGGTGCTACATATCAAAGAGCCATGGTCACGTTGTTCCATGACATGATGCATAAAGAAATTGAAGTATATGTGGACGACATAATCGCCAAAACTTTCACTGCTCGGGGGCATCTAAAAGTGCTAAGAAAACTATTCGATAGACTTCGCAAATATCAATTGAAGTTGAATCCTGCCAAATGTACTTTTGGAGCCTCTTCAGGAAAGTTATTGGGTTTCATAGTCAGCAAGGACGGGATTCGAGTTGACCCGAGTAAAGTCAAAGCGATACAAGAAATGCAACCCCCGAAGACTCCAAAACAAGTAAGAAGTTTTCTGGGTAGAATCAACTTCATAGCAAGGTTCATATCACAATTGACGTCCAAGTGTGAACCGCTTTTCAAATCACTAAAGAAGAACAATCCGATTGAGTGGAATAACGAATGCCAAGAAGCGTTCGAGAAAATCAAACGATATTTATCAAATCCACCAGTCTTGATACCACCTCAATCCGGAGAACCGTTGATTCTATATTTATCCATACAGGATTCTTCATTAGGATCCGTATTGGGTCAACGTGATGAGACAAGCAAGAAGGAGCATGCAATTTACTATTTGAGCAAAAAGCTTACCACATATGAAGCTAAATACTCAATAGTAGAAAAGTCCTGTTGTGCCCTTGTATGGGTAGCACATCGACTACGACACTACATGCTCAACAACACAACATTGCTGATCTCCAAGACTGACCCCATTAAGTACATTTTCGAGAAACCCGCTTTATCAGGCAGGATTGCAAAATGGCAAATGCTGTTATCTGAATACGACATACAGTATGTCACCCAAAAGGCCGTAAAAGGAAGTGTGATCGCTGAATATCTGGCTGATAGAGCATTGGAGGATTATGAGCCCATGAGAATGGACTTTCCTGATGGAGATATAATGACGATAGAACAGGAAGTTGATGAAGAAAATGAAACATGGAAAATGGCATTCGATGGAGCATCTAATGCTTTGGGACAAGGGATCGGAGCTATACTCATCTCTCCAAGCGGAGAGCAGTTTCCCCTCACAGCAAAAATTACATTTCCTTGTACCAACAATATAGTAGAGTATGAAGCATGTGCTATGGGACTCCAAATGGCACTAGATTTGAAAGTGCGAGATCTCCGAGTCTATGGGGATTCCGCATTAGTCATATATCAAATCAATGGAGAATGGGAGACAAGAGATTCAAAATTAATCCCTTACCAAAAGCTTATACTAGACATGACTCGAAGATTTAACAGTATAAGTTTCCATCATCTTCCAAGGGAAGATAATCAAATCCCAGACGCTTTAGCTACTTTGGCTTCTATGTACAAGATAAGCGACCCTGAGCATACTCCTGTGTTCGAGATGAAAATAATAGATTCTCCAGCTTATTGCATGAGCATCGAAGAAGAATTGGATGGAAAGCCTTGGTATCATGATATCAAGAAATACCTCCAAGAACGAACATATCCACTAGAAGCATCAGAAAATGACAAGAAATTTCTACGAAGATTGTCAATGGGTTTTCTTTTAAACCTAGACATACTCTATAAGAAAACCCCAGACTCGATGCTACTTCGCTGTGTAGATACTCATGAAGCACGAAAGATCATGGAAGAAGTTCATTCTGGAATATGTGGAGCACACACTAGTGGTCATACCATGGCAAGACAAATAATGAGGGCTGGCTACTATTGGCTCACATTGGAAAGTGATTGTATTAATCACGTGAGAAAATGTCACAAATGTCAAATATATGCCAACAAGATCCAAGCTCCACCCACCCCTCTTAATGTAACAGCAATACCTTGGCCTTTTGCCATGTGGGGAATTGACGTCATTGGAGCCATTACCCCTAAAGCTTCCAATGGTCACAAATTCATCCTAGTGGCAATTGACTACTTCACTAAATGGGTAGAAGCTATGTCATATGCAAGTGTGACTCAAAAGGTGGTATGCCGGTTCATTAAGAAAGAAATCATTTGTCGTTATGGGCCGCCGGAATGTATCATCTCAGACAATGCCACGAACCTGAACAATGCAATGATGCAGACTTTGTGCCGGCAGTTCAAAATCAAACATCTCAATTCGGCACCTTATCGACCAATGATGAATGGTGCAGTAGAAGCGGCCAATAAAAATATCAAGAGAATTGTTGAAAAGATGATCGTCACTTACAAGGACTGGCATGAGATGTTACCTTTTGCACTACATGCTTATAGAACTTCTACCCGTACTTCTACTGGAGCAACACCTTTTTCTCTGGTATACGATATGGAGGCTGTATTGCCCATCGAAGTTGAAATACCTTCATTAAGGGTACTAATGGATACTCAATTAAGAGAAGCAGAATGGGTCAAAGCTAGATACGAGCAATTAAATCTAATTGATGAAAGAAGAATGATAGCCCTCTGCCATGGGCAACTTTATCAAAGAAGGATGATTCGTTCTTACAACAAAAAGGTTCGCCCACGACAATTTCACGAGGGTGACATAGTGCTCAAGAAAATTTTACCCATGCAACATGATTCAAGAGGAAAATGGACACCAAATTATGACGGGCCATATGTCGTGAAGAAAGCATTTTCAGGAGGGGCACTAATTCTGACAGAAATGGATGGACGAGAATTACCGAAGCCAGTAAATTCGGATGCAGTAAAGAAATACTTTGCATAATGAAGAAATTTTCAAACAGAAGGGGAGAAGTGGATACAGGGTTACCAAAGTTTATTTGATCAAAGTTGTCAAAGAGAGCTTTCTTCTCTTACACTTTCATTATCTATCTGTACCCAAGATTTTCATATTACTCATAAATAAAAAGCCAATTTTCTTTAACTTACCTTAGATTCTCACGTTCAAAATGCTAAAGTCGCTTCTATCCAGTTCTTTTCCTTCAAATCTCACATTCTTACTAGCCTTAAGTGTGCAATAAATTATGACTTTTGAAGGAAGAATAGTAATAATTAAAACTTAGAAAAAACAAAGACCGTAGATTACTTTGATAAGCTTTATGAATTAAAACAGGTAAGATTGAGGTCCTGCTTTGCGAGCGGCACAGAACATAGGCTAACAAAGAAGAAGGAGTAACAAATCTTTGGGAGATAGCCTTGGTGGTAGCCTGAATGATCGCTTCAGAAGTCTTAACACGTCCATGTCAGCAAGAAAGAATCATACTCACGAATATCTCAACAGGGACAATTATCCAGAGAGGCATAAAGTACGAGGCGGACATTAAGGAAATTGAAGCCAAAATTTAAGAACAAATCAAGGAAAGAAGATTTTTGAAAAGAGTTAGGCTTTTGAGACAATGGACAATAGCTGGAAAGCGAGACAATGAACAACAGCTGGAAAGCAAGACAATGAACAACAGCTGGAAAGTGAAACAATGGACAACAGTTGGAAAGCATAAAGAGATTCAACGATAGAAGGCAATTACAAAGAGGATCCAGTAAAGCAAAGATATAAAAAAATAATAAATCCATCAGTTACACATGCTCTGCATTCATGCATTTCACATCATGCATGCATGGCATACAGAACAAGGATCAAATGGGAAGCGTATCCACCGCACAGTCACAGCAGTATAAGCTGACGTCTCAGTGACATCCGTTTTTACCAATCTACCGCTGGATGCACAGCTGATATAGTGGACCCAGCCCCATCAGCAATTCAAGGATAAAGTAGACAATATTGTCAAAATCCTGGTAATCAATTCAATAATCGAGGCTACACCGGGATGGACAGAATTGACGCCAGCTTAGCAGTATCCAAGATAAGAAATAGCTATGGTCAAAGATAAGCGTGGATATCGAGAAATATTGTCGTCGAAAGCAGACAATGGATTCAATAATCAATGACTGGATCAATGTCATGCCTGATGAGATATCAAAGATAAGAAATATCTATGATACTAAAATAAAGTAGGATCCACTTTTCCGGTTAAACGGCGGATACGGTACTCCGTGACTCTCAAGTCGGTTCTCTCAGTTGCCCATAATAACTGATTCCTTCACCCCTTCTTTCTTTTACTTCCTCCTAGAAAATGGATCCTACTTTTTCCGCCTTGCGAAAGTATTTCCCTTCTCTCCCAATGAACATCCTAAAAAAAGATCTACCAAGTTCGCTGTGAACGATTAAGAGCTCTGATGCATAAAGGAATCCCTGAAGATGTGCGGTGGTTAATTGAAGCTAAGGTTCGTCTGGCAGGTGAAATCCCAGAGGCATTTGTGTCTTACATGCCTGGTGTTGGCAAAAGTTCTTATGCCAGAAAAAGAAGAGCGAAAAGATTACAAGTCTGCCATAAATGTGGTAGGTGGACTTGTAAGACTAGGTGTCGTTCTTTAGGAATGATCTCCAATAATCGAGAAGATAAAATACGGTTCATCAAGAATGGCTTGAGTAAGGACTCATTGGATGATATCCAATTGACTCTTGAGACGCATTCTTGTGGATCTGTGCAACGTGAAATTCTTGATTTATGGAGTATTTTTCATGAAGAACGAGACCGTTACAGTCCCGGGAATCTGACTTTAAACGACCCTGTTTGCCGGCTTGTAAGAAAGCTAGATGGGAAGCAGATCCTCGACTCATAGAAGCCGTTAATGCCGTTACTGGACGTAAAACCAGTGGAAGATGTAAGCCACAGTCACAATTACTGTACATACAGTTTGTTATATTTGGAAAAATTTGCATTTTCTTTTGACAGATGTACATGCTCCCCTAAGTGTAATCGACACGTTATCCCTTTTCATCACTATAAATGCGTGTTCTTCCTTCTGATTAAACAACAGATAAGATACCCCGTGACTTCTAAAGTCGATTATTCCAGTTTCCTGCAATAACTGATTCATTTCCCTCTTCTCTCAAATTCTTCTCTCATCAATGGATTCTACTCTTTCTGTACTGCGAAAATACTTTCCTTCCCTCCCACTAAAAGTCCTTAAAAGGATCTACCTTGCTAGATGTGAAAGAATCAGAGTTTTTACACGCAAAGGCATTCCCGATAATGTGCAGTGGATAATTGAAGCTAAGGTCCGTTTGGCGGGTGAAGTTCCAGATGCATTTATGCCCCGCATGCCCGGTTTAGGTAAAAGCCGTTATGCCAAAAGGCGAAGAGCAAAGAGACTAGGCGTGTGTTATAAATGTGGGCGATGGAATTGTAATACTAAATGTCGCTCTTTAGGATACATCTCCATAAATCGTGAAGATAAAAGAAAATTCATTAAGAATGGCCTGCGTAAGGAGTCTCTGAAAGATATCCGAGAGACTCTTGAAACGCATTCTTGTGGAAAAGTGCAAGGTGAAATTATCGGTTTATGGAGGACTTACCATAAAGAACGAAACCGTTACAGTCTTGGGAATGTGATTTTAAACGACCCCGTTTGTCAGTTTGTAAGAAAACTAGATGGGAAGCAAATCCCCGACTTATAGAAGGCATTGAAGCCATTACTGGACATGAATTAGTGGAAGATGAGAGCCACAGTCATGATTGCTGTACATATAAGCTGTCATTTGTCTTTTCTTTTGGCAATAATGTACTTACTTCCGTAAGTGTAATAAACGCATTATCCTTTCATCACTATAAATGCGTGTTCTTCCTTCTGGATACGGTACTCCATAACTCCCAAATTCAGTTATTTCCATTTCCTACAATCACTAATTTCTTTCTTTTTCTCTTAAATGCCTCATTCATCAATGGAGCCTTCTCTTTCCGCTCTACGAAAATATTTCCCTTCTTTCCCAATAAATGTTCTTAAAAAGGTTTATCAAGCTAGATGTGAACGATTCCGACTATTTATGCACAAAGGCATTCCTGATAATGTGCGATGGCTAATCGAAGCTAAAGTTCGTTCGGCTGGTGAAGTTCCAGATGCGTTCTTTCCCCATATGCCCGGCTTTGGTAAAAGCGTTTATGCCAAAAAGAGAAGAGCAAAGAGGCTAGGCGTCTGTCACAATTGTGGATGGTGGATTTGCGGCAATAAATGTCGTTCTCCAGGAGTGATCACCAGAAATCGTAATGATAGAATAAAATTCATCAAGAATGGCTTGCGTAAGGAATCTCTGGAAGATATCCGAGAGGTTCTTGAAGCGCATTCTTGCGGAATAGTGCAATTTGAGGTTGTTGGATTATGGATAATTCTCCAAAAAGAACGAGAACGTTACAGTCTTGGGAATCTGACCCTAAATGACCCTGTTTGCCAGTTTGTGAAAAAGCTAGATGAGATGCAAATCACTGATTCATAGAAAGCATTGAAGCCGTTACTGGACGCAAAGCCAGTAGAAGACGGAACAAGGTCACGATTACTGTACGTGCTAGCTGTCGCTTTTGAAATTTTCCTCCCCTTTTGGTAATAATGTATCCACTCCTGACATGAACCAAAGTCACGATTACTGTACGTGCTAGCTGTCGTTTTTGAAATTTTCCTCCTCTTTCAGCAATAATGTATCCACTCTTGACATAAGCCATAGTCACGATACTGTACATGCTAGCTGACGCTTTTGAAATTTTCCTCCCATAATGTACCCACTCCTGACATGAGCTATAATTATGACTACTGTATATACCTGCCACTTTTGAAATTTTCCTTCTCATCCGACAATCATGTACCTACTCCTGACATAAGCTACAGTCGCGACTACTGTACATGCTAGCAGCTATTTTGAAAATTTTCCTCCTCTTTTAACGATAGTGTACCTATACCTGACCAGAGTCATACCCGTGACTACTATGAATAGCTGGCAATAATGTATCCATTCTTGAAAAATAAAATTATTGCCTTATCTCTTCATCTCTATAAATATATCATCTTTTCTCACAAGGGTAAGGATAGGAATGGAGAAAACCCCAACTCGTAAATCCCGAAGTATTTGTGTATTTTCTGGGGCTTTTCCTGGAAAAGATGAAGAGTATTTAAAAGCAGCCAACCATTTGGGTAGAGTATTAGCTGAGCGAAAAATACATTTAGTTTATGGAGGAGGTAGTGTCGGATTAATGGGAGGTGTAGCATCAGCAGCATCTCTAGGAGGAAGTCAAGTTCTGGGCATTATCCCTGGACCTCTGAAATTTATTTCTGGGGGCACGATTGGAGAAGAATTAGTGGTTAAAAATTTACAAGAGCGTGTGTTACAAATGCTTTTAAATGCTGATGCTTTTATCGCTCTACCAGGTGGTTTTGGCACATTGGGAGAAGTCTTTCAAATTGCTTCCATGGCCCAACTTAATTTGCATAAGAAACCCATTGGGCTTTTAAATGTTAACAATTTCTTTACAGGTCTGATAGCTTTTATGGATTATGCTATGCAGAAGAATTTTATATCAAGAGTGGCACGGCGAATCATAATATCCGCAACAACTGCTGAAGAATTGCTAGATAAAATACAAGCTTTTGTTCCTGAACCAGATCCAGCAATGATTCAGATAGACTGGACGCGACAGTCTTTCCCGAACAGTTCGATCCCATAATAGTCCTCTACTAACCCAGTTGAAATATTGTGGAAGAAGAAGTGATCCGATCCGTTTTGCTTGTCCTTTAGTTTTATTATCAGCATTTTCTTTCGTGTTTTAGTTTTTCTTTCAGGAAATTTCTTTTTTATCTTATAAGATAGTCTCGTCCATGCTGATATTAAAACCATAGGACAATGCCTTTAGGTTGGAATGGCTGAGTAAAGAGTAATTTTTATTGCTCTTGAGACGCATCCTATTAGGTCTACTAGGCATAACATTTTAGGATAGTTAAGCTTCAACCTTATTTGGATGACATATCTCTCAAGCGAATCTATATTTACTAAAGAAAATATTAGATGAACCTTGGATATTGATTCCAAACATCCGTTCCCTTTACATAATTTGTTAGCGATATTGTCATCATCAAGATTCACTCATTTTATCGAAGTCTAAAATTTCGCACTCGCCTATTATGCAAATTCACACTTTCGAAGAAAATTATTCCAATTCTAATTGCTTTCATATAAATTTCGCTCGAGGTTCAAGGAGATTTCCTTAACCTCATTCCATCAATTTTCCTTCAAACGATAGGAGAGTTCCTATCGTCGAGGTTCTAAGGAAGGGCCCTTAACCTCAAATCATCAATTTTTCTTCAAACGATAGGAGAGTTCTTATCGTCGAGGTTCTAAGGTAGGGCCCTTAACCTCAAAATCATCAATTTTCCTTCAAACGATAGGAGAGTTCCTATCGTCGAGGTTCTAAGGTAGGACCCTTAACCTCATTCAAACAATTTTCCTTCAAACGATAGGAGAGTTCCTGTCGTCGAGGTTCTAAGGTAGGACCCTTAACCTCAAAATCATCAATTTTCCTTCAAACGATAGGAGAGTTCCTATCGTCGAGGTTCTAAGGTGGGACCCTTAACCTCATTCAAACAATTTTCCTTCAAACGATAGGAGAGTTCCTGTCGTCGAGGTTCTAAGGTAGGACCCTTAACCTCAAAATCATCAATTTTCCTTCAAACGATAGGAGAGTTCCTATCGTCGAGGTTCTAAGGTAGGACCCTTAACCTCAAAATCATCAATTTTCCTTCAAACGATAGGAGAGTTCCTATTGTCGAGGTTCTAAGGTAGGACCCTTAACCTCAAAATCATCAATTTTACTTCAAACGATAGGAGAGTTCCTATCGTCGAGGTTCTAAGGTAGGGCCCTTAACCTCAAAATCATCAATTTTCCTTCAAACGATAGGAGAGTTCCTATCGTCGAGGTTCTAAGGTAGGACCCTTAACCTCATTCAATCAATTTTACTTCAAACGATAGGAGAGTTCCTATCGTCGAGGTTCTAAGGTAGGACCCTTAACCTCAAAATCATCAATTTTCCTTCAAACGATAGGAGAGTTCCTATCGTCGAGGTTCTAAGGTAGGACCCTTAACCTCATTCAAACAATTTTCCTTCAAACGATAGGAGAGTTCCTGTCGTCGAGGTTCTAAGGTAGGACCCTTAACCTCAAAATCATCAATTTTCCTTCAAACGATAGGAGAGTTCCTATCGTCGAGGTTCTAAGGTAGGACCCTTAACCTCAAAACAATCAATTTTCCTTCAAACGATAGGAGAGTTCCTATCGTCGAGGTTCTAAGGTAGGGCCCTTAACCTCAAAATCATCAATTTTCCTTCAAACGATAGGAGAGTTCCTATTGTCAAGGTTCTAAGGTAGGACCCTTAACCTCAAAATCATCAATTTTCCTTCAAACGATAGGAGAGTTCCTATCGTCGAGGTTCTAAGGTGGGACCCTTAACCTCATTCAAACAATTTTCCTTCAAACGATAGGAGAGTTCCTGTCGTCAAGGTTCTAAGGTAGGACCCTTAACCTCAAAATCATCAATTTTCCTTCAAACGATAGGAGAGTTCCTATCGTCGAGGTTCTAAGGTAGGGCCCTTAACCTCAAAATCATCAATTTTCCTTCAAACGATAGAAGAGTTCCTATTGTCGAGGTTCTAAGGTAGGACCCTTAACCTCAAAATCATCAATTTTCCTTCAAACGATAGGAGAGTTCCTATCGTCGAGGTTCTAAGGTAGGGCCCTTAACCTCAAAATCATCAATTTTCCTTCAAACGATAGGAGAGTTCCTATCGTCGAGGTTCTAAGGTAGGACCCTTAACCTCATTCAAACAATTTTCCTTCAAACGATAGGAGGGTTCCTGTCGTCGAGGTTCTAAGGTAGGACCCTTAACCTCAAAATCATCAATTTTCCTTCAAACGATAGGAGAGTTCCTATCGTCGAGGTTCTAAGGTAGGACCCTTAACCTCAAAATCATCAATTTTCCTTCAAACGATAGGAGAGTTCCTATCGTCGAGGTTCTAAGGTAGGACCCTTAACCTCAAAACAATCAATTTTACTTCAAATGATAGAAGAGTTCCTATCGTCGAGGTTCTAAGGTAGGACCCTTAACCTCAAAATCATCAATTTTCCTTCAAACGATAGAAGAGTTCCTATCGTCGAAGTTCTAAGGTAGGACCCTTAACCTCAAAACAATCAATTTTACTTCAAACGATAGGAGAGTTCCTATCGTCGAGGTTCTAAGGTAGGACCCTTAACCTCAAAATTATCAAATTTTCCCTTCAACGATAGGAGAGTTCTTATCGCAGAGGCTCCAAAAAAAATTTTTCCTTAACCACATAGTTTAGGCGGCGAGAAGGTTCTCAATGGCTAGCTAAGACGGAAGAAATTTGGTAACTACTTTGCATACATCATGTCCCATGAAGCATGCAAAGGGGGGCAGCTGTTGACACCCAATTTCGTCCGGCCTTTTTTTTAAAAAAAAAAATTTAAAAAAAAAAACTAATTAAAAAAAATTATTATTATTATTATTATTATTATTATTGCCAAAAAATTTTAATTATGTTAATTAGTTTAAAATATATTTTTATTTTGAGAAGATTTGATTTAAAATAATATATGTGTGAATATGTATGTGTTTGGAATAAAAATAAAATTTCAGAAAAAAATGACAAAAAAATTAAAAGTTTGAGGTAAAAATGACAAAATTGAGAAGTTTCGGATAAAATTGACAAATTCTGAAAGTTTCAGGAGCTTTGGGTAATTTTTCGCGTCAATTTTGGGCCTAAACGGACGTTTCTAGCCCAAATTGACAGAAAACGTTAAAATTGTCAAAATCAGAAGCTTCTGAGCTTATCCAGAGCTGGAGTAACGTAAAGGACTGAAACTGTCATTTTACCAATTTAAAAGATAAGTTTGATATTTTTTATTAATTTATCTGTCCACAGTTCAGCTAAGCTCCTTCTATAAATACCCCCCCAAATTCAGTGCTGAACACACAGAAAATCAGAGAAAAAAGTTCAGAGCTCCGTTTTAAAAATAGAGAAAATTACAGCCTTATTCCCTAGCCTCTCCTCCTTCTGCCAGAAAGTCTCAAAATTTTATTTTTCTACGATTTGACCATCTCTTTCGTTTGATCTCCTTCGTTGTTCTCTCTCTCTCTCCTCTCGTTTTCTCTCTCTTTCTCCTCCTGCCGTCACGCTGTCCCGCTGCCGACGCCGTCGCCGGTCGCCGTTTGCTCCCACGCCGTCCCGCCGCCGTCTTTTTCTCCTTTCCGTTTTCCTTCCGCCGCGTTTCTTCTCTCCCTCCGCCGGCTGCTGCCTGCGGCTCCTCCGCCGCCCACGCCGCCGTCGCCCCTCCGCCCACGCCGCCGTCGCCCGCCCACGCCGCCGTCGCCCCTCCGCCCACGCCGCCGTCGCCCCTCCGCCCACGCCTCGCCGCCCCACGCCCGTGCTCGCCTCCCTGCCGTGCCAGCTGCGCTTCGTCGCGTTTTCTGTTTTCCCAGCAAAACAGAATTTCAAATTCATTTCCCAAGGGTAAAACCTCCTTTCAGTCCTTCATCTTTTCAATTCTTTTCATTTTGGTCACTAATCTTTTTATTTTGTTTTTTTTTCAGAATTAATTACTAACTTTATTTTTTTTACTTGTGTATTTATTTGTTTATTATTGTTATTGTTACTAACCTTTTTTTTTTTTTTGTTATTATTAACTTGTTAACTAACTTACTAACAACTAACTTTTAACATTATTATTGTTACTAACCTTTTAATTTTTGCATTATTACTAACTTTTATTATTGTTAATTAATTTAATCAACTTGGTTAATTAACAATTAATTAATTTGGCTAAATTTTATTATTGTTGTTAATTAATTAATTTAATTAACTTGACTAACTTTTTATTATTGTTGTTAACAATTAATTTAATTAAACTTGGCTAATTTTTATTATAGTTGTTAATTAATTTAATCTAACTTTTTACTAACCTTTTTTATTGTTATTAACTAACTAATCCAACTAATCTAACTATATTAATTGTGCTAACTTTTATTATTATTGTGTTATTAAAGTGGATGGCCAAAAAGCCCCACTTTATTAATTGAATTTTTTTTATGATTAAAAGATAAAAAAAGGAATTTTATGTGAATAATTTTCTAAAGGCTAATAAAAATTACTTTTTTTAATTTTGAAACAAAGTTTTTATTCCTTTTAATAAACAAACATAATGAAATAATTCAAAAAATAAAATAAATAAATAAATAAACATAAAATCATTCTTTTAATACATCTTTAAAATTAATAATTAATGAAATATAAAAAAAATTTAAAACTCCATGACCAAATGATCCGCCAGGATCCATGGCTCGGAAATATTTTTAAATAAAATATATAAATAAATTTTTTCTTTATAAAAAAATAAAAAAAAAACTTTAGACTAATATATTAATTATCTATTAATATATAATTTTTTTTTAGTTTTCTTTATTAATGAAAAGAATAAAAAGCATAAAATTTTTGGGTTAATATTTTTCAGTAATATTTTATTTATTTCTTTTAAAATAATAAAATATAAATTTTTTTAGTAAAAAGAATAAAAAAAAGTAATTTTTTTTGGGTTAATATTTTTCAGTAAAATTTATTTCTTTTAAAATAATAAAATATAACTTTTTTTAGTTTTCTTTATTAAAAAGAATAAAAAGAGTAAATTTTGGGTTAATATTTTTCAGTAATATTTTATTTATTTCTTTTAAAATATAACTTTTTTTAGTTTTCTTTATTAATAAAAAGAATAAAAAGAGTAAATTTTGAGTTAATATTTTTCAATAATATTTTATATATTTCTTTTAAAATATAATTTTTTTTTTGTTTTCTTTATTAATAAAAAGAATGAAAAGAATAAAAATTTTGGGTTAATATTTTATTCAGTAATATTTTACTTATTAAAAGATATAACTTTTTGTTTCCTTTATAAAAATCTTAATCAAATAATTTCAAAATAATACAAAATAAAACAAAAATAATTGAATTTTCTCTTAAATATTTTTGACTTATTGATTAGATATATTTTCAGAAATATAAATTAAAATTAAAAAAAAAAAATCTTTCATCAAACAAAGAAGAATATAAAAAATAAAAATATCAAGACTTTTGTTTTAAAATACATATAAGTTTTCGGTTAAATAATCTTTTATTCCAAAATAAATTAAATAAATATCAAAACTTTTCTTCTTTTGTTTAAAATATACATATAAATTTTTGATTCTCTTAATAAAAAAATAATAAAAAAATAATAAAAAAATAATAAAAAATAATAAAAAAAATAAAAAATTTTTAGTTCATGGTATATTGGCTGGAAACTGTCTCGTGCCCGCTTTTGAGCTGCTTTACCTGGTGAAGAGGGTCTGGCTGAGTAACAACGCCCCGTACCATGATCAAAATTTTTATTTTTAAACTCTTTAATTCTTTTAAATTAACTTCTTATTAAATAAAAATTAATTATTATTTTTTTTAATTCTTTTATAAATTGAGTAATCCTTTAAAATAATAAATATCTTTCATTAAACAAGAAAACAAAAAAAGTAAACAAGAAAAAAAAAAGAAAGATAAGAAAAATAAAAGAAAGATAAGAAAGAAAAATAAAAGAAAGATAAGAAAGAAAAGAAAGATAAAAAAAATAAAAAAAAAGATAAGAAAAAGAAAAGAAAGAAAGAAAAGAGAAGAAAAATAAAAGAAAGATAAGAAAGAAAAATAAAAGAAAGATAAGATAAAGAAAAGAAAGGAAAGATAAGAAAAAGAAAAGAAAGATAAAAGAAAGAAAAAGAAAAAGAAAAGAAAGAAAGAAAAGAATAAAAAAGAAAGAAAGGAAAAGAAATTAAAATAAAATTAAAAAAAAAAGGGTAAAAATAAGTAAAAAAGAAGAAAAAGAAAGAAAGTAAAAAAAAGAAGTAAAAATATAAAGATAAATTTTTTAGTTAGTATTAAAAATCATTCATAAACAAAAATAATTACCATTTAAAAATTAATTTCATAATAATAAGAATTAAATAATTACGATAAATCAATTTCCATATCCGGATGATCCGGCAGGATCTACGGTTTGGAAAATATCAAACTTTTTAAAATAAATAAATTAAATAAAAAGATAAAAATCCATATTTTTTACAATATGGATAAAATTGTTTAAAATTTCACCAAATTCCGTGTCCAAATGACTCGGCAGAGTCCATGGTTCGGAATCAAAATCTTCCGTGTCCAAATGACTCGGCAGAGTCCATGGTTCGGAAGTATCAAATTTTATATAAATTAATTTAAAAATCCGCATCCGATTAATTCAGTTAAAATTTCTAGTTTGAAAATTAACTGAATATTTTCTAAAAGCAAAGCAAAACAAAATTAAAATCAACTAAGGTGCCAATTTTGGGCGCTATAACAAAGTTGTTTTAGCGTAACCGTACTCCCGATCCCCGAACTCTCGCAGACCAATTTTAAGGTGTCCAATCGACCTAGGTGAAACAGATTGGTGGCGACTCCCGAAAACCCGACGTTGCCACACTCACCTCAACTCTAATCGTAGAAACAAACGCGTAGAAGAAGATGCGGCTGGTAACTCAAACAGAAGCCAGAAACTGAGATCGGCGTACAGAGGGTTTTTGGCATACTTACCTTCGGCAGTTTGGCGAGCGTGCTCGAAGAAGATCAACCTGTACGCCACCTCCTGCTGCATATCCATGGCTACTTCGCTTAAATTCTGAATAGTCTACTAGGTTTCGAGTTTGATGGTCTGCGCACAGTTTTTGTGGCCGTGTATTTGTAGGTTTTCTACATGGAAATCTAGGGTTGTAACTCGCACCTTCAGTCTCAGACATAGACGTATGGGAGAGGGGGATGGAAACAGTGAAGAATGGGCAGCTACGAGATTTAGGGCACTTGTCTGAAACTCTTCAACTTAAGTTTCAAGACGTTTGGGCTTACAAAATTGTGGGCCTAAATAAATTCTTATTGGGCCTAAACTCTGTTTACATGTTTTCACTTTATGACCCTAAAAATGTTATCTCTTGCACTTTACTCCTTCCCTTTTTTAATGTGGTGGACACGCTAAAAGATAAAAATTTATCCATTCTTTTACGATTGTTTCAATTTCTACCACTCATTATATATCTCTTCTAAATTTATTTCTTAAAATTTAATAATTATGTCATCCTTTATTTATTTTTAATTTCCAGTTTATATTCTTCACATACTTTTATATTCGTTCTTACAATAACTACTTTTTCCCTTATAAATTTTAAATGTGTGCATTTTCCTACTCTTTATTAGTATTACATTATTTTGTTACTCCAACTTAGTGGTATTATTTACTTATCAAAATTTACCATTCCCACAATGCAGTGAACTTTGCCTATCATGATCCGCTTACCTACCGAGATTATTGCTGTCATCCTGTCTAAGGTCTTGTCAGACCGACCAAGGGATGCTGTTAATTTGGCCTCTATCCACCACTGTTTCGCCCTAGCGTTTACTATTCCGGCCATTTTCACAACTTTGGATGTTTCATCTGTCATTTGGTCTTGGCCTCCTCATATGCCCTCCACTCGGTTCAATGAATTGAAGGACTCCAGCCATCCCATTGCTATGTTCCTCCATGGGGTTACTACCTATTTCAAGTATGGGGAATTTGTTGAGGGGCTTTACTACATCTATCTCTCATCTCTCCGTGGGATTCCCGTGGCTAAGTACCTATATGCCATCCTTGGTGGACTTCATGGCCATTTCCACATGAAGCAGAGCATTCAATATATTCATAACCTTAAAAACCAAGAAGGAACACATCGGGGAAGGCATTTTCAAGAACTTCGAAATGAAGCTGACTACATTATTGGGGTAATTGTTCAAAGGTGGCCTAAGCAAAAATGTGATGTGTTTATTGAAACCGTTGATCGACAACTTCTTCGTCGAACATGTGGCATATGCGTCCATTGCATCATCACGACTCCCCGTTTGAACAATTGGAGTGAGAGCTATTATTAGATAGATGATCCTAGGTTATGTGATGAGTGTGTCGTAGATGATGAGCTTTGTTGCTTCCTTGTCATGCTACATAGGTTTCGGTAGTTTGTTTTTTTAGTTCTATAGTTATTAGGTGTTTATTGTCTTTGGTGATCATTTGTATGGTACTACTTCATGTTTCATTCCTATGTTATTTGTTTCACTTTCATATTGTTCCTTATTTCTTTCAATTTCATATTTGTGGCACTTTAATATTGTCCTAGGTGTTTATTTTCTTTGGCAATCATTTTTATGGTACTACTTCATGTTTCACTCCTACTTTATTTGTTTCACTTTAATATTGTTCCTTAATTTAAAGATCTAAAGTTCTTATTATTTTATCCGGTATTTGATACTGAATTTAGTCTTGTACTTTATTTCCCCAATTAATATTATAGGATTTGTATTTTATGCTAGAGTGGCACATTGCATTTTCTTTATACAATTACTTCTAATAATTTGCATACTCATTTCAAATGCGTGTTTGAGGAGGAGTTAGTGTTTTTAGTCCTTATGGCCTTCGTGTAAAGCCGAATTACACATTTTACTTTGTTCTGTTATTCTAATTAGTATCTAACTTGAGCTCCATACACTTCTTGGTAACATTTTATTCTATGTTTTTTTTTTTGCTTTATCTTTACGTTCGTGTTTGACGTTAAGTTGTATGCAATATGATGCTTATATGCTATGTTCATCATTATCATCGCTTCTTAGTTTATTTCATTTACTATCTTGACCAGTTTTATTTTCCTATATTTTCTCCTCTATTTAAATGTAGATCACAGATTACAACAACTAATTAAGTTATTTACTTCTGTTACTACTACTGTGTGAACATTTACATTTCCTTATATTTTTAAGGAAATGGATTCACGTCTTCGAAGAGCCCGCCGCACTAAATTGTGACGTACTTCTCGAGTAGCACGGTCTTTAGCTAGAAATCCTTCTTCCTGTAATGGCAACACTTCCATTATGGCTGATCACTCATCTATAAGCGGAATCTCTGCTGCTTTACCTGTCTTGTCTATTCCATTACCACAAACTCCATTAGCAGATATCAGTAACATAATTCCAACATCCCATCATTCTGCGCACCCTCATTTGATTGCAAATCTGGATACTCCTCCTCAAACCCCTTCTGTCCCACCTCATTTAGTTAGGGTCCACCCTATTCATACCTGTTACGAGGTAGGAGAAAGCTCTTCTACTGCGGCGAAGCGGAGTAGAAATAATACTACATCCAGACATCCCATTGAACGTATACCGATTGGTCTGTTCAATGAAAATACAGTTCCTGTTACAAGTTTGCTCATCCTTACTACCTATTCCTCAATATCATTTACTCCATTAGTAATCATAAAAGTATATGTTCTATTCTGACATTATTATTGAATAGACACAACTGTCGATGTCAATGTGGCTGAACCGCTACATGGTGATCAGGATTCTCATAGGAATGATCATCACCGTATGCTCTCTTACCTATGCCACTACAATTACTTCCACCTCTTTCAAACCTGTTCTATGATATTACTTTCTAATTCAGGTACATGCTTTGAGTATGAGGACATCGTTCCTCCTACACGTGTCTGTCCTCACTGCGGGGCTATTATGTGGTACCAAGAAAGGAGCAATAGGTACCATCGTACATCAAATTCGGAATTCTCTTTAGCTGTAGGAAAGGGAAAGTTTTGATTCCTCACTCACCACCACCCCCGGACTTTATACGTCAGCTATTTGACTATAATGGAGATCAATTGTCGCGCTATTTTCGGCGGCATAGACGAGAAATTAATTCAAGATTTTCCTTCACCTCCACTGGAGCATATGTCGATTCAAGTACACATGATGGCCAGGGTCCACAGGTGTTTCGCTCTTGTGGAATGAATTATCATCGAATTGGATCTCTATTCCCTAACAGTGGAGATCGTCCGCGGTTTGCCCAGCTTTACATGTATGACACAGAGCATGAGACCTACAATAGGATTATGAGCTTTGGTGATGGGATGCATATTGAGTATGATAGAATGATCATAGATGGTCTAATTCAAGTGTTTAATGAGCATAATGAATTGGTTAGATTCTTCAGGATGGCAAGAGATCGGTTAAATGATAGTACAATGCCTCCTGTCCGCATTCGACTACTCAGTTCTAGACGAAGGGATAGACGCTATGATTTGCCTGTTTCGAACGAGGTCGCTGGACTATTTGATGGTATTGATGAGGAGGGTGGCAATTATCGTGACATATTGGTTTACCCATGGAATTTTGAGCCGCATACTATTGATTTTTTCCATCCGAAACGTTGTGCGTTTCATTTCCCATTATTCCTTGTGTATGAAGAAGATCATTATCATTTGGAAATAAGCAACTATACCGAGGACGAACAACTGATTCCTATAGGAACAATTACACCCAGAGAGTTCTATGCATATCAACTCCAACAGCGTCGTAATGTCCATTCACTCATCCTTCTAGGAGGTCGACTGTTTCACGAGTATGTTGTTGATGCTTACTGTGTCGTTCTTGAATCTCGATTTTCGTGGCTCAAATGAAACAGAGATCAATTTCATGCCGAAATTTTATGTGGTCTACAGGATGCGGTTAATAGAGGTGACACAGATGGCTCCTTATATGGTAGAAGAATAATTCTCCCATCTTCCTTTGTTGGAGGGCCTAGATATATGATGCAGAGCTATCAAGATTCAATGGCCATTTGTAGAGTTATGGGGTATCCTGACCTATTCATTACTTTTACTTGTAACCCCAAATGGCCAGAAATTAGACACTTCCTTGAATTGATCCCTGGCCAGCCTGCTGAAGATAGACCCGATATCGTCGATCGTGTATTCATGATGAAGCTTCAGAACTTTAGAGACGATTTAACTAAACACAAACACTTTGGCCGTGTTGTCGCAGGTACAATTCATTAGTTCCTTATTAAATGAAAAACATTTTTTCTATCTTTCAATAATTCCCCTTATTAATAACTCACTACCTTGTAGATCTTTGCACTGTTGAGTTCCAAAAAAGAGGTCTCCCTCATGCGCACATCGTGCTCTTCCTTCATCATGAGGATAAGATTAATACTCCTCAGAAAATTAATCGTCTCATCTCTGCTGAACTTTCTGACAAGGAAAAAGACCCTATTGGATATAAAGCAGTTGTGACTCATATGCTCGATGGCCCTTGTGGGGCAGCAAATCCACGATGTCCGTGCATGGTAAATAATAGATGTAGCAAGCATTACCCACGCTTCTTCCAAAATGAGATAATAATTAATGATGATGGTTTTCCCCTTTACCGTCGGAGGAATGACGGTCGATATGCTGTTGTCCATGGTATACCATTGGATAACCGCTGGGTCATCCCACATAATCGTGACCTCTGTGTGAAAAATGATTGTCATGTCTACTTAGAGCTCACTAACTTGGACATGTGTGTTAAGTACCTTTGCAAATATGTTAACAAGGCCACAGACATGTCCACAGTTCTTGTAGAAGCAGATTGCCGTCTGCATCATAATGAGCCCAGAAATGATACTACTCATACTGATGAGATCAAACAATATATGAACTGTCGTTTTGTCTCTTCATCAGAAGCAATATGGCGAATCTTTGGCTTCTTTATTCATGAGCATCATCCATCAGTAGAGCGGCTATCTTTTCATTTACCGGGTGAGCAGAGTGTTTTATATGAAGATCATGATGACCTGCGTGATGTCGTCCGTGCACACGAGGAAAGTATGACAAAGTTTCAGGCTTGGATGCACTGTAACTCTGTTGATGATTTTGCTCGCACATTGACATACATTCAATTCCCGGAACATTTTGTGTGGAATAGGCAAATCAAACAGTGGACTCGGCGACGTCGGGGACGTAGTATTGGGAGGATTTACTTTCTTCACCCAACTGCAGGTGAAAGATTCTACCTCCGCATGCTCCTAAATGTCATTAAGGGACCCAGGTCATATGAGGAGATTCGCACGGTCCATCGTGTACCTTATGCAACATACAGGGAAGCATGCTCCGCGCTTGGTCTTCTTGACGGTGACGGAGAATGGCATCAATGCTTGCGGGAGGCAGCACAGTGGGCATCCGGACCTCAGTTACGACAACTATTTGTCATATTCCTACTTTTTTGCAAGGTTGATAACCCACTAGCCTTATGGAGGTGCAACATTGATACCCTCACTGAAGACATATTATTTCGTCAACAGAGGCTTCTAAACAACCCGCAGTTGACTATGGCAAATGAAGAGAAACAGAATTATGCGCTGTATGATATTGAACAGGCATTGAATAGAGTCGGTAGAAGCTTGAGGGAATTTCTTACTATTCCATTCCCGCAAGTTGATCCTAGGCTGATGTTACAAAACTCACTCCTCATAGAGGAGTTGAACTATAATAGGATGGCATTGGCTTTAGAACATGCTGACCTGGTTAGCAATCTTAACGCTGCTCAACGCCATATTTACACATCCTTGATGCACTCAGTTCAACACCGTACTGGTGGGTTGTTCTTCGTCCATGGAAGTGGTGGTACTGGAAAGAATTTCCTATAGAGGACAATTATTTCTAAACTTCGATCTGATGGTCGGATTGTACTTGCAGTGGCTTCTTCTGGTATTGCGTCACTGTTATTACCCGGAGGGACAACTGCTCATTCCCGGTTTAAGATCCCGATCCCAATAGAGGATATATCCGTATGCCATATTAAAAGGTCTACTCCAATGGCAGAGCTCCTTTGCAATACCAATTTGGTAATATGGGCTGAAGCTCCAATGGCACATCGACATACCTTTGAGGCTGTGGACCGAACATTTCATGATATTCTCTCCGTTGTCGATCCTGCTGCTACAACGAAGGTTTTTGGGGGTATGACAGTTGTCCTCGGGGGTGATTTTCGCCAAATCTTGCCAGTTATTCCACGTGGTACTCGAGCAGATATAGTTGGAGCATCAATATTATCATCTCCTCTTTGGCAACACTGTACACTATATTCTCTTACAGATAACATGAGGCTACAAAATTCTACATTACCTGAAGTCTCACTGTTCAATGATTGGGCTATGAAAGTTGGGGATGGGTCAGTTCCGTCATGTTGTTTATCAGAAGATGAGGAGGAGCCATCGTGGATTGCAATCCCTAATGATTTCTTGATTCCTGCTTCTGCTGATCTGATTGCTGACATTATCTCCTCGACTTACCCAGAATTGATTGCTAGATTTGAGGACACAAGTTACCTAAAAGAAAGGGCTATTCTTTCATCAACTAATGACATTGTAGATGTTGTCAATGACCGTGTCATTAGTATGCTCCCCGGTGATATGCAGACATTTCTCAGTGCTGACAAGGTCTTCCAGGCATCTGATAACTTCGAAGCACACACCTTGCTATACCCAACTGAGTACCTTAATACTTTTAAGTTTTCTGGTTTTCCTAACCATGAACTACGACTGAAGGTCGGTGTTTCGGTTATGCTGATGAGGAACTTGAACCAATCTCTTGGGTTATGCAATGGCACACGAATGGTTGTCACGCGGTTGGCTCAGAAAGTTTTTGAAGCAGAAATTATAACAAGTCTTAACTCTGGGCGACGATTTTTTATACCGCGGGTTGAAATGGTCCCTTCTGACACTGATCTCCCATTTATGTTCTGTCGAAGGCAATTCCCTTTGAAGGTTTGTTTTGCCATGACAATAAACAAAAGTCAGGGACAAACTTTTAACCATGTAGGCCTATATCTTCCCCAACCTATTTTCAGCCATGGCCAATTGTATGTTGCCGCATCACGAGTTACCAGTCCTTCAGGGTTTCGTGCTCCTTCAAACAGAAGATCCTACTAAGCCACTAACTCGAAATATTATGTCCCGTGAAGTCTTCCAACGACTATACTGATCTTCCTCTTAGTTTCATTCACTGCAGTATGCTACATATCATTCTTTGTGTACTTTATATTATAACTGTTCTTTACTCTGTCCTCTGAAATCATTACTTCATCCTCCCACCTGCAGATAAAAATGAGGCCATATTTCACCCTACTCAGCCAGTTGAGCCCATTCAGCTATAAATGGACGATCAAGGTGCGTCTTACCCGCATGTGGGATTCTATAAATGTTACAACACTGAAATGTTATGGTATTGCGATGACACTACTTGATGAACAGGTATCCTTTACTTTCATCATTTATTGTTATACAACATATTTTCTTCTTTCCTTCTTACGTTGTTTTCCATTTCTTGCTTACTTGTCATTCCTCCATGGTTTTAGATTTTAAACTTGAATATGTTTCCCCTGCAGCATAATCATATTCATGCCATGGTTGCATCTTCCCTTGCTCCCAAATTCAAGTCTCAATTGTATGAAGGGAATGTCTACATCTTCTCCAACTTTAGCGTCTTCAGGGCTGATAAAGGGTACAGACCAGTTACTAACGAATTAGTCATTCGTTTTAATGCATCGACAACATGCACTTTCGTCCCTGAGCCTGTTCCCAACATCGCCTCTTACAAGTTTGAGTTTGTCCCCTTCGAGGAAATTCACCAACGATACCTTTTGAATGTTCAATTATGCGGTAATACTTCTTAAACTTACCGAACTAAGTTTGACTACTTCAACTTAACTTATGATATACTTTCTATCACTCATAGATGTTGTCGGCAAACTAATTGCCATTGGCTCCAATGCTGAAACCGTCAGATCTGATGGTGTTATCACTACAATGTGAATTATAAAGCTCCAGAGTTTTAGGTAATCGAATACCCTTATTCTATATGGACTTCAATCCCACTATTGATCTTACTTTAATTCCAATACATTTATACTTACATCCATCACTCTTATTTAGTGCCTCCACTATCGACATAACTCTTTGGGGGGGACCAAGAAAATTTGCTTGACTTCAATTCGCTGAAGGACACACCAACAAACAACATTCTTGTCGTTACTTCAACATCTGTAAGGATGTGTCAGGGTATGTGCTTACACATATTCCCAATACTCGCTCAGTTTAACTCATTAAGTAGTAACTTTATACCTTTTGATATTCTTAACTTCCAGGTTAGTACAATCTCGCTTCCACATCAGGCACAAAAATTTATATTAATATTAATGTTGATGAAGTGCAGCAATTCCTCCAATCGTATGACCATCTGACTTTCTGTTCTATTCTCACTTCTTTCCACTTCCCTGTTAAAACTGATATACTCTTCGTTCCTGGCATCTAACAAACCCTTTATGTCTGCCATTAGGTCATCCACTGGAAATGACATCGTGCGAGAATATGTTCCTTCTCCATCTGAACGACGTAAAGAACATAGGGTCATTTATGGAAGGCGGAAAAATATTGCAGAAATTAATGATTTGCTTAGTCATGGCCCCTTATTCGTAAGTAATTGTACCTTTATCGCCTTTATAAATCATTGATATAACTTTCACCTGACCTTTACTGCCACCACCTAACTATTTACCAAAGGAAAATATTTACTCCATTCGCGCCACTGTGTCCGAGGTACTTGCTGAACGTGGATGGTGGTATTTAGCCTGTAAAAAATGTTGCAGACGAGTTGAATCGATCGGATTAACTTATTTCTGTCATCATTACAACATTGCAAACCGAACACCGCCTCTACGGTATATACTTATCATTATTCCTCATTTTATCCTTTAAGTTTTTATGTGTTATATTCTGTTAACGAAATATATTCTCTTATCCTTCCAACTTATGTTACAGGTATAAGGCTATTGTCAGAGTTTTTGACTCCACGGGCAGCATACTGCTCACACTGCTTGACTCTGTAGCTGCCAAGTTCTTTACTTCTTCTGCTACGGCTCTTCGTGCCCTCGAGCAATCGGTTCTCTTCTATATCATTAACCTTATTCATTAATCATTTTTGCCTGCATTATACACCGCACCAATCCATTTAATTCACCCCTACTCAATGGCTTATTCAATGTCCCTTTTAATTCTGTAGGATGATGGGCCTGCAAAACTTCAACATGTTTTTAGCCAAGCATTGAATCGTGAACTGATTCTGGAGGTTGAACTCAGTTCATTTAACTTTCAAAATCCTTCTTCCCCTCTCACTTTGAAGAAGTTTCACACAATTAATCATGAGGACGAGGCACTCGCATTTCGCCTTAGAGACCAACTTGTATGGTTTTCTAACTTTTTAATTTCTCCAACAACCCTTTTATTTGTGTCCCTTACCTGAGTTAACCTTTCTTTTTATGTTCCAGCGACCAAGTCAATTGCCACAGGAATCCATCAATTATTCTGCTGATGAAAGGGCTCACACATCTTCTATGAACATATCATCAACTACTGAAGTTGATATTGCCTTTGTTTTGTAATCCCTACACTCACATTTCATTTTAATTCTTTTGGCAGCTTATATTCCACAATAACATTTCTTATTAACTTCAAATCTCCACAGGTTGGACCTTAGGAATACCTTTTCTAGATCTCATGCTCACATGAAGCCTGATGCATTCGTGTACACTTTGATTGCAGCCCATGAATGGTACTCCTTTTCCCCTTTCTATTTATACATTTTCCTATTTTCATGCACTTATACTTTTATCAATATTTACATATGTCTTTACAGTCTCCCACATCTACTTATTAATTCCTTTGTTCACAGGATTGAATTAGTGGAGAACTTTGACATTGCCGCACAATTTCCGATAATAGAAGACTCTTCCATTATATAACTGTTCATTTATATATCATGATTGAATGCACGTGGTTTTATTTGTAACACATTAGAGAATTAGGAAAGCATTTCAGAAATGTTTTTGTATGACCTATTTACCCGTCCGTTAGACGGGTTATGAAACTAGTTGTTGTTGATTTCTAGTTACTTACTATGGAAGGTGAAAAAAAGTTCTGATTTCTAACTTCAACATCTCCACTAATCATGAGACCTCAACGCCATGGTTTATGATCTACAAATCCAATGAAATTAAAAATTAAGCACCAGAAAAGGAAGTAAAAACTTTCAGTCAACATCAAAGCGCTTTAACTCAATGGGACCTGAGAAACTCGTTAATGTAATTATTGAAAGAAAAAAAAATTATACTCCAACTGTCTCAGAAAAAATGATAAATTTTTTTTTCTTGCTGTCACAGAAAGGATGACCTGCTTATCTTTTTGAAAGGTTTTTAGCATCTAATATATATTACTAGGCTCATTTAGACTCTTTATGTATAAAATGCAAAAACTGCACAAAATCAAAAAGATGAATTTTTTTTTACAATCCTCATTTAAACTGTCATTATATAAAACTTGAAAAGAAATTCTTTTTTATTTTAGTTTCAGGATTAAAATAAAAAGAATAGCATAAATTATAAAATCTTAATCTTCATATCTTAAAAAACACATCATCCAAAATGATATAAACGGATACTAAAATTACGATTAACCTATCAAATAAGCTTTAATCTCATTAGTTTGAGTCACCTATTTCTACGAGCAAGGATCATATGCAAGAATTACAATGTGATATGATAGAATTATGCAAAGAGATATTTAAGGCACTCACTTGAAAAAGCCCTATTCCTGGCAAGCTAAGTACAAATTATCGAGCTCCAAATTGTTGAGTGTAACTAGTTTCTGGATATCGATTCTAGGAACCTTTGCAGCGATGGTGGACCATAATATGGGTAAGGGGTGCTGCTTCCCTCCCAAAAATTTTGAAAAATTTTAGATATGGGTATTTAATTGATTAATTTGAGAGAAATTAGAGACTAAATATACATTCCTGCCCCTAAAAATAATGGAAGAATATAAAGATGAGGGGCAGTGAGGTAGGCGCTAAAGAAAATAGGAATCAAATTAGTAATTATTCCCTCTAACCTTGAATATCTAACATGGCTTAAATGCACCATTAGTCCTCTTGCTTTTCCAATTCACAAGATTTGGTCCCTTATCTTTGACTTAGTAAGACTCAATCCCAATCTCCAACTTTACCTCGCTGCAACACCATTCTTCTCCTCCGGGCTCTGTTGACTATCCTCCGGGATTCACCTCCCCCCTAAAGCCAAAAATTCTGATTCCACCACTACGTTGCAGGCTGCAAGTTGAAAGGATCATCCACCAGTTTTTTACAATGACAAAATTTAGATGGGATGTGAGTGAGATTTCCTTTGGATAATTCCAGTACACTTGGGACATCGACATGTTGTGGGATATCCATCACTTATGGTCTTGTACTGCAAGGCAGACCTCAAACTAGCTGTGTTTTGTGTGCTGTGGTTGCTTGTCTTGGTGGCCTAAATATATACAAACTACAAACTAGTTCTTCGCCTATATGCCAGTTGGTGGGAACACCATGCCGCCTTGTAGCCCACCTGAGTTCAAGGTGCACTGCCCCCACTCCCTTTAATCCCTTACTCCTATACTAAATACCTACACCTATATCTAAGGTTTTTAAGATTAGGATCCTACTCTAGATCATTTTTTACCGTGCAAAATTGGGATCGCAAAGATTGGATTATGGATCGTAAGATCCTATTAAAACTTAATATTTCTTATCTAAATAATATAGTTCATCTAAAAGATCAATTGTATTGAAACCCAAGTAAAACTTGAGTATCATAATAATAATATAATACAATATAGTTATTTTTTAAAAATAAAAAACACATTTTTTTAATATTAATAAGTACAACGTAACATAGGCAATTTAAAGTTCCAATAGCACAAAGGTGTGCAACTTTTGCCACCTGCTCAACAAATCAACAAAAAAACCAACTCTTTCAAACTTTTCTCGGTCAAACTTCTCAATAAAGCAATAAAGTTAACATCCAATAGAAATAATTTTAATCTGCCTCTCGGTTAAACTTCTCTAGCTTTTATCTCTCAACCCTATCTTTCAACTATGCCCTACGTACCTTACTCCACCCAAACCCATTCACCCCAAATTGCCCAGTTGTTGTAGTCGTTCATCAACAAGAGGCAAGAAAAGCAAAGACCCTTCTGTTTCTTCTCATGGTTTTGTTTTTTCTCTCTCATCAGTCAGCAGAAGGTAGGTTTTCAATTTTGTCATTAGATCTGTTGGCTCAAATCAGATTTTCAATTATCTGAACTTGTTTTGGTCTTCAAATCGCTGTAACAAAGTAGCTTCAGTTTCACAATTGTAAGAAACTAGGATCAATGAGATCTTACTTTTCTACTGATCTTACGATCCTGAATGTGATCCCACTACGATCCTATTACGATATCGATCCTACTACAATTTAGATAGATTTTCTAGATCTAGCTAATAGGATCGTGCGATCTTACGATCTAAGTCGCATTTTTAACAACCTTGCCTATACCTATACCTTACTTCTAAGTACCATATATATATATATATATACCAGGCAGGTACTTACAAGATTACCATACTAAAGTGGGCCATATTATTGTGAATACAATAAGTTGTGCATTGTATTCTAATATTTATTACTTCTTCATGTAGCTATCTGTAGTACTATTAACTGGAATAAAATACAATTCAATCTTAAAACTTTTTGTGTTTTGTCAACATAGTCCTAAAACTCATCGATTTGCCAACATAGCCCTAAAACTATGAAGTTGTTAGCTCTATTAGTCCTATTTTAGATGTCCCGTTAGGTGGTAGATAGAAAAGCTAATGTGGCGTATAACAGATGGTAAATGATGAATTTTGACCACCTTTTCTATATTAAGGGTAATTTTACAATCACACATATAGTTCAAGGACCTAACCCACAATTTCACACATTTATAACTTAAACCCCTTTCTATCTTGCTCCTTAAAGCCCTAACGTTTTAATCCCTACAATATTGCACAATTGACTAGAATCGCATTCATTAAACCAGACACCTTCCAATTCAAAACCAAATCAAAATATAAAACCTTCCAATTCACAACCACCATAGAATCTGACACCATTGTCCTTGTCTCTCTATATGCTCTCGTTGTAGCGGCGGAATAAAGAGGAATAGCAGAGTGGGCAGTGGTGGAATAGTAAGGAATGGCGGACTTCAATCCTCCTTACAGTAGTAGCAGCAGCGTCAGCGACAATTGGGTGGCCTCCGGCAAGATGGAAAGAGGGTAGCCGTGTTGGAGTTTGCAGATCCGGCAATTAAGCATGACAGAGCTTGGGTCACAAAGCTCCTCTCCTTTGATTTGGCATCGCCGGTGACTAGCAACGCTTGGAAATGCTGAAGTCTGGTGAGGTAAGAAGTCGGCGATAGGCTGTAATGGGTAGTAGTGGTGGAAAGATGACGGGGAAGCTCAGGCAAAGTTTCAAGGGTGGCGGCAACAGAGGGATGAGGTTAGGGTTATGGGGAGTAGGGAGTGAGGAATCAGGGACCAAAGATATAGTTTTCTTTTTCTTTGCTAGGGGCTTAGGGTTTCAAAATTTTGGGTTAGGCCCCTGGACTATATGTGTGATTGCAAAATTAACTTTAGAATAGAAAAGGTGGTCTAAAGCCACCGTTTAACAGCTGTTATATGCCACATCAACTTTTCCATCTGCTACCAAGCGAGGCATCCAAAATAGGACAAACAGAGTTAACGATTTAATAGTTTTAAGACTATTTTGGCAAGTTGATGAGTTTTAGGACTATGTTGGTAAAACAAAAAAAAAATTAGGATTGACTCATATTTTATCCCATTAACTCTACACGTTATGAATTATTCTTTAACTGAAAAGCATCTAAGACAAACATAGGGAATTACAAATGTTAACAGGCAGAATTTGAGTCGAGTTTTGCTAATTCCAAATCCTTCCCAAAAGTAATCAAAGCGGATACTACTCATCAAATTCATTTAAGGCAAATGTTTACTTTTTTATACTTTTTTTTATATATTTTTATGTATATTTTCAAAGTCATTTGTATATATATAATTAATTAATAACTAAACAAATCATAAACTAAAGTAATACAATATATGGTAATTTATGTTAAATTATAATTTTATTTTAAAATAAAAATCACTTTTAAATATAAATATATTATCAATTCATTTTAACTTAAGTTAATTACATAAAAAATAATTTATTTTTATTTTTATATTTTTTTCAACTGAAGTCAATTTAATTTGAAATTCAATATTATTTAGTTGAAATAATCTATTAATTGTAAAATTTTTATGATACTATTAATTTTTTATGAGTTTTTCTTTTTTAGGCATTAAAGAAGAAAAATTTGTAGAAGTTTAATAACATGATAAATTTTTTGTTTCAAATTGATTATTACACCTATATAATATTGGCTTTCAAATGTAATTGGCTCTAGGCAAAAAAGATGTAAAACTAAAAATAAGTCATTTTAGATTAGGTTGACTTAAGTTAAAACAAATTGACTATTTTGAAGAGATGCAGATAGTGTTAGATAGGACTAGTTAAATATATATCCTCCCTATAGCTTTACAGATAGAGTTAGGTTTGGATTTGGGCGGCGATATTTGGGAAGGATATCGCGGATAAAATAGATTTTGGCATCCTTAAATAATTAAAAAGGATAATTTATATATTTGTCAAAACGTAAAGATTGTTAAGCTATATTTGATATTTTAATTTTGTTATACAAGTGGAGAGTGGGAAGTCGAACTTCTTCTGATGTGGGGATCGATGTTCCTTCGCACCAATTCATGGGGATGTCAATGGGTAAGGTGCGGGCTGGTTATAGCTAATGTCAAACTCTCTTATCAAATAATCGGGTTCAGATAGTACCTATCCCATGAGGTAGGTGGTAACTATCTACCAATCAAATTTAAGGCATATGTTTGATTTTTTTAGACTTCATTTTTATATATTTGCATATATTTTCAAAAGAATGTATATATTTACAATTAATTAATACTTAAGAAATCATAAAATAAATTAATATAAGATAATTTATGTTAAATTATAATTTTATTTTTAAAATAAAATTATTTTTTGAATATAAATATAATAATTTAAAAAGAATGCAGGTAGGGTCGGATAGGATAAGTTAAACCTATACCCTCTCCATAGTTTTGCGAATAAGGTCGAGTTTGGGTTTAGACAGCCGAGTTTGGGGAAGATAGGGTCAGGTAGGTATTTTCTGATATTCCTATCACTTGGTGCTTGAGAACACAACAAATTATGATGATACTAATAGACCTCAAAATATTACCGTCAATTGCAACGTGCTTGTCATTACCTCAAACCATAGGGACATTAATATTAATTATTAACCAAGGACCAAATGATCTGTGATTCTAAATTTTTGTTCTAAAGATCAAATGAAGTTTTGGACCACCAAAATTAGGGTAAATAACACTACTTGTCCCTGAATTTTTTCAATATTGCTTAATCGTCCTAAAATTATCAGATGTTGCACTAATCATCTTCAAGCTATTTAATTATTGCTATTTCGTCCTATCGTCAACTAAACCATTAAAGATGGATGGAAAAATGACGTGGCTACTGATGTGATAAGTAAAAATGAATGGCTGCTGATGTGACACCACTTTTTTATCAATTTTTAACGGTTTAGTTAACGGCAGGCTAAAATAGTAAGAATTAAATGGTCTGAGGATGATTGGTGCAACACCTGATAGTTTCAAAACTATTAAATAATGTTGGTATAGTTTAGGGACAATTAGTGGCATTTACTTTTCAAATTATTTGTAGTTGGTCGTACGGGATGAACCCTGGAACTGTTTAAGTTTGTTCATAGTGCCCCTCCACCCGTGCAAAGTGTCTTATGATCCACTAGCATGGCCGTTGATCCCACCTATAAAGAGTGGATCCGGGGGTTCCCAACAAATGAATCGGCTTATTCGAAAATGACGGACGTTTCAAGCATGATCAGATCTGAGCAATGATGTCACTCGTGCGAATCCAACGGTTCATGATTCATCTGTTACTGTAATGGATAATTATACAGTGATTTTCCTGTATTTTTATTCTCTATTGTCCCAAGCACTTGTCTTCGAAATATTTACGTGCTGATGTGGATGGAATTTGAAAAAAGAGATGGACCAAAATAGTGTAATTAGTATCAAACTCAGGAAAAAGAAAGTGTAATTGACTCAAAAATACTTGGAGCGTTGAAACTTCCGGAAATTCAATTAAAGGAGGAGAGGCCATACTTAGTCTAATAAAGGATACTAAACAGATGTTATTTATTGCCAATTTTTTATGCAGCTGTGGGACGTCGGGAGAATTCTTATCCGGAGACAACTTTTTTTCATCAAAGATCAACATAGTAAAGAAGAAAATGAGAATGGTATCCTTAGAAAGGTTAGAGATTGTTTTTATGGACTAAATCACTAATAACCTTTTTAGGTACATGATGGTGTAAGAATCACTTCAAGTGTAGTCCACATGTGATTTTGGTTTTCAAATTACTAATATTATTATTTTGTGTATATATTAGTTTACTTAAATAAAGGTGATAATTAAAGACTTTTTTATTGGAAAGGATTTGGTCAGATGCTTTAGTTTGAGAAGGATATTTGTTATTATAGTAAATTTTATGATGAGTGAAATTAATGTAGGATATTCTTATTTGGTTAAGGTTCCTGATCTAGCATATATATATATATATATATATATATATATATATATATATATATATATATATATATATATATATATATATATATATATGAGCCTGTGTTTCACATTAGAGACAGATAGAAAAGAAATAAGGCATAGATCAGAAAACTCTCCCAACTCTCTCTATTTTTCTACGGCTTAAAACTTTAGGATTCACTTAATTAATTATGACTGAAGGTAAGTTCCATTAATTTTTAGTTGTGCTGTTGTAAGATTTCTTACATTGTAGTATCAGAGCTTACCTCTACCGTTGTATTTTATTTCATTGTTTTGGCTCCTATGTTGTTGTAATTTAATGACCGGACTTTATCAATAACTTGAGTTGCCTATGTGTTAAATTAATCAGGTTGGTAATTGTCTGGTACTCCCTTTGTCTCACAAAAATTGTCATTTTTACCATTCATAATAATTAATTTATAATTTTATTTTTTTTAAATTTATCATAAAAATATTAAATTTTTACATGAAAATGAAACTTTAAAGATTATAGTTTCTTAATATTTTATTTGAATTTTTTTTCAATTTATATTAATATAAATATATTTATATTAAATTTCGATAAAAAAAAAATAAAAGCGACAGATAATATGAAACGAGGGGGAGTAATATATTTCTATGGCCGGATCAATCAATTGAGTAGACAATTGTTGCAGGCTTTTGTTAATTGTCTAGCTTCCTGTACACATGTAGGCCTTTCAGACCATGGTTGTATGCGGAACTTTATACAATATCCACGGGTACCAATGCTCGCCAATCGTAACCGTTGATCTCGGCTTGACAGAGAAACGAGAAACCGTGTGACTGAGATAACAGGTGAGGGAGGGGAAAGAAAAAAAGTGATAAAAAATGTTAAAATACAATAAATATTTATAAAAAGTAAAAAAAAATAAAAAAGTGAAATTTCTTTAAAAACAACCATTAATTGTAAAAAAAAAGTGATAAAATTTAAAAAGTGAGAAATGTTAAAAAATTGATAATTTTTTTTTAAAAGCTATTAAAAATAAAAAAAGTGATAAATAATTATAAAATGTAATAAATAATTTTTTATTTGCCTTTTAAAAATATTTATCACTTTTTTAACATTTATCACATTTTCTTTATTTTATCGCTTTTTTATACATTTAATTGCCTTTTTTTTTTAATTTTATCGCTTTTTTGTACATTTAATCGCTTTTTCTTACAGTTTATCGCTGAAGTTACCTTCGTTGTGACCGGGTCACGTTCAAGGTACCTTAGATGTGACCCGGTCACTTTGAAGGTAACTTAAAAATGTGACCGGGTCACGTTGAAGGTAACTTTATTGTGACCGGTTCACTTTAGGGGTAACCTAAAAAAGTGACCGGGTCACCTCGAAGGTACCTTCGTTGGGACCGGGTCACGTTTAAGGTAACCTTCAATGTGACCCGGTCACATTTTAGGTTACCTTCAATGTGACTCGGTTACAATGAAGGCACCTTCGATGTGACCTGGTCACTTTTTTAGGTTACCTTAAACTTGACCCGGTCACAATGAAGGTACATTTGAGGTGACCCGGTCACTTTTTAGGTTACCTTAAATGTGACCCGGTCACAACGAAGGAAACTTTAAGGTGACTCGGTCACTTTTTTAGTTACTTTCAAAGTGACCCGGTCACAACGAAGGTATCTTCGAGGTGACCCGGTCACATTTTTAGGTTACCTTCAAAGTGACCAGGTCACAACGAAGGTACCTTTGACATGACCCGGTAACATTTTTAGGTTACCTTCCAAGTGACCCGGTCACAATGAAGGTACCTTGGAGGTGACCCGGTCACATTCTTAGGTTACCTTCAAAGTGACCCGGTCTCAACGAAGATACCTTTGAGGTAACCCGGTCACATTTTTAAATTACCTTCAAAGTGACCCGGTCACAACAAAGGTACCTTCAACGTGACCCGGTCACATTTTTAGGTTACCTTCAAAGTGACCGGGTCACAACGAAGGTAACTTCGACGTGACCCGGTCACATTTTTAGGTTACCTTCAAAGTGACCTGGTCACAATGAAGGTACCTTGGAGGTAACCCGGTCACATTTTTAGGTTACCTTCAAAGTGACCCGGTCACAACGAAGGTACCTTCCACGTGACTCGGTCACATTTTTAGGTTACCTTCAACGTGACCCGGTCACAACGAAGTTACCTTCAACGTGACCCGGTCACATTTTGAAGTTACCTTCAAAGTGACCGGGTCACAACGAAGGTACCTTCGACGTGACCCGGTGACATTTTTAGGTTACCTTCAAAGTGACCCAGTCACAATGAAGGTACCATGGAGGTGACCCGGTCACATTGTTAGGTTACCTTCAAAGTAACCCGGTCTCCACGAAGGTACCTTCGAGGTGACCCGGTCACATTTTTAGGCTACCTTCAAGGTGACCCGGTCACACCTAAGGTAACTTCAACGTGACCCGGTCATATTTTTAGGTTACCTTAAATGTGGCCCGGTCACACCAAGTTAGTTTCAACGTGACCCGGTCACTTTTTAGTTTACCTTCAGCGATAAAATGTAACAAAAAGCGATAAAATGTAAAAAAAAGATGATAAAATTTTTAAAAAGGTGATTAAATGTATAAAAAACTGATAAAATAAAGAAAATGTGATAAATGTTAAAAAATTGGTAACTATTATTAAAAGGCAAATAAAAACTGAAAAAGTTATAAATAATTTCAAAATGCAATAAATAATTTAAAATTTTGATTAAATAAAAAAAGTGATAAAAAAACTAAAAAAAGGAAACAATTTTTTAGAAAATCAATGAAATAAATAAAAATTGATTAGAACTACAAAAAGTTATTAAATATAAAAAAATTATAAAATATAAACCAACCTGATAAATATTAAAAAATGGGAAATATTTAATCACTTTTTTTTGTATTTGCTAATTTTTTTAAGAATTATTTCCCCTTTTTTCAATTTTAATTACTTTTTTTATTTTTAATCACTTTTTTATTATATTTTTTAATTTTTTTATCTTATTTCGCTCCTTCCTTTTTTCAGTCCCGCTTTTTATATTTAGGGAATTGTATAGGTTTGGTATCAATGTTTAAGCATTCATAAAATTTTTTATTTATATTTTATTGATTTTTATATATGTACTCACTTTTTTTAATATTTTTTCACTTTTTGATAATTTTTTTTCACTTTCCCCATTAGTAAGCGCTTTGTTTCTAATTTCATTCACTTTTTTTAATTTTAAGCATTTTTTAATTTTTAATCACTTTTTTATTCCTTTTTTTCATTTTTAATCGCTTTTTTTCATTTGTAATCGCTTTTTTTAATTTTTAATTTTTTTTTCCAGACACTTTTTTTTTCTCCAAACGCTTTTTTTTTACTTTTTTTCGCTTTTTTAATTTTAACATATTTAATAACATTTTTAATCAATTTTTTTAATTTTTAATCACTTTTAAAAATTTTAATCATTTTTTTACAATTTTAATCGCTTTTCTGAATTTATAATGGTTTTTTAAAATTTATAATCACTTTTTTTAATTTTAAAACGCTTTTTTGAATTTTTAAACGCTTTTTAAAATTTTTAATCTGTTTTTCCTAACGCTTTTTTTTCCCAAATGCTTTTTCCACTTTTTAATCGCTTGTTTTTCTTATATTTAATCACTTTTTTTAATTTTTAATCATTTTTTTTCCAAACAATTATTTTTTTTTCCAAATGCTTTTTCAACTTTTTAATCGCTTGTTTTTCTTATATTTAATCACTTTTTTTAATTTTTAATCATTTTTTTTCCAAACAATTATTTTTTTCTCCAAATGCTTTTATTTTTTTCCAAATGCTAAATTTTTTTCCAAATCGATATAAAACTAAAAAAAAGTGAATTTTTTTCAAAAAGTCAAAAAAAGTGATAATTTATTCAAAAAAGCTATTAAAAACAAAAAAAAATGATAAATAATTCTAAAATACAATAAATAATTTAAAAAATTGATTAGAAAAAAAGTTTTGACCCTTTTTAAATAATTTTGATGAGACGGTGCGTTTCGTTTGTTTCCTCTTTTTATTTCTACGGTCTAGAGACTCCAGATCTCCCCTGAATCGCGAATCTAGGAGACTAGTAGTACGCTGTATGCCGACTAGGAGGCGAGGCAGTCGCCGATTGAGATTTGCGAGAAAGAAGGTAACCGAACCGCTAGTGTCCGCCGGCCGGCCACCCCCACCTGGCGTCTTCGAGACTTGGACTCTTCAGTCTTTGCTCTTCAGACTTCAGGCAATCAGGCTGTCGGCGTCTTCAGAGATCTGATTTTCCAATTACAGGATTCCACTCCAGTAATTGAATCTGAAGGTCTAAACTGAGGTGCCTTCGTGTATCTTCTACTTCTGGAGTACTAGTCGAGTCTCGACATTGTATATTTGACACTATAAATTCAAATTTAATGTATTCATTGTATTGTAAAATTATTGATTTTGTTTAATTGATTTGTTAAATTGATTTTTGTAAGAGTGAAGAGATGGATTGTTATTGCTGTTGCTTGTTGTAGGGCCCTGTTGCTGTTGCCGTGTTGGGTTTTGGGTTATAAGTCCCCCAAATTGTCTTCACTTTTTCCATTGCTTGACTGCTCGTCTTTGGTCTACAATTTATTTCGGTGCTCCGATTTTCTAGCCTTCCAGGTATGTGAAGCAGCTTGTCTCAACGGTTTTATTGTTCATTACATTGAATTGATTTAGTTAGTTGGTTTGTTGAAGAGAGAAGAGAATAGTTTATTGTTGTTCATTGTTGATTTGTTGTTGGGTTAGACTAGAGTTCGTCAGTTAGAGCTTATGAGTAGTGACTATATTAGGTGGTACATTGTACGTGTTGAATTGTTCTAGGTGACTTAAAATTAATTTTAAGAGGAACAATTTGGGCGCTCTAGGTTGATAACAACATCATTTCATTTAATTCAAATTAAAAAATATTTACAAATAAGAAAGCAGTAGCACTAAATTTAGGACAGAAATTTGTTAGTAATTGTCTAAAAGAGCATGACGTTTACTTTTGAAGGTATACAGAAAATTGGCCAGCTGCAAAACCGTGGGAAGCAACTCAAATACTTTTATTTGAGTTTTTAAAATGGAGGGAGATGACCTAAAAATGGAGCCACATGGTCGGAAAGCTTCAAATAGGCATTCTTTGAAGCGAAAAAATGCCTATAACAGGTTCATGTAAGTTTTGTTGTATATCATGTGAACTTTGATATGACCATTTAATGGATATGGTAGTGATTGAAAATATTTCCACTATTTTAATGCAGTAGCAGGGAAAGGGCAAGATTTGAGGAAACTCATGGCCGTCCCATGACGCGAGATGTAAGTCTGAAGATTATACAGAATCTTTCATATGGTGTAAGTACTGTTTGAATATGGATAAGGAGATGCATTTTGATAAATTGATTGGCTGAGTCTAAATGTAGTATTAAGGCCACGGTGGTAGAAGATGGTTGCTGGAATATATCATGTCGGCCTAGGTGCTTTAGTAAGCATGTTAAAGGGTTGAGTGAAGAGCAGAAAACGCTAGCTTATGAAACTGGACTGGGGAGCTTATTAGAGAACCAAGTATGGAACTTGAAGACTGATCTCATCTGTTGGCTTGTGCGATCATGTGAGTTGGGAAGCATGACCCTGTGTGTTCATGGTAAGAAATTTCACATTACTGCGGCTGATGTAACGGCTGTTATGGGAGTATCTGATGGATCGACAAAATTTGATCTAAAGAAGAAATCAACTTTGGTGCATAAATATTGTAAGTATGTGAGTCAGCACTGGGTGATTGATGAGAACGGAATCTCTGAAAAGTTGACAGGATCCAGTGGTGTTGAATTCAAACTCTTGTACATACTTCTAGCCTTGGCAACAGTATTATGTCCATCTAGTCAAAAATATCTTGGATCACAGTTTGTTAATTGTGTTGAAAATGAGGAGTCATTCAATGATGGGCAGTGGGGGACACTTATTTTTCAGCAGCTTGTGCTTGGTATGAAAAAAGTGTTGCAGGATGGTGTGAAATGTCTTGGTGGGTGTGCATTATTTTTACAGGTAAGTCACTTTGATCACATTAGGTACTGAAAACATATATATTATTAGTCAATTTCATAATAAAGTTATGTAATGTAAATTAAGCGAAGATAAGATGATCTTTTTATCCTTGCAATGATTCATGAGGAATAACGTTTAGGGTAGTGCTCAGATATATACATTTACACATGTGTGGGGGGGGGGATGAACCTAAAACTGAAATTTTTGTCCTATATTCTTTGTTGTAATATCATTTCTCGGTCAATTTTGGACATTACGTTGCTGGAATTCATTTGTTTGAAGGGCTGTGATTTGAAGAAAAATATTTTTTTTAATGTTATATCTTTTGTCCTTAGGAAGAATGAAGTCATCCAATTGGTTGAGTCAATTGTTGGTGACTTGTGCGGTAAAAAAAATTTGTTGCTGAAATGATCTGGGTTAACATACAGTTTATATCGAATGCAACTTGTTTATTACAGGCACATTTTTGTTTTCGAGTATGGAACGTGTTATTTCTGACAAGACAATTACATCCAATTGTTGATGTTAGAAACCAAAAGTTGATGTTATATGCCCTTTATTGTTTAACCTGAGACTTGCATGCTATTTGGCCATTGATGTTTTAGGTTTTCTACATGCATCATGTATTACTTGGAGGACAAATGGTGGATGTAAGCATTCTTCCCATAGCTTATTTCACAAATAGCAAGTGTAAAGAGATTTGCAATGGTCGTGTATTAAATGAAGTTGATGACGTTAGATACTAGTAAAATGTGAACATATTTTCTTCTGTTATATATTGTTCCATGGTCTGAAAAGGGGCATTTCTTCTAATAATCGGCTAGTGCTGTAGGTATTTGGCGATGAAGGAAATGAATTGACGCAGCATGAACTTCAGTCATTGAAAGGAGAACACAAACATAAAGATGCGGATGGTACTCATGGTGTAAGAAGTGGGTACAATAGTGATAGTGAAGAGTCAGATAGTCAATCTGAGGATAAAGGGGCCTCACCAGTTTCAAGTGAGCAATTCGATAAGCTGGTGGCAGTTGTTGGTGCGTTGTGTTCAAAAGTGTCGGATTTAGCATCAACAGTAGAAGATGTTAAAGCAAAATAAAAGTGGCAACGCCATCAACTCACAGAAATTAATGGAAAGGTTGGGATATTGATTGAGGCGTTGAAGAGCAAGAGGGTGAAGGACACTCCTCAGCCACAGAAGATGCGGAGGGAGGATACTCATGCCTTAAATGCACCGTATGTTCCGACAGTGTTCTTCATCCCTCAACCAGTCAGTAGAGCCATTGAAAAAAATGTACCAGTTGAGAGTGATAGAGTAGATGATGCAGCTGGGCAGTTTGATTTGCTTAATGAATTGGGTGATGACAAGCCTATGAACAGATCACCAGTTGAGAAGGATGATCAACCACCTGAAGAGGAGGTGATCTCACCAAGTGAAGGCAAAGTTTTACAGGGTAAGGGACATGCAGAGGTAGTAAATTTACATTTCCACAACCCCGATGTCGCAGTTATTGATCTATTTTCCGAGTCTCAACAAAATGTTCAGGGTAAAGGCGAGGTATGTGTCCTGCGTACCTTCATCCTAGACCACTTCTTTCCCAGGACAACGATGTTGCTTGTGAGGCGAGCTAGTGTCTCCACTTGTTCTGCCACATGACACCTACAATCAAATGAATATATCTTATATATTATGTCATGCATGACAACAAAATTTTATATAGACTATAGACTTATACACTGTTTCAAAGAGAATTTCTTCGCATCCTTCCACATTTTGTCCGTTACAGCCTTCTTTAGACCAGCCACCAAGCGCAGTAACTTCTCCACAGTGTCCCTTTTCACCTATACATAACATTTTTAAGTCACAAGATCAGCGTGGAATGGGATTGAGTACAACAACGTATAAGATGAAAAACTTACAGATTTTATCGAAGGATCAAGTGGTAGACCCTCAACATCCTCATCCTCAATGCTTGGAATTTTGAGGAGTTTAGCCTCTCCTATTTCGAGATCTGGGAGTAACATAGATGTACCTGGTAGTTGTATTTCAGAACCTTCTACTGTAGTGTCTGTTTCTCGTGCAACAGTTGACATAGATGTCCCACCAAAGCCGCTGGTAGATGCACCTGGGTCCCGACTTGTCATGGCTTCGGCAAGCTCCTTTATCATGCCCTCCCACCACAACTGAAATGTACCAGAAAATAGAATTGTTGAATTATTATCCCATAATGATCCTGCAACTGATGCTGTCAGTTCTGCACCGTGCCACTTTTGGTTGAACATAGATGTTGGAGGCGGGTTCGGGATGGTCTTGTCATGCACTTGCCGATAGCTAATGTGTTGTCTGAACACCCTCTCACCTAAAACCAGGCTCGACCACATGGGCTTTCTAGTAAAATTCGACACCTTGTTGCCCCTAAACTTTCGCTAACGTATTGTGGTAGGTCATCCATGTACTTCTCCCATGGCCACATTTTGACCGCCGCCCTCTGTACTGTTTTAAATAACTTTATATATACTTCAGTATCATATGGCATGCCCCCCCAAATGTCCCTCAGCATAGTACTTTGCTCTAGGGTATGTCCCATCTCCGCTCAAATTTAGGTTAGGCCCAGTATCCATGAAATGCTCGCAGGCCCATGTCTGTGATTATAAATAATTCATATTGAACATGATCATTTAATAATCATTTTTACATGTAACTGATGTACATAATGAAATAAAGTAATGAACGTATATAATAGTTACCTGCCATGACTGCCAAAACCCACCACTCCTTTGAGCACCCCTACTCAAACCATCCATATATAAGTAAAGATTAGCCAATGCAGTACTTCCCCAATTATACTTTGACAATCGGGATGTATCTGCTACAGCTGAAATCCACCATGTGTAAAAAGAACTCGTGCTTGTATCACAGAATATAGTTGTGCCAAGAAAAGTTGCTAGGAAAATACGAACCAAATGATTATTTCTCTCCATGGTATTTGATCTGTAACCTCTATACGTGTCAAGTACTAACTTAAAAGTCATATTCTTTTTTTTATGGAATATCTCCCAACCATCATCGACTAATAGTTGCAGGCGAGAGGCATCTGCACATATTTCCATATCAATAGGAATCTGATCGCCACTGCAACGCAAGCCGGTTATTGCCGCAAAATCTACAAGTGTCATGGTCATCTCTCCGATAGATGGGAAGTGAAATGTGTGTGTAGTATCCCACCAAAAGTGACTAAGTGCACGAATTAAGTGTCTGTCGCAGTATGTGGACTTCAATGCTTTGACTGCATTGAACATACCCGTTGTTCTTATCATATCTTTCACAGTTTTTGGAAACCCATCAAACCACTCCAACAATGGCTTCATGCTTCCATGTCCACGGAATGCACTTAGCCTATTCTATAAATATCAAATTACAATTAAGATTATAAAATCTAAATGTAAATTGAAATCTAACATAAAATAGCAAGTGTTTGACAGACATATTCTTAAATAGAGTTTTGATAACATTATCTCTTTTAAAATTACATATTAAAATTATATAATCGTTGTATTCAGTTACATATCACATACTCCCTGTATTAATTTACATATCGCATTTTTTGAAGTTTTATCGCATTTTTATAATAGTATCGCTTTTCATAGTTACTTCGTTATTTAAAATTCCTGTATTTTATAACATTCCTGTATTCTTTTCAATTATGTTCAACTTTCATAATGAATATTTTAGCATTTTCTAACCTTTTTATTTTGTAATTTTTATTATTGTTATCACATTTTTAGATGTTTTATGATATTTTTAAAATCTGTATCATTATTGTAAATATTATACCCTTTTGTAAATTAAGAGTCACGTATTAATAATTGTTATCACGTATTTAAAATTAGTAATTAGTTATCATTTTTTCAATTATTTATCACTTTGTATATATGATCAGTTTTTCTAATACTTTTTCCTTTTTTGTACGTTATTATCACTTTATTTTGTTTCATGATTTTATTAAAATATTTATTACATTTTACGCTTTTCACAAATATTTACAATTTTTTTCCCCTCCTATCGCTTTTCTATATTTAGTAGCTTGTTTTGATAATAAATCGGCTTTATATCAATTATGTCACAATGTTTATTTTTTACTACCGTTTTGAAATTTGTATTGCATTTTATAGGTTTTGGATCAATTTTCTATTGTCAATCGCAATAAAAAATTATTTTAAATTTTTTCAACATTGCTAATTTCTTTAATTATTTTTTCACTTTTTATATATTTAATCACTGTTTATATTTGCTAACTTTTTTAAGAATTATTTCCCCTTTTTCCAATTTTACTCACTTCTTTATTTGTAATCACTTTTTTATTATCTTTTTCAATTTTTTTATGTTATTTCCAAAATTTTTTTTTGCTCCTGGTTTTTAATTTTTATGGCATTTGATAGGTTTCGTATCAATTTTTAAACATTGATCAATTTTTTTATTTATATTTTATCACTTTTTCTATATTTAATCACTATTTTTATATTTTTCACTTTTTAAAATTTTTTTTCGCTTTCGCCATTACTAATCGCTTTCTTTCTAATCTTAGTCACTTTTTATAATTTTAATCATTTATTATTTTTAATCAATTTTGTAATTGTTAATCGTTTTTTTTGTTTTCCAAATGGTTTTTTTCCTCCAAATGCTTCTTTTTTACTTTTTTATCACTTTTTTATTTTCTTATATTTAATAACAATTTTAATCACTTTTTTTATTTTTTAATCGCTTTTTTTTCCAAACAATTTTTTGGTTTTCCCAAACGCGTTTTCTTTTCTCCAAATGCTTTTTTTACTTTTTTATCACTTTTTTATTTTCTTATATTTAATAACAATTTTAATCATTTTTTTCCAAATGCCTTTTTCTTTTTCCAAACGCTTTTCTTACTTTTTTAATCGCTTTTTTATTTTCTTATATTTAATAACAATTTTAATCACATTTTTTAATTTTTAATCGCTTTTTTTTCCCAACGTCTTTTTTTTAATTTCCAAATGCCTTTTTATAATTTCAAACACCTTTGTACACTTCCAAATGCCTTTTCACATTTCCAAACGCCTTTTTATACTCTTCTATCGCTTTTATCATTTTTTTTCAATATTCAATAACATTTTTTATATTTAATTGCTTTTAAAAAATTTTTAACACCTTTTCGGTTTGTAAGCGTTTTTTTAAAATACCATAACATACTTTCTTCTTCTCTCACTTCATACATATACATTCCCTTAAATATAAACTATCCAATATATTTATCAGTAAATTTATCAATTAAAATGTAAATATGACAATAAATTTACTAACATAACAGTAAATTTGGCACTTAAATTCGAAATAATAAAATTACAGTAAAATATATACTCATTGAATGCTCCGGATGAGAAACGTGAGACTTTGGTTCAAAGTAGATACTTGTTGAAGGAAGAAATTTTTTTCGCGGAGTTAGTCTCTTGATCATTGATGTCCTGAAATCGCATGGCAATTGCTTAATATAATCGCCGGCACCGCTGTGAGACATTGTTTGTTTCTGTATGAAACGCAGGAATAAGAAAATTGAGTAGTGGGAAAAGATGTAACTTGATGTAATTGTAAGAAATGAGGAAGATTAAATAATGTTGTTATAGGATAGGTAATAAATGATGAAGTTAAAGAGTTAGATAGTAAAATTTAAAAGAGTGGTTGGGGAAGTAACTTGATGTAATTGTAAGAAATGAGGAAGATTAAATAATGTTGTTATAGGATAGGTAATAAATGATGAAGTTAAAGAGTTAGATAGTAAAATTTAAAAGAGTGGTTGGGGAAGTAAAAGTAAATGCTAAAATTTAAAATGGTAGTTGGAGAAGTGAAAATAATTGTGGTGTTCGGGAGAAGGGAAAATATGGTTGCCCGAAAATTTAATATGTGGGACACATATTAATGGGATAATGACAATATGTATCTAATATTTTATTTAACTTAACAACTTTACCTGTATGTTTAAAAACTTATATGTAAGTCATGGTTATTCCCTCTGATATCGAAAATAATATTGTTATTATTCACTTTAATAATGTTTTTTTCAAAAATATAACTTTTTTTAATTATTATTAAATTTATTAATTGTAAATCCTCTTTTCAAAACTATTATCGCTTTTTTCAATTATATCACTGTCTTGATTGTAATCGCTTTTGTTTAAGATGTATATGTGACCGGCTCACCTCGAAGATTACCTTCGTAGTTATCGGGTAACTTTTGAGGTAACCTAAAAATGTGATCGGGTGATTTTGAAGGTAACTTCATTGTAACCGGGTCACTTTGAAAGTATCTTTATTGCTACCGGGTCACTTTAAAAATAACCTAAATATGTGAGCGGGTCACTTTGAAGGTAACCTAAAAATGTTTGTTTTTCTATTTTTTTTATCACTTTTTTTATTTAATCATTTTTTTAAATTATTCATTGTATTTTAAAATTATTTATCAATTTTTCAGTTTTTATTTGCCTTTTAAAAATATTTACTAATTTTTTAACATTTATCACATTTTTTTTATTTTATCATTTTTTATACATTTAATCGCCTTTTTTTAAAATCTTATCATTTTTTTTTACATTTAATCATTTTTTCTTACATTTTATCGCTGAAGTTACCTTCGTTGTGACCGGGTCACGTTGAAGGTAACCTAAAAATGTGACCAGGTCACATGGAAGGTACCTTCGTTGTGACGAGGTCACGTTGAAGATAACCTAAAAATGTGACCGGGTCACATGGAAGGTACCTTCATTGTGACCGGGTCACATTGAAGGTAACCTAAAAATGTGACCGGGTCACATTGAAGGTACCTTCGTTGTGACTGGGTCACTTTGAAGGTAACCTAAAAATCGGACCGGGTCACATTAAAGGTACTTTCTTTGTGACCGGGTTACTTTGAAGATAACCTAAAAATGTGACCGGGTCACAGCAAAGGCATCTTCGGTGTGACCGGGTCACATTGAAGGTAACCTAAAAATGTGATCGGGTCACTTCAAAGGTACCTTCGGTGTGATCGGGTCACATTGAAGGTAACATAAAAATGTGACCGAGTCACCTCGAAGGTACCTTCGGTGTGACCGGGTCACATTGAAGGTAACCTAAAAATGTGACCGGGTCACCTCGAAGGTAACTTCGGTGTGACGGGGTCACATTGAAGGTAATCTAAAAATATGACCGGGTCACCTCGAAGGTACCTTCGTTGTGACTGGGTCACATTGAAGGTAACCAAAAAATGTGACCGGGTTAACTCGAAGGTACCTTCGATGTGACCGGGTCACTTTGAAGGTAACCTAAAAATGTGACCGGGTCACATCGAAGGTACCTTCGTTGTGACCGGGTCACTTTGAAGGTAACCTAAAACTGTGACCCGGTCACAACGAAGGTGACCCGGTCACATTCTTAGGTTACCTTCGTTGTGACCCGGTCACATTTTTAGGTTACCTTCTAAGTGACCCGGTCACAACGAAAGTAACTTCAACGTGACCCGGTCACATTTAAGGTTACCTTCACATTGACCCGGTCACATTTTTAGGTTACTTTCAATGTGACCCGGTCACAACGAAGGTACCTTCGAGGTGACCCGGTTACATTTTTAGGTTACCTTCGATGTCACCCGGTAACACCCAAGGTACCTTCCACGTAACCCGGTCACTTGTTTAGGTTACCTTCAACGTGACCCGCTCACTACATAACTTCAGCGATAAAATGTAAGAAAAAGCGATTAAATGTTTAAAAAAGCGATAAAATTAAAAAAAAGGCGATTAAATGTATAAAAAAGCAATAAAATAAAGAAAATGTGATAAATGTTAAAAAATTGGTAAAAAATTTTAAAAGGTAAATAAAAACTAAAAAAGTGATAAATAATTTACAAAATTGATTAAATAAAAAAAGTGATAAAAAAATAAAAAAGCAAAATTTTTTTGAGAAAATCAATTAAATAAATAAAAAGCAATTAAAACTAAAAAAAGTGATTAAATATAAAAAAGTGATAAAATATAAACAAACATGATAAATCTTAAAAAATGGGAAATATTTTTAAAAAGTGATTAAAAACAAAAAAAAAAGTGATAAAAATTCTAAAATGTAATAAATATTTTTTTTACTCACTTGATCAATATACATAGATTTTATATTTTGAGAATCATTGACATATGTATAAAAAAGTATTTTATTAAGTATATTATTTAGCAATTACTTTTTTTTAACACAGATAATTTTTTTTAATCTTTTTTCTTTTTAAAAATTTGTACCCAATAACATATATTCTCTTTTTTTTTTCCCTCTCATTTTCTCCTCTTTCCCCATTTTTTATTTTTCCTATTTTTTCTTCTCTCTCTTCCCTCCTGTAAACGCTTTTTCTTTTTTTTGTTTCCTTTCTATTTTCTTCTCTCCTCTTGCCTCTCTCATTTTTTCTTTTATTTCTACCGCGGCTGGTCTGCTTGTCTATATTCTTCTTTCTCCTCCCTCCTCTGTCTTTTTCTTTTTCTTTTTCTCTCCCCTAACCGGCTTGCCCTGTCGCCCGTTTCCCATACGTTCCATCAACCAAAATGAACGGCTAAGATTGGTGGGGTAACATTACCCCCTTTTCTTGGGTGGGTATTATAGATTGTTCCGTTGTATGCCAATTCTTGTTTGGATTTACATTCAAGTAGAATTAATTTTATTTGTCTTCGATTGGCCAAAATTGAGAAAGACATGAATTAGTGTAAAGCGTCCCTGTTCACATGTATATTTTACTGGACGAATAAATGGCCTAGTAATGGTGTGTTTTATTCAACTTTGTGCTTATTTTGTTGTCATTGTGAATATATGCTCATAACCAAGAATCTGGCCTCAATTTTCCAATTAATCTGGACTAGTTGTATATTTTGTTTTTGGTTAAATGTGCATGTGAAGCCGAGAGTATAAGCATGTTCTAGAGTGCCTCATCATGCATGTGCTTGACCGAATGTCCTTGTTGTTGAATTGATCTATGTTTGTAGTACAGGCCTAAGAGTTATATATTGCATGTTAATAGATCAAATAAATTATGTTAATATATTTCTTATATTTAGTATTAATCCAAATAATGGTTTTAATGTAATCGAGGTTCATTCAGTGTATATGTTTAGGAATGTCACAGCATCTTAAACCCCAAGGAAAAATTTTATAGAACCCCATAAGGATATGGCATTATATTACAACTAAATAATGACTCGGCCCCACTGGGAGGTTGTTTGATCTGTGTATTAGTTGGAGTAAGATAGTTGATTGAATGTTAGGAATGAATTAGCTGATTGAATGTTAGGGATGGATTTTTCCTACGCCCATAGGTATGGAGAAATTTTGTTCTTAATGTTTGGTTGCTAGTCTTATTAAATAAAGAATAATAATTTCTATGCAGTTGCAACCTCTACCTACAGGAAGGTTGGATTATACTATTATAGGGATTTTATGTTTTTCATAGCACTAAAGAAAATATTTATTGCAGTTATTCCTATTGCTTTTGATATGTCATGCATTCTTGAGCTTAATACTCATAAAGTCTCACATAAGTAAGAGCATTAAAGGCTCCATTCCAGAAAGTCCAAATGTCAAGAATTATATAAAAGCCATTGAAGAACAACTTGTTCATTCAGATAAGGCATTAACTAGTACCCTTATGAAGAGGCTTTTGAGCAAAACCTTTGATGGTTCTAGAGGTGTGCACAAACACATTATAGAAATGAAGGACATTACAGCTCAATTGAAGTCTTTAGAGGTTGAGATTTCTGAGTCATTCTTAGCACATTTTATCTTAAGCTCTCTTCTTAGTGAGTATGATTCTTTCAAAATTTCCTGCAACAAACATAAGGCAAAATGGTCAATAAATGAACTTCTGACCATATGTGTTCAAGAGGGAGAGAGGTGAAGGCATGAAAAAGTGGAAAGTGCTTATTTGGTTACTGATGCTAAGAAAAATGTCAATAGTAAGAATGTCCTCCATGAAAAGAATATGCCCACACAAAAAAATGGTTGTTTCTTTTGTATAAAAAGTGAACATTTGAAAGTAGACTGCCCTAAGTACAAGAAGTGGCTTGCAAAGAAAAGTAATCTCATCTCGTTTGTGTGTGATGAATCATTTTTGTTGATGCTCCTAGTAATACATGGTGGATTGATTCTGCTTCTACAATCCATATGGTTAACACCATGTAGGGCTTTTTGGATCTAAGGAAGCCACAAGGAAATGAGCAAAACGTCTATGCGGGCAATTGAACTTATTCCAAAGTTGAAGCTGTGGGAACTTTTCAACTTGTTTTGAAATCTGGTTTCAATTTGGACCTTAAAAGGGTGTTTTATGTTCAATCAGTTTCTAGAAATTCAGTTTCAATATCTAAACTTGTTTTAGTTGGATGTGAATTTTTGTTTAAAGACTCAAGTATTATTATTTCAAAGAATAAAAATTCCGTTGGCAGTGGAACTTTAATTGATGGTTTGTACGAGTTCAATCTTGATCCCACATTTAAGAATGGATATTTAGCGATGCACATAGATGTTGGCATAAAGAGGAGCATGGTTAATGAGAATTCCTTATCTTTACGGCATAGGAGATTGGGACATATTTCCATAGAGCGAATCAGATGGTTGGTAAATAATGAAGTTTTAAAAACTCTTGATTTTACTGACTTTGGCACTTGTGTGGATTGTATAAAGGGAAAACATACCAACAAGACCAGTAAAAGTGCCAGAAGGAGCTCAGAAACCTTAGAGATCATAGACACAGACATTTATGGACTGTTTACTCCACCTTATTCTGGTATATATTCTTTCTTGTTGGAGGAGTTGTATCTTGGAAGGTGTAAAACAATCCATTACAGCATCATCCACCATGGAGGCAGAATTCATTGCGTGCTATGAAGCTACAGCACAGGCTATATGGTTAAGGAACTTTATCTCAGGCCGTAAGGTTATCGATTCTATATCGAGACCTATAAAAATATGTTGTGATAATTCGGCTACAATGTTCTTTGCAAAGATGACAAAATTGGAAGCTGAAGTAAGCATGTAGAGATAAAGTATTTGGTAGTGAAAAAGAAGGCGGCGGCACAATAGTTGACCATTGAGCATATTAGCACTTCATTGATGTTAGCAAATCCTATGACTAAAGCTTTGTCGGCAAATCAGTATGTGGATCATGTGAAGTGTATGAGCCTTAGCTCATTTGGTGCTGCACATTAAGTTTCTCTTCTAGTTTTGTTTAGAAACAAATTTGTCCATAAAGTTTCTTGGCAAACATGATTTATGTGCACATTGAGTATCATGTTTTATATCTATGAGGATACATAAAGTTAAACCCTTTTGGAGAAATTATTTTCTCATAAAGTATCTATCGAATGGTATTATATATCATAATATACAGAAGGAAATGCTCGAGTAAGAGTATGACTACTACGATCTATATGTAGAGCTATTCTTGACCAAATAGTGTAAAAACTATTAGGTTTATCACTTTCGTAAGTGTCATGTGGACGAAGTGGGAGAATGTAAAAATCACTTAAAGAGTGGCCTACATGCCATTTTGGTTTTCAAATTACTAATATTATTATTTTGTATATATATTAGTTTACTTAAATAAAGGTGATAATTAAAGAGTTTTTATCATAAAGGATTTGGTCAAATGCTTCAATTTGGAAAGAATATCTATTATTATGGTAAATTTCATGATAGGTGAAATTAATGTAATATATTCCTATTTGATTAGGGTTCCTAATCTACCATATATATATATGAGCCTGTGTCTCACATAAGAGACAGACAGAAAAGAAATAAGATATAGATCAGAAAACTCTCACAATTCTCTATTTTTCTACAACTCAAAGCTTTAGGGGTTCACTTGATCAATCATGATTGGAGGTAAAATCCATTAGTTTTTCCGCTGCACTGTTGTAAGATTTCTTACGGATAGAGGAAAGACTATTGGAAGAAGCAAATAAAGCAGCTGATAAAATGACATGAAGCTCCGGAGCCAAGGGGGAATGAGGAGAGGTAAAACTGGCACATTGGCTGGAGCCAATGGAACCTTGGCGGAGTGAGCAGAAACCAACCCACGGTGGCCGGAGAAGCCGCTGAACGGCAAGCCCCATCAACTTTAAAAATGTTCCTGACGTTGACGCTGAAAGTCATTAAAAAATATAAAGTTAATGGACGATAGATCTCATTGTTCTACTCTCATGTGATCAAGGTAGGACTTCCCATTCAGCTTTCGAGCGAAAAATTCCTTGAAGTAGCTCTCCACGGGCACTGTGTTAAAGAGTGCTTTATTACCCGGGCTGATAAGGCTCCTTGCAGGACCCAACTCAGATTCTAGCTTGGAGCTGTAGAATGTTGCCACAGAATGCCTCTCCCTTTCTGAGTTCACAACTGCCCTGTGCTCGATGCTTCGGTATACTCCATTGCTCACAATCTGCACAAGAAGCTGAGAAATAAATCCTCTGCTCTAGAGAGCTTGTTTAATCACAAGAATGACTTCTCGTTGTCAATATGTTAGCCAAGCACTTTCCTAAAGGTTCTTAGTTGAAGGTCATGGACATGTGCAGTAGAAGTAACCTAGTGACGGGCAACTCATAGGACTGTCTCTGTGTTCTCGGACAACTCACATTCCTAAAGATTCTGAGTTTATGTGATGTATATGTGGGGAACAAGTAATCTAGTGATACCTCCATTATGTCTCCAATGTTGACCACAAACGCATTAGGAAGTGGTTTTACAGGAATCCATTTCCCATCTTTTCTGATCTGTAGGCCTTCTGTTTCACTAATCTGCAAGAGAATTGTCAAAGCATCAGCATCTGAATGGGGAGTGAATCCAATTGCTTGATCCGGTTCAGGGCATGGAGGGTAATAGTTCATTCTCATTGATTGAACCCCATCAGTGAAAAGCTCCAACATTTCCTCTGGATCCATCTTCAATGCTTTACCCATATGAGCCAAAATTGCCAAAGCCAGCCGTTTCACTTCTAAGGAATATGCCTCCATAGTCTCTCTACGATGAAGTGACTTTCAGAAAAGGATCGGTAGGATCAAATTATTGGTATAAGATAGTGAGTTATTGAAGAACAGAGACATACCTAAGGCTTGGTGGGAGTTTCTCAAAGAGATCAGCCCTCCTTAATTTGTGAGGCAAGGTGGTAATGTAGAACATGTCTGACCAATCTAGCTTCTGCTCTTCTGATACCACAAAGAGTTGCCCAAAACCCTCATGGTTTTCTGGCTGCTGCCATAGCTTCTGCTTCTCTTCATAAGTTTGAACAAATTATCAATCTCTAACTTAAACTTCTCCAAAAATGAAGCCTTAATTCCATGATTAACGACCTGAATATTCAACAGATCACAATTATGAGGAAACCAAATGTTGACAGATGAGAGACTTCATGATGAAAATTTACATACTCCACTACTATCAGAAAACAGAATGCTCTTGACAATAACCTGGAAAAACCCCCACTCTTTGCAAGCAAAGTGCAACTTCTCCAGCTCAGAATCAACAACATCTTCGGGAGCCAATTTCTGAAAATCAATCACTGGAACAGATGGAAACACACTACCAACAGGAACAGCAGGAGATTCTTGGTCCGGCCGCATATATCGAGATGGGATTTTGGTGATGGATGCTTTGGCCAGTTCCTGAACACTTGGGACGATCAAAGAACGTCCAAAGTTGACTGCTTCTGCTTCTGCTAGATTCATGGAATCAAACTTGTTCCACAAAAGATCCCAACTTGAAGCTGCTTTGCCACAAGAAAGCGAGCTAAATAATTTGGTTCGCACAATCTAGTATTTCTCTTCACATGTTGACCAAGACTGCCTCGAGATTCTACCCAGTAGAGGAGATTTGACGGACCTTTCTAAAATACCGGGTGGGCTGCGGTAGCCCCATTTTTTGCCATTCCTCCATCTTTTCAAAAATTGTCAAGTACGGACCAAAATTAAGAAGAAGCATCAACATGACTATAGGACCGACTAAGGCACTGCGACCTGTTGTTCCGGTTAACCAGTTGCAAGTGAAAACAGAGGACGGGAAGGGCAGGAGGAGGGGAGAGACGGGGAAAATATAAAATGGTTAAAAGTAAAACCATCTTTGCACGTACTTTGTCCATTAAAATAATGTATAACTTGAATATTTAGTGGATTAAGAAGAAAAATTAATTTAAAATGTAAGTATTTTGGGTATTAAATTTAAAGTATTTATTTTTATGTAAGATGAGAATATTTAGTGAGAAATAATTAATAAATGTTGTCATTATTTTGAGTAATATTGAATATTGGCTCAATATTAAGAAAATGATATATATTTGTAAAAAATAAGAAAATGATTTTACCACATTATAGGTGTTGAACAACTAATTAGAGGGGCAGAAATTTAAGAATCAAGTGAAAAAATTAGAAAGATGCAATTAATTTTTCTAGAAAAAGGAATTAAGTGAAAATTAGTGGTACCAAGTTAATGTTAATGTGGTACCTAGTTAAGGTTAATGTGGCACAAAGTTAAGGTTCTCGTGGTACCAAGTTAAGGTTCCCATGGTACCAAGTGAAGGTTATTATGGTACTAAGTTAAAGTTATTATGATACCAAGTTAAGATTATTGTGGTAGTAAGTTACGGTTATTGTGGTAGTAAGTTAAGGTTATTATGGTACTAAGTTAAGATTAAGGTTCTAGTGGTACTAAGTTAAGGTCATAGTGGTACCAAGTTGAGGTTCTAGTGGACAAAGTTAAGGTTATTGTGGTACCAGATTAAGGTTCTAGTGGTGCCAAGTTAAGGTTATTGTGGTACCGAGTAAGGTTCTAATGTGCCCAAGTTAAAGTTATAATGGTACCAAGTTAAAGTCCTAGAGGTACCAAGTTAAAGTCCTAGAGGTACCAAGTTAAGGTCATAATGATACCAAGTTGAGGTACCAATGGTACTGAGTTAAGGTTCTAGTGGTACCAACTTAAGGTTCTAGTGGTACCAATTTCAATTTATAGCGATATCGAGTTAAGGTTCTAGTGGTACCGAATTAAAGTTATAGTGGCACTGAGTTAAGGTTATAGTGATACCAAGTTAAGTATCTAGTGGTAACCAGTTAAGGTTATAGAAGTACCAAGTTAAGATTCTAGTGGCACCGAGTTAGGGTTATTGTGGTACCAAATTAAAGTTCTAATGAAACCAAGTTAAGGTGATTGTGGTACCGAGTTAAGGTTATACTAGTACCGAGTGAAGGTTCTAGTGGTATCTAGTTAAGGTCTTAGAGGTACCAAGAAGGATCTAATGGTACCAAGTTAAGGTCCTAGAAGTACCAAATTAAGGTTATTGTGATACCCAGTTAAGATTATAATTGTATCAATTTATAGTTCTAGTGGTGCCGAATTAGGGTTATTGTGGTACCAAATTAAGGCTCTAGCGGTACCAAGTTAAGGTTATTGTGGTACCGATTTAAGGTTTTAGTGGTACCAAGTTATGGTTATACTGGTACAAAGTTAAGGTCATAATGGTACAAAGTTATTGTGGTACCAATTTATGGTTTTAGTGGTACCTGTTTAAGGTAATACTAGTACCAAATTAAAGTTGTAGTGGTACCAAGTTAAGATTATAGTGGCACCAAATTCAGGTTCAAGTGGTACCAATTAATGTTCTAGTGGTACCAACCTAGGGTTTTAGTGGTACAAGTTTAAGGTAATAGTGGTACCAAAATAAGGTTCATTGGTACCAACTGAAGGTTCTAGTGGTACCATGATAAGGTTTTAATGGTACCAAGTTATGGTTCTAGTGGCACCAAGTTAAGGTTATCGTGGTACCAAATTAAGGTTCTAGTGGTACCAAGGTAAGGTTATAGTGGTGCTAATTTAAGGTTTAAGTGGCAACAACTTAAGGTTGTGGTGTTACCCAAATAAGGTTCTAGCGGTACCAATTTTAGGTTCCAATGATATAGTGGCACCAAGTTATGGTTCAAGTGGCACCAACTTAAGGTTATAATAGTTACAAATTAAGGTGCTAGTGGTAGCAATTTAGGGTTGTAATGGTGCCAATTTAAGGTCAAACCAATACCAACATATGGTTCAATGACACCATCTTAAGGTTTAAGTGGTACCAAGTAACGATTCTGGTGGTACCAAGTTAAGGATCTAGTGGTATGAAGTAAAGGTTCTAATGGTACCAAGTTAAGGTTATAGTGGCACCATGTTAAGGTTGCTGGGTTTAGAGATTAGGGTTAGAGGTTAGGGATAGGGATTAAGGATTAAGGTTTAGGGTTTAGGGTTAGGGATTAGGGATTATGCTTAGGGTATAGGGTTAGGATAAAGATTTGCGTTAGGGTTTAGGATTAGGGGTTTGGCTTAGGGTTTACGCTTACAGATTTGGGTTTATGGTTAAGATTAAAGTTATGAAATAGGGGTTAGGGTTAGGAAGAGGAATAGGAATTAGGCTTAGGGATTAGGGATTAAAGTTTAAGGTTATGTAGGGGTAGGTTTACGGTTACGATTATGTTAGGGTTGAAGGTTATGTAAGGGTTTAGGGATTAGGGTTTAGTGTGTAAAGTTAGGATTAATGTCAAGGGTTAAGTTATAGTATTAGGCTTATGCTTTAAGGTTTAAGTTTTAGTTTTAGGGTTTATAATTATGGTTTATGGTTTAGGTTTAAGGATTAGGGTTAGGTCAGGGTTAGGGGTTAAGGTTAGGTTTAGGTGTTAGGCTTAGGGTTAGGGGTTAGGCTTAGGTGTTAGGGTTTATGGTTAGGAATTTGTGTTAGGGATTAAGGTTTAGTGTTCAAGTTTAAGATCAGGGTTTAGGGTTAGAGTTTTGTTTAAGGTTTTTTATACAATATTAATTTTTTACTATGATTGATATATTAAACAATTTTGTAAATGTTTAAAGACAAAGAGTTTATAATTTTAGGAGTCTTGGTATAAATAAGGTTATAATTTTTACATTTTGTCCAGCAATTAATGAAAAAAATAAATCAAATCTATTTCTACTATCTATTTATTTTAATTTTTTTCTCTTTTAATATGACCATTGTTTAAACTATTGGTGTAAAGCTTGCAATATTTTATTTTGAAAAATCAATCAATTCAAGGCCCAGAAAAATGTTGTAAATGTTTAGAGACATATAGTTTATAGATAATTAAAGACCAATCAAATTTGAATGAAATAAATATGTCATGGGACTTTACCAACTCCACCAAGAACAATTTAATTAAATATTTATTAATTACTTTTTGAATTAAATTTTTTATTTCTTAAAAAGATCAAGTAAATTAAAATTTTTAAATAATTGTATAACTAGCCTAAAATTATAATCCTATATAAAAAAAGTTTTTATGGGATCCCTATCTACCAAAATTTTGATTTATGGTTCCGACGAACGAATAATCATTGAGATTTTATTAAATTAAATTGTGGCTAGAATGACAAATAAAAAAAATAAAATAAAAAAATAAATTACCAAATATGCCAATATCTATTCTAAAAACATAGAAACATTTAGGATGAAAATAAATTGACATCAAAATTGGAGGGCTAAAGGTAAGTTTCACCGAGTTAGGTTATTATGGTACCAAATTAAGGTTCTAGTGGTACCAAGTTAAGGTTATTATGGTACCAAGTCAAGTTTCTAGTGGTACTAAGTTAAGGTTATATTGGTACCAAGTTAAGGCTCTAGTGGTACCAAGTTAAAGTTTTAATGGTACCGAGTTAGGGTTATTATGGTACCAAATTAAAGTTCTAATGGTACCAAGTTATGGTGATTGTGGTAATGAGTTAAGATTCTAATGGTACCGAGTTAAGATTATACTGGTACCAAGTTAAGGTTCTAGTGGTACCAAGTTAAGGTTATAGTGGTACTAATTTAAGGTTGTAGTAGTACCAGTTAGACTAGTATGAAGTTAACGTTATAATGGTACCAAGTTAAGGTTATTTAACTTGGTACCACTGTAACCGTAACTTGGTACCACTATAACCTTAAATTGGAACCACAATAACCTTAACTTGGTACCACCATAACCTTAATGTAGTATCACCATAACTTTAATGTAGTACCATCATAACCTTAACTTGGTACCACTATAACCTTAAATTGATGCCATCATAACCTTAATTTGGTGCCATTATAACCTTAATTTAATACTATTATAACCTTAAATTGGTACCACCATAACCTTAAATTAGTACCATTATAACCTTAAATTGGTACCATTATAACCTTAAATTGGTACCACGATAACCTTAACTTGGTACCACCATAACCTCAACTTGGTAACACTATAACATTAAATTGGTACCACTATAACCTTAAATTGATATCAATATAGCCTTAAATTGGTATCACTATAATCCTAAATTGGTATCACTATAACCTTAAATTGGGGTTTAGAGATTAAGGATTAAGGTTTAGGTTAGAATTAAGTTTAAGGATTAAGGATTAGGGTTTAGGGATTAAAGTTTAGGTTACAGATTTGGGCTTAGGAATTAAGGTTAAGCTTAAGACATAGGGTATAGGATTAGGATTAAGGTTAGGGTTAGGGTATAGGATGATGATTAGGGTTTAGGATATAAGATATAAGGTTTAGGGTACAGGGTATAGAATTAGGGTTAGGGCATAAGGTACAATTAGGATTTGGGTATAAGGTATAGTGTTAGGGATTAGGATTAAGGTGTAAGATATAGGATTAGGGTTAGAGTATAGGGAATAGAGTTTAGGGTTAAGGATTATGGTTAGGAATTAAGGTTAGGGTTTAGGGCTAAGGATTTGGGATTAGGGTTAGGGATTGGGATTAAGGATTAGGGTTAGGAATTAGGATTAGGGATTGGATGAGAACTAAGGATTAGGGTTAGAGTATAGGGAATAAAGTTTAGGGTTAAGGATTATGGTTAGGAATTAATGTTAGGGTTTAGGGCTAAGGATTTGGGATTAGGGTTAAGGATTGGGATTAGGGATTAGGATTAGGAATTAGGATTAGGGATTGGATGAGGACTAGGGATTAGGGTTGGAGTTAGGGTTAAGGATTGAGCAAACTAAATATCTTTTCCACATTAATAAGATCAAATTACGATCATTTTTTTACAAAAAGTTTCAATGGGTTAAGGGAGATAAGTGTAATTTTTAAAAGAATTGTCAAAAAAACTTGACATTTGCTTTACTTTTTAAGAGTTGTCACTAATCAATTTTTGTAGGCTGATTAGACCACTTATATGGTTTAAGGTAAGGTTTAGAGTTTAGGGTAAGGTTAAGGTTTAGGGTTGTGGATAAGGCTTAAGGTTTAGTGTTAAGTCTAGGATTTAGGGTTAAGGTTTAGGTTTAGTATTTTTTTTTGTATTGTATTAAGGATTTAGATTATTGGAAAAAATAATCTAAACTATAAATAAGTTTAGATTGTCGTTCAAATCTAAACTATAAACAAGTATTCTGATTGTTGTGGTATGAGATTTAGTTAAGTGGTATGAAATTTAGGTTCTTGTGGTATGCAATTCAATTTGCTTTGGTTGAGGATTCAGAGTAAGTGGTATGATATTCAGGTTCGAGTAATATGATATTCAGGTTTGAATGGTATAAGATTCTGGTTGTGGTGATATTGGATTCTGGTGTGGTGATATTGGATTCTGGTCAAGTAATATGAGATTCAGGTACACATGGTATGAGATACAGGATAAATGGTATGGGATTTAGGTATACTTGGTATGAGATTCAGGTCAGAGATTAGGGATTTGGATTTGGATTAGGATTAGGGATTAGGGATTAGGGTCTAATATTAGGGTCTTGGGATTGGGGTTTAGAATAAGGTTTATGATTAGGGTTAGAGATTATGGTTAGTTTTTAGGGTTAGAGATTAGGGATTAGGCTTAGTGCTTAGAGTTAAGGGTTAAGGTTTAGTGTTAGAGTTTAGGGTTAATGTTTAAGATTTGGGTTATTGTAAGATATTTGTAAAACTAGAGGGAGATAAATGTAATTTTTTAAGAAAATATTAAAAAAAATAGACATTTTCTTCTTAAAAAGATTAAGTAAATTAAATTATTTAAATAATTGGATAAGTAGCCTAAAATTGTAATTCTCTATGTTATCAATTTTATTAAATTAATTTATGGCTAAAACAACAAAGAAATTTTCATATATTGTTTTGGGAATTTAGGGCTTAGGGTTATTTATGATTTAGTTTTTAAGGTTTAATGTTAAGGTTAGGGTTAGAAATTTTGTTAAAAATATTAAAAAAGAATCGGACTTAAACAAAATACCTATGTCTTGGTTCTGGTACCTATGTTTAGGGTTTTGGGTTTAGCTTACAGTTAGTGTTAGAGGTTTCTCATCGAACAGTTCACTGAATATACTATTTCTATAATGTTGCTAAATACTTTTGTAAATCATTGTATGTTTAGACATTAAAAATAAAAGATTCATAAAAATTGAGGCTTACAATATTGACTTTAAAATTTATTTCAAGAAATAGAAAAAAGTTAAAATCAAAATATGTTAGTTTAAATTAAGTTGATTTAAGCTATAAGGTTAAGGTTTAGGGAATAGGTTATTGATAGGGTTAAGGTTTAGGGTTAAAGATTAAGGTTTAGGGTTAGGGTTTAGGATTAAGGTTTAGGATTTAGAGTTAGAGATTAAGGTTTATTTTTCATTCTAGTTTTCAGTTTTTGTTACTATTTTATGGTTTAAGATTAAAAAAATTGATAATTGTATTTAATTCTATTTCTTTAACATCCATAATAGTCTCCATAATTATCCAACCTAAATAACCTAACCGAAAATTACCTAAGATAGAAATTGACCTGACTTTGTATTGAACTCGAACAAAAAAACCCGAACGTAAAATCTACTTAATCCGAAATCAACTTGAAACTAAAATCCCAAATTTGACCGGATTAAATTATAATTGTTATTATAATTTGACCTAATAACCTAGGGGCCCTTTAGCTTGGTTGACACATATAAGTTAGTCTATTAACTTACACTTAGTCTTTGTTGGTTATCTAACTTTGTAACTTATCACGAGTTAGTCCAACCACCTAATATTCCATAACACTGTTACCCTTTTTTGAATTTGAAGTAGCGTTATGGACTGAAATGTACAGTAAGAAAATAACATGAATTCCTAGAGTATTTTTTTTCATCAGGATGTGTATATTACTTTTTTTCATTTTCATTTTACCAAAAAGGGGTTTTTCCTTAAAATATGTGCATATTTTTTTTTCCAAAAATCAAATACATAATTTTCATCGGTACTAGTTAATTTCTTATAAAAAATTGGAATATATGATTCAAGCAATTTGTTCTTATTATTATTTTTTACAAGAATCATAATAACAATAATAATAAGTAGAAATATGTATTCAGTAAAAAGTATAATTAATAAAATTTGAAATATTTTTTATGATGTTATTAAATTTAAATGAATTTATCCTTTTTAGTATTTAAAAAAATTAATAAAAAATTAATAGTATCATAGAAATATTACAATAAATGGATTAAGGTTGAGGTTTAGAGTTTATTGTTCAGTGCTAGGGTCAAAGTTTAGGATAAGGGTTTAGGCTTATGGATTAGGGTTAGTTTTAGGTTTAGGGTTTAGGGTTTAGGGTTCAGGGTTAGGGTTTAGAGTTATGTTTAGGGTTAGGGTAGGCTTAGGGTTAAGGTATAGGGTAGGGTTAGGTAGGGAATAAGGTTAAGGTTTATGGTTAGGGTTTAGTATGAGGGTTAAAGTTTGGGGTTAATGTTAGTGTTCGGCTTAGGGTTTAGGCTTATGGATTAGGGTTAGTTTTAGGATTAGGGTTAAGGTTTAAGATTACAGTTTAGTTAGGGTCATTGATTAGGAATTAGAGTTATGGATTACGTTTAATTTTCATTCTATTTTTCGGTTTTTGTTACTATTTTATGGTTTAAGTTAAAAAATAGATAATTGTATTTAATTAAATTTCTTTAGCATCCATAATAATCTCTATAATTACCAAACCTAAATAACTTGGCCTAAAATTACCTAAGATAAAAATTGACCTGACTTGTATTAAACTTGAATAAAAAAACCTGAACGTAAATTTTGTATTCATAATAATAATACTAATATAATAATAAGTAGAAATATATATTCAGTAAAAAGTATAGTTAATTAATAGAATTATATTTAATGATATTTGATTAATTAAATGTAATCATCACATAGATAATTAAATATATTGAAACCAATAAATCATTTCTTTTTAGGCCTAAAAAGTATAATTTTTAACTAATGATATGAATAATGTATATAATTATATAAAATAAATATTACTTCATATATCTAGATTATTTGCACCATTTGTAAATAGTACATAAATTAAAAAAGATGAAAAAATTTATGTGTTATTTAGTAGTAATATAAAAAATACTCCCTCCATCTTGATTGTTTTATAAAGGAAATTACATGATTAGACATAAAATGCTTATATTCAGTAGCTGCTGTAATTATTTTTTCCTTTAGCTTGGATTTAAAAAAAAATCATCAGTTGAATTTAAAATAATCATCAATTAGCCCTATTAGAATTTCTTTTTGTTAAATGTTGCGCTAATCCCTATTATTTTTCTTATTTTGTATTTTAGTCCCCAATGTTTCTAAGCATTCCAAAAAGGGATATTACATTATGACTATATGAGGTGATTGAAATAACTTGTCACGAGTTACAAAGTTAGAGGATTGACATAGACTAAATTGTAAGTCAAACGACCAATATAAAACGAGTTCGAGTTAAGGGATTAACTCATTTGAGTTAGCCAAGTTAAAGGGTCCTTGAGGTGAGTAGCCTTATATTTTTTTTTCTAAAATAGGAGGGAGATTAGTGTAATTTTTTAAATATTACTAAAAAGCTAAGTTAATTCATTTTAACTTAAATCAATTTAATCTAAAATGACTTATTTTTATTTTTACATGTTTTTCATCTAGAACCAATTTTATAACTAAGCCAATGTTAAAAAGTTGTTATAATCCATTTGAAATAAAATTTTTATGACGTTATTAAATTTCTATGAATTTATATTTTTTTTAATGTCTAAAAAAGAAAATTCATAAAAAAATTAATAGTATCATAGAAATTTTATAATCAATGGGTTATTTCACCTAAATATAATTGTATTTCAAATAAATTTGGTTCAAAGTAAAAAAAGATGTAAACGAAAACTTTATTTGCATATTTGTATCAATTTGTTTTTAAGAATTACCAACAATTAATTTTCCTATGTTGATTGAATGCATTATATGGCCTACAGGACCAATCATATTTGAACAAAACAAACCTATATCAGAACTTTACTAAATCCACCAAGAACAATTTGCTTAAACCTTTATTAAGTATTTTAGTGTCTTTCAATTAGTTTTTTACTTCTTAAAAATGTTAAGTAAATTAAATTATTTAAATAATTGCATAATTATCCTAAAATTTGATGCAATTCATGACTTAAATTAAAATAAAACAAAATCGAATGAAAATGATTAAGTAAATAATGTTGTCAGTGATTGAACTATAAAACAGTTAGGAGATAGGGGCTAAACGAACAAATACATTAAAAGCAGGACCACACAACAGTTTAACCAAGGCGTCAAACGATCGGATCTGGTTCGCCGGTTCCTCCTGATTCTCCGACGGTGGCGAATCACCGACGACTTCTTCGGCTTCCCGAAAAAAGCAGGCAAGACAAGTAGACATGGATGGCAGCCACGTGAGTGATCGGCCATGCCACGATCGTCCTCCTTCTGCTCGATGGAGGAGAGGAGGAGGCAGGGCGGGCTCCGGTCAGTTCTTCTAAGCGACGGCGACAACGACAACGGGCTGGGCACTGTCACCGGCGGTAGGGATGGTGGCTCGACACTGTCGCCGGTAGGAGCTTGGCCTGAGGACATTTTCGCCGCGCGATGAAGACATAGCGCTCGGCTTGGTCGAGGAGAAGCAATTTCGTCGCACGATGAAGGGTTGGTCATGGAAAGAAACGGCAGGATTGAGAGGGATTTCAACAAGATGGGGAGGGGAGACGAATCGAGAGAGGAAAGGACGAGATTTGAGGAATTAAGAGGATGAACCGCACCTGTAACCGGCCAAAGGGAGTTGCCACCAAATTCCCCTTTGCTTGATCACAATTTGGTGGCCCAATCATAAGGAAACAAACCTTTGAGATTAGAATGACAAAATATAAAAATGTATATGTAAATGAGTAATTTAACCAAAATTCAATCTTGACAAATGGATGGTGGAGATTGGGGGGGCACCGGTACCGGGTTGGTATTTTAGAATCTTCACGAGATTTTATATAGTAAACTACTCCCATCTCTTCCAACAAGTGTGATCCTCGGACTCAGAAGTCTGAACTATTTGATCAGAACATTCTAAAATACATACCCACGTACCGATACACCCTCCTTTTTAGCCAGTCCTCAAACTTTTATTATTTTTTCAGTTACGGACCCGAGTTAATAAAGCATTAAAAAATGTCATTGGACATATTTCTACTAGTGCAACCTGCTGTCCCAGTTTACAGGTTACATTGTTGGAGTGGTACCAAATTATGATTTGAGTGGTACCAAAATATGATTCCAGTGGTACCAAGATGTGGTTCTTATGGTACCAATGTATGGTTCAAGTAGTGTGGTGCCAAAATAAGGCTATAGTGGCACCAATATATGGTCCAAGTGGCGCCAATATATGGTTCAAGTGATACCAAGTTAAGGTTACATTGGTACCAAGTTAAGGTACCTTACCTTACCTTAACTTGGTACCACTATAATTTTAACTCGGTACCACAATAAACTTAACTTGGTACCACCATAACCTTAATTTGATACTACTATAACATTAAATTAGTACCATTATAACCTTTACTTGGTACCACCACAACCTTAACTTGGTACAACTATAATCTAAATTTGGTACCACCATAACCTTAACTTGGTACCATCATAACCTTAGCTTGGTACCATTATAACCTTAATTTGGTATCAGTCTAACCTTAAGGTTATGGTTGTACCAAGTTAAGGTTAGACTGGTATCACGTTATGGTTATTGTGGTACATAGCAAAGGTTATAGTGGTATCAAGTTAAGGTTATAATGGTACCAAGTTAAGGTTGCTTAACTTGGTACCACTATAACCTTAAATTAGTACCATTATAACCTTAAGTAGGTACCATAATAACCTTAACTTAGTACCACTATAATCTAAACTTGGTACCACCACAACCTTAAATTGGTACCGTTATAACCTTAATTCGGTACTACTATAATCTTAACTTGCTACGACTATAACCATAACTTGGTACTACTATAACCTTAACTAGGTACCACCATAACCTTAACTAGGTACTACTATAACCATAGCTTGGTACAACTATAACCTTAAATTGGTATCACTATAACCTTAACTTGGTACCAATATAACCTTAAATTGGTATCACTATAACCTTAACTAGGTACGACCATAGCCTTGAGACTTTACCAACTCCGCTAAGAACAATTTAATTAAATATTTGTTAAGTATTTTTTGAATTAAATTTTTGATTTCTTAAAACGATTAAGTAAATTAAAAATTTTAAATAATGGTATAACTAGCCTAAAATTATAATCCTCTATATTATTGATTTTATTAAATTAATTTGTGGCTAAAATGAAAAATAAATAAAAAATACAAATTACCAAAGCTGTCAATACTTATTCTGAAAACATAGAAACATTTAGGATAAAAACAAACTAACACAGAAATTGGAGGGCTAAAGTTAAGTTTTACCGAGTTAGGGTTATTGTGGTATGAAATTGAGGTTCTAGTTGTATAAAGTTAAGATTATTGTGGTATCGAGTTAAGGTTATAGTGATACCAAGTTAAGGTTCTAGTGGTATCAAGTTAAGGTTCTAGTGGTACTGAGTTAAGGTTCTAGTAGTACCGAGTTAGGGTTATTATGGTACCGAGTTAAGGTTCTGGTGGTATCAAGTTAAGGTGATTGTGGCACTAAGTTAAGGTGATTGTGGTACTAAGTTAAGGTTACAGTGGTACCAAGTTAAATTTCTAGTGGTACCGAGTTAAGGTTATTGTGCTACCGAGTTAAGATTATAGTGGTACCAAGTTAAGGTCATAGTGGTATAAAGTTAAAGTTTTAGTGGTACCAAGTCAAGGTTGCAGTGGTATCAAGTAAGGTTATTGTCCTAGTGTGAACGAGTGGACGGGTAAAAATGGTACATAAATTAGGTTAAAACGGTATCAAGTTAAGGTTATAATGGTACCAAGTTAAGGTTATTATCCTAGTGTGACCGGGTGAACTAGTAAATGTGATACCAATTTAAGGTTGTAGTGGTATCAAATTAAGGTTAGACTGGTACGAAGTTAAGGTTATAATGGCATCTAGTTAAAGTTATTTAAGTTGGTACCACTGTAACATTAACTTGGTGTCACTATAACCTAAACTTGGTACTTGGTACCACCATAACCTTAATTTAGTACTACCGTAACCTTAACTTGGTATCATTGTAACCTTAACTTGGTACTATGATAACCATAAATTGGTATTATCATAACCTTAACTTAGTACCATCATACCTTAAATTGGTACCACTGTAACCTTAAATTGGTATTGTTTCCTTGATGTTTCAAAAACTTATAATTACCCCCTGACATGTTAACATCGGTCATTAAGACAAAAAAAAAAAAAAAAAGGAAGCACTCTATTTTACTATCCAAACTTTCTTTGTTTTGATAACTTTTCCCCCCAACTTTCATCTCTCCCACTCTATTCCTTTATCCTAACTCTCTTCTCTCCATCGCTTTAGAAATGAAGGGCTTTGATTTGGATTACCAGTAAACGATTGGCCACCCAAGATGGCATGCCGCAGAGCCAAGGTCGCCGCCCTCTCCTCGAATGGCTATCTTTCTCCTATTTCTTTGATTGTAACCTCACTTGTGCTCCTTTGGCAACCCTCCGGCTACTGCTCGACACCCTCTTCATCAACATGGACTCTAATGGCAATGGCAGCGTTGAGTTTGACGACCTCGTTGCTGCGCGATTCAGAAGTTTCTCACCAACATGGACTCCAACATGAAAACTCGCCGAGTTTTTCTCTTCGAGCCCACATCAACCTCTCACCAGCGAGACTTTGATCAATTGGCGCTTGGACGACCGCTCTTTGGACATTTGGTTGTTTCAAGGAGATTTAACCGTTTGACAGAGACTCGGTTATTCGATGATTGAGGGTGGCGACGATGAATATGTTGGGTAGTAACAGTCATGCAGGGATGATGGACCATCAGGTGTTCGAAATCATCGAACCCAGCTTGAATAAAACCCAAAAACACATATTGAAGCCCATATTGAACAAAACGCAAAACCTGGTTGAACTCCCACACCCCAATCGAAGGAGAGCAATCAAACTCCGACTCCCTAATCAAATTGGCTTCTGAAACCCAGAGTTCAGAATCGATGAATTGGGTAACTAAGATCAGTGGCGTCGGAGGGCATGAAGTTGCAGTCAGTAGATAAACAATGAACAAAATAGATGAAGACACTTAGGTTCTGTTTTTTACGCAAATTTGGGGTTGAAAAAAAGTGTTAATTCAAAAAAGTCGGCAGGCTATCCAGGAGGCCGGGTAAGGGGACTTGGGTCGGGTCAAATGCGGCGGGTATGAAAATAGGTTTAAAGTTGTGGCATATTTACAACTTTGCCACTCAGTAAAACGTAAGTCTTCGTCTTCCCTTTGGTTCTAGACTTTCGTCCCTCTCGGCCGCCATTCGTCTGAGCAACCTCCATAGCGATTCCGCCTCTGCTACATCGCTTCCCTCTTCCCAGTGTGGCTGACCTTTGTAGAGCTCTCGCATCAGGTCTGATTGCTCATCTATTCGCCTAAGGTCAGTAATCGCACTCATAATCGTATGTGATTTATTCTCTTCTCTTCGTTTCTGATTTCCACTTAATCTTCTAGCAATTGATGTCAGCGTACTGTGAACCCGTTTCCAACCTAGTCGCTATTGAACGTATCTTCGTCGGTTCCATCCTCTGGCGAGCTTCTTCCTGGATGCCCTCTCCTTTCGCTTGCCTGAGCCTCTCAACTTCAGCTGGTAAACAAAAAGTTTCTGTCTTTTTTTTTTCTCCTTAATTCATTTTTTCCAAATGCTAGATAGTTTATTACGACTTGGTTCATGGGTTTTTGCTGGAATGTTCTAAATTGTGTTCGTAGTCTGAGTTTGTTCATTCTCTGATTTTTGAATTACATTGTGATTGTTGGAATCTTGTGTTTGTCTTTGAGAAATTGTAATGCTAACTGTAAAAGTTCCAAATTTTGTGAGCTATGTCTGGGAGATTAATTTTCTAGTTGTAATCTGTCATCTATAAATGAAAGATAATTGATTAATGGCTTGTTGTATTCTACTTCAATTGTGAGTGTTGTATAAAAATAGTGATTATCTCCATGTAGGCTTAAAGGAAGCTGTTGCAACCGGAAAGGCTCCAGAAGCTTGAGGACCTTACTTCCAAGCCATCAAGGCTAACAATCTTCTTTTTGTCTCCGGTGTTCTAGGCCTTATCCTTGAGGTATATGCGCTACTTGAAATGTTAGAATTATACTGTTGGCCTCCATTTAAATCACCAGAAAGTCAAAATAGACAATGCTCGATATCTGTCAATACTTTCTATTAGCCTACCTAGAAGAAACTGAAATTAAAAATTTATGTTTCCCTTATCCAGATAAGCAATATGGAGTTCTTCTTTGTCGTAGTGTTGGGAATCTAGGAATGAATATGTTTTTTTAATTTTGATTGAGACACCTTTGTCCTCCTATATGTCATTGGTGTACCACATCGCAATAGTGACTTATGGGAGTCCAAATATTGGGCATTTCATTGGGAAACTCTCAGTAATTTCAAACATGATTTTTTTATGTTCTTTTTAAAATTGATTAGATAATAAGTTTGTCTCCACCAAGTCGATCATACTTTTCACTGGACTAGAATAAGGGGAAGGGGATGAGAGCTTGCCACTCCTGTTAGGAAGGAATGTCTTTGTAGAGTAGTTGTGTGGGCTTACATAAGTTTCCTGTTGGGGTAAATAATTCGAGTGCTTGTTCTCTTACGATGATCTTCCCTTGAAAACATGTTTTTGTGAGAACTCAGCTTTATTTTTCTGCTTGTGTTTTGTGTTTTGCCTTTTTGGTTCCTTGTTTCTTCTAATATATTTAAAGATAGTACTTGTATTTTGCTTTTTTCTTTGTATAGTATATTCCAATTTCTTTACTGTGATTGGCGTGAAACAGACTTTTTTTTTGTTTCTCTTCTCAGTCCATTTCAGTTTCCTGAATATTGCACATTTAGAAGGTCATTGATGAACTCATGTTCTCTTCCCTACTCAGGTCTATGTTAAGAATTTCATGGACTAGCGTGAAGCTTGATTTGAACTAGCCATTTCTCTCTTTCGGCTGGTATTGTTCAATCTTTTCGATTTAACCCAGCACTGACATTCATTGATCACTCATTTGGGACTTACATCTATATTTTCTTCAGGAATGGAAATGGATTTTAGATTGAGTTCTCTTTTTGGTCATTTGCTATCCGGCAACTCTCACATTGTCTATTTGTTCTGACAGTCTGAATTGAAATGGTTTCTCTTCAGTTTACTTGCTGCTAGTAAATATGTAGGTTTTTAGTTATGCATGTTAAAAAACTCCCATATGTAGTTGTTCGTGTTATAGAACTTATTGTTGCGAAGTGAATGCTACATTGGTTTATAGTAATTGTTAAAGATGCGCTAATTGCATTTCTGTGGTTGTGTTATACATGAGTGCATAAGAGTGGATATGAATTAGTAACTATAAAAGAAATTATTGCTATGCCTAACTTATTTTTTGTTCGTCGAAGTTGGTATAATTTTTTTATTTCCCCGTTTCTCTTTTTACTGTGTATACCTGTATGTAACCATGGTTTATCAATTATTATGGTAACATTGTTTTGGATCAGCACACTTCAAACCTTCATGGCTTAACCTTCATTTATAACTGCCTGTTCCACATGCATTACAGTCATTGCAACCTGTCATGTACTTATCTTAATTATCATTTTGTGTCGTGTCTCTTCTTCCCTGATCGTTAGTCATTACCTGGGTTTTTTTTTTTTCAATTCCATTTTTTTTTGATATGGTGGTTCTCAACTAAGAGTCTAGTTACAGCTTCCATTGACATTGCTCATTTTAGTGTTGAAAATTCAGCTACCTACTGGATTGAAATTATGAGCTATGCAATGTTACTTTATGGCTTCCAGGAGTGCAAACATACTACTTACAAAGAACTCCACTTTTGTTTATTTTTTTTTTTTTGGATTTTGGTTGTAGGTGGTTCTATTTTAACTCTTGGATAGAGTGAGGAAGAATAAGCGTGACTAGTTCTGTGTTACAGATTGTATGTAGCTGGGTAACAGAGTTGTTGACTCTCCTCCCACTCACATTTCTGTCAAAGGTTACTGGGTAATTTCACAATGTTATTCCTTTTTTTTTATTTGATGTTTTCTCCTATCCATGAATCATACATGCATTGTACATGCTCATGCTGCATGGTAACATCGTAGTTTATAGAATTTGTATGTTGGAAATTACCGTGTTTGTGTTGGTTCATGATGTTTTTTTAATAGTATGCCATGTGACACACATCTATGTGGGTTTCCTTAGCAATTGGGGAGAAGAACTATAATGTTTGGCATGAATGTTCGTGGTCATAATGGGGATCCAGAGGAGCTTGTTAGAGGGCCACAGGCTGATTGGGACCCGGCTACCATCGATATTTTCTGTCAGTGGGCTGCACAAGCGGTTGATCAGAACTTAATGAAAGATGGACATTTAACGAAAAACGGCTGGAACTACATTTTTAATGGTTTCCTTCAGGAAACTGGTTTGTCGTATACAAAGGTTCAGATTAAGAATAAGTGGAGGCTACTAAAGAATACCTACAATGAGACAAAGAAACTTCTAGGGTCTATGATTGGCCTAGGGTGGGATTATGAGCGGGGAATTATAATAGCAGATGAAGATTGGTGGGAGGCTCGCTTTCAGGTAACTAATATACTGCTGATCTTTTTTATTTATAAGTCTACTGCTATACTGCTTGTTCTACTTCTTGCATTTTGAATAACTGGAAAGTGACATGTCCCTGTCACTTTGTAATGCAGCAAAACCCATTGGCAGCTACACTCAGGGGTAAGTGGATTCCCAACTTGGTTGACATGGAGAGGATGTTTGCTCCCGTTCGGGATTTGTCAGGTTTTGGGTGGTCTCCACAGATGGGTGGCAATCTGTGCATCCCTAACTTGAATGGGGATTCAGCGGACTCTCATGCTGAAGATGTTGGGGATACGGACACCTAAGAGCCGATCCATCATGTCCCCAATGTTGCCATGCACCGAAGAGACCATCCAGAGGGTATGAGTGTAGGGTTCCTAAGACGGTCAGTACAGAATTCAGGTTTCTTCCATGCTGCTGGCCCTTCCCATGTCCCTCATGTGCGCATTTCACATGAGGATCCCCGTTCTGCTCAAAAATCCAGCGGACGTAAGCGGAAGTCAGGCGAGCGAGATCGAACAGTGATGCTTTCAAAAATTAGTGACTACCTCACCACAGGCCGAAAAAAGCAATGGACAGAGCTTGCTCAAGCAATGTCCGATCCAAATGACATGGGACTCGTTATGAAAAAGGTTGCGGAGTTACCAGGTGTTAGTTATGGGGATCATTTTTGGATGGTAGCCTGTGATTTTTTCATGGAGAATGAGAAAGCCATTGTTGTGTTTCTTTAAGGTTGTGGTGGTTTAGGGGAGGTCCAACTGCAGTGGCTGCGTCATCAGCTCCAAAAAAGAGGGGAGGGGCCATCTGAGCAAGTCATGTTTGGCTGTAGTGTTGTTTGATGAAGTCTGAACTGATTGCTTGTTACTTTGACTAGTTAGGATGAGTCTCGTAATGACGTTTTCTCTGAGTATGTTTTTTTTTTTAAATGGAAGTTAGGAACCAGTGACTTTCGAACATCTCATTTAGTTGAGATTAGTGTTGTTTGTAACGAGTTCGTGTTGTCGTTACTCGCATGAGCCATGTATAATTCATAATGCATTTGTTCCATTTCTTTACAAGGTTCGGCCATCTGACAATTGAGTCACGTGTTGCACCATTTTCAGGTCTATGTTGTGACATGTCAAGCACTGAAATATATACCCCTTCTTTTAACATTGACATATTTGGGTTATTAAGATTAGAATAATGCGAAACATTATACGCCGACTTAAAATGTTGTTAGGTAAGAGAACAGTGACAAAGAATGAGACAATAGCAAGAGCGGTGCTTGAGGAGATTATAGGAGATGGGTCAAGCAGTTCGCAATCAAAGTGACAAACAAATAGAGAACCCATTCAAACAGGGGAATAATTGTTCTGGAAATTAATAGAAAGGCCTGATGATTTTTTTGATGAATATCGAATGACTGTGCCTTGTTTTTGGGAGTTGCATAATACATTAGTGCAACATTACGGGTTTCATGGATCAAATAACATGACTACAAATGAGGCATTGGCTATATTCCTCAGCTTGTGCGGACATGAAGACACACAACGCAGACTTGGTCGCTGGTATGAACATTCAGCTTCCACAATAAATGTGTGGTACAAAGTTGTTTTGGACGTTGTATATAAAATGGCAGAGGATGTTATAAGAGCATCTGCTTCTTTATTGTCGAGTGTATCGGAACATGTGATGACAAGATGCCCGCAGTTTTATAATGCCATAGGGGTTCTTGACGGAACGCACATTCCTGCTATAGTTGAATCCGAAGATCTACGTCACTACTACATTGGGCGAAAAGGAGAGCCGACGCAGAACGTGCTTGTCGTGTGTGATTGGGACATGAGGTTCACACATATGTATGCTGGCATACCCGGGTCACAACACGACATGGCTGTTCTACGAAATTGTATGGGCAACTCGATTTCTGGATTCCCATTTCCACCGCAAGGTACATGTTGCTAACTATTGCCAAAATTTGTTAAAGGTAATACAAATTTATTTTCATTGTGTTATATATATCTTTACATAATAAAAGTGTTTATTCCCACTTATCTAAGGAAATACTATCTTGTGGATTCCGGATATGTAAACGCCCCTGGGTTTTTGGCTCCATATAGGACAGTTCCATATCATCCGTCAAACTTTAACGGCAGACCACCGACGGGAATGGAGCAGGAGTTTAATTACTATCATGCATCGTTGCGAAATATCATAGAGAGAACAATAGACGTTTGGAAGAAGAAATGGAAAATTCTAACACTGATGCATGAATTTGATGCCACAATTCAGGTCAAATTAGTTGTTGCCATTACTGCGTTGCACAACTTCATTCGAAACTACAATGCTGATGATGAAGATATTGCAAGTGCACTTCAGGGGAGGTATACGCAACATGATGTGGGAACAGATAATTTAGTACCATTTGATGAGTTGCATTTGGATGGACATGAAATGGCTCGTGTTAGGGATGAAATTGCACGAACCCTTAATCAAGGGACAAGGATGCGACGGCAACAGTCACGCGGACAAGGACGACATAACATTAGCTAACATAACCACTTTTTAATAAGAAATGAGAACAATGTGCAAAATGTGTTAAACCAGGCATTTTGTTGGTATTATATATGTAGCAGCATCTTTGTAGTATGTAATGTGGACATGTAGACCTCTGTATGGGACACAACTGATTTAATCATTTAACATCAGTTTGTATCTACACTAGCTGCTTTGGTAACGGTGAATAAAAAAACAGATAATTCTGTCAATTGCAACAATTTTTTTTTTGTCCAACAACTTATGTTAAATTTTTCATCTTCCCTGATGGTAGTCGGGCAAAGAACCAAGAGTAATAACGCAATCTTATGTGAAATTCATTTACTTAGGTGAATAGCTATGAAAGTAGCGATAGTAAACATTATCTCAAATCCCTGTACAATAGAAGCGTAACAATTCATTCAATAATGCCAAACAAACATAATTGGCAACCAAAACTACCTGTACGCCTAAAAAAATGCCTAATAACAAGCATTTACAACATTAGCGGGATTTACACCAGTGCCATAACAGCAATAACTAATATCACCCATGACTGAATCACAATGACTTCAGTGTGCTTCTGTATTACCCCGTTAAACTCTACTAATTGGCTTCCAAACTTGAAACTTGAAGTTTTTTTCCCCTTTACATGTTTTGAGTAATAGAATTTTCAGACATTGAAATTGGGGGATTAAGTGGAAATCACCTGGCGCTGCTGCCTTTGAACTGATGAACATACGCATCAACTTATATGAAGTCCACATTTTTCTCGTCTCTATAATAACAGAACCAAAGAGTTAAAAGAGAACCACCTACAACCAAAAACCAAAAAAAAAAAAAAAAAACAAAAGTGGAGTTCTTTGTAAGTAGTATGTTTGCACTCCTGGAAGCCATAAAGTAACATTGCATAGCTCATAATTTCAATCCAGTAGGTAGCTGAATTTTCAACACCGAAATGAGCAATGTCAATGGAAGCTGTAACTAGACTCTTAGTTGAGAACCACCATACCAAAAAAAAAATGGAATTGAAAAAAAAAAACCTAGGCAATGACTAACGATCAGGGAAGAAGAGACACGACACAAAATGATAATTAAGATAAGTACATGACAGGTTGCAGTGACTGTAATGCATGTGGAACAGGCAGTTATAAATGAAGGTTAAGCCATGAAGGTTTGAAGTGTGTAGATCCAAAACAATGTTACCATAATAACTAATAAACCATGGTTATATACAGGTATACACAGTAAAAAGAGAAACGGGGAAATAAAACAATTATACCAACTTCGAAGGACAAAAAATAAGTTAGGCATAGCAATAATTTCTTTTATAGTTACTAATTCATATCCACTCTTATGTACTCATGTATAACACAACCACAGAAATGCAATTAGCGCATCTTTAACAATTACTATAAACCAATGTAGCATTCACTTCGCAACAGTAAGTTCTATAACACGAACAGCTGCATATGGGAGTTTTTTAACATGCATAACTAAAAACCTACCTATCTACCAGCAGCAAGTAAACTGAAGAGAAACCATTTCAATTCAGACTGTCAGAACAAATAGACAATGCGAGAGCTGCCAGATAGCAAATGACCAGAAAGAGAACTCAATCTAAAAGCCATTTCCATTCCTGAAAAAAATATAGATGTAAGTCCCAAATGAGTGATCAATGAATGTCAGTGCTTGGTTAAATCGAAAAGATTGAACAATACCAGCCGAAATAGAGAAGTGGCTGGTTCAAATCAAGCTTCACGCTAGTCCATGAAATTCTTAACATAGACCTGGGTAAAGAAGAGAACATGAGTTCATCAATGACCTTCTAAATGTGTAATATTCAGGAAACTGAAATGGACTAAGAAGAGAAACAAAAAAAGTCTATTTCACGCCAATCACAGTAAAGAAATTGGAACATACAATACGAAGGAAAAAGCAAAATACAAGTATTATCTTTAAATATATTAGAAGAAACAAGGAACCAAAAAGGCAAAACACAAAACACAGGCAGAAAAGGAAAGCTGAGTTCTCACAAAACATGTTTTCAAGGGAAGATCATCGCAAGAGAACAAGCACTCGAATTATTTACCCCAACAGGAAACTTATGTAAGCCCACACAACTACTCTACAAAGACATTCCTTCCTAACAGGAGTGGCAAGCTCTCATCCCTTTCTCCTTATTCTAGTCCGGTGAGAAGTATGATCGACTTGGTAAAGACAAACTTATTATCTAATCAATTTTAAAAAGAACATAAAAAAATCATGTTTGAAATTAATGAGAGTTTCCCAATGAAATGCCCAATATTTGGACTCCCATAAGTCACTATTGCGATGTGGTACACCAATGACATATAGGAGGACAAAGGTGTCCTCAATCAAAATTAAAAAAACATATTCATTCCCAGATTCCCAACACTACGACAAAGAAGAACTCCATATTGCTTATCTGGATAAGGGAAACATAAATTTTTAATTTCAGTTTCTTCTAGGTAGGCTAATAGCAAGTATTGACAGATATCGAGCATTGTCTATTTTGACTTTCTAGTGATTTAAATGGAGGCCAACAGTATAATTCTAACATTTCAAGTAGCGCATATACCTCAGGGATAAGCCTAGAACACCGGAGACAAAGAGAAGATTGTTAGCCTTGATGGCTTGGGAGTAAGTTCCTAAAGCTTCTGGAGCCTTTCCGGTTGCAACAGCTTCCTTTGAGCCTACATGGAGATAATCACTATTTTTATACAACACTCACAACTGAAGTAGAATACAACAACCCATTAATCAATTTTCTTTCATTTATAGATGATAGATTACAACTAAAAAATTAATCTCCCAAACATAGCTCACAAAATTTGGAACTTTTACAGTTAGCATTACAATTTCTCAAAGACAAACACAAGATTCCAACAGTCACAATGTAATTCCAAAATCAGAGAATGAACAAACTCAGACTACGAACACAATTTAGAACATTCCAGCAAGAACCCATGAACCAAGTCGTAATAAACTGTCTAGCATTTGGAAAAAAGGAATTGAGGAGAAAAAAAAAAGGACAAAAACTTTTTGTTTACTAGCTGAAGTTGAGAGGCTTAGGCAAGCGAAAGGAGAGGGCATCCAGGAAGAAGCTCGCCAAAGGATGGAACCGGCGAAGATACGTCTGATAGCGACTAGGTTGGAGACGGGTTCGCAGTATGCCGACGTCGATTGCCGGAAGATTAAGTGGAAATCAGAGACGGACAGAAGAGAATAAATCACATATGATTATGAATGCGATTACTGACCTTAGGCGACGAGATGAGCAATCGGATCTGATGCGAGAGCTCCACGAAGGTCAGCCACACTGGGAAGAGGGAAGTGATGTAGCGGAGGCGGAATCGCTATGGAGGTGGCTCAGACGAATGGCGGCCGAAAGGGATGAAAGTCTGGAACCAAAGGGAAGAAGAAGACTTACGTTTTATTGAGTGGCAAAGTTGTAAATACGCCACAACTTAAAACCTATTTTCATACCCGCCGCATTTGACCCGACCCACCTCCCCTTACCCGGCCTCCTGGATAGCCCGCCGATTTTTTGAATTAACACTTTTTTTCAACCCCAAATTTGCGTAAAAAACAGAACCTTAGGTTTTGTTCTATTTTTCTTTTTTATTTGTTCTAATCAATTGGGAGTTTGGGTTTTTGTTTTGATCTTGTATATTTAGTTTTTTTTTTATGGGTTTTGTTTTTCTTAAGTTGAGCATAAAGTTTCTATGAATAAAAGCTAGGAGGACATAGCCAGATATTTTTCCTTTTTTGTGGTAACAGTGACTACGGTGCTAGCTTTTTGAGTGGGGTAACTGTAGATATTTGAAATGGGGAGGACAAACTATAGGTTTCGCTATATCTTAGGGGGTTGTTGTAAGTTTCCCTAAATTATAATGGACAGCGAAACTTCCTTCAGGAGCGAGCTTACTTCTAATTGTAGTGTTCACCTGAGTCAGAAAGTCCTCGCAATACGTTCTTTAGTATCTTTTTCCTTTCAGGCAATTCGTCGAACAGATTATTGTACCCGGAAATGGCTACTGTCACAAAATTGCTAGGAAAAGTATCATGAAGGTGAAAATTTTCTAAGAAAATTCCAGTTCCCAGGAAAAATCTTCCACGGAATTTTCGGTTCGGAAATTGGAATCTGCGATGACTTTCATGCAACTTATTCCTGTGGAGGAAGAGGAAAGACCAATGGCGGCACTAGCTCGAACTGGTCACAGATAAGGAGCTCAAGTGATTTGGATTGTTGGGCCTTTTGAGATGCCAAATTTATCCTGGATTTTGGCCCACATTTAGATGCCACAGAAAAAATAAATAAACAAATAAATAAAAAATAATTTTCCGCACGTGCAAGAAACACGTATTCATACAATAAATCTAAGAATTACTCCCTCCCATATCTGTTGAATTATTTGTTTTGGTAACAAGATTAAAAAGTAGAAAAAAAAAATTTATGCGTTGTTTCAATATTTTTCCCTAACCTTTTACATGTAAATTGAGAAAGTTGAAAAAAGTAAATATTAAAATAAATAGTTTCAAAGATGGTATGGTAAATTAATTTATTAAATATGAAAATATTGGAAAGATTTGTGACTAGCAAAATAGACTATATTGCAATAATTTTGGGATAGAGAGCAATAGTTAGTTTCAGTTATACTATAAAAAAGTATTTGTTGCTCTTTTACATATTTTTTATTACTTAAAATATTTTTTCCTTAGTGATATCCAGTGAAAATGTGTCTAAAAGGAGTTCACTGCTATGAGCTGGACCTGAAAAAAAAAAAAAAGACAATGTTAGAGTCTTCAGAGTTGCATGTCTAGGCAAAAGTAAAACCCTCAAATGTCTAAGTTAGTAATACCCAGACAAGAGTATAAGTGATTTAATAAAGAGCATGAAACATACTAGAGGGTTTCACAAGGAGCCTATTATAGGCTGGATGGTGTGTTTGCTAAGGTAATGAATTCCTACTTTTTGGACTAAAATCCCACAACTCGGGGAATTTCATTTTTTCTCCAATTCAATCATGAATACTGGTTTGACCCATGAAAATGTTTGCAAAGGGCCAAACTCATTTGAATTTCTACAATGGATGGCAAAAAAGGTGAGTCTAAGCCCAATATGGTACTAAGAAGAAAAACTGAAATTGAAGCGTAATTTTATAATTTAATTTATAGATTGGTTGTGTTTTTAAAACTTTAAATAATGCTAAAATTAGCAACTAGATATTGTATCTAGTAACTATATAACATGGACATTAGCTTTGGATAATTTATTGACAGTAGTATGAAACAATTGAAGTTAAAAATTAAAAGTTATCTTTAGATAACTTTTTGTAATAACACTTCCATAGTCGTATAGCACCCAAAGGGATTCATAATTTGGCTTTGGTCTGGTTTAGGTCAAATGATTTAGCTTTGGGATTAATTAGATTGTCATGGTTTTGTTTTCAAATCAAGTTATTTCAATTTGGCTTGATTTTGGTTGAGTGCATTTCTAAATTCAAGTTAGTTTGAATTGAGTTTATTTGAGTTTGAGTTAATAAAAGTTAAGTTGGTTTTGGTCTCTAGAGGTTTAGTCAAAATTCAAGTCAACAGATCAGGTTTAATTAGATTAATTGCATATAGGGGTTTCACCATTTAGTTCAAGTAAAAAATAACTGAATCAATTTGGTTTTTTGACCTAGAGAATTTGATTTTTCAATTAAATTCAGTTCAAAGAATTCAGTTTTTTTTGATGCAGTTTGTGAAACAAGAGTCATTTAATTTCATGACTATTTTGACTAAATTTCGATGTTTTTTTTAGAGATCTTAAAGTGATAAAAAATAATTTTTTAATATGTAATGATTATGTTCTTAAATTGTATAATGATTGGCACTCTATACTTTAAAAAGCCCAAAAATCACATTTAAAATATTTTTGTATCCATTACAATAATGAACAAATCTGGGCCATCAAGATGATCTAGGCCCTTTGAACTCATATCATCTAAACGGCCCCAATCGGCCCATGCATCATTCAGTTGTACTGTTGTGCTATAATAGGCCATTTATTTTTCTGAGATTGCGTCATTAATAACCTCACAAATATTAATAAAAAATTCATAAAAATCATCTTAACCATAATATATTTTGTTAATACTTAACAATATCTGATTGTTTTTCCAAAAAAGCTCTTTGATATATATAAATTCTAAAATATAAGAAAAGTTGAAATCAAAGCATATTTTTATAGTTTTATTTATAGATCGGTTGCGTCGTTTTGAAACTTTAAATAGTATTAAACCAGATAATTGTGTCACCCCAACATAACCAAAAAAATAAATGGTTCAATATTATTTAAAGGCTAATACTATATCCATTTTAATAATTACTTGAATAAAAATCAATTTTTGATATTTGTTTCCTTAGCCAAACATAAAAAAGAAACATACGTTAAAAAGAATTTTTTAAAAATATCTCTGCATAACACTCACATTTTATGTTTGTTGGGCTGTTGGCTCAAAATCATAAAGTTTGAGGACTTGTTGCACACTTAACCCATTAATGGGGTAATTGTTTTGTAGATGGCCGAGACTTTTGTTGAAAGAGCTGAAATTTAATGGCCAACGTGAAGTTGTGTTTGTCTTGGTTTGGTTAATTACTTGGGAAGCAAGTCTTTTAGTTTGTTTAGGATTTGATTTTAGTTTTCTTATTTGTTTTGAATTTAATTTCTTATTTGATTTGAGTTTGCATGTTGCCTATAAAAAAGCATGTTGTGTTATAGTTTAAGCATGAGAGATAAACCAATCTGATTGAAGAGGTAAGATGTAAGGATTTTTAAAAGGAAGAGAGGCCCAAAAAAGGAAAAAAGTAGGCCGGAAAGTCTTTTCTGATTCTCATATTTTATAATGATGTGAGGGCAAAATATTGAGGTTATCAGCAGTATGCAGGGGATTCATGGGCCTGCGTGGGCAATAAGGACATACCTCTACTGTAATATCAATATTTTGTTCGAGTGAATTTCTGCTATCCATGAATGTAGGTTAGTTGAGAGCCGAACAATGTTAAATTTATGTGTGTGTTTTTTTATCGTATTTTTCTATTCTACTGTGTGTGATTGGTGACTGGAAAATATTTTTCCCAACAATGTTGACTTGAGTTATTTTGGCTATGGTTTATTTTAGGTTTGAGTCCTTTTAGATTTGGATTGCTTCAACTTTAGGTTGTTGTGCTTGAAGTAATTTAGATTTGAATTTTCTTGGGTTTCACTTGAATTCGGGTTTAGATTTAGTTCAGTTGAGTTTAATGTTTTTTTTATCAAGCCGGGTCAAAAATTGGGTTTAGATTGATGATGTGGGTTAGGACATTTCAATTTTCCCATCTGAAAGTTAACAAATCTAAATAGTTTGCCAAAGTTCACCCTGCAGCTCATGATATGCTCACATATATTGATTAGTTGGCACGATACTTTCTTCATAAAATCACGAGGATGTCACCCCAATAATATATAATCTCCATTATAATCTGTCTTCTTAGAAACCTATATGTTTTAGGAAAAGGTAATTTTGTGGCAACCTATTTAGTAAAGAAGGGTGCTGGGTTTGTTGGCTCAAATCCAAAAAGCTTAAGAATTTTAGTTTGTTTAGGATTTGGTTTAAATTTTCCTATTTTGATATGGTTTGCATTTGTGTGTGGCCTAAAAAAAGCTTATTTGTGATAGAGTTTTGAATATGAAAGAGAAGTTAATGTGCTAAAAAGGCAAGTTGTGAGGGTTTTAGGAGGAAGGTGAGGTCCAAAGGCCAAAGAGGGCTAGGATAATAAACCTTTTATGATTCTCATATCTTGTAATTGTGTAAAGGTAAGATATTGAGGTTGTCAGTAGTATGTAATGGATCCATAGGCCAACATGAGCACTAAGGGTATATCTCTACTGTAATCTTTATATTCGGTTTAAGTGGATTTCCCTTATCCGTAGATGTAGGCTAGTTAAAAGCTGAACCACGTTAAATTTGTGTGCTCTTGCTTGATCATGTTTTTTGTTCTGTTGTGCGTTTATGCATGATGGGTGATTGGGAAAATTTTCCCTATAAGTGGTATCAAAACTTGGTTCAATGTTTGGCATGGTGAAGCATATGGTTCGACACTTCAGCATGATGGAGTTTGTATTTGTGTGTGTTTATTCTCATGATATTGATGTTCGTGATGTTTATGATCATTTTCATTTACTGTAATGTTTGTGTCTTGGTGGTGTTTATTGTTCGTAGTCATGGCCATTTGTTTGTGGTTGCTGTCACATGTGCTTGTGTTTGAGAGGATTTGAGCCAAGGTGGGGATTATTGAGTTGGTTGGCTCAAATCTAAAAAACTTAAGAATGCTAGTTTGGTAAGGATTTGGTTTTAGTTTTTTTTTTAATGTAGTTTGAGTTTTTGTGTAGCCTATAAAAAGGCTTATTTGTGTTAAAGTTTTTAATATGAGAGAGAAGCCAATGTGGTAAAAAGGTAAGATGTGAGGGTTTTAGGAGGAATGAGAGGTCTAGAGGCTAGAGAACGTTAGAACAAAATTTTTTTTGTAATTTTTATATCTTGTGATTGTGTGAGAAAATATATTTAGGTTGTCAGTAGTGTGAAAGGGATCCATGGGCAAATGTGAGTATTAAGGGTATACCTCTACTGTAATTTCTGTATTTTGTTTGACTAAATTTCTCTCATCTGTGGATCTAGGCTAATGAAGAGTCAAACCACGTTAAATTTATGTGTGTTGGTTTGATCGTGTTTGTTATTTTGCTGTATATGATAGGTGATTGGTAAATTTTTCCCAATAAATGGCATTACAATTTGAGCTAAAAGGCATCTTATGTTTAGTTCATTAATTAACATAATTTAATAATTCTCTCCAATGTAATTGGGAGTATTCTAACTCCGATAGATTTTTTATAAAAGTGTGCAATTACTCGGAATTGATTGTTTGCACTTTTTACTAAGGAGGTAATTTGATGTTTTCTAATACCATGTATCTCTAGTAGTTACTTGATACATAGTTTGCTATTTACTTTTGTTCTGCTAATGGAGTTATGTTTCTATTTTGGAAGAGAGAGGATAATAAGGTAATGGCCCAATTGTCTTTTTTGGTCATATAGATTTACAAAATTAATATTTGGATAATGTGTTGATTTGAAGGCTTTTGCGTGATAGTAGAACAAATTTTGACGCTTTCCTGTAATTCTTTTATGTTCTAGTTTGTGCGCATTTTGCCTCTGTTATAAGAGCTTATACTTGAGATGCTTAGCTGATTTATAGCGTCTAGCCATATTGGCTTTTTGTGGAATTGAGGTTAGAAATATGATTTACTTTTCTTTTATTTTTTCATATTTAGGTATTTTGAGATGAAATTGGTAAGGTGAATGCTTTTGGCCCTAACCCAAAACCCAATCCGAAACCATGTAGATAGGGTTGGGTCAGTGTATAGAATAAATGATGTTCCGTTTAACATGAACTCAAATCGATTTTGAGAAGAAAAATTTAGGTTGGCTCGGGTCAAACCCGACTAACCCAAAACCCAAGGCTCACTATCTACCTAAGCTAAACTCTCCTAACCCTAGCATACCCCAACCCTCTTTTCACATCCTTAGCCGTTAAACTCACCACCAACCTTCCTCAGCATCTTCGCTACCTCTACTCTTTAGCCCCCTCCCTAGCCCTGCCGCCTCACGGTGCCCTCTATCGCTTCTTTTTTGGTTGTCAACGTCCTTAGGTTTGTTCACCGTTGTTGTCATCTAGTCCTTCATTGTCGTTCTTTGTTCGTCTTCGTTGTCAACGTGCCACCAGATTGATCAACGCCCTTACTTCCCTTACATTGCTGCCACCCTCATTCTCTTCGCTCGATCAACACCCTGCTGTCATCCAAGACATCGCTTGCCGTCGTCTGAGAGGTCTTCAATCAAGACCTCAATGCTCTATAAAGCTTCTCTTCTCTTTTTAGATCTCCCGATTCTTATGTCGGATTATTTCGTGTTTGTGGCAAGATTTATGGCTGGTTCTTAACAGACATGGTGAAGGAGAAGATAACAGTGCAGTATCAGAGGCAAAATGGTGGAGGAAATGACAGTTGTGGCAAAACTGACAATAGGTGTGAGTAAACTTGACCCTAATCAAATTTTTTAGGTTAGAGTCAGTTTGGGTTGCGTGACCATTTTAGTTCGGGTTCAAGCCAGGAAATGTTGATTGTTTATGGGTCTTAAAATTTAGGTTTCAACCCAAACCCAACATGAACTCAAAACTTACACCCTTAGAAATTGGGAAGAATGGACTAGTTTTGGGTTTTGGCATTTGAATAAAATAAATGCTTGATTTATGTGTTCATCTAGTTCGTTGTAATTGGAACCTCATCTCAATCCATAAGAAAAAAAAACAACCTCATATCAACCTTTTGGCATAACCTTATTTTGATAGAATGCCATTCTTTGATTTGTTTTCTTCTTCTCTATTTTTGGAGTCTCAGCCTTGCATGGGCATTCAGGGATGTTTAGCCTTGCATGGGCATTCAGGGATGTTTGGAAACCAAACTTAGTTTAGGATCAAAACATGCATGAGCCATAGTGCTTGTTCTTCCAGATAATGTTTTGAAAGTTGTTGAAGCTAGCTACAAGGCTTTCTTATAGGTAGGGAAAAACATAGAAAAAATGAAGAAGTGGGGTTTTCACATGCCGAATAGGTCCTTCTTATGCTAAATAGAGGAGGAAACAAGTGCTCTTTTATTTTGCTCTAATCATTTCTCTATTTCAGCTTGGAATTCTATTTCTTTCATGGCTGAAAATTTCAAAATATGGCATTAATACGTTCTGGGAGCAAAAATTGTTCAAGAAATAGGTTAAAGGGAGGAAAGTTAGAACCAAAGTTGTGACAACGGCTCCAGTGAAAGTAGTATACCAGATTTGTTAAGAGCGTAATAGAAAGTGCTTTTAAGAGAATGCTAGAAATGTCGACAAGGTTATCAGAAATGTAAAATATGATATTTTTGTAAGAGTTAGGAGATGGTGCATTGAATGGTAGTGATAGATTCTTCACTTATTGAAGTGTCTTCCTTTGAATTGGTAGAGACTTATAATTATAGTGGCTTTGATTGCAAGAAAAGTCTTAGAATTATAAACACCTGAATTTGATGAATAGAATTACGTTTTGAATTTTTCTATTTTCTAATTTATGTACTCATATTATTTTGATACTTTATCTCGTTTTCTTTCAAATATGTGCTTTTATGGTGTCTTTCTTTTTTATTTCTTTTAACTATTTTTCAATGCACTTATATGTAGTTTTTTTTTCTTTCCCTTGTAGTTGCACTGTCTGTAGATTGGAGTTAGCCATTTCTGAAGTCAAATGTATAACCAGTGAGTGCTATATGTCACTTTTTTAATTTAATTTAATTTTTCTAAAAATAAAATAAAATATTAATTATTTATCATTGTCTTTCAAAATAGAAATTATCTGTATGTTTCAAACTTGCATTTGTTTGTCTTGGTTTTTTCATTTTCCCATTTTTATTTCTGTTTGAGGCTTTGAGAACTGATCAATGTGTTATTGGTATTATTATATTATCTAAATATATTGGTCCTATACTTTAATTAATATTCCGCTATCAAATGAATTGCGTTTCTTTAATTCCTAAATATGCTTAAATTTTGAAGCTGAAAATCTTGAGAACTTGATCAGATATATGATTACATAATGGTAAATCAACTATTTGTTTTATCTTTTTGGGTAATCAAAATTTATTATAATCTATTATAAGAGTAGGGATTAGAGTGGACTATTCTAAAAATAGGGGTGAAGGGGTTTGCTGTGTGAGACTTAGAAGACCTCGACTGCAATTAGCCAACTTGTAATGAGCCTGGTTTGTATAGAGTGTAGCACCATTACTCAAACCCAAGCTTCACCGTGTGTGTCTCTTTGCTCCACCATTACGCGAACCAATGTAGGACACTATTTGTTTTATCTTGACTACTCTTATATAATTGGGATTCCTAAACTACTAAACGAAAACCATTAAGATTCCTGTATTATTATACAAAAAATTGACATACGCTCGTTTAGTCACTTTTGAATCTATATTATGTACCTGATCACCAAAGGGGATGGATTATTTTTTAGACACTTCTCTTGGCAACATGTGCCATTTTTATGAGATAAGATTATAATAACTCAAATACTATTATGGTCTACTAAATGTATCTTTATATCGCTCCTACCATTCAATCAAAACTCACCGTGGAGCGTGAGCTCCTTACCTAGTTATGTATTAAAAGCTGTAAACTAATATTTCAAGTATAGCAGGTATACGGTGATACATGAGTTTTTGTAGGTTATCTATTTTCTGCGTAAAAAATGTTGGTATTTTGCATAACGATGTTTTTTTGTATTAATTTAATGTGTTTTACCATGTTATATAACACAGTGCACCCACGGTATACTACATACAACGGGTTAGCATTTTTTTTTTTCATTTTAAATCAATATTGCACCCTATATATAAATTGACGAAATATAATTGATACACATATATTAACATAAGTATTGATATTATTTATTTATTTTTATTTAAAAATAAAATTTAACTATCATTATTTTTTTTTCAACCACAACATGGTGTTGATCAATATCTGCAAATTGGATTATTCTGGTGCATGCAACCTCAATTGAATATTAATCTCACTTACAAAATTTCTTGAATCAAAATCAAAGTTTCATGACATGGGAAAAGTATATTGCTTTTGCTTTTGTGGAGCAAGTTAGGGTTAACATCATACCTTAGTTACCTAGGGACTCAATGTCATATTAAAAAATGTTTTATTATTAGAGTATTATTTTTTTCTCGTGTATCAAAAAATTATTTTTTTTCTAAATAATAATTGATTTCTTCTATCTATTTCATTTTCTTTGTGTTTTCTATAAAAATAATTTCTTATATATTTTATTTATATTATAAAAATTGTGATGAAAATAATTAGAATATATGTGAAAAACTTATATTTGCTGTTTTTCATTTTAAAATAATATTGTAATATTTTTTTGTGAAATCAATAATGGTATGTGGTATAGTATATTATACGGTACTATAATTTATATGAAACGATGTATTTGACAATAACGGTATCAAAACCTTAATTAAAAGGCAATGCTGTGGCCGACGTAATCCTCACAAGCGGGTGCATGTGTTAACTTTCTTTCTTTTTTTCCTTCAATGCATCTTCCTTTTAAGTTCACATAAACGAATAAGAGCAAACTAGATGAAAATTAATTACCTTATTAAAAAAATTAGAAAAAAATAGAAGGTCAAAAGAGAAGAAAAGGCTAACGGGAAATTTAGGAGCAAATTTCGAATTGTCAGGGATTGCTAGCAGATTGATTAAAGAGAAAAGCTAACTAACATCTTAATTAATTTGGAAAACTTTTGTTGTAAATTTTCGGTGATTGCTAAAAGTAATGGAAAAGCAACTCAGACTTGAAAATATGGTTTGGATTGACGCCGCCAGTTAATCACCCCATTAATGTATCAAGCTCAAATCATGGGGTTCATTGATCAAAAGCTAGCTAATTAACTCCTCAATTATGCTTAATTAATAATTTCCATGTTAAAATCAGCATTAAACCGTAATTAATTTATCACTCTCTTAAAAAATTTCCATGCATGGAAGAGAATTTCCAGCCCAATAAATTAATACCCTAAATCACCATTCACATACACAAACCAACAAAGTGAAAAAATACAAACCATGGGCTCTCTCATCCGACCAGCCCTTTTCATCCTCATGCTCTTTACGGTGGTCATGGCTCAAGTCACAATTCTTCCCCCGGCGACCCCCGAAGTCGCGGCGGACGGAGAAGTCCCTTTTACTCCGCCGATGACTCCAGGAGATGTAGTTCCAGGACTCCCCGATATCCCAGGTGCAATCATCGGATTTCCAGGAAGAGGGTCCGGGTCCGGCGGTCTGAACAAGTGCGCAGCTTGCAAAGCGGGTTGTCGCAGCAAGAGGGGCTTCGGTAAACTTGTGTGCTCTGGACTTTGTGCCATTAAATGTAAGGGGAAGATGTCCGACGAGGTTCTTAGTTGCACCCAGAAATGCGCATTCTCCGTCAGCCCTACATTGTTCTCCGGTATCGTAATAATTTGCTTCCGGCACCTTGCCTTTCTCTTTTTTAGGGTTGATAAAATGTTGGACTTATTAGTTGACTTTGTTAATCGTGCAGATACCGATGAGGTCTGGAGCCACATCGACTCTTGCTACCAAAGTTGCAAGAATTAGACCATGATGGACATTGGTGTTCACAATTAGTATTAAAGTTTTAAAAAATATATTTGATAGCAGTTTTTATCTTTTAGTTTTAGTGGCAAATGATTGAGTTTCTTGAGTTGTTAGAAAGAATAATTGCCGCACAAAACTATTTCAATCCAGTGTACTTACACCATCATGGCTTTCAAATGAATAAATAATGTCTTCATATTTTTATTTATAATGAGTTCCAAATATTGCGTCCTTTGCTTTATTTTTAGGCATGTGTGTAATTTTATTGTTGATGATTGTGGAATAAAATTGGAGTTGTAAGGCTCACTTGTAAATTAGTAAGTGCAGGGAGGAGCCATGGGTCATGGTCCCTGCAACAAAAAATTACCCGCGCTTTGTACCCTATCCTTAGTTAAATCACAAACGGGTCATAAGTGAACGGCACCCTGAACTGGTAAAATATTAATGATGAGGAGCAGAGTGTACAGAAATAAATTTCCGGACTGAAGATGGAAATATAGGAAGAGACATATTGTTGCTGCTTTGCCCTAAGACTAAACATATTACGCAGTTATCCTAATTATTGCTAAAGCTTTGTTATCAGAATCTTTAGTCAACCACTTAAAAAATCTAAAGGCAAATCGGAAGGAGGAGATTCTAGAATTTTCCTAAATATATTAACACTTTTACTAAAACATATAAAAATTTTTGTATTATAATATACTCCATTTACATTTTCAACTAATATATCTCATTATTTCAACTACCAAGCAACTTATTTCATGCAATATTTTATAAGGTTTTAATAAAAAGTTGTGAGTACATCTAGCACTACTCGACATTTTATCAGTTCCTTGTTTTTGGACTCCAGTACACAAAATCATTTATAATTTTTCCTTGATTGGCCTGGGGAAGTTTGATAAAATAATCTCTATCAACCCCTGAGCCTAAGGCATCAAACGTTCTCGTATGTTGTATGTGCTTGTAAGTCTGTGTTGGGTTTAAGTTTTAGTTGGAGTTTGTTAAGATTTAATCTTATCAAGTTAAATTAATAAGCTCCTAGTTGTTAGGAATTAGTATGTTACTTTGATATTTTACTTATAACAAAATACCACAATTCGTGGGCTGCACTCTCCTTCGTTCTTATCCTGTATGGCTATGAAGGCCACTAGCTATGCTCAATAAAGTAACAAGTTTCAGCTTTGCAAACTTGGTTTCTTGTTTCTTACAAATTTTGGTGCCAGGGCTAGTAAGAGAGAGGTTGGGAATTGCAGCTTCCTAACAAGTCTTGAGAAATGGCGATTGAAAGTGGCAACTTCATGTAGCCAGGAATACCAAAGTTCGATGGCACTATGATCATTGGGCGATGCTTATGGAGAACTTCCTTCTATCCAGAGAATATTGGCCTCTGGTGGATACGGGAATCCTCACACTGCTTGAACAAACAAGGCCAACAGAGACACAGGAGAAGCTGATCTAAGGACAAAATCTGAAAGATCATAAGGTGAAGAATTATCTCTTCCAGGCCATAAACAGACCTATCTTGGAAACAATCCTCAACAAAAGCACCTCGAAGAGCATCTGGGATTTGATGAAGTAAAAGTATCAAGAAACAACTAGATTGAAAAGGGCCCAGCTGTAGGCATTGAGGAAAGAGTTCGAAGTCCTTCAAATGAGGGAAGGTGAGAAAGTGGATGAATATTTTGCTCAAATGCTTACCATCGTGAACAAGATGAAGATACATGGTGAGCAGATTAGTCAAGTAATGATTGTAGAAAAGATCCTGAGATCAATGACCCTAAGGTTTGATTATATTGTCTGCTTAGTATAGGAATCCAACAACTTGAATGGGTTAACTATAGATCAGCTTCATAGTAGTCTCTTAGTCCATGAGTAGAGAATGAAGTCTCATGATGATATAAAGGATGAACAGGATTTGAATGTCACGTATGGAAATGAAGGAAGAGGCAAAGGCAGAAGAGCTATTTGAGGTCAAGGAAGGGGTAGAGGCAAACAGCCTCTAAACAAGGCCATGATAGAATGCTTTAAATGTCATAAATTGGGGCATTTTCAGTACGAGTATCCTAGTTAGGAAAATGCCAACTATGCTAAGGTCGAAGAGGAAAAAGAGAAGCTATTCATGTCCTTAATTTGTTGAAGCTAATAATTTGAAATAGAAAGGCATTTGGTTTCTTGACTCAGGCTGCAGTAACCATATGTGTGGAGACTAAAAAAGTTTTTCCACTTTGGATGAGTTGTATAGCCACTCAGTAAAGCTTGGCACGGATTTAAGAATGTAAGTGATGGGTAGAGCCAACATAAAACTTGAACTCAATGGCATAATCTAGGTAGTCACCGATGTGTTCTATGTTCTAAATTTAAAAAATAACTTGTTGAGTATAGGCCAACTACAAGAAAAGGGTTTAGCAATATTGATACAAAATGAAGCATGCAAGTTGTTTTATCCCAAAAAAGGCTTGATTGTGCAAACTAAGATGACAACAAATCGAATGTTCGTGTTGTTGGCCTCTGTAGTACTTAAAGCTACAACATGCCTATAGTCAATCATCATAGAAAATTTAGAATTGTGGCATAGAAAGTTCGGGCATTTGAGTTACAAAGGGTTGAAGATCTTGAGAAGCAAAGAGATGTTGAAGGGTCTTCTACCCCTACAGTTTTCCATTGAAACAAGCATTGAATGCCTAGTGGGGAAACAACATAGAGATACCATTCCTAAAAGAAGTCAGTGGAGAGCCATAAGGAGATTACAACTAGTGCTTGTTGATATTTGTGGCCTTATCACACCCAAATCAAATAGCAACAAGAGGTATTTTATAACCTTTATTGACAATTTTAGCAGAAAAGTGGGTATATATTTCTTGGTTAAGAAGTCTGAGGCATTTGCAACCTTAAAACAATATAAGAGTTTGATATAAAAGGAGTCTGGTGCAGTTATTTATTTTTTACATATTGATAGAGCGGGAGAACTCACCTCCAATGAATTTAATGAGTTTTGTAAGATTAGTGGCATGAGAATGTAGCTTATGACATCCTATACACCACAGCAGAATGAGATAGCTGAACGTAAAAATCAAACTATCATGAATATGGTTCGATGCTTGTTGTGTGACAAGCAAGTAACAAAAGCATTTTGGCCAGAGGATGCAAGATGGACGGTCCACATCTTTAACAGAAGCCCAACCCTGGCTATGAAAGACAAAACTCCAGAAGAAACATGGAACGAGATCAAACTTAACATTGATTAGGGTTGTTTATTGTCTAGCACACGTGCATGTACCAGATCAGAAAAGGACAAAGCTGGATGACAAGAGCATTCAATGCATATTACTTGGAATGAGTAGTGAACCAAAGGCCTATTGACTATTCGATCCAGCTGTTAATAAAATTACAGTAAGTAGAGACGTGAGCTTTGAAGAAGATAAAGACTGGAATTGGGGGAGGACACTTGAGGAAGTGAAACGTGATTATTTGACAGGGGAAGATAATGCTATTGATGAAGAAGACCTTTCGAAGAGTGAGGCAAAAGAGGTAGAAGGGTTAGAATTAGATACAACAGCATCAACCTCAAGTGACTCATTAAATGAAGAAGCTGCAGATCAAAGAAGAGTTCGAAGACCACTAGGTTACTTGCAAGATTATGTAGCGGTGAAGTCCTATCTGGAGATGAGGAAGAAAATAATTTTTCCATGTTCGCCTCATATAGAAATCTAAGTAGGTTTGAAGAAGTAAAATAGGACATGAAGTGGAGGAAGACCATGGATCTTGAAATCAAGGCAATAGAAAAGAATGGCACTTACTTGCTTACCACTCTACTAGAAGGAGCTAAAAAAAATTGGTGTTAAGTTGGTCTTTAAGACCAAGCTTAATGAAAATGGTGAGGTGGAAAAATGCAAAGCCCGATTCATAGCCAAGGGGTATGCTCTTTAGAAAGGAATCATCCACAATGAAGTCTTTGCTCCAATAGCAAGATAGGATACAATTCAGATGATTCTAGCACTAGCAGCATAAAAGGGCTGGAAAATGTACCAACTAAATGTCAAAAGTGCATTCCTGCATGGCGAGCTAAAGGAAGATGTGTGTGTGGAGCAACCACCAAGCTATGTTTGAAAATGGAGAAGAAGACATGGTTGTATGGGATAAAGCAAGCTCCATGCTCTTGGTATAGTAAAATTGAAGCATATTTTATCAAGGAAGAATGTAAATGCTGTAAGTATGAGCACACTCTCTTCACCAAAATAGAAGAATAAGGCAAAATTTTTTTAATTGTTGTGGCAACGTGTGTTTTTTTTTTGGAGTCACCACCAATCAGTTTTACCTAGGTCGATTGGATACCTAAAAATGATCTACGAGAGTTCGAGGGTTCGGGAGTACGATTACGCTAAAATAATTTTATTCTAACGCCAAAAAATTGGCACCTTAGTTGATTTTAATTTTGTTTTGCTTGTTTTTAAATAATTTCAGTTAATTTTCAAACCATGAATTCTAACCGAACCACCTGGATATGGATTTCTAAATCTCCCTATTTGATTTTTTTTTTGTCTATTTTATGAAAATTTTGATGTTTCCAAACCATAGACTCTACTGAGTCACCCGAATGTAGATATTAAAAATTATTTTTCTTTACTTTCTTTATTTACTTGGAAACATGTTTAAATGATTGTCCAAACCATGGATCTTATCAGATCAGCTGGATGTGGAACATAAATTTATTTATATTATTTTTTTTTTAAAAAAAAGTACTTATCCAAACCATTGATTTTATTGGATCACCTGGTTATAGATTTTTAAAATTTATTTTAATAGAAGGTGTAGGAGGCTCAACCTTTCCATATATAAAAATAATAAAAAAATGTAAGAGGCTCGGCCTTCCATTTTAAAGGAAAAAAATAAAATAAAAATGTTAGTGGCTCAACATTCCAAATAACCAATAATACTAAAAAAAGATAAGAATGACAGAAAAATAAAAGACCGGGGGTCTTGGTCATCCACATAACAGAAATAATAAAAATAAGATAAAATGTAAAAGTAATAAAAAAAATAAATAAATAAGATGGGGCTTTTGGCCATCCACATAACAGAAATAATAAAAATAAGATAAAATGTAAAAGTAATGAAAAAAAATAAATAAGATAGGGGCTTTTGGCCATCCACATAACAGAAATAAAAATAAAATAGAATGCAAAAAGTAATAGAAAATAAATAAGGTGGGACACTTGGCCATCCATATAACAGAAATAAAAAATGAAATAAAATGTAAAAGGGCTAGAAACTAAATAAGATGGGAGATATGACCCTCCACCCAAAAAAAATAAAATAAAATGTAAAAGTGATAGAAAGTAAATAAGGTGGGAGATATGACCCTCCACAAAATAAAAATAAAATATAAATATAAAAAGTGCTAGAAAGTAAATAAATTGAGAGACATGACCCTCCACATAAAAGAAATAAAAATAAAATAGAATGTAAAAGTAATAAAAATAATGATGTGAGACACTTGGCCATCCACAAAAGAGAAATAAAAATAGGAGGTTTAACCTTCCGTTTAACAACAACAAAACAAACTAAAGAAAAACAAGAAAGAAAGGAAAATAAACATCCAAAAGCTTGCTGTTAATGACTAGTTCTGAAAAAATAAGAAAGTTAGTGGGTAAAATGAATGAAATAAAAAGATCAAGGATTAAACGGGAATTATACCAAAAAAATGTTGGCTGGGTCAGACGGGTCAGGTCGCGGTTTGGCCGAAACGGTTTCGTCTACTATTCTCCGTTTACCGGCAACGATAGAGGGGGAGGCTGAGCGTGGGCTTCAATGGCGGTGGGGAGACGACGGGGCGACCTCCTGAAGGGCCGTCGGAGAGGAGCAACGGTGGTTGACGGTGGCGGAGGAGACAGATGGCAGTGGAAACGAGGAGGACGTCGCGGCGATGGCAGCGACTGTGTAGACGGCGACGGGCAGAGGCGGTGGCTGGAACGACGGCACCTGGCTGAGGAGGTGGAGCGTCTGGGAAGGTGAAGCGTCGGGCGCAGAGGGAGACCAGGGGTGGTGGCAGCGATGGGAAAAGGTTAGTTTTTTTTTTTTCTGGGTGAGGGAGGAGAGGCCAGGGACTAAAGCTACAGTTTTCCCTTTTTAAGTTAGGAGCTAAGATATTGCTAAATTCGCCCTTCTCTTTGCAAATTTGGACCTCTATTTATACTAGTAGGAGCATTGGATACCCTTAATTAAAAAAAAAATTTGAAATTTAATTTGAAACAGATTTAAAACATAATTTAGTCAAAATAACGGTTTTAGTTCTGAATCTCTCACTAATTACTAGTTTGGTCCCATTTTTTTTCATGAAATTATAATTTGGCCCGAATTTGTCTTTTTTGTCAAATTAGCCCAAAACCTTGCAAAAATCACCAGATTTCCTTAGAATTTCAAGATTTCGTCAGATTTTTCCCAAAATTTTCAATTTTGGCATATTAACCCCAAACTTCTCAATTTTGTCAATTTTTTTTAAAATTGCCCCCCTTTTTTTAATTTTTATATTATTTATTTATTATTATTATTTTTTTTAGCTAACCCTACGAAACTCTTTGGACTCTAAATTACACTAAAATATTTTATATTTCTAAAAAATTAGTAACACATGAAAAGGCCAAATTCCCCTAAAACAAAATGCCCTCTAAACTAATTTTTAATTTTTTTTAAAAAAGTTAATAGCCAGACGAAATTGGGTGTCAACAGCTGCCCCCCTTTGCATGTCTCATGGGACATGATGCATGCAAAACCATTACCAAATTTCATCTGACCTTAGGTAGGTGTTGAGAGCCTTCTCACCGCCGAAACCCTGAGAAGAAAAACCTTCTTCTCCTCTTCTTCGAGGTTAAAGAACTTTCCTTATTTCCTCTACGACAGAAACCCTCCTATCATCTAAGCATCAAAGGAGAAAAACTCTTTTCTCCTCGTCACCAGATCTAAGAACTTTCTTAGACTTTTCGCAATATGAACTTTTATATTGCTTCCAATTCTAAGAAGAAAAACTTTTTTTCTTCTTTTAGAGGTTAAGGAACCTTCCTTAGTACTCCTACGATAGGAACCTTCCTTAGTACCCCTACAATAAGAACCTTCATATCGTCTAAGAATCAAAGGAGAAAAACTCTTTCCTCCTTGTCACCAGATCTAGGAACTGTCCTAGACTTTTCGCAATATGAACTTTCATATTGCTTCTAATCCTAAGAAGAAATTTTTTTTTTCTTATTTTAGAGGTTAAGGAACCTTCCTTAGTACCCCTACGATAAAAACCTTCTTATCGTCTAAGAATCAGAGCAGAAAAACTCTTTCCTCCTTGTCACCAGATTTAGGAACTTTCCTAGACTTTTCGCAATATGAACTTTCATATTGCTTCCAATCCTAAGAAGAAAAACTTTTTTTCTTCTTTTAGAGGTTAAAGAACCTTCCTTAGTACCCTTACGATAAGAACCTTCCTATCGTCTAAGAATTAAAGGAGAAAAACTTTTTCCTCCTTGTTACCAGATCTAGGAACTTTCCTAGACTTCTCGCAATATGAACTTTCATATTGCTTCCAATCCTAAGAAGAAAAACCTTTTTCTTCTTTATGAGGTTAAGGAACCTTCCTTAGTACCTCTGTCTCTATAGAAACCTTTCTATAGAAGAGAGAAACTCTTCTATCATTTTTTAACTTTGGTAGAGAACTCTCTCTCACCATGGTCTAAGTGGCAGAGAACCTTTTCTTTATCACCTCTTGTTGCTTCTAAGGTAGGGCACACCACCTCCAAAATCGTTTGAGGTAGAGCATTCCGATTTTTTACCACCTTGAAATTCATTTGAGATAGAGCACCCTGACTTTTTACCACATTGGAAAATGCTTGAGGTAGAGCACCCTGACTTTTTGCTACCCCTGATTTATCCCATACTATGAGAAAAAGAATTACTTTTCTTTTGAAAACTTGGATTATCCTTATTTCAGATGTAATGAGGTAGAGAAACCTTTCTCGTTTAAAACCTCTGTTTGACTTGAATTACGAGAAAGAGATTTACTTTCTCTTTGGAGCCCCGGTTTAGCTTTGGTATTGAGATATAAGAACCCTCCTTGTTATCTCAATCAAACTTAGAATAATTTCTTCGAAATTGTGAATTTTCATAATAGGTGAGTGCAAAAACTGAAGATTCTTGAAAATGAGAAATTTCATAAAATGAGTGAATTTCAAAAAGCTGGAGATTCCACGAAATGAGTAAATATTGAAAGTGAGAAATTCCACAAAATGACAATAAAACTGACAAATTATGCAAGGGAATGGATGTTTGGAATCAATATTCAAGTTTCATCTAATATTTTCTTTAGAAAATATAGATTCCCTTGTGAGATATGTCATCCAAATAGGTTTTAAGCTTAGCTACCCCAAAATGTTATGACTAGCATACCTAGTAGGATGCGTCTCAAGAGTAGAATTACTCCTTACTCCGCCATCCTAAAATAAGGGCTTTGTCCAATGGTTTTAATATCAACATGAAGAAAACTATCCTAAAAAATGAAGAAGAAAGAAGAAATTCCCTGAATTGAAAATAAATAAAAAAAACTGAAAAGAAAAAAATGCTGATAATAAAACTAAAGGACAAGATAAACAGATCCACAAGTCCGATTGCTCTTTTCCACAGTGCTTCATCATAAAACTAAAACAACAAGCAGGGTAAAGGACATTTATGGGATGGAACTGAACGGGAAAGACTGTTATGTCCAGTCTATCTGAATCACTCCTGGATCTGGTTCAGGAACAAAAGCTTGCATTTTATCTAGCAATTCTTCAACAGTTGATGTGGATATTAGGATTTGTCGTGCTGCCTCTGAGATAAATTTCTTCTGCACAGTGTGATCCATAAAAGATATCAGACCTGGCAAAAAATTGTTAACATTCAACAGCCAATGGGTTTCTTGTACAAATTAAGTTAGGCCATGGAAGTAATTTGGAAAATTTCTCCCAATGTGCCAAAACCTCCTGGTAGAGTAATAAAAGCATCAGAATTACAAAGCATTTGTAACAAACGCTCTTACAAATTTTTAACCACTAATTCTTCTCCAAACGTGCCCCCAGAAATCAATTTCAAAGGTGCAGGGATAATACTCAAAACTTGGCTTCCTCCTAGAGATGCTGCTGATGCTACACATCTCATTAATCCGACACTACCTCTCCCATAAACTAAATGTATTTTTCGCTCAGCTAGTACTCTACCCAAATGGTTGGCTGCCCTAAAAAACTCTTCGTCTTTTCCAGGAAAAGCTTCACAAAATACACAAATACTTCGGGATTTATAAGTTAAGGTTCTCTCAATTCCTATCCTTAACCCTGTGAGAAATGAAAAGAAGGGCATGCATTTATAGAGATGAAAAGATAATGCAATAATTACACTTATAGGAGTAGGTAGATTATTGTCAGAAGAAAAAAAAATTTCAAAGATGACAACTTGCATGTACAGTAGTTGTGACTGTGGCTCACATCTTCCACTGGTTTTACGTCTAGTAACGGCTTCAAAGCCTTCTACGAGTTGGGGATTTGCTTCCTATCTAGTTTTTTTATAATCTGGCAAACAGGGTCATTTAAAGTCAAAATCCCAAGACTGTAACGGTTTTGTTCTTTATGGAAAGTCCTTCATAAACCAATAATTTCACATTGCACTATTCCACAAGAATGCGTTTCAAGAGTCAATCGGATATCATCCAAAGATTCCTTACGTAGGCCATTCTTAATGAATTTTCGTTTATCTTCATGATTTTTGGAGATCATCCCTAAAGAACAATATTTAGCATCACAATTCCATTGTCCACATTTGTGACAGACGCCTAGCCTCTTTGCTATTCGCTTTTTGGCATAAGCGCTTTTACCTAAGCCAGGCATGCGGGGCATAAATGCATCTGAAACTTCACCAGCCAAATGGACCTTAGCTTCAATTAACCACTGCACATTGTCAGGAATGCCTTTGTGCATAAAAACTCTGATTCTTCCACATCTAGCTTGGTAAATCATTTTAAGAACATTTATTGGGAGGGAAGGAAAGTATTTTCACAGGGCAGAAAGAGTAGAATCCATTGATGAGAAAAAAAAATTGAGAGAAGAGATAAAGAAATCAGTTATTATAGGAAACTGAGATTACTGACTTCAGAGTCACAGAGTACCATATCCACTACTTAACCAGAAAGAAAAGAAGAGCCCACATTTATAGCGATGAAAGGATAATGTATTGATTATGTTTATAGGAGTAAGTAGATTATTGTCAAAAGAAAAAACAAATTTTCAAATATGACAACTTGTATGTACAGTAATTGTGACTGTGGCTCACATCTTCCACCGGTTTTACGTCCAGTAACGGCTTCAACGCCTTCTATGAGTCGGGATTTGCTTCCCATCCAATTTTCTTACAAACTGGCAAATAGGGTCTTTTAAAGTCAGATTCCCGGGACTATAACGCTCTCATTCTTCGTGAAAAATACTCCATAAACCAAGAAGTTCGTGTTGCACTAATCCACAAGAATGCATTTCAAGAGTCAATCGGATATCATCCAAAGATTCTTTACTTAGGCCATTCTTGATAAATTGTATTTTATTTTCTCGATTATCGGAGATCATTCCTAAAGAACAACATTTAGTATCACAAGTCCATCGACCACATTTGTGACAGACTTGTAACCTTTTTGCTCTTCGCTTTTTGGCATAAGAGCTTTTGCCTAAGCCAGGCATGTGAAACACAAATGCATCTGGGATTTCACCTGCCAAACGGACCTTAGCTTCAATTAGCCAACGCATATCTTTAGGGATTCCTTTGTGCATAAAAACTCTTAATCGTTCACATCGAACTCAGTAAATCCTTTTAAGAACATTCATTAGGAGGGAAGGAAAATATTTTTGCAGGGCAGAGAGAGTAGAATCCATTTTTTTAGAAGGAATTAAAAGAAATGAGGGAGAAAAAAATTAGTTATTATGGGAAACTGAAACAATCGACTTGAGAGCCACGGAGTACCGTATCCGCCACTTAACCGAAAAAATGGGTCATATTTTTTGACAATTTTCAAAGGCTTTGCATATACGTCTTTAAATAAAGAGGGCCAGAAAAATTCAGACTGTAAAATCTTTTCAACTGTTTTCTTTGACCCAAAAAAATGCCCTTTGTATTTTTAAAAAATGAGAAAATTCAATGACACTTTTTTTTTTTTTTGGTTTTTTTGTTTTTTCCTCATTCTCAGGTATACATTTCGTAAATATTTGGCCAGGATAGTATTTGAAAAGATAAGGATTAACCGAGTAAAATTTTTCTCACATCGTGTAGATTTTTCTTATCTTTGATACTCCATTGAGCTGGCATCCATCCCGTCATTATGGGTGCAGTGTCAATTATTGAATCCATTGCCAGTTTTTGACAAATTGTCAACGACAATATTTTCGATGTCTACTTTATCCTTGACCATAATGTTGAATCCTTGACATAATTTGATCCAGCGTATCAACTGTGCATCAAGTGGTAGACTGGAATGGGTTGATGAAGCTGAAGTCTCGGCTTGTACTTATCAATGTTGTAATCATGCCGCGGATATGTCTTCCGTTTGATCCCTGTTATGCAAAAGCTATGCATGCATAATGTGAAATGCATGAATGCAGTGCATGTGTAACTGATGGCTCTTTTTTTTTCATTCTTTTTGTCTATGTTTTGCTATGTTGCCTGTTTGATTGCATGGATCTAGTTCTTCTTGTCTTTGCTTTGCTGGGTCATTCTTGTGATTGCCTTCTCGGATTACTATTGAATCTCTTTATGCTTCTTAGCTCTTGTCCATTGCCTCAATTTTTTTTTAAAAGCCCTTTCAAAGAAATTTTCTTGACTTGTTCTTGAATTTTGGCCTCAACTTCAATAACGTTTGCCCGCCTTATAGTTTATGTCTCTTTGGATACTCGTCCCTGTTGTTGGGTTTGCGAAACCTTCGTGAGTATGCTTCCTTCTTGTTGATATAATCATGTTTCTATTTTCAATTGTAAGACTTTTGAAGCGATCATCCAGATAACCACCAAGGCAATCACCCGAAGATTTGTTACTCCTTTTTCCTGTTAGCAAATGTTTTGTGCCGTTCGCAAAGCAAGACCTTGATCTTACCTGTTTTAATTCATAAAGCTTATCAAAGTAATTTATGGTCTTTGCTTTTTTCTGAGTTTTAATTATTACTACCATTTCTACAAAGTCACAATTTATTGCACACTAGAGGCCAGCAAGAATTATGAGATTTGAAGAAAAAGAGCTAGAGAGAATTGGGTTTTCATTTATGAGTAAGGGAATATAAAAGTGTTGGGTATAGATGAAGAAGAACGAAGGTCTGAGAGAAGAATGCTCTCTTTGACAATTTTGATCGAACAAGCTTTGGCAACCCTGTATCCACTTTTTCTCTTTTGTCCGAAGAATTCATCATTATGCAAAGTACTTCTTCACTGAATCTGAATTTACTGGTTTTGGTAGCTCTTGTCCATCCATTTCTGTCAGAATTAGGGCCCCTCCTGAAAAGGCTTTCTTCACCACATATGGTCCATCATAATTTGGTGTCCATTTCCTTCTAAAATCATGCTGAACGGGTAGAATTTTCTTGAGCACTATGTCACCTTTATGAAACTGTCGTGGGGCGAACCTTCTTATTGTAAGCGCGGATCATCCTCCTTTGATAAAGTTGCTCATGGAAGAGGGCAATCATTCTCCTCTTATCGATTAGGCTCAATTGTTCATATCTAGCCCTGACCCATTCCGCTTCTTCCAATTGGGTATCCATTAATACCCTTAACGAAGGAATCTACTTCAATGGTTAATACGGCCTCCATACCATATACCAGAGAAAAAAGTGTTGTTCTAGTAGAAGTACGGATAGAAGTTTTGTAAGCATGTAGTGCGAAAGGTAACATCTCATGCCAGTCCTTGTAAGTGACAATCATCTTTTCAATAATCCTCTTGATATTTTTATTGGCCGCCTCCATTGCACCATTCATCATTGGTCGATAAGGTGCTGAATTGTGATGCTTGATCTTGAATTGTCGGCACAATGTTTGCATCATTTCATTATTTAAGTTTGTGGCATTGTCTGAGATGATACGCTCTGGTAACCCATACCGACAAATGATCTCTTCCTTGATGAACCGGCATACCACCTTTTGAGTTACACTTGCACAAGACACAACTTTTACCCATTTAGTGAAGTAGTTAATTACCACTAGAATGAATTTGTGACCATTAGAAGCCTTGGGGGTAATTGCACCAATGACATCTATCCCCCATATAACGAAAGGCCAAGGTATTGCTGTCACATTAAGAGGAGCAGGTGGAACCTGGATCTTGTTGGCATATATTTGGCACTTATGACATTTTCTTACGTGATTGATGCAATCAATTTCTAATGTGAGCCAATAGTAGCCCGCCCTCATTATTTGTCTTGCCATGGTATGACCACTAGTGTGTGCTTCACACATTCCAGCGTGAACTTCTTCCATGATCTTTCGTGCTTCATGAGCATCTACACAGCAAAGTAGCATCGAATCTAGGGTTTTCTTATAAAGTATGTTTATGTTCAAAAGGAAACCCATTGACAACCTTCGTAAAAACTTTTTGTCATTTTCTGATGCTTCTGGTGGATATACTCATTCTTGGAGCTATTTCTTGATATCATGATACCATGGTTTCTCGTCCAATGCTTCCTCCACACTCATGCAATAAGCTGGGGAATCTAGTACTTTCATTTCGAAAACAGGAGTATGCTCTGGGTCGCTTATCTTGTATATGGCAACTAAAGTAGCTAAGGCATCTGGAATTTGATTATCTTCCCTTGGAAGATGATGGAAGCTTATACTCTTGAACTGTCCTCCCAAGTCTAGTATGAGTCTTTGGTAAGGGATCAATTTTGAATCCCTTGTCTCCCAATCTCCATTTGTTTGATATATGACCAATGCAGAATCCCCATAAACTCGGAGATCTCGTACTTTCAGTCTCAGTGCCATTTGGAGTCCTATAGCACATGCCTCATATTCTACTATATTGTTGGTACAAGGAAACGTGATTTTCACTGTGAGGGGGTACTGTTCTCCAATTGGAGAGATAAGTATAGCTCAAATCCTTTGTCCTAGAGCATTAGATGCCCCGTCGAACGCCATTTTCCATGTTTCAACTTCTTCAGAGACTTCATGTTCTATCCTCATTATATCACCATTGGGAAAATCCATCTTCATTGGCTCATAATTGTCCAACGCTCTATCGGCCAAATATTCAGCAATTGCACTCTCTTTTATGGCCTTTTGAGTGACATACTGTATGTTGTACTCAGATAACAGCATTTGCCACTTTGCGATCCTTTCTGATAAAGCAAGCTTCTCAAAGATGTACTTGATGGGATCAGTCTTGGAGATCAGTAATGTGGTATTGTTGAGCATATAGTGTCATAGTCAACTTACTACCCATGCAGGGGCACAACAAGACTTTTCTACTACTGAGTATTTCGCCTCATATATGGGAAGCTTATTGCTCAAGTAGTAAATTGCATGCTCTTTCTTGCTTGTCTCATTGTGTTGACCCAATACGGATCCTAATGAAGAATCTTGTACTGATAAGTATAGAATCAATGGTTCTCCAGATCGGGGTGGTACCAAAACTAGTGGATTTGATAGGTATTGCTTGATTTTCTCAAATGCCTCTTGGCATTCGTCATTCCACTCAATCGGATTGTTCTTCTTTAGTGATTTGAAAATAGGTTCACACTTGGACGTCAACTGTGATATGAATCTCGCTATGAAGTTGATTTTGCCCAGAAAACTTATTACTTCTTTTGGAGTCTTTGGAGGTTGCATTTCTTGTATTGCCTTGACTTTACTTGGGTCAACTCGAATCCCATTTTTGCTTACCATGAAACCCAATAGCTTGCCTAAAGAAGCTCCAAAAGTACATTTGGCAGGATTCAATTTTAGTTGATACTTGCGAAGTCTATCGAATAGTTTCCTCAGTACATGTAGATGCCCCCTAGCAGTGAAAGATTTGGCAATCATGTCATCTACATACACTTCAATTTCCTTATGCATCATGTCATGAAATAAGGCAACCATGGCTCTTTGATAAGTAGCACCAGCATTTTTCAACCCAAAAGGCATCACCTTATAGTAGAAGGTACCCCAAAGGGTAACAAAAGCAGTTTTTATCATATCATCTGGATCGAGTTTGATTTGATTGTACCCAGAAAAGCCATCCATGAAAGAAAAGTAGAAGTTTCCTGCGGTATTATCCACCAACGTATCAATGTGAGGAAGTGCGAAGTCATCTTTAGGGCTGGTCTCGTTCAAGGGCCGGTAGTCCTGACAAACTCTTAGCTTCCCACTCTCCTTCTTTTCAATTGGAACTATGTTGACAACCCATTCTGTATATTCAGTGACTCCAAGGAATCCCGCATCCCATAGCTTTCAAATCTCATCTTTTACTCTTAAGATTAGGTCCGGCTTCAATCTTCGTAGCTTCTGTCTGACGGGCTTCGCCCTAGGCTTCAATGGTATTTGGTGTAGCACTATGTCAGAGCTTAAGCCGGGCATATCTTGGTATGACCAAGCAAATACATTTACATATTCTCTCAATAAGTGTATTAGTTCTTCTTTCTCTTCAGGAGTAAATAAAGTGCCAATCTTAACTTCTTTTACATCTTGATTATCTCCCAAGTTGAATGTCTCAGTTGGTTCCTGACTTATTGCTCTTTCTTTTTCATCCTGCTCGATCAGTTTTAATAACTCATAAGATATTTGAAGATCTTCGTCATCCGAGTCAACAGTGTTTATAGGATTATCAAAGTTCATTCTTTCATTGTCATCAAAGAGAGTTTCAGGTCTACATTAGCCAGAGAGAAAAGAGAGAAGAGAAAATGGCGAGAATGAGATTAATGCAAATTGGTGCTTTACTTATAATGTGCATAAATCACAACTTTATTGGAATGAACAGCAATAACTAAAAGGTTTACTTAAGCAAAGACTACACCCTATTGATTGAACCTTTCTTTAGGAGGTTTTTACTATTAGATTACTTTGAAATGCTTTCGATTACAACAAGCAGTTCTATCACCTCCCAATTGTTCAACACATCCTGTGGGCTACAGGGTTGAACGAGCTCCTCATTTTCTGGTGAATCACTGGTTATTGCCTGAATCGAAAAATATTCAAAAGATTTGTCGATGTTGATGGTCAGTGCGCCTTCATTATCATTTTTCAGAATTAAGCCACCAATCACGAATGTTTCAGTAATATCAGGGATATTCAGATTTTTTCCCTCTGGAGCATGCTCTTTTAGCCGTGCAATCCTCTTTTCTCTCTTTTCAGCTATCGTCTTCATTTTATCTTGCCTTGTCGGTGTGAAACCTACGCCGTATTTCCCTTCGTTTGCAGAGATTTTCAGTAGCTCTGAGATCCCTTGCAAACTTTGTCCCAGACCTAACCCCGGTGAGTATCCTCCTTTCATCATGATTGTTGAGACCATGCGACTCGTTTTGGAGATGCTAGGCATGGGTTCTTCTCCATATTCACCGATATAGGTAGCATTAACAATTTCAAAAGACCTGAAGGAGCAATCAGGCACATCTTCATTAATCTCGACATACTGAGCATCCGTAGGTCTAGATAGCAGAATGTCCTCCTCAGCAAAGACTGTTATTAATTTTCCTTCAATGATGAATTTCAGTTTTTGATGTAATGAAGAGGGAATTGCCCCGGCCATATGGATCCATGGTCTTCCCAACAGACAACTATAAGAAGGTTTAATGTCCATAACTTGGAATGTGATATGGAAGACACAAGGGCCGATCTCTATTGGCAACTCTATCTCTCCAATAACGTCTTTCCTCATCCCGTCAAATGCTCGAACGATAATGTGACTGTTGTTGAGGTATGATGGGTCTATACCGAGCTTATGTAAGGTTTCAAGTGGCATTACATTTAGAGCTGACCCATTGTCAATAAGGACTTTGGCCATAATTCGATCTTTGTATTTAGTCAAAATATGTAGAGCCTTAGAGTGACATCTTCCTTCTGCTGGTATCTCGTCATTAGTGAATGTGATGAGATTTTGTGTCGTGATGTTGTTGATGAGGTGATCAAAATTATTCACAGAAATATTTTGCTCAACATAGGCCTTGTTCAAAACTTTAAGGAGTGTTTTTCGATGAGCGTCAGAACTTAAGAGCAGTGAGAGTATGGAAATCTTTGCTGGCAAACGGTTTAACTGCTGCACGATACTATACTTATTTTGCTTTATGAGTTTGAGAAACTCGCCAGCTTGTTCATCTGTTACCACTCGTGGCACCCATTGTTCTTCTGATGTATTTGTGCTAATAGGCCCATTCATTGAGTCTATGATATTCTTGTCTTGTCAGAGCTTGTCCATCTGCTTCGGCGAGTAACATCGACCACTTCTAGTCATGCCCCCAACCTCTAACGGAGTCGATGTAATGTTGGAGGTGTAATCATACTTCCATGGAACGACCTTATCCGATTTGTAGGGGAATGGAGTTGGGACTTGGATCCTTAAAGGCTTGACAGTAGGTTTTGAAATTGGTATGACTAGTGGTCTTGGCATAGCATTGACTTATCGTTCTTTAATGATTACATTTACATCAACATCTTTACTCGACATAAAAATGCTGAGTTGGGATGAGTCTATGAGTCTCTGTAGATTCTCATGGAATTCTGAGCATTCCTGGATGGGATGACCCTTACTATCATGAAAATCACACAATTCTCCATCTTTGATTTCTTTATGTCCAAAAGAAGGCTTTTTAATGATGACCCATTTTTTCATAAGCCATGAGTATACATGCTTAAGAGGAGTTGTAATGTCATTGACTGACTTCTTTATCAGTCGGTGTTCCTCTATCATATTAACTGGTCCAGTTTGATGAGGGGGCAATGGGTTGTGAGTGATGCTCGGTTCATCAGAAAAGTCCAACGACTTTGACCCGATTAGTTGTTGGACTATGCGTTTCAAAGCTACACAATTTTCTATGCCATGGCCCACAGTGCCATCATGATATGGGCAAGTTACATTTGGGTCGTACCACCTTGGATATGGGGGTTCGATTGGCTTTGTAGGAATTGGGTGGATAAGTTGACTTTCAATGAGCTTTGGATATAACTCAGTGTAAGTCATAGGAATTAGCACAAATGTTTCTCTTTGTCTTTATGCGGCCACTGGAGGAGTCAAAATAGGTGGTCATAATTGATTAGGCCTTTTGGCAGGATAATTATTAGGCCTATTGGTAGGATAAGATAGGCGAGGCCCAGTAGCCAAAGCACCTACGAGGGGAATCCTTCTTCCGCATCCTACTTGTTGTACCTCCTTATCCTTTCTTCTAGATGGTCCTCCTCTTTTCATGGCATCATTAAAGGATTCGGTGATTTTCCCAGTCCTAATCCCATGCTCAATTCGTTCTCCAAACATGACAATGTCTGAGAAATTGTTTGCTGAATTGCCAATAAGTTTGTCATAGTATGGGTACTTCAGTTTCTGGACAAATAAAGTTACCATTTCTCTCTCCATCATAGGTGGCTGAACTTGTGCGGCTAGGTTCCTCCATCTTTGAGCGTACTCCTTGAAGGTTTCTTGCTTTTTCTTTTCCGTATTCTGGAGAGTTTGGCGATCCGGGGCTAAGTCCATGACGTGTTTGTAGTTGTTGATGAAAGCTTGAGCGAGGCCATTCCATGTTTTGATGTTTCTTGGACCTTGACTTAGATACCACTGTAGTGCTGATTTTGTAAGACTTTCTTGGAAAAGTGTCATCCACACCTTCTCATCTTTTGTGAGTGGTTGTAGCTTTCTTATGAAAAGTGTTATATGAGTGATAGGGCAACTTGTCCCATCATATTTCACAAACTCTGGTACTTTGAAGTCTGAAGGAATCACAATGTCTGGCATCAAGCAAAGATCGTCCACTGACAGTGATCCAAATAAAGTGCCACCTTCAATGGCCCGAAGCCTCTTCTTATTGTATCGAGCTTTTGAGATTCTCCTTCTTCCTTCAACAGTGTCTTTTTTTCTTCATAGATGGGATTGTGCCTAAAATGAATACTATCGGATGGACCTGAGTCTTGAAAAGGCATTTCTTAAGTCAGGACCCGTTGTGGGGTAAACCTTGGAGGGTAGATGGGATCCTGCGGGTCTTTGACAGGGGCTTAGATCGTTTTCCCTTTGATTAAGTGCATTAACAGCCTCATCTGTTCTGCCATACTCTCGATCTTCGACTCGATGTCGGCGAAGCGTCCTTCAACTTGTTCCACCATGAGTCTTGTTTGAAGCCGAGTTGGGTATCGGTGTTGAGGGCCAATTTTTACCTCTTTAAAGTGAGATTCATTTTATTAGACTTTACATGTATATGATTGATGTAATGCATGCATGCAATGAGTGAGCTTGATTATCCACTATCGTGGAACTTCAAGACTTCTAGTTGTCATTAGAAAGACAAAAGGTTAGTATAGTTTGATATATGGTTTTGATACATGAAGAAAAATTGCACTTGAAAAATCAAAAGCACAACAAAAAAAAGGCAAGATTAGTAACAAGTTAAATAGTACATTTCTTGGAGATGAAACAATTAATAACTCATGAGCAAATATGAGAAAAAAAGTTAAAGCCATAAATATAAGATACAAAAAAAACAAAAGTGTAACGCAACAAAATGGTATAACAATAAAATGCTTATGACGCTGGTAAATGGTAGGAATTCTATGGCCAGTTCTATGGTTAAGTGGGGAGTTCTATATGCATAGGGTGGCTTGTCAGAAAGGCCGAAGGTGGTTCCCGAATCCCATCACAAAATTATAGTGACAGCCCAACTCTTTACCCACAAGGGTTTATGTAAGGAGAGGATTAATTCGGGTAGTAGCTTTTCGTGGGCCCATGTAGAGATTGTCGTCTCAGGAGGTAATACATTACTTTGCTACTTGAAACCGGTGAAGGCTTGGAGACAATAGTCTCACAAGGACAACAACACCAATTCCGCTTTGAAAGAACGTGGTTGAATTGAGGAAACTTGGGTGTAGAGCTTCATGTCATGAATGCATATTGCATGCTTACAATAAGCAAGTATAGCATATGAATCCACGCAAAGATAAGCAAAGCAAAACAAAACAAATCAACTTTTAGGCTTGACTCACGAATGTCCCCAGTGGAGTCGCCAAGCTATGGCAACGTGTTTTTTTTTTTAGAGTCGCCACCAATTAGTTTTACCTAGGTTGATTGGATACCTAAAAATGGTCTACGAGAGTTTGAGGGTTCGGGAGTACGATTATGCTAAAATAACTTTATTTTAACGCCCAAAAATTGGCACCTTAGTTGATTTTAATTTTGTTTTGCTTGCTTTTAAATAATTTCAGTTAATTTCCAAACCATGGATTCTAACCGAACCACCCGAATATAGACTTCTAAATCTTCCTATTTGATTTTTTTTGAGTCTATTTTATGAAAATTTTGATGTTTCCAAACCATGGATTCTACTGAGTCACCCAGATGTAGATATTAAAAATTATTTTTCTTTACTTTCTTTATTTACTTGGAAACATGTTTAAATGATTGTCCAAACAATGGATCTTATCAGATCAGCCAAATGTGGAACCTAAATTTATTTATATTATTTTTTTTTAAAAAAAAATACTTATCCAAATTATTGATTTTATTGGATCACCTGGTTATAGGTTTTTAAGAGTTATTTTAACAGAAGGTGTAGGAGGCTCAACCTTTCCATATATAAAAATAATAAAAAAATGTAGGAGGCTCGGCCTTCCATTTTAAAGGAAAAAAATAAAATAAAAATGTTAGTGGCTCAACATTCCAAATAACCAATAATACTAAAAAAAGATAAAAATGATAGAAAAATAAAAGACCGGAGGGCTTGGTCATCCACATAACAGAAATAATAAAAATAAGATAAAATATAAAAGTAATAAAATAAATAAATAAATAAGATGGGGCTTTTGGCTATCCACATAACAGAAATAATAAAAATAAGATAAAATGTTAAAGTAATGAAAAAAATAAATAAGATGGGGCTTTTGGCCATCCACATAACAAAAATAAAAATAAAATAGAATGCAAAAAGTAATAGACAATAAATAAAGTGGGACATTTGGCCATCCACATAACAGAAATAAAAAATGAAATAAAATGTAAAAGGGCTAGAAACTAAATAAGGTGGGAGATATGACCCTCCACCAAACAAAAATAAAATAAAATGTAAAAGTGATAGAAAGTAAATAAGGTGGGAGATATGACCCTCCACAAAATAAAAATAAAATATAAATATAAAAAGTGCTAGAAAGTAAATAAGGTGGGAGACATGACCCTCCACATAAAAAGAAATAAAAATAAAATAGAATTTAAAAGTAATAAAAATAATGATGTGGGACACTTGGCCATCCATAAAACAGAAATAAAAATAGGAGGTTTAACCTTCCGTTTAACAACAACAAAACAAACTAAAGAAAAACAAGAAAGAAAGGAAAATAAACATCCAAAAGCTTGCTGCTAATGACTAGTTATGAAAAAATAAGAAAGTTAGTGGGTAAAATGAATGAAATAAAAAGATCAAGGATTAAAAGGGAATTATACAAAAAAAATGTTGGCTGGGTCAGACGGGTTGGGTCGCGGTTTGGCCAAAAGGGTTTTGTCTCCTATTCTCCGTTTACCGACAACGATAGAGGGGGAGGCTGAGCGTGGGCTTCAATGGTGGTGGGGTGACGACGGGGCGACCTCCTGAAGGGCCCTCGGAGAGGAGCAACGGTGGTTGACGGTGGCGGAGGAGACGGACGGCAGTGGAAACGAGGAGGACGTCGCGGCGATGGCAGCGATGGCGTAGACGGCGACGGGCAGAGGCGGTGGCTGGAAGGACGGCGTCTGGCTGAGGTGGTGGAGCGTCTGGGAAGGTGAAGCGTCGGGCGTAGAGGGAGACCAGGGGTGGCGGCGGCGATGGGAAAAGGTTAGGTTTTTTTTTGGGTGAGGGAGGAGAGGCCAGGGACTAAAGTTATAGTTTTCTCTTTTTAAGTTAGGAGCTAAGATATTGCTAAATTCGTCCTTCTCTTTGAAAATTTGGACTCCTATTTATCCTAGTGTGAGCATTGGATACCCTTAATTAGAAAAAAAATTGAAATTTAATTTGAAACAGATTTAAAACATAATTTGGTAAAAATAACGGTTTTAGTCCTCCATCTCTCACTTATTACTGGTATGGTCCCAGTTTTTTCACGAAATTACAATTTGGCCCGAATTTGTCTATTTTGTCAAATTAGCCCAAAACCTTGCAAAAATCACCAGATTTCCTTAAAATTTCAAGATTTTGTCAGATTTTTCCCAAAATTTTCAATTTTGACAGATTAACCCCAAACTTCTCAATTTTGTCAATTTTTTTTAAAATTCCCCCCTTTTTTAATTTTTATTTATTATTATTGTTTTTTTTTAGCTAACTCTACAAAACTTTTTGGACTCTAAATTACACTAAAATATTTTATATTTCTAAAAAATTAGTAACACATGAAAAGACCAAATTGCCCCCAAAACAAAATGCCCCCTAAACTAATTTTTAATTTTTTTTTTTAAAGTTAGTAACCGAACGAAATTGGGTGTCAACAGTTGTAACCCTATACGTTGATAATCTAATCTTTACTGGCAATAACAAGTGCATGTTTGAGAATTTTAAAAACTCTATGAAAATAGAGTTTTACATGATGCATCTGGTTAAGATGAAGTACTTTCTTGATGTTGAAGTTCTCCAAGATTCAAAGGTCATCTACTTAAGTCAGAAGAAATATGCTTGAGAAGTGCTTGAAAGATTCAGCTTGCATGATTGCAATTCATTCAAGAATCTTATTGTGCCGGGTTTTAAGCAATCGCAAGAAGGAGGGGATGCTAAGACATATGCTACAGTTTACAAACAGTTGATTGGCAGCCTTATGTACATCATTGTAACTAGACTTGATTTAATGCATGTGGTGTGTCTTTTGAGCAGGTACATGGCTAACCCCACTGATGTGCATATGCAAGCAACAAAAAGAGTCCTTCGTTACTTGAAAAGAACCATTGAGCTAAGAATACTCTATAGAAAGAAGATACTAGAGAATTGTTAGCCTATACTAATAATGATTTTGCTGGAGATTCTAATGATAGAAAGAGTACATTTGGCTACGTATTTTTGTTAAGTGGATAAGCAGTTTCGTGGGCTTCTAAAAAGGAACTAGTGGCCACCTAATCTATTACAGAAGCATAATTGATAGCAGTAGTTTCATGCAGTTGTCAGTGCATATGGATGGAAAGAGTGCTACAGAAGATATGCCATTCACAAAATAAATGCACTACTATATTTTGTGACAATAGTTCAACAATCAAGCTGTCTAAGAATCTTGTCATGCAAGCTAGAAGTAAGCACATAGATGTAAGATTTCATTTCTTACGTGATCTTGCTAAAGAAGAAGTGGTAAAGCTGGTTCATTGTGGAACAAGTAATCAAGTGGCAGACATCATAACCAAACCTTTAAAGCTTGAAGACTGCTTGAAGCTATGTGAAGAGCTTGGAGTATGTGAGGGACCAAGTTTAAACTGAATGCCAACTTGCTTCAGTTTAGGGGAGGAAATGTTGCGTCTAAGTTTTAGTTGGAGTCTGCTAAGATTTAATCTTATCAACTTCGGTTAATAAGCTCCTAGTTGTTAGGAATTAGTACGTTACTTTGTTACTTTCCTTGTAACAAAATAACACATTTCGTGGGTTGTACTCTCCTTCGTTCTTGTCCAATATGGCTATAAAGGCGACCGGTTATGCTCAATAAAGTAACAAGTTCCCGCTTTGCACACTTGGTTTCTTGTTTCTTACAGTTTGCCAGTAACATAAAATTTATAATGCAAATGTCCATTATGGCTAGTATGACCGCCCATTTTCTCCAATAATAGATTGCGGAGTTGGAAAATTTTGCCATAGTTTTTGGTTTTTTCCCCCATATTGTGTCTTTTAAAAAAAAATGTTAATTTTATTAATTTTTGGGTATATTTATTTTTTGAGCATGCTAGTGTTGGGTTGGCATTCATCTACGACAGTCAGGAGCCAACTTCAGAGAAACATTAATAATGCTGTTAAGAAGTTTTGCCAAGCAAGGCCCACGAATTCCAATATGCACTTGATGGATATGCACCTATGGTAGGAAAATTTTGTTTCGGTTAAATTTAGATGGAGAAAGAAAGGAGATTTCGAGGGGATGAGTAAACCCTTGTAGTAGTGATTATTGTAACTTTTTTTTTCCTAGTAAATATGGTAATTATTTTTACCAACTTAATTCATTGTGTGTTTTTCTTTACATTTGAAACTATTGGCTAGAGATGAAATAGAAGTCAGGATAGGATAAAAATAGTTGTTATCAAAAAATATTTTTTCAAAATGATAAATATGGTAATTATTAAAAAAAAACACACTCCCTCTGCTCAATTTGGATAATGCATTTCTTTGCAAACGGAGATTAAGATATGTGTAATTTATATATATTTTTTTCCATTTTACCCCTAAAAATAAAATTTAAAAAATTTCTTTTTTGGGTTTGTGTAGTGATAGTTTAAATGAGAATTAGAAAAAGAAAAGTTTTTTTTTTGGTTTTGTGTAGTTTTTGGGATTTTATGCACAGTGAGTTAAATGAAGATTGTTTGGTAAAGTAGATGTTAAAACCTCTCCAAAAAGGGAAACAACTCATGTTTTTTGAGATAATAGAAAAATGAATGTTTGTCATTCTTTTGGGGACAAATAGAATATTATTTATTCATGTTTTACCTACCCATAATCGTGTTCAAAGGTTTTCATACATTCGAATCCCACTTTCATACAATATGTAACAAATTTCATACATTAGGGATGCAGTTTTGTATTGTGAGAGTTTTTGCTAGACTTTATGGGAAATGTTCAATTTCATATAATAAGAACTCAATTTTGTTCAATAGGAAACCATTTTCATTGAATATGTATGTATGTATATATATAGTTTCATGCATCAACATTTCAATTTCATATAACAATAAATCATAGTATCAAAATCTCAATTGTCGCACTTATAGTTTCATACAATGGACTTAGTTTCGTAGGATAGTTAACTAGTTCCATATAATAAAAAATCAAATTCATACACCATATATTAATTTTGTATTATAGAAATTCAATTGCAGTTAGTTGTGCATTGTTTTTAGACTCTATTTTTCCACTAACTAAAATGCTATGTGTTCTCTTACATTCCATAAACAATTTTACTTTGTTTCATATAAATAGTTTATAGCTTCATACAAATAGTTATCATTTTCATTCAATTCCTTTCCAATAGTTATCAATGTATTTAGTATATTTAGTAGAGATGTGGTTGAAGCTATTGTTCAAAGAGTTAGACAAAAGAGTGAAGGTGAAGGAAACTGCCCAATTTGGGAGGGAGCCAATGACAGGATTTACACGGAAAAAAAGAAGTGTATGTCCAAGCTCAACAAGCATCACTACAAGAAAATAGATCCATTGAAATCTTTTTTAGTACCTCATAGAAGCGAGTCTAGTCGCTTCAAAAGAAATAGAAATGATACCATTTCCGGGAAACTCATCTCAAAGAAATCTAAAGCAGTCACGAACCGTTTCAATTTATGTAGTTGTTACTTATGAAGCGGTTAATTGCTTTAAGAACATCATCATACATTTAGCAATTGGCAGCACTTAATTGTTTTTGCTGTTCATAAGCTGTTTCAATAATTAAAAGAAGTTAACTGCTTCTGTTGTTATATTTTACTTTTTTAGCTGGATTTTTTATATGATTTTGTAGTTGTTATAATAATCACCTACTACTTTATCTTAAGTAATATTAATACTAAAATATAAATAAGCATGCAAAAAGAAAATTGAAATCACATATAATAGAAATAACATCCACATTACATAGAATCTAATATTCACAAAGTTCAAGTTATCTAGTGGAAGCAAAAAAAACCAATTGTTCGAGTCTCAAACATAACAAATAACATATAGGAAATTTCATACCTTGGAAGCAAAACCTTCAAGCATTTGGTACTCCCCTACCAACCCTTGTCTTCATATACCCATTAAGTTCACTAATTTCTTCCAAAACATCTGTGAATACTTTTGCAGATGAATCCACTTATTCTTCTAAAATATTAGATGTAGTCTTTGTTGAGTTTGAAAAAGGTTTCTATGACTGATTCGATTTTAAAGTTGACCTAAGCATATAGAGGGATGTGGCATTAGATGCATAGCACATAAAGCAATAGAATGAAACAAATTTAAAGATATAGCCTATGTGCCCATCATTTATCAACAAGGAAATATTCCATCCTTAAGGCAAATTCATTTACTACTTTTTAATGGTAACTGTGTTGATTGAACCCAATGTCCTGCAACCTTTGCACCACTTTGCATGAAAAGAACAACTAAAAGTAATGGTACTCACTATGCTATATGCACTATAAGGGGGAAATCGATTAGCGACTGAAGAAATAGTCACTATTAGCGCTAATTGTGACTGACTAGCAACAAAAATATTTAGTTGAAAAAACATTAGTCGCTAGTGGGTGGTGACTAACTAGCGGCTAAAATAGTCAATCGTTACTTTTTTTCAGTCGCTACACTAGCGACTGAACTTTTAGTTGCTAACTAAGATTGACTTTTCAGTCATTACCTAGCTTTTTTTAAAACGAAATTTGCCAACCCAAATTTGTATATATGAATTGCTTAAATTTATATATATATATATATAATGAAGAAATTGAACAAAGAATTTATAAAGTCTAAAATAAACAATTAAAATAAATTAAAACTTGGAATATTGTTATTATTCAAAGAAAATAAAAAACAAGAAAATTTTGTCCAACAATTAAAATAATAAGCAAGAGAAACTGATAATCGTAGATAGTGCTGGGGGGATGGTCACCAGTAGCATCCTCCTGAGGCTGATCATGTGCAGTTGTAGGTTGATAGTCGTCTGAGATATCTTGCGTCTTGGGTACACGAGTTTGATTTGGGACAGGTCAACAATGTTAAGGCAGGTAGACACCTTTGCTAAATAATTTGACTGCTGCTGTGTTGAGTACGGTATCGACATATACCCATTCAAACCGAGGAATGGCTGGGGATGAATGGATATGGGTGCTTGGTGCTGAGAACCTTCCATCATTGTCCCCGGCTGAGTCGAGGAAGAAGAATGGTGATTAAATGTTGGTGTTGGTGTCATCTAAGTCGTCTGATGATGAGATCTGGTCACTCATGGGTATGACGGTGAAGGAGGTTGTGTCGGCTGTGAACCCGTCATACCATAATGAGGGGGATGAACAGGTTGTGACTGTGATCTAAGAGTCGTATAAGATCCCCCTCCGCTGGACCGGCTGGGATTAACACCAGTCAGGGGGTCCTTTGAGTGAACATGCGACCGGGGTACACTATAGCAGCAGCCATGAAATCAATTCCTACTTGCGGGCCTTGCCGTCCAATCATGGACTGCATGAAAGCATAAAAAATGCAGACCCTCTCATCAGTTTGGTCCTTTCGGGCCTGCTGAGCTGCCATTTGCTCTTGAACTACAGTTAACTGAGAACGCAGCTCCACATTCTCTTTACAAAGCTGCTCAGTAACGTCATCCCCGTAACCCTAAATATTGAAGAACGTTAATTCAAAAAAAATAAGGAATTTAAATTTAAAAAAGTTGGTAAGATGTAATGAAATAATACCTCGAATCGTGTACACCGAAATCGGTTAGGAAACGCTAATGCCTGTGGGACCTTGGTCCTGACATCCTTGTGTGCTCGACCGACCACCGTTTCCCACGACAGTGGATAGAAGGTGAGATGTCTTAACGGATTGGGGCCATACCTTCATATGACCTCCTCCTCATACTTGGCCTAAGAAACAAAGTAAGTAAAAACATTAAATGATGTATATAAATAAAATATTATTAAATTTTAATTATTACATACTGCTTCATCTATCTGCTTTTGAGATAGAGCCTTAGCCATGGGTCCTCGTTATGTCGGCATTCGGCGAATAAAGTCACCAAACTGCAGGGGTTGGCCTTTCTGAGTCTAGGAATTTAATTCAAGATAAGTTAGTAAGAAAAATGATATAATTATAAAATCATACATGTAGTTATAAATTAATATAGTCATAAATTAGCAAGAATAACAATATAGTTATAAAATCATACTTATTTCATGAAAGTTGTTTTCTTACCATATGATCATAAAGCATTTGCTTTGTATAACTTCCCAGTGAATGCTTTCCTGGCTCTACACCAGGAGGAACATCCTTGTCGAGCTACAAAGAAATTTGAAATTAACATAATTAGTAATATGAATTAATTGAAGAATAAAATAGTAATTAAATATAATAGATTAATTTACCCTATTATGCTTCATGACGTCACTGATGTGCTGGAATCTTTCACCATTCTAGTTGCGAATAAGATTATCCTAGTAGTTGGATTGTGGGTGGACGAAAAGGATGAATGAAATTGAAGTCGTTATTTGGTAAGACGTTATTAAGATGTGCCTTGACAATTGCGCCCTACAAATGAGATAGCTTGTGCTTGTAGCGGTCCCTCATGTGCTTGAAGAACTCCTTCTTTATTTTCTAGTCGTCCGTTGGATCCCTATGGTAATATTGCTGAAACAATAAAGTAAAACATTAATTAGTATTTAAAAAAATATATAATATTGAAAATTAAATAAAATAGTTTATAGAAGCAACAACTTATGTAATTACCTGCAACTGAGCTAGATACTCCTTGTCTCTTTCCACTTGACGTTTTTCCATTCAGGGTACTCACCCTTAAACAGCAACAAAGATATGCTTGTGAGTGTCTGTCGAACCCTGGTGTCAGTGGCAAACCTACAAAGAAATTAATGAAATAAGTAATAAAGTATAAATTTTTATTTATGAAATATATCGAAATTGAATAATGTAATACTTATGACAACGGGTTAGTTACCCTCCATTGTGGAGGGGGTGTTGGGACATCTTCAGGTGGCACATGCTCGTCAAGGCTTGGATCTGGATGCTATGGAGGAGTGTTGGCTCAGTGGGCTAACTGCTGGTTCTTTGAACCAAACTTCGATGCCATTGACGGGTTGGCAGAATGGGCTGTTAGAAAATCGGCAGATGAAGAAAATTGAATGATTCGGGAAACAAGACCTCAACCACCCATTGGCTGTGGGGCAGCGTCATAAATGTACTGGCTCCGAGCCCTGCGACCCCTACGCTAACCACCCTCCATGGCATCAAAGGATGACGGAGCAGATCAACATCCTTCGGGGGAATGATCTGAATGTCCTCCTCTATGCTGATCCATCTTTGCATTTCAGATAAAATTTACCACATAATTACAAATTTACTACATATCATCAATTTCCAATAAATTTATAAAAATTCAAAAAATATTCAAAATTTGTAGATAGTTAAAAAATGTGTACGAAATAAAAATCCATAAAAGTTCAAACAATTTCTAAAACCAGCCTCTAACAAGTTCTAAAATTTCTAACAATTTCTGAAATTGTTAAAATTTCTAACAATTTCTGAAATTGTTAAAATTTCTAACAATGTCTACAATTGGTAACTATTTGTAACAATGTAGCAAATATTATCAACTAAAAAAATATTTATAACAAAATAACAAATTTTTCTAACAACCTAATGTAACAAAATTTGAGAACATGAAAATAATAATTTTTTTTAAAATATTAACAACAACAAAAAAAAGGGTCAAATTGGAGTAGAAACTGCACACATTAATTGAATAAGGAAAATAATAGAGGAAGAGTTAAAAATGTACCAAATTGTGGCTGTTGTAGAAGTTCCACTTGAAAAATCGTAGAGAGTGTTTCCGGAAGGTTGAAAGCGAGACAAATGAATTCAAATGGCTGAAAAAGGATGTTTATAAATATAGGCATAGGTAATGATTGATTAGCGATTGAAAAATTCAGTTGCTACTTATGAAATTACGAAAAGTCCATAATTAACGACTGAAACTTCAGTTGCTAAAAAGGGTACAGTTGTCAATCGGCTGTTGGCGCAGCTAGCTAGTGACTAAATATTTCAGTCGCTAAATAGTGACTGAAATATTTAGTTGCTAGATAATTAATTCAATCGCTAACGTATTAAATTCAGTTGCTACTAATATTTGAATTCAGTCGCTAAGTAGTATAATTTAGTCGCTAACTTTGAATATTATATTTTTAATATATAGTTTCTAATATATTAATCATATTAGTAAAATATAACATATTATATTTATAATAACTAACTTCTATTTTCCAAAAATTGTAATTTATTATTTTCAAGATAAATTATATTTAGTCAAATTATATATTATGTCAAACTAAACGTTATTATACATACATACATAATATATATATATATATATTATGTTTAGTCAAATTAAATATTATGTTAAACTATACTATATTATATTTGTAATAAATAATTTATAATATTATAAATACTAATTACATTTGCTCAAAATATTATTTAGTCTAATTAACTGTAACATGTTATAAATAAATTTAGTATTACAATTAATGGAAGCAATAAATTAACTCAATTTGATTGTTCGAACTCTAAAACATCTTCGCCTTATTCCTCTTCTGAATGGTCGCCTTCCGCCTAGCGGGTGTCAAATATAGAGAAACAACGTCTTGCTTTTGTGACTACTTCACCAACAATGTTAAGATCAATGAGCATTAAGCTTGATTCAACATTTTAGCATCACATGTCATGTTGACATATCGTATATGATTTTGCTGGTATGGCTCATCCTCTTCAACTAGTCCACCCTCAATGTTATTTGCTACAAAATTGTTAGCAACCTGGACGTTAACGGAGTCCGATTCAATATAACTATGTGATTTCATCTTTATTACTATCCACCATTGCTGTTGAGATGAATGTGGGTACTGATAATAAAACACTTGTATGCCTTGGCGAGCTAATATGAATGGTTCTGATAGATCTAATCTCAATTTCCAGTTCACATCAATGACGCCAGATGATAAATGTGTGCGAATGTCACGTGTTGGATTAAACCACGTACACTTAAATACCGTGACAATGTTTAGAACACTTCCAGAATGTTGAAGTTCAATGATTTCATCAATCATTCCATAAAAGTTGATCTCGTTGTGCAAACTTCTATCACTCTCAACACAAACACCCTGGTTCGTTGTTGATTTGGTCAATCCATAGGTCCTACTGTGAAATCGAAACCTATTAACCATGCAACCGTTATAATTTGTGCTAAAATAAAGTGGACCACGTAGTTCAACAAAGACGTTCACCCAATTTATCAGGATGAAGCTCACCCTGCCAATACAAAAAATAGTCAGTGCCATATATCTTAAAACTGTATACTATTATTTTGAAGTAGTATAAAACATTAAAATATTGAATTCGAGAAAAGGTTTACATAGTCATGAAACCCCCAGGAAAAATGTTGAACCCGAAACTCTTCCATTTTTCTATCACTAGAATGAGGAAACTTTCGTCACATTACGTCATTGAAAACCTTAAAGTAAACATTTATTTCTTCACAATTTTGTAGAATGTACAAATTCACCAGTCGTACATCATCCTCATCTAGGATCCTCTGGGTCCCGCGAGCAGGAAAGTTTCTATTATCATTGCAAAACACTGCAAGAGGGATGAGATGAATCCCCTCATTTGAACCCAAATTTATGGACTCAACATTCTTAGTGGCTTGGTTCAATCTGGTTTTCGTATCAAGACCAAAGTAATGTTCACAAAATAATGTCATCTCCTGCACTAGATATGCCTCCACAATTAAGCCCTCCAACTTCGCCTTGTTATTCGCCTTTCTCTTTATAGACCGCATAAGCCTATAATAACAAAGAATAAGGTGTCAGCCAATAAATTAAAGAAAATGTTACAAAGTATTTGTATATAGTACTATACCATTTAAAATGATACATCCAATGATACTGAATAGGTCCACACAACTTTGCTTTTCAAGGTAAATGTATAGTTAAATGTTCCATTGAATAAAAAAAAGCTGGCGGGAATATCATCTTAAGTTTACAGATAGTGGTGATTATGAGGTTCTCAAGTTTTTCTATCTATTTTTTTCTATCTCTTCATATTTGATCTTGCGTGAACAAAGTTCCCAAAAAAAATGAACAAACTTCCGATATTGTGGCCCACATTGTTGGTGCCAAATACCCACACACCGCAATAGGCAATACGTGTTGCAGAAATATGTGACAATCATGGCTTTTAAAAGCTTTGAAATTGTAATACGAAACATTAACATTCCATGATAAATTAGAGGAAAACCCATAATTCTTTGAGCCATAATCATATCTTCTGAACCTCCTTCTACTCTAGAGCATATGTGGCTTTCGGATTAATGCTAGTATTTCCATCATTAATCAAGTGGAGCTCATATCGCATATCCAACTTTTTTAAATCCAATCAGGCATTAGGGTTATCTTTTGTCTTACCTTTTACGTCCATTAATGTATAAAACAGATTCTCAAATAATTTTTTTTTCTATATGCATGACATTCAAGTTATGTCTCACAAGCAAGAACTTCCAATAAGGTAACTCCTAAAAAATTGACCGTTTTAGCCAATTGTGAGTAGAACCAATTCTAGTTGCACGAAGATTATCACATGGTGATTCAAATGGTGGGAATTGCATATTATCTAAGCATTGAACAATCCCTTCACCAGACATTGAGGGAATAGCTGTTTCCCTTACTTGTAACCCTTGTCGAAAAGCATTCATATTTCCATGAAAAGCATGGTTATTCGGCAAAACTTCCTGTGACAGTCCCACTAGCACGGTTTCCTCCCAAACTTCAACTAAAATGTATTAATGTTCTCCATGCAATAAGGACCAGCCAATTTCCCATGTGTACTCTAACCTGATAGCATCTCATGTGCTGGAAAATCACTAATTATCCAGAATAGACATGCCCTTATTCTAAAATTTTTAAATCGATATGCATCCCACGTTTTTACTTCTTTTACCCATAGTGTTTTCAACCAATCAATTAAAGGTCTTAAGAATACATCGATATTTCATTCTGGAGATCTTGGCCTTGGTATTAACAATGACAAAAAAAATTTATGCCTCTTTCATACATATTTCCGGTGGCAAGTTATAGACAACTATAAACATAGGCCATATAGAATACGTTCCACCCATTGTGGAATTTGGCATAAACCCATATGTGCATAACCCAAGACGTACATTTCTAATTTCAACAGCAAAGTTAGGGAAAGATGAATTCACATGATGCCAAGCCTTTGTTTGGCATGGATGAGCTACTGAACTTGAACACGCATCATGTCCATAACTTGCATGCCATACCATGTGTTTAGCTATTCGACGAAACATAAATAAATATTTTAGTCGGTCTGTGATTGGTAAATGTCATATCACCTTCTTTGTAATTGGTTTTTTCTTCCCTCTGTTCAATATCTCTTTCCTATATCTACACTTACCACAGACACTACAATGCTTCAATTCTAAATTCTCACCATCAAATAACATACAATTTTTTGGACACGCATCTGTTTTGACTAACGGAAGGCCTAACCCCTTCATCATTTGCTTTGATTCAAATAATGTCTCTAGCAATTGATTTTCCTCTCGGATGAATTCCTTCAATAGTGACAACATGTCATTAAAGCAGTTATCACTCATATTATGTTTACTCTTTTCACTCAATAATCGGGAAATTGCCGACAATTTTGTGTGTTTGTTATATCCTTAAATAATGGAGTTGATGCATCTTCTAGTAATTTATAAAATTTATGTGCATTTGGATTAGGCAACTAATTATTAATTTCTACAGAATGATGTACAATACCAGCATTGTTATCAGTACCCTCAACAATCATTTCCTTTTGATTCTCATTATCGTATCCCTCACTTTGTAGCCTATTATTGTAGTTGAACGTCAGATGCATCGAATCAATGACCATATGACTGTACTCAAATCTATTGTAACAAATAGTATCGCTATCAGACAATGTCCTTGATGATGATGGAGCATTTGCACTATCTCCTACATGGAAATTATGATTTCGAGTAACATGTCGTTTACGATAACAATACCAAACATAATATTTTTCACAAATCCATATTGACATAAATGCATTCCAACTTCATTTTGATCTGGATAATGTCTGTTTCGACATCACTGACATGGACATTTAACTAGTTCATTTGAACTACTACACACTATTTGCATAAAATTTTCTACACCATTTATAAAATCTAGATTCATATATCTATCCCTCATTATTCATTTGTACATCTATTGATGTCCCTCTTGCACCATTGCTCTAATTTTCTACAAAACACAATATGTATATTTTCATTTATAGTATACACCAAACATTTAATATAAATGCAAAGCATATATATAATTATAATCCTATAACCATAATTAAATTCTAGATACTATATGAATGCCTTTTTATGCCTAATAAATTCCTGCAGGGAATGGCCATAGCCTATTTAGAAATAAAAAATCTAAATAGTACTTCTAGATTTTAATTTATCTTAATATAGTTTGAGAAAATTTCAGCAGCATCCCGTTTAGTTCCCTAGAACACCAAATTTTTCTTGAGACAGAAATCTCAAGCTTAGCTTTCGAGGAATGAAGCTAGATACGACCAAAACTTTTCCACCATTAAGAAAACTTATATAGTACTGAAAAGATTTTATCATTTCTAAACTGTCCAACTTAGACAATCAATGATTCCTGACCAAAGAAATATTATGTGTATACAATAATTACGTACAACTACAACTACTTTTTATACATATTATTTCTAAACAGGTCAGGAATCATTGATAAGCATTCTATGGTTCATTATATGCATAACAATATTGAGTATATAAACACAAAAACTAGTAGTTAAAACATAATCTTCAATTAAATTATATATTTCCTCAATCGTTATCTTTGTGAATGGTGAATTTGCAATGGATCACTTTACTGTTAAAGAGATTCGCTTAAGATGTAGAAAGAAGCGGAAACAAGAGTGAGGAAGAACAAAAAGAAGAAATGGGGAAGGGGAGGCTGGGGGAAAACTTTTAATCATAACTAGCAACTGAATTTGTGACTAAAGGGGAACTAATGATTGAATGTGAAAATATTGAAAAACGTGCGACTAATTAGCGACTGAAATTTGGCACCATAATATTTCAGTCACTAGTCAGTCGCTAGTTTACCTATGGCCCACATGTAGTGACTAATTAGTGACTGACACGTTTAGCAACTGAAATTCAGTTGCTAGTTTCAGTCATTAATCGCCAACTCCCTTGTAGTGATGGAAAAAATTTCCAAACTTCATTTAATAAACATAAAAGGAGTAACAGAATACATAAATAAATGAAAAGTACAAAATAAACTTAGAGGCAGACAAAAATGAAATGCTAAAAAACCAAAACCAAACCAAGACCAAAGATAATATTTGTTGTAATATACTACTTTCTCAAAAAGTAAGGGTATACTTTGACATAGTCAATGGTACCTGATCCAACAAGTCCAATACTAAGAAATCAGCCACAAAGATATGAGCTTACTCTTAGTGAATTATGGTTTAACTTAAGTTTCTGCATAATCAAATCATCTAGTTTATAAATGCAACAATGTACAAAATAGTAGTGCTTAGCATACTAAATACATGAGTAAGTATTGACATTTTTTTATAGAACTCCACATTTCTTAAAGATGGAAGCATAAAACAAAGTTCAAAAGGGTATATACTACTATTGACTGCAAAGGAAAATGTTTTGCATACAGTCATAAAGAAAGTAGGTTGTAAAATCTAAAATGGCATATGTTTTCTAGCCTAACAATTGTTTGATGTCTACTATGCTTCATCAAAGAACAAAGACTAAAAGCTTCTCCATTAATAACATCTCATTTCCAATATTATTCGTAAGACAAAGCTTTGTTCACCTTCTACAACCATTTTGATATAAATACAGAGAAGATCAATGTCGTTTAGAGATAGCTTATGCCATCAGAAATATAATTGTAGTGGTGAAAAAGGTAGTAGAAGAAAAACAATAAAAAATTAACACATTCATTGACATAACTTCAATATAAAATGAATCAGTTCGACTGTTCTGGGATCAAGTTCATGTTTTGTAGTAGTAAAATCCTTTTCTTGGGGATTTATAGTGCTAAATGGTGTCAGTGTTTTATTGAGATAAAATACCAATGTTGAGAGGCATAAATAGGTCTAAAATTTGTGTTTAAATCATCTCAAATTGAATAGCTTAAGCTTCATCTTCAATAAATTTTAGATATAACAATGTTTTTTTTTTCTAGATTTGAGCTATACATGCAAATGTTGTCCGCCAACTTATCCAGATCTATAGATGTATTTCCGTTTGCCTAAAAATCTCTTGCTTGCTTGTTTGGACTTGTGGCCGAAACTTCATTGAAAAAATGTTATTGTAGTTCATTCCTTAAGTAGTAAATAATCTACTTGACAACTATGATATAAATTGATTCTCATAGGCTAATGTGTCCTAAAAATTAAGATTTGGCTACATTTTAGTATCTTTAATCTCTACCTCAAAATGCTATGATTGCTTTCATGCCCACTGAAACTAATTTTCAGGCATCATTATCTTCCACTTAGGCCTTATAGCTAATTACCAATTGGACATGCTCTGGCCTTTCATTGTTGGACCATGAAAAATTCATAGTTTTTGAGAAGCATACCAACAACAAAACCACTAGCCTCAGACGGTTAGTTCTTAGAGTTGAAATTTTATTTGAATTTAACAAGATTTAACAAACTAACTAATTAAACCATAGCCATCATCATGATACAAAGACAATAACCCATGCTAGAAGAAAATTGAAAACTCTATTTCATCAATGATTATGTGCTTCCAAACACGCATGAGATGAACATATTAGAATTAAATAGACTATTACGAGCTAAAGCTCATTCTATTAGCTTATCTAGTACATTTCATGGTTGTGTTTTATGCCTTACTAAAAATAAAGCCGATGGAATTACCTGAGTTTTTTATTCTTGGAACGATGTCAACAAAAGAACAAAATTGGCGTGAACAATCCATTATGACCCTCACCAACTACAACAACGGTGAATGGTGGTTCCGAGAATTAAAAAGGCAACGTTGAGCAATGGGCAGGGACTGGTGACTCTTAGAATCAAAGAAGGTAAGGTCAAGCAATAGGCGACGACTTGTGGTTATGCAAATCAAAGAAGGTGAGGCTAGGCAAGGCCGTGGTTAAGGTTAACAATGAATCAGAGATAGTTGGCAATGGGGCAAAGAACCAATTGGTGAGGGCCAAGTTCAGAGAATTGGCCATGGAAAGAGGCATGGGGAGAAGCGTCGCCTGGATTCGAACACAGAAAGTTTTAGCTAGGTTTAGGATTCATTATTCCAATTTTGTAGTAAATTCCCTGACCTGTTCTATTTTTTTCAAACTTTCCCCAAATTTTACATTAATTTCCAGTTTTGCCATTATTTTTAGGCGATATTTGATGTGGTCGCTAGAGCCATTTCCAAGTAATAATTATACTATACACATATATCTAATTAGATACAGTAACCCACATTTATTCCTCCATATATAAGCCACAAAACATATTAAAATTTTGACGAAATTGCCTCAGGCAAAATCACTCATTCTTTTCAGAAACCTTAGTTGCCACTGACACTATCACCTCCCGTCCTCCGTTCTTTTCACTATTTCATCACTTCCAGATCGGAGCTCCTTCACTGATTATCACCTCAAATCTCCATCATTTGTCACCGTGGATCATGTCATCATTGCCACCTTCAAATCGGAGCTTCTCCACCATTTGTCACCTTAGATCTCCACCAATTGTCGCCTCAAATCGTGTTATCATCTCCTTTTCCAAATCAAATAAACGTGAATCATCTGCAGATCATGTCATCATTGCTTTGGATTGCCATTAATGCTGCAAAATCACGTTGGTCATTGCTCTACTCAATGTCATGTCGTCACTGCCTTTAGATCACGTCATTCATCATTCTCATCCATCGTCTCTGCCACCGGTTTATGCACAAAAATAATTAGGGGACGTGTCTAAGGCAACATGAAGAACTATCCCGAATGATATGTTGAAATGTCTGAACATATATGTAAATGTGTTTGAAGCAATATGTAGACATTTTATTTCCTTTAGACAATATGTAATGTGTAAAAGTATTTGAAGGAATTTGTATGGATCTGAAGGAATATGTAAAAGTGTCTGAAAAAATATATAAAAAGGGTCTAAAGTAATACACAGAAAATTTACTCCATCTAGAAATAAAAGTGTCTGAGACAATAAGTGAAAACATCTGAATTAACATCTAAAAGTGTCTGAAATAATATGTAAAAGTGTCTAGTGCAATATGTGAAAGTGTATAGGGTAATATATGGAAATTTTAATATCTTGAGAAAATAAAAGTGTCTCAAAGGATATGTAGAAGTGTCTAAAAGAACATTTAAAAGTGTTTGAAGTGATAAGTGAAAGTGTAAGGAGTAATATGTAGACAATTTATTATGTTCAAAAAATAAAAGTGTCCAGAGTAATAAGAATAGTGTCTAAATAAATATCAAAAAATGTTGAGAGAAATATGTAAAAAGTGTATAAACCAAATGTACAAACAATTTTTCTCTTCACAAATAAGTGTATGAAAACAATAAATGAAAGTGTCTAAATAAATATATACAAGTGTCTACAAACAAATGTAAAATTGTCCAAACAAATATGTAAAAGTGTTTAAAAAATATACGAAACTTGTTTTTTAGGTACAACAAATCACAACTACAACATGCCACTCATAGCTCGTCTCAACGATCTCATCATTATCGCTCACCTTCTCTGACTTGATCTGACGATGTCTTATCTTCCTTAACATAGGTTGATCTAATGATGTCTTTCCTTCTCTAATTTTGATCTATCATCAACATCATTTTCTCACCTAATCATCATTTTCGTCATGTGCCTTTGTTGGTGTGATGGTTTGTTGTCATCAGAAACATTGGAGGCGGCGATGTTGGAGGCCAACAAACAATACGAAGACACAATTTGATCGAGTGGTATGATAGGTAATTATTCAGGTAAAGAGAGGTTAAATTAGTCTAATTATGCATATGCACATGGTATCCTTTGTATTTCCAACAAATACGAATATGAAAAAATTGAAACGGTTCTAAGTAACCGCTCCAACCTACCTACTTATATGGGTTAACTTTTTTGTAGTGCCCCTTTTGATCAGATGCCTTACTCTTCCAGAGGCATAGAAATGCACAAGTTTTTAAAATGACTATAGGCCACTAGCGTTCCTACTAAATTCAAAATTTTTATGTGGAAGTGTATCAACAATGCTATTCCTACCAGATTCGAGCTTGCAAAAAAGGGAATCCCCATGTCAACCCAATGTCCCCCCTATGACTTGGTTGAAGAGAATCTTGATCATTTGTTATTGCACTGTCTGGATTCTTAAATGGTTTATAATGATACCCCTAGACTCATTTTCCTATGCTTAACTAAGGAATTTATTACCTAGATCCTTCAGCATCTCGCTTCCTGTGTTGTGTGGCAATTGGACTTAAAGGATCAAATTATTGTAAGTCTATGGAACATTTAGCTTAGTAGGAATGATAAGGTTTTGTAGAATTAGGTGTTAAATACTAGTCAAATAATTCAGAATAAGGAATCCATTTTCTAGGATATCCAATAAGCTATTCAACAAAAAGTTCAAATCTGCAGATCTTACTTCCCTAGCCCCCTCCGCATTTCAGGTGTTGGAGCAACTACTTCTTTAAGGCAAATCTAGTAGTTTTCCAGGTTGATGGATCTTGGAATCCTACCTCTAAAGTAGATGTGACTACATGGGCTTACCGTAATACATCAAGCTAAAGCTGGTGGGATTTTACTAAGCCAACTGGGGTATGTTCATCCGTGAAATGTATAAAGATTAAAGCCATCTGCTCTACGCTTCAAAGTGTAGTTGCCAATGGGATGGAGAATGTGACATTCTTAACTAATTGCCTACTCTGTTTCCTCTAGATTGTGAATTATACAACCGTCAATTTGGATGTAGAAGCTGATATTAAAGAAATCTATTGACTGGCTGATCGGTTTCAGAAAATCTCTATTCGTTGTTTGTCGTATGGTAATAGATTGTGCCTATGTCCAAGATCATCAGTTATCTAGGTGTGTTTCTCCTATGTAGCATTTCATTCTCTTTTTTTCTCTCCTGCTGAGTATAGAAAAACTCATATAATAAAAGCACAATTCCACACATATATCAACCTAAATTTATACAATAACAACCCAATTTCTAGAAATAGAAACCTGGTTTCATATAATTGGAATACACACACACACACACACACACACAAACACACACACATACACATGTACACACACACACACACACACACACACACACACATGTACACACACACACACACACGTGCGTGCATGCACAGACACACACACACACACATCATACACACACACACACACACGCATGCATGCACACACACACATACACGCACACAAACATATATAAAAGTTTTGTACAATGTGAACTAATTTCATAAAATAGTAATCTAGTTTCATATAACTTATTTTTTATATATTTTTTTACCTGAAACCAATTTCATTTAAATGTTAATGTTAAGAAAATACAATAATCCATTTGAAAGTAAATTTCTATGATGTTATTATTTTTCTATGAATTTTTATTTTTTTTGTCATTAAAAATTAGACAAATTGATAAAAATTTAATAAGATTATAAAAATTATATTTTAAAAGGATTATTAAACCTACATAATATTGGTTTTCAAATGAAATTAGTTCCAAACAAAAAAATAAAAAAAAAAATGAGCCATTTTGGATTAAGTTGATTAAGTTAAAATGAATTGGCTCTAGGTTTCTTATATCAGATTCCAAACTCTCAAAACTTGACAAATATACAAAATCACCCAATTTCAAATATATGCAAGTCAATTTTAATCAAACATATGTGCCACTTTCAAAACTCCAAACTCGTACAATAGGTAGCTAGATTCATAGAACAAGCAAACAACCAAGGTTCAAAATCAACCTAATATTCATGCTATAGAATGAAACCAGCAAAAGAAACTAAAGTAAAAAATGATTTTTGGGGAGAAAATTTTGTATGCTACAGAAACAAACCAACCAAATCGGATAGGTAAAACTTATATGCATGCTATTTTATTCTAGTCTACACACATCACAAACTTAGAGGTTTATATATAAAGCCCATAAACATACATCAAACAACCTCAATCATACTTAACCAAAACTTACAATAAATTGCCAAACCACCAAAATCTTCTCACTTTAAACATTCAACTTCATCCCAATTTGATATAAGCCTGTATGAGACAAAATTGGCATTTTTTTTTAGTGAAATGATCAAATCAGGTTATAAAGTGTAAGAACCCAGTATTAGTTTATTCTAAGAAATCAGACTTAGTTTCGTATAGGTGACATTAGATGCCAAAATCAAACCAATCGTAAACATCAAAAAACCAAATCAATATGATTTGAATGGAGTAACTTTGAACGAGCCAATTACTATTTCAAATTTGTTTGGTTTGATTGCTCGAGATTGACGGTAGAAAATAAAGAATTGCCAATCATAAAAATCAGTGGCCTCACTTGGTTCTAATTATCTTCAAAGTTTACTTAGGATTATTTAGTCTAAAAAGATTTTACCTTGCTAAAACTATAAAAAAAAAACAGGCTACTAACTGAGCTGACCCAACTAGTTGTGATTATAGTAAGAAAGCGGGCCCAACTAGTTGGAATTAAGATTTACTTGGTTGATTGATTGAATTAATGCTTGATTGAAACACAATGAAGTTAAATAGGTTAAGTATGAAAAGCAAAAAAAGAAAAAGTAAAGGTAAGAAACTATATGCAAAACCTATGTAACTTGAATGTGTGTCAAAATTAATGAAATAAAACAAGGAGAGACAAAAAAAAAAAAACAAAAACAATACATGGACAAAATCTAAGTAGACATTAGAAACAACTTTGCTTAAGCAGTCTTACATAGTTTGTAGTATTTATTTTTTTAAAAGATCTTTATGCCTATAGCATTAGTGCCACTCATAATATACTGAATGAAGGATAGTTCTCATTATTCTAATATAATGCAAACAAGGTAAGACTTGCCTTTTGGCTTTCAAGCAAAAAATTCTTTAAAGTAGCTTTCCACTGGGATTGTCTTAAAGATTTCTCTATTACTGGGGCTAATAAGGCTCCTAACTTAAATTTTAGCTTGGAGCTATAGAATATTGCCACAGAAAGCCTTTCTATAACTGAGTTCACAAGTACTTTGTGCTTGAGGATTTGATATACTTCATTACTCATAAATATGCCAAAGCTAAAAAATATATTCCCTATTCTAGTGAACTTGTTTAATCACAAGAATATCATCTAGTTCTCATTATGATAGCCCAGTAATTTTGCTCATAAATGTTGGATAATATGTTCCAAGGAGATACTTCTTCAATATCAAGTTCTTTCCACCATTCACTACTAAAAAAATTAATCTATAATTTTTTATCTTCAACATTTTAGTATATAAATGAAAAAAAATTATACAAATGATAAACAAAGAATTATAGTTTCTATGTGTAATCTTTTTCAAATTTTTCTAGCAAGTAATAATATGAACAAATTCAAGTTAAAGTTAAGTAAAAGGGTGAAATTAATCAACCAACAAGGGATGGAAGGAGTACATAAGATTTAGGAAATCGTTAGTTTGATAGTCTGTCAGTCCTATAAAAATATAAGATTATAGGAGTGACAGACAACTTAGGGGCCCTACATCAATAGCTCTGTCATTAAGATCGTTTGGCACACAATAAAAAGATGTAAAAGCCTATAAGAAATAGGTGCTCGTTTTCCTTCCCTTGTCTTGTCCAACCACTAAACAAAATCTGGCTTTATTTAAAAATCTCATCCCAACATCACTTCACTATCATTCTTTCTTCTCTATGCTAGGGCTTCAGGCATCTGAAAAAAATTCACCATCATCTATGTTAGTTATGAAGCAGTTGTAATGCTGTCATTATAATAAAGCTATTCAGGCATGCAAAATTGAATTTTTTTAATGAATTTGTTGCTTAGGTTTGGGGTTTTGGACTGAGTGTGTAAAAGAGTTTCTATTATGATGAACTGATTTTAGAAGCATGTTTAAGGCCAAATGAGGGTTGATGAATTATTCTTTGTTGTTTTTTTTTTTTGTAGAAGTGATGCAACATGACCTACTAGTTTATAAAGAGGATGTTGATCCTCCTACACCAACTATATATGTTAATAAGGGCATAGATCCAAACTACTACTCCTTCCTTGATCTAACTGACACAATTTGGGGGACTGTATTTCTAAAAGAAAAGTGTTTGATTTTGAAGATTACAATTGGTAGTAGAATGTGTATTGAGCATGATGTAAACATCCTTAAGATGTTCAAGAAGTATGAAAAAACCATAGAAATATCTTTTTATATCAAGAATAAGCTTTGCCCCTCAATGAATGTAGATTAGGTGTGAAAAAAAAGTGGACGAAGATCCATCTAATGAATAATTGAGTAAGAGAGCGGTTATTGATGTTAAAGGTATCAAGGAAGGTGAATGCGAAGAGAAAAAGAGTGGGCAAAAAATGCAAGGTGAGAATATGGGAACCATGGGTGAGGAAAAAGTGGAACCATAGTGTGGGAAGAATACAAATGATTATGTTTTGGAGCCAGATGATGTATGAAACCTAAATAAGGGAAACAGATGGAGGATGATATGCAGGTCCAAAATGATATGGCAAACCATAATAATTCACACATGAATAAGGATGATGTGCATGTTAAAAATGAGGAAGGTTTAAGGGATCAAATTAAGGGAAACATTAATGCAAATGATGTACCAGATCTAAATGAGGCATTTGGAAGTGAGGGTCGACCCGAAGCAAATTCAAAAATGCATGAAAGAGAAAGAAAAAGATGATTAAAGGGTGGAAGAGGAAGAATGAGGGATACTGAATCAGTAAGAGACAAGGGTAAGAGGAATAGAAGTACTGAGGATAAGCAAGATGATGTGATAAAGGTTAGTGATAAAGGTGTGCATGTAAGTGGTAAAGTGTTTGAGTTCTTTAATGATGATGAAGATGATGAATGGTGCTCAGGGGGAGGAAAAGTAGAGGAGTGCAAGTTTTGAAGATGAGAATGTAAATGATCTTAAGGGAGAAGTGGATGAGGATAATCATGATATTAGTGACTTAGGGAGTGACACTTCACATGGTGATACCTAACCAATGAAAGGACTATGGAATTTGTGAAGAGGAAGGGTAAGAGTTTGAGAGGAACTCATATGGTAAAATTGAGTTTAAAAGGTTTAATGTTTTCAAAATGTGAACTACTTCAGGGAAGTATTGAAGGATGACTCCTTTGAGAAAGTGTATGAGTTGAAAAGGGTTAAAAAAGAGCTTGCAAGGGTGAGGGCAATTTGTCTGGGGGAGGGGTGTCGATGTTGTATACTTGTATCAATCATGCTTGATAAGATAACCTTTATGGTAAAAACCCTGAATGGCCAACATAGTTGTCTTAGACCCACCAAGAACTCTAATGTAAATGTTAAATGGATTACAAGCAAGCTTCATTATTTCTTGAAGGAAGAACCTGAGATTGTCTACATGAACAAATTAATAAAAAAATCAGGGAAAGTATTATAGTTTCATATTAACAATTGAATTGTTAAAAGTAAGTATTAGGGAGCATATTAGATTTTGGTTATGCCTATTAAATGTCATAAGTAAGCAAACCAATGCTTGTAGACCAAAATTACTTTGTTGTAACTAAAATTTGACCATATTTTTTGAAGGAAAAAAACTAAATGGGTTTAAAATATTGAAGTTAATAGTGCTGCAAACAAAAAAATATGGGCCCATGAAATTAGGTTGAGATATAAATAGTGGAAAGGTAAAAAGGAAAATAAGGAATATTGACAATAATAATAATGATAAAAATAATTATTATTAGATAATAACATGAAATAGGAAAAAGAATTATTGCAGATAAAAAGAAAAATAGAAGCCACAAAATTATGCAAAAAAAATGCTTAGACTCAATATAATGGGATTGAAGGGTAGTGTTACCTAACTGTTCCATTGCTGCCAACACTTAAATACGCAATACACTGTGCTAAGCCCAATATTGTCTACATGAACAAATGAATTAAAAAAATCAGCAAAAGTGTTACTGTAAATGGGTTTAAAATTGAGAAGTTAATGGTGCACGGAATTAGGTAGAGAGAGAGATAGAGCAAAGGTAAATAGAAAAGTATGGAATAATAATAATAATAATAATAATAATAACATGAAATAAGAAAAATAAGTGTTACAGATAAGAAGGAAAATAACAATTATTTACCTTAAGAAAAACAAAAGTCATTGTTATTACTAAAAATAACAATTCAATAACTTGCTTCTTTATTACAATTTTATTGTTTAATTATATTCCCATCTCTTTTTTACTAATTACCATGCATAGACCCATCATAACATAGTCTTTTACTTAAAAACATTATAGATGACTGCTCCAAAAATGAAAAAAGTTGATGAACAAAAACTTTATAGCCATGGGAAAAGATTTTTTGCAAAAAAGCATAATAAGAAATCGAGCCATATGCATGCAAGGGAGTATAGGAAATGGCTTCACCTACTAAAATAAGATGATATTGAAGACAATGGAAATATAGATGTTACAATAGATGAGGAAGTTAGTGATAATTTCCATTTATTTAATAATTGATGCAATTAAACCTATATTCCCGTTCTACAAAATATTACCTTGCAAACAAAAAAATACATTGAACCATCACAGTCAATTTAAGTTAGAATAGATTCATGTCATAATGCCATATTTTGTGTTTATGTATGCTTTTTATACAATGCCTATTTTACTTTTTTGCTTATGTTATCCTTTTTATTTATTATTATTCCAATTTCAAAAGTAGTTTGGCACATGGATGCCAGAGCAAGGCAGTCGCACTACCGAGATGTTATATCTTCTCAGAGAAGAGAAAGCTAAGAACATGCTTTCCTTATAAACATAGGGCGTACTCAAATAACTACGCCACCTACATACAGCCATAGGCCACAAAACAGGGTCAATGTCTTCCGTACTCAGACTCCCATGTTATCTATAACTGAAAGTCAGTTGTCACTTGGGACCATTGTGTATACATCGGTATCTTTGGGTGACAATGATACACCACATGACCATGGTGTCTTTAATCCTCAGTCGTTAAGGACGCCCCTACGTGACATCACCAACATGGTTACACCAAATGTTTCTACTACTTTTGGTGAAACCAAATCAGCAAGTGGAGGATTGAACAGGTTCAATGTCTTTCAGACTCAATCTCCTATGTTATCTGCAATTGAAAATAGGTTGACCATTGGGAGCTTGGTTTATACACCGATTTCTACTATGACTAATGACACACTGAACGGCTCTGCTATTTTCAATCCTTAATTGGCGAGGACACCCCTCTATGACATAATGAACATATCAAGTCCTAATGTTCCTGCTATGTTGGGGGAACCCAAATCAACAACTGGAGGACAACTTTCCTGTATTACTCAAATTGGAGTGCGTCGTCCATCAATGCAAACAACCTTTCAAGTTTGAAAACCCTAAAATGCTAGGAGTTCACTACCTAAAAGGCGTAGACCACACATTATTCAACTTCAGCCGATTCCTATGATAGATCTTAAAACTGAAAATATTATAGATGAAGGTAATCTTGCAAAAATGTTTTAACAATCCATCTTTATCCCATTAGATCTATTAATAGAAGAATGTCTTCAAGCAGATACAGTATCCATGAATAGCATTCCTCTAGAAAATACCACTATCCAAGGACATGTTGCTGCCTGCCATTTGAGTAATGAGCTTTCCATTTTGAATTATATACCTATATTTTCGTACAAAAATGAAAACCTTAGAAAATTTTATTCATTATAGGATGACACTTTGAACAAGAAGATTTTGGACCACCTGGTTGCATATGTCCTAACCAGCATTGTCAAGCAATTGTTTGGTATGAAGAAAGGAGCATTAAGTCACGTCACCTAAGGAATCCTACATTCTCAATCTGCTGTCAAAATGGGAAAGTACAATTGTCCCATAAAGCACCCCATCCAGAATTACTACGCAAGTTGATGGATTACAATAGTGATATTGAGTCTAAGCACTTTCGTAAGCATATATAGGAATTCAATTGTCATTTTTCTTTCACATCAACGGGGGCTGAAATCAATATGGGAATCAATGACGGAGGAGGTCCACCTATTTTTCAATTAAAGGGAGATAATCATCATCATATTGGTTGCCTATTTCCATTTGATGAGGATCCACCAAGATTTGCACAATTGAACATACATGATACAGAGCATGAGACGGAAAACCGAATTAGTAGTTTCGATTCAGAAAATGCTATTGCACTTGATATATCCATTATTGAATCATTAATAAAGATGTTTGATGAGCACAACCAACTTGTGAGAGAGTTTCAAAGGGCTCGTAATATGTTTCGAGAATCTGAAGGTCGCCCTGTCCGGTTGAGGTTGCTTATGTCTAGATTTGGAGATGGCCGCCGATATAACCTACATGAATTTACTGAAATCGCTGGATTAACTGTTGGCCTTGAAGAGGAGGAGGGCAATAAATGAGATATAGTTTTTTTCACGCATCGTTATGGCCCAATACGTCTCAATGTACTACATCCCAAATTAATATCATTACACTTTCCCATATTGAGGCCAGATGGTGTTGATGGTTTTTACGAAGGGATTGCATATCGTGAAGGCAATTTGACTAGAGGCATATGCAATAAGGTGACCATGAGGGAATATTATGCTTTTACAGCTATAACAATGACCTTTCGTTTATTCGTCGGTGCTTTGAGGTGGTAGGCTTTTCCAGCAATATGTTGTGTTTGCATATTGTTGTATTCTTGAGGCACGCTTCAATTGGATTAGATCACATTAAGCTCAATTACGTTGTGAAGTACTATATGGTTTGAAGGATGCCATTAATAGAGGTGATATGAATGCATTATTAACTAGCATACCTTGTATTCTTCCAGCATCATTCACTGGTGGCCCACGCTACATGACTTAAAGGTATCAAGATGCAATGGCTATTTGCTGTTGGATTGGTCATCCATATCTTTTTATTACAGTGACATGCAATCCTAACTAGAATGAGAATACGAAGTGCTTAAAATTGATTCCTGGTCAGGCATCAATAGATATACTTGATATTGTGGCATGTGTGTTTTAGATGAAGTTACAATCTTTGCTTTATGACATTACTAGGGGACAACATTTTGGTAGATCTATGGGCAGTAATAACACATTATCCAATTTGTATGTTATATACATTACCAATAACACTTATTATACATTTGTATGTTATATATGTTACCAATAACACTAGGTAATTCTTTGTAATTTTGTTTGCATGCAGTTGTTGTTACAGTAGAAAACAAAAAACGTGGCCTACCACATGCACATATTGCTCTTTTCCTGCATCAAAAAGACAAACTCACTGACCCTGCATTTAACGATAAATATATATTTGCTGAGTTGCCTAACAAATAAATCAACCCTGTTGGATATGTGGCAATGGCCAAGCACATGATGCACGGCCCTTGTGGAAATGCTAACTATAGATCCCATTGTATGGTTAATGGCAAGTGCAAGAAAAAATACCCTCGTGCATTTTAATCTGGAACATTAGTTGGTGAAGATGGTATCCTGTATATAGGTGCTGATGTACAGATGATACGACTATAAATCATGAATGTATTCTTGATAATCGGTCTATTGTCCTTCACAACGTTGATTTAATTGTGAAACATGACTGTCATTGCAATATTGAGAAAATGAATAAGGATAACTACATGAAGTACTTGTGCAAATACATGCACAAGAGGGAGTGATAGGTCGACTGTTGTGATTGAAAGTTCTGGGTCCAATTCTTTAGTTACTCAGTTGCCAACTAGGCATGAGGTTGATGAAATTAAACAATATATAGATTGTAGATATATATCAACATCTGAGGCATGCTGGCACATTTTTGGGTTTGAAATTCATCACCATGACCCTTCTGTGGAATGTCTATCTTTCCATCTTCCCAATGAACAAAATATTGTGTACCCAGGAAATGTGAACATCTAGAACATTATTGAACATCAGAGAAATAGTGTCACAAAATTCTTGGCATGGATGCGTCGTAACATAAATGATGATGCATCGAAGAAGTTAACGTATGTGGAGTTCTCTATGCATTATATTTGGAATAGACAGAATAAAAAATGGACTCCTCGGTTGAGAGGAAGAGCTGTAGGTAGGATATGGAATGTACACCTGACTGCTGGTGAAAAGTATTACCTTCGTATGTTGTTGAATGTTCAACGAGTCCCAACCTCATTTGATGATTTACGAACAATTTGAGGTATTATTTATCCTACTTTTAAGGAAGCGTGTCTTGCATTGGGTTTGCTAGATGGCGATGGCGAGTGGCATGAGGCACTACATGAATCTTCCCAATAGGCAATGCCTTTTTATTTAAAGGAGCTATTTGTGAGAATGTTATTATTTTGTCAAGTTGTGGACCCATATGAGCTTTGGATGCGACATCGTGATGCATTGTTCGATGGTGTTATCACAATGCAACATCGAGTCAGGAATGATCATGAATTAGTATTATTAGACTTGGAAAAGTACAATTATGCACTTTACGATGTTGAGAAAATCCTAAATAGGAATGAAAGGAGTTTGAAGGAATTTGTTGGTATGTCGTATCTCGATCTGACTACTTTAGTTATCGAGTACAATTCATTGATACTTGAAGAGTTGAATTATGATTGGGCTGCACTTGATGTAGAGCATTCATCTTTATATCATGGTTTGAATGCAGGCCAATTATGAGTTTACAATTCTGTACTGGGTTCAGTACAATCTGGAATTGGTGGACTTTTCTTTGTATATGAAAGTGGCAGCACTGGTAAAACATATCTTTGGTGCACACTTCTACCACATGTTCGCTTTGAGGGAAAGATAGCATTAGGTGTTGCATCGTTAGGTATTCCTGCACTTCTATTGCCAAGGGTAGGCACTGCCCATTCATGAATCAAAATCCCCATCAAGTTAGATAAAGATTCTGTATGCAATGTCAAACAATCAACTCCGCTGGCAGAGTTATTGTGTAGGATGAGTCTTATTATATGGGATCAGGCACCCATGGCTCACCGACATGCTTTTGAGGCTGTAGATCACACTATGCGTGACATCATGCATCCCCATGATGATATTGCTTTTACTAGAATTTTTGGCGGAAAAACTGTTGTACTCGGTGGGGATTTTTGACAAATCTTGCCTATCATTAATCGTGGTAGTAGGGGTGATATTGTTGCAGCATCATTACCTTCATCTGCTCTTTGGTCACATTGTAGTCTTCACATTCTTGCTCAAAATATGAGATTGGTAAATTCTAAAAATCCAGAAGTTGTTGAGTTTTGCAAATGGATATTGAACCCTGGAGAAGGTCGTTTTCCATTACAAAAGTTATCAGATGATGAAGAGGAACCAATTTGGACCAAAATCCCTAATAGATTTTGAATTTCCCTACATGAGGATCTAATTGATGATGTTATCCAAGATACTTTTCCAAATTTGCATATGATGCTTACTGATGAGGGGTATCTTAAAGAAAGGGCAATATTTGCAACAAAAAATGATATTGTTGATGAAATTAATGATCACCTACTTGCATTAATCCCTGGAGATGGTAAAACATACTTAAGTGCAGATCATATCTCACCGTCCTCTGAAAATATTGAAACACATACACTATTATATCCAATTGAGTTCTTAAATAGTTTGAAGTTTTCTGGACTTTCTAATCATGTCTTAGACTTGAAGGTTGGGGCCCCCCATAATATTGTTAAGAAATATAAACCAAGCAATTGGGTTGTCTAATGGGACATGACTTATTGTTACTCGGCTTGCCGATAGAGTAATTTAGGCAAAGATCTTAACTAGAAGTCACACAAGTAACCGTTGTTTGATTCCACAAATTGAGATAGTACCTTTTGACACTCAATTATCATTTGATCTTTCTCGACAGCAATTCTCAGTAAAACCATGTTTTGCCATGACAATAAATAAGAGTCAAGGACAAACATTCAATCATGTTGGACTCTACCTTCCAGAACCCATTTTTAGTCATGGACAACTATATGTTGCTACTTCTCGTTTAACCTTACTTGATGGATTCCGAATATTGTTGCGAAATAACAATCCAAGATTCATGACACACACAAAGAATATTTTATGCACAGAAGTTTTTGAATGCTTATATAATCGCCACATTTGAAGTGCACATTCTTGGTATTATTCAAGTCATATAATTTATTTACTTCAAATGTTTTATTGTGACATAATGAAATACTTGCTTAATGCGGCATTAATAAGTATATTAGCTTATGTTTGTTTTTTTATATCTCTAAACTATAGTTGCTTGATTTTTCAAATTTAGTTTCCTAATATGCGAACCTAACAATAACATCAAATACGGGGCCTTACACGAGTTGGATATAATTGGTGCTTAAAGGTTCACGTTACTCGTATTTGGGACGTCGTGACAAGAGATGAAAGCTTAATCAGAATGGAGATGATCTTTCTAGATTCTAATGTATACTTTTATTTGAACATAAAATTATTGTACTTATCATTTATATCAATTGTATTTTGCTAATTGTTGTTTCCTGCAGAATGACCATATATGTGCAAGAATCCCGAAGGAGCTGGATAACAAGTTTTGTGCTACTATTGAAGAAGGTTATGTCTTCACTGTTAAGAACTTCATTGTTAGTCGTCCTTCTGATGTTCAAAACCCTATGAGTTGTCTACATAAAATATTTTTTTCGAGGTACACTACTGTAGCCTAGCTTAGTGCTGTTTGCCCTGATATTAAACGGCACAAATTTGAGTTTGTAAAGTTTTCGGATGTCAACAAGCGTGTTCCACGTAATGTTTATTCAATAGGTATTCTTCTTGCCAAATTTTTAAGAAAACCTTGATATAGAGCATCATTTAGAAGACTAATATATAGTTTGTTTGTTGATATATTTTTATTGTCATTACTGCATCATATAAACAGATATCATTGGAAAACTTTGGAAACTTGGGCCTATGATTTCTCAGCAGGTTAAACATGGCCCTCTTACTTGTAGGTGTACACTTTACTTAAGGAACCACAAGTAAGTACTTTTTGATACACACATAAATATTCATTTTCCTCCTAAGCAATATATTAAATAATAAGTTCGATATTTGCAGTGGTGTGGAACTTGAGGTTGTGCTATGGGGTGACAGAGTTGACCTTGGTGATCATCAGTGCATCTTAAGCATGAACTATAAAAATTTTATTTTGGTTATAACATCTACATATGTAAAGTAATTTGCAGGTATAAGGCACTGGTGCATTCGCGATACTTTATTGAATTGCCTTTCAATGATCTGGTATAATTTTATTAAATGCATTCACACTTCCTGATATGTGCATTCCATTTGTAGGAAAGGATTTTTTGTGTTTAACATGTGCAACCAAAATATATGTCAATCTTGACATCTTTGCGGTAGCTATCTTGGAACAATCGTAAGATTATAAAAAAAAAGTATCAATTTAATTTTTCACTTATTATTATTAAGGTGCACCTAATAAGTTCAGTATTTTTACATGCTTGTTATTGGTGATTTTAGCGTTATTAATGATGCTGCTGATCAGTGAGTAGCGAATGATTCAACAATTAGTGACATTACTGAGCGCTTTACCCTGCTTGATATTGAGAATCCTTGCTCGGAGCCTATTGTTGAAGTATATTAAATTTAGTATCCACTAACTTAAACTCATGTGATTTCATCATTGGTGATCAGTTCCATTTGTTTTAACAAAATAAAGTTTTCTACTGCTCTGTAACAATTATGTGTGTTGCTCAACAATACCTCTGGTATTATGAGGGCTGCAGTACTTGCTTGAAAAAAGTACAACTTCAAGGTTCGATGTCCTATTGTGATAAATACAATACAGTTACTAGAAAACGGGTCATCGGGTTTTTATGACTAACTACCAATATTACTTCATCTTTTTATTACTAATATTATTGCCATGCCATAGACTTGTGATATTTTTATATGTTTCATTATGTAGGTATAAAGTAAGTCTGAGGGTTGCAGACCACTCATTCGACACATATTTTGTTGCATTCGACAAGGTTGAAGAGCTGTTGATTTCATCATTGGTGATCAGTTCCATTTGTTTTAATAGAATAAAGTTTTCTGCTTCTCTATAAAAATTATGTGTGTTGATCAACAGTACCCCTGATATTATGAGGGTTGCAATACTTGCTTGAAGAAAGTACAACTTCAAGGTTCGATGTACTATTGTGATAAATACAATACAGTTACTAGCAAATGGGTCATCAGGTTCTTATGACTCACTACCAATATTACTTCATTTGTTTATTACTAATTACTAATATTATTGCCCTGCCATAGACTTGTGATATTTTTTATATGTTTCATTATGTAGGTATAAAGTAAGTCTGAGGGTTGTAGACCACTCATTCGACAGGGTTGAAAAGCTGTTGATTGGATGCCCAACCTCTGAATTATATAGCGCAAAGGACACAATCTGTGTTCGCAACAACTTTATTTTCACTTATATGCAACTGTCAATGTCATATTATCGTGTTTTAAATGTAGGTGGAAGGGCAAGAAAAAACACAAATGATATTTGGACGCCTAATGGGTAGTCAATTTATTTGGGATGCGCAAATAACAAAGTATAATCGTCAGAATTTACATTCTGCATTTACAATGAGGAAAATGCATCCAATAAAATTGGTCAGCTGACAGTCGATTACTACTTCAGCTTATTTCCAAGGTATCACTTGTGATTGTTTTAGGATTGAAACAATTCTAATATTTTTTTATAAAATTATATATGCCTTGGATCAACTAATTATTTGTGTATTATTACTGTAATTATCAGTTTCAATCATTTGGTAATGGAAGCTCCCCCTTAAAAAGACATTTTCCAACTGAAATGTCATTAAGTCTTCAGTCACCTACGCGCCATCACTGTCCCGTGTTAGAATATAACACTTTAAGTTTATTTTTTGTTAATATATTGTCTTACTAATGTCAATAACTTTGTATTCATAGGGACATGAGTTCGGAACTAAACTGCTGTGACATTGTTACAACTGTTGTTGCCCTAGACACTAGGAATAATACACCCAGTTTGATCGATGCAAGGTACTTAATTATTTAATATTCAACATTCTTATAAAGTTTTAAAGTTTAAGTTATTTTTTGTTCACATAATGTTGAGATTGATCTGTATTTTATACTATGCCACAATGTACATGATGTTTTTACTATTATAAGTGACAGTACAAGTAATGACTTATCAACTCATGGAAACTCACTGAATACTTTGTTACCACAACATTTTCGATATGCAAGTGTAATGTAAATATTATATCTTTGTTATATACATTATATGAGGTGATTTTTTTTAAAAAAATGTAATCTTTCTTTAATTTACTAGTAAGGAATTTGTGATCATCCAATAACTTTTATAAAAAAATTTTAACCATCAGATGATGGATTGATTGAGTCTTTCGACAGGTTCGAATCTACTCCTAATATAGCAAAATTAATCCCCACAATTTCTTTTGGAGATGGTTACATACCCCTAACAAATTTCCTCTATATGAATATCTATTGCAATTTATTACTTTATGATCAACCTGCAGGCCAAGATATGGACACTGATGGTATGACTACCTAAAATCTTTGCAATAAGAAGCCTAAGTGGTTAAAGGGACATAAAATTTTTCTTTGTTGGCATTTGGTTGAGATTTTTAGTTTCAAAAAAATGGTTGAAATGTTTGACTTTGTTGGAATATATTTAGAACCAATTTTTTTATAACAATTTCAATATTTTAGTTTTTTTTGCAATGCAATACTATTTTGTAACCCGTGGCAACGCCAGGTATGTAAACTAGTTTATCTAAATAGGACAACATTTCTCATTGGATTGAACAAAATTATTTACAAATAGTATTCTTGCAAAATTAACAAAATTTTACAAAACACTATATTTGTAAGAATAAAATAACACTTCTTACTATAATGAACAGCACTTATAACTGAAAGGAACAACACTTATCATGAACACACATCTTACAAAATAAATAACACATTACTGAACAACATATTTGTATGAATGAAATAACATTCATTACTAAAGGGAACAATACGTATTACTAAACAGAACAACACTTATTACAAATAGCACATCTTATGAAATGAACAATATGTTACAGAACAATACATTTGTATGATTAAAGCAACACTTATTACTAAATGAAACAACAATTATTACTGAATGAAACAGTACTTGTTACAAATAGCACATCTTATGAAATGAATAACATATTACGGAACAATACATATGTATTAACGGAATAACACTTATTACTAAATGGAATAACATTTATTACGTATAGCATATCTCATAAAAAAAATAGTATATTATAGAACAGTACATTTATATGAATGGAACATCAGCTATCACTGAACAGAATAGCATTATGGAATAAAACTATATTTCGCTCTAAATAAAAGTTGAGTCCATCAGCACCACTATCAACGTACTCTTTCAGCCAACTCCTATTGGCAGCAACCTCTATCGCTAGGGTTACCTTTCTTTGTAGCGTCATCTCCTTCAATCTCTTCTTTACTGGACATATTCCTATGGTGAGTCTAATTCACGTTCACTTAGACTTGTCATCGGCTACATAATCAAAGGAGTTGATGGAGTACGACGTCCTCTGCTATTTCATTCTTACAAATTTGGTGTTCTGTAAAATATTACTTCCTTCATCCCATATTCCATGCACCATTCACTTTCAGCAATTAATCTATGATTTTTTATTTTCAACATTTTAGTGTATAAATGAAGAACTTTTCTATAAGAATGATAAATTAAGATATATAGTTTCTAAATATATTTTTTTAAAATTTTTTCTAAGAAATACTAATATGAATAAATTCAAGTCAAACTATGTGAAAAAGTCAAATGGTGCAAAGAATATGGGACGGGGGAAGTATTAATTTGGGAAGAAATTTTGTCCATAAATAATATTCTTTGAATCAACATAAGAAATGTTGTTTCCTTCAGACAAATGTGTTCTTCTTTAATTAAAGTATTGTTCCTTTCAGACAAATGTGATGTTTTTTTCAGATAAATGCGCTGTTCTATAAAGTGTTGCTCTTTTCAGACAAATGTATTGTTCAAGCCATGGTAGCAGTTTCATAAATATTACGAAAATATGGGTGCAACACTGGATCTAAGAGTATTTTATCCTGAGCCATTATGGTATGCAAAATAGAGAACTTGCAGATTATTTTTTGAGCAGCAACACCTTTTTATTTATTCACGAATAAAAAGCTATAAATTAAAGTCCAACAAACTGCTGGACTAGAAAAATATTCCCATCATAAACACAAATCCCTAGTTAAGTTACTTACCCTAATTTTTCAATCCCAATAGTGGATCCAGCCTCTATTCACTCATTTTATAGTTTAATGCTTTGTCTGTTAACTTCCTACAAGATAGAAAAAACTGAATGTCATAGAATATCCTAGAAGTAGAACACTATCTCTTTAAGAACCAATTTTTTGCTATTTTTCCTAGTACCCAAGCCAACACATTTAGTGTAGCTTCCCAAACTGTTATTTGCGGCTTCCATAGATTGAAATGTTTGGTTTTGTTTTCGGTGCACTCAGTAGATTGACTCTAGACACAACATCCACTGGCCACCAACTACAAGCACCTAACCAACAAATGATCTATTTCCTTTGAAACGCTTCTGCATATTGGACACAACTCATCCACCAAATAAACTCCACGACTTGAAAAGTTTGCCGGAGTTGGTAGCATGTCTTGAAGCATCCCCCAGAGGAAAACAATCACTTTTTGGGGACACAAGTGATGACCAACATTCATACCTAGAAGAATGGTTCTCTTGCAGGAACAACTTATCAAACATGTTGTTGATGTGCTTGACTGAATATATGCCATCTTTACATGGTGTTCAATAGCAAGCATCTTCTTCCTCTGCAGATGGAAAAAAAAATCACTGGAAAGCTAAATTGGCCCAGCAAACTCTCCCAATTCTCTCCATCGAAGTGTCTTTCACCAGTTCAAAAACTATCTCCACCCATTTCCCCACTTTCTTTATGACACTACAATTGTTCAACATCTCCAACATATACAGCCCAGGAAATCTCTCCATAAAACACATAATTTCCTCCCCAAATGTTCTTCCAAAATCTAACTCTTAAACCATTACCCACCTGCCAATGAATGACATTGACAAACAAAACACCAGTTTTTTTATATGTCCTCACTCGTTTTAATTATACTCCCTATTTCTCAAAATCTACCTTAAACAGTAAAGTTTTCTTCCTACTTCTCTTTACAGAGTAAAGCACTTCATTTGCAATTAAGACTCTATTTAATATTGGTCTTCCTTTCATAAATGCACTTTGAGCTTCTCTAGTAAGATAATAGATAACCTTTTTCAATCTCTTTGGAAGTATCTTGGAAATTATCTCGTATTGGCACCCAAGAAAACTTAGCGGCCAGTACCTTTTTAGCCCTAGTGGGTTATTATTTTTTTAGTATCAAGATCAGAAATGAAGCATTCTTACCTCTCTATAATATTCATGGTTCTCAAAATCCTTCACAAACACATCATATTATGCGATTTAGCACAAAATATTGTGCAATACCATACTATTCTGCACAATAGTTTAATATTTTATAGCATTATATGTAATGCATGTTGTTGCCGTGGAAACAAAAACATCAATTAAGATACCTCATTTGTGGTTCCTTATTTAAAAAATTTCTGGATTTAACCAGTACTGCAATTGAATCAATATTCCTACACTGTTGAAATCCACCCAGGATCATAAAGATTGTGACTTGGCCTATGACAATGAAGATCGAGGGAGCAAAGTGTACAGTTATCAAACAAGAGGGGAAAAAGTGTAGAATCAACCAAACGTCAGGTGTAGTAATTGTAATTCTCCCTATTTTCATTAATGTAATTAATAGAGTTTGAGTTTTTTAACTTTTTATTTTTGTTAGTGTAATTGGAAAATTCCATACATGATTATTATTCAATTATTTTAATTGTTTTCATGCAATTTTTTTCTTAAATTACATATTTTAATATTTTATTTGAAGAAAAATAAAAATAGAAGTGAGGTATAAATTAAAATTTTCAAAATAAATAAATAAATGAATAAAGTAATGATGAAGTCATCGCTTAGAAAGCAACTGACCATGCTCAACACTTTACGTGATTGCAAACTTGTTTCCTTTCGAAAGGGAGGCGCATTTCTTGCCATGATTTAGCAACGATATCAAGGCATCAAGGTTTTTTTTTTCATGAGTTGAAAGAAAAGCAACGAATTATACTTTTTTTTTGTTCGTTTTTTCTGTACGTAGTTCTACCCAATTTCAACCCAGACACTTGACAAATTTTGCTTGTAGTTTCAATATTACAACTATGGGGCTTCCATCTCAACAATCCAATTCCTTTCCTTTAAAACCCTACTCTTGATTCTGCATTAGAAGTCCTTGCCAAACTAAGCTAACTAAGAATCCATTCCTCATGCTTCGCTCATGTGCATTCGCGTGGGAGGGCACCGTTAGTAGCTAGAAACCTCATATTGTCGCTACAATAGTTGTAGAACCTTGAGTTCTCCTGTACCCACCTAACCAACCCTCGTTCAACATGGTCTAGCTCCCTGATCTCGTTAAAATTTCTGGCCTTTAAGTTTCTGTAGTAGGCTTTGAAAGGGCCCTTGGACCAATTTGTTTGCACCTTCCTCTTTGTGTCACCCAATCTCCACTCCACAAGGAGCAATAGATCTTCATCCGTTGCTTGTTCAAGTATGGAATCCCAAATATTTCTTGGATGGTGAACACCCTTATGGGGATATCATCGACAAAGAATCTGATAAAAAAAAAGAGTGAATGACAGTTAATACCTTTTTCATCATTATGACTCATCCAATCACTGAAAGGAGCCCATCGAAGCAAGACATAAACATACATATAGTATTGAGATTGACCCACAACTTTGCCTTATTAACTTAACAATCTAGCACCAGCTACAAATAGTTTGCTTCTTCTAAATTCATCAAATGTGAAATTAGTAAGCCATCTAAGGATGCCCCAATAATCTCCCCATCTAAGTGATTCAAATACATTGGCCATGCTCCCCCTTTGAATTGTATATTTCAAGCACCATCAATCTACTCAACTATCGGTGGAGCAATGCATAAGGCAATGGCGGAGCCAATAAGGGGGCAGGGGTGTGAGAGCCCTCTAACTCAACATAATTCATGAACTATGATTAGGCCAAAAAATTATTTTATACATATTTAGTAAAATAAAAAATTTATATATAAATTTTTATAGTTTACAATGGATGTTATTACACAAAAAATATCGCTAGCTATCATATTCACTTAGCGCCACAACCTGGCCGCCCTAACAAAAAAAATCCTAGCTCCACCCCTGGTACGAGTCATCACCTATTCTTAGATTTCGCTCAACCATGGCTAGAGACATTAGAGTCACACCTTGTCTCAACCTTAAACCCAACCAAACTATTAGCTTCGATGCCATTACTGGGAGCAGCTGGTAGACCTCTCATAAACAAATGCTTAAATAGAGAAAAGGTAACTAATAATTTAAAATGGTGTTATTCTTACATGATGTTTTTGGGATTCCATAGGATGGTATAGTTGTGAAAGTCTTTAGTTGGATCAAACCATAGCCGGAACTCCTCCTCCCTATCCTCTGTCCCATTGGCATATATATTGGTGTGAAGAGTGTAGGGCTCACCACTTGTGTTCCCCAAGAACTCAAAATCTATTTCATCATGGTTTGCTCTTTTTGAAGATAGCTACGTCTCTAGCAATAGAAATCATCATTAAACAATATTTATTTCATATATATATAAGGGAAACAAGATATTTGTAGCGCTTGATTATAAAATAAAAAGTATTTTAGATGTTTTAGACTTAGATCTTGTGTATACATTAATCATGTAACTGGTACAAAACCAAATGTATATAGGCTCAATTTGGTATGTTTAGAAAAAGGATCCCACAATAAGAGTTAGAGTTTTGAAAAAACCATTGTAATCATTCAGAAGTTATTTGAGCCTTCTACACTAACCTTAAATTCTATTTCTAATTGAAGTCTAATCTAATTAATTAATCGAAATTCAAAGGAAGAAAAAGGGACAAGAAATGGCTACACACATAAAAAGTGGTAACTGTTCCAAAGGAATCACCCAGATGAAGTTTCATTTGGACATCAAATATTCTGAAAAGGTAATCATTTCTGGAAATGAAGCCACTGCCATTGATTAGGTCAAGCTTGACCTTAAGCAGCTTTCCTTCTTCCAAAATTCTAATGTGAGAATTTCCATAGAGAATTTCTATGTCTGTGTTGAAATTTGCAAAGATTGTGGCCAATGATTTAAGGATAAAGAAAATCCAAAATAGAGATGAAAGATTTGAGGTGATTTTCCTCTTCTGGGAGGAAGTGAGAGGTAACTAATAAGGCTATAATTATCTCACCATTTTAGTATAAATATATTTCCTCAAAAACTTGTGTCCAAAAAAAAGTCTCAAGGGACATTTGAATTTGGATTGAATTCGGCCTATATTTAGTTCTATGACCAAACTTTCCATTGACTTGGGAAACTCTGGATTAAAATCCATGTCCAAAACATGGATTTACTTACACTACAAGGGAACAAGGCATTTGAAATGGGAAAAAAATGTAGGAAAATCGTAGGAAATGAACATTTCCTACAATTAAAATCGTAGGATAAAACTGTAGGAAAAAGTAGTGTCGGAAATAAAAACCGTCGGATAAGCGTAAAAGAGTCCTACGCTTTTATGATGCCTGTGGACCCCAGCTTATCCGACGGTTTAGAGATGAATTAACTTCTACATTTTTCTGACAAAAGTATTTCCTACAGGTTTGTGACCCCAATAGTCTTATGTTTTTGTGACCCCACTTGTCTTACGGTTTTGTGACTTTCAATGTACTACGCTTTTGTGACAATTTTTGTCCTACAGTTCTGTGACATAATACTCCTACACATTTTTGACTAAACTATCTCCTACGATTTTCTGACATTAACGTATTTTTCCTACGATTTTGTGACGAGTTAAAGATTTTAGTAAATTAATTTATACATAAATTAAAAACATATTATATAGCGTTATATATATATATATATATATATATATATATATATATATATATATATATATATATATATAATATTTTATTATTATTATTATTATTATTATTATTATTATTATTATTATTATTATTATTATTATTATTATATAACAATTGATCAAAGTAGTCAACAATTCACTATACATAAAAGTAATCAAATTTTACAGAAAAAGTCAATTACAAATAATTGAAGGTCTAATATAAAATCAAAGGGATGCAATGCCGGGCTGATCATCGTCATCTCGCTGGCTACGATTGGCGTCATGATGCTGAGTTGAGGATCTGGTCCGTAGGTCGTCTGAGAGAGCTAATGCAGGTATAATCCCCTGTTGGATCAACCTGTTAAGCATGGTACTCATTGCAGCCTTAGTCTCTCATTGTACCTGAGTACGAACCTCTACTTGTAACTGGGTAAAATCATTCCGTAACTGGGTGTTCTCAGCCCTCAGCTGAGCAATCTCAGCCAAATCAGCACGTGGAGCCTAAAAAATTTGATAAGTAGCAATTAGCAATGTAAAAGTGATAAAAATAATTAATTAAGTTAAATAGAAATGAAAAATACCCGATTTGGTCCAAAAGTGTGGGGATCAGCGAGTCGGAGCAGAACACCCAGTAATCGGCTTTTTTTTGGTGGGCCTAGAACCTCGCTCCATACCTTTGCATAGAACTGCGGGCGGTTATTCGGATTCTGGTATTTTTCTTGAATCTGCTGGACATATCTATCCTACAAGAAAAAGAAATTAGAGTTAATAAGACACATAATGTATTTTTAAAACATTGTTAGTAGTGGTACATGAAAATTTATTACTTGTAGCTGCTGTGACATTGGATCGATGGGCTGACCGGTCCTCTTGCGTCTATGAATATGAGACCACCACTCATCAAAAGATGGCTCAACTCCATCTCAGGCTTTTGTCTGCACACTTTTAGATATCATTAAAATTTTAAGTAATTAATAAATCACATAAAAAATTATAACGTATAGAAAGGAGAAGTTGCTACCACACGATCCTAGTGCATCTCGCCTGGGACTGAGCCCATCGTGTGCTTCGGAACAAGGCCTAAGTTATCCGCTGTGTGCTTGGCTTGGGAACCAACCTCTGATAGCTTCTTCTATCTCTCCTACTCCTACTGGTCGCACAACTGGTGTCGCGGAACGGGGCCCCAGCGCCCCAAATTTCTTGGCTTGTAGGCCCTTAGGGACTATGAATCCTACTTAGTTACTATTGGCTAACTATTACTCGTCAGTATAAATTAAAACAATTTACGTGCAACTAGTTTCTTAGCCTACCTTACAAAAGATATGCGTGTTTTTGTCCTGGCAATGCAAATGAATAAGTAAACTATTTGTTAAAAACATTGCTTGAGCATTTCATTTAAAACATGCTTAAATCGTGCCAAGACAGTGAAATGCTAGTTACTTTGGCTTCAAGTAATAGTCTATGCACATTTAACATCACTAACATGCACCCAAAAGTAACTCAATGCTTTTACACCACAATGTATCCTAATAGAGGCAACACCTTAGTACACAAGGTACTATATACATAAGACAAAAACCTAACTAAGATCCTTTACTTGAGCCCCACCTTTGAGCTATCAAAGCTCCAAGTGCAAGCCCTTCCTTAGTCCCTATGCACCCTTTAGCCTCTACACTGTAAAGGCATAGAACTTAGTCAGTACGTAGCTTAGTCCACAAGTAAATTTAGAATTACAAGGATTCTAGAGAAAGAATACTTGCAAAAAGAGAAAGCTTAGCCCACAACTATCCACTAGTTGTTAGGCCCAATGTTAGAACCTGCACAACAAACTTAAGGGAGTGAGCACATGAATGTACTTAGAAAGGGTCCCTTGGGGTACCTGCAAAGAAGATAACAACAAGCCAACATGCAACCATGACAAACAAACAATCAAGTAGCCAACCAACAAGCAACTCAAGACAACAACATGTAAGATATGCAATGCATGAATGTATGATATGCAATTCACACAATCTTTGAGACTTCTTGCACACTAAGTGCCTTATACTTGCCGTCCAAATGGCGGAGGTACTTGAGACACTGGCCCTCGTATCCCAAATACTTTACCTCCCTTAAGTCCCACTTACAGGTCTTAGAGTAGCTCGTCACCTCATCCCAAACTTACCCGCCTTACCCTTAATTTATTGTACAGGGTAACCATCTTATGTGGTTTAACTTGCCAAACCCTTAGAGTTTAGCTTAGAGCTCCTTAGTGGCTCACTTACCAAACCCAATGGTTTGGTTGGGATCTTCTTAGGTTTCTTATTCACTTCTCTTAGGTTTGAGACCTTTTTCTTCTAGGCCAATGTAGCCTCTGAAACTGACTTAATCCCCCTTAGTGCCCACTTGACAACTTGAGCACCTTTAGCCCTTAGCCACCTTACTTAGCTCTAACTTAACAACTATACTTAGCTACCTCTTAAATAATGCATAATTATTCACTTAGGATTGAGTCTAAGACCCAACCAAGGCTACGAAACGTCTTAAATTGGCCCAGGGATGATAACTGAGGGTTTGAACACTTTTAGGATGCCCCGAGCTTGAGGGATAATTGCATTGGCGGCGCTGTCGGTGACGCGTCGCCAAAGGCATTGATGCTCGGGTATCCTGATGTTTATCGGTGATGCGTCTCTAGTTCGCGTTGCCAAATGGCGTCACCAATGCATTTACAGCATTGTGCGACAGCATGCAAACTTGCACGAAACTTGCTCAAAGTTCCTCATCCCAAGTCTGATTCACATGGGTCTTGTTTCTACTTCATTCCCATACATAACACTACATTTCTATGCATTATTTAAGCTAGATTAACTTGAACCCTTACCTCAAACTCATCCACAAGCAAGAATCAAAGCACATGCCCTCTTTAGCTCAACCAAGCTCTCTTGAGTTCCAATCCTAAAACCAACATGATATGACACCAAAAACCTTAAATCAAGACCCTTTCTAGCTATGGGAACAACTTAGAACTAGCCCATATAAAATCAAGAAGCTTACCTAAGGTTTCAAGTCCAAAACAAGCATCAAAGAGCTAGATTGAAGCAAGAACACCAAAATGGAGCTTGAGGTTTCTTGTAATCACGTTGGGGCCTTGGAATTCAATGGGAATTTGTAGAATTAGGGAGCTTTGGAGCATAAATTTTGGTGGGGAGAGGAAGCTACGAATTTTAGGAAAGAGAGCAAATGGTAAAGGAAGTCAACTAACCCAAAAAAATCCTAACTCCCCCACTAAGGCATACTTCTTATTTTCTTGCTCCTTGACTCTCAAGTTCTCATTTGTTCTACCTTGGTCACCAAACACTCACCCAAAACCATCTTTCCTTTGTCCTAAAGAATGCCCAAGAGCATCCTACACTTGGCCTCTTTGACACTTAAGCCACTTAAGACATAAATGGCTCAATTAAAGACTTAGTGCGACTTTTTACTCTTTTCCTTCAAAGATGGTTCTAAAAGCTAGGATAACTAATGGTCTTGACTTTACTAGGCCAAATTTCTTACATGACCCTAATTTCATCAAAATTATAGTCATGCTATTTACTTGGGTCAAAAATTACCATTTTGCCCCTTTTTGACCTTTAGGTGCCAAACCACACTTAGGAACTCGCTTACTTAGCTAAGCTTGTCTTTCTTGCTTAACAAGGTGCTAACTTGAGGTACTTAATTTAAAAACACGTAAATAAATTGAAAATAAATACTTACTTGGTTAAGACCCATCATTAACTAGGAGAGCCGTAACAACTGGTTCCATACCTCTAATGATAGACACATTTCGTACAAACCGCGAACTATAGTCAAACACAATCCGCACAGATGTGGCCGAAGTCTCTGGCGTCCCATCTATAATAGTTCTCCAATATCAAAAGAGAGAAAAAATATGAATTAGTCCATATACAAACTATTGTTTAAAAATGTACAGAAACTAATTACCTCTAACTTGGTGACGTGCTCCTCTCGTGCTCCTCTCGTGCAACTCGAGATGCATGTGACCAAGCTATACAACTTTCGCCCCACAACCTCACATGAATGGAGGCTACAGTGGAATGAACGGACTCATCAATGGCTAAATTGTAACAAATTTAAATTATAGTAAGATATATATAAAGTGATGTAATTAAAAACAGCAGATAATTATATCAACAATTAAATTTGTAGGAGTCAGTAACACTTACTCTCGAGGGATGATCATCGGACGGTCTTGCGGAGGTAGAGGTGGTGGTAAGTCAACTACCCGCGAGCCTCGCCTTCTAGGGAATGGGGCGCCATTAGCTGGCTGGGCGTCATGTGCGACAGTTGGGCCGCCATCATCTGGCTGCCACTGAGGCGATTGCTTTTGCTGATGCTGAGTCGGGTGTAAGCCAACTAGATGGGTGGGTATACCAATCTCATCTAGATCAAGGAATGAATTAGGATCGAGCTCCCATGTGGGCTGCCTGATCCCCGTATGCTGGTAATGAGATGACCCAAATATTCCGCTCATATCCGGGTAATAAGCATTGGGCTGGGTGTCTCAAAACTGATGAAATGCGGAGCTCGATGCGCTAAATGTCTAGGGCATATAAGGTCTACGCACCGGAGTGTATGGCACCTGGGTCTATGCCACCGGGGTGGCAGTATGGGTATGTGGCAGCAGGGTCTTTGGCACTTGGGTCTGAGTTTAAGTCTATGACACTTGGGTAAGTGTCACAGCAGGCGGTCGTGAACCTCGACTACGTCGCGGGTCTTGTAAGTCTTTAGTTGGGCGTTTGCCCGAGCCTGACTGTCTGGGGCAAACCATCCTAAAATTAAAGTGTAACATGTTTTTAATTTTTTTTAATTATTGAAAAAATGTTTATTACATAAATATTTCATACTAAATTACCATTACGTCATAGTCTTTTATTTATAAATGACCATTACTACAATAACATTTACTTATTAAATTTCATTATTGCAGTAAAATCATTAATTTCTAAATTGCAATTATTTCAATACCATTTGTGCAGTAACAATTTTTATAAATTACCAATTATTCGACTAATACTTATTTATAAATTACAATTATTAAACTAGCATTAACTGATTACACTAACATTATTGAAGTGACATTATTGTACTAACTTTAACTAATTACATTAACATTATTTGAAGTAACAACAATATTACACTAACATTATTGACGTAACGGTTTTTTATAACTGACCACATACATATTACATTCATTTGTATAAATATAACTTACCATTTTTACACTAAAAATTATTTATAACTAACCACATACATATTACTAACAACATAGATAAAATTACTTAAAACATATAATATAAAAATTGTCATTAAAAAATATAACATGCAATACATGCATTATGTAAACCACTATAATACCAAACATTAATTACAAATGAAAAAAATGTTTAAAAAATTAAAAACACCTAGTTAAAGGAGCTCTGGAGGAGATTTGGGACGAGGGTTTGGAGGAGAGCGTCACAAAAAAGAGGGAGAGGAGTGCTGAGGAACTAGAGACCTCCCACAAATTTAAAGAGAAAGTGCGGTGGTTCAGCTAATCGAGAGTCCTATGATTTTCCTGCATTTTTTAAAATCGTAGTAAAAGTGTAGCAAAATTTCCTACTCTTGTTTTGTGAAAATTAGAAGGATGCCTCAAAAGCATAGGAAACGAAAAATTTAACCCTCCTGCCATGAATTGACTTCTTACTTTGTGTCCTACGGATTTCTGACATTTTTATTTCCTACATCTTTCCAATAATTTTTAAAAATGTGTTACAACTGTCGGTCAGGTCACTCCCCTATGTCTTTTCCTACACTTTTTCTACATATTTTTAATATTAACTCAAAACCATTGGACAACGCACTGCCCTAGGTGATATAGTCCTACATCTTTCCTATGATTTTTAAAAATGTGTTAAAATTGTCGGTCAGCTCACTCCCGTATGTCTTGTCATACACTTTCCCTACATGTTTTTAATATTAACTCAAAATCGTCGGACAGCGCGCCACATCATTTTTGTATAATATATATATATATATATATATATATATATATATATACACACACACATATATATATACATTAAATCCATAAATTAAAATTTTATAATATAAATATTTTCATTTATTCTTCAACTAAAAAAAGTGAACCAATTAACTTCCAAACATAGTAATTATTTCATTAACATTATTATCATTTTTATTAAAATCATTATCATATTTTTAGACCAAAAAAAAATTGATATATTCATTTCAACATAAGTAATTATATATGTGATGATTAAATTTAATAAATTTAATATCTTTTTAGTCCAAAACGCACATGCATTCAAAGTTATATTACACCTTCAAATAAAACATGCAGATGTTTTGAACAATTACAATTAATCAAACATCCTTGACTTCATCGGACTCTAAAGTAACAAACGATGCCTCATCATCTGATGTATCCCCATCGGCTTGTGTGACCTCAATATTCTAATCCATGTCTTGCACGATTTCAGGATAACAAGTGAAATCGACAAGTATGTTAATCTCATCAAGGGCAGTGCCATCAGTTGTTACCATGGGTACTTCACTTGAAATTGCTTCTTGGAACGGCTCATCTGTGGTTTCTAACACACGTGTTTGCTCATTAGACATTTCCTCATTGTCCTCAGACCGATCACTAACATTATTTGATGAACAATCGATAAAAACTCGTGGCTTTGTCTTAACAACCGCCCACCACTAATGAAGAGTCTTGTTAGGGTACTCACAGTAGTAAACTTGTTGAGCCTGTGTCGCAAAGATAAACAGCTCAGGTGGTGATAATCTAGACTTCCATTTAATGTCAACAACACTGGTATGTGCGCAACTTCGAACACCACGTGTCAGATCAAACCAAGTACATTTGAATAGCATCATTACTTCATACCCACTCCCGTGGTACTCAATGCGTATAATCTCATCAATAAGGCCATAAAAATCATACCCACTGGATCCCAATGTCTCACCCTTCACGCAAACACCATAATTCTGTTTTGTTTTGTCTTTGTCGTGGGATTGTGTGTGGAAATGAAAGCCATTCACAATACATCCATTGTATGAAATGCCAACTCGAATAGGACCATGGGCTAATTACATAATACGAGGATCTAGTTTATCCTTGAAACGGTTAACTTGAAAATAGATAGTTAATATAATAACATAATTACACAGTAAATACAAACACAACACATTTAGGTACATAAAAATTATCACGCCATGATACTCACGTATGATAAAAACCATTGGATGAATTGTTCATCTCGATAACTTTGTAATTGACTTTCATTGAATTGGGAAAATCTTGTTAATATATAAGAGTCAAAGTGCCTGAAATGATAAGTAGTCAATAATGAATTAAAACCCTAACACTTGTTTCCATATATGGCACCTGACAATCGGTATAATCTCATTGCAATTGCATAAAGTGTAGATGTGCATTTAATGTCTCTCATTAGGATCAAGTAAGTGTTTTTGCCCGTGGTTAGGTATATTACGACATCTTGTATTGAAGATAGATAACAATTGATCCTTAACATGAGCCACAGGAAAATCAATGTCATCATTTCGTGGCACCCTGTTTGATCGTGTAAGAATATTTAGTTCAAAGTAGTGGCTACAGAATGTAGACATTTCCTAGACCAAATATGCTTCCACAATTGAACCTTTAATTGCAGCTTTATTTCTGGCATTTCGCTTCAATGACCGCATTAGTCTGCCAAGTTAAAAAAATATAAAAATTATTGACATATAATATATGAAAATTACTGACAGAAATATAAATGCAAAACCGAAAATTACCTTTCAAATAGATACATCCATTGAAATTGAACTGGATCACACAACTTTACCTCATGAGGGAGGTGGATGACAAGATGTTTCATCGAATCAAAAAAGGTAGGAGGGAATATCTTTTCTAGCTTACATATGGTAACCACTATATTCTGCTCCAACTTTTGTATGTCATCAAATCGAATCCTACTTGTGCACAATGTTTTGAAAAATGAGCAAAACTCAGAAATCATTTCCCATATAAAACCTAGCATGTACCCACGTAATGCAATAAGAAGTAACCTCTGCATTAACACATGACAATCGTGGCTCTTGAAGTTATAGAATGTACCGTCACTCAAGTTAACCATATGGCCCAAGTTTGAGGCATACCCATTAGGCATATTTATTGTTCTCAGCCACAAAGTAACTTCCTTTACATGTTCCCGACACAACATATAAGATGCTTTTGGTTTCACACAGTTCCCCCTAACATTTTGTAAATGTAGTTCACGCCGCATATTTTTTAACTCCTCAAGCGAAAGAGGAGAATTTTAGTTATCTTTTGTTTTCCCCTGTATATCCATAACAAAATTGAAAATATTCTCACAACAACTCTTTTCAATATGCTTGAGGTCCAAATTATGGCGAACTAGCAAATGCTTTCAGTACGGTAACTCCCGGAATATACACCGCTTTAACCAATTATGCCACTCTTCAAACCCCGCAACTCGGTGTTTATCATATGAATAGCCAAACGGAAGAAAATAATTCCCAACCAACATATCATGAATTTCCTCACCTGACTTTATGGACTAAAGACAACACTAACCATTTTCCCTGGGATGAATGATGTTACATTCGAATTGAATGTGTGATTATGTGGTAAAAAAATCCTATGACAATCAAACCAACATGGCTTTTTGCATTTCTTCAACATAAATGTGTCAATTTCATCTATGCAATATGGGCACACAAGCTTACCATTGGTACTCCAACCTGAAAGGTTTCCTAGTGCAGGAAAATCATTAATTGTCCATAATAAACATGTCTTCATAACAAAATTCTGTTGTCGAGAACTGTCCCATGTAACAACCCCTTCCAACCATAAAGTTTTGAGCTCCTCAATCAATGTTCGTAAAAATACATCAATGTTGCGTCCTGGTGCTCTAGGACCAGGAATTAAGAGAGTCATAAAAATGACGGGTTCTTTCATACACAGTTCTGGAGGAAGATTGTAAACAATTATAAAAATTGGTCATATCGTATACGTTCTACCAATAATATTATTCAAGTTAAATCCATCGGTACACAACCCAAGCCTAACATTTCTGATTTCAGCAATGAATAATGGGAATGCTCGATCTACGTGACGCCACGCTTCAAACTGACATGGATGACCTATACTTCCATCATTACATGATTTATTATAAGCATGCCAAGTCATGTGAGTCGCTGTTTTTGATGAATGTACAAGCGCTTCAACCTACTGGTTATTGGTAGATACTGTAACAATTTCTTGGGAATCAACATCTTTTGTCCGGAGGTTATTCTTTCTTTATATCTACTGCTCCCACATTCATGACAATGTGTTAATTTCTCATCTTCCCAATAGAATAGCATACAGTTATTCTCACAAGTATGAATTTATATATATGGCAATCCAAGTTCTTTTGTGAGTTGTTTCACATCATATAGCGTGTCTGGGAGTCTATTAGTTTCAGGAAACATTTCTTTCATAAGCTCCAGTACTCGATCGAAACAACGATCCGTCATATTAAACTCACTTTTGCAACTTAATAATTGGGTCATTGCTGACAATCGTGCATGTTTAGTGCACCCATCCCACAATGGTGTATTTGCATCATCCAACAAATTATAGAATTGTTGTGCAGTCGGATTAGGTAACCCCCTCCCTCATTTCAAACACATCGAACACATTATCATTATTATCACTGGCATTATCAGCTTCTTCGACGTCAGCATCGATAAACTCATCATCCACCAACATTCTTTCACTATTTCCAGATCCTACATTCGATGATAATGGATCTATTGATTCACGTACCATCTGTTCATACGCATTTACACTACTTGATTCCCTACTTAATGCTCCATATGAGTGCGATGGAAAATAGCTACGAGCCATACTAAAATTGTGCAATTTGCTATCATATTGTTCATTGTGACAGTGTCATATGTAATAGTTTGACGTAAATCCATATTGATACAAATGCTCTCTCACTTTTACTTCTATTTTATAAAATCTGTTATTACATTTGTGACAAGGGCATTTAATCATTTCTGACTCCTTCCCACTACATGCAAAATGTAAAAACTCATTAACACTAGCCACAAATCCAGAATTCATATACCTATCTGTATTTGCCCTTTGGTACATCTACTCATGTCCATTAGCAGCCATTTGGTTCCCTTGTAAAATAAACAATAAAAACCCTAAACAGAAATACGTAATAAATTTATTATATTTCATAAAATATAAATATAGTGAAAATGTAAATGAATTACTTATATATGTCATGCATACATGTCAATTTTCCATAACTAAACTAGCTACTCCATTAAGGTAAGGACCTTAATCCATTGAAACTTGCATAAACAATATAACATTTTAACTGTTCCATTTTAGTAGCATTTTCTGTAAATTTCGACAGCATTTTCCTTCAGTTACCACTCACAGTGTTTCTCAACAATATCAACTTATTGAGAAACACACAACGGGAACAATTTGGGAAATAGTCTACCAAAATTCATAAACTGCTACTACGAAAATAACACATTAACTGTAACACTACTTATGCAACTTTCAACTGTCCAACTTGGACAATCCATGATTATGTTAATCACAAATATAACTTAATCAAATACATTTTGTTTGCCCACAATCTGAATTTGACCAATATTATATTTTTCATCAACACAATCATGGATGGAGATTCTAAGGTATAATGAATAAATACTTATTATGAACAACATGCTGTCATATAAGTCAGCTACCTAAATTAATATAACTATATCTTCTAAAAAACAAGTAATTACCATTTAAATCACTAACCTCTAAATTATTTTGAAACACCTCATTTGAGCTGAGGAAGATGTTGAAACAGAAGCCAAAACGGATGCCGAAAGAATAGCAGAGACGAACTGGAGAGAAGGGAGGAGGGGAGGTATTTATAAGCAAAATCTATAACAAAATCGTAGAATACATATGAAAAGTCAAACTGCAAGACTAGTGTAGCAAATATGTATTAATTTACGTCACAAAAATGCAGGAAAACTAAACTGTAGGAAAATCGAAGGAATAAATTTCCTACATTTTTAAGATGCCCATATCCTCGTTTGTCTCAAAAGCGTAGGACAAAAATTTGCAGGAAAAGCGTCGGATGCTTTGGCGCCAAAATTTCCCGTCATCTTATTCTGACAATTGTGCTGTTGTTTTATTTGTCACAGTTTTATTGAAAGAAAACCGTCGCATAGAATCCCTATTGACCAATCAATGCATTTTTGTCCGACGGTTTTCTTGTGAATCATGTTCCTACGCTTTTTTTCGTATGAAATTAATGTAGGAAATGCTCTTCATCCTTGTAGTGTTATTTTTATTTTCATTTTTATTTGTTTATTTTATTTATTTATTTATTTTTTCTTTAGATAAAGACAAGTTTCTTATGTATTTTCCTCATTTTTCATGCTTGTCCTTACCAACACAAGAAAGAATATTTACATAATCAAAGCGAAGAACAAATTTTTATCCTAAAAAATTTAAAATAAATATGATGTAAGTGGGAAAACATAAAAGGTGAAAGATGCAAAAAAAATATGACTATTTTGAAACAATCCACATTTTTTGGCAGTCAGAAATATAGTAGTTTTAAGTAGTACCATCTCGTAATCTCTTTGTATCATTTTAGCTTTTTGACTTATATTTATTATATTAATATTTGTTAACATTTTAAAAAAATTATATTTAAAACTATAAGTTTTATAGTTTTTAAGTATAATTTTTCTTTTAAAACTTTCTAACAAATATTAATATAAATAAATTTAAGTCAAACTTAATTAAAAAAACTAAATTGATTCAAGGGAGAAAAGGGGCAGAAAAGCTCCAACCCCAATCATTAGTTCGGACAAAAAGACTCTCATTTGCAAACAAACAGTGGTATGAAACAGAGAATAGAAAAAGAAAAGTTGAAGGCTTCTACTCTGCCTCTGCGTACAACTTAGTTGAAGGCTTGTATACGCTCAATGTAAAATCTCAGATAGTTTTTTAGAATAGTTCATTGAACTTTTATATTGTAGTTTTTAAGTAATTGGCTCAAATTTAAAGAAGTGAAGGACTTGTTGTGCGGTTAAACCATCAATAAGAGAACTAATGGAATTGGCTGAGAATTGAAATTGCATGTTGTGGGTATATCATGGAATTAAATACCGTGGTATTACATCGTACAAATGTTTTCATATTTTGTCATTTTATCATGTGGTATGTCATGGTATACTGTAGTATTTTATAATATTTCGCATACCACTCACTTTTTGTGTATATTTTATCTAAAAACTGTAGTATACTGTAAATATTGCGATGTATGTACCGTGATATTTTATTTTTCACAAATGTGTGAGAGATATTTTTTTGGTTATTTTACATAAAAATATCATAAATATATAAGACATTAAAATATAATTAATACACATATCATAAAATAAATATTTTATTTTTATTCTTTTGGTTGTTTTTCTTAGTTAACATAAAAATTTAATAGTTACTTTGAGCCACCTAAGAACTCAATGTGGTATTAGAAAATGTACTCTTATTATTAAATTATTTTTTTCTCTTATATCAATAAATTAGTTTCTTTCTGAGTATTATTTATTTTTCTCTATATATAATATTTTTATGTTTTTTTTATTAAAAAAATATCTTCTACCATATATATTTTATTTATATTTGACAAAATTATGATGAGAAAATTAGAATATATATAAAATGTGCAAAAAATTATTGAATTTATGTCATCTTAAAATAATATTTTAACATTTATTTTTTTGCAAAAACGAAACGGTATGTGGTGTGGTATACCATGTAGTATATCTTAAAAATTTGAGGTAAACTATACCTAGCAGTAACGGTATTTAGCACCTTAGGTAGATTTTAAGTTTCTTTCAAGTCTGAATTTATCACCTTGGGTCCGTATTGGTTTTGGGTGTTTTATATGTTTCGAAGAAAGTTTAATTTTTTTAGTTTGTTTAGGTTTAGTTTTTCTTTTTTAATTTGGTTTAGGTTTGGGAATAAATATAATTTACCATATAAAATTAGGTCATGCTTGTAAATAACATCCTTATAGTTTGCAAGCCCTTCATTTTTTCAAGATTTTGGACCACAAGGAGGTGATATGACACTGTGAACAATATATATTGGGCAGTCTTTTATTTGGCCTGGAATTATTTTTTTTCTGTTTTTTTTTGTTGAAAAAACGTTAAATCGGCTCTGTTTGTCTGCGGTGATGTCTCTAATCCCTCCAACTTCGAAAGTAGGCTTTTTTACTTTTTTTTTTAGTTGAAATTGCTTTTTGTTTGGGCTAATGTTTTTTTGGCCAAAAAAAGGTAAATTACATAATTTATCTGCTTTTGATCTACGGTGGTATCTCCTAATCCTCAAATTTTGAAAGTAGACATTTTTATCACCTTGTCCAAAACTGTTGGCTTTTGTGTTTTATACCCCCGATCTTTCATGAATAACACTTAAAACCCAAATTTGTTCTGAAATCCCAATTTCCCTATATTGTTTTTATATCGTATATTTTCCATTTATGACAGTTCTTATCAATATCTTTTAGACATTTTAATTTTTGTAGAACTTTTAAATTCTCATAATTTATTTGTGAACACATAATTTTTTATCTCATTTTCCATATATCAGTACTATATGTGAAAATTTGTTCTAATTGACAACAAACCTGAAGCCTAGGGGAAGCTTCTCCAAAAGGTAAAAATCATTAAAAAAAATCATTTGAGTTTTAACTTGGCCCAAATCGGCCACTTATGTCTTCTACAACTCAAATAAATCATTAACATTATGTAAATGTGCCAATGAGCTACCTACCATTAAGTTGTGATGATATGACAGCAGGTGGGTCTAATATGTTAAATGGTAGATGAGGTGGCAATACTAAATGGAAGATGATGTGGTAATATGGTGTGTTTGAAGATCCTCTCTCTAACCTACCAACACGCCATTCTCTCTCAAACCTAACCCATACACCATCCTCTCTCCAGCTTAACCCACATGCCATCCTCTTTCCAGCCCACCCACACGCCATCCTCTTATTGTCCCACACACAAGTCATCCTCTATCTACCAAGATTGCCTCCATGATCCATCAAATTAGCGTGAACAGTGTTGCTCTACTCTTGGTTGCACAACCGATCTCAGATCTGGAGATCGGAAGGTGATAGGATGGGCCACCATGTAGGTTAAAGTATGAGTTAAGTAGGAGGCAATGATTGTAAATAAGGAGAATGTTAGGTGACGTGTCTTAAAGTTGCCAACTAAGACAAAAGAAACAAAATATCTCTTGTTTCTAATGGAATATTCCAAGATGGTCGCGTAGAATAGGTCAAATGGCCCAATTTTAAAACATGGGTGGTTTTTTTTACTCGTGAAAATCAGAAGTGATTGATTTGGGTCAAGTTAAAACATAAGTAATTTTTTCATGATTTTTGCATTCTAAAAAATTTCTTTCTTTCTCATGTTTTGGGGAGTTTGGTGCCTATGCCAAACGTGTCCAATCAATCACGCATTTTTGGTCCATGTGATATTAAACGGTAGTCACCAAAACCATCGAAGCCCCCTTCCTCTTGCTTGGGGGTGTAAACGAACAGAACATTCAGTGAACTATTCATGAACTGTTCAGCGAAAGTTTGTTTATGTTCGTTTATTAAGCTAAACGAACGAACACGAACAAGTCTATGTTCATTCGCTTATGTTCACGAACAATTCGATTATTGTTCGTTTGTGTTCATTCGTTATTCGTTTGTTTATTCATTAATATATATATATATATGTGTGTGTATGTATGTATGTATGTGTGTGTGTGTGTGTGTGTGTGTGTGTGTGTGTGTGTGTGTGTGTGTGTGTGTGTGTTCATTCGTTTATGTTCGTTCATTTATATTCATTTAAATTGTTCACAAACATATTCTATACATTATTTGTGAACATGTTCGTGTTCGTGTATTGCTGTTTATGAATGAGTTCATTCGTTTGGTTCATTTATTATTGTTCACGAACATAAACAAATGAACATGAACAACCGTTTTACTCTAAACAAACAAATGATGTTCGTGTTCGTGTTCGTTAAAAACTTAAATGCCCATCAAACTTTTAAGGAAAATTTACAAAACCCACTCGACGTTTAACCTAATCTACATTCACTCCTCTATTTTAGAAAATCTATACTTTTTAAACTCTAAATAGTCACATTCATCAGTTTGTGTATTATCCAAGTTGGCCAAATTCCCTAATTGTCCAATAAGATTTGAAAATTATGCAAATTAAGTACAATATTCATCACATGCCACCTGCAACCCATATTTCGCTAAATATATACTCCCTCCGTCCCACTTTTATTGAAACATTTACCTGGGTACGGAGATTAAGGTGTATGTAGTTTTTGTTAATTTTTTATGTAGTAAAAGTTTAAATAATGATTAAAAAAAATTTTTTTTTTGGTTTTGTGCAGTGAGAGATTTAGTGGATATTAAAAAAAAGTTTTTATTGGGTTTTGTATAAAAGGATTATTTAATTGTTTAAACTTTTCCAAAAAAAGAAACGTTTCAACCTTTTAGGACATCTAAAAAAGGAATATATTTCAAGTAAATTGAGACGGAGGGAGTAATATATCTCTAATAATTTTTCTATTTTTGAATAATTTCTATGTTTGGAAATTTACTAATAAACATAGAAAATTTAGAATTGTTTAAAAACAAAAAATTATTCAGAAATAGAAATTTTATTGAAGAAAATTTACTAATAATCAGGAAGAGAGTGATGAGCCAGTCGAGTGATCCTCCGTGGCAGGAGAAGCTGGCCTAGACGGAGAAAAAGGCAAGGACGAAGAGCTTTGAGACGGTGTTGGGGAGGATAAACTCAGAGTCCGGGTTGTTCTTGTGATGAAGTGGATGGACAAAAGCGGAACAGTGAAGGTGGTGACAAAACCATATCTTCCACCTCACAGACTCGTGTGCAACGAACTTCTCCTATATTTTCAAACTTGTCATGGAGTTTTTCAAAAACAAAAAAAAAAAAAAAGGCAAAAAAAAAAAGAGAGAGAAAATGAAAAGTTTTTATCAACTCGTGATTTAGCTTTAATTAATTTTCTTTATTTTTCTTCTTCTTTACTAGTATATTATATTGTTTCTAAGTTATTAATACATAGTGATGGAGTCTTATTTTGATCAAAGGAATTAATTATGCTGCATATTTTCTTAAATTAAAATTGTTTATACAATAAATAAATACTACTTGTTACAAACAAAAATTCATATTATTCTTTCTATATTTACCCATTAAAATAACATTTAAAAAAGTCTTTTTTTTTTTAAGTTTTGTAGTGAGAATTTAAAAGAGGGCATTAAAGTAAATTAGATATTAAAAAAATTTTAAAAAGAAAACAATTTGCTTGGGACAACCCCATAATGGAGTAGTACATGGTTGAGATTTTTTTAATAAATAGTGGTTAAGTCACTTATTGAAATTGAAGAAAATCAAATTCTATTTGTTAACCAAAATTAAGCAAATTTTCCAGTTGAACCAATCAGTGGTAGAAGACATATATTGGTTTTGTTTTTTTGTTGTTAACTACGTTTGCTGAACGTGGTAATTCAAAAAGTGGGGCTGAACAGTAGCGCGCGGGTCAAACGGTGGACCAAACGGGTCAGGAGTCGAGCGTAGCAAATAAGGCTCCAAATTGACCTGTATTTACAACCTATGCCACAAGGGTTAACTACGTTCTCCCACGCCCACTCATCTCACACGGCCCACCCCCAATTCGATCCCTCTCACCTATCCCTCTCAGAGTCTTGACCCAAATCCGATCCCAACATGAAAGCGAAGCTCTGCACACTGACCTCCGCCGGAAACAAAACCATGCGTTTTCTAACGCAGTGAATAGAACATTTGGCCAACTTCGTTCCGCCTCCGCCTCTGACGGCCACTCACTCCGAACCCAACTTGCCCAATCGAAGCTGGGAACACCGACCTTCGCCCCCTTCGCCAGCGTTTGCAAACACTGTGAACGAAGCTCCGCGCCGCCACCCGACCATCGATTCCTCCCATTGAAGAAGGAAGGTGAGTCTGTCAATCTGGGGATTCAATCTTCTCTCGCTTAAATTTCCGAAACCATGAGTCTGCGCTCAGATTTGTCAGTCCCTTTGCATGTGTGTGTTTGCGATTCTCAGATCTCCGCTCAAATTTGTCAGTTGCTTTGCAGGGCCTTTTTAACCTAGTTCGTGCTTTCCAGGAAAATTGAAAAGCTCCGTCCAGAAACTACAACTGAGGGAAGAGGGCAGAGATGCTGGCGGCGGCAGAGGCAAGCTCCGGTATGCCAACAACTCCTACTACAAAAATGACACCATTGACAAATTTTCAGCTTTCAGACTTTGATGAAATTTTTTACTGTATTTATGTTTCTTGTGGGGTTTAAGAATAATGGGTTGGTTTCAAGAAGTGTTTAAAATTTCTCTGCAGACCAGCGTGGGAGGCTGTCAAATTGGCTGACAACTCATATTATCTTGTGATATTGCTTCTATTTTGTGGGTACTTTCTGTGTCGTCGGATTTGAAAGTTGATGTTTTGAGTGTTAGTATTGTGCCCAAAAAGCCAATCATGAGATGATTGTATTTTTGCACATTAAGTCATGATATTTTATTGAGGCATTAATCCAGCAATTTTGTTTGTTGTTTTGTTTCTGCGTAATGTAATAAACATAATTGTAACCCTAGAATAATGATATTCTTAAACGTCCCTAGTCTAGTATTATTGTGGAGCGGGTTGCAATAATACATAATGACTAGCATATGTGGAGACTAATATGAGATATGTAGTCTACATATGGGTACAAGTTGAAGAACTTGTGTACTGGACCGACCCACCATGAGAACACTTCATGGATCGTTATATGAGTGTCATAAGTGATTCTCATAGTGATCATGGTATATGTAGTTCTTCGACCTAAGATCAGCAAGATTCCCTACATGTGAGTCACATACTTTGATACTTTCCTTTGTTGCTCGTAACTGAGTGAACTTGAAGGAGGTCATTGGGTATGTCACATATCATGCGGAGGGATTTGTATGATCAAGATGGGATTTGTCCCTCCTATGTAATGGGAGTGATATCTTTGGGCCCCTTGATAGAGTGAGACTTAGAAAATGCATGGCCATGCTCCGATGAGTTGATATATGATATCAATGTCGTCAGTTTAAGTTAGTCTACTCGATAATCAAGAAACCAAAGATTGGGCTATACGAGAGTGACACATTCCATGTCTCGTGCTTAGTCTTGATATCTTGGACAAAGGGACAATGGCATATATCGGTGATGATCATAAAGGTTTAGTCAATTCACCGACAATCTTGTCACTTGGGTAGCAATGATGTGTTGCTAGACACCGCTCATTGCTTATGATCATAAATGTGATTTATGATCATTGCCAACATGGAAAGAGCCTATTGGGTCGCACACATAGAGCTATTTGGATCATTAGAGTGCATGGGCTAATTATTTGGGTTATGGTTTCACTTTAATTTCGTATTAATAATGGGCCAAGGAGTTGAGCCATTATTAAGCTCGAAATTAAATCCTAATTGGATTAGGGCTTTGAAACCCATTAGGCCTGGAAGTTGAGTCTCACTATAAATACAACTTTTAAGTGAGAAATTCGCAGGTCTCCTTGCCCTAGCCTCCCAAAAGGACAACCGCACTCTTCTCTTGCAATTCCTTGGAGGACGCAAGCTAGCACTGCGAGCGCAAGAGAAACGCATTTGCCGGGATGTGGTGGAAGCGTGGTGATCCCGAAAGGCTCGTGTGGATACCATAGAGAGCCTGAACACGTCAACTGTTCAGGTTTTGTGATTCGACTCTACAGTTGAGTGAGAGATCTCAACCGAAAATTAGGTATGAAATTTTCGAACACCCGGTTTACCCCGTTTCACTTGGATCCTGGAGGGTTTCGGTTAAATTCCGCTGCGCTGTTTGGCTCCCGAAACCCAACATTGAGGCAGTGAGGGATATTAAGAGGAGATTAGGAGAAATGAAAAAAAAATAAGAAAAGAAACAGCTGGACACAGCACCATTAAACAGGGTGCTTTCTTTTACATACTGGGCAGTGATAAAAATAGGTAGAGTTAGCTCCAAAGAAAAGGTAATGGGATGAAAGGCATGGGCTGGAGGATGTGAAGTGATAGTAATTGTATTTGAGTCCATGAATGGTACTACTGCTCACTTGTTTACAAGTTTTCCCCACATTATTGTGTTCCCCTTTAGCTCTCTGTTCCCTGCTTCCCTAATTCTGCCATAATTTAGTTAACCTGATACATAACAATTTAAAGAAGAAAGCATTATTTAGTTCTCTTTGAAGACCTATAGACTTCTCTTGTTGTCATTGGCGGGTTGCTGTTTTTGTTGGACATTCCTTTGTACCTGGGGGCAACTTTATTTTTAGATGTCAATCTTTTCATCTCTCTGTGCATTAATCCACTTATAACGACAAGAACAATTGCATTTTAGATCCACCTGTCTCAAATATGGAGGGTCTTTTTGTGTTCTGGTAATCTTTTCAATGTCTATTGTTTGAAGTTCTCTTATTTTTTTCTGTTATTGGAATTAGCTTCTCCATTGTTTGGTGATCGACTTAAAATTACCAATTATGGCTTTTATTTGCAATTAGCAGTTAGAGAAAAAAAGATTTGATCATCAAAGCGATAGAGAAATTCTGGTGGTAATGGATAATTATGAAACTGCATTTAGGTTGCAGGGGTAAATTTGTTTTTTCAGTTGGAAATGTTGACATGTATCCAATTTTATATCCTATCGATGTACTAAAACTCTGGTGTTTATTCAATTATGGCTTTTCTTTCAAGGGGTTTACAGTAAAGTGATGTAATTTTGTGGTGTTTTTGTATATTTAACTATTTCAGTTGACTTGATACTGGATTCTTTGAAGCTGTATGACATCTTTTTTTTATTTATGCATGCTTTGCACCTCGTTTTCTGTGTTAAACTTAAACCCAACAAGAGTAGTGCCTGGATAATAAATGAAGCTGCTCTTTTTAGATACTGGATCCAGAGTACTTTTTAGTTCTTAATCCAAATGTTACAAGAAAGTTTTAGCTGCTTGATTTTGAAACAATTTTTTTTGGTAGTTATGTTTCTTCTGGGGTTTAAGAATGATGGGTCCGTCACTTTGCTGGTTGTGAAGTTTGCTATTCTCAGTTCTGCGCTATTGCTTCTGGTGAATCCCCCGCATTCTGTTTCCCACATTCAACCTGTTGCCACTGAAGGTGAATCTCCCCACTCCTGCTTCTGCGTTATCGTCCTTAAGCATATTGTATGTCATTGATGTCCTGTGAAAACATGTCTATGCTAGATTGACTTGTCAGTGAGTAGTTAACATTTGTTTGGGTGAAGATGATAATTTGTGTCCTTGGTTGCCCAGAAACATGATGCCCTTCTTAAGGATGAAACTTTATTCACTATATTTATGTATTAATTCCTGTGATTGTCATCATACTATAATGTCCTGTGGCCATCGTTTATGTGATTTAGATGCTCAATGTTACTCAATCACTGCAATTTGTTCTTGTAATCACTCTCGATGTTGTGTAACAATGTGTAACTATCATTCCTGAGATTCTTTCTCTGTCATATTATCCTTGTCTATTTCGGGAAAGTATTTAATTTGACCCCCATTGTTCCTTTACATGTATACTCAACAGTTTGTCTCCTCATTCCTGTTCAAAGCCTTCTGATAAATGACTTACCAAGCTAAGAATTTTTCTATTCCAGCTATTTATAGCTTCAACTAGGAGACGGTTACAAGGGTTACGTGTCACTGTGCTGTGTATCGTGTTGTATGAAGCTTCGTAGTCGAGTTGTCCACCCTCCTACCACTCCTTCTGCTGCCAAACGATATTGGGTAATTGTTTAATTTCTTTATCACATTACTGCGTTGTCCTGAAAAATTAATAAGTTATATATTTCTGCATATGCACCATTCTTCATGTCATGGCACATAGATACACACATTGGCACATCCTAGATGTTACATCTGCATGTTCAGTAATAGGTATGAGTGTGGTGATACCTCTTGTGTACTTATTAGTATGCCAATGTGACACACATTATTGTGGGTTCCCATGGCAGTTAAGGAGAAGGACAATAATGTATGGCATCAATGTCCATGGTCAGCATGGATGTCAAGATGAGGCTGTTAGAGTAAATAGGGCTGACTGGGACCCGGGAACCACTGATGTTTTCTGTCAGTGGGCTGCACAAGCCGCTGACCAGAGATTAACAAGGGGGCACGTTATCCAAGGCTGGGCGGACCTACCTTATGAAAATATTTCAAGAGGAAACGGGTTTACAGTACACAAGGGTTCAGATTAAGAATAAATAGAGGCAACTTAGGAAGCTATACAAGGAGACAAAGGCACTACTTGGGTCTACGACCGGTTTGGGCTGGGACACAGCGCGGGGAACAATAATCGCTGATAATGATTGGTGGGAGGCTCGCATTCAGGTAAGTAATATGAGACTTCAATTCTTTGTTACTTGTTATTGATTCATGCATTATATGGTATATGTGTCCAGTAGAGTTTTCTGGTTCTATTCTATTGATAAATGAAATTTAGAAAAATTCTACTCATTGTAAATCTATATACTGTGGTGAATCCATACAAGATATATGTGCAATTGACGTGATTGATTGTCTAAATTTACTGCACACCTGAAAGATGAGTTTGAATTGTTTGCACCTAGAGAATTCATGCTTAACAGGTTGGATATTCACTTCTCGGACATAATAAAATTGTAAAGAATAGATTAATGGCTTGGAGTTTTTTCGCATGCTAGTGCAGGTGCCATTGCAACTCTAGTCATTTTGAGTAAAAACCTAAAAAAACAATGAACAACCCAAAAAATTTTTAACTGTCCACAAAACTCTAGGACGGCTGTAATTGGAAAGAAAATTTGGTCAAAATTTGTTGCTTTTAACAACTGTCCCTTTTGTGTATTGATAAGTTAAATTCTCAGTTTACATATTGATTTTCTTATTATACTTTGAAATGTAGAAATGCCCTGAGGCAGCTTCACTTATGGGTAAGCGGATTCCAAATTTGGCGGACATGGAGAGGATGTTCGCAAGTGTACGAGATTTTTCAGGGTTTGGGTGGTCGGCTCAGATGGGGGGCAATCCATGCATACTGAATTTAAATGGAGACTCCGCTGCCTCTCCTGATGAAGATGTCAGGGATACCAATGAGCCTATGGAGGATGTCCCAACTGGTGTTACGCATGAAGGCAATGATGCAGGCGGTATGGGTTTTGGGTTTATGAATCAAGCAACACCACCTGCAGGAGGAAACGTCGCTGCCGGTCCTTCAGACAATCCAAATGCACGCATGTCAGACGCAGCAGCTCGTTCTAGTATGGGATCCAGACAACGTAAGCGTAAATCAGGCGAGGATGAGCGGACGGAGATACTTTCAAGGATGTGTGACTACCTCACCAGTGGCCGGAAAGAGCAATGGAAGGAGATGGCTGAAGCCATGACCGAGCGGGATGATATGGGTAGCATTATGGCTGCAGTAGCGGCGCTTCCTGGTGTGTCTGCTGGAGATCATATTTGGATGGCAGCTTCAGACTACTTTTTGGAGAATGAAAAAGCTATTCCCTTGTTTCTGTGTGGTTGTGGTTCACCCGAGGTCCAGTTACAGTGGCTGCGTTATCAGCTTCAAAAAAGAGGGGTTAATTTGGGGTGATTAAAAATTGTACTAGTTCATTGTGGTGTTGTATCAGAATTTCCTCCCTTCAGTGGGTGTCCGATTCAAACTGTCATTTGGAATGAGTTAGGATAGTTGTACCAAGCTTGTAGTATCATTATGTCAAGCGAGAATGTTTGCCCTTAAGGCTGCTTAGGAGTGTTGAGTTAGGGGGAATAACGACAGACGTTGCCCTTAAGATTACTTATTAGGAGTGTTGAGTTTAGTTTTCTTAATGTAACGGCTTCACCATTTCGCGATGCTTTCATATTATTATGTACGGAGTTTAGATAAGCGTACTCACTAGTTCATGCATTGCATGCTCATTCATTGCATGCATGCTCACTGTTTTATGGAACTCATGCTCACAGTGTTATGTGCCATATTGACCAGGTGTTTTATATACTATTTTAGAGGCAACACTTCTTGAAACCATGCCTCCATTGTTACAACGCCTAAGAAGGTTATTAGTAGTAAATAACACAGCTACTGAGGATGACACAGTAGCAGGAGAAATATTGACAGGACTTTTTCCGGAAACAGCAACCAGTGCACAAGTTCGGAGACGGCCAAATAGGGAACCCATTCAGACAGGGGAACAACTGTTCTGGAAATTAACAGAAATACCAGATGAGTTTTTCGATGAATATAGAATGACAGTCACTTGCTTTTGGGAGTTGCACGAGACATTAGTGCAACATTATGGGTTACAAGGATCGACTAACATGACCAGTTATGAGGCATTGGCCATTTTCCTAAGCTTGTGTGGACATGGAGACACACAACGTAGACTTGGTAGATGGTACGAGCATTCTGCGTCAACAATTAACACATGGTACAAAGTTGTTTTGGATGCGATGTGTAAGATGTCAAAGAATGTGATACGTCCAACAGATCCGACATTTGCGTCTGTCCCCCCATATGTTATGAGTAAATGCCCTGCATTTTATAATGCAATAGGGGCTATTGATGGGACACACATTCCTGCAATTGTTGAGACAGAAGAGATACGCAACTACTACATTGGTCGGAAAGGCGAACCGACCCAGAATGTGCTTGTTGCATGTGACTTTGACATGCGATTCACATATGTGTACGCCGGAACACCTGGGTCACAACATGACATGGCTGTTCTCCGGAATAGTATGACCAACGATAGTTCAGGATTCCCATTTCCACCACCAGGTACATGCGCTTTTACATTATTTTACTATAGTCTCAAACTAGATTGAATTATTTCTAAATTTGTGTTAAATATAACATACCAAGGGAAGTGTTACGGGCTAATTACGCAGGAAAATATTATCTGGTGGACTCCGGATATGCAAACAGCGCAGGTTTTTTGGCTCCATTTAGAACTGCACCATACCATCCATTTGACTTCAATGGCAGATCACCTCGAGGAATGGAGCAGGAATTTAACTTCATCCATGCATCGTTACGCAACATCATTGAGCGTACTATAGGGGTTTGGAAGAAAAAATGGAAAATTCTTCGACTTATGCATGAATTTGATGCAACGATTCAAGTGAAGTTGGTTGTTGCAACAACTGCATTGCACAACTTCATAAGGACGCACAATTTGGATGACGAAGACATAACATCTGCGATACATCACCAATATGCGCAACATGATGCAGCGGCAGATGACCCGCTACCCTTTAACGAGTTGCATTTGGATGGACATGAAATGGCTTCAGTGCATGATGAAATTGCACGAACCTTACATCAAGGGCGGAGGATGAGACGACAACAACCACGACATAGCATTAGTTGACCCATGGTGAGGTAACCAATGTGCAATCATAACACCCATGTATTATTATCAGCAGACATGCACCATTGAGAGGATTTTGACATTCAATGAAAATTTCATAGACGTTCATGTGGGTATTGCGTATACAGGTATTTTACTTTATATAGTATTGAATTATGATGGAGAAAGCCATCAAAGAGTTACAACACACTATACATTTTTCAACCTATTTGTTGTTGTTAGATAAGTCATCAGAGGTTCATCGACAAAGGTCTACAAATGGCCACTAAAAAAAAAGGAAATGCTGGTACTTGATAAAATTGTTATTCCAAATGTCACTTCAACTAACACACGATATCAGTTCCAACCACATCCCACATCTGTTGTAGCTTGTCAGTTGTTGGGATACCGGAGCTTGCCTCTGCCGCCGCCATTGTCTCTGCCCTCTTCCCTCTGTTGTACTTTCTGGACGGAGTTTTTCAATTTTTCTCGGAAGCACGAACTAGGATATAAAGACCTGCAAAGCAACTACTATGAATATAGAGTGAGCCTTCACAACTATCTACAAAAACCATCAACAATTCAATAAACATTTAACAGACAGAGAAACTGCTATGAATAACTCAAAGTCGCAAAATAACATTGAACAGATTAACATAATCGATATAAATGGTAATATGCCACCTTCATTATATATGATTTCAAGGGAAACTAGATTGAATATGCCTTTAAATATATATTACAGTTCATCTGAAGAGCTGCTGCAAGAAATTGTGTCATGGAAAATAGGGAAATGGAACTTCAAAAGTGACAGCAAAAAGGGCAGAAAAAAATTAAATCACAAAGCACAAAAGCTTTTGCCTTAAACTCGACTGAAGAAGCAAAGAGAGGCAGATGTTACTGACCCCACAGCGTAACTGATGTAAGATGCTCAACTTCTCAAATCTCTCAGGCCGATTCGAAGAATTGGGCTTAACACAGCCAATATAATGAGGCTCTATTGTGTTAAGTGTTTCCATGAGTGCTTGAAGTTGTTGCTATAAACATATGAAAAACAAACACAAAAATTATCAACACAAACAAAATAATTACAAAAAGCACAAATCCTATGCCATCTTTTGAAGTAAATACAAAGTAGAAAGTCCAATAGATAGAAATAGAAATACATATTGTTACTGTAAGAACTAAGACTGTGAAGTGCAAAAAACTGTGCTCATATATAGGTTTTAAACCACGAAAGGAAGATCCACATGATTTGCAAACACTGGGCTGTTAAAATAAAGCATCACTTAGGAAATTATATTTCCTCAGTATCCCTCAATTACAAGTCCCATAAAACGCATCTATGTAACTTTGGCAAGTTCTTATCAAACTTTGACTGAAACATTAAATTGAGCAACAAGATACAACAAACGGTTTTTTAGGAGCCTTATTAAAATGTCATAAAAAATAGTAAAACCAGACAAGCTCCATATCATCATGGTCACACAGCAAACCTTTGCATACCTTAAATCTTGAGGCAACGGAGGAAAATTTGTATGATGATCTTGATGATTCCTCAAGGGGGGAGGGAAAAGAGGAGAAACGAAGGGACATTTTGAAGGTGCCAATAGATTGCAGTGTTCTACCACAACATAATCACGATTCTTATCTAAAAAAGTGTCTGTCTGATAAGTGACCTACATATGGGAAAACAAAGAGTAATAAACAGACATATCACCTTACTATATATATTTATCAGAAAATTATTGAATGAGTTAGCAAACATAAAAGTGTAGACATGCCTTGCCAGCATAATGGGAAATGGTAAAATCCATTTCTGGAAACTTTGCCTTTTCCAATCTAAAGTGCCCTCGCAAATTTTTGAACAATTTTGTAGAAAACGTTTCATGGGTTGATCTTGGAAACATGCTGCAAAAAACAATAAATCAGGATAAGGATTAACTGCCCAGACTCAAACCATATAGCATGTTGATAGCTATTTATACTGCAGAACTCAAATTGCACCAAGCTTCATCTAGGAGAGCAATTATCCCAACAGGTTATGTTCACATTAATAGCACCTTATTCATTAGCTAAATAAAAAGGGAAGACCTATTATCCAAATTTCCAAAGCAGAAGCCATTAAAAGGAAACCAAGAAGGGATGACTAACTTTTCTCTCTGGGAAGAACTCTCGGCGATGATATGGCGGCACTCCTTAACGACAGCGATCATGGTGTCATTTTTGTAGTAGGAGTTGTTGGCATACCGGAGCTTGCCTCTGCCGCCGCCAGCATCTCTGCCCTCTTCCCTCAGTTGTAGTTTCTGGACGGAGCTTTTCAATTTTCCTGGAAAGCACGAACTAGGTTAAAAAGGCCCTGCAAAGCAACTGACAAATTTGAGCGGAGATCTGAGAATCGCAAACACACACATGCAAAGGGACTGACAAATCTGAGCGCAGACTCATGGTTTCGGAAATTTAAGCGAGAGAAGATTGAATCCCCAGATTGACAGACTCACCTTCCTTCTTCAATGGGAGGAATCGATGGTCGGGTGGCGGAGCGGAGCTTCGTTCACAGTGTTTGCAAACGCTGGCGAAGGGGGCGGAGGTCGGTGTTCCCAGCTTCGATTGGGCAAGTTGGGATCGGAGTGAGTGGCCGTCAGAGGCGGAGGCGGAACAAAGTTGGCCAAATGTTCTATTCACTGCGTTAGAAAACGCATGGTTTTGTTTCCGGCGGAGGTCGGTGTGCAGAGCTTCGCTTTCATGTTGGGATCGGATTTGGGTCAAGACTCTGAGAAGGATAGGTGAGAGGGATCGAATTAGGGGTGGACCGTGTGAGATGAGTGGGCGTGGGATAACGTAGTTAACCCTTGTGGCATAGGTTGTAAATACAGGTCAATTTGGAGCCTTATTTGCTACGCTCGACTCCTGACCCGTTTGGTCCACCGTTTGACCCGCGTGCTGCTGTTCAGCCCCACTTTTTGAATTACCACGTTCAGCAAATGTAGTTAACAACAAAAAAACAAAACCATAATTTTTAAGTAACTTCCAATTTTTAAGCCAATGGGAAGTGAGGGATTAAACCTTAGACTTCTTAGTAATAATTAACAATCAAATTACAGATAAAAAGATCTGTGACATAGTTACCAGATTTGGAGGCGGGGCCTCCGTACTCTGTTTCCGGCCTGTCGTACCAAATCGTGGTACGTTTCCGTACCAATTCGTATAAATCAGCGAATTTGGCGAATCTGACTAGTCGTGAGTCGTGACTTGCAGCTGCGGATAAGGTTGCAGACAAAGAAGAGTGACGCTGCCGGAAGTTGATGCTCTGGGCGCTGGCTTTGGAGAGAAGAGGAAAACAGGATAGGAAATTAGGGGGGCCTGGGCCACGAGATTTGAGAAGCTACTGTGACTACGTGTAAAGTTAAAAAGTAAAAAGAAAAAATATTTAAATGTTAAACTTATTTATTACTATTTTTTACTTAATAAAGCAGACTATCTACTACACTATAATTCCTATTTGTCTTGGACTCCCAAACATTAAAACTCCTTTTCCTCTCCGCTTTTTCCATTTTTCATCCTATAAAAGCTAAAACCTACGCCCTAAAACGTGCTGGTTGCCCACCGTTGCCTACTTTTATTGTAGAGGCTTAAAGCGTGTAAGTTATTTACAGAAGTACAGAGCACAAAAATTCAACAATAGTGTTTGGCAAACATAAATATGTTGAAGAAATTCATCCAAAATCACAAAATTTAGCTACAAAAATAGAATCAAGTGGTGAATGAAGATGCACAGGAGGTGGAAATTATTGAAGAACATCAATTTCAATCATCAAATAGTAAGACTTCTAGAAAAGCAACAACTCCAGATGTCAAGAAAAACCGTTACTACAAGAAATTACTTTTCATGAAGCAGGATCTCAAGCTGGAAAAAATATTGGGAGCTCAAAAATTTGGTCATGCAATCATTGCAAAAAACACTTCAGGAGTTCATATACTAGAATCCACTATCATTTTTTTGGTGCTCCTGCAGGCAAAAAAGCATAAATTGCACGTTGTAACGTGTTAATAAGAAACAGGGAAGCATATGAAAAATTGAGAAGAACGGTGGTCGAAGCTGAGAAATCAGGTGCTTCCTCATCGCTAAGAAATTTTGTTCTTACAAAGACCAATCCACAAAGTCAGAAAATTGAGGAGTTTTTTCACATGATGGAGCGAGATGCTGTTGATTTAAAAATAATGAGAGGATTGTGTGCTAATGGAATTTCATTTAAGGTGTTACGAAATCCCGAATTTCATGAGATGGTTTCTGCAATAAAGAAAGCTCCTAAAGATTATAAAGCACCATATTTCGAGAAAGCGAGAACAACTTTGCTTGATGAGTGCAAAAGAAGTGTTGAGAAAGATTTATATCCTGTTATGGACACTTGGCATACACAAGGTGTTTCAATTGTGTCAGACGGATGGTCTAACTGCAAGAATGAACCATTGATCAATGTTCTAGCAGTTAATAGTCATGGAGCAATGTTTTTATATGCAGATAATTTTTCAAGGATTGAGAAAACTGGCACAGAAATTGCATACTATTTATTGAAAGCCATTGAAGAAGTGGGGCCATCTAATGTTCTTCAAGTTGTAACTGATAATGCTGTTAATTGCAAACTTGCGGGTAAAGAGATTGCAAAGGTACATAAGCATATTTTTTTGTCCGCATGTGTTGTTTATACTTTGAATCTCATCTTCAAGGATTTTGCTAAAACATTTAATTGGTTGAAGGATACGTATAGAATGGGAAAAGAAATTGTGAAATATTTCTTGAATCATTCTCATGCTTTAGCTATGTTCAGAAGTCAATCAAAGTTGGAGTTGTTGAAAGTGGTTAAAACAAAATTTGCTTCTCATTACATATTGTTGAAGAGACTTATTGATTGCCAAGAAGCCTTAGCCACTACTATTGTTACTAATGCATGGAGGAATTGGGTGAATAAAGATGATGACCACATGCAAATGATGGGTATGTTGGTTGCTGATACTATTGGTGACAATAATTTCTGGGAAGAAGTTGAGAATATTGTTCGCATCACTAAACCCATTTATTTATTGATAAAATTTTTGGATGGAGAGGGAGCCAAAGTGGGTGAAATTTATGAAAGAATGGACAATATGCTTGGTTAATTAAAGGAGATAATGCAAAATAACATGTATGTCTTAATATTTATTTTTTGGTACTTATTTTAGAAGTTACTTATTTGTTAATTATTTTTTTTTTTTTGCACTCTATGGTAAACAGTCAATCTGACTTATTTGTTTATTTATTACTATTATTTAATTATTTTTTAGGTTATTGTCTATTAGTTACTATTATGTAATTTCTTTGTTTGTTGCATACTTGCGTTTGATGTTTGTTAGTTTCTATTATTTAATGTCTTTGTTTGTTGCATTTATTTTTTCATTTAATGTGTCTTAAATTTTTTTTTATAATCAATTTTTTATGAACTCAATTTGTATAATCAATTTTTTTTCTTAAAATTTATGAACTCAACAAAATTATGTTTTTATATTGATAGGCATGAAAATTGTACTTCTGAGATGGAAGAAATTGTGTTGGAAAGATGGACCAAAATGAATTGGAAGATTCATTGCCTTGGTTTTGTACTTATACTAAGATTTTATGATCGCGAATATCTTACAACACTTGCACCGGGAGGCATGACTAGGAAGGCTCCAAATCAAGACAAAGAAGTGGTGAAGGGAGTCTATGAAACATTTGATAAAATTGCAGAGAACGCCAAAGAGACAAAATTGTTACGAGAACAATTTGCAACTTTTCATATGCGCAAAGGGCTTTTTTCTATGATGGCTGCTCAAACTGATGTTGTAACAATGGATTCTATTGATCGGTGAGCTTCATATGGATCAGAAACACCAGAGTTAACTAAAGTAGCCAAAAAGGTACTATCTCAACCAATTACTAGTTCATTTGCTGAGAGAAATTGGAGTACCTACTCTTTCATTCACAATATCAAGAGAAATCGTTTGAATTCTAGTAGAACTAATAAAATTGGTATTTATTCACTCAAATATTCTTTTGCTATCCCACTTTACTGAAAGTTATAAGAATTGACCCTATAAGAAGTGAGATGTTGATCCTAAGGAGACTTATGTTAATGACTCTATTGTTAGACTACAAGAGATGAGATGGAATTTATTAGATGACAATGATGCAGCCAAGTCAGATAAGTCGTTGCGCAGTGAGAAGTTGCAGAATGACCCAATATCGAAGTCATATCATAGTGCTCCAAAATTCACCCCAAGTGTTGGAACAAGCTCTAGCAAGTCTCAAGGTCGGCGGTTTTCATTACAGCAGACAAGTATTTCTCAGTTTACTACTAGCAAGACTTCTCAAATGAGTGAGAAGGATTAAAATATAGGGATATTTGTTTTTTGGATTTTAAGGTTGTTGACGCATTTTTTTTTTTTTAAGTTTGATGTTTTAGTTATTTTAATATTCAAGTACTTTTATTTTGCTAATAATACAAATTTTATATATTCTATAAACTATATTTTATATATATAGATATATATACATGCACACACACAAATCCTACGTATCCTATTAGCGAATTACGTACCCAAAAATCATACCAAAGTACACTACTCCCACATACCGCATATTATACAAGCTAATGTACCACATACCTGTACCCGTACCGTGAATTCTATCATATTGCGTATCAAGTAACTATGATCTGTGAAGCTTTAGGTTTTCCAAGATGTCACAGTAGAGCGTGACCATTCCTGGACGAGGCACGCACAGAGCCTCCAAAGGCTCAGCCTTGGGAATCGTTATACCCGTGGCTCCTTCATTTCAATCGCCTCCTCGCCCACCCTCTTCCACTCGAGCACTTGAACCATCGATCCCAGCGCCACTCCCATCACTTTCGCTGCCAGCACTTCGCCGGGGCACTTCCGCCGTCCGACGCTGAAAGGAATGAACTTATACCCATTGTTTTTCCCGCTTTCGAACCTCTCAGGTATGAAACTCTCCGCATCCTCCCAGGCATTCGGGTCCCTGTGGATGCTCCATAGATTCACTAGCAACATCGTGCCCTACGCCACGGAGTAGCCGCCAACGGTGCAGTCGGCGGCTGCTTCATGTGGCAGAAGAAGTGGGACCGCCAGAAAAAGCCGCATTGTCTGCGAGATGCAACCATTGAGGTAGTTTAATTTCGATAGGTCTGCCACGTCCAATAGCTTTTGCTGTCCGATGTTGGCTTCGATTTCAGACCAAGCTCTGTCCAATTTTTCGGGATTGCTTAGGAGAAGTGTTGTTGCCCATACCAAGGTCGTTGTTGTTGTTTCTATCCCTGCAATTAGCATCGACTGGAAAACACATGAAAAAAGATTTTTCAATCTATTAGTCCTCTCCTCAATTTGATCGAACTCGAGCTATCTTTGTTGCGTTGGACTTTAGATATGTGTATTAGTAGTTTTGTTATAATAGAACCTATTTGCATGAAAGATTCTCTCCCGGTTACCCTTTGCTTGATATATAGTTGATGGATCGATGCTTTTTTTTTAAGAGCAATGTACGATTTTGTTAAAAGTAAAGAAGAAAATACAAATTTTATGTTAGAGAAAAAGAATGGAAGAAACTCCACAAAACCCAAATAACCCAATTTAACTAGAGCTTAGAAAAATAAGCGCCTTAATCTACAAATGATACCCTAACCCATACCACAAAAACCCAAGCCTAGAATAATGCTCATACTCAAACCCAAAAGCCCAAGAAAAACCAAAATTGACAACCCTATTTTGAGGGAAATGAAATACTGGCCGGTTCTTTCCGGTGTCATGATCCCTCATTTCAATATTTATTTTTTATTTTTTAAAATTTGACGAGGAGCTGATTTTTAAAGCCAATTTCTATTTAGTTTTGCTTGATCCTGGTTGAGTTTGTAGACTGAAGGCCGACCATAATTGATGCAGATGCTATGTATACTTCAGGTTTACAACTACCTGCCTGTATATGTACAAGGTATACCCAATCGCTTGAAGGACAGATCATGAAGAGAGTTTTTTTCATTGATCTATTTAGAAGATAAGATACCAAGATTAAAAGAAATGGCTACTTACCAAAATTATGGCTATAATGGTCTCATTCTGTTCGGTTTCGGGAGCCAAACAGCTCACCGGAATTTAACTGAAACCCTCCAGGATCCAAGTGAAATGGGGTAAACCGGGTGTTCGAAAATTTTCATACATAATTTTCGGTTGAGATCTCTCACTCAACTGTAGAGTCGAATCACAAAACCTGAACAGTTAACGTGTTCAAGCTCTCTATGGTATCCACACGAGCCTCTCGGGATCACCACGCTTCCACCACGTCCCGGCAAATGCGTTTCTCTTGCGCTCGCAGTGCTAGCTTGCGTCCTCCAAGGAATTGCAAAAGAAGAGTGCGGCTGTCCTTTTGGGATGCTAGGGCAAGGAGACCTGCGAATTTCTCACTAGAAGTTGTATTTATAGTGAGACTCAACTTCCAGGCCTAATGGGTTTCAAAGCCCTAATCCAATTAGGATTTAATTTCGGGCTTAATAATGGCTCAACTCTTGGGCCCATTATTAATACGAAATTAAAGTGAAACCATAACCCAAATAATTAACCCATGCACTCTAATGATCCAAATAGCTCTATGTGTGCGATCCAATAGGCTCTTATCACGTTGGCAATGATCATAAATCACATTTATGATCATAAGCAATGAGCGGTGTCTAGCAACACATCATTGCTACCCAAGTGACAAGATTGTCAATGATTCGACTAAACCTTTATGATCATCACCGATATATGCCATTGTCCCTTTGTCCAAGATATCAAGACTAAGCATGAGACATGGAATGTGTCACTCTCGTATAGCCCAATCTTTGGTTTCTTGATTATCGAGTAGACCAACTTAAACTGATGACATTGATATCGTATATCAACTCATCCGAGCATGGCCATGCATTTTCTAAGTCTTACTCTATCAAGGGACCCGAAGATATCACTCCCGTTACATAGGAGGGACAAATCCCATCTTGATCATACAAATCCCTCCGCATGATATGTGACATACCCAATGACCTCCTTCAAGTCCACTCAGTTATGAGCAACAAATGAAAGTATCAAAGTATGTGACTCACATGTAGGGAACCTTGATGATCTTAGGTCGAAGGACTACATATACCATTATCACTATGAGAATCACTTATGACACTCATATAACGATCCATGTAGTGTTCTCATGGTGGGTCGATCCAGTACACAAGTTCTCTAACTTGTACCCATATGTAGACTACATATCTCACATTAGTCTCCACATATGCTAGTCATTATGTATTATTGCAACCCGCTCCACAATAATACTAGACCAGGGACGTTTAAGAATATCATTATTCTAGGGTTACAATTATGTTTATTACGTTACGCAGAAACAAAACAACAAACAAAATTGCTGGATTAATGCCTTAATAAAATATCATAACTCAATGTGCAAAAATACAATCATCTCATGATTGACTTTTGGGCACAACACTAACACATTCGTATAGAAATCCGGTTCCACTTCTTGTTTTGATAATATGACATGGATCAAAGTATTACCATCCCTTCCTTTATCTTCTCTCTGGTTCCTCATTTTCCTGCTCTCTTCCACAATGTGCTCCAGGAACTTATCCATATTCTCCATCCCCCTTTTCATTCTCTTCTCCACCCCTCCAAAATCCACCCACCTTAGCAAAGGAATATGGTTGTTCATATTTTTTCTCCCAGCAATTTCAAGCCACTCATTTATCAAGCCCTGGAACTGCCTTGCTTATTTGTCCACTCCGCTGTATCGATCGCCTGCAATCATCCTCACCATAATATTGAAAACAAGCCCCACAAGTTTTGAGGTAACCTCTACCTTCATCTGTTTCCCCTCTGAGGCTATGACCAGTTGCTTCACCATCCGGCGCACTTCTTCTCCCCAAATGCTTGACAAAGCGTTGAGCCGAGTTGTGGAGAAAATCTCTGTGGCCATGAGGCGCTTGAGGCCGCGCCAATAGTCTTCGTAGGATGCAAACCCAAGGGAGGAATAGTTATAGTTCATGTATTTTCCGACCATATTTTGAGGGCAGTTTGCGAAAGTAAGGTCATTTTGTTTTAAACACTCTTCAGCTGCTTCAACTGAGGAGACTACGAGGACATTTCGGGTACCAAATCGAAGAGAGAAGATTGGGCCAAATTTTTTGGAGAGTACATCAAGTGTGCGGTGGACATCTGGTTCCTTTACCAAATGGAGATGACCTATCAGTGGGAGAGCTGGAGGGCTTGGTGGGAGATTTTTTAGGGTTCTTAGTTTCTGTGTGATGAAACTTGCTGCAAACAGGAAAACAAAGGACAAGAAGATAACGAAGAATAACATTGTCAACAATTGCTCGTAAGACTTCTTTTGGTGAGTGATTGCGGTAGAGTTGGCTCGCTCACAAACATGTTGATGCGTGCCTTATATAGAAGGGGATGTGACGAGGTTGGTCCGAAATAAGACTCCTCAAGTTGTCTTGTCACTAGTGGTGTTCAAAGGGGCGGGTCGGGATCAACCAAGCTCGGGATCGGCCCGGGTCAAACCCAACCCAGATTCGGTCAAACTCGGCTCGGCACGGGCCTGGGCTAAGCACGGCATCAGGAGGGGCGATTATGGACCTTAGATAAGAAGGGCGTGGAAGTGGGCTCGGCACGGGAGAGGCCCAGTACAGGGACCGGCCAGGCCCGACCGATCCCAACGGTTGCCTGGCGCTCCTAACAGCTCCAGATTAAAAAAAAAAGGAAAATTACACTGCAGGTCCCTCAATGCCCTGCAGTTTTTTTTTAACCCTCAAAATTATTTTTTTGCCCCTCCCAATAACTATATTCTAAGAGTTTTTTAGTCAAAAAAAAAAAAAGGCTTTCCCCTCTAAATAGGAAGGCCATTTTCACCACTTCTTCACACCAATCTTAGCAATCTCTCCCTCTCTGCTAATACATTCTCTCATTTTCTTCAAGCTCTTAACCTTATTTTCTTTATTTTTTCTTAATCATTCATTAATTACTTCCAAAGCTCTTCATCTTCTCAATTTATTCTTACACAAATGGCATCAAGAGGAAAGGGAAAGGCGTCAAGCTCTTCATCCCGCACCAGTTTGAGGTCTTTTTTTTGTGGCCTTTTCCGACTAACGACCAGTGGGGCTCAAATCCAACAAACTGATGAGGATGAGCAATTCGATATGAGTCAATATGACTTGGGGCTCGACGATCAACTTTCGGATGATGACGTTGAGGAGGTGGAGCCAACGGCAGCAGAGAATGTTGGTGGAGGATATGGTTCTCAACAGACTCCGACAAGCCATTAACCCCCATTACAAGGTAAGACGTTGAGGCTCACCGCATGGCTTTGGGAGCATTTTAACCAAGTTTTTTAGAAGGATGGTCATGGCAATGATGTAAGGTTCGCAAATTGTAAACATTACAATACAAAGCTTGCTCACAAGAAGAACTCTAGCACAAGAACACTCAAACGGCACATGGAATATAAGCACTCAAATCTATGTCCGGATGCAGCTGTTAGTACCAGAAGTCAGACACAACTTATGAGTACTGCCGGCGGATCAGGTACTTTTAGATTTAATCAACAAAATTATAGAGAAGGCATGGCAGAATGGATGATGTTAACTGAAAAACCATTTACACAAGCGGAAGATAGGCACATGGAAAAATGGATTAAATCAGAATTAAACCTTTCTTTTAAAGAACATCTAGGAGTACTGCTAGGAGGGAGACATTTAAAATTTATGAAGCCGGTAAATCAAACCTACAAGCATACTTCTTTGCTTTTAATCATTTTATCTCATTCACTAGTGATATGTGGACTTCACCACTAGGACAAGATTATTATTGTATCACTGCACATTGGATTGATGATAATTGGGTCGTTCAAAAGCGTATAATTGCATTTAAGTGGATGGAGGTCGATCATATTGGTTGGAACATATTCCAAGTTATTTCAGAAACTTTTAAAGAATTTTTTTTTCATGACAAATTTTTTAGCATAACATTTGATAATGCATCAAACAACGATGTCGCGGCTGAGACATTGAAGGAATCACTAAAACCTGTTCGGGATGCCGCATTTTTTCATATTAGATGTGTATGTCATATTTTAAACTTAGCTGTCTAAAAATGTCTTTAAATTTTAAGTACTGAAATTACTCAAATCCGGTGGGCAATCCATTATTTGAAGTCAATGACCAAAGTTTTCAAATAGTTAAAGCTATATTGTCTTGAAAATCGCCTCGATTTTAGCTGCAAATGTTTTAAACTTGTTTGCCTTACCCGATGGAACTTGACTTACGAGATGTTGATGGATGCGATGCCATTTGCTGCACACATGGCATGTTTTTGTAAATGTCAAAGAAAAGAAAATGCTTTTGAAACAAAAGATATGGGATAAACTGTCAAAAGTGGCTGCTGCGCTACGATATTTTTATGAGGCCATTGTTTTTTTCTCCAGTGTATACTATCCCACATCTCACAAAGTTGTAATGCATTTGGTCAATATTGCATGGGTTTTTAACCAATACAAGGATGATGAGTTCTTAAAAGACACGGTAAAGGCAATGAAAGACAAATAGATTTTATATTTCAGTAATATACCCCCGATCTATTTACTTACATCTATACTAGACCCGACTGTTAAAATCACGGGTACACAGCAACTACTTGAGGGATATTATAGTTTATTAGAAATGGCACATATTCTGTTCATGTTATAACTGCCACTATTGATGAGCACTTGCGGGAGTTATTTAAGATTTATGCCGACCGGCATAAGGATAAGGTTGCAAACACTACTTCGTCTACCATCGGGTGTTCATCACTGTCAGGCTTATCATCATTCAATCTAGTAGAACAACTCTTCAAACGGCCCCGTGCTACAGCATCCGGTCTTAATGAAGTAAATGCATACCCCAACTTGGTTTGGGAGAATAGTGAAACCAACATTCTAGAATGGTGGAAAGTAAGAAGCAACAAATTTCCAATACTATCCATAATTGCCAAAGAAGTTCTAGCGGTTCCCGTCTCAATCGTTGCATCTGAGTCCGCTTTCAGCGCTGGAAAATGTGTAATTTCAGAGAAACGCACAAGGTTATCACTAGATGCAGTTGGAGTTTGTATATGCAACCGTGATTGAGGTCTTGCAGCTTTAAGATTACAAGACCACAAGAGTTCTAATGAAGAAAAACCCCGATGAGATAGATGCTTAAATCCACAACTTGTTCATTATCTTCCTACTTTGTATTTAATCTAATTTTGCTGTTCAGAACAGATCCTACCTTTTATTTTACATTTACTTTTATGGAATGTTTTACTATTGACTCATGTAAAGCCCGTTCCAAGTTATGTAAGTGCCATTTGTCTTTCAAATTAATAAAATTTCACACAGGTGGTGGTGTTTTACTCTTAAAATAATTAGTTTTCAAAAAATTTGTTTTAGAATCAAATTCTAAAACATAAATAAATAAATAAAAATAGTGGGCCTAAGCCCAGGACCGGGTAAGACCCAGCACGTCTTAACTCAGGTCGTACCCGAGCCTTCCAAACCCAGGACCAAAACCGGCAGGTCCGAGCCGGGTCGGCCTAGTGAACACTTCTACTTGTCACCAAGTCGTCCTATTTATTCGTCCTTTTACCCAGAAATCCTTTATTATTACAAACCCTCTAAACAAATCTCTTATTATTTACACAATTTACTTTTTAATAATTAATGTATAATCTTTTATTTTTAAAATTTTAACATATAAATGAAAAAATTTTATATATGAATGATAATTCAATATCTATAGTTTCTAAAAATATATTTTTTTTTATTTTTTCTAACAGATAATAATATGAATAAATTGAAATCAAATTAGCCGTGTGGCAACGTGCGGGTTTTCGGGAGTCGCCACCAATCAGTTTTCTTAGGTCGATTGGTCACCTTAAAATTGGTCTGCGAGAGTTCGGGGATCGGGAGTACGGTTACGTTAAAACAACTTTGTTAAAACGCCCAAAAATTGGCACCTTAGTTGATTTTAATTTTGTTTTGCTTTGCTTTTAAATAATTCTCAGTTAATTTTCAAAATTAGAAATTTTAACTGGATTAGTCGAAATGTGGATTTTTAAATTAATTAATTTGTATAGAATTTTATACTTCCGAACCATGGACTCTGCCGAGTCATTTGGACACGGAAGATTTTTGATTCCGAACCATGGACTCTGCCGAGTCATTTGGACACGGAATTTGGTGAAATTTAAACAATTTAATCCATATTGTAAATATTGATTTTTTATTTTAATGGAAGTAATTGTTATTTTAATTACTATTTTTGTAAGTCTTTTAAAATTTTAGGTTTTTGTTAATGATCTTTAAAAGATCTTTCTTATTTCTTTTTATATTTTATTATTCTTTTCCTTCTTTCTTTTTTATTCTTTTTATTTTATCTTTCTTTTCTTTTTCTTATTTTTCTTATCTTTCTTATTTTTTATCTTTCCTTTCTTTTATCTTTTCTTGTTTAATGAAGGATATTTATTATTTAAATAATTACTCAATTTATAAAAGAATTAAAAAGTAATTAATTTTTTTATAAGAAAGTTAATTAATTAATCTTGAGATTTATTTTATGTTTATTAAAAATAATTTAATCAAGAAAGATTTATATTTGTTCTTTTTTATTTAATCAAGATCTTTAATAAAGAAAACCAAAAAAAATATGTATATTTTAAAAATAAAAGAAAATTCTTAATAGTTTATTTGATAAATTAACAAAAAAAAAAAAAATCAAAGATTTTTATATATATTTTAAACATGAAGGAAGAATTTTGATATTTATATATTTTATTTTTATAAAAGATTAACTAAAAAGAGGTGATTATTTAACAAGGATCTTAAAAAATAAAATTTATATGTATATTTTAAAAAAATAAAGGAAAAGTTTTGATATTTATATTTCATTTTTATGTTCTTTTTGTTTGATAAATAATTTTAATTAATAAGTTTAAGATATTTAAGAGATAATTTAATCCTTTTGAATTTATTCTATTTTTGAAATCATTTGCTAAGATTTTTATAAAGGAAACAAAAAGTTATATCTTTTCATTATTTTAAAAGAAATAAGCATATTTTACTTTTTATCATTATTTTTATTAATAAAGAAAACTAAAAAAAGTCATATTTTATTATTTTAAAAGAAATAAGTAAAGTATTACTGAATAAAATATTAACCCAAAAATTTTACCTTTTTTGTTCTTTTTATTAATAAAGAAAACTAAAAAGTTATATTTTATTATTTTAATAAATAATTAATATATTAGTCGAAAGTTTTTATTTTTAATAAAAAAAAATTATTTATATACTTTATTTAAAAAATATTTCCCAGCCATGGATCCTGGCGGATCATTTGGTCATGGAGTTTTAATTTTTATTAAATTTTAATTATTTAATTAATTATTAATTTTAATTATAATTTTATTGGATTTTTTTTTTTGAATTTTTAAATTTTAATATCATTACTTTAAAGATATGTTGAAAAAGAATTGATTTGTATATTTAGAATTATTTAATTATGTTTGTTTATTAATTTTAATAAAAGGGATAAAAAGTTAATTAATTTTTCTTATTGCTCCTTCAAGAAATAATAAAAGATAATTAGCTCTTTTTTTTTTTTTTTTTTTAAAACATTTATGCTAGTCTTAAAGAATAAAATTAATCATTCACATAAAAGGATTTTCTTTTAATTAGTTATGATTTACTTATGTTTATTCAATTATTTTAGTAAAGGAATAAAAGATTAAATTTTTGTTGTTGTTCTCTTTTTTTTTTTTTAAAGAAATATGTGTTTTAAAAATAACAAAAGATAATTGGCTTTTAAAAATGATTTTTAATTAACCTTAATAAATTTAATTATTCACATAAAATTCTTTTTATTTAATTTGTAATTTGTTATTATTGTTTTATAATTAAAAGTGAAATAAATTTAACCACCAAAAGACAATTAATAATAATAAAGTGGAGCTTTTTGGTCATCCACAATAATTATAATAATAAAATAAAAAAATTAGTTGTTAACAACAATGATAAAAATTATCAAAAGTTAGTAAAGTTAATGGTTAAAATTAATAATAACAATAATAAAAGTTAATGATGTTAATTGATTTAATCGTTAACAATAATAACAACAATAAAAATAAAAGTTAGTAAGTTAGTAACAATTATAACAATAATAAAAGGTTAGTAAGTTAGTGACAATAATAATAAAGTTAGTAAGTTAGTAACAATAATAAAAAAGTAATAAAGTAATAAAGTTAGTAAGTTAGTAACAATAATAATAATAAAGTTAGTAGTTAGCACAGTTAATTGTTAGTATAGCACAAATTAAATGGTTAGTGATAACAATAATAATGAAAGTTAGTGGTTAGCACAATTAATTGTTAGTATAGCACAAATTAAATGGTTAGTGATAACAATAATAATGAAAGTTAGTGGTTAGCACAATTAATTGTTAGTATAGCACAAATTAAATGGTTAGTGATAACAATAATAATGAAAGTTAGTGGTTAGCACAATTAATTGTTAGTATAGCAAAAATTAAATAGTTAGTAATCTAAATAGAATAATAATAATAATAACAATAATAATAATAATAATAATAATAATAATAATAAATAATAATAATAAACATATAAAGATCATTATTAGTTCTGTAGAAATAAAAAAAAGGTTAGTGACTTGTATAAATAAAAATAAAATAAAAAAAATAGAATAAGAGAAGAATTGTACCGAGATTCTGAATCGACTTTTAATCGAGTTGAAGATTCACGAACGAATTTCATTATTAAATTTTTATTTTATTTTATTATTAAAATAATTTCAATTAATATCCAAGCCACAGATTCTAACCGAATCATCTGGTCATGGAATTTAATTTAAATTTAATTTATTATTAGCTATTTAATTAATTATTAAATGGCAGAGGTAGACTGAATATTTCCTAGGTGTGATTTTTATTATGTCAAACTAATTTTAGATTAATAAAAAAAGTTTATCTAATCTAATTATATAATTATGCTTAACATTAATTCCTCAGTTAATTTACACATTTAATTATTTGAGCAAACGAAAAGACAATAAAAGGAAATCAATGCACGAATTGTAAATCAAAACAAACTCAAAGTTCAGATGAATAAATCAAATAAATCCAAAGATAAATTATTTATTAAAATTACCTATTTAACTTAATCATATAATTAAGCTTAATGTCAATTCCTAAGTTAATTTATGCTTTTAATTAGCTGAACAAACAAAAGTATAATAGAAAATAAGTGAATTAATGACTTAATTGCAAAAATTAAAACTAAGTTAAAGTATCAATTAGATAAATCCAATAAATTCATGAGCAAAAATTAAAATTATGTCAAAATTATAGGCTTTCATAACAGATCCGGACTACGAGTCGATTCGCCATCGGGATTTCGTTATTAAATTTTAATTTAAACAACTTCAGTTAATATCCAAGCCATGGATTTTAACCGAATCATCTGGACATGGATTTTGTGATTTACTATCGTCCTAAATTCAGTTTTTTTTTTAGAATTTTATTAAAAACCGTTCAAAATTGAATCTCGTAAAGATGATCTTTCAAATATGTTATGTAAACATGTGTTTTAAACTTATGCTAACAATGAAAAGTTAAAATCAATATATAAGTAAATATCTGATTTAATTTAAACATACAATTTTATATTAACTTATCAACAAATTCATGATCCAAAATAATAAGACGAGCAATTGAACAAAAATAAACAAAACTATAGATAAAAAAATGCTGTCAATGATTGATCTGCAAAGAAAATAATGTTAGTGACTTAAATGGATAAAACAAAGGAAACCAGGGGCTAAACCAGAATTTTTACCCAAAAAACAAAGAGTTTTGACTTAGTCAAAACAAAAAAACGCGTCAGTTTTTCTTTGTTTTTTTTTTGTCTTCGCCTTCTGTTTCCTTCCGGCGTCGAGGCGGCGGCGGCTAGGGGGCGCTGGGGGGTCGCGACGGCGTGCTCAGCAGCTGGGAGGCGACGTGACGGCAGGGGGCACGACGCGGAGAGCAGAGGGCGCGACGAGGTGGCTGGTGCGTCGGCAGTGGCCGGCGCGACGGGGTGGCTGGCGCGACGGCAGGGAGGCGCGACGGGGTGGCTGGCGCGTCGGCAGGGATGCGCGACGAGGTGGCTGGCACGTCGTCTGTGGCTGAGCGCGGCAAGGGAGGGAGGAGCTACGGTGACGACGCGGAAGGTGGCGACGGAGGCGGTGCGACGGTGGAGGAGAGAAGACGAAGGCTGGGACGTCGGGGCTGGAAACCGGAGGTGATGGCGATGCGAAGCTAGGATGGTGTCGGACGGCGACGCGGAAGGAGGCTAGAGGGAGGCTGGCGCGGAGAGAAAAGGGAGAAGAGAGGCAGCCATGGGGTAGAGAGAGAGAGGGAAGAGAAGAGAGAGAGAGGAAAGAGAGAGAGGAACCGAGTCTGAGAGCGTCCGAGTGCGAGAGTAGGAGAAAGAGAGAGTTGGTGAAGGAGAGAAGATAGTCGAGGGAGAAGAGAGAGATGGAAGGCTAGCTGAGAAGCTCCCAGAGGGAGAGGAAAGAGAGAAAGAAGATTTTTTTTTTCTGTGTGTGTGCGTTGTCTGCGTTGAGTGAGAGGGAGAGAATAGATGAAGATTGAGAATGCGAGAGAAGATAAGGGATAAGGGGAGGGGGAGCCTCTGTCGGCCACTCTCCCCATTTTTTATTATTATTTTTGTTTTTTTTCTTCTTTTTCTTTTTAATTAATTAATTAATTAATAATTTTTAATTTTAATTAATTTAGATTTAATTTATTATTATTATTTATTATTATTATTTTTTTTCTTTTTCTTCCCATTTTTTTTTTTAACATACAAACTAAAAAGAACGCCCCTAAAATAATATTGCCATTATTACTATCATTATTTTTTTAATTAAGTAATCAATTAATTAAGTAATTCAATAATTTTTTTTTAATAAGCTTTAATTTTTAAAATAAATAATTAATTTTTTTATTTAATTAATTTTTTTTATTTTTAAGCCGGACGAAATTGGGTGTCAACAGCTGCCCCCCTTTGCATGCTTCATGGGACATGATGTATGCAAAGTTAGTTACCAAATTTTGTCCAGCTTAGCTAGGCATTGAAAACCTTCTCGCCGCCTAAACTCTGAGGTTTAAGGAAAGGTCCTTAGAACCTTTAACGATAGGAAAGGTTCTATCGTTGTAAGATGGACTGAATGATTGATTGTTTGTTTGAGGTTTAAGGAAAGGTCCTTAGAACCTCTAACGATAGGAAAGGTTCTATCGTTGTAAGATGGACTGAATGATTGATTGTTTGTTTGAGGTTAAGGAAAGGTCCTTAGAACCTCTAACGATAGGAAAGGTTCTATCGTTGTAAGATGGACTGAATGATTGATTGTTTGTTTGAGGTTAAGGAAAGGTCCTTAGAACCTCTAACGATAGGAAAGGTTCTATCGTTGTAAGATGGACTGAATGATTGATTGTTTGTTTGAGGTTTAAGGAAAGGTCCTTAGAACCTCTAACGATAGGAAAGGTTCTATCGTTGTAAGATGGACTGAATGATTGATTGTTTGTTTGAGGTTTAAGGAAAGATCCTTAGAACCTCTAACGATAGGAAAGGTTCTATCGTTGTAAGATGGACTGAATGATTGATTGTTTATTTGAGGTTAAGGAAAGGTCCTTAGAACTTCTAACGATAGGAAAGGTTCTATCGTTGTAAGATGGACTGAATGATTGATTGTTTGTTTGAGGTTTAAGGAAAGATCCTTAGAACCTCTAACGATAGGAAAGGTTCTATCGTTGTAAGATGGACTGAATGATTGATTGTTTGTTTGAGGTTTAAGGAAAGATCCTTAGAACCTCTAACGATAGGAAAGGTTCTATCGTTGTAAGATGGACTGAATGATTGATTGTTTGTTTGAGGTTTAAGGAAAGGTCCTTAGAACCCCTAACGATAGGAAAGGTTCTATCGTTGTAAGATGGACTGAATGATTGATTGTTTGTTTGAGGTTTAAGGAAAGGTCCTTAGAACCTCTAACGATAGGAAAGGTTCTATCGTTGTAAGATGGACTGAATGATTGATTGTTTGTTTGAGGTTTAAGGAAAGGTCCTTAGAACCTCTAACGATAGGAAAGGTTCTATCGTTGTAAGATGGACTGAATGATTGATTGTTTGTTTGAGGTTTAAGGAAAGGTCCTTAGAACCTCTAACGATAGGAAAGGTTCTATCGTTGTAAGATGGACTGAATGATTGATTGTTTGTTTGAGGTTTAAGGAAAGTTCCTTAGAACCTCTAACGATAGGAAAGGTTCTATCGTTGTAAGATGGACTAAATGATTGATTGTTTGTTTGAGGTTAAGGAAAGGTCCTTAGAACCTCTAACGATAGGAAAGGTTCTATCGTTGTAAGATGGACTAAATGATTGATTGTTTGTTTGAGGTTAAGGAAAGGTCCTTAGAACCTCTAACGATAGGAAAGGTTCTATCGTTGTAAGATGGACTGAATGATTGATTGTTTGCTTGAGGTTTAAGGAAAGGTCCTTAGAACCTCTAACGATAGGAAAGGTTCTATCGTTGCAAGATGGACTGAATGATTGATTGTTTGTTTGAGGTTTAAGGAAAGGTCCTTAGAACCTCTAACGATAGGAAAGGTTCTATCGTTGTAAGATGGACTGAATGATTGATTGTTTGAGGTTTAAGGAACTCTCCTTTGAACCTCGACGATAGGAACTCTTCTATCGTTGAAAGTTTGAGGTTAAGGGCCCTACCTTAGAACCTCTGTGATAAGAACTCTCTTATCGTTTAAGAAAAATTGATGATTTTGAGGTTAAGGGTCCTACCTTAGAACCTCGATGAATGAAAATTGATAATTTTGAGGTTAAGGGTCCTACCTTAGAACCTCGACGATAGGAACTCTCCTATCATTTGAAGGAAAATTGATTGTTTTGAGGTTAAGGGTCCTACCTTATAACCTCGACGATAGGAACTCTCCTATCGTTTGAAGGAAAATTGATGATTTTGAGGTTAAGGGTCCTACCTTAGAACCTCAACGATAGGAACTCTCCTATCGTTTGAAGGAAAATTGATGATTTTGAGGTTAAGGGTCCTACCTTAGAACCTCGACGATAGGAACTCTCCTATCGTTTGAAGAAAAATTGATGATTTTGAGGTTAAGGGTCCTACCTTAGAACCTCGATGAATGAAAATTGATAATTTTGAGGTTAAGGGTCCTACCTTAGAACCTCGACGATAGGAACTCTCCTATCGTTTGAAGGAAAATTGATGATTTTGAGGTTAAGGGTCCTACCTTAGAACCTCGACGATAGGAACTCTCCTATCATTTGAAGGAAAATTGATTGTTTGAGGTTAAGGGTCCTAACTTAGAACCTCGACGATAGGAACTCTCCTATCGTTTGAAGGAAAATTGATTGTTTTCGAGGCAAAGGTTCCATCCTTAAAACCCCGATGATGAAAATTGATTGTTTTCGAGGCAAAGGTTCCATCCTTAAAACCCCAATGATGAAAATTGATTATTTTCGAGGCAAAGGTTCCATCCTTAAAACCCCGATGATGAAAATTGATTGTTTTCGAGGCAAAGGTTCCATCCTTAAAACCCCGATGATGAAAATTGATTTTTTTCGAGGCAAAAGGTTCCATCCTTAAAACCCCGATGATGAAAATTGATTGTTTTCGAGGCAAAGGTTCCATCCTTAAAACCCCGATGATGAAAATTGATTGTTTTCGAGGCAAAGGTTCCATCCTTAAAACCCCGACGATGAAAATTGATTATTTTCGAGGCAAAGGTTCCATCCTTAAAACCCCGTTGGTGAAAATTGATTATTCTCGAGGCAAAGGTTCCATCCTTAAAACCCCGTTGGTGAAAATTGATTATTTTCGAGGCAAAGGTTCCATCCTTAAAACCCCGATGAAAATTGATTCTTTTCGAGGCAAAGGTTCCATCCTTAAAACCCCGATGATGAAAATTGATTATGATTGTGGAGAAAAACTCTTTCCTCCTTTTTAAGTACCTCAGACAATCGAAGTTGAAATGTTCTATTCGGAAGTGTGAATTTTCATAATAGGTGAGTGCAGAAATTTAGACTTCGATAAGATGAGTGAATCTTGATGATGACAATAACACTAACAAATTATGTAGAGGGAACGGATGTTTGGAATCAATATCCAAGGTTCATCTAATATTTTCTTCAGTAAATATAGATTCCCTTGTGAGATATGTCATCCAAATAAGGTCAAAGCTTAACTACCCCAAAATGTTATGCCTAGTAGACCTAATAGGATGCGTCTCAAGAGTAATAAAAATTACTCTTTACTCAGCCATTCCAACCTAAAGGCATTGTCGCATGGTTTTAATATCAGCATGGACGAAACTATCTTATAAGATAACGAAATCCCCTGAAAAGAAAAACTGAAATACGAAAGAAAATGCTGATAATTAAAACGAAAGGACAAGAAAAACGGATCAGATCGCTTCTTCTTCCACAATGCTTCAACAGGCCGGGTAAAGGACAATTATGGGAGTGAACTGGTCGGGAAAGACTGTCGTGTCCAGTCTATTTGGATCATCGCTGGATCTGGTTCAGGAACAAAAGCTTGCATTTTATCTAGCAATTCTTCAGCAGTTGTTGCGGATATTATGATTTGTCGTGCCACCTCAGGGATAAACTTCTGCTTCACAGCACGATTCATAAAAGATAATAGACCTGCGAAGAAATAGTTAACATTTAACAGCCCAATGGGTTTTTGATGCAAATTAAGTTGGGCCATGGAAGCGATTTGGAAGACTTCTCATAATGTGCCAAAGCCACCTGGTAGAGCGATAAAAGCATCAGCATTAAAAAGCATTTGTAACAAGCGCTCTTGTAGATTTTTAACCACTAGCTCTTCTCCAATCGTGCCCCAAGAAACCGATTTCAGAGATGCAGGGATAATACCCAGAACCTGGCTTCCTCCTAAAGATGCTGCTGATGCTACAGCTCCTATTAATCCGACACTACCTCCTCCATAAACTAAGTGTATTTTTCGCTCAGCTAATACACTACCCAAATGGTTGGCTGCCTTTAAGTACTCTTCATCTTCTCCAGGAAAAGCTCCAGAAATTACACAAATACTTTGGGGTTTACGAGTGGAGGTTTTCTCCATTCCTATCCTTACCCATGTGAAAAAAGAAGAAAAGAGGATATATTTATAGAGATGAAAAGATAAAGTAATAATATTTTTTTTTTTTAAGAGTGGATACATTATTGCTAGCTATACACAATAGTCACGAGTATGACTCTGGTCAGGTATGGGTACACTATCGTTAAAAGAGGAGGAAAATTTTCAAAATAGCTGCTAGCATGTACAGTAGTCACTACTGTAGCTTACGTCAGGAGCAGGTACGTGATTGCTGGAAGAGAAGGAAAATTTCAAAAGTGGCAACTATATACAGTAGTCATAACTGTATCTCATGTCAGGAGTGGGTACATTATTGGGATGATAATTTCAAAAGCGACAGCTAGCATGTACAGTAATCGTGACTTTGGTTCACGTCTTCCACTGATTTTGCATCCAGTAACGGCTTCAATGCCTTCTATGAATTGGCGATTTGCATCCCATCCAGTTTTCTCACAAACTGGCAAACTGGGTCGTTTAAAGTAAGATTCCCAAGACTATAACGATCTCGTTATTTTTGGAGAATTATCCATAATCCAACAATCTCAAATTGCACTATTTCGCAAGAATGCGCTTCAAGAACCTCTCGAATATCTTCTAGAGATTCCTTACGCAAGCCATTCTTAATGAATCTTATTCTATCATTACGATTTCTGGTGATCACTCCTGGAGAACGACATTTATTGCCGCAAATCCACCATCCACAATTATGACAAACGCCTAGCCTCTTTGCTATTCTTTTTTTGGCATAAGTGCTTTTACCAAAGCCGGGCATACGGGGAAAGAACGCTTCTGGAACTTCACCAGCTGAACGAACCTTAGCTTCGATTAGCCACCGCACATTATCAGGAATGCTTTTGTGCATAAATACTCTGAATCGTTCACATCTAGCTTGATAAATCTTTTTAAGAACATTTATTGGGAAGGAAGGAAAATACTTTCGTAGGGCGGAAAGAGAAGACTCCATTGATGAAGGAGGTATTTAAGAGAAGAAAGAAATTAGTGATTGTAGGAAACGGAAATAACTAACACATATTTATAGTGATGAAAGGGATAATGCGTTAATTACACTTACAGAAGCAAGTACATTATTGTCAAAAGAAAAGACAAATGACAGTTTATATGTACAGCAATCATGACTGTGGCTCTCATCTTCCACTGGCTTTACGTATAGTAACGGCATTAACGGCTTCTATGAGTCGAGGGTTTGCTTCCCATCCAGCTTTCTTACAAGCTGGCAAACAGGGTCATTTAAAGTCAGATTCCCGAGACTGTAACGCTCTCGTTCTTCATGAAAAATACTCCATAAACCAAGAAGTTCGCGTTGCACTGATCCACAAGAATGTGTCTCAAGAGTCAATCGGATATCATCCAATGAGTCCTTACTCAGGCCATTCTTGATGAATCGTATTTTATCTTCTCGATTATCGGAGATCATTCCTAAAGAACGACATTTAGTATTACAAGTCCACCGTCCACATTTGTAGCAGACTTGTAACCTTTTCACTCTTCGCTTTTTGGCATAAGAGCTTTTGCCTATACCAGGCATGTGAGACACAAATGCCTCTGGGATTTCACCTGCCAGACGAACCTTGGCTTCGATTAACCACCGCACATCTTCAGGGATTCCTTTGTGCATCAGAACTCTTAATCGTTCACAGCAAACTTGGTAGATCTTTTTGAGAATGTTCATTGGGAGAGAAGGAAAATATTTTTGTAAGACAGAAAGAGTAGGTTCCATTTTCTAGAGGGAAGTAAAAGAAAGAAGAGAGGAAAGAATCAATTATTATGGGCAACTGAGAGAACCGACTTGAGAGTCACGGAGTACCGTATCCGCCGCTTAACCGGAAAAGTAGATCTTACTTCATTTTGATGTGATAGATATTTTTTTATCTTGGATATTCCATCGAGCTGACGTCGATCCAGTCCTTGATTATTGAATCTTTTGTCCGCTTTTGACAAAGTTTCAACGACAATATTTCTTGATGTCTGCCTTATCTTTGACCACAGCTATCTCTTATCTTGGATGCTGCTAAGCTGGCATCAATCCTGTCCTTCCAGGTGTAGCCTCGATTATTGAATCAATTGCCAGGCTTTTGACAATATTGTCTACTTTATATTTTTTTTTTATATCTGCCTTATCCTTGGCTATAGCTATCTCTTATCTTGGATACTACTAACTGGCGTCAATCCTATCCTTCCAGGTGTAGCCTCGATTATTGAATCGGTAGCCAAGCTTTTGACAATATTGTCTACTTTATCCTTGAATTCCTGATGCGGGTTGGTCCCGCATATTAGCTGTGTATCCAGTGATAGATTGGTAAGAGCTGATGACATTGAGATCTAAGCTTATATTGCTGTAGCTGTGCCGTAGATGTGCTTCCCGTTTGGTCCTTGTTATGTAAAGGCTATGTATGCATGATATGAAATGCATGAATGCAGGGCATGTGTAACTAATGGCTTTTTTTTATTTTTATGGATCTAGTTCTTTATGTCTTTGTTTTACTGGATCCTCTTTGTGATGGCTTTCTTGGACTATCATTGAATCTCTTTATGCTTTCCAGCTTTTGTTCGCTGCCTCAAAAGCCCAACTTTTTCAAAATCCTCTTTCTTTGACTTGTTCTTTGAATTTTGGCCTCAATTTCTTTAAAGTTGGCCCGCCTCATAATTTATATCTCTTTCGGGTACTCATCCATTGTCATGGATTTGATACCATCAAAGGCTTTACTTTCAATGTCTGCTTTGCCCCTTTTCTTGTGACCATGCCGACACTTACTTATTCCCATGTTATAATCTGAATGATTGCTCTTCCTTGAACTCATGTTTTGATCCATAAGACTTGCCCCCTTGTCTATTGAACTTCTTTGTTGGCGGTACTCCTCTTACGCTTCGTAGAGACTACTTTGCCCCCCTGAATATGGTGTTTATGTGGAAAGAGATATCATCTCGCCTTTGATTTAACAGAAGGTCGAGCATTTCTAGACCTTTGTGATGGCATTTGATCGTAAATTTCTCTTACAAGAACCACATCTTATTAAAGAAAGACTCAAGCTATCTCCTCACTTTTAAGTCTACATACATTAATGAATAATGGTTTGGCCTTAAAGAAAAACTTTCATCAATTTGCAAAGCTTGACAAAGTAATTTACGGTCTTTGTTTTTAATTAAAATATCCTGCCATTTTTCCCTTTCCAACTCGAAGACATAAACTGTGCAAGGCAATAAGGTAGAAACATGATTCATAATAATAGCTTTTTAACTGAATGACGATGATATCAAGAGGTAAGTGTTAGGTCCGAGAAACGTTAAGTTTGAGTGGTGTGAAAGAATGGTCTTTTAATACTACTCGTGAGCAGTATTAAATAAGGTAGAAACATGGTTTGCAATGATAGCCTTTTAACTGAATGAGGATGTTAGGTCTGAGGAAAGTTAAATTTAAGTGGTGTGAAAGAATGGTCTTTTAATACTACTCGTGAGCAGTATTAAATAAGGTAGAAACATGTTTCACAATGATAGTCTTTTAGCTGAATGAGGATGATAAGTCTGAGGAAAGTTAAGTTTAAGTGGTTTGAAAGAAGGGTCTTTTAATACTACTCGTGAGCAAATTTGATTATGATGAAAAACTCAATAGTGATGACCTCAAACTTGCCACTCTTTCCAGAAAGTTAAACCTCATCTGTTGCCCCCCAACTATCGTGGTCTTTATGTATGCTTGGTTCGAGGGTTGCTTTTGTGTTCTAAACTGCCTTTGCAGGTTTTCAGTCTAGAATCCATAGCTCACTTTTTTTCTTTCTTTTTTTTTTTCTAGTTTGAGCCCTTTTTCCTCTTTTTTTTTTTGTTTTTTTGTTTTTTTTTGTGTGAGCTATGGTGATAACATACTTGATAACTCTCTTGAAGTGAGATGACTCAAGTGACCTTGCTTGCTCGTGCTTGTTCTCAGTTCTTTTTGGTTTTGAATTTTCCCTTGTTGGCTTTTTGGTGGAAGGGATGAACTTTTTCCTTTTCGGAGTTTTTGTTACAAAGAACCGAGATCATAGCCTTCTTGAAATGAGATGATTCAAGTGGCCTTACTTGCTTGTGTTTGCTCTCAGTCTCGCTTTTTTTGGTTTTGAATTTTCCCTTGTTGGCTTTTTGATGGAAGGGATGAACTTTTTCTTTTTTTTTTTTTTTTGGAGTTTGTGTTGCAGAGAACTGAGAACCTTTGCTTGTGTTGAGCATTCATGAGAATTGAGAGACCATTAAAGCCATTTAATATGAGAGCTAACTTCTTTGGATTTGGAAGCTAACCCCGGACTTCTTGCAAGGATGTTGATAACCACTGTGAATTCCTTTTGAGGGTTGAGGTGCAACGTTTGAAATCCTTCTTACTAGATTTGGCAGCACTTTCAAGATCACTACTATCAAATTTTCCTTAACTTTTTATTTTCACCCACGAGTAGTATCATTTAGAAAGCAAAGTATGATGGCAATAATGGATAGTATAATGGAAAGGAGTGAGAGATGGATGTAAAAATGGAATTTTTGGTAAGAAGTGGTGGAATGTGTAGGTGTAATAATTGAATTTTTGGTAAAAATTGGTAGAATGTGTAGATGTAATAATGGAATTAAAAAGTGGTAGAATGCACACGCAACATCTTTTTGTTAGAGAACAAAAAGAATTACCGGTTGTCGAAAAAGTAAAGTGTGATAGCAATAATGGATAGTATAATGGCAAAGAGTGTAAAAATGGAAAGTAGTAGAATGCACGCATCACATCTTTTTGTTGTACCAGAAAAAGAATAGCAGGTGTCCATTTAACAAAGACTACACCCTAGATTCTGGACTAAATCTAGGAGATTTTTACTATTAAATTACTTTTGCAAGCTTTCAAAGATACAAGTTTATTCAAAGGATTCCCTGTCATTCAAAAGTGTGTGCGGACTATTAGGTCAGATCTGACTTGGAGTCCTTCCAAAATCAATGTAATTCCAGCTCGAAATCTTCACTTTCATTTACCAATCACATCATGGCCTAGGAATTTAAACTCGACCAACTATTGGACCTTGAGTTTTAGTGCCACACAATGCCCAATTGAACATTTTATATTTGGCGTTTGGGTCATTCCAACTTGGAAGAGGAGGCTACTTGATCTTTGTTACCGTTGGTATGGGTGGTAGCAGGTTTGTAACTTGTGAAAATTGAATCGACTTGAGTAGCCTTTCTTCCCATGAGTGGTATGTGGCACTGATGAGGGAGCCTTGAAGATTACAGTCTCAATAGGATATCCTTTCACTTGTAACTTGAGTGGTATTGGATCATAGGACTTGGAGATGATGTTTTGGATAGCTCCGGTTCTTTCATTGAAACATCCTTCAATTGAAGAATCGACCAGCTTTTCTGTTTTGATTCCAAATTCGATCTTTTCTCCAGATAAGACCACATTTGAAAAGCTACTTGAAGTGTTCCCAACTAGTTTTTCATGAAATGGTCTATTTAATGCCTGGGTAAACAGGGTGATCAATTCTCTTTCTATCATAGATGGTTAAACTTGTGCGGCTAAGTGTCTCCACCTTTATGCGTATTCCTTAAAGGTCTCTTGTTCCTTCTTCTCTATATTCTGGAGAATTTGGTGATCTAGGGGTAAGTCTATAACATGCTCACAGTTACTGATTGAGAGCTTAAACGAGGTCATTCCAGGCTTTGATGTTTCTCAGACCTTGACTTAGATACCATTGTAGTGCTGACTTTATAAGATTTTTTTTGAAAAAGTGCTATCAACACTTTCTCGTCTCTTGTGAGTGGTTGTATTTTCCTTAGAAACAGCGTAATATAATTGATGGGATAACTTATTCCATCATATTTCACAAAGTCAGGTATCTTAAAGTATGAGGGAATCACAACATCTGGTATCAAGCAAAGATTGTTCATCAAAAGAGATAAAGTGCCTCTTTCAATGGTCCGCAGTCTCTTTTCTATGATCTTGAGTTTTTTTAGTATTCTCTTCTTCTTTAAGCAGGAGCTTCTTTTCTTCAAAAATTGGACTGTGCCTTAGATGAATGATATCAGATAGACCTGAGTCATGAAAGAGCTTCTCTTGAACTGAGACCTGTTCTGAGTGAATTGGGGAGGATAGGTTAGATCTTGTGGGTCATTGACGGGGACTTGGGTCGCTAACTCCATTAACTGTTTCATTTGCTCAGCCATACTTTCTATATTGGACTTCATATCTATGAGACGTCCTTTGGTTTGTTCTGCCATTAATCTTATTTGGAGCCGAGCTGGATATCGGTGTTGATGGCCAATTTTACCGTTTCTAAAGTGAGATTCATTTTATTAAACTTTATATGCAATTGATTGATGTGATGGATGTATGTAATACAAAATGAGATTATGTTTTTATCAGACTTTGTATGCATGTATTTAATGTAATGGATGCGTGCAATACAAAATGAGATTATGTTTTATCAAACTTTGTATGCACGTGATTGATGTAATGGATGCATGCAATACAAAATGAGATTATGTTTTTATCAGACTTTGTATGCACATGATTGATGTAATGGATGCATGCAATAAGTGAGTTTGATTATCAACTATCGTAGAACTTCGAGATTTTTAGTTGTCATTTAGAAAGATCAAAAGTTATTACAGTTTGGTGCGTGGTTTTGATGCATGACGAAAAATTGTACAAAACAGAAGTATAACAAAAGAATAACAAGGTTAACAACGAGTTAGATATCAATTAATAACACATGAACTATTACGAAAAGAAGTCTGAGCCATAAATATAAAACACAAAGAAACCCAAGGATAAGGTAACAAAAATGGCATAACAATAACATGCTTATAGTGTTGGTAAATGGTAGAAATTCTATGGTCAGTTCTATGGTTAAGTGGGGAATTCTATATGCATAAGGTGGCTTATCAAAAAGGCCAGGGATAGTTCCCGAATCCCGTCACTAAATTATAGTGACAGCCCGATTCCTTACCCTCTAGGGTTAATGTAAGGAATGGATTAATTCGAGTCGTAGTTTTTCGTGGGCCCATGCAGAGACTAACCGTCTCAGAAGGCAATACACTACTTTGCTACTTTGAAACCGGTGAAGGCTTGGAGACCGTGGCCTCACAAGGACAGCAACACCAATTCCGCTTAGAAAGAATCGTGTTTGATTTAAGGAAGCTCGGGTATAGAGCTTCATTTTGTGAATGCATTATGCATGTTTAGAATAAGTAAATATAACATATAAATTCACATAAAAATAAACAAAACAGAACAAAATAAATCAACTTTTAGGCTTGACTCACTAACCAGGGTCCCCAGTGGAGTCGCCAAGCTGTGGCAACGTGCGGGTTTTCGGGAGTCGCCACCAATCAGTTTTCTTAGGTCGATTGGTCACCTTAAAATTGGTCTGCGAGAGTTCGGGGATCGGGAGTACGGTTACGTTAAAACAACTTTGTTAAAACGCCCAAAAATTGGCACCTTAGTTGATTTTAATTTTGTTTTGCTTTGCTTTTAAATAATTCTCAGTTAATTTTCAAAATTAGAAATTTTAACTGGATTAGTCGAAATGTGGATTTTTAAATTAATTAATTTGTATAGAATTTTATACTTCCGAACCATGGACTCTGCCGAGTCATTTGGACACGGAAGATTTTTGATTCCGAACCATGGACTCTGCCGAGTCATTTGGACACGGAATTTGGTGAAATTTAAACAATTTAATCCATATTGTAAATATTGATTTTTTATTTTAATGGAAGTAATTGTTATTTTAATTACTATTTTTGTAAGTCTTTTAAAATTTTAGGTTTTTGTTAATGATCTTTAAAAGATCTTTCTTATTTCTTTTTATATTTTATTATTCTTTTCCTTCTTTCTTTTTTATTCTTTTTATTTTATCTTTCTTTTCTTTTTCTTATTTTTCTTATCTTTCTTATTTTTTATCTTTCCTTTCTTTTATCTTTTCTTGTTTAATGAAGGATATTTATTATTTAAATAATTACTCAATTTATAAAAGAATTAAAAAGTAATTAATTTTTTTATAAGAAAGTTAATTAATTAATCTTGAGATTTATTTTATGTTTATTAAAAATAATTTAATCAAGAAAGATTTATATTTGTTCTTTTTTATTTAATCAAGATCTTTAATAAAGAAAACCAAAAAAAATATGTATATTTTAAAAATAAAAGAAAATTCTTAATAGTTTATTTGATAAATTAACAAAAAAAAAAAAATCAAAGATTTTTATATATATTTTAAACATGAAGGAAGAATTTTGATATTTATATATTTTATTTTTATAAAAGATTAACTAAAAAGAAGTGATTATTTAACAAGGATCTTAAAAAATAAAATTTATATGTATATTTTAAAAAAATAAAGGAAAAGTTTTGATATTTATATTTCATTTTTATGTTCTTTTTGTTTGATAAATAATTTTAATTAATAAGTTTAAGATATTTAAGAGATAATTTAATCCTTTTGAATTTATTCTATTTTTGAAATCATTTGCTAAGATTTTTATAAAGGAAACAAAAAGTTATATCTTTTCATTATTTTAAAAGAAATAAGCATATTTTACTTTTTATCATTATTTTTATTAATAAAGAAAACTAAAAAAAGTCATATTTTATTATTTTAAAAGAAATAAGTAAAGTATTACTGAATAAAATATTAACCCAAAAATTTTACCTTTTTTGTTCTTTTTATTAATAAAGAAAACTAAAAAGTTATATTTTATTATTTTAATAAATAATTAATATATTAGTCGAAAGTTTTTATTTTTAATAAAAAAAAATTATTTATATACTTTATTTAAAAAATATTTCCCAGCCATGGATCCTGGCGGATCATTTGGTCATGGAGTTTTAATTTTTATTAAATTTTAATTATTTAATTAATTATTAATTTTAATTATAATTTTATTGGATTTTTTTTTTTGAATTTTTAAATTTTAATATCATTACTTTAAAGATATGTTGAAAAAGAATTGATTTGTATATTTAGAATTATTTAATTATGTTTGTTTATTAATTTTAATAAAAGGGATAAAAAGTTAATTAATTTTTCTTATTGCTCCTTCAAGAAATAATAAAAGATAATTAGCTCTTTTTTTTTTTTTTTTTTTAAAACATTTATGCTAGTCTTAAAGAATAAAATTAATCATTCACATAAAAGGATTTTCTTTTAATTAGTTATGATTTACTTATGTTTATTCAATTATTTTAGTAAAGGAATAAAAGATTAAATTTTTGTTGTTGTTCTCTTTTTTTTTTTTTAAAGAAATATGTGTTTTAAAAATAACAAAAGATAATTGGCTTTTAAAAATGATTTTTAATTAACCTTAATAAATTTAATTATTCACATAAAATTCTTTTTATTTAATTTGTAATTTGTTATTATTGTTTTATAATTAAAAGTGAAATAAATTTAACCACCAAAAGACAATTAATAATAATAAAGTGGAGCTTTTTGGTCATCCACAATAATTATAATAATAAAATAAAAAAATTAGTTGTTAACAACAATGATAAAAATTATCAAAAGTTAGTAAAGTTAATGGTTAAAATTAATAATAACAATAATAAAAGTTAATGATGTTAATTGATTTAATCGTTAACAATAATAACAACAATAAAAATAAAAGTTAGTAAGTTAGTAACAATTATAACAATAATAAAAGGTTAGTAAGTTAGTGACAATAATAATAAAGTTAGTAAGTTAGTAACAATAATAAAAAAGTAATAAAGTAATAAAGTTAGTAAGTTAGTAACAATAATAATAATAAAGTTAGTAGTTAGCACAGTTAATTGTTAGTATAGCACAAATTAAATGGTTAGTGATAACAATAATAATGAAAGTTAGTGGTTAGCACAATTAATTGTTAGTATAGCACAAATTAAATGGTTAGTGATAACAATAATAATGAAAGTTAGTGGTTAGCACAATTAATTGTTAGTATAGCACAAATTAAATGGTTAGTGATAACAATAATAATGAAAGTTAGTGGTTAGCACAATTAATTGTTAGTATAGCAAAAATTAAATAGTTAGTAATCTAAATAGAATAATAATAATAATAACAATAATAATAATAATAATAATAATAATAATAATAATAAATAATAATAATAAACATATAAAGATCATTATTAGTTCTGTAGAAATAAAAAAAAGGTTAGTGACTTGTATAAATAAAAATAAAATAAAAAAAATAGAATAAGAGAAGAATTGTACCGAGATTCTGAATCGACTTTTAATCGAGTTGAAGATTCACGAACGAATTTCATTATTAAATTTTTATTTTATTTTATTATTAAAATAATTTCAATTAATATCCAAGCCACAGATTCTAACCGAATCATCTGGTCATGGAATTTAATTTAAATTTAATTTATTATTAGCTATTTAATTAATTATTAAATGGCAGAGGTAGACTGAATATTTCCTAGGTGTGATTTTTATTATGTCAAACTAATTTTAGATTAATAAAAAAAGTTTATCTAATCTAATTATATAATTATGCTTAACATTAATTCCTCAGTTAATTTACACATTTAATTATTTGAGCAAACGAAAAGACAATAAAAGGAAATCAATGCACGAATTGTAAATCAAAACAAACTCAAAGTTCAGATGAATAAATCAAATAAATCCAAAGATAAATTATTTATTAAAATTACCTATTTAACTTAATCATATAATTAAGCTTAATGTCAATTCCTAAGTTAATTTATGCTTTTAATTAGCTGAACAAACAAAAGTATAATAGAAAATAAGTGAATTAATGACTTAATTGCAAAAATTAAAACTAAGTTAAAGTATCAATTAGATAAATCCAATAAATTCATGAGCAAAAATTAAAATTATGTCAAAATTATAGGCTTTCATAACAGATCCGGACTACGAGTCGATTCGCCATCGGGATTTCGTTATTAAATTTTAATTTAAACAACTTCAGTTAATATCCAAGCCATGGATTTTAACCGAATCATCTGGACATGGATTTTGTGATTTACTATCGTCCTAAATTCAGTTTTTTTTTTAGAATTTTATTAAAAACCGTTCAAAATTGAATCTCGTAAAGATGATCTTTCAAATATGTTATGTAAACATGTGTTTTAAACTTATGCTAACAATGAAAAGTTAAAATCAATATATAAGTAAATATCTGATTTAATTTAAACATACAATTTTATATTAACTTATCAACAAATTCATGATCCAAAATAATAAGACGAGCAATTGAACAAAAATAAACAAAACTATAGATAAAAAAATGCTGTCAATGATTGATCTGCAAAGAAAATAATGTTAGTGACTTAAATGGATAAAACAAAGGAAACCAGGGGCTAAACCAGAATTTTTACCCAAAAAACAAAGAGTTTTGACTTAGTCAAAACAAAAAAAACGCGTCAGTTTTTCTTTGTTTTTTTTTTGTCTTCGCCTTCTGTTTCCTTCCGGCGTCGAGGCGGCGGCGGCTAGGGGGCGCTGGGGGGTCGCGACGGCGTGCTCAGCAGCTGGGAGGCGACGTGACGGCAGGGGGCACGACGCGGAGAGCAGAGGGCGCGACGAGGTGGCTGGTGCGTCGGCAGTGGCCGGCGCGACGGGGTGGCTGGCGCGACGGCAGGGAGGCGCGACGGGGTGGCTGGCGCGTCGGCAGGGATGCGCGACGAGGTGGCTGGCACGTCGTCTGTGGCTGAGCGCGGCAAGGGAGGGAGGAGCTACGGTGACGACGCGGAAGGTGGCGACGGAGGCGGTGCGACGGTGGAGGAGAGAAGACGAAGGCTGGGACGTCGGGGCTGGAAACCGGAGGTGATGGCGATGCGAAGCTAGGATGGTGTCGGACGGCGACGCGGAAGGAGGCTAGAGGGAGGCTGGCGCGGAGAGAAAAGGGAGAAGAGAGGCAGCCATGGGGTAGAGAGAGAGAGGGAAGAGAAGAGAGAGAGAGGAAAGAGAGAGAGGAACCGAGTCTGAGAGCGTCCGAGTGCGAGAGTAGGAGAAAGAGAGAGTTGGTGAAGGAGAGAAGATAGTCGAGGGAGAAGAGAGAGATGGAAGGCTAGCTGAGAAGCTCCCAGAGGGAGAGGAAAGAGAGAAAGAAGATTTTTTTTTTCTGTGTGTGTGCGTTGTCTGCGTTGAGTGAGAGGGAGAGAATAGATGAAGATTGAGAATGCGAGAGAAGATAAGGGATAAGGGGAGGGGGAGCCTCTGTCGGCCACTCTCCCCATTTTTTATTATTATTTTTGTTTTTTTTCTTCTTTTTCTTTTTAATTAATTAATTAATTAATAATTTTTAATTTTAATTAATTTAGATTTAATTTATTATTATTATTTATTATTATTATTTATTATTATTATTTTTTTTCTTTTTCTTCCCATTTTTTTTTTTAACATACAAACTAAAAAGAACGCCCCTAAAATAATATTGCCATTATTACTATCATTATTTTTTTAATTAAGTAATCAATTAATTAAGTAATTCAATAATTTTTTTTTAATAAGCTTTAATTTTTAAAATAAATAATTAATTTTTTTATTTAATTAATTTTTTTTATTTTTAAGCCGGACGAAATTGGGTGTCAACAAGCCGAAAAAATCAAATGAGACAAAGAAAGTAAGACGGTCAAATTATTTTTTTTAAAAATTTTTAAATGTGTTTTAACCGGTCAAATACATCAGTCAAAATAGAGAGTGAGAGTGGCTGTTCAAGAGTGGGCATGTGTTTTAGGGATATTACTATCCTTGCCACTGAAGCTTTAGAGGCAAATCCCCAGCTTCCAATTTGCCTGAAGACGGCCTAGGCCCCAAAGACAGTTGCTCCTGCTTTGCAACGTCTTGCTCCACGACCTCTACTCCTACTCTTGGGTGTACATACCCTCTTGGTCCAAACCCGACAACTCTAGTTTCGGCTCTCGCTTGACCAGATCCTCAAGTATCAAGCTCTGCTGTATTAAATGATAACCAATTTGAGCCCTGCGGAATCCATGAACATGGGGGCATCCTGAGGTCTAGATGGGTCAAATCTGTTCAAGGGAAAACGTATCAGTGAGAAAGGGCAAGTCAGCCGGACGGAAAGTCACGATCTCATCAGCCCAACAGTTACTATTTTTTAAATTATTGTATATATATATTTTTGAATTGTCATTTTGTCAGTTAATTAATTAATTAATTAATTATGCATTTAAAAACTTAGTAAAGTTTATTAACCTATGGTTTGGTGATAGTGAAAGTTTCTAAATAAAAAGGGTTATCTTGTTGAAAAATTGAAAGGTAAGGCTTAAAGCTGTAGTTTGTCCTAGCAGATGAAAGATTAAGCCATACCATTTAATAAGTTTGAGGACTAAGTTACATGATTTTACAAAATTTGAAGACTAAGTTATGTTGAGTCAAAATTTGATGGCTAAGTCAAAATAAGACCCCTCAGTTGTCCTATCACCAAATCGTCTTGTTCGTCCTCTATCCAGAGATCCTTTAATTATTGCAAATCCTCACAACCATGGTTATAAAAAACGCGTCTCAGATTGTAAAAACATACAATTTTATGACCTCAAGAAACAAAACCGACTCAAGTCGTAGCAAAAACGTACTTAACGTTAGAGTCACATGGAATTGCGACTTAAAACGTAGAAATGTAATTGCTCCAAGATATTACAACTCAACACAATGAGCCGAGATTTCCTGGAAGCTTTAATTTTATACTTGGGTTTCCAACCCAATAAACCTATTAAAGGCCCAGAAACTAATTGTTGATACCCTGCCCGAGCCACTCCTTTTTATAACTTCACAACTCCATCTCTCCAGCTAGCTCTCTCATGTAGGACAAAGCACGCAGATGAGAACCAAGTGCTCTATCTTTTTTTAGAAAAGAACTCAAACAGGTACTCGAGCTCGAGCGACTCCTTTTTCATAACTTCACAATGTCATCTCTCTATCTTAGCTCTCCCATGTGGGACAAAGAGCTACAAACAAAGGGAAACCAAGCACGACATCTCTGTTGAGGAAAAACTAAAACTTAAATCCTTACCTTTCTTTTGAATTTTCCATGTGGGTTTAGAGTTTAATGAGGATATAAGGGAACAACCTTAACCTAGAGTTGTTCTAGTAATACTTTTATGGCTTCATTTTGGTTAGTTTTCTCTCCAATTTCTACATTTAACTCCCAGCCAGAGTAAAAGTAGGGATGACAAAATTTGACCCAACCCGAAGACCTAACCTGACCCGCCCGAACCTTTGCCCGACCTGACCCAATTTGACCAGAAAAGTTAATGACCCAAACTCGACCTAAACTTGAACCCGATTGAAGTGAAACTCAAGAAAACTCAAACCCAAACCTGAAATGACCCGATAACTAAACCCGACAAGACCCGATTTTAACTTAAATTAATATAAAATATATGATCGATAAAGACTTTAGAAAAATTAATTTTTGATATATGTAAATGAATTTCTTCTATTCTGTTGATTTATTTTACATTGTAGAGCGAATGAGTGAGAGTTATGGGAAATGATTAGTGAAACGGTGATAGAGAGATAAGAATAATTAGGTTTTAGAAATTATAGTACTCCTTCTGCCCCATATTCTTTGAAATATTTAACTTTTTCAAATAATTTGAATTGAATTTATTTATATTACTCTCTCTGTCTCAAATTCTTTGCACTATTCATATTTTAACAATTAATCTATAATTTTTTATTTTCAACAATTTAATATATAAATAAAAAAAATTATACAAGATTTTTAAATATATATTTTTTAAATTTTTCAATAAACAATAATATAAATAAATTCAAGTCAAACTAATCAGAAAAGTTAAATGGAGCAAAGAAAATGGGACAGAGCGAGATTATTTGTTAGAAAAGAATTTAAAAAGTATATATTTAGAAACTATAGGTCTTCATTTATTATTTAATATAATCATTTTTTATTTATATACTAAAATGTTAAAAATAAAAAATTATAGATTAATTATTAAATAGTGAATGTTACAAAGAACTTGACATAAAGGTAGTATTTTATTAAAGAAATTATATATTAATATATCTTCATAAATTTTATATTATTTTTTTAATGTAGCTAAATTAAATTTTAATCAAAATTAAACAAAAAAATTAAAGTGATTCAACTATTTCGGCTTATGCATTAGTGAACCAAATAAATCTGACAATCAAGTTGAATATGATCTAAGACACGATAACCCGACCTAATTGGATCCGAACCCAAATAAACCCGGACTGACCCAACCCAAACCTGAAATCTGCTCAATCTGAAATTAACCCAAACCCAAATAACCCGACCTAAACCTAAATATATGCTAACCCGATTAAACCTGAACTTAAATGACCTGACCCGACCCACCCACCCAATTGTCATCCCTAAGTAAAAGCCTACTCAATTGCACTAACTCCTTATTAAGCGGCCTTATATTTAAGATATCACACTCACATTGACCCTTGACTTCATCCATGTGGTACTAAAGAGTAGCTAAAAAACGCAACAAACAACATACGCACATGCTTGTAGCCTTGTTTTTTTATAGCGTTCGGGTCCAACTTCAACTAATTCTTCATCCATGTGGGATGAGAAAACAGAAGCCACGAGACCAAGCATTTTCCCTTGCTAATTTGACTGAACAAACACCCTTCTATAGCCCCAAACTTTCAATTTTTCTTATATTTTGTCCATATGTGATAAAACAAAGAGACTCTTTGCTTTTTGGTAAAGTCTTATAATTTTATATTTTTTTATAATTTTATAATTATAAAAAAATTAAAACGACTCTAGGTAGAATTCCGACTTTAATAACTTTACTCACAACGGTCAACAGATTTAGTTCTCCTGTTTTTTAAATGTGTTTTGACCGGTCAAATGCATCGGTCAAGAAAAGAGCGCGAGAGTGGCTCTTCAAGGTGGGCATGTGTTTTGACCGGCCAAATGCATCGGCCAGACAGTCAACAGTTACTGTTGTGCAACGACACCAACTCACAACGGAAGTTTCTATAATACCCACCCCCAAAATGGGGGCACCGATACCCACCCATCTCTCACCGTTAATCTGACTAATGCTAACCGGTTAACTTAGTCTACGGGTAAGGAGAGGGAAGAGGAATAAAAAAATAATAAACCCTGCATTAATAACCCGTGAGAAGAGAGAGAGAGGCAAGCCGTTTAGGGGAGAGAAAAAGAAAAAGAAAAAGACAGAGGAGGGAGGAGAGAGAAGAATATAGACAGGAACTTTCTAAAAAGAAAAAAAAAATTAAAAAGTGAAATTTCTTTTAAAAAAGTGATTAAATGTAAAAAAAACAAGAGATAAATGTTAAAAAATTGGTAATTTTTTTTAAAAATCTATTAAAAACCCAAAAATTGATAAATAATTATAAAATGCAATAGATAATTTTAAAAAATGATTAAATAAAAAAATATATAAAAAATTAATAAATTGAAATATTTTTCTAAAAAAGCGATTAAACTAAAAAAAGAAAATAAATATAAAAAAACCAATAAAAAGCGATAAATTTTTAAAAAATTATTTGTGTAAAAAAATATTAATTGCTGAATAATATACTTAATACAATACTTTTTTGTACATATGTCAATGATTCTCGAAATATAAAATCTATGTATATTGATCAACTTAGTAAAAAAAATATTTATTGCATTTTAGAATTTTTATCACTTTTTTTTATTTTTAATCACTTTTCAAAAATATTTCCCATTTTTTAACATTTATCACGTTTGTTTATATTTTATCATTTTTTTATATTTAATCACTTTTTGTAGTTTTAATCACTTTTTATTTATTTAATTGATTTTCTAAAAAAAATGTTTGTTTTTTTACTTTTTTTATCACTTTTTTTATTTAATCAATTTTTTAAATTATTCATTGCATTTTAGAATTATTTATCACTTTTTCAGTTTTTATTTGCCTTTTAAAAATATTTACCAATTTTTTAACATTTATCACATTTTCTTTATTTTATCATTTTTTAATACATTTAATCGCCTTTTTTTAAAAATTTTATCACTTTTTTTTTTTACATTTAATTTTTTTTTCTTACATTTTCTCACTCAAATTACCTTCGTTGTGACCGGGTCACGTTGAAGGTACCTTAGGTGTGACTTGGTCACTTTGAAGGTAACCTAAAAATGTGACTGGGTCACGTTGAAGGTACCTCGGGTGTGACCGGGTCGCAATAAAGGTAACCTAAAAATGTGACCGGGTCACCTCGAAGATACCTTCGTTGTGACCGGGTCACGTTAAAGGTACCTTCGTTGTGACCGGGTCACTTTCAAGGTAACCTAAAAATGTGACTGGGTCATGTTGAAGGTACCTTCGTTGTGACCAGGTCACTTTGAAGGTAACCTAAAAATGTGACCGGGTCACCTTAAAAGTACCTTCGTTGTGACCGGGTCACTTTGAAGGTAACCTAAAAATGTGACCGGGTCACCTTGAAGGTACCCTAAAAATGTGACCGGGTCACCTTAAAGGTACCTTCGTCGTGATAAATGTATAAAAAAGTGATAAAATATAAAAAACAAAAAGCGATTAAAAATAAGAAAAAGCGATAAAATATAAAAAAACTGATTAAATATATGACAAAGCGATAAAATATTAAAAAAAATTGTAAATATTTTTAAAAAGCTATTAAAAACCGAAAAAAGTGATAAATAATTCTACAATGGAAAAAATAATTTTAAAAAATGATTAAATTAAAAAAAACCGATAAAAAACTAAAAAAATTGATTAAATAAAAAAAAGTGATTAAAACTAAGAAAAAATGAAAATTTAATCAAAAAAGTGATAAAATATATTTAAAAAGGGATTAAATATAAAAAAAGTGATAAAATATATATATATAAGTGATAAATATTAAAAAAATTGGTAAATATTTTTAAAACGCTATTAAAAACCAAAAAAGTGATAAATAATTCTAAAATGTATAAATGTGAATATTTTTATGACAATAAAAAAATTTATTGTCATAGTTTTAATCATTTTTTCTATTTAATCACTTTTTTGAAAAAATTTGCACTTTTTTTTTTATCACTTTTTTTTATTTAATCATTTGTTTAAATTATTTATCGCATTTTAGAATTATTTATCACTTTATTGGGTTTTTAATAGCTTTTTAAAAATATTTACCAATTTTTTTAACATTTATCACTTATATATATATATATATTATCACTTTTTATATTTAATCCCTTTTTAAATATATTTAATCACTTTTTTGAATAAATTTTCGCTTTTTCTTAGTTTTAATCGCTTTTTTCTTTATTTAATCACTTTTTTGATGAAATTTCACTTTTTTTTAGTGTTTTATCACTTTTTTTTTAATTTAATCATTTTTTAAAATTATTTATTCCATTGTAGAATTATTTATCACTTTTTTCGGTTTTTAATTGCTTTTTAAAAGTATTTAACATTTTTTTTCATTTATCACTTTTTTTTTTTATATTTTATCACTTTTTTGAAAAAAATTCATTTTTTTTGTTTTAATCAATTTTTTTATTCACTTTTTTAATCATTTTTTAATTATTTATCACTTTTTTTGAAAATATTATTTGGCAAATCTTGATTGACATAAACTACGTAATTTTTTTCATCTATTGTATGAAACGAACTTTTAAAATAATATTTTTTAAATAATAAGCTTATATAAGTAAGGGAAAATATTTTTCGTTAGTCAAGTTTATATATCACATCTTTCTTACCATAATATTGACATTTCACTATCAAAATCAATAAGTCAAATTCATTAAAATTCCTACATATGGAGGGACACTTGTTTTTTAAGAACTAATAAATCCAACATTTAACCTTATCATTATACCTAACCCTAACCTTAAAATGGGTACAGTCCAAAAAAATTTGTCAACACTTTTTATCCATACTAATTTTTTGCCAAAAAAAAAATTGCGTACTAATTTTTATCCTTTTGCATTAGTTAAGTTAAAAAAACTTACCAAAAACTACTTTCGAAAAAAATATCGTAAAATTACTTTTAAGACATCTTGAGATGCAAATTATTAAAAAAATATAATTTGCGCAAATAATCACCTTCTATAAAAATAAAATACAATAATAGAATAAATTAAGGTTAAATGTGACCGGGTTACGTGGAAGGTACCTTCATTGTGACCAGGTCACTTTGAAAGTAACCTAAAAATGTGAGCGGGTCACGTCGAAGGTACCTTCGTTATGACCGGGTCATTTGAAGGTAACCTAAAAATGTGACCGGGTCACCTTGAAGGTACCTTCGTTATGACCGGGTCACTTTGAAGGTAACCTAAAAATGTGACTGGGTCATGTCGAACGTATTTTCGATGTGACTGGGTCATGTCGAACGTCACATATTTTGGTTACCTTAAATGTGACCCGGTCACAACGAAGGTATCTTCGACGTGACCCGGTCACAACGAAGGTACCTTCCATGTGACCCGGTCACATTTTTAGGTTACCTTCAACGTGACCCGGTCACAACGAAGGTACCTTCCATGTGACCCGGTCACATTTTTAGGTAACCTTAAACGTGACCCGGTCACAACGAAGGTACCTTCGAGGTGACCCGGTCACTTTTTTAGGTTACCTTCAAAGTAACCCGGTCACATGTTTAAGGTACCTTCGATGTGACCCGGTTACATTTTTAGGTTACCTTCAAAGTGACCCGGTCACAACGAAGGTACCTTCAACGTGACCCGGTCACATTTTTAGGTTACTTTCAAAGTGACCCGGTCACAACGAAGGTACATTCAACGTGACCCGGCCATATTTTTAGGTTACCTTCAATGTGACCCGGTCACACCCGAGATACCTTCAACATAACCCGGTTACATTTTTAGGTTACCTTCAAAGTGACCCGGTCACAACGAAGGTAACTTCAGCGATAAAACGTAATAAAAAGTGATTAAATGTAAAAAAAAAAAAGAGATAAAATTTTAACAAAAGGTGATTAAATGTATAAAAAAGTGATAAAATAAAGAAAATGTGATAAATGTTAAAAAATGTAATAAAAAGGTGATTAAAGAAAATTTTAAAAAGTGATAAAAGAAAGAAAATGTGATAAATGTTAAAAAATTGGTAAATATTTTTAAAAGGCAAATAAAAACTGAAAAAGTGATAAATAATTTTAAATTTTGATTAAATATTTTAAGAAAAGGCGATTAAATGTATAAAAAAGTGATAAAATAAAGAAAATGAGATAAATGTTAAAAAATTGGTAAATATTTTTAAAAGGAAAATAAAAACTGAAAAAGTGATAAATAATTTTGAAATTTGATTAAATATTTTAAGAAAAGGAGATTAAATGTATAAAAAAGTGATAAAATAAAGAAAATGTGATAAATGTTAAAAAATTGGTAAATATTTTTAAAAGGCAAATAAAAACTGAAAAAGTGATAAATAATTTTAAATTTTGATTAAATAAAGAAAATGTGATAAATGTTAAAAAATTGGTAAATATTTTTAAAAGGAAAATAAAAACTGAAAAAGTGACAAATAATTTTAAAATTTGATTCAATAAAAAAAGCGATCACAAAACTAAAAATTTTTTTTTTTAGAAAATCAATTAAATAAATAAAAAGTGATTAAATATAAAAAAATGATAAAATATAAACAAACGTGATAAATGTTAAAAAATGGGAAATATTTTAAAAAGTGATTTAAAACAAAAAAAAAAGTGATAAAAATTCTAAAATGCAATAAATATTTTTTTTGCTAAGTTGATCAATATACATAGATTTTATATTTTGAGAATCATTGACATATGTACAAAAAAGTATTTTATTAAGTATATTATTTAGCAATTAATATTTTTTTACACAGATAATTTTTTAAAAATTTATAGCTTTTTTTATGCTTTTTTTTATATTTATTTTATTTTTTAGTTTAATCACTTTTTTTTTAAAATATTTCGATTTTTCATATCTTTTTTTTATTTAATCATTTTTTAAAATTATTTATTACATTTTATAATTATTTATCATTTTTTTGGTTTTTAATATATTTTTAAAAAAATTTACAGATTTTTAACTTTTTAAATTTTATCATTTTTTTTTACATTTAATCACTTTTTTTAAAGAAATTTTACTTTTTAATCTATATTCTTCTCTCTCCTCCCTCCTCTGTCTTTTTTTTTTTTTTCTTTTTCTCTCCCCTCTTTTTCTCTCCCCTAACCGGCTTGCCCCATCCCCTACTTTCCCATTTGTTCCATCAACCAAAATGAATGGCGAAGATTGGGAGGGTACCATTACCCCCTTTTCTTGGGTGGATATTATAGTTTGTTCCAACTCACAACTTCTAAAGTCGCATAGCCTCGTGTTTCTCTTTGCTTACTTTATTTTTCTTTTACACGAATCATTTTTTTTTCCCCTTGCTTTTTGTTTCTTTTTGCTTCATTTATTTTGTTCCACCAAATTTTGTTTTGTACTTTGGTGTTTCTTTTTATCCCTCTTTTCTTTTTCTTCGTACCTCTTTTTTCCATTTCTGTTTATTTCTCTTTTCTTTTTTTTTTACGTGCATTTCTTTTATTAGTTTGTCAGTTATTATCTGTTTTTTTATCATTTTAATCTATTTTTATCAATTATATATGTTTTTTATCAGTTTTATTTTTTTTTTTATCAATTTTAATTGTTTTTATAATTTTTATCTATTCTTTAGTCTTTTTTTGTTTGTTCTTTGTTAATTTTATCTATTTTTTTATCAGTTTTTATTTTTTTTTGTCTTTTCTTATTAGTTCTATCCATTTTTTTCTTAGTTTTATCTGTTCTTTTATCAGTTCTTATTTATTCTTTTCTCAATTTTACCTATTTTTTTTCTTAGTTCTTATATGTTCTTTTCATATATGGTTGGTCTGCTGTCGTCGAATGGTATCTATTTTTCTTTATGTTTTGTTTTCAGTTCCTATATATTCTTTTGTTCATTGTTGTGTGTTATTTCTTAATGTGTATGTGTGTGTATAATTAAAACATAGTTTTTAAAAAAAAATTTAAATCTAAAATATTGAAAAATAAGAACAAACCTGATAAATGAATAGACAGTATTTAAAAAATAAAAAATAAAAACTAATAAAATAACAGATAAAACTTATAAAAGAACAAATTTAAGAGAATAGATAAACCGGTAAAAGAACAATAGTGCACGCATGAGTCAGGCTCACGAAAGACCTCCTTTTCTTTTTGCCGAAATGGGGACATTCATAGCCCATGAACAGATTCGAAAATAGCCTCATAATGTGTTAACACTCTTACATGTACATGACACGAACTTGCAACATTATACATAAATTATAGGCTAAATTGCATGATCTGCTCTTAAAATCTATTTCATTTTTGCATATCTACCTTTGAATAATCAAATGCTGTAAAAGTATGATCAAAATAACATTTTGTAGAAAATATGTCCCTTCTTCCATTATCTCCATTGGTGTTGATAAAAATTTAAGAAAATTTTAAAATTAGCCCCTAAATGTGAGCAAAATAGACAGATGCCCCAAAAAATAAATTTGGGATACATAACCCCTCAAATAGCAAAAAACCTTTAAAGGAGAATGGAAATTTAAAAAACACAATAAATTTAACATGCCCATCATAACTTAAAGTGTCCAATTCATTCAAATAATTATGGAGAATATTTTAGGTTCCAAAAAAATATAATTGGCAAACTTATCTATTTTTTCAACTTAAACATTAAATAGCCAAAATAACCAAAAAAGTAGAATGAAAAACTACCAATTTGATGTGTCCATCCAAAATTAAATCATAAAATCCCTTAAAATAAATATGGAGATTATTCCAGATACCATAAAAATATAATTTGACACACTTAATTTTTTTCAACTTAAACCATAAAATAAAAAAAAATAGAATGAAAAATAAAAAGAATTCCAATTCAACGTTCCCATCCAAAATTAAATCATAAAATCCATTAAAATAATTATGGAGACTATTTTAGATACAAAATAAATAAAATTGAGATCCTTATATTCAACGACAAAATAAAAAAAAATATAATGAAAATAAAAATTACTAATTTGACATAACCATTCAAAATTAAAGCATAAAATCCCTTAAAATAATTATATATGTTTAATTTGTGATGACAATGTTGAATTGGTAGTGTTTTTTTTTTTCATTTTATTATTATTTATTTTTTTTTTTTCTATTTAAGGTTAAAGTTAAAAAAATTAATGTGTCAAATTATATTTTTTGCATCTAAAATAGTATTAATAATTATTTGAAGGTATTGGATACTTTATTTTGGGATGGGCATGTTGAGTTGGTAATTTTTTTTATTTTTCATTCTATTTTTTTGTTTTTTGCTATTTTATGGTTTACTTTAAAAAAATAGATAAGTGTGTCAAATTCTATTTATTTGGAACATAGAATAATCTTCATAATCATTTGAAGGATTTTATGCTTTTATTTGGGATGAGCATGTTGAATTGGTAATTTCTTTTATTTTTCCTTCTATTGTGCGGTTTTCTTTTTGCTATTTTATGGTTGAAGTTAAAAAAAAAGATAAGTGTGCCAGATTCTATTTCTTTGGCTCAATAACATCTCCATAATTATTTGAAGGAATTGGATGCTTTAATTTGGGATGGGCATATCAAAGTAAAAAAAATTTCAATCTACTTTTCAACTTTTTTTGGCTATTTATGGTTTAAGTTGAAACAATAGATAAATTTGTTAAATTATATTTTTTTTGCATTTAAAATATTCTCCATAGTTATTTTAACGTATGTTAAATTTTTTATGAGCACATTAAATTTGTAGTGTTTTTTTTATTTTTTATTCTGATTTAAGATTTTTGTTTGCTATTTAAGAGGTTATATGTCTCAAATTTATATTCAGGGGTCTTATACACCGTTTTACTAGCACTCATGGCTAATTTTAGATTTTTCTATCAAATTTCCATCAATGCTGTCTTAGATAACAAAAGGAGGGATATTTTCCATATAAAACATTATTTTAATCATACTTTTAAGGGTAGATCACGCAATTTAGCATAAATTTTAATAGAATAATGAGTAAATTGCACTTATGACCTCTAACTTTTTATTATTGTACCGTCTTAGATCCTATCCTATATTTATTATATAAGACATTCCAAAACTCTGAAAAATGTATCATTTTAGATCTTTCATAAATGAAAATTGATAATGTGAACAGAAAATACCATCACGCCACGCTAGCATGCTTAATTCACCAGAGTGGCACAATAATCACATATTGGTGATGATGTGAAAAGGAATAAAAATAATAAATATTAAAAATATTAAAAAAGAATGAAAAATGAGGGGGAAAAAAAAAGAAGCTCACATCTTTCCTTCGTTCCACCTCCCTTCCCGGCTGTCTCCAGCCCTCCTTTGCCGCCTCCAAGCTCGCCCTCATCCGCCGCCGCCAGCCCTACCCCAACACCTCCATCCTCAGCCTCATCCACCGCTTCTTCTCCCCTCCTTTCCTCATCCGTCGATTCGCCTCTGTCAACTTGTCGACATCTGTTAATCCACATTTTGTCAATTTGTCAATCCCCCTCTGTCAATCTCCATCAATCCGGCCAGATCAATCCGTCTGCCACATTCGCCCTAGCACTCCGTTCGCCATATTCTGCCTCGTGCTCCGTCAAGCCCTCCCCCTTTTCAACTCGGCTTGCCCTGCCCTTTCCTCGACCTCGGATTCTGAAAATTGGGTAAAGCTCTCCGACGAAGCCTCCGATTTGAAGAGAGCTCTCTGTGCCCAGTCGAATTGGCCCCTAGATTCGCCCGATCGTCCGACTTAAAAAAGAGGGGATGAAGGAGATGGGCGAGACGGGGAAGGTGGCTGGCGATGGCGGAGGGGATTAGGTGGTCAGGGGCGTAGCCAGAAATTCAACTTTGGGGGCGGGGCGTGATGTGAAACGGATTGTTTTATATGTAAATTTACAATAGAAAATATTAAATAATATTATATATAGATGTATAAAATTTAAAAATTTATAATAATTAAGTTTAGTTCAAAAGTTTATAACTCAAAATTCATTAAACAATTTAGATATATATAAACATTGAATTCAAAAATTTATAATAATTAAGTTCAATTTATAGAGTAAAAATAGTTATTTGAATTTTCTATTAATTATAAAAAAAATTATACAAATTAAATTTATTTTATAGCACTTACCAGATAGTCCAAATTATGATCTAAAAAGTTGTTATCAGAAAAATATTTTGAGTTAATAAAGTTTATGCAATGAGACCAAAATGAAACATTTTTTTATAAATTTAGGACTAAAACAAAAATGTTTTTAATATATTTGGAATCAAAACAGAATATTTAATAGGATAAGGACTAAAATGAAATAATAATTAAAGATTATGGACTATCATGCAATTTACTCAATAAAAAAATGACTGAGACCTTAAATGGATAAAATATACTAGAGCCCCTTATTAATTATAAAACTTACAGATAGGTACCTAACTTTAGTTTTTCTACAATTGTATCACATATCCAAGTACACAATAAAAATTTTTAAAATTTTAGGGGGGGCGGCCACCCCCTCCTACCCCTAAGAAGATATGCCCCTGGAGGTGGTAGACGGCTTGGAGGTGGTAGGGGATTGCTGGAGGCAGTGAGGAGGGAGGAAGAAGGAGAGGTCTCGGTTTTTTTTTTTCATTTTTTATTCTTTTTATTATTTTTATTTTTTTCTAAATAATCACCCGGAGCTGATTATTGTGCCACTTTGGCGAATTGCATATGCTGGCATGTCACAGTGATGTTTTTCATTCACATTAATGTTTTCCGTCTATAAAAAGTCCAAAATAGTACACTTTAAAAAGGTTAGGGACATCCTATGTAAAAAACTGTATGATAGGTTTTAAAATGATACACTAATAAAAGGTTAGGGGCCGCGAGTGCAATTTACTCATAGAATAATAGATAGTTGTTCATTGAATGACACATAATTTTAATCTACCAAATTTTATATTAATAACGCACTTATTTATTCATACCGTTGTAGATGAGTGATGATACATGCTAATATAGTTATCTATTGGGTGACTTTATATTGTATAAATTTAAAATAAATATGAATTAATTAATTTATTAATATATTTAATTATAAATATGCACAAAAACGTTTTAATTTAATTACTAGTTATAAAAAAGAAGAGTAAAATTTGTCTAAAACCATAAAGTGTCCCCAATAGTAGTCACTGATATATGGGGCTTGACTAATTATCGAACTAATAATCACATTCTCAAAGTTCAATGTTCAAGTTGATACAGTTTATAGTTCAAAAAGTTAATTGTCTGGGTCATTATAATTTAGGGAAGCAATAGTTATTTAGGCCTTAATTTTTGTTGATTTCTAGTTACTTACTACGGAAGGTGAAAAAGAGCTCTGATTTCTAACTTCAACTTCTCCACTAATGAGACTTCAACGCCATGGTTTATGATCTACAGGGGTAATTACAATTTGACACCTAAGGTTTAAGTGAAATTACACTTTGCCCCTCTTATTTTAAAAATATATAATTTGCCTTTACCTTTTTAATACTGTTCGATAGTAACTTCTAAAATCTTAATTTAGACATTTCGGTATCATCGCCTAGTTATTTTAATCTGTACAGTATTTTTTTACAATTAATAGATATTTTAAATTATCAATTTTTTCTTTTCGTATTTCTTTCAATTTTTAAAACAGTATTTTTAAATAGTAATTAATTATAAAAAAAATGTTATACAGATTGAAATTGCTTAAAGATGATAACCATATAGTTTAAATTAAGATTTTAGAAGTTACTGTTAAACTGTATTAAAAAGATAGGGGGTAAAGTGTATATTTTTTAAATATGGGGGTAAAGTGTAATTTTACCTAAACCTTAGGGGTCAAATTGTAATTAACCTAATTAAAAATTAAGTACCGGAAAAGGAAATAAAAACTTTCAGTTAACATCAAAGCGCTTTAACTCAATGGTGCCTGAGGAACTCGTTAATGTAATTGTTGAAAGAAAAAAAAATTATATTTCATCTATCTCAGAAAAAATGACAAATATTTCTTTTTAAGCTATTTCAAAAAGGAAAAGTTGTTACGCTTTTTGAAAAGTTTTTAGCATATAATTTATATTATTAGTCTCCTTTAAACTCTCTATGTATAAAAAGCAAAAACTGCACAAAATCAAAAAATGAAATTTTTTTTTACAATCATCATTTAAATTGTCACTATATAAAACCTGAAACGAAAATTTTTTTTATTTTAGCTTCAGAAGTAAAATAAATTATAAAATTTTAATCTTCGTACCTAAAGAAACACATTATCCAAAATGCGATATACAGGTACTAAAATTACGATTCACCTATCAAATGAGCTTTAATCTCATTAGTTTGAGTCACCTATTTCTACGAGCAAGGATCATATGCAAGAATTACAATGTGATATGATAGAATCATGCAAAGAGATATTTTAAGGCACTCAATTGAAAAAGGCCATATTCCTGGCAAGCTAAGTATAAATTACCGAGCTCCAAATTGTCGAGTGTAACTAGTTTTTGGATATTGATTCTAGGAACCTTTGCAGCAGTGGCGGACCATAATATGGGCAAAGGGTGCTGTTGCCCCCTGAAAATTTGGAAAAGATTTAAATATGAGTACTTAATTAGTTAATTAAAGAGAAATTAAATGGTGAATATGCATTCTTGCCCCTGAAAATAATGGAAGATTATAAAGATGGGGGGCAGTGAGATAGGTGCTGAAGAAAATAGCTATCAAATTAGTAATTATTTCCTCTAGCCTTAAGCAGATATTCTAACATGGGAAATGCACAATTAGTCCTTTAGCTTTTCTAATTTGCAAGATTTGGTCTATTATCTTTAACTTAGTATGACCTAGTCTCAATCTCCAGCTTTACTTCGCTGCAATGCCATTCCTCTTCTCTAGGCTCTGTTTACTCTCCTTCGAGCTTGCCCTCCCCCCCTCCCCCCTCTGAACCAAAAATCCTAGTTCCTTTACTGCTTTGCAGGCTGCAAGTTAAAAGGCTCATCCACCGAATCTTTACAACGACAAAACTGAGGTGGGATATGAGTGAGATTTTCTTTGGATAATTCTAGTACACTTAGGACATCGACATGTTATGGGACATCCATCACTTATGGTCTTGTAATGCAAGGTAGACCTCAAACTAGCAGTGTTTTGTGTGCTATGGTTGCTTGTCTTAGCGGCCTAAATATATACAAACTACAAATTAGTTCCCGACTTGTAGGCCAATTGGTGGGAACACCATGCCGCCTCATAGCCAACTCGGGTTCAAGGTGCTCTATCCCTACTCTTCTTAATCCCTTACTCCTATACTAAATATTTATACCTATACCCAAGGTTGTCAAGATTGGGATCCTACTCTGGATCATTTTTTATTGTGTAAGATCGGGATCGCAAGATTGGATCGTGGATCGTAAGATCTTATTAAAACCTAAAATTTCTTATCTAAATAATATAGTTCATCTAAAAGATCAATTGTATTGAAACCCAAGTAAAATTTGAGTGTCATGACAATAATATCATGCAATACAGTTATTTTTAAAAAATAAAAAAATATTTTTTTAATATTAATAAGTACAACCTAACACAAGCAGTCCCAAGTTCCAACAGCGTAAAGGTGTGCAACTTCCACCACCTGTTCAACAAATCAATAAAAAACCCACTTTTTCAAACTTCTCTCAGTCAAAGTTCTTAACAAAGCAATAAAGTTAACATCCAATTGAAATAATCCAATCTGCCTCTCAGTCAAACTTCTCTAGCTTTTATCTCTTAACCTCATCTTTCAACTATGCCCCACGTACCTTACACTACCCAAACCCATTCATCCCAAATTGCCTAATCATTGTAGTTCATCTGAAAGAGGCAAGAAAAGCAAAGACCCTTCTTTTTCTTCTCATAGTTTTGTTTTTTTTTCTCTTTAGCCATCAAAAGGTAGGTTTTCGATTCTCCTGTTAAATCTGTTGGCTCAAATCAGATTTTTGATTCTCTTATCTCCAATTCATATTCCTAGATTTATGAATCCAATGGTTGATTAGCATCTAAACTTGTTTTCGTCTTTAGATCGCTGTAACAAAGTAGCTTCAGTTTCACAATTATAAGAAACTAGGATCAATAAGATCTTACTATTCTATTGATCTTATGATCTTGAACGCGATCCCACTATGATCTTATTACGATATCAATCCTACTACAATTTAGATAGATTTTCTAGATCCAGATCATAGGATCATGCGATCCTACGATCTTAATCGCATTTTTAACAACCTTGCCTATACATATACCGTACTTCTAAGTACCATATATATATATTGATTGTTCAAAATAGCCCTAAAACTCTGAAATTGTTAGCTCTGTTAGTCCTATTTTGGATATTTCACTAGGTGGTAAATGGAAAAGCTAACGTGGCATATAACAACCGTTAAATGATGAATTTTGACCACCTTTTCTATATTAAGGGCAATTTTGCAATCACACATATAGTTCAAGGGCCCAACCCACAATTCACACATTTATAGCTTAAGCCATTTTCTACCTTGCTCTTTAGAGCCCTAACATTTTAATCCCTGCAAAATTGCACAATTGACTAGACTCACACTCAATAAACCTAAAACCTTCCAATTCAAAACCAAATCAAAATAGGAAATCAAAATCTAAAACCTTCCAATTCACAACCATGATAGAATTTGACACCATTGTCCTTATCTCACTATATGTTTTCGTTGTAGCGGTGGAATAGAAAGGAATAGCAGAGTGGGCAGCACTGGAATAACGAGGAATGATGGCCTTTAATCCTCCTTACAGCAACAATAATAGTAGTGTCGGTGATGACTAAGTGGCCTCCAGCAAAACGGAATGAGGGTAGCTGCATTGGAGTTTGTAGATATGGCAATCAAACATGGTGGAGCTTGGGTCATAAAGCTCCTCTCCTTCAATTTGGCATTGCTATTGATTGGTGATGCTTGGAAACGCTGATGTCTGGTGATGTGAAACATGGGTGACAAGTTGGAGTGAGTAGCAGTGGTGGAGCAATGACAAGGAAGCTCAGGTAGTGTTTCAAGGGTGGCGGCAATAAAAGAAGGAGGTTAGGGTTATGGGGAGTAAGGAGTGAGGAATCAGGCACTAGAGGTGTAGTTTTTCGTTTTCTTTGCTAAGAGCTTAAGGTTTCATAATTTTGGGTTGGGTCCCTGGACTATTTGTGTAATTGCAAAATTACCTTAAGAATAGACAAGGTGGTCAAAATCCACCGTTTAATAGCTATTATATGCCACATCAACTTTTCCGTCTGCTGCCTAGTGAGGCATCCAAAATAAGACTAACAGAGCAAATGATTTAAAAGTTTTAGGACTACTTTGGCAAGTCGATGAGTTTTAGGATCATGTTGGTAAAATGAAAAAAATTTTAGGATTGACTAATATTTTATCCCATTAACTCTACACGTTATGAATTATTTTTTCACTCAAAAGCATATAAGAAATGCAGAGGGAATTATAGATGTTAACGGGTATAGTTTGGGCCGAGTTTTACTAAGTCCAAATCCTCCCCACAAGTAATCAGAGCGGATATTACCCATCAATCCATTTAAGGCATATGTTTACTTTTTTATACTTCTTTTTTATATTTTATATATATATTTTTAAAATAATTTGTATATATATAATTAATTAATAACTAAACAAATCATAAACTAAAGTAATACAGTATATGGTAATTTATGTTAAATTATAATTTTATTTTAACATAAAAATCACTTTCAAATATAAATATATTGTCAATTCATTTCAACTTAAGTCAATTTCATTCAAAAAGATTTATTTTTATATTTATATTATATTTTCAGCTGAAACCAATTTCATTTGAAATTCAATATTATTTAGTTGAAATAATCCATTAATTGTATAATTTTTATGATACTATTAATTTTTTTAATAAGTTTTTCTTTTTTAGGCATTAAAGAAGAAAAATTTGTAGAAATTTAATAACATGATAAAATTTTGTTTCAAATGGATTATTACACCTATATAATATTGGCTTTTAAATGTCATTGGCTCTAGGCAAAAAAAAAATGTAAAAATAAAAATATGTCATTTTAGATTAAATTGACTTAAGTTAAATTGAATTGACTCTTTTAGAAAGATGCCAATAGTGTTAGGTAGCACTAATTAAACCCATACCTCTCCATAGCTTTGCAGATAAGGTTGGGTTTGGATTCGAGCGGCCGAATTCGGGAAGGATATCGCAGATAAAATAGATTTTGACATCCATAAATAATTATAAAGGATAATTTACATATTTGTCAAAATGTAAAGATCGTTAAGCTATATTTGATATTTTAATTACGCCGTACAAGTGGAGAGAGGGAAGTCGAACTCCTTCTGATGTTGGGATCAATGTTCCCTTGCTCCAATTATAGAGATGTCAATGAGGAGTATTTGGGTCGGGTATAGCTAATCCCCATTTTTTTTATTAAATAATTAGATTCGGGGTGGCATCCGCCCTGCGAGTAGGCGGGTACTATCCACCAACCCATTTTAAGGCATATGTTTGATTTTTTTAGACATCATTTTCATATATTTAAATATATTTTCAGAAGAATGTGTATATTCACAATTAATTAATACTTAAGAAATCATAAATTAAAGTAATATAAGATAATTTATATTAAGTTATAATTTTTTTTTGAAATAAAATAATATTTGAATATAAATTTACTAATTTAAAAAGAATGTTGATAGGGTCAGATAGCATAAGTTAAACCTACACTCTCCCCATGACTTTGCGGGTAAGGTCAAATTCAGGTTTATGTAGCTAGGATAGGGGAATATAGAGCCGGGTAGGATAATTTTTGACATCTTTAGATTCAGCTGGTGCTTGGGAACACAACACATTATGATGATACTAATAGACCTCAAAATTTTACCGTCAGTTGCAACGTGCTTGTCATTACCTCAAAGTATGGGGACATGAATATTAACTACCCCCTCCGTCCCAGCCAATTTGCTCCATTTGCTTTTGCACGAATATTAAGAAAATCACTATTTGACCCGTTACTTTCCAAATCTGCCCTTGTCTTCGTCTCTCTGCCTCCTTCTGTCGCCATCCTCCCTCACCATCGTGACCTCATCGAGGTCCTTCCCTCGCCGCCCCTCCCTTCCTTGCCGTCGCTCCTCACCCTGTCGCCGCTTCTTGTCGTTCCTCACCATGGCCTGAACGCTCCTCGCCTCACTGTTGTCATCACCGTGCCTCGCTTCAACCTTACCTCAACTCGCCTTTCTCCGATCTCACCTCGCTTTGCTCCGATGTCGCTCGATTCTCATGTCTCTCTTCGATCTCACCTCACCGTGCCTTGCTTCGCTCCGATCTCACATGATTCTAGCATCTCTCTCCGATCTCGCCTCGCTTCGCTCCGATCCCGCATGATTCTTGGCCTCTCTCCAACTCGCCTCGCTGTTAGTCTCGTCTCACTTGCAATTTCTCACATTGTTGCTGCCGGCAACATTGCTGCTACTCGCCGCCCCTGGTTCATTAGCTTAAGTAGCTCGCTGAGAAAAAAGAAAATGGGGATAGATAGAGACGAGTGAGGGGCGCAGAAAGTGGGTGAGGCGAGTGAGGATAATGTGGGAAATTGACAGTCAAAAAGTTACTAAAACGGAAAATGGTGCAAAGTTATGGGACTACCCAAAAAAGAAAATAGAGCAAAATATATGGGACGGAAGGAGTATTAACCAAGAATCATATGATCTGTGAAGTTCTGGGCCACCCAAATTATTTGTAGTTGGTCATACGGTATGAACCCTGGAACTTTTTGAATTTGTTCATCGTGCCCCTCCACCCGTACAAACTACAAAGTGCCCACTTATATTTTCCTATATTTTGATTCTTTATTCTGCCAAGGATTTGTATTCGAAATATCTAAGAGCTGATGTGGATGGACTCTAAAAAAGAGATGGAACAAAACAGTGTAATTAGTATTAAACTCAGGAAAAAAAAAAGGAATAATTGACTAAAATATACTTGGACCGTTGAAACTTCCTGAAATTCATTAAAACTAGGAGAGGCCATAGTTAGTACAAATAAAGGACACTAAACAGATGTTAATTATTGCCAATTTTATTAATGCAGGCAGCTGGCACATTGGCTGGAGCAAAAGGAGCCTCGGCGGCCTGAGCAGAAACCAACCCACGGTGGCCGGAGAAGGCATTGAACGGCAAGCCCCATCAACCTTAAAGATGTTCCTGACTCTGATGCTGAACGTCATTACAAAATATACAGTTAATGAATGATAGTTCTCATTGTTCTACTTTCATGTGATCAAGGTAGGACTTCCCCTTCAGCTTTCGAGCGAAAAATTCCTTGAAGTAGCTCTCCACGGGCACAGTCTTAAAGATTACTTTATTACCAGGGCTGATAAGGCTCCTTGCAGGACCCAACTCAGAGTCTAGCTTGGGGCTGTAGAATGTTGCCACAGAAAGCCTCTCCCTTTCTAAGTTCACAACTGCTCTGTGCTCGATGCTTCGGTATACTCCATTGCTCACAATCTGCAAAGGAAGCTCAGAAATAAATCCTCTGCTCTAGTGAGCTTGTTTAATCACAAGAATAACTTCTAGTTGTCAATACGTTAGCCAAGCGCATTAGCTAGTAATTGTCTGATATAACGATTCTGGGAGTGATGGACAACTCAGGGGCCTATGTGTGTGAGGTTGAGACTTGTCCGTGGCTCTCCAGAGGGGATCACGGACTGTAAGCTAATCACATTCCTAAAGATTCTAAGTTCATGTTCTGCATATGGGCTGTAGAAGCAACCCAATCACATTCCTAGTGACAGGCAACTTGGAGGGCTGTGTCTTTGTGTGCTTGAGATTTCACCATGGCTATCCAGAGAGAACCAAAGACTGCCACCTGATCACATTCCTAAAGGTTGTTGCGTTTTCATTATGTAGAACTGTGCAGTTGAGACTTGTCTGTGTCTCACCAGGAGGAATCACGAACTGTCACTTCATCAGATTGTTAAGATTCTGAGTTTATGTGACGTATTTGGAGAACAAGTAATCTAGTGATACCTCCATTATGTCTCCAATGTTGACTACAAACGCATTAGGAAGTGGTTTTACAGGAATCCATTTCCCATCTTTTCTGATCTGTAGACCTTCTGTTTCACTGATCTGCAAGAGAATTGTCAAAGCAACAGCATCTGAATGGGGAGTGCATCCAATTGCTTGATACGGTTCAGGGCATGGAGGGTAATAGTTCATTCTCATTGATTGAACCCCATCAGTGAAAAGCTCGAACATTTCCTCTGGATCCATCTTTAATGCTTTACCCATATGAGCCAAAATTGCCAAAGCCAGCCGTTTCACTTCTAAGGAATATGCTTCCATAGTCTCTCTACGATGAAGTGACTTTCAGAAAAGGATCGGTAGGATCAAATTATTTGTATAAGATAGTGAGTTATTGAAGAACAGAGACATACCTAAGGCTTGGTGGGAGTTTCTCAAAGAGATCAGTCCTCCTTAATGTGTGAGGCAAGGTGGTAATGTAGAACATGTCTGACCAATCTAGCTTCTGCTCTTCTGATACCACAAAGAGTTGCCCAAAACCCTCATGGTTTTCTGGCTGCTGCCATAGCTTCTGCTTCTCTTCATAAGGAAGTTTGAACAAATTATCAACTCTCTAACTTAAACTTCTCCAAAAATGAAGCCTTAATTCCATGATTAACGACCTGAATATTCAACAGATCACAATTATAGGAAACCAAATCTTGACAGATGAGAGACTTCATGATGAAAATTTACATACTCCACTACTATCAGAAAACAGAATGCTCTTGTCAATAACCTGGAAAAACCCCCACTCTTTGCAAGCAAAGTGCAACTTCTCCAGCTCAGAATCAACAACATCTTCGGGAGCCAATTTCTGAAAATCAATCACTGGAACAGATGGAAACACACTACCAACAGGAACAGCAGGAGATTCTTGGTCCGGCCGCATATATCGAGATGGGATTTTGGTGATGGATGCTTTGGCCAGTTCCTGAACACTTGGGACGATCAAAGAACGTCCAAAGTTGACTGCTTCTGCTTCTGCTAGATCCATGGAATCAAACTTGTTCCACAAAAGATCCCAACTTGAAGCCGCTTTGCCACAAGAAAGCGAGCTAAACAATTTGGTTCGCACAATCTAGCATTTCTCTTCACATGTTGACCAGGACTGCCTCGAGATTCTGCCCAGTAGAGGAGATTTTACGGACCTTTCTAAAATACCGGGTGGGCTGCGGTACCCCCATTTTTTGCCATTCCTCCATCTTTTCAAAATTTGTCAAGTAAGGACCAAAATTAAGAAGAAGCATCAACATGACTATAGGACCGACTAAGGCACTGCGACCTGTTGTTCCGGTTAACATGTTGCAAGTGAAAACAGAGGGCGGGAAGGGAAGGAGGAGGGGAGGGACGGGGAAAATATAAAATGGTTAAAGTAAAACCATATTGCGTGTACTTTGTCCATTAAAATAATGTATAACTTGAATATTTAGTGGATTAAGAAGAAAAATTAATTTAAAATGTAAGTATTTTGGGTATTAAATTTAAAGTATTTATTTTTATGTAAGATGAGAATATTTAGTGAGAAATAATTAATAAATGTTGTCATTATTTTTTAGTAATATTGAATATTGGCTCAATATTAAGAAAATGATATATATTTGTAAAAATTAAGAAAATGATTTTACCACATTATAGGTGTTGAACGAGTAATTAGAGGGGAAAAAATTTAAGAATCAAGTGAAAAATTTAGAAAGATGCAATTAATTTTTCTAGAAAAAGGAATTAAGTGAAAATTAGTGGTACCAAGTTAATGTTAATGTGGTACCTAATCAAGGTTAATGTGACACGAAGTTAAGGTTCCCATGGTACAAAGTTAAGGTTATTGTGATACCAAGTTAAAGTTATTGTGATACCAAGTTAAGATTATTGTGGTAGTAAATTACGGTTATTGTGGTAGTAAGTTAAGGTTATTATGGTACTAAGTTAAGGTTAAGGTGGTACTGAATTAAGGTTCTAGTGGTACCAAGTTAAGGTCATAGTGGTACCAAGTTGAAGTTCTAGTAGTACTAAGTTAGGGTTATTGTGGTACCAGATTAAGGTTTTAGTGGTACCAAGTTAAGGTTATTGTGGTACCCAGTAAGGTTGGGTAAATTGCACGCGTTACCCTCAACCTTTTAATTTTGTTTCTGTTATAACCCCAACCTTCATTTTGTTCGTTGTGCCTCCCTAACGTGGCTAAAACGTTCCATTTTGAACATTTTTTGGATGGAATCCGTTATATTGGATGGAACATGACACGTCAACATAAGATTGTAGGGAAAATGTTTGTTTTAACCCTTGTAAACATTTTCATTGCCAAAATTGTCATAAATTTTCAAATCTCCCTCTCCTTCTTTCCCAACAGTGCCATCTCCGGTGGCCCCATTTTCAGCCTTCCTCTCCTGCCTCTCCTGCGACAACCTTGTACTCCATTCGCGCACCCATTCCTCTGATTCCCTTTCCCCACCGCCATCCAGATACCTCTTCTGATTTCCTTCCCTGATTCCTGTTGCGATACCTGTTCACCGTCACGATCCAAAACACACCAACGTCAACATGCCGAGAAATGTTTGTCACGCCGATTGGAGTCACGCCGTCGTATCTAACATGAACGGAGCACCGGCCATTGGAGTCACGCTGATTCAGCGCTTGAGTCATCTCCTTCCACTGCCACGATTTCTTCCAACCCTTGAATCTGCCTCGATCGGATCACCGGCCATGAACACATTCGCTTAAATTGGAAAGTCATGTTGGGCGCCTACGAATCGCGAATGCCTGGAATGATTACCAAGTAAATGAGTGGGCGACAGCTACGGGGTGAAGGGTTGCTCGACTTGGCACGGCAACGGGGCAGCACCTGGTGGAGCACTGTTGCTAGGAGTATCGAAGAATCAGAGAAAAGGCAAACGGAATAAGAGAAGAGGCAGATGGAATCGGTGAAGAGGCAGACGGAACCGGATAACAGAACGAAGATCGTCGGCGCTATCGAGGCGACGACGGTGCTTGATTAGGTTGCCCAGATGCACTGCTTGATTAGGAGCGAAAGAAGGCAGAGAGGATGGAGATGAGGGAGGAGACGGAGAGGAGGGAGGAGGCAGAGAGAAGGGAGAGGAGGGAGGAAGGGGAAGGGCGAGGAGAAGAGATAAGAGTTGCGGCAGGTGAGGGAGGCGGACAGCGGAGAAGTTGTTCCAAGAGGGAGGCGGAGATGACGAGGAAGAAGCATGAGGGGTTTCTTGCTAGATTTGAAAATTTTAAAGCTTTTTTTGGTAAAGAGAAATGTTTACAAGGGTTAAAACAAACATTTTCCCTACAATCTTATGTTGACGTGTCATTTTCCATCCAATATAACGGATTCCATCCAAAAAAGGTTCAAAATGGAACCTTTTAGCCACGTTAAGGAGGCGCAACGAACAAAATGAAGGTTGGGGTTAGAACAGAAACAGAATTAAAAGGTTGGGGGTAACGCGTGCAATTTACCCAAGTAAGGTTCTAGTGTTACCAAGTTAAAGTTATAATAGTACCAAGTTAAGGTGCTAGTGGTACCAAGTTAAAGTCCTAAAGGTACTAAGTTAAGGTCTTAGAAGTACCAAGTTAATATTCTAGTGGTACCAAGTTAAGCTTATAGTGGTACTAAGTGATAAATGTTAATTTTGTGGTTAAACATGTTGACTTTTTGTCAACTTTGACCACAATTTTCTACCTCATCACTCAATATTTTTGGCTAATTCTTGCTTTGATCCTTCATTTTTTAAGTTGGAGAAACGGACCATAGCATTGAAATGGCACCGGGACAAGCGGCACGAAAAACGGGAACGTAAAAGTCAACGGACATTATAACTGTGGCGCCTAGGCACCAGGAGCGAGGCCTAGGCGCCAAGAGTGAGGCCTAGGTGCCACAGTATAAAGTCCTCTGCCAAGAAAATGGTACTTTTGCACCTAGGCGCCCAGACATCCCTTTTGGCGCCGCAGCGCCCAGGCGCCAGTCACCCGAGAAAGTGGTCCCCTACTTCACATTTGAACTCAAGCTTGCTATTGGCCAAGGTTTTCTATCCAATGGGTTTGGTGAGTGAAAGGGACATCCTCTAGAGGAGAAGAATCTGGAACCTAGCAAGGAGGGGAGGAACTTCTTCATCTTCTTCATCTTCATCTTGTTTTTCCTAGAACTAGAGTTTTGGTTTTTTTTTCCACCATAGTTAGTATTTTCTAGCTTTTCTTAGTTTCTTCTTGGTGACCATTGGAGCTAACTTAGAGATTGCTTGGAGTGCTCAAGGAGACTAGCTTAGAGACTTTGGATTCAAGAGCTTCTAGCCATCTTGGGTTTACTCTTCCATCTTCCTTGTAGTTCTTCATGGATGTTATTATGTTTACTTTTATGATTATGTTTTATTTAGTTATGGAGTAGTTTTCTTAGCACTTTCTATGGATGTAGCTACTTGGATTGATTATGTTGGATGAATTTATGGTTATGTGATGTTGGTTTTCTACTAAATGTATGTTTATTCTTCTCTTGAGCTTAATGTTGTGTTAGCTAGTTGATGGCCACAATTAGTTGCACTATAAATTGCATCTAAACTCTTGGAAAAGATTAGAAGCTATTGGACCTAGGAGAAGAATTTAATGGCTATGGACTTGTTGGAAAATTAGTCTAAGTCATTAGGTAAAGGTAAATTCAGCTTTAATGCCTCTTTCTAAACTTGTAATCGGGTGGAAATCCTTATTAAGTTTAGATTAGAGAGATTAATTCTTTCACTTGGAAAAGTAAGAATTTAGTTGAATAACTTTATCAACATACATTGGAAATTAACCCACTCACCTAAGTTCACCAACAAATCAAGACAAGTAGTGAACCCATAGGAAGTGTTCTTTCATGATTTGATAAAAACTACAATTTTTACATTGCATACTTGCATTCTAGGTTAATAGTATTCCATTTAGCTAAGGTTAGTCACTTGTTTAAGTTGCCTACATTTTCATCCAACTTTGGTTGTTTAGCTAAAGTTTACTTTGAGTAGTGGTACTTGACAATCAATTTAATCAATCTTCGTGGGAACGATACCCACTCACCCCATCTACACGTCTACCGTGCACTTGCGGAATAGTGGTTTTAAAATTTCACTACACTAAGTTAAGGTTTTAGTGGTAACAAGTTAAGGGTTATTGTGGTACAAAATTAAGGCTCTAGTGGTTCTAAGTTAAGGTTATTGTGGTACCAATTTAAGGCTCAAGCGGGTACTCAATTAAGGTTATATTGGTACCAAGTTAAGGTCCTAATGATACCAAGTTGAGGTACCAATAGTATTGAGTTAAGGTTCTAGTGGTACTAACTTAAGATTCTAGTGGTACCAATTTCAGGTTTTAGTGGTACCGAATTAAAGTTATAGTGGCACTGAGTTAAGGTTATAGTGATACCAAGTTAACTAGCTAGTGGTACCCAATTAAGGTTATAGAAGTACCAAGTTAAGATTCTAGTGGTACCGAGTTAGGGTTATTGTGGTACCAAATTAAGGTTCTAATGGAACTAAGTTAAGGTGATTGTGGTACCAAGTTAAGGTTCTAGTGGTACAAAGTTAAGGTTATACTAGTACCAAGAGAAGGTTCTAGTTGTATCCAGTTAAGGTCCTAGAGGTACCAAGAAGGATCTAATGGTACCAAGTTAAAGTCCTAGAAGTACCAAATTAAGGTTATTGTAATACCCAGTTAAGATTATAATGGTACCAATTTATGGTTCTAGTGGTGCCGAATTAGGGTTATTGTGGTACCAAATTGAGGCTCTAGTGGTACCAATTTAAGGTTATTGTGATACCGATTTAAGGTTCTAGTGGTACCAAGTTATGGTTATACTGGTACAAAGTTAAGGTCATAATGGTACCAAGTTATTGTGGTACCAATTTATGGTTCTAGTGGTACCTGTTTAAGGTAATACTAGTACCAAAATAAAGTTGTAGTGATACCATGTTAAGGTTATAGTGGCACCAAGTTTAGGTTCAAGTGGTACCAATTAATGTTCTAGTGGTACCAACCTAGGGTTTTAGTGGTACAAGTTTAAGGTAATAGTGGTACCAAAATAAGGTTCATTGGTACCAACTGAAGGTTCTAGTGGTATCAGGATAAGGTTTTAATGTACCAAGTTATGGTTCTAGTGGCACCAAGTTAAGGTTATCGTGGTACCAAATTAAGATTCTAGTGGTATCAAGGTAAGGTTATAGTGGCACCAATTTAAGGTTTAAGTGGAAACGACTTAAGGTTGCAGTGGTACCCAAATAAGGTTCTAGTGGTACCAAGTTTAGGTTCCAATGATATAGTGGCACCAAGTTATGGTTCAAGTGGCACCAACTTAAGGTTATAATTGTTCCAAATTAAGGTGCTAGTGGTAGTAATTTAGGGTTATAGCGGTGCCAATTTAAGGTCAATCTAGTACCAACATATGGTTCAATGATACCATCTTAAGGTTCAAGTGGTACCAAGTAACAGTTTTGGTGGTACCAAGTTAAGGATCTAGTGGCATGAAGTTAAGGTTTTAATGGTACCAAGTTAAGGTTATAATGGCACCATATTATGGTTGCATATTTGGGTTTAGGGATTAGGGTTAGAGGTTAAGGATAGGGATTAAGGATTAAGGTTTAGGGTTTAGGGTTAGGGATTAGAGATTATGCTTAGGGTATAGGGTTAGGATAAAGATTTGGGTTAGGGTTTAGGATTAGGGGTTTGGCTTAGGGTTTACGCTTACAGATTTGGGTTTATGGTTAAGATTAAAGTTATGAAATATGGGTTAGGGTTAGGAAGAGGAATAGGAATTAGGCTTTGGGGTTAGGGTTACAAATTAGGGATTAGGGATTAAGGTTTAAGGTTATGTAGGGGTAGGTTTACAGTTACAATTATGTTAGGGTTTAAGGTTATGTAAGGGTTTAGGAATTAAGGTTTAGGGATTAAGGCTTAATGTGTAAAGTTAGGATTAATGTTAAGGGTTAAGTTATAGTATTAGGTTTATGCTTTAAGGTTTAAGTTTTTGTTTAAGGGTTTATAATTATGGTTTATGGCTTTGGTTTAGGGATTAGGGTTAGGTTAGGGTTGGGGGTTAAGGTTAGGGTTAAGTGTTAGGCTTAGGCTTAGGAGTTAGGCTTAGGTATTAGGGTTTATGATTAGGAATTTGTGTTAGGGATTAAGGTTTAGGGTTTAGGTTTAGTGTTTGGGTTTACGATTAGGGTCTAGGGTTAGAGTTTGGTTTAAGGTTTTTTATACAATATTAATTTTTTACTATGATTGACATATTAAACAATTTTGTAAATGTTTAAAGACAAAGAGTTTATAATTTTAGGAGTCTTGGTATAAATAAGGTTATAATTTTTACATTTTGTCTAGCAATTAATGACAAAAATAAATCAAATCTATTTCTGCTATCTATTTATTTTAACTTTTTTCTCTTTTAATATGACCATTGTTTAAACTATTGATGTAAAGCCTGCAATATTTTATTATAAAAACTTAATCAATTCAAGGCCCAGAAAAATGTTGTAAATGTTTAGAGACATATAGTTTATAGATAGTTAAAGACCAATCAAATTTGAATGAAATAAATATGTCTTGGGACTTTACCAACTCCACCAAGAACAATTTAATTAAATATTTATTAATTATTTTTTGAATTAAATTTTTATGTCTTAAAAAGATTAGGTAAATTAAAATTTTTAAATAATTGTATAACTAGCCTAAAATTATAATCCTCTATAAAAGAAGTTTTTATGGGATCCCTATCTACCAAAATTTTGACTTCTGGGTTAGGCGAACGAATAATCATTGAGATTTTATTAAATTAATTTATAGCTAGAATGACAAATAAAAAAAATAAAATAAAATAATAAATTACCAAAGATGTTAGTATCTATTCTGAAAACGTAGAAACATTTAGGATGAAAACAAACTGACATCAAAATTGGAGGGCTAAAGGTAAGTTTTACCGAGTTAGGGTTATTGTGGTACCAAATTAAGGTTCTAGTGGTACAAAGTTAAGGTTATTATGGTACTGAGTCAAGTTTCTAGTGATACCAAGTTAAGGTTATATTGGTACCAAGTTAAGGTTCTAGTGGTACCTAGTTAAGGTTTTAATGGTACCAAGTTAAGGTTATTATGGTACCACATTAAGGTTATAATGGTACCAAGTTAAGGTGATTGTGGTAATAAGTTAAGATTCTAGTGGTACCGAGTTAAGATTATACTGGTACCAAGTTAAAGTTCTAGTGGTACCAAGTTAAAGTTCTAGTGGTACTAATTTAAGATTGTGGTAGTATCAAGTTAAGGTTAGACTAGTATGAAGTTAAAGTTATAATGGCACCAAGTTAAGGTTATTTAACTTGGTACCACTGTAACCATAACTTGGTACCACTATAACCTTAAATTGGAACCACAATAACCTTAACTTGGTACCACCATAACCTTAATGTAATACCACTATAACCTTAAATTGGTACCATCATAACCTTAACTTGGTATTATTATAACCTTAAATTGATGCCATCATAACCTTAATTTGGTGCCATTATAACCTTAACTTAATACCATTATAACCTTAAATTGGTACCACCATAACCTTAACTTAGTACCACTATAACCTTAAATTGGTACCATTATAACCTTAAATTAGTACCACGATAACCTTAACTTGGTACCACCATAACCTCAACTTGGTAACACTATAACCTTAAATTGGTACCACTATAACCTTAAATTGATATCAGTATAACGTTAAATTGGTACCACTATAATCCTAAATTGGTATTACTATAACCTTAAATTAGGGTTTAGAGATTAAGGATTAGGGTTTAGGGTTTAGTGTTTAGGTTAAAATTAAGTTTAAGGATTAAGGATTAGGGTATAGGGTTTAGGTTAAAATTAAGTTTAAGGTTACAGATTTGGGCTTATGGATTAAGGTTAGGGTTAGGATATAGGGTATAGGATTAGGATTAAGGTTAGGGTTAGGGTATAGGATGATGATTAAGGTTTAGGGTATAAGATATAAGGTTTAGGGTATAGGGTATAGAATTATGGTTGGGGCATAAGGTTAACAATTAAGATTAAGGTATAAGGTATAGTGTTAGGGATTAGGATTAGGATATAAGATATAGGATTAGGGTTAGAGTATAGGGAATAGAGTTTAGGGTTAGGGATTATGGTTAGGAATTAAGGTTAGGGTTCAGGGCTAAGGATTTGGGATTAGGGTTAGGGATTGGGATTAGGGATTAGTTAGGAATTAGGATTAGGGATTGGGATGAGGATTAAGGATTAGGGTTGGAGTTAGGGTTAGGAATTGAGCAAACTAAATATATTTTCCACATTAATAAGATCAAACTACGATCATTTTTTTAAAAAAAGTTTCGATGGGTTGAGGGAGATTAATGTAATTTTTAAAAGAATTGTTAAAAAAACTTGACATTTGCTTTACTTTTTAAGAATTGTCATTAATCAATTTTCCTTGGCTGATTGGACCACTTATATGGTTTAAGGTAAGGTTTAGAGTTTAGGGTAAGGTTAAGGTTTTGGGTTGTGGATAAGGCTTAGGGTTTAGTGTTAAGTCTAGGATTTAGGGTTAGGGTTTAGGTTTAGTATTTTTTTTGTATTGTATTAAGGATTTAGATTATTGGAAAAAAATAATCTAAACTATAAATAAGTTTAGATTGTTGTTTAAATCAAAACTATAAACAAGTATTCTGATTATTATGGTATAGGATTCAAGTTAAGTGGTATGGGATTTAGGTTCTTGTGGTATGCAATTTAGGTTGTTTTGGTAGAGGATTCAGATTAAGTGGTATGAGATTGACGTTAAGTGGTATAATATTCAGGTTCGAGTGGTATGAGATTCTGGTTGTAGTGATATTAGATTCTGGTTAAGTGGTATGAGAGTCAAGTTCGCATGATATGAAATACAGGTTAAATGATATGGGATTTAGGTGTACTTGGTATGAGATTCAAGTTAGTGATTAGGGATTTGGATTAGGATTAGAGATTAAGGTTTAATATTAGGGTCTTGGGATTGGGGTTTGGAATAAGGTTTATGGTTAGGGTTTAGAATTAGGGTTAGAGATTACGGTTAGTTTTTAGGGTTAGAGATTAGGGATTAGGCTTACCACTTAGAGTTAAAGGTTAGGGTTTAGTATTAGAGTTTAGGGTTAATGTTTAAGACTTGGGTTATTGTAAGATATTGTAAGATATTTGTAAAACCAGATGGGGATAAGTATAATTTTTTAAGAAAATATTTAAAAAATAGACATTTGCTTCTTAAAAAGATTAAGTAAATTAAATTATTTAAATAATTGGATAAGTAGCCTAAAATTATAATTCTCTATATTATCAATTTTATTAAATTAATTTATGGCTAAAAAAACAAAGAAATTTTCATATATTGTTTTGGGAATTTAGGGCTTAAGGTTATTTATGATTTAGTTTTTAAGGTTTAATGTTAGGATCATGGTTAGAAATTTTGTTAAAAAATATTAAAAAAGAATTGGACTTAAATAAAATAAATATGTCTTGGTTTTGGTACCTATGTTTAGGCTTTTGGGTTTGGCTTACAGGTAGTGTTAGAGGTTTCTCATCGAACAGTTCACTGAACATACTGTTTTTATAATATTATTAAATACTTTTGTAAATTATTGTATGTTTAGGCATTAAAAATAAAAGATTCATAAAAACTAAGGCTCACAATATTGACTTTAAAATTTATTTCGAGAAACAGAAAAAAGTTAAAATCAAAATATTTTAGTTTAAATTAAGTTGATTTAAGCTATAAGGTTAAGGTTTAGGGAATAGGTTATTGTTAGGGTTAAGGATTAGGGTTTAGGGTTAAGGTTTAGGATTAAGGTTTAGGATTTAGAGTTATTGATTAGGAATTAGAGTTAGAGATTAAGGTTTATTTTTCATTCTAGTTTTCAGTTTTTGTTAATATTTTATGGTTTAAGATAAAAAAAATAGATAATTGTATTTAATTTTATTTCTTTGACATCCATAATAGTCTCCATAATTATCCAACCTAAATAACCTAACCAAAAATTACCTGAGATAAAAATTGACCAGACTTGTATTGAACTTAAACAAAAAAACCCGAATGTAAAATCTACTTAATCCGAAATCAACCTAAAACTAAAAACCCAAATCTAACCGGATTAAATTATAATTGTTATTATAATTTGGCCAAATAACCCTAGGGCCTCTTTAGCTTGGTTGACTTATATGAGTTAGTCTATTAACTTACACTTAGTCTTTGTTGGTTATCTAACTTTGCAACTTATCACGAGTTATTTTATGGTTTAGGGCTTAGGGTTCAGGGTTAGGGCTTAGGGTTTAGGTTTAGGGCTTAGGGTTCAGGGTTAGGGTTAAAGTTATGTTTAGGGTTAGGGTAGGCTTAGGGTTAGGGTATAGGGTTGGGTTAGATAGGGAATAAGGTTTAGGGTTAGGGTTTAGTATGAGGGTTAAAGTTTAGGGTTAATGTTAGTGTTAGGCTTGGGGTTTAGGCTTATGGATTAGGGTTAGTTTTAGGTTTAAGGTTTAGTGTTAGGGTTATTGATTAGGAATTAGAGTTATGGATTAGGTTTAATTTTCATTCTATTTTTCGGTTTTTGTTACTATTTTATGGTTTAAGTTAAAAAATAGATAATTGTATTTAATTAAATTTCTTTGGCATCCATAATAATCTCTATAATTACCCAACCTAAATAACTTGGCCTAAAATTACCTAAGATAGAAATTGACCTGACTTGTATTAAACTTGAATAAAAAAATCCGAACGTAAATTTTGTATTCATAATAATAATACTAATATAATAATAAGTAGAAATATGTATTCAGTAAAAATATAGTTAATTAATAGAATTATATTTAATGATATTTGATTTATTAAATGTAATCATCACATATATAATTAAATATATTGAAACCAATAAATCATTTCTTTTTAGGCCTAAAAAGTATAATTATTAACTAATGATATGAATAATGTATATCATTATATAAAATAAATATTAATTCATATATCTAGATTATTTACACCATTTGTAAATAGTACATAAATTAAAAAAGATGAAAAAATTTATTTGTTATTTAGCAGTAATATAAAAAATACTCTCTCCATCCTGATTGTTTTATAAAGAAAATTACATGATTAGACATAAAATACTTATATTTAGTGACTGTTGTAATTATTTTTTCCTTTAGCTTGGATTAAAAAAAAATCATTAGTTGGATTTAAAATAATCATCAATTAGGCCTATTAGAATTTCTTTTTGTTAAATATTGCACTAATCCCTGTTATTTTTCTTATTTTATATTTTAGTCCCCAATGTTTCTAAACATTCCAAAAAGGGATATTACATTATGACTCTATGAGGTGATTGGAATAACTTATCATGAGTTACAAAGTTAGAGGATTGACATAGACTAAATTGCAAGTTAAATGACCAATATAAAACGAGTTCGAGTTAAGGGATTAACTCATTTTAGTTAGCCAAGTTAAAGGGTACTTGAGGTGAGTAGGCCTTATATTTTCTTTTTTCTAAAATAGGAGGGAGATTAGTGTAATCTTTTAAATATTACTAAAAGGCTAAGTTAATTCATTTTAACTTAAATAAATTTAATCTAAAATAACTTATTTTTATTTTTACATCTTTTTCACCTAGAACCAAATTCATAACTAAGCCAATATTAAAAATTTGTTATAATCCATTCAAAATAAAATTTTTATGATGTCATTAAATTTCTATGAATTTATATTTTTTAATGTCTAAAAAATAAAAATTCATAAAAAATTAATAGTATCATAAAAATTTTACAATCAATGGGTTATTTTACCTAAATATAATTTTCTTTCAAATAACTTTGGTTCAAAGTAAAAAAAATGTAAATGAAAACTTTATTTACATATTTGTATCAATGTGTTTTTAATAATTGCCACCAATTAATTTTCCTATGTTGATTGAATGCATTATATGGCCTACGGGACCAATCAGATTTGAACAATATAAATCTATCTTGGAACTTTACCAAATCCACCAAAAACAATTTTCTTGAACATTTATTAAGTATTTTAGCGTCTTTCAATTAGTTTTTTACTTCTTAAAAATATTAAGTAAATTAAATTATTTAAATAATTGCATAATTAGCCTAAAATTTGATGCAATTCATGAGTTAAATTAAAATAAAACAAAAATTGAATGAAAATGATTAAGTAAATAATGTTGTCAGTGATTGAACTGTAAAACAGTTAGGAGATAGGGACTAAAACGAACAAATACATTAAAAGCAGGACCATGCAACAGTTTAACCAAGGAGTCAAACGATCGGATCTGGTTCGCCGGTTCCTCCTGATTCTCTGACGGTGGCGAATCACCGACGACTTCTTCGGCTTCCCGAAAAAAAGCAGGCAAGACAACGAGACATGGATGGCAGCCACGTGAGTGATCGGCCATGCCACGATCGTCCTCCTTTTGCTCGATGGAGGAGATGAGGAGGCAGGGCGGGCTCCGGTCAATTCTTCTAAGTGACAGCGACAACGACGACGGGCTGGGCATTGTCACCGGCGGGAGGGATGGTGGGCTCGACACTGTCACCGGTAGGAGCATGGCCTGAAGACATTTTCACCACGCGATGAAGACATAGTGTTCGGCTTGGTCGACGAGAAGAAATTTCGTCGCACGATGAAGGGTTGGTGATGGAAAGAAACGACAGATTGAGAGGGATTTCAACAAGATGGGGAGGGGAGACGAATCGAGAGAGGAAAGGACGAGAGTTGAGAAAGAAGAGGATGAACCGCACCTGTAACCGGCCAAGGGGAGTTACCACCAAATTCCCCTTTGCCTGATCATATTCTGGTGGCCCAATCAGAAGCAAACAAACCTTTGAGGTTAGAATGACAAAATATAAAAATGTATATGTGAACGAGCAATTTAACCAAAATTCAATCTTGATGAATGGACGGTGGAGATTGGGAGGGGCACTGGTACCGGGTTGGTATTTTAGAATCTTCCGAGATTTTACATAGTAAAACTACTCCTATCTCTTCCGACACGTGTGATCCTTGGACTTGGAAGTCCGAACTATTTTGATCGGAACATTCTAAAATGCATACCCACGTACCGATACACCCTTTTTTTAGCCAGTCCTCAAACTTTTATTATTTTTTCAGTTAAGGACCTGAGTTAATAAAGCATTAAAAAATGTCATCGGACATATTTTTACCAATGCAACCTGTTGTCCTGGTTTACAGGTTTCATTGTTGGAGTGGTACCAAATTATGATTTGAGTAGTACCAAAATATGATTCCAATGGTACCAAGATATGGTTCTTATGGAACCAAGGCATGGTTCAAATGGTGTAGTGCCAAAATAAGGCTATAGTGGCACCAATATATGGTTCAAGTGGTGCCAATATATGGTTCAAGTGGTACCAAATTAAGGTACCTTACCTTACCTTAACTTGGTACCACTGTGATTTTAACTTGGTACCACTGTAAACTTAACTTGGTACCACCATAACTTTAACTTGGTACTACCATAACTTTAACTTGGTACCACTATAACCTTAAATTAATACTATTATAACATTTACTTGGTACCCCCACAACCTTAATTTGATACCACTATAATCTTAATTTGGTACCACCATAACCTTAACTTAGTACCATCATAACCTTAACTTGGTACCATTATAACCTTAATTTGGTATCAGCCTAACCTTAAGGTTATGGTTGTAACAAGTTAAGGTTAGATTGGTATCACGTTATGGTTATTGTGGTACATAGTAAAGGTTATAGTGGTATCAAGTTAAGGTTATAATGGTACCAAGTTAAGATTGCTTAACTTGGTGCCACTGTAACCTTAACCTTAAGGTTATGGTTGTACCAAGTTAATGTTAGACTGGTATCACGTTATGGTTATTGTGGTACATAGTAAAGGTTATAGTAGTATCAAGTTAAGGTTATAATGGTACCAAGTTAAGGTTGCTTAACTTGGTACCACTGTAACCTTAAATTAGTACCATTATAATCTTAAGTAGGTACCATAACAACCTTAACTTGTACCATTATAATCTTAACTTTGTATCATCACAACCTTAAATTGTTACCGCCATAACCTTAACTCGGTACCACTATAATCTTAACTTGCTATGACTATAACCATAACTTGGTACCACTATAACCTTAACTAGGTACCACCATAACCTTAACTAGATACCACTATAACCATAACTTGGTACAACTATAACCTTAACTTGGCACTATTCCACTATGTATGATAGGTGATTGGTAAATTTTTCCCAATAAATGGCATTACGATTTGAGCTAAAAGGCATATTAGATTTAGTTCATTAATTAACATAATTTTATAATTCTCTCCAACGTAATTGGAAGTATTCTAACTCCTACAGATTTTTTATAGAAGTGTGCAATTAATCGGAATTGATTGTTTGCACTTTTTACTAAGGAGGTAATTTGATGTTTGCTAATACCATGTATCTCTACTAGTTACTTGAGACATAGTTTGATATTTACTTTTGTTCTGCTAATGGAATTATGTTTCTATTTTGTAAGAGAGGACAATAAGGTAATGGCCCAATTTTCTTTTTTTGTCATACAGTTTTGCAAAATTAATATTTGGATAATGTGTTGATTTGAAGGATTTTGCGTGATAGTAGAACAAATTTTGACATTTTCCTGTAATTCTTTTATGTTCTATTTTGTGCACATTTTGCCTCTGTTATAAGAGCCTATACTTGAGGTGCTTAGCTGATTTATAGTGGCTAGCCATATTGGCTTTGTGTGGAATTAAGGTAAGAAATATGATTTACTTTTCTTTTATCTTTTCAAATTTAGGTATTTTAAGATGAAATTGGTAAGGTGAAAGCTTTTGGCCATAACCCGAAACCCGATCCAAAACCATATATATAGGGTCTGGTCAGTGTATAGAATAAAGGATGTTCCGGTTAACCTGAACTCAAACTAATTTTGAGAATAAAAATTTAGGTTGGTTCGGGTCAAACCCAACTAACTTAAAACCCAAGGCTCACCATCTACCTAAGCCAAACTCTTCTAACCCTAGCATACCCCAACCCTCTTTTCATGTCCCTAGCCGTTAGACTTTCACCACTAACCTTTCTCGGCATCTTCGCTACCTCTACTCTTTAGCCTTTTCCTTAGCCTTGCCGCCTTATGCCACCCTTCATCGCTTCTCTTTTGGTCGTCGGCATCCTTAGGTTTGTTCACCGCTGTTGTCATCTAGTCCTTCGTTGTTATTCTTTGTTTGTCTTTGTCGTCAATGTGCCACCAGATTGATCAACACCCTTACTTCCCTTGCATTGCCATCGCCCTATTTTTCCTCGTTCGATCAACACCCTGCTGTCATCTGAGACCTCGTTTGCCGTCATCTGAAAGGTCCTCAATCAAGACCTCAATGCTCTACAAAGCTTCTCTTCTTTATTTTGATCTCCCGATTCTTATGTTGGATTATTTCATGTTTGTGGTAAGATTTATGGCTGGTTCTTAACAAACATGGTGAAGGAGAAGATAACAGAGCGGCATCGAAGGTAAAATGGTGGAGGCAGTTGCGGCAAAACTGACAATGGGTGTGGGTAAACCTGACCCTAATCAAATGTTTTAGGTTAGGGTTAGTTTGGGTTGCATGACCATTTCAGTTTGGGTTCAAGTCAGGAAATGTTGATTGTTTATGGGTCCTAAAATTTAGGTTTCAACCCAAACCCAGCATGAACTCAAAACTTACACCCTTAGAAACTAGGAAGAATGGACTAGTTTTGGGTTTTGCATTTGAATAAAATAAATGGTTGATTTATGTGTTCATCTAGTTCGTTGTAATTAGAACCTCATCTCAATCCATAAGAAAAAAAAAGAACCTCATATCAGCCTTGCATGGGCATTTAGGGATGTTTGGAAGCCAAACTTAGTTTAGGATCAAAACATGCATGAGCCGTAGTGCTTGTTCTTCCAGATAATGTTTTGAAAGCTGTTGAAGCTAGCTACAAGGCTTTCTTATAGGTAGGGAAAACCATAGAAAAAATAAAGAAGTAGGGTTTTCACACGCCGAATAGGTCTTTCTTATGTGAAATAGAGGAGGAAACAAGTGCTCTTCTATTTTTCTCTAATCATTTCTTTAGTTCAGCTTGGAATTCTATTTCTTTCATGGCTAAAAATTTCAAAATGTGGCATTAATCCGTCTTGGGAGCTAAAATTGTTCAAGAAAGAGGTTAGAGCGAGGGAGGAAAGTTAGAACCAAAGTTGTGACAATGGCTCCAATGAAAGCAGTATACTAGATTTGTTAAGAGCGTAATAGAAAGTACTTTTAGGAGAATGCTAGAAATGTTTGTAAGGTTATTAGAAATGTAAAATATGATGTTTTTGTAAGAGTTGGGAGATGGTTAATTGAATGGTAGTGATAGATTCTTCACTTATTGAATTGTCTTCCTTTGAATTAGTGGAGACTTATAATTATATAGTGGCTTTGATTGTGAGAAAAGTCTTAGAATTATGTTTTGAATTTTTCTATTTTCTATTTTATGTACTCATATTATTTTGTTTCTTTATCTCGTTTTCTTTCAAATATGTGCTTTTATGGTATCTTTCTTTTTTTTTATTTCTTTTAACTATTTTTCAATTCACTTATATTTAGCTTTTTTTCTTTCCCTTGTAGCTGCACTGTCTGTACATTGGAGTTAGCCATTTTTGAAGTCAAACGTATAACTAGTGAGTGCTATATGTCACTTTTTTAATTTAATTTAGTTTTTTTAAAAAGGAAATTAAATATTTATTATTTATCATTGTCTTTCAAAATAGAAATTATTTGTATCTTCCAAACTTGCATTTGTTCGTCTTGGCTTTTTCATTTTCCCATTTTTATTTCTGTTTGACGCTTTGAGAACTGATCAATGTGTTATTGGTATTATTATATTATCTAAATATATTGGTCCTCTACTTTAATTAATATCGCGCTATCAAATGAATTGCGTTTCTTTAATTCCTGAATATGCTTAAATTTTGACGTTGGAAATCTTGAGAACTTGATCAGATATATGATTATATAATGATAAATCAACTATTTATTTTATCTTTTTTTGGTAATCAAAATCTATTATAATTTATTACAGGAGTTGGGATGAAAGTGAGCTATCCTAAACCTAGGAGTGAAGAGGTTTACTGTGTGAGACTTGAAGGGCCTTAACTGCAATTAGTCAACTTCTGAGAAGCCTGGTTTGCATAGAGTGTGGCACTACTTTTCAAACCCTAGCTTTGTCCTCAAGTGTCTTTTGGCTCCTCCATTATGCCAGCCAATGTAGGACACTATTTTTTTTTTATCTTGACTACTCACTTTTATGTAATTGAGATTCCTAAACTACTAAACAAAAATTCTGTTAACCATTAAGATTCCTCTATTATTATACAAAAAATTAACATACTCTCATTTAGTCACTTTTGAATCTGTTTTATGTACCTAATCACCAAGGGGATGGATTCTTTTTTAGACACTTCTCTAGGCAACATATGTTATTGCTATGTGATAAGATTATAATAATGCAAATACTATTATGGTCTACTAAATGTATCTTTATATCTCCGCTACCATGCAATCAAAACTCACGGTGAAGCATGAGCTCCTTACGGTGATATTTCAAGTACAGTAGGTATATGGTGATACATAAGTTTTATACGGTGATACATAAGTTTTTGTAGTTTATCTATTTTCTGTGTAAAAAATATTGGCATTTTGCACAACGATGTTTTTTTGTATGTGTGTGTTTTTCTTTAATTTAATGTGGTTTACCATTGTATACAACACAGTGCACCCGTGGTATATTACATACAACGGGTTAGCAATTTTTTTTTTCATTTTAAATCAATATTGCACCCTATATACATATATAAATTGACAAAATATAATTGATACTCATATATTAACATAAATATTGATATTATTTATTTTACTTTATTTAAAAATAACATTTAACTATCATTATTTTTTCTTTTAACCACAACATGGTCCTGATCAATATCTGCAAATTGGATTATGGTGCATGCTACCTTAACTGAATATTACTTTCACTTGTAAAATTTTTTGAATCAAAATCAAAGTTTCATGACGGGAGAAAAGTATATTGCTTTTGCTTTTGTGGAACAAGCTAGATGAACATCATACCTTAGCCAAGTAGGGACTTAATGTTGTATTAGAAAATGTATTATTATTAGAGTATTATTTTCTTTTTCTCATGTATTAGAAAATTATTTTTTATAAATAATCATTGATTCGTTCTATCTATTTCATTTTCTATGTGTTTTCTATAAAAATACTTTCTTTTATATTTTATTTATATTATAAAAATTATAATGAAAATAATTAGAATATTTGAAAAACTTTTATTTAGTGTTTTTTATTTTAAAGTATTATTATAATATTTTTTTGTGAACTCAGTAATGGTATGTGGTACAGTATATTATACGGTACTATAATTTATATGAATCGATGTATTTGACAATAACTGTATCAAAACCTTAATTAAAAGGCAATGCTGTGGCCGACCTTTTTCCAGCTTCTGTTTGTAATCCTCACAATCGGGTTGTTGTGTTAACTTTTTTTATTTTTTTCCTTCAATGCATCTTCCTTTTAAGTTCACATAAACGAATAAGAGCAAACTAGATCAAAATTAATTACCTAAAAAAATTAGAAAAAATATACGGTCAAATGAGAAGAAAAGGCTAATGGAAAATTTAGGATCAAATTTCGAATTGTCAGGGATTGCTAGCAGATTGATTAAACAAAATGGCTAACTAACATCTTTAATTTGGAAAACTTTGCCTGTAATTTTTCGGTGATTGCTAAAAGTAATGAAAAAGCAACTCAGACTTGAAAATATGGTTTGGATTGAGGCCGCCAGTTAATCACCCCATTAATGTATCAAGCTCAAATCATGGGTTCATTGATCAAAATCTAGTTAATTAACTCCTCAAATATGCTTAATTAGTAATTTCCATGTTAAAATCAGCATTAAACCGTAAATTAATTAATTTATCACTCTCTTAAAAAATTTCCATGCATGGAAGAGAATTTCCAGCCCTATAAATTAACACCCTAAATCACCATTCACATACACAAACCAACAAAGTGAAAAAATACAAACCATGAGCTCTCTCATCCGACCGGCCATTGTCATCCTCATGCTCTTTACAGTGGTCATGGCTCAAGTCACACTTCCTCCCCCGGCGAGCCCCCAAGTCCCGGCCGACGGCGAAGTCCCTTTTACTCCGCCGATGACTCCAGGAGATGCAGTTCCAGGACTCCCCGATATCCCAGGCGCAATCATCGGATTTCCGGGAAGAGGGTCCGGCTCCGGCGGGCTGAACAAGTGCGCAGCTTGCAAGGCAGGTTGTCGCAGGAAGAGGGGCTTCGGTAAACTTGTGTGCTCTGGACTTTGTGCCATTAAATGTAAGGGGAAGATGTCCAACGAGGTTCTTAGTTGCACCCAGAAATGTGCATTCTCCGTCAGCCCTACATTGTTCTCCGGTATCGTAATTTGCTTTCGGCAACTTGCCTTTCTCTTTTTTTGGTTGATAAAATGTTGGACTTATTAGTTGACTTTGTTAATCGCGCAGATACGGATGAGGTCTGGAGCCACATCGACTCTTGCTACCAAAGTTGCAAGAATTAGACCGTTGTGGATCGATATTAGTGTTCATAATTAGTGTTAGAATTTTAAAAAATCTATTTAATAGCAGTTTTTATTTTTTAGTTTCAGCAGCAAATGATTAAGTTCTTGAGTTATTTGAAAGAATAATTGCCGCCCAAAACTATTTCAATCCAGTGTACTTGCACCATTATGGCTTTCAAATGAATAAATAATGTCTTCATATTTTTATTTATAATTAGTTCCAAATATTGCATCCTTTGATTTATTTTTACGTGTGTAATTTTATTGTCGATGATTGTGGAATAAAATTGGAGTTGTAAGGCTCACTTGTAACTTAAAGTAAGTGCAGGGAGGAGCCATGGGTCATGGCCCCTGCAACAAAAAATTAACCGCGTTTTTGTACCCTATTCTTAGTTAAGTTACAAATGGGTCATATGTGAACGGCACCCGAACTGGTAAAATACTAATGATGAGGAGCAGAGTGTACAGAAATAAATTTCCGGACTGAAGATGGAAATATAGGAAGAGACATATTGTTACTGCTTTGCCCTTAGACTAATCATATTACGCAGTTGTCCTAATTATTGCTAAAGCTTTGTAATCAGAATCTTTAGTCAACCACTTAAAAAATTTAAAGGCAAATCGGAAGGAGGAGATTTTAGAATTTTCCTAAATATATTAACACTTTTACTGAAACATACAAAAAAATTTTCATTATAATATAGTCCACTTACATTTCCAACTAATATATCTCATTATTTCAACTACCAAGCAACTTATTTCATGCAATATTTTATAACGTTTTAATAAAAAGTTGTCAGTACTAAGTACATCTAGTACTACTCGACATTTTATCAGTTCCTTGTTTTTGGACTCTAGTACACAAAATCATTTATAATTATTCCTTGATTGGTCTGGGGTAGTTTGATAAAATAATCTCTATCAGCCCCCAAGCCTAAGTCATCAAACGTTCTTGTATGTTGTATGTGCTTGTAAGTTTGTGTTGGGTTTAAGTTTTAGTTGGAGTTTGTTAAGATTTAATCTTATCAAGTTCAATTAACAAGCTCCTAGTTGTTAGGAATTAGTATGTTACTTTGATATTTTCCTTGCAACAAAATACCACATTTCGTGGCCTGCACTTTCCTTCGTTCTTATCCTGTATTATAAAGGCCACTGGCTATGCTCAATAAAGTAACAAGTTCCAGCTTTGCAAACTTGGTTTCTTGGTTCTTACAAATTCTGGTACCAGAGCTAGTAATAGAGAGTGGTTGGGAACTGCAGCTTCCTAGCAAGTCTCGAGAAATGGCAATTGAAAGTGGCAATGTCGTGCAACTAGGAATACCAAAGTTCGATGGTTACTATGATCATTGGGCGATGCTTATGAAGGACTTCCTTCTATCCGAAGAATATTGGCCTTTGGTGGATACGGGAACGTTCACATTGCCTAAACAAACACTACTAAAAAAACCTATTTTTCCAACTGCTGGCAGTTGGAAATTTTATGTTTCCAACGGTTGGCAGTTGGAAATCCTTTCGTTGGAAATTTTACTTCCAACGGCCCAGGTTTTAGCAGTTGGAATTTCCAACTGTCAGCCGTTGGAAAATAAGCAGTTGGAGAATTTCCAACGGCTGTACTGATTTTTTTTTTTTTTTCTGTTCCAACTGCCTCAGCCGTTGGAAAGCAGTTGGAAAATTTTCATATTTTCCAACGGCTGAGGCAGTTGGAGAATTTCCATATTTTCCAACTGCTCAGGCAGTTGAGCCGTTGGAAATCAGGCTGGCCAGTTGGAAAAAAATAATAATAATTATTATTATTGGATTTATTATTATTAGTCTTATTGGATTTATTATGCAAATAATAATAATATTAACAATAAAACCTCCATAATTACTATTTTCTTTGTAACAATAATTATTATTATAATTATTATTACTCTTATTGGATTAATTATTTGTATAATTATTATAATAATAATAATTATTATTACATTTACTAGTGCTACTAACTATACTATTGTTAATATTATAATAATAATAATAATTATAATTATTATTATTATTATAATTATTATTAGTTACTCTTATTGGATTTATTATTACTGTAATAATAATTATCATTATTATTATTATTACTATTACTTTAGTACTACTCTTACAATAATATTTATTCTTTCACTAATAATATATTATTACTATTATTATTAGTATTATTATTATTATTATTATTAGATTTATTATTACTCGTAGTTTATTAATCAATTTAAATAATAATAATAATGATAATATTTATCATTAATGTTACTGTGACTTTACTGCAATTCTTACAATAATAATTATTCTTTGAAGTATTATATATTATTACTATTATTATTATTATTGACATATATTATTATTCAAGGGCAAACTTAATTAACTACACTTACTTAAATAGAAATATTTTGTACATTTATATTAATTCCAATTATGAAAACATTGTAAGAATGATTCAAATTAAACATTATACACACTAACAATATGTATTACCTAAACAATTGACAATCAACAAAAGATTTCATATTTTTAAAAATGAAAACTGCTTTCAGATCACTAACTAATTTTAAATATCACTAATTAAATATTACTTTTAAATATACTAACTAATTTTACACATAAATATACTACCTAAGCAATTTACTTAAAACTAATTATTAACTATTTTCAATTATACTAACTAATTTCACACATAAATATACTTCCTAAATAATTTACTTAAAACTAAGTATTTTTTATTTTTTAATTAATCCCGAAATTAATAAAAAAAGTAAGAAAATGGAAAAAAATGTTAAATTATAATGGGTAACCCAAATACTTCACATCCAACCATCAACAACTACAAATCACATACTAATCACATATTTCAAACCAAATTACCATGAAATAATCCCGATTTTAACTAATTTTTAGAAAAAAAATAAAAAATTCGGATTAAACAAACTTACCTCAAATCCAACAGATTACTTGCTTCAAATGCCTCGAAATAGCTTCAAATCAGCTACAATAAGCAAAATCAAAACCCATTAGTCAACAAACAACAGCAAAGAACGCAAAACCGCCAAAAAAAATTGAAGAAAAATAAAAAAAAATGCAAACTAACCTACAGATCAAGAAAAATGAGACCAGATCCACGTCAAAATAAGCTCCAGGAAGTTGATTAACCCCTTAATCGAACAAACGAAGGTGCTGTGTGTGCGTGTGGGAGGAAGAAAAATATCAGAGACGAGAGAGACGAAACTGGAGAAGAAATGCAGGAAGAAGACGACACGCCAGTTGGGGGGAATTTAATTTCGCAATTTTCAACGGCCTTAGCCGTAGGAAAAAAATTTCCAAAACGCACCGTTTAATTAAATGAATTTCCAACTGTTCAGACCGTTGGAAGATGTGGATTTTTTAGTAGTGACCATTTTCCAACGGCTTTAGCCGTTGGAAATATTAAAAATTAAACAATAATAATTTTTTCACTTCAAAAACCAATTATTTCACCGTTGGAAATATTAAAAATTAAACAATAATATTTTTTTGCTTCAAAACACAATTAGTTCACCATTTTCCAACGGCTTCGGCCGTTGGAAATATTAAAAATTAAACACTAATATTTTTTCGCTTCAAAAACCAATTATTTCACCATTTTCCAACGGCCTAAGCCGTTGGAAATATAAAAAATTAAAAAATAATATTTTTTTCGCGTCAAAAACCAATTATTTCACCATTTCCAATGGCTGAAGCCGTTGGAAAAATTAAAAATTAAACAATAATATTTTTTTCGCCTCAAAACCCAATTATTTCAGAATTTTCCAACCGCTAAAGCCGTTGGAAATATTAAAAATTAAACAATAATATTTTTTTTTGCCTCAAAACCCAATTATTTGAGCATTTTCCGCCATTGGAAATATTAAAAATTAAACAATAATATTTTTTTCCCGTCAAAAACCAATTATTTCACCATTTTCCAACGGCTAAAGCCGTTGGAAATATTAAAAATTAAACAATAATATTCTTTTTGCCTCAAAACCCAATTATTTCAACATTTTCCAATGGCTAAAGCCGGTGGAAATATTAAAAATTAAACAATAATATTTTTTTCCCTTCAAAAACCAATTATTTCACCATTTTCTAACGGCTAAAGCCGTTGGAAATATTAAAAATTAAACAATAATATTTTTTTGCTTCAAAACACAATTAGTTCACCATTTTCCAACGGCTTCGGCCGTTGGAAATATTAAAAATTAAACACTAATATTTTTTCAGTTCAAAAACCAATTATTTCACCATTTTCCAATGGCTAAAGCCGTTGGAAATATTAAAAATTAAACAATAATATTTTTTTGCTTCAAAACACAATTAGATCACCATTTTCCAACCGCTTCGGCCGTTGGAAATATTAAAAATTAAACACTAATATTTTTTCGCTTCAAAAACCAATTATTTCACCATTTTCCAACGGCTTAGGCTGTTGGAAATATTAAAAATTAAACAATAATATGTTTTTCGCTTCAAAAACCAATTATTTCACCATTTCCAACGGCTTCAGCCGTTGGAAATATTAAAAATTAAACAATAATATTTTTTTCGCCTCAAAACCCAATTATTTCAGCATTTTCCAACCGCTAAAGCAGTTGGAAATATTAAAAATTAAACAATAATATATTTTTCCCTTCAAAAAACAATTATTTAACCATTTTCCAACGGTTTTAGCCGTTGGAAATATCAAATATTAAACAATATAATTTTTTTGCTTTAAAAATGCAATAATTTCACATTTTCCAACGGTTGAAGCCGTTGGAAATACTAAGTATTAAACAATAATATTTTTTTTCGTTCCGAATACAATAATTTCAACATTTTCCAACGGCTCAAGCCGTTGGAAAATACTAAATATTAAACCTCAATATTTTTTTTCGTTTCAAATGCAATAATGTCACCATTTTCCAACGGCTTTAGCCGTTGGAAATATTTTTCAAATTTAGTTTCTTAAATTTCCAACTGCTAGGCCGTTGGAAATTAAATTATGTTCCTTCCAACGGCTCGGGCAGTTGGAAATTTCCAACGGCTTTACCGTTGGAAATAATGGCAGTTGGAAATTCATGGGTTTTTAGTAGTGAAACAAGGCCAACAGAGACATAGGAGAAGCTGATCGAAGAACAAAAGCTGAAAGATCTTAAGGTGAAGAATTATCTCTTCCAGGCCATAGACAAACCTATCTTGGAAACAATCCTTAACAAAAGTACCTCGAAGAGCATCTGGGATTTGATGAAGCAAAAGTATCAAAGAACGACTAGATTGAAAAGGGCCTAGTTGTAGGCATTGAAGAAAGAGTTCGAAGTCCTTCAAATGAGGGAAAGTGAGAAAGTGGATGAATATTTTGCTAGAACGCTTACCATCATGAACAAGATGAAGACACATGGTGAGCAGATTAGTCAAGTAATGATTGTAGAAAAGATCCTGAAATCAATGACCCCAAGGTTTGATTATATTGTCTGCTCGGTAGAGGAATCCAACAACTTGAATGAGTTGATTGTAGATGAGCTTCAGAGTAGCCTCTTAGTTCATGAGTAGAGAATGAAGTCTCATGATGTTACAAAGGATGAACGGGCTTTGAAGGTCACGTATGAAAATGAAGGAAGAAGAAGAGGCAGAGGAGCTATTCGAGATCAAGAAAGGGGTAGAGGCAAACAACCTCTAAACAAGGTCATGATAGAATGCCTTACATGTCATAAATTGGGGCATTTTCAGTACTAGTATCCTAGTTGGGAAAATGCCAACTATGCCAAAGTCGAAGAGGAAAAAGAGAAGCTACTCATGTCCTTTGTTGAAGCCAACAATTTGAAATAGGAATGTATATGGTTTCTTGACTTAGGCTGCAGTAACCATATGTGCGGAGATAAAAAAACTTTTTCCATTTTGGATGAGTTGTTTAGGCACTTAGTAAAGCTTGGCAATGATTCAAGAATGTAAGTGATGGGCAGAGGCAACATAAAACTTGAACTCAGTAGCATAATCCAGGTAGTCACCAATGTGTTCTATGTTCTAGATTTAAAAAATAACTTGTTAAATGTAAGCCAACTAAGTATTGATACAAAATGGAGAATGCTAGCTGTTTCATCCCAAAAAAGGCTTGATCGTGCAAACCAATATGACAACAAATCTAATGTTCGTGTTGCTGGCCCCGGTAGTACTTAAAACTACAACATGCCTATAGTCAGCCATCATAGAAAATTTAGAATTATGGCATAGAAGGTTTGGGCATTTGAGTTACAAATGGCTGAAGATCTTGAGAAGCAAAGAGATGCTAAAGGGTCTTCCACCCTTATAGATTTCAACTGAAACATACACTGAATGCCTAGTGAGGAAACAACATAGAGATACCATTCCCAAAAGAAGTCAGTGGAAAGCCACAAGGAGATTACAACTAGTGTATGCTGATATTTACGGCCTTATCACACCTAAATCAAATAGCAACAAGAGGTATCTTACACTACTGAAAAAACTTTTTTTTTCAACGGCCCATTTTGCAACGGCCTAGGTCGTTGGAAATGAAAAATGTAAATATTTTGATATATATATGTCTCACACACACACACACACACACACATTTATATATATGCATATTTATATTACATTGATATTGATATTTATATAATATATCATAATATATATTTACCATAATACATATATATTAATACGTATATATATCTTATACATTATTATTATATTTATACATAGTATATTTTTATACATATTATAATAAATTTCATATTTTACACATATCGTAATAACTGTATGTATAATAATATTAATATATGTTGGTATATATATTTTAGAAAGTAAATTTGTATTTTGAAAATATTTTGTTAATAATAATAATAATAATACTTATGAACATATTACTACGTATATATATGTCACAATATGTATTTATCATAATATATTAGTATAATATATAATTTATCATAATATAATATATCATATGTTAAAATGTATCATAAGTATCATATATATCATAATTATATATATATATATATATAATTTATATGATGTATATGTCATACATATTTAATAATAATAATAATATTATTATTATTATTACTATTATTATTATTATTATTATTAACATATGATGTATCATATAGATAATATATAAACATATTATAATATATATGATCTAATAATTAAAAATACCATATTATAAGAAACTGAAAATTTTAAAATAATAATAATAATAATAATAATAATAATAATAATAATAATAATAATAATAATAATAATAATAATAACACCTAGCCCAAAAAAAAAAAAGTACCTAATGGGCCAAAATAGCCCAAACCCAACCCAAACTAACCCTAACTATAAATTCCCTCATCTCCCTCAACCCTTCTACCGTTCAGCCCTCTATTTTCTCCATCCTCTCGTCGTCTCTCAACCATCTCGCCGTCTCTTTTCTCCTCCTCTCGCCATCTCTCAGACTTCCTTTTGCCGTTGCAGTAGCTGTTTTCCTTTCTCCCTCTTCTCGCCATCTCTCGGCTCTCACCTGACCTTCGCCCCTTTCAAGCGGTCTTGGCTCTCAACCAACCTCCGCTGTTCATCCCTCTCATCGCTCCTCTTGCTCGTTTGAAACCATTGGCCTGCTCCCTCTTGTCGTTGCTCTTTGCTCGTCAGTCATCGCCCAGATTCGCACCAGATCCGTCTTTCTCCTCGTTGTTCATCGTTACTTACCTAGCTCTGTTCCAGATCCATTCATCGCTGTCTGTTCTCCTCTTTGCTCTCCGTTGCTCGCCGTTCACCGTTCTCGTGATTTCCACTGTTCTTTACAGTCCACCATTTTGAAGATCTGGTTTTATTTTTTTATTTTTTTATTTTGATATTTTAGTATTTTTGTACATTGCTTTTAAAATTTGCATATCTGAGTTTTTAAATTCTTGTAATTTTTTATTTTTATATTTTTCTATTTTTTTAATTTTTCTGATTATCCATAATTTATGCTTTGAATTTTCTTTTGTAAATATAAGATATAGTTTTTAAAACTTTTGTCATATTATAAAATATACAATATTATTTAGTAATATATATATATATATGTATGTATGTATAATATTTTAAAAGTTTCCAATGGCTTTGACCATTGGAAATTTCCAACAGTTGAGACCGTTGGAAAACCTATTACGTGGGCCAAATGACTACTTGAGTTTTGGCTGTTGGAAATTTGCAACGGTTCATTTTCCAACGGTAAAAAAATAAGCCGTTGGAAAATTTGTTTCCAACGCATGTTTTACCAATGGCCGTGTTTCCAACAGCTTTGTGTTGGGAAATAAAGCTGTTGGAAAAAGCCCATTTTTTAGTAATGTTATAACCTTTATTGATAATTTTAGCAGAAAAGTGTGGATATATTTCTTGGTCAAAAAGTCTGAAGCATTTCCAACCTTTAAACAATATAAGAGTCTGATTGAAAAGGAGCCTAGTGCAGCTATTTATTTCATACATACTGATAGAGGGGGAGAATTCACCTCCAATGAATTTAATGAATTTTGTAGGATCAATGGCATAAGAAGGCAGGTTACGAAATCCTATACTCCACAGCGGAATGAGATAGTTGAACGTAAAAATCAAACTATCATAAATATGGTTTGATGCTTGTTGTGTGACAAGAAAGTACCAAAAGCATTTTGGCCAGAGGATGCAAGATGGACGGTCCACATCCTTAACAAAAGTCCAACCCTGGCTGGGAAAGACAAAACTAAAGAAGAAACATGGAGCAGGATCAAACTTAGAGCTAATTCATTTTAATTTAAGTCAGTTGACTTTTTTTTACTTTTACATTTTTTTTGCTTGAAATCAATTTATTTGAAAGCCAATGTTATGTAGATTTAATAATCCATTTAAAATTAAATTTTCATGATATTGTTAAATTTTTATGAATTTTTCTTTTGTTAAGGCTTTAATAGAAAATTTCATAAAAATTTGGTAAGATTATAAAAATTTTATTTTCAATGGATTATTACAGCTACATAATATTGAATTTTAATTAAAATTAGTTCCGAGTAAAAAAAAATTAAGAATAAAAATAAGTTATTTTATAGTCAATTGACTTAAATTAAAACGAATTAAGTGTTACTATTGACTATTTTAGGGTTTTTGGTTCTCTAGCACACGTGCATGTACTAGATCAGAAAAGGACAAAGCTGGATGACAAGAGCATTCAATGCATATTACTTGGAATAAGTAGCGAATCAAAGGCCTATCTACTAAGATCTATCCTTAGCTCTTCACTCAAGCAAGCTAGCTTCAAATGATGAGTCACACTTTCCTTGTACTTTCTTAACCTCAAACTGTAAGGTAAACACTTTGGTCAGTACTTGCTTATGCTATAAGTAACTTAGAAACTTAGAGTTTCCTATTTAGAGAATACCTTCAATCCAATAAAAATTAGCCTTAACAGTTGCCCCTTACCAACTGTTAAGCTCGACTAGCTTGCTTAAACTGCACAACATTTAAGGGATGAGTACTCAAAAGTACTCAGTAAGGGATTTGGTACTTGCAGGGGAAAACAAATGCAAGCATACAAAGCACAACAAACATACAAATATATATATGTATATATATATATATATATATATATAACATACAAAGCAAAGGAAGCAATCAACAACACAACCAGAAACAAGGATAAAAAAAACAACAAACAATGCAAAAAATGGATGAATGGATGAATGAATGAAATATGCACATACAAATGCACTTAGGACTTCCTTACACCCGTAGGTGCTAGACTTACCGTGAGCTCATACGGTTGGGGTACTTGGATACTAGCCCTCGTTCAACTTATCAAGTTTTTCGAGCTTAGCTTAGGGCTCTTTATTGGCTTACTTGCAAAACCATAAAGTTTGGTTGGGATCCTCTTAGGTTTCCTTTTCATTGCCCGAAGGTCTATGACCTTTCACTTTGCCAACAAAGAATCTGAAACTCGCCTTAATCCCCTTAGTGCACTTTTAGCAACTTAAGCACTTTAGCCCATTTAGTCACAATTACTTACCCTACCTTAACCACACTACTTAGCTACCACCTAAATAATGTATAATTTCCAAATCAGGAATGAGTTCTAAACCCAATTAAGGCTACGGAACATCTTAAATTAGCTTAGGGATGATAACTGAGAGTTTGAGACATTCTTAAAATGCCTCGATCTTGAGAAACTAATGCCTTGTCGAGTTGGCGACGTGTCGCCAAAGGCATCAATGCTCGAGAATCCTGAGGTTTACCAGTGACGCATTGCCAATTTGCGTCGCCAATGCACTACAGCATTGCATGACAGTGTGCAAACTTGCACGGAACTTGCCCAAACTTTCCCATCTTAAGTTCAATTCACATGGGTCTTGTTTCTACTTCACTCCCGCATATAATACTACATTTTTGTGCATTATTTGAGCTAAATTAACTTGAATCCCTTACCTCAAATCATCTTTAAATCAAGAAACAAGCAACAAACACACTTAAGCTCCATGGAGTTCCTTTGAGTTCCAAGCTTGATTTCAACTAAAATGGACACCGAGGGCACAAAATTAAGACAATTTCTAACTATTTAACAAGCTTAGAACTAACCCACCATGATCAAAGATATTTACCTTAGGGTTTGAACAAAAAACTTATAAGAATGACTCCAAATGCACCAAATCCATAAAAAAACGAGCTAAGGGCTTGTTGGGATGGCTTTGGGACTTTCAATTTTCATAGAATTTTTCCTAGAATGGGAGCTTTGAAGGTGGAGAGCTATGGAGGAGAAAGAACCACAAAAATGGCAAATGGGGGAGATGATGAATAGTGTCATCTTTTCTACTTATATAGTCAACCTCTCTTCCATTTAACACTTTAGCCCTCAAACTTAACTTTGAATCACTTAGGCCACTTAACCTCTTCCTATATCAACACTTCTTGGTTCCATTGAAAGGTTTTTTTTTACCCAAACACTTTGCCCTTAAGTTACTTAAGCCATTATAAGACATAATAGCTCAATTTCTCACTTAGTACATTTTTCACCATTAACTTTTACTTTTGGTTCAAATGGCTATAAACACTTATGGTCTTAAATCAATTAGCTCAAAACACTTGCATGGTAATTTTGGCCTCCTTGTCCTTTAGGTGCCAATTACACTTTGGAACTCAATTTAACCTTACTTAGTTTGCTTTCCTTGCTTAATAAAACTTATTTGAGGGAAATAACTTGAGATTTACTCACCTCAACATTCAATGTAGAGGAAACATTAGGATAGCATTTACATAGGGTGCTAAAATTTTCTTTATAATTCAGAACAGTTTTAAGCAACAATAGGGTCATTGTTATGTCATGAAACAAAAATGTGAAGATGGTTTTGACCTGATGGTCTAAGCAATTGAACTAGTTTGACCATGAATGATATGCCCTTACGGTTTGGTAAGTGGCCCGACTTGTAGCTAAAGTTGATACTTGGTGCGGTCATTACTAGGACTTGCATATTCACTACAAGTAGCAACCCCCTAACATGAATCGTGTAACCAGTAAACTTCTTCAAGGGACAAAAACAAAGGCAAAGATAAACATTTACCAAATTTTGATTAGAATTACATGTTTAGTGCAAGGGCAAACTTACGTGATATTTTCCACCTCAAGCTAAGGGGAAATTAAACTAGAGGCTGATTGTCAATCCCACAAGATTAGACCGAGAAATTCATGCATGCGAGGTTGATCAAAGCCACTATTCATACCTAAGGATTGTTCTCCAAAGAATTGAAGGAGCAATCCTTCATTTGATTGGTAGCATAAGGATGTGACATAAATCTATGGTCAAAGAAGCAAAACGCTACAGAACCAACACCAATGTATTTCCCCAAGTCAGAATTATCAAAACAAACCAATCAGAAAACTCATGAAACTTCAATTCCTCGAACGTTATTCTGAAATCTCAAACCAAAAAAAATCGAGGCAATTAATCACCGGCAAGAAATGCAACATCAGCGATTCTTGTTTAACCATCACCGGATAAAAGGGACAAGTAGACAAAATCATAGAAGGAACTCGAGAAGAACGCTGAAAACCCATGATCCAGAAAACCAGACTTAGGAATAGTCATGTAAAACCTACAGAGAAGGGATCTTCGAAAACAAACGAGAACCTTCCACGCCCCAAAGAAGGAATGCAGAACCATTGCCGATTTCTTGACCGGTCGACTAAGCTTTGTTTCTCTCCGGCAACAGAACCATGCGAACGATCTCAAACCCAAACCGACAGCAATTTCAATTTTTCAATTGAAGCCTTGAAACACTATATCGCAGTAGTTAGTGATATTTATATATCTGGATTCTGCAAGAACCGAGGAAGGCATTACAAGTGCCCGCCTGGAGTTCAAAATTTGAATCCGCGTACAATTCAAACCGACTTAAAAGAAAGCGTTTTTTTACAATTACCCCCTGAACGTTAAGAAATATTACACTTGCCCCTCGAGGTTTGAAAAGCTACACTTATTGATAGCGTTAATCTTTCAAATACACAGAGTCGGTTGTAGCAAGTTTTAATTCCTACGAAAAACTAAGGTATCGATCCCATGAAGAATAGATATTTAATTGTTTATAAAAAATAAAAAAAATAAATTCATATTTTAAGGGAGTAAAATTAACTAAGATTAAACTAAACCAATAACGAGAATATCGAACTATGAAGAAAACAATTAATGGATAGTTAAGGCTTGAGTTTCGCTTAATTGAAGATCTTTCAATTAATTATTTGGGCAAGTTATTAACTGTCAACAATCATTCTCTGTATTACAACTCTTTCTTTAGCAATTGCAACGTATACGATTATCTCTCTATTTCTTGCATAATTAATTAAACTCATTAAATTCAAGTTGTTAATTTAACAAATCACAATAAATAGTTATATCTCTATCTTAATTATTACAATTCTATTTCCCTAGTATACGAATTAAATTTCATCTCTCAGTCTTTTATTTAAATCCCTAAAATAAGTTATATATGGTGATCGAGTATAGACAATACTCATTATTGCAAAGGAAATAAATTAAAACACAACCCAAATAAATTAATTGAAATAATTTAACTTGGTTACATCCCTAACCCTAATATAAAAATTTAACCTCTCATACGATATTGAAAAATAATATCCAATAATCTCGAGAAATAAGAATAAGCCATGAAAGACTATCCAAAATCAATTAGAAAATAAACAGAGAAAGGAAAGAAAAGCAGCAAGTTTGTCGTCCCTTCCTGTTTCGTAAGTTGTCCGCTGTTGACTTTGCTTCTCTTTCTTTCTTTTTTTTGTTTTTTCATTTTTTCATTTTTTCGGCGATCAACTTCTCTCTACACTTCTGTTCCAATTCGTCCTCTTCTTCCCTGATCACAATTCGTCTTCCTCTGTCCGATTCGCAATTCCCCTCTTCCTTTCCATGCGGCTGCCCTCTCTTATGTTGTAGGCTTTTTAAATCTTAGCCATCAGAATTCCAAATAACTAAAATATTCTTCTTTTAAAATAAAACATATTATTACGAAAAGGTATTTTAGTAAATTAAGAGAAAATTTCTTCTCAATTTCAGCTGCACCTTTTTTTTTAATATAAATTCTTGCAATTTAGTTCTTTTACTCCACAAAAATCTACCTAACTCCTTTGGCAAGCTTTCTATCCTAAAAAAAATAAAAACTAAACAAATGAGGGTAATAAATTATTTAAATACAACTAAACTAACCTAAAATAGATACAAAAATTAATAAACAAATTAAGTTGATCACTTACCTCTAATTTTTTAACACTGTCAATCAACCGTTAGTTAAAATTGTAGCTAGTTTCCTTGAATTTAGTCTAGTTTATAATTAGACTCAAAGCTTTAGAAATCTACACTTTCTCTCTTTCTCTTTTCATATTATCTAACAGTAGCTTCAGGAATTCTAATTTAAACTATCTAAAAATTATGTTATTGTAATCTCAAGTGACCTGGTACTCCTTCTGTCCAATTATTTTTGCTCCATTTGACTTCTTTTTAATAGTTTAATTTGAATTTATTCATATTATTGATTATTAAAAAAATATAAAAAATATATATTTAAAAACTATAGGTCTTGATTTATCAATCATATATAATGAATTTTCATTTATATACTGAAATTGTGAAAATAAAAAAATTATATATTAATTGCTAAAAAATGAATGGTACAAAGAATTTGGGACGAATGGAGTATTTTTCTAATAATTGATTAACATTTAAAATATTATTTTGCAGCTTTGTTCCATGTTTTCTCCTAACTCACCCCCCAAAACCCTAAATCTTCCTTTCTGCCGTCATCGTCCGTCAAGCCCAAACTGCTGTGTCCAGCCATTGCTCCATAGCCGTCGGGCATCCTTTGTCACTAATGCCAAACTGCCTCACCCCACACTGCCATTTCCAAGCATCCTCACCCATCAATGATGCCATATTAAGGAGGAAAAGGAGAATTCCACCACGGCCGCTACTGTAGCCACCGCAATTTGCCATCACCGACATAAACAGCCGTAATTTGCTTGTCCCCAAAGGTCGCCGTCGTCGCCTAAGCAAAGATCAACCCCTGATTATCCAAGCCACTAATAGCGTTGGAGGAATTCGAAGATGAACCCGCCTTCCAACTTGCACCGACCTAGTTTCACCAATACCGAATCTGGTCAACTTTTTCTGTTTTGGTATACTGCCCATTTGACGCTCAATCCTTTATTTTTGCTCGTTTTAGTACCAGTCTTCTCTATTTGTTTTAATTTAATCATTGGCGGGGATTGTTTTGGTTCCTTTCTCTCTTTTTTTGTTTTTTTTTTTATTTTGTTTATTTGAGCTATAGGTTGTTTTGATCACTAGCATCATGAAAATTATAGGTTTAAGATAGACATTTAATTTTTATGACTAATATAAATTTAAATTTCATTTATTCTCTTTTAGTAATGCATCTTAAATACCACTCTTATCAAAATGTTTTTTTGCTATGGTTTCGTAAAACCCTAGGATGAATTTAAGATAATAATAAAAAAAATTAATATCTATATCTAGGTAATCTAATATGATTTATGGTAAGGATTGTTAATTATCTAAAATCTTCAAAAGAGAAATAAATAAAAATAAATTAAATTAAGATATCCATATTTGGGTGGCCTGATAGGATCTATGGTTTAAAAATATTTTAAAATATACAAAATCAGAAAATCAAGTAGTAATTTTTAAGAGTCCATATGCAGGTGGTTCGATAGAATCCATAGTTTGGTAAATTAATTAATATTTTCCAAAGCAAGAAAAATAAAATAAAATCAAACTAAGGTACAAATTTTTTGAACACTAGAATAAGGTTATTTTAGTATAATCGTACTCCCAAACCCCTCAAACTCTTGTAGTTCATTTAAAGGTATCTAATTGACCTAGATGTAAACATTAGTGGTAACTCCTAAAAAACGCATTGCTACAAAATGTTAATTAATTATTAAAAAATATTAAAGAACTTAAGATTACTATAATACCAAACAAATACTTTGAATTAGAATTCCTGAAGAGGCTACAAGATGATATGAAAAAATCAAGAGGGAAAGTGTAGATTTCTAAAGATTTGGGTCTAATTGTCAACTAAATTTAATTCAAAGAGGCTAGCTATAACTCTAACTAATGGCTGACTGATGGTGTTAAAAAAGCAAAGGGTAAGTGTAGATTTTCAATCCTCGGGAGGCAAATGTAATATCACCTAAAGTTTAGGGAATAGCTGTAATAAACCCTAAAAGATACCCTAACCGACACTTTAACTCCCTTATTTTTTGAAACTTATACTTTGCCCTTGCATCTTTCACACTGTCCAACTTCTAAAACTCTAGTTTAAGCGACATGATAGTCATTTTTCAGTCATTTAAATCTCTAATATTTTTTCGGTTAATAGATACTTTAAATGCATTTTCTTGTTTGTAAATGCAAATCAATATTTTTTTCAAATATCAATAAACTAAAAAAAAACATAATTTTTTTTTGAAATTAATGGAATATAGTTACCAGATAGTTTAAAATATGGATTTAGAATTTGTTGTTAGATAGTGTAAAAAATTTCCTGTTGTTAGATAGTGTAAAGGAAGTGGGGGTTAAGTGTAGGTTTTGAGAATAGCTAGGGAAAATATAGGTTAGACCAAACCTTAAAAGGGATTTCTATAATTTCTAAAAGAAAAAACATTTTGACTTGCATGAGGTAAAAAAATGGAAATTTTACCCCCAAGGTTTAATGAAAACTTCACTTACCGTTCTTGTTTGGCAATTCTTCAGTTTACCCATGAAATTTCCTTCATTTACCCCCCATAATAGTGAGAACCGAGAATGATTTCTCAAGAGCCGAGAAAGCTCTTTCCTTATCTCCTTAAATAGACTACATTGACCATAATGCCCTAGGAGACAACAACACTTTGCTAAATCAACTAAAAACTTGTACAAAATTATATTTGACAAAAATAACTTTTATTGATTATCAATAAAACTTTGTTGCTCAAATTTAGTATATATAACACTACATTTTGAGAATTATGTTTCAATTGTAGCATTTAAAATGTAGTAGATAGACACAATATACAATTGAATGTAAAATATGCTTGCTAAACCCAACAATTACATATATTTTTTTAATAACTAAAAGTGTTTAGTAAAATAATTATTTCATTAAGTGGGATGTAAATTCTCCATTAAAAGCATAGTATTAGCGACAATAGTAGTAGTAGTAGTAGTAGTAGTAGTAGTAGTAATTTAAACCAATTCAACAAAAAATAGGAGTAGAGAAACAAATTCCAAAATTCCAATAAAAAATGAGCTACAAAATATAAAAAGAGTGGTTTGTTAATTTTATTGTTTTATTTTTATTGCGATGGCAGACACATCACATTTGTATGATCACATCTATCATTTTATATTTCATAACTCATTTTTATTGAAATCTTAGAAATTTTTCATTGTTCTTATTTTTGTTGAGTTTTTTAGATTATCATCATCATCATCATCAACATCATCATCATCATCATCATATTCTAAATGGACAATTTGCTTCCCACTTAATGGAAGAACTATTTTTCCAAATACTTATAGTTGTTTAAAATATAATTAATTGTTGATTTCTCAAACATATTTTACATTTCAAGTTTGAGTGACAAAGTTTAATTGATAACCAAAAAATTTATTTTGTCACATATAATTTTGTACAATTTTTTTGTTAATTTAAGAAAATGTTATTCCCTCCCTGGAGAATTATGGTCAATTCAATCTATCTAAGGAGATGAAGAAAAGATATTTTTAGTTCTCACTATTATGGAAGGGGATAAGTAAAAGATTCATTAAACTTTAGGGGGGTAAAGTGAAGGATTCCAAACATGGGGGGTAAGCAAAGTTTCATTAAATCACAGGGGGTTTTTAAAAAAATTTCCCATGCTTTTTTGTAAATTCTCTCTCTTTAGTGGGATTTCAAAATTGTGGACTACTAAAATTCAAAAAGAACAAAAAAAAAAGGAAGCCTTAACCTTAGTCCTTGACCTTATTAGTGCTCCCAATTACTGTTGATCAACACTCCCCTTTGCTAGAATTTCTTAGGATAAAGTACCAAAAAACTCACTATAGTTATGGGCTTGGAGCAATTTAGTCACTATAATTTTAAGAGGTGCCAAATTCCTTATTAAAGTCTTAATTTGGGCCCAAATTCATAATACTTGGTGAGCGAGGTAAGTTCATAAATCTCTAGCTTTAGTACCTTAATTAGAGATGAATTTGCAAGGTCAAGTAAGTTATTTAATGTTTTGCTGGTTTCGAGTGGTTTATGGTACTAGGTATACTCAAGGGGAAAATGCTCATTTTGCACCTTGAAGGGTCGGGATAAGTTCAAGGGGGTAAAAATGAGTTTTTTAAAAGCAAAACCTAAGTTGATAAATTTTTTTCTTAAAGTGTTAAACCCTAGTTACTATTTGGGGAATGGGTCATTTTGTCAAAAATGAAAAAGTTTAAGGAGGAGGAAGTTGTGGCTTTTGAACTTGTTGGAGGGTTTGGGAAATGCCACTATTCATCCCATTTTTAGCCCCAATTTCATGGCTCCTCCCTCTCCTCTCAATTTCTTGCCAAAAATTCTTCAAATCCATGATTTCTTGAAGAAAATAAAAGGATTTTTTGGTGCCCAAGTCAATGGAAGCTTGTTTTGCATGTCTTTTCATGGTTTGAAGCTTGTTGGAACATTTTTCTTATTGAGCATGGCTTTATGTGTGAGGTAATCTTTTTTCCTTTTATGATTTCATGTTTCTTGAGCTTAATCAAGCTTGGGTTTGGTTTGGTTTATGTTAATTTGGTGCCATGAACTTTGTTTGTGCCTTGGAACCTAGGAAACCTAAAGAAGCCCTAGAAATGTTATGTTCCTGGCTTGTGGTGCTTGATTCATTGCATGTGTTTTCATGGTTTGAAGCTTGTTGGAACATTTTTCTCATTATGTATGGCTTTATATGTGAGGTAATTTTTTTCCATTGATGATTTCATGTTTCTTAAGCTTAATCAAGCTTGGGTTGGTTAGGTTTGTGTTAATTTGGTGCCATGAACTTTGTTTGTGCCTTAGAACCTAGGAAACCTAAAGGATCCCTTAGAATGTGATGTTCTTAGCTTGTAGTGCTTGATTCATGCTAATTAAAGTTGAATTGAGGTAAAGGATTTATGATTCATGTATATTTAATACCATTCATAGCTTGCTTGTGAAAGAATCCATGTGATTTTGTGAATGGTGTTAGTTGGTGGATGGGAAGGTTATGGTTGACTAGTATATTTGTCTACTTTGGTATGTTGTTTGTGTGCACTTCAAGCTTGGTAAGAATGGTGCATTGTGGCCTTTGCAACATGTATTATGGTGTGATAAGTGCAACTCCATCCCATGCATGTTCGGTATGCTTAGGAGGCCTCCTAAGGCACCATGAGCATAAGTTGGAGCAATAGGGCACGAAGGGTTAGGGACACATCACCAAGGGTTAAGGAAGTGCCACCAAGCCTTTGTGCTAACATCATAAAGTTATACTGTGGGGACGTGTTGCCAAGGGTTAGGGATGCATCACCATAGGCTATGTAGCATAATGTCTAACTTTTGCTAGGAGGCTTCAGGGGAGGGCCAAGGGGATACCTACGGCGCCTAAAGGCTCAAGTTGCCTGGTGGCATTATGCGACTTCCCAAACTCCTCTGTGAGTTAGGGGCTTCCATAAGACTTAGTGAGATGCAAATGCACCTTTAAGGAAGATACCTTCAAGCTTAAGGTCTTAGTGGAAGAACCTTAGTGCACCTTTCAAGGAACCTACTGAATCACCCATGACATTTTTCTTTCCACTAGGATGAACAAATTAATGGTGGATAGGTAAACACCATTAGTGAATGCTTAGTACACTTGTAACCTAAGCAAGTTTACTTGAGGCACAAGTGAGAACCTAGTGCATGCTTGGTAGGGTTTTGAGGTGGAAGCATAGCACACAAGTGATGTAGGTAAGCTTAATAGCTTGAGGCACTATGTGGAGGCTTAGAACACCTAGTGAGTTCCTTGGAACTCAAACAAGGCACATTTGCCACATCCACCTATACAACAATCAAGGTAAGGCTAAATGATGAGCTAAGTTCATAGTGTCAATAAGCTAAGGCTTGCTAGGAGTGAGTTAAAGGCCAGAACTCCTAAGACACGGAGTGATACCTATGGGAGGACTAGGTAGAGGACAAGTCCCAAGGGACTAAAATGCTATGCACATAGGTTTAGCCTCACACTGTTTTAAGCTTGCAGTAGATTGGGTAATATATATATATATATATATATATATATATATATATATATATATATATATATCTATGTGTGTGTGTGTGTGTATGTCTGTGTGTGTGTGTGCATGTCCTCAGGGTTTTTCTTGCATGTTGAAGGATTCCTAACTGAGAATCCTAGATTCTGAACTGAGAATATTCCTTTAGTCTTTGTTATGCAGATATGTATCCATATAGCCGAAAACCATTGAGGGTTGTTGAGCTAAGCTCACAAGCAGGTATTATGTTTATTTGAGTTTTTATGATTCTAGTTGTAGTTTATTTGTTGGTTAAATTATGGTGTTAACTACAGTGGTTTATATGGCTGACAGAGGTTAGTAAAGCATAAGGGAAGACTTATGGAGCTTGCCATTGAGAGTTTGTTTTAAGGTGGGAGCTTAATTATAGATCTTAGTAATGTAGTTTCAATGTATAGTATCATATAGTAGTTGCCTTTGATGAACCTGGCTAAGTAGTAAAGTCTAGGCTCATTCTTAAGTGTCAGCATAGTTTACTTTTGTAAGAATGTTTACACATGATTGATTTTGTTTAGTTAAACTTACAAATAATTTGTATGCTTTGACTTCTTTAAAACTTGGAATTGAATAAAAAGCCTGAGCAACATTTTATGATTTATTTACTTGTTTTATTATCCAAGTCAAAGCATCATTTATGCATGACTACATAGTCGATTAAGTAACAAGAAGCATAAATGTTTTAACTTGTGTACACTTAATTAATTAGCCAATTGTGACTAGTGTGGGATATGTTCTTATAGGTATCCTGGGCAAGCCCATGATTGGCTGTGTCAATTGCACCATTAATAGTGCTAACATGTGAATGAAATGGTGAATCAGTGATGACACGGTGAAGTAATTATCAACTTAACTCTTAACTTTCTTGAATTATACAAATTGTCCCATCAAATCTTAATAACTCCAACAACACTACTTCCTCCTGCTTGAATTCATCGCATCAACAATACTACCACTCAATCTAACTAGAACATGAGGAAACTAAAATTTGACCTTAAAATTTGATTCGTTCATTTGTGCAGCACTATTCATAAATGTGGAAAGGATTAATCACATAAATGACTCTAATTAATTGGTTGAACAGATGTGAATTAAGCAATGTTGCTAATGTCTACATTCATGCTCCAGACTGTGTGGCATTAACAAACAATGTCAACAAAATTGATGAACAAATCAATGTAAATTGGAGTAAGTTAGAGTAAATCAAAGTAAATCGAAATAAATTAGCGAGATGTTGTTCGATTCCATTTCTGATGGATTGTAGGAAGAATAAGAATGAGGCAAATAGAATGGAAGAGGTGCAAATTAAGGAGGCAGATGGAGTGAAAGATGTGGGAATTAAGAAGGAAGATGGAATGGAAGAGATGGGAATTAAGGAGGAGGATAAAGTGGAGGAGGTGTTGGGAATTGACGAGGCAAATGAAGTGGGGCTAGAAATTGAGGAGGCAGATAGAGTAGAAAAGGTGCATGGTGGTAAAGGTCGGGGAGTTGGAGGATAGGGTGGCAGAGGAAAAGGATGGCCTAAATTTCCAAGAAATCCCAAAAAAACCCTAAATTCCACATAATTCCCCAAATGACACAAAATTCTTGCATTTTGCCTAATTTGCATGCCATTTTGTCATTCATTTTCCTTGCAAACATTGTTTATTTTCCACATAATCATATCCAAATAGAATATTCTAGCATCTAATGGGAAGTTTAACCATTAGTTACATCAGTGATGTGATTGGACCCAATTCAAAACTTTGCAGCTTGATTTGGCACTAATCTTTTACTTTAGTGATGAATTTGGCACCACTTAAAACTATGATGAACAAATTGATCTAGAACCATAACTACAGTGAATTTTTTGGTTTTTTTTCCTAATTTTTTATTGTTTTAACCATTGCATTGGTTTGTTGCCTACTTCTAACTTTTGCTATCAGTCACCCATTTTCAATTGACAAAGCTTAGGTCATTTTATTTAGGGACCACATTCTTTTTTCACCAGAACCTATATAGTCTTTTGGTAATTTTTGTTAGAATTTTACGACGTGTCTTATTCACAAATTGTTGAGAGCTTGCTTAGAAGTAAGTGGTCTAAGCTTCATCTTTCCAAGGACTTAGAGGGCTAGCCAAGTTGTACTCTAATGTAGAATCTAAAATGGGTCTCCTTAGATTGAAGCAAATATAATCCTAATTCTTGGGCTCTGCTTTTGTGATAATAATCTCTATTACAAATTTGTAATATAGTTAGCCAAACAACGGTGGCTACCCTTCGAACACCATTAACATTCACCATGTCTTCATCCAAAGAACGTTTCCCCGAGGGGTGGTTTATTGGTTTTCTTCTTAGCTCTTTTTCTTGCTGTAACTAGGTTGTATCTTTTTCTTCAAAAGGTATAAGATTTTCTCTTGTGATTTTAATTATTAAAAAAACATATTTGGGATGACCATACAACTGAACTTTATCCATGAAATAGGGAAGTTCAATTGCTATTGTGTAAAGCTATGTTGTATCTTCATTCTTTGCCTTGTTCTTATTAGTGGGGAAGTTTGTTAAAAAAGTGAGAAGTGCCATAACCTAGTATTTGTTTCTTATTCTCCTATACTGACCAAATTATGGCTTCTATTTTACCTTAAGTTTTGGATTGAGTAATAACTCATTTGTTCTAGTGGAGTACTTGACCCCAGTTATTTGTTATTGGAGCCTTTCTATGATCATATGAAGGAAAGAAAAGTTGGCATTAGTATTCAAGGTAAAGCATCTACACTTAGTTATGTGTGTTCTACAACATTTGAAGTAAATTTTAAATACATACTTGGGATGAACTTTCTGATATGTTCTAGCTACTTGTATATTAAAAAGCAAGAAGATCCAGTTGTGTAAGGTGTTATTTTAGATTATGTTTGTTTAGTAGTTTCTAAGTATTGTCTCTTGGTCTTATTTCTACATCCATAATTCATTTTGAAAAAGCTACGACCTCTACTAAAATTGTTGCTTCCTATCTGGAAGGCTTTGCCTGTTGCAATCGATCATGAAAAGAGTGGAGACTTATCGACAGAACATTTGGTTGGTTAAACAAAAGCACAAAAGTTTGCTCTAATTGTTATTTCCAATACTGAAAGATGCATACCAGCATTGTCACTATTAAATGACACCATTTGTCATGTGATGGAGGAACGCAGTAGACGAGGTGATGTTATTTTCAGTTGTTGTTGGTTGGTTGTGGTGTAAATTCAATTTTTTTTTATAGCTAGTAGATCATTTAAATTTCATTTTTTTTCCTATATACTTTTAGTAAAACATCCTAGTGAATGATTTAAAAAAAGAAGAATAAAGTTTTAGAACTCAAATAAAAAATAATGAGTTTTAGGATGGAAAATGACATTTTCCCCATAATAAATTAATCTTTTACGAATCACAAAAGCCCTTTGGCTTATCAGTATTACCTAGATTTGAGCGTGAATTGCTCAATCTCAAATTTTGAGGTTTGAGCTAAACTCAAGTTGCACTCAAGCTTAACCCATTTGGTTCGACATGCTCGAATTATTGGTACTTGAGTATTTTTTTTTGTTACATAAATTGGGTGTTCAAGTCCCATTAGGCTCGTTATAATATGTATATATATAAGATACTTTTATGTCCTTTAGGCTCATTAAGATATGGGACTAGGTAGTGTGTAGCTCGAGCTCTGACTTTTTATTTTTCAAGCTTGGTTTCAAGCTCGGGGTTGGGCTTGAGCTCAAGTTCCTTGATAAAAGCCCAATGGAGGGTTGATCGTTTTTCCATAACACATGGTCGAGGGTGTCAAACTAAAACAAGGGCAACATAATCCCAAAGAGATATATTGGGCTAAGTAATGCAACATGCGTTGGGTCATATATAACGAGCATAAGAATTACCCACAAATCCTAAATAAACACAAGCTACACAACACTAACACAAAAACCCAAACATAACAAGCTCATGCTTATGAAGCCATAAAAATGAATGGACTTTGAGAATTTGTAAGACTTACAACATGATCCTATTAGAATCCAAGTAAGAATTGATGGGGAAGAGAGAGTAATCTTATTTCTTAAAAGAATGTACAACAATATAGGCCTTATTTAAACTAACAACTATTACACCAAAAGGACTTAGTCCTAGCTAATCCATATCCATGCAAATAACAAGCACCTTAATAAGCCTAACAACCATAACGATCATCACGTGCATGAAACCATATCATCTCTTTGTCCTAAGAGTTGTAACAACCCTTCAACCTTCACAAAACATTTGTACTCAAGAGTTATGAAACTAAGGAAACCTTACTACCAGATCATTGTATGATTATCATGTCACATCTACAGTCCTAGGATTGATCTAATGAACTAACACCTTTATGTTGGCTGTTTGCCCCTTATTTTTGGTCTTCCTATCAAGAATAGCTAAAGGTTGATGAAGCATTTCCTCTTCACATTGTAAGTTGGTTTGCACCACTACATCACCAATCTTCTTCATCTTCTTCAAGAGTGATACATGGAACACATCATGGATCCTAGTATGGGAAGGAAGTCGAATAGTTTCTTGTTTGTAAGGTTGTAGCTTCAAATACACCTAATCCCCTATAGCCAACTACCTCTTTGATATGTGTTTAGCTCTTATTGCCTTCATATGCTACTATGCCTTATCCAACTGTAGTTTCAGAGCGCTAATGCTAGTTTCTTGAGCAATTAAACTTCTATCCACATCATCTACCTTCAAATCACTAACCACATAGAGTATATGAATGAAAGCCTTTTAACCATATGAAACTTACATGGAGTGCATGTTGTGTCTATGTCATAATTAGTGTTATACCACCACTTTGTCAAAAACAGCCACCTGACCCATTCCCAGTGTTTATCTCCAACCATTTGTAGTAGATAAGGTTCTAGACACCAAGTAACTCATTTTATTTAACCATACATTTAGGGGTGGTACGCTATCAATAATAGCAGCAGGACACTTTGAAGAGTCATGAGCTTTTGCCAGAAAGAGTTAACAAAAACATCTCTATCACTGATAATGGATTAAAGCATGCCATCCAATTTAAAAATGTTGTCTAAAATGACCTGAGGTACTTGGGTTGTAGGATAAGGGTAAGAAAGGACAACAAAATGAGCATACTTACTGAGTTGATCCACTACAACCAGGATCACTTCCTTCCCTTTAACCTTAGATAATGCATCAATAAAATCCATAGTGATATGTTGCCATGTTGTTGGATTTGTTCCAATCAATTAACTTTGAATTTTGATAATAAAAAAATATTTATGAACGACTAATGTATTTATTTTAGTGTATAAGGTAGACAAAGTTACATGTCTTTTGGATGATGTTTATTGCTTCTCAAGTAAGTTGAAGTGTTCTAAGCCTAGCTTGTGAAATAACAAACCTTTTTAGTGTAATAATCATTGAAGTTTGGAAGTTTGGAGGTTAAAATATTCTAGAAGTGTAGTTTCAACATGGTGAAAACCTTCAATCTCCTGAAACTGGAGCAATTTTTTAAACCTAAGACTATTTTGGCTCTGGACAAGAAAAAGACTTAAGTAAAAATTTTTCAATAGAGTGAAAATAAAAATTTTTCAATAGAGTGAAAAGCTTTAATCCAGGCTAGTGCGTGAATCTCTAGTTAAAAAATATTTGAAATTTTATTTTAAAATTGTGTCATATCAGGTTGCCACGTGGGTTAGGTGCTGATGCCTCATTGATTAGCAATTTAGCCATTGGATATTAAACCTTGGGTGATGATATAATACTAAAATTTTAACTGAGTGAAATTTTTTAACCTAGATGAAACTGGGTGACAAACATATTTTTTTTTTGTCAAATTTGACAACAATGGTCAACTGCTTTCTTGGATACTTTTCTACCATTCCCAATGGATCTTCAACGTCTTTGTGGCTCCCAAGGGAATATAAATACATGGAAAAATACCTTTAAAACAACTCTTGGTAATTAGAGTGAAAATTTAACATCAAATCCAAGAAAAATAGCTAACATTGAGAAAATCATTAACGTTCTAGTATTTTTACTTGTATATCTAGCATGAAAGCTATTGTGTGAGCTTGTGATTTTGTAAACACTTCAAGTCTTACAATCTTTTGAGTGTGGAGTGATTTCTAGTGAGCGTTGAAGAAAACTAGAAAGTGGTTTCTAGTTAACTTTGGAGGAAACTAGAGATTGGTTGGGTGTGAACCTTAAAGAACGCATCATTGTAATATTGATTATGAGATAGTGAAGGAACTCTCAAGTGGGCAAGCTTAAAGAGATGGCATAGACTCGAGTTGGTGGAGTTGAACCTCTATAAATCTCGATGCAATCTTTCCTCATCTATTTTTGTATTTTACTCATACTCACTTAGTTTGTTCTTGATCTTTGATTGAGTGAATTTGGTTGTAAAATTTGATTTTTCTAAAACACAACCAATTCATCGCACCTCTTAATTGCACTTGGGCTAACGATTGGTTTTAGGGCTAAAGGCTATGTTTTGACAAAATCTAATGATTTTCAAGCTAAAAGATCCATGGCAACCTTTAGTATGCATCTTGAGGGGCAAAGTCCATTTAGGCCACCATTGCTTGATTCTGAAAAGTTTAATTAGTGGGGAAACTAGGATGAAGATTCATATTAAAGCTATTGATTATGCTTTATGAAGAATTACCCAGGTTGGTTTTAATATTACTTTGAAATTGTTTAATGATAAACAAATGCCAAAAGATTCACAAGAATTCAAAATAAAGGATGATGCTATGTGCACTGTGAACCTTAGGGCCATGAATATTATATATTGAGTACTAAGCCCCGACATGTTTAATTTAGTTTCTTCTTATAAAGATGGTAAGGAAATATGGAATAACTTGTTGGTGACATATGGAGGAACTTCACAAGTCAAAGACACTAAGATGCACATACTAGTTAAAGCATATGAACCTTTCACCATGTAGGCAAGAGAGAGCATTCAAGACAAGTTCAAAAGGTTCAATGAAGTCTTTGTACCACTCAAGTTGCTTGGAAAGGAGTATACAAATGAGGAGTTGATGAAAAGAATCTTATAGAGCTTGCCTTCTTCATGGAAAAGTGTAGTTGAAGCTATAAATGAAGGAGGAAGCATCAAGACCATGCACTTTGATGAGTCATTTAGGAAATTATTAAGACATGAGATGAAGGAATAAGTGGAAGAAAGGCTCAACAACAAGAACAAGTCAATGGCTTTCAAAATTAAAGAAGATGATTCATCTTCATCTTCTTCAAATAAAGATGATTTGGATGATATTGCAATCTTGACCAAGAAGTTTAGAAGATTTTCAAGAGGTCAAAGAACAAGAGTTCTAGAGGTAAAAAAGAATGAAATCCCGTGTTACAAATATAAGGAGATTGGACATCTATAGTTTGATTATCCATTGAATAAGCAAAAAGAAGAACAAAAAGCACAAGAAATGAAACAAGAAGAAAGTTAGAGCTATGGTGGTATGGAGTGATAGTTGTTCATCCTATAGTAAAAGCTCATCATCATCAAATGACACAACTGATCAAGTCAATATTGCTTACTGATAAAAGAAGATGAAGCATCTTTAAATCAAAGCTGCCCTAACTTGTGCCTCATGGCAAAAGAGGAAAATAAGGTAATAAGTACTTACTCTTATAACTCATCATCATCATTGTTCATCTAGTTAGTCATATGAAGAATTATTAGATGCCTTTCATGAGCTTTTCAAAAAATTCAAAGGACTTGCCAAAAGAGTTGACGAATTCAAAGTTTTAAATGCTTCTTTAACAAAAAAAAAAAATAGATGACTTGAAAAAAAAGAACTTGGATATTAGCTTATCCTTGAGACAAGAAATTAATGAATTGAAAAAGGATAATTTTGATCTTAGTTAATCTTTATCTAGATTTGTCAAAGGTAAAGAAAAACTTTATTTGTTGCTGAGTGCTCAAACGGGGGTCTATGATAAAGCGGAAATTGGTTTTAATCTCTTGATAAAGGAAATAAAATTTGGGGATATATTCATTGGTGCATTTACATCTTCATTTAGTCTATTTGTAACATGTTATGCTTGTGAAAGAAAAAGACATTATTCTTATGAATGCATGTGTTTGGAGAGCAAAAGTTCCTACTGGCTCCAAATTAGTATGGGTTCCTAAGGGAACCAAAGTTGTTGGAGCTAACCCTCATAGAACCAAAGAGATTTAGGTTCCAAAAGTCAAAGCTTGAAATCTTATGTAGGGTGCTACAGAATGGAGCAAAAATTGGAAGCCTATATATGAAGCTCCAAGCACAAGGAAATTGGGGACTTAAAACACAATGAAAAATGCTAGAGATTTAAGCTTAAGTTTGGTAACATTATTGATTTTCATTGGTTAATAGTGATTAATGATGCATTAAACTATTTGGATGTGGTACGTTGTTTTCTAGATTGATCATTATTCTTAGAAGATATGTGATATGCTTGATGTCATCATGATTATTGAGGATTTGTTCCAATATTTTGATTATATGATCTTATGTTAATAATGTTATGTTATTATCCTATTAGGTGATATTTTGTTATTTTGTTCATTTAAAAAGGGGGAGAAATGTTTTATATGCTTGAAGTAATGATGAGCATGTTTTCTTGTGGGAGTACCTTAAACTTTGCATACATTAATTAAGGGGGAGCTTGCTGCATGTTGTGGTAACCGTGCTTGAGAATTTTTCATGATTTATTTTGAAGATCCACATCTCTTTTTGATTATGAAAAAGTAGGTGAGATGAGATTGAAGAATATTTGATAAAAGGGGGATCAACAATATTTTATGCTTATTGCTTGGATGTTATATATGATTTTTGAAAGGTTGTTTTGTCATAATAAAAAGGGGGGAGATTGTTGAATTTGTTCCGATCAATTAACTTAAAATTTTGATGATAACAAAACTTTCATGAATGACTAATGTGTTTATTTAGTGTGCAAGGTAATTAGACAAATTTACATGTCTTTTGGATGATGTTTATTGTTCCTTAAGTAATTTGAAGTGTTTTAAGCCTTGCTTGTGAAATAAAAAAACCTTTTTGGTGTCATAATCATTGAATTTTGGAAGTTTGGAGGTTAAAAATCCTAGATGTGCAATTTTAATATGGTCAAAACTTTTAACTTGTTAAAACTGGAGTAATTTTTCAAACCTAAGACTATTTTGGTTTTGGATAAGAAAAAGACTCGAGTGGAACTTTTTCAACAAGGTGAAAGCTTTAGTTTAGGCTTGCACGTGGATCTCTGGATGAAAAAAATAAGGTTAAACAACACCCATCATCCTTAAACTATGACCGATGTTTTGAATTCATCCTAGAATTACAAAATGTTACACCATTTATCTTTTAACTATGAAAATGTTACACTAATTGTCCTGCTGTTAACTGCACCATTAAAATGGATAAAAAAAATGTAACAACTAGTTCTAACCTATAAAAACCTTTTCATTTGTCATAGAAACCTCAAAACTTTTATATTTTACCATAAAACCACTATCCCATCATGACCTTTACACTTGCTTCCTCACCCATCATGACCTTCACCTCTACTATGCTCGGTGCTGATCTTTCATTGTCAAGTCCCCCTTCCTGTCACTGACATCCCACTTCATGACCACTATTGATGATTAATCGATGGGGAAAGGGGAACACAAGACTGAGACCCTTAAGACTAGAATGCAACCTTTTTCCTCATCAATTGTCATCCTTTATCATTTTTTGTCACTGTCTAGTTATGCTTTCACGTCGAATAAGTGTCCTTTTCTGTAGTGCTCTCCCTTTATGCTCTAATCTTGGCCATCACTGTCCTCTATTGTCATTTTCCTTTGATCCCATCTGTGCCTAGACATCCTTCTTCTCCTTTTTCAATCATGCTTAAACATCATCATTTCTCTTCAATTGTGCACTGCCTGATGAAGATGATGATTAAAAATCATGCTCCACTGGATGAAAATGATCATGCACCGTTAGAGGGTGAAAATAATGCACCACTAGAGGAAGATGACCATAGACAATCTGGCTAGAAAAGAAGGGAAGTGGGCTCGCAAATGAGGAGGTTGGTTTGGAATCAATGACAGAGGACGCGAGAACCGAATGTGCAAAGCAAAGAATGGTGGCAATCATTGACGAAGGAGTGCAGTTAGGAGAAGGTGGTTTTGTTCTAAGATGTAAAAGTTTTGAGGTTTTTATGGCCAATGCAAGGTTTTCAGGGGTTAAAACAAGTTTTTTTTTCATTTTTTTCCATCCATTTTAATGGTTATAGTTAACGGCAAGACGATTAATGTAGCACTTTCATAGTTAAAGGATAAATGGTGCAACCTTTTGTAGTTCCTGGATGAATTGAAACATATGTCTTAGTTTAAGGATGATTGGTGTTGTTTATCAAAAAAAAATTTGAAAATTTATTTTGAAATTGTGCCTCATCAAATTACCACGTGGGTTAGGTGTTGACACTTCATTGATTAGTAGTCTAACTATTGGAGATCAAACCTTGGGTGATTTTATAAGGCCAAAATTTCAATTGAGTGAAATTTTTTCATCCAAGTGAAACCAGGCAACAGAGGTATTTTTCCTGTTAAATTTGACTGCAATAGTCACATACTTTCTTGGAGACTTTTCTAACATTCTTAATGGCTCTTCAGCATCTTTTTGGTCCCCCAAAGGAGTATAAATACATAAAAAAAACACCTTAGAAACAACCCTTGGTCATTAAAAGTTATAATTCAACATTAAATCCAAGAGAAAGAGCTTACATTGAGAAAATCATTAGCGTTCTTGTACTTTCACTTGTATATCTAGCAAGAGTGATATTGTGTGAGCTTGTGATCTTGTAAACACTTCAAGTCTTAGAATCTCTTGAGTATGGAATGGTTTTTAGTGAGCCTTGAAGAAAATTAGAAAGTGGTTTCTAGTTTGTCTTGGAAAAAACTAGAGATTGGTTGGGTATGAATCTTGAAGAAAACACCATTGCAATCTTGATCAAAAGAGTGAAAGAACTTTCAAGTTGGGAAACTTGAAGAGTGAACCTCTATAAATCCCAGTGCACCCATCCCTTATCTCTCTTTATATTTTGCTCATACTTTCTTTGTTTGTTCTTGATCTTTCGTTAAATGAATTTGGTTGTAAAATTTGATTTTTTTTCAAAATTTTTTAAAGCAACCAATTCACCTCCCTCTTGGTTGTTGTTGGGCCAACACATGTCAACTTAAGAAAAGGTAAAGGTTGTAACAACCCAAGAAAAGCCACTATTTCATGCTTGAATCTTTGGCAAATGTCACAACATTGTATCAAGTTCTTAACATCCTTTATCGTACCTCTCCAATAATAGAATTGCTATATCTTCTTCTTAGTAACTTGTAGCCCTGAATGCCCCTTACCATTCCTGAGTGTACGAAGTCAATAATTTTGGTATACAAGGGTTCATTTGTCCCAACTACTACTTTTCCCTTCCCTTTTGCCCTTTGTTAATCAAGTGAGTAATATGGATGGCTGGTTAGGTCTTGATGGAGGTCTTGTATGATCCTCTATACCTTATCATCCTTGTTATAACTCTCTCTGATCTTCAATAGAAGAGGGGTCATAGAGGTGGTCATGGCCATTATAGTCATGTTAGCACTATTCATCCTCAATAATGCATTTGCTACGATGTGTTAGATGGCAATAACTTGATAATGAAACACTACTAGAGTAGTGTTAGTATCTTTTGCTCCAAGATATTTTAGACTGCAATGATCTTTCTTGGTAATGAAATGGCATCCAAGAAAATATGACCTCCACTTTTTTGCTGCAAAAATGATGGTTAAAAAGTCTTTTTCATAAGGAGAAAAGTCCCATGTACTTACAAATAATAACTGGCTGATGGATGTTATTGAGTGACCTCCTAGCTATAATAGAGCCTCTACACCCTCATTAAAAGCTTTAGTCTCCAGAATTAAGGGTTTATTAAAGTTAGGAAGTGCCACAATAAGAGTTATGTTCATGACTACTTTAGGTTGCTAAAATGGTGCCCGAGCTTCATTAGTCCATGTAAACTTATTCTTCTTAAGTAATTGGGTTAGAGGTTTATTGAAGAAGCCATAATGCCTAATGAGCCAACCTGTAATAATCTGTCAACCCCAAAAACCCTTTTAGCTACGTAGCTGTGGCAGGCTTCGACCATTCAAACATAGCAACTATCTTGGCAAGATCTATTGCTACTTTCTTCTTATTGATAATGTGACCAAGATACTCAACCTAGTGATCACAAAGCTACATTTTGCTCTTCTTAACAAGGAGGGAATGTTGCTGTAACATGTTAAACACACATCCAAGATGCTGCAAAAGATGATTCCATGAAGAACTATATATGAGTATGTCATTGAGAAAGACAAGTACAAATGTCTAAAAGGTGGAAGGGGCATTGGTCAGGCCAAAAGGCATGACCAAAAACTTATAAGGGCCATGATATGTCTTAAATGTTGCTTTGGGCGTGTCAGTCTCATACATATATATCTTATGATATTCTTTTCTCAAAATCCAACATAATAAAACATTTTGCATAATGTAACCCATCCAACAGCTCCTTAATAACTGATACAGGACACTTATCTTTGATAATGATCTTATTCAGGTCTCGATAGTTTATATAATACCTTAAAGTGTTACTCTTCTTCTTAACTAGGACACGGGCTAAAATAAGGCTATAGCTAGGCCTTATAATCCAAAACTAAAGCATCTTTTTTTCTAAACTTTTCAATGGCATATTTTTATATGGAAAAATACCCATAAAGTTGAAGGTTTACTAGGGATGCTCTAGTACCAATAGGATGTGATGGTCATGACTCATAGTAGGTGGTAGGGCTATAACCTCTTAAAATAAAGACTGATAATACTCTAGTAATGTGGTCAATGTCTAGTCACCAACCTTAACCACTACCCCCTGACAACATACTTTAGTAGGTGGAAACCGTAACAATTAAATATCAAATGCTTGCCCTTCCATTGCATGCATCTTCTTGTTGATAAACTTATTTGTGGACTTATCATAGGTGGCCATTATAATGTCCTTCAAAGTCCCCCTCAATGTCATCTAATGCCTTTTGTACTTAAAAGATAGAATAAGCTTTTTAAAGTTCCAATTAATGTTACCAAGGTTCTTTAACCATTGAATGCCCAACACCATCTCATAATCTCTTAAAGGCAACAATAACACATCTACCTCAAACTTTGCCTCATATAGCTTCCATTTTAATCTTCTACATACATTGGCCACTGTCAATGAGTTTCCATCTACAACTGAAACCCCTGTAGGACCAGACTACTCAATGTTACACCTCAATCTCCTTCCCAAAGCCCTATCCTTTTTCTTCCCATATCCTATTTTTGTTGTTACTTCCCCTTCCTGTACATCCTTTAGAAAACCTTTGATATATCAGAGGAGTATAAAGGTCACATAAGTTTTATGTTGATACCCCATTCAACCTTTTATGCCACTATAATGTTGGGCCTTCGAGGTGGATTAATGCGATCTAAACTTTCCTCTCCTCACTAACTTCATCAATATCAAAGATCTAGTTCATGGAACGGAAACTGTGCTTTCCCATATCCCATTTACAGAAATGTAAAAATATAATCTGTCCAATTTGAGCCTTGCCAAAACCTCCTATTGGACTAGAATGGCTGAGCTTGCCTTTTAATCATGAGGCTGGCTATCCTGACCTTTCTGAATGCTGGCGATGATCTCTTGCAAGGTACTAATTACTTTTCTTGCTTTGAAATAATTTCCTCTTGCTTCTTTTACAAGTGGGCAACCACTTGTTCCTGCCTCCCCACTTCTTCCATCAAGTTTCAAACCAAGAAATCCTTAAGATTCTTGCACAACTCCTAATTTCGTGTTTTGTCTGCTATGCAAGCCATGATCAAAGCTTTGATACCATTATAATGATAACAAGAATCAACTAAAATTCCAGAGCAAACATGTTACAGCCCTCCTAGCAAAAAGCTTAGTGAGCAAGGTAAGTTAGTAAGTCTCTAACTTAAATACTTTAATTAAAGGTGAATTAGCAAAATTAAACAAGTTATTTAAGTTTAGTGGGTTCTGATTGATTTATGGCACTAGTTTTACCTAATGCAAAAATGTAATTTTGTATCTCGGAAGGTCAAGATGAGTCCTGGGAGTAAAAAAAAAAATTCATGTTTTCAAAATCAAAACCCAAGTTAATTATGTTTTTGCTTAAGTGCTTAATCCTGGTTATTATTTAGGGAAAAGGTTCTTGACACGGCCCCTTGTGGCCCTACCCAAGAATCTTATTGGAATGTGACCTATACTAGTTGCAATTAGCTAGTTGATTATATGTGCACTAGTTAAAACCTTCATGCTTCCAGTTCATTAACCTACCATGCAGCTAGACAAGAGTTATGCTTTGACTTAAATAATAAAACAAGTTATAAAACATAACACATAATCATAATCCATAAAATGTTGATCGGGTTTTTCAGACAAATCCAAGTTCTAGAGCAGTCAAAGAATACAAAATAAATGCCAATTTGACTACACATAATCAACCATGTGCAAGCATCCATACAAAAAGAGGACCATGCTTACATCCAAGAGTGACTTTGGAGTTTACTACTCATTCATAAACATTAGAGGTAATTAGTGTATGAAAACTATACACCAAAATTATATGTACTGAGATCAATAACTAAGCTCCAACCTTGGCTCAACATATAAGTGGTAAACTCCGAAAGTCCTTTCTTGTGCCATACTAGCCAATGTCGGCCATACAAAGCTATAGTTAGCACGATAACCTAACCAACAAGTAAATGATAAACTAGAATCATAAAGATTCAAATAAACATAATACCTACTTATGAGCTTAGCTTAGCAACCTTTAATGGTTTTTTACTCCACAAACCCAAATCTGCACAACAACTACTAAGGGAGTGAGAATCAATGATTCTCAGTAAGAGATCCTTCAACTTGTAAGAAAAACCCTGAGGACACTCATATATATATATATATATATATATATATAATATGCAATCTACTGTGAGCTCAAAATAGTACGAGACTAAACTTATGCGCATAGCGTTATATTGCCCTGGGACTTCTCATCTACCTAGTCCTCTCATGAGTGTCACTCCATGTCTAGAGAGTTATGGCCTTTAACTCACTCATATCAAGCCTTAGCTTCTTGATGTAGTGAGCTTATCTCACATTTTATCATTCCTTGATTGTTGTACAGGTGAACATGATGAATGCACCACGCTTGAGTTCCAAAGAACTCATTAGGTATACTAAGCCTCCACATAGAGCCTCAAGTCTGCAGACTTGCCTAGGCCACTTAGGTACTAAGCTTCCATCTTTAAAACCTTACCAAGAGTATACTAGGTTTTCATTTGCACCTAAAGTAACCTTGCTTAGGCTACAAGTGGACTAAACCTTTACCCAAGGCATATTCCTATCTACCACTACTTGGTTCATCCTAGTGAAGTAGCAAATGTCATGGTTGGACTTATAATTTCTAGGAGTAAATCCACTGGGGGAAACTTAGCTTATTTTTTTGTCCTAATTGGGTACCTTACATTCAAGTTGTCATAGCAAGATACCTTACCTCTTATTGTGTGTCCTATCTAAGTACTTTCCGTTAATTTCGGAGTTATGTCTGATGAAAAATGCTGGTGTGGCATAAAAAATATTAAAATAAATAATAAAATAACACTTGTGGTTCTTATATTTTTTAAAAAATTTAAAAACCCCCAAAATATCAGAGGAAGATATCATTGCCCCATATCCCCCTGCCTTCCCCCCCACCCCATTTTTTGGTATCGATTTAATCAAATCTCCGACGTCAAGACTCTTATCAGCTACCGGCTCCCTCTCCAGGCATTTCAACTCTCTTGTCCCCAAGACCAACTCGCTCTTCCTCCATATCGATCAAGTCAGCTCCCCATAAATCGGACGCCTCTCCGAATCTGTCTTCCTCTCCTTCCTCAAATCCCTCCTCGGTATCGTCTCCTTAAAGCCTCGCTATAGGAGACCGACAATTTCAACTTTTCTCCTTACCTGAGTTCTATTTGTCAGATGTTCAAATGATTCAGATAATCGTTGATGATTCAGTCAATCGCTGCTGGCTAGGATGATTTCCGCTCGCAAATCCAATGATCCCGAGTTCACTCGAACCTCAATCGAGTTAGGGAGGACTAATAGACTTGTGCCCAGGGGAGATGCACCGCTGCCAAATTTGATCTGATTTGTCTAGATTCAATGAGATCGATGCTGAAAAATAGGGCAACAGGGGAACAACAGGATTTAAAAGTATTTTAGTAGTTTTGGGGGTTTTTTGTAATTTTTTTTCAAAAATATAAGGACCACAAGTGTTATTTTATTATTTATTTTAATGTTTTTTATGCCATGTCAGCATTTTTCGTCAGGTATAACTCCGAAATTAATGGAAAGTACTAAGATAGGACATGTGATAAAAGGTAAGGTACCTTGCTAGGACAACTTGAAGGTAAGGTACATAATTAGGACAAAAAAATAAGGTAAGGTACCGCCGGTGGATTTTACCCAAAAAATATATTAAAAATTAAAATTAATATATTTAAAAACTATAAGTCTTGATTTATCATTTATGTATAAATTTTTTTATTTATATATTGAAATGTTGAAAATAAAAAATCATAGATTAATTGTTAAAATATGAATGATTCAAAGAATTTGAGACAGGAGGAGTAATATGAATAAATTCAATTCAAACTATTCAAAAAAATTCAAATATTTCAAAGAATATGGAATGGAAGAGTACTATAATTTCTAAAACCTAATTATTCTTATCTCTCTATCGCTGTTTCACTATTCATTTTTCATTGCTCTCACTCGTTTGCTCTACAATACAAAAAAGATTGACAAAATAGCAGAAACTTATTCATATATATTAAATCATAAATTTTCTAAAGTCTTTGCTGACCATTTATTTTATGTTGATTTAAGTTAAAATTGGGTTTTATCTGGTTTAGTCATCAAGTCATTTTGAGAACGGGTCAGGTCGGGCTCGGGTTCAAGTTTTCTTGAGTTTCATTTCAATTGGGTTCGGGTTCAAGTTGTTAACTTTTTTGGTTAAATCGGATTAGATCGAGCTTCGGTTTGGGTTGGTTAGGTCAAATTTTTCCATCCCTACACATAGTGAGTTCATTGAAACTCAAGCAAGGTGCATCCACTATGTTCACCTATACACTCAATGAAAGGTTCAATGATGAGCTAAGCTCACTTGGTTGGCAACCTAAGCCTTGCTAAGAGCAAGTTAGAAGGCAAAACTCGCTAGGCATAGGTTGATGCCCATGAGAGGACTAGATAGAAGACAAGTCTTAAGGGACTAGAAAGCCATGCATATAGCTTTAGTCTCACACTGTTTTGAACTCATAGTAGGTAGCTTATTATATATGTCTACATGTCTTTAATGTTTTTCTTACAGGTTGAAGGATCCTTTACTGAGAATTGCTGATTCTCACTTCCATTAGTCTTTATTGTGTAGACTTTATATCTGTAGAGCTAGCAACCGTCTAGGGTTACTGGGCTATGCTTATGAGTAGGTATATTATGTTAGTGTTGTGCCCAAAAGCCAAGCATGATATAATTGTATTTTGGACATTGAGGCATGATAGTTTATTGAGGCGTTAATCTAGCAATTATATTTGTTGTTTTGTTTCTGCGTAATATAAGAAACATAATTATAATCCTAGAATAATAATATTCTTAAATGTCCTTGGTCTAGTATTATCGTGGAACGGATTACAATAATAAGTAAAGACTAGTATAAGTGGAGACTAATATAAGATATATAGTTTACATATGGGTACAAGTTAGAGAACTTGTGTACTGGACCAGCCCACCATGAGAATGCTACATGGATCATTATAAGGGTGTCATAAGTGATTCTCGTAGTGATTATGTATATGTAGTCCTTTGACCTAAGGTCCTCAAGGTTCCCTACATGTAAGTCTCATACTTTGATCATTTCCTTTGTTGCTTATGACTGAGTGAACCTGAAGGAGGTCATTGGGTATGTCACATATCATGTGGAGGGTTTTGTATGATCAAGATGAGATTTGTCCCTCCTATGTAATGGGAGTGATATCTTCAGGCCCCTTGATAGAGTGAGAATAAGAAAATGTATGGCCATGCGTGAATGAGTTGATATACGATATCAATGTCATCAGTTTAAGTTAGTCTATTTGGTAATCAAGAAACCATAGATTGGGCTATATGTGAGTGACACATTCCATGTCTCATGCTTAGTCTTGATATCTTGGATAAAGGGACAATGTCATATACGGATAATGATTATAAAGGTTTAGTTGAATCACTGACAATCTTGTCACTTGGGCAACATCGATGTGTTGCTAGAAACCGCTAATTATTTATGATCATAAATATGATTTATGATTATTGCCAATGTGGTAGGAGCATATTGGGTTGCACACATAGAGCCAATTAGATTATTTAAGTGTATGGGCCGAATTGTTTGGTCTTGGTTTCATGATAATTTCGTATTAATGATTGGCTCAAAGGTTGAGCCATTATTAGGCTTGAAATTAAAGCCTAATTGGATTAGGGCTTTGAAACCGGTTAGGCTTGGGATTTATGTCTCACTATAAGTACATCATATAGTGAGAAATTTGTAGCTCTTGCCCTAGCTTCCTGAAGGACAAAATCAAAAGAGTTCTAAAAGTTTCAGCAGTACTCTTCTCTTGGCATTCTTTGGAGGACGCAAGCTAGCATTGCGAGTGCGAGAGGAATGCATCTACCGGGACGTGGTGGAGGTGTGGTGATCCTGAAAAGCTCGTGTGGATACCGTAGAGAGCTTGAACATATCAATTGTTCATGTCTTGTGATTTGACTCAACAGTTAGGTAAAAGATCTCAACAAAGCTAGTTATAAAATTTGGAGCACCCAATTTGCCCCATTTTATTTGGATCCTCAAGAGTTTCAGTTACATTCCACTACACTTGCTTGGTTCTCAAAACCCTACAGTGATGTTAGAGCTACTTGTGAAACCTTAAATCAGGATTGAATGTCAAATTGCATGACATGTTGTGTGTTCTAATGTTTTGATCATTAATTAGATTGATTCATGATGCATGAAACCGAAACTCATAATGTATATACGAGATATATGAAGAAACAACACAAACTGGTTAACAAGATTAACCCTAGATTGATCAGTATGAGATACCCACACGGATTAGGATTTTTACAATAGTTGCAAAACCCTAGCATGGATCGGATTAGGGTTGTTTGGACATCGAGAGTAGAGCACTTTTGGTAGGTCGAATGGAGGTGCTCTCAGTTGCTTAGTTGATCGAAATAAAAGTTCTCAGGTAACATAATTGTAAGACAATTTTTGCAACCAGCCATTGATTGGTTAGCAGGACCGTCATATGTAAAGCGCCACATTAATAAAAACTAGTTAATCAATGCGCGTTAATTGACATGCTATTTTGTTGAATGAGATTTGATGTGATATGCTGATTGGTGTTTGAAGCATGGTGCGTGGTTATAGCCCTTGTTGGTTGTACTTGTAAATAGGGCCTGTGAATCGTGCCATATTCTTGTTATTCTCATTGTACATTCTTTTCTCACCTTACTCCCATTGAATGTAACTCGAGGTTTTTATTATTGATGTAATTGTACATTATGGGATCATCCAATGTGGTGTGTCCAAGGAGGAGAAAGAGCTTGTGAAGACCCTTTTCTTTTTTTAGGCTTTTATGTTATTCTCATTGGCTTGAGAATATTGCATAGTTTGGACAATAACCATGTCATGTTTACTTTGTTGTTAGCATGAGATGCATGTTATATATTTGTATGTGATGCATATATAAGACAACTGGAGATAATAATTGATGAGATCAAAAGGAAAAATCTCTCAAATAAAATATTAATTCATTAAATGTGATACTTTCCAAATGTTGGCACTCGTCAAGACTTTGATCAACATTGGGTGGGTTTGCCAAAGCAAAGTACCTATGTTCATCTTGGTAAGGCATGATGGGATACTAGTGATGTCCAAATTACTAACTTTGGGTCCGACTTAACTAAGTCATCTTAATAGGATTGGGGACTTAGAGGCATAGGGTTGGGCTTAAGTTCATGAGATAAGCTTGGACAAGTGTTGTTCACCCAACTACCCAAGAGTTGCATAAAATGCAATTGACAAGGAGTTGCCTACCTAAATAACTATAATTTAAGAGAAAAGCCAAAGCTGACTCAGGTTGTGGCGAAATATGGATCTTGGCCCACTAGAATACGTTAGCATCAAGGTGTTCCGAAGTAATATCGGGGGTTATTATTTTGAGTAAAATAGTGGGAGTATCTTTTAATAAAAGTCTTTTTTAAATGAATTAAAATGCATGACTCTTCTACTGCATATTTACTGTTGTAGATTACCATGACACAAAACACATTGACACTTTCATTGTGATTGATCCTTGAGAAGGAAAAACTATATGGGACCAACTTTCTCAAATGGTACCAAAATTTAAGGATAGTCCTCAAGCAAGAGAGAAAGGCTTATGTCCTAGAGCAGCCTATTCCGAATGAGCCTGTTCCTAATGTTCTAAGAGCTATAAGGGATGCTCACAAGAGGCATTCTGATGATGCTTTCGATGTTGCTTGCCTCATGCTGATAATCATGGAATTTGAGCTTCAGAAGCAACATGAGAACGTAGGGGCATGTGATATGATCGAACATCTCAAAATGCTCTTCCAAGAGCAAGCTAGGCATGAAAGGTTAGAGACCTCTTATGCATTATTTCAGTGAAAAATGTTTGAGGGAAGTCCCGTGGATCCTCATGTGCTCAAGATGATTGGGTACATTGAATCTTGAGAGTTTGAGATTTTCTCTTCAGAAAGAGTTGGTTGTTGATGTAGTCCTGCCATTGTTGCCGAAAAGCTACAGTCAATTCGTCAAGAACTATAACATGAACAACCTTGACAATTCCCTTTATGAGTTGCTCAACATGTTGAGAACTGCTAAGCAAAACCTTAAGAAGGCTAAGCCCATTATGATGGTACAAAAGGAAAAGGAAAGAGAAAAGCCAACAAGAAGAAGGATAAAGCTGATGGAAAGTCCATTGCTAATTCTTCTTCAGTTGCACTAAAACCATCTGGTGGTGTGGCTAAGGAAGGGGAGTGCTTTCATTGGAAGCAACCTAGACACTGGAAGCGCAACTACAAGCTCTATTTTGAAGAACTTGTTAAGGAGAAGGGAAGTAAGACTTTCACTTCAGGTATTTTTGTTATAAAGGCTAACTTTTCTACTTCCTCATCTTAGGTATTGGATATTGGATGCTGGATATGAATCTTGCATTTGTGCAAATGTGTAGTATCTAAGTAGGAGTAGAAGATTGGCCCGAGGTGAAGTGGGCCTTCGTGTTAGAAGTGGAGCAAAGGTTGCTGCCTTAGTCGTAGGGACTTATGTGCTCACTTTACCTAGTGGATTAGTTTTAGAATTAGACAACTGCTACTTTGTGCCTATTATTAGTAGAAATTTGATTTCTGTTTCTTGTTTGAATAAGAAAGGTTTTTCATTTATAATAAAGGACAAATGTTATTCTATTTATTTGAATAAAATCTTTTATGATAGTGCTCGACTTAGTAATGGTTTGCATATGCTAGAACTAAAAAATCCAATCTATAATGTGAATACCAAGAAGGTCAAATTGAATGATTCAAACTCGACCTCTCTCTGGCGCTGTCGTTTAGGCCATACAAATGAGACCAATATATCCAAGCTCCATAAGGATGGTTTATTGGACTCATTTGATTTTGAATCATATGAGACATGTGAGTCATGTTTATTGGGCAAGATGACCAAAACCCTTTTCGCTAGGCAAAGTGAAAGGGTTAATGACTCATTATGATTCATACATAGTGATGTATGTGGCCCTATGTCTACACACACTAAAGGAGGTTTCCAATACTTCATTACATTTACTGATGACTTCAGTAGATATGACTATGTGTATCTCATGAGTCACAAGTTAGAATCCTTTGAAAAGTTCAAAGAATTCAAAAATGAAGTAGAGAATCAACTCAGGAAGGTATCAAAGTACTTTGATCAGATCAAGGTGGAGAATACTTGGATTGAGAATTCCTTGACTATCTAAAGGAGTGTGGTATAGTATCATAACTCACTCCACTTGGTATACCTCAATGGAATGGTGTATCTAAAAGGAGCAATCGAACTCTATTAGACATGGTTCAATCTATAATGAGTCAAGTTGACCTTCTAAACTCCTTTTGGGGACATGCTCTAGAGACATTCGTTTTTCCACTAAACTGAGTTCCATCTAAATCGGTTAAAAAGACACAATATAAGATATAGAGTGGGAGGTGTCCTAGTCTGTATTTTATGAAGATTTGGGGCTGTGACGCTTATGTGAAACATCAATCTTTTGACAAGCTAGGGCCCAATTATCATAACTGTCTATTTGTTAAGTATCCCAAAAAAGCAAAGGGTTACTATTTCTACAATCTTTTAAAAAAAAATGTTTGTTGCTTGAACTGGTGTCTTTCTAGACAAAGAGTTTATCTCTAAAGGAACTAGTGGGAGGAAAGTAGAACTTGAATAAATTCAAGAACAATAAGGTGACATTGAACCTGAAATGGAACCTAAACAGGCACCACAAGATGTTATGATTTAGGAGTCTATTCCTATAACATAGAGCCCACGTAGGTCTAGTAGGATTTGGCATGAGCCTGAGATATGGATTTCTCGTGACTTACATTGGCGATGTGATGCTCATGGATCAGGATAAGGCCACAACCTACCAACAAGCTATGTTGGGGCCTGACTTTAAGAACCGGCTAGAGGCCATGAAATCCGAGATGGAATCCATGTATGAAAACCGAATATGGACTTTGGTTGATCCACCCGAAGGGGTAAAACCTATAGGGTGCAAATGGGTTTTCAAGAAGAAAACTGGCATGGATGGTAATGTGATTACCTTTAAAGGACAATTGGTTGCAAAAAGGTTTCAAGCAAATTAATGACATTGACTATGATGAAACTTTTTCACCAGTCAACATGCTTAAATCCATCCTAATTTTATTGGCTATTGCTGAACACTATGATTATGAGATATGGCATATGGATGTCAAAATTGCTTTCCTTAATAGAAAGCTACTTGAGGATGTGTAGATGACACAGCCTGAGCGTTTTGTCACTTCTGAGAATGCCAATAAAGTGTGAAAGTTACAAAGGTCCATTTATGGACTGAAGCAAGCTTCTTGGAGTTAGAATCTTCGTTCTGATGAAGTAATCAAAGAGTTTGGTTTTATAAAAAATGAAGATGAACCTTGTGCCTACAAGAAGGTTAGTAGGAGCGCTATTGTTTTCTTGGTGTTGTACGTTGATGACATACTACTCATTGGGAATGACATTCCTGAGCTACAGTCTGTAAAGACTTGGCTAAGGAAATGTTTCTCTATGAAGGACTTGGGTGAAGCAGTTTATATGTTGGGCATTAGGATCTATAGAGATAGATCTAGAAAATTGCTTGGCCTAAGTTAAAATACATACATTGACAAGGTGCTAAAAAGGTTTAGCATGCAAGAATCCAAGAAAAGATTTTTGCCCATGTCACATGGTATAACTTTTTCTAGATCTCAGTGTTCGAGTACACCTCAGGAGAGGGAGTGTATGAGTAACATTCCATATGCCCCGACAATTGGATCTATCATGTATGCCGTGGTATGTACTTGTCCCAATGTCTCGTGTACCTCGAGCATGACGAGCAAGCACCTATCAAACCCCGGTGAGAGTCACTGGACAACTATTAAGAACATCCTTAAGTACTTATGAAGGACTAAGGATGCATTCTTGGTCTTTAGAGGCAAAGATGAGCTCGTTGTAAGCGGTTACACTGATGCTAGCTTCCAATCCGATAAGGATGATTTCAGATCACAATTCTGTTATGTGTTTTGCATTGGTAGTGGTGCTATGAGTTGGAAGAGTTCAAAGCAAGAAACAGTAGCCAACTCTACAGCAGAATTTGAGTACATTGCCGCCTCTGATGCTACAAAAGAGACAGTTTGGATCAAGAGGTTCATCACAGAACTTGGAGTGCTTCCAAACATTGCTGACCTAATAGAGCTCTATTATGACAACAATGGAGCAATTACACAGACTAAGAAACCCCGATCTCACTAGCGATCCAAACACATACTCCAGCGCTATCATCTCATTTGGGAGATCATTGAAAGGGGTGATGTGAGGATATGCAGGACTTCGACAGACAGCAACATTGCTAATCCACTGACAAAACCCCTTACGTAGCAAAAGCATGATAGCCTTTCTAGGTCTATCGGTATTGGATACATGGATAATTGGCTTTAGTTCAAGTGGGAGAATGTTAGTGTTGTGCCCAAAAGCAAATCATGAGATGATTGTATTTTAGACATTGAGGCATGATATTTTATTAAGGCATTAATCCAGGAATTATGTTTGTTGTTTTGTTTCTGTGTAACGTAATAAACATAATTATAACCCTAGAATAATGATATTCTTAAATGTTCCTGGTCTAATATTGTCGTGGAGCGGGTTGCAATAATATGTAAAGACTAGCATATGTGAAGACTAATATAAGACATGTAGCCTACATATGGGTACAAGTTGGAGAACTTGTGTACTAGACCGACCCATCATGAGAATGCTACATGGATCATTATATGAGTGTCATAAGTGATTCTCATAGTGATCATGTATATGTAGTCCTTTAACCTTAGGTCCTCAAGGTTCCCTATATGTGAGTCATATACTTTGATACTTTCCTTTGTTGCTCATAACTGAGTGAACCTAAAAAAGGTCATTTGGTATGTCACATATCATGTAGAGTGTTTTGTACGATCAAGATGGGATTTGTCCCTCCTATGTAATGGGAATGATATCTTCGGGCCCATTGATAGAGTGAGACTAAGAAAATGCATGGCCATGCTTGGATGAGTTGATATACAATATCAATGTTACTAGTTTAAGTTAGTCTACTCAGTAATAAAAAAACCATAGATCGGGCTATACAAGAATGACACATTCCATGTCTCGTGCTTGGTCTTGATATTTTGGACTAAGGGACAATGTCATATACGGATAATGATCATAAAAGTTTAGTCGAATCATCGACAATCTTATCACTTGGGTAGCAATGATGTTTTGCTAGACATCACTTACTGTTTATGATCATAAATGTGATTTATGATCATTGCAAATGTGATAGGAGCCTATTGAGTCACACACATAGAGCCAATTAGATTATTTGAGTGCATGGGCTGAATTGTTTGTTCTTGGTTTCATGATAATTTCGTATTAATGAGTGGCCCAAAGGTTGAGCCATTACTAGGCCTGAAATTAAAGCCTAATTGGATTAGGGCTTTGAAACACATTAGGCTTGGGAGTTGAGTCTCATTATAAGTACATCATATAGTGAAAAATTTGCAGCTCTTGCCCTAGCCTCCTTAAGGACAAAGTTAAAAGAGTTCTGAAAGTTCTAGTTACATTCTTCTCTTACCATTCCTTGGAGAACGCAAGCTAGCACTGCAAACACAAAAGGAACGCATCTACTGGGATGTGGTGGAGGTGTGGTGATCCCAAGAGGCTCATGTGGGTACCATAAAGAGCTTAAACATATCAACTGTTCAAGTCTCGTGATTCGAATCAATAGTTGGGTGAAAGATCTCAACCGAGCTAGGTGTAAAATTTTGAGCACCCGATTTACCTAATTTCACTTGGATCCTGGAGTGTTTTGATTACATTCCGCTGCGCTTGCTTGGCACTCGAAACCCTACATATTATTTATTTGAATATTTATGATTATAGTTTTATGGCTTACTTGTTGGTTAAGTTATTTTTGCTAACTATAGTGTTGTTTGGCTATCAGAGGCTAGTGAAAGACAAGGCTTTAAAGATCTTGCCACTTGGAGATTTAACCTAAAGGTAAGAGGTGGTTACGGATCTCAGTAGCTGTAGTATCAATTTATAAATTTATATATATGGTTGAGTAGTTGACTCTAGGGTCACTTTTAGGTGTAAGCATAATCTACTTTTGTATAAATGCTTGCATGTGGTTAATTATGTGTAGTTAATTACACAGTTAATTGTATGCTTTAATGGTCTTGAAACTTGGGTTTTAGTGAAATGTCATAGCAATGTTTTATGTTTTATTACTTGTTTTATTGTTTAAGTCAAAAACAATGCTTATGTGTGGTTGCATAATGGGTTAATTAACTAGAAGCGTGAATGTTTTAAATACTGTGCATACAATTAATTAACCAATTATGACCAATGTTAGACAAGTTCTCATATGTTTCCTAGGTAGGCCCACAAGGAGCCATCACAATTGGTATCATAGTTAGGCCATGGTCATTAGAGGCTAATAACTAAGATCTAGTTAATTGTACTTGTGCTAGAGTAGTTAGTACTAACTAATATTTGTAAGTTGTCATCTAGCTTTAGCCACAAGTTGCTTTGGTGAAAACTAGGTTAGGTGCAATATGGACATTCGGTCTAGTGTATCAATATTGGGACAGTTGTTTTGGCTTGCTCCAAGGTAGTGTAACACATTGGTACAAGTAGTTTGGATTTGACCGCCATCCTAGGAAACCATTTTCAAACCTCAAACTCAAAGTAGGTGACATGATTTGTCAGACTAGAAGGGCATGGAAACCTTCAAGGTGGGAAATGGCATCACACTTAGTGGATTATTCCTGAAGTTCTAGAATTGAACCCACTATTTGTTGATGAGTTAGGTGACCAAAAAATAAGCTAAGGATTCACTGACTTAAATGATGAACATTGGCCATGTAGACAATAAAGCAACATTGAGGAGCATTCTTGTACTTTTTTTTTCATCAAGATTATAGATTTGAAGCCAAAACCACAAAGGCCTTAAGCTAGTATGTCAAGACACTTGATGATCATCTGTGTAAGAACTACCAGCAAATGGGTCACGATGTGTTAGCTATAAAAAAAGAATTAGGAAAGTCAAAGACATGAAATGGTAAAGTGGAGGTTGGCTCACCCAACTTAGTTAGAACATAGACAATACACCCATAGTGCATAAGTTGGCAAAGGACAAAAAGAAAAAATGGATCATGAAGAACAAGGGCTTATGCCTAGGGTGGAAGAAGTTCATGGCTCTAAGCCTTGCATTGAGGAAACTAACTTTTTTTGTTTGAGTGGTCATTAAATAGTGATGTGTTTGGGCTCAATTAAGTTAAGACTAGCCTAGGAAATGCTACCCCAATAGTAGTTTCCATAGAGAGTCGACCTACTACACAGGATTTGAGTTTTGCCTCAGCCAGTCAGGTGGTCAAAGTAGGTGGCTGGCAACTTGATGTGATGGGTAGTCTATATGAATTCATGGGTAGTGAGGATTTAGTACGATAGAAGCCCTTATCCTTTTACTAAAAGTTTGATTTCATTGTTTATAACTTCTGGCATAGTTTTAGTTGGCTTATTGGGTAGTTTTTGAACAGGGCTAAAAGTGAGCCAAGTGCATTAGGACCTATGAATACACTGAGTGTTGGGCGATACCCAGAACCTTAGAACCCACTTGTTAGCGTGTGAACCCACATAAGTATAGTCTGAAATGCCTTAGATTAGAAGTGTTCTAATGTTCCATAGATTATGTTCTTTGGCGAGTTGGTAATGAATGATTAGATAGCTGAATGGATGAGTTTTTTAGACTAGCCAAACAACAAAGTGGTTCGGTCATATTCTGGGAAGGTAAGTAGGTAAGTTTTAATTTTATTTCTAACCATGGAATGTAGGTGATGACCATAGAAGAAGCAATGAGTAAGAAACTTGTTCGGGGAGTAAACAAATGAATAGATTCATTTTTCTATTAGTTGTATAGACTAGGGTAAAGGCAGTAAAAGTGGAGTCATTGCTAGGGTTCTTCTTGATTATTGGAAGGTAGTAAGAGAACCTGAACAATAAAAACAACTACTATGGACCAAGGGATAACTGGTGTCCTAAAGTCACCATCCTGAGGTAAAGTAGAGTCGTGGGCACCAAGGTAATTTGTGGAAGAATAAAACTCGACTAGTAAAGCTAGCCAAGTAGGTAAAGGACTAAGTCTTACGTGGAATCGAGGAAGTTGTTGTGATCGCTTGGTGTTTTATGTTAGTGGTAGAAAGTTAGTAAGTGTTGAACTGTCAGGTTAGGACCAACCAAGTAATGCATAGAAATAGAAGGCTTTGCTTTGACCCTTTGGGTTAGTGTTCAAGGAGCACCTGTGAAGAAGAGTTCACTATGACCAGTCAAGGTACGACTCACAAAGTAGCCACAATAAAAAGCAATTTCCCTAATTTTCTTAGCATGGGTCCTAGAGCTATGATCAGTTGCACGACATATTGAGCAATGCTTTAACTCACCTATCTTTGGCCATCTATTTTTTTCCTCTCCTAATTCATCTTGGGCTTTCCTTTTGGATTTTTTAGGCCTTCCTGCTTTTGGCCTACCTATGGAGGGTGAGAGCACCTTAGGACCATTATTTGCAGGCCACAGTTTTGTTCCATTGATAGGGTTCAAACTGTGCTGGTATGTCTTAATGTATGTTTCCACCTTGTAACAGTCTTCAACATAGCTCTCAAGTTGTGCACCAATCTATCTCATGCAAGCAACTACATGAGCACATGGTATTCCAGTTAAGACCCACCTTTTACAAGAACATGTGTGGCCTATAAGGTTAACAACAAACTGCTCTGCTCCACCATACACTTGATATGTTTCACCTCTACACCAGAAAAAATTAAAGTAGATTGAGTCCTCTTTAATTTTCTCAAGCTTATTCTAGACTTTGGGACAAAATGTCCCATTATTTTTCATCATAGCATCCCTTTTCAATTGGATTCTCCTAATTAATCTCACCATAATCAACTTCAAACAAGACAATATCTCTTTTCTCATTCATCCAGAATAGACTTGTTAAAACACTTTCATAAGTTATTAACCAACATATCATATTTTACATCATTGGTGGAATGTGACCCAGACCAATTTTGAGGAGGCCTAGAATTAAGCCAGTTAAAAGCTTAAGGGGTCTCACTTTTCAATAGGTTTTTCCATGTCTCATATTTTGTCACATAAGAAGCCTTTGTAGCATTCCAAAGGAGATCTTTCAACCTCTTACTAGTGTGACCAACTCCTTTGAAGTTGCTATACATGTGATGAACACAAAATATATGTTTTGCTTTTGGAAATAAATACTCCAACACGAGCACCAAACCCTTACCAAAATGCACAATAGAAAAGTGAAGTCAGTTGCTTAACAAAATGGATTCAATTGGTTAACAAAATGGATTTAGTTATTTACCTTTTCCCTATCTTACATAAATGTCCAATGGAAGAAGTTCTCTATTTAAATGTCCTTAGCAAGAAGATTCAAGAACCACATCCAAGAATCCTAACAATCTGACTCAACCACAACATATGCAATGGGATAAATGCAATCATTTGCATTTATTCCAACAGCTATCAGAAGCTGACCTCCATGTCTAGACTTAAGAAACATCCATCAATACTTATGACAAATCTACACCCAGCCAAAAAGCCTTCCTTCAACGGTTCAAGGTAGACATGCGGTTTATGAAAAACCCCCAACTCACACTGTAGTACATATGTAGTACTAGGGTTCTGTTTCATCAGCTCAAATTCATACATTCTCAAATTAGCTATTAGGCATTCTCATCACCCTCAATCTCTTATAGGGCCTTCATCTTCAACCCTTATGCCTTCCACCTACTAACCTCAAGGCCAAATTCTCTCCTTACATTCCCCATTAACCCTGGAGCACTCCAATTTGGGTCTTCTCTCAGGTACTCAACATACCTTTTGGCTAAAAACATGTAGTCTGCTTGTTTGTTGTTGAACCCTTTTATGCATGTACATTTTAGGTTCATAGTTCTAGTTTAAAATGTCCTAGGTTCATTCTTGATAGTAGAAGAATAAATAAAAATGAGCGATTGGCCCATAACACTTATACCTTAACCTACCCTTGTCTTGTTTTGCTTGCTTAACTTTGTCAAACCTCTGTTTCACCAAAAACACCCACAGCTTCCTTCAATTCCTTCTTTTTCCGTGAACTTCATTCCAAGATTGAATTGTGGATTTTTCATGCCAACCAATGGATAAAACTCAGGAGGTTTTCTATATTTTCCATCATCATTAAACCCATATTGACTTTCCAAATCCTTAGAAGTGGCATATTCTAAACTCTGACCATCATTGTCCTTATTCAAATGCACACCAGGACCATCAGCAAATGTTTGTTCTCCAGCAGTACTAGTTTCACCAATCCTTCACTTCCTTGATTTTTTATGAGATTTCTTACTCATATAAACACCCTTTTCAACATCATAATCCACAGAAAGATCATATAGACCATCATCTAACACATCATCATCAAAGAAATCATAGTCCTCATCGTGGAAGTCTGAATCTTGGCTATCATCATCATCTAACTCACTTTCATCTCCTACTACATTATGATCTACTACTTTTATCTACAAACTCAATCTTATCATCCTTTCATCTTGCACTCTTTTTACCAGAGGACTGAGCTTCTTTAAATCCTTATATGACCTATCAATGGAAGTGTTCTTAAGTAACAACTTTCCTTTATCAACCTACTTTTGACCTTTCATGTACCTCCTACATGTATTTGATAGAGTAAATGGTTTATTGCCTAACTTAATATTATTCAAAAATTCCTAAAGTAATCTTTCCCTATCCTCTTTGTTGTAGTTTCCACTAACCTTATTGTTTTCTGCTCCACTCTTACTACTACCATCCTCATTGATCAACTTCAACGTAACAGTACTCGTAGGAGACCCACCACCTTGAATGTTCTACACATCTGAAGACAGCTAAAAACACTTTTCTATTGTACATAAATCTCCATCACCTTCACATCAAATATGTGCTTCACCATTTCTAATAACTTTGAGTCACTTGAGAACATGACCAGACCTTTGTACAAGCTTTCCCTTGGTTTTCTCCAATAATACTTCATCCCCCATGAGCCAACCTTTATCTAAGCATCCACTAACATTCTATCAATCGAAACCATTAAGATCCTGTCAGAATCCATTCAGTCCATATAAACGATCTTATCTAGCTCATAACTAACATTAGATTCATCATCATGTAGACAGGAGACCATATCACCATGGTGCAGTTCAATGGTGAAATATTCATCACCTTTCCCTACCATAGTCAACAAAAAATGTGAATCAGATTAAAAGACACTCAAGGAAATTTATTTTTGTTATGATCTAACCATATATCATACAAGATGATTTGATTCCAAGACAATAAACCATAGCTCTCTTAAGCACTCACAATACCATAGCTTTTCACATTCCACAACCAAAAACAATAGCAACCACACATAATACAAGAATATCTCTAACAATGTACAAAACCCTTTCACTATCAAACATAAAAATATCCACTAAACCACCCCATTAAAGAATAGCCAGTTAAAAAATAGCCATTATCAAACAATAACCATGCTAAACCTGATTCCTCTTTCAATAAAAAAAACTAAACCTCATCAAGCAAAGTTCAAATGTGAAATCAACAAACAAAAGAAGAACAAAAATTGATCAACATGGAACTCACACACCACATATTTCTCAAGATATTTCAGCAACCACTCTTTGCCACTATTCTCTCGAATCTCCCCCTTGATACCCAATTCGACAAGCACTCAAACACACTCGCCTTGGTTTACAATCATATGATGAAATGGTCTATACTTGAATTCCTTTCCCACTTGATCAAGCTTAGGGTTATGAATCAGTGTTGTGTTCTAACCTTTTTGTCTCCCCTGTCCTAAATCTCTCTAGCCATATCCACTAACACTAACATAGAGTTAAGACAACTGCCACATACGACTCCCCTTCTTCCATGTAGGACATTCGTCAAACCTTGATAGAGAATAACAGACAAAGTCCCCATTAACAACAAATCAAAATTTTAAACATACAATTGCTACATTCGACAAATTGAGTACAAATATGCAAAACAAAGTACATTTTAAGGGCAGACCATACAATTTAACCTAGATTTTATCTTATTTTTACTGTTCCCATCTTTCTAATGTCTATTACTGTTTCGGCATTATTTTTTTACAGACCTGAACATCATCAATGACGCACAAATTGGCTATGAGCAAAACCCCTTGTTTTTTCGCTACATTATTTAAATGCTAACTTTGCGAACGTGATTTGCATGCGACACAGGACCAGTTTGAAAATAAATGTTGGAAAACTATTTAACAATATTCAATCCATGTCATGTCTTATTGCGTACTTTCGCTGTTCCAACATGACTATCTGCTTTCTAACCCAATTCTTTATTTTGTTCTTAAAAAAAGTAGATGGATTACGTACATACATAAATCTTTTTTATGAGGTAAACATTTGAAGTTGAGTAGTGCAACTTGGCCTTGCATCAAGATATATATATATATACACACCCACACACACCCTGTAAATGAAAAGGTTCAAATAAATAAAAATTGTTAATTCAAGCTATTGTACAACTCCTATGAACACTAAGTACAAAAACCTAGCTTCCGCTATTTTTTTTTTCTCATCGTCTTCTTCTTCTCTTCTCTCTGCCTTTAGGTAGGTTTGGATATCAAACCAAGTTTGATTGGTTGATTTAATGTCTTTGTTTTACCCAATCAATTATTCTAATTTTTTCCCCATCATTTCTTCTTTTTCTTTCTCCTCTACCTCCTCCTCCTCCTTTACAAAACTCTATTATCACCATTAGCACGAGTATCATTTGTACCGAATGCTTTACAAAGGACATATTTGAGTGAATCATTTTGGTGTTAATAGATCAGCTTTGGTGTTAATGAATCAAGTAGAGCATGGAAAGCAGTAAAACATATAGGCGTGAGACATTTCTAAATAATAGATCAGATATTTGTGTCTATTTTTTGTCTATTTGAGCTATCAGCTACAATTTATGCTTGGATGACCTATTAGTCTAACTAAGTATTGGTATGTTTTTTTTCCAATTGGCAGGTATGTTAGTCTAATAGATTTTTTTTCTAAAAAAACATGAGTTTAGTAGAGCTCATTCTTTATTTTGACTTTTTCCTCCAATTATTTGTGAGTTACTATCCTTAATTTATTCTAGTTTATATAAAAGTTTCAGCTTGATCCAAATTTTTTCTTTTTATTCAATGTTGCAGAGATGAATAACTCTTTTGATGATCAGTATTATATCTTTGTTGTTCTTTAAAGTATTATATCATTGGTTTGTAAGATATTATTTGACTTAATTTTAAATAAAATAAAGTTTATTTTATAAAAAATACTAACCAATAAGTAGAGAAAAGACATAATCTTCCATCTATCAAAAAAATAAAAAAGACATAATCTTCCCGTCAATTAATAGAAAATTAATTATTTCGTTGGAAAGCATTGGATGTTAGGCGTTAGAGCTGCATTTTTTTTTGTGTCACGTCAAGATTCATTTTCGATTAGGAAAATTTTTGAAACAATTTTGTGTAAAAAATTGTACTCTCAAGTAATTCTGCCAAAAAAAATTAAAAATTGTAAGCACATGGTGGAGTTTTTCAAGAAATAGAATTTTCGTAACAAATTCAGCAAGTTGACTAATGATTAACGAAACAAAAATCAGGGGGAAATTAGCACGTTTTAAATGGGCAATCTGTTTTAAAGTCATTGAATAGTGACACGTAACTGATGGAAAATAACAATGGGAGAATGCGTCAATGGGACGTTACCCGGATCGGGACGTCTAAGGATTATAATAATAAAAGCATTATTAGTGCGGATATGCTTGTAACGATGCACTAATTTAGCCAGGACAGATTCCTACCATCCATATTAATTTCAGCTCCCGGAAATGATAGATAATGTCATACATATTAAAATGTTTATAAAAATTTTTCAATTATTAAATGAATTGTGTCGAACGGGTAATATATTCTGTATCTAATTATTTTCTAGGGATAATTACAAATTATCCCTTTATCTTTTGGTTTTCTTATTAGAAAACCTGATGCTCTTCTAATAAAATTTGGAAGTGAAAAATCTATGTAAGCACTCAATCAGCTATAGTTCTTTTCTTTTTTCATTTTTCTATCTTAGATCACACGCGTTAAATAATTAAACAAAAAATAAAAGTACTTCAAAAGAAGAATAGGGCGCAAGAATTACACGCGCGCACACATGGTCATAAATGATTTCGGTTCCTACAAATGTATAAAATAGTTTTGTGTTTAAAGAAGAAAAAAACACTCTAGAAACAATAACGTTTCTTGTAAATTTCACAAAAATTCCCAAACTTTTAATTATCATTCTATTTTAGAACCTACTAATATTAAATATTTTGTTTTAGTTCTTAGCCTATTAAAATGGTTTTATTTTGGTAACTCAGCAAATGGAATATACTCTGAGTAGCTGTCTGATATAAACTTTTAAAATTTTAATATACAATATCCATGATTTGCTTTTCAGAAAGTTTAAACTATGCAACAAACTTTTTTAAGTCAATAAACAATCTAGAATTAGTAGTTTTTCATTCTTTAATCAAATAAGTCTATTTTACGGAGAGGAAAACTTAGTTTTTTTTTGTATTCAGAAACATTAAAAATACAAAGGATTACGAGGTGCTATAGGAAACTTGGGTTTTTTTTTCTTGTATTTAGCAGTAGTTTTGCCACTGCTAAGGTGTATTGGCTAGCGGAGAGCGTTTTGCCTGTTGCTTGAACTTGTACTGGCCCTATTGTACCCCTTTACAAGCTGAGCTGGATGAACGGAATGAGAAAAATTTGGTAATTTGAAGTGTCCCTTAAATATAAAAAATATTGTAAAAATTAATTTTACTAGAAGATTGTTTCCAAATGGTTGAAATTATAGTATAAAATTTCAATTAGATGGTTACTCTGATTTAGCATATTCCATCTAATACAGATTAAAATAAAATATTTTTTTATAGATTTAGGACAAAAACAGAACACTCAATAGATTAAAGATTAATATAAAATACTAGATAAAGGTTAGGTACTAATTTGCGTAATATTTGTATGAAAGTGTAAAAAAGTTTATGATGATCAGATATTAATTTGTAAGATATGCTTAGAATCTCTGTGACAAGAATTGTTACTTCATCTGTTATAGAATATTTTTCATTGTTTATTTACAGCTGTAAGCAATAATATGTTTTTTTTTCTCTGTCCAATTTGACAACAATACTATTTACGATTAGGATTAAGTTTCTGGTTACTTTATAAATAATGGAGACCACTACACCAAGTCTTTAAAGCTAAGTGCTAAAAGTCATATGGCTTTTTCCCTGGGGAACTTCTCGTGTCCACAACTTAAGATTCGGATTAACAGTTGTGTGTGAGGTGTGGAAATTAGATTGATAATGTAGGTTTTTGAATTTTAAAATTTGTTATTAATTGAGGAATAATTATAATATTTGTTAGGACATTTCAGAAAATAAAATCTATTTTATTGTTGTTATTGTTAAAGGATCCAAATCAATTGCAATTTCTTAGTTTTGACAATAAACTTTTAATATTCTAACCAATATCAATTAACATAGAGACTAACTAGTTTGTATACCAATCTAATACAATTAAATATCAAAAAATTAGTCACAAATACTAGAACAACAGTCATAGACATAAGACTAACTAATTTATACACTAACCTAATATAATTAAACACCAAAAAGGTATTATTAGATATCAGAACAATAGTTATAAATACCAAAATAGTAATACTAGACACTTGAGTAGTTGCATCACACACTAGACTAACTAATTTATACATCAATCTAATATAATTAGATACTATAAAAGCAATATTATAGTCCAAAATAACAGTTTTAGATGTCATTTTAGCCAATTTATGACACCAATTCCACATATACTATACAAAGAATTATGATCATGTGGGCATTTTTCATTCAAAACTAAGATATTTTTTTCCTACAAAAATAATTAAAATCTTAAACCTTAATTCTTCCATGATTACAAAGTTTATTTAAAATGGTTACTCCTTTATTTAAAACGGTTACTCTTTCCCCTAATAATTATTACCATATTTATTCCATAATTAAAAATATTTATTTAAAATGGTAACTGCCCTAACTTTAATAGTAACTACCTAACATTGTTAGCCTCACTATTAGTGGTAGACATCCACCCTAGTGGATGGTATAATGCATGTTTCCCCTCAATCTTTAACATTAATAGTTGATGCTCTCATTAATCATAACCCTTGTTTCTTAGTGGTAGTCAAAGTCCTAATGCGAATGGTTGGATAAGACCTCTGACTAGTTAACATGAGTGAACTAGGACCTAGAGTTGCAATAAAAGATAGCTTCGAAGCCCTAGAAAGTGTCTTAGGAGAAACTCTTTGACAATCAAATTAGCTCATCCGGTGATGATAGAAGTAGCTGAGGTTTTAGGGTGATTTCTAGTGCGTACCTTATATCCTGTAGGGGTCCTTTTTTTTATACACATGTGTTTACCAACACCATGGCCCCATAGTAATGTATTTAATGTAAGGTCCTACATATTCTCAAAATCTTCCCCTTATCAAATATTTGCCTTTATAAGGATTCTTCCTTACTTAGAAATCTTCATGAACTACTTTTATATATCGGCCCTGGTACCGAACCTTAATGGGTTAGATCTAGTATGATACCACCATGTACCTCTCATTAAAAAGTGTGGTATTTGGGCTCTTACATTTTTTGAGGCTCATGGCATAACAAAACAGTGCCTGTTGACTAATGTAATAAGTTTTGTTGCTAAAATGACACCTCATTAATGCCTGTTACACCACATTTGGATGCATATGAGATTCTTGGCAGTTGAGGGCCATATGGACTCTCTCTATTAGTTCGTTTGGTACAATAATCATGACCATTGGTAGTCATGGACTATCATTTAACTAGTTGCGGGAGTTAAAAGGACCCCGAGGGTTAATAATACCACTTGTCTCTACCTGCAAGTTTTTCACCACTTCATTTTTTGCTAGAAATATCTTATAGGTGCTCTTTGTGTGCTCTGTACCCTTTTTCCTTCTACGTCTACACTTTCTACCTCTTCCACAATATCTTTTACAGCTTCACCATACTGTCAATCATACTTGAGTTTAGCAATTTGAACAACTAAGATAACCCTTGCTCACCTTTGTTGATTTTTTTATGTGTTTTGCTTGTTCTTTTTGTTCTTTCATCATCGTCCTGTGGTTTTTTACCATTCCCTACACCAATAAATAGTTGTTATTTTTTTTTTCTTATTAGATGGCCCGTAAACCATCCATGGGGAAGGCGGCTGCCAGTGTTCATCCTAAGAAGGCCGATAAGCCATAGGCCATGAGGCCGCGACTAGATGAGGTAGCATCTATTGCTAATACCTTATCAGTAAAGGCAATGAAGATCATCACCACCACCAACAACTGGCTGGCAACGGTCAGGGCATGCATTGCCTAAAAAGGATTTTTTTTTTATGTATCCTACCCAGCTCCAAGCTAGCCTTTGTTTCCTCCCAGTTACCTTCTTCTATTTTGAACCTCGATCCCTCACAGGGTAGTTGTTTTTTAACCTTTCCATTGCAAGAGATTTTTAGAACTATAATAACTTGTTTTTTTTTTTTTGCCATAGTGACCTAGTGATAGTGCCCATGCTAGCAGACAAATTTGCCTATGCACAATACCTAAAATAGGCCACCTCTGATCGAAGGGTACGTCGCCAAGAAGATTTACAGGGGCATTTAATGTGCTTGGAAAGAGTCATGCCAAATGGGAACTTCAAGAAATTGTTCTCATTCCCTAACCAGCAGTTTAATGAAAAGACCTTTGGTACAATGAGGGTTCAACAGGCCAATTCTAGTTATTCTAGAGTAGAGAACCTTTTGTATTGAGTTTTGTGGGCTACGAGGGTGTTGATGATTAAGCCAAAGTTACTAGTAAAACGTAAAAAAATTCTTTTTATTTTTAAAAGTTTTTAATATACAAACCATCTTCACCATTTATGCAGGTATAGGTCACGCCATCATGTTACCAGACAATAAATTAGGGCTACAGAAAAGGTTTATCAAGGCTTGTAAAGTAAAGTTAGTGCCTCCTATAATGGCTCACATTACCTTGGCCCTAACTTAGGATTTCCCAATACTCCTACCGATTGACGCTACTTTAAAAACAATACTTCCTCCTGTTACACTTGCAATACCACTACCGCCAATGATTCTTGATGTAGAGGACATTAGGCTAGTTGTTAGGCCCAAGCCTAGGCTTATCTAATGAATTAGGAAAGCTTAGGTGGAGCCCTTGAAAGGGGATACCATTAAGCTCTTGAATGAGAAGGCCATGGAATAGAGACTACCCCTCTTGTCTAGAGCCAGCTGAAAAGTATACCTTAACTATGGTCCCTTTTCCATTCTAATTTAACTCTATTTTTTGGCAGTTTTATTATCTAACTTGTGTTCTTATTACAGGAGAACTTGATTGGCTCTTAAATTCTAAGAAAGGGAAGGACCTCAACCTTTTCTAAGGTCAGAGAAGTGGGAAATCTCCTGCTATAGACGGGCCAATCTTCCAGCTCTGGCGGTTACCACCAGGACACTCATTTACAATGGATCAGCTCGAGCCCTGCTTTCATTTGGAAGCTTTTACTTTCGAATGGTTTGAAGCTTGCCAAAAGATCAGAGAATAGGGTTATTGAATAATCCTTTTTAACCCATTGTGGGCCATTCACCAAAGGGTGTCAAACCTCGAGGACATCGGGTACCTATAGTGGCAAGTTTTTAAGGAACTTTGCCTTCTAGGAGATTGCCATCACCTAGCTTACATTCCTTAATAAGACCATGTTGCATTGAAGAGCATGGCTTCTAGCTTCTTCGAGTAAAAAAATCAAGATCCTTACTTCATTAATTTGAATTTTTATAATTTGAGCTTTACCACTTATTTTTCCTACCCTTTAATAAGTTTCATTATTTATATTTACGATTATGGAGCAAAGTGTTTAGGGAAACATGTACATCCTCAAGGTGGTGGCCCTTGTCAAACCTTTAGAAGGAAAATGAGCCTTTTTAAGAAGGCCTCAAAGCAAGATACTCTAAAGACTCATAAGGAGTTTTGAGGATAGAGATTAAGACACTCAAGAAGCTCTTGAAGGAATGAGGTAACAAAATCGAGTAGCTAGCCAAGAATGTCAAGAAGCAGGAAGAAATCTTATGAAGGATCTTGAAGTAGCTCGGTAAGAAGGTGAAGAAGATGGGTATTAGGGTCCATGCCCATCTACAAGGCCTTGGTGAACATATTCTTGCCCTTGGAAAGTGGATAACAAAGGTATAGGATTCTTTAAAGGTCGAGGACTTTTAAGAGGGAGAGTTGGTAGAGCTTTATGCAAACACTAATTGGAGTGTCAAGGGGGTCAAACTAATTAATAAGAGGCTTAAGGATAGGCTTGGCGTCAACACCTTCAAGGAGTTTCATGAGGGCTTGAACCTATCATATCAAGTGGAAAAGGTGAAGCTAGACCTAGGCTTCTTCTTCTTGAAAGCTACTAAATGCCTTAGGGTAAAGTTTGAGGCCTAGAAGGCTCCAAGGGTAAGCTAATACTGCCCCCTACTAATGAGATTGCCTTGCTGACTCCTCTATCGATGAGACAATAGGATGATGAATTCTAGGATATTAAGCTTTTTTTTTTTTTTGTATATTTTGGCTTTTTATCTTATTTGTACTCACCTTTGACATTAATAAAATAAAAACTTTTATTCTTCAAAACTTAGTTAAGTGTTGTTCCTCATTGCTATGCTTGAGTGGTTGTCTACTAGACTTTGAAATAGCTTAAGTTCAAATCAAGCTCTTGGGCTGCAACATACTTAAGTTTGAATTGCATTGAATTACTCTTCTTGACTCATGATTGTACTTAGATGCCTTTGAAGATAAGGGTCATGCTAGTTGCTCTTATAGTTAAGGGTCATGTTAGTCATCATTGTGAATAGAATTATTTAGTAATATTTTTAAAAGGCCTCAATGCTACCGTGACTTGATGATATTCTTCTTCGAACGCATAATTAAGCATACTGAGGCCGTAGGTCATCTGAGTGGTACATCTTTGACAACTGTTTACTAGAGGATTTTATCAATTTGAAGATGCCTCACTTAATTTCTTTGCATATGACGAACAGACCATCCCAATCATATTTTAAGTCATCTTGCTTGGGGTTCCTGTTGGTTAGCTTTGGTCTTACAATGACTAAATCAACTATAGGTATTTCTTTAGTCTTTACCTTTGCATCATGGATCTGGGCCACCCTCTAACAGGCTCACTTTCTAATGTATACATCTTCCCTTAGTTCTTTAAGCAAATCGAAATTAGCATGAAGGCCTTCTTCATTGGTTTGTGGGTCAAAGACTTGAATCCAAATGATGTATGGGCAATTTCAACTGAAATGATGGGCTCAATTTCATAATCTAGTGCAAATTGGCTCTCTCTTATGGGTCTTCTAGGGTTGTTATATAGTTTTACAGTACTTGGCCTATCTTCTCTTAACATCACCCAATGTTTTCTTTATACACTCCTTTATGATTTGGATGGTAACTTGCATTTGGCTATTTGACTAAAGGTGAGCAATAGGGGTGAAGTACAGTCTTATACCTTTTTATTTAGCATACTTTATGAATTTTGAGTTGTCAAACTATTTTTTATTGTTAGTGATGATGTCTAATGACATGCAAACTGACACCACTATATTCCTCCAAAGAAACTTTAAGTTGGGAGGCCATTATCTTGGCAAAGGGCTCAGTTTTGACCTACTTTATAAAGTAATCAACCACTATAATGTAGTATTTGACCTATCCTAAGGTGGTAAGTAGGGTATTAATCAAATATAGCCCTCAGATGGCAAAAGAACAAGAAAATTCTATTGAGGTGGCTTTCGGTAAGAAAACCTTTTGGATCTTAGGTTAAGCTAATAGGAGTGGCATCATTGGACTAGATGCCTAGCACCCTTTTTGATGGTGGGCCAAAGAACCCATGCCTCAACACCTTGTAGGTCTTAACTTCAGATGCGACATGAGCTCCATAGTCTTTTTGATAATGCTCAGCAAGCATCTGCCTTCATATTCCCTACCTCTAGCACTTTCTTTTTATTTGCACATGGTCAAATGACTTAATTAGTTCTTTAATGAATTTAAGGTGCTTACAAAGTGCAAGTTCTTTCACCTTTATGACCTTATTTTTTTTTATTTACCGCAAGTTGTGAGTGGCTAAAAACTAATAAGTGTCATGCCTTGTTCATCCTTTTATCCTGAGCCCTACAATAAAGCCTTCATGTTTCACCAAGTTATTTGTAACAAGGAATTTTAATCTAACCTTTAGCACCATTTCCATGGTGATGGGTCCTTTAAAAATGACTTATGCCCTTGATAGTCCTTCCCCAAGGTTTTGTCAACATAAAGCTCTTAAGAGGGGGCATTATCCTACTTTTTGGCACTGTGGCCTTCTTCCATTAGGGACATTTGAGTGACAAAGCCAATTAATGCTTAAGTCTTAATTTCCCTACATGGTTCGTAATAGATATTGAACCATCCCAACTTAATACAATATTTAAGTAGTTTACATGAGTGGTCAGGCTTTTGTATAACACCTTTGATTGGTGACCTTATTTGAACGATTGTGGTATGGGCTTTGAAGTGCCACCAAAACCTTTTTTAGGCTGTAATTAAAGATAACACCTTCTAAATTAGGGGACCTCTAGACTCCGCTCCTTATAGAGTCTTACTAATATAATAGACGGGTCACTAATCCTTTCATTCTTCTTTGACTAGAACCACAGTAACCAGCCACTCATCATAAGTATAAAACCAATGGGTCGTTCTAGCCATGGATATTTAAACGTAGGTAGCTGTATCAAGTAATCTTTGGTTTGACTAAAGGCCTTCTTGCACTTGTTGGCCTACTTAAACTTTGACACATTTTTGATGATTTTGAGTAAGGGTCTATGTCCATAGTTTATAAAATGATGCGCTGAAGTAAAGTTAGGCTTCTTACTTGTCTCTGGATGTCATTTTTGTCTTTGGTTTCTGGCATCTTTATGATAGTATTGATTTTGTTTGGATTTACATTGATCACTCTTTTAGAGACTATGAACTGTAGGAACTTCCCCGATCCAACCCTAAAGAGGCATTTATTCAAGTTAAAGCTCATGTTGAGTTGGCATATCCATTGAAAACTTTCTTTAAGGTTATCCACATGGTGGTCAAGGGCCTTGTTTTTTATGATAATGTCATCAACATAAACCTTCATGTTGCATCCCAACTGTTTTGTAAAGACTTTATTTATCAACTCCAGTAGCTTGTCTTGACATTTTTCATCCCAAATAAAATATGCTAATGGCAATATGTTATATTCCCAGTGGTGAAGGCCGTGTTTTCCTCATCATTGAGGCTCATATGAATTTGGTGGTATCCACTGAAGGCATCCATAAAACTTAAGACCTTGAACTCTGTTGGCTTCAACAAGTTAATATATTAAATGCATGGGGTACAAATCCTTTAAGCAGGTATATTTAGGTATGTTTAATCTACACATATCTTTGAATCTCTGCTCTCTTTTCTTGCAAAAACTATGTTGGCTAGCCAACTGGGATATCACACTTCATGGATGATTCCTACCTCCATGAGCCTTTTAACTGATCTTTCAATGAATTTGCCTTTTTCTAGTGCCATGTTCTTCTTTTTCTATTGCATTAGCCAATCCGATGAGTTAACTTACAACTTATGGTGTAACGACTCAAGTCTAGAGCCGGTCAACGAAGCATTTGCCCATAACATGTGGCTATCCTTATAAAAAAGGGTAAGTGCTAATGCATATGCTCTGGAACTTGAATTTATATATCCACATATGAATTCCCATATTTCTCCCATGTTATATTTGGGGTGTTACAAACTCCCCCCATTATGTACCCAATGCCCTTATTGGGGTCACTTGGATTACTTGGTCCCTTGCACTAGTAACCTCCCTAATCGGATTACTTGACCCTTGGTCAAGTAACCTCTTTCTAATCCAGGATTAGCCCAGTAGATGATGTATGTGCACAACTAGTGTGCCACATCATCAGATTCTCAGGTTAGCTTTAATACCATTTGTAATGAGCCAAGTCCAGAATAGGTCAATGAACACCTATCCATACCACATGGGCTATCTTTTGGAAAATGATAAGCAGTAGATACTTATGCTCTAGAACTTGAATCTATATATCCACATAAGGCATCTCACATTTCTCCTATGTGGGATATTAGGTGTTACAAGCTCCCTTCCTTATGTACCGAATGCCTTCGTTGAGGTCACTCAGGTTACTTGGTCTTTTGGACGAGTAACCTCTTTAATTAGATTACTTGACCGTTAGCCAAATAAGTTTTCTCTAATCTATGATTAGCTTAGTAGATGAGGTGTGTGCACACCTAGTATACCATATCATCACATACTTGGGTTGGCTCTGATACTATTTATAATGACTCAAGTTTAAAATTGGTTAATGAAACACCTGCACATACCACATGAGCTATCCTTTATAAAAAAAAAAAAAAGATAAATGCTAGGTACTTATGCTCCAGAACTTGAATCTATACATCCACATAAGACTTCCTACATTTCTTCCATGTAGGATATGGGGTGTTACATATGGGTAATGACTTCAGGGCCTATAAATAACATGTCAATTTAAGACAAAGCCAAAATATTAGATGTACCCATAAGAATTTGTTGAATCAAACTTTGGTTCCCTAACTTTGAGGTTTTTCCTAAAGTGATCTATTAACTCTATAAGTGCATATTAAAGTCTCATCACTTAATTAGTGTGGCCTGTTTTGGCCCTACTATTAATTTTGTCATTATTTTAAATGAAAATTGCCTATGTGGTGCCCATATTGCCATGTGGCCACTTCTTCCATAACAATAAGTGATTAGACTAGAAGAATAAATGCTAAATTGACAGAAACCTATAATCTTATGGACATAAAATTTAAAGTAACCCAATTTGTCTACTTTCTTAAACACATATGTAGTAGCTTTTCTCACCTCTTCCTTAGGTGACCTTCCATGCTTAATCTGAGTTCATGTGAAAACAAAAAAAAATTGATATTTGTAAACCAATCAAAAGTCCAACCAATACAAAAAGATAAATTTTTAAATTTATTTGCTTCCATTTTAAAGTAATTAGTCCACACCAAAATTAAAAAAGATAGAGCATGAATAAACTAAAAAAAGGGATTACGCAAATCTATCTAGCCCATTGCTACACTTCATAATTTGACATAAAATAGGCAAAAAATAAAACCTATTCATTGAGCAAAATGAAATTATAAATCCAATTTATCTTTTCTTCACTGAAAGCTTTGTCTTAGCTTCAGTGTGACTGGAGCCAAAAACTCGAGGGAAGATTGTCTGAAGAATAGGGATGAGGTAATGAATGGGTGCCATTGGATCCAAGGAATGATGAGAGCCAAGTGGAAATTGTGGATTAAGGAGAAGAATTTGTTGATGGTGATGAGCAAATAGATGGCGATGAAGTGGTATGAGGGATGAAAAATTTGGAGCTAGAAATGGAGTGGCCTTTTAGCCCTAGTAGCAGCAGCTACATGGGTGATCAAATCGTCGAAGATAAATGGAGGAGTAAAGACTGAGTTCTCATGATCATCACCCCGAAAGTAGCCAATGACATCTCAGGCAACAAACTTTGAGCCACAGCAAAATCCAGCGTAAGTTAAAGGAAATTAGAAAATTGTTGGGTTTCGGGAGCCAAACAGCGCAGCGGAATTTAACCGAAACCCTCCAGGATCCAAGTGAAACGGGGTAAACCGGGTGTTCGAAAATTTCATACCTAATTTTCGGTTGAGATCTCTCACTCAACTGTAGAGTCGAATCACAAAACCTGAACAGTTGACGTGTTCAGGCTCTCTATGGTATCCACACGAGCCTCTCGGGATCACCACGCTTCCACCACGTCCCGGCAGATGCGTTTCTCTTGCACTCGCAGTGCTAGCTTGCGTCCTCCAAGGAATTGCAAGAGAAGAGTGTGGCTGTCCTTTTGGGAGGCTAGGGCAAGGAGACCTGCGAATTTCTCACTTAAAAGTTGTATTTATAGTGAGACTCAACTTCCAGGCCTAATGGGTTTCAAAGCCCTAATCCAATTAGGATTTAATTTCGGGCTTAATAATGGCTCAACTCCTTGGCCCATTATTAATACGAAATTAAAGTGAAACCATAACCCAAATAATTAGCCCATGCACTCTAATGATCCAAATAGCTCTACGTGTGCGACCCAATAGGCTCTTGCCATGTTGGCAATGATCATAAATCACATTTATGATCATAAGCAATGAGCGGTGTCTAGCAACACATCATTGCTACCCAAGTGACAAGATTGTCGGTGAATCGACTAAACCTTTATGATCATCACCGATATATGCCATTGTCCCTTTGTCCAAGATATCAAGACTAAGCACAAGACATGGAATGTGTCACTCTCGTATAGCCCAATCTTCGGTTTCTTGATTACCGAGTAGACCAAATTAAACTGACGACATTGATATCATATATCAACTCATCGGAGCATGGCCATGCATTTTCTAAGTCTTACTCTATCAAGGGGCCCAAAGATATCACTCCCGTTACATAGGAGGGACAAATCCCATCTTGATCATACAAATCCCTCCGCATGATATGTGACATACCCAATGACCTCCTTCAAGTTCACTCAGTTACGAGCAACAAAGGAAAGTATCAAAGTATGTGACTCACATGTAGGGAACCTTGATGATCTTAGGTCGAAGGACTACATATACCATGATCACTATGAGAATCACTTATGACACTCATATAACGATCCATGAAGTGTTCTCATGGTGGGTCGGTCCAGTACACAAGTTCTCCAACTTGTACCCATATGTAGACTACATATCTCATATTAGTCTCCACATATGCTAGTCATTATGTATTATTGCAACCCGCTCCACAATAATACTAGACTAGGGACGTTTAAGAATATCATTATTCTAGGGTTACAATTATGTTTATTATGTTACGCAGAAACAAAACAACAAACAAAATTGCTGGATTAATGCCTCAATAAAATATCATGACTCAATTTGCAAAAATACAATCATCTCATGATTGGCTTTTTGGGCACAACACTAACAAAAATTAGAACTTGAAAAGGCCTAAATCTTAAAAGATTTGGTCATGGTATGAAAATGGTAGAGTTTATTCTTAGCCTAAATAGCAATTTAGGGCTATAACACAAAGAAAATTTAGGAAGAATAAGAGTTTTGGCTAATCTACTTTCCAAGTCCCTAAATTTATATGTTTTTATCAATTTTGTCTTGAGATTTATTGCTATTCTAGTCTAGTCACTTATCGTCATGAAAGAGGCAACCACATGGCAGTATGAGTGCCATGTAGGCAATTTTCGTTCGATATAATGGTTGAACCGATGGTAAAACCCAAAATAAGCTAGTTGAGTTAGAGGATTTAATATGCACTTATATAGTTAAAGGACCACTTTGGGACAAACATCAAAGTTAGGGGATCAAATTTGGATTTCACCTAATAAGAATTCAAGAATTGAATTTTTTTACCTGAAAGGAAGGTATTTGCCAATCTTCATTATGTTGTTAGGGGCTAGCTACGCCTCCTCAAATTCCTTAATGATAGGCTAGTAGGGCCACTATTTCTCTTGGGACTCTTCCCCGCATCTTAGGATTGGTTATGTCCATTAACTATCATATGATTAGGGACCCCCTAAGACTGTCATGTAGTTTCATCAAACTATTGCCCAATCAATAAAAATAGTGAAATCCTTGAATGGGGTCGTGAAGACCATCATCACATATTTAATATTTAGCCATATGTAAAATTGCACCTAGGCAGGCCCGCGTAAAAGGTTATAGGACAAATGTGCATCAAGGACCAAGAATCTCGTTTCTCGAGATTCAGAAATAGTTTCACAAGAATTCCCGACTAACATCAGTGGTTGCTTGATAATGCCCAAAGTGGGGTTCTCATTTTTCCTGACCCTAAAATTTAGGCTTAAGATTGGGCCAACATACATATTCTAAATCTTTTTTTGTCAATAAAGAATGAAAACAAAAAATTCAATTTGGCCCTGTGTCCAATTATACCCTTTTCACATTAAAATTATTAATTCGGACGTCTATTTTTTGATGAGAAGGACTTACCTTTGATAATCATATGAATGAACCTTACTACAAGCCCTGGGGTTTTGAAATCAATTCTTCTAATAAGTGAGTGGAGCCTTTCCTGTTCTCATGCCCTTCTTAGATCTCATTCTTCATCATCCTTCTTATGGGAGTTGTCTTCTACTCATATGCATGGAGAAAGGGAATAGACAATGTTGCCATTTAGTTTTACTTATTTGACAAGCTCTTTAATAAAATTATTCAACTCCCGATACTGTTTGGTATTGATGCCCTGAGACATCTTCACTGGAAGGCATGGTGACTTCCGGGAGGACTTCCTGTGAAGGAGAGCGTCTGGAGTTGGGGTTTCCCAGGGGAATGTGCCTGAAAAGCTCAGAGAAGAGGGTTAGGAGGTCCCCGGGGTGCTTTTCTGGAGAGGAGCCTCCGACGCCCAAGTCAGTTTCCTGATGAGGAATGGGGGAAGCACTAGAGTTTTTAGTGGGCTTGCCTGTATTTTCTCGAGGAAGAGGAGTCGAACCATTTGCCAGGGTCTGTTCCCTGGTATTTATAGAGAAGCCCAGCCCGTTCAGATGACGACACGTGTTCGGTCGGATGTTCTCTGAATTTCTGGGCGTAGGGGGCGAGTAGCTGGTGACAGGCTCCTTAAGTCTTGAACCGAGACAGGTCGTGACAAGACCTGGACAGCGTTGGCGTGTCAAATCGCCGTTAGAGGTGACCTGTAGCATTTGTGGGCGGCATGTCAGAGGCTCCTTAAATGCTCATGCCGTACTCCTGAGGTCCTCTGGGCGAGGTCGTTCTTTAACACGGTCGCCCTTCTTCGGGAGTTATGCTCGTGCCTTTGGGGGGTTCCCTTGTTCGGTGTCGTGCCCTAAACTGCCCCTGGCCCATCCTGGCCCAATTATCTAAAACATGCAGCGGAAGTTTAATTAAATCGAAGGGACTTTTATTACTCACTAAGACTTATGGGCACGAACCCCAGGATACTTACTGGTACTAGCTTGTTATGTTCTTATTAAAGGTTTAAGTTTAAGTGCTCTTGGAAACAAACTAGCACCTATGTGGATTTCATGTGTTCATTTTCATGGTATTTACCAAGCTTTAGCCAAGATTATGCATGGCATCCAAAACACCAACTTAAGTTTGAAAACTTATTTTCATGCATATGGTTTGCATGCTTATGTGTTTTAGTGTTCACTAGTGCACATAATCACTTAATGCCTTTAGATGCAACTAATGCTTAGGCATATATTAATTCACGTACGTGCACTTGAATTCCTTATTAGCCAATCTTTACACATGCATCCAATTTCATGCTTCTCCAAGTTTATTTGCATGTTTTTCTTTGAGTGCGCATACAAAACCAAACATAGCATGCTTTCAACATAAACATGGGCTTATGGGCCTTTTCCATACTTAACATGCATATGGCCCAAAATTAACCAAGAACATATTCAAATTTTCTAATTTCTTATTTAAGCCCAAAACATGCATTTAAGCCCAATTTATACATGCTTCCGATTTTCATGAAAATCATACTTCCATAAAACATGCATGGGCCTTGGTAAGTCCACCAAGCAATAAAAACACCCAAAGTGTCCATAGTCCATATTACAAGCCCAAAATACTAAGTTTGGCCAAATTTTAGCTAAGTCCATAAATTTGGTCATTTAACTAAGACCAACTATTACATGCTTAAAAGCAAGCCATAATCCAAAGAACACAAATCCACCTTAAGACGTTGTTCCCACAGTTTCTAGACTCGTAGTCCTGCACACAAAGTCCACATTTTATTAGCTTGATTTTCAAGCAACTAAAGGTAAATACTTAGAATAAATTGAGCAAATAGTATTTACATACTCAACCTCAACACCACAGAAAGAGTACTTAGGACTCTTAGCTCAATCTTTCGAGCACACTTTTTCCTACAAAGGTAGAGTAGGGCGGGTGAGATTTAAATCTCAATAAGGATTCCGTATGGCTTCCAAAGCCTAACATATGGCCTTTATGGCCTAACATATGCCAAGAATGTAATGGCAATAAATATTCCAAAAATCCTGCAAAGAAAACATAAAGACAAAGAAAACACAAAGATACATGTATATACAATAATAATCGAAATCGGGGGTTAGCATGCACAACAAATTCATAGAAGCACACAAACACACGCCACTTAACACCTTGATTTACAGAAGGGCAGCAAGCATCCCTCAAGTTTTATTTCATTAATTTCACATACTTTTCATTTTCGGAGATCTCACTTAGCATAGGAATTTAAGGTGGCCTACTTAAATCCTAGCCCATAATGCTTGCTTACTTAACTTAGCTCATGAGCGATACAGAATTGCCGAAGCAATAATTTAACTTATGCCCTCTTAGCACACCTAGGATCATATGGTTCTTTGACCATCACCTAGGGGCCCGAATACTCAAAGAGTATAGGAATCCTTACCAATACCGAAAGCTTCTTAGAAGCTTGTTTTCCTTCGATTTCCTCGCTTGTTGGTTTCTAGAAATGATTTTGAAACCTCGACTAGGAGGTGAGACCGAATTTTGTGTGCTCGATGTTCTTCAAATTTTCTTCTTGATTCTTCCTCCCAATGAGCTTAGAAGCTCATATACATAAACAACTCCTTGAGAAGAGTTCAAAACCTCTAAGAAATGAAGATGGCCGAATTTCTCTCCTTGGTTTTCTTTGAATCTTTTACTTGATTCTTGCTCTTTGGGTGTTTAGAGCATGAATTCCACCAAGAACACTTGGTTTTAATTTATGGAAGGGTGATTTCTAGTGATGGCAGAATTTTTGGAGGAAGGAGAAGAGTTAGAAATGTTCTTGGAGAGAAGAACAAGTGTTGGCCAAAACTAGAGAGAAGGGAGAGAGAGTTTGTAGAGAGAGATTGAAGAAAGAGAGTGAAATGGCTTGAATGAGGTGAGATGAGTGAAGAAATGTATTTTGTTGAATGGGGGAGTGTATGTACGGTTATGGGTGTCCAAAATGGGTGGGAATAATGCCTTAGTGGAGTAATAATTCAAATGGGAAGTGGGAGACAAAGTGGGGGGACAAATTGGAAGAGTTGGTGAAGTTAAATGATGAAGTGGTGAAGGTGGGGGACAAAGGTGAGTGGAGGTGTGGGTGGAGGTGGAGGTGGCATAAAATATATTATTTTGAATGGACATGGCTAGCCATGGCATCCAAGGCCATGAAAATGGGTCAATTCCCCACTTAGTCCTCCAATCTTTTGAATTTGGGCAATTGAGCCCAACTTACAACAATTCCTTTGTTCAATTGAGTCCTTCATCTTTGAAATCCACCATTTTCACCATTATTTTTCTTGGCCTAAGCCAAGCTTAATTTCATGAATCCTTAACACTTAATTTAATGTCCCCTCACATTAATTCAGCTAAATTCCCAAATTAGGAAAATTCTTTGGCTCCCAATCCACTTACCCCGGGACCTAATCAGTTTGGATTTTCCGGGCATTACAACACTCCCCTCCTTAAGAAATTTGGTCCTCCAAATTTCCTAGGAGCTTAGGAAAGGTACCCGGATAGTTCTTAAGCATTTCAGTTTCAACCTCCCATGTTGCCTCCTCCTCAGAATGGTTAGTCCATTGGACTTTTACCATCGATATCCACTTACTCCTGAGCTTTCTAGTGTCCCTTGCCAATACCCGAATTGGTTCTTCCTCATATGTAAGATCTTGGGTAATGGGCACACTAGTGACATGTACCACTTGTTTAGGGTCGGAGACACACTTCTTCAACAAGCTTACATGAAATGTGTCATGTACATGTCCCAGCTCAGGTGGTAGTTCTAACTTGTAGGCTACATTTCCTACTCTTGCGAGTATTAGGTATGGTCCTACATACCTCGGGGCTAATTTTCCCCGCTTACCAAACCTCATTACTCCCTTCATGGGAGATACTTTCAACCACACTTGGTCTCCTGCCTGGAACTCCAGGTCTCTTCTTTTCTTGAGGTTGGCATATGATTCTTGCCTATTGTTGGCAGCCTTAATCCTTTCCTGGATTAGCTTAACTTTCCCAGTAGTCTCTCTTATGAGTTCTGGGCCAATTTCCAACTTATCACCTGGCTCATGCCAGCAGTGTGGAGTTATGCATCTCCTTCCATATAGTGCCTCATAAGGTGCCATGCCAATCACTGAGTGATGACTATTATTGTACGAAAACTCCACTAAAGGCAAGTGTTTATCCCATTCTCCTTGGAAGTCAATAATACAACACCTCAACATATCTTCCAAGGTTTGAATGGTTCTTTCAGTCTGTCCGTCCGTTTGAGGATGGTATGCGGAACTGAATTTTAACTTAGTGCCCATGGCATGGTGCAAGGACCTCCAGAATCTGGAAACAAATCTTGGGTCTCGATCTGAGACAATGTCGTCTGGTACACCATGTAGCCTTACTATCTCCTTAACATATTGTTGGGCTAACTTCTCCAAGGAGTCTGTAAGGTTTATGGGCAAAAAGTGGGCTGCCTTAGTCAATCTGTCCACTATGACCCAGATTGTATTACTCTTTCTTCGGGTCAGTGGCAAACCCACTACAAAGTCCATGGATATGGATCCCCATTTCCTTTCTGGTATAGGTAAGCTCTGTAATTTTCCACCAGGTCTCTGGTGTTCCACTTTGACTTGCTGACAAGTCATACACTTAGCCACAGAAGCACCAATCTCCTGCTTCATATATGGCCACCAGAAATGGGATCTCAAATTCTTATACATTTTCTGAGCTCCAGGATGCATACTCATCAAGCTGGAGTGGGCTTCTTCTAGGATTTGTTGCCTAATTCCATTCCTATTTGGCACATAAATCCTATTCTGGAAATATAATATTCCAGCCTTAAAGGAAAATCCTTGATACAATTTCCCTCGTTTTTGCCCAGAGATCCTGGGAATCTCCTCATCTTGAAGCTGAGCTTCCTGAATTAGGTCTTTCCATTCAGACCTAATAGTTAGGACCTTTACTTGGTCCATCTCCCAGTGTTTCCATTCCTGGGCCAATTCAGATAAACTGAGTACCTCTGCCTTAGTAGGCTCTCCAGTGGCTTTGAGTATTCCCGTGTACTTCCTACTGAGAGCATCAGCTACCACATTGGCCTTCCCGGCCGTATACTCGATGACGCACTCAAAATCTTTTAGGTACTCAAGCCATCTTCTTTGCCTCATGTTCAGGTCCTTTTGTGTAAACAAGTACCTTAGACTCTTGTGGTCTGTGAAGACTTGGAATCTGCCTCCAAGTAGGTAGTGCCTCCACTGCTTCAGAGCAAAGATCACTGCCGCTAACTCCAGATCATGAACTGGATAATTCTTCTCATGAGGCCTTAATTGTCTTGACCCATAGGCTATTGCTTGCTTCCCTTGCATTAAGACACAGCCCAGCCCAACCCGAGAAGCATCAGTGTAAACTATATACTCCTTAGTAGGGTCTGGTAGAACCAGTATTGGGGCTGTAGTCAATCTTTCCTTAAGTTCTTGGAAGCTAGCCTCACATTGCTCACTCCACTCAAACTTTTGGTCCTTTCTTGTCAATTGAGTGAGCGGAGCTGCTAGTACAGAAAACTTGGGCACGAATCTCCTGTAGTAGCCAGCAAGTCCTAGGAAGCTTCTTATGTCCCTCACAGTCTGAGGTTGCTTCCATTCCAAGACAGCTTTGATTTTCTCGGGATCAACAGCTAATCCATGCTCATTGATCACATGTCCGAGAAACCCAATTTCCTTAGCCCAGAATTGGCACTTACTTAGTTTGCCATATAACTCATGTTCCTTTAACAGGCTTAGCACCCTTTTCAGGTGCTCCTTATGGGCTTCTTCATCCTTTGAGTACACTAATATGTCATCGATAAATACCACAACAAAGTGGTCCAAATAAGCCTTGAACACTCTTTGCATGAGGTCCATGAAAAAGGCTGGCGCATTTGTGAGCCCAAATGGCATCACTGTGTACTCAAAGTGACCATATCTGGTTCTGAAAGCTGTCTTTGGGACATCTTCTTCTCTGACTCTCAGCTGGAAGTATCCAGATCTGAGGTCTATTTTGGAAAAGACCTTAGCTCCCTTTAACTGATCAAATAGATCCTCGATCCTTGGGAGGGGGTACTTATTCTTAATGGTTAGTGCATTGAGCTTCCTGTAATCGATGCACAACCTAAGGGTTCCATCTTTCTTCTTCACAAAAAGTACAGGTGCTCCCCAAGGAGATGTACTTGGCCTTATGAAACCCTTCTCAAGCAACTCATCCAGTTGCTTCTTTAGTTCCACCATTTCAGGAATAGCCATCCTGTAAGGAGCAATAGATGCTGGTGCGGCTCCTGGCACCAATTTGATCTCAAACTCAACCTCTCTTGCAGGAGGGAGTCCTGGGAGATCAGTGGGGAACACTTCAGGGAATTCTCTTGCTATGGGTATTTTACCCAGCTCTATTTCAACTTCAGTTCCATTTAACCCTAGGTATTCACCTTTTATTATTAGGGGTATGTGTTCCACCACTTTCAAAAGATGTTCTAGGACTAACCTAGAAGATTTTTTTCAAAGATTGAGGTTTGTGTCCAGGCAGATAAAGTTGCCTGGCATGGCAGTCTATGACTACCCGGTTGGTACTAAGCCAGTTCATACCTAGTATGATATCATATCCATTAGTATCCAAGATTATTAGGTCGGCTCTAAGCTCTAGCTCACCTAGCCTAAGCATGCAATCTTTTACCATATGGTATGTTATCAAGACCTCGTTCCCGGCAGTTTTAACCAGGTACATTTTATCCGTATTGCATACTTCTAGGTTCATATCTTTAACTAGCTTAGAGGAAACTATAGATAAAGATGCACCAGTATCAAATAAAACTGATACCTCATAACCATTAATAATAATGGTACCTGCAAGAGTTTGCCTGACCAGCCCGGCCTGGTCCATTTCTTCTTCATCGTCCCCAGCTCTGTTGTCCTCTGGGTCCTCTCGTGCTTTTCTCGAACTCTCAATCTGGAATACTCTTCCAGCAGCTTGAGCTTGTTTATTCCTGCCCTGGGGCATGCTAGGGCCCTGGTCCCTCCTCGGTGGTGGAGGTATATTGGGCCTCTTTATGGGCAATTGTCTATGTGCCCATCTATTATTGAACCCTCCCGGGGTCCTCTGATCTTCTCCCTTGGCAGGGCAGTCTTTTACCCAGTGATCCTGGGCGCCGCATTTTAGGCATCCGGAAGTGAGCCTGTAGCATGGCTTTTGGCCATGGAACTTACCACACGTTTCACATTGTGGCCCGTAGGGGGCTGTGGCCTTCATTCTCTTATCCATTCTTGGCTCATATGCCAAGCTATCTTTTCCTCTCCTTTTAGAGGGCTTTTGTAGTCTACTGGTACTTCCGGAGCCAATCATGAATTGTCCCCTGAACTCTTGCTCTAGGGCCATAGCCTTCTGTACAATGTCGTGGTATTTGTTGGCTCCTACTGCTCTGAGTATTTGCCTCAGCTCTGGCCTAAGTCCTCGAAGGAACCTCTTGGCCTTTATATCCTCTCGATCATCGTACTGTGGTGCATATCTTATGAGGTTACTGAACCTCTGTTCATATTCTAGTACGGAGAGCTCTTTCTGCTCAAGCAGGTCAAACTCAACCTGCTTTTGGTCTTTCTGTGCTTCACCGATGTATTGTTGATGAAACACTTGTTCGAATTCGGGCCATCTCATTGCTCTTCTACTTTGAGCAGGCCGCCTAGCATTTTTGCTAGCATATGTCCTATGGACTGCTCTCCACCATAACTCAGCATTTCCTTCTAGTTTGAAGGTTGCCAGTAAGACCTTCTGAGAAGCGGAAACCTCCATTCTCTCAAAGATCTTTTCGATCTGGTTTTTCCAGAATTCTGCTTCATCTGGGTTACAGCTTCCTTTAAATACTGGAGGTTTTAGGGCAAGGAACCCCTCCAATTGGCCTTCTCTTAGGCCCCCAGCATTATCAATATTGGGCCTCCCTCTTTGCGCCCTCACTGCCCTGGTGGTGGCAGTGAGTTGGGTAGGTCCATCAATATCCTCCATGTCCAGCTCTTCTGCATCTGGACTTTCTTCCTCTTCTTCTCTTAATTCTTGTTGGATCTCAGATCTTATTCTTCTTGCTCGTGGGTTTCTTCTTTCTTCATCCTCATCATCGCCATTCTCGCTAGCTTGATCATCGAGTACAGGTTCTTTTCCTGGCCTCCTTCTCATTGGTGGCTCTCTTTGCTGCCCAGCAGGCTCTGGGACTTGGGCTTGACCCCTTGCCAGGATCTGCATGCTAGCTGCTAATTGGGCCATATTGGCCTGCATAGCTTCCATCATTGCTTCCATTCTTGCTTCTCTTCTTTCTTGGGCATTAATGCTAGGCCCAGTAACATTAGCCCTGATGGGCTCATAAGGCCTGACTTGGGCCTCTGGCACAAAGCCAGCATTTTCATTCCCTTGATGGGAATTTTCATTTCCATTTCGGCCTCGGTTCATATTTCTGGTTCTCATCTCTACAATTAACAACAAGCAAGGCACACAATTGCTCAATATTCATAAATATTCATTAGTGGACTTAACCTATGTGGGAACAAGTCTATACTAAGAATCATAGACCAAAACTTTGGTCCTTCAGAGCAAACTTGCTCTGATACCAAGCTGTCGTGCCCTAAACTGCCCCTGGCCCATCCTGGCCCAATTATCTAAAACATGCAGCGGAAGTTTAATTAAATCGAAGGGACTTTTATTACTCACTAAGACTTATGGGCACGAACCCCAGGATACTTACTGGTACTAGCTTGTTATGTTCTTATTAAAGGTTTAAGTTTAAGTGCTCTTGGAAACAAACTAGCACCTATGTGGATTTCATGTGTTCATTTTCATGGTATTTACCAAGCTTTAGCCAAGATTATGCATGGCATCCAAAACACCAACTTAAGTTTGAAAACTTATTTTCATGCATATGGTTTGCATGCTTATGTGTTTTAGTGTTCACTAGTGCACATAATCACTTAATGCCTTTAGATGCAACTAATGCTTAGGCATATATTAATTCACGTACGTGCACTTGAATTCCTTATTAGCCAATCTTTACACATGCATCCAATTTCATGCTTCTCCAAGTTTATTTGCATGTTTTTCTTTGAGTGCGCATACAAAACCAAACATAGCATGCTTTCAACATAAACATGGGCTTATGGGCCTTTTCCATACTTAACATGCATATGGCCCAAAATTAACCAAGAACATATTCAAATTTTCTAATTTCTTATTTAAGCCCAAAACATGCATTTAAGCCCAATTTATACATGCTTCCGATTTTCATGAAAATCATACTTCCATAAAACATGCATGGGCCTTGGTAAGTCCACCAAGCAATAAAAACACCCAAAGTGTCCATAGTCCATATTACAAGCCCAAAATACTAAGTTTGGCCAAATTTTAGCTAAGTCCATAAATTTGGTCATTTAACTAAGACCAACTATTACATGCTTAAAAGCAAGCCATAATCCAAAGAACACAAATCCACCTTAAGACGTTGTTCCCACAGTTTCTAGACTCGTAGTCCTGCACACAAAGTCCACATTTTATTAGCTTGATTTTCAAGCAACTAAAGGTAAATACTTAGAATAAATTGAGCAAATAGTATTTACATACTCAACCTCAACACCACAGAAAGAGTACTTAGGACTCTTAGCTCAATCTTTCGAGCACACTTTTTCCTACAAAGGTAGAGTAGGGCGGGTGAGATTTAAATCTCAATAAGGATTCCGTATGGCTTCCAAAGCCTAACATATGGCCTTTATGGCCTAACATATGCCAAGAATGTAATGGCAATAAATATTCCAAAAATCCTGCAAAGAAAACATAAAGACAAAGAAAACACAAAGATACATGTATATACAATAATAATCGAAATCGGGGGTTAGCATGCACAACAAATTCATAGAAGCACACAAACACACGCCACTTAACACCTTGATTTACAGAAGGGCAGCAAGCATCCCTCAAGTTTTATTTCATTAATTTCACATACTTTTCATTTTCGGAGATCTCACTTAGCATAGGAATTTAAGGTGGCCTACTTAAATCCTAGCCCATAATGCTTGCTTACTTAACTTAGCTCATGAGCGATACAGAATTGCCGAAGCAATAATTTAACTTATGCCCTCTTAGCACACCTAGGATCATATGGTTCTTTGACCATCACCTAGGGGCCCGAATACTCAAAGAGTATAGGAATCCTTACCAATACCGAAAGCTTCTTAGAAGCTTGTTTTCCTTCGATTTCCTCGCTTGTTGGTTTCTAGAAATGATTTTGAAACCTCGACTAGGAGGTGAGACCGAATTTTGTGTGCTCGATGTTCTTCAAATTTTCTTCTTGATTCTTCCTCCCAATGAGCTTAGAAGCTCATATACATAAACAACTCCTTGAGAAGAGTTCAAAACCTCTAAGAAATGAAGATGGCCGAATTTCTCTCCTTGGTTTTCTTTGAATCTTTTACTTGATTCTTGCTCTTTGGGTGTTTAGAGCATGAATTCCACCAAGAACACTTGGTTTTAATTTATGGAAGGGTGATTTCTAGTGATGGCAGAATTTTTGGAGGAAGGAGAAGAGTTAGAAATGTTCTTGGAGAGAAGAACAAGTGTTGGCCAAAACTAGAGAGAAGGGAGAGAGAGTTTGTAGAGAGAGATTGAAGAAAGAGAGTGAAATGGCTTGAATGAGGTGAGATGAGTGAAGAAATGTATTTTGTTGAATGGGGGAGTGTATGTACGGTTATGGGTGTCCAAAATGGGTGGGAATAATGCCTTAGTGGAGTAATAATTCAAATGGGAAGTGGGAGACAAAGTGGGGGGACAAATTGGAAGAGTTGGTGAAGTTAAATGATGAAGTGGTGAAGGTGGGGGACAAAGGTGAGTGGAGGTGTGGGTGGAGGTGGAGGTGGCATAAAATATATTATTTTGAATGGACATGGCTAGCCATGGCATCCAAGGCCATGAAAATGGGTCAATTCCCCACTTAGTCCTCCAATCTTTTGAATTTGGGCAATTGAGCCCAACTTACAACAATTCCTTTGTTCAATTGAGTCCTTCATCTTTGAAATCCACCATTTTCACCATTATTTTTCTTGGCCTAAGCCAAGCTTAATTTCATGAATCCTTAACACTTAATTTAATGTCCCCTCACATTAATTCAGCTAAATTCCCAAATTAGGAAAATTCTTTGGCTCCCAATCCACTTACCCCGGGACCTAATCAGTTTGGATTTTCCGGGCATTACATTCGGAGGTTCCACCTTCGAGGAGATTCCCTTCTATTTGCGATAGCTAATTCTCTGCATCCGAAGGCGATCCGTTCGGTCCCCCGAGGGAGCCGGCACCATCTTTGCGATCCCTGGCGTTCTTGCCGAAGTTCCAAGTTCGGGTTGCTTGGCTACGTTCCTTCCGAGGTCAGTGATGGTGTCTCTTTCGGGTGACGCCAGGCTTCCTGATCATACTTTCGGCAGGAAGTACGCACTGGGAGAGGAGATAGTCCTTCGGCTATCACAAGCCCCCCTCCAGGAAGCCGAAGTGGGAACTTCGGTCTGGCAGCTTTCAAAGGGAGTACTTCGGGGCCTTGGGTATAGCACTCTTGCCGAAGGTGCACCTTTTGTCCGAAGGCATGGGTTGTTCAAACATAGCCCGTCTTTTGGTGTCCTCGGGGTAACCTACTTCTTTACTTTTGTAGGTCTGTGAAACGTCGCGTCTCGTAACCAGACGTGTCAGTCTGGAGCGGCGCGCCGTCTGTTAGAAGGCGTGTCCCCCTTTTGGCGCGATGGCTGACATGTGGTAGCTTTTTATTGGCTGGGGTTGCATCGGTTACAGCGGGCGTGCCTTTTTATGCTTAGTAAGCAGTTATGGCGACACCTTGCCTTCGCGTAGCATTTATGACGCCGTTTCGCTTATCCCCCATCGGCCTATATATACTTTTGTTCCTTCATAACCCTTTTTGCTTCTCCTTTTGCTCTCTTCTGTCTTTCAAGTGCTCCTGCTTTCTTCCTTGCTTTTTGCGGCGGTGCTGTTTAACGGGGTTTTTTCCGGCTACCTTTCACGACGGCGTTTTCAAATCTAGATTTTGGCAAATCATTCGGTGGGTTTTTTATCTCCAAAGTCCTCTGATTTTTGCTTTTTCAAGCTTTTCGGAACTCATTTTTTGCCTTTTTCTGAACTCGTTTTTCAGCCAATCATGCCTATCCCTGAGAGTTGGCAGCCTCTTCTTTCTCACCCTTGTTGCACCACTCCTGCAAAACTAGAGAAATGGAAGAAGAAGTTCTTCCTTCCCTTCTATGCCACTATGAGGTTGCCATGTTCTGACCAATTCAGTTTTTCAAACCGTAGTGACGAGGTTACAATTTTCCGAGCCCAGCTGAAGGCCGAACTTCGGTACCCTCCACCGAAGATGGTTTGCGAGTTTTGCGATTTCCATGGCATTGCCGTAAACCAACTTCCACCGAACTCGTACTGCTACTTCAACGCCTTTCTTTGTATGTGTGGCGTTTTCAAAATAGAACCCTACTTCATTCTTTTTCTGCAGTACTATAAGCTCTTCGTGGTCTCGAAGGGTGGCTTTTACTTTATGCTACCTCGGGGATTAGGGAGAAAAAAATATAAGTTCACCTTTGCCAACAAGGACAGCTGGCGAGGGTGGCAACAAAAGTTCTTTTTCCTGAAGATGGACGTCGTTCACCCGAGGATATTGCTGACTCCCGAGTTGGCACCTATCTTCGCGGACTTCGACAGACGGATCTGAGCAGTCTCCGACTGGGATTCCGAGGTCCCTTCGCGCCCTCTTTACCCCTTTCCCATTAACTGGAAGTTGATGACCGAAGAGGTCCTTTGGGAGCTAAAGGTGGTAAAGGAGCACAAGACGGACCTCGAGATGCCGGCTCCTGCCATTGCCGGGAAAGACTCCTGGCTGGTGAAGCTTCTTCGGAAGGAAGAGTCTTACGAAAGTTTTTATGAAAGTAAGTTATCTCCAAATCCCTTTTCTATATTTTCACCCTGGACTCACACTGATGTCTTCTTTCCTTTTCAGAGATGGGCGACGACACTGCTGCCTTCTACAAATCGCTTTTCCTCGGGCTATCCGAGAAAGGTGAGCAGACGAAAAAGGCCGTCTCCCGAAGACGGAAAACGTCTGGGGCTGGGCCATCTGTGGCCAAACGGGTGAAGAAGAATGCGCCCCCTCCTCTCCCAGAGATTCCCGAGGAGGTGGGCGAAGAGCCCGAGGCTGCTGCTGTCCCACCGGCCGAGCTCGTTGCTGACCTCACTGTTCAGAGTCCCACTCCTTCGGCGACTCTTCTAGATGCTTTGGTAGAGGCCCCTTCTGCCAAAGAGCGACGTAAAAGCAAGGGCAAGGGGATTTCTACCGAGGAGGCTCGGGCTTCCGATGACGACGTCGTCGAGATGCCAGCAGGTTTGTTTTTCTAACAAACTGTGGTGCCTTCCTCTTTGTGGGCTTTGAGATTTTCTTGCCTTGACCAATTTTTTGTTTTTTCCATGAAGGGGAGATATCATCTCCGGGTTGGGTGGCCGAGCACGCCCGAAAGCAGGCCCTTCGGGATGCCCATATCCCGAAGGGGAAGGTCCCGAAGGAGCCTTTCTGGACGTTTACGGAGGACATGAATTTGTACTCCAGAGACTGCCAGCAAATGGCTAAGGAGATCTCAAAGGCTTTGGTATATCCAACACCGATCTCAAGCCCGTCACTTCACCTACTTTCGGGATATGGCCATCCGAACTGCCCGTCCTCGGATGGATCGATTTTCCCCTAATGATGAAAGGAACTTCGGTAGACAGGACAGACGAATTATTTGCCTCCACAATGATAAGGTTCATTGTCATGGATGTTCCTTCGTCATATAACGCCATCATTGGAAGGCAAACACAAGGAAATCTGCACATTCACCCTGATGTAAAGTACTTAACTGTCACTTTTGCCACCAAGGATGGAGACGCGGAAATCTTCATTGATTAGGGCGAAGTAATGAAAGTGTTCGTCAAGGCGCAAAAAGCTCCAGCAACCAACTTTGCACAAACTGTAGAGGCAGAGGCTTTGCTAGATGGAAAACCAAAAAAGGGAGAAGCAGAAGATCCCGTGAAGGTAGAAGTGGAAGAAGTAGAACTTGTCCCAGGCCGAAACACCCGAATAGGGAAAAACTTGGCCGAAGGTGACAAGAAAGAACCTGTATCCTTTCTACTGATGAATAAAGACCTGTTTGCCTACTCGTCGAAAGATATGGCGGGGGTAGACCCTCGCATAATACAGCATAGCCTTAAAGTAAGTCCGGAAGCAAAACCTGTCCGGCAAAAGAAATGGGGCATCTCAGTCCATAAAAATAACTTCGTCAAAACTGAAGTCCAGCGCTTATTGGACGCGGATGTAATCAGGGAGGTCAAGTACCCCGAATGGTTGAGCAACATGGTGATTGCCACAAAAGAAGGGAGCAGTAAGCTCCGAATGTGCATCGACTTCAGAAACTTGAATGATGCTTGCCCAAAAAATTCATACCCTCTCCCACCAATAGACCAGTTGGTAGACTCAATTGCCGAATACGGGCTCCTAAGTTTCCTAGACGCCTTCAGTGGGTATCATCAAATAAGGATGGACCCCGAAGATTAGGAGAAAACTGCCTTCATCACCGAGGGTGGAACGTATTGTTACATCAGAATGCCCTTCGGGCTTAAAAATGCAGGAACTACCTACCAGAGGTTGATGAGCAAGGTCTTTAATGACCAAATAGGGAGGAATATGAAAGTCTATGTCGATGACATGATAGTCAAGAGCAAGCTGCCTAACGACCACATCGCGGATCTAAAGGAAACTTTCCACCGGCTCAGAACCTTCGGAATCCACCTTAATCCCGAAAAATGCATCTTCGGCGTAACTTCGGGAAAATCTCTTGGGTACATGGTATCAGAAAGGGGCATTGATGCTAACCCAGAAAAAATTAAGGCTCTGCTTGAGTTCCGAACTCCCGTCACAATAAAAGATGTGCAGAGACTCACCGAAAGGATAACCTCCCTTAGCAGGTTTATTTCCAGGTATGGAGACCGGTGTCGAGCATTCTTCAAAGTCCTCACTAAGGCAGCAAAAAAGGAGGGCGACCTCGGATGTGATGATCATCCTTGGAATGAGGACTGCCAAAAGGCTTGGGAAGAACTCAAAACCTACTTAGCCCGTTTGCCCACTCTTCGACAACCTCGTGTTGGAGAGCCCCTCGCGTTGTACCTCGTTGTCACAGAAAAAGCAGTAAGCTCGGTCCTTGTGAAAGAGGAAGGACTAAAGCAATGGCCGGTTTATTATGTAAGCAAGTCCCTGCACGGCGCCGAGGTCAGATATCCCTTGCTACAAAAAGCTATATATGCCTTGGTACTGGCAGGAAGAAGACTATGGCCATATTTTCAAGCTCACCCAATCATCGTCCGAAATAGTCTACCGCTACAGGACGTCATGAGGAAAGTTGATCATTCGGGAAGGCTTTCCAAATGGTGTATAGAGCTTGGCGAGCACGACATTACTTATGAACCTCGAAAAGCCATAAAAGCTCAAGCTCTGGCAGACTTCATTGTTGAAGTACCCATCACCGAGGACAGCCACTCGGATCCTGGCGAAGGTGAGCCAGAATGGACTTTGTATGTAGACGGAGCCTCAGGGTTCGAACACCAGGGAGCTGGGGTAATTATCAGAGGCCCCGAAGGTCTAGAAGTAATGAAGGTCATCAAGTTCGCCTTAATGTCACCAACAATATGGCTGAATATGAAGCTCTCATAGCAGGGTTACGTCTAGCCAGAAAAATTGGTGTAAGAAACTTGAAAGCCCACAGTGATTCCCAGCTGGTAGTTCGACAAACAGCAGGGGACTATGGGCCGAAGGACCCGACCTTGGCAAAATACCATGAACTGGTAGCAAAGCTTATCTGAGAATTCGACACCGTACCAATCAAAAATGTACCTCGTCGAGATAATGCCGAGGCAGATTGCTTGGCAAAGTCGAAAACATGCACCGAGGTGCTAAACCACCCGAGCATCGCAGTGCCGAGCATAGTAACTTCGGGAAAAGGCTGGAAAGATCCGATAAAAAGATATCTCGCAACCAGTGTGCTCCCTAAAGACCCCAACAAAGCGGCAAAAGTGCGAAGATGTTTCGGTCGTTTCTTCCTAATCAGAGAAGAATTATATCGGCAGGGATATGCAAATCCACTACAGAGGTGTGCTGGTGAAGAGGACACTGAAATGATCCTCGAAGAAGTTCATGAAGGTGCTTGTGGTTTGCACATTGGAACCGATGCCCTGGCAGCAGTGATACTTCACCAAGGATACTTTTGGCCTACCCTAAGAAAAGACGCTAGGCAGTTCGTCCAGAAATGTGGTAATTGCCAAAGACACGCGAGTATCCAAAGGACACCCTTGGAATTGGTAACTTCGGCTGACTATCCCTGGCCCTTCGCAGTTTGGGGCATAGACCTCATTGGGCCACCCCTGACAGTGCCTGGAGGCGTAAAGTTCTGCGTAGTCGCAGTGGACTATTTCTCTAAATGGATCGAGGCAGAACCCTTGGCGACTATCTCGGCAAAAGATGTGCAGAAGTTTGTATGGAAGAACATTGTATGCAGATTTGGCATACTGAGGGTACTAGTAGCCGACAATGGATCCCAGTTTACAGACAGGGGGTTCCAAGAATTTATCAATAACCTCGGAATAAAAATGCACTTCGCTTCAGTAGCTCACCCCCAAAGCAATGGGCAAGTAAAAGTATCTAACATAGCCATAAAAGATGGTCTGAAAAAGAGGTTAGGGGAAGCAGAAGGAAAATGGCCAGGAGAACTCCCAAGTGTGTTATGGAGCTACCGAACAACACCCCGAAGAGCCACAGGGGAAACATCTTTTTCACTTGTTTTCGGTATAGAGGCTATCATCCCAATTGAGGTAGTACAACCATCGGCGCAAGTACAAGTGTTTGATGAAAGGGGAAATGACCTCAGCCTAAGAACCAAACTTGACCTCGTCGGTGAACACAGAGAAATAGCCGAGCTGAGAAGGAAAGCTTTTCAACAAAGAGTGGCCGTGGCTATAAACTTGCACAAAGGGAATAAAGAAAGGAGACCTCGCTCTCTGAAAGGCTGAATTTGGACCCCGAAGGCCATCCCACGGGGTATTTCACGCAAATTGGGAAGGTCCTTATCTGGTACTTGCCGAAGCGCGAAAAGGAGTTTACAAGCTCGGCAATGCCGAAGGCGTAGAATTAAAAAATACATGGCATTCGGATACCTTGAAAAAATTCTATGCTTAGGATTTTGGTGGGAAAATTGTACAAGTTAGAAAAATTTCTAAGTACAAAAGCTTCTTAGAAATTTTTTTTAAAAAAAAGTACAAAAAGCTTCTTTTGACCAGAGCGGTCGTCATTGAGCACGGTTTAAGAGAATTTATTTGCAAAGGTTATCAACCTTCTCTGAAGTTGGAAATTTACTTAAAGAGAATTTCACGAGGGTGATTTCAAGGCTAATCGGCTCGATAAGCGTAAATATGATTTTCTGAAGTCTCTTGAGCGAACGTGTTCGGGACAATGGGAAATGAAAAATCTTGCGCAAAAGACTTAGCCAAAAATTTTTTACAAAAGAAAGAAGGAGTCTTTATTAACAAAGATGGGTCTTATTACAAAGAAGGAAGCTCGCCAAAAGAAGAAGTACAAAAAAGGAAGAAAAGAAGGCAAAGGACCCTAAGACAAGCTAAGGAATCTCGGCATCCCGGGAGAGACCAACTCTTGCGTCCCTGTCCACCGCCTACGGCGCCGGAAAAGGAAAGGGCAAATTGAGGTGCTCGATTTTGGACCAAGACCACCAAGGCCCCTCAGGGATGTTTAGGGCCGCCAAAAAGGAGAGGTCCAGATCTGGGAACCTCTGCAGAACTTGATACCGAGCAAGGCAAAAGCTATCCTGAAAACCGACCTTGGTCGCCTGGACGGTTTTCTCTTTCTCGACCACTAAATCGTCAAGTTCCTTCTCTAGATCAGCGATCTCCTTCTCCAGTGCCTTCATCTTCTTCTTCTTCGGTTCCTTCTTCAAAGACTCGACCTCGGCCTGGAGCGCGGCCTTCTCAGCAAGCACCTTTGCCAGGAGAGCCTCAGACTCAGACTTCTCCTTTTGATATGCCTAATTTGCCGAAGTCAGCTCCCCCACCTTGAAGCTGAGGTCAGAAATCTTTTGGGAGGAGTCCTTCAAGTGCTCCTCTTTTTCCTTCAATAACTCCTCCCGAACGGCAGCGACCTCCTTCTTCGCAACTTGAGCCATCTCCGCATTCTTGGCGACCAAGTCGGAGCACATGGCCTTGGATTTCTCCACACAGTCTAAGGCCCAGACTTGGAACGCCGCTTGCTTCGCTGCCTGAACCCTGAGGAGCCCGGTGTACCCCAACAGCTGCAAAGAAATAAGAACAAAGTCAGTAGGGAAAAAAATGAGCCAAACACTTAGAAGAAATCAAAAGGAAAAGGCAAAGGCGTGAAGTATACCTGGGCAGCGTGCTCAAAAACTTTTGCAGCAAGGGACTCTTCGTCTGAGCACGCCTTGGAAATGGCCTTGAAGGAGGCCTCGGTGAGGATCCCCTTTGAAATTTGGTTGGCCATTTGCTGGCAGTCACCGGAGTACAAGTTCATGTCCTTCGTAAAAGACCAAAAAGGCTCATTCGGGACCTTCCCCTTCGGGATATGGGAATCCTGAAGGGCCCATTTTCGGGCGTGCTCAGCCACCCATGCCGAAGATGGTACCTCCTCTGCATGGCAAGACAAGAAGCTTGTTAAGGCATCAATCCTTAAAGTTCAAAAAAATAAAGACACTACCGCTCATCTAAAAAAAAAAAAATGAACCTAGCGGCACCTCGGCAACTTCATCGTTGGAGTCCCGGAACCCCTCGGCAGAGATTTTCTTGCCTTTACTCTTCCGGCGCTCCTCGGCAGAAGGGACTTCCACCAAGGCATCCAGAAGAGCCGCCGAGGAAGTGACTCCAAGAAGGGGCGTTAGCAGCGACCTCTGTTGGCGGAGCAACAGCGGCGTCAGGCTCTTCGCGCCCCTCCTCGGGAATTTCGGGGTGAGGAGGAGGCGCGTCTATCTTCACCCGTTTTGCCGAGGATGGCCCGGCCCTAGACGATTTCCGACTTCAGGAGACGGCCTTCTTTGTTTGCTCCCCTTTCTTGGCTTGCCCGAGGAAGAGCGCCTTGTAGAAAGCAGCGGACTCGTCGCCCATCTCTGAAACAGAAGGAAAACATCAGTGTGAGTCCAAGACGTACCTATAGCAAAAAGATTCTGAGATAACTTACGCTTACAAAAAGCCTCGTAAGTAACCTCTTTCCGAAGGAGTCTCACCAGCCAGGAGTCCTTCCCTGCGATGGCGGGAGCCAGCATCTCGAGGTCTGTCTTATGCTCCTTCACTACCCCTAGTTCCCGAAGGACCTCATCGGTCATCAGTTTCCACATGATAGGGAAGGGGTAGAGGGAGCGTGAAGGGACTTCGGAATCCCAGTCGGAGACTGCTCGAATCCATTTGTCGAAGTTCACAAACTCAGGAGTCAGCAGCCTCTTCGGGTCTACAACATCCGTCTCCAGCTTTCCCAGAGCCCATTTGTCGGAACGTACGACCAGGCCTCCTCCATCTTCAGAAAGAAGAATTTTCCTTGCCACCCTCGCCAGCTGTCTTTAGTGGCGAAGCTGAACAAATACTTTTTTCTCCCTGATCCCCGAGGCAGCATGAAGTAAAAGCCACCCTTCGGGACCGCGTAGAGCTTATAGTACTGCATAAAAAGAATGAAATGGGGTTCTATTTTGAAAACGCTGCACATACAAATGAAGGTGTTGAAATAACAGTACGAGTTCGGGGGAAGTTGATTTACGGCAATGCCATGAAATTGGCAGAAGTTGCAAATCACCTTCGAATGACGGTACTAAAGTCCGGCCTTCAGTTAGGCATGGAAAACGGTAACCTCATCCTTGCGGTTCATAAAACTGAATGTTTGGGAGCTAGGAAGTCTGGTGGTGGCATAAGAAGGAAGAAAGAATTTCTTCTTCCACTTCTCCAATTTTTCTGGAGTGGAGCAGTAGGGATGGTGGAAAAGGGGTTGCCAGCTCTCTGGAAGAGGGGAAACAGTCATAAGAGGAGTTGGCGAAGACATTTTCAAAGAAAAAAGGACTTCGGGGGATGAAAAACTAACTTTGGGAAAGCTTTCAGAAAAGCAAAACAGCACAGAAAATCAAAGAATTTTGAAAGTCAAAACCCACCAAACGTTTTGCCAAAGTCTGGGTTTGGAGTCGTCATCATAAAAGGTGGCCGGAAATCGCCCAAGAAAAAGCACTGCCATGAAAAACGCAAAAATAGTTGTAAGCAGGGGGAGAACAAAAGCAGAACAAAAGAAGCTTATGATCGAACAGGCCATATATAGGCCGAGGGAGGATAGGCGAACCGGCGTCATAAGTACTCCACGAAGGCGAACAGTCGCATTAACTGCTCTCTGCGCATAAAAAGGCGAGCCTGTCGTAACCAAGGCAGTCTCCTCCAATGACAAGCGTGCCACGTGTCAGCCGACGTGCCAAGAGAGGGACACGCCTTCTGACACCCCTAAACCCTGGGCGCGCCACTCCAGACTGACATGCCTGGTTACAAGACGCGACGTTGCGCAGACTTGCAAAAGGAAAGAAATGGGCTACCTGGAAGACACCAAGAGATAGGCTATGGCCGAACAGCCTATGTCTTCGAACAAAAGGTACATCTTCGGCACAGGTATTACACCCAAGGCCCCGAAGGACGCCCTCCGAAAGCCTAAAAGCAGAAGTTTCCACTTCGGCTTTCCTAGGGAGGGCCTGTGATAGCCAAAGGGCTATTGGGAAGCCTGACATCATCCGAAAGAGGTGTTATCACTGACCTCAGAAGGAGTGAAGTCAAACACCTCACACTCGGGACTTCGCCTAGTGCGTCAGGAATTTCAAGGATATTACCAGCCCCCTCGGGGGACCCAACGGATCACTTTCGGGGATGGAGAACCAGCTATTTCAAGCAGAGGAGAATCTCCCCAAAGGCGGAACCCCCAAACCAGGGAAGTCCCTGAACTACGGGCATAATCCCCGAAGAGGGGCGTCCGTACCAAAGGATGGCCTCGCCCAGAGGACCTCGGGAGTACGGCATGGGCATTTAAGGAGTCTCTGACATGTTGCCCAAATGCGCTACACGATGCCTCAAATAGCGGACTGACACGTCAATGCCGTCCAAGTCTTGTCACGACCTGTCTCGGTCCTAGGCCCGAGGAGCCTACAAACAGCTGCTTGTCCCCTATGCCCAGAAGTACATATTGCATCCGACCGAACACGTGTTGCGATCTGAACGGGCTGGGCACTCCTATAAATACCAGGAAACAGGCCCTGGCAAAGGATCCGACCCCCTCTCCCTGAGAAAACACGAACAGGCAAGGCCACCTAGCCTCTTAGCGCTCTTCCTCTATCTCTCCTCAGAACACTAACTTGGGTGTCGGAGGCTTCTCCCTGGAAAAATACTCTGGGGACCTCCTAACCTTTTTTCTCTGAGCATTTCAGGCACACTCCTCTGGGAAATCTTTGCTCCAAACGACCTCCCTCTCGGGAAGTCCCTCTCGAAGTCATAATGTCACCCGACAAAGATGCTGCTGGGCATCAGTTCCTATGTGGAAACCATGGGCCCCCTCATGAACTTCTTCTAGGATTGTTCTAACATCCCTTTCACTTATGCACCTCTGCAAAGGGCTTGCATACCCTTGTCTGTATAGTTCCTCCCCGATGAGGAAGCGTCTCCTAGATCGTTTTCACACTTTTGCAGCCTTGGTGGGGTCTTCGGGGAGTGCTGAAGTTTCAAGGTATTTCTTGATGGAATCTTGCATTCTTCTCTTGAGGTTGCTACGCACATTAGTTCTGTGCTGGGTTGACTTAGTACCTCGATGGGTTCCTTGGACTTGGCCAAGGTGTCAGCTTCAGCATTATCTCTACGAGGCACATTTTCTATATGTACGGAGTCAAACTCTTTAATGAATTTGTTGACGAGGTCATGATATTTTGCCAAGGTTGGATCCTTTGCATCATAATCTCCTGTCATTTGTCAGACTACTAGCTGTGATTCACTGTGGGTCTTAAGGTTTCTCACACCAACTTTTTTGGCCAGTTTTAATCCTGCTATATGGACCTCATATTCAGCAATGTTATTGGTGACATCAAAACCGAATTTGATGGCTTTGGTGGCTTCCATACCTTCGGGCCCCCGAAGAACCACTCTAGCACCTTGGTGTTTGGTGCCTGAGGCTCCATCGACAAAGAGTTTCCACTCTGGTTCAATCCTTATTAGGTCTTCCGAGGTGATTTCAGCATTCTCAATTTCTGGAACTTTGGCGATGAAGTCTACTAATGCTTAGGCTTTTATTGCCCTTCCTGGCTCGTAAGTGATGTCATATTCTCTGAGCTCGATACACCATTTTGACAGCCTTCCCAAATGCTCTACCTTTTTCATTATGTCACGAAGAGGTAGGTTACTTCGGACAATGATGGTGTGTCCTTGAAAGTAGGGTCGTAGCCTCCTACCTGCGAGTACTAAGGCATAAATGACATTTTGGAGCAATGGGTACCTGACCTCGGTGCCGTGCAGGGACTTGCTTACATAATATACCGGCTACTGCCTCCCACCCTCTTTTTCACTAGGATTGAACTTATAGCTTTTTTCAGTGACGGCAAGGTAGAGGATGAGAGGCTCTACTTCCCGAGGTTGCCGAATTGTTGACAATCGGGTTAGGTAGCTTTTAAGCTCATCCCAAGCTTTCGGACATTCTTGGTTCCAAGGGTGCTTCTCGGTTCCGGAGTTGCCTTCGCTTTTGGTTGCTTTGGTAAGCACCTTGAAGAATGGTCGACATCGCTCGCGTATACCTAGAAATGAATCTACTAAGGGAAGTGATTCTTCCTGTAAGCCTTTGTATATCTTTAGTGGTTGTACTTGTTTGGAATCCTAACAAGGCTTTGGCCTTTTCGGGGTTGGCGTCTATTCTCCCTTCTGACACCATGAACCCGAGGAACTTACCTGCACTTACTCCAAACATGCATTTCTCGGGGTTAAAGCAAATGCCGAACTCCTGAAGTCTTTGGAAGGTTTTGTCTAAGTCCAAGATATGATTACTGGGCATTCTGCTCTTAACTATCATATCATCGACATACGTTTCTATGTTTTTCTCGATCTAGGAGTCGAACACTTTATTCATCAACCTCTGATAGGTAGCCCCTACATTCTTAAGCCCGAAGGGCATTCTGACGTAGCAGTAGGTACCAACTTTGGTGATGCAGGCAATTTTTTCTTCATCTTCGGGGTTCATCTGAATTTGATGATACCCGCTGAAAGCATCGAGGAAACTGAGAAGACTGTATCTGGCGGTTCAATCCACCAATTGGTCTATAGCTGGCAAAGGGTAGAAGTCCTTTGGACAGGCATCATTTAGCTTCTAAAAATCGATGCACATTCAAAGCTTTTCATTCCTTTCTTTTGTGGCGATAACCACGTTACTGAGCCATTCGGGGTATTTAACTTCTCTTATTACCCCTGCCTCAATTAGGCGCTTAACTTCGGTTTTAACAAAGGAGTTCTTATGAGCTGATAGGTTTCATTTTTTCTGCCGAACCAGCCTTGCGTCAGGGCATACTTTGAACTATGGTGGATTATGCCGAGGTCGACCCCAGGCATGTCTTTCGGAGAGTAGGCGAATAGATCTTTGTTCATTAACGAGAAAGATACAAGCCTATCTTTGTCACCCTTGGCCAATTTTTTCCCCACTCGGGTGTTCCAGCCAGGGACCACCTCTACATCTTCTGTTTCTACTTTTTCCAACTTCTCTACTCCCTCTTTTGCTGTCTCTTCGCCTATCATGACTGCTCCTTCAGTAGCCGAAGTCTGTACTTGAACCTTCGCAGGGCTTTGTCTAGCCTTGGTGAAAACCCTCCTGACATCAGATTGGTCAATGAAGATCTTTGCATCTCCTTCTTTAGTTTTGAAGGTGACTGTTAAGTACTTTACATTCGGGCAGATGTGGAGATTGCCTTGAGTTTGCCTTCCGAGGATGGCGTTGTATGATGAGGGAACATCAATGACGATGAACCTTGTCATAACAGAGGCGAACAGTTCCTCCTGACTCTGAGGCAAGGTTCCTTTCTGTATTAGGGGTAGATCGATGTATCCGAGGACTGAGAGCTCGGATGGCCCAACCCCGAAGGTGGGGGAATTGACTGTTTTGAGGTCGGCTTTTGAAATGCCTAAGTTAGGCAGTAGGTGTGAGAAGATGACGTCGGTGTTGGAGCCGTCGTCCAGAAGTACTCTTTTGATGTCCCAACTCCCTATCCTTGCCATGACAAGGAATGGGTCATCGTGGGGGAACTTCACAGTGGACCCGTATTTGCGAACAAACCTGTTCGGCGAGTTCCCATACTCCATTATGGAGATTTCTCTTATCTTTCTTTTCCTTTCAGCTGAGGGTATCCCTGCAGTGATGGTTTGGATGACCCCTGCTGATGGTGGCGGATTCTTTCGAGGACTTCGGTCTCGACGTCTGTCGAAATCATAGTCCTTGTCATCCCCCCTTCTTTGTTCTTCCTTTCTCCCATTCGGAGAAGGCATTCGCAAGTACCGGCGAAGTTGGCCTTGCTTTATCAGAGACTTGATGTACTTTCTCAGCTGGAGGCAGTCTTCGGTGTCATGGTCATGATCTCGGTGGAATTGGCAAAACTTCTTCATGTTCTTCTTGTTTTCCGAAGTCATGGCCTTTGGCCTTGGAACTGTAGTCCCTTGCCTTTCTAAGGCCATAAGAATGCTGGCCATTGTGGTGTTCAGGGGAGTGAACGTCATTGGCCTTTTACCCCTTTGTTTTTGGGGTCTTCCTCCAACCTAATTCTGGTAGTGAGGCTAGTGGCTTAGTCCTTCGGTTTGAGGGTGTTCCACTTTTGGTCCCTTAATTCTGAGCTCTTCGGCTGTCATGTGTTGTTTGCCCCTTTGGTAGAACTCTTGGAGGGTGTCTGGGGGGTCTTTGGAGAACTCATAAAAGAGTTGGGAGTTTCTCCTAAGTCTTCTTATCATTGAGAGGATGCGAATCTCGGGCCGAAAGTCAGGCACGCTTAGTGCTTCTCGGTTGAACCCTTCGATGTAGTCGCGAATGGTTTCCCCATTTCTCTGTGCTATGTCAAACATCTGCACCGGCATTTTGGCCGTTTGGCTGCTGCCAATGAACTGTTGGGTGAAGGCAGTAGACAGCTCCTGGAAATTTAGCAAGGTTCCGTGGGCCAAGGAGTTATACCATGTTGTTGCTTGACCGGAGAAGGTTACCTCGAAGCTTTTGCATAAGGTTGCATCATCTGCGGCGTGGAGCACCATGCTTCGCTTGTACTTTGTCAAGTGTGCCTAGGGGTCACTACGCTCATTGTAGGTTTCCAAGCGTGGCACCTTGAAAAACTAGGCATGGGCACCTTCACCACTTCTCGTACAAAGGGTGACTTTTCTCTGGTATAAGCGTCAGACAATCTTGACCAAATTGGTTTTCGGGAGATTTGCCTCTTAACCTTTTCTAGTCTTCCAAGGATCTTTTCCATGATAGTAGCTATGTTGGCTTCCCCTTGCTGCCTGGTGGTCGCCGGCAATGGCGAACTTATCCTCCTTTTCAGAGAGTAACTTTGGCGGCAAGGAGACTGGGACCTTCGGTATGGGGATAGACTCCGCCGACAGGAGGTCCTAGTTTCTTTTTGGGCAATTTCTTTGCTGGATTGTGCCCTAGGGGGCACGTCCTCCATCGAAGATGTGTCATGAGAGCCCTCACTCCTAGAACTCTGGTGGGTAGACCTCGGGCTTCTTTCCCGGCGTGTTGCCGAAGGGGAGGCCCTTCGGACCGAAGGAGGCTGGGGCCACCTCTGGTTGAGTTGCTGAGTCATTTCAGCGACGATGAAGCGTTGGAAGTCTCATAAGAAGCCTAACGTCATTGTTAGAGGGTGGTCGTCCTCCGGCATAGAAGTCTCTGCAGTGGGCTGCTCGGTTGCTAGTTGAGCCTCCGGCGTAGAGGGGGACTTTGGGAGCCCCTTGTCTTTGGAACGCCGAGTCTCTACGACGGTGACCTGGGAAAGGGTTCCCACAGACAGTGCCAAATGATGCTCTTCCGCATCTTCGTCATGAAACATGGTGAGCTAGGAGCAGAAACTTCCGGTGAGGGAACGCTTGGATGAGGGGCCTTGTTGGGATAGACTACCTGAAACACTTAGAAAACAAGGGTTAGGAGGTCCCCGGAATGTTTTTCCGGGGAAGGAGCCTTCGACGCCCAAGGCAGTGTTTGGAAATGGAGAATAAGTAAGAAGTGGAGGGATTTTTCACTTGGAGTCGGATCCCTTTAACTGGGCCGTTTCCTGAATATTTATAGGGAGGTGTATAAGAGAAGTCCGTTTGCCACAGCCTGCCTAGATCGTGACACGTATTCGGTCAGATGTGGTCCGCACTTCGGGAGAAGGGGGGCTTCTAGTCAACCATAGGCCGCCTAGCTAGGAGCCTAGGGCGGCGTGTCAGACCTTGTCTGAAGGCGGCGTGTCGGGGGCTGTATGAGGGCAGCGTGTCAGACCATGTCCGAGGGTGGTGTGTCAGAGGCTCCTCAGCCTTTTTGTCGTATGTCCACATGACCTTTTCGGGGGACCGAACTCCTTCAGAGTACAGAGCTCATTCGGGGAGGCAAGCTCATTTGGAGGGAGGCCCCTTGTTTGTATGAGGCACCTTCGGTTGGGCTCTCCCGAGATCAGGCTCGGGTACCTGATGATGGCACTTTGTGAGCGCGTTCCGAGAGTGGCCCAAAGAGTATCCGAAGGTGATTTTGGGCATGTGAGGTCGGCGCGAGGTCACCCTCGGGAAGGGTGGTGACCCCTTCTGTCCGAAGTTGGTCCCATGGGTTTCCTAGGGGTAACGCGTATTCGGTTTGTCCGAGGGTGCTGAGGCCCTCTCTTTGCCGGGGTTTTGTCGTGTCTGTTTCGACCAGAGGTGGTGCGCTGGTCAAGGGTGGTGCACACATGCGAAGTCCTTCAGGGGGTGATAGCCCTTCGGCTATCACCTACTATTGCTACATTCGAAAAATTGAGTGCAAATATGGAAAAAAGGTACATTTTAAGGGCACATCATACAATTTAATCTAGATTTTATCTTATTTTTACTGTTTCCCATCTTTCTAATATATATTACTGTTTCGGCATTATTTTTTTCCTGACCTTATCATCATCAATGACGCACAAATTAGCTATTACCAAAACACCTTATTTTTTCGCTTCATTATTTAAATGCTAACATTGCGAACGTGATTTGCATGCGACACGGGACCAGTTTGAAAATAAATGTTGGAAAAGTATTTAATAATATTCAATCCATGTCATGTTTTATTGCGTACTTTCGCTGTTCCAACATGTCTTATTCAGTTCTTTATTTTGTTCTAAAAAAGGTAGAGGTATGGCAGACATAAATGTTTTTTATGAAGTAAACATTTAAAGTTGAGTAATTCAACGTGGCCTTACATCTTGGCTAACTTCCCCCTGCAAATGAAAAGGTTCAAATAAATAAAAATTGTTAATTCAAGCTATTGTACAACTCTTATGAACGGTAAGTACAAAAACCTAGCTCGCTATCTTTTTTTTTTTTTCTCATAGTCTTCTTCTTCTCTTCTCTCCGCCTTCAGATAGGCTAGGATATCAGTTGAAGTCTGGTTGGTTGATTTAATGTCATTATTTCACCCAATCAATTGTTCTAATTTTTTTTTCATAATTTCTTCTTCATCTTTTCTTCTTTTTTTCTTCCTTTACAAAACTCTATTATCATCATTAGCTGGAGTATCATATAGTTTATCAAACACTTTACAGAGGACATATCTAAGTGAACCATTTTAGTGTGAATTAAGCAGAGCGTGGAAAACTGTGAAACATATAGTTGTGTGAGGCGTTTCTAAATAATAGGTTAGGTGTTTGTTTCTATTTCTTGTCCGTTTGAGCTATCAGCTACAATTTATGTTTGGATGACTTATTAGTCTAACCAAGTGTTGGTATCTTTTATTTCCTCTAATTAGCAAGTATGTTAGTCTAATAGATTTTTTTTTAAAAAAAATGAGTCTAGTAAAGTTCATTCTCTATTTTGACTTTTTCCTCCAATTATTTCTAAGTTACTATCCTTGATTTATTATGGGCTATATGGAAATTTCATCTTGATCCAATTTTTTTCTTTTCATTCAATGTTGCAGAGATGAATAGCTCTTTTAATAAACAGTATTATACCTTTATTGTTCTTTAAAATAATATACACTGGCTTATAAGATATTATTTGACTTAATTTTAAATAAAATAAAGTTTATTTTATAAAAAATGCTAACCAATAAGTAGAGAAAAGATATAATCTTCCATCTATAAAAAAAAAAGGACATAACCTTCCTGTCAATTAATGGAAAATTAATTAGTTCGTTGGAAAGCATGGGATGTTAGGCGTAGGAGCTGCAGTTTTTCGTGTCACGTCAAGATTTAATTTTCGATAAGGAAAATTTTTGTAACAATTTTGTGTAAAAAATTGTAGTCTCAATTATTTCTGCCAAAAAAGTTAATAATGATAAGCATGTGAGCAGAGTTTCTCAAGAAATAGAATTTTCATAATTGCCAAAACATATTCAGCAAGTTGACTAATGATTAACGAAACAAAATTCAGGGGTAAATTAGCACGTTTTAAACGGGCAATCTGTTTTAAATTCATTATAGTGACACGCAACTTTTAGAAAATAACAATAGAAGAATTCGTCAATGGGGCTTTAACGTCTAAGGATTATAATAAAAACATTATTAGTACTATGGATAATATGGATATATGTCTAATTAGATATAGTGACTAATTTTACAATTATACTCTTAAATTTTGCCCTTCTCAAACACTCTCTCTCTCTTCCTTGATTTGCCGGCTTTTCCCCTGTTCGTTCCAAGTTCTTTGCGGCCACTGCTGGTCTTTCGTTCTGATGGTTTAATAACCGCCGATCACCACCACTCTGTGTTCCACCTCATCACGATAGTCCTTCTTTCTTGCTGTAGTCAAACTACTAACGAGAATGGTTGGATTGGATTTATGACTAGTTAACACGAGTGAACTAGGACCTAGACTTGCAATCAAAGATAGCCTTAGAGTCCAAGAGAGTGTCTCAGGGGAAACTCTCCAGCAATTAAGTTAGCTCATCTTGTGATGATAGAAGTAGCTCAGGTTTTAGGATGATCTGTAGTGTGGACCTCATATCTCATGAGGTTCCTTTTTATACACATGTGTGTACCAACATTGTGGCCCTTTAGTAATGCAATTAATGTAAGATCTTACACATTCTCAGAATCCTCCCTTTATCAAATATTTGCCTTTGTAAGGATTCTTCCGTACTTAGCAATCTTCATGAACTAGCTCTCTCTTATAGACCGGCCCTGGTATTGAACCTTCAAGGGTTAGATCCAGTATGATACCACCATGTCCCTCTCTTTAAAAAGTGTGGCATTTGGGCTCCCACATTTTTTAAGGCTCAAGGCATAACAAAACGGTGCTTATTGACTAACATAACAACTTCTATTGCCAAAATGACACCTCATTAATTTTAGTTACACCACATTTGGAGGCATGTGAGATTCTTGAAAGTTGAGGGCCATATGGACTCTCTCTATTAGCTTGTTTGGTATAATCATCATGATCATTGGCAGTTATGGACTATCATTTAATTGATTATAAGAGGCAAAGGGACCCCAAAGGTCTATAAGTACTGTTTGTCTCCATCTGCAAGTTCTTCATTGCTTCATTTGTTGCTAAAAATATCTTATAGGTGCTCTTATTGTGCTCTATGCCTTTTTTCCTTCTATGTCTAGACACTTTACCTTTTCCACAGCAGCTTTTGTAGCTTCACCAGGCTCTCAATTGTTCTTGAGGTTGGCAATTTGAACAACTAAGATACCCTTCACTCACATTTTTTGATTTATTTATGTGTTTTACTTGTTTTTTTCTTCCTTCATCATTGCCCCAGTGGTTGTCAGCCATTCTGTACACCAACAAATGGTGGTTATATTTTTCTTATCAGATGGTGCGCAAACCATCCATGGGGGAGGCAGCTGCCAGTATTCATCCTTAGGAGGCTAATAAGTTAGAGGCCAAAAGGCTGCGACTAGACAAGGTGGCATCTATTGTAATACCTTGTCAATGAAGGCAATGCAGATCATCACCATCACCAACTGCTGGCCGGCAGGGGTCAAGGCGTGCATTGCATAAAAGGATTATTTTTCCATGTATCTTATCTAGCTCCAAGGTATTCTTTATTTCCTTCTACATCACCTCATTCTTTAGCACCTTCTTTGATTTTAGAGCCTAGTCCCTCATAGGGCAATGGTTCTTTTACTTTTCCATCGCAAAAGACTCTTCGGAGCTATAAGAACATGTTCGTTTTTGCCTTAATGACCCCTAGTTGCATTGCCCGTGCTAGTGGATAGATTTGCCTATGCATGATACCTACAACAGGGCACTTCTAATTGAAGGGTATGAGGCCAAGAAGATTTACCATGGCCTTTTAATGCGGCTATAAATGGTTATGCTAAATAAGAACTTCAAGAAATTGTTCTCATTCCCTAACTAGCATTTTAATGAAAAGACCCTTTGGTACAATAAAGGTTAGCTAGGCAAATTCTAGTTACTCTAGGGTAGAAAACCCTTTGTATTGAGTTTTGTAGGCTACAAGGGTGTTGACCCTTAAGCCAAAGTTGCTACTAAAGTACAAAAAAAAAATTCTTTTTATTTTTCTTATTTTTTAATTTACAAACCATCTTCACCCTTTACTCAGGTATAGTTCACGCGATCATGTTATTAAACAAGAGAATGGGGCTATAGGAAGGGTTTATTGAGGCCCATAAAGTAAAGTTAGTGCCTCCTGTAGTGGCTCACATTATCCCCACCCTAACTTAGGAGTTTCCAGTGCTCCAACCGGTTGTTACTACATAAAAAATGCTACTTCCTCCTATCACGCTTGCATTACCATTGTCGCCAATGATTCTTGATGTGGAGGACATTAGGCCAGATGCTAGGCCCAAGCTTGGGCTTATCTTACAAAGCAGGAAAGCTTAGGTGGAGCCCTTGAAAAAGGATACCATTAAGCCCTCAAAGGAGAGGGTTGTGGAATAAAGACTACCCCTCTTATTTAGAGCAAGCAGGTAAGCAAACCTTAACTATGGTCCTTTTTCCATTCTAATTTAACTCTATCTTTTGGTAGTTTTTTTTATCTAACTTGTGTTCCTGTTACAGGAGAACTTGATTAGCTCTTAAAGGCTATGAAAAGGAAGTACCTTTGCCTTTCCTAAGGTCACAGAAGCGGAAAATCTTCTACTATAGGGGGCCAATCTTCTAGCTTTAAGGGTTGTCACTAGGGTACTCCTTTACAATGGATTAGCCTAAGCCTTACTTTCATTTGGAAGCTTTTACTTTCGAATGATTTGAGGCTTGCCAAAAGATGATGATAGAGAATAAGGTTACGAAATAATCCTCTTCAACCCATTGTGGGCCATTCACCAAAGGGTGTCAAACCTTGAGGACATTGTATACCAACAGTGGAGAGTTCTAGGCACTTTGCTTTCTAAGAGATTTTCATTACCTAGCTTACCTTCCCTAACAAAATTGTGTTACATTAGGGAGCCTGGCTTCTAGCCTTATTTGGATAAAAAATCAAGATCCTTACTACATTTATTTGAATTTTTATAATTTGAGCTTTGTTATTTATTTTTCCTACTCTCTAATAGGTTTCACTAATTACCTTTACAATTGTGGAGCAAAGTGTTCAGGAAAACATGTACATCCTTAAGGTGATGGCCCTTGTCAAACCTTTAGAAGGAAAATGAGTTCCTTTTGAACAAGGTCTCGAAGTAGAATACTTCTGAGACTCAGAATGAATTTTGAGGATATAGATTGAGGCACTTAAAAAGCTCCTCAAGGAATTAGTTAACAAAATTGGGCAGAAGCCAAGAACATCAAGGAGTAGGAGGAGATGTTATGAGAGGTCTTGGAGTAGCTTAGCGAAAAGGTGAAAAAGATTGATGCTAGGGTCCATACCCATCTACAAGGCATTGGTGAACACATCCTTGCCCTTGGCAAGTGGATAACGGAGGTAAAGGACTCTTCAAAGGGGGTTGAGGACTTCTAGGAGGGAGAGTTGGTGGAGCTTTGTGCGAAAATTAATTGGAGGGTCAAGTAGGTCAAACTAATCAATAAGAGGCTTGAGGATGGGCTTGGCATTAGCCTCTTCCAGGAGTTTTATGAGAGCTTTAACCTATCTATCAACTACAAAAGGCAAACCTAAACTTGGGCTTCTTGTTCTTAAGAGCTACTGAATGCCTCAGGGTAGAGTCTGAGGCCTAGAAGGCTCCAAGGGTAAATTGGGAGTGCCCTCTACTGATGAGGTTACCTTTGCTGACTCCTCTATCAATGAGACAATGAGATGAAAAATTCTAGGATATTAAGCTTTTTCTTTGTATATTTTTTTTATCTTCTTTGTACTCACCTTTAACATTAATAAAATAAAAATTTTTATTCTTCAAAACTTAGTTAAGTATTGTTCCCCACTTTTATGCTTGAGGGGTCATTTAGTAGACTTTAAAATAGCTTAAGTTTGAATTGAGGTCTTGGCCTGCAAAAAAACTTAAATTTTGAATTACATTGAATTGCTCTTATTAACTTAGGATTGTACTTAAATGCCTTTAAAGATAAGGGTCATGCTAGTTTCCCTTATAGTTAAAGGTCATGTTAGCCACCATTGTGAATAAAATTATCTAGTAATATTTTTTAAGTGCCTTAATGCTACCACAACTTAATGAAATTCCTTTTTTCATGCATAATTAAACATACTAAGGTCGTAGGTTGTTTGAGTGGTACAGCTTTAACAACTTTTTACTAGAGAATTTTATCAATTTGAAGATGCCTCACTTAATTTCTTTGTGTACGATGAATAGACCATCCTAATAATATCTTAAGCCACCTTGCTTAGAGTTCCTATTAGTTAGCTTTGGCCTTACAAGGACAAAATTCACTATGGCTATTTCCTTAGTCTTTACCTTCACATCATGGAACTAGGCCACCCTCTGTCTACAGGCTCGCTGTCTAATAAATGCATCCTTCCTTTACTTTTTCAGCAAATTGAAATTAACATTAAGTCATTCCTCGTTGGTCTATGGGTCAAAGACTTAAAGTTAAATGATGTATAGGCAATTTCAACTGAAATAAAGGCCTCAATTTCATAAGCTAGTGCAAATTGGCTCTCTTCTGTAGGTTTTCTAGGGTTGTTATATAGTCTTACAACACACTTGATAATTCTTTGGCCTATCTTCCCTTAGCATCGTCCGACATTTTATTTATACACTCCTTTATGATTTGGTTGGTAACTTGTACTCAACTATTTGACTAGGGGTTAGCAACAGGGTGAAGTATAGTCTTATACCTTTGTCTTTAGCATACTTTCTGACTTATGAGTTTTCAAACTATTTTTCATTATAAGTGATGATGTCTAAGGGCATGCAAACCGACACCACTATATTCTTTTAAAGAAACTTCGTGTTGGGAGGACATTATCTTGGCAAAGAGCTCAGCTTTGATCTACAGAAAGCTTAGCTTTGATATACTTTATACAGTAATCAACTGTTACAGTGTAGTTTTTGACCTGTCCAAGGGCAGTAGGTAAGGTGCTAATCAACTCTAGCCCCAAACAACAAAAGGACAAGGAAACTCTGTTGAGGTTGCTTTTGATAAGGGAGCCTTTTGGATCTTTGGTTGAGCTAACATTGGTGGCATCATTGGACTAAATGCCTCGTAATTTTTTTTATGGTGGGCCAAAGAACCCTTACTTCAACAACTTGTAATCCTAGGCTTCATACCTGATATGGGCTCCATAATCTTTTTTATGAAGCTCAGCAAGCATCCGCCTTCATATTCCTTGCCCCTAGCACTTTGTTTTTTACTTGCACGTGGTCAAATGACTTAATTAGTTCTTTAATGAACTTAAAGTGCTTACAAAGTGCATGTTCTTTCACCTTTGTGGCCTTATTTTTTTATTGACCACAAGTTGTGAGTTGCTAAAAAATACTATATGCCATACCATGTTCATCTTGCTATATTAAGCCTTGCAATGAAGCCCTCATGTTTCACCAAGTTGTCTGTAATAGGGAATTAGATTCTAACCTTTAGCACCGTTTCAATGGTAATAGGTCCTTTGAGAACAACTTATGCCCTTGATTGTCTTTCCTTGAGGTCTTGTCAACGTAAAGCTCCCAAGAATGGGCACTATCTTGCTTTTTGACATCATGGTCTTCTTTTACTAGGGACATTTAAGTGACAAAGCCAATCAATGCTTAAGTCTTAATTTCCCTACATGGTTTGTAATAGATATTGAACCATCCTAGTTTAATACAACATTTAGGTAGTCTACATGAATGGTTAGTCTTTTGTACAGCACCTTTGATTGGCAACCTCATCCGAGCAATTGTGGGATGGTCCTGGACGTAACATTGAAATTTTTTTTAAGATGTTATTAAAGATACCAGCATCTAAATTAAAGGACCTTTAGACTCTGCTCCTTGTAGAGTCTTACTAACATAATAGATAGGTCATTACTCCTTTTATTCCTCTGTGATTAGAACCACAGTAAATAGCCATTCATCATAAGTATAAAACCAAGGGGTTATTCAAGCCATGGCTACTTGAATATAGGTAGCTGTATCAAGTAATCCTTAATCTAACTAAGGCCCTCCTTGCACTCATTGGCCTACTTAAACTCTGACACATTTATGATGATTTTGAATAAGAGTCTATGTCCTTAGTCCAAGAAATGATGCACCCAAGTAAAGTTCGGCTTCTTGCTTGTGTCTGGATGTCATTTTTGTCTTTGGTTTCTTACAACTTTAGGATAGCGTCGATTTTTTTTGGATTTGCATTAATCATTCTTTTATAGACTATCAACCCTAAAACCTTCCCCGATCTGACCCCAAGGAGGAACTTCTTCAAGTTAAGGCTCATGTTGAATTGGTGTATCCACTAAAAACTTACTCTAAGGTTATCCACATGGTGGTCAAGGGCCCTGCTTTTCACGATCATGTCATCAATGTAGACCTTCATGTTGCAACCCAACTGTTTTGTAAAAACCTTATTTATCAACCCTTACTTGGTTGCCCTGGCATTCTTCATCCCAAATAAAATATGCTAATGGCAATATGTTATATTCCCAATGATGAAGGCTGTGCTTTCTTCGTCATCGAGGCTCATATGAATTTTTGGGTATCCACTGAAGGCATTCATAAAACTTAAGACCCTGAACTTTGTTGGCTTCAACAAGTTGATATATTAAAGGCATTGGGTAAGGATCCTTCAGGCAGGCATCATCTAAGTATGCATAATCTACACACATCCTCGAATCTCAGTTCTCTTTTCTTGCAAAAACTATGTTTTCTAGCCAATCAGGATATCACACTTCATGGATGATCCTTACCTCTATGAGCCTTTAACTGCCCCTTTGATGAATCTGCCCCTTTTTAGTGCCATATTTCTTTTTATTGTTGCACTAGCCAATCTGATGAGTTGACTTAAAACTTATGGTACAATGACTCAAGTCTAGAACTAGTTAACAAAACACATAGCCACACTATATGGGCTATCCTTTATAAAAAAGATAAATGCTAGGTGCATATGCTTTAGAACTTGAATTTATATATCCATATAAAACATCTCACATTTCTCCTATGTTGGATATGGGGTGTTATATATGGGTAATGACTAGTAACTTCTCTAATCAGATTACTTGACTCTTAGCCAAGTAACCTATCTCTAATCCAGGATTAGCCAAATAGATGATGTGTGTGCACACCCAATATACCACATCATCATATTCCTAGGTAGACTTTGATGCTATTTGTAATGACTTAAGTCTAGAACCGGTCAACAAAACACCTGCCCATGCCACATGAGCTATCCTTTATAAAAAAAAAAAGATAATCGCTAGGTACTTATGCTCTAAAACTTGAATCTATATATCCACATAAGGCTTTCTACATTTCTCCCATATGGGATATGGGGTGTTACATATGGGTAATGACTTTAGGTCTTATACCTGGCATGTTGAATGGAGACAAAGCCAAAATATTATATGTACCCATAGAAATTTGGTGAAGTTAAAATTTGGTCCCTTAACTTTGAGGCTTTTCCTAAAGTGATTTATTAACTCTATAAGTGCCTATTAAAGTCTCCTCACTTAATTAGTGTGTCCTATTTTGGTCCTTACTATCAATTCTATCATTATTTTGGATCAAAATTACCTATTTGGTATTCATATTGCCACTCGGCCACCTCTTTCATAACAATAAATGACGAGACTAAAAGAATAATAAATTTTATGCTACAATTGACACAAACTTGTAATCTTATGGACTTAAAGGTTAGAGTACCCCAATTCATCTACTTCCCAAAACACATCTGCAGTAGCTTTTCTCACCTCCTCCTCAAGCACCATTTTATGCTTCATCTGAGTTCGTGTGAAAACAAAAAAAAAATTGATATTTTTGTACCAATCAGAGTCCAACCAATATAAAAAGATAATTCTTTAAATTGTTTTGAATTCATTTCAAAGCAATTACCACTCACCAAAATTAAAAAAGATAGAGCATGAATAAACTGCAAAAAGAAATTGGGCAGATCTATCTAGCCCATTGCTACACTTCATAATTCGACACAAAATAGGTGGAAAATCAAACCTATTCATTGAGAAAAAATAAATTATAAATCCAATTTCTCTTTATTTTTTTAGCGAAAGCTTTGTCTTGGCTTTAATGTGACTAGAGCTAAATACTTGATGGAAGATTGTCTAAAGGATGGGGATGAGGAGATGAATGGGTTGTTGGATCTAGGGAATGAAGAGAGCCGAGTGGAAATTATGGATCAAGTAGAAGAATTTGTTGACGGTGAAGAGCAAGCAGATGGTGGTGAAGTGGCATGAAGGAGGGCAAATTTGGAGCTAAAAAAGGAGCAGCCTTCTGGCCCTAGTAGCAATGGCTACAAGGGTGATCAACCATCAAAGATGAATTGAGGAGTGAGGATTGAGTTCTCATGATCATTGCCCCAAAGGTAGCCAATGACATTTTGGGCGACAGACTCTAAGCTGGAGCAGAATCTAAAGCAAGTTAAAGGAAATAATGAGAAAAACAGTAGAAAATTGAAACTTGAAAAAGCTTAAATTCCTAAATATTTAGTTAGAGGATGAAAATGGTAAAGTTTATTATTAGCCTAATAGTGATTTAGGGGCTTTAACAGAAAGAAGATTTGGGAAGAATAAGAGTTTTGGCTAATCTACTCTCAAATTCTTTAAATTTATGTGTTTTTATCAATTTTTTCCTGAGATTTATTGATCTACCAGTCTAGTCACTTATTGACATGAAAGAGGTAGCCACATGGTAGTTTGAGTGCATATAGGTGATTTTTATTCAATATAATGACTAAACCAATGGTAGAGACCAAAATAAGACACGCTAGTTAAGTTAGGGGATTTAATATGCACTTATATAGTTCAAGGACCACTTTGGGATTAACCTTAAATTTAGGGGACCAAATTTAAATTTTAACCAATAAGAATTCAACAATTGAATTTTTTACCTTAGGCGAAAGGTATTTGCCAATCTTCATTGTGTTACTAAGGGCCAGCTATGCCTCCTCAAATTCCTTAATGACGAACTAGTTGGGCCATTGCTTTTCTTAGGGCTCTTTCTTCCTTTCAAGATTGGTTGCGTCCATTAACTATCACATAATTAGAGGCCCCCTAAGGCTGCCACGTAGTTTCATCGAACTGTTGCTTGATCAATGAAAATAGTGACGTCCTTGAATAGGGTCGTGAATAGCATCATCACCTATTTAACATTTATTCGTATGTAAAATTGCACCTAGGCAAGCCTAAGCAAAGGGTTATAGGACAAAGGGGCATCAAGGGCCAAGAACCTCATTTCTTGAGATTTTAAAATAGTTCCACGAAAATTCCCGACTAACATCAGTGGTTGCTTAATGATGCCAAAAATAGGGATCTCGTCTTCCTGACCTTGAAAGTTAGGCTTAAGATTGTGCCAACAGACATCTTCTAACTTTTATTTTTTCCATAAAAAATGAAAACAAGAAATTCAAGTTAGGCCCTGTGTCCACATACACCTTTTTTACAATGAAATTATTAATCCAAACTTCTCTTTCTCGAGGAGGAGGACTTACCTTTGGTAATCATATGGATGAACCCTACTACGGGCCCTGGGTTTTCAAAATCGATTCTTCTATTAGGGGAGTGAGGCCTCTCCTACTGGCCTGCCCTGCTTAGATCTCAATTTTCATCATCCTTCTTATGGGATGTGTCTTCTACTTGTGCGCATGGAGAAAGAGAATAGGCAATGTTGCCATTTAGTTTTACTTCTTGGACAAGCTATGAATAAACTTGTGCAACTCCCGGCATTGCTTAGTATCATTCCATCTGTCCTGATGGTAGCTACAATACTTTTTCAAATTATGAGCCATCTTTGGCAATAAAGGCTATTAATACTTAGCCACCATGCACATCCTTTCCTAGGCGTATAACATATTTGCTCTGGAACCTTGAAATGAGGTATTTGAGGCTTTCGACCAATAGGCTCTTTTCTTCAATGGAGGACTATCGCCTCTAGCTTTTGTTGTTTTTTTAGGGTTGTCTTCTGAGAGTCAAGCTCATTAACTTCTTCCGTGTGCATATATCCGTTGGCCCAATCCAAGAAATCCTTAATATTGTATAAATGATATTATGCAAATCCTATGCTAACCTCAAGTCTTGTAATAGTTCTTAAGCAATGGTCAGCAACTGTACCTCTGGTGAAAGATCTTATACTAGGACTACCTCCATATCAAACCTACTAAAATTGTTCCTCAAGGACTAATCCTTTGCTTGCCTTATCTTAAATAAGTTGGCAGTCATCCTGGGTGTAGGGTGACTCCCAAAGAAATGCCATATGAAGGTTTGGGAAAACTCTTGGAATGACCAATACTAATAGTCCCTATTGGTTCTGAAGCAATTTGTTGTGGCCCCTATCAAGCTTGAACTAAAGGCCATACATATTACTACATTAGTTGGTTTTTCCAATCCCATGGAAGTTATGTACCTCTATAGGTGATTCATAGGATTTGTGAACTCGTTGTATAAGTTGATCGGTAGGCATTTGGAAGCTTCATGCGTTGGGGTCTTATTGATTTCATCAGTGAACAACTGAATCAAAAAATGGAGCTAATGTCCATGCTGACTAGAGGTGATCATTCCAAGTACAGATTAGAAATCCTCCATTATTCACCCATTTGATTCAGCCTTTGGAGGGACCACATCCATGTCGCTTGACTTCGGTACTTCAAAATGAGCTGGAGAACCTTGCAATGGCCCCTTAGGCAAAGGTTTGGCCACTTCTTGTGTTGCTTAGCTCTATTTGGCTATCATGGGATCACTTTCTAAATCTTTTACTGTGTGGTGGCCTTAAGCCTTTATAATCGATTGAGCTAAAAAGCCTGAAATTAATCATCTTCTAATGCAGGAGAAGCCTTACCACTCTCGGGGTCTTGAGGGGGTCATGGTTCCTGGCCGTGAGATGCCTCGGCCAACTACTACAAGTACTGTCCATCATCAATTGGGTTTTCACCATCAAGGTGATCCTGTTCACGCTTGGATCATCTTTTGTCAATCATTGTTCCTATAGACGGCACCAAATTGATAGTCAAACTATCCTAATGGGAGTGGTCGAACTATATATTTAACTAGTTAACCGAAGTGAAATAGGACCTAGGTCTGCAATCAATGACAACGTTAAAGCCCTAAAGAGTATCTTTGAGGAAATCGTTCCAGCAGTTAAGTTATCTCCTCTGGTGATGATAAAAGTAGCTAGGGTTTTAGGGTAGTTAGTAGTGTGTACCTCATATGCCATGGAGGTCCTCATTTTAAATGCATGTTGGTACCAACATTATGGCCTTTTAGGAATATAGTTAATACAATATCCTGCCGATTCTTGGAATCTTACCTTTATCATGTATCTCCATTAATTAGGATCCTTCTTTGCTTAAAAGTCTTCATGAACAAAGTTCTCTCTTACAAGCTAGGCCCTACTACCAAACCCTAATGAGCTAGGCATACTATACTACTTATAAACAGTTTTCTTTGCAAATTGTTAAAAGATTATTGGTAATTATTATTATATATTAGCTTGGTTTAATTAAATAAAATTTTGATTAGTTTTGATTAAAACTTATTGGACTTTGTTAGGCTTTGGTCTTGTTGTAAGTCTCTCCATCCTTCATTGACGTTCATTTGAGTGCTTAGCTTGGCTTAGATCAGATGCTTTTAGACTTTCCACCTTAGTATTGAGGATCCCAATTCTTGTCCTTCTTGTCAATAGATTATTCGTGTTATCATTTTTTTTATGTGTGCTTTTTCTCACGTTATTCTTGTTCTCAGTTTCTTTTTGTGTTCTTTTTTATTTTTGCTTTAATCTAACTTATTGTGTACAACCACTCTTTCTCAGAAAAAATGACCTCTAAAAAAGGAGAAATTTAAGAAACCCCTGTGGTTTCCTTAACCTACACTTACTCTCATCTTTTTGCCTACTTTGTCAGATTATTAGTTAACAAAAAAAGGAAAAGCCTACACTAGCCTCCTACCTTTTTGTATTCCGTGTCCAGGCACCTAGACCTATCTCATCTCACCTCTGTCCCTTATTACTGTAATCGTCCCCAATCTTCGTCTTCATCTCTATTTCCGATTTCCATCATCTTTTCCGTCTTCGTCTTCATCTTCTGATAGCCAAAGGGCTATCGCCTCTATCTGGCCGAACTCCCTGCCGAAAGAATGGCCAGGAAACCTGACGCTACCCGGGAAAAGGTGGGATCACACACCTCGGGGGCAAAGCCGAAAAGCTCGAGCTCGGCACGCCAGGAAACTTGATGATACTATTAGCCCCCCCGAGGTAGTAAACAGATCGCCTTCGGAAAAGAGGCACCAGCTATGGAGGGCCGAACATGATCTCCCCGAAGGCGGAACCCCCTGAATCTGGGAACCCCCGAACTGCGGGCATGTTTCCCGAAGAGGCACTGTCCGTACCAGAGGACGACCTCGGAAGTACGGCAGGAGCATTTAAGGAGCCTCTGACATACCGCCCAGACACGCTACAGACCACCTTAAACGGCGGTTTGACACGCCGACGCCATCCAGGTCACGTCACGACCTGCCTCGGTTCAAGGCTCAAGGAACCTGCCACCGGCTACTTGTCCCCTACGCCCAGAAATCCAGGAGAGATCTGACCGAACACGTGTCACGATCTGAACGGGCTGGACACTCCTATAAATACCAGGAAACAAACCTGGGCAAGGGGACGACCCCCTGGCTGGACTCCTCTCCCTGAGAAAACACAAACAGGCAAGGCCTTTCTACCATTTTCAGTGCTCCTCCCTTGTTTCCCTTCAGGACACTGACTTTGGCGTCGGAGGTTCCTCCCCAGAAACACACCCCGGGGACCTCCTAACCCTCTTCTTCTAAGTTTCTCAGGCACACTCCCCTGGGCAATCTGACCTCCAGGCGGTCTCCTCCTCAGGAAGTCCCTCCACCAGTTACTATGTCATCCAACGAAGATGCCGAAGGGCATCATCTTCATCTTCTACTCATCTAAATATCTCTAATTTTTTTACTGTTAATGACAGGTATCCTTTAAAAGCTGAGATTTAGAGGCCTTCAGTGTCAAAGAATGGGTTTATCAAAACACAGTGGCACGGATAAGAATTTCTCAGGTTGGGAGGAGGAGAATACGAGCAGGAGGTGCCACCATAACCGATGGGATTTGCTAGCTGATTTGAGTGATCAGGCTGGAAACCATGACTCGGGAAGTGGTGCCCAAGAAGCGGAAGTCACGTTGGGCTGATGAGGAGCCAAAGCCAGTGTTTCAATTTCCTGATTTTAAAAAGAGTTCACAGGAATCGAGTTTGATCGTGGATTCAGGCTTTGAATATTAGGTTACTGGAGATTACTAGGCTTATGCAGAATGGATTGCCTTCAGATGACATACTTGATGGTGCTAGGTTGTTATTATTGCTGAGAACAAAGAACTTAGAACGGATGGAAAGACAAACAAAAGATCGTCCCCCTAATTCCTGGGAACTAAGAAGCGCAAGCAAATTCTGGGCTTGCGTGGGTTCATCATTTGCCAATTTTTCTACTTGTTCTTTCTCAAAAGCAGGAGCTTTGTCACTGCTTGCTTCATGATACTCATTGCCTAGTTGCTCGAATTGAAGAATTTCTCTTCAATTTCAATGTTTGCTTGGTTGGTTTCATAGATTCTAGTTATTCTGGTGGTTGCAATTTTCTGATTCAACATGGGACAGATTTTGGGATATCAAAATGGCTTCGAGTGAATTGGAGAAGATACTTATTTTGTTAGAACCAAAAGTTTTGGATGCTTAGGCTAAAAAAAAAGGAGAAGGTTAATTTAGGTGTATTTTCCTTTTCTCTTAACTGGTGATCTGGCGGACTAAGCAAAAGAGGGGGTAAGTGTAGGTTTTTTAATATAGAGGGAGAGTAAGTGTAGGTTAGGGAAAAACACAGGGGGTTTCTGTAAATTTCTAAAAGAAATAATAATAAAAAACCGGTTTCTCATAATGGGGAACGTTTCCGTGTGATGTTTATGTAAAATGATTAAAACTTTCAAACAACCATCATGTGCAATACTCAGCCTCTTTTATATTCATAGTGACTTAGACGCAAACATCTCGGAAGTTTCACCACCGAACCAACAAAAAATATTATAAATATGTAATAATCTATTCAAAATAATTTTTTTCATAATATTATTAAATTTTTATGATTTTTATTTTTAATACCTAAAAAAAATCACAATAAATAAATAAAATCATAAAAATTTCATTTTTAATGTATCAATACATTTACATAATGTCTGCCATTTTTCACTAAGTTTATTTAAGTTAAAATGAATTTTTTGGGTTTTTTTTTGTTTTGTGATTAAATAATTGATTATTTTTTATTATTTTTTTATTTTTATCTGAAATTAATTTTTTTTTGGAGATACTCTATTCATTCAATAATCACTTGAATAAAATATTTTTAGAAAGTAAATAAGTTTTTACGAATTTTTTTCCTCATGCAGCCAACTAAACAGAAAATTACCAAAAAATCTTACTTTTTCAAAAACAAAGCTTTAGAAAAAACTTGTCGGGGTGTTTTAGATTGTAAATTTAAAAAGAAATAGTTTCAACGTTTCTTATGTAAAAATTTATATTTTTACATGTATTAAAAGAACTTAAAAATATATTTTAAAGAAGTCTACCTTAAACACCGATCCCTCTCTCTCTAGGTTTTATGTTTACTATGTTAAAATCTCTACTACTAAGTTGTGTCCTACATTTGATAATTAACAACCACCATTATTAGCAATCCACCACGGCAACTGTTTGTAAATTAGAAAATTTCTAAGTTGCCTATCCCTAATTTCCATGAGTTCATTTTTTATTTGTTTAATCTTATTTCTACTCAATAAAAGAAAGGCAATCACAATTTCAATTTCGTAAAGTATAGTTAGCTTTTTGTTTTTTATAGTGTAACTTTAAATCAAATCTTACTTCTTAAATCTTAAATATTTCTAACAGACATGAAGCTCACAATATAATATGAAGCTGATGCTCCAAATTGCCACATGATTTTAGAGACAAATTAGTAAGTTTTAATTTTTTTCTAGTTAGAAAGACTCAAATTATAATCTTAATATATTTCTGTAACTTGAATAAAGTCATTCTTATATAAATTTTTTATTAAAATGCCCTAAGTTCCAGCCACCTAATTCTAAATCTTAGCTCCCTGTGTGTGCCTATATGAAATAATTCGTAAAATAACAAAAAAAATACTAATAAAATAAAAATAAATTTTTTAAATAAATTTTCGTATTTTTCTTTGCTCATTCCAATAAAAAATTAATCTAATAATAAAATTTTATAAATTCTATTTCCTTTCAAATTATCTTACCTACCTGTATCTACTCATTTTTATTCTTGCTCGAGATTCCTATGTCATGTTCAATCGGTTCTTCCAGATTTTCCTTGAAAAAAAATCTAAGAATCCATTTGAAAGTATTTAATTTATTTTAGAATTTCATCTTTTTATTTCTGTCATATTAATTATGATAAATTAAGAATTTGAAATAATTTTAGTGGGCAGAATTCACTAACCATATGCTGGTAATGCTAAAATAGCAACTGAAACAGTAACTATAGTATTCCAAACTTCTTCTCGTTTAAATGGAAGATCATAGTTATTACTATTATTATTATGATTATTATTATTGTTATTATTATTATTATTATTATTACTCTGCCTCTGCTTTGCCTCTCTCTATATAAGTAGGTGTAACGTAATGGAAAAGAGCAAGTCTCGAAGTTAAGAAAAATGGCAGAGAATAACATTCCAAACTCAGTGACCAGCGTGCAAGAGCTCCTCAAAGACCCAGATAGTCCTATCCCTCAGCAATACCTGGTCTCAGGTCAAGAACCTTGTGCCGTTTCATTTCCTATTTTCTTGCCAACAATTGACATGAGCCAATTGCTTTCTGGGGACAATAATGTTGCCTTGTTTGAGCTTGAAAAGTTGCACTCCACTTGTAAGGATTGGGGTATCTTTCAGGTTTATTAATTTCTCACTCCCTCTCTCAATGAATATTCTTTTTTATAGGCTCCAACGACCTTGACTATTAATTACATATGTGAAGCAGCTTGCTTTACAAATTAAAGTTTCGGGTAATAAATTTAATTTTATATTCAGCTGTTGAACCATGGGGTTAGCAAGCTGGTGCTGGAGCAGCTGAAGGAAGAGGTTGAAAAGTTCTACAAGCTGCCCTTGGAAGAGAAAATGAAATTCCAGATAAGGCCAGGAGAGGTTGAAGGGTTTGGGAGCATAGCTAGGCCACAGCAAAAAACACTGGATTGGGATGATAGGTTCTACATGACCACCAATCCTATCTCTAGGAGGAAGCCACATCTCTTCCAAGAGCTCCCTTCATCCTTGAGGTTTCTTATCTCTCTCTCTCTCTCTCTCTCTCTCTCTCTAAAACTTTTTATTTTTCTATCGAAAGAATTTGTAACATAATATTTTTTTTAAGTATGTTTGTTCCCAAAAAACTAGATACAATAACACTTACCGCTTTAGCTAGTGTTTAAATTAATTTTTTTTTGTCAATAACAAAAAGGGTCTTATATCAAAGAAACTTTTAGCTCTAGATGTTTTCCAGTAATTTGTTTAATACTGCCTCTATTCTATGTTCTTCAAGCTGATTCACTTTTTCGTAACTCAAGTTTTTGTTTATGTTATTATTCATTGAATTTTTTAAAAAAAAATTGTAATTAAAAATTAAAAATTTTCAATCATCATTAGAATATAATTTTTTTTCATCTATATAAATTTTTTTTTGAAAAAGATATACTCCCTCCGTCCCGTTTTAATTGAAACATTTGACTGGGCACGGAGATTAAGGTGTATGTAATTTGTGTTAATTTTTTATGTAGTAAAAGTTTAAATAATGATTAAAAAAGAAAATATTCTTTTTTGGGTTTTGTGCAGTGAGAGGTTGAGTGGAGATTAAAAAAAAGAGTCTTTATTGGGTTTCGTGTAAAAAGATTATTTAATTGTTTGAACTTTCCAAAAAAGGAAACGTTTCAACCTTTTTGGGACTTCCCAAAAAGGAATACGTTTCAATTAAATTGGGACGGAGGGAGTATATTATATGTTTTGCTATTAGCAATTACAAAGAGTAAATTGTGTAAATGACCCCTAACCTTTAATTGTCATTTCATTTTAGTCCATAACCTATTCAATGCTCTATTTTGGTCTCAAACCTATTAAAATTGTTTCATTTTGGTTAATCACCAGATAAAATTCAATAACTTAGAATAATTGTCTAACACAAACTTTTAAAATTTTAATTTAAATATTTAGTAACTATTTTTCAATAAATTTAAACAGTTTAATATTTTTTGGCAGTAAATAGAAAATTCAAATTAGCAATTTTTTCTTCCTAAATGAAATAAGTGGAATTTAAAAAAATATAAAAAAATGTGATTTAAATTTTTCATTAATTACAAAAAATTATTATATAGATTAAATTTATTGTAAGAAAATTACCAGAGAGTTTAAATTATGATATAAAAAATTTTAAGATAACATATTTCATCTAGTGGAGTCCAAAGTCAAGTGTTTTAATAGATTTATGACTAAAATAAAATATTTTTAATAAGTTTAAGACCAAAACAGAATATTAAATTGGTTAAGAACTAAAAAGAAACAAAAGTTAAAGATTATGGATTATTCATGCAATTTACTCAAATTACAAATTGGGTGGGAAGCTGATAGAAGGGGATTGACCTCTTGTCTGATGCCAGGAAGTGGATCAGAAAAACTGAAAAAACGTCAACCATCTTCTCGAAGGAATGAAATTGCATTGTAGGGTATGTCTAGTGGGGATAAAAGGGGATGACTCTAAAGTCTGAAGTAATAATAAATTTTACAAAATAAAAGAAAAGAGAGATGTTACTAAATATATAATACTCCATCTCCCTCTATCTCAAGTTCTTTGCAACATTTACTTTTTAGCAATTAATTTATAATTTTTTATTTTTAAGATTTAAGTGTATAAATGAAAAACCTTTATATATAAATGATAAATAAAGACCTATAGTTTCTAAATATATATCTTAATAAAATTTTTCTAATAGACAAGATATAAATAAATTCAAGTTAAATTATTAAAAAAAATCAAATGTTTCATAAAATATGGGATAGAGGGAGTATATATTAATGTAGAATTATGCAACCGAATAAATATAAATCATCTAATATCTACTTCACACATAAATTTGTAGAGATAACTTTCGCTAATATTTTTTAGTCATAGCACTAGCCATCAATAATTAGTAATTTGATAATTAATGGTTAGTAGATAAAGGCTAATATTATTGTCATAACTCTCCAATTCATATCTTTGCATGAATAAACTCTTGGTGTTGTATCATTAGCATTTTGTTAAAAACTTGCACCTTTTGTGATAATTATATTCTCCGTCTCAAAACTATTGCAATGTATTCTATTTTGAGTAGTTAGTTTTCAACATTTTTATATTTAGTAAATTACTTTACAATACTATTCTTTAAATTATCATTTTAATATTTTCATTTTAAACTTTCTCAATTTATGTTTAAAAAGTTAAAAGCAAAAATAGAAACAATATAAGCTATCAACTTTCTTAATGTCCGTGTCAAACCAAATGATTTAAATAGACATGAGATGGATGAAGTATATGAGTTACTAAAGCAAATCAATGCAACTTTGGACTTAAGACGATAACATACTGGCAAGTGCTTTGGCAAAATAATAATAATAATAATAATAATAATAATAATAATGCCATTGATTTTGTTTTGTTTTTTTTTAATTAGAATTTATTTACCCGAATATAATGCGCTAGACAACATAAATGAAACTATAATTAATGTGTCATAGAAACAATCTATTCTCTTTGAGTCATTATCCATGATTTATGTCCACGAATATAATGCACTAGCCCATCAAAATATCAATATAATGGTATAGTAGTCTAATAGATTTCATTCTCTATTTGAATTTTTTTCAATTATTTGTAAGTTATTATTCCACATTTATTTTCATTAAAGTTTGATGGTTCATGCTTTTTTGAGCCGGTCCATGGCCAAGATTCCAAACGATTAGGCTCTCTAATTAATTATACTTAATCATCATCATCATCATCATCATCATACTACATTTAAATTTCATCTACATTGAAATTGGCTTCATGAAATTTATAATACTACATCTATCCCAAGTTATTTGCACCATTTCAGCTATTTAATTTAAGTTTGACTTAAATTTATTTATATTAATATTTGTTAAAAATTTTTTTTAAAAAAACTAATAAACTATAAATCTCATATTTCTAAATATAAATTTTTAAAAAAAATTTAGCTAATATTAATATAAATAAATTTAAATTAAACTTAAGTTAAAAAACTGAAATGATGTAAAGAATATGGCACGGATGGATAATGTTTGAAGTTACACTGATACTATAAATTATGGAAACTTATATATGGAATGTACATGTAGGAACACCCTAGAGAGATACATATGTGAAATACAAAATCTTGGCATGACCCTCATTGGGTTCCTAGCAAGAGCTTTGAGAATTCAGGAGAACAAACTTGAAGAGCTATTGGAAGATGGGTTCCAGGGACTGCGATTAAACTACTACCCTCCGTCACCCCAACCAAAGGCAGTAATTGGCCTGCCACCTCATTCTGATGCCACAGCCCTCACAATTCTCAGACAGGTCAACGCCGTTGATGGCCTCCAAATCAAACGGGATGGATTTTGGTCCCCTGTCAAGTTTTTTCCTGATGCCCTTGTCGTCAATGTGGGAGACATTCTAGAGGTATATATATATATATATATATATATAATTTGTCTCTATCTAATAAGCCACCTGCTTAATTTTTTTCTTTTTTGCCACTTGTAAATAATATACTCTTTATATTAAGAGCATGAATTCAAATTAAAAAATACATGAACTAACTATATGGACATGGTAGATTTTGAGCAATGGTACCTACAAAAGCATTGAACATAGGGCAACAATCAACTCGAAGAGGGAGAGGATTTCCGTGGCCTTCTTTATGAACCCCAACTTGGAAAGGGAAGTAGGCCCTTTGGCAGGGCTAATAACCTTACAGAAAACAGCCCAATTCAAAACCTTTATGATGGAACAGTATATTGAAGGCTTATTTGCCCGACCACTCAATGGAAAATCATATCTGGAACAACTGAGAACCCAGAAGATAGCTTAATGCAAAGAACATAAGCATCTTCATGTTTGTTGTACTATGCATAATAAATAATGGCTTGCCATCATTGGATTATGCCAGAAAGTCGTCCAGTTGTGTGTTGGTGGGTAATTTTGTGTTTGATGTGTTTGTACAATGTGGAATAGTTCCATGAAGTGAATAAAAGGCTAATAACAAAAGCCCCCTAATGTTAGCTGAAATTGCAAGTCACTCCATTTTGCTTTAATAACCTACACTTTACCAATATGTCAAGTCATCGTCGGCTCCTGTAATGACTCAAGTTTAGAATTGGATAGTAAAACATCTATCCAAATCACGTGATGAGGCTACCCTTTATGAAAATGATAAGTATTATGTACTTATGTTTTGAAATTTGAGTCTATATATTAATAAAAGACTTCTCATATCTTTCCAACGTGGAATATAAAGGTGTTATAGGAAGACCTTACTTTAGTATTTCTGCAAATTTATCACATATTTAACAACTCTATGAAAAATTTAAAATTCTAAGTGGGTGACTGCCACCCCCCTCCCTAAGCCGCTTAAAGAGAATGGTTAACTAACATCTTAATATGGAAAAGCAACTCAGGCATGAAAATATGGAATCAATTGAACTCGCCAATGAGTCCCATTAATCAAGCTTCAAATCAGGGTTCATTGATAAAAAAAAAAAACTATTTTACTCCCCAATTATGCATAATTAAAATCTGCGTTAAAACCGTAATTTAATTAATTGATCATCACTCTTGGAAAAAGTTCCCAAAATCGCAATTCATATGCAACAATCACCAAAGCAAATAAAACGAACCAAAAACTGAAAATTATGAGCTCTTTCATCAGACCAGTCCTTGTCATTCTCATGTTCTCTGCGGTTGTAATGGCTCAACTCATCACCCTTCCTCCCCGGGCAACCCCCCAAGTCCGGGCCGACAGCGAAGCCTCGTTTACTCCGTCGATGACTCCAGGAGATGTAGTTCCAGGACTTTAATTCCGATATCCCAGGTGCAATCATCGGATTTCCGGGAAGAGGGTCCGGCTCCGGCGGCCTGAACAAGTGCGCAGCTTGTAAAGCGGGTTGTCGCCGCAAGAGGGGCTTCGGTAGACTTGTCTGCCCGGGACTGCGTGCCATTAAGTGTAAGGGGAGGATGTCCGACGAGGTTCATAGTTGCACCCAGAAATGCTCATTCTTCGTCAGCCCTACACTGTTCTCCGGTAATTTCTAATTTTTCAATCTTTTTTTCTTGCCTTTTTTGTTCAATAAAAAAAATATGTATACTTGTTGAACGAAACTCGCATTAACAGAACATATCAACATGTTGTGGTTAGTTCTTATTCCATAATTGAAAGCCAAAAAAAGTTTGAAGTTCGTTAAAAAATGTATACTTGTTTGTCGATCATTTCAACATTGTTTTTTTTTTTGGCACCTTACATCTATTTATGTATTTATTTATTTATTTCTATTTATTATTATTGTTCTTAATATTTATTTTGTTGACAAACTTCCATTCTTATGTGTTGAATATGTGATTCATGTAGATACAGATGAAGTGATGATCCAAATTGACTCTTGCTACCAGAGTTGCAAGAATTGATTAGATTAGGCAGCTTCTGTTTCTCCAGAAGATGGCTTAATGTGGAGAACATAATCATCTACATGTTTGTTGTACTATACATAATAAAAAATGGCTTGCCATCATTGGATTATGCCAGAATGTTGTCTAGTTGTGTGTTGGTGTGTAATTTTTTAGTTTGATGTGTTTGTACAATGTGGAATACTTCCATGAAGTGAATAAGAGGCTAATAACAAAAGCACCTAATGTTAGCTGAAATCATTTTGTTTTAAAAACCTATACTTTACCAACATGTCAGGTTATCGTTGGCTCTTGTAATTACTCAAGTCTAGAATGTGTTAGTGAAAAATTTATCCACATTATGTGAGGCTAACTTTTGTGAAAATGATAAGTATTATATACTTATATTTTGAAACTTAAGTCTATATATTAACAAAAGGCTTCTCACATCTCTTCAACGGGGGATATGGAGCTATCATATCAAGACCTAGGGTAGGAATGGTGATCTTTTGTTCTATTTGTCGTGTGTCATGACTTGTTTCCATTAAAGAAAATGCAAGATACCCATTAAAACATTAAAAGATTTAAATATGCCAAAACCCCTTATTAAATCTAAAATTTACATATAAGGACCTTACTTTAGTATTTCTACAAATTTATCACATATTTAGCAATCCAATGAAAATTTTAAAATTCTTGGTGGGTGATTGCCACCCCCGTCCCTAGGCTGCTTAAAGAGAATGGTTAACTAACATCTTAATATGGAAAAGCAACTTAGGCATGAAAATATGGAATCAATTGAACTCGCCAATTAGTCCCGTCAATCAAGCTTCAAATCAGGGTCCATTGATTAAAAAAACACCTATTTTACTCCTCAATTATGCTTAATTAATAAATTCTGCGTTAAAACCGTAATTTAATTAATTGATCACTCTTGTAAAAAGTTTCCATGAATGGAGAGAATTCCTAATCCTATAAATACCCAAAATCCCAATTCATATACAGCAATCCCCAAAGCAAATAAAACGAACCAAAAACTGAAAATCATGAGCTCTCTCAGCCGACCAGTCCTTGTCATACTCATGTTCTCTGCGGTGGTAATGGCTCAAGTCATCCTTCCTCCCCCCGGCGACCCCCCAAGTCCAGGCAGACGGCGAAGTCCCGTTTACTCCGCCGATGACTCCAGGAGATGTAGTTCCAGGACTCCCCGATATCCCGGGTGCAAACATCGGATTTCCAGGAAGAGGGTCCGGCTCCGGCGGCCTGAACAAGTGCGCAGCTTGTAAAGCGGGTTGTCGCAGCAAGAGGGGCTTCGGTAGACTTGTCTGCTCTGGATTGTGTTCCATTAAGTGTAAGGGGAAGATGTCCGATGAGGTTCTTAGTTGCACCCAGAAATGCTCATTCTCCGTCAGCCCTACATTGTTCTGCTGTAATTTCTAATTTTCCAATCATATTTTTTCTTGCCTTTTTTGTTCAATAAAAAAATATGTATACTTGTTGAACGAAACTCGCATTAACAGAACATATCAACTTGTTGTGGTTAGTTCTTATATCGTAACTGAAAGCCAAAAAAAGTTTGAAGTTCATTAAAAAACGTATACTTGTTTATCGATAATTCCACATTATTTTTTTTTGGGCACCTTACATTTATTTATTTATGTATTTATTTATTTATTTCTATTTATTATTATTATTGTTCCTATTATTGTTATTTTATTTATTTTTCTGACAAACTTTCGTTCTTATTTGTTGAATATTTGATTCATGTAGATACAGATGAAGTGATGAGCCACATTGACTCTTGCTACCAAAGTTGCAAGAATTGATTAGATTAGGCTGCTTTTGTGTTTCTCCACCACATGGTTGAGAATTTCATGAGTTTGAGAAAATAATTTGCGGAACTATTTCAATGCAATGTACCAAAAAGCATTCGTATGAATAAATGTGACTCAAATTCACTCTAAACTTTGTAGAACCAGAGATAACTTTTTTTGTGTTTGTCATGTATCATTCCAATTTTATTGGAAGTCCCCACGAAGGGACCCATTTCGCACTCTCTTTGTTGAACGAACCTCTTCAACTTTCTAAAACTACGATACATAACCCTCTTCATCAAATGAAATGATTATAAAGTCCGCTTTTGCTACTAGCAAATGATACAGTTGAAATGAACTTGTCAAACTTATCCAAATTGAAAACTGCCAACCTAATGAAGGCTAATATCAGCTATTGAACTCATGAAAACATCTCAAGAGGTGTTCTCTATTTCTGAGAAGAATCTTAATTTAATGGAGGAAATTAAACAACGTCGCCCTAGCTAAGAGTTTGCGGCGAGTATTGATGATGGTGCTGGAGCTGAAGATCGAACTTCGGCAATGTTTTTGTTATGGCCCCATGAAGTGGTTTGGTCGCCAATTTATGTGCCATCGGTGTGTGAAGAAGCAAAAAGCCCGTGAGATGGTTTTTGACTTTAGTTATAAATTTTAGGTCTTGATTTAGTTTGAAATTTTTCAACGGACCAGTTTAGACCAGTTCATTTCAACTTTGTTTCCTGGAGTAATAGAGGTTAGCCATTTTGTTAAATGGAGGAGTTATCTACCACTTTTACAAAGTCAAAGGGTCAAAGTTAAAGGCTTTTCTGTATGATTGAGCAAATTTCAGGGGCTCAATAGGGTTTTAGGCACCCACTGCTATCTGAGTACATCCTCACAACTCGGAAGTTACAAGAATTTGGAAAGCTTACATCACCCTCAAAGTTTGATTGTGAAATCCGTTTGAGTGTTCTACTTTTAAAAAGCACATTTTACCATCTGAAGTTGTACAACTATTGATATTGGTAACAAAAAAGGGGAATTTAAGCAATGATAACAAATCCTGCTAATATAAAGAGAACAATTTGATAATCCAACCTGTTAGCTTGAAGTTTAACAATTTTCAAATATTCTACATATTTTAAATTAGAATTTTAAAAATTTAATATTAATGACTAACACCATCACTGTAAAAAAGTGTTCTTTCATACGGGGGTAATGCGAAACTTTTGAAATGATAGAATGAAACTATCTTTCGAATTACATCATCCAGGTTTGTTGCATGTAGTCATTTAATTTTTAACACTCGAACCAATGCTGAAGTAATGTATGTACATCTGTTTCTGATATTGTCTTCTTTTCAAAGACAGTTTGCGTGGCTCTGAACTACTTGTTGTCTCTTCCACTTGCAATTGATGCCATAGTTGGCTTAGATTTAAAATGAATATTCATTGATGTTTAGTTCATGAGTTTAGTCAAAATAGGCTCATTAACCTACTTAAAGCATTTGGGGCCAAACAGTAAACAAAAGTCTTTACTCAAAACTATGTTCCTAGTTTTCGGTCTACTTGATAGGGTTGGGATACCCCTTGTGTGTTTTCCAGCTTCTTTCTAGCTTTGCAATATAATCTCCTTGCTTTGCCAATAAAAAAGAACAATTTAAATTGAAGAAAAACTTTTATCTTAGCTAACAAGCTACCAACTCTATAAAGAGGAGCTCAAGGAAAATCCTCATGGATTGGCTTAAAAATTAGAGGGTTTTCCTTAAACATATGGCTCGGAAGCTACCTAACCTGGTCTTTGGTTGTAAGCTTCACTGACCATTTACCATTTTTTAAGCTTACTGATCTTAGATGGATATTAACAAGTATAAATTGTTGGCTATTAGAAGTTTATTTCCTATGTATTTGATTAACAAAGCATTCTTTTTTCAACAATTGATTGGTAGATCAAGATTTGTTGAACCGATTTTGCCTATAAGGAAATATCATAATTAGTGGATTGAAACTCTAAGAAGTACCTAGGAGACAATTGTGATTTCTGAGAGCAAGTAAGGAAGTGTGAGCAACTATTTAGTTGAAAGCAAAAAATGTGAAAACCAAATTAGTTCAATATTTTGATGCTCATAATGCCAATTCTGTTTAGTTTTGGTTATGATTTTTGAGTTTAAATATTACCTTTCAATTTAGTGTTTCAGGTCATGGAAGAAAAATTTGGTAATAGAGATAAGCGAGTTAATACTAGCTAGTTACTAATATTTTATCTATTAATGTATTTAGATGTGATTTACTTATGTTCTGTGTTTAGAAGCAAATCAATTTTTGTTGTTGATGGTTTTTATGTAAAGTTAGTAATGAGAATTACTTATTTTTTTTCTTAGGTGAATCTAAAAGATGCCCATGAGAAAAAAAAATAATGGTTAGAATTTGATTAACCAAATCATAAAACCCAAAAATTTTAAATTATTTCAGTTTTTCGTTTCTTGGTTTTGAAGTGCATATTTCTAAAACAAGGGTGAAGTGTAATATCACCTAAATCTTGGGGGTGGGATTGTAACTAACCATATATACAGGTGTTCATTAATACTAACTGATAGTAAAAATGGCACTAGCTCAATCAAGCAAACTAGCCTTGGAGTTCAGGGCATGGTGAACTAGAAGTCCAATGGTCAAATACAACGTCAGAGGCCCATGATGTTTTCTCGGGGGAAAACCCTCTAAAAATCAAATTAGTTTGTAGAAAGGAATGAAAGCTGGGAGAATGCAAAATAGTTTTTTGTTACCTTGGGGTTTGTGAAGGGTGCCCCTTTATATAGTGGTGGAGGAGGGGAACGAAATTGTTTTGGATTATGAAGGATTTCTTGATAAATGGGATCTTGTGGCCTTCTTTACTGGGTTTCCTATTGATCTACTCTATCTTGTACCTTTTATACTCTTAGAAGTGGGTTGGCCTATTTGTCCGATTTTGATCCTTCATAATGGGCTCATTTTGGGCCATTCATACCAATAGTTCCCTTTTTTAAAAAATGTGAGCTAGGGTTACATTTTATAGGCAAGGTTAAGGTAAGGGCTCGCTTTTCTTAAGGCATTTCTTTCTTTTAAGTACATCATCATTTTACCTCGATATGAGGCCTCTTTTTTCAATTTGATGCCTCATTCAGTGACTTTTGAAAAACAGTTGCAAATGCATTATTGTGTTGAAATGAGTTAGTGATAATTATTTCCTCTTAGGGCATGTGGTAGATCCAACAGTTGTACAAGAAATTGAAATGATGCCTATTTAATGCTTTTTAGAGAAATGACTGGGCATGACTCCTGTTGACAGTGATTTTCCATCACGTGTCTTAGTATTATTAGTCCGAGTATTTTCTCATGATTATAGTGGTTTTCTAAGGGGGTAATTCGAATGTCTCAGGTTTCCCTATAAGTACGGTAGGTTTTTGTACCATTTTCTTTTACCTTCTTGCTATTGTTACCCATCTTCTTTGTTTTACTATTGGTGTTTATACTTCTCTGAGAATTTCTTCCAAGGTTTCTAAGGTTATCAATCATAGAGTCGTTCCTTCCTACCTTTATTCAAAATTCTTTAATTAGGAAATTTATTCACCCTTCATCAATACATCTTAGTTTGAAGAGTTTGTTTTAGGAAAATTTTTCCTTGCTGGTTTCATTAGTTTCTGGCCTAGTCTTCTCCTATTTTCTTCTTTTCCATTGGTCATTCTCTTGTAGCTATCTTTATCTTTTTATCACTAATTCTTCCAGATGGTTTTTCACAAATCATCAATGAGAAGGGTTGCCCCCATTCAAGCCGTTGTTTCGGTTGCCAAAGTTCCAAAGGTGGATGTGGGCACTTTCAAGTAACCTTTTACACCTAATGTCTTTGTGATGAAGAATGCAAAGAAATCTGTCATTGAAGGCACTTTGGCAACCAATCTAAAACATTTTTATTGGCCTTACGGAGTTGTGGTTGCCTTGAAGAAACCAAGGCAGTAGTTGATGGGGGTTGTCTTGGGGTCAACGTCAAAACCGACATCCTAAAGGTGTTTGCAGGACAACTTCATGTTGGGCTTTGGTTCCCCCTTCACTTTCTGGTGGAATAGTTCTGCGAGCACTACCAAATATAACCTTGGAAGTTAGCCCATAATCTCTTGACCCGCATCAACCCTTCATCAGCTATTACAAGATTACGATGGTGGCTTTTCCCCTGAAGGTTTTCCTCGAATTTTATATGCTAGAGTTGACAAAAGATTCCTGGGTCTTCTACATAACCTCTATCAACCAACAGGGTAACATGTCCTTCCCTTACATCTTCTGCAATGAGTCATGGACAAACTAGAAAGATCACTTCTTTTTCACTCTGAGGAAGCAGAGTGAGGCTTCCCTTATGAGTTTATTGATGCCCTTCAACAAGCCCTCGTCAAGAAGCTTTCACTATTCAAGGGCTTTGAAAGACATAGAGAGTACTACGGGCTCCTTTCCTAGCTCGAGTCTGTTGTCCAGAAAAAGAACTATGCAAATTTGTTCCCCATCCCTTATACAGAGATCACGGAGATGTTATGTGCATGGAATGTCTATCATTTAACCCTCATTTGTGTACTTCATACCAATAATTGTTAGAATTCATTTTCCTTCTAGTGTTATTCTTATGCTTTTGTAGGTGAAGGTCATTGGAGCAAAACAGGGGTAACTTGCAAGCAACTTTTGGACCTTTTCTTGGTAGATTCAGGCTTAGTTAAAGGCATAAAAGTTTTATCTCTTCTTCTTATCTTTGAGTGAGCTATTGAATCGCCCCAATCGAACACCTATGTGCAAAATTATGGTCAAAATATTGAAGAGTATCCATGCTATAAAGTATTGGTGACTTGTCGCCGGTAGTGGCAACGCATCTTTGAGACCTGCTCTGTTGATAAAAATCCTCAATGAAAAGTTACAGAGGAGGATCCCATTCGACCCCAAACCTTCCAAAATCATTTTTTCGCTAGTTTTCTTAGGGTTTTCATAGATTAAGGAGCTAGAAGGTTGATTTGATGGAGATTCTTACTTGGATTGGAGTGAAAGCTCTTCTACAACAAGGTTTTTTATTTGGATTTGGTTCTTCTAACCCTAACTCCTCTTTTTCTTTAGTTTGAGATTCTTGTAAATATATGTCAATTTTTTATTTCTATGGATGTTGTGAACCATTTAGGATGATTTGATGATTGTAAATACATAACCCATTGATTATTTCCTTGATTTGTTGGCTCTTTTAGCTTATGCTTGGATGTGTTCTTCATTTGTTGACTACCTGTGTTGAACAACTTGCTAGACTTAGGAAAGGCTCGAGAAAAGTTCCCAAGGTTGGAAGAGGGCTAATAGAGAGTTGGTAATGGGTAGATTTGAGAGAACTATTGTTCCTACAAGGCCTTAATGGAGAAATTGAGCTTAATGGTTTTTAGGACAACTGGTTAGCATGAGAATGTCTAATGGGGTTCTAAGGAACTAATTGGCCCTGTCTTGAGAGAGAAGGGTTGATAATGTAGAATTTTTTAGCTTGCAACTTTTAGGAAGCATGATTTGGGTTAAGTAGATGCTTGTGTCAAAGCTATATCTATATAGTAGCCTATTTGGTTTGAATTCCTTAGAAACTTTGTAAATATGTGCTTAAGATAGCTATTATGTTTGTTTGGTTTGGTGGTTGGGTGATCCACAATTTTGCTAGTTTAGCTTTTTATTCTGTGAGTTTCCACGGTTTGTTTGCCCAAGCTAAAGTGAGGTCATCATACTTGGTATTTGATGGGATTCTTTGCCATAAAATTCTCTATGGGATCAATACCTGACTCATTGTTACTACAATTGGCATCGTACGCTTGCGGGTGAGATTGAAGTTAAGGTTGAAAAGGTTTTTTATAAACTTCTGTCTCGCGATAGGAGACTACCCTTCGTTGGGTGGAAATCAATCGAATGCATCTGAGCAACCCCGATGTGGACAACCCTTACGAATGGCTTTCGAGCAAGAAGGGTTCTTTGATAGAATCCTTCAAAGTAGCCTAAAGAGCTTAACGAGGTCCACAAGATCCCAAGATTTAGACTCATTGCACACCCACATTCATTGCTCACCTTAATTCATTAAAGTAGTTTTAATCTTTTTCCTTTTTCCTTTGATGCAAACATGGGTGGCCAAGTGTGGGAGCACATTTGTAGGTAGAAAGAGCATTACTGATGGTCTTATTGACACTTGAAACCTTTAAATTCTCCCTATGGATGCTACACATTCTCCAAGGGATGCCAGCAACACCCCTTTAAGCCCTGCCTCTAAGTTAGCACTTGGAGGAGTCTTCTTATGAAAAGGGACCTCAGCTACAGAGAAAAAGGACCATTCTACAACTTCTAAGAGAGCCATTCTACAACTTCTAAAAGTGGTACCAATGGTATGCCTTATTCCTTTGGTGATTTCCATTCTTAGATGACATTAATTTTATGTTGTTTTATGATTGTTGTGGGTCTTTTAATCCAGCCTCCCTTACAAAGTGTCCTAGGGGGAATGAGCCATCTTCCATGATGGCTTTATCCTATAAGGCAGTTGTTATAGGCCTTTAAGTATTGGACCAATGACGGTCAAGTAAGGCTTGGTTAAGAGGTAAGAAATCCCTTACTGAATATTTTTTCTAAGCATTTCAACCAAGTAATGAAGGTTAAAAATGTTTAGGGTCTAACAGGTTAAACTGACTCAAGAAATTAAGACCATAAGTTCTACAAACCATTAGAACCATGAGTTAGTATGGAAGGACCTAAATGTATACGGTTGAAGGTTTTAAGCTAGTTTGGTAAACCAGACACCATAAGTGAGTTTGGGCTATATAGGGAGCCAAGTGAAATTTTAAGTGGGCTCATTTGTAGTGCCAAGGAAAGTTCAAGAGGCGTAAAGTGTAGCAAAGATGATGTTTGGGAGCATAGTGAACAAGAGAGCAAAGCTAGAAGAGTGAAGGTGGGTTAGTGTGTTTATAAGGGGTTAAGAGATAAGAGATTGGCACTATTCACCATCTTTTACCTCCCAAACCCGTAGCTCACCTTGCACCTCCATGGATGGAGCTCCCAAGCTTTCATTTTTTGCCACTTCTTTATGAGAATTGAAGCTCTCAAGTAAAATCATTAAAGCTTAAGCTAGTTTTGGTGAGTTGGTGGTGTTTTTGTGGTGTTCCAAGAGTTTTGAGGTCAAAACAAAGGTAATGGTCTCTTTCCTAGCTCAAGTTCAGTTCTAAGTTAATTGGGTAAGTTGGATTGGTCTTGATTTAGTTGTTTTGGGTGCCCATTTTGGAGGATTTAAGCTTGGAACTTCAAGAACACCATTGGAGGCTTTGGTGCTCAACTTGCTTGATTTTTCTTTGGTTGTGTTTAAGGTAAGGGTATTTCTTGTTTTCCTTGTTATGTTAATGAATTTGCATCATATTTAGCCTTGGGGATTAGTAATTGCAAGCCTAGAAGTGATTGGAACCATGTTTGAGTTAATTGTGCATATTTTTTACGAAGATCAACGAAGCTGGCAAGTTTCTAGTACTGAGGTGCTATTCTGGGCACTTAGCCTCCAAAAGAATTCATGCCCAGGTTGTGCCCCTAACACCTAGGCACCAGGATACTCATTTTTTAGATAGCATCAAATCAACTCTAGAGCCGCAGTGCCAAGCTCGCGCTGCAGTGCCACAATTACTTCGGAACTCAACTAAATGGGGTGTTGTTGGTTCCTAATTGGTTCCTAAACATCCTAGACATGTTCCTAAGGTTGATTCAAGATTTGAAATAGAAATGAAATGAATAAAATGAGACAAATGGATTAAATGAAGCAAGGAGAAGATGGTGTGTGCACAATTGAACCATGTGTGTCCATAAAGGTTTTTTGGTGCCTTAGTTGAGGCTTGTAGTCATCCCTAAAGTATTTTAAATTCATTAATAATGAGTAAACAAGTAGTTTAAGTAAGGAGCATTGTGAACTAGTTTTGGTGATTTAGAACCATGGCCTAGTCAACTAAGAGAAGTGCATGTGCACTAAGGCACGGTTAGTGTGGGCAACTTATGGCACAACTTGCTATAGTTTGGAAAGATAACTTGAGGTGGTATTCCACTACTGATAAAGTAGCTTAAGTGCCACAAGAGCTATAGAAAGTTAGTGGAAACACCTAGGGGCCAAAGAAGGCACTATGAGGTTAATAGGGGCACATAAGTGCATTTGGTCACAATGTGAGCTCTAGGGCCCATGGGAAGCCTAGATTGGATAATGTAGGAGCTCAAAATGGCTTAGGAGGTTATTTAACACCTAAGTAAGTGCAAGCTACCATAAGGAATCAAGAGGAACACCAAGAGCTCCAAGTATATAGGTGACTTAGAACTCAAGCTAAGTTACTTGGGCGCATTGAGGGATCTTTGAGGAGCAAGGTAGTTAAGCTACCGTAGTGCAATTTAGGCCTTTAATATGTGCCAAGAAACCCAAGGAGCACTTAGAGCAAGCATGATTCCTAGTGATGGCCAACTCATTGAAGTGTAGTAAGTGCCAAGCGTAGGATTATACAAGGTTCACTAGGGAAGGTGAAGGCTTAGTAACACTTGGTCACTTAGTCGAGTCTTGGACCTGATGGACTAAAGTGGCCATCTAGTACACCTAGGGTGGGGGGTTTAGTATGCCCAGCTACCTATTTGGGTCTTATGCCTGATGAGCTAAAGTGGGAACCTAGTACGCTCAAACTAGATTGACCATGTGGCAGTCAAGATTTACCATAGGAACGGTGAAAGGTTAGTAACACCAAGTGGCCTAGCCTGGTTCTAGACCTGGGGCACTAGTGTGAGACCTTAGTGCACCCAATTGGCTTTGCCAAGTAGAATTAGATTACTCCTGCAAATAGTATTCAAAGGGGGGTTATTACGTTCTTAGGTGACAACCAGGCACAATAGGCAAGTCAAGGCTTTTTAGAGTGATTTAAGGGCCAAAACAGCTAGGAAAGAACTAGGATAAGGAAGGGCCCCAAGTACTCGATTATATGCACATATATTAGGCTTCAAACCATTATGAGCTCATAGTAGATTTGTGACATTTGTTGTCCATTGTTCTCTAGTGTTTCTTTTACAGGTATCCCCCAAAGACCTCTTACTAAGAATATATGATTCTCACCCCTTAGTTTATGTGTGTAGGTTTAGGTGGTTTGGCCAGCAACCCAAGATGGTTGTTAAGCTAGTTGAGCAGGTACAAGTTATACTTGCTAGTTTGTATCTTCGAGTTATTGGTTTGTTGTGTACTAACTATGTTGGATTAACCTTGAGTAGTGGTTGATCTAGGAGCACAAGGGGGAGGCTAAGGCTAAAGGCACTTGAGGGCTTAAGTTCAGGTGGTTAGCCTAGTTTGGTCGTCTCAGTTGGTTATGCTTGGGCACTTAATTGTACTAATGTCTCTAGCAACAATGGTTAGTTTTGTGTTTTGGTTTGTGATTCATGTACATAGCTAAGTAATGTACATAGGGTTGTTACTTGTAAAATACATTTTTATGGTTTTGGCTAGTTTTACAATTGTTTTTAAGTGCAGTACTACCACTATTTTGAGTGTTTTAATTTATGTTTAAATATCCATGCCAAAGCTACTCATGCATTATTTAATGCTAGTATCTAGGTTAGTAATCTTAGGTCGTGTGCATTAGTTTTTATCGCAAGCAAAGAAACTAATAATTACAAACCAAAACCTAGGAATTTTCCTGAATTCCTAGTGTTCTTAGGCAGCAGGCAGCCATAGTTGGCCCAGGGCTACCACAGTTGATATTAAAGCCATGGTTGTCTAGAGGTATAGGTAACTGAGATAGTAGTAGACCCTTATGCTAGAACATAGTTAATACTAACTAATAAGTTGTGTACTATAGTGTTGTGCTTGACAGATAGACATGGTGAACTCATGTGCAGCTGTGTTGGGCAAGAACTAAAGGATGTTCTTGTAGCCTCTATAGGTGGCAGGAAGTAGCTAGTGTGAGGTAAGGCTTCAGCCTTCCACTAGTAGTTTGGAATTTATGTTGGAAATTTTGGAATCAATTTACTAGCATAGTTATTGCTTTGGTTGTGAGGTAGTGGTTTCTTAAGACCCACTTACTTGTTATAGAACCATAAGTGAAGGCTGAAAAGCTTTAGATTGGATTGGCTGGAAGGGTTCCATGGGTTGAATTTTTTTTCTTGAGTTACTTTGGTTGGCCTGGGTTGTAAGAATAACTAGCTAAGTTATATGGATAAGCTCCCTAGAGTAGCCAAGCATTGGACCTGTTTAGTCAGATGCTGATAAGATAAGAAGGTAAGTTTTAATTTTATTTCTAACAGTTATTTGTAGGAAGAAGCTGTAGAAAGAAGCATAGAGCAGTGATCATATCTAGAGAGTAGAACGGACAGATAAACCTATTCATTCTTTAGTTACATACCCTAGTATAGAGCCAGTAGGAAGAGAGATGTTGCTAAAGCTGCAGCGTAACTACTAGGGGTAGTAAGGGAACCCTAGCAATAGTAATGACTGCTAAGGGCTAAGGGATAGACTGGTGGTCATCATTTCAAGGTTAAGTGGAGTTAAGGGCCACCAAAATAGCCAAGAAAATAAGAAAGCCTAGCTAGTGAGGCTAGCTAAGCTAGTAAGATGAGCAAAGTGCCAAATGGGATAGAGCAAGCAAGGTTAACACTTGTTGCTCTAGTGCAAGTAAGTTAGTATAAAGCTGAGCTGTGGTCAAAAGTGACCCGGTGCTGCCAAAGAAAAAGAGACTTTGCCTAGACCTATAAAGGTAGAGTTAAGTAAGGCCCACGAAGAGGAGTTCACTATGACCAGTCAAAAGAGGGTTTGGAATAGCTGCAGTATAAGGTAATCTCCCGCCTAGTAAAGTATCATATTTAGTAGTAGAGAGTGCCAAGTCTTGTATAGGTACAGTTGTGCTCAAGTGTCATTATGTTGACTTCGATAAAAGTCTTGTTCATCGGAGTAGAGAGGAGACAAGGGTTGGAACCCTAATCGGTGAACGTTTTGGTTAGGCAAGTTTTAAGTTTGAAGTTAGAACAAGTCACTTAACCCTAGTACCTTGCAAAGGACGGGCTAGTGACTTATGAGATTAGTCTATGGCGAGCGGGTAGACCCACAACTCTAAGGGGATAGAACTAGTCCTAAGGTGCATATCTTGATGCACTAAGTAGAGTTGTAGTGAACTGGCCACCTAGGCGAATTCCTATGGCTAACCACCTCTCGATAGTTTATTAAAGTAAATGATGTTGGTTAGTTCTCCCACCAAGTAGTTAAGTTGATGGGGAAAAAACAATGGGTAAACAGTTCTGATGCATGGTTGGCACTTGGAAATAGATGGTATGGTAGTTGAGTGTAAAAAAAATGATGGCCCTTTGTGGCCATAAAGCGGGTAGTGGTTACTATGGAGATGCTGTTGGTGACTAAAGGCCGGGAGGCCTAGGAGGAAGTTGAGGTTTAAATGGGACCAAAGACATGTCAGAGCCTAGTGATGGAAGCAAAAGGGCTTAGTGTGTAAGTTTTGAATGCTTAGGATACTTCGAGTGGAGTAGCTAAAGCATCAAGACCTTCCATTTAGGTAGCATGTTAGTAGTCCTATTACTGAGTGCTAGAAGACCTAAGCCGAGAGGGGCATGGACAAATCCCAAAGGGCTGCTAGTTACTTGGAGGTTTTGGCACTTGTGCTAAAGAATTTTCTCTAGTAAGGATTCAAGTGTAAGGGGCTCTAGAGTAGTATAGGCAATAGGATCACGATGCTCAGGTGATACATGTGTACTTGGCTAATACAGCAATATGCTTAATGCATAGGGGCATGTTTAAGAGGAGCATTGAAGACTCATACTTTAGGGTGTGCCAAGACTTTTAACTCTCAGTAGACCATTAATTTAGAAAAACCCTAGAGTATAGTAGAGTATTGAGCGGAGTATGCCTTGGGTTGCTAAGAGTTTATGTGGCATGGCCATAGTATACTATTGACATACTTAGCCTAATGATTGATAGAAGATGCCAGGTACTAAACCTATAGCGAGGATTTGTCAGTGTGAGTGTTAGTGGATGAGTTGTATGCTCAATAAGCTAACTTGCACTAAGAGATTTGGTATAAAGATGTTGGGTGATGAACTTGGAGTGAGACTTTCATGTGTAAGTGTTAACGAACAAGTTTAACTTGTTAAGTTAGCTTACACTGGTTGGTTCAAGCATAAGAGAAAGGTTGAAAGAAGATCACTAATGTTAGGTGCCGAACCAAGAGTAAGCTTTAGGTGTAAGTGTTATTGGACAAGCTTCAAGCTTGTTAAGCTAGCTTACCCCTAGGAGGTTCAAGCACAGGAGAAAATGTGAAGAATTTGTTGGTAGGCGGGCATTTTGGAACAACTTTAAACTTGTTAGGCAACCTTTAGTAGCACCCATAAGGTAGGGACGACAGTGACTGATGTCAATGTGTTATTGAGTGTAAGCACAAAGTATGAAGTTGGCTTTAGTACCTATACAAGTGAGGGCTTGACTTAAGTGCCATGGGGCACTAGTACAACAAGTTGGGTTGGTGAACACCAAGTGGGTTGTTGTGGAGTTGACACCATTTGGTAGGTTTGATTAGGATATGTGGCACCATATCTTAAGTTTTGCCTCAAGGTGGGGAGAGGTAATTTGGAGGACCAAATTTTCTAAGGTGGGGAGAATATTATGACCCTCTAAGTATTAGACTAGTGACGGTCAGGAAAGGCTTGGTTACGATGTAAGAAATCCCTTACTAAAATTTTTTTTATGCATTTCAAGCAAGTAATGAAGGTTAAAAAGGTTCTTAGAGCACAATTGGCACCTAAGTGTCATTGGGGGCATTTTGATGACTTTTCCCTTAGGTGAAGGGTAAAACTATAATTATGGTAGTCTCAATGTCTAAAAGGTTAAACCAACCCAAAAAATCAAGACCATAGGTTCTATAAACCATTAGAACCATGAGTTAGTATGAAAAGACCTAAGTGTAGACGGTTGAAGGTTTTGAGCTAGTTAGGTAAACCGGACACCACAAGTGATTTTAGGCTATGTAGGGAGCCAAGTAAACTTTTAATTTGACTTATTGGTAGTGCCATGGAAAGTTCAAGAGGCCTAAAGTGTAGCAAAGATGATCTTTGGGAGCTTAGTGACCAAGAGAGCAAAGCTAGGGGAGTTAAAGTGGGTTAGTGTGCTTATAAGGGGTCAAGAGATAAGAGATTGGCACTATTCACCATCTCTTACCTCCCAAACCCATAGCCCACCTTTCACCTTCATGGATGGAGCTCCCAAGATTTCATTTTCGCTATTTCTTCATGAAAATTGAAGCTCCCAAGTAAAATCATTGAAGCTTAAGCTAGTTTTGGTGAGTTGATGGCATTTTTATGATGTTCCAAGAATTTTGAGGCCAAAACAAAGGCAATGGTCTCTTTCCTAGCTCAATTTTTTTCTAAGTTAATTGGGTAAGTTGGATTGGTTTTGATTTAGTTGTTTTGGGTGCCCATTATGAAGGATTTAAGCTTAGAACTTCAAGAACACCATCAAAGGCTTCGATGCTCAACCTGCTTGATTTTGCTTTGGTTATGTTTAAGGTAATGGAATTTCTTGTTTTCCTTGTTATGATAATGAATTTGAATCATATTTAGCCTCAGGGATTAGTAATTGCAAGCCTAGAAGTGATTGGAACCATGTTTGAGTCAATTGTGCATGGTTTCCACAAAGATCAACGAAGCTGGCAAGTTTCTGGCACTAAGGCACCATTTTGGGTGCCTAGGAACTAAAAGGATTCATACCCAGGTCGTACCCTTGAGGCCTAGGCACCAGGATTCTCATTTTGGGACAGCATCAAACCAACTCTAGAGCCACGGCGCCATGCTCGCACTGTAGCGCCACAATTACTTCGGAACTAAACTAAATAGGGTATTTTTGGATCCTAATTGGTTCCTAAAATCCTAGCCATGTTCTTAAGGTTGATTTAAGATTTGAAATGGAAATGAAATGAATAAAATGAGACAAATGGATTAAATGAAGCAAGGAGAAGATGGTGTGTGCACAATTGAACCATGGGTGTCCATAAAGGTTTTTTGGTGCCTTAGTTGAGGCTTGTAGTCATCCCTAAGGTTGTTTAAATACATTAATAGTGAGTAACCAAGTAGTTTAAGCAAGGATCATGGTGAACTAGTTTTGGTGAATTAGAACCGTGGCCTAGTCAACTAAGAGAAGTGCATGTGCACTAAGGCATGGTTAATGTGGGCAACTTATGGCACAACTTGCTATAGTTTGGAAAGATAAATTTAGGTGGTATTTCACTAACCATAGAGTAGCTTAAGTGCCACAAGAACTATTGGAAGTTAGTAAAAACACCTAAGCGCCAAAGAAGGCACTATGAGGCTAATAGGGGCATATTAGTGCATTTGGTCACAATGTGAGCTCTAGGGCCCATAGGAAGCCTAGATTTGATAATATGGGAGCTTGGCATGACTTGGGAGGTTGCTTAACACCCAAGTAAGTGCAAGCTACCATAAGGAATCAAGAGGAACACTAAGAGCTTTAAGTAGGTAGGTGACTTAGAACTCAAGCTAAGTTACTTGGGCACATTGAGGGATCTTTGAGGAGCAAGGTAGTTAAGCTACCTTAGTGCATTTGGGACCTTAATATGTGATAGGAAACATAAGGAGCACTTAGAGAACACATGATTTCTAGCGATGGCCAACTCATTGAAGTATAACAAGTGCCTAGCCTAGTATGATACAAGGTTTACCAAGGAAAGTGGAAGCTTAGTAACACTTGGTCACCTAGTTGGGTCTTAGACTTGATGGACTAAAGTGAGTGCCTAGTACAGCTAGGGTTGGGGGTTTAGTACGCCTAGCTACCTATTTGGGTATTATGCTTAAAAACCTAGAGCAGGAACCTAGTACGGCCATACTAGATTAGCCATGTACAAATCAAGGCTAGTATCTAGGTTAGTAAACTTAGGTCACATGCATTAGTTTTTATCACAAGCAAAGAAACCAAATAATTATGAACCAAACCCTGGGAATTTTCTTGAATTCCTAGCGATCCTAGGCAGCAGGCAACCACAGCAGCGACTTATCCTTTTACTCTTCCTTTTTCTTTCATGTTATTCTACAGAAGGCTTCGACTGGCAAAACCTCTGCCAATCCAGCTCTAAGGCCTGACCGACAAGGGTTCTGCCTCTTTAAATGAGGTTGACTCTTGTTTCAAGTTGGAGAACCTGATCCTTAAGCGAGGGTAATGGAAGAATCACAACTTGGAGATCTAAGGGCGTTATCCTAGACCAAGTCTTCAACCCTCAGTAGGGAAGTGGGTCTATATCGGTCGATGCTAGATGATAGGAATGACATCACCTAGCATATCATGGAGGTACTGCAGACCCCTAGGGATTAGCTTCGTATTGCCTATGCTCCTCAAGGAGACAGTGCTCAGTTAATGAATGTAGCAGTGTGCCTTTTCCAGGTATGTTGTTCTCTTATGTGCATTCTTATACTTATGTGTGCCCCTATCTTTTTAACTATCTTCGATTGCAGGAGGCCATCAATAACTACACTATTAGGAAAAGATGCACTGAGTACGATAAGAGCATGAAAACCCTGGTGACTTAGGTTGACAGCTTGGAGGAGTCAAGGGTGGCCCTCAGCAATGAGCTAAACCAGGAAAGATCCATCCAAAAGGGCCTGGAGAAGTAGAAAGGGGACCTTCAGACCGAGTTGCGAAAGTAACATAAGGTCATTAAACAGTAGGACCAGAAGGTGACAGAGATGGAAAAGCTACATTTCTAGGAGATTAAGTCCTTGTAGGTTTAATTAGACATTCTTGGCAAAAAAGTTGTCAATCATTGAAAAAAGCCTAAACCTGGCCCATGTAGCTTCTCAGAAGGACATTAGTTCATGTGGAGTAGAGCCACCTTCTCTCTCTGACTAGGCTTCTAGGGTAGATAGGGTAGTTCAAGACCTCTAGAAGCCCTACATAGACCTCCACTAGAAAGATAACGCTTGAGTGAAATAGCTTGCATTAACTATCAGGACACTAGAGAATGGGCTTTGGAATAGGGCCTTTAAGGAGTTTAAAGATGGCTTATTCCCCTATCAGTACCAAGTCAAACAAAACATTCGGGCATGAATCTTTCATTCGTGTATGCTTATGCAAAGCTGGGCCCAGCCTTTAATGCATGGTTGACGGAGGATAAGGTTGACTTAGTGCCATTCAAAGAAGGTTCAGTGGTGACTGATACCAAAGTTCCTTTCAAGGACAAATTCTAAATGTTACCACCCCCAAATCCTGTTCGAGGTTTCTTAAGTATTTGATTTAGGCCTTCTCTTTACACTAAAAAAAAAAGATTTTGTAGAAGTTTAGATATAATTTTAATGATGTTTCTTATTTGATTTTCTCACTTTGTTTATTGATGATTCATTAGGGATCATTGTTAAAGCGGTAAAAGTTTTGATAAGTCATCCATCTTTATTTTTCCTTCATTCTTTAGTTTCAAGAATTTTTTGGGTTTGTTTCCCTAATTACCATTAGTGCTTTTTCTTAACTCTTTCTAGGTTTAAACCCTTTATAGGCCTCATTTTAGGCTCACTTCTTTAATGAATTTCATGGTGGCCTCATTGTTAAGCAGATCCTTCAAAACTGGTTCCCATGTAACAGTCACATATTTGAGGAAAAATCATCTTTTTTATTCTTTTGATATAACTTGTACAAAGTATTATCTAGATCATCCAAGCGGTAGGTCCTAGGCATCATTCTACCCCCAGCATCCATCAACTCATAAACTTTATCTCTCTAATTTTATTCTTAATTATGCAGGGTTTGTCCTAGTTTGTATTTGGTGCTCGACGCCCAGGATTTTTTTCTATTAGTTCCACTTTGATGAGGGTCATCCCTACTACATGAATTTTCTTGTGCTTGACTCTCTTATCATGAGGTGAGGCTACATATGGCTTCAAAGCCTTCTTGCAAATTCAGGCATATTCCCTTATTCTATGAGATCAAGTTTTCCTTCAAAAGTCTTATTATTAACTTTGGTGTTAAACATCTGGACCCGAAATGTCAGGTGCATGATTTTGACAGGTATGAGTGCTTCGGTCTCATATACTAAGGCAAAGGCGCTTTCTCCTATAGGCCTTTGAGGAGCTATTCTATGGTCGCACAAGACAATGGACAACTCTTCTATAATTTTTCATTGGCCTTGCCTAATATTTTTGTTAGTCCTTCCTTTATAATTTTTTTAATGACTTCAACTTGTCCAGTTGACTACAAATAGGCTACGGGTGCACGGTACAATTGGATACCCTTTGCCTTGGTGATTCTATGCACTTGCTGGTTATTAAACTATATTTCGTTACCTGTGATAATGGCTTCAAGGACACCCAAATCGACAAATGATATTTTTTCGTAAGAATTTTATGGCTTGAGGGGCCAATATAATTGCCAGAGGTTCTGTCCCCATCCATTTGATAAAGTAGTTAACAGTAATGATGCAATACTTCACTTGCCCAAGGGTCGTTAGAAGTGCTGCAATTAATTTGAGGCTTCATATGACAAAAAACCGAGGATTAGCCATTAGCATGGCCTCAGAAGATGGCAGCCATTGAATCCAAGAGTTAAGTTGGTTGGCGTGGCATCATTAAATGAAGTCCTTAATGTCTTTCTAAATCATTGGCCAGAAGTATTATTGCCACAACATCTTGTGGGCCAAGGCACCTGTTTCAATATGAGTTTGTAGTCTCCTCGATGGACTTTTGTGAGGACTTCTTGCCCTTCTTGGGTGGTCTAGCATTGTTGTAGTGGTGAGGCAAACCTTCGCCGGTACACTTTATCTCCTACAATGACAATTCTTCCTGATCGAATTCTGATCCCCGTTTATTCCTCTAATGTCCTACTCAAGGCCTTAGTTTCAAGAAAAAGGCATATGGGTTTTCTCAATTCATCTATAAGGGCCTAGTATTCCAAGAAATGGATTGATGACTCTGTCAGTTCCTCTGTTAAAGTCTATCCCTAGCCTTTTGATCGGGCATCGAGCCTAGCATTATGGGCCCTCAGAATTTGTTGGACCTGCACAAGGTCAAATGCCTGCATTAAATTCTTAACCAAGCTCAAATACTTACAAAGAGTAAGTTCTCTAACTCCTGGAAAAGAAGTGGCCTAGTTAACAATCAGTTGAGAAACAGTGCAAGCCTTTAGGCATTATACCTCATTCTCGACCAGCCATTTGTAGTCCTGCTGAAAAACCCTTATATTTGGCTACATTATTGGTAGCAAGAAAATGGAACTTGATTTTGAGTATTGCTACCATGTCAAGTGCCCACCATAGCATGACTCCAACACCTTAATATTATGACCTTAATGCCTCATCAATATAGATTTCCTGTGGTGGGATATTAGCCTCATGCTATTCTTCAATGGTTTTCATCAATGTCATCTCAGCAACAAAATTCGCGAATACATGTGCCTTTATTGCTTTCTTGGGCTTATATTGGATTTCATATTCTCTTAGCCCAATACATCATTTGGCTACCTTCTTGACTGGTCTAGTTTTTTAAGGACATTTATTAAGGGCAGTTTTGTCAATATGATGATTTTATATGTCTAAAAATATGACCTCAATTTCTTGGATGTTACTATGAAGGGAAAAGTGGTTTTTCTAGAAAGCAGTGTATATTGACTTGGCCCCTTAGAGTCTTTGACTGACATAGTATATGGCCCATTGTTCTACTCCTTTTCCCTAGATGAGAACAAAAATAATAGAGCCCTTAGTGGCCACCAAATACAAGATCAAGGGCTCATAAGGTTGTAGTTGTTTTAGTGTAGGATTGTAAATACTCTTTGATCTATCTAAAGGTGTCCCTACATTCTTCAATCAATTTGAATTTAGCTTCCTTCTTAAGTATACAAAAAAGAAAAAAGGCCAGTGTTGATCCCCAAAATGAGATACAAAATGTCATAACGAACTTAATCTTCCAGCTAGCTTCTGGATGTTCCTCTTACTCTGAGGTTTGGGCATTGATATGATTGCTTCAATTTTGTCAGGATTGGTGTTAATACCTTTTTTTGAGACCATATACCCTAAGAACTTCCTCACTTCAATGCCAACTCCATACATAGGCCCTAGGGCTAGCACTAATGAAAACCTCTTTACTTAGATTTTCTCCAATAAATCAGTGAAGAGGATGTTGGAGTTAGCTCCCATATCAAAATAAGCTTTTTTGACATTTAAATTGTTGATTCTTATGGTTAAAACAATCAATTCTACATAGGGGACAAGTATACAGGACTCATCAGCCCTTGTTAGAACATTACTGGCATCAATTAACTCTATATCTGGCAATCTCATGTCCATTCCATTTCCATATCACAAACAATACTCCTTTGGTAATGATATGTATAACCCCCGCATATAGACCCCTTATTATTTGTGAGGCCTACCGATAAGAACCAATTAGGCACCTGATTCTTTTTTTCTAAGGGGTATAAAATGCTGGCCATCATCTCCCTTACCGGGGCAAATATGGGGTCTAGTCGTGGTATTTTTGTGCCTTGCTCCTTTTTTCTCAAGGTGGACCCACCTTGCTCATTTTTCTTAGGGCGGACCCATGTTCCCTTGGCTTTGTATGTTCCTTTTGCACTATTGGTCAATTAAGCTATTTTACATGCATATGCTAGGTGGCATGGTCCAGAAATTCTTTGATGTTTCTCACGAGATTTGCATGTAAATCCTAGGCCAACCTAGAATCCTTTAGTAGTCCTTAAGTTACAGAATCCAAATGTAGCTTAGGAGAAAAGTCTTCTACTTGTATGACATTAGCATTGAATCTACATATAAAATCGTTTATGGGCTCATCCCTACCTTGTCATATATTTAGCAAATAGGCTACTGTATTAGGCATCGTAGAGGTCAAACTTTAGTATTTTAAAACCATCTGGAGTAAAGGCATTGATGATTTTTTCTTTGAAAAGATAGGGCCACATGTACTCAATGTCTATAGTATGACCAAAATTCACAACAACGGCTTTGGTGTCTTAATACATTTTCCCATGTCATCTAGACTTTGTAGGATTGTGCTGATGTTGCTCCTAGTGGGGCCTATCAAATTGCCCTTGCTAGGCCTTAGGCTCCCCAACAAGGTTTCGAGCTAGAGGATATTGTAGGAAGTGTTATTTGGGGCTAATCAAGTGCCAAATAGCTTTTGATGGCTTGCTCATGTGCCTTCGATAGGGCCCTTTGTAACTTTTGTTGCACAGTCACTTTTAGTTTTTCAAAAAAAATATGTTAGAGGGCTTAGATGTAGCACCACTATATCCCACACAAGAGAAATATGGGAAGCCTTATGTGGATATATAGGCTCAAGTTCCAGAACACAAGCACCTAGCACTTATCTTTTTCATAAAGGAAAACCCATGTGGTGTGGTCAGGTTTTCTGTTAACTGGTTTTTGACTTGTGTCATCATAGATGGAATTAGAGCTGACTTAAGACCATGATGATGTGGCATACTGGGTGTGAATATGCATCATCTACTTGTGCTAATCCTGGATTAGAGAGGCCCAGCCAAGTAATCCAATTAGTGATGTTACTAGTCTAGGGGACAAAGTAATCCGAGTAACCCCAATGGGAATATTAGGTACATAAGAATGGAGTTTGTAGCACCCTTATATCCCACATGGGAGAAATATGAGAAGACTTATATTGATATATAGGCTCAAGTTCGAAAACACAAGCACCTAGCGCTTATTCTTTTCTAAAGGATAGTCTATATGATGTGAGCAGGTGTTCTATTGACTGGTTCTAAACTTGGGTCATTATACTAAAACTGGTCATCATCCAAAGTGTTATGACCCTTCCCGTTCTAAGGATCCCGGGATGGTAATTAGGGCTCGTCAGCTTCAACCTTTTGAGCCACCTCCCTATTTTGGTGATCTACAGACCCTTTTGGTGGGTCAGGTAGATATCTCCTCTCACTTTCATGCTCGTTCTGGGCAATCTTGGTACGTATGAGACCCCATTGTGTTCACTGTTTTCCCATATATAGCACCAAATTGATAGTAAAAGTAGTATAAGCTCAACCGGGTGGACTAACCTTAGAGTTCAGGTGGTGGTAAATTGGAAGTCCTACACTCAAAGATAGCGCCAAAGCCTCAAGAAGCCTTCCTAGGAAAACCCCTCGACGATCAAGTTAGTTTTTGAAAAGGAATGAAAGTAGGGAGAATGTAGAATGATTCCTTATTACCTCGAGGTTTATGAAGGGTCCCCCTTTATATAGTATTGGAGGAGGCTAATGAAACTACTTTGGATGAGGATGGATTCTATGGTAAAGGGGATCTTGCTGCCTTCTTGCTGGGTATCCTCTTCATCTACACTATCTTGGGCCTTCTAAACTCATAAGAGTGGGTTGGCCCATTTGTTTGGTTTTGATCCTTCATAGTAAACTCCTTTTAAGCCTTTCATACCATAAATGAATCATTTGTATTGGCCAAAATTATTTGATCATTTGGTTATTCGATTTGGATTGAATGAAACTCAAAAAAATGATCTTTGGATAACTTTTTTTAAATGCTAACACTAGTCACTAACTCTAATGCCAAAGAGGGACCTCCTCTTGATAGCTAATAATTTGTTACTTTGCTTGTAATAGTTATTTGTTAAAGTTAGTTGTTTCTTTTTCTTATCTTACTGTTATTACCTCTTAAACAAGTAATTTATCTTTACTGAAAAACTCATATTCTTTTATGCTTTCTGACTATTTTTTTATATTTATCTTCTTGTTCCAATTTAAGAGAAAAGAAAAAAAAAATAGCACAAAAGGTTTAGGTAATGTTTTAGACCCCACCCCCATAACTTTTTGCTCAAGGCTTCATGACCATCGTGACAACATACCACTTTTTTCAAAACTGCGAACAAATTACTTATCAAGATTAAAATGTCACGGTGCATCTCAGCCTTATCTTAAATCCTTCAATTGCATAATTCAAAAGTTTAAGAACTTAAATAGTTGTCTAGCAATTTTACATGGCATTGCAAAGAATTTTTCAATTGACTAGGTAGACCTAAGTAAGCCTAAGAAGACAACAATAATACAAATTGATTTACGTATATTACTTGACCCTTTCATCCACAAATTAACTAGATAAATACCATTCTATTTTGGTCCCATACATATTAAAAACATTTTACTTTAGTTCATTGTTAAATAAAATCACATATTATGTTTGACCAAAATCCCCCTTCTAATTTTTACAGTCTAAAGAACTTTTCCCAAATTACATATTTTATTCTATAAATGTTATTTTAATTTTTTGAGATATTATATACTAGATAACTAAATTTCATGTATAGTCTCTTAACTTTAACTATCATATTGTTTTATTCTCTAGCCTATTATTTATTCTATTTTAGTCATAAACTCATTGAAAATTATTCACTTTGGTCGCTTACCAAATGCAATCACATATTATACTTCTACAAAATATTCAGTCTAACTTTTACTTCTCTAATCCCATATTATAGTTTATAAATGCTAGTTGAATTTCTAGAATTATTAATTTAAGTTCTAGCAATAACTAAACCAAATGATGTTATAAGTGCAATTTTGTTTGTATTTATTCCACATGTGTAACCAATATTTTTTTAGTATTTCTTTTTTATAAATTACAAATTGAATGGTTGTCAACATTTTCAGGCACCAAGTATGTATGACAAGAATGAAAATATAATATCATCTAGAAATCTGCAGTATATGTATATCTACATATATTTAATGAACAAGAAAAACAAAGATTATTTTAATATTCCATGACTGGTAAAATGGACTTAGTAGTTAAACTATAATGATTATCCTACTATTTCATGAATAATAAAATGTATAAACTATATGTATATCTACATATATTTAATGAACAAAGAAAAGCAAAGATTATTTTAATATTCCGTGACTAGTAAAATGGACATAGTAGTCAAACTATAAAGATTATCCTCCTATTTCATGAATGATAAAATGTATAATTTAAATGCTATTCATAGATCCCAAATGCATTTAAAAATTATTTAAAAATCCCCAAATACATGCATGTGCATAATAGGCAATGAACTTTTATGGCTAAATTATAAAAATTTGGCTTTTATCTAGCAAATTTTTCTTTCTCTAAAAATAGTGTAAAAGCTACTAATTATTATATCCTTCCATTTGAAGATAGTCAAATATTTTTATCTCCTCTTTAAATACTTCTTCATCAACAATTTCTTTTCCACATTTTTTTCGTCACAAACACAATGTCCTGAAATGCTGTTATTCTAAAAAGATATTTAAAGAAACAAGAAACTTATTTATTCAAATACACTATACTTTCTCCTTTTCAACCATAAGTAATATGAATGTTAACAATTGCTCTTGGTTTAGTTGTACAAGAAATAGTCCATAAATTTGTATTCCTCTATTAATAGATACAATTTTAATGCCAATAACAATTTTTATTTTAATTTGATGTCATCTATCACACTTTTGCAAAGACCATTCTATACTTTTTTCTCACTTCGTTTTAACACTTATATGGTGTATGTAGTGCAAATATGTTCCCTTTTCTTAATTGTTTCAGTTTGTAAATTAGTAATCAATGGATGTTATGGAGAACATGATTAAGACAAACCCATTAACTCAAGTCTCATAGTTGAGTGAATATCTTTAATAATTTATTTTTTTATAACCTTCCTATTGACACCCAATTTCGTCCGGCCATTAAAATAATTTTAAAAAAAATTAAATAAAAAAAAATTAAATAAAAAAAATGTATTATTATTATTATTATTGTTATTATTATTACTAATTTTTTTTTAATTAGTTTAAAATATATATATATTTTTTTTTTGTTTTGTTTTGTGAAGATTTGATATATGTGTGTATATGTGTATGTTTGAAAGAAAAAAAGAAAACTCCATAAAAATGACAAAATTTAAAAGTTTGAGGTAAAAATGACAAAATTAAGAAGTTTCAGGCAAAATTGACAAATTCTGAAAGTTCCAGGAGCATTTGGCAGTTTGTCACATAAAATTTTGAGCCTGCCGACGTTTTTGGCTCAAATTGACAGAAAACGACAAAATTGTCAAAATCAGAAGCTTCAGGAACTTATCCAGAGGCTGAGAGACGTAAAGGACTAAAATTGTCATTTTACCAATTTAAGAGATAAGTTTGAAATTTTTTATTAATTTATCCATCAACAGTTCAGCTAAACTTCCTCTATAAATAGCCCCCCAAATTTTGTGCTGAACACAGAAAAAAATAGCAAAAAACTTAGAGCTCCGTTTCAAAAAAAAGAGAAAATTACAGCCCTTAGCCCCAGCCCTCTTCCCTTCTTCCCCAGAAAGCCAAAATTTTTTTTCACTGCTGTTCCCTCTCTCTCTCTCTCTCTCTCTCTCTGCCGTGCCTCTCTCCTCACCGTCGCCGCCTCCGCCGTGCCCGTGCCGCCGTCGCCCCGCCGTCCCGCCTCCGCCGTGCCCGTGCCGCCGTCGCCCCGCCGGCCCGCCGCCGCGTCCCCTTTTCTTTTCCCTCCTTTTCCTTCTTTCTCCTCGGACCTCCGCCCCTCGCCGGCCGCTGTCTCCGCCGTGCCGTCGCTCGCCGTCCCGTGCCCGTGCCGCCGCGCCACCCCCGCCGTCCCCCCCTGCCCCTGGCCCAGCCGCCGCCGGCCGCCAGCCCCTTTCCCCCCTCGCGCTCGCGTCGCGCCTGTACCCAGCAAAATTCAAAAATTTCAACCTTTAGGTAAAATTCTACTTTAATACTTCATCTTTTCAATTCTTTTCATTTTGGTCACTAATCTTTTTATTTTGTTTTTTTTTAGAATTAATTACTAACTTTATTTTTTTTTACTTGTGTATTTATTTGTTTATTATTGTTATTGTTACTAACCTTTTTTTTTTGTTTGTTATTATTAACTTGTTAACTAACTTACTAACAACTAACTTTTAACATTATTATTGTTACTAACCTTTTAATTTTTGCATTATTACTAACTTTTATTATTGTTAATTAATTTAATCAACTTGGTTAATTAACAATTAATTAATTTGGCTAAATTTTATTATTGTTGTTAATTAATTAATTTAATTAACTTGACTAACTTTTTATTATTGTTGTTAACAATTAATTTAATTAAACTTGGCTAATTTTTATTATTGTTGTTAATTAATTTAATCTAACTTTTACTAACCTTTTTTATTGTTATTAACTAACTAATCCAACTAATCTAACTATATTAATTGTGCTAACTTTTATTATTATTGTGTTATTAAAGTGGATGGCCAAAAAGCCCCACTTTATTAATTGAATTTTTTTATGATTAAAAGATAAAAAAAGGAATTTTACGTGAATAATTTTCTAAAGGCTAATAAAAATTACTTTTTTTATTTTGAAACAAAGTTTTTATTCCTTTTAATAAACAAACATAATGAAATAATTCAAAAATAAAATAAATAAATAAATAAACATAAAATCATTCTTTTAATACATCTTTAAAATTAATAATTAATGAAATAAAAAAAAATTAAAACTCCATGACCAAATGATCCGCCAGGATTCATGGCTCGGAAATATTTTTAAATAAAATATATAAAATAAATTTTTTCTTTATAAAAAATAAAAAAAAAACTTTAGACTAATATATTAATTATCTATTAATATATAATTTTTTTAGTTTTCTTTATTAATAAAAAGAATAAAAAGCGTAAAAATTTTGGGTTAATATTTTATTCAGTAATATTTTACTTATTAAATTATATAACTTTTTGTTTCTTTTATAAAATCTTAATCAAATAATTTCAAAATAATACAAAATAAAACAAAAATAATTGAATATTTTTGACTTATTGATTAGATATATTTTCAGAAATATAAATTAAAAAAAAAAAAAAAATCTTTCATCAAACAAAGAAGAATATAAAAATAAAAATATCAAGACTTTTGTTTTAAAATGCATATAAGTTTTCGGTTAAATAATCTTTTATTCCAAAATAAATTAAATAAATATCAAAAATTTTCTTCTTTTGTTTAAAATTTTTGATTCTCTTAATAAAAAAAATAATAAAAAAATAATAAAAAATAATAAAAAATAAAAATAAAAAATAAAAATTTTTAGTTCATGGTATATTGGCTGGAAACTGTCTCGTGCCCGCTTTTGAGCTGCTTCACCTGGTGAAGAGGGTCTGGCTGAGTAACAACGCCCCGTACCATGATCAAAATTTTTATTTTTAAACTCTTTTAAATTAACTTCTTATTAAATAAAAATTAATTATTTTTTTTTTAATTCTTTTATAAATTGAGTAATCCTTTAAAATAATAAATATCTTTCATTAAACAAGAAAACAAAAAAAGTAAACAAGAAAAAAAAAGAAAGATAAGAAAAATAAAAGAAAGATAAGAAAGAAAAATAAAAGAAAGATAAGAAAGAAAAGAAAGATAAAAAAAATAAAAGAAAAGATAAGAAAAAGAAAAGAAAGAAAGAAAAGACAAGAAAAATAAAAGAAAGATAAGAAAGAAAAATAAAAGAAAGATAAGATAAAGAAAAGAAAGGAAAGATAAGAAAAAGAAAAGAAAGATAAAAGAAAGAAAAAGAAAAAGAAAAGAAAGAAAGAAAAGAATAAAAAAAGAAAGAAAAGAAAAGAAATTAAAAGAAATTAAAAAAAAAAAAAGTAAAAAAAGTAAAAAAGAAGAAAAAGAAAGAAAGTAAAAAAAGAAGTAAAAATATAAAGATAAATTTTTTTAGTTAGTATTAAAAATCATTCATAAATAAAAAGAATTACCATTTAAAAATTAATTTCATAATAATAAGAATTAAATAATTACGATAAATCAATTTCCATATCCGGATGATCCGGCAGGATCTACGGTTTGGAAAATATCAAACTTTTTAAAATAAATAAATTAAATAAATACAAAGATAAAAATCCATGTTTACAATATGGATTAAATTATTTAAAATTTCACCAAATTCCGTGTCCAAATGACTCGGCAGAGTCCATGGTTCGGAATCAAATCTTCCGTGTCCAAATGACTCGGCAGAGTCCATGGTTCGGAAGTATAAAATTTCATACAAATTAATTAATTTAAAAATCCACATTTCGACTAATCCAGTTAAAATTTCTAATTTTGAAAATTAACTGAGAATTATTTAAAAGCAAAGCAAAACAAAATTAAAACCAACTAAGGTGCCAATTTTTGGGCGTTTTAACAAAGTTGTTTTAACGTAACCGTACTCCCGATCCCCGAACTCTCGCAGACCAATTTTAAGGTGACCAATCGACCTAGGTGAAACCGATTGGTGGCGACTCCAGAAAACCCGACGTTGCCACAGCTTGGCGACTCCACTGGGGACATGCGACGTTAGTGAGTCGAGCCTAAAGTTGATTTGTTTTGATTTACTTTGCTTTACTATTATGTGGATTTATATATTATATTTACTTAAGTAAACATGCATAACGCATTCACAAAATGAAGCTCTATACCCGAGCTTCCTTAAATCAAACACGATTCTTTCTAAGCGGAATTGGTGTTGCTGTCCTTGTGAGGCCACGGTCTCCAAGCCTTCACCGGTTTCAAAGTAGCAAAGTAGTGTATTGCCTTCTGAGACGGTTAGTCTCTGCATGGGCCCACGAAAAGCTACGACTCGAATTAATCCATTCCTTACATAAACCCTAGAGGGTAAGGAATCGGGCCGTCACTATGATTCAGTGACGGGATTCGGGAACTATCCCTTGCCTTTTTGATAAACCACCTTCTGCATGTAGAATTCCTTACTCTACCTTAGAACCAGCCATTAAGAATTTCCCATACCTCGGTTCCCATTTCCATAGGTTTTGTTTTATCTATATGTTTGTATGATCCTATGTGTTATTTTTTTTACTAACTCTATTTTTCCTTATTTTTCCGGCATATACATTTCATCATTAAAGATAAGTATTTGGTGAAAGAACTATTATCATGGATATTCTTGATTATCTTCCCACGGCTGTTACTGGATCATGGAATGACACGGTAATCGAAACTCAGCCTGAAGCTATGGAATATTCCGAAACGGCTCAAAAGCTTCACGGAGATGCTCTGACATCCCATTCTCACGTACAGCTTAAGGACCAGGTATCGGTCCGGATAAATCAGAACGACACCACGGAATTATTGCAAGTCTGGAATAGTTGGAATTCTGCTGATCGGGAAGCTTTTACGGCAAAATATGGTCACATCACTTGCCTACTAAAGGTTACCGTTGATGCATCACTTGTCCGGGCTCTAATACAATTTTGGGATCCATTTTATCGATGCTTTTCTTTCGATAAGATGGATCTGGTTCCAACCATTGAAGAATACAACAGCCTCTTGGGTTGGTCCTCCGACTATCCAATCGAGACTTATCAACATGATAGAAGAACGGAGCCTCATCGAGCCCTAGCAAAATTATTGGATATGCCAGCTTCCAGTCTTCAAACCAAGTTTGCAACAAAAGGATCTCGAAAATTTATCAGTTGGATCGACTTAAAACAATTAAGTCACGTTCTCCCTCAGAAAAATCAACGACGCAAGCTTTTCGCCTTGGCGATATATGGCCTGGTCGTCTTCCCAAGAATCGTCGGATTCATTGAAGGAGACATCATTACACTATTTGAGCAAATCTGCAATGCTCAAATAAATCCGACCTCAGTAATATTATGTGAAACTATCAGGGCATTAAACTTTTGTCGCCAAAGAGGGGGCAAATTCATAGGATGTTCACATCTCCTCAACATTTGGATCAAAAGCCACCTTCCTTGTGAGAAGCAACATTTTGGAAATCGCTTTTCAAAGGACTTCATCCCAATCGAAGCCTTTTTGAAAAGTGAAACCATTCATCACGACAGCAAGGAAGCATGGGTTGATTATTTCAAGAACATCACCGAATTCCAAATTGAATGGAGAGCCCCCTGGTCTACCTCCACCCGCGTTGTCTACCGTTGCGGCAATTGCCCATGGGTTCCTCTCTTAGGTATATGGGGAGGAACAAGTTATGCCCCAGCTCAAGTACGAAAACAATTTGGGTCAATGCAATTTATACCCATGACGCATAATCTGAGTAAGTTGGAATTTTCACACGAAGATCCAAATTCAAATAAGCTCGCAATGGGTATTTCAGTTGTGTGGAAAAGAATTTTCATATTGAAGTCGGGGCCTATTATTTCTCCCACTGCTTATTATGAATGGAGAAATAACCGGAAGGAAGGAATAGTTCTATCTGAAGAGGTCATCAGAAAATTGGCGAAAAGAGAGTTGGAGAAAGAACTAGAGGAAGAAAAGGAGAAGAACAAGAGGATGCTCCTTGACATGCAACAGCTCGGTCACAAAACACAACTCCTCGAAGAGAAAGTTGAATACCAAAAACAAGTCATCTCCCAATTGGTTGATGAAACCGATCAAAAAGAGATGAGAGTCAGATACTGGGAAGATCAATACAGATTTTCTCAAGATCAATTGCAAACATTTTTGGTAGAAGTCAGAAAAGTTACAGAACAAGCCCAACTAATGGGCGAAGAAGCCAAGGAGTTAGAAGAACTGAGCTGTCCTACTCCATCAGTAAATGTTCAAAGAATGATGGAGTTCATATCTAAGGCCAGAAAGCAGTATTGTACTTTGGGTCGTTTCTTTTAAACAAACATTTTGCTGAATGTAATTGAGAAATTCCATTATAGTTCTTCTTTCACCAAGTATTTACAATATTCATGCATGCATCCATCACATCAATCATACACACATAGAATCTAATAAAATAAATATTCCTTTAAAAGGGTAAAATTGGACCTCAACACCGATATTCAACTCGACTCCAAACAAGATTAATGGCAGAACAAGCCGAAGGACGTCTCATGGAGATGGAGTCCAAGATTGAAAGTATGTCAGAACAGATGAGACAATTGATGGAATTAATCAAAGGGAAAGCAACTCAAGTCCCCATCAAAGAAGCACAAGATCCCACTTATCCTCCGGGATTCACTCCGCAACGAGTCTCAGTCCAAGAAAACCTGTTTCAAGAACCAGGACAGTCTGCTAGTGTTCACCTGAAACAAGACACCGTACATGAAGAGAAGAAGATGTTACCAAAAGAAGAAGCAGAATCTCAAAAACTCGAAACGATAGAAAAGAGACTGCGAGCCATTGAAGGAGGTACTATGTTCGGATCTCTCTCAGTGGATGATCTCTGCTTAGTGCCAGACGTCGAAATCCCTTCGGACTTTAAGGTGCCAGATTTCGTAAAATACGATGGAACGAGTGATCCCATCACTCACATCACTTTGTTTCTCAGAAGACTACAACCACTTACCAAAGATGAGAAGGTGTGGATCGCACTTTTTCAGGAAAGTCTCACAAAATCAGCATTACAGTGGTATCTAAGCCAAGGTCCAAGAAACATAAAAACTTGGAATGACCTTGCTCAGGCCTTCATCGGCAACTATAAACATGTTATGGACTTAGCTCCGGATCGCCAAACTCTCCAAAACATGGAGAAGAAAAAAACAGAAACTTTTAAGGAATACGCCCAACGATGGAGGGACTTAGCTGCACAAGTACAGCCACCCATGACAGAAAGAGAAATGGTCACTTTGTTTGTCCAGACACTGAAATACCCATACTATGACAAACTTATTGGCAATGCGGCAACTAACTTCTCCGACGTAGTCATGTCTGGAGAAAGGATCGAGCATGGTATTAGGACCGGGAAGATTACTGAGTCCTTTAGTGCTCCTATGAAAAGAGGAGGACCATCCAGAAGAAAAGATGAAGAAATACAACAAATCGGACGAGGAAGAAGGATTCCCCTCGTGGGTACCGTGGCTACCGGACCTCGCCTATCCTATTCTGCCAACAGGCCCAATTATTATCCTACCAATAGGCCCAATGATTATCCTCCAAATAGGCCCAGTGATTATCTTCCCAATAGACCCAACAATTATCCTCTCAACAGGCCTAATCAGTTACGGCCACCTGTTCCGACTCCTCCAATGCCTGCACCAAGACCAAGAGAAATTTTCGCACCGATTCCCATGACTTATACTGAGTTATATCCAAAACTCATCCAGAGCCAACTCATTCACCCAATTCCCACAAGGCCATTCGAACCCCCATATCCAACATGGTATGACCCTAAACTAAATTGCCCATATCATGATGGTGCCGTGGGCCACGGACTCGAAAATTGCATAGCATTGAAGCGTATAGTCCAACAATTAATTGAGTCAAAGTGGTTGGACTTTTCCGATGAACCAAACGTCACTCATAATCCATTGCCTCCTCATCAAGCCAAACCAGTCAATATGATGGAAGAATACTGGCCGATGAAGAAAACAGTCAATGATATCATAACCCCTCTTAAGCATGTATATTCATGCCTTGTGAAAGAAGGGATTATCATAGGAAAGTCTTCTGGAAATAAAGAAGTCGAGCATGAGGAATGGTGCAACTTTCATAACAGTAAGAGTCATTCTATTCAAGAATGCCCAGAATTCCGTAAAAGTCTACAAAGTCTCATGGACTCCTCCCAAATCATCGTTTTTATGTCAGATAAAGAGGATGACGTGAATGTGATAATTAAAGAACAAGAAGTCAATATCATGCCAAGGCCACTAGTCATTCCAATCTCAAAATCTGCTCTCAAGCCTTTAAGAATTCAAGTTCCAAAGCCATTCCCGTACAAATCAGACAAAACTGTTCCATGGAACTATGGCTATACTTCTAACATCACATCAACTCCGTTAGAAGTTGGGGGCATGACTAGAAGCGGTCGGTGTTATTCTCCCGAGCAAATGAACAAGCTCCAACAAGAGAAGAATGTTACGGATCCAGCAAATGGACCTATTAACACATCTAAAGAGCAAGAGATGCCTCGAGCAGTAACAGATGAACAAGCTACTGAGTTTCTCAAACTCATAAAGCAAAGTGAATACAGCATCGTGGAGCAGTTGAACCGTCTGCCAGCAAAGATCTCCATACTTTCATTGCTCTTAAGTTCTGATGCCCATCGAGAAGCTCTTCTCAAAGTCCTGAATAAGGCTTATGTTGAACAAGATATCTCCGTGAACAACTTTGACCACCTTGTCAACAACATCACGGCACAAAATCTCATCACATTCACTGATGATGAGATACCAGCAGAAGGAAGGGGTCACTCTAAGGCTCTGCATATTTCGATTAAATACAAAGATCGGATTATGGCCAGAGTTCTTATCGACAATGGGTCAGCTCTAAATGTAATGCCACTCGAAACCTTACATAAGATTGGTTTAGACCCATCATACCTCAACAACAGTCATATTGTTGTTCGAGCATTTGACGGAACGAAGAGAGATGTTGTTGGAGAAATAGAGCTACCAATAGGGATTGGTCCCTGTCTTTTCCACATCACATTCCAAGCCATGGATATTTGTCCATCTTATACCTGCCTGCTGGGAAGACCATGGATCCATATGGCCGGAGCAATTCCTTCTTCATTACACCAGAAAATGAAATTCATTATTGAAGGAAAGATAATCACGGTCTTCGCTGAAGAAGACATCCTGCTATCAAGACCTGCGGATGCTCAATATGTCGAAGTCAATGAAAATATACCTGATTGTTCCTTCAGGTCTTTTGAGATTGTCAATGCTGCTTATGTCAGCGAATATGGAGAAGAACCCATTCCTAGCATCTCTAAAACAAGTCGCATGGTTGCCAAACTCATGATAAAAGGAGAATACTCACCGGGGTTAGGACTGGGACAAGATTTACAAGGAATCACAGAACCATTGAAAATCACCACAAATGAAGGGAAATACGGCCTAGGCTTCACACCGACAAGACATGATAAAATGAAGGCAATAGCTGAAAAGAGAGAAAAGAGGATTGCACGATTAACAGGGCATCCTCTCCAGGAAAGAAATCTGGATATCCCTGAAATCACCGAAACGTTCGTGAGTGGTGGTCTCATTCCAAAAAATGACAATGAAGGCAAGCTGACTATCAACATCAACAAGTCTTTTGAAAGTCTTTCTATTCAGGCAATCATCAGCGATTCACCTGAAGAGGAGGAGCTTGTTCAACCTTGTGGCCCACGGGATGTGCTGAACAATTGGGAGGCGATAGAACTGCCTGTTATAATCGAAAGCTTTCCAAAGTAATCTAATAGTAAAAACCTCCTAAAGAAAGGTTCAATCAATAGGGTGTAGTCTTTGTTTAAGTGAACCTTTTAGTTATTGCTTTTTATTCCAATAAAGTTGTGATTTATGCACATTGTAAATAAAGTACCAGTTTGCATCCATCTCATTCGTGCCATTTTTTTTTTCTTCTCTTTCTTTTCTCTCTGGATAATGCAGACCCAAAACTCTCTTTGATGACAATGAAAGAATGAACTTTGATAATCCTGTAAACACTACCGACTCGGATGACGAAGATCTTCAAGTATCTCCTGAGCTATTAAAAATGATTGAGCGAGATGAAAAAGAAAGAGCAACAAGTCAAGAACCAACTGAGGCATTTAACTTGGGAGACAGTCAGAATGTAAAAGAAGTCAAGATTGGCACTCTATTCCCTCCTGAAGAAAAAGAAGAATTAGTCCACTTATTGAAAGAATATATGGATGTGTTTGCTTGGTCATACCAAGATATGCCTGGCTTAAGCTCAGACATAGTACTACACAAAATACCCTTGAAACCTGGGGCGAAGCCTGTCAAACAAAAGTTACGAAGATTAAAGCCGGATCTAATCTTAAGAGTAAAAGATGAGATTCGAAAGCTGTGGGATGCAGGATTCCTTGGGGTCGCTGAATATACAGAATGGGTGGTTAACATTGTTCCAGTCGAAAAGAAAGAAAGCGGGAAACTAAGAGTTTGTCAGGACTACCGGCCATTGAACGAAGCCAGTCCTAAAGATAACTTCCCACTTCCTCACATTGATACGCTAGTGGATAATACCGCAGGAAACTCCTATTTTTCCTTCATGGATGGCTTCTCTGGATACAATCAAATCAAACTTGATCCAGATGATATGATAAAAACTGCCTTTATAACCCTTTGGGGTACCTTCTACTACAAGGTGATGCCTTTTGGGCTAAAGAATGCTGGTGCTACATATCAAAGAGCCATGGTTGCATTATTCCATGACATGATGCATAAAGAAATTGAAGTATATGTAGACGACATGATCGCCAAAACTTTCACTGCTAAGGAGCATCTAAAAGTGCTAAGAAAACTATTCGATAGACTTCGCAAATATCAACTGAAGTTGAATCCTGCCAAATGTATTTTTGGAGCCTCTTCAGGAAAGTTATTGGGTTTCATGGTCAGCAAGGATGGGATTCGAGTTGACCCGAGTAAAGTCAAAGCAATACAAGAAATGCAACCCCCGAAGACTCCAAAACAAGTAAGAAGTTTTCTGGGCAGAATCAACTTCATAGCAAGGTTCATTTCACAATTGACATCCAAGTGTGAACCTCTTTTCAAATCACTGAAGAAGAACAATCCGATCGAGTGGAATAACGAATGCCAAGAAGCATTCGAGAAAATCAAGCAATATCTATCAAATCCACCAGTCTTGGTACCACCCCGATCTGGAGAATCGTTGATTCTATATTTATCCATACAGGATTCTTCATTAGGATCCGTATTGGGTCAACGTGATGAGACAGGCAAGAAAGAGCATGCAATTTACTATTTGAGCAAGAAGCTTACCACATATGAAGTGAAATACTCAATAGTAGAAAAGTCCTGTTGTGCCCTTGCATGGGTAGCACACCGACTACGACACTACATGCTCAACAACACCACATTGCTAATCTCCAAGACTGATCCCATTAAGTACATTTTTGAAAAACCAGCTTTATCAGGCAGGATCGCAAAATGGCAAATGCTGTTGTCTGAATACGACATACAGTATGTCACCCAAAAGGCTGTAAAAGGGAGTGTGATTGCTGAATATCTGGCTGATAGAGCATTGGATGATTATGAGCCAATGAAAATGGAGTTTCCTGATGGAGATATAATGACAATAGAACAAGAAGTCTCTAAAGATGATGAAACATGGAAAATGGCATTCGATGGAGCATCTAATGCTTTGGGACAAGGGATTGGAGCCATACTCATCTCTCCAAGTGGAGAGCAATTCCCTCTTACAGCAAAAATTACATTTCCTTGTACCAACAATATAGTAGAGTATGAGGCATGTGCTATGGGACTCCAAATGGCACTGGAATTGAAAGTGCGAGATCTCCGAGTTTATGGGGATTCCGCATTAGTCATATATCAAATCAACGGAGAATGGGAGACAAGGGATTCAAAATTGATCCCTTACCAAAAGCTCATACTAGACTTGGCTCGAAAATTCAACAGTATAAGCTTCCATCATCTTCCAAGGGAAGATAATCAAATACCGGATGCTTTAGCTACTTTGGCTGTTATGTACAAGATCAGTGACCCCGAGCATACTCCTATATTTGAGATGAGAATAATAGATTCTCCAGCTTATTGCATGAGCATCGAAGAAGAATTGGATGGAAAGCCTTGGTATCACGATATCAAGAAATACCTCCAAGAAAGAGTATATCCACCAGAAGTATCAGAAAATGACAAGAAATTTCTACGAAGATTGTCAATGGGTTTTCTTTTAAACCTAGACATACTTTACAAGAAAACCCCAGACTCGATGCTACTTCGCTGTGTAGATACTCATGAAGCACGAAAGATCATGGAAGAAGTTCATTCTGGAATATGTGGAGCACACACTAGTGGTCATACTATGGCAAGACAAATAATGAGGGCTGGTTACTATTGGCTCACATTGGAAAGTGATTGCGTCAATCACGTAAGAAAATGTCACAAATGCCAAATATATGCCAACAAGATCCAAGCTCCACCTGTTCCTCTTAATGTAACAGCAATACCTTGGCCTTTTGCCATGTGGGGAATCGATGTTATTGGAGCGATTACCCCTAAAGCTTCCAATGGTCACAAATTCATCCTAGTTGCAATTGACTACTTTACTAAATGGGTAGAAGCTGTGTCTTATGCAAGCGTAACTCAAAAGGTGGTATGCCGGTTCATTAAGAAAGAAATCATTTGTCGCTATGGACCGCCAGAGTGTATCATCTCAGACAATGCCACGAACCTGAATAATGCAATGATGCAGACTTTGTGCCGGCAATTCAAAATCAAGCATCTCAATTCAGCACCTTATCGACCGATGATGAATGGTGCAGTAGAAGCGGCCAATAAAAATATCAAGAGAATTGTTGAAAAGATGATCGTCACTTACAAGGACTGGCATGAGATGTTACCTTTTGCACTGCATGCTTATAGAACTTCTACCCGTACTTCTACTGGAGCAACACCTTTTTCTCTGGTATACGGTATGGAGGCTGTATTGCCTATCGAAGTTGAAATTTCTTCATTAAGGGTACTAATGGATACTCAATTAGGAGAAGCAGAATGGGTCAAAGCTAGATACGAGCAATTAAATCTAATTGATGAAAGAAGAATGATAGCCCTCTGCCATGGGCAACTTTATCAAAGAAGGATGATTCGTGCTTACAACAAAAAGGTTCGCCCACGACAATTTCACGAAGGTGACATAGTGCTCAAGAAAATTTTACCCATGCAACATGATTCAAGAGGAAAATGGACACCAAATTATGACGGGCCATATGTCGTGAAGAAAGCATTTTCAGGAGGGGCACTAATTCTGACAGAAATGGATGGACGAGAATTACCGAAGCCAGTAAATTCGGATGCAGTAAAGAAATACTTTGCATAATGAAGAAATTTTCAAACAGAAGGGGAGAAGTGGATACAGGGTTACCAAAGTTTATTTGATCAAAGTTGTCAAAGAGAGCTTTCTTCCCTTACACTTTCATTATCTATCTGTACCTAAGATTTTCATATTCTTTTACCCATAAATAAAAGCCAATTCTCTTTAACTTACCTTAGATTCTCACGTTCAAAATGCTAAAGTCGCTTCTATCCAGTTCTTTTCCTTTAAATCTCACATTCCTACTAGCCTTAAGTGTGCAATAAATTGTGACTTTTGAAGGAAGAATAGTAATAATTAAAACTTAGAAAAAAACAAAGACCGTAGATTACTTTGATAAGCTTTGTGAATTAAAACAGGTAAGATTGAGGTCCTGCTTTGCGAGCAGCACAGAACATAGGCTAACAAAGAAGAAGGAGTAACAAATCTTTGGGAGATAGCCTTGGTGGTAGCCTGAATGATCATTTCAGAAGTCTTAACATGTCTATGTCAGCAGGAAAGAATCATGCTCACAAATATTTCAACAGGGACAATTATCCAGAGAAGCATAAAATATGAGGCGGGCATTAAAGAAAATTGAGGTCAAAATTCAAAAATAAGGCAAGGAAAGAGGATTTTTGAACAGAGTTGGGCTTTTGAGACAATGGACAACAGCTGGAAAGCATAAAGAGATTCAATAATAGTCCGAGAAGGAAATCACAAAGAAGATCCAGTAAAGTAAAGCAAAGACATGAAGAGCTAGATTAAAAAAAAAAAAAAAACATCAGTTACACATGCCTTGCATTCATGCATTTCACATCATGCATGCATGGCTTTTACATAACAGGGATCAAATGAAAAGCATGTCCGCAGCATGATTGCAGCAGTATAAGCTGAGATCTTAATGACATCAGCTCTTACTAATTGGACGCATAGCTAATACGCTGGACCCAGCCCCATCAGGAATCCAAGGATAAAGCATACAATATCGTCAAAAGCCTGGCAATTGAGGCTACACCTAAAAGAACAGAATTGATGCCAGCTTAGCAGCATCCAAGATGAGTGATAGCTATCGTCAAAGATAAGGCAGACATCAAGAAATATTGTCGTTGAAAATTCGTCAAAAGCGGACAATGGATTCAATAATCAAGGACTGAATCGACGTCAGCTGGATGGAATATCTATCACATCAAAATAAAGTAGGATTCACTTTTCCGGTTAAGCGGCGGATACGGTACTCCGTGACTCTCAAGTCGGTTCTCTCAGTTGCCCATAATAACTGATCATTTCCTCCCTCCTTTCTTTTACTTTCTCCTAGAAAATGGATCCTACTTTTTCTGCCTTGCGAAAATATTTTCCTTCTCTCCCAATGAACATCCTCAAAAAGATCTACCAAGTTCGCTGTGAACGATTAAGAGCTCTGATGCATAAAGGAATCCCTGAAGATGTGCGGTGGTTAATTGAAGCTAAGGTTCGTCTGGCAGGTGAAATCCCAGAGGCATTTGTGTCTCACATGCCTGGTGTAGGCAAAAGCTCTTATGCCAAAAAGCGAAGAGCGAGGAGACTAGGCGTCTGTCATAAATGCGGACGCTGGACCTGTAATACTAAATGTCGTTCTTTTGGGATGATCTCTGATAATCGAGAAGATAAAATACGATTCATTAAGAATGGCCTGAGTAAGGACTCATTGGATGATATCCAATTGACTCTTGAGACGCATTCTTGTGGATCCGTGCAACGTGAACTTCTCGATTTATGGAGCATTTTTCATGAAGAACGAGAACGATACAGTCCCGGGAATCTGACGTTAAACGACCCTATTTGTCAGCTTGTAAGAAAACTGGATGGGAAGCAAATCCTCGACTCATAGAAGCCATTAATCCCGTTACTGGACGTAAAACCAGTGGAAGATGTGAGCCACAGTCATAATCACTGTACATACAATTTATCATATTTAAAATTTTCCATTTTTCTTTTAATAATGTATTTGCTCCCGTAAGTGTAATCGACACGTTATCCATTTCATCGCTATAAATGCATGTTCTTCCAGTCGGTTATCTAAGTTTCCTTCAATAACTGATTCATTTCCCTCTTCTCTCAAATTCTTCTCTCATCAATGGATTCTACTCTTTCTGCACTGCGAAAATACTTTCCTTCCTTTCCAATAAAAGTCCTTAAAAAGATCTACCTTGCTAGATGTGAAAGAATCAGAGTTTTTACACGCAAAGGCATTCCCGATAATGTGCAGTGGATAATTGAAGCTAAGGTCCGTCTGGCGGGTGAAGTTCCAGATGCATTTATGCCCCGCATGCCCGGTTTAGGTAAAAGCCGTTATGCCAAAAGGCGAAGAGCAAAGAGACTAGGCGTGTGTTATAAATGTGGGCGATGGAATTGTATTACTAAATGTCGCTCTTTAGGATACATCTCCATAAATCGTGAAGATAAAAGAAAATTCATTAAGAATGGCCTGCGTAAGGAATCTCTGGAAGATATCCGAGAGACTCTTGAAACGCATTCTTGTGGAAAAGTGCAAGGTGAAATTATCAGTTTATGGAGGACTTACCATAAAGAACGAAACCGTTACAGTCTTGGGAATGTGACTTTAAACGATCCTGTTTGTCAGTTTGTAAGAAAACTGGATGGGAAGCAAATCCCCGACTTATAGATGGCATTGAAGCCATTACTGGACATAAATCAGGGGAAGATGAGAGCCACGGTCATGATTCCTGTACATATAAGCTGTCATTTGTCTTTTCTTTTAATATACTTGTTCCTGTAAGCGTAATTAACACGTTATCCTTTCATCGCTATAAATGCGTGTTCTTCTTTCCGGTAAAGTAGCGGATGCAATACTCTCTGACTCTCAGTTTCCTACAATAACTGATTTCTTCATCTCTTCTCTCAAATTCTTCTTTTATCAATGGATTCTACTCTTTCCGCCATGCGAAAATACTTTCCTTCCATCCCAATAAATGTTCTTAAAATGATTTACCAAGCTAGATGTGAAAGGATTAGAGTCTTTATGCACAAAGGCATTCCTGACAATGTGCGGTGGCTAATTGAAGCTAAGGTTCGTTCAGCTGGTGAAGTTCCAGAAGCGTTCTTTCCCCGTATGCCCGGCTTTGGTAAAAGCGCTTATGCCAAAAAGCGAAGAGCAAAGAGGCTAGGTGTCTGTCATAAATGTGGACGATGGAATTGTAATACTAAATGTCGCTTTTTAGGATACATCTCCAGAAATCATGAAGATAAAAGAAAATTCATCAAGAATGGCCTGCGTAAGGAATCTTTGGATGATATCCTATTAACTTTTGAAACACATTCTTGTGAAATAGTGCAATGGGAAATTATGGATTTATGGTGGACTTTCCGTAAAGAACAGGATCGTTACAGTCTTGGAAATCTAACTTTTAATGACCCTGTTTGCCAGTTTGTGAGAAAACTGGATGGGAAGCAAATCCCCGACTTATAGAAGGCATTGAAGCCGTTACTAGACATAAATCAGTGGAAGATGAGAGCCACAGTCATGATTGCTGTACATATAAGCTGTCATTTGTCTTTTCTTTTGACAATAATGTACTTGCTTCTGTAAGTGTAATAAACGCATTATCCCTTTCATCACTATAAATATGTGTTAGTTATGTTCGTTTCCTACAATCACTAATTTCTTTCTTTGCCTCCTTCATCAATGGAGTCTTCTCTTTCCGCCCTACGAAAGTATTTTCCTTCCTTCCCAATAAATGTTCTTAAAAAGATTTATCAAGCTAGATGTGAACGATTCAGAGTATTTATGCACAAAGGCATTCCTGATAATGTGCGGTGGCTAATTGAAGCTAAGGTTCGTTCAGCTGGTGAAGTTCCCGAAGCGTTCTTTCCCCGTATGCCCGGCTTTGGTAAAAGCGCTTATGCCAAAAAAAGAAGAGCAAAGAGGCTAGGCGTTTGTCATAATTGTGGATGGTGGATTTGCGGCAATAAATGTCGTGCTCCAGGAGTGATCACCAGAAATCGTAATGATAGAATAAGATTCATTAAGAATGGCTTGCGTAAGGAATCTCTAGAAGATATTCGAGAGGTTCTTGAAGCGCATTCTTGCGGAATAGTGCAATTTGAGGTTGTTGGATTATGGATAATTTTTCAAAAAGAACGAGATCGTTACAGTCTTGGGAATCTGACCCTAAACGACCCTGTTTGCCAGTTTGTGAGAAAGCTAGATGAGATGCAAATCACCGATTCATAGAAAGCATTGAAGCCATTACTGGACGCAAAGCCAGTGGAAGACGAGGATCAAAGTCACGATTACTGTACGTGCTAGCTGTCGCTTTTGAAATTTTCCTCCCCTTTTGGTAATAATGTATCCACTCCTGACGTGAACCAAAGTCACGATTACTGTACGTACTAGCTGTCGCTTTTGAAATTTTCCTCCCCTTTTGGTAATAATGTATCCACTCCTGACGTGAACCAAAGTCACGATTACTGTACGTACTAGCTGTCGCTTTTGAAATTTTCCTCCCCTTTCAGCGATAATGTATCCACTCCTGACATGAGCCATAGTTACGATTACTGTACGTGCTAGCTGTCGCTTTTGAAATTTTCCTCCCCTTTGGCAATAATGTACCCACTCCTGACACGGACTACTGTATATAGCTGCCACTTTTGAAATTTTCCTTCCCTTCCAACAATCACATACCTACTCCTGACGTAAGCTACAGTAGTGACTACTGTACATGCTAGCAGCTATTTTGAAAATTTTCCTCCTCTTTTAACGATAGTGTACCCATACCTGACCAGAGTCATACTCGTGACTACTGTGTATAGCTGGCAATAATGTATCCACTCTTGAAAATAAAATTATTGCCTTATCTCTTCATCTCTATAAATATATCCTCTTTTCTCACAAGGATAAGGATAGGAATGGAGAAAACCCCAACTCGTAAATCCCGAAGTATTTGTGTATTTTCTGGGGCTTTTCCTGGAAAAGATGAAGAGTATTTAAAGGCAGCCAACCATTTGGGTAGAGTATTAGCTGAGCGAAAAATACATTTAGTTTATGGAGGAGGTAGTGTCGGATTAATGGGAGGTGTAGCATCAGCAGCATCTTTAGGAGGAAGTCAAGTTTTGGGCATCATCCCTGGACCTTTGAAATTTGTTTCTGGGGGTACGATTGGAGAAGAATTAGTGGTTAAAAATTTGCAAGAGCGTGTGTTACAAATGCTTTTAAATGCTGATGCTTTTATCGCTCTACCAGGTGGTTTTGGCACGTTGGGAGAAGTCTTTCAAATTGCTTCCATGGCCCAACTTAATTTGCATAAGAAACCCATTGGGCTTTTAAATGTTAACAATTTCTTTACAGGTCTGATAGCTTTTATGGATTATGCTATGCAGAAGAATTTCATATCAAGAGTGGCACGGCGAATCATAATATCCGCAACAACTGCTGAAGAATTGCTAGATAAAATACAAGCTTTTGTTCCTGAACCAGATCCAGCAATGATTCAGATAGACTGGACACGACAGTCTTTCCCGACCAGTTCACTCCCATAATGGTCCTCTACTCACCCTGTTGAAGTATTGTGGAAGAAAGAAGCGATCTGATCCATTTTTCTTGTCCTTTAGTTTTAATTACCAGCATTTTCTTTCGTATTTCAGTTTTTATTTTCAGGGAATTTCGTTATCTTATAAGATAGTTTCGTCCATGCTGATATTAAAACCATGGGACAATGCCTTTAGGTTGGAATGGCTGAGTAAAGAGTAATTTTTATTACTCTTGAGACGCATCCTATTAGGTCTACTAGGCATAACATTTTGGGGTAGTTAAGCTTTAACCTTATTTGGATGACATATCTCACAAGGGAATCTATATTTACTGAAGAAAATATTAGATGAACCTTGGATATTGATTCCAAACATCCGTTCCCTTTACATAATTTGTCAATGTTATTGTCATCATCAAGATTCACTCATCTTATCGAAGTTTAAATTTTTGCACTCACCTATTATGAAAATTCACACTTTCGAAGAAAATTATTCCAATTTCAATTGCTTTCATATAAATTTCGCTCGAGGTCCTAAGGAAAGCTCCTTAGCCTCAAAATCAATTTTCATCATCGGGGTTTTAAGGATGGAACCTTTGCCTCGAAAACAATCAATTTTCATCATCGGGGTTTTAAGGAAGGAACCTTTGCCTCGAAAACAACCAATTTTCATCATCGGGGTTTTAAGGATGGAACCTTTGCCTCGAGATCAATCATTCAGTCCATCTTACAACGATAGAACCTTTCCTATCGTTAGAGGTTCCAAGGACCTTTCCTTAAACCTCAAACAAACAATCAATCATTCAGTCCATCTTACAACGATAGAACCTTTCCTATCGTTAGAGGTTCCAAGGACCTTTCCTTAAACCTCAAACAAACAATCAATCATTCAGTCCATCTTACAACGATAGAACCTTTCCTATCGTTAGAGGTTCTAAGGACCTTTCCTTAAACCTCAAACAAACAATCAATCATTCAGTCCATCTTACAACGATAGAACCTTTCCTATCGTTAGAGGTTCTAAGGATCTTTCCTTAAACCTCAAACAAACAATCAATCATTCAGTCCATCTTACAACGATAGAACCTTTCCTATCGTTAGAGGTTCTAAGGACCTTTCCTTAAACCTCAAACAAACAATCAATCATTCAGTCCATCTTACAACGATAGAACCTTTCCTATCGTTAGAGGTTCTAAGGACCTTTCCTTAAACCTCAAACAAACAATCAATCATTCAGTCCATCTTACAACGATAGAACCTTTCCTATCGTTAGAGGTTCTAAGGACCTTTCCTTAAACCTCAAACAAACAATCAATCATTCAGTCCATCTTACAACGATAGAACCTTTCCTATCGTTAGAGGTTCCAAGGACCTTTCCTTAAACCTCAAACAAACAATCAATCATTCAGTCCATCTTACAACGATAGAACCTTTCCTATCGTTAGAGGTTCTAAGGACCTTTCCTTAAACCTCAAACAAACAATCAATCATTCAGTCCATCTTACAACGATAGAACCTTTCCTATCGTTAGAGGTTCTAAGGATCTTTCCTTAAACCTCAAACAAACAATCAATCATTCAGTCCATCTTACAACGATAGAACCTTTCCTATCGTTAGAGGTTCTAAGGACCTTTCCTTAAACCTCAAACAAACAATCAATCATTCAGTCCATCTTACAACGATAGAACCTTTCCTATCGTTAGAGGTTCTAAGGACCTTTCCTTAAACCTCAAACAAACAATCAATCATTCAGTCCATCTTACAACGATAGAACCTTTCCTATCGTTAGAGGTTCTAAGGACCTTTCCTTAAACCTCAAACAAACAATCAATCATTCAGTCCATCTTACAACGATAGAACCTTTCCTATCGTTAGAGGTTCTAAGGACCTTTCCTTAAACCTCAAACAAACAATCAATCATTCAGTCCATCTTACAACGATAGAACCTTTCCTATCGTTAGAGGTTCTAAGGACCTTTCCTTAAACCTCAAACAAACAATCAATCATTCAGTCCATCTTACAACGATAGAACCTTTCCTATCGTTAGAGGTTCCAAGGACCTTTCCTTAAACCTCAAACAAACAATCAATCATTCAGTCCATCTTACAACGATAGAACCTTTCCTATCGTTAGAGGTTCTAAGGACCTTTCCTTAAACCTCAAACAAACAATCAATCATTCAGTCCATCTTACAACGATAGAACCTTTCCTATCGTTAGAGGTTCTAAGGATCTTTCCTTAAACCTCAAACAAACAATCAATCATTCAGTCCATCTTACAACGATAGAACCTTTCCTATCGTTAGAGGTTCCAAGGACCTTTCCTTAAACCTCAAACAAACAATCAATCATTCAGTCCATCTTACAACGATAGAACCTTTCCTATCGTTAGAGGTTCTAAGGACCTTTCCTTAAACCTCAGAGTTTAGGCGGCGAGAAGGTTTTCAATGCCTAGCTAAGCTGGACGAAATTTGGTAACTAACTTTGCATACATCATGTCCCATGAAGCATGCAAAGGGGGGCAGCTGTTGACACCCAATTTCGTCCGGCCATTAAAATAATTTTAAAAAAAATTAAATAAAAAAAAATTAAATAAAAAAAATGTATTATTATTATTATTATTGTTATTATTATTACTAAATTTTTTTTAATTAGTTTAAAATATATATATATTTTTTTTTGTTTTGTTTTGTGAAGATTTGATATATGTGTGTATATGTGTATGTTTGAAAGAAAAAAAGAAAACTCCATAAAAATGACAAAATTTAAAAGTTTGAGGTAAAAATGACAAAATTAAGAAGTTTCAGGCAAAATTGACAAATTCTGAAAGTTCCAGGAGCATTTGGCAGTTTGTCACATAAAATTTTGAGCCTGCCGACGTTTTTGGCTCAAATTGACAGAAAACGACAAAATTGTCAAAATCAGAAGCTTCAGGAACTTATCCAGAGGCTGAGAGACGTAAAGGACTAAAATTGTCATTTTACCAATTTAAGAGATAAGTTTGAAATTTTTTATTAATTTATCCATCAACAGTTCAGCTAAACTTCCTCTATAAATAGCCCCCCAAATTTTGTGCTGAACACAGAAAAAAATAGCAAAAAACTTAGAGCTCCGTTTCAAAAAAAAGAGAAAATTACAGCCCTTAGCCCCAGCCCTCTTCCCTTCTTCCCCAGAAAGCCAAAATTTTTTTTCACTGCTGTTCCCTCTCTCTCTCTCTCTGCCGTGCCTCTCTCCTCACCGTCGCCGCCTCCGCCGTGCCCGTGCCGCCGTCGCCCCGCCGGCCCGCCGCCGCGTCCCCTTTTCTTTTCCCTCCTTTTCCTTCTTTCTCCTCGGACCTCCGCCCCTCGCCGGCCGCTGTCTCCGCCGTGCCGTCGCTCGCCGTCCCGTGCCCGTGCCGCCGCGCCACCCCCGCCGTCCCCCCCTGCCCCTGGCCCAGCCGCCGCCGGCCGCCAGCCCCTTTCCCCCCTCGCGCTCGCGTTGCGCCTGTACCCAGCAAAATTCAAAAATTTCAACCTTTAGGTAAAATTCTACTTTAATACTTCATCTTTTCAATTCTTTTCATTTTGGTCACTAATCTTTTTATTTTGTTTTTTTTTAGAATTAATTACTAACTTTATTTTTTTTTACTTGTGTATTTATTTGTTTATTATTGTTATTGTTACTAACCTTTTTTTTTTGTTTGTTATTATTAACTTGTTAACTAACTTACTAACAACTAACTTTTAACATTATTATTGTTACTAACCTTTTAATTTTTGCATTATTACTAACTTTTATTATTGTTAATTAATTTAATCAACTTGGTTAATTAACAATTAATTAATTTGGCTAAATTTTATTATTGTTGTTAATTAATTAATTTAATTAACTTGACTAACTTTTTATTATTGTTGTTAACAATTAATTTAATTAAACTTGGCTAATTTTTATTATTGTTGTTAATTAATTTAATCTAACTTTTACTAACCTTTTTTATTGTTATTAACTAACTAATCCAACTAATCTAACTATATTAATTGTGCTAACTTTTATTATTATTGTGTTATTAAAGTGGATGGCCAAAAAGCCCCACTTTATTAATTGAATTTTTTTATGATTAAAAGATAAAAAAAGGAATTTTACGTGAATAATTTTCTAAAGGCTAATAAAAATTACTTCTTTTATTTTGAAACAAAGTTTTTATTCCTTTTAATAAACAAACATAATGAAATAATTCAAAAATAAAATAAATAAATAAATAAACATAAAATCATTCTTTTAATACATCTTTAAAATTAATAATTAATGAAATAAAAAAAAATTAAAACTCCATGACCAAATGATCCGCCAGGATTCATGGCTCGGAAATATTTTTAAATAAAATATATAAAATAAATTTTTTCTTTATAAAAAATAAAAAAAAACTTTAGACTAATATATTAATTATCTATTAATATATAATTTTTTTAGTTTTCTTTATTAATAAAAAGAATAAAAAGCGTAAAAATTTTGGGTTAATATTTTATTCAGTAATATTTTACTTATTAAATTATATAACTTTTTGTTTCTTTTATAAAATCTTAATCAAATAATTTCAAAATAATACAAAATAAAACAAAAATAATTGAATATTTTTGACTTATTGATTAGATATATTTTCAGAAATATAAATTAAAAAAAAAAAAAATCTTTCATCAAACAAAGAAGAATATAAAAATAAAAATATCAAGACTTTTGTTTTAAAATGCATATAAGTTTTCGGTTAAATAATCTTTTATTCCAAAATAAATTAAATAAATATCAAAACTTTTCTTCTTTTGTTTAAAATTTTTGATTCTCTTAATAAAAAAAATAATAAAAAAATAATAAAAAATAATAAAATAAAAAATAAAAAATAAAAATTTTTAGTTCATGGTATATTGGCTGGAAACTGTCTCGTGCCCGCTTTTGAGCTGCTTCACCTGGTGAAGAGGGTCTGGCTGAGTAACAACGCCCCGTACCATGATCAAAATTTTTATTTTTAAACTCTTTTAAATTAACTTCTTATTAAATAAAAATTAATTATTTTTTTTTAATTCTTTTATAAATTGAGTAATCCTTTAAAATAATAAATATCTTTCATTAAACAAGAAAACAAAAAAAGTAAACAAGAAAAAAAAAGAAAGATAAGAAAAATAAAAGAAAGATAAGAAAGAAAAGAAAGATAAAAAAAATAAAAGAAAAGATAAGAAAAAGAAAAGAAAGAAAGAAAAGACAAGAAAAATAAAAGAAAGATAAGAAAGAAAAATAAAAGAAAGATAAGATAAAGAAAAGAAAGGAAAGATAAGAAAAAGAAAAGAAAGATAAAAGAAAGAAAAAGAAAAAGAAAAGAAAGAAAGAAAAGAATAAAAAAAGAAAGAAAAGAAAAGAAATTAAAAGAAATTAAAAAAAAAAAAAGTAAAAAAAGTAAAAAAGAAGAAAAAGAAAGAAAGTAAAAAAAGAAGTAAAAATATAAAGATAAATTTTTTTAGTTAGTATTAAAAATCATTCATAAATAAAAAGAATTACCATTTAAAAATTAATTTCATAATAATAAGAATTAAATAATTACGATAAATCAATTTCCATATCCGGATGATCCGGCAGGATCTACGGTTTGGAAAATATCAAACTTTTTAAAATAAATAAATTAAATAAATACAAAGATAAAAATCCATGTTTACAATATGGATTAAATTATTTAAAATTTCACCAAATTCCGTGTCCAAATGACTCGGCAGAGTCCATGGTTCGGAATCAAATCTTCCGTGTCCAAATGACTCGGCAGAGTCCATGGTTCGGAAGTATAAAATTTCATACAAATTAATTAATTTAAAAATCCACATTTCGACTAATCCAGTTAAAATTTCTAATTTTGAAAATTAACTGAGAATTATTTAAAAGCAAAGCAAAACAAAATTAAAATCAACTAAGGTGCCAATTTTTGGGCGTTTTAACAAAGTTGTTTTAACGTAACCGTACTCCCGATCCCCGAACTCTCGCAGACCAATTTTAAGGTGACCAATCGACCTAGGTGAAACCGATTGGTGGCGACTCCAGAAAACCCGACGTTGCCACACTTCCCATAAAAGTCCATCTTTGGCTTTTATTTTTTCACAAACAAAGTCTATCTTCATGATTTCTTTATGAAATGTATTACTATATAGAATAGTTGTCTTTTTCATTTTATATGTGTTAATTTTTTAAAACATGTAATGGCTTAGTGTTGTTCATCCTCAAGTTGGAAACGTGCAACCATGGTTTGAAATAGTGGCAGGACTGGGGCGGCCTCTATCAAATTAGAAATAAAAAGGTGGGAAAAGAAGCTTAAATTGGTTGTGTTGGAACGGGTATGTCATAGGACTACCTTTGAACTTATTGAACTTGAATAGTAATTGAATTTTTTTCTTGAGCATGAAGAAAAATATTGGAGCTAGTGGGCTAAAGTTACATGGCTCTAGGAGGGTGATCGGAATACTCGATTCTTTCACTATATGGCCTTGGGAAGGAATAATAGGATTTTTATTCATACACTAAGATAGGATGATGGTAATAAGCTAAAAAGGCTGTCGAATATAGTGGTTGGTTTCTTCTCAAGTCTCTTTACAATGTCACACCCATCATCCATTAAGGAAGTAATGGCCCATATCCCATTGGTTGTCACAGAGAGGATGAATGCAGGGTTGCTAGCTACCTTTATAGCTAAGGATGTCCATTCAACGCTATTATGAATGCACCCAACTAAATCTCTAGGCCCGGATGAGTTGCCACCTTTATACTTTCAAAAATATTGGCATATTCTGTGAAAAGAGTTGACTAAGTTCGTTTTGGACATTTTAAATAATGAATCTATTTTGTCATAGCTGAATTACACTTTCATTATTCTGAAACCAAAATTGTGCAACCCAAAGGCTGTCACTGACTTTCGAGCCATCAGTCTTTGCAACATCCTACATAAGTTGGTGTTGAAGGTTCTGGCTAATGGCTGAAGATGATCTTTACCCAAATTATTTCAAAGGATCAAAGTGCATTTGTGCCAATGTGACTTTTTACTGATAATGCACTTGTGGCACTTGAAAACTACCACTACATAAATAAACTGTATGGGAAAAGAAAGGGTGTAATGGCTCTAAAGCTTAATATGAAAAAGGCATATGACAGAGTTAAATGGATTTTGCTACAAGCAGTCATGATCAAGATGGGTTTTCATGTGCACTGGGTGGACTTGATTATAAGCTATGTGAAATCAATGTCATTCTCAATGCTGGTGAATGGCAAGCTTCTTATGTTTTTTGGCCTTCAAGGGGCCTTCGACAAAGGGATCTGCTCTTTCAATTTTTCTTTTAATTTTGCGTAGAAGGACTATCTGCTTTACTTTGGCATGTGGAAGGTAGTAGGCTAATAATGGGTGTTTCCAAAACAACTTCTAGCCCAAGCATATCGCACCTGCTGTTTGCCGAAGATGACCTCTTGTTTCTCCAAGCTAAGGTGACTGATGCTAGGGCACTTGCTGGTGATTTTAGCTTTGTATGAACATGTCTCTGGTCAACTGGTGAATATATGAAAATCATTAGTTTTTTTTAGCCCATGTTGCAAACAAGACACTTGGCAATCAATCATGGGTATGCTTGGTATGAACTCATGTTTAAGGGAAGATAAATATATTGGCTTTCTTTGGCTTCTGAGCAGGAAAAAGTATATACAGTTTGAATCCCTACTCAAGAGGGTCAAGTAGAAATTGACCAGATGGAAAGCATCATTGCTCTCTCAGGCAGTGAAATGCCTTCTGATCAAGGCAGTGGTTTAAGCGATGCTAACTCATATGATGAGTTTCATGCTAATTCTGACGGAAGTCTATGATGAATTGAAATCACTCACAATTTGGTTTTTTTGGTCCAATGATGTGGAGGATAAGAAATGACATGATGTGTCTGGAATCGATTATGCATGTCGAAAAGGGCTAAAGGTTTAGGGTTCAGAGACATTAAAGAGTTTAATCTTTCCAGGCTAGTAAAACAAGCTTAGAGATCGGATACTAAACCATAAGGGCTAGTCACTTGAATTTTCCAAGGGCTATACTTTCCAATATCAACTTTCCTTCGAGCTAACAGCCCATGGTATCATTCGATAGTTTTTAAAGGTTTATTAGCAAGAAGGGATATTGTGCAGAAAAGTGTTTTTGGATGGCTGACAATGGTCTAGACATTTCTTTGTGGGTGGACAACTAGCTCTCGAGGGATCACCTTAAACCTATTGCTACACTGATCTCAAGCATTGAGAATTGGAAGGTATGTCATCTAATAGACCAATTAGTTGTCCAATAGGAACATAATATCATTGATGTTTTGCTTCATCCTTCAAAATGAAAGTGTGGCAAAAGCTATCCCTCTGGTTCTTCACTTTTGGGATGATGTGTTAACATGGGGCATGTGTGGAAATGGTTGATTCATGGTAAAATCATCTTATTATTTAGCATATGCTACTATTTATGGTCGGGACCCTCTAGTTAGATTGGACTTCGGGACTTGAGAATAGAGCTTGGCCTTGCCACCCCGAGTGCATTTGTTTTTTTGGCATCTTTGTGCGGAGGCTCTTTCGATGATAATGAACTTGCAAAGACGTGGCATAAATGGTGTTCTTTTTCGCCCAGTGTGTAGTAACTAGGAGGAGTCTAAAGAGCACCTTATCTTCAGATGTTCATTTTCATTTGCTATTTGCAGCATTATGGGCCCTACATTGCCTAGTTTTTCAAGTATGTGGTATGAGGGCCTTCACGGAGCTCTAAAGGGGGATAATGACAAGGCAACCTTGTTTGCAATCTTTGCTTGGTTCATTTGGCACAATCACAATAAGGTGGTTCATGACAATTATTGCCAAAAGTTGGCCCACGTAGCACAAGCCATAATGGTATTATGGGAAAACTGGAAGAAAGAGGGGCATTTCACTATGCATGGTGGTTTGACAAAATAATGGAAGCCTAGGTCATGGAAACCACCAATGCAGGGATACATGAAGCTCAATGTAGATGCGACAATAGACACGAAGGGCAGCAAAGGAAGTGTAGGTGTCATAGGCTGGGGTAAGAGGTCAACTTTGCTATCTCTGTTGGCATGCACTATCCAAGAAGGGACACGATACATCTACAAAGGCTGGCAATTCTACAAGGATTTAAAGAAGCACATCGTCATCCCTTGGATTATGTGTTGATTGAATTTGATTCTCTAGCTATTGTTTCTAAGCTGCAAAAAGATGATCCACATTCTTTATTTTATTTTGGAGCCATTATAGATGAAGGTTGTGCTTTAGAAACTTTTTTTTTAAGTATTGAAAATTTTCTTTTGTTAAACACTCTTTGAATGAAGCTGCCGACATCATAGCTTGAAAAGGCCATTGTTCTCTTGGTAGGATGGCTTGGGAGACTCTTTTCCAAACTGGTTGTTGGCTACATTATCTTAATTGATTAAAGTTGTTACCGTCACAAAAAAAAAATGCTACTCCAGAATCATGTTACTTTATCCTAATTTTCAAACATTCTACAATATTTAATTTTCAAGATAAATTTTACAATCAAATAAATGTAAACTTTAAGAGCAAACAAATATAATCTCTTAAAATACTAGCCTCATGCATTGCATGCATATGATTGACTAGTTGTAAATATATTTTAGGGAATGCTAGGAACAGCCGTTTTAACCGGTGCTTCAACAGTCGATGTTTATCATCGTGACACGTGGTAAACTTTTTCACACAAAAAATTGTAACCGGGTAAGCGGTTTAATTGCATGGATCTCTTGTTCTCTCTCTCTCTAGCCAATGTTATTGTCTTGTGAGTTTGTAAAATTTTAATAAAAATTTATCATTATATTATTACAAATATGTAACATTGATTTTTGAATAATATTAATTTTTTGTAAAAATAAAAATAAAATAAATTATTTTTTATTAGTTTTAAAAAATAAATTATTTTATATTAATTTTACTTAAAGTAAAACTAACTAAATCCAAAATTTTTTAGTTAGAAGAGTTAGCATTTAATGTTGGCATGAGCATTCCCATCCCTTTTACTTAATGACTAATTGGCTAGAGGTCCAAGTAAATATGGTGGAGGTTGGTATTTGAACATTTTTCCATATAATGCTCAATGTTCCTTTATAAATTCTGATTTTTCCCCTTCATTGTCTCATCCTCCCACTAGACTTCACAATGCCTGTGCACAATGAGCATGGGGACTTTTTTATATACTATTTCTTTTTCTTTTTTTTTTCGTTCTCTATTTACCTCCCTGACGATGAAAAAAGCCTATAGTTTGAGATGATAAAATAAAAGAAATATTCCAACTGGACATCGTGCAATTAAATATGTTCAATTTTGAATTTTCACCGTCATGTAGATCATTAAGGAACTTCATATTTGTAATAACTTTGAAAATTGATTAATTTTTTTGTTGTACAAAATTTTTTAAAAACACTCTTTCTCTTATAGCACAAAAAAGAATTTTTTTTATATCCTTAATTGGAAATAAAGATATTCAAATACATATAATAATTTTTTTTTGAAAAAACCAAACTCTTATATTTTTTATTAGTTTTATGCATACTTATAGATCCTAATTCCTAATTAAGGGTTGATAATTAGAATTTTTAAGTACCCATATGAAAATGTTCCTTTTTTGGGTTTCTAAATTTATTTAAGAGATTAGGAACAATGATGACTATTTAAATTTATTATGCATCTTTTTATATCTTTTTACATAATAGCTGATAATAGAAACGAATAATTTATAATTTTTTATCCGCTCATGCTAATATTTTTTTTTTTTTTGGTTAATCAGAAGCATTTACACAAGGTTTAAGGACTAAAAGATATACATATATAGTAAAAGGGGGAAATCTCATTTTTCAAGACTTGGAACACACCCGAAATGGCATTAGACATTATATGATAGAATTGGAAAGCCAAAGGTTTGAATACCAACCTTCACCATATTTATCTGGACCTTTAGCCAATTAGTCATAAGGCCAAAGGGTTGGGAATGCTCATGCCAATATTAAATACTAACTCCTCTAACTAAAGACTTTTAGATTTAGTTTGTTTTAGTTTAAGTAAAATTAATCTAAAATCATTTATTTTTTTAAATTAATATAAAATATTTTATTATATTTTTATTTTTATAAAAAATTAATATTATTAGAAAATCAATATTACATATTTATAAATAATAAATTTTTATTAAAATTTTATAAACTTGCAAGACAATGACATTGGCTAGAGAAAGAGAAAGAAAAGAGGAGATTCGCACAATTAAACCCCCCAGTTACAATTTTTCGTGAGAAAAGCTTTGCTACGTATTATGATGATAAGCAGCGGCTGTTGAAGCATCGGTTAAAACGGCTGCTGCTAGCATTCCTCATATATTTTATGCTTTAATTGCAGAACCACAACACGTAACCGAACAGTTTCAATGCATCTGGAACGGTCATCATATAGATCTGATTATGGTTTTCTCAGTAGGTTTGGATAATTTTGTTTTATTAGTAATGCTTGGCCTTAGCTTTACTTTTTCTTGGTTCATCTAATTGAGATATCCCATGAATACTTGACCAGAATCAATCGCCCCTGTCCCCCATCAACTGTTCATTTCGGCATTATTTTTATTCTGGTCTTATCATCATCAAGCACGCACAAATTCGTTGGGACCAAGTCACATTGTTTTTGTAATTGGTTATTTAATTGTTAACATTGTGATTTGCATGCAATATAGCTTAACGTTGAAAATTGAAAACAATATTTAATAAAGGTTTGAAGATGATACTTTCTCTGTTTCATAAAAGTTAATTTTTTTATATTTTTTGACAAAAATTTGACTTAAATATATTTATATTAATTTTATATTATAAAAAATTCTTAAAAATTATATTTATAAACTAGAGTCTTTAAGGCACCATTTTTATACAAAAAAATTATATTTCTATAAGAAGTTTTAAAAGAAAGGAAAACAAAAATTAATTATCATGCACAATATAGTGGACAAATTTTACAAGATGGAGGCATTATAACAATCATTTAAATCTAATTCATTTAGATTTAAATCAAATTATTCTAAAATTACTTATTTTTAGGTAAAGCAAATAATATATTCTTAAAAAATTAATTTACATCATAAAAATATTTTATTTTAATGGCTTATTATATTATATAGTATTAGTTTTGAAATAATATAGGTTCCAGATAAAATTGGTAATGCTCGGCCTTAGCTTCACTTTTTCTGGGTTCAACGAATTGAAATATCCCATGACAACTTGACTAGAATCCATCACGCCCACTGTCCCCCACCAACTGTTTATTTCGGCATTATTTTTGTTCTGATCTTATCATCATCAATGACGCACAAATTGGCTGGGACCAAGTCACGTTGTTTTTATAATTGATTATTTAAATTTTATCATTGGAAACGTGATTTGCATGCAATTGTAGTTTTTATGTGTTAAATGTTTGAAGAAGATGCAAACCAAGTTCGTTCCGTATTAGCTTCAATAATCTAAAATAACTTATTTTTAGGGAAAGTAAATAAATTATTACTAAAAATTTAGTACTTCATGAAAGATTTTATTAGTATTAGCTTTTAAATAACATAAGCTCCAAAAAAAATTATAAAAAATTAAATAAATTATTTTAAATTAATCTGGCACTGGATTTATGTATATATTTAACAAGGAATTTATCTATAAGGAGAGGGGAGTATTAGGGTGAGAATCTCTGCTTCTCTCACTTTCGAGAAAGATGACTTTCAATGATAAACTTTTGATGAAAATTGAATCTATCACAAAAATGGTGGCTTTAATGACAATTCAATTGTTTAGTCCCAAGTACTTAAAAACCTATTATTTATTGATAAATTGCATAGTTGTCACTCTTATTTGACACTAAAATCAACAAATTTATGATAAATGAAAAGTCTTTTGGCAATTAATATTAGTTGTTAGTGATGAGTATCTTTTTTCTTACAACAATTACTACCAACAACATTCTTGTGCTAGTCAATAAAAATTTGACACTAAATATCAATATTTTTGACACTCATCAGATGAGTCACAATATACAATGCTTTTTTGTGATAGGTATTTGACTAATTCTAGCTTTTTGTTACGAGTAAGCATCATAGTAATTCTAATTTTAAGTGACGGCAAGTATTGCCACTACAGCATTATGGTTACAAAAAAAAATACTATTAACTCAATGAGTTTGAGATAATATATATATATATATATACCTGTTAGGTTTGTGACAAGAAAATATAATGTCACAAATTATGCATTTCATCACAATTGCTTCAAGAGTTCTTATTTAGTGGCCAATAAGCCAATCAGCATTATAACTTGGCCAATAAAAATAATCATACTTGTGACTAGCACATGACGCTGAAACGAAATATATCAATTATTTGGGACAAAAGATTATTTTGTCACTACAGCAACTATATGTGATGATTCATATATTCTTCACTAAAGACATTCATATTTGTGACTTACACAAAATATGTCCCAATTCATACTGTTAATTTTAGGAAACAATTTTTCTAAAATTTAGTAACTAAGCGATGAAAACAAATTTTCTTGTAAACAATTTAGTGATTTGGTGATGATGTAAATTTTCTCTTAATTGGCGTGATCTATATAATTTCACTTTATTAATATTTTATCCTAATTATGAATAACATTTTATGAAGATTAAATTTATGACTGAGTACTAATAAAATAGGCTATTTATATTGAAAAAAGAAAAATATTTGATTTTTATTTAAAAAACTGTGAGTTTTAAAATTTATTTTTATTGTCTGAAAATAACTCTTATGATATTTCTTTTATGTAGCTCCTTTCACAACTATGGTATAACTCCAAAGCAATTAATTCTTTCCATTTGAATTTTAATTACCTAATAGGTTGCACATTAATTAAGATTTATCTCCCCTAATCGAATTGTCCCGCTTGTATATGTTTTTTTTTCTATCTTTTCCAAATTTCTTTCATATATGAGAGGAAAAAAGGTGATATAGGAGAGGAAAGGATTTCTAGGATGGCCAAGTGGTTCAATGACTAGAACAGTCACCACTTCATCACCCCAGATGACGGTGACGACGATCTCTTCGTCGCCAGATGACGGTGACAACGTCCTCCATCCACTCCGTTGGTTTTGGCAGCCTCACTAGGGAGAGTTCGTAGAGTTTGTGATCGGGAACAAAGTCAGCGTACCAAAGGCCATTGATGTCACTGGCCCATGAACACTGATTCTTTCACCAAATCCTCGAGACCTAGCACGTCGGGAGACCGGTGGCGGCTAGAGCTCTGGAGGTGGATCGATCCGTGAAGGAGAAAGATAAAATGTTTTTTTTTTTTTTCGTTTGTGTAAAGGGTTAAGATTTATCCTCTATTTGTCTCTCATTTTTTGTCGATAATTTTTTCATATTGTCCTAAATGGCTCCTTGACCATCATTTTGTTATCTTAAAATCCATATCCTCCCTATTTTTATTCTAGTAGTCCTTTTATCATTTTCAAGATTAACTTTAATGAAATTTCTATAACAAATACCAAATTTGATTATATATTTTCTCATTTCCACTTAATTCAACCTCAGGCCCCTCATCTACCCCTCTCTCTTTCTCTCACCGTACGTCCATCCCCGGCCACTACCAACCTAGCCCAACTCCCCTAGGCCCCTCATCTGCTTCCCCCATCATTTCCTAAAGAAATCATATTTCTTTCTTTTTTATTTATTTATTTTTGTTGTTATTGATCGGCCAAAGCATAATTACTGTATTAATAGAAGAAGTAATTAACTCTGAGGAACTGAAACTGCACATAACAGGTGAAATTAAGTGAAAAAAAAATAAGTAACAAAAAAAGAAAACAGGGAACATGAATAACGTGAAAAAAAAAACACACATAGGAAACTGGTAATGCTAATAATCTGTTGACAAGGACAAGAATTGGGATCCAAGCCAAGGTAAGGACTTGCATGAATGACGGATCATGTGGAAGATTCTAAAATACAGCCTTCAATGCCAGATTAATTTTTTTTATCGACAATGCAAAAGGAAATTATTAAAAGAAAAATGGATAAAATAAGAAATACAAGTAACATTCTAGAGGAAAAGATGATGGTGCAAACCCCCAACCCCCAAAAGCCCAACTTCTACATAAAGTTAAATGAATAGAGCATCCTAAGAAACAAAGGTTCCCAAGCCCAAAACAGTAATACAGAATTTTAGCCTAAGACAAAACCCACACCCTGAAACATAACCCAGAACCAAAGAAAGCATCCCTATCTTGGGGGAAAAATACAAAATTGGCTGGTTCTTAGTACACTTTTCCATGCGGCTTTATCCCTCATTCCAATTGTTTCATTTTACATTTTAATGCTGAACCTTTTAAATGTGAACCCATTTTTTTCACCACCTGCATTGCACCTTTACCGTTTTAAGACTCTGCAAAACTTCCAAATTAAGCTCATCACACCTATCCAAAGGCTCCACAAAAGGAAATTTACTTCCAATATTATTTACCCTTTTGTTATGAGAAGCTGACCCACTCAAATCTACCAAATTTCACCTAATACACTAAAATAATGGAGCAATACTAAGCCTTACCAGATCAAGTTCATTAGACTCAGGCCCATTTCCATTAGACCAGCTCAACCCAACAAAATTGGAGAGAATCTATTTTCCTCCTCTTGTAAGCTACCGACTCTAGCAACAACAACCTCCACTTCCTTGTTTCCACAGCACATTGGGTTCAGCCTACCACCACCCTCCAAAGCTTGTCATATTATTATTATATAATAACCCCAAGATTTTAAAACTTGCCTTTTTTACATTTTCTTTATTTTCTAATCAATAGTGGCATATTTGAGCCGTTTTAAAACATTAATGGGAGATTAGGTTCAAAAAAAACTATAGTGGCATATTCACTCCCTACCCAAAACATTAATGGCAAATTTGATATTTTTGCCTTTTCTTGCTTTTGGCAAAAGTAACCATTAAAGCTAAAGAAAACTCCTAGGTCTCGAAGGAGCATTGGAAGCCTTGTAGTACCCTCAGAATACTTTAACCCTTAGGTACCGTAAACATCCCCTTGAACCTCCCTTTAAGCCCTAAAGCAAAATAGGAGCTAGCTAGAAACGTGATTCCAAGCTCCAAAACCATGAAATCCACTTGAATCAACCTTCCATGAGCACATATACCCTTAGTGGCTTTAATTTTCACCAAAGTCTCTTGGTTTTGAGCTTGAATTCTTGGAGAAATCAAAGAGTGAAGGATGAACTCGAGTTTGAAGCAAAAATGGAAGCCATCCTCACTTTACAAAGTTTTATACCCCATTTAAATACCAAGCCACTCAGGTTTATAAAAAGTTGAAGAAAGCCTATTCCTTAAACAGTAACTATAGTCAAACATTGGTCAAATTTTGTTTATTTGAATTAAGTTTGGGTTTAAAGCAAAAATTAGGTCCCCAAAACTCATTTTTACTTTCAGGACTTGGCCCGACACTTTAAAATATAAAATTACCATTTTACCCTTAAACCTTATTGGATGCCTTAAACTCCTTGAAACTTAGTAAACTTTGTCTAACATACTAATTCTTGCTATGTGAACTTGAAATAAAGTTCCAAATTAGATCTTAACTACTTTACCTTCATCGAACAAGCTACCCACTGAAAGAGTCATAACATTCTCTCATTCTTCTGGAATTTAGTTCCTCAAGTTCCGTTGCAACTAAGGAAAAACACTAGGATACCTTTTTAGGATATCCTGCTCCATCTCCTAAGTTGCTTCTTTTTCCCAAAGGTTCGACCAAAGGATTTTAACCATTAAAATCCACTTGGTTCAGAGTTTCTTAACTTGCTTATCGAGAATGTGAATGGTCTTTTCTTCACAAGTCAAGTCCTCCTGGATAGGAACCACCGAAGGGTTGACTACTTGTCCTGGATCAACTATGCACTTTCTCAGAAGACTAACATGAAACATGTTATGCACTTGGGACATGCTAAGAGGTAATGCCAACCAATATGCAACCTTCCTTATTTTCTCTAAGACTTCATAGGGTCCGATGTGCCTAGGGGCTAACTTAGCCCTCTATCCAAATCAGGTAACTCCTTTCATGGAAGACACTTTAAGAAGTACCTTATCCCTAACTGTAAAACTTAATTATCATATCCTCAAATTCACATACTTAGTCTGTCGGTCGTTGGCTGTTCTAATTCATTTCTAGATCAACTTAATCTTAGCTGTGGTGTCATCTATAATTTCAGGACAGACGACTATCCTATCTGAAGGGTCAGTCCAGCAATGAGGTGTCATGCATCACCTACTATACAATGCCTCATATGGTGTTATACCTATAATAGTTTGATGATTGTTATTATAAGCAAACTTGATGAGCGACAAGTGCTGATCCTAATCTCCTCAGAAATCAATTGCACATATACGTAACATATCCTCCAAAGTCTGAATCACTCTCTCAGACTGTCCATCAATCTAAGGATGGAAAGCAGTACTAAGACTAACCTTACTTCTCAATGCTTTTTGAAAGGCATTCCAAAACCTTGACACAAACTGAGGATCTCTATCAGATATGATCTAATCTGGTATACCGTGTAACCTCGCAATTTCCCTTATATACAATTGAGCCAACCTTTGCAAAGTGTAAGTAATCTTTATGGGTGTAAAGTGTGCCATTTAGTCAGCCTATTAACCACTATCCATAAAGCATTGTGTTGACTCTGGGTATTTAAAAATCCCACTATGAAGTCCATTATAATTGCCTTGGAATGGGGTCCCAGCACCCCTAAATTTCTTGGCTTGTAGCCCTTAGGGACTATGAATCCCACACAGTTACTATTGGTTAACTATTACTTTTCAGTAAAATTTAAAACAACTTCAGTGCAACTAGTTTCTTAGCCTACCCTACAAAAGATATACGTGCTTTTATCCTGGCAATGCAAATGAATAAGTAAACTATTTATTAAAAACATTGCTTGAGCATTTCATTTAAAACAAGCTTAAATCGTGCCAAGACAGGGAAATGCTAGTTACTTCGGCTTCAAGTAATAGTCTATGCACATTTAACATCACTAACAGGCACCCAAAAGTAACTCAATGGTTTTACACCACAATGTATCCTAATAGAGGCAACACCTTAGTACACAAGGTACTATATACATGAGACAAAAACCTAACTAAGATCCTTTACTTGAGCCCTACCTTTGAGTTATCAAAGATCTAAATGCAAGCCCATCCTTAGTCCTTGTGCGCCATTTAGCCTCTACACTGTAAAGGCATAGAACTTAGTTAGTACATAGCTTAATCCATAAGTAAACTTAGAATCACAAGGATTCCAAAGAAGGATACTTGCAAAAAAGAAAAAGCTTAGCCCACAACTATCCACTAGTTGTTAGGCTTGATGTTAGAACCTACACAACAAACTTAAGAGAGTGAATACATGAATGTACTCAGTAAGGGTCCTTTGGGGTACCTACAAAGAAGATAGCAGCAAGCCAGCATGCAATCATGACAAACAAACAATCAACTAGCCAACCAACAAGCAACTCAAGACAATAGCATGTAAAATATGCAATGCATGAATATATGATATGTAATTCACACATTCCTTGGGACTTCTTGCACACTAAGTGCCTTATACTTGTCATGAGCCCAAATGGCAGAGGTACTTGAGACACTGTCCCACGTGCCTTGAATTCTTTACCTCCCTTAAGTCCCATTTACGGGTCCTAGAGTAGGTCATCGCCTCCTCTCAAACTTACCCGCCTTACACTTAATTTTGTTATACAGGGTTCCCATTTACGGGTCCTAGAGTAGGTCATCGCCTCCTCTCAAACTTACCCGCCTTACACTTAATTTATTATACAGGGTAGCCATCTTATGTGGTTTAACTAGTCAAACTCTTCGAGTTTGGCTTAGAGCTCCTTAGTAGCTCACTTACCAAACCAAATGGTTCGATTGGGATTTTCTTAGGTTTCTTATTCAATTCTCTTAGGTTTGAGACCTTTTTCTTCTAGGCCAATGTAGCCTTTGAAACTGACTTAATCCCCCTAATGCCCACTTGACAACTTGAGCACTTTTAGCCCTTAACCACTCTACTTAGCTCTAACTTAACCACCCTACTTAGCTACCTCTTAAATAATGCATAATTCTTAACTTAGGAATGAGTCTAAGACCCAGCCAAGGCTACGGGATGTCTTAAATTAGCCTATGGATGATAACTGAGAGTTTGAGACATTCTTAGGATGGCCCGAGCTTGAGGGACTAATGCCTTGGCGGCACCGTCGGTGACACGTCGCCAAAGGCATTAATGCTCAGGAAATTTTGATGTTTAATGGCGATGCGTCTCCAGTTCACATCGCCACTGGCAACACGTCTCCAAATGGAGTTGCCAATGCATTTACAGCACCGTGCGATAGCGTGTGAACTTGCACGAAACTTGCTCAAACTTTCTCATCCCAAGCCCAATTCACATGGGTCTTGTTTCTACTTTATTCCTACACATAACACTACCTTTCTATGCATTATTTAAACTAGATTGACTTGAAACCTTACCTCAAATGCAGCCACAAAGCAAGAATCGAAGCACATGCTCACTTTAGCTCAACCAAGCTCTCTTGAGTTCCAATCCTAAAACCAACGAGATATGGCACCAAAAACCTCAAATCAAGACCCTTTCTACCTATGGGAACAACTTAGAACCAGCCCAAATAAAACCAAGAAGCTTACCTAAGGTTTTAAGTCCAAAATAACCATTAAAAAGCTAGATTGAAGCAAGAACACCAAATGGAGCTTGAGGCTTTTCATAATCACCTTGGGCCTTCAAATTCAATAGGAATTTGTAGAATTAGGGAGCTTTGGAGCAGAAATTCTGGTGGGGAGAGGAACTATGAATTTTAGGAAAGAAAGCAAATGGTAAAGGAAGTCAACTTACCCAAAAATATCCTAACTCCCCCACTAAGGCATACTTCTTATTTCCTTGCTCCTTGACCCTCAAGTTCTCATTTGTTTTACTTTCGTTACCAAACACTCATCCAAAACCATCTTTCCTTTGTCCTAAAGGATGCCTAAGAGCCTCTTATACTTAGCCTCTTGGACACTTAAGCTACTTAAGACATAAATTGCTCAATTAAACACTTAGTGAAACCTTTTACTCTTTTCCTTCAAAGACGGTTCTAATAGCTAGAATAACTAATGGTCTTGACTTAACTAGGCCAAATTTCTTACATGACACTAATTTCATCAAAATTATAGTCATGCTATTCACTTGGGTCAAAACTACCATTTTGCCCCTTTTTGACTTTTAGGTGCCAAACCACACTTAGGAACTCACTTACTTAGCTAAGCTTGTCCTTCTTACTTAATAAGGTGCTAACTTGATGTACTCAATTAAAAACACTTAAGTAAAATAAATACTTACTTGATTAAGACCAGTCATTAACTAGGAGAGCTGTCACAATAATGGATCCCTATTTCTTCTCTGGAAGAGGTAAACTCTGAAGTGTGCTCACCGGTTTTTGATGTTCCACCATAACCATTTGGCATGTCAAGCACTTAGCCATATGTCCAGCTATATCCCTCTTGAGTCCTGGCCACCAAAAATGTGTCTTTAGATCGTGCTAAATCTTACTAACACCAAGATGAACATTTACCTTACTACTATGTGCCTTTTGTAGGACTTGCTGCCTAAGTCCTTCTACATTTGGCACATAGAGTTGAACCCATTGTGTAGTATTTCATCCTTATATTAGAATTCCTTCCTCACAATACCAAGTTTTTTTTCTTCAGAAAATTTCTTTAGTAATGAATATTTGCTCTGAGCATCCATGACTTTAGCCAACCAGACTGACTGTATCTCCAAAGTGTAGACTAGAGACCTTTCCTTGTCTTGCCAAAACTCATGCAAAGCTAAGAAACATTCCTCAACAAGTAATGCCTCCAAAGTTTAAAAGTGAAGACTACCGCCACTAGCTCAAGGTCATGAACTGGGAAATTCAACTCCTTAGGCCTTATTTGCCTTGAGCTATAGGTGATCACCTGACTTTCCTACATCAATACATACCCTAGACCAAAACCTGATGCACCTATGTACACCATTAAAGCCTTATTCAGATCTGGTAGTATGAGTATTGATGCATTTGTCAACCTCTTTTTCAACTCCAAGTACACATCCTTACACTTCAATGCCCAATCAAACTTCTGAGCTTTCTTAGTCAAGGCTGTTAATGGTGTGGCTATCATAGAGAATATCTCTATGAACCTCCTATAGTAGTTTGCCAAGCCTAAAAAACTCCTGACCTCTGTAACTATAGTTGGTCTCTTCCACTCAATTACTGTTTGAACCTTTTCAAGATTAATTGACAAACCCTGAGCCCTTATAATGTGTCATAGAAATTGCATCCTTTTAGACCAAAACTCACAATCAGACAGCTTTATATAGTACTGATTATCCTTCAAAACTTGCAAAACTACTCTAAGGTGCTCCTCGTGCTCTTGGGCAATCTATGAGTATACCAAGATATCAACAATAAAGACTTCAACAAACTAATCCAAGAATAGTCTGAAAATTTTATTCATGGCTGCCATGAATAATTTCGGGGCATTGGTTACACTAAATGACATAACTGTATACTCGTAGTACCCATATCTTGTCCAGAATGTGATTTTCAGGATATCTTCCTCCTTAACTCTGATATGGAAGCATCCAAGGCAGAGGTTAATCCTGGAGAACACATTTGCTTCCTTGAGCCTATCAAACAGGTCATCAATTCTAGGAAGCGGATACTTATTCTTGACTGTTACTGCAATCAACTTTTTATAGTTGATGCACAGTCTTAAAGTTCCATCTTTCTTCTTCTTGAGCGACATCGGGGCTCCCCATGGTGATACACTAGGCCTTATACACTATTTCAGGAGCTGACATTAGGTAGGATGGTGTTGAAATTGATTCTGCTTCAGGCTGAAGATGGATAAAAAACTTGATGTCCTTATTGGGTGGTAACCTAAGCAACTACACTGGAAACACCACGGGAAACTAATTAGCTATAAGTACTTCTTTAAAGTCTACCTCTATGGCCACCTTATTCAAAGAACAATATTCTTCCTCATTGACTGTGAGGATGGAATCCATAAGTCTATGGTGCAAACTTTTAGCACGGGATGCTAACATTCTTGTTCAAGTCACTCTATCTCCCTAAGCATCAGTAATGTCGACTAAGTGACTAGCACAGTCAAATTACACCTTGTGCTTACTTAGCCAATCCACTCCTAACACTAGGTCATAAGACCTCAAGTCTATAACCCACAACTCACAAGGGAAATCATGGTTGCATAACTGCAAGGGATACTTAGTAACAAACTCATTAGTTACAATAAAGCTCCTCTTTGCCATCCTGATGAGTCTCAACTAATTAGAGATTTCATGCTGCAATTTAAGTCTACTACCAAGGCAGATGATATCATAGAAAGAGTAGCTTTAGTATCAAAAAGTACTCTAACACTAGCATTCTGGAAAGTAAAGTTACCTCAAACAACAGATAGCTTTTTGGTCACTTGACTAACCAAGGCAAAAACTCTCAGCTCAATTGCTGTTGTGGCCACAACTGGTCGATTTCCTATGGCAAGGGGTACATGTTAGTGTTGTGCCCAAAAGCCAATCATGAGATGATTGTATTTTTGCACATTGAGTCATGATATTTTATTAAGGCATTAATCCAGCAATTATGTTTGTTGTTTTGTTTCTGCGTAACTTAACAAACATAATTGTAACCCTAGAATAATGATATTCTTAAACGTCCCTAATCTAGTATTATTGTGGAGCGGGTTGCAATAATACATAACGACTAGCATATGTGGAGACTAATATGAGATATGTAGTATACATATGGGTACAAGTTGGAGAACTTGTGTACTGGACCGACCCACCATGAGAACACTACATGGATCGTTATATGAATGTCATAAGTGATTCTCATAATGATCATGGTATATGTAGTCCTTCGACCTAAGATCATCAAGGTTCCCTACATGTGAGTCACATACTTTGATACTTTCCTTTGTTGCTCGTAACTGAGTGAACTTGAAGGAGGTCATTGGGTATGTCACATATCATGCGGAGGGATTTGTATGATCAAGATGGGATTTGTCCCTCCTATGTAACGGGAGTGATATCTTCGGGCCCCCTGATAGAGTGAGACTTAGAAAATGCATGGCCATGCTCAGATGAGTTGATATATGATATCAATGTTATCAGTTTAAGTTGGTCTACTCGGTAATCAAGAAACCAAAGATTGGGCTATACGAGAGTGACACATTCCATGTCTCATGCTTAGTCTTGATATCTTGGGCAAAGGGACAATGGCATATATCGATGATGATCATAAAGGTTTAGTTGATTCACCGACAATCTTGTCACTTGGGTAGCAATGATGTGTTACTAGACACCGCTCATTGCTTATGATCATAAATGTGATTTATGGTCATTGCCAACATGGCGAGAGCCTATTGGGTCGCACACATAGAACTATTTGGATCATTAGAGTGCATGGGCTAATTATTTGGGTTATGGTTTCACTTTAATTTTGTATTAATAATGGGCCCAAGAGTTTAGCCATTATTAAGCCCGAAATTAAATCCTAATTGGATTAAGGCTTTGAAACCCATTAGGCCTGGAAGTTGAGTCTCACTATAAATACAACTTTTAAGTGAGAAATTCACAGGTCTCCTTGCCCTAGCCTCCAAAAAGGACAGCCACACTCTTCTCTTGCAATTCCTTGGAGGACGCAAGCTAGCACTACGAACGCAAGAGAAACACATCTGCCGGGACGTGGTGGAAGCATAGTGATCCCGAGAGGCTCGTGTGGATACCATAGAGAGCCTGAATACGTCAACTGTTCAGGTTTTGTGATTCGACTCTACAGTTGAGTGAGAGATCTCAACCGAAAATTAGGTATGAAAATTTTTGAACACCCGGTTTACCCCGTTTCACTTGGATCCTAGAGGGTTTTGGTTAAATTCCGCTGCGCTGTTTGGCTCCCAAAACCCATCAGTGGTATCAGAGCTACTGGTGAAACCCTAAATCGGGATTGAGTGTTGAATTGCATGATGCTATGTGTTCGGTTGCTTTTCGGCCATGACTAATTAGATTTATTCATGATGCATGAAATCGGAATTCGTAATTGACATATGAGATATATGAAGAAACGACACAAATTGGTTAATGAGATTAACCCGAAATTGAATGGTATGAGATACCTATATGGATTAGGATTCTTGCAATAGTTGCAAAAACCCTAGATTGGTTCGGATTTAGCCTGTTCGGGCACCGAAAGTAAGGTATTTTTGGTGGCTCGAATAGAGGAGTCTCGGGTGCCTACTTTCTCAAATTAGAAGATTTCGGGCTAAGCAATTGTAAGACAATTTTTTGTGCCGGGGGGCGCTGCCCCCCACACCCCCCACAAGGGCGGCTCCCCTTGACCTCATACGCTGACCAGCTAGCGGGACCGCCGTATGTGAAGTGCCACATAAATAAAAACTGGTTAATCAACGGGCAAAAATTGGCATGCATCTTTGTTGAATGAGATTTGACATAATATGCTGATTGGTCTTTGAAGCATGGTGCATGGTTATAGCCCTTGATTGGTTGTACTTGTAAATACGACCTGCGAGTCGTGCCTTTTCTTATCACTCTGATTGTACATTCTCTTCTCACCTTACTCCCCTCGAATGTAACTCGAGGTTTCTATTATTGATGTAATGGTGCATTATGGGATCATCCAAGGAGGTATGTCTAAGAAGATGACAACAAAAGCGCAGCCGAGAAAGGAAGAGAAGGAGCTTATGAAGACTCTTTTCTTTTCTTAGGCTTTTATGATATTCTTATTGGCTTGAGAATATCGCATAGTTTGGGCTATAACCATGTCACATTTACTTTCTTGTACACATGAGATGCATGTTTTATATTTGTATGTGATGCATGTATAAGACAACCGGAGATAACAAATTGGTGAGATCAAAATGAAAAAAAAAATCCCTCAAACAAATATTAAGTCATAAATGTGATGCCTTCCAAATGTTGGCACTCGTCAAGACTTTGATCAACAGTAGGTGGATTTGCCAAAGCAAAGCACCTATGTTCATCTTGGTAAGGCGCGGTGGGATAATAGTGATATCCAAATTGCTAACTTTAGGTCTGACTTAACTAAGTCATCCTAATAGGATTAGGGACTTAGAGGCATAGAGTTGGGCTTAAGCTCATGAGATGAGCTTGGACAAGTGTTGTTCGCCCAACTATCCAAGAGTTGCATAAGATGCAATTGGCAAAGAGTTGCCTACCTAAATAGCTGTAACTTAAGAGAAAAGCCAAAGCTGACTCAGGTTGTGGTCAAATATGGATCTTGGCCCACTAGAATACCTTAGCACCGAGGTGTTCCGAAATAATATCGAGGGTTATTATTTTGAGGAAAATAGTAGGAGTATCGTTTAATAAAAGTCCTTATTAAATGAATTAAAATACATGACTCTTACACTGCATATTTACTATTGTAGATAATCATGGCACAAAACACATCAACACTTTCATTGCAATCGATCCTTGAGAAGGAAAAACTGAATGGGACCAACTTTCTCAAATGGTACCAAAACTTGAGGATAGTCCTCAAGCAAGAGAGAAAGGCTTATGTCCTAGAGCAGCCCATTCCAAATGAGCCTGCTGCCACTGCTCCAAGAGCTGAAAGGGATGCTCATAAGAGGCATTCTGATAATGCTTTGGATGTTGCATGTCTCATGCTTATTACCATGGAATCTGAGCTTCAGAAGCAACATGAGAACATGGGGGCGTTCGATATGATCGAACATCTCAAAATGCTTTTCCAAGAGCAAGCTAGGCATGAGAGGTTTGAGACCTCTAAGGCATTGTTTCAATGCAAGATGTCTGAGGGAAGTCCCGTGGGTCCTCATGTGCTCAAGATGATTGGGTACATTGAGAATCTTGAGAATTTGGGATTTGCTCTTCAAAAAGAGTTGGCTATCGATGTAGTCTTGCAATCGTTGCCTGAAAGCTACAGTCAGTTCGTCATGAACTATAACATGAACGACCTTGACAAGTCCCTTCTTGAATTGCTCAACATGTTGAGAACTGCTGAGCAAAACCTTAAGAAGGCTAAGCCCATTTTGATGGTTCAAAAGGGCAAGGAAAAGGGAAAAGCCAATAAGAAGAAGGATAAAGCTAATGGAAAGTCCAATGCTAGTTCTTCTTCAGCTGCACTGAAACCAAAGGGTGGTGTGGCAAAGGAAGGGGAGTGCTTCCAATTTAAGCAACCTGGACACTGGAAGCACAATTGCAAGCTCTATCTTGAAGAACTTGCTAAGGAAAAGGGAAGTAAGACTTCCACTTCAGGTATTCTTGTTATAGAGGCTAACTTTTCTACTTCTTCATCTTGGGTATTGGATACTAGATGTGGATCTCACAATTGTGCAAATGTGCAGGATCTAAGTAGAAGTAGAAGATTGGCCCGAGGTGAAGTGGACCTACGTGTTGGAAATGGAGCAAGGGTTGCTGCCTTAGCCGTAGGGACTTATGTTCTCACTTTACCTACTGGATTAGTTTTAGAATTAGACAACTGCTACTTTGTGCCTACTATTAGTAGAAATTTGATTTCTGTTTCTTGTTTGGACAAGAAAGGTTTTTCATTTATAATAAAGGACAAATGTTGTTCTATTTATTTGAATGAAATCTTTTATGGTAGTGCTCAACTTAGCAATGGGTTGTATGTTCTAGACCTCGAAGATCCAATCTATAATGTGAATACCAAGAAGGTTAGATTAAATGATTCGAACCCGACCTATCTCTGGCACTGTCGCTTGGGCCATATAAATGAGACCCACATATCCAAGCTCCATAAGGATGGACTATTGGACTCATTTGATTTTGAATCATATGAGACATGTGAGTCATGTTTGTTGGGCAAGATGACCAAAGGCCCATTCACAGGGCAAAGTGAAAGGGCTAATGACTTACTAAGACTCATACATAGTGATGTATGTGGCCCTATTTCTACACAAGCTAGAGAAGGTTTCCAATACTTCATTACTTTCACTGATGATTTCAGCAGATATGGCTATGTGTATCTTATGAGACACAAGTCAGAATCCTTTGAAAAGTTCAAAGAATTTAAGAATGAAGTAGAGAATCAACTCAGGAAAAGTATCAAAGTGCTTCGATCAGATCGAGGTGAAGAGTACTTGGATCAAGAATTCCTTGACTATCTGAAGGAGTGTGGTATAGTATCACAACTCACTCCACCAGGTATACCTCAATGGAATGGTGTATCTGAAAGGAGAAATCGAACTCTGTTAGACATGGTTCGCTCTATGATGAGTCAAGCTGACCTTCCAAACTCCTGTTGGGGACATGCTCTAGAGACAGCCGCTTTTACACTAAACCGAGTTCCATCTAAATCGGTTCAAAAGACACCATATGAGATATGGAGTGGGAGGCGTCCCAATTTGTCTTTTATGAAGATTTGGGGCTGTGACGCTTATGTGAAACATCAATCCTCTGACAAACTAGGGCCCAAATCTCAAAAATGCCTTTTTGTTGGGTATCCCAAAGAAACAAAGGGTTATTATTTCTACAATCCTTCTGAGCAAAAAGTGTTTGTTGCTTGAACTGGTGTCTTTTTGGAGAAAGAGTTTATCTCTAAAGGAACTAGTGGGAGGAAAGTAAAACTTAAAGAAATTCAAGAACAACAAGGAGACATCAAACCTGAAATGGAACCTGAACAGACACCACAAGATGTTGTTCAAGAGTCTGTTCCTTAGCACAGAGCCCACGTAGGTCTGGTAAGATTCGGCGTGAGCCCGAGAGATATGGATTTCTCGTCATTCACACCGGTGATGTGATGCTCATGGATCAGGATGAGCCCACAACCTACCAATAAGCTATGTTAAGGCCTGACTCTGAGAAGTGGCTAGTGGCCATGAAATCTGAGATGGAATCCATGTATGAAAACCAAGTATGGACTCTGGTTGACCCACTTGAAGGGGTAAAACTCATAGGGTGCAAATGGGTTTTCAAAAAGAAAATTGACATGGATGGTAATGTGATTACCTTTAAGGGACGATTGGTTGCAAAAGGTTTCAAGCAAATTCATGGTATTGACTATGATGAAACTTTTTCACCAGTTGCTATGCTTAAATCCATCCGAATTTTGTTTGCTATTGCTGCACACTATGATTTTGAGATATGGAAAATGGATGTCAAAACTGCATTCCTAAATGGAAAGCTACTTGAGGATGTGTACATGACACAACCTGAGGGTTTTGTCACTCCTGAGAATGCCAATAAAGTGTGCAAGTTGCAAAGGTCCGTTTATGGACTGAAGCAAGCTTCTCGAAGTTGGAATCTTCATTTTGATGATGCAATCAAAGAGTTTGGTTTTATCAAAAATGAAGATAAACCTTGTGTCTACAAGAAGGTTAGTAGGAGTGCTATTGTCTTCTTGGTGTTGTATGTAAATGACATACTATTCATCGGGAATGACATTCCTGAGCTACAGTCTGTGAAGACTTGGCTAAAGAAATGTTTCTCTATGAAGGACTTGGGTGAAGCAGCCTATGTGTTAGGCATCAAGATCTATAGAGATAGATCTAGAAAGCTTCTTGGCCTAAGTCAAAGTACATATATTGACAAGGTGCTAAAGAGGTTTAGCATGCAAGATTCCAAGAAAGGATTCTTGCCCATGTCACATGGTATCACTCTTTCTAGATCTCAGTGTCCAAGTACAACCGAGGAGAGAGAGCGCATGACTAAGATTCCATAAGCTTCAGCAATTGGATCTATCATGTATGCCATGATATTTACTCATCCCTATGTCTCATATGCTTTGAGCATGATGAGTAGGTACCAATCGAACCCCGGTGAGAGTCACTGGACAGTTGTTAAAAACATCCTTAAGTACTTACGAAGAACTAAGGATGCATTCTTGGTCTTTGGAGGTGAAGATGAGCTCGTTGTAAAGGGTTACACCGATGCAAGCTTCCAATCCGATAACGATGATTTTAGACCGCAATCTGGTTATGTGTTTTGTAGTAGTAGTGGTGCTGTCAGCTGGAAGAGTTCAAAGCAAGAGATAGTAGCTGACTCTATAGCAGAATCTGAGTACGTTGCCGCCTCTGATGCGGTGAAGGAGGCAGTTTGGATCAAGAAGTTCATCACTGAACTTGGAGTGGTTCCAAGCATTACCGACCCGATAGAGCTCTATTGTGACAACAATGGAGCAATCGCACAAGCTAAGGAACCTCGATCTCACCAGCGATCCAAACACATACTCCGACGCTATCATCTCATCAGGGAGATCATCGAGAGGGGTGATATAAGGATATGCAGGACTTCAACAGATAGCAACATTACTGATCCGCTGACAAAGCCCCTTACTCAGCAAAAGCATGATAGCCATTCTAGGTCCATCGTTATTAGATACATGGATGATTGGCTTTAGTGCAAGTGGGAGATTGTTAGTGTTGTGCCCAAAAGCCAATCATGAGATGATTGTATTTTTGCACATTGAGTCATGATATTTTATTAAGGCATTAATCCAGCAATTATGTTTGTTGTTTTGTTTTTGCGTAACTTAACAAACATAATTGTAACCCTAGAATAATGATATTCTTAAACGTCCCTGGTCTAGTATTATTGTGGAGCGGGTTGCAATAATACATAACAACTAGCATATGTGGAGACTAATATGAGATATGTAGTCTACATATGGGTACAAGTTGGAGAACTTGTGTACTGGACCGACCCACCATGAGAACACTACATGGATCGTTATATGAGTGTCATAAGTGATTCTCATAATGATCATGGTATATGTAGTCCTTCGACCTAAGATCATCAAGGTTCCCTACATGTGAGTCACATACTTTGATACTTTCCTTTGTTGCTCGTAACTGAGTGAACTTGAAGGAGGTCATTGGGTATGTCATATATCATGCGGAGGGATTTGTATGATCAAGATGGGATTTGTCCCTCCTATGTAACGGGAGTGATATCTTCGGGCCCCCTGATAGAATGAGACTTAGAAAATGCATGGCCATGCTCAGATGAGTTGATATATGATATCAATGTCATCAGTTTAAGTTGGTCTACTCGGTAATCAAGAAACCAAAGATTGGGCTATACGAGAGTGACACATTCCATGTCTCGTGCTTAGTCTTGATATCTTGGGCAAAGGGACAATGGCATATATCGATGATGATCATAAAGGTTTAGTTGATTCACCGACAATCTTGTCACTTGGGTAGCAATGATGTGTTACTAGACACCGCTCATTGCTTATGATCATAAATGTGATTTATGGTCATTGCCAACATGGCAAGAGCCTATTGGGTCGCACACATAGAGCTATTTGGATCATTAGAGTGCATGGGCTAATTATTTGGGTTATGGTTTCACTTTAATTTTGTATTAATAATGGGCCCAAGAGTTTAGCCATTATTAAGCCCGAAATTAAATCCTAATTGGATTAGGGCTTTGAAACCCATTAGGCCTGGAAGTTGAGTCTCACTATAAATACAACTTTTAAGTGAGAATTTCGCAGGTCTTCTTGCCCTAGCCTCCAAAAAGGACAACCATACTCTTCTCTTGCAATTCCTTGGAGGACGCAAGCTAGCACTATGAGCGCAAGAGAAATGCATCTGCCAGGAGGTGGTGGAAGCGTGGTGATCCCGAGAGGCTCGTGTGTGATACCATTGAGAGCCTGAACATGTCAACTGTTCAAGTTTTGTGATTCGACTCTACAGTTGAGTGAGAGATCTCAACCGAAAATTAGGTATGAAAATTTGTGAACACCCGGTTTACCCCATTTCACTTGGATCCTGGAGGGTTTCAGTTAAATTCCGCTGCGCTGTTTGGCTCCCGAAACCCATCAGTGCAAAGGGTGGATTCCTTGGCAGACCCGGTAAGGCTCAAACTTGTCACCATTCTCTCGCCCAATGACCACTCCGTCCACAGTTGTTGCAAACATCAGTTCCCAAACTGGATGGCTTTATGCCATGGAACCGGCTACACTCAGGGCACAAGCCCACTTTGCTCTTTTTGAAAGGACCTTGACTTTCAGCCATCTTCCCTACCATTGGACGTTTTCTAGCACTTTTACCTACGTTGGATGATCCAACATCCACCTTCTTGCCTAGAATTCTTGAGTTCTCAATTTCTCTCTCTAAGACCAATTCTTTCTGAACCATTTGGCAAAAGCTCTAAATGTCTCCTATCTTCATATACCTCCGAAGAACAAGCTTAAGGCCTTGGAAAAACTTCTTGGCCTTCAACTCATCATTACCGGCCATATAAGAAGCATACAGAATAAGGGAATTGTAGCGCTACTCATACTCCCTCACAAACGTCTCTAATTGAATAAGGCTCTCAAATTAGATCCTTTTCTGATCTTGTGCAGCCTCACTGATATATTCCTGTCGGAACTTCCTCTCAAAGTCCAACCACTTGAGTACCTTTTTCTTGCACTTTGGTCGAGTGTTATTGCTTTCCTTTAACATTTCCATCACGTCATCCCCTTAAAACTAGCTCTCCCTTTCAAAAAGAAATTTACTAGGGCCATTCTTTGCTCTAATTCATAGCCTCTACAAGTGAAAAGTTGATTCAACCTGGATAACCAATCCATCAAAATTTGGTGGGTCAACAGTCTTGAACGTCTCTCCCTTCCTTGGAGCCTCCATAACCTTTGGCTCTTCCTCGTGGTCACAAATAAGATCTCATCTTTCATAAGCCCTAATCAATTGTCAATGTTCAGTATGCCTCTCCTAACCTTGGGATGCTTTATGCCCTTGGTCATTTTCTTCCTAAACAGCTCCTCTATCCTTTTGGTCTTAGAACAACTCATTCATTATGGTAGTCATACCTTATGCCACTTGCACCAATGTCTAAGTCATCCCCTAAAGCACCCTATATATCTCATCCAACCTTGAAACAACTGGAACACTAGAACCTTCACCAGGTTCTTTAGCTCCTCTTAAAGCTCTTGACCTAGTGTTAACCATAGCAACCTGCAACCAAAGTTAGACGACATTCCCTAAATGTTGGTCAGTACTAACTATTCTGGCTCATGGACTTTTAACTAAATCATAGTCTTAGCCTCCAATCTCTATGAACTTTGAACTAGAGCTTTGATACCAAAAACTAACATGGCAACCTTTGGGCCTGCCCAGCAAGCCTGTGAGAACAAATCTCATGGTTGCTGCAAATAGCTAGTTATATATGTGCACAAATTAAAATTTTATGATACTAGTTTATCAACCTAGAAAATGCAAGATGCATGCTCTTTTACCTTTGACTTGAGTACATGGAAATCATAAAACATTTGCTTGGCCAAGGCATTTTTCATGGAAATCTAGTTAAAATAGTCAAAGCATATAAAATCAACATTTGAATTCATATTACTAGATGAGTACTAATTGCGTAAACCTGGCTTATGCCATAAGCCTTCCTTCTATTATATAACTACTGTCACTTCAACCCCTACTTATTAAAAATTATCATTTGACAGACGTGCTATGACTTTTATGAAATTGTTTCCTCATTACTACGTCAGTCATCAATATCGATTACTGAAATCCCTACACACACACACCCGATCGACGAAACTAATCTAGGTTTCAATTTGGTCAAACTAGGGGAATTAATTAATTTGTTGGATCTTAGAATTGTTGAAAAATATTGGTTAGAGCAATATCAAGAAACCCCAGCTAAAACAAGGAGTTGGCTTGTCGGGATAAAATTAACATGAGAAGGAAGAAAAGGGAGCTAACTAGCTTACCGATTGGCCGGAGTGAAACGGATTGGCATTGTTGTCTATCATAATATTCCAATCAAGATAAATCTCTTTAGAAAAAGATCCTCTGACCAAGCCCAAAAGTACGATGCATAAGTACCAAATCAATGATGAAGATGATCTAAGACTGCTGGAAATCGCCACGGCATTAGACTACTATACGCTACTGCTTCTTTGCTTCTGTATATATGTATATATATCACCATGGCATTGTTTTTTCTTTATTTTTTGTGTTTATTTTTTGTTACTTAAGTTTTTGTTTTTATAAAATGCACTATTTGTTCTTATACATGACCCTGTTTCTATAAACTTCTTGTTCTTTTGTATTCTGGTGTTTGTTCTTTAAAAAGGGTATGTTTGTTCTTTTAGAAGGGCATGTTTGTTCTTTTAGAATGCATTGTTTGTTCTTTCTTTTACATGTTTTGTTTTGTTACTTAAGTGTTTGTTCTTATAGAAGGCACTGTTTATTCTTATAGAAGGTACTGTTTGTTCTTATACATTACTCTGTTTCTGTAAATTTCTTGTTCTTTTGTCTTTTGATATTTGTTCTTTCCCAAAGGCATGTTTGTTCTTTTAGAAGGGCATGTTTGTTCTTTCAAAATTGTATGTTTGTTCTTTTAGAAGGACATATTTGTTATTTTAGAATGCATTATTTGTTCTTTCTTCTACATGTTTATTTTTTGTTACTTAAGTGTTTGTTCTTATAGAAGCACTATTTGTTCTTATACATGACCCTATTTCTATAAACTTCTTATTCTTTTATCTTCTGGTATTTATTTTTTCAGGAGGGCATGTTTGTTCTTTTAGAAGGCATTATTTGTTCTTTCTTTTACATGTTTATTTTTTGTTACTTAAGTGTTTGTTCTTATATATGACCCTATTTCTATAGGCTTTTTGTTCTTTTATCTTCTGGTATTTGTTCTTTTAGAATAGTATGTTTGTTCTTTCAGAAGGGTATGTTTGTTCTTTTAGAAGAGCATGTTTGTTCTGTTAGAATACATTATTTGTTCTTTCTTTTATATGCTTAGTTTTTGTTACTTAAGTGTTTGTTTTTATAGAAAGCACTGTTTATTCTTATACATGACCCTGTTTCGGTAAACTTCTTGTTCTTTTGTATTCTTATAATGATATAAGTCATTCTGAAATCAAAAGTTCCCTTTTGATAAACATCTCATTTATCCATTTTAGGAATATTCTGATTTCCTAATTTCTTTTCTACATCTTTGATTAATATGGCTTGTGAATTCTTTATTTTTTTATTCCTCATAATTTCTTATTCCTCTTGTCTTTTTGATGCAAACTTAGTCAAATTTCTAAATATTTTATCAATTAGTAATTATCAATTAGTGTTAATATTTTTACAAGTTATCTATCAACATTTTACGTAGTCTTATTGTCATTTCACTTCAACTACGAGTCTTACTATTTCTATGCGATTTGAGTGATATTTTGTAAAAATTTTAACAATAATCTTTAATTACTGGCAAGAAAAAAGTTTTTAAAAATTTGGCTATTTTTTGCATCAAGGAAATAAAACAAAAATTAAATCTTAGGGATTATATTATATAAAATAAATTACTTTAGGGGCATGACCTACACGTGCGCCGGGCGCACGGAAGAATCGGCCTTACTATATATAATAATTGTGTGAGGGCATTCAACAAAAAAAAAACAGAAAAAAGACTAATGCCCCTCACGCAAGAGCAACCCTAAGGTCTAATGCTCTGAACATAGACATAGAAGGCAACTAGGCATATAATATACACAAGCATTTTATTGAGATCCTCCTAACTAACTCTCACCTTGGAAACAAGTCCCAGTGACAAGTCATAAAAACCTGTCCACATGCTCCTAGCCTCTATGGCCAATAAAACACTATAGTTAGCATTGTTACTTGACCAACAAGTTACCATGAAGACTAAAATCATGAAGATTCTCAAAGCAAAGTACCTGCAACAACATACTACCACGACAACCCTCAGCCGTTATCAGACCCAATTACGTTAGAATCTACACAACATAGACTAGGGAGTGAGAATTCAGAATTCTCAGTAAGAGGTCTTCACCTGTAAGAAAGATACTAAGGACAACACATATGTGTACATATGTAATCTATTGTGAGCCCTTATAGCTTCAAGCTAAACTTATGTGTATAGGTTTCAGTCCTTTGGTACTTGTCCTTAACCTAGTCCTTGAACTACAAGCCAAAGTCTTGTCTACTAGCAAGCATAGCTTACTGGCCTATCTAGTGAAAATTCATTAGTTGAAACTTTCTTACGTTGTAAAGGGGCACTATGGTAGGACTAACGTCGATTAGGCCTTAAAGACCCACTAGGTGCACCAAGGTTCTACATTGAAACCTCGCGCCCTTATGCCCAATGGCACGGCTAGGCCACCGATGGTTCTAAACCATTCACCCAAACTAGTGATCCTTCATTGTGACCCACAAAATACTTTAAACCTTAGTTACCCTAAACACCGCCTCAGACCTCCCCCTGAACCCTTGAGCAAAATTGGGAAGTTTTTGCCAACATAACTGTGGTGTCGCCATATTTATCAACTTTTTGGAACTTTTGCGTGTCATTGCTGATGCGTTGCCAATACCTGTGAGCCTAGAAAATTTCCAATTTTGCTGTTGGAAGACTTCCCAAGCATACAAAACATGCTTGGATGGCCATCCAACTTCACATACCTGCAAAACATGTTGCAAAGGCCATAACCAACTTTCACAAGCATAACTATGATGCATTATAAAATCATTCCAAGCTTCATCAATCTTATAGTTCACCATGATCAAACTTTCCCATTAACTAATGCTATTGTCAAAACTACTTAAATTCATCAAGAAAACACACTCTAATAGCATTAATCAAGCATGAAACCATAACTCCCTTATCTTGATTTCAACTAACAAGCAAGAACCAAGCAACTCTTCCACAAAATCAAAATTCCACAAAGTTCTACCTAAGTTTCAAGCAAACAAAGACACAAGACACCAAATTACTTCTAACCAAAACGCAAGCTTCCAAACATCAAACAAATAAGAAATCACTATAAACACATTTGTTACCTCTCATCAGAAATAGGGGCTAACTGGAAACATAATTCCAAGCTCCAAAAGCATGATAATCCACTTGAATTAAGCTTCTCTTAGCATATATACCCTTGATGGCTTCAATTTTCACCAAAATCTCTTGGTTTTGAGCTTGAATTCTTGGGAAAATGAAGGGGTGAATGATGAACTCGGGTTTGAAGCAAAAATGGCAGCCATCCTCAATTTACAAAGTTTTTATACCCTTTTATACACCAAGACTCAAGTTTATAAAAGGTTGCAAAAAGCCCCCTTCCTTAAATAGTAACTATAGTCAAACATTGGTCAAATCTTGTTTATTTGAATTAAGTTTGGGTTTAAAGTAAAATTTAGGTTCCCAAAACTCATTTTTAACCCTTGGGACTCGGCTTGACACTTCGAGGTATAAAATTATCATTTTTCCCCAAAACCTTATTTGGTGTCTTAAACTCCTCGAAACTTAGTGAACTTTGTATAACATACTAATTCTTACTATGTGAACTTGAAATAAGGTTTCAAACTAGATCTTAACTACTTTACCTTGTTCGAACAAGCTTCCTACTAGGAGAGTTATAACAATCCCATTACCTTATTGCTACATACCACCATTTTGCCTTGTCACCATGTGCTCTTCTTGAATCCAATTTAAGTCTGGCACCAAATCAAAATTGGAGATTCCGCACAACATTTGAGCAACGCACTTCCACCCTTTTGAATTCATACCATCTAAAAAAATTATGCGTGATCAACTGCATTTCTTCATTTCCACCAGTTGAAAAAATCTCTCATGATTATTTCACTTTAACCCCAAAACAAGCACCCTACCATTTGATCATACTTGATGCTATCGTTTCCCTCCCAGATGAATTCCTACAAAATTCTTTACACTTTGAGATGAGCCAACGAATTTTTTCACCTACTAAGTTGATTGACTCGTGAACTCAACACCCGATTTCAACAATATAGATGGTATCCTCAATTTTTTCTGCACTCAACAATTATATTGAAAGACTTTTGTTCGCTAGAAATAAAGATCTCATCATCAAACCTCTTGAGCCCCTACAAATTTTAGATAGACACTACAAAGGATTGGGCTTTTAGTGATACTAGATTTCATCATAAAATGTTAGATTGCAGCCATTAATAGATTTTGTGTTTATTTTGGAGCTAGTCACAAATAGTGGCATCAGAAATAGTATTTGTGATGCTAGTTTTGCACCTTCACAAAAAGTGGACTTTTAGTTGCAGAAAAAAACATCAGTAACATACTAACGTGTGTGCCAAAAATTATTGTCATAATGAACAAGTTGTATCATTCATGGTATTTCTAACACATATGATTGTTCTTTTGTGATACAATTATTCATCATTATCATACAATTTATGACAAATGCTTGTCATTTTTTCATGCCTCGATAGTGATCACATAATTTTTCACTGATGTAAAGTCCAATAACAAGCTTCATATGCAAAAGTTGAGATAAAACCGTTATAATAACTCCAAATTAATATTCTTGAATCTAGTTCCTCTATGTGATTTTTTTTCTTGTTTTTGAGGAGTGCGTTATTAAGCCTAGTCTAGCTAAGAATTCCATAAGACAATGGGGCAATGGTTGGGTTGTCTCAATCATTTTTTCATATATTAAATATTACTTGATTTTTTCTTTAATCTAATAAAACAAAAATAGAAATAGAAAAAAAATATTGTAATATAAACAAAATCCAGCCATGCACCGACTAAACTAGACACATTTTAAGGGTAAAATTCATTTATCTTCCCTAATATTTTTGTATTATTCTAAACAGATCTCTAACATTCATTGTGTTCTCTTAGAGTTCCTGACCTTTCTATTTTTGTCTTAATCTTAGTTCTTCTATTAAATTCTCAATTAAGTTTAACAGAATCTCAATAGAAATTACAGTTTTGGTCCTTTTATTTTTTTTGCTATTACTCAAATCACCCTTAAACCTCCAAATTTAACACTTTAAGCGCATCTCCCACAACCCACTAGCCAACTCTGCCACCAACCACTCCGGAGGAATCTCCACCGCTGCCAAATTTAAGGTTTCCCCTTGGCCTTATGGGATGAAGAACTCGAAATCTCCCGCTCGTGAACTTTTCGCTCTACACGAACGGCTCGTGGGCCAACTTCAATTACATAGACGCGTCGGAAAACACCTTGACAGGGCCTATTCCACCGGACATGCACTGCTAAAATTCTCATTTTTTCCAACTGCCAGTTACCAACGCGCAGCAGTTGGTAAACTAAATTCACCAACTATCAGCCGTTGGCAAACGCACGTTGGTATTCGATTCATTGGAAATTTTTTTACCAATGCGTAAAAAATAACACGTTGGTAAATTCCAACTCGTAGACATTGGTAAAATGCACGTTGGTAATTACCAACAGTCAGGAACTGGGGTTGGTTTCCAATGCGTACTTATAGTTACCAACTGCTGGCAGTTGGTAATCACCAACGTGCATGGAAGTTGGTAAGGTAATTACCAACGCGCACGGCAGTTGGTAAGTACCAACTGTCATGGCAGTTGGTAATTACCAACGCAAACGACAGTTGGTAATTACCAACTGCCATGACAGTTGGGAATTGGCAGTTGATAATTTACCAACTGCTCTGCGCGTTGGTAATTACCAACTGCTGTGCAGTTGGTAGGAGACCCCGTTGGTAATTACCAACGAATAGCAGTTGGTAAAGGGGTTGGTAATTACCAACGTGCGTGCATGTCGGTAATTACGCGTTGGTAGCAAGCCGTTGGTAATTACCAACTTGCAGACAGTTGGTAATTATGTTGGTTAGTACCAACACCTGTGACAGTTGGTAATTACCAACGCGTGCAAGTTGATAAACAATGTTTGAACGTTGGTAATGTACATTTTCAGTTTTAGGCTGTGGTTATTTCGTGTTTTTCCCAGTACGTATTATCTTCGAAACGGACATATGAAATCCAAAGTTTCCCCAGCATTACTCAGCAATAAAGATTACACAAATATGCACACGTAATTCCCATCAAATTTTCTCTAATACACCATAATTAAAACAAGTACATATATTGTCTGGAACAAACCATACAACATATCCAAAAGAACAATTCATAATTCTTTAAAGGAGAAGAAAGGAGTAGGGGACCATTTTATTTCAAAATTGTCATACTTTACAATGTCCATAGCCGCCAATATTTCATTCATGAGATCAATCCTTCCGTCAGTGAGTTGCAATCCTTCTTTAGATAGTTTCTGCATTCTGCTTATGACAAGTGTCTGTTTCGATGGATAACAATACAGTTCATTGTTAGTAAACCACAATGAGAGTACAATAAATAAAGCATATTAGATGCATGTTAGGCACCTTCACTTGCTACTAAATGACCACAGTGAGAGTACAATAAATGACCAAAAGGATGATGATTAAGCATTATTACATTAAACTAAATGGGAATTGCAAACATGTTCATGCTACAACATTGTGTAACACTAACTTGTGCACATTAAACTAAATTGGTAAGTACAATGTGCAATTGGATCAAAATAAGCTTTTAGCCTGTTCTTTTATCAACTCGCAGAAATATTTCTACTTGAGAGTAGATCATTAAGTCTCAAAAGACCAAAGCTCAAAAAACTGAGGCCAGCCTAACTGAGATAAGGGAAGCCATTTCAGTCAAGGAATGATGAAGATTAGCCTCCTCAGGTGGCACAGAACAGTTATGGGATTTTCTGTTGGGTCTATTTTTCCAATTTGAAGGCTACTTTAACAGTGGTCTTGTCTGGTTGTTCAGTTCAGTGATGGGTTTGGTTCTGCTGGTGCTTTGTTTGAACTTTTGCATGCATATACTCATAGCCCCTCGATTTCCTTGTTTTGAGTTATTATCAAACTAAATTATCTCAAAAAGCCAAATTAGACAAATGTTTCAAACAGTATGGAAGAGCAAATGTGTGTATTTGGAAGATACAATAAACCTCACAAAATTTAGTTAAGAAGTTTACAAATAAGATGAAGAAAAAAAACTTGAAGAAAAACTAAAAGAACAGAGAGATTTCGCACCTGTATTGGAAACAAGAGAACCAGCATTAGAGCGCCAAGAAGTGAAGCAACACCTAACTGCTGATACAGAAGAATCATTGCAAAAACAGTGTGGAATGGAGCTGACCATAGAGTGTGAAGTGATTGACACACTTGCTGTCAGAAGAAAAGAATAGCTAATTTAGTTTTCACAACTAAGTTATCAGAAAAGATAAATGTACATAAGCTAAACCTGTGAGAAAAACTCTTAGTATAACTCTCTAGAGAAGAGAGAAAGCAATTCCTTGTTGATTATTCTCAGAAAGCAAACAGAAGTTGTGAAAGAAGAGAAAGCAAAAAGTTTTGGATTAGGCACAACCTGTGACATATCCCATGATGGAAGCTTATTTAGACCACGACTAGGCAGTCTGAGCACCAACTTTGTTCTGTTTCCAGCATGATGCGGTTCAGCACCTCCAATAATACGGGCAGCATTCTCACCCTCGTCAAGAGAGACTTTTTTTCCTTTAGAATGCTTCATTTGTTCAACTTGTAGATGTCTATTTGACTCATCACTCTCAGTATTTAAATCTTGAGTCATGGATTCTATGTCTGATGAATCACTTTTAGATTCATCCTCATCTTCTACTTCACTAGATGTTCCGATTTTTGAAAACAATGTCAGAGCATTGCATGCAGCAGCTCTCTGAGGTCGTGATAACTTTGATTTTGAAGACTTTTTCTGCAGTGCCTTCCGGTTTCTTGATTTCTTGGAACGATCATGTCCAAAAGAATTGGCATCAAACTCATCCAAAATCTTCCGTTTAACATGCCTCCGAGATGATGTCATGATCTCAACCTGAAACCAATATATATGTATGAGTTATGCAGCTAAAATTTAATAATTCAAAAATTGTGATGTGAACAAAAAAGAAACTCACTTCAGACTTATGCCTTTTCCTTTTGGATCTACGCAATCCATCTTTATGAGTGCCCTCCATTTCACTTTCTTCTTCACTGCACTTTGAACCATCAGAAGAAAGCAAACTTCCTTGTTCCTCACCCATAGAGTACTCTTCTGTGACATTGTACTCTGAATCATTACCATCACTCAGCACTTCAATTTTAGGTTCCCACTCCATGACATCTACAAATTCTATCAATGGATCAACAATCATGTCTAAGTCTGATAAAGGAAGCATTTGGTAATCCCGATCCAGACTGATATCTGGCCCAATAGCAAATTTCAAAGAAGAAGGACGCCATTCAATGTTCATAGCCCCTAATCTTCTTTTCTGGTACATTGGCTGGTATGGTTATGTGAATGGTATCATTCCTGAAAAGTTTCCTCAGCAAAATTATTTGAGAATGGAGATGCTTCCAAGGTGAATAAGAAGTCAACCACCAATAACTTTAACTACTCAAGGAGCAGAATTGCACCTGAGTCACAGAGAAGGTCCACCAGATTTCATTTATATGGTTGAAGCTGTGTTTCCTGAAATGGAAGTTTATGCAAATTTGATATTACAGCAGTTTATATTGGAAAACTGCTAGCCTAACAAAGAAAACATAAACAAAATAACTGGTGTGTGGCAGTTGTGAGTCTTTGTGACCAGCAGTAGATAGAAGAATCAAAGGATTCAATGTAACATCAATCATTATCAGCATTTAACATACTGTAATTTAAATGCAGTATATTTAGCAATAAAGAGTGGCTTCCCAACAAGTTATCCTTCTAGTGAAGTTGAAAGCAATCACAATCTAGCCTTTCATATTTAGTCAACCAACCTGATCCAGTACATTTCCGTTGGTGTCTTGAATAAGTGGTTGGTAATCACCAAGGAAAAACTATCAATAAAAATGCATGGGTTAGGTTTCCTATTAGCATATGATGAGAAAATATCATCCAAAAAATAAAAAAAATTACTGCTAGTCATTACTTGATCATATTTGGCATCTTTTTTGGACTCCCCTTCGCCAGTGCTTAGTATATGATAGCCAAAGGCTATTGCCTCCTCGGTAGTAACTCCCTGCCAGAATATTGGCCGAGGAGTCTGACGTCACCCAAGAGAGGATCTTTTTACGGACCTCGGAAGGTGCGAAGTCAAACACTATGAGCTCGAGACTTCGGTTAGCTCGTCAGGAATTCCAAGGACAACACCGTCTCCATCGAGGGGTCAAACTGACTGCCTCCGGGTAAGAGAGTCATCTCTTTGAAGCAAGGGAGAATCTCCCCGAAGGCAGAGGCCCCGAAGAGGATCCTCCCCGAAGAAGAAACACCTGAACAAGGGAATCCCCTAACTATGGGTGTGAGTCCCGAAGAAGGTGTTCATCAAGGGAACTCCCAGAACTATGGGATAGATCCCGAAGGAGGTGCTCGCACCAAAGAACGGATAGAATCCGAAGAAGGTGCACGCACCGAAGGGCGACCTCGCCAAGGGGACCTCGGGAGTACGGTATGAGCATTTAAGGAGCCTCTGACATGTCGCCCACAAGCCCTACACGTTACATCTGAACGGCGAACTGACACGCCGCAGCTGCCCCCGTCCTGACACAACCCGTCCGGGTCCAGGGCTAAAGGAGGCTGCAAACGGCTGCCTGTCCCCTAGGTCCAAAACTACAGATCAAATCCGACCGAACACGTGTCATGATCTGAACGGACCAGCTACTCCTATAAATACTAGGAAATGGGACTGGGCAAGGGATGGGCATTTTCCTCCCTCTGAGAAAACGCAAAACAGGCAAGACACTTGATCCCTTAGTGTTCTTCCTCCACTTTCACTCAGAAAACTGACTTGGGCGTCGGAGGGTCCTCCCCGGGAAAGCAAACCGGGGACCTCCTAACCTCTTCTTTGAGCTTTACAGGCACGCTCAGCTGGGAAACCAGAGCTCCAGGCGCTTGCCTCCTCAGGAACTCTCTCCGCCTGTCAGCATGACAGCAAACGAAGATGCCTTGGGGCATCATTTGGCGCCGTCTGTGGGAAACTACTCCCAGGTAGCTGTTGTCGAAACTCGGCGTTCGAAGGACAAAGGACTCCCGAAGTCCCCATCCGCGCCTGAAAACCAACCAGCTACCGAACAAAGTCCCCCAGAGACTTCCTTGCCTGAAGAGGAACGCCCTCTTGTCATCACCATGGGTTTTTTATGAGACTTTCAGAGGTCCGTTGTGGTTGAAATGACACAACAGATAGACCGAAGGTGGCCGCAACCAGCCCAGGCGCAAAACCCCACTTCGCCAGCACGACCTCGGGAGAAAAGCCCAAGGGCAACCCATCATAGCTCGGGAAGTGGGGAGCCACGGGAAGAGTCCTCGACAGATAACTTGCCCCTCGGGGCACGGCTGGAGGAAAGAGCAAGGTCTGAACGACCTGAAGTCCCGTCCAGAAGAAGTTTGTCGCCAGAGGCAAAGTCCCCCTCACCCCGGTACCGAAGCCGCTCCCCGAAGAGGCAACAGTCCTCTTACCGAAAAACCTCTAAGCACCAAGAAGAGGAGCCCAGTGCTACACTCCTCCTGGAGAAAGTCTTGGCAAGACTGGAGAGAGTGGAACAGCAGGTGGCACGCAAGCCTGTTTGGGCCAGGCTAACTGAAACCGTCTCTGGAGATGAAACTCCTTTCGCCCGAACAGTGGTCGAGGGGGTCATGCCAAGTGATTTCAGGCTACCTCGGCTAGAGACCTATGAGGGTCGAACTGATCCCCAGGCCCACCTAACAAAGTACAAACGAAGCATGGTGCTACACGGGGCTGATGATGCTACACTCTGCAAGTGCTTCGAAGTCACCCTCGCAGGACCAGCAACTGCCTGGTACAATTCCCTGCCCCCCGGAAACATCAGGGGGTTCCAGGAGCTGTCCACAGCGTTCACCCAACAGTTCATTGGGAGCAAGCCGACGGCGAAGATGCCCGTCCAGATGTTCGACATAGCACAAAGAAACGGGGAGACCATCCGTGACTATGTCGAGAGGTTCAACAGAGAGGCCCTCAGTGTTCCGGACTTTCGTCCCGAAATCCGCATCCTCGCCATGATAAGGGGCCTCCGGAGGGATTCGCACTTGTTTTATGAATTCTCCAAAGATCCCCCAGACACACTGGGAGAATTCTACCGAAGGGCTGAACAACATATGACAGACGAAGAGCTGAGAATGACAGGACCAAAGGCTGACCATGTTCACGCTCGTGGCGAAGGGTCCAGCCAGCAAGCCCGGTGTCCAACGGAACAGTTAGGCCGACCTCGGAGAGCGCGAGTAGGAGGAAGGAAGCCCCAAAACTTTACACCTCTGAGCACCACGAGAGCTAACGTCCTCATGGTGTTGGAAAAACAGGGGGCTCAAATCCAACGACCGAGGGGCATGACTGCTGACAACAGAAGGAACATGAAGAAGTTCTGTCAGTTCCGCCGTGATCATGGTCATGACACCGAAGATTACTTTCAGCTGAAAAAGTACATCGAATCACTGATAAAGCAGGGCCAGCTTCGGCGTTATTTGAGAATGCCTTCCCCGAAGGGGAAAAAGGAGGAAGAAGGAAAGCCCGATGACGAGGATTACGATTCAGACAGGTGAAGGAACCGAAGTCCGAGAAGGCGTCCTCCACCTTCGGCAGGAGTAATACAGACGATCACAGCCGGACTTCCATCCTCGGAAAGAAAAAGAAGGGCCAGAGAGATAGCGGTGATGGAATATCAGAGCCCAACGAAAAAATTGGCCCGCGAGGATGCCTCCACCATCGTATTTCCCCATGACGATCCATTGCTGATAATGGCGAGGATAGGAAACTGGGACGTCAAGAGGGTACTGCTGGACGATGGGTCAAACGTAGACGTCTTGTTCTCACATTTGCTGCCAAGCTTGGGCATATCCAGGAGTGACCTTAAGGCTATTACTTCACCCACGTTCGGCGTAGGACCATCTGAGCTACCTATCCTCTGGTGGATCGACCTCCCCTTGATGATGAAAGGAACTTCGGAGAAAGGAACTGCTGAGTTGTTCGCCTCTACCATGGCAAGATTCATAGTCATGGACGTTCCTTCGTCATACAACGCCATCCTCGGCAGACAGACACAGGGAAATTTGCACATTCGCCCTGATGTAAAGTACTTGACCGTCACCTTCGCCACCAAAGAAGGAGACGCAAAGATCTTTAGGTGAGAAAGGTGTTCGTCAGAGCATGAAAGGCTCCAGCAAGTAACTTAGCACTTGCTGTAGAAGCAAAAGAGCTGGAAAGGGGCGAGGCAGAAGATCCCACAAAAGCGGAAACAGAAGAAGTAGAGCTTGTCCCAGGCCATAATACCCGAATAGGGAAAAGCATGGCCGAAGGAGACAAGGAAAAACTTGTATCTTTTCTGCTTGCAAATAAAGATCTGTTCGCTTACTCGCCGAAGGACATGCCAGGGGTAAACCTTTGCGTAATCCAGCATAGCCTCAAAGCGAGTCCGGAAGTAAAACCTGTCCGGCAAAAGAAACGGAGCATCTCGGCTCACAAAAATGACTTCGTCAAGACCGAAATCCAACGTCTAATAGACGCTAGCGTTATCCAGGAGGTAAACTACCCCGAATGGCTAAGCAACGTGGTAATTGCCACAAAAGAAGGAAGTAGTAAGCTCCGGATGTGCATCGACTTCAGAAATTTGAACGATGCTTGCCCGAAAGATTCATATCCTCTTCCGCCAATAGACCAACTGGTAGACTCAACTGCCGAGTACGGGCTCCTAAGTTTCCTGGACGCTTTCAGTGGGTATCATCAGATAAGGATGAACCCTAAAGATGAAGAGAAGACTGCCTTCATTATTGAGGGAGGAACATATTGCTATATCAGGATGCCCTTCGGACTAAAAAATACAGGAGCCACCTACCAGAGGCTGATGAACAAAGTCTTCAAAGACCAAATGGGGAGGAACATGGAGGTGTATGTTGATGATATGATAGTCAAAAGCAAACTGCCTGGCTACCACGTCGAAGATTTAGAGGAAACCTTCCAAAAACTCAGAGCCTTCGGGATCCGCCTTAATCTGGAGAAATGCATCTTCGGGGTGACCTCGGGAAAGTTCCTTGGGTACATGGTATCCGAAAGAGGCATCGATGCTAACCCCGAGAAGATTAAGGCTCTGCTCGAATTCCGAACTCCTGCCACAGTCAAAGACGTGCAAAGACTCACCGGAAGAATAACCTCTCTGAGCAGGTTTATTTCCAGGTACGGAGATAGGTGTCGACCCTTCTTCAAAGTGCTCACAAAGGCAGCAAAGATGGAAGGCGACCTCGGAAGGAATGGTCATCCTTGGGATGAAGATTGCCAAAAAGCCTGGGAAGAACTCAAAGTCTACTTGGCCGGCCTGCCGACTCTGCGGCAACCTCGGGAGGGAGAGCCCCTCGTATTATACCTCGCCGTCACACAAAAAACTTTGAGCTCGGTCCTCGTGAAAGAAGAAGGGCCAAAGCAATGGCCGGTCTACTATGTCAGCAAGTCCCTGCATGGCGCCGAAGTCAGGTACCCTTTGCTTCAAAAAGCTATATACGCCTTAGTGCTTGCAGGGAGAAGGCTGCAGCCATACTTTCAGGCTCACCCCATTATCGTCCGAAGTACCCTGCCTCTACGGGATGTTATGAGGAAAGTTGATCACTCGGGAAGGCTTTCCAAGTGGTGTATAGAGCTTGGCGAACACGACATCACGTATGAACCCCGGAAAGCTATAAAAGCTCAAGCTTTGACAGACTTCATCGCCGAAGTACCAAACACCGAGGAGGGACATTCGTTCTCTGGCGAAGACGAGCCAGAATGGACGTTATATGTTGACGGGGCCTCAGGATCCGAACACCAGGGAGCTGGAGTGATTATCAGAGGCCCCGAAGGCCTAGAAGTAATGAAGGCCATCAAGTTCAGTTTCAACGCCACCAACAACATGGCCGAGTATGAGGCCCTCATAGTAGGATTATGCCTGGCCAAAAAGATTGGCATGAGAAACCTGAAAGCCCACAGTGACTCCCAGCTGGTGGTCAGGCAAATGGCAGGGGACTATGGCGCGAAAGACCCGACCTTGGCGAAATACCATGAGTTGGTAACAAAGCTTATTCGGGAGTTCGACGTCGTGAAAATCGAGAACGTACCCCGACGGGAAAATGCTGAGGCAGACTGTTTGGCGAAGTCCAAAACTTGCACCGAAGTGCTAAGCCACCCCAGCATCGCGGTGCTAAGCATAGAGACCTCGGGGAAAGGATGGAAAGAACCAATCAAAACGTATCTCGCAACCAACACACTCCCCGAAGACCCCAGCGAAGCCGCAAAAGTACGAAGGCGTTCCGGACGTTTCTTCTTAATTGGAGAAGAACTATATCGGCAAGGATATGCAAATCCACTACAGAGGTGTGTTAGTGAAGAGGATACTGAAATGATCCTTGAAGAAGTTCACGAAGGTGCTTGTGGTTCGCACATCGGAGCCGACGCCCTGGCAGCAGTGATACTTCACCAAGGATACTTCTGGCCTACCCTGAGAAAGGACGCCAAGCAGTTCGTCCAGAAATGTGGTAGTTGCCAGAGACATGCGAACATCCAAAGAACACCCTCAGAGTTCGTGACTTCGGCAGACTATCCTTGGCCCTTCGCAGTTTGGGGCATAGATCTCATTGGGCCACTCCCAACGGCACCTGGAGGCGTAAAGTTCTGCGTAGTAGCAGTTGACTATTTCTCTAAGTGGGTCGAGGCAGAACCTCTGACAACTATCTTGGCAAAAGAAGTGCAGAAGTTCGTATGGAAAAACATCGTATGCAGATTTGGCATACCGAGGGTGCTCGTAGCGGACAATGGATCCCAGTTCATAGACAAAGGATTCCAATAGTTCATTAGCGACCTCGGGACAAAAATGCACTTCGCCCCAGTAGCTCACCCCCAAAGTAATGGGCAGGTAGAAGTATCTAACAGGACCATAAAAGATGGTCTAAAAAAGAGATTGGGAGAAGCAAAAGGGAAATGGCCAGGAGAACTCCAAAGCGTGTTATGGAGTTACCGAACAACGCCCCGAAGAGCCACAGGGGAAACGCCCTTTTCACTCGTCTTCGGTACAGAGGCCATCATCCCTGTCGAGGTAGTACAACCGTCAATACGAGTCCAAGTGTTCGATGAAAAAGGAAATGACCTCGGCCTGAGAACCAAGCTCGACCTCGTCAGCGAACACAGAGAAGTAGCTGAGCTGAGAAGAAAAGCTTTCCAGCAAAGAGTGGCAGCAGCCATAAACTTACGCGCCAGGCCAAAGGGAATAAAGAAGGGAGATCTCGTTCTTCGAAAGGCTGAATTCGCACCCCGAAAGCCGTCCCACGGGGTACTTCGTGCAAATTGGGAAGGACCGTACCTGGTACTTGCCGAAGTACGAAAAGGAGTTTATAAGCTCGGTGATGCCGAAGGCATAGAATTAAAAAACACTTGGCACTCAGAGGCCTTGAAAAAATTCTATGCCTAAAAAGTTTGGTGGGAAAGTTGTATTGCACAAGTTGGACAAATTTGTCTAAGTAAAAAGTTCTGAAGAAGTACAAAACAAGAGTCTCACGAAAGCAATAGCCGAGGAAAGCATGGCTTTCCGAAGTCCCTTGAGCGAATATGTTCGGGACAAAGGAAAGCAAGAGTATGGTTTTCCGAAGTCCCTTGAGCGAATATGTTCGGGACAAAGGAAAGCAAGAGTATGGCTTTCCGAAGTCCCTTGAGCGAATATGTTCGGGACAAAGGATAGCAAAAGTATGGTTTTCCGAAGTCCCTTGAGCGAATATGATCGGGACAAAGGGAAAAAAAGGGATATGGCAAAAAGTACTTAGCCAAATTTTTATCTATTGAGCCAAAGAGTGCTTACAGAGAAGAAAAGTTGCTGAAAGACTACAAAAAAGAAGAAGAAAATGAAGGCAAAAGGCCCTAGTACAAACTAAGGAACCTCGGCGTCTTGAGAACTGCCAGCCTCTGTGCTTTTGTCAGCAGCCTTCGGCGCCGAGAAAGAAGGAGGCAGCTTCAAGTGCTCGATCTTGGACCAAGTCCACCGAGGCTCCTTCGGGATGTTCATGCCTTCGAGGAAGGAGAGGTCGAAATCTGGGAACTTTTGCAGAATTTGGTGCCGAGCAAGATAGAAGCTGTCTTGAAAGCCCAACTTCGTCATATCGTCGGACGCCCGCTTCTTGACCGCCAAATCTGCATAGTCCTTCTCCAGATCCGCGTAATCCTTCTCCAGATCCTTATGCTTTTTCTTCATTGCCTTCATCTTCTTCTTCTCTTCTGAAGGCTTCTTCAGAGATGCGACCTCGACTTCGAGCTGGGCCTTTTCCTCGAGCGTCTTCGCAAGGATTGCGTCACTTTCTGACTTATCCTTTTGAATCGCTTCTACGGCCGAAGTCAGCTCCGCCACCCGAGAGCCGATGTCGGAAAGTTTCTGGGAGGAGCCTTTCTCAAGTTCCTCTTTCTCTTTTATGAACCCCTCTCGAAGTTCAGCAATTTCCTTCTCCGAAGACTGCTTTAGCTGAGCATTGTCGGCAGCCAACGCCGAACACTGGGCCTTCGTCTTGGTGTAAAGGTCCCAGAGTGACGCCCTCCGTTCTGTCTCTCGCGCTACCCGAACACGGAGCAACGCGGCATACCCCATCAGCTGCAAAAAAGGCAAAACAAAGGGAAAATGATGCTAAGTAAAAAGCAAAGGCGAAATCAGCACTAAGGAAACAGTGAAGCATACCTGGGCGGCATGTTCAGTGAGTTTGGTGGCCAGAGAGATGTCGCCAGGGTAAGTCTCCGTAAGGGCCTTGTAAGAGACCTCAGTAAAAACCCCTTTGAACATCTGCCTGGCCATTTCGGGACAGTCCTCGGAGTACATGTTCATGTCCTCCGTGAACGTCCAGAAGGGCTCCTTCGGAACTTTCCCTGCCGAGACTTGGGCATCCCGAAGGGCCCTCTTGCGGGCGTGTTCGGCCACCCAGTCAGGAGCAGCCACCTCCGCTGCACAACAAGGCAGGAAAATTGGTTAAGGCCAGAAAAGTCTTAAGGATTGACAAGAGAAAAAAGGTTCTTCGACAAAATACAAACCTGCTGGCACCTCGGTAACGCCATCGTCAAGAATCGACGTCACCTCAATAGAGACCCCCTTGCCTCTTATTCGGCGCCGTTCCTCGGTAGAAGGGGTCTCCTCCCCATCGCCCTCCAGAAGAGCATGCGAAGGCGTGGGGCTTTGAGGAAGGACGTCGGAAGAAGGGACGTCAACAGCAGGAACCTCGGGCAAAGGAGCAGCAAGGTCTTCGGGCTCCTCGCCTGCCTCCTCCGGAATTTGCGGAAGAGAGGAAGAAGCAGCTTTCTTTGCCCGTTTGGGGGGAGGGCCGCCCGAAGTCTGCTTCCTCCTCCGAGAGGCGGCCTTCTTTGTCTGTTCGCCCCTCTGGGCCTACCCGGTAAAAAGAGCCTTGTAAAAGGCAGCCGCGTCGTCGCCCATCTCTGAAAAAAGAAAAAGAAGATCAATGTAAGTCCAAGATGAAGTTATGAAGGAAAAAATGAGAAAGTAACTTACTCTCGTCAAAAGACTCATAAGTCTCCTTCCTCCGAAGGAGTTTCACGAGCCAGGAGTCCTTCCCCGAAGAAGCCGGTTTCGGCATATTGAGGTCTGTCACGTGCTCCTTTACCACCTTAAGTTCCCGAAGGACCTTTTCGGTCATGAGTCTCCAGTTGATCGGAAAGGGGTAAAGGGCACGAGGAGAGACCTCGGCAGCCCAGTCAGAGACAGCCCGGATGCGCCTGTCGAAGTCCTCAAAGATAGGTGTTACGTCGGCGTCTAGCAGTATCTTCGGGTCAACAACATCCATCTTGAGCCTCCCCTGAGCCCACTTGGTCGGGACGTGCGACCAAGCCTCCGACTTCTTCAGGAAAAAGAATTTTTGTTGCCACCCTCGCCAGCTGTCTTTGGTGGCGAAGGTGAACGTATACTTTTTGCTCCCGGATCCCCGAGGCAGCATAAAGTAGAAGCCACCCTTTGGGACCACGAAGAGCTTGTAGTACTGAAGAAAAACTACAAAGTGAGGTTTTATTTTGAAAATGCCGCACATACAAAGGAAGGCGTTGAAATAGCAGTACGAGTTCGGTGGGAGTTGGTTAACGGCAATGCCATGGAAGTTGCAGAACGCGCTAACCATCTCCGGGGGGGGATACCGAAGTCCGGCCTTCAGTTGGGCTCGGAAAACGGTGATTTCATCACTTCGGTTGGAGAAAGCAAATTGGTCAGGACGGGGCAACCTCGTCACAGAGTAAGAGGGTAAGAAAAACTTTTTCTTCCACTTCGCTAGCTTGGCCGGAGTAGTGCAGCAGGGGTGAGAAAGAAGAGGTTGCCAACTCTCGGGAACAGGCATGATGAAAATGAGTTCGGGAAAAACAATGAAAACGAGTTCGGGAAAAACAAGGAAGAATCTTTGAAAAAAGCAGAAGGACTAAAACCCACCAAAGGTCTTGCCGGAATCTGGATTCCTGGAAGCCGTCGTGAAAAGTGGTCGGAAAAACGCCTGAAAAAGGAGAACCGCCGCGGAAAATCGGGAGAGAATTAGAAGGCAAAAGAAAGCAAAAGCAGAAGAAGAAAGAGGGTTATGACAGGACTGATATATATAGGCCGAGAAGGCCAGGAGAACCGTCGTCATTAGTACCCCTCGGGAGGCGAAGCGTCGCCATAACTGCTATGGGCGCCTGAAAAGTCGCGCCAGCCGTACTCAGTGCATTCTTACCCAATAAAAGTGTGCCATGTGTCGGTCATCGCGCAACAAACGTGCCACGTGTCGTCCATCACGTCGAGCACGCCCTCTGACACCGTTTGGTCTAGAGGCGCCGCCCTAAACTGACTCTGCTGGATACAGGACGTGACGCATGAGCAGACCTATAAAGGCAAAAAAGTAGGTTACCTCGAAGACACCAAAAGACAGCCTGTGACTTCGGGCAAAACGTCTATCTTCGGTACAAGGTTATCCTATTTCCCCTTGCCACAAGGACACCAAGAGACAGCCTGTGACTTCGGGTAGAAGGTGTATCTTCGGCACAGGGACAGCCTATCTTCTCGCGCCTCGAGGACGCAAACATGCTGCCCATCGGTACAAGCAGAAGAAGGCGTCTTCGGCACAGACATCATGACCACAGGACCCGAAAACCGATGAACCGAAGTTTCTCACTTCGGCTTTTCGGAGGGGGGCCTGTGATAGCCAAAGGCTATTGCCTCCTCAGTAGTAACTCCCTGCCAGAATATTGGCCGAGGAGTCTGACGTCACCCAAGAGAGGATCTTTTTACGGACCTCGGAAGGTGCGAAGTCAAACACTATGAGCTCGAGACTTCGGTTAGCTCGTCAGGAATTTCGAGGACAACACCGTCTCCATCGAGGGGTCAAACTGACTGCCTCCGGGTAAGAGAGCCATCTCTTTGAAGCAAGGGAGAATCTCCCCGAAGGCAGAGGCCCCGAAGAGGATCCTCCCCGAAGAAGAAACACCTGAACAAGGGAATCCCCTAACTATGGGTGTGAGTCCCGAAGAAGGTGTTCATCAAGGGAACTCCCAGAACTATGGGATAGATCCCGAAGGAGGTGCTCGCACCAAAGAACGGATAGAATCCGAAGAAGGTGCACGCACCGAAGGGCGACCTCGCCAAGGGGACCTCGGGAGTACGGTATGAGCATTTAAGGAGCCTCTGACATGTCGGCCACAAGCCCTACACGTCACATCTGAACGGCGAACTGACACGCCGCAGCCGCCCCCGTCCTGACACAACCCGTCCGGGTCCAGGGCTAAAGGAGGCTGCAAACGGCTGCCTGTCCCCTAGGTCCAAAACTATAGATCAAATCCGACCGAACACGTGTCATGATCTGAACGGACCAGCTACTCCTATAAATACTAGGAAATGGGACTGGGCAAGGGATGGGCATTTTCCTCCCTCTGAGAAAACGCAAAACAGGCAAGACACTTGATCCCTTAGTGTTCTTCCTCCACTTTCACTCAGAAAACTGACTTGGGCGTCGGAGGGTCCTCCCCGGAAAAGCAAACCGGGGACCTCCTAACCTCTTCTTTGAGCTTTACAGGCACGCTCAGCTGGGAAACCAGAGCTCCAGGCGCTTGCCTCCTCAGGAACTCTCTCCGCCTGTCAGCATGACAGCAAACGAAGATGCCTTGGGGCATCAGTATATATAACTGACCGACATCATCTGAAAGTATAATGGATGACCCATCCCTGTGCACAATGAGCAGTACATATAACAAGGACAACTTCAACGCAATATATGCAAATATAATAATGAAAAGCAAATGGAGAATGAATATAAGAGTGAAAAGGCATAAAGTATGACTGCTGATAACACATTACTAAGGTAAATTGAGCAGAAAGAAGATTGGATTACTAAATGCAAGAGTAAGTAAAGGATGTTGGAAATAGCAAATGTGTAGGAGTTATTTGCCCCTTAATCCTCCATCATAGCATAACATCCTTCATTTTACTCTAATAATAACCTCACTAATGAATACAAAAATCAAGTACTTTAATTTAGAATAATTCCAGGCCTAAAAATTATATCAAGACCCGCTTCAGGCACTTAATGATCTCTTAAATTTCCCTTACAATTGGGGGAAGCAGACAAATTAGAACCCAACTTGGAAAATAAAGCATGAACAGAATCGAAACCAAGAAAAAAAGAGTAGAGACCTTCTCATTACTTATCGCATCAAACACAAACACCTGGCCACGAAAAGAGAGCGTGAGCTGGCTGGACCTATCGGTGGACAACTCGTGGTCCCCAACATCGTTGACATAGACGGAATCGGCGGTGACATCCTCAACCACGGTGTCGTCTTCCAGACCATGAGAGTCGTAGCCAACGAGTTGGGGGTTGTGGTGATCCTCGGGAGCCAAGGAAGCAGAGGCAGAGACGGACACGGAAACGGACTAGGAGGAACCGTTGACATCAGCGGCAGAGCCGACAAGGTGGCCGTGGATGGCCAAAGACTGTGGGTGGCCATACATTGGAGATTCTAGAGATTTCGAGGCATTGGAGAAAAAGGGAAATTACTATTAACTTCTAAACACCAATATTGGTTACTACCCGCCCGAAATCACGACTGAAGCTGGAGGACGAAGAAGAAGCATTTAAAAATCATTTACCAATGGCTAGCCATTGGTAAATTAGCTTTAAAAAAAAATTCTACCAACGTGTGGAAGTTGGAATGTTACCAACGGTCGTGACCATTGCTAAGTTAAAAAAAAACTGTAAAAAAAATGTTACTGTGATACTAACGTGTGCACGTTGGAAATAATTACCAATGGTTCTACGCGTTGGTAACTACCAACGGCGCCGTTGGAAAAGCAACAAAAGTTAGTAGTGATGTGCAAGCAGGGAACGATGAGGGGTCTTCTCGTCTTGCAAAACAAGTTCTCCGGCGAGATTGCGGTGACTTACGCCAACTGCAAGACCTTGCAACGGTTCAAAGTCGGCAACAGCTCTCTTTCCGGCAACGTCCTCGCTGGAATTTGGGGGCTGCCTGGAGTGAACATAATTGATATCTCTTTGAAAAAAATCGAAGGCTGGATTACTTCTGATATTAAGAATGCCCAACCTTTGAGTCAATTGCATGCAAGCTTCAATATCAGGGAGCATGCCAGAGGAGATTTCGGGGGTGACATCTTTGGTCACCATTGAAGTCAACAACAACCAGCTTGTCGGGGAAAATTTGATCACCACGGGGAGGGTGGTAGGGAAGTGAATGGAGAGATAAATTTAATTAAGGTGAAACCTATTAGGTAATTAAAATTCAAATGGAAAGAATTAATTGCTCTGGAATTATACCATAGTTGTGAAAGGAGCTGCATAAAAGAAATCTCATAAAAGTTATTTTCAGACACAAAAAAAAAAAGAAAATTTAAAACTCACAATTTTTTTTAATAAAAATCAAGTATTTTCCTTTTTTTTTAATATAAATAGCCCATTTTATTAGTGCTCAATATGTTCATAAATTTAATTTTCATAAAATGTTATTCATAATTAGGGTAAAAGACTAATAAAGTGAAATTATATAGGTCCCGCCAATCAAGAGAAAATTTACATCAGTACCAAATTACTAAATTGTTTACAAGGAAATCTGTAGTCATCGCTGAATTATTACTAAAATTAACAGTATGAATTGAGACATATTTTGTTTAAGTCACAAATATGAATGTCCTTAGTGAAGAATATATGAATCATCACATATAGTTGCTATAGTGACAAAATAATCTTTTGTCACAAATAATTGATATATTTCGTTTCAAAATCAGGTGCTAATCACAAGTATGGTTATTTTTATTGACCAAGTTATAATGATGATTGGTTTATTGGCCACTAAATAAGAACTCTTGAAGCAATTGTGATGAAATGCACAATTTGTGACAAAAACTATATTTTCTTGTGACCAACCCAACAGATGACTATCTTTATTTTATAGCATTTTTTTTTATCTCAAACTCATTGAGTTCAATAGTATATATTTTTTTTTTACCATAATGCTGTAGTGACAATACGTGCTATCACTTAAAACTAGAATTGCTACCATGCTTACTCGTAACAAAAAGGTAGAATTGGTCAATTACCTATCACAAAAAAACATTGTATATTGTGACTTGTCCAATGGATGTCATAGATATTAGTACTTAGTATCAAAGTTTTACTGACTATCACAGGAATGTTGCTGGTAGTAGTTGTTGTAAGAAAAAGATACTCATCACTAACAACTAATATTAATTGCCCAAAAATTTTTCATTTATCATAAATATATTGATTTTAGTGTCAAATAAGAGTGACAACTACACAATTTATCAATAAATAATACGTATACCAAATAGTTGATTTATCATTAGAGTCCCTATTTTTAGTGATGGATACAGTTTTCATCGCTGAAAGTTCATCATTAAAAGTCATCTTTCTTGAAGTAAGAGAAGCACAGCTTTCACTCTAGTACTTCCCTCTCCTCATAGATAAGCACCTTGATAAAAAAAAATATATAAATCCAGTGTCAGATTAATTTAAAATAATTTATTTAACCTTTTATAATTTTTTATCTAGAGCCTATGTTATTTTAACTAAAATTTTAAGAATAATTTATTTACTTTACCTAAAAATAAGCTACTTTAGATTATCGAAGTTAATACTGAACGAACTTGGTCAGAATGATTGTTGTACCTTCTTCAAACATTTAACACATAAAAACTACAATTGCATGCAAATCACGTTTCCAATGATAACATTTAAATAATCAATTATAAAAACAACGTAACTTGGTCCCAACGAACTTGTGCGTCATTGATGATGATAAGATCAGAATAAACATAACGCCCAAATAAACTGTCGGTGGGGGTGCGGGGCTTTATTGACCTCAGTCAAGTAGTCATGGGATACAAGGTTGTTAAAATCAGGTTTCCACCTAAAGTTATTTTAATTTTTTTATAGTTATAAAATCATAAAAAATAGTAGAGTTGTAAGGTTTTATCAAATTAAAAAAATATAGTTATCTAAATTATTTTAAGAAGTTCATATTATATAATTTTCTCACTTACTAATATTTTAATACTATAAAAATGCCATGGCGTAAATATATAATACAAAAAAAAAAGCTTTCAAATTCATAATTCATAAATGAAAATTTTAAAAAATCTCAATTATCTAATGGAACACAAAAAACGTTATGACCAATAATAGTATCAATATTATTATCTTCTAAATTCATATCTTCTTCTTCTTCTTTTTTAGTTTTATCATTTAATAGGTTAAACTCATTTATGCAAATATTTGTATCATCATTGAAATTTTCTTTGCCTACAACTACATTTACATAAACTTGACAACCAAGATTATTAAAATCGTAGTGAAGAAGAGTAATCAAGCAACACTATGAGCCTGAGGGAAAAAATAATAGATGATTTATGTTTTTTTCAGTTATCTTTATTTATTTATTTATTTTAATCTAAATTAGTCTAGTTTGATTGTATAAATTAATATATTTTTTACTTGCTTTCATTTTTTAGTCCAATTTTAGGAAATTTGATATAATAACATAGAAACGTAAAGTCGTAAAATTTCTAAGTTTCTAAAACTAAAGTCGGGATTTTACCCATTTCTACCTACATATAAGTTTCTACTAAGACTCGAAACGTTTTTTGTTTCTAGAGTAGTAGAAATGTAAGTTTTTAAGACTTAAGTCGGGATTTTAAAAACCATGATGGGATATCCCAATTTGACAAACCCAGGATTTGTCAAGCTAAGGCCGAGCATCACTAGTAAAAAAAATATATATCTGAAACATATATTATTTAAAACGGGAAAGTTACAATTACCCCCTGAGATTTACCCTAACCTACAATTTGCTCTTTTATTTTTGAAAACCTACATTTTACCCCATTATTTTTTTATACTATCCGATAACAACTTTTGAAACTGTAATTTAAACTGTATGATAGTCATCTTCCAGTAATGACGATCTCTTTAATATTTTTTTATAGTTAATAGATATTTTAAATTTTCAGTTTTTCCTTTCTATAAATACATTTTTCTTTCTGTGGATGCATATCAGTATTTTTCAAATGATGTTTAACTATAAAAAAAACATCAAAAATCTTGAAATTACTTGAACATAGTTATCAAAAAATTTAATTTAAGGTTTCAGAAGTTGTTGTCGGACACTACGAAAAAAGTAGGGGGTAAAGTGTAGGTTTTTGAAAATAAATGAGGCAATGTGTAAGTTAGATCAAACCACGCGGGGGGCTTTTGTAATTTACCCTTATTTCAAAAACTAATATTCTCTTGTCTCATAATATTTGCCATCTACTTTTTTTTTTTTGCAGTTTCGAAATAATTGTCCTCTTCTTTTCTTTCTAAATAAAGTAACGTATTTTATTATGATATACATATCAATCATATAAAGGAGAGAAATTGAAAAAATCAAAGAGTAAAGTTAGTGGTAGATCCAGGATTATTGCAGTGAATCTAGGATTATTGCAAAGGAGCGTCCATATACACATATAGCTAGTAAACCCTAACATTAAATAATGAATCTTATAAAATTGCATGTACTATGATGTAAAAATGATAAAATATTTTTTAGAAGAAAATTTGAAACATTCTCTAATTTAACCTTTTTTTTATCATTAGTTGAACGACTAAAAAAATATATGAACAACGGAGAAGATGAGATTATAAGAAACAAAAGTCTCATTTTAGCTCTTGTTTGCTACAACAGATTTAGGGTGAAATGACAGTGGGAATGACTGTCCTAACGGTAGCCAAGGAAATAGTCACTAAAAAACGTTCACATAAAGGAAGGATTTACTTTTAGGTCACTGTCTAGTTCGGTCGCTTTGATGGTCACTCATAGCGACCATTTTGGTGACCATTTGCGGGGTCCCATTTATTCAGTGGCTAAATGGTTGCTAGTTTTATATTATTAAAAAATGATGGCTAAAACGGTTGCCATAATGGCTACTCCTAGCGACTGACACAAAATGGTCACTCTTAGTGATCATCAACTCACCTTATAATTTGAGCCGTTAGATCTACAAACAAATTAATGGTTAAAAATCACTTGATCTTTCTATATAAATATTCTTAAATCTTCCTCATCATCTCACTCATTCACTTTCTCCATCTTCTCCATTGCCTCCCTCCCTCACCGTTGGCATAAGATTTTCCTTCTCCATCATTTGCACTACCTCCATCATGTTCGTCCCTTTCCAGCAAGTCAATCCTCGGCATCCAAGGTTATATTCTTCAAGGCAACTAATTACAATCTTCATGCCAGCAAGTTTTTTCTTTCTTTGTTTTTTTTTATGTTTTTTTTTGTGAAAAGATTTTTCCGATTGTTGATAAAATACATGGAGTTGCTTATAAATGAAGGTAACTTGAGAAAAATAAAAATAAAAAAGAAACAAAAAGAGAAATAAAAAATAAAAGAATGAATGAAGAAATTTCTAGTTATTGGCATCCATTTTCATTTTTCAATGAAAATCTTATTGTTAACAGTAAAATGTTAAAAAGAGAAGAATTTCTTTCAAAAAAATGAAAAAGGAGTTTATAAATAAAAATTAATATTACAGAAATGGGACAGCAACTAAAGCAAACGATTGCTCTTAGCAACTGAAAAAAGGTCACTCTTGGTTACCGAGAAAAACTCGTCACTAGCCCCTGGCAACCAGGCTTTTGGTGACTGTATGCCCACCATAGTTTTTGGTCACTAAAAAGTAAATTAGTGACCATTCATTCACTGAATAGTCGGTTGCTAATTTAGAGTTTTCTTGTAGTAATATATATCTTCCATTTAGCTTATTAACGTTATCCTGTGTTTAATTAGCTTCACAAATTTTCTTATGTTTGAAGTAGAAAAAAAAAAGTGGCAAAAAAAGTTCAAGCCCTAGATAGAAAAATGTATGAAAGTTAATGGGCCAAGATATTATTCTAATGGTCAGCGAAGAGAAAAAATTGACACATTTTCCATCTTTCTTGATATAATAAGAGCATATTATTTTTTTCCAATAGATACCATAAAATTATGGGGGTCTATTAAAAAATTTAAAGGGATCCAACTGCTTAATCCTATCCTCCATCCATTTCACATTAATTGACCATTTTACCTTTTTTTTATCGAAGTTTGACTTAAACATATTTATATTAATATGTATTGAAAAAAAATTCTTAAAGATGATATTTAGAAACTATAATATTTAAAATTTTACTTTCATATAAAATATTCATATTTTTATAATAAAATTTGAAAGAAATAAAATCATAAATTAATTTTTGTAAATAGTAAAAGGGTAAGTTTTTATGAAATGGAGAGAGTATCTTTATCAGCAAATTTCTAGAAAATGGGGGTTCATAGACCCCCATATGTTGTAAATGAATCCACCTTTGAATATGGGTACGTATGACCCATTAAAAATGATATATGTTTGTCACTTTTTTTAGAGAAGTACACGTACTTTTAGATTAAAATAAATAAAATAATAGTTTTATATTAAAATAAAAAAGTAAAAAGTTACTTACTGAGGAAACCATAATCAGATCGATCTATATGATGACCATTATAGATGCATTGAAACTATTCGATGATGTGTTGTGATTATGAAATTAAAGCACAAAACATATTTACAAACTAGTCAATCATATGCATGCAATGCATGAGGCTAGTATTTTAAGAGATTATATTTATTTGATCTTAAATTTTGTATTTATTTGACTGTAAAATTTATCTTGAAAATTAAATATTGTAGAATTTTTGAAAATTAGGATAAAGTACGGTGATTTTGGAGTAGCATAATTTTTTTTTTTGTTTTACAATAAGAACTTCAATCAATTAAGATAATGTAGCCAACAACCAGTCCGAGAAGGAGTCTCCCAAGCCACTCTACCAAGAGAATGAAGGCCTTTTCAAGCTACAATATCGGAAGTTTTGTTCGAAGAGTGTTTAACAAAAGAAAAATTGTAAACTTTTTTTTTTAAAAAGAGACTACTTAAAGCACAAGCTTCATCTATAATGCCTCCAAAATAAAATAAGAAAGGTGGATCTTAGTTACTGAAAAAATTATCCAAACTTATTGAGGAAACCATAATAAGATGACCATTCCAGATGCATTTTGAAACTGTTCGATTATGTGTTTTGATTATGCAATTAAGGCACAAAAAATATTTACAAACTAGTTAATCATGTGCATGCGACACATAAGACTAGTATTTTTTAATATTTTTAGAGTTTATATTTAATATATTTTTTATACTCTTAATTTTTTTTAAAAAAATGATAAAATTGCTAGAAAAGAGCCAAATTTTTGTACTCCGGTCATAAATTTTTTTTTGGTTTATTATACACATGCATGCATTTGAAAATTTGTAAATAACATTTAAATATATTTGGGGATTTGTAAATAACATTTAAATTATCTATTTTGTCATTTGTGGAATAGTAGGACAATCTTTATAATTTGACTACTAGGCCCAAGTTACCAGTTATGGAATATTAGGACAATCTTTTTAGTTTGACCCTTACTTTTCTTTGTTCAATAAATATATATGGATATACAGGTATTAAATATTTTTAGATGATATTATATTTTCTTTTTTTTTCATACATGTTGGAAATGCCAACAACCATTCAATTTGTACTATATAAAAAAGAAATACTGAAAAACATTGATTACATATAGTAGAATAAATGCAAAAAAAATGGCACTTATAACATCATATACTTTAGTTATCATTAAAACTTAAATTAATAACTTTAGAAATTCAATTAACATTTATAGAGTATAATATGGGTTTGGTGAAATGATCATTAGAGAAGTAAAAGTTAAAACTAATATTTTGTAGAAGTATAATATGTGATTTTATGTGGTAAGAGATCAAAGTGAATAATTTTTAATGAGTTTAATTAGGACCAACATATAATTGGTAAATGGTTAGAAACTAAAATAGTATGATATTTAAAGTTGAGACACTGCCAACAAAATTTACTTATCTATTATATAATACCTTTAGAAATTAAATTAATCTTTATAAAGTATAATATGTAATTAGGAAAATAATCTTTAGCAAATTAAATTAACATTTATAGGGTATAGTATGTGATTTCATTTGATGAAGAAATAAAATAGAATGTTTTTCATAGGTATACGATCAAAATAAAATAGAATGGTATCTATCTAATTAATTTGTGGACTAGACAATCGAGTAAATATATGTAAATGAATTTTCATTATTGTTCTGGTCTAGGCTTACTTAGCTGTCTGAACAGTCAATTGAAAAATTCTTTGTCATGCCATGTAAAACTTTTGAATTATGCAATTGAAGGATTTAGGAGAAGGCTCGGATGCACCCCTACAGTTTTTTCTTCATAAGTAATTTGTCCTAAATCCTAACAAAAGTAGTGTGTCAGTGGCATAGCCAGGATTTTAGAGTTAGTCGTGTGAGATATCTTCAAAGTCTAAATAGATAAAATTATTACACCAAAAATCCAATAACATTACATAATACAATAAAAATAAAGTTGACAAAAAGTAAAATAATAAGTTGTTTACGCTCATAATTTGAAATGATGCTCTATTAGATTTTCTAAAATCATCAAATATTGAATCTAAACTAAATATCTTTGCAATATCTTTCCTAATATGCAAAACCAAACTATCATCTAGAAAGTTGTTATTCATTCTATTGTGTAATTTTGTTTTCACAATCTCAGAGCTGAGAAAGTGTTTTCAGTTGTCGTAGATGAGGAAGAATTAATACAAGATGATTAGTTTATTGGCAAGCAAATAATAACTTGACTTTCTAATAGTTGCTAAAACTTGGTGGAATTCAGCAATCAATGAAAATCCTTAAAAATTAGACAAGTTTCTCACATCAACTTTCTTACCATTTTTATAATAATTGGTACTTTTACAATTTTTAACTAATTTTGTTTATATGTCCACATGAGCTTTGTGAAATTTGTATCACTTTTTGGCTGGTCTCACAAAAGTTCCACTATTTTTGCTTTGGTTTTCCCAACACATGTATCTCAATATATTATAATATGTTATCTTAATATTTTCCTTTTATAAATATGGCATAAAAGTTTTTTTTTTCCAAAAAGTTTGGGGTCGCTGTAGCACTCCCCTCCCTGCCCCCAATTTTCTATGCCATTGGTCATGGTGGTCGTAAAGCCTTGGGCAGAGAGTTATGAGGCAAGGTTTAAAACACTAACACCCCCACTATTTTTTTTTCTTTTCCCTCAGACAAGAACAAGATGATAAATATCAAAAATTAATTTCTACACTATTTTTTTCTTTTCTTTGAAATTGGAACAAGAAAATAAATATAAGCAAATAATAAGAAAGTATCAGAGAACATGAGTTCTTTAGTAAGAAAAATAACTTGTTTAAAAGGTAACAGAAATAAGATAGGATAAAAAAAAAACTAAATTTAATTAAAGAACAAAAGCATTCTAACAAGAAATAACTATTGCAAGCATACCCGACAGTTATTAACTATCAAGACAAAGTTACTCGTTTGCATTATTTTACCGGCTCTCTTTGACATTAGTGTTAGCGATTAGCATTACTGTTTCAAAAAAGCTATCAAAGGACAATTCATTTGATTTTGATCAATCTGAACCAAATAACCAAATAATTAAACCAATTTGTTCAATCCAAATAATCCATTTGGATTATTAAGTTTTGTTCAAATAATGAATACCCCCCTATATAGGGCTAATTGCAATTTACCCCTCAAGGTCTATGTGATATTATACTTTACCCCTCTATTTCAAAAATATAACTTCAAAATCAAGAAAAAAAGAACCAAAATAATTTTTATTTTTTCGGTTTTATGATTTGTTTAATTGAATTCTAACCATTATTTTTTTTTCATGGACATCTTTCGGATCCATCTAAGAGAAAATTAGTTCTCATTATAAACTTTACATAAAAACCATGAACAACAAAAACTAAATTGCTTCATAAATAAATCACATGTGAATACATTATCAAATCAATTAAATAGTAACTAGCTAGTATTAACTCTGTTATTTTAGCTACCCTATTTTTCTTCCACTAAACTAAACTAAAAGTTGATATTTAAAATCGATAATCGTAACCAAAACTAGCACAATTGGCATTACGAGAATCAAAATGATTGAATTAATTAATTTGGTTTTGAAACTTTTCGCTTATAACCAAATAGTTGCTTAGAGTTTCAATCCACTATTTACGATCTTTCCTTGTAGGCAGAATCAGTTTGATTAATCAAATACATAGGAAAGAAACTTCCAAACAACCAACCAATTATAGTTTTTAATATCCTCTTGATATCGGTGAGTTTAAAGGATGGTAGACGGTCAGTGAAACTTACAACAAAAGACCATGTTAGGCAGCCCAGGAGCCATATGTCCGAGGAAATTTCTCTAATTTTTAAACCAGTCCAGGACCGAGATAGAGTATTTTTAGAAATTTCAGAAAGTAACTCGAGCATACGAGGTTCTTCCATGAGCTCCTTTTTGTAGAATTGGTGGCTTGTAGCCAAGGTAAAAGTTTCTCTTCAATTCAAGCTGTTTTCCTATCGGCAAAGCAAGGAGATTTTATTGCAAAGCCGGCAAAAAGCTAGAAAGTACACAAAGGGGTATCCCAATCCTAGCAAGCAGAACATAGTTTTCAGTAAGGACTTTTGTTTACTAATTGGCCTCAAACAACGTTAAGTGCGGTAACGAGCCTATTTTCACTACTAAAAAAAACATTTTTTGCAACGGCCCATTTTCCAACGGCCAAGTCGTTGGAAATTTCCAACGTGCTAAGCCGTTGGAAACTATTAAAAAAATTGAAATTTGTAAAAAAAAAATCTCCAACGGTTAAGCCGTTGGAAGTGTTGAAAAATTTCCAACAGGCACATTTCCAACGGCATAAACAGTTGGAAAATAGTGAATTAAATTGCACTTATTGTTTCCAGTGGCTAAAGCCGTTGGAAATTTTTTTTCATTTCCAACTGCTTAGGCCGTTGGAAAAAAAATTTTTGTATTTTTCTAACTGCCTTGGCCATTGGAAAATTTTTTTATTTTTCCAACTGCTTAAGCCTTTGGAAAATTATTTTTATTTTTTCAACTACCTAAGCCGTTGGAAAATATGTAAGTTAAAATGTACATTGTTTCCAACGGATAAAGCCGTTGGAATTGTTTTTTATTTTTCCAACTGCCTAGGCCATTGGAAAATATGTAAGTTAAACTGTAAAATTTTTTTATTTTTCCACCTGCAAAGACCATTGGAAAATATTTTTATTTTTTAGAATTAATTGTTTCCAACGGCTTAAGTAGTTGGAAAAATAATTTTATCATAATATAATATGTATAATATATGTCATAATATTTCATATTTATTGTATAATTTTAGAAAGTAAAGTAATTATTTTGAAAATATTTTTTATAAACAACAACAACAACAATAATAATAATAATCATAGTAATACATAAATACATATATATATATATATATATGTATGTATGTATGTATGTATGTATATAGTATGTATTTATAATAATATATTAGTATAATATATAATGTATCATAAGTATCATATATATCATAATTATAAATATTATTATAAATATTTATTATAATATGTATGCATGTATGCATATATGTATGTGTGTATGTACGTATGTATATCATATTTATTGTATAATTTTAGAAAGTAGAGTAATTATTTTAAAAATTTTTTGTTTTAAACAAGAACAACAATAACAATAATAATAGTAATATATATATATTACTATATATTATATTGATATTGATATTTATATATATTCATATTGATATATATATGTATATATATAATTTTCCCCAACAAAAAAAAAAATGATCTATTGGACCAAAAAAACCCAAACCTAACCCTAACTATAAATACTATATTTACCATCCCCCCAACCTCTCCTCCGTTTCTGCCGCATCTTAGATCCCAGGCTCCCAGAGCTTCATCTCCCTCTCCCTCCTCTCTTCGTCTCTTCTCTTCTGTCTCCTCTCTTCATCGCCATCTCCTCTCTTTGTCTCTATCTCACCCTCTTCGTCTTCTCTCTTCGTCTCGGGCTTCTCTCACCATCTCCGTCCCCTCCTTTCGCTCTCTCCATCTCTACTGCCTGTTTTCCGCCTCACTATCACAGTCGTTGTCTTCCTCTTTTCGTCTTTGGCTCTCTTTTGCATCGCCGTTGCCGTCTTCCTCCGCCTTGCCATCTTGCCTCCACAGGCGCCATTCTCATCAGTGTCGCCAGTGCATCGTACCCATCGACCTCGGCAGTCCGTCGTCCATGCAGCCCATCCTCAGCCTTTCTGTCATCCATCGTCTCCACTTCTTCGCCTTCCTCCTCGCCTCCACAGCCTCCATGCCTTCCTGTGTGCCGAAAGAGATGGGATCAGAAAAGATTTGGGATTCAATGGTTTTATGATTTTTTATTTCGAATTTTTTTTAAGATCCATTTGAATGTTCGGTTTTTTTTCAGATATACTCAGAATTTTGGTTAGATGTGTTTCTGATGATTAATTTTTAGTTCAGATTTTTTATTTTTAATTTTAGTTAGATGTGTTTCTGATGATTAATTTTTAGTTCATATTTTTTATTTTTTATTTTATTTAGATCTGTTTGTATTTTCTATTTGGTTGATTTTGTGTTAGGAAGTTTAGTTTTGTATTTTTGTGATTTTTAAATTTTTCATAATAATGTAATATAGTTTTAGTAATAATAATTTTAATTTTTAGTAAGTTTACTAAATCGAAGAATAAATATAAAATATTTAATCATATTTTTTTTTATTTTCTGAAAATAATCTGGCGGTTGGAAACTTCCAACGGCTTAGGCCGTTGGCAATGTTCCAACGGCTTTGACCGTTGGAAAACCGTTTCACTATTCAACCAAATTTCCTGAAAAATTGGCTGTTGGAAATTTCCAACGGATCATTGGGCCATTGAAATTTTTTTGCTAACGTATCACTTTCCAACATGCATGTTTCCAACGGTTCTATGTTAGAAATTGTCAGTTTTCCAACACAAGACCGTTGAAAAATGACTATTTTTTAGTAGTGTTTCAGTAAACTCATGGACTAGACATCAATGAACATTTATCATGATTCTGCGCCAGCTATGGCATCTGTTGCAAGTGGAAGAGAGGACAAGCAATTTAGAGCCACATGAATTGCCTTAGAAGAAGACAATATCAAAAATAGACGTACAGACATCACTTCAACATTGGTTCGGGTGATAAAAATGTGTACATTAAAAAAAAACCTTACTGATGTGATTTGAAAATACAATTTGTCTCTACCATTTTAAAAGTTTTCCATTACCCCCATATAAGGGAACACTTTTTTACGGTGATGGTTAATTGTTAATACTAATTTTTTAAATTTTAATTTAAACTATGTTATTTTTCAGTAAAATACTTAAAAATTGTTAAACTTCAAGGATCAAATCATCATCTTATTCTCTTTATATTAGCAGGATTTGTAATCATTGCAGAAATTCCTTTTTTTCAAACCAATATTAATAATTGTATAACTTCATATATTAAAGTAGGGGTGAAAAATGAATAAATAGCTTGAGTTCGGTTCATTTTAAAGCTTGTTTGTGGCTCGTTCAAAAATTTATGAAGCCAAGTTTAAACAAAATTTAAAACTCGATATACAATTCAAACAAAACTCGATTTGCTTACTACTAGGCTTGACTCTGTCTAAATTTAAATTTTCTTTTCTTAATTTAAGCAAATAACTTAAACTTAACTTTAGCTCGATCAGACACAAGCTCATTTACAACTCATTCATATTGTTTTGAATCTAAACATGAACAAGATATCAAGCTTGATAACTTATTCAAGTCAAACATGATTAGCTTATTACTTGGCTTGGCTCGGCCTGACTTGACTCATTTTCAACCTTATAGTAAAGTTTGAGTTTTAAAAGTAGAATACTTAAATGGTTTTTAACATTCAAACTTGGAGGGTGCTGTAAATTTTCCATCGAAAATCTGATCAAACTCCAATCATCGAAGAGACCCAAACCAAACTGTTTGGGGGTATGTAATTAGACCCAAATTGAATTTCAAGTGCCTAAAAGGCCTATTGAGCCCCTGAACTCTATAGACTCATACAAAAAAGCCTTTAACTTTGACCCTTCAACTTTGTAAAAAGTGGCAAATAACCCCTCCATTTAAAATGGCTAACTTCAATTGCTCTAAGAAACATAGTTGAAACGATTTGGTCTAAATTGGTTTGTTAAAAATTTTCAGACCAAATAAAGACCTAAAATTTATAGCTAAACTTAAAAACCATCCCACGGGCTTTTTTCTCCTTCATTGGTGACCAAATCGCTTCATGGGGCCACGGCAAAAACCCTACCAGAGTTCGATCTTGCAGCTCCATTACCATTACCAATACCTGACGCAAACTCTTAGGGCGACATCAACTAATCTCTGCCATTAAATTAAGAAACTTTGGTAGTTTTCAATTTGGATCAATTTAGCAAAGCTCATTTCAACCGGGCACTTGCTTGTAGCTAAAGTGGACGTTCTAGCCATTCCGTTAGATGAAGGGGGCTATGTGTCCTGTTTCACAAAGCTAAGGAGGTGCATTGAAGTTCAAATAAGTCAATGCTAAATGATCCTCCCAGGGACATCCGATAAAATTGTAATGATACATAGTCAATACTAAATAGGTTATGTGTCTAAGTTGACAAAGTTTTGGGTGAATGTGAATTTAAGTCACATTTATTCATACGAAAAGCAAAATGCTTTTTAGTACATTAGTTCCCCAAATTGTTTTCTCAAACTTACATGAAATTCTCAACCATGTGGAGAAACAGAAAAGCCACCTAATCTAATCAATTCTTGCAACTCTGGTGACATGAGTCAGTGTGGCTCATCACTTCATTTGTATCTACGTGAATCACGTATTGAACAAATAAGACCGAAAGTTTGTCAGAAAAGTAAATAAATGATAATAATAATAATAAAAGAAAAATAAATAAATGTAAGGTGCCAAAAAACAAAAACAATGTCGAAATGATCGATAAACAAGTATACATTTTGTTAATGAAGTTTCAATTTTTTTTTGGCTTTCAGTTATAGAATAAGAACTAACCGCAACATGTTGATATGTTCTGTTAATGTGAGTTTTGATCATCATATATATATTTTTATTGAACAAAGAAGGAAATAAAAAAACGGTTGGGAAATTAGAAATTACTGGAGAACATGTTGGGTCGACGGAGAATGAACATTTCTTTCCAGGAGACGAATCGCGACTTGCGGCAAATAGAACAAAAGATCACCATTCCTAACCGTGGTTTTCGTATAACATCTATATATCCCACTTTAGATAAATTTGAGAAGTGTTTTGTAAATATACAGACTCAAGTTCCCAAAGCGCATATTACTTATCATTTTCTCAAAGAGTAATCCATATGATGTGATGTGCACAGATTTTTCACTAACCAAATTTTAGACTTGAGTCATTACATGAGTGGGACCGTGATGACTTGGCACTCTAGGTGTGCATATAATTGGTCTTTCTTTCCACTTTAATTTATGTAAGTAAAGTGTAGGTTTCTAAAACATAGTTGGGTGAATTATAATTTCACCTAAATTAAGGAGGCTTTTGTTAGTAGCCTCTTATTCATATCATGAAAGTATTACACATTCACACACACATCAAACACGAAATTACACATGAACACACAATGGGCGACTTCCTGGCATAGACTAATGATAGCAAACATGTAGGTGCTTCTGTTCTCCCCATTCAGCAGTTGGGCGAAGAAGCCTTCAACATATTGTTCCATCCCAAGGTTTTGAATGGGCCGTGTTTTGTGGGGTTATTAGCCCTGCCAAAGGGCCTACCTCACTCTCCAACTCGGGGTTCATAAAGAAGGCCACGGAGATCCTCTCCCTCTCTGAATTGATGGCTGCTCTGTGTTCGATGCTTTTGTAGGTCCTGTTGCTCAAAATTTTCCATGTCCAAATATATATATATATATATATATAAAGGATATACTATATACAAGTGGCAAAAAGAAAAAATAAAAGAAGCAAGTGGAGACAAAGGCAAGGTTGTTCGAAGAATGAGGAATTCCGAGTTGGGTTATTATTTACAGACCTCTAGAATGTCTCTCACATTGATGACAAGGGCATCAAGAAAGAACTTGACGGGGAACCACCTTTCGGAGGTGGTGATGGCCGGAGGACAAGGATTCAAAAGTACCTTAAGATTAGTCTTCCTCTTTATGGTGAATGATATCCTCTAAATAGAGGAAAAAAAAAAAACATCACCATCATGATGACGATTATAATTAATTAATTATCAAATTTTTTTGCATTCATATCTAATAAATTATGTAGCTCTAGAATATACCTTTATGGTAAGCTGACTAAGTTGTTTATTATATTACTCTCACTTTTTCATAATAGATAAAATGTTTCTTTAATAATGAGATTAAAATACACTTAATTTATATTGGTTTTTATTATTTTTGTCCCCGCAACTAAAATTCATAAAGAAAAAATTTTCTTTTTTGTGTTTTATATAGTAAGAGCATAAATGAGGATAGTAAGATTGTAACAACCCAAATCTAGAACCGGTCAACGGAACACCTACCCACACCACATGGGCTATCTTTTGGAAAATGATAAGCGCTAGGTGCTTATGTTCTATAATTGGAGCATATATATCCACATAATGCTTCCCACAATTCACCCATGTGGGATATGGGGGAAACTCCCTCCCTTATGTACCAAACGTCCCCGTTGGGGTCAATTGGATTACTTGGTTCCTTCCTTGGACCAAGTAATCTCTTTAATCAGACTACTTAGCCCCTGGCCAAGTAGCTTCTTGAATCCATGATCAATCCCGGTAGACGATGCATGTGCATATCTACTATGCCATACCATTGTGGTCCCAGGTCAGTTCTGATACTATCTATAACGACCCAAATCCAGAACCGGTCAACGAAACAGCTATCCACACCACATGGGCTATCATTTGGAAAAGGATAAGCACTAGGTGCTTATGTTCTGGAATTAAAGCCTATATATCCACATAAGGCTTTCACTACTAAAAAATACCTTTTTTCCAACGGTCTTTTTCCAACGGTCAAGCCGTTGGAAAATATCCAACGGCCAAAGCCGTTGGAGCTAAAAGAAATGTAATTACCAACGGCCTAACCGTTGGAATAGTTGAAGATGTCAACTGGAACACAATTTCCAACGGCCTTGACCGTTGGAAATTGAAGGCGAAGTTTTTCCAACGGCCTAAGCCGTTGGAAAATGAATATAGTGAATTTGAAAATTCTGAAAAAAATTGAACGTATTTGTGTATTTTTTTTCCAATGGCCAAAGCAGTTGGAAAATGAAGGAGAATTTTTCCAACGGCCTAAGCCGTTGGAAAATGAATATAGTGAATTTGAAAATTTTGAAAAAAATTGAACGTGTTTGTGTATTTTTTTCCAACGGCCAAATTCGTTGGAAAAAGAGAATGGTGACCTGTTAGAGATGTTTCCAACGGCCCATAGCCGTTGGAAAATGGGAAAATGGAACGCATCGTATCATTTGGTTTTCTCCAACGGCCAAGGCCGTTGGAAAGTGAAAATTTATTACCCCCCAGGTCGCAATGCCCAATTCATCATCTTCGCTCTAACTTTTTCTCTCTCTCTCCTGTTCTCTGTGATTCCACTCCACACGCACACGCAGCACCAAAAATTCGTCTCCCAGGCCAGATACGTGTTAATCGAGGACGACATTGTTAGATCTGGGCGTGAATCTACTCGATCTGTAGGTAAGTTCGTGGTTTAGGACCGTTAAAACAGCGTTTTTGGTTTTTTTTCCTTTTGATTATCACGGTTTGATAATATTTGATGCTAATGGGTGGTATATTTTACTTGTTGTGGCAGCTTGCAAAACATAATAAACGCATTTGAAGGACGATTTGAGGTAAGTTTGTATTTTAAAATTTTTAAATTTTTTTCCGGTGAAATTGTGTAAATGTGGATTATGTATATGAGTTTTTGGTTTAAAATATATGAAATGTATATGATTTTTAGTTGTTGATTGTTGGATGTGAAACGGTAATTTCAAATTTGAGGCCATTTTGTTAATTTTATTTATTAGTTTCGGGTTTAATTTTAAAATTTGTAGTAAGAACAAGAATAATAGTAATTACGATAATTAAAATAATTATTATACTTGTAAGAGTTGTAGTAGAATAATAATAATACCAATAATAATAGTAGTAATTGTAGTAATAATAATAATAGTACTAATAATAATTAAAATAATAATTAATGTACAAAGATTAGGAGTACAATAATTATAATACTGATAAGAATACAATTGATAATAATTATAACAATTATTATAGTAATATTCATAATAGTAATTAAAATAATTATTAATATACGAAGAGTAGTTCTATTATAATAATTGTAATAATAATAATAACAACAAGTTATTGTAATAATAATAATAATAAGTATTATTATTATTATAATACGAGTACTACTAAAATAATATGGCCAAAAATAATGATCGCAATCATAATAATAATAATTATTATTATGGTTGTAGTAATAATAATAATAGTAATAATATTATCATTAAAATAATAATTAATGTACAAAGATTAGGAGTACAATTAATAATAATTGTAACAATAATCATAGTAATATTCATAATAGTAATTAAAATAATTATTAATATACGAAGAGTAGTTCTATTATAATAATTGTAATAATAATAATAATAACAATTTATTGTAATTATTTTTTTTCATTTTTTCCAATTTCAACTGCCAAGGCCGTTGGAAAAATTTCCAGCTGCTCAATTTCCAACGGCCTTGTCAGTTGGAAATTGGAAAAAATGAAAAAAAAATTAGAGTCGTTGGAAAATTTCCAACTGCTCAGATTCCAACGGCTGACAGTTGGAAATTCCAACGGCCCTCACTTTGACTGTTGGAAAATTGACTTCCAACGGTGGGTTTTCCAACATCTTCTTTCCAACGTCTTTGGAAATGGCCGTTGGAAAAAGTGTGTTTTTTAGTAATGTTTCCACAATTCACCCATGTGGGATATGGGGGTGTTACAAAGATAAGTTAAATATTAAAAATTTTCTGAAAGGGAAAATATTCCAACCTTTTTAGAGCATCTTAAAAGGAAATTGTTTCATTCATCCTTTTTGCATGGATGGGTAAAATTTTAGTTCAAATGTAAAACTTTGATTTAGAAATGGACTGAACATGCATAGGTGTTGTATGGAATACCCGAGTTGTGGGCCTGCCAAAGTCATCGAACACACCTGAGTACTGGCCTAGTATAATGCACTACTAAAAAATACATTTTTCTAATGGCCTTCCAACGGCTTTGCATAGCAAAATAGGATTTTCCAACTCAATGTCGTTGGAGATAGGTGTGTTGGAAAATCAAAAGTTGGAAAAAAAAAATTTCACTAGCTCTAGAGTTGCCTACTGGTATTACCAATGGCTATACCGTTGGAAATTTCCAACGGCCAAATCACAATATTGTTTTTGTAATGGTCAAATGTTTTTTCAAAAGCTTCAGTGGTTAGGAAAATGCCAACAACTCAAGCCGATGGAAATTCTCATTTTGAAATAATATATATATATATATATATATATATATATATATATATATATATATATATATATATATATATATATATATATATATATATATATATATTACAAAAATTGGAAAATCAATTAAAAATAACATGAAATTCAAAATTCAAAAATAAAAAAAAATGAAAAATTGTATCGGATCTGCACCAAAAATATATTTTATATATACAAAAATTAAAAAATCAATATAGAATTAGATAAATCAAACAAAAAATTTCAAAATTAATAAAAAAATAAAAAAAATTCAAAGTCCAATCAAACTGCACTAAAAAAAATTTTCAAACCTAAAATAAAAATTTGAAATTGAAATGAGAATGATAAATCAGATCAAATCTGCACGAAAAAGGACACAAAAATTCAAAATTCAAACCAAAATGAACAATCATATCAAATCTGCACCGAAGTGAAAACCAAAATCAGATATGCAAAAAAGAACGCCAATGAAGGATGACGATGAAGAACACCGCAGTAGGGAAGCTAAGGAAGGATGGCAAGGCTAGGCCCAATAAGGATGGTGGCTGTGGAGGGGAGGTGAATACGAGGATGAAGTCAAGCTATGTAGAATGGCTAGGTGACGAGCAGGGCGGAGGCTGGGTGATGAGCAAGGCAGAGGTTGGGCAAGGAGCGAGGCAAAGGCTAGGCAATGAATGAGGCCGTGGGAAGATGAGGGTGTAGAGAAGAGGGGGGTGAAGAGAGATGAGAGAGGGATGAGAGACGAGGGCAGAGAGGAGAAGAAAGATGAGAGGTGGCAGTAGTAAATGAGAGGTTAGGGGTAGGTTAGATTTTTATATGGGGTAAGTTAGGGCTTTATGGGCTTTATGGGTTTGATGGGTTTTTACATATAATAATAATAATATAATAAATTATTATTATTATTATTATTATTATTATTATTATTATTATTATTATTATTATTATTATTATTATTATATTAACAAAATATTTTTAAAATATAAATTTACTTTCTAAAATTGTAAAATAAATTTGATAAATATGATATATATTATATAAATATATATTAACATATATTAATATTATTATACTTATAATTATTATTCATAAAAAATGTTTTAAAAATATTACATAACTTTCTAAAATTATTATTATATATATATGATTATTATTAGTATTATTATTATGATAAATTAATTTTTTATTATATGATATTTTTAATTATTATATCATATACATATTTATATATCATACATATGATATAAGTACACATACACACACACACAAATATATTATTATTATTATTATTATTATTATTATTATTATTATTATTATTATTATTATTATTATTGTTGTTATTATTATGTTTATTATGTTTATATATTTGTATATGGTATATGGTGTGTGTGTGTGTGTGTGTGTATGATATATATGATATATAGGAAATAATAAAAAAAGATAAATATATTTATGTATATATATATATATAAATAAATTACTATTATTATTGTTATTATTATTATTTATAGTAAAATTTTTTTGAAATACTATTTTTGTTTATAAAATCATAAATTTATTAGTTTCCAATAGCCTTTGCGATAAAAAAGTCAACCTTTATGTTGGCAATTTTCCAACAGCTATCACATTGTAAATGTGGTTGGCCATCACGTTGGAAATGTTCCAACAGCCTTCACATTGGAAATGATAGCTTGCATGTTACAAATTTTTCAATGGCCAAGCCGTTGAAAACTGTTGTCTTCAAAACTTCTAATGTCTTCAAAACTTCTAATGTGAAGGCCATTAGAAAATTACCTTCATTGTTTTCAATGGCCTTTTGCTTTGGAAATTTTCAATGGCTTGACCATTGAAAATTTGGCTATTAGAAAAATGAGTTTTTTTAGTAGTGATGCTAAATGTTCAACTAAAAGATAGGCTTAATCTACAAAACCACCACTGCTCCCTCTTGCCCTCACTAAATTCTTCAAAGTTAAAAGCAAGTCTTTGCAATGACTTCGATTGAGAATAATGCCTGCAATTAGTATCATGTTAGAATTAATTATTAATTGTTATGATATTTTGTTTAAACCTCTAATTCTGAAGCTTAAGGGCCGTGGCATTCGAATGAGGTGGCAAGCCAATCACCACCTCCGCTGGGATGACGGAGGGTAGTAGTTCACCCACATTGATTGGAACCCATCTTCAAACAGTTCCTCAAGTTTGTTATCCTCAATTCTCAGAGCTCTTACTATGAACCCAATGAGGGTCATGCCAAGATATTGCATTTCACATATGTATGTCTCTAGAGTGTTCTTGCATGTACATTCCATATATAAATTTGCATAATTTATATTTTCAGCATAACTTCAACCATTAATTAATATTATAAATTTCACGACACCTATTCCAATGTAGATGGAATTGAAATGTTGTATGATGATGATGATGATTAAGTAAAATTAACTAGAGGCTGATCGTATGGAATCTTGCCTACAGGCCAGCTCAAAAAAACAAGAACCCTCAAACTTTATTGAAAATAAATCTGGGATAATAACTCACAAATAGTAGGAAAAAAGTCCAAATAAAGAATAAATTTTTTTAGACTTATGTATCAATACTTGATTGGACTAACAAACCATCACAACACAAATTGTGAATGATGACTGTAATAGAATAGGTTGCTTCCATAGCACATTAATTATACTTTCATTTATGCAATCTAGTGCATTATATTCAGGCACATATATAAATTCTAGATAAAAATATAACAAACAAAACAAAAATTCAAAGACCTACATAGAAAAGTGGCAAGACCTGAAATTTCAGAATCTAAATTCTGATAAAAGCTATTATTATTATTTTTTCCAAAGCACATGCCAGTATGTTACGGACTTAAATCCAGAATTACATTGATTTACTTTAGTTACTCATATCTATTAAATCATTTAGTTTAGTATGGAGATTTAGAAAGCGGAGAAAACTTGTATTATTTCTACTTTAACGCCTTAACTTTTATATATAAACTAAGAAATTTGGAAAATGTGAATATTGAATGATGGTTTGAACTGTAAAATAATTTACTAAATATAAAAATATTATAAAGATTCAGAAATTCTCAAAATAGAAAATATTGCAATAGTTTTTAAACTAAGAGTATAATTATCACAAAAGGTGCAAATTTGAAATTTTGGGAAATCGAATCGAGGTTAAGGTGCTTGAACTTACAAGATGCTAATGATACAACACCAAGATTTTATGTAGAGATATGAATTGGAGAGTTATGGCAATATATTAGCCTTTATCTACTAACTGTTAATTACTAAATTACTAATTATTGATCGCTAGTGCTATAACTAAAAAAAATTAAAGAAAGTTATGTCTGAAAATTTATGTGCCAAGTAGTTATTAGATGATTTAAATTTATGTAAGTTTTTGCATAATTCCACTTTAATATATATGTTATATATGAGTAACATCTCTCTTTTCTTTTCTTTTTTTAATTGTTATTGTTTTCCTGATCCGCTTCCTGGCATCAGACAAGTTCACCATCCTTATATCCGCTTCCCACACAATTTTTTATAGCTAATAGAAAAATATTTAATCTATATATTTTTTAATATTTTTATATAAATGAAAAGAAAAATTATATTCAAATGATGAATGAAAATTTTTAATTTTTAATTATTTTTTTTAAATAATCTTAATGAATAAAAAAGTAAACAAATCCAAGTAAAACTTGAGTTAAAAACAAAAGGAGAATTAGCACAAAGAACATATGGTGGAGGTAGTATTAAACAAATTACGAAAAACATCTATTGGAAAAAGTTGCTTTGATATAATTAAGACCTTTTTTGTCATTGACGTAAACAAAGATTTCAATTTAAAGACACCAAAAGCAGTAAGTGTTATATATTATATCTAGTTTTTTTGGAGCAAACATGCTTAAAAAAGAAATATTATCTTACAAATACTTTAGATAGAGTGATAAAAAGTTGTACTGAGAGAGATAAGAACGTCAAGGATGAAGGGAGCTGGTGGAAGAGATGTGGTTTCCTGCTAGAGATAGGATTGGTAGTCATGTAGAACCTATCACCCCAATCTAGATTCCTTTGTTGTGGCCTAGCTATGCTCCCAAATCCTTCAACCTCTCCTGGCCTTACTTGGAATTTCATTCTCTTCCAAGTGTAACTTGTAGAACTTTTTAATGTCTTCCTTCAACTACTCCAGCACCAGGTTGCTAACCCCATGGTTCACTAGTTGAATATTAAATTTGTAAAGCAAGCCGCTTAACATATCACTACAACACAGATTCCAAATCATAACTAAAAATTACAACTGAAATTCAGTCTCTAAGTGTTTCAGTTGCTAAGTAGTTGGAAGTAAAAAGGTGCACTTTTTTTTGTGACTGATAAGTGACTGAAAGTTTCAGTTGCTAAGTAGTTGGAAGTAAATAAGGTACATTTTTTATTGCGACTGATAGCTTCAGTCGCCCACATATTTGTTGCTTTTTAGTCAAAAATGTTTTATAGATTTGATTGCAGTTGCCCTTCAGTCGGAGTTCGGTCACTCCAGCTACTTTTCTTCTTAATTACCCAGTTGTCTCTCATCTCTTTCAACTTCCCTTTTACTTCCCTTCAACTCCATCCTTTCTTCTTCACCTTGCCATTCCGCCTTGCCTTTCCTCCTCACTATTTGCCCCTCTGTCCACCTCTCTCGTCCGCCTCACTCATCCTCATTGCCTCATCATCCATCGTCGCCTGTCCACCTTGCCTCCTTGGCCTCATCGCCATCGCCTCCTTAGCTTGCTCATCGTTCCTCACCATGGCCTCCCGGCCTTTGCCTTAGCTTCAGCTTCATTTGACTCAGTCTCTTCCTTGGCCTCGCCATCATCCGCCTCAGTCTCCAGCCGTTTGTCTCGGCCTCCTCTACCTCCACCTTGGCCTCCTCTACCTTTGTCTCGGCCTTCTCAGCCTTATCCACCTTGGTCTTCTCTAAATCTAAGTTTTGAAATTGGGAATTTTGAAATTTTTGAACTATGATTGTTACAATGAAATTTTTGAATTTTCCTCTGGATCTAATTTTTGAATTTTTTTAATGTTATATTTTGGTATGTATGTTAAATTTTATATTAATGTAAATGTGTTTTATTTAAATTTAAATTTTATTATTTGATTATTTTATTATTAATATTTAATATAAGATAATATTCATAGCAATTTAGTGAAAGTATTAATTAAATAATAAATGAAATAAATAATCAATGAAATTAAATAATTCTTATATTAAATAATAATGTATTTTGTTTAAAACAAGAGTTTTATTGTAGCGACCGACTATGGCAGTCGCTAATATAGCAACTGAACTAATCAGTCACAACCCATAATATTCTCGACTAGTTTTTGACTGAAGGTTTCAGTCGCTTTTTGTAGTCGAATTTAGTCGCAATTAAATTGTGAATTTAAAAAATTTGACTGTCATCCATAGTAGCAAAGCAGTTGCTTCTAGTCAATATCGTGACTAAAATGCGACTAGACTCTCAGTCGTGATTTTACATCTATTTTGTAGTGAATGTAATTAATATTCATTAAAAGAGGGAATACAAAATTAATAAGCCTGAAAGATACCCAATTCCTTACAAGTAGATTTCAACTTTTCAAGCTCAACACAAGACAGCATCATTGTACCTAGAAAGCAATTGGCTCATGTCAATTGTTGGCAAAAAAATAGGAAATGAAAAGGCATAAGGCTCTTGATTGAGATCAGGTATTGTTGAGGGATTTGACTATTTGGGTCTTTGAGGAGTTCTTGCACATTATCATTGAGGTTGTAATGTTGTTCTTTGCCATTTTCTTAACTTCCAAGGCTTGCTCTTTTCTTTTATGTTACACCTATTTATATAGAGTAAAAAAGTAGAAATGGAAATAATAATAATAATAATAATAATAATAATAATAATAATAATAATAATAATAATAATAATAATAATAATAACAATACAACATATTACACTATTTATATAGTCGCCGACATGTCGAACACCTAAATAATTGCGAAAAAGAGGACTCAACTTTTTTTGTGATCGAATAGCCACCAAAAATTTTTGGTCACCATATAGTCACTGGAATGGCCACCCTAACCACCGTTTCAGTTACCAAAAATTCAATCACAATTTTCAATGTCTAAATGGTCACAGCACTGGCCATATGGGTTATCACTTTTTATGGACCCTCAAATTTCGTGGCTTTTGGTTGTTAGGATTGTTGCTCCATCATTATTAATCAGCTTGACCTGCTCCCTTCCTCATTTTACTCATCCGGGCTACCTATTTTTTCTCTTTCACTTCCTCTCAGCCTTACCCTAGCTATTTGCAAAAAAGTTCTAGTTAGTACTGAGCTCTTCAGTGATTCAAGAGTACACTTATTGTGAGGTAAGTTTATTTTTATGGTTATATGAGTGATAATATTTTATAGTTGTTATTGAAAATGGTTGTTTATTTTGAACGTATAATTTATTTTTTTTTAAATGGTTAAATAGATTGATCTTACATGCATTTAAACCATAGATTGCCTTTTAATGATTACTATTGCTGTGAGAAATATTTATGTTGTACATTGATTCTGATGATTTGGAATATGTATATGCATAATATTTATCTTTACAGTAATCATTAATTATCCAAGTTGGACAATTTAGAAATGTATAAGTGATATCATACTATTATTGTTGTGATTTGTCTTTTAGGTGAAGATGTTTTAGTGGTATGAACACTATTTCTCGGATACTTGATTTAAGATATATTTCTCCAAAATACAATATTCTAAGAAACTGTGGGGACATGCTGTCGAAATTTCTTCAGGTCTATGAGACAAATTATAATGTGTTAGTACAATATGGCGTGTACATTTCTAAATAGGCTCGGGTCATTCCCTTTAGATATTATAGTTGGATTATAGGAAAACATGAATTTTTATTTATTAATAGTTTTTTCTTTATTTGATTTTTTGGGTCACCAAATGTTATGGATAATGGACATAATTGGATGCATAAACAACTGTTGGCAAATGGATATACGAATCCAGAATTTATCAATAGCATAAGACATTTTTTATCAGTTGTGTGTAGAAATGATGAGATAGAGTTGTTGAAATGTCCATGTTGTCATTGTCATAATAGATATTTTCAAACACAAAATGAAGTGGGAGAGCATTTGTGTCGAGTTAGATTTATAGATAATTATTATGTATGATATTGTCACAAAGAGAAATTTAATATGGAATAACATAATTATTATTGGGGAGAAACATCAAATCCATCATTATTAGGAACAAATTTGGACAACCATATTAAGTATGACATTAGAAGTGGATATGAGCAAATGGTGATCGATTCTATAGGATCGATGAGTAATACTCATCCGAATAATGAAACAAATGTAAATGATGGGAATGAAGAAGAAAATGATGACAATAATGCAACTAATTTGAATGATGTAGGGGAAGAAATTCCAAATTCTAATGCACAAAATTTTTACAATCTACTTAGTGATGCTTCAACACCTTTATGGGAATGATGTACAAAACACAAATGGTTATCAGCAATATCTTAATTTTTAAACTCTAAAAGTTAGTTCAATTTGTTATATGCTTTCTTTGATAAGGTACTATTACTTGTGAAGGAAATGACACCAGAGGATAGCAGATTACCAGATACATTATATGACTCGAAGCAAATGATGAAAGGATTGGGCTTACCATATTTGAAAATAGATGCATGCCCAAAGAATTGCATGCCATTTGATGGTGAGAATGTACAACTGACGCACTACTCAGTTTGTGGGCAGTGTGGATATAAAGAAGAGGCATTAAATAAAGGGAAAAAAAACAATTCCAGAAAAGATGCTTTCATATTTACCAATAATTGATTAGTTGAAGCATTTATTTATGTAAAAAAAAATGGCTAAACATATGACTTGGCATGCAAAAAATGGGTTGGAAGGTGATAATATGTTGGGACATACATGCCAAATAGAAGCATGGAGGAATTTGGATCAAACATTCCCTACATTTTCCTTAGAAGTTAGGAATGTGAGGCTTATTTTATGCACTAATGGATTTATACTAAATTCTGTAGCTAGAGCCACATATTCAATTTAGCTTGTGTTTATAGCAGTTTACAATTTACCACCAGATATGTGTATGAAAGAATTGTACATATTTTTATCATTACAAATTCTAGGACTTAGATAATCGGATCAAAATATAGACGTGTTTCTTAGCCCACTAATTGAGGAGTTAAAAATGTTATGGGATGAAGGTGTTGAAACATGGAATGCATTTCGTTCTCAAAATTGTATGATGCATGCATGCTTACTATGGATAATCAGTGATTTCTCAGCATATGAGATGCTGTAAGGATGAAGTACACATGGTAAACTAACATGCCCATATTGCATGGATAGTCTAGAGACATTTCAGTTGAAACATGGATGAAAACCCTACTGTTGGGATTGTCGTAGGAAGTTTTTGCCATATAATCATCCATTTCATACAAATTTCACTACATTTAGGCCTAGTAAGAAAAAGTGGTCGACTATTATATTGCGTATGTCCGATGAGGAGATATTAAAAATGTTGGATAATCTTCAGTTCCCACCTTTTGGTATTGATTAGGATAATCATCAAATGGATTTGGAAGAAGTCATAACTGGCTGAAACATTCTATTTTTTGGGAGTTGCCCTATTGGAAGCATTTTTTATTAAGACATAACATTGATGTCATGCACATTGAGAAGAACTGTTTTGAAATTTTATTTTATACTGTAATGAACGTAAAAGGTAAGACAAAGGACAATAAAATTGCACGATTGGATTTAATAGATATAAAGATGCATTAAGAACTGCACTTGAAAAAAATGGCTAATTCAACTATTAAACCGAAGGTTACTTATACTCTGGACAAGGATCAAGTTTGACAGATGTGCTTGTTGCTTAAGGATTTAAGATTTTCGGATGGGTATGCTTCAAATTTATCTCATAATGTGAATGTGTCAGACAATAGTTTCCATGCCTTAAAGAGCCATGATTGTCATGTATTCTTGCAACGTTTATTCCCGATCACACTACATGGATATTTAGTTCCTGTTATCTAGGAAACAATATCCAAGTTTTGTTCATTTCTCTGACAATTATGTTCAAGAAAAATTGAGTTACAAGATGTAAAAAATTGGAACATGGCATCATTAGCACTATGTGTAAGCTTAAGAAGATTTTTCCTCTAGCTTTTTTCGATTCAATTGAGCACCTAACTATGCACATATCATGTGAGGCCTATCTTTATGGACTAGTACAATATCATTGGATGTATCTTTTTTAGAGTTATATGTAATTGTTTATATTTTCATGTAGTTACAATGTTATGAAATAATGATAATTTTCTTATTGAGAAGTGTTTTTGTCCAAAAATGTTTAAGTTAATGCACTCTCTTAAATGGATGGCCTGTAACAAAGCAAAGTTGGAGGGGTCAATTGTTGAAGCGTACTTAGTTCAAGAGATGACTACTTTTTGTGAACATTATTTTGGTTCCGGCACAAAAACAAGGCTAAATCGAGAATCGTGAAATTTTAGTACCAATCTGGAGGCATCTCGTGTACCCTTTGAATCCCTTAAAGTTTTTTGCAATGAAGTTCAAAACTTTCCCTCATGTGGGCTCGAAAGGGTGCTTAATGAAAATGAATTGCATCAAGCCCATTGATATATTTTGTTAAATAGTGAAGAAGTCAAACATTATGTTGGGTTAGTATGGTCAAGCACTTGGAAGTTCATATTGCATATCCAAGATTTTGCAAGTTGTAATTTGTAATGCATTTTCCTTGGGCATGCAAGGTTTTTGCAGATGTCTTACAACAAAAGTTCCCTCATGTGAGCAAAAGAGAACTTGAGACATATCTACATCAACATTTAGCACAATGGTTTCAGGAATATGTACGATATATATATTTCTAAACTCGACTTTGTTATGTTTCAGTATCTAATTTGATGTTAATTACTACCATATGTTGTATTGTATAGGGAGAAAAATGGCTAGAATGGCTAAGTGATCAATTGTTGGAATTATCTCATGGCTCACTATACACAGCAACATGTTATAATGGCTGTATACTAAACAGATTCCAATTTCACGCACAAATGTATGGGTTGACCAAGACAACAGCCAACTGAGGTGTAATGATTAAAGGTGAGACATGTGGATAGGGGGTTTCGACTTTTATGGAATTATTGATGATATTATTGAACTAGAGTATTCTGGAGCATTTGCCAATAAAGTCACTTTATTTAAGTACACATGGTTTGATCCAACTTGTGGTGTTTGTGCACATTTTTATTCTGGTTTAGTTGATATGAAGTGGAGATCGATGTTAAATCTACCGGAGCCTTTCATTCTTGTCTGTCAAGCTCAACAAGTGTACTATACCAAGTATCCCAATTGTTCATTACAAAGCTGGTGGGCGGTCCTTATAATCAAGCCTTGTTTATTTGTTGAGTGTGACATGGCTGATAATGTGGAAGACCAACTTGACATCTCTTCTATTCATAGAGCAACTGATGAACCGTTCCAACAACTTGACATCGAGAATGAAGTGGCTATGTTTGATTCACCCGAACTTGGTACTATTAACATACTGGTTGACTTGACCGCCTAGGGGATATTCTTCCACAAAATATTGGTCATAATGCGATTGACCTAAATGATGAGGTCGTGATGTTCGAAGCTAATGAAGATGACGTTCAATTGTCTAAAGATGACGATGATTAGTTCTGCAAAAACTTCTATTAGGAGATTTATAACAGTTTGTTGTGTCAACATTTGTTACAATATAATTTGGTCTATTTTAATTACTTATATATTAATTATTTATAGTTTAATAAATTATGTTTTAATTACTTATATTTTAATTATTTATATGTTAATTACCTATTTAAAAATATTAGAATATTAGGAATTAATATTACATTATTTTAATTTGTTCTCATTTAATTATATTTTAATTACTTGTACTTTAATTAGTTATATTATTTTATCAATTATATTTTAATTAGTTATATCATACTTACTTATATGTAATTAGTTATATTTTAATGTGTTACATAGGAATTAATACTACACCTTGGAAATAATTTAATCAGATATTAACGCTCTAAAGGGTAAATTCAAAACTTGAAATAGGCGACCACTGAAACAGTTACTCATGTGGTCACAAAGTGGAGGGACATAAAAAATTTGGGCTACCATTTAAACGGTCACAAGAACGGTGGCTTTGACAACTAAATTACCATCCTCCCCATATCCTTCAAAATAGCCACCATTTGCGTGAACAAACATGAAGGTCTCTTCTGTCTTTTCACTTTGTCTGACCGTTTGGGTTACTGTTAATTCTATATTTCCCTCCACACTTTTAAAAACCATCATCATCTTTAACCAAATCACCAAAACCACGCATTTCTCTTCTTTGCCACCTCTACTCGCTGAGGGGTTTGTGCTCATCGGTGTTTCTCCAAATTCTTCTATAATTTCTTTCAAATAGGTAAGTTTCTCTTAACAGTTCTCAAATATTGCATGTTATCTAGGCAAAAAATGGTGTCAAATTCATGATGCTTTGGATTTTTTTTCTTGGTGGCAAAAAGTTGTTGCAATTTGTTGCTTTCTTCTTAAGGAATATTTTATTTCATGCATGGCTGTTTCTACTGGTGCAATTTATGTGCAAAATTCATCATCTTTCTTTGGCAAATTTTTTCTCTGCATTTTTTTTTTGGAATTCTCAACTACTTTGAGTTAATCAATACATATGTGGTAGGATTTTTTGGTTACCTAAAATTTCTCTCATAAAGGCATTGAATTTTTCTCAAATTTATTGTTTTTCAATTTTTCCAAAAAAGCCTCAAATTTCTCTCAAATTAGTTGTATTCTAATTTTTTCCAAAATCACCTAGAATTTCTCTCAAATTAGTTGTTTTCTTCTATAGAATTTTTTTTGTGTGTTTTTTTTAAATTGTTTGCTGTTTGTATATATGTTATACAATTTTTTTGTTGCTGAAAATATGGCATTAAACATAATTATAGGCGCATATTGTTGGTTGAATATATGTATATTGCTAAAAATAATGTAGTGAAGTTTGCTATTTTTTTTTCTATCACTATTCTATTTTACATTAGATGCATTTTTCTAATCAATTACTACAGTTAGATTTCACTAAAAAATTAGTTTGCTAAAAATTTGTTCACAAAAAATTTAGTTTACTAAAAATTTTTTTCACTAAAAATTTAGTTTACAAAAAAAATTAGTTCACTAAAAATTTTGTTCACTAAAAATATAATTTACTATAAATTTTAGGTGTATATTGCCAAAATTTTTAATTTATATTTCTATGTACACCGGCACTTTTAGGTGATGGCTTGTCGACCCTTACATCTAGACAAAGTGGTGATTAGGATCCATTACATTACCAATTCGATTGTGGGAGGGGTTTGTCTATGTAGGATCAGCCATCTGACTATCCCACTCGAGATCAGCCATCCATGCATAGAGGGAGGGGGACCGATACTAGGCATTATATTTATCGAGCAAAGCTAGCCACTAGTGGGGTTTCTTACACCTAGCATGATCTATCTTTGGGTATAGCATTATAGTACCCACGCCCACATGTTTCCGCTTCTGCTCAAAGTGAGGATGCGATTAGAATGAGTCACTTTGACATTGGTAATTTTCCCATACCACATGAGTTACCTGGCCCAGTGTCAGAGCCTGGCTCTAAGAACCACAGCCAGCTGGCACAGTTAGTCATGATCCCATCCCAAACACACAGTAGCAAAGTCATCAAGAGGATGTTGCACAACATGTTATTATCCCATCTGAGTAAGTTATGATAATATATGTATGATAATTTATTATTATTATTATTATTATTATTATTATTATTATTATTATTATTATTATTATTATTATTATTACTTGTTAATTGTTATTGAGTTGAATTATATTTTTTTCTAGCTTTTTTTGTACCAAGGTGGTTCGTGATAAGGCTAGCAACATCTCACTATTTGTTTTTAAGGGTGAAGCTGTAGAGTTTAAGGACCTCATGAAGACTAGAAGGTAGGAGTATCTAGATATGCTATAGGTAACTGTAATTTTTAAGTATTATTTTTTAAGGAAATTGTACATTGATTTATATCATAACCATTGTTTGTGTTGTGAAAATTTAAACAAACATATAAATGGGTGCCTGAGGATGACTTAGCAGTTAAGAATGCTTATTTTGAGCTTCTAAGAAAAAGTTGTAAGAATAAGCTAAGTAAACTATGAACTGCAGCAATAGAGAATGTGGGTCCTAATTTTTACCCGGAGCAAGATTACTTTTATCCCATGCCTCACCGAGCGGCTGAGATTGTATCCACCAATTGGATAAAGTTGTGTGAAACCTGGAATACCCTAGATTGGAAGCAAAAGAGCCTGTAAGGGAAGAAGAATAAAAGAGGGAAAGATGCTCCACTAGATACTTAGGGGCCAAAGCATTCCATGGGTAATCTAACAAAGGAAATTTTCTTCGATAAGATGGTAAAACTTCAATTTCCTTTCATATATTTAATTAATAGTTTTCAAACTTTAAAGCTAAACTTGCAACAAGCTTTTGAAATGAAAAAGTAGTCAATGTGTCATGAGTTCTATGAGAGAGTCACAACAAAAAAAGGTACCACGGAAAGGTTTTCTGAGTCACAGAGGAAGCTACACATTAGAATCAAATTTTGCCATGTTGTCATGTATTTATTTTCAATTCATTTTTTGTACTCACTTTTATAAATTCCTAGGAGGACTCCATGGTATAGGTTAGATTGCACCATGGGGAAAATTCGCTGTATCATCCCTAACTCAACCCAACGACATGATAAACGGTCACAGGTGGGCCCAAGAAAAAAGAGTGGTCAAGCGTCGCAGAATTCTTTGCATTTCTTGATAAATATTAGTGATCACGATCAGAGGTACTTCACAAAAAGATTGCTACATTTGTTTCTTCATATATTTCTAATTTGTTTAGTTATATTATTTCTTTTACAAATTAATTACATGTCTTGTTTAGCTTCATTACTTGTTATTTGCTTTTTTTTTTTTATAAAAACAATAGGGTTACTTTGATTCATGCACTGAGCAGTAATTTCAGCACTTAACAACCATCAACAATCACAAAACCATATTGCTTTCCACCCAAACTTCTAGTTCTAATAAGTCCATGTGAAATAGTTGGAGAGGCCTCGAAGTTGAAACACAATTTTTTTGATTTGAAAGAAACCTTAGTTTGCTTTCCTCTCATGCAAGCATCAAACACTTTATCCTTTTCAAATTTCTTTTTTTGTAAGCCTCTAACGAAATCAATATTCATAAGTTTTGAAATTGTGTGCATACTAGTATGACCAAGTCTCCTATGTCATAGCCAACCATCATCCTTGTTTATGGCCATTAGACACTTCACATTGAAAGAAGAAAAGTCATTCAAATCAATCACAGTGAACTTAGTTTGATTAGAAGCAATACCAATGAACTTAGTTTAATTAGAAACAATATCAATCAGTTCACATACAAGAGCTTCAAATATAACTTTATAACCTCTACCACACAACTGACTAATACTAAGTACGTTATCCTTCAATCCATCAACCAGCAACACATTGTCAATTAAGGAGAAATTTTCTTACCAACCTTACTAATACCAATGATAGTACCTTTGCTATTATCTCTAAATGAGATGGTTTCTCCTTCTTTTGGCTTGAGGCTTATAAAATGAGACTTGTCGTTGGTCATACGTCTTGAGCATCCACTATCCAAGTACTAAATTTCCTTTCTTGTCCCTATAAATGAACAATGACTTGTTGGATTTTGATACTCAAATTTTCTTAGGTTCTTTAATGTTAGTCACAACCTTTGTTCCCTTAGGAAACTAAATCATCTTAAAGCCAATTTGTGCATTTGGTTTCTTGGTTATGCAGTCATATGCATAATGACCCTTTGTACCACATGCGTGACAAGTTGTGAATAGGTTACACATAGTAGATGATGCACCAACAAACCTATTTTCAAAATTTTTTTCCTTAACTAAAGGATTGTAACCTATTCCGGCCTTGTCATAAACACCTTTTTGTGCTCCAAGTAACAAGTCAATTTTTTCTTTTCCCTTGAAAAATCTAGACTAAGATTTTGTGAGATCAAAGTTCTCCTTTTTTAGCTCATTTTTTTCTTTAGTCAAGGATGCATTCAAAGCTTTCAATTCACCTACTTCTTTAGCAAGCTTTTGGGAATGTTTGTAAAGAGCATTGAAAGCATTTTTCAATTTCAAATATTCACTTCCTATAGATATGTATGAGCTAGATGAGTCACTTGAATAGTTGTTTACCTCATTTTCCATGAGACATAGGTTGGAATGACTTTGGCTTGTTAAGGAGGCTACATCATCATCTATTACCAAGCAAAGATTTACTTGATCACTTGTGCCATGAAGATGATCCTTAACTTGAAGATGAGTCACTTTTACTCCAAGTCGCCATAGCTTTTTCATTTTTTTTCATAGATAATTTCTTGTGCTTGTTGGGTTTCTTCTTCTTCTTTAATGGACAATTGAATTGGAGATGTCTACGCTCGTTACAGTTATGGAAAATAACTTTATCATTCATATTGGACCCTTCTCCTTTTCTTCTTTCGTGCTTCTCCTTTTTTAAATTCTTGCTTCTTGATTTCTTGGACATCTTACTCAATTTCCTTACTAAGAGGGCCACATCTCTTCATCTTTACTTGATGATGTTTCATCCTCTTAAGTCTACAAGGCTGTTGATTTATTCTTCTTAATGTACCTTTCCTCAACTTGCTCCTTCATTTAATAAGTCAACAACTTTCCAAAGAGCACATCCACATGCATGGTTTTGATGCTTCCTCTTTCATTGATGGCTTCAACTATGCTCTTCCATGATGGAGGTAAGCTTCACAAGATTTTCCTCATCAATTCTTCATTTGTATACTTTTTTCCAAGCAACTTAAATGGTGTAAGGATCTCATTAAACCTTCTAAACATTTCTTGAATGCTTTCATTTGGCTTCACGGTAAATAACTCATATGCCCCCACAAGCATATGCATCTTGGTGTCTTTTACTTGAGTGGTTCCTTCATAAGTCACCAATATCTTCTTACATATATACCTAGCAGTTCCACACAAAAAAAACCAAACTGTATGCATTGGGGGTTAGTGCACAATATATGATATTCATTGCCCTTGCATTTATAGTGCACATGAGATCATCATTCGGTTCAAATTTCGTTTGATCTTTTAGCACTTGGTTTCCACCAACCATTTTGTAAGAATCCTAGGACTATCCTTAATGATCCTCCAAAGAGCATGATCAATCGCTTGGATATTAATCTCCATTTTAGTTTTCCACCAATTAAAGTTGTAAAGTCAAACAAAGGTGGCCTAGATGGGTTTTGCCCCTGAAGAAGCATACTAATGGTTGTCATGGATCTTTAAGCTTAAAAATCACTAGATTTTGTCAAAACACAGCTGCTAGCTCCTATATCAATTGTTTTCCCATGTGCAACCAAGAGGGGGGTGAATTGGCTGAGTTCCAAAAATCACAAAAAATGGGTTTTTAACACTTAAACCAAAATACAATTTAATATACAATAAAAAACCTATTCTAACTAGAAAATGATGACCACAATTATCCTAAGTTTTTCTTTGAAAGTGAGCTTTGAAGAATTTTTAAAATCAAGCAACTTCAACCAAGGTAAAAGCACAAGTCACTAAGCAACGATCAAGTAAGTAGAGGGAGATAGCTTGCACATATGGATTTTTATAAAGGTTCAGTTTCTCTTCTTAGGAGCCTACTTTTTTCCTCAAGTTCATCACTTTAGAGTTTTTTTGTCTACTATGATTCACAAGAGTACACAAGAATACACAATCCTTTAGTAGTTCTCTCTACCACAACCACTCACTAGTTTTGCTAAAGACTAACTAGAAACCTTTCTAACTCTCTTTCCCTTGCAAGGAAATAGCACAAACAAACACTCAAGAGAAACTCACAAATTTTGTAGTTGCAAGGTGGTAAGAACAATAGAAGCACTGAAAGCTAGATAAGTAAGCAAAAGCTCAATCTCTTAGCAATTCTCAAGGTTAAGCTCATTGAAGTTGAAATCTCTTTTCTTGTTGCGAAGAGTTTTTTCTCAGCTGATTCTTGATGTTTTTATACTCAAATGGATGAAAAAGAGATTTTGAAGATCATTGGAATGATCAGAAAATCCCCCAAAAAATTGGTGAACATTGCTGTCAATTTTGACAATAAGTCGCCTTTCTTGCCTAGTTTCACCCAGATTACCAACTTTCACTTGGTTAAAAATTTAGTCTCATAAGGTCACTCAAGGTTTGATCTCGAACAGCTAGATTGCTAATTAATAAACTTTTCACTCAGTTGAAAAATTTTCACTTGAGTGATTTTTTTGTCCAGGGCTAAATTACTCTTAGGTTTGAAAAATTGCTCTAGTTTCAACATGTTGAAATACTTCCATCCTGTTGAAACTGTAGCTCTAATTTTTTCTCACTTCAGACTTCCAAACTTCAACAAATTTTGCACAAAAAAGATCTCTTCTTTCACAAGTAACACTTGAATCACCAAAAGTACTTGAAATGTACTTAAGAAACATTTTCTCTTTCCAAAGATCAAAACTTTATCAACAAGATGCCAATGTATAAAACTATAAATAAAGTCTTAAAACACATAAAACAAATATGTTTTGTTATCATCAAAATCAAATAAATATAAGCCATGAGCGGGACAAATTCAATAAATTACATATTAATGAACAATCGACACTTTTTACAAACTTTCATACATACCATAACACAATAATAATCAGTAGAATAGAGAAAAATGGTAGAAAAAAATCACAAATTGAGCTCTTTCATATGGCCATAAATGGAACTTCTCTAATGATAGGTACCTGAATAGCATAGACTAACATGCCGAGGACTATCGTTATAGTTACATGACCAAAAAAGGGAAAGGTGTCACCGTGCGAGCCTTGACTTACTAGACAGATAAACAAAAGACCAACCTCACATGACAAAAAAAGAAGTAAAGGACCAAAATTTTGCCATTAATCCCCCAGGCCAAATATAGCTGTCATCACCTCCACGGACTTTTCTCCCATAATTTATCACACATATTTTTTATACAAACAAATGGTTAGTGAATTCTGCCCATTAAATTATAATTTAAATTTTTATGATTAAAAAGATTAACAATTACTAATTCCAATCTCTATAGTTATGCAGAAATTTGAAGCATTAGCTCCATATTACTTCATGAGTTTTTCTATCAATTGGAAATATTTAAATTTAAGAAAATAGATATTATTTAAAGTTATAATATAAAAACTCAAAAGCTAAATATAGTTTACGAAATTGAAGTTATGATCACTTTTCTTTCATTAACTAGAAATAACATTAAAAAAATAAAAATGAACTCATGGAAATTGAGGATTGACAGCTTGGAAATTAGAGAAGTTACAAACAATTACAATTTTACAATTTCTAACTTGCAAATGGTTGTTGTGATGGATTGACAGTTAGGTGATAGCTGTTAATTGTTGGATATAGGCCCGGTTTAGTACTAAAAATTTTAACGTGGGAAAGATAAAAGTATACAAAGTTCTTTTGATATACATAAAAGTATAAATTTTTGCATAAAAAAAGTTAAAACTAGTATTTTTTTTTACTCTTTTACTATTTATGTTGTCATATATATATATATTTTTCTAATTTTTTAAAATACTTCATAATATATATATATATGAGAAAAATATTTGCGGCGCAAGCCACGCACCCTGGGCACACACATTTTATTAATCATGAAAAAAAAATGTCCGACGACATTTACATTAAAATGTTTGAGGCAATGCTCACAAATTATCGGACATTTTTTTTTTCATGATTAATAAAATGCGTCTGCCCAGGGTGGAGGTGAGGTGCTGGATGGCTCGCGCTCCAAATATTTTTCATAGTTATATATATAGTTTATATTTTATGAAGTATTTTAAATAATTCAAAAAAATTTAAAATTTAACCATAAATGCTGATTATCACCTCAATTTTATCTTTCCCATGTTAAAATTTCTGGTACTAAGCTGGGCCCTATACACGACAATTAATAACTATCACTTGACTGTCAATCCATCACAACAACTATTTGCAAGTTAAAAATTGTAAAATTGTAATTGTTTGTAACTTCTCTAATTTCCAAGTTGCCCATCCTCAATTTTCATGAGTTCATTTTTATTTTTTACTTAGTGAAAGAAAAGTGATCATAACTTCAATTTCGTAAACTATATTTAGCTTTTGATATTTATACTATAACTTTAAATCATATCTATTTTCTTAAATTTAACTATTTCTAATTGATATAAAAAGTCATGATATAATCTGGAGTTGATACTCCAAATTCCTGCATAACTATAGAGATTGAAATTAGTAATTGCTAACATTTTTAATCATAAAAATTTAAATTATAATTTAATTGTTAGAATTCACTAACCATTTGTTGGAAATACTAAAATCTATGTGATAAATTAAGCGAGAAGAGGCTGTGGAGGTGATGACAAGTATATTTGGCCTGGGGGATTAATGCAAAAATTTTGGTCTTCAACATTTTTTTTTTTTGGTCATGTGAGGTTGGTCTGTTGTTTATATGTTAGGTATGGCAAGGCTAGCATGGTGACACCTTACCCTTTTTTGGTCATGTAATTATAGTGATAGTCCTCAACATTTTAGTTTGTGTTATTTAGGTACTTGACATTAGAAAAGTTCCAAGTATGCCACTATCAAAGAGCTAGATTTGTCAATTTTTTCTACCACTTTTCTCAATTCTACAGATTTTTATTGTGTTATGGTATGTATGAAAGTTTGTCAAAAGTGTCGATTGTTCATTAATATGTAATCTTTTAGATTTGTTCCACTCATGGCTCATATTTATTTGATTTTTATGATAACAAAACATATTTTTTTTATGTGTTTGAAGGCTTTGTTTAAAGTTTTATACATTGGTATCTTGTTGATAAAGTTTTGATCTTTGGAAAGAAAAAATGTTCCTTAAGTATATTTCAAGTACTTTTGGTAATTCAAGCATTGCCTCTGAAAGAATAGTTCTTTTTTGTGCAAAATTTGTTGAACTTTGGAAGTCTGGAAATGAGAAAAGCCTGGACTTACAATTTTAACAAGGTGAAAATATTTCAACATGTTAAAACCAAAACAATTTTTAGAACTTGAGAACATTTTGGTTCTGGAAAAAAATCAATTGAGTGAAATTATTTCAACCAGGTGAAAAGCTTATTCCAGACCTGCATGCGAGTTTCCGGTTTGAAAATTCATTTAAAATTCATGCCATACTATATTACCACGTGGGTTATGTGCAAGTTAGGTGCTGACAACTCATTAATTAGTAATCTAGCTCTTGGACATCAAACCTTAGATGACCTTGTGAGACTAAATTTTTAACCAAGTGAAAGTTGTTCATTTGGGTGAAACTGGGTGATAGAAGCGATTTCTTGTCAAAATTGACAGCAACGTTCACCAGTTTTTCAGGGAACTTTTCTGATCATTCCAACGATCTTCAAAGTCTCTTTTGCATCCATTTGAGTATAAAAACATCAAGAATCAGCTAAGAAAAAACTCTTCACAACAAGAAAAGAAATTTCAACTTCAATTAGCTTACCCTTGAGAATTGCCAAGAGATTGAGCTTTTACTTGCTTATCTAGTTTTGAGTGCTTCTATTGTTCTTACCACCTTACAACTATGAAATTTGTGAGTTTTTCTTGAGTGTTTATGTTATTTCCTTGCAAGGGAAATAAAGTTAGAAAGATTTCTAGTTAGTCTTTAGCAAAACTAATGAGTGGTTGTGGTAGAGAGTGCTATCAAAGGATTGTGTGTTCTTGTGTACTCTTGTGATTCATAGTGGAGAAGAAAACTCTCAAGTGATGAACTTGAGGAGAGAAGTAGGCTCTTAAGAGGAGAGACTAAACCTTTATAAAAATTCATGTGCGTAAGCTTCTTTCTCTCTACTTACTTGATCACTGCTTGGTGACATGTGCTTTTACCTTGGTTGAAGTTGATTGATTTCAAAAATTCTTCAAAACTAGCTTTCAAAGAAAAACTTAAGATAATTATGGTTTTCATTTTCTGGTTAGAATAGGTTTTTTTATTGTATTTTAAATTGTAATTTGGTTTAAGGGTTTAAGAACCCATTTTTGTTGATTTTTGGAACTCAACTAATTCACCTCCCTTTTGGTTGCACTTTGGCAAAAAATTGATATCAAAGCTAGTGGTTATGTTTTGATAAAATCTAGAGATTTTTAAGCTTAAAGATCCATGGCAACTGCTAGTATGCATCTTAAAGGGCAAAACCCATCTAGGCCTCATTTGTTTGACTATACAAACTTTAATTGGTGGAAAACTAGAGCAGAGATTCATATCAATGCAATTGATCATGCTCTTTGGAGGATCATTAAGAATGGTCTTAGGATTCCTACAAAAATGGTTGGTGGAAACCAAGTGCTAAAAGATTGAATGGAATATGAACCAGAGGATGATCTCATGTGCACTATAAATGCAAGGGCAATGAATATCATATATTGTACACTAACTCCTGATGTATTCAATTTAGACCTCATAATAGGTGAAGCTTCAAGAGGTATTCTAACTAGATTTTGCTTGAGAAACTTATGTAGATATTATGCCTTCTTGTCTCAAATAGAACTAAAACCATTGATGAAGCCCTTGGAGATGAAAATTAGGTTTTGGCTATCCAAGAAGAACTAAACCACTCTCATAAGAATAAGGTTTGGGAACTAGTGCCTAAGCCAAAAGATCACTTCATTATAGGGACGAAATGAGTTTTTAGAAACAAGTTTGATGAAAATGGTGTTGTTACTAGAAACAAGGCAAAGCTTGTTGTAAAGGGCCATAGTCAAGAATAAGGTGTTAACTTTGAAGAAACCTTTGCACCCATTTCAAGCTTAGAAGCTACTAGATTGCTTTATACCTTCACTTGCTATATAAAGACTAAGCTTTTTCAAATGGATGTAAAAAGTATTTTTCTAAAATGGTTTTATTATAAAGGAAGTTTTTCACAAGCTCGCAGTTTTAAAGATCCAAAATTTTTTGCAAACCATGTTTTTAAATTCAAGAAGGCTTTGTGTGGGTTAAAGCAAGCTCCTAAAGCTTGGTATGATAGATTGAGCAAATTCTTGATTGATCAAGGGTTTGTTAGAGTTAAGGTTGATACTACTCCTTTTGTTAAACATTTCAAGGGTGATATGTTGATTGTGCAAATTTTTGTGGATGATATTATATTTGGTGCTACTAATGAATCTTTGTGTGAAGAGTTTTCTGAGTTAATACAAGGTGAATTTGATATGAGCATGATGGGTGAGTTTACCTTCTTCCTTGGGCTTTAAATTAAACAATCGAAAGAAAGCATTTTCTTCAACTAAGATAAGTATGCAAGAGAACTACTCAAGAGGTTTGGCTACTCAAATGCTAAACCTAGTTCCGTTCCAATGAGTGCCACAACTAAGCTTGATGAGTATGAAAATGGTAAGCCTATTGACCAAAAACTTTATAGGAGCATGCCAGGTTTTTTGCATTATTTGACCACAAGTAGGCCGGATATATTGTTTAGTGTTTACTTCTGTGCTCATTTTCAATCATGCCATAAGGAATCACATTTGAAAGTGGTAAAAAGAATTTTTAAATATTTTCTAGATACATCAAAATTAGGATTATAGTACTCAAGAGACACCACTTGTAATCTTTTGGGATATTCCAATGTGGATTATGCTGGAAGCAAAGTGCATAGAAAATCAACTAATTATTCTTGTCAATTTATTAGGTGTTGTCTTGAATCATGATTTTCAAAGAAATAAAATTTTGGTTGCTTTATCCACTGTGGAGGCTGAAAATATTGTGGCCAGGAGTTGTGTGGCTCAATTATTATGGATGAACCAACAATTGAAAAATTGTGGTTTTAATTTCAAAAAGACATTCATTAATTAGGACAACACAAGTGCCATAAGTCTAGTTGAAAATTCGGTTTTCCATTCTAGAGCAATGCATATAGAAGTTAGACATCATTTTATTAGAGATTATGTGCATGATAGTTATATTCTACTTGAATTTTTTAACACTCAACACCAATTGGCTATTATTTTTACCAAACCTTTAAGTGAAGAAAGACTTATTTTTATTAGGAAAGAACTAGGACTGAGCAACCCAAGGTAACTTGCTTTTTATACTAGAAAGAATGGAATTATATTATCTTAAAAACTCAATTTCATGGCAATATAACTCAAATGTTCAAATATTAAAGTGTGCCACTCTTCTTTTTCAATCTTATTTAGGGTTGTTTTGGGGTTTCAAAGTTGTTTTTCATTCAAGTGTTTTAAGAATTTTGCTTCCAGATTTTTGTTTCCAAGCTCTCTGTCCATTTGCTCCAACCAAGTTTTTTTTTTCAATTGAGTGTTTTGTTTAAAAGGAGGTTTTCTTTTATTAAAATGTCACCCTTTTAGTGTTTTGCAAAACTCAAACTCATAATCAAAGTTATTGCTACTTTGCTTTCTTTATACTCAAACGAAATGTCTTGTTTTTGCTTAGTCAAATCATTCACCCAACCATCCTTATTTGGCCTTACTTCTCTTAGACCGCCAATGTTACTCACCAACTGTCCACCATCCATTCTCCTTCTGGCATGCTATTCCCCTGTTAACTACAGGCAGCCCAAAATTAGGGCTTCTCTCCTTCACTTCTCTGTGATTTTACCCATGGCACATCGAACTCGTGGTGGAGTCGTACCAAAGAAGGCTTACGATGTTGCTGATAGGGGTGCTTTTTTTTCTAAACTATCTAAGTGGCTCAAGGCAAGTGCTAAACAAACAATCGACCGATAGTCCAACCACCATCTTCTCTACCGTCCCCCTCCTCTAAAGAAGTAAAAATTGAGGTAATGAACTCTCCTACTGTAAATGTGACTCCTATTACTAAAGAAACTCAGAGGATTAAGAAATTGCGTACAAATAGGATTGTTTCTGTTGAAGATTTAAGGAAAGAAAAAGTTTGATAAAATGGTGCTTTGGATGGAATATTTCAAGTTACGATCTTTTTTTAGTTAGAAAACTACAAGTTCAGAGGCTCATATTGGTGGATTTTACAAAAATTTGAAGGTGGGCATGAAATCCTTCACATTTACTAGTTAGATGAATGGCATTAATATTTTTGCATCCAAGGATTATATCTTTGCTCTAGTTGGTGCTAAATAAAAAACTAAGAAGAGTTTCAATTGCCTAACAAAGATTCTTCGAGTTTGCTAGAGTCTCATGATTGAGTTTTGCATTGGATTATTATGGATATTTTGGTGCTTAGGGGGGTGCAAATAATGTCACTTATCATGATGCATTCCCTATGTGTGAGATAGCTAAAGAACTTAATGTAGATTTTGGTGCTAAAATCTTGTACCAAGTTAGCCACCAACAAAGCAGCACCTTTGCCTTAACTTACTCTTATTACTCAGCTTCTTGAAGCCCATGGGGTAGTTTACAACACCTTTGAAATTTAGTTGGAAAATTGTGTATTTCTTGTTGATACTACAAATTTGAGGTTGGGATGTTTAAGGCTTGTTGAACAAGTTGGCTGGAAAAAAAAATGAAACCACTTAGAAGAAGTGCTTTTAGGGCACAATTAGAGAGGTGAAGAGAAAGTGTTGAGATGAAGAGGCTGATGTGGAAAGTGATGAGAGTGTTGATGAGGATGAAGAACATGAGTCCACTAAGTTAGAGAAGCTCACTCATGAGTTAGCCAAAACTAATGCCAAGCTTGATTCCTTCAAACAATCTTAAGATGAAATTCATGCTAAACTTGGGAAGGTTTATGACATCCACTCTCTACTTCCTTAACTTGTTTCTCTCCAAGGCAAAAATTTGGGACTACAATTAAAGATCCTACTGTTGCTGCAAGGCCCAACAACTAGACGGACATCACTTCTAAAGATCCTACAGCCATTACCCCTGCTAATCTAAAGCCAAACCCCTACTTTGCCATCATTCCCCTTCTTCTGAGACCCTTTTTTCCTAACCCCCATTAGTTCATCTTTGGTTCAGCTTTGAAGAACTTGTTCTTAGTGTGACATAAACACTATTTTTAACTTTTTTTTAAACTTGGGTTGCCCATTTAGTTCTATGACTTTTGTTATTATGGATTTGTTATATATGTTTTTAAGTGCTTATGTGTCATACTCTTTTTTATATTGCATTGTCCATTTTTGTCTATGTTATTGTGCTGTCATTTTACTCTTTTTGATTATGAAAAAAGGGGGGAGAAAATTATTGGTTCATTGGTTTGTTGTTAATCTTTATATTTTGCTATTAAATTATACTTATTAATTCTACAATATATATGCAAGAAGTGAGGGGGAGTAGTATTGTTATTGTTGTTTTGAATGTCGAAGAAAGGGGGAGGATGCTTAGTTAGTAATTGTGGAAGTGTTTGGGGTTATATCTGTTAAGTATTGGTTTTTTTGTGAATATCTTGTGGTTGTTTTACATCTTTGAATAGAGAGGTTTAGTTAATTTTTTAGGGGAGACTATATCAAATTTTTCAAAATTCTTATACTTAATCTTTTCTAATGTTTACTAAAAAATGTTTTGTTATCATCAAAAAAGGGAGATTATTGGAGTTGTTCCACTCATGGCTCATCATTATTTGATTTTGATGATAAAAAAACATATTTTTTTTATCTGTTTCAAGGCTTTATTTAAAGTTTTATACATTGGTATCTTGTTGATAATGTTTTGATCTTTGGAAAGAAAAAAAGTTTCTTAAGTATATTTCAAGTACTTTTGTTGATTCAAGCACTGCTTGTGAAAGAAGAGATCTTTTTGGTGCAAAATTTATTGAAGTCTGGAAGTAAAAAAAACTTGGAGCTACAGTTTCAATAAGGTGAAAGTATTTCAACATGTTGAAACTGGAGCAATTTTTGGAGCTCGACAGTATTTTGGTTTTGACAAAACAAATTACTTGAACGAAAGTTTTTCAATCGGGTGAAAAGTTCATTCTAGACCTGCTCACGAGTTTCTGGTTTGAAAATTCTTTGAAAATTTATTTAAAATTTGTGTCACATCAGATTGCCACATGGGTTAGGTGTTGACACCTCATTAATTAGCAATCTATCCATTGGAGATCAAACCTTGGGTGACATTATGAGACTGAATTTTTTAATTGAGGGAAAGTTTTTCACTTGGGTAAAATTGGGCGACAAAGGCGATTTTCTGTCAAAATTGACAACAATGATCACCAGTTTTTCAAGAGATTTTTCTGATCATTCGAATAGTCTTCAACATCTCTTTTGCTTCCATTACAGTATAAAAACTTCAAGAATCACCTAGGAAAAAACTCTTTGCAACAAGAAAAAATATTTCATCTTTAAAGAGCTTAACCTTGAGAATTGTCAAGAAATTGGGTTTTACTTGCTTATCTAACTTTAAGTGCTTATATTGTTCCTACCACCTTGTAACTATGAAATTTATGAGTTTCTCTTGAGTGTTTGAGTTAATTCCTTGTAAGAAAAAAAAAGTTAGAGAGGTTTCGAGTTAGCATTTGGCAAAACAAGTGAGTGGTTGGGGTAGAAAGAGCTACCAAAGGTTGTGTGTTCTTGTGTACTCTTATGATTCATAGTGGAGAATAATGCTCTCAATGTTGCATAAATTCAAAGGTCTGTAGACCAAGTCAAAGTTGCCAGTTAAGTTTGTTTCCACCAGATAATGTTAGCTAGTATTTAGGAGGAAAATTAGTTCAATTGCTATTTGTATTTATCTTAAATTTCCTAGTTTCATGCTCCCAACCATTAGTTGATAGCTCTATTTAAAAAGTACTACTTTGTTCACAAAAGAAAATATGCAAGAAAGTGTTACCTCGCCTGCGAACTTTCTTCTTCTTCTTGCTATGACTTTGACAAATAAGCTTGAATGCGATTATACCAAGCCCTTGGGGCTTGTTTTAGTCCATAAAGTGCCCTTTTTAATCTGTAAAATTTATGTTCTTTTCCAATTTTGACATAACTAGGAGGTTGTTCAATAAATACCTGTTCTTCTAAGTACCCATGTAAGAATGCTGATTTGACATCTAGCTGGAAAATAGGCCAGGAATTTTGTGCTGCCAATGCAACCACCAACCTGATTGTGTCATGTCTTGCAACTAGAGAAAAAACTTCAGTATAGTCGATCCCGTATTGTTGCTTGTATCCCTTGGCCACTAAGCGTGCTTTGTACTTGTCAACTTCACCATTTTCTTTAAGCATTGTTTTGAAGACCCACTTTACACCAATGGTTTTCTGTCCATATGAGCATACATTATTTGTTAAAATTGGAAATAGAGGGAAGATGCTCATTGTTTGCTTGTATGTTGATGATCTTATATTTACTGGAAATTGTGAAGCTATGTTTGTAGAATTCAAGAAGTCTATGATGAATGAATTTGAAATGTTGGATCTTGGTTTGATGCATTATTTTCTTGGCATAGAAGTGAGGCAATCAAGTGATATGATCTTTATGTCTCAAAAAAAATATGTGGAAGAAATTCTGGACAGGTTTCAGATGAAGGAGTGTAATCCTATAAACACTTCAGTAGAGTTTGGTTTGAAACTACACAAAGACCATGAAGGGGAGAAAATTGACAGCACACTCTACAAGCAAATTATGGGCAGTTTGATGTATCTAACTGCAACAAGACCAGATATAATGTATTCTATAAGTTTAATCAGTAGATATATGGAGAATCCTACAGAAATGCATTTATTAACAGCCAAGAGAATCCTTCATTACTTACAAGGAACTAGAGACCTTGGGGTACTTTACAAGAAGGGTGAAAAGTCTGATTTGCTTAGGTTTACTGACAGTGATTATACAGGTGATCAAGATGATAGGAAAAGCACCTCTGGTTATGTTTTTATGTGTGGGATAGGAGCTATCTCATGGTCATCCAAGAAGCAGCCAATTGTCACATTATCAAGTATAGAAGTCGAATTTGTTGCTACAACAACTTGTGCTTGTGAAGCTATTTGGTTACGAAGAATTCTTGAGGTGATGCAACTTAAACAACTAGGAGCTACTACAATTTTTTTTTACAACAACTCAGCAATCAAACTTTCAAAAAATCTAGTGTTACATGGAAGAAGCAAACACATTGATGTGAAGTTTTATTACTTGAGAAAGCTTAGCAAAGATGGAACAATTGATTTAAGATATTGTAGGAGTGAAGAACAGGTTGCTAACATATTCACCAAATCTCTCAAATTTCCTGCATTTCAGAAGCTCAGAAAGTTGTTGGGAGTTTGCGCATTGGCTGCTGACTATTAAATTGAAACTTGCAGTATTTTTAGTTTAAGGGAGGGAATGTTGCATAAATTCAAAGGTCTATAGACCAAGTCAAAGTTGCTAGTTAAGTTTGTTTCCACCAGATAATGTTAGCTAGTTTTTAGGAGAAAAATTAGTTCAGTTGCTATTTGTATTTATCATAAATTTCCTAGTTTCATGCTCCCAATCGTTAGTTGATAGCTCTATTTAAAGAGTACTACTTTGTTCACAAAAGAAAATATGCAAGAAAGTGTTACCTCCCCTACGAACTTTGTTCTTCTTCTTGCTGCGACTTTGACACTCACGCAGTGAATTTGAGAAGATGGATAGACTCTCAAGAGAAGAGATCGAACCTCTATAAAAATTCATGTGTGCAATCTTTTCTCCCTTTACTTACTTGATCATTGCTTGGTGACTTGTGCTTTTACCTTGGTTGAAGTTGCTTCATTTCAAAAATTCTTCAAAGCTAGCTTTTAAAGCAAAATTTAGGATCATTGTAATAGTCATTTTCTGGTTAGAATAGGTTTATTTATTTTATTTTTAATCGCATTTTGGTTTAAGGGTTTAAGAACCCATTTTTGGTGATTTTTGAATCTCAAACAATTCACCCCCTCTTGGTTGCACTTGGGCAAACTTAATTAATATGAATGTTTTACAGATCTGGTGTAGAATTCAATGGAAGGTGGGAAAGAAGGGGTGAATAAGCTATCTAAGTTTTGTATATTGGATAAAAGTTGTTATAATCTTTGGTTTGTAGCGTCAGTTATGGTTGGAGGTATGAATTGTTGAAAGCTAGTAGTTTGGTCCATTCTTGTGGCACAACAAGGGAGAATCTTTTAGTAGCAACTGAAACAATAACTATAGTATTCCTAGTTTAAGCAGATAATTTATTATTATTATTATTATTATTAGTACTACTGCCTCTGCTTTTTTGCTCAATATAAGTAAGTGTAACAAAATGGAAAAGAGCAAGCCTTGGAAGTTAAGAAAATGGCAAAGAATAACATTGCAACCTCAATGATAATTTGCAATAGCTTCTCGAAGATCCAGATAGCCGAGTGCCTTAACAATACCTGGTCTCAAACCAAGAACCTTATGCCTTTTCATTTCCTATTTTCATGCCAACAGTTGACTTGAGCCAACTGCTTTCTAGGGACAATGATTCTGCCTTGTTTGAGCTTGAAAAGTTGTAATCCACTTGTAAGGACTGGGTATCTTTCAAGTTTATTAATTTCTAACTCCTTCTCTTAATGAATATTTTTTTTATTGGCTTCTAAGACATTGACTATTAATTACATATGTGAAGCGGCTTGCTTTTCAAATTTAATATTCAGTTGGTAAACCATGGCATTAGTAACCTAGTACTAGAGTAGCTGAAGGAAGAGGTTGAAAAGTTCTACAAGCTGCCTTGGAAGAGAAAATGAAAACTTTTGGGAAAACTACACATATTATATATAAGTTTAAAATAATTAAACATTTTGACCCCATAAATTCTGTAAAATATGAATATTTGCCCTCATTATTTTTAATATATAATTTTTCCCCCCACTTGAAATTTTTTTTGGCTCCGCCTCTGTTTAGGAGCATAGCTAGGCCACAGCAAAAAAAAATCTAGATTGGGGTAGTAAGTTCTGCATGACTACCAATTCCATCTCTAGGAGGAAACCACATCTCTTCCAAGAGCTCCCTTCATCCTTAGGTTCTTATCTTTTTCTGTAAAATTTTTTATTACTTTATCCAAAGCATTTGTAACATAATATTTCTTTTTTAAGTATGTTTTTTTTTGAAAAAAACTAGATATAATATATAACACTTACTGCCTTGGTGTCTTTAAATTGAATTCTTTGTTTTTTTACAATAACCAAAAAGGTCTTAATTATATCAAAGCAATTTCTGCAATAGATGTTTTTTGTAATTTATTTAATACTACCTCTGTCATATGTTCTTTGTGCTAATTCTCTTCTTTTTTTTTTTCACAACAAGAAAAATGTCATTTACCAATGGATGAAAAGCATTAGTAAAAGCAGAAAATCCATTGGTATAACACCTGGAGGGATGCTCCAATGGACGAGCTCTCTGTTGGTAAAAACACTGTGGCTAAAGGGTTATAGCAACAGATCAGGTGTCCGTTGGAGTAGGCTAAAAACCTATAGCGACGGATACTTTGCCATTAGTAAAGAGATATACAAACGGCTTTCTTCCATTAGTAGAAGTGGGCACAAGGCAACCATGGCATACCTGTACCAACAATTGTGTCTATTAGTATATCATGGACATAGGGCAACCTGGGCACCCCTATACCAACAGTTACATTTGTCAGTACATCCGTTGTATTATTATTATTATTATTATTATTATTATTATATAATCACAACATATTTCATAAAATTAATTTCATTAATAAAATACTAAGTGAAATCAAAGTCACTACAATGAGTCTCATCCTTCAAATAATATCCAACAACCATAACTAGCACTAGAAATAAGTTTGTTTTTTTCAAACATCAATCTATAACTATAATGTATACAAAAAAACCTTTTATGCCCAAAAGGCAAGATTGGTGCATTTGAAGCCTAACTAGCACCAGAAATAAGAAGTAGTTCGTGCTGCTCTTCCACCATTAATTCCTTTGATATATATACATTAGAAGTTGTTCATGCACCTAAAAATATAAAAACCAATTAATTTCTTTAAATCCATAGCAATCAACAATTTCCCAGAAGTCACAATGGATACAAGTGAAAAATCAGGAAAAGCATAAGTAATACTAGAGCAAAATAAGGAAAAGGTTATAGAAAAAATAAAGAAAAGAAATAGATTCGGAGCTAGAAAAGGGTAAATATTGAGTCTACTAAAAAATAAATCTCCACACTAGAAGTGATAGAAAATTGGAACGCTAAATACAAGTGCTAGACGTGTATAGTAATGAAATGGAAAAAAAATGGCGGAGCAACACTTGGTAAATAGTAATACATATTCCATAAATGAGAAGTGGAGCAAGTAATTTATATGAGATGCATACTATTTGTATGGTTACTTCCACTTGATGATTTATGATTTCTAGTGTTAGGCAAAGTAGGAGAATTTTTAGGAGCACTGGAACTTCTGAGCACCTATTACATGGATTGGTAGAGAACATGGATTTGATCACTTAAGTTTGCTAGAACTTTATTGTATAGTTTGACTAAATTGATAACTCATATTTGAAACAACATACCTCTCTATTTTGGACCATGTTGGTAAGAGTCTCCAATGAAAAATTAGGATGTATCTGCTTAAAGGCTGTTACTAGGCAATCCACTATCTTTTGTAATTGAGCAATTTGATGATTAACTTTTAAATTTGTTTTTTCCGAAGGAGTTGCATCTTTTGTTGTCAAAATCTTTCCTAGGCATCTAACACGTCTCTTTTTCTCAGGGCCTTTATATTTTGAGTACACATCCCTAACCCAAACATTGTTAGTGGTTGCCTTTTGTGTATCACCAGATGCATTGATATCTAATTTCATTACCTCATTCACCCAAAAATTAATACGTGAATTCATTGTTAATGTCAAGGGATAACCTGTACAAGTTCAAGATCATGAAACTTGTTAGAAGCAATAAAATGCAAGTTATTAGTTTTGAAGTGATATCGCAAACTCAGCTACCTTTGAAGTCACATAGTTTCCATTTTTCATTGTACAGGTTTTGATATATATGTTAGCACAATATGGCCATACACCATTATTTCGCTTTGCCTATGTGAAAAAAAATAATATGCAACACATCAACCATTGTAAGCTAGTACAAATAATCATTTACTTATGGTTTTTCAATAAAAATAATTTACCTCTTCATGAATGATTTGAGCAAATGTTTTAGTTCTTGCAGAATAAGGCTTTTTCAACTTTGATTTATTCAATTTATTTTTCTCACTAGTTTTCTACACACAAGTAAAAACTTAAAACAATAATATAGGTAACAAGCATAACATTACATGACAAAGTAGAGCTGAAAAAAACTTAACAGGAAAATAAAAATATTACAAGTAGTTGTATACATACCTTAGCTTCATCTTTAAACCAATACTTGACAAGTGACTTAAATTGCCCTTCATCTACTCGTGCAATATTCAAATTTGCATTAATTTGGTGCTCAGTCAAACTAGGATCGAAGTGGCAAGACTTTAGGGTATTCTTCCAAGTCCTCCATTTGTCATTCAAGTCACTAATTACCCATCTTTTAGTTGATGCATTTGATAATGGGTGAAATGAGAATTTTGTTTGTAAACGTAACAATTTCATGGTCATAAATTTTGACTCATATGTATCTAATGCAAGTTAAAGAATATGCATATTAATTGGTACCTGTACAAGTTCCCACATATCTTCTTTATTTTTGGCTGGCATCTCATGCCTATCCTTATAATTAATAGGTGCATAAAGGGCATTCCTAGCTAGAGTGCCAAGGAAATGAGTGAGTGTACCACCTTCATTACCAACTGGAATGCCATTTAAGTCTACTTCAATTTTTATTTTTTTGTTAGGATCTAACTCCCACACATCAGCCATAACTGTAGCACCTCGAACTTTCTTCTTAGTAGTAACTTGTTTAATAAAGGAATCATAACAAAGAATCAGGTCTAAGAATTAATAAGAAAAAAAATAAAAGTACAACTTGAGTAATAAGTACCTTGAGATTCTGACTGGCCTTGCTCACTTTCATTTTATATAGCATCTGTCGGGTGTTGTTAAGTTTCAGCTTGTGAAGGTTCCTCATTTCGAGTTTCTGGAGCTTGCTGGGTTTGATCAAGATCCTATGACAAAGAATTGGTCCCTTGATCTACAATTTCAATATTCAACCAACTACGCTTTGTCATTTCAAATATTGTATATTACTCCCTAAAACAAAAATCCCAGCAATTACTTTGAAATTATAACAACATAAGTGAATTAAAAATATGGTTAAAAACTCTCATGTCCTAGGAAGCAAATGATTATTATGAAATCACCATATCCTACTATTTTCTTTGTCCTTTTTTTTTTGGTTCTATTAATGCATTTTGGAGCCAAATGTAAATAAAAATAAATCCACAAGAAGATAATAAATTATTGTAGAGAATGGTTTTATAATTTCAAGACAAAAGTAGAAGGGTACACCACTAATACAATATAACAAAGTGTTTCCTAACATAAAAGGAAAACAAAAACAAAAACATGATCACGCCATTAAGTTGGGAGTCCATAACACCTAGTTTCATGAGAAGTCTTTACATATTCTAATATGAAAGACAAAATGTTCAACTAACTAAAGATTCAAGAATATAGCATTTGATAAAACCTAAATTTCATATAAGAGAAAAGAATACACATACAACCTGCAATTCTAAATTCTTATAGCCTAAATTGTTGTTCAGGATTAACTAAATACCTATAGGTAAAATCATTTATCTAGTAAGACAACATATAGATAGACAAATGAATAATACTAAATCAAACAGAATATTGAATCAAAATTTTATATATGGAAAGGAAAATAAAATGAAAAGCTAATCAATCAAAGCCATGTACCTGTCTGAGTCACATATGTTAATAACAAAGAAACTAGAATGCACTGCATAAATATCATGTGTCATCCAATACATCCAAAAAATGAGCTTGTAGTGCAAATAAAAAGTTCACTGTGATCAATATAGATTTCACAAAAAAACCATAAAATTGTAACCTAAAATAATTAGTCAGCTAATCAATTGATATTTTTCCCACATGGTTGTAGAAAATCAGCTTGTAATGCAAAAAAAAAATTTAACTACAATCAAAGTATATTTCATAGAAAAGTCATAAACCTATAACCTAAAATTATTGAATTAGCTCACAGTGTTTCTCTCACAGTTGCACTATAAAAGCATGTGTAGACATCCACATGAAATTAAAATCCATAGAAGTCAAGCACCAAACTAGAAGATGTTTTCATTCACTATAATTGTATAGAAATAAGAAGTCTTTATCCCAAGCAAAATCTTTGCATCAAGTCAAAGATGGCATGATAAAGTGATGTTTCTTCTGTCATTTCCCTAATGGATAACATGGCCAGAAGCTTGCGTTGAATCTAAAATTCCATGAAAAACATCAAATTCTCCTTCTTATTTTATATATTGGAAGGAAAATAAAATGAAAAGCTAATCAATCAGCATCTTCATCATCGACACATTCTTTTTCCATCTCTGGTGTGACATCAACGCCATCCTCACCATCAATCTTGACTTTATACAACTATTGTTGGTCAAAAGGATCTTTAGATGCTTCTACACCCATATCAATGGAAGGCTTTGCACTTATATCATAAAGATCTTATAACTTCACATGTCTCACAACCATCCACCCATTATTATCATATGCATCTTTGATGTAATAAACTTTATTAGCTTGTGATGCAAAAATAAAAAGGTCATCTGCCAAATTGTGTCCCTTGTGTACTAAATGTGAAAAGTTCACAATGGTGGCTCCAAACTTATCCTTTTTACATCCTCTGTTAACATGAATCCAGTCACAGTTAAACAGATCAACCTTTTTTATACCAGAGTAGTTCAGTTGAATAATTTCCTTTATAGAGCCATAATAGTACACTTATCCAGCTATAGGTTGTGTATCTCTCAAGCTAGCATAACTAGCACAATTTACTGGCACAACAACCCTACTTTTGAGTATTCAGGTATCTATCATGCTCTTTAATGTGAAACTTGAATCCATTGATAATATAACTTAGTGAATGACCTAACCAAATCACTAGGGCCATGAGTAAGCCATTTGATTTCATCAGTGATTTTAGCACTTGCTTCTTCCTCCAATCATGCTACCTAAAATTAATAATTAGGTAATTGAGTAAATAAAAAAATACACATATAAATAAAGAGACGCAGAAAAAAGCACTTACCTTTTCATGGAACAAGCCACTAAATTGTTCACAATGAGTCTTATCTAACTCATGTGGCCTAAACTTTATACCATGAAACTTTCATTTTAAAAAGTCTTTATGTTCACTACATGAATGATAATTAATCATTTTCTATTAAAGTGTACATGATAATATATACTTGCATAATTAAATAAAGAAAAAGATCTTACTTTTGATATCGTGTGATGGATTCAAGATTGAATAGCACATATCTATATGCTTGCTGCAAGGACTGATGATCAAGCTTTTGACGTGAAACCCTTTTTCTTTTCCCAGCCACAAAATCTCTAGTCACCTTTGTCCTAGTGGCCTACCCAAATTTATAGGGTATGCTCTCTCGATAATTCATCAACAAATTCATCATTCCTAATTGGCTGGTTAAAACAAGTTTCCACACTAGATAAATACTGAGAACAAAAGGTTAAACATTCATAAGCTAAGTATTCCTCTGCAATAGAACCTTCTGGATGAGCTCTATTGCGTACATAAGACTTCAAAGTAAATAAGAACCTACATTACATTAATTATTTACATAAGAAATAAAAATAGACAAATCAATTCTTTTTTTCAAAAAAATGTGCTTTAGTTTGGTTGAAATAAATAAATAAATAATGTTTACCTTTCAATGGGATACATCCATCGATACAACACTGGACCCGCAATTTTAGCTTCAGTTGCCAAGTGAAACATCACTATGAAAAGGATGGTGGAAAAATCCTTTCCATTTTACACAAAGTAAGAGGAATTTGTGCTTCTAGGATTTCAAGGTTGTGTACGAATAAGACTTTGGAGCAGATATTCTTAAAATAAATGCAAAGTTCAATTAGAACCAAGGTCACATTATCTGGTAGCTGTCCTCGTAACGCTATAGGTAAGAATTCTTGTGTTAGCATATGCCAGTCATAACTTTTAAGACAAATGAACTTCTTCTGATCAACTTGCACACAACGCACTATGTTTGATGAGCATTCATCTAGAACTTTAATTTCCTTGAGGATTTGCAGAAAAGTTTCCTTTTCATTGCAAGTCATTTCATAACAAGCTTTAGGCAAATATAATTTATTAGAACTAGGACGCTTTCTTGGATGAAGAGCAGGTCTTAGACGCATTTCCTCAAGGTTACGTCAAGCCTTATAATTGTCTTTCGATTTTCCATCCTAGCCCAACAAAGTTCCAACAATATTATCACAAACATTCTTTTCTATATCCATTACATCAATACTGTAATGCAAAAATTGATCCTTCCAATAAGGAAGTGAAAAAATAATGCTTTTCCTTTTCCATGGCCTTGCACCCACAAATATCATCATGTAAACCAACACCTTCTAATTGCTTCAAAATTTCATCTCCAGAAAGAGGGATAGGAGGAGGTCTCAACTCTTTTTCACCATCAAAAGATTGAGGATCTCTACGAAAGTTGTGGTTGGGTCCTAACCAGCGACGATGTCCTATATAATAGAACTTCTTACCATGATGCAACCATTTTGATGTGGTATTAACACCACAACAAGGACAAGCGAATTCCCCTTTAGTACTATACTCTAAAAGATTGGCATATCCAAGGAAATCATTAATTGTGGTCATTACTACTGCATAGAGCTGGAAATATTCACTATGAGAAGCATCAAAGGTCTCAATACCCATATCCCATAGCTTTTACAACTTCTATATTATTGGCTGCATGTAGACATCAAACTTGTTGCTAGGAGCTCTTGGACCCAGGATAAGCAAGCAAAGAATAAAGTTAGGCTGTTTCATAACCAACAATGGCAGTAAATTGTAAGGTATTAAAATGACAGGCCATGTGCTATGAGCAATATTAATAGTTTTGAATGGATTGAAGCCATCTGAAGCTAAAGCTAATCGAACATTGTGAGGATTAGAAGAGAATTCTGGAATTGAAAATCAAAGTGTTTCCAAGCCAAAGAATTAGATAGATGCCTCATTTGATCATTTGAGCGTGGTTCGTCATGATGCCATTTCATGAGAACTGTTGTTTTTTTAGATAGAAATAGCCTCTGTGGCCTTGGTTTTAATGGGAACCAACGAAGAACCTTTGCAGATTTCTTCTTTTTTAGTAAGCTTGGTGGACCCTTAGGATCTTCATTTACACCGTTGATTTTTCACCTAGAAGATCCATACACATACGAAAATTTTGCATTTTTCTTGTTACCCCAAAATAGCATGCAATCATTTAGACAAGCATGAATTTTCTCATAACCTAGCCCTAAATTTGAGATCATTTGTTTAACGTCATAAAATGAGTCGAGTAGTAAATTGCCTTCAAGCAACAACTCCTTTAAAAACTCTAACAACATGGAAAATGACTTGTTACTTCATCCATTGAGAATCATCAGAAGGAACATATGTACAACAGTAGAAATCTTACTATGTTTCTCACAATTTGGGTATAATTTCTGGTTAGCATCTTCAACTAACTCATAAAATTTCCTTATGGAATTAGGAGGTATGGGTGGTGTAGGTGGATGGTTATCAAGCAAATCACCCACATCACCATATTCTACTCCATCCATATTCTCACTCCCCATCATTATTGGGCCTATGTCATGCAATAGCTTCATCATATCATGTCTGGTCCCCATTTGTTCATCTAATGAATTGCCCATAGTCAAAGTTCTTGATGCCCCTTCATGAGCAATCCATCTCTCATAATTTTTCATAAACCCTTGATAAATCAAATGCTTAAACATTTAATCCTCGGAGCATTTGAATAAATTAAGACACCTCCTACAAGGACAAATAACTTTCCCATCTATAAGTTCCCCATCAAAAGCAAAATCAAGAAAACCACGAACGCCATCTATGTATTCTTGATTGTTTCTAGGTTTGAGATACATCCAACTTCTGTCCATTATATATATTCGCTAAAATGAAATTTTTGCAAAATAAAATTTGCAAGTTAATGTATAAAGTAAACAAGATTCATAATAACAACAAAAATAAATAAATAAATGCCAAGTTTGAAAGAAGTTGTTTACAAGTTTCTTAGTCTATGTTATTCTAGGGGAACTTTTATGGCTAGCTTTAAAGCAAAAGTTTGAAAGAAGTTGTTTACAAGTTTCTTAGTCTATAATCAATTTTGTTATGGTTCAAAGATGCTAAAATTTGCTATAAAACTCGAAAAACTATAGGATTAAAATTTTAGAAGTTCTGGTGCTGTTGGTAATTGATGAATACTCGTAAGTGTATTACTATTAAGGGTTTAAACCATTATTATACACTTTAAGTATGATTAATTTCTCTATTTTGAGCAGTTTTCTATCAGGTTACTATTCATACATTTTTATTATTCATTGAGTTACTATTCACCAAGCCATTATTTATCGACTTATTATTCATATGCGTGTTTTACTGTTCATATGTGCTTTCACTATTCATTAATAATAAATAATTATTTTTACGTAGGTAACATCATCACTTAGCGACCCTTTACAAGAAAAATCGTATTTGGAGCTGTAGATGTCAGAACTGAGTGATTCGAAATTCATATAAAATCCAACACATAGATCTTCAACTCCACTTCATTCTACAAGCTAGTTTGATAATTTTCATTGCCGAAATCTAATTATAGATGAGACTATTCGTTCTTTTTTGTGCTGAAGAGTAGTTTCGGTAGAAAAATCATAACTTGAGCTACAGATCTTCAATTTAAATAAGTAAGCTATCGATTCAAAGCTAAAGAAGAGATCTACAAGTCTTGTGCTTTGAGGAAGAGCTGATTCAATGTGTACAGTGGTTAAAAAATTAAAATAAGTTGAAGCCTGCCATTGTTGATTTGTATTTACCTATATTTCACTATTTCATTTTACCATTTCACCCACCTCAAAAACTCTATAAATAGGTACCTTAGGGGGAAGGTGAAGGGGATGCCATTTCTTAGGCCTCATTTATGTTTTAATATCAAAGTTAGCTTTTCTCCTTTGTTCTTATTCTTGTTTTCAATACCGAAACTCTGTCCAAGTGTTTTCTCATTTTTCTTCTTGTTCTTCCTTTGATCTTTCAATCTATGTTCATTTCATCTTTCTACATGTTATTTACTTTTATCATAGCTAACTAATCTTCTTTTTGCTAAGGTGAAAAGGTGAAGCTTTTAGTATAAAGGTTATGATTGATTTGAATGGATCACAACGTTAACGGTACTTTTTTCTTTAATCTATTTAACTTCCCTCCTTGTTAAGTGGGAGTCTTGATTCATCATAGTCAATCATTGGCACAAAAGCTATTTGATTCCCTCTATAGAATATGGCTCTATCAACTATATTGGAATTTTGAGTTGTTGTAGACAAAGGTTGGCATGATGGATACTTAAAACCATTAACAAATGTTAGCGTTTTAAGATCAATGAAAGTTAATACTAACTAAATTCCCTCCTTTATCTGTTTGAGTGGAAAAATGAGCTAAAATTAATTATAACCAATATACTAAAAGTGGATCCCCTAACCTTAGCTATTTTATTTGAATTTGAATTTTTAATCAACACTTGTTCACACTTTTCACGAAAACCTCCTTTATTAAAAATCTGTAATTTGTATTTCTTAATTCACTTCCCTATGGTTCGACACTCGAACTCTCAAGATTTTATTACTTGCGATAACCTACACTTGAGTTACAACTACTAGAGTGCAGCAGTAATACCAAACCAATGCGAGTTATGGACTTACCAATTGACTTCTTTAACAAGTAAGCTTTCGGTATTGAAACTCTATGACATGATTTGTGTGTAAATTAGTGATATGGACATGCTTTTTAATCCACATGTGTCTTGTTTTCCTATGAAAATGAAGTGGTTTAATAACTTACAACTTATTGACACATAAGCTTAATTACATACATGAAGTTTAACTTTACATGTCAACCATGTTTATTTGACTCTATTTTTGAGCAAATTACTTCCTCCTTTTCCATACACCTTTTTTAGCGGCTTTATCATTTTGCTTGCAGTAGTTCCCAACAATTACATGACCCACAACACTCTTGTTTGTTTGCGTCTTTTACATGTCCTTTTAATTTATAAACATTAGCATGAAAATTTTAGTTTTATAAACTTATATAGATTACCTACACAATTTTTATTTCTCTACATGTAAGTCATGTTTTTCAGGAATCAAATGGCAACAAAAGAAAAAGACTAAATCTAATAGAGTAACAGTCCAATCAAAGAAATAGAGAAGCACACGCTGAGAACAATATTTGTTATCTTTATGAAAATACCAAAATGGCGAGGTCTACCTGGTTGTCAATCAAGGAATGGATGTAACTAAAACAAAAATACAAATCATGTAAAATGATTCTAAACAAATTTAGATTCCAGAATATGGTTTGCCACCCCCCCCCCCCCCCAATATCCTAAGAAATTGGAAATATCTGTTCTACAAAAACAAATGAAATTAGAAGTGTTTTGAAACTTTCTTAACATCCAATTTTTTTGGCATTACTGAAAATAAGTAAAAAAAGAAAGAAAGAAAGAAAGAATGCTCATGTTTTAGTCAGCCCTTAAGCATCCAAATCTCAAGAGAATTCCACAAAGCACAAACAAATAAGTACCAAGTGATAACCAAGGCCTTAAATCATGTAAATCCACACTATGTAATTAATGGATATATTAGATAGAAAGTTTGTGAAAAGTCAAACAATCATGTAAATCCACAATTTCCACCATAAGAGATAGAAAGTTCATGAGGAATCAAGTTAGAAACCACTCCAAGGAAAAGGTTGGACATGGACATACAAATGGACAAGTAAATCTAAATAAGCCTTTGAAAGGAAAAACTTCTCTTCCATCTAAAGAAAGGAACCTCTACAACTATCTCCATAAATGTCCATGTTAGTATATTAGATACCAAAATCTTCAATTACCATTCACTATTTCTATTGTTTCCACAATTTTCCTATTCATTTATCCCAATCAAATGTATCCAGACTTCAAATGTTCTATACAACCATGTATAAAAATTAAATACAAACAAAATTTACTCTTGCAAATATCACCTCCAAGTGTTGAATGAGAGTAAATAAAAACTAACATTTCATATATACAACCTTATGCTATTTAAACAAGGTAAATTTCGGTGTAGATACGTACCCATAACAAATTGCAAACAAAATTTTAGAAGCCGGTTGAATTTTCTTGCACATTCATTTAAACTATAACAGGATTCTAATTGTATGTGAATCACATGCTATTCCCAATACAAAACAGAAATTGAAAGCAAGAAGACAATTCTAAAACCATGAATACCCTTAAATTATGAAGAGAAACATAATAAAATTGAATGAAAAACTTACTCAATAGAATCTTGTTATTTCCTTCTTGATCTAGCAATGCTCCACCGAGAGAAGCGTCCTTCACCGAGCGAAGCAATTGACTAGTGACAATAAAAATTGTGAAGGTTCGATTATGTAAACACGACAATGACTATAAGAAAGAAAAAATTTGGCGTTGATAATGAGTACCATAAGTAATCAGGACCAAGTCGAGTAGCAACGGGGGCGTGCGAATTGGGAGATGTGTCGTTAGCAGCGTCAACGGTGACGTCGACGATGCTGGCCTGTGGCAACGACACTAACGACTGCCGAAGTCGTTAGTAATTGGGACAGTTTGGCATTGATCAAGTGAGTACCAATAGTGATCAGAAGCAGGTTAGGTAGTAGTGGCATGAGAATTGGGAAACTTGTTGGCGGCAATTGTGAGAACTGATTATCAGGCGGCGATTGAGAGAACTGGTGATCAAGCAACGACATTGACAGTTGTTGACGTCATTAGGAATTAGGACAGTTCTTAGTAGAAGAAAGGTCTCCACTTTATAGACTACAGTGAAAAATATTTGCGTGCAAGCCTAAAAAGTTCTCTAAGTAATAGAGCACCAATTTTTCCCTTTTTTTCCCTTATTCTTATAAGGCCTATACCAATGGTTCAATAAAATTTGTTAGTAAAAGATAAGTATATACCAACTGGTTAGTGCTATCCATTAGAAAACTATCTATCCCTCTACCAACGAACGTTTTCCCATTAGTATAGCATTTTACATTTGGGTTCTACCAACACTTATTGCATCTATTGGTATATGCTTTCGTTGGTAAATAATAATTTTTTTTAGTGTTTCTTTATCTCAAGTTATACTTGAATTTGTTTAATTTTTTATTCATTAAGATTGTTTTAAAAAAATTAATTAAAAATTAACAATTTTCGCTCATCATTTAAATATAAAATTTTTTTATTTATATAAAAATATTAAAAAATATATAGATTAAATAATTTGCTATTAGCTATTAAAAATTGTGTGTGAAGCAAATAGAATGGGAGTGAACTTGTCTGATGCCCTGAAGCGGATCGGGAGAACAATAATAATTAAAAATAATAAAAGAAAAGAAAAATGCTATTGATATATCACTATTAAAAAAACAATTAGAGTTAGCGACGGTAAGCTATTGCTAATCCTTCTGCGTCTAAATTACTTGCCTCTAAATTACTTGTTGCTAATTTATTAGTGACGGCTATTGTTGCGACTGTGGACCTTGGAAAGATTGGTAGTCACTTAATTGCCAACACCAACAGCTTCCGGAGCATTAGCAACGGTTTGTCATCGATAGATTAGCAAAGGTTAACTGTCGCTCATTTAGCTAGGGCTAGCCGTTGCTAATTTAGCAAAGGTCAGATGTTGCTAATATCTTCATGTTAGCAACAGTTAGCTATAACTAATATCAGTCATTTTAGTAAAGGCTTACTGTTGATAGTTTAGCGATGGTTAGGCATCACTAATTTAGCAACAGTTGTCTACTACTAATTTAGCGACAGCTAGTTGTCACTAATTAGTGATGATTAGCCATCACTAGTTAGGGATGGTTTGCCTTAGCTAATTTAGTGATGACCAACCTTCGCTAGTTTGTGACGGTTGACTTTCACTAATTTTTTTCAATATTTTCAGCACCAGCTCTCCCTTTTCATTCCTTTAATCCTACATGCATTTCAATATTGTAGTCCATTCCCAACAATTCCAATAATCATAAAACAAAAGCAGTTTCCATTAATCTGAAATATAATTCACACACTAGCATATCATTTGACAGTTAAAACACAAATAGTTATCATAAAGGTTTTCGGCCAACAACTACTATCAACTATAATATTCCAAGAACATGTGAGACAATACTAGCCCCTGCCTAATGTCACCCAGTTTGGTACTTTTAAATCTTTTTAGCCCATCTACCATTTTGAGAAGAATACATCTTAATTTAATAACTTGGGCTGAGTTATGGACATGAATCAGAATCACTTACTGATCGAATAGCATTAGGTATCACTTACTAAAAAACATTTATTAGAAAACCCCAACTTATCATCTCCAATGGATTCATAAAGTATATTATTATTATTATTATTATTATTATTATTATTATTATCATCATCATCATCATCATCTTCTTCTTCTTCTTCTTGTTCTTCTTCTTTTTAATAAAGGCTTCATAAAATTAATTAAGCCTTTAATTATTTATGAATCAGTGTCAAAGGCTTCACTTTGATGGAAGGGTACAAATGTACCACTCCATACCAAAGCACATTTGCATGGAAAGCTAATGGTGCACATTGTAACTAATTTACAAGTGTTAATTAGTTACTCAAAGTATTTAACTCTTTAATAATTGAGGGACCATTGGTTGACTAAACCATCAATGTATATGTTCTTTTTGGAAGAGAAGACTAGCAAGGATTAGTGTTCTTTAATATCCATTAGCCACTATTTTTGTCCCTAACATTTGGGATAACCTCGAGCTATACCATTTCTTAATTAAATTCAATTGTTTATAACTCCATCTTTTAGATTTCTACCCTATATTTTATTAATCAACAGAACACAATGTAAACAAACTGCAGTAATAAGTCCCCACTTCAAACAGAGTTTGCCTCAACATGGAAGCTAGTAGCTCAATTTCCAACCTATTAATTTGGGTTTTTGAGAGGTATATATATGTATAAATGATAACTTCTAAGAAAATTATAGACAAATTCTAGGTAGGAAGAAGTAAGAAAAAATTAGGCAATAGCTCCCTAGCAAAATGAATTACAGAATAACTCTAAATCAAGACATACAATAAAAAAAAAGTAAGAGTAATGCAAAGAGCAAAGTACCGAAATTGAATGCACAAAAGGTAAGGAGCACCGCAAAAAGAATTTATTTGCAGCTAATGTCCCAAACCATAACATAATTGTCTAAACCTGAAACTTGAAAATGATATGCATTTAATTAACAAAAGCTAAAGTCAAGTGTGCTTTTTAGATGGAATTCTGAAGAAGGAAGAAATAAAAAAAAAACATTTAATTCATTACTTATTCCTAGAATTTCCTACATTAATAGGTTTAAGCATTTCATGATATTAGGTGAATCGCCTCAAACAAAACATGGATTTCCATTACCTTATCACAAAGTGGCTATAAATACAACCATTTGCTTACATAAAGGATCAAAATATTAGAATATATAGCATTCAAGAAAGATAGAAAAGCATAAAAAAAACACATAATTAAAACTCACCACATGATGCTAGAATAGAGAGCTCCAAGTGAAACCCAATGGAACTTATGCTACTAGAAAACTTACCTAAAAAAGTATCCTTACCCGCAAAAAAAAAAAAAAACCAATGCAAGAAAAGATAGGATGATCAGAATGCAATACTCATAAGTGATAAAATGAATTCAGCATACAACCCCTCATTCAGCATCCCTATTAATGTTGATAAAATTGGTATGAAACGCACATTCTAATCAAATTCGAAAGAAAAAATGGACAGGGCAAGTAAGGGTTCCGAGTATGGATCCTAGGGTGGCCCATAGGGCAATTATGGGTGTAGAGCAAGGTGTGAAGAGGGGGAGGCTTACCAATCATTTAGGAAGAAGAAGAATGATTCAGATGGCACTGACTTTGCACTTGACCAATGGAGGAAGACCATTGCAGATGAAATGGAGGAAGATAGCTCCAAGTTCTACGTGACGATCTTTGAAATCACCAAATTCGACATAACATTAACATGGAACAGAAGGACAATCCATTTTTCAAACCTACTGAAACCTTAGATACCTATAAATGTTTAAAACCAAAATCAGAGTTCTTCAGAGACTTAGGGGCTTTACCTCATATACAAATGATTTGCAGCATGGTTTCGGCAAAACAATGGATGGTGGCAGCCTTCATGTGCATCAAGAATGGTGGCAGAGATGAGGCTGAAAGAGCATATCAACTGAGGAAGAGTGTCGGGTAGGCGAGATGGTCTGAAGAATAAAAGGAGAGTGAATTTTAATAGAAAAAAGCAAGAATAATGCCATTGCTAAACAACCTTTAATAAATAGGGATGGTAAGTCTTCACTGACTAAAGATGACAGCCCTTCACTAAATCTATCGAGTGTTGGCCTTCGCTACGGTATAAAATTGTATTATTATTATTATTTTTATCATCATCATCATCATCATCATCATCATCATCATCATCATCATCATCTCTTCTCATAAATTTTCTCCAACTCACCAACAAAAGAATCATCAATAAAAAATACCTAACTTTTTTAGATGATGTTTAAAAAATTCTGTTGGGGCACACGAACACTGTAATTTTATTAGGACACATGGGCATTGTAATTTTATTAGGGCACATGAACTGTAATTTAAGAAAAAATCTTAAAAACTTGACTCACTTTAATTTGTACACATATCCAATTATGCTTCATATATATTAGAAAAGGTTCTTTATGGTGTGGAAATAAGCATGGAAAATTAGTGAGGGCTGAATATCACTAACTTCTAGCAAAGGTAAGCCATCACTAAATATGATATTAACAAGGGTAAGCCATCATGAAATTCATGTAAATAGTCATCGGTAATTTAGTGAAGGTAGACTATCACTAAATTAAACCAAATTTTAGCAATACTTTGCCATCATAAACGTAGCAAAGGCTGAATGTTGTTAAATATTGGCGACAATTAGCTATCGCTAAATCCCTAGTAGCTTTTCAACTCAAAAAAATGGTTTCACCAAAAAAAATTAAGGACTTTTGAAACTAAGCTTGAAAAAACAACCCACTATTAATAACTTCATTAATTTTTTCAATAAATAGTTAAATTTTTCATGAATTTTTTTCTTAGCCACCTAAGAAAAGAAGAATAAATAAAAAATACCTAACATTTTTCAAAAGATGTTTTGCCATCTTTAATTTGTACATATATGGGAATGATATTTTTCATGAAAAACCTGAATCACTTTAATTTGTAAACCTATCCGCTACTTTATATATACTACAAAAGGTTCTACAAGTTGTAGAGTGATAATATTTTCCACGGCATTAGTGAGGGCTAATTGTCACTATAACTTAGCCATCTAGCAAAGGCAAGTCATCACTATTCTGTGCATCCCTTAGTGACAATTAGACTTAGCTAATTTAGCGAAGACTAAACATCACTAAAATTAGTAACAGTTGGTTGTCACTAATTTAGTGTAGGTTGAACGTCGCTTAAGTTAGCGACAGTTGGCCGTCACTAAATTAGGAAAGGTTAGTTGCCACTAAATTTTAGCAATGGTTAGCCTTCGATAAATTTTTGTTGGACTTTTACCGAAGGTCTACCTTCACTAGTTTGTGACATCTCAAGGCCGTCGCTAAATTGCCTTTTTCCAGAAGTGTATAATAGTATATATTAATGTGGAATTATGCAAAAGACTTACAAAAATTTAAATAATCTAATAACTACTTGACACATAAATTTGTAGAGATAACTTTCGCTAATTTTTTTAGTTATAGCACTAGCGATCAATAATTAGTAATTTAATACTTAACAGTTAGTATATAAAGGCTAATATATTGCCATAACTCTCCAATTCATATCTTTACATAAAATCTTGGAGTTGTATCATTAGCATCTTGTAAGTTCATGCACCTAATTAACCTCGAATCGATTTCCCAAAATTTCAAACTTGCACCTTTTGTGTGATAATTATACTCTTAGTTTAAAAACTATTGCAATATTTTCTATTTGGAGAATTTCTGAACCTTTAAAATATTTTTATATTTAGTAAATTACTCTACAGTTCAAACTATCATTTAATATTCACATTTTCCAAATTTCTTGACTTACATATAAAAAGTTAAGAGTAAAAGTAGAAATAATTCATGTTTTCTCTATTTTCTTAATATCCATACTAAACTAAATGATTTAATAGATATGATTAACTAAAGCAAATCAATCTAATTCTGGATTTAAGTCCATAACATACTGGCAAGTGCTTTGGAAAAAATAATAATAATGCATTTTATCAGAATTTATATTTTGAAATTTTGGGTCTTCCCACTTTTGTATGTAGGTCATTGATTTATTTTTTAATTTTTTTAACTAGAATTTATATATGTGCTTGAATATAATGCACTAGATTGCATAAATGAAACTATAATTAATGTGTCATAGACGCAACCTATTCTATTCCCATCATCATTCATGATTTGTGCTGTGATAGTTTATTAGTCCAATTAAGTGTTGAAAGTTAATCTAATAAAGTTTATTCTTTGTTTTGACTTTTTTCCAGTTATTTGTGAGTTACTATCCATCCGTCAATGTGGTTGAACTACTATCCTCTGTCACCCCAGTCGAGGTGGTGATCAGCCTGCGAGCTCATTCCGATGCCATGGCCCTCACCATCCTCCGAAAGGTCAAGTTAATCTTTTTTTTTTGTTTTTCCTTTTTGCCAATTGTAAATAGTATATCCTTTATATATATTATGAACACGATTTAAAAGTAAAAAATCAAGTGAAGTGATCATATGGAGTTTGGACATGGTAGATTTTGAGCAACAGGACCTACAAAAGCATTTGAACACAAGGCAGCCATCTACTCAGAGAATGAGAGGATCTCTATGGCCTTCTTTATGAATCCCAAGTTGGAGAGGGAGGTAGGCCCTTTGGCAGGGCTAATAACCCCACAAAACACAGCCTGTTCAAAACCTTGGGGATGGAACAGTATGTTGAAGGCTTCTTTGCCTGATTGCTCATTGGGAAATCATATTTGGAACAACTGAGAACCCAGAACATTGCTTAATGGGGAGAACAAAAGCACCTACATGTTTGCTATACTATATATAATAAATAATGGTTTGCCATCATTAGACTATGCCAGGAAGTCGCCTTGTTGTGTTTTGGCATGTAATTTTGTGTTTGATGTTTGTGTAAAATGTTTAATACTTCCATGATATGAATAAGAGGCTAATAATAAAAGCCTCCTAATTTTACATGAAATTATGAGTCACCCAATTATGTCTTAGAAACCTACACTTTACTTATATGAATTAAAGTGGAAAGAAAGATCAATTATATGTACACCTAGTATGCCAAGTCATTGCTGTCTCAGTTGACACTTGTAATAACTCAAGTCTAGAATTAGTTACTAAAATATCTGTACACACCACATTGACTACTATTTGAGAAAATGATAAGTAATATGTTCTTATATTTTGGACCTCTAGTTAATATATTTATATAAGGTTGCCCATATTTATCCAATGATGATCTTTTGTTCTATTTGCCGCAAGTCGCGACTCGTCTCTAGTGAAGAAAATGCGACATATATACACATTAAAAGATTAAAAGATTAAAAGATTTAAATATGTCAAAGCCCCTTATTAATTCCAAGATTTACATAGAAGGACCTAACTTTAGTATTTTTATAAATTTATCACACATTTAACAACCCTGTGAAAATTTTAAAATTCTAGATGCGTGACGGCCACCCCTGTCCCTAAGCTGCTTAAAGAGAATGGGTAACTAACATCTTAATATGGAAAAGGAAGTCAGATATGAAAATATGAATTAATCCCATTAATCAACCTTCAAATCATGGGTTCGTTGATAAAAAATACCTATTTTACTCTCTAGTCATGCTTAATTAAAATCTGCGTTAAACTTAGAGACTATGCACCTACGTGTATAACCACCTATTTAGCACCAATATGTTTTTGTTTGTTATAAATATAAATGGTAACTTTTACTTCTTAGGATAAGTCATATTTAATTAGGATAATTATGGAATATATTAACCTTATTCGAATTTTTAACTACAGGAAAGTTTTAAATTTGAATTCATTTGAAAAGAAAATACTAATGAAACAAATAAATATTATATGATAAATATGGTAATTATTTAAAAAAAAGTTTATATATTCAGTTTTTTGCATAATCAAATATATTTCGATAGTGGCATACATTCAGATAACAGTTTCATACAATTGGTTGTCAGTTTAATACATAAAGAATTCAATTTCATTCCTGGAGAGTTTTCATTAGACTTTTTGAAGAATATTCAATTTTGTATAAAAAAAACTCATAAAACTTAGAAATAAAATTCAAAAGCATACAAATAAAATCTAAAAGCATACAAATAAAACACCAAAACACACAAATAAAACCTAGAATCATACAAATAAAACTAAAAAATATACATAAATATCTGTGTTTTGTTTGCAACTAGAATCAAACAAATAAAGCTCAGAAACATACTTACATATATTAGTGTCTTTTACAAATTAGAATCATACAAATAAAACCTAGAAACATACATAAATATCTATGTTCTTTGCAAACCATAAGCATACATTAAAACCCCAAAAAAAAAAATACATAAACCATATACATATTTGTGTTTTTTTCAAAAAATCCAGAATCATATGCACCTTCTATTTCTTTGTCAAATCATCATCTAAACCACCATTGTTTGTCATTTTTGCCTTCAAACGCTTTCCATTTCACCTTCGCACCATTGTCTCCCTCTAAATGGTGGACAAATCATGGAAATCTGGATGGATTTTGTTTTATCATGACAGAATACTGAAACAAATCTTGGCCTCCTTCACATGAAATCCCCCACCGATATCACCTTCGCGATCACAAGAAAACACATAAGTTACGGAACAAATCGATCAAGTTAGGAGAAGTAATACTAGAAAGGAAAAACCCATGAAACGAATAAAGTAGCAATCAATTAAAAAGGTCTGTTATTTAGAAAGCTATTGGGAGTGTTAGAGAGGAGCAAAGAGACAAAGGCAGGGGATGATTAAAAGTAGAACAAAAAGCAAAAAAAAAATGCTGGTGGGAGAGAAAGAAAATTACAGGAATTAAATGATAATTACTAAATTTAATAGTTTGTAAAAGAAAAATTAATGATAATTATCACAAAAATTGTGAATTTATCTTAATTGATTCAAGTTTTTTTTTTTTAAAATCTAAAACTAACTGAACCCAAATGTCATTTAATAGGTGCACAACCACCTAGATGCATTTCAAAATTTTTGAATTAATTGATTACTATTGTGAAAATCTTCCATGCATGGAAAGACTTCCTAATCCTATAAGTATCAAAAATCCCAATTCATATACATCAATCGAAAGTAACAAAGCTAGAAAAACCCAAAACTATGAGCTCTCTCATCCGACCAGTCACTACAACAAAAAGGTTTATAGGTGACATACATTTACCGACATTTTTAAAAAAAATGTCAGAAAAAACATATTATTATTGACATGTTTAAAAAAAATGTAAGTAAAGAACTATTTAAACCCGACGAATTTAAAAAAATGCAGCTAAAATGACCTCTTATACTTGGCATGTTTAAAAAATTGTAACAAAATATCTATCCAAGCCCAACAAAGTCCTAAAAACGCAGTTAAAAGTCCACTTAAGACTGACTAGTTTCTAAAACGCAGCTAAATGGTTCGGCCCACTAACAAAGCCCTACCCGGTCCAAAAATTAAGAAAAAGGGTTTGGGGGAGGAAAAGAGTTTGGGGGGAGCAGGAGACGCTGGACGCGTGCGGCATGCTTACTACCAGTGCTACCAGTCGGTGGCTTCTCAGCGGAAACCTTCCTCCGCCGGTGCTTCATCAGCTCCTTCGACCACCGCTTCGTCTGCTCCTCCCGCTACCGCTGCTGCCCGAAAGCTGTAGGACTTCTCATCAAGACCAAAGGTAACATTGAAAATTGCTACTATTGCATTCGCTAGTAATGATGTCTAGGCTGCTACTTTGTTCGATTATCCATTCCCAGCTGTGACATTAAAAAGAAGTAGATCATTTACTAGTCCTATTGTTTTAATCATATAGTATTAGACGGATGAGACGCGACCGTGAAATGGAAACGGTGCATCTTTGTTTCTTACTGCTCCGATACCAAGTGTTGGGTCGATTGGGGATTGTAGTTTTTGTTGGTATCGATCTTTCTCTGTTATGTCTTCTCATGTTTCTAAGTCTGAGAGTTCCAGAGAAGTCGGGTTTAGGCTATTAGCCAGTCCGGAGCAGGTTTCAGAAATTATCGAGTTTTTGGCTAAATAAATTCAGAGAGATCCTCACATCTTTTACCATTGTAGTAAGGCTTAAGATGTTAGGAATAAATTCGATTTCATTCAACATTTAGTAGCCTGTTGGACATGTGAACGTGTGATAGAGATGGGATTATAAATGAGGACATAAGGGGGCTGAGGCAAATATTGAGTGGAATGAAAACACATAACCTATCTGTCGTCTCTATCATTTTCCCTACAACTTGAGGAAGAACTTGTTTGTCATCAAGTGGAGTGAGAACACATAACTTATGTATGTTCACTCTGTCCAACTCTAGTTGTTTTAAGGCTCAAATGAATGTTACACAGTATGTGGGTGTTACGTTGCATATATCTGCAAAGTTCCACAATCAGTTTCATGGGAAGGTTATTTGCTACAAAATATGGATCATATGAATTTTGTTAGCTTATATTGTAATAGCTGACTGAATCTAGGATTTGCTGAGCTTATATGGTTTTTCTTGTAGTTTATGTTGAATATTCTGCAACTTTTGATGATCCTTTTGTTGCAACCAAGTGAGGGTCTTGTCCTTGATCATGGTTCGAGAAACTAAGCATATGAAGCGAATGACACAGAAGTGTTACATTTTTAAGTTGCAATGTGTTTGCAGTATGAGAAAAGGTATACTTGGATGAGTTTGTTTTGGTTTCCCTTTCACTGCCGAGGCATCCTCTTGTGTCCATTATGATGTTTTATTTTCAATTTCATTCTTATTGTTGCATTTTTTACTTAAAAGAAAAGCTATTGGTGGCTTCTATATTCATTTTCCAGGCTGGTGCTTATGTCACTGCAGGATTTCAGTTGCTGATCCGGTTGCTGTGAGGCATTCTTTGGAAATTGTTTCTGAGCTGGCTACTAAAGACCCATATGCAGTTGCCATGTCATTAGGTAACAGAAAGGATAGTTTTTCTTTTTTCTTTTTATATTGACGTGGTGTATGTTGTTGAAAGTTTTCATTTTAATGTTTTGATACAGTTTTTTGTTGTCCTTATACAATCTGATGCATTGTTCTTTTTTCCTTTTATATTGAAACAGGAAAGCATGTTGCCCCTGGAGGAGAAGGCTCTAAAGTTTCTTTGTTTTAGGATCCAGGTATGTCTTACATGCTTGAAAACCTGTTGAATCTACCACACAAGTACCAGATTGAGGAAGGAATGGCACACATCGAAGCAGATCCTTTGCTAAAGCCAGTCTTAGAAGAAATAGAGGCCGGAGGTCTTCCTGTTATAATGAGGTGGTTGAAAAAAATTAAATAAGACATCCATGAGTTTGGCTTGTTTTAATGCTTTTCAATGTCTCTATCAATGTGCTGTCACTAAAGTCACAACCGAATGTCATAAATCTAGGTACTGGAATGATAAGGAGGTTCTTCAGAAGTTGGGCGAAGCAGTTGGTTTTGCAGTTGCTGAAGACACCACAACTTCTGCAGCAAATGAAGCAGAGGAAAATAAGGATGAACCAATTGTTCATCACTGTGCTAGTATTGGTGATGATGAGGTCTGAGAAAACATGCTACCACCTCTTCAATTGCCTTCTTATGTGTTTGTTTGTTTCCATTAATTTAGTTTTGCCCCTCTATCCTGGTGTCTTTTCTTAGTAATATTGAGAGTATAAATGCTATGGCTCTCCTATTTTTTCAGTTAAGCCTTGGGGATTTCTGTTTGCATGTGCCTTGACATTATGCTTTTAATGTCTAACAAAAAGTGCCATCTTGTCCTGACTAATTATCCTTGGTTCCTAGGTTGCTGCTTTGGTGGTAAAACTTCTTGTTGCTGGAGATATTGACATTTCATCTAATACTTTCAATTGAACTTTTCAATAGTATCACATTTCTCTTGACTCCCTTTTGCATTCTGCAATTCTTTGTTTTTTTTATTTTAATTTTTTTCATTACCTCGTTCCATGTCTTCCTTCAGGGTTTAGAAGATGCATTAGCCTCTGGTGCTGACAAGAATGAAGAAGACTTGGAAGGAAGGACAGCATTGCATTTTGCATGTGGATGTGGTGAGGTATGATAAATTGATGATTTGAAAAATGAATGTTTGTTCCCTTTTCTGCTCACCTTTGTTCTTCCTGACAGGTAATCTGCAAACTACTTAGCTAGTCTGGTTCAGTTTCATCCAGTAAGAAACAACTGCTAGCTGTTCAGGGTCATAGTTAGATCACTTGACATGAGATATCAGATTGTCTGTAAAAGAATGCTGGCACCTCATGACCAATGCTAAAAAGTTTTTTCTAAGTTACAAAATAAAGCATTGCAGTTCTTTATCTTTTGTGCGGGGGGACTTATTAGAACCACAGTAACTGTTACTTCTTATCAGTTGAGGATTTGTTCCCTTGCCGTTGAGTTTTTTCTTTTTGTTTTTTTTTTACAAAAAAAAAAAAGAAATGAAAAGATATTCATATGTTTTTGACACATCACTTCATTTTCGCATGAAAAATATTAGAGGGTGGATCATCATCAGAGGTTGATCGACTCCACTTTTTTCATTGCGCAACAAAATAGAATGATGTGCTCTTGTTTCTTTTCAGGTGAGGTGCGCTGAAATCCTTCTTGAGGCTGGAGCAACTGTGGACGCTCTTGATAAGAATAAGAACACAGCCCTGCACTACGCAGCTGGGTATGGAAAGAAGGAATGCGTAGCCCTTCTCCAATTTTTAGCCTTCTCCTCTACTATTGGTGGTACCTAGTTCATCCCAATCACATGATGTGGCGGAAAGAAGAAAGCCACCCAAAGAAGTGAGGCCGCCGGACTTGAAGTCATTTTTTGATTTAGTCTTTGTACTGAACCTTGGACATCTTATTACCACAATAGTAATTCATAATTATTTAGAGTTTCTACATGTATGAATTTATTACAATTTTTATTAATTAAAAATTTTCATTATTCAACATAAATGTTCGTGCAATTTTTATTGATGATAATAGTGTAGTATTATGATCTCCTACTACGAAATAAGTGAACAATGATATACTAGGAGAGAAAATTAATATTCCAACTATCCTTTAATAGCAGCATTTTTTTACAAAAATGCTGGAAAATTCATGTACATTACCGACGTTTTTTTCAATAAAAATGCTATTGAGTGCAGTACATCAGTGACGTTTTAAAAACAAAAAAGTGACTAAATATGATAAATCTACCGGTGTTTCTTGTTAAAAGCATCACTATTGGTTGTCCTTTACTTGCATTTATAAAACGCAGGGAAATACTTAAAACCTTTACCAACGTGTACCTAAACGACATTTTTTGGTGGCGTTTTTAAATTGTCGGGGAAGGTGAAGCGACGTTTTAAAAACGTTACTAAAAGTTGAAAAAAATGTCGCTAATGAACCATTTTGTTGTAGTGAGTCCTTGTCATCCTCATGCTCTCTGCGGTGGTAATGGCTCAAGTCACCCTTCCTCCCCCGGCGACCCCCAAGTTCCGGCCGACGGCGAAGTTCCGTTTACTCCGCCAATGACTACAGGAGATGTAGTTCCAGGACTCCCCGATATCCCGGGTGCAATCATCGGATTTCCGGGAAGAGGGTCTGGCACCGGCGGTCTGAACAAGTGCGCAGCTTTTAAAGCGGGTTGTCGCAGCAAGAGGGGCTTCGGTAGATTTGTCTGCCCGGGACTTTGTGCCATTAAGTGCAAGGGGAAGATGTCTGACGAGATTCTTAGTTGCACCCAGAAATGTTCATTCTCCGTCAGCCCAACATTGTTCTTCGGTAATTTCTAATTTTCCAACCATTTTTTTCTTTTCTTCTTTGTTCAATAAAAAAAATATATTACCATCGAAACTCACATTAACAGAACATATCAACATGTTGTGGTTAGTTCTTATTCTATAACTGAAAGCCAAAAAAAAAAGGAATTTCATTAAAAAAATATATACTTGTTTATCGATCATTTCAACATTGTTTTTGTTTTTTGACACCTTACATTTATTTATTTCTCTTTATTATTATTATTATTATTATTATTATTATTTCTAACAAACTTTCGGTCTTATTTGTTCAATATGTGATTCAAGTAGATACAGATGAAGTGATGAGCCACATTGACTCTTGTTACCAGAGTTGCAAGAATTGATTAGATTAGGCGGCTTTTCTGTTTCTCCACATGGTTTAGAATTTCATGTGAGTTTGAGAAAATAATTTGGGGACCTAATGTTCTAAAAAGCATTTTGCTTTTCATATGAATAAATGTGACTTAAATTCACATTCACTCAAAACTTTATTGACTCAAACACATAACCTATTTAGTATTGACTATGTACCATTACAATTTTATTGGATGTCCCAGAGAGGATCATTTAGCATTAACTCAGTTGAACTTGAATCATCTATTTAACTTTGTGAAACGGGATTCATAACCTCCTTCATCTAACGGAATGGCTATGACGTCCACTTTAGCTACTAGCAAGTGACATGGTTGAACTGAAATTGCTAAATTGATCCAAATTGAAAACGGCCAAAGTTTCTGAATTTAATGGAAGAAATTAGTCGATGTCGCCCTAAGAGATTGTGTCAGGTATTGCTAATCGTAATGGATCTGGAGATCGAACTCCAGTAGGGTTTTTGCTATGGCCCCATGAAGTGATTTGGTCACCCATGAAGGAGAAAAAATGCCCATGAGATGGTTTTTAAGTTTAGCTATAAATTTTAGGTCTTCATTTGGTCTAAAAATTTTAATGGACCAGTTTAGACCAGATTGTTTCAACTATATATGTTTATTAGAGTAATGGAAGTTAGCCATTGTAAATGGAAGGGTTATTTTGCCACCTTTACAAAGTTGAAGGGTCAAGGTTAAAGGCTTTTTTGTATGAGTCAGCAAAGTTCAGGGGCTCAATAGGCTTTTTAGGCTCTTGAAATTGTCTCTCCTAGTCAATTTGGGTGGTCTGATTACATACCCCGGATTTGGGTCTCTTGATCCGATGATTGGAGTCTGATCAGATTTTCAATGGAAATTTACAATACCCCCAAAGTTTGAATGTGAAAACCACTTGAGTATTCTACTTTTAAAACTCAAACTTTATAAAGAGAACTAGTTTATATACCGAGCGTTGCAACGAGATTCAAAGATACACTGAGTATCAAAACATACTATATACTCATTTCGTCCAAAAATTTTTACTTTATTTCAATTTTTTTACTTAAGTTTGACTTAAGTTTATTTATATTATTATTTAATAAAAAATTTTAAAATTATTGTAATTTCTAAATATAAGTTTTTGAATATAAATAAATTCAACTTAAATTTAAGTAAAAAAATAAAATGGAGTAAAACATTTAGGACAAATGTAGTATTTAAATTCTATAAAATATTATTAGGAAAATTATTATCATCAAAAGAACAATGAAAAAATACCAATTAATTATCATCACATGTCATTCAAAAAAAGTTTAAAATAGAAAATACCCTATATTGCCACATGGCCACACTACAGGGATGAGGATTATTTTCTACGAAAATTTCCTACGAAAAAAAGAGTAGGAAAATTAATCACAGGAAAACCGTCGGACAAAATCTTATGTCCGACGGTTTTGAGTCAATAAATTTCTGACACAAAAAAGCGTAGGATAAATATCAGAGTAAGATGGCGGGAAATAATGGCGCCAAGTAGTCCGACGGTTTTGAGGCGAATGGGACCACATATGTAGAAAAAGCGTTGGACACGTTATCTGACGCTTTTCCTGCACTTAATAGTCCTACGGTTTTAAGACAAAAAGCATCCGACGCTTTTCCTTCATTTTTTTTTCCTACGGTTTTGAGACAAAAAAAGAGTGAGTGTCTTAAAAATGTAGGAATTTTAATCATGCAATTTTCCTACAGTTTCTTTTTCCTACATTTTTTTGACGTTAGTTACTACAACTTTCCTACATTATTCTTGCAGTTTAACTTTTCATATATACCTACGATATTGCTACAAATTTTGGCTATAAATACCTCCCCCCTTCTCTTTTCCAACTCGTCCCAGCAATAATTTCTACATCAAATTTCACTTCTGCTTCAACATCTTCTTCAGCTCAATAGAGGTATTTATAAGTAATTTATAGATTAGTAATTTATCTGTTAATTATTTATTTGTTATAAGATATGCTTATGTTGTTTTAGGCAGCTGACTTTAGAGGTTAGTGATTTAAATGATAATTATTTATTTTTTATGAGATATACTTATGTTGTTTTAGGTAGCTGACTTATCACAGCATGCAGTTGCATAATATAAGTATTTATTTATTATACCTTAGATTTTCCATCCATGATTGTGTTGATGACAAATATAATATTGGTCCGATTCAGATTGTTGGCAAACAAGATGTATTGGATTAAGTTATATTTGTAATTAACATAATCATGGATTGTCCAAGTTGGACAGTTGAAACTTGTATAAGCAGTATTTTAGTTAACGTGTTCCTGTCGTAGTAGCAATATGTGAAATTTGGTAGAGTATTTCCCAAATTGTTCCCGTTGCGTGTTAATCAATAAGTTGATATTATTGAGAAACACTGTGAACGGGAACTGAAAGGAAATGCTGCCGAAATTTACATAAAATGCTACTAACATGGAACAGTTAAAATGGTTTACTGCTTATACAACTTTCAATGGAGTAAGGCCATTACCTTTATGGAGTAGCTAGGTAGTTCAGTTATAGAAGGTACAAGGTGTATGCATGACATATATAAGTAATTCATTTACATTTTCATTATATTTATATTATATGAAATGTAATAAATATATTATGTATTTATGTTGAGGGTTTTTACTGTCTATTTTACAAGGGAAACAAAATGGCTGCTAATGGACGTGAATGGATGTACCAGAGGACAGATACAGATGGATAAATGAATTCTGCATTTATGGCTGGTGTTAATGAGTTTCTACAGTTTACATTTAGTGGGAAGGAGTCAGAAATGATTAAATGCCATTGTCGTAAATGTAATAACAGATTTTATCGAATAGAGCTGAAAGTTAGAAAGCATTTGTTTCGATATGGATTTACGCCAAACTATTACATATGGCACTGTCACAATGAAGGTAAGGTACCTCGGTAGAACAATTTGAAGGTAAGGTACTCGTTTAGGACAAAAACATAAGCTAGGTCAACCCGGTGGATTTTACCTGTTAATAAATTTGGGAGATTCAATCTGACCATACACATTAAATCTATATATTTAATTTCACAAATATAAATATTTTCATTTATTCATCAACTAAAAAAAGTGTAATAATTAACTCCTCCAACCATATAATTAGTTCATATATAAGCACATTATAAATTAGATATATATATATATATATATATATATATATATATATATATATATATATATATATATATATATATATTTGATATTCACTCTATCCGACAGTTTTAAGTTAGTAATTAATAAGGGTAGGAAAGATATAGGAACATAATTACCTAGGATAGTGCGTTGTCCGACGGTTTTAAGTCAGTATTTAAAAAATCATCGCAAATATGTAGGACCATAATGACATAGGGTAGCGCGTTGTCCGACGTTTTTGAGTCAATATTTCAGTTAAGTAGTAAAACTGTAGGGAAATTAGATGTCATAAAAACGTAGGATTTAAGTAGCAAAATTGTAGGTGGTTCGTTGAAACAAAGGCGGGAAACCAATTACTGGCGGGAAATTCCAAAATTTGGCATCCTACGCTTTTCATGCATTTTATATTTTTAGTAGGAAAACTTTAGGAAAGATTGCTACGGTTTTCCTACATTTTTAAAAAATGCAGGAAAATCGTAGGCCAAGTTGGTAGCTAAATCGACAGACTTCCCCTTTAAATTCGTGGGAGTTCTTTAGTTTTCACCACTCCATTCCTTCGTTTCTGCGACAAACTCTTCCAAACCCACTTCCCAAATCTCCTCCAGAGCTATTTAAACTAGGTAATTTTTATTTTTAAGTAATTTTTCATATATAATTAATGTTTGTTATTACATATAGTTGTTGTTTACATATATATATAATGCATGTATTGAAGGTTAAATTTTAAGAAGTTAGTTTTTATATTATATGGTTTAGGTAATGTTATATATGGTGTTAGTAATTAATATGTATGTGGTTAGGGACAACAATAATTTTTTATGTAATAATGGTTACTTCTATTTGTACTACAGCATGTTACTATATATGTGGTTAATATAAAAAATTGTTAGTTCAATAATGTTAGAGTAATATTGTTAGCACTTTAATAATGTTAGTGTAAGAAGTGCAAGTTACAACACTAATGTTACTTCAATAATGTAAGTATAATCAGCTAATGCTAGTTTAATAATTTAATTTTATAAATAAGTATATATCAAATAATTGGCAATTTTAAAAAGTGTTACTGCACAAATGGTATTCAAATGACTGAAATTTTAAAAATTACAGAGTTTACTAAAATAATGAAATTTAATATGTAAATGTTAGTGACGTAATGCTAATTTAGTATTACATATATAAGTAATAAACATGTTAAACTTTAATTTTAGGATGGTTCGCCCCAGGCAGTCCGGCTCGGGTAAAGCCTCGGCCAAGGACATTCATGATCCCCGACGTAGTCGGGGTCGACGACAGCCTGCTGTGACACCTACACAGGTGTCACAGACTGAGACTCAGACCCAGCTCCCACAGACACAGGCTCAGACATCAGTGCATCCGACCCAGCCACAGACGCAACTGCCATATACTCCAGTGCCACGACCTCATGTGCCGCACACGTTTGGCGCATCGAGCTTCGGATCCGCATTTCAGCAGTTTCGAGACACGCAGACTGATTCGTATTACCCGGATATGAACGGAATATCCGGGTCATTTCAGTACCAGTAGACAGGGATCGGGCAGCCCACATGGGATGTCGATCCTAACTCATTCCTTGATCCAGATGAGCTCGGTATATCCACTCCTCATCTACCCGGCCTACACCCGACTCAGCAGCAGCAGCAGCCTTCTGCCGACGATCCAGCAAGGGATTATACCTGCATCGGCGCTCTCAGACAACCTACGGACTGGATCCTCCGCTCAGCCTTCTGCCGACGATCGTAGCCAGCGAGATGACGATGATCAGCCCGGCACTACATCTCATTGATTTTATATTAGATCTCCTTCAGTTCTTTGTAATTAACTTTTTTCCTGTAAAATTTGATTACTTTTATGTATAGTAATTTTATTGATTACTTTGATCAATTGTTATATAATAATAATAATAATAATAATAATATATTAACAGAATAATAATAATAATAATAATAATAATAATAATAATAATTTGTGTTTTATTATTATTATTAAATAATGCAATATAATATTTTTTTATTTTGTATATAAATTAATTTACTAAAATCTTTAAATTGTCACAAAATCATAGGAGATATATTAATGACAGAAAACCGTAGGAGATATTAAAGTCACAAAACCGTAGGAATTAAAGCATCTCAAAACCGTCTTAAATAATGGGGACCACGGGCGTCATAAAAGCTTAGGAATTAATGCATCTCAAAACCATCTTAAATAATGGGGACCACGGGCGTCATAAAAGTGTTGGACAAAGAGGTCACAAAATCGTAGGAAATAGTTTTGTCAGAAAACTGTAGGAATTAATATATCTCAAAACTGTCGGATATAATGGGGACCACGGGCGTCATAAAAGTGTAGGACCATTTTACGTTTATCCGACGGTTTTTATTTCCGACACTACTTTTTCCTACGGTTTTGTCCGACGATTTTAATTGTAGGAAATGACCATTTCCTACGGTTTCCCTACATTTTTTCCCGTCTCAAATGCCTTGTTTTCTTGTAGTGCCAAAAATTTTAAGACAAATTGGTGCTAATATATGTAAAGAACATAATAAATAGTAGGTTCCTATATCATTTTAACAATATGTCATGGAAGCTTGAATTAAATATATCATTTTATGCTTACATGATCCAACTCCCCCATCAAAGACAATTTACTCAGTTTCAACTTCATTTGCCACTCTACCTTGATCTTTTACTGCCACTAAGCAACTACTACTTGAAAGTTCAAAGTTTGGAGCCTGTTCACGATATGATAAAAAAACCAAATAAAAAAGAACCTGTGTAAAGATCATGACTAAACAAATGACAATATTTCTCATATATTGCATGAAAAATAAAATTTAACACCCAAGTGTAGAACATGTAATTCAAGCTAATATAGCATAAATCAAAATAAATATTTTTATATAAAAAAGGTTGATTAAATGGATATTTATGAGAAAAAAAATACAATGCATCTGGTTGGCTATTTAGGTTCTTCTTGACTATAGCATAGATCAAAATGATAATTACATTAGAAATGGGCTAAAAAAGTCTCAGCAAACAAAGAATAGTAGTCTTAACAACATTATATTCTTTGATAATTTAGAATCAAAATAAATAAATAAATAAATATTGATCTCCATCAGTTCATACCACTACTTATGAAACTCACCGTCCAAAATTGCTTCAGATAGTATCTAAGCACAATGCAACCATTCTCATCCCCTCAAAATGATAAACTTCTCCAGTACTTCAAAAAATAGAATTAGAATAAAACTGCTAATAAGAAAACACATCATGCTCAAGCACAAAAGGCTTCTCAATCAAGCAAATCTTTAGTGGCATAAGCACCTCAAAAAGATAAAATGTAGAATTATAAAACTAAAGGAGCTAAATGTTGCAAAGAAAACTCAAGGCCTTTATCCTTTGCCAAAACCACGTTTCCCTGTGCCTACTAATGAATTATATATATATGTATAACAGTCACTGCTCTTTCACATATAACTTATTTATATCACCTCAAAATGTTAGCATTAGCCTACCCTACAAGCAACCGTGATTAAGGGCATTCTTTGTTGATATTATCTGCACAAATAATCAAAGCTAAGTGAGAAGGGGACACAACAAAAAAAAAAAAGTATTAATAGCAATCAATCATAAAAAAATAAGATACTTTAAGTAGATTTACCTTTTAAGGATCATAAGTTAGAATATTGTTCACAAAGAATGATCTTAAATTAAAAAGTGCTGGTGCTCCAATGCAGGGCAATTTGTGGAAATTTTTTCTGCAAGAGATTATACCTACATAAAATTTTATATAATAAAACAATATTTCTTTTGTCCCAAATTCTTTGCATCATTCACTTTTTAGCAATTAATTTATAAATTCTTATTTTTAACATTTTAATATATAAATGAAATACTTTTATATATGAATAATAAATCATGACCTATAGTTTCTAAATAAATTTTCTTTTAATTTTTTCTAACAAAAAATAATATGAATAGCAATCGTGATTAAGGGCATTCTTTGTTGATATTCTCTGCACAAATAATCAAAGCTAAGTGAGAAGGGGACACAAAAAAAAAAAAAGTATTAATAGCAATCAATCATAAAAAAATAAGATACTTTAAGTAGATTTACCTTTTAAGGATCATAAGTTAGAATATTGTTCACAAAGAATGATCTTAAATTAAAAAGTGCTGGTACTCCAATGCAGGGCAATTTGTGGAAACTTTTTCTGCAAGAGATTATACCTACATAAAATTTTATATAATAAAACAATACTTCTTTTGTCCCAAATTCTTTGCATCATTCACTTTTTAGCAATTAATTTATAAATTTTTATTTTTAACATTTTAGTATATAAATGAAATACTTTTATATATGAATAATAAATCATGACCTATAGTTTCTAAATAAATTTTCTTTTAATTTTTTCTAACAAAAAATAATTTGAATAAATTCAAGTCAAACTACTCTAAAAAGTCAAATGGAGTAAAGAATGTGGACAGAGGAACTACAAAATAAAGGAAACTAAAATTTACAGATTAATAATAAGAGAGACCTTGAAAGAACATACACAAGGATGTGATGAAAATTTTGCTTTAATTCCAGATAATTAAGAGAATCCAGGCTACAACTTGTCACTACAAGTGCCTAATATTTTGAAGATCTGCACAAGAAAGCACACTAGAATAAGTGAATGAGAAAGCAGTTGTCTTTAGGCTGGAGCTCCATATGAGTTAGTTGACCTCGATTAGACTAGACCGACCAAGAGAGGAAAGTAAAATTTCAAGACACTATTCATGGGTATCAACTTGAGATAAGGAATTGGGAAAAGTAGGAAGTTAAAAATGAAAAAAAAAAAAAAAAAAAGAAACTCTACCACAACAACTGGAGAAGAAAATACCACTACATAGCAAAATTCTAACTCAATACAAAGGTTATTTTACCTTAGTATGCTAAAACCCCTAAAATGAAACTAAAAAAACAGAAAACAAAACTAAAACATGACCAATTATTCAATATTCAAATATCACTATAAAACCTACTTCGATACTTGAGGTGATGGCTTCATCAACGAACATATAATAGAGGAGGAAAAATAGGTAATGGATTAGACATCCACAATGATAAAAAGTATACATGAGAAAGGATATATAATCATAAATTTTTTTTTCATACGTAAGAAAAAAAATAGAAGTGACTGAACCTGAAGAAAATGTAGAGAGCAGGAAAACTCGTGAATTAATATTGAATCCCAAACTAGGATTAGTACATAACAATAAAGAGAGAAGGGGAAAAAACTATGCGAGCATCTCAAGCTCAATCGATCTGTTTTGAAATCGAAGATGAAATTACAATATGAGCGAGAGCTAGACCAGAGGAGAAATTGATCAAAGGAGGAAAAATGGTTAATTGGAAACAAGATAATTTGTTCAGACTGAAAATGGAAAACAATAATCAAAACTCATTCAAGGTGAATAAAAAATTCGAACTCTCCAGTTTAGAGATCCAGCCAAGAGAGGGGGCCAGGAAAGAGGAAAGAGAAGAACTAAATCGAATACTATTCAATTACTTTTGAATTTTATTTTTCTTTCACTGTGCGAACTAATTTGGAAGGCAATATTTCTCTTATTTACATTTCATGCCCTCTTCCCTACCACCCCAATCTTCCCGCGCGACCTCCTGCTCCAAATTGATGCCACTTTTGCCAGAGTTTGCCGAGCATAACTGCTATGTACAGTTAGTGATCTGAAATCCGATCTAGTTTTTCCATTTTTCTTTCTCCTGCTTGTTTTGTTGTTCATGGGTGCAAATCTCCTGGCATATTTCTCTGATTGCTCGGAGATTTCTCAATCGCAGTCGAGGCCTAGTTTGGGAATCTTCCAGAAGACTGTTGCTTCGATTACTGCGTATTTGGATCCTCCCTAGATTTGCAAATTGGCCAAGTTGAATAGAGCGTTTAAGGGGGCTTCCAGGCTGATTTTTTGTGGGAAACAAAGTTGCCGCCAATTATCGACTTATTGTCAAGGAAGTGCCTGGGTTTTTCCGGGAAAATCCAAGAAAAGGAACATCCATGCAGAGCTTTACGGAGGAACTGCTCTGGATGGAAGCATCAATTGGTTTTGTTACTCTGTTAGCCGAGAAAGAGAGAGGTGGGTACAGGAGCATTATTGCAATTTTAAAAGAAAAATGGGGTGGTGTATTAATTGTATTCATTAACGTCCATCATTCGTGGATTTTAGTTGTCTTTCTTAATGATAATATTAGCTTCCAATTTTGTCTAAAGGATACTTTTGGATTATCAATTTTAATTGACCATTAAACTGTTCATCCAAAAAAAATAAGGCAATTATTGGACATATGGCAATCAAAGAGAGTAACAATTAAAAAGGAAAACTAAAATCTCCTTATAGATTGTCCTATTATATATATATATATAATTAGATAAGTTGATAATTCAGTTGAAGTTTAACAATTTTTAAATATTTTACTGAAAAATAAATAATACATAATTTAAATTAAAATTTAAAAAGATAATATTAACTATTAACCATCGCCGTAAAAAAGTGTTCCCTTATATGGGGGTAATGCAAAACTTTTAAACTAATAGAGACAAACTGTATTTTCAGTCACATCACCAAGGTATTTTTTTATGTACTCATTTTTACCACCCGAACCAATATTATGTCTATATATCTGTTTCTAATATTGTTTTCTGAGGCAATTCACATGGCTCTAAACTACTTGTTCTCTCTTCCACTTGCAACTGATGTTTATTGATGTTTACTTGGCTTAGAATCATAATAAATGTTCATTGATGTTTAGTTCATGAGTTTGAAAATAGGCTCATAGCTGCACTTAAAGTCGTTTGAGGCCAATTAGTAAACAAAAGTCCTTATTGAAAACTATGTTCCTAGTTTTGAGTCTCCTTGCTAGGATTGGGAGATCCCTTGTGTACTTTCCAGTTTTTTGTTGGCTTTGCAATATAATCTCCTTGCTTTGGCGATAGTAAAACAAGTTAAATTAAAGAGAAACTCTTACCTTAGTTAACAAGCCACCAATTCTATAAAGAGCAGCCCATGGAAGAGCCTCGCACGCTCGAGTTACTTTTTGAAATTTTCGAAAACACTCTGCTTCGGTCCTGGACTGGTTTAAAATTTAGAGAATTTTCCTCGGACATAGAGCTCCGGGGACTGCCTAACCTGGTCTTTTGTTGCACGTTTCACCGACCATCTCCCTTCCTTTAAACTCACCAATCTCAAATGGATATTAGCACCTATAATTGGTTGGTTGTTGGAAGTTTATTTCCTATGGATTTGACTGACAAAGCATTCATTTGCAACAATTGATTGGTAAATCAAGATTCATCAAACCAATTTTGCCCGGAAGGAAAGATCGTAAATAGTGGACTGAAACTCTAAGTCATACCAAGGCGACAGTTGTGACTTCCGAGAGCAAGTAAGGAGGGGCGAGCAGCTTAATTCAATCATTTTGATTCTCATAATGCCAGTTGTGTTTAGTTTTGCTTATGATTATCGATTTTAAATATCACCTTTTCGTTTAGTGTTTCAGTTTGGAAGAAAAATTTGGTAACTAAAATAGCAGAGTTACTAACTCGTTACTATTTAATTGATCTGTTAATTTATTCACATGTGATTTATTTATGTTGTCTGTTTGGAAGCAATTTAGTTTTTGTTCTTCATGGTTTTTATGTAAAGTAATGAGAATTAATGTTTCTCCTAGGTGAATCTGAAAGATGTCCATGAAAAAGAATAATAATGGTTAGAATTCGATTAAAAATACCATAAAACTAAAAAAATAAAAATTATTGTTGACACCCAAATTCGTCCGGTTATTATTTAAAAAAGAAAAAATAAAAAAATTAGTTTAAGGGAGGCATTTCGTTTCATAGGGTTAGTTAAAAAAAAAAATAATAATAAATAAATAATATAAAAATTAAAACAATAATAATAATAATAATGAAGAATAAAAAAATGACAAAATTGAGAAGTTTGGGGTTAATCTACAAAAATTAAGAAGTTTGGGAAAAATCTCACAAAATCTTGAAATTCTAGGGAAATCTGGTAATTATTCGCAAGGTTTTGGGCTAAATTGACAAAACAGACAAATTTGGGCCAATTTGTAATTTCACGAAAAATATGGGACCACACCAGTAATCAGTGAGAGATGAAGGACTAAAAATGTAATTTATACCAAATTATGTTTTAAATCTGTTTTTAACTAAATTTCGAATTTTTTTAATTAAGGAAATCCAATGCTCCCACTACTATAAATAGGGGTCCAAAACTGCAAATAAAAAAAGGATATTAGCAAGATTTTTAGCTACTAACTTAAAAAGAAAAAACTGTAGCTTTAGTCCCTGGCCTCTCCTCCTTCACCCAGAAAAAAACCCAAACTTCTCCCCCACTACGCCGTCACCTCCGTCGATCGCCCGTCCCACCTCGCCTCCTCCGCGTCGCCTCCGTTCTCGCGCAGCCACCTTCGACCTCCTTCCATTGTCCGTAGCCCCTGACGTTTTCTCCGCCGCGACCGTCCTCCACCGTCCCGCCGTCTTCGACCCTGCAGGCCTCCATGCTCCCCTCCCTGGAGTCGCTCTAGCCGTCTCCGTCAAAACCCAAGCCGCCAATCACTCGTTCGTCGCCGGAGAACGGAGAATTGAAGACGAACCCGCTTGGATGATCGTGACCCGACCCGTTCTAAACGGATCCGACTCCGTCAAGCCTACCTTTGGGTATAACTCTTCTCCAGCCCTCTGACTTCTCATTTCATGCACTTAAGTCACTAACATGTTTCTGTTCTTGCAGATAGGCCATTAACAACAATTTTTTTTTTGGATGTTTATTTTCTTCTCTTTCTTTTTTTTTTTTATGGAAGGTTGTATCTCTTACTTTTACTTAGATGGTTAAGCGCCCCACTTTATTTATTTATTTACTTTCTGTATTTTATTATTTTCTGTTATGTGGATGGCCAAGTGCCCCACATTATTTATTTTTATTACTTTTGCATTCTATTTTTATTTATTTTTTGTGGAGGGTCATATCTCCCACCTTATTTACTTTCTAGCATCTCTACATTTTATTTTATTTTTATTTTGTGGAGGGTCATATCTCCCACCTTATTTACTTTCTAGCACTTTTACATTTTATTTTATTTTTGTTGTGTGGAAGGTCATATCTCCCACTTTATTTACTTTCTAGGACTTTTACATTTTTATTTTATTTTATTTTTGTGGAGGGTCATATCTTCCACCTTATTTATTTTCTAGGATTTTTACATTTTTATTTTATTTTTGTTGTGTTGAGGGTCATATCTCCCACCTTGCTTTCTATGTGGTGAGATTCTGAAAACTAAATGACAACTTTCTAGATGATAATTTAGTTTTATATATTGAGAAATATGTTGCAAAGATTTTTATGCCTAGTTCATTTAAAATTAATTCAACCCAATTGACAAGTTTTTGTCTTTTTGGGTCGGGTTACATGCTTGTCACAGTTGTCCCGATCGATTTAATTAAGACAATCGGCCTAATTTTGGCCTAAATTACATCCCTGCCACGTTGAGAGGATGATTCTTTATGAAGTCGGATTCAAACAGTCAAACCAATTTGACATATTTGACACCGAAGTTGCTGCTAGTGAGAAATAGATCTCAATGGAGGTAGATTTGGCCACGAATCTCACCAAGGTTGGGGATCGAACTCAATTGCAACAATCGGAAGATCACACTAGGTGGAACGCAGTTCCAGCAATTGAAAGAATTCTCAATCGTCCTTTGTCAATGCTTGTATTGAGTAGAAGGAGACTCTAGAGGCTCACATATTAACAACAACACATGCTTTAAATCAGCGGCGAGAGGAAGATTGAGGAGGAGAAAATCGAGACATGACACCAAGTGGTATGGGGCCTCCAGGAAATTCACACGAAGGTTTTGTCCGTTGGAGAATGCCAAGATACAAGAGACCACGATTGTCGGAGAACGTCAAGGTGGAGGAGACCAAGGCTGGTATGAGGATTGGCGTTCAGACAATGACAGATTGTTCTTTGGCGGTGGGATTAGGCGGCGGAGAGGGCGGCTTTGCCGAACAGCCTTATAGTTGGAACCCTTTTAACATAGAAAGACAGTAAATTTGATGAAGTTTGAGGGTGCTTTCATATATTGGCTCAAGTGAGTCTAAACCCAATTTGTTAACATGTTAACATGCATGAGTTAAAGCCAAATGAATAGACAGTTATTTTAGATTCAATAATTGATGAATTTAGAAATCTAAGAGAGCATCATTTCAAATTATAAGCTTCAAAAACTTATTATTCTACTTTTTGTGAACTTTATTATTATTGCATTATATAATATTATTGGATATTTGTATAATAATTTTATTTGTTTGGACTTTGAAGATATCCAGCACCCCTAACTCTAAAATTCTGGTTATGCCAATGACCGTGACAACACACCACTTTCGTTAGAGTTGCGGACAAATTTCTTATGAAGAAAAAACTGCCGGTGTGCATCCGAGCTTTATCCTAAATCCTTCAATTGCGCAAATCAAAACTTTAAGAAACCTACATGGTTATCTAGTAGTTTTACATGGCATGACAAAGAATTTTTCAATTGACTACTCGGACAGCTAAGTAGCCTTTGTCCAGAACATTTCATTTTTCATACAAATTCGTTTAAGTATATTTACTCGGCCCTCTAGTCCACGATGGATACCATTCTATTTTATTTTGATCGTATACCTATGAAAAACATTTTATTTCAGTTCTTCATTAAATGAAATCACATATCATACTCTATAAATGTTAATTTAATTTTTACGGATCATTTTCCTAATTACTTATTACAACCTCATCTTGAAAAGTTTATCCTCTTACAGTTCACAGTAATTAATTTATAATTTTATTTCTTTTAAAATTTTTTATATAAGTATAAAATTTTTATATGAAAATAGTATCTTAAGGACTTTAGTTTATAAATATATTTTTTAAAAAAAATTTACAATAAAAATTAATATAAATATATTTGAGTAAAATTTTATTAAAAAAAAAAAGTAAAATGTTCAATATTTGTGAAACAAAGAAAGTATACTTTATAAATATCAGTTTAATTTCTAAAGTTATTATATACTAGCTAAGTAAATTTTGTGGACAATTTCTTAATTTTAAATATCATATTATTTTAGTTTCTAATCTATTACCCGTTCTGTTTTGGCCTTAATTAAACTCATTAAAAATTATTCACTTTGGTCTATTACAAAATAAAATCACATATTATACTTCTGCAAAATATTAGTTCTAACTTCTCTAATGACCATTTCACCAAACCCATATTATACTCTATAAATGTCAATTGAATTTCTAGAGTTATTAATAATAACTAAAGTATATGATGTTATAAATACAATTTTGTTTGTATTTATTCCACTGTATAATCAATATTTTTCAGTATTTCTTTTTTTATGTAGTACAAATTGAATGGTTGTTGGCATTTCCAACATGTATGGCAAAAATGAAAACATAATATCATCTAAGAATATTTAACACCTATATATCTATATATATTTAATGAATAAAGAAAAGTAAAGGTCAAACTAAAAAGATTATCCTAATCTTCCATAACCGGTAAAGTGGGCCTAGTAGTCAAATTATAAAGATTGCCCTACTATTCCACAAATAACAAAATGGATAATCTAAATGTTTTTTATAGATCCCCAAATACATTTAAACCTTATTTACAAATTCTCAAATGCATGCATATATGATAAGCAATAAAATTTTTATGACCGAAGTACAAAAATTTGGCTCTTATCTCTCAAAATTTTTCTTTTTTTTTAAAAAAAATAAGAGTATAAAAAATCTAATAAACGTAAACTCTAAAAATATTAAAAAATACTAGCCTGATGTATCGCATGTTAACTAGTTTGCAAATATATTTTGTGCTTTAATTGCAGAATCAAAACAAATAAATCGAACAGTTTCTCAGTAAGTTTGGATAATTTTTTTTAGTAGTAATGATCGGCCTTAGCTTGACTTGTTCTGGGTTCATCTAATTGAGATATCCCATAACTAGTTGACCAGAATCCATCACGCCCCCTGTCCCCCACTAGTGTTCATTTCGGCATTATTTTTATTATGATCTTATCATCATCAATCAGGCACAAATTGGTTGGGACCAAGTCACGTTGTTTTTATAATTGATTATTTAATTGTTAACATTAGGAACGTGATTTGGATGCAATATAGGATTAGTTTGGAAACAATACTAGTGCTTAAAGTTGAAAATTGACAACAATATTTAACAAAGGTTTCAAGAAGATACTTCATGTTTCATAAATGTTGGTCGTTTTTTCATTTTTTTAATTAAAATTTAACTTAAATATATTCATATTAATTTTTATTATAAAAAAAATTTAAAAATTATATTTATAAATTAAAGTCTTTAAGGTATTATTTTCATATAAAAAATTTATATTTTCATAAAAAATTTTGAAAGAAAAAAAAATAAAAATTAATTTGAATATATTTCTGATTATGGTCTTCTCAGTAAGTTTGGATAATTTTTTTTATTAGTAATGCTAGGCCTTAGCTTGACTTTTTCTGGGTTCATCGAATTAAGATATCCCATGACTACATGACCAGAATCTATCACGCCAACTGTCCCGCACCTACTGTTCATGTCGGCATTATTTTTATTATGATGCTATCATCATCAATCACGCACAAATTGCTTGGGACCAAGTCACATGGTTTTTATAATTGATTATTTAATTGTTAACATTGGAAACGTGATTTGCATGCAATATAGGGCTAGTTTGAAAACAACACTGGTGCTCAAAGTTCAAAATTGAAAATACTATTTAATAAAGGTTTGAAGAAGGTATAACAATCATTTAAACACAATTCATTTAGTATTAAATCAACTTAGTCTAAAATTACTTATTTTTAGGTAAAGTAAATAATATATTCTTAAAAATTTAATTTACATCGTAAAAAGATTTTATTTTAATGGCTTATTATATCTATATAGTATTAGTTTTGAAATAATATAGGTTCTAGATAAAAAAATTATAAAAAAATAAAAGAAATTATTTTAAATTAGTCAGACTTAATGCGAAAACATACTAAAGGGACATACATGAAAACAGTGTGAATAAGATAGATAGTTCCTTAATTCAAATTTTAAATTTAATTGAGAGATAATCATGCTATTTTGGAGGATATTTATTTAGAAAATCATGTAATATTTCTATTATTCTCTATTTTTTGGAATTCAAATTAATTGTCGTTTCTCATATCATGTTTAAGATGAAACATTTACAATTTGTGGCTATTGAATGTCCGGTATAATAATTTGGGTGTCTACATATGGTAAGGAAGTGTCTTGTCTATATGATTATGCTCTCCAAGTGCCCAATTGTAATGGTTGGATATCTAGTATGGTAAGTTAAGTACCTAAACTTGGTAAGGGAGTGTTTCTTTCTACATTTTTATGGTGACTAAATATCCAATTATTGTGTTTGAATGTCCAATATGATAGGTTGAGTGCCTAAATCCAGTAAGAAAATGTCTTGGCTACATGTTTGGGTATATATTTCATGTTTGCTTGGTGTCCAAGTATCTAATTATGCCAGCTGAGTGTCTAGTATGATACATTAAATGTCTAACTCTGGAAAGGGAGTTTATTGTCTACATGCTTGAGAATATGCCCTAACTAATACTCAGTTTGTTTTAAGGTAAGCCAATTGACTATAAAATGACTTATTTTTATTCTTACATCTTTTTTACTCAAAACTAATTTTAATTAAAATCCAATATAATGTAGCTACAATAATCCATTGAAAATATAATTTTTTTTAATCTTACTAAATTTTTAAGAATTTTTTTAGTTTTAGGCACAATAAAAAAATTTATAAAAATTTAACAACATCATGAAAATTTAATTTCAAATGAATTATTACATCTACATAATATTGGATTTCAAATAAAATTAGTTTCAGGTAAAAAAGATGTAAAAATAAAAATAAATCAATTGACTTAAGTTAAGACGAATTGGGTAGTTTAAATAGTGTCCAAGTGCCTGATTATCGTATCCAAGTGTCGGATTATGGTGGTTAAATGTCTAGTTTGATAGGTTAAATGTCTAAATTTAATAATGTATAGTCTACACTTGTTGTGTCCAAATATTCAATTTATAGGTATTGAATGTCTAGTGTAATAAGTTGAGTGTATAAATCTGGTGAGCAAATATCTTCCAATATAGGCAGATAGTATTAAGACCATAAGTAAACACAAGATTGTAGAACTACACACCAGCTTTTTCACTTTGGAGTCTTCGTCATCATTGATTAGATTGAGAATTGTTTCACATTAAAAATAATAATGTGGTTCCTTAAAAATAGAAACAATAAAACATATTTTTAAAAAAATAATCCTTTTTTTTTTTGTAAGTAGGAGCAAAAATATGCTAAACAAAAGCTAGAGAAGAATAAGCAAGAGAGTGAGTTGGAGCCACAAGCTGATGAGACACGACATCCAAAGTATAGCAGTCCGAAGACTTCATGTCAAATTTGAGGGTTTGCACTAAACCCACCAAAGTAATATGAGGGGCCTCCATTTCCCAAAAAGCTAACAAAACTTGGAAGTTCAAAAAATATCCTATGATTTTCTACTCATTTAATGTGGAATTGAAATAAATAACATGATTATCTACTCATTTAACGTGGAATTTAAAAAAAAACCAGTTTTTTGTTTTTCACTTTCTATACACATCAGTCTAAATGTCAATTTTTTTGGCATGAAAAATGAGAAATTATAATTAATTTGGTTAATGTTATAAACAAGAACAATAAAAAGAGATTTAATTGTATAAAATATTTTTTAAAAAATAACATGATTATCTCCTTATTTAATGTAAAATTTAAAAAACCTAAAACTACCTTATTTAACCCTCACAAGTTGTTGACTCCGTTTATAATTAGTGACTAGCGGATGCCCAAAACATCCATCCACAAACGAAACCAGAATGAACTTGCAGAATTCCTTTTCATACTCTATGACATTTATTACTGTAAGTTGCATTTATGGAGAAATTAAATCTGAACTTATCATTTGTCAACCCCTCAACACATGGTAGATTAAGTCCAGGCTCAACAGAGAAAAAGCAAACGGCATCACCATCCAGTAATATTGTAGCCATATCTTCGAGTACGGTTTGAATTTGATATACACAAGATCTTGCCATCTCTCTAAGTCCAGGCACTAAAGTTAGGTTTGAACAACTGATTTTGTCAAGTTAAAGGGCTAACTAGCCCGATTCTCTAAGTTAAATGGTTCTTGGTGCAATTGGGCTTTATATTTGTACATCTTAAGATTCAAAGGCTTTTTTTTTTTTAGCCTTCTTATCAATTTGTAGCAAAATGTTAGGCAATATATCATTTCTTTTTTGGTAAATAGGAATGCATTACCAAAAAGGAAAGGATACGGCCTACACTAAAGTCAGCCCTGCATATTCGCTTGGCCAGCACAAAGTCTAGGGAAAACAGCCATTCCCAAAGCATTAGACTATAAAAAATACAAAATAAAGCTAGGGCATTTCCAAAAAACAACAATGCCTTCTTCATTCCAAGTGGCTCCTCTTTTAGCCAAAAGATCCTCCACTGAATTAGCCTCTTAGAAAGTATGATCAATCTTCTAGAAAATGTGCTTCTAGCACATGAGCCTGTTGAAGTTAAGTAATGGTATTAGTTCAATGAAAGTGGATGTGGTTGAATTCATAAACTGTACAACAACTTTAGAATCCAACTCAACAATTAGAGGGAAAAAATTCATGTGCTCAGCAAGCTTGAGCCCTTCAATTAAAGCCCAAAACTCAGTGAACACGCTACTAGCATTTCCCAAATGGCAGGCAAATCCAGCTTTAAAATTGCCCACTCAATTCATTATGACTGCCCAAGCAACAACTCCACCTTCTTCCCTTAGAAGAGATCCATCAGTGTTAAGTTTAAAAACATTCACCGACGGAGGAATCCATTTCACCCCAATTTGTTGCTTGGGAGTAGAGAGGGGAGGGGGGGGGGGGTGAGAAGGTCCCAAAGTATGAAATTCGGCTACTTCTAAAATAATCTTGTCACAAACATTTTTTGCCATGAAGGATATCTTCTCAAATATTTTTTTATTTCTAGAGCACCAAATTTCCCAAAAGAAAAAGGAAAAGATAGCCACTATTAGAATACTATGCCTAATGGATTTAGAATAGTCCAAAAAACAATCTTTAACCCAGGTGGGGAAGCCATTGTTACCCACTTGAGGAAATCTGAAGTAGCCTTTCACTTCTTTAAGAATGGGGCAAGCATACAAAATGTGAGAGATATTCTTAACATTGTGATAACAAGCATTATAAAAAGGGGGAAACATTCATTCCTCTAGAATTCAAAAGAGAATTGGTAGGATGCTTACCATTTAGGATGAGCCAGAGGAAATGGCTTATCTTTGGGATGATATTAAGCCTCCAAATCCAAGTCAAACTCTTATTATCTAAGATGCAAGTTTCATTTTTGAAGAATTGATAAGCAAATTTTAGGGAAGACTTACCATGCTTTAAGAACCTTTCAGCAGACAAGTCTGAAGTAGGAATAACATGATCCACAGCCCAGGATAGGAAAAAACATTTGATGCTATTTAGAATAACAAAGAAAAAAGTGTTCCACAACCACTTATCACCATTAAAGGCATCACCATTAAAGCCCTCCCCATGCACCTTATCTTTCATGATCTCTTTCCAAACATGAGAATGGGCCTGAGAGGATCTAGCTCTCTTATACTTATTAGCAAGAATCTGGCAATAAAGCTTATCCCCATAATGGTTTAAACCTTAAGCCAATCTAGCAATATGAACCTTGTTCAAAGAATTGGCTTTCTTTATACCCAGACCTTCATATCTCACTACTAAAAAAATGTAGTTTACTAAGTGAATCTTATGCTTTTCAAAATTAGAACCAAAGATGAAATCTTTGCTCACTTTATCAAATAGATCAGAGTTTTGGTAGGGAGTCTAGCAACTTGCTTGTAATAGCTGGGGGTGGTGGATATGATAGATTGAGCAAGAGTGACCCTACCTATAAGTGAGAAACATTTAGCCTTCTAACCTATAAGATTTTTAGACATTTTATCAATAATGAAAGCACAATTAGTAGCAATCCAATGTTTATGTGAAAGGGGGAGACCTAAATATTTACCAATATTGTCCATTTCAAGAATGCCAAGATAAGTCACACAATCATTTCTAACACTAGCCATAGGATTTTTACTAAACAAAATTTTTGACTTCTGCAAACTAATAGTTTGACTAGAAAGTTTATAGAAAACATCAAAAACATCTTTAATGGCAACACAAGCATCAGTAGAGGCTTCAGCAAATAAGATCAAATCATCAACAAAGAAGATGTGAGAGAGTTCAAGTTTACTGCAATTCATTCCAAACCCTTCCATTTACCTTTTCCAACCATGAAAGATATCATTCAAGATAGAATTTATAAGCAAAGGATGAAAAAGTAGAGAACAAGAGGATCCCCCAGACAGATACCTTAGACTGAAAGAAACATTTAGATTGAGAACCATTGATAAGCACTGAGAAGTTAGTAGAAGAAATACAGTTCATGATGAGATTAGCAGAAGAAATACAATTTATGATGAGATTAATAAGATGCTAAGGTAACTTGAAGTATAATAAAGCATTTCTCACAAAATTCCATTCCAACTTATCACAGGCTTTTTCAATATTTATCTTAATAAGCATAAAGCCTTTTTTGCCCTTTTTCTTAGAAAAATAATGAATGGCTCCCTGAACAATAATGGCATTGTTAGAGCCTTTCCTTCTAGGAATGAAAGTAACCTAAAAAGGCCTAATAATAAATCTAAGGAAAGTCTAAGTCTGCCTACAATAATTTTAGAAACCATCTTGTAAATAGTGTTACGCAAGCCAATGGGTTTATAAGCAGTAATGGTTTCAGGGTTACTCATTTTAGAAATAAGGGAAATGAAGGTATAGTTCTAGTCTTTAGGGATCCTGCTAGTAGAAAAACCTAACTAGATATCAGTGATGGTGGAAGAGGAAACAGTCTCCCAAAGTGACTTAAAGAAGATAGCATAGAGCCTGTCCTGGCCAGGGGCCTTCAAAATCTTAATACTACTAGGAACAGTTATGATTTCAAGCTCCTGAAGGATGTTGGCAAGTTTAAAGAGAGCACCAGGAGACCAATAAAGATAATCAAACTCACCCCAAGAATGATAACTAACATCCAAGGAAGTAGTGAAAAAAGAATGAAAATAATTCACAATGTGGTCCTAAATTTGAATAGGATCCAAAATCTAATTACCCACACTATCTCTCAAGTTCACAATTTGGTTTTCTTTCCTGCATTTCAAAGTCAAAACATTAAAAAACCTAGTATTTTTTTCTCCATCATTCAGCCAATTTATACAAGATTTCATCTTCCAAAGTTCTTCTTGACAAAGAAGAATTTCATTAAACTCAGCAATAAGATTGATAGCAGAAGTGCTATCGGCTCGATCACCTGAGGACTTCGACCAAGCACCATGCTCGAGAAAATCTGGCATCACCGATGAGGAACGCCAATACCGACCTCGGAAAGGAGGGAGTCCGACGCCCTAGATACACGATCTCGAAAGTCCGACAGTGCCCTGAGGATGACAGTACCAACTTCGGGAAACTAGCATGTTACCCCCTCGAGAAGGTGACTGAACTGGCTTCGGGGGAGAAGGACTAGCCACCACTCGGTAGGAGAGAATCCCCCCGAAGTAGTAACTTCAGAGCTAGGGGATCCTTCGAACTACCGGCACGACTCCGGAAGAGGGCCTCTTATCCCAAAGGGCGACCTCAACCAAAGGGACCTCGGGTGTACAGCGGAAGCAATTAAGGAGCCTCTAACATGTCGCCTGCACAAACTACACGCTGCCCTCATATGCGCTTTGACACGTTGACGCCATCTACGTCTTGTCATGTAGGGCTATGCGCACCTTAGCCCGTGGCCCGAGGAGCCTGCAAGCAGCTAGAGGCCCCTACACCCAGAAAGGACAAATTACATCTGACCGAACACGTGTCACAATCTGAATGGGTCGCCTTTTCTTATATATATAAGGGAAATAGTCTCAGCAGGGGATTCCTCTCCTCCCCCCTAAAAAAGAAAACGCCATAGGCAAGAATCTCTCATCTTTAGTATTCCCTCTCCACCTCCAAAACATTGACTTGGGCGTCGGAGGTTCATCCCCTGAAAAAGACTCCGGGGACCTCCTAACCCTTGTTTTCTAAGTATTTTAAGCGGACTCCCCTAGGAAACCTACACTTCAGGTGTTCCTCAACACCAGAAGTCCTTCTCGATCACACCACGTCCCCTGACAAAGATGCTACTAGGCATTAAAGATCTTTTTCCAAACCATTAAGAAAATCAGATGGGGGCTTTTTTGGATTCCTTTCAATGTATTCAAGATCTTATTTTTCTGATAAAACACATTTCCAAAAGTTTCTTATTCCATTTGGTCATAATAATTTGAAAACTTTCAGCATTAAAAGTGGTAGTACTGCCTTTATTCCAATAATTCAAAACCACATTATGAAAATCATTATGTCTCATCCAGGCAATATCAAATTTGAAAGGTCTTTGACCTAATTTGGCTGGCTTCACTTCAATGTTAAGAAGTAAAGAATAATGGTCATAGTGGGTTTTAGGAACAACAACAGAAGAGGCTTCAGGAAAGAGGATTCTTCAACCAACATTAGCCTTCAAATTAGTCTAGGTGAAATGGACACCAAAACAACTCAAATCCATCAAACCACATCTATCAAGGAAATTTCTAAATTGAAAGGTTCTACTATGATTAACAGGAAGACCTTTAAATTTATCCAAAGGGGAAAGCAAATCATTGAAATCACCAATTAAACACCAAGGACCAATAATCAACGTGCCAACCTTAGTAATATAATCAAACAAAGAATGTCTAATAAAGACAGTCATGGGAGCATAAACTGCAATAAGAAACCAAGGAAAGTTAATGAAATGGTTATTGCTAATTACCTGAATTGCAATGTGAATGCACCTGTTACGATGTAGAAGCTCAGTCACATCCAAGATGTCTTTGTCCTAAGGATCCATATACCCCCTAAAAAGCCCTCGACATCTTACCATAAGACACCTGAGAAACCTAGTTGCTTAGAGACCTGAATAGCCCTTGAACCACTTAGTCTTGTCTCTGTTAAAACTACCAAAATAGGGTTATGCCTTCTGATTATATCCTAGAAATTCATATGGAATATTGGATTCTGTGTCCCTTGATAGTTCCAATAGAGAATCTTCATATCAATAGTTGAGAGGTGATGATTTCGTATCTGAAACTCTGATTGACTCGAGGTTCCCATCCACTGACTTGATTGTCGATGCTTTTTTCATGGTAAAGGTATGGACATGATTATGAGGTATCCATAGAATAGTGTACTGTAGTGGAATTTTAGAGGGTGTACGGGACGATTAGGAGCCTTATCAGTTGAGCCCCCATCATGAATCAAATTAGTTTGTTGTGGGGTTCCAAGTTGAAATATCTCCCCTGTTAATTAGAAGTAACCAAGGTGATAGAGAAGTGACTGCATCGTTCTTTAAAATGTCATGACTACTTATAACGGCTAATGTAATGGCTAATACTTTGCCGCCAATGGCGGTATCGATGAAGGAGCAAGACTAGCTCCATCGCAACACCAAGCGTATTAAAAGCACCTTCAATATGGATGAAGATCCACCCTTGTAACAAAGTAATCAAAACACCTTCTCTAGGGTGTCGTATAAAGAATCCCTTCTTAATACCTATACAAGCTGTTCTATTCTGACTAGCTATCATCTGGATTATCTTGACGAAGCTTCCAATGATGAAATTGACTTAGAGGAGGAGATGTTGGTGGTTTATTTGTTGTGCAAAGAAAAAAAGAATCATCAAAGAACCACGAGTTAACTTTATAATTGTGAGAACATTTGGAAGGAAAGTTGGTTACAATTACCTTTTCCCAAGAGTGAAAAAAATTTGGAATTTAGTAGGGGATTTCAAGTGTGTTGACATTAGAGAGGATTTCTTTATATTCAAGCTTAGTCTTACAAAAGATTTACATAGAGTCCTATTCAATGGGCCTTGGTTTGTTGGTTCATATTACCTAACAATCAGACTTTGGGAACCAAGGTATAGGCCGTAGTTAGCTATGTTTCCCACCACAACTGTTTGGGTTATTCTCCCAAGTCTCCCATTGGAATACTACCTTGAGCACATTTTGTGGAGGATCAGTGAGCAGCTTGGGAAAGTGCTCAAAATTGATGCTAATTTTGCTGCCAAGCTCTAGGAAAGATACGCTCTTATTTATATCCAAATCGATTTGGATAAACTGTTTAAACCCAAAATCTGGATCGACCATCACATATAGAGGTGTGAAGGGGCTTTAGCACTCTATTATAAGTGCGATTGTGTCGGCCATAGGGAATAGTCAATATATCATTAAAAATGTTTTTCCCTTGTAAGTAGAAAATGGTGCAATAGAAAAAAGGGAAAAGGGACAAATCGCCCACCATTGTTTGCACTATAGTGCAGATCACTCACTATTGTTTTTTTGTAATTAAGCCATCATCCAAGTTTATTTTTTCAAAATATTGGCGACTAGTATTTGCAACAAGGATAAATTAGTAGTAAGGAAACTATAGATAGAATATTTGATTATCTTATAGAATATTCCATGAAATATGGTGATAATATGGTTTCTATTGAAATGGGAAGTTACAAAATTCATCCTTTAATTATATGCTCTTATGCACACAAATCTTTAAACTGAAAAATAAAACATAAGAATCATCTTTCTCATTGGATAGCCTTAGTCTACCATGGCCAGTCCGGATGCAAGCTTGACAACGCTGCCTATGCCACCACCCCCAAACTGAAATAACTGTTGCATTGTTTCTCTCCCCATACATTTTTTCGTTTTCTTTTTTATCATTTTCAATTTCAAAATTGAAAGATGGTTTCTTTTGACTTAGATGCTTAGAAAAATCTTCGGACAAATAAAATAGACAAGGAAGCTAAAAAGATGATAAACAGGAAGGCTAATCCAGAAAAGGACGAGTACGACAAAGAAGAGATTAGTTCCAGAAAATAAGCCCTTACTTATGCCGCTAATAACAACAACAAAGGTTTGTCACAATTCATTTCAGATTCAACCTTTCTCAAATCTCTTTTATGTTTTCTTGTCACTTTGTTCATATTTTTTTCAAAGGGATTTGCGTCTTGTTTAAAAGGATTTTTTTTTTGTTTTCCTCCTTAATCATTGGGAATTGGGTTATATATTCATTGGGATTTAACAATTACAGGTTTTTCTTCTTCCTTTAGTTTTCTATGAGAACGTAAGTGAGAAACCGCAATAAGGCAAACATAATTCAATCTTAGCATTCTATTATAGAGCAATGAAGAAGGAGCTATATTAACAAGGATGTAGGAAAGTGCTGTAAATTAAGATGTAGGAAGTGCTACAAGTACTATCCTATTTTGATTCATCCAATGTCTGCAATTCTCATCCAAGCCATACCTCCATTGCCGTCAGAGAGAAATCCATGCCTGACAATGTGGTAGCACAGTACTTGAAAGGAAATAGAGGGAAAATGGGGAAGAAAATGGTGAAGAAGAGAAAAAAAACAAAGTCTATTGTGGATTTGTAGTGTTGGAAAAACGTTTAGGGGCCATTTAGGACAAGTTAGGACAAATTAGCCACATCATCGTTCACCTAAGCTTGCCATACCAAAGACATGTGCCACATCTTCGTCCAACGTGTACAACGTAATAATGGTGAACTAATTCATGAGAAAAATAATGTTGATAATAGATTTAACTCCAAAAGAACAATAATAGCCAATTTGCCTATTTCATAAATATGGTTTATAGGTGGGAGGTTTGTCCCATTTATAAGGAAAAAGAAATTCAAAATTCAAACTACTGTATAACTTTAATAATAAGTAAAGAAAAGACATACATAATTATCTTGTTAAATGGAAAATTAATTACATAATTGGATAGCATAGCCCGGTAGGAGAATTTTCTATGGTCCAAATTAAGGATTGGGGTGGGTGGTGATAATGTTATTTTTTTTTATTTAATATTCAAAATCATTAAAAGTACAAAGCTAAAACTTACTATAGGAAAGTTAAGTCGATGAAGTGTTTACTATGTAAATCCCAGAGGACTCTATTATAAATTGACCATTTTCAAATTTCAAGTATTTTAGAGTGCAACGCCACTCGAACCTCGATTTTCTGCCTAAGATGTCACATTAATGCCAATTGAGTTAGGCATGCTGGAAGGGTGGCAATAAGGTTGTATGACACTTTAACCTGTACTCTCAATCGCCCATCCAACACTCTAGTATAATGGCTAAGGCCAAAATGAATATTTGGATGATTCAAAGTTTGACTTTGGACTTACACTTCCTACACAATGTCATAAATAAGCAGGTCTAGTTACCCTTATGTTATGGCTTTGGAAAAATACCATTTCCCTTCTCCTTTATTACAATAATAGAACCATATTTCTTATACACTTGTAATGATACTTCTGAATACAAAAAAAAAATGGTTCTTTAGAATAACTTTGCTTAAAATAATAATAATTCTTAATTTACTCCATTTCAGTTTTTTTTACTTAATTTTAATTTGAATTTATGTATATTGTTCACTAAATTTTTTACAAAAAAAAATATATTTAGAAACTAAAAATACTTATAATTTGTTTAAAATATTAAATAATAATTACAAATTTAGAAACTAAACCAGGATGGAATGAGTAATAAAGATATGGATTTAGTTTTTCAAAATGAAAAGAAAAAGATTTTTATAGTTGTCAAATCACATGCACCTACTTGGCTAATGATTAATGAAAAAAATTTCAAAAACATTGGCACGTTTTATGTAATGGACAATCTATTCACTATTAAAATTATGTCGTTTACCAACTCGCACCATATGTTGGAAATCTACTATCAACAGTCAAAAAATATGCACATTGATAATTTCCAACGCATGCACAGTGGTAACACGCAAGTTAGTAATTACCAAAGGTCATACACAAGCTATATTTTCCAATGTGCGAACAAATTACTAATGCGCACACGTGTTGGCAATTAACAACGTGCACACGCGTTGGTAATCAAGTTAAAATTTTTTAAAAAAGTAAAGCAGTTACTAACAAGGAGTCGTTGGTAACTGCTTTTTTTAAAAATATATATATATATATAATACGTAACATTTAAATTATACATTATATTCATTAAAAATTATATAACTAAGATAATATTATTGTATAAATTAATATTAAGAAAACTGAAAAATAATCAATAAAAATTATATTTAGTAAAAATATGTCATATTTACTAAATTCTATATTGACTAAAAATAATATTAAAATTGTATAACTAATATTTTATTAGTACACAAAAATTTTAATAATGCAATAAAAATTCAAAAATATATAATTTCAAAAAAAAAAAAAATTCACAAAATTGAAAAAAAAGTTACAAAAATTCATAAGAGCTAACTGAAATTTAATAAAAAAATTTAAAATTAACAAAAAATTTCAAAAAATTCAAAATAATTTCAAAACTTGAAAAATAAAAAATATCAAAAAAATGAACTAAAAATTCATAAAATTTAACAAATTGCAGAAATTCATAAAATGAAAATCAAACAACAGATATGGAAAATCAAACAACCAAAATCAACGACAATATTAACTAACAATTCATAAAATGAAAATCAAATATATAATCAAATAATAGATCTGGAAAATTAAATAACAAAATCAACACAATGGAAACGAAAATCAGGGAGTCGGGGCGATGAGGAGGCGAAGAGTTGAGACATCGGTGGTGTACCCAGTAGGCGTCTGACGTCGGGCATAGGTGGCAAGGCACGGAGGCAAGGGCGATGACACATGGAGGGAGAACGGCAGAAAGGAGGTGACGGGACGGAGGAAAGATGGAAGTAGAGAGGAGACGATTGATGAAGGAGACGCGACGGAGGGAAAACAACAGAGGGAGGAAGGACGATGAAAGAGAAGGGGAAGAGACGAGGGGGCAAAAAATAGACGAGGCAAAGAGTGAGGTGGCAGGAAAGGAAGAGAAATAGATGAGAGTAGAGGTAGGAGAAGTGAGGTGGCAGAGTGTGGGGAGAAGTTAAATAGTTAGGCTATTTATATGGGTTAAGTTAGGGTTAGGTTTGGGTTATGGGGTTTTTTGGGATTTTTGGGCTTCCACACACACACATATATGATTATATTATATTTATATGTATTATGATGCAAATCATATGTTATAATATATGTTATGATATATATTTATACGCAAAAATATGTTCATAACCATATTACTACTTTACTTTCAAAAATATATGATATACATATCAATATACACAGACATATATATATATATATATATATATGTAGTATAAAAATTATATACACACAATATTATTATTATTATTATTATATATTTAACAGTTTCAAAAGCGGCAACACGTTGGTAATTACCAACTTTTTCAAATATTTAAAAAATAAAGCAGTCTCCAATGCGGAGAAGTTGAAAACTGGAATTTAGTTTTAAAAAAATATTAAAAAATTAAATTAATTAATATTTTAATTTCTATTAAATTTTACTAAATTAATGTATGAAAAATTTTATTTATTAAAATTATACAACTAAAATTATAGTTTTTGTTATATATAAATTTTTTATATGAATTGCATACTATAATTGGTTTGTTATATACACTAAAACTATTAATTTTAATTCGACTATAAAAATATGTTTGTATGAGAGAAACATGTTAAGGTTTTATATAAGGTAAGTTATGGCTCCGTTTGGGCTTTTAATGTATGTATGTATCATATTATATTAATGTATCATAGTGTATCATAATAATAATTATATGCATTATGATACAAATCATATGTTATAATATATGTTATGACATATATTTATGCGCAAAAATATGTTCATATGCATATTACTACTTTACTTTCTAAAATTGTAAAATAAATATGATAGGTATGAAATATATGATATATATATATATATATTGTATAAAATTATATACACAATATTATTATTATTATTAACACGCAAGCGCGTTGATAATTACCAATGTGTAATTATCAATGTGCATGCATGTTGGTAATTACCAACGCGTTAATGCATTGGTAATTATCAACATACATTACTAACACGCTGATGCGCTGGTAATCTGACCGTTGAAAAATAGCTAATTTACCAACACGTTTGATCGTTGGTAAATTATCAACACATTTGATTGTTGATAAAATTGAATTTTTTTTATCAATGGCTTAATGCGTTGGTAATTTGGCCATTAGAAAAGCTAGTTTTTTTCAATAGTGATTCTAAACTAATTTCATAATCAATCTAATAGACGAATCAATACTTCATATAAGAATGCACATTGGGACGTTGATCATATGGAAAAGATGTTAATTAATTTGGTTGATGTCTATAACATCAAGTGTTGTACGTTACATAAAGTGATTTAAAGCGAAAGTCATATAACATGAACATTGGAATTTTTTAACTGTACATAGTCTCATAACACTCTAAGTTTTACAACCCAAATGTGTTTGCCATGGTAAAGTTGAGAAAAGCGAAATTATGTGGGGCCATAATTAAACACAACCTAACAGCTATGGCCACAATAAATGTAACAAACTACTCAAATCCAAGTACTATAACAGTTAATAAACATAACTTGTCCTCGACCAGACACTTGTCACACAACCAGATCGTCAATCTCATAATAATATAGCTTCTAGTTGTTAATACGCAAAGCCAAAAAAATATTTGGTACACACGAGATTCATTAACCGTGACGGAGTTAGGTATTGAATTGTTCAATAGATAGAGTAGACGGCCTAGGATTGCCACCTTTTGATAACCATAGTCAAATCGCATGCACCAACTTAGTTAATGATTAATGAAAAAAAATTAGAGAAAAAATGGCACGTTTTAAGTAATGGGAAATCTATTCTAAACTCGTGGAATAGAGTAACACGTAAGTGTTGGAAATTAATAACAGACGATAGAGCAATGCATTATTTAGGGCCTTAACTGAATCCGGACGTACGCGTATGAACTATTATGTCTTAACTAATATAAATTGAACCGCGTCAGATTGCGTCTAGCAATAAAACTCTTTCATAATGTTATTATCTTATTCAAGGAAATATGAGCTTCTTTCCACCTTTGTATTCTAATAAAGATATTGTTAGTGAAGATAGATATGCTTGTAACGATGCAATAATTTCGCCGGAACAGATTCTACCATCATTATTTCGGGTTTTAGAAGCTATAGTGTTATATATACTAAAATTTCTACCCAAATTTCTAATTATTAAATTAATAATATGTACAGCTAGTTAGCATATTTAAATATTCATCTCTGGTCATTGTCTGCAACATTATTTAATGAAGAAAAATTTTGTAAAAAAGGTAGCATACCATACATTTCTCTTTACGAAGTTGGCATAAAAACCGATTATATGTTTTCCAATTATATGATAAAATCGATTATATGTTTCTTATTCTTGGACACGCGTTAATATTTGTAACAGTTTTGTTGGTTTAAGACAAGGATAAATCTTGGGCAGGTTCAGTTATATACTATTTATGCACTGCATTTGACACTTCTCCCAGATTGTCGGAGCGGTTGGATTCATTTGGCAAAGCTAACCATAAAACTAACAGTGTTAGGTAATTATTATTAAAATATAAAAAATTATCATTTTAAATAAATATATATAATTATAGTGTAGATATGGTAGTTATTATTAAGTGAGGGAGTTACCATTTTAGATAATTTTTATAATCATGGAACAAATAATTTTTAAAACTTTAATTATTTTTGTAGAGAAAAAATTTCTCATTTTCAAACAAAAATGTTAGCATCTTTTTTGTAATTTTGTGTGTAGTGTATATGAAATTGATGTCATATATTTGCTGATGTAGTGTCTAGAACTGTTTATTATGGTGTCTATAATTATTATTCTGATGTCTAATACTACGTTTTTTATGTCTAATTATATTGTATTGATGTATAAATTAGTTAGTCTAGTGTACAGTGCTATTATCTTGGTGTCTAGTATTACTACTCTGGCGTTTAAACTTGTTATACTAGTATTTAGTAATGCTTTCATAGTATCTAATTATGTTATATTAGTGTATAAATTTATTAGTCTAATATCAAAGACTATTATTTTGATGTCTATGACTGTGTTTTTGGTGTCTAAGATTACTATTCTAGTGTCTATAATTATTTTTTTTTTATTTTGTATATTACCCATCTAATATTAATACCATTAGAGTTCCATCCATGGTGTACATCTACCCTTTCTCGGGAAAGCATGACAAGGCGAGTTCGACTCCGTTATTACTTTCTTCTTGTCTGTCTTTTTTTCGTCTGCCTTTTTGTATTGCTTTCAGCTTTTTCCTTTTTTTTTTCTGTCTTTTTGTTTTTCAATTCATTTTCCTTTCTTTGTCCACCTTTTTACTGCAGCTCCTTTTTCCCCCCTTTTCCCCTCTTTTTATTAACTGTTTTTTCACTTTCATATTCTTTTTTATTCTTTTATCTTTTTCTTGTTCTTCTTTATGGCATTTTTTATTTTTCTCAGATTTTTGGGTTTTCTTTTTTCAGTTATTTTATTTTATTTTTATTTTTTTTTGTATTATTTTTTATCTTATTTTTTCTTTTATTTTTTTTCATTTTTTTTGCTTATGAGAAAAGACATTTTAGTTCAGGAAAAATAAAAAATATCCAAGAATAAAAAAAAGTATAAAGACTAAAAAGAATAAAAAATAACAATGAATAAAAGAACATGTGAGAGCTGAAAAAAAGAAAAGAAAGAAAAGAACATATAAGAACAGAAAAAGAACATATTTACAAAATGAAAAATAACAATGCATAAAAGAACGTATAGAAATGAAAAACAATAAAAACAAAAGAACATATAAGTACTAAAAAGAACAAATTTGTCAGTTCTTTTATAAGTTCTTATTTATTGTTTTATCATTCTTAGATGTTTTTATTAGTTTTATTTATTTTTTTCTAATTTGTTTTATTTTTTTACTAGCTCTGTTGGTTCTTGTACATGTTTTATCAGTTTTAATTTTTTTTTATCAATTTTATCTATTTTTTATCAGTTTTTGATGTTCTTTTATTAGTTTTACTTTTTATTTTTTGATTTCTTATTTGTTCTTTCATAATTTTTATTTTTTATTTTATTAATTTTTATTTGGTTTTTATCAATTTTTGTTTTTTTATCATTTTTATTTGTTATTTTTCTCAGTTTATCTGATTTTTTTTATCAATTTTATATTTGCCTCCCAAATATTTCCTCTAAATGGGAAAACTACTTATTTTTTTGTTCTTTTATTATCACCCATTTGTATTTTTTAGTATCTATTAGTTTTTCTAGGAAAATTTAATTATTCTTTTATCTGTATTTGGTAGTTCTTTTTTAGGATTCATTTATTATTTTATTATTAGTTATTTATTTATTTTCTTAACTAGTTATTTATTATTTTATTAGTTGAAAATTTTGAAACAAAAAATGAAGAATAAATAGATAAATTTTTAAAAAACAAGAATAATATAAGAAATAAAAATAAAATAGAGCTAAGAAGAAAAGATAGACAAGTTAAAAAACAAAACAAGATAATAAATAAAATTGGAAACAAAACAATTGATAAATTTTGAAATAAAACTAGAAAAAAAAAGACAAAAATCCAGAAAAAAAAGAAAGATAACACCCTCATGTCCCACATGGGTGAATTGTGGGAAGCCTTATGTGGTTATATTGGCTCCAATTCCAGAACATAAGCACCTAGCGCTTATCCTTTTCCAAAGGATAGCCCATGTGGTGTGGGCAGGTGTTCCGTTGACCGGTTCTGGACTTGGGTCGTTACAGATGGTATCAGAGCCGATCCGGGACCACGATGGTGTGACATAGTAGGTATGCACATGCATCGTCTACCGGGACTGATCCTGGATTCGAGAGACTACTTGGCCAGGGGCTAAGTAGTTCGATTAGAGAGGTTACTTGGTCCGGGGAACCAAGTAATCCGATTGACCCCAACGGGGACGTTGGGTACATAAGGGGGGGAGTTTGTAACACCCCCATGTCCCACATGGGTGAATTGTGGGAAGCCTTATGTGGTTATATAGGCTCCAATTCCAGAACATAAGCACCTAGCGCTTATCCTTTTCCAAAGGATAGCCCAAACTCCCCCCCTTATGTACCCAACGTCCCCGTTGGGGTCAATCGGATTACTTGGTTCCCCGGACCAAGTAACCTCTCTAATCGGACTACTTAGCCCCTAGTCAAGTAGCCTCTCGAATCCAGGATCAGTCCCGGTAGACGATGCATGTGCATACCTACTATGTCACACCATCGTGGTCCCGGGTCGGCTCTGATACCATCTGTAACGACCCAAGTCCAGAACCGGTCAACGGAACACCTGCCCACACCACATGGGCTATCCTTTGGAAAAGGATAAGCGCTAGGTGCTTATGTTCTGGAATTGGAGCCTATATAACCACATAAGGCTTCCCACAATTCACCCATGTGGGACATAGGGGTGTTACAGAAGAAGTTGGGGGCCTCGACTCTCCTTTGTGTATGAGCTCATAATGCTCCCAAACCCAAGCAGTTAGTCTTTGGGATTTACCTTGTGCTTGAGTTTTCTCCACGGCCGGTCCATGATTTGTAGACGTCGGTTCTGTTGACGGATTCCTGGACACCATTGCATCCAACTCTTCCACTTCATCATCGGATAATTAATCGTCAAGACCCAAATCGTAATTCGTCATATCCATTCTGGCAACATCATCGTGCAATTCTTGAATTGAGATGCCTTTATCGATGGGCTGAGAACTGCAACAGAACAAAGCTCGAAGGCTGGTGGTACGGGAAGATAAACTCTCTGTTGACTTGCGCTTTCCTTTAAAGCCATGACTCACAAACTAATAGTAGTGATTAATGCAAAATTAAGAGAAGATTATGAAGATATCAGGGGAAGATTAGTAAGAAATTTGAAAGAGATTAAGAAAATAAGAAGAATGCTTGAGAGAATATAGTAGAGGAAGAAGAAAGATTGAGTGATTGTATGATGATAGAATGAAAATGACATTAGTATTTATAGGGGAAGGTAAAAAATTATTTTGACCAAAATGTCCTTGAAATTTAGTTGTTGGGAGGGGTGAAAATGGAATTTTGGGAGCTAAAATGGAGTAGAAAACCGTTGGAGGGCATACTGTGTAATTAACCCATGTTTTAAAATTTTTTTGCAGGTTTCTGTTGTGCACAGAAGCCATTGGGCGCCAGGATCGATACGGTCCGGTCCAGTCTAGTATGGTGGGGCGGGGCGGCGGTTCGTGGGTCGTGTCCTAGTCCAGGCCGGTCTGCTTTGCACCTCTGCCTCTTATTGGGCCTATATTCAGCCCACATTTTAGTGGGCTTTGGCCAGGGCTAGGCGGGGCGGGTTTGACTGAGTCGAGCAGGGCTTGACTTCCGGTCCTGTCTCGGTTTAGGCCTGGTCAACCCGAGCCAGGTCCCACCTTTACCTGGAGCAGTGAGCACACCCCCCGCATAAAAGGTCCACTAACCAACCCGCTTGACATGAAGATTTTGCCTGCGTAATGCAAAAAATATATGAATACACATTTTGAGAACAGGGCCAAAATGACAATTCTCAAATTCTTTAGGGACGGCATACGGAATAAACTAAGCCTATGTAATACTTACTGCTATTTTCAATAAGTAATAGGTTAGAAGTTGTTAGGTTGCGGAGCATTGGCGAAGGTTTACCACTCTTTGGACCTGCATAGGAGGCAAAGTGTGGTGATCAAAGCCGTGACAACCAAAAGGTGTTAAAGGGCGGTCTCATGGGGAACATGAAGCCGGATATTGCTAGGATCGCCAATGGCCACTTTAGTGAGGATCCTAGCTGTTGATATTTCCAACAGTTGATCTTCATCGTTTGGTTCTGCCACCCGCGCTGCATATTTCACCACAACTTGAAGCCTGAGAACCTACCCCTAGACGAGAATTGGGATTTGAAACCCTCAGATTTCGAGCACATCACTATGAAGGACTAAATCCAACTTGACGGGTTTCACTTCCTCAAATGGACGTTACTAAAGCTTTGACAGTTCCTATCCTAGCTTCTAGATGCTAACCCAGAGACTTGAATCATCATCAACTAGATTATCTCCAACCCCTGGTTCCAAAAAGGCTACGGCTGACCAATTTGTGAAGGGCACACACATAGCCGTCATCATTGGTAGCTGAAGAAACAAATATAGAAGCCATCTGATTAAAAGAGATCACATGGGGCACACATGTGGTTAAAAGGAGTTGATTGATCCCTTTTGTCAAATTGAGGGGTTGAGTTGCCCCGAGTTAAAGTTCAGAGGGGAAAGTGTCCTAATCAACGGAGTTGAGGGACTTTTGTTGTATTTTGGCCTGAGTAAAATTATCGAAGTTTTAACTTTTCAGGTTTTTTTTAACAAAAAAAAAATGTTTCTGTTTCCAGAAAAACATTAGAACATTTAAACAACCATATTCTCCCATAACCCCGCAGAACCCACCAAAGTTCACGATGCTCGGGGATAAAACAGCTTGTCACACGCTTCTTCGCCCAACCGCATTAAGGAAAATCATACTTGGGACGACTTAGAACCCAAAATGCTGCTTGATGGGAACAACTACAGCACCTGCATGTGTGCTGCACTGTGCATAATAAATAACAGCTTCGCCGATATCAGCCTAAGCTGGTAAAAAGTATCCGGTGTTGGTGAGTGATTTTGTGTCTCATGTGTGTGCTATGTGCAATCTTTCCAGCAAATGAATAACTAGCCCTTCGATCTCCCAAGTAGGAGTTAATGCATCATAATGTTGTTCATTGGTACCAGCTAATGGTGGTTAAACAAATCAGTAAGTTGGACAATAGACGAATATAGCTGCACAAGTCCTTGGACCTAAAGCCAGCAATCCAGTAATGGCGTAGGGATATTGACAAAGCAAAGATGGTATACAGCTCCTATCGTGTAGCGATTCTTGGCAGCTCTATCAAGCTTCTTTGCGTCCTCCTGAAATAGGACAATCGGACCAACAACACACAACGAGTGAGCAAGATGCAAGGAAAATCAGGAGCAAACACTCGTATAAAACCAGCTCTTACATGAAATATGAATCCAATAGTATCATTGTAATCAAGGAATTCCTTCCACAGCTTCCCAATGCTTATCTGCATCAAAACATATTGCAGTGCTTAAATTTACAACAAAAGCATCAAATGCCTCCAGACAGAACAACATGCAAAAGACCCACAGCTTCCTGACAGAAAGCTATTTCCAGAACCTTTGTGCATTTCAGCATAATTAATGACTTATAAGCACTTGAACTTCAAGGAATCAGCAGTGAACTTCATAAAGGAAAAACTAATTTTCAATATTCAAATCTAAAACGAGATATAGCACACATGCAAATGAAATGGATGGACACTACTAAAAAACACCTCTTTTCCAACGGTCTTTTTCCAACGGTCAAGCCGTTGCTAAAAGAAATGTAATTACCAACGGCCTAACCGTTGGAATAGTTGAAGATGTCAACCGGAACACATTTTCCAACGGCCTTGACTGTTGGAAAATGAAGGAGAAGTTTTTCCAACGGCCTAAGCCGTTGGAAAATGAATATAGTGAATTTGAAAATTTTGAGAAAAATTGAACGTATTTGTGTATTTTTTTCCAACGGCCAAAGCCGTTGGAAAATGAAGGAGAAGTTTTTCCAACGGCCTAAGCCGTTGGAAAATGAATATAGTGAATTTGAAAAATTTGAGAAAAATTTAACGTATTTATGTATTTTTTTTCCAACGGCCAAAGCCGTTGGAAAAAGAGAATGGTGACCTGTTGGAGATGTTTCCAACAGCCCATAGCCGTTGGAAAATGGAAAAATGGAACGCACCGTATCATTTGGTTTTTTCCAACGGTAAGGCCGTTGGAAAGTGAAAATTTATTACCCCCCAGCTCGCGATGCCCAGTTCATCGTCTTCGCTCTAACTTTCTCTCTCTCTCTCTCCTGTTCTCTGCGATTCCACTCCACACGCACACACAGCACCAAAAATTCGTCTTCCAGGCCAGATACGTGTTAATCGAGGACGACATTGTTAGATCTGGGCGTGAATCTACTCGATCTGTAGGTAAGTTCGTGGTTTAGGGCCGTAAAAACAGCATTTTTGGTTTTTTTTTTCCTTTTGATTATCACGGTTTGATGATATTTGATGCTAATGGGTGGTATATTTTACTTGTTGTGGCAGCTTGCAAAACATAATAAACGCATTTGAAGGACGATTTGAGGTAAGTTTGTATTTTAAATTTTTTAAATTTTTTTCCGGTGAAATTGTGTAAATGTGGATTATGTATATGAGTTTTTGGTTTGAAATATATGAAATGTATATGATTTTTAGTTGTTGATTGTTGGATGTGAAATGGTAATTTCAAATTTTAGGCCATTTTGTTAATTTTATTTATTAGTTTTGGGTTTAATTTTAAAATTTGTAGTAAGAACAAGAATAATAGTAATTACGATAATTAAAATAATTATTATACTTGTAAGAGTTGTAGTAGAATAATAATAATACCAATAATAATAGTAGTAATTGTAGTAATAATAATAATAGTACTAATAATAATTAATGTACAAAGATTAGGAGTACAATAATTATAATACTGATAAGAATACAATTGATAATAATTATAACAATTATTATAGTAATATTCATAATAGTAATTAAAATAATTATTAATATACGAAGAGTAGTTCTATTATAATAATTGTAATAATAATAATAATAACAAGTTATTGTAATAATAATAATAATAAGTATTATTATTATTATAATACGAGTACTACTAAAATAATATGGCCAAAAATAATGATCGCAATCATAATAATAATTATTATTATTATGGTTGTAGTAATAATAATAATAGTAATAATATTATCATTAAAGTAATAATTAATGTACAAAGATTAGGAGTACAATTAATAATAATTGTAACAATAATCATGGTAATATTCATAATAGTAATTAAAATAATTATTAATATACAAAGAGTAGTTCTATTATAATAATAATAATAACAATTTATTGTAATAATAATTATTATTATTATAATTATTTTTTTTTTCATTTTTTCCAATTTCCAACGGCCTTGGCAGTTGGAAAATTTCCAACTGCTCAATTTCCAACGGCCTAGGCCGTTGGAAATTGGAAAAAATGAAAAAAAATTTAGAGCCGTTGGAAAATTTCCAACTGCTTAGATTCCAACGGCTGACAGTTGGAAATTCGAACGGCCCTCACTTTGACCGTTGGAAAATTGGCTTCCAACGGTGGGTTTTCCAACGTATTGTTTCCAACGGCTTCACATTGGAAATTTTAAAATTTCCAACGCGAAGCCGTTGGAAATGGCTGTTGGAAAAAGTGTGTTTTTTAGTAGTGGGAACCATCAAGGAATAGCTGACTTTTGAGTTTAAATTACCGCAATCTTACCAATGAGCATAGAATATCTCAAAGTTTATGACAAGTAGTTCAATTGTTTTGCCACACTCACCTGAGCAGTTTCATTAGCAGCATTCTTTGTCCACAGTGCTATTTTCTCTTGCTTGGTTCTCACACTGACAACAGCACCACAAATTTCATCACTGTGACAACAACTGATGAAGACAGAAATCAAAGAGAGATCAGGGCACATTTTTATCCCAGCCCCAAACTTCAAATGGACGGATCCATGTCACAATCTAGAGCATACTGTGTACAGCCAATAGGTAACTGACTTCCCTTTAGACAATGTTACGGTCCATTTCCCGCCATTTGCACCCTCCCACTTTGGCTCAATTTTATGTTTGAAGCAATGAAAGTCTACACCTACACCTAACTTGCTTGGGCAATGTACCTTATTGTACACACTGCATATGTAAAGGGTTGTAATCAAATCGCATGAACACAAGGAACCCTATCTAAAACCTTTTACTGAAGTGTAGGGAAAACATGTGAAAAATTAATGGCATATATTGTTCTCTCCCCTGCAAAAATTCTCTGGTCATGAAATCATATATAGAGTTGGTTTCTCCCGTAATATATTCAATATCAAAATTAAAAGCAAATAAAACAACTTGCCAACAAGCAAAAATTTGCTTAGAAGCTAAATTTTTAACTTCTTTAAGTAAAATATCTTTTATTGTTTTACAATAAACTCTAATTAAAAATTTCTTATTGAGGAGATTTTCATCAAATTTTGTGACACAAAGCACAATTGCCAAAATTTCCTTCTTAATAGCAGTATAATTCTTTTGGACTAAATTCCAAGCCCTTGAAGTAAATCTTACCAATTTTCTGTTTTAATATTCCACCACGGTCAATATCACTGACATTTGTTTACACAATTTTAAAAGCTTCAAGGTTGAGAATATTAACACAAGAAATTTCTTTTATTCTTCTTTTAACTAATTGGACAGCTTTAGTTTGCTTTGTGCTCTAGTCAGGAGGATTCTTTTTTAACCTATTAAACAAATGTTTACAATTCTTAGCAAGATTTTTATAAAAATCTGCAACATAATTTAAACTTCCCAAAATCTTTGTAATTATTTCTTATCCATAATTTCATTAGGAAACTTATCAGTAAAACTTATTGATCTATTAATAGGCTTAATTGTTTCTTTGTGAATTATATGTCCCAAAAAATCTAATTCTCGTTTGAAACAATTCCTTCTTCTTTGCTGATACTACTAATCCTACATCTTCTACTATTTTTACAAATTTGTTTAAGTGCTTCCAGTGTTGATCAATTGATTGAGAAAACACAAGCACATCATCAATGTAAATAATTGTAAAAGAATTATAAGGAGTAAAAATTTCGTTAATAATTTTCTAAAATTCAGAAGAAGCGTTTTTTAATCCAAAAAGCATGACATTCCACTTATATTGGCCAAATGGGACATTAAAACCTGTTTTATATTTATCTTTTTCAGCAATCTGAATTTGCTAATATCCTGACTTTATATCAAATTTTAAGAATACTATAGCATTATGAAGTCTAGATAACAAATCTTTTTTGTTAGATATTGGAGACCTGATCCATCTAAGAACTTTGTTCAAAGGCTTATAGTTTATTGCCAGTCTTGGTACTCTTCTTTCAGTTCTGAATTCTTAATTACATAGAAGGTAGAACAGCTCCATGGTGAAGAACTATTTCTAATCAATTTATTATCCAAAAAATTTTGGATTTCTTTTTTACAATGAGTCATTAATTCTTCATTCATTTGGATTCTTCTAGACCTTATAGAAATGTTTTTCTCATAAAAGTTTGGTTCATAAGAGAGATTCACAATATGGTTCTTTCTTTGCCAAAAAGCATTGGGAATATCTACACAAACTTTATTAGCTAAAATCTGTTTTTTGTTTTAATTCCTGATCTTCTAATTTTTCTTTGACACTCTTGTGTTTTACTTCTTCTTGTAAATACATAAGAACATTTTTTTTTCTTCCTAAATCTATACTAACTTTTTCTAGTAATGATCATCTAGGTGACTCAGCAAATTGAAAAGCAATTTTTTTTCCAAATTTCTTGGTAGAAAATCCATTCATACGTACCTTAAAAGGCATGATTGCATCTAAGAATAGAGTTCCAAAAATTATTTCTTAGTTCATATTTAAAATTGTAAAATGTTGTTTAATACAATATCTTCATAACATACATCAACATTTGTCAGTTTCAACCTTATTGGTATTGTTTCTTTGTTAGCCATAGTAATAGATCCACAGGATTTATCAAGATATTGATAAGGAATTCATTTTTTACAACAGTTTCTATCAACTCATAAATCTACTAAAATTACTTCTATCCATTTGAATTGGTTTTCTCTTAACAAAGTCATTTTACTGGTAAATCTTTAATTTAATATAGAATAGGCTTCATTAAATTATAAAGGTTTTTCTCAAGAATATTCTATTTCTAAATCTTTATTTTTTTGACTTACTTCTGGAATATTTTTCTCTCTTTCTTTCTGTTTTGCCTTGAACCTAAATTTTTCCATATCTTCCATAACTAGCTCATCTTTTAGAAGATCTTGAGAGTATCCTTCAAAATTTTGAAATTCTAAAATCTTAATTCTGTTCCTAAGAGATTTTATTTTTACTCTTATTTATGGAATTTCTCCTTTTAGTTTTGCTAGTGCAGGTTCTTTATGACTTTTCTATGCCTCGTCTATTTTCTTAAGGATTTCATTTAAACTATAGGTAGATAGGAGGCTTGGTTAATTCTTGTACATCAACGTTCTTTTTGAAATTTCTTCTACCTTGGTTCATTTGATTTCCTTGCCTTCCTACTTTATCAAGGTATTCAAACAAAATTTCTTTTCTCAATTTTATATCATCAATCTGTTTAGCAATTTCTAGGATTTTCCCATCTTCTTCTGTGATAGTATTAACTTAAATTACATTTAATTGCAAATTATCAAATGTATTATGTAGTTGATAAAAATTACAACCACAATTTGAACCATAGCTTTTTTATTCAAATTTTGAACTATCTGAGAGACTAAGTACATTTACTTCTTCAAAACTCTCAGAAGTTACTTCTTTTTGGACCTCTTCGGGTTCACTATCACTATTTAATAAGATTTACATTAAACTCTTTTTTAAGCCTTCTTTTATTTCTAACTAGTTTATCTTTTGCGTTGTTTTACATTTATTAGAAAAATGTCTTGGATTACCATATTTATAGCAAACCCTTTGATCTTTTCTAGATTTTTTCTTTTCAAACATTTTAAAAAGTCCTGTTTTTTCTTCTAATCTTTCACACTTTCTTCTCCTATATTTTCTTTAAGATTTATGCTTCTTTTGTCTTCTAGGCATTTATTTTCTTCCTGCTAATTTTTCTCTTTTCACATGTTTTTGCCATTTTATTTCATGACACAAATTTAAACCAACTTCTTTAATTTCTACTAAAATTTGACCATAAGTATAATTTTCTAAATTGGGATGACCTTGGTTTTTCTCGTTAATGTGATCCATAACTAATTGACCAAAATATTTAGGTAATCCTTATACAAATTTTTCTTTTCAAATAGAGGATCTTCAGTCCTCTCTTTCATAAACTCTAGTAAAGAAAGTATCTTTATGCCATTCTAAATGTGATAGAGTTCTACACCTAAAATTTAACAACAATTCACCATTTCTACTTCGTTTACTTGCTGCATCACCAACAAAATTAGAGTAAATAGTACACAGAAAAATATTTACAACATCAGGTTCACTTGTTTGGATTAATTGGTTCTCATGTTATACTGTGAGTATTGTTTTTGGATTTTTTATTTCTTGTCTACCTTGTTCAATTAGACAATTCTCCCACCAATTCCTTAACTGTCATGTAAACCAGTTATGATCATTTCTGCTATGTCTAGGTTTGAATTATCAACTTCTTTTCTAGCAACTATTTCTAACATAATCATATGTTGGATAGTATTTATTATTTGATATTCTGACAAACTATCTATATTTCATTCTTTTATTGAATCTCCTTTATATTTTTCAAAAGCATATGGCTTAGAATAATTATTTAGTCTAAAATCCACTGGAGATGGTTTTGTTGAAGCATAAAAATGAGACACATTCCAAACTTTTGACGCATTTCTAATTGGACTTTCTCTCCCCCCTTCAAAATGAAGAGGATTTAATTCTAAAGTTTCATGTATTGAGTGGCAAGAATCAATTAATTCTTTGATGTTTAAATTTTTTCCACTAAAATTTCTTTGAAGACCATTTTGTTTTATATTTATAGTCTTCTTTGGTTCTTCAAACCTAATTGTCAATTTGGCTATTTGATCAGCTAAATATGTAATTCTATCACTTGGATTTATTTTGAATTCTGGAAGTTTCATAAAAAAACTCATTGGCAATTTTGTTGTTTCTGGCAAAAGTTCTGGTTTATAGATTAAAACTTTTGTGAGATCAAACTTATGCTTATCCAAAGATATTTTAATTCTATTCATTTGTTTACCTATAGATTGTAGGTAAAGGTTTGTATAATTATTCTATTCCATGAAATTTTGGAGCTCTTTCTTATCAACAAGTTTCTTACTAGTTTCAGGGTTTTCTGCATCAAAAGTTTTGAAGGATGAAACAGATGTTTTAATTTTTTCTCCCATTATAACTATAGTATTTGGAGGATGTTGAGATGTAATTTCTTTTTCATCTTTAGTTTTATATGTAAACTAAGTTTCTTCCAACACATCTAATATAATTTCTTCATCCAACACTATGGCCAGAATAAACAATTCAAAGAATTTCAAATTCTTCTTGATTCTAAATATTTTTTTTAAACCAAAGGTTTTTAATCGCTTTTCTGTCTTCTTTGGTATATGTGTCAAAAACCCATTTTCTCTTAATTTCAATTTTCTTTGGCCAGAAATCTTTATTTAGACTTTGAGGATCAAACCGAAATGATTCCGTTAAGACATGTAATTGAAAATCTAAAAAAGTAGGATTGGGAGATCCTACAGATATAGATTTTATTCTTTCTTCTTGTTGTCTAGAATTGTGACTTTTTTCTAGGATAGCTAGATCAATTTTATAGACAGGATATGAGACTTGTTCCATGGATTCTCTAACTCTTACTACAAGTTTCTCATGTTCAGATTATGGAACATAAGAGCATGAAGCTCTAGAGAGTTTGTAAGCAATTCTTGAGAGAAGCATTTTTTGTTCTAATTCTAAAAAGTCAATTTTTGTAATTCTGTACTTGCTAAATCTTATTTTAACTTCTCCATTTTCATATTCAGTAATTCTTTCTAATTCTTGAGGTTTAAAAGGTTTCATTGGTTTTTCATTCTGAAAAATTCATTTTTCTGGAAGCTTAATGTCTCTCCATTTAATTGGTTTACGAATGACAACATAACTTTTTTTTCCCTGTATTAGCTTTTAATAATAAAGTTTATTCTTATGTATCAAATTTTAAAGTATTAGGCTCAATTTATGTTGTCATTATTTTGTAATAGATTCTATAAACCAAAGTACGATTCTGGGATCCTTCTAGTATATCAAAACCAAATGTCATGATTTTTGCAATTAAGACTTTCATGATATGATAATCTTTCAAAGAAACAGTGAAGTTTGGATGACAATCAAAATAAATTGGTCCATCACATAGACTTAATTCTACAATACCTAATAAAGAATCATAGAATTTATCATGTCTACAATCCCTTAGGGCAATTATCATAGAAGTGTTCAAACCATTCATTGTTAAAAGTTTTAAAGCAATTTACAGTAATCTAACATCCAAGTAGTTATAATAATTTTCTAGATGATCCTAGATCATATATTTTGAAAACAGTTCAAATTTATAGTCTTATTCCATTATTGGAACAATTTTTTCTACTTTTTTAATGGCATAAGTCATTCTTAAATTGAAAGTTCCTTTTTTATAAACATCCCATTTATCCATTTTAGGAATATTCCAATTTCTTATTTTCTTTTCAACATCCCTGATTACTACAGCTTGTGAGTTTTTCATTTTTCTATCCTTCATAATTTCTTCTTCCTCTTGTCTCTTTGACTTGAAGCAGACTTAGTCAAATTTCTAAAAATTTTATCCATTAGTAACTATTAATTAGTGTTAATATATTTACCAGTTATTTGTCAACATTTTACACAATTTTACTACCCTTTCACTGCAACAACGAGTCTTACGGTTACTATGTAACTTTGTTGCTAGTCTGAAAAGATCTTAACAATAATCTTTAATTACTAATGGGAGAAAAACTTTGAAAATTTGATTAATTCTGAAACCAAAGAAACAAAATAGAAAATAAACTTTAAGGACTAGAATACTCAAAACTTGAAAGTTTGGCTTGGTGTATGGCATACTCCACGTGTACATAAAAGTAGGCCTTTCTAGAAATAGAATCTAATATATATTATAAAAGTAGGATACGCTTAAGGTTAAAAATGACTTCTCATTTAACAGACATGATATAAAGGTAACATATGGCAAAATTATTATTTTAGGCAAGAATTTTACATTTTTTTATATTAGGATTCCAAAATTACCCTGCAAATCTGTCTATTTTTTCATTGCACCATGCCCGAATGAAGTTCAAATTCAAAGAAATGTAAAGGAAATGAATTATCTTCTTAGCCCGAAATCCACCTGATTTGATTCCTAAATGACGTCATTTCTTTTTTAGCTCAGTCAGCTTATTGATCTTCATGTTCTTTTTTTTCTTTTTCAATATCCTCTCCCCAATCATCTCTTAAACCTGCTTTCCTATCTGCCTCTAGTTGTGTCGAGGACCCGACTAGGCGACTTAAGGTGAGAAAGTAAGGAAGATGATTGATCAAGATTGGCAATAAAGTCACTGGTGGGGATGGTGATTTCCAACAAGAAAGGGAATTTTCCACTTGTCATGTGCTTAGGTTGAAAGGGAATTTTCAATGCCACAATTGAAAATATGCATCTTCATTTGAAGGACAAAGAACTTGTGAAGATAAATTTGAAGGAAACATTGAAGCTGTGCATCTGGTGATGCAGACCTTTGAGGCTGAAAGTTATGGACTATTGGTGGCAGTAAGTATATGAAAGTTATTGTTAGTTTCTTTTTCCATTCATTTTGTTCTTAGGTGACTAGAGCACCAACCAAATGCTTTTTGTTTCTTGGGTTTATTTTGTAAGCAAAGCTCTTTAACTGGTGTTTGTTGCTGAAAAAAGTTGGATGAGATGGTTATGAAGAAGTATTCATCAATTAATTCTTCCTTATGTGATAGACACTTTTTAGTTTGATAAGAAAAGCACCAAGTTTGCTAAAACTCCTTTACATGTCCTTCCCTTTCTCTTCTATATTCATTGATGAAGCTATCCCCTTAGGTATCTAAGTAGGTATTAGAGTGATATTTGAAGATTGAAATAATCAACCATGTTTTAGTTTTGTTTTCTGGGTTTGAGTTTTCTTTTATTTGTTTTAGCATACCAAGGTAAAATGAACTTAGTATTGATTCAAAATTTTGTTCTATAATCCTTTTTTTTTTTTTGTGCTTTGTTTATTTGACATTACGTCTTCTCTTATTTTAGTCTACTTTCTTGTGCAAATTTTTAAAACACTGGGCACTTTTAATGACAAGTTATGGCCTAGATTCTCTCAACTAGGTCAAGCTAAAGCAAAATTTTCATTGCATCTGTAAGTATCTTCTTTTAAGGCCCCTGTTATTATTAATTTGTGACTTTTAATTATCTTTATTGTGTATTATTTTATCATATGAAATTTTATGCAGGTACAATCTCTCATGGAAGAAGTTCCCCGAAATTGCCTTTCTTACTTAAACAAGAAGTGATAGTGTCACTTGGAAGGTACATGATTCATGGACAAATATGTTGTTTGATGTTTATGTTGAAGTACCCCAAATTCATTTGTTTTGTTGCTCATAATGTGTGTTGTGCAATGTGGATCATTTTGGTTCATAATTCAATTGTGTTATCAGTTTGAAGTACAATTTTTTATTTAGGGGCCAATAGTAAGAGTTGATGAGCATGCTTATCTTAAGAGTAATGGAAGATCCTTTTGCTAGGAAGCAGCAATGGTATATTCCTAACCTTTTTGGTTCATCATTTTTTAGCATAGGAATGTATGTTGTTGTCTATCTCAAGACAATGGATTCTAAGCATCCACTTAATTCAATTTTGTTTCTATAATGAGTATTATCTAGTATCTTCTGAAATACCTTAAAAGTGTAATTGATAGAAGAAATGACTGGCAGCTTGTTTGAGTTAACTCCACATGTGAAGCAATGGTACATGGCTTTTCTGCTGACTCCGGTTATGGGATGACAGGCGGTCTGGCGGTTACTTTAAAAGAAAATGCTTTTCCATTATGGTTTTATGATATTATGCTGAAGGTTACATGAATCTGTGGTGTTTCATAATGTCATTGATGTATCAAATAAGTCATGAAATTAATTGTCATGAGCTGAACTGTAAAAAGATGGCGTGTCCATGAAATGAATGAATTCGAGCCTAAATTTGGTTGACACATGGTAGAATAGATAATGTAGTAAATGCTAGAAATTTTCAAAATTGGATCTTATCTATCTATATGTGAAATTTTAATGACCTTTCTTGCAAGGATCAGTTAATGTTGGGAAATCTACATTTATCAATGCTTTAGTGAGTGAGTCTATATTTTTCCCAAAGAATTACTTTCCCTGAAAAGCTCTTTCTCCTGAAGAATCGAATCTAACAGGTAAATTTCACTCATTGCATTAAAGAAACTTAATTATTCTTGTATTTCTAACCAAAGAAAAAAAAAAAAAAAGAGTGGATAACTTGAGTTTGTGGTCTTTATGTCATTTCCAAGTTCAGCATTAGATGGCAGATTTTTTCTTGGAAGGACTGCGATTATTAATAAACCAGTTTCGCTGAAGATTCTAATGCTATGGCAATTTAAAATTAGAAAGAGCAATAACTTTTGGACTAAGTTACATTCTAGGTTTAAAGTTTTCTTGCATAGTGTGTTGAATTAGAAGTCTGCCTTTTCTTTTTCATAAGCTTTTAATTGAATACAACTATTAACTTTAAAAAAAAATTGCTAGTAGAAAGGGACCCAATAGTCATTGAAGAAAAGGCAATGCCTAAAACTCTGTCACTGCAACCTAAGTTCTATATTCCAAACCCCAATACCCGTTTCAATAATGCAAGCTTGGTGCCTACCATAGTGACATCAAACACATATGGCACAGGGGCCTGGAATAGTGACACAACATGTCACCTTTTCATTTCTGAATAAGGTGAAAGCAATCGATGGACCACAGCCATTAAAGCTTCATTTTGAAACCAATTCACAGGATTCAAAGCCCTTCATGTAGGAGTGTCAAAGCCTTGCAAGGATTTCTTTCCATTTCCATCTACAGACAGGACATATTTGGTTACCATGTTTTACATGTGAAGCAATGCAGTGCAAATGAAAAGAATGTGAACACTCTACCATAAATATTGCATGATCAGCACCTTGCTTCATTTTGGTCATACGAATAGAGCAACTTGACTAAAACAGTAGAGGCAGAGAACACAAGTATGAGTAAGCTTCAAAATTATTATAGAGCATTAATATTTTATTTCATTTAAACTTATCCTACCAATGACTTCAGGATAGGAAGAAGGAAAAATACATAAAAGCCGAACATGTAAAATGTGCAGTGAGAGAAGCTTGTATGGTGATTGCTTCCATCAAGAGTTCCGAACGGTCAAATGGATTATGAATACAAACGATGAAGCCATTCCAGTAGCCTGAAACCCTTTTTCATCCACTTGCACAATTAACCATAACTAACCTAATAGCAGAACAGGATCTAACGCCTAAAAGAGTTCAATGAAATATTCTACATTGTATTTGAGTATCATGAAAGAATCATGAAATTAAAAACCTTGCATTTTTCAGCCAACGGCCTAAATTAAACATAAGTTGGGCATATCCCAATTTGTTGTTATTTCTGTCCCAATTTCTTTATACCATTTTTTGTTTTTTTTTTCTTTATATTTGACTTAAATTTATTTATATTAATATTTGTAAAAAAATTTTAAAAAATTATATTTAAAAACTATATATCTTTTAGTTTATAAATATAATTTTTTTGACAAATGTATTTTAAATAAATTTAAGTCAAATTTAAATAAAAAAATAAAAAAGGTGCGAAGAATTTGGGATGATGAGAGTTTTTCTTTTATCCTTTGGCAATGCCGGATATTTAGACTAGTTTTCGTAATTGCCAAGGCATATTCTGCAAGTTGACTAACGATTAACGAAACAAAATTCAGAGGGAAATTAGCACGTTTTTAACGGGCAATCTGTTTTAAATTCATTGAATAGTGACACGTAGCTGTTGGAAAATAACAATGGAAGAGTGCGTCAATGGGACGTTAACCGGATGGGGACGTCTAAGTATTATAATAAAAACATTATTAGTGAGGATATGCTTGTAACGGTGCAATAATTAGCCAGGACAGATTTCTATACCATCAATATTAATTTCAGCTCCTGGAAATAATAGATAATGTTATACATATTAAAGTTTTTATAAAATTTTTCAATTATTAAATCAATTGTATCGAACGGGTATGGGGATAATTATAATTTATCCCTAAGGTTTAGATTAAGTTACACTTTGCTCCCTCTTATTTTAGACATATACACTTTGCCCTTGCCTTTTAATACAGCTTAACAGTAACTTTTAAAATCTTAATTTAGACTGTATGGTACTCATCTTCAAGTAATTTCAACAAGTATGGTACTTTTTTATAGTTAATTGACTTTTAAAAATATTTTTTTATTTACAGAAAGAAAAAGTTGATAATTTAAAATGTCCATTAATTATAAAAAAATATCATACAGATTAAAATTACCAAAAAATAATTATCTTAATATTTTAATTAAAATTTCAGAAGTTACTGTATAATTGCATTAAAGAGACAAGAGTATAGTGCATATTTTTGAAACGGGAAAGGACAAAATGTCATTTCACCTAACCATCAGACAGCAAATTGTAAATAACCCTTATTTCTATCACATTAGTTAGTAAGAAAAAAATTTGTAAAAACTTACTATGTTTTACAAATTTCATTAGAAAGTGGGCATGATTGGATTATATATTGTCTAACCATGTGTTTGACCGGTTAATCTTTTAATTTTTCTTCTATTTTTATTTATTATTTGTTTCTCCACATATATACCCAGAACCTTAGCTTACAAGTTAGGACACTTTAAGAAAGAGAAATAAGGATAATCCAAAGGGCTGTTTTTATTTTTTTAATTTTTTTCTGTCCCTATAATTAGGAGGCTTAACCTAGGGCTAATTATACTCCCACACAAGTTGTCACTAAGGAAAAACTTTTGGTACTTTTAGTTGTTTAAATATTAGGAGGTTGAAATGATTTAACATTATGATTAATTTTTATTTTAAATTTTTTTTAATATCCTTTATCTTTTGGTTTTCTTATTAGAAAACCCGATGCTCTTCTAATAAAATTTGGAAGTGAAAAATCTATGTAAGCAGTCAATCTGCTATATATTCTTTTCTTTTTCTTGTTTCTATCATAGATCACGCGGGTTAAAAAATAAAACAAATATAAAAGTACTTCAAAAGAAGAATAAGGCGTAAAAATTACTCGCTATGTATTTTTTTGAAACTAAATGGTGAATTATATATTTGCATTCGAGTGTGTCTATATGCACATGCGCACACACACATAGGGTTATAAATGATTTCTGTTCCTACATATGTAAAAATATAGTTTTATTTTTAAAGAAAAAAAAAACATTCTAGAAACAACAATGTTTCTCGTAAATTTCACAAAATGCCCCAAATCTTTAATTATCACTCTATTTTAGACCCTAATCATATTAATTATTTTGATTTTGTTCTCAGGCTATTAAAATGTTTTCGTTTTGGTAGGTCAACTGGTGGAATCCACTTGGGCTAACTGTCTAATACAAACTTTTAAAATGCTAATATAAAATATCCACTACCTACTTTTCAGAAAGTTTAAACTATGCAACAATTTTTTTAAAGTCAATAAACAATTTAGAAATAGTAGTTTTTCAGTCTTTAATCAAATAAGTTTGTTTTATAGAGAGAAAAACTTGGTTTTTTTTGTATTAAAAAGCATTAAAGTACAAGGGATCTTGAGGTACTATAGGAAACTTGGGTTTTTTTTTCTTGTATTTAGCAACAGTTTTGCCATTGCTAGGGTGTATTGGCTAAAGGAGAGTGTTTTGCCTGCTGCTTGAACCTGGGACAGCCCTACAGGTATCCCTTGTGCTTACAGGTTGAGCACGATGGACGGAATGAGAAAAACTTGGTAATTTGAAGTATCCCTTAAATATAAAAAATATTGTAAAAATTAAATATATTAGAAGATTGTTTTCAAATAGTTGAAATTATAGTATAGATTTTCTATTAGATGGTTACTCTGACTTAGCATATTCCATCTAATGAAGATTAAAGTAAATTTTTTTTTTATAGATTTAGGATAAAAACAGAATTAAAGATTAATATGAAATACTACATAAAGGTTAGGTACTAATTTGCGTAATGTTTGTATGAATGTGTCAAAAAGTTAATGATGATCGGATATTAATTTGTACGATATGCTTAGAAATTCTGTGACAAGAATTGTTACTTCATCTGTTATAGAATATTTTTCATTTTTCATTTACAGCTGTGAGCAATAATTATGTTTTTTTTCCCTCTGTCCCATTTGACAACAATATTACTTAAGATTAGGATTAAGTTTCTGGTTACTTTATAAATAAAGGAGACCACAACTCCAAGTCTTTAAAGCCAACTGCTAAAAGTCGGATGGCGTTTACCTTGGGGAACTTCTCGCGTCCACAACTTAAGATTGGGATTAACAGTTGTGTGTGTGGTTTGGAAATTAGATTTATAATGCAGTTTTTTAATTTTAGATTCTGTTATTAATTAAGGAATAATCATGATATTTTTTAGGAGGTTTTATAAAATAAAATCTATTTTATTGTTCTTCTTGTTAACAGATTCAAATCAATTGCAATTTCTTAGTTTTGGCAATAAACTTTTAATATTCTAACCGATGTCAATCAACATAGAGATTAACTAATTTGTATATCAATCTAATGCAATTAGATATAAAAAAACTAGTCACAGATACTATAGCAGCAGTCACAGACACAAGACTAACTAATTTATACACTAACCTAACATAATTAAGCACTAGAAATGCATTATTAGATTCTAGAACAGCAGTTATAAATATCAAAATAGCAATGCAAGACACCTGGGTAGGAGTATCACACACTAGACTAGCTAATTTATACATCAATCTAACATAACTACATACTATATAAGCAATACTAGACTCCAAAACAACAATTTTAGACATTATTTCAGCCAATATATGACACTAATTCCACATACACTTTACAATGAATTATTATCATGGGAGCATTTTCATTAAAAAATGGGAGACTTTTTTTTCCTACAGAAATGATTAAAATTTTAAACCGTAATTCTTCCATGATTATAGAGATTTATTTAAAACAGTTACTTTTCCCCTAATAAGTATTATAATATCTACTCCATAATTACAAATATTCATTTAAAATGGTAATTGCCCCTCCTTTAATAGTAACTACCTAACATTGTTAGCCTCACTATTAATAGTGGATGTCCAGCCTGGTGGATGGTATAATGCCTCTTTTCCCTCAATCTCTAACATTAATAGTTGATGTTCTCACTAATCATAGTCCTTGTTTCTTAGTGGTAGTCAAACTACTAACGAGAATGGTTGGACTAGATCTCTGACTAGTTAAGACGAGTGAACTAGGACACAGACTTGCAATCAAATATGGCCTTGGAGCCCCAGAGAATATTTCAAGGGAAACTCTCCAACAATTAAGTTAGCTCCTCCGGTGACGATAAAAGTAGCTAAGGTTTTAGGGTGATCTGTAGTATCCTACACACGTGTGTACCAACACCGTGGTCCCTTAGTAATGTAGTTAATGTAGGATCCTACACATTATCGGAATCCTCTCCCTATCAAGTATTTTCCTTCATAAGGATCCTTCCTTACTCAAAAATCTTCATGAACTAGTTCTCTTTTATAGGTTAGCCCTAGTACCAAACCTTAATGGGTGAGATCCAATATTATAACACCATGTCCTCTTCTTTAAAAAGTGTGGCATTTGGGCTCCAACATTTTTTTTGGCTCAAAGCATAACAAAATAGTGTTTGTCGACTAACGTAACAACTTCTATTTCTAAAATGATGCCTCATTAATGCCAGTTATACCATGTTTAGATGCTTGTGAGATTATTGACAATTGAGGGCCATATGGACTCTCTCTATTAACTCACATTTGTTGATTTATTTATGTGCTTTGCTCGTTTTTTTCTTCCTTCATCATCACTCGGTTGTTGTCCGCCATTCCTTACACCAACAAATGGTGGTTATTTATTTTCTTATCAGATGGCGTGCAAACCATCCATGAGGAATGTGGTCGCCAGTACTCATCCTCAAGAGGACGATAAGTCAGAGACCATGAAGCCCCAATTGGACAAGGTGGCATCTATTGCTAATACCTTGTTAGTGAAGGCAATACAGCTCATCACTACCACCAACCACTAGCTGGCTAGGGTCAAGGCATAACCTTACTCTTTAAATTCTTCTTCTATTTTAGACCCTGGTCCTTCACAGGGCAGTCGTTCTTTTACCTTTCCACCATAAGATATTCCTCAGAGCTATAAGAACATGTTCATTTTTGGCCTCAGCAACCACCAATGGTAGTGCTTGTGCTAGTGGACAGATTTGCCTATGCACGATACCTACAACAAGTTACATCTTACTGAAGGGTACGAGGCCAAGAAGATTTACGAGGGGCTCTTCATGTGGCTAAAAATGGTCATGCTAAATGAGAACTTCAAAAAATTGTTCCCATCCATTAACCAGCGATTTAATGAAAAGACCCTTCAGCGCAATAGGGGTTAGCCAGGCCAATTTTAGTTAGTCTAGAATAGAGAACCCTCTATACTGAGTTTTGTGCACTACGAAGGTGTTGATCATTAAGACTAAGTTACTGTTAAAGTGTGAAAAAAAAATTTCTCATTTTTTAATATACAAACCATCTTCACCCTCTATGCAAGTATAGGTCATACCATCACATTACTAAATAAGAGAATGGGCCTATAGGAAGGGTTTATAAAGGCCTATAAAGCAAAGTTAGTGTCTTCCATAGTGGCTCAGATTACCCCGGCCCTAATTTAAGAGTTGTTAGCCCTCCTGCTAGCCGACCCTACATAAACAACATTGCTTCCTCCTATCACACTTGCATTATCACTACCGCTTATCCCCTTTTCATTCTAATTTAACTTTATCTTCTGGCAATTTTTTTTATCAAACTTATGTTCATGTTACAGGAGAACTTGATTGACTCTTAATGGATAAAAATGGGAAGGACCTCAGCCCTTCCTAAGGTTAGAGAAGAAAGAAATCTCTTGCTATTGGGGGGCCAATCTTCTAGCATTTGGGGTTGTCATTAGGACACTCCCTTACAATGGATTAGCCCGAGCCCTACTTTCATTTAGAGGCTTTTGTGGTTCAACTGTTTGAAGCATGCAAAAAGATGATGATAGAGAATAGGTTTGTTGAATAATCCTCTTCAACCCATTGTCGGTCATTCACCAAGAGGCATCAAACCTTGAGGACGTTGGGTAACTATAGTATAGAGTCCTTATAGCACTTTGCCTTTTAGGAGATTGTCATCACCTAATGTACCTTCCCTAATGAGACCATGTTGTATTAGGGAGCATGGCTTCTAACCTCCTTCAGGTAAAAATTAGGTCCCTTACTTCATTAATTTGAATTTTTATAATTAAAGCATTGCCACTTATTTTTCCTACCCTCTAACAGGTTTCACCATTTACCTATGTGACTGTGAAGCAAAATGTTCAGGAAAATGTGCACTTCCACAAGGCGGTGGCCATTGTCAAACCTTTAGAAGGAAAATAAGTCACTTTTGAAGAAGGTATTAAAGTAAGATACTCTAGAGACTGAGAAGGAGTTTTGAGGATAAAGATTGAGACACTCAAGAAGCTCATTAAGGAATGAGATAACAAAATTGAGTAGTAGGCCAAAAATGTCAAGGAGTAGGAAGAGATCTTACTAAGGGTCTTGAAGCAGCTTGGAGAAAAGGTAAAGAAGATGGATACTAAAGACCATGCCCATCTACAAGGCCTTGGTGAAGACATCCTTCCTCTTGGCAAGTGGATAATGAAGGTAAATGGCTCCTCAAAAAGGGTCGAGCACTTCTATAAGGGAGAGTTAGTGAAGGTTTGTGCAAACACTAATTGGAGGGTTAAGGAGCTCAAATTGATCAATAAGAGACTTAAGGATAAGCTTAGCATTAGTGCACTCTAAGAGTTTTATGAAGGCTTTAGCTTATTATTTCAGGTGGAAAAAATGAAGCTAAACTTGTGCTTCTTCTTCTTGAGAACTGTTGAATGCCTCAAGAAAGAGTTCAAGGCTTGGAAAACTCTAAGGGTAAGCTGGGAATGCCCCCTGCTGATGAGGTTGCCCTTGCTGACTCCTCTATCAATGAGATAATTGGATGACGAATTCTATGGTATTAAGCTTTTTCTTTGAAAATTTTTGTTTTTATTTTTATTTTTGTAGTCACCTTTAACATTAATAAAATACAAACTTTTATTCTTTAGAACTTACTTAAGTGTTGTTCCTCATTGCTATGCTTAAGGGGTTGTTTGCTAGACTTTGAAACAGCTTAAGTTCGAATCGAGGTCTTGGCCTACACAAAAATTAAGTTTGAATCGCATTGAATTGCTCTTGTTGACTTGGGATTGTATTTAGGTGCCTTTGAAGATAAGGGTCCTGCTAGTTACCCATATAGATAAGGGTCATGTTAGTCGTTGTTGTTAATAAAATTATTTAATAATATTTTTGAAGTGCCTCAATGGTACCATGCCTTAATGACATTCCTCTTTAAATGTAGAATTAAACTACTAAGGTCGTAGGTCGCCCAAGTGGTACATCTTTGATAACTTTTTACAAGAGGATTTTTTCAATTTGAAGATGCCTCACTTAATTTCTTTATGTACTACAAATAGACCATCCCAATTATATCTTAACCAACCTTGCCTAAGGTTCCTGTTGGTTAGCTTTGGCCTTCAAAGGACACAATCCACAATGTGTATTTCTTTAGTCTTTACCTTCACATCTTGGAGCTAGGCTACCTTTTATCTATATGATCGCTGTCTAATGTGTGCATCCTCCTTCAGTTCTTTTAGTAAATCTAAATTGGCATTGAGGCCTTCCTCCTTGGTTTGTAGGTCAAAGAGTTGAATCTAAATGATATATGGGCAATTTCAACCAAAATAAGGGTTTCAATTTCATATGTTACTGCAAATCAGCTCTCTCCTGTGGGTCTTCTAAGGTTGTTATATGGTCCAATAGCATACTTGATAATTCCTTGGCCTATTTTCCCCTAGCATTTTCCAACATTTTCTTTATACACTCCTTTATGATTTGGTTGGTAACTTGCACTCGGCTCGACTAAAGGTGAGCAACAGGGGTGCAGTACAATCTTATACCTTTGTCTTCAGCATACTTTCTAACTTGTGTGTTGTTGAACTATTTTCCATTGTCAATGATGATGTCGATGGGCATGCAAACTGACACCACTATATTCTTCCAAAAAAATTCATTTCGGTAGGCCACTATCTTGGCAAAAGGCTTAGCTTTAACCTACTTTATAAAGTAATCAACTGCTACGATGTAGTACTTAACCTATTCCACGGCGATAGGTAGGGTATTAATCAAATCTAGCCCCTAGATGGAAAAAGGACAAGGAAAGTCTGCCAGGGTGGCTTTCGATTAAGGAAGCTTTTGGATCTCGGATTGAGTTAATAAGAGTGGCATCATTAGACTAGATACTTAACATCCTTTTTTATGGTGGGCCAAAGAACCCCTACCTCAACACCTTGTAGGTTAGGGCTTCAGACTTGGTATGGGCTTCACAATCTTTTTGATAAAGCTCGGCAAGTGTCTATTTTCATATTCCCTGCCCCTAGCACTTTTTTTTTTTACTTGCCCATGGTCAAATGACTTAATTAAATCTTTAATGAATTTAAGGTGTTTACAAATTGCAGGTTTTTTCACCTTTGTGACCCCATTTTCTTTTTATTAACCATAAGTTGTGAGTCGTTAAAAACTACTTGGTGTCATACCCTACTAGTCATGCTATCTTGAGCCTCGCAATAAAGCCCCCATGTTTCACCAAGTTGTTTGTAATAGGGAATTAGAATTTAACCTTTAGCACCGTTTCCATGGTATTGGGCCCTTTGAGAACAACTTGTGCCCTAATGGTCCTTCCCTGAGTTTTGTCAACATAAAGCTTTTATGAGGGGGCGATATCCTTGTTTTTAGCACATGGGTCTTTTTTCAGTAAGGACATTTAAGTGACAAAGCCAATCATTGCTTGTGTCTAAATTTCCCTACATGGTTTTGGAATGGATATTGAACCATTCTAGCTCAATACAACGTTTAGGTAATCTACATGAGTGGTTAGGCTTCTGTATAACACCCTTGATTGGCAACCCCAACTGGGCAACTGCATGATGGGTCTGGAAGTACCACTAAAACTTTTTCTAGGTTGTTATTAAAGATACCAACATTTAAAGCAAGAGACCTCTGGACTCTACTCCTTGTAGAGTCTTATTAACGTAATAGACGGGTCACTACTCCTGTCATTCTTCTTTAACTAGAACCATACTAACCAGCCACTCATCATAAGTATAAGACCAAGGGGTCATTCAAGCCATGGCTACTTGAATATAGGTAATTATCTCAGGTAATCCTTGATTTGACTAAAGACCTCTTTGCACTCGTTGGCCTACTCAAACTATGGCACATTTCTGATGATTTTGAATAAGGGTCTATGTCCCTGGTCCATAAAAAGATGTGCCAAGTAAAGTTAGGCTTTCTGCTTGTCTCTAGATGTCATTTTTGTCTTTGGCTTTTTTCATTTTCAGGATAGCATCAATTTTGCTTGGAATTGCATTGATCACTTTTTTAGAGACTCTGAACCCTCGGGACTCCCTTGATCCGACCTCAAAGAGGCATTTCTTCAAGTTAAAGCTTATGTTGAATTGGCATATCCATTGAAAACTTTCTTGAAGGTCATCCATATAGTGGTCAAGGCCTTGCTTTTCACGACCATGTCATAAACATCGACCTTTATGTTGCAACCTAGCTATTTTGGAAAGGCTTTATTTTTCAACCTTTAGTAGGTTGCCCTAACATTCTTTATCCCAAATAGAATATGCTAATAGCAATATGTTATCTTCCCAGTGGTGAAGTTCATGTTTTCCTCGTCATCAAGGCTTATATGAATTTGGTGATATCTACTGAAGGCATCCATAAAACTTAGGACCTTGAACTCTATTGGAGTCAGTGAGTTGATCTATCGAAGGCAGGGGGTAAGGATCCTTTGGGAAGACATCATCTTGGTATTTGTAATCTACACATATCCTTAAATCTTTATTCTCCTTTCTTGCTAAACCAATGTTGGCTAGCCAATTGGGATATCGCACTTCATGGACGGTTCCTACCTCCATGAGCATTTTAATTACTCTTTTGATGAATTTGCCCTTTTTTAGTGCCATATGCTTTTTTTTTTCTATTGCACTAGTCGATCTGATGAGTAGACTTACAACTTATGCTATAATGACTTAAGTCTAGAACTAGTCAACAAAATATCTGCCCAAACCACATAGGCTATCCTTTACAAAAAAAAAAAAAAAGATAAACACTAGGTGCTTATGCTCTAGAACGTGAATCTATAGATCCACATAAGGCTTCACATATTTCTCCCATGTTGGATATGAGGTGTTACAAACTCACCCTTTTATATACCCAACATCCTCATTGGGGTCACTCGGATTACTTGGTCCCCCACACCAGTAACCTCTCTAATCGAATTACTTGACCCTTTGCTAAGTAACCTTTCTCTAATCCAAGATTAGCCCATTAGATGATGTATGTGCACACACAGTATGTCACATCATCATATTCCTGGGTTAGTTCTGATACTATCTGAAATGACCTAAGTCCAGAACTAGTTCATAGAACACCTACCCACACCACATGTAGGAATGTAAAAAAATGCTTTATCCAGCCTTACCCTCCCTTAATCTGGCTACCCGAACCCAAACCCAACCTTACCTGTAAAGCCATGGGTAGGGTAAGGGTTTAACTTACTTTACTCGACCCTATCTGAACCCCTCTTAAATTAGTTTATTTATATTCAAAATATGATTTTATTTTAAAATAAAATTATAATTTAACATAAATTGTCTTATATTAATTTATTTTATAATTTTTTAAGTATTAATTAATTATAAATATACACATTCTTTTGAAAATATAAGTAAATATATAAAAAAAGTCTAAAAAAATCAAACATATGTCTTAAAATGAGTTGGTGGGTTGTACCCGCCTACCCATGGGGCCGGTACAACCTATACCCGATTCCATGAGGGGAGGGTTTGGGATTGGCTAAACTTAGTCCAAATCTAGCCCATTGACATTCTTAACCACATAGGCTATCTTTTGGAAAAAGATAAACACTAGGTACTTATGTTTTGGAAATTAAATATATATATATCCATATAAGGCTTTTCACGTTTCACCCATATAAGATATGGGGTGTTTCAAACTCCCCTCGTCATGTACCTAACGTCCTCATTAGGGTCACTCAGATTATTTATCCCCCTGGACCAGTAACCTCGCTAATCGGATTACTTAACTCTTAGCCAAGTAACCTCTTTTTTATCTAGGATTAGCCCAGTAGATGATGTATCTGGACACCCATTATACCACATCATCGCATTCCTGGGTTGGCTCTGATACCATCTATAATAACTCTAATCTAAAACCGATCAATGAAACAACTGCCTACATCAAATAGGCTATCCATTATAAACAAGGATAAATGCTAGGTATTTATGCTCTGGAACTTGAATCTATATATCTATATAAGGCTCACCACATTTCTCCCATGTGGGATATGGGGTGTTACATGTGGGTAATGACTTTGGGGCTTATACATGGCATGTCAATTGGAGACAAAGGAAAAATATTGGACGTTCCCATAAGAATTAGGCAAAATCAAAATTTGATCCCTTAACTTTGAGGTTTTTCGTAAAGTGATCTCCTAACTATATAAGTACCCATTAAAGTTTCATCACTTAATTAGTGTGTCCTATTTTGGTTCTTATTGTCAATTGTATCATTATTTTGGATGAAAATTGCCCACATGACACTCATATTGCCACACAGCCCTTTTTAATAACAATAAGTTACTAGACTGGAAGAATAATAAAATTTAGGCTAAAATTGACATAAACATAGAATCTTATGAGCTTAAAAGTTAGAGTAGCCCAATTCATTTATTTCCCTAAACATATTTGTAGTAGTTTTTCTCACCTCCTCCTCTAGTGCCTTTTTATGCTTTATCTAAGTTCATGTGAAAAGAAAAAAATTTTTGATATTTGTAAACCAATCAAAGTTCAACTGATACAAAAGATAACTCTTTAAATCATTTTGCTTCAATTTTAAAACAATTTGCCCACACCAAATTTAAAAATCATAGAGCACAAATAAACTACAAAAAAGGATTAGGTAGATCTATCTAGCCCAATGCCATACTTTATAATTTGACACAAAATGCGTGGAAAATCAAACCTATTCATCAAGAAAAATGAAATTATAAATCCAATTTCTCTTTTTGTACAATGAAAGTTTTGTTTTAGCTTTAGTGTGACTGGAGCTAAAGACTCGATGAAAGATTGTCTGAAGAATAAGGATGAGGCGATGAATGGTCATTGGATCCAAGGAATGAAGAAAGCCGAGTGGAAATTGTGGATTAGGGAAAATAATTTATTAATGTTGAGGCGCAAGTAGATGGTGGTGAAGTGGTGTATAAGAGGACGAATTCAGAGCTAGAAGTAGAGTAGCCTTCTAGCCCTGGTAATAACAGCTACATGGGTGATCGAACTGTCAAAGATGAGTAGAGTGATGTTTGAGTTCTTATGATCGTCACCCAGAAGGTAGCCAATCATATCTCAGGCAGCAAACTTTGAGCAGCAATAGATTCCAGTGCAAGTTAATGGAAATTGTGAGAAGGGAAAGTAGAAAATTGGAACTTGAAAAAGCCCAAATTCTTAAAGATTTGGTCAGGGGATGAAAAGGGTATAGTTTATTTTTAGCCTGAATAATGATTTTGGGGGCTATAACACTAAGAAGATTTAGGAAGAAGAAGAATTTTGGCAAAACTACTCTCTAAGCTCGTAAATTTATGTGTTTTTATTAATTTTTTTTTTAGATTTATTGCTCTTTTAGTCCAGTCACTTATTGTCATGAAAAAGGTTACCACATGGCAGTATGAGTGCCATGTGGGCAATTTTTGTTCGTTATAATGGTTAGATTGATGGTAGAGACCAAAATAAGACTCATTAGTTGAGTTAGGGGATTTAATAGGCACTTATATAGTTAATGGACCACTTTGGAAAGAATCTCAAAGTTAGGGAACCAAATTTGGTTTTCACCCAATAAGAATTCAATAATTGAATTTTTTACCTTGGGTAAAAGGTATTTGCCAATCTTAACTATGTTACTAGAGGCCAGCTCTGCCTCTTCAAATTCCTTAATTATGGGCTGGCTGGGCCAATGCTTTTTTTGGGGCTCTTTCCACATCTTAGGATTGGTTGTGTCCATTAACTATCACATGATTAAGGGTCTTTTAAGGTTTCCATGTAGTTTCATCAAACTATTACCTAATCAATGAAAATAGTGACATACTTGAATAGGGCCGTGAAGACCATGATCACTTGTTTAACATTTAGCTATATGTCAAATTGTATCTATGAGGGCCCAAGCAAAGGGTTATAGGACAAAAAGACATCAAGGACCAAGAAATTCATTTCTTGAGATTCAGAAATAGTTCTATAAGACTTTCCAACTAACATTAGTAGCTGCTTAATGATCCCCAAAGTGGGGACCTCGTCTTTCCTGACCCCAAAATTTGGGCTTAAAATTGGGCCAACGCATATCTTCTAACTCTTATTTTGTCCATAAGGAATGAAAACAAAAACTTTTAGTTTGCCCTTGTATCCAAATATACCCGTTTCACATTGAAATTATTAATTCAAACTTCTTTTTCTCAACAATGAGGACTCACCTTTGGTAACTGTGTGGATGAACCCTACCAAGGGCCTAACATTTTTGTAATCGATTCTTCTATTAGAGGAGTGGGCCCTCTCCTACTCTCATGCCTTGTACAGATCTCATTCTTCATTGTCCTTCATGAGGGACTTGTCTTCTACTCATATGCCTGGAGAAAAAGGAACAGACAATGTAGCCATTTAGTTTTGCTTCTTTGACAAGCTCTTCAATAAGCATGTACAACTCCCAACACTGCTTGGTATTATTCCCTATCTTCTAATTGTAGCTACAATACTTTTTCAAATTATAGGCCATCTTTGGTAACAAAGGCAATTGGTACTTAGTCAACATGCACCTCATTTCCAAGGCATATAAGATATATACCCTTGAATCTTGAAAAGAGGTATTTGTGGCCTCCAACCAATCGAGTCTTTTCTTTAATAGGTGTCTATTGCCTATAAGCTTTTGTTTCTCTTTTGGGGTTGTCTTCTAAGAGTCAAGCTCATTAACTTCTTCCTTGTGCATGTGTCTGGTGGCCCGATCCAAGAACTCCTTAATACTATAGAAAGGATATTATGCAGATCCTATGCTAACCTCAAGCCTTGTAATAGTCCTTGAGCAATGGCCAGCAACTACACCTTAGGTGAAAGACCTCATACTCATATCAAACCTACTAACATTGTCCGTCAAAGACTAATCGTTTGCTTGCCTTATCTTAAACAAATGGGCGGTCATCTTGGGAGTAAGGTAACTCCTAAGGAATTGCCATATGAAGGTTTGGGCAAACTCTTGGAATGACCAATACTAACAGTCCCTATTGGTTTTAAAGTAACTTGATGTGGCCCCTATTAGGTTAAACTAAAGGCCATATACATAATTGCATTAGTTAGTCTTTCTAATCCCATGGATGTTATGTACCTCTGCAGGTGATTCATGGGGTCTGTGAACTCGTTGTATAAGTTGATCCTATGCATTTGAAAGCTTTCAACTGTTGGGGAGTTATTGATTTCATTAGTGAACAATTGTTTCAAAAAATAAGGCTAATGTCCATGTTAATTGGAGATGATCACTCCAGGTGTGGATTAAAAGTCCTCCATCATTCACCAATCTAATCTAGCCTTTAGAGGACTGCGTCCATGTCGCTTGACTTTGGTACTTTACAATGAGTTGTAGACCTTGTGATGAGTCCTTAGGCAGGGGTTTGGCCACTTTTAATGTTGGGTAAATCTCTATAGTTGTCATGGGATCACTTTCTAAATCTCTTGCTAGATGATGGCCTTGAGCCTTTTGAACAGATTATGTTAAAAAGCCTGAAACTCATCATCTAATGACACAGCAAAAGCCTTATCGCTCCTAGGGTCTTAAGGGGGTTATGGTTCTTCCTTCCCGATGGCTCTTCATCTAGCCTCCTGGTTGTGAGATGCCCATAGGGTTTTGACCATCAAGATGATCTTGTTTGTGCCTAGATCATCTTGTGCTAACCATTATTCCCACAGATGGCACCAAATTAATATTCAAACTATCCTAATATGAGTGGTTAGACCAAATCTTTAACTAGTTAAACTAAGTGAACTAGGACCTAGACCTGCAATCAGTGACAACGTTAAAGCCCTAGAAAGTGTCTTTGAGGAAATATTTCATGTGGTTAAGTTATCTCCTTTGGTAATGATAAAAGTAGCTAGGGTTTTAGGGTGGTTAGTAATGCGTACCTCATATGCCATGGAGGTCCCCATTTTTTATGCATATAGGTACAAACACCATGGCCTTTTAGGAATTTATTTAATACATGACCTAGCTAATTTTTTGAATCTTACCTTTATCATGTATCTCCCCTAATGAGGATCCTTCCTTGCTTAGAAGCCTTGATGAACAAAGTTATCTCTTACAGGCTAAGCACTAATGCTGAACCTTAATAAGCCAGGCATACTACTTATAAACAATTTTCTTTGCAAATCAATAAAAGATTATAGGTAATTATTATTATACAATTATTATCTTAGATTAATTAAATAAACTTTTGATTAGTCTTGATTAAAACTTATTGGACTTTGTTAGCCTTTCGTCTTGTTGCAAGTCTCTCCATGCTCCGTCGACGTTCATTTGAGTGCTTAGCTTGGCTCGGATCAAATGCTTTTTTACTTTCCATGTTGGTATTAAAGATCCCAATTCTTTTCCTTCTTGCCAACAAATTATTCATATTACTAGCTTTTTATATGTGCTTTTTGTTAGTGTGGTGCCCAAAAAGCCAATCATGAGATGATTGTATTTTTGCACATTGAGTCATGATATTTTATTAAGGCATTAATCCAGCAATTATGTTTATTGTTTTGTTTCTACATAACTTAACAAACATAATTGTAACCCTAGAATAATGATATTCTCAAAAGTCCCTAGTCTAGTATTATTGTGGAGCGGGTTGCAATAATACATAACGACTAGCATATGTGGAGACTAATATGAAATATGTAGTTTGCATATGGGCACAAGTTGGAGAACTTATGTACTGGACCGACCCACCATGAGAACACTACATAGATCGTTATATGATTGTCATAAGTGATTCTCATAGTGATCATGGTATATGTAGTCCTTCGACCTAAGATCATCAAGGTTCCCTACATGTGAGTCACATACTTTGATACTTTCCTTTGTTGCTCGTAACTGAGTGAACTTGAAGGAGGTCATTGGGTATGTCACATATCATGCGGAGGGATTTGTATGATCAAGATGAGATTTGTCCCTCCTATGTAACGGGAGTGATATCTTTGGGCCCCTTGATAGAGTAAGACTTAGAAAAATGCATGGCCATGCTCGGATAAGTTAATATACGATATCAATGTCATCAGTTTAAGTTGGTCGACTCAGTAATCAAGAAACCAAAGATTGGGCTATACGAGAGTGACACATTCCATGTCTCGTGCTTAGTCTTGATATCTTGGACAAAGGGACAATGGCATATATCGGTGATGATCATAAAGGTTTAGTAGAATCATCGACAATCTTGTCACTTGGGTAGCAATGATGTGTTGCTAGACACCGCTCATTGCTTATGATCATAAATGTGATTTATGATCATTGCCAACGTGGTAAGAGCCTATTGGGTCGCACACATAGAGCTATTTGGATCATTAGAGTGCATGAGCTAATAATTTAGGTTTTGGTTTCACAATAATTTCGTATTAATAATGGGCCCAATAGTTGAGCCATTATTAAGCCCGAAATTAAAGCCTAATTGGATTAGGGCTTTGAAACCCATTAGGCCTGGAAGTTGAGTCTCACTATAAATACAACTTTTAGTAAGAAATTCGTAGGGCTCCTTGCCCTAGCCTCCCAAAAGGACAGTCGCTCTCTTCTCTTGCAATTCCTTGGAGAATGCAAGCTAGCACTACGAGTGCAAAAGATTGCATCTAGCGGGACACGGTGGAAGCGTGGTGATCTCGAGAGGCTCGTGTGGATACCATAAAGAGCTTGGATATGTCAACTGTTCAAGTTTTGTGATTCGACTCTACAGTTGAGTGAGAGATCTCAACCGAAAATTAGGTATGAAAATTTTTGAACACCCGGTTTACCCCGTTTCACTTGGATCCTGGAGGGTTTCGGTTAAATTCCGCTGCACTATTTGGCTCCCGAAACCCAACACTTTTTCTCACATTATTCTTGTTCTCAGTTTCTCTTTGTGTTCTTTTTTTTTTTTATTTAATCACACTTATTATGTACAGTCACTCTTCCTCAGAGTTAATTACTTTTATAGTAATTATGATTTAGCTGATCAATAAAAAAGGAAATATGGTTTCTCTTAATAAGGGAATGTTTTTGTGTGATGTTTATATAAAGCTAGTTTAGTAACCCGTGTGACACACGGGAATCATTCTTTGAATTGAAATTGGGTTTATATGTTAGAATGTAAGTTATGTTTTCAATGTTTGTATATGCAATCTAGCTGTATAATACAAAACTTTTCCAAACTTTTACTTTCTATTAATAGTATTATTCGATGTGAGACATTACTTTTTATAGAACCTGCAATTGTAATGAAATAGATCTTAGATATTAAGATTACAAATCTTTTATAATTTCATCTACATAATCTTGTAGTGCTTTAACTATTGGTTTGGTTTTCTTGTTGTATTTTAACCATTATATATATTCAAATATATAAGATAAAATCATGAGTGGTAAGTTATTGATCAAAGTAAGACATATATTGTAAACAAAAAATTGGTTTTAGAAACTTCCATAAAATCATCCCTTATAGTGTCAACCTCATGAATTTAAAGATTTAAATAAATCTTATTCGATCTTGAAGTTTCTAATCTTAGTTGACCTATATACAAAAATAAGTTAGTAAGTTAGTTAAAAAGTTTACATTATAGTAGAATGATAAGTAAAGCTAAATGTGGATGAGAAAACATACAATATGTTAGAAACCATGAAAAATTTTTATGACCAAAGAAATGAAAACTCCTACAACACAAGATGATTCATTTTCTCCTTTTTTTGCCAAAAAGATTTTGGAGAACTCTGACCATAATGTAAGTAGAATTTTATTTCTACTGTAAAAAAAAATGAAAATTAGCGAAAAAAATATACACAAATGGTCTAAGGAAAAATATTGAATATCATGGTATAGAAAATATCTCAAATCCTGTAACTTTATGGTTAATGTGTCAATTGAATCACCATTGACAATTTGTTGCTTTATTGTACCAATCTCCACAACATTTGTCATGCAAAAAGGAATTGAATAATGATATATAGATAGTACATGCAGCATCCTATTGTATTTCAGAAAATTTTAGGAAAACCTTTGAGGATTTCTTCTTGGTTCATGCATGTGCTAAGTTGGTTAAAGCAACAAATTCAAATTTATGCATGTGAAAATCATGAGGCTCATGGTTCACATCATAAATTTGAGTATTATGAGTAAGGGAGATCATAATTAGATGTGTATCTACAATCTAGTAAGCCTTCTTCTTTGGAAGAATTATGAAATTCTTGAAAATATACATATTTCATTCATGAAGCTTTGCTTTAAACTTGTATGGAAAAAAAATTTTGATAGACCCATGAATTGCCACACCCTGTATATGTAAACCAAAGACATAGTAGTGAATAATAGATCATGAATATATATTTATGATAGGGAGAAAAAAATAAATTGCAAAATTCAGTAGAATGGAGGGAAAACAAATACCTTCCTATCCACACAAAAAAAAATAATTGGTATAGATAAATTGGTTGCCTGTTCAAAAATTTAAAACATCTCATAAACAACACATCCTTACTTGAATAGTCTAGTTAGTCCTTTTAGGAGACAATTCCTCCAATGTAACAAGTTTTGTCAGGAAACTATAAAAATAAGAAAAGATTCATAAAAGAACTTTTTTGTCCATTGTATGAATTCAAATACTATGAAATAAAAAAAAAAAAGAAAATCTATCAATCTTTTTAAATAACTACCTCATCTTTGACATTAGGGTTAGGGAGAATCTAAAAATATAAATTATTGAAGAAATAAAAAAGGGTAGCAAGAGATGATAGAAAGAAATGAAAGGAATGAATGATAATATTGAGTGTGCACTAAAAGCAAGTGTGAGAATATATATATATATATATATATATATATATATATATATATATATATATATATATATATATATATATATATATATATATAGATGAGTTAGTTGGACAATACCATTGAAACCAAAAAAAAAATTAATGAAAGCATTCTAATGGATCTAAGTATTAATTATTACATATGAATTATGAAATTAATGTTATAAATGTACTATAAAGTTAGTGCTAAATGAAGTAGTCTTGGGAAAGTTGGATAGACAATATTAATACCATTGAAACCAAATAAAATTGTAATCAAAGCATTTTAATGAAAATTAAAACTACTAAATGGCAACAAAGAGATAGAATCTATTTAAAACAATTGATTAAGGGACAATATTATTAATGAGTTATTAAGAAGAGAATAAAAGCTAATGATGTTTTATTATGAAGATGATAGAAATTTAAATTCAATTACTAAAATGTTTAAAAAGTAAAATTTTAAGGGCTCACTACTATAACAAAAATAACTCACTAAAAATTATATTTCAAAATCTAAATTTTAGAGTTGTTGCTATATGAGGGCCAAAGTTATTAAATAATATAAATGTACTATGCAATTAATGATAAAAGAAGTAGTCTTGGAGAAATTGGTGAATTTTAGAGTGAGGGCTATATAAATACATAAGTATTAATTACTGTAAATGAATTTTGAAATTATTGCTATAAATGTACTATGAAGTTAATACTAAAGAAAGTAGTATTGGAAAGTGGGTGGGTTTCTCCTTTATATATATATATATATATCTCATTACTAAAATGTATGAAAAATATAATTTTAAAGACTTTTTACTGTAATACAAAAAGCTCACCAAGAATTATAATTCAAAACTAAATTTTTGAGTCATGACTATAAGAAGGTTTAAGTTGTTAAACCATATAAACACACTATATAATTAATGATAAAAGAAATAGTCTTGGCAATAGGTGAATTTTGGAGTGAGAGTTATAGAAGGCTTAAGTATTAATTATTACAAATCAATTCTAAATTAATGCTACAAATATACTATAAAATTAATACTAAAGGAAGTAATGGTGGGGAATAAGTGGGTTTCGCCTTTATAAATATATATATATTGATGATTAAAACTTTCAAACAACCGTCATGTGCAATATTCAACCTCTTTTATATTGATAGTGACTTAGAAGCAAACATCTCGGAAGTTTGACCACCGAACCAATAAAAAATATTATAAAGATGTAATAATCTATTCAAAATAATTTTTTTCATAATATTATTAAATTTTTATGAATTTTTATTTTTTTAATACCTAAAAAAGAAAAAAATCTCAATAAATAAATAAAATCATAAAAAATTTCATTTTTAATGTATTAGTACACCTACATAATATTGGCCATTTTGTATTAAGTTCATTTAAGTTAAAATAATTTTTTTTGGTTTTTTTGTTTTTTAATTAAATAATTGATTGTTTTTTTTATTTTTATTGTTTTTATATGAAATTAATTTTATTTTGGGGATACTCTATTAAATCAATAACCACTTGAATAAAATATTTTTAGAGAGTAAATAATTTTTTATGAATTTTTATCCTTATGCAGCCTACTAAACAGAGAATTACCAAAAAATCTTACTTTTTCAAAAACAAAGCTTTAGAAAAAACTTGTTGGCGTTTTTTAAAGTGTAAAGTTAAAAATACTAAGTTTCAACGTTTCTTATGTAAAAATTTATATTTTTACATGTATCAAAAGAACTTAAAAATATATTTTAAAGAAGTTTACCTTAAACACCATCTCTCCCTCGGTTTTATGTTTACCATGTTAAAATCTCTACTATATTTTACATCCAATAATTAACAAGCACTATTATTGGCAATCCACACAACAACTATTTGTTAGTTAGAAGTTGCAATTGTTTGTAACTTCTCTAATTTCCAAGTTGCCCATCCCCAATTTCCATGAGTTCATTTCTTATTTGTTTAATCTTATTTCTACTCAATAAAAGAAAGGCAATCACAACTTCAATTTTGTAAGGTATATTTAGCTTTGTGATTTTTTACACTAGACGGATGGAAAAAACTAACCGGTTTATCAGTCAATAATTGGTCACCAAAACACTTTTTTATGACTGGATTATGTGGTCAGTAAACGGTTGCTAAAACTTTGGTCACCAAGAAGCAGTGACTGACTTGGCCACCGAATATAGCAACTGAAAAAATGGTTAGCAAGTGGTCAGAGCTAGGGATTAACATAGTGATCGACTTAATTGGTCAATAAGGCAATGAATTCATTTTCTTATTAATTCAATTTTATTAATTATAAATTTTTGTTATTAAAATTAAAATTTTAATTAGCCATCAATTATAATTAAAATACATGTAATAAAAATAATGTGATTTCCAGCTAATTAATATAAATAACATTAATTTGAAATACACACACACACACACACACACACATATTTAAGTTAATCCATTAATAGTTTATTTCTTTAAAATTTTAAATACTCATATTCAAATTCAAAATTTTTTAATACATTTTTAAAATTTTTCAAATATTTTTCATCTGTGTATTCAGCATCAGCACGAATTGCAAGGTTCAATGGTGAGTTTTATAGGTCTCAGGCTCCATCAATGCTACTAGATTCATTCAGATGTCGACAGTTAGTGGGAGAAAGAACATGAACAATTAGAAATAAGCCCAAATGAAATTGAGATTTGGGAGAGACAATCTAGAAATTAGATTTGAGATTTTGAAACCCAGATCAGCTGGAAGAGAGAGAGAAATAGAGAGAACAGACAATTAGTTTTGAAGGATAAAGAGGAATACCCATGACAAGAACTGCTATGGGCATGTGAAGGTCTTCAGCCATGGCCATGGGCATGGAGCTTGGGGGGTTGACTGCTGAGGTTAAGGTTGGCAGTGATAAGTATTCTGTAGAAGTGAAAGTTGCTAGAAAGAAGAAGAAGTCTCTTACTCCAAAAGAAAAAGAAAGAGTGGAAGATAATAAAATTTAAAGCCTGAGCGAGCTGAACAATTGAAGGATTCAGATTTATATTGCAAAGGTTATGGAAGTTGATTGGTTAATTTCATTTCACGCAGAATGCCAAAGGGGACAACATTTTCTTTTTGGTGACTGATTTAGTGACCAAAAACTTTGCCACCAACTATTCAGTCAGTATAATTGGTCACCAAATAAAAAAATATTATAGTGATAGAAGCTTTTTGTTGACCGAATAAAGTTGGCCACTATGTCAGTCACCATATTGACTACTTAGTGACCGGCTTTGGTGACCGAATCTCAGTTAGTTACTAGTCAGTCAACTCACTTTTTAGGATGCACAATGCACTTTTTGCTGATGGATTTGGCGACCGAAAGCTTATTGACCGCTTCTTTGGTCACCATAACCGGTCACCAAAATCTCATTCTCCTGTAGTGATACTATAACTTTAAATCATATTTTCCTTCTTAAATCTTAAATATTTCTAACAGACGTTAAGCTAAAGATATAATATGAAGCTGATGCTCCAAATTGCCACATGATTCTAGAGATAGATTAGTAAGTTGTAATGTTTTTTAATTAGAAAGACTCAAATTATAATCTTAATATATTTTTGTAACTTGAAAAAATTTATTCTTATATAAATTTTGTATTAAAATGCCCTATGTTCCAGCCACCTAATTCTAAATCTTGGCTCTTTGTGTGTGTCTATATGAAATTCCTAAAATACCAACAAAAACAAAACTAAAAACATAAAAATAGCTTTTTTAAAAAAAATTTCATATTTGTTTTGATCATTCCAATAAAAAATTAATCTAATAATAAAATTTTATAAATTCTAATTCCTTTAAAATTATCCTACCTACCTGTATCTACTCATTTTTATTCTTGCTCGAGATTCCTATGTCATGTTCAGTCGGTTCTTCCAGATTTTCCTTACAAAAAAAAAAAAACGTAATAATCCACTCGAAAGTATTTGATTTATTTTATAATTTCATCTTTTTATTTCTATCATATTACTTATAATAAATTAAGAATTTGAAATAATTTTAATGTGCAGAATTCACTAACCATATGCTGGTAAAGCTAAAATAGCAACTGAAACAATAACTATAGTATTCCATACTTCTTCTGGTTTAAATGGAAGATCATAGTTATTATTATTATTATTATTAGTAATTTAGTATTACCCTGCCTCTGCTTTGTCTCTCTATATAAGTAGGTGTAACGTAATGGAAACGAGCAAGCCTTGGAAGTTAAGAAAAATGGCAGAGAATAATATTCCAAACTCGGTGATCAGTGTGCAAGAGCTCCTCAAAGACCCAGATAGTCCTATCCCTAAGCAATACCTGGTCTCAGATCAAGAACCTTGTGCCTTTTCATTTCCTCTTTTCTTGCCGACAATTGACATGAGCCAATTGCTTTCTGGGGACAATGATGTTGCCTTGTTTGAGCTTGAAAAGTTGCACTCCACTTGTAAGGATTGGGGTATCTTTCAGGTTTATTAATTTCTCACTCCCTCTCTCAATGAATATTCTTTTTTATAGGCTCCGAAGACCTTGACTATTAATTACATATGTGAAGCGGCTTGCTTTACAAATTAAAGTTTCGGGTAATAAATTTAATTTTATATTCAGCTGTTGAACCATGGGGTTAGCAAGCTGGTGCTGGAGCAGCTGAAGGAAGAGGTTGAAAAGTTCTACAAGCTGCCCTTGGAAGAGAAAATGAAATTCCAGGTAAGGCCAGGAGAGGTTGAAGGGTTTGGGAGCTTAGCTCGGCCACAGCAAAGAAATCTGGATTGGGGTGATAGATTCTACATGAAAACCAATCCTATCTCTAGGAGGAAGCCACATCTCTTCCCAGAGCTCCCTTCTTCCTTGAGGTTCTTATCTATCTCTCTCTCTCTCTCTCTAAAATTTTTTGTTGTTCTATCGAAAGAATTTGTAACATAATATATATATTTTTTTTATGTTTGTTCCCAAAAACTAGATACAATAACACTTACTGCTTTAGCTTGTGTTTAAATTAAAATTTTTGTTTTTGTCAATAACGAAAACGGTCTTACATCAAAGCAACTTTTAGCAATAGATGTTTTCCCGTAATTTTGTTTAATACTACCTCTATTCTATGTTCTTTGAGCTAATTCACTTTTTCTTAACTCAAGTTTTTGTTTATGTTATTATTCATTAAGATTTTTTTTAAAAGAACTAATTAAAAATTAAAAATTTTCAACAATCATTAGAATATAAATTTTTTTCATTTATATAACTTTTTTTAAAAATGATATATATTATATATTTTGCCATTAGCAATTACAAAGAGTAAATTGTGTAAATGGTCCCTAACTTTTAATTCTCTTTTCATTTTAGTCCATAACCTATTGAATGCTCTGTTTTGGTCTCAAACCTATTAAAATCATTTCATTTTGGTCTCTCACTAGATCAAATTTAATAACTCAGAATAACTGTCTGACATAAATTTTTAAAATTCTAATTTAAATATTGGGTATTTGTTTTCCAATAAATTTAAATAGTTTAATATTTTTTGACAATAAATAGACATTTAAATTAATAGGTTTTTCTTCTTGAATAAAATAAGTTCAAGTTACAAAAAAAAAAAAAGAAAAAAGTATTTTGAATTTTCCTTTAACTACAAAAAATTATTATATAGATTAAATTTATTATAAGGCAGTTACTAGGTAGGTTAAATTATGATATAAAAAGTTGTTATTAGATGAAAATTTTAAGTTAACATATTTCATCCAATGCGGACCAAAGTCAAATGTTTTTAATAGACTAAAGACTAAAATGAAATATTTTTAGTAGGTTTAAGACCAAAATAGAGCATTTAATTGGTTAGTAACTGAAAAGTAACAACAGTTAAAGATTAGAAATTATTTATGCAATCTACTCCAATTACAAATTGGGTGGGAGGCTGATAGTGTCTGCTGCCAAGAAGCGGATCAGAAAATCCAAAACAACATCTACCATCTTCTCGAATGAATGAAATTGCATTGTAGGGCATGTCTGGTGCGTATAAAAGGGGATGACTCTGAAGTCTGAAGTAATAATAATTTTTATAAAATAAAAGAAAAGAGAGATGTTAGTAAATATGTAATACTCCATCTCCCTCCATATAAAGTTCCCTGTAACATTCAATTTTTAGTAACTAATTTATGATTTTTTATTTTCAATATTTAAGTATATAAATAAAAAATCTTTATATATAAATAATAAATAAAGACATATAGTTTATGAATATATATTTTTATAAAATTTTTATAACAAATAAGAATATGAATAAATTCAAGTTAAACTATTCAAAAAAGTTAAATGTTTTATAGAATATGAGATAGAGGGAGTAAATACTAATGTAGAATTATGCAATGGAATAAATTTAAATCATCTAATATCTGCTTCACACATAAATTTGTTAAGAAAACTTTCGCTAATTTTTTTTAGTTATAGCACTAGCCATCAATAATTAGTAATTTGATAATTAACAGTTACTAGATAAAGGCTAATATTATTGCCATAACTCTCCACTTCATATCTCTGCATGCATAAACCCTTGGTGTTGTATCATTAGCATTTTGTTAGAAACCTGCAGCTTTTGTGATAAGTATATCCTTTGTGTCAAAACTATTACAATATACTCTATTTTGAGCAATTCTCTACATTTTCATATTTAGTAAATTACTTTACAACACTATCCTTTAAACTATCATTTAATATTTGCATTTCCAACTTTTTCAATTTACGTATAAAAAGTTAAAAATAGAAGTAGAAACAATATAAGCTATCCATTTTCTTAATCTTCACATCAAACCAAATGATTTAATAGATATGGGATGGATGAAGTATATGAGTTACTAAAGCAAATCAATGCAACTCTGGACTTAAGTCCATAACATATTAGCAAGCGCTTTGGCAAAATAATAATAATAATAATAATATTGCCTTTTATAGGAATCTAGATGCTGAAATTTAAGATTTTGCCACTTTTCTACATATAGGCCATTGATTTTGTTTTGTTTTGTTTTGTTTTTTTAAAATAGAATTTATGTGCCCGAATATAATGCACTATACAACATAAATGAAATTATAATTAATGTGTCATAGAAACAATCTATTCTATCTGAGTCATCATCCACAATTTATGTCCACGAATATAATGCACTAGTCCAACAAAATATCGATATAATGGTATAGTAGTCTCATAGATTTTATTCTCTATTTGAATTTTTTTTAGTTATTTGTAAGTTATTATCCCACATTTATTTTCATTAAATTTTTATGGTTTGTGTGTTTTTGAGCTAGTCCATAGCCAAGATTCCAAACGATTAGGCTCAGTAATTAATAGTACTTAACCATCATCATCATCATCATACTACATTTCAATTCCATCTACATTGAAATTGGTTTCATGAAATTTACAATACTACATATGTCCCAAGTTATTTGCACCATTTCAGTTATTTGATTTAAATTTATTTATATTAATATTTGTTAAAAAAAATTCAAAAAATTATATTAAAAACCTATAAATCTTGTAGTTTCTAAATATAAAATTTTCCAAAATTTTTACAAATATTAATATAAATAAATTTAAGTTAAACTTAAGTAAAAAAACTAAAATGATGTAAAGAATATGGGACGAAGAGAGTATTAATTAATGTTTGAAGTTACGCTGATGCAAACTTATATATGGAATGTACATGCAGGAACACTCTAGAGACATACATATGCGAAATACAACATCTTGGCATGACCCTCATTGGGTTCCTAGCAAGAGCATTGAGAATTGAGGGGAACAAACTTGAGGAACTGTTGGAAGACGGGTTCCAAGCAATGCGGCTAAACTACTACCCTCCGTCACCCCGGCCAGAAGCGGTAATCGGCCTGCGACCTCATTCCGATGCCACAGCCCTCACCATCCTCAGACAGGTCAATGCCATCGATGGCCTCCAAATCAAACGGGATGGATTTTGGTCCCCTGTCAAGTTTTTTCCTGATGCCCTTATTGTCAATGTGGGAGACATTCTAGAGGTCTATAAATATAACTTGTCTCTATCTAATAAGCCATCTACTTATTTTTTTTTCTTTTTGCCACTTGTAAATAATATACTCTTTATATTACAAAAATGAATTCAAAGTCAAAAATCAAGTGAAGTAACTATATGAACATTGCAGATTTTGAGCAACGGGATGTACAAAAGCATCGAACATAGGGCAACCATCAACTCAGAAAGGGAGAGGATTTCTGTGGCCTTCTTTATGAACCCCAAGTTGGAGAGGGACGTAGGCCCTTTGGCAGGGCTAATAACCCCACAAAACGTGGCCCAGTTCAAAACCTTTGGGATGGAACAGTATGTTGAAGGCTTCTTTGCCCGACCACTCAATGGAAAATCATATCTGGAACAACTGAGAACCCAGAAGATGGCTTAATGTGGAGAACATAAGCATCTACATGTTTGTTGTACCATGCATAATAAATAATGGCTTGCCATCGTTGAATTATGCCAGAAAGTTGTCTAGTTATGTGTTGGTGTGTAATTTTTGTGTTTGATGTGTTTGTGCAATGTGGAATACTTCCATGAAGTGAATAAGATGCTAATAACAAAAACCCCCTAATGTTAGTTGAAATCATTTTATTTTAAAAACGTACACTTTACCAATCTATCAGGTCATTGTCGGCTCCAGTAATGACTTAAGTCTAGAATTGGCTAGTGAAAAACCTATCCACATCACGTGGGGCTAACTTTCATGAAAATGATAAGTATTATGTACTTATAGTTTGGAACTTAAGTCTATGTATTAACAAAAGGCTTCTCATATCTCTCCAACTAGGGATATGGAGGTGTCATATGAAGACCAGGGGTAGGAATGGTGATCTTTTGTTCTATTTGTTGTGTGTGTTGTGACTTGTCTCCAATAAAGAAAATGCAAGATACACATTAAAACATTAAAAGATTTAAATATGCCAAAACCCCTTATTAATTCTAAAATTTACATATAAGGACCTTACTTGTATTTCTACAAATTTATCACATATTTAACAATCTAATGAAAATTTTAAAATTCTAGGTGGGTGATTGCCACTAGTTCTTTTATTATGCACCTATGTCTAATTAGACATACTAACTCATCCCTTAATCTTTTATATATAAGACACAAATTATCAAAAAAATTGACAAAAATACCCTTAGTTAAAATATTATTCTTTACAAAAAATCCTAGCTTGCTACTACTGTCTCCTTTGGTGCTGGCACCGGCACCGGCACCGGCATCGGTGCCACAACCGAGCTGTCATATGTTATGATCTCGCCGTATACATCATATGTCATGTTTGAAAAAATGAAAAATATCTGAATGGATATCAAAAAGTGTCTAAATAAATACTTAGAAGTGTCTAGCCAATATGTAGACAATTTACTCTCTTTAAAAATAACTAATTAAAACAATAAAAAAGTGTCTGAATACATGTGTAAAAGTGTCTAAAGAAATATTTAGAAGTGTCTGACCAATACATAGACAATTTACTCACTTCAAAAATAACTAATTGAAACAATAAAAATGTGCCTAAATAAATGTGTAAAAGTATCTAAAGAAAAATGACAAATTGTCTAAAGCAATACAAACAATTTATTTTCATGATAAAAAAATGTATACGAACTAATAAAAGAAGTGTCTAAATAGAAATTTAAAAGTATCTCAATAATCATTTACAAAATTACAAAATACCCTCGCCTCGCCCCTAGCCGTTCGTTTCGAATCTCACGACGCCATTCATTTTCTGGATCTTGTCCTTGCCGTTTATGGTTCCTCGGCTTCCTTGGTGTTCGTGGCTTCATTGCATCACTATTCGTTTCTCGTCACTCCTTGGTGGTGCCGCTCGGCCTCTCATCAATCGCGCAGTGTGCTGGCGATTACTTTTTTGGCATTCTAATCTTCACACTATCTCTCATTGATTCTAGATCTTCATGCTCCGATATCGCTTGTCTTCGCCAGCGATTGCTTCTTTGGCGTTCCGATCTTCACGCTATCTCTCACCGCTCTTGGATCTTCGAGCTCCGATCTCGCTTCTCTTTGCCGAAGATTACTTCTTCGGCATTCTGATCTTCATGCTATTTTTCACCGCTCCTGGATCTTCGCGCACCGATCTCGCTTCTCTTGGCCGGCGATTGCTTTTTTGGCGTTCTGATCTTCATACTCTTAGATCTTCTCTCTTCACTTCGTGTTCCGATCTCTCTTCTCTTGTTGGTGACTTTCAGCTTCTTCCTCGGCTCCGATGTAATCTTTGCGGGTTTGTATGATGGAGGAGCTGCCGGCGCAGGAGAAGGAGCTAGCGATTAGCTTCGGGCGATGTTGGGAAGAGAGTGTTGGAGAGAATCGAGGATGGCGACTTGGGAAAAAAAAACTAATTTAAGATAGGGGTAAATTTGAAAATTATCCCCTATGTCTAATTGCACATATGTGTACAGTAACCATGGTAGATTGCCACCCCTGTCCCTAAGCTGCTTAAAGAGAATGGTTAACTAACATCTTAATATGGAAAGCAACTCAGGCATGAAAATATGGAATCAATTTAACTCGCCAATTAGTCCCATTAATCAAGCCTCAAATCTGAGTTAATTGATTAAAAAAACCTATTTTACTCCTCAATTATGCTTAATTAATAAAATCTGCGTTAAAACCGTAATTTAATTAATTGATCACTCTTGTAAAAAGTTTCCATGAATGGAGAGACTTCCTAATCCTATAAATACCCAAAATCCTAATTCATATACACCAATCACCAAAGCAAAAAAAACGAACCAAAAACTGAAAATCATGAGCTCTCTCAGCCGACCAGTCCTTGTCATACTCAATGTTCTCTGCGGTGGTAATGGCTCAAGTCACCCTTCCTCCCCCGGCGACCCCCCAAGTCCCGGCCGACGGCGAAGTCCCGTTTACTCCGCCCATGACTCCAGGAGATGTAGTTCCAGGACTCCCCGATATCCCGGGTGCAAACATTGGATTTCCGGGAAGAGGGTCCGGCTCCGGCGGCCTGAACAAGTGCACAGCTTGTAAAGCGGGTTGTCGCAGCAAGAGGGGCTTCGGTAGACTTGTCTGCTCCGGACCGTGTGCCATTAAGTGTAAGGGGAAGATGTCCGATGAGGTTCGTAGTTGCACCCAGAAAAGCTCATTCTCAGTCAGCCCTACATTGTTCTCCGGTAATTTCTAATTTTCCAGTCATATGTTTTCTTGCCTTTTTTGTTCAATAAAAAAATATGTATACTTGTTGAACGAAACTCGCATTAACAGAACATATCAACATGTTGTGGTTAGTTCTTATTCCATAACTGAAAGCCAAAAAAAGTTTGAAGTTCATTAAAAAATGTATACTTGTTTATCGATCATTTCGACATTGTTTTTTTTTAGGCACCTTACATTTATTTATTTATGTATTTATTTATTTATTTCTATTTATTATTATTATTGTTCCTATTATTGTTATTTTATTTATTTTTCCTGACAAAATTTCGTTCTTATTTGTTGAATATGTGATTCATGTAGATACACATGAAGTGATGAGCCACATTGACTCTTGCTACCAGAGTTGCAAGAATTGATTAGATTAGGCTGCTTTTCACTGCTAAAATTTTTTGATTTACCAACGCACATTTGCCAACGCCTACGTGTTGGTAAATTAATCGTTAGAAATTCAGTTACTAACGTGCAAAAATTAAGCCGTTGGTAATTTTCAACGCGTACGCGTTGGTAACATATCCATTGATAATTACCAACGGAGTGATAATTACCAACGGTCATGCACCAAATTCAATTTCCAACAGGTGAAAAGATTACCAACGCGAGTGCACGTTGGTAAATATCAACGCGCGTGTATGTTGGTAAATACCAACGTGCCTGCACATTAATAAAATACAAATTAGTTTCTAAATTTTAAAAAAATAATTAACTTTCCAATGAGGAACCATTGGTAACTACATTTTTAAAAAATAAAATAAAATAATTAATCTAAATTGAAACTACATATTCAATCTAAATTATATCACTAAGAAGTTATCAGTACTAAGAAATTTGAAAATTTCAATAAAAATTATAAACTAGATAATTTTAAAAAAATTAACTAAAATTTAGTAAAAGTTAAAAATAATTTTCCAAAATTCAATAAAATGAACCAAAATTAAGAAAAAAATTCAGAAATTAAAAATTTTAAAATTCAAAATAAATCCAAAAATTGAGAACAAAAATTAACTCAAAATTCATAAAATTTTAAAAAATCACTGAAATTCATAAAAATTTACCCGAAATTAAGAACAAAATTACTTACAAAACAACAATCAAACACAAAATTCACAAATCAACAATCAAACAAGTAGATTTACTTACAAGACAACTAGATCTACAAGCTCAAAAAAACAACCAAATAAATAGAAAATAAAAACGGAAATCAATAAAGAGGTGCGAATTTGGGGCGGCTAGGTGATCGAAAGTGAGGCCAGGCGTCTGTTAGAGACGAGAAGGCGAGGAGGCGAGGCAGCAGGCAGACGCGAGAAGGCAAGTAGAGGCGAAGAGGCGAGGCAACGGGCCGAGTCAAGGACGATCAACGGCGAGGCTACACGAGGACAATCGGCAACAAGAGGTGAGGTAATAATTATTAATTATTATTATTATTATTATTATTATCATATATTTAACAGTTACCAACGCATTAGCGCGTTGGTAATTACTAATAGTAACATGCATTGGTAATCAGTGCTGCTAATTACTAACATGCACACGCGTTGCTAATTACCAACACGCATACACGTTGGTAATTATTAACGTGTGTGCACGTTGGTAATTTGACCGTTAGAAAATAGTTGATTTACCGATGCATTGAACCGTTGGTAAATTACTAACGCATTTGGCCGTTAGTAAATTTAAATTTTTTGTACCGATGGCCTAACGCGTTGGTAATTACCAACAGTCAGGCCATTGGTAATTTGGCCGTTAGAAAAACTAGTTTTTTTAGTAGTGTTTGTGTTTCACCACATGATTGAGAATTTCATGGGTTTGAGAAAATAATTTGCGGAATTATTTCAATACAATATACTAAAAAGCGTTTTGGTTTTGCGTATGAATAAATGTGGCTCGAATTCATATTTACTCCAAATTTTGTCGACTCAGGCATAACCTATTTTGTGTTTATCATGTCTTATACCAATTTTATTGGATGTCCCCAAAGGGACCCATTTCATGTTGTCTTTGTTGAACGAACCTCTTCAACTTTCTGAAACTACGATACATAACCCTCTTCATCTAACAGAATGGCTAAAATGTCTGCTTTTGCTACTAGCAAGTGACACAGTCAAAATGCACTTGTCAAACCTATCCAAATTGAAAACTGCCAACCTAATGAAGGCTCAAATCAACTATTGAACTCATGAAAACATCTCAAGAGTTGTTCTCTATTTCTGAGAAGATTCTTAATTTAATGGAGGAAATTAATCGATGTCGCCCTAAGAGTTTGCGTCGGGCATTGATGATGGTATTGGAGCTGGAGATTGAACACCAGAAATGTTTTTTTATGGCCCCATGAAGTGATTTGGTCTCCAATTTCTGTGCCGCCGGTGTGTGAAGAAGCAAAAAGCCCGTGAGATGGTTTTTGACTTTAGTTATAAATGTTAGGTTTTCATTTACTTTGAAAATTTTCAACGGACCAGTTTATACCAATTCGTTTCAACTATGTTTCTTAGAGTAATAGAGGTTAGCCATTTTGTTAAATGGAGGAGTTATCTACCAACTTTTACAAAGTTGAAGGGCCGAAGTTAAAGGCTTTTCTATATGAGTGAGCAGAGTTCAGGGACTCAATAGGGTTTTTAGGCACCCACCGCTTTCAACTGAAACTCTCTCGCTTATTTAATTTGGTAGGTCTGATTACATACCTCGGAATTTACAAGAATTTGGAAAACTTACAACACCCTCAAAGTTTGATTGTGAAATCGGTTTAAGTGTTTTACTTTTGAAACGCACATTTTTATCTGAAGTTGTACAACTATTGATATTGGTAACGAATAAAGGGAATTTAAGCAATGATCACAAATCCTCCTAATATAAAGAGAATAATTTGATAATCCAATCTGTTAGCTTGAAGTTTAACAAATTTTAAATATTTTACTAAAACATATGTACTACATATTTTAAATTAGAATTTTGAAAATTTAATATTAATGACTAACACCATCACGGTAAAAAAGTGTCCCTCCATACGGGGGCAATGCGAAAACTTTTGAAATGATAGAATCAAATTGTATTTTCAATTACATCATCCAGGTTTTTTGCATGTACTCATTTTAACACCCAAACCAATGTTGAGGTAATGTATGTACATTTGTTTCTGATATTGTCTTCTTTTCCGAGACAGCTTGTGTGGCTCTAAACTACTTGTTGTCTGTTCCACTTGCAATTGATGCCATAGTTGGCTTAGATTTAAAATGAATATTCCTTAATGTTTTGTTCCTGAGTTTGGTGAAAATAGGTTTATTAACCCATTTAAACTCATTTGAGGTCAAACAGTAAACAAAAGTCCTTACTGAAAACTATGTTCCTAGTTTTCGGTCTACTTGCTAGGGTTCGGATAACCCTTGTGTGTTTTCCAGCATCTTGCTAGCTTTGCAATATAATCTCCTTGCTTTGCCAACAAAAAAGAAGAATTTAAATTGAAGTGAAACTTTTATCTTAGCTAACAAGCTACCAATTCTATAAAGAAGAGCTCATATCCCCATGTGTTCGAGTTACTTTCTGAAATTTCTTAAAACACTCTGTCTCGATCTTGAACTGGCTTAAAAATTGGAGGGTTTTCCTTAAACATCCAACTCGAAAACCACATAACTTGGTCTTTGGTTGCAAGCTTCATTGACCATCTACCATCTTTTAAGCTCACCTATCTTAGATGGATATTAACAATTATAACTTGTTGGCAATTGGAAGTTTATTTCCTATGTATTTGATTAACAAAGCATTCCTTTTTCAACAATTAATTGGTAAATCAAGATTTATTGAACTGATTTTGCCCAAAAGGAAAGATCATAATTAGTGGATTGAAACTCTAAGAAGTACCTAGGGGATAGTTGTGATTTTTAAGAGCAAGCAAGGAAGAGTAAACAACTATTTAGTTATAAGCAGAAAATGTGAAAACCAAATTAGTTCAATCATATTGATTCTCATAATGCCAATTCTATTTAGTTTTGGTTATGATTTTCAAGTTTAAATATCGCCTTTCAATTTAGTGTTCCAGTTCGTGGAAGAAAAATTTGGTAACAGAAATAGCCGAGTTAATACTAGCTAGTTACTAATTTTATATCTATTAATGTATTTAGATGTGATTTATTTATGTTGTGTGTTTAGAATCAACTTAGTTTTTTGTTGTTGATGATTTTTATGTAAAGTTGGTAATGAGAATTAATATTTTTCTTAGGTGAATCTGAAAGATGTTCATGAAAAAAAAATAATTGTTAGAATTTGATTAACCAAATCATAAAACCCAAATAGTAAAAATTATTTCAGTTTTTGGTCTCTTGGTTTTGAAGTGTGTATTTCTAAAACAGGGGGTGAAGTGTAATATCACATAAATCTTTGAGGGGTGGGATTACAACTAACCATATATAAGAGTGTTCATTATTTGGATAAAACTGAATTATCATAATTGATAGTAAAAGTGGCACTAGCTCAACCGGGCAAACTGGCCTCGGAGTTAAGGGGATGGTGAACTAGAAGTCCAGCGGTCAAATACAACGTCAGAGTCTCGTGATGTTTTCTCGAGAAAAACTCTCCAACGATCAAGTCAATCTATAGAAAGGAATGAAAGCTATAAGAATGTTGAATAATGTTTTTGTTACCTCGGGGTTTGTGAAGGGTGCTTCTTTATATAGTGGTGGAGGAAGCTAATGAAATTGTTTGGGATTATGAAGGATTTCCTGATAAAAAGGACCTTGTTGCTTTCTTTATCGGGTTTCCTCTTGATCTACTATATCCTGGGCCTTCTAGACTTTTAGAAGTGGGTTGGCCCATTTTTCAGGTTTTCACCCCTTATAGCAGGCTCATTTTGGGTCCTTTGTACCAATAGTTCCTTCATTTTAAAAAATGTTAGCTAGGGTTCTCGTTCTTTGTAGGCAGGGTTAAGGTAAGGGCTTGCATCTCTTAAATCAGTCCTTCCTTTTAAGTACATCATCGTTTTGCCTCAATATGAGGCCTTTTCTTTCAGTATGATGCCTCATTTAGTGAATTTTGAAAAAAAAAAGTTAAAAATACATCATCATGTTAAAGTGAGTTGGTGGTAACTACTTCCTTTTAGGACACGTGGCAAATCCAACAGTTGTATAGGAAACCAAAGCGACGCCTATTTAATGCTCTTTAGAGAAATGACTAGGCGTGACTCCTATTGGCAATGATTTTCCATCACATGTCTTGCTGTTATTAGTCTGAGTATTTTATCATGATTACAGTGGTTTTCTAGGGGGGTAATTCGAATGTCTCAGGTTTCCTTATAACTGCGGTAGGTTTTTTACCATATTCTTTTATTGTCTTACTGTTGCTACCCATCTTCTTTGCTTTACCACTGGTGTTTCAGCTTCTCCGAGAGCTTCTTCCAAGGTTTCTAAGGGTTTGGATCCTAAAGTCGTTCCTTCCTGCCTCTATTCTGAATTCTTTAATTAGGAAATTTATTCACCTTTCATAAATACATCTTAATTTGGGGAGTTTTGTTTTGGGAAAATTTTTCCTTGTTGGGTCCATTGGTTTCTAGGTTGGTATTTCCCTATTCTCTTCTTTTCCATCATTCATTCCCTAGCATCAGTCTTTACCTTCTTGTCACTAGTTCTTCTAGATGGCTTTTCACGAATCATCAATGAGAAGGGCTACGACTATTCAAGCCATTGTTCTAGCTGCCGAAGTTCCAAAGGTGGATATTGGCACTTCCAAGTAACCTTTTACGCCTAATATCTTTGTGATGAATAGGGCAAAGACATCTCTCACTGAAGGCTCTTTGGCCACCAATCTAAAACTCTTCTATTGGCCCAACAAAGTAATGGCCGCCCTGAAGAAATGAAAAGCAGTAGTTGATGGGGTCGTCTTGGGGTCAGCGTAAAAACCGACATCTTTAAGGTGTTTGTGGGGCAACTCCATGCTAGGCTTCAGTTCCCTATTCAATCTTTGGTGGAATAGTTTTGTGAGCACTACCAAATATCATCTTGGAAGTTGGCCCCAAATCTCTTCACCCGCATCAACACCTTTATCATCTATTGCAAGATTATGATGGTGGCTCCCCTCTTGAAGGCTTTCCTCTAATTTTATATACTAGAGTTGAAAAAGAATTCATGCATCTTCCACATAGCCCCTGCTAACCAACGGGGTAACAAGTTCTTCCCCTCATCTTCTACAAAGAGTCATGGACTAACTAAAAGGAGCACTTCCTTTTCACTCTAAGGGAGTAAGAGTGAGGGTTCCTTTATGAGTTTGTCAATGCCCCTCAACTGGCCTTTGTGATAAGGCCTTTGTTGTTCAAGGGCTTTGAGGGACATAGAGTGTACAATGGGCGCCTTTCCTGGATGGAGTTTGTTGTCCAAAAAGAATAATGCATGGTTGTTCCTCATCCCATATACGGAGATCACGGAAACTACCCTTCATTAGGCAAAAATCAATCGAGCGCATCTAAGCAACCCTGATGTGGACAACCCCTACAAATAACTTTTAGGCAAAAAGGGTTCCTTGATAGAATCCTTCAAAGTGGCCTCCAAAGCTTAACGAGGTGCATAGGATCCCAAGCCTCATACTCATTGCATACCTGCCTTCATTGTTTGCTTTAATTAATTTAAATTGGTTCTAATCTTTTTCCTTTTTCCTTTTATGCAAACATAGGTGGCTGAGCTTGAAAGCACCTTTATAGGCAGAAAGACCATTGCTAATGGGCTTGCTTACATTTGAAACCTTCAAATTCTCCCTGCGAAGACTGCACATTCTTCGGGGGGATGCTGACAACACCTCTTCAACCCCTACCTCCAAGTCAGTACCCATAGTAATGCACCTGAATGAGTCTTCTCCTAAATAGGGCCCTTAATTACAAAGAAAAAATGCCCACTCTATAGCTTCTAAATGAGCCAAAACTTCTAAAAGTGGGAGCAATGGTATGCCTTATTCCTTTGATGATTTTCCATTCTTTAATGACATTAATTTAACATTGTTCTATGATTGTTATGGGTCTTTTCATCCAGCCTCCGCTGCAAAGTGTCTTAGGGGGAATATCACAAAAGGTAGCGGCTCCTCCTATTCTTCCTCCTACTCATCCTTATACTCTTTCTCTTCCTCACGCTATTATTCTACAAAAGGCTCCGACTGGTAAGACCTTTACCAGTCCACCTCCAAGGCCTACCCATCGAAGGGTCTGCCTCTTTAAACGAGGTTGACTCTTGTTTCAGGCTAGAGAACCTAATTCTTGAGTGAGGGCAAGCGCAAAATAACAACTTGGCGATGTAAAGGCATTGTCCCAAACCAAGTCTTCAACCCTCAGTGGGGTGGCAGATCTCAATGAGTCGATTCTATATAATATGACTCACATTACCTACCATATCATGGAGGCACTAAGAAACCCCAGGGATAGGTTTCATCTTGGCTATCTTCATCGAAGAGACAGTGCTCAGTTAATGGACGTAGGGATGTGCCTCTTCTAGGTATATTGTTCCCTTATGTGCATTCTTATACTTATGTGTGCCTCTATTTTTTTAACTATCACTGATTGCAGGAGGCCATCAACATTTACACTATTGGCAAGAGATGCACTGAGCACGATAGGGGCATGAGGGCCCTATCAACGTAGGTTGACAACTTGAATGAGTCTAGGTTAGCCCTTAGCAATGAGCTAGATTAGGAATGGTCCATCCAAGAGAGGTTGGAAAAGCAGGTAAGGGACCTTTAGATAGAGTTAGGAAAGCAACAGAAGGTTATTAAAAAGTAGGACCAGAAGTTCCTCGAGGTGTCTAAGACTGCTAAAAAGGCAGTGGAGATGGAGAAGTTGCATTACCAGGAGATCCAATCCTTGCGAGTTTAGTTGGGCATTCTTGACAAGAAGTTGTCAATCATCGAAAAAAGCCTAAACCTGGATCCAGTAATTAACTTCTCAGGGGGAGGCTAGTTTGAGTGGAGTAGAGCCACCTTCTCTCTCTAACTAGGCCTCTGTTGGGTTTCAGGAGCCAAACAGCGCAGCAGAATTTAACCGAAACCCTCCAGGATCCAAGTGAAACGGGGTAAACCGGGTGTTCGAAAATTTCATACCTAATTTTCGGTTGAGATCTCTCACTCAACTGTAGAGTCGAATCACAAAACCTGAACAGTTGACGTGTTTAGGCTCTCTATGGTATCCACACGAGCCTCTCGGGATCACCACGCTTCCACCACGTCCCGGCAGATGCGTTTCTCTTGCGCTCGTAGTGCTAGCTTGCGTCCTCCAAGGAATTGCAAGAGAAGAGTGCGGCTGTCCTTTTGGGAAGCTAGGGCAAGGAGACCTGTGAATTTCTCACTTAAAAGTTGTATTTATAGTGAGACTCAACTTCCAGGCCTAATAGGTTTCAAAGCCCTAATCCAATTAGGATTTAATTTCGGGCTTAATAATGGCTCAACTTTTGGGCCCATTATTAATACGAAATTAAAGTGAAACCATAACCCAAATAATTAGCCCATGCACTCTAATGATCCAAATTGCTCTATGTGTGCGACCCAATAGGCTCTTATCACGTTGGCAATGATCATAAATCACATTTATGATCATAAGCAATGAGCGGTGTCTAGCAACACATCATTGCTACCCAAGTGACAAGATTGTCGGTGAATCGACTAAACCTTTATGATCATCACCGATATATGCCATTGTCCCTTTGTCCAAGATATCAAGACTAAGCACGAGACATGGAATGTGTCACTCTCGTATAACCCAATCTTTGGTTTCTTGATTACCGAGTAGACTAACTTAAACTGATGACATTGATATCGCATATCAACTCATCCGAGCATGGCCATGCATTTTCTAAGTCTCACTCTATCAAGGGGCCCGAAGATATCGCTCCCGTTACATAGGAGGGACAAATCCCATCTTGATCATACAAATCCCTCCGCATGATATGTGACATACCCAATGACCTCCTTTAAGTTCACTTAGTTACGAGCAACAAAGGAAAGTATCAAAGTATGTGACTCACATGTAGGGAACCTTGATGATCTTAGGTCGAAGGACTACATATACTCTGATCACTATGGGAATCACTTATGACACTCATATAACGATCCATGTAGTGTTCTCATGGTGGGTTGGTCCAGTACACAAGTTCTCCAACTTGTACCCATATGTAGACTACATATCTCATATTAGTCTCCATATATGCTAGTCGTTATGTATTATTACAACCCGCTCCACAATAATACTAGACCATGGACTTTTAAGAATATCATTATTCTAGGGTTACAATTATGTTTGTTAAGTTACGCAGGAACAAAACAACAAACATAATTGCTGGATTAATGCCTTTATAAAATATCATGACTCAATGTGCAAAAATACAATCATCTCATGATTGGCTTTTGGGCACAACACTAACAATTTTCCACTTGCACTAAAGCCAATCATCCATGTATCTAATACCGATGGACCTAGAATGGCTATCATGCTTTTGCTGCGTAAGGGGCTTTGTCAGTGGATCAGCAATGTTGCTATTTATCGAAGTCCTGCATATCCTTACATCACCCCTCTCGATGATCTCCCTGATGAGATGATAGCGTCGGAGTATATGTTTGGATCGCTGGTGAGATCGAGTTTCCTTAACCTGTGCGATTGCTCCATTGTTGTCACAATAGAGCTCTATCGGGTCAACACTGCTTGGAACCACTCCAAGTTCAGTGATGAACTTCTTGATCCAAACTGCCTCCTTCGCAGCATCAGAGGCGGCAATGTACTCAGATTCTGTTGTAGAGTCAGCTACAGTCTCTTGCTTTGAACTCTTCCAGCTCACAGCACCACCACCAATACAAAACACATAACCAGATTGCGATCTAAAATCATCCTTATCGGATTGGAAGCTTGCATCGGTGTAACCCTTTACAACGAGCTGATCTTCACCTCCAAAGACCAAGAATGCATCCTTAGTCCTTCGTAAGTACTTAAGGATGTTCTTAACAGCTGTCCAGTGACTTTCACCGGGGTTCGATTGGTACCTGCTCGTCATGCTCAAAGCATATGAGACATCGGGACGAGTACATATCATGGCATACATGATAGATCCAATTGCTGAGGCATATGGAATCTTACTCATGCGCTCTCTCTCTTCGATTGTACTCGGACACTGAGATCTAGAAAGAGTGATACCATGTGACATGGGCAAGAATCCTTTCTTGGAATCTTGCATGCTAAACCTTTTTAGCACCTTGTCAATATATGTACTTTGACTTAGGCCAAGAAGCTTTCTAGATCTATCTCTATAGATCCTGATGCCTAACACATAGGCTGCTTCACCCAAGTCCTTCATAGAGAAACATTTCCCTAGCCAAGTCTTCACAGACTGTAGCTCAGGAATGTCATTCCCGATGAGTAGTATGTCATCTACATACAACACCAAGAAGACAATAGCGCTTCCACTAACCTTCTTGTAGACACAAGGTTCATCTTCATTTTTGATAAAACCAAACTCTTTGATTGCATCATCAAAACGAAGATTCCAACTTCGAGAAGCTTGCTTCAGTCCATAAATGGACCTTTGCAATTTGCACACTTTATTGGCATTCCCAGGAGTGACAAAACCCTCAGGTTGTGTCATGTACACATCCTCAAGTAGCTTTCCATTTAGGAATGCAGTTTTGACATCCATTTGCCATATCTCATAATCATAGTGTGCAGCAATAGCAAACAAAATCGGATAGATTTAAGCATAGCAACTGGTGAAAAAGTTTCATCATAGTCAATACCATGAATTTGCTTGAAACCTTTTGCGACCAATCGTCCCTTAAAGGTAATTACATTACCATCCATGTCAGTTTTCTTCTTGAAAACCCATTTGCACCCTATGGGTTTTACCCCTTCAGGTGGGTCAACCAAAGTCCATACTTGGTTTTCATACATGGATTCCATCTTGGATTTCATGGCCACTAGCCACTTCTCAGAGTTAGGCCCCGACATAGCTTGTCGGTAGGTTGTGGGTTCATCTTGATCCATGAGCATCACATCACCGGTGTGAGTCACGAGAAATCCATATCTCTCGGGCTCACGCCGAATCCTACCAGTCCTACGTAGGCTTTGTGCTACAGGAACAAACTCTTGAACCACAACATCTTGTGGTGTCTGTTCAGGTTCCATTTCAGGTTCGATGTCTCCTTGTTGTTCTTGAATTTCTTCAAGTTCTACTTTCCTCCCACTAGTTCCTTTAGAGATAAACTCTTTCTCCAAAAAGACACCAGTTCGAGCAACAAACACTTTTTGCTCAGAGGGATTGTAGAAATAGTAACCCTTTGTTTTTTTGGGATACCCAACAAAAAGACATTTTTGAGATTTGGGCCCTAGTTTGTTAGAGGATTGACGTTTTACATAAGCGTCACAGCCCCAAATCTTCATAAAAGACAAATTGGGACGCCTCCCACTCCATATCTCATATGGTGTCTTTTGAACCGATTTAGATGGAACTCGGTTTAGTGTAAAAGCGGCCGTCTCTAGAGCATGTCCCCAAAAGGAGTTTGGAAGGTCAGCTTGACTCATCATGGAGCGAACCATGTCTAACAGAGTTCGATTTCTCCTTTCAGAAACACCATTCCATTGAGGTGTACCTGGTGGAGTGAGTTGTGAAATTATACCACACTCCTTCAGATAGTCAAGGAATTCTCGATCCAAGTACTCTCCACCTCGATCTGATCGAAGCACTTTGATACTCTTCCCAAGTTGATTCTCTACTTCATTCTTGAATTCTTTGAACTTTTCAAAGGATTCTGACTTGTGTCTCATAAGATACACATAGCCATATCTGCTGAAGTCATCAGTGAAAGTAATGAAGTATTGGAAACCTCCTCTAGCTTGTGTAGACATAGGGCCACATACATCACTATGTATGAGTCCTAGTAAGTCATTAGCCCTTTCACTTTGCCCTGTGAATGGGGCTTTGGTCATCTTGCCCAACAAACATGACTCACATGTCTTATATGATTCAAAATCAAATGAGTCCAAGAGTCCATCCTTATGGAGCTTGGATATGCGGGTCTCATTTATATGGCCCAAGCGACAGTGCCAGAGATAGGTCGAGTTTGAATCATTTAATCTGACCTTCTTGGTATTCACATTATAGATTGGATCTTCAAGGTCTAGAACATACAACCCATTGCTAAGTTGAGCACTACCATAAAAGATTTCATTCAAATAAATAGAACAACATTTGTCCTTTATTATAAATGAAAAACCTTTCTTGTCCAAACAAGAAACAGAAATCAAATTTCTACTAATAGTAGGCACAAAGTAGCAGTTGTCTAATTCTAAAACTAATCCACTAGGTAAAGTGAGAACATAAGTCCCTACGGCTAAGGCAGCAACCCTTGCTCCATTTCCAACACGTAGGTCCACTTCACCTCGGGCCAATCTTCTACTTCTACTTAGATCCTGCACATTTGCACAAATGTGAGATCCACATCCAGTATCCAATACCCAAGATGAGGAAGTAGAAAAGTTAGCCTCTATAACAAAAATACCTGAAGTGGAAGTCTTACTTCCCTTTTCCTTAGCAAGTTCTACAAGATAGAGCTTACAGTTGCGCTTCCAGTGTCCAGGTTGCTTACAATGGAAGCACTCCCCTTCCTTTGCCACGCCACCCTTTGGTTTCAGTGCAGCTGAAGAAGAACTAGCATTGGACTTTCCATTAGCTTTATCCTTCTGATAGCCAAAGGCTATCGCCTCCTCGGTAGTAACTCCGCGCCAGAATATTGGCCGAGGAGTCTGACGTCACCCAAGAGAGGATCTTTTTACTGACCTCGGAAGGTGCGAAGTCAAACACTATGAGCTCGAGACTTCGGTAGCTCGTCAGGAATTCCGAGGACAACACCGTCTCCATCGAGGGGCTAAACTGACCGTCTTCGGGTAAGAGAGCCATCTCCCTGAAGCAAGGGAGAATCTCCCCGAAGGAAGAGGCCCCAAAGAGGTCTTCCCCGAACAAGAAACACCTGAACAAGGGAATCCCCGAACTATGGGTGTGAGTCCCGAAGAAGGTGTTCATCAAGGGCGCTCCCAGAATTATAGGATAGATCCCGAAGGAGGTGCTCGCACCGAAGGACGGATAGAATCCGAAGAGGGTGCACGCACCGAAGGGCGACCTCGCCCAGGGGACCTCGGGAGTACGGTATGAGCATTTAAGGAGCCTCTGACATGTCGCCCATAAGCCCTACACGTCACATCTGAACGGTGAAATGACACGCCGCAGCCGCCCCAGTCCTGACACAACCCGTCCGGGTCCAGGGCTAAAAGAGGCTGCAAACGGCTGCCTGTCCCCTAGGTCCAAAGAGACAGATCAAATCCGACCGAACACGTGTCATGATCTGAACGGACCAGCTACTCCTATAAATACTAGGAAATGGGACTGGGCAAAGGATGGGGCATTTTCCTCTCTCTGAGAAAACACAAAACAGCAAGACACTTGATCCCTTAGTGTTCTTCCTCCACCTTCACTCAGAAAACTGACTTGGGCGTCGGAGGGTCCTCCCCGGAAAAGCAAACCGGGGACCTCCTAACCTCTTCTTTGAGCTTTTCAGGCACACTCAGCTGGGAAACCTGAGCTCCAGGCACTCGCCTCCTCAGGAAGTCTCTCCACCTGTCAACATGACAGCAAACGAAGATGCCTTGGGGCATCATTTGGCGCCGTCTGTGGGAAACTACTCCCAGGTAGCTGTTGTCGAAACTCGGCGTTCGAAGGACAAAGGACTTCCGAAGTCCCCGTCCGCGCCTGAGACCCGACCAGCTACCGAACAAAGTCCCCCAGAGACTTCCTTGCCTGAAGAGGAACGCCCTCTTGTCATCACCATGGATTTTTTAAGAGACTTTCAGAGGTTTGTTGTGGCTGAAATGACACAACAAATAGACCGAAGATGGCCGCAACCAGCCCAGGCGCAAAAACCCACTTCGTCAGCACGACCTCGGGAGAAAAGCCCGAGGGCAACCCATCATAGCTCGGGAAGTGGGGAGCCACGAGAAGAGTCCTCAACAGATAACTTGCCCCTCGGGGCACGGCTGGCGGAAAGAGCAAGGTCTAAACGACCCGAAGTCCCGTCCAGAAGAAGTTTATCAACAGAGGCAGGGTTCCCCTCACCTCGATACCGAAGTCGCTCCCCGAAGGGATGGCACCAGGAAGAGGAGCCCAGTGCTACGCTCCTCCTGGAGAAAGTCTTGGCAAGACTGGAGAGAGTGGAACAGCAGGTGGCACGCAAGCCTGTTTGGGCCAGGCTAACTGAAACGGTCTCTGGAGATGAAACTCCTTTCGCCCGAACAGTGGTCGAGGCGGCCATGCCAAGTGACTTCAGGCTACCTCGGCTGGAGACCTATGAGGGTCGGACTGATCCCCAGGCCCACCTAACAAAGTACAAATGCAGCATGGTGTTACATGGGGCTGATGATGCTACGCTCTGCAAGTGCTTCGAAGTCACCCTCGCAGGACCAGCAACTGCCTGGTACAATTCCCTGCCTCCCGGAAACATCAGGGGGTTCCAGGAGCCGTCCACAGCGTTCAACCAACAGCTCATTGGGAGCAAGCCGACGGCGAAGATGCCCGTCCAGATGTTTGACATAGCACAGAGAAACGGGGAGACCATCCGTGACTATGTCGAGAGGTTCAACAGGGAGGCCCTCAGTGTTCCGGACTTCCGACCCGAAATTCGCATCCTCGCCATGACGAGGGGCCTCCGGAGGGATTCGCACTTGTTTTACGAATTCTCCAAAGATCCCCTGGACACGCTGGGAGAATTCTACCGAAGGGCTGAACAACACATGACAGCCGAAGAACTGAGAATGACTGGACCGAAACATGACCAAATTCAAGCTCGTGGCGAAGGGTCCAGCCAGCAAGCCCGGTGTCCAACGGAACAGTCAGGCCGACCTCGGAGAATGCGAGTAGGAGGAAGGAAACCCCAAAACTTTACACCTCTGAGCACCACGAGGGCTAACGTCCTTATGGCGTTGGAAAAACAGGGGGCTCAAATTCAACGACCAAGGGGCATGACTGCTGACAACAGAAGGAACATGAAGAAGTTCTGTCAGTTCCACCGTGATCACGGTCATGACACCGAAGACTACTTTCAGTTGAAAAAGTACATCGAATCACTGATAAAGCAGGGCCAGCTTCGGCGTTATTTGAGAATGCCTTCCCCGAAAGAGAAAAAAGAGGAGGAAGGAAAGCCCGAAAACGAGGATTACGATTCGGACAGGCGAAGGAACCGAAGTCCGAGAAGGCGTCCTCCACCTTCGGCAGGAGTAATACAGACGATCACAACCGGACTTCCATCCTCGGAAAGAAAAAGAAGGGCCAGAGAGATAGCGATGATGGAATATCAGAGCCCAACGAAAAAATTGGCCCGCGAGGATGGCTCCACCATCGTATTTCCCCATGACGATCCATTGCTGATAATGGCGAGGATAGGAAACTGGGACGTCAAGAGGGTACTGCTGGACGATGGGTCAAACGCAGACGTCTTGTTCTCACACTTGCTGCCAAGCTTGGGCGTATCCAGGAGTGACCTCAAGGCTGTCACTTCACCCACGTTCGGCGTAGGACCATCTGAGCTACCTGTCCTCGGGTGGATCGACCTCCCCTTGATGATGAAAGGAACTTCGGAGAAAGGAACTGCTGAGTTGTTCGCCTCTACCATGGCAAGGTTCATAGTCATGGACGTTCCTTCGTCATACAACGCCATTCTCGGCAGACAGACACAGGGAAATTTGCACATTCGCCCTGATGTAAAGTACTTGACCGTCTCCTTCGCCACCAAAAAAGGAGACGCAAAGATCTTCATTGATCAAGGCGAGGTGAGAAAGGTGTTCGTCAGAGCACGAAAGGCTCCAGCAAGCAACTTAGCACATGCTGTAGAAGCAAAAGAGCTGGAAAGGGGCGAGGCAGAAGATTCCACAAAGGCGGAAACAGAAGAAGTAGAGCTTGTCCCAGGCCATAGTACCCGAATAGGGAAAAATATGGCCGATGGAGACAAGGAAAAACTTGTATCTTTTCTGCTTGCAAATAAAGATCTGTTCGCCTACTCGCCGAAGGACATGCCAGGGGTAAACCCTCGCGTAATCCAGCATAGCCTTAAAGTGAGTCCGGAAGTAAAACCTGTCCGGCAAAAGAAACGGAGCATCTCAGCTCACAAAAGTGAATTCGTCAAAACCGAAGTCCAGCGTCTGATAGACGCTAGCGTTATCCGGGAGGTAAACTACCCCGAATGGCTAAGTAACGTGGTAATTGCCACAAAAGAAGGAAGTAGCAAGCTTCGGATGTGCATCGACTTCAGAAATTTGAACGATGCTTGCCCAAAAGATTCATATCCTCTTCCACCAATAGACCAACTGGTAGATTCAACTGCCGAGTTCGGGCTCTTAAGTTTCCTAGACGCCTTCAGTGGCTACCACCAGATAAGGATGGACCCCGGAGACGAAAAGAAGACTGCCTTCATCACCGAGGGAGGAACATATTGCTATATCAGAATGCCCTTCGGGCTAAAAAATGCAGGAGCCACCTACCAAAGGCTGATGAACAAGGTCTTCAAAGACCAAATGGGGAGGAACATGGAGTTATATGTTGATGATATGATAGTCAAGAGCAAACTGCCTGGCTACCACGTTGCAGATTTAGGGGAAACCTTCCAAAAGCTCAGAACTTTCGGGATCCGCCTTAATCCAGAGAAGTGCATCTTCGGGGTGACCTCGGGAAAGTTCCTCAGGTACATGGTATCCGAAAGAGGCATCGACGCTAACCCTGAGAAGATTAAGGCTCTGCTTGAATTCCGAACACCTACCACAGTCAAAGACGTGCAGAGACTCACCGGAAGAATAACCTCTCTGAGCAGGTTTATTTCCAGGTACGGAGATAGGTGTCGACCCTTCTTCAAAGTCCTCACAAAAGCGGCAAAAATGGAAGGCGACCTCGGAAGGGATGGCCATCCTTGGGCTGAAGATTACCAAAAAGCCTGGGAAGAACTCAAAGTCTACTTGGCCAGACTGCCGACTCTACGGCAACCTCGGGAAGGAGAGCCCCTGGCACTATACCTCGCCGTCACGGAAAAAGCTGTGAGTTCGGTCCTCGTGAAAGAAGAAGGACCGAAACAGTGGCCGGTTTACTATGTCAGCAAGTCCTTGCATGGCGCCGAAGTCAGGTACCCTTTGCTTCAAAAAGCTATATATGCCTTAGTGCTTGCAGGGAGAAGGCTGCGGCCATACTTTCAGGCTCACCCCATCATTGTCCGAAGTATTCTGCCACTACGGGATGTCATGAAGAGAGTTGATCATTCGGGAAGGCTCTCCAAGTGGTGCATAGAGCTGGGCGAACACGAGATCACGTATGAGCCTCGGAAAGCCATAAAAGCTCAAGTACTGGCAGATTTTATCGCCGAAATACCCACCACTGAGGAGAGCCATTCAGATCCAAAAGAGGGTGAGCCAGAATGGACCTTGCACGTTGACGGGGCCTCAGGATCCGAACACCAGGGAGCTGGAGTGATTATCAGAGGCCCCGAAGGCCTAGAAGTAATGAAGGCCATCAAATTCAGTTTCAATGCCACCAACAATATGGCCGAGTATGAGGCCCTCATAGCAGGATTACGCCTGGCCAGAAAAATTGGCGTGAGAAACTTGAAAGCCCATAGTGATTCCCAGCTAGTGGTCCGACAAATGGTAGGGGACTATGGCGCGAAAGACCCTACCTTGGCAAAATACCATGAGTTGGTAACAAAGCTTATTCGGGAGTTCGACGTCGTGAAAATCGAGAACGTACCCCGACGAGAAAATGCTGAGGCAGACTGTCTGGCGAAGTCCAAAACTTGCACCGAAGTGCTAAGCCACCCCAGCATCGCGGTGTTAAGCATACAGACCTTGGAGAAAGGATGGAAAGAACCAATCAAAACGTATCTCGCAACCAACACACTCCCCGAAGACCCCAGCGAAGCCGCAAAAGTGCGAAGGCGCTCCGGACGTTTCTTCTTAATTGGAGAAGAACTATATCGGCAAGGATATGCAAATCCACTACAGAGGTGTGTTAGTGAAGAGGATACCGAAATGATCCTCGAAGAAGTTCACGAAGGTGCCTGTGGTTTGCACATCGGAACCGACGCCCTAGCGGCAGTGATACTCCGCCAAGGATACTTCTGGCCTACCCTGAGAAGGGACACCAAGCAGTTCGTCCAGAAATGTGGTAGTTGCCAGAGACATGCGAACATCCAAAGAACACCCTCAGAGTTCGTGAGTTCGGCAGACTATCCTTGGCCCTTCGCAGTTTGGGGCATAGATCTAATTGGGCCACTCCCAACGGCGCCTGGAGGCGTAAAGTTCTGCGTGGTAGCAGTAGACTATTTCTCTAAATGGGTCGAGGCAGAACCCCTGACAACTATCTCGGCAAAAGAAGTGCAGAAGTTCGTATGGAAAAACATCATATGCAGATTTGGCATACCGAGGGTACTCGTAGCGGACAATGGATCCCAGTTTGTAGACAAAGGATTCCGACAATTCATTAGCGACCTTGGGACAAAAATGCACTTCGCCCCAGTAGCTCACCCCCAGAGTAATGGGCAGGTGGAAGTATCTAACAGGACCATAAAAGATGGTCTGAAAAAAAGATTGGGAGAAGCAAAAGGGAAATGGCCAGGAGAACTCCAAAGCATGTTATGGAGCTACCGAATGACACCTCGAAGAGCCACAGGGGAAATGCCCTTTTCACTTGTCTTCGGCACAGAGGCCATCATCCCCGTCGAGATAGTACAACCGTCAATACGAGTCCAAGTGTTCGATGAAAAAGGAAATGACCTCGGCCTGAGGACCAAGCTCGACCTCGTTAGCGAACACAGAGAAATAGCCGAGCTGAGAAGAAAAGCTTTCCAGCAAAGAGTGGCAGCAGCCATAAACCTACGCGCCAGGCCAAAGGGAATAAAACAGGGAGACCTCGTTCTCCGAAAGGCCGAATTTGCACCCCGAAAGCCGTCCCACGGGGTACTTCGCGCAAATTGGGAAGGACCCTACCTGGTACTTGCCGAAGTACGAAAAGGAGTTTATAAGCTCGGTGATGACGAAGGCATAGAATTAAAAAATACTTGGCACTCAGAGGCCTTGAAAAAATTCTATGCCTAAAAAGTTCGGTGGGAAAGTTGTATTCCACAAGTTGGAAAAATTTTTCTAAGTAAAAAATTCTGAAAAAGCACAAAGCAAGAGTCTCGCGAAAGCAATCGCCGAGGAAAGTAAAAGTAAGTCTTTCCAAAGTCTCTTGAGCGAATATGTTCGGGACAAAGGAAAGCAAGAGTAAGGTTTTCCGAAGTCTCTCGAGCGAATATGTTCGGGACAAAGGAAAGCAAGAGTAAGGTTTTCCGAAGTCTCTCGAGCGAATATGTTCGGGACAAAGGAAAGCAACAGCATGTTTCTCCGAAGTCTCTCGAGCGAATTATGTTCGGGACAGGGAGAAACAAAAGAATCTGGCAAAAAAGACTTAGCCGAAGTTGTATCTATTAAGCCAAAGAGCACTTACAGAGAAGAAAGTTGCTGAAAGACTACAAAAAAGAAGAAGAAAATGAAGACAAAGGGCCCTAGTACAAGCTAAGGAACCTCGGCGTCCTGAGAACTGCCAGCCCCCGTGCTTTTGTCAGTAGCCTTCGGCGCCGGGAGAGAAGGAGGCAGCCTCAAATGCTCGATCTGGGACCAAGTCCACCGAGGCTCCTTGGGGATGTTCATTGCTTCCAGGAAGGAGAGGTCGAAGTCTGGGAACTTCTGCAGAATTTGGTGCCGAACGAGACCGAAGCCGTCTTGAAAGCCCAACTTCGTCATATTATCGGACTCCTGCTTCTTGACCTCCAAATCCTCATAGTCCTTCTCCAGATCAGCGTAATCCTTCTCCAAATCCTTGACCTTTTTCTTCAGTAACTTCACCTTCTTCTTCTCTTCTGAAGGCTCCTTCAGAGATGCGACCTCGGCTTCGAGTTGAGCCTTCTCCTCGAGCGTCTTCGCAAGGATTGCGTCACTTTCTGACTTACCCTTTTGAATCGCCTCGACGGTCGAAGTCAGCTCCGCCATTCGAGAGCCGAGGTCGGAAAGCTTCTGGGAGGTGTCTTTCTGAAGTTCCTTTTTCTCTTTTTTGAACCCCTCCCGAAGTTCAGCAACCTCCTTCTCCGCAGACTGCTTGAGATGAGCATTTTCGGCTACCAGGGCCGAACACTTGTCCTTCGCCTTGGTATAATGATCCCAAAGTGCTGCCGTCTTCTCTGCCTCTCGTGCCACCCGAACACGGAGACACCCGGCATACCCCATCAGCTGCAAAAAAGAGAGAGAAAAGCAAACAGAGGGAAAATAATGCTAAGTACTTGGACAAAAAGTCAAAGACAAATTTGCCACTAAGGAGACAGTGGAGCGTACCTGGGCAGCATGTTCAGTGATTTTGGCGGCCAAGGAGTTATCGCCTGGGTAAGCCGCCGTAATGGCCTTGTAAGATGCCTCAGTAAGCACCCCTTTGCACATTTGCCTGGCCATCTCGGGACAGTCCTCGGAGTACATATTCATGTCCTCCGTGAACGTCCAAAAGGGCTCTTTCGGCACTTTCCCTTCAGGAATTTTGGCATCCCGAAGGGCCCTCTTGCGGGCATGTTCGGTAACCCAGCCAGGAGAGGCCACCTCCGCTGCACAACAACGCAAAAAATTGGTTAAGACCAGAAAAGTCTTAATGGTTTGAAAGACACAAAAGGATGTTTGACAAAGTGCAAACCTGCTGGCACCTCGGTAACGTCGTCGTCAGGGACCGTCGTCGCCTCAGTAGAGATCCCCTTGCCTTTTATTTGGCGCCGCTCCTCGGCAGAAGGGGTCTCCTCCCCATCGCCCTCCAGAAGAGCATGCGAAGGCGTGGGGCTTTGAGGTGGGACGTCGGAAGAAGGGACGTCGGCAAAAGGTACCTCGGGCAAAGGGGCAGCGTGGTCTTCGGCTTCCTCGCCTGCCTCCTCCGGAATTTGCGGAAGAGAGGAAGGACCAGCCTTCCTGGCCCGTTTGGAAGAAGGGCCCGCCGAAGTGTGCTTCTGCCTCCGAGAAGCGGCCTTCTTTGTCTGCTCGCCCCTCTCGGCCTGGCCCGTAAAAAGAGCCTTGTAAAAGGCAGCCGCGTCGTCGGCCATCTCTGAAGAAAGAAAAAGAAGATCAGTGTAAGCCCAAGATGAAGTTATGGAGGAAAAAATGAGAAAGTAACTTACTCTCTTAAAAAGACTCATAAGTCTCTTTCCCCCGAAGGAGTTTCACGAGCCAGGAGTCTTTCCCCGAAGAAGCCGGTTTCGGCATATTGAGGTCTGTCACATGCTCCTTTACCACCTTGAGTTCCCAAAGGACCTCTTCGGTCATGAGCCTCCAGTTGATCGGAAAGGGGTAAAGGGCACGAGGAGGGACCTCGGCAGCCCAGTCAGAGACGGCCCGGATGCGCCTGTCGAAGTCCTCAAAGATAGGTGCTACTTCGGCGTCTAGCAGTATCTTCGGGTCAACAACATCCATCTTGAGCCTCCCCTGAGCCCACTTGGTCGGGACGTGCGACCAAGCCTCCGACTTCTTCAGGAAAAAGAATTTTTGTTGCCACCATCGCCAGCTGTCTTTGGTGGCGAAGGTGAACGTATACTTTTTGCTCCCGGATCCCCGAGGCAGCATAAAGTAGAAGCCACCCTTTGGGACCACGAAGAGCTTGTAGTACTGAAGAAAAACTACAAAGTGAGGTTTTATTTTGAAAACGCCGCACATACAGAGGAAGGCGTTGAAATAACAATACGAGTTCGGTGGGAGTTGGTTAACGGCAATGCCATGAAAGTTGCAGAACGCGCTAACCATCTCCGGGGGGGGGGATACCGAAGTCCGGCCTTCAGTTGGGCTCGGAAAACGGTGATTTCATCACTACGGTTGGAGAAAGCAAATTGGTCAGGACGGGGCAACCTCGTCACAGAGTAAGACGGTAAGAAAAACTTTTTCTTCCACTTCGCTAGCTTTGCCGCAGTAGTGCAGCAGGGGTGAGAAAGAAGAGGTTGCCAACTCTCGGGAACAGGCATGATGAAAACGAGTTCGGGAAAAACAAAGAAGAAGCTTTGAAAAAAAAAAAAAGCAAAAGGGACTAAAACCCACCAAAGGTCTTGCCGGAATCTGGATTCCTGGAAGCCGTCGTGAAAAGTGGTCGGAAAAACGCCTGAAAAAGGAGAACCGCCGGGGAAAATCGGGAGAGAATTAGAAGGCAAAAGAAAGCAAAAGCAGAAGAAGAAAGAGGGTTATGACAGGACTGATATATATAGGCCGGAAAGGCCAGAACAACCGTCGTCATTAGTACCCCTCGGAAGGCGAAGCGTCGTCATAACTGCTAAGAGCGCCTGAAAAGTCGCGCCTGCTGTACTCAGTGCATTCTTACCCAATAAAAGACTGCCATGTGTCGGTCATCGCGCAGCAAACGTGCCACGTGTTGTCCATCACGTCGAGCACGCCCTCTGACACCATTTGGTCTAGAGGCGCCGCCCTAGACTGACTCTGCTCGATATAGGACGCGACGCATGAGCAGACCTATAAAGGAAAAAAAGTAGGTTACCTCGAAGACACCAAAAGACAGCCTGTGACTTCGGGCAAAAGGTCTATCTTCGGTACAAGGTTATCCTATTTCCCCTCGCCACAAAGACACCAAGAGATAGCCTGTGACTTCGGGCAGAAGGTGTATCTTCGGCACACGGACAGCCTATCTTCTCGCGCCTCGAGGACGCAAAAAGGACTGCCCATCGCTTCAGGCAGAAGAAGGCGTCTTCGGCGCAGATATCACAACCACAGGACCCGAAAACCGATGAACCGAAGTTTCTCACTTCGGCTTTTCGGAGGGGGGCCTGTGATAGCCAAAGGCTATCGCCTCCTCGGTAGTAACTCCGCGCCAGAATATTGGCCGAGGAGTCTGACGTCACCCAAGAGAGGATCTTTTTACTGACCTCGGAAGGTGCGAAGTCAAACACTATGAGCTCGAGACTTCGGTAGCTCGTCAGGAATTCCGAGGACAACACCGTCTCCATCGAGGGGCTAAACTGACCGTCTTCGGGTAAGAGAGCCATCTCCCTGAAGCAAGGGAGAATCTCCCCGAAGGAAGAGGCCCCAAAGAGGTCTTCCCCGAACAAGAAACACCTGAACAAGGGAATCCCCGAACTATGGGTGTGAGTCCCGAAGAAGGTGTTCATCAAGGGCGCTCCCAGAATTATAGGATAGATCCCGAAGGAAGTGCTCGCACCGAAGGACGGATAGAATCCGAAGAGGGTGCACGCACCGAAGGGCGACCTCGCCCAGGGGACCTCGGGAGTACGGTATGAGCATTTAAGGAGCCTCTGACATGTCGCCCACAAGCCCTACACGTCACATTTGAACGGCGAAATGACACGCCGCAGCCGCCCCAGTCCTGACACAACCCGTCCGGATCCAGGGCTAAAAGAGGCTGCAAACGGCTGCCTGTCCCCTAGGTCCAAAGAGACAGATCAAATCCGACCGAACACGTGTCATGATCTGAACGGACCAGCTACTCCTATAAATACTAGGAAATGGGACTGGGCAAAGGATGGGGCATTTTCCTCTCTCTGAGAAAACACAAAACAGGCAAGACACTTGATCCCTTAGTGTTCTTCCTCCACCTTCACTCAGAAAACTGACTTGGGCGTCGGAGGGTCCTCCCCGGAAAAGCAAACCAGGGACCTCCTAACCTCTTCTTTGAGCTTTTCAGGCACACTCAGCTGGGAAACCTGAGCTCCAGGCACTCGCCTCCTCAGGAAGTCTCTCCACCTGTCAACATGACAGCAAACGAAGATGCCTTGGGGCATCACCTTCTTCTTGTTGGCTTTTCCTTTTCCCTTGCCCTTTTGAACCATCAAAATGGGCTTAGCCTTCTTAAGGTTTTGCTCAGCAGTTCTCAACATGTTGAGCAATTCAGGGAGGGACTTGTCAAGGTCGTTCATGTTATAGTTCATGACGAATTGACTGTAGCTTTCAGGCAACGATTGCAAGACTACATCGATAGCCAACTCTTTCTGAAGAGCAAATCCCAAATTCTCAAGATTCTCAATGTACCTAATCATCTTGAGCACATGAGAACCCACAGGACTTCCCTCAGACATCTTGCACTGAAACAATGCCTTAGAGGTCTCAAACCTCTCATGCCTAGCTTGCTCTTGGAAAAGCATTTTGAGATGTTCGATCATATCGAACGCCCCCATGTTCTCATGTTGCTTCTGAAGCTCAGATTCCATGGTAATAAGCATGAGGCATGCAACATCCAAAGCATCATCAGAATGCCTCTTGTGAACATCCCTTTCAGCTCTTGGAGCAGTGGCAGCAGGCTCATTCGGAATGGGCTACTCTAGGACATAAGCCTTTCTCTCTTGTTTGAGGACTATCCTCAAGTTTCGGTACCATTTGAGAAAGTTGGTCCCATTAAGTTTTTCCTTCTCAAGGATCGATCGCAACGAAAGTGTCGATGTGTTTTGTGCAATGGTTATCTACAACAGTAAATATGCAGTGTAAGAGTCATGTATTTTAATTCATTTAATAAGGACTTTTATTAAACGATACTCCCACTATTTTCCTCAAAATAATAACCCTCGATATTATTTCGGAACACCTCGGCGCTAAGGTATTCTAGTGGGCCAAGATCCATATTTGACTACAACCTGAGTCAGCTTTGGCTTTTCTCTCAAGTTACAGCTATTTAGGTAGGCAACTCCTTGCCAATTGCATCTTATGCAACTCTTGGATAGTTGGGTGAACAACACTTGTCCAAGCTCATCTCATGAACTTAAGCCCAACTCTATGCCTCTAAGTCCCTAATCCTATTAGGATGACTTAGTTAAGTCAAACCCAAAGTTAGCAGTTTGGATATCATTATTATCCCATCGCGCCTTACCAAGATGAACATAGGTGCTTTGCTTTGGCAAACCCACCTAATGTTGATCAAAGTCTTGACGAGTGCCAACATTTGGAAGGCATCACATTTAATGACTTAATATTTGTTTGAGGGATTTTATCTTTTGATCTCACCAATTTGTTATCTCCGGTTGTTTTATACATGCATCACATACAAATATAAAACATGCATCTCATGCTTACAAGAAATAAACGTGACATGGTTATAGCCCAAACTATGCGATATTCTCAAGCCAATGAGAATATCATAAAAGCCTAAGAAAAGAAAAGAGTCTTCACAAGCTCCTTCTCTTTCTTCCTTGGTTGCCCTTTTGTTGTCACCTCCTTGGACATACCACCTTGGACGATCCCATAATGCACCATTACATCAATAATAGAAACCTCGAGTTACATTCGAGGGGAGTAAGGTGAGAAGAGAATGTACAATGAGAGTGATAAGAAAAGGCACGACTCGCAGGCCGTATTTACAAGTACAACCAATCAAGGGCTATAACCATGCACCATGCTTCAAACACCAATCAGCATATCATGTCAAATCTCATTCAACAAAGATGCATGCCAATTTTTGCGTGTTGATTAACCAGTTTTTATTTATGTGGCGCTTCGCATACGGCGGTCCCGCTGGCCGGTCAGCGGGCGGTGGTTCTTCGAGCCACCAAAATTACCTTACTTTCGGTGCCCGAACAGGCCGAATCCGAACAAACCTAGGGTTTTTGCAACTATTGCAAAAATCCTAATCCATATAGGTATCTCATACCTATCAATTTCGGGTTAATCTCATTAACCAATTTATGTCGTTTCTTCATATATCTCATATGTTCATTATGAATTCCGGTTTCATGCATCATGAATCAATCTAATTAATCATGGCCGAAAACCAATCGAACACATAGCATCATGCGATTCAACACTCAATCCCGATTTAGGGTTTCACCAGTAGCTCTGATACCACTGTTGGGTTTCGGGAGCCAAACAGCGCAGCGGAATTTAACCGAAACCCTCCAGGATCCAAGTGAAACGGGGTAAACCGGGTGTTCGAAAATTTCATACCTAATTTTCGGTTGAGATCTCTCACTCAACTGTAGAGTCGAATCACAAAACCTGAACAGTTGACGTGTTCAGGCTCTCTATGGTATCCACACAAGCCTCTCGGGATCACCACGCTTCCACCACATCCCGGCAGATGCGTTTCTCTTGCGCTCGTAGTGCTAGCTTGCGTCCTCCAAGGAGTTGCAAGAGAAGAGTGCGGCTGTCCTTTTGGGAAGCTAGGGCAAGGAGACCTGTGAATTTCTCACTTAAAAGTTGTATTTATAGTGAGACTCAACTTCCAGGCCTAATAGGTTTCAAAGCCCTAATCCAATTAGGATTTAATTTCGGGCTTAATAATGGCTCAACTTTTGGGCCCATTATTAATACGAAATTAAAGTGAAACCATAACCCAAATAATTAGCCCATGCACTCTAATGATCCAAATTGCTCTATGTGTGCGACCCAATAGGCTCTTATCACGTTGGCAATGATCATAAATCACATTTATGATCATAAGCAATGAGCGGTGTCTAGCAACACATCATTGCTACCCAAGTGACAAGATTGTCGGTGAATCGACTAAACCTTTATGATCATCACCGATATATGCCATTGTCCCTTTGTCCAAGATATCAAGACTAAGCACGCGACATGGAATGTGTCACTCTCGTATAGCCCAATCTTTGGTTTCTTGATTACCGAGTAGACTAACTTAAACTGATGACATTGATATCGCATATCAACTCATCCGAGTATGGCCATGCATTTTCTAAGTCTCACTCTATCAAGAGGCCCGAAGATATCGCTCCCGTTACATAGGAGGGACAAATCCCATCTTGATCATACAAATCCCTCCGCATGATATGTGACATACCCAATGACCTCCTTTAAGTTCACTCAGTTACGAGCAACAAAGGAAAGTATCAAAGTATGTGACTCACATGTAAGGAACCTTGATGATCTTAGGTCGAAGGACTACATATACCCTGATCACTATGGGAATCACTTATGACACTCATATAACGATCCATGTAGTGTTCTCATGGTGGGTCGGTCCAGTACACAAGTTCTCCAACTTGTACCCATATGTAGACTACATATCTCATATTAGTCTCCACATATGCTAGTCGTTATGTATTATTGCAACCCGCTCCACAATAATACTAGACCAGGGACTTTTAAGAATATCATTATTCTAGGGTTACAATTATGTTTGTTAAGTTACGCAGGAACAAAACAACAAACATAATTGCTGGATTAATGCCTTTATAAAATATCATGACTCAATGTGCAAAAATACAATCATCTCATGATTGGCTTTTGGGCACAACACTAACAGCCTCCAAGGTAGATGGGGTCTTTCAAGACCTCTAGAAAACCTACCTAGACCTCTACCTAAAGGCTAACGCTTGAGTAAAGTAGCTTGCATTAACCGTTAAAACACTAGAAAAAGACTTGGCAAGAAGGCTTATGAAGAGTTTAAAGACGACTTCCTTCCTTGTCAGTACCAAGTCGAATAGAAGCATTCAAGCATGGATTTGTCATTCCTATATGCTTATGCAATGCTAAGCCCAACCTTCGATGCATGGTCAACTGAGGATAAGGTTGAGGTAGCATGATTCAAAGAGGGTTCAGTGGTGACTAATACTGAAGTTCCTTTCAAGGACAAATTCTAGATGTTATTACTACTAGATCCTTTTCGAGTTCTCTTAAGTATTTGATTCAAGCCTTCTCTTTGCACTACAAAAAAAAGATTTTGTAAAAGTTTTGATATAATTTTAATGAAGTTTCTTTGTTGATTTTCTTACTTTGTTTATTAATGATTCATCAGGGATCATTCTTAAGGCGGTAAAAGTTTTGATAAGTCATCTATCTTTATTTTTCATTCATTCTTTAGTTTTAAGAATTTATTTGGTTCATTCCCTAAGTGCCATTGGTGGCTTCTTTTAATTCATTCTAGGTTTAAACCCTTCTGGGCCTTATCTTAGGCTCACTTCTTTAATGACTATCTTGGTAGCCTTATTTTTAAGCTGATCTTTCAAAATTGGTTCCCATGTAATGGTCACAAATAAGAGGGAAAATCATCTCTTTTATTCTTCTGATATAACTTGTACAAAGTATTATTATATATCATCCAAGTTGTAGGTCCTAGGCATCATTCTGCCCCCAGCATCCATAAACTCATAAACTTCCTCTCTCTAATTTTATTCTTAACTAGGTAGGGTCCATCCTAAATTGTCCTTAGTGCTCTGTGCCCAGGATTTCTTTCTATCAGTTTTACTGAGATGAAGGTCATTTCTCCTACATGAATTTTTATGTGCTTGAGACTCTCGTTGTGAGCCGAGGCTACACGCTGCTTCAAAGCCTTCACATGGATTCAGGCATCTTCCCTTACTTATTCTATGAGATTGAGTTTTCTTTCCAAGGTCTTATCATTAGCTTTGGTGTTGAACATTTGGACTCGTCATGTTAGGTGCATGATTTTGATGGGTATGAGTGCTTCGGTCCCATATACTAAGGCAAAGGCGCTTTCTCCTATACACCTTCGAGGGGCCGTTTTGTAGTCCCATAAAACAATGGATAACTCTTTGGCAATTTTTCGTTGGCCTTGCCTAATCTTTTCTTTAGTCATTTCTTTATAATTTGGTTAATAACTTTAACTTGTCTAATTGACTGCATATGGGCTACAAGTTTAAAGTACAATTGGCTATGCACTTGTTGGTTATCAAACTACTTTCCATTATCTAAGACGATGGCTTAAGGATGCCCAAATTGATAAATGATATTTTTTCATAAAAAATTTACGACTTAATGGGCCGATATAATTGCTAGAGGTTCTGCTTCCACCCATTTGGTGAAGTAGTCAACAACAAATAAGCAGTACTTCACTTGCTCAGGGGCAGTGAAAAGTGCTCCAATCCCTCTAGTTGTTCACTTTCGGGATGATGTGTTAACGTAGGGCATGTGTGAAAGTGGCCTATTCACCGTAAAATCTGCTTATTATTTAACATATAACTATTATTTATAGTCAGGACCCTCTAGTTAGATCAGACTTCTGGGCTTAGGTATGGAGCTTGGCCTTGCGACCTTGAGTGCATTTGCTTTTATGGCATTTTTGTGGTAAGGCTTTGCCGATAAGAACAAACTTGCAAAGGCATGGCATAAATGGTGATCTTCTTTTCCCGGTGTGTAGTAACTAGGAGGAGTTTGAAGCACACCTTGTCTTTAGATGTCCATTTTCGATTGCTATTCACAGCATCATGGGCTTTGCATTGCCTAGTATTTCAAGTATGTGGCAAGAGGACCTTCACAAAGCTCTGAATGGGGATAATAACAAGGCAACCTTGCCTGCAATCTTTGCTTGGTTTATTTGGCACAATCACAATAAGATGGTTCATAAAAGTTATTGCTAGAGGCCGGCCCACGTAGCACAAGCCATAGTGGTATGATGGGAAACCGAAAGAAAAAGGGGCATCCTTCTTTGCATGGTCATTTGACATAGTAACAGAAGCCCAAGTCATGGGAACCACCAATGCGGGGATATGTGAAGCTCAACATTGACGCGACAAATGGACACGAAGGGTAGCAAGGGAAATGTAGGTGTCATAGGCCAGGATGAGGTTAGGGTATCTCTGTTGGCATGCATTATTCGAGAAGGGACGCAATGTATCTGCAAGGGCTAGCAATTCTATGGGCACTTAAAGAAGCATGTCATTGTGCCTTAGATTATGAAGCATGTCATTGTGCCTTAGATTATGTGGTGATTGAATATGATTCTCTAGCTATTGTTTCTAAGCTGCAGAAAGGTGATCCACCTTGTTTATTTTACTTTTGGAGCCATTATAGATGAAGCTTGTGCTTTAGGTAGTTTATTTTAAGGATTGCAATTTTTCTTTTATTAAACGCTCTTTGAACAGAGTTGCCGATATCATAGCTTGAAAAGGTCTTCATTCTATTGGTAGGGTGGCTTGGGAGACTCATTCCAGGACTAGTTGTTGACTACATTATCTCAATTGATTGAAGTTTTTACTGTAAAAAAAAAAATCGTGCTACTCCCGAATCATCTAACTTTATCCTAATTTTCAACAAGATAAATTTTACAATCAAATAAATATAAACTTTAAGATAAAATAAATATAATCCTTTAAAACACTAGCCTCATGCACAGTGGCAAAACCAGGAATTTTTATTTGGGAGGCGGGATTGGAAAAATTTGTCAAATTTGTACAATCCTTATACAAACAAAATAATACAGTTCATATAAGTCATAAAATTTAAAAGAGTACATAAACATGATTAAGTCCACTTGTAAAAATTCAAATTCATAATGTGACACAACATTACTTCATGTCTCTAAAATCATCATGTATCAAGTCCAAACAAAGAGCCTCTACAAGGTTTTTCTCAATGTACAAAACTAAAGTATCAGCAAGGAAATCATTATCCATCTTATGTCGCAGTTTGGTTTTGACAATTTTCATTGCTGAAAAAGTACGTTTTGTAGTGGCAGTAGATGCAGGAAGAGTCAATATTAAACAAATCAATCAATCAATAAGAAAGTAATAACTTGACTTTCCACTCGATACCAACACTTAACATAATTCAGTAATTGATGATAACTGTACAAACTCTGGCAGATCCCCAACATTAGCATAAAAATGTCGCAATTGAAATGGCAGCAACTCAAGTTCATGTCTTGAGAAATCTTATGGATAATATTTCTTTGTAAGGTTGCAAATAGGTTCAATGTCAAAAGAGTCAAACCTGTCTTTTGGGTTCAAACATGAGCTTAGTCTCAAAAGCTCAACAATAAACTCATTGAACCTTGAAGCAATCTTTTGCAACTGATAATTTATTACCTCATTGAATACATCAAAATGAAAATAATGCTCAATAGTAACATCATTTTGTCGACGACCACTACGCCCAAGAAAATGTGGAGCATTAAAATCGGGAATAGCAATATCAAGCTTTGAACAAAATGAGATGACCTTGCTAATAAAAGAGTTCCAACAATCCCTCTTTAACTCTTGAAGCAATATTGAAGTAGTTTCTACTAAACTCATTGCTTTAACAATATCTTGACCCTTTTGTTGCAGTGCTTGGCATAGAACTTCAATAATACCAAATATATCATATATTAAATGGGCAATGAAGATAAACTCAAATGAAAATACCCTTTTCAAAGTTACTGTAGTATCTCCCCTTGATTTATAATTGCATCAAACATATAAAGAAGACTGGTAATTGACTTAAAGTGAGAACTCTAATGAGTATCACATTGTCTGTTTAAGGTACCAATTTTATTGGCACCAGTTCTAGTTTCAATCTTATCAATAGCAATTAAATGTGCAATATTCTCAACATGAGCTACTTATAACTCATCATGCCGTTGCAAGAGGCAGTAACAACATTGACAATTAAAGATAAATTTAGGAAAAATTCATGTACAACATGTAGTTCTTTTGCAGCTGCAACCGGTGTCAATTGCAAACAATGTACTAAGCAATGGACATAATATGTTTGTCAATTATCATTGAGAAACAAAACTTGTAATCTATTCCATTCACCATGCATATTGCTAGCACCATCATACCCTTGACCTCAAATATTTTGAGCATTTAGTCCATAATAAGTGTGGCAACGTCGGGTTTTCGGGAGTCGCCACCAATCAGTTTTCTTAGGTCGATTGGTCACCTTAAAATTGGTCTGCGAGAGTTCGGGGATCGGGAGTACGGTTACGTTAAAACAACTTTGTTAAAACGCCCAAAAATTGGCACCTTAGTTGATTTTAATTTTGTTTTGCTTTGCTTTTAAATAATTCTCAGTTAATTTTCAAAATTAGAAATTTTAACTGGATTAGTCGAAATGTGGATTTTTAAATTAATTAATTTGTATGAAATTTTATACTTCCGAACCATGGACTCTGCCGAGTCATTTGGACACGGAAGATTTTTGATTCCGAACCATGGACTCTGCCGAGTCATTTGGACACGGAATTTGGTGAACTTTTAAATAATTTAATCCATATTGTAAATATGGATTTTTATCTTTTTTTTATTTAATTTATTTAATTAAAAGGGTGATATTTTTTTTTAAACCGCAGATCCTGACGGATCATCCGGATATGTAAGTTGATTTAATTTATAGTTAATTATTTAATTCTTATTTTTATGGAATTAATTATTAGTTTAATTACTAATTCGTAATTCTTTTTGTTATAGAATTTTTAGATTCATTAATAATCTAAAAATTTTTATTTTCTATATTTTTCTTTCTTTTCTTTCTTTTCCTTCTTATCTTTCTTATCTTATCTTATCTTTCTTATCTTTATTATCTTTTTCTTATCTTTCTTATCTTTTTCTTATCTTGTTTTAATTTTCTTTTTGTTTTCTTGTTTAATGAAAAATATTTATTATTTTAGTGGATTTAAAAGTTATATTTTAAATAAATCAGTAAAATATAAAGTCTTAATTTTCATGTATTTTTTTTAAACAGGTTTTATTTTTATTTTTTTATTATTTTTACTGGATAAAAATAACTATTAAAATTAATTTTAACTTTTTGCTATCTTTAAAGAATTAAAAACATGTATGTAAAAATAAAAATAATTGGCTTTTTTTAAAAATAATTTTTATTAGCCTTAATAATTAATTACAAAATAATCTTCTTTTAATTTTCATTTATTTATTAATTAGTAAAGGGTAAAGGTGAATTAAATAAAAAATTATATAAAGAAAAAAAATTAATAATAATAAAGTGGGGCTTTTTGGCCATCCACTTTAAAAATAATAATAAATGTTAGCAAAGTTAATTAAATTAATTGTTAAACAACAATAATAAAAAGTTAGTCAAGTTAATTAAATTAATTAATTAACCACAATAATAAAAGTTAGCCAAGTTAATTAAATTAATTAATTAACAACAGTAAAAAGTTAGCCAAGTTAATTAAATTAATTAATTAACAACAATAATAAAAAGTTAGCCAAATTAATTAAATTAATTAACAACAATAAATAAAAAGTTAGCCAAATTAATTAAATTAATTAACAACAATAAATAAAAAGTTAGCCAAATTAATTAAATTAATTAATTAACAACAATAATAAAAAGCTAGCCAAGTTAATTAAATTAATTAATTAACAACAATAATAAAAGTTAGCCAAGTTAATTAAATTAATTAATTAACAACAATAATAAAAGTTAATTAATTGTTAACAACAATTATAAAAGTTAGTAATAATGCAAAAATTAAAAGGTTAGTAACAATAATAGTATTAAAAGTTAGTTGTTAGTAAGTTAATAACAACAATAAAAAAAGGGGTTAGTAATAAACAAATAATAAACAAACAAGTAAAAATTAAAAGGGTTAGTAATTAATTCTGCAAGAATAAAATACAAAGTTAGTGACCAAAGTGAAAGAAATTGAAAAGATGAAGGATTAAATGAGAGTTGTACCCTTGATTTTAAATTCTGAATTCTGAGAAATGGAAACAGAGGGCGCGCGAGGGGGGGAGAAGATGGCTTAATCGTCAAAATGAAAAGTTTTGAGATTTTCTGAGGAAAGGAAGGAGAGCTAGGGACTAAGGCTGTAATTTTTTCTATTTTAAAAACGGAGCTCTAAGCTTTTCTTTCTATTTTTATCTGTGTTCAGCACAAAATTTGGGGGGCTATTTATAGAGGAAGTTTGGCTGAACTGTTGATGGATAAATTAATAAAAAATTTCAAACTTATCTTTTAAATTGGTAAAATGACAATTTTAGTCCTTTACGTCTCTCAGCCTCTGGATAAGTTCCTGAAGCTTCTGATTTTGACAATTTTGTCGTTTTCTGTCAATTTGAGCCAAAAACGTCGGCAGGCTCAAAATTTTATGTGACAAACTACCAAATGCTCCTGGAACTTTTAGAATTTGTCAATTTTTTCCGAAACTTCTCAATTTTGTCATTTTTACCTCAAACTTTTAATTTTTTGTCATTTTTTTCATGAAATTTTATTTTATTTCAAACATACACATATTCACACATATATCATTTTAAATCAAATTTTCACAAAACAAAAATATATTTTAAACTAATTAAATTTTTTTTTAATAATAATAGTAATATATTTTTTTTTAAATTAATTTGTTTTAATAAAATTTTTTTCAAAATTTTAAAACACCCGGACGAAATTGGGTGTCAACAGCTGCCCCCCTTTGCATGCTTCATGGGACATGATGTATGCAAAGTCGTTACCAAATTTCGTTCGGCTTAGGTAGGCATTGAGAATGTTCTCGCCGCCCAAACAGTAAGGTTTAAGGAAAGGTCCTTAAAACCTCTAACGATAGGAAAGCTCCTATTGTTGTAAGATGGACTGATTGATTGATTATTTGTTTGAGGTTAAGGAAAGGTCCTTAGAACCTCTAACGATAGGAAAGCTCCTATCGTTGTAAGATGGACTGGTGGATTGATTGTTTGTTTTAGGTTAAGGAAATGTCCTTAGAACCTCTAACGATAGGAAAGCTCCTATCGTTGTAAGATGGACTGATTGATTGATTATTTGTTTTCGAGGCAAAGGTTCCATCCTTAAAACCTCGGATTGATTGATTGATGTCGAGGCAAAGGTTCCATCCTTAAAACCTCGAATTGATTGATTGATGTCGAGGCAAAGGTTCCATCCTTAAAACCTCGGATTGATAATTGATCTCGAGGCAAAGGTTCCATCCTTAAAACCCCGGATTGATTGATTGATCTCGAGGCAAAGGTTCTATCCTTAAAACCTCGGATTGATTGATTGATCTCGAGGCAAAGGTTCCATCCTTAAAACCCCGGATTGATTGATTGATGTCGAGGCAAAGGTTCCATCCTTAAAACCTCGAATTGATTGATTGATGTCGAGGCAAAGGTTCCATCCTTAAAACCTCGGATTGATAATTGATCTCGAGGCAAAGGTTCCATCCTTAAAACCCCGGATTGATTGATTGATCTCGAGGCAAAGGTTCTATCCTTAAAACCTCGGATTGATTGATTGATCTCGAGGCAAAGGTTCCATCCTTAAAACCCCGGATTGATTGATTGATCTCGAGGCAAAGGTTCTATCCTTAAAACCTCGGATTGATTGATTGATCTCGAGGCAAAGGTTCTATCCTTAAAACCTCGGATTGATTGATTGATCTCGAGGCAAAGGTTCCATCTTTAAAACCTCGAATTGATTGATTGATGTCGAGGCAAAGGTTCCATCCTTAAAACCTCGAATTGATTGATTGATGTCGAGGCAAAGGTTTCATCCTTAAAACCCCGATGATGAAAATTGATGTCGAGGCAAAAGGTTCCATCCTTAAAACCTTGACGATTGATTGAGTTCGAGGCAAAGGTTTCATTCTTAAAACCCCGATGATGAAAATTGATGTCGAGGCAAAAGTTCCATCCTTAAAACCTTGACGATTGATTGAGTTCGAGGCAAAGGTTCCATCCTTAAAACCCCGATGATGAAAATTGATTGTTTTCGAGGCAAAGGTTCGATCCTTAAAACCCCGATGATGAAAATTGATTGTTTTCGAGGCAAAGGTTCGATCCTTAAAACCCCGATGATGAAAATTGATTGTTTTCGAGGCAAAGGTTCCATCCTTAAAACCCCGACGATAGGAGCAGTCCTACCGTTGATTGTTTTCGAGACAAAGGTTCCATCCTTAAAATCCCGACGATGAAAATTGATTGTTTTCGAGGCAAAGGTTCCATCCTTAAAACCCCGACGATAGGAGCAGTCCTACCGTTGATTGTTTTCGAGACAAAGGTTCCATCCTTAAAATCCCGACGATGAAAATTGATTGTTTTCGAGGCAAAGGTTCCATCCTTAAAACCCCGACGATAGGAGCAGTCCTACCGTTGATTGTTTTCGAGACAAAGGTTCCATCCTTAAAATCCCGACGATGAAAATTGATTGTTTTCGAGGCAAAGGTTCCATCCTTAAAACCCCGATGATGAAAATTGATTGTTTTCGAGGCAAAGGTTCCATCCTTAAAACCTTGATGATGAAAATTGATTGTTTTCGAGGCAAAGGTTCCATCCTTAAAACCCCGATGATGAAAATTGATTATTTTCGAGGCAAAGGTTCCATCCTAAAAACCCCGATGATGAAAATTGATTCTTTTCGAGGCAAAGGTTCCATCCTTAAAACCCCGATGATGAAAATTGATTGTGAGGCTAAGGAGCTTTCCTTAGGACCTCGAGTGAATTTATATGAAAGCAATTGAAATTGGAATAATTTTCTTCGAAAGTGTGAATTTTCATAATAGGCGAGCGCAAAGAATTAGGCTTCGATAAAACGAGTGAATCTTGATGATGACAATAACACTGACAAATTATGTAAAGGGAACGGATGTTTGGAATCAATATTCAAGGTTCATCTAATATTTTCTTCAGTAAATATAGATTCCCTTGTGAGATATGTCATCCGAATAAGGTTAAAGCTTAACTACCCCAAAATGTTATGCCTAGTAGACCTAATAGGATGCGTCTCAAGAGTAATAAAAATTACTCTTTACTCAGCCATTCCATCCTAAAGGCGTTGTCCTATGATTTTAATATCAGCATGGACGAAGCTATATTATAAAAAAAGAAATTCCCTGAAAATAAAAACTGAAACGCGAAAGAAAATGCTGATAATAAAACTAAAGGACAAGAAAAACGGATCAGATCGCTTCTTTCTTCCCCAATACTTCAACAGGGTGAGTAGATGACCATTATGGGAGTGAACTGGTCGGGAAAGACTGTCGTGTCCAGTCTATCTGAATCATTGCTGGATCTGGTTCAGGAACAAAAGCTTGTATTTTATCTAGCAATTCTTCAGCAGTTGTTGCGGATATTATGATTCGCCGTGCCACTCTTGATATGAAATTCTTCTGCATAGCATAATCCATAAAAGCTATCAGACCTGTAAAGAAATTGTTAACATTTAAAAGCCCAATGGGTTTCTTATGCAAATTAAGTTGGGCCATGGAAGCAATTTGAAAGACTTCTCCCAATGTGCCAAAACCACCTGGTAGAGCGATAAAAGCATCAGCATTTAAAAGCATTTGTAACACACGCTCTTGCAAATTTTTAACCACTAATTCTTCTCCAATCGTGCCCCCAGAAATAAATTTCAGAGGTCCAGGGATAATGCCCAAAACTTGACTTCCTCCTAGAGATGCTGCTGATGCTACACCTCCCATTAATCCGACACTACCTCCTCCATAAACTAAATGTATTTTTCGCTCAGCTAATACTCTACCCAAATGGTTGGCTGCTTTTAAATACTCTTCATCTTTTCCAGGAAAAGCCCCAGAAAATACACAAATACTTCGGGATTTACGAGTTGGGCTTTTCTCCATTCCTATCCTTACCCTTGTGAGAAAAGAGGATATATTTATAGAGATGAAGAGATAAGGCAATAATTTTATTTTCAAGAATGGATACATTATTGCCAGCTATTCACAGTAGTCACGAGTATGACTCTGGTCAGGTATGGGTACACTATCGTTAAAAGAGGAGGAAAATTTTCAAAATAGCTGCTAGCATGTACAGTAGTCACTACTGTAGCTTACGTCAGGAGTAGGTACGTGATTGTTGGAAGAGAAGGAAAATTTTAAAAAGTGGCAGCTAGCATGTACAGTATCGTGACTATGGCTCATGTCAGGAGTGGATACATTATCGCCGAAAGGGGAGGAAGATTTCAAAAGCGACAGCTAGCACGTACAGTAATCGTGACTTTGGTTCACGTCAGGAGTGGATACATTATTACCAAAAGGGGAGGAAAATTTCCAAAAGCGACAGCTAGCACGTACAGTAATCGTGACTTTGATCCTCGTCTTTCACTGGCTTTGCGTCCAGTAATGGCTTCAATGCTTTCTATGAATCGGTGATTTGCATCCCATCCAGTTTTCTCACAAACTGGCAAACTGGGTCGTTTAAAGTCAGATTCCCAAGACTATAACGATCTCGTTCTTTTTGGAAAATTATCCATAATCCAACAACCTCAAATTGCACTATTCCGCAAGAATGCGCTTCAAGAACCTCTCGAATATCTTCCAGAGATTCCTTACGCAAGCCATTCTTGATGAATTTTATTCTATCATTACGATTTCTGGTGATCACTCCTGGAGAACGACATTTATTGCCGCAAATCCACCATCCACAATTATGACAAACGCCTAGCCTCTTTGCTCTTCTTTTTTTGGCATAAGCGCTTTTACCAAAGCCGGGCATACGGGGAAAGAACGCTTCGGGAACTTCACCAGCTGAACGAACCTTAGCTTCAATTAGCCACCGCACATTATCAGGGATGCCTTTGTGCATAAATACTCTGAATCGTTCACATCTAGCTTGATAAATCTTTTTAAGAACATTTATTGGGAAGGAAGGAAAATACTTTCGTAAGGCGGAAAGAGAAGACTCCATTGATGAAGGAGGCAAAGAAAGAAATTAGTGATTGTAGGAAACGAAAATAACTAACACATATTTATAGTGATGAAAGGGATAATGCGTTAATTACACTTACAGAAGCAAGTACATTATTGTCAAAAGAAAAGACAAATGACAGCTTATATGTACAGGAATCATGACCGTGGCTCTCATCTTCCACTGATTTATGTCCAGTAATGGCTTCAATGCCTTCTATAAGTCGGGGATTTGCTTCCCATCCAGTTTTCTTACAAACTGACAAACAGGGTCGTTTAAAGTCACATTCCCAAGACTGTAACGATCTTGTTCTTTTTGGAAAGTCCACCATAAATCCATAATTTCCCATTGCACTATTTCACAAGAATGTGTTTCAAAAGTTAATAGGATATCATCCAAAGATTCCTTACGCAGGCCATTCTTGATGAATTTTCTTTTATCTTCATGATTTCTGGAGATGTATCCTAAAAAGCGACATTTAGTATTACAATTCCATCGTCCACATTTATGACAGACACCTAGCCTCTTTGCTCTTCGCTTTTTAGCATAAGCGCTTTTACCAAAGCCGGGCATACGGGGAAAGAACGCTTCTGGAACTTCACCAGCTGAACGAACCTTAGCTTCAATTAGCCACCGCACATTATCAGGAATGCCTTTGTGCATAAAAACTCTGATTCTTTCACATCTAGCAAGGTAGATCTTTTTAAGGACTTTTATTGGAAGAGAAGGAAAGTATTTTCGCAGGGTAGAAAGAGTAGAATCCATTGATGAGAGAAGAATTTGAGAGATGATGGAAAGGAATTAGTTATTGAAGGAAACTTAGATAACCGACTGGAAGAACATGCATTTATAGCGATGAAATGGATAACGTGTCGATTACACTTAGGAGAGCATGTACATCTGTCAAAAGAAAATGCAAACTTTTCCAAATATAACAAACTGTATGTACAGTAATTGTGACTGTGGCTCACATCTTCCACTGGTTTTACGTCCAATAACGGCATTAACGGCTTCTATGAGTCGAGGATTTGCTTCCCATCCAGTTTTCTTACAAGCTGGCAAACAGGGTCATTTACAGTCAGATTCCCGGGACTGTAACGGTTTCATTCTTCATGAAAAATGCTCCATAAACCAAGAAGTTCACGTTGCACAGATCCACAAGAATGCGTCTCAAGAGTCAATTGGATATCATCCAACGAATCCTTACTCAGGCCATTCTTAATGAATCGTATTTTATCTTCTCGATTATCAGAAATCATCCCTAAAGAACGACATTTAGTATTACAAGTCCACCGTCCACATTTATGGCAGACTTGTAACCTTTTCGCTCTTCGCTTTTTGGTATAAGAGCTTTTGCCTATACCAGGCATGTAAGATGCAAATGTCTCTGGGATTTCACCTGCCAGACGAACCTTGGCTTCGATTAACCACCGTACATCTTCAGGTATTCCTTTGTGCATCAGAGCTCTTAATCGTTCGCAGCGAACTCGGTAGATCTTTTTTTAGGATTTTCATTGGGAGAGAAGGGAAATACTTTGGCAAGGCGGAAAAAGTAGGATCCATTTTCTAGGAGGAAGTAAAAGAAAGAAGGGGTAAAGGAATCAGTTATTATGGGCAACTGAGAGAACCGACTTGAGAGTCACGGAGTACCGTATCCGCCGTTTAACCGGAAAAGTAGATCCTACTTCATTTTGATGTGATAGATATTTTTTATCTTGGATATTCCATCGAGCTGACGTTGATCCAGTCCTCGATTATTGAATCCATTGTCCGCTTTTGACAAAGTTTCAACGACAATATTTCTTGATGTCTACCTTATCTTTGACCACAGCTATCTCTTATCTTGGATACTACTAGCTGACGTCAATCCTGTCCTTCCAGGTGTAGCCTCGATTATTGAATCAATTGCCAGGCTTTTGACAATATTGTCTACTTTATATTTTTTGATATCTACCTTATCCTTGGCTATAGCTATCTCTTATCTTGGATACTACTAGCTGACGTTAATCCTGTCCTTCTAGGTGTAGTCTCGATTATTGAATCGATTGCCAGGCTTTTGACAACATTGTCTACTTTATCCTTGAATTCCTGATGCGGGTTGGTCCCGCATATTAGCTGTGTATCCAGTGATAGATTGGTAAGAGCTGATATTATTGAGATCTCAGCTTATACTGCTGTAACGGTGCGGTGGATGTGTTTCCCATTTGATTCCTATCATGTAAAAGTCATGCATGCATGATGTGAAATGCATGAATGCAAAGCATGTGTAATTGATGGTTCTTTTTTTTATTTTTATTTTTATTTTTATTTATTTTTTTATTTTTATTTTTTTTGGATTGATCTAGTTCTTCATATCTTTGCTTTACTGGATCCTCTTTATAATTGCCTTCTTGGACTATCATTGAATCTCTTTATGCTTCTCTGGACAATTGTCCCTGTTATGGATTTCATATCATCGAAGGCTTATCTTCCAATGTCTGCTTTGCCCCTTTTCTTGTGACCGTGCCGACACTTACTTATCCCCATGTTATAATCTGAATGATTGCTCTTCCTTGAACTCATGTTTTGATCCATAAGACTTGCCCCCTTGTCTATTGAACTTCTTTGTTGGCAGTACTCCTCTTACGCTTCGTAGAGACTACTTTGCTCCCCTGAATATGGTATTTATGTGGATAAAAGGTATCATCTCGCCTTTGATTTAACAGAAAGTCGAGCATTTCTAGACCTTTGTGCTGGCACTTGATCGTAAATTTCTCTTACAAGAACCACATCTTATTAAAGAAAGACTCAAGCTATCTCCTCACTTTTAAGTCTACATACATTAATGAATAATGGTTTGGCCTTAAAGAAAAACTTTCATCAATTTGCAAAGCTTGACAAAGTAATTTACGGTCTTTGTTTTCAATTAAAATGTCCTGCCATTCTTCCCTTTCCAACTCGAAGACATAAACTGTGCAAGGCAATAAGGTAGAAACATGATTCACAATAATAGCCTTTTAACTGAATGAGGATGATATCGAGAGGTAAATGTTAGGTGTGAGGAAAGTTAAGTTTGAATGTTTTTTTTTTTGTGGCAGTCTTTTAGCTGAATGAGAATAATATTAAGAGGTAAATATTAGGTCTGAGTAAAGTTAAGTTTGAGTGGTGTGAAAGAAGGGTCTTTTAATACTACTCGTGAGCAGTATTAAATAAGGTAGAAACATGTTTCATAATGATAGTCTTTTAACTGAATGAGGATGTTTGGTCTGAGGAAAGTTAAGTTTAAGTGGTGTGGGAGAAGGGTCTTTTACTACTACTCGTGAGCAAATTTGATTATGGTGAAAAACTCAATAGTGATGACCTCAACTTGCCACTCTTTCCAGAAAGTTAGACCTCATCTGTTGCCCCCCAACTATCGTGGTCTTTATGTATGCTTGGCTTGAAAGTTGCTTTTGTGTTCTAAACCGCCTTTGCAGGTTTTCAGTCTAGAATCCATAGCTCACTTTTTTTCTTTCTTTTTTTTTTTTAGTTTGAGCCCTTTTTCCTCTTTTTTTTTGTTTTTTTTTTTTTTTTTTGTGTGAGCTATGGTGATAACATACTTGATAACTCTCTTGAAGTGAGATGACTCAAGTGGCCTTGCTTGCTCGTGCTTGTTCTCAGTTCTTTTTGGTTTTGAATTTTCCCTTGTTGGCTTTTTGGTGGAAGGGATGAACTTTTTCCTTTTCGGAGTTTTTGTTACAGAGAACCGAGATCATAGCCTTCTTGAAATGAGATGATTCAAGTGGCCTTACTTGCTTGTGTTTGCTCTCAGTCTCTCTTTTTTTGGATTTTCCCTTGTTGTCATTTGATAGAATGGATGAACTTTTTTTTTTTTTTGTTTTTTTGAGAATTTGTGTTGCGTAAGACTGAGAACTTTTTCTTGTGTTGAGCATTTGTGAGAATTGGGAGGCCACTGAAGTCATTTAATATGAGAGCTAACTTCTTTGGAAGCTAACCCCGGACTTCTTGCAAGGATGTTGATAACCACTGTGAATTCCTTTTGAGGGTTGAGGTGCAACATTTGGAATCCTTCTTACTAGATTTGGTAGCACTTTGAAGATCATTACTATCAAATCTCCCTTAACTTTTATTTTCACCCACGAGTAGTATTGTTTACAAAGTAAAGTGTGATGGTAATAATGGATAGTATAATGGCAAAGAGTGAGAGATAGATGTAAGAAAAATAAAATTTTTGGTAGAAAGTGGTAGAATATGTGGATGTAAAAATGAAATTTTAGTAAAAAGTGGTAGAATGCACACATTACATCTTTTTGTTGTACCAAGAAAAAGAATACCAGGTGCCCATTTAACAAAGACTACACCCTAGATTCTGGACTAAATCTAGGAGATTTTTACTATTAGATTACTTTGGCAAGCTATCAAAGATACAAGTTTATTCAAAGGATTCCTTGTCATTCAAAAATGTGTGCGAACTATTAGGTCAGATCTGACTTGGAGGCCTTCCAAAGTCAATGTAATTCTAGCTCGAAATCTTCACTTTTCAATTATCAATCACATCGGGCCTAGCAACTTGGACTTGGTTTTGCTTGATGAGGCGGCAATGGATTGTGGGTGACATTTGGCTCATCGGAAAAGTCCAACCACTTTGACTCGATTAATTGTTGAACTATACGCTTCAATGCCATGCAGTTTTCCAAGCCATGGCCTGGAACGCCATCATGATATGGGCAGGTAATGTTAGGGTCATACCACCTTGGATATGGGGGTTTGAATGGCTTTGTAGGAATTGGACGGATAAATTGTCTTTCGATGAGTTTTGGGTATAACTCGGTATAAGTTATGGAAATTGGTGTGAAAACTTCTCTTGGTCTTGGTGCAGGTACTGGAGGAGTAGGAGCAGGTGGCCATGACTGATTAGGTCTGTTAAAAGGATAATTGTTGGGCCTATTGGAAGGATAATCATTGGGCCTATTTGGAGGATAATTATTGGGCCTATTCAGAGGATAATCATTGGGCCTATTTGGAAGGTAATTATCGGGCCCATTGGCAAAATAGGATAGGCGAGGTCCGATAGCCACAGTATCCACGAGGGGAATCCTTCTTCCGCGTCCTATTTGTTGTACTTCGTCATCTTTTCTTCTGGATGGTCCTCTTCTTTTCATAGGATTATTAAAGGATTCAGCAATATTCCCAGTCCTAATCTCATGCTCGATTCTTTCTCCAGACATGACAATGTTAGAAAAATTAGTTGCCGAATTGCCAATTAGTTCGTCATAATATAGGTACTTCAGTGTCTGGACAAACAAAGTGACCATTTCTCTTTCTGTCATGGGTGGCTGAACTTGTGCTTCTTGAATTGCTTTCGCCTTGATTAGCTCGATCAATTGTCTCATTTGTTCGGCCATACTTTCTATCTTGGACTCTATCTTTATGAGACGTCCTTCGATTTGTTCTGCCATTAATCTTATTTGGAGCCGAGTTGAATATCGGTGTCGAGGTCCAATTTTATCCTTTTAAAAGTAAGGTATATTTTATTAGATCCTATGTGTATGTGATTGATGCAATGGATGCATGTAGGAAAAATGAGATTATGTTTTTATCAGACTTTGTATACACGTGATTAATGTAATGGATGTATGCAATGAGATTATGTTTTTATCAGACTTTATATGCACGTGATTAATGTAATGGATATATGCAATGAGATTATGTTTTTATCAGACTTTATATGCACGTGATTAATGTAATGGAATGCATGCAATGAGATTATTTTTATCAGATTTTATATGCATGTGATTAATGTAATGGAATGCATGCAATGAGATTATTTTTATCAGATTTTATATGCGTGTGATTGATGTAATGGAATGCATGCAATGAGATTATTTTTATCATACTTTATATGCACGTGATTAATGTAATGGAATGCATGCAATGAGTGAGTTTGCTTATCCATTATCGTAGAACTTCAAAACTTTTAGTTGTCATTATAAAGACCAAAAAGTTAGCATAATTTGATGCGTGGTTTTGATGCATGAAGAATAATTGCACAAGAAAGATAAGGTTATTAATAAGTTAAATAGCAATTAACAACTCATGAAGTATTATGGAAAAATGAATTAAAACCATAAATATAAGACACGAAGAAAATAAAAGTGTAGAGCAACAACATAGCATAACAAGGACGTGCTTATGGCGTTGGTAAAATGGTAGAAATTCTATGGTCAGTTCTATGGTTAAGTGGGGAGTTCTATATGCATAAGGTAGCTTATCAAAAAGGCAAGGGATAGTTCCCGAATCCCGTCACTAAATCATAGTGACGGCCCGATTCCTTACCCTCTAGGGTTAATGTAAGGAATGGATTAATTCGAGTCGTAGCTTTTCGTGGGCCCATGCAGAGACTAACCGTCTCAGAAGGCAATACACTACTTTGCTACTTTGAAACCGGTGAAGGCTTGGAGACCGTGGCCTCACAAGGACAGCAACACCAATTCCGCTTAGAAAGAATCGTGTTTGATTTAAGGAAGCTCGGGTATAGAGCTTCATATTGTGAATGCATTATGCATGTTTAGAATAAGTAAATATAACATATAAATCCACATAATAAGCAAAGTAAATCAAAACAAATCAACTTTAGGCTCGACTCACTAACGTGGAGTCCCCAGTGGAGTCGCCAAGCTGTGGCAACGTCGGGTTTTCGGGAGTCGCCACCAATCAGTTTTCTTAGGTCGATTGGTCACCTTAAAATTGGTCTGCGAGAGTTCGGGGATCGGGAGTACGGTTACGTTAAAACAACTTTGTTAAAACGCCCAAAAATTGGCACCTTAGTTGATTTTAATTTTGTTTTGCTTTGCTTTTAAATAATTCTCAGTTAATTTTCAAAATTAGAAATTTTAACTGGATTAGTCGAAATGTGGATTTTTAAATTAATTAATTTGTATGAAATTTTATACTTCCGAACCATGGACTCTGCCGAGTCATTTGGACACGGAAGATTTTTGATTCCGAACCATGGACTCTGCCGAGTCATTTGGACACGGAATTTGGTGAACTTTTAAATAATTTAATCCATATTGTAAATATGGATTTTTATCTTTTTTTTATTTAATTTATTTAATTAAAAGGGTGATATTTTTTTTTAAACCGCAGATCCTGACGGATCATCCGGATATGTAAGTTGATTTAATTTATAGTTAATTATTTAATTCTTATTTTTATGGAATTAATTATTAGTTTAATTACTAATTCGTAATTCTTTTTGTTATAGAATTTTTAGATTCATTAATAATCTAAAAATTTTTATTTTCTATATTTTTCTTTCTTTTCTTTCTTTTCCTTCTTATCTTTCTTATCTTATCTTATCTTTCTTATCTTTATTATCTTTTTCTTATCTTTCTTATCTTTTTCTTATCTTGTTTTAATTTTCTTTTTGTTTTCTTGTTTAATGAAAAATATTTATTATTTTAGTGGATTTAAAAGTTATATTTTAAATAAATCAGTAAAATATAAAGTCTTAATTTTCATGTATTTTTTTTAAACAGGTTTTATTTTTATTTTTTTATTATTTTTACTGGATAAAAATAACTATTAAAATTAATTTTAACTTTTTGCTATCTTTAAAGAATTAAAAACATGTATGTAAAAATAAAAATAATTGGCTTTTTTTAAAAATAATTTTTATTAGCCTTAATAATTAATTACAAAATAATCTTCTTTTAATTTTCATTTATTTATTAATTAGTAAAGGGTAAAGGTGAATTAAATAAAAAATTATATAAAGAAAAAAAATTAATAATAATAAAGTGGGGCTTTTTGGCCATCCACTTTAAAAATAATAATAAATGTTAGCAAAGTTAATTAAATTAATTGTTAAACAACAATAATAAAAAGTTAGTCAAGTTAATTAAATTAATTAATTAACCACAATAATAAAAGTTAGCCAAGTTAATTAAATTAATTAATTAACAACAGTAAAAAGTTAGCCAAGTTAATTAAATTAATTAATTAACAACAATAATAAAAAGTTAGCCAAATTAATTAAATTAATTAACAACAATAAATAAAAAGTTAGCCAAATTAATTAAATTAATTAACAACAATAAATAAAAAGTTAGCCAAATTAATTAAATTAATTAATTAACAACAATAATAAAAAGCTAGCCAAGTTAATTAAATTAATTAATTAACAACAATAATAAAAGTTAGCCAAGTTAATTAAATTAATTAATTAACAACAATAATAAAAGTTAATTAATTGTTAACAACAATTATAAAAGTTAGTAATAATGCAAAAATTAAAAGGTTAGTAACAATAATAGTATTAAAAGTTAGTTGTTAGTAAGTTAATAACAACAATAAAAAAAGGGGTTAGTAATAAACAAATAATAAACAAACAAGTAAAAATTAAAAGGGTTAGTAATTAATTCTGCAAGAATAAAATACAAAGTTAGTGACCAAAGTGAAAGAAATTGAAAAGATGAAGGATTAAATGAGAGTTGTACCCTTGATTTTAAATTCTGAATTCTGAGAAATGGAAACAGAGGGCGCGCGAGGGGGGGAGAAGATGGCTTAATCGTCAAAATGAAAAGTTTTGAGATTTTCTGAGGAAAGGAAGGAGAGCTAGGGACTAAGGCTGTAATTTTTTCTATTTTAAAAACGGAGCTCTAAGCTTTTCTTTCTATTTTTATCTGTGTTCAGCACAAAATTTGGGGGGCTATTTATAGAGGAAGTTTGGCTGAACTGTTGATGGATAAATTAATAAAAAATTTCAAACTTATCTTTTAAATTGGTAAAATGACAATTTTAGTCCTTTACGTCTCTCAGCCTCTGGATAAGTTCCTGAAGCTTCTGATTTTGACAATTTTGTCGTTTTCTGTCAATTTGAGCCAAAAACGTCGGCAGGCTCAAAATTTTATGTGACAAACTACCAAATGCTCCTGGAACTTTTAGAATTTGTCAATTTTTTCCGAAACTTCTCAATTTTGTCATTTTTACCTCAAACTTTTAATTTTTTGTCATTTTTTTCATGAAATTTTATTTTATTTCAAACATACACATATTCACACATATATCATTTTAAATCAAATTTTCACAAAACAAAAATATATTTTAAACTAATTAAATTTTTTTTTAATAATAATAGTAATATATTTTTTTTTAAATTAATTTGTTTTAATAAAATTTTTTTCAAAATTTTAAAACACCCGGACGAAATTGGGTGTCAACAATAAGCAAGAATAGAACATATCTCTGAATATAAAGTGGCCGATGAAGTGTCTTTGACATGGGAAATATGAAAAAATCTCTTGTGTATTAAGCCTTTGTTGTCAACAAATCAGAGAACAAGAGTCATTTGCTCTTTTTTACTTTTATCATTTGTCTCATCAACTATGATGCAAAACTTTAAATCACCAATATTCTCACAAATCTTCTTTCTAACCTTGTTTGCAATTATAGACAATATTTATTTTTGAATCTTAGGTGATGTGTATTTTTCATTTTGAGGAGCATTTTCTAGGACAACACTTGCCACTTCATCATTGTAAGATGCTCATAAACTGAGCAACTCAAGAAAGTTCCCATGATTTCTTGAATCACCAGACTCATCATGGCCTCTAAATGCAATTCCTTGAAAACATAACTACCGAGCAACATCAATGGAAGTTTTAATTCAAAGTCTATTCCTTTTGACCTCTTCTTTTGATTGTTTCTCTATTAACCCTATCAATGTGGCTAGACTGACTTAACAATGCAGCATAATTATGCACGACATTATTATGAGGGGAGCAAGGGTCTGAACCCATATGCTTAAGAAGAGCACAATGTTTACCATCTTTAACTTTCTTTTAGTTTTGGAAACCCTTCACACTAAAAGCATCTCACCCATTTTAAACTTTAGGTTTTTCAGTAAATAAATAACATGGCAACCAAAATGCAGCATCTTTTGTTGGGGAATACTCAAGCCAAGGAAATTCCAAAAACCATGAATATTGAAACCTAATTTCTTTTGCCTTGGATAATCAAACTTCATTTGATAAGGCCCAATATTCAAATAAGCTCTTTGTTCCTCATCATGTTCATTGACAGGATATGTCCATATAGGTTGTCGTAACCCCGGATCACACACTATGGAAAAACTTGTAAAGGTAGAAGCTGTGGGTGCTGGAGTTTATTGTCTACTTTCAGCATTTGAAGATCAAGAAGAGCCTCTGAATCCTACAGATTCTGAAACTTCTTCAACCATCCTTGAATCTTGACTACTATTGCCATTTTCATCACATTCTGGTGGTGGAGTCTTTCTCTAAAAAAAATGAGATATTGTTTTTTGTTTGCTAGCCATAGCTGAAAGGAGAAAATAAAACAAATCATGTATGTGCATTGCATAACCAAATAATAAACTCATAAATCATAATTAGATTATGTATATGCATATGGACGGGACAACCAACAAAAATCCCAGCAATTTTTATAATTATTCATTTTATCATAATTATTCATTATCCATAAGTATGTCAAAACTTGAAAAATCTTAGTAATTTTTTGCACATTTTTTACTCACAAAGCATGAATTTGAAAGCAACTTGTTCTGTTCAATGTCTGTTCCTGTTTGGTTATTATTCTTCCAGAGCAAAGTCAATACCATATAAATATCATTTAAACAATTAGACAATCACTCAATTAGATAATGGTAAGGCAAAATTCAAAGAAAATTTGACAAACAATAAAAAATTATTTAAACAATTAATAACTTAAGTTAAAGTTACCTGGCAAATTGATTTGTGATCGGGACTCGGGAGGGAAATTAAACAGAGGAATTGAGGAAGATAGAGGATGCTCGGCGGCGGCGACAAGCCTACTGGCTTGTGCGTGTATGACCGTCGGGTGTGCTGTGCTTGTGCCGTGGTGCGATTCGTGAATGTGGACGAATAATAGAACAGGGACGAGGTGAGGTCACCGAGAGAAAGGCGCTCAGGCGGAGGCAGAGCTGTGTAGTACAGAGGTTGTTGTGACATCAATGTCATCCAAGCAACTCGACTCGAGCTTCTCCTTTGGACCTTTGCAATTTTGGTCCTTAATTGGGACTAGCTGAGACTGAGAGATTAAGATATTGGAAGAGTGGTAACTCAAAAAACATCACCATTCCCTATATTCTAAGTAGTTGCTTAAGGCTAAAGAGAGAACCACCAATTTGGTTCCTAATTTCTTAAGCGCCTGCCACATCCCTCCCCTCCCCCCTCCCCACATCTTTATATTCTTCCATATTTTTTAGGAGGCAAGAATACCTATCTAATCCCCAACTTCTCTCAATGTAAGCAATTTAATATCCTATATATCAAAATTTTCAAATATTTTGGGGGGCAGCACCACCCTCCTGCCCCTTCTTCAATTCGCCCCTGCTCACAGGGGCGGACCTACGTAGGGGCAAGGGGGGGCGCTGCCCCCCCGAAAATTTTGAAAAAATTAAAATATAGGTACTTAATTGGTTAATTTCATAGAAGTTAGGGACTAGAAATGTATGTTTGCCCCCCCGAAAATATTGAAATAATATGAAGATGGGGGGGCAGTAAGTTAGGCGCTAAATAAAACAGTTACCAAATGAGTAATTATTCCCTCTAGTCTTAAACAGATATTCTAACATGGCTCAAATGCACTATTAGTCCTTCAAATTTTTCAACCTGTACGAGTTGCACCCTAATCTTTGAATTAGTACGAATTAGTCCCAATCTCTAACTTTACCTCTCCACGATGCCGTTCCTCTCCTCCGGGTTTAGTCGACTCTCCTCCGGGCTCGCCCCTCCGAACCAAAAATCCTAGTTCCGCCACTGCTTGCTCATGCATTGTATGCATATGATTCACTAGTTTGTAAATATATATTGTGCTTTAATTGCAGGATCACAACACATAACCGAACAGTTTCAAATGCATCTGAAACGGTCATCGTATAGATCTGATTACGGTTTTCTCTATAAGTTTTGTTTTTTTATCAGTAATGCTCGGCCTTAGCTTGACTTTTTCTGGGTTCATCCAATTGAGATATCCCATGACTACTTGACCAGAATCAATCACGCCTCCTGTCCCCCAACTAGGCATGCCCTACTGTTCGTTTCGGCATTATTTTTATTCTGATCTTATCATCATCGATCACTCACAAATTGGTTGGGACCAAGTCACGTTGTTTTTATAATTGATTACTTAATTGTTAACATTGGAAACCTGATTTGCATGCAATATAGGATTAGTTTGGAAACAACACTAGTGCTTAAAGTTGAAAATTGACAACAATATTTAATAAAGGTTTGAAGAAGATACTCCCTCTATTTTATAAAGGTTGGACATTTTATCTTTTTTGACTAAAATTTAATTTAAACATATTCATATTAATTTGTATTGTATAATATTATTAAAAATTATATTTATAAACTAGAATCTTCAAGGTATAATTTTCATACAAAAATTTTATATTTCTATAAAAAATTTTAAAAAAAATAAAATCATAGATTAATTATTTTGAATAGTAAAAGAGACAAGTTTTACGAGTTGGAGGTAGTATACTAACAATTTAATTCCAATTCATTTAGTATTAAGTCAAATTAGTCTAAAATTACTTATTTTTAGGCAAAGAAAATAATATATTCTTAAAAAATTAATTTACATCATAAAAATATTTTATTTTAACAGCTTATTATATCTATGTAGTACTCTTTCCATCTCTTAAAACTGGTCTTATTTGATAATGCATATAAATCAAGACATTTCTCATTTTAACTTCATCTTTTTTAATATAAAATTATTATTTTATTTATTTTTACATAAAAGTATATGTACTTCTCTAAAAAAGGTGACAAGCATATATAATTTTTAATAGGCCCTACATATCATTATTCTTTAATTTTTTCAACTTCTCTCCTGTGTGTGTGTGTGTGTATATATATATATATGTAATAAAAATTTACTTTATTTAGAAAAAAAAAATAGACAACTGTCTTAAAATTGTCATAAAAAATTATAGGTTAAATATTATGAGACGGAAAATATTACTTTTGAAATAATAGAGGTTCCAGTTCATTTTTTTTTTATTAGTAATGCTCGGCCTTGGCTTGACTTTTTCTAGGTTCATCGAATTGAGATATCCCATGACTACTTGACTAGGATCAATCACGCCCTCTGTCCAGGTGTCCCCCACGGGCCCCACCTACTATTTATTTCGGTATTATTTTTATCATGATCTTATCATCATCAATGACGCACAAATTCGGTGGGACCAAGTCACGTTGTTTTTATAATTGATTATTTAAATGTTATTATTGGAAACGTGATTTCCATGCAATTGTACTTTATATGTGTTAATGATTTGAAGAAAATCTAACAATCATTCTGACGAATTCGTTCAGTGTTAACTCCCATAATCTAAAATAACTTTTTTTTAGGTAAAGTAAATAAATTATTCTTAAAAATTTAGTTACATTAAGAAAGATTTTATTTTAGCGGCTTCTTATATTGACATAGTATTAGTTTTTAAATAACATATGCTCCAAATAAAAAATTATAAAATGCTAAATAACTTATTTTCAATTAATTTGACACTGGATTTATGTATATATTTATCTGGGAACCTATCTATAAGGAGAGAGAAGTATTAGAGTGAGAAGCTCTGCTTCTCTCACTTTAATAAAGATTACTTTTAATGGTAAACTTTTAGTGATGAAAACTGAAACTATCACAAAAAATAGTGACTTTAATGACAATTCAAGTGTTTAGTCACAAGTACTTAAAAACCTATTATTTATTGATGAATTACGTAGTTGTCACTCTTATTTGACACTAAAATCAACATATTTACGATAAATGAAAAATCTTTTGGCAATTAATATTAGTTATTAGTAATGAGTATCTATTTTCTTACAACAACTACTATCAACAACATTCTTGTGATAGTAAAAATTTGACACTAAGTACCGATATCTGACACTCATTAGACAAGTTACAATATACAATGCTTTTTTGTGATAGGTATTTGACCAATTTTAACTTTTGTTACAAGTAAGCATTGTAGCAATTTTAGTTTTAAGTGATAGCAATTATTGTCACAACAACATTGTTGTAAAAAAATATATACGATTGAACTCAATGAGTTTGAGATAAAAAAAATATAAAATGAAGATAGTCACTTGTTAGGTTTGTCACAAGAAAATATAGTTTTTGCCCCAAATTGTGCATTCCGTCACAATTGCTTCAAGAGTTCACAATTGCTTCAAGAGTTCTTATTTAGTACTGGCCAACAAGCCAATCACCATTATAACTTGGTTAGTAAAAATAATCATACTTGTGACTAGCAAATGATTTTGAAACGAAATATATCAATTATTTGTGACAAAAGATTATTTTGTCACTATAGCAACTATATGTGATGATTCATATATTCTTCACTAAAGACATTCATATTTGTGAGTTACACAAAATATGTCCCAGTTCATACTGTTAATTTTTGTAAACAATTTTTCTAAAATTTAGTAATTTGGTGATGATATAAATTTTCTCTTAATTGGCATGATCTATATAATTTCACTTTATTGATATTTTACCCTAATTATGAATAAAATTTTATGAAAATTAAATTTATGAACATATTGAGTACTAATAAATGGGCAATTTATATTAAAAAAAAAAAGGAAAATACTTGATTTTTATTTAAAAATTTGTGAGTTAAAAATTTTTTTTTTTTGCCTGAAAATAACTTTTATGATGTTTCTTTTATGTAGCTCCTTTCACAAACAATGGTATAATTCCAAAGCAATTAATTCTTTCCATTTGAATTTTAATTACCTAATAGGTTGCACCTTAATTAACATTTATCTCCCCTGGTCGAATTGTCTCGCTTGTATATGTTTTTTTTTTCCTATTCCAAATTTCTTTCATATATGAGAGGAAAAAAGGTGATACAGGAGAGGAAAGGATTTCTAGACTGGCCAAGTGGTTCAATGACTAGAAGAGCTATCACTTCATCACCCCAGATGACGGTGGCGACGTCCTCCATCCACTCTGATGGTTTCTGCAGCCTCACTAAGGGAGAATTCGTAGAGTTTGTGATCAGGAACAAAGTCAGCGTAACAGTGGCAACTAAAGTTCTGGAGTTGGAGGCAACTACGGTTCTGGATGTAGATCGATCAGTGAAGGAGAAAGATAATATGTTTCTTTTTTTTTTTTTTCGTTTGTGTAAAGGGCTAAGATTTATCCTCTATTTTTCTTTCATTGTTGATTTCGGTCACTAACTTTTTCTTGTAGATAGATTACTCATAATTGATTTAAAATGTGCGATAAAATTTATTTTTGGTCTATAACCTTTTCCTATTGTCCTAAAAGGCTCATTGAATATTATTTTTTCCTTTTAAAATCCATAACCTCCCTATTTTTATTCCAATGGGTTTTTTTTATCATTTTTAGGACTAACTCTGATGGAATTTCTATGACAAATACCAAATTTAATTCTACATTTTCTTATTCCTACTTAAATCAACTTCGGGCTAGTAATTTACCACTACAAACATCCTCTACCCCTCTCCCCCTCTTTCACCATCCCTGACCGCTACCAACCCAGCCCAACTCCCCTAGGCCCCTCATCTCCTTCCCCCCATCATTTCCCAAAGAAATCATATTTCTTTCTTTTTTATTTATTTATTTATTTATTGTTGTTGATCGACGAAAGCATAATTACTGTATTAAGAGACGAAGTAATTAACTCTGAGGAATAGTGACTGTACACAACAGGTGAAATTAAGGGAAAAAAAAAAGAAGGAACAAAAAAAGAAAACAGAGAACATAAATAACGCAAAAAAAAAAAAAAGCACACATATGAAACTGGTAATGCGAATAATCTGTTAACAAGGACAAGAATCGGGATCCAAGCCAAGGTAAGGACTCGCATGAACGACAGCCCGTGTGGAAGATTCTAAAATACAGCCTCCAATGCGAGATTAATTTTTTTATCGACAATGCAAAAAAAAAATTATTGAAATAAAAATGAATAAAATAAGAAATACAAGTAACACTTTAGAGGATAAATGATGGTGCAAACCCCCAACCCCAAAAAGCCCAACACCTACATAAACTTAAATGAATAGAGCACCTCAAGAAACAAAGGTTCCCAAGCCCAAAACACTAACACAGAATTTTTGCCTAAGACAAAACCACACCTTGAAACATAACCCAGAACCAACGAAAGCATCCCTATCTTGGGGGGAAAATATAAAATTGGCTGGTTCCGAATACACTTTTTCATGTGACTTCATCCCTTATTCCAATTGGTCCATTTTACATTTTAATGCCGAACCTCTTAAATGTCAATCCATTTTTTTCGCCCCTTGCACTGCACCTTTACCATTTCAAGATTCTACAAAACTTCCAAATTAAGCTCATCACACCTATCCAAAGACTCTACAAAAAGGAACTTTACTTCCAATATTATTTATCTTTTGTTATGAGAAGCTGACCCGTTCAAATCTACCAAATTTCACCCAATACAGTAAAACAAAGGAGCAATATTAAGCCTTTCCAAATCAAGTTCATTAGACTCAGGCCCATCTCCATCAGATTAGCTCAACCTAACAAAATTGGAGAGAATCTACTTTCCTCCTCTTGTAAGCTACCGCCTCTAGCAACAACAACCTTCACTTCCTTGTCTTCATAGCACACTGTGTCCTTCCTACCACCACCCTCAACTGCCACACCGGTGGTCAATCTTACCGCATCACTAGATGCATCCGCTACATTGCCTAGCCACCCTGATGATGAACAGTTCCCTTGCCGGAGCCCTGCCACTTTCTCGAACGCCTTTGTTCCTCCACTACCACACCTCCTTGACGTTGACCTAGTTAGAATGTATCTTTTAACTTTCCCATGGACTATTCTCCTCCTTCTACCTGTGACCACACACCGCAGCCCCTTTGCAAACTGACTTATAACTTTGATTTGTGACTTTATGATTTCAATGATGACACCACACTCAACATCTAGTGACATGTTCACTATCCCTGACATGTTCGCCTTTGGCCCTACACAGGAAGCTTGTGAGAACGGGTCTCATGGTGGTTGCAATTGGCTAGTTATATATGTGTGCAAATTAAAACTTTATGATACTAGTTGATTAACCAAGAAAATGCAAGATGCATGTTCTTTTAGCTTTGACTTGAATACATGAAAATCATAAAACATTCGCTTGGCCAAGGCATATTTTATAAAAATCTAGTTCAAATAACCAAAGCATATAAAATCAACATTTGAATTCATATTACTATACATAATAACCATGTAAGGGCATTCAACAAAAAGTAGACTAATGCTCCTCACCCAAGAGCAACCTTAGAGTCTAATGCTCTAAACATAAACATAGGAGGAAACTAGGCACACAATATACACAAACCTCTTACTGAGATCCTCCCAAGTAACTCCCACCTTGGAGACAAGTCCCAGTGGTGAGTCACAAAAGCCTATCCACGTGCTACTAGTCTCTGTGGCCAAGAAAACACTATAGTTAGCATTGTTACTTAACCAACAAGTAACCATGATGACTAGAATCACAAAGATTCTCAAAGCAAAGTACCTGCAACAATAGACTACCACGACCTCCCTTAGCAGTTATCAGGCCCAACAATGTCAGAATTTGAGAATTCAGAATTCCTAGTAAGGAGTCTTCACTTGCAAGAAAGATTCTAAGCACAACACCTATGTGAACATATGTAATCTGCTATGAGCTTTTACAACTTGACGCTAAAGTTATGCACATAGGTTTCAGGCTTCTGGGGCTTATCCTCAGCCTAGTCCTTGAACTACAAGGCAAAGCATTGTTTACTAGCAAGCATAGCTTACTAACCTAACCAATGAAAATTCACTAATTGAGACTCCCTTATGTTATACAGGGGTACTATGGTAGGACCAATGTTGGCTAGGCCTTAAAGACCCACTAGGTGCATTAAGGTTCCACATCGAAACCTCATGCCTGTTGGCACGGCTAGGTCTTCAATAGTACTAAAGATTTTATCCAAACCAGTGATACTTCATTATAGCCCTTTAGAAACTAATTTTTTTTCTTTTTGCAAAAATAACTATTAAAGCTCAAGAAAACTCCTAGGTCTCGGAGGAGCATTGGAAGCCATGGAGTACCATCGGAATACTTTAACCCTTAGGTATCGCAACCACCCCTTTAGACCTCCCTGTGAACCTTTGAGCAAAATTAGCAATTTTTAACCAACATAACTATCGTGTTGCCACAGTTATCAACTTCTTAGAAGTTTTGCATGGTGTAGGCGACGTGTCCCCGTGGTGCAGGCAACGTGTCACCGGTATCACCAATACCTGCTGGGCCAAAAAATTTTCAATTTTGCCGCATATACCTTTGAAGACTTCCCAAGTATACCAAACATGCTTGGATGGCCTTCCAACTTTACATACCTATAAAAAATGTTGGAAAGGCCAAAACCAACTATCATAATTATAACTATGATGCATTATAACATCATTCCAAGCTTCACCAATCTCATAGTCCACCACGATCAAACTTGCCCACTAACTAATGATATTGCCAAAACTACTTGAATTCATCAAGCAAACAACTATAATAGCATTAATCAAGCATGAAACCATAACTCCCTGACCTTGATTTTAACTCACAAGTAAGAACCAAGCAACTCTTCCACAAAATCAAAGTTCCACAAAGTTCTACCTAAGTTCCAAGCAAACAAAGGCACACGACACCAAATTACTTACTTTTAACCAAAACCCAAGCTTCTAAACATGACATAAACAAGAAATCACCATAAACACACTTGTTGCCTCCCATAAAAAATAGGGGCTAGCTGGAAACGTGATTCTAAGCTCCAAAAACATGAAAACCCACTTGAATCAAGCTTCCCTTAGCATATATACCCTTAGTGGCTTCAATTTTCACCAAAGTCTCTTGGTTTTGAGCTTGAATTCTTGGAGAAATCAAAGGGTAAAGGATGAACTCGGGTTTGAAGCAACAATGGTAGTCATCCTCACTTTACTAAGTTTTATACCCTTTTAAACACCAAGCCACTTAGGTTTATAAAAAGTTGAAAAAAGCCCCATTCCTTGAATTGTAACAATAGTCAAACATTGATAAAATCTTGTTTATTTGAGTTAGGTTTGGGTTTAAAGCAAAACTTAAGTCCCCAAAACTCATTTTATCTCTCGGGACTTGGCCCGACACTTCGGGATATAAAATTATCATTTTACCCCCGAACCTTATTTGATGCCTTAAACTCTTTGGAACTTAGTGAACTTTGTCTAACATACTAATTCTTGCTATGTGAACTTGAAATAAGGTTTCAAATTAGATCTTAACTACTTTATCTTCACCCAACAAGCTTCCTACTAGGAGAGTCATAACATTCTCCAATTCTTTTGGAATTTGGTCCCTCAAATTCCATTGCAAGTAAGGATAAACACTATGATACCTGTTTAGCATATCCTGCTCCATATCTTAAGTAGCTTCCTTTTTATTAAGGTTTGACTAAAGGATCTTAACCATTGAAATCCACTTAGTTCAGAGTTTCTTAACTTGCCTATCGAGAATTTGAATGAGGTTTTCTTCACAGGTCAAGTCCTCTTGGATAGGAATTGTTGAAAGGTTAACTACTTATCTCGGATTAACTATGCACTTTCTTAGAATACCAATGTGAAACACGTTATGCACTTAGGACAAGCTAGGCGGTAATGCCAGTCGATATGCAACCTTCCCTATTTTCTCTAATACTTCATAGGATCCAATGTACCTAGGGGCTAACTTACCCCTCTATCCAAACCAAGTAACTTCTTTCATGGGAGACACTTTAATAAGTACCTTATCCCCAACTTTAAAACTCAATTCTAGTCTTCTCAAATTCACATACTTAGTATTTTAGTCATTGGCTGTTCTAATTTGTTTCTAGATCAACTTAATCTTAGCTATGGTGTCAGCTATAATTTCAAGCCCGATGACCCTATCTAAAAGGCTAGTCCGACAATGAGGTGTCATGCATCACCTACCATACAATGCCTCATGTGGTGCCATACCTCTAACAGTTTAATGATTGTTATTATAAGTAAACTTGATGAACGGCAAGTGCTGATCCTAATCTCCTTGAAAATTAATGGCACATATACATAACATATCCTCTAAAGTCTGATTCACTCTCTTAGACTGTCCATCAATCTAAGGATGGAAGGCATTACTGAGATTAACCTTACTTCCCAATACTTCTTGAAAAGCAATCCAAAACCTTGACACAAACCGTGGATCCCTATCAGATATGATTTGATCCGGTATACCGTGTAACCTCACAATTTCCTTTACATACAACTGAGCCAACCTCTCCAAAATGTAAGTAATCTTTATGGGTATAAAGTGTGCTAATGTAGTCAACCTATTGATCGCTACCCATATAGCATTGTGTTGACTTTGGGTATATGGAAATCCTACTAGGAAGTCCATTATAATGGATCCCCACCTCATTTCTGGAAGAGGTAAACTCTAAAGTGTGCTTGTCGGCTTAGCCACATGCCCAGCTACATCCCTCTTGAATCCTGGCCACAAAAAATTTGTCTTTAGATTGTGGTACATTTTACAAACACCAGGATGAACATTTAGACTTGCTGCCTAAGTCCCTATACATTCGGCATATAGAGTCGATCCTCGTGGTGTAGTATTTCATCCTTGTTTTAGATCTCTTTCCTCATAGTACCAAGTTTCTATTTTCCAAAAATTTTCTTCAGTAATGGATCTTTGCTCTGAGCATCCCTGACTTTAGCCAACCAGGCTGATTGTATTTCCAAAGTGTAGACTAAGGACCTTTCCTGGTCTTGCCGAAACTCATGCAAAGCCAAGAAATAGCCCTAACAAGTAATGCCTCTAAAGTTTAAGAGTGAAGACTACCACAACAAGCTTAAGGTCATGAACGGGGTAATTCAACTCATTAGGCCTCAACTGCCTTGAGCTATAAGCATTCACCTGAATTTCTTGCATCAATACACATCTTAGACCAAAACCTGATGCACCTATGTACACCGCGAAAGCCTTATTTGGATTTGGAAGTATGAGTATTGGTGCGCTTGTCAACCTCTTCTTCAACTCTAAGTATACATCCTCACACTTTGGTGTCCAATCAAACTTCTGAGCTTTATTGGTCAAGGCCGTTAATGGTGTCGTTGTCACAAAGAATTTCTCTATGAACCTCATATAGTAGTCTACCAAGCCCAAGAAACTCCTGACCTCTATAACTGTAGTTGGTCTCTTCCACTCAATCACTGCTTGAACGATTTCAAATTAAATGGCAAACCCTAAGCACTTATAATGTATCCCAGAAACTACATCCTTTTGGACCAAAACTCACTCTTAAACAGCTTTGCATAGTATTGATTATCCTTCAACACTTGTAAAACTACTCTAAGGTGCTCATCGTGCTCTTGGGTAGTCTGCAAGTATACCAAGATATCATCAATAAAGACTTCAACAAACCGATTTAAGAACGGTTTGAAAATCCTATACATGGCTACCATGAATAATGCCAGGGCGTTAGTTACACCAAACGGCATAACTGTATTCTCGTAGTGCCCATATCTTGTCCAAAAAGTGGTTTTCAGGATATCTTCCTCCTTAACTTTGATATGGAAGTATCCAGACCGGAGGTTAATCCTGGAGAGCACCTTTGCTCCCCTGAGCCTATCAAATAGGTCATCAATTTTAGCAAGCGGATACTTATTCTTGACTATTACTACATTCAACTTTTTGTAGTTGATGCACAGTCTCAAAGTTCCATCCTTCTTCTTCATGAACATCACTGGGGTTCCCCACGGTAATACACTAAGCCTTATAAAGCGTTTCTCTAGCAGTTCTTCCAACTACTTCTTCAACTCATCCATTTCATAAGCTAACCTTTAGTAAGGTGGTATTAAAATTAGTTTTACTCCAGGCTGAAGATGGATAAAAAACTCGGTATCCCTCTTGGGTGGTAACCTAGGCAACTACACTGGAAACACTTCGGGGAACTGATTAGCTATAGGGACTTCTTTAAGTTCTTCTTTTATGGCCACTTCATTCAAAGAACAATATTCCTCCTCGTTGACTATGGGGATGAAATCCATAAGTCTAAAGTGCAAACTTTTAGCACTGGATGCTAACCCTCATGTGCAAGTCACTCTAGCTCCATAAGCATCAGTAATGTCAACTGAGTGACTAGCATAGTCAATTTGCACTTTGTACTTACTTAGCTAATCTATTCCTAGCACTAGGTCATAAGACCTCAAGTCTATAACCCATAACTCATAAGAGAAATCATGGTTGCCTAACTACAAAGGATACCAGGTAACAAATTCATTGGTTACAATAAAACTCCTCATTGCCATCCTAATGAGTCTTAACTCATCAGAGATTTCACGCTGCAATTTAAGTCTATCTACCAAAGCAGACGATATAACAAAAAAATGAGCTCTAGTATCAAAAAGTACTCTAACACTACCATTCTGGAAAGTAAAGTTACCTCGAACAATAGTTGGCTCTTTGGTCACTTGACTAGCCAAGGCAAAAACTCTTAGCTCAACTACTGTTACGGCCATACTAGGTCAATTTCCTATGACAAAATGGTGCAAGGGGTGGATTCCTAGGCAGACCCGGCAAGGGTCAAGCTTGTCGGCATTCCTTCGCCCAATAACCACTCCATCCATAGTTATTAGAAACATCGGTTCTCAAACTGCATGGCTTCGTGCCATGGAACTGTCTACACTTAGGGCATAAGCCCACTCTCATCCTCTTGAAAAGACCTTGACTTTCAGCCATCTTCCTGGTTGTTCGTCAAAACCGTAAAAAAATAATTCTGGTATCACTAACAACTCAGAATACATAAATTTGTAATACAGTAGTGAAAACCATGTTGAATGCAAAGGAAAATTCTTTTTCTAAAACTTCCTGACAGAAAACTGAAATAAAAGATTAGGGGGGATTGCTTGCAATAAAAAAATAGATAAAATAAAAAAAATAATCAGAGAACAAAATTAAGAAACCTATCACGTAAGAAACCAACAAAAAAATTAATAATTCAAACCCTGGCATCAATCAAAATCCATCACCGAATTCCTACAACTGATCATCGATGCATAGATAAATCAATCAAGACTTTGAATATTCATCGTTGGAGTTATCTTCCTACCTCTCCTTATTCATAGTTAATCAGAAAACAAGAGATCTAATTAACTCTAACTGCTAAACAACCTAAGATAGACACTTTGATTTAATTTAACAATTGTATTAAAAATTAGAGAGATCGATGAAACTAAATAACACAAACACAAGTGGCTGCATTTAATTTATTTGAATCTTCTCCTTAAGACCTAATGATTTATGATACAGTAAATCACTAAACCTCAGTTACTTCATAGATTAGAGAAACCAAACAATTACGGATTTGATTTATAACCCAGCAGTGATTGAATTCGAATAACAACTAGTAGGCCTCCTAGCATATAAACAAAATAATCATGAAATTAATAATAGAAGAACACCCAATACTCAAAATAATAATTGATGAATAAAAATAACTTTGATCTCACAGTGCTGAAGAATTCGGGGTTTCAATCTCCTTCAACCAAGAATAAAAAGACTACTGAAAAGAAAAGAAAAGAAACAAGAAAAGAAACAAAGAGAGTTCGGGAAAAAGAGGAGGCTGCACGCAGCCACCCTTTAAATACGCAAAAAAAAATATAACCTAGTATGCTAAATGCTCAAAATCTCTCTAAACTTTCTATATGTTTACAAAAGTACCCCAAACAATGCTCTAGAACAGTAGCAGTAACTTCAAGCTGAGATTTGACCTTGATGCAGTCACTATTTCTCAAATCTCAAAACATGAAAGTTGTAGAGCTTTTTCTTATCTTCAAAACGATGGTTGAATCGCATAAAACGGTCATCTAAAGCCAAAGATATGCCCAAAATACCGCAACTACTTCTGAACCAGTGGTGACTCGCAAATCGTGAGTTTGAAGCTGAATTTGACCCTCTTAACTTGCAAAATGGGTTCCATGGTATGAACGTGATTTGTATCTCCAGATGTTAGCTTTCCAATGAATTAAGAATCACTCAATTCTGATCTCTGTAGCTCAAGATATGATTTTTCTATTCGAATATCGCCAATCTATTAACATCATAAAAGAACACAACCAAATTAAAACTTGTAAAATTGCAAATTAAATCCACTTTCAATCAATTGAGTCCAAATATGCTCTAAGCTACAAAACATACTCAAAATATATCTTTAAGGTTCAAAACATATTAAAACATACTAAATATAAGAGAAATAAATATAATAAATATAAGCTTATTACTTCCTTACCATTGGACATTTCCTAGCACTTTTACTTAGGTTGGATGGTCCAACCTCCACATTTTTACTTAGAATTTTTGAGTTCTCAATTTCTCTCTCTAAGACCAATGCTTTCTAAACCACTTGGCGATAACTCTGAATGTCCATTGTCACCATATACTTCTGAAGAATAGGCTTAAGGCCTTGGAAAGACTTCTTGGCCTTTAACTCATTATTACCTACTATAGAAGGAACATATAGAATGAGCAAATTGTAGTGCTACTCATACTCCCTCACAAACATCTCTGATTAAATAAGGTTCTCAAACTGGATCCTTTTCTGATCTTGTGCAGCCTCACTGATATATTCCTGTCGTAACTTCCTCTCAAAGTCCGACCACTTGAGCACTTTTTTCTTTTCTTTCGGTCGAGTACCACTACTTTTCTTCAACATTTCCATCACATCGTCCCACCAAAATTAGACCCCCCCTCAAAAAGAAATTTACGAAGGCTATTCTCTGCTTCAATTCATAGCCTCCACAAGTGAAAAGTCTATTCAACCTGGATAACCAATCCACCACTCGATTAGGGTTACCTAACCCATTAAAATTTGGTGGGTCAACTGTTTTGAACTTCTCAAGCAATATCATTTGATGTTGGGTTTCTCCCCTCCTTGGAGCCTTCATAACCTCTAGCTCTTTCTCATGGTCATAAACAAGATCTCATTTTTTATGAGCCCTAGGCACTTGCCGATGTTCGGCATGCCTCTCTTGACCTTGGGATGCTTCATTCCCTTGGTCATTTTCTTCTTGAACAGCTCCTTCGTCCTCTTGGTCTTGGAACAACTCATTCATTATGGTAGTCATACCTTATGCCACTTGCACCAATGTCTACGTCATCCCCTAAATCACCCTGGATATCTCATTTAACCTTGCCACAACTGGATCATTAAAACCTTCACCAGGTTCCCTAGCTCCTCTTAAATCTCTTGACCTAGTGTCAACCATAGCAACCTATAACCAAAGATAGACGACACTCCCTCAATGTTGGTTGGTGCTAACTATCTTGGCACATGGACTTTTAACTAGATCTCAGTCTTTGCCTCCAATATCTACGAACTTTAAACTAGAGCTCTGATACCAAGAACTGACATGGCCACCTTTGGCCTTGCCCAAGAAGCCTATGAGAATAGATCTCACGGTGGTTGGAATTGACTAATTATATATGTGCGTGAATTAAAACTTTATGATACTAGTTGATTAACCTAGAAAATGCAAGATGCATGCTCTTTTAGCTTTGACTTGAGTGCATGGAAATCATAATAACATTTTCCTGGCCAAGGCATTTTTCATAGAAATCTCGTTCAAATAGTCAAAGCATATAAAATCAACATTTGAATTCATATTACTACACATAAGAATCATGTGAGGGCATTCAACAAAAAGTAGACTAATTCTCTTCACCCAAGAGTAGCCCTAGAGCTTAATGCTCTAAACATAGACATAGGAGGCAACTAGGCATACAATATACACAAGCCTCTTATTTAGATCCTTTTAACTAACTCCCACCCTGGATACAAGTCCTAGTGGCAAGTCACAAAAGCCTGTTCATGTGTTGCTAGCCTCTATGGCCAAGAAAACACTATATTTAGCACTGTTACTTGACCAACAAGTAACCATGAAGACTAGAATTGTGAAGATTCTTAAACAAAGTACTTACAACAACAAACTACCATGACAACCCTCTGCGGTTATCGGACTCAACAACGTCAGAATCTACACAACCTAGGCTAGGGAGTGAGAATTCAAAATTCTCAGCAAAAGGTCTTCACCTGTAAGAAGATACCAAGGACAACATATATGTGAACATATGTATTCTGTTGTGAGCTTTTATAGCTTGAGGCTAAAGTTATACGCATAGGTTTCAGTCCTTTGGGACTTGTCCTCAACCTAGTCCTTGAACTACAAAGCAAAGCATTGTCTACTAGCAAGCATAGCTTACTAGCCTAACCAGTAAAAATTTACTAGTTGAAATTCCCTTATGTTGTGCAAGGGCACTATGGTAGGGCCAATGTCGACTAGGCCTTAAAGACCCATTAGGTGCACCAAGGCTTCACATCGAAACCTTGCGCCTGATGGTAGGTCACTGATGGTACTAAACCTTTCACCCAAACTAGAGATACTTCATTTGACCTTTAGAATACTTTAAATCTTAGGTACCCTAAACACCCCATCAAACCTCTCCTTGAACCCTTGAGCAAAATTGGAAATTTTTAGCCAACATAACTATGGCATTGCCATAGTTATCAATTTCCTGGAAGTTTTGTAATATACTTTGGAAAACTTCCCAATCATACCAAACATGCTTGGATAGCTGTCCAACTTCACATACCTACAAAACATGTTGCAAAAGCTACAATCAACTATCACAAGTATAACTATGATGCATTATAACATCATTCCAAGCTTCATCAATCTCATAGTCCACCATGATCAAACTTGCCCACTAACTAATGCTATTGTCAAAACTACTTGAATTCATCAAGCAAACATACTCTAATAGCATTAATCAAGCATGAAACCATAACTCCCTTACCTTGATTCTAACTCACAAGCAAGAACTAAGCAAGTCTTTCACAAAATCAAAGTTCCAAAAAGTTCTACCTAAGTTCTAACCAAACAAAGACATAAGACACCAAATTACTTACTTCCAACCAAAACCCAAGCTTCTAAACATCAAATAAACAAGATATCACTATAAACACACTTGTTACCTTGCATCAGAAATAGGGGCTAGCTGTAAACGTGATTCCAAGCTCCAAAAACATGAAAATTGACTTGAATTAAGCTTCTCTTAGCATATATACCCTTGGTACCTTCAATTTTTACCAAAATCTCATGGTTTTGAGATTGAATTCTTGGAAAAATCAAGGGGTGAATGATGAACTCGGGTTTGAAGCAAAAATGGCAGCCATCCTCACTTTACCAAGTTTTATACCCTTTTAAACACCAAGCCACTCAAGTTTATAAAAAGTTGCAAAAAACCCCCTTTCTTAAATAGTAACTATAGTCAAACATTAGTCGAATCTTATTTATTTGACTTAAGTTTAGGTTTAAAGCAAAAGTTAGGTTCCCAAAACTCATTTTTAGCTCTTAGGACTCGGCTCGACACTTCGGGATGTAAAATTACCATTTTACACTTGAACCTTATTAGGTGTCTTAAACTCCTTGGAACTTAGTAAACGTTGTCTAACAAACTAATTCTTACTGTGTGAACTTGAAATAAGGTTTCAAACTAGAACTTAACTACTTTACCTTGCTCAAACGAGTTTCCTACTAGGAGAGTTATAACAATCCCAATACCTTTAGGTTGCCACACCCATCGCTACATACCGCCATTCTACCTTATCACCATGTGCTCTTCTTGAATCCAATTTAAGTCTGCCACCAAATCAAAATTAGAGAATCCACACAACATTTGAACATAGCACTTCCACCTTTTTTAATTCATATCGTTTGAAAAAATTATGTGTGATCAACTGCATTTCTTCATTTCCACCAATTTAAAAAATCTCTCATGATTATTTCATTTTAACCCAAAAACGAGCACCCTACCATTTGATCGGACTTGATGTTATCGTTCGCAGATAAATTCCTAGAGAATTCTTTCCACTTTGAGATGAGCCAATGAATTTCTTCACCTACTAAATTGATTGAATCTTGAACTCAACACCCGATTTCAATAATATAGATGGTATCCTTAAGTTTTTCTGCAGTCAACAATTATATTGAAAGACTTTTGTGCACTAGAAATGAAGATTTCATCATCAAACCTCATTACTACTAAAAAAACAATTTTTTCCAACTGTCTTTATTTCCAACGACTTAGCCGTTGGAACGATTACGACATTAATTTACAGGGTTTTTATATAATATTTCCAACGGGTTTAGCCGTTGGAAAATATATTATTTTTAGGGGAAATTAAAGTAAATTTTTCCAACGGCGTGAGCCATTGGAAATAGGTTTAAGTAATTTATGCTGCTTTTTTATTTCCAATGGCTAATATGGTTTGATGGCAAATTAAAGTAAATTTTTCCAATGGCTTGAGCCGTTGGAATTAGATTTAAGGAATTTATGCTGCTTTTTTATTTCCAACGGCTTTAGCCGTTGGAAAATATATGGTTTGATGTCAAATTAAAGTAATTTTTTCCAACGGCTTAAGCCGTTGGAATTAGATTTAAGGAATTTAAAGTTTTTAGTATTTCCATCGGCTTTAGCTGTTGGAAAATATATGTTAATATGGGAAATTAAAATAAATTTTTCCAACGGCTTGAGCGGTTGGAAGTAGTTTTCAGTAATTTATGCTATTTTTTATTTCCAACGGCTGAAAATACTTGGATATAATATTTGTATTTTTAGGGTTTCCAACGGCTTAGGCCGTTGGAAAATAATTAAGACATTTTCAGATTACCAACGGCTTTGACCATTGGAATATCATTTTTTTAAATGCACCGTTTTGAAATTTTTTTCCAATGGCCTTACAATTTAAATCCCCCCCCCCCAAGATCGTCTTCTTCATCGTGCAGAGACGAAAATCATCTCTGTCTTCTCTCTTCACGTTTCTTCGTCCCACACGCACACACTTCACGTTCCTATTGTCGATGAAGGGCATATTCAGCTTCCTCGAGATCGTTTGTAGGTGGATCTGATGTCATTGTTGTAGATCTGTAGGTTAGTTTGGTTTTTTTTCATTTTAGTTTCTTTTTTTTTTTTTCGGATTTTCGTGCTTTGATGTTTAATATTGATAATGGGTTGAAGATTTTGCTTGTTGTGCCAGATTGCAAGCCATTCCCATACATTTGAAGGAAGTAAAATTTTGGATTTGTGGTAAGTTGGTTTAATACATATTTTTTAATTTTTTTTCCCAAAACATACTTAAAATTCGGATTATGTAATGTTAATTTGGTTTGAAATATGTGAAATGTATGTGATTTGTAGTTGTTGATGGTTGGATGTGAAGTATTGAGGTTACCCATTACAATTTCAAATTTATGTCCATTTTCTTACTTTTTTTCTTATTTTCGGGATTAATTTAAAAATAGGAAATTATTAGTTTTAAGTAAATTGTTTAGGTAGCATATTTATGTGGGAAATTAGTTAGTATATTTAAAAATAGTAAATAATTAGTTTTAAGTAAATTGTTTAGGTAGTATATTTATGTGTGAAATTAGTTAGTATATTTAAAAATAGGAAATAATTAGTTTTAAGTAAATTGTTTAGGTAGTATAATTATGTCTGAAATTAGTTAGTATATTTGAAAATAGGAAATAATTAGTTTTAAGTAAATTGTGTAGGTAGTATATTTATGTGTGAAATTAGTTAATATATTTATAAATAGGAAATAATTAGTTTTAAGTCAATTGTTTAGGTAGCATATTTATGTGTGAAATTAGTTAGTATATTTGAAAATATGAAATAATTAGTTTTAAGTCAATTGTGTAGGTAGCATATTTATGTGTGAAATTAGTTAGTATATTTGAAAATATGAAATAATTAGTTTTAAGTCAATTGTGTAGGTAATATATTTATGTGTGAAATTAGTTAGTATATTTAAAAATAGGAAATAATTAGTTTTAAGTAAATTGTTTAGGTAGTATATTTATGTGTGGAATTAGTTAGTATATTTAAAAATAGGAAATAATTAGTTTTAAGTAAATTGTTTAGGTAGTATATTTATGCGTGAAATTAGTTAGTATATTTATAAATAGGAAATAATTAGTTTTAAGTCAATTGTTTAGGTAGCATATTTATGTGTGAAATTAGTTAGTATATTTGAAAATAGGAAATAATTAGTTTTAAGTCAATTGTTTAGGTAGTATATTTGTGTGTGAAAGTAGTTAGTATATTTAAAAATAGGAAATCTTTACTTTGAAGTCAATTGTTTAGGTAATATATATTTTTTAACTAACAATGTTTAATTGGATTTATTGTTACAATGTTTTAAGATTTGGAATTAATATAAAGGTACAAAATATTTATATTTAAATAAGTTTGTTTGATTAAGTTTGACCTTAAATATAATATATGTCAATAATACTAATAATAATAATAATAATAATAATAATAATAGTAATAATATATAATAATTCAAATAATAATTATTATACTAAGAGTAGTAGTAAATTAATAGTAATAATAATAATAATTATTATTATTATTATAATACTAATAATAAATGCAATAAGAGTAGTAATAATTATAATAATAATTATAATAATAATAATAATATTAACAATAGTAGTAGTAGTAGTAGTAGTAGTAGTAGTAGTAGTAGTAATAGTTGTAGTAGTAATAGTAAAAATAATAATACTAATAATAATAAGAGTAATATTTATAATAATAATAATAATAATAATAATAATAATAATAAGAGTAGTATTAGTAAGAATACTAGTACTTAAAATTAATAATTATTATAGTAAGAGTAGTAGAATAAAAAAAATTTAATAATAATAATAATAATAATAATAATAATAATAATAATAATAATAATAGTAGTAGTAGTAGTAGTAGTAGTAGAATAATAATAATAATAATAATAATAATAATAATAATAATAATAACAATATTTTTGCAACTAGTAGTTGTAGTTGTAGTAGTGGTAGTAAAAATAATAATTATAATAATAATAAGAGTAATAATAATAATAAGAGTAGTAGTAGAATAATAATAATAATAATAATAATAATAATAGTTGTGGTAGTAGTATTAGTAATACTAATAATAATTATAATAATAATTATATGGATAAAATATTGAAAAGTTCATCCTATTAAGTAGTAACAAAAAACCTTAAATAAAAACCCTAAACCCAAATGCGTTGCCAGCCTTTATTGATGAATTGTAATTGAATTCCCGTAAATCCTAAACCTTAAACATAAGTATTGTTAACCTTAGCTAAACAATAAATAGTAAATACGCATTGTTAGTTTTAACTGACATTGTTTAAATTAAGTGAAATATTAATGTATGCAATTAATAATAATATGTTGGCTATTGATACATGCGATTCTTGGATTTAATTTTTTATATGATTTAATTTACGAAATTAATTTTATGTGTTCATGCTTTCGTATATGTCATAAAGGTAAATATATAATTTCCATTGGTAGGACTTCATGGAACAAGAACGTAGTTGGATGTATAGTAGTCGTTATTTACCTGGGTGAGTTGGGTAAAAAGAGGAGCGAGTCGTAGTGGAGCAAACTGAACAACAAGCATCACATTATGAGCGGAAGCTAGAGCGTCTGAAGAAGAGACAACGAGTTGAGCTCGAGTACATATGTAAGTCAATTGGCATTCCCCCGCCCGCGCCTCCTGCAAATGATGATGATGCCTCGGGATCGGATTAACAATAGATCAGGTATATCATGCTACCATGTGTGTTTATTAACAAACAAACATTTATTTGGAGAATGAAACTATGTAATTTCTATTATGAATGTTTTTATGTGGATTTATAAGTACATTTATACCATGACTTAGTCATTTTAATTGTGTATGATTTTATGTCGTTATATATATATATATTTATCTAATTTCAGTTAAAAATTTGACTACATACGATATAATTATCTGGACTATAACAAGTTAACGTTTAAACTAAACATTCAATTGGAATGAACAGCAAAGGGATAAATAATATAAATGAAAAAAAAATTCCAACGGCCAAAGCCGTTGGAAACTTTAAATATGGCCGAATTTGCAACTACCTAGGCAGTTGGAAAATTTTCCAACGGTGTAAGTAGTTGAAAAAGGAAAAATTTTCCAACTGCTCAGGCAGTTGGGCAGTTGGAAAAATCTCCAACTGCCTAGAAAGTTGGAAGCCGTTGAAATACCAAAAAAATAAAATTATAACTACAGCCGTTGAAAATTTCCAATTGCTTATTTTCCTATGGCTGACAGTTGAAAATTTCAATTGCTAAGATCTGGGCCGTTAGAAGTTTTATTTTCAACGAAAGGATTTCCAACTGCGAAAGTTCCAACGGCTGACCATTGGAAACCTAAAATTTCCAACTATCGGCCGTTGGAAATGGCAATTGGAAAAAGACAATTTTTTAGTAGTGCATAAGTCCCTAAAAATTTTAGATAGACGCTGTGAGAGATTGGGCTTTTAGTGATACTAGATTTCATCACAAAAATGTGGCATCAGAAATAGTATTTGTGATGCTAGTTTTGCACCTTCACAAAAAGTGGACTTTTAGTTGCAGAAAAAAACATCAATAACATGCTAACGTGTGCCAAAAATTATCGTCACAATGAACAAGTGGTATCATTCATGGTGTTTCTAACACAAATGATTGTTCTTTTGTGATACAATTATTCATCATTATCATACAATTTATGACAAATGATTTTGTCATTTTTTCATGCCTCGATAGTGATCACATAATTTGTCACTGATGTAAAATCTAATAACAAGTTTCATATGCAAAATTTGAGATAAAAACCGTTATAATAACTCCAAATTAATATTCTTGAATCTAGTTCCTCCAAGTGATTTTTGGTTTTTTGAAGAGTGCGTTATTAAGCCTAGTCTAGCTAAGAATTCCGTAAGACAATGGAGCAATGGTTGGGTTGCTTAATCATTTGTTTTTCATATATTAAATATTACTTGATTTTTTTCTTTAATCTAATCAAACAAAAATAGAAATAGAAAAAAAATATTGTAATATAAACAAAATCCAGCCACGTACTGACTAAACTAGACACATTATAAGGATAAAATTCATTTATCTTCCCTAATATTTTTGCATTATTCTAAATGGAGTACTAATATTCATTTTGTTTTCTCCGAATCCGTAACCTTCCTATTTTTGTCTCAATCTTGGTGCTTCCGTTAAATTCTCAATTAAGTTTAACAGCATCTCAGTAGAAATTACAATTTTGGTCCATATATTTTTTTCCTCTTACTCAAATCACCCTTAAACCTCCAAATTTAACACTTCAAGCGCATCTCCCACAACCCACTAGCCAACTCCGCCACCAACCACTCCCTAGGCATCTCCACCGCTGCCAAATTTAAGGTTTCCCCTTCCTTATGGGACGAAGAACTCGAAATCTCCCGCTCGTGAACTTTTCGCTCTACACGAACAGCTCGTGGGCCAACTTCGATTACATAGACGTGTCGGAAAACGCCTTGACGGGGCCTATTCCACCGGACATATGCAAGCAGGGAACGATGAGGGGTCTTCTCATCTTGCAAAACAAGTTCTCCGGCGAGATTACGGTGACTTACGCCAACTGCAAGACCTTGCAACGGTTCAAAGTCAGCAACAGCTCTCTTTCCGGCAACGTCCTCCCTGGAATTTGGGGGCTGCCTGGAGTGAACATAATTGATATCGCTTTGAAAAAAATCGAAGGCTGGATTACTTCTGATATTAAGAATGCCCAAGCTTTGAGTCAATTGCATGCAAGCTTCAATAGTTTATCAGGGAGCATGCCAGAGGAGATTTCGGTGGTGACATCTTTGGTCACCATTGAAGTCAACAACAACCAGCTTCTCGGGGAAAATTTGATCACCGCGGGGAGGGTGGTAGGGAAGTGAATGGAGAGATAAATTTAATTAAGGTGAAACCTATTAGGTAATTAAAATTCAAATGGAAAGAATTAATTGCTTTGGAATTATACCATAGTTGTGAAAGGAGCTACATAAAAGAAATATCATAAAAGTTGTTTTCAGACACACACAAAAAAAAAAGAAAAAGAAAATTTAAAACTCACAATTTTTTTTAATAAAAATCAAGTATTTTCCTTTTTTTTTTTATAATATAAATAGCCCATTTTATTAGTAATCAATATGTTCATAAATTTAATTTTCATAAAATGTTATTCAAAATTAGGGTAAAAGACTAATAAAGTGAAATTATATAGGTCCCGCCAATCAAGAGAAAATTTACATCAGTACCAAATTACTAAATTGTTTACAAGGAAATCTGCAGTCATAATTATTACTAAAATTAACAGTATGAATTGAGACATATTTTGTTTAAGTCACAAATATGAATGTCCTTAGTGAAGAATATATGAATCATCACATATAGTTGCTATAGTGACAAAATAATCTTTTGTCACAAATAATTGATATATTTCGTTTCAAAATCATGTGCTAGTCACAAGAATGATTATTTTTATTGATGAAGTTATAATGATGATTGGTTTATTGGCCACTAAATAAGAACTCTTGAAGCAATTGTGATGAAATGCACAATTTGTGACAAAAACTATATTTTCTTGTGACCAACCCAGCAGGTGACTATCTTCATTTTATAGCATTTTTTTTTTCTCAAACTCATTGAGTTCAATAGTATATATATTTTTTACCATAATGCTGTAGTGAAAATATGTGTTGTCACTTAAAACTAGATTTGCTACCATGCTTACTCGTAACAAAAAGCTAGAATTGGTCAATTACCTACCACAAAAAAACATTGTATATTGTGACTTGTCCAATGAATGTCATAGATATTAGTACTTAGTATCAAATTTTTACTGACTATCACAGGAATGTTACTGGTAGTAGTTGTTGTAAGAAAAAGATACTCATCAGTAACAACTAATATTAATTGCCCAAAGATTTTTCATTTATCATAAATATATTGATTTTAGTGTCAAATAAGAGTGACAACTACACAATTTATCAATAAATAATACGTTTATAAGTACTTGTGACTAGGGCTGAAAATGGGCCGGGCTTTATTTGGGTAGCTCGAGCTCGAGTAAGAGATTTTCGAGTCGGGTATTTTCGAGCTCGAGCTCGAGCTCGAGCCGAAAATTGGGCTCGAGTTATTTTCGAGCCGAGCTCGAGCCCACACATATTCGGCCCTTTAGGCCCTCGAGCTTACCAGGCCACCTATTTATATTATTGGGCCTTCCCTTAGTCCCAGCCCAGTAAACCCACTTACCTTCGCCAGTTTCGGCCCTTCACCCCTTCCCCTTAGTCCCTACTCCGCCCCCACTCCCTCTCGAGTCTCGGCCTCTCTCTCGCTCTCGCAGACGCAGACTCCAGTGGCTGGGCCTATCGGGTTTCGTCGCTTCTCCTGTCGGAATCGGATTCATCAGCGTTAGGCCGTCGTCAGTGCCTTCATTCAGATCAGTTTCAGACCGTCAGTCTCCCCGTCGGATTCATCAGCGCCGTCGCACTCTCTCTCGCGGCCTCGCCTAGTCGCCTTCGTACTTTGCAGTGGATTCCGATTCCCTCTTGTCTCCGACGGACCAACGCTTCCACTCTACGACGCCGACGCTTCAGAATCGATTGTGGTCGGCTCCGCCTCGTCTCACCTGGTATTTTGAAAACTGGATATGTGTTCGCGTTTCAATTTTGTTGATCGTACGCGATTTCCTTGGCTTGATTTGAACAAGTTTTAGTAGCTTTTTTTTTTCAGATTAATTGCTTCTTCTAATGTTCATCGTGTTCCTTGACTCGATTATGCTCTTGATTTCGTACTTCTCGTCATAAGGATGTGAAAAAAAACCGATAAAATCGTTAGATGATGTTCTGATAATGTTTACAAAATTAGGGTAAACTGGCAAAGGATTAGAAAGTCTAGGATAGATTTTGTCATTTTCTCTTGTTTAGTTATCTCTATCAAAAATTACAGGTTTAGTCCCTATCTTTTATCTAATCTGCAAGTATTGTGCTAACGTTTTATATGTGCTATTCGAGCCCAACAAGCCTTCGGGCCAAGCTCGAGCTTATCTCGAGCCGAGCTCGAGCCTAAAAAAATTGGGCTCGAGCAATTCGAGCTCGAGCTCGAGTAGTACCGAATAGCAAAAGGGCCGAGCTCGAGCTCAGTGGGCTCGAGCTCGGCCCGGCCCATTTTCACCCCTACTTGTGACCAAATAGTTGAGTTATCATTAAAGTCACTATTTTTTTGTGATGGATACAATTTTCCTCGCTAAAAGTTCATCATTGAAAGTCATCTTTCTTGAAGTAAGAGAAGCAGAGCTTTCACTCCAGTAGTTCCCTCTCCTTATAGATAAGCACCTTGATAAAAAAATATATATAAATCTAGTGTCAGGTTAATTTAAAATAATTTATTTAACCTTTTATAATTTTTTATCTAGAGCCTATGTTATTTTAACTAAATTTTTAAGAATAATTTATTTACTTTACCTAAAAATAAGCTACTTTAGATTATCGAAGTTAATACTGAACGAACTTGGTCAGAATGATTGTTGTACCTTCTTCAAACATTTAACATATAAAAACTACAATTGCATGCAAATCACGTTTCCAATGATAACATTTAAATAATCAATTATAAAAACAACGTGACTTGGTCCCAACCGACTTGTGCGTCATTGATGATGATAAGATCAGAATAAAAATAATGCCCAAATAAACTGTCGGTGGGGGTGCAGGGGCGTTATTGACCCTAGTCAAGTAGTCATGGTATAATGTTGTTAAAATTGGATTTCTACAAAAAGTCGTTTTAGTTTTTGTATAGACATAAAATCATAAAAAGTAGTAGAGTCATAAGATTTTATCAAATTAAAAAAATATAGTTATCTAAATTATATCAAGAAGTTCATATTATATAATTTTTTCACTTACTAATATTTTAATACCATAAAAATGTCATGACATAAACATATAATACAAAAAAAAAGTTTTCAAATTCATAATTCATAAATAAAAATTTAAAAACATCCCAATTATCTAATGGAACACAAAAAACGTTATGACCAATAATAGTATCAATATTATTATTTTCTAAATTCATATCTTCTTCTTCTTCTTTTTTAATTTTATCATTTAATAGGTTAAACTCATTTATGCAAATATTTGTATTATCATTGACATTTTCTTTGCCTACAACCACATTTACATAAACTTGACAACCAGGATTATTAAAATCGTAGTGAAGAAGAGTAATCAAGCAACACTATGAGCCTGAGAGAAAAATAATAAATGATTTACGTTTTTTTCAATTATCTTTATTTATTTATTTATTTTAATCTAAATTAGTCTACTTTGATTGTATAAATTAATATATTTTTTGCTTGCTTTCATTTTTTAGCCCAATTTCAGGAAATTTGATATAATAACATAGAAACGTAAAGTCATAAAATTTCTAAGTTTTTAAGACTAATTCTGTTAATTTTGGTCCCAATTAAGTTTAACAGAATCTCAATAGAAATTACAATTTTGGTCCATATATTTTTTTCTGTTAATTCTGTTAATTGCTTTGGAATTATACCATAGCTGTGAAAGGAGCTACATAAAAGAAATATCATAAAAGTTTATTTCAGAAAAAAAAAGAAAATTTAAAACTCACAATTTTTTGACTAAAAATAAAGTAATTTCCTTTTTAAAAAAAATATAAATAGCCCATTTTATTAGTACTCAATATGTTCATAAATTTAATTTTCATAAAATGTTATTCATAATTAGGGTAAAAGATTAATAAAGTGAAATTATATAGATCCCGCCAATTAAGAGAAAATTTATATCATCACCAAATTACTAAATTGTTTACAAGGAAATTTGTAGTCATCGCTAAATTACTAAATTTTAGAAATATTGATTACTAAAATTAACAGTATGAATTGGGACATATTTTGTTTAAGTCACAAATATGAATGTCTCTAGTGAAGAATATATGAATCATCACATATAGTTGCTATAGTGACAAAAATCTTTTGTCACAAATAATTGATACATTTCGTTTAAAAATCATGTGGTAGTCACAGGTATGATTATTTTTATTGACCAACTTATAATGATGATTGGTTTATTGGTCACTAAATAAGAACTCATGAAGCAATTGTGATGAGATGCACAATTTGAAACTAAAACTATTTTCTCTTGTGACAAACCCAACGGGTAACTATCTTCATTTTATATTTTTTTTATCTAAAACTTATTGAGTTCAATAGTATATATTTTTTTACAACAATGCTGTATTGACAATACATGCTGTCACTTGAAACTAGAATTGCTACGATGCTTACTCGTAACAAAAATCTAGAATTGGTCAAATATCTATAAAAAAAAAAGCATTATATATTGTAACTTGTTTGATGAATGTCACAGATATTAGTACTTAGTATCCAATTTTTACTGACTATCACAAGAATGTTGCAGATAGTAGTTGTTTTAAGAAAAAAGATACTCATCACTAACAACTAATATTAATTGCCAAAAGATTTTTTAGTTATTATAAATATGTTGATGTTAGTGTCAAATAAGAATGAAAACTACTCAATTTATCAATAAATAATAAGTTTTTAAGTACTTGTGGCCAAATACTGAAGTTATCATTAAGGTCACTACTTTTTTTGATGGATTCAGTTTTCATCACTAAAAGTTTGTCATTAAAAGTCATCTTTCCTGAAGTAAGAGAAGTAGAGCTTCTCACTCTAATACTTCCTCTCCTTATAGATAAGTTCCTTGATAAATATATAAATAAATCCAGTGTCAGGTTAACTTAAAATAATTTATTCAACTTTTTATAATTTTTTATCTTGAGCCTATATGCTATTTAAAAGCTAATATTATGTTGATATAACAAGCCGCTAAAATAAAATCTTTCATGATGTAACTAAAGTTTTAAGAATAATTTATTTACTTTACCTAAAAATAAGTTACTTTAGATTATCGAAGTTAATACTGAACGAACTTGGTCAGAATGATTGTTGTATCTTCTTCAAACATTTAACACATAATAACTACAATTGCATGTAAATCACGTTGACAATGATAACATTTAAATAATCAATTATAAAAACAACGTGACTTGGTCCCAACCAATTTGTGCGTCATTGATGATGATAAGATCAGAATTAAAATAATGCCGAAACATTAGGTGCGCCATTGATTGACTCTAGTCAAGTAGTCATGGGATATCTCAATTGGACGAACCCATAAAAAGTCTGGAACCTATATTATTTCAAAACTAATATTCCCTCGTCTCATAATATTTGTCATCTATTACTTTTCAGGCAATTTCAAAATAATTGTCATTTTTTTTCTTTCTAAATAAGGTAATTTTTTTTACTATGACATATATATATATATATATATATATATATATATATATATATATATATATATATCATTTAAAGGAGAGAAGTTGAGAAAATTAAATAGCAATCCAAAATTATTGCAAAGGGGGGTCCCTATAGCTAGTAAACCCCAACATTAAATAATGAATCTTATAAAATTGCATGTACTATAATGTAAAGATGATAAATTATTTTTTAGAAGAAAATTTGAAACTTCCTTTAATTTAACCTTTTTTTTTTCTATTGTTAGTCGAACAACTAGAAAAATATATGAACTATAGAGAAGATGAGGATATAAGAAATAAAAGTCTCATTTTAGCTCTTATATATATATATATATATATATATATATATATATATATTTCAGTTATCTTATTAACTTTATCTTGTGTTTAATAAGCTTCATAAATTTTCTTATGTTAGAAGTAGAAAAAAAGAGTGGCAAAAAAGGTTCAAGCCCTAGATAGAAAAATGTACAAAAGTTAGTGGGCCAAGATAGGACTTTTCCCATTATTCTAACGATCAGCTAAGAGAAAAAATTGATACATTTTCTATTTTTCTTGAGATAATAGCAGCATATTATTTTTTCAATAGATATCATAAAAATTATGGGGTCTATTAAAAAATTTAAAAGGATCCAATTACTTAATCATATACTCCATCCATTTTACATTAATTGAATATTTTATCTTTTTTTACTGAAGTTTGACTTGAATATATTCGTATTAATATGTATTGAAAAAAAATTCTTAAAAATGATATTTAGAAACTATAATATTTAAATTTTGATTTTCATATAAAATATTCATATTTTTATAATAAATTTTGAGAGAAATAAAATTATAAATTAATTACTGTAAATAGTAAAATGGTCAGTCTTTGTGAAATAGAGGGAGTATCTTTTATCCACAAATTTCTAGAAAAAGGGGGTCCATGGACCTCCATATGCTGTAAATGAATCTGCCTTTGACTAAAGGTATGTAAGACCTATTAAAAATGATATATGTTTGTCACTTTTTTTAGAGAAGTGCATGTACTTTTAGATCAAAATAAATAAAATAATATTTTTATATTAAAAGAAAGGAAGTAAAAAGTTACTTACTGAGAAAACCATAACCAGATCGATCTATATGATGACCATTATAGGTGCATTGAAACTGTTCGATTATGTGTTGTGATTATGCAATTAAAGCACAAAATATATTTTCAAACTAGTCAATCATATGTGTTGACACCCAATTTCGTCCGGCCATTAAAATAATTTTAAAAAAAATTTAAATAAAAAAAATTAAATAAAAAATGTATTATTATTATTGTTATTATTATTACTAATTTTTTTTTAATTAGTTTAAAATATATTTTTGTTTTGTTTTATGAAGATTTGATATATTTGTCTATATGTGTATGTTTGAAAGAAAAAAAAGAAAAAACTCCATAAAAATGACAAAATTTAAAAGTTTGAGGTAAAAATGACAAAATTAAGAAGTTTCAGGCAAAATTGACAAATTCTGAAAGTTTCAGGAGCATTTGGCAGTTTGTCACATAAAATTTTGAGCCTGCCGACGTTTTTGTCTCAAATTGACAGAAAACGACAAAATTGTCAAAATCAGAAGCTTCAGGAACTTATCCAGAGGCTGAGAGACGTAAAGGACTAAAACTGTCATTTTACCAATTTAAGAGATAAGTTTGAAATTTTTTATTAATTTATCCATCAACAGTTCAGCTAAACTTCCTCTATAAATAGCCCCCCAAATTTCGTGTTGAACACAGAAAAAAATAGCAAAAAAACTTAGAGCTCCGTTTCAAAAAAAAGGGAAAAATACAGCCCTTAGCCCCAGCCCTCTTCCCTTCTTCCCCAGAAAGCCAAAATTTTTTTTTTTTCACTGTTGTTCCCTCTCTCTCTCTCTCTCTCTCTCTCTCTCCGCCCGCCGCCGCCGCCCTACGCCGTTCGCCGCCGCCGTGCCCTCCCCTCGCCGCACCTGCCGCCGCCGCGCTCGCCCTCGCCGCCAGCCGCCCACGCCGTTCCCCCCGCCTCACCTTCCTTTTTCCCCTCGCATCGCCCCTGCCCGCCGCCGCGCCGCCCCTGCCTGCCACCGCGCCGCCCTCGCCGCCGATCCCCCCCCCCCCCCCCCCCCCCCCCCGTGCCCCACGCCGTCGCCCCCTGCCCCTGGCCGTGCCGCCAGCTGCCCCTCCCTTTCCCCCCCCTCGCGCCGTCGTCGTTCTCGTTTCCCAGGAATTCAAAATTTTAATTCAAAAGGGTAAACCCATGTTTCACCCATCATCTTTTCAATTTCTTTCTATTAAGTCACTAACCTTTTTATTTTGTCTTTGCAGAAAATTAATTAATTAACTCTTTTATTTTTTCTACTTGTTTATTTATTTGTTTATTATTGTTATTATTACTAACCTTTTTTTTTTTTTTTGTTATTAGCAACTAACAACTAACTTGCTAATTTTTACTAACCTTTATTATTATTGTTGTTAATAATTAATTAAATTGTCTAACTTTTATTTTTGTTGTAATTAATTAACTTAATTAAACTTGGCTAACTTTTATTTATTGTTGTTAATTAATTAACTTAATTAAACTTGGCTAATTTTTATTTATTGTTGTTAATTAATTAACTTAATTAAACTTGGCTAACTTTTATTATTATTGTTGTTAATTAATTAAATTAATTAAATTGTCTAACTTTTATTTTTGTTGTAATTAATTAACTTAATTAACTTGACTAACTTTTTATTATTGTTGTTAACAATTAATTTAATTAAACTTGGCTAATTTTTATTATTGTTGTTAATTAATTTAATCTAACTTTTACTAACCTTTTTTATTGTTATTAACTAACTAATCCAACTAATCTAACTATAATTAATTGTGCTAACTTTTATTATTATTGTGTTATTAAAGTTGATGGCCAAAAAGCCCCACTTTATTAATTGAATTTTTTTTTATGATTAAAAGATAAAAAAAGGAATTTTATGTGAATAATTTTCTAAAGGCTAATAAAAATTACTTTTTTTTATTTTGAAACAAAGTCTTTATTCCTTTTAATAAACAAACATAATGAAATAATTCAAAAATAAAATAAATAAATAAATAAACATAAAATCATTCTTTTAATACATCTTTAAAATTAATAATTAATGAAATAAAAAAAAATTAAAACTCCATGACCAAATGATCCGCCAGGATTCATGGCTCGGAAATATTTTTAAATAAAATATATAAATAAATTTTTTTCTTTATAAAAAATAAAAAAAAAAACTTTAGACTAATATATTAATTATCTATTAATATATAATTTTTTTTAGTTTTCTTTATTAATAAAAAGAATAAAAAGCGTAAAAATTTTGGGTTAATATTTTATTCAGTAATATTTTACTTATTAAATTATATAACTTTTTGTTTCTTTTATAAAAATCTTAATCAAATAATTTCAAAATAATACAAAATAAAACAAAAATAATTGAATTTTCTCTTAAATATTTTTGACTTATTGATTAGATATATTTTCAGAAATATAAATTAAAATTAAAAAAAAAAATCTTTCATCAAACAAAGAAGAATATAAAAATAAAAATATCAAGACTTTTGTTTTAAAATACATATAAGTTTTCGGTTAAATAATCTTTTATTCCAAAATAAATTAAATAAATATCAAAACTTTTCTTCTTTTGTTTAAAATTTTTGATTCTCTTAATAAAAAAAAAATAATAAAAAAATAATAAAAAAATAATAAAAAATAATAAAAATAATAAAAATTTTTAGTTCATGGTATATTGGCTGGAAACTGTCTCGTGCCCGCTTTTGAGCTGCTTCACCTGGTGAAGAGGGTCTGGCTGAGTAACAACGCCCCGTACCATGATCAAAATTTTTATTTTTAAACTCTTTTAAATTAACTTCTTATTAAATAAAAATTAATTATTATTTTTTTTTAATTCTTTTATAAATTGAGTAATCCTTTAAAATAATAAATATCTTTCATTAAACAAGAAAACAAAAAAAGTAAACAAGAAAAAAAAAGAAAGATAAGAAAAATAAAAGAAAGATAAGAAAGAAAAATAAAAGAAAGATAAGAAAGAAAAGAAAGATAAAAAAAATAAAAGAAAAGATAAGAAAAAGAAAAGAAAGAAAGAAAAGACAAGAAAAATAAAAGAAAGATAAGAAAGAAAAATAAAAGAAAGATAAGATAAAGAAAAGAAAGGAAAGATAAGAAAAAGAAAAGAAAGATAAAAGAAAGAAAAAGAAAAAGAAAAGAAAGAAGGAAAAGAATAAAAAAAGAAAGAAAAGAAAAGAAATTAAAAGAAATTTAAAAAAAAAAAGTAAAAATAAGTAAAAAAGAAGAAAAAGAAAGAAAGTAAAAAAAGAAGTAAAAATATAAAGATAAATTTTTAGTTAGTATTAAAAATCATTCATAAATAAAAAGAATTACCATTTAAAAATTAATTTCATAATAATAAGAATTAAATAATTACGATAAATCAATTTCCATATCCGGATGATCCGGCAGGATCTACGGTTTGGAAAATATCAAACTTTTTAAAATAAATAAATTAAATAAATACAAAGATAAAAATCCATGTTTACAATATGGATTAAATTATTTAAAATTTCACCAAATTCCGTGTCCAAATGACTCGGCAGAGTCCATGGTTCGGAATCAAATCTTCCGTGTCCAAATGACTCGGCAGAGTCCATGGTTCGGAAGTATAAAATTTCATACAAATTAATTAATTTAAAAATCCACATTTCGACTAATCCAGTTAAAATTTCTAATTTTGAAAATTAACTGAGAATTATTTAAAAGCAAAGCAAAACAAAATTAAAATCAACTAAGGTGCCAATTTTTGGGCGTTTTAACAAAGTTGTTTTAACGTAACCGTACTCCCGATCCCCGAACTCTCGCAGACCAATTTTAAGGTGACCAATCGACCTAGGTGAAACCGATTGGTGGCGACTCCAGAAAACCCGACGTTGCCACAGCTTGGCGACTCCGCTGGGGAGTCGACGTTAGTGAGTCGAGCCTAAAGTTGATTTGTTTTTATTTACTTTGCTTTACTATTATGTGGATTTATATATTATATTTACTTAAGTAAACATGCATAATGCATTCACAAAATGAAGCTCTATACCCGAGCTTCCTTAAATCAAACACGATTCTTTCTAAGCGGAATTGGTGTTGCTGTCCTTGTGAGGCCACGGTCTCCAAGCCTTCACCGGTTTCAAAGTAGCAAAGTAGTGTATTGCCTTCTGAGACGGTTAGTCTCTGCATGGGCCCACGAAAAGCTACGACTCGAATTAATCCATTCCTTACATAAACCCTAGAGGGTAAGGAATCGGGCCGTCACTATGATTCAGTGACGGGATTCGGGAACTATCCCTTGCCTTTTTGATAAACCACCTTCTGCATGTAGAATTCCTTACTCCACCTTAGAACCAGCCATTAAGAATTTCCCATACCTCGGTTCCCATTTCCATAGGTTTTGTTTTATCTATATGTTTGTATGATCCTATGTGTTATTTTTTTTTACTAACTCTATTTTTCCTTATTTTTCCGGCATATACATTTCATCATTAAAGATAAGTATTTGGTGAAAGAACTATTATCATGGATATTCTCGATTATCTTCCCACGGCTGTTACTGGATCATGGAATGACACGGTAATCGAAACTCAGCCTGAAGCTATGGAATATTCCGAAACGGCTCAAAAGCTTCACGGAGATGCTCTGACATCCCATTCTCACGTACAGCTTAAGGACCAGGTATCGGTCCGGATAAATCAGAACGACACCACGGAATTATTGCAAGTCTGGAATAGTTGGAATTCTACTGATCGGGAAGCTTTTACGGCAAAATATGGTCACATCACTTGCCTACTAAAGGTTACCGTTGATGCATCACTTGTCCGGGCTCTAATACAATTTTGGGATCCATTTTATCGATGCTTTTCTTTCGATAAGATGGATCTGGTTCCAACCATTGAAGAATACAACAGCCTCTTGGGTTGGTCCTCCGACTATCCAATCGAGACTTATCAACATGATAGAAGAACGGAGCCTCATCGAGCCCTAGCAAAATTATTGGATATGCCAGCTTCCAGTCTTCAAACCAAGTTTGCAACAAAAGGATCTCGAAAATTTATCAGTTGGATCGACTTAAAACAATTAAGTCACGTTCTCCCTCAGAAAAATCAACGACGCAAGCTTTTCGCCTTGGCGATATATGGCCTGGTAGTCTTCCCAAGAATCGTCGGATTCATTGAAGGAGACATCATTACACTATTTGAGCAAATCTGCAATGCTCAAATAAATCCGACCTCAGTAATATTATGTGAAACTATCAGGGCATTAAACTTTTGTCGCCAAAGAGGGGGCAAATTCATAGGATGTTCACATCTCCTCAACATTTGGATCAAAAGCCACCTTCCTTGTGAGAAGCAACATTTTGGAAATCGCTTTTCAAAGGACTTCATCCCAATCGAAGCCTTTTTGAAAAGTGAAACCATTCATCACGACAGCAAGGAAGCATGGGTTGATTATTTCAAGAACATCACCGAATTCCAAATTGAATGGAGAGCCCCCTGGTCTACCTCCACCCGCGTTGTCTACCGTTGCGGCAATTGCCCGTGGGTTCCTCTCTTAGGTATATGGGGAGGAACAAGTTATGCCCCAGCTCAAGTACGAAAACAATTTGGGTCTATGCAATTTATACCCATGACGCATAATCTGAGTAAGTTGGAATTTTCACACGAAGATCCAAATTCAAATAAGCTCGCAATGGGTATTTCAGTTGCGTGGAAAAGAATTTTCATATTGAAGTCGGGGCCTATTATTTCTCCCACTGCTTATTATGAATGGAGAAATAACCGGAAGGAAGGAATAGTTCTATCTGAAGAGGTCATCAGAAAATTGGCGAAAAGAGAGTTGGAGAAAGAACTAGAGGAAGAAAAGGAGAAGAACAAGAGGATGCTCCTTGACATGCAACAGCTCGGTCACAAAACACAACTCCTCGAAGAGAAAGTTGAATACCAAAAACAAGTCATCTCCCAATTGGTTGATGAAACCGATCAAAAAGAGATGAGAGTCAGATACTGGGAAGATCAATACAGATTTTCTCAAGATCAATTGCAAACATTTTTGGTAGAAGTCAGAAAAGTTACAGAACAAGCCCAACTAATGGGCGAAGAAGCCAAGGAGTTAGAAGAACTGAGCTGTCCTACTCCATCAGTAAATGTTCAAAGAATGATGGAGTTCATATCTAAGGCCAGAAAGCAGTATTGTACTTTGGGTCGTTTCTTTTAAACAAACCTTTTGCTGAATGTAATTGAGAAATTCCATTATAGTTTTTCTTTCACCAAGTATTTACAATATTCATGCATGCATCCATCACATCAATCATACACACATAGAATCTAATAAAATAAATATTCCTTTAAAAGGGTAAAATTGGACCTCAACACCGATATTCAACTCGACTCCAAACAAGATTAATGGCAGAACAAGCCGAAGGACGTCTCATGGAGATGGAGTCCAAGATTGAAAGTATGTCAGAACAGATGAGACAATTGATGGAATTAATCAAAGGGAAAGCAACTCAAGTCCCCATCAAAGAAGTACAAGATCCCACTTATCCCCCGGGATTCACCCCGCAACGAGTCTCAGTCCAAGAAAACCTGTTTCAAGAATCAGGACCGTCTGCTAGTGTTCACCTGAAACAAGACACTGTACAGGAAGAGAAGAAGACATTACCAAAAGAAGAAGCAGAATCTCAAAAACTCGAAACAATAGAAAAGCGACTGCGAGCCATTGAAGGAGGCACTATATTCGGATCTCTCTCGGTGGATGACCTCTGCTTAGTGCCAGACGTCGTAATCCCTTCAGATTTTAAGGTGCCAGATTTCGTGAAATACGATGGAACAAGTGATCCCATCACTCACATCACATTGTTCCTAAGGAGACTACAACCACTCACAAAAGATGAAAAGGTGTGGATCGCACTTTTTCAGGAAAGTCTCACAAAATCAGCATTACAGTGGTATTTAAGCCAAGGTCCAAGGAACATAAAAACTTGGAATGACCTTGCTCAGGCCTTCATCGGCAACTATAAACACGTTATGGACTTGGCTCCGGATCGCCAAACTCTCCAAAACATGGAGAAGAAAAGGCCAGAAACTTTCAAGGAATATGCGCAGCGGTGGAGGGACTTAGCTGCACAGGTTCAGCCACCCATGACAGAAAGAGAAATGGTCACTTTGTTTGTCCAGACACTGAAATACCCATATTATGACAAACTTATTGGCAATGCGGCAACTAACTTCTCCGACGTAGTAATGTCTGGAGAAAGGATCGAGCATGGTATCAGGACTGGGAAGATTACTGAATCCTTTAGCGATCCTATGAAAAGAGGAGGACCTTCCAGAAGAAAAGATGAAGAAATACAACAAATAGGAAGAGGAAGAGGGATTCCCTTCGTGGGCACTGTGGCCACCGGACCTCGCCTATCCTATTCTGCCAATAAGCCCAATTATTATCCTACCAATAGGCCCAATGATTATCCTCCCAATAGGCCCAATGATTATCTTCCCAATAGACCCAACAATTATCCTCCCAACAGACCTAATCAGTTACGGCCACCTGTTCCAACTCCTCCAGTACCTGCACCAAGACCAAGAGAAATCTTCGCACCAATTCCCATGACTTACACTGAGCTGTATCCAAAACTCATCGAAAGTCAACTTATTCGCCCAATCCCTACAAGGCCATTGGAACCCCCGTATCCAAGGTGGTATGACCCTAACATAAATTGCCCATATCATGATGGTACCGTGGGCCACGGACTGGAAAATTGCATAGCATTGAAGCGTATAGTCCAACAATTAATTGAGTCAAAGTGGTTGGACTTTTCCGATGAACCAAACGTCACTCATAATCCATTGCCTCCTCATCAAGCCAAACCAGTCAATATGATGGAAGAATACTGGCCGATGAAGAAAACAGTCAATGATATCATAACCCCTCTTAAGCATGTATATTCATGCCTTGTGAAAGAAGGGATTATCATAGGAAAGTCTTCTGGAAATAAAGAAGTCGAGGATGAGGAGTGGTGCAACTTTCATAACAGTAAAAGTCATTCTATCCAAGAATGCCCAGAATTCCGTAAAAGTCTACAAAGTCTTATGGACTCCTCCCAAATCATCGTTTTTATGTCAGATAAAGAGGATGACGTGAATGTGATAATTAAAGAACAAGAAGTCAATATCATGCCAAGACCACTAGTCATTCCAATATCAAAATCTGCTCTCAAGCCTTTAAGAATTCAAGTTCCAAAGCCATTCCCGTACAAATCAGACAAAACTGTTCCATGGAACTATGGCTATACTTCTAACATCACATCAACTCCGTTAGAAGTTGGGGGCATGACTAGAAGCGGTCGGTGTTATTCTCCCGAGCAAATGAACAAGCTCCAACAAGAGAAGAATGTTACGGATCCAGCAAATGGACCTATTAACACATCTAAAGAGCAAGAGATGCCTCGAGCAGTAACAGATGAACAAGCTACTGAGTTTCTCAAACTCATAAAGCAAAGTGAATACAGTATCGTGGAGCAGTTGAACCGTCTGCCAGCAAAGATCTCCATACTTTCATTACTCTTAAGTTCTGATGCCCATCGAGAAGCTCTTCTCAAAGTCCTGAATAAGGCTTATGTTGAACAAGATATCTCCGTGAACAACTTTGACCACCTTGTCAACAACATCACGGCACAAAATCTCATCACATTCACTGACGATGAGATACCAGCAGAAGGAAGGGGTCACTCTAAGGCTCTGCATATTTCGATTAAATACAAAGATCGGATTATGGCCAGAGTTCTTATCGACAATGGGTCAGCTCTAAATGTAATGCCACTCGAAACCTTACATAAGATTGGTTTAGACCCATCATACCTCAACAACAGTCATATTGTTGTTCGAGCATTTGACGGAACGAAGAGAGATGTTGTTGGAGAAATAGAGCTACCAATAGGGATTGGTCCCTGTCTTTTCCACATCACATTCCAAGTCATGGATATTTGTCCATCTTATACCTGCCTGCTGGGAAGACCATGGATCCATATGGCCGGAGCAATTCCTTCTTCATTACACCAGAAAATGAAATTCATTATTGAAGGAAAGATAATCACGGTCTTCGCCGAAGAAGACATCTTGCTATCAAGACCTGCGGATGCTCAATATGTCGAAGTCAATGAAAATGTACCTGATTGCTCCTTCAGGTCTTTTGAGATTGTCAATGCTGCTTATGTCAGTGAATATGAAGAAGAACCCATTCCTAGCATCTCTAAAACAAGTCGCATGGTTGCCAAACTCATGATAAAAGGAGGATACTCACCGGGGTTAGGACTGGGACAAGATTTACAAGGAATCACAGAACCATTGAAAATCACCACAAATGAAGGGAAATACGGCCTAGGCTTCACACCGACAAGACATGATAAAATGAAGGCAATAGCTGAAAAGAGAGAAAAGAGGATTGCACGATTAACAGGGCATCCTCTCCAGGAAAGAAATCTGGATATCCCTGAAATCACCGAAACGTTCGTGAGTGGTGGTCTCATTCCAAAAAATGACAATGAAGGCAAGCTGACTATCAACATCAACAAGTCTTTTGAAAGTCTTTCTATTCAGGCAATCATCAGCGATTCACCTGAAGAGGAGGAGCTTGTTCAACCTTGTGGCCCACGGGATGTGCTGAACAATTGGGAGGCGATAGAACTGCCTGTTATAATCGAAAGCTTTCCAAAGTAATCTAATAGTAAAAACCTCCTAAAGAAAGGTTCAATCAATAGGGTGTAGTCTTTGTTTAAGTGAACCTTTTAGTTATTGCTTTTTATTCCAATAAAGTTGTGATTTATGCACATTGTAAATAAAGTACCAGTTTGCATCCATCTCATTCGTGCCATTTTTTCTCTTCTCTTTCTTTTCTCTCTGGATAATGCAGACCCAAGACTCTCTTTGATGACAATGAAAGAATGAACTTTGATAATCCTGTAAACACTACCGACTCGGATGACGAAGATCTTCAAGTATCTCCTGAGCTATTAAAAATGATTGAGCGAGATGAAAAAGAAAGAGCAACAAGTCAAGAACCAACTGAGGTATTCAACCTGGGAGACAGTCAGGATGTAAAAGAAGTCAAGATTGGCACTTTATTCCCTCCTGAAGAAAAAGAAGAATTAGTCCATTTATTGAAAGAATATGTGGATGTGTTTGCTTGGTCATACCAAGATATGCCTGGCTTAAGCTCAGACATAGTACTACACAAAATACCCTTGAAACCTGGAGCGAAGCCTGTCAGACAAAAGTTACGAAGATTAAAGCCGGATCTAATCTTAAGAGTGAAAGATGAGATTCGAAAGCTGTGGGATGCAGGATTCCTTGGGGTCGCTGAATATACAGAATGGGTGGTTAACATTGTTCCAGTCGAAAAGAAAGAAAGCGGGAAACTAAGAGTTTGTCAGGACTACCGGCCATTGAACGAAGCCAGTCCTAAAGATAACTTCCCACTTCCTCACATTGATACGCTGGTGGATAATACCGCAGGAAACTCCTATTTTTCCTTCATGGATGGCTTCTCTGGATACAATCAAATCAAACTTGATCCAGATGATATGATAAAAACTGCCTTTATAACCCTTTGGGGTACCTTCTACTACAAGGTGATGCCTTTTGGGTTAAAGAATGCTGGTGCTACATATCAAAGAGCCATGGTTGCATTATTCCATGACATGATGCATAAAGAAATTGAAGTATATGTAGACGACATGATCGCCAAAACTTTCACTGCTAAGGGGCATCTAAAAGTGCTAAGAAAACTATTCGATAGACTTCGCAAATATCAACTGAAGTTGAATCCTGCCAAATGTATTTTTGGAGCCTCTTCAGGAAAGTTATTGGGTTTCATGGTCAGCAAGGATGGGATTCGAGTTGACCCGAGTAAAGTCAAAGCAATACAAGAAATGCAACCCCCGAAGACTCCAAAACAAGTAAGAAGTTTCCTGGGCAGAATCAACTTCATAGCAAGGTTCATTTCACAATTGACATCCAAGTGTGAACCTCTTTTCAAATCACTGAAGAAGAACAATCCGATCGAGTGGAATAACGAATGCCAAGAAGCATTCGAGAAAATCAAGCAATATCTATCAAATCCACCAGTCTTGGTACCACCCCGATCTGGAGAATCGTTGATTCTATATTTATCCATACAGGATTCTTCATTAGGATCCGTATTGGGTCAACGTGATAAGACAGGCAAGAAAGAGCACGCAATTTACTATTTGAGCAAGAAGCTTACCACATATGAAGCGAAATACTCAATAGTAGAAAAGTCCTGTTGTGCCCTTGCATGGGTAGCACACCGACTACGACACTACATGCTCAACAACACCACATTGCTAATCTCCAAGACTGATCCCATTAAGTACATTTTTGAGAAACCAGCTTTATCAGGCATGATCGCAAAATGGCAAATGCTGTTGTCTGAATACGACATACAGTATGTCACCCAAAAGGCTGTAAAAGGGAGTGTGATTGCTGAATATCTGGCTGATAGAGCATTGGATGATTATGAGCCAATGAAAATGGAGTTTCCTGATGGAGATATAATGACGATAGAATAGGAAGTCTCTAAAGATGATGAAACATGGAAAATGGCATTCGATGGAGCATCTAATGCTTTGGGACAAGGGATTGGAGCCATACTCATCTCTCCAAGTGGAGAGCAATTCCCTCTTATAGCAAAAATTACATTTCCTTGTACCAACAATATAGTAGAGTATGAGGCATGTGCTATGGGACTCCAAATGGCACTGGAATTGAAAGTGCGAGATCTCCGAGTTTATGGGGATTCCGCATTAGTCATATATCAAATCAACGGAGAATGGGAGACAAGGGATTCAAAATTGATCCCTTACCAAAAGCTCATACTAGACTTGGCTCGAAAATTCAACAGTATAAGCTTCCATCATCTTCCAAGGGAAGATAATCAAATACCGGATGCTTTAGCTACTTTGGCTGCTATGTACAAGATCAGTGACCCCGAGCATACTCCTGTGTTCGAGATGAGAATAATAGATTCTCCAGCTTATTGCATGAGCATCGAAGAAGAATTGGATGGAAAGCCTTGGTATCACGATATCAAGAAATACCTCCAAGAAAGAGTATATCCACCAGAAGTATCAGAAAATGACAAGAAATTTCTACGAAGATTGTCAATGGGTTTTCTTTTAAACCTAGACATACTTTACAAGAAAACCCCAGACTCGATGCTACTTCGCTGTGTAGATACTCATGAAGCACGAAAGATCATGGAAGAAGTTCATTCTGGAATATGTGGAGCACACACTAGTGGTCATACCATGGCAAGACAAATAATGAGGGCTGGTTACTATTGGCTCACATTGGAAAGTGATTGCGTCAATCACGTAAGAAAATGTCACAAATGCCAAATATATGCCAACAAGATCCAAGCTCCACCTGTTCCTCTTAATGTAACAGCAATACCTTGGCCTTTTGCCATGTGGGGAATCGATGTTATTGGAGCGATTACCCCTAAAGCTTCCAATGGTCACAAATTCATCCTAGTTGCAATTGACTACTTTACTAAATGGGTAGAAGCTGTGTCTTATGCAAGCGTAACTCAAAAGGTGGTATGCCGGTTCATTAAGAAAGAAATCATTTGTCGCTATGGACCGCCAGAGTGTATCATCTCAGACAATGCCACGAACCTGAATAATGCAATGATGCAGACTTTATGCCGGCAATTCAAAATCAAGCATCTCAATTCAGCACCTTATCGACCGATGATGAATGGTGCAGTAGAAGCGGCCAATAAAAATATCAAGAGAATTGTTGAAAAGATGATCGTCACTTACAAGGACTGGCATGAGATGTTACCTTTTGCACTACATGCTTATAGAACTTCTACCCGTACTTCTACTGGAGCAACACCTTTTTCTCTGGTATACGGTATGGAGGCTGTATTGCCCATCGAAGTTGAAATTCCTTCATTAAGGGTACTAATGGATACTCAATTAGGAGAAGCAGAATGGGTCAAAGCTAGATACGAGCAATTAAATCTAATTGATGAAAGAAGAATGATAGCCCTCTGCCATGGGCAACTTTATCAAAGAAGGATGATTCGTGCTTACAACAAAAAGGTTCGCCCACGACAATTTCACGAAGGTGACATAGTGCTCAAGAAAATTTTACCCATGCAACATGATTCAAGAGGAAAATGGACACCAAATTATGACGGGCCATATGTCGTGAAGAAAGCATTTTCAGGAGGGGCACTAATTCTGACAGAAATGGATGGACGAGAATTACTGAAGCCAGTAAATTCGGATGCAGTAAAGAAATACTTTGCATAATGAAGAAATTTTCGAACAGAAGGGGAGAAGTGGATACAGGGTTACCAAAGTTTATTTGATCAAAGTTGTCAAAGAGAGCTTTCTTCCCTTACACTTTCATTATCTATCTGTACCCAAGATTTTCATATTCTTTTACCCATAAATAAAAGCCAATTCTCTTTAACTTACCTTAGATTCTCACGTTCAAAATGCTAAAGTCGCTTCTATCCAGTTCTTTTCCTTCAAATCTCACATTCCTACTAGCCTTAAGTGTGCAATAAATTGTGACTTTTGAAGGAAGAATAGTAATAATTAAAACTTAGAAAAAAACAAAGACCGTAGATTACTTTGATAAGCTTTGTGAATTAAAACAGGTAAGATTGAGGTCCTGCTTTGCGAGCAGCACAGAACATAGGCTAACAAAGAAGAAGGAGTAACAAATCTTTGGGAGATAGCCTTGGTGGTAGCCTGAATGATCATTTCAGAAGTCTTAACATGTCTATGTCAGCAGGAAAGAATCATGCTCACGAATATTTCAACAGGGACAATTATCCAGAGAAGCATAAAATATGAGGCGGGCATTAAAGAAAATTGAGGTCAAAATTCAAAAATAAGGCAAGGAAAGAGGATTTTTGAACAAAGTTGGGCTTTTGAGACAATGGACAACAGCTGGAAAGCATAAAGAGATTCAATAATAGTCCGAGAAGGGAATCACAAAGAAGATCCAGTAAAGTAAAGCAAAGACATGAAGAGCTAGATTCAAAAAAAAAAAAAAAAACCATCAATTACACATGCCTTGCATTCATGCATTTCACATCATGCATGCATGGCTTTTACATAACAGGGATCAAATGAAAAGCATGTCCGCAGCATGATTGCAGCAGTATAAGCTGAGATCTTAATGACATCAGCTCTTACTAATTGGACGCATAGCTAATACGCTGGACCCAGCCCCATCAGGAATCCAAGGATAAAGCATACAATATCGTCAAAAGCCTGGCAATTGAGGCTACACCTAAAAGAACAGAATTGATGCCAGCTTAGCAGCATCCAAGATGAGTGATAACTATCGTCAAAGATAAGGCAGACATCAAGAAATATTGTCGTTGAAAATTCGTCAAAAGCGGACAATGGATTCAATAATCAAGGACTGAATCGACGTCAGCTGGATGGAATATCTATCACATCAAAATAAAGTAGGATTCACTTTTCCGGTTAAGCGGCGGATACGGTACTCCGTGACTCTCAAGTCGGTTCTCTCAGTTGCCCATAATAACTGCTCATTTCCTCCCTCATTTCTTTTACTTTCTCCTAGAAAATGGATCCTACTTTTTCTGCCTTGCGAAAATATTTTCCTTCTCTCCCAATGAACATCCTCAAAAAGATCTACCAAGTTCGCTGTGAACGATTAAGAGCTCTGATGCATAAAGGAATCCCTGAAGATGTGCGGTGGTTAATTGAAGCTAAGGTTCGTCTGGCAGGTGAAATCCCAGAGGCATTTGTGTCTCACATGCCTGGTGTAGGCAAAAGCTCTTATGCCAAAAAGCGAAGAGCGAGGAGACTAGGCGTCTGTCATAAATGCGGACGCTGGACCTGTAATACTAAATGTCGTTCTTTAGGGATGATCTCTGATAATCGAGAAGATAAAATACGATTCATTAAGAATGGCCTGAGTAAGGACTCATTGGATGATATCCAATTGACTCTTGAGACGCATTCTTGTGGATCCGTGCAACGTGAACTTCTCGATTTATGGAGCATTTTTCATGAAGAACGAGAACGATACAGTCCCGGGAATCTGACATTAAACGACCCTATTTGTCAGCTTGTAAGAAAACTGGATGGGAAGCAAATCCTCGACTCATAGAAGCCATTAATCCCGTTACTGGACGTAAAACCAGTGGAAGATGTGAGCCACAGTCACAATCACTGTACATACAATTTATCATATTTAAAATTTTCCATTTTTCTTTTAATAATGTATTTGCTCCCGTAAGTGTAATCGACACGTTATCCATTTCATCGCTATAAATGCATGTTCTTCCAGTCGGTTATCTAAGTTTCCTTCAATAACTGATTCATTTCCCTCTTCTCTCAAATTCTTCTCTCATCAATGGATTCTACTCTTTCTGCACTGCGAAAATACTTTCCTTCCTTTCCAATAAAAGTCCTTAAAAAGATCTACCTTGCTAGATGTGAAAGAATCAGAGTTTTTACACGCAAAGGCATTCCTGATAATGTGCAGTGGATAATTGAAGCTAAGGTCCGTCTGGCGGGTGAAGTTCCAGATGCATTTATGCCCCGCATGCCCGGTTTAGGTAAAAGCCGTTATGCCAAAAGGCGAAGAGCAAAGAGACTAGGCGTGTGTTATAAATGTGGGCGATGGAATTGTATTACTAAATGTCGCTCTTTAGGATACATCTCCATAAATCGTGAAGATAAAAGAAAATTCATTAAGAATGGCCTGCGTAAGGAATCTCTGGAAGATATCCGAGAGACTCTTGAAACGCATTCTTGTGGAAAAGTGCAAGGTGAAATTATCAGTTTATGGAGGACTTACCATAAAGAACGAAACCGTTACAGTGTTGGGAATGTGACTTTAAACGATCCTGTTTGTCAGTTTGTAAGAAAACTGGATGGGAAGCAAATCCCCGACTTATAGATGGCATTGAAGCCATTACTGGACATAAATCAGGGGAAGATGAGAGCCACGGTCATGATTCCTGTACATATAAGCTGTCATTTGTCTTTTCTTTTGACAATAATATACTTGTTCCTGTAAGCGTAATTAACACGTTATCCTTTCATCGCTATAAATGCGTGTTCTTCTTTCCGGTTAAGTAGCGGATGCAATACTCTCTGACTCTCATAATCGGTTATTTCAGTTTCCTACAATAACTGATTTCTTCATCTCTTCTCTCAAATTCTTCTTTTATCAATGGATTCTACTCTTTCCGCCATGCGAAAATACTTTCCTTCCATCCCAATAAATGTTCTTAAAATGATTTACCAAGCTAGATGTGAAAGGATTAGAGTCTTTATGCACAAAGGCATTCCTGACAATGTGCGGTGGCTAATTGAAGCTAAGGTTCGTTCAGCTGGTGAAGTTCCAGAAGCGTTCTTTCCCCGTATGCCCGGCTTTGGTAAAAGCGCTTATGCCAAAAAGCGAAGAGCAAAGAGGCTAGGTGTCTGTCATAAATGTGGACGATGGAATTGTAATACTAAATGTCGCTTTTTAGGATACATCTCCAGAAATCATGAAGATAAAAGAAAATTCATCAAGAATGGCCTGCGTAAGGAATCTTTGGATGATATCCTATTAACTTTTGAAACACATTCTTGTGAAATAGTGCAATGGGAAATTATGGATTTATGGTGGACTTTCCGTAAAGAACAGGATCGTTACAGTCTTGGAAATCTAACTTTTAATGACCCTGTTTGCCAGTTTGTGAGAAAACTGGATGGGAAGCAAATCCCCGACTTATAGAAGGCATTGAAGCCGTTACTAGACATAAATCAGTGGAAGATGAGAGCCACAGTCATGATTGTTGTACATATAAGCTGTCATTTGTCTTTTCTTTTGACAATAATGTACTTGCTTCTGTAAGTGTAATAAACGCATTATCCCTTTCATCACTATAAATATGTGTTAGTTATGTTCGTTTCCTACAATCACTAATTTCTTTCTTTGCCTCCTTCATCAATGGAGTCTTCTCTTTCCGCCCTACGAAAGTATTTTCCTTCCTTCCCAATAAATGTTCTTAAAAAGATTTATCAAGCTAGATGTGAACGATTCAGAGTATTTATGCACAAAGGCATTCCTGATAATGTGCGGTGGCTAATTGAAGCTAAGGTTCGTTCAGCTGGTGAAGTTCCCGAAGCGTTCTTTCCCCGTATGCCCGGCTTTGGTAAAAGCGCTTATGCCAAAAAAAGAAGAGCAAAGAGGCTAGGCGTTTGTCATAATTGTGGATGGTGGATTTGCGGCAATAAATGTCGTGCTCCAGGAGTGATCACCAGAAATCGTAATGATAGAATAAGATTCATTAAGAATGGCTTGCGTAAGGAATCTCTAGAAGATATTCGAGAGGTTCTTGAAGCGCATTCTTGCGGAATAGTGCAATTTGAGGTTGTTGGATTATGGATAATTTTCCAAAAAGAACGAGATCGTTACAGTCTTGGGAATCTGACCCTAAACGACCCTGTTTGCCAGTTTGTGAGAAAGCTAGATGAGATGCAAATCACCGATTCATAGAAAGCATTGAAGCCATTACTGGACGCAAAGCCAGTGGAAGACGAGGATCAAAGTCATGATTACTGTACGTGTTAGCTGTCGCTTTTGAAATTTTCCTCCCCTTTTGGTAATAATGTATCCACTCCTGACGTGAACCAAAGTCACGATTACTGTACGTACTAGCTGTCGCTTTTGAAATTTTCCTCCCCTTTCAGCGATAATGTATCCACTCCTGACATGAGCCATAGTTACGATTACTGTACGTGCTAGCTGTCGCTTTTGAAATTTTCCTCCCCTTTGGCAATAATGTACCCACTCCTGACACGGACTACTGTATATAGCTGCCACTTTTGAAATTTTCCTTCCCTTCCAACAATCACATACCTACTCCTGACGAAAGCTACAGTAGTGACTACTGTACATGCTAGCAGCTATTTTGAAAATTTTTCTCCTCTTTTAACGATAGTGTACCCATACCTGACCAGAGTCATACTCGTGACTACTGTGTATAGCTGGCAATAATGTATCCACTCTTGAAAATAAAATTATTGCCTTATCTCTTCATCTCTATAAATATATCCTCTTTTCTCACAAGGATAAGGATAGGAATGGAGAAAACCCCAACTCGTAAATCCCGAAGTATTTGTGTATTTTCTGGGGCTTTTCCTGGAAAAGATGAAGAGTATTTAAAGGCAGCCAACCATTTGGGTAGAGTATTAGCTGAGCGAAAAATACATTTAGTTTATGGAGGAGGTAGTGTCGGATTAATGGGAGGTGTAGCATCAGCAGCATCTTTAGGAGGAAGTCAAGTTTTGGGCATCATCCCTGGACCTTTGAAATTTGTTTCTGGGGGCACGATTGGAGAAGAATTAGTGGTTAAAAATTTGCAAGAGCGTGTGTTACAAATGCTTTTAAATGCTGATGCTTTTATCGCTCTACCAGGTGGTTTTGGCACGTTGGGAGAAGTCTTTCAAATTGCTTCCATGGCCCAACTTAATTTGCATAAGAAACCCATTGGGCTTTTAAATGTTAACAATTTCTTTACAGGTCTGATAGCTTTTATGGATTATGCTATGCAGAAGAATTTCATATCAAGAGTGGCACGGCGAATCATAATATCCGCAACAACTGCTGAAGAATTGCTAGATAAAATACAAGCTTTTGTTCCTGAACCAGATCCAGCAATGATTCAGATAGACTGGACACGACAGTCTTTCCCGACCAGTTCACTCCCATAATGGTCCTCTACTCACCCTGTTGAAGTATTGTGGAAGAAAGAAGCGATCTGATCCATTTTTCTTGTCCTTTAGTTTTATTATCAGCATTTTCTTTCGCGTTTCAGTTTTTCTTTTCAAGGAATTTCTTTTCTTATAAGATAGTTTCGTCCATGCTGATATTAAAACCATGGGCCAATGCCTTTAGGTTGGAATGGCTGAGTAAAGAGTAATTTTTATTACTCTTGAGACACATCCTATTAGGTCTACTAGGCATAACATTTCGGGGTAGTTAAGCTTTAACCTTATTTGGATGACATATCTCACAAGGGAATCTATATTTACTGAAGAAAATATTAGATGAACCTTGGATATTGATTCCAAACATCCGTTCCCTTTACATAATTTGTCAGTGTTATTGTCATCATCAAGATTCACTCATCTTATCGAAGTTTAAATTTTTGCACTCACCTATTATGAAAATTCACACTTTCGAAGAAAATTATTCCAATTTCAATTGCTTTCATATAAATTTCGCCCGAGGTCCTAAGGAAAGCTCTTTAGCCTCAAAATCAATCAATCCGGGGTTTTAAGGATGGAACCTTTGCCTCGAGATCAATCAATCAATTCGAGGTTTTAAGGATGAAACCTTTGCCTCGACATCAATCAATCAATCCGAGGTTTTAAGGATGGAACCTTTGCCTCGACATCAATCATTCAGTCCATCTTACAACGATAGAACTTTTCCTATCGTTAGAGGTTCTAAGGACCTTTCCTTAAACCTCAAACAAACAATCAATCATTCAGTCCATCTTACAACGATAGAACCTTTCCTATCGTTAGAGGTTCTAAGGACCTTTCCTTAAACCTCAAACAAACAATCAATCATTCAGTCTATCTTACAACGATAGAACCTTTCCTATCGTTAGAGGTTCTAAGGACCTTTCCTTAAACCTCAAACAAACAATCAATCATTCAGTCCATCTTACAACGATAGAACCTTTCCTATCGTTAGAGGTTCTAAGGACCTTTCCTTAACCTCAAACAAACAATCAATCATTCAGTCCATCTTACAACGATAGAACCTTTCCTATCGTTAGAGGTTCTAAGGACCTTTCCTTTTAGAGGTTCTAAGGACCTTTCCTTAAACCTCAAACAAACAATCAATCATTCAGTCCATCTTACAACGATAGAACCTTTCCTATCGTTAGAGGTTCTAAGGACCTTTCCTTAACCTCAAACAAACAATCAATCATTCAGTCCATCTTACAACGATAGAACCTTTCCTATCGTTAGAGGTTCTAAGGACCTTTCCTTAAACCTCAAACAAACAATCAATCATTCAGTCCATCTTACAACGATAGAACCTTTCCTATCGTTAGAGGTTCTAAGGACCTTTCCTTAAACCTCAAACAAACAATCAATCATTCAGTCCATCTTACAACGATAGAACCTTTCCTATCGTTAGAGGTTCTAAGGACCTTTCCTTAAACCTCAAACAAACAATCAATCATTCAATCCATCTTACAACGATAGAACCTTTCCTATCGTTAGAGGTTCTAAGGACCTTTCCTTAAACCTCAAACAAACAATCAATCATTCAGTCCATCTTACAACGATAGAACCTTTCCTATCGATAGAGGTTCTAAGGACCTTTCCTTAAACCTCAAACAAACAATCAATCATTCAGTCCATCTTACAACGATAGAACCTTTCCTATCGTTAGAGGTTCTAAGGACCTTTCCTTAAACCTCAAACAAACAATCAATCATTCAGTCCATCTTACAACGATAGAACCTTTCCTATCGTTAGAGGTTCTAAGGACCTTTCCTTGAACCTCAAACAAACAATCAATCATTCAGTCCATCTTACAACGATAGAACCTTTCCTATCGTTAGAGGTTCTAAGGACCTTTCCTTAAACCTCAAACAAACAATCAATCATTCAGTCCATCTTACAACGATAGAACCTTTCCTATCGTTAGAGGTTCTAAGGACCTTTCCTTAAACCTCAAACAAACAATCAATCATTCAATCCATCTTACAACGATAGAACCTTTCCTATCGTTAGAGGTTCTAAGGACCTTTCCTTAAACCTCAAACAAACAATCAATCATTCAGTCCATCTTACAACGATAGAACCTTTCCTATCGATAGAGGTTCTAAGGACCTTTCCTTAAACCTCAAACAAACAATCAATCATTCAGTCCATCTTACAACGATAGAACCTTTCCTATCGTTAGAGGTTCTAAGGACCTTTCCTTAAACCTCAAACAAACAATCAATCATTCAGTCCATCTTACAACGATAGAACCTTTCCTATCGTTAGAGGTTCTAAGGACCTTTCCTTGAACCTCAAACAAACAATCAATCATTCAGTCCATCTTACAACGATAGAACCTTTCCTATCGTTAGAGGTTCTAAGGACCTTTCCTTCAACCTCAAACAAACAATCAATCATTCAGTCCATCTTACAACGATAGAACCTTTCCTATCGTTAGAGGTTCTAAGGACCTTTCCTTAAACCTCAAACAAACAATCAATCATTCAGTCCATCTTACAACGATAGAACCTTTCCTATCGTTAGGGGTTCTAAGGACCTTTCCTTAAACCTCAAACAAACAGTCAGTCATTCAGTCCATCTTACAACGATAGAACCTTTCCTATCGTTAGAGGTTCTAAGGACCTTTCCTTAAACCTCAAACAAACAATCAATCATTCAGTCCATCTTACAACGATAGAACCTTTCCTATCGTTAGAGGTTCTAAGGACCTTTCCTTAAACCTCAGAGTTTAGGCGGCGAGAAGGTTTTCAATGCCTAGCTAAGCTGGACGAAATTTGGTAACTAACTTTGCATACATCATGTCCCATGAAGCATGCAAAGGGGGGCAGCTGTTGACACCCAATTTCGTCCGGCCATTAAAATAATTTTAAAAAAAATTTAAATAAAAAAAATTAAATAAAAAATGTATTATTATTATTGTTATTATTATTACTAATTTTTTTTTTAATTAGTTTAAAATATATTTTTGTTTTGTTTTATGAAGATTTGATATATTTGTCTATATGTGTATGTTTGAAAGAAAAAAAAGAAAAAACTCCATAAAAATGACAAAATTTAAAAGTTTGAGGTAAAAATGACAAAATTAAGAAGTTTCAGGCAAAATTGACAAATTCTGAAAGTTTCAGGAGCATTTGGCAGTTTGTCACATAAAATTTTGAGCCTGCCGACGTTTTTGTCTCAAATTGACAGAAAACGACAAAATTGTCAAAATCAGAAGCTTCAGGAACTTATCCAGAGGCTGAGAGACGTAAAGGACTAAAACTGTCATTTTACCAATTTAAGAGATAAGTTTGAAATTTTTTATTAATTTATCCATCAACAGTTCAGCTAAACTTCCTCTATAAATAGCCCCCCAAATTTCGTGCTGAACACAGAAAAAAATAGCAAAAAAACTTAGAGCTCCGTTTCAAAAAAAAGGGAAAAATACAGCCCTTAGCCCCAGCCCTCTTCTCTTCTTCCCCAGAAAGCCAAAATTTTTTTTTTTTCACTGCTGTTCCCTCTCTCTCTCTCTCTCTCTCTCTCTCTCCGCCGTGCCCCTCGCCGCCCGCCGCCGCCGCCCTACACCGTTCGCCGCCGCCGTGCCCTCCCCTCGCCGCACCTGCCGCCGCCGCGCTCGCCCTCGCCGCCAGCCGCCCACGCCGTTCCCCCCGCCTCACCTTCCTTTTTCCCCTCGCATTGCCCCTGCCCGCCGCCGCGCCGCCCCTGCCTGCCGCCGCGCCGCCCTCGCCGCCGGCCCCCCCCGTGCCCCACGCCGTCGCCCCCTGCCCCTGGCCGTGCCGCCAGCTGCCCCTCCCTTTCCCCCCCCTCGCGCCGTCGTCGTTCTCGTTTCCCAGGAATTCAAAATTTTAATTCAAAAGGGTAAACCCATGTTTCACCCATCATCTTTTCAATTTCTTTCTATTAAGTCACTAACCTTTTTATTTTGTCTTTGCAGAAAATTAATTAATTAACTCTTTTATTTTTTCTACTTGTTTATTTATTTGTTTATTATTGTTATTATTACTAACCTTTTTTTTTTTTTTTGTTATTAGCAACTAACAACTAACTTGCTAATTTTTACTAACCTTTATTATTATTGTTGTTAATAATTAATTAAATTGTCTAACTTTTATTTTTGTTGTAATTAATTAACTTAATTAAACTTGGCTAACTTTTATTTATTGTTGTTAATTAATTAACTTAATTAAACTTGGCTAATTTTTATTTATTGTTGTTAATTAATTAACTTAATTAAACTTGGCTAACTTTTATTATTATTGTTGTTAATTAATTAAATTAATTAAATTGTCTAACTTTTATTTTTGTTGTAATTAATTAACTTAATTAACTTGACTAACTTTTTATTATTGTTGTTAACAATTAATTTAATTAAACTTGGCTAATTTTTATTATTGTTGTTAATTAATTTAATCTAACTTTTACTAACCTTTTTTATTGTTATTAACTAACTAATCCAACTAATCTAACTATAATTAATTGTGCTAACTTTTATTATTATTGTGTTATTAAAGTGGATGGCCAAAAAGCCCCACTTTATTAATTGAATTTTTTTTTATGATTAAAAGATAAAAAAAGGAATTTTATGTGAATAATTTTCTAAAGGCTAATAAAAATTACTTTTTTTTATTTTGAAACAAAGTCTTTATTCCTTTTAATAAACAAACATAATGAAATAATTCAAAAATAAAATAAATAAATAAATAAACATAAAATCATTCTTTTAATACATCTTTAAAATTAATAATTAATGAAATAAAAAAAAATTAAAACTCCATGACCAAATGATCCGCCAGGATTCATGGCTCGGAAATATTTTTAAATAAAATATATAAATAAATTTTTTTCTTTATAAAAAATAAAAAAAAAAACTTTAGACTAATATATTAATTATCTATTAATATATAATTTTTTTAGTTTTCTTTATTAATAAAAAGAATAAAAAGCGTAAAAATTTTGGGTTAATATTTTATTCAGTAATATTTTACTTATTAAATTATATAACTTTTTGTTTCTTTTATAAAAATCTTAATCAAATAATTTCAAAATAATACAAAATAAAACAAAAATAATTGAATTTTCTCTTAAATATTTTTGACTTATTGATTAGATATATTTTCAGAAATATAAATTAAAATTAAAAAAAAAAATCTTTCATCAAACAAAGAAGAATATAAAAATAAAAATATCAAGACTTTTGTTTTAAAATACATATAAGTTTTCGGTTAAATAATCTTTTATTCCAAAATAAATTAAATAAATATCAAAACTTTTCTTCTTTTGTTTAAAATTTTTGATTCTCTTAATAAAAAAAAAATAATAAAAAAATAATAAAAAATAATAAAAAAAATAAAAATTTTTAGTTCATGGTATATTGGCTGGAAACTGTCTCGTGCCCGCTTTTGAGCTGCTTCACCTGGTGAAGAGGGTCTGGCTGAGTAACAACGCCCCGTACCATGATCAAAATTTTTATTTTTAAACTCTTTTAAATTAACTTCTTATTAAATAAAAATTAATTATTATTTTTTTTTAATTCTTTTATAAATTGAGTAATCCTTTAAAATAATAAATATCTTTCATTAAACAAGAAAACAAAAAAAGTAAACAAGAAAAAAAAAGAAAGATAAGAAAAATAAAAGAAAGATAAGAAAGAAAAATAAAAGAAAGATAAGAAAGAAAAGAAAGATAAAAAAAATAAAAGAAAAGATAAGAAAAAGAAAAGAAAGAAAGAAAAGACAAGAAAAATAAAAGAAAGATAAGAAAGAAAAATAAAAGAAAGATAAGATAAAGAAAAGAAAGGAAAGATAAGAAAAAGAAAAGAAAGATAAAAGAAAGAAAAAGAAAAAGAAAAGAAAGAAGGAAAAGAATAAAAAAAGAAAGAAAAGAAAAGAAATTAAAAGAAATTTAAAAAAAAAAAAGTAAAAATAAGTAAAAAAGAAGAAAAAGAAAGAAAGTAAAAAAAGAAGTAAAAATATAAAGATAAATTTTTAGTTAGTATTAAAAATCATTCATAAATAAAAAGAATTACCATTTAAAAATTAATTTCATAATAATAAGAATTAAATAATTACGATAAATCAATTTCCATATCCGGATGATCCGGCAGGATCTACGGTTTGGAAAATATCAAACTTTTTAAAATAAATAAATTAAATAAATACAAAGATAAAAATCCATGTTTACAATATGGATTAAATTATTTAAAATTTCACCAAATTCCGTGTCCAAATGACTCGGCAGAGTCCATGGTTCGGAATCAAATCTTCCGTGTCCAAATGACTCGGCAGAGTCCATGGTTCGGAAGTATAAAATTTCATACAAATTAATTAATTTAAAAATCCACATTTCGACTAATCCAGTTAAAATTTCTAATTTTGAAAATTAACTGAGAATTATTTAAAAGCAAAGCAAAACAAAATTAAAATCAACTAAGGTGCCAATTTTTGGGCGTTTTAACAAAGTTGTTTTAACGTAACCGTACTCCCGATCCCCGAACTCTCGCAGACCAATTTTAAGGTGACCAATCGACCTAGGTGAAACCGATTGGTGGCGACTCCAGAAAACCCGACGTTGCCACAATATGCATGCAATGCATGAGGCTAGTATTTTAAGAGATTATATTTATTTGATCTTAAAGTTTATATTTATTTGATTGTAAAATTTATCTTGATAATTAAATATTGTAGAATGTTTGAGAATTAGGATAAAGTAAAATGATTCTGGAGTAGCATAATTTTTTTTTTTTTACAGTAAGACATTCAATCAATTAAGATAATGTAGCCAACAACCAGTCCGGGAAGGACTCTCGCAAGCCACCCTACCAAGAGAATGAAGGCCTTTTCAAGCTATAACATCGATAATTCTGTTCAAAGAATGTTTAACAAAAGAAAAATTGCAATCCCTAAAGAAAAAAACAACTTAAAGCACAAGCTTCATCTATAATGGCTTCAAAATAAAATAACAAAGGTGGATCTTAGTTACTGAGAAAATTATCCAAACTTACTAAGAAAACCATAGTAAGATGTATGTAATGACCATTCCAAATGCATTTAGAAACTATTTGTTTATTTGTTTTGATTATGCAATTAAAGCACAAAATATATTTACAAACTACTTAAACATGTGCATGCGATACATAAGACTAGTATTTTTTTAATATTTTTAGAGTTTATATTTAATAGATTTTTTATACTCTTAAATTTTTTCTAAAAAAAAAAAGATAAAATTGCTGGAAAAGAGCCAAATTTTGTACCTCGATCATAAAAATTCCATTGCTTATTATACACATGCATGCATTTAAGAATTTGTAAATAATATTTAAATATATTTGGGAATTTGTAAATAACATTTAAATTATCCATTTCGTCATTTTTGGAATAGTAGGACAATCTTTATAATTTGACTACTAGGCCCAATTTACCAGTTATGGAATACCTTTACTTTTCTTTGTTCATTAAATATATATATATAGATATACAGGTATTAAATATTTTTAGATGATATTATATTTTCATTTTTGTCATACAAGTTGGAAAATGCCAACAACCATTCAATTTCTACTATATAAAAAAGAAATACTAAAAAATATTGATTACATATAGCGGAATAAATACGAACAAAATTGTACTTATAACATCATATACTTTAGTTATCATTAAAACTTAAATTAATAACTCTAGAAATTCAATTGACATTTATATAGTATAATACGGGTTTGGTGAAATGATCATTAAAGAGGTAAAAGTTAGAACTAATATTTTGCAGAAGTATAATATGTGATTTTATGTGGTAAGGGACCAAAGTGAATAATTTTTAATGAGTTTAATTAGGACCAAAATGGAATTGGTTATAGGTTAGAAACTAAAATAGTATGATATTTAAAGTTGAGAGATTGTCAACAAAATTTACTTATCTAGTATATAATAACTTTAGAAATTAAATTAATTTGAATAAAGTATAATATGTAATTAGGAAAATAATCTTTAGAAGTTAAGTTAACATTTATAGAGTATAGTATGTGATTTCATTTGATGAAGAAATAAAATAAAATGTTTTTCATAAGTATTCGATCAAAATAAAATAGAATGGTATCTATCTAATTAATTTGTGGACTACAGGGTCGAGTAAATATATGTAAATGAATTTGGATTATTGTTCTGGACTAGGTTTGCTTAGCTGTCTGAATAGTCAATTGAAAAATTCTTTGTCAGGCCATGTAAAACTTTTGAATTATGCAATTGAAGGATTTAGGAGAAGGCTCGGATGCAACCCTACAGTTTTTTCTTCATAAGTAATTTGTCCTAAATCCTAACAAAAGTGGTGTGTTGTCACGGTCAGTAGTATAGCCAGAATTTTAGAGTTAGTGGTGCAAGATATCTTCAAAGTCTAAACAAATAAAATTATTATAACAAATATCCAATAACATTACATAATACAATAAAAATAAAGTTCACAAAAAAGTAGAATAATAAGTTTTTTAAGCTCATAATTTGAAATAACACTCTCTTAAATTCCTAAAATCATCAAGTATTAAATCTAAATTAAATGTCTTTGCAATATCTTTCCCAATATGCAAAACCAAACTATCATCTAGAAAATTTTCATTAATTCTATTTTGTAATTTAGTTTTCACAATTTCACAGTTGAGAAAGTGTTTTCAGTTGTGGTGGTCGAGGAAGAATCAATACAAGATGATTAATTTATTGACAAGCAAATAATAACTTGACTTTCTAGTAGTTGCTAAAACTTGATAGAATTCAGCAATAAATGAAAATCCTTAAAAATTAGACAAGTTTCTAACATAAGCTTGCTTACAATTTTTAAATAATGTCCACATGGGCTTTGTGAAATTTATATCACTTTTTGGCTGGGCTCATAAAAATTCAACTATTTTGATCCAGTTTTCCCAACCAATGTATCTCAATATTTTATAATATCTTGTCTTAATATTTTCCTTTTATAAATACGGCATAAAAGTATTTTTTTTTTTCCAAAAAATTTGGGGTTGTTGTAGAACCCCCCCCCCCCCCCCCCCCTATATTGTCTACGCCATTGGTCATGGTGGTCGTAAAGCCTTGGGGAGAAAGTTATTAGGCAGGGTTTAAAACAGTAATACCCCTGCTATTTTTTTTTCTTTTCCCTCAAACAAGAACAAGAAGATAAATATCAAAAATTAATTTCTACACTATTCTTTTCTTTTCTTTGAAATTGGACAAGAAAATAAATATTAGGAAATAATAAGAAGGTAGAAGAGAACATGAGTTTTTTAGTAAGAAAAATAACTTGTCTAAAAGGTAATAGAAATAAGGTAGGATAAAAAAAAACTAAATTTAATTAAAGAACAAAAGCATTCTAACAAGAAATAACTATTGCAAGCATAGCCGACAGTTATTAACTATCAAGATGAAGTTTCTCTTTGGCATTTTTTTACCGGCTCTCTTTGAAATTAGTGTTAGTGATTAGTATTAGTATTTTGGAAAAGCTATCAAAGGACTATTCATTTGATTTTGATCAAATTTGAACTAAATAACTAAATAATTAAACCAATTTGTTAAATATAATCCATTTGGATTATTTAGTTTTATTCAAATAATGAACAAATCTATATAGGGCTAATTGCAATTTGCCCCTCAAGGTCTATATGATATTATACTTTACCCCTCTATTTCAGAAATATACACTTCAAAACCAAGAAACAAAGAACCAAAATAATTTTTATTTTTTCAGTTTTATGATTTGTTTAATCAAATTCTAACCATTTGTTTTTTTTTCCATGGACATCTTTCAGATTCACCTGAGAGAAACATTAATTCTCATTATAAACTGTACATAAAAACGATGAACAACAAAAACTAAATTGCTTCATAAATAAATCACATGTGAATACATTAACAAATCAATTCAATAGTAACTAGCTAGTATTAACTTTGTTATTTCAGTTACCAAATTTTTCTTCCACAAACTGAAACACTAAACTAAAAGGTAATATTTAAAATCGATAATCATAACCAAAACTAAACACAATTGGCATTATGAGAATCAAAATGATTGAATTAATTTGGTTTTGAAACTTTTCGCTTATAACCAAATAGTTGCTCGCCCTTTCTTACGTGCTCTCAAAAGTCACAACTGTCTCCTTGGTATGGCTTAGAGTTTCAATCCACTATTTATGATATTTCCTTGTAGGCAAAATCAGTTTGATTAATCTAGATTTACCAATCAATTGTTGCAAGAGAATATTTGTCATCAAATACATAGGAAATAAACTTCCAACAACATATCAATTATAGTTTTTAATATCCACTTGAGATCGGTGAGTTTAAAGGATGTTAGATGGTCAGTGAAACTTGCAACAAAAGACCAGGTTAGGTAGTCTAGGAGCCATATTTTCGAGGAAAATTCTCTAATTTTTAAACCAGTCCAGGACCGAGACGGAGTATTTTCAAAAATTTTAGAAAGTAACTCAAGCATATCAGGTTCTTCCATGAGCTCCTCTTTATAGAATTGGTGGCTTGTTAGCTAAGGTAAGAGCTTCTCTTCAATTTAAGCTGTTTCTTATCGACAAAGCAAGGAGATTATATTGCAAAGTCGGGAAAAAGCTGGAAAGTACACAAGGGGTATCCCAATCCTAGCAAGTAAAACATAGTTTTTAGTAAGGACTTTTGTTTACTAATTGGCCTCTAACAACTTTAAGTGCGGTAACGAGCCTATTTTCAGCAAACTCATAAACTAAACATCAACGAACATTTATTATGATTCTATGCTAACTATGGCATCAATTGCAAGTGGAAGTGTAAGACCACCACGTCTCATGTGGGTGAATTATGGGAAGTTTTATGTGGATATATAGACTCCAATTTCAGAACATAAGCACTTAGTGCTTATTCTTTTCACAAAGGGTAGCTCATGTGCTATGGGAGGTGTTCTGTTGACCGGTTCTGGACTTGGGTCGTTATAGATGGTATTATAGCCAAGTTTGGTTCAAAGTATATAGTTGAGTCCGCTGGTATGGGACGGAGGAACTTCTTTATACTGAGAGTTCATTCCTAAGTACCTAGCACTTATCATTTTCATAAAGGATAGCCTATGTGCACTACAACAAAATGGTTCATTAGCGACATTTTTTTCAACTTTTAGTGACGTTTTTAAAACGTGGCTTCACCTTCTCCGACAATTTAAAAACGCCACAAAAAAATGTCGTCTAGGTACACGTTGGTAAAGGTTTTAGGTATTTTCCTGCGTTTTATAAATGTAAGTAAAGGACAACCAATAGTGACGCTTTTAACAAGAAACACCGGTAAATTTATCATATTTAGTCACTTTTTTATTTTTAAAACGTCACTAATGTACTGCATTCAATAGCATTTTTATTCAAAAAACGTCGGCAATGTACATGAATTTTCCAGCATTTTTGTAAAAAAACGCTGCTATTAAAGGATAGTTGGAATATTAATTTTCTCTCCTAGTATATCATTGTTTACTTATTTCGTAATAGGAGATCATAATACTACATTATTATCATCAATAAAAATCGCACGAACATTTTTATTGAATAATGAAAAATTTTAATTAATAAAAATTGTAATAAATTCATACATGTAGAAACTCTAAATAATTATGAATTACTATTGTAGTAATAGGATGTCCAAGGTTCAGTACAAAGACTAAATCAAAAAATGACTTCAAGTCTGGTGTCCTCACTTATCTGGGTGGCTCTCTTCCTTCCGCCACATCATATGATTGGCATGAACTAGGTACCACCAATAATAGAGGAGAAGGCTGGTGGGTTCTGCAAGCAAAATTGGTCCACAGTTGAACTTGTCTTTGATCCTAGTAAACCGATACTAAGTACCAAATCGATAAAGGTACCTGAATTTGAGAACAAGTACAAATGCATTTTATGAGTTCCATGAGGCTCTAATCTTTTCTCATCTAAAAATAAAACCAGATGCATAGCTTGTCGCATATTTAACCACAATCATTAAGCAAATTAATTGAAATATAGAGAGATTACTTAGACTGTTACCCCTTGGGCAGTAATTATCTTCTGTTTGTTAACTGAAACCATGTCAACTAGAAATCCAAAATGTTAACTGACGCTTGGAAGAAATACCAGACAAGAAGAGCTTGATTACCTTTGTTCCATTAGGTACAAGGTTTTGCAGAGTTCTGAGCCTCTCATTTATTCGCTCTCTTCTTTTCTGCATGAAAGAAAACAAAGGTCAGCCCGTCAGTTGGTACAATTTTAAAGCTTTGATCAGTACAAGTTAGCCAACTTTTAGATAATATCATAGCTAGCTTACCCTTGCATAGACGCTCTGTGGGTCTGTTGCAGCCCCTTTGCCAGCTCAGGCTTTGCCTTTTGAGTTGAGTGCTGGCTGCTCCTTTAAGCTACACCCTGATGCTGCTACTCCACTAAGCTCCTGGGAACGATTAACATCATCCTCTGATGAGCAGCTGCTCGGACTTTACCTGTTAAAGCCAGCATCATGCTCTTCCTCTTCCTTATCCGTCAAGGCATTCCTCTAATTCTTCTTTGGCCTTACATTGCTCTTTCCATTTTGGACCTACAAAGACAAATGCTTGTCAACACGTGCCTCAAATTGTTTAAGATGTCAAATTCCATTTTATCCTGTTATCGATGACTCACATTTCCTGAGTTTTGAGATCTTTTGTTCGGAAGTTCTGGTATTTTGGTACTCCTTTCCTGTGCCTTCGGTTTAAGGTCTAGAGTTTCAGATGCCCTTTTAAGCTCCAGGCGCACGTTGGCATCACTTGTCCCTTGGCTCAAGCAATCATTCGGATCAACGTTCAGGTAACAGCTGGTGGTGTTTGCTGCATCATCCACCACAAGAAACTCCATTTCCATGGAGCTATTACTATCGGACAGTGAACTAAAACCAGAAGATAGTGAAACTTACAATTTAAGAGACTAATTACAGCAGCAAGCAACAGTGCAAAAAAGGAGGAGACTTCAGAATCAGCTATGGAAACTTAAGAAATGATCTGATAATTAAAAGTCCTTGATCAAATAATTAAAAGTCCAAGAAAAAAATTAAAAAGAAATTAAAGAGAAATGATCTGATAATAATTAATTAACAAATTTAACTAATTAACATACATGTTAATTACAAATAAGTCAGTTTTATGCCTATGTGCAGGAACAACACTAATAGAGAAATGAAAAGATTGGAGCAGAATTCTAAAGAAGCTCAAATTAGTTACCTTTCACCTCAATCCCCTGCATGTAACTTGCCATTTAGAGAGTTCTGTTTTCAATAATTATTCTCAAGTTCAAAATATCAACATCGAAATAATGCTCTATTATGAATCTCTGATGAATGCTTAATTTGGAGAACACTTTAGCACGCCCATTGCATCCATATTATTATATTTTCGTCCCACAAACATGAAAAACATCATTTCTGTTACTTCGCTGCATTTTATTCAATTACAGCCCACCAAACTTCCTTTAAAAACCAAACTGAGCTGAAGCAAATGAATATCCAAATCCTTTAAAGCAAAAGGCATGTCCTTAGTAATGGAAGTTGCAAGATAAAAACATGGTAGTCTTGTAATTGGCATATGCACCATACTTGTTTTGTGTAAAACTGAGCTGCTTTTGATAGCGCCAGTGTCCCACATTCATGTACTTATTCTAGTTGTATTCAATAGGAGTGCAACTTAAGCATTCAGCCATTCCTACAGTTGCTCAAGCTGAAGCAACTATGGAGTCTCCAGCCAAGAATGGCCTGAACCATGAGAAATAGAGAAGGTCAACTATGTTAATTAAATTATACGTATGAGCGTCTTTTTTTAGGATTTCATTGTTTTGGTAAGCGGCGCAGTATAGAGGGTTAGCGTATAAGATACAAGTACCAACAACACTAGACCAAGCACACACCAAAGAGCCCAAGTACCATAGTTGGAAGAAAACAGGAGACCTAAATATAACTCACTAGAAATGACCAATGAAGACACCATGAAAGGAACCTAGAAACCAACCACAATCAAAATGCAGAAACTGAGGGCAAAGAGATCAAAAGACAGAACACAATCAGGGAGGGACAGAAGCAAAGAAACAAAATAATTTGAAGAGCAAAAGTCTACAAATTTTGTTTCAAATAGAACAATTTGTGATTCAAATTATCATATCAGAAAGGTTTGAATATAAGTCAGTTTAATTGATAGATTTTTCATATTGATACTTACTCTTTTTCGAATTGACAAGGAGAAAGGCAACATACAAATTACCCAACAAATTGGTTTCATATTGATACCTACTCTTTATCATATTGACAAGGAGAAAGGCAACATACAAATTACCCTACAACCTAGCACCTGTTAAATGACATAAATATACCATACCTGTAGAATTTATCGATATATAAATTTACCCTACCTGTAGAATTTACGCTTCACGTTATATATTGTTTAAATGACATAATCTTTGGATTTTGAAAGTAGAAAAACGCAATTTTTAGGAATACAACCCGTCGATAAAAAAAAAACCAAGCATTAAATCAATATATATATATATATATATATATATATATATATATATATATTGTTGGCATTGCTTCATGTTCATTCAAATTTAGGAAACCTTGTCCCATAGCTAAATAAGAGCATTATTGTATTTACATTACAGTCTAAAACAACCAACCATCAAAGCAGTGCACATGTAGTGACTATTCCAGAAAGAATCTCAGTACAATAGATACTAGTTCTCAAAATTTTAAACTCCTTCCACCATAAGCAACCAAAACAATAAGGCTTCAACGAAGAAAATTCAACAACTTAATCTCTAAAACAAAGAAGCAACCTATATCCAATCAAATGGGCCATCAAACTCTTCATGCAAACCGAAGCTAATATCTCTCCTAGCAGAAGCAACATTAAAATCTTAAAAAAAATTCACGGGGTTCACCGGAAACACAGAAAGGGTAAGAAAACCAACATCAAAGAAAATAAAATAATCAAACAAAACGTACAAACAATGAAACTTGAACAAAAAAAAAAAGTATGACATGAATGGTTGGCTTGCCCTTAATTTGGAATCGTGCAAAGCAACAATGCCGGTTGACCGCTAGCGAGCAAGCCTGGAGGCTTTGGAATTGGCACCCTTGTTCTTGCAACAACCGATGGTTGTGTCGTTAGCCTGGAAAATTTAGAATCGAAACCCAAAGAGATCAAACTATTGGTTTCGCACTTCCTAAAGTGATCCAACCAACAATCAGAAGGAGAAAACAAACAAAAGGGAAAGAAATCGAAGAGGCTGGGTTACCCTTGGTCTTGATCCAGCTTTAGGGTGAGGAATGTGGAATTCTTGTGAAAGGCAGCGGTAGCGGGACGAGCAGACGAAGCGGTGGTGGAAGGAGCTGATGAAGCACCGGCGGATGAAGGTTTCCATTGAGAAGCCACCGACTGGCAGTAATGGCGAAGGAAGCCACACGCCACACGCGTCTCCTTCTCCCCCCCAAACCTTTTTTCTTAATTTTTGGACCGGGTAGGGCTTTGTTAATGGGCCGAACCATTTAGCTGCATTTTATAAACTAGTTGGGCTTAGGTGGACTTTTAACTGCGTTTTTAGGATTTTGTTGGGCTTGGATAGATATTTTGTTGCAATTTTTTGAACATGTCAAGTATAAGAGGTCATTTTAGATGCATCTTTTTTAAATTCGTCAGGTTTAAATAGTTCTTTACTTACATTTTTTTAAACATGTCAGTAATAATATTTTTTTCCGACATTGTTTTGAAAACGTCGGTAAATGTATGTCACCTATAAACCTTTTTGTTGTAGTGGTGGTATGGGCAGGTGTTCCGTTGACCGATTCTGGACTTGGGTCATTACAGATAGTATTAGAGCTAACCCAGGACCACGATGGTGTGGTATAGTGGGTATACACATATATTGTCTACTAGGACTAATCTTGGATTTAGAGGCCACTTGGGTTCTTATAGATGGTATTAAAAATGGCGAAACTAAAAAGTCAATTACAGGAGCTATACGCAAAAAGGGTTCATACGTCCAAGTATTTCACCTTGGGGTGCTTTTGTTTTATTCGTGAAGAAGAAATATGGCAGCTTGAGCATGTGCATTTATTATCGATAGCTGAATTTGGTAACGATAAAGAACAGATACCTTTTACCTTGGATTGATGACCTGTTTGATCAGCTGAGGAGATCATTAGTGTTCTAGGATCGATTTGAGGTTCGGGTACTATAAACTGAAAATAAAAAAGGGAGATGTGCTAAAGACGGCATTTAGGACACATTATAGGCATTATGAGTTTCTAGTGATGCCCTTCGGGTTAACGAATGCACCCGCAGCTTTCATGGGCCAAATGAACAAGGTGTTCCAACTATACCTAGATTAGTTTGTCATCATTTTTATGGATGATATTTTGATTTACTCACTAAATGCTAAAGACCATGGAGAACATTTGCGGATTGCACTTTAGACGTTGAAGGAACATAAGTTGTATGCAAATCTGAGCAAGTGTAAGTTTTGGTTGGACAGTGTCACCTTAAGCCATGTGGTAAATAAGGAAAGAATTTCAGTGAATCCTAGTAAGGTTGAAGCTATGGTGAACTGGTAACGACCGAAGACCGTGTATGAGATTTAAAGTTTCCTGGGCTTGGCTGGTTACTATAGACGTTTTGTAGAAGGTTATTCGAAGCTGGCACACCCCTTGACCCAACTGACTAAGAAGGATCAACCATTTCAGTGGACTGAGGAGTGCAAAAATAGTTTCCAGGAGTTGAAGAAACAATTAGTATCTGCACCTGTTCTCACTCTTCCTGATGAGCGAAGTCACATTGAAGTTTATACAGATGCATCACATCAAGGGCTTGGCTGTGTATTGATGCAAGTAGGGAAGGTGATTGCTTATGGATCTAGGCAGTTGAAGCCTTATAAGCTTAATTACCCAATTCATGATTTGGAGTTGGTAGCTGTCATACATACGTTAAAGCTTTGGTGACATTGTTCTTATGGAGAAAAGTTTGAGGTCTTCACTGACCATAAAAGCCTACAGTATCTATTGTCACAGAGGAAACTCAATAATTGATCGCGTCGTTAGGTTGAATATCTCTTTTATTATAATTTTATTATTCAGTATCACCCAGGTAAGGCTAACCTGGTGGCTGATGCTTTGAGTAGAAAAATGGGTGCTAAACTAAATGCTATTGTGGTTTCTAAGTGGAGACTATTGAAGGAGTTTAGTCACATGAGCTTAGGTGTTCAAGTGAAGGGAACCTAGGTTTTCATGGCTAGTTTTCATATGGAGCCTGCACTTGTGGCAAGGGTAAAAAAGACTCAAAAAGAGGATCCACAATGTTGAGAATAGTCATTTCTTGGGCAGAAAGGATTTAGTGTGGAAGTGGATGGTACTCTAAAATTTAAAAACCGATTAGTTGTTCCCCAAGGAAATGACGTGACGTATGATGTTTTATCAGCGGCACATGCATCTCAGTTGACCATCCACCCTAGGAGCACCAAGATGTACCATGATTTGAAGAAAAGCTTTTGGTGGAGTAGGATGAAGAAGGATATTATAGAGTTTGTATCTAGATGTCTAACTTGTTAGAAAGTCAAAGTAGAACACCAAAGGCCTAGAAGACTGCTACAACCATTGGAGATTCCTTAGTGGAAGTGGGATGACATTGCGATGTATTTCATAGTTGGGCTACCTACTACTTGCCATCAACATGATGCAATATGGATGATAGTTGATCGGTTAACCAAGTTAGCCCACTTTTTGGCAATCCAAAAGACTTGGCTTGTAGCCAAACTAGTTGAGTTGTACATATCTGAGATAGTTCAACTTCATGGAGTATCAAGGAGTATTGTTTCTGATAGGGATCCACAATTCACATCATAGCTTTGGTAGGCTTTATAAGAACAATTAGGTATTATGACATTAATGAGCACTGCCTATCATCCACAAACAGATGAATAATCTGAGAGGACTATACAAACTATTAAGAATTTGTTTGGAACTTGTGCTCTAGATTACAAGAACTCTTAGGATAAGGACCTGCCACTAGTAGAATTTGTTTATAATAATAGATATCACTCCAGCATTCAGGTGGCCCCATATGATGCTTTGTATGGTCGTAGTTTGTCGTACTTCGGTGTGTTGGGAAGAAGTGGGCGACAGGATGGGACCAGATTTGGTACAACAAACTTCAGATAAAGTCAAAATAATCAAACAACGATTGGTAGCAGCTCAAGATAGGTAGCAGAATTATGCAAACCAGAGGCATCGTCCCTTGGAGTTTACCGTTGGTGATCATGTGCTTCTAATGGTGTCACCGACCAAGGAAGTTAAACGCTTTAGAATAAGAATGAAGTTAGCCCCGCGCTCTGTTGGACATTTTGAGATTTTAAAGCGTGTTGGAGAGGTGGCTTATAAAGTCACTTTACCACCTAATTTAATTGGAATTCATAACATGTTCCACGTGAGTAATATTTGGAAGTATCAGCCAGATCCAGTACATGTTATTCCATGGGAGCCATTGTAGTTGCGCGAGGATTTGACTTACCTGGGGGAGCCTTTGGCTATTGTGGATTGTAAAGAAAAGGTTCTGCACAACAAAGTCATTCAATTGGTAAAGGTTATTTAGAATCATCGTGGAGAGCAAGAAGTACCCTAAGAAGTTAAGGATGAGCTTTAGAAGAAGTATCCACAGCTTTAAGGTACTTCTTAACACTCTTTTCGAAATTTGGGGACAAATTTCTTTTAAGGGGAGGAGGTTGTAATAACCCTAGAAATCAAGAAAAAGAAAATTATCAAATTACGAAAATGCAAAAAATAACATTTTGCCCTTAAGGGTATTTTTATAATTTTACCTCTCAATTTAGGAAATCAATATAAAATTAAGAATATTGATCCTTAGATAATTTCTTTAGTGGTCGTTAAGTTAAATTCCAAACCGGAAGCTTAAAGTCATTTTCTTTAGGCTAAGGACATTTTTATCCTTTTCCAACTGAGCATCAAATGAAAAATCTAGGAGTACCATTGGATTCTTCTCACAAAAATAAGTCAAAAGAAATTTATCTTACTTAATTCTAAAATCATTTGCTTATATTTCCAAAAATTTAGCCTACTCGCATACACGGTTTAATCCGGGTTCATGCTTTTATTGCATGAGATAATTTCTCACCTAACCTTGATTTCTATTTTATGAAACTCCACAGCCACATATACAGCCCTTAAAATTTAGAATTTTTAAAGTTAATTCCTATTTTCTACTTATCTATATTTTTTACTTCTCAATCATAATTAATATTGTCCTAGTATAACTACAACTTTTTCTTTTAATTTATTATTATTATTATTATTTTCTTCTCGTATACCTCCTAGGTCAAAAACCCAACTTAGCTCTAAATTAAAGCATACAATCACCACTGCTGCTTGTTCTCTTCTTCTTCAACAACTCACTACCACAACCAAACAAAAATTGGATTTTAGGAAGAAGGTCATCTATAATCCTTTGGTGCTCTTTGCGCCAATTGTTTGTCTTTACTTATTCTGCCATCAAACCATGTAAGTCTAGCCTTTCATGCTTCGATTATTGGCTATTCCAAAGTATTGGAAAATTAAATTAGTTCCATACTTTTAAATAGACTCATCAGATCGAAAAGAAATCCCATCAAGACATAAAAATGATCCTATGCACATTGGTAATTCCAAATTCATTTTGTGTAAGTCTAAATCCCTCTATATCATTTTTTTAATTTTTTTATCCAGCACCTAAGTACTTTATTTTTGTTCCATATTTCGTTGCTAGGTTTTTTCTTGTTCAAAATTTTAAGTTGTGCATTCATTTTCCATACGATCTAATCCCTACTTGCACCTGAGACCTAGTAAGCCGCTGTAACCTTTTCGGAATTATTTTTTACTAAAGATTTTGAAACTCACAACGCTATTAAGTCCATTATCTTTGATGTCCATGTTGTTACAAAGATGTAGGAAATGCTTACTGAAAGGTTTATCACTTATTTAGACTCTTGAAGTGCCAGAGATCTCGACAACACATCGGTAATCAAAGCCAAATTTTTGTCATTCCAAATTTAGTTTTTACAGCCACTACATGAGCTTATAACTTAGTGTGTTGGCTGTTGTAATTTTAGGATTAATATCAAGAAGGCTTCCGACACAATTTCGAATTGGTACGAGGCCATCGAAGACACTCAGGACCTTTTTTGCTAACTAGGTAAAATTTTGGCTTAGATATCAAGAATATGAACCTTCCAAGTACCATTGAGAAAATTTTCAATTTTTAGCATATTTTTCTAATTTTCTACTTCACTAAAATTTTGTATGACCATTCTAAGAAATCGCCTCGATTCACTGTGTTTTTCCATACTAGGAAAAGAGGAAGAACAGGTTAGCTCTTGTGGGTCCTCTTAGGCCCAAAATAAGCATAACCCCGAAAAATAAATTCTAAGTAAATAATTGGGCTAAACAAAATCTTTAAATACATGGGCAACATGGTAGGGTAATTAATTAGTTTTTTTAGAATTTTATTTTATTTTATTTTTGTTCTATTCCAATTAGATGTAATTTTGGTTGGTTGGTGGCATGGTTGTAATGATGTGATATATGACATATGCTTGGCACTAGTATTATACTAGGACCGTTTGCAACAAGAATTAAGTTAGAAGTATGTTAGGACCGCTTGAATAAACCTGCTAGTATCATGTTTAGAGCTAATAAGACAAACACCGCTAGTACCATGTTTAGGGCCAACAAGTTCGCTAGTAGCATGATGAGGTTGAAAGCAACCGTTAGGGCCATAATAAATAAGTTGGCAAATAACGAATTACGAGCATAAATACTAACTAACAAACTTAGAAAGAATTCACGAGAGAGGAGATAAACATATATCATAAATACACTTAAAAAAATATCATTGATTGTCTTGTCATCATGGACCACTAAGCTAAGATAACAAGATAAAAGAAATAGGATGCATTATCATGGGGCTTTACTGAAAAAGGCTAAAATAAAATGAGCTATGGTCATGCATCAATTGGTTGTTGCATGTGATTGATATTTGTCATACATAAGACTGCATTAAGTAAAAGATTTGAGGAGTAAGATAAAACACCAGGCATGCAAGGTTGGTGACGAACCATAATTGCATGTCCTGGCGAGTCGTAAATTTAGAAAAGATGTTTGAAACGGACGATTCGAACTTGAGAGGCATGTTAGCGTGGCGGCAGACCGTGCCTAGTCATGACCCGATATTGATATGAAGTATGGAGACAAGATTTGTGCGCTGCCAGACTATAACTGGCGAGGGACCATGTTTATGGTTAGTATCACAAGAGGCTCTATCTCGGTGTAGGTATCCTGAGAGGCTCTAACTTGATGGCAACCATAGTGGCACTGCCTAAGAGTTATCCCGAGAGTGGGTGATGTACACATTCACCACCCTAGGTTTAGCCGATGACATTCAAGTATTGGATTAAATGATTGATCAATAAGATATGATTTAATCGGTAAAAGAAATTATGCATATGCATATGCATATTAGTTCAAGCATGCTAATTGTGGCAACGTCGGGTTTTCTGGAGTCGCCACCAATCGGTTTACCTAGGTCGATTGGTCACCTTAAAATTGGTCTGCGAGAGTTCGGGGATCGGGAGTACGGTTACGCTAAAACAATATTGTTATAGCGCCCAAAATTGGCACCTTAGTTGATTTTAATTTTGTTTTACTTTGCTTTTAAAAATTTTCAGTTAATTTAGATATTTTAACTGAATTAGTCAAAAATGTGGATTTTGGTAATTAATTCGGGTAAAATTTTATACTTCCGAACCATGGACTCTGCCGAGTCATTTGGACACGGAAGATTTTGATTCCGAACCATGGACTCTGCCGAGTCATTTGGACACGGAATTTTGGTGAAATTTTAAACAATTTTATCCATATTGTAAAAATATGGATTTTTATCTTTTTATTTAATTTATTTATTTTTTTTAAAAAAAGTTTGATATTTTCCAAACCGTAGATCCTGCCGGATCATCCGGATATGGAAATTGATTTATCGTAATTATTTAATTCTTATTATTAATTATTTAACTAATTATTAATGGCCCACATAGACCGAAATTTTCAAAAATGAGATTTTTATTTTTAATATGTCAAATTAATTTTTTAGATTAATTATTAAAAAGTCTATCTAGTCTAATTATATAATTATACTTAATATTAATTCCTAAGCTGATAAATGCCTTTAATGAAATGAACAAACATAAAAGAAAATAAGTAAAATCAGTGATCGAAATACACAAAGCAGAAAATTTTCATGGCAAACAAACGATTTAGTAATTATTTAGGCTATAAATGACCAAATAATAATAATAATAATAATAATAATAAAATAAAAATTTAGGGCCTAATTTATCACAAAGGTAATCTAGAGGATCCATTTTTGTCATTAATCCAAAAGTTAGGTAAATACCATCTCAAGTCATCTTCTTCGATTTGTTCTCTGTGGCCTTCAACAAGAAAAGCACCATTTTTAATTCAAACAAATATCATGCTGATTTCAATCCAAAATCAAGATTATATATACAATCTCATATACGGATTTTAATAAGACTAACAATATCCGAGGAGGAGAGCACAAAAAATTAAACCAGGAAAGTAGACAGATGCTGCCACTTTTTCCTCAATCCTGTAATTTTATTAAACCCACGTAGAATGAATTCTCAAAAATTGATATTTGAAACGCATTGTATAGATTCAATCAAAATTACAAAGATTTTAAGAAAAAAAAAATAAAAAAAAAAAAAAAAAAAAAAAAAAAAAGAAAAGTCTTAGCCAGTGGCTAAACTGCCAGAAAATAAACTTCTAACTCCAGTGACTAATTTACAAACAATAGAAACAACGATGAGTGACTAAAATGAACTAAATAAAAAGTATCAAGGACTAAATAATAGTTGTACAAAAAGATAAATGTGGTTGACTGGTTGAGTTTGTGATCTGGGTTTCATTATTTAATTTTAATTTTAATTTTATTTATTATATATATTTTTTTGCTATCAATAGAATCCAAACCATGGATTCTAACCGAATCACCTGGATATGAATTTTATGATTTATTACGTCCTAAATTCATTCTTTAATTTTCATTAAAATTTGCTCAGAATTGAATCTCGTAAATATGATCTTTTTAGATACGTTATGTAAAACATGAATTTTAAATTTATGCTAACTATTAAAGTTAAAATAAAATAAATAAGTAATAATCTAACCTAACCTAAACATGCAATTTTATGTAATATTGATCACTGAATAATTCATGATTCTCGAAATAATAAACCAACAACCAAAAAAAGAAATAAAAAACATAAAACAATACTGTCAGTGATGAATCTGCAAAACAGGGAGAATATTAGTGACTTGTATGAATGAAAAAGAAAATTAGAAGGGCTAAACGAGGGTTATGCCCAAACAGGAAATCTTTGACTTGGTCAAAAACGAAATACGCAACTCGCGTTCTGTTTTTCTTACTTCTTCTTCTTCCTTCAGATGCCGAGACGACAGTGACACTACAGCGAGGGGATGGCGAAGCAAAAGGGGGGCTAGGCTATTCGGGAAGAGGAAGAGGCGTAAGCGCGGCGGAGTAGCGGCCTGGGCGCGACACGGGGCTAGACGGCGGAAGGAGAGCAGCGGCTGGAGTCGATAGCGTGGGGCGGCGGCGAGAATGATCTGACTGGCGGTGAAGGAAGCTGGGTGGTGCAGCAGAGAGGGGGACGCGGCAGCTGTAGGGAGATGGCGGTGAAAAGAGAGCAGCAGGCTGGCGTGAGAGCTTTTCGGTGCGACGGCGAGCGGAGGTGGCCCAGCCAGCAAGGGAAGGGCGTCGGGCTGGATGGGTGCGACGGCGGCGTGCTCAGCTTGGCAGCGTCGCGAGCATGGGAGGAGGCGCGACAAGGGAGGGGTCACAGCAGGGGAGGCGACGCAGAGGAGCTGGCCTGAGTGCGACGGGCGGTGGCTGAGCGCAGCAAGGGAGTGGTCGCAGCAGGAGAGGCGTGGCTGAGTGCGAAGAGATGACGGCGTCGATGGGCTGTCGGAGGAAGATAAACCGAAGGTGATGGCGATGCGAAGCTAGGATGGTGTCGGACGGCGACGCGGAAGGAGGCTAGAGGGAGGCTGGCGCGGAGAGAAAAGGGAGAAGAGAGGCAGCCATGTGGTAGAGAGAGAGAGGGAAGAGAAGAGAGAGAGAGTCTGAGCTCGGCCGAGAGAGAGAGAAGAGAGGGTTTTTGAGCCAGAGAGAGAGAGAGAGAGCCTAGAAGCTGTCTCTCTGTTCTCTCATGTTGCCAGAGAAAGAGGGATAAGAGTTCGTGAGAGGGAGGGAGAAGATAAGATTAGAGATAAGGGGGCGAGAGGAGATAAGGGATAAGGGGAGGGGGAGCCTCTGTCGGCCACCCTCCCCATTTTTTTATTATTATTTTTATTTTTTTCTTTTTTTTCTTTTTAATTAATTAATTAATTAATAATTTTTAATTTTAATTAATTTAGATTTAATTTATTATTATTTTTTTTTTTCTTCTTCTTCCCCTTTTTTTTTAACATACAAACTAAAAAAGAACGCCCCTAAAATAATATTGCCATTATTACTATTATTATTTTTTAATTAAGTAATCAATTAATTAAGTAATTCAATAAATTTTTTTAATTTTTAATTTAATTAATTTTTTTATTTTTTTTATTTTTAAGCCGGACGAAATTGGGTGTCAACAGCTGCCCCCCTTTGCATGCTTCATGGGACATGATGTATGCAAAGTTAGTTACCAAATTTCGTCCAGCTTAGCTAGGCATTGAAAACCTTCTCGCCGCCTAAACTCTGAGGTTTAAGGAAAGATCCTTAGAACCTCTAACGATAGAAAAGGTTCTATCGTTGTAAGATGGACTGAATGATTGATTGTTTGTTTGAGGTTAAGGAAAGGTCCTTAGAACCTCTAACGATAGGAAAGGTTCTATCGTTGTAAGATGGACTGAATGATTGATTGTTTGTTTGAGGTTAAGGAAAGGTCCTTAGAACCTCTAACGATAGGAAAGGTTCTATCGTTGTAAGATGGACTGAATGATTGATTGTTTGTTTGAGGTTAAGGAAAGGTCCTTAGAACCTCTAACGATAGGAAAGGTTCTATCGTTGTAAGATGGACTGAATGATTGATTGTTTGTTTGAGGTTTAAGGAAAGGTCCTTAGAACCTCTAACGATAGGAAAGGTTCTATCGTTGTAAGATGGACTGAATGATTGATTGTTTGTTTGAGGTTTAAGGAAAGGTCCTTAGAACCTCTAACGATAGGAAAGGTTCTATCGTTGTAAGATGGACTGAATGATTGATTGTTTGTTTGAGGTTTAAGGAAAGTTCCTTAGAACCTCTAACGATAGGAAAGGTTCTATCGTTGTAAGATGGACTGAATGATTGATTGTTTGTTTGAGGTTAAGGAAAGGTCCTTAGAACCTCTAACGATAGGAAAGGTTCTATCGTTGTAAGATGGACTGAATGATTGATTGTTTGTTTGAGGTTTAAGGAAAGGTCCTTGGAACCTCTAACGATAGGAAAGGTTCTATCGTTGTAAGATGGACTGAATGATTGATTGTTTGTTTGAGGTTAAGGAAAGGTCCTTAGAACCTCTAACGATAGGAAAGGTTCTATCGTTGTAAGATGGACTGAATGATTGATTGTTTGTTTGAGGTTTAAGGAAAGGTCCTTAGAACCTCTAACGATAGGAAAGGTTCTATCGTTGTAAGATGGACTGAATGATTGATTGTTTGTTTGAGGTTTAAGGAAAGGTCCTTGGAACCTCTAACGATAGGAAAGGTTCTATCGTTGTAAGATGGACTGAATGATTGATTGTTTGTTTGAGGTTAAGGAAAGGTCCTTAGAACCTCTAACGATAGGAAAGGTTCTATCGTTGTAAGATGGACTGAATGATTGATTGTTTGTTTGAGGTTTAAGGAAAGGTCCTTAGAACCTCTAACGATAGGAAAGGTTCTATCGTTGTAAGATGGACTGAATGATTGATTGTTTGTTTGAGGTTTAAGGAAAGGTCCTTGGAACCTCTAACGATAGGAAAGGTTCTATCGTTGTAAGATGGACTGAATGATTGATTGTTTGTTTGAGGTTTAAGGAAAGGTCCTTAGAACCTCTAACGATAGGAAAGGTTCTATCGTTGTAAGATGGACTGAATGATTGATTGTTTGTTTGAGGTTTAAGGAAAGGTCCTTAGAACCTCTAACGATAGGAAAGGTTCTATCGTTGTAAGATGGACTGAATGATTGATTGTTTGAGGTTAAGGAACTCTCCTTAGAACCTCGATGATAGGAACTCTCCTTAGAACCTCGATGATAGGAACTCTCCTATCGTTGAAAGTTTGAGGTTAAGGGCCCTACCTTAGAACCTCTGCGATAAGAACTCTCTTATCGTTTAAGAAAAATTGATGATTGATTGTTTGAGGTTTAAGGAACTCTCCTTAGAACCTTGACGATAGGAACTCTCCTATCGTTGCAAGTTTGAGGTTAAGGGCCCTACCTTAGAACCTCTGCGATAAGAATTCTCTTATCGTTTGAAGAAAAATTGATGATTGAGGTTAAGGGTCCTACCTTAGAACCTCGATGATAGGAACTCTCCTATCGTTTGAAGGAAAATTGATGATTTTGAGGTTAAGGGTCCTACCTTAGAACCTCGATGATAGGAACTCTCCTATCGTTTGGAGGAAAATTGATGATTTTGAGGTTAAGGGTCCTACCTTAGAACCTCGACGATAGGAACTCTCCTATCGTTTGAAGGAAAATTGTTTGTTTTGAGGTTAAGGGTCCTACCTTAGAACCTCAACGATAGGAACTCTCCTATCGTTTGAAGGAAAATTGATGGATGTCGAGGTAAAGGTTCCATCCTTAAAACATCGAATTGATTGATTGATCTCGAGGCAAAGGTTCCATCCTTAAAACCTCGGATTGATTGATTGATTTCAAGGCAAAGGTTCCATCCTTAAAACCTCGGATTGATTGATTGATGTCGAGGTAAAGGTTCCATCCTTAAAACCTCAGATTGATTGATTGATGTCGAGGTAAAGGCTCTATCCTTAAAACCTAGAATTGATTGATTGATCTCGAGGCAAAGGTTCTATCCTTAAAACCTAGAATTGATTGATTGATCTCGAGGCAAAGGTTCCATCCTTAAAACCTCGGATTGATTGATTGATTTCGAGGTAAAGGTTCCATCCTTAAAACCTCGAATTGATTGATTGATCTCGAGGCAAAGGTTCAATCCTTAAAACCTCAGATTGATTGATTGATTTCGAAGCAAAGGTTCCATCCTTAAAACCTCGGATTGATTGATTGATGTCGAGGTAAAGGTTCCATCCTTAAAACCTCGAATTGATTGATTGATCTCGAGGCAAAGGTTCCATCCTTAAAACCTCGGATTGATGAAAATTGATTATTTTCGAGGCAAAGGTTCCATCCTTAAAACCCCAATGATGAAAATTGATTATTTTCGAGACAAAGGTTCCATCCTTAAAACCCCGATGATGAAAATTGATTGTTCTTCGAGGCAAAGGTTCCATCCTTAAAACCCCGATGATGAAAATTGATTGTTTTCGAGGCAAAGGTTCCATCCTTAAAACCCTGATGAAAATTGATTGTTTTCGAGGCAAAGGTTCCATCCTTAAAACCCCGATGATGAAAATTGATTTTTTTCGAGGCAAAGGCTCCATCATTAAAACCTCGATGGTGAAAATTGATTATTTTCGAGGCAAAGGTTCCATCCTTAAAACCCCGATAAAAATTGATTGTTTTCGAGGCAAAGGTTCCATCCTTAAAACCTCGATGATGAAAATTGATTGTTTTCGAGGCAAAGGTTCCATCCTTAAAACCCCGACGATGAAAATTGATTGTTCTTCGAGGCAAAGGTTCCATCCTTAAAACCCCGATGATGAAAATTGATTGTTCTTCGAGGCAAAGGTTCCATCCTTAAAACCCCGATGAAAATTGATTGTTTTCGAGGCAAAGGTTCCATCCTTAAAATCCCGATGAAAATTGATTGTTTTCGAGGCAAAGGTTCCATCCTTAAAACCCCGATGATGAAAATTGATTGTTCTTCGAGGCAAAGGTTCCATCCTTAAAACCCCGATGAAAATTGATTGTTTTCGAAATTGATTTTGATTGTGGAGAAAAACTCTTTCCTCCTTTTTAAGTACCTCAGACAATCGAAGTTGAAATGTTCTATTCAGAAATGTGAATTTTCATAATAGGTGAGTGCAGAAATTTAGACTTCGATAAGATGAGTGAATCTTGATGATGACAATAACACTGACAAATTATGTAAAGGGAACGGATGTTTGGAATCAATATCCAAGGTTCATCTAATATTTTCTTCAGTAAATATAGATTCCCTTGTGAGATATGTCATCCAAATAAGGTCAAAGCTTAACTACCCCAAAATGTTATGCCTAGTAGACCTAATAGGATGCGTCTCAAGAGTAATAAAAATTACTCTTTACTCAGCCATTCCAACCTAAAGGCATTGTCGCATGGTTTTAATATCAGCATGGACGAAACTATCTTATAAGATAACGAAATTCCCTGAAAAGAAAAACTGAAATACGAAAGAAAATGCTGATAATTAAAACGAAAGGACAAGAAAAACAGATCAGATCGCTTCTTCTTCCACAATGCTTCAACAGGCCGGATAAAGGACAATTATGGGAGTGAACTGATCGGGAAAGACTGTCGTGTCCAGTCTATTTGGATCATCGCTGGATCTGGTTCAGGAACAAAAGCTTGTATTTTATCTAGCAATTCTTCAGCAGTTGTTGCGGATATTATGATTCGCCGTGCCACTCTTGATATGAAATTCTTCTGCATAGCATAATCCATAAAAGCTATCAGACCTGTAAAGAAATTGTTAACATTTAAAAGCCCAATGGGTTTCTTATGCAAATTAAGTTGGGCCATGGAAGCAATTTGAAAGACTTCTCCCAACGTGCCAAAACCACCTGGTAGAGCGATAAAAGCATCAGCATTTAAAAGCATTTGTAACACACGCTCTTGCAAATTTTTAACCACTAATTCTTCTCCAATCGTGCCCCCAGAAATAAATTTCAGAGGTCCAGGGATAATGCCCAGAACTTGACTTCCTCCTAGAGATGCTGCTGATGCTACACCTCCCATTAATCCGACACTACCTCCTCCATAAACTAAATGTATTTTTCGCTCAGCTAATACTCTACCCAAATGGTTGGCTGCTTTTAAATACTCTTCATCTTTTCCAGGAAAAGCCCCAGAAAATACACAAATACTTCGGGATTTACGAGTTGGGGTTTTCTCCATTCCTATCCTTATCCTTGTGAGAAAAGAGGATATATTTATAGAGATGAAGAGATAAGGCAATAATTTTATTTTCAAGAGTGGATACATTATTGCCAGCTATACACAGTAGTCACGAGTATGACTCTGGTCAGGTATGGGTACACTATCGTTAAAAGAGGAGGAAAATTTTCAAAATAGCTGCTAGCATGTACAGTAGTCACTACTGTAGCTTACGTCAGGAGTAGGTACGTGATTGTTGGAAGAGAAGGAAAATTTCAAAAGTGGCAGCTATATACAGTAGTCCGTGTCAGGAGTGGGTACATTATTGCCAAAGGGGAGGAAAATTTCAAAAGCGACAGCTAGCACGTACAGTAATCGTAACTATGGCTCATGTCAGGAGTGGATACATTATCGCTGAAAGGGGAGGAAAATTTCAAAAGCGACAGCTAGTACGTACAGTAATCGTGACTTTGGTTCACGTCAGGAGTGGATACATTATTACCAAAAGGGGAGGAAAATTTCAAAAGCGACAGCTAGTACGTACAGTAATCGTGACTTTGGTTCACGTCAGGAGTGGATACATTATTACCAAAAGGGGAGGAAAATTTCAAAAGCGACAGCTAGCACGTACAGTAATCGTGACTTTGATCCTCGTCTTCCACTGGCTTTGCGTCCAGTAATGGCTTCAATGCTTTCTATGAATCGGTGATTTGCATCTCATCTAGCTTTCTCACAAACTGGCAAACAGGGTCGTTTAGGGTCAGATTCCCAAGACTGTAACGATCTCGTTCTTTTTGGAAAATTATCCATAATCCAACAACCTCAAATTGCACTATTCCACAAGAATGCGCTTCAAGAACCTCTCGAATATCTTCTAGAGATTCCTTACGCAAGCCATTCTTAATGAATCTTATTCTATCATTACGATTTCTGGTGATCACTCCTGGAGCACGACATTTATTGCCGCAAATCCACCATCCACAATTATGACAAACGCCTAGCCTCTTTGCTCTTCTTTTTTTGGCATAAGCGCTTTTACCAAAGCCGGGCATACGGGGAAAGAACGCTTCGGGAACTTCACCAGCTGAACGAACCTTAGCTTCAATTAGCCACCGCACATTATCAGGAATGCCTTTGTGCATAAATACTCTGAATCGTTCACATCTAGCTTGATAAATCTTTTTAAGAACATTTATTGGGAAGGAAGGAAAATACTTTCGTAGGGCGGAAAGAGAAGACTCCATTGATGAAGGAGGCAAAGAAAGAAATTAGTGATTGTAGGAAACGAACATAACTAACACATATTTATAGTGATGAAAGGGATGATGCGTTTATTACACTTACAGAAGCAAGTACATTATTGTCAAAAGAAAAGACAAATGACAGCTTATATGTACAGCAATCATGACTGTGGCTCTCATCTTCCACTGATTTATGTCTAGTAACGGCTTCAATGCCTTCTATAAGTCGGGGATTTGCTTCCCATCCAGTTTTCTCACAAACTGGCAAACAGGGTCATTAAAAGTTAGATTTCCAAGACTGTAACGATCCTGTTCTTTACGGAAAGTCCACCATAAATCCATAATTTCCCATTGCACTATTTCACAAGAATGTGTTTCAAAAGTTAATAGGATATCATCCAAAGATTCCTTACGCAGGCCATTCTTGATGAATTTTCTTTTATCTTCATGATTTCTGGAGATGTATCCTAAAAAGCGACATTTAGTATTACAATTCCATCGTCCACATTTATGACAGACACCTAGCCTCTTTGCTCTTCGCTTTTTGGCATAAGCGCTTTTACCAAAGCCGGGCATACGGGGAAAGAACGCTTCTGGAACTTCACCAGCTGAACGAACCTTAGCTTCAATTAGCCACCGCACATTGTCAGGAATGCCTTTGTGCATAAAGACTCTAATCCTTTCACATCTAGCTTGGTAAATCATTTTAAGAACATTTATTGGGATGGAAGGAAAGTATTTTCGCATGGCGGAAAGAGTAGAATCCATTGATAAAAGAAGAATTTGAGAGAAGAGATGAAGAAATCAGTTATTGTAGGAAACTGAGAGTCAGAGAGTATTGCATCCGCTACTTAACCGGAAAGAAGAACACGCATTTATAGCGATGAAAGGATAACGTGTTAATTACGCTTACAGGAACAAGTATATTAAAAGAAAAGACAAATGACAGCTTATATGTACAGGAATCATGACCGTGGCTCTCATCTTCCCCTGATTTATGTCCAGTAATGGCTTCAATGCCATCTATAAGTCGGGGATTTGCTTCCCATCCAGTTTTCTTACAAACTGACAAACAGGATCGTTTAAAGTCACATTCCCAAGACTGTAACGGTTTCGTTCTTTATGGTAAGTCCTCCATAAACTGATAATTTCACCTTGCACTTTTCCACAAGAATGCGTTTCAAGAGTCTCTCGGATATCTTCCAGAGATTCCTTACGCAGGCCATTCTTAATGAATTTTCTTTTATCTTCACAATTTATGGAGATGTATCCTAAAGAGCGACATTTAGTAATACAATTCCATCGTCCACATTTATAACACACGCCTAGTCTCTTTGCTCTTCGCCTTTTGGCATAACGGCTTTTACCTAAACCGGGCATGCGGGGCATAAATGCATCTGGAACTTCACCCGCCAGACGGACCTTAGCTTCAATTATCCACTGCACATTATCGGGAATGCCTTTGCGTGTAAAAACTCTGATTCTTTCACATCTAGCAAGGTAGATCTTTTTAAGGACTTTTATTGGAAAGGAAGGAAAGTATTTTCGCAGTGCAGAAAGAGTAGAATCCATTGATGAGAGAAGAATTTGAGAGAAGAGGGAAATGAATCAGTTATTGAAGGAAACTTAGATAACCGACTGGAAGAACATGCATTTATAGCGATGAAATGGATAACGTGTCGGTTACACTTACGGGAGCAAATACATTATTAAAAGAAAAATGGAAAATTTTAAATATGATAAATTGTATGTACAGTGATTGTGACTGTGGCTCACATCTTCCACTGGTTTTACGTCCAGTAACTGGATTAATGGCTTCTATGAGTCGAGGATTTGCTTCCCATCCAATTTTCTTACAAGCTGACAAATAGGGTCGTTTAATGTCAGATTCCCGGGACTGTATCGTTCTCGTTCTTCATGAAAAATGCTCCATAAATCGAGAAGTTCACGTTGCACGGATCCACAAGAATGCGTCTCAAGAGTCAATTGGAGATCATCCAATGAGTCCTTACTCAGGCCATTCTTAATGAATCGTATTTTATCTTCTCGATTATCAGAGATCATCCCTAAAGAACGACATTTAGTATTACAGGTCCAGCGTCCGCATTTATGACAGACGCCTAGTCTCCTCGCTCTTCGTTTTTTGGCATAAGAGCTTTTGCCTACACCAGGCATGTGAGACACAAATGCCTCTGGGATTTCACCTGCCAGACGAACCTTAGCTTCAATTAACCACCGCACATCTTCAGGGATTCCTTTATGCATCAGAGCTCTTAATCGTTCACAGCGAACTTGGTAGATCTTTTTGAGGATGTTCATTGGGAGAGAAGGAAAATATTTTCGCAAGGCAGAAAAAGTAGGATCCATTTTCTAGGAGAAAGTAAAAGAAAGGAGGGAGGAAATGATCAGTTATTATGGGCAACTGAGAGAACCGACTTGAGAGTCACGGAGTACCGTATCCGCCGCTTAACCGGAAAAGTGAATCCTACTTTATTTTGATGTGATAGATATTCCATCCAGCTGACGTCGATTCAGTCCTTGATTATTGAATCCATTGTCCGCTTTTGACGAATTTTCAACGACAATATTTCTTGATGTCTGCCTTATCTTTGACGATAGCTATCACTCATCTTGGATGCTGCTAAGCTGGCATCAATTCTGTTCTTTTAGGTGTAGCCTCAATTGCCAGGCTTTTGACGATATTGTATGCTTTATCCTTGGATTCCTGATGGGGCTGGGTCCAGCGTATTAGCTATGCGTCCAATTAGTAAGAGCTGATGTCATTAAGATCTCAGCTTATACTGCTGCAATCATGCTGCGGACATGCTTTTCATTTGATCCCTGTTATGTAAAAGCTATGTATGCATGATATGAAATGCATGAATGCAGAGCATGTGTAACTAATGGCTTTTTTTTTTTTTTTTTATGGATCTAGTTCTTTATGTCTTTGTTTTACTGGATCCTCTTTGTGATGGCCTTCTTGGACTATTATTGAATCTCTTTATGCTTTCCAGCTTTTGTTCACCGCGTCAAAAGCCCAACTCTTTTCAAAATCCCCTTTCTTTGACTTGTTCTTGAATTTTGGCCTCAATTTCTTTAATGTTCGCTCGCCTCATACTTTATATCTCTTCAAATACTCATCCCTTGTCATGGATTTCATACTATCAAAGGCTTAACTTTCAATGTTTCATTGTCCCTTTTCTTGTGGCCGTGTCGACACTTGTTTACCCCCATGTTACAGTCCGAATGATTGCTCTTCCTTAGACTCAGGTTCTGATCCATAAGACTTGCCCCCTTGTTTATTGAGCTTCTTTCTTGGCAGTACTCTTCTTACGCTTAGTAGAGACTACTTTGCCCCCTTGAATATGGTGTTTATGTGGATAAAAGGTATCATCTGATCTTTGATTTAACAGAAGGTTGAGCATTTCTAGACCTTTGTGATGGTCCTTGATCATGAATTTCTCTTACAAGAACCACATCTTCTTAAAGAAAGTCTCAAGCTATCTCCTCACTTTTAAATCTACATACATTAATGAATAATGGTTTGGCCTTAAAGAAAAACTTTCATCAATTTGCAAATCTTGACAAAGTAATTTACGGTCTTTGTTTTCAATTAAAATATCCTGCCATTCTTCCCTTTCCAACTCGAAGACATAAACTGTGCAAGGCAATAAGGTATAAACATGATTCGCAAGGATAGCCTTTTAGCTGAATGAGGATGATATCGAGAGGTAACTGTTAGGCGTGAGGAAAATTAAGTTTGAATATTTTTTTTTTGTAGCAGTCTTTTAGCTGAATGAGAATAATATTAAGAGGTAAATATTAGGTCTGAGTAAAGTTAAGTTTGAGTGGTGTGAAAGAATGGTATTTTAATACTACTCGTGAGCAGTATTAAATAAGGTAGAAACATGATTCACAATGATAGTCTTTAAACTGAATGAAGATGTTAGGTCTGAGGAAAGTTAAGTTTAAGTGATGTGAAAGAATGGTCTTTTAATACTACTCGTGAGCAGTATTAAATAAGGTAGAAACATGTTTCACAATGATAGTCTTTTAGCTGAATGAGGATGTTCAGTCTGAGGAAAGTTAAGTTTAAGTGGTGTGGGAGAAGGGTCTTTTAATACTACTCGTGAGCAAATTTGATTACGGTGAAAAATTCAATAGTGAAGACCTCAAACTTGCCACCTTTCCAGAAAGTTAAACCTCATCTGTTGCCCCCCAACTATCGTGGTCTTCATGTATGCTTGGCTTGAAAGTTGCTTTTGTGTTCTAAACCGCCTTTATAGGTTTTCAGTCTAGAATCCATAGCTCACTTTTTTTGCTTTTTCTTTTTTTGGCTCTAACTTGAGCTTCGTTTCTTTTCTTTTTTTTTTCTTTTTTTGTTTTTGTTTTTGTTTCCTTTTTTTTTTTTTTTTTTTTTTTTTTTTGTGAGCTATGGTGATGACATACTTGATAACTCTCTTGAAGTGAGATGACTCAAGTGGCCTTGCTTGCTCGTGCTTGCTCTCGGTCTCTTTTTGTTTTTTTGAATTTTCCCTTAATGGATTCTGATAGAAGGGATGAACTTCTTTCATTTTTTGGAATTTGTGTTGCAGAGAACCGAGATCATAGCCGTCTTGAAGTGAGATGACTCAAGTGGCCTTACTTGCTCGTGTTTGCTCTCAGTCTCTTTTTGTTTTGGATTTGAATTTTCCCTTGTTGCCTTCTGATAAGGGATGAACTTCTTTTTTTTTTTTTTTTTTTTGGAATTTGTGTTGTGGAAAATTGAGAACCTTTTTTTTTTTTTGTTGAGCATTTGTGAGAATTGGAAGGCCACTGAAGTCATTTAATATGAGAGCTACCTTCTTTGGAAACTAACCCCAGACTTCTTACAAGGGTGTTGATAACCACTGCGAATTCCCTTTTGAGAGTTGAGGTGCAACATTTGAAATCCTTCTTACTAGATTTGGCAGTACCTTGAAGATCACTACTATCAAATCTCTCTTAACTTTCATTTTCACCCACGAGTAGTATTGCTTACAAAGTAAAGTGTGATGGTAATAATGGATGGTGTAATGGCAAAGAGTGAGAGATAGATGGAATTTTTGGTAAAAAGTGGTAGAATATGTGGATGTAAAAATGGAATTTTTGGTAAAAAGTGGTAGAATGTGTAGGTGTAATGATGAAATTTTTGGTAAAAAGTGGTAGAATGCACACATTACATCTTTTTGTTAGACAAGAAAAAGAATACCAGGTGTCCATTTAACAAAGACTACACCCTAGATTCTGGACTAAATCTAGGAGATTTTTACTATTAATTTACTTTGACAAGCTCTCAAAGATGAAAGTTTAGTAAAAGGATTCCCTGTTATTCAAAAGTGTGTGCGAACTGTTAGGTCGGATCTGACTTGGAGCCCTTCCAAAATCAATGTAATTCTAGCTCGAAATATTCACTTTCAATTACCAATCACATCATGGTCTAGCAACTTGGACTCGACCAACTGTTGGACCTTGATTTTCAGTACCACACAATTTTCACTTGAATGCCCAATTGAACCTTTTTGGTAATCACATTTGGCATTTAGGTCATTCCAACTTCGAAGGGGAAGCTACTTGATCTTTGCTACCGTTGGTATGGGTGATAGCAGGTTTATAGCTTGTGGAAATTGAATCGACTTAAGTAGCTTTCTTCCCATGAGTGGTATGTGGTACTGATGAGGGAGCCTTGAGGATTACAGTCTCAATAGGATATCATTTCACTCGTAAGATGAGCGGTAGTGGACCATAGGACTTGGAGATGATGTTTTGGATAGCTCTGCTTCTTTCATTGAAACATCCTCCAATTGAAGAATCGACCAGCTTTCCTGTTTTGATTCCAAATTTGATCTTTTCTCCAGGTAATACCAAATTTGAAAAGTTACTCGAAGTGTTCCGAAGTATTTGGATAAACAGGGTGATCCGTTCTCTTTCTATGATAGGTGGTTGAACTTGTGCGGCTGAATGTCTCCACCTTTATGCGTATTCCTTAAAGGTCTCTTATTCTTTCTTCTCCATATTCTGGAGAGTTTAGCGATTCGGAACCAAGTTCACAACATGCTTGTAGTTATTGATAGAAGCGTGAGTGAACTCATTCCATGTTCTAATGTTCTTTGGACTTTCACTTAGGTACCATTGTAGTGTTGACTTTGTAAGACTTTTTTTTTTTTTTTTGAAAGAGTGCTGTCCACATCTTCTCATTTTTTATGAGTGGTTGTACTTTTCTTAGAAACAGTGTAATATGAGTGATGGGACAGCTTGTTTCATCATATTTCACAAAGTCTGGTACCTTAAAGTCTGAGGGAATCACAATATATGGCACTATGCAGAGATCATCCACTGATAGAGATCCGAATATAGTGCCTCCTTCAATGGCTCGCAGTCTCTTTTCTATGATCTCAATTTTTTTAGTATCTCCTCTTCTTTAAGCAGGGGCTTCTTTTCTTCAAAAATTGGATTGTGCCTTAGATGAATGTTATCAGATGGGGTTGAGTCGTGAAAGAGCTTCTCTTGAACTGAGACCTGTTCTGAGTGAATTGGGGAGGATAGGTGAGATCTTGTGGTTCTTTGACGGAGACATGGGTTGCTTTCCCCTTAATTAACTCCATTAATTGTCTCATTTTCTCAGCCATGCCTTCTATCTTAGATTCAATATCTGTGAGGCGTCATTTGGTTTGTTCTGCCATTAGTCTTGTTTGGAGCCGAGTTGGGTATCAATGTTGAGGTCCAATTTTACCGTTTTAAAGTAAGATTTATTTTATTAGACTTCATATGCACTTGATTGGTGTGATGGATGTATGTAATACAAAATGAGATTATGTTTTTTATCAAAGTTTATATGTACATGATTAATGTAATGGAATGCATGCAATAGAAAACTGAGATTATGTTTTTATTAGACTTTATATGTATGTGATTGATGTAATGGATGCATGCAATGAGATTATATTTTTATCAGATTTTATATGCATGTGATTGACGTAATGGATGTATGCAATGAGTGAGTTTGATTATTCACTATCGAGGAACTTCGAGATTTCTAGTTGTTATTAGAAAGATTAAAAAGTTATTACAGTTTGACGCGTGGTTTTGATGCATGAAGAATAATTGTATAGAACAGAAGTACAATAAAAGAAAAATAAGGTTATTAATAAGTTAAATAGCAATTAACAACTCATGAACTATTATGGAAAAATGAATTAAAACTGTAAATATAAGACGTGAAGAAAATAAAAGTGTAGAGCAACAACATAGCATAACAATGACATGCTTATGGCGTTGGTAAAATGGGAGGAATACTATGGTCAGTTCTATGGTTAAGTGGGGAATTCTATATGCATAAGGTGGCTTATCAAAAAGGCCAGGGATAGTTCCCGAATCCCATCACTAAAGTATAGTGACGGCCCAATTCCTTACCCTCTAGGGTTTATGTAAGGAAGGATTAATTCGAGTCATAGCTTTTCGTGGGCCCATGCAGAGACTAACCGTCTCAGGAGGCAATACACTACTTTGCTACTTTGAAACCGGTGAAGGCTTAGAGACCATGGCCTCACAAGGACAACAACACCAATTCCGCTTAGAAAGAATCGTGTTTGATTTAAGGAAGCTCGGGTATAGAGCTTCATTTTGTGAATGCATTATGCATGTTTACTTAAGTAAATATAATATATAAATCCACATAATGGTAAAGCAGAGTAAATCAAAACAAATCAACTTTAGGCTCGACTCACTAACCAGGGTCCCCAGTGGAGTCGCCAAGCTGTGGCAACGTCGGGTTTTCTGGAGTCGCCACCAATCGGTTTACCTAGGTCGATTGGTCACCTTAAAATTGGTCTGCGAGAGTTCGGGGATCGGGAGTACGGTTACGCTAAAACAATATTGTTATAGCGCCCAAAATTGGCACCTTAGTTGATTTTAATTTTGTTTTACTTTGCTTTTAAAAATTTTCAGTTAATTTAGATATTTTAACTGAATTAGTCAAAAATGTGGATTTTGGTAATTAATTCGGGTAAAATTTTATACTTCCGAACCATGGACTCTGCCGAGTCATTTGGACACGGAAGATTTTGATTCCGAACCATGGACTCTGCCGAGTCATTTGGACACGGAATTTTGGTGAAATTTTAAACAATTTTATCCATATTGTAAAAATATGGATTTTTATCTTTTTATTTAATTTATTTATTTTTTTTAAAAAAAGTTTGATATTTTCCAAACCGTAGATCCTGCCGGATCATCCGGATATGGAAATTGATTTATCGTAATTATTTAATTCTTATTATTAATTATTTAACTAATTATTAATGGCCCACATAGACCGAAATTTTCAAAAATGAGATTTTTATTTTTAATATGTCAAATTAATTTTTTAGATTAATTATTAAAAAGTCTATCTAGTCTAATTATATAATTATACTTAATATTAATTCCTAAGCTGATAAATGCCTTTAATGAAATGAACAAACATAAAAGAAAATAAGTAAAATCAGTGATCGAAATACACAAAGCAGAAAATTTTCATGGCAAACAAACGATTTAGTAATTATTTAGGCTATAAATGACCAAATAATAATAATAATAATAATAATAATAAAATAAAAATTTAGGGCCTAATTTATCACAAAGGTAATCTAGAGGATCCATTTTTGTCATTAATCCAAAAGTTAGGTAAATACCATCTCAAGTCATCTTCTTCGATTTGTTCTCTGTGGCCTTCAACAAGAAAAGCACCATTTTTAATTCAAACAAATATCATGCTGATTTCAATCCAAAATCAAGATTATATATACAATCTCATATACGGATTTTAATAAGACTAACAATATCCGAGGAGGAGAGCACAAAAAATTAAACCAGGAAAGTAGACAGATGCTGCCACTTTTTCCTCAATCCTGTAATTTTATTAAACCCACGTAGAATGAATTCTCAAAAATTGATATTTGAAACGCATTGTATAGATTCAATCAAAATTACAAAGATTTTAAGAAAAAAAAAATAAAAAAAAAAAAAAAAAAAAAAAAAAAAAAGAAAAGTCTTAGCCAGTGGCTAAACTGCCAGAAAATAAACTTCTAACTCCAGTGACTAATTTACAAACAATAGAAACAACGATGAGTGACTAAAATGAACTAAATAAAAAGTATCAAGGACTAAATAATAGTTGTACAAAAAGATAAATGTGGTTGACTGGTTGAGTTTGTGATCTGGGTTTCATTATTTAATTTTAATTTTAATTTTATTTATTATATATATTTTTTTGCTATCAATAGAATCCAAACCATGGATTCTAACCGAATCACCTGGATATGAATTTTATGATTTATTACGTCCTAAATTCATTCTTTAATTTTCATTAAAATTTGCTCAGAATTGAATCTCGTAAATATGATCTTTTTAGATACGTTATGTAAAACATGAATTTTAAATTTATGCTAACTATTAAAGTTAAAATAAAATAAATAAGTAATAATCTAACCTAACCTAAACATGCAATTTTATGTAATATTGATCACTGAATAATTCATGATTCTCGAAATAATAAACCAACAACCAAAAAAAGAAATAAAAAACATAAAACAATACTGTCAGTGATGAATCTGCAAAACAGGGAGAATATTAGTGACTTGTATGAATGAAAAAGAAAATTAGAAGGGCTAAACGAGGGTTATGCCCAAACAGGAAATCTTTGACTTGGTCAAAAACGAAATACGCAACTCGCGTTCTGTTTTTCTTACTTCTTCTTCTTCCTTCAGATGCCGAGACGACAGTGACACTACAGCGAGGGGATGGCGAAGCAAAAGGGGGGCTAGGCTATTCGGGAAGAGGAAGAGGCGTAAGCGCGGCGGAGTAGCGGCCTGGGCGCGACACGGGGCTAGACGGCGGAAGGAGAGCAGCGGCTGGAGTCGATAGCGTGGGGCGGCGGCGAGAATGATCTGACTGGCGGTGAAGGAAGCTGGGTGGTGCAGCGGAGAGGGGGACGCGGCAGCTGTAGGGAGATGGCGGTGAAAAGAGAGCAGCAGGCTGGCGTGAGAGCTTTTCGGTGCGACGGCGAGCGGAGGAGGCCCAGCCAGCAAGGGAAGGGCGTCGGGCTGGATGGGTGCGACGGCGGCGTGCTCAGCTTGGCAGCGTCGCGAGCATGGGAGGAGGCGCGACAAGGGAGGGGTCACAGCAGGGGAGGCGACGCAGAGGAGCTGGCCTGAGTGCGACGGGCGGTGGCTGAGCGCAGCAAGGGAGTGGTCGCAGCAGGAGAGGCGTGGCTGAGTGCGAAGAGATGACGGCGTCGATGGGCTGTCGGAGGAAGATAAACCGAAGGTGATGGCGATGCGAAGCTAGGATGGTGTCGGACGGCGACGCGGAAGGAGGCTAGAGGGAGGCTGGCGCGGAGAGAAAAGGGAGAAGAGAGGCAGCCATGTGGTAGAGAGAGAGAGGGAAGAGAAGAGAGAGAGAGTCTGAGCTCGGCCGAGAGAGAGAGAAGAGAGGGTTTTTGAGCCAGAGAGAGAGAGAGAGAGCCTAGAAGCTGTCTCTCTGTTCTCTCATGTTGCCAGAGAAAGAGGGATAAGAGTTCGTGAGAGGGAGGGAGAAGATAAGATTAGAGATAAGGGGGCGAGAGGAGATAAGGGATAAGGGGAGGGGGAGCCTCTGTCGGCCACCCTCCCCATTTTTTTATTATTATTTTTATTTTTTTCTTTTTTTTCTTTTTAATTAATTAATTAATTAATAATTTTTAATTTTAATTAATTTAGATTTAATTTATTATTATTTTTTTTTTTCTTCTTCTTCCCCTTTTTTTTTAACATACAAACTAAAAAAGAACGCCCCTAAAATAATATTGCCATTATTACTATTATTATTTTTTAATTAAGTAATCAATTAATTAAGTAATTCAATAAATTTTTTTAATTTTTAATTTAATTAATTTTTTTATTTTTTTTATTTTTAAGCCGGACGAAATTGGGTGTCAACACTAATAGGACTTTAATATTGTTTTAATGATGTTCTATGAAATTGTTCTTTAATTAAGTTGCTATAACTTAAAGTTTATTATTCATTGTTGTTTGTTGCAAGAATATTAGGACCTACAAGATGGGCATGATACTTCCCTTTTACTGAGCAAGTTGTGCTCACCCCTCTTCCTTCTCACATGTTTTCTTATGTGAGTACTGTGAGGAGACAGAGTACACTGAACCGTATGATGTGGTTCAGGATGTGGAGCTGGTCAACGGAACACTTACCCACACCACATGGGCTATCCTTTAAAAAAGGATAAGCGCTAGGTACTTGTGCTCTGAAATTTGTGTCAATAAATCTACATAAAGCTTCCCACAATTCACTTATGTGGGATATGGGGGTATTATAAACTCCCCTCCTTATGTGCCCAACGTCCTCGTTGGGGTCAGTCAGATTATTTGGTCCCCTGACCAAATAACCTCTCTAAGAGGCCAAGTAGTCTCTCAAATCAAGTATCAGTCCCGGTGGATGATGTGTGTACATACTCATTATGCCACACACCATTATTGTCCCGAGTTGGCTCTGATACCATTTTGTAATGACTGAAGTCCAGAACCGATTAATGGAATACATGCCCACACCACATGGGTTATCTTTTGGAAAAGGACAAGCACTAGGTACTTAGGAATGAACTCTCAATATAAGCAAGTTCGCCTGTCCCATACCAAAGGACACAACTGTATACTTTGAACCTAACCTGACTCTAATACCATTTGTAACAACCCAAGTCCAGAACCGGTCAACAAAACACATGTCCACACCACATGGGTTATCCTTTAAAAAAAGATAAACATTAGGTGCTTGTGCTCTGAAATTTGTGCTAATATATCTATATAAGACTTCTCACAATTCATCCATGTAGGATATGTGAGTATTACAGGGAAAGAGGACGAGTAGTGTAGGGCAACTCAAATTGCCTCAGAAGAATATAATATCAGAAATAGAGGTACAGATATCATTTCTATATCAGTTTCGATGATAAAAATGAGTGCATGAAAAAGAAACCTTGATTATGTGATTGAAAATACAGTTTGTCTCTATCATTTTAAAAGTTTTGCATTACACCCCATATAAAGGAACACTTTTTTACGGTGATGGTTAATCATTAATATTAACTTTTAAAATTTTAATTTAAACTACATTTTTTTTAGTAAAATGTTTAAAAATTGTTAAAATTCAACTTAAAGGATTGAATTATCATCTTATTCTATTTGTATTAGCAGGATTTGTAATCATTGCGGAAATTTCCTTTCTTTCAAACCAATATCAATAATTGTACAACTTCATATGGTAAAGTAGGGGTGAAAATAAACAAACAGCTTGAGTTTGGTTTGAGTTCGATTTGATTCAAAGCTCGCTCATGACTCATTCAAAAAGTTATCATGACAAGTTTGAAAAAAATTTAAAACTCAATATACAATTTAAATAAAGCTCAATTTGGTTATTACTCGGCTCGACTCGGTCTAATTTTAGATTTTTTTTTCTTAATTTAAGCGAACAGCTCAAGCTCAACTCAAGCTTGATTGGATAAAAGCTTGTTTACATCTCGTTCATATTATTTTCAATTCAAACATGAATAAAATATCAAGCTTGATAAATTATTTAAGCCAAACAGGATCAGCTTATTGCTTAGCTCAGCTCGGCTTGACTCGTTTTCAGCCCTATAGTAAAGTTTGAGTTTTAACAGTACAATACTCAAATGGTTTTAACATTCAAGCTTTGAGGATGCTGTAAATTTTCCATTGAAAATCTGATCAGACTCCAGTCATCAGAAAGACCCGAACCAAACTGTTCGAGGGTATGTAATCAGATCGCCCAAATTGACTAGGCAAGACAGTTTCAAGTGCCTAAAAGGCCTATTGAGCCCCTAAACTCTGCAAACTCTTACAGAAAAGCCTCTAACTTTGACCCTTCAACTTTGTAAAAGTGGCAAATAACTCCTCCATTTAAAATGGCTAACTTCCATTACTCTAAGAAACATAGTTGAAACGATCTAGTCTAAACTGGTCCATTAAAAATTTGCAGACCAAACGAAGACCTAAAATTTATAGCTAAACTTAAAAACCATCACATAGGCTTTTTTCTCCTGCATTTGTGACCAAATCGCTTCATGGGGCCATGGCAAAAACCCTACCGGAGTTCGATCTCCGGCTCCATTACCATTACCAATACATGACGCAAACTCTTAGGGGGACATTGACTAATCTCTTCCATTAAATTAAGAAACTTTGGCAGTTTTCAATTTGGATCAGTTTAGCAAGTTCATTTCAACCGTGTCACTTCCTACTAGCTAAAGTGGACGTTATAGCCATTCCGTTAGATGAAGGGGGTGTCCCATTTCACAAAGTTAAAGAGATGCATTCAAGCTCAATTGAGTCAATGCTAAATGATCTCTTAGAGACATCCGATAAAATTGTAATGATACATAGTCAATACTAAATAGGTTATGTGTCTAAGTTAGTAAAATTTTTGGTGAATGTGAAGTTAAGTCACATTTATTCATATGAAAAGCAAAATGGTTTTTAGTACATTAGTTCCCAAATTATTTTATCAAACTCACATGAAATTCTCAATCATGTGGAGAAACAGAAATGCCGCCTAATCTAATCAATTCTTGCAACTCTGGTAACAGGAGTCAATGTGGCTCATCACTTCATCTGTATCTACATGAATCACATATTGAACAAATAAGACCGAAAGTTTGTCAGAAAAATAAATAAATAAATAATAATAATAATAAAGAGAAATAAATAAATGCATGGTGCCAAAAAACAAAAACAATGTCGAAATGATCGATAAACAAGTATACATTTTTTTAATGAAATTCCAATTTTTTTCTGCTTTCATTTATAGAATAAGAACTAACCACAACATGTTGATATGTTCTGTTAATGTGAGTTTCATCGTCATATATATTTTTTTATTGAACAAAGAAGGAAAGAAAAAAATGGTTGGAAAATTAGAAATTACCGGAGAACAATGTTGGGCTGACGGAGAATGAACATTTCTGGGTGCAACTAAGAACCTCGTCGGACATCTTCCCCTTGCACTTAATGGCACAAAGTCCCGAGCAGACAAGTCTACCGAAGCCCCTCTTGCTGCGACAGCCCGCTGTACAAGCTGCGCACTTGTCCAGACCGCCGGAGCCAGACCCTCTTCCTGGAAATCCGATGATTGCACCTGGGATATTGGGGAGTCCTGGAACTACATCTCCTGGAGTCATCGGCGGAGTAAACGGGACTTCGCCGTCGGCCGGGACTTGGGGGGTTGCCGGGGGAGGAAGGGTGACTTGAGCCATTACCACCGCAGAGAGCATGAGGATGACAAGGACTGGTCGGATGAGAGAGCTCATGATTTCGGGTTTTTCTAGCTTTGTTGCTTTCGATTGTTGTATATGAATTGGGATTTTTGATACTTATAGGATTAGGAAGTCTTTCCATGCATGGAAAATTTTAACAATAGTAATCAATTAATTAAATTACGGTTTAACGCAGATTTTAATTAAGCATGATTGAGGAGTAAAATAGGTATTTTTTTATCAACGAACTCATGATTTGAAGCTTGAATAATGGGACTAATTGGCGAGTTCAATTAATTCCATATTTTCATATCTGAGTTCCTTTTCCATATTACGATGTTAGTTACCCATTCCCTTTAAGCAGCTTAGGTACAGGGGTGGCAATCACCCATCTAGAATTTTAAATTTTGGGTAAATTATAAAAAGGACTGCTATAGTTTAATCTAACCTACCTTTGTCCCCTCTATTTTCAAAAACCTACACAATACCCCTATTTTCTTTATAGTATCCAACAACAACTTCTAAAACCCTAAACTAAACTATCTAACAACCATGTTTCAGTAATTTTAACATTTTTTATATTTTTTTCATAGCCAGCCAACTTTTAAAAAATATTAATATGCATTTATAGGAAGAAAATTGTATTTGTAGAATGGAAAATTTGATAATATAAAAGTCTATTAACTATAAAAAAAATATTGGAGAGACTAACATTACTAGAAGATAATTATCGTTCAGTTTAAATTACAGTTTTAAAAGTTATTATTGGACAGTATAAAAAAATTAGAGGCAAAGTGTATGTTTTAAAAAATAAGGGGGCACACTGTAGGTTAGAGCAAACCTTAAGTGAATAATTGTAACTTTCCCTTAATATTTTCATTGGGTTGTTAAATATGTGATAAATTTATAAAACAACTAAAGTTAGGTCCTTATAAGTAAAATTGGAATTAATAAGGGGCTTTGACATATTTAAATCTTTTAATGTTATATCTTGCATTTTCTTTCCTGGAGACGAGTCGCGACTTGCGGCAAATAGAACAAAAGATCACCCTTCCTACCCGTGGTCTTCGTAAAACATCTCTATATCCCACTTTAGATAAATATGGGAAGTCTTTTGTAAATATATAAACTCAAAGTTTCCAAATATAAGCACGTAGTACTTAACATTTTCTCAAAGAGTAATCCATATGATGTGTCTTGTTTCATTAACTAATTTTAGACTTGAGTCATTACATGAGTCAACTTGGAACCATAATGACTTGGCATGTTAGGTGTGCATATTATTGGTCTTTCTTTCTGCTTTAATTTATGTGAAGTAAAATGTAGGTTTCTAAAACATAATTGGGTGACTTGTAATTTCACCTAATATTAGGAGGCTTTTGTTATTAGCCTCTTATTCATATCATCAAAGTATTACACATTCACACACACATCAAACACAAAATTACACGCGAAAACACAATGGGCGACTTCCTGGCATAGTCTAATGATGTTAAGCCATTATTTCTTATGTGCTTTTGTTCTCTCCGTTAAGCAATGTTCTGGGTTCTTAGTTCTTCTAGGTATGATTTCCAATTGAGCAGTGGGGCGAAGAAGCCTTCAACAAACTGTTCCATCCCCAAGGTTTTGAACGGACCGTGTTTTGTGGGGTTATTAGCCCTGCCAAAGGGCCAACCTCCCTCCAACTTGGGATTCATAAAGAAGGCCACGGAGATCCTCTCCCTCTCTGAGTTGATGGATGCCCTGTGTTCAATGCTTTTGTAGGTCCCGTTGCTCAAAATCTGCCATGTCCATACTCTATATGATCACTTCACTTGATTTTTTACTTTTAAATCATGTTCGTAATATATATAAAGGATATGCTATTTACAAGTGGCAAAAAGAAAAAATAAAAGAAGCAGGTGGCTTATTAGCCAAAGACAAGGTTGTTTGAAGAATGAGGAACTCTGAGTTGGGTTATTATTTACAGACCTCTATATTGTCTCAAATTGATGACAAGGATTCAAAAGTACCTTAAGATTAGTCTTCCTCTTTATGGTGAATGATACCCTCTAAATACAGGGGGGAAAAAACATCACCAACGTGATGCCGATGATAATTAATTAATAATTATCAAATGTTTTGCATTCATACCTAATAAATTATTTAGCTCTAGAATATACCTTTACAGTAAGCTGACCAAGTTGTTTATTATATTACTCTCACTTTTCCATAATAGATCAAATGTTCTTTAATAATGAGATTAAAATATGTATAATTAATATTATTTTTTTATTTTTGCCCCTAAAACTAAAAAGAAAAAAGAAAAAATTTTCTTGTCTGTGTTTTATATAGTGAGAACATAAATAAGGATAGTAAGATAAATTAAATATTAAAAAAAAATTGAAAGGGAAAATATTTCCACCTTTTTAGGACATCTCAAAAGGAAATTGGTTCATTCATCCTTTTTGCTTGGATGGGGTAAAATTTTAACTCAAATATAAAACTATGATTTGGAAATGGACTGAACATGCATAGGTGTTGTTTGGAATACCCGATTTCTGGGCTTGCCAAAGTCATCGAACACAACTATATCATGCTGGCCTTGTATAATGCTAAATGTTTGCCTAAAAGATAGGCTTAATCTCCGAAACCACCTCTACTCTCTCTTGCCCTGACTAAATTCTTCAGAGTTAAAAGCAAGTCTTAGCATTGACTTCAATTGAGAATAACGTCTGCAATTAGTATCATGTTGGAATTAATTATTAATTATTATGATAGTTTGTTCAAACCTCTAACTGTAAAAGTTAAGGGTCGTGAGTGGCAGGCTAATCACCACCTCCGCTGGGTTGACGGAGGGTAGTAGTTCACCCGCATTAACTGGAACCCGTCTTCCAACAGTTCCTCAAGTTTGTTATCCTCAATTCTCAGAGCTCTTGATAGGAACCCAATGAGGGTCATACCAAGATATTGCATTCCACATATGTATGTCTCTAGAGTGTTCCTACATGTACATTCCATATATATGTTGGCATAATTTATATTATCAGTGACTTCAACCATTAATTAATATTATAAATTTCACCACACCTGTTCCAATGTAGATGGAATTGAAATGTAGTATGATGATGATGATGATGATTAAGTAAAATTAACTAGAGAGCCTGATCGTATGGAATCTTGGCTATAGGCCAGCTCAAAAACACATGAACCCTAAAACTTTATCGAGAATAAATATAGGATAATAACTCACAAATAATAATAATAAAAAGTCCAAATAGAAAATAAATTTTGTTAGACTTATGTATCAATACTTGATTGGACTAACAAATCATCACAACACAAATTGTGAATGATGACTGGAATAGAATAGGTTACTTGTATGACACATTAATTATAGTTTCATTTATGCAATCTAGTGCATTATATTTAGGCACATATATAAATTCTAGATAAAAAAAAAAATCAAAGACCTATATAGAGAAGTGGCAAGACCTAAAATTTCAGAATCTAAATTCTGATAAAAGGCATTATTATTAGTTTTTTTCCAAAGCACGTGCCAGTATGTTACGAACTTAAATCCAGAATTACATTTATTTGCTTTAGTTACTCAAATTTATTAAATCATTTAGTTTAGTATGGAGATTCAGAGAGCGGAGAAAACTTGTATTATTTCTACTTTTTACCCTTAACTTTTTATATGTAGATTAAAAAATTTGGAAAATGTGAATATTGAATGATAGTTTGAACTATAAAATAATTTACTCAATATAAAAATATTATAAAGATTCAGAAATTCTCAAAATAGAAAATATTGCAATAGTTTTTAAACTAAGAGTATAATTATCACAAATTAAAGGAGCAAGTTTGAAATTTTGGGAAATCGAATCAAGGTTAAGGTGCATGAACTTACAAGATGCTAATGATACAACACCAAGATTTTATGTAGAGATATGAATTGGAGAGTTATGGCAATATATTAGCCTTTATCTACTAGCTGTTAATTACTAAATTACTAATTATTGATCGCTAGTGCATTAACTAAAAAAAATTAGCGAAAGTTATCTCTGTAAATTTATGTGTCAAGTAGTTATTAGATGATTTAAATTTATGTAAGATTTTGCATAATTCCACATTAATATATACTTCTGTATATCAGTAACATCTCTCTTATCTTTTCTTTTTTTTTTTTAATTATTATTGTTTTCCCGATCCGCTTCCTGGCATCAGACAAGTTCAGCCCCCTTCTATCCGCTTCCCACACAATTTTTAATAGCTAATAGAAAAATATTTAATCTATATATTTTCTAATATTTTTATATAAATGAAAAAAAATTATATTCAAATGATGAATGAAAATTTTTAATTTTTAATTATTTTTAAAAATAATCTTAATGAATAAAAAAGTAAACAAATCTAGGTAAAACTTGAGTTAAAAAAAAAAAAAGCAGAATTAGCGCAATGAACATATGATGGAGGTAGTATTAAACAAATTTCACATATGTAATTAATATTCATTGAGAGAGGGAGTGAGAAATTAATAAACCTGAAAGATACCCCAGTCATTACAAGTGGATTGCAACTTTTCAAGCTCAAACAAGGTAGCATCATTGTCCCCAGAAAGCAATTGGCTCATGTCAATTGTTGGCACAAAAATAGGAAATGAGAAGGCATAATGTTCTTGATTGAGGCCAAGTATTGCTGAGGGATTCGGCTATTTGGGTCTTTGAGGAGCTCTTGCACATTATCACTGAGGTTGCAATGTTATTCTCTACCATTTTCTTAACTTCCAAGCCTTGTCCTTTTCTATTATGTTACACCTACTTATATAGAGCAAAAAAGTAAAGGTGGTACTAATAATAATAATAATAATAACACTACAATATATTTAGGTTAGAACGATTGGAAATTGATATCGTTTATTTGATCGCTGGCATTTCGGTCGCCTAGATGGTCACAAAAAAGAGGATTCAGCTTTTTCGTGACCGAATAGCCACTAAAAAGTTATGGTCACTATTGTGGTCATTGGAACGGCCACCCCATCCACCGTCTAAGCGACCGAAAATTCAATCACAATTTTCAGTGGCTAAACGGTCACAGCAATGACCATATGGGCGACCACTTCTTGTGGACCCTTAAATTCGGTGGCTTCTGGTGGTTAGGACGGTCACTCCTTCATTATTAATCAACTTGACCTACTACTTTCCTCATTTTACTTATCCAGGTTGCCTGCTTCTTCTCTTTCACTTTGTCTCAGCTCCGCCCTAGCTATGTAGAAGAAGGTTTTGGTTACTACTAAGTTCTTTAGTGATTCAAGAGTACTCTTATTGTAAGGTATGTTTGTTTTTATGGTTATATGAGTAATAATATTTTATATTTTTTATTGACATGGTTGTTTATTTTGAACGTATAATTTCTTATTTTTAAAAAATGGTTAGATAGATTGTAATCTTACATGCATTTAAACCATAGATTGCCATTACTGTTACTGTGAGAAATATTTATGTTGTACGTTTATTCTGATGATTTGGAATCTGTATATGCATAATATTTATCTTTGCGGTAATAATTGATTGTCCAAGTTGGACAGTTCTAAAATGTATAAGTAATATCGTACTATTAATGTTATGGTTTGTCTTTCTGGCGAAGAAAAGTTTTGGTGGTATGAACACTGTTTCTCAAATACTTGATTTGAGATATATTTCTTGAAGATGCAGTATTCTGGGAAACTATGGGAACATGCTGCCAAAATTTCTTCAAGTCAATGAGACAAATTATAATGTGTTAGTACGATATAGCGTGTGCATTTTTAAATTGACTAGGGTCATTCCTTTTAGATATTATAGTTGGATTATAGGAAAACATGCAGTTTTATTTATTAATAGTTTTTTCTTTGTTTGATTTTTTGGGTCACCAGACAATATGGATAATGGATGTGATTGGACGTATAAGCGAATGTTGTCAGATGGTATACGAATCCAAAATTTATCAATAGTGTAAGGCATTTTCTATTAGTTGTGTGTAGAAATGATGAGACAGAGTTGTTGAAATATCCATATCGTCACCAACATAATAGATATTTTTTAACACAAAATGATGTGGGAGAGCATTTGTGTTGAGTTGGGTTTATAGATAATTATTATTTATGGTATTGTCACCGAGAGAAATTTAATAGGGAACAACATAATTATTATTGGGGAGAAACATCAAATCCGTCATTATTAGGAACAAATTCGGATAATGATATTGAGTATGAAATTAGAAGTGGATATGACCAAATGGTGATCGATTTTATGAGACCAATGAGTAATAGTCATCCAAATAACAAAACAGATGTAAATGATGGGAATGAAGAAGAAAATGATGGAAAAAATGCAACTAATTGGAATGATGTGGGGGAAGAAATTCCAAATTCCAATTAGTTGCATTTTTGCCATCATTTTCTTCTTCATTCCCATCAGCAGTATCTCAGTTATTAAGTTGTAAAACTCAGTTCAATTTTTCCAGATGCTTACTTTAATAAGGTACTGTCACTTGTGAAGGAAATGGCTCCAAAGGATAATAGATTACCAAATGCATTATATGACTCAAAGCAAATGATGAAAGGATTGGGCTTGCCATATTTGAAATTAGATGCATGCCCAAAGAATTGCATGCTATTTGATGGTGAGAATGTGCAATTAATGCATTGCTCAATTTGTGGGAAGTGTAGGTATAAAGAAGGGACATTAAACACAAGGAAGAAAAAACCAATTACAAAAAAGGTGCTTCGATATTTACCAATAATTGATCAGTTGATGCGTTTATTTATGTCAACAAAAACGGCTAAACATATGACTTGGAATGCAAAAAATGGTTTGCAAGGTGATAATACGATGAGACATTCATGCCAAACAAAAGTATAGAGGCAGTTGGATCAAACATTCCCTATGTTTTCCTTCAAAGTTAGGACTGTGAGGCTTGGTTTATGCACTGATGGCTTTATGTCAAATTCTACAACTGGAGGCACATATTCAATTTGCACTGTGTTAGTAGTATACAATTTACCAGCAGATGTGTGTATGAAAGAACCGTACATATTTTTATCATTACCAATTCCAAGACCTAGATCACTAAGGTGAAATATCGATGTGTTCCTTAGCCACTAATTGAGGAGCTAAAAATGTTATAGGATGATGGTATTGAAACATGGGATGCATTTTGTTCTCAAAATTTTATGATGCATGCATCCTTACTATGACTAATCAGCGATTTCTCAGCATATGAGATGCTGTTAGGATGGAATACACATGGTAAACTAGCATGTCCATATTGTATGGATAGTTAAGAGACGTTTTAGTTGAAACATGGATGAAAACCATGCTGTTGGGATTGTCATAGGAAGTTTTTTCCACATAATCATCTATTTTGTACAAATCTCACTGTGTTTAGGCCTAGTAAAAAAGAGTGGTCGACTGTTATATCGCCTATGTCCTCTGAGGAGATATTGGAAATGTTGGCTAATCTTCAGTTCCTACCTTTCGGTATTGATTAGGATAATCATTGTATACTTAGATTTGGAGGAAGTCATAATTGGTTGAAACGTTCTATTTTTTTAGAGTTATCCTATTGGAAGCATTTGTTAGTAAAACAAAACCTTGACATCAAGCACATTGAGAAGAACTATTTTGACAATTTATTTTATACTGTGATTGATGTAAAAGGTAAGGCAAAGGACAATGAAAATGCACGATTGGATTTAATGGATATAAAGATGCGTTAAGAACTGCACATGAAACAAATGGCTGATTTAACTATTAAATCGAAGGCTTACACTTTGGACAAGGATCAAGTTCGATAAAGGTGCTTGTGGCTTAAGGATTTGTGATTTTCGGATGGTTATGCTTCAAATTTATCTCGCAATGTGAATGCGTCAGACAATAATTTCTATGCCTTAAAGAGCCATGGTTGTCTTGTATTCCTACAACACTTACTCCCGATCGCACTACGTGGATATTTAGTTCCTATTATCTAGGAAACCATATCCGAGTTTTGTTCTTTTTTTTGACAATTATGTTCAAGAAAAATTCAGTTACAAGATGTCAAAAAATTGGAACATGGCATCATTATCACTATGTGTAAGCTTGAGAAGAATTTTCCTCCAGCTTTCTTCAATTAAATGGAGCACCTAACTGTGTACATATCACATGAGGCCCGTCTTTGTGGACTAGTACAATATCATTGGATGTATCCTTTTGAGTGGTATATGTACTTGTTTATATTTTCATGTAGTTACAATGTTATGAAATAATGATCATTATCTTATTGAAAAGTGTTTTTGTCCAAAAATGTTTAGGTTAATGCGCTCTCTTAAGCGGATGGCCAGTAACAAAGCGAAGTACAAAGGGTCAATTGTTGAAGAAAACTTATTTCATGAGATGACTATTTTCTGTGAACATTATTTCAGTCCCGATATAAAAGTAAGGCTAAATCGGGAGCTGTGAAATTTTAGTTTCAATCCGGAGGCATCTTGTGTACCCTCTAAATACCTCAAATTTTTTTGCAATGAAGTTCAAAACTTTCCTTCACGTGAGGTTTGGAAGGTGCTTGATGAAAATGAATTGTGTTAAGCCCATTAATATGTTTTGTTAAATAGTGAAGAAATCAATTATTATGTTGGGTTAGTATGGTCGAGCACTTGGAAGTTCATATGGCATATTCGAGATTTGCAAGTTGTAATTTGTAATGTATTTTCCTTGGGCATGCAAGGTTTTTGTTGATGTCTTATGACGAAAATTCCCTTGTGCGAGCAAAAGAGAACTTGAGGCATCAGCATCAACATTTCACACAATGGTTTCGAGAATATGTATGATATATATATCTCTAAACTCCACTGTGTTATGTTTTAGTATCTAATTTGACATTAATTACTACCATATATTGTATTGTATAGGGAGAAAAATGGCTAGAATGGTTAGGCGATCAATTGGTGGAACTAACTTGTGGCTTACTATACATGCTGACATGTTATAATGGTTGTATAGTAAGCAGATTCCAATTTTCCACATGAATGTATGGTTTGACTAAGACAACAGCCAACTGGGGTGCAATGGTTAAAGGTGAGACATACGGGTCCGGGGGTTTTGACTTTTATGGAATTATTGATGATATTATTGAAATAGACTATTCTGGAGCATCTGCCAATAAAGTCACTTTATTCAAGTGCACATGGTTTGATTAAACTCGCGGCGTCTGTGCACATGTTCATTCCGATTTAGTTAATGTGAAGTGGAGATCAAGGTTAAATCCATCGAAGCCTTTCATTCTTGCCCATCAAGCTCAACAAGTGTACTATACCAAGTATCCCCATTCTTTGTTACAAAACTAGTGGGCAGTCGTTAGAATCAAACCTCATTTATTTATTGAGTGTGACATGGCTGATAATGTGGAAGGCCAACTTGACATCTCCTTTTTACATGGAGCAACTAATGAACCGTTCTAACAACTTGACGTTGAGAATGAAGTGGTTGTGTCTGATTCACCCGAACTTGATACTATTAACATACTGGTTGACTTAACCGCGTACGAGGATGTTCTTCCACAAAATATTGGTCATACCACAATTGACCTGAATGACGACATCGTGATGTTTGAAAATGACAAAAATGACATTCAATTGTTTGAAGATGACGATGATTAGTTGTGCAAAAAATTCTATTAGGAAATTTATAACAGTTTGTTGTGTCAACATTTATTACAATATAATTTGGTCTATTTTAATTACTTATATATTAATTATTTATTTTTTAATTACCTATAGTTTAATAAATTATATTTTAATTACTTATTTAAAAATATTACAATATTAGGAATTAATATTAAATTATTTTAATTTGTTCTAATTTAATTATATTTTAATTATTTGTACTTTAATTAGTTATATTATTTTACTTACTTGTATTTTCATTAGTTATATTTTAATTAGTTATATTATTTAATCAGCTATATTTTAATTGGTTATATCTTACTTACTTATATGTAATTAGTTATACTTTAATGTGTTACATAGGAATTAATACTACACCTTGGAAATAATCTAAGTAGAAAGTAATGCTCCAGGGGGAAATTCAAAATTTGAAACAAGCGACCGCTGAAATGGTCACTCATTTGGTTGCAAAGTGGAGGGAAATAAAAAATTTGGGCGACCATTTAAACTGTCACAAGAATAGTAGCTTTGACTACTAAATTATTATCCTACCCATATCCTTCATAATAGCCACAATTTGTGTGACCAAACAAGAAGGCCTCTTCTGTCCTTTCACTTTGTCTGACCATTTGGGTGACCATTAATTCGGTCATTTCCCACAACACTTTTAAAAACCCTCATCGTCTTTAAGCAAATCACCAAAACCACGCATTTCTCTTCCTTGCCACTTCTACTTGCTAAGGGGTTTGTGCACGTTTGTGCTTCTCCAAATTCACCTGAAATTTCTCTTAAATAGGTAAGTTTCTCTCAACATTTCTCAAATATTGCATGTTATCAAGGTGAAAAATGGTATCAAATTCATGATGCTTCACATTTTTTTTCTTGGTTGCAAAAAGTTGTTGCAATTTTTTGCTTTCTTCTTAAGGAATGTTTTATTTCAAGCATGGCCGCTTCTACTTGTGCAATTTATATGTGCGAAATTCGTCATCTTTCTCTGGAAAGTTTTTTCTCTGTGTTTTTTTTTCTTCAGAATTCTTTGCTATTTTGGTTTAATCAGGATATATGTGGTAGGATTTTTAGGTTGCTTGAAATTTCTCTCATAAAGGCATGGAATTCTCTCAAATTTGTTGTTTTTCAATTTTTTCAAAAATGCCTCAAATTTCTCTCAAACTAGTTGTATTCCAATTTTTTCCAAAATCACCTGGAATTTATCTCAAATTAGTTGTTTTCTTCTGTAGAATTCTTTAATGTTTTTTCTTAAATTCTTTGCTATTTTTTTATTTGTATATATGTTATACAATTTTTTTTTGCTGGAAATATGGTATTAGACATAATTATAGGCACATATTGTTGGTTGAATCTATATATATTGTAGAAAATAATGTAGTGAAGTTTGCTATTTTTTTTTGTCACTATTCTATTTTAGGTTAGATGCATTTTTTTAATCAATTACTGCAATTAGATTTCACTAAAATTTTGTTCAATAATATTTAGTTCACTAAAAAAAATTTTCACTAATAATTTAGTTTACAAAAAAATTAGTTCACTAAAAAATTAATTTACTATAAATTTTAAGTGTATATTACCAAAATTTTTAATTTATGTCTCTGTGTACACCGGCACTTTAGGTGATGGCATGTGGTCCCCTCCGTCTAGACTAAGTGGTGATCAGGATCCGTTACGTTACTAGTTTGGTCGTGCGAAGGGTTTGTCTATGCAGAATTAGCCATCTAAGTATCCCACTCGAGATCAGCCATCTGCACATAAGGGGAAGGTGCCCGATACTGGGCATTATATTTGTCGAATAGATCTAGCCACCAATGGGGGTTTTTACACCTTGCGTGATCTATCTTCGGGTGCAGCGTTCCAATACCCACGCCCGCATGTTTCCACTTCTGCTCAGTGTGAGGGGGTTTTTAGAGGAAGTCACTTTGACATTGGTGATTTTCCCAAACCACATGAGTCACCTGCCCCAATGTCAGAGTTTGGTTTTGAGAACCAGCCAATTGGCATAGTCGGTCATGATGTCATCCCAGACACACAACAGCAAGGTCATTAAGAGGATGGTCCATGACATGTTATTATCCCATCTGAGTAAGTTCTGATAACATATGTATGAAAATTTTATTATTATTATTATATTTACTACTTGTTAAATGTTATTGAATTGAATTATATTTTTTTGTAGCTTTTTTTGCACCAAGGTGGTTCGTGATAAGGCTAGCAACATCTCACCATCTCTTTTTAAAGGTGAAGCTGTAGAGTTTAAGGACTTCAAAAGGACCAGAAAGCAGGAGTATCTAGATGTGCTACAAGTAACTGTAATTTTTAAACATTATTTTTTTAGGAAATTGTACATTGATTTATATCGTAACCATTGTTTGTGTTGTGAAAATTTCAGCACACATATAGATGGGCACCTGAGGATGACTTCTAGCTTTCACCAATTTATACCTCCAACCAAAATTAAGCCAACAAACCAAAGATTATAATCGCCTTTAGCCAACATACAAAACTTAGATACCTTATTCACCCTTTCCTTCCCACCTTCCACTAAATTCTACATCAAATCTATAAAAAATTCATATTAATTAAGTTTGCCCAAGTGCAACCAAAAGGGCGATAAATTGATTGAGTTTGAAAAATCACCGAAAATGGGTTCTTAAACCCTTAAACCAAAATGCAATTCAAAATACAATAAATAAAACTATTCTAAAAAGAAAATGACTACCACAATGATCTTAAATTTTGCTTTGAAAGCTAACTTTGAAGAATTTTTGAAATCAAGCAACTTTAACCAAGGTAAAAGCACAAGTAACCAAGCAATGAACAAGTAAAGGGAGAAAAGCTTGCTCACATGAATTTTTATAGAGGTTTGGTCTCTTCTCTTGAAAGTCTACTTTTTTTTTCAAGTTCACCACTTGAGAGTTTTGTTCTCTACTTCGAATCACAAATAGTACACAAGAACACACAACCTTTGGTAGCTCTCTCTACCACAATCACACAGAAGTTTTGCTAAAGGCTAACTAGAAACCTCTCTAACTCTTTTTCCCTTACAAGGAAATAACTCAAACACTCAAGAGAAACTCATAAATTTCATAGTTACAAGGTGGTAAGAACAATAAAAGCACTCAAAGCTAGATAAGCTAGTAAAAGCTCAATCTCTTGGCAATTCTCAAGGTTAAGCTCTTTAAGGATTAAATCAACGTTCATGTTGCCAAGAGTTTTTTGTCAGGTGATTCTTGATGTTTTTATACTCCAATGGATGCAAAGAGATGTTAAAGACTGTTTGAATGATCAGAAAACTCCCTTGAAAAACTGGTGTACGTTGCTATCAATTTTGACAGAAAATCACTTATGTCACCCAGTTTCACCCAGATGAAAAACTTTCACTCGGTTGAAAATTCAATCTCATAAAATCACCCAAGGTTTGATCTCCAATTGATAGATTACTAATTAATGAGGTATCAGTATCGACCCTACATGGAAATCTGATGTGGCATAAATTTTAAATGAATTTTCAAAAAATTTTCAAACCAAAAACTCATGTGCAGGTTTTGAATGAACTTTTCATTGGATTGAAAAACTTTCACTCAAGTGATTTTTTTGCCCAGAACCAAAATACTCCTGGGTTCGAAAAATTGCTCCAGTTTCAACATGTTGAAATACTTTTTGTGGCGGAACAGGGCCCTAGTGCCCTAAATTGCTAACACTGGTAGGCTTTTGGGAACTATGATCCCACTTAGGTTACAGTTGGCTAGTTATTACTCGTGAAGTAATTTAAATCTTTACATGCAGCTAGTTACTTAGACTACCCTGCATAGGTAATGTGCATGCATTGTCCTGGCTATGCGACAACAATTAAATTAAATTATCATTGAAAATAGTGTCACGGTAGTTAACAAAACATAATTCTAGCAAGCCAAGACATAAATACTTTAGTCACTTTAATTACAAGTAACAACTATGTGCATACATCTCAAACTTATACGCACCCAAATGTAACCCTAGTGTTATGCACACCAATGGACACTAGTAGAGGCAATCTATGTATGAAATTACCATACATATTAAAGAAGCAGCTCATATCTACTAAGATCCATCCTTAGCTCTTCACCCAAGCAAGTAAGCTTCAAGTGATGATCCACACTTTTCTTGTACTCACTTAGCCTTAAAACTGAAAGGCAAACACTTTGGTCAGTATTAGCTTATGCCATAAGTAACTCAGAAACTTGGAGTTTCCTACTTAGAGATTACCTTGAATTCAATAAAACTTAGCCTTAACAGTTGCCTCTTGCCAACTGTTAAGCTCGACTAGTCCACTTAATACCTGCACAACACTTAAGGGGTGAGTACTCTAAAGTACTCAGTAAGGGATTTAGTACCTGCAGGGGGAAAGATATACAAAACACAACAAGTATATGTATATAGCATACAAAACAAAACAAGCAACCAACTACACAACCAAAGTCAAGAATAAAAACAACAAACAATGAAAATAATGGATGGATGGATGAATGAATGAAGTCTACACATGAAAATACACTTAGGACTTCTTTACACCCATAGGTGCTAAACTTGCCGTGAGCTCATACGGCTGGGGTACTTGGATACTGGCCCTTGTATCCTATGCTAGCACTTAACTAACCCCATGAAGTCCTCTTACGGGTGCCTTAGAGTAAGTAGTCACTTACTCAAACCTTGCCCGCCTTAACGGGCTACTTAGAGTAAGTCACTATTTACTCATTCCTTACCCGTCTCTTCCCTTAACTTATTGTGCAGGGTAGCTGCCTTATGTGGTTCAACTTATCAAGCTCTTCGAGCTTAGCTCAGGGCTATTTAGTGGCTTACGTACCAAACCATAAAATTTGGTTAGGATCCTCTTAGGTTTCCTTTTTATTTCCCAAAGGTCTATGACCTTCTACTCAGCCAACAAAAAGTTTGAAACCCACCTTAATCCCCTTAATGCTCATTTAGCAACTTAAGCACTTTAACCCCTTTAGCCACCATTACTTACCCTTCCTTAACCATACCACTTAGCTACCACCTAAATAATGCATAATTCCCAACTTAGGAATGAGTTCTAGACCCAATTGAGGCTACGGAACATCTTAAATTAGCTTAGGGATAATAACTGAGAGTTTGAGGCATTCTTAGGATGCCCGGAGCTTAAGGGACTAATGCTTTAGTGGTGCCGTCGGTGACACGGACGACACGTTGCCAAAGGCATCAACGCTCTGGAATCCTGACGTCTAACGGCAATGCGTCTCTAGTTCGCGTCACCAACGAAGACGCATCGCCAATGCATTACAGCATTGTGCGACAACGTGCAAACTTGCATAAAACTTGCTCAAACTTTCCCATCCCAAGGCCAATTCACATGGGTTTTGTTTCTACTTCATTCCCACTCATAATACTACATTTCTATGCATTATTGGAGCTAAATTAACTTAAATCCCTTACCTCAAATCATCTTGAAAGCAAGAAACAAGCAATGAGCGCATTCAAGCTGCAACTAGTTCCTTTGAGTTCCAAGCTTGAAATCAACCAAGTTAGACACCAAGAGCATGAAGTTAAGACCATTTCTAACCATTTAACAAGTTTATAACTAGCCCATAAGGATCAAAGTCGATTACCTTTGGGTTTGCACCAAGAACTTACAAGAACAACTCCAAATGCACCAATTCCACAAAAAACGAGCTAAGGGCTTGTTGGGATGACTTTGGGACCTTTGATTTTCATGGAAACTTGAGTGATTTGGGAGGTTTGGAGGTGGAGAGAAATGGAGGAAAGAGAGCTACGAAAATGGAAAATGGGGGAGATGATGAATAGTGTCATCTTCTTCACTTATATAGCCAACCTCTTTTCCATTTGACACTTTGGCCCTCAAACTTAATTTTTATTCACTTAGGCCACTGAAACCTCCACTAAACCATCTTTCCTTGGTCCCAAAGAAAGTTTTTTCTTCCCTAAACACTTTGCCCTTAAATCACTTAAGCCATTATAAAACATAATAACTCAATTTCTCACTTAGTGCATTTTTCATCCTTAACTTTTGGTTTTGGTTCAAATGGCTATAAGCACTTATGGTCTTAAATCAACTAGCTCAAAACACTTGCATGAACGTAATTTTACCAAAATTATGGTCATGCCACTGACTTGGGCTAAAATTACCATTTTTCCTTTTTTGCCCCTTAGGTGCCAATTACTCTTTGGAACTCAATTTAACCTTACTTAGCTTGCTTTCCTTGCTTAATAAAATTTATCTGAGGGAAATAACTTGGGATTTACTTACGTCAACATTTAATGTAGAGGCAATACTGGGAGAGCCTTTACACTTTCACCCTATTGAAACTATAGCTCTAGGTTTTTCTCACTTCCAAACTTCTAGACTCCCGAACTTCAACAAATTTTGCACCAAAAAGATATCTCGTTTCACAAGCAATGCTTGAATCACCAAAAGTACTTGAAATATACTTAAGAGACATTTTTTCTTTCCAAAGGTCAAAACTTTGTGAACAAGATACCAATGTATAAAAATTTAAATAAAGCCTTGAAACACATAAAATAAATATGTTTTGTTATCATCAAAATCAAATAAATATGAGTCATGAGTGAAACAAATCCAACAATCTCCCCATCTTTCATGATGACAAAATCTTTTTGAGCTGACATTAGAAAAGATTAAGTATAAGAATTTTGAAAAAATTTGACATAGTCTCCCTTTAAAAATTAAATAAACCTCCTTATTCAACGATGTAAAACAACCACAAGATATTCACATAAAAACTAATATTTAACAAATATAACACCAAACACTTTCACAATTACTAACTAAGCATGCTCCTCTTTTCTCCCACAACCAAAACAGCAATAAAAATAATAGTCCCTCTCACTTCTTGCATATATATATATTCTAGAATCAATAAGTATCATATAATACCAAAATATAAAAAAAAAACATTAAACCAATGAACCAATAATTTTCTCCCCCTTTTTGTCATAATCCAAAAGAGTGAAACAAGAAGCACAATAACATGGAAAAAAATGCATAATGCAATATCAAAAAGAGTACGACACATAAGCATTTAAAAAAAACATAACAAGTCATAATATTCATGTGGAACAAATCTACAATAACAAAAATTCATAGAACTAGATGGGCAACCCAAGTCTAAAAATATGTAAAAATAGTGTTTGTGTCACATTAAGAACAAGTTCTTCAAACTTGAACAAAAAATGAACTAACGGATGGTAGGAAAGAAGCATCTCAAGAGAAGGGGAATGATGGAAAGTATGGATTTGGCTTTAGAATAGCAAGGGCAGCATTTGTAGAATCTTCATAAGTGATGTCCTCTGGGTTGTTGGGCCTTCCAGTAGCTGTAGGATCTTCAGTTGTAGTCCTAGACTATTTGCTGGCGAGAAACAAGTTGGAGAATGAAAGAGAGGATGTCATAAAGCTTCCTAACTTTGGCATGAATTTCAGGTTGAGATTGTTCCAAGGAATCAAGCTTGGCATTGGTTTGGGCTAACCCATGAGTGAGCTTCTCCAACTTAGTAGGCTCCTGTTCTTCATCCTCATCAACACTCTCATCATTTTCTGCATCAGCCTCTTCATCTCAACACTTTCTCTTTGCCTCTCTAATTGTCCTCCAAAGGCACTTCTTATAAATGGTCTCGTCCATTTTCTAGCCAACTTCTTCAACAAGCCTTAAACCTCCCAACCTTAAATTTGTAGGATTAACAAGAAATGCTTGATTGTCCAACTGAATTTTAAAGGTGTTGCAAACTACCCCATGGGGCTTCAAGAAGTAGAGTGATAAAAGTAAGATAAGGCAAATATGCTGCGTTGTTGGTGGCTGACTCATTTGGTACAAGATTTAAGCACCAAAACCTATAACAAGTTCTTAGCTATCTTGTTAGCTATCTTGTTGTTGACGCCCAATTTCGTCCGACCCCTTCTTTTTTTTTAAAATAATAATTAAAAAAAATTAATTAAACAAAAATTTAATTAAAAATTAAAAAATAATAATTATATAAAAATTATTATTAATTAATTATACAAAGAGAGAATTAAATTAAATAGTTTTGGGGAAGGGGCATTTTGTTAAGTTAATATCTATGTGTGTATATCCAAAGAAATTAAAATTCAAAAAAAATTAATTAAAAAAATTATTATTATTAACAAATTAATTATTATTACTAAAAAAATTTTAATTAATTAGTTTAAAATATATTTTGTTTTATAAGGGGTTAGTTAAAAATAATATATGTGTGTATGTATGTACGTAGGAATTACAAAAGAAAACTCCATAAAAAAAAAAACAAACAAACAAACAAAATTGAAAAGTTTGTGGTAAAAATGACAAAATTAAGAAGTTTTGGGAAAATTTGACAAAATATGAAAGTTCCAGGAGCATTTGATAGTTTGTCACATGAATTTTGGGCCAGGCCGACGGTTCTGGCCCAAATTGACAGAAAAAGACAAAATTGTCTCAATCAGAAGTTTCAGGAACATCCCCAAAGTCAAAAGAGACGGAAAGGACTGAAACTGTCATTTTAACAAATTAAGTGATAAGTTTGATTTTAATTATTTTTTAATTATGAACAGTCCAGAACTCCTTTCCCTATAAATAGGGTTCCAATTCTGTAAAGAAGGGAAGGAGAGAAAAAAAGAAAAAATCAAGATTAGAGCTCCATTTAAAAAAGAGAAAACTGTAGCTTAGTCCCTGGCCTTCTTCCCTTCCTTTCCAGAAAGCCTGAACTCTTTTTTCTTTCTTTCCTTCTCTTTCCCGTTTCAACTGTTTCTTTCTTCCCCGCCTTCGCAGCTCCTCCCTCTCTCCTCCACCGTGTACGCCTTCCCGTCCGTTCCCTCCGCTAGGACGCTACCCTCCCGGCCGCCACGCCTCCGTCGCGCCGTTAGCCGTTATCGCGTCTTCTCCCTTTCTCTCCCTCCGACGCGTTCCCCCCGCTCCTTCCTCCTTCTTCTTCCCAGCCGTGCGCCATCCGCCATCGTCGTCTTCCCTTTTGCTACGCCGCCACCCTCAGCTCTCCTGCGCCACCGTCACGCCGCCCGCGCCGCCGCCGTACCCCTGCGCGTTGCCGCCGTCGTCCCCTGTCACCCACCAATTTCAATTTTAATTCTTCTGGGTAAAACCCTTGTTAAACTCTTCATCTTCCTATTTTCTTTCAGTCAAGTCACTAACCTTTCTTTTATCCTTGCAGAAAACTAATTACTAACTCTTTTATATTTACTTGTTTATTTATTATTTATTGTTATTATTATTATTATTAACGACTAATTACTGACAACTAACATTACTAACAACTAACTTTTATTATTATTATTATTATTATTATTCCATTCAAGTCACTAACCTTTTAATTTTTGCACAACTAATTACTAACAACTAACTTTACTAACAACTAACTTTTATTACTATTATTATTATTATTATTAACAACTAACATTACTAACAACTAACTTTTATTATTATTATTATCATTATTATCCTTATTATTATTATTATTATTATTATAGTTCATGGAAGATTATACCTCCTATTTATTTATTTTTTAAGTGGATGGCCAAAAAGCCCCACTTTATTTATTTATTTATTATCTTTTAATATTCCTTTGTTTCCTTTATGTGTTTTCTCTTTATTTATTTGCATGTGTTATTTAATTTATGCACCTTTTTTTTAATGGATGTCCAAACCAAAAAAAAAAAAAAGAAAACCTCCACTTTACTTTACTTATTTTCATGGTTGAACTTATTTCACTTATTTTACCTTTAGCCATAAAAAATAAATAAAATAAATAAGTAAATAATAAAAAATTAAAAGAAGAGTTTTTGTGTGAATAATTAACCTTATTTTCCTTATTTTTTTAGGGTTCATCAAGAATTTTTTTACAAAGCCCCCATCCTTTATTATTTTGGAACATATTTTTATTTCTTTTAAAGTAACTAAAAGTTAACTTTTTATTCCTTTTGTTAAATAATTTCAAAAATAAAAATCAATTCTTTTTAAATATATCTTTAAAGTAATGATATTTAAAAATTTTAAGAAAAAAAATAATAAAATATTAAAAATAATAAAAATTATGATTAAAGTTAATAATTAATTAAATAAACAAAAACTTAAATTAAATTCCATGTCCAAATGATCCGACATGATGCATGGTATGGAAAACAAAAATTTATTTTTTTTAAAAAAGTATATAAATAAAATTAATTTTTTTTATAGTTACTTTAAATTTTTCTTTATCCAGTAAGAAGAATAAAAGACTAAGAAAAAAGAAAAAAAAACTTTGGGTAATATTTTACTTATTTCTTTATCCAATAATATTTTACTTATTTATTTTAAAATAATAAAAAAATATAAATTTTTGGTTCCTTTATTAAACAAAAAAATCTTAACCAAATGATTTCAAATAAAGATGATAAAAATAAATAGAAAATAATTAAATTCTCTTTAAATATATTTTAAACTTATCAATTATATATATATTTTAAGACTTATAAATTAGAAAAATATTTCAAAATCTTTTATCAAACAAAAAGAACAAAAATAAAATAAAATCTATTACTATCAAGATTATTTTTAGAAAAACATATAACTCTTTGTTTTCTTTAGTAAATAAATAAAATCTTGATATTAAATAATTAAATAATTACTTTTTGGTTCATATTTTATCAAATTAAAAGAATAAAAATAAAATAAAATATATGAATGTCAAGATTTTTTAGAAAATTATATAACTCTTTAGTTTCTTTATTAAATAAAGAATCTTGATATTAGATAATTTAAAAAATTACCTTTTTGGTTCCTTTATAAATTAAGTAATTACTTAAAAAATAAATAATAAATATCTTTCATTGAATAAGAAAATAAAAAGAGAAAGAAAAGAAAGAAGTAAAAAGAAAGAAAAGAAAGAAATTTTTTTTTAACATTAAGATCATTAAAAAAATCTAAAATTTCATAAAAATTATGACAAAATTAATAATTAAATAAAAAAAATAATAAGAATTAAAAATCTAAATAATTAACAATAAGTTTTAAATTAAAATCCATGTCCAGGTGATCCGATAGGATTCATGGCTTGGAGAAATATACAAACTTTTAATTGAATGAAAATTAAATACAAAGATGAAAATCCATATTCAGATAATTCAGTAGAATTTATAATATGGATTAAAATAAAATTTCATCAAATTCCATGTCCAGGTGATCCGATAGGATTCATGGCTTGGAGAAGAAAAAAAAATTTTTTTAAATGAAATGAAATTAAATATCAGGATAAAAATCCATATTCTAATAATTCGGCAGAATTCATGATATGGATTGTTAACTAATTAAAATATTTAATTAAAATTTCATCAAATTCTGTGTCCGGGTGACTCGACAGAGTCCATGGTTCGGAAATATCGAATTTGTAAAAAAAATTATATAAATTAATTACCGAAGATTTTAAAGCCCATATTAATTTAAAAATCCACATCCAACTAATTCAGTTAAAATTTCTGTTTTGAAAATTAACTGAATTTTATTTAAAAGCAAGCAAAACAAAATTAAAATCAACTAAGGTACCAATTTTTGGGCGCTATAACAAAGTTGTTTTAGCGTAACCGTACTCCCGAACCCCCGAACTCTCGCAGACCATATTTTAGGTGTCCAATCGACCTGAGCGAAAACCGATTGGTGGCGACTCCCGAAAACGACCCGCACGTTGCCACAGCTTGGCGACTCCACTGGGGAGTCGATGTTAGTGAGTCAAGCCTAGAAGTTGATTTGTTTTGATTTACTTTGCTTATTTTTATGTGGATTTATATGTTATATCTACTTAAGTAAACATGCATAATGCATTCACGACATGAAGCTCTATACCCGAGCTTCCTCAAATCGAACACGTTCTTTCTAAGCGGAATTGGTGTTGTTGTCCTTGTGAGGCCATGGTCTTCACCGGTTTCAAAGTAGCAAAGTAGTGTATTGCCTCCTGAGACAATTAGTCTCTGCATGGGCCCACGGAAAGCTACGACTCGAATTAATCCTTTCCTTACATAAACCCTATAGGGTAAGGAATTGGGCCGTCACTATAATTTAGTGATAGGATTCGGGAACTATCCCTTGCCTTTTTGATAAACCACCTTCTGCATATAGAACTCCTCACTCTACCATAGAACCAGACAATAAGAAACTCCTATATTTCGGTTCCAATTACCATAGGCATTTTTTTTATCTATATGTTTGTATGATCCTGTGTATTACCTTTTTACTAACTCTGTTTTTCCTTGTTTTTCCGGCATATACATATGATTCATTAAAGATAAGTATTTGGTGAAGGGATTACTATCATGGACGTTCTCGAATACCTTCCCACGGTTGTTAATGGATCATGGAATGATACAATAGTAGAAACTCAGCCCGAGGCTATGGAATTCTCAGAAATGGCCCAAAAGCTTCATGGAGATTCTCTGACGTCCCACTCTCACGTACAGCTCAAGGACCAGGTATCAGTCCGGATAGATTAGAACGACATAACTGAATTATTACGAGTGTGGAATAGTTGGAGCTCTGTAGATCGGGAAGCATTCACATCAAAGTATGGTCATGTCGCTCGCCTACTAAAAGTCACCGTCGATGCATCACTTATTCGGGCTCTAATACATTTCTGGGATCCATATTATCGGTGTTTTTCCTTCGACAAGATGGATCTGGTTCCAACTATAGGAGAATACAATAATCTCTTGGGCTCGTCCTCTGACTATCCAATTGAGACGTATCATTATGATAGGAGAATTGAGCCTCATCGGGCCCTGGCAAAACTGTTGGATGTGCCAGCTTCCAGTCTTCAATCCAAATTTGCAACAAAAGGGTATCAGAAATTCATTAGTTGGAACGATTTAAAGCAATTGAGCCACTCTCTCCCTCAGAAAGATCAAAGACATAAGCTTTTCGCCTTAGCAATATATGGCCTGGTAATCTTCCCAAGAATTATCAGATTCATTGAAGGAGACGTCATCACACTATTCGAGCAAGTCTGCGACGCTCAAGTGAATCCGACTTCAGTTGTCCTATGTGAAACCATTAGGGCATTAAACTATTGTCGCCAAAGAGGGGGCAAATTCATGGGATGTTCTCACTTTCTCAACGTATGGATCAAAAGCCATCTTCCTTGTGATAAAAAACATTTCGGAAATCACTTTTCAAAGGACTTCATCCCAATCGAAGCCTTCTTGAAAAGTGAATCCACTCATCACGACAGTAAGGAAGCATGGATTGATTATTTTAAGAACATCACTGAATTGCAAATTGAATGGAGAGCCCCCTGGTCTACCTCCACCCGCGTTGTCTATCGTTGCGGCAATTGCCCGTGGGTTCCTCTCCTAGGCATATGGGGAAGAACAAGTTATGCCCCAACTCAAGTACGAAAACAATTTGGGTCCATGCAGTTTATACCCATGACGCACAACCTGAGTAAATTGGAATTTTCACATGAAGATCCAATGTCAAATAAGTTCGCAATGGATATTTCAGTCGCATGGAAAAGACTATTCATATTGAAGTCAGGCCCTATTATTTCTCCCACTGCTTACTATGAATGGAGAAGTAACCGAAAAGAAGGAATAGTGCTACCTGACGAGGTTACCAGAAAATCGGCGAAAAAAGAGCTTGAGAAAGAATTAGAGGAAGAAAATGAGAAGAACAAGAGAATGCTCCTCGACATGCAACAACTCAATCACAAAACACAACTCCTTGAAGAGAAAATTGAATGCCAAAAACAAGTCATCTCCCAATTAGTTGAGGAAACTGATCAAAAAGAGATGAGAGCAAGATATTGGGAAGATCAATACAGATTTTCTCAAGATCAACTACAAGTATTTTTGGCAGAAGTCAGGAAAGTTACAGAGCAAGCCCAACAAATGGGCGAAGAAGCTAAAGAATTAGAAGAACGGAGCTGTCCTACTCCATCATTAACTGTTCAAAAAATGATGGAGTTCATTTCTAAAGCCAGAAAGCAATATTGTACTTTGGGCCGTTTCTTCTAAGAAACAATCCTTTTGTGAATGTAATTGAGAAGTTCCACTATAGTTCTTCTTTCACCAAGTACTTACAATATTCATGCATGCATCCATTGCATCAATCACATACATGTAGAGTCTAATAAAATAAATCTTACTTTAAAAAGGTAAAATTGGACTTCAACACCGATATTCAACTCGGCTCCAAACAAGATTAATGGCAGAACAAGCCGAAGGACGTCTCATAGAGATGAAGTCCAAGATAGAAAGTATGGCAGAACAAATAAGACAATTGATGAAGCTAATCAAGGGGAAAGCAACTCAAGTTCTCATCAAAGAAGCACAAGATCCTACTTATCCTCCGGGATTCACCCCACAACGGATCTCAGTTCAAGAAAATCTATTTCCGAAACCAGGTCCGTCCGCTAGCATTCACCTGAAACAAGACACTATACATGAAGAGAAGAAGACATTACCAAAGGAAGAATGAGAATCTCAAAAGTTCGAAACAATAGAGAAGAGACTTCGGGCCATTGAAGGAGGCACTATATTCGGATCTCTCTCAGTGAATGACCTCTGTTTAGTGCTAGATGTCGTAATCCCTTCAGACTTTAAGGTGCCAGACTTTGTAAAATATGATGGAACGAGTGATCCCATCACTCACATCACGTTGTTTCTAAGAAGACTACAACCACTCACAAAAGACGAGAAAGTGTGGATAGCACTTTTTCAAGAGAGCCTTACGAAGTCAGCACTACAGTGGTATCTAAGTCAAGGTCCAAAAAACATTAAAACATGAAATGATCTTGCTCAAGCCTTCATCAGCAATTACAAACATGTTATGGACTTGGCCCCGGATCGCCAAACGCTCCAGAATATAGAAAGGAAAAAGCAAGAAACCTTCAAGGAATATGCTCAAAAGTGGAGGGACTTAGCCGCACAAGTTCAGCCACCCATGACAGAGAGAGAAATGGTTACTTTATTTGTTCAGACACTAAAGTACCCATATTATGACAAGCTCATTCGGCAACTAATTTCTCCGACGTTGTCATGTCTGGAGAAAGGATCGAGCATGGGATTAGGACTGGGAAGATTGCTGAGTCCTTTAATGATCCTATGAAAAGAGGAGGACCATCTAGAAGAAAGGATGAGGAAGTACAACAAATAGGACGCGGAAGAGGGATTCCCCTCGTGGGTACTGTGGCTACCGGGAATCGCCTATCCTATTCTGCCAATAGGCCCAATGATTATCCTCCTAATAAGCCTAATAATTATCTTCTCAACAGGCCTAATCAGTTACGGCCACCTGTTCTGACTCCTCCAGTACCTGCACAAAGACCAAGGGAAGTTTTTGCGCCAATTCCCATGACTTACACTGAGTTGTATCCAAAACTCATTAAAAGTCAACTTATCCGCCCAATTCCTACAAGGCCATTGGAACCCCCATATCCAAGGTGGTATGACCCCAACGTAACTTGCCCCTATCATGATGGCACAGTGGGTCATGGCCTAGAGAATTGCATAGCTTTGAAACGCATAGTCCAACAATTAATAGAGTCAAAGTGGTTGGACTTTTCTGATGAACCAAACGTCACTCACAATCCATTGCCGCCTCATCAAGCAAAACCAGTCAATATGATATAAGAACACCGACTGATAAAGAAGTCAGTCAACGATATCATAACCCCTCTTAAGCATGTATATTCATGCCTTGTGAAAGAAGGGATCATCATGGGAAAGCCTTCTTTTGTACATGAAGAAGTCGAGGATGAGGAATGGTGCGATTTTCATGACAGTAAGAGTCATTCTATCCAGGAATGCTCAGAATTCTGTGAGAATCTACAAAGACTCATAGACTCATCCCAACTCATAATTTTTATGTCAGATAAAGATGATGATGTAAATGTGATCATTAAAGAACAAGAAGTCAATGCTATGCCAAGACCACTAGTCATACCAATTTCAAAACCTGCTCTTAAGCCTTTAAGAATTCAAGTCCCGAGGCCGTTCCCCTACAAATCAGACAAAACTGTTCCATGGAGCTATGATTACACTTCTAACATCACATCAACTCCGTTAGAAGTTGAGAGCATGACTAGAAGTGGTCGGTGTTATTCTCCGGAGCAAATGAACAAGCTCCAACAAGATAAGAACGTTACAGATCCAACAAGTGGACCTCTTGATACAAATACATCCAAAGAGCAAGAGATGCCTCGAGCAGTAACAGATGAACAAGCTACTGAGTTTCTCAAACTCATAAAGCAAAGTGAGTACAGCATCGTTGAGCAGTTAAACCGCCTGCCAGCAAAGATTTCCATACTTTCATTACTTTTAAGCTCTGATGCTCATCGAGAAGCCCTTCTCAAAGTCTTGAATAAGGCCTACGTTGAGCAAGAAATTTCCATGAATAATTTTGACCACCTCGTCAACAACATCACGGCACAGAATCTCATCACATTCACTGACGATGAGATACCGGCAGAAGGAAGGGGTCACTCTAAGGCTCTACATATTTCGGTTAAATACAAAGATTTAATTATGGCTAGAGTTTTTATTGATAATGGGTCAGCTCTAAATATAATGCCACTTAAAAGCTTACACAAGCTTAGTATCGACCCATCATCCCTCAACAACTGTCATATCGTCGTTCGAGCGTTTGATGGGACGAAGAGAGATGTTGTTGGGGAAATAGAGCTGCCAATAGGGATTGGCCCTTGTGTCTTCCACATCACATTCCAAGTTATGGATATTAATCCTTCTTATACTTGTTTGTTGGGAAGACCATGGATCCATATGGCTGGAGCAATTCCTTCTTCGTTACACCAAAAAATGAAATTCATTATTGAAGGAAAGTTAATCACAGTCTTTGCTGAAGAAGACGTTCTGCTATCTAGACCTGCGGATGCTCAATATGTCGAGGTCAATGAAGATGTGCCTGATTGCTCTTTTAGGTCATTTGAAATTGTTAATGCTACCTATGTCGATGGAGAAGAATTCGCGCCAAGCATCTCCAAAACAAGTCGCATGATCGCCAAACTCATGATGAAAGGAGGATACTCATCGGGGTTAGGTCTAGGACAAGATTTACAAGGAATACCAGAGCCATTGAAAATCTCTGCAAATGAAGGGAAATATGGCCTAGGTTTCACACCGACAAGGCAAGACAAAATGAAGGCGATAGCTGAAAAGAGAGAAAAGAGGATTGCACGATTAACCGGGCATCCTCTACAGGAAAGAAATCTGGATATCCCTGACATCACTGAAACATTCGTGAGTGGTGGCTTAATTCCGAAAAATGACAATGAAGGTGCGCTGACCATCAACATCAACAAGCCTTTTGAAAGTCTTTCTATTCAGGCAATAATCAGTGATTCATCTGAAGATGAGGAGCTCATCCAACCCTGTAGCCCATGGGATATGCTGAACAATTGGGAGGCAATAGAACTGCCTGTTATAATCGAGAGCTTTTCAAAGTAATCTAATAGTAAAAACCTCCTAAAGAAAGGTTCAATCAATAGGGTGTAGTCTTTGCTTAAGTGAACCTTTTAGTTATTGCTTTTCATTCCAATAAAGTTGTGATTTATGCACATTATAAATAAAGTACCAGTTTGCATCCATCTCATTCTTGCCATTTTCTCTTCTCTCTCTTTTCTTTCTGGTTCATGCAGACTTGAAACTCTCTTTGATGACAATGAAAAAATGAACTTTGATAATCCTGTAAACACTACCGACTTGGATGACGAAGATCTTCAAATATCTCCTGAGCTATTAAAAATGATCGAGCGAGATGAAAAAGAAAGAGCAACAAGTCAGGAACCAACTGAGGCATTCAACTTGGGAGACAGTCAAGATGTAAAAGAAGTCAAGATTGGCACTCTATTTCCTCCTGAAGAGAAAGAAGAATTAGTCCACTTATTGAAGGAATATGTGGATGTATTTGCTTGGTCATACCAAGATATGCTCGGCTTAAGCTCAGACATAGTGCTACACAAAATACCCTTGAAGCCTGGGGTGAAGCTTGTTAGACAGAAGTTACGAAGATTAAAGCCGGATCTAATCTTGAGAGCAAAAGATGAGATTTGAAAGCTATGGGATGCAGGATTCCTTGGGGTCGCTGAATATACAGAATGGGTTGTTAACATAGTTTCAGTCGAAAAGAAAGAAAGTGGGAAACTAAGAGTTTGTCAGGACTATCGACCCTTGAACGAGGCCAGTCCTAAAGATAACTTCCCACTTCCTCACATCGATACGCTGGTGGATAATACCGCAGGAAACTCCTACTTTTCCTTCATGGATGGCTTTTCTGGGTACAATCAAATCAAACTTGATCGAGATGATATGATAAAAACTGCTTTTATTACCCTTTGGGGTACCTTCTACTATAAGGTGATGCCTTTTGGGTTAAAGAATGCTGGTGCTACATATCAAAGAGCCATGGTCGCGTTATTCCATGACATGATGCATAAAGAAATTGAAGTATATGTAGACGACATGATCGCCAAAACTTTCACTGCTGGAGGGCATCTAAAAGTGCTAAGAAAACTATTCGATAGACTTCGTAAATATCAATTAAAGTTGAATCCTGCCAAATGTACTTTTGGAGCCTCTTCAGGAAAGTTATTGGGTTTCATGGTAAGCAAAGATGGGATTCGAGTTGACCCAAGTAAAGTTAAGGCGATACAAGAAATGCAACCCCCGAAGACTCCAAAACAAGTAAGAAGTTTTCTGGGTAGAATCAACTTTATAACAAGGTTCATATCACAATTGACGTCCAAGTGTGAACCTCTTTTCAAATCACTAAAGAAGAACAATCTGATCGAGTAGAATAATGAATGCCAAGAAGCATTCAAGAAAATCAAGCAATATCTATCAAACCCGCCAGTCTTGGTACCACCCCGATCTGGAGAACCGTTGATTCTATATTTATCCATACAGGATTCTTCATTAGGATCCGTATTGGGTCAACGTGATGAGACAGGCAAGAAAGAGCATGCAATTTACTATTTGAGCAAAAAGCTTACTACATATGAAGCGAAATACTCAATAGTAGAAAAGTCCTGTTGTGCCCTTGCATGGGTAGCACACCGACTACGACACTACATGCTCAACAACACCACATTACTGATCTCCAAGACTGATCCCATTAAGTACATTTTTTAGAAACCCGCTTTATCAGGCAGGATTGCAAAATGGCAAATGTTGTTGTCTGAATACGACGTACAGTATGTCACCCAAAAGGCTGTAAAAGGGAGTGTGATTGCTGAATATCTGGCTGATAGAGCATTGGATGATTATGAGCCAATGAGAATGGACTTTCCTGATGGAGATATAATGACGATAGAACAGGAAGTCTCTGAAGATGATGAAACATGGAAAATGGCATTCGATGGAGCATCTAATGCTTTGGGACAAGGGATTGGAGCTATACTCATCTCTCCAAGCGGAGAGCAGTTTCCCCTCACAGCAAAAATTACATTTCCTTGTACCAACAATATAGTAGAATATGAGGCATGTGCTATGGGACTCCAAATGGCACTGGAATTGAAAGTACGAAATCTCCGAGTTTATGGGGATTCCGCATTAGTCATATATCAAATCAATGGAGAATGGGAGACAAGGGATTCAAAATTGATCCCTTACCAAAAGCTCATACTAGACTTGGCTCGAAAATTTACGAGTATAAGCTTCCATCATCTTCCAAGGGAAGATAATCAAGTTCCGGACGCTTTAGCTACTTTAGCTGCTATGTACAAGATAAGCGACCCTGAGCATACTCCTGTGTTCGAAATGAAAATAATAGATTCCCCAGCTTATTGCATGAGCATCGAAGAAGAATTGGATGAGAAACCTTGGTATCACGATATCAAGAAATACCTCCAAGAATGAGTATATCCACCAGAAGCATCAGAAAATGACAAGAAATTTCTATGAAGACTGTCAATGGGTTTTCTTTTGAACCTAGACATACTTTATAAGAAAACCCCAGACTCGATACTACTTCGTTGTGTAAATGCTCATGAAGCACGAAAGATCATGGAAGAAATTCATTCTGGAATGTGTGGAGCACACACTAGTGGTCATACCATGGCAAGACAAATAATGAGGGCTGGCTACTATTGGCTCACTTTGGAAAGTGATTGCATCAATCACGTAAGAAAATGTCACAAATGTCAAATATATGCCAACAAGATCCAGGCTCCACCTGCTCCTCTTAATGTAACAGCAATACCTTGGCCTTTTTCCATGTGAGGAATTGACATCATTGGAGCCATTACCCCCAAAGCTTCTAATGGTCACAAATTCATCCTAGTGGCAATAGACTACTTCACTAAATGGGTAGAAGTTGTGTCTTATGCAAATGTAACTCAAAAGGTGGTATGCCGATTCATTAAGAAAGAAATCATTTGTCGCTATGGGCTGCCAGAGTGTATCATCTCAGACAATGCCACGAACTTGAACAATGTAATGATGCAGACTTTGTGCCAACAGTTCAAGATCAAGCATATCAATTCGGCACCTTATCGACCAATGATGAATGGTGCAGTAGAAGCGGCCAATAAAAATATCAAGAGAATTATTGAAAAGATGATTGTCACTTACAAGGACTGGCATGAGATGTTACCTTTTGCACTACATGCTTATAGAGCTTCTACCCATACTTCTACTAGAGCAACACCTTTTTCTCTGGTATATGGTATGGAGGCAGTATTGCCCATTGAAGTTGAAATTCCTTCATTAAGGGTACTAATGGATACTCAATTAAGAGAAGTAGAATGGGTCAAGCCTAGATACGAGCAATTAAACCTAATTGCTGAAAGAAGAATGATAGCCCTCTGCCATGGGCAGCTTTATCAAAGGAGGATGATTCGCGCTTACAATAAAAAGGTTCGCCCACGGCAATTTCACGAGGGTGACATAGTGCTCAAGAAAATTCTACCCATTCAGCATGATTCTAGAGGAAAATGGACACTAAATTATGATGGGCCCTATGTCGTGAAGAAAGCATTTTCAGGAGGGGCTCTAATTCTGACAGAAATGGATGGACAAGAGTTACCAAAGCCAGTAAATTCAGATTCAGTAAAGAAATACTTTGCATAATGAAGAAATTTTCGGACAGAAGGGAAGAAGTGGATACAGGGTTACCAAAGTCTATTTGATCAAAGTTGTCAAAGAGAGCGTTCTTCCCTCACACTTTCATTGTTATGCATCTGTACCCAAGACTTTCATATTCTCTTACCCATAAATAAAAAGCCAATTCTCTTTAGCTTTCCTTTGATTCTCACGTTCAACTTTTATATTCCCTTGTTCAAAAAAAATGATGAAGTCATTTCTATCCAGTTATTTTACTTCAAATCTGACATTCCTACTAGCCTTAAGTGTGCAATAAATTGTGACATTTGTAGGAAGAATAGTAATATTTAAAACTCAGAAAAAGCAAAGACCGTAGATTACTTTGATAAGCTTTGTGAATTAAAACAGGTAAGATTGAGGTCCTGCTTTGCGAACGGCACAGAACATAGGCTAACAAAGAAGAAGGAGTAACAAATCTTCAGGAGATAGCCTTGGTAGTTGCTTGGATGATCGCTTCAGAAGTCTTAGCATGTCCACGTCAGCAAGAAAGAATCATAATCACGAATATTTCAATAGGGACAATTATCCAGAGAGGCATAAAGTATGAGGCGGACGAGCATTAAAGAAATTGAGACCAAAATTCAAGAACAAGTCAAGGAAAGGGGATTTTGAAAAGAGTTGGGCTTTTGAGGTAATGGACAAGAGCTGGAAAGCATAAAGAGATTCAATGATAGTCCAAGAAGGCAATTACAAAGAGGATCCAGTAAAGCAAAGACATGAAGAACTAGATCCATCCAAAAAATCCAAAAAAAAAAAGAACCATCAGTTATGCATGCTCTGCATTCATGCATTTCACATCATGCATGCATGGCTTTTACATAACAGGGATCAAATGGGAAGCACATTAACGGCACCGCTACAGCAGTGTAAGCTGAGATCTCAATGACATCAGCTCTTACCAATGCACAGCTAATACGCTGGACCAACCCGCATCAGGAATTCAAGGATAAGGTAGACAATATGTCAAAAGCCTGGCAATCAATTCAATAATCGAGACTACACCTGGAAGGACAGGATTGACGTCAGCTAGTAGTATCCAAGATAAGAGATAGCTATAGCCAAGGATAAGGCAGATATAAAAAAATATTGTCATTGACAATTTGTCAAAAGCTGGCAATGGATTCAATAATCGAGGCTACACCTGGAAGGACAGGATCGACGATAAGAGATAGCTATAGCCAAGGATAAGGTAGATGTCAAGAAATATTGTCGTTGACAATTTGTCAAAAGCTGTTAATGGATTCAATAATCGAGGCTATACCTGGAAGAATAGGATCGACGATAAGAGATAGCTATGGCCAAGGATAAGGCAGATGTCAAGAAATATTGTCGTTGACAATTTGTCAAAAGCTAACAATGGATTTGATAATCGAGGCTTCATGCACAAGGACAGGATCGACGTCAGCTCGACGGAATATCAAAGATAAGAAATATTGTCAAAAAGTTGGCTCCATTTTTCCGGTTAAGTGGCGGATACGGTACTCCGTGACTCTCAAGTCAGTTCTCTCAGTTGCCCATAATAACTGATTCCTTCTTCCCTTCTTTCTTTTACTTTCCGCTAAAAAATGGATCCTACTCTTTCTCCCTTGCGAAAATATTTTCCTTCTCTCCCAATGAACATTCTCAAAAAGATCTACCGAGTTCGCTGTGAACGATTAAGAGTTTTGATGCACAAAGGAATCCCTGAAGATGTACGGTGGTTATTCAAAGCTAAGGTTCGTCTGGCAGGCGAAGCCCCAGATGCATTTACGTCTCACATGCCTGGCATAGGCAAAAGCTCTTATGCCAAAAAGCGAAGAGCGAAAAGGTTACAAGTCTGTCATAAATGTGGTCGATGGACTTGTAATACTAAATGTCGTTCTTTAGGAATGATCTCCGATAATCGAGAAGATAAAATACGATTCATCAAGAATGGCCTGAGTAAGGATTCGTTGGATGATATCCGATTGACTCTTGAGACGCATTCTAGTGGATCAGTGCAACGCGAACTTCTTGGTTTATGGAGTATTTTTCATGAAGAACGAAAGCATTACAGTCCCAGGAATCTGACTTTAAAAGACCCTGTTTGCCAGTTTGTAAGAAAACTGGATGGGAAGCAAATCCCCGACTCATAGAAGGAGTTGAAGCCGTTACTGGACGTAAAATCAGCAGAAGATGTGAGCCACAGTCACAATCACTGTACATACAATTTGTCACATTTGAAAATTTACATTTTTCTTTTGACAATAATGTAATTGCTCCCGCAAGCGTAATTAACACGTTATCCTTTCATCGCTATAAATGCGTGTTCTTCTTCCCGGTTAAGTAGCGGATACGGTACTCTGTGACTCTCATAGTCGGTTATTTCAGTTTCCTACAATAACTGATTTCTTCATCTTTTCTCTCAAATTCTTCTTTTATCAATGGATTCTACTCTTTCTGCCCTGTGAAAGTACTTTCCTTCCCTCCCAACAAATGTTCTTAAAAAAGTCTACCAAGCTAGATGTGAAAGAATCAGAGTTTTTATACACAAGGGCATTCCTGACGATGTGCGGTGGTTAATTGAAGCTAAGGTCCGTTCGGCTGGTGAAGTTCCAGATGCATTTATGCCCGGTTTAGGTAAAAGCCGTTATGCCAAAAGGCGAAGAGCAAAGAGGCTAGGCGTGTGTTATAAATGTAGGCGATAGAATTGTGATACTAAATGTCGCTCTTTAGGATACATCTCCAGAAATCGTGAAGATAAAAGAAAATTCATTAAGAATGGCCTGCGTAAGGAATCTCTAGAGGATATCCGAAAGACTCTTGAAACGCATTCTTGTGGAGGAGTGCAAGGTGAAATTATCGACTTATGGTTGACTTACCATAAAGAACGAGACCGTTACAGTCTTGGGAATGTGACTTTAAACGACCCTGTTTGCCAGTTTGTAAGAAAACTGGATGGGAAGCAAATCCTCGATTCATAGAAGGCATTGAAGCCGTTACTGGACGTAAAACCAGTGGAAGATGTGAGCCACAGTCACAATTATTGTACATATAAGCCGTCATTTGTCTTTTCTTTTGACAATAATGTACCTTCTTCTGTAAGCGTAATAAACACGTTATCCTTTCATCGCTATAAATGCGTGTTCTTCTTTCTGGATACGGTACTCCATGACTCTCAAAGTCAGTTATTTCCATTTCCTACAATCACTAATTTTTTCCTTTTTTCTCTTAAAAGCCTCTTTCATCAATGGAGTCTTCACTTTCCGCCCTACGAAAGTATTTTCCTTCCCTCCCAATAAATGTTCTTAAAAAGATTTATCAAGCTAGATATGAACGATTTAGAGTATTTATGCACAAAGGCATTCCTGATAATGTGCGGTGGCTAATCGAAGCTAAGGTTCGGTCGGCTGGTGAAGTTCCAGATACATTCTTCCCCCGTATGCCCGGCTTTGGTAAAAGCGCTTATGCCAAAAAGAGAAGAGCAAGGAGGCTAGGCGTCTGTCATAATTGTGGATGGTGGATTTGCGGCACTAAATGTCGTTCTTCAGGGATAATCACTAGAAATCGTGAAGATAGAAGAAAATTCATTAAGAATGGCTTGCGTAAGGAATCTCTGGAGGATATCCGAGAGACTCTTAAAGCGCACTCTTGTGGAATGGTACAATTTGAGATTGTCGGTTTATGGATGACTTTCCAAAAAGAACGAGATCGTTACAGTCTTAGAAATCTGACTTTAAACGACCATATTTGCCAGTTTGTAAAAAAACTGGAATGGATGCAAATTGCCAATTCGTAGAAGGCATTGAAGCCGTTACTGGACGTAAAGCCAGTGGAAGACGTGAACCAAAGTAACGACTACTGTACACGCTAGCTGTCACTTTTGAAAATTTTCCTTCTCTTCCAAGAATAATGTACCTATTCCTGATGTGAGCCACAGTCACGATTATTGTACATGCTATCTGTCGCTTTTGAAAATTTTCCTTCTCTTCCGACAATAATGTACCTACTCCTGACACGAGCCACAGTCATGACTACTGTACATGCTAGCAGTCATTTTTGAAACTTTCCTCCCTTTTTGACAATAATGTACCCATTCCTGACGTGAGCTACAGTCATGAGTACTATTTATGCTAGCTGCCACTTTTGAAAATTTTCCTCCTTTTCTGACAATAGTGCACCTACTTTTATAGATGTGATTATTGCATTATCCTTTTACCTCTATAAATACATCCTCATTTCTTCATTTCTCACAAGGTTAAGGATAGGAATGGAGAAAACCCCAACTCGTAAATCCCGAAGTATTTGTGTATTTTCTAGGGCTTTTCCTGGAAAAGATGAAGAGTATTTAAAGGCAGCCAACCATTTGGGTAGAGTATTAGCTGAGCGAAAAATACATTTAGTTTATGGAGGAGGTAGTGTCAGATTAATGGGAGGTGTAGCATCAGCAGCATCTTTAGGAGGAAGTCAAGTTTTGGGTATTATCCCTGGACCTTTGAAATTTGTTTCTGGGGGCACGATTGGAGAAGAATTAGTGGTTAAAAATTTTCAAGAGCGTGTGTTACAAATGCTTTTAAATGCTGATGCTTTTATCGCTCTACCAGGTGGTTTTGGCACATTGGGAGAAGTCTTTCAAATTGCTTCCATGGCCCAACTTAATTTGCATAAGAAACCCATTGGGCTGTTGAATGTTAACAATTTCTTTACAGGTCTGATAGCTTTTGTGGATTATGCTATGCAGAAGAATTTCATATCAAGAGTGGCACGACGAATCATAATATCCGCAACAACTGCTGAAGAATTGCTAGATAAAATGCAAGCTTTTGTTCCTGAACCAGATCCAGCGATGATCCAGATAGACTGGACACGACAGTCTTTCCCAACCAGTTCCGTCCCATAATTGTCCTTTACCTGGCCTGTTGAAGCATTGTGGAAGAAGAAGCGATCTGATCCGTTTTTCTTGTCCTTTAGTTTTATTATCAGCATTTTCTTTCGTGTTTCAGTTTTTCTTTTCAGGGAATTTCTTTATCTTATAAGATAGTTTCGTTCATGCTGATATTAAAACCATAGCACAATGCCTTTAGGTTGGAATGGCTGAGTAAAGAGTAATTTTTAATGCTTTTGAGACGCATCCTAATAGGTCTACTAGGCATGACATTTTGGGGTAGTTAAGCTTCAACCTTATTTAGATGACATATCTCACAAGGGAATCTATATTTACTGAAGAAAATATTAGATGAACCTTAGATATTGATTCCAAATATCCGTTCCCTTTACATAATTTGTCAGTGTTATTGTCATCACCAAGATTCACTCATCTTATCGAAGTCTAAGTTTTTGCACTCGCCTATTATGAAAATTCACACTTTCAAAGAAAATTATTCCAATTTCAAATACTTTCATATAAATTTTGCTAGAGGTCCTAAGGAAAGCTCCTTAGCCTCAAACAATCAATTTTCATTCAACGGTAGGACTGCTCCTATCGTCGGGGTTCTAAGGATGGAACCTTTGCCTCGAAAACAATCAATTTTCATTCAACGGTAGGACTGTTCCTATCGTCGAGGTTCTAAGGATGGAACCTTTGCCTCGAAAACAATCAATTTTCATTCAACGGTAGGACTGCTCCTATCGTCGGGGTTCTAAGATGGAACCTTTGCCTCGAAAATAATCAATTTTCATTCAACGGTAGGACTGCTCCTATTGCCGGGGTTCTAAGAATGGAACCTTTGCCTCGAAATCAATCAAACTTTCAACAATAGGAGAGTTCCTATCGTCGAGGTTTTAAGGAGAGTTCCTTAAACCTCAAACAATCAATCATCAATTTTTCTTCAACGATAAGAGAGTTCTTATCACAGAGGCTCTAAGGTAGGGCCCTTAACCTCAAACTTTCAACGATAGGAGAGTTCCTTAAACCTCAAACAATCAATTATAAATTTTTCTTCAACGATAAGAAAGTTCTTATCGCAGAGGTTCTAAGGTAGGGCCCTTAACCTCAAACATTCAACGATAGGAGAGTTCCTATCGTCGAGGTTCTAAGGAGAGTTCCTTAAACCTCAAACAATCAATCATCAATTTTTCTTCAATGATAAGAAAGTTCTTATCGCAGAGGTTCTAAGGTAGGGCCCTTAACCTCAAACTTTCAACGATAGGAGAGTTCCTATCGTCGAGGTTCTAAGGAGAGTTCCTTAAACCTCAAACAATCAATCATCAATTTTCCTTCAACAATAAGAGAGTTCTTACCGCAGAGGTTCTAAGGTAGGGCCCTTAACCTCAAACTTTCAACGATAGGAGAGTTCCTATCGTTGAGGTTCTAAGGAGAGTTCCTTAAACCTCAAACAATCAATAATCAATTTTTCTTCAACGATAAGAGAGTTCTTATCGCAGAGGTTCTAAGGTAGGGCCTTTAACCTCAAACTTTCAATGATAGGAGAGTTCCTATCGTCGAGGTTCTAAGGAGAGTTCCTTAAACCTCAAACAATCAATCATCAATTTTTTTTCAACGATAAGAGAGTTCTTATCGCAGAGGTTCTAAGGTAGGGTCCTTAACCTCAAACTTTCAACGATAGGAGAATTCCTATCGTCGAGGTTCTAAGGAGAGTTCCTTAAACCTCAAACAATCAATCATCAATTTTTCTTCAATGATAAGAGAGTTCTTATCGCAGAGGTTCTAAGGTAGGGCCCTTAACCTCAAACTTTCAACGATAGGAGAGTTCCTATCGTCGAGGTTTTAAGGAGAGTTCCGTAAACCTCAAACAATCAATCATCAATTTTTCTTCAACGATAAAAGAGTTCTTATCGCAGAGGTTCTAAGGTAGGGCCCTTAACCTCAAACTATCAACGATAGGAGAGTTTCTATCGCCGAGGTTCTAAGGAGAGTTCCTTAACCTCAAACCATCAATCAATCAATTTTTTTTCAATGATAAGAGAGTTCTTATCACAGAGGTTCTAAGGTAGGGCCCTTAGCGTCAATTTCAATCTATCAATTTTTCTTCAACGATAGGAAGGTTCCTATCACAGAGGTTCTAAGGTAGGAGCCTTAGCCTCAATTTCAATCAATCAATTTTTCTTCAACGATAAGAGAGTTCTTATCGCAGAGGTTCTAAGATAGGGCCCTTAGCCTCAATTTCAATCCATCAATTTTTCTTCAACGATAGGAAGGTTCCTATCGTAGAGGTTCTAAGGTAGGACCCTTAGCCTCAATTTCAATGAATCAATTTTTCTTCAATGATAAGAAAGTTCTTATCGCAGAGGTTCTAAGGTAGGGCCCTGAGCCTCAATTTCAATCAATCAATTTTCATTCAACGATAGGACAGCTCCTATCGTCGAGGTTCTGAGGAGGATTCCTTAACCTCACGATTTAGGCGGCGAGAAGGTTCTCAATGCCTAGCTAAGTCGAACGAAATTTGGTAACGACTTTGCATACATCATGTCCCATGAAGCATGCAAAGGGGGGCAGCTGTTGACACCCAATTTCGTCCGACCCCTTCTTTTTTAAAAAATAATAATTAAGAAAAATTAATTAAAAAAAATTTTAATTAAAAATTAAAAAATAATAATTATATAAAAATTATTATTAATTAATTATACAAAAAGAGAATTAAATCAAATAGTTTTGGGGAAGGGGCATTTTGTTAAGTTAATATCTATGTGTGTATATCCAAAGAAATTAAAATTCAAAAAAAATTAATTAAAAAAATTATGATTATTAACAAATTAATTATTATTACTAAAAAAATTTTAATTAATTAGTTTAAAATATATTTTGTTTTATAAGGGGTTAGTTAAAAATAATATATGTGTGTATGTATGTATGTAGGAATTACAAAAGAAAACTCCATAAAAAAAAAACAAACAAATAAACAAAATTGAAAAGTTTGGGGTAAAAATGATAAAATTAAGAAGTTTTGAGAAAATTTGACAAAATATGAAAGTTCCAGAAGCATTTGGTAGTTTGTCACATGAATTTTGGGCAAGACCGACGGTTCTGGCCAAAATTGACAGAAAAAGATAAAATTGTCTCAATCAGAAGTTTCCGGAACATCCCCAAAATCAAAAGAGACGGAAATAACTGAAACTGTCATTTTACCAAATTAAGAGATAAGTTTGATTTTAATTATTTTTTAATTATGAACAGTCCAGCACTCCTTCCCCTATAAATAGGGGTCCAATTCTGTAAAGAAGGGAAGGAGAGAAAAAAAGAAAAAATCAAGATTAGAGCTCCATTTAAAAAAGGGAAAACTGTAGCTTAGTCCCTGGCCTTCTTCCCTTCCTTTCCAGAAAGCCTGAACTCTTCTTTCTTTCTTTCCTTCTCTTTCCCGTTTCAACTGTTTCTTTCTTCCCCGCCTTCGCAGCTCCTCCCTCTCTCCTCCACCGTGTATGCCTTCCCGTCCGTTCCCTCTGCTAGGACGCTACCCTCCCGGCCGCCACGCCTCCGTCGCGCCGTCAGCCGTCGTCGTGTCTTCTCCCTTTCTCTCCCTCCGACGCGTTCCCCCCGCTCCTTCCTCCTTCTTCTTCCCAGCCGTGCGCCATCCGCCATCGTCGTTTTCCCTTTTGCTACGCCGCCACCCTCTGCTCTCCTGCGCCACCGTCACGCCGCCCTCGCCGCCGCCGTACCCCTGCGCGTTGCCGCTGTCGTCCCCTGTCACTCGCCAATTTCAATTTTAATTCTTCTTGGTAAAACCCTTGTTAAACTCTTCATCTTCTTATTTTCTTTCATTCAAGTCACTAACCTTTCTTTTATCCTTGCAGAAAACTAATTACTAACTCTTTTATATTTACTTATTTATTTATTATTTATTGTTATTATTATTATTACTAACAACTAACTTTTATTATTATTATTATTATTATTCCATTCAAGTCACTAACCTTTTAATTTTTGCACAACTAATTACTAACAACTAACTTTACTAACAACTAACTTTTATTAATATTATTATTATTATTATTAACAACTAACATTACTAACAACTAACTTTTATTATTATTATTATCATTATTATTATTATTATTATTATTATAGTTCATGGAAGGTCATACCTCCTATTTATTTATTTATTAAGTGGATGGCCAAAAGGCCCTACTTTATTTATTTATTTATTATCTTTCAATATTCCTTTGTTTCCTTTATGTGTTTTCTCTTTATTTATTTGCATGTGTTATTTAATTTATGCACCTTTTTCTTAATGGATGTCCAAACCAAAAAAAAAAAAAAGAAAACCTCCACTTTACTTTATTTATTTATTGTCATTTAATTTTCCTTTATTTATTTTATGCAAAATTTTATTTTCACGGTTGAACTTATTTCACTTATTTTACCTTTAGCCATAAAAAATAAATAAAATAAATAAGTAAATAATAACAAATTAAAAGAAGAGTTTTTGTGTGAATAATTAACCTTATTTTCCTTATTTTTTTAGGGTTAATCAAGAATTTTTTTACAAAGCCCCCATCCTTTATTATTTTGGAACATAATTTTATTTCTTTTAAAGTAACTAAAAGTTAAATTTTTATTCCTTTTGTTAAATAATTTCAAAAATAAAAATCAATTCTTTTTAAATATATCTTTAAAGTAATGATATTTAAAAATTTAAGAAAAATAATAATAAAATATTAAAAATAATAAAAATTATGATTAAAGTTAATAATTAATTAAATAAACAAAAACTTAAATTAAATTCCATGTCCAAATGATGCGACAGGATCCATGGGTTGGAAAACAAAAAAATATTTTTTTAAATAAAGTATATAAATAAAATTAATTTTTTTTATAGTTACTTTAAATTTTTCATTATCCAGTAAAAAGAATAAAAGAGTAAGAAAAAAAAATTTGGGTAATATTTTACTTATTTCTTTATCCAGTAATATTTTACTTATTTTTTTTAAAATAATAAAAAAATATAACTTTTTGGTTCCTTTATTAAACAAAAAAATCTTAACCAAATGATTTCAAATAAAGATAATAAAAAAAATAGAAAATAATTAAATTCTCTTTAAATATATTTTAAACTTATCAATTATATATATATTTTAAGACTTATAAATTAGAAAACTATTTCAAAATATTTTATCAAACAAAAAGAACAAAAATAAAATAAAATCTATGAATATCAAGATTATTTTTAGAAAAATATATAACTCTTTGTTTTATTTAGTAAATAAATAAAATCTTGATATTAAATAATTAAATAATTACTTTTTGGTTCATCTTTTATCAAATCAAAAGAATAAAAATAAAATAAAATATATCAATGTCAAGATTTTTTAGAAAATTATATAACTCTTTAGTTTCTTTATTAAATAAAGAATCTTGATATTAGATAATTTAAGAAATTACCTTTCTAGTTCCTTTATAAATTAAGTAATTACTTAAAAAATAAATAATAAAGATCTTTCATTGAATAAGAAAATAAAAAGAGAAAGAAAAGAAAGAAGTAAAAAGAAAGAAAAGAAAGAAAAGAAAGGAAATTTTTTTTAACATTAAGATCATTAAAAAAATCTAAAATTTCATAAAAATTATGAAAAAATTAATAATTAAATAAAAGATAATAATAAGAATTAAAAATCTAAATAATTAAAAATAATTTTTAAATTAAAATCCATGTCCGGGTGATCCGATAGGATTCATGGCTTGGAGAAATATACAAACTTTTAATTGAATGAAAATTAAATACAAAGATGAAAATCTATATTCAGATAATTCGGTAGAATTTATAATATTGATTAAAATAAAATTTCATCAAATTCCATGTCCGGGTGATCCGATAGGATTCATGGCTTGGAGAAGAAAAAAAAAATTTTTTAAATGAAATGAAATTAAATATCAGGATAAAAATCCATATTCTGATAATTCGGCAGAATTCATGATATGGATTGTTAACTAATTAAAATATTTAATTAAAATTTCATCAAATTCCGTGTCCGGGTGACTCGGCAGAGTCCATGGTTCGGAAATATCGAATTTGTAAAAAAAATTATATAAATTAATTACCGAAGATTTTAAAGCCCATATTAATTTAAAAATCCACATCCAACTAATTCAGTTAAAATTTCTGTTTTGAAAATTAACTGAATTTTATTTAAAAGCAAGCAAAACAAAATTAAAATCAACTAAGGTACCAATTTTTGGGCGCTATAACAAAGTTGTTTTAGCGTAACCGTACTCCCGAACCCCTGAACTCTCGCAGACCATATTTTAGGTGTCCAATCGACCTGAGCGAAAACCGATTAGTGGCGACTCCCGAAAACGACCCGCACGTTGCCACACTTGTGTATCATGATAGGTGACATTATTTGTACCCTCTTGAGGTACCAAAATATCAGCAATAATCCAATGCAAAACCAGATCATGAGACTCTAACAAACTCGAAGAAGTTCTATTAGGCAATTGAGAGCAAACTTTAACGAATCATAGAAAAAAATGCTTTAAAAATATATTTATGGTCAACTTTGAAACTTTTCTTAGTTTTTGATTTAGCACCCAAATGCATGAAAATATAAAATGTTTGGCTTCTTATCTTTCTATAGCTCATATGGAGTTATATAAAGAATAAGTCTAATCAAAGCTCTATTGAGAATGTAATAAGTAGTGTTTGTAGCTTCGGACCAAAAATACTCTGGTAAATCACTTCCACACAACATGGTTCTAGTCATATCCATAAGAGTTCTATTTTTTTTCTTTTCACAAGACCATTTTGTTGAAGAGTTCTAGGAGCCAAAAGATTATGAGAAATGCTGCTTGATTCACAAAATGAAATAATGTCATGATTAATGAACTCTTTACCACAATCACTATGAATGGAACTAGTGTATGAAACTTTTTTTCTAGTTCTAATAGGTCCAAACAACTCCATGTGAAGTAGTTGGAGAGGCATTGAAGTTGAAACACAATCTTTTGGTTGAAAATAAACCTTAGTTTGCTTTCCTTTCATGTAACAATCACAAACTTTATCTTTTCAAATTTCATTTTTTTTAAGCCTCTAACCAAATCACTATTCACAAGTTTTGAACTTGTGTGCATGATAGAATAACCAAGTCTCTTATGTCATAGCCAACCATCATCCTTGTTTGTTACCATTAGGCACTTCACATTGAAAGAAGACCAGTTATTCAAATCAATCACATAAACATTTTTTTGTCTTCTACCAATGAACTTAGTTTGATTAGAAGCAATATCAATCAGTTCACATACAAGAGCTACAAATATAACTTTATAGCCTCTATCACACAATTGACTAATACTAAGCAAGTTATGCTTTAATCCATCAACAACCAACACATTGTTAATTGAGAAGGAATTTTCTTACCAACCTTACTAATACCAATGATGCTAGCTTTGCTATTATCTCCAAATGAGATGGTTCCCTCTTCTTTTGGCTTAAGGCTTGTGAAATGAGACTTGTCACTAGTCATATGTCTTGAGCATCCACTATCGAAGTGCCAAGTATCCTTTCTTGCCCCTATAAATGAACAATCACATGTTAGATTTTGGTATTCAAATTTTCTTAGGTCCTTCAATGTTAGCCACAACCTTCGTTCCCTTAGGAACCCAAATTATCTTAAAGCCAATTTGTGCATTTGGTTTCTTGGTTATGCAATCATATGCATAATTACCCTTTCTACCACATGTGTGACAAGTTGTGAATGGGCTATACATGGTAAATGATGCGCCAACAAACCTATTCTCAAATTTTTTTTTCCTTAACTAAAGGATTATAACCTATTATGGCCTTATCATAAACACCCTTTTATGCTCCAAGTGACAAGTCAAGTTTTTCTTTTTCCCTGACAAATCTAGACAAATATTGTGTGATATTAAAGTTCTCCTTTTTTAGCTCTTTTTTTTAGTCAATGATGCATTCAAAGCTTCCAATTCACCTACTTCTTTAGCAAGCTTTCATTAATCTTTGTAAAGAGCATTGAAAGCTTTTTGCAATTCTAAATACTCACTTCCTATAGATATATATGAGCTAGATAAGTCACTTAAATAGTTGTTTACCTCATTTTCCTTCTTTGCCATGAGAAATAGGTTGGAGTGACTTTGGCTTGTTGAGGAGGCTACATCATCATCTTTCACCAAGCGAAAATTTACTTGATCACTTGTGCCATTAGATGAAGATGGTCCTTTACTTGAAGATGAGTCACTTGCACTCCAAGTCACTATAGCTTTCCCATTTTTTTTGTTAGATAATTTCTTGTGCATGTTGGGTTTCTTCTTCTTCTTCAATGGACAATCAAATTGGAAATGTCCAAGCTTCTTGCAACTGTGGCAAATAGCTTCATCCTTCTTCTTGGAGTGTTCTCCCTTTCTCTTTTCATGCTTATCCTTTTCGAAATTCTTGCTTCTTGATTTCTTGAACATCTTACTAAATTTCCTTGCTAAAAGGGCCACATCAATCTCTCTATCTTCACTTAATGATGTGTGGTCCACTTGACTCTTCAAGGCTATTGACTTATTCTTCTTGATGTATCTTTCCTCAACTTGTTCCCTCATCTTGCATTCATTTGGCTCTGTGGTAAACAACTCATATGCCCTCACAAGCATATGCATCTTAGTTCTTTTACTTGAGTGGTTCCTTCATAAGTCACCAATATCTTCTTCCATATATACCTAGCATTTCCACAAGAAGAAACCAAATTAAATACATCTGGGGTTAGTGCATAATATGTGATATTCATCGCCCTTGCATTTACAGTGCACGTGAGATCATCCTTTGGTTCATATTCCATTCGATCTTTTGGCACTTGGTTAATCCAACCATTTTTGTAGGAATCCTAGGACCATCCTTAATTATCATCCAAAGTGCATGATCAATTGCTTGGATATGAATCTCCATTTTAGTTTTCCACCAATTAAACTTGTAGGTCAAACAAAGGTGGCCTAGATGGGTTTTGCCCCCTAAGATGCACACTAGTGGTTGCCATGGATCTTTAAGCTTAAAAATCTCTAAATTTTGTCAAAACACAGCCTCTAGCTTTGATATCAATTGTTTGCCTAAGTGCAACCCTTAAACCAAAATACAAATTAAAATACAATAGAAAATATATTCTAACCAGAAAGTTACAACCACAATTATCCTAAATTTTTCTTTGAAAGCTAGCTTTGAAGAATTTTTAAAATCAAGCAACTTCAACCAAGGTAAAAGCACAAGTTACCAAGCAATTATCAAGTAAGTAGAGGGAGAAAAGCTTGCACACATGAATTTTTATAAAGGTTCAATCTTTGCTCTTGAGAGTCTATTGCCCTCCTCAAGTTCATCTACTTGAGAATTTTCTTCTCCACTATGAATTACAAGAGTACACAAGGATAAACAATCCTTTGGTAACTCTCTCTATCACAACCAGTCACTAGTTTTGCTAAAGACTAACCAGAAACCTTTCTAACACTCTTTTCCTTACAAGGAAATTTACAAGGAAATAACTCAAACACCCAGACAAACTCACAAATTTCATAGTTGTAATGTGGTAAGAACAATAGAAGTACTCAAAGCTAAATAAGCAAGTAAAAGCTCAATATCTTGACAATTCTTAAGATTAAACTCTCTGAAGATGAAATCTCTTTTCTTGTTTCAAATTTTTTTTTCTTAGCTGGTTCTTAATGTTTTTATACTCGAATGGATGCAAAAAAGACTTTCAAGAGCATTGGAATGATCAGAAAAGTCCCCTGAACAACTAGTGAATGTTGTTGTCAATTTTGACAAAAAATTGACTTTGTCACCCAGTTTCATCCGAATGAAAAACTTTCACATTGTTAAAAATTCAGCCTTATAAGGTCACCCAAGGTTTGAACTGCAATGGGTAGATTGTTAATTAATGAACTTTTTTCCCGATTAAAAAACTTTCACTCTAGTGATTTTTTTGTCTAGAACCAAATTACTCTCGGGTTCAAAAAGTTGTTCCAATTTTAACATGTTGAAATACTTTCACCCTATTGAAACTGTAGCTCCAAGTTTTTCTCACTTTAGGCTTGCAAACTTCAATGAATTTTGCACAAACAAGATCTCTTCTTTCATAAGCAACGCTTGAACCACCAAAAGTACTTGAAAAATAGTTAAGAAACATACTTTTTCTCAAAGATCAAAACTTTATCAACAAGATACCAACGTATAAAACTTTAAATGACGCGTTAAAACACATAAAACAAATATGTTTGGTTATCATCAAAATCAAATAAATACAAGTCATGAGTGGAACAAATCCAAAAAATTACATATTAACGAACAATTGACACCTTTGACAAACTTTCATACATACCATAGCACAATAACAATCTGTAAAATATAGAAAAATGGTAGAAAAATATCACAAATTGAGCTCTTTCATAGGGCCATAAATGGAACTTCTCTAATGTCAAGTACCTAATTAACACAAACTAACATGCCGAGGACTATCGCTATAGTTACATGACCAAAAAAGGGAATGGTGTCACCATGCTAGCCTTGACTTACCTGACACAAAAACAAAAGACCAACCTCACATGACAAAAAAAAAAAGTTGAGGACCAAAATTTTGGCATTAATCCCCCAGGCCAAATATACCTTTCATCACCTCCACGGCCTCTTCTCCCTTAAATTATCATAAAGATTTTTGTATTACCAACAATGGTTAGTGAATTCTGCCAATTAAATTATAATTTATATTTTTATGATTAAAAATGTTAACAGTTACAAATTTCAATCTCTATAGATATGCAGAAATTTGGAGCATTAGCTCCATATTATATCATGAGTTTTTCTGTCAATTAGAAATATTTAAATTTAAGAAAATAGATATGATTTAAAGTTATAGTACAAAAAATCAAAAGCTAAATATACTTATGAAATTGAAGTTATGATCACTTTTCTTTCACTAAGTATAAAAAAAATTTAAAAAAAATAAAATTAACTCATGGAAATTGAGGATGGGTGACTTGGAAATTAGAAGTTACAAACAATTATAATTTTATAATTTCCAACTTGCAAATAATTGTTGTGATGAATTGATAGTCAAGTAATAGCTATTAATTGTCAGGTATAGGGCCAGCTTAGTACTAGAAATTTTAACATGGGAAAGATAAAACTGAGGTGAGAATCGGTGTTTACGCTTAAATTTTTAAAATACAAAGTTTTTTTGATACACATAAAAGTATAAATTTTTGCATAAAAAAAGTTAAAACTAGTATTTTGTTTTTACTCGTTTTACTATTTACGTTATCATATATATATATATGAAAAATATTTGCGGCACGAGCCACCCAGCACCTCGTCTCCACCCTGGGCACAGACATTTTATTAATTTGTGAGCATTGGCCTCTTACTTTTTAATGTAAATGCCCGAATTTGAGAGCATTGGCCTCTTTCATTTTAATGTAAATGTCGTCGGACGTTCTTTTTTCATGATTAATAAAATGTGTGTGCCCTGAGTGGAGATGAGGTGCTGGGTGGCTCGTGCCGCAAATATTTTTCAGATATATATATATATATATGACAACGTAAATAGTAAAAAGAGTAAAAACAAAATACTAGTTTTAACTTTTTTGTATATCAACAGAACTTTGTATTTTAAAAATTTAACCATAAATACCGATTCTCACCTAAGTTTTATCTTTCCCATGTTAAAATTTCTAGTACTAAGCTGGGCCCTATACGTGGCAATTAATAGCTATCACCTAACTGTCAATCCATCACAATAACTGTTTACAAGTTAAAAATTGTAAAATTGTAATTGTTTGTAACTTCTCTAATTTCTAAGTTGCCCATCCTCAATTTTTATAAGTTCATTTTTATTTTTTAATGTTATTTCTACTTAATGAAAGAAAAGTGATCACAACTTCAATAAACTATATTTAGCTTTTATTTTTTTATACTATAACTTTAAATAAACTCATGATATAATATGGAGATTCCTGCATAACTATAGAGATTGAAATTTGTAACTGTTAACATTTTTAATCATAAAAATTTAAATTATAATTTAATGGCCAAAATTCACAAACCATTTGTTGGTAATACTAAAATCTATATGATAAATTAAGGGAGAAGAGGCTGTGGAGGGCGTTATGACAGGTATATTTGGCCTGGGGGATTCATGCAAAAATTTTGGTCCTCAACGTTCTTTTTTTTTTTTTTTATTGGTCATGTGAGTTTGGTCTGTTGTTTATGTGTTAGGTAAGTCAAGGCTAGCATTGTGACACATTTCCCTTTTTCGATCATGTAATTATAGCGATAGTCCTTGGCATGTTAGTTTGTGTTATTTAGGTACCTGACATTAGAAAAGTTCCATTTATACCCCTATGAAAGAGCTCACTTTGCGATTTTTTTCTGCCATTTTTCTCTATTTTACAGATTGTTATTGTGTTATGGTATGTATGAAAGTTTGTCAGAAGTGTCAATGGTTCATTAATATCTAATTTGTTGGATTTGTTCCACTCATGGCTTACATTTATTTGATTTTGATAATAACAAAACATATTTGTTTTATGTGTCTGAAGGCTCTGTTTAAAGTTTTATACATTGGTATCTTGTTAATAAAGTTTTGAAGTTTGGAGAGAAAAAGTGTTCCTTAAGCATATTTCAAGTACTTTTAGTGATTCAAGCATTGGTTGTGAAAGAAGATATCTTTTTTGTGCAAAATTAATTGAAATCTGGAAGTCTGAAAGGGAGAAAAACCTGGAGCTACAATTCAACACGAGTGAAAGTATTTTAGCATGTTAAAAATAGAGCACTTTTTCAAACCTGAGTACATTTTGGTTTTGGACAAAACAAATCATATGAGTAAAATTTTTTCAACCAGGTGAAAAGCACGAGAGTTTTTGGTTTGAAAATTCATTTAAAATTCATGCCATCTCAAATTACCACATAGGTTAAGTGCTGATAGCTCATTAATTAGCAATCTAGCTACTGGAGATCAAACCTTGGGTAATGTTGTGAGACCGAATTTCAATTGAGTGAAAGTTTTTCTTTCGGGTGAAACTATGTGACAGAGGTGATTTTCTGTCAAAATTGATAGCAACATTCAGCAGTTTTTCAGGGGACTTTTCTGATCATTTCAATGGTCTTCGAAATCTCTTTTCCATCCATTGAGGTATAAAAACATCAAGAATCACCTGAGAAAAACTTTTGGCAACAAGAAAAGAGATTTCATCTTCAAAGAGCTTAACCTTTAAAATTGCCAAGAGATTGAGCTTTTACTTGCTTATCTAGCATTGAGTGCTTCTATTGTTCTTACCTCCTTGTAACTATGAAATTTGTGACTTTCTCTTAAGTGTTTGAGTTATTTACTTGTAAGGGAAAGAGAGTTAAAGAGGTTTCTTGTTAGCCTTTAGCAAAACTAGTGAGTGGTTATGGTAGAGAAAGCTACCAAAGGATTGTGTGCTCTTGTGTACTCTTGCAAATCATAGTGGAGAAGAAAACTCTTAAGTGATAAACTTGAGGAGAGAAGTAGGCTCTCAAGATGAGAGATTAAACCTCTATAAAAATTCATATGTGCAAGCCTTTCTCCTTCAATTTACATGATCATTGCTTGGTGGCTTGTACTTTTACCTTGGTTGAAGTTACTTGATTTTAAAAATTCTTCTAAGCTAGCTTTCAAAGAAAAATTTAGGATAATTGTGATAGTCATTTTCTGGTTAGAATAGATTTTTTTTTATTTCATTTTAAATTGTATTTTGGTTTAAGAGTTTAACAACCCATTTTTAGTGATTTTTGGAACTCAACCAATTCACCTCCTCCCTTAGTTGCACTTGGGCACATAATTGATATCAGTGCTAATGGCTGTGTTTTGATAAAATCTAGTGATTTTTAAGCTTAAAAATGAATGAAAACCACTAGTATGCATCTTAAGGGGAAAAACCCATCTAGGCCACCTTTGTTTGACTCTACAAACTTTAATTGGTGGAAAACTAGAATGGAGATTCATATCAAAGCAATTGATCATGCTCTTTGGAGGATCATTATGGATCATCCTAGGATTCCTACAAAAATGGTTGGTGGAAACCAAGTGCCAAAAGATTCAATGGAATATGAATTGGAGGATGATCTCATGTGCACTATAAATGCAAAGGCAATGAATATCATATATTGCGAACTAACCCCCAATGTATTCAACCTGGTTTCTTTTATAGAAATGCTAGAGTTGGTGACTTATGAAAGAACCATTCTAGTAAAAGTCACCAAGATGCATATGCTTATGAGAGTATATGAATTGTTTACCATGGAGCCAAAAGAAAGCATTCAAGAAATGTCTAGAAGGTTTAATGAGAGCCTTACACCACTCAAGTTGCTTGGGAAAAAATATACAAATGAAGAATTGATGAGGAAAATCTTGTGGAACTTACCTCCACCATAGAAGAGCATAGTTGAAACCATCAATAAAGGAGGAAACATCAAAACCAATCATGTGTGTGGCGGAACAGAGTCCCAGGGCCCTAAATTTACTTCCACTAGTAGGCTCTTAGGGAACTATGATCCCACTTGGTTATAATTGGCTAGTTATTACTTGTGAAGTATCTTAAGTCATTACGTGCAACTAGTTACTTAGCCTACCTTGCATAGGAAATATGCATGGATTGTCCTGGCTATGTGACAACAATAAATAAAAACAACATTGAAAATAGTGCAGCGGCAGTTCATAAAAACACAATTCAAAACAAGCCAAAATGTAAAACTTTAGTTGTTGTAATTTCAAGTAACAACTATGTGCATACATCTCATACTTATATGCACCAAAATGTAAACCTAGTGTTATACACACCAATAGACAATAGTAGAGGCAATCTCTTTGTATGAAAATATCATACATATAAAAGAAGCAACATCTATCTACTAAGATCCGCTTTCAGCTCTTCACCCAAGCAAGTTAGCTTCAAGTGATGAGCCACACTTTTCTTGTACTCATTTAGCCTCAAATTATAAGACAAACACTTTGGTCAATACTAGCTTATGCTATAAGTAACTTAGAAACTTGGAGTTTCTTACTTAGAGAATACCTAGAATTCAATAAAACTTAGCCTTAACAGTTGCCTCTTACCAACTGTTAAGCCCGACTAGCCCACTTAACTTACACAACACTTAAAGGGTATGTACTCAAAAGTACTCATTAAGGGATTCGGTATTTGTAAATGGGAAAATATGCAAACATGCAAAGCACAACAAACATACATATATATATAACATACAAAGCAAAGCAAGCAAACAACATCACAACCAAAAACATGAATAAGAGCAACAAACAATGCAAATTAATGAATAGATGGATGGGTGGATGGATGAAATATGCTCATGCAAATGCACTTAGGGCTTCCTTACACCCGTAGGTGGTAAACTTGCCATGAGCTAATACGGCCAGGGTACTTAGACACTGGCCCTCGTATCTTATGCTAGCACTTAACCAAACCTATGAAGTCTTCTTATAGGCACTTTAGAGTAAGTCGTCACTTACTCAACCCTTGCCTGCCACTAACAAGTTACTTAAAGTAAGTCACCGCTTACTCTTTCCTTACTCGACTCTTCCCATAACTTATTATGTAGGGTAACTGTTTTATGTGGTTCAACTTACCAAGCTCTTTGAGCTTAGCTTAGGGCTTCTTAGTAGCTTACTTACGAAACCACAAGGTTTGGTTGGGATCCTTTCGGGTTTCCTTTTCATTGCCCAAAGGTCTATGGCCTCCTATTTGGGCCAACAAAGAATCTGAAACCTGCCTTAACCCCTTTAATGCTCCCTTAGCAACTTAAGCACTTTAACCCTCTTAGCCACCATTGCTTACCGTACCTTCACCACACCACTTAGTTACCACCTAAATAATACATAATTCCCAACTTATGAATGAGTTCTAGACCCAACTGAGGCTATGGAACATCTTAAATTGGCCTAAGGATGATAACCGATACATTGAAACATTCTTAGGATGCCTTGAGCCTAAGTAGTTTAGGCCTTATCAACGCTATCAGTGACATGTCGCTAAGGGCATGAACACTCAGGATCCTAGGAAGTTGTTGGCGATGTGTCACTAATTTGTGTAGCCAACAGCAGTGCATCACCAATGCTCCTCTAGCATTGTGCAATTACGTGCGAACTTACACAAAACTTGCTCAATCTTTCAATCCCCAAAGTCAATTCACATGGGTCTTATTTATACTTCATTCCCACATGTAACACTATATTTATATGTATTATTTGAGCTGAATTAACTTCAATCCCTTACCTCAAATCATCCTTAAAGCAGGAAACAAGCAACAACCACACTTGAGCTCAATGGAGTTCCTTTGAGTTCCAAGCTTGAATTTAAGACCATTTCTAACCATTTAAAAAGTTAGAACTAACCCACAAGGATCAAAGACGTTTACCTTAGGGTTTGGACCAAAAACTTGGAAGAACAACTCCAAATGCACCAAATACACCAAAAGTGAGCTAAGGGCTTGTTGGGATGGCTTTGGGACCTTCAATTCTCATGAAATTTTGGGTGATTTGGGAGCTTTGATAAGGAGGAGCTATGGAGGAGAGAGAACCACGAAAATTGAAAATGGAGGAGATGATGAATAGTTCCATCTCCTCCAATTATAAAGCCAACCACTCCAACTTAGCCCAATTCTCTTCCACTTGTCACTTTGGCTCTCAAACCTAACTTTGAATCACCTAGGCCACTTAACTTTTCCTACACCAACACTTTTTGGTCCCTTTGAAAGGTTTTTTCTTACCCAAACACTTTTCCCTTAAGTCATTTAAGCCATTATAAGACATAATAGCTCAATTTCTCACTTAGTGCATTTTTCACCCTCAACTTCCACTTTTAGTTCAAATGGCTGGAAACACTTACAGTCTTAACTTATTTACCTCAAAACACTTACATGACCCTAATTTTACTAAAATTATGGTCATGCAACTAACTTGAGTCAAAATTACCATTTTTCCTTTCTTGCCCTTTAGGTGCCAATTACACTTTAGAACTCAACTTAACCTTACCTAGCTTGCTTTCCTTACTTAACAAAACTTATTTGAGGAAAATAACTTGGAACTTACTTACCTCGACATTCAAAGTAGAGAAAACACTAGGAAAGCCTTTACAATGTGGATGAGCTATTTGGAAAGTTGTTGACTTATGAGATGAATGAGCAAATTGAGGAAAGATAAATTAAGAAGAATAAGTCAATAGCCCTGAAGACTTAAGAGGGCCACACATCATCAAGTGAAGATGGAGAGATTGATGCGGCCCTCTTGGCAAGCAAATTTAGTAGGATGTTCAATAAATTAAAAAACAAGAATTTCAAAAAGGAGAAGCATGAAAAAGCAAGGGAGAACACTCCAAGAAGAAAGATGAAGTTATTTGCTACAATTTCAAGGAGTCTGGACATTTCTAATTTGATTGTTCATTAAATAAGAAAGAGAAGAAACCCAAAAAGCATAAGAAATTCTCTAACAAAATGAATGGAAATGCTATGGTAGCTTGGGGTGCAAGTGACTCATCTTCAAGTGAAGGATCATCTTCACCTAATAGCACAAGTGATCAAGTAAATCTTTGCTTGATGATAGATGATGATGTAGCCTCCTTAACAAGCCAAAGTCACTCCAACCTATGTCTCCTGGCATAGGAGGAAAATGAGGTAAAAAACTATTCAAGTGACTTATCTAGGTCATATATATCTATAGGATGTGAGTATTTAGAATTGCAAAATGCTTTCAATGCTCTTTACAAGGATTCCCAAAAACTTGCTAAAAAAGTAGGTGAATTGAAAGCTTTAAATGCATCATTGACTAAAGAAAGAGAAAAGCTAAAAAAGGAGAAATTTCATCTCACACAATCTTTGTCTAGATTTGTCAAGTAAAAAGAAAAACTTTACTTGTTACTTGGAGCACAAATGGGTGTTTATGACAGGGCCTGAATAGGTTACAATCTTTTAGTTAAGGAAAAGAAATTTGGGAATTGGTTTGTTGGTGCATCATCTATTACATATAGCCTATTCACAACTTGTCATGCATGTGGTAGAAAGGGTCATCATGCATATGATTACATAAATGAGAAACCAAAGGCATAAATTGGCTATAAGATGATTTGGGTTTCTAAAGGAACTAAGGTTGTGACTAACATTGAAAAACCCAAGAAATTTTGGGTACGAAAATACAACAAGTGATTGTTCATTTATAGGGGCAGGAAAGGAAACTTAGTACTTGGATAGTGGATGCTCAAGACATATGACTGATGACAAATCTCATTTCATAAGCCTCAAGCCAAAAGAAGGAGGCACCATCTCATTTGGTGATAATAGCAAAGCTACCATCATTGGTATTAGTTAGGTTGGTAAGGAAAATTCCTCCTTAATTGACAACGTGTTACTTGTTGATGGATTGAAGCATAACTTGCTTAGTATTAGTCAATTATGTGATAGAGGTTATATAGTTATATTTGAAGCTCTGGTATGCCAAGTGATTGATATTGCTTCCAATCAAACTAAATTCATTGGTAAAAGACAGAGGAATGTTTATGTGATTGATTTGAATAACTTGTCTTCTTTCAATGTGAAGTGTCTAATGGCCACAAACAAGGATGATGGCAGCCTATCGCAAAGGAGACTTGGTCATGCTAGCATGCACATAATTTCAAAACTTGTGAAAAGTGATTTGGTTAAAGGCTTACAAAAAATGAAATTTGATAAGGATAAAGTGTGTGATGCTTGCATCAAAAGAAAACAAACTAAGGTTTCTATTAGATAAAAAAATTATGTTTCAACTTCAAGGCCTCTCAAACTGCTTCACATGGATTTGTTTGAACCTAGTAGAACTAAAAGTTTGGGTGGAAAACAATATTATTTTCTGATTGTTGATGACTATTCTCTAGATTTACTTGGGTATTTTTTATTGCTCATAAAAGTGATACTTGTAATGTGTTCATTTCATTTGCTCATAGAATTCAAAAAGAAAAAGCATCTTGCACTAGTTCCATTCATAGTAATTGTAGTAAAGAGTTCATTAATCATAACATGATTTCATTTTGTGAATCCAGTGGCATTTTTCATAACTTTTCGGCCCTTAGAACTCCTCAATAAAATGATGTTGTGGAAAGAAAAAAATAGAACTCATGAGGATATAGCTAGAACCATGTTGTGCCAAAGTATTTTTTGGCCAAAGCTACAAACACCGCTTGTTACATTCTCAATAGAGCTTTGATTATACTCATTCTCAATAAAACTCCATATGAGTTATAGAAAGGTAAGAAGCTAAACATTTTATATTTTCACGCATTTAGGTACAAGTGCTTTGTCTTGAATAATGGAAAAGATAATCTTGGCAAGTTTGATGTAAAGAATGATGAAGATGTATTTTCTAGGTACTTTAGCAACGGAAGGCATTTAAAGTCTTTAATAAAAGAATTCTTATGATTGAAAAATCTATTCATGTTGTATTTGATGAGACTAACAATGCTATTAGAAAAGATTGTTGTAGTCATTGTGATGATGTAGATAATGCTCATAAAAAAAGATAAATCACAATGAGGAGGGAGTCTTTCATATTCCACCAAAAAATGATACCTTTGAGAGAGATGAGCCCAATGATGTACTAGAGAATACCCAACGTAAAAAAAGATAAGACAAGCCTCAAGCACCTTTGTATGACAGCCAAGATTTATTTAAGAAGCAACACTCACAAAAAGAAAAGCATTCTCATCAAGGATTGCCTATTGAATGGAACTTCAAGCACAAATCTAGTCATCCAAAGGATGTCATAATAGGTGATGCTTCAAAAGGTATTGTGACTAGATATTTCTTCAGAAACTTATGTAGTTACTATGCCTTCTTGTCTCAAATAGAACTAAACCATTGATGAAGCCCTTGGAGATGAAAACTAGATTTTGGCTATGCAAAAGGAACTAAACCACTTTCATAGGAATGAGTTTTGGAAACTAGTGCCTAAGCCAAAACATCACTCCATTATAGGGACAAAATTGATTTTTAAAGACAAGCTTGATGAAAATGGTGTTGTTACTACAAACTTGCAAAGGGTTATAGTCAAGAACAAGGTATTAACTTTGAGGAAACTTTTGCACCCGTTGCAAGCTTAGAAGCTATTAAATTGATTTGTACCTTCACTTGCTATATGAAGATAAGCTTTTTCAAATGGATGTACAAATGGATGTAAAAAATTCTTTTTTAAATGGTTTTATTATAAAGGAATTTTATTTTTCACAACCCCCCAGTTTTAAAGATCCAAATTTTCCAAACCATGTTTTTAAATTGAAGAAGGCTTTGTATGGGTTAAAGCAAGCTCCAAAAGCTTGGTAGGATAGGTTGAGCAAATTCTTGATTGATCAAGGGTTTGTTAGAGTTAAGGTTGATACTACTCTTTTTATTAAACATTTCAAGGATAATATGTTGAATGTGCAAATTTATATGGATGATATTATATCTAGTGCTACTAATGAATCTTTGTGTGAAGAGTTTTCTAAGTTAATGCAAGGTGAATTTGATATGAGTATGATGGGTGAGTTTACCTTCTTCCTTGTGCTTTAAATCAAACAATCAAAAGAAGGCATTTTCTTCAATGAAGCTAAATATGCAAGAGAATTACTCAAGTGGTTTGGCTACTCAAATGCTAAACCTAGTTCCATTCCAATGAGTGCTATAACTAAGCTTGATGACGATGAAAATGTTAAGCCTAATGGCCAAAAACTCTATAGGAGTGTGCTTGGTTCTTTGCTTTATTTGACCGCAAGTAGACTGGATATATTGTTTACTGTTTGCTTCGATGCTCATTTTCAATCATGCCATAAGGAATCACATTTGAAAGTGGTAAAAAAAAATTTTAGATATTTTCTAGATACATCAAATTTAGGAATATGGTACTCAATATACACTGCTTTTAATCTTTTGGGATATTTTGATGTGGGTTATGCCAGAAACAAAGTGGATATCAACTAATGGCTTTTGTCAATTTATTGGGTATTGTCTTGTATCATGGTTTTCAAAGAAAAAAAATTCAATTGCTTTATCTACCATGGAGGTTGAAAATATTGTGGCCAGGAGTTGTATGGCTCAAATATTGTGGATGAGCCAACAACTAAAAAATTGTGGTTTTAATTTCAGAAAGACACCCATTAAATGTGACAACACAAGGGTCATAAGCCTAGCTGAAAATCCGATTTTCCACTTTAGATCAATGCATATAGAAGTTAGATATCATTTTACTAGATATCATGTGCATGATAGTGATATTTTGCTTGAATTTATTGACACTCAACACTAATAGGCTGATATTTTTACCAAACCTTTATGTGAAGAAAGATTTAATTTTATTAAGAAAGAACTAGGAATAAGCAACCCAAGGTAACTCACTTTTTACACTAGAAAGAATGGAATTATATCATCATGAAACCTTAATTTCATGGCAATATAACTCAAATGTTCATATATTAAAGTGTGCCACTCTTCTTTTTCAATCTTATTTATGGTTATTTTAGGGTTTCAAAGTTGTTTTTCATGTGTTCTAAACTTTTTGAACTAGACTTTTAAATTCAATCAGGTTAAAACTTTTCATTTGTGTGTTTTAAGAATTTTGCTTCCAGATTTTTATTTCCAAGCTCTCTATCCATTTGCTCCAACTGGTTATTTGTTTTTCAATCGAGTCTTTTGTTTAAAAGTAGGCTTTCTTTTATTAAAACATCACCATTTTAGAGCAAGCTCTTCAAAAAAAAAAAAAAAGGTAAAACATTGGCAATTTGCAAAATGCAAACTCACAATCAAAGTTATTACTACTTTGCTTTCTATGTACTCAAACCAGATAACCTATTCTCTGTCTAGACAAATTGTTTACCCATACATCCAAATTTGGCCTTGCTTCTCTTAAACCGTCGACATTACTCACCAATCATCTACTATCCATTCTCCTTCTGGCATGCTATTCCCTTGTTAATTGAAACCCTAGCCCCCAATCTTTGACCCGCTACAAGCAGCCCAAAATCAGGACTTATCTTATTTGATTCTCTGTGATTTTATCCATGGCACCTTGAATTTGTGGTAGAGGCATACCAAAGAAGGGCCACGATATTGTTGATAGGGGTGCTTCTTCTTCTAAATTGCCTAAGCGACTCAAGGCAAGTGCTAAATGAAATAAGCGGCCGACAGTCCAACCACCATCTTCTCTACCACCCTCCTCTTCTAAAGAAGAAGAAATTGAGGTAATGGACTCTTCCACTGTAAATGTGGCTCCTATTACTAAAGAAACTCAGAGGATTAAGAAATTGGGTTTGAATCAGATTGTTTTTTTTTTGAAGATTTGAGGAAAGAAAAGTTTGATAAAATGGTGCTTTGGGTTGAATATTTCAAGTTACAATCCTTTTTTAATCAGAAACCTATAGGTTTAAAGGCTCATATTGGTGAATTTTACAAAAATTTGAAGTTTGATGTGAAATCCTTCACACTTACTAGTCACATGAATGGCATTAATATTTTTGCATCCAAGGATTCTATCTCTACCCTAGTTGGCGCTGAATCAAAAACTAAGAAGAGTTTCAAAGTTGACCAAAAATATATTTTGAGTCGTTTCTTTTCGGGGTTGGTTAAAGTTTGCTCTCAATTGCAGTCTCATGATCGAGTTTTGCATTGGATTATTACTAATATTTTGGTGCCTAGGGAAGGTGCAAATAATGTCACTTATCATGATGCTTGCCTTATGTACAAGATAACTAAGGAACTTAATGTAGATTTTGGTGCTAAAATTTTGTACCAAATGAAAAAGTCATCCACCAACAAAATAGCACCTTCACCTTATCTTACTCTTATTACTTGGCTTCTTGAAGCCCATGAAGTAGTTTTCAACACCTATGAAATTTAGTTGGACAATCGTGCATCTTTTGTTGATACTACAAATTTGAGGTTGGGAGGTTTAAGGCTTGTTGAACGGGTTGTCTTGAAAAGAAATGAGACCACTTAGAAGAAGTGCCTTTGGATGACAATTAGAGAAGCAAAGAGAAAGCGTGGAGATAAAGAAGCTGATGCAGAAAGTAATGAGAGTGTTGATAAGGATGAAGAACACGAGCCTACTGAGTTGGAGGAGCTCACTCATGAGTTAGCCAAAACCAATGCCAAGCTTGATTCCTTGGAACAATCTCAAACTGAACTTCATGCCAAACTTAGGAAGCTTTATGACATCCACTCTCTCCTTCCTCAACTTGTTTCTCACCAAGGCAAAGAGTCCAGGACTACAACTGAAGACCTTATAATTGCTGCAAGGCCCAACAACTCGACAGACATCACTTCTGAGGATCCTATAGCCGCTGCCCCTGTTGTTCTAAAGCGAAACCCCTACTTTGCCATCATTCCCCTTCTCCCGAGACCCCTTCTTTCCTACCCCCTGTTAGTTCATCTTTGGTTCAAGTTTGAAGAACTTGTTCTCAATGTGGCATAAACACTATTTTTAACTTATTTTTAAACTTGGGTTGCCCATCAAGTTCTATAGCTTTTGTTATTGTGGATTTTTTCCAAATGGATATTATGACTTGTTATGTATGTTTTTAAGTGCTTATGTGTCATACTCTTTTTGATATTGCATTGTGCGTTTTTATCTATGTTATTGTGTTTCCTATTTCACTCTTTTTGATTATGAAAAAAAAAAAGAGAAAATTACTAGTTTATTGGCTTATTGTTGTTCTTTACATTTTGGTTTTATATTATGCTTGTTGATTCTAGAATATATATATATATGCAAGTGAGGGGGAGTAGTATTGTTATTGTTGCTTTGAATGTCGGAGAAAGGGGGAGCATGCTTAGTAAGTAATTGTGGGAGTGTTTGGTATTATATCTGTTAAGTATTAGCTTTTCTGTGAATATCTTGTGGTTGTTTTACATCTTTGAATATAAGGTTTATTTAATTTTTTAGGGGACACTAGGTCAAATTTTTCAAAATTTTTATACTTAATCTTTTCTAATGTCTACTAAAAAAGGTTTTACCATCATAAAAAAGTGGGAGATTATTGGAGTTGTTCCACTCATGGCTCATATTTATTTGATTTTGATGATAACAAAACATATTTGTTTTATGTGTTTCAAGGCTTTATTAAAGTTTTATACGTTGGTAGCTTATTGATAAAGTTTTGATCTTTGGAAAGAAAAAATGTTTCTTAAGTATATTTCAAGTACTTTTTCTAATTCAAGCATTGCTTGTGAAAAAAGAGATCTTCTTAGTGCAAAATTTGTTGAAGTCTGGAAGTAAGGAAAACCTGGAGCTACAATTTCAATAGGGTGAACATATTTCAACATATTGAAACTGGAGCAATTTTTCGAGCACAAGAGTATTTTGATTCTAACAAAAAAATCACATGAGTAAAAATTTTTCAATCAAGTGAAATGTTCATTCTAGACCTGCTCGTGAGTTTCTGATTTGAAAATTCTTTAAAAATTCATTTAAAATTTTTACCACATCAGATGGCCACATGGGTTAGGTGCTGACACCTCATTATTTAACAATCTATCCATTAGAGATCAAATCTTAGGTGACGTTATAAGACTGAATTTTTAACTGAGGAAAAGTTTTTCATCTAGGTAAAATTGGGTGACAAAGGCAATTTCCTATCATAATTGACAACAGCGTTCACTTGTTTTTCAGGGGATTTTTCTGATCATTCAACAGTGTTCAACATCTCTTTTGCATCCGTTAGACTATAAAAACATCAAGAATCACCTGGGAAAGAACTCTTCGTAATAAGAAAAGAGATTTCATTTTTAAACAGCTTAACCTTGGGAATTGTCAAGAAATTGGAGTTTTACTTGCTTATCTAACTTTGACTGGTTCTATTGTTCTTACTACCTTGTAACTACAAAATTTGTGAGTTTCTCTTGAGTGTTTGAGTTATTCCCTTGTAAGAAGAGTTAGAGAGGTTTCTAGTTAGCCTTTAACAAAACTAGTGAGTGATTGTGGTAGAGAGAGCTACCAAAGGTTGTGTGTTCTTGTGTACTCTTGTGATTCATAGTGGAAAAGAAAACTTTCAAGCGGTGAATTTAAGAAAAGAATAGGCTTTCAAGATGAAAAACCGAACCTCTATAAAAATTCATTTGTGCAAGCCTTCCTCCCTCTACTTACTTGATCATTGCTTGGTGACTTGTGCTTTTACCTTGGTTGAAGTTGCTTGATTTCAAAAATTCTTCAAACCTAGCTTTCAAAGAAAAATTTAGAATCATTGTGGTGGTCATTTTTTTGTTAGAATAGGTTTATTTATTGTATTTTTAATTGCATTTTGGTTTAAGGGTTTAAGAACTCATTTTTAGTAATTTTTGGAACTCAACTAATTCACCCCCTTTTTTGTTGCACTTGGGAAAACATAATTAATGTGAATTTTTTATAGATTTGGTGTAGACTTCAATGGAAGGTCAAAAAGAAAGGGTGAATAAGGTATCTAAATTTTGTATATTGGGTAAAGGCGATTATAGTCTTTGGTTTGTTTGCTCAGTAATGGTTAGAGGTATGAATTGTTGAAAGCTAGCAGTTTGATCCATTCCTCTGGCATAACGAAGGAGAATCATCTAGTAGCAACTGAAACAATTACTATAGTATACCTAGTTTAAATAGAAGATTTGTTATTATTGTTGTTATTATTATTATTATTATTATTATTACCACCTTTGCTTTTTTGCTCAATATAAGTAGGTGTAACATAATAGAAAAGACCAAGCCTTGAAAGTTAAGAAAATGGCAGAGAATAACATTTCAACCTCAATGATAATATGCAAGAGCTCCTCAAAGACCTAGATAGTTGAATCCATCAACAATACCTAGTCTCAAACCAAGAAAATTATGCCTTTTCATTTCGTATTTTCGTGCCAACAACTGACATGAGCCAATTGCTTTATGGGGACAATGATGCTACCTTGTTTGAGCTTGAAAAGTTGCAATCCATTTGTAAGATTAGGGTATCTTTCAGGTTTATTAATTTTTCACTCTTTCTCTCAATGAATATTTTTTTATTGGCTCCTAAGACCTTGACTATTAATTACAAATGTAAAGCGGCTTGGTTTACAAATTCAATATTTAGCTATTGAACCATGGGGTTAGCAACCTGGTACTTGAGCAGTTGAAGGATGAGGTTAAAAAGTTTTACAAGCTGCCCTTGGAAGAGAAAACGAAATTCTAGGTAAGGCCAAAAGAGGTTGAAGGATTTGGGAGCATAGCTAGGCCACAGCAAAGAAATCTGGATTGGGTTGGTAAGTTCTGCATGACTACCAATCCTATCTCTAGGAGGAAACCACATCTCTTCCAGGAGCTTTCTTCATCCTTAGCCTCTGTTCTCCCTCTGTAAAACTTTTTATTACTCTATCTAAAGCATTTGAAACATAATATTTCTTTTTTAATTATATTTTTTTCCAAAAAAAAACTAGATCTAATATATAACACTTATGGCGTTTGACGTCTTTAAATTAAAGTCTTTGTTTTTGTCAATAACAAAAAAGGTCTTAACTATATCAAAGCAATTTTTTGCAACAAATATTTTTCATAATCTCTTTAATATTACCTCCATCATATGTTCTTTGTGCTACTTCTATTTTTTTATTTAACTTAAGTTTTACTTGAAATTGTTTACATTTTTATTCATTAAGATTATTTAAAAAAATAATTAAAAATTAAAAATTTTCATTCATCATTTGAATATAAATTTTTTAAATTTATATAAAAATATTAAAGAATATATAGATTAAATATTTTTCTATTAGCTATTAAAAATTGTGTGGGAATTAAATCAGGAAAACAATAATAATTAAAAAAAAAAGAAAAAAGAGATGTTACTAACATATCACTACTAAAAAAATGATTAGAGTTAGCGACGGTAAGCCGTCGTTAATCTATTCGTATCTAAATTACTTGCGGCTAATTTATTAGTGATGACTACTGTCGAGACTATAGACCTTTGAAAGATTGACAGTGACTTAATTGCCAACACCAGCAGCTTCCGAAGCATTAGCGACAGTTTGCTGTTGATAAATTAGCAAAGGTTAACTATTGCTAATTTAACGAGGGCTAGCCGTCACTAATTTAGCAATGGCTACTTATCAATAATTTAGAAACAGTTAGCTGTCACTAATTTAGCGACGATTAGTTGTCACTAGTCAGCAACAGTTTGCCTTAGGTAATTTAATAAGGACTATGACAACTCTCCTAGTCAACGACTAGCTTTGACTGTGTAAGTGACTTTTTATTTAAGTGTTTTCACTTAAGTTAATCAAGTTAGCATCTTAATAAACAAGAAAGACAAGCTAAGTATAAGTAAAGATGAGTTCCTAAATGTGATTTGGCACCTAAGAGTCAAAAAGGCAAAATGGTAATTTTCACCCAAGTGAGTGGCATGATTGTAATTTTGATAAAATTAAGATCATGTAAGGAATTTTGACTAATTAAGTTAATACCATAGGTTTTCCTAGCTATTAGAACCATCATTGGAAGGAAAAGTACAGAAATTGCACTAAATGCTCAATTGAGCCATTTATGTCTTAAGTGGCTTAAGTGTCTAAGAGGCTAAGTGTAAAAGGCTTATAAACATTCTTTAGGACCAAGGAGGGGTGGTTTTGGGTGTAGGTTTAGTGGCCTAAATGAAACAAAGGAGAACTTGAGAGCCAAAAGGCAATAAAACAAAAGGTAAGCTTAATGGGGTTGGTAGGATATTTGAACCCCTTTGTTGGCCTTCATTCTCCATCACTTACTTCCAAATTTCGTGGCTCCCTTTCCCTACCAGAAATCATGCTTCAAACCTCCCTAATTCCTCAAGTTTCCATCAAATTTGAAGGTCCCAAGGTGAATCCAAGAAGCCTCCAACTCATTTTGTGTGCATTAGCTTCAATCTAGCTCTTCGATGCTTATTTTGGGCTTGAAACCTAAGGTAAGCTTCTTGGTTTGATTTGAGCTGGTTCTAAGTTGTTAAGTAGCTAGAAATGGTCTTAATTTAGGTTCTTGGTGCCATATCACGTTGGTTCTAAGTCTGGAACTCAAGAGAGCTAAGTTGAGCTCAAATGTGCTTGTGTTTTGTTCTTGATTTGTGGCTGAATTGAGGTAAGGGTTCAACTTAATTTAGCTCAAATAATGCATAGAAATGTAGTATTGCATGTGGGAATGAAGTAGAAATAAGACTCATGTGAATTGGCTTTAGGGATTAAAAGGTTGTGCAAATTTTTTGCAAGCTCGCATCGCTGACGATTTTCTAGGAACCTGAGGGATGATGCAGTTGGTGACGCATTGCTGAAAGCATCGCCAAGGCATAAGTCCCTTATGCTTGGGGCATCCTAAGAGTGTCCCAATCTCTCAGTTATCATCCCTATGCTATTCTAAGATGTTTCGCAGCCTTAGTTGCTTCTAAGACTCACTCCTCAGTTGAGAATTATGCATTACTTATGTGGTAGCTAAGTGGTGTGGTTAAAGTAGAGCTAAGTAGAGTGGCAAGGGGGTAAAAGTGCTTAGGTTGTCAATGGGGCACTGGAAGGATTAAGTTGGGCTTTGGATTCTTCATTGGCCCAAGAGTTAGGTCTTAGACCTTTAGGGAAATGAAGCAGAAACCTAAGGGGATCCTAACCAAACCATGTGGTTTGGTAGGTGAGCCACTAAAGAGCTCTAAGCTAACCTTTAAGAGCTTGGCAAATAGGACCATATAAAATGGCTACCTTGCACAATAAGTTAAGGGTAAGGTGGATACGTTTTGAGAGCAGGTGATGACCTACTTTAGGACCTGTAAGTGGGACTTAAGGGAGGTAAATGATTCGGGATACGAGAGCTAGTGTCTCAAGTACCTCCGTCGTTTGAGCTCACGGTAAGAATAAGACACCTAAGATGCAATAAGTCCTAAGGAATGTGTGTGTTGCATATCATACGTTCATGCATTCCATATTCTTATGTTATTGTCTTGTGTTGATTGTTGGTTGGTTGTATGTTTGTTTGTGTGCCATATTTGCATGCTTGTTTGCTATCTTCTTTGTAGATACCCCAAAGGACCCTTACTGAGTATATTCATGTGCTCACTCCTTTAAGTTGTTATGCAGGTTCTAACGTTGGGCCCAACAACTAAATGGATAGTTGTGGGCTAAGTTTCCTTTTTTTGTAGGTACTTATTCTTCAGAATTCTTGAGATTCTAAGTTTCTTGTGAGTTAAGCTTCGTACTAACTAAATGTTATGCCTTTACAGTTTAGAGGCTAAGTGATGCACAAGGATAAGAAATGGGCTTGCACTTGGAGCTTGATAACTCAAAGGTGGGACTCAAGTAAAAGATCTTAGTTAAGGATTTTATCTTGTATTTATATAGTTCCTTGTGTACTAAGATGTTGCCTTTATTAGGATACACTGTGGTGTTAAACCATTGAGTTACTTTTGGGTGCATGCTAGTGATATAAAGTATCCACAAACTATTACTTGAAGTTAAAGTAACTATTATTTTATTATCTTGGCACGATTCAAGTACGTTTTAAATGAATGCTCAAGTGATGTTTTCTCAAAATGCTTTACTTATTTATGTGTATCGCCAGCAATTAATATCTTCTTGTAGGGTAAACTAAGAAACTAGTTGCATGTAAATTGTTTTAATTACCTACTAGTAATGGTTATCCAAAGTAACTAACTGGGATCATAGTCCCAACGGGACTACAAGTTAAGCAATTTGGGGCAGTAGGACCTCGCTTTGTGACAGGGACCAACCTTCGCTATTTTGTGACATTGGCCTTCACTAATTTATGTCAATATTTTCAGCACCAGCTCTCCCTTTCCATTCGTTAATCCTACATATATTTCAATATTGTAGTCCACTCCCAACAATTCCAATAATCATAAACTAAAAGCAGTTTCCATTAATCAGAAATATAATTCACACACCAACATATCATTTGGCAGTTAAAACACAAACAATTGTCATAGAGGTTTTCAGCCAACACCCACCATTAACTATAATAGTCCAAGAACATATAAGAAAATACTAGCCCTGCCTAATGTCACCCAATCTAGTACTTTTAAATCTTTTTAGCCTATCTACCAGGTTGACAAGAACACATCTTAATTTAATAACTTGGGCCGAATTATGGACATGAATCAGAATCACTTACTAACTGAATAACATTAGGTATCACTTACTAAAAAACATTTATTAAACAACCCAAACTTATCATCTCCAGTGGATTCAAAAAGTATATTATTATTATTATTATTATTATCATTATTATCATCATCATTTTCTTCTTCTTCTTCTTTTTAATAAAGGCTTCATAAAATTAATAAAGCCTTTAATTATTTATAAATCAGTGTCAAATGCTTCACTTTGATGGAAGGGTACATATGTATCACTCCATACCAATGCACCCTTGCTTAGAAAGCTAGTGGTGCACACTATAACTAATTTACAGGTGTTAACTAATTACTCAGAGTATTTAACTCATTAATAACTGAAGGACCATTAGTTGACTAAACCATCAATGTATATGCTCTTCTTGGAATAGACAACTAGCAAGGATTGGTGTTCTTTAATATCCACTAGCCACTAGTTTTGTCCCTAACACTTGGGACAACCTTGAGATGTACTGTTTCTTAACTAAATTTAATTGTTTATAACTCCATCTCTTCTATTTCTAGCCTACATTTTATTACTCAACAGAACACAATGTAAACAAACTGCAGTAATAAGTCCCCACTTCAAATAGAGTTTGCTTCAACATGGAAGCCGGTAACTCAATTTCCAACCTGTTAATTTGGGTCTCTAAGGTGTATATATAAGTATAAATGATAACTTTCGAGAAAATTATAGACAAATTTTGAGTGGCAAGAAGTAAGTAAAAATTAGGCAATAGCTCCTCGCCAAACTGAATTACAGAACAACTCTAAATCAAGACGTACAATGCCAAAAAGTAAGAGCAATGCAAAGAGCAAAGTACCAAAATTGAACTCATAAAATGTAAGGAAGACTGCAAAAAGAAGACACCTACAGCTAATGTCCTAAACCCTTACATAATTATCGAAACCTAAAACTTGAAAATGATATGCATCTAATTAACAAAAGCTGAAGTCGAGTGTGGTTTTTAGATGGACTTCTGAAAAAGGAAAAAATAAAAATAACATTTAATTTATTACTTGTTCCCAAAATTTCCTACATAATGTTTAAGCATTTCATGATATTAGCTAAATCCCCTCAATCAAAACATGGATTTCCATGACCTTATCACAAAGTGGCTGTAAATACAATCATTTCCTTACATAAAGGATCAAAATATTAGAATGAATAACATTCAAGAAAGATAGAAAAGCATAAAAAAAAAATTAAAACTCACCATATGATCCTAGAACGGAGAGCTCCAGGTGAAACCGAATGGAATTAATGCTACTAGAAAATTTACTCAAAAAACCATCCTTACTTGCAAAAAAAAAAACCACTGCAAGAAAAGATAGGACGATCAAAATGCAGTGCTCATAAATGATAAAATGAATCCAACATACAACCCCTCACTCAGTACCCCTATCAATGTTGAAAAAACCGGAATGGAACACACATTCTAATCAAACTGGAAGCAAAAATGGATTGGGCAAGTGAAGGGACAGAGTAAAGAGCCTAGGGTGGCCCATGGGGCATTTATGGGTGCAGAGCAAGGTGCGAAGAGGGGGAGACTTACAAATCATTCAGGAGGAAGAATAGCGATTCGGAGGGCACTGACTTTGCACTTGACCAAGGGCGGAAGACTGTCGCAGATGAAATGGAGGAAGATAGCTCCAAGTTCTATGCAAAGACCTTCGAAATCATAAAATTCGGGGTAACATTAACATGGAACAAAAGGACAACCCATTTTTTAGACTTATTGAAACCCTAGATACCTATAAATTTTTAAAACCCAAATCAAAGTTCTACAAATAATCAAGGGCTTTACCTCAAATACAGATGATTTACAGCATGGTTTCGGCAAAATAATGGATGATGGTAGCCTTTGTGTGCATCAAGAGTGGTGGCAGAGATGAGGCTGAAAAAGCATGTTAGTCCAAGAAGAGCGTCGGGCGAGCGAGATGGTCTGAAAAAGAGGAGAGCGAATCTATATATATATATGAAAGCAGGTAATCTGGCACAATAGTACTTTCATAATTTTTAAAAATTTGTAGTTAATTCTCAAGCTGACATCTGTACTTCACAGTCGTCCATAGATTGACACATGTTGATTTTCAATTTTAGCCTTAGACAAGAACACGTGTACGAAAACTGAAATTTATATTTTTCAGTTGAACTATTTTATCAAAAATAATGCTTTTCAGACTACATGACAGCTTGACAGCTGTACCTGACTTAAATGTAATTAAATTTTATAGTTATACCACCACTCACATCCGCTTTACCCACGTTCATCCTGATTCTTCACAGTTATTTTTAGCAGTTTCAACGTCTTAACTCACGTCCTCACCCATACCGAAATTGAATCATGTTATCCATTCAAATCGTATCAGTTGCAAATCGACTACCCGTTACCCATGATCCCCTCAATTACCCCTTCCCCGAAACCACGACTCTTTGTGCACTAACCAGTACAGATATGCTACAAGTATAAATACTATACACAATAAACACAATCTTCTTCTGTGCTCTGAAGCATAGGACTCATCAGCGCAGAAAATTGAGCCCCGGTTGCCAGTAGCAAATTGGAGCTTAGGAAGCAAGCAATTGCACCTGCGCGTAGCATTAAAATTGGATAGCAACAGCTTTAGTAAGTTATAACTCCAGTTCCATACTCTTCTTTATTTGCTCTACTTGTCAGATTATTGTTTTCACTTATTTGACATAAAGGACAACTGTTTTTACAGATTAGTGGACCGTGTGGGAGAACACAATTAAGGGTTTCGGTTTGGTTGGAAAAGGTATATAGAACTTGCAGTCCTTTAATTTTTATTATTTAATACATACTAATTAACTCCATTTTGTTGCAGCGAACACTGAACATCAAGAAGAAGAAGATCAGATTTTTCACATCCATTCACCAGGTTCTTACTTCCTATCACTATGTTTGCTACTTCATTTTTCACATGTGTTGCGCATTGTGATCTCTGCCTGTTTATGTATTTCGTACTAATTGTTTAGGCATTAATAGTTTTACAAACACAGTGGGTTGTTAGAATATGAGTGTTACTACTGTTATTAGAATTTCCTATGGGAAGGTGCAATGTGGTTCCACTGTTTCCACCTACAAACTCTGGAATGTTTTCAATGAGAAGATGAAAAAAAATTATGTTTTACATTTTTATTTTTTACGTTAACACAAGCATAATGGGTATACAGTCAAAACCTTATATTTAATGTTACTAACAAAACTTATATTTTAAGAATGTAAATGCAATTTTTTCATACCCATAATTTATTTTACAGTTTTAATGGACGTGACTCCTGTGATTTCAATACCTTTCGTGAAAAGTTTAGAGCAAGTGCGCAAGAGACTTAAGATATCCAGGCCCATTTACAGAAATGCTTTAGAAGGTGGTAAGCTTAGGTTTACTGTTGAAATTGAGCTGGGCAAGACGGAGGCAGGACAGAAACGATTTGGCCAGATTGAGGGGCAGCTTTCTAGGACTCTACCTTTTGCTATGGAGTCTGCTGCATCGGCTGCAATCCACAAGCTAAAGGGTTTTTACAACTTTCAAGCTCATGACATTAACTGTGATGAGAATATGCTGTTAAAGGAGGAGATTAAGGAGAAAGAGAAGGAAAATAAGGATCTCAAGGATGAAATGAGGCTGGTTCGGGTCAACTGTGCAAACATGGTCAACGTGTACTTGGACCAGGTTTATTTGCTACAAGTTGAAATTGTGTCCCTAAAAGTCCAGCTGGATACACTTAAAGAAGGAAATTTGGAGGGCATGGGGACTGACCCTTCCGAGGCCAGTAGTTCATCTGATGATGACCTTTATCACTAAAGGCTGTTTAATATAATATTTAGGAATGACTAGGCAATGGTTTAATTCTATGGTTTTTTTTTAAATGCTTTTCAGACATGGTTATGTTTCCTGTTTCTTCCTATGAATTTTAAGTACTATTTTTTTTTCCTACATTTTAATATTCACTTCTTTACTCAACCTTATTTAACCACATTGCCTTTCCCCTAGGTTAGGACAATTTTATTATGGAACACATTAGTACATAATCAAACCTATGTTGACTAAAGTAATAACAGACAGGTTCACTACAAAACATGGCAGATAGATTAAGATAGATACATTCAGATATTCCAAACCGTAACATTAAAAAAAGTAATAACAGATAGCTTCAGTACTAAAGTAACATTAAAAAAATGTTACGGTATACCTTCAAAGTGTAGACACCCAGGTCGGTCACCCTCCATTCCTAGGATCTGCTATTCCACCAATTTCGCTTTTCTCACTCAGTACATACATTAATTCAAGAAAAAATTGTTAGTACAATGAATGATATAGGTGCAATACGTAAATAAAAAGGAAATCTTCTATTAGAAATATAATGCTTTACCTTCTAAAACAATTCCCCGCCACGGACGGCGCACGTGAACCTCACGCGCTGACCACCGGCGGGGCACGACCTTCGCATGCACAGATCCTTTCCCATCCACGTATTACTGCCCCTTCTTTTCCCAATCAAAGGCCGGATTCTCTCTTTGTACCGTTGATAGGTATTGGAACCTCCGAAGGAAGCGACATAGGTCGTCCCTCCAGCGTCAGCCTTTCATTACAAATCTATGAAAAAATCCTGCTTTACTCCCAAGAATCTTATGAAAACAGCAGATACTGGTTTACAAAAAATGAAAAAATCATAACTTTCGTTACATATCTATGAAAAAAATTGTGATTTTGAAAGGGGCCCTTCAGAAAAAGATGTTCAGGAGACAACGACAAACCGACACATACAAAAATATTTAAAATCTGGAAAAAAAAAAATTTTCATGGCGGCGCCGCCACCGGAAAATTCATCTGTGTGGCGGAGGACCACCAGAAAACCTTCAGTTTCAATAGATATCTACAAAAAAAATTGTGATTTTCAAATTTCCGCTTCAGAAAAAGTTGTTCAGGAGACGACGACAAAACGAAAGCTACAAAAAAAAATTGAAAATCTGGGAAAATAATATTAGCGGCGGGGCTACCGCCGGAAAATTCATCCCTGCAGCGGAGGATTACCGGAAAACCCATCCGACGGCGTCGCCACCACAGAAAAAACAAAACCCTAGCGCTACCGTAGAGAGAAGACAGAGAATCTAGAGAGAGGGGGGGTTAGAAATGAGCTCTGCCTGAAATTTTCGGGTTTTATAACATATTACAAAAAAAATTACAACATTACCTCCTCCATCTCTTACCTGTGTTACATAAATGCCCTACATTTCCTAAGCACTTTCCATTTTTATCCCATACTGCTACCTTTTACAGTTACATCACTAAACTCCGTTCTGTTGTGTACTTTTCATTTAAAAAAAAGTTTGGGTCTTCATATTAGTGCACTTAATACTTATTGAGCCCACTTCTTACCCAGGCCCAACAATTTCTTCCTAAACTTTTATTGGGCCTTTGTAATTTGTTATTCTAAATTTCATTAATTCTGGCCCAATAATGTTCACTTATTTAGTCCACAATTATTTTCATACATACAATTATTTCAAAATAATAACACTTACTACAATTTTTTCATGTTTATTTCCCAGATATTGGTTTTGGAATTGTTTTACTTTATTTATAGAGAATGTATATTTTGACTTTATTTATTCAGAATGTATAACATCTTTTCATGTGTATATCAAAATATTGAAATATTCCTTTTTTCAAATAAATATAATTATATTCAAATTAGTGGAACATTTTTTAATTGTTACAATACATGTTATGTCATTTAAAATGTGTTCTTAAATACATATTTTACATTCTTATTTATTTATTTTCTATATTACTTTTCCGCGCATTCAAAACTACTTCAAAATAATCTTCACCTAATTTCCAAGTTTTCCTATTAACGAAATTATTTTTTTATTATTCTGCAGATAAATTCTTTATTATGCTTTGCTTTCCTATTAAGATTATTTTTGTCGTACTATCTAAGGTTCTCCAATCTTACCCGTATTACATTTACGTACCTGTTTTATCAAGCGTTTTCCAATCTTACCCCATCACTTCACATGTTACAATTGAAGCTCTTAGGTCCGTTTTGAAAAGCCTTTTTTGCCTCCAACTTATTTTGATAATTTTTATTGTATTCCTACGTTTTCATTTTTCCATAAATAGTCAGGCCTATTAACTTATGAAGCCCAACTTTTTTTTTGTCATTCCTTTTGTTGGGGTTCCTAATACCCAAATGATGAATTTTATTTTATATTGCCCAATATTGTTTTCCTATTTCTACCATAAATATTGAAATATTACTTTCTTTCCAATAAATACAATCATACACAAAATTAGGGGAACATTTATATAATATCCTCATTTATTAAATGTTAGCATACATGTTTTGTCACTGAAATTGTGTTGTTGAATACATATTTTACATTCTTATTTTTTTTATGTTCTGCATTATTTTTTCCCATGCCAGAAACTATTTCAAAGTTATGTTTACCTAATTTCCAAATTTTGCATTAACCAAACACTTTTTTCTTATTCTGCAGATATATTGTTTACTATGCTTCGCTTACCTATAGAGATTATCGCTGTCATTTTGTCTAAGGTCCTTCATGATGACCCCCGACAGGCTGCCAGTTTAGCTTCTGTCCATCATTCGTTCGCGTTAGCTTTCACGCTGCCCACTATTTTCCTATCAGTTGATCTCTCATCTTTGATGTGGAATTGGTGCCAACATCGTGGTTCCTCTTTGTTCAATGCTTTTAAGGATTCCGGTCATCCAATCGCTCTTTTTGTTTATGGCTTTCTCTGTTATTTCAAACATGGATCTTTCAATGATGGTTTATCTTTCATTTATATAGCATCTCTTCGTGGAATTCCAGTTGCGAAATATTTGTATGCACTCCTTTCCAGTGTTCGAAGTCCGTTCTATATGGAAGAAGCCATTCAATATGTTCATCACCTTAAAGAAGAAGAAGGGAACTCTTGGGGAAAACGTATCCATTATCTTCGACATGAAGCTGATTTTCTTATTGGAACAGTTGTTCAAAGGTGGCCTACTCACAAGTGTGCTATTTTCATTGAAACCGTTGACCCATATATTCGTCATCCCCGTTGTGGTCTGTGTGTGCATTATATTCTCCTTACGCCTCCAGTGAATAGATGGAGTATGAGTTACTATGAGATCGATGACCCAAGGCTCTGTGAAAAATGTCTTGTCATTGATGAGTATAGGTCTCTAATTTTAATGCTTCGTCGATATGATTAGGCTTCCCCATTTCCTTTCTAGGGTTAATGTGTTAGTATTTACGTTGTTACTTTTTAACCTTTAGGTTTGACTGTTTCAATATGATTTTTCCTTTCATTTTTATTCAATACTCTTTCTTTTTATATTTGTTATTATTTTTACAGCATGTTAATGTGATTAACTTTATTTAATGCATTCCTCTTATATTTTTGTTATTTTCTATGCATTTGTTACATTGGCCATGTTATTTTATCAATTATGCTGTGTATTGATACAGTTCCACTGCATTACGTTAGTGACAATATGGATTCTCGTGCTCGGAGAGCACATCGCATTGAGTTACGACGTGCTCATCGATGTGCTGATCGACTTTCTCGTCGATCACTTACAACTATAGACTTCCATACTTCTACCAGATATACTCAGGAAAACCCTCATTCTAACCTAAGGTTACCAAATGTACCAGTTGGTGCCACCTCTCAAACCCCACATCATTCTAATATTTCAACTCATTCATTTCGTGCTTTATCATCATCTCGACCCGCTTTAGCGGATATATCAAATCAATTGCCCATTGTTGGTGATTTTATTGATTCTCCTCCACCGACCAACGTACAAGGGAACCATGTCACTTCTTTACAACCCCAGTCTTCACCATTACGTCATATTCCTAGAGTGTTTGAAGTAGGTGAAACCTCATCTTGTATTACAAGACAGAATAAGCGTCAGAGAAGATTAGATCTTCCTGTTGAACGTGTCCCTATTGCTTCATTTACCAATGATCTACCTAATGTCCCGGGTAAAATTAAGTTCCTTACCTAATATTTGCATCCTCTTTTATGTATTCCTTTCATACCTAATCATTTGTTCTTTACTTTCCACTCATTACACTCTTTGTCCATCCATAATTTTTGAAGGAATTCACCAATCTCTGCCTGATACCCTAGAAATGGAGACAGATGCCCATTAACGTATGCTCCCTTCTCTTCTTACCATAACATTGTCCTCATCCATTATTATACTTACCATCATCTTATGTTAAAAAATTTAGGGACATGTTTTGAATATCAAGACCTTGGTCCTCCAACTTGTATTTGTTCCCATTATGATGCGATTATGTGGTATGAAGAAAGAAGTAACAAGTCGCATCGCACTGTAAATCCTGAATTCTCTTTATGTTGCAAGAAAGGGAAGGTTTCCTTTCCCCACTCCCCACCACCACCAGAATTCATACGTCATTTGTTCGATTATAATGGGGATGAGTTGTCAAGGTATTTTCGGAAGCATATTCGGGAAATTAATTGTAGATTTTCTTTCACTTCCACTGGTGCATATGTGGATTCGACAACAAATGATGGACAAGGGCCACCGACTTTCAGATCTTGTGGAATGAATTATCACTGCATTGGATCATTGTATCCTAATAGTGGAGAACGTCCTCGATTTGCACAACTATATATGTATGACACTGAGCATGAGACATACAACCGGATAATGAGCTTCGGTGATGGGGCTTACACTGAATATGATCACATTATCATTGATGGATTGATACAGATGTTTGATCAGCATAATGAATTGGTAAGATTTTTTAGAATGGCCCGGGATCGGTTGGGCGATACAGCACAACCACCTGTGCGTATCCGACTTTTAAGTTCAAGGGGACGGGATAGACGATATAATTTCCCTACATCTAATGAAGTTGCTGGCCTATTAGATGGTATTGATGAGGAGAATGGTAGTCATAGAGACATATTAGTCTACCCATGGAACTCAGAACCACGTGCTATTGATTTCTTCCACCCAAAGTGTTGTGCATTACATTTCCCTCTATTCCTTGTATATGGAGAAGATAATTTCCATCTAGAAATAAGCCATATGGCAGTCAATGCCGACCTCTCCCATATACGAACAGTAACTCCGAGGGAGTTTTATGCATTCCAGTTACAACAAGTCACAACGTCCATTCACTTATTCTTTTGGGTGGTCGATTATTCCATGAATATGTAGTAGATGCTTACTGTGTTACTTTTGAATCTCGATTCCGTTGGCTTAGAAGAAATCGGGAGCGCTTTCGTGCTGAAATCTTGTGTGGCCTACAAGATGTAGTTACCCGATGTGACACAGATGCTTCATTGTATGGTAGGAGAATCATACTCCCATCTTCATTTGTTGGGGGACCTAGATATATGATACAAAATTATCAAGATTCAATGGCTATATGCCGTGTTTTGGGGTACCCTGATCTATTCATTACTTTTACTTGTAATCCAAAATGGCCTGAAATCCAGCACTTCCTTAACTTAATCCCGGGCCAACCTCCAGAAGATAGACCTGACATCGTAGGTCGTGTGTTCATGATGAAACTCCATAATTTCAGACATGATATTACTAAGGGAAAACACTTTGGACGTGTCATTGGTGACATTTACACAGTTGAATGGCAAAAGCGAGGTCTACCGCATGCGCACATTGCTCTTTTCCTCCACCCTGATGACAAGATTAACACTCCTGCGAAAATCGATCGCTTCATATCTGCGGAACTACCAGACAAAGAGAAAGATCCTATCAGATATAAAGCAGTTGTTACCCACATGCTTCATGGTCCATGTGGTGCTGCTAATCCACGTTGTCCTTGCATGGTCAACAATTCATGTTCGAAGCACTACCCACGGTCATTCCAAAATGAGACTAAGATCAATGAGGATGGATTCCTTCTTTACCGTAGGAGGCGTGATGGTCGATTCGTACTTATTAAGGGGATACCATTGGATAATTGCTCAGTTGTCCCATATAACCGTGATCTGTGCCTTAAGAATGACTGTCATGTTAATGTCGGGCTCACTAATAGGGATATGTGTGTCAAGTATTTATGTAAATACGTTTGCAAGGGGTCTGACATGTCCACTATTGTTATGGAAAGTCGTCGTACTGCTTTGGGTAACACAAATAGGTCAACTGGTACTGACCATGATGAGATTAAGCAATATATGGATTGTAGGTTTGTTTCGGCTTCCGAGGCAATATGGCGTATATTTGGATTCTTTATCCATGAGCATCATCCTTCTGTAGAAAGGTTGTCTTTTCATTTACCCGGTGAGCAAAATGTTGTGTATGAAGAGGACGATGACCTTCGTGGTGTTGTTCGTGCACATGAGGAAAGTATGACAAAATTTGAAGCATGGATGCACTGTAATGGTTACGATGACCTTGCCCCTACACTAACATATGTTCAATTCCCTGAACATTTTGTTTGGAATAAGCAAAGCAAATTATGGACACATCGCCGTAGGGGACGAAGCATAGGAAGATTATATTTTGTTCACCCAACTGCAGGAGAGAAATTTTACCTACGTATGCTTCTTAATGTTGTTAAGGGCCCAAGATCATACGAGGAAATTCGCACTGTTAATGGGGTTGTATATTCAACTTATAGAGAGGCATGTTCTGCACTTGGTCTTCTTGAGGGTGATGGAGAATGGCATCCATGTTTGATCGAGGCATCTACTTGGGCTTCAGGAAACCAGTTACGACAATTATTTATGATATTCTTACTATTTTGCCATATTGATGACCCGCTCGCACTTTGGACACGTCATGTTGCATCTCTATCAGAAGATATCTTATTTCAACAAAGGAGGTTACTGAACAATTCGCAATTGATTATGACTATTGATGAGCAACATAATCATGCTCTTTATAACATCGAACAAGCCATGAATCGGGTTGGAAGAAGTTTGAGAGAATTTCCTACTATGCCATTCCCACAGGTTGATGATACAATGTTGTTCCAAAATTCTTTGCTTCTTGAACAACTGAACTATGATAAATCTGCTTTAGCTGCAAAACATGATGCCTTGCTTTCGAACCTTAATGATGGCCAACGGCAAGTTTATTCATCCTTGATTCATGCTGTTGAGTCACATAATTGAGGTCTATTTTTCGTACATGGTAGTGGAGGTACTGGTAAAACTTTCTTATGGCGCACTATAATTTCTAAGCTACAATCATTGGGCCGAGTTGTCCTTGTAGTAGCGACTTCTGGAATTGCATCACTTCTACTGCCTGGAGGAACAACAGCACATTCTAGGTTTAAGATCCCTATTCCTACAGACAATATATCAGTATGCAATATTAAGAGGTCAACCCCGATGGCAGATCTTCTTTGCAATACCAGCTTGGTTATATGGGACGAACCTCCAATGGCACATCGGTTTACATTCGAGGCTGTGGATCGCACCTTCCGTGATATCCTTTCTGTGGTTCATCCTACTGCTGCAACAAAAATATTTGGTGGAATACCTGTTGCCCTTGGTGGTGATTTTAAACAGATTCTACCTGTTGTTTCATATGGTAGCAGGGCAGATATAGTTGGATCATCTATATTGTCATCTCCACTTTGGTCCCAATGTACGCTATATTGTCTAACCCAGAATATGCGTTTAAACAACTCTACAGCACCTGATGTTTCTAGATTTAATGAATGGATTCTACAACTTGGGGATGGTTCTTTACCAGCACGACGATTATCCGAGGATGAGGATGAACCCACATGGGTTGACATTCCTGAAGAGTACTTAATCCAAAAAACTGCTGATCCTATTGCTGACATCATTGCATCGACTTATCCCAACTTGCTTCAGAGGTATGAGAATGTTGAATATTTGAAGGAACGAGCTATTCTTTCATCCACTAATGATATTGTTGATGAGGTCAATGATCGTATCATTAGTATGCTCCCCGGTGATTTTGAAACATTTCTTAGTGCTGATAAGGTTTCACCCGTCTCTAATAACTATGAAGCACGTGAACTATTATACCCCACAGAGTACCTCAATACCTTCAAGTTTTCAGGTTTCCCTAACCATGAGTTGCATCTCAAGGTTGGTGTCCCAGTTATGTTAATGAGAAACTTAAACCAAACTCTTGGTTTATGCAATGGCACTCGATTGGTTATCACAAGGTTGGCACAGAGGGTCGTTGAAGTAGAAATTATAACTGGACTTAATTCTGGTCGTTGTTTTTTTATCCCACGAGTAGAAATGGTTCCTTCTGACACTGAGTTGCCATTCTTATTTTGTCGGAGGCAATTCCCATTAAAGGTCTGTTTTACGATGACAATTAACAAAAGCCAAGGTCAGACTTTTAACCATGTATGGGTCTATATTTGCCACAACCTGTGTTCACTCACGGACAATTGTATGTGGCTGCATCTCGTGCCACTGCCCCTTCTGGTTTTCGGGTCGTTCTCCAAACAGAGCCACCTAATCAATCAACAACAAGAAATATTATCTATCACGAAGTATTTCAGTGCCTTTATCGATTTTCACTGTACGTATATGCATTGTTGCATGTTTAACCTTATTGTGGCTACATATTTTCTAAATGCTTGATCTACACTAATGTATATCATCATCATTGTCTTTTGAGTATTACAGGTAAAGATGACACCACAGATAAGTACTATAAGGGAATTGACTCCCCACAGTTACACATGGACAATCAGGGTACGAGTCACCAGTTTATGGGAAGCAATTAACGTTAACAACAACGATCGATTCAGTATATCAATGACACTGCTCGATGAGAAGGTATCACTCCTCCACATGTTACTACTACTATACCATTCTTTTTCAGAAGATTTCCCCGCCTAACCATTCACTTTTTATGTGAATTGAATGATTCCTTATAGAATGATCACATCCACGCAATGGCTGCAAATTCAATAGCTTCCAGATTTACAGCTGTGATACAAGAAGGGAGTGTGTACATCATTTCAAACTTCAGCGTCTTTAAGGCTGACCGGCGATACAGACCGGTTACGAATGAAAACATAATTTGTTTGGGTGTTGCTACAAAAATCACACTGGTCAGTCTTCCCGTACCTAACATTCCACATTACAAGTTTGAGTTTGTTCCGTTTCAGGACATCCATCAGCGCCACCCTGCAAATGTTCAATTATGTGGTATATGTTTCACTTCCTAAATTTTGGAACTTGAACTGTTATGTTAATTTTGAAAAATTGTACTAATATTCTTTTCATTGTAGATGTTGTCGGAAATCTTATTGAAATTGGTGATATCACTCAGATAATACGCAATGATGGCGTATCGACCCACAAACGTCTTATTAAGCTTGAAGATCTAAGGTAATTGTGTTTATCAGTACTATATTAACTATATTCCTGCTACTTTTCATTCTACATACATTCACTTTGTACTCACATACAACATGTATATTTCAGTGGGTCAACCATGTCTATAACTTTTTGGGGAAATCAAGCAGATTTGCTTGATTACAATTCTCTTAAGAACTCATGTACCAAGCAAATTCTAGTTGTCACATCTACTTCAGTTAAATTATGTGAAGGTGTGTTATTAACTCAATCTTAAACGGTTTCTCACTTTACTTCATTAACCCATTTACTATTAACTTTTACAATTCCAAATTTCCAGGGCAATACAATATTGCATCCACATCCGATACAAAGGTTTATGTGAACATTAATATTGAAGAAGTCAGTCAATTCCTTCAATCGTATGACCCTTGTACTCTATTTCAGTTATCGTTTATCTCCTATTTTAAGAATAATTTACATATCTTATTTTCATTCCTACTCACGAAACACATATATTCTCATCTTAGCCCATCAATTACCACCAAAATTGTTCATCATTATGCTCCTTCCCCTGCTGCATGTCGCCTAGAATTTAGACTACTTTATGGCTGCCGGACAACAATTGATGAAATCAAAAGCTTACTTGCCTGTGCACCATCTCATGTACGTTGCTGAACTCCTAATTTACTTTTCCATTACTAACCATCAAAATTTACTGTTGCTTATAAATCACAACCTTTCTTCTTTATAAAGTGCAATAATTACACCTGCCGTCCAACAATTTCGAAGCTTCTCATTGATCGAGGCTGGTGGTATTATGCATGTAAGAAATGTTGCAAAAAAGTTGAACCCATTGGTTTAACTTTCTTCTGTTCTGATTGTAACATAGTTAACCGATCCCCACCTCTACGGTACCCATCTTTTGTTATTCAAACTTCATTTGAATTGTTTTAATTATTCTATATTTTCAACAATAACAATTACTTTATTGCTTCCATTTTCATCATAGCTTTAAGGCAATTGTCAAAGTTTTTGACTCCACTGGGATGCTTTTGTTCACGATGCTTGACTCTGTGGCTACTAAGTTTTTTGGCTCTACAGCAGCAGCTCTCCATTCATTGGAACAATCGGTTCCACTTTCCATCCCTCATCTTCATTTCTTTATTCTTCACTTATACATTATATTATTGTTTTCCCAGTTCTTCAAATTGTATTAATACTGTTTTGATTAACATTTTCATTCTAATTACTCAGGCTGATGGTATTGCAAAACTTCAAGCTTGATTTCAACAATCCTTGAATCGTGAGCTCATACTTGAGTTTGACCTCACATCTTTTAACTTTGACAATCCTTCTTCTCCGTTGACACTGAAGAAGTTTTACACAATTAATGAACAAGAAGAGTAGCTTGCATTTCAACTTAAAGAACAACTTGTATGATCATGTGGTTTTGTTTTACTTAATCATGCTTCTACTTACACCATGTAATTTAACATCACCATCTTTTCTTTTTATTTTTATTAACAGCGACCAACGCAGCACATACAAATATATTCTCCTATTACCAAGGGTCCTGCAGTTACTGTACCTCCGGCCATAATGTGAGTCTAATCTATGCATGCGTATGATATTCTCCTTATTTTGTATTTCTGCTTTCTTCTTTTATTTTTTACTTTAATTGTTTTATACTTAACACTTTTCTGCAGCCAAACAAGTACTTCAGCTTCCACTGTCGCTAAAATGTCCTCTTTCTCAACTTTACCAACTACTGAATTTGAAATTGCCTCCGCGCTGTAAGTATAATCTTTAATGTACTTCATCCTACCATTAACTGATTTAATTCACTGTCACCCTCCTAATCCAACCTTGCTACAGCTTGGACTTGCAGAATCAGCCTCCTACTTCTCAGTGTCAGAAGGACACTACACTTGACTTTGCATGGCAAATGATCGCAGCACATGAGTGGTAAATATTTTCCTTCTTATCTTACTTTTCCTTTAACTTCATTCCTACATATCTTACATTATATCTACCTCCACATCTTCGTTCTTCTAACTCTATATCATCTTTTCAATGTTAACAGGATTGAAGTTGAAGAGAATTGTGATGTTGCAGTTGAATTCCCTCAAATATAATTCCCTTAGACTACATGATTGCGTCTTTCCCCCCATATTCTAACATTAACTACTTTTCATTTGTACAGCTGAAACTGAGTTTTTTAAGTTTTCACTACTTATATTATTCAAATAATTACTTTATAGTAACAGCAATCACGTCCGTTAGACGTGTTATGAAACTAGTTTTAATTGAAAATCACAAAAGCAATGCCGTCACTAAACAACCTTCAATAAATAGGGATGGTAAGCCTTAGCTAACTAGAGACGACAACATTTTGCTAAATTTAGAGAGTGTTAGCCTTTACTAACTAGAGACATCTGGCCTTTGCTATGGTATAAAATTGTATTATTATTATTATTATCATCATCATCATCATCATCATCTTTTCTCATAAATTTTCTCCTACTCATCCAACAAAAGAATCATCAATAAAAAATACCTAACCTTTTCAAATGATGTCTCAAAAATTTTATTGAGGCACACAGACACTATAATTTTATTAGGGCACATGGACATTGTAATTTTGTTAGGACACACAAACCATAATTTAAGAAAAAAATCTTAAAAACTTGACTCACTTTAATTTGTACACATATCCAATTATGCTTCATATATATTAAAAAAGGTTCTTTATGGTGTGGAAATAAGCATGGAAAATTAGTGAGGGCTGGATGTCACTAACTTCTAGCAAAGGTAAGCCGTCACTAAATCTGATATTAGCAAGGGGTAAGTCGTTGCTAAATTCATGTAAATGTAACAACTACTAGTCATCGGTAATGTAGTGACGGTAGACCAGCAAGAAATTAGACCAAATATTAGTGATATTTTGCCATCACAAACTTAGTGAAGGCTTAATGTTGTTAAAATATTAGTGATAATGAATCGTCATTAAATCCCTAATAGCTTTTCAACTAAAAAAAAAAAGGTTTCACCGAAGACAATTAAGGAATTTTCAAACTAAGCTCGAAAAAACAACCCATTATTAATAACTTCATTAATTTTTTGCAATAAATAGTTAACTTGTTCATGAATTTTTTTCTTACCCACCTAAGAAAAGAAGAATAAATAAAAAATACCTAACATTTTTCAAAATATGTTTTACCAAATTTTGTTGGGGTGCATGGTAAAAAGCTTAAGTGTACATATAAGAGAATAATATTTTTCATGAAAAACCTAAATCACTTTAATTTGTAAACCTATCCACTACTTTATATATACTACAAAAGGTTCTACAAGTTGTAGGATGATAATATTTTCCATGGAATTAGTGAGGGCTAATAGTCACTATAACTTAGCCATGAATGTCATCACTAGTTTGTGCATCCCTTAGCGATGATTAGACTTAGCTAATTCAGCGAAGACTGAACATCACTAAAATTAGCGACAGTTGGTAGTCACTAATTTAACGAAGGTTAACCGTCGCTAAAATTAGTGACAGTTTACCATTGCTAATTTAGTGTAGGTTGAACGTCGCTAAAGTTAGCGACAATTAGCTGTCACTAAATTAGCAAAGGTTGGTCGCCAACAATTGTTAGCCCTTGCTCAATTTCTGCTAGATTTTTATCGAAGTTCTGCCATCACTAGTTTGTGACATCTCAAGGCCTTCGCTAATTTGGCCATTGCTAAATTGCATTTTTCTAGTAGTGTATAATAGTATATATTAATGTGCAATTATGCAAAAGACTTACAAAAATTTAAATCATCTAATAACTACTTGACAAGGTAAATTGGACCCATTACCCCTAACCTTTAATTATTGTCTCATTTCTAACCCTAACCTTCACTTTACTCGTAGCGTACCCTAACCTCAATAAAACATTTCATTGTTGCCCCCTTTTTGGATGGAAATCATTATCTTAAATGGAAAAGGCCACGTCAGTAGATTATTGTAGGGAAAAATGTTTGTTTTAATCCCAATAAAAATCATCTTTGCCAAAAAAGCCTTAAAGCTTTTAAATCTAACAAAAAATCAGGCTAACCTCTCCTACCTCTCCTCCCTTTCCGGTGGCACTATCTCTGGCCTCCCATCTCCGGCCAGCTCTCTTCTTCGTCCGCCCCCCTTACCCACAGCCACTCACCATCCTTGTCGTTGCTTACCCATCCACTTACCTATCCCCGCTTCCTCTCCCCTATCCCTGCTTGCGATTTGGTCTAATTTCGTCCAATTCCATCGATTCTGTTATGATTCATGGTTCCTCTCACTCGCCCAATTCCATCAACTCCTTCACGATTCATCCAAGTCTGCCCGATTCACAAGAAGGAAGTGAGATAGGGGAGCCTGATTTGACTTCCTCTCGATTCAGTGTTAGTGGGCAAAGGCGATTTGCCGGCGATTTAGCGACAAGTGCACAAGGACCGAGAGTTGCGGCCGAAGACTGAGCTCGATTCCATTGTGAGAGGAAGGCTCAATTTGCGAGAAGGAAGCCGGTTAAGCAAACTCACCATGAGAAAGGGCCAGAGAAGGATGAGAGGTAGGAGGGCGTTCGATGGAGAGGGAAGCAGCTGAGATGGGGATGCCTGAGAGGGATGAAAGGGAGGAAAGAGTTGGCCGGAGAAAGTTATAAGGTTTTTTGTTAGATTTAAAAGCTTTAAGGTTTTTTTGGCAAATGGGATTTTTACAGGGTTTAAAACAAGTATTTTCCCCTACAGTAATTTGCTGACGTGGCTTTTTTCATTCAAGATAATGATTTATGTCCAAAAGGGGGCCAAAATGAAACATTTTATTGAGATTAAGGATACACTACGAGTAAAGTGAAGGTTAGGGTTAAAAATAAGACAACAATTAATGGTTAAGGGTAGCGGATGCAATTTACCCCTACTTGAAACATAAATCTGTAGAGATAACTTTCACTAATTTTTTTAGTTATAGCACTAGCAATCAATAATTAGTAATTTAATAATTAACAGTTACTATATAAAGGCTAATATATTGCCCTAAGATAATGATTTATGTCCAAAAAGGGGCCAAAATCAAACATTTTATTTAGATTAAGGGTACACTACGAGTAAAGTGAAGGTTAGGGTTAAAAATAAGACAACAATTAATGGTTAAGGGTAGCGGATGCAATTTACCCCTACTTGAAACATAAATCTGTAGAGATAACTTTCACTAATTTTTTTAGTTATAGCACTAGCAATCAATAATTAGTAATTTAATAATTAACAGTTACTATATAAAGGCTAATATATTGCCATAATTCTCCAGTTCATATCTTGTAAATTCATGCACCTTAACCTCGAATCGATTTCCTAGAATTTCAAACTTGCACCTTTTGTGATAATTATACTCTTAGTTTAAAAACTATTGCAATATTTTCTATTTTGAAAATTTCTAAATATTTATAATATTTTTATATTTAGTAACTTACTTTACAGTTCAAACTATCATTCAATATTCACATTTTCCAAATTTCTTGATTTACATATAAAAAGTTAAGGGTAAAAGTAGAAATAATACAAGTTTTCTCCATGTTCTTAATCTCCATAAAAAACTAAATGATTTAATAGATATGATTAACTAAAGCAAATCAATCTAATTCTGGATTTAAGCCCATAACATACTGGCAAGTGCTTTGGAAAAAATAATAATACTTCATTTTATCAGAATTAGATTCTGAAATGTCAAGTCCTCCCACTTTTTTATGTAGGTCATTGAATTTTTTTTTGTTTTGTTTTTTTAACTAGAATTTATATATGTTCTTGAATATAATGCACCAGATTGCATAAATGAAACTATAATTAATGTGTCATAGATGCAACCTATTCTATTCCTGTCATTATTCATGATTTGTATTGTGATGGTTTGTTAGTCCAATCAAGTGTTGATACATTAGTCTAATAAAGTTTATTGTCTATTTGGACTTTTCCCCAGTTATTTGTGAGTTACTATCCATCCGTCAATGCGGGTGAACTACTACCCTCCATCACCCCAATGGAGGTGGTGATCAGCCTGCCACCTCATTCCGATGCCATGGCCCTCACCATCCTCCAAAAGGTCAATGCCGTCAATGGCCTCCAAATCAAACAGGATGGAGTTTGGTCCCTCGTCAAGTTCTTTCTTGATGCCATGTCATCAATGTGGGAGACATTCTAGAGGTCTGTATGTATAAGTAATTCCAACCCAACTTAGAGTTCCCCATTCTTCAAACAGCCTTTTATTTGTCTAATAAGCCACATGCTTTTTTTTTTTCCACTTGTAAATAGTATATCCTTTATATATATTTTGAACATGATTTAAAAGTGAAAAATCAAGTGAAGTGATCATATGGTGTTTGGACATGGCAGATTTTGAGCAACAAGACCTATAAAAGCATCGAACGCAGGGCAACCATCAACTCAGAGAGGGAGAGGATCTCTGTGGCCTTCTTTATGAACCCCAAGTTGGAAAGGGAGGTAGGCCCTTTGGCAGGGCTAATAACCGCACAAAACATGGCCCATTCTAAAACTTGGGGATGGAACAGTATGCTGAAGGCTTCTTCGCCTGATTGCTCAATGGGAAATTATATCTGGAACAACTGAGAATCCAGAACATTACTTAATGAGGAGAACAAAAGCACCTACATGTTTGCTATACTATATATAATAAATGATGGCTTGCCATCATTAGACTATGCCAGGAAGTTGCCCTGTTGTGTGTTGGCATGTAATTTTGTGTTTGATGTTTGTGTAAATGTTTAATACTTCCATGATATGAATAAGAGGCTAATAACAAAAACCTCCTAATTTTAGGTGAAATTACAAGTCACCTAATTATATTTTAGAAACCTACACTTTACTCATATAAATTAAAGCGGAAAGAAAGACCAATTATATGTACACCTAGTATGCCAAGTCATCACAGTCCCAAGTGGATTCTTGTAATGATTCAAGTCTAGAATTTGTTAGTGAAACATCTGTGCACATCAAGTGGACTATTATTTGGGAAAATGATAAGTCCTATACGCTTATATTTTGGAACTTGAATCAATATATTTATTAAAGGCTGCCCATATTTATCCAATGGTGATCTTTTGTTCTATTTGCCGCAAGTGAAGAAAATGCAACATATATACACATTAAAACGTTAAAAGATTTAAATATGTCAAAGCCCCTTATTAATTCCAAAACTTACATAGAAGGACCTAACTTTAGTATTTTTATAAATTTATCACATATTTAACAGCCCAGTGAAAATTTAAAAATTTTAGATGGGTGACGGCCACCCCTATCCCTAAGCTGCTTAAAGAGAATGGTTAACTAACATCTTAATATGGAAAAGGAAGTCAGATATGAAAATATGGAATCAGTTGAACTCGCCAATTAGTCCCATTAATCAAGCTTCAAATCATGGGTTCGTTGATAATAAAAAAAATACCTATTTTACTCCTCAGTCATGCTTAATTAAAATCTGCGTTATACCAAAAATTAATTAATTGATTACTATTGTGAAAATTTTCCATGCATGGAAAACACTTCCTAATCCCGTAAGTATAAAAAATGCCAATTCATGTACACCATCGAACGCAAAGTTAGAAAAAAACCCAAAACCAGGAGCTCTCTCATCCGACCAGTCCTTGTCATCCTCATGCTCTCTGCGGTGGTGATGGCTCAAGTCACCCTTCCTCCCCCGGCGACCCCCCAAGTCCCAGCCGACGGCGAAGTCCCGTTTACTCCCCCGATGACTCCAGGAGTTGTAGTTCCAGGACTCCCTGATATCCCAGGTGCAATCATCGGATTTCCGGGAAGAGGGTCTGGCTCTGGCGGTCTGAACAAGTGCGCAGCTTGTAAAGCGGGTTGTCGCAGCAAGAGGGGCTTCGGTAGACTTGTCTGCTCGGGACTTTGTGCGATTAAGTGCAAGGGGAAGATGTCGGACGAGGTTCTTAGTTGCACCCAGAAATGTTCATTCTCCGTCAGCCCAACATTGTTCTCCGGTAATTTCTAATTTTCCAAACATTTTTTTCTTTCCTTCTTTGTTCAATAAAAACATATATATGACGAGCGAAACTCACATTAACAGAACATATCAACATGCTGTGGTTAGTTCTTATTCTATAACTGAAAGCCAAAAAAAATTGAAATTTCATTAAAAAAATGTATACTTTTTTATCTATCATTTCGACATTGTTTTTGTTTTTTGGCACCTTGCATTTATTTATTTCTCTTTATTATTATTATTATTATTATTATTATTATTATTATTATTATTCTGACAAACTTTCGGTCTTATTTGTTCAATATGTGATTCATGTAGATACAGATGAAGTGATGAGCCACATTGACTCTTGTTACCAGAGTTGCAAGAATTGATTAGATTAGGCGGCCTTTCTGTTTCTCCACATGGTAGAGAATTTCATGTGAGTTTGAGAAAATAATTTGGGGAACTGATGTACTAAAAAGCAGTTTGCTTTTCATATGAATAAATGTGACTCAAATTCACATTCACCCAACTTTGTCGACTTAGACACATAACCTATTTAGTATTGACTATGTATCATTACAATTTTATCAGATGTCTATCATTTAGCATTGACCCGATTGAACTTGAATGTATCTCTTTAACTTTGTGAAACAGGACACATAGCCCCCTTCATCTAATGGAATGGCTATAACGTCCACTTTAGCTATTAGCAAGTGACACAGTTGAAATGAACTTGCTAACTGATCCAAAACTGCCAAAGTTTCTTAATTTAATGGAAGAAATTAGTCGATGTCGACCTAAGCATCAGGTATTGGTAATTGATGCAACGAGAAACAAAGATTGACTAAGCAACACACGCAATCAATAAGAAAAAATCGAGAATCCACTCATAGAAAAAGCCAAAGGCTCTGAAATGCCTCAATATTATTGATAGACTGTCCCATAATAATGAAATAAGGCCTATTTATAGGCTTACAGAGAAATCCCAAACCAAAATAATTAAGGAAATCAAAAATAATAAGGAAACAAAATTGGCAGAAACTTTAAATGCCCGGAAACATTTCAAAATGATGGAATTTTGACCCAAAAAGGCAGTCATAGAGAGCAAAGCCTTAATGGTACTTGTATAGCATGGAATTCCCTTTAAAAAAAATTATAATAGTCATTATGACAACCGTAGCAAAATTTATGACTTCCGAAATTTGGGGTTCGTGCGAGGCCCATTTTTTGGATTTCTTCTTCGGTTTCGCCCTCTCAGCCCGTTCCATGAACTAATCCACTAGACACTCCACGTCAATCACCTCTACTTGGGAAAAACTCGACCTTGAGTTATCTGGAAGGTCTGGATACAAAGGTTCATCAGCATAGTAGTAAGGGGAGATATCCGCCACATTAAATCTCTTGGAAATTCCCATACTATCCGGGAGATCGATCACATAACCATTGTTGTTAATCTTCTTCAGAACCTTATATGGGCCATATTTGCATGGCTATAGCTTGCTATAAATACCAACTAGGACCCTCTCCTTTCACAAAAACACCATCATTTCACCACCCGCCTCCAAAATCTATTCATGATGATGTTCATAGGCAGCTTGTTTATATCGCCTGTTTGTCTATTGCAACTTCTGTTTAACTTCAGCCTAGATGTTCTGCCATTGCTCTACCATATTTTCTATAGCTCTATTCACCCCAGTTCTAGCACTCATTAGATCAAGAGTATGCTGAGGAAGTTTGGTGTAGACCACTGAAAATGGGGACTTTCCTGTGGCACTATGAACAACACTGTTGTAGGCAAACTTCACCTGAGCTAATGCAAGATCCCACTGCTTGGGCCTTTCTCCATAAATACTGCATATTAAGTTTCCTAGCGTCTGATTCACCACTTCCATCTATCCATCTATCTGAGGGTGGGTGGTGCTATAATTCATGGAAGAATCAAATATCCTCCATAAAGTCCTCCAGAAATGCCCCAAAAACTTACTGTCTTAGTCTGATGTGATTGTTTAGGCACTCCATGCAGTCGAACAACTTCCTTGAAAAATAATTTTGTAATCCAACTAGCATCTGATGTCTTCTTGTAAGTAATAAAATGCGCCATCTTGGAAAACCTTTTCCCCACAACAAACACAAAATCTACCCCTCTTTAGGTCTGAGATAATCCAAGAATGAAATCTATGGACAAGTCTTCCCAAATATTATCAGGAATAAGTAAAGGCATATACAAACCCACATTCTAAGACTGTCCCTTTGCAGTTTGGCACACATAACACCTCTATACAAATTTAGGAACATCCCTTCACATATGTGGCCAATAATAGCGTTCACCTACTACCCCAAATGTCTTATCTCTACCCATATGACCAGTTAGACCTCCACCATGCAAAACACAAATTATATTTTCTCTGAATGAAGTCGTAGGAATACAAAGTTGGTTACCTCGTAAGAAAAAACCATCATGAATGTGGAAGCCATCTGCAGGCTGTTGTTTGATGCACTTTTCCAAGATGCTAGAAAATTCCTCATCGATAGCATATACCTCATTCAACTCATCAAAGCCAACAATCTACTACCTTAAAGTTACTAGTAAATCTGCAAGCTGACTTAAGGCATTTGTGACCTTGTTCTGAAACCCTGCCTTATGCTTGAGCTTGAAAGGAAATTTGTCCAAAAACTGGGACCACCTCGTATGCATATCCTTACTAATCTTTTTCTGACTATTCAGGTACTTTAAAGCATCATGGTTAGAATAAATAATGAATTCACGACTAATCAAATAATGTTCCCATACCTTCAGGGCATGCATAACAAAATAGAACTCCTTATCGTAAGTGGTCCACTTTCACCTCACATCAGAAAGCTTCTCGCTATAGAAAGCAACCAGCCTGCGTCATTGGAAAAAGACAGCACCTATTCCAACACCACTAGCATCACATTCTACCTCAAAAGGGGCCTTAAAATCCGACAAGGCAAGAACTAGCGTGGTTCATAGCTTCTCTTTCAACAAGGCAAAACTTGCCTCTACCTCCTCACCCCAATGAAACTTCCCTTTCTTCAAACACTCTGCAATAAGGGCAACAATGCTACTAAAATCTTGAATAAACCGCCTGTAGACGATGGCTAACCCATGGAAACTCCAAACTTCAGAAACTGTCTACGGTGTAGGCCACGCTTTAATGGCCCAAACCTTGGCCTCATCCACCTGAATCCCGTTGGCACTGACTACATAGCCCAGGAATAATATCTTGCTAGTCATGAAGCTGCACTTCTTCAGGTTCATATACAGCTTATTCTCCTGCAAGATTATGAGTACTTGACATAGGTGTGAAACATGTTCTTCCTTCGAACGACTATAAATAAGATATCATTAAAATATACAACAACAAAACTGCCAATAAATGATTTCAGTACTTGGTTCATGACCATCATAAATGTACTTGTGTGTTGGTGAGATTGAATGGCATAGCCAGCCACTCATACAACCCATCCTTGGTCTTAAACGCTGTCTTCCACTCATCCCCAAGTCGAATTCTGATCTGGTGGTACTCGCTCCTGGGATCAATTTTGGAAAACACCACTGACCCATACAACTATCCAGCATGTCATCCAACTAGGGTACAAGAAATCTGTAGCTGATAGTAATTTTATTAATGGCCGGCTATCAGTACACATCCTCCAACTCCCATCCAATTTAACTGTCAACAAAGTTAGCACTGCACAACGACTCATGCTCTCTTGGATATACCCCTTTTGTAACAACTCTTCTACCTTCTCCCGCAGGATCTCACATTCTTTTGGGCTCATCCAATAATAGGGAAAGTTAGGCAAACTAGCTCTAGGAACCAACTCAATAAGATGTTCAATGTATCTCATAGGTGGAAGACCATCTGGCAACTCCTCCAACATCACATCTTGAAACTCCTCTAACAGTGCCTGATTTGCTTCTGAAACATTTTCTGCTTGAGTCACAAAAGCAGGGAGGACCTGTCTCACTACCAATGCATAGAACCCCTTGCCTTCCTTTATTGTTGCAAACACCTCCCATTCAAATTGTGTAAAGGTAAGAAAAGCTTGCCCCTCTACTTTAGAAGTTTTGGGCCAGGAGCTTTTCTACTGTTATGGACAGAGTACGAATTCCTTTCCTCCTTCCTCCAACCTATACACGTTGTCTCACCCAGCATGCTGCGCTGCAACATCAAACTACCATGGTCTACCGAATAACAAATGACAAGCATCCATATCCACAACATCAAAATAAATCTCATCTCGATACTGCCCAATAGAGAAGGGTACCTTACACTGTTCAATCACCTAAATTTTGTCCATCAATTTAATCCACCCAATTGTGTACTATTCTAGATGCTTCTCCATCTTTAGTTCCAAACGCCACACCATTTCCTTGCTAATGATATTTCGCAACTCCCACTGTCAATAATCACATTAAACAACTGATCAACTATTGTGCATCAGGTATAAAACAACTGATGGCATTAGGTTCAGTCTTCCTGCTTAAGGGTCAACAACAATTTCTGTACTACATAATTCCCCCGTTCATCATTGTCTTCCTCCTAGCTCTCATATTCCTCTTATTCCCCATCAGGCCTGCATACAATCTCTTCATCATCCTCCTTATCAACAACATTTATATTTCGAAGCGGACACTTGTTAGATAAGTGCCCCGGCTCCTGACAGCAATAAAAAATAATAGGCGTCAGCCTTGGATAATGGTTCATCACCTTTGGAGACTCCTTATTTTCTCCAACCTTCTACTTCCCCGCTGCATTTTCCCCCTAGTAACGATTTCGCTATGGGGTATGTTCAGGCAGCGCCTTCATCTTCTCAACCGAACTCCCCGATCCCTCTCCTGTGTAATTTCTATGAGGGAACTCTTGTCTCCCCCACTCCTGGACCAAAAGTTCTACTCTCAACGCTAGATTCCAAGCTTCAGCAAAAGTTCTCACTGGAAGAATCCTAATCTTGTCCCGAAGTGCAGGCTTCAAGCTGCCCAAAAATCATGAAATCATCTGCCCTTCTGTCTCTCCCAGGTCATTGCATCAAGATAGCCGCACAAGTTCCGTCGTGTAATCCTGGACTAATCGTGACCCCTATCAACACCGCTGGTATTGCTGGAACAAAATCTGCTCGTGGTCTGTGGGTAGAAAATCCCTTCAAATCATCCATTTCATCCATGCCCATGATCGTATCGAGTCTTTTCCGTCACGCCATCTTCTTTCTTTATTCTTTTCCCGCCAAGTAGAGGTTGCTCCCTTCAATCTACAGGCTACTGGCTTCACTTTCCTCGCCTCCGGGACATCATGATATTCAAAGAACCATTCAACCTCAGCTATCCAATCAAGAACACCTTCAATACTGAAGCCTCCATTGAAAGATGGAATATCCACCCTAAATCGAAAATCTCCATCATGCCCTCCTACATCATGATCTCTCTAGAATCCGTCACAAGGATCATAATCTTTTTCTGACTCAAATCAATGTTGTGGACAATGTGTCTACGAACCCGAGCAAGAACAAGTCTCTGAGCAACATGACCTAAGGCAAGTTCTTCCCTAGCATGTTGCCTTTCTTCATCCTTATCCCTATTGGCAAGAGGGTTAAGGGCACCGAGTCTCACCAAGATCTCCTCGAAACACGCTTCTAAATGATCCTTCAATCGTTGGATGATCTGATGCTCCATCTCCTGTAACGCTTCCTCTTGGTCTTCTGACCTAGGGTTTTCAGCCACATGGTGTCCATTCCTACTACTGTCCCAGCCATGGAGTAGGCAATTCACACTGCTCTGTTACCACCCGACATAGTGAGAAACGAAAATTGACCAAGCAACACGCTCAATCAATAAAAAAAAATCAAGAATCCACTCATAAAGAAAGCCAAAGGCTCTGAAATACCTCAATATTATTGGTAGATTGTCCCATAATAACGAAATTAGGTCTATTTATAGGCTTACAAAGAAACCCCAAACCAAAATAATTAAGGAAACCGAAAATAATTATGAAACAAAATTGACAGAAACTTTAAAGGCTCGGATACCTCTTAAAATGATGGAATTTTGACCTGAAAAATGCGGTCATAAAGAGGAAAGCTCTAATGACGCCTATAGAGTGCAAAATTTTCTTTGAAATAACATATTATAATAGTCATTCTAACAACCGTAGCAAAAGTTATGACTTCCGGAAGTTGTGGTTCGTTCGAGGCCTATTTTTTGGATTCCTTCTTCGATTTCACTCGCTCAGCCCACTTCATGAGCTTATCCACTAGATGCTCCACACCAGTAATAGTAATGGAGCTGGAGATTGAACTCCAGCAAGGTTTTTGCTATGGCCCCATGAAGCGATTTGGTCACCAATGAAGGAGAAAAAAAGCCAGTGAAATGGTTTTTAAGTTTAGCTATAAATTTTAGGTCTTCATTTGGTCTGAAAATTTTTAACGGACCAGTTTAGACCAGATCGTTTCCACAATGTTTCTTAGAGTAATGGAAGTTAGCCATTTTAAATGGAGGGGTTATTTTGCCACTTTTAAAAAGTTGAAGGGTCAAATTTAAAGGCTTTTTTGTATGAGTCAACAGAGTTCAGGGCTCAATAGGCTTTTTAGGCACTTAAAACTGTCTCATCTTGTCAATTTGGGCAGTCTGATCACATACCCAGGAACAGTTTGATTTGGGTCTCTTGATCCGATGATCGGAATCTGATCAGATTTTCAATGGAAATTTACAACACCCCAAAGTTTGAATGTGAAAACCATTTGAGTATTCTACTTTTAAAACTCAAACTTTACTATCTAATGTTGCACAATTATTGACATTGGTTTTAAAAAAATAAGGAATTTCCGCAATGATTACAAATCCTACTGATATTAAGAGAATAAGTTGATAATTCAATCATTTAAGTTGAAGTTTAACAATTTTTAAATATTTTACCGAAAAATAATACATAATTTAAATTAAAATTTTAAAAATTAATATTAACGATTAACCATCACCGTAAAAAATTGTTCCCTTATATGGAGGTAATGCAAAACTTTTAAAATGATAGAGACAAACTCTATTTTCAATCACATCTTCAAGGTGTTTTTTTCACGTACTCATTTTTAACACCCGAACCAATGTTGAAGTGATGTTGGTATGTCTGTTTCTAACATTGTCTTTTGAGGTAATTCACGTGGCTCTAAACTACTTGTTCTCTCTTTCACTTGCAACTGATGTTTATTGATCTTTACTTGGCTTAGAATCACAATAAATGTTCATTAATGTTTAGTTCATGAGTTTGAGAATAGGCTCATTGCCGCACTTAAAGTCGTTTGAGGCCAATTAGTAAACAATAAGTTCTTACTGAAAACTATGTTCCTAGTTTTGAGTCTGCTTGCTAGGATTGGAATACGGTCCTTGTGTACTTTCCAGTTTTTTGTTGGCTTTGCGATATAATCTCCTTGCTTTGCCAATAGTAAAACAACTTAAATTGAAGGCAAACTCGTACCTTAGTTAACAAGCCACCAATTCTATAAAGAGCAGCCCGTGGAAGAGCCTCGTACGCTCGAGTTACTTTTTGAAATTTTCTAAAACGCTCTGCTTCGGCCCTGGACTGGTTTAAAAATTAGAGAATTCCCTCGGACATATAGCTCCAGAGACCGCCTAACCTGGTCTTTTGTTGTAAGTTTCACCAACCATCTGCCATCCTTTAAACTCACCGATCTCAAATGGATATCAGCACCTATAATTGGTTGATTGCTGGAAGTTTATTTCCTATGTATTTTGATTGACAAAATATTCTTTTGCAACAATTGATTGGTAAATCAAGATTATCAAACCAATTTTGCTGAAGCCAAATGACCGTGCAAAACACGATTTACTCAAGTTAGGCTGAAAAAGGACAATACGGGGTACAACAGTGGAGTAGATTTCATTTTTAGTAGGGGCAGTACAGTAATTTCCCTAAATCACCGTAGATGTGCACTTGTCAAGGGCTAAAGATAGGACCGGCTTACACAAGTTTACTCCGAATAAAAAATATTATGCCTTTGTTTTGGTTTCTTAATAAAGGTCAAATTTTCCTCGAATTAAACAATTATCTTCTTCATTTTTACTTTCTGGAGGCCAATATCCCACTCAAAGTGTATTGAATTCTATTTTCTTATATTCCTTTTTTCAATACTGGAGTGAGCCTATAACATAACATGCAATAATTGAATGATCGCTTGACATTAATTTAAATGTAAGAACATGTGACGATAATAATTGGATAATCACATTCCTATAAATCACGCGTTTACTTGCCGCAAAGTAAAAGAGAAAACACGAAGGAGCCCTAACCCTGTAGGACTCCCAATCACCTTTGGAAACAGAGGAAAGACCTAGTTTTGTGGCTTGTGCGTCAAGGAACAAGTTTATTAAAGCCTGCCTCAGGATTCTGCCATTCGTTTTGCGTTTAATTCACTTTCAAGTTTCACGTCCTTGCCTGAAGAAGCTCAGATGGCGATCGTCTTCCAGCCTCTCCACAGCAGCCACCACGCCACCGACCTCTTCCGTGGCCTGCCTCCGTCAACGACAACTCCTACATTTTCTGTTCCTGTTCTTGAGCAAAAGCCGGTCGAACACAAAAAGACTACGAAAATTATCTGGCGCTTCACAATCCAGAAAAGCAGCGCTACTGATGGCGCTGCGGCGGTTATAGGATCAGCCGCCCCACCAGTCACGGCAGCGGCAGAGGCATCAGGATGTGCTCCGGCGACAACCCAAGAAAACAAACGGAAGATTCCGAGTTTCTCCTTCAGGCTGTCGGAAGAAGCGATTGAGCATGATCTGAAGATTGTTTCTACGAAACTGCGAGAAACGAAGCGACGCAAAGAGAAGCCTTTCTCTGTCTCCCTCTCTAAGGAAGAGATTGACGAAGATTTCAAGAAGATTGCTCATTCGAAGACGAAGAAGAGGGTCAAGAAGAGGTCCAAGAAGGTCCAGAAAACAATGGACCGGTTGTTCCCAGGATTATATCTTGCCTCCATCACGGATAAGTCGTACAGAACTTGCAACCGGTGAAATTCAACAGAAGAGATCATGGGAAGAAGAAGAAGTCAAGAAGATGATGATGATGATGATGAAAAGGAATGGAAAGAAATTGCAGCCGCCAATCTTTTCTGTGTCATGGGCTGTAACCATTAATTCTAGCAACTTGTTCAAGCACTTGTAACAACTCTTCAAAATAGTGGAATCCTCTCTGCCGCTGCCCGTGGATGTAGGTCACATTGACCGAACCACGTAAAATCTGTGTGTTGATCTTTGCGTTCTTTTATTTTTTCCCTTACTACCGCGATCTAATTCTCTAACTGAACAACTGACAAAAACATCAGATAGCCTAACACAGCCCTGCTAACAAAATCAATTGTTACCCTTGTGTATATATGTCTGACGTTTTCTGTTCTCTGAATTCTGGGAATGAATTTGTCAGATTCATCCGTGTTAGGAGTTGGTCGGGTTGAGAAATTCTCATATAGATGCTACCATTACCACAACAACAACAATAGTGATTCCCATTTCATCTCCTACCCTTGGCAAGCCATGACGGTTTGAGTTTTGTTACAATATCAATATACATGTAGGAGGGCACCCACCAGGGTTTACAATCCTCAGACACATCAAAGAAAAAAAAAGGTTACACTGGAAAATAGTAGACTTTCCCTCCTCTCCCCTCTTTGCAATTCGGCATCCCTCCCAAGTATTTGATCTTGCAGAGGTAACGTACACAACAAGCATTCAATTGATTTGTCAATTTGTTCCATGCCTGCTGTTGCAAGTGCGCATCACCTCTCTGCTCCTCCTTCCATGAGCTCTTAACCAGTGGGTACCAACGGTTTTTCCTCTGCTTCTCCCACCACAAGGACTGCTGAATCAAATAACTACATCGCGTCTCTTCTTCGGGTTTGGCTCTTGGCTCTCCTTTCTCATCATTGCCACAAATTCGTCATAGTTTATTCGTCCATCCTTCAAAGAATTTCAATGATGATTGTCAGTCCACGAGAAAGCTTCCATGAGGAAAGATCGTAAATAGTGGATTGAAACTCTAAGTCATACCAAGGAGACAGTTGTGACTTCCGAGAGTAAGTAAGGAACCGCGAGCAACTTAATTCAATCATTTTGATTCTCATAATGCCAATTGTGTTTAGTTTTGGTTATGATTATCGATTTTAAATATCACCTTTTAGTTTAGTGTTTCAGTTTGGAAGAAAATGTTGGTAACTGAAATAACAGAGTTAATACTAGCTCGTTACTATTCAATTGATCTGTTAATTTATTCACATGTGATTTATTTATGTTGTCTGTTTGGAAGCAATTTAGTTTTTGTTGTTCATGGTTTTTATGTAAAGTAATGACATTTAATGTTTCTGCTAGGTGAATCTGAAAGATGTCCATGAAAAAAAAACGGTTAGAAATCGATTAAACAAATTATAAAACCGAAAAAATAAAAATTATTTTGGTTTTTTGTTTCATGGTTTTGAAGTGTATATTTCTGAAATAAAGGGGTAAAATATAATATCACATAGACCTTGAGGGGCAAATTGCAATTAGCCCTATGTAGGGGTGTTCATTATTTGAATAAAACTTAATAATCCAAATGAATTGTTTGGATTGAACAAATTGGTTCAGTTATTTGGCTCATATTCGATCAAAATCAAATGAATAATCCTTGGATAGCTTTTCCAAAATACTAATACTAATTGCTAACACTACTGTCAAAGAGAGCCAGTAAGAAAAATGCAAAAGAAAAACTATGTCTTGATAGTTAATAACTATCGGCTATGCTTGCAATAGTAATTTCTTGTTAGAATGTTTTTGTTCTTTAATTAAATTTAGTTGTTTCTTTATCCTATCTTATGTCTATTACCTCTTAAACAAGTTATTTTTCTTACTGAAAAACCCATGTTCTCTTCTACATTCTTATTTTTTCCTGATATTTTTTTTTCCAGTTCCAAATAAGAGAAAAAAATAGTGCAGAAATTATTTTTTGATATTTATCTTCTTGTTTCAGTTTGAGAGAAAAGAAAAAAAAAAATAGTGGCGGTGCTAGTGTTTCAAACCCTGCCTCATAACTTTCCGACCAAGGCTTGACCACCACCATGACCAATGGCGTAGACAGTGGGGAGGGGGGGTAAGGGAGTGATAAAGCAAACCCAAACTTTTTGGGGAAAAAATACTATTATGCCATATTCATAAAAGGGAAAATATTAAAGTAAGATATTATAATATATTAAGGTATATAGGTTGGGAAAAATGAAACAAAATAGTTGAACTTTTGTGGGCCCAACCAAGAAGTGTGATAAATTTCACAAAGCCCATGTGGACATGTGAACAAAATTATTTAAAAATTGTAAAAGCACCAATTATCATAAAAAACGTAAGAAAGCTTATGTTAGATAACTGAACAGACTTTCTCATCTATGAGACTGTGAAAACTAAATTGCATAATAGAGTGCGTAACAACTTTCTAGATGATAACTTGGTTTTACATATTGAGAAATAATTGCAAAGATTTTTATGCCCAGTTCGTTTAGAATAAACTCAACCAATTAACATGTTTTTGTCTTTTCGGGCTACATGCTTGTCACATTTGACTTGATCAATTTAATTGAGACAACTCGCCTGATTTTGGTCAAAATAACATCCCTACTACATTGAGAGGATGATTCTTCGTGAAACCGGATTCAAAAAGTCAAACCAATTTGACATACTCGACATCGGAGTTGCTGCCAAGGAGAGGTAGATCTCAACGGGGGCAGATCTAGCCACCAATCTGACCAGGGTTGGGGATCGAACTCGATTGCAGCAATCGAAAGATCGAACCAAGTGGAACTCGGTTCAAGCAATCGAAAGATTTTTCAATTCTCCTTGTCAATGCCTGTATCAAGTGGAAGGAGACTCTAGAGACCCACATGTTCATAGTAGCGCATGCTTTAAATCAACAATGAGAAAAAGATCGAGGAGGAAAAAATCGAGACATGACACCAGGTGGTACGGGGCCTACAGGAAATTCGCATGAAGGTTTTGTCCGTCGAAGAATGTTAAGATGCAGGAAACCCGACTGTCAGAGAACACCAAGATGGAGGAGACCAAGGCTGATACGGGGATTAGCATTCGGACAATGACAAATGGTTCTTTGGCGGTGGAATCATGCAGCGAGAGAGGGCGGCTTCGCTGAACAGCCTTGAAGTTGGAACCCTTTTGACATGGCAAGGTAGCAAATTTGATGAAGTTTGAGGGTGCTTTCATGTGTTGGCTCAAGCGGGTCCAAACCCAATTTTTTTTAATGCGTTAACATGCATGAGTTAAAGCCAAACAAGCAGCTAGATTAGATTCAATACTTGATAATTTTAGAAATCTAAAATAGTGTCGTTTCAAATTATGAGCTTCAAAAACTTATTATTCTATTTTTTATAAACTTTATTTTTATTGCTTTATATAATATTATTGGATATTTGGTATAATAATTTTATGTGTTTAGACTTTGAAGATAGTTAGCCACTGACTAGGCCACTGACCGTGACAACACACCACTTTTGTTAGAGTTGCGGACAATTTACTTATGAAGAAAAACTATCAGGGTGCATCTGAGCCTTATCCTAAATCCTTCAATTGCGTAAATCAAAACTTTAAGAACCTACATGGTTATCTAGCAGTTTTACATGGCATGACAAAGCATTTTTCCATTGACTGTTAAGACAGCTAAGTAAGCCTTAGTCCAGAACATTTTATTTTTTGTACAAATTCGTTTACGTATATTTACTCAGCCCTCTCGTACACAATAGATACCATTCTATTTTATTTTGATCGTATACCTATAAAAAAACATTTTATTTCAGTTCTTCATTAAATGAAATCACATATTATACTCTATAAATGTTAATTTAATTTCTAAGGACTATTTTCCTAATTACATATTATAACCTCATCTTGCAAAATTTATCCTCTTTACTATTCACAGTAATTAATTCATAATTTTATTTCTTTTAAAATTTATAATACAAGTATAAATTTTTTATATGAAAATAGTATCTTAAATACTATAGTTTATAAATATATTTTTTACAATACAAATTAATATGAATAAATTTGAGTCAAACTTTAGTTAAAAAAGGTAAAATGGTCAACGTTTGTGAAATAGAGAAAGTATACTTTATAAATATCAATTTAATTTCTAAATTTATTATATACTAGATACGTAAATTTTGTGGATAGTTTCTTAATTTTAAATATCATACTATTTTAGTTTCTAACCTATTACCCATTCTGTTTTGGTCTTAATTAAACTCATTAAAAATTATTCACTTTGGTCCCTTACCAAATAAAATCACATATTATACTTTTACAAAATATTAGTTCTAACTTTTACTTCTCTATTGACCATTTCATCAAACCCATATTATACTCTATAAATGTCAATTGAATTTCTAGAGTTATTAATAATAACTAAAGTATATGATGTTACAAGTACAGTTTTGTTTGTATTTATTTCACTGTGTAATCAATATTTTTCAGTATTTCTTTTTTATATAGTACAAATTGAATGGTTGTTGGCATTTTCAACATGTATGACAAAAATGAAAACATAATATCATCTAAGAATATTTAATACCTATATATCTATATATATTTAATGAACAAAGAAAAGTAAAGGTCAAACTAAAAAGATTATCCTAATCTGGTAAAATGGGCCTAGTAGTCAAATTATAAAGATTACTCTACTATTCCACAAATGACAAAATGGGTTATTTAAATGTTATTTACAGATTCCCAAATACATTTAAACATTATTTACAAATTCTCAAATGCAATGAAATTTTTATGACCGAAGCACAAAAATTTGGCTCTTATCCCTCAAATTTGTCCTTTTTTAAAAAAAAAATTAAGAGTATAAAAAAATCAAATAAGTATAAACTCTAAAAATATTAAAAAATACTACATGCACATGTTTAACTAGTTTGTAAATTTATTTTGTGCTTTAATTGTAGAATCAAAACACATAAATCGAACAGTTTCTGAGTAAGTTTGGATAATATTTTTTAAAAACAATTTTACTGAAAAATAAATAATACATAATTTAAATTAGAATTTAAAAAGTTAATATTAATGATTAACCATCACTGTAAAAAAGTGTTCCCTTATATGGGGTTAATGCAAAACTTTTAAACTAATAGAGATAAACTGTATTTTCAATCACATCATCCAAGTTTTTTTTATGTACTCATTTTTACCACCCGAACCAATGTTGAAGTGATGTCTATACATCTGTTTCTAATATTGTCTTCTGAGGCAATTTGCGTGGCTCTAAACTACTTGTTCTCTCTTGCACTAGCAACTGATGTTTATTGATGTTTACTTGGCTTAGAATCATAATAAATGTTCATTGATTTTTAGTTCATGAGTTTGAAAATAGGCTCATAGCTGCACAAAGTCGTTTGAGGCCAATTAGTAAACAAAAGTCCTTATTGAAAACTATGTTCCTAGTTTTGAGTCTACTTGCTAGGATTGGGATACCCCTTGTGTACTTTCCAGTTTTTTGTTGGTTTTGCAATATAATCTCCTTGCTTTGGCGATAGTAAAACAAGTTAAATTAAAGAGAAACTCTTACCTTGGTTAACAAGCCACCAATTCTATAAAGAGCAGCCCATGGAAGAGCCTCGGACGCTCGAGTTACGTTTTGAAATTTTCAAAAACGCTCTGCCTTGGTCCTGGACTGGTTTAAAATTTAGAGAATTTCCCTCGGACATAGAGCTCTGGGGACTGCCTAACTTGGTCTTTTGTTGCACGTTTCACCGATCATCTACCATCCTTTAAACTCACCGATCTCAAATGGATATTAGCACCTATAATTGGTTGGTTGTTGGAAGTTTATTTCCTATATATTTGATTGACAAAGCATTCTTTTGCAAAATCAAGATTCATCAAACCAATTTTGCCCATAAGGAAAGATTGTAAAGGGAAAGTTACAATTACCCTGAGGAGTTTTCCTTCTTTGTTTTGAAAAACATACACTTTACCTCCTGATTCTTTTATATTGCCTAATAATAATTTCTAAAACTATAATTAAAGCTATACGATAGTTATCTTCTAATAATATCAGTCTCTCCAATATTTTTTTTTTGTAATTAATAAATATTTTAAATTATCAATTTTTCCTATCTGTAAATGTATTTTTCTTCCTCTAAATGTATATCAGTATTTTTTAAAAGCCAGTTAGCTATGAAAAAAATATAAAAAATCTTGAAATTACTGGAGCATAGGTATTAGATAGTTTAATTTAAGATTTTAGAAGCTATTGTCGGACACTACAAAAGAAATAGGGGAAAATTGTAGGTTTTTTAAAATAAAAAAGGGGCAAATTGTAGGTCAAATCAAACCACAAGAGAGCTTTTGTAATTTACCCGGAGCATAAATAGTGGATTGAAACTCTAAGTCTTACCAAGGAGACAGCTAGGGATGGCAACGGAATGGGTGAGAACCGCAATCCGCAGATATCCACCAATGACGAACCGGTAAATGAGTGAAAATACCTGTGATGGAGCGGACATGGGTAGTAAATTTCAATCACCTGGTGGGCGTAAGTGGGTGACAAGTAAGGGGTATCCATCACGGATAAATTCGTCCCGCCTACCCATGAAACTCACCAAGCATATAAAATTTTAATTTTACCTTTAATGTAAGTGTCACCTCTCGTAATTACCTAAATGACTAATTTGGTAATAATTCCATCACAATTAGTCAATCACGCTTTAGCTTCAGAGCTTCACGCTTCTAGCCTTCACGCCTTAGTCTTCACTGATTCATTTGGAAATTGGAATTGGGCACTGGGTTTGGGAAATTGGGAGGTGACGTCGGCGTCATGTCTCCTTCTTCTCTGGCCACTCCCCTTTCCTCCAGCTGCCTCCCTCTCCACCGTTCGCCTCTGGCAGCCTCCCTCTCTTTTGTCACCGATTGACTCCATCTCCCCTGTTCACTCCATTGATTCGCTCTATATCTCATCTGTTAGCTCCATCTCCTTTATTCGCTCCATCTCCTCTAGCTCACCCTCTCCTCTATCTCGTCGTGTCTGCTCACGACTGCGCACAACTGCTCTCGGCCAGCGCCGAATCCTTCAACCGAGATGGAGAAAGCAAGCTGCAGAGGTAATTAATTTTGCTTGAAATGGTCTATGATGCCAACTGCAAATAACAACTACTTAAATGCCACTGCCTTTATTTCTGGAGTTTTATGTAAGCTATCTTCCTTTATATCTGTGAACGATTAGTGTGGCATGCTAAAAAGATTATTTATTTGTTTTGTCCAGGCAATTTTCGATGAGTTTTGCAAAATGTTGGATACTGGGAAACCTTTTTTTATGCCAAAGAAGTAAGGAGTGATCACTATTCGGTTAAAATCAAAAAAACAAAAAAATCAAAACAATTTAGAAATTTGATTTGGTTAATTTTGTTCGTTTTCGATTGAAACCAAATAAGATTGATGACTTATTTTGGGGTTTTTCCATCACAAGATCATCCTCCTTCCCTCATCGCTCGACTCCGTCCTTCGGCCTCACCTCCACCCTCGCCCCCACTGTCTGCCCTCGCCTTCCACTCCCCTACCCCTTTGCCTCCACCATTTGACCTCGCCTCCACCCTAGCCCCTGCCATCTGCCCTCACCCTCCACTCCCCCGCCGTTCGACCTCACTTCCGTCCTCACCCCCGCCGTCAACCCTAGCCCTCCACTCGCTTCCGCCCTCGTCCCCACGGTCTTCCCTCGCAACCTCTCCCATTTGCCCTTCATTCGCCTCCACCCCTCTAGCATCTTTCTCAAATGCAACCGTCACTTGCCTCCAACCCCATCGCTGTGTTTTGCTCGCAGATAAGTACAAATCTCAGAATAGTCCACGATTTCTTGCTATGTAGTTTTTTAAGCCACATTACATTTCTCTATGTTACAAGTGTATCACTGTGTTTTGATGTTACTTTTTTTTGTTATTTCAGTTTTAAACCGAACCAAACAAAATATTTTGGTTCAGTTTTACTTCGGTCTATATGCTTAGTTTGGTTAACTCGGTTTTTAATTATAATAAACTGAAAATCGAATAAATCAAAATATTTGGTTCGGTTTGGACCGAAAAAACCGAATGATCAGCCCTACAAAGAAACGGAAACCAAGCATTGTCATGTTTGTGGGGTTACAAGGTATTTGTTGGTTGGTTGTTCCTTATTCTTCTATGGTAAAAAATCATGTTACATGGCTTCAATATGACTTTTGCTTCTTGTTTTATTTGAAGGGTCTGGAAAAACTACAACTTGTACAAAATATGCTTATTATCATCAAAAGAAAGGTTGGAAGCCAGCTCTAGTCTGTGCTGATACATTCAGAGCTGGTGCATTTGACCAACTGAAGCAGCATGCTACTAAAGCTAAGATTCCATTTTATGGGAGGCGTGTACATTTTCTGTTCTGTAATTCTGTTGCATAGTTTTCTGTCAAGTTGAGGCTTAATCCCACCTTTTACTTATATTATCTGCTTGATTATCATTTATGATTTCTTGTGCACTCGTGTCAAGTGAAATCCAATGGAATTTTTTCACGTCATTTTGTAGGTTTTGAACTCTGTACGCTCAGAAGAAATGCTCTCGTCCCTGCATAAGTTTTTTTTGGTTTTTGTTGTGTTGGCGCGGCTCTCCGAGAGACTTGCACTCGTTCTTATATTTTTGTACTTCATGTTATTTCCACTCATGATTATACAGACCTCGATTTACAGCTCTATGGAATCCGATCCTATAAAAATCGCAGTGGAGGGGGTGGAGAGATTCAAGAAAGAAAACTGTGATCTTATAATTGTTGATACACGTGGACGCCATAAACAGGAAACTGCTTTGTTTGAAGAAATGCACCAAGTCTCAGAAGCAACGGTACTCTAGAAATATTCTATTCTTGCAGTTAAAGACTGCATTTTTTTCTCTAACTGGGGCTGAATATATTTTGTTTGTTTTTTGAGTGCTACAAAATCGAATAATAAGGTATAATTTTTAATTTATGTACCTATATATATATGTACCATGGCAATTACTTGTTACTTATTTTATTCACTTGTTTATGAATGATGGACTTTTATTGGATCATGAATATTATTTGTGTCAATGAATGTGTAATTTATGACTTGATGATGAATATTTCATGTTTCTTTTTATGAAATTTAGAAAACTAGTATAAACTACGGATTATACGTGGACATGGATTACCCACAGGTTGTGGGCACAGGTGTTGTGTTCTGCCCGCTAGCTAGCGCGTATAAAAAAACCAGCGGGCGTTGATGGCAGATAGGGGGTATCTGCACCCAATCCGCCCCGTTGCCAAGCCTGGAGACAATTGTGATTTCCAAGAACAAGTAAGGAGGGGCGAGCAACTTAATTCAATCATTTTGATTCTCATAATGCCAATTGTGTTTAGTTTTGGTTATGATTTTCAATTTTAGATACCACCTTTTAGTTTAGTGTTTCAGTTTGGAAGAAAAATTTGGTAACTGAAATAACAGAGTTAATACTAGCTCATTACTATTTAATTGATCTGTTAATGTATTCATATGTGATTGATTTATATTGTTTGTTTGGAAGCAATTTAGTTTTTGTTGTTCATGGTTTTTATGTAAAGTAATGAGAATTAATGTTTCTCCTGGGTGAATCTGGAAGATGTCCATGAAAAAAAATAATAATGGTTAGAATTCAATTAAACAAACCATAAAATTGAAAAAATAAAAATTATTTTGGTTTTTTGTTTTATGGTTTTGAAGTGTATATTTCTGAAACAAAGGGGTAAAATATAATATCACATAGACCTTGAGGGGCAAATTGTAATTAGCCATATATATGTAGGGGTATTCATTATTTGAATAAGAGTTAATAATTCAACTGGATTGTTTGGATTGAACAAATTGGTTCAATTATTTAGTTCAGATTTGATCAAAATCAAATGAATAATCCTTAGATAGTTTTTCCAAAATACTAATACCAGTCACTAACACTTTTGTCAAAGGGAGCCAGTAAAAAAATGCCAAAGACAAACTACATCTTGATAGTTAATAACTGTCGGCTATGCTTGCAATAGTTATTTCTTGTTAGAATGTTTTTGTTTTTTAATTAAATTTAGTTGTTTCTTTATCATATCTTATGTCTATTACCTCTTAAACAAGTTATTTTTCTTATGAAAAACTCATGTTCTCTTCTACATTCTTATTTTTTCCTGATATTTATATATTTTATTTTTCTAGTTCCAAATAAAAGAAAAAAATAGTGCAGAAATTATTTTTTGATATTTATCTTATTGTTCCAGTCTGAGAGACAAGAAAAAAAAAATAGCGGGGGTGTTAGTGTTTCAAACCCTGCCTCATAGCTTTCCGCCCAAGGCTTTATGACAACTATGACCAATGGGGGGGGGGGGGGGGGGGGGGGGGGGGGGAGGCAGGGGAGTGATAAAGCAAACCCAAGCTTTTTGGGAAAAAAAAACTATTATGCCATATTTATAAAGGGGAAAATATTAAAATAAGATATTATAATATATTGAGATATACAGGTTGGCAAAAATGAAGTAAAATAGTTGAACTTTTGTGAGCCCAGCCAAGAAGCATTATAAATTTCACGAAACCCATGTGGACATGTAAACAAAATTATTTAAAAATTGTAAAAGTATCCATTATCATAAAAAATGTAAGAAAGCTGATGTTATATGAACACGCTTTCTCAGTTGTGAGAATGTGAAAACTAAATCACATAATAGAATAAATGACAACTTTTTAGATGATAATTTGGTTTTACATATTGAGAAATGTATTGCAAAGATTTTTATGTCCAGATCGTTTAGAATTAACTTAACCCAATTAACATGTTTTTGTCTTTTTGGGTCGGGTTACATGCTTGTCATGTTTGACCCGGTCAATTTAATTAAGACTATCAGCCTAATTTTGGTCAAAATTACATCCCTGCAACGTTGCGAGGATGATTCTTCACGAAGCCAAAATCGAACAATCAAACCAATTCGACATACTTGGCACCGAAGTTGCTGCTAGTGAGAGATAGATCTCAACAGAGGCAGATCTAGCCACGAATCTCACCAAGGTTGGGGATCGAACTTGATTACAGCAATCGGAAGATCGCACTAGGTGGAACTTGGTTCCAGCAATCGAAAGAATTTTCAATCGTCCTTTGTCAGTGCCTATATCGAGTGGAAGGAGACTCCAGAGGCCCACATGTTAAGAGTAGTGCATGCTTTAAATCAACAGCAAGAGGAAGATTAAGGAGGAAAAAATTGAGACATGACACCAAGTGGTATGGGGCCTCCAGGAAATTCACAGGGAGGTATCATCCATTGGAGAACACCAAGATGCAGGAGAACCCGACAGTCGGAGAACACCTAGATGGAAGAGACCAAGGCCGATACGGGGAATGGCATTCAGACGATGACAAATGGTTCTTTGGTGGTGGGATCAGGCAGTGGCAAAGGGCGGCTTCACCGAATAGCCTTGAAGTTGGAACCCCTTTGACATGGTAGGGCAGTAAATTTGATGAATTTTGAGGGTGCTTCATGTGTTGGCTCAAGTGAGTCCAAACCCAATTTTTTTAACGCGTTAACATGCACAAGCTAAAGCCAAACGAATAAGCAGTTAGTTTAGATTCAATACTTGGTGAGTTTAGAAATCTAAGAGAGCATCATTTCAAATTATAGGCTTCAAAAACTTATTATTCTATTTTTTGTGAACTTTATTTTTATTGCATTAGATAATATTATTGGATTTTGATCTATTAATTTTATTTGTTTAGACTTTGATGATATCCAGCACCCCTAACTCTAAAATTCTGGCTATGCCAATGACCGTGACAACACACCACTTTTGTTAGAGTTGCGGACAAATTACTTATGAAGAAAAAACTGCCGGTGTGCATCCGAGCCTTAGCCTAAATCCTTCAATTGCGTACATCAAAACTTTAAGAACCTACATGGTTATCTAGTAGTTTTACATGGCATGACAAAGAATTTTTCAATTGACTACTCGGACAGCTAAATAGCCTTTGTCCATAACATTTCATTTTTCACACAAATTCGTTTACGTATATTTACTCGGCCCTCTCGTCCACGATGGATACCATTCTATTTTATTTTGATCGTATACCGATGAAAAACATTTTATTTCAGTTCTTCATTAAATGAAATCACATATTATACTCTATAAATGTTAATTTAATTTTTACGGATTATTTTCCTAATTAGGTATTGCAACCTCATCTTGGAAAGTTTATCTTCTTTACTATTTACAGTAATTAATTCATAATTTTATTTCTTTTAAAATTTTTTATATAAGTATAAAATTTTTATATGAAAATAGTATCTTAAGGACTCTAGTTTATAAATATATTTTTTAAAAAAATTTTATAATAAAAATTAATATAAATATATTTGAGTCAAACTTTAATAAATAAAAAAAGTAAAATGGTCAATGTTTGTCAAACAGAGAAAGTATACTTTATAAATATCAATTTAATTTCTAAAGTTATTATATACTAGATAAGTAAATTTTGTGGACAGTCTCTTAATTTTAAATATCATACTATTTTAGTTTCTAATCTATTACCCGTTCTGTTTTGACCTTAATTAAACTCATTAAAAATTATTCACTTTGGTCCATTACAAAATAAAATCACATATTATACTTCTGCAAAATATTAGTTCTAACTTCTCTAATGACCATTTCACCAAACCCATATTATACTCTATAAATGTCAATTGAATTTCTAGAGTTATTAATAATAACTAAAGTATATGATGTTATAAATACAATTTTGTTTGTATTTATTCCACTGTGTTATCAATATTTTTCAGTATTTCTTTTTTATGTAGTACAAATTGAATGGTTGTTGGCATTTCCAACGTGTATGGAAAAAATGAAAACATAATATCACCTAAGAATATTTAACACCTATATATCTATATATATTTAATGAACAAACAAAAGTAAAGGTCAAACTAAAAAGATTATCCTAATCTTCCATAACTGGTAAAGTGGGCCTAGTAGTCAAATTATAAAGATTGCCCTACTATTCCACAAATAACAAAATGGATAATTTAAATGTTTTTTACAGATCCCCAAAAACATTTAAACGTTATTTACAAATTCTCAAATGCATGCAGATAAGTAATAAAATTTTTATGACCGAAGTACAAAAATTTGGCTCTTATCTCTCAAAATTTTCCTTTTTTTTAAACAAATTAAAAGTATAAAAAATCTAATAAACATAAACTCTAAAAATATTAAAAAAATACTAGCCTGATGTATCGCATGTTTAACTAGTTTGCAAATATATTTTGTGCTTTAATTGCAGAATCAAAACAAATAAATCGAACAGTTTCTCAGTAAGTTTGGATAATTTTTTTTAGTAGTAATGATCGGCCTTAGCTTGACTTTCTCTGGGTTCATCTAATATCAGATATCCCATGACTAGTTGACCAGAATCCATCACGCCCCCTGTCCCCCACTTCTGTTCATTTCGGCATTATTGTTATTATGATCTTATCATCATCATTCAGGCACAAATTGGTTGGGACCAAGTCACGTTGTTTTTATAATTGATTATTTAATTGTTAACATTAGAAACGTGATTTGGATGCAATATAGGATTAGTTTGGAAACAACACTAGTGCTTAAAGTTGAAAATTGACAACAATATTTAACAAAGGTTTCAAGAAGATACTTCAGCCGTGTTTCTTAGCAAACAAAGCAAGTGGAAGTCTGGGAGAGGCCGAATTTCTTTATACAGACTCGTCATCAGCATCAGGACCATTGATGGCCGATCGTAACCAGCGTGAAAAATTTATCAGAAATGGGGTGTAGGCAAAATAGCAGGTCACAGTCCAAGTTACCAAGCCCTACAACACACGAATGCAGATGTCACGGCTTATTTATTATACAGATCTCAACATCACCTGTTGCTAGCTCCTAGCTTCCAACCCCCAACGAATTCTGTCTCTTCTTCCATAATTGAAGTTGGGAGTTGGGAATGAAAAGTCACCTGTCCGAGAATCTCGATGTTTGCTTTAGGATAATACCAAAGGTGAAACAACCTGGACAAAGAACCCGCCAATTCAGCTAAGAACAGTTGCAGCAATTGAATTGGAACACAAAAAGAACGTAGCAAGGATTCTTGCTTAGGGGTGGGGCAAAGGTGCGAGTGTGAGTGTATTGTTTGCTTATTGTTCACTTTACTAAAATTTAGAAAACTAACAATTATCTCTTGAGGTTCGCCTTAATCTATAGTTTGCCCTCATTTTTTTTTAAAAACCTACACTTTGTCTCATGTTTCTTTTACACAGGTCAATAATAAATTTTAAAATTATAATTAAATTATAAAATAATAATCTTCCAGTAATTTCAATCTCAGTAATGTTTTCTTTTTATAGTTAATAGACATTATAAATTATCAGTTTTTTCTTTCTGTAAATATATTTCCCTTTCTACAAATACATATCAATATTTTTTTACGGTCAGTTAGCTGTAAAAAAGTATAACAAATCTTGAGATTTTTAAAACATTAATATTAGCCAATTTAAGTTATGGTTTTAAAAGTTATTGTCAGACATTGTAAATGAATGATGTTGTGAAGTGTAGGTTTCTGAAAATAGAAGAGATAAAATATAGGTTAGACTAATCCATAAAATGATTTTTGTCATTTTTTCACTAAAGTTTTTTATTTACGTAAGACATTTAAAAAGGATAAAATCCACTAAAACTCATCATTAATTTTATAATTTACAAACAAATACCTAACTTTAAAACTTTTACAGTCATATATCTTATTAGCTATCATTAATAAATAATTTTAAAACATCCAGGGGATGGGAGTCTCTCCCCGTCCCTACATACCTACGTCCTGTAACACATGAGGAAAATTAATTAGTCAGACGTTCATGGTACTAACCTCATCAGGGGAATTTCGGCTAAAGAGCAGCAGAGTCCCACGGCGGAGGCTAAGGTGAAGCCCAGCCATGTCCTGTCCAGAGACAGCCACAAAACCTCTGCCACCGCTAACAAGATGTAGGCCTCAACGCTGTCCGGTACTCCATTGCTGTACATTTGGGCGCTCAGTTCAATAAACAGCACCAGAGCTCTGCATGCGTCGTAAAACAACCCAACAGTCAACAGAGCAAATGTCTTGTGTCTTGCTCGGGAATAGGAAAAGAAGCACAATAGTACAGGTAAATTGCGTTTATGGCCCCCAACCTTTATTTATTGTATCATGTTGGACCTAAACCTTGATTTTATGCATGAAAAACCTCTAATCTCACTTAAGCATTTCATTTTGAACCTTTTATGGATGGAAAATATTAATGTAGACAGAAAATGCCACCTAGCACGCCAGCATCGACGATTTACCATGTAGCACAATAAATTAATTGTCATGGATGATGTGGAAAAGTAAGAAAGAAGTGAAAAAAAATTAAGAAAGTAAGAAAAAATTAAAAAAAAAAGAATTAAATCTATTCTCTGCCGCCTTCCTTGCAACTGTCGGTTACCCGCTTCGCTACCTTTTCCACCATTTCACAACCTTCCACCAGTATTATTTTCCCTCAATTCTATCTCTCCCGCCATTCCCACTGCCCAAATCAATCTCGATAATGGTCGCTTTCTTCAACAGTGATACACGTTTTCAAACCAAATTTGAGATGGAGAGAGGATGCTGATACTCGTTTCAAACACAATGTGGGGTGTTAGGAAACGCGATATGAAGAATCACGATGAAACACAAGGAAGAACGGTGAGATAGCAGCATGAAGGCGTCAGCTCAGCATTGGGCTGGGCGGGGAGGAGGAGAGCGCGACGGGGAAGCAAGGGGAAGGAGTTCGTGTAGGATTGGTGGTCGATTTGGGAATCGATTTGGGCGGTCGATTTGAACGGTGGTCAGTGGTAGTGGAGCAAATGACTAGTGGCGAATGAGCGGTGAACGGTAGCAGCTTTGCTTCTAACTGGTACAGAGCATTCATGTTTCATAAATGTTGGTCCTTTCTCATTTTTTTTAACTAAAATTTAACTTAAATATATTTATATTAATTTGTGTTGTAAAAGAATTTTAAAAATTATATTTATAAATTAAATTCTTTAAGGTACTATTTTCATATAAAAAATTTATATAAAAATTGTTTTTATAATTGATTATTTAATTGTTAACATTGGAAACGTGATTTGCATGAAATATAGGACTAGTTTGGAAACAACACTAGTGCTCAAAGTTCAAAGTTGAAAACACTACTTAATAAAGGTTTGAAGAAGATATAACAATCATTTAAACACAATTCATTTAGTATTAAGTCAACTTAGTCTAAAATTACTTATTTTTAGGTAAAGCAAATAATATATTATTAAAAAATTAGTTTACATAGTAAAAAGATTTTATTTTAATGGCTTATTATATCTATATAGTATTAGTTTTGAAATAATATAGGTTTCAAATAAAAAAAATTATAATAAATAAAATAAATTATTTTAAAGTAGTCAGACTTAATGCAAAAACAAACTAAGTGTCTGCACTAGGGACATACACGAAAACAGTGTGAATAAGATAGTTTCTTAATTCAAATTTTAAATTTAATTGAGAGATAATCACGCTATTTTGGAGGATATTTATGTAGAAAATCATGTAATATTTCTATTATTTCCTATTTTTTGGAATTTGAATTAATTGTCATTTCTCGTGTCACGTTTAAGGTGAAATATTTACAATTTGTGGTGGTTGAATATCCAGTATAATAATTTCAGTTTCTACATATGATAAGGAAGTCTCTTGTCTAAATGATTATGTTCTCCAAGTGCCCAATTGTAATGGTTGGACATCTAGTATGATAAGTTAAGTACCTAAACTTGGAAATGGAGTGTTTCTTTCTACATTTTTATGGTGACTAAATGTCCAATTATTGTGTTTGAATGTCTAATGTGATAGGCTGAGTATCTAAATCTAGTAAGAAAATATCTTGGCTACATGTTTGGGTATATATCTCATGTTTGCTTGGTCTCCAAGTATCTAATTATGGCAGTTGAGTGTCTAGTATGATACATTGAATGTCTAAATCTAGAAAGGGAGTTTATTGTCTACATGCTTGAGGATATGCTCTAACTAACACTCAGTTTGTTTTAACTTAATTCAATTAATTATAAAATGATTTATTTTTATTCTTACATTTTTTTTACTCGAAACTAATTTTAATTAAAAGCCAATATCATGTAACTATAATAATCCATTGAAAATATAATTTTTTTAATCTTATTAAATTTTTATGAATTTTTTTAGTTTTAGCCATTAAAAAAGAAAAATTCATAAAAATTTAGCATCATGAAAATTTACTTTCAAATGAATTATTACATCTACATAATATTAGCTTTCAAATGAAATTAATTTCAGGTAAAAAAATGTAAAAATAAAAATAAGTCAATCGGCTTAAGTTAACATAAATTGGCTAGTTTAAATAGTGTCCAAGGGTCTGATCATGGTATCCAAGTGTTGGATTATGGTGGTTAAATGTCTAGTTTGATAGGTTAAGTGTCTAAATTTAGTACTGTATAGTGTACACTTGTGGTGTCCAAGTATTCAATTGGTAGGTAGTTGAATGTCTAGTACGATAAGTTGATTCTATAAATTTGGTAAGCAAATATCTTCCAATATAGGCAAATAATATAAGACCATAAGTAAACACAAGATTGTAGAACTAGAGACCAGTTTTTGCACTTTGGAGTCTTCATCATTGTTGATTAGATTGAGAATTGTTTCCTATTAAAATAATAAAATGGTTCCTTAAAAATAGAAACAATAAAACATACATTTTAAAAAAAATATCCTTTTTTTGGTAAGCAGAAGCAAAAATATGGTAAACAAAAACTAGAAAAGAAGAAGCAAGAGAGTGAGTTGGAGCGACACATTGATGAGGCACGACAACCAAAGTATAGCAGTCCAAAGACTCCATGTCAGATTTGAGGGTTTGCACTAAACCCACCAAAGTAATATGAAGGGCCTTCATTTCCCAAAGAGCTAACAAAACTTGGGAGTTCAAAAAATATCCTAAGAATAACATGATTGTCTACTCATTTAATGTGGAATTTAAAAATAAAAAACTATTTTTAGCTTTTCACTTTTCATACATGTCAGTCTGAATGTCAATTTTTTTTGCATGAAAAATGAGAAATTATAATTAATTTGGTTAATGTTATAAATAAGAACAATAAAAAAAGATTTAATTCTATAAAATATATTTTTTAAAATATCATGATTTTCTCCTTGTTTAATGTAAAATTTAAAAAACCCAAAACTACCTTATTTAACCCTCACAAGTTGTTGTCTCCGTTTATAATTAGTGACTAGCGAATGCCTAAAACATCCATCCACAAATGAAACCAGAATGAACTTGTGGAATTCCTTTTCATAATCTATGACATTTATTACTGTAAGTTGCATTTACGGAGAAATTGAATCTGAACTTATCATCTGTCAACCCCTCAACACATGGTCGATTAAGTCCAGGCTCGACAGAGAAAAAGCAAACGGCATCACCAACCAGTAATATTGTAGTCATATCTTTGAGTAAGGTTTGAATTTGATATACACAAGATTTGCCATCTCTTTAAGTGCAGGCAGTAAGGCACACCAGTCACCAATAAGATTAGGTTTGAACAACTGATTTGGTCAAGTTAAAGATCTAACTCGCCCGATTCTCTAAGTTGAGTGGTTCTTAGTGCAATTGAGCTTTATATTTGTACATCTTAAGATTTAAGGGCTTTTTTTTTTTTTGTGCCTTCTTATCAATTGTAGCAAAATATTACTCAATATATCAATTTTTTTTTTGGTAAATAGGAATGCATTACTAAAAAGGAAAGGATACAGACTTCACAAAAGTCAACCTTGCATATCTACCTAGCAAGCACAAAAGTCTAGGGAAAACAGCCATTCCCAAAGCATTAGACTGTACAAAGTGCAAAATAAAGCTAGGGCATTTCCAAAAAACAACAGTGCCCTCTGCATTCCAAGTGGCTCCTCTCTTGGCCAAAAGATCTGCCACCGAATTAGCCTCCTGGAAAGTATGATCAATCTTCTAGAAAAAGTGCTTCTGGCACATGAGCCTGCAAAAGTTAAGTAATGGCATTAGTTCAATGGAAGTGGATGTGGTTGAATTCATAAGTTGTACAACAACTTTAGAATCCAACTCAACAGTTAGAGGGAAAAAATTCATGTGCTTAACTAGCTTGAGCCCTTCAGTAAGAGCCCAAAACTCAGCCAACACGCTACTAGCATTTCCCAAATGGCGGGCAAATCCAACTCTGAAATTGCCCTCCCAATCCCTTATCACTCCCCCAACACCAGCTCTACCCTCTTCCCGTAGAAGAGATCCATCAGTGTTAAGTTTAAAAACATTAACCGGTGGAGGAATCCATTTCACCCCAATTTGTTGCTTGGGAGGGAAAGGTGGGTGAGAAGGTCCCAAAGCACGAAATTCAGCTACTTTTGAAATAATCCTGTCACAAACATTTTTTGCCACGAAGGCTATCTTCTCAAATATTCTTTTATTTCTAGAGCATCAAATTTCCCAAAGGAAGAAGGAAAAGATAACCCCTTTTAGAACACCATACCAAATGGATTTAGAAGAGTCCAAACAACAATCTTTAACCCAGGTGAGAAAGTCATTGTTACCCACTTGAGGAAATTTGAAGAAGTCTCTCACTTCTTTAAAGATAGGGCATGCATAAAAAATGTGAGAGATATCCTCAACATTGTGATGACAGGCATTACAAAAAAGGGAAACATTCATTCCTCTAGAATTCAAAAGAAAATTGGTAGAATGCTTACAATTTAGAAGGAGCTAGAGGAAATGTCTCATCTTTGGGAGGATGTTAGGCCTGCAAATCCAAATCCAGGTCCAGCTCCCATTATCCGAGATGCAAGTTTCATTTTTGAAGAAATGATATGCAGATTTTAGGGAGAACTTACCATGCTTTGAGAACCTCCTAGCAGACAAGTCTAAAGTAAGAATAGCACGATTCACAACACAGGACAGGAAAAAACTTTTGATACTATCTAGAATAACAAAGGAAAAAAGTGTTCTACAACCACTTATCACCATCAAAAGCATCAACCACAGAGAGAGTCAAATATTGTTAAGTGAAAGGTCCACTAATTCTTGACTTCAAGGACCCTGAGCCCAACCAATTATCAAACCAAAAACTAATGTCTTTACCACCTAGCACAATTTTCCTCAAACCCTCCCCATGCACCTTATCTTTCAGGATCTTTTTCCAAATATGTGAATGGGCCCGAGAGGAATGAATCACTGAATAAAAAGATGGTTTTGAGTTTCAAAATTTAAACATGGCACCTATGGATTTCAAAAGATTTCAAAAAATTTATGTAATTTGCATAGCTTTGGATTGTCGTAAACATGTCTAATGTAAAAAAGTTTTGATTCCTATCATAATAGGGCCACCCTTTAAAAAATGATTTCTAATTTAGAATTAAAAAAAAAAAGACTTCCTCCTATACTTATTGGCAAGAATCTGGCAATGGAGCTTATCCCCATGATGGTTTGAATCTTAAGCCAATGTAGCAATATGAGCCTTGTTCAAAGAACTGCCTTTCTTTATACCCAGACCCCCATATCTTTTGGCACAAGTAACAATATCCCAGTTCACTAAGTGAATCTTACGCTTTCCAAAATTACAACCGCAGATGAAATCTCTGCTAACTTTATCAAATAGATCAAGAGTTTTGGTAGGGACTCTAGCAAGTTGCATATAATAGTTGGGGATGATGGATATGATAGATTGAGCAAGAGTGACCCTACCTACAAGTGAGAAACATTTAGCCTTCCAACACATAAGGTTTTTACACATTTTATCAGCAATGAAAGCACAATCAGCAGTAGTCCAACGTTTATGTGAAAGGGGGAAACCCAACTATTTACCAGTATTGTCCATTTCAGGAATGCCAAGATAAGTCACACAATAATTTCTAAAACTAGCCACAGTATTTTTACTAAACAGAATTTCTGACTTCTGCAAACTAATAGTTTGACTAGAAAGTTTAGAGAAAACATAAAAAACATCCTTAATAGCAGCACAAGTATCAATAAAGGCTTCAGCAAATAAGATCAAATCTTCAGCAAAGAAGAGATGAGAGAGTCTAGGTTTACTGCAGTTCATTCCAAACTCCTTCCATTTACTTTTCCTAACCATGAAAGATATCATTCGAGATAGAATTTCTAAGCAAAGGATGAAAAGGTAGGGGGACAGAGAGGATCCCCCTGATGGATGCCTCTAGACTGAGAGAAGCATTTAGATTGAGAACCATTGATAAGCACGGAGGAGTTAGCAGAAGAAATATAGTTCATGATGAGATTAATAAGAAGCTAAGGTAACCTGAAGTATAATAAAGCATTTCTCGCAAAATTTCGTTCTAACTTGTCATAGGCTTTTTCAAGATCAATTTTAATAAGCACGAAGCCTTTTTTGCCCTTTTTTTTAGAAAAAGAATGGATGGATTCCTGAACAATAATGGCGTTGTCAAAGCCGTTCCTTCCAGGAATGAAGCAACCTGAAAAGGGCTAATAATAGTGCTAAGGAAAGTTTAAGTCTACCCACTATAATTTTAGAATACTACTAGAAAAAGGTCATTTAGCGACAGTTTAATTAGCGACGGCTAAAAACAGTCACTAATTAGCAACGGTAAACAGTCATTAAAAATCCAGTGAAATTTTAGCAACGACTGTTAGTCGCTAAATTTTAATGACAGTTTGCCGACAGTTAGCTGTCGCTAAAGTTAGTAACGGCTTACTAGCGACGGGTAGCCGTCGCTAAATTTAGTAACGGCTTACCCTCACTAATTAAGCGACGGTTAGCACTTGCTAATAATTAGCAACTGATAGCTTTCGCTAGTTTGCCATTATTTAATCTTTATTTTACTTATTGTTTATTTTAGTTCAACAAAACCACTTATCCTATTATATGTCACTTGTTTAATTGTATAATTAAAAATTTTAATTTGATTAATTCGGATTACAAATCTGTTAATATTTTTTAAGTAATTAACAAAAAAATCTATTTAATGAAAATTAAATTCATTTGAATTGATTTATTGGCACATAAGACTTAGCCATTTTTTAATATTTTATCATCTCATTGAAGGTCACTAAATTTTAGTAACGGTTTTCCGTTGCTAATTTAGTGGGCAGTTAACAGTCACTAATGTTAGTAACGGCTTACCATCGCTAATTTAGCGACGTTTAACCGTTACTAATTTTTAATGACGGTTTACCGTCACTAATTTAGCTATGGTTAGCAGTCACTAATATTAGTGACGGCTTATACCGTCGCTAAATTTAGTGACGTCTTGCCCTCACTAATTTAACAACAGTTAGTCATCGCTAAATTTAGTTACGACTTGCCCTCACTAATTTAGCGACGATTAGCAGTCGCTAATAATTAGCAACTGATAGCATTCCCTAGTTTGCCACTATTTAATCTTTATTTTACTTATTGTTTATTTTACTTCAGTAAAACTCGCTATCCTTTTATATGTCACTTGTTTAATTATATAATTACTGTTGACACCCAATTTCGTCCGACCCTTAAAAGAAAAAATTAAATTAAATTAATTAATTACTATTATTAAAAAAAAAGTATAAAAAAAAAAAAGAGAAGAAGAAAAATTCTTTAAATTGTTTATGGGCGCATTTTGTTTTATAGGGTTAGTTAAAAATAATATATATATATATATCTATATGTGTGTATAAAATATAAAAAGAAAATTTAAAAAAAAATTGACAAAAATAAAAAGTTTGGGGTGAAAATGACAAAATTGAGAAGTTTGGAAAAATATGACGAAATCTGAGAATTCCAGGAAATTTTGGTAATTTTCGCGTCATTTTTGGGCGAAACAAACAGTTTTGGGCCAAATTGACAGAACAGACAAATTTGGGCCAATCCGTAATTTCGTGAAAATATGGGACCAGATTAGTAGTAAACAAAAGATGAAGGACTAAATCTATCATTTTTCTAAAATTATGAGATAAGTCTTTTTTAATTAAATTTCGAATTTTTTTTAATCAATGGAAATAAATCCTCCTTACCCTATAAATAGCGGTCGAAATATGCGAAGAAAAGGACGAAAAGAATCAAGATAAGAGCCTCTTAATTAAAAAAGCAGAAACTGTAGCTTTAGTCCCCTGGCTCTCCTTCCTTTTCCCAGAAATCCTGAACTTTTCCTTGTTGCTGTTCACGCCGTTTTCTTCCTTCCATCTATCCTTCGTTGTTGCCCAACGCCGTTTTCTTCCTTCCATCTATCCTTTGCCGTTGCTTCCTCCCGCCGCGTCGCCCTTCCCGCCAGCCACGCCGTCGCCCTCTCTCTCTCTCCTGCTTGCCGTCACCCTCTCTCTCTCTCCTCTCCACCGTCGCCCTCTCCCTCTCCCTCTCTCCTCCTCCGCCTCGCTTTCCTCTCTCTTCCTCCGCCTCAGCTCTTCCCTTTCCCCCGACGTCACCCCCTTGTCCGGCCGCCGTTCCTGCCTCCGCAGACGTCGCCCCCTGGCCAGGCCGCCGTTCCTGCATCCGCCATCGTCGCCGCCCCTGTTTCGCCGCCGCCACCGCCTCCCGTCACGCCGCCGTCGAGGAACAAGTAAAAAAATACGCCCGACCCGCCAGTTTTGAATTATTCTCCATTTTTAGGTAAAACCCTTGTTTAATTCTTCACCTTCTTATTTTCTTTCATTCAAGTCACTAACTTTCTTTTTATTTTTTCAGAACTAACAATAAACTCTCGTGTGTTTATTTATTTATTTTTCTTCTTTTTTCTTCTTTATTGTTATTTTTCATGGAAGGTTATACCTCCTACTTTTATGTGAATGGCCAAAAAGCCCCACTTTATTTTTTATTTATTTCTTTTATTTATTGTCATTTTATTTCTCTTTATTTACTTTATGCACTTTTTATTTTTTTAAAGTGGATGGCAAAAAGGCCCCACTTTCTTTATTTATTTATTTTCCTGCAATTATTTACTTTACGCATTTTTATTTTTTTTATGTGGATGGCTAAACGCCCCACTTTCTTTATTTATTTATTTTCCTGCAATTATTTACTTTATGCACTTTTATTTTTTTATGTGGATGGCTAAACACCCCCACTTTCTTTATTTATTTATTTTCCTGCAATTATTTACTTTATGCACTTTTATTTTATGTGGATGGCAAAAAGCCCCACTTTTCTTTATTTATTTACTTTTCTGTAATTATTTACTTTATGCACTTTTATTTTTTTTTTACATGGACGGCTAAAAGCCCCACTTTTTTATTTATTTAATTTTCTGCAAATATTTAATTTATGCACTTTTATTTTTTTATGTGCACGGCCAAAAGCCCCACTTTTCTTTATTTATTTAATTTTCTGCGTTTATTTACTTTAAGCACTTTTTATTTTTAAATGGATGGCTAAACGCCCCACTTTCTTTATTTATTTAATTTTCTGCGTTTATTTACTTTAAGGACTTTTTATTTTTAAGTAGATGGCTAAACGTTTCACTTTCTTTATTTATTTAATTTTCTGCATTTATTTACTTTATGCACTTTTTTTGTATTTTTTACATGGATGGCTAAATTCCCCATTTTCTTTATTTATTTATTTTTATTTATTTTATTTATTTCTTTATTTCCTTATTTTTTTCTGCTCTTTATTTATTTTTTATTTAATTTCTGCACTTTACTTATTTCTTTATTTATTTACTTTTTTCTGTATTTTTTTTTTTTACGTGGATGGTTAAACGCCCCCACTTTATTGATTTTTTTTTATTTACTTTTCCGCAATTTATTTTTCTTTATGTGAATGATTAACCTTGTTTTACTTATTTACCATTTTTTTATGGCTAGTCAAAAGTCCATCTTATTTCATTCTTTATTACAACTAAGCCCCCGTCCTTTATTTTCCTTCATCTTTTTTTAAACATTAATTGGAATTCTAAGACTTTTACTTTTTATTTATAATAAAATCTAACCTTTTATTCCTTTTATCAAAATAATTTTCTTTTTATAAAAAAATCATAACCAAACGATTCCACAAAAATCAATTTTTTTTTTAAAGTATATTTTTAAATCTATGGATTAGATAATTACTTTAAAAATCTTTCCTCAAACAAAAAAAAAGAATGGAAAAAAAATAAAAATAAATTTTTTGAAAAAATAATTTTTTTTTAAAAAAGAAATTAATATTAAGATCATTAAAAATCCATATTCCGTAAAAATTTATGACAAAAATTAATAATTAATTAAATAATTAACAATAAATTAAAATTTAAATTAAATTCCATGTCCGGGTGATCCGATAGGATCCATGGTTTGGAAAATATCAAATTTATAATAAAAATGAATAAAAATTAAATACCAAGATAAAAAAAATCCATATTTGGATAATTCGACAGAATTTATGATATGGATTAATAATTAATTAAAATATTTAATGATAAATAAAAAAAAACTAAATTTTCATTAAACTCCGTATCCGGGCGATTCGATAGAATCTATGGTTCGGAAATATCAAATTTATTATAAAAAAATTATACAAATTAATTACCAAGATTTTGAAGTCCATATTAATTTAAAAACCTACATCTAGATGATTCAGTTAAAATTTCTGATTTGAAACTTAACTGAAATTATTTAAAAGCAAGCAAAACAAAATTAAAATCAACTAAGGTACCAGTTTTGGTCGTTAAAATAGAGTTATTTTAACGTAACCCTACTCCCGAACCCTCGAACTCTCGTAGACCATTTTTAGGTGTCCAATCAACCTGAGCGAAAACTGATTGGTGGCGACTCCCGAAGATCCCCACGTTGCCACAATTACAAATTTTAATTTGATTATTCGGATTACAAATCTCTTAATACTTTTTAAGTAATTAACAAAAAATCTATTTAATGAAAATTAAATTCATTTGAATTGATTTATTGGCACATAAGACTTATCCATTTTTTAATATTTTATCATCTCATTGTGGCCCAATGTTATGAGAAATAAGTTAATATGTTAAGAACTAACGAAGGCCAGAAGTCACTAGTTTTAAGCGACAGTAAGCCGTCGCTATGCGTTTTATTTGTATAATTAAGTCACCGCATCTTCTCTCTTCTCCAGACGTCTGCTCAACTGCTTCAGTCTTAGCACTCTCAGACTTCTTCTCTTCCCTCTCGATTGCGAACCTCTGCTGGACTGCTCCAATCTTCTCTTCCTCCCCTTCCCCGACCTAAATTGAAACCTCTGCTCGACTACTCCAGTCTTCTCATCCTCCCCTTCTACAGCCTATGTCACAAATGCGATGAAAATGGCCAAAATAGAAAGAAAGAAGTTGCTTCTCTACTGTGGCATCCCCAATCTCCCTAATTGGTCCCCCTCACCCCTAGAAATGGCTACACGATTATCTTGTTTGCCGGAATCTTGCTAAAAATCGCTCCTATTTCAGGTATTGAAATCAAATTTGGAATCAAATCATCAGTTGTATTTATGGTTTCACTTTCCTTGCATTTTGATTTTCTCTTTGTTCCATGCTAGTTTCGGACGTAGCTACAGTGTTGTCAACGGTTTTAATCGCCTCTGTTGGTGCGACAGGCCTTTCTTTCAGCTGTTTATGGCTCCTTCATTGCTCATATGAGATTCGAACGCATACACAGTAAGTCTGATGTTGTTTCTGTTATTCGTTTCGCTGCTAGTTAATTTTCATAACCATTTGAAGCTATGGGTATCAGTTTATACGGATGGATTTAGGAAATTGGTTTGTTGTCAAATTTTTATGCAATTTTCATTTATTTTATTAGAAATAAATAATTATATGTATTGGAAATAATAGCTTATTTGTTTGTATCTATGTTATGTAAACAATTAAGAGCATCATTGACTGCTGTATGTAAACTTATTGTTTCTGCTTGAGGTACTGGCCATGGGGATTGTGGGTCTTAGATTAGAGTTTTGTGAGAGGTAGGCGGTTGTTCAAATTGTTGTAGCAGAGCACAATCTGCTGTCTAATGCTTCCAGGATCAGTAAAACAAATAATCCCTGATTAGTTCATTAATATCAGATCACCCAAGCAAAATCATCTAGTTTACTTTCTGGTTTTAAAACAACCAGAATAGTATAATTTCTCATTTTCCCAGCAAACCAGACTTTGTTGCACCCCTCTTAAGCTCAACAAGTTCCATTTTGCCTCTGGAACATGTCACTTATGCAAGTTCCAGTAGCTTACAGCCTTCATTTCACTGGGTCTTTTGGAGTTCCAGTGGTCCAACTGGCATAATATTTTGTAGCAACCCTGATTTAGATATTTAAGACTTGTTCCAGCTTCAACCCCTAAATTTTGAAGCCTTCTTTTAAAAGTTTGAAGCTTGTTTCATTCTACTAATTATTTTAGCACAATCCTTGGTTTTAGAGGGTATCTTGACTTGCAGTGTTCCAATTAACACCAAACATTCCAGTCACCATATTTTTGCTATAATAAACTTGTCTTGGCCACAAGACACTAATTTATAAGTCTTTTTCCAAAGTTTTGAAGTGATTCTTCTTCTACAAGTCATTTGAGCAATATTTTGGACTCAAAGAGCCTAATTGAGTTCTTATGCTCCAAGTGGCACCAAAATTTACAGTAAACTTCTTTTATATATATCAAAGTTTTCCAAATTGAGAAATCCAAAATTTGATGCCATTTACCTAAAGTTTGAAGCAAAAATGTCTTTGCTAGTCACTTTTCTAGCATAACTTAAACTTAAGTGATTTCTGAGTTGTGCTGCCTCAAATTTATTCAAATTTTGCAGAAAAGTCCTAATTATGTAGCTAAATATGACTGAAAATTTTCAGCTCAAGACTCCCCAATCTTAAAGTCAAACTCCTAGTCAACATTGCATCTCTTAGGCCAATACACAAGTTTTCTTACTCGGCAGCCTACCATTTAATTTTGGAACCAATTTCCTTGATGAAAAAGTTTTAAGACCTTGTTCATAACCTCTTTTCAACCTCATAGACCCCACTAAACTAGTAACTAAGCATCAAAACCTTAAGCTCAAGCCATAGTCACAATTCTGCCGCTCTTGCAAATTTTATCAGCTTGGAACTAAGGTTTAAGGGGGGTCATTTTTAGTTCTGGAGCTTCATTTTTAGCCAAACTTTACAATACCCATACTTTGGCCATAATAAAATTTTCTAGAAACAAAAACCTTAATTTAGAAGTCATTCACCCAGAATTTGAAAAGTACCAAGTTCTGCAAGTTGTCTTAGTAGCAACCTTGATATTAAGAGGCCATCTGCTGTTCTAGGGCTTCAAATTGCATGAAAACTTGCAAATAAGTCCTAAAAATGTAGCTGAACTTTGCTGCAAAATTTCAGATCAAGATTCCATTGCAACAAAGTCAAACTTAAGTCAATGTTTGTTTTTCCTCCCATCCTTCATACAGGTTTTTAGCAGCTATAAATAAAATCAGCTCCTTTGGCCAAAATTCTGGTTTCAAGCCATGAACAAGTCCATTTTGAAATCATAAACAAGTCTGCGACATTTCATCTCAGGATTCTTTCTCCTCCTCAAACTCAAACCTGAAGTCAAACTTGTTCCTTCTAGCTTTTTTTTTATAGATTTCTAGCAACTACAACATTAAACTCAAATGTCTCTTTTCAGTTCCATAGCTTCAAACTCCACTAAAATGTACAGTTATCATCTCTTTCCCATAAGAAATTTGTCGTAGTTCCTAAACCTCAGTTTAGAAACCATTTATCCAAAATTTGAAGCACAAACAATTCTGCAAATTACAGGAGTTCAAAAGCCTCTTTTTGTTGAGTTTTCTAACTTCTGCATTTCATAACTCATCCAAAATTTCCAGTCAAGTTTCATTTTCATAATGAAACATATTTATACCCAAAAATCTCAATTTAAGGCTTCAAAACCAGAATTTGGTATTTAACCAGTTCTGCTGGTCATAGCTTTTAGAAACCGGAGTTTAAGGGGTGATTTTGGGTTCCACTCTTCCAAAATGGTTAAAAATTTTTAAGGACCCTCTTTTATGCATAAGTAACTTATCCCAACCCCAAGACTCCAATTTAGACATCCTTAATACAGAGATTGAAACATATTTTGCTCTGCAGACCCCTTGAGCAACGACATATACTTCTGATGCATTTACTAAACTTTGGGTATTATATCCTTGCAAAACTTTGTTGTTATGTTTTTGTTACTTAATGAAACATATTTAGCTTCATCAATCACAGGTTGGTCAGTCAGATTAACACATGACCTTTAAATCTCATTTTAGAAGTCTTCCTCACATAGATTGAAGCAGCACTTCTTCTGTTGGCTACTAAAGCAGAAATTTGAACTTAGAGAGGTTAATTTAGGTTCCACAAAACATTTGAGCTATTAGTACATTGCATGGTAAAACAAGTATAGGGGAAAAAAAATAGACAATGTTTTTCACAATTCCTTCATTGTTGTTATGGCAGTAGGTTTAATTTGACTGTGTGCTTCTAACATGTTCCCTGCAATATGAAACATGTTGTATATTAAATCCTACCAACATTTGTCCTTCAATTCCCAAAATTTTTTTAAGTAGGTGTTTCTTACGCTAAGGAAGTTCTGTTTTAGGGCTTTTAGGTTGATCAAATGAAGCATTTTTCAGTTTTGAAATTTTCTAAAATATTTTATCTGTGTATTTGCAGCAACTTCAGGAGTAGTACAGGGACACAAAATTGTAGATAGTGCTGTTAAGAGTGCATAGAGAAGTAAGGTAATGTGCCTTTCGTGCTTCTGATTCCTTTTTCTCTTATCTGGAGAAAATTTTGAGCATATGTGCAAACTGAACTGCTATGGTTGCAGCGAATTACTTTACTTGTGCTACAAGCTGGTTTTGGGTAGGACAGACAGACACTTGGTACCACTTGTATATCTAATACCAACTATAAGTCTCTTTAGTTTTTTGTTGTAGTGATTAAACGTATAGTTAGCTAGTTTCGATCACATGTATATCTAACACCAGATGTAGCAATATCCCTCTTGTTTGGGTAGAGAGTTAATAAATATTGTTGAATGTTTGTGTTAAAACACTATTGAATGCATCGTAACTTTTACTGTGTTAAATTTGGTGAGGTAATATCCAGTACTAGCTATCCAACACTTTGATATATAGTTATTATAGTATATGTTGCTAGCATGGTTTAGTGATCCTATACTACTACGTTATAAGGCAAGATTGAAGTGTGAAAGAAAATTAGTTCAAGTGTTGTGTGTTGGTATAGAATACCTAAAAATGTCCCTAGCTACGTTACAGTTTAAAAAACTAAATTAAAGTATTATCATATAATTTAAAAAAAGGCAAACCCTGTAATCTGGTTTTCCAAAAATTTAATTCACATAATAAAGAGATACACTTATTGGTAGTAATAAAAAAAAGGTCAAGTTTCATTTTCAGAAAAAAATAAATAAATGATAGGAAGACAGAGAGACGTCTGAAATTATATAAGGCAGAGGTTTGGTAATAAAAACATACGCTAATATATACTTATATATATGTAAGTCAGAGTAGATGGAATGATCTTTTATGGGAGACGAAAATAGATAACTGCACCTATCCCCTAGTTATGAATTATACTATCAGATAGTTGGAAAAACAAGCAGCCACCACAAAATCAACATGTATATAATTGATGGGTTTCAAGAACGAAACCAAAGCGACAAACTTAGAACTCGAACTCCATTCCTTAATCACCTCAATTTAAGTCAAAAATTGCTATACTAACTAGCGACAGCTATGCGTCACTAACTCATTAACTAGCGACGAATACGCGTCACTAACTAGCGACGGTTATGCGTCACTAACTAGCGACAGCAAAATGTCGCTAATTCGTCAGCACATTCCGTTACCGGAAATTATATAACTATCTATTTTGCAACACTTAGATGTCACTAAAAAATTAATGGCAAGTAAATTAGCAATGGGCCTACACCGTTGCTATTTCATATTTTGCGAAGGCTGGCCGTTGCTAATGGCCGTCGCTTAATCGATTTTTCCTTGCAATGGAAACCACCTTGTAAATAGTGTTACGCAAGCCAATGGGTTTATAAGCAGTGATAGTTTTAGGGTGACTCATTTTAGGAGTAAGGGAAATTAGGGTACAGTTCCAGTCCTTAATGATCTTGCTAGTAGAAAAGCCTAACTGGATATCAGCGATGATGGAAGAGGAAACAGTCTCCCAATGTGACTTCAAGAAGACAACATGGAGCTTGTCTTGGCCAAGGGCCTTCAAATTCTTAATACTAAGGGGAGCAGTCATGATCTCAAGCTCCTGAGAGATGTTGGCAAGTTTAAAGAAAGCACCAAGAGACCAATGAAGATCATCAAACTCACCCTAAGAAGGATAACTAACATCCAAAGAAGTAGTGAAAAGATAATGAAAGTAATTCACAATGTGGTCCTAAATTTGAATAGGATCTGAAATCCAATTACCCACATTATCTCTCAAGTTCACAATTTGGTTGGCTTTCCTACGTTTCAAAGTCAAGACATGAAAAAACCCAATATTTTTTTCTCCATCATTCAACCAATTTATAAGAGATTTCATCTTCCAAAGTTCTTCTTCATGAAGGAGAATTTTATTAAACTCAGCAATAAGATCTTTTTCCATTAAGAAAATCAAATTGGGGCTTTTTTGGATTCCTTTCAATGTATTCAAGATCTTATTTTTATGATAAAACACATTTCCAAAAATTTCTTTATTCCATTTGGTCACAGTAATTTGAAAAATTTCAGTATTAAAATTGGTAGTACTGCATTCCAAGAATTCAAAACCACATTATGAAAATCATTATGTCTCATTCAGGCAGTATCAAATCTAAAAGGTCTTTGACCTAATCTGGCCGGCTTTGCTTCAGTGTTAAGAAACGAAGGATGATGGTCATAATGGGTTTTAGGAATAACAATAGAATAGGCTTCAGGAAGGAGGATTCTCCAGTCAACATTAATAAGAAATCTATCAAGCTTTTCCCTAATAACTTCCTTATTGGCCTTTAGATTAGTCTAGGTGAAATGGGCACCAGAACAACTCAAATCCATCAAACAGCATTTATTAAGGAAATCTCTAAATTGAAGGTTCTATTTTGATTAATAGAAGACCTCCAAATTTATCCGAAGGGGAAAGCAAATCATTAAAATCACCAATTAAACACCAAGGGCCATTAATCAACATGCCAACCTTAGCAATACAATCAAACAAGGAATGTCTAATAGAGACATTCGTGGGAGCATATACAACAATAAGAAACCAAAGAAAGTTAATGGAAAGATTACTGCTAATTACCTGAATTACAATGTGAATGCACCTGTCACAATGTAGAAGCTTAGTCACATCCAAGATGTGTTTGTCCCAACGATTCATATACCCCTTGAAAAGCCCTCAACATCTCACCTTAGGACACCTGAGAAACCTAGCTACTCAGAGACCTAAATAGCCCTTAAACCACTGTCTCTATTAAAACCACCAAAATAGGGTTTTGCCTTCTGATTATATCCTAGAATTTCCTGTGGAATCTTGGATTCCCCGCACCTTAACAATTCCAATTAAGAATCTTCATATCAACAGTTGAAAGGTGATGATCCCCTATCTGAAACTTTGATTGACTCGGGGTTGCCATCCACTAATTTGATTGCCGATGCTTTTCCATGGTGAAGGTATGGACATGATTGTGAGGTATCTATAGGATAGTGTACTGTAGTGAACTTTTCGATGGGTGTACAAGATGATCAAGAGCCTTATCAGCTAAGCCCCCATCATGAATCAAATTAGTTTGTTGTAGGGTTCCGAGTCAAGGTATCTTTCCCAAAAATTAGAAGTAACCAAGGTGAGAGAGAAGTGACTGCATCTCTCTCTAAAACTACATGACTACTTCTAACGGCTAATTCAGTGGCCAATACTTCACCGCCAATGGCGGCGTTAATGGAGAAGCAAAACTAGCCATCGCAGCACCAAGCGCATTAAGAGCACTTACGATATGGATAAAGATCCAACCTTGCAACAAAGCAATCAAAACATCCTCCTTCAGGTGTCGTATAAAGGCTCCTTTCTTAATACCGGTACAAGCTCTTCTGTTTTGACTAGCTATCATCTGGATTATCTTGATGAAGCTTCCAATGATGAAATTGACTTAGAGGAGGAGATGTCGGTGGTTTATTTGTTGTGCAAAGAAAAAAGAATCATCAAAGAACCACAAGTTAACTCTATAATTGTGAGAACATTTGGAAAGAAAGTTGGCTACAATTACTTTCCCCCGAGAGTGAAGAAACTTTGGAATTTAGTAGGGGATTTCAAGTGTGTTGACATTGGAGAGGATTTCTTTATATTCAAGTTTAATCTTACAAAAGATTTACATAGAGTCCTATTCAGCGGGCCTTGGTTTGTTGGTCCATATTACCTAACAATCAGACTTTGGGAACCAAGGTTTAGGCAGGAGTTAGCTATGTTTTCCACCACAGTTGTTTGGATTAGACTCCCAAGTCTCCTATTGGAATATTACCTTGAGCACATTTTGTGGAGGATCAGTGAACAGCTTGGGAACGTTCTCAAAATTGATGCAAATTTTGCAGCCAAGCTCCAGGGAAGATACGCTCGTATCTATATCCAAATCGATTTGGACAGACTATTTAAACCCAAAATCTGGATCGACCATCATATATAGAGGATTTTTTATGAGGGTGTTTTAGCACTCAATTATAAATGCAATTGTGTCAGCCGTAAGGAATAGTGAATATATCATTAAAAAGGTTTTCCCCTTGTAAGTAGAAAATGGTGCAAAAAAAAAGGTAAAATGGACAAATCGTCCACCCATTGTTTGTGATATAGCGCAGATCACTCACTATTGTTTTTTTTGTAATTAAGTCCATCATCCAAGTTTATTTTTTTTGGAATATTGGCCACTAGTATTTGCAACAAGGATAAATTAGCCACTAGGGAAACTAATAGGTAGAATATTTGGTTATCTTATAGAATATCCTGTGAAATATGGTGATAATATGGTTTATATTGAAATGGTAAGTTACAAAATTCATCCTTTAATTATATGCTTTTATGCACACCAATCCTTAAACTAAAAAATAAAACATAAGAATCATCTTTCTCATTGGATAGCCCTAGTCTGCCATGGCCAGTCCGAAAGCAACCTTGACACTGTCGTCTATGCCACCACTCCCAAACCAAATTAACTATTGCATCGTGTCTCTCCTGATACATTTTTCCATGTTCTTCTCTATCCTTTTCAATTTCAAAATTAAAAGATGGTTTCTTTTGACATATATGCTTAGAAAAATCTTCTGACAAATAAAATCGACAAGGAAGCTAGAAAAATGAGAAGTAGGAAGGGGAATATCTAGAAGAGGATAAGTATGACAAAGAAGAGATTAGTTCCAGAAAATAAGCCCCTACTTCCACCGCCAATAACAGCAACAAAGGTTTGTCACAATTCATTTCAAATTCAACTTCTCTCAGATCTCTTTTATGTTTCCTTGCCACTTTGTTCATCTTTTTTTCAAAAGGATTTGTGTTCTTGTTAAAAAGTTTTTTTTTGCCTTCCTTAATCATTGGGAATTGGGTTATATATTCATTGGGATTTCACAATTGCAGGTTTTTCTTCTTCCTTTAGTTTTCTGTGAGAGCGTATGTAAGAAACAACAATAAGGCAAACATAATTTGATGTTAGCATTTTGTTATGATGCAATAAAGAATGAGCTATATTAACAAGGAGGTAGGAAAGTGCTGTAAATTAAGATGCAGGAAGTGCTGAGAATACTCTCCTATTTTGATTCATCCAATGTCTGTAATTCTCATCCAGGCTATACCTTCATTTCCGTCAGAGAGAAATCCATGCCTGACAATGTAGCAACACAGTACTTGAGAGGAAAAAGAGGGAAAAAAAAGAAGAAGATGGTGAAAGAGAGAAGAACCAAAGTCTAAGGTGAATTTGTAGTGTTGGACAAAAGTTTAGGGGCCAAGTTAGGACAAATTAGCCACATCATCTGTGGTGAAACAGGGCCCCAATGCCCTAATTTTTACTAACACTGGTAAGCTCTTTGGGAACTATGATCCCACTTAGGTTACAATTGACTAGTTATTGCTCATGAAGTATCTTAAATTATTACGTGCAACTAATTACTTAGCCTACCCTGCATAGGAAATATGCATGCATTGTCCTGGCTATGCGATAACAATAAATTGAAACTATAAAGAAAACTATGGCGCCAGTTCATAAAACATAAATGAAAATAAGCCAATACATAAAACTTTAGTTGCTTTAACTACAAGTAGCAACTATGTGCATACATCTCAATCTTATATATACCCAAATGTAACCCTAGTGTTATACACACCAATGGACACTAGTAGAGACAATCCCTTTGTATGAATATACCATACATATAGACGACACAACAAAAATCTACTAAGATCTATCCTTAGCTCTTCACCCAAGCAAGCTAGCTTCAAGTGATGAGCCATACTTTCCTTGTACTCACTTAGCTTCAAACTCTAAGGCAAACACTTTGGTCAGTATTAGCTGACATCATAAGTAACTTAGAAACTTGGAGTTTCCTACTTAGAGAATAGCTTCAATCCAATAAAACTTAGCCTTAACAGTTGTCCCTTACCAATGGTTAAGCTCAACTAGCCCGCTTAACCTGCATAACACTTAAGGGGTGAGTACTCAAAAGTACTCAGTAAGGGATTTGGTACTTGCGGGGGAAAAAAAATGCAAGCATGCAAAGCGCAACAAACATACAAATATATATATATATATATATATATATATATATATATATATATATATATATATAACATACAAAGCAAGCAATCAACAACACAACCACAAACAAGGATAAGAACAACAACAACAATGCAAATAATGGATGGGTGGATGAATGAATGAAATATGCACATGTAAATGTACTTAGGACTTCCTTACACCCATAGGTGCTAGGCTTTCCATGAGCTCATACGGCTGGGGTACTTGGATACTGGCCCTCGTATCCTATGCTAACACTTAACTAACCCCATGAAGCCCTCTTATAGGCGTCTTAGAGTAAGTCGTCACTTACTCAAACCTTACCCACCTTGACGGGCTACTTACGGTAAGTCAACGCTTACTCCTTCCTTACCCATCTCTTCTCTTAACTTACTATGCAGGATAGTTGCCTGATGTAGTTCAACTTACCAAGCTCTTCGAGCTTAGTTCAGGGCTCCTTAGTTACTTACTTACCAAACCATAAAGTTTGGTTATGATCCTCTTAGGCTTCCTTCTCATTGCCTAAAGGTCTATGACCTTCCACTCGGCCAACAAATATCTGAAACCTGCCTTAATTCCCTTAGTGCTCCCTTAGCAACTTAAGCACTTTAACTTCCTTAGCAACCATTCCTTACCCTACCTTAACCACACCACTTAGCTACCACCAAAATAATGCATAATTCCCAACTTAGGAATGAGTTCTTGACCTAACCGAGGCTATGGAACATCTTAAATTAGCCTAGGAATGATAACCGAGAGTTTGACAAATTCTTAGGATACCCCGAGCTTGAAGGACTAATGCCTTGGTGACGCCACCGGTGATGTGTCGCCGAAGGCATCAATGCTCTGGAATTCTGACATCTAACGGCAACGCGTCTCGAGTTCGCGTCGCCACCGGCGACCTACCGCCAATGCACTACAGCATTGTGCGACAGCGTGCAAACTTGCACGAAACTTGTTCAAACTTTCCCATCCTAAGGCCAATTCACATGGGTCCTGTTTCTACTTCATTCCCACTCATAATACTACATTTCTATGCATTATTTGAGCTCAATTAACTTAAATTCTTTATCTCAAATCATCTTGAAAGCAAGAAACAAGCAATAAGCACATTTGAGCTCCAACGAGTTCCTTTGAGTTCCAAGCTCGAAATCAACCAAATTGGACACCAAGAGCATGAAGTTAAGACCATTTCTAAACATTTAACAAGCTTACAACTAATCCACAAAGATTAAAGTCCCTTACCTTTGGGTTTGAACCAAAACCTTGCATGAACAACTTCAAATGCACCAATCTACCAAAAATGAGCTAAGGGCTTGTTGGGATAGATTTAGAACCTTCAAATTTCATGGAATTTTGGCTAGAATGAGAGCTTTGAAAGTAGAAAGCTATGGAGGAGAGAAAGCCACTAAAATGGCAAATGAGGGAGATGATGAATAGTGTCATCTCCTCTACTTATATAGCCAACCTCTTTTCCATTTAACACTTTGGCCCTCAAACTTAACTTTGCATCACTTAGGCCACTTAAAATCTTCCCACACCATCACTCCTTGGTCCCAAAGAAAGGTTTTTCTTACCCAAACACTTTGCCCTTGAGTTACTTAAGCCATTGTAAGACATAATAGCTCAATTTCTTACTTAGTGCATTTTTATCCCTTAACTTTCACTTTTGGTACAAATGGCTATAAACACTTATGGTCTTAAATCAATTAGCTCAAAACACTTGCATGAACCTAATTTTACTGAAATTATGGTCATGCCACTGACTTGGGCCAAAATTACCATTTTACCCTACTTGCCCTTTAGGTGCAAATTACACTTTGGAACTCAATTTATCCTTACTTAGCTTGCTTTTGCTTGCTTAATAAAACTTATTTGAGGGAAATAACTTGGGATTTACTTACCTCAACATTCAAAATAAAGCAAATACTAGGAGAGCCTTTACATCATCGTTCACCTAAGCTTACCAAATCGAAGACATGTGCCACATCTTCATCCAACATGGACAACGTAACAATGGTGAACTAATTCACAAAAAAGATAATATTGATAATAGATTTAACTCCAAAAGAACAATAGTTACTGATCTGTCTATTTCATAAATATGGCCCATAGGTGGGAGGTTTGTCCCATTTGTAAGGAAAAAGAAATTCAAAATTCAAACTACCGTATAACTCCAATAACGAGTAAATAGAAGACATACATAATTTCCTGTTAAATGGAAAATTAATTACATAATCGGAGAGCATAGCCTGGGAGGAGAATTTTCTACGATGCAAATTAAGGATTGGGGTGGATGGTGATAAGGTTGTTTTTTCCTTATTTAATATTCAAAATCATTACAAGTACAACATTTAAAACTTACTATAAGAAAGTTAAGATGATGAAGTGTTTACTGCATGAAACCTAGAGGACTCTGTTATAAATTGACCACGTCTGAATTGCAAGTATTTTAGAGTGTAACGACACTCAAACCTTAGTCTTCTGCCTAGGATGTCGCATTACTACCAGTTGAGTTAGGCATGCGGGAAAGGTGGCAATAAGGTTATATGACACTTTAACCTATACTCTCAATCACCCATCCGACACTCTAGTATAATTGCTAAGGCCAAAATGAATATTTGGAGGATTCAGGATATTCGACTTTGGCCTCACTTCCTACACAAATGTCACAAATAAGCTCGTTTAGTTACCCGTACGCTATGGCTCTGAAAAACTGCCATTTCCCTTCTCCTTTATTACAGTAATAGTACCTGATTCCTTATAAACTTGTAATGATACTTCTAAAAAAAAAAAGTTCTCTAGAATAACTTTGCTTAAAATAATAATAATTCTTAATTTGCTCCATTTCAGTTTTTTTTTACTTAAGTTTAACCTGAATTTATTTATATTGCTCACTAAATTTTTTACAAAAAATATACTCCCTCCATCCCATTTTCTTTACTTCATTTGACTTTTTCGACTAGTTTAACTTGAATTTATTCATATTATTGTTTATTTGAAAAAAAATTAAAAAAATATATATTTAGAAACTATAGGTATTGATTTATCATTTATATATAATTTTTTTCATTTATATACTAAGATGTTGAAAATAAAAAAATCTTAAATTAATTACTAAAAAGTGAATGGTGCAAAGAAATTGAGACAGATAGAGTATTTAAAAACTAAAAATACTTATAATTTTTTAAAATATTAAATAATAATTAAAAATTTAGAAACTACACCAGGATGGAATGAGTATAAGGATATGGATGTAGTTTTTCAAAACAAAAATAAAAAGATTTTTATGGTTGTCAAATCACATGCACCAACTTGGTTAATGATTAATGAAAAAAAAATACAGAAAAATTGGCACGCTTTATGTAATGGAAAATCTATTCTACACTAATTTCATAACCAGTCTAACGAGCGGGGCAATACTTCATATAAAAATGTGTGCGACGTTGATCATATAGAAAAGATATTAATTAATTTGGTTGATGTCTATAACGTCAAGCGTTGTACGTTCCATAAAGTGATTTAAAGCTAAAGTCATATAAGATGAACATTGGAATTTTTTAACTGTACATAGTCTCGTAACACTATAAGTTTTACAACCCATATGTGTTTGCCATGGTAAAGTTAGTGGGGCCATAATTAAACACAACCTAAAAGATAGGCCATAATTAAACACAACCTAAAAGCTATGGACACAATAAATGTAACGGACTGCTCGAATCCAAGGACCATAACAGTTAATAAACATAACTTGCCCTTGACCAAACACTCCTCACACAACCTTCGATCGTCAATCTTATAATAATATAGTGTGCAGTTGCTAACACGCAAAGCCAAAAAAATTTGGTGCACATAAGATTCATATTGACGATGACAAAGTTAGGGATTGAATGGTTCAATAGATACAGTGAACGGTCTGGGGTGCCACCTTTAGATAACCATTGCATTGATGTCATCAGCTTAGATGCTTAAACTCCTAATAGCATCTCCCCAACAATGACCCTCCCTTTCCTTCAAGGTTCTGAAGTAAGCTAAGCTTTCGATCATAGAATCATTGCTCCTGTTTGCCAATAAAATAGCATAAAGGTAGCTCACCATGGATATGCCATGAGTGGATGAAATTTTCCCCAGTTTTTTTAAAATCCTAACTCAATCAAAAGCTCTTGGTTTCGTCTTCATGTTTTTGTAAATGAGTTTTCCGAAAATAGTGACTGTTTACGTAGATCAGAGTTCAGAAAGTGTCCAGACTCAGTTTTTTTTTCTCGTCGCTGCCCTGCCATGAATGTATATTACACCACTGTAAATAAGGATGCTGAAAAGTATCATTTGGAAAATAAAAGAAAGATTCATACCTTTCAAAAACTTCCTTCTCCTTTATCCTAAACTTGAGTTTGTCGCTGGAATGTTGAAGTTCTGTGAACATTAAAGAGTCAGTTACATGTATTTTGTTGTAGGAAGAAAAAGATAAAACTGAAAACCATAGCACCATTACTGCCGGAGCGTAGTGCTTTATAATTACTGATGCAGGTTATTGCCGGACAGTGCTGTTGGTGAAGATGACTGCTTCAGCAATTCTTGTGCTCGACGTCGAAACGGGAAGAAAGTTTTTGGAAGAGAAACCGACAGACATCTGAGACGTCAAACCTGGAATGGAACAAACGAAACCAGGATGGAAGGAGTAAGAAGGATGTGGATGTAGTTTTTCAAAACCAAAACAAAAAAATGATTTTTGTAGTTGTCTAATCACATGCACCAAAAAATTAGAGAAAAAATGGCACGTTTTAAGTAATGGGAAATCTATTCTAAACTCGTGGAATAGGGTAACACGTTACTGTTGGAAATTAACAACAGGCGATAGAGCAATGCATTATTTAGGACCTTAACTGAATCCGGACGTTATATACTGTTTTTGCATTGCATTTGACACTTCTCCCAGATTCTGGGAGCGGTTAGCGGTTAGATTCATTGGGGAAGCATGTAGGCGAGTTCGATTCTGTTGTTCCTTATATATTTTCATCATTGCAAGAGCCTTTTTGTATTGCTTTCAGCTTTTTCCTTTTTGTCTGTCTTTTTTTTTTTTAAATTCATTTTTCCTTTCTGTTGGATTTGTTTCAAGAAAATATTTAATTTTGATGATGACAAGTGTATTGTGTTATTGTGTTTAATCTCATTTTATTGGGTCAAAATAGATTTGTTAAAGTTGTGCTTAAATTCCAAGTATTTCAAGTGTTATTTCAAAAAATATGTTTTAAGTTTGATGATAAGACTTGTTTTTAAAGAGAATTTGGTAGGTCATCAAAATATATTAATATTTAAATCAAGTTTATTTTACAAATGACAAGTGTTTCTAAGTTACTCTCAAGTTTATACTTTAATACGTTAAACTAGTTTAATTTGAAGTCTGGAAGTGCTGCCTATTTTCTGAGTATCAGGTAACGTATTAAACTTCAAGTTTAACCTGTTATTCGCAAGTCTAAAAATTTCCCCCAAAATCCTTCAACTGGCGCGATTTGAGTCAAGATTTGAAATAAGACGAGGACGAATCAGAGGACGCCACCTGGACACTATGGCAGAACTTTTTATGACATGTCTCTAGCCGTTTTTTACCGTTGGAGGACGAAATCGAGTTTAACCCGTTAAACTTGAAACTTAACACGAAGTCTGGAAATTTTCCCCTTTTGCACAAAAAAACAGAGCAACAGTCACCAGAATTTGTAGACCTTTTCCAGACTTCCCCAGCAGGATTCCAACGTCTTTTTGGCCCCCAAATGAGTATAAAAACATGGAGAAACACTTTGGGAACCAACTTGGCAATAAGATCAAAGATTCATCATCAAATGCTCATCAAAGTGTTCATCATTTGAGAAAAGAGCCAAGTTTTGTGCTTTCACTTGTATATCTAGCTTGAGTGCTATTGTGTGAGCTTGTGAGTTTGTAAACATTCCAAGTCTTAGAATCTTTTGAGTGTGGAGTGGTTTCTAGTGAGCCTTAAAGAAAATTAGGGAGTGGTTTCTAGTGAGCCTTGGAAAAAACTAGAGATTGATTGGGTGTGAACCTTGAAGAAAATACCATTGTAATCTTGATCAAGAGATAGTAGAGGAAATCTTAAGTAGGCAAGCTTGAGGAGAGAACGTAGATTCTGGTTGGTGGAGTTGAACCTCTATAAATCCCGATGCACTCTTTCCTTGTCTCTCTTTATATTTTGCTTTATATTTTCCTTTTACTTGCTTAGTTTGTTCTTGATTTTTGGGTTAAGTAAATTAGTTGTAAAATTTAATTTTGCTAAAGTTCTTAATACAACCAATTCACCCCCTCTTGGTTGCATTTGGGCCAACACTTTCTTTGTCTACCTTTTTACTCCGGCTCTTTTTTTTTTCCTCCTTTTTCCCCTCTTTTTATGAATTGTTTTTTCACTTTCATATTATTTTTTCATCTTTTATTTTTTCTTGTTCTTCTTTATTCCGTTTTTAATTGTTCCCAGATTTTTGGGTTTTCTTTTCCCGGTTTCTTATTTTATTTTTATTTTTTATTTTATTTTTTTTAATTTTTAATTTTTCCAGTTTTATTTTTCTTTTGTTTTGCTTATGAGCAAAGACATGTTAGTTCCCGAAAAAGAATAAATATCAAAGAATAAAAGAACATATAAAACCTGGAAAAAAAAACAAATAACAATGAATAAAAAAACATGTAGGAATTGAAAAAGAATAGAAAGAAAATAACATATAGGAAAAAAAAAAAGAACATATTTATAAAATAACAAATAACAATGCATAAAAGAATGTATAGAAAATAAAAAAAAACATATAAGAATTGAAAATGAACAGATTTTTCTATTCTTTTATAAGTTCTTATTTATTTATTTTTATCATTCTTAGATGTTTTTATCCATTTTATTTTTTGTTTTATTAAATTTTCTTTTTGTTAGCTCTATTGGTTCTTTTATATGATTTATTATTTTTTTATTTTTTATCAATTTTATTTATTTTTTATCAGTTTTATATGTTCTTTTATTAGTTTTACTTTTTATTTTTTTAATTTCTTATTTGTTCTTTCATAATTTTTATTTGTTCTTTTATTAATTTTTATTTAGTTTTTATCAATTTTTTTTTCATCATTTTTATTTTTTCTTTTTATCAGTTGTTCTATTCTTTTATCAATTTTATATGTGCCTCCCAAATAGTTCCTCTTAAAGTGAAAACTATTTATTGTTTGTTCTTTTATTATCACCTATTTGTTTTTTTTTTAGTATCTATTTAATTCTTCTAGGAAAAATTGATTATTCTTTTATTTGTATTTGGTTGTTCTTTTTTAGAATTCATTTGTTACTTTATTAATAGTTATTTATTTTTTTGGCTTAGTTAGTTATTATTCCATCCATCCCACATTCTTTACAACACTTTCCATGTTCAAAATTTTTTGAAACATTTCTCTTTTTAATAAATTTTACCATATATATTTACCATTATACCATCATTCTCTCACCATTCAATTCATCTCTTTCACCCCTAGTGCTCAATTCTCTCCTCCCATCTCAGCGTTATCATCCTTTTTTAGGACGACGAAGGGAGACAATAGATCGATCAACGCAGACAACAAATCGAAGCGAAGAACAGGTCAATGGAGACTAAGGTGATAAATGGAAATCAAGGCATCATACATGGCGATCGAAGTGTCAGAGATGGCAATCTAGGCGATGAACCAAAGGAAGCACTCTAATCGAAGGTGCGATTTGCTATTTCCACTTTCGTCCTCACCGGTGTCCAATTCACCCATTCTCCTCTCCTGGGTCCATGTTGCCAACGTCCGATTCACCCCTGTTGTGGATATAGTAGAACAAGGAGACAATGTATACTGAAATTTCTTTGTTATTCAGCTCATACAGATGAGGACTTGATATCTCTTTAAATAGAGATTATTACAACGGTAAACATATCAAAATGTAACTAACTAGCAGATTTTATGCAGCTAAATATTGAATGCTAAAATGTCGGCCTCCTTGACTTTTTCTTCACGCCATCTCACCAGCTTCGTTCTTTTGAATCATATCTTCAACACTCCCCCTTGATTCAAAAGTGGTAATACACATCTTGCTTCGTAGTTCTTCAAACTTTATCTGAGACAGAGCTTTAGTTAATAGATCTGCAACTTGTAACTCAGTTCCACAGAACTTCAATTTAACTTCTCCTTGAGATACTAAGTCTCTTATAAAGTGATGCCTGATTTCTATGTGCTTAGTTCTTCCGTGCATGACTGGATTCTTGGTCATTGCTATGGCTGATGCATTGTCACAATATAATCCAGTTGCCTCCATTTGTTTATGCTCCAAATCTGTTAACAAGCGTCTGAGCCAAACACATTGACAAGCTGCAATGCTGGCAGCTACATATTCAGCTTCTGTAGATGATAACGCCACAGAACTTTGCTTCTTTGATATCCATGAAATTGCTCTAGACCCCAAAGTAAAGCAATTTCCTGTTGTGCTTTTCCTATCGTCTTGAGCTCCTGCCCAGTCACTGTCAGTGTACCCTTGTAGACAAAACTTCGGTACCTTTACATACCAGATACCATAATTTTTAGTTGCTGCAACGTATCTTAAAATCCTTTTTGGCTGCTCCATAGTGATGTTTCATAGGAGAATGCATGAACCTGGATATTAATCCTACTGCAAAAGAAATATCAGGTCGAGTGTGTGTCAAATAGATTAAACGCCCAACTAGGCTTCTGTATCTCCTTGCATCTGCTACTCCTGAATCATCTTTTTCCCTCAACTTCTCATTCATGTTCATAGGAGTTGTAGCAACCTTGCATTGACTCATGTGGAATTGCTGCAATAAGTCAGAGATGTATTTTTGCTGAGAGATAAATATACCTTCTGGAGTCTGTCTCACTTCAAGTCCTAGAAAGTAATGTAGCTCTCCAAGATCTGTCATTTTAAATTCCTTCATCATAACTTCCTTGAAGTTGAGGATAAGTTCTTGTGAAGAACATGTATAGATCATATCATCTACGTACAGACTTACTATGACTATTGCATCAGTGCTGAATTTCTTCAAATAAAGAGTTGGTTCATTAGGACTCCGCTCATATCCTTTTTGATGAAAAAACTCATTGATTCTGCTATACCAGGCTCGAGGAGCCTGTTTCAAGCCATAAAGAGCCTTCCTGAGTCTGTACACTTTGTCTTCTGCTCCTGGAATCTTAAAACCAGCTGGTTGCTCCACATATACCTCCTCTTTAAGTTCTCCATTAAGAAAGGCTGATTTGACATCAAATTGATGCATTTCCACTGCTCCTGTGCAGCAATGCAAGAATAAGTCTTACTGTTTCAAATCGAGCTACTGGGGAGAAAGTTTCTTCATAGTCCACTCCATGTTCTTGAGTGAATCCTCGAGCCACTAATCTGGCCTTGTACTTCTGGATTTGTCCATCTGAATGATACTTTGTTTTGAAGATCCACTTTAAACTTACTGCCTTCTTTCCGTCTGGAAGATTAACCAGTTCCCATGTTCTGTTCCTTTCAATGGATGCTACTTCTTCCTCCATGGCTTCCCTCCAAACTTTGTTTTCCAACTCAGCTTCTACATTTTGTGGTTCATCAGCAAATAAGGCGTATGTTGAGGAGTACACTTCAGCTAATTACCTGGTTTTTCTGTGAGCAGAATTTGGTGAATCATCACTTGATGATGGGAGCGATCTCACTGGAGTGCTTTGATTGTTTTCTAGTCCTTCTTCTAAATTCCTCTCCTCTTGCTCTTCTTCATTATTCATATGCAATGTTGGAGCTGCAGCTGCATCTATATTATTCCAGCTACTGTTTTCATCAAATTTAACATCTCTGCTGATGATGATCTTCTTTGTTTCAGGTTCCAGTAGCCTGTAGGCTTTAGACACCAAGCTGTAACCAACAAAGATACATTTCTTGGACCTTACATCCAATTTAGTTTTGCCTGAGGGAATGAGTGCATAACAAACACACCCAAAAATTCTGAGATGTCTTACAGAAGGTTTAGAACCATACCATGCTTCATACGGCGTTTGAATCCATACAGCTTTTGTGGGAGATAAATTCAGGATGTACACTGCAGTTGCCACTGCCTCTGCCCAATACTCATCTGGAAGATCTTTATTCTTCAACATTGATCTTGCCATTTCTATAATGGTTCGATTCTTTCTTTCTGCAATGTCGTTTTGTTCAGGTGTGTATGGGGCTGTTAGCTCTCTTCTTATGCCTTCAATTTCACAAAACTCATTGAACTCTTTCGAGCAGAATTCTCCTCCTCGATCAGTTCTTAGAGTTTTAAGTTTTAATGACCCCTGTCTCTCAACCAAAGCCTTGAATCTTTTGAAGCAATCAAATGCTTCTGTTTTCATGGTAAGAAAATAAAGCCAAATGAATCTGGTACAGTCATCTATAAACAAGAGAAAGTACTTACTTCCAGCAAGTGAGGTGGTCTTCATGGGTCCACAGAGGTCTGCATGAACTTTCTCAAGTTTCACTGATGATCTTTTTTACTGTCCCTTTGGAAAGGGCCTCCTGACTTGTTTGCCAAACGAACAGTCTTCACACACAAGATCTGAAATCCTTATAGAAGGTAAACCAATTACCATTTCTTTGTTGGCCAACAATTGTAAGCCCTTCATATACAGATGACCATAGCGTTGGTGCCACAGTTCAGATTCATCAAGTCTGCTACTGACTATCATACAATTGTCACTGCCAGTAAAGTCAATAGGAAACATTTGATTTTCAGTCATTTGTGCCTGCAATATATGCTCACCTGAACTTGTTCTTACTGTGTAGGTTCCTTTTTCAAACGTAGCACTAAAGCCTGCTTTTACCAGCTGACCTATACTGATCAGGTTATGTGCTAGTCCAGGTGCAAATTGTACATTTCTGATTAACTTCTCCTTGCCATTAATATTAATGGCAACTGTACCTTTCCTTTCAATCTGGATCTGTTTGTCATTGCCCAACCTCACTTGAGCTTTAATTGTTTCATCCAATTCCTTGAACTTTCTTTTATCTCCTGTCAGATGATTAGAGCATGCGCTATCTAAGTACCAGACATCACTAGAAGGGAATTGAGGTCTTACATACGTCATGAACAGGTAATCATCCTGCTCATCAAGATCTTCTGCGTACTTAGCTTGGCTATCTTTGCTCCAGCAGTCGTCCTCCTTATGGCCAAATTTTTTGCAGAAGGTGCACTGGACCATGCTGCTTCGTCCTCTCCTAGATCCACTTCTACCTCTTCCTCTATTATTGGCGTGTCTTGCACGCTCCCCTTGGATTTGGAATGCATGTTCTTCTTCCTTTCCTACTGTTCTGTTGATTCTGGGCTCGTGTGCCTGAAGTGATCCCATGAGTTCATCTACTGTCAAAGTTGACAGATCTCGGGATTCCTCGATGGCAGCTACTACATGATCAAATTTAGAGGTCAAACTTCTGAGAATTTTAGCTACAACAGTTTCATCACTTATCTTGTCACCATAGGAGCGCATTTGGCTGACGATCTTGGAGACTCTTGCAAGATACTCCTGAACTGACTCACTGCTCTTCATGCTGGAGGTTTCAAAGTCTTTCCTCAGGTATTGTAGCTTTACTGTCATCACCTTTGCTGATCTTTGATACTCGGTTCTGAGGATATTCCAGGCTTGTTTTGCTGTGGTGACTCCGGCTATTCTGGAGAAGATAGTCTCATCTACAGCTTGCTGGATAAAGAACAGTGCTTTTGCATCCTTTTTTTGAACTTCCCAATTTGTAACCTCTTCTGAGGTTCCTGCATCCATCCATGTTTCCACAAGATCCCAGAGTTCTTGTGATCTAAAGAGAGTCTTCATCTTTATGCTCCAGTATTCATATGAATCCCCTTTGAAGATAGGAATTTGTGGCTGAGTTACATTGACTGATGAGTTGTTTGCTGCCATTTTTGCTGAATGACTGCGTATGAAGAAGCCTAGGTTGCAACCTGGCTCTGTTACCAAAAATGTTGTGGATATAGTAGAACAATGAGACAATGTATACTGAAATTTCTTTGTTATTCAGCTCATACAGAGGAGGACTTGATATCTCTTTAAATAGAGATTATTACAACAGTAAACATATCAAAATGTAACTAACTAGCAGATTTTATGCAGCTAAATATTGAATGCTAAAATCTCAGCCTCCTTGACTTGTTCTTCACGCCATCTCACCAGCTTCGTTCTTTTGAATCATATCTTCAACAACCCCTTCTCTTGTTACTGTCGGGATCGCGCTGCTGACGGCAGTGGAGGAAAAGACGGAATTACCGTCCCTTGTCTGACTTTTGGGTCACAACACCAATCAATCTCAAATTCGGTGAGCTAGAGATGGAGGAAGAGCCAGGCGGCAATGGGAAGAGACTAAGCAAAATCTAAGGGAAAAATTGGAAAGTTCACGCAAAAAAGAACCTAGCCGTAAACTCTATTTAAAACCAAATGTTTCAAACAATGAGGGACAGATGGAGTATTTTATTAGTTGAAAAAATTAAAATAAAAAAAATAAATAGATAAATTTTTAAAAAGAAATAATATTATAAGAAATAAAAATAAAATAGAGCTAAGAATAAAAAATAGACAACTTAAAAAACAAGAAATAAAATTGGAAACAAAACAATTGATAAATTTTGAAATAAAACAAGGAAAAAAAACAAAAAAATGAAAAAAAAAAAAAACAGAAACTAGAAGTTGGGGGACTGGGGCGGTAAACACATTTGAAGCCGAGACTACCAGCTCACCTCCCGCCAAAAAGGCACACTAACCAACCCGCCCAACTCGGAAGTTTGTCCATGTAATGCATAAAATATATAAGTACACATTTTGAGAACGGGAAATGACAATTCTCAAATTCTTCAAGGACAGTATACGGAATAAACTAGGCCTATATAATACTTGCTCCTATTTTCAATAAGTACGAAGTCAAAAGCTTCTGGGTTGCGGAGCATTCGCTGAGGTCCACCATGCGTGGGACCTGTGCATGGGGGCAGAGCATGGTGATTAAAGTTGTGGGCAAGAAAAAGGTGTTGAAGGGCGGTCTCATGGGGAACATGAAATGTGAGATCGCTAGGATCGCCAAGGGCCACTTCAGCGAGGATCCCAGCCACCTATATTTCCAACAGTTGATCTCCGCCGTCATGTTCTGCCACCCGCATGGCGTATTTCATCGCAACTTGAAGCCCAAGAACATGCTGCTGGATGAGAATTGGGATTTGAAAGTCTTGGGTTTCAAGCACATCACCATGAAGGACTAAATCCAACTCGATGGGTTTCACTTCCCCAAGTGGACGTCGCCAAAGCTTCAACAGTTCCTGCCCAACTTCTAGATTCGAACCCAAATACTCGGATCACCATTGACAAGATCACCTCCAAACCTGCTTCCAAAAAAGCCACAGCCAGCCAATTTGTGAAGGGCACAAGCATAGTCGCCGTCGTTGGCTGCTGAAGAAACAGAGATGGAAGCCATCTGATTAAAGGAGATCACATGAGGCACAAATGTGATTAAGGGAGTTGACTGATCTCTTTTGTCAAGTTAAGGGACTGAGTAAAAATTCATGAGGAAAAGCGTCCTAGTCAACTGAGTTGAGGAAGCAAATATTTTGACCTGAGTAAAATTATCCAAGTTTTAACTTTTCAGGTGTTTATTAGCAGAAGGAAATGTTTCCGTTCGCAGAAAAACATTAGAACATTTAAACATTAGAACATTAGAACCATATTCTCCAATAACCCCGCAGATCCCACCAAAGTTCACGATGCTCGGGAATAAAACAGCTTGTTACACGCTTCTTCGCCCAACCACATTAAGGAAAATCATACTTGGAACGACTCAGAACCCAAAATGCTGCTTGATGGGAAGAAGTACATCACCTGCATGTGTGCTGCACTGTGCATAATAAAAAACAGCTTCGCCGATATCAGCCTAAGCCGGTAACAAGTATCCGGTGTTGGTGAGTGATTTTGTGTCTCATGTGTGTGCTATGTGCAATCTTTCCAGCAAATGAATAACTAGCCCTTCGATCTCCCAAGTAGGAGTTAATGCATCATAATGTGGTTCATTGGTACCAGCTAATGGTGGTTAAACAAATCAGTAAGTTGGACAATAGACGAATATAGCTGCACAAGTCCTTGGACCTAAAGCCAGCAATCCAGTAATGACCTAGGGATATTGACAGAGCAAAGACGGTATACAGCTCATATCGTGTAGCGATTCTTGGCAGCTCTATCAAGCTTCTTTGCGTCCTCCTGAAATAGGACAATCAGACCAACAACACAGTACAAGTGAGCAAGATGCAAGGAAAATCAGGAGCAAACACTCGTATAAAACCAGCTCTTACATGAAATATGAATCCAATAGTATCATTGTAATCAAGGAATTCCTTCCACTGTTTCCCAATGCTTATCTGCATCAAAACATATTGCAGTGCTTAAATTTACAACAAAAGCATCAAATGCCTCCAGACAGAACAACATGCAAAAGACCCACAGCTTCCTGACAGAAACCTATTTCCAGAACCTTTGTGCATTTCAGTATAATTAATGACTTATAAGCACTTGAACTTCAAGGAATCAGCAGTGAACTTCATAAAAAGAAAAACTAATTTTCAATATTCAAATCTAAAACGAGATATAGCACACATGCAAATGAAATGGATGGAACCATCAAGGAATAGCCGACTTTTGAGTTTAAATTACCGCAATCTTACCAATGAGCATAGAATATCTCAAAGTTTATGACAAGTAGTTCAATTCTTTTGCAACACTCACCTGAGCAGTTTCATTAGCAGCATTCTTTGTCCACAGTGCTATTTTCTCTTGCTTGGTTCTCACACTGACAACAGCACCACAAATTTCATCACCGTGATCAAATTGCTCTCCAATCATAGCCAACAACTGATGAAGACAGAAATCAAAGAGAGATCAGTGTACATTTTTATCCCAAGCCCAAACGTCACATGTACAGATCTATGTCACAATCTAGAGCATACCGTGTACAGCCAATAGGTATCTGACTTCCCTTTAGGCAATGTTACAGTCCATTTCCCTCCATTTGCACAGACAGGATCCTCCCACTTTGGTTCAATTTTATGTTTGAAGCAATGAAAGTCTGCACCAACACCTAACTTGCTTGGGCGATGTACATTATTGTACACACTGCGTATGTAAAGAGTTGTAATCAAATCACATGAACACAAGGAACCCTATCTAAAACCTTTTACTGAAGTGTAGGGTAAACATGTGAAAGGCAATTAATGGCAAACATAGTTCTGGAGCTCATAAAAATCATCAAAGACTCTAATAATACAAGTTTGACTCCGAAGGCAGCCCATGTGCATTGCAAAAAGCATGGTAGAAAACAAAAAGAATTCACAGATGTAAAAAGAGAAATTGCAACAAGGGGGTGGTGTTAAACTCCCAGTTCCTATTGAATTGCAGACAGGAGCATTTTAATCAAGTCAACTCGATAGAACTCTATCTCAAGGCCAATTTTATCATCACCATTCTATACAAATCATGTAACACAATATAACTAGGTACAAACATGTACAAACCCATCAACCAAGTTAGAGGCTGATTAAATGGATGACAGACTGCCCTGGCTTAATATATTAGCATAGATTAAAACATAAAACCATCTGTCTGAAACTGATTGTGTAAACAAAAGTTTCAGCAAAACTTTTTCCAATTTTATAACAAAAATCCACTACATATTAAGGAGGAGCTGAATAGCAACGATTCTAGGGGCAGAGCCATGGGATCACACACTGCTAGGGCAACACAAACATGATTAAAACATCGTAACAAGGTCCCCTAACAGGTACAAATCTTGTCGTACATCCCACATAAACACGAATCTCGAACTATGGTTCCCAAACAGAATACTAGAAAAGAGGCAAAAAGAAACTAAAATCTAGCGCCAACAAGAATACTTTTTTACTTATGAAAGAACACACCACGCATTATACATGAACTCTAGTTCAGGCAGCTCTAAGCTCCTTATTTCCATAACACTGACCATGACCATTTTCTACGCAAGGCAAAGTCAAGATTTGGCCAAAATTTGCCTTATCATGACCAAGATAAAGCTACAAATCCTCTATCCAAAATCCAACCAAAACACGAAGACATTGCTCTCGATAAATTTGTGAATTACAACACTTTCGAACACTTGCCGCCTCCCGGACAAGATTCAGAGTTACATACATGACGCTGTGACAATAATCATGGAAGCAAATATAGTAAACGTCTCCAGTTCAGGGGAAAACATACAAAGAAAACAAAAGAATAATCAGCAGCGTGATTCAAAAATAACAGAGAGCAAACAGAAAGAGGACTAACCAATCAACCATAAATAGAGCGAAAGATTCAACAAAGTCAAATATGAACTGAATCTGTAAAAGGAAATGCAAAGAAAACACACCCCCAGAACTCCTCGACGGTTCTGAAAGTGTAAATGTCCCGCATAGAGCTACCCCAGGCAGCTTGCTTCGATTTGGCCTGAGGATTGTCGAACCAGAAGGTCCAGGCGTGCTCCAGTGGATGCGGCTCGTAGGCGACATCTTTCCTCTTGGATGATTCGTCCTCTTCGCCTACGATCTCCCCCTCCTCCGGTTCATCCACTGCTTCCCGCAGAGGATTAGGATTAGGGTTGTTGGCCTCTTCTTCTGGAACGCTCGTTGATGAAGAAGATTTAGGGTTTTCCTCGACCGCCATTTCTTTCTCTTGCTTTCTTGATTCTCAAATCTCAGTCCTCCGCCCTAGCTCTGGGCTGCCAGCAATAAAACGAAGAAGGAAACTTCACGAGAAGTCCTGAGGCTTTAAATTAATTTCCATTCAAGTCCTTATAACTTGTATATATTTCTATTCAAGTCATTCATGTTTATTTTCATCACCTAACTCTTTAGATTTTGTATATTCACCCAAAATCAGATTCTTTGTAATGGCAATTGAAAGTTATTGTTAGGATTTCATGTTTGTCCACCACCTAAATCACGTTCCAGCCTTAGTTGGAACTAGTGAGTGTCCGCACTTTGTTGTGGGTCGATTAGAGTAGAAGCAAAAAAATTTTCAGACCGATTACATTTATATAAAAATTATTTTTAAAAAAGTCATTAATTTAAAACTCATGCAAATCCGAAAGGTTAATCTTTCACTTGCCTGATTGGGCTCCCTCCCTTTATTTCAAAAAATATCATTTAAAGATTAGAAAATAAATTATATCTATCATTTTATATAACTTAATGTATCCATATATTTTTCTAGTTAAAAATGGAAAAGTCAACACGTAATCTAAAATATCTAAAGCATCATTGTTTAATGAGATAAAGTGAGTATTTATCCAAACCGAGGTCTTGACCATAACAAATGTAGGTTTGGGGGTTTGAAACACAAAAATTAAAAGTTTAGAATATCTTTTATGTTTATTGAAATTGAGTGGGTAAAAGGCATGATTTTGAAATTTGAAGAGAAAAAATATCACTATGGACAACCAAAGGGTATTTTATGTAGTTGGACATTCTCCGGCCAGAGAACAACAAGCCGAGCTTCAGCCAAAAAAGGAGCATTGTAGCAAGGGTGAGTACTGTTGAGAGACAAAAAGCCTAATTTTAAAGTTTGAGGTCCAAATTATATCATCTTGGACAACAAAAGACCTATTGTATAATTTAAAATTTTGATAAGTGAGCTTTAACTCCAAAAATTTTATAAAAAAAAATTGTAGCGGGGGTTGCTACTGTTGAATTACAAAAATAAAAAATAATTTAAAAGTTTGATGACCAATAGATGTCATCTAAGATAATTAAAGGATCTATTGTGTCATTTTACCATTTTTTGTTCTGGACATCCTCCGCCCAATAGAGAAGATGGGCTTCAGCCCAACAAATGGATACTCTAGTAGCATGTCCTGTTCTTAACGTCCCTTTCATTCCTTGGATGTTTAATATATACGAGTTTTTCTTTCACCCACATATTGCAGTAGTACATTCTATGGTAAGATTTAATGTAAATATAACAAAATAACCATTCAATAATAAAATTTAAGGATAAATAAATGAAACATTAGAGTTATAGCGATTAAAAGTAATTTACTTTTAACCATTAATAAAAAAATACTTTCCCATGGAAATAGAAAAACTACAACAGAAATAATTGTCATAGAAGATAGCTACAAAAATCTTCCCTTAGAAGATAGAAATAACATTCATGGAAAAAGTGATATTTAAGTATTAACACAAAAGTCAAAGTGAAGTTTGGGATTAATATAGCAAATAAAAAGATATAAGTATTAAATTTAACATTGACTTAATAAAGGGGTAAAAATAAAAAAATAAAAAAGAACCAAAAAAACAAATAAATAGAATTTAGGGATTTGAAATGAGAAAGATCGATAACTCAAGGACTAAAAAGTAGCGATTAAGCAAACAAAAATAAAAAAATATATAGCAACATTGTTCATGAACAATGCCAACCTCCACATTTTCAATGTATTTTTTCTCTTGGCGAACAATTTTCCTAACCAGCCTTATACCTCCTCCACGCTGAAAGCCCAAAAAAGATATTACTTAACTCAGCAACTAGCATTAAGTGAGATTCATGGTGCTGTGCCAACAATTCATGCTCATAATCATTGCGTAGATTAGTGGAAGCAAGAGGCACTTTGTCACAAAATAATATGATGGTTTCATATTTTGAAAATTTTCAAAGTTTGCATATGGAAATGTAACATGGGGGAAAAATGGAAAACCCTTTTTCTAATATAATTGGACAATATGCTCTTAGCTCCTGTAGCTTTGGTCTCAAGCAGCAGTAGCGCCCAAACTTTCAGATTTGACAGTCTTGCCATCGTCATCATTTTGCCTTAACTCCAAAACTGAGGTATGATCATGAGAGGGAAAAGGATAGGGACCAAAGGGGATGAAAACAAATATTAAGGGACCAGAAGAGACATTTATCTGTTGTGGGTCTGGCATAAAAAAGCAGGTTAAATTAGGCCCAAAATTGAGTTACCGTTCATATTAGGCCCAAAACCAAGTTACTGTTCATCTACAATACCAATTGTTCATCTTTAGAATGTTAGTGTAATAATTAGTATTTTCGAACAAAGTAAATAACAATTCAAGCCCAACTAACAACATTTCTCCCGAATATATTTAATTAAATTACATTGAAATGTGTGTATTAATCTTTAGTAGAGTACCTAAAGGTTTAAGATGGAAGTTCCTCTTTGGCTTTTTAACCTTTCATTTTTTGGTGTAATGTACTCACCATTCAGTAGTTATATTGGACTCCGACTAATTTAGAATGAGTTGCATTAGACTCTAAATAGGGGGAGGCAGAGGCTCTCCCAAAACATATGTTTCTCTGAGAGTAACCTCTAACCTTTCACATTTCCGCTCATGTGGCTCTTGAGCTTTTTCATTTTTTCCCAACTTGGCAGTCTGACTAGAAATGTATTGTCAATATTTTAGTGACTCAATTAATGTCTTGTCAAAATTTGGGGCAATTTTTCAAATATCAATTATTAAAATTTCAAAATTTGTCAATCAAGCTCAGGCTCAAGTTTGAAATGCCTTCTTTCCTTAATCCTTAAACCTTCAATTTTTATAGTAGGTAGGCAATTTTTAATAGTAAAAAGAAAATATTAATGTTCAACAATTCCTCTTAACTCCAAGTTATGTTTTAGGAGTTGGATTACAAGTTATACAAATATAAACCAAATTCATCGAAGTGCAAATGAATTATTATAACAGTAGACATTAAAACTAGAATATATATATATATATATATATATATATATATATATATATATATATATATATATATATATATATTAATGATTAGAGCTTGCAAGTGCCATGAAAAATATTCCATTTTATTAAGCTTAGCTTGATATAAAAATACAATTGCGTTTGATCATGGAAAGGAAAGAACCAGTAACAAATCAAGTCTCTGCTAAATCTTAGTTGGAAGAAGGAACCTCCCCAAATTGCCATTTGCGTGTATGAATAATTACACCACTTCCTACAACAGCTTGTGGCCACATATTGGAAATGATATAAGTGGTCCATCAGGTTCTTTAAATATCATTTCAAGTTCCAAAAGCTGCAGTCTAGCCACCAAGGTCCAACTTTTTGGACACCCAGTTTGAGGCCAAATATTCAGGCGAATGGCTTGGTGCCTTTCTCCAAGATTCTGTTTTGCCAAGTTTCAAGCAAGTATCAGGGACTGTTTGGATTCATCTTGGGACACTCTGCTGAAGTATGCATATAAGGCCAGTTGCAGGGCACCCAAACCAACACCCATTCCATTAGGGACCTGTTTGTGGTGAGCACATAACAATCACATTAGTTTCATTTCATGAAACAGGCACTGCTTGTTTTCCTGGACAGGTTAACATTTGAACATTAGACCCCGCGGTAACAACCATAAGCTTACTTACATACACAAACGGGTCGTGTTTGAGAAGTCCATATGCAAGGAAAGCAAGACTCATGAGGAATGTGGAAAGGGACAGGCAAAATGGCATGTACTCAACACTCCTCATTTTGATTACCAAGTTCTGCAATGGAGAAAGAAACCAGAACGTTAAACAATGAGGGGAAATCGGGGCACAATGAAGCAAAAACTCTAGTGGTAGATGTAGTGTTGTGAGCTTACAATGATGAGTAAGGGAGAAGCAAACATGGAGATGAGTGAAGCAACACTCAAGCACCCAACGAAGGGTTGCCTCAACTGGGGATCTAAGCATCTCATGCTCACCAGGATCACGAATGCAAATACAGCAAAAACCGTCATCAGAAGCCCCAACATGTTCAGCTACATACATGAGCAAGACAATTTCCATGGTAGATGTTAGGCCTTTGATGTTGAGTTTGTACAAGAGAAGTGACCAAACTAGGGATTGACTAAGGACTTAGAGGGCACCTTCTTTGGCTTTTCGGAGTATTTGATGAATATAATGATGTAAACCAACTGGAAGACTGCTCCAATGGAGTTGACAGTGGTAACTAATATGACCCCAGGTGAGACAAAGGGCATACCATACCAGAGGCAAATTAAGCAGTTCAAGAGGGCATATATGTATGGCATTCCTGAGAACTGTTCTGTTGATTGGTTTCTGATGATTCTCCTAAAAGTGGGTCTGAAAAAGGGAAAAAACAACAAGAAGAAAAAAGAAACCCACATAATTAATCACTTCCTGTTCCATTTTTTACAAGGGTATTCTTTTCAGACGCTTGAAATAACTTACATAGGGGACACAAATAACCCAAATGCCAGGAGGTTCCCTGCAAATTTACGAACCCACTGGGTTATGATAATGGCGAAAGTGAAAATTGACTACTACTTTATCTGTCAATCCATTTATTCTTTTTGAAGTGGAAGCAATCTTTTTTCAGGATTCTTTCAAGTAAGTGGACTTCTGCTCCCAAAGCCATCCAACTTTCCATTCAATGGAAAAGAAAAGGAGTTCAATTCAACCCACAAACTCCCATCTATAACCAAGAAACAACACATATTTGTTACCTGCAATTCCGGCTGAAGTGCTGCATATGTCATGAAACAAAGAAGAAAACTCTGCTGAAGGCATTTCTCTCTCTCTCTCTGGTTTGTTTGTAGTTTTGTACATTAGTATTTTACTAGAAAAAAGTTCCTGATTGTATTAAGGGATATTCCAAAACAAGTGATTGGTCCAATTTGAAGAGAGAACTGGCCAAATATATTTCTTACTTTGATACATGAACCAAATTTTCACGGACACCACTTATCAGCTCACTTTTGAGGCTGTTCAGCCACTAGTTTAGTTGGTCAGGAAGAGCAAGAATCTCTGGACCTTTTATTTTTTTCTGGTCTGGAAACCTGAAAGGGAAAATAGGCACTATAGTGGGGGCCATTTGCTTTAGCATACATGTTACAAAGCCCAAAAGGCCACATGTTTTATATGCCAAAAACTAAGAGCCAATTTGTTTTGTCTAAAGTTAACTAACTTTTTTTAACTTTTTTATCTTTTGTATATGAAACTAATTTCATTTGAAAGTCAATATTATATAGATGCAATAATCAATTTGAAAACAAATTTTTATGATGTTGTTAAATTTTTATAAATTTTTCTTTTTCAAGACTTGAAACTAGAAAAATTCATAAAAATTTAGTAAGATTATAAAAATTATATTTTCAATTGATTATTGTAGCTATATAATATTGATTTTTAATTAAAATTAGTTTCAAGTAAAAAAGATGTAAAAATAAGAAAAAATTATTTTGTACTCAATTGACTAAAATTAAAAATGACTAGTAATAAGCTGACCCATCAGTCAATTGGACCAATAAGGGATAATTACAAAAGACCCCTGAGGTCAAGTTAAAATTACAACTTACCCCCTTCTATTTCAAAATCTACATTTTGCCCCTCGAGTATGAGTACTTTTTTTTTATTGTGCCCTGCATCAAGTTTTCAGATTATAATTTAAAACGTGTAGCACTTATCTTCTATTAAATTTAGAATTTTAAATAATGGTTTGAAAAATAGTTAGCGGCTTAAGTTATCAAGTTTTCTCTATCTAAATATAAAATATTTTTTTCGCATAAAATTATAGGTTTCTAAAATAGAGGGAGACAAATAGTAATTTCATCCCAAATTCTCATGTTGGTTTGTGATTAGCCCTAACCAATAATGGTCTGCAGGGATTTTATGCAATAAATTTTGTATTTATATGCCAAATAATCTATCAACAAATTCATATATTGAGTAGTAGGATCCAATGTGACTACGGAATATTAAAGGGTCTTCGACTAAAATAAGAAATTCACATCTTTCTTTATTTTAATTGATAAGTTATAAACAAAAATCGATTAAATTATCACCCAATTTGGCTCGCATTTTCTACCTGCAGCTGCCCGATTTTTTCATTTGACCCGGTCAAATGTGTCATCTTCTTCATTTTATAAAATTTGCCTTCCTGCCAACCAAATAACAAATAGAGAACCATAGCCAGCCAGGGGCGGAGCCAGAAAATTATGCCAGTTGAGGCAACAAAAATATTATTAATAAAATATTTTCACATTTATAATTGTCCGTGATGAGGTTTTATAGCCTGAAAACGCTGCATGATTATCTCATTGCTTATACCATCAAATACATTTTTTTCAATGTAAGCAACTAGACAGTCATTCATCAATTGATCTCCCATTCGATTCCGCAATCGATTCTTCACAATATTCATTGCAGAAAAAGCCCTCTCAACACTTGCAGTAGCAACCGGCAAAATCAACGCCAACTTCACAAGCTGATAAACAAGTGGATACACAATATGTTTTCTCATGCAAATCAACTTTTAAGCAAAAGCACTTATTCCTTTAAACATTTTGAAAATTGCTATTAGAACGCATATCAAGAATATAAATGTCTAATTGACTATCAAGTGCCATAAGCTCAATTGCAGAAAAATCTGATGGGTAAAGCTGACTAAGACGAATCAATCTCTACTTATTAAATGTTGAAAATGAGTCATCAGGATTCAAGCATGCTACACAAAGGAGTAATTATGTACTTGTTTCTGTGAATCGATTATCGAGCTCCTACAATTGCCTATCCAAGATTTCAACAAATAAATCTACTCGATAATGGTGTAAGTTTGTTACCTTGTTAACTTTATGAGCAAATCTTCCTGGAAACACAAACATGTCATCCATCTTCAAAGTGCGAATATCATGTTGATCACAAAATAAACAAACCTTTGTCATTAAATCATCTCATCCATTATTTCTCATTTTGAATAATCTTTCTTTTGCACTTTCTACTAGTTCTATTGCATTCACAATGTCTTGATCTTTTCTCTGCAACGCTTTTAACAATTCATCAATAATCCCCAAAATATTTTTTATCATGTGCAAATTAAATATGAAGTCAAAAGACTGTATCAACCCTAACAGAACATTAGCTTCAACTCTTTGCTCAGAATTCAAGCCTTCTTCAACAATATATTCAAGCACATCAGTAATAGCTGGAAACTGAACAATTAAACCAATTAAAGGCTCATAATGAGAACTCCATCTTGTATCACCTGGATGTTGGAGACCTCTTTCTTGGTTTAATCTCCAACCACTTTTAAGCTCACCACTTTTTAATACCTCAACAACTTTTGCAGCTTGACTATCTCGAAGAATATCTCATCGTTTATAAGAAGCCCCAACAACATTTATCAAATTTTTCACAAGAGAGAAAAATAATGCAATAGAAGTTTTATTTTTTGCTACTACCATAAGCGTTAGTTGAAGTTGATGTGCAAAACAATGTACATAATATGCTGAACTGTTTTCACTCAATATCAAGCTTTTTAATCCATTAAACTGCCCACTCATGTTGCTAGCCCCGTCATATTCTTGGCCATGCAATCTTGACAAGCTCAAGTTGTGTCTAGAAAGTATTTCCTCAAGTGCTTTTTTTAATGATAAAGCACTAATATCAAAAACATGTGTGCACCGCCATTTGTTCTTTAGAAGAGATATCACAAGATTCATCTATTAAAACAGAAAATAATCCACGCCCCAAATCATTAACATGGCATTGGTTGTTTCAGTTGTAGCAGAATTGATGATATCATACTAAATTTCATGTGCTGTTAATCTCTCGTTATTTGGAGCATTTTTCAAAGCAACTCGATTGATAAATTCATTATGATCTACCAGAAAATGTAGAAGCTCAAGAAAATTACCTTGATTTTTTTAAGTTTCTGATTCATCATGGCCTTGAAAAGCTAGTCCTTGTCTTAAAAGGAATCGAATGCAATCAACAGAGATATTCAAACGAATTCGATAATCACTTCGGGCTTGATCTGATTGTTTCTGCAAAGCACTTTGAATGGATTGCTCTTGATTCATTAAATCTTCACACTTTTTCCAAGCCTTATTGTGAGTGCTATCATGGCGCCCTACATGTTCTCTCAATCTTTCTGGCTTATTCCAACTTGTTTCTGGCTTATTCCAACTTGTAAATCCCTCAATTACAAATGCATCACCACCAGATTGCTTCCCATAATCAGGCCTAAATAAATAACAACATAGTCAATAAGCAGTATCTTTTGATTCACTATACTCCAACCAATTCTTATGATTCTTAAACCAATGGGGCTTAAACCTTCGTGAAGCCTTTCCAATTGTTCTCTAAGGAAAATAATGATTGTGAGGTTGACATAGGCCTTTTTGTAAATAATATCTCCAAATTTTGTCGCGCTGGTTAGGATGATAATCAGAAATTTTTTTTCTTACTCCCGGATCACTAGGAAGATCTTCTAAATTAATCTCAATACGTGCTTGCTTTGACCGATTTTTTTTCAATATCAACATCTGTTTCATGAGAGAATCGAGCTTCTTTTGGTATTTTTTTCAAATATCTCTCCATAACATAAACTGCATAAAAATAATAAAATTAAAAATTCAAATAATAATGATAATAATAATAATAATAATAATAATATATACTACTTTATATTCTACAAATTTATGCATTAAGGTTCTAAAATTTTAGAATTACCTGAAAAATTAGTATAGACAAATACAATCGAGATGATATTTGATAGAGGTTTGCGCTTTGCAGCTCTGTTCGTCGGGCAGGGGTAACAATTCTATAAGTACAAGCAACAACAAAGAATGGCAGAGTAGAGAATTGGAGAAGGCTCGCACAATTAATACTCACCGCAATGAACAATTTGCCTTTGCCTGGGAGAGGGAGCGAAATTTTGACACTGTCGGCCGCAATTTTAGACTTTTGAATTGCGTTGAAAAGTCTTAGCTTAGGTTTTTTACTATTTTTAAAAGCGTCTGTGTTGCGAGCGTACGAAAAGAAATAAAATAGATTTATGGGTCAAATTTTATAGTAGTACTAATATTTTTTACGTTTTATAGTTTTGCCACTAACTTTTTCATATTTTCATTTTAATCACTTATCACAACTAAATTAATGCACTCATATTTCAGTGGGGGCATCACTAAAAATTCTATGGGAGCAGAATAAATATTCTTTTAAACATTATATATCATATACATATTTTTTCCAAATCATTGCCACCACTCACACTAACGTGGCACCACCCCTGGTCAACCCTCACTCATCCATCACAGCTCTTGCGTGAGCCACCCCCCGCATCCTCCCTCACTAAACCCTGTTTGCTCACCATTCTTGAAAAGTACTAGGTTCGGAGATGGATGGTCAGGGGGTAGGTTGCGAGAGCTAGGGGTGCTTGGCTATGGCATGCAATGGGTATGGGATGGTGTTGGGTTTATAGGTTGGCAGCATTTTGTAAATATGTGGAAAATGGAGATGAATTTGCTTATTGCTTGACATATTTGACCGGGTCCAACGAAAAAATAGTGCAACTTTTTTGAAAAATAAAATGAGACATATTAATTTCCTACATTCAACCATACCAGTAGAAATGACAACATGGCAGATTGAATGCGGATACCTTCTATCCGTCATTTACGTCCATGGTTTTTTTAATACCCACAATTTCATAGGTATCCATAAGAAAATGAAAAATCTCACTCATACCCACAACCTGCAGGTAATCTGTACCCATAAGTAACCTGTGGTTTAAACCGTATTTTTTAAATTTTATAAAAATAAAATATGAAAAGTACATACAAAGTCATTCTCTACATATAACACAATAAAATCATAAAACACACATAATCATAACATATATATAAGAAAATATTTGGTAAGAATTAGTATAAAATATTAGTTAGATGTAGGTGTTGAATCTCATTATAATTAATAAATATGAAATTTACACTTGTGGGGTTTCGCGATTAGACAACACGAATTTACCTATGATGGATGTCCCCTACCCGCCACCCATTTGTACCCATCAAATGGATGTGATTCATTACCCATATTCGCCCAATCGTGGGTATTTTTACCTGTTTACCCACCCGTCATGGGCAAATATCCATAGATCACAAATTTCACTCACCTACTTGCCATCCCTATGTATTGGCACTCCAAATTTATTAATCTTTTAATTTTCAGACAATTTTTGCTTTTTTAGCATTTTTTAAAAAGGTGGTAGTTAGAAACAGGAAGGAGAAAATGTTAGGATAATTTTAGGGTCATTACTAATTAGGATGTGATTCATATAAAGGGATTAGATCAAACTTGAGCCTGTTAGACTCAAGTTTGGCCCCGTAACTAATCTACACTATCAGGCTCTAGCTCGAAAAGATCGAGCCCATATTTTAAGGCTTGAATAATGCTCGAGCTCAGCCCAATAGCTCGACAATTTTTAGTACAGGGGAAATGTTAGCATAGTGGTGGTAGAGCTCTGGAGGAGGAGATGACATTGGTTGGGGCAATGGTGGAGTAGGAAGCAATGGTGGAGAGCTCTGGAGGTAAAGATAGGTACTCATAGATATAGGGTGGGCAGGGGTGGTTGACTGTCTTCGCCTTCCTCTTTCTTCTGATGCCCACCATCACCATTTTTACCAGCCACATAGCTGCCGCTAGATTCATGCTCACTCCCAGCCATAGTGACTTCTAAATAAGGTGTGATAAGGGGATTTTATACATGAGCAAGGTGGACATAAGGCTAATGATCACAAACTATTTCACTGTGGACAACACTGATGAGGGAAAAACAGCAATCGAGCTTGACACTTGGACTTTGAGCACGAAAGGGTACAAGGGAGAGATCGAGTGATGATCAAGGGATTCTTTGTGTGTTGGACTCATGGACTCATGGGAATTGGGTCTAGGGAGGGATAATATGTGAAGGCCTATCAGGCTTGATAAGAGCTAGGGCGAAGCCTCATTAAAATCAAGTTCAACTCGTTTAAGTATCAAGCCTAAAAATAGGTTCAAATTTGAGTTTGAACTTAATAAGACTCAACTTGAAAAGCCTCAAACTGAGCTCAAACTCTAACTACCTAACAAAGGTCTTCCGGTTTACAACCTTATTACGAATTACCTGATATTCTTGTGTAAGGGCCCTAAAATTATCAAAAACCCTTCATTCCTAATGTGTATTATTCTATATAAATCAAAAGAAGAAAAGGTTAAAACTTTTTTGATGCATTGCAAATAATTAAGTGATAATTGGTAAACATAACAATATTATACTAATGACTTACATCCTAGATAATCATTTCAGAAACATGCCCTTTAGCCTATTAAACTTGCATTTGTGCCAATCCACTCATCAAATTTTTAAAGTTACACCTATTAGGATTGAGTATCTCTACTGAAAATTTTATAAAGTTATGCCATATAAATGTAATTTTTCTAAAATCTAAGAACTAATTCATTTTAATTTAAGTTAACTTAACTCAAAATTGCTTATTTTTTATTTGTACATCTTTTTTGCTCAAAGTAATTTTATTTGAAAGTTAATATTATGTAGGTGTAATAATCCATTAAAATTAAAATTTTCATAATGTTGATAATGTTGTGCATTTTTTTCATTTTTAAGCATTAAAAAATCATAAATTTTTTTATTTCTAATAGATTATTACCCTTACATAATATTACCTTTTAAATAAAATTGGTCTTATGCAAAAAATATGTATAAATAAAAATAAATTATTTTGGATTAAATTTATTTTAGTTAACATAAATTGGGTATAAACTAAGGAAATCTTTTTAGCTAAATTTTCTTGTTTGTTCATAAACTCTACACTGTGGTGCAAAACAATTCATAAAATAATAATGTATCAAATCTATCATTAAAGTAAACATCCTTTATGGCATGCTCAACTGACAAATGTAAACAACTAAAATAGAGTACTAGTATGTAGAGAAACAAAAAAAAAAAAAAGGACGAAGAGAGCATATGGATGAAATTGGTGCATGCATATTGTATCAGAAGTGTTGGTGTATGGCAGGTATGTCTAACTAGTGACTCATTTGTAGTTTGGAACCATATTTTTAAAACTAAGGCCATTTTTTAAGATATTGTGCGTAATCAAAAATTGAATTGTGTGAAGAGTAAGAAATTTCTTATGAAATAAGCATATGTTCATGTAGTGGAAAATTTTGATGTGGTTAAGTGGCATAAGTTGATGTGGAATTTTGTGCTTCTATATTCTATGATGTTGTTGATTCACTGTATTAAACAAGCTCCTCACATTGGACAAAAGTTGAAACATTATATTGATTTGTCCTTAGTTCTTTGCCCATTGTGTTTGATAAAAAATGAGTTTAGAGATCACTTGTTTTTTTAGTGTGGTTGTTCTATGTTAGTGTGGAAAGACATCACATGCAAATTCAAGATAAAGGGTACTTCTTAGAAAGGGTTTTGTTTTTGGATTGGATGAGTAGGATGGTAAAAGAGAAAGAGTTTAAAACTTTAAAAGCCACAGTGAAAGGAGCTTGTTTTGCAAAGAAATGGAAAAATCCATCACCATGGTAGTAAACCTCCGGACATGATCACCTATCAGATTGTTGAGTTAAGCTAGCTTAGGATAGGTAGTAATGTTAGTGATATATTTGGATAGATTATATTGCATTTGATGTTGCCGTGCAGCAGGGATGCCAGGTTTTGTTTCATTTTGATTTTTGATAAGGCTTTACCAGTTTCTTCTAATGTTTATGATCTAAGTGTTGTTGGGCATTTTGAGCAATGAAATATGCACCCATTCCCATCAAGGTGTGTCTATAAAAAAAAATAAAACAAAGAAAATAGTAAGAAAATCATATTAATATAACAAATTTTATAGAAATAATTTACTTACTAAAATTTTAAAATCTGCTTACATTTTTTGAAAAAAAAAAAGTTTCATTACATTTAAAAATGAACTAAATGGTATCTTACAAACCAATGACAATGTATGACTTTAAGGGACAACAAAAATATAAAACTGGCAACAAAAAGACTACTCATTTTTGCAACACTAAATGGAGAAAAAAAGAATTGAATCAAGCCAAACTTTATAGGTAAAACAGAATAAATATGGAGCACAGAGCTCACAACTAACTAGAATAAAACCCAAACCAAGCTAAAAATAACCAAGTAGCACTAGAACTCACCAGGTATTAGAGGTTTGAACAAAACTATTTATAAAAATAAAAAAAAATCATTGATAAAACCTAAAAGATAAAATCTGACTGTATTCTATGCAATCACCTCCATATCTATTACCAAGCATCGCAACACCTTAATAGAGCCAAGATTCCAGTGAACTAAAGAGAAAACTTAGATCCATTGCTACCCACCTCCAATTGGAAATCTACCTTGTGATAGTCTCGAGTCACTATTTAACATTAAAATTTAAAGGAGATTGTATCAATAATAAAATTCGATAAATAACATCAAAAGTCAGTTAAGCCATAAAAATATTGAAATATGCACCCATCAAGGTGTGTATGTAAAAATATTGAAAGAGAATTGGCCAGATCCAGACTAAATTCCGAATCTAGCAAAAAATGACAGAGAATGATGGGATAGACGGCAAAAGAGAATGAGTTGATTTGAATTTAATATGGTGATAACAACTTGTTATAAAAAAATTTATGTTAGTTTAAAATTATCATATGCATTGGCATAAAACAGTAATACCCATTGTTGACTTGTTATATAAAATAAACTAGATCAAATTATTCAATTTGCCACTTTTAAATTTAGAGGTGATCAATTTGGTACCAATTAAGGATTTAAACTAGAGGTATTTAGTGGGCTGGGTTGAACCCGGCTCGAGGTCAAACCCCTCCTAGCTTGGTAAAGGCACGACTTGGCCTAGCCCACATTAGAGCCTAGGTTGGGCGGGGCCAGGTTAACCTGGACAGCAGATTTAAAATTTTACCAAAAAATGGGCAAATTACACCTTAATGCCCTCCAACGGCTCCAACTTACTTTTTGACTTCAAATTACCATTTTGTGCACTCTAACAACTGGTAACAATTAGTTTTTGAGACCTTTTTTGTCAAAAAAAAAATTACATCTCTTGTTAATAGATTTGTTATAGTGGAAGGAAAGTATTGACTTACCATGAGTACATTTCATGCTAAATGAAATTCAAAAAGGAAATTACAATCTGATGTAAGGGCTGGAGATACCAAAATTCAAAATTTGAACTTTTCATATATCCACACTATACCTTTGTTATTATAATAAAAGTCAAAACTGAACCATTTCTAAAAATTAAAACCATTAATACTGATTATATATTTTATATTTTCCTGAGCATTTACTTTTACTAGTGAATATAGTACTAATAGAGACGGTAAAAACAAGAGAAAGGTAAAGTTGGTAAAAGTTACTACATTGCGCATAGTACTGGGTCACGTTCAACAAATCTTTATGACCTACTTTACTGTAGTTTGTTTTTTTATTAATAAAAAATTATATCGATAGTAGTGTTTTTCTCTAAAACTATAATTTAACAAATATTTAAAAAAACAAAAAAACAACTTAGCCCAGGCCCAAGTCCAGACCCAGGTTAGACCCTGCCCAGACCCAGCATGGATTTTATGTACTGTGCCCGACCCTATCCTAACCAGGCCCAGGCCCGGCTGTGCCGAGCCGGTCTGGGTCAATGTCCACCACTAATTTAAACCTTAAATAAAATGATAGCTATTACGTGGGCAAAACCGCCAAAGAATGTATTAATCTCGCTAATCCTTCCCGCCAAAACTTCTGGGTCATGGCGCTTTAATTTTTTTAGTTTCCGAAACATTTTCTTTGCCCGATGAAGTAGCAGAGCAAAGCTAGGGCACCTATCTCTCGCTCGCGAGAAGATGGGAATTCAAGGGCTTCTTCCCCTGCTGAAATCAATAATGGTGCCGACCCACATTAAGGATCTGGAGGGCTGCTCCGTCGCCGTCGACACCTATTCTTGGCTCCACAAAGGCGCCTTGTCCTGTAGCAGAGACCTCTGCAAAGGATTGCCTACCTCCAGGTCTTGCTTTCTATTTCTCTCAGTAGTTTTACTTATTTCAGTATCTTTTTCCGTGGATTTGAATGTTCGAAATGATTACTGATGGAATTTATCGGAATGGGTATATGGGTATTCTCCGTAGTAGTGTTTATTTGCTGGATTTGCCGACTGACCTTTGATTTGCTGTCAAATGTTCGTCGAAGTCCTCTTTAGTTGTGTTCCAAAGCTCGCCTCTTTTTGCTGGAATAGGACAGTCTGCCTTCCGTTCTATAGATAGTTTAAGTGATCTTCATCTTCTCATTAAAGCGAAAGGTTATATTTAGTTTGATTTTGAAGCACTTGAGATGGGTATTCTTGAGTTTTTAACTTCTTATACTTTGCTTTGCTTGTTAAATTGGAAATGGATTTATCTGAACAAATTTTTAACAACCATTTGATGAAATACTGTTTGTTTGTCGACTAGTCTATAACTACGTTTTCAGTTTGATGGCGTTTCTGGTTTCTTTTCTGGTGAAAACAATGGAGAAAGGAAATTATGCAGCAAAGTGAGATTTTCGAAAGGGTGGTTTCCAAGTAAGCCAGATAAAATTGTTGTGTGCCGAGATGTTTGTGAATCTTTGCCTAGCATATTTGTGTCTTCATTTCACCCTAAAAGAGTTAAAATTTAATTTAATAAGAATTGTGGCAAAGTAGTTTGAAACATTTATTTTGTGGAAGATTTGGTTTTATTTTCAATATGGAAGGCACGATTTTCTGAACATGGATAATTATTTGGGATACCATTGGAACTTTCTTGAGCTTTTGTAGTTGAAAACAGGATGGGAGACGAATGAAAAGATGCTTCATTCACATGCATGACTTCGAATGCATGCTAATGTAATTTGGAACAATTCTTGCATATGATCTTTCAGGCACATTGAGTATTGTATGCATAGAGTGAACTTGTTGCGGCATTATGGTGTCAAGCCTATTCTTGTGTTTGATGGAGGCCCTCTTCCTATGAAGATTGAGCAGGAGAACAAGCGTGCAAGGTATGACTTGAATAAACTTACGTAGGAGTAGACCTTTACAGTGCGTGTCATGTCTTACACAGATGTCTTTCACAATGCACATACATTAAGCATGAAACCAATGTATGCATCCATGTAAGCATAACCTAAATTAAAAATGCCTTATGTTTATTTCCTGTTGAACGTGTATAAGATAGATTCCTTCCATTCTATAACCCATGACTTTTCAGTCAAAGTTCCATTTCCAGATTGCATTTCTCATCACATAATCCCCTTTGCTAAGTAATGCATGATAAAGCTTCCATGTCAGTATGGCTTGAACTTAACTTCCTTTACTGCTTGGTGCTCGTCTAATGTGATTTTCTGTCTGCCTATATGTTGTTCAAGAATACATATTTGACAGAAACAACTAGTTTTCTTGTCTCACCTCCAATTATGATCTACAGAAATTAGTTTATTTGACATAAATGCAGAACAAGGAAGGAGAATCTTGCGCGGGCCATGGATCATGAGTCATGTGGAAATTCCTCTGCTGCTTATGAGTGCTATCAAAAGGCTGTTGATATTTCTCCATCCATTGCACATGGCTTAATCCAGGCAAGTAATGGGGCTTTGGAACTGTGGTGGAATAATTCCATCAAGCGATCCAACATCACAAAAACATTTACCTTCTGCGGTGACCTTCTCCCTTCCCTTTCTGTGCTGATTTGGTTGCCTGTTCTAGGTTCTGAAGCAAGAGAGTATACCATGCATTGTTGCACCATATGAGGCTGATGCCCAGATGACGTTCTTGGCACTCAGTAAACAAGTTGATGCGGTTATCACTGAGGACTCTGATCTTATACCATTTGGTTGTCCAAGAGTAAGCATTACAGTTTTCTTTTAATGTTACATGAGTAAAAAGGCTGTTCATGATTTGTGTAGTGTGTCTCTAGCTCTCTCATAAGGAAAATAGTCCGATGCTCTTTACTTTTTTGGTCTTACTATGGTTCTCATACTTAAATTATGTGATTAACAAATCCAGATCATATACAAAATGGATAAGTTTGGCCAAGGTCTTGAGTTCAAGTACTCAATGCTATCGCTGAACAAAGAGCCAAGTTTTGCTGGATTCACAAGGCGGATGCTGCTTGAGATGTGCATTTTGAGTGGTTGTGACTATTTGCCATCATTATCAGGGATGGGGCCAAGACGGGCTCATGCGCTTATTGTGAAGTTCAATAGTTATGAAAAGGTGAGCGTTATGATGAGTTTGACCAAATGTATAGGTTAAAATAGAAGGATCTAGAAGGGATATTTAAATTTTGGCAACTAAAGGGTCAGAATCAACTTTTGTTGCTCATTGCAATTCCTGCCTCATTTGTAGTTTATATCATTTCTCTTTTCTGATATACCAAGTGATCTGATTATTTTCAGGTAATTAAGCACCTGCGCTATAGCACCCTTGCAGTTCCTCCTCTCTATGAAGAGTCATTCAAGAAAGCAATATTGACATTCCAACATCAACGAGTCTATGATCCAGTGACAGAAAACATTGTACATCTATCTGACATATCAGACGACATTGGTGATGATCTGGACTTCTTGGGCCCATATCCTTTGCCTTTAAGTAATACTTGTATCATGCAATTACTTTTCAAGAATTTAAGACTTGAGTTTGACACCTTGACTTTGGATACATCAATGCCTCAACACATAGCCATAGGTATAGCACAAGGAGATATTGATCCATTCACACAAATGCCATTTGAGGTAACCTTTTATCTGTATCCTTTCAACACCAATTTTTCCTGACTATCGTGAATAGTGCTTGTTATCATATTGAGTTGTTTCTTTTTGTTTTAGCTGTAAGGAAGCGATGTGTTTTACCAGTTGATAAGAAAAGGTGTTTCAGCAACAAATAGTGTAGTTTGTGTGGCTGGTAGTGATCTACTTTTGATTTGGCATATCTGTATGAACATGAATGTGTAACAAATTGTTGCATGGTTTACCAGGATAGAAGTAAGTAAAAGATTCACCTAAATCCATTAACTTCCCTGAGTCTGGTTTCCTGGCTGTCCTCTCCTCAATTATGTTGATATATGTTTTGTAAAGTGCGAATGATGTGTACTTAAACGTATCAACTCAAAAATTACCCAACTGTCTTTAGGTATCCCATGAATTTAAACTTTTTATTTTCCCCTTTTTGTTTGTTCTTATATGACGAAATCTTAAGTTTTCATGAAGTTGCTGATTTTTGTTACTACTTCTGCAAACATCTGTAGCAAATACTTATTTAAGTGTTGCCTGTTCACAAAGTTTCTGATCTTTACTTGGGGTCAATTCTGTTGCAAAGCAGGGCCAACGTGCATGTGCTCCGGGGGAGGTTGGCATAAATATTGATGAAAGAAGATCTAAACCCAAAAGTGAAAGGAAAAAACTGGAATTACCTGTGCAGAAGAATCTCCTGACAAAATACTTTTGTATCCTAAAAAGTTAAATGCCAATCTTCAAGCTGTCTTACTATTGAATACAGTACTTACTCTGAGGCTGAAACATGTTAGGGAAGCCTGAGTTGGATATCCCGGATTGCATGCCTCGTGCACAGTGAAAAGAACAAGAGTCAGTCATGTTGTCTGCTTATATCTGTCCTTCTTTTGTGCATGTTCTCTTGTAACTTAGTATGACCTTCCACTTCCCTTGTTACAATTCCTTAACAACTTAAGGTTTTGCATCTCTTGAAGCAAGGAGAAACTTCAAGGCCCCACGTGCATCACCCAAGAATCCAAGTCCCATCACTAACGATTGCTTCACTCCTGACGAACAACTCAGTATGGAGGACACTTCCTCTGAAATAAATTGCTCCTTTTCATCCTCTATTGACTCTGAGAATGTCGACAATGCCTCTCGCGACATCAATGTAAGTGTTCTGGCTTCTTTTCCCGCAATAGAAAAATGAAAAGGAAAAAAGATCACTCTCATGATGTGAATATTCAAATGATTTAAGTTGATATTGGCTGTCTTCTGATCATCCCATGCCTTGTGGAAAATTGTAGGTTCAAAATGATGGTTTTTGTTCAATCATCCCTGAGAGCTCAAACTCTCTATGTCCCAGTAAGCACATAGATTTGCCCATAAATTTTTACAATTACAACTTTTCAGTATATATGTTAACTTGGTGCATTCATGACGCTTGCAGCTTTATTGGATGAGATGAGACGTCCAGATCAAAGTCGACAGCCACCTGCTGGCCAGTCAGAGGATCAGCTATATTCAACATCCCACGACAAGCAAGGGGGTGGGATTGCTTCAGCTGTGGTTGGTGGTGGAACAAGAACAGGAAATGGGAGCGTAGTAATAAGAAGTCGGTATTTTCAGGACAAACAAGTAAAGAAAAATGATCAGGAAACTAAAGAAGCGAACCTTTTTAGCAAGGCTGATAAGGCTTGTCAGTCAGTTGAGGATTGCATCTCTGATGGTCCTGGTCATAATTATTTCGAAGGCACAGCTGTTAAAAGGAAAGCATCCTTGATTGAGTGTGTTCAGAAAGTAAGTTCATTTCTCTTTATTGTTTTATTTTTTTTTTTGTTTCAATTATTTGTAAATATGTCAACCATTATAATTCTACTCTTTTCGTCAGGAGAATATGAAATCTAGGGACATCCTTGCAAATACGTCTCCAGGTGAAAATGGTATGCTTCATATGGAAAATGCTTTAAATATTGTGCTTCTAGGAAATTATTCTTGAAATAATATCGTCACTGATATATTTGCCAGGAAGTGAACTCCTAGATCAACCATGTTTGCCTTAAGTATCCATATGATTGACATTCCTATTCAAAATAGGAAAGGCTTAGTAGGAGAAACTTTACTTCAAATTGGTAATAATTATGTCTTTCTCCAAGAAAGTGGAAATATGGATGTCAGAAACCTTCATCTAGCAACCTTCACCTAAAGTTGAATTAATTGGTCAACTAAGCCTTAATCCTTACTAGCTGGAATCAGGAGCATCAGTCGTCTTATTTTGCTTGGTTGGAGGCAAGTTCTTCCATAAACCCAAAAGTTCAAATTCATGTTTTGTACACAAGTGATACCTCTTTAGTCCCTTTCTGCTTTTCAGAAGTGGAGATGGAATAAAGCATCCATAATAATGTTTAATATCTACTCTTAGTTCAACACACTTCCACAGTATCTAGCTTATCACTTTTGAGCACAAGCACTATTGATCAACGCTAAATATAAAAAAAATCATCTAAGCCAACCTTCCCTAAACTTGTTCTCAATTTCAGATACTTTCACATCCCCTTAATTTGTGAGGAATTTTTTTAATCAACTTTACATTACCCTATATTCTATTTCTAATTATATCCCGCACTGTATGTCCACTTATCAAGCACAACATTCTATTCTTTGTTTCATTGTTTTTTCTTCCTTCCATTTCTAAACTGTTATTTCTTTATTGCCCAAGCCTCATTAGAGCGAGCATGGGAGGTTGGATTTCCACTGTATAACATTGCCCTTGAACATAGGTGGAATGTCATGCTCTTATCTAACCCTGTTGGCACTTCTCCAGTTTATCCTCCCTGCTTCAGTTTGGTGAATCACATCTTGTTCGAGATCCCTCTTCATAGATACAATTGAGTGCAAATACGTAAGAGTCAGTTTGTGAATGTTCCTGGTATTCAACAATGTCATTATTGCTACTTCTATGTTGACGAAACTTGCAATCTGGTTAATTTGTCTTTGATCTACTTACCCAAAAACCTCTTGATTCTAATGAATTTCTCCATTGTTCAAACTAAGATTAACCCCCCTCTTAGTTACATCAACTGAGGTTATGTCATCTTCAAAAAGCAGACACCACGGAACTTCTTTGTGTATATTTATCGTCTGCTCATCTATCATTAAGGAAAATTACAGGCTTAAAGGAGAGATTTGGTGCAGACCTATGGTGATAGGTTGTTTTGTTGCTCTATGGTATAGCCCTAGCAGCCTTGCCCCTCGGTTGTTTTAACACTAAAAACCACTCCCTCCTACATGCCTACAATGGATCTAAAAGAAGCTTGTCAGTAAAATCCCATCATAGTACTTCTCCCGGCACATAATTATATGCTTCCTATAAATCTATAGAACCTAAACTTCATGAATTTTTTCGTCTTGCATAATGCTTCTATATTGTTCCATATAAAGACATGCATGCATCTGACAAGCCTATTTGTATGTTCTACTTTAACTGCAGGTCATTGCGAAGCTAACCCTGTAAGCACGTCTGCTGATGCAAAGGGTAGCGAGGAGAAATTTGGTTCTAACATTTCACACATAGAATGTTATTCAAACATAGCAGAGAAATCGTTAGAAAGATTTGTTTCTGTAATCTCATCATTTAGGTACTCTTCTTCTGGCTCTCGTGCTAGTGGTCTCCGTGCCCCTCTAAAGGATGTCGCAAACACTTGCACCAAAAGGTAATTTAGTAGGCCAAACCCTAAGCTTTATCAAAGCTTCTCAAGTGTGTTCTATATGAATAATTTATGACAAATTTTTTGCATGTTGAAGGTCATCTACCTGTGTGGATCTTGACCAATTTGCTTATAAGCCAATGAACAAGAAGACTCGAATCCCATCATGACAATCTCGAGTCTGGACAACAGTCTGGCACATTTTTTGGTGTTGGCTAAGCATACTGTAACTAGTATTCATGTTAGCCGCGGGGAGTGCTGTGGAGTGTATCAATGTATCTCCAATTTTTCAGTGGACACTGTAAGTGGCAGTCACTCTCATCCTTGTTCTTCGGTCTCAGTTGATATGGATAAGACTGGTAAGGTTGTCAACTCCTTATTGGCCTAGAAACCGAAATGAAGCAAGCCTTGATTCGTTATGTTTCCTTTCGGTTTAATAATGGCTAGTAGGCTTGAGGTCTCAGGAGTCTAATTTTGGATGAAGCCAAAGACCTTTGTTTTCCCTGCCTTCTGAATCATTTTTGTGAGCTGCAAGTTGAAATATGGTCTTGAAATGCGCTGGTTTTGTTCTAGCAAATTATTTGTTCAGGAGCTGTTTCTAGCAGTCAAGATCAGGGGTCGGTTAGCTTACTACGAAAGTTTTGCACCTTCAGATCTATTGCTACGTTAGTGATTTGCGGCTTGTGTTATATGAAGCACCTTATAGACATGTAAGTGCCTTCTGTTGGGGTATGCAGTCCCCTAAATTTTAGGAGACTCATCTCAATTTAGTAGTGCTTCACTTTTTATTATGCCATATGGAGCAGAAGGGCCAAATTTGCCACCAAATTTTATGAGAGTAATTTTGTCATTTAAATTTTTTTGTGGGTAAATTTACCATTAATATTTTTATTGGAGGTAATTTTGGCACTAGTTGTTAGATGATAGAAATATTTTGTTTGTTATGAGAATGTTTTATGACAACTCTTAAACTAATTACAAAAAGTTTTCTCCTTAATCCCTAGCTATCCAAATCTTTCACAACATCTAAGTGAGTCAAAGCTTTGTGTTTGATCACACATCTTCATTGTTAAACCTTCTTGTTTTCACCTTTCTCATTGTCTTCAAGCAACTCTACCGCCGTTGTTATTGATCCTTTATTCTATAACTGTGGCACATTTAGATTTAGTCTCACATGTATCAATCAAACTTTGTTTAATTAGAGTTTGTTCTAAGGAGTGTTGCTAAGATGTATGGAAGAGAGGAGGTAGCACCAGTGGCAGTGGTAGAAAGGGTGGAAGGATGTGAAGGGTGTGGGGGTTGAAGTAAAGATAATAGTGAAATGATAGATTAGAAAACATAGGGGTTAGGATGCTAGGAAAAGAAAACTTGGAATTAAAACTTACATTTTTTTTCTTTTTGCATATTTGTCATATTAAGCAATTTTAATGGTTAGTGGTAGATTTTTTTTAATACAAAACATTGATGGTAAATTTGTGCCTTCCAAAAAGATTAATGGCAAATTTGTCAATGAAAAAAGTTCAATATAAAATTACTCCTTCCCATAAATTTTAATGGCAAATTTGCCTCTTTTGCTTGCCAATATAGTGTATGTGGTTTCACTTTTTGGGTGTTCTAGCACTAATCATATTGATTATGTCAATGTGGTTCAAGCGTACTACTCTCATAACATAGTCTCATTTTCTTTAATTAAAAAAAAAAAAAGTTTGACTTGGAAGATCTTCTCAGAAATGACACATAAAGATAAATTTGTATGTGAATGTTAGATCAAAGGTAAAAGTCTTATAGTAATTTCTAAGTATTATTTTCCAAAACTATTTTTGACAACTAATATAGTTTCAAAAAATAATACTCCCTCTGTTTCATATTAGTTGTTCCTTTTACTTTTTTTGACTAATGTTTGACTTGAATATATTTATGTTAATATGAGTTGAAAAAAATTCTCAAAAATGATATTTAGAAACTATAATCTTCAAAGTTTCATTTTTCATGTAAAAAGTTCATATTTTGATGATAATTTTAAAAGAAATAAAATCATAGATTAATTACTATAAATAGTAAAGATAACAGCTTTTGTGAGACAAATAAAGTATAAGAAAAATAAGGTTAAACTCAATCCTGAAACAGTAATATTAGAATAAACAAATGTGATACCTATAAAATAAAAACGGGTCTCAAATTTAACCATTTCAACCAAGGAAAGTTGTATAGTGACACTAATAGGTAATCCAAGACCCTCAAGTTGAGCCACAAGCACATTGTGTTCCTCCAATAAATGTGGATCCCTTAAATTGTTAGGAGCCAATCTCAAGTGGAAAGCAAGAATGTGCCCTGAATCTACTTGGGAGTTAGGGACTGTGAAGGAATTAGTGCCCTTTAGCTTCAAAAACAATGTCTATCAAAAGGGGAAATGGCAACGGCAGTTTTTGTCCTAAAGCCTTTTTAATTTCAATTTCGGTACTAAAATTTTTACTTTTCTAAATTAGTCCTAAAACTTTGCGACTATGTTTACTATTAGTTGTAAATTTTCTCACTTTTCTAAATAAGTTATAAAACTTTACAAGTGTGTAAACAATTAGTCATAAAATTTTTCAACATCAACCTTTTTAGTTCTAATTTAAAATGTTTAGTATATATCTTCTAATAAATTCAAATTAAGTGATAGTTTTTTAATAGTTAATGAACCATTTTAAACCACCAATTTTTCTTCTCTATAAATTGTGTTTTGTTCAACAACTATCTTCTAGTAAATTTATGGTTATCTATTACTACCTTTGCAAAGTTTTAGGATTGATTTAGAAAAATGAAAAGTTTCATGAGTCAAACGAAAGAGTATAACAGGTTTTAGAACTAAAAGTGTCATTTTACTATACCCAAACATAAAAAGGAAAGAAAAAGAAGAAGGGAAAATTAAAAAAGCCTCCCTATGATTTGATGTAACCTATACTTTCCATCCTCTATTTTCAAAAACCTACACTTTACCCCTTATTTTCTTTACAATGTCCAACAATAACTTCTGAAACCCTAATTTAAACTATCTGATAACCATGGAACAGTAATTTCAAGATTTTCTATTTTTTTCATAGCTAACCAACTTTTAAAAAATACTGGTATGTATTTACAGAAAGAAAAAAGCATTTACAAAAAAATTGATAATTTAAAATATCTGTTAATTATAAAAAAAAATTTAGAGAAATCAAAATTACTGAAAGATAACTACCGTATAGTTTAAATTACAGTTTCAAAAATTATTATTGGACAGTATAAAAGAAACAAGGGACAAAGTATAAGTTTTTAAAAATGTAAAGGGCAAATTATAGGTTAAGGCAAACCACAATGAGGTAATTGTAAGTTTCCCAAAGAAAATTGGTGCTTTTTAGTGGCAAATGACACATTCAAGACTCTAATAGTCTTCCATATTGCCCAAGGTAAAAAAAAAAAAAATGGTACCGTTTTCCCTAAATGAAAGAATGATACGTAGCGCCTTTTACTCTAGTTATATTCGAGATTATTTTTTACCTGCATGTTGTAGGGGATAATTTTTTCAATAAATTTATCATTAAAATAAATATCAATAATAATAATTTAAAAATTCTAAGTCATAAATTTATGTTCATTAATTAAAATTTTATTTTATCTTGATTTTGAGTTAAGTTTTTTTTATGTTATATTCTTATCATTAAAACTATCAATTTTGATCAAAACTTAAAACTGTGAAATATAATATTGTACATTCTTTGAAATGATGAATATTTTTTTTTTGTGATTAAAGAATAATATACTAAAAAATTTTATCTCTTATCAATTTAAATTTCAATTTTTAATATAGATCAAAAGTTTATTTAGAAAAATTCACTTTCAATTTTAGGAATTATTGACCAAATTACTTTATTAAACCATAGAGTTTTTCTTTTCACTTTTACTACGTTAATGGTAACCAATGTTTTACTTTAGAAAATAATACATCATAAAAAAATAAAAAATTGTGTTTAATTTATGTTAATCAATGAATGGTTTAACTATTAGTATAGTAAAGGTAAAAGAAAAAGAAAAAAAATAAATTGACTAAAGTGGAATCAACCAAAATTATACTAAAGAGGACAAATCATAGTGACTAAAGTTTAGTTTGAGAAAAAAATAATGAAGAAAAACAATAAAAATAGTTTGGGGACCAACAGAGAAAATGTAAAAACTTTAGATATTAAGAGTTTAACAATTGACTTAATAAAAGTTAAGAAAAAAAAACTCTATTTTACTAAAAAAGTAACAAACAAACAATGGCTAATTACTATAATTAAGTAGTTATTATTTTCAGGGACCAAAATGAAAATGTATCAAGCTTAGGGTCTAATATGGGAAATGGAAACAATACAGGGACTGGAAGCGTGTTTCACCAAAAAGAAATATGAAGAGTGGGACAGTAATAAGACAAACCCTCAAGAAAGGTACTATCTCTAAAAAATCTAATCAAGCTTTAAAAAAAAAACAATCACATAAAAAAAATATGGGAGAGAGATGCAACTAGCACATTAGTGTCATAACCCAAATGGACCAAAACATCTAAGCACTATAGCCTACTGTAGAATGAACAGTAACCCTCTTCATAGCTTTTAGAATATACTAGTAATATATATATTTTTCAGTTTTGTAGGGTATCCGGCATCAGGGTGGTAGAAATGAGACCTCTCCCAGTAAAACATTTTTCATTGACAACCACGAAGACTCAAAATATAAATGTGTTGCTTAAGGAGCCAAAACCAGAAGACCAACTCGTGTCGATAGTTAGGGGCATATCTATTTAGGGGCGGGAGGGGGCAGCTGCCCCCCTAAAATTTTAAAAAATTTTATTGAGTACTTGGATATATGATACAATTGTAGGTACCTATCTGTAAGTTTTATAATTAATAAGGGGCTCCAGTATATTTTATCCATTTAAGGATTGAATAAATTATGTGATAGTCCTTACTCTTTAATTATTATTTCCTTTTAATCCCTATCCTATTAAACATTCTGTTTTGGTTCTAAACATATTAAAAACATTTTGTTTTTGTCCTAAATTTATAAAAAATGTTTCATTTTGGTTTCATTGCATGAAATTTGTTAACTCAAAGTATTTGTCTGATAACAAATTTTTATATCATAATTTCGACTATCCAGTAAGTGCTATAAAATAAATTTAATTTGTATAATATTTTTTTATAATTAATAAAAAATTCAAATAACTATTTTTACTCTATAAATTGAACTTAATTATTATAAATTTTTGAATTCAATGTGTCTATATATTTAAACTGTCTAATGAATTTTGAGTTGTAAACTTTTGAAATAAACTTAGTTATTATATACTTTCAAATTTTATATGTCTATATATAATATTATTTAGTATTTTCTATTAATGATTGTAAATTTATACATGCTAATAACCCGTTTCACGTCATGCTCTCCCCCCCCTCCCAAGTGAAATTTCTGGCTATGCCCCTGTTGATAGTTACATGTTTTTTCCTCTATATTTATTTACTTTTCTCCGCTCTTTTTTATTTAAGAAGAAAATTTTTTTCCGCTCCATTCCCTAGTATAAGCTCTAGGCATTTTTTGGATGAGGGGCAAAATATCTACATCTGTTGAAGTTGGGAAGACTTCGGAACTGTTGCTTTCATTAATTTCCCCATCTTTTTCATCCAAAATCCAAGAAGAAAAAGTAAGAAGAAAGTGTACAAAAATTCAAGAACTTCTTGGAGAAGTAAGAATAAAGTGCCCAAAAATTCAAAACTTCGTTTACCCACACGTACTTGATTGCCTACAGCTGGAAAAAACTTTATCTTCACTGTATATTAAAGGATAAGGTTGTCCAGGATCAGTCTCTTCATATTAGCTTACACGCGTTTAACATGTAATATAATCCTAAGTCGAAAATGTTTGGACAGCCTAAATCAAGATTATACAAATCCCTATTCGGATTTTAGAATCTTATGATTTATATTTCGAAATAAGAAAAATAATTCAAGTAGATTCTATAATTATAATTATCATTTTGATCTGATTTTACAGCCTCATTTGGTATTAGCGTTAATAATTAGTATTAGAATTTTTAAAAAATTATCCAATGATAGATTTTAGCTTTTAGTTTCAGTATTTTCATCTCAACCATTGAATAAATTATCTAAACTCTAAATGTTAATTGCAAAAACTATTCTTAGAGCCTACGACTACAATTCACAAAAAATTACAAACAATTTCATGTGGAATCTCAATTTCATTAAACAAGAGAATCTAGTTCTAATTGGACTTTGTCTGAATAGGAGGCTTGTTAGTGTTCACCTTAAGAATAAGTATGCCTGTTGTGTATTGCATTTGAAGGGAAAAGAATGACCCATTATTTCAAATAAATGGGTAGTTTGGTTGGAATTAATTTGATTAATGGGTCAAATTTTTTCTCCTGGTTAACTAAAGGTGGGATACTCGAATGTGGCAAAGGGGCTAGTGTTGGGCATGATTACTGGGTTATGCCACTGAGCCTTTATTTTGTCTATTAGCTCACTATATCTCTCTTCTATCTTAACTACCTTTTTTTCTCAACTAATCCAACTCCCCATCTCATCATCTAGTTGTAGTTGAACACCATTCCCCTCTCAATCAGCCGTCTTTAATGTGGGATCTGGTTCTCAAAGTAAGATTTGACCTGTAATAGCTCCTGTCCTGCCCTTAGCTTCCATTATTTCACACACTCCAGCCTATTTCGGACCACTTTTGTCATTTTTTGCCGCCATAGGTCGAGGCCGCCATATGGGTTTGGTTTCTTTTTGCCCATTCTTTTTGAAAAGCATGGCAATTTAGAAAGTTCATATGGTTGACGGATTTCAGCGTCAAGTCAGTAATTTGCATTGCCTCAAGCTTATGCATAGAAAGTTTTGATTGCGCAAATCAGATCGCGCTAGCATAAACAAACCCTTTTCTCTATCATTAACTAAGGAACATTTATTTCTACGATGATTGGTAGCTGGGGTACCTGAGAGAGAGGATGTTGTGACAGAGTAAAGAGATAGTGAGCTAATAAAGGCTCATGGCATAACCTATAATTATGCCCAACATCAGCCCTTTTGCCACATCCCACCATCTCACCCATAGTCGACCGACATAAAAAATTTAACCTATTAACCCCATTAACCCCAACCGAATTGCCCAGAAGAGTTTGAATTTAGATGAGAATTTTTTTTTCACTAGATCATTGGCTTTGGGAAAGTACATTTTAAGTCCTAACACTTTTTGCATTTTACAAAATTAGTCCTAACTATTAATTTCATTAATCCTAAAAGTTTCATGCTTTACCAAATCAGTTCTAAAATTTATATTTTTTATGGAAAACGCAAATGCAGCACTTAACATTGTTATCTCCAATGACTAAGTGGTGACTTTTCAAACTTCAATAACTTACTAGAAACTTTTATCAAAATTAAGGGTCATTTTTTGTAATTTTTAAAAATTTAAGACTAAATTGAAAATTTTTGAAAAATATAGGCCCAAATCATTAATTCATAAAAATGAAGGATTCTACTGCTACTCCCTCCGTACCAGTTTAGATGAAACATATTTCTTTTTGGAATGTTCTAAAAATGTTGAAACGTTTCCTCTTTTAGAAAATTTTACACAATCAATTTACCGTTTTACCTACATTTAAACTCTTATTATATAAAACCCAATAAAGAATCTTTTTTTAATTTTCACTCAATCTCTCACTGCACAAAACCAAAAAAAAATTTATTTTTTAATCATTATTTAAACTCTTACTACATAAAAAATAACACAAATTACATATACCTTAATTTCCATACCCAGAAAAAATTTTCATCTAAATTGGGATGAAGGGAGTATTATTTATTGGAACAAAGTAATTTAAAGTTCAATGGATGAATACAAAATAATATTGTATTTAAAATAGCAAAAACCTATTTGACATGGTCTACACCATCGTTGATGGTTCAACAATAAAATCCATTATCGTGGACTAGACATGATTAAAGCTTCGATTAAGTAGATTACTATCTCTATTCTAACCCGATATGTTTATAATGAGCACTCTTCCTGCTCTACTAGAAATCTAATTTGACTAACTTTCTTGAAGTAGGTTTTATGTTGATCTACTGACGATAGAGTAAAGGTTAGATTAGCTTTTAGTATTTTAAATAATGTAGCTATTCCCACTCCATTAAGCTCCAAATTTCGCCCTTCACAAATTTGAGATAATAACAATGAAGCCTATAACTTTTTAGAAGTTATAATATTGGTTATTATAATTTTTGAAAATTTTTAGTTTGGTCCCCAATTATTTAAAAATACAAAGTAGCTCTTAAGCATTCATAAAAAATTCAAGTAAATCACTAAAGTTTAAGAATTGTCAATTTAGTCAATAGAAATAATAGCATTGAATGACATGTTAACATTTTCTATCAGAAATAAAAGTCTTAAGACTAACTTTGCAAAATGTGAAATTTTTAGGACCAGCAGAGTTAACAGTCATGAGTTTTAGAATTTATTTGACAAATCAAAGAGTTTTAGAATTGATTTGATAAAATGTAAAGAATTTTTAGGACTCAAAGTGCATGTCCCCGTATTGATTTTTTACAGATCAAAATTAGTATTAGGTTAGAGGATATTTCTTTAAATAGATTGTCAGCATCTAAATTTGCTAATAAAGGATACACTTTGTCTTTTATTTATGTAAGCTCTTATCCCTTGAAGTTGTAAGTTTAGCTAAACTTTTTGACACAATAAAATGTGGCAATGAGTGTAAAAAAAAATAAGTGAGATAAAGTTATTAGAATTAAAATAAAATTCAATCTATGATTCACTTATAAATTTAAAATTTTTTCACCAACTCTTTCATTTCTAAATTTTTCAACTTGGACAATCAATAATTTTCAATAAAAGACATATTATGCATATACAATAGTTGCAAATCCTTGTAGTTATCCTATATACATATTATTTCTTAATGGATCGAGAATAATGGACAGGCACTCTATGATTTACCTATATGCAAATTCATATATACCTAATAATAATAATAAGATATTTACCAGCTACTATAAAAGCTTCAATAAAAATACAAGTTACCTCAACAATGTTGGTTATGAAGCGGTGAATATATAGTGGGAAGGCAACAAAGCTGGAGAGACCAAGAGGATAAGGAAGAAACAGGCAAAGATGAAGAATGAGGAAGAAGAAGGGGGGTGCTTTTTTGTTGTAGGAACAACTGAACAAGCAATTGAATGCTCAGAAGCCACTGAAGGGTGAGTAATAGGAAACTTATTTTTGAAATTAGCGGCTAATAGGGAAGTTTTTTAAAAGAAGTAACTAGATGATGATTGAAATAAGGGCAACTAAAATGTCAATTGCCCTTTAGTCGCTCCACTTGTGAGCCCCACATGGAGGTGATTAAGGAGTGATTAATGCACTTCAATGATTAAAAGTTAGTTGCCTTACTTAGTTGCTCCACACTATTTCTCTTGTAGTGAGAAATCGTAGTAGAGAATGAAATTGGCATAATAGTGGATTTGCTATTGGTTTTTCTGTTGGAGAATGAGATATTGAATAATACCACTAGAGGACATGATTTTTGAGATCTAATGTCAGATCATAAAACCTTACTTCAGTTTCAGGAGAGAGAGAAGAAGAAAAACAAAGGTGCCTGAGAGAGAGAGAGACAGACAGACAGACAGAGAGAGATCGATCTTACCATCAGCCTACAATTTCATCGTTGTCAAATGTTGCATATTTTTTTAGAAGGAGATAAGTAGATATTTGGTGTTAGAATTTGTAGTTTTTTGCTTCTATTTTGGGATGGAGAAAGGCATTTACTAGATGGAGGATAAAAGTTCTGGATAACTATAAATTTTGCAAATTATATAAGGTAGGTGCAATGAGAATCATGATTTACTAGAATTTGTGGTGCAATAGCATAATTGCTAATTTACTGAATCCTGGTAATGTAGTAACTATATTAGTATTATGGGAGGATGACTTTTGAGATAAACCTACCTTGTCTATCAGCCCCTCCTCTCCTCTTAGGCTAATCGATCCGCATTCTCGAATGCCCATCTTCAATGTCATTGATTTTTGGTTTCTTATTCCAATTTCACTATCAATCTTTGACTTCTCCATCTTGAATGTTGCCAATCTTTGATTTTGGCATGCTAATTTCACTAATCTTTGATGTCGCGGATCTAAAGCGAAGCCATAATGAGCTTTTCCTTGGAATTGAGCGAGAATCAAATAGATGATAGTGAAAGTGGAGGACGAAGAGATGAGTGAGAATTGTGGTGATCTTCGGTGCAAACGATCATGACATTCATTAGGCGAAAAAGAGGGTAGGCGTCAGCGAGAGATGTCTCACATTTGAAGAGCTTAAGGCAAAGGTTCTTGATGTTCTTGGTGTTGAGCTTGACATGCTAGGAGCCACCAGTGTTTTCGATGGCAACCGAGGTAGAAAAGGAGGGCTTGCAGCGTCAAGAAATGAAATATAGAGAACAACATAGGGAGGCGGAGATGGTGGGGGAAGAGAAGGATTTGGGTTGAGAAAAAAGTAGGACTGCTAAAGGAAGATCTTAGGGAGAATCACCAGAGGTGGGCAAACAAAGCTAAGGAAAGGACATAAAATGAGGAGGAGGAAGAGTAAATTTAGGATAAGAAAAGTAGATTTAGAAGTTTAGGGTTTAGAATTGTTAATTGAAAAAATTTGTAGACTATAATTGTTATTAAAACTTTATTTTAATGTTATTTAATGTCATATCATCGATTTTCATCTAATTTAATGGAAAATTTTATGGAAAGTATTCGATTAAGATGCATTATATAAGTTTATGTAGTTCAATAAGACAAATCTAATGGTTAGATACCCCTCGATGAACTTACTGTTTACAAAAATGTCATTGTATCTTGGAAAACACTTTTTACGGAATAAATAAAACTTTTTACAAAACTACTATGGAGTCTAGAACATCATTTCTTATAAAATGAATAACATTTTATAGAACAACAAATTCATATAAATAGAAAAACACTTTTTTATTGAATGGAACAATATTATTTATGAATAGCATTTCTTATGAAATGAATAGCATTTTGTAGAATATCTGTTACCACTTTGAGTACTTAAACACAATGATTAGATTTAGTGAGCTTAAGTCCCAGGCACTGAATATCCTGTACGCCAAGCAAGACATGCTCACTATATTTATCCATGTGGCCCTCTTGGTTTTTATGCAATGATGTCTATATTAGTCAACTATCACACACATATTTATATATAAACTCATCTAGTAGCGCAGACAATAGTCAAAACCTCATGTTATGTTAATTTGACATTCATGCAAAATTTCATGTACCTGTACAATTATATGCACACTTGGTGTAGTTGGTGCTCATTCATGTGTCCAGACTTTCATGTCGTGTCCAACTTAAATTCTACCCATGTTCTCCTATGCCGTAAAGAATTTAAACCCTTTAATACACTTAAACATTCATAGGGAAACAATTTTGAGACATTAAATCCATCCAAGTTTGCAATTATAGATTTTACACTTAACTGGATAGAATTAACCATATGAACAGTATACAACAAAATTAACCAATTTTGACAGGCCATAACTCTGGCTATAGGGCACCAAATACAGTGATTCAAAATTGAAATTCTTCATCTTGACATTTTCTAAGTGTAATCAAAATTTCACAGCCAAATTCATTATGTACAACAAGTTATAATAGTTGGAGTATATGGTACTAAATTTGAGCAACTAAAGACCAATATGCCCATACAAAATTTCATAAAATTCATACACTTCATTTCTATGTGCAAAGCCAACATGGGCAGCTCCATACATGTCTTAGACATATGGGGAAACCACTTCTCTAAATTTTAAGTCATTCTACAAGCATCATACGCCATACTCTTCAAAACAGCCCATAAGCACCATATGGATAGAATTACACAAACACTTTCCACGACACTTCATTCATATACATATCATTCACACATTATACAAACCACATACCCAATTCATTTAAATGCCATTATGCACTACATACATACCATGACTTAGTTGATATATACACTAAGCCTTTTTGAGGGCTTCAAAAGTACTAAGCACTTTAGAAACTTAAAGGGACCAACTATTGTGTAAGGCAGAAAGTACCATTACTAAAAATAGCTATTGTGCACTAAAATTTTGAAATTTTCCAATTTACAGCTATACATATTGAAGTTAATGTACCTAAAATTTCACTGAGAAATTCAAACCATGGCTATTAGTTTGACTGCTCTATTTTAGGTGCTCTTAAAAATAGATAGAAATATGGGTAAGTCTCTTTGAAGAAATTTAGTACGGGCTTATCATTAGAAACTTGAATCTCCAACTATAATTCTAAAATCCAAAGACACAAAAACACAAAAACACAGCATATATATATAGATATAGCCATCCAAATACACAAACAATTACAACAACAAATAAATGTAATGCTGACAACAACAACATATTAGAGTTAGTCCATAATCATTCAAATAAATATTAAAAACTCACTATGACAGCCCTCCTCACACTATTACTTGGTCTTAGGAGGATATTAGGTCTTAGTTAGTACTAAATTGAGCTCTAGAAATCATTATTTGAACTGCCATCAATATACAAGATAACAATAAGATCAAAACCTTGTCTTGCATGTCCCCCTTAACCTAAACTTGGTTTATAGAGCTTTTTGCTCTCTTTCAAACTTAGTCTTAGCTTCATGGATATTTGAAAATACATTAAACAAACCAAGAAGCTTGATAAAACCCTTAACTTGGCTATATAGACCAAAAACTCTAAGTAAAGCTTAATAAACTTGAAAATTATGGTTTTTTTCTCACTTGATGTATCTAGTTGCTTTCTCTTACTTCCTCTTGAAAGCTTAAGCTATGGTAGCTATGGAAGAGTTTAAGGAAGTGTTTACGATTGCTAAAGGCCAAAAAGAAAAGGGAGATAGTAAAGGAAATGTAGTCTTTTTCCTTTTTACTTAACTCAAAACTATTTTATGGCATACTTGTAATTTTTTCAACTTCAAGCCCACACTTAGACATGTTTTGGCCGGCCATTACAAGGGTGGAAAAGGATATTTTTTACCACATTTAATATTGTCAAATGTTATTATAATTTTATACAAAAAGATAGACACTTGGATCTTAGTTGGCATTATGCCATAAATGATGAACTTTGCCTTCTTGAGCACTTTGGTCCCCAACAATATCTTTAATTTCATCCATATCCTTTCTTAATAATACCATCCATGACCCTCCATAAGCCATATTTAGAAATTTGTACAATTGAGTACCCAACCTTTATAACCTTACAATTTAGTCCGTAGGTTACTTGAAAAACAAGCTTTGCATTAAGACTTCTTAAGGACCAAACTATCACTGTGTGTGCCACTTAAGGGAGTCTATAGTACATACTTTACATTTCACAATTCATATACAAATGGTGAAAATTAAAGTATATAAGTTTAGGTTCTTGTACTGTAATTTTTCCATTTTGTGAAGTGTTAACAACATCAAATTTGTATAAATACATTTCTTACTAAATGAAGAAGCATTACTTATGAATAACATTTCTTAACAAATGAACAGCATGTTATGAAACGTCAAATTTGTATAATTTGAACGACATTCTTTATTAAATGAAACAACATTATTTATGAAATAATATTTCTTACGAAATGAACAACATTTTACAGAACAACAGGTTTGTATAAATAAAAAATTATTTCTTACTAAATGCAACAATATTGTATATGGACAACATTTCTCATGAAATGAACAACTTTCTAAAAAACATCAAACTCACATTATTGGAACAATATTTCTGATTGAATAAAATAATATTATTTATGAACAATATTTCTTACAAAATGAACAATATTTTAAGGGATATCAAATTTATAAGAATAGAATAACATTTCTTACTGAATGGAACAACATTATTTACATAACAATATTTCTTATGAAATGAACAATATTATCATCGAGGAAGGTCATGCGAGAAAGCCCAGATATTAAGGGCTCACACATTAAATTTGTCTTCAATTGAGGCACCATTAACAAAACATGATAGGACTCATTCTTGCTTTGATCTTTTAGTTGTAAACGACGGTGACAGGATGTTGGTTCATAAAGTGGATCACGGCATCGGAGGTGGAGTAGTACTTGTGATTTGTGTAGCAACGTTTTTTAAGGAGTCTCCACCAATTCATTTATACTTAGGTTGATTGGATACCTTTAAATGGTTTATAAGAATTTAAGGGGTTCTAGAGTATGGTTACCCTAAAATAACTTTATGCTAGTGCCCAAAAATTGGCTCCTTAGTTTTATTGCTAGTGCCCAAAAAGTGGTAACGCAACGACTAGAACTGGCGGGCTCAACATGAAGGGCAGCAGCAGCAATGAGGAAAGATTAGGGTTTAGGGGCTGGGTAGCGAAAACTAGGGGGCTGCAGCTGCAATTTCACCTTTTTTTGCTGGAGCTTAGGGTTGCAAATTTCTTCCCCTTTTTATTTGTATAATGGTAAATAGTGCAAGTGTCGTGAACGTGGTTAACAACCAAATTTGACCTTACGTTTTATCAAAATCAAATTTGTAGAGGTTCAAATCTCTTATGATGCAATCTGGTTTAATGCTAGTCGAAGTCCAAAACAACTTTTAGGTTGTTGGTCTTGTCCTTGACTTTATGAGAAATTATAGTTCAATCCAATACTTCCAGGAATTGTCAAATTAGCCCATAACTTTAGGAAATTATGAAATTTTACCAGATTTGCCTCAAACTCTTGAGACTTAACAGATTTGCTCCAACATTTTCAATTTTACCTAAAACGTTCTAGAAACCTTCAATTCACACACATACTCTTTCTTTTTGCCTAAACTAAGACTTAACAGACTTTTAGGACCCCCAAATTAGTTCCTAAGCTAAATTGATTCATATTTTGACCCTAAATGACCATTATATATTCTTAAAATGAATAACACAAAATAAAAATAATGACATAATCTAAATACACCTAATCCTATCAACTTTCTAAGCTCTATGGTGACCAAATTGACCCACGTGCCCTAACAAATGACCAAATTACCCTTGAAAATAAAAATACCCTAAACTACTTTTTCTAATTTAGAATCAAATAAAAATTAATACCCAGATAAAATTGATTATCAAAAACTGGTGGAGGGCTCTATGGATTACAACTTCATCTCATTCTCGAAGGTGGCAAGAATAATTGCTAGTTTATTGCCATCCATCGCCAGTTTATTGTCACCTATCACTGGCTAAAAACCCTAGTTGGTGAGGCAAGGTGAAGTGGACGACCATCAGATGTGGAAGAGGAAGAAAGAAACAGAGAAATCTGGCTGACTGGCGAAAATGTGGAAAGTATGTAGGTTATTCTCAGCCTCAAATCAATTGTCAGAAAATCCAGTCACACACACACACACATCTGCCACTCATTTTTCCCTCAAATATAGCTATTTTTTCTTAATGATGTGGTCCTTTTCATAAAAAATTACATGTTTTTTTGCATCAATATAGCTTTCTTTTTTTTTAAAATGTTGTGCCCCTTTCTTAGAAATTTTTTTTTTTATATGATTGTAGTATGTTATTTCTTTTTTCTTTCTGGAGGGAAACGATACAGTACTCCAAAATTTTTGGTGCTAAATTATTTGTTCTTTGTTCTTTCTTTATATAATTATTTTTTTTTGCGTTACGTGTCATTTTCTAGAGTTACCTGTTCTTTATATTCTGGATAATTTTTTATTTTAAATAAATTATACCTTTTTTTTTTAGAATTATACGTTTTTCTTTTATAGAAATTCGCTTTTCAAAATGTTTTTTCTTCAAAAATTTTTATTCAATTTCTATGTTTTTTGGGACATTATTTTGTTCATAATTATGATACCATATGAATTTTTTTTTGTAAAAGGTACGTCCTTTGTTTTGATTTCTGCTTTTTACTTTATAGTTGCATGATTTTTTTACTTTATGGTCTACCTATTTATAATGCACATAACCATCCCATATCCCAAACATTATCCCGAATATAGACCCATGACCCGAGTCTCTGCAGTAACAATAATATTACACTTACTGATTGCTGCCTCCACCTCACCATTGTTGCTACATTTAATTCGGCATATTAATTAAAAAGTATAAAAAATTTATGTTATTTCAACTTTTACCCTTAGCTTTCTGCCCTTAAATCAAGAAAGCTAAAATAAATAAATAATAAAATTATAATTTGAATACTAATATGAAAAAATAAGTTAAAAAATATAAAAATATTACAAAAAATTTTGGACGGTTCAAAAAAATTAACAAAACAAGATTTATTGTAGGCTGGATTATTAAGAATGAGTTGGCAGAAAGGTGTGGCCGCAGTACAATCGACGTCAGTGATACAAAATTGCAATATGTTGTTTTGTCTATTTGCTGGAGCCTGACAGATCTTTGATTGTGTCCGACATGTGGCACTGACAACCAATCACGAAACCTCCTGCCACCCCCACACGTGGCCTCGGTGTCAAACCACAGAATCTCCTTATATTCTACTCCCCTCGAAATAAATACACTAATATGCCTCTCTTCGTTTTGAGTTCGTTTTAATCATGTCTCTTTGTTCAGGACTGTTGATATTTTCATCTCCTTAGTTAAATTTAATTTAAATTTATTCCTATTGTTATTTTTTATAATTTTTTTTTTAAAAATTATACTTAGAAACTAAATGTCTTCATTTATGTTTTTATATATAAGAGTTTTTCATTTATATATTAAAATATTAAAAATAAAAAATTATATATTAATTGCTGTGAGTAGTGAATGGTGTAAAGAACTTAGTACAGATGGAGTAGATATATATAATTATCAGCTTTTTAGTTTAATGGCTAACTTTGATCTTCCCATCTCCTCATATAATATTCTAATATTTCATATGCTTTTCAGTTTCAGAAAAATGAGTATTTTCTCCGTTCTTAATATATAAAAATCTCTTAGTATGTGTGTGAGTATGCGTGCACACGCATGCATGTGTGTGTGTGCGGCTTTAGTTGTTTTAAGGTTGAAGGGTTGAGCTGGGTCCAACTTTATTTAGAAGCTCTCACAAAATAAGAAAAGTTAAAATATCAATGGCCTCATTTTAGAAAAACTTTTATGATTAACTTTTAAATATGAATAATTTATTAAGATGGTAATCAAATTGTTAAAGGTAAAAGCTAAAAATTATCTTTTTATAATTTTTTTAAAACTCAAACATTAATTCCTAATACTAATATCATACAGAGCAATTAAACTTGCTTAGAAAAGAGAAAAACAAAAAAGAAAGAAAAAATTGTACGCCTAAAGCACTACCTTGGAGGTTGGACCAGACCTTGATAATTGGGATACTCACTAATTCCTTATATTTTTGCCGAGCGGCACCAAACTGTATATCTAGGCTAGGCAAGTGTGGACCAGAAATTTTAACAAAAAATGAACCAAATTAAATTAATATCTTTCTAAATTCTAGTCATTTTAAGATAATTCGACCAACAATTAAGATGTAGTTTTAGCGCTAAATCAAATGAATTCAAAATAATTTATTTTTATTTTTAAAACTTTTTCATCCAGCACAAATTTTATTTGAAAACTAATATTATATAATAATTTATTAAATAATATTATTTTAATGTAATTAAATTTTCATTAATTTTCTGTGTTTTAGGCTTAGTAAGTAAAAAAAAATTAGACAAATTTAGTCACATCATAAAAGTGTTATTTAGTAGATTATGATAAATATTAGTATTAGTTTTCAGATGAAATTTATTTTGGAAAAAAATTATATAAATAATTCAATTTAATTAATCTAATTTAATATTAAATTGAGAGAGTTACCACACAATAGTTCGGTTAAACTCATTACATTTAGATTTTTTTTTTTTTACAAAAAATCATTCATAAAGTGAGTCAAATGACATCTTACAAACCAACGACGACATAAAGAGCAATGGGAATATAAAACTAGCCACTAACTGGTTACTCGTTCTTGTGATACCAAATAAAAGGAAGAGAATCAGATCAAATCAAACCTTTTATATAAACCAAAATAAATCTTGAGTAAAGAATTCACCAATAATTGGAATAAAGCTCGAACCAATTTGACAATAACCATGTAGTGCTAGAACTAATCAGACATCAGATGACTAAAAATGACTATATACAAAAGCTAAAATACTACCTATAATATCTAAAAAAATAAATACTAACTTTATTATATACGATTGCCTTCATATCTATTGCCAAGTGTTGGTACATCTCATTAAGGTCGAGATTCCAGTGAGCCCTAGAAAAAATCTAGATCCATCGCTACCTGCCCCTAATTGAATATCTACATTATGAAAGTCTTGAATCACTCGTGAACACTAGAATTTAAAGAAGATTACTTCCACAATAAAATCCTATATATAACAATAGGAATGAAAGAAAACCAGTCAGATCTAGAGTAAAGTTTGAATCTGGCTAGAAATGGTAGATAAAGATAGGGGAGACGGCAAATTAGAGACTTTGAGAGAAAGAGAGTTGGTGGCTAGGTTTTTTTTCCATCCAGATATAACAAAAGGAAATGCATATCATCTAAATTTTAAATATGAGGTTGGGTGAAAATATGGTTTACCCCATTCTGTTTAAAAACTTATATTTTGTCCCCTAAGGTTGAACTACTGTTAACACTAGTGAAGAAGAAAACTTTTACTTTACATTTATAAAAAAACAATGATACTAATTTAAATAACTCACTAATTTTTAAATTATTATTATACAGATAAATTTCACTATAGATATTATATAGTTTAAGTATGATTTTAAAGTTTACGTCAACAACTAACGTACACTGGAAGAAAAAAAAATGATCATATTTAGGGGAAGGGTATTTAAAACAAGAGGGGGCAAATTGTATCATAACCCAAATCTCAGGGGATTTCTCAAATTACCCTAAAAGAACCGTTTGGCCGAATTCCAATTATGAACACTAAAAAGGTTGGGAATCTCATAAGACAGCACTTTACAGCAAATCACTCCAAGAGAATGGAAAATTTATAGAACAAGAAAATGAAAATTGATAAAAAAAAATAATTATACCTAGAAACAAGTTACATAAACATAGGTGGTCACGGGTGAATTAATTAACTTTCTTTGAAAGTAAACTTATAAAAGTCTTTCACAAAGAAAACAACTTATGATGCGGGATCCCGAAAATCCGGTGTCTCCTGGTACAAAGTTGATCCTGGAGCTGCCAAAAGCCATTAAAACGTCAGGCGATTCTAATTAAAGGTATGGTTAAAACCTTAAAGAAAACGCTTCGCTGCCATTGATATTGACTTTAACAAACCTAATCATTATGTTTAGTCCTTCCAATTATTATTTTTAAACAGATAAGAACATGTCCTAATTATTGTATGTTCTTCAATTAGATAAGATTAGTTTCTTAATATCGTGGTGTATCACATGAAATACTATTTATTATGAAATGTGGTATATAGTATAGATGTTTTCACAATTTTTCAGGGTTATCATGAGAAATATTATGATATACTAAGGTATTTTTTCATACAGATATTATACTGCATACAAGATACAACTGGCATTACTAAAATTCTCGAGTTTACCAACTGCCATTACCAACGCACAGCAGTTGGTAAATTGAATTCACCAACTGCCAGCCGTTGGTAAACGCACGTTGGTATTTGATTTGATGGAAATTTTTTTACCAACGCGTAAAAAGCAACACATTGGTAAATTTCAACGCGTAGACGTTGGTAAAATGCACGTTAGTAATTACCAATGGTCAGGAACCGGGGTTGGTTTCCAACGTGTACTTGTAGTTACCAACTGCCATGGCAATTGGTAACTACAAGTATGCGTTGGAGGCAGTTGTAATTACCAATTGGCAGTTGGTAATTACCAACACGCATGGCAGTTGGTAATTTACCAACTACTCTGCGCGTTGGTAATTACCAACTGCATGGCAGTTGGTAGGAGACCGCATTGGTAATTACCAACGTATACCAGTTGGTAAGGGGTTGGTAATTACCAACGTGTGTGAAAGTCGGTAATTACCAACACGTGCGCGTTGGTAGCAAATCGTTGGTAATTACCAACTTGCAGACAGTTGGTAATTACCAACTTGCAAACAGTTGGTAATTATGTTGGTTAGTACCAACGCCTATGACAGTTGATAATTACCAACGCCTGCGAGTTGGTAAACGACGTTTGAACGTTGGTAATGTACATTTTCAGTTTCAGGCTGCAGTTGTTTCGTGTTTTTCCTGGTGCGTATTATTGTAACAACCCTAAAAAATAAGGAAAAGAAAATTACTAAATTACCCTAAATAAATAAAAAAATAAGTAAAATAAATAAATAAATAAAAGTAAATTAATTAACATTTTATCCTCAAGGGTATTTTTGTAATTTTACCTACCAAATTAGAAAATCAACATAAAATTAAAAATCTTGATCCTTAGATAATCTCTTTAGTGGTCGTTAAGTCAAATCCCAATCCGGAAGCTCAAAGTCATTTTCTTTAGGCTAAGGGCATTTTTGTCATTTCCAACCGAGCATCGGATGGAAAATCTGGGGGCACCACTGGATTTTTCTCAAAAATATGAGTCAAGAGAAATTTACCTCACTCAATTCTAAATTCGTTTGCTTAGGTTTTCAAAAATTTAGCCTACACACGTGTACAGTTTAAACCGGGATCGTGCTACTGTTACATGGAATAATTTCCCAACTAACCCTATTTTTTTTTTATTCTAAAAGTTTCAGCTGCATGCCTTGGAGTTTTGTTTGTTTTGAAAAAAAAACCAATTTAATTTAATTTGCCTACTCATCTATATTTTCCTTATCTTAAAAATCTTCATTATTATCCTAATATAACTACAACTCTTTCTTTTAATTTAATATTATTTTCTCGTATCTCTCCTAGGTCAAAAAAAAATCCAATTCGGCTCAAATTAAACAAAACCAAAGCCTGCTGCCGCGTCTTGTCTTCTTCTCCTTCAACAACTCCCCACCACCACAAAACAAAAATTGGAACTTGGGAAAAAGGCCATTCACAATCTTTTGGTCCACTTCGCCACAGTTGTTCATCTACGCTTATTTCTCCATCAAACCGTGTAAGTCAGCTCTCCATGCTTTGAATCTTAGTTATTCTAGAGTATTGGAACATTATTTTAATTTTATATTTTTCTTAGATTCATCAAATTCAAGAGAAACCCCACCGGGGACACAAAAACAATCCTACACATACCGGTGAACCTAAATTCATTTGTGTAAGTCTAAATTATTCTATATCCCTCTTTTAAATTTTTTTTCCAGCACCTAAAGGTCTTATATCTTTTTTGTAAATATTGGTAGATTATTTGGGTTTTTCCACTCGTTTCCGGTGCAATCTTGTCCATACTTGGTTCTAAGCCCGGTAAGCCACCGTAGTCTTTTTAAAATTCTTTCGGCTGCCAATTTCAAATCTTACAACCCTAACAATTATCTTATCTTTGCTGTCCATGTTGTTATAAAGGGTTAGAAAATCCTTACTTGAAGGTTTGGTGCTTCTTTGGACTCCCGGAGCGCCAGAGATCCCGAAAACACATTGGTAACCGAAATAAAAAATTTTTCCTTCCAATATCACTTTTTCCTTTCGCTGTATTATCCCGAACTAGGTAAGGGGGAAGAGTGAGTTAGTTCTCGTGGGCCCTCTTAGGCCCAAAATAAGCTTCAACCCGAATAATAAATTCTAAATAAACAATTGGGCTAAATGAAATCTTTAAATGCGTGGGCAACATGGGTTAGGTAATTAATTAGTTTTCCTAGAATTTTATTTTATTTTATTTTAGTTCTCTTCCATTGAGATGTAATTTTGGTTGGTTGGTTGTATGGTTGTAATGATGTAATGTATGATGTATGTTTGGCGCTAGTATCATACTAAGACCGCTTGTAACAAGAATTAAATTAGAAGTATGTTAGGACCTCCTAAACAAACACCGCTAGTACCATGTTTAGGGCCGGCGAGACAAATACCGCTAGTACCATGTTTAGGGCCAACAAGCTTACTAGCAACATGATGAGATTGGAAGCAACCATTAGTGGCATGTTAGGGCCGTAATAAATTATTATAAGCCAATAGATAAAGGATTAGGAGCATAAATGCTAAATGACAAATTTAGAAAGAATTCACGAGAAATGAGATGAACATTTATCACAAATACACTTAAAAGATATCATTGATTGTCATGACATCATGTAACACTAAACTAAGATAACTCGATAAAAGAAATAGAATGCACTAGAATCATGGCATTCTACTAAAAAGAGCTAAAATAAAATGAGCTACGGTCATGCATCAATTGATTGTTGCATATGATTAATGTTTTTCATACATAATATTGCATTAAGTAAAAGATTTGAAGAGTAAGATAAAATATGAGGCATGCAAGGTTGGTGACGAACCATATCTACATAACCTAACAAGCCGTAAATTTAGACAAGAGGTTCAGAACGGACGATTCGAACCCGAGAGGCATGTTAGGGTGGCAGCGGACCGTCTATAGTCATGACTCGATATTGACACGGAGTATGGAGATATGATTTGTGCGCTGTCAGACCATAGCTGGTGAGGGATCATGCTTATGGCTGGTATCACGAGAGGCTCTATCTCGGTGTAGGTATCCCGAGAGGCTCTGGCTTGGTGGTAATCCTTGCGGCACTGCCTAAGAGTTATCCCGAAAGTGGGTGATGTACATACTTACCACCTTAGGTTCGTCCGACGGCATTTAAGTATTGGATTAAATGATCGATCAATAAGTTATTATTTAATCGGTAAAAGGAATTATGCATATACATGGTAGTTCAAGCATGCTAGTAGGACTTTGATTTTGTTGTTATGATGTTGTATGGAATTGTTCTTTAATTAAATTGCTACAGCTTAAATTTTATTATTCGTTGTTGTTTGTTACGGGAATATTAGGCCCCTTACTGAGCAAGTTGTGCTCACCCCTCCTCTTAACATATTTTCTTAGGTGAGTACTATGAGGAGACAGGGTACACTGAACCATATAACGAGGTTCAAGATGTGGAGCAGACTGAGTAAGGGTATGCTGTAGCCCCTCGAAAGTATAACTGGCTGGGACTGGATTCCAACTTTGTGTTGTTTGATTTCTAAAGAAACATATGGTTTGTTTAAATTGGCACCTTATCCGCATATTAGTTTTCCTGGGATTGTCACTTAACTACTCTGATTTCGTTTAATACTCTTATTGTTTGGAAAATAATTTAAAATAAAATGTTTTACCTCACATTTCTTAAATTATTTTTAATTAAATGCTTTATAATTCTGGGAATTTAAGATACCTTTTAAAATTAAAGTTTATAAAATTGGGGGCGTTACAATTATCTTCGAAACGGACATACCAAATCCAAAGTTCCCTCAGCATTGCTCAGCAATAAAGATTACACAGATAAGGAAACGTAATTTCCATCAATTTTGTTATATTACACCATAATTAAAACAAGTACATATATTGTCTGGAACAAACCATATAACATTCAACGGATTTCACATCTCAATATATTTCAACTAAGTCTTAATTAATTAAGTCTAACAATTATTATGTAAGTCTGATAACACAAGAAATTAGGAAATGAAGTACCTGTTGATTAGGACCATCACGGAGTCCTGACTATCTCCTCATCCTCCGAGTTTGAGTCATCAGGGTACTGTGGAACTGGTTGAGCTGGCGGGCACGGAAGGTTTAGCGAACGACAAATAATCTTCAACTGAGCCCGGTTCGCTTCCAATGTGGCTCTATTAGCCTCCATCTCTGCTCTCTGTCTCCTCTTAATTCTCTCGAGCTTCTTCTCGTACTCGGCATCCCTTCGCGCATTCTCCTCCGCCATCATCTTCTATACTTGCTCGTTGAATTGCGGCGTCTGTGTGATGTCGATAGGTGGGATGACACCTGGAATTCGGTAGCCCGGTATGACACACTGCTCAGATCCTAATCCAAAAACACGCCCTCTCCTTCTACCGCCAGATGCAGTACTAATTATTGCTAGTTCATTAATTGGCCGTAATCCATCCTTTTGTTATGTTTGCTCCTCAATCTCAGCATTGATTCGAGTCTATAGAAACATATTAACACACTTGAGTCAGACATTATTGGTAAAACATGCTAAGTATGTTAAGAATAGTCTACAACAAAAAGTTATAATACTTACAGCAACTTCTTCACAGCGCTTACTAACATATTTCCCATTCTTCATTTTATGTGTAGCTTGAAGGATTTTAAACAAGTCAGGGTTCTTCTTTTCTGGATTTCTCTCTCTCTAATTGAATGAAACGTAAGATTAATAGCTAATGTAAGTTCAGTAATTACTTAAATGTTAAATGAAAGAACAGTTACGAGATTTTTTACCATTTGCTCTCGATGTGCAGATATCGAGATAGATCCCCCTGCATATGTCGCGCTGCAAGAGCCAGACTGTGAATCCTCGTCAGTCACTGTTGCTCGCATTGCCTTGAATCTAGCGTTCTTCTAAATGAACTCCGGACTCGCCCAATATGCCTCCATTTCTGCATATGCAGCATCTGACATAAAGTTTGCCATCGCTCGACGTTTAACAGGATCCTTCACACGTCGAATTTCTAACATCATGCTTCTGTAATGCTGTGCTCCCAAGATATTCCACACCCGATACACCTCATTATAGTGTATCGGATCCTACTCACAGCTCCTCTGTACAGGTTAATATGTTTAAACTATTAGCATGAAAAAAAACAAGTCTTAAGTTTTCACATTAATACATCATTATCATAGTAATATTTTTTTTACACCTCAAAAACACGCCACCATTGCTGCAAGTCTGATGGAGAGACGGAGGACCAATCAGAATAGGGTTTGAAATGTGTGGTGAAACATGGTGTCACTAACCGTGTCGCTGCAGCTGGAATGAATCTGCGAAGTTCAAATTATTAGTTACTGACTTGTTGATGATTCATAGTAAAGTAATTAATATTACTATTATTAATACGTGTGTCTGCTATTTATCACTTACGTGTTACCATGTGGGGATATTCTCATCCACGGTCGGGCTGCTGTCTGTGATATCGATGATGGGATGTTATCAATATGTATATCATCATCTGAGGGATGATTCGTCACTATGGGGTGCCTAATATGGCGCGCACCAGATCCATGTCCAGATGGCGTGCCTCCACCGCCGTCATATCGGTGCTCAAGTGAGTGGACGTGCGTCGCTGGCACTGTTGTGTTATGCGTCTCTACACCGACATCCTCTTGTGCCCGGGATGAAGAACCCATCCTCTGTCGTTCATTAAGTATTGGCTCCATTACCTCCTTAAACTGCGCAAATGGTCCTTTCCCAGGTCGGCGTTTATAGGTATTATCCCATTTACGAGGCATCTGCATTTATTATTAGCTAAGTAGGTAAATTAAACATAACATATGTTTACTGACATATATTGTGGAGTATTAGGGGTACATAAATTTACCAAATATTTTCTAAACATTAGAAATGACTCGTTATCATTATTCCTAGTACATGTTATCTAATCATTTATTCGACCCAGTGCTTCCATTCTCGTCAAACTCCTCATTTTCTTCAGTGTCACTGTCATCGGATATAAACTCCTCCTCATCCTCTATCTTGCCATTAGATCCCTCCTCCTCAAGTACATCTTCTTCAATATCATCATCGACACCCGGGTCAGCTAACTCCTCAACTGGGTCATCTTTAATTCTTTGACAATTCACGGATCCACTGTCTTGATACACGTCATCCTTGTCCATAATTGCATACTGGATTATCCATTGAGGTTTTATCTTCATAACAGCTGACCATCCGTTTCTTTCATGTGCCTTACTCGGATATTGTGTGTAGTAAACTTAGTCAACTTGTGATGCTAGAATGAAATGATCAAACTTCTGATATCTGCGGCTATCCCGGATCTCAACTAAGCCAAACTGTTTATGCATTTGAGTTCCACGTTCAGGTGTTGGGTCAAACCAGTTGCACCTAAACAAGACAACATTCTTATGTGGAAAGCCTGGATATTCGAGTTGAATGACTTCTTCTAATATACCATAAAAATCACATTCAACTTCGCTTGAACCCGTGCTGCGTATGCAAACTCCACTATTAAATGTTGATTTGTCCTTCCCTCATTCACTTATGTGAAACTTGTACCCATTTGTGAAATAAACCGGCCATGTCTGAACCCGACGTGAAGATCCACATGCAACATTCCATAAGATATTATCGACAATATTGTTACCTGGGTCATCAACCTATGTAAAACATTTTGAATTTAGGACAATATATCTAGAAGTTTATAGCTTAACATATTGCAATACATACTGACTAAAAGCACACGTACATAGTGTCGGAGCCAGGTTGAGAAATTGTTTTCAATGTGTATGTCCATCTCAGACATTGTTATATCGGGTGCAGTTTCCCTTACCATGTCCACAAACATACTGTGACCAAACACAGAAATTAGGAAAATATGTTAGTTTCGTCAGATGAGTAGTCCTGAATTTCAAAATAATCAAAGATGGAATGCCTTTTCATGAACGATGACTTACTTTAGATATGGCCTGATCTCAACACAGTTTAGAAGAATGTATGTGGTTATAAGTCTAAGTTCATCGTCCGTGAGGAATCTATATCGGCATGCACCATATGGACATCCCGAAAAGGTGAATATGGACCACAAGTCACCATTACATGGGACAGGACCACCATCATCATTTCTCGGTTCTTGGTTCATCATGGAGGGAACTTGGGATTCAAAGTAATGACAGCAAAAGATGGAAGTCTCCTCAATAAGGTATGCTTCACATATCGATCCCTCAACATGAGCAGTATTAGAAACCTTCATTTTTAGGTCATGTATGCACCGCTCAAATTTATACATCCATCGGTACTGAACAGGTCCTCCAACCCTTGCTTCATATGGCAAGTAAACTGGGAGATGCTCCATGACATCAAAAAACCCAGGAGGAAAAATTCTCTCAAGCTTACAAATTATAATTAGAATATTGGCCTCCAACACAAACAAGTGATTTTCATGCAGCTCTGGAGAGCACAAGTCTCTAAAGAATAGGCTTAACTCCGTTAATGGCTTCCATATATTCTCGGGAAGCGCTTCGAGGGCAATGGGGAGAAGCCTTTGCATCATAACATGGCAATCATGACTCTTCATGCCATACATATTGCAACCAGATGTATCAACACATCTCCCAAGATTTGAGGCATATCCATCAGGGAGTCGACAAGATTTTACCCAAGCGATCACATCTTGCCTTTGGTTAACATCAAATGTGAACCTCGCCTTTGGTTTGAAGGAACGACCATCATCAAGTGGAATCATGTTTAACTCTGGCCGATTACAATAAATTTCCAGGTCCTTCCGTGCTTTCACATTATCTTTCATTTTGTTCTTAACATCCATCACAGTATTCCATATATTCTCAAACACGTTCTTCTCAATATGCATGACATCAAGATTATGTCGTATTAAGTTCATGGCCCAATATGGTAACTCCCAAAAAATGCTTTGCTTCGTCCAATTATGTGATTTCCCATAATCGCACGGGCGATGTTGTGGCCCATCGTTACCAATTGATGGAATCCAGGAGATTCTTTCAAATATATCTTCACCTAATAAACGCTGAGGAAGCAATGACTTCTCTGATTTCCCATTCTTAAAACAAGTACAATTCTTTCTATATGAGTGGTTTCGGACAAGGAATTGCCGGTGACATTCAAAAAATGAAATTTTTCCGCCATACTTAAGTTGGAATGCCTTACTTTCGCCCATACAAATAGGGCAAAACAATCGCCCATGTGTCATCCACCCTGATAGCATGCCATAAGCCGGAAAGTCATTTATGGTCCACATTAATGCTGCTTGCAGAATAAAATTTTGTTTCAATAACACATCCCATGTTTTAACGCCATCAAACCACAGATGTCGTAGCTCGTCTATTAGAGGTTGTAGATAAACATCAATCTTATGATTTGGGCTATGTGGACCTGGAATCAGCAACGAAAGGAACATATAGGGTTGTTTCATGCACATCCAAGGGGGCAAATTATACGGAGTAACGATCACAGGCCAACAAGAGTATTGTTTCCCAGATGGTCTAAAAGGCGTAAATCCATTGGCACACAAACCCAATCTGACATTTCGTGCTTCTGAAGCAAACCATGGGTAGGTCTGATCAAAATGTTTCCAAGCTTCACCATCTAATGGATGTTTTATAACACCTAGGACCTGTGTTTGCTCCTTATGTCACCTCATCTGCTCAGCTGCTGACAATGACGCAAATAAGTGTTGCAGACGAGGGCTTAGTGGTAAATAATGCATGATTTTTCTCGATCGATCTTTACCACGACCTCCATTTTTTGGCTTATATTTCTCAGCTCCACAGTACTTACAAATACTATCACTACTGTCATCTTTCCAGAACAACATACAATCATTCACACAGACGTCAATCTTCTCGTGAGACAGACCCAACTGCGAAACTAATTTCTTAGTTTGATACCAATTTAATGGCATCTTACTATCTGTTGGTTGAGTCTCCTTCATCAGTTGGGCAATGCCATTAAAACATGCTCGTGACATGTGATACTCAGACTTAAGGTTGAGAAGACGGACAGCAGCAGATAACTCAGAATGATTTTCGCACCCATCCCATACAGGAGTTGATGCTGAATTCAAAAGATTAAAATTTTTTTTTGCACTTTCATTCGGCTCTGCAACATTGTCTTCCGGAATTTGTGAGTAATTAGGGGCAATGGCATCTAATACCATCCTTTCATATGGATTCGTCGAACACCCCTGGTCAAACTGATCAAAGCCACCTACACCCGGGTCAGTATCTGATGCTTCATTAAATGGCTCACCATGAGTGGTCCAATTCAAGTAAAAAGGCTTAAACCCCCATTTGTACAGATGAACTTTGACCTCATCAGACTCTTTAAACAGCAAATTATTACATTTCCGACAAGGACAGCGAATGCATAACCGGCTCATAGTTTCAGGGTGAGAGATAGCAAATGATATAAATTCATCGACCCCGGACTCCCACTATTATGTGTAACCCGTTCGGCCAGGCAAGAAACGGTTACTGTACATCCAACTACGGGCGGATTCCATTACAAACAAAATCTGTTCGTAATCCTAAACCCATTAAGTAAATGAAAATGATATAGGTAGTGAAGTTTAATATTGAGTTAATAAAGATAACAAAAGGTTCAGGGATTGAAACGTAATTAACTTAAAACATTGTGAGATAAACAAAACCTAGAGAAAGTCTTTATAGTTTTCCTCTCTACAACAATTAAGCCCCCAAACTTGCGGAACTGTCAACGTTATACATAATTGCTATTATTGTCATTATTACTCAAATTTAATTACTATGGGTATTATTGTACTTAATACTATAATTTAAAAATTTATTATATATAATTAGTATTTTTATTTTTATAAGTATCATAAAAATAATAATTATTATTATAATTGTTATTGTAATTATTATGATTACTGTAGCCAGTATTCCTATATTCATTATTAGTATTATTATTATTATTATTCCTCTTATTATTATTATTGTTGTTATTATAATTATTATGACTATTATTAGAACAATTACTGTTTTATTTTATTATTATAATAACCAAGTTCATTAATGTTATTATTATTGTTGTTATATTTTTTATATTATTCTTATTATTAAGCGTATTATTACATTATTATTATTCTCATTCTTATTGTTATTATGATTAACGTACGTAATTATTGTTCTTATTGTTCTTATTATTCTTATTGACAATATTGTTCTTATTGGTCTTATTATTCTTATTATTAACATACGTAATTATTGTCATAATTGTTCTTATTATAATTATTATTGTTCTTATTATCATTAGTATAGCCATTATTCCTATAATAATAATAATATTATTATTATTATTATTATTATTATTATTGTTAGTATTATTATTATAATTACTAGTATTATTAATAATAGTATTATTATTATTATTATTATTATTATTATTTGGACGTAATATTATTATGACTATTATTAGAACTATTACTATTATTATAATAATTTGGTACAAATAATTTTGTACCGTATTATTATTATACTAATCATTATCATTAATATTATTATTGTTGTTGTTATATTTTTCATATTATTCGTATTATTAAGCGTATTATGACGTTATTATTATTCTTATTCTTATTGTTCTTATGATTAACGTACGTAATTGTTGTTCTTATTGTTCTTATTATTCTTATTGTTCTTATATTTGTTATTGTTCTTACTATTCTTATTATTAACATACGTAATTATTGTGATTATTGTTCTTATTATAATTATTATTGTTATTATTATCATTAGTATAATCATTATTCATATAATTTTACTATACTTATTAGACATATTTTTACGCCTACTTTTTTCATACATATGAGTGTCCTTCTTATTGTTGTAATTATTAACATTATTATAACAATTTTTATCATAACTATTATTAATTTCATTAATATCAAATTCTACCATTTACTACTGCTACTACTACTCATATTATTTTTATTGCTATTACTATTTTATTTTATTGGGTAAGTATGATTATTATTATTATTATTATTATTATTATTATTATTATTATTATTATTATTATTATTATTATTATAGGCATTATTACTCTTATTATTATTTTTATTATGTTATTATTGGTATTATTACTCAAGACTCATTAAATTAATCAATCAAACTAAATCTTGTGTGTACCAATTACGATCGAAAAAATATTGAAACAATCAATTCATACAACAATCTATATGAAAAATGAAACTAACTATATTAAGCATAATTAAATACCATAAATCAATTTCATAACACAATTTCCATAAATAAAATTACTTAAAAATTAAAAAAATTAACACAAATAAATTAGCAATAACCAAACTCAAATAGCCAGACCAATATATGAAAAACAATCACCATACATAAATTTTAATGACAAGATAAATGATAAAAACACATTTTTTTCGATCCAAATAGCTAACATATTCGGATATATACTTAAAAAAAAAGAAAAAATTACCTGTAACAACTATTGGAACGTCGGATTAACAATGCCCAGCTGTGGAACCAAAGAGAGGAGTTTAAACTGCAAAATCGAAGCAAAATAACTCAAGAAATACAATATTTAATCTATTTACTTCAAATAAAAAAATAACAATAAAAATGATCTCCAACCAGAGTAATTACCAGTAGATCTACAAAATGGGGAGAAGAACGATGCAAATCGGCCGGCGAAAGAGCATTATCGACAGAAATTGACCTCCGTCTGACGGCAGCGCGAGAAACGGACGAACGCTCAGTAACTTCGCGACTGAAGCAGAAGAGGAAGAAGATGAGTTTTAAAAACATATTATCAACAGCTAGCCGTTGGCAACTTTTTAATTGAAACGCACCGTTTAACTGTAATATTTACCAACGGCTATGAGCCCACTAAAACAAGCCCAATTGCAGGCCATAATATACCAAAGCGTAACAGTAGGAAAAACTACCAATGGTCATAACCGTAGCTAATTAAAAACACAAAAAATACAGACATTTTTTCACTAACGCGTGCACGTTGGAAATTTTTACCAACAGTCCTACACGTTGCCGTTGGTAAAAACACAAAAAATACAGCCATTTTTCACCAATGCCTGCACGTTGAAAATTTTTACCAATGATCCTACACGTTGGCAATTACCAACGGCTTAGCCGTTGGTAATAAAACTGTTGGAAAATCACGCTTTTTTAGTAGTGTGGGTAGGATTTTTTTGCATTATACATTGATGCACCACACATGCATGTATAAAATGATAAAAAATAATTAACAAACATATTTTGACATAAAATTTAATTTTTTTTCATTTTTATTTAAGAACAAGTTTAATTGCTAAATGACATTGACATGATTGAAATTTGAAATCGTTATAATTCTTTTCATTCATTTTAATTTATATTAGGAAAATTATTATAAAAATAATAAGAATACATATAAAAAATGTAAAAAATTATATTGAATGTTTGTTGTCTTAAAATAATATTTTTAATATATATTATTTTGTGAAATTAGTAATGATGTGCAGTGTATGTATGTATGTATGGTTTATAGGGCGGTATATATCCAGCAGTAGCAGTATTGTAAACCTTGGATAAGATACTTTGACATTAATATATTGAGTGAGTCTAAGTTACAATTTCATGTACATAGTATTCTATAATTGAGTTGTAGTAAATTTTTATTTTAGTGTTTCACCCGAGTTAAGATTTGTCACAACTCAATCACTTCTTTGTTATAATTTGGCTATACACTTACATATCAAGTCCGTTGAATTGTAAGTATTAGATTTTACTATTTTGGTTTTCTTTTTTTAACTTCGTATGAGAACTACAAATAGATCACTTTGTAGTTAAGCAGTTGCAAGAGCCGAAAGAAATTATCTATATTAATTCTATAGGAAAAATTACAAAAGGACCATTATAGTTTGGTCTAATCTACACTTTACCCCTTCAATTTTCAAAAAACTACACTTTACCCCTATTTGCTTTACAATATCCAACAACAACTTTTGAAACCTTAATTTAAATTGCCTGATAATAATGTTCCAGTAATTTCAAGATTTTTGATATTTTTTTCATAGCCAACCGACCTTTAAAAAATATTGATATGCATTTACAGAGAAAAAGATACATTTACAGAAAAGAAAAAATGATAGTTTAAAATATTTATTAGCTATAGAAAAATATTAAAGAGATTGAAATTATTGGAAGATGACTATCATATAGTTTAAATACAGTTTTAGAAATTGTTATCAGATAATATAAAAAATAAAAGGGGTAAAGTGTAAGTTTCTAAAATTAGAGGTGACAAACTGTAGGTTATGGCATATCTTAGGGGAGTAATTGTAAGTTTTCCTAATTCTATAACATTCCTTCTTTGAGTTCTCATATTCGTACAAGGTACACTTTTGGTGCGCAGTTCCATAAAATTATCAATCTAGACACCTGATGGCATATTTGTAGAATTTCGAACGTTTTTATCTAATATTGACATTTTCATCTATATTTCAGTTCGCCCTCACCATCAATTTCATATGATAAAAAGTATTTTTTTTTTTGTTCAATTCAATTGAAAACCTTTTGTGCAGTACGACCTTCTGTCTCACGGTACTTGCAATATTAGCTGGGCATAGAGATTTAAGGGTGTAAAACATTTTTACTCTTTCTTTTTCCATTTTCGTCCTGACTTAAGTACCTAGTGACTAAACTATCACATTCAAAATTAAGTTACTTAGAAAATTTTATCAAAGTTTATAATCGCTTTGTAACTTTTTAAAAGATACAAGAGTTAAAATGAAAATTTTTTAAACTGTACAGGGACCAAATTACACTTTCTTTTTAAAATAATTATAGATTATATTATAAATTTAAAATGAATATTGTAATAATGATAAAATAATAAATTGGGAACAGTATGATATGCAACCTACATTATGTATGTCATGCCCTTATAATTACTCTTTTACCTTCATTAAAAATAAAATAATCTCAACAGTGTCATCTGCTGCTTCTCTTCTTGCGCACAACCACTATTAGACGCATCATTCTGGTGTTACCATCTGAACTCTCCTCACTGAGTGCTCTATCCCGATTCTACCATCAGACTTCATTCTATGTTGCATTCCTTGACGTTGCTGGTAGAGGTAGGACGTGGGTCGGGTTGACTTGGCCCAAACCAGGACTGGACCGCCAGTTAACCCCGGCCCGGACCGGTCAAACCCGCCCCGGAAAAAGGCCGTTATATTGTGGGCCAAGTATGGGCCAAATAGGAGGAGGAGATAAAAAAACACCGCCCTGGACCAGCCCAAACCCGCAAACCCGCCCCGACTCGGACCGCCTTGCACCATCGACCTGGACCGACCTGCCTCGCGCCCAACAGCTCTTTTGCAACAACGGCAACCTGCAGAATTTTTTTTTTAAAAGGACTAATTACACAATATGCCCTCCAACAGCTTTCTGCTCCATTTCAGCCCCCAAATTTTCATTTTTACCCCTTCCAACAACTAAATTTCAAGAACTTTTTGGTCAAACTAATTTTTTCCATCCCCCAATAAATATCAATGCCATTTTCACTCAATCCTCACACAATCACTCAATCTCTCTTCTTCATCTACTATATTCTCTCAAGCATTCTCCTTATTTTCTTAATCTCTTCCAATTTTCTTACTAATATCTCCCTAATATCTTCATAATCCCCTATTGATTTTGCATTAATCACTACTATTAGTACGTGAGGCAAGGCTTCAAAAGGAAAGGACAAGTCAACAGAGAGTTCATCTTCCCACACCACCGGCCTCCGAGCCTTGTTCTGTCGCTGATCTTGGGCCGCCGATAAAGGCATTTCGATTCAAGAGTTTCACGACGATGATGCCGGAATCGATATGACGAATTACGATTTGGGTCTCAACGATTAATTATCCGATGATGAAATGAAAGAGTTGGATGCGATGGCATCCAGGAATCCGTTAACAGAACCAACGCCTACAAGTCATGAACCTGCCGTGGAGGAAACTCAAGCACAAGGTAAATCCACGATACTAACTGCTTGGGTTTGGGAGCATTATGAGCTCATACATGAAGGGGAGTCGAAGTACGGGAAATGCAAACATTGCGGGAAAAAATTGGTGCATAGAAAGAATTCCGGCACTGGAACGCTGAAGCAGCATATTGAAAATCAACATCCTAACGTCCTCCTTAGTACCGGGACTAGTTCTGGAGGGCAAACATAACTTGGGTCTACAACCGGCGCCGGCAGACTAGGTATATTTCATTTTAACCAACAATCTTATAGAGAAGGTATGGTAAATTGGATGATACTTACTGAAAAACCTTTTTCACAAGCTGAAGATGTCCACCTAGAATCTTGGATAAAATCACAATTAAATCATGCATTTAGAAATGTATCTAGGAAAATTGCTAGGAAAGAAAGCTTTAGACAATTTGAAGCCGGAAAATCAGATTTGCAAGCATATTTTTCTGCTCTTGATCATTGTGTGGCATTTACTTCTAATATGTGGACATCACCTATAGGTCAATTATTCTATTGTGTTACTTTTCATTGGATTGATTCTGATTGAATAATGCAAAAATGAATTTTTTCATTCAAGGTTATTGAAACAGATCATACTGGTTATCAAATATTTAATTGCATCTTAGAAACTTTACGTAATTATTTTTGTACTGATAAAGTCCGGTGCATTTCATTTGATAATGCTTCAAATAATGATGTTGTCGCTCATCTTTTGAGTCAAAACTTAAAACCACCTCTCAACGGTGCATTCTTTCACGTTAGATGCATGTGCCATATTTTGAACATTTGTGTGTAAAAGGGTTTAGAAATTCTCCAAAATGAGATTTTGCCTATTCGAAACTCATTAAAATATTTGATGTCCAGACCTGCTATTTTTTGTGAATTTAAAAGCTTTTGTATTGAAAATAAAAAACTATTTTCTTGGAAATGGTTTAAATTGGATTGCCCAACCCACTGGAACTCCACATATTTGATGTTGCAAGATGCATTACCGTATGCAAATTTGTTGTCACATTTCATGAATTTAAAAATGGGTTGTGAATTTCTTACGATTGAAATTTGGGAGAAATGTTCCAAAACCGGTGAATTGCTTAAGTTTTTTTACGAGGTAACTGAATTTTTATCTAGTGTTTACTACCCAACAAGTCATCAAGTTTTGTTTCATTTAGTGAACATTATATATGTTTTACATCAGTTGTTAAAACTGACTGTTGTTGACACCCAATTTCGTCCGGGTGTTTTAAAATTTTGAAAAAAATTTTATTAAAAAAAATTAATTTAAAAAAATATATATATATATATATTACTATTATTATTAAAAAAAAATTTAATTAGTTTAAAATATATTTTTGTTTTGTGAAAATTTGATTTAAAATGATATATGTGTGAATATGTGTATGTTTGAAATAAAATAAAATTTCATGAAAAAAATGACAAAAAATTAAAAGTTTGAGGTAAAAATGACAAAATTGAGAAGTTTCGGAAAAAATTGACAAATTCTAAAAGTTCCAGGAGCATTTGGTAGTTTGTCACATAAAATTTTGAGCCTGCCGACGTTTTTGGCTCAAATTAACAGAAAACGACAAAATTGTCAAAATCAGAAGCTTCAGGAACTTATCCAGAGGCTGAGAGACGTAAAGGACTAAAATTGTCATTTTACCAATTTAATAGATAAGTTTGAAATTTTTTATTAATTTATCCATCAACAGTTCAGCTAAACTTCCTCTATAAATAGCCCCCCAAATTTTGTGCTGAACAGAGAAAAAAAATAGAAATGAAACTTAGAGCTCCGTTTTGAAAAAAGAAAAAATTATAGCCTAGGTCCCTGGCCCTCTTCTCTTCCTCTCCAGAAAACCTAAACCTTCTCTGACCCTTTTTTTTTTTTTTTTTTTTTTTTTTTTTTTTTTCTTCTCTCCCCCCGCGCGCGTGCGTTCTGTTCTTCACGTTTCCAGAATTTCAAATTCAGTTTTTAAGGGTACAACTCTCATTTAATCCTTCATCTTTTCAATTTTCTTTCACTTTGGTCACTAACCTTTTATTTTGTTCTTGCAGAATTAATTACTAATCCTTTTAATTTTTACTTGTTTGTTTATTATTTGTTTATTACTAACCCCTTTTTTTATTGTTGTTATTAACTTACTAACAACTAACTTTTAATACTATTATTGTTACTAACCTTTTAATTTTTGCATTATTACTAACTTTTATAATTGTTGTTAACAATTAATTAACTTTTATTATTGTTGTTAATTAATTAATTTAATTAACTTGGCTAACTTTTATTATTGTTGTTAATTAATTAATTTAATTAACTTGGCTAGCTTTTTATTATTTTTGTTAATTAATTAATTTAATTAACTTGGCTAACTTTTATTATTGTTGTTAATTAATTAATTTAATTAACTTGGCTAGCTTTTTATTATTTTTGTTAATTAATTAATTTAATTAATTTGGCTAACTTTTTATTTATTGTTGTTAATTAATTTAATTAATTTGGCTAACTTTTTATTATTGTTGTTAATTAATTAATTTAATTAACTTGGCTAACTTTTTACTGTTGTTAATTAATTAATTTAATTAACTTGGCTAACTTTTTATTATTGTTGTTAATTAATTAATTTAATTAACTTGACTAAATTTTTATTATTGTTGTTTAACAATTAATTTAATTAACTTTGCTAACATTTATTATTATTTTTAAAGTGGATGGCCAAAAAGCCCCACTTTATTATTATTAATTTTTTTCTTTATATAATTTTTTTATTTAATTCACCTTTACCCTTTACTAATTAATAAATAAATGAAAATTAAAAGAAGATTATTCTGTAATTAATTATTAAGGCTAATAAAAATCATTTTTAAAAAAGCCAATTATTTTTATTTTTATATACATGTTTTTAATTCTTTAAAGATAACAAAAAGTTAAAATTAATTTTAATAGTTATTTTTATCCAGTAAAAATAATAAAAAAATAAAAATAAAACCTGTTTAAAAAAAATACATGAAAATTAAGACTTTATATTTTACTGATTTATTTAAAATATAACTTTTAAATCCACTAAAATAATAAATATTTTTCATTAAACAAGAAAACAAAAAGAAAACTAAAACAAGATAAGAAAAAGATAAGAAAGACAAGAAAAAGAAAAGAAAAGAAAGATAAGAAAAAGATAAGAAAGATAAGAAAAAGAAAAGAAAGAAAAGAAAGAAAAGAAAGGAAAGATTAAATCAAAAAGAAAAGAAAAATATAAGAAAGAAAAGAGAGAAAAGAAAAGAAAGAAAATAAAAAAATAAAATTTTTTTATCTAAAAATTCTATAACAAAAAGAATTACGAATTAGTAATTAAACTAATAATTAATTCCATAAAAGTAATAATTATATAACTAACAATAAATTAAATTTAATTTCCATATCCGGATGATCCGGCAGGATCTACGGTTTGGAAAATATCAAACTTTTTAAAATAAATAAATTAAATAAAAAGATAAAAAATTCATATTTTTACAATATGGATAAAATTGTTTAAAATTTCACCAAATTCCGTGTCCAAATGACTCGGCAGAGTCCATGGTTCGGAATCAAAATCTTCCGTGTCCAAATGACTCGGCAGAGTCCATGGTTCGGAAGTATAAAATTTTATACAAATTAACTTAAAAATCCACATTTCGACTAATTCAGTTAAAATCTCTAAATTAACTGAAAATTATTTAAAAGCAAAGTAAAACAAAATTAAAATCAACTAAGGTGCCAATTTTGGGCGCTATAACAATATTGTTTTAGCGTAACCGTACTCCCGATCCCCGAACTCTCGCAGACCAATATTTAAGGTGTCCAATCGACCTAGGTAAACAGATTGGTGGCGACTCCCGAAAACCCGACGTTGCCACAGCTTGGCGACTCCACTGGGGACTCCACGTTAGTGAGTCGAGCCTAAAGTTGATTTGTTTTGATTTACTTTGCTTATTATGTGGATTTATATGTTATATTTACTTATTCTAAACATGCATAATGCATTCACAATATGAAGCTCTATACCCGAGCTTCCTTAAATCAAACACGATTCTTTCTAAGCGGAATTGGTGTTGCTGTCCTTGTGAGGCCACGGTCTCTAAGCCTTCACCGGTTTCAAAGTAGCAAAGTAGTGTATTGCCTTCTGAGACGGTTAGTCTCTGCATGGGCCCACGAAAAGCTACGACTCGAATTAATCCATTCCTTACATTAACCCTAGAGGGTAAGGAATCGGGCCGTCACTATGATTTAGTGACGGGATTCGGGAACTATCCCTTGCCTTTTTGATAAGCTACCTTATGCATATAGAACTCCCCACTTAACCATAGAACTGACCATAGAATTTCTACCATTTTACCAACGCCATAAGCACGTCCTTGTTATGCTATGTTGTTGCTCTACACTTTTATTTTCTTCGTGTCTTATATTTATGGTTTTAATTCATTTTTCCATAATACTTCATGAGTTGTTAATTGCTATTTAACTTATTAATAACCTTATCTTTCTTGTGCAATTATTCTTCATGCATCAAAACCACGCATCAAATTATGCTAACTTTTTGGTCTTTATAATGACAACTAAAAGTTTTGAAGTTCTACGATAATGGATAAGCAAACTCACTCATTGCATGCATTCCATTACATTAATCACGTGCATATAAAGTATGATAAAAATAATCTCATTGCATGCATTCCATTACATCAATCACACGCATATAAAATCTGATAAAAATAATCTCATTGCATGCATTCCATTACATTAATCACATGCATATAAAATCTGATAAAAATAATCTCATTGCATGCATTCCATTACATTAATCACGTGCATATAAAGTCTGATAAAAACATAATCTCACTTTATATTGCATGCATCCATTACATCAATCACACACATATAAAGTATGATAAAAATAATCTCATTGCATGCATTCCATTACATCAATCACACGCATATAAAATCTGATAAAAATAATCTCATTGCATGCATTCCATTACATTAATCACATGCATATAAAATCTGATAAAAATAATCTCATTGCATGCATTCCATTACATTAATCACGTGCATATAAAGTCTGATAAAAACATAATCTCACTTTATATTGCATGCATCCATTACATCAATCACACGCATATAAAATCTGATAAAAATAATCTCATTGCATGCATTCCATTACATCAATCACGTGCATATAAATTTTGATAAAAACATAATCTCATTGCATGCATCCATCACATCAATCATATACGCATAGAATCTAATAAAATAAATATTCCTTTAAAAAGGTAAAATTGGACCTCAACACCGATATTCAACTCGGCTCCAAACAAGACTAATGGCAGAACAAACTGAAGGACGTTTCATAGATATAGAGTCCAAGATTGAAAGTATGGCAGAACAAATGAGACAATTGATGGAAATAATCAAAGGGAAAGCAACTCAAGTTCCCATCAAAGAAGCACAAGATCCCACTTATACTCCGGGATTCACCCCACAACGAGTCTCAGTCCAAGAAAACCTGTTTCAGGAACCAGGACAGTCTGCTAGTGTTCACTTGAAACAAGACACTGTGTATGAAGAGAAGAAGACACCACCAAAGGAAGAAGGAGAATCTCAAAAACTCGAAACAATAGAGAAGAGACTGCGAGCCATTGAAGGAGGTAATATATTCGGATCTCTCTCAGTGGATGACCTCTGCTTAGTGCCAGACGTCATAATCCCTTCGGACTTTAAAGTACCGGATTTCATAAAATACGATGGAACGAGTGATCCCATCACTCACATCACACTGTTCCTAAGGAGACTACAACCACTCACAAAAGATGAAAAGGTGTGGATTGCACTTTTTCAGGAAAGTCTCACAAAATCAGCATTGCAGTGGTATCTAAGTCAAGGACCAAGAAACATCAAAACTTGGAATGACCTTGCTCAGGCCTTCATCGGCAACTATAAACATGTTATGGACTTGGCTCCGGATCGCCAAACTCTCCAAAACATGGAGAAGAAAAAGCCAGAAACTTTCAAGGAATATGCTCAACGGTGGAGGGACTTAGCTGCACAAGTTCAGCCACCCATGACAGAAAAAGAAATGGTCACTTTGTTTGTCCAGACACTGAAATACCCATATTATGACAAACTCATTGGCAATTCGGCAACTAATTTCTCCGATGTTGTCATGTCTGGAGAAAGGATCGAGCATGGGATTAGGACTGGGAAGATTGCTGAGTCTTTTAGTGATCCTATGAAAAGAGGAGGACCATCCAGAACAAAAGATGAAGAAGTACAACAAATAGGACGCGAAAGAGGGATTCCCCTCGTAGGTACTGTGGCTACCGGTCCTCGCCTATCCTATTCTGCCAAAATGCCCAATTATTATCCTACCAATAGGCCCAATGACTATCCTCCCAATATGCCCAATGATTATCCTTCCAATAGGCCTAATGATTATCCTCCCAATAGGCCCAACAATTATCCTCTCAACAGGCCTAATCAGTTACGGCCACCTGTTCCGACTCCTCCAGTACCCACACAAAAACCAAAAGAAGTTTTTGCACCAATTCCCATGACTTACACTGAGTTGTATCCAAAACTCATAGAAAGTCAACTTATCCGTCCAATTCCTACAATTCCATTTGGACCCCCATATCCAACGTGGTATGACCCCAACATAACTTGCCCATATCATGATGGCGTTCCAGGCCATGGCTTGGAAAATTGCACAGCATTGAAACGTATAGTCCAACAATTAATCGAATCAAAGTGGTTGGACTTTTCCGATGAACCGAACGTCACTCACAATCCATTGCCGCCTCGTCAAGAAAAACCAGTCAATATGATAGAAGAACACCGGCTGATGAAAAAGTCAGTCAATGATATCATAACCCCTCTTAAGCATGTATATTCATGCTTTGTGAAAGAAGGGATTATCATGGGAAAGCCTTCTTTTGGACATGAAGAAGTTGAAGATGAGGAATGGTGCAACTTTCATGACAGTAAGAGTCATTCTATCCAAGAATGCTCAGAATTCCGTAAGAATCTGCAAAGACTCATAGACTCATCCCAACTTATCGTTTTTATGATGATGTGAATGTGATCATTAAAGAACAAGAAGTCAATGCTATACCAATCTCAAAACCTACTCTTAAGCCGTCAAGTCCCAAGGCCATTCCTCTACAAATCAAACAAAACCGAGGTCAAGCTGCTAGGCCCGATGTGATTGGTAATTGAAAGTGAAGATTTTGAGCTGGAATTACATTGATTTTGGAAGGGCTCCAAGTCAGATCTGACCTAACAGTCCGCATACATTTTCGAATGACAGGGAATCCTTTGAATAAACTTGTATCTTTGAAAGCTTGCAAAAGTAATCTAATAGTAAAAATCTCCTAGATTTAGTCCAGAATCTAGGGTGTAGTCTTTGTTAGATGGACACCTGGTATTCTTTCTGGTACAACAAAAAAATGTAATGCGTGCATTCTACTACTTTCCATTTTTACACTCTTTGCCATTATACTATCTATTATTGCCATCACACTTTACTTTTTGACAACTGGTAATTCTTTTTGTTCTCTAACAAAAAGATGTTACGTGTACATTATACCACTTTTTAATTCCATTATTACATCTACATATTATACCAATTTTTACCAAAAATTCAATTATTACACCTACACATTCTATCACTTCTTACCAAAAATTCTGTTTTTACATCCATCTCTCACTCCTTTCCATTATACTATCCATTATTGCTATCATACTTTGCTTTCTAAATGATACTACTCGTGGGTGAAAATAAAAAGTTGAGGAAAATTTGATAGTAATGATCTTGAAAGTGCTGCCAAATCTAGTAAGAAGGATTTCATATGTTGCACCTCAACCCTCAAAAAGAATTCACAGTGGTTATCAACATCCTTACAAGGAGTCCGGGATTAACTTCCAAAGAAGTTAGCTCTCATATTAAATGACTTCAGTGGCCTCCCAATTCTCACAAATGCTCAATACAAAAAAAAAATTCTCAGTTTTCCATAACACAAATTCCAACAAAGGAAAGAAATTCCTCCCTTCCATCAAAAGCCATTAAAGAGAAAATCCAAACAAGAAAAAAAATCCAAAAAAAAAGAGAGACTGAGAAGCAAATAAAGCCACTTGAGTCATCTCACTTCAAGAAGGCTATGATCTCGGTTCTCCATAACACAAACTCCAAAAAAAAAAAGGGAAAAAGTTCATCCCTTCCATCAAAAAGCCAACAAGGGAAAATTCAAAACCAAAAAAAGCGAGACTGAGAGCAAACACAAGCAAGTAAGGCCACTTGAATCATCTCATTTCAAGAAGGCTATGATCTCGGTTCTCTGTAACAAAAACTCCGAAAAGGAAAAAGTTCATCCCTTCCACCAAAAAGCCAACAAGGGAAAATTCAAAACCAAAAAGAACTGAGAACAAGCACGAGCAAGCAAGGCCACTTGAGTCATCTCACTTCAAGAGAGTTATCAAGTATGTTATCACCATAGCTCACACAAAAAAACAAAAAAACAAAAAAAAAAAAGGAAAAAGGGGTCAAACTAGAAAAAAAAAAAAAGAAAGAAAAAAAGTGAGCTATGGATTCTAGACTGAAAACCTGCAAAGGCGGTTTAGAACACAAAAGCAACCCTCAAACCAAGCATGCATAAAGATCACAATAGTTGGGGGGCAACAGATGAGGTCTAACTTTCTGGAAAGAGTGGCAAGTTTGAGGTCATCACTATTGAGTTTTTCACCATAATCAAATTTGCTCACGAGTAGTATTAAAAGACCCTTCTTTCACACCACTCAAATTTAACTTTATTCAGACCTAATATTTACCTCTTAATATCATTCTCATTCAGCTAAAAGACTGCCACAAAAAAAAAAAAACATTCAAACTTAACTTTCCTCACACCTAACATTTACCTCTCGATATCATCCTCATTCAGTTAAAAGGCTATTATTGTGAATCATGTTTCTACCTTATTGCCTTGCACAGTTTATGTCTTCGAGTTGGAAAGGGAAGAATGGCAGGACATTTTAATTGAAAACAAAGACCGTAAATTACTTTGTCAAGCTTTGAAAATTGATGAAAGTTTTTCTTTAAGGCCAAACCATTATTCATTAATGTATGTAGACTTAAAAGTAAGGAGATAGCTTGAGTCTTTCTTTAATAAGATGTGGTTCTTGTAAGAGAAATTTACGATCAAGTGCCATCACAAAGGTCTAGAAATCCTCAACCTTCTGTTAAATCAAAGGCGAGATGATATCTCTTTCCACATAAACACCATAATCAAGGGGGCAAAGTAGTCTCTACTAAGCGCAAGAAAAGTACTGCCAAGAAAGAAGCTCAATAGACAAGGGGGCAAGTCTTATGGATCAGAACCTGAGTCTAAGGAAGAGCAATCATTCGGACTGTAACATGGGGGTAAACAAGTGTCCGCACGGCCAAAAGAAAATGGGCAAAGCAGACATTGAAAGTAAAGCCTTTGATGGTATCAAATCCATGACAATGGATGAGTACCCGAAAGAGATATAAATTATGAGGCGGGCCAACTTTAAAGAAATTGAGGCCAAAATTCAAGAACAAGTCAAAGAAAGGGGATTTTGAAAAGAGTTGGGCTTTTGAGGCAGTGAACAAAAGCTGGAAAGCATAAAGAGATTCAATGATAGTCCAAGAAGGCAATTATAAAGAGGATCCAGTAAAGCAAAGATATGAAGAACTAGATCAATCCAAAAAAAAATAAAAAATAAAAAAATAAATATAAATAAAAAATAAAAAAAAAGAACCATCAATTACACATGCTTTGCATTCATGCATTTCACATCATGCATGCATGATTTTTACACGATAGGAATCAAATGGGAAACACATCCACCGCACCGTTACAGCAGTATAAGCTGAGATCTCAATAATATCAGCTCTTACCAATCTATCACTGGATACACAGCTAATATGCGGGACCAACCCGCATCAGGAATTCAAGGATAAGGTAGACAATATGTCAAAAGCCTGGCAATTGATTCAATAATCGAGACTACACCTGGAAGGACAGGATTGACATCAGCTAGTAGTATCCAAAATAAGAGATAGCTATAGCCAAGGATAAGGCAGATATCAAAAAGGATAAAGTAGACAATATTGTCAAAAGCTTGGCAATTGATTCAATAATCGAGGCTACACCTGGAAGGACAGGATTGATGCCAGCTTAGCAGCATCCAAGATAAGAGATAGCTGTGGTCAAAGATAAGGCAGACATCAAGAAATATTGTCGTTGAAACTTTGTCAAAAGCGGACAATGGATTCAATAATCGAGGACTGGATCAACGGATAAAAAAAAAAAATAAATATCTATCAAAATGAAGTAGGATCTACTTTTCCGGTTAAACGGCGGATACGGTACTCCGTGACTCTCAAGTCGGTTCTCTCAGTTGCCCATAATAACTGATTCCTTCACCCCTTCTTTCTTTTACTTCCTCCTAGAAAATGGATCCTACTTTTTCCGCCTTGCGAAAGTATTTCCCTTCTCTCCCAATGAACATCCTCAAAAAGATCTACCAAGTTCGCTGTGAACGATTAAGAGTTCTGATGCACAAAGGAATCCCTGAAGATGTGCGGTGGTTAATCGAAGCCAAGGTTCGTCTAGCAGGTGAAATCCCAGAGGCATTTATGTCTCACATGCCTGGTATAGGCAAAAGCTCTTATGCCAAAAAGCGAAGAGCGAAAAGGTTACAAGTCTGCCATAAATGTGGACGGTGGACTTGTAATACTAAATGTCGTTCTTTAGGGATGTTCTCTGATAATCGAGAAGATAAAATACGATTCATTAAGAATGGCTTGAGTAAAGACTCGTTGGATGATATCCAATTGACTCTTGAGACGCATTCTTGTGGATCTGTGCAACGTGAACTACTTGGTTTGTGGAGCATTTTTCATGAAGAACGAGAACGATACAGTCCCGGGAATCTGACGTTAAACGACCCTATTTGTCAGCTTGTAAGAAAACTGGATGGGAAGCAAATCCTCGACTCATAGAAGCCATTAATCCCGTTACTGGACGTAAAACCAGTGGAAGATGTGAACCACAGTCACAATCACTGTACATACAATTTATCATATTTAAAATTTTCCATTTTTCTTTTAATAATGTATTTGCTCCCGTAAGTGTAATCGACACGTTATCCATTTCATCGCTATAAATGCATGTTCTTCCAGTCGGTTATCTAAGTTTCCTTCAATAACTAATTCCTTTCCATCATCTCTCAAATTCTTCTCTCATCAATGGATTCTACTCTTTCTGCACTGCGAAAATACTTTCCTTCCCTTCCAATAAAAGTCCTTAAAAAGATCTACCTTGCTAGATGTGAAAGAATCAGAGTTTTTACACGCAAAGGCATTCCTGATAATGTGCAGTGGATAATTGAAGCTAAGGTCCGTCTGGCGGGTGAAGTTCCAGATGCATTTATGCCCCGCATGCCCGGTTTAGGTAAAAGCCGTTATGCCAAAAGGCGAAGAGTAAAGAGACTAGGCGTGTGTTATAAATGTGGGCGATGGAATTGTAATACTAAATGTCGCTCTTTAGGATACATCTCCACAAATCGTGAAGATAAAAGAAAATTCATTAATAATGGCCTGCGTAAGGAATCTCTGGAAGATATCCGAGAGACTCTTGAAACGCATTCTTGTGGAAAAGTGCAAGGTCAAATTGTCAAATTGTGGAGGACTTACCATAAAGAACGAGACCGTTACAGTCTTGGGAATGTGACTGTAAACGACCCTGTCTGCCAGCTTGTAAGAAAACTGGATAGGAAGCAAGTCCTCGACTCATAGAAGGCATTGAAGCCATTACTAGATATAAATCAGTGGAAGATGAGAGCCACAGTCATGATTGCTGTACATATAAGCTGTCATTTGTCTTTTCTTTTGACAATAATGTACTTGCTTCTGTAAGTGTAATTAACGCATTATCCCTTTCATCACTATAAATATGTGTTAGTTATTTTCATTTCCTACAATCACTAATTTCTTTCTTTGCCTCCTTCATCAATGGAGTCTTCTCTTTCCGCCCTACGAAAGTATTTTCCTTCCTTCCCAATAAATGTTCTTAAAAAGATTTATCAAGCTAGATGTGAACGATTCAGAGTATTTATGCACAAAGGCATTCCTGATAATGTGCGGTGGCTAATTGAAGCTAAGGTTCGTTCAGCTGGTGAAGTTCCCGAAGCGTTCTTTCCCCGTATGCCCGGCTTTGGTAAAAGCGCTTATGCCAAAAAAAGAAGAGCAAAGAGGCTAGGCGTTTGTCATAATTGTGGATGGTGGATTTGCGGTAATAAATGTCGTGCTCCAGGAGTGATCACCAGAAATCGTAATGATAGAATAAGATTCATTAAGAATGGCTTGCGTAAGGAATCTCTAGAAGATATTCGAGAGGTTCTTGAAGCGCATTCTTGCGGAATAGTGCAATTTGAGGTTGTTGGATTATGGATAATTTTCCAAAAAGAACGAGATCGTTACAGTCTTGGGAATCTGACCTTAAACGACCCTGTTTGCCAGTTTGTGAGAAAGCTAGATGAGATGCAAATCACCGATTCATAGAAAGCATTGAAGCCATTACTGGACGCAAAGCCAGTGGAAGACGAGGATCAAAGTCACGATTACTGTACGTGCTAGCTGTCGCTTTTGAAATTTTCCTCCCCTTTTGGTAATAATGTATCCACTCCTGACGTGAACCAAAGTCACGATTACTGTACGTACTAGCTGTCGCTTTTGAAATTTTCCTCCCCTTTCAGCGATAATGTATCCACTCCTGACATGAGCCATAGTTACGATTACTGTACGTGCTAGCTGTCGCTTTTGAAATTATCCTCCCAATAATGTACCCACTCCCGACATAAGATACAGTTATGATTACTGTATATAGCTGCCACTTTTTAAAATTTTCCTTCTCTTCCAACAATCACGTACCTACTCCTGACGTAAGCTACAGTAGTGACTACTGTACATGCTAGCAGCTATTTTGAAAATTTTCCTCCTCTTTTAACGATAGTGTACCCATACCTGACCAAAGTCATACTCGTGACTACTGTGAATAGCTGGCAATAATGTATCCATTCTTGAAAATAAAATTATTGCCTTATCTCTTCATCTCTATAAATATATCCTCTTTTCTCACAAAGGTAAGGATAGGAATGGAGAAAACCCCAACTCGTAAATCCCGAAGTATTTGTGTATTTTCTGGAGCTTTTCCTGGAGAAGATGAAGAGTACTTAAAGGCAGCCAACCATTTGGGTAGTGTATTAGCTGAGCAAAAAATACACTTAGTTTATGGAGGAGGTAGTGTCGGATTAATGGGAGCTGTAGCATCAGCAGCATCTTTAGGAGGAAGCCAGGTTCTGGGTATTATCCCTGCATCTCTGAAATCGGTTTCTGGGGGCACAATTGGAGAAGAGCTAGTGGTTAAAAATCTGCAAGAGCGTTTGTTACAAATGCTTTTTAATGCTGATGCTTTTATCGCTCTACCAGGTGGCTTTGGCACATTAGGAGAAGTCTTCCAAATTGCTTCCATGGCCCAACTTAATTTGCATAAGAAACCCATTGGGCTTTTGAATGTTAACAATTTCTTTACAGGTCTGATAGCTTTCATGGATTATGCTATGCAGAAGAATTTCATATCAAGAGTGGCACGGCGAATCATAATATCCGCAACAACTGCTGAAGAATTGCTAGATAAAATACAAGCTTTTGTTCCTGAACCAGATCCAGCAATGATTCAGATAGACTGGACACGACAGTCTTTCCCGACCAGTTCACTCCCATAATGGTCCTCTACTCACCCTGTTGAAGTATTGTGGAAGAAAGAAGCGATCTGATCCGTTTTTCTTGTCCTTTAGTTTTATTATCAGCATTTTCTTTCGCGTTTCAGTTTTTCTTTTCAGGGAATTTCTTTTTATAAGATAGTTTCGTCCATGCTGATATTAAAACCATGCGACAATGCCTTTAGGTTGGAATGGCTGAGTAAAGAGTAATTTTTATTACTCTTGAGACGCATCCTATTAGGTCTACTAGGCATAACATTTTGGGGTAGTTAAGCTTTAACCTTATTCGGATGACATATCTCACAAGGGAATCTATATTTACTGAAGAAAATATTAGATGAACCTTGAATATTGATTCCAAACATCCACTCCATTTACATAATTTGTCAGTGTTATTGTCATCATCAAGATTCACTCGTTTTATCGAAGCCTAATTCTTTGCGCTCGCCAATTATGAAAATTCACACTTTCGAAGAAAATTATTCCAATTTCAATTGCTTTTATATAAATTTCGCTCGAGGTCCTAAGGAAAGCTCCTTAGCCTCAAAATCAATTTTCATCATCGGGGTTTTAAGGATGGAACCTTTGCCTCGAAAATAATCAATTTTCATCATCGGGGTTTTAAGGATGGAACCTTTGCCTCGAAAACAATCAATTTTCATCATCGGGGTTTTAAGGATGGAACCTTTGCCTCGAAAACAATCAATTTTCATCGGGGTTGTAAGGATGGAACCTTTGCCTCGAAAATAATCAATTTTCATCATCAGGGTTTTAAGGATGGAACCTTTGCCTTGAAAAGAATCAATTTTCATCATCGGGGTTTTAAGGATGGAACCTTTGCCTCGAAAACAATCAATTTTCATCATCGGGGTTTTAAGGATGGAACCTTTGCCTCGAAAACAATCAATTTTCATCGGGGTTGTAAGGATGGAACCTTTGCCTCGAAAATAATCAATTTTCATCATCAGGGTTTTAAGGATGGAACCTTTGCCTTGAAAAGAATCAATTTTCATCATCGGGGTTTTAAGGATGGAACCTTTGCCTCGAAAACAATCAATTTTCATCATCGGGGTTTTAAGGATGGAACCTTTGCCTCGAAAACAATCAATTTTCATCGGGGTTGTAAGGATGGAACCTTTGCCTCGAAAATAATCAATTTTCATCATCGGGGTTTTAAGGATGGAACCTTTGCCTCGAAAACAATCAATTTTCATCGGGGTTGTAAGGATGGAACCTTTGCCTCGAAAATAATCAATTTTCATCATCAGGGTTTTAAGGATGGAACCTTTGCCTTGAAAAGAATCAATTTTCATCATCGGGGTTTTAAGGATGGAACCTTTGCCTCGAAAACAATCAATTTTCATCAATTCGGGGTTTTAAGGATGGAACCTTTGCCTCGAAAACAATCAATTTTCATCATCGGGGTTGTAAGGATGGAACCTTTGCCTCGAAAATAATCAATTTTCATCATCAGGGTTTTAAGGATGGAACCTTTGCCTTGAAAAGAATCAATTTTCATCATCGGGGTTTTAAGGATGGAACCTTTGCCTCGAAAACAATCAATTTTCATCATCGTGGTTTTAAGGATGGAACCTTTGCCTCGAAAACAATCAATTTTGATCATCGGGGTTTTAAGGATGGAACCTTTGCCTCGAAAATAATCAATTTTCATCATCGGGGTTTTAAGGATGGAACCTTTGCCTCGAAAACAATCAATTTTCATCGGGGTTGTAAGGATGGAACCTTTGCCTCGAAAATAATCAATTTTCATCATCAGGGTTTTAAGGATGGAACCTTTGCCTTGAAAAGAATCAATTTTCATCATCGGGGTTTTAAGGATGGAACCTTTGCCTCGAAAACAATCAATTTTCATCATCGGGGTTTTAAGGATGGAACCTTTGCCTCGAAAATAATCAATTTTCATCATCAAGGTTTTAAGGATGGAACCTTTGCCTCGAAAACAATCAATCAATTCGAGGCTTTAAGGATGGAACCTTTACCTCGACATCAATCAATCAATTCGAGGTTTTAAGGATGGAACCTTTGCCTCGACATCAATCAATCAATCCGGGGTTTTAAGGATGGAACCTTTGCCTCGAGATCAATCAATCAATCCGAGGTTTTAAGGATAGAACCTTTGCCTCGAGATCAATCAATCAATCCGAGGTTTTAAGGATAGAACCTTTGCCTCGAGATCAATCAATCAATCCGGGGTTTTAAGGATGGAACCTTTGCCTCGAGATCAATCAATCAATCCGAGGTTTTAAGGATGGAACCTTTGCCTCGAGATCAATCAATCAATTCGAGGTTTTAAGGATAGAACCTTTGCCTCGAGATCAATCAATCAATCCGGGGTTTTAAGGATGGAACCTTTGCCTCGAGATCAATCAATCAATCCGAGGTTTTAAGGATGGAACCTTTGCCTCGAGATCAATCAATCAATCCGAGGTTTTAAGGATAGAACCTTTGCCTCGAGATCAATCAATCAATCCGGGGTTTTAAGGATGGAACCTTTGCCTCGAGATCAATTATCAATCCGAGGTTTTAAGGATGGAACCTTTGCCTCGACATCAATCAATCAATTCGAGGTTTTAAGGATGGAACCTTTGCCTCGAGATCAATCAATCAATCCGAGGTTTTAAGGATGGAACCTTTGCCTCGAAAACAAATAATCAATCAATCAGTCCATCTTACAACGATAGGAGCTTTCCTATCGTTAGAGGTTCTAAGGAGATTTCCTTAACCTAAAACAAACAATCAATCCATCAGTCCATCTTACAACGATAGGAGCTTTCCTATCGTTAGAGGTTCTAAGGACCTTTCCTTAACCTCAAACAAATAATCAATCAATCAGTCCATCTTACAACAATAGGAGCTTTCCTATCGTTAGAGGTTTTAAGGACCTTTCCTTAAACCTTACTGTTTGGGCGGCGAGAACATTCTCAATGCCTACCTAAGCCGGACGAAATTTGGTAACGACTTTGCATACATCATGTCCCATGAAGCATGCAAAGGGGGGCAGCTGTTGACACCCAATTTCGTCCGGGTGTTTTAAAATTTTGAAAAAAATTTTATTAAAAAAAATTAATTTAAAAAAAAATATATATATATATATTACTATTATTATTAAAAAAAAATTTAATTAGTTTAAAATATATTTTTGTTTTGTGAAAATTTGATTTAAAATGATATATGTGTGAATATGTGTATGTTTGAAATAAAATAAAATTTCATGAAAAAAATGACAAAAAATTAAAAGTTTGAGGTAAAAATGACAAAATTGAGAAGTTTCGGAAAAAATTGACAAATTCTAAAAGTTCCAGGAGCATTTGGTAGTTTGTCACATAAAATTTTGAGCCTGCCGACGTTTTTGGCTCAAATTAACAGAAAACGACAAAATTGTCAAAATCAGAAGCTTCAGGAACTTATCCAGAGGCTGAGAGACGTAAAGGACTAAAATTGTCATTTTACCAATTTAATAGATAAGTTTGAAATTTTTTATTAATTTATCCATCAACAGTTCAGCTAAACTTCCTCTATAAATAGCCCCCCAAATTTTGTGCTGAACAGAGAAAAAAATAGAAATGAAACTTAGAGCTCCGTTTTGAAAAAAGAAAAAATTATAGCCTAGGTCCCTGGCCCTCTTCTCTTCCTCTCCAGAAAACCTAAACCTTCTCTGACCCTTTTTTTTTTTTTTTTTTTTTTTTTTTTTTTTTTTCTTCTCTCCCCCCGCGCGCGTGCGTTCTGTTCTTCACGTTTCCAGAATTTCAAATTCAGTTTTTAAGGGTACAACTCTCATTTAATCCTTCATCTTTTCAATTTTCTTTCACTTTGGTCACTAACCTTTTATTTTGTTCTTGCAGAATTAATTACTAACCCTTTTAATTTTTACTTGTTTGTTTATTATTTGTTTATTACTAACCCCTTTTTTTATTGTTGTTATTAACTTACTAACAACTAACTTTTAATACTATTATTGTTACTAACCTTTTAATTTTTGCATTATTACTAACTTTTATAATTGTTGTTAACAATTAATTAACTTTTATTATTGTTGTTAATTAATTAATTTAATTAACTTGGCTAACTTTTATTATTGTTGTTAATTAATTAATTTAATTAACTTGGCTAGCTTTTTATTATTTTTGTTAATTAATTAATTTAATTAACTTGGCTAACTTTTATTATTGTTGTTAATTAATTAATTTAATTAACTTGGCTAGCTTTTTATTATTTTTGTTAATTAATTAATTTAATTAATTTGGCTAACTTTTTATTTATTGTTGTTAATTAATTTAATTAATTTGGCTAACTTTTTATTATTGTTGTTAATTAATTAATTTAATTAACTTGGCTAACTTTTTACTGTTGTTAATTAATTAATTTAATTAACTTGGCTAACTTTTTATTATTGTTGTTAATTAATTAATTTAATTAACTTGACTAAATTTTTATTATTGTTGTTTAACAATTAATTTAATTAACTTTGCTAACATTTATTATTATTTTTAAAGTGGATGGCCAAAAAGCCCCACTTTATTATTATTAATTTTTTTCTTTATATAATTTTTTTATTTAATTCACCTTTACCCTTTACTAATTAATAAATAAATGAAAATTAAAAGAAGATTATTCTGTAATTAATTATTAAGGCTAATAAAAATCATTTTTAAAAAAGCCAATTATTTTTATTTTTATATACATGTTTTTAATTCTTTAAAGATAACAAAAAGTTAAAATTAATTTTAATAGTTATTTTTATCCAGTAAAAATAATAAAAAAATAAAAATAAAACCTGTTTAAAAAAAATACATGAAAATTAAGACTTTATATTTTACTGATTTATTTAAAATATAACTTTTAAATCCACTAAAATAATAAATATTTTTCATTAAACAAGAAAACAAAAAGAAAACTAAAACAAGATAAGAAAAAGATAAGAAAGACAAGAAAAAGAAAAGAAAAGAAAGATAAGAAAAAGATAAGAAAGATAAGAAAAAGAAAAGAAAGAAAAGAAAGAAAAGAAAGGAAAGATTAAATCAAAAAGAAAAGAAAAATATAAGAAAGAAAAGAGAGAAAAGAAAAGAAAGAAAATAAAAAAATAAAATTTTTTTATCTAAAAATTCTATAACAAAAAGAATTACGAATTAGTAATTAAACTAATAATTAATTCCATAAAAGTAATAATTATATAACTAACAATAAATTAAATTTAATTTCCATATCCGGATGATCCGGCAGGATCTACGGTTTGGAAAATATCAAACTTTTTAAAATAAATAAATTAAATAAAAAGATAAAAAATTCATATTTTTACAATATGGATAAAATTGTTTAAAATTTCACCAAATTCCGTGTCCAAATGACTCGGCAGAGTCCATGGTTCGGAATCAAAATCTTCCGTGTCCAAATGACTCGGCAGAGTCCATGGTTCGGAAGTATAAAATTTTATACAAATTAACTTAAAAATCCACATTTCGACTAATTCAGTTAAAATCTCTAAATTAACTGAAAATTATTTAAAAGCAAAGTAAAACAAAATTAAAATCAACTAAGGTGCCAATTTTGGGCGCTATAACAATATTGTTTTAGCGTAACCGTACTCCCGATCCCCGAACTCTCGCAGACCAATATTTAAGGTGTCCAATCGACCTAGGTAAACAGATTGGTGGCGACTCCCGAAAACCCGACGTTGCCACAACTGTCGAAGCCATGCGGGCTAAATGGCTTCAATATTTCGAAAACACTCAACCTATCTTTTTAGTCGTTTCTTTACTTAACCCATATGTCAAATTAACGGGCACAACAACATTGCTTGAATGAATTTTTCATACTTATTTAGAAATATCTCATATAAATGTTTTGGCTATGTCTGTTTCTGCTTTCGAGTACTTACATTCTTTATATAAGTTATATTGTGAGCGGAATTTGGATAAGGTAAGATCCAAAGCTCCTCAAATCGAGCCTCCAAGGAGATCAATCTCCTCAAGATTCAACCCGGTCCTCTAAATGCTCAAACGACCTCGACCAATGACATCAGAATTAGCTGAGGTCGATGACTATCTCAACACATCGTTCGAGGCAAACAACCTCAACATCTTGGAGTGGTGGAAACAAAAGAGATAAAGATTTCCTATCTTGTCATTAATCGCACAGGAGATTCTTGCCGTTTCAGTATCAACAGTCTTATCCGAGGCAGCGTTTAGTACCGGAAAACGGGTGATAACAGAAAAACGGTCAAGATTGACACTCGACACGGTAGAAGTATGTGTGTGCAACCGAGATTGGGGCATCGCAGCACTCCGGCAGCAAGACCAAAGGAGTTCGGATGAGGAGATAATATCTGATACCGAGACTTGAATTTTTTTTTTTCAATCATACATGTAGTTTGTATTTGATATGATTATGCTGTTCAGCATAGATCATAGGTTTCTATTATTTATCATTTCCGGAACATTTTTTCCATTTCAAAATGTAAGGCCCGTTCCGATTATTTGTAAGTGTTGTTTGGTTTTTTAACTTAATAAAACTTACACCGAAGGTGGTGTTTTTTCTTAAAAATATTTATGACTTATATAATTAATAATGGTTACATATATATATATATATAAGAAACTTGCCTTGCCCCGCCCCGGACCCGGCTCGGAACCGCCTTGCCTAAAACTGGGCCCGGGACCAGGACCGGACGGTCCCAGGGCGGTCCTACCTGGTTCCCACCTCTAGTTGCTGGTGGTCAAGGAGGAGCAACTGCGCGTACGAACTCATCTTGCCGTCGTGTCCTAGTTTTTTATCCAACACCATTTGGCATCACCGTGCTTCGTCAGCGCCCTTGGAAGCTATTTGCATCACTGCCATCAAAAGCGCAAGCTGCCACTCGCCCATTTCATTATCCCATCCTCAATTGAAGAAATCCTACCCTCATCCTTGGGTTCGCGAGTCATAGGCATTCATTTTAGAACTTTTTGTTCTAATTTGGTTTGATCCCTCAAAGTTTCTCCTTTTTGCCTAATTTTACCCCAACTTTATTTTTAAGCTAAAATTTTTAGTTATAGGTATATATGTAAAAAGTAAAGTGGAAGAAATATTCTTTTACAAAAAAAAATAATATATTAGAGCATCTCCAACAGTTTTTCTGTTTTGTAGATTTTTTCTATTTTAGGAAATATTAAGTACTTTTTCACTCCAATAGTTTCCTTATCTTGTTCTCTAAAATAGGGAATGAGGTGAAAAAAAAAAAAAAGCATCAATCTTCTATATTTGTAAAAACTTTAAAATTTATTGTATTGCCTCATCTCTCCTTTCAATTTACTTTGCGGCTCTTTTTCCCATCCACTTTTTGAATCTTCTCACTTGTCATCAATATTATTTTTTTAAATATAAAATAGTTAATTATTTTAATAACTAAACTAGCAATTAATTTGAATTTGCTTTAAATGCATAATATTTAATTATTTTATAATATATGTAAGATTCTATAAAATAGGAAAGTTGTTGGAGTTGGAAGAGAAAAATTATAAAGATTTTAATTTTTGGTTCCCTATTTTGTAGAAATTATAAGAAAACTCTTGGAGATGCTCTAGTAATAGTTCTGTGATCGCATTTGTACTTATGTATCTCATGTTTTCTATATGTCTATAATTTGCTTTATACATCAAGTTTCATGCGTATCTGATATCTAATTTGTACATATCTCTAATTTTGGCACAAAGCTGGATTTGACATCTCACACTTATTTTTTAATGGGAGGTTGAACCCATACATACTACTGAAAGCATTTTTGTAATCTTATTTGTACATATATCATACATTATTTGTACAGATTCGTTACTTTTTTTTTTATATCAAGTTTATATATATCTGGTATCTAATTTGTACATATCTCTAATTTTGGGGAAACACGAGATTTTATGTGTTTACACTTGTTTTATGCCTTAAACATAATAGGTAATATTAAAATACAAATATGTATAAACATAATAGGTAGGGTGCACATTATATAAACTTACCCATAAATTGACAGCAAAAAAATTTATTAAACATAGAAATTTTACATTAATTTTAATTTTTCCCAAAATAATATAATTGTTACAAGAAATGATTTGAGAACTTTATCGCATCCTTTTAGAGTTCTTGCAATTCAGGAAAAGTAAATCAGATACAATTGAGTGGCAACATGTATTTGTGTAAGAGGTATATACAAACAAATATGGTTTTGACATAAGATGAATAGATTAATACCACATGAACATATAAGTTTACATAATAATATAATATACAAGTACGTATTTCATAAAGAAAAATTTACACACGTTTTTAAGCTTTGGTGCATTACTATTCAAGAGTCAGCAGCTGGTTTTTGTTGAACTCAAGGTACTTCGATCCTAAATAGATGAAGACATCATATTAGAAAAATAAACAGAGAAGAAGAAAAATCTCAAAAAATATTTCATCATTGTGACCACTATTACTTTTTTTTTTTTACTCAAATATATTGCTCATGTTTTTATATTAGCCAAATTGGTCACTCAGTTAAATTTAATGATCAACTCAACGTTAAACTATTACTTCTAATATTCGATAGTAATGACTCACGTTCCAAAATGTATTTTATTGATTTTTGCATGCTAATATCTAAATCATTGTCCAATTTATATCCAAATCATAACACATTAAATAATTGTAAAATTATCATACTCATGTCTCTATAATATTATCATTCAAGCTTTTTTTATATAATATACTCATTTTATATAAAAATATTCTCAAAATTTAATAAAAAGTGACGAATTTTGCTCTTTGAAAAGCATGAGAGATATATTTGAGCCAGAAAAACCGTAATGATTTTCATTTTTTGTGATTTTTGCCAAAAGACAACTTACATTAAAAATATTAAAAGAGAACATGACACAAAATCCACAAGTTGAGCACCGCACCTCAGAATCTCCCTAAAAAGAGAAACAATAAATGGTAGCTTTTGCTTGGAGCAGAAGATGAGTGGTAGAACCAACAGTGTTCACATTGAATCCCAAGAAACCCAATTATTATTATGAATCTAGCTAAGCAGCTAACATTTTTCTGGCCAAAAATAAAATGCCCCCAATCAGAAAAAGACCAAACAGCTACTCATGTTGGGGTTGTGTCTAAAGTCACGACAAAACAAACCTCCATCAATTTGCATCATTAAAATATTCAACAAATTCCTTGTCTGATTACAAAAATAATTGCTATTAATTTTCTGATTAATTGATTAATCCTCTGGACTTTCTCAGTCGTAATGAATGAAAATCCCCAGGCAATGAACAGAAAAGTTTGATTTGATTCCCATTTTTGCTCTGAATCTTGGGAATATAACATTATTAATTCCAAGAAGAAAAGGGAGAAAAAAGAATGAAGAAATGGAATTTAACCAATCGTGTCATGTCTCTAAAAACCCAGTCATCCGGAGAACGGAATTCCGAACTTGGCTGAGATCTCTCCCCTTCAGCGTCCTCCCGTTTCCGGTGCAAACAGAGAAGGCCATTTTCCGGCCGATCCGCCGCCCGATTATTACATGCGGCGGTTCCATTTCTCCGCCGTCGTACTCATCCCCGAAGCTGCTGTCCAAACACCGGAAAACACCTGCACCGCCGGGAATGTTCACAGGAAGCGAGCTCGACATCGTCCGCCTCTTAATCCCACCCCTCCTGTAATTACTATTGTCGTCTTCGTTGTTATTGATACGCGGGGCATGTATTTTGCCATCGCACTGCCCCGCGTATCTATCATCATGGTCGGCGAAGATGACCTCAGACTCTTGGAATTCTTCGGCGGCCATGAGGACGATGCTGGAAATCAGTAAATGGATTGGGGGAAATGATGGAGAGGGAGGGGTTTATAAAGAGGGGGGAAGGGAGGTGAATCGTAGTGAGCACACTAAGAAGAAAGATTGTTTGTGTTGGTGACATGGCGTCACTGAAAAGGTATTATGTTGCGGTCCCCTCCAAGGAGAGTTTTTTTCTTCTCCCTCTAGAAAACTATGTTTTGGTTGTTTTTTTTTGTAATACTTAAAATTATTTTAAGAGAAATATATAAGAAATAGTTACAGTAACATGACTAATCACAGACATGTTTATGCCATTCAATGATATGGGAACCCCATAATATTTGACGCTCAGATTTTCATATAAGGAATAGCCACTACCTATTCTATCTTACACCTACAAAAAATCTATTTAAACTCACTTAGTTACTGTAAAAAAAGAAAAGAAATTTGTCAAATAAAATAAAGTTTATATCATAACTGATTATATGATATAGTGGTTTGATATGAATAAAGTTTAGGCGGGGTTGGGTTGTGTTGTGTGTTCGTTTTGTCCTGTTGTTTCCCCTTCGTGTAAGTTAGACGGCTGCCTAAAAACACCAAAAGTTAGAGCTCTCTCCTCTTTCTTGCGGCTCACGTATTTCTCTTCTGTATTTTACTTTCCGTCTCGGCTTGTACATTTGACCTGGACTAACTTGGCTCCGCGCCCTTCAGCTTAGAACGCATGCCTACTATTCATTTCGAATATTAATTACTTCCGCTCACGTGTAACATTTGAATTTTTTTTTTGTAAGAAATATTTTAAAGTTAATTATACATAGTTATTACTGTTCAATTTTTTTTTTTAATTTTTCCAATTGGATAATTAATGGTGAGTTTGGGTTGATTTTTTTTAAGTGATTATTTTGAAATGCAGCACTTCTAGTTATCTGGAAAATAATTTATTTACTTATTTTAAAAATATACTATTTTTTAACTATAAAAAACATGAAAATTTTATTAAAAATTGACTATTTCAAAAATATATTTTCTCAAGTGATAATGAAGTTAAATTTAATTAGGGGAAAATTTGATAATGAAGATATTTTCTAAAAGATATTTCTAAACAAAAGTTAAATTTAATTGCACAAAAAAAAAAGATGAAAAGGATTTTGGAGTAATCCTTTTCAAGTATGTTGGAAAAATGGAGCCCATGTGGCTCGGAAAGTGATCTGATTACGTACCAAAGTAATTAGGGGATACCAAGTGGAGGCTGATGAGGGCTTGAAATCCACCTTTGTTAACTCATAAAATGCCAATTATACTGGTTTAATGACATTTTAGGTCTTAAAAAAGCAAGTGTTACCTCTTCCTTTACTATGATAACACAATTCCCTATTGTATGGATGATTCGATAAAAAAAAACTAATAACTTGGATCTATAATTAAGTATAGCATTAAAGTGATTGAATGCTAATAGAGTGATTAAGTGTAGCATTAAAGTGGTTCAATGTTAATAGAGTGATCAAGAGGGTGGGATAATTTCATAAGTTATAATAATACGTTTGAAACTTAAAGGAGATAATGTAGTGTACATCACGGTGGACATATACCAAAATGAACAAGTTTAGACACTAGTAACCCATGATCAAATAATAGAATTCTATAGTCAAACAATAGCAACCCTGAATTGGACACTGCTTAATAGTAGATGGACAAGTAAAATAAGTACAACTATATAATGTCAATTTAGAGTTCCCATTTCCTTATCTAGAACCCTACTACCTGATCTTGGATTACCTTTGTCTCACACTAAAGTATTACATGGATTCAAGTTCTAGCTCCAGTAGTCTAACTATTAAATTACCTGTTTTTACATCTCTGATATATCTAGCTATTTACAAAAAATCCTTGCAATATTGATGAAATCATATTCTAACCCTTTTCCTTTAGAAATCTACACTTTAACCACTTAAATAAGGTAAAAAATGATTGTTTTACATTTAAATAAAGGGAAATAAAAATATAATGTTAACAAATTTTTAAGCTGTTATTAGATAGTTTAAATTTTCTAGAAGATATTATACAATTTAAATTAGAAGTAGTTATAAAAGTTGACAACAGATACTAACACACTATAAAAAAATGCTCGAATTCAAGGAGAAAAGTGTAGGTTTTTATATTATAATGAGGCATATTGGAATTTTAGTCAATCTTAGGGGGGGTTTTGTAAGTAATCCTTGAAATATTGACATTAATCTCTGTAGTTGGGATTGGGTTTTGTGTGGTGGATGCTAAAGATTAGGATGCAAATGAGATAAATCAAGAATTTAGGTGGTTGAACATGCAATTCTCTCTCTCTCTCTCTCTCTAACATTTACTGTTTGAGGGCAAAGTCAGATACGGAAATGACGAGGTTAACTTAATTTGGTAGGACAAACATGTTGTTGTAAAATTATTGAAACTACTAATGTAATTGAAAATTAAAATGATGGCTCAGTTAAATTTTATTTAGTTAATTATTTCATTTTCAAACTCAGCTCCTTCATTAATTTTAACTTGAAAATCTTTTATCAATAAATTATTAATTACGACACAGCTGTAGTAATAAAAGTTTGACACGTTGAACTTGTCGCCAAACGATTCTTCTCGAGATCATAAGAGTTCCAGGTTTCTAGCACGCTATAGACTGAACGATTGAAAATCTGAAAACCAATCGTTAATTCATTTGGATTTTCATTTTCAACGACGTTTTTTGAATATAATATAAATCATCCTTATAAAAAATATTTTTTATGCATTCTTTTTTTAGATAGAATGCACCTATGACTTGTATTAATAAATCAAACGATCAGCGGCTACAATAACTGAAAAATTTAATGGTAAAAAATCCGTCCAAAAAGTAAAATCACCATAAGAAACTGCTTCATGAGCAAGATATTTAGTGGGCAGCCTCCCCCAAAAGAATAAAGGAGTTGCCCAGACTCCAACTTTGCAAAACACGTCCTAATATCTCGAATGTGGTTAAAAGCCTCCGACATGTCCTCTCCATGTGAGACAATGGCTTGAACCATTAATTGCCTGTGCATCAAGCTCCACCAGCCATCTCAAGCTAATGTCTTTGGCCAATTTCAGACCCTCTGAACATGCCAGACTCTCCCTAGAGAAAGGATCAGACCACCCATTCTTCTTTGCAACCAATGTGGCAACTACTGCCCCCTGAGCTTCCCGAATGATTGCCCCAACTCCCAGTTCGCCAGGCGGTCCCAATGCTATGGCCTGGACAATCTTCCAAAATGCAAGGTTATCTCTAGTTGGTAGGCAGTTGTGGCCAACTCGTGAAAGAAAGATTTTATACTTTCTTGGACAATCAAAAGCCCACACCCTCTTCCAAAGTTTCTCTGACAATAAACCTGCATTCCTCCTTTTTCATCGTGTTCATGTACAGTTGGTATGAGATCACATCCAGTTGACACCCCTCTCTGCCTTCCCCTGATTCCAAATGAATTTATTCATACTAACTTACAACTCATGACACATAGTTAGTGGTATGAGAAAAACACACGTAGCATATGTCGACAAAGATTAGGCCACCGCTTTAATTAGAACTTCCTTACCTCTTTTTTATAGAGATTTTAGGTGCTAAGAGGAAATGTATTTAACAACACGTTTTTCTAGGAACCTAAACGCCCTTTTTTTTTTTTTCTTTCGACCTACTCAAGTTGGGAGCCCCGAGTATTTCTCCGTACTTTGGCATTCTTCTATGCCAAAAATATCCATAATTTCTCCAAATATTGCCATGGTTTTCGGACTAAAAAAAAGATTTATCAAAATTTATTTTATGCCTCAATGCCAACTCATATGTCCTAAAAACATCTATCAGCCGATCACCTTCTTGTAGAAAGACCTTGCAGAAAATTAAACTAGGGATAAGATATTAGTTAGTCCTAAAACTTTTCACATTTTGCCAACTTAGTCTCAAAACTCATCGATTTGCCAAAGTAGTTCTAAAGTTAACTCTGTTAGTTGTAATTTCGATGTCTTGCTAAGCGGCAGACGAAAAAGCTGAGGTGGCACATAATTACCATTAAATGCTGACTTGTTGAATTTCTTTTTTCTAATTGGTAACTTTGGAGAATAAACTGCTCAAAATGAAAAATAAAAGTGTTAAACACTCATTTCTCAACTTTTAAAACGAAAAATGCAATATTTGTTGGTGTTCCCAGCCTTGTGCCCTTACTTTGCCTTGCCGTAAAACCAAACACTCACTCACCGCTGACAATGCAAAACCAAACACTCAAGTACACACCCTACCCTTGTTGATCTATTGAATTAAATTAACGTAGCCAAGATGCTAGTCAAAATGCCCAAATCATAGGAGAGATCTGTTGAATCAAATTAACGAAGCCCAGCCTCCCAACACCATCCGTATCCCCGGCTACCCCATATCACCAATAACCCACCTGTCTATATCCATTTTCAATCGAACTTCTTGCATAACCGCGTTAAAACTGTGTCTGGATTCAGGTTTTTTTTTCATGATTCCTTGTCGTCATGCTTAAAATCCAACTTAATCAGGACTTACGAATCTGGGTGAACACGATTTTGTTGGATCTAGACTGGTAGCTTTGTGTGAGGATTTGGACAGTGTAGTAGGGTTAGGAGCAGTGGGTGGTGTGACAACCAAGAAAGACTAACACTTTGCGTTTTTTATTTTGTAAGTGGGGAAGCTAGTGTTTTAATCACTATTATTTTTCATTTTGAGCAATTCAATGCCAAAGTCACCAATTAGATAAAAAAGAGTTAACAAGTCAACATTTAACAGCAGTTATGTGCCACATCAGCTTTTGCATTTGCTACCTAGCAAGACATCCAAATTAGGACTCACATAGCTAACGATTTCATAGTTTTAGAACTACTTTGGCAAGTTAATGAGTTTTAGGACTAAGTTGTCAAAATGTGAAGAGTTTTATGATTGACTAATATCTTATCCCAACTAAACTATCATTAGTGAAAAAAAAAAGTGGGAAACCTGAGGCCCACCACTAATTGCAGAGACTCCAGATATATTGCCCGCCACCATTTGAGCTCTAAATAAACAAGAAAGGCAATCTAGGAAAATAATGAACAAATACGGCAAGAGCGGATCACCTTGACATAAGCCTCTACTCAACATGAAATTTACATGCAACTGCCCATTGATGGAGACTGAATAGGTGACAGTGGAAACACACTCCATGATCAAGTTGACCAACCTGTTAGGCAAGTAAAATTGGTGCATCCTATACTCAAGAAAGTGCCATTCAACCTTACCATAAGTTTTCAACATATCTAGCGTAAGAGCACAAAAAGCATTATTCTTTTATTGTCTACCACGTAAGCTAATGCAGTAACTCGTAGGCCACCAAAATGTTATTTAAAATTAAATACCCTTTGATGAATGCATTCTACTCCTAAAAAATAATACTTGCAGAACCAGTTTCATCCTATTCATAATAGTGTTTGAAATAATTTTGTAAATCACATTATAAAGACTAATTGATTTGAAGTGCACCATGGTCTCCAGGGACTCAATCTTCAGAATTAGCATGATATTTGTCTTATGTAGCTCCTACACACTATGTCCACTGTTTAGAATTTTCAAACAAAATTCCAAGACATCACCACTAACCTTTGGCCAAAGCTTTTGGAAGAAAAGCTTAAACAAACCATGTAGACTGGGGGCTTTTGCTGGGTGCATCTCTATAAAGACCACTTGAACTTCATTTACATTGAAAGGCGAATTCAACTTTTAAATACATGTTGGGGTGATTGATGGGAATGCTAGTTGAAGGAAATCCAAAGTGCGCCCATCCATCAAAGATGTAAATAATCGCTCAAAATAATCTATCACAACCACTGCAATGTCATCATTAGTCTCTACCCACTTCTCAACCTCTTCTTTGATTCTAATAATTTGAGGGTAAATAGCGCCCGTCGTCCCTTAACTAAGACCTATATCGTGGATTCTTCCTAGAACTATAAAATGTTACACCGTTCATCCTCTAACTATAAAATGTTATATTATTCATTCTGTCATTAACTATAATTGTTAGAATAGACAGACAAAAAAATAAAACATTAGTTTTCACCTCTAAAAACTTTTCATTTGCCTTAAAAAATTTAAAACTTTTACATCTCACAATTAAGTTTAACTTTTCTTGTTTAACCTCCTCAAAGCACTTCCGACGAAAGCATATCAGTTGGCTAGGTAAAATTAATGTGGATCTGTTCTCTTTGCTCTTTTGTTTTTCCTCCAATAAAGAAATTAAAACCCTTTTGTTCATTTTTTAGTTTGTTGCTATAAAATCCATAAATTGATGGGTGCTGTCTCAAGTCAGGACATGTTCGAAATGTGAATTCAAGTTCACTTTGAAGGTCTAATTGGAGATATCTAGATTGGGTAGGGCCTATATAGGCGGCCTCAAAATGGAGTCAAGGGGATGTCGGAGAATCGAGGAAAAAGAGGGCTCAGAGCTCTAGATAGAAAGATAGGAAGTTTCATCTATCTTTGATGTTGCCAATTTCTGGTTTATTTTTCCAATTTTTGATGTCGCTGATCTTCAATTTCGCTATCACCAATTTTTTCGCCGATCTTCAATATGGCCAATCTTTAGCAAATCGCAACCAAGTTGGTGCCACAAACCTCACCATCAAGGTTGTAATCGATGGCTTGGAATCGACTCAAGAGCTGTTGTCATAAACCTCAAGTTAAAGGCTTGGAATTGACGGTGGAGGATGTGAGAATTGGCTAAAAAGGAAAGAGGGAAGATAAAGGAGGGAGGGTAGTTAAGAGGATGTGGTCTGATTATAAGATGTAAAGTTTTTGAGATTTTTAAGGTAAATAGAAAGTTTTCAAGGGGTTAAAGCTAGTTTGTTTACTTTTTTTTCAGTCCATTTTAATAGTTGAAGTTAACGGCAGGACAAATGGTATAATATTTTTGTAGTTTGATGACGAAAAAATGATGTAGCATTTTATTGCTTCAGGATAAATCCGTAACATAGGATCTTAGTTCAGAGACAACGGGTGCTATTTACCCAACAATGTGGTTGTTCTGTCAACAGTTGGAAGCATGTAAATGAAAAAATTTGTAGTTTTGCCCTGTTCTGTAACCATGACACTTGAGACCTCAGCTTCCACAAAATCTCCTCTTGATTTAACCATTCATAAAGCTCCTTGCATAGGTCTTGGTAGTGGTGGAAAATTTTAGTAGTCTTCCTCAATGAGGAAACCGTTTCTAACTCCCTTTCAAGCTCATTGATCCACTCATGCACTTAACCAAAACTATTATGACATATTTTATTATGTGTAGTCTTAAATCTTTACAATATTTCCTTATCTAGTAAATTACTTTATCATATTACCGGTGGTGGAGGAAGTGGAGTGGCTAGGGGGTGCATGCTCGGTGCCTTAAGCTTCTTCCAAATTATGTATACTACCCATATGTATATGTAAAGATAAAGGTATGAAATCTCTTTCTCTCAATTAGCCCCTAATCTTTTGATTATTAACATGACAATAATTTTAAGAAGTAAAAATATAAAGTCTTAAATAATTTTTTCTCTTTCATTGAAAGTCTCCATAAATGGATGTGGTTGATTTGTGTGAGAGGCATAGGGAAAGTCCAACATCAAACAATTGATTTTGTTTTCTCAAATAAAAAAAATTAATTTGTTATATTTTAAAAGCTTAGAAAGATAAAAATATTATTTTTTTCAATTTTTTTTTTGCAAATTGTTGAGTTAATGAAGGCGTGGGGAAGGGCTAGTGGATGATGGAGAAGACCCAAAGCTATCATTTCAATATTTCTTTTTTTTTTTTCAATTTTCTTGTTTTACGTACAAAAAGTTAAAGATAAGGTGAAAGCTGTCCAAAAGATTTTCTTTTCTTTCTTAATTACCGTATCATCACAAAATTTTCAATAGATATGAGATGGAGAGAGTTTTTGAAAAGTAGAAATACAAAAAAATGTCAAGTAAAAGTCAAAATTGAAGCCTGCGCACTCACATGAAACAATAGTTTCATTGTGAGATAATATATAGTTTCATCAAAGTTTAAATATTGCTTTTGGATCCACTCCATAACTATATATTTAGATATTTTTAAGGTCCAAAGTTATACGCTAAAATTTATTCCAACTTTGATTTGAGTAGAATTCTCTTGGGTGTGATCAGACAGTTATACAAGAAAGAAAAACACTCGTGCACAGAAAAAAAAAAAGAATTAACATTTCTCGCAAGACACGTATCAGCAAGATTAAGGAACCCGTCCACCAAGGTTCAAATGTGAATACAATAGAAAATGTCAGCGCAAAAAGAGTATTATTCTGTGGGTAAATTCTTTGACCGCATATTTTCAAACCTATATAGAAGTTAGATGTGTAAAAAAATCACAACTAGATAAAGTCGATATATTTTTTCTCTGGGTAGAAGCTGAAGTCCATATCATTTTTTGAAGAAAAAAAAGAAAAGAAAAACGATAACGTTTAAGAAATAGTTACATGTACATATAGTATTAGTGGCAGTATTCTATATGCCTACTTAAACTTCAATTATTTACCCACTCTTGAAAAAAATGTTTAGGCTTGTTATTTTCTCACATTTTTTCCCCATAATTAATATCAGCTAATGTTCTATCTAATAATTACGTGATAACGCTTTCTAATAAACTAAGCAAATTTTATAAAGCCTAAACTTTTTTTACAGCTAAGATGTGTATATCAAAATTGAGTCAATACATGAAGTCTACACTCTACACAATTTTGATACTGTGTAAATACTCACACTTTATAAAAATATTTTAAAATTGATGTTTTGGTCTTCTTAAAATATAAAGTTTCAATTGATATATAAGTTACATAGTTAATTATCATATATAAAAGTACTTATTTTTCACACACCATTAAAATCAATTTCTTTTTTTCTTTTTGCTATTCACAATCATAATATAAGACTTTAAGAGCTAAGGAAGAAAACACAAATACTTCTTGGAAAGCTTGCTAAAGGCTTGTTATACCGAACCTCAAACTTATGTTCTTTAATTTATTTTTTCCTTCCGTCTTTGATTTGACATGGAAATTAAGAAAGAAAAAATATTTTATGCATTTTTTTACTTTTTCTATTAATTTTTTTTTCATGAAATTGAGAAAGTTTGAAAAAATGAATATTGAAATAGAAAGTTTGAAAAAGTGAATATTGAAATAATAATTTTAAAAGTAGTATATTAAATTAATTTACTGAATATAGAAATATTACAAATATTTAAAAGTGTTCAAAAAAATATATATTTCAATAATTTTGGTACTGAGATAGTATATTTTTTCTTGATAATACAGGGATAGTATATTACATGCACTTAAAAGTTTAAATTTAAGTTCGCCTTTTATCTCTAGCCAAGCCAAGCCGGGCTACGAAGTTTGCTGGCGGCTAATACTAAGCCCTAGAGAAGCCGTATAGTGTACAGAGCACACCAACTAATGATTGGGATTTGGGAGAAACGCGTGGATGTAAAGTAAGAAATCAATCAGCTCGGCGCCTCCCGCGGCTCCTCCGCCGCCTCAGCTCCCTCCGTGCGGGCCCACCCTGACCCCGTCTACTTTTACTATTGGAATATATTGGTACAGAACAAACCACTCAAATATCGACACGTGTCAGGTGACATCACCGACAACCTTGTTGACGACGAGGCGGGAAATCTCATCCTCCATCCGTTTCGGTGCCACGTTGTCAGTCCATATTTTCGTGCAAGTCATTTTAGCAGCTGTCATTATTGGGCGAGTAACGTTTGAGGGCAACTCTTTTCTCAAGTCTTCGGAGAGGATAAGACACCTTTTTTAATGTTGATGTTTTTGGACGGATGCCCGCAATTGAAAGCGAGTTAGTAAATCATTTACTAGAGTAATTTGAAGAAAAATCTCTCAAGGTGAAAATATAGTTTGCTTTATCTTATCTTAAAAATTTATACTTTATTTTATGGAGTTGTAATATTATTGACATTTAAATTATTTATTAACTATAAAATATTTTTAAATAAGTTAGCATTACTAAAAAGAGTATTATATAGTTTGAATTAGGATTTAAAAATTAATTTCTACAACTAAAAAATATTATTTACTGTCCAAAAAACAATAAAAACTCACATTGTAAAAAAGGGTCGTGTTCAAGAACAAAAATGTAGCTTTACAAAATAACAAGGGCAAGTTGTAATTAGAGTTAAGAGAAGATTCCTTTATTTTTGTTATCAATTGGCCACATCCATCATTACCTGTCCCTTATGAGTTTATCATTAGCATTTATATCCACTTAACCGTCTCATTTTCTTCCCACCCATTCTGTTAATTTACCTGTTGTTACTTGTTACTTAGGGGCCATTTGGAAAGAGTTTTTTAGAATTAGAGCTAGAATTTTTAATAATTTACTAATAGTAGATTAAACCGTTAAAATTAAAATTAAAAGGTAAAATTATATAGTTTTTCCAAACTCTGACATCAATAGAAAGTGAGGCGTTAGTGGTTTGATTTGTGAGCGGTCTACCTTTTACAATTTGAACGATGTACTATCACAATTTCCTTAGAGATAATCCAGTGATGGGATTTGCACCCCCTTTTGCTCAATTGCTAAAATGCATGAGCTGTGAGAGGTTCCAAAATATAGCATCGTTTTATTGAAATTATATGAAAATTATTACAGGCTAAAGTGATCTAAATAACGTATTTCATTCAAATTTCACATCAAAATAAAAACTTCCGCCGTCCCAAGTTTTTTGTTCAATTTGCCATTTTGAGCTATCTAAAATTTTTTGCACAATTTCTCTTTTTAGTAAGTTTTACTAGACAACTTTACAATTATACCCCTCCCATTTAGTGTTGTCAATTTATTTTGTTTTTGTTCTACTTTTTCGATCCCCCTACTGGCCACCACCAGCGTGGTTGGGATGGGCAATTAGGGCAGCGAGTGACGGGGTGAGGAGGATAGGGAGGTGGGGCAATGAGGTGAGAAGATCAAGGTGAGGAGGCGGTGAGCAACGAGGTGAGAAGATTTGGGCAATGAGGTCAGGGAGCTAGGTGACGGGCGATGATTTGAGAATATTAGGGCAAGGAGGCCAAGGCAGTCGGCGGTGGGTGACGAGTCAAAAGATCGAACGCGCAAAGGTGATTCGACGCAAGAGATCAGATGTGAAAGTAATCCGGTGCAGAGATAGAATGGAGGAAAGAAAATGATGTGTGGGTGGCCAAGGGAAGCAACAGGATAAGGCCGGCAACGAGGTGACTAGGCAGCAAAATCAGAGAGTGAGGTTAGATTTCGGCGAAATTGAGTTCAAGATTTTTGATAGAGGGTGATTTCAAGTTTAATGAGACGACAGAAGGTGCGGATAGCGTGCGATGGGGATGGTGTGGAGGAGACAATAGAACATGCGACGGTGGCCAGTAGGGATGACGGTGAATCTGGGTTTGATGATGGCTACTATGTGCATTTGTTTTGTGGTGTGGCTGATTAGGAAGAGAAAAAATAAGGGATAAAATTAAAAAAATGTACATATTTTTATCATTTCTTAATTTTTGTGCTAAATATAAATGGAGTAGAAAATATATGACTTAGGAAGTATGTCCCATAAAAAAAACAAAGAATAACTTCAAATTACATTGAAAAAAAGTATGACAAGATTTTGTTTCTACTTTCTGTCGAAGTTTTGGTCAGTGCACCAAACTGATCGTTATCCCTATCTGAATCAGACTTCTAGAGATATTAAAAGATAATGACATTTTGACTGTGGAAAAAAATAAAGAAGTTTATTCAAGCGAATGAAGTTGGAGATTGAAAAGAAACAAACATGATCCTGAAATGATTGTTTATAATTGAAGCTGACCCAAAAGGAGGCGTTGGTGGTGGAAATTGAAAATTTCTGGACTGGGCCAGGCCTTGAATTGGGTGCACGTGTACATGACGTACACATGTAATTCTCTTTTAGGAGAAAGTGGACATATATACTCTAGCTTTAATTTTGGCATCTAAAAACCACAAAGATCTTTGGCACTTGGAAAACAATCGAGTTACAAAATGTTTCTACAAAAATTTGAATTATATGTTAGCTTATATTTTCAATCATAACTTTACAAAAAAAATAGTGATAGTATTTGAAAAATCCTTTTTACATATAAATGCTTTGAAGGGGTATAAGAAAACTTAAAAGAACCGTAAATAGAATCAATTAAAAGTTAAAGTTTGAGAGGGAATGATGAAATACATGGAGGGGAACTAGATGAACCAACCAACAGCTTTTGGACTATGATTTTTGGGGTTTAGCAAATTGTAGGTGTCTGCAGGTAGTTAAAATTTAAGCTAGAAAAAAGAACAAAAATGAAAAGGTTCCGAAACTCCACCCCAGCTGATTTTGGGAACATTTTGTCTCCGTTCCTGGTTGGGGTTGGATCCCTTCACTTAACTTACACGGTAAAATTAAAATATCAAATATGGCATGTGATTCTACAAATTTCGAGCAACATGCAATTTTTTCCCTAATTTTTTCTAACCAAAATATATGTTTTTTATTCCCTGTATAATTTATATTTGCTTCCGATTATTAAAGAAAAAATCTCAAGAACTTTGTGGTGAGAGGTGAAGCCCATAATTGACTCAGTTTGACGTGAATATTGTTTCCTTTTTTCAGCTCCTCCCCACCCCCAACAATTTCTCACGTCCAGGTATCAAAAAGCCAAAAAGAAGAGGGAGGGAAAAACTGGGGAAAAAAAAAACTCTTTGACAACGAAGAGTGAGAGGATAAGGACTTCGACCTCATCTGTAAAAAATTTGGTCAAGTTTTTGGTTTAAGGGAGTTTGTGCACGGCACCTTTTTTGTCACCAACAATTAACTTGGTATCTATTTCAATATGTTGGGTGAATTTGGTCAAATTAGCATTTTGAAAGAAAGCAAAATCTTTGAAAGGGAAATATAAAAGTGAAAATTCTTGTCGTTGTGCTTCTAAATTTATATGCTTTTTTTAAAGGAAATTTAGTGGATAACTAATAAGTATTTTTATTTTCAAGATATAAAATAAATATAACAATTAAGTTGTACTTGGTTATCACTGAAAAATCGAGTTATAGTCTCCTTAATGAAAGACGCTTCCTTGAATATATTGCGAAAAATGTGATTTGTTGTTAATACCCAAAATCAGATATTTAAATTAATTTGAAAATATAAGTAACTAAATATGCTGATTCACACTTAACACTCGACCAAATTCTTTTTATGGTCATAGAGAAATATGTGGAGCGAAATAGAACAAGTAGAACATCTAGAAGTTGTGTTCGCAAACCTCATTTACACAATTCTATTGCTCTCTATTTATAAGAGGTGAATTGGCACTTTTGGAGGACCATAACCTTTTATAAAAGAGTCACAAATTTTCATTAAAAGTTGTAATAGTTCACCAAGAGGTACATCTATCTACCTATAACTTCTTCCTTTGAAATAAGACCATAACTACTCTTAGAAGGGATGTGTTGGTTCAGCCATAGAGTTACAACTTTTTTAAGAGTTGTGTCTCCTTAAATTAAGGTCATAATCATCTCCTAAAGGTTATTAAATTCACCTAAGATATGACCATCACTAAAAGTCATATTATTTCACTAATCAGGGCAGTTGTGGTACATAACTACCTCTCAAATGGTTATATATGTTGGGATGGACATATCCTTTCATTTAAAGATCATATCCCTTCATAATATGAGCAGTTATAGGGTGATTATTAAACAATTATCCCATGTGTCAAGGTGTACATGTACAAGTCACATAATCGACATATGACATCTTCTTATTGATTCTAAGGTAATGATGTGTTATGCACATAAGCTACATTATCCTAACCACTTAACTACCTCTAGTTAATATTAGAAGTGGTGATGTGAGTTGGTGTGACAGTACCAACATATGGTGTAACCACACCAATCAATAGTAAAATAAGTATATCTTAGCGCGTTTATGAAATTTAGCAATTACTCTTGATAACTAAATTCCAATAGCTCTCACTCGAACTTGATATACTTGATGAAACATAGGGATAATGGATAAGGAACACTTGAAATATACTATTACAAAAGAAAAGCTGACATATGCAAGTTTGGGCGTGTGACTCTATGCATGACAACAAATCTCCTCCTTATGTAGTGGTTAAACATACATAGGAGAATTGTCTTCACCACAGATCCTTGAACTAATCAAAGATCCTTGAAAAAATCAAGGTTCATTAATGATACACATATTATTAAACATACCTATATGCCTCAAGATTTTGTTGATACATATTTTATCTACAACACGTCTCTTTTGTGAATTTACTAATAAACTCTTTGTCATGTACCAAACTTGGGATGCATCCATGTTTTAAAGTCACTTTATACTTGAATCTTTTAATACACTAAGTAATACAATACTACACTAAGTATTGCTTATGAGCGCTCGTATTCAAGTATAGATGATAGTGTATCAACTACCTGACTTGAAACATATACAATTAGATTGTGATTTGTAATAATTTGCAAATACATTATAAAGTCTTTCCTATCACACTCACTATATAGGAACTTAAAATAGTGATTACCCAATAAGAAACACATCTGGCTGCATTATCATAGCCATCGGAAGCTCACCAAAATAATACTATGATTTTAAATCACTAAATAGTAGCCAATAATGAGTAGGGATATAGCGAAAGAAACTCACGTATAAGTAGGAAAAGATAAACCTTAACTCACGTATAAGTAAGAAAAGATAAACCTTACTTATTTTCTTTCTATGATTAATTTGACAAGTTAAAAGACACACAAGACATGTACAAGTGTCATGGTATATTAGTGTATACAATCACAATATTTGACAATCACTATTTAAGAGGTGTCTATTTCCCTCTCAAACATTGTTTGTGTATAATAGTCACATGATGCATATTGTTGATGTACAAATGGTATTGGCTCTATTATATTTGTGATTAATATAATCACAGATTGTTCAAGGCCGACAATTTAAAGTTGCATTAGCAGTATCACTATTCGTATGTGACATTTTTTGTTACTTGATGTGAATTTTGGTGGGATCAACCCAATATGTTCCCCCTGGGATGTTTTTTAATGTGCTTGATATATCTAAAATTGTTAACTACAGAAACTAAGGTGAGATGGTGCCAAAGTTTACACAAAATATGGTAAAAATATTACATTAAAATACAATATTTGCTAATGCAACTTTGGACAATGTCAGCTTATCACCATGTAAGGAATAGGTAACTGCATACTTGAATTTTGTATAAATTGATTGCCATGACATTATTTTTTGAAAATGTGCATATCTATTCCAAGTTTAAAGGTATTTTTATTCTTAATTTTACAAGGATTCCAGACAACTGCAGACATACATGATTGGAAGTATTAGAGTGTAGATGCATATGGGTATATAAATCTTATATTCATGAAAGGTGTTAACGAGTTTATTTAGTTTTCTTAGAGTGGAACGATGTCATAAGTGATTGAATGACCATTTAAAAAAGATGATAATAGATATTATAGAACTGACATTAAAATTAGAGAACATTTTTATTAGAGTGGATTCAAGCAAAACTATTCTAGTCATGGAGAACCATATGTGTTAATGATGCATAATCAAAATGATAATCATACCCATATAGCATCATCAAGTAGAAATTGTGTAAATGACAGTAACATTTAGTATGTTAGTGACTCAAGACACTAAAATACTTATGAACAAAAGATTTTTGAATCAATGGTGCAAACATTTTCTAATGTAGGTATTGGAAATAATGAAAGAATGTTGACTAATACAGGGATGTCAAAGAGAATATTGGGATGAAAGTTGCATATTCTGAATACAACTTTTCTAAGATATGCAAATGCACCATTGTAGGATTGATGCATAAATAGTGCATGCCATGAGCCAATTGTACAACTGTAAAATTGAGTTCTATATGTCCAATCGTTGCTTTAATTGAGTATTTTATTAATGAAAGAGATGTTGCCAAAAAATGATAGAATTTTAGAAACATTGTATGATACTAATTAGGTAACTAGAGAGTTTGATTTGTCATATATCAAACTTCATGCATATGAGAATAGTTATATGTTATTCTATCATGAAAATGAAAAGTTAACATGTTGTCATATCCGTGGAAGCTTGAGAAACATAGAAAGAATAACCACTAAGGGAAAGAAATGGATTTTGAAGAAAATGTTGTGACATCTTCCAAGTACAAAAAGGTTGATGTGGTTGCACATGTCATCAAACTTTCTGGACACATGACATGATAAGCTTTCAACAAATTAACTAATGACGGTAGCATTGGGCATCCATGCTAGTTAAAAGCATGATGTCACATTGGTTTAGCAGTTCCATTTTTTCCTTAGAAAAATTAGGAATGTTAGGTTCAAATTATTTATAGTAGATTCATCCTGAACAATGCCATTAAAAGAACGTACATAATATGACCAGTCTTTTTAGCTATTTATAATCATCTATAAGAACTTTGCATGAAGAAACCATATATCTTCATGACATTGCTAATTTCTAGACCCAAACCACTGGGTTACAACATCAATGCTTATTTATATTCACTGATTAAGGTGCTCAAGATTTTATGGTTAGAAGGAGTGCTAACTTGAGACATTGCATGAAAACAAAATTTCATGATGAACGTGTGTCTAATATAGACTATTAATGATTTCTAGTGCTTGAGAACCTTTCAAGTTGGAGAGCACACAATATGGTAGTGTGTTTGTATCATAGAAGCTAGATTCATTTAACCCCTACGTACTGCATGTCGGTTTGTGCACATGAAAATGCGATATATCTGCATACTAATTCATTTTGAGACATGAATGGTTCTTCATTGGCTACGAATAAATTTCTAAGCATAATTAAGTCTTTTGTTGATTGATCATTAGCTAATTTCTTCCATAATCAAAGAACAATCCTTAAAGAATTATCATCCCACTTTAATGGTGTCCATAGGCTTCACCACCACCAACCTACTTGACTGGGGTTGATTTATGGGTTAACTAGTAGGAGACAATCAAACCCAAAAAACAATGAGAATAGGGAAAGTTAGGACATCTCTAATAGCTTTCTTGTAATTTCTACAAAATAGGGAAGCAAAAATTAAAATCTTCATAGTTTTTTTTTCTCCAACTCTAATAGCTTCTCTATTTTTGTAGAATCTTACATTTGTTACACAATAATTAAATATTATGCATTTACAACAAATTCCAATAAATAAACATAAAAACTTCAATCAATAAACACAAAAATAATTTATTATTAAACAAATAAGAAACATTAAATTTGTACGACATATGGCCTAGAGTATTTGTTCATTGTTGTAAAGAAACCCATTTTGAGTCCTAAATGACTTCCAATTCTAAGAGGAAGCTATCATCCAACTTCAAATATTAAAATAAGCCTATATGGTATTGCACCAATCAAATCAGATATATATAGAAGACAAAGAAGATAGGCTATATAGTAGGAAAGCCTATATAGTAGGAAAGCCTGTATAGTCAGAACTAGTTTCTCTTTCATGGAAAGTAGCAACAACTGAGAGAAAATTAGTGAAGGCAAAAGCAGAAGAGGAAAGGAAAATAGAATTGAGGGAAAAATAGGAAAAAGAAAGGGAGAGGAATTAGAATTGATATGGAGCTTTTAGTCCGTGAGCGAGATGAGCTATGAAAGATAGTGAATACTTAAAATGGTTGATACGTTTGATTGTTGAAGAGAATGGATAATGTGAAAAAATTAATTTTTTTTCATTCTCCAAAAGTTTTAGCACTTCTACAAATATAGGGAATGAGATTTTCTCTTTCATCTCATTCCCTATCTTAGAAAATGAGATGAGGAAACGTTAAAGACAAAAAAAAACTCCAATATTCCTTAAAAATATAAAAAACCTACAAAATGTGGAAACTGTTGAAGATGCTTTTAAAGGTTAAGAGTGACAATGGATAAAGAAGTCTAAAAGCGAGTAAAAGAGATAAGAAGTCACGTGTTAATGGCTTATAGTCCCAATAAGAGGATAATGTAATTTATTAATTATTATATTGTACTATAAAGTATCGCCATGAAAGTATTTCTTTTCAATCAAATTTATTTTTTTCAATCAAATTTATCTTTTTCATTGACTAAAAGGAGTACAAGTTAATTGAATTACTAAAAATACTTGAAAAATCATATACATAATAACTATTTTAATTTGTTTCACATCACATGGTTTCATAAAAATTATATATATATATATAAAGAATTCATTACAATCTATCTAAAACATAATCATGTTTGTTCTAATTGAACCAAACTAATATAATATTTTGAGTGACATGCAAGAAATTTATTTGAATACTTATTATTTGTGGTATCATAGTATAGGATACAAAAAATGAATGGTATATAAATGACAAAGTTATTAGGGATACTTACTAATTCATTAGTACGACATATTGTACTGGGCATGGATGAACTAGCTTATAAACAGTTAGGCCATTGCATCCTGCAAAATTTTACTGCAAAAAATAACAGGTTTAGTAATGACCATTAGTGAAGGTAGACCTTCACTAAACAGGTGTAGCAATGGATAAGCACCACTAGCTACATAGTCTCTTAACAGCTCACTTAACCAATGTTGAATATTTGATGCTGGAATGCTACAGGTCAGTAAGCAACAACTTGTTTATTACTAATTAGCGATGGCTAAGTAATCATTACAATTAGTGACAGGTAATTCGTTGCTAAGCTTAGCAATAGGCTAACTGTTGCTAGTATAGTGACAAACAAATCATTACCAGGTTTAGCAACAAGCAAGCTATCACTAAAGTTTAGTCATCACTAAATATAGCGATAGACTTGTTATCACTAATTTAATGATAGGTTGCCTACCATAAAAGGTTTTATTTTTAGCAACAGTTTGCCTGTTGCTAATGTTTTTTCCTTCATTTTCCCCAACTTAAACCTATACACAGTACCCTGTTATTAAGTACTTGTAAATCCAACAAACTAATACAAAAAAAAAAGTTGTTGCATTCAGAATTATGTACTACTGTGACAATGTTCAAGATTTTTAAGTAGTACAACACTTACAAAATATCAGCATATTTTCCAAACTCTACATACATAAATAATGTAGAAACTAGACCATGGAAATGTTCTAAGTAATTAATTGAGTTTTCCCTATCATAGCACCTCTATGTCAACTAAGTGAAATATCTAACCTAAGGTGGTCGATGCTCTGTGTGGACGTTTCCTAGTTACCTTCCATAAGTTTGTAAATTGCTCTTGTTATTTCACCTTTAGCTGCTTAACCTACCTCACGACTTGCATTTGAGAATGTCACTCCATTTGCATGATGTAAGCTATAAACTACTTTTCATACTGGTGCTCCATCTGCTTAGCACACCTAGTTATGTCATCCTAAACCAACGTTTGCATCTGGACCATCTCCATAGCCACTTTTTGCCTACCCGACTGTTGACCTCTTCTTGGAATTGAGGTGTTTGCATGAAAGGGATAAGCATATGATACTCAGATCTGTAAAATGATAGTTGATTCAACACCTGATACTGCTTTGATCCCTTTCTTATGACCGACCCTTCTTTTTCCTACATGTAACTACGATGAAAACTAATGCCTCACTGATCTCCTGATTACCCTCGGCCCTATATAAGCTCACCCACTTTTGCAAGATAAGCTTGCTGTAGATTGCAAACAAACAATATACCCATATAACAATCAATGTAGTGTTTTCATGGTAGGTCGGTCCAGCACACAAGTTTTCTAACTTATTCCCATATGTAGACTACATATCTCACATTAGTCTATACATATGCTAGTTTTTATGTATTATTGTAACTCACTCCACAATAATACTAAACTAGGCATGTTTAAGAATATTATTATTCTAAATTTATAATTATGTTTGATTACGTTACATAGAAACAAATAACAAACACAATTATTGGAACGATGCCTCAATAAAATATCATAACTCAATGTGCAAAATACAATCATCTCACGATTAGCTTTTGGGCACAACAATAACAGAAAGTACCAGACATGGTATACTGGGTCAGGTAAAGGCACACTTAACCATAAGTAGGATATATGCTTGGCCTAGTGGCTAGCATGGACATGGTGGCCGAACATATGATCACTAAAGACTATAGTAGGTTCCTCCATCCCATTGGTGGTGCCTATTTAGTGGCCATCGAACCTAATGCAATGCCATTACGCACTTGCGTTTATGGGGCATCCACTTTGTTGTCACAGCCATATGTAGACACATAAGGTGTATAAATTTTTTGACATGTTGTTCATGTCCAAAACACATAGTACAAATTGATGGGTAGGTCCTAGGCTAGAGTTCAGTATAATGGCAAGGAGTTGCCCTATGACTTTATTGACCCATAGCTGATATTTGTCCCGCTTATGAGACACTAGCCTTAAGCTCAGGTCCATAAAGAAGAGACAACTATTGGGCTATCCTTCAATGATAAGCAAACTTTTGATGACTCATTGGCCGTTAGAGGCCCACCCTATGTACGAGGGGCCATTGGTTGTTGACATTCTACCACATCTTCAACCAGATATGCATTTGATAATCATTCCACATAAGTAAGCACACAAGATTTTTTTTACATATTATTTTTAATTTGAAATCCATTATTAGCTAATTCAATTTAACTATGAATTAATTCATTTTTTTTCATATTCTAGCATTCTGACAAATGAGTCCATTCTGTGAAGCTTCATTTCCATTCACTGAAAGTTATGGGATAGATCTTGACCTGCATAGATGGATATGCTATCCCTGACACAAGGAACATGTGACCTTATAGTTAAAACCCTAATCCATCAAATTATAAAAATTATAGTCCCCCATCCTATAAAAGATAAAATAGCTCTCTTGGCATAAAGATTAAGTTGTATGTATTTTATGATGTGTTTTTTTTTCCATTTCCCCCTTAAAACTAAAACTAAAAAAAATCGGTTTTGTGTAATGAAAATTTAAATGATGATTAAAAAAAAGACAAATTTCATGTTTTGATTTTGTGTAGCGAGAGTTTAAATAAAGATTAAAAATGAAAGATTTTTTATTGTGTTTTATGTAATTAAAGTTCAAATTAGAGTAATAATGTAAATTAAATGTTAAAAACTTTCCACAATGGGATATATTTTAATCTTTTTAGGATAGTCTCAAAAGGAATAAATTCAATCTTTTTTGGGATAAAGAAAGTATATTTTTATTTAATTAACATGTATAAATTTCATTTTATAATTGTCATTCTTATTGATGTTTAATTAACTTGACATAAATTCAAGAGTACTGTCACTGGGACATTAGGGACTTCGGCAAGATTCACCACCTGGTGTTCGACTACATCTCAAGTTCCTTGTGGAGTTGAGCTTATCACCATAGGAATAAGGTAGTGCAGGAAGTACTTTGTTTCAGTCAAAATCCCGATTATAGACTTTTTTAGCCGTACATCCCCACTAGGTAAGACAATCATTTGTGGCATCTGCTATGTGATTACTAGTAAAGGGAGAGCTAGAAGAGGTGGTCCATTATTAGGAAGAACGTCAAGCACATGGCGAACTCATTAGGGGTTGTTGCAAAGCAAAGTATGGGCTTTATTCCAAGCGAGATCACTGGGACCGAATGGTAAGAACTTGTATAATTTCATTTATTTCACAAAAATTATACATAATTATTTCATTTCTTAATGCACTATAAATTAATGTAGATGAAAGAACATGGTGGAGAAGAGCTTTGTTTTAAGGATTGGTGGACTAAGATACACACACAAAAAAAACATGGTTAGCCGGTTGATTTAGTCACTTGTCAGCTCAGGGTAATTACTTTTTGTTTCTTGCTCTAGTCTGGGTAAGTGCCTTCTAAACACTTCTTTTATATAATCTAATTAAATTTAATTGATTGCAGGATGCATACATGGATGCACCCTATCCCTGACGAGTGTTCCCAGCTCAACCTAGATGCATTAAATGAGTTAGCTGAAGAAGGGTTGCTTCCTTAGTCTTTCACCTCACTTTGCGAGTCCTAACACCTTTAGATCCCAGCAGATGATTTTGTTTTCAACTACTTAATTACTACTCTTTTTTTGGAGTTAAATGAAATTACGAAAACTAACCATTATTTTTTCACTCCAGCTTAATTTTGCAGCACGTATTGATGACCACTAAGGTGGGCTTACTCAGCTAAGTGTGGAGAATGTTGCCTTGCAAGATCAAGTGAAGACAATGAACGACCAATGCACACAAGCTAACAACCAATACACACAACTCAACAACCAATTCTCCCACTTCCAAGCTAAGGTCTGGGAAGAGATTCAACACTAGACAAATGTTGCAACCAACATCACTATCTAGCAATGAATGCAGCATGACAATATTTTACTCGAATTATAGACAAGATCCTCATTGAACAAAGATGGTGATGAGACTACTCTTCGATCGACTGACTCATGCACTTGAATGGCTGTGTGGATCAGGTTTTCAAATTTTTTTATTTTTAAAATTATTCATAACATTTTTTACATAATTGACATTTTTAATTAATAATATTTTATTATTTTTATTTTCAAATTTAATTTTCTTAAATTTATAATGCAGTTATAATACTTAATATAATATAATAATTTAAAAAATAACATAATTATTTAAAAAAGTATAATTCAGAAAATGAAATTAGGGTAGTATTGTCAAATAGTGCTACAATATAAAGCATCACACTATGACAAAAATAACTGTCACTAGCTACAATGATTTTAATCCACACATTGGAAATCATGGCAATGACATCGTTATTACACAATCATTGTATAATCATCGCAATTTTTGCGATGGTTGTAATTGTTAGATTAGAACAATAAACACATTATTAACTAACAATCGTTGCATAATTTCTCACTGTATCAGTGAGAAAGCCTAATTTGTTTTATTTCAACTGAATCACGTTAATAGGATTGTCCATGAGATCAGAACAATAAAGAAATTCTTATTCCACCAAGAAGAATCTATCAATATTTACACACCAATCAAGTATGAATCTGAAAATGTTCTTTAGGTGCTACTTTTTCGAACCGGATAGATGGGGTTGGTGCTGACCACTAAATTGACATGCTATTAGGTGCAAAGGGCAAACCTAGTAATTAGGGTCAATTATAAGGGCAAGTAAGTGCACATAACATGAATCCCATAGGATTTTATTTTATTTTTAATATTTGCAATGTAAAACATATACTAATTATTGTGTAATAATTAATTAATCGCATACAAGACATTAACCATTTATACCTTAAAATTATGATTTTGTTATATATAAGAATAGATTATTTATGGGGCTAAATGCATCCACTATGGCCCCCAATCTTTAAATATTATTCCACTTTCATCCCCAACGTTCACTTTGTTACACATTTGTCCCTGACATGATTAAAACAATCTACTTTCGTCTTTAATGTCATTAAAACATTCAATTTTTTGCCCTAATTTGAATGAAAAACATTTATGGTGAATGGAAAGGTGCCACCTTAGCACAAGATTATCAGAAAAATAGCAATTTTAACTTTTGAAAACTTGTTTTCTCCTTCAGAAATATAAAATTTTCCTATTTGTTAATTTGGTCACCATCTATCTCTCTTATTTTTAAGAAAACCTTATCCTGCTCCACCACTTGCTTCCACCACCACCATGATCGTCGACCAAGCTTCTCCCTCCCCTGGCAACAATTACACCCTCTCCATCACCCTCGGCCTTTCCTCCGTCACCTTCTTCGTCCCCCTTTTACTAATCGCCCCCTCCCTACCACCATCCACACTCCAACCTCCTCCCAACCTTCCTCACCCTTACTATTCTCTCCTACATTTCCTTCACCTTCCTCTTATCACACCTTGGCTAACGTAGCAACCCCCTCCACTGCCCTCTATTCCACCCCATCTTTGCCCTACATAACCTCTTCCTTCTTTCCCTCTCCTTCACCATGGCACTAAAGAGAATCAGCAAGTTAAAGCTCTCCCCCCATCCTTCTCTTCGCTTTCCAAAACCTCCCTTGCCCCGATGATGATGCTGACTCTGCCCACTTAATTCAATCTCCTCCCCTGGTCAATGCCGCTGGCATGCACTTCTCCATGATATTGAAATTGATTGATAATGGAGCTGCGAATGCCATTTCTCCACAATATCATCCTCCTCAAAATGCATGAACTCCTAGTTCTTGCTCGCCAATCTCCTCATCTTCCGCAAAAGCCTCATTGACATCTCCCCGAAGGCTAAGATTAAGGACAAAATTTGATCGGCTTTAGTTCATGGTTTAGGTGAAGAGCGAAATAGGTGTCGAAATCAGGGGATTTCTTTGGCTTCTAGGATTCATAGGCATAGAAATTGACAAATTTGAGGCATTGGAGTGAGGATAGAGACCTGGTGAGCAGCTGTGGCAATTGTCATGAACCAGTTGATTTAGGAGTTCTAGATCAACGGTGGAGCCAATATTGATTCTTCGAGCATTTCTGTTTGCCTTTTTCTTGCAGAGGGAGATAGAAGTAGAATGGTAGGAGTGGAGATAAAAAGTTTTAGGGTTTTTGAGGGAAGAGAACAAGTTTTTAGTGGTTAAAGTTGGTATTTTTTATACAATTTCCAACTATCATAACATTTTCCGTTCAATGAGAGGCAAAAATGGAATGTTTTAATTGCATTAGGGATGAGAGTGGAATAAAGTGGACATTAGGGACAAAAATGGAACAAAATTTAGAGGTTGGGGGCTACTGATACATTTAACCCTTATTTATGTGAGAAAACTTATATATGTAAAAATATTTATATGCTACTAAAACTTGTTAGAAATAGATAAATGCAGTATTAATATAGTATGATACTGGGACTAAGATCATCCTATAACAGAAAAATAGTTCAATTTGCGGTACAATGTTCAGAACCTTCATTTGAGCCTCTTTTTATGAATCTAAATGGACCATTTTAATTCCTTAAAAATCTGGATATAAATGTATATTAATTAGAACAAGACCCAACATAATCTAAATCCCAACCCCACTAAATAATTTTTACCCCTATGCTAAAGCAACAGCCATGTGACTTCTCACGGTGTGGATTCCGTCGGCCCATGTAAACCAACCAAACACATACTTCCCTCTGACTTTCGACGCGTTAGTCGCCGTCGCCGTCACCGTCACCGTGAACTGCTTCTTCTCACCGATCTTATCGAACTTCAGAATGCTCGGGGTCGACTTCACCGTCACTCCCTCCGGCGGGTTGACCGAGAAAGAGTACACGCTTTTCCCGTTGCCGCCGACATTGGTCACCGTCCTTTTCACCTTCATAGTGCCGCTGAGATTTGGGATCGTTATCGAAGGGTAGTTGAGGTCAACTGGCGACGGTGGCGATTTCGGGCACCTGAATGTTGGGCCGATGTTCCGAACCCCGACGCCGCAGAGATAGAGGAGGTAGTCGGTGTAGGAGGCGTCGTAGACGAGGCCAGGCTCCGCAGCACTTGCGGGTCGGAAATACCCGGATCCGAGTTGAAATGGTTTCGCGGGTTTTCCAGATCCATCGCTAATTGGTTGGCCCAGATTGTTTGTGAGCCCAGCTGTCAACAAAAACAGAAAGGGAAATTAATCCAGCACTAATGGGTTGGCCCAGATGTCGTGTTAAATAACCCCAAATTTAACACACATTATACTTAGTGAAATGGATAAAAAAACATGGGGGAGGGAGTATTAATATGACTAGCTTTTCAGAAAAACGTGATAATGACCCAGTTTGGCTATCCTTAGAATTTTAAAAAAATTATTCAAGAATAACTTTTAATTTTTAACTTTAATAGTTTAATCTCCATTATTAATAAATTATCCAAAACTAAATGTTGATCAATAAATGAGACAAATGATGTAACATTTTGGTACCTGTTGTCATGAGCGCGGATCTTATGGCCGCGCTACTCCAGTCTGGGTGGGCGGCTTTGAGAAGTGCAGCTGCGCCAGACACATGAGGGCAAGCCATGGAAGTTCCCGAGAAAATGTTGTAAGCAACACGGCGGTCGTCGTTTGGTAGCTTTGTGGGGGATGACGCCATACTCCACGCAGCCAGGATATTTAGCCCCGGAGCCACAATATCTGGCTGCTGGGTAATAATATTGTTACCAGGAAGTCCAAGGTAACAAGCTAGGTTTGTGTATGGAAAATATACTTTTAAATAACACAAGACAAAAAAGGAAAAGAAAAGTTACCTTGAGGATATGAGGGTCGATGGTATTTGGGCCCTGGCTGGAGAAGGAAGCCATGAAAGGTGCAGGCTTAACGTTCAAATCTGTAGTAGGAGGGACGATGAGGGCAGTGGGGTTGCTCGTGGAGTTTATGTAGCGGAGGACCGTCGTGGCGCTGGTTGCGCCGATGGCTGTGGCGGGGAGAAGATGGGCATCGACGGGCACGTAAGAGCCAAGCTCGGGCGTGTTTGCGAGGATCATGGCAGCTCCGCCGGCCCTTTTCACTTCCACACCTTTGGCCACCCTTAGAAGGCCTCCTCCTCTAAAGCACACCACCATTTTGTCTTTCACCTTCTCGCTGGAGAGTGACCCAGTTGAACATTGCCTACAACCAATTAAACCAAACTTTAACTACAAAGTAAAATGAAAAATATAATATATGTGTAAAATATATTTTAATACATTATAATTCATTCATCTGTCTCAAATCTGATTCTAAGTACGTACCAAAAAAAGAAAAACACCTAATCACGGTTCAAGTTTCTTTGGAAGTAAAATATCTACCCTTTTGTTAGATTATAACTCATTCATCTGTTTCAAATCTCAACTTTATAATGAATTGTAATATTCCAATTAAAAAAAATTTACCCGGTCAAATTTTGAGGGACTCCAGGATTAGAAACATCACCAGCATAAACCAACGGGTACATCTTGTTTCCTAGCTTGTACATCGTCGCAGTTTCACCCTTCAGAAAATCATCATAAAAATTTAAAATCAAATAAAAATTAAATTAGAATTTTTTTAAATAAATTAAAATTAAAATATTTTGCTCAAGCTACGAAAATAAACACGTCTTTTCTTACAGGAATTTTGACGCCGTTACCGAGCACCACCGGCGACGAAAACATCCGGTCCAAGCTACTCGCCCCCACCGTGATGATCCACGGCGCCACATTGGACAACGTCGATGGCTTCGGACCGGAATTCCCGGCGCTGCAAGACACGACGATGTTACGCCTGACGGCGTGCAACGCCCCGACGGCTATGCTGTCGTGAACGTAAGGGAGCGGTCTGTTGAAGCCGATGGAGATGCTGAGGACGTGGACCCCGTCGGCGATGGCGTCGTCGATCGCCGCCAGCATGTCTTCGTCAAGGCAGGTGTTGCCCTCGGCTTTGGGCTGGTTGGGAATGGCCCAGCAAGCTTTGTATATGGCGAGACGGGCATGGGGAGCGCCGCCCGAGGCCAGGCCGCCAGCAAGGTGGCCCATGAAGGAGGCGTCGGGGACGGTGCGTCCTGCGACGGTGGAGGCGGTGTGTGACCCGTGGCCGTCGGCATCTCGCGGCGAGACGTAGTCGTCCCAGGGTTTTAGCCGGCCGTAGTGGTGCTGGAAGCCTTTGAGGTAGTATCTTGCTCCGATGATTTTTCTGCCAAAATTTGTCGACCAAGTTTGGACCTTTCCATTAGAATTTTGTAAATCTAATTAAACAGATGAAATTATTGGCTAGATTTTTTTCCTTTATTTTTCGGTTTTAAAAAATTGCCTAAGAACAAATATTACGAGATAATTCACTCACAATGTCGCAATTTGAAAAGGAGTATTCCATTTGTTTACAATAAATGGTGACGGACACTTTAGTCCTCACACTTATTCTAGATCTATTTGAGTCCTAAAAAATTTAATATTTTAAATCAATCCTAAACTTTGCTAAAGTATTAACAGATAGCTCTATACTTATGAAATGATAATTACTGAATATGAGTATGATTTAAAAAAAGAATGAAATTGATAATTGAAATGGTCCATTAACTAGCTATTTAATCAGTTGGAATGTTTTTTTAAAGACTAACTATTTTACAGTTACATAATTTTAGGATTCATTTAAAAAAGGAGAAGTTACAATTATCTCCCTGAGTTTTACCCTAACCTAAAATTTACCCCTTAATTTTAAAAGCCCACACTTTGTCCCCTGATTCTTTTATACTATACGATAACAAATTCTAAAATTGTAATTTAAACTATACGGTAGTCATCTTCCAATAATATTGGTCTCTCTAATATTTTTTATAGTTAATAGATATTTTAAAATATTATCAATTTTTTTTATAAATACATTTTTCTTCCTGTAAATGAATATTAGTATCTTTTAAAGATCGGTTAGCTATGAAAAAAATTAAAATTTTAAAATTACTGAAACATAGCCATTAGCCAGTTTAATTTAGGGTTTCAAAAGTTATTGTCAGACATTATAAAGGAAGTAGGGGGTAAAGTGTAGGTTTTTAAAAATAAAGGAGGCAAAATGTAAGTTAGATCAAATCACAGAGAGGCTTCTGTAATATATCCTAAAAAATTACTAAAAGTTTTTGGACTAGTCTGGCCAGTTCAATCCAACCCAATGCCACCTCTAGTTATGTGTTATACACATAAATTCTATTTAAATTACTGCTTGTCACAATCTTTTTATGCATAACCAGTTTTTCAACATTTTTTTAATGAACTATAAAACCTACTTGCTGATAATTACACAATTTCCTTAATTTAGCTGGCAATTATAGTGTTTTGTTTCCAGCCTAGAAGGGGAGGAGTAGATTTTCAAACATTAGGAATAACAAATGTGATTGTCACAAAACCTTGGGTGGGGGGGGGGGGGGGGGTTTGAAGTTTTTGTTATTTCAGGACAAATATACTTTACACCCCCCGCAAGAATTATAAAAACTACACTACCCTTAAAATTAAGTTTAGGGTCATGGGCATCAATAAGAGAAAAAGTATAATATTTTACATTTAATTTGAGAAAAACACTATAGTTTAAATTTACACTAAATGCTAAATTTGTATTAGACAGTTTAAAATTAGTCAAAGATTTTTCTGGACAATTGAAATTAAAATTTTGAAAGTTGATATCAATTACTAACAAAATAGTGTAAATAAAGGTGTCCATAGTGGGGGGTAAATTTTGGATTCCGAAACAGTAGGGGACAAATTGGACTTTTGACCAAACCACAAGGGTGTCTTCTGATGTGCCCTATTCATAATGGACATGGAGTGCCAGCCTTTTTGGGGGAACCCCACATACCTTTAGACATTGGACATTGGAGTGATGGAAGTTCACAAGATGGAAGTGGGAAAGAAGCCAAAAATTAGACAATAATGGCAATTTTGTTTTCACCGAAATTGACAAGCTGTGATCATATCAATCTCGCCAAATAACCTTACCCTATTGCAAAACGACATGCCCTTGCTCTGCCATCTTTCAATGAAATTGCCCTCTCTCTGTGGGGGTTTTATCTTTTGGCCAATTGATGGATTTCATCGGGCCGGTGATAGTGTAACAGTCTGTCACGGGTGGACACAACTTGATTTATCAGATCCTATAATGTTAGTGGAATACAATTAAGTAGTTGGTAAGTGTTGCTAATGCATTTTCCATTCCACAGAGTAAAATTTATTTTCCAAGGTTATTAAAATCGTAACAGAAATGTACATTTCGAGTTGTGAAATTGTTAGGAGTTTACTTCCAAAATTTCACAACTTCTTGACAATATGTATCTCTAAAATTTGTTTTGTTGTACACTTAAACGCAATAAAACAAATTATAACCACGACACAAAAGCATCCAATTTAATTACAACTTGTGTAGATCTAATTCATTTTAATTTAAGACAAATTAATCTAAAATGACTTATTTTTATTTTTACATATTTTTCACCCGGAACCAATTTTATTTGACAATCAATATTATATAGATATAATAGTCCATCTAAAAGTAAATTTTCATGATGTTATTAAATTTTTATAAAATTTCATTTTTAGGCATAAAAAGTGAAATTCATAAAAATTTAATAAAATTATAAAAATTATATTTTTAATGAATTATTATACCTATATAATATTAATTTTTAAATAAAATTAGCTCGGTACAAAATATATAAAAATAAAAATAAGTTATTTTGAATTAAGTTGACTTAAATTAAAAAGAATTGGCTTTAAACTTCTTCTCTTATAAGTTTTGCCTTCCACACATAATCAAAACTTTTTCACTTGTAGAATTTATGATTTCATTTGATTTTACCATTCACAATTCCTGAAAGAAAAAAGGTTTTATATAAATCCTAATTTTAATAACTTTGACCTTCCTTTTTGTATTTTTAGTTTTATAGCTTTTTTTTTACTCAAAATTATATTGTAATAAAATATTATAATAAAAATCATATTAATAAATCTATTTTACACCCCTTATTTTACCTAAGCACATCTTTTTTGCTGCAATGAGGTAAAACCTCTTATAAAAGCTAGAATTTGAATTCTGGCCAGCTACAAGAAATAGTTGTTGTTGTACCAACTTGCCAACCATCATCAACAGTTTATTGCTTTTAGGAGTAGATGACAAGAACTAGAGGTGAAAAAGTTTTAGAGGAAATCTTGTCACTCAATAAAAAAGGGCAATAACGTGGCGGACGGTGATAATGAAAAATTCAATCCTCATCTTCAGTCAAGATAGAATTTCCCACTAAAAAGAATCTTTGAAAAGGTTTGTATTCTTCTTTTGTGGTCATTGCTAAAGTTTAGCACTACAGTCTAAATGCCCATTCTGAAAAAGACTTGCACTTTTGACGGAAAAAGTTGGCAGTGAAGTTTCACTTCACCACTCAAACTCAAACTCCAACATGATGAAGGTGCTTAACAAGTAGTTTGCTAAACAAGAAGGCAATGATGGAAAAAGTATATATATATATATATATATATATATATAGAGAGAGAGAGAGAGAGAGAGAGAGAGAGAGAGAGAGAGAGAGAGAGTTAGAAAAAACGTAATTTTATTTTTTGTGTGGTATTCAGAAATTTTTTTTAAGAGTTAGGGTATAATGGAGAAACGGGGAAAGGGAAGACCCGAACTCAAGATTAGTGGATGGAGACTCGAATCCAAGATTAGTGGGTGAAAAAAGACGCATCCTTTTTCCATTGTCACTGGGCAGGCGAACATGGGCAATTTTTTTTTTTTAACAACTTATTTGCAAAACGTAATAATTAAAGCTAATTTCAATTCTGTGTTACTCACACATCAATCCTAGTAAATCATGTAAATGTTCAGGGTTGGAGTTACTTATGATGATTATTCATTTTTAGCAGCCAGCTTATTATAATTTATATGAAATTTAATGTAAAATATATTAAATAGTTAATTATTTGTTATTTGTGTGTATATATATATGTGCTAGGAAAATGATCGTGTACCTATTGCAGTGAGATGAGTTAAAAAAATCGCCCGTTTGGCAGACTCCCCTCCATGATTTGGGAACTGGACCCATCCCTTGGTCACTAAAACTCTTCGATTCTGGCCACACACCTGATCATGCCAAAATATTCCCACAATTACACCCAAGTTATCACATGTTCGTAGATAGATCAATCCTTTGCACAAATATCTACAAGTCACATGAAAAGCTGAAGCACAATTACAAGCAATTTATCCCTCTCATAATACTTGGCATATTTTTTTTTATTTTTAGTATTTAAGAATTATAAATATTGTAACACATAAATATATGTGTTCTCAAAGTTTATCATTTACCAATCTTAACATAGTTTAGTTCGACAACAACATTAACATTTAGTCTAAGAAATTGAAAAAGTTATCCAGTTATAGTTTTTGGCCTTAAAAGTTTGAAAAAGATATTACAACAGTAGATAATTTATTCCAAACTCTAATACTAATTTTAGACTTTTTTTCTAAATGAAAAAATTGGCATTTTTTTTAATAAAAATATATAAATATAGAAAAGTTACACATGTTTTTTTATTAAAAAAAATACTAACACGTGTTACAGGAGAGAAGGAGTGAAATAATTAAATCTGTATATTTTCTAGAAAGTGAACTCTATGTATGCATAAATGGATGAGATTATTGGAATAAAGTGAAAGTTGTGAGTAATTAATTACCACTATCCAGTACCCCAACAATAATATCTTTGCCATAACTTGTCTTCACTAACAAGTCATCTCCTCCCATTTTATGCTGGGTTGATGACGGATAAGCTGCAGCCTCATTCAAGCCTGAGAACTCCCATGACCTTGTTGTGTGCAATTTATACTTCCTTGCATGGCTTGGATACACAGATACCACTTCCTCCATTTCTGAAAATACAACACAAATTGAAGCCAATTTAAAAATATATATTATCACTTTGATTAATAATGTAATAGTTGTATAGTTCTATTTGTCATCTTCTAAGTCATGTGATACCCTTAAATATTTCAAGATTTTTTTTCATATATAACGGCACTGTTTGATATTAATATTAACGATTAGCATTAGAGTTTTAAAAATGATATCTAATAGTAGTTTTTAACTTTTAATTTCAGCGTTTCATCTCCACCATTAAATGAATTACCAAAACCTCTAACGCTAATCGTAAAAACTATACTTAAACAGGACCCATAACACTTGCGCCTAATGGAACAAAAAAACAGGAAAAAGAAAAGAAACCTTGCCGTCGGTACATTAGTATACTCAACCTAGATATCTTAATTTTATATTCAAATTGTAACATTATCCGATTGTCGTACCTAATTGAGATCAACCAAGTGAACAACAAGTATAAAAACTATACGATACCAGAGAGCTTGGCAGCTTCATTGGGAGTGAGCAAGGCGGCGAAGCCATTGATGCTGTGCTTGTAGCTGTAAAGGAGGGAGGCGGAGGCATCTTCTTGGGACTCCTTGAGAGACACCAAATAGGAAAGATGGGCCTCTTCTATCTCATCCAAGGCCTTCTCTCCTCCATGTTCCCCAAAGTACACTATATATACCTACTTCCATCATCAAACATATGTAAGGGGAGCCAAAAAGGAGGAGAATAATGAACTGAACAAGCAACATGATGAAAGGAGAAATAAGTAGCTAGGGATGTTTAGAAACCTGTTTTTGAGGAAGACATGAAGCGAGAAGTGGGAAAATGAGGAGCAGGAAGAGGGAAGGGAAAGGAGAGTTTTTGTTCTTCTTCATGGTGTTGATGTGGTGGATATGGAACCTGTAAAGGATTATAAGGCAAGAAAAGATTCGCTAGTTAATTGGTTCGCTAAGGGTCCACCAAATAAAAAATTTGAACATCTCATCTTTCGAAAAAAAATTTAAAAATCATTAAATTTTTTTAAATGTACTACTCTCTTATTACCAAATTTTTTTATAACATATTATATTTTATGTAGTTCAAAATCTTTGCAACATTTTCATATTTAGTAACTTACTTATCATTTTATTTTTCAAACTATAATTTTAATATTTACTTTGTCCAACTTTCTTGATTTACATGTACAAAGTTAATGTAAAAATGAAAACAAAACACAAATTTTTTACACTTTTTTAATCTTAGTGCCAAACCAAATAAAGTAATATCGTTGGAAAGGAGGTAATACTTTTTACTACAAAATCCTACATATAACTAAAAATTAATGATATAGTTTTCTTACAAGTGTACAAAAGAGTGATATAATATTATTGCAAGTAAAAGGTGAAGAGGTCGGATATGCTAGTTTCTTTTATACCAAAACGACAATTAAACTAACTTTCTTGTGGCGTGATATAGGGGATTAAGAGGCCGGAGTTCGAACTCCAAACCTCTCTATATGTACCCAACACCTTAACCATGATGTTGAGGGTGGGGAGAAAATTGATTAGATGTTGAAAATTAACATGTTCTATTTATTTTTCCAAATTGTTAATTAAATTAAATTACATGTAATTTTTGTAATGTCTTAAGTACAAAAATTTTAATACATTTAGTTCTACCACAAATTATTGAATGAGGTGATGCTAATTGGTTATCGTTTTTTCTCCATTTTGATTAGTCTTTCGTAAATTTGTACACGAGTAAAATTCACCAGGAATACCCTAGCTTTTATTCCTGTCCTAAACTGGTACCTGATCTTTAAATCTATTATATTGAATTACCTAACATATATTAAATGTTTCAATTGGGAGCTTTTCATTGATTTCATCGTGAAGTCTAATAGAAATTGCTGATGTGACATTAATTAATGCTAAAATAAACTTAAAATAACAACTTTGGACCCTAAACTTTTTCAACCATTAATTCTAACCCTGAAATTTACAGATCTAACACCTAAACCACTATTTTTGTTAGGTCAGGTACTAGGATTTGAAAAAATTCAAACCCTAAACTTTTCCAACTAGCTCCTCACCGCTGATGGCCACCTCCACCAAATCGACACATCGCGCGGTGGTGAAAGGAGGGTGAGAGCAACGACGGCTGCATTAGGGAATAACGAATTGGCTAGATGAGATCAAATCGAAGCATCACGTGGCGATGGGAAGCGGCTAAGAGCGATGACAGCGTATTAGCTAGACGAGATCAAATCAGAGCATCGTGCGGCGGTGGGAAGCAGCTAAGAACAACAATGGCGGCATTAGGGAGTAGCAAATCGGCTAGACGAGATCAAATTGGAGCATCGCGCTGCGGTGGGTGGCGGTTGAGAGTGGTGACGGTGGGATGGCAGGGGACAAAGTGAACGACATTTGCGGGATGGCAAAGGACGAAGTGAACGACACTTCAACGTTAAAGAGGGCAAACATTGGAATAGCCATGGTAGACACGACAGACACTGCTAGGAACGCCTCGGGCATCATCCTGACGAAGTAGGGGCTAAGCATGGTAAACGTGGTAGTTTAGGGGTTAGATATGTAAATTTTAGGTTTAGAATTAGTGGTTGGAAAAGTTTAGGGTCCAAAGTTGTTATTTTACATTTATTGTACCATTAATTAATGCCACATTAGCAATTTCCGTTAGACTTAATGATGGAATCAACGGAAAGTACCCAATTGAAATGTTTAATATAGGTTAGGTAGTTCAATAGGACAGATTTAAATATCATGTATCAGTTTGGGACAGAAATAAAAACTACGGAACCCCCGGTGGATTTTACCCATTTGTACACAAGTAGGTAAATACAAAAAGTGTCACACTTCGGTTTATTTCGATTCTGTTTGAAGCATATTTTTTACAGTTCTCGCTTTGCGCTCTAATTAAGGTCGAGGCATGAGAATGAGATAGTAGACATGAGGTAGTTCCATTTTGACACTGACTTTGGGTTCCAGTTAGCTTTATATTAAATTTAATATACTATTGTACATTTTTTGTATATAAAGTTTTTATTTGTTTAAATTATTAATTTATTGAAATCATATACTTTAAAATTTTAGAAAATAATTTTAAAATACTCTTTCGGTAAAAAAGCTAGTAATTTTTATTAAATTTTTAACTTAACCAACCAAAACAAGTAATAAAAATCTTTGCCTCTCACAAAAGTGTTAGTATAAAATTATTTTTGGGACTTTTTAAAATAAATAGTTTTAATAAGTTGATATTATTTTTTGTCAATAATCATGTTATATGTGTATAATACACAATAATACAATAAAATTAATGCAAAGGCTTTTATTTGTTGTTCAAGATAACACATAAGTTAATTGTCATTTATGATTTTTCTTAGAGAAACAATTGTCACTTACGATTAAAGAATGTAAAAAGTTAGATATTTATAAAAGATTGTCATCTTCGTACCTATTTATGAAATTAAGTGTTTAGATTAATGACGATACCATATACTATATATTGGTGTCTCGCCCTTACAGTGGTGTCAAAGTTAATCGTTGGTGTCATTAACTATACTGATGTTCAAATCCTATCAACCTTAACCTTTTTGATAAACCAAACCCCGTATAGAAAAAATATCTTTCGACCGGAGTGCTTCTCCCTTATTTTAGAGGTTTAGTTAATGCAGGACTCTTCTATTAATGTGTTTTTGGCTCCCGGCAGAGCTTTTTCGTTCACTAGATGGAGGCCTGCTTGGAGTGTGTTTTCTTTCTCGATAATTTTCTTTGAGATCTCATTTGTTCGAGTACTTGGGGGAGTGACAAAAAGGCATTAGGGAGATGCTTTACCAACATGAGCCTTACACTTGATGAGGAGAAGACGTGTTGGCTTGAGATGATGGATGAAAAATGTGGAAGCAATTCGGACCTGAAGGTCACTATCAAGATATTATCGAATTAGATTGTTAGAGTTGATGGTTTGTGTGAATCACTAACGAAAGCATGCAATTTCAAGTTCAGTTTACCATTCAAGCTGCAAGCTCAAATTTGAGCATGAATCTTTTTATTATTATGTTCTAAAAAGAGGTTGATAGAGATTGGGTTTTCCGAAACGGACCATGGTCATTCAACAATTAACTTATGGTGATGCAAATCCTACAAAAAAGAGATCAACCATCTTCATTGCTGTTTAACAGAGCTGCTTTTTAGATCCACATTGAAGACATCCCCTTTGAATGGTTTAAGAGGAAGATTACCGAAGCTCTTGGAAGTAAAATCAAGGAAGTAATCCAGGTGGTCTGTGATGGGCTGACTTTGAGAGTCAAAATAATCGTTAACATATCATGACCTTTGCATCGAGGCCTCATGGTCAAGAATGATAATGGCAAGCATTGGTATTATATTAAGGATGAAAGGTTGGCTAAGTTTTGTTACCTGTGTAGTAAGGTGGATCACACAGAAAAGGAATGCATGGAACGCCCGGTAGGAATGGAGGGGAATGTGTGACAATATGCTAACTAGTTATGTCATTCTTAGTTTTCACACGTATTAAGAAGAAGGGGAGAGGATCATAAGCAGGATTCGTCAGGGGGTGCATTGCAGGGCTCTACGATGAGATCAAAACATCATTAGAAAGCCTTTATGGAGACCATGACTATGGCTCTGTTGAACTCTACTACCTTGATGATACCAGTGTTAACTAAGGAGGGAGCTAACGCATTAAAGAAGATTCTTGTTGAAAAACCACAAGACCTAGAAATTTGGCACGGGGAAAATATGGTTGAACTATTACATGGAACAAAGAAGATTGTTCATGTGTCAAATATTTCACTACCAGCCCTTGTAAGGGAAACTTTAGTAAAGAATATTAGCAAGCCTTAGGGTGAAAAGGAAGGGTGTCTAGTCAGTTTTGTGTTTGGGGAAAATGCAGTGATGGTGGTTGATCCAAAGAAAGTCAAAGCTACAAAAAAGGTTAGGAAAGTGAAGAAAGCTACCTTAAATAGGACATGTTATGTTTCGGGGGCTTTGTACTCACTTCATCAAAATGCAAAGGAGAATGAGTGGAGGAAGTAGAAGGCCAGGTGACAAAAATTTATTTCATGTAAGGTTGAGCTATGACTCGCCTTGCAAGGTGAAATGAGCATAATGAGCCTCAACTGTAATGGTCTTAGATCAATCTGGATAGTACATGCCCTCATAAGGCTATATAGCAGAAGACCTTGGACATAGTTTTTCTTGTCCAAACCCGAAACATTGTGGAAGAAATAGAAAGGGTTTAACAATCTCTAGGTTTTCGCTCATGTTTTGTGGTGTCATTTAAGGGAAAGAAAAAAGGTTGAGTGATTATTTGGAGTTAGGGTTAGCAGGTGGACGTATTATCTTGCTCTCAATTCCATATTGATGTACAGGCCACTGCTTTCAATGTTGTGTGGTGATTCCTAGGTTTTTATGACCAACCGAAGAGAGAACTTTGCCACGAGTCATGGGCATTGCTACGAAATCTTTCTGCTCAATCGAACCTTCCTTGGTTAGTAATGGGGGATTTTAACAAACTTCTATGGGTATAAAAAAAATGAAGAAAGACATCCTTGACTAGATGGACAAATGGAAGGTTTTCGAGAGGCAGTGAAGGATGTCAATTTGATTGACCTCAGTTTTCATGGCTTAAATTTTACATGGAGGTACATTTTTTTAGGAGGAGTATAGGTGCATGAAAGGCTAGAAAAAGGACAGGGCACAATACTGTGGAATAATCTTTTCCCCAGAGAGTACATGAAGCACTTTCCTGTTCCCTATTCTGATCATAGTGGCCATCAGCTTCATCTTTTAGGTCGATCAAAGATTTTTCATTGAATTTTATGGAGATTTAAAGCAACATGGACCATAGAAGTCGAATACAAAGAGTTGACTCGTTCCCACATGAGTGAAGGCCAAGTTGGTTCTTTTTTGCAAAATTTTGAGACATGCATACATAGCTTATAAAGCTAGAAGGACGGGGAGGCCTCAATTAAATCATAAATTTGGAGGCTGGAAAAGGAATTGGAGTAGGTTGATGGATTGAAGATGGATGATGTCACAATTGAGAAATGAAGTGAATTAAAAAAGAAATTGGGTGCCTTGTTGCATAAAGCATAAATCTATTTTAATTAAAGGCCAAAGATGATGTGGCTTCAAAAAGGTGACCAAAATACAAGGTTTTTCCACCAAATGGCCTCAGGTAGAAAGAAAAAGAATTATATCCATTACCTTCGGAATCAGGATGGTGTGGAGTTCTTGGACCCAGCGGGAATTAAGGATGAGGTTGTGCATTTTTTCTCTAAGCTTTTTGCATCATCCAACCCTATAGCTATAAAGAAAGTTACATCCATGACAAAAATCGATAGTTTCAGCACACATGAATGAGACTTTATTAAGGCCTTTTACTTCATAAGAGGTCAGGGAAGCAATATTCCAAATGCACCCAACAAAATCTCCGGCCTTAGGCAGCCTACCTCACTTTTCTTTCAGAAATACTGGCATGTGCTTAATAAAGTTGTCACTGATTATGTTTTGGATGTCTTGCAAAATGGTTCAATCCTGGGTGAGCTAAATTACACCTATGTGTTGTTGATTTCGAAGGTGCCAAATCCTAAAACTATTACTAACTTCTGTTTTATTAGCTTGTGCAATGTTGTTTATAAATTGGTGGCAAAAGTCTTTGCTAATCAACTGAAGCCATTTTTATCTCAGATTATATCAGACAACTATAGTGCTTTTGTGTTGGGCAGACTTTTCACTAATCATGCACTTGTTGCAATGGAAACTTGTCATTACATAAATCGCCTATATGGTTAAAGGGATGGGGCATTAGTTTTGAAGCTTGATATGGCCAAAGCATATGACAGGGTGGAATGGAATTTTTTAAGGGCGGTTATGTTAAAACTTAGTTTTAATGTTGGATGGGTGGACCTAATTATGAGCAATGTTGTTCTCTGTTTTGATAAATTGGCAAGCCTTCTAGGTATTCAGATCCTCTCGGGGACTTTGATAGAGGGATCTTCTTTTCACCTTTTCATTTCTTTTATGTGTACATGGGTTATCTGCTCTTATCCAACATGTGGAGGAAAACTTTCAGATTACAAACATTTCTATTGGTAGATCAAGTCCAAGCATCTCTTACCTATTATTCACGAATGACGGCATTTGTTACCACCTCAACAAATGGGAAAATTACAGTATAAAGGCATAATGGTTATAAACCATTATATAGTGTAATTTTCACCATAGTGAATGAAGTGTGAGGGGTAAACTAAATAATCTACACCGCCTTAAAAAAAATTATAATGGTTACTTGGTGCTAAAGGAAATCCTAGAAGATTGCTTATTTTACAAGTAATCTATGGATCTTATTGCAAGATTTCAAGACTTGGGTACTCAATTGTACAACTCTAAAAGAGAGATTTTGGAAGGACTTGAATGCTATGGAAGCAATTTTTGGAGGCTCAATTACATAAAGGAAACAAAAGCTATGATTTAAGAACCTAGGACAACTAGGTGTACAATTGTTCTAAAAAATAACTTAAGGATGGGATAACTTTTGACAAGAGTCAAAGATGGCCATTTCTAGGATTATCCCAGCCTTTTATTTCCAGGTTCTAAGGTCAAAAATGTGGGCTAAAGATTAGCCAAAAAGTCCTTGTTTAAGGCATACTTATAGTGACCTAAGTGAAGGTTAAGGTTAAACTAATTAAATCAAGTAAAATATCTTAATTTCTTGCCTTTCCTTGGCCATTTTGGTCATAACCAGCCACGGCCTTCTTCCTTAGCTCCTCCATAGGCTTCCATTGACACCACAGCTCAATCTCTCAAGCAATAAAAAAGGAAGGCAATTGGATGCACCAGGAACAAGAAAAACCCTAATTTTTGGGTTTGTTGTGTATCTCTTAAAGATTTCAGCTTTCACAGCTTAGGTAAGGGTTTTATCCTCATGTTTCATGGTTTTTTACTGTCTTGAGATGATAATCAAGCATCCATGAAGCTAAGACCATGCCTGGAAGAGAGCAAAAAGCTCAAGGAACCAATTATGGGTTAAGGGAGAATGCATGAACAAGGTTCCAGCCTTACTGTTTTTCATGCACTAAGATGGCAATGTTTACAGGGATTTCTAGAGCCCAAGTTAGTACTAACTAAGACCAATTAACCTCCTAAGACCAAGAATTAGCTTGAGGAGGGCTGCCATAATGATTACATATTGTTTATTTGATTGTTTATGGACTAACCCTAATGATGTATTGCTGCCAGCATTGCATTTGATTGTGTTTTGTTTGTTTGTGCATTTGGATGGCTATATTTTTGTGTATGTGCTTTGTTTTTGTGTTTTTATGTCTTTGGATTTTAGGTATGTTTCTGGGAATTCAAGTTTCTAATGATAAGCCCTTACTAAGTTTCATTTAAGAAACTTATCCCCTTTCTGTCCATTTCAGGTCCAGCAGAAAGATCACATTCAAACTGACCTTTATCGTTTGAGTTTTGATTTGAAATTTCACGTACATGAACTTCCATGTGTCTAGTTATGATTTGAAAATTTTGGTGATTTTAGGAGCACATTTGGTATTTTTAGTGATGGTACATATTGTGTTGTACAGCAGCTGTCCAACATCCTGTTTCTGGGGTCCATTGCATTTCAGGCACTTCTATAACCGTATCTAGCTAAGTTAAGACCATTTTGTAGTGCATGTATGCATGTACATGTAGTGTATGTAAAATGAGACAAGTATGTGGACATTTGAGTAATGTTGTGGCTATGTATGTGAAGTGGTGCAAAGCTGCCTAAGTGTGAATGATAGGCTGTTTTAGGCAGCTTACTTGTAAATTCTGTTTTGGCTACATAAAGTTGCTAGATGCAAGAGAATGTATTTCATATGTGTATTGGACATGTATGGGATAGCCTTGGAGGGCTTTATCTTTGTGAATGAAGTGTTTGAATGGTTTGGAAAAATTGTATGGGCAAAATGGTCCAAAAGTTACTAGAATTTTGACCCTGTACCTAAAGTTGAATATCTCCCTCTGTAGAATGAATCTTGGTAAGAAATTTTGACTATGCCTAGAGGACATCTAGAGGTTTAACTGGGCTTTGGAATTTCTGGATTTAGAGCCCTGTAGCCAAAGATATGATGTTGCAAAGTTGGCTAAGTTACTGTTCATTTTGTTAGAATTTTGTAACCAACTTCAAAAATCCATAACTTGGTCCATAGGTGGGCTATTGATGTAAAACAAAATTCCTTGGTTTTCTCTAAGTCTCTACTTGATAATGGAGCAAAGAAAATAGAGGGTTACATGGCTAGAATGATACAGTTTATTAGAGGAAGTTTGGGTGCAGTGGCTGAAATTTTTTGAACCTAGTAAGAATGCTTAATGTGTGGAAGCCAAAACTAAGACTTGTGCTAGTGTTTTTCTTCTTAGCTGCCATGGTGTGCATAAATGTGAATATGTATGTTATGGTTAGACTAATATGCATATATTTACATAGTGCTCAAGACGATCATTTGAGTATGTACACTAGGGGTGTTGTTCTAATAACCTACAGGACACACCAATCCTGAGAGTTTAAATGCACAGTTTTGGCACCATAATTGGATTACCCCAAAGTGGGTAACAGCATTCTTTTTTTACAGGCTAGAGGCTAGAGAATCAATTGTAAGGCATATATTGGCAATTTTAATGCTTTATGAATGTGCCTTGGACCATGCGAAAATCAACTGTGTTTTTTTAATCCTAACTATAATCTACAAAAATGTCAGTCATTGCTGAGGTTGCTTGGTACGACTAATTGTTTGAAGGACAAATATCTGGGCTTTCCTTTGTTACTTAGGAGGAAAAAATCCATATAGTTTAACTCTCTTATTGATTGTGTCCAATAGAAGCTATCAAAATCGAAGGCATTTCTTTTGTCACAAGCAAGGAGATATGTATTGATTAAAGTAGTTGTTCAGGCGATGCCCACTCATTTGATGAGTTGCTTACTAATTCCTACTGAAATTTGTGATAAACCACAATATTTAGCTTTTCACTTCTTCTAGTTGTCAAATGTGGATGATAGGAAAATGCCATAGGTGGTGTGGAATCGGATGTACATGTCAAAGCCAGCAGAGGTTTGGGTTTTTGTGATGTGTCAGAGTTTAACTTGGCAATGTTAGCAAAGCAAGCATAGCATATGGCTATGAATTTGAGGAGTTTAGTAGTTTAGGTTTTTTAGGGGCGTTATTTTCCATTCACTTCCTTTTTGCACTCCATTAAGCCAAATTATTAGTTGTTGATTTACAAAGGCATTCTAGAGGGTTGTGATCTTCTTTAAGTAGGAATTTTCTAGAAGGTGGGGAGTGGAGTGGACATGTCGTTATGGCATGATAACTGGATCCCAAGACCTTCACCTAAACCGATCGTGGCCCTAGTCCCAGGCATATAAAATTGGACCATAATCAGGTTGATTGATCATTAAGCAATTTAAACGAACTATATGACCATTGATGTGTTTTTTCATCCTTTTGGATGCAACTATAATTAAATCAATTCTGCTGGTACCTCACTTTTGTGATGGCATCCTTACCTGGGGAATGTACAATAATGGGAAGTTCTCAATTAAAACACTATCTTGCTTTCGCGAGACTTTATTATAAAAACCCATTGATTAAATCTAACTTCTGGACCTGGGTGTAGAGTTTATCCTTACTGCTGTGTGCAAGGGCACCACCTACTAGGGTTAATCTGAGTATAAGTGGACTAGAAGTAGAGTGGCCTATTCGGTATGTGGAATGCAGGATGACAGCGAGGAGCATCTGATCTTTGATTGTATCTTTTCTATGAAGGTCATGGACATCATAGGCATTGATCGACCAACAATCACTGGGCAATGAGAGGACAAGCTAAAGGAGTGTTTAAATGACAACGCTAATTAGATGTTAAGGTACGCTATCTGCGCTTGGTTTATTTAGTACAACCAGAATAGGATAGTCCATGAATATCACTGTCAGATGCTAGAAAAGGTGGCAAGCTCTATTAAAGGGTGGTTGGATGGCTAGACCAAAAAGACGCAAACAAAAGCTTGAAGAACTTCTGTATCTGCTACGAGCGTCCCTAACTGGTGCCTTCCATCAAGTTAGCACTGCAAGATTAACATGGACGCCACACTACAAGCTGGTGATGGCAGATAAGGCATTGGCATCATATGTTGAGATTCTAAAAGGATGGGAAAATTTGCTTTGTCATACGACATGCAATTCGCAAGCAGGGACGTGACTTACTTTGAGGTGTTTGCGTTACTAAGTGGACTCAATAAGGCAAGACTCCATGGTTTGGAAAGTGTGGAGATCGAGTTAGATTCCCTCATGATCATTTCAGAAATCCAAAATGGTTTGGTACACCTATAGATGAAGTTAGAACCCTTGGAAGTATTTTTCTTTTTTTGGTCGTTTTTTTTTGCAAATCATCTAGCAAATAAGGCAATCCATTCTCTAGGTAAGAAGGCCTAACTTTTATTTGTAGGGTGACTTGGGAATCCCCTCTCCCTACCTAGTTGTTATCTGTTTTGAATTAGCTCTTAATGAATTCCTATATATGTTAAAAAAAAAACTTTTTAATTTAGATGAGGTCCACACTATATAACTATCATATTAGAACAGACTCCAAACATAGTCCATTCCTAAAAGTGTATTTGTTTTACATTTTTGCTTTTGACTAGATTTTGTTAGATCACAAAGGTTGCTTTTGCACTATACACTGACAAAAATCAAAGACGTTAAATGATTGTGCTCTTGGAGGGTGAAGAATAGATTGCCACGTCTTGTTTCCTCTGAAGCAAAACTTCTAATCGATAGGTGTGGGGAAGAATGAAAATTGTTTGGTCATCATCACGCTCGGGTAAAGTAACAAAGGTGCATCCACGAGGAAAAGGTGATTATAGATTTAGCTCCTGTGTCCCCTACTTTCTCTTAATAAATGTTGTTCACGCTGGCTTGAGTGCTTTTTTTTTAGTACTTTTTGAGTTCAAGAAAAGTAGAAATTTTTTTCTACTATTAAATATAAATACCTTCCAACACATTAAATGCTCTTATTTGCCAAAAAAATTATTTTATCATAATACGCACGAGTTTGTCATTTATTGCTAAACATTATATATTAGCCTATGTATCTTTATCACTTTATGTCTAATTAGCTAGTTGGTAAAATTTATATATATAAACTACTGCAGTAGTAGGTTACTTATATAGGTCTAAAATGGAAATTGAAAAGGTGAAAAAAGTATGTGTAGTATTTTTTTAATCCTTCAATTTTTTTATGTAATCAATAAAAATAAAAAATAAATATTAAAATAATAATTTAAATGGTAATACGGTAAAACAAACTACTAAATATAAAATATTATAAAAATTAGGAATGACCTAAAAATAATTAATACCGTGAAAAATGTAAGAGGATGAAGTATAATTTCGGGATTATTCTGGATGTGATGCGAACGTTATTCTTACTACTGGCAAGCACAGGACATTCCAAGAATTTCAATCATACAGCTCCTATTGAGAATCTCGAAGTTCCAAATTCCAACAATATATCATCCAATTAACATGCTTTGTCATATTGAAAATAAAAGATTACAAATAAAATATGTATTTTTTCTATTAATGTGATATATTGCTAATCGCTGCAGGTTGATCACACTCAGGGGCGGAGACAGGATTTTAAGTTAGAGGTGGCCAGATTTTATTTTGAAAATGTTAGAGAATTAAGAATTAGATGTGTTTCTACAATGTGAAAATAAAATAAAAAAATAACATAAAATCTATTAAAATGCTATATTTATAGTTTATACACTTTCAAAATAGCAAGTAAAATTTACTAAATCTCAGTTTTCATCCATATAATGAATAGGTGATTATAAGCTTCAAATCCATATCAAATCATGCATTTTCCTCTCAATGAAAAATTATTTATGTTATTATACATGTATACATGTTCAATTAATATCACATAGCAAATAAAAACATAATACCTTATGTATCTTGAAGTGGACACGTCTTTCTTTAAATGCATAAAAATCATCTATTTTTTTATCTATTAAAAAGATCCCAACAATCTCTCTTTCAATATAAACAATCAAGTGATTCTTGATAAAAATATTACTCATACTATTATGAAGCCTTATTTTCACAATTTTCATTACTGAAAATGCTCGTTTTGTTGTTGTAGTCAAAACAAGAAGAGTCAATATAAGACGAATCAATCTATCCACCCAATGATAAATTTCTTACTTTTTTATTTCATTTAGACCTCTATATAATCAGTAATTGTAGATATATTTTTTCAATTGTGGATGGTGAGGCACATCAAACTCATAATGCTGTAACTAATATTTCAAATGAATCTTTTATTATTCAGTAAAATCTGAAGGATAAAAATTGTCGACCAATCTACATATGTTCTCAATATTAAAGGACTTATAAGAATTTCTGGGATCCAAAATAATACAAAAAAAAAGAAGCTCATCATCTGTTTTCTAAAGTACTTCCTTCGTTTCTCCTAAAACAAATCTTAGTTAATGGAAAAATTTACAAAAGAAGTGAAAAAGTTGTACTTTTACATTTCTAACCTTTTAAAATATAACTAATTATTTTTTATTAAGAGAGTAAAATTAACTGTTTGATGTTGGACTTTTCTTACATTTCTCACACAAATCAACCACATGCATTTATGTATAATTTTAGTGAGATAGAGAAAATTATTACCATTATATATATATACTTCTTAAAAATTATTGTTATGTTTTATAATTTTTTTATCATTATTTTTACACACACACACACACACACATATATATATATATAATTTGTAAAAAAGTTGAGGGGGAGCCCGCCTATTAGCTCCGCCACTGATCACACTGTCTGTTGTCTCTGTTAAAGTTTAGTTGAAATTGCACTCTTTTTTCAAAATCTACACTTAATCTCTTATATATATATATATAACGTTAATTTTTATTTTTTTTTAATTTAAATTGTTTGATGGCTATTTTTTTATAAATTTAAATTATTTAGTAAATTTTAGAAAGTTAATGAATAATTTAAATCATTAAAATTTATTTTTATAAATAAATATTTTTGTGAAGTTCTCTGTAAACATAATACTTACAGCCTTTCCTGACATAGTTTGACAATCAAATAAGGTTTGATCACTGTATATCTTCCTTGAAGTGTAAAATCTACACATAACCTCCCAATTTTTATACGGTCTAACATTAATATTTAAATATTTTATTTTAAACTGTTTGAAAACCATTTTCCCGTAAATTTAAATTGTTAATTACCTTTTTAAGAATTAATGGATAATTTAAATTCTCAGATTTTATTATTTGTCAATACTTTTTCATGAAGTTCTTTGTAAATAAAAGACAGCCCTTTTCCCAACATAGTTTGACAAACATTATATTATTGTAATTTTTATTTGAAATTATTATTATATAATCCATTGTATATTCCTGTTGATGAAAATAGATTTTTATTTATAAAATAACAGTACGACATCTTATTTATGTTTAGTTAACACATACGGTATGATGTATTGTAAATTTATGAATGATAAAGTATGGGTTTAAGGACGGTAAAATGCTTAAAAATTTAAATCATTATCATACACTTGGCATATATTTCTAAAAATTAATTTAAATTTATTTTATTTTTATTTAAATATAACGCAAATTAAATTCTAAAATTTCAAGAATTTTTACACAAATTAAAATTTATTTTATTTTATATATTTTTTAAAACCGTTTTCCTGTAAATTTAAATTTTTCATTACTTTTTTAAGAATTAATGGATAATTTAAATTCTCAGATTTTATTATTTTTCAATACTTTTTCATGAAGTTCTTTGTAAATATAAGACAGCCCTTTTCCCAACATAGTTTGACAAACTTTATATTATTGTAATTTTTATTTGAAATTATTATTATATAATCCACTGTATATTACTGTTGATGAAAATAGATTTTTACCTATAAAATAACAGTACCACGTTTTATTTATGTTTAGTTAACACATACGGTAATGATGTATTGTAAATTTATGAATGATAAAGTATGGGTTTAAGGATGCTAAAATGCTTAAAAATTTAAATCATTATCATAAACTTGGCATATATTTCTAAAAATTAATTAAAATTGCTTTTAGTTTATTATAATGCTAACACAAATTAAATTCTAAAATTTCAAGAAATTTTACACAAATTAAAATTTATTTTATTTTATATATTTTCAAAATTTTAAAAAAGTTAAAAATCTTACTCTTCAAGCAAGTGAGAATTACTTTGCATTAGATTTATTTTGAAATTCCATTATTTTATATTTTTTTAAAAAAATGAGCTATTAAAAATTGGTACTGTTTATAAACTTAAAATTTGAAAATTTTAATGAAATATTAAAATTTTTTTTAAAATAATAATTTATTGTCTTATTATTTTATAAATTAAGAATTAAAATATAAAATTTATTTAATGAAATTATACTAAAATTAGTTTTTGATGTACTTTAAAGTGTTAGGCTTTAATTTACGTAAATTTTCAAATAATAGGTATACATAAAAAGTAAAAATATTTTTAATTACTTTTTAAAAATCTATGCCAAGCACTGTACAATGTAAACTTTTGAGACTTTCATGTCTTTATCTCCATATTTATTTATTCATAGCTTCACATTGCATTATCACATGCACTCATTTTAAAAATGCTTCAATTTTTTTAACGAGAAAAATGCTAATTTTATCATTGTACGTGGAGATTTCTTGTGCAAATAATACTCCATTTATCCTACTTTTTTTGCTCCATTTGACTTTTTTTTACTAGTTTAACTTAAATTTATTTATATTATTTTTTGTTAGAAAAAAATTTAAAAAAAATATTTAGAAACTATAGGTCTTGATTAATGATTCATATATAAAGGTTTTTTGTTTATATGCTAAAATATTGAAAATAAAAAATTATAAATTAATTGCTAAAAAGTAAATTGTGTAAAGAATTTGGAACTGAGGGAGTATTATACTTGAAACAAATTGCATCACAAATTTAAAAATTCTAGGGACTTGTTACAAAGATTTTGAGATCAACTCCTTTGTGTGCTTTATGTGCATGATCCTCTAATGTTTCAAGTTTCAGTGGAGATGCAGATGCATGGCTTCTTGATCATGTACTCTAAACTTGGATTTGGTGGAGAGATGAACAACTTCTTGGTTATGGATGTGAATGACTTCTTTATCATGATATACCAACAACTTCCTTGTGATCACAATATCCAAGCATGGATTTGGTGTGGACACGTACTAGTGTTCTTCATTGCTTTTCTTGAGCTTGAGTTCCTAGGGTACGTTAGATGGAGCATACATGGCTCAAGTTACTAGCCTTATGGGCCGGTATTGCTCTGGCAATTGATTGTCAACTGGTTGTACATGAATTTTTTGCTTTCCTATTTTGTGTAGGGATGTAAGTTAAACTCGACACCTAATTTTTGACTTGAAAATTTCATGTTCAAATCCAATTTATAATTGAAAGTTGTCTACTTTACCCTACCTAACCCAAAATTTTCTAATCAAATTGGTTCGGATCGGGTTGAACTTGACTAACCTTATTGGACCCAAATTAGGTAACCCAGAGTTCAGCCTAGTTAGGCTTATCTATCATGCTATATTAAGGTCAGTTGGGCTCATCTCATTTTCCAACCCAGCCTAGACCCTAAATCCCTTTCTATGTTTGCCTATCTATCTCTAAAAAGTGAAAGATTGCCAACCACCTCAACCTTATCTCTCATCTCTCTTTCTTTGTCATTGGCCATTCCCCTCTCATCCTTTGTTCTTCATTAGAATCAAGGGCCCTATCTACCACTTTGCCTTCTTTGCCCACTAACCTCAAGCTCTTGATCAAATCAAGGACCATTTGGCTGTGCTCTCTGGTCACTTAGTTGTGTTGTAAAGCCCAAACTCTAGTTCCACATTTGCCAAGCCATGGTGTGTCTTAGCCTACATCGGCACCTTGACAGTAATCGATGCATGCATAGAGAAGAAATACTAGATTCTAGTCTCTCTAGATGGGACTAAGCTTTCTTTTTCTCATTCAATTTTTTATCTGGACTAGAATTTCTTCCAGAAGATTATTTCTTGACCGGGTATGGTGGGTTTTGTAGATTTGAATGGCACCTATGGATGATAAGGGGCTTAAGCTTTATGATCCAAGTTACTTCTAATGGCGATCCCATGGTGGATTAGGGTTTTTGTGGGGTTTGTTGGTGAATGGATAAATGCGATGGTGGCAGAGGGTAGAAGTTGTCGTACTCTCCGTTAGAATTGGGCCAACCCAAATACCAAATTCCGAGCACAAAGTTTTTGGGTTCAATTTAGTTCCAGTCCAATGAGAAATTGAATCAGGTTAAGGCCAACGTATAGAGAGTAGAGTGGGTATAATTTGGGTATGGTTTCGACCCAAACCCAAAAAAGGGCCCAACTTTCTCCTTTAATTTTGTGAAGTAACCAATATAAGCAAGAATATCAGGTTGGAAGTAGCATCAACAACAATTTAATAGAAAACAAGGGCAATAGAAATTGAAATAAGGTTTGTTGAAAAGGAAACCTTCAAGCCTCCAACAATCACCAAAGTGAAGTAGAATAAATGTGTTTCTTCGCTGCTTTATTTCATCAGGAATTTACAAATTTATAGGAGAAAATGAGAAAGAGTAAAATAACGTTAACTTCTTCTAAATCTATTAAATATCAACAACTAAATCCTAACAGACCAAGGCGATCGGTTTAATTATTCAAGCAAATTAATTCACAACATTATCCACAAGCACAAAACATAACAACATAGTTCATTGCTTTGCCTTGGACTTGGACTTTTGGTGCTTTTGCTGCATTCGGGTAAATTGGACAATTAGATCCTAATATTTAATTATTGTTCTACTTTTAACCCTAAGCTCCAATTTGCACGTTTTGACTCTCTAACGTCGTTTAAATATTTCATTTTAAATCTTTGAGTGATATAACTCATTAATTCAGACGTAAAAGCTATATTAGCATAGAATTGGGGTAAAGATGTCAACACTGACCCTGGAAAACTTATCCCATTTAAAAAAAGAAACCTTAAAACATTTAAATCTAACAAAAAAACTCCCCCTCCCTCTCTCGCCGGTCCTGCCACCAGCCCTCAGCATCTGACCACTACAGTTCTCTATCCCCAGTTGCCACCGCTGTTATTGGTCGAATTGGACCACTAAGATCGTTGGGCCTGAAACGCGACGGGTGAAGGGAACTTGCGATGCAAAATCACACCGATTAAAACACTGATTGAATCACGACACAACACCGGCTGAATCGTGACTATTGAATCACCGGTTGAATCGCAACGCGAAATGCCAGTTGAATCAGGACATGAAACACTGGTTGAATCACGACGTGAAACATCGGTTGAATCGCGACGGAGAGGGAGGCGTCGAAGAAGCGAGAGGCTAGAAATCACAACGGGCAAACGTGGCGAGAGTCGTGATGTGAATTGGGACGGAATCGTGACAACGGGGATGGGAAATTTAGACGGAATCAGGATGAAGGATGGGGAGTGAGAAGGAGACCGAGAGGGAGGGAAAAGACAGGGACAGCGGGCGAGGAGAGAGGGAGACCGAGAGGGAGGGACTGGCGAGCAACGGCAGTGAGAGGGAAGGAGACCGATAAGGCTGGCCGACGTGAGGAAAAGGGATTTGGCGCTAGGGACAGAGGACGTGGGGCGGTCGGAGAATATGGCGGACGAAGGAGAGGGTGGCCAGAGAAGGAGGCAAAGAGGGAGGTCGAGATGGAGACCAGATGTTGTTCCCTTTGATTTTTTTAAGGAGTTTCTTTAATTAGATTTTAAAGATTTTAAGATTTTTTGCTAAAGAAAAAAGTTTTTGGGGGTTAAAGTTAAGTTTTTTCCTATAATTTTATGCTTATATGACAATTTCCGTTTAAACTAACAAGTTTCATCACCCAAAGATTTAAAATTAAATATTTTAATGAGGTTAAAGAATCAAAACATGGGGTAAAATGTACCGGGGGTACCTTAGCTTATTTTTTTGTCTTAATTGGGTACCTTACCTTCAAGTTGTCCTAGCGAGGTACCTTACCTCTTATCGTGTGTTCTATCTAAATACTTTTCATTAATTTCAGAGTTATGTCAGACGAAAAATACTGATGTGACATAAAAAATATTAAAATAAATAATAAAGTAACACTTGTGGTCCTTATATTTTTAAAAAAATTACAAAAAACCCAGATAACGACAGCCATGAACCCAACAGAAGAGGGGTCAATTTGGTGGAGATCCATTGCTGCCGATTCGCCACCGCTTTGTTCACGATCTCCTCCCAAACGCCGGACCTGGTCTGCTCGTAGTGGCCGTTGCCACAAAATTGCCGACACCATGAGATCTCAACTCTGCTCGCCGTTTGATCGGGTTAGTGGCCATGAGTTGCCGATCACGAAGCGATGATTCAAGTTGGCGGGATCTTCAATTCTACCGTGAGATCGGATTCGTCACCGATATCACTACCTTTCGAAGCGTCCGACACAGTGCCTTGAGATCTCTGGTGAGGAGATGAATCATCAGAAACACTGCCGCCTTCTTCACGAACTCCTCCCAAACGCCGGCCCTCGTCTACTCACAGTGGTCATCGCCACGAAATCGCATGCACCCCGAGATCTCGACTCTGCTTGCCGTCCGATCGGGTTGGTGGCCGTTAGTTACTGATGACTAGGCAATGATTCAGGCTGGCGATGTACGGGTTGTGATGGTCTTATTGGTTGCGAAAAACGAAGGCCGCTAGAGGACAATCAAGCTTGTGGCGATGTATGGCAGAATCGGTTGGAGGGTGGTCGGTGACAGCAGTGAGGTTGGTAGGTTCTAGGTGGCGGTGGCAAAGATGAGGTTAGGGTTTAAGGGGAGAAAAGGTGATGATCGGGTTTGCTCACCATCCGATCGGGTTGGTGGTCGTGAGTCCAACGACGATAAAGTCCGGTGACAATAGAGTTTGAAAACGGTGGAGTTTGCCCAGATCTGGTTTTTGTTTGCCCATTTCGAGTTAATTGTTTGTTAATTTGGGTTAGTTTTTCATATTTTTGTGGTTAGAATGAAAAATTTCAAAATTTCGGGTTTGATATTGATGTTTAGGAAGTTTGAAAGGTTTAAAATCATTAATTGGAAATGTTTGGGGACCAAAATTATTATTTTATATTTATTTTAATATTAATTAATGCCACATCAGCATTTTCCGTTAGACATAACTCCGAAAATAACGGAAAGTACTTAGATAGGACACGCAATAAAAAGTAAGGTACCTTGTTAGGATAATTTGAAGGTAAGATACCCAATTAGGACAAAAAAATAAGCTAATGTACCAACGGTGCATTTTACCCTCAAAACATGTAAATTGGAGATTAGGGCTAAAACTAAAACAATAATTCAAGTGAAGTAGAATAAATGTGTTTCTTATTTGCTTTATTTCAACAGGAACTTACAAATTTATAGGGGAAAATGGGAAATAGTAAAATAACGTTAACTTCCTCTAAATTTATTAAATATCAACAACTAAAACCTAACAAACCAAGGCGATCAATTTAATTATTCAAGAAAATTAATCCACAACATTATCTGCAAGCACAAAACATAATAACATACTTCATCATTTTGCCTTGGACTTGGACTTTTGGTGCTTTTGGTGCTTTCCTTATAGTTATAGCTTTTGGTACTTTCTGCCATTTTTGTAACACTTTCTTTAGAGGTAGACTTGATGCACCACAAAAATACCTTCTTCACATTCCTTGCCACATTCATTGGATATTTGTTTAGGTTTGATGCAGCATTGACACACGTTTTTCACATTCTTCACTGTGTTCTTTAAATCAAGACTTGAAATTGGATTTTGATATGACTTGGCTTGGATTTTTCTTCATATCAGGCATTTGTGTTGGATTGGCTTGAAAAGTTTAAGATACATTCTTAATTACTGTAGAGAAATTTCTCTTCTCCCTAGTTTCGCTCCTTCTTAGATTTATGTTTTGCATTACATAATATATTTTAGGGACTAGTCAGTATCCATTTGGCGACTTTGACACTTGACATTCCAAAAATGGGTACCATTGGGTTCGCTAAATTTAGTAATAGATGCCTGATGGCATTCTAGCTTTCCTTTTTCTTTCAGGACTTACATGTGAAAGATAATCATGTACTCTCGGTCCTAAATATCTAAATAAAGCAAACAACCTTATAGTTATCTTTGCATTAAGGGCTATTCATATGTGTAAAAAAAGTGGTTTGGTTTGAAATAACCATAGGTGATAATCACTTAATCATCCCAATAGATATCACAAAGGATAACCAAGATTAAAATTATCTCTTACTTCTTCCATCCCAAAACTTTTGTAACAATTTTCTTTTTGGGATGTCCCAAAATTGTTACACCATTTCCTCTTTTAACAAGTTTTTTATAGTAAATTTACCATATTACCCTTATTCTACTTTACCATATCCCCAATTTCATCATCCTTAACTGTCTAAACCAAAAATCTTATTGCATCTTAATCTTAGATGACTTTAATGATGTTCTAGTGAAGAGACCTAGGTGGTGTAGAGGTTAGGGCATAATGAAGGTCGGTGCCAAGAGGATCTAGTGAGATTCCGACACGATCAAAAATGGAGGAAAAGGCAATCAAAGTGGACGGGCCAATCAACAAGGTGATCGATAAAGATGAGGACTAGTGGGATAAGACGAGGCCATCAACAAGATGATAACATGACAAGGAAATCAACGAGGCCAGTTGGATAAAACAAGGTGATTGACGAAACGAGGACAAGATGAGGTGATCAATGAAATTGGAGGGACGAGGCAAGGTGATCAACGAGACAGGTAGAATGAGACAAGGTCAACAAGAATGGTGAATTGATGACAGTCAACAAGAAAGGTAAGCGAGAATGGTGAATCAACGATGACTGTAAGGCTAAGGAATCAAGGAAACAAGGACAACTTGTTGGCAAGGGGAGATGCCACAAACAATTGATTGGGAGGGTTTCATCATCGCCTCTTGCCCTTGCCCTCTTCTACCATCACTGACCTTCACCTCTATCGTAGAAGTGAAATGCCTAAACTAGATCAGACCAAAACAGAGGAAGGATGGAGGGTAAAATTGGCAAACATATGTGTTGACACCCAATTTCGTCTGGCCTTTTTTTTTAAAATTTAAAAAAAAAAACTAATTAAAAAAATTATTATTATTATTATTATTATTGCTAAAAAATTTTAATTATGTTAATTAGTTTAAAATATATTTTTATTTTGAGAAGATTTGATTTAAAATAATATATGTGTGAATATGTATGTGTTTGAAATAAAAATAAAATTTCAGAAAAAAATGACAAAAAATTAAAAGTTTGAGGTAAAAATGACAAAATTGAGAAGATTCGGACAAAATTGACAAATTCTGAAAGTTTCAGGAGCTTTGGGTAATTTTTCGCGTCAATTTTGGGCCTAAACGGACGTTTCTGGCCCAAATTGACAGAAAACGTTAAAATTGTCAAAATCAGAAGCTTCTGAGCTTATCCAGAGCTGGAGTAACGTAAAGGACTGAAACTGTCATTTTACCAATTTAAAAGATAAGTTTGATATTTTTTATTAATTTATCGGTCCACATTTCAGCTAAGGTCCTTCTATAAATACCCCCCCAAATTCAGTTCTAAACACACAGAAAATCAGAGAAAAAAGTTCAGAGCTCCGTTTTAAAAAAGGGAAAATAGAAGCCTTGGTCCTAGCCTCTCCTCTCTCTGCCAAAACAGTCCCAAAATTATTTTTTCTTACGTTTCGACTACCTTCTTCCTCCGTTTTCCCTTTCTTTCTTTCGCCGTCGCCGCCGCCGTGCCGCCCCGTCATCCTGCCGCCGCCGTCCCGCCGTCACCGTCGCTCCTACTCCGTCGCTATCGCCGTTCCGCCGCCGCGCCCAGCCGTCCCGCCGTCGCCGTCGCTCTCACGCCGTCGCGTCGCCGCCGCCGTGTCGCCCCGTCGCCTTCCGCCTGCCGCCCCGTCGCCTTCCGCCGTGCTCCCGCACGCCTTCGCCCTCGCCGCCGCTTGCCTGGCCGCCGCCGTTCCCCCCCTGCCCCTGGCCGCGATTTCACGTTTCCTGTTAACAAGAAATTCAAATTCAAAATAAAAAGGTACAACTCTCGTTTAATCCTTCATCTTTTCAATTTCTTTCAATTTGGTCACTAACCTTTTTATTTTGTTCTTGCAGAAAACAAAAAAAAAAAAACTAATTACTAACTCTTTTACTTGTTTATTTATTTGTTTATTATTGTTATTGTTACTAACCCCTTTTTATTGTTGTTATTAACAACCAACTAATCTAACTTTACTAACTTTTTTTTTTTTGTTTTTTTTTTTTATTAACAACTAATCTAACTTTACTAATTTTTTTTTTATTGTTATTAACAACTAATCTAACTTTACTACCTTTTCTTTTTATTGTTATTAACAACTAACCATATTAACTGTGCTAACTTTTATTATTATTGTGTTATTAAAGTGGATGGCCAAAAAGCCCCACTTTATTATTAATTTTTTTTCGATGATTAAAAATAAAAAGGGAATTTTATGTGAATAATTTTTAAAGGCTAACAAAAATCACTAATAAAAAAAACCAACTATCTTTTATTATTTTGAGACATAACTTTTATTCCTTTTAATAAACAAACATAATGAAATAATGAAAAATATATAAATAAATAAATGAATATAAATAAATGAATATATAACTTTTTGTTTTCTTCATTAAATAAAATTTTATCCAAATGATTTCAAATAAAGGTAATAATAAAAAATTAAATCTCTTTACTTATTAATTAGATGTATTTATAAATTAGAAAATTGAAAAAAAAAAATCTTTTAACAAACAAAAAGAACATAAAAAAAATCATATAAATATCAAAAACTTTTCTTTATATACATATAAATCTTTGATTTCTTTAATCTTTTTTTTTAAAATAAATTATATAAATATAAAAACTTTACCTTTTTTTTTTTTAAATATACATATAAATTTTTAGTTTCCTTATTAAATATTAAGACTTTTCTTTTTGAAATATACATATAAATTTTTGGTTTCATCATTAAATAAATAAAATTTTGTTTACTTTTTGATTCACCTTTTTATCAAATAAAATATTAAGACTTTACTTTTATTTTAAAAAATATACATATAAATCTTTAGTTTTCTTCATTAAATAAATAAAACCTTGATTAAATAATTACTTTCTTGGTTCATCTTTTATCAAATTAAAAAAATAAGCTTAAAAATAAATATGTATAAATATCAAGACTTTTTATATAAATCTTTTCTTGAATAAGTAATTTTGGTTTATCTTTTATCAAACAACAAAAATCAATCAAATACATGAATATCAAGATTTTATTTTTAACTCTTTTGTTTTCTTTGGTAAATAAAATCCTGGTATTAAATAAAAACAAATAAAAAAAAAAAGAAGAAAACCTCCACTTTATTTATTGTTATTTAATTTTTATTTATTTTATGGTTAAACTCATTTCATTTAAAGAAATTAGCCATAAAAAAATATATATGTAAAATAAATCTGAACCAGATTGTTAAGTCAAAAAAAAAATTTTTAGTTCATGGTATATTGGCTAGAAACTGTCTCGTGCCTGCTTTTGAGCTGCTTCACCTGGTGAAGAGGGTCTGGCTGAGTAATAACGCCCCGTACCATGATCAAAGATTTTTATTTTTAAACTCTTTGATTCCTTTAAATTAACTTCTTATTAAATAAAAAAATTAATTTTTTTTAATTCTTTTATAAATTGAGTAATTCTTTAAATAATAAATATCCTTCATTAAACAAGAAAAATCAGATAAGAAAAAAAAAAGAAAGATAAGAGAAAGATAAAAATCAAAAAGACAAAGAAAAGAAAAGAAAAGAAAGAAAAGAATAATAAGATATAAAAAAGAAAGATTTTTTTTAAATCATTAACAAATTTAATAACAAAAGACTTATAAGTTAAACTAATAATTAATTCCATAAAGTAATAATTAAATAATTAACTCTAAATAATTTCCATATCCGCATGATCCGGCAGGATCTACGGTTTGGAAAATATCGACTTTTTTTAAAATTAAATAAATAAAAAGATAAAAATCCATATTTTTACAATATGGATAAATTTGTTTAAAATTTCATCAGATTCCGTGTCCAAATGACTCGGCAGAGTCCATGGTTCGGAAGTATCAAATTCTATACAAATTAATTACCAAAAATCCACATCCGATTAATTCAGTTAAAAATTCTAGATTGAAAATTAACTGAAATTTTTCTAAAAGCAAAGCAAAACAAAATTAAAATCAACTAAGGTGCCAATTTTGGGCGCTATAACAAAGTTATTTTAGCGTAACCGTACTCCCGATCCCCGAACTCTCGCAGACCAATTTTAAGGTGTCCAATCGACCTAGGTAAACAGATTGGTGGCGACTCCCGAAAACCCGACGTTGCCACAATATGGAAAATAGTGAAATGCCTAAAACTACATCCAAAGTGAAATAAAGTAAAATAAACAGGACGGAGGGAGAATAATTTTTTCAAAAAAAAAAAAGAAGATAATTAATAGAAGCTTTTGGAAGCTTTTCATCCCATGTGTATTTTTTTCCTTTTTTTTTCGTGGACAAGGGAATTTTGATTGGATAAGTCTAATGTGCACTCAACTGCTTATGTCTATATATATTTATATTCTAATACTATTTTTCATTGCTTAAAATAAGTGTAAACATATCAAATCTCGTGTGTGCCCAAAATTAGAGAAATGTACAAATCAGATACCACATATGTACATTCTTAATGTACAAAGAAAATAAGGATCTATACAAATAATATATGACATATGTACAAACGAGTTCACAAATATGTTTTTAATAATATGTACAAGTTCAACCTCCTATAAAAATTAGGTGTGAACGTGTCAAATCTCACTTCCTGCCAAAATTTGAGATATGTACAAGCTAGATGACAGATATGTATGTAACTTAACATATAAAACAAGTGATGAATATGTATAAAACATGTGATACATATGTATAAATGTGATTGTAGAACTGTTATTGATATACTATTTTTATTTGTAAATAATTTTATATCTTCTTCTACATTACAATTATAATTTTATTTCTTTTTATGTATCATTTTAGGCATGACATATATGTGCTTTAAAAAAAATATTAGGGATTCATTTGGAAAAAATGTAAAAGATGAGGGACAAAGGATAGGTTTTTACACCAACCCTTTGTCATTTCTTTTTTGGCCAATCAACTTCGAACCTTCTTCATCGCCTTTCCCCTCTGCCACCTCTTCCCACCGTTACCACTACCCTTTGGATTCAACGTCCCCTCCGCCACCTCTCCCCTTTAGCTTTGAGCTCCCCTCTGCCGCCTTTTCCCACCATCGCTTTTATCCTTTAGCTACAAGCCTTCAACCTCCCCTCCGCTACTTCTCTCCTCCGTCGCCTCTCTCCTTTGACTTAAATGTCCCCTCTGCCAACTCTACCCTTCATTGTCTCTCTTTTCTGCCATCTCTCCCGTCCATCGCCTCTCCCATTCGACTTCATCTGTCGCTGTTGTCATCAAATAGTTGGAGCTGTCATCGAATAGAGGAGGATAAGATATGGTTGGAATTTTAATTTTTAATAAGGGTAGAATAGTAGTATAGGGGTAAGACATATATACGGTAAAGAGCATATAAGACGCTTCCATTTTGATTTTCTTGTATATGAACTTGTTAAACATCCAATCTATTTTAATTGGGCTAGCATTTTATATTTGCATTTTGTGTATCTGTTGTGGACATTTGAGCAAAAAAATACTGGCTTCTTAAACTTTTGGTCACCAAAAAGGATTTTATTGTGAATTTTGGACATAAACTTTAAAATGGGCTAGAAATTTTTCACCCAATAAAATTTTGATTCTACAATATGGGGATTATTTAATAATATTTTTTTTAAAAAATAATAATAAGCATATAATGTCTATCGAACTAATAAATTATGCTGGAAAATATTTTTATATTTTTTATTAACATTCTCAATAATAATTTTTTAGTTTAAAAACATTTAACATGTAACTAATATTTGAAGGGTACAATCTAAAGTGGATTTCAGTTGCCCATACATGGAGAAAACAACATTGTGACACAGAAAGGATAAAATGTGAACTTGGCCTTCATCACTTGGATCCACTCGCACCATTTTCCGAAGTTTAAGGGCTAAAATGCATTGAGCTATAACTGAAGGACTAGCTAGTGCAAGTTGGCCAAGTTGGAGGACCTTTTGTGCATTTAAGGTTGGAAAATAACAATCTTTCTAGCCAAAAAGATATCAATTTGGTTTTTTAAAAAGGTTTTAGCTTAACTATATTAAACTTATATCATTTAAAATTCAGAAATATTCTCAAGAGGTAACAATATTCCTTGTTGTTAGAAGTTCCAATACTAGAATTTCAATTATATAACTCTTATTTTAGAGAAGTTAGAACTTTAGGAATATATCCACTGTCAATCAAGTTAGTCACATATAGTGGTTTAGAATTTAGATATTGGTAGTAGGACTTGCCTATAGTTTTTCAAGTAGAAATATACAATAATTTTTTATTTTTTTAGAAATCATACAAATTTATGTGGCATTTAGTTATTAAATATAAAATTATAAAAAAGAAGTCTCAGATATTAGAGTGAGAAACTCTATTGCGCCTGCCTTCTCCCTATTACTGTTGAATGTCAATAGCTTTTCCTTCGACATCAGATGACGAAGTGGACCTGCTAAATCTTATTACTAAGGCATTTGAACAAGATGAAGCCATGGAGGTAGATGGGTCGGCACAATCAAACTTAGGAACTCAAGAGGCTTTTGCTCCCAAATTCCCTCTATAGCCATTCCTATCAAGAAAGCCTTCTAAGGAATCATCAAAATGTCTCAATTGCCCTAAATTATAATCCTTGTTTCTTGGAAGAGCGCTCGAATCCAGAGGAGTACTTCGGCAATGACATTCCCACAATTTAGCTTTCTCAAAAAGTAAAATAGAAGGGTGGAGAACCTTGGAAAATTTTTATCATTGTACGGACCTTTAGGAGGAAAATGGGTTATAAGTTTATTTTTCCAAGGGTACTAAATCTTTGGAAGCCCCAGGGCAAATATCAATGTGTTGATTTGGGGGAGAACATTTTTTTGTTCAAGTTTGAACTCATGGAGGATCTACATAGAGTTATGCATAGAAGTCCTTAGTTCATTGGCTTTTATTATCTCACTATGAGAATGTGGGAGCCGAACTTCATTATGGAGAATGTTATATAACAAACATGGCCGGTTGCTAAGCCTTCCATTGGAATATTTCTTACCGGAAACATTATTAGAGATTGGCCAATAGATCGATGTGGTGTCAAAAACTGATGCTCACTCGAAAGCTAGGCTAAGGGGAAACTACGCTTGGATTTGCGTTCAAATTAATCTGAACAAACCCCTTCGAAGCAAGATTCAAATTAATCATCAAGTTTTTTGAATCCTGTATAAAATGGTTTCAGCCTTATGTTAAAAATGTGGATGCATTGTTGATAAAGAGGATAGATGCATTTAGGATAATCTGAAGAAGTTGTTAGAAAAAAAAAGGTTGTTTGCTTGGCTGAGAAACAAGCCTTATCTCCAATGCTTGAGAACCCTAATTCGGAATTTGGGCCCTGGATGCAAGTAGCTCTAACCAAGAGTTCCAGGTATAAGCAACATGGCATTCCATCGCCACATGACAGTGGTGATGGTGGATTGAAGACGTAACGGCGTAATGCTACTTCTAGGCCAAGTCATAAGTGGTAGGACAAAGGCTCTGAACCTTCTCCAAAAGGCCCAACTACTCCTAAATGCTTTGCTTTTAATTTAGGCCCCTCTAAATCTGGCCCACCAACTAAAGCTCTAGGGTTTTTAACCTTAGGAGCTAGAGGTCCCTTTACTCCTTACCATTAGAAGAACTTGTTCACTGCCCAATCAATAGAGGAAAACATGAGCTTCAACTTAGAAATCGATCAACACCAAAGTTAGGATAGAGGTCGAGGAAATCCTAAAGGAGACCATAACTCTGTAGTCCACCGAAGGCTCCTCTACTATGTTTTCTAATTCGAGTAAAGTAGACGTTAGCAGCCTCAGTACAGGTATTGCACACAATCATCTCCGATCTGAGGGAGGAAAGTTGGCTACTAGACAAAGGGGAACTAGCAAAAGGGTGGAATCAACTTCTGGTAAACCCTAAAGATTTGGATCCTAAAGAGATATCTCATCTGCTTTCTTGGAGTACGAAGGATTTGCACAATCAGGTCTCCCAAGTAAGGCTAAGAGAAAGGTTTCAAAGGATAATAAAGCAGCCAATGAGCATAGATAGGTTTAATTATCTTTGGATAGCAGGGCTAGTAGTCGAAGCCCAACAAGATTTCAAGATGGATTGAGTTTCAGAGGAAATTGGTTTGGCAACCCTCATCTCTGAGACATTTATGGAGTCTAATGTCTAAACAAAACTGGTAGCTTTTTCAAGCTAGTTCCCCCTGACAAGATTGTTCCTAAATCAAAAATAGAGGGGACACGATGCAACATTATACATAATGTTATGGATGCCACACTCACACACTCAGGCAGTAGAAAAGGGTAGGATGTTAGATCAATGCTGGTGATCCGTATAATTTTGAAGTGTTGTAGGATATTTATTTTTGGAGTCCTATGGAGTTGAATCATTTGGGCTGGAACTGTATAGAGGCTAGAAACTTTACGTTTTGTTAGAATTCCGAAGATCTTATAAGGAGGCATCAACCTGTCATTGCGGTCTTGACTGAAACAAGGTTGTTTGGTTAGTGTGCTAGGGAGGTTAGTTCCTTTTTGGGCTTCTAGGGGGTTCTTATTGAGGATGTTGCTGGTTATTCGAGCTGGATTTGGCTTTCTTGGGATCCCATAAAGGTCAACATCACCTCGCTTGCTAGTTTTAACTGGTAAATCCACATCACTGTTCAAGTATTAGCCATTCCTAGATTTTCTACTCTTTAGGCTTTGTTTGTTATTTATGCTCCTATTGATCCTCGTCAAAGGCTTCTTTTTTCAGATCACCTTGTTTTGTTGAGTACTTCTATGATCAATCCTTGATGAGTGCTTCGTGATTTCAATGAAATTTTCTTTGTTGTGGATAAATTTGGTGGTCTTCCTACTATTGTTTCTAGACTTAACCTATTTAGAGAAAGAATGGATCTCTGCCATTTGCTGAATGTACCTACTGCTATACCAAAATTCACTTGGTCTAACCTAAGAACTAATGATAGTTTTATTAAGGAAAGGCTTGACCATGTTTTTGATAATCTTAATTGATCCATCCTGTTTCCTAAGGCCCATCTCATTACCTTGCCTAGAACTTATTTTGACCATAACCCTCTCATTCTTTGTTTGCATAAACCTTATTCCCATTCTAGTCAGAAGCTACTCAAATTTGAAATTGCCTGGTTAAGGCATCCTGATTTTAGAAATCTGGTCACTAATTGCTGGAATAGTACCCTTATTGTCTTGGACAATGTGACTACCTTCTAATCCACTGTTAAGGATTGGAATAATTCTATTTTGGAATGTGTTTAAGCAACAAAACCACATTCTTTCCAAATTGGAAGGTATTCAGAAGTAAATCCATAATGATTTTCTTGTTAATATTAAAAAATTTCTTTTTTAATAAGTTAATGAAATCTTGTGTAGAGACGATGACATTTTGAAAATGAAATCCAAAATTGATTGGTTGTGTGACAGGGATAAGAATACTAAATTTTTCCATGCCTCTGTTTTAAAGTGTAGGAAAAGAAACCAGATTGTTAGAATTAGAAAATTAGTTAACAACCGACTTTGTCATCCCAAGAACATTGAAAAGCACATTAATGCCCATTTTTAGCTCTTATTCACTAGCTCTCTTACTTCTAGTTATAGCATTTGGGATTATACTACTAGTTTTAACTGGGATCCAATTACTTGTAATTTTTTTACTAGTGTGCCTACTGATATACAAATTTGGAAGCCCTTAGAAGCATCAAGGTTCTAAAGGCACCCAGCCCTGATGGCTTACATGAGATTTTTATTAAAAGATTATGGAATGTAGTGGGCTCTACTGTTATTAGAGACATTCAACATTTATTTGATTCTTGCATTATCCCCATTAATGTTATGCCCAAGAGCCAATCATGAGATAATTGTATTTTGCACATTGAATCGTGATATTTTATTGAAGCATTATTCCAATAATTATGTTTGTCATTTTTTTCTGCGTAACATAATCAAACATGATTATAACCTTAGAATAATAGTATTATTAAATGTCCCTAGTATAGTATTATTATGGAGTGAGTTGCAATAATACATAATGATTAGCATATGTGAACACTGATATGAAATATATAATCTATATATGGGTACAAGTTAGAGAATTTGTATACTAGTCTGACCCGCCATGAGAACGCTACATGGATTGTTATATAAGTGTTATAAGTGATTCTCATTATGATCATGGTATATGTAATCCTTTAACCTAAGGTCATCAAAGTTTCCTACATGTGAGTCACATACATTGATACTTTTCTTTGTTACTTGTAACTAAGTGAACATGAAGATGGTCATTGGATATGTCACATATTATGCGGAGGAATTTTTATGATCAAGATGAAATTTGTCCCTCTTATGTAGTGAGCATTCTTGATTGAGCGAGATTGAGGAAATGCATGACCTTGCTCGAATGAGTTGATATATGATATCAATGAGTTGATATAGGATATTAATGTCATCAGTTTAAGTAAGTCTATTCAGGAATCAAGAAACCAAAGATTGAGCTATATGAGAGTGACACATTCTATGTCTTATGCTCGGTCTTGATATCTTTGGACAAATAGACAATGACATATACGAATAATGATCATAAAGGTCTAGTCGGATCACCAACTATTGTGTTACTTAGGTAGCAATAATGTGTTGTAAGACATCGCTCATTGTTTATGATCATAAATATGATTTATGATTACTATCAACATCATAGGAGCCTGTAGGGATGCACACTTAGAGCCAATTAGATTATTTGAGTGCATGGGTTAAATTGTTTGATTTTGGTTTTATGATAATTTCATATTACTTATTAACCCAATAGTTGAGTCATTGTAAAGCCCGTATGAAACCAATTTGTCTTGGGAGTTTTGCTTCACTATATATATGTTATATAGTGTTAGTTTCGTAGAGCTTTCCTAGGACAAAATTCAGAAGGTTCTAAAAACTCCAGCTACACCCCTTATTGTCTTTTTTTTTTAGGACACACGCTAGCACTACAAGTACCAGAGAAACGCTTTTGCCAAAACCTAAAGAAGGGAAGTGATCTGAAAGGTTTGTGTGGATTCCTTAGAGAGCTTGAATACATCAACTTTTCAAATTTTGTGATTCGACTCAATAGTTGAGTGAAAGATTCCAACCTACTAGGTATGAAAATTTTGAATACCTGATTTACCCAGTTTCACTTGAATCCTTAGAGGATTTTTGTTAATTCCGCTGTGTTGTTTGGCTCCTGAAACCCTACAATCCCTCCCAATTATAATTTATCAATTCTTTCTTTAATTCCCAATGTTGCACATCATAAGGTGATTACCAGTTTCAGACCTAAAGGTCTCTGTAACACATTTTCTAAAATCATCACCAAAGTTATTATGAACAAAATGAGGCTTCTTGTTGATAAGATGGTTTCTCACTTACAATATGCTTTTGTGCATGGTAGAAGTAGTGCGGATAATGCTTTTATTGCTCAAGAAATCTTTCATTCTTTCCACAGGAAGAAAGGAAAAGATGTGTTTTATGGTTTAAAAATTGATTTAGAGAAAGTCTTTGACAAAATGGAGTAGAATTTCATTAGAAATACTCTGCTGTTTCTTGAGTTGCCTACCCATTTGGTTGACCTTATTATGTGCTGCATTTCTACCTCTAATATGACTATATTGTTTCATGGCTCTATATCTGGTTATTTTGCTCCCTCTAGGGGTATAAGGAAAGGACACCCCTTGTCCCCTACTTGTTTATTTTTTTCTGGAAAATTTATCCTACATTATTAGACATAAACAAGTTCTTGGGGATTGAAAGGGTTTTAAAATAAACAAGTTCCTGGGGATTGAAAGGGTTTTAAAATAGGAAATCAAGATTTGGAGCTTAACCACTTATTTTTTTTTGTGAATGACTTGCTTTTAATTGCTGAGGCTTCTGCTACTTGCTATAATGCTATCTCTAATACTCTTAAAATGTTTTGTGATCTCTTGGGTCAAACTATAAATTTGGATAAGTCAAGAATTATGTTTTCTGCTAACACCTAGGTGGAGTTAAGAGACACTTATGCTCATCTGTTAAAGTTAAATCAATCTAGTTCTCTAGGTAAATATTTAGGGTTTCCTATGAGTCATAAGAAATGGAACTACTCTACTTGCTCCTTCATTCTTGAGAAAATGAACCAAAAGCTAGCTGGTTAGAAAGCTAGTTGTTTGTCTCTTGCTGGTAGGGTTTAGTTGGCTTAAAGTTCTTTAGCTACTATGGGAAATTACTACATGCAAATTAATTTCTTGCCTGTTAAAACCCTTGAGAAGATGGACCAAATCACAAGGAATTTTATTTGGGGGTCTTCTTCTGATAAGAGAAAATTCCATTGGTGAACTGGGATTCTATCACTGAGGTCAAGAGGGATGACGATCCTAGTTTAAGAAAAGCCAGTGTGTTAAATCAAGCTCATGTGGCCAAACTTGCCAGGAACACAAAACACAACAATAACAAGTTGGTTCCAAGAGTTTTTTTATAATAAATATAAGAGGTGTAGGAGTTCTAAGCAGGGCTCCCCAATTTAGAGGACTGGTAGGGATGAAAAAATTTGACCCGACCCAAAGACCTGACCTGACCCACTTGAACGCAAGCCCGACCTAACCCGATTTGATCAAAAAAGTCAACAACCTAAACCTGACCTAAACTGATTGAAGTAAAACCCGAGAAAACCTAAACCTAAGCCCGACCTGACCTAAACTCGAAATGACCCGATAACTAAACCCGACAAGATCTGATTTTAACTTAAATCAACATAAAATATATGGTCGGCAAAGACTTTATAAAATTTATGATTTAATATCTGTGAATGAATTTCTTCTATTCTGTTGATCTATTTTGCGTTGTAGAGCGAGCGAGTAAGAACTATGGAAAATGATTAGTGAAATGTTGATACAGAGATATGAATAATTAGGTTTTAAAAATTATAGTACTCATTTTGTCTTATATTCTTTGAAATATTTGAATTTTTTGAATAGTTTGAATTGAATTTATTTATATTACTCCTTTTGTCTCAAATTCTTTACACTATTCATATTTTAACAATTAATCTATAATTTTTTTTCAACATTTTAATATATAAATAAAAAAATTTATACATGAATGATAAATCAAGACTAATAGTTTTTAAATATATATATATATATATATATATATATATATATATATATATATATATATATATATATATATATATATATATATATATATATATATATATATATATATATATATATTAATAAACAATAAGATAAATAAATTCAAATCAAACTAATCAGAAAAGTTAAATGGAGCAAAGAAAATAGGATAGCGGAAGATTATTTGTCAGAAAAAATTTAAAAATTATATATTTAGAAACTATATGCCATTATTTATTATTTAATATAATAATTTTTCATTTATATACTAAAATTTTGAAATAAAATATCATATATTAATTGTTGAATAGGAAATGTTACAAAAAACTTGGTATAGAGGGACTATTTTATTAAAGAAATTATATATTAATATATATTCATAACTTTTATATTTTTTTTATGTCTAGTTAAATTAAATTTTAATCAAAATTAAACAAACAAATTGAATAGATTCAGCAATTTTGGCTTATGCATCAGTGAACTGAGTAAACTCGACAATCAAGTTGAATCTCTAAGACTTGATAACCCGATATGATTGGATTCGAACCCAAATAAACCCAATCTAACCCAACCCGAACTTAAAATCTACTCAACCCAAAATCAACCTGAACTTAAATAATCCGACCTGAACCCAATCTGGATTCAAATACATGCTAACTCAATTAAATCTGAACCTGAATGACTTGATCCAAACCTAACCCACCCAATTATCATCCATAAGGACTATTAACAAATGTGAGGTCTATACCCGTTGGAAAAGGTCCCTCGTTTTTAATGGCCTTAATACTTCCTTCTGGTTCAGTAATTGGCTAGGAAGTGGTCCTCTTAGAGGCAAAATCTCTGGGCCTCTTACTAAACCAGAGGGAAATTTAGTCATAAAAAACGTGTTAAATGGGGATATCTGGAATTGGGATCTTATGTCCTTTGATCTCCCTACTTGTATTAAGAAAGACATTATGGCGATTAATGTTTGCTTTTCTAACCATATTTCTGATAAAGTTATCTAGAATTTTAGTAAAAGTGAGGAGTTTACTTTAAAGTCTGCTTATAACCTGTTGAGATCTACTGGAGCTAACCTTGTTGACAAAACCTGGAACTAGATTTGGCGTACCCCAAATATTCCCAGGATTCTGCATTTCATTTGGCTGAATGCTTATGGCAGGCTGCCGACTGCTGATCTTTTGAATCAAAGTGGCATCCTTGTGCCACAAATTTGTGACCTTTATGGTTCACATCCTGAGAATTGTGTGCACTTATTTGTGCAGTGCTCTTATAGCAAACACATTGCCAGCCTCCTCAATACTTATTGGCCTCAAGCTGAGAGCGTGGGTCGCCCGGAATGTGGGCTACTCTGACAACTTTAAAAACTAAGCTTTGGGGCTTAAAAGAGGGCTTGAACCTAGCCCAATAGTTTAATTCTTTTCCCTTAATCATTGAGATGGATTCACAAGTGGTGGTACAACTTGTGAATTCCTCTTAATGAACTTCGGCTCAACTAATGCCTATGGTTTTGGATTGTAGGTTACTCATTCAGAATTGCCAAGTGCTGGAGGTGTGATACACTTACAGAGAGGCTAACAGGGTCGCTGATTGTTTAGCCAGGAGGGGAGCCACTTTGGAGAATGAGGGGACGGTTGTTTTTTTGGAGATGTCCAGACTTTCTTTTTAACGCTTTTGTGTTCTTTATAATATTCCCTTTTCACCAAACAAAATATATAGAATCATGAAATATTAATATTATTGATAATGTTTAATGTTTTTTAATATTGAGTAACCACGTATTCGAGGACTAAAAATATTTAATAAAGATAGAGATACTATATTTTGCCAAAGCGAAGCTCGAATGGACACGGGTCAAATAATTATATTGTGTTCAACAGTGATTTTTAAATATAAATTGTTAATAATTAATTTAATATGTAGTGATTGTTCATTCAATTTTTATACCAATTAAAATTATATGTATAATGAAGTTTAAAGAATATTTTCTAACTATTTTTTGGAAAAGTTTGATACTGTTTATTGATTTTTATTTTTCTTGATTGGCTATGGAAAAGAATTCATAAAAAAAATTAGTTAACATTTAAAAAAAATTATTCAATTAATTACTAATTAGATACTCCCTCCGTCCCAAAAGTTTTGCTCCATTTATTTTTTACAATTAATCAAAAAAAATTTATTTTCAATATTTTAATATATAAATAAAAAAATTTTGTATATGAATGATAATTCAAGATATTTAATTTCTAAATATATATTTTTTTTATTTTTTCTAATAAACAATAATATGAATAAAATTAAGTTAAAATATAATAAAAAGTTAAATGTATTAAAATTTTTGGGATGGAGGGAGTAGTATTTAGAATTTCAAATGGCATTAATTTTAGTTCAATTATTTTTAATGGGAAATATACAGAAACGCGTGAAAGCCGGATGAGCTATAGAGTGTTTTAGGATTTTACAGATTAATGACGACCTCAATCATTGAAGTCCTAGAAAAGGCCCATTTTGGTCGTTAACGTTTATTCTGTGCCACAAATTCTTTAGACTATTTCTCAACCAAAAATGCTATAACATGCATACACTTTTATAAAATCTTCTCCAACTAAATGATGTGCCATGAATTTATATTGAATATAGAATTGGCGTAGGATCTACTTGATCTGAACTAATTGATTGATAAATCACTTGGTATGAGAAAATTTTATAAAAGTGTTACTACATGTAGCATTACTACAGAAGAAATTTTAACAAGCAATTCAAAATAGCGATTGAAAATTAATCGTGAACCATTTTAATCACCATTCAGTCACTATCTACTAGAACTCAATTATGGAGCAACTAAATGTTTCACTTGCCACCTAAGCAGTCACTCCTCCATCACTCTTTTAGTCAAAATTTTAAAATTCAGTCCCTCTAATTTTCTTTGCTTTGTTTCCCTATTCACATGACTCTCTCTTCTTCATTTTGCTTTGTTTCCCTGTCCTTCAATATTCTCGGATTTTGTTGACCTTCCACTGGTGTCCCAAATCATCAGGCTCTAAATAGTTTTCAACTCAGCATTTATCTTTCTAAAACTAATTGTACAAAATTATTATTTTCAGGCTAGAGATTCAAAGCTTGGTACTGGAGTCATCAGATTGCTTAAGGGATATAGGATTTGCGTTTTTTATGGGAAAATGCTTGAGAGGTCGTTAATGTACTTGTCATTGGCTACTCTCTTCGCTACCAATAGTTACATGCTTAGGAGTAAGATTTAAGTTGCACAAAGCATTTCAAAAGTGAAAGCAATGAGTAAGAGCAAGATCATAAATATATTATTTTTAAAAATTTAAGTAAATAAAAATATTGTAAAAATAAGAGCGAAGGTGGTAGTTGAAAATAGGAGTAAAAGCATGAGAGCAGGAGTAGCGACCGAAGCTAGAAAAATTATGCAACTTAGGATAAGATTTGAGAAATCTAAAAATAAAAATAGAAAAATAAAAACAGAGATTTGCCTCCTCCTCCTTCACTTTGTTTCTATCTTTGTTCGTTTTAATTAGCAATCTCAACTCCAGAGATTCGTTGGAGTTAGGAAGTCATTTGAGAAGAGCCCCGTGTGGCAATGGACGATGGCCATGAATTGAGCATCGAAGGTGATCACTGGGGCCAGTGAAAGCAGCAGGAAGCAGGGGTCGCTTTTGGATCTTGTGAAATCTTTGTTGAATTTAAGTGGGGTGGGTTGGGGGCCCTGAATTTGGGCCTGGCGCTTGGAGAGAGCTAGCTGAGGTGGCAGCGAAACGCCGCCGGGGAGGAATCGGGCGTTTGAGGAACGGTTACGGAGGGATTGATAAGAAGGGTAAAACTATTTTTGACCTTCAAAAAACAAAAAATAAAATCTCCAATTAAAATAAAATAAAATACTCATCACAGGTTATGAAAATAGATCGACTGAGGTTATAGTTGCTCCTAATAGTCACAATTCAATTGCTATATTCAGTTGCTACATAGTTACTTTTTAGGAGTGACTAAGAAAAAAGTGATTCAGTTTTTTAGTGTGAGCAATTGATTGTGAACTAAATTAACAATAGCTTTTGTTTTATAGTGTTGTCCTTTTTTAGATTTAAAAATTGTTTCAATATTCACTACAATATCTTTGTGAGATAAAAAAAAATAAGGGTTGTAAGAGAAAGTAAAATCATTGATAGATAGCAAATTCGAACAATTATGCATACCAGGTATTTTGGTATTCCTATTTATTGTATATTTATAAATGTTAGTGAGTTGAGAGAAGTATTTTAAAATGTCTAGGGATCTTAAAATATTTAGGGAAATTACCTAAACCTGGTTAGGTTTAGTCCAACCTATACTTATGTTCCCACTATTTAGAATACCTAAACTTATTTATCTAAAAAGTTAACTTCATTAATTACCATAAAGAAAGAAAGAAAAAAAAAATTCGGCTTTTCCCTCCTAGTGTTTTCGGCTTGATAACTTTGCTTCTAAGTTTCTGCCTCTGATGAACAAGTGCATAACACCCACAACTTGATGGTGATGTTTTGGTTCTTCTCTATCTCAACCATTAATGGCTGCTTAGAACAGAGAGATCCCTCACTGTCTCTTTCTCCTTCTACGCTATTTGTGTACTCTTATCCTAATTTGACTTTCCTCAGTATGTTCATTATGTTCCCCGTTAGAAATCACCCATAATCAGTACAGAAGCAAGGAGATCAAGCTCTCCCTTGAAAAGGGCACCAGCTGTTCCCTAAAGCTTCCTGAGAATTAGTAGCGGATTTAGAAATTTTATAAAGGGGTCCATTTACATATATAAATACTAAATAATAACATTATATAATAAAGCTTATATATATATAATAATGATAATTAGAAGGAAAAGAAAAAAAAAGAAAAATATGCTCATGTTTAGCATCTATTTTTTTATTATTGGCCAAATAAATTCAACTAGAGTTATAAAATTATATATGAATTATGGGGATAGATGAGTGTGATGTGTATCCTATAAAATGTAAAAGACAAATGTCCTCATTTATATCTTAAACTTAAATGTTTCTTCCCTATTGAAACATCCACTTTATTTTGTACCCAGTTAACTCTTTAAATTTTTCATATGTTTGAAGAGAAAAGAAAATGATAAAAAATTTTCAAGGTCTATGTGTAGAATTATATGGAAGTTTAAGAGGCAGTGTAAGACTTTTTTCTTTAAAAAACTGTTTCTAAGGAGAAGAGACTTACCCCTTTTTTGTATTTTTTAGATAAAAGAGATTCATTTTTTTCTACAATAGATGTTATGAATGGGTCTATTAGGAAAATAAAAGGAGTCCAATTACTTAATTATGTATTTATTATTAAGAATTTCCAGAAAATGGGGTGCGTAGACTCCATATCATACATATGAATCTGCCACTGTCAGGAATTGAGACCGATTTCTTGACTTCGGCTTGTTAGTGCCAAATTTTCACTGGGTTGAGGAAACTTATCGTTGCAGACACTTCAGGATTTTGATCTGAAGTTTGAAGAGGAAAGGCATGAGTCTGAAGTTGCAGTCACACGAATTGTCCAGGGGGAAGGAAGACAAGAAGCAAAAAGGTGAGAAGGATTGGTTGGGGTAGGCCAAAACTTATTGGGTGAAGTTGGGGACGACAGCAGAGAAGAGATCGTGAGTAGATTTTGGCAAGTGTTGGACTTTGTCGATGGTTAGAGCTAGCTTTCCATGGCGTTTTGATGCTACCAAAGCTGGAGAAGAAGAGTGAGCTGAGAAGAGATTATTTGGGTTTGAAAAAGAGGAGCGACAAGATTCACAGATTTGAAGTCCCCCATACAGATTTCGGACTGGGTCTCTTCCCAGAGTCATGGTAGTCTTCTAATAACTAGAGTGAATGGTGCAGCAGTCAGAGGAGCAGTGGCGGTGGAGGAAATCGAAATGCTCCAGCAAACGGGTCTTATGACCTCCCTTGGCCAGGCGATAGGTGGTAGAGCTACCCCTAACTCTGCCACCGATGCCTATGATGTCGAAGGACTTTGCCACCATTGGTAAGATGATTTTTGTAGTAGGTGTTCCAACGGTGGTCACTGATGCAAAGGAAGTAGGAGGAGGAGGGAGGAGAAGAGGTGGGGCTAGATGTCACACTATAGGTCAAAGTTGATGAGGTAATGCAGGTGAGGTCTTTGTTGTAGACGGAGGGGAGGGATGGAGGGAGACGGGATAGCTCGTTAGATGCATAAGTTGGGGGACAAAGTTTCTACGAAAGAAGGCTGGAAGGGCAAAGTCAATTATTTCCTCTTTTCTGTGGTAATAATGAATAACGAAGTTAACTTTTGAGGGGAGTAAGTTTAAGTACTTCAAACAATGAGGATATAAGTGTAAGTTCAACTAAACCCTAGTGGTTTCGATGATTTTCCCAATATTTAAACAAGCTCTACTTGGTGACCTAAGTCATTCTGTCCCTACTTCAAAACCAGGTGGTGGATTGTTGTCCGTAACTTGCCATGGACTTGATGGATCAAAATTGTGGGATGACCGGATTTTGGGACAGATTTCCTAACGCGTAAATCTATGTGACAGACTGTGATTTTATAATTTTTATAATTTTCATTTTCTAAATTGATCGTGGTCGGTGTAATATTGACATTGTGTGGCTGTTTTTAAGGTAAACTTTAAAATCCCCAACTTTTGGTGAAAATAGAGCTTTACGTCATCATATTTCAAGAACTCACTCTTTACTCTAAATATGACAATAATCTTTTACAAATACTACATCCATCCCCTTTCTTTGGTCCATTTTAGATTTTTAACTAAATTTGACTTGAATTATTTATTTTTATTTTCCAAAATTTTAAAAAAATGATTTTTAACTTAAAATCATCTACTCTAAGAGTTTTTATGAGGGGAAAAGGAACAAGGAAGGCTTGGACCCAGGACAAGCAAGATGGATGGAAGTGAGCTGGCAGCATATTTTGAACAAGTGCATATTTCACTTGGCATAACAAGTATACTTATTAAATATAATGTTTTTTTTATAATTAATTTAAGTTAAATTTAAATTAAAAAAATTAAAATAGAATAGAGAATTTGGAATAGAGAGAGTAGTTGGTAACATTAACCTTTTAAATGATAAATTAAACTGTACATTACATATTTTTCAGTACATTTAAATTGTCTGATAGTAATTTAATTAATAGTTAATAAACAAGTGTATTGAAGGCTCAATAGAGCTTAGGGACCCTATGGACCAAAGAAGTAGAAGCAAAACTTTGTTTGGGTGGAGGGACGGGAATAAAAGGGCCGAGCACTGTACAATTTTTAGGAGGAAAGTGTAGATTTTCAAAAATATAATAGAGCAAGTTATATATGCTCATCCAAATCTCACAAGGCCTTTTTAAAGTTCACTCTTATATAAACTGCATTTTCTATGGGAGCCTAACCCATTTGGTTTTTTCGGATCCAGAAATATCTATATAAGTTGATAAGGGTAGAAGATATAGCATGGTATAGAGATGAAAGAATACCTACTTTTTTGGGACCTAGAAAGTTACCGAATCATCAATATTAACATTATAAGGAAAATGAGAAGAAGTGAATGCTTATCACCACCCCATGTCCTACACCATTTTTCTAAATGTTTTTGAGTAATTCATATTTTATTAAACATGCGTGTTGTGTACTTGTTGATTTGAGTTCGAGTCACTCATTACCCTATACCAAACTCATTAATTTTTTATGTAATTTTTTGTTCTCGGGTTCTGTATGGGAAAAAAAAAATTTACATAAATTTACATTTATATATTCATTAAATATAGATAATTAAGTAATATTCAGAAACCAAAATTATGGTGTTCATACTAATTGCAATAATTGTTTATAACAGTAGATCATATTTATAACCAATAGAATGCTGAAAATACAAATGAAAAACTACTCCTATTGTCTAACTAGGGTCGAGCTAAGGCCAAGTGTACTAGGCTTGAGCTTAGCCCTATAAGTTATCAATACTACTCAAGCTTAAGTTCAAATTACTTAAACCCAAATTTTGAGCTGGAGCTTAGCTTGAGGAGGGCTCGAGCCTAGCCCAAAATCCTGTAGGCTCAAATGAATGACTATTTACATAATTTATTATGTTTAATTTACAGATTTAAACCAATAACTCTTTAATTAACTAGATAATTAAAGTATTTGAAATGTTACTATTGAATGCTTGTTAGACCCTTTAACAAAAGGACTATGTACTTACAAGTTAGAGGTCAGCCTTTAAAGTATTGAGCTCGTTTTCAAGTTCAAGCTTGATAAGACTTAACTCAATAATCCTCGAGCTCAAACTTGAGATACTTGATAAAAGCTTGACCCATTGTAGTCCCCAAACTTTCACGTCTACTGATTTTGCCACTGACCTAACCTAAGGCCGTCTCTCAAGGTTTGACCATCTGATGGAAAAGTCTAGGGAGCAAAGGGGAAGAAAGGAAATTTGTAGAGACTGGAAGATGGTTCAACCATTACGAAGGGGGAGAAAAAAAGAAACAGTAAAGCAATGCAGTTTTTTCGCTAAATTCAATGGCACAGATTTATACCCTTAACTATTTTTTTTAAATGAATACCTTACCCTGTTTAATGTGTCTGTATGTGTATGTATATACATGTAGTTTCAACATCCATGGTTCACGGTAAAAGCATTCTTTTGAAACACCCTTTTAAAACACTCAAGTGATTTGTCTGGTGGTTGATTCACCATTGAGTTACTATGAGGTTTTGGGTTCACTATTGGTAGGCTTAGTTCTAAAAAATGGAGAATAATTTCCTTAAAATGGTATATATCTGTCCGTGGAATAGTGATTGAAGTCTTGCCCTTAGTGGTTGATGTTAAAGGCTATTACTAGACTATATAAGATTCAATTCTCTATTTTTCATTAAATTTTTCTCTTGTACAAAAAGAAAAAGGTTTTTTGTGGAGTTAAAAGGAAAAAAAGCTGCACCAATAGCATATTTAATTACAGGTAAATATCTTTAGTTGTCCCTAAACTATGCCCATATTGCTTAATCGCCCCCAAAATTATCATGTGTTACATCACTCATCCTGAAACTATTTAATTGTTACTATTTTGTCCTATCATTAACTAAATCGTTAAATATTGATGGAAAAGTGGTACCACATTAGCAACCACATCTTTTTTCCATGTCACATCAGTGACCACGTCATTTTTCAGTTCATATTTAACAGTTTAGTTAACAACAAGATGAAATAGTAACAATTAAATAGTTTCAAGACGAGTGATGCAGCACATGATAGTTTGGGGATGATTAAGCAATATAAGCATAGTTTAGGATATTTACCCTTTGACATAGTGGCTAAGAGCTCGAACGGTTATGGGGGGGGGGGGGGTTTAGGGTTTGAATCCTAGCCTCCCCATTTCTTACAACGTACTTTACAAAAACTTCTTCTGTTGCCATTTTAGTTCCAAAAAAGTTGGCATGCCTATTTTATTAATTATTATAATTGTATATCTCACAATGTAAACTTTACTATGGATATAATGCACATATGTCTAATTAGACATAGTGCTAATTTTACAATTTTACCCTTCATCCTAATTTCCAATTTATTCAATGATTCTCTTGCGCACTGTCTCCCCTGTTATTTGGCTTCAACAAGTTCTCCATTGCGGATCCATTACTGGGACTTCGTCTAGGGCTCCTTCTGCAGTTGTTGTTTTCGGTGACATAGAGGCAAAGCCAAAAGTGGCAATCGGAGTAAGACAAAGCTAGAAGTGGCGACTAAAGGAGGCAATTCAAGTGCTATGACGACGAGACAAATGGTGAGGTAAGGCAAACTGTGATGTGAGAATAGGCAAATCCAAGAGCGGTCAGTCAGAAAAGGCATGGAGGCAGATCCAGGAGCAATAGATTAAGCAACTATGGCGAGTGATGACCCAAGGGGAAAGATGAAGCTATGAGTGGTGACCGGTGGAGGACAAAGAGGAAACAACAAGAAATCTCCAAGAATCGGCAAAAAATCACTGACTAAGAAACGACAAGAAATCACCGAAAATTGCAGACGAATAAGCTGCTAGCAAAATATAAGCACAATTGTTTACTTTTACATCTTCATTTACACTTTTTGTATTTTTGTTAAGACACATTTACAAATTCATTTAGACATTTTGTCTTATTTTTTTAGAGATTTTTAAATTGAAAAAAATAAATTTTTTGTACATTGTTGTAGTCTTTTTTATACATAGCATCAAACACTTTTATATATTTATCCAAATACTTTTATTTTTAAGATAATAAATTATTTACATATTACTTTATATACTTTTAACTATTGTTATAGACGCTTTAACATATTTATTCAAATATTTTTACATATTATTTTAGAAAAGATCAAATAATTTTTATATTATGTGAAGAGAACAAACTAACTGTATATTATTTCAGACATTTATATGTACTTATTTAGATACTTTTCGATATCCAATAAGGCACCTTTTTATTGCTTCAAACATTTTTATTTTTTGATAATAATAAATTATTTGTAAATTGCTTTTAACACTTTCAAATACAACATTAGACATTTTTATAAATTATTTTTAAACACATTTACTTATTACTTCAAACACTTTTACATAACATTTTTGGCAGAGAAGAAATAGTTTACATGTTATTGAAAAGAACAAATAGTCTGTTATTATTTCAGACATTTAAATATACTTATTCACACACTTTTCCCAATTTCTTTAGACGGTTTTCATTTTTATTTTTGACACTTATGTAGATGTGAGTAATGACGGAAGATCTGGTAGTGGCGGCGGCGGCAACAACGACGATGGCAGTGAGATTGAGGGTAAAAGTTTTAAAAGTAAAGAGATGGTTTTGATGAGGGGTAATTTTATTAATTTCTTTTAAAGGAAGTGACTTATATATAATGAGTTAAGGGAAAGTTAATATGTCTAATTAGACATATTAACTTTCCCTTAACTCATTATATATAAGTTATAATAATTATGAAAACTAGTATAATGCTTATGAATATCACCAAAAAGATTATCCTACATATAGTATATATGTATACAATTCCATAACAACAAGGGTGGCGTCTTCTATAGTTTTGAGTGAACTTGAAGTGTGGACTGATGGAGGCAGCATTGAAGGCCAAAAACGGCCCATGATTCAAAAGGTCATGGCAGACAAGTGGAGAATGCTTTATATTGTTCTTTATCTCTTGATCAAAAGTTTTGTTTTGGATTCATTGTGTTAGTTTTCTTTCAAATTCATTGTACCTAATTTTTGTCAATAATTTTTTTGATATTAAAGCATAAAATCAAAGGGGCTTAAGTGCATGGCTAGTCCTCAATCTTGACCTACGTGCACAAGTTAGTCCCTCTACTTCAACTTAGTATGACTTAGTTTTTCAACTTCTTAAAGTTGTGGGAATTAGTCTTTGGGCTAGTAAATTAAAATTGAGAAAATTACAACACTAGCTATAACTTTATATCTTTTTGCAAAAAGCCCCTAGTATTTAGAAAATTGTGCACACCTTCCTTCGTAAAACCCAACTCAAAACCCTCTACTTCTCTTATCGATGACATGGTGATAATGGCTTTATGACTTTGCCAAGGCAAAAATGGTGAAGGTTAGGAAAGAATAGGAATTCAATGACTTTTCATGACAAGATGTAGTGTTTTGCAATGGGTTGCCGTGTTTTCATCATGAAAGTAATGTCAATGATATAAATGATTGGGAATAGCCAAAAAAAGCAAAACCTTTAGCTTAAGGGAGTTGTGGGCAGGCTTTAGGTATGGTGACCTTAGTTAGACAACAATAGATTTGGGCAAGACAATGACCAGCATAATAGTCGCACTTCCTTTTCTCCTTTTTGATTTCTTTGAACCTCGACACAATCTAAGGAGGTTTTGGAGCATTATACTACCAAAGTAGGTGGCTTAAGGTGGAATGTAGGTTGAAGGGGTGATGGAGGAATGGCTGAAGAAAGCTAAGGGTCACTAGTTGGGTGTGATGAAGATGGCAGCTTGGGTGATAGTTTATAAGTGATGGGGGCATTTTGTGTAAATATAAGAGTTACTACTAGAGTTATAGCTTTCTTAAGTTTTATCTGCTAGCCAATGTTGTTAAACTTGACCCAGCCCGGCCGATTGGACTAGTTTAATTGTGGCCCAAGAGACACAACAACCCGACTAACATTTTCAAAACTGTTTAGGCCAAAACTTGGTCAAACCCAAAAAACCCGGTTGACTCATTAACTTGTTTAGCTCGGTCCACCTAAACAAAACCAAATTTATATGGGCTTGGCAACTCCGCAGATTTGATTGTTTTAGGTTGATACCATATTAATTAGTTGGCCAAAAATTGTAAAGTAAAAAAAAAAAAAACAAAAAGACCAAGACAATGACTATATTGATATTTTTATTCATGCATGCTTTTGGGATATTTAAGATTTTAATTTTGAAATCTAAATGATTGGGTATGCACAATTGAAATTAGTGTTATTTTATTATGAAACATGAAATACTAAACTATTATTATATGATTTATGTATGCAAAAATGTAGAAGTAGGGTACATTTTGGATAGTAGGAGAATAACATGCTTGGCAAATGCAAAGATACTTATGTGTGAAAGCTAATATGTATTATGGTTTGGTTCATCTGATTGAACCGGTCAAAGTAGTTGTACCCTAGTCACCACTTCAGGTAGCCATTTGGGCCGAGTTTGACAATATTGCTAGTAGCCCAAAGTCTATCTCACATCATTTTTACAAATGGGAGGACAAGTTGTATTGAGTTGGAGTTAGGGGAGCAACTTGTACAAGTTGGTCAAGTTTGAGGACTAACAATTCTCTTGAACCTATTAAAAGTAGGGGTGAGAAAAATTTCAGATATATCCAAAATAATCGAATAACAAAAAAATATTTTGATTTTCGATTATCACTTTTAGATATAATTTCAAATTTCAATTATAACAATAAACCAATATAGAAATTCAGTTTGGTTTTCGATTTGCTTCAATTAAAATTTGGTTAATCAAAACAATTGAATTTTTATTTTACTGGTATTTATGTTTGAGATTAGGAAAGGATTATGTATATGATGAATACTTATTGTATGTATGTGTGAAATGTTTGGATTTGGAATGGATTGTAAATGCTTGCTATGTGATTAAAATGTGTGTTTAGATTCTAATATGTCATGTATGTTTAAGATTTGAAATGTGTATACATAGAATTCGGTTATTTCGATTAAAAACCGAATAACTGAAATTTTTTTGGCTTATATAATTCGGTCTATTCAGTTATTAGTATATAAGACCGAAAACTGAAGAAATTAATTTCTTCAATTTTGGTTAAAATTGAAAAAACCGAACAAGCACCCCTGATTATAAGTTCTAAACCTCAATTTCATTCTCATTCCCTTCTAGAAATTTTACGAACTCACTTTTATTCATTTCTTTTGCATATGTATAAGTGATTGAAAATCAGAAATAACTAATCATTTAATAGTTAAATAATTTTAGGGAAATTTACAACAAATATATACCTAAACTATAATCCTTAAAAGGAAATCTGATCAGTTTTAATGAGAAGTCAGAATGTATTTATCTTCAAATTTTAAGGAAAATTACATGCATTTTACCATTTTATAGGGCCCTTGCCCTACTAACACCCTTTTAAATCCACCTCTAAACCCTCTCCTACCCCAGTGTATATAGGTCGGAACACAGTTTACTCATGTTTCAAAAACATACACTTTACACTCAAAGATACACTGTTATTTAAACTAGTATGGGAAAAAAAAGACTATTTTACATTTAAATAGAGGAAATATAATCCATAAAAGGAGATTTTATCAATTTTAAGAAGCGATTAGAATGTATTTATCTTTAAATTTTAAGGAGAACTACATATATATTTTACCATTTTATAGAACCTTGGTCCCTGCTAATGCCCATTTAAATCCACCCTCAACTCCTGCCCCACCTCAATGTGTATGGATGAATACACACTTTACTCATGTTTAAAAAACATACACTTTACACTTAAAGATACACTGTTATTTAAATCAGTATGGAAAAAAAATATTTTACATTTAAATAGAGGAAATATTGATGATTTAGGTTGTCCACTCACTGTCCAACTATTTCTAAATAATTTAAATTTACAGAAGCACAATTGTTTGAAAGTTTAACCTGGGATATGAAAAGTTAATTTTAGCAACTAATAGACCTTATAAAAAAAAATTGCTCATATTTAGGGTAAAGTGTAGAATCTCCGATCAAACGGGATTTCATTTGTGTTTGGTCACCATAAATGCAACAATTGGCCCTCCAACTTGATGAACTTACACAACTTAGTCCAAGAACTTAGAGGAGTCGGCTAATTCGAGCCCCTTAACTTTGTAACTGGGTAAGAGGCTAAACTCACATATGATCCTTAATTTCTCAATTTTTTTTTGCACATATGCAACTCGAGTTGATTTTATATTGTTTTAACTCTTCAAAGATTGATATATAGTTGAGAATTATAAATAAAGCAAAACTACTACCACGAATTGTTCAATCAACTAAATAATTTTTAAGTGCGTGCGGTTTGTTCAATCAGCAAAACCCGGGGCTTGTTTAAGTGGGGTTCATATCCAATTTTTCCATTAAAAAAATGGAGTAATAATTTCAATTTAAATATACTAAACCGACCTTGAAACTTTACAATGCCGGTGAATTACACCCAATTTTCTCACTTAATATTGGATATTTAACAAAAGATTACGACTCCCAAGTAACATCTAATTGTAATTTGAAGCATTGTAAGAAAATTTTATCAATATTGATTTTCACAATAAAATATTTCATACTTATTAATTACTATTTGCTTCATTTTTTAATTCTAAATCAAACAAGAATTTAAATTTTTTTATTTTTAAAACAATAGTTTATTTTATATTTTAAAATAAAATTATTAAATTATTTAGTTGACTGAAAAAAAGAACAAAATATTATAAAAATAATTAAATGGCAGTCTCCCTTTTTCACGGTGGAGCATAAAAATACTCTAAATATTATAATTCAATAGAATAATTAAAAACTAATAGATTTTTGAACTTTTATTAAACATAAATAGCTAATAGGAGTATCTCCACAATGGTGTTAATATATACCACCTACCTATGATAATAAGTTTCCATTATATAATCAAATGTTTGAAGGGCTAAACCACCATAAAATGAATTTGGCCTCCAAGACCTGAATCAACTTGTATCGTTTTAAGAAGGCCAAAATGCGCATTCGGTCCCTCAATTTTTCTGACTCAAGTGAGTTAGTCCTCTAACATTGACTCAGCGCAATATATTCCATCACTTTTGAAAACTTAAGCGAGTTAGTCCTTCAGTTGTACAGAATGATTGACCGCGTTAGCTCCGTAGCACAGGCAACCTCTCTCCTCAGCACTGTCGGGCTCTCTTCCTTAAGCAAACCCTAGATCCAATCAGAAAAAATCCGATTCATATAGTTGGTGAATCCACCCTTGCCGTCTCTGTCGTCGTCAAATTTGGTTAGAGAGGCCATTGATTCCACCCTCACCGTCGTCATCAAGGACCGTCTAGCTGAAAGGAAGTCTTCGCCATTGGTTGACGTCTTCCTTGCTAGCTTGACAAAGAGACACTCACAGCCTCTTCGACTCCGTTTCCAATAGAGGGTTCAATTGCAAAAAAGATTCGAAGACTAATGATACGTGGTTCATGGAAAGGCCAACTCGAAGGTGGTGGATGGTGGGGGCGAGGGAGGAGAAGGAGCGTACGGTGGGCGAGGGAGGAGAAGAGGCGGATGGTGGTGGTGAGGGAGGAGAGAGACGGAAGGCGAGGGGTGAGGCCAGATTTGTTGAAGATGGCTGAATTTGATGGCGAGCGCGAGGGCTGGATTTGATGGAGATGACTGACGGCGGCAGATGGTGGCGAGTAAAAACCGAGATACCCAACCTTTATCCACCCCACCTCCTCCCTAATAGTGTCTGTCACATGACCGTTCAAGGGACTTGAGTCCCACACACTTCCAAACTTTCAAGACTACGCCGCACATTTATCTAACTCAGAGGCGTAAGTCGCGATGAGTCAATTTTAAAGGACTAACTTATGCAAGTGTGAAAAATTGAGAGATTGAAAGTGCATTTAAGCCTTTTCAAAAAGGTTCAGGGATTGGAATTAACTGAGTTTGAATGCACGGCTCAACTCGTACTGGCTAGTTAAGTTAGAGGGCTAATTGTGCATTTAAATATTTGAAAACGCCATCGCCATGTTCTACAAGCTGGTTTTGCGTGCCTTCTGTCACGTTTGTTCTTTTGTTAAAGAAGCCTCTCGACTCTCGTTCACTCTTGAAGTCTTTTTTTTTTAATTTTTTTTAATTTTTATCCACTTCATGGTGACATAAAGCGTGATTGGGATCGATAAAATGTTACATTTTAAGTTGTAAAAGTGAGAGCGGAAGCCATAATCCGTAGTGAAGCAGCCGTTGAGAGAGAAAGCCAACATGATGACCCTTAAAATAGAAAGTTTATATTACATAAATTTACTTCACTCTCGAAACTGGGTGATATATTATTTCCGTCTCCAGCAGCACAATACCTTTTTACCAACGTTCAAAAACTAGTGGCTGGAGAAGAAAGGCGGCTCGACCATGGTATCCGTATATTCCGATTATGGTTTTGTCTGAGTCTGACACAAGGTATTAACTATCGTTAACGTTACACTGTACTTTATATTACTGAGATAAGCTGCATGGTATTTTGTACTGTATACTGTTACTATTTTCATAAAAATATAAATGTTAGAATAATATTTTAAAGTGAAATAAATTAAATAAAAAATTTTTGCACATTTTTATTTATATTTTAATTTTTCTCATTATAATTTATTAAATATAAATAAAATATATATAATGAATGATATTTTTTATATAAAAAACATAAAAATATTATATAGAGAGAAAAATAAATATTACTCAGCAAAAAAACTAATTTATTGATGATGCAAGAGGAAAAAAAAAAGAAACAATATTTTAATAATAACATTACATTTTCTAATACAAAAAAAAAAAAAGAAAAAGTAACCAAAAAATAAAACTAAATATTTATGTTAAAATATGTGTATCAATTATATTTTACTATTTTATAAATTTATGTATGATATTTTGATTTAAAATAATAAAAAAAAATCTCATATATGTTTGCGAAAAATAGAATACCACAGTACATATCTCGTAATATTTGTGATATATCGTGATTTTTAGACAAAATGTACATAAAAAATTATTAGTATGCAAAAAATCGCTATATTTCACATGAAAAAAATGATAAAATGTGAAAACATTTATACTACATAACTTGTACTCATAATAAATAGTATACTGTGCAGTATACCACAATATTTAATTCCATTGTTTGACCTTAAATTAGTCTTAGCTTAAGATCGCGTTGGTAAACTCTTCGGGTTACAGTTCAACCAATTCAATTTGGCATGTAGATTTAAGATTGAAAACACTGTGTAAAACAAGTTCTATGCCCACAAATAACTTTCTATAACTTGTAAATACACTACAAGTCAATCAAGTATGGAAATGTTCATAATTGGATCATTTGGTAATTAGTGTTAGAGTTTTGAATAATTTATTAACTAGGAAAATAAAATCAATGAAAGTAAAAACTACATTTAGATAGATTTTCAAAAACTCTAACATTAATCGTTGATGCTAATATTAAACAAGATCTTGATTAACCTTTTGCACTACTATTAGCACACTGTATCAAGTGAATTAAAATCGATACTCAATCAAGAAATAAGCACATGGATTGGAGCTGTAACGTCTGGATTCTCAAATTTACACAATTCCTTTCATGTTGCCTGCAAAAATATCGATAAAGAAGGCTATGATGAATTTATGTACCATCCACGTATGTGGAAGAGGTTTTAACTTGAATGACTATCGTATCATAATCGAAATCACTACAGATTCTACTGCTAAACTAAATCCTATCTGTACTCTGAAAAGCTTCACTATAGACTATGGGTTCAGATTTCAAACCAGAAGAAACTGTCGACAAATAACAAGCTGATATTCACATGTCATTTGCTGAAACAGGCCTGCCATGTCTTCACAGAACTCAAATGCAGCCCACCTTTGATGTGGTACAGGGCAAAAAAACCGTGCTCATGTTTACTTAGAACACCCTGCAAGCTCTTTCAAAAGGGTGACAACCTCATTTGGTGAGCCAAGTAAATATCTAGCATTTGATCGCTTCCGTGCAACAGAACAAGAGAAGTAGTTATCACCCTGAAGATCAAGTACAGAAGAGCCCTCATGCAGTGACAATTTATCATTTACCGTGTTCCTCAAAGAGCCCATTACTGCAGGGTAGGCCATGCTACCATCTAGATTAGACATTGACCGTTGTTTCTTTAGTCGTGTTGCCTTTGATGAACTTCTATTGACTGGTAACCTAGGAAGACATGGCCTCATAGAATTTGGCATCTCAGATCTTACTAAATGTGGGGGTTCTGATGGAAGCTCTGGCTCAAAAAATGTAAATATATCTTCATCCTGAAGTAATAGCAACAAGATCAAACTTCCATAAATTGTTAATATGCAAACATCAATACTAGTTGCATGCTGCAAGAGTTGACATATCGAATGATGGGACGCTTCAGGGTTACTTGAATGAAAAGAAGAAACATAACATGGATGACAAAAGCAAGAATGTGCAATCCTTTATACAATAGAAGATAGTGGCATAGTGATGCATGAACTTACTTCAGTGCAACAATGTGTCAAATGGGGATACAAATGCAGCCTAGGTTTATGTCAATTAACAGCTTATAATTTAAATTGCCATAGTATTAAAAATCAGGAGAAATCTACCTTCACAAAAGTACTGCGTTAAGAAGAGCATGCAGCATAACACATTGTCACTTTGCTCTTGTACACAGTTATAGTGTCAATATAAGCCCTAACATAAAGTTACGAATCCCATGTTGACCCCAGTGTGGTTAGGATTAAGCCATATAAATGACAATACTCATTTGCAATTGTTAGAAGATATGACAATTAGTTTCAGCAATTAGATGATTTATTTATACTATTCCCTGGTCCTCTTCCATATCATAAAGTCTAACAGTTGTGCTTTATATAGTAGTGAGACCTCTCCCCCCAATATAGTGATGAATAATAGATTTGGGTTGGTATGCTTTTAGGTGATTTTTTTTCAATCAGCATCTTTTAGGTGACTGTGATCGGTAAGTGATTACCGCACAGATTGTATAACTGATTGTAACACAACGTGCAATCAACCTGGTACAGAACGGCACCACATACAAACTAAGGCAATTCAGTTTTAGCCAAATGCTTGAACATCCACCCAAAACAATGGGCATCCGGTAGAAGAGGCCGCACTAGAATATACAGCAGCAACCCACACCTTGATCCAATAGTGTCTGATAACACCACTGAATAGACACCATTTGCTAAATTCTCAAGTACTAAACCTAAATAAAAATGCCAAACGATCCATAGTTGTAGAACAAGTCATGTTTCTGAAACATCTTTCAAGCATATTCATGATTCCATCATCTGAATAAAGATGGTATCGATAACCAAGACTGGGAAGAATGGTTTTAGTTTATGGTTCCTCGACCTTGCTTGTATATACTAAAAGAAACGAAAATAAAAAAGGATTGAAAGTGACAATTGAGGGTATCAAAGCAACAATGAAGGGAAAATATGTGCAAACATTATTGACGGTAACCATCGGCTGTCAATTATTGAGCAGTCAACGTTATTTAGATAAAAAGCAGAAAGAGCATACACTAGAACCATATCTCATGCACCCAGTTATATAATTTTCATGGAGCAATAAACATTGAGCATAAAAAAATCATAATCAAAATATACCTTCCCCGTGAAATGTCCTAGACACAAGACGTAATCAATGGGTGCCTTCATGCCTTTGTCATGAACTATTTCACCTAGGATACGATCAATTGCTGCACCCTGGATATTGATGTAAACATCAGTTAGGCGAAAAAGAGAATTGAGTTGTGAAAATGGTCTGCAGGTGCCAGCAGCTATAGGCACATACCTTCGTGACACCAACAGCCCTAACCTCAACTGAACGACTTCCTTGAATCACATCAAGTGAAGCATTCGAGATGGGACCTGTCCACAAATGCTGCAACATATCCCTTGCCTGAAGTCTTCCGAATTCAATATCTAGATTCCAGATCACATTTTCAACAAATGAGTCAATTATGGGCAAATGCTGAAGAAGCCCAATGGCTGTAGTTCAGGTTTACCAAAAAAATAATAATAAATTGACATGCAAATTTCTCTGTGATGAGGACCTGCATATTTATAGTTCCATACAAGCGAGGTTTCACGGAGCTCAAAATGAGACCGAGGTGTTCTTTCAGTAAAATATTCGAATACGTGCTGAAATCATGAATAAGAATCAGATATCTTGCTTCCAGAAAGCTCCAGATGTATTATACTGAACTGCATCTAATTAACAAGAACCTTGACACTATCAACCCATTCCATGTTCAAATTCTCTGGCATTGTTGTCATCCATTCCCCTCTTGTAAGGCGTAAAAACATCCCGTTCTCCGCAGCCAACCACATGTTGTAATCTTCAAAATTCTGCAAAATAAATTGTTCACTCTGAAAACATGCTCTAAAATTTCAAAAAACACAGCAATCTCGAGAGAAAGTACAGCATCAAGGACGCTTCTATCACTTCCACTAAGTACAACCACTGTTGTCTTAGGATCATCACACAGCTTCTTCAAGGGCTCTTTTAAATCGGGGTGCAATTTAAGCTCCATTTCTTTAATTTGGCTAGCCTTCCTCCCCAGGGAATCCACTGGTTCAGTTAAGGTGGCATTGAATCCCTGAAAATGGAAATCCACAAGGGAAATGAATTCCAGTAATTACTTATAATATAAAAAGAAAATGTCAAGATAAAATTCTTCGTAAATTTCAAATAAACCCTACAGCTGCAGAGTTATGTCACTCCACCCAAGTAAGTCTAGGACTGTCCTCACCTGTTATTTCTCTAGCTAATCCCTCTCATGCAATGATGTGTGACTTGTGTACATATTAGTCTCCATTGTATATAACCAAAGCATCTAAGACAACTTCCCCTAATGTTTTATTCAATTACAGCCACTTTTACCTTAACCCTTATAATCATATTTCTAATTTTACCCCTTAGCATAGGTCGACTCATCCAAGGCAACTTTCTTATCAATCACTATATCCATTTCATTATGTATGCATTATATACTATAAATCTTGGAGCCTTCAAAGGTAATTCTGCAACAGAAACACAAGGGATTGTGTGTTTTTGTGTCTATGCGTGTGTTTTACTTCATTGGTCATAATCTCTGCAGACAAGTCACCCCAATAGTAGTAGCTATCTAGCCATCAGAAATATAATTAAATGTCTTCCACCATACCAATATCAACAATCGGTTGTTAGATTTTGAATAACGCTCCACAGCAACCTTTATTGGAAGCACTGGTGGAATTTGTCTTGTCCTTAATTGAGCTTCAATGATGGTATCATTAAGTTCACTACATGAAAGAACATAAAAGAATTGTTACATGCTTGTAGGCAACTGCTTCACAGAAGAAAAAACAAGATGGAAGAATAAAGTTTCAGACAATGACAAGATCTGCAAATAGTCTGTTATCAAGAAGACCCATGGTTCCCTATCCTTTAAAGTAAACTTTTCTGGTGTTGCATCTCCATGGTAACCTAAGATCAAACTATAGCCCTCACAAGTCATGTTATACCATGATTTTTTGTTGTTGATTACCCTTTTATGAATGTTTCTTGGAAAAAAAAGAAGAGAAACATTCAGGTGAAGGTTGGATTATAAAACTTTATTTATATTATGGTAGTAAAAGGTGAAATTCACACTTTTGGTAAAGGGCTCCATTCATCACCTTAGGCTCAAAGAAAATAAATAAATGAACAAGGAAAAGGAGTTGCTTGAGCTAAGCAAAGCACATTCAATTTATCTCCTTTTGGATATTTCGTACTTTCAACTTTCAAGTAATCGTATAGTCATATCCATGCAATAGAACCTCAACACAGCAAACTCACATAAGTCAAAATCAGAGCCTAGTCTCAACATCATGAATTCTCATCCAAGTTTTTCTTTTGCAATTCCAAAGAGACTGTTTATTATTAGTATTGAGCAAAAAAAAAAAAAAAAGAACACAAATAATCAGGAAAGATGTGACAAGAAGATAAGATCCCAGTAATATAAAGATTTCAAAATAGATCTCATTGTTCTCCTTCCATTATTTATCTCTGTTTCTCTTTCCTGCCCAGCCATGCAGTGGTCCTTATAACCCTATTCAAACTGAGAAGGTGACAAACACCACAACTCAGACAATCTGGTCAGAGTCCACTTCATCACCTGGGGCCAAAGGAGCAAACCTTTCCCAACTAGGAGCACCTATATGGCCTTCAAGACACTAAGAAATGTATCTTTCTGTAACTGGGTACCTAGATGATTCTTTTGCACCAAAACATAGCAGAGTTTGTTAAACTGCTCAAAGTTTTTCCAGGACAAGACAACAAACAACATTACTTGTGCAGACTGAGCAGACTTTTTTCTCAATCCAATTATGTCTGAGTTTCCCTAACTATCATACAAATTTCAATATTGAAACCGAAAAAGAAAAGAGAGAGAGAGAAACAAGAGAAAAAATCTGGAACTAAGTTCTGATCAGCACCTGACAAAAGTTGCAGCCCATTCTTGAGATGTGTGTGTTGTTACATGCATGAAATTATGGTGGTGTCGTTTTTCTCTTTCATTCACTGGCATATCTAGTGCATAACCAATTGAAGAAGCAACTTCAGTGATGTTCCAAGGATTTACTAAGATAGCTCCAGCACCAAGGGATTGTGCAGCACCTGCAAACTGCAGACAACTATAATGATTTATTTTATGCAAAACAAAAGGGCAGGGAAGGTCAAATTTTTCAGCTACAAGAGCAACAGTTCACATTTTACATCTAGAAATTGATACTAACTCTGTATTTTGATGATGCCAATCAAACTCCATCAAAAGCAGAGAAACCCAGGATCTTTATCTCAATTGAGTGTTTATCTTCGTGACAATTTTAGAATGATTCCCTCTGGTACTAAGGCATCTGGATATCTTTAATGAATTTCATCAGCTTTAAGCTAACAGAAGTTTATTTTACAGATTTATCAGTTAAAGGTTCTTCTTCACTACTTGTCAGACAATGAAGATGCAGTCTGCTGCTCAAACAAGCTTAAGTTTCATCAACACCCGTATATTATTCTTAACTGTGGTAGGATTGGTGGCACAAATCATGGTAGTAACTTATAAGTAAACTTGACATCATAAATCAAAGCAAAAGAACAAACTACTACGTACTTACATTTTTTTTTATATGAACCAGTATGTCTTTACATTGAATCTAGTGCAAATCCCTTCTTATAAATGGAATGAAAAACAGTCTAATAATTTATTTTGTTGACTGCTTCTTCTGGTATTTGGCAGAGGAACTTGGATTACAGTTTCTTCAAATTCGAGCAAATGAATATCTAAATTTTAAATACCTCGCTCAGAATGAGGACTCCTTTCTTGGACGCTTGGCAGGCAACAAACTCGTAACTCACTAGGTTCATTCCATCACGCAATGATGTTACAAGAGCTACATCTATACCGACAAAATAGAAAAGAAAAAACAAACAAATTATTAAATCAGAAGAATGGAATGGTCATTAGCAAGGTCTAGCCCCTAGCTGAATTAAAGGAAAAAGATGCAAACCAGGTATTAAACTCCCAAAAACTTAAAATTTAGTAACTGTATATGTCATACAAGCAAGCACCTGGCCATTTAAAAGATAAGGCCGTCAAGAGCATATGCTCTCTAGCATTTTCTGGTCGAAACACCAAGTTAATTAAGGACACAGATGGCTAAACAGGAGGGTTATGTTAGGTTCAGCTCAGGTCATGCTGGGTTTCAAGTTGATTTTGGTTTTAGATAATTTGGGTATCAAGTCTATGGTTAGCAGTTGTCAGGCCATTTGAATAGTCAGCCATCAGACCGATCTAGGATGATGGAATTGGATGTTTGAGGCCCCTTTTTGTTAATTCCAGGTAATTGTTCATTTCTTCTGGTATCTTGTCAGTTTGAATATAAGGCAAAACCAGTGTCAAGTTTGTTCAGGTTTCAGACCCTTGAATTTCTTGGTCAAACCAGTTGAAACGGTTCAAATTTCTTTGGGGCTTGGATCAGACTTTTCAGGCTGAGTTCAGTTTTCCCATCTCCAACTAAGAACTTCATCATATTATCTCTATTGGCAAGAAGCAATTGCTTCTCAATTGAATTTTGTATTATTGTTAATGTACTGCTACTTGTAGCATAGAAGAAAACGAGAAAACACTATATAAACTTCTTTCCATCGACATAAGGAAAGAAGATGATATAAAGAGAGTAGGTAATCAAATAAATTATTTAATCGAGATAATCATAAAAAGAGAAATATTTGTGTATCATTTAGAATGTTGACATTCAAAGTGAGACTTGTGCTTCTAATGGATTGATTTCTCATTGTGCTAAAATTAAACCCCTCCTCAGACTAATATATTAAGTTAAGAGTCTAACTATGCTTTTGTTCTGTATGATATGCATGGTTAAGAGTTGAATAAGTGCTCTCAAAACTGCTTGAATATATACAAAAAGGGTTGTATCCATTCCCGTTGGTTTTATGTTTACTAGGGAAAACCCTAAGAACACTTGTTTTATGTTCTTCTTACTCTTAAATAAAAGTTGCACTATCTGCTGATTTATTTGTTTGGTTGGATATCATTCAAACCCTCATTCACTTTTTGGTTTCACTGTTTCAGTCTTGTTGACTCAGAGGCAGCTTTATTTATTGGACAATAAAAACAAACCAAAGGCAGAAAGAATAGCTAAAAATAGTTGCAAAATGTTGTGAAACAAGGAGTACCTGTCACAGCATAGAGCGCACATAACGCATGAAAGTCAAGTGAGCGATCCTGTAAAGTGAAAGAAAAATACCTGAAAAGTCTTCAACTACATAGATGACAACAATAATAAGCAGAAAATTAGGCACAAAGGAGTTAAAAAAGCTTATGAAGACTAATATGAAAAAACAAGTGGAGAGAAGACATCTTTTCATGCAATGATTTTTAATAAATCCCCTTCTGATATATTATTTGTCACTTTAAAGAATGGAATTTATTTTATTAATTTTAAAGTATGCTAAAGAATAGTTAATAGAAAACCAAACAAAAGTGATGGGATGATCTGTAATGTTGGGAAAAAGTATCCTCAAAACTTAGCAGGTTTAGTTCAACTCAAAAAGGAGGGAGAAAGGAGGTATTCATTTTTGTCTTCTTTTACATGCTCCCACACTGCTTCATCTTGAGCTACTATTCCCTTTCAAGTTTTCCACTCATAAAAAGATCAATGGGGAAGCAAGTCTTGAACCTTAAACCTAGGATTACTACCATCAATTTTTAATAACTAAGTCAGGCTAGGGCAATTTCCAATATTGAGACTCTAGTTAGTGCACTAGTTTTCTTGTCATGAACTTCTGGACTGTAATGACCACAAAGCTTAACCACTATGCCCAACTTGGGTCTCTATCACAAACAATTGGCTAAAATTGAGCAAATAAGGAACATATAGCATCCATGTAACACCACTCCTTTTTACAAGTATTTTTTCTCTATACAATTTCCTTTAGATTCAAAGATCTCCCTTCACTAGAGCTTATAAAGGAACTTGCCTCCGGTAGAACTTTATCAGACATGGGCTTAGTTGACTTGGATGCCTGATAATAGTTTGGTTGAAGACAATGAGAGTCTATGTTCATTGCACCGAAAAAATAATGGCCAAGGGCAACAGAGGTCCTTTTCCTAAAAACAAATTTGAGTTGAACTTGAACTTTGAATAACAACTACTAGCCATCAGTTCAATCACTAGGCCAAGCTTAGGTTGTTTTTCATTGTAACCAACTGTTATTCAACAAGTTTATTAGCTATACTGAAAGAAAGATGTAGAAGGCACATATCACTAGTTATTTTTATTTTCCCTAAGAATAGGTTAAATAAATTAGGCTTGCTAGACAACAGTGGTTCTGTTTGCCATCAGAATTAGTGATAGTGTAGAAGACTGGGAAAGGCAGCAAAGGATGGATCTTACAATTAGAAAATGGAAGAGACTCTGAACAGTCAAATTATGCAAAACACTCTAATATAAAATTTGTTGTCAAATGAAGCCAATATCTTTGAACCTAGTTTTATTTTAAAATTCTTTTGGAGTAAATACATAAGCACATGGGTGTGCATGCACATAAATGCGCTCATGCGCCGGTGTGTATGTGTGTGCGCATATTATAATCTAGGTCTTCAGACCTCACAAGAGAAAGTGCCAAGGGATTAAAAACTTCACTGTCTTCACTTTGCCCCCTTCTGATTTACGAAGCAAGCATTGTTCATTTTCAGGATAAAACTGTCTTTTATATGCCACCCATCAAATTTATTGTTTGCTTAAGGAAAACAGAAATGCATGCATCCGAATAAAACCTGGATCGACGTGAACATTGAGAAGCAAAATAAACAACACGCTCAGGTGCATGCTGTACAGCACTAACCAAACAAACTTGTTAACAGCTTCAGGTTCAGTCCATCGAGTGTATAACAGTGTTAACCTTAGCCCATCAGGAAGCTACATAACCCTAAGTACCTAGAGGCAAAAGCCAGGTAACCTGTGTCCCTAAATTCCATAATTCCCATTTCTCAAAGAAAGAAAGGATTTACGGGACTTAATGCATGAATGATGACATTCACCTAATAGGTCAACCTTCGGGTTTGAGGCTGTCACAGAAGACCCAGGGCCAAGCTAAGTGCTTGACACCATAATAGGAGTGCCTCAAGAGAGGTCTGCCCCAGAAAAACACAAGGAAGGTAACATTGAGTTTCCACTCTCCACCTAAATTGTTTCTTTGTATAGTATGATGAGAACCATAAATATACATCCTTTTGCAGTTGAGGCTCAGAACAGTTGAACTTACATCTTTCTTGCATTTACTTGAGGATTAATAACATTAAAAATATGAAGACGAACCAAGTGATGTATTGGAACTGCAGTTAGAGTTCCAAATCTTCCATTAATACGCCCTACAATCTCATGAACCTGGCTGGTAAGCTTTTGATCTGCAACAAAAAGTAGTTTCATAAGTTATAGAAGAATAAAGGAAAAAAATGATAAATATAACATGACATGATTTAGGCAGGGAACACCATTACCGTCTTAAATTACACAGAAAGAATTCCCAAATTAATTGAACAGTAGACAATTGACGAATTAATTTTATACAAAATTAAAAAAAAAAAAAAGAACTTAAGGACCCAACACTTCACAACAACCCGGAACTGCACATTTGATTAACCTAACAACATATAACCTAGAACCAAGTGTCTAATATGAATAAAAGATTCATCATGAAAGAAGAAAATTTAGGAAGGGACATACACTCAGGAACATCAGTTCTTGTAGGCACAGCAATTTGAAGGAGAACTACTTTATCACGCCATTTTGGATTTTCCTCAAGGAATTTTTCGAATGCTAGGATCTTCTGTGGAATACCCTTGATCATATCAAGACGATCAACACCTAACATTACCTTTACAAAAATTGAACATGGACAATTAGTAGATCAAACAGTAATGAGTAAAAAAAGCTAAAGATGTACTCTTCAAGGGATTGATTATCCTTTACAAATAATCATCTGCTCAAGTATGCATCATTTGAAAAATTTAACATGTTGAGAATTACCAAGTATCTGCAGAGAATGACCCATGCAAAGGATAACTTGTTCCAAATTCAAAGCCTTGAATAGCAAGCACTCATGCAATTAATAGTAATATAGGATGCTAATTATAAAAACTAGCAAGAATAGATCCAACCTTATATACACTCACTCTTAGATGTAGGAAATAATTGAAACTGATTAGTAAAATCAACATAACAATTGCCACAGTAAATGTGAGTCTTACGAGAAAAAAAAAAGAGGCAGTAAAAAAATTAGTAAATAAAAGATAATATAAAGCTCTTTAGCCTTTTAGTATCAACCAGGACCTTCTTCCCCTGAATATATGGTAAAAGCATTTTTTTTATACCTGAATGTTGTACTAAAGGGCTAGATCTCTACTGTTTAGACTGAGCAGCGGCTCCCTCTTGCAACACTGGAAGAAACTATAAACTAATGAAATTTTATCTATCTACAAAGAAAAACTTTACTCTGGCAACACTGGAGAAAACTAAAAATTAATGGGATTTTATCTATTTAGAGATAAAAACTCCAGTATATCTTGTTTAAACTATTCAATTTGGATTTTGCTAGGCTAATTGACTCAACTGCTGCAACTCTTTGAAGTCAAGCATATTATTTTTTGGCAATCCCTAAATGCTTTAAAACATGTTCCCACTCTATGGTACTGAACAAAATGCAGCCATCCCCACCTAAAACACACGCAGAAAAAAGAGAGAGAACTCAGTACCTTTCGACCAGCAAATCTTTCCTTCAGTTCTTTCACATGATCCTGGACTTGGGGTAGTTCAAGGGCTCGAATAAATCGATCAGAATCAATCCCAATCGGAAACTGTTATATGCTCCAAAATTGAATGACAGGGATAAACACTCAGATCAGACACTACGTAGCATCCTAGCAACAAAAATTAGACCTCAATTCTTTGACGCAAGAATATGAAGAAAAGATAATTAAAATACGCACTGCAGCCACACGGATCAGCTTTCCGCGGTCTTCTACTCCTTCAGGAGTCCCTTCCAGCCCCAAAATACGGGTGCATGCACTGACAAAATGTCTTGCGTAATCATATGTATGAAAGCTGGAACATGATTGCAGACAGATATTAGAAGGATGTGTGAAATAACTTCTTGGCAGGACAAGAAATATCCATCAGACTGGAATGCAGAACAAGCATGCCAAACGCATTTTAGGGGACATTAAACTACTTCTGCGGGGTTCAAAAAAGAAAAGAAAACTACTTTGGAAAACAGCTAAATGTCTAAAAGTGAAGGCACTGATGAACATAACTTACTCACAGATGAAACAAAGTTTTTCCAGATCAGGTTCAGATTATGTAAGATTTTTCCTTCTTCCTTCACATGGGATCCTAACCTCTAAGCCTAACATCCATATTAATCCAGCCATTAAGACTTCATAAATTTTGCAAATTCAGTTGCCTAAACCAACAAACACATTTTGCATTTGTGCATCTTGAATGAGAACATTTGACAAATGTGGGAAACCTACAGTACTGATTTCAGGAGAATCTTTACCTTCTCTTAGTTTCCTCTTGTTTCAAAGTCAAAATTAACAGAATGTCATCAAAATACTATGTGACAAAAATTAAATCTAAAAAACTTGGTGTATTATATCGAATGAACCCACTACTACAATTCTTACCTTCTCCCCCCCCCCCCCCCTCCCCCCTCCTTCTTAACTTGGTATATATCATTAGTACAGAGATGGCACTATCCTGGCCTCCTAGATCCATCTGAAGAATCAAACAGTGTGTGATGGAAGTAGGAAGAAGCCCATGGAGGCAGACAAAAACACAGATGTGGAAGACAGTAACAATTTTTTGCAGGTAATATAAATCTTTGATCATATATGAACTTACCCAACTAAATCAGCAGCAAGAACAGATCTCAGCAGCTCTGACCGAGATGGCAGTGTCCTATGTATTTCTGAAGAAGGAAAGGGTGTATGAAGAAACCAACCAACTTTCATTTTACTATTATGCTCCTTCAGACACTTTGGTAGAAACATTAGGTGATAGTCATGGCACCAAACAACATCCCCTTCTTCATAATTTTTATAAACAACATCAGCAAACATTTGATTTGCTTTCTTGTATGCATCAAATTGAGACTGAAAACTACGGGTAGTTGCAAGTCGATCTTCTTGTGGAAGACCAAGATAGTGAAAAAGAGGCCACAGGATGTTGTTACAGTAACCATTGTAGTATTGATGAACAATTTCTTCATCAAGAAATACAGGGATGCATCTCTGCGATGATATAGAAAGTTGAACATTAGCGCAACATGACATGATAGGTTATACCCTACGCTGTATTGGAGCTGAAAGGTTTGACAAAGGTTTTCTAAACCTTCTCTGCTAAAGCTTTAGTTAGCGCCTTTTGTCCAATATCATCAGGTACATTTACACCAGCCCAACCAATCCACCGTGTTTCAAATTCCCTGACACCTTCAAAGATATAATGCCTTTTGTCACACAAGCTTGAAAATTTTAGGAATTAAAATATTTCAACTACTACTCAGACACAGAAGAAAGATGTTCAGAACAACTTCCTTCACTAAATAAGTGATCATCAAAATAAGCTCATTTGACATAATCAAGATAGAAAACGAGAGTAGAATTAAACATGGTAATACTAAAACAGAAATTAATGTTTTCTTACCCAGAAGAGCAGAGACCAAACCTCCTACACTCATTTCAAGATGCCACGAGTCCTCTCCCCGCCTGACAGCAGAAACTGGCAACCTATTCGCAACAACCAATAACCTTTGTTTAGAAGCCCAAACATCTTGCCTTTCAAATCCATCCCTTGAAGATCTTACTGCAACCCCTTCCAAAGGCTCTTCCTCACTAAAGAAACTCCAATTTTCAGCTGAAGGGGAATATGTATCATTACTCGAGGTATCTGCCTCTCCCTCATTCTGGGACTTGCTTATTTTTCTTAGCTCCCTCTCCCTTAGTAGCCTCTCCAACCTACTTCTTGGCGTGCCAGGATTGCAGTTATACTTGCTTCCTGGCATATCCTTTCTCGGAGGCAAAGCCTACACAGCACATAAATTATATTCTCAGCAACGCAAAAGTTAATATTTAAAAAAGCTGCTTCTTCAAAAATAAATTCCAACTAATGGTATTGATCAAAACTCCCCCCACTCGCATTCTCAACTGAGATAAACCTCTCAAATCAAAGGTATCGCAGCAACATCCACAATGGTAATATGCTCACTCATCAAGCATCTAAATCCAAACCACATTGGCCTCAACAGCGAAAGGAAACCATTCTCCTCCCATTTGTAAAGACTACTCTAACCAATGGGAAAAAGCAGTGATCAACTCCGTTTAACCATGCTGAACTTCACTAAGTAGAACAGACGAAAACAAAGCAACCCCATCAAACGCTACGGAAATGGGTATCTCTGTTTTGCACTGAAACAAACGAGAGAACTTCGCGCAGTAAGGGAGTGCGTAAAAAAGACTCCAAGAACATAGCTCTCACAATCTCAATGAAACAAACCCACAAACAGGTGGTGAACAGAAGAGTAGCCAACACCCCCCCATTCACAAGAAAACACCAAACAAGAAGAAAGAAACAGCCGCAAGGAATTTACCAGATTGTTAATGCAGAATGTAGATCTCCCGGGACGAAGAATTCACATGCAGGAGGGGATTGTGACAGGAGCGACGCCTGTGTGGTTGGGTGCGAGGGAAGCCATATGGAGAAGCGAGGGCGAGAGCAAGTTGGCGAAGGCGAAGCGATAATTCTGGGGGAATAATATATACGGAACGAGGATTTGAGAGAGAGAAGGAAAAAAAGGGGAAAAGAAATGGATTGTTGAGCGGAAAATCTCGCACCATATATATACGTGGACGTGGAGCTGATCATCATATGGATATCTTTCATCATCGTCGACAGACTTTTCGTCCCCCAATATATGTATTTTATTTTATTTTTCCTTTTTCACGTCTGGATTTGGTTTGGTGCCCAGAAGTTTTTGTTTTTGTCTTTTCTAGCGAAAGGGCAATGAGATGAGCCATGCAAGTTTCGGGCTGATTCACATATTTTTTCAGTGCACGTGTAATACATCCTTTCAAAGTAATTTTTTTGACCTACTAACTACTCATTACCTCCAAGAAAAATGGAATATATATTTTTTCACTGTCTAAAAAATTATTCTTTATTATATAAAGAAAAACAGGGTAACATTTACTAAAACTTGAAACTTTTTTTTATTAATAGGGCTTTGTTCAATTCGGAAATTTTTTTTTTCAAAGCTTGAGACTTTTTGTTAATATAATATTTGATCAGATTAAGAAAAATTTTAGACCTTATCACTCACTTTTTAAAATTTTGAATTTGAGTTTCACTTCATCAAATTTTTAACAAAAGAATAGATAAATTTTAAACTTTTTTCCTTTCTAAAAAAAGTATATAAATTTAAAACTTTTGCTATTAGACATATTTTAAATTTTATTTTTTTCCTTTTTTAACGTTTGGATTTGGTTTGGTGCCCTGAAGTTTTTGTTTTTATGTCTTTTCTAGCTAAAGGGCCTCATGAGCTGAGCCTTGCAAGTTTCCCACTAACTCACATTTTTTCAGTATACGAGTAATAATACATCCTTTCAAAGTAATTTTCTTGAACTACTAACTACTCATTACCGCCCAAAAAAAGGGTATATATTCTTTCCTTTTTTACCGTCTAAAAAATAATGAAACAATTTTTTTAGAATGTCTTTAAGTCTTTAATATATATATATAACTTTTTTCCTTTCTAAAAAAAGTAGATAAATTTAAAACTTTTACTATTAGACATATTTTTAAATTTTTTTTTGCCTTTTTAAACGTTTGGATTTGGTTTGGTGCCCTGAAGTTTTTGTTTTTTCAATGCACGAGTAATAATACATCCTTTCAAAGTAATTTTCTTGAACTACTAACTACTCATTACTAAGGGTGAACATGGGTTGGGTAAACCCGAAACCGAAACTGAACCACCCCTATTGGGTTGGGTTGGGTTGGGTAAAAATTGATCATAATTCTCGGGTTGGTTCCACATATAGGAGAACCGACGGTTTTTGGGTTGATTCTAGTTCCATATGGAACCAACCCAAGGTGGAACCGAACCCGAGATATATATATATATATATAAATTATAGTATTACTAATATATATATATACACACACACACACACAGACATATATTTCTTTGAAGTATTATGATAATTATTTTGTGTTTTTATATTAAACTCTTAAACTGATGTTCCAAATTGAAACAATATGGAAGTTGTGGGATCATTTACGAAATTTCTCCATATTTACTTAAATCACTTTACTTCATAGACCCACCACTCCTAAGTCATTTTGCTTTCGATCTTTTATTCCAGACTATTCTTTACGACACAATTATGATATTTTTTTCATTTAAGTCATGCAAAATTAAAAATTTATGACATCGACATATTTTAGGTTTTGATACTGAAGAAGATGGACTTAAAGGCTTAGTTTTCTATATTGAATGTCATACCAATATTGGAATTACTGGAATGAAGTAAACTAGTTGAGATAAAAGATATCCCACAAGCAACTTTTTTGAACAAATTTTGTAAGAACAACATTTTAAACTCTTTTGAATGTATCTAAGTATTTATATTTAAATATTAATTTAATTGTATATTATGTTGAATATGTCATAAAACTGATTATGGATGTAGATTTATTAAATTTTGGTGTTGTTATAGGTATACGGTATAAACCGAAAAACCCGAGAACCAGAACCGAGAAACCTAGAACCATGGTTCCGGTTCTGTTCGGTTCTCGATTCTAGGTTGGGTAGAAAAATTTTGGAACTGAGACCATTTTGGGTTGATTTGGATCCACCATAAAACCGAACCAACCGGACCCATGCTCACCCCTACTCATTACCGCCCAAAAAAAGGGAATATATTCTTTCCTTTTTTACCATCTAAAAAATAATGAAACAATTATTCTAGAATGTCTTTAAGTCTTTAGTGTGTTTGTGTGTATAAAGAAAAACAGTGTAACATTTATTAAAAATTGAGACTTTTTTTATTCTAATCACACCTTTGGGCTTTGTTCAATTCAGGAAAAAAAAAAAAAGATTTTCAAAGCTTGAGACCTTTTGTTGATATATTATTGGCCTAAAGATATTTTTAACCCTCAAACTTGAATAACTCGGACACTTAGCCCCTTCAACATTGACTCAGACCAACTCGCCTCCTGAACTTGCAAAAACGATACATTTACGCCCTTTTGACCCTTGTGCGCACACATGACCTTTTTCCCCTCAACGAAGTCTACTCCCATTTGTTTCTTAAGCACCTGTTCGTATTGCTCGCATTCTTTTCTGGGACAAGCGATGGCGTCCTTCACGGCCACTGTGGAACTGTCATCGAGCATCGCCTTGTACACTATTTGCTAGCTTCCCCAACAGTCTCCGCCAACACCGGCAGAAATCCTCCAGTTCAATTTATTTCCGTTGCTCGAAGAAAACCAATTAACACCAATCCGTCAAGTTAGTCTCATCATTGTCACAGACCTTCTTTGCACATCAAATTTCTTCAACAAATTCTGTGGTAACCGGCCTTAGAACACTTTATTGGTCAAATTGGGAATAGATACAGATCTAGGATTGGATTGTGAGGTCGTTTTGCATATAAGGGTCAAGCTAGAGATGAATTAGGCCACGGATGTAGTTGGATGACAGATTAAGGTAGAACTCTCTGTATACATGGGCTGAAATCCCATGTATAGCTTCGACCACTCGCATTGCATTCTTAGCTGTCAACGACGCACTTCTCCAGCTCTCGTCCTCCCTAAATGCTCTTTAGATTGCCAAATCGAATGCCTTTTTCGTCTTTTCCACTTCTTCCTCCGACGACCTCGTTCATGTAAAGGGATGAGATCCTGTTTGAAAGACTCTGGTAACAATAATGCTCATTGTTCGAGTCGACTTGTTCTTTGGAATCCTTTTCATCCACTGCGGTGGCAAATTCAGGATTTGAGTCCGAATTACTTTTATTCGTTGCAGCAAAATCCACAAAAGGATGATGAACTCAAAGTAAAACATAAAATAAAATCAACTAAAAACAAAAAATGAAAAGAAAGATATGAGAAACAAACGGGAGCAAGAGACGTTTATGATAAATGGGTCACATGATGGGCACAAGAGTTAAAAGGGCTAAAGTGTACCATTTTTGTAAGTTCAGGGGGCGAGTTAGACTGAGTTGATGTTGAGGGGGTTAAGTGTCCGGGTCATCTAAGTTTGAGGGCTGAAAATGGCTTTAGGCCTATATTATTTGATGAGATCAAGAGAAAATTTTAGGCCTTATCATGATTATTGCTCACTTTTTAAAATTTTGAATTTGAATTTCACTTAATCATTTTTTTAACAAAAGAATAGATAAATTTTAAACTTTTTTCTTTCCTTGAAAAGTAGATAAATTTAAAAATTGTTCTATTAGACATATTTTAAATTTTATTTTTTTCCTTTTTTTCATGTTTGGATTTGGTTTAGTGCCCTGGAGTTTTTGTTTTTGTCTTTCTAGCTAAAGGGCCTCTTGAGATGAGCCATGCAAGTTTCGGGCTAATTCACATTTTTTCAGTGCACGTCTAATACATCCTTTCAAAGTAATTTTCTTGAACTACTAACTACTCATTACCTCCCGGGAAAATAGAATATATTCTTTTTTTTTAATCGTCTAAAAAAAGATGAAATATTTTTTTTAGAATGTCTTTCATATATATATATATATATATATATATAAAGAAAAACGGTGTACATTTACTAAAACTTGAGACTTTTTTTTTCTTATCACACCTTAGGGCTTTGTTTAATTCGAAAACGTAAAAGGAAAAATTTTCAAAGCTTGAGGCTTTTTGAAGAGAAAACTTTAGACCTTATCATGATTATTACTCACTTTTTAAAATTTTGAATTTGAGTTTCACTTCATCACTTTTTAACAAAAGAATATATAAATTTGAAACTTTTGTCTTTCCTAAAAAAAGTAGATAAATTTAAAACTTTTGCTGTTAGAAATATTTTTAAATTTGATAATATTATTTTTAGAATATTTTTAAAAATGATTAATATAAAAATTTTGCCCCCACAAGGAGTATTGTCATTCTCCCTCTTAAATCATTTGTCATGTGTAATTCTCCTAGCAAATTCTCCCACTAGAGTCAAACACCACATTCTCCCATTAGAAAATAAGGAGCTAGGAGTATATGTTCACACTTCACCATCAGGCCAAGTTAATCAAACACATTGATTAACACAAGTCCTCACAAATGAGAGCTTTTCCCACATAGGTCTCTTTTCATATATGTGTGGTCATATATGCTCGATAAATCACCATTACCATATATTGATTACTCTTCATCAAGGTGACCATAAAGTTGTCACATGACTTACTATATGACTCCCACTTAAATAAGTATACCCTAACCCTTACTAAAAAGGTCCACTATACCCATTCACTTAAGTGGTCTCATTTCCATTCTTACACAAAAGAATAAAAGCGGACTATTTGTGTCAGAGAACTAATCCCTTTCGCCTAGGTTTAATATACCTTAATTCTCTTTGTTGTGATAAAAGTAGTATCCAAGAAGTATGATAAACGCGTTAATTGAATTTCACTTAGAAACTCAACATAAGTTTTTCATACAATGGTACTCTAGAAGACAACAATGAAGTCCATAAATAAAATTACAACCTACGGAAACCCATTACTCTCACATGTTGAACAAAGACACTTGGTGGCACAAGTTTTGCAAGAGGATCCACCACCATTTGTCTAGTAGGTATATATTCCATTTTGACTTCATCATTCTTAATTGCATTTTTAACAAAGTTATATTTCATGCCTATGTGCTTGGTTTTTCCATGATACTTTGGGTCCTTTGTGTAAGCCATATTATCATAATGTATGGTTATTGGCCAAATCTTAGGTCTTACAAAACCTAAATGATCAAAAAAACAACCAAGCCATAATGCCTCTTGTACAACAGCTGATCTGGTCACAAATTCAGCCTTCATTATGGACAAAGTTGTACAAGTTTGCTTGTTTGCTTATTGCTTCTCCATGAGATAGCACCATTATTGAGAATAAAAAGATAACTAAATGTAAACTTGTAAGCATCCTTATCCCTTCCTCAATCAGCATCAAATGTATCCTTGTACTACAAGTTACCTCCTTGGTAACAAAGCCAATAGTCTTGGGTACCCTTAAGATATCTCAAGATTCTCTTAACATACTTCCAATGTTGAGGACTAGGATTATATGAATAACGAGCCAACAACCCTACCGCGTGGTTAATGTCTAGCCTTGTACACAACATGACATGCATTAGGCTTCCAACGACATTTAGGTAAGGAACCTTTTCCATCCCCTCCTTTTCATTAGAGTTTTGTGGGCATATGTGTTCATCAATCCTTGAATTGTGAAAAGGAGGGTATCCATGGGTTTTAAGTTACTCATGTTGAAGCATTCAAGAATCTTATCTATGTAAGGTTCTTGTGACAACACCAATAACCACTTGCATCTATCCATTAGAATATTAACTCCAAGGATGTAGATTGCTTCCCCTAGATCATTCATATCAAATATGGAAGATAACCATTCCTTAATAGTTAACAAGTGATCAAATCATTACTAGCCAACAAGATATTATCAACATATAATGACATCAAAACAAACATGCACTTGGAATTTAAGACATAAACATAATGCTCTTCATGCAACATCTTGAAACCAAACTTTAAGATTGCATGATGAAACTTCAAGTACCATTGTCTTAAAGCTTACTTTAACCTATAAATAGACTTCCTAAGCTGACACACTTTGGTTTTTGCCCATCTACAATGAAACCCTAAAGTTGTTTCATGTAGATCTTTTCACTCAAATCACGATTGAAGAAGGTTGTCTTTACATCCATTTGATGCAATTCCAAGTTAGGATGTACAGCAATGGCTAGTATCAACCTGATTGAATTAAAATTCATAACAGGTGAGAAGGTGTCATTATAATCTACACCATCTTGTTGTGTAAACCCTTTGGCAACCAACTATGCCTTGTACCTCTCAATAGTACCATCCACATTCTTTTTAATTTTGAGAACAGCTTGTTCCTCATGGCCTTTCGGCCTTCAATAGATCCACAAGGTCCCAAAACTTTTTTGCTTTCATAAAATCCAATTCATACCTCATTATAACCATCCATTTGTTAGAATTTGAACTACTAAGAATTTTCTTCACATTTTTGGGTTCATCAACCTCAAGTGCACCCAAATTAGCCTCTAAATGATCCAAAATTCACCATTCTTTTGGTGGTTTAGATAGCCTTGCTAAATGGCGCAGAATTGGAGGATTTGGAGGCTCAATGTGAACATTTTCAAGTAGCACTTCTTGAGGCAACTCTTTCCCATGATTTTTGGGCTTCTTCATTGTCATTCTTACCATTGAAATAATCATTCACATCCTTCATATGTTGAACTCGATAACTATGAACCATTGGAACATCTATATTTCCAATTTGCCTAATATCATTCCCTCTAGGAAGAGATGGCACTAGCACAACACTTATTCTAGCTAGTTTAAAAACTTGATCTTCTTTTGAAGAATTTTTATTATTAATATCCCCTTTCTTAGGAAACTCATTTCCAAGAAAGTTGCATCCCTTGACTCAAACCCACTAGGACTTGTTTTGTGCTCTGAGTCACAGAACACATACCTTTTGGAGTGTTCGGAATTTTAAAAGAAAACACATTTCCTCCTTTTTCACCCTAGTTTGTCAAGCTTGTGATTTGGGTTATGGACATAGGCAGCATAGCCCCAAGGCCTCAAATAGCCTAGATCAAACTTTATACCAAACCATAACTTATAAGGCATGCTCTCAATAGATTTGGATGGTACTTTGTTCAACACATAAACAGTGGTAAGCAAAGCATCTCCCCAAAAAAGATATGTCTAAGTTGGCCTTAGCCATTATACATCTCACCATATTTATAAGAGTTCTAGTTTTTCTTTCAGTCACTTCATTTTGATGCCCGTTGGCATCATCGCTGTATGACATGGTAGATCTAGAAGGGACTTCCGGTGGGGAGGGCGCCTGTAAAAGAGACTTCCGGGGGAAGATGGCTGAAACACTTAAAGAACAAAGGTTAGAAGATCCCCGGAGCATCTTTCCGGGGAAGGAGACTCCGACGCCCAAGTCAGTATCTAGGGAGATGAAGAGTGATAAGTAGAGAATAGAGAATATGTTTCTCTTGAGAGTCCGGTCTTCGCCCGCTTACTAAGGTCATTTCCTAAGTATTTATAGGAGGGAGTAAGGAGAGGTCCGTTTGACATAACCAGCTCAGATCATGACACGTGTTCGGTCGGATGTAGTCCGTACCTTCGGGAATGGGGACCTCTAGTCGGCCATAGGCAGTCTTGGCCAGAAGTCAGGGCCGCAGTAGGTCTGCGTGTCAGGGAATATACGAGGGCGGCATGTCAGAGGTTCTTTAATCATTTTTGTCGTATCCTCGAGATCCCTTCAGTGAAAGAGACCTCTTCGGGACAGGAGGACTTCTTGCCGAGGTTGCTTTATTCGCGAGTCCCCTCAGCATGGATGGTCCCCTTCGGAAGCGTTTTCTCCTGCCGAAGATTGTGAGTCTATCTCTTCCGAAGTTGGTCAAGTCATTTTACTGAGGGTGGTAGTGCACCATACTCCCGAGGTCAGTATTGTCATTCCCCGAGGGTGATTGATAGGTCATCGAAGTTGGGGGGTCAGGTTGCCGGACCCTGTTTTCCCGAGGTTGGCGCTCTGCATCCTTTCAAGGGTGATGCTTGCCTTTATTGAGGGTGGGGCTTCGTTAGAGCTTGGGGATCCGAAGGGCAGTAGCCCTTTGGCTATAACATGCCCCCCTCGAAAGGCTGAAGTTGTATCTTCGGTTATTCGAGCAAATTATGGAGGTCTTCGTGGAAGGAGGAGGCTAGCTCAGTCGTCATGACCGAGTTTTTAGCCAAGGTTATCTTCTTTGGGGGGAGTTTCGGCGATGTGGGATGCCTCTTCCTAACCGAGGTGGCTCCTCTGGTACTTAAGTAGTTTTCCGAGTTTTGGCTGAATTTCTTACGTTCCCGAAGTTATTCCGTCAGCCCGAGGTGGAGATCATCTTTCTTTGGGCCTATGTCATTTGTCAGTGAGTCATTATGTCTTTTGACCAGACAAACGCGTTACTTCGGATATGCTTGCTTAGGCATTCGTGCTGTCAGAAGGCGTGCCCTTGTTTCGCATGCTGGGCGACACGTGTCACATGGTGATTGAGGGACAGTTGCGTCGGTTACATCAACCGCGTCTCTTCGTCTTCAGCAGGTAATTATAGCGACGATTCACCTTCGAGGGGCAATTATGGCGACGATTCGCTAACCCCCTTTGGCCTATATAAGCCCTTCCTCTCTTCAAAGTTCCCACTTGCTTTCCTTTGCTTCTCCTTTTGCTCTCGTTTGCTCTCAAGCTTTTCTCCCTCTTCTGCGACAGTGCGAGCAGCAGAGTGATTTCCGTTGAGTCTTTACAATGGTGTCAACCAATCCCGACTTCGGCAAGAACTTTGGTGGGTTTTTCTTTCTGAGGTCCTTTGGTTTCTCCCTTCTATTTTATCTAGTTATCCGAAGTTGTTTTCTTTTCCCGAAGTCCTTTGTCATTCTTTCCCAAAGTCATTTCTTTTTACCGAGCATGTCTTCTCCGACCCCGCTTTTGACTGTTCGTCCTATTCCCGAGAGTTAGGCTTCTCTCGACTTTCATCCATGCTGCACTACCTCAGAAAAAATGGAGAGATGGGTAGCTAAATTCTACCTCCCGTCTTACGCTGTGACCAAGCTTCCTACCGCAGGTCTGCTTGGCTACATGCATTATTCGGACGAGGTTACTGTTTTCTAAGCCCAGCTGAAGGCTGGACTTCGGTTTCCTCCGCCGAAGATGATTTGCGACTTTTGCCAATTCCATGGCATAGCTGTGAATCAGCTTCCTCCCAATTCCTACTCTTACTTCAACTCTTTTCTCTGCATGTGTGGGGTTTTCAAGATAGAACCCCACTTCATCATCTTCATGCAGTATTACAAGCTCTATTCGGTCCCGAAGGGTGCCTTCTATTTCTTGCTACCTCAAGGATCTAGGAGCAAGAAATACATGTTCACCTTTGCCACTAAGGACAATTGGCAAGGGTGGCAAAAGAAATTCTTCTTCCTTAAGGTGGACAAGGCGTGGTTGTATGTGCCGACCCGATGGGCCCACGGGATGCTGGAGACGGATGTTGGTGATCCTAAGAAGTTGCTAACTCCTAAGTTAGCGGCGAGGTTTGAGGACTTTGACAACCGTATCTGAGCTGTCACCGACTGGGATGCCGAGGTCCCGTTGCGCTCCTTGTATCCCTTTCCCATCAAGCGAGACCTCATGACCGAAGAGGTTCTTCGGGAGTTAGGGGTGATCAAGGAGCACAAAATCGACCTCGGTATACCAGCGCCTGCCATCGACGGGAAGAAGGCGTGGTTGGTGACGCTCCTTCGGAAGGAGCTCACATACAAAACCCTCGTTGAGAGTAAGTCGCTTTTCAAATTTTGCTATAAGTACCTCCTGTGGACTTACACTGATATTTTCTTCTTTTTTCAGAGATGGGGGACCAGTCAGCTGCCTTCTACAAGTCCCTGTTCCTTGGTCAAGCCAGGAAGGGGGAACAGAAGAAGAAGGCCACCCCAAAAAGGCAGAAGACGTCTGGAGGGCGGCCATCTTCGGCCAAGAAAGCGAAGAAGGACCTTCTTCCTTCTCCCTCGAAGGACGCCATAGAGGTCGGGGACCAGACTTCAGTCCACGCCGACCCGCCATTGGCGGTGGTCGTCATCTCCTCTCCCCGGAGTCCTATTACTTCGGTGGACATCTTGGGCACTTCGGCAGACGGCCCTTCTACTGAAGAGCTCGAGGAGTGAAGACAAAGGAAAGGCAAACAGATTCCTGCTGAAGTGGAGGAGGTCTAGGACTCCGACGATGACGTTGCCGAGGTCCCGCCAGGTTTGCCCATTAGTCATTTTCTTATGAGCTTAGACATTTTTAGCATTCTCAATCTTATAGACGTATTGCTAAGGGACAATATACTGACGGAACTTCAGCGTGACTTTGTAGATGAACTGGTGCCCTCGTCGTGGATGGTAAAGCACACCCGGAAGCGGGCCCTTCGGGACTCCCATATCCCGAAGGATAAGGTTCCGAGGGAGCCTTTCTGGTCTTTCACGGAGGACATGAATTTGTTCTCCGAAGACAGCCAACAAATAGCTCCCAAAATGGCAAGGGGTGTGCTTACCCAAGCCACGTTCAAGTCCTTGGCAGAGGAGTGCCCAAACGAGGAGGTCTTCCCTGCGAGGATGTCCGAACACGCTGCCCAAGTATTCTTCAGATCCTTTATCCTTTCTCCAAATTTTTCTAAGTATCTGCTTTACTTTGTAAAACTTTCCCAAATGTCGTTCTTTTTTGCAGCTCTTGGCATACAACTGATACTTCTGAGCTTGGGCAGCAAAGCAATCTTCGATCCGATCTCAGACCGAAGAGCACTTGAGAAGGCCAAGGTATTTTGTGCCAGCTCGGTCGTTAAGTACGCCGAGCTGAACGAGATAGCCAAGGAGGAGACGACCAAACTGCAGGAGGAGTTCTTGAAGGGCCAGGAGGAGCTCTTGAAGGATTTCTCCCAGAAGATGTCTAACCTTGGGTCGAAGGTCGTTGAGTTGACTTCGGCAAATGAGGCCTACCAAAAGGAGAAGGAGGAAGACTCTACTCTCCTGATGAAGGCCTTCGCTAACAATGCCGATCTTCAGGCCGAGGTCAAGGCGCTAAAGAATGAGACAAAGAATAAGAAGAAGACGAAGAAGCTTGAGAAGAAGGTCGCCAAGTTGAGGAGCGAGCTGGACAACTTGTCCGTCAAGAAAGATAAGGTAGATCAAGCAACCAAGGTTGCTTTTCAAGACGGCTTTTGTCTGGCTCGGCACCAAGTCTTGGCGAAGTACCCCAACCTCGACCTCTCCTTCTTAGCTGCTTTGGATATCCTCGAGGGGCCTCGCTGGACCTGGTCAAAGATTGATCATCTCAATCTGCCATTTGCTCTTCCTTCGGCGCCAAAGGTTACGATAAAGGATGTTGGGGATTGAGCATCTCATGATAGCGAGGTCCCTTAGGCGTCCAGGGCTTCACTTTTTCTTTTTCTTTGTAACCTTCTTCTTGTAATCTCCTCCTTGTAATAAGGCTCCTTTTAATAAAATTTCTTTTTTCTCCCAAAATTCGGCTAAGTCTCAAGACAAGTTTCTCCTTAAATAATCTCCGGTTCCAAGAGTTAGTTTGACCACTTTCGGTCTAGGACCCTCGGGAAGATGTTTTTCGCACCTTTTATAGACCATGTTCGGTTGATGTGCCTTCGGAGAAAATGTGTGATTTTCGCAAGTAAATACTCGCACCTTGTTCGGTTAGATTTTTTAGTTGGGGCTATTTTTTCCAGAAAGCTTTTCTGTACTTAGAAAAATTTCTAAATGTAGAATTTCTTCAGAGCATCTGAATGCCATGTGTTTTTTTTCAGCTCTCCACGTTCGGTATCGCCGAGCTTATAGACTCCTGGCCGAACCTCGCCAAGGACCACATAAGGCCCTTCCCAGTTTGCCCGAAGTACTCCGTGAGAGGGTCTTTGGGGTTCAAACTCAGCCTTTCGGAGAACAAGGTCTCCCTTCCTGATTCCTTTTCGCCTGACATGCAAGTTTGCAGCTATGGCTACCCTTTGCCGAAAAGCTTTTCTTCTAAGCTCAGCCACTTCTCTGTGTTCGTCAATTAGGTCGAGTTTAGTTCTCAACCCGAGATCATTCCCTTCTTCATCGAACACTTGTACCCTAACCGATGGCTGGACCACCTTAATAGGGATAATGACCTCTATGCCGAAGACGAGTGAGAAAGGTGTCTCACCTGTGGCTCTTCAGGCCATTGTCCAATAGCTCCATAGCACACTAGGGAGTTCTCCTGGCCATTTTCCTTTTACTTCCCTCAATCTCTTTCTCAATCCATTCTTTATGGTTCTGTTAAACACCTCTACCTGTCCGTTGCTCTGGGGATGAGCTACCGGGGCAAAGTGCGTTTTCACCCCGAGGTCGGTGATGAATTCTTGGAACCCTTTATCAATAAACTGAGAATCATTGTGGGCCACTATCACCCTTGGTATGCCGAACCTGCATACGATGTTCTTCCAAACGAATTTCTGTATGTCCTTCGTCGAAATGGTTGCCAGGGGCTCTACCTCTATCCATTTAATGAAGTAATCTCCTGCGACCACACAGAACTTCACTCCTCTGGGTGCCGTTAGGAGAGGTCCGATGAGGTCAATACCCCATATTGTGAGGGGACAAGGATAGTTTGCCGAAGTTATCATTTCCAAAGGTAGCCTCTGGATGTTGGCATGTCTTTGTCAATTGTCACATTTCTGGACAAACTGCCTCGTGTCCTTTCTTAGGGTGGGCCAGAAGTACCCCTGGCGAAGTAGTACTCCTGCTAGGGTGTTAGTTCCTATGTGGGAACCACAGACCACCTCGTGGACTTCTTTGAGGACTGTCTCAACATCCTTTTCGCTGACACACCTTTGCAGCGAGCTTGCGTACCCTTGTCGATATAACTCCTCCCCAATCAAGAAGTATCGCCCCGAACATCTTCGCACTTTTGCTGCCTCAAGAGAGTCTTCGGGAAGCTCCGAAGCCGTCAGGTACTTTTTTATGGGATTTTCCCATCCTTTTTCTGAGGTTGTTATGCTCATTATTGCTATGCTTAGGTGATTTAGTACTTTGGTGGACTTTTCTGACTTGGCCAGAGTATCTGCCTCAGTATTGTCTTGACGAGGCACGTTCTCAATGTGCACTGCGTCAAACTCTTGGATGAGCTTTAATACGAGCTTGTAATACTTTGCCAAAGTTGGGTCCTTCACGCTGTAGTCCCCTACCATCTGTCGGACTACTAGCTGAGAATCGCTGTGGGTCTTTAGGTTTCTCACACCAATTCTTCTAGCAAGGCGCAAACCAGCTATTAGGGCTTCATACTCTGCCATATTGTTGGTGACATTAAACCCGAATTTGATGGCTTTCATAGCTTCCATTCCTTCGGACCGTGAAGAATTACTCCTGCCCCTTAATGTTCGGAGCCGAAGGCCTCGTCGACGAACAAAGTCCATTCAGGTTCATTACTCCTGAGGTTGGGTTGACTTTCTTTGACAATGGGTACCTCAGCAATGAAGTCTGCCAATGCTTGAGCTTTTATAGCCTTCCTTGGTTTATAGGTGATGTCATACTCACCAAGCTCGATGCACCACTTCGAAAGCCTTCCCGAGTGGTCTACCTTCTTCATGATATCTCGAAGGGGCAGGTTACTTCGGACGATAATGGGGTGGCCTTGGAAATAAGGACGTAGCCTTCTGCTTGCAAGCACCAGGGCATAAATAGCCTTTTGTAGCAAGGGGTATCTGACTTCGACACCATGCAGGGACTTGCTCACATAATATACTGGCCATTACTTTGCTCCTTCTTCCATTACAAGGACCGAACTTACTGCCTTTTCAGTAACGGTGAGGTAGAGCATGAGGGGTTCTTCTTCCCGTGGCTGCCGAAGTGTCGGTAGATGAGTTAGGTAGACTTTAAGCTCTTCCCAGGCCTTCTGACAGTCTTTGTTCCAAGGCCTCACCTTGGTTCCAAGGTTGCCATCATTTTTCGCTACCTTAGTAAGGACTTTAAAGAATGGTCGGCAGCGATCCCCATATCTGGAGATAAATCTGCTGAGGGACGTAATTCACCCTGTGAGTCTTTGTACATCCTTAGTCATTGTGGGAGTTCGGAATCCCAGTAAAGCCTTGACTTTTTTTGGATTGGCGTCGATACCTCTCTCCGACACAGTGAATCCGAGGAACTTACCTGCGTTTACCCCAAACACGCATTTTTCAGGGTTGAGACGGATTTCGAAGTTCCTCAATTGGTGGAATGTTTCCTCTAAGTCCGTGATATGACTAGTAGGGAGTTTGCTTTTGACTATCATATCATCGACGTAGACTTCCATGTTTCTCCCAATTTGGGAGTTGAAGACCTTGTTCATCAACCTTTGGTATGTGGCTCATACATTCTTAAGTCCAAAGGGCATTCTTACATAGCAGTACGTACCAATTTCGGTGATGAAGGCAATTTTTTCCTCGTCTTTAGGGTCTATCCTAATTTGATGGTACCCATTGAAGGAGTCAAGGGAACTAAGGAGGCCCCATACCGGGTGGTTAAATCTACCAACTGATCTATTGGTAGTAGAGGATATGAATGTTTAGGGCAAGCATCATTCACGTTTTGGAAGTCGATGCACATTCGAAGTTTATCACTCCTTTCCTTTATGGCGATAACCACGTTATTAAGCTATTCAGGATATTTGACTTCCCTGATTACACCTGCTTCCATTAAGTGTTGGACTTCGGTTTTAACGAAGTTGTTCTTATGTGCCGAGAGGCTTCACTTTTTTTGTCGGACAGGCTTTACCTCTGTGCGCACCTTAAGGCCATGTTGGATTATGCGAGGGTCTACCCCAGGCATGTCCTTCGGTGAGTAAACAAACAGATCTTTGTTCATTATCAGGAAAGATACAAGTTTTTCCTTGTCACCTTCGGCCAGTTTTTTCCCCATTCGGGTATTTTGCCCTGGGACAAGTTCTACATCTTCTGTTTCTATTTTCTCGGGGTCTCTGCTTCTTCCCCATTTGCCTCCCCTTTGAGCACGGCCTTTACTCCCGAAGTCTGAGCATAGATCTTCGCTGGGACCTTTCTTGCTTTTACAAAGACCTTTCTCACATCCTCTTGGTGGAAGAAGATCTCAGCATCTCCATTATTTGTTGCGAAGGTGATAGTCAAGTATTTCACATCTGGGCGGATGTGGAGGTTTCCTTGCGTCTGCCTCCCAAGGATGGCATTATATGACGAAGGAACATCTATGACGATAAACCTTGTCATTGTGGAAGCAAAAAGCTCCTGCTTGTTTTGTGGTGAAGTTCCCCTTAGCATTAAAGGGAGGTCAATCCATCCGAGGACAGGGAGTTCGGACGGACCTACTCCGAAGGTAGGGGAGGTGACAGGCTTAAGATCGCATTTTGGGATATCCAAATTCGGTAGCAGATAAGAGAATAAGACGTCAGCATTAGAGCCATCGTCGAGGAGTACTCTTTTGACACCCCAACTCCCTATCCTTGCCACGATTAGAAGTGGGTTATCATGAGGGAATACCACGGTAGACCCATTTTTCCGAACAAGCTTTTTTGATGGGTTACCGAATTCCATCACCGAGATCTCCCTGGCTTTTCTTTTTCTTTCTGCCGAAGGTAGTCCAGTGGTGATCGTCTGTATTATTCCAGCCGGAGGTGGCGGATGTCTTTTGGGACTTCGGTTCCGGCGCCTGTCAAAATCATATTCCTCATCATCTCCTTTCCTTTCCTCTTCCTTCCTCCCTTTCGAGGAGGGCATCTGCAGGTAGTGCTAAAGTTGGCCCTGCTTTATTAAAGACTCAACGTACTTCCTCAACTGGAAGTAATCCTCGGTGTCATGCCCATGATCCTGATGGAATTGGCAAAACTTCTTCATATTTTTCTTGTTTTCGCAAGTCATGGCCTTCGGACGCTGGATTGGGTTTCCTTGTCTTTCCATGGCCAGCAGTATGTTTGTTCGGGAGGTGTTTAGGGGAGTAAATGACATGGGTCTTTTCCCCTTCTGTTTTCGAGTTTTTCCCCCGCCCTCGGCTGGATACAGGGGTTGATGGCTTTCGCCTTCGGGATGATGATGATTAGGCTTCAATCCCCCCATTCTCAATTCTTCGGCTGTCATGTGCTGTTGGGTTCTACGGTAAAACTCGGCAAGGGTGTCCTAAGGGTCTTTCAAGAACTCGTAAAAGAGTTGTGAGTCTCGTCAAAGTCCCTGTATCATGGTGAGGATGCGTATTTCAGGACGGAAGTCTGCCACATTCAGGGCCTCTCGGTTGAATCTTTCGACATAGTCACGAATGGTTTCCCCATTCCTCTGTGCTATGTCGAACATCTCGACGGGCATCTTTGCCGTCGGCCTATTGCCGATGAACTGCTGCGTGAATGCTGTGGACAGCTCTTGGAAACTCACTATTGTTCCAGGGGCGAAGGAGTTGTACCACGTAGTTGCTAGACCGAAGAGGGTGACCTCAAAGCATTTGCAAAGGGTGGCATCATCGGCGTTGTGTAGCACCATACTGCGTCTGTATTTGGTTAAGTGGGCTTGAGGGTCACTACGTCCATTATAGGTTTCCAGGCGAAGGACTCAATAGTCGCTTGGCATTAGTGCTTCTACTACCGTCCGGACGAAGGGTGACTCTTCTCCAGTGAAGGTCTCAAATAACCTTGACCATACTGGCTTTTGGGCGATCTGCCTTTCAACTTTTTCCAGCCTTTCTAGGATTCTTTCCATGAGGATGGTGGCCCAACGCTCTTCTTGCTGCCTGGAGGCCTCCAGCAACGGAGAATGACGCCGCCTTTTTGGGGAGTAACTTCGGCAGTAGGGGGATTGTGATCTTTCCTCCGGTGAAGAGCTTCGCCGGCGGGAAGTCCTAGCCCCTTTGGACCCCGTTTCTCCAATACGTCGGACTCTTGGAGGTACGTCCTCCGTCGAGGACTCATCATGATGTCGCTGCTCCCCGAACTCTGGTGAGTAGATTTCGGGCTTCCCTCCCGACGGGGTGTTGGCAAGGATGCCCTTCTTCCCGAAAGCTGTTTTGACCACCTTTGGTCCAGTTGTTGCGTCATTTCAACCATAATGGGGCATTGAAAATCATGTAGAAAGCTCATTGTGACGGTTAGAGGACATTCGTCCTCAGGCAAAGAAGTCCCTGTTGCGGGTTGTTTGGCCGCCGGTTGAGCTTCCGGTGCAGACGGGGACTTTAGGAGTCCCTCGTCCTTAGAATACCGAGTCTCAACGATGGCCACCTGGGAGTGGCTTCCCACAGACGGCGCCAAATTACGCCCGTTGGCATCATTGCTGTATGACATGGTAGATCTAGAAGGGACTTCCGGTGGAGGGGCCTGTAGAAGAGACTTCCGGGGGAAGATGGCCTGAAACACTCAAATAACAAAGGTTAGGAGGTCCCCGGAGTGTCTTTCCGGGGAAGGAGCCTCTGACGCCAAAGTCAGTATCTAGGGAGATGAAGAGTGATAAGTAGAGAATAGAGAATGTGTTTCTCTTAAGATTCGGTCTTCGCCCGCTTACTAAGGTCATTTCCCAAGTATTTATAGGAGGGAGTAAGGAGAGGTCCGTTTGACATAGCCAGCTCAGATCATGACATGTGTTCGGTCGGATGTAGTCTGTACCTTCAGGAATAGGGACCTCTAGCCGGCCATAGGCTGTCTTGGCCAGAAGTCAGGGCCGCAGTAGGTCTGCATGTTAGGGCGTGTACGAGGGCGGCGTGTCAGAGGTTCCTTAATCATTTTTTTCATATCCTCGAGATCCCTTTGGTGAAAGAGACCTCTTTGGGACAGGAGGACTTCTTGCCGAGGTTGCTTTATTCGTGAGTCCCCTCAGCACGGCTGGTCCCCTTCGGAAGCGTTTTCTCCTTCCGAAGATGGTGAGTCTATCTCTTCCAAAGCTGGTCAGGTCATTTTACTGAGGGTGGTAGTGCACCACACTCCCGAGGTTAGTATTGTCATTCCCCGAGGGTGATTGGTAGGTCATCGAGGTCGGGGGGTCAGGTTGCCGGACCCTGTTTTCCCAAGGTTGGTGCTTCGCATCCTTTTGAGGGTGATGCTTGCCTTTACTGAGGGTGGGGCTTTGTCAAAGCTTGGGGATCCGAAGGGTAGTAGCCCTTTGGCTATCACATTCTATCAAGGAGTATCTCTTACAGTCAATTACCTAGTGATTTCCTTTCTCACACAAAATTCTCCTTGAATTCATTGGACAAATACTCACCACCTCGATCAGTCCTTAAAGACTTGATCATTTTGTTCAATTGATTCTCAACCAAAGCAACATAAGCCTCAAAGCACTTTAATACTTGGCTGGTTGTCTTATTGCTTTGCCTTCAAGAAAAAAACTCACAAGTTGTGAGGACTACCCTTGACAGAGAACCAAATAAGTCACTTTTAGCTAGCTTGTTCATCCTATCTTGTCCTGTGTGTCTCAACCTAGCATGTCAAATCTTTTCATCATTAGATTTAGTCACAAGAAAACTACTTGAATCACAGTTAGGAGAAATTGTATTCAATGTAAAGAAACCATCATGCATAGAACAAGAACATAAGATGTCATTACCACGTGAAATGTCAAATGCATCACCATGGAAATTCAAACTAATTCCAAAATGCAAATGACAACACGTGGAGATCAAATTTCTCCACACCATAGGTACATATAAATAATCTACAAGAACCAAAGTCTTTTATTGTTTAAAGGAACCCTAGAAGTTCCTATTCTTTCTACTTCCAATTTTGCATTATTTCTAACATAAACACTCTCTGTCCCCTTAGAAGGCTTGTGAAATGGCATAAACAAGCCATGAACTCTCATATTGTGGTTAGCAGCACCTAAATCCATAACCCACGAAAAGATAGATTCAACCATAAAAGTGCATGATAAAACATACACTTGTGAATTAGAAAGGTTATGTACCTTAGGGACTTTGCACTCTTATGCGAAGTGTCCCTTTTGGCCTCAACAAAACCACTTCACTTTGCTCTTGTCCTTACCCTTGCATTTTCCCTTCATTTTGAACTTTTTACTCAATGATCCTTCCTTTTTATTGAAATAAGCCTTCTTCTTTTTCCTCCCAATAGTAAAAGAAGTTTCAACCATATAAACACTAGAAGAAGCCTTCTTGATATCTATGACTTCTTCCTTTAAAAGCAAATGTCATGTAATATCATCAAAAGCAAACATTGTGGCGTAAATTAACCTTTATCAATTGCCACTCATAATTATGAAGGGACAGATCACTACTTGCACTTGTTGCTCATCAATGAGAGTATAGCTAAAAGATTCCAAGCATCCAATCATTCGGGACATCTCCCTTCAATAGGTGCTCATGTTGTGCTTGGGCCTTTTGGCATAATTCTCAAACCTTAGAGTCAATGCCTTTTGTTTTTCTAAAAAAATAGCCCTATACTTTGCTTTGGCCTTGTCCTTTATGGCTTTGGCACTAGCAAGTATTGAGAATTCCACCATGATGTCATCAACCATTGCACTAAGCAAAGTGATGCATGCCAAGGTGTCCTTAATTTTTAAGGCCTCATACTCTCTCCAAAAACCACCACTAATAGATTCCTTAGCCACTTTGGTTAAGGCCTCATCAACATCTTGTTCCATTAGAACAAATTGGATCTTTTACTGCCATATGACATAGTTATCACCATCAAGCTTAAGGTTCTTGTTCAACTAGGCAAAAATGCCTTTTGGAGCATTTTTATAGAATATAAGCATTCATACATCACAACTAGAAATTTACTAGGCATAAAACCAAATAATATGGTATACTCATGCAAAACAAATCAAAAGTGAGGTAAAACCTTACAATCAAATCCATTTTATGTGAATATATCCATATCATTCAATTATGTCCATTTCAATGTCTACCACATTTACAAAGGTGCAATACAATCGAATTCACTTCATAACATGGCATTTCAACAAACTTTCACAGATTCTAGCATACTTGAGGTGAATTCTAGGTGTATATATGCATATGTACTTGAATATAAGCACAATTTGCATGTTTCCAACTAAAAACACAATTTTAAGCACAAACACACAAAAATATGCACATTCCATCATATTTTCATGCAAAACAACAAGAATCCATCAAAACACCATAGAATAAACCTAGATTAACAAGATCTAGTAAAAAGATATGAGTTTTGAAGCCAATTCACTTTGTTTTGCACCAAAATGCCAAATCTATCTAAGCATGATGAATTGCACACCATATTAGAAGAAGTGATTTTCTCATGCAACAATCAAACTACACTAGCAAAGAATGACAACAACATGTAATTCCTAGAAATTCTAGCACAAGAACATGCAAATCAAGTAACCTAAGCTCTGATGCCATCACTGTAGGATTTCCACTGAAAACTGTCTAACAATTCTAGGAACACGGAAGTGTACTTAAGGTCTAGATCTTGATGAGCATGCCCTTGATGCTAAAAATTAGGTTAGGAGAGGGAAACAAATAGCCACCAAAGATTAGACTTACAATCAACTTGATTCCATGTAAAAGCAAGCACTTGTTCATGACATTCTTTGTTAAATCTTCAAGCAAATGATATCAAACCAGAAATGGTGTTTTTCTCCTTGTTCTTGGAGTGTTCTATGCTTTATTTTTCTTAAGAAAGAATGCCAAATTCGTAGCTGGTCCTACTAAGCTATATAGGTGGTTATTCAAAGAGTTCATAGGTGGTTATTAGAATAACTGCCCACTTCTAGCACAATAACTACTCATTCTCCTAAAAAAGTGGCCTATTTGTCACATCATTTGCACTTGATTTACATGCATAAGTACCTCATGAATGAGTTGGCACTTAAATAATACATGTCACATTCTCTTGGTCCAATTTGGCAATAATATGTCACACCTTTATGCCACATCAGCCTGTTCACTAAACACCACCATAAATGTCACTCCTAGTGTCATTTATGCATCTAAGTGAACCTTTATGAGTATGTATAACTTATTAAGTAATTCTTGTGCCTTATGTTATTTATGTGAACACACTTGTGCTCATAAATCCAACATAAAGTTCTCCACAAATTTGATCCAGTAAACATAGCAATTTATAGGTAGATGTGTGACATTGTAGATATTAAGATAAAGTATAATGATAGTATATGTGGATGAAGTTAGATATATTGTATTATGATAGGGAAAAAAAAGTACCATTCATGGGCTGTAATTAGGTTCTAAATGAATGCATGAGACTTTGTTTGAGGATGAGATGTGGAACGAGTATTCCCAAGGTCCAACCTATCGCAAACTAAATTAAATTAGGATGGTAAGAGTGGATCATAAGTCATAATAGTTAGAAAAAGTTATATGAGTCAAGTGCTTACAAAGCAAAAGCAATGACGGCTTCAGTAGTTGATGATATGTCAGAAGAAAATGGGGAAACCCATTGATTTCTCGAATAAGATGGAGATCCTTGCATCAATTGGCTTGGTCAATGAAACATCAAAAGAATAGTTAATTGGGTCTAAAGATGCACGTAACGGGGTTATATAAGGAACAAAAGATTCGCAGAACAAATAATAGGGATATATAAGGAATAAAGGATTTGAAGAACATACAATTTGTTCTTTTAGGGTAAATGCGAGAGCCTCTTCCTTTGTGATTAATCATGTAAAACTTTCTAAGAGTGACAAAAGAAGAAGGATTCTGGAAGTTAAATGAAATCAATTCCACTACAACACAAAAATAAAAAGAAAGGAGGAAAAATAATGAAGCAATTGCATTGAAAAAGTTTTTGTTGGTTTTTTGTGGCAAAGTTATGGCTGGAAAAAAGAAATTTGGATATGCAATGCCCAAAGCAACGTGAAAATCTAGCGTTGCTTTTTTGTGGCAAATTCGTTGCCTAATCATTGCTTTTATGTAATGAATTTTCTACAAAAAACCAACATCATGCTAGAGCATTACTTTTTTGTAGCAATTTTGTTACTTTGGAAGCAACGAATTTGCCACAAAAAAGTGACAACACGATACAATGTTGTTTTTTTGTTGCAAATTTGTTGCTAACTCAGCCCAATCTAAACCTTAGCTATATATATGTTCTCATCTGCCTCGCCTTTCAACTCTTACTTTGATTTGCAAACCCTTGCCCATTCATTTGCCTCGCCCTCTCATCTCCTCCATTGCTCGTCTCCTCCATCTCTTCTGCCAGTCTCTTTGATTACCTGTCTCCTCCATCTCCTCCATCATCACTTCTTTCACCACACCGGAACCTTTCTTTGTCTCGGTTGCTCTGCTCATCGCCATTTGGTATTTATTGCCCATTCCTTATTTCTCTATTCGCCAATCGCCTGTGCTCTGCTTCTCTATTCACCAATCACCTATGCTCATCATTGTTTGCTTCTCTCCGCCATCCACCTTGGCTCATCGATCCGCCTAATGTCGCCTTCACATTCATTTCATCCTCCGCCTCACATTGCTCCACAGTCATTTCCTCCTCGATCTCATTTCCACAACCACCATCTATTCCCATCCCTCTCCCTTCAATCCACCCTTTCCTTCACTGTCTGCCTCGGTCTCGATATGCCTTGAAACTATCAATAGGTGGTTTGCCTCGATCAAGGGTGTATACTATGAATCTTAACTATGTGATTTTCAAACTTTGTTTTGCGTTAATTTTGAAATTTTTTTATAGATCTGATTTTTGCATATTTCAATCGATTAATTTCGATCTGTTTGGTGTGTTCTGATTTTTGCAAATTTTTTGGGTGTGATGATCGATTAATTTTGAATTGATTTGGATTGGAATTTTTAATTTTTTCATTTTTAATTTAGATTGATTCCAAATTTTTTAATTTGAAACTTTGAATTTTGTAATTTTTTATTAAATTTGAATTTTGAATATGGGTTTTGATTTTTTGGGATTGAAATTTAAAACTGAAATATTTTTTTTTTTACTCTTTTGTTTTCATTTTGTATTGTTTGTTGATTGTAAATACTAACTATTTTCTTTTTTGTGTTTTTATGTAAGGCTTGAGAATCTCAAGAAATGGTGCAACCCACTAGTTTTGGAAATAGGAAGCATGATGGTGTCTTGAAGCTAGCAACAAGAACTTAAGTGTTACTTTTTTCTATATTTTTTTATGTAATTGTTTGTATTTTGTGTATTTTATTTTATTAATTAACATGATTTGTACTTGTTTGAATTTTATTTTATGTAATTGAATAATATATTGAATAAAATTTTATTTATTTACTAGAATTTCCTTTCATTATGTTTTATACATTATCAAAATTTATTTAGTTATAATATATCAGTTGTCCATATATATTTATAAATTTATATTTAATCATTTGAGAGAAAAAAAAAGCCTACTTTGCTACTCGGTTGTTATTGATTCGTTGCTTATTAGCAACGAAAAAGCAATGGGGTAACTTGTTGCTTATTTGCAACAGAGAATCAATGAACCCTAAGTCATCACTTTGGCTCATTGCTTATTCCTTGCTTTCTAATAGCAATGCCATTTTACTAACAAATTAGCAATGTCTAGTTTTTTGTTGCTTTTTTTATACGAAGTAATAAATTTGCAAAAATTTTACCTGTTGCTTTTTTGATTTTGTGTTGTAGTGTTCAAGCTCAAGAATTAACTTTAGGTTCAATGACTGTTGGAAAGCATGCTCAAGTTTTGTAGGTCCATAATACTATGGAATTAGAAGGCACATCAAAGATCCTATTTAGTGAGGTCAAGTAAATGTATAAGTAAGGTCTTCAATGTAACAATAACTGATAAATAAATAAGGTTAATGATAGAAAGGATGACCAATTGTTCAAGAGCATGGAGAATTGTAGCTAAGGAAGTGAAGAACTTCGTAGCTACAAAGTCAAGCGTTGTGAATAATATGCTGCCCATGTAGTTGAAGACTTTGACAATAGCCTTACACCAATAATATAAGTTAAAAGAATTGAAGAATGTATTTTCTTATTAGGATATAAAATTGTCACAATGGAAGGAATGAAGGTAAATTAATGGGAAATAAATATCGCATAGGTAGTGTACGATTGACTATGTTGCACTATTGGAAAAAATAAGTTAATCTAATCGGTTCAACTTTTTGCAATATTTTTTGCAAGTAACATACCACCATCCTTGTTTAGTCAATGGTTCGGCCATAGTGGCATGGATGGTGTAGATATTTTCTCTGCATGATATGTTAAATGCTGGTGTTAAGCATGTTGTAAAACTTATATACGTAAAGTATAAATATGATGGAAGTATAGTAACTTACAAATAAGGGGCCACGATTGAGCAAATCCTTAATTTCTGCAATAATTTTTTGCCTGCCATAAATTATCCTTAGTTGCCTATGCTGATCAGCTGTGGACGAAACATACTCTCGTACAATGTCATTTCTAGTAGACACCCTAATGTGAAGGGTTAAGGTTTTATGATGGGAGGAGCAACAAAAAGTATGTTGGTTTTAATAAGCAAATCAAAGCAAATAGAAGGAAAACCACCAGTAAGAGGGTCATACAATTGAAGGAATTGCTGTACTTCATTAATAGGAATATTAACATAAACTTTTGTACTTGATATGGAAGTGAGTTTATAATGTCCTGCAATTTCACAATAGCATTACCTAGGGAATTAAAGTGGAATGAGTTAAACTAAGATAGTATTTGAAGTATATTTAAGTACATACCCTGACAAATCCTAATAGATGTAGAAGTGATTGCAAGGATGTTGTTTGTTGATGCGTCCTTCAATGCATTGCAGCTAAGCAAATTTGCTTAATCCCCTAAGAAAGTTATATCGAGGGTGAAGCCACAGAATAAAAAATGATAGACATAAGGAGTAATGAATTGCAACCGAAGTAGAAGGAACAACGTGATAAAGCAAATGCAGATTAAGGGGAGTAGAATACCTTAAGCTATCAAGAATTATAATTCATATTTTCATTACAACACCATCAGATCGGATGGTTTTAGTGGTAGAACCCATTACAATTAGCTTCCCAACAACATCTACCAATCATAGAAAAGTACAATAAGTTTGATGAGAACAATAAAATTGAATATATGAAATGTTCAATTTAAAAAGTAGTACCATATAGCTGAACAGTTTTTGGGTATCGCAGATGAATTTGATTGAAAGGAATGAACTCAAACTTGTATCAACCACAGGTGGTTATAGGACTAGACACTAAAGTGCATGAATAACTTATTCATTTGTCACTGGTTTGTACCTCTTATCGGCCTTAAGGATATTAAAGTTTGAGAAGATGTACACATTCCCCTCAACAACTGAGACTTGAATCTAGGAACAATAGACATTAAGGCCATTGCATGAGCTTGATTATTCTATGAAGAGAAATTTGTGAGGTTAAAACAAGGAAGCATGAGGGGGGAGTACATTGTAAATGAAATAGTGATAACAATGTTAGATGTATGAACAAAAATGCATTTTCTGTGTAGAGAAAGGAAAAGTAAATGATATGTATTCATCAAGTAATGTCATCATTATGTCATAACGCTTCAAAATCCTAACACTGATAGCATCTCAAAAGCACGTCAGACGCACTCTGATCATTCATCTATAACTCAGTGGGGTTAACTGACTGAGAAGGGTGAAATGTGGTCTCATTTTTACCTACACTAAAAAAAAACTAATGATTAAAATGAAAGAAGAAAGAAAGCATAAAAGATATAATATACTAACAATGAGAAACAACATATTATGGTGAATTGAACTAAGTGGAAGATCAGTATAGTCACTAGAAAACTTCATAGTACACAATGTTTTGTGTTAATGAGTTGTTGGATGCTCTGTGTGCAATAGAATGTGAAAGCTTGAAGGATTGGTGACCCCGGATTTAGCAATATAGAGTTGCCCATCATTAAAAATAGGCCGTGGAAGATAAAAGCCTACATGGTTGAAAGTTTATCTTTGACTTTTGTTAATTGTCATGACAAAACAAACCTTCAAAGGGAATTGCCTTTCGACAGAACAAGAATGGTAACTGAGTGTCAGAAGGGACCATTTCAACTGCAATGTAAAAAATTGATGCCTAGAATTAAGACATGTTATAATTTCTATTTCGATAACTATGTGCACCAACCTTGTTACAACCATGCTCGTGGCATTGTATAACCCAAAAGATTTGTTCAAGTTTCTCATCAACATAACTAAAATACTAACCTTCAGTTGCAATTCACGATTAGGAAAACTAGAGAACTAGAACATATTAAGGTACTCTATTGGGTATAGCAAGGTATGGTTTTTGAAATTATCTAAGGAAGGGGAAACTTTATTAGGAAGAATGTTTGCAAATCGCCAAGGAGCATACTAATGATGCGGTCATTGACAACATCTATAATATCATTAGTAGATAAAAGAATAGCTTGTTCCTTTAGGTAATTGATGTCCTCATATCTGGCAGTTAAATTTGGATAAGTGGAGGAGATAATGTCAGTAATCAGATCAGCAGATGCAGGAATCAAGAAATTGCTAGGGATGTTAATCCATGATGGTTTTTTCCTCATCTTCTAATAACTAGCATGGCAGAGTTTAACCATCCTCCATTCTCATTATCCAATCATTAACTATAGAGATAGCAGAAGATGTGTAATTTTCTAGCTTCATGTTCTTGGTAAGAAAATATATTGTGCAGTATTGCTAGGGGGCGATGATAATATTGATGAACCAACAATATCTATTTGACAATCGTGTGGAATAATTGGTAAGATTTGGCAGAAAACCCCTACCAAGGACAACTGTCATACACTTGAAAACCTTTCTCATAGTAACAAGATCAACAATACAAAGAATACAGTGAAATGTTTGGTCCACAGCCCTACATGTATGCCGATGTGCCATTGGAACTTCATCCTATATGACCAAGATGGTATTGGAAAGAAGCTCCACGATTAGAGTAGATATTTTAATATTGCATATGAGTATATTCTTAACAGGGATTGGAATCTCAAGTTAGGAGTGAGCGGTTGTCCTTCCGGATAATAATAATGAAATAATACCAAAAGAAGTGACTGTGAGTATGATTCAACAAATAGACCGAAGTTTAGAAATAATTGTCCACTAGAGAAATTCATACCAGTACTACCACTTCCATGGACAAAGAAGAAGCCACCCATATATTCTCCAATAGAGCAAATTAATGATATGTAAAATAGGTGTTGGCTGACATTAAATGGCCATCCAAGTTACCCTGTTCTAAAGTAAGAGCTAGCCTATTTCAGTTCAACACCTTAACATGGAGGGAGTTTTGTAACATCATCAAGGATCAACTTGTAGGAAGGGAATGGTGGGAAATTCCCACAAGTTGTTATGGACTCTATTCAATGCCTGTTTAATATCATACAATGCATGATTATTCAACTCCCCATTCCTAATAGTGAACTGCGGGTTGTTTAATGCCATTTGCTGCTGATATAATGTGTCTTTGGATAAGGAATTAGCATTACAACTCCATACAGCTAATGGGTCATCGGCTTTATAGAAAAGTAAAAAAGATGACAAAGAATTATCTAAACTGGTTTCCCGACACCTAATCTGATACCTCGCATAAGCATTGATGCCATTCTCTGTCACCATCTAGAAGCCCAAGTGCACAACATGCTTCTCTATATGTCACTTAGACAACTCCATGGACCATGCAAATTTCCTCATATGACCTAGGTCCTCAAACAACATTTAAGAGCATGTAAAGTTAGAATCATTCACTTATAGTTGGGTGAACAAAATATATTCTCCCGACACTACATCCTTTACAACAGCACGTCCACACTTTGAGTTGCTTATTTGAAGACAAAATCTTTAGGGAACTGAATGTATGTCAACATTTGAGCAAAATCATTGGCAGAGTTACATTGCATCCAAGCCTGGAACTTTGTCATGTTTTCCTCATGTGCACAGATGACATCTCAAAGGTCATCACTATCTTCATATAAAACACTTTGCTTACTCGATAAGTGAAAAGATAACCGCTCTACAAATGGATGATGCTCATGGGTGATGAAGCCAAAGATGTGCCATATTGATTCCGATGCATAGACAAAATGACAATCCATGTACTGCTTAATCATATCATTATGATTAACATTAACTCTAGGGCTACTATCGCCATTAGAATGATCACTTTTGACAATAACCGTCGACATGTCTGGGCCCTTGGCCATATATTCGTAAAGGTACTTAGCACAAATATCCAAGTTTGTGAGCTCCACATTAACATAGCAATCATTTTTCACACACAGGTCACTATTATGAGGGACAACCCAATGGTTATCCAATGGCACCTCATGAACAATAGCGAACCAACCATCACATCTTCAATGGTAAAAAGGGAAACCATCATCATTTATTATTATCTCATTTTGGAAGGAATGTGGGTAATACTTGGAACAGGAATCCTTTACCATGTACGGACAACATGGATTCACTGCCCTACACAGTCCATAGAGCATGTGGGTGGCAGCCACTTTATGTCTAACAGGGTCTTCATCCTTATTTGGAAGTTCGACAGATATGAGATGATTAATTTTATGACGAGTGTTAATCTTATCCTTAGGATGAAGGAAAAATACGATGTGTACATGAGGTAGACAGCGTTTCTAAAACTCCACTATGTAAAGATATGTAGCATATAAAGTTACCAATAACTAGAATGATTGGAGAAAAATAAATGCTATTGGCATAATGGATAAGTATTGAGTAAGTTAGAAAGGAATTGTACCTTCAACGACATGGCCAAGGTGGTTTCATTTAGTTAAATCATCTTTAAAGTTCTGAAGCTTCATCATGAAGACATAATTGACAATATCAAGTCTATCTTCAATAGGTTGGCTAGGGATTAGTTGAAGAAAATCACTAATTTTTGGTCATTTTGATTGCAAGAAAAAGTGATAAATAAGTCAGGGAACAGCAAAAGTCTACAAATGGCCATTGAATCTTGATAATTTTGCATCATATACCAAGCACCTCTGATAAAAGAAAATGGTAGAATCATTCTTTTACCATATAAGGATGCATCGGTGTCATCTTGGTTCACTGCATCCTGAAGACCACATAAAATTTCAATGCGGAAATGGTCTTTGTTCCATTAAAACCATCATAAGTGTCATTCAGGCATTGCACAGTAGTCATCAACAGCATGCTCATGAAATAGTCAGCCTCTAAAATGATAAAAAAGTGAACATCGCTCCATTGTTGAAGTTGATATGCATAAAACTCCATCGGAGTTACGGTTCACATGGAAAGATGTTTTTTAACCTTAGTAAAATAGCTTATTTCTAGATGATAATTATATTCTCCATACACAAGAAATAAAGGAAAATGTAAAACACACCATTTAGGGTTCAATAAATCAATAGTACGAGGCTCTAAATACCATGGGTAAACCAAAATGTCAAGATAGTTGCCTTTCTCTTCATCAATGTCTTCGAATAGTTCAGTGACCTCATTTAAAATACATAAATCATATCATCTACCCCTTCCCCTACAACTGAATAGCCAGATGCACACAAGAGGCATGGTTTTGTCATTTAACCAATCTCTAGCTATTCGAAATAATCTTACCAATTGATTATGCTCACTGAACACTTGTATTACACCATCTATTATCATTCTATTATACTCTGTTTATGTCTTATAACCGAAGCTCATTATCTGATTGTATGCCTCATGCTCTGTGTCATAAATGCACAACTGAGCAAAATGGGTGCGATCTCCACTATTAGGAAATACGATGATAATTCATTCCATATGTTCTAAACACTAGAGGACCCTATCCATCATGTGTACTTAAATCCACGTGCACCCTAGTTAAGGTGAAAAAAAATCTAAAATTAAATTCTCATATATGCCTCCGAAAATACCTTGATAACTGATCTCTACTATAGTCAAATAGCTAACGTATAAATTCTAGCAAGAGTAGTGAATGAGAAATAGAAACTTTCCCCTTCTTATTACATAAGGAGAATTCAAGGTTTGATGTATAGTGGTACCTATTACTCCTCTCTTGGTACCATAAAATAGTACCATAATAAGAACAAACACATGTATGAGGGCCAATGTCTTCATATTTGAAGCTTGTGCCTAAATTGGGAACTAATGTTAGGGAATATGTGGAAAAGATTAGTAAGTAGACGTAGAGAAAAAGACAAAGAACCATACGATAATGGTCATCCCTCCAAAAATCTTGATTGCCATGACTAGGTTAAGCCAGAGTTAAATCATCAGGGTTGTTTAGTCAAGAATAATGTCAAAATAGAATGTGTCATTTTGTTGACTGATAAGGAATGAACGATATAGGAGAAATAGGTAGTTACAATAAACCAACCTGGAATGTCAACAGTATCATAATTGAGATTGGTATATGTTCAATGCAGGGAGTGGATCTAGTATGGGTTCTAGATTATTTTGCTGTATTAGAAGAGCTTTCCCCTACTTCAAAAGATCTAGGAATAAGCTACAATGGGATAGAATGATGTGGCCCAAAAAGAGTAACATTAGAAATATCTTGATTTAGGCTTGGAGTAGAATGAGGGGAATAAACCACTGAGGGGACTGTATTAGTTATATCACTGAGTGGAGTTCTTGGTAATTGATTAGCAGGAACATGTATAGTAACTAAGATTCCAAATGTAGAGAAAGGATTTTTGTAATTGAAGAGTTGTAATCATAGGAACCCGAAGTTCTAATGGAGGAGCGAGTTCATCGATAAGCACGTCATAGTTCAATGCGATGGGCTCATCAAGCATGCGAATCCATTTCCTTACAAATATCAGGGAATATAACCATGATGGTGATACTAATAAATGAATCAAATGACATAAGTATCTTAACTAATGTGTGAACAATAGTTTAGAAGAACATATAAATGCAATAAAAGTAATAAGGAAGAAAAGCAAGGAAAATCAACTAAGAAGAATTGCAATTAAACAAAAAATTACATAACCATAATATAAAACATAGTCAAATGTCAAGAACATTACTAAAAATAAAGCAGACTAAACACCCAAAAACATGTAAAGGACAAGTCTATGTCACCTACGAGAAGAACGAAATACAATAAAACTAATAACTAATGTGTATAAGTCTACTCTAACCTAAGAACCCTCTCAATTAAAAACCTTAACTCCACCTTTAATACACATTCATCACACATCCTTGGATCATCTATTTCGTAAAACCTTCAAGGCAATCTATTGAGATGTGCAAGTTCAATGAGTGTACGAACACAAGAGCCATAACGACAATGACAAAGTTCAAGATTTATAATCTTAATTAAGACAGTGAACAAGTGAGGTCAGCTTCTTACAACCACTCTAATGATGTCATTAGCTTCTACCTTTAGGTTCCAAATCATTTCTCACCAACTAACACCCTCTTCTCCTTTCAAAGATTGGATGTAGGAAATGCTATTGGTGATGAAAGCATTGGAGCAATTGGTTGACAAAATGGCATGAAGATACTTTGCCACTGGGATGCCACGTTTGCATGAAATTTGAATAAAATGCAACCCCTGGTAAAATTTTCATAGCAGAAGTACTAGATAACACCATATATAAATATGGCAATAGGATGGTTGGAATCCCAATGTTGAATAAATTAGGTAGAATCCCGATTTAAGTACCATCCTTAGAGGACCAAATAAACATTGAATGATGAAAATATAACCAGAAAACTAAATACAGTAGCAAATGCATGATTAATGAATGCTACGTCTCTAGATTGACATGGATCCATAAGTAGAACTTTAGACAAAATAATCACAATAATCCCAAATGGTAATTACTCCATGGATAATTTCCTTCACTACATCAAGCAGAAATGTTGTTTTTGTAAGTCCATGAAACTTATATAGATACAAATAATAGAAAGTACATAGAGAGGAAGGAAGGAAGTAGTAACGGAAGTAAAAGCTCTTTATTTAAGAAATGTAAACATAGAAAATCTAATATGAAATAAAAAAATGTGTCAAATTTTTTGATAATAAAATGAGCTATCATAGACACAATACTATAATATAATGACAACAAACCAAAGAGCAATTAAATAGTTTCACGAATAGTGCAAAGAAAAATAAATGGTCACTGAAATAAGAAAGAAATAGAAATTATAAAATGTTAGGCTACAACATACAATATAAATTAATAATTTCTTTAAAACCTTGTTGACAATGAAATGGCTAATTGTACATGCAATACTATAATATTATCAGTACATAATAAAGTGCAATTAAATATTACATATCATTAATTTCCAATATGAAAGACATATCATCCAATATTTTAATAGATTTTAATGTAATTGTGCATGGGAAAAAATAGGATATAATTTGGACAAATTTTTTTTGAAATGAGTCAAATTTTGTAATTATTTTAGGGAAGTTTTATGAATAATACTTACGGAGGTAAATACATTAATAGACCTTTTAATTGGATTAGTTATAATTTTGGCCCAAGTGTGCACATAATTTCAGCATTTGATTGTAGCCCATAATAGAAAACAAATAAAATGCATATGGCCCAAAAATTATTCATAGAAAACATAAACCCAAAAATCAATATGACCTATGATGTAGAGGATGAGCGGCCTAGTAGATGAGTTAACAAAGAGTAAGTACTATTTATGTGCGAAGACTAAGAAGTGTAGCCCAAAAACTTCTAAATCAATGGCCAAGAAAACAAATGGGTTTTCAAGGGGAAAAAAAAAAAAGAAATGATGAGTATCAGAGGAAAGATAGGAGAAGGAAGGGCAATGAAAAAAAACATAATATGGCGACCTAATTAACAACCGGATAATTATAGAAGCACTAAGGCGTATTATTAATTTTTAGGAAAGCCTATAAATTCGCTAGATTGTTGTAACCTCAGCTGCCTTGCACTCTGTCCCTCCTTTCTCATTAACAGACAACTGAACCTAGAGAAACCCTAAATCCCTTCTAAGAAAAGCTGCCAGTTGGTTTCCTTTGTTGTCGTTTGCTTCCTCCATCCACCAGCAAGGAGAACATTCAGGGCAAAAAGCATTTTTGGCTTCTTTTTTTTTAGAAACTTGTTTCTCATACTCCACTTGTGTTTGTAAATTTCTTTGCATACATATTTTACTGCTTCTCCTAAATCTTTGTTGTCTCTGTTCTCTGTCACCCTACATTCATATGGAAGATGCCACTCACACACAGCCGTCACCTAGTTTCTTTGACCGGCATCAATCTGACATGAATGGTGGACATATCATCTCACTGTCAAAGGTTCTCGACAGCCTCAAAAGCTTTTGTTTAGGACTGATTTTTTTTCCCTTTATACCATTTTTGAATAGCTTGTTTTTCAAAAATGTTTAAGTTAAACTAAAAGTTTTTTCAACATTGATTTCCTTTTCCTCTATTCCGTCATTTTATACAAATCTGTCAATCAAAATCTATCCAAGAACCCTATATTTTCCATGTAACATTATCTTTACTTTTACTATTTTTGGATTATACAAACGCCTCTTTAGTCTGCTTGCCGTGTGCTTTCATTTATCTGATGTCGAACGACATGGTCGAAGTACAAAAATCGAGATCTAGTCTCCAATGGGGTGGCCGGCTTGATTTTCACCATTCTAGTGGAAGGAAAACCTTATATTAGAAATGTTGTCATTTTGATGGTCGTCATTTTGTCTTATTTGGGTTTGCTCCTAACACTTGGCCATAAAGCTAGTCGGGTTTCCTCAATCCATAATCTGAACTGATAAATCCAATGTGGGAAAAGGCATATTGTGTATTACATAGATTTGTACTGTTATGGTACTTGAGATGGTGGTATTACATGCCCATCTAATGCACTATTTCATTTTAAATACTGTAGGAACAAAAATTGGCTTCAGCATAAGGAGGAAGGTACTAAGTTGAAGGCAAACCTCAAATCAGAGACAGTGTCATTTCGATGACTGTCGTTCTTTTTTCTTTGGGTTTTGTTCTAACCCTCGGCCTTAAAGCTTGACGGGTTTGGTCGATCGATAATCCGAATTGATGGATCTAACCTGTGATAAGGTATATTTTGTATTACACAAACTTTAGCTTTTAAGGTACTTCAAATATTAGTACTACACTTCTATCTAATGTACTATTTCCTTTTGAATAATGTAGGAACAAAAATTAGCTTCAACGATGGGGAAGAACATATAATTCTGACAACAAAAATTGACTTGAGTGATGTGGAAGAAGGTATAATTCTGACACCTAACCTATTCTATTTTAATTGCTTTAGCTCATGGTTTTTACATGGGCAAATTTTTTTTTCTAATTTTTTTTAACCATTTAAAGAGAATGCAATGTGGCTAAATAGTTGTTGAAAATGTATTCAGTAAAAAACATGAACTGAGAAATAATTTTTTTAAGCGTAGGAATTAAAAACATTTGCATGCATATAAAAAAGAAACCTAAACAACCAAGTACTTTCCTAAGTCAAGGTAAAAAAAAAAACTGCATAAACTGGGAGATGTCCATAAAACTAAAATGTATTGACCCTAATCATAAAGGTTATTCTTTGAGATGCTTGCTCTTGAGGGGTCAAAATCAACATCACCCACCGCTTCTCCATTTTGTGCTCCTTCTGCAGGGAGCTGTGCCTTTAGCACTTCAATATGAGCCTCCAAATCTTTAACCATGTTCAAATATACACTGTTCATGCATGGCTGGTTATACTAAACCAACTGAATCTCATACTTTAGTCCAACAATTTTGTGATCCTTCTAAGTAGGTTTCTCCCTCTATGCAAGATTTCTATAAAAGTTGATTTCATGTATGGAAAACTTGTAGAAGTTCTTCAACCTATGAATAACATTCTTGCCTGCCATCTCCATGGCAAACCCTAAGTCCCTATAGAGTAACCTAGTAACCTTAGCATACTTTTTCTCACCATTTGCATCTGTACTGAACCTAATCTGAAGGTAGAATCTAAACTTTGATCTTTTAAGGGCAATGGTGTAAAAGGGGATCTAGTTTAAGATTGTTGCAAACTTTGTCAAGGGTTGTGACAAAATTGATTGGGCTTCTACAATTCCATGTCAATATAAACTGAAAAATTAATTAAATCAAAGTGTTGCAAAATTTTCATTTATAAAATTAAAATGAAGAGATTCATTGTTATCAAAGAAAAATTTTCAGTGTTCTAAAAATAAATTTCATGGATGGGACTATAGAAAAAAATAACACCACATTGCAAATTCACTATAAGTTCTTCTTGAATTCTTAGTTTTACATGATCCTAATAGAACATGTGAAATTGAGTATGGCTTCATATCCTAAAACCTGTAAGAACTATTTTGCACTAAATTTAGGGAAAATAATTAAAAGCACCCAAGGCAAGAACAATCAAATGATAACGGAAGTTGCACAACATAAAAAAATTTAGAACCTGGTCCCTTTGGTCAAGCTTATGTGGATTCTAGTTTTAGAGAAGTGACGATTGAAGATGGTTATTGTTGCTTCTGTTTCCTACTGTATTGTTTACATGGTAGAATAATCGTATTAGATTAACATGCTTTATGGTGTAAAAGATATTCATTGCTTATAATGGAAATTTTGCAATAAGAGAGACAATGACAGACTTCTTACTTTTAAGTGAAGACTCTTCTCTGCAATTGGAGTTTTCCTCTTGACTCTTCAGTGCACAAAATGATTTGAAGAAATAAACTGGTGGAAAAGAAGAATGTAAATTGAATAGCTACTTATAATCATTTTGTATAATTGTAACAAAGTAATGGAATAGTGGACTAATGAGGGTAGGGAGGTTAAGAGGAACGTGGGGCAATATGGGTGGGGAAAATGATAAGATAAAGATATTTTGAATTGTGGAAATTAGAATTCAAAATTTACAAAACTAACAAAAAATAATAAGTGAAGAATAAATCTTGGAGAATAAAATTTCTAAAACTAACTACAAATGATTTTTGGAAAATTTGATACATGTTTTTTAAGTTGAATTAAAAATGTCACCTTTAAACGGTTTTTAGTTTTCATCATTCTAAAAGCTATAGGAGAGAATGTAGAGAGGATTCGGTTTTGGCAATAAAGTAGAATCATTTATTCGACAGGTTTTATGATTGTAGGGTGAATGGTAAATATTGTTTAAAGTTGGTAAAGTCAAACAAAAAACCAATCATGGAGTCTGTTACCACCTCATAAAAATTGGGGAATTACAAGTGTGTAATAATGGCTAAAAATCATTATATTGTATAATTCTCACCATAGTGATTGAAGTGTGGGGGTAAAAGGCATGATCAACACCTCCTTAATAGTATTCCAATTTAATAACTTGGCCCCCAAGAAAAGCCTTAAGGATTGCTTATTTGTCAAGAAACTTATGGACTTTTTGTAAGACTTTAAAAATTCGGGTACTCAATTGCAAAACTTTCACAAAAGAGATTTAGAGAGTTATGGGAAGGATATGAATGGTATAAAAATGCTATTGAAGTACCAAATTGCTTATAGAAGACAAGTATGGACAAAGGAAAACACAAAAAGGCTTTAAGGACTTAAGTGTCCTATTGTGTGCCTTTGGTTGTCCATGCTTATGACTTAAGTCAAATGGAAGTTTTTTGGGGTTATCCCACATAAGGAGGGGCTACTATGGCATGGGATAAGGAAGTCAAATGTGAACCAAGAGATTAAGGTAAAGAAACCATGGTCTTGTAGCAAGGAAAATGACATAAATCCTGGTTAAGCTTATTAAGTGTGTTTAGTGCACTTAGGACCATATACATGTCCATTCTTGTCCTTATCTCCCAAATTTCGGCCTCCACCAGTAAAAAGGAAGCCAGCCCCCTCTTCTAAACTTCCTCCATAGCCACCATACCTTCAAATGGAAAACTACTTGCAATTGAACTCAAGGAAGCACAATTGGAAGCTATTTGGTGCCATTGCTTGAGTGCACCTAGGATCAAGCTCCAATTTTAGCATACCCATCAAGGTAAGGGTTCTCTTGCTCTCATGGGTTGTTTTCTGTATTTTCAAGCAACCATGGAGCTATGGCTAAGCTTGGAAGAGAGCCATGAGCTTGATGAACCAAGCTTAGTGAGGGGAGTGCACTTATTGAAGGTTTTATGATCTAGTGTGAAGTGTACAGTGATGGCAGTGAAAATTGGGGTTTCTAGAGCCCAAAGTTAGTACCAACTAGTGTTAAAATCCTTACAATACCAAGCATTAGCTTAAGGAGGGCTGACATAGTGATTTACTTAAGTTTATTTCATGTTTTATAGACTAACCTATGATATATGTTGCTGCCACATTTCATGTGTTTGTTGGTTGTGAATGGCTGTTGCATTTGGTTGCAATATCTTGTATATATACATTGTTTTTTTTTGTGTTTTTGTGTCTTTTGTTACAGGTTTTAATGATGGTTACATTGCCTATTGAATCCAAGTGCTACCCTTACTAAGTTTCTCAATGAAACTTACTCCCCTCAATTCTGTCATTTCAGGTCTAGATGAAAGATCGCCTTCAAACTAATCTTTGTGGTTTGAGTTTTGCCCTGAATTTTCAGGTACTTGAACTTCCATATGTCTAGTTGTGATCTGGAAAGTTTGGTGATTTTAGGAGCACATTTGCTATTTTTAGTGATGGTACTTATTGTGGTATACAACAATCGTCCGGTATCCTGTTTCTGGAGTCCATTGTATCTTAGGCACTCTTGTAAGTTAGGGTGTGTAATTAGCTGAGTTAAGACCATTTTTTAGTGCATGTATACATGTACATGTTGTGTATGTAAAATGAGACAAGTATGTGAACATTTGAGTAATTTTTTGGCTATGTAAGTGATGTGATGCAAAATTGCCTAAGTGTGAATGATCGGCTGCTTACTTGTAAATTTTATTTTAGCCACATATGATTGTTAAATGCAGGGGAATGTATTTCTTATGTGTAATGGACATATATGGGGTAGCAGTCACATGTGTATTAACATAGGGGTATATTTAGAAATCACCAGATGTCACTTCATTATATATTTTGGATTACACGTGGAGGGGTGAAATTTTTTTTGAATTTTGGTAAATTGTGAAATGATAGTATTGTCTATCTACCTGCTTTCATATCTATTTATAGAGATCTTATTAATGGGGTTTTTGAATTGATAATGATGGAAAAAGAACCAAAGAGAATAAAAGGGAATAGCCGGCATTTCAACCCTAAAGACCCAAGAGACCTTTATATAAGAGTATTGTTTCATTTATAAAAATATGTTGTTCTGTGATATGTTACTTATTTCGTAAGAAATTTTATTTTGTAAATAATGCTATTCCTTTTAGTTAGAAATATTATTGAATTTATATAAATTTATTTTTCTGTAAAATGATGGTCATGTCATAAGAAATATGGTTCAGACACGGTGACAGCCTTCTAAATAGTATTGTTTATGTCATAAGATTTGTTTTTCATTACATAAAAAGTATATGCAACTGACACTTTCAGTCTCATTTCAGTCACACGTTGCAACTAAATGTGACTCATTTTAGTTATTATTGTGCTTCCATCTTATAGTGAGATGTGTTGTTCAAGCTGCTGTAAGAATGATAAAAAAAATGTTGTTCATTTTGTAAGATGTATTGTTGAAGATGTGGTGTCATTTTTGTAATTAAGTGAATTGATGAAGTAGTGTACTGCACCAAGTGCATCATATAGCTACTTTAATAGTAAACAATAATAAGTAGTAGTTGTTATTGTTAAAAGTGAAATTTTAGGTACATGACTTTCAGGAAAAGCATACCCAAGAAAAAAAAATTGATATTCGCCAAATTTTTGGCAACCTTGCTGGTGCACCCTCTCATCCAAAGGTACCCAAGTCCGGATTAAGGTTCTAGAATCTCACAATTTTGTAATCTAAAATAGAGAAATTGATTCAATTAGATTCCATAATTACAATTATGATTCTCATCCAATTATACAACTATAATTCATGAAAAACTAAAAATGGTTTCAAGCAGAATTTTGATTTTGACAACTTTGCTCCCAACCCTTGTGTGAACAATAATAATAATAATAATAATAATAATAATAATATATTAATTATTATTATTATTATTATTATTGACAATAATGATGATGATTATGATGATGATGATGATGTAAGAATTTTCACCACAAAAGGTGATAGCCATTACAAGATGCTAGCATGACAACTATCTTGATATTTTCAGCATGGTAATATTCATTGCAGTATTATTGTTTGGTATTTTATTGTATGCATTCAACCATAATCAATAAGGAACAGCTGAAGTGTTCTAAAATACCTGGTCGACAAGTATACCCCTTAATCACAGCAGTAGATCAAGACTGACTGGGTATTGGTGTAATTACTAAGGAAAACATAATTGTTCAACTATGGCGGGTAAGGCACTAAAGCTTTACATGTTGTTATCTGGTCCCTTTGTGCTGTGATGCAAACATGCTAAATTGAGTGAATCGGTCAAAAGAAGCAATTAGTTAAAATGAGGTAGGGCATTGGGGTTTAATCATTCTGGTGAAAGCGACCTGTTTCAAAAGAGGAAAAGAAGAATGGATCAAGATCCGGTCACGTTGCATGAAATTCGGTGAATCAACGTGGCTGATTCGGAGGAGATCCCTTCGGCAGCAAAAGTGGGTTTGCACAAGCGAGGGAAGTGACCTGTCAGGGTTTAAAAGGGCACATTTAGGTGATGGGTTGGTGAAGCTTTGTTGTTCGGTTTGTTTAGCCTCAGGTTTATCAACGGCATGTGGCTTTGAGTAGTAGTTAGGCTTGTCGATTTAAAGCCACAGTTGTGGTTTATTCGAGCTATTCTAGGAAAGGTAAGTTTTCTTCTTAACTAATCTTATGGTTTTAGGATGAGCTAGGCTAAATATAAGCTGGTACTGAATTGTTCATGGTATAAATGTTTGTGTAAGTGAATAAGACTTTAGGCTTGAACAGAGGTTTTAATTTTTATGAGTGTGCTTGTTTGTCATATTTGATAGGTTCTTCTAACCTACAATTTATGGTTGTTGATGTCGTTTATATGTCTTATGGTTATGCACTTGGCACCTTATGAGTTGTGTTTATCATTGTACTCCTCATTCTTGAGTTATTTGCCTATTTGCAGTTGTTGAACCTGTCTTTATAATGCAGCAACTACACATACAAATCAGTATGATTCTTGACTAACCATATGATCTGAAGGGCAGGAAATTCAAAATTATGTTGAACAAGTCACTCTTAATGAATCAGTAAATCAAGTACAAGCTTCCATAGTCAAATTTCTTTTTTGATGTCTTGAAGAAATGAACATTGGTAATTTAAGCTTGTCTGCAATATATCAACTAAAATGTGTTTATCCTCCCTAAAGTCAACCATAAGATCAACCTAGCATTATAGAGTGTAGAAAGTTGCTTGAAATATGCCACTTTGGTTTTTTTTTAAATCTTGGTAACAAAACCTTCATTGCATGATCTTTATTGGATGAAATTTTGTTGGAATATTCTTTTAGTCACAAAAACCTAATTTATCCTCAGAATTATGATTTAGATGTCTTGGTTGTAGAGTTTGAAGCTTATTTTATTCTATAGGTTGTTTAAGAAAAAACTGCTACTCATAGCTGCTGAAAAAATTTTGTCTTCAATTTCCCATCAAAGGACCCTGAAACGAAAGTAGTAAGTTACAGTGAGAGGGAGGGCATTTTGTTTGTCTTTGGAAAGGCATATCAAGCTAAGTCCATTGTCTGGAAAATCAATGGCAGAAAAGGGTGTGAAGGAGGCAAGCCCTCAATTTTAGCTTAAGTTTTTAGTTTATTAAAACTAAACAATAATTACCATTATATGAATTTGTTTGAGTTGTGAGCAGTTAACTGTTGTGTAGGGCAAAGAGAGCCTGGTTGGAGGAGAGAGAAAAGAGAGTTGCTAAACATAGGGAGGCCAACAACAATTTGAAAGTTAACTTACATGTTGCATACAATCATTATGTGTAAGCATTATTTTTCAGGAAAAGTATTGTAAAGTACTGATAGTGGTTTATTTGATGGTCTTTTGACATTAACCTTTGTTCGTAATGCAGCAATAGGGAAGCACAAATGTTTAAGGAAAAAAACTCTTAATTAAGGGCCAGAATGAGTTCACAGTAAAAAATAATGGCTTTAGATGGGAAGCTCAAGTTTGTTGGCAAAGTTAAAACCCTCTATCGGAAGAGGGTAGTGGAAGACATTAGGCTGTAACATGCAGGCTAGGGTATTTCTATAAATATGTGGGAGAGTTGAGCAATGAGCAAAGGAGTTGGGCAGATGAAACTGGGCTCGGTTGTTTTCTGAAGAATGAAGTGCTTTATTTGCATGGTGTTCTCATTGCAGGGTTTGCTAGCACTTTCAACCTTAGATCGATGACCCTTAATGTATATGGAAAGAGGCTTTAGATTGTAGCTTTTGATGTGACTGAGCTTATGGGCTTAGGAAATGACACAAAGCCAATTGATTTTGGCCTTAAGTCGCCTTGGGTCAGGGCATTCTACAAGGTCGTGAGCAAGCGCTGGAATACGGATGTTAAGGGCATTACTAAGATGCTGCACGATAGTTCGGGTGATGATTTCAAAAGGATTGTGCTTGCTACCATTATCTGCCCTGCAAACTAAAAGTACCTTGCTTCACAATTCATCTCTGTGTTGATAATGTGAACTTATTACTTGACCATCAATGGGTGACTTTGACTTTGGATTAGCTTCTAGGTGCCAACAAAAAGTGTCTGATTATGGTGTCCGTGTACTTGGCAGCTGTTCCATGTTCTTGCAAGAACCACTATAACCTAGATTACAATCTCGGTACTTGTTGGACCATACAAATGTTTGTCTTTAGGTCTTTATTTTATTAAAATCCTGAATCTTGTTAGGATTATTACCTGCAGTTTATTCTACCCAGTTCATACATCGTGTTTGAAGGCATCCTCCCCATATCCTTCTTTTCTGACAATGTCACGCAGAAACTATTTTTCGTGAAAAGCCAAAGGTATAGTTACGTTGCATATCTTCTGAAGTTCTATTTTTTTTTAAAAAAGCAGTTCAAATTGGAATATTTGATCACTTGATTTGTAAGGGCTGTGCGTAAGAGTATGGTGAGTACCCCCCAAAACTGTCAAAATCATGTCGGCATGAGTCCAATAACCCTTGTCATACGTCTCCATCAACAAATAACATGTATGATAATGTTGATGGTGACATGAATGCCATTCTTACCCATAATAATGATAAGGGTGATAGAGGAGACCAAAAGGTGCATGTCCTGCTGGAAGAATTTGAGCAGTTGGTTAATATGGTTAAGACATTGGCCAACCATGTTGGTGCTCTAGTTATGGATAGTCATGAACTTAGAGCAGAGTAGCTAAGGCAACATAAATAGTTGCACAAAATAAGTGCACAAGTTGGATCACAGGTTGCTGTAGTTAAATCAAAGTGGATTAAAGATTCACTCAATGTAAAAAAGGTGCATCGGGAGAAGATTCATGGGTCAAATGCATCGTTTGTTGTTTCACCTTTGCCTCTGCATGTTGTGGAAAAAAAGAGCAATTTTAGCATGGATGAAATTGGTGGCTCCAATCACAATGGTGTTCTGGTAAAGAACAATGAGTTGGACGAAAAGGGTAAATCCTCCAATAATGCGGCTAACCCTTTCAAAGATGATAGTGTAATGGTTTTGTCAACCCTTCCTACTGAAGGCAAAGAGGGTAAGGACCAAGCAAATGTTTCTTGTTTGAATTTGGGCAAATCTGAAATGAGGAAGGTAGATGTGTTATTTGATTCAGAAGAAAAAATGATGGTAAAAAAAAAGTATGTTACTAAGGTTAACTTTTGTTGTCTACAGTCACCATTTCATGTTTTACAATATAAATGCTTTATGTTGACCAATGTCATATTTCTTTTGGCAATTAAAGTATAAATGTCACAAATCAGTTGTTTTAGCACTTCTTAAATGTCGTATATGTATTCTAACTCTTGCAAAGGCTCAAATATCACCCTTCACCAAAAGTGAGAACGGGAAGGCTAACTAGGCTATTAGATTTGCAGTGGAGTTTGTTGGTGTAAGACACCTTTTTCTCCCGAAGAGCATCACATTGTTATAATTTTATATTATGGGCTAGGTGATGCAAGTAATGTTTCAGCATTTAAAGCCATTTTTGGTTTGTTGCCCATACTATTCATGGCAAATTTTGTGTGTACTCACAAGAGTCTTGTTATCCATATAGTGACATTTTGGTTGATCAGGGTGACCTTTATATTGTGCGTTGATCAAATTTTCATTATTTGCTCCTTGATGAATGGCTAATAAGTTCTCTGAATAATACATGGGCTGTAATCCTCATAAATCGTGCAATAGCTCAAGGAGCACTTGTTAGGAATTACTAGTTAATGCTTGACTTCACAATAACACTTTTTTTTCATTGCCTTTATGATTTATACGTTCCTTTAAATGATACATGGAGTAGTCTTTAGGTCATGCTAACAATTTTTTGCATTATTTAGTTTATGGCATTGTGGCCAGATGAGTCTATACTACATTTATGTAAGAATCAAAAGTTTAAGCAACTGCTTCTTGGCAATGTGACCAACTATGATAAGGCAAGGGGGTTTGCTGTTGATGTTTTTTCTCTGCTTTTCTAGTTTACTATATTGTTACTGTGCACATACGAATTTTATTAGGTCTTCAGATTTTTTTGCGAATGCATGAGCCCTCCCACTTTTTCTTGTTTATTGTTGATTTGACTCTTCACATTATTTCTGCTGCTTGGGTTTTTTTTCTTATGTTGAAGTTTTGCTACTTGGTTTTTTTTTTAGTGTAAGGCACTTGATCTTGTCATCAAACCTACACATTTCAGGTTTGTTGACTTTAAGAAGTTGAAACATGTCTCATTCCCAAAGTAACCAAACTGTAATGATTGTGGATTATTTGTTGCGTACTTAATGGCAAATCCGACTAAAATAGTTACTTTGCAGCCGACCAATGAGGTAAGAGGACATTGTTTTCCACGTTCACACTCATGGTACTTTCCCAAACTAATACAAGTTACCTTCATTTAGTGGGACTCACAAGAGCAACAATGTCATTTCGTGTTGAACCTTATTTTCTGTGATGAAAATCGTCTCTCAATAGAAGTGCAATGACAAGCAACAACTTGGTTTAAGGAGGAATGCCATAAGTGGGGTGGTGTATATGTACAAAATGAGCAAATCCTGTCCATTGATGAGTGTGAGAAAGCTATTGATGTTAGGGGTAAGTGTAAGAGGAAGAGCAACAGAAAAGCATCATAGTCTATCTGTAACTTCATTATTTTGTGTATAAAAGTTTCATTATTTTCTATCTAGTGCCAACCTTGTTTGGGCATCAAGTTGTTGGGCGAGGTCACCCATAGTTTTCAGTAAGGGATTTAAGGGCCTATTTTTTAGACCTTCTATTATTAGGCTTATGAATTTTTTGGTACACATATTTTGTTCTAAAACGTTAATGCAACATGTTCAGAAACTAATGGGAAAAGGAGTAGTGTTGTTTATACATGTACAAAATATCCTTTGCTAATCATATGGTCATTCGTACCCAGTTCAACATCAAATACTTCTAGTTCTAAATGGGTTGTTGATGCAAATGTTTCAAATGTTGCTTTAAGTGACTATAAAGGTGCATTCATATCCTTGCTTCTCAACCCAAACTTTCATGCTAGACCCACACACGAACACATAAGGCAATTCGAAAAAAAAAATTACATTGCACATGTAATCTAATAAGTTTGCGAAAATGTTGGAAAATTTAATGAGAATTAATATAGCTATGTGACAAACATGGATACCTTCTTCATTCACAATCATCATTTGTGATTGCAGCATTGCTATGTACGACTCGGGGTATGAAACAAGGGGACATGATGACACTAAATGTTCTATTTAGAAAAGGATAAATCCATGCAAAAAAAAGTTACCCATGTGGGATGGACATGTTGAGGGCTCTGTTCTAGCCACATTTAGACAACCAGGCATCTCCATAGATGTTGTACACGTTGATCATGCCTACTGGCCAAGTTGTGTGCCTTCAGTGTCTGGTGCATGAATTGTTGTTGCAACGTTTTTGCCATCCTTCATCGAGCCAAACAGACTTTTTCCCTCTCCACTGCTCTCAGCCTTAACTGTGTCACCTTTCCCTGAGCTCTTCTTTCACGGACTCCTTTCTTCATTTTGTCTTCCTTCGTCCTATTTTTACTTTCACTCTTATCGAGTCTCGAATATTGATCATGTACAGTTATTGGTCAAACATCCCACCATCAACGGAAGCTTGCCATGCCTTAAACATCTCACCGACTTTAACTATCAACTGATCAATCTCTCCTTTGAGTCTTATGTGTACCTCACCATCATACCGAGAAGCAAAATGTATGAACTTGTTTTAAATGTTGGAAAGCTGATTACATTTCACAACTTGTTGTGCTTCTGAATTACTTGGACTAAGTGAAGACACCTAAATTGGCTATTTCTTCACGTCCTTCATCCATCTCCGTAGTATCAAAGACTCAGGTATGTTTAATATCTTTTCTACCTTCAATACCGAGACAATGTGGCTATAAGGAATACTTGCATTTCATGGATGTGCTAAGGTCATTGAGACGAGTTTGTTGGACATTTAGAAATGTTAATTCAGTAACATAATGGGCGAGGCTCAATGTCTTACCTATGCATATCAGTATTTTGCAAATGTATTCAAACTTGGTTGTTTCACCATCATAAGTCAAAACATAAAGGGCGGCTGTTAAAGCGTATCTATGAATAGTGTATTTTTTCAACACACCAACATGCTCAATTCACATGGCATAATTTTGTGTTTCGTCAAGTATGTGTTCTTTGACTCGGATCAACATTCTTAGCGTGTACACCTGCCTTGCATGTCTTTCAACAAGCTTCAAATGTGTGATCACCTGTGGTTATATATGTCAAGAAATGAAATGTTCCTCAACTTTTACCTCTTGAAGCTGATCAAGGACAAGGACAATGACAACACGACACGCAAAGTCATAAAGTTTCAGCTGTGAACCCAAGTACTGCTTTTGAAAAAAGTTCATACCTTCTGACCGGTAGGTGCTAGTCATCCTAGCGAAGAACGTGCCTTTCAAATGCTTGGTAACCCATGACTCTTGCTTCTTCTATGTTTCAATTACCCAAACATTCGTTGACAAACTGTGCTCTTCGACTACTTCAAAATGGGCAGTTTCTAGATCCCAAAGTCATCGATAGGTAGCATCAAGTGGGCAAACACACCCTCAAAATGGGCAGTTTCTTCACATTTGTTTTACAATTCCTTAACAAATGCCATGATCACATCCAATGTTAACTTCAGGAAATGCGACTGTATAGCAAGTTTTATACAAAAGGCTCAATCTGTTAGGATAGCTAACAGCATCTTCCCACCCATGCACTTAATAAAACAGCTAAGTAACCATGTACAACAGGCCTCAGACTTATTTGTTACAAGGCCACACCCAAACATGGTCATCATAAAGTGGTGGTTAAGGCCCAAAATGACAACAAAAGGTAACTTGTACCTATTCATTTTGTATGGTGCATCAAAGCATATCTTTTTGCTCGCATGCTGGCTTCTTTGATTCTCAAAACCACCACTCGCTAGTAGTTACTTCACGCTGCAAGTGATGAGGTTTGAGCTTTCAATCCCTTTGTGTTTCTCATCAATGTTAATTACTGAAAATGACCGCCTACTAGACCTTAATGATTTTGGCCCATTGCTCGGACTCGATCTTTCTCATTCCTTTATCGCTCTAGCCATCAGAAGCTTAGGTAATTGTATCAACTTACTTGATTTTTCTCCTATTAACTATTTGATCCGATTTTACCAAATTATTTTTTTAGTGAGTTATTCTTTGGTGTATGGCTTTGCTTGGCTGTGGTTCCTTAATTCCTAATTTCATCCTTTGTTCCTGAAAGATTATGTTAGTAAGTCTTGGCAACTCCCTCCTTTACTAGTAGAGATTTCCCCTTAGAAAGAGGTATGTTATGAATCACATTCTTTGCTACTTTAGCTTGTCGATTCTTGATTGCTTGCTCATGTAATTAAGACAACAAATTAATTTTGGTCAGGCACCTTCTTCACAACTAAAATTAGATATAGCTCGACTTGAGAAAGAAATGGAAATATTTTCACAGGAGAAACTTGTTAGTGTTGTGCCCAAAAGCCAATCATGAGATGATTGTATTTTTGCACATTGAGTCATGATATTTTATTAAGGCATTAATCCAGCAATTATGTTTGTTGTTTTGTTTCTGCGTAACTTAACAAACATAATTGTAACCCTAGAATAATGATATTCTTAAACGTCACTGGTCTAGTATTATTGTGGAGCGGGTTGCAATAATACATAACGACTAGCATATGTGGAGACTAATATGAGATATGTAGTCTACATATGGGTACAAGTTGGAGAACTTGTGCACTGGACCAACCCACCATGAGAACACTACATGGATCGTTATATGAGTGTCATAAGTGATTTTCATAGTGATCATGGTATATGTAGTCCTTCGACCTAAGATCATCAAGGTTCCCTACATGTGAGTCACATACTTTAATACTTTCCTTTGTTGCTCGTAACTGAGTGAACTAGAAGGAGGTCATTGGGTATGTCACATATCATGCGGAGGGATTTGTATGATCAAGATGGGATTTGTCCCTCCTATGTAACGGGAGTGATATCTTCGGGCCCCTTGATAGAGTAAGACTTAGAAAAATGCATGGCCATGCTCAGATGAGTTGATATACGATATCAATGTCATCAGTTTAAGTTGGTCTACTCGGTAATCAAGAAACCAAAGATTGGGCTATACGAGAGTGACACATTCCATGTCCCGTGCTTAGTGTTGATATCTTGGACAAAGGGACAATGACATATATCGGTGATGATCATAAAGGTTTAGTCGAATCATCGACAATCTTGTCACTTGGGTAGCAATGATGTGTTGCTAGACACCGCTCATTGCTTATGATCATAAATGTGATTTATGATCATTGCCAACGTGATAAGAGCCTATTGGGTCGCACACATAGAGCTATTTGGATCATTAGAGTGCATGGGCTAATTATTTGGGTTATGGTTTCACTTTAATTTCGTATTAATAATGGGCCCAAGAGTTAAGCCATTATTAAGCCCGAAATTAAATCCTAATTGGATTAGGGCTTTGAAACCCATTAGGCCTGGAAGTTGAGTCTCACTATAAATACAACTTCTAGTGAGAAATTCGCAGGTCTCCTTGGCCTAGCCTCCCAAAAGGACAGCTGCACTCTTCTCTTGCAATTCCTTGGAGGACACAAGCTAGCACTGCGAGCGCAAGAGAAACGCATCTGCCGGGACGTGGTAGAAGCGTGGTGATCCCGAGAGGCTCATGTGGATACCATAGAGAGCTTGAACACGTTAACTGTTCAGGTTTTGTGATTCGACTCTACAGTTGAGTGAGAGATCTCAACCGAAAATTAGGTATGAAAATTTTCGAACACCCGGTTTACCCCGTTTCACTTGGATCCTGGAGGGTTTCGGTTAAATTCCTCTGCGCTGTTTGGCTCCCGAAACCCAACAAAACTATGCTATGAAGCCCAGATAAGGGTAATCCTCTACTCCTTCGTCTTTGTGTGTATTTTTGTGCCTATCTCTAACTCTCCTTGTGAAGCATTAAGCCATAGGGAGTTGAAATCTATGTCAAGCAGCAACCATATATTTTGACAAGTAGATATGACTTCTTGGTACTACTTGTGGTGATGTAATGTCTTCATGTCTTCATAAAATTAAATGATTCTATTTTATTATCTTTTGGTTGCATTAAGTATTATTATCTAAAATTCTTCCTTTTAGGATGGAGAACTTATACAGCGTGCACTTTCATTATACCGTTTAATGATTGTTTGTTTGGTAGACCTGATGGGTAGATTTAGAATGTCGATGCCACCAACTTGCCTAATCAAATTTGCCTTTATGCTTGAGCATTTTGTTGAAGATGCAATGGAATTGCTTATATTTGCTTCTTGGATACCAAGAGCATTTAGATGGTGTGCTCTTAGTAGGAATATGCTTTGTTTTCCCATCTAACTTTTTTGCATGATTTTTGCAATCGGCTTTTCTATGTGGTACATGTATTCCTTTCTTTCTATTTATTTTTGTTTTTTTAATTGATAGAATGATTTCATGAACTTTATCATAATGTTCATGGCGAACTTAGAGTTTATCAATAATCCATATTTTAGGGAAAAAATGGTAGAAGTTCTGAAATGTTGGATACCCTGCAGACGGTGATTCAATTAACTTTTAGTGGTGAAGTATATAGATGTTTTCTTAATTTATACACTTATGGCTCCTGTGTGTAGGCATCTATGTACTTACACTATTTTTTTCCTTCCTAGTGGTTCATTGGCTATTTCCACATTGTTTGTAGGGCACAAACTCTCTCTATAGTATCCTTTTAGGATTCTTTTAAAGTTATATGTAGACATTCAGTTCACAGGTTCTCATACATAGGTATTTTTGCACTATTGTTATTATTATTTAAGAATTTTACTTATATTGCATGTGATGATGGAAGGAAGAAGTTTTCATCAGTTTTATACTTTTAAATCCTTTAGCTTGTTTGCAGAAAGAAAATGTGAAGAAAGGTTTCAACTAGCTAAGGGAATGAAGCTTCTTTAGAGGGGTAAAATATTTAATATATTGTTTTTTTAATAAGTCAAGATTTTGGTTGGTAGTTTTTAGTTGAAAATGTTTGTTGTCAATGAGTATACCATGATACAAACATTTCTTTATCTGTTCAAGTTTTCAGCTGGTTCCTTGATGAGTGTTTCTGATTTTCATCTGTTGAAATCCCACCCTCATTTCTAATTAAAGTCATTGGCTCAACTTTTGGTGTCAAAGGTCATTTAGGTTTTTGTATTGTTTATTTAATTAATGAAAAATAATACATATGTTAAAAAAGCACCAAGATGTGTCCTCCCACCAAGGAAAATTTTATGATTCTTCTTACATTTTTCTAAGCAAGAATTTAGTAATTGGATTAGAAAATCTGCTATCTATGGATGATATTATTCAAAGTGCCACATCTCATTCACTTCAAAAAGAGCCTTTTTATCTAAACCCTTATTCATTCTCAAAGCCTTTCTTTCTTACAATAGACTTACTAAACTTGTTTGATCATTATTGATATGAAAAATGGTAGGTTACCAAGAAAAGTGCAACAACACTAGAATTTTTCAAGTTAATAACATGTTTTCATGGGTTGAATGGTCAAATTTTAGTTGGTGTATTTGAATCAGATTTGTGACTTTAAACACCTTTCATTTGATAAATTGAACATGTTTTCCAAGTTTGGTTTAAGGATTTGGTCAGGAAGTGAACAAACCCTTCAAACTAGTAAGTGAACACCAAAATATAAGAACACGTGTAAGTGAAATTGGCATCCCACTATTGTGTGGCAATGATAGGCTATGTCGAGGCTAGAAGTTGCTGAACTCCAAGTCCTACTTGTTCATTTCAATAATCTTTTGTAAATTAAACTCAAGTTAGGGAGTTTTGTCTTTATTGGGGTAAAGGGACTAAGTTGTTGCCTTGTGATTTTCAGGCTTGCATTGATTTATACTAGTATACTGTGTTTCACTTGTAAACTTTTGAGCTTAAGGATTTAAATACAATTTATTACAGATTTGTGCATTACTTTCGTTTGCATGTATTTAGTTATTTTATATTCAAATTTCTCATTCATCTAGTGCTGGAACTTGACAGAAAGTATTTTTACTATTGTTTTTTAACTAGCAAAGTTTGAATTAAGAATGGACTTTTTGCTAGGAAATGAGTTTTGGCATAAAACTTTGTGTGCATGTTGAAGACCATATACCTATTTCTGCAGTAAAATGATAGACTTGCAACAAGTTAGACTGCAAGTTTACTAACCTGTTTTGGTGGTTTAAGTTATGAAATTTTGATTTATAACTTAAAGTACTTGGTCAATACTTTCATCAAGTTTTATTTGGTTAATTATTAGTCATAGATTTCTTTGAGAAGCATGTGAAATGGAAATGGGAGATAGTATGTTTGAGTTGTGTTATTTTTTTATTTTCAGTTTTTTTTCTTTTTATTATTTTTTTTGTTACAGCATGTGCATATGATGTTTAAGAAGAATAAAATAAAAGTACAACTTTATTACGGTCTTTATAGTTCAACAAAATGAATGAAGAACTAAATTTACATAATTAAAAACAAGTTTAAGCTAAATATTATTCTGTTAGTGAGTTTTGCAAATTTGAAGTCAATTAAGCAACTCATTTGGCAAAGTTGAGTGTTCCTTCAATTCCATAATCAATAAGTATATTTGGGCTTTCAAGATGACAGTACAGTTGATGGTGTTGAATGATATCATGATTAACTTAAGCAGAATATGCAGCTGAGTGTGTAAAATAACTGACTGTAATCAAGAGTAAAATAAAATTAGAATAGGTATATTGTAAGGTAAAAAGGAAAAAGAAACACTTGTATGAGATACTACCAGGTTATATCTGCGTGAGCCAGTCAACACCTCCATCCATAACATCACCCATATAGCAAAATCATAACTATAGAGTAACAGACACTAACTTTAAATAGCTAGTATGATGCAATTTCAAATGAAATAGGTACAAAATGGCAACGTACATATTACCTACTAATTTGTGTTGGGACTTCATCAAGCACAATTATCTTAAACTAAGTTACCTTTGAATATGTATGGTAATTTGTTTCATAGAATGGTGGATGCGCAAATAGGTGTTTGAGATATTCCATCTATTGAGAAACGTGATTGTCAACATTAATATTCAAGAGAAATAAGAACAAATTGGATTATGAGTTTTGTGGAAAATACAAAAATAATTAAAATACTAACCACTTTGTTTATCTTGGCAATTCATGTTATATGAGTTTTACGTGTTGGCAGTGAATCAACAAAAAAGACCTCAGCATTTTTCATGTCTACCATAGCCAGATACTAACCATTGGAATGAAGATCTTGTGGAAAAATAAAATAAAATGAGTAAGATATAAATTAAAAAAATAAAACAAAGTTGGCTTGTAATGATAAAAATAGCTGATGCAGTTACCACATTACAATTTTTCAAATGACTCATAAATCTATCTTCATTCTTGTATATTTCTTTTATCTCTTCATCTATAGTAAAGTTTTTCATCTAAACCAGTACCTAAAAGAAAAAAAAAACAAAGTGAATAATTTCAACTTAAGTGGTAATTACAATAATGTAAAATATCATCCTTTGATGATTTTTTTTTTTTACCGAAAATGTTGTTGGCAAGAACTAATTCACCACTATACCAATTTTCTTTTCTCTATGGGTTAAATAACAAACCCATAGATTAATCACCTATACATTTAGGAAACATATTAATAAAATTTGTAAAAAAAAATAATGTGTGTATAAACATAAAGTTTTGTGAACCTTACATGAGCTTGGACATATTTGGTTGGTGCAAGAGATTATAATCCTTGTCTTGAGCAAATATGGTCAAGATCTCCAGCATCATTGAGTGGCTCCCTACAATAAAACCAATGTAGTAAGTAATAATAATAAATTATTGTTCCATTTTGTGCTAAAAATTTTTAAAATTTAAAAGTAAAATAAATTAAGTGGGCATATGCTAATGGCTTCTCGGTAGAGAAAGTGTAAGCCACTACAGCAATTTCATCTTTTGACAAGCCCATACTGGACGTGATGTTAAAAGGTATATGCACATCTTGTTAAAAAAGAACAATAAGAATTTTTGTTCAGTAAATGTAATTTTTTGTGAATTATAATTTCTTAATAGAGTAGTAAATATAATAAGTAAAATATAATAACCTTTGGGGGGGTAAATTTTAAATCTACAAGGATTGAACTTTCAGGAGTTTGAGTATTGCAGACATGCTTAAGTGGTGAAACTGCATCAATTACATGAAAACTTCTATCATGCTCTTCAATTGCTTTACCAGTTTGTGAATTATAATGAAAAGTTAATTCACTATTTTTTTTTGCTAGTTTAGCACACAAATCACTTTTGCTGTGATTGTAGATACAAAATCCTTTTGAAATGAGTCCAAGTTTTTAGTATTTTTCATCATGTCTTTGAATAGAATGACCATGTCTTCCTTCAAGTCTGAAATGAAATTCTCAAGTCTTAACACTCGATCAACTATCATCTGTAAAATACCGCACTACAACAAAATGATATATAGGTGACATACGTTTACCAACGTTTTCAAAACAATGTTGGAAAAGACATACTATTACTAACATGTTTAAATAAAATACAGGTAAAGAACTATTATTACTAACAAATTTCAAAAAAATGCAGCTAAAATGACTCCTTATGCTCGACATGCTTTAAAAATTGCAGCAAAATATCTATCCAAGCCCAACAAGGTTGAAAAAATGTAGTTAAAAGTCCACCTAAGCTTGCCTAGTCTTTAAAATGTAGCTAAATAGTTCGGCCCATTAACCAAGCCTTACCCGGTCCAAAAAATAAGAAGATGGGGAGGGGGGACACGTACAACCTCTTAGCTAGAAGCTTCCTCTGCCATCACTGCCACTCGGTGGCCTTCTCAACTAGAAGCTTCCTCTGCCATCACTGTTACTTGGTGGCCTTCTAAGTTGAAAGCTTCCTTTATCGGTGCTTCTTCTGTTCCTTCCACCACTTCTTCATCTGCTCCTCTCATTACCACTGTCTTTCACTCACCACTACCTCTAGTTGTTTTGCTGACCTGTTGTGTTACCTCCAGTTGTTCTGCTAAGCTGTTCATTCATCCTTCATAGGTTTGCCCAAATCTCTCTATTCTTTGTGGTTTATTGATTTTGATGATTTGTTCGTCTGATTTTGTTATTGTTTCAAAACTATCTTACATCTAATTTTCATAGGTTTGTTCCAAATCTTTCATCCACATTGGTTTGTCTGATTTTTATTCACCAAATGTAAGTAATGAACTCTACTCTTGAGCTTCCATCAGAATTTGTCTGTTACATTGGGCCACAATTGAACTTGTCATTGATCTGAACTTGTCATTGATCCTAGCAAATCGATGCTAGGTACCAAATGAATATAGGTACCGGAATTTGGAAACAAGTATAAATGCATTTTATAAGTTCCATTAGGCTTTTATCTTTTCTCATCTCTTATAATATTCTCCTGCCCATGTTACAATTGCTATTTCAACCCTTTGAAGATAATATCAAGCTTTTTAACATCCATGGAACAATTTTAAATCCCACAAGAAACAAAGTCTACAAATCTTGTTATACAAATGGCAGAAAAGAGACTTGTCTAGACATAGAGCTACAAGATTTCAAATGCATAAAAGTGTGGTTAGGCAAAAATTTGACTGCATAAATAGCTTCACTATTGACATATTTTCTTAGGACATTAGTACTTCATCTAGGAAATAGCAACATTGACACAAAACTAAAATAGAGGTGGGGTTTGCAACAATAAAAAAATCGGAATGATATAGTAACTATTAAGTCTATACATGAATTAAGGCAACAACTCTCTTGGCTAGCCAACACATAAATAGTACTGTGCTGTATTCTGTAAATAAAGTGGTTGTCATTTTTATGAAATCTATATTACAAAATTACCTTTGCCTTCTTCTATAAAATTTCAGTTAATGTGTGAAACCCAAGGGTTGTTGTACTTATTTTTCTACAAGTTTTTGTTGATATTTGTTTAATAATCTCCATCATAATTTGTTTTCATCTATGCGCCTAATTCTTCCCAATATTTTCCATAGATTTTGGGTAGTGATGCAGTAGGAATTGATGCAGTACTTAAAGAACTTTTGGAGATAAATATGTACTTATGGAGCTCCAACTTTTAGTTTTACGTTTACTTCTTTGTGGATGTATGGATGTGAGTTCTAAGGGCATGACTACAACAATGAAAAAAAATCACATTTTTCATATCTTGACTTTCTATATGTATAAACTTATTGCAATTTTTATTAATTAAAAATTTTCATTATTCGATATGAATTTTCTTGCAATTTGTATTGATGATAATAATATAGTATTTTGACCTCCTAGTAAGAAATAAGTGGACAATGATATGCTGGAAGGAAAAATTAATATTTCAATTACCCTTTAATAGTAGTGTTTTGTTACAAACATGCTCGGAAATTTCAATGTGACCTATACATTGCTGACTTTTTTTCAATGAAAATGCTACTAAATGCAGTACATTAGTGGCGTTTTATAACCAAAAAAGCAACTAACTATAGTCATTTTACTGGCATTTTTCATAAAAAATGTCACCAATGATTGTACTTTACTTGAGTTTTAAATACAAAAAATCTTTACCAACGTGTTCCTAAGTTGTGCTTTTTTGTAATGTCCCAAAATTGTCAAAGGATGTCTTCACGTGTTTAAAAAATGCCAATAAAAGTTAAAAAAAAATGTCGCAAATGATCCCTTTTTTTGTAATGCCAATATGAAATTATGTTGTGCTATAAATTTGTGGGAAAAGATTGATGATTATATGATTGTAATTATGAAATGATAAAATGAATCACATTATTGTGCATTGCAAGGAAAAAAATTATTAAAGTCCATGCATCTTCTTTTTTTAAAAAAAAAAAAATTATACATGATGTTGAGAATTGCTACCCCTTTTTTTGTAATGCCAATATGAAATTATGTTGTGCTATAAATTTGTGGGAAAAGATTGATGATTATATGATTGTAATTATGAAATGATAAAATGAATCACATTATTTTGCATTGCAAGGAAAAAAATTATTAAAGTCCATGCATCTTCTTTTTTTTAAAAAAAAAAATTATACATGATGTTGAGAATTGCTACCCCTTTTTTTGTAATGCCAATATGAAATTATGTTGTGCTATAAATTTGTGGGAAAAGATTGATGATTATATGATTGTAATTATGAAATGATAAAATGAATCACATTATTGTGCATTGCAAGGAAAAAATTATTAAAGTCCATGCATCTTCTTTTTTTTAAAAATAAAAAAATTATACATGATTTTGGAGTTCCGTTTGTGCAAAAAGAAAAACAAAGTGGCAAATGCAATTATTGAGTGGGATACAAATTTATAGGATGCATTTAGAGGTACAATTTATGTGTTATTTACAGGGAAAATGTATGTATTTTAAATTTTTATTTTTAAAATTTAAATAGAACTTTTCGATAAGTAAGTTTTTGACATTCAAATAGTTTTAAACTTTTTTATTTTTTAACATTCAAATTGTTTTGAATCTTTGGATAAGTAACATTTAAATTAGTTTTGATTTTTAATATTCAAATAGTTTTGACAATTTTGAATAAGTAAGAAGATGGTCATTATATTGATCTTCTTCTTCTGTTGTTGCTACTGCTTAAATCTCGACAATTAATCACTATGTATGAGATATATAGTTATGTGTTTGAGAGACTATCATGCACGTTGAGATTTTCATCGCTCACTCACTCTAATTTGGGTTGAATTGGTAGGATGTACAAATTAAATTGATATATAATTAATTAGTTTCAGGGCTTTTTTCTTGAATTTTCCCTTACTAATTTACTGAATTTTCGCCTTAATTCGGTGGTACGTACTGGTTTTCAATATGTTTTCCGTTGGAATTTGGTTATAAATTAATTATTAGCTGATTGATCAGTTGGATTGGCGACGAAGAATTTAGTTAATCCTTTAATTGTTTAGCTCTAGATGCATGCATGCACTTAATGCATATATCCTTAATGGCTATAGTAGACATGTAGGATTATTTCCTTTTTTTAGATGGTGCGAGAAACTACTAACTCCATCTAAATCAATATATATTATGAATATTAGAACACTAAAAGAAATCTTTCAGTTGTTAATAATTTTTTTTTTCTGTAAACTTATTTGCCCTTAATTCCATATTATAGAATTATGTATTATATACAATTCTTTTTTGTGTTAATCTAAAAAACCCCTTAAGTTGCCATGAAATTTTTTTTTTTTGCTACAAACTTTTTTTTACATTTCCCAATATTTAAAACATCAGAAAAATTGTAATAATTATTTTTCCCACTTGGTCATTCTTTTTAATGTTGGAACACAAATTTTTAACTTACCAACTAACTCTGTTTCTATACTAAATAACACTAAAGTATTGTTTTTATTTTCATTATTTTTTTATAGTCAATCAAATCTTATGAGTTGTACTAATTACTTTCTCATCTCAATGAGTGTGAAAAATTATAAGCAACAATTTTCACATGTTTAGCAGTTTCATAAAAATTTGTGTATAATTATTTTTTTTTCTCAGTAAGAGAATTTTAAAATTTTTAAGTCAACTAAATACCTTTCCCGAAGGTTATCATACATCATTTTATCAAGGCCAAAGTATATTAGAAGTCCTTGAACTTTTCTAACTCGTACGAGTTGGTCCTTAAACTTTAACTCGGTCTACAGAAGCCCTTCAACTTTGTAACTCGATACATTTTCGTCCAACTCATTGATTTGACTCCTTTTTTTAATGGCTTAAATACATTAAGAGCCATCAAACTTTGACAACTCATTTAAGTTGGTCATCAAACTAGAACTTGGAATGCACAAGGTCCTAAATTTTACAACAAATAATAAGCATCATTAAAATTAATAAAAAATAATTAAAATTTATTATAAATTAAATTAAAATTGATTTTCTAGGTTGAGTCAAGAAAATTTATTAAAATTAATTAATTCATAAAAAAAATGTTTTTCAAGTACTTATAAAGTAATTATAGAATTAGCTATAAAATGATATTGGTCCTAGATAAAAAATAAAAATAAAAATAAAGATAATGTATTATCTATAATGAGAAAATAACATAATACAAAAAAATATGTTTGATAAAAAATATGGAACACAAAACTTGCAACAAAGTTTCAGTGGAAAGTAGTGCGCATGGTGAAATCTGCAACCTATAGATACTCTACTAATAGGTTATGGATATTTAGTGAAAATTACACCCATCTATCTGTCATAGATTTTGATTTTACCCCATAGGTAGACCTGCAACCTGCCACAATTTTCCATTGTCTATTAATGATTTAATTGTAATTTTTCAAAACAATAGACTAATACAAAAAAGATAAGTAACTCAAGTGATCAAAGTGTAATTTACCAAATAATATAAACCTAAACCCTATATTTTTTCCACTCTATGCCGCTTGCTAGTTCGTCTTCTTCACTAACTCGCATCGTCCATTCTCTCATTTTCTTCATTGCTTTTTCTCTCATCTTCTTCTCACATTTTCTTCTTCATCCCTTCTTCTCCCATCTTTTGCCCCCATCTTCTATCATTTTCTTCGCATCTCTCCATTTTCATCACTTTTTTTTCTAGCCTGCAAATTGACCATCTTGGAACCACCAGAACTCCACCTTTCCTGTTGGCCACCGACACTGATTAAAAAGAGAGATGAAGAAGAAAAGTTTGGAACTAGTCACTGTCATTTTTTCGTGGGTAATCTATGGGGAACCCGTTACTTGTAGATGACAAGCACGGGCATTATTTTTCGCCCATCAGGCTTGATGGCCGGGTAGCAAGTATAATGGATCCGCACCCGATTTACCCCATTGTCATCCTTAAGTTTTACCAATAACCATTTTTATTTCATCCACCATAATGTCATACCTAGAAAAATGAAAATGACCACCCAAACTATAAAATGTATTTTTTTTATTTGTACTTCTATTTAATTTTTCTTTATTTTTATTTTCCCTCTCTCTTTCCAATGCTTGGCATAAAATATAGTTTTACTTTACACCCCATGAATAAAATACATAATAAAATAGCCCATGAAAAAATTTCTATTCACAAGTTTATTAATAACTAATAATTATTACAAGTCATGAAAATTATGCAATTATTCTTTTCTTTTTATTTTTTCTTTGTCGCTCTGATATTAAGTCAATTCATCCATAAGAGATTTGCAATAAGGACTAAACCAAATAGACTTTAATTAATTTTTATGGAATTAACTAATTTCATAAATTTTTTGTTTACTAAACCTAAAAAATCAAATTTAATTAATTTATAATTAATTTTGATTAATTTTAATTAATTTTGATTAATTTTAATTAATTTTTATAATACTCATTGTTTATTGTAAAGTTTAAGACCTAATGCAATTAAATTTCTAGTTTGATAGCCAACTTAAATGAGTTGTCAACTTTGACGGCTCCTTGTATATTTAAGCCATTAAAAAAATGAGTCAACCTAACAAGTTGGACTAATACGTACCAAGTTGCAAAGTTGGAGGGCGTCTGCCAACTAAGTTAAAATTTGAGGACCAACTCATGTGAGTTGGGAAAGTTCATGGGCCTCTATGTACTTTGGCATTTTATGAAATAAACTAACATTTGGATAGAAGCCAACTAAACATGTTAGTTTGAGAAACCAGCCTCACTTCTTTTTTAATAGAGACAAATGACTATTTCATTTTTTGTATTTAATTATTCTGCTTGTTTAGATATTATCTTTTAAATATTCTTCTTGTATAGATATTATCTCTTTCCTAATAATACTCCCATGTGAATATCTTGTAAGTCTATCTCCAAAACTATCTCTAAGATAAGAATTATCTTATCTCTTATTACTGTGTATAAATACCCTGTGATTAATGAAAATTATTCACGTTCTTTTGCCAAACATGTTCTTCTTATATGGTATTAGAGCAAGTTGCTCTCCGAAAATAGACCTAAACGCTCCTTTTCTTTTCTTCTTCTTCTCCATTTAACCATGACCGACAAACTCCTAGTCACGATCAATTCTATTACCCAAGACCCAATTAAACTCACAAGCCTCAATTACCCTTCTTGGAGAGCTCAATTTCACTTGCTCCTCTTCAGTCTCAATCTACATGGCTTTGTCGATGGCACTAACCTAGCACCTGCCCTTACTACCTCCACTGCTTCTAACAAGGAATCACTCAAACCTGATTTTAATCTCATCTTTTGGCAAAGTCAAGATTCTCTCATTCTCAATGGAATATTGGCTTCTATTTCTGAGGCAGTCCTTCCTCTGATTGTGTTTTCTTAAACCTTTGAAGAAAGCCTAGTTGAAGCTTCAAGCTTTCTTTGCAAATCGCTCCAGAAGCTGCATCATGACATTAAATGAGAAACTATCCAATCATCGTGGCAACAAAATAGTAGCCGAATATTTACAATTAATCAAGAGTGTTGCTAATGATCTGGCAATGGCCCACTCCCCTGTTTCTGAGGAGGATCTTATTGTTCACAACCTGAATGGTGTTGGAACAGATTTTAAGGAACTTACTGTAGGTTTATGTGTGTGATAATCTCCAATTACCTTTGAAGAGTTGCATGACAAACTCTTTGATTATGAAGAATTTCTACACAAGAAAGATTCATCTCTTGTTATCTCTATTACTACTACTAATACAGTAGTAGCCTCCTCTTAGCCTAGTCCTCTACCGACTCCCCATTATTTTTCAAGAAATGGAGGGCGGCATCCTCCTGGTCATGGTAGAAACTTTAACACTCGAGGAAAGGGACGTGTTCCTAACTTCCACCAAAATCAATCATTCTCCAACATCTCCCGTCAACTGTGTTTTCATCTTAACCGCTCAAACCTATTGCAGCCTTTAGCAGTTCGCCACATCTCTAGTAGCTAATTTAGCCTCGAGTCAAGTCTCACAACAATGGCTGTTGGACACTGGAGCCTTTCATCATGTGACACCAAAACCAAGCTTGCTTTCTCAACAATCCAAGTACATTGGAACTAACCAACTTATTATTGGAAATGGTGATGGACTATGAATTTCTCACACTGGTTCTACCTTCTTATCAACATCCTCTCACTCCTTTAAATTACAAGATGTTTTATGTGTTCCTAATATTAAAACTAATCTCCTTTCTGTCTCAAAATTCTATCTATCTAATAAAGTCTCCATTGAATTCTTCCCAAACCATTTTCACGTCAAGGATCTGCGCACGAGGCTAAAACTGATGTGAGGAACAAATAGGAATGGTTTCTATGTGATTCTTGTGAAGGAGTCCTCTTCTCCTCCCCTTCCCAATATTGGTATAAAATCATCAGCTCAAATGTGGCACCATCATCTTGTGCATCCAACTTTACCTGTCCTTCATTCTCTTATTTCCAAATTTTCTTTACTAATTTCAGACTTCAATTTTGAGTTTTGTAATTCTTGTTTATGCAATAAGAGCCACAAACTGCCATTTAATATTTCTTCTCTTACATGCTGTTTGCCCCTTGATTTACTTTACACTGATGTTTGGGGTCCAGCTCCAATTCAATCAATTGATGGTTTTCATTATTACATTGTTTTTGTTGATCATTACACTAAGTATCTTTAGCTCTATCCCATAAAACAAAAATCAAATGTCTATGAAGTCTTTGTTAAATTCAAGTCCTTGGTTAAAAACTATTTTTAAACTAAAATTGCTCGAATTTATACTGGTGAAGATGGTGAGTATCAAAAATTGAAACCCTTCCTTGAAATCAACAGCATCTTTCATCTCCTCACCCCACCTTATACACCTTAACACAATGAACCTGTTGAACACCGACATCGTCAAATTGTTGAAATTGACCTAACTTTTTCTCCACAATGCCTCCATGCCTTCCTCCTATTAGATATATGCCTTCTTCACTGCCACTTACCTTATTAATACAATGGCCACTTCAGTCGTTAGTGGTATCTCACCTTATCAAGCCTTATTTTCCCAAGTACCCAATTACCACAACTTAAAAATTTTTGGATGCTTATGCTACCCCTGGCTTCGCCCTTATAGCACTCACAAACTCTAATCAAAATCCAACCCTTGTATTTTCCTTGACTACTCCCTAAATCAAAGTGCTTGCCTTTGCCTAGACCCAACCACAAATAAAATTTTTGTCTTTCGTCATGTATGTTTTGTTGAAGAAATTTTTCCTTTTCCCCATCTTTTCCCTAACACACATTTTTTATCTGGTTCAACTTTCTCTAAGTGGACATTTGAAGGAACATCCTAAGAGATCACTCCCAATAGGCCTTCATCAGTCATCCTACTTTAACAACCTTGTTTAGGTACGTCTCCCACTTCTACCTAACCTTCATCTCTTGACACTCCCGGCCAAATTGTTCCCTCATTCGTGTTTGAGCACCCCACCCCCACCGCCCCTTTATTGTCCTCATCTTCTTCATCCTCAGGCCACACCACTACCCCTATTGCACTATTTCCACACACCTATGCCAGATGGAAACACAACCAATCTATTCCTCCTCCATCTACCCCTTTACCTTCTACCCCCCTCCTCCACCGCCTCAACCACCAACGTGCACTCATCGCATCCTCACCTGTTCTCTCACTGGCCATTCCAAAGCTACCCATCTGACCACTAAACATCCTCTTCCTTCCATTACTAAACCCACCATCGTCACACAAGCCCTTTGCCATCCCCATTGGAAACAAGCCATGATTGACAAATATGAGGCCTTACTTCATAATGGTACATGGGAGTTAGTTCAACGTACATCCTCACATAATATTGTAGGCTACAAGTGGATCTTTTGCACAAAGCACAACTCTAATGGCACAATCTTTTTGGTGTCTTTCTTATTTCCTTTAGCTATAAAGCTTCTCTAGTGGATCCATCCTTGTTCATCTACAATCATGGTGACATTATTTCCTTTTATTCTGGTTTATGTTGACAACATTATTATTATCGGCAACCATTCCACCTTTATTAAACAATTCCTTCACTTTCTTGCTGATCATTTTTCCTTGAAGGACCTTGATGATCTCAACTATTTTCTTGGTGTGGAAGTGGCACGTACCCCCCATGGTGGCCTCTTCTTTTCTCAACATAAATACATCACTTATCTTCTCTCCCGAGCCAACATGGATGATGCTAAAGACTCTCCAACTCCACTCTCTACCTCAACACCACTAAGTTTAAATGATGGCTCTTTTCCCGTTAACGCCACTTTCTTCCGTAGCATTGTTGGTGCATTACAATATCTATCTTTCACTCACCCAGATATTGTGTTCGTAGTCAATAAGCTGTCACAATTTATGCATCAACCCACCGACTAGCACCTTCGTTCTCTAAAACGGGTACTTCATTATCTCAGACTAACTCTCTTTCATGGTATTTTTCTCTGGAAAAGCTTCTCCCTACAACTTCATGTATATTTTGATGCTGATTGGGCTGGTGACAAAGACTCTTATCACTCAACCTCTACCTACACAATCTATCTTGATTACAATCATGTTTCCTGGATGTCAAAGAAATAGCGTATTGTTGCCCGATCCTCAATTGAAGTTGAATATCATGCTACCTCCACTACTGCTTGTGAAGTTGAATGGTTGCATTCTGTCCTTTGTGAACTTGGTTTCCACCTAGCACAGCCTCCACTACTGTTCCGTGATAATATGAGCACAACATATCTGTTTGCCAATCCTGTGTTTTACTCCAAAATAAAGCACCTTACATTAGACTACCACTTTAATCGGGAAAAAGTCATAGCTAGACAACTTCAAGTTCTATACATCCCAACTAAGTTGCAACTGGTAGATGCTTTCACCAAACCTCTCCCCCGCCCTCGGTTTGAACAACTTCGGTCCAAGATAGATGTCACTGAAGGTTCCACCATCTTGTGAGGGCATAATAAAGAAAAATTACTATTTCATTTTTTTTATTTAATTATTCTGCTTGTATAGATATTATCTCTTTAATTATTCTACTTGTATAGATATTTTCTTTTTTCCTGATAATACTCCTTTATGAACATCTTGTAAGCCTATCTCCAAAATTATCTCTAAGATGGAAATTATCTTATCTCTTATTACTGTATATAAATACTCTGTGATTAATGAAAATTATTCACGTTCTTTTTCCAAGCCTGTTCTTTTTATATTTTTTACATGTTAGTTTGATTACATGTCAAAGTGAAGGATGTTAGATTTGCACAACACTTCCGATAATGCTTTGGTGTTAAAAACATGAGAATTTAAGTTAAAGGATACTAGAAGGCATGATTAAAACAAGTCCTGCACCTGGGAAATCAGAATTTATGTTCTAATGTTAGTACTCTATATTATAGTTAGGAAATGTCTGGGTTATTATACATTCTAATAAAAGAATAAATATTTGTTGGGTAACACCAATAAAGCTTTATGGAGACCGCCATCTTACAATGAATAAATCATATCTTTCAATCAGAAAATGATTACAACTTTAGAAGTGTAAAAAAATTGACAACTGTAATTCAAGATGGAGGTAGGAACATCGAAGTACCCATGTTATTAGGGTTGGACTGGTAGAAAGTGTCTATTAAACCTTCATTAGAAACTTACAAAAAGGGTTGCACAACATATATTCTCAAAGGTCACAAAGATCAAAAAGTTATAACAAACTATAAACCTCTTTATACCATAAACAATACTACTGCTAGCACATGTCATTCACGTAACAAAAAATAAAAGCATGAAAATTACCATGTCGAGTTCATCATGATGCAAACAACCATCTACATCCAATTCATTATCAGGTAATATTATATTTATATTTCTTCACCCATTAGAGCTAGGTACTTCAATTCCATCATTTCTCGGACATAAATGCTTACAAGTAGTCAAACCCCTACTCACTCCTTTTTCTTTGGATGACCCTACATCATATTGATATAAAATTAAAAGAGAATTGCTTCAAAACATTAATTTGAGAAGTGAAATTCTAATATTTTTCCTATAAAAAAACATATACTTATAACACATACATTTTATTTATTTTTATTGAGTGGATAAATGCACCTTTGGTTTTGGTGACAGTAAAATCTAGAATATTTTTTGTTGGCTGATTAGCATTCATTGATCCAAATCGCTCATACTTGAAAGTTAACAAAACAATTTATTTGTGAGCATCATTGAAGCTTGTAGTCGACTGAAAAGCAACAACACACATTCTTTTGCAAGTAAAAAAAAATGCCCCCAATTTAATAGCCACCAATCTTTCATGAAAAATATCTGGTTGGCAGCTTAAAGATTCTCAATCCTTTGGATTTTTAGCCCCCTTATTCAATATGAATGAATTTGGTATCTCTGAAGTATGCTAGAGTTCCCAAGTAAAAATCATGTGAGCACATAGAATGTCAATACTTTCCTACCTTTTACATGAACGCTTCGTATGAGAATGGTTGACATTAAATTCCACCACCCAATTAAAATCTAGCTATCCAAACTTGCAAAATATATATGTATGCACATGTTTGACTTCTTCTTTATGCACCAAATTAATTGCATTACTAATATTGAGTTGCTTGCGAAACATGTAAAAATGTCTTTTAGGAAAATACAGCACTTGCATGATGTTCAAGTTAGCAAACCTCACTTGTTAGAATAGGTTCAATATGCAAGGTTTCAAAATCAACTTTTGTCTCCTTCTAACGAAGGTGAGATAATGCTCAATCAAAATGATGCATGAATTCAAGTAAATTGCAGTTATCTACAAGATATCTTTTTAAATGAGCATTAATCTCCGCACAATATGATGTAGCACTAATGCCACAAAAAAACTTTTCATGCAAGTATGCTGCTGCCTAATATTCTCATTTTTTCTTTATACCCCTAACCCATGTATGAGTTTCAACTCCAAGACGATAAACCACTTCATCCCATATTGCATCCAACTTATAAGTTGAGACCTCCACTTTAGCTAGTCTTCCCATTCATGTATCTGAGTAGAGATCACAATGCTCATACATATACATCTTCTTTCTCATTTACAAGCATTGTATCTCCAAAAAAAATTGTTTGCTTATAATGATTCACTCCAAAGAATACTATAAATGGTTTGTTATAGAAATGCCAACACATCTCCAAAACATTCAAAGTCCAAATGAGACATATCATCAGCTCAAAACATGTGCTCTAACTGACCTATTTCATCAATGGAATAATTGAGAAAAAACTGTTCATCTGATCCTTGTTTCCTTTGCAACTATGCAAACATTTTATTTGCGTCACCATTCTATACTTTCGACCGTCGAACTTCAGTGTTGTAGTACACATCCTTCCCTGTAAATCCCATTTTACTAAAACCACCTGCTTGCTCTTTCATAACTGCAATTATATAACTTGTTCCTACACCTTCTCTATTCAAGCTCTCTATCTAAATAGCATCACCCTCAATAATATTCCTATGGCAAGGAACATAACATACTTGCCTAGGGACAACGAGAGCATGATTTTTTTCACTTACAAACGGAGACACATTCCATCTTTGTGTTGTAGGATTTATATGGAAATGAAACCTCACACCACATCTACACCTAGTTTCACCCTTAGGTTCTCTTTGCCTATTTACTTTATTGAGGAGTTTGTTGTTTTGCTTTCCCTTTCTTGAACAAACCCACTTACACGATATGACTTCGTATTTACTTTTATAACCATACTCATATTTCCTAACACCAAACCCATTAGCTTTTGCATATGTCATATAAAATTCCTCCATTTCATCTAAGTTATTAAACTCCATAGCTTTAACTTCTAAATTAGTCAGTTGGTCCAATGGCTTCCTGGCCAAGTTCTCAAACTCCATAGCTTTATTTTCTAAAAATATCAAACTACAAATTAGCTAAATAAAAGATTCATAAACATGAAAAACAATACTTAATGATTATAACCTTTAGTAAAATAGCAGATACTATATGAACCAATAAACTTTTATTTAACCACAACAACAATACTTCAGCAACAATACTTAGGTCTTTGAACTAAAAAAAAACCATATCACAAACAAATTTGTACAAATTTTTGCTCATAACAACAAATCCACTATCACAAAGACATAAAAATCAAATCCACTATCCATAATACATAGGTTCCTGATTTGTTGGTTCTATTTTTTTTCACTATCACTAGTTAACTGGTTCTACTTTGTTGCTACTGATTTTTTTTTCTTAACTAGTATTGATATGAAGAGCTGGTTTTAATTATTAAAATTTTAAATTATAGTACGAAATTGATCTATTTTAAGGAAATAAATATAGAAATGCCATCAAGCAAATTTTTGGGAAAAAATTCCCAAATCACATATCATGCACAGTGGAAAAACAAACATGATCAAACAAGCACAAACGAATTTAACGTAATTCAGCTTTTAACTAGCCTGTATCCACGGATGAAAGAAATCCAATCAAACAAAATATAGAGATTATAGTAGAGGTATGCCTTTAGTGCTCATGCTGGCCTATGGATCTGCTACACACCACTAATAGCTCTAATATCTTGCCCTCACACAATTATAAGATATGAGAATCACAAAAGGCTTCTCATCCTAGCCCTCTTCAACCTTTGGACCTCTCCTCCTGAAACCCCCACATCTTGCCTCTTCACAACAATTGGCTTTTCTCCCATGCCCAAAACCTAACACAACAAACCTTTTTAACAGTTATACACAAACCCAAATAATATCAAAATAGGAAAACTAATCCCAAACAAATAGGAAAACTAAAACAAATCCTAAACAAAATCAAAATCTTTAAGTTTCTTCGATCGGAGCCAAAAAAACCCAACAATCTTCACCTTGGCCCAAATCCTTCCAAATGCGAGCACATGCGACTGCAACCACAAACAAATGACCATGACTACGAACATCAAACACCACCAAGACACGAACACAACAATGAATGGAAATGACCACGAACATCATGAACACAACAACAAATGGAAACAACCATGAACATTAACACCATGAGCATCAACACACACGAACAAAATCTTCAATCTTTAAACTTGTACGAGCCATCGGTACCACACCGAAACTATTGTCAAATATCCCTAGGATGATTCCCTAAGGCTTCACCAAACAATCAAAATGCTCCACCATGTCAAGCACCGAACTATACGCTCCACCATGCTATGAACACACCATAAAGCTACACCATGCCAAGAATGCACTATATGGTCCACCATGCAAGAACCATGCCATAAGCTCTAAGTCACTTGTTGGGAAAAAAAAATCCCCAATCACCATCATGTGCAACGAAATAACAAACATGATCAAACAAGCACAAATGAACTTAACGTGGTTCGGCTCTCAACTAGCCTACATTCACGGATGAGAGAAATTCAATCAAATAAAATATAGAGATTACAGTAAAGATATGCTCTTAATGCTCACATTAGCCTATGGATCCCCTACACACCACTAATAACCTCAATATCTTACCCTCATACAATTATAGGATATGAGAATTGCACAAGACTTCTCGTCTTAACTCTCTCTGGCTTCCAGACCTTTCCTCTATCTGAAACCCTTACATCTTGCCTCTTCACAACAATTGGCTTTTCTCTTATGCCTAAATCCTAACAGAATAAGCCTTTTTATAGGCTACACACAAACTCAAACCATATCAAACTAGGAAAACTAAAACCAAATTTTAAACAAAATCAAAATCCTTAAACTTCTTAGATTTGAGCCAACAAACCCAACAATCCCCATCTTCGCTCAAATCCTTCCAAACATGAGCACATGTGACTGCAACCATGAATGAATGACCATGACTACGAACATCAAATACCACCAAGGCATGAACACAACAATGAATGGAGACAATCATGAACACAACAATGAACAAAAACAATCACGAACATTAACACCATGAGCATCAACACATATGAACAAAATCTTCAATCTTTAAACTTGTACTGAGTCATCGGTACCACACCGCAACTATTGTCAAATATCCTTAGGACGATTCTTTAAGGCTTTACGAAACAATCCAAATGCTCCACCATGTCAAGCATCGAACTATACACTCCACCATGCTAGGAACACACCACAAGCTCTACCATGATAGGACCATGGCATAAGCTCTGATACCACTTATTGGGGAAAAATTTCCTAATCACCCATCATGCGCAACAGAATAATAAACACGATCAAACAAGTACAAATGAATTTAATATGGTTTAGTTTTTAACTAGCTTACATCCACGGATGAGAGAAATCCAATCAAACAAAATATAGAGATTATAGTTGAGGTATGCCCTTAATGCTCACGCTAAACTATGGATCCCCTACATATTGCTAATAACCTCAATATCTTGCCCTCACACAATTACAATATATGGGAATCACAAAATGCTTCTCATCTTAGCCCTCTCCAGCCTTTAAACCTCTCTTCTTTCCTGAAACCCTCACATATTGCCTTTTCATAACAATTGGATTTTTTTCTCATGCCCAAACCCTAACACAACAAGTCTTTTTATAGGCTACACACAAACCCAAACCATATCAAAATAGGAAAACTAAAACCAAATCCTAAATAAAATCAAAATCCTTAAGCTTCTTGGATTTTAGCCAACAAACTTAACACAAATGTATTTCTATTAATATCAAAAGCCAAACGGTACTAACATTTTAAAGATTAAGAGCTTATATCTTAAAATAGAAATACTGGTATAAAATGAACAAAAAATCAAAATCCACTATCATAAAGACATAAAAATCTATTGGAGAGGTTCCATTTGCATTAATAACATAAAATCATGTGAAGAAGTAGTAGCAACTCTGAATCCTTGTTGGTGCATCTTGATACATCCAATTTTCTAACAAGAGAAACAAATAAAAAAAATTGAGAGATCAGTTCCATTCATTTGCTTATATATCTAATTTTATTCCATACTAATTGACTCATATGAGCAACCTTGATAGTTCAAGTTTAGCAGTAAAATAGTCCATTTTGAAGAAGAAAACAAGTAGATGATAAACATGTTTAACATCCGGTTTCACAAGTCACTCATAATAATATGGTATAATGACTGTGACGATGATAAAAATAATAGTAACAATAACACTAGGAACAACAACACAAATGAGGTAACAATAATAAAAGCAGTAAAGAAGATAAAAAACTTTCATAATGATTATTCCAGGATTGCTCAGTTTTGGGAAAGAAACGAAAACATGTTCCATTTGAGTTGAAGGTAAGAAACTAGGCATCTAACAAAATCTAGATCATAAACAAATAACTCTACGCCGAGTTCATGATCCTTATGACACAGTAGCCTATTTGATTAAATCAAGTTAGAGTTAAGTGCACACTTTAAAATAATAAAGCTACTAACATGTTTCTTTCAGTAACAAAAATTTATACTCCATGTGCATCACAAAGTTTTAAGAATCATTTAAAGATCCAAATAGTCAACTTTTATACTCAGCATACATGGAGGAACATTCTTTCAAAGAAAAAAAAAAAGATAGATAACTATTTTACTACCTTAATTGTATAGGAATACACAAAAATAGATTATCATACATGATCATTTAAGCTAGAAACATATGCAAATAGATCCTATGTTCCATCTTTTGAAGTTTAATAGCACAGACCTCTTAGTTTGTTGTTCTTCCAATTCTTTTGTTTTGTATATTACTTTTACCCCTTGCAGAAAGAGCATTTTTCATGCAATAATACTATGTGATATAAAACAAGCATTTAAAAAAAAACTGGAAGAAAAAATCACATGTTGCATATCAAGTATAATACATGTTTCAAACTCACAAAAATTGATTCTGAAACTTTTACGGTGTTAAGAGATGCAACCTTCCCCTCAATAAAAAAAAATGCTGAGAATCCAACCACCTTGTGATAAAAGTTCCATGGTAAGGTCTATTCCATGCCAGCAAAAGTACTTGTCATGATAGATATCTTTCACAGAAAAAACAAACAAAGAGAATATCAAGATTAAATTCCACGATGAAAAATAAAAAATAAAAAAAAAATAGAACCACAGACAACAATCGACCATTATCCTTGTTTATAGGGTAATGAATACTTACCAAACATCACACTTAAAAATGAGTATATTCCCCTCAACTACAGTTTCCCTCTAAAAATAATGAAGAAAAGTCACCAAACTCAGTCAGAAGAGCAGTTAGGGCACTAAGGAAATTCAGGCAATGTAGTATTTAAATTGAAGCAATAGAATGGTCAAGTTAAAGGTCCTTAGTTACTTCTATGAATTAAAATGTAATTATTCTTTAGGAAAAAAGACTATCAAAGCTGGCTTAAGTAAGAAGGGAAGGGTTAGATATGAAAAGTTATTTATAGGATATTTAGTTCTTTGTTTTAGGGCCAAACAAAATGCATCAAGTTCTAGTGATAAGAAATACAATAAAAGTCTATTATACTGACTTATAATAAATTAGTGAAAAATAATGCATGTAAAGTAAAAACATTCTAGTACTCTTTTTGGATTTTAGGGGAAAGTACTCTTTTTGGATTTTAGGGGAAAGTACTCTTCTTGTTTTTTCTTCTTAAAATGCAATGGAAAGAAATGCAATGATGTTTATTCTGTACAAGTAATTTTATGTAATAGGGAATGTAATGCCCACAAAATCCTAAGTAATTAAGCCTTGGGCTATGAGGATTCAAGGCTTAAGAATTTTTCCTAAATTGGGAATTAAGCTCATTGAGTTTGGGAGACACTAAATTAAGTGGGACCGGGGAGTATGATCAGTGTTGGACACTCTAAGAATTTAAACTTGACCTAGGCCAAGTAAAATGATGAAAATTTAATGTGAGGGACTCAATTGGACAAAAAGAGATTTTTGGTGGTTGGGCTCAATTGCCCAAATACAAGGAATTGAGGGACTAAGGGGGGGATTAGCCAATTTTAAAGGCATTGGATGCCATGGCTGTCACCTTTCTCTATTTCCCATCAATTTAATCCACCTTTCAATCCAACTCATCACTTAGGATTCCTTCCTCTACCTACTTGTCCCCCACTTTTGACAAATTCAACCAACTTTCACCAAAGTCTTCTAATTTGTCCCCACTTTTGACTATCTTATCCTACCACCCACAAAAGTCTTCCAATTTATCCCCTATTTTTTACTATCTCACCCACCACCCACACAAGTATTCTAATTTGTCCCCCACTTGTCTCCCACTCATCCAAGCACATGATACACTCATTCTCCCCTCCCAATTTCTTCCATTACATACCCATTAAGCTCCCAAATTCATTCATTCACTCTTCCCCATCTCTCTCTTCAATTTCTCTCTAAGTTTGCTCTCAAACTCTTCCAACTCTTCCAACTCTTCTCTCCCAAATACCATTCGACCATAGCTTATTCTTGAGCATCCTTGAGCTTTTACCAAGTGTTCTTGGTGTCTATAAACTCTTAAGAACATCCTAAGAAAGAATCAAGTAGAAGATTGAAAGAATGAGACGTTTTTGGAAGCCATTAACTAAAGGAAGTTTTGGCCAAGTCTTGTTCTTGGCATTCTCGTGTTTGAAGCTTGTGTTCTTGATGCACATAAGCTTCTAAAGCCTTCCAAGGCTAGGAATCAAGTGATGGATTCAAGAAAAGATGAATGGGAGCTCTAAGGAAATCAAGCCAAAAGATTCGGCCATACCTCATTTAGTTGAGGTATTTTGTGTTCCACCAAGTTTTCTTGGTATATGTAAGCGTATGAGCTATGGTAATGCAAGAATATACTTGCTAATAATTCATCCATTGTAGGTTCTCAAGCTAGAAATTAAGTTCTAGCTACGACAAGCAAAGAAAAGGCAAAGAAACAAGCTTCTAAAGCTTTCGGGCAACAAAGTTGCTAAGGGTTTTGTGGCAAGGATTCTCATACTCTTTGAGTATTCAGTGCCCTTAGGTGATGGATAAAGAATGCCATGGGATCCTAAGGTGCTACAGAGGGCTATGTTTTGTTGCTTAGGCAACTCTGTGCTAGCTAGCTTCGTGCAAGCATTCCGACTAGGAATTGGGCTGGCCAACTCAAATTCTTAGGCATAAAGAGATCTCAGATTAATACGGACTAATAAATGGTTAACCAAAATTAAAGAAAATATGCTCATGCTTGCTCTGCCCTTCATAGGAATATGGTGTTAAATGGTGTGTGTGTGTTTGTGTATGTTTGGTTGTGCTTGCTGACCCCGATTATTATTATATGCATATATCCTGTATTTTCTTTGTCTTAGTGTTTTTTTGCAGGAGCTTGGATTATATGTTGCCAAGATATATTAGTGTTATGTTAGGCTCTATGAGCTGTACGGAATCCTTACTGAGTTTATAACTCACCCGCCTTTCTATATTTTTTTTTTTTAGGAAAAAGGCTTACTTGAAAGGCACTAAAGTCAAGAGTATTTTATACTCTTTCTGTTAGTAAAGGTTTATGTACATGTGTATTTGCTCAATATTCTAAGTATTCTAAGTGTTATGGGTTGCTTGTGTATTAAGCTACTAAGTGTGGACTTTATGTGCAGGACTTGGAGTCTAGATTGTGGGAACAAAGTCTATAAGGTGGAAAGTGTGTTCTTTGGCTCTTTGTGTGGTTTTGCCATGTTTGCACATGTGCTATGATATTGGTCTTAGCTAAATGACCAAACTTGTGTTAAAAATGAACTTTAAGAACATTCGGCCATAATATGTGTTAATGACTTGTACATGGACGGTTGGGCCTAAGTAATGTTGATGATGGATTGCATAATCGTGTGTTTATAAGCCTATGCTTGATTATAAAAGCATGTGCATAATAAACAAGTTCCAAAACCTGGATTGGTGTTTTGGTTGCCACGCATGTACTTTGCTATGTTTGATAACGAGCTTGAAATAAACACACAAGTTCCGCATAAGTACTAGCTTGTTTCCGGGAGCACAACATCAACCTTTAAGTAAATCATTAATGAGCTAGTACTAGTAATATCTTGGGGTTCATGCCCATATGTTTTGATAAGGATTAAATGCCCCTTTTATGAAATTCCGCTGCATGGTTAAGTAATTAGGCCTGAATGGGCCAGGGGCTAGGCTGGGCATAATAGGGAAACTATACCTTGCAACATTTTTCTTCATTTATAATAGACATATCCTATCAATTTTACTTGATTGACATTAACTCAATCCTAATCTCAACGGATTTTAGGTCTTAAACCATGGCTTTTATGGCTTCTATGTTAGTTTGGTATGTTCACTTTGTCATTATGTTCGTAACAAGTTTCTTTACCATTTGGGTTTTGACTTTTATAACTCATTAACTTGTTCCTTTTACCAGCTCATACCTTGGAATATGGCTTTGGGGCCCATGAGTATTCAACCTGTGATGTTTTTGAAGTGGAACAAAAAAGTAGTCCTAGGTTTATATTCATGCAATCTGTGTACTTGGGTAGCACTGATATGTCTCGCGAAGACTTTCAGTCTTTCATGGACAAACTTTCTCAAACGTATCATGGTAACAATTACCATTTAATTTCCAATAACTGCAATCATTTTACAGATGATGTGTGCATACAACTAACTGGGAAACCAATTCCTGGATGGGTGAATAGGCTTGCTAAGCCAGGTGAGATGTATGTTGGATAGCATGTCCTTGTTAGATTGAGGACTAAACTTACTATGGCTTTTAGACCTTGTTAACCATCTACTTATTCTAAAACAGTTTACTATAACTTTAAATGCTAAATTCCTCTACTCTTTACCTTGCATTTGAAATGTAATCATTGTTAGAATGTTTTGTTATTTTGCTGGTGTTGGCACAAGGAAAAACTATGGATGACATGGTTTCTAGTCTATTTTTACGTGTATTTGGACAACGCATTTGAACATTGGATCATTCTAGTAGGTGCTTGGTCGAATACTTCGTGACATGGTTCTAGGTGAGGAAATTTCAAAGTCTACAGGAAATCTTTACTAGCAAATGAAGGAGTTGCCAAGACTTACTAACAGTCTTTCAAGAATAAGAGGTGAAATTAGGAATTAAAGAACCATAGCCAAGTAAAGCCGAATGCCAAAAAATAATTCACTAAAAAAAAATTTGGTAAAATCTAATCAAACATTCAATAAGAGAAAAATCAAGTAAATTGGTGCAATTACCTAAGCTTCTGATAGTTTGAATGATAAAGGAATGAGAAAGATCAATTTCAAGTAATGGGTCAGAATCAGAGAGGTCAAGTGTCAAGTTGGTGTTAGCAATCAACATTGATAAGAATGGGGGAGAGATTGAAGGCTCAAATCTCACTACCTGCAGCACCGAGTAACTGCTTGCAAGTGGTGGTTTTGACAATAAAAAAAGCTGGCCTATGAGCAGCTAATACGGTTCAAACGATGTGCTAAGCCACCGACCAGCTTTTATTAGAGATTGTTGTCATGCTTTGCTCTCTTTGTAGTGCACTTGTCATCTATTTCGTCAGTGATGTCGCAAGTCCTCTCCTTCTGTTCGCTTTCTTTTTGTTTTTTTTTCTACCTAAGCCATTTTTTTTAAAATTTTCCTTATAAGTAACGATTTATCATTACTATTATACAATTAAAAACTTTAAGAACTTCTATGATAATTCTACCAAAATAAACGATGACTAGGTCAAATTCCTATTAGGATTTCCACATACATGCGACACGTATGCCATCGCAGGGCCAGGTAGCTTGCCACGCGCATTTAAAGATCTATGAATTGCGACAGCGCTCTGCAAAAAGGAACTTTCCAATAAAGCGAGAGAACAAGACATTCGACATCTGCCTTTGAAGCGTCCATTGACAAGTGACAACTATCAATCAATTAAGTATTATATTATCGTGATTAAGAAGAAACTCTGAAATTGTGGGCCGAATGTCTCAATGTTAATTATAATACCATATACACGCATAAAAGAACAAGATAGTAGTGGAACAATATTCTTTAAAGCGTTTGGCCGGCTATTCCTTTTTGTTTATAGTAATGTAAAATTTCACCGACGAGTAATTGTTGGCTAAGCATTGCAAAGAAATTTGATATTGTAAGAAGAAATTTTACGGTGTAAAAATTATATCTTGAAATTAATTGTAATGTAAATTATAAAATTAAAATTTAAAATATATTTTGAGAATTAACTCTCTAGCTTACTTCTCACATGTACAATTCTCTAATTAACACTTAGAGCTTTTAGTAGGAACACGACAACTTCTTCACGAATACAAATTTCGGGACTTGTCTTATGCAAATATAAATAGATGTTCCTTGCCGCTTTCTTCAGCCTAAAACTTTTTATCATACTCCTTGGATATAGGACTTCTGGTCATGTCATCATTTTCTTGCTGCTTTTTTTTGTAGTTTTGATTTGATACAACACAGAAATAAAATCATTTACATTCTTGCTGTTTTCATTGGATCTAAACTTAGACTTGATGCAACACCATTATGCGTTTTTTGTGTTTCTTGTCGCGTTCTTCAAATAGAATTGAAATTGGGATTTAATTTTCCTTGAATTTGATTTCTCGTTTCGTTGGACATTTATGCTTGATCGACTTGAAGAGTTGAGGAGAGTTTCTTGTAAAAAAATTTTCTTTCTCCCTGATTCTACCTCTCCAATTTGTTGTTATTGTTTTTCTTTAGCCTAAAGGGTTTTTTATAGGTGTAGATAGGAGATGGTTTTGTTTAAAATAAACACAAGTGATAATTATCTTTTAATTATTTCTTATATTTATCTTAAAAATAAATTAATATAATAATTATCTTTCATTAATTACCCTAATTATTTAATTTAAAAGAATAATTAGTTGAACATTCTAGCATCTGCCCACCATGTGCCTTATTTGCCATTTTGGGTTGTAAAATTTTCTAAACCCGTTATCCAAAATGGACTTGAGTCCAAGTGGCATACTGGGTTTTTATTTGGGGGCCTTTGATTGTTTGTTTTCGGGTTTAAAAAAATTAGGCCTTTTGAACTTATGATATCCAAACTTGATGAACTTCTAAATTTTGAACATTAATTTTAAAATGGGCTAGGCTTTTATTTGAGTTTAATTTAGTTTTTACCCAATAAAATTTTAATATCTACAGATAGAGGAGTACCACTTATCAATAAGGTGTGATATAGTCCAATAAAATTTTGATATTTACAAATATAGGAGTACCACTTATCAACAGGGTGTGACTTAGTCCCGAGATGATGTGAGCTAGTTGGATGACCTTGTTGGCTAAGAGAATGGGGTTCCGTAGCTATATAGCTACACTGGAGGATCTTCTAGACAGCTTGTCCGCCTCAAGGGTCTTTGGTCCTCTTATGTAGACTTTTTCGGCCTATAAGGCCCCCAATCCTCCAACTTGGGCTTTTTCAGCCCCTAAGAAACTGGACATATTGGGCCAGACTGTTTTAGGCCCATATTAGGCATGATGTAACGCCACAGACGAAGATAAACCTACACTGCCACTACTGTTGGAAGTCCATATAAGAACGAGAAGAAGACTTGCTAGCAAGAAAATCAAGGATTCACCCTAATGAATAGACTTGTGGTTTGTGCTAAGGCTCTTGTTTTTGCTGCCTTGCCTGATAATAACTTGGTGGCTGGATTCTTCTGCTACTTCTCATTGCTTCAATGACAATATTCAAATCGAACGTCCCCATGCTACTAGTAAAATGACAAAGTGCTCAGGATATCTTCGATCGCCCTCTTTCTCCCCCAATGCCATAATAAAGCATTGGTGGCGGTGCTGCTTTTATTATCTTTCAGGGTCCATATACATGTCAGACAAAATCTTCCCTATAATATAAAGGGAAAATGACAAAAACCCCCTTATGATTTGGTCTAACCTACAGTTTGCCCCTCTATTTTGAGAAACCTACACTTTACCCCCTATATTTTTTACACTTCCTGATAACAACTTCTAAAACTGTATTTAAACTATACGATAATCATCTTCCAGTAATTTCAATCTCTCTAATATTTTTTTATAGTTAATAGACATTTTAAACTATCATTTTTTCTTTCTGTAAATGTACATTCTCCTTTGTAATTATATATCAGTATTTTTTAAAGATCAGTTAGTTGTGAAAAAAATATCAAAAATCTTAAAATTACTGAAACATTATTATCATATAATTTAAATTGTGGTTTTAAAAGTTATTGTCTAACACAGTAAAACAAACAGGGGGCAAAATATAGATTTTTTAAAATAGAGGGGGTAAACTTTAAGTTAGACCAAACCACAGAAGGGTTTTTGTAATTTTCACTAATATAAATACATCCCTATAATCTTGTAACCTTGTATTGTTGATTATAATTACCAAAACTAAAATGAATCGAACCTAGTCTGAGGGCTTATAATTCCAGTTTTTTAGTTTAAGGGCTCGTGTGATATGGGTGTGCGAGTTCAGGAGCTTCTAATGGTATTGACCTTTCTAAGTCCCCTTGCTGGAGAGGCCTTCGATCCAAAACCGCCTCTATTTTTCTCCCAGCCCGATCGAATACGATGCCCGTCTCACGCGCCGCCACTCTTCTGCTTGTCATTCTCCTCGCCGCCAACGCAGCAAAGCCCACACAGTCCCTTTCCAGCTACCAGTACAAAACCTTGCTGTCCCTCTCCCACTCGCTTCTCACGCGCGTCGCCAACCTTCGAGCGAGGCGCGGGGATACAGAGGCCTTCGAGCGGGCCAAAACCTTAGCCGAGAAGCTTCAGCTAGGGTCGCGGCTGGGTTTATTTGGCGCGGCGTGGTCGCTGGGCTGGGATTACTTTTGGAATTACGCCTGGAGGGAGTTGGACTACGTGGAACTCTACGGCGTCGTTGTGGATCTGAACGAGCTCGGTCGGCTGCTGGGTCAGTTGAATCGATCGGACTCGGCGGCCGCCAAAGCTGAGTGGGCCGCTCGGAATTATGGGTCGGCGTTCCAGGCCTCGGAACGCGTCTGCCGAAGGCTTCTCGAAGTGTTCCAGAAATCGGTACCCTTCTTTTCCATTTAAATTTCTGCAAAATTCGAGTGAGAAATTTCATGGTTTTTCAAATTGGGGGTTTAATTGTTTGCGTGGAAACTTTATAGGGACCAATAAGGCAGATTTTGGAGACAGTGCAGAAAGAATTGGTGGAGGGTGGTCTATTCAGGGATTGTCTTGAATTGGGAAGTAATGATTTGGGAGGATTGGTCCAAATTCTTAAGGATTTGGCTCAGCAGTTCTCTTCTTTTTCTAATCAGAGAAGTGATTTGTGACACAGGTACAGATAAGTGATTTTAGAATAGGAGGCTTTTAAGTGATCCCAACCTTTAGGCGAGATGGTAAGGGACTGTAACAGTTGCATGCCCTAAATTTAGTCATTGTTTTGTTTATAAACAGTTTTTTGTGATTCATGTAATAGTTTTAGCAATGCAAATGTTGAAGTTAAAAATTAAATGTTATTTTTTTATTAATTTTTTTAAATTGTAACGCTAATCAATGACTAATACAAAATGGACAGTTGATTTACTAGTTCCGAACCAAGTTGGTTGAATTTGGGATGGAACATTGAAGAAGGGACAAATGCATGTTGTTTCATCTGATGGAACTGACAAATGTTGAGCTTGCACGAGAGTTGACAAAAACAGGGTATTAATTAGTTCATGTGGTTGGTACCGGAACATAATTATGTGGAGACTGGACATGGTGGTCAATCAGAGACTAAGTGGCGATCGTCATTGTTAGAACTCTAACCACCACCTTCAATTGTCCCACACTTCCAACGGCCCTCGCCTAAATGATTCTCATGCGTCTTTTAATCTTCATTCTTCTGTCATAGTTGACAGAAATTCGTGCACAGAACCATCATCTTTATAAAATTATACAAAAAAAATGAACTTTATAGCTCTAGAAGAATAATGAATACCGTTTAGTTGTAGAAGATAGTTTTTTTTTTATTTCCTATTTCTAGTTTTTATTTTCTATGTACAGTTTTCTAAGATACTAAAAAACATGTTTACTTGTTTCACTATTAATAGAGATGATATTACGCATATACATAAATAAGAAAAGCTCAGTTCCTTTGTTGAAAGTTTAAGAAAAGTTTGTGTACTATAACAATAAATTTTCCCTCAGTCTATAGCTTCAAAAGTGGGAAAGGACAAAATCCAAAGTCAGACCCCAACGTTTTACTTTATGCTGATTATGCTCCTAACGTTTTTATTCCTCACATCTAAGCTACCATCTTCATCATCCCTAAAGCACGACACTCAAACATTGTCATCATCTTCAACCAACGAATCGCTCGTTGCTGACCACTGCTGTGGTTTTGTGTCACATTGCTGATAATCAATTTCATTGTTTAAAGCAAGGAGAGTGGCCTGATTGCAATCTTTACATTAACCCAATTTCTAACAAAGCCGGTTGCTGATTCCGATTGTTATTACTTGTCGATTCCGAGGAAGTTGGTTGGGCGACGGTGATGAGAAGATTGGTTAGGTGGTGACTCTAAGGGCGAAGCTAGTCCGTGAGTCCGTGATAGGTGCTCAACGGCGGAAGAGGATGAGAAATCACTAACGAGATATATGATGAAAAATTAAGAAAACATTAAAAACAGTATTTTCCAATTCTTCATAATTTAAAAAATTATTTTCTCAGAAAATACAAAAAGAAAAAAGAGAACTCATCTGCTAAACATATTTTTCCGATGTGGAAGACATTTGAGCCAATTAGATTAATCGCGATTAAGTTAACTCGAATTCGAACTCGGGAGTTATGAGTTGTAACAAAGAAGTGGACACGTCGGGCGGCATGTACAGCTTAGGATAGGTAAGTAGCTTCCATGTGTTTGGTTCTGTCTCTTTCATTTCATGTCGTCCTGCTGCTTAAGTTAGCCCAAAAGGTCAATCCTGCAGATCTCAAAGCAGACTCCATTATGGTGACTTTAGTTAGCCTATTGAATTTGCCCATCTGCTACATTTATGATTCTTTTGGGTACAAGTTTTTATGGACCGTCGGAACAGTAGCCATGTGAGATCGTAGCCGTTGAGGCAGGTCATGATGACGTCGTGAAAGTTATCCTTAAAGATTGGCCTGGTCCTTCATCTTTCTTCTCCCCATCCAAAGGGCTGCTGACTCCAGGGTGACGGATGCTCTTAGTCCCAAACATATAATTGCAGCTGCAGCCTTCGTTTCCTTGAATACTTATCCTATATTTTTATAATGTGTATATTTGTCCTTAGTTCAATAAAATTTTGACGTAATTTCAAATTATCTTTTTTAAAAAAAAATTAATTCAATCTATTGAATGACTTTCTTCTAATAACTTCTAATTATATTATAAGTTTTTTTATAGTTAATGAATTATTTAAATTATCAGTTTTTTTCTCTGTAAACCACATTTATTTGCTAACTCAGTCTTCTCATAAGATTAGGTATTAATATACAACACTTGATAAAAATGTGGACCTAATATGCAATGAAACAGACGTTGGAGATAGACTCGTAATAATAATTATAGTTTGGGATCAATATTGCAGTTTATGTATCTGACTGGCAATGAAACTTTCACAGATATGGCTAGTATCGCATCAAACTTCTCTCCACGCGACCAATCAGACTTTAAAATTATTAGATCATTAACTAAAAAGAGTTTCCAAAATTATAAACCAGAAGTGTAGCTTTTCCAAGTCTAAAAATCTTAGGAAGGGAGTCGTGCAAAATTAGGACTTGCCCTCTCTTTTCAGCAGCTGAGAAATTACTAAAACTGAGAAAAAAAAAAAAAGAAATATTATCTATACCGTTTCTATACTCCTCCCTTTGTGAGTTCTCATACTTTGGGAAATTATATTTTTGATTCATAGTTTCTGAATCTGCTTCACTTAAAGCATCTAATGACCTAATGAACACAATTTTAAAATTTGTGGGCAAAGAAAAGTTGGTAAACGCTTGAATAAATGCAAAAAGGTGCGAGGAAGCCGGCCAAGGACGACGTTCATGGGCCTTGGCTGAAATGCATGCATTAGGCTTAGACCAAGTCCAAAATTAATGGCGTCCCCCCTCCGGTCTGACTTCGTCGATCATGAAAGGTTACATTAAATTTATATTGATATTGCAATTACAACTTTGAGATTTTAAAATTTATATTTTTTCTGTTTTTTTTAATATTATTTGATAATAATTTATAAAATTTTAATTTAAATTATCTAGTAAATATATTCTAATAATTTAGAACGTGCATTAATTGTAAAAAAAAATACTGGACAAATTAAAGTTACTTATAGATAATGGGCAATTTAAATTCAAATTTTAAAAGCTGCTACTAAACAATGTAAAAAGAGCATAGCGGAAAACTATGTGACATAATTTTTCAATTTTTGTCAACTCTCCCGCTCCTGTTCTTGCTCTGAACTTTCGCTCTAATTAGACTAATATCATTTTTACATCATTTTTACTTACTTCAATTTTTAAAAAATAATGATTTCCTACCCTTGCTTCCGCATTTGAGATGCTTTGTTTGTGTCACTAAGGTGAAAAGTGTAGATTTTCATAATATTAACTTAAGTTTAGGAAGATAACTGTAAATTACCCTAAAAAATGTGTATGTGATGGTATGGCAACGTGCGGGCCGTTTTCGGGAGTCGCCACCAATCTGTTTCACCTAGGTCGATTGGACACCTTAAAATTGGTCTGCGAGAGTTCGGGGGTTCGGGAGTACGGTTACGTTAAAACAACTTTGTTAAAACGCCCAAAAATTGGTACCTTAGTTGATTTCAATTTTTGTCTTGCTTTGCTTTAAAAATATTCAGTTAATGTTCTAAACAGAAATTTTAACTGAATTAGTCGGATGTGGATTTTTGGTAATTAATTTGTATAGAATTTTATACTTCCGAACCATGGACTCTGCCGAGTCATTTGGACACGGAAGATTTGATTCCGAACCATGGACTCTGCCGAGTCATTTGGACACGGAATTTGGTGAAATTTTAAATAATTTAATCCATATTGTAAACATGGATTTTTATCTTTGTATTTATTTAATTTTAAAAGTTAATATTTTCCAAACCGTAGATCCTGCCGAATCATCCGGATATGGAATTTAATATCCAAGCCATGGATTCTAACCGAATCATCTGGACATGGATATGATCCATCTTAGGATTTCGTTATTTAATTTAATTTTATTTTTTAATAATTTTAGCTAATATCCAAGCCGTGAATTCTAACCGAATCATTTGAACATGGATATGATCCGTCTTAGGATTTCGTTATTTAATTTAATTTTATTTTTTAATAATTTTAGCTAATATCCAAGCCATGGATTCTAACCGAATCATTTGGACATGGATATGATCCGTCTTAGGATTTTATCAAACCATCAAGGACGGGTCTTTGAAATTTGCCAAGTGTTATAAAATAGACTCTTATTAAATCTTTTCTTAATTCCTAGATGATGAGAAAAGTAAGCATACATGAGCAATTAATTTACTAATTATTTTTATACACTATTAATATTTGTTGTTTTCAAGATGCATTATGAGATCTAAATCACAATTATAAGAATAAGAGAATATAAAAATGAGTTAAACATTCCGAGTGACAAGCCTATATAGATTTAATGATTAAATTTTATAGATAGACAAATCAAACAAAACAAAGAAAGAAATCAAAGAAAGTAAATAAATAAAGAAGTAAGTAAATAAATAAAATAGATAGTCAAGTAAGTAAGTAAATAAATCAACCGATGAGTAAATAAAGAGAACAAATAAAAAGAAAATAATCAAAATAAAACAAAACAGACAACGTGAAAGTAAAACATATAAGTCATATTTCATATAAATTTAATAGTTAAAGTTAATGCAAAACTCAAACAGGCAGAATAAATAAAACAAAACAATAAAAAAAAAATCAATAAAAATCCCGCCATCAGTGACTAATCTGTAAAATAAAAGGATGTTAGTGACTTGTATGAACGAAACAGGAAATCAAAAGGGCTAAACGAGGATTATACAAAAACAGAAAATCTTTGACTCGGTCAAAATAACGAAAGACGCGTAACAGGCGGTTTTCATCTTCGTCTTCTTCCTGGTTCGTCTTCAACCTTCAGGCGACGAGGTGATGGTGGTTAAGGCAGGGGAGCGCGTCGGCGTGCTCAGACGGCAGAGAAGACGCGGCGGCGTGCTCGGATAGCAGGGAAGGGCGCCGGTGTGCTCGGAGACGCGACGCGGCAGGGGAGGAGGCGCAGTGGCAGCGTCGCGAAGATCGTGACGGGAGGAGGGAGGCTTGGAGGGAGGTACGACGGCAAGAGGGGGGTGCTAGGCGCGGCGGTGTAGCAAGCAGCGTGTGGTCGTGACAGGGGCGGCGACTGGAGCGTCGAATGGAGACGTCAGAGGGTTACGTCAGAGAGAAAACGAGTGGAACGGCGGGCTGAAGAGCGAGTGATGGCGATGGTTTCGGGCTCTACTCGTTTAGCGTGTTACATCGGGGATTGTCGTGACTCCAGAGCGACAGGGCGATGTGCGGCCGGGAGAAGGTGTGGCGGCGGCTGGCGGCAGTGACTAGGCTGAGAGGAGAGGGTTGGTGAGCAAGACGAAGGGCAGAGGTGACAGGGACAAGGCGAGGGACAGGGATTAGAGCAGCGAGGAGTGGAGCTCCTTCGAGCCGAGGTGAAGGAGAGAGTTGAGAATCAGAGAGCTCTGTATGGCGTGAGGGAGAGAGAGAGCAGAGTGAGGAAAGAGAGAGATGGCCCGAGAAGAGAGAGAACTCGAGCCTCTATTATTGAGATGAGGGAGGTCGAGCTTAATAGAAAAGAAAAGAAGAACGGAGAAGGCTCCAGAGAGCCTCGAAGCCTCTGGAGATAAGATTATCTATTATTATTATTACTATTTTTTTTTTTTAATTAATTAATAAATTTTAATTTTAATTTAACACACACAAACAGATATATTATTATATTTTATTCATTTTTATTTTTATTTTATTTTATTTTTTTTAACTTATAAAAATAAGAATGCCCCCTCCTAAACTAACTGTTATCAATATATAATATTATTTTTTAATTTAATTGATTAATTTTTCTTTTAATTAATTAATATTATTTTTTTTTTAATGACAATCGGACGAAATTGGGTGTCAACAGCTGCCCCCCTTTGCATACTTCATAGGACATGATGTATGCAAAGTCGTTACCAAATTTCGTCAGGGTCAGCTAGGCCTTGAGAACCTTCTCACCGCCTAAACCATAAGGTTAAGCAATCTTCCTTAGAGCCTCTGCGATAGAAACTCTCCTATCATTGAAGGGAAAATTTGATAATTTTGAGGTTAAGGGTCCTACCTTAGAACCTCGACGATAGGAACTCTCCTATCGTTTGAAGGAAAATTGATGATTTTGAGGTTAAGGGTCCTACCTTAGAACCTCGACGATAGGAACTCTCCTATCGTTTGAAGGAAAATTAATTGTTTTGAGGTTAAGGGTCCTACCTTAGAACCTCGACGATAGGAACTCTCCTATCGTTTGAAGGAAAATTGATTGTTTTGAGGTTAAGGGCCCTACCTTAGAACCTCGACGATAGGAACTCTCCTATCGTTTGAAGGAAAATTGATTGTTTTGAGGTTAAGGGCCCTATCTTAGAACCTCGATGATAGGAACTCTCCTATCGTTTGAAGGAAAATTGATGGTTTTGAGGTTAAGGGTCCTACCTTAGAACCTCGACGATAGGAACTCTCCTATCGTTTGAAGGAAAATTGATTGTTTTGAGGTTAAGGGCCCTACCTTAGAACCTCTAACGATAGGAAAGGTTCTATCGTTGTAAGATGGACTGAATAATTGATTGTTTGTTTGAGGTTAAGGAAAGGTCCTTAGAACCTCTAACGATAGGAAAGGTTCTATCGTTGTAAGATGGACTGAATGATTGATTGTTTGTTTGAGGTTTAAGGAAAGGTCCTTAGAACCTCTAACGATAGGAAAGGTTCTATCGTTGTAAGATGGACTGAATGATTGATTGTTTGCTTGAGGTTTAAGGAAAGGTCCTTAGAACCTCTAACGATAGGAAAGGTTCTATCGTTGTAAGATGGACTGAATGATTGATTGTTTGATTGAGGTTTAAGGAAAGGTCCTTAGAACCTCTAACGATAGGAAAAGTTCTATCATTGTAAGATGGACTGAATGATTGATTGTTTGTTTGAGGTTTAAGGAAAGGTCCTTAGAACCGCTAACGATAGGAAAGGTTCTATCGTTGTAAGATGGACTGAATGATTGATTGTTTGATTGAGGTTTAAGGAAAGGTCCTTAGAACCTCTAACGATAGAAAAGGTTCTATCATTGTAAGATGGACTGAATGATTGATTGATGATTTTGAGGTTAAGGGTCCTACCTTAGAACCTCGACGATAGGAACTCTCCTATCGTTTGAAGGAAAATTGATGATTTTGAGGTTAAGGGTCCTACCTTAGAACCTCGACGATAGGAACTCTCCTATCGTTTGAAGGAAAATTGATGATTTTGAGGTTAAGGGTCCTACCTTAGAACCTCGACGATAGGAACTCTCCTATCATTTTGAAGGAAAATTGATGATTTTGAGGTTAAGGGTTCTACCTTAGAACCTCGACGATAGGAACTCTCCTATCGTTTGAAGGAAAATTGATGATTTTGAGGTTAAGGGTCCTACCTTAGAACCTCGACAATAGGAACTCTCCTATCGTTTGAAGGAAAATTGATTGTTTTGAGGTTAAGGGCCCTACCTTAGAACCTCGACGATAGGAACTCTTCTATCGTTTGAAGGAAAATTGATGATTTTGAGGTTAAGGGCCCTACCTTAGAACCTCGACGATAGGAATTCTCCTATCGTTTGAAGGAAAATTGATGGTTTTGAGGTTAAGGGTCCTACCTTAGAACCTCGACGATAGGAACTCTCCTATCGTTTGAAGGAAAATTGATTGTTTTGAGGTTAAGGGCCCTATCTTAGAACCTCGATGATAGGAACTCTCCTATCGTTTGAAGGAAAATTGATTGTTTTGAGGTTAAGGGTCCTACCTTAGAACCTCGACGATAGGAACTCTCCTATCGTTTGAAGGAAAATTGATTGTTTTCGAGGCAAAGGTTCCATCCTTAAAACCCCGACGATAGGAGCAGTCCTACCGTTGATTGTTTTCGAGACAAAGGTTCCATCCTTAAAATCCCGACGATGAAAATTGATTGTTTTCGAGGCAAAGGTTCCATCCTTAAAACCCCGACGATAGGAGCAGTCCTACCGTTGATTGTTTTCGAGACAAAGGTTCCATCCTTAAAATCCCGACGATAGGAGCAGTCCTACCGTTGATTGATTTCGAGGCAAAGGTTCCATCCTTAAAACCCCGGCGATAGGAGCAGTCCTACCGTTGAAGGAAAATTGATTGTTTTCGAGGCAAAGGTTTCATCCTTAAAACCCCGACGATAGGAGCAGTCCTACCGTTGATTGTTTTCGAGACAAAGGTTCCATCCTTAAACTCCCGACGATGAAAATTGATTATTTTCGAGGCAAAGGTTCTATCCTTAAAACCCCGATGATGAAAATTGATTGTTTTCGAGGCAAAGGTTCCATCCTTAAAACCTTGATGATGAAAATTGATTGTTTTCGAGGCAAAGGTTCTATCCTTAAAACCCCGATGATGAAAATTGATTGTTTTCGTGGCAAAGGTTCTATCCTTAAAACCCCGATGATGAAAATTGATTTTGAGGCTAAGGAGCTTTCCTTAGGACCTCGAGCGAAATTTATATGGAAGCAATTGAAATTGGAATAATTTTCTTCGAAAGTGTGAATTTTCATAATAGACGAGTGCAAAGAATTAGGCTTCGATAAAACAAGTGAATCTTGATGATGACAATAACACTGACAAATTATATAAAGGGAACGGATGTTTGGAATCAATATCCAAGGTTCATCTAATATTTTTTTCAGTAAATATAGATTCGCTTGAGAGATATGTCATCCCAATAAGGTTAAAGCTTAACTACCCCAAAATGTCATGCCTAGTAGACCTAATAGGATGCGTCTCAAGAGTAATAAAAATTACTCTTTACTCAGCCATTCCAACCTAAAGGCATTGTCCCATGGTTTTAATATCAGCATGGACGAAACTATCTTATAAGATAAAAAGGAAATTCCCTGAAAAGAAAAACTGGAACACGAAAGAAAATGCTGATAATTAAAACTAAAGGACAAGAAAAACGGATCAGATCTCTTCTTCTTCCACAATACTTCAACAGGGTGAGTAGAGGATAATTATGGGACGGAACTGGTTGGGAAAGACTGTCGTGCCCAGTCTATTTGGATCATCGCTGGATCTGGTTCAGGAACAAAAGCTTGCATTTTATCTAGTAATTCTTCAGCAGTTGTTGGGGATATTATGATTCGCCGTGCCACTCTTGATATGAAATTCTTCTGCATAGCATAATCCATAAAAGTTATCAGACCTGTAAAGAAATTGTTAATATTCAAAAGCCCAATGGGTTTCTTATGCAAATTAAGTTGGGCCATGGAAGCAATTTGGAAGACTTCTCCTAATGTACCAAAACCGCCGGGTAGAGCCATGAAAGCATCAGCATTTAAAAGCATTTGTAGCACACGCTCTTGTAGATTTTTTACCATTAATTCTTCTTCAATCGTGCCTCCGGAAACAAATTTCAAAGGTCTAGGGATGATACCCAAAACTTGACTTCCTCCTAAAGATGCTGCTGATACTACACCTCCCATTAATCCGACACTACCTCCTCCATAAACTAAATGTATTTTTCGCTCAGCTAATACTCTACCCAAATGGTTGGCTGCCTTTAAGTACTCTTCATCTTTTCCAGGAAAAGCCCCAGAAAATACACAAATACTTCGGGATTTACGAGTTGGGGTTTTCTCCATTCCTATCCTTATCCTTGTGAGAAAAGAGGATATATTTATAGAGATGAAGAGATAAGGCAATAATTTTATTTTTCAAGAATGGATACATTATTGCCAGCTATTCACAGTAGTCACGGGCATGACTCTGGTCAGGTATGGGTACACTATCGTTAAAAGAGGAGGAAAATTTTCAAAATAGCTGCTAGCATGTACAGTAGTCACTACTGTAGCTTACGTCAGGAGTAGGTACGTGATTGTTGGAAGAGAAGGAAAATTTCAAAAGTGGCAGCTATATACAGTAGTCATAACTGTATCTCATGTCAGGAGTGGGTACATTATTAGGAGGATAATTTCAAAAGCGACAGCTAGTATGTACAGTAATCGTGACTTTGGTCCACGTGTTCCATTGATTTTGCATTCAGTAACGTCTTCAATGCCTTCTATGAATTGGCGATTTGCATCCCATCCAGTTTTCTCACAAACTGGCAGACTGGGTCATTAAAAGTCAGATTTTCAAGACTGTAACGATCCTGTTCTTTACGGAAAGTCCACCATAAATCCATAATTTCTCATTGCACTATTTCACAAGAATGTGTTTCAAAAGTTAATAGGATATTATCCAAAGATTCCTTACGCAGGCCATTCTTGATGAATTTTCTTTTATCTTCAAGATTTTTGGTGATCATCCCTAAAGAACGACATTTAGCATCGCAATTCCATCGTCCACATTTATGACAGACACCTAGCCTCTTTGCTCTTCGCTTTTCGGCATAAGCGCTTTTACCTAAGCCGGGCATACGGGGCACAAATGCGTCTGAAACTTCATCAGCCGAGCGGACCTTAGCTTCAATTAAGCACCGCACATTGTCAGGAATGCCTTTGTGCATAAAGACTCTAATCCTTTCACATCTAGCTTGGTAAATCATTTTAAGAACATTTATTGGGAAAGAAGGGAAATATTTTCGTAGAGCGGAAAAAGTAGGATCCATTTTCTAGGAGGAAGTAAAAGAAAGAAGGGGTGAAGGAATCAGTTATTATGGGCAACTGAGAGAACCGACTTGAGAGTCACGGAGTACCGTATCCGCCGTTTAACCGGAAAAGTGGATCCTACTTTATTTTAGTATCATAGATATTTCTTATCTTTGATATCTCATCAGGCATGACATTGATCCAGTCCTTGATTATTGAATCTTTTGTCCGCTTTTGACAAAGTTTCAACGACAATATTTCTTGATGTCTGCCTTATCTTTGACCACAGCTATCTCTTATCTTGGATACTACTAGCTGACGTCAATCCTGTCCTTCCAGGTGTAGTCTCGATTATTAAATCGATTGCCAGGCTTTATATTTTTTTGATATCAGCCTTATCCTTGGCTATAGCTATCTCTTATCTTGGATACTACTAGCTGGCGTCAATCCTATCCTTCTAGGTGTAGCCTCGATTATTGAATCGGTAGCTAAGCTTTTGACAATATTGTCTACTTTATCCTTGAATTCCTGATGCGGGTTGGTCCCGCATATTAGCTGTGTATCCAGTGATAGATTGGTAAGAGCTGATGACATTGAGATCTCAGCTTATATTGCTGTAACTGTGCTGTGAATGTGATTCCCGTTTGGTCCTTGTTATGTAAAGGCTATGTATGCATGATATGAAATGCATGAATGCAGAGCATGTGTAACTAATGGCTTTTTTTTGTATGGACCTAGTTCTTTATGTCTTTGTTTTACTGGATCCTCTTTTGTGATGGCCTTCTTGGACTATTATTGAATCTCTTTATGCTTTTCAGCTTTTGTTCGCTGCCTCAAAAGCCCAACTCTTTTCAAAATCCTCTTTCTTTGACTTGTTCTTTGAATTTTGGCCTCAATTTCTTTAAAGTTGGCCTGTCTCATAATTTATATCTCTTTCGGGTATTCATCCATTGTCATGGATTTGATACCATCAAAGGCTTTACTTTCAATGTCTGCTTTGCCCCTTTTCTTGTGACCGTGCCGACACTTACTTATTCCCATGTTATAATCTGAATGATTGCTCTTCCTTGAACTCATGTTTTGATCCATAAGACTTGCCCCCTTGTCTATTGAACTTCTTTGTTGGCAGTACTCCTCTTACGCTTCGTAGAGACTACTTTGCCCCCCTGAATATGGTGTTTATGTGGAAAGAGATATCATCTCGCCTTTAATTTAACAGAAGGTCGAGCATTTCTAGACCTTTGTGATGGCACTTGATCGTAAATTTCTCTTACAAGAACCACATCTTATTAAAGAAAGACTCAAGCTATCTCCTCACTTTTAAGTCTACACACATTAATGAATAATGGTTTGGCCTTAAAGAAAAACTTTCATCAATTTGCAAAGCTTGACAAAGTAATTTACGGTCTTTGTTTTCAATTAAAATGTCCTGCCATTCTTCCCTTTCCAACTCGAAGACATAAACTGTGCAAGGCAATAAGGTAGAAACATGATTCACAATAATAGCCTTTTAACTGAATGAGGATGATATCGAGAGGTAAATGTTAGGTGTGAGGAAAGTTAAGTTTGAATGTTTTTTGTTTTGTTTTGTTTTTTAGCTGAATGAGAATAATATTAAGAGGTAAATATTAGGTCTGAGTAAAGTTAAGTTTGAGTGGTGTGAAAGAATGGACTTTTAATACTACTCGTGAGCAGTATTAAATAAGGTAGAAACATGGTTTGCAATGATAGCCTTTTAACTGAATGAGGATGTTAGGTCTGAGGAAAGTTAAATTTAAGTGGTGTGAAAGAATGGTCTTTTAATACTACTCGTGAGCAGTATTAAATAAGGTAGAAACATGTTTCACAATGATAGTCTTTTAGCTGAATGAGGATGATAAGTCTGAGGAAAGTTAAGTTTAAGTGGTTTGAAAGAAGGGTCTTTTAATACTACTCGTGAGCAAATTTGATTATGATGAAAAACTCAATAGTGATGACCTCAAACTTGCCACTCTTTCCAGAAAGTTAAACCTCATCTGTTGCCCCCCAACTATCGTGGTCTTTATGTATGCTTGGTTCGAGGGTTGCTTTTGTGTTCTAAACTGCCTTTGCAGGTTTTCAGTCTAGAATCCATAGCTCACTTTTTTTCTTTCTTTTTTTTTTTTTCTAGTTTGAGCCCTTTTTCCTCTTTTTTTTTTTGTTTTTTTGTTTTTTTTTTGTGTGAGCTATGGTGATAACATACTTGATAACTCTCTTGAAGTGAGATGACTCAAGTGACCTTGCTTGCTCGTGCTTGTTCTCAGTTCTTTTTGGTTTTGAATTTTCCCTTGTTGGCTTTTTGGTGGAAGGGATGAACTTTTTCCTTTTCGGAGTTTTTGTTACAAAGAACCGAGATCATAGCCTTCTTGAAATGAGATGATTCAAGTGGCCTTACTTGCTTGTGTTTGCTCTCAGTCTCACTTTTTTTGGTTTTGAATTTTCCCTTGTTGGCTTTTTGATGGAAGGGATGAACTTTCTCTTTTTTTTTTTTTTTTGGAGTTTGTGTTGCAGAGAACTGAGAACCTTTGCTTGTGTTGAGCATTCATGAGAATTGAGAGACCATTAAAGCCATTTAATATGAGAGCTAACTTCTTTGGATTTGGAAGCTAACACCGGACTTCTTGCAAGGATGTTGATAACCACTGTGAATTCCTTTTGAGGGTTGAGGTGCAACGTTTGAAATCCTTCTTACTAGATTTGGCAGCACTTTCAAGATCACTACTATCAAATTTTCCTTAACTTTTTATTTTCACCCACGAGTAGTATCATTTAGAAAGCAAAGTATGATGGCAATAATGGATAGTATAATGGAAAGGAGTGAGAGATGGATGTAAAAATGGAATTTTTGGTAAGAAGTGGTGGAATGTGTAGGTGTAATAATTGAATTTTTGGTAAAAATTGGTAGAATGTGTAGATGTAATAATGGAATTAAAAAGTGGTAGAATGCACACGCAACATCTTTTTGTTAGAGAACAAAAAGAATTACCGGTTGTCGAAAAAGTAAAGTGTGATAGCAATAATGGATAGTATAATGGCAAAGAGTGTAAAAATGGAAAGTAGTAGAATGCACGCATCACATCTTTTTGTTGTACCAGAAAAAGAATAGCAGGTGTCCATTTAACAAAGACTACACCCTAGATTCTGGACTAAATCTAGGAGATTTTTACTATTAAATTACTTTTGCAAGCTTTCAAAGATACAAGTTTATTCAAAGGATTCCCTGTCATTCAAAAGTGTGTGCGGACTATTAGGTCAGATCTGACTTGGAGTCCTTCCAAAATCAATGTAATTCCAGCTCGAAATCTTCACTTTCATTTACCAATCACATCATGGCCTAGGAATTTAAACTCGACCAACTATTGGACCTTGAGTTTTAGTGCCACACAATGCCCAATTGAACATTTTATATTTGGCGTTTGGGTCATTCCAACTTGGAAGAGGAGGCTACTTGATCTTTGTTACCGTTGGTATGGGTGGTAGCAGGTTTGTAACTTGTGAAAATTGAATCGACTTGAGTAGCCTTTCTTCCCATGAGTGGTATGTGGCACTGATGAGGGAGCCTTGAAGATTACAGTCTCAATAGGATATCCTTTCACTTGTAACTTGAGTGGTATTGGATCATAGGACTTGGAGATGATGTTTTGGATAGCTCCGGTTCTTTCATTGAAACATCCTTCAATTGAAGAATCGACCAGCTTTTCTGTTTTGATTCCAAATTCGATCTTTTCTCCAGATAAGACCACATTTGAAAAGCTACTTGAAGTGTTCCCAACTAGTTTTTCATGAAATGGTCTATTTAATGCCTGGGTAAACAGGGTGATCAATTCTCTTTCTATCATAGATGGTTAAACTTGTGCGGCTAAGTGTCTCCACCTTTATGCGTATTCCTTAAAGGTCTCTTGTTCCTTCTTCTCTATATTCTGGAGAATTTGGTGATCTAGGGGTAAGTCTATAACATGCTCACAGTTACTGATTGAGAGCTTAAACGAGGTCATTCCAGGCTTTGATGTTTCTCAGACCTTGACTTAGATACCATTGTAGTGCTGACTTTATAAGATTTTTTTTGAAAAAGTGCTATCAACACTTTCTCGTCTCTTGTGAGTGGTTGTATTTTCCTTAGAAACAGCGTAATATAATTGATGGGATAACTTATTCCATCATATTTCACAAAGTCAGGTATCTTAAAGTATGAGGGAATCACAACATCTGGTATCAAGCAAAGATTGTTCATCAAAAGAGATAAAGTGCCTCTTTCAATGGTCCGCAGTCTCTTTTCTATGATCTTGAGTTTTTTTAGTATTCTCTTCTTCTTTAAGCAGGAGCTTCTTTTCTTCAAAAATTGGACTGTGCCTTAGATGAATGATATCAGATAGACCTGAGTCATGAAAGAGCTTCTCTTGAACTGAGACCTGTTCTGAGTGAATTGGGGAGGATAGGTTAGATCTTGTGGGTCATTGACGGGGACTTGGGTCGCTAACTCCATTAACTGTTTCATTTGCTCAGCCATACTTTCTATATTGGACTTCATATCTATGAGACGTCCTTTGGTTTGTTCTGCCATTAATCTTATTTGGAGCCGAGCTGGATATCGGTGTTGATGGCCAATTTTACCGTTTCTAAAGTGAGATTCATTTTATTAAACTTTATATGCAATTGATTGATGTGATGGATGTATGTAATACAAAATGAGATTATGTTTTTATCAGACTTTGTATGCATGTATTTAATGTAATGGATGCGTGCAATACAAAATGAGATTATGTTTTATCAAACTTTGTATGCACGTGATTGATGTAATGGATGCATGCAATACAAAATGAGATTATGTTTTTATCAGACTTTGTATGCACATGATTGATGTAATGGATGCATGCAATAAGTGAGTTTGATTATCAACTATCGTAGAACTTCGAGATTTTTAGTTGTCATTTAGAAAGATCAAAAGTTATTACAGTTTGGTGCGTGGTTTTGATGCATGACGAAAAATTGTACAAAACAGAAGTATAACAAAAGAATAACAAGGTTAACAACGAGTTAGATATCAATTAATAACACATGAACTATTACGAAAAGAAGTCTGAGCCATAAATATAAAACACAAAGAAACCCAAGGATAAGGTAACAAAAATGGCATAACAATAACATGCTTATAGTGTTGGTAAATGGTAGAAATTCTATGGTCAGTTCTATGGTTAAGTGGGGAATTCTATATGCATAAGGTGGCTTATCAAAAAGGCCAGGGATAGTTCCCGAATCCCGTCACTAAATTATAGTGACAGCCCGATTCCTTACCCTCTAGGGTTAATGTAAGGAATGGATTAATTCGAGTCGTAGCTTTTCGTGGGCCCATGCAGAGACTAACCGTCTCAGAAGGCAATACACTACTTTGCTACTTTGAAACCGGTGAAGGCTTGGAGACCGTGGCCTCACAAGGACAGCAACACCAATTCCGCTTAGAAAGAATCGTGTTTGATTTAAGGAAGCTCGGGTATAGAGCTTCATTTTGTGAATGCATTATGCATGTTTAGAATAAGTAAATATAACATATAAATTCACATAAAAATAAACAAAACAGAACAAAATAAATCAACTTTTAGGCTTGACTCACTAACCAGGGTCCCCAGCGGAGTCGCCAAGCTATGGCAACGTGCGGGCCGTTTTCGGGAGTCGCCACCAATCTGTTTCACCTAGGTCGATTGGACACCTTAAAATTGGTCTGCGAGAGTTCGGGGGTTCGGGAGTACGGTTACGTTAAAACAACTTTGTTAAAACGCCCAAAAATTGGTACCTTAGTTGATTTCAATTTTTGTCTTGCTTTGCTTTAAAAATATTCAGTTAATGTTCTAAACAGAAATTTTAACTGAATTAGTCGGATGTGGATTTTTGGTAATTAATTTGTATAGAATTTTATACTTCCGAACCATGGACTCTGCCGAGTCATTTGGACACGGAAGATTTGATTCCGAACCATGGACTCTGCCGAGTCATTTGGACACGGAATTTGGTGAAATTTTAAATAATTTAATCCATATTGTAAACATGGATTTTTATCTTTGTATTTATTTAATTTTAAAAGTTAATATTTTCCAAACCGTAGATCCTGCCGAATCATCCGGATATGGAATTTAATATCCAAGCCATGGATTCTAACCGAATCATCTGGACATGGATATGATCCATCTTAGGATTTCGTTATTTAATTTAATTTTATTTTTTAATAATTTTAGCTAATATCCAAGCCGTGAATTCTAACCGAATCATTTGAACATGGATATGATCCGTCTTAGGATTTCGTTATTTAATTTAATTTTATTTTTTAATAATTTTAGCTAATATCCAAGCCATGGATTCTAACCGAATCATTTGGACATGGATATGATCCGTCTTAGGATTTTATCAAACCATCAAGGACGGGTCTTTGAAATTTGCCAAGTGTTATAAAATAGACTCTTATTAAATCTTTTCTTAATTCCTAGATGATGAGAAAAGTAAGCATACATGAGCAATTAATTTACTAATTATTTTTATACACTATTAATATTTGTTGTTTTCAAGATGCATTATGAGATCTAAATCACAATTATAAGAATAAGAGAATATAAAAATGAGTTAAACATTCCGAGTGACAAGCCTATATAGATTTAATGATTAAATTTTATAGATAGACAAATCAAACAAAACAAAGAAAGAAATCAAAGAAAGTAAATAAATAAAGAAGTAAGTAAATAAATAAAATAGATAGTCAAGTAAGTAAGTAAATAAATCAACCGATGAGTAAATAAAGAGAACAAATAAAAAGAAAATAATCAAAATAAAACAAAACAGACAACGTGAAAGTAAAACATATAAGTCATATTTCATATAAATTTAATAGTTAAAGTTAATGCAAAACTCAAACAGGCAGAATAAATAAAACAAAACAATAAAAAAAAAATCAATAAAAATCCCGCCATCAGTGACTAATCTGTAAAATAAAAGGATGTTAGTGACTTGTATGAACGAAACAGGAAATCAAAAGGGCTAAACGAGGATTATACAAAAACAGAAAATCTTTGACTCGGTCAAAATAACGAAAGACGCGTAACAGGCGGTTTTCATCTTCGTCTTCTTCCTGGTTCGTCTTCAACCTTCAGGCGACGAGGTGATGGTGGTTAAGGCAGGGGAGCGCGTCGGCGTGCTCAGACGGCAGAGAAGACGCGGCGGCGTGCTCGGATAGCAGGGAAGGGCGCCGGTGTGCTCGGAGACGCGACGCGGCAGGGGAGGAGGCGCAGTGGCAGCGTCGCGAAGATCGTGACGGGAGGAGGGAGGCTTGGAGGGAGGTACGACGGCAAGAGGGGGGTGCTAGGCGCGGCGGTGTAGCAAGCAGCGTGTGGTCGTGACAGGGGCGGCGACTGGAGCGTCGAATGGAGACGTCAGAGGGTTACGTCAGAGAGAAAACGAGTGGAACGGCGGGCTGAAGAGCGAGTGATGGCGATGGTTTCGGGCTCTACTCGTTTAGCGTGTTACATCGGGGATTGTCGTGACTCCAGAGCGACAGGGCGATGTGCGGCCGGGAGAAGGTGTGGCGGCGGCTGGCGGCAGTGACTAGGCTGAGAGGAGAGGGTTGGTGAGCAAGACGAAGGGCAGAGGTGACAGGGACAAGGCGAGGGACAGGGATTAGAGCAGCGAGGAGTGGAGCTCCTTCGAGCCGAGGTGAAGGAGAGAGTTGAGAATCAGAGAGCTCTGTATGGCGTGAGGGAGAGAGAGAGCAGAGTGAGGAAAGAGAGAGATGGCCCGAGAAGAGAGAGAACTCGAGCCTCTATTATTGAGATGAGGGAGGTCGAGCTTAATAGAAAAGAAAAGAAGAACGGAGAAGGCTCCAGAGAGCCTCGAAGCCTCTGGAGATAAGATTATCTATTATTATTATTACTATTTTTTTTTTTTAATTAATTAATAAATTTTAATTTTAATTTAACACACACAAACAGATATATTATTATATTTTATTCATTTTTATTTTTATTTTATTTTATTTTTTTTAACTTATAAAAATAAGAATGCCCCCTCCTAAACTAACTGTTATCAATATATAATATTATTTTTTAATTTAATTGATTAATTTTTCTTTTAATTAATTAATATTATTTTTTTTTTAATGACAATCGGACGAAATTGGGTGTCAACAGATGGTAAATCTTTTGGCTGTATTTGGAGTTACGATTGTATTTAGGAGAGATTATATAATAAGTTATTTAATTAGTATATTATTGTTAGTTTTATTTATTTTTTTTCTTAACGTTTTACATGCCAATTGAAACTCTAAAATTTAAAAAGAAATAAAAATTATTTATGAAATACCTTTTTCAAAAAATTAAGTATTTTTATTAATTTTTTAAGGTTGGTTATAAAAAATCAGTTATTTCTTAAAAAAATTTATTCAAGTAATTATTGGGTAGCTTGAGTGTGAGCTTGTAAATTATATTAGTTCTATACAAAAAATAAAAAATAATGAGTTAAAAAAAAAACAAATAATGATGTGGAAAGAACTCCTGTCCCTAAAATAGTGGATATTTTAACATTTTTTTACTTATAGTTGACACGCTCATTAACTTGAAGTGGGAAGATGTAATATATTTAAGATAAAGGGTAAATATACCACTAATCTTATGTTAGTGTAGCAAATTGGTCATTTATGTACTTTTGGAGACGAATATGCCACTGATGTTTTCTTTCCGGGCAAAGAAACCACCACCACTAAAGATATGTGCTAGCATAAACATTCACAACAGAATTTCGTGCTAGAAAATGAGTAGCCTGTTTGGCCATGTATAGTATAGCAAGAGCCCCATCATTGCTCGCACTATTTGTTTACTAATATAATAGTATCTATCTATGGCATAAATGATTTCAATATATTAGAGCACTTAAGTATTTTATTAATTCAATTCAAATCAGAACAGGCAAAGTTTGAATCAAGTTGGATATATTTAAACGTCAAGCTATACTGGGTAAAATTTCCTTAATCTTTAACACTCTTGAATAGGTAATTTTTTCCAATACATTAATTATGTTAGTGATTTATTTGCCTATTTCAAAAATAAAAGTGGAACATTTGCCTCAGAAAATAGTTTAGTGGGCAAACTATTCCCTTAGTGTAAGATGAGTGGTATATTTGCCTATTTTACCAATATATTTAATTCCATATGTAACTGTGACTGATAAAAATTGTTTCTTTTAATACTATTATTTTTGTTTCTCATAATATTCTTTAGATGCCAAAATCTCAAATATATTGTTGCTATTTATAACTCAGTTGAAGTTGACAATTATTCTATTTTTAGCTCAAAGAAATAACTCTTGTTTTCAAATTGGCCTAAATAACCAACTCATCATTAAATAAGTAGAGTATTCCTTTTTTTTCAAAAAAAAAAAAAAAGTAAAAGTATTTTCTTGCGCTAATTACATATCGGTCACCAGCAAATTTCTCCCAGTCCAAAAAAATTCTAACAATTGTATCACTTGCAATGAGGTCGCAATCTCCTCTTTTCTATTGATCTTTGAGCCAATACCAGCATGGTTGGGATGATTTAAGTGACCAGGGAGATGTGGCAGTGGTATTCAGTGATGATGAATATGGATAGAGCCATACTTGCGTTCATGGGCCTTGGCTGTAATGCATGCAGTAGGCTTAGACTTAGACCAAGTCCAAAATTAATGGCTTCCCCCCTTCGGTCTGACTTCGTCGATCATGAAATGTTACATTTATTGATATTGCAATTACAACTTTGAGATTTTAAAATTTATATTTCCCTCTTTTTATTATACTATTTAATAATAATTTATAAAATTTTAATTTAAATCATCTAGTAAATATATTCTAATAATTTAGAATGTGCATTAATTGTATAAGAAAATACTGGAGAAATTAAAGTTACTTGTAGATAATGACAATTTAAATTCAAATTTTAAAAGCTACTACTAGACAGTGTAAAAAGAGCATGGTGGAAAACCATGTGACATAATTTTTCAATTTTTGTCAACTCTCTTACTCTCGCTTTGAACTTTCGCTCTGATTAGACTAATATCATTTTTACTTACTTCAATTTTTAAAAAATAATGATTTCCTACCCTCGCTTCCGTGTTTGAGATGCTTTGTGTTACTGAGGTGAAAAGTGTAGATTTTCATAATATTAACTTAAGTTTAGGAAGATAACTGTAAATTACCCTAAAAAATGTGTATGTGATGGTAAATCTTTTGGCTGTATTTGGAGTTACGATTATGTTTAGGAGAGATTATATAATAAGTTATTTAATTAGTATATTATTGTTAGTTTTATTTATTTTTCGCTTAACTTTTTACATGCCAATTGAAAATCTAAAATTTAAAAAGAAATAAAAATTATTTATGAAATACCTTTTTCAAAAAATTAAGTATTTTTATTAATTTTTTGAGGTTGGTTATAAAAAATCAGTTATTTCTTAAAAAATTTTGTTCAAGTAATTATTGGGTAGCTAGAGTGTGAGCTTGTAAATTATATTAGTTCTATACAAAAAATAAAAAATAAAAAATAAAAAGTTAAAAATAAAAAACAAATAATGATGTAGAAAGAACTCCTGTCCCTAAAATAGTGGATATTTTAACATTGTTTTACTTATAGTTGACACTATATTTAGGCTAAAGGGTAAATATACCGCAAATCTTATGTTAATGAAGCAAATTGGTCATTTATGTACTTTTGGAGACAAATATGCCACTGATGTTTTCTTTCCGAGCAAAGAAACCATCACCACTAAAGATATGTGCTAGCATAAACATCCACAATAGAATTTTGTGCCAGAAAATGAGTGGGTCTGTTTGGCCATGTATAGTATGGCAAGAGCCCCATCATTGCTCGCACTATTTGTTTACTAATATAATATCTATCTGTGACATAAATTATTTCAATATATTAGAGTACTTCAGTATTTTATTAATTCAATTCAAATCAAAACAGGCAAAGTTTGAATCAAGTTGGATATATATAAAGGTCAAGCTATACAGGGTAAAAATTCCTTAATCTTTAACACCCTTGAATAGGTAATTTTTCCCAATACATTAATTATGTTAGTGAGTTATTTGCCTATTTCAAAAATAAAATTGGAACATTTGCCTCAGAAAATAGTTTAGTGGGCAAACTATTCCCTTAGTGTAAGATGAGTGGTATATTTGCCTATTTTACCAATATATTTAATTCCATATGTAATTATGATTGATAAAAATTGTTTCTTTTAATACTATTATTTTTATTTCTCATAATATTCTTTAGATGCCAAAATCCCAAATATATTGTTGCTATTTATAACTCAGTTGAAGTTGACAATTATTCTATTTTTAGCTCAAAGAAATAACTCTTTTTTTCAAATTAGCCTAAATAACCAACTCATCATTAAATAAGTAGAGTATTCCTTTTTTAAAAAAAATAATAATAATAAAAGTATTTGCTCAAGCTAATTACATATCGATCACCAGCAAATTTCTCTTCCTACAAAAAAAAAATCCAAGAGTTGTATCACTTGCAATGAGGTCACAATCTTCTCTTTTGCATTGATCTTTAAGCCAATACCAGCATGGTTAGGGATGATTTAAGTGACCACAGAGATGTGGCAATGGTATTCAGTGATGATGGATATGGATAGAGCCATAATTGCGTGACAAGTTACAGATGGCAATCTAATATGACCTTTCATTTATGTGAGTTTTACATGAAATCCTCTTATTTTGGACCATCTCATCTGTCACCTGTTACAATGCAATAAGATTTTCTATATGGATAAAAAGCAAGAGTTTCGGGGGAGACAATGACATGTAATCTGCTCATAAGCTTTCTATATTCGATTTTAGCAATAGATAATTATGGCAAAAGATGGTTTGTGACTGGTGGCAGACTCATAGAGAAAGAGGGCTGATCCTCTCTAAAATAGTAAAACTACTACTATACTTCTTAATTTTTAAGGGTAAAGGCAATGTAGCTCGTTCTTAAAACTGGTAAGCTTCTCTCGTATATGACTATAGTTTAGGAAACTCTTTATTTTGTCTTTTCATAAACATATATATTATATTCAGAAGAATCATTACAAACATGCAAAGGAAGAATGTACTATTACTATAATTAAGAAAGAGGAATGCCAATATTTTTCAGGACCCAAAAGGCTCTAAAATAGTTTAATAGTGACATTTTATAGGATGTAGGGAGATCACTCCTTTGTAAAAATGTCGGATCCATTCTATTTTAGGTTGTCTCTTGTGGTGAATGGTGAAACAAGTAGTGGTAGCGGTAAAGCCTGAAACAACTAGAATTCATGATGAATTAAAGTATTTAATGAGGGATTAAAATGTTGGGTAAGATATATGTGTAAACAAATTTTGAATAAGTTTGTACTAAAATTTCATTGAGTTATATTATATGTGAATAAAAGCATTTATAAAGTACAAGACAAGGAGTGCATCTAAGAATGAATTTGTTAGCTAGGTTGATTGGCTCAAAATTAAGAAGTTTAAAGATTTGCATGGTAATCTAGTACATGTTTTATGACTTCGATGACTTGTGGTCAAGAGCTTTGAGTTTTTCCTTGGACTTTAATGACATTCTTTGTAAAGTGGAATGTGATTTTGTTTTACTTGGGCACCAAGTTTTGGGTGTACACGCTTGTAGGTTTAAAAAGGTTAGGATTTAGTGTTTGTTTGGATTTTACTTTTCCTATTTCATTTAGGTTTGAGTGTTATCTATAAATAGGCAAATTGTACTTAAGTTTTCGTTATGAGCGAAACAATATTTTTAGGAGACAAAATATTAAAGTTTCAAGAGTGAGAAAAGGTCCAGAAGCTCATAAGGGCTAAGACAAAAGCCTTTTTATTTTCATATTTTGTATATATGAGGGCAATGTTATTTATGATAGTGGTAAGGGACCTATAAGTTCATGTGATCACTAGAAAGCATACTTTTACTATAACTTTTATTTTTTGTCTAAGTTCACTTTTTTTATCTGTGGATGTTAACTAGTTAAGAGTTGAACCACATCAAATTAGTGTGTAGCTTGATCAGGTTTGTTCATCCACTGTACATGATGGGTAAAGGAGATTTTTTTTCCTAACAAGTTGGTAAAATGTGTGGTTTGATCTTTACAAAGCAAATGGTTTAAACTTGGCATGGTGGAGTGTTTGGAATGGTGAAGATGTGAACTTTGATTTTAGTATAATGAAACCTATGAAATAATTCTAGTTGGAGTAGTTATTCGCTTTATAGCGTGGTAGAATTTTCCATGTTTGCAGTGTGGCGGAGCCTAGGAAATCGTTCTGGGCATCTTATAATTTGATAATGGTGTGTGGTATGATTCAATTAGGTTAGCATGGTACCGACAACTTAATATATGTTTGAAAATTGAAGATTTATTAATGCGTGTTGTGATGTTGGTGTTTGGAGTCATGTTTTATGTAATCATTTTTGTTTATTGTTGTGTTTGTATCTTGGTGGTATCTGTGGTTTGTGTTTGCGCTCATAGTCATCCTTGTGTCCTTTGTTCATGATTTTCATAGCAATGTCTGTGTTTGAAAGATTTTGAGCCAAGATGGAGACTTTTTGGTTAATTGACTTAAAATTAAGAAGTTTGAGCACTTGCATGGTAATTTAGTAAACGTGTCATGATTTTGAGCTGTGGGACTTATGGTTGAGAGTTATGAAGTTTTTTCTTGTAGTTTAACGCATTAATTGCAAAGTGTAACAAAGGCCTAAATGCTTTAACTTGGCCACTAAAACTTTTGTGCGTATAGGTTAAGGAAGTTTAGGATTTAAAGTTTGTTTGGGATTTAGTTTTTGTATTTTATTTAGGTTTGAGAATGATTTATAAGTAGGCAAGTTATATTAGTGTTTTAGATATGAGAGAAAAATCAATGTTTTAAAGAGAGAAGACATAAGTATTTCAAGATAGATAAGAGGTGCATATGCATGAGTGGCTTTCTCTCATTTGTGATGCATGATAGTTAAAATTCAAACTACATTAAATTAGTATATGCTAGCTTGATCATGTTTATCCTTTCGTTGCCTATGATAGGTGGCTGGAGAAATTTTTTTTTCCTAATAAGTGGAATCAAAATGTACTATTTAATCTTGGCACAATAGAGCATTTGGATTGTGATGACTTAAAGTTTGTTTATGGTATAGTGAAACCTAGGGGATCCTCATAGGTGGATCTATTATTGGCTTAATAGTATGGTGGAGTTTTGCATGTTTGTAATGTAGTGGAGCCTAAAGAATTGTCATATGGATGTTGCATTTTAGTAGTAGTTAAGGTGTGGCATTGACAACTTAGTGTGTGATTTGATTCAGTTGCAGCGTGATACTTGTAGCTTGGTATATGTTTGAAGATTAAAGATATATTTATGTATGCTTATGTTCATGATGTTGGAGTTTGGGCTCATGCCCTTGTTTTACCTAATCATTTTTGTTCGTTGTTGTGCTCATATCTTGGCGATGTCTATGGTTTGTTTTCATGATTATAGTCATGCTTGTGTTGTTTGTTTGAGGTTATCACAATATGTGTTGCTTTAAAAGATTTTGAGCCAAGGTTGACATTGTTAGGTTGTTCGGCTCAAAATTAAAAAGTTCAAGGACTTGCATGGTAATCTAGCATTTGTTGTGATTTTGAGTCATGAAACTCTTGATGAAAACTATGAATTTTTTAGTTGCAAAGTATAGAAGAAAGAGCCAAATATGGTTTTGTTTTGCTTGATTACTAGAGTTTTTTTCTTTAAGGGAAAAGGCAAATTGCATTAAACTTAACCTTAGAACAAATACACTCAGGCATACTTAGGGATATAAAAAATACCTCATAAAAAAAGAAGAGACTTGTACCAATTAGAGCTTAAAAGAAGAGGTAAAGGAATATAAGAGAATCTCATACAAAGGTCCATCTTAATACAAGTAATTAGACTTTTAGCACTCATAGGGACAGATCATGGCTTTTATAAGTTCATTCATGCTATATATGATAAACTGCTGCAACCAACCTCACTTTTTTAATTTTTCTAATGATATACTTACTCTGCAAAACCAAACACATTACTCTCCAATTTTGAATAAAACAAACCTAAGCAAGAATTTATAGTCAATTCGCCACACCCTTCTACACTTGATTGGAGAAAAAGCAAGAAATGAAAAGGTAATCTATAGATTCCACATTATGTCCACACAAATAGCACCTATTAGCTAGAGAAAACCCCCAAGATTTCAACTTTGCTTGAGTAAGAAAACCTTCATTCATAGTAAACCACAAGGACATATTGAATTTAGGAGCTGAAACTGAATCCTAGCATAATTTATACCAACCCTGAGTTGGAAGTTCTGTTCACAAAAGCCCATAACCATGCTTTAACACCTCATTAGAATGAGTAGCAGCATCCATACTAGCCTTAGCAGCAACAATAGACCCCAACCTTGTGCAAAAAATGTTTCTAACCTTTAGTAAGTTCTGCCACACAAATGAGTCCATAGAAATCCTTTGTTTTTCCTAGATATCCTTATCCTTTAAATGATAGCTATACACCCACTGGGCCCACAAAGCCTCATTTATTTTATGAATTGCCCACAGGAGCTCCAAAGAAAAGGAATGGTTTCAAACCTGCAACTATTTTGCACAAAGACCCCCTTCTTTTTTTTTGGAACAACTATATTTTTTCAGGCAATAGCTGGTCTAGATTTAACCTCAGAGACTCCCTTCCAAAAAGAGTTCCTGCACCTAGCCTCTACTTTTGTTATAATTCTTTCAACAGGAAAAAGACATACATATAATACATAGCCAAGCTGTGAAGAACAAATTGAACCAAATGCCTTCTTCCTGCATATGAGAGATGTTTTGCTCCCCAAGCATCAATTTTAATAATAATTTTATCAATAAGGTCATCATACTCAAACGATTTCAGACAAAATGAACTTAAAGGAACCCCCAAATATCTAAAAGGAATTTGCCCTCTTGAAAATTCTGCCTATTTAATATCTCATCTTTCATCTACTAATTCACACCCCTAAAATAGATTTTTGTCTTCTTTGGGCTCGGTCTAAGGCCAGAAAAGCATAAAACATACTACCACAAAACATTTATAGAACTCATATCACCTCCACACATCAAGAGAAGATTATCAGCAAACTCCAAGTGGGCTATTTTCTACTAATGATATTTTGGATGGAAGTGAAAACCATTCTCCCTGTGAATGCCTTAAAGATACCAAGAAAACATCTTTATACAAATCACAAATAAATAAAGAGATAAGGGGTCCCCCTAATGAAGACCTTTTTTACCTATAAAAAAACCTTCCACAGCTTCATTAACATAAATAAAGAACAAAGGGCTAGATACACATACCATAATCCATTCCACAAGCTTTTTAGGAAAATTAAGAGCAATAAGAGAATCTTCAAGAAATTTCCAATGTGCAGAATCATATGCTTTCTTTATATCAAGCTGAATTATACACCTTGGAGAGATGTGTTTCCTCAAATAATGGTTTAGCAATTCACCCCCAAAAAAATATTTTTCATAATAGACCTGTCAGGAATAAACACTACTTAGGTTGGATTAACAATCAGGTCTAAGACAGGCTTTATACAATTAGCCAAAATTTTAGTGAGGCACTTGTAGATCACATTACAACAAGCAATAGGTCTGAAATTAGAAACTCTCAAAGCATCAATATCCTTTGGGATTAAGACCAAATTAGTGGTATTCACAGACTTCAATAATTTACATGCCAAGAAAAACTCAGCCATGGCAAAATAAACAAGCGACCCCAGCTCATGCTAAGTAGCTCTCAAGAAATGTGCTATGAAACCATTAGAACCATGAGCACTATCCAATGGAATGGACCACATAGCCTCTTTAATTTCCTCAAAATAAATAGATTTTAGCAAATCTTAATGCTGGTTTTCTTAGAGACATTTGCCAGATTGGATTACATCATATTTAGCTTACCATGAATCATATTTGGAGAGCACAATAACTATTTATAATAATCCAGGAATGCCTCCACAACTTGCTCATGATCAAATCTGGTGATCCTCAAAGCATCCTCCACTTCCTAAATTCTAGATTTAGCTCTTCTCTAAAGCATCATGGTATGAAAGAATTTTGTATTTGCATCCACTTCATGCATCCAAGTTAGATTAGATTTCTACCTATAACAACTATTCTAAGCTTTTAATAGCTTTCAATAAGCCAATCGAGCTTTTTGTTTTTCAGTAGTAAGCAACCCTTGATCTTTCTTGTTTTGTTGTAATCTACTTTGCAGATCACTTAAGTAATTAGACACGTCTTTCACCTTAATTTGGATATTAGCATACTTAGTCTTGTGAAGCTTTTTCAGTTCTAGGTTGATTCTCTACAGCTTCTTCCCTAACTTGAACATTGAGCAGCCTCTAACCTCCAAAGACATACCCTGATCAATGCAGGACTAAAAAAAAGTTTTTGTGTGTGTAGGTTTAGTTTGTTTAGGATTTAGTATTTGTATGGTCTTTTTTCAAGTGTTAGAGTCTCCAACGCTCTAACTACATATGTGTTGATATATTGATTAATAAATTATTACCAAATTTGAAGATTTGGCTCAATGGTCACTTTAAAATGTACTAGGGTTGTCCCCGGTCTGAGGCAAAAAAACCCACCCATTCTTGGATTGGTCCTCATTTCCCTCTCTAAAAAAAATCTTATAATGCTTGTATTGAATTTCAAGTACAAAAAACAATAAATTACTGTTATAATCAATCTAGTAAAACTTTTAGTCAATAAAATAATAAAATTATATGATCATGATCTTTATACATGGGGCACCAACTGATATCTTGTTGCAACAATTTTAGCAAGTTATTTTGATGAAATTGTTTTACTATTATTTTTACAAATTTTATTTTTTATTTATACTATTTCAGTTCAATTGAGAAGCTGATAAAACTCAGAACCAATTAGTATTTGGGACCGGCCACTGGTCGCTAGGATGGATCCCCAAAAAAGATGTTATCAACCGATTAGCAATCCCCTCATCGATTTTCTGCTTTCCTTTTGTTAGATAATCACTGACTAAATTCACCCTCATTGGGCTTTCGTTTTTCTTTTCCCAAACGTTTGCCTGGTCAGCGGGACTTCCAATTGCTCAAGATATTCGCAGCTGAGACAGAGAGACCAGATCAAGAAGCCGACCAGCTCACATTATGTCCGCGTGAAATTAATGCGTCCAACTAAACTTTTTCAGCTGTGAAATCCTAAAAAATCCGTCATATTGTTCTTATTCTACACTATCAATTGAAATCACCGTGGATAATGTCCTAATCCTTATTCAAGTATCTTTCGAGATTGAAAAAGGTGATATTATCCATCATTTTCTTTTATATATATGAGTAATTTTAACCCTTATATCCTATGTCTTACTCAATTGGTAAAGTGGTGAAGGGATATGAGTGGAGGTTTGGAGTTTGACTTCAATTTCTACTATTTTCTCATAAAATGTCATTTAATATTGATTTGGGTATCTTCTAGATTCTAAAAAAGTAGATTTTTTTTCCCTTCATACATAATACCGTATAACTTTATATATTGTAAAGCTGCTTCTGATTATAAAAAAAAAAACCCTTATATCTCATATAAATATTTCTAATTACCAAAAAAAAAGCCTGAAGCCCAAATATCTTGAGTTAAAGAGAACTAAAGTTTAATTTAACGTATTATCTATGAAACATATTTACTTAATAGAGATATTTACTTTAACATTGGACAATATATTCAAGAATTTCAGGATACACATAACAGGAAGCAATATTTTTTCTCTCTCATATTAAATGCTACATCTTTTATAATCTTTTTTTTTTCTGTTAAATTAATCACACAACTTTTAAAAAGATTGTTGTAACAAAGCTCATTAGGACTTCCATTCGTCACCCACACCAAACCCTCTCTCACTCCCTCTATATATATAGCACCTCTATTGTAGCATTTATATCCATCACAATCTTCAACTATACATTCCTCTCCCACTTTAGTGTCTCTTCCATTTCTTTCTCTAGATCCTCTTTCTCTGAACATTTTTTTCTAGGATGGGCAAGTTTTGTTGGGTGGTGTGTGTGATGATTCTGGGGTTTGGCTCTTGCTATGGGGATCCACAGGTCCCTTGTTACTTCATTTTTGGGGACTCTTTGGTGGATAATGGGAACAATAACCAGCTCAATTCTCTGGCTAGGGCTAACTACTTCCCCTACGGTATCGACTTTGACGACGGTCCGACCGGCCGGTTTTCCAACGGGAAAACCACCGTTGATGTTGTAGGTTGGTCAGCTTCTCCCTTAATTTCTACCATTTTCTCTTTTAATTTTAGCATTCTTTTTAATTACATGTATAGTTAAGTGAAGTGCCATGCTCTGAGTGGCGGACCAACAATTCTAGGAAGTAGGGGCGAAAAATAGTTTTTTTCTCTCTTAAATTACAAGTCCTACAAGAAAAATGACTTGAATTTTAGTACTGTTTTGAGATCGACCAAGGCATGTCCTTGCCAGTTTTGGGGGAAAACAATGGCCGCTAGTACCGCATATTGTAGAAAAGCAACTGCTTGGGTAATATTATTGTGGTTAATAAAAAAATAAAAAAAAACAAAGCCACTTTATTGTGGCCGTTCCAATATTATGCTAGTTTGGTGGCATTGGAAAAGTAGATAAATGCTTGTGATAATAAAAAATTAAAATAAAAACAAAACAAGCATATGTGGTATTACTGTTAACTATAACTAGTTTGATACTTTGGTTTTACAAAATTCAAGGATATTTAAGAGACTATCAATTTTAGTGTGGATTTACTGGTTTCTACTCTTTTTTATCTTACGTCCAAAATTTTGGTTTAGTGGTTGTTTAAAAGTTGGAAAACTTACAACCAAAAAAAAACCTTTATATGGTTTGACCTAATTTATATTTTGTCATATATTTTTAAAAACCTATATTAAATCTCCTTTTTTTTTGTGTTGTCTGACAATAACTTCTAACCCCTAATTTAGATGGTCTATGATTCAATAATTTCAAATTTTTTAATATTTTTCTCATAATTAACTGGTATTTTAGAAATACTGAGATTTGCAATTATGGGGAGGAAAATGTATTTATAGAGAAAAAATTATTAATTTAAAATATCTATTAATTTTAAAAAAATATTAAAAATATTTAAATTACTAGAAGATAATATCGTACAGTTTAAATTATGATTTTGTAAGTTGTTGAATAGTATGAAAAAACAATGGGCAATGTGTGAATTTTTTTTTAAAATAAATAGATAAATTGTAGGTTAGGCTAGTTACGGGGGGTTATTGTAAGTTTCTTGAAAGTTTAGGTCTCATTGATAAAGTTGGAAGACAACAGAGGAAATGTGGCGGTCTAATCCAATTTATGACAAAATAAATTCTTGGAAGTATTACAATTTAATTCTTTTTCAAATGCAGGAAAATAGCAATTATTGTTTTACAATATTACTCCAATTTAACCCTCAATTTTTACTTTCGATTCCACAGCTGAGCTATTGGGTTTTGATGACTACGTACCTCCATATTCAACTGCAAGAGGTCAAGAGATCTTGAGAGGAGTGAATTATGCATCAGCAGCCGCAGGAATCAGAGAAGAAACTGGAAGACAACTTGTAATTAATTAATTAATTAATTACTAATCCATAAACTTATCATTTCTCATATAATTATTACTAAAAAACCACTCATCTTTTATAATTCATACAGATTTACCCTTCATTGGCAATAATTTTGCAGGGAGGAAGGATTAGCTTTAGTGGGCAAGTGAGAAATTACCAGAGCACAGTTGCTCAGGTGGTAAATTTGCTGGGGAGTGAAGATGCAGCAGCAAATTATCTTAGCAAATGCATTTATTCCATTGGATTGGGAAGTAATGATTATCTTAACAACTACTTCATGCCTCTTTATTATTCCACCAGCAACCAATATAATACTGAGCAGTATGCAGACGTACTCAGTCAACAATACACCCAACAGCTGCAGGTAATTTTAATTTTTCAATTCTTGTTATTTCAAATTTTAATTGGTATTTTTGCATAATGTCACCGGATCACAAGTTGATTGTTCGATATTAGTGTTGGATGCTGAAATAATTTATGAAAAGGTAATTTTTTCCAACCACTAAAGACGGTATAGTTTTTTTCAACTTCTAATACTGAAAGCTGACACTATTCCTGAATAAAGTCTAAGCAGTAGAAGTGCCTCGTCTTCTATAGTTTCTCTCTTTTGAAATGAAATTATACTAAAAAGTGGGGAGGGGAAGGAAGTCTTTTTCATGTTTATTATTTTTAATTGTGCAAGACAAAATCTAATAAATGAGGTCTCTCTCCTGGGGCAGGCCTTGTACGACTATGGGGCGAGGAAGTTTGTGTTGTTCGGATTGGGCCAGATAGGGTGCAGCCCAAGTGAGTTGGCCCAAAACAGCCAGGATGGTAAAACCTGTGTCGCAAGAATTAACGATGCCAACCAAATTTTCAACAACAGGCTCAGATCTCTTGTAGACCGATTCAACAACCAAAATTCCGACGCCAAATTTATCTACGTCAATGCTTACGGAATTTTCCAGGACATGGTAACCAACCCTGGGAGATTTGGTAAGTTCTTCTATACTAAATTCATTGACTCTATTTCTATCACCAAAAATAATAATTTCCTTCCCCCAAGGTTTTTTCACAACAATTAATTCAAAGAATATGAGACGAATATAGTAATTCATTTATGAAACTCAACAAGAAGCTGAAATTAAGCTCACGTCATTTTTGTGTGACTATTGGGTATTAGGGTTTAGGGTGGTAAATGCGGGTTGCTGTGGTGTGGGGAGGAACAATGGGCAAATCACATGCTTGCCAGGCCAAATGCCATGCCAAAACAGGAATGAGTATTTGTTTTGGGATGCCTTCCACCCAACTGAGGCTGCCAACACCATCATCGCCCGCCGATCCTATAGCGCCCAGTCGCCCTCCGATGCATACCCGATCGATATCCGCCGCCTAGCTCAGCTCTAAAGGACTGCTTGCCTGTCCTCTCATGGTCCTGAGACTATTAGAGCGCAGGTGATCATAAGAACAGAAAGTGAGAGTTAATCAACTGAAGTTCATGGGAAATGGGCAAGTGGAATTGGGAAGGGTTATGGGTTAAAGGAGAGAGCAATAATACATGCATGGTTAGATGTTCATATAAAAATACAATTGTATGAAGACATTTTTCTATAATTTATGTTTTGCCCCATATTTTAAAATATATCCATTGCATTAGATTGGTGTAATATATATATTGTCAAGTCTGTATGTCTTATGTTATGAATTGCTTCAAGGAGCTTTTCTTGTTATCTTGTTTTTCTTGGCAAAGCAAGCTTTTTCATAACTTTAATCAAGTTTTCTATTGCCAACAACAATAAGCCCAATTGACTCATTGAATCTTATCTTTATTTTATAAGCAAAATAGTATATATTTTAATGCTAAAAAAATATTTTTTTTGAAAATTATTATCATCAAAACACAAATTTAAAATTAACCGAATTGATCCTAACATGGTCTTAAGTATCTTCAACAAAATTAAGCATTAACGTTGATTGTGTATGATAAAAATTACTAAAATTCATGTAGACAAATTGTTAACTTCTACATGTGTTGGTTGAGGTTGGTTTTTTATCTAGTATACCAGTGGCGGAACCAAGATTTTTGGTTCGGGGGGAGGGGGTGGGATTGCAAAAATTTGTCAAATTTGTACAATTCTCATACAAACAAAATAATATAGTTCATATAAGTCATAAAATTTAAAAGTGTACATAAATATGATTAGGTCTACTTGTAAAAATGCAAATTCATAATGCGACACGATGTTCTTTCATGTCTCTAAAATCATCAAGGATCGAGTTTAAACTAAAAGTCTTTGCAAGATGTTTCTCAATATACAAAATCAAAGCATCAGCAAGGAAATCATTATCCATCTTGTTTCACAGTTTGGTTTTAACAATTTTCATCGTTTAAAAAGCACATTCTGTAATGGTAGCACCAACAAAAATCCTAGCAATTTTCACAATTATTCATTTTATCACAATTATTCATTATCCATAAGCATGTCAAAACTTGAAAAATCTCACTAATTTTTTGCACATTTTTGTCTCACAAAGCATGAAAGCAACCTTGTTCTATGTGTTCTCCGTCTGTTTGGTTGTTACTCTTTAAGAGTCAATAGACTTAATACCATATAAATATAATTTAAACAATGAGACAATCACTCAATCAAACAATGATAAAACAAAATTTAAAGAAAATTTGACAAACAACAAAAAATTATTTAAACAGTTAATAACTTAATACTAAGTTAAAGTTACCAAATAAATTGATTTGTGGTCGGGAGGGGAGTTGAAGGGAGGAGGAAGATGGACGAAGCTAGGAGCTGAAGAATGCCCGACAGCGGCGGTGGCCTACTGCTGGCCTGTGTGTTTCCGGCCATGCTGGTGCGAATCGCAACAACGAACAGACTAGATGGTAGCGAGAGTGTTAGAGGAAAACAAGACGAGAGAGGGAAAGGATGGGAACAAAATGGACAACAGAATTGGGACGGCCATGCGGCAGCAGGGAGGGAGGCACTTAGGCTGAGGTGGAGTTGCGGAGGTCATCATCCAAGCAAGTCAAGCTCTGTGATTTGGTCCTTGGATTTACCCGAGAGATTGGGATTTTGGAAGAGGGCTAATTGAATAAAAAAAGCTTCACTGTTTCCTGTATTCTAAGTAGCTGCTTGAGGCTGAAGGGAGAACTACCCATTTGGTACCTAATTTCTTGAGCACCTGCCACATTGCCCCCCATCTTTGTATTCTTTCATGTTTTTCGGGGGGCAAGAATACATAATCTAATCCCTAATTTCTCGTGAGGTAAGCAATTTAATACCCTATATATCAAACTTTTCAAAATTTTCGAGGGGTAGCAGCTACCTGCCCCTTCTTCAGCCCGCCATTGTAGTGCACTATAATAATGATTCGAGCATACAATTTTATTATTGTAATGTTGTCAACAAGTAAGGAGATAAATAAAAAATCAAAAAGTATAACACATGCGGAGATTCAATAAAAGTAATTACTTCAAATAAGAAATTATTTTTAGAGATAAAGGCTATGGATACTCATATATTTTTTTAAATACTGCAAATTGGGTGTTTAATTGCTAAGTAGGAAAGTTTAAGGACCAAAGCTATAAAAGCTGGTATATTAGGCAAATTTTTCTGAAAAGCTTTCCCATTGTTCTATTTTGGGCAAATTGTTGGACAAGACTCATTATTGTGCATTAGATTAGGCTGTTATTGCTCATTTTTCTGGACCAATTTTATTTTTCATAAAAATATAAATAATTTATTCTTATGAGATTACCCATCACAATACATTAATTTTAATTTAATAATTTCTGCTAAAATATAATACTTAAATTTTTATAAAATAATTTATTATGTATTATTTTATCTTCGATTTAAACATTCGTTGATGGCTGATCTAGCAAAATCAAGCATATTTTTTTGACTTCCTGGAAGTAACATTTGGAGATATGGTTTTCTGTTTGTCTTTCTAGCATAAATCTCTTTGATTTAAATCTTTTTATTTTTTTCATTTTTTCTTCAAAAAATTTTCATGTTTATTTGCATTATGTGTCACGATTGTCTTTTTTTTTTTTGCTAGATATGCTTTTCATTCAATAGAAACCAGATCTTTTCAAATGCGGCCTATTTCGTATATGTCCAAAGAAACAATTGCTAATCTGGTATCATTTCAGTTTCAATAAAAATAAGCAAGGTAATAATATATTTCTCAAAATAGAAAGCAGCACAACTATAGACTATAGTGATCCTTAGAAGTCATTTTATGATTTTTCCAAACTGGCATTATAAAAAGATAACTATTATTCTATAAAACTAATTTACTAAAAAAATATCTTGGCCATAGTAAATCTACTGGGCCAACATTAACTTATTTAAAAACTTGATTAATCCATTTCTTAGTCCTGCATGACAATACTTTATTGTACCAAAGCATGCCTTGAAAAAAAAAAGTTAGAAACCATATACAAAAAATGACATAAGGAAATAATTGTTTGCCCACATCCTAACGCAGACACGGAGAGTAACAAAAATACATCACGTATTTTAACATTCTACTGTCTAATAGAAATCAATGTACAAATAGAATATAACAAACTGAATATAACAAACTGATGCTCCTTATTTCAAGTATATAATAAATATGAAATCAGGAGAACAAAACAACAACCAACCAACTAACTTGATAGTCAAAGTGCTATCGCCCCGAACACCTAAGGACCCCGGAAAGGAGGGAGCCAAACGCCTAAGGCACGCGACCTCGGCAACCCGTCAATACCTACCTCGGGAAACTACCGTATCGCCTCCACCGGGAGAGCAACCGAGTCAGCTTCGGGGAGAAATGCCAACCACCTTCTGCAGGTGAAAGTCCCCCGAGGGGCTAATTTCGGAGCCAGGGAATGTCCCGAAGTATCACTGTGACTCCGAGAAAATGTCCCTCACTCCGAAGTGAGACATCAACCAAAGGGACCTCGGAGGTACGGCAGGAGCCATCAAGGAAGCCTTTGACATTACGCCCGTACACCCTACACGCCGTCATCGCAGGCATTCTGACGCGTCACCGCTGCCTATGTCCTGTCATGTAGGGCTATGATTATCGCAGCTCGTGGCTCGAGGAGCTTGCAGGCAGCTAAGGGCCCCTCACGCCCAGAAGTACGGATGGTGTTCGTCCATACACGTGCTGCCATCTGAAGGGCTCACCCCCTCCTATATATACCAGGGGAATGGTCACAGGCAGGGGGGATCTATCTATCTATCTCTCTCGATCTCTCTCGCTCTCTCTCTAAGCACTGACTTGGGCCTCGGAGGCAGAGCCCCTGGCAACAACCCGGAAAAAGATATACAAAAGTTCGCCTGGAAGAACATGATATGCAGATTTGGCATACTGACGATGATAATGACCGATAATGGTTCCCAGTCTATGGATGAGGGATTCCAAGAATTCGTCATCGACTTCGGAATAAAAACGCACTTCAACCCACTAGCTCAGCCCTAGACTAACAAATAAGTGGACGTAGCCAACACAACTATAAAAGAGGGACTACAAAAGAGGTTGGGGGAAGCAAGGGGAAAAGACCAGGAAAACTTCCTGCTATACTAGGGAGTCTTCAGACAACTCCCCGAGGGGCCATGGGGGAGACACCTTTTTTCACTTATCTCCAGAACAGAGGCCATAATCCCCATCGGGGCAGTACGGCCATCAGTTAGAATACAGGTGTACGACGAAAGAGGAAACGACCTCGGGTTGATGACTAAGCTTGACCTAGCTGTCGAACACTGAGAAATGCCCGAGCTCAGAGGAAAGGCCTTTCAGCAAAAGGTGGCCATAAATGCAAACCTGCATGATAGTCCAAAAGGAATAACGAAAGAAGATCTCATCCTCCGAAAGGCCGAGTCTGAGCCCCGAAAATCATCCCATGGGGTACTTCGGCCAAACGTGAAGAGGCCTTATTTGGTCCCAGACGAGGTCCGAAAGGGAGTAAACAAGCTTGGCGACGCCAAAGGAGGAAAACTGGAAAATACATAGCATTCAGATGCCTTAAAGAAATTCTATACTTAGAATTTTAGATGAGAAATTTCTCTAAGTACATAAGTTTTCCCCTATCTGAAAGTACTCACCAAACAAAGCCGAAGCACACGCTCCCGAAAGTCCTACTTTCCTTTCAAAGATGGTTGGGTTATATGCCCAGAAAAGGTGAAGTCCATTGACTCCCGAAAATCCTATTTTTCCTTTCAAAGATGCCCAGAAAAGGTGAAGTCCATTGACTCCCGAAAATCCTATTTTCCTTTTAAAGATGATTGGGTTATATGCCCAGAAAAGGTGAAGTCCATTGACTCCGGAAAATCCTATTTTCGTTTCAAAGATGATTGGGTTATATGCCCAGAAAAGGTGAAGTCCATTGACTCCCGAAAATCCTATTTTCCTTCCAAGGATGGTTGGATTATATGCCCAGAAAAGGTGAAGCCCATCGAGTATGGCCGACAAAGACAGGCTAAAACTTGCCTAAGTAAACTTCGGAAACAAAGAGAGTTTACCCAAAGTTTGGCCGATGAAACGAGCAAAATGTACCTTTCCGAAGTCTTTTGACCGAAAGAGGTCTGGACAATTGGGAAACAAAAATCGCTCGTACCTTTCCGAAGTCCCTTGACTGAAAGTGGTCGGGACAACAGGGAAAAATTGCTCAAAAGACTTAACCAAATTGTGAAAGAAAATTCATTGAAGAAGGTCTTACTACAAGGAGAAGGTTACAAGAAGAAAAATACAAAGAACAAGAAGAAGGCAAAGGCCCTAGAATATCTAAGGGTCCTCGGCGTCGCGGGAAACTTCGACTTCTATGTCTTTGGCCGTCGCCTTCGGTGCAGGAGGAGGGGCAAATGGCAGATTGAGGAACTCAACTTTCGACCAAGTCCACCGAGGACCCTCGGGAATATCCAGGGCAGCCAAGAAGGAAGGATCGAGGTCAGGATATTTCTTCAGAAATTGGTGACGAGCCAGGCAGAAGTTGTCCTGAAAGGCAACCTTTGTTGCCTGGACAGCTTTGTCTTTTTCTATGTCCAAATCGTTCGCCTCATTCTGAAGATCTAAAACCTCCTTCTGAAGATTGGCAACCTCCTTCTCCAACTCCTTTATCTTCTTATTCTTCTTCGAATCATTTTTCAGCGAGTTGACCTTGGCTTAAAGTTCGGCTTTGTCGGCAAAAGCCTTTGTCAGAAGAGCAGCTTCTTCTTCTCTCTCCTTCTGAATGGCCTCGTTGGCCGAGGTTAGGCTCACAACCTTCTCACCAAGGTCGGACCTCTTCTTGGAGAAGTCCTTCAAGAGATCTTCATGGCCCTTCAAGAACTCCTCCCGAAGTTGGGCAACCTTCTGCTTGGCTATACGGCTCAACACGGTGTTCGTCACAACCGAGTTAGCACAGAAGACCTTGGCCTTCTCCAATTTATCTTCGGCCCAAGCTCGGACCGAAGACTGCTTTGTCGCCCAAGCTCGAAGGTATCCACTGTACCCCAGGAGCTGCAAAGAAAAAAGAGAGAAGGTACTTAGTAAAAGTCACACAAGGAAAGCCAAAACACTTAGACAAAAAACGGGAGCAAAAATAAAGAAGCCTGAAGAATTGCCTGAGTGGCGTGCTCGGAAACTTTAGCGGCAAGGGAATCCTCGGAGGCACACTCCTCGGCAACTGCCTTGAAGGAAGCCTGAGTAAGTACACCCCGCGCCATTTGGGGAGCCATTTCCCGGCAATCATCGGAGAACAGATTCATGTCCTCCGTGAAAGACCAGAACGGCTCCCTCGGAACTTTGTCTTTTGGGACGTGGGAATCCCGAAGAGCCAGCCTTCGGGCATGCTCGACCATCCAAGCTGAGGGTGCCAGGTCCTCTACAAAAAGGAAAAAAAAAAAAAAGAGCATATGCCCCATCAAAATTTCTTGACTGGGAAAGACTACGGGATTGCGAGTACTAAAAAGGAGATAAGAGACAAACCTGGCGCAACCTCAGCGACGTCGTCATTGAAGTCCCAGACTTCCTCCACGTCGGTAGGAACATGTTTGCCTTTGTCCCTTTGGCATTTTTCCAGCTCCTCGGCAGAGGAACTCCCCGCCAAAGAGCCTACAAAATCTGCCGACGTGGCGGGACTCAAAGAAGCAGGAAGGGCAACCACCCCGGTAGGAACCTCGGCCACAATTTCCGGCTCGGCGAGAGTTACAACCTTGGTGGAAGTTGCAATGACATCGCCAACCTTAGTGGAAGTAGCAATGATGTCACCAACCCCGGTAGAAGTTGCAATGGCACCAACTCTCGCTGCATCCTCCGGGGGTGGAAGAAGGATGTCCTTCTTCACCTTCTTGGCCGAAGATGGTTTGCTCCCAGTAGTCTTGCGCCTCTTGGAAACGCCTTTATTTGTTTCCTCTCCCTTCTCGGCCTGACTAAGGAAGAGAGACTTATAGTAGGCAGCGGACTCGTCGCCCATCTCTGAAAAAGAAGGAAAACATTAGCGTGAGTACAGACAGGCACTTATGATGAAAACTTTGAAAGAACTTACTTTCAAAAAAGGCCTCATAAGTGAACTCGCTCCAAAAGAGCTTCACCAGCCAAGAATCCTTCCCATCGGTAACAGGAGCTGGTATGCCAAGATCCGTCTTGTGCTCGGTAACCACCCCCAACTCCCGAAGAACCTCATCGGTCATGAGTTTCCACATGATCGGGAAAGGGTAGAGGGGACGTGGAGGGACCTCGGCATCCCAGTCGGCGACAGCACGGATACGTTTGTCGAAGTCCCCAAACCTCGCCGCCAGCTCAGGAGTTAGCAACTTCTTGGGATCCACGACATCCGTCTCCAACTTTCCCCGAGCCCACTTGGTCGGAACATACGACCAGGCCTCCGCCACTTTTAGGAAGAAAAACTTCCTTTGCAACCCTCGCCAGCTATCCTTGGTAGCGAAGGTGAACATAAATTTCTTGCTCCCAGATCCCCAAGGTAGCATGAAATAAAAGCCACCCTTCAGGACCGAATAGAGCTTATAATACTGCATGAACAGGATAAAATGGGGTTCTACCCCAAAGACCCCGCACATGCAGAGAAAGGCGTTGAAATAGCAGTACGAGTTGGGAGGAAGCTGATTTACGGCTATGCCATGAAATTGGCAAAAGTCACAAATCATCCTCGCTGGGGGATACCGAAGTCCGGCCTTCAGTTAGGCTCAGAAAACGATAACCTGGTCGTCCCGATTCGTAAAGCTGAATTGACCGAAGGAGGGTAACCGCGTGGTGACGTAGGAGGGAAGAAAAATTTTGGCTTTCCACTTCTCTAATTTTTCACAAGTGGGACAACAAGGGTGAGACATAAGAGACTGCCAGCTCTCGGGAATAGCTGAAGACATGGCTGACCAAAAGAGAAACTTCGGAAAGAAGAAAAACGACTTCGGGAAGCTAAAATAAAAGCAGAAACCGAAGGAAGAACCTACCAAAAGTCTTGCCAAAATCACAATTCCTGGACGCCGTCGTGCAAAATACCGGGAATCCTTCCGCCGTAAAAATCGTCGCCGGAAAAAGGAAAAAGGCAAGAGAAGACACAAGAGCAAACAAGAGCAAAGTAAGAGCAAAGAAAAACAAATGAGGAGAATGACAGAAGGAGGCTTATATAGATCATGGAAGGGAAACCGAAAGGGCGTCATAATTGCTGTGCGAAGGCGAAACGTCGCCATAATTGCCCCTCGCGCTCGAAAAGACATACTCATCCCAACCAGCACCTGCCACGTGTCGCCCGTCACGAGAAACTAGGACACATTTTCTGACATCTTGAAAACTCAGGTGCACCGCCCTAGACTGACACGCCTAGTTTCAAAACATGACGGTCCATTAACCTATGGCAGAAAGGAATAAAGAGGTTGGGGATCTTGAGGACACCAAAAGGAAGACAGATGACACCTGTCCGAACAAACCATGCCCCCAGGTGGTGAAATACCTCCCCTGCGAACGGCGCACCCTAAGTCCTGAAAAGCACCCACAAAAAGACCTCTAGCCGAAGTCTCCATTCCGGATTCCCGAGGGGGGCATGTGATAGCCAAAGTGCTATCGCCCTGAACACCTAAGGACCCCGGAAAGGAGGGAGCCAAACGCCTGAGGCACGTGACCTCGGCAGCCCACCAATACCTACCTCGGGAAACTAGCATATCGCCTCCATCGGGAGAGCGACCGAGTCAACTTCGGGGAGAAGTGCCAACCACCTTTTGCAAGTGAAAGTCCCTCAAGTGGCTAACTTCGGAGCCAGGGAATGCCCCGAAGTACCACTGTGACTAAGGGAAAAGGTCCCTCATTCCGAAGTGAGACATCAACCAAGGGGACCTCGGAGGTACGGCAGGAGCCATCAAGGAAGCCTCTGACACTACGCCCGTACACCCTACACGTCATCCTCACAGGCACTCTGACGCGTCGCCGCTGCCTACGTCCTGTCATGTAGGGCTATGATTATTGCAGCTCGTGGCTCGATGAGCCTGCAGGCAGCTAAGGGCCCCTCATGCCCAGAAGTACGGATGGTGTTCGTCCATACACGTGCTGCCATATGAAGGGCTCACCCCCTCCTATATATACCAGGGGAATGGTCACAAGCAGAGGGGATCTATCTATCTATCTCTCTCGATCTCTCTCGCTCTCTCTCTAAGCATTGACTTGGGCGTCGGAGGCTCCTCTCTGGAAAGTCACTCCGGGGACCTCCTAACCCCTGTTTTCTGAGTGTTTCAGGCCAGTCCTCCTGAGGAATCCCCGTTTCGGACCTCTCTCACACCGGAAGTCCTTCTCGGCCTCACCGTGCTTGCCATGTGAAGATGCTGCCGGCCATCACAGGCAGTCCACATAGAGCACCTTTTTCAGGGCTCGCCTACACCTCCAGAAACTCCTGCTGCATTCTCCACAACACACAGTGGAGATACTGATGGCCTCATCGCCATCACAACTCAACAATAACTTACCTCAGCTTCCTTAAAGTAAGTTGAAAGCTTCACACAACCAACAATTCCTGCACTGTAAACCCTTTTCACTCAGAAACTTTACAGTCATAACTAAATGTAGCATCCATGATTCTACTATATAGCAACTTATATGTCAGCAACATATGATAAGTTCAAACTTACACACTACAAGTACTATAAGGGAATTCCTGGACTACACCTACAATTGTCCAAGACTTGGAAACTTTTAGTACCTTCCACATACTAACCAAAATAATCTTTGCATTGGAGAAGCTGTGCCAAAATAAAGGGAAAACAATAGTTAAGTATCACATGCCCATGTTACATAGGGAACATTTTATGTGTTAGTAAAAAATGAATAAACATTACCTTTTCATCATCCAGATTAAAAGGCAACCTAACTATAAAACACAAGATTCCACTGAATCACTCTAACCTTACACAGTTGCTTCCTTCAGATTATTTAGACTTTGCCCACTTCGTGCTATGATTTAATTTTTTTCTTTTCTTAGAACTTATTTCAGCTACCACTCTATGAAAAATAAAATTCACACTCAAACATAGGAACATTTTTTCACTTTTTAACAAAATAAAAGTCACACTCGTTTTCAATAATGGAACATTCATTTGTATTGCCTAGCCAGGAGCCTAGGATGACATTTTCCATTACATATTAATTTTCCTAATCCCTCAGTTTGGTCTTCTTATGTGCCTTTTAAATTACCTAATCAATGGCATTTGCTACTCAGGAATTGAATAAGCTGTAATGATGAAGACTTTGAATTGTTTAATATTCTAGTGATATACCGCATCTCTCTGTATTATGTGTCTATCATGTTCTATTTTCTAGTTTGAAGAAATAGAGAAACAAAGGCAAAGGCTTTTTATGTTTCAATAATAGATTTGGCTTTTCATTTTCTTGAGTTCTTTTAGGTTATGTCAGCTCAACTGAGCGTTTCATTTTTCATTCATTGAATATGTGTGTGTGAAGAGTTAAGCCTTAACCCTATGTACTCAAAATAGACACAAGTCTTCTTTCTCTCATTCATGGTTGACACAATTCTATTTGTCAAAAGGAATTTCTAGTATATTATAGGAATAATGAAAAATTCATATACCAACATACTTTCAATCTTGTAAAATTAATATTTTAATTTGCAAAGAGGGATTGTGAAAAAAAAAAAATCACATGTTTGGTTGATTATGGCAAATTTCCAAACTATTTCTACCAGACCATTTCAACAGTTCTTTTGTGCTACTTAAAAATATATGCTAATACACAACCTAAATAATCCTAACAGACAACCAAACTAAAGAAAATAACACCGCAAGGCAAACTAAATGTACCATTTCTATAGACAACCAAATTGAAGAAAATAACATCGCAAGGCAAATAAAATGTACCATTTCTGCACTCAAGAGCTCCAATAAAATCTCTAGTGGAAAAGCCTTGACTCATAGAAGCCTTTTTTACTACAGTAATCAAACCATGCAATTGAGTCCAGAGATGGGCTACCATGAGAACTCCAACAAAATCTCATATATAAGGGGCAATTTCAAAGACCTTCTTCAAAGAATAGTGTGGCGGGCTTTGCTTCATTTGCAAACCAATCACCACCATCATTACCATAACACTAAAAATAACCATAAATATTTCTCTAAAAGACAAAGGCCTACACAATTTTCTAGGAGAAACCCAAAGATCAATTAAAAGAGTTAATTTTGAAACTTCCACATCCTTGTGCCAGATGATCTCCTCAGGAATATTAGGATGAGTATTACCTTCATTTTACAATCAAACTGAAATGGACCAATGTAGTGTAACAATGGGCCGGTGGGTAGCTTCCACTTGATTATTATCCATTGACTTGCTACTGCCTCATGCTAAAACATATCCACCCCATATTCTTTCACTTGTAGAATGTCTTCATTCTCTTTATCTAGTGCATTCGGCAGAATCACTACCGAACTATCTTTTTATTTTGGCCTAAAAAAATCCGGGTTAAATTCAATTCTAATGGCAGTGGCATTGCTGTAAGAGATGGAATTGAGTAAAGAACCTGTTGAGTTCAAATGATGGTGCGCTGGGATGGTCCATTGTGGGTAGTGGAAGTGAGCGTCGGATCGGGACATTTTGCCTTAGTAGTGAATGAAAAGTGCATGACTGGAAAGACATTCTGATGCTAGCAGGGGCCTTGCAAATCTTAGGGGGGAAGTCTAGGGCAACTAAGGGAGGCGTTGGATTGGAAGAGGAGGCCAAAGTTAGAATCAAAGGCAGTTGAGCTATGGTGCATGACGGTCGATGCTAGCATTGATCACACATAGAAACACACAACTAAGGGATCTATTTCATGCTTTTAATCTAAAAGAATATGATCATCACATTTTCATAAAAACTAAGCCAAAGAAAAAGTACTTGTGGTAATCATAGTCCCTGGAATGTTCTTTCAATCGAGAGTGTGATTTGTGGTAGCGACTTGACTCATAACTCCTAGAACATGCATAATCTTTATCATGCTCTTCATTATATCTACAATGGATTGATTACCTAATGTTAAGAATTGACTAGTGCGATCGATCTGCCATGGATCGTACAATGACAAGAGAGTTGAGAGGCGAGTACTCATCTGAAATCGATCGATCAAGGAGAAGGAAATGGTGATTGGAAAATCAGGATCTAATTGCCTAGTTTTCTTACTGCCAGATAAGAAAAGTCTTTGAAAGGATGAACTTAATTACGTGGATGGAATTGGAAGAAACCACATGTTTTAAGATTAGAAGTGAGCCAGACAAACTCAATGGTAAAATTGAGAAGACAATTTAAAAATATATCAATTTCTTACCAAAAAAGAATTAAATTGCCACGTGTAAATGTATTATTTATTTTGTTAAGTGAAAAGTCATTTTTACCCTGAAGTGTATCCTGCTTTTATAATATATATTAAATTATAAATTTTAAAATCTATAGAATTAAATTGTAAATTTTATGAAAGATAGGATGGGCTTGATCGATCCTAAATACACTTATTAGCTAGCGTAGCTCTTGATTTAATAAGATTGGTCAATCTTAATGTACTTAGTTGTCCATTAAATAAGTGTATACATTAAGATAATGTACAAAATTTTAAAGAGAGGCTGGTATATATCATGGCGAGATTCTTACATAGACTGAGGTTTACGAAAACCCCCAATTTTCTAGACAATTTTATCCTTATTAGTTTAAAAGATAAGAAATGTACTTGAATGATTATAACCAATTAATAATGTGGCAGCCAATGACAATATGATTAACATACAACCATATGCTACTTATGATAAAGCGCATATATTTTCGGCAACTATGAGTATAGTTGACTACTAATGTACAATGTTTTATCTATTATAATCCAATTTTCATATTATAATATTTCAATGAACTCTTTTTCTTTTTTTTTTTTTTTTTTGAGAAAATTGGATGTACAATTGTGAACAAAGATGTACTTCATAAAAAAATGAACAAAGGTATACAAGCTTTATAATAAAGCAAGAAAATATGAAAAATTATGAATAGAGATGTATTCCAAAAAATTTAAAATAAACAAAGTTGTACAAGTATCATAATAAAGAAAAAAAATATGAGGAACATAATTGTACAATCATGTTGCCGAAAATATGAAGACTGATTCTTCTGTGCGCCCGGCGCACCCGTAAGCGATCTCCCCAAAGTTATTTCTTATGTACAACTTAGTCCTTAAAATTTAATTTTTGTCTTATTTCTTTGATTTAAGGAATGGTCAAATTTCCAAAACTTTTCTCCTGCTAGTAATTAAATATTATTTTTAGGAAATTTTCAAAATATCACCCAAGTTGCGTAACAATTGTAAGACCGGTAGTTAATGTGAAAGGTAGTAAGATTGTGTAAAACGTTAACAAATAAGCTACTAAAGATATTAACACTAAGATAATTACTAATGGATAAAATTTTTAGAAATTTAACTAAGTCTGCTTCAAAAAGACAAGAGAAAAAACAAATTATGGGGAATAGAATAATGAAGAACTCAAAAACTATATTAATCAAAGATGTTGAAAAGAAATTAAAAAATTAGAATATTCCTAAAATGGATAAATGGGATGGTTTATCAAAAATGGACTTTTGATTTCAGAATGACAAACACAAAGGAAAAAAAACAAACAATGTTTTCTAAAAGAACAAACATGCATTTCTAAAAGAACAAACATACCCTTCTGAAAGAACAAACACTAGAAAACAAAAGAACAAGAAGTTTACAGAAACAAGGTCATGTATAAGAACAAACAGTGTCTTCTATAAGAACAAATACTTAAGTAACAAAAACTAAACATGAAAAATAAAGAACAAACAATGCCTTCTAAAAGAACAAACATGTCATTCTAAAAGAACAAACATACCCCTCTAACAGAACAAACACCAGAAGACAAAAAAAATAAGAAATTTACAGAAACGGGATCATGTACAAGAACAAATACTTAGGTAACAAAAAATAAACATGTAAAAGAAAGAACAAACAATGTCCTCTAAAAGAATAAACATGTCCTTCTAAAAAAATAAACATATCATTCTAAAAGAATAAATACCAGAAAACAAAAGAACAAGAAATTTATAAAAACATGGTCATGTATAAGAACAAATAGTGCATTCTATAAGAATAAACACTTAAGTAACAAAAAATAAACATGTAAAATAAAGAACAAACAATACTTTCTAAAAGAACAAACATATACTTCTGAAGGAACAAATACCAGAAGACAAAAGAACAAGAAGTTTACAGAAATATGGTCATATATAAGAACAAACAGTGTCTTCTATAAGAATAAACACTTAAGTAACAAAAAATAAACATGTAAAAGAAAGAGCATACAATGTCTTCTAAAAGAACAAACATGTCCTTCTAAAAGAACAAACATGCCATTATAAAAGAACAAATACCAGAAGACAAAAGAACAAGAAGTTTACAGAAATAGGGTCATGTATAAGAACAAACAGTGCCTTTTATAAGAATAAACACTTAAGTAACAAAAAATAAACATGTAAGAGAAAGAACAAACAATGCCTTCTAAAAAAACAAACATGTAGACAAGAAAAAACAAACATTGCCTTCTAAAAGAACAAACAGGCTCGTAAATATAAATACCAAAACACAAAAGAACAAGTAATTTATGCAATGCCTGAAAATGTAAAAAAACAAACATGCCCTTTTAGATGAGCAAACAAGGCTTCTAAAAGAACAGAAAACAAACACATCATAAAAGAAGACAAATAGTACCTCATTAAAAGAACAAATACTTAAGTAACAAAAAACAAACAATGTCTTCTAAAAGAACAAACATGAAGACAAAATAGAACAATTAATGGCTTCTCAAAGAATAAATAATGATTCTAAAAGAACAAACATACCTTTTTAAAAGAACAAGTACGAAGAGACAAAAGAACAAATGGTAGAGAATAAAAAAATGAAAAAAGGTAGACATATGACATAAAAGAACAAGAAGAAATAAGAATAATATAATAAATCTAAGTAAAAAAAGGTGAAAAAATTATTTTAAGAAAATAAGGAGTAAAACATGAAATAAAACAATAGACAAAACTTGAAATAATACTAAAATAAGAAAAAGAAAAAGGGGAAACTGGAAAAAAGATGAGAAAATAAAAATGGAAAAGGTAATTATACAATAAAACTAAACAAACAAAAAAAATGAAGAAAAAAAATGAAAATAAATAAAGAAAGAAATAGAAGAATAAGAGAAGAACAAGAAAACAAAATTTTTTTAAAAAATGAAAAAGGGTATCGCTGGCATTCGATCCATCGCCCAGCTTCCCCCAAAATTAGAATATCAGCCATGCTATTTAACCAAATTTTGCCCTGAGGTCGCAGAAAAGGAAAAGTCTATTATGTTTCATGAGGGCATGATTGCTTACTTTTCTAAGAAACGGGATCAAAATGACAATTATTGTATTTTTCAAGGATGACACACGATATAAGTCTGGTCTACAGAAAAGTTACTCTAATATGAATTAGGTAAAAGGATAAAGTAAAAGAACATTTTTCAAATTGTTTGTACAATGCTTTAACTTCTAATTTCCTTTTTTAATTATTGACCATTAACTCCTAATTTTTCATTAGTGAGAGTTATTTACATATTCCTAAATTAATCCCATATTTTCAGCCCTATAATTGGGTACAATAATAGTCAACCTTAAACTTATTAATTTACCAAATCCAAACAATTGGCTCAAATGATCAATTAATAGGGGCAAAAGTGTCCAACATGATATGGGTCCATAAAAAGCATGGTCCATGGTCAAGAGCCTCTATACCATGGCGTATACAAGAGATTAAGCACATTTATGGGCAAATCAATACCTTAAATTTACGGGTAATTAAGTACATTTATGGTATATATCTTAGGGGCCCAAATAATTAAGTACATATATGGTATGTCTTAGGAACCCAATTAACCTAGGAGACAATGTCTTCGAAATACAGGGTGCACAATTATCAGTTTAATGGGGGGTCAACAAAATTAAGCTATTAATGATCAACATAATTCCAGCAGCAGCCTCCATTTCTTCATGACTTTGCGCTGGAAGACTATCATTTTATTCCACTACCCTTCACACCACTGCATCAGAATTTAGCTGCATAGGTAGGAGATTGAAGTCAAGGAAATAAATGGCTTTAATTAACTGGGCATTAAGTGAAAAGAAGAAAAGAAACCAATTCAATATTGTGGTGGAAAGTTATGAATTGGATGTGAAAACTAAGCCTCACACCAACTGAAGGGGGAGGTGGTGTTGCTGGCCATATTGATCCGAGGGTTGTAACGCATCCACTTGGAAGAAGTTCCGGGCATCGAACAGCTGGGGAGGCATCACCTGATTGTAGTTGCTTGATCCTTCCGGCATCAAATTGATGCCCTCTTGTTTCCTCTCGTTCTTTGCAATCTGTGAACCGAAGTGGTAGGACATGAAAACATCTTACAGAACCAGCCATAAAACATGAACATGGGCGGAACCAAGATTTTTACAAAACAGGGGCTAAAAGATATATTTTACCAAAAGGTTACAGCTATATAACAGCTCACAGATGAGACAGACACATGGCTGCCCTCCAATGGTGTGGGACCCACGTATCGGACGTGTTTGTTGCATCCGTGAGCCGTCACATACCCATTGCTCTATCTTAAATCATATCTTAAATCCAATGAACATCAATTGTTGACAAAATGTGAAACCGGGAAACAAGGGTGAAAATTCTAGAAAAATTAGACAGACCTCTGCTCGAAGAATTTGGTTACTCTTGTGCAATTCGATTTCCTGCAATGCAAGGAAATCAGTAAGTTTAAAAGAAGCTGCCCAAGCAAATAAACCTTATAACACAAACAATCGAAATGAAATTGCAGATATGCACTAATATATAAATATAGATGGTAAATATATATTATAAATTACCCTCTTCTGCATATACTCGATTTCTGCAAATAACATCTCGTTCTGGAATTCAAAAGAAAAGGAAAATGTAGAAATCATAAACTATAGTGTAATAGAATAAAGTAAACATGAACTGAATACTGAGACAGAGAAAATATGGCAAACCTTTTTGGATCGAATTCGGCTTATTCCTTTCTCCAAACGACTCTCCAACCCTTTGAGATCTTTCATGTTCAATCCATCCAGGCCCTCACCAAGCATGTTCCTGCCCAAAAACAAAACAAGATCATCACCAAAATATTGTAATCTTTGTTATATCGATCGACTTCCAAATAGTTTTTGACCATTAGACCAATACTTTAACTGCTGCTGTCGCATGTTAATTAATTTATAGTTGGATGAATGAGTGCAACTAATTACCTGTTCGAGTTTTGCAAGTTTCCAATCTGGGCACGTAGTTTTGCTGCTTCTTGCTGGTAGAACTGAAGTAATCCACATCCAGAAAAAAATCAGAATTTACGAAACCAAAGTGACTGATACAAGAGTAATTCCATAATTCCCTTGTTTTTCAAATATTCTTGATATATCTTACAGCTGCTAAGGTTATTTTGTTTGATTATTGCCTCATTTATCCGAAATTCTTTGCTCTATTTCAGTCTTTTTTTTATTTAAGTCTCACTTGAATTTATTTAAAAACTATAAGCTTGTAGTTTCTAATATAATTTTTTTAAAAAATAAAAATATAAATATAAATAAATTTAAGTTAAATTTAAGTAAAAAAGAAACCGAAAATGGGGCATGGAGATAATGAATTTTGTACATATATATACCTGAGTATTAGCTTCAGTTACAGACCCAGTGTTTGAGGAATCTGTACAGGCCTTCTTATACCTCTCAATTGTTGCCCTCACACTACAAACAGAAGAGGAAGTTAATTATATATGTATGATAATTCTTCTAAGTAATTACTATAAAAATTTAATAAGCTTTTTTTTTTTGAAAAAAAAAATGAAAGGATTTACAGCCCCACTTTGTAACCACCTACTTTTTCAACTTAAGACATTCATAATATTTTCAAATTATTTTAGAAACAACAAAATTTAATCAAATATTAACTCTGTCCATCTCAAGTTCTTTACAATGTTCACTATTTACAGCAATTAATAAATAATTTGTTATTTTCAACATCTTATTATGTAAATGAAAAAAATTTATATATAAGTGTTAAATAAAGATTTATAGTTTTTAAATATATTTTTTTAAATTTTTTTAATAAATAATAATATGAATAAATTTAAGTCAAACTTAAATTAAAAAAGTAAAATGTTTCAAAGAATATGAGATAAAGGTAGCATATTTCATGGTAATATTCTTATGTGTAACCAACACACACCCAGCTTATACTGTATTCTTTCAAGTTTTTCCTCTTAATTTTTCATAGCACAAATATTAAAATACTCAAGGTGGATTAGCACTCCAATTAAACAAGTCACCTCACTTAAAAAATAATATGTATATTTTTATTTATTTTTCATGAAATGTAATTGAAAATAGGAAATAATTTTTTTAAATGTAATAAAATGATTATACACAATTCTTACAAAAATCTCATGTGCCACGGATAATTGGACATAAAAAAAGTTCAGTGATCCACCTGCTTTTTTCCCCATATATAAACCAATCAAATACAAAACTGAACCAAATTAACACGAAACCGAGGAGCTGAAGCAACATGCGATCAAATATCAGTTCCATGGAGTCAGAATTGCAGTCTTTCCAGTCAATACACAGTAGTCTACAAAAGTGCCTTTCGTTCTTCTTTACGTTAGTAGCCCTAATCTGGGAATATTATTATAAGTTGAAGAAGTAAGCTAACAACCTAAAAGCTTGTAAAAAAAAAAATTGTACTCAATTATGTGTTGTACAAAAAAAGTTAGTGTTTTTTTTTTCTTATTTTTACCGTTAATGTTTTACACGTAAATAAAAAAAAATAGAAAATAATTAATATTAAAATAATAGCTTGAATGCTAATAATACTGAAAAATAATTTATTAAATATTAAAATATTGTAAACACTTGTGACAATTCAAATTATAATATGTCGCAAACAAGCAATTTAGGATAAGAGAGTACAAAGCTTCAGTGTAATTTTTTTTTTTTTTGTAGAAGTAGAATTACTCTAATTCAATCTAACACATAGAGAGGGGCCGGAGGAAAACAGAAATTAAAAAAGGTAAGAAAAAAGATGCAGGAAAATAAGGCGAAGAGAAACAGAAATAGAGTTGCAGTTTTGGGTTGCAGGTCTGATTCCTTAATTTCGTCGAGGGCGTGATTGGCTGCCTCTGCCATGCTGGCTCTATTCTCTTTGATTTGATTTGATTGGCTGCGTCTATGATCCATCCCATCCCCCTCTCTATTCCCATTTTTTTCTGTCACATTTCACAAACCCCTTTTACCCATCGGATCAACGCCTATTGAGTTGACCAATCGTTATTATATATTTAAAAAACATTCTATAAGTGTATGTAAAAGTGTATTTATTATAGGTTGTAAATGGTTTAGGGTCACCTTGCATGTGTCCCGGAAGCTGGATGGCATTTTTTAATTTTCCGTACAAATGGGGGATGGAGGATTTGGACTTGAGCCGTGACTAGGGGTGAATAAAATTTTGGTTATATTCGAAATAACCAAATAACAAAAAACAGTTTCAGTTTTCGGTTATCATTTTAAAGTAAAATTTCAGTTTTCGGTTATAACCAAAAACCGATATATAAATTCGGTTTGGTTTTCAGTTTTCTTCTATTGAAATTCGGTTAACTAAAATAATTAAATTTTTATTCCACTAGTATTTATATTTGAGATTTTGAAAGAATTATATATGTAATAGATATTTGCTATGTGCATGAATGTGATATTTGGACTTGGAATGAATTATAGATGTTTGTTAGGTGATTGAAATGTCTGTTTAGATTGAGATATGTTATGAATATTTGAGGTTTGAAATGTGTATATATAAAATTCGATTATTTTGGTTAAAAACCGAATAACCGAATTTTTTTTCGGTTTTGGTTATTTCGGTTTTCTCATATATTTCAGTCTATTCGGTTATTAATATATAAAACCAAAAACCGAAAAAATTCGGTTATTCAATTTCAGTTAAAACCGAAATAACCAATTGAGCACCTCTAGCCGTGACCTATACCAAAGTGTTCCTTTAACCAACCAAACTTGATTGTTGGAATTTTGTAACTCAATTTGAATTGGTCACTATTGGTTTTCAATGAATCACTGATTTAATTACTTGAATAAAGCGTGCAAATTGTGTTGTATAGATATTGAATCAAAGCCTCATATCTTTTGCCTTACGATTCAACAAAATGAGAATTTAGAAGAGAAATTTACTACTATTACATGTCTTTCGTTGTAAAAACACAGTGATGCTATCATTTTTCATGCAAGAGCTCGAGTAGGTTGGGTCCATATAATTTTCTCTAAGTTGGAAGAATCGGAACCGGTCCATCTTTATTTTTTAAGCATGAGAATGAGGAACTATACTCTACTCTAGTGAAAGAAGAAGCTAGAGGCTCCAGAGCCAGGAACCTTCCCATTGGTTCCCTTCCTAGCTTCCGTACCATGTCTGACTTTCTCTCTCTACCTCTCTTGTTTCTTTAAATTATTTCTTCTTTTCAGAACTTGCATAAAATTGATTAAGCAAAGATCTGCCTTCAAAATCTTGCCAAGCTCACCCATCTATCATCTTCCACACAACTCAACTGCGTCTTTGTTCAGATCTGGGGAGGTTGAATTGACAGAAATGTCCTTTTTTGGATTTTTATTACTCTATTCATCCCAATTTAGATGAAATATATTCCTTTTAAGATGTCCTAAAAAAGTTGAAACGTTTCCGATCTTTTGAAAAATTTTAAATAACTAATTTAGCTTTTTATTACATTTAAACTCTCATTATACAAAACCCAATAAAAAATTATTTTTTAATTTTCACTTAATCTCTCATTGTATAAAACCCAAAAATAAAAAGTTTTTTAAATCATTATTTAAAATTTCATTGCAAAAAAAATAATATAAATTATATGCACCTTAATCTTTGTGCCCGGAAAAATATTTCATCTAAATTGAAACGGAAGGAGTACAATATAAAATTAGAGTTTTGGGGTGATGAAGAAAAATAAAACAGCCAACCCAAGTTCTTGAATTGAAAAAAAAAAAAAAGACCCTCTTTTGTCAGTAGCCAAGGAACCAAAAAATCATGCGTGACGTGACCAAAGATTCGGTACGCCAAGACAAGAACCGGTTGTACACATCACAAACCTAATCTTTGGTTGGTCTCATTTCTCAAGAACCCTAGCCAAAAGCCTAAGCCCAAATCAATGAGGGAACTTTCTGAGTTGTGATGATCTCTGGATGCCTTCCCACCGAGGGATCTGGAAACTTCTTTTCAAGATTTGGTTCAAAGGGTTTAGATTTTTACCCGAAATTGTCAGATAGCTTAACTGGTAAAAACTTTCTTATGTGGTTTGCCTAACCATTTCAAGATCTAATCTTGAGAGGCTTTAAGTTCATTTGGCTTAAATTAAAGACAATTTAGTTCTGATTTGGATAGGTTTGACTGGTTTCAAATTTGTCCTTGTTTTGGGGAAATTTTTTGCGGCTTAGAAGCTGAAAGCCCTAGTCAAGATATGATTGCTTGTGGTTTGTGAACTGATTAGGCTCAATTTGTCTTCTTCCAACAGAAAACCCAGTTGGGTTTTCCCTTCCAAAGCCCTAATCTGGTTTTAATAATATCATCTCTTTTTCACTCTGTAATTGGCACAATTCTTCCTTTTTTCTGTTTTGTTTTTTTTTTCTCTTTTCCTTCATATTGCGTAGCTCACGTTCCATGAAAGTGTCAACAGAGTGGGAGGATTGGGCTAATGGGTGATTGACAGCTTTGCCTTAGGCTCAGGTAGCTTTTAGAGAGAGAGAGAGAGAGAGTTTTAGAGAGAAAGGAAGCAGAAATTCTGCAAAGGATGGAAATTTATTATGAGGCTGATCTCATTAACCTGGTTAAATCTGATCTCATAAACCTGGTTAAATCTTAGGCCTAGCTATACTCATTTCATTTATTTTCTTCATCTTCTGCTCCAGATCTATGTCCATACTAAACCAAAACCTCAGTAATATATCATAAAAAGCAAAAACAAGGGGAAAAAACCCAGAAAAAATTCAAATAATGTTCCAACAAATTAAAACAGACATGTTGATACTAGAAACCTAGAAATTTTTTTGTTTGTTTCATATGTGTATGAGTATATATATATATATATGTACCTATTGTTAGCGTACTCATAGAGGCGGCCGCGGCTGGAGAAGACAATGAGAGCAACTTCAGCATCACAAAGAACAGACAGTTCATAGGCCTTCTTGAGCAGGCCATTCCTCCTCTTGCAGAAGGTGACTTGCCGGTTCGTTGTGTTTTCGATCCGCTTGATTTCGATCTTTCCCCTTGCGTTCTTCCTCTCTTGTGGACTTTGTGGAGAGCTCTCTTCTGGGTACACCATGTTTTCTGCCCCCCGAGCTGCTATAAATCACAGCCATATACACAAGAACAAAACAAAAATAGGATAAAAATAAGTTTTTGACCCCCCATAAAAGGAATTAAAAGAGAAGTTGATCTACAGTCTTCAATATCATGGAAATTAGAAATTATGAGGATAGGAAAGGGAATAATTTCAGAATTTCAGTACTAGTAAACAAGAAATTGGATGAAACTGCTATTGATTTTTGACTGGTTTTACCAAAGAAGTGAAACATGGGAAGATGAGTAGGAGGATTGTGTTGGATCAGTTTCATGTGACCAATTAAGTACTGACCTGAATTGAGCAGAGGAGATGTTGGAGTTGGAGAGATGAGGATTGAAAGTTTTAGGGCAGAAATTAAGCAAAAGGGTATTTGTGGGTTGTGGTTTCTCTCTTCTGCAAAAGTAAACAAGAGAGATGCAGAAAATGGAAGGTGAAGGGTGCTTGGAGGTGGGTATTTATAAAGCAAACAGCGACCCTTCACACCTTTTATTATCTGCCACAAAGCTATTCTTTCATATACATCCAATTTCTTTTCCTTTTCCTGGTAAATATACATACAATTTCTTGTAACTTACTACCTTTCTTCTTCTTTCTTTTTTTTTTTTGTGAAAAATTCTTTTTCTTTTCAAGAAGTGATATACGTTTATTTCTAGATGTGCTTGGAATATCTTCTATATGATAGGTAACAATTATTGTCATTGAGGTATTATTGGCTGTTGAAGCTCTCTCAATTTGACTCGTGTTTATGCAATTAAGGTCTTGAATCCTCAACATTTTTTGCCTAATGACTAAAAAGCCATAGGAAGGAATATGATAAAGGTCAAGGGTTTCCAATTCCCCCCACAATGCTCTAATGTTGGTTCGGGTGCATTTTTCAAGTACCGAAAATGTGAACATTCCTCATTTTCATTACATATGAGTATCTCATAACCCTTATACCTTATATAAATGTTTTTTATTATTAAAAAATAAAAAAAAATCTTGAATCACACCTAATTATTTTTTCTTAAGGAGTCTAACTTAACTGCGATAAGATCATATTGGTTAAAGTATTTATATAATCAATTATATACACACACCTACTTTCTACAAAAATTTGTGGGATTTTGTTCACTTTTTTATAAACTTGAAGCATGTGCATGTTTGTCATCATTTTAGCATATCTTTCATTTCCCTCATGTGTAAAGTTGTAAGACCACATGGAAAATATTGTAGTGTCGTTCAGTATGCCATGCCATACAAAGAAATTTTCATAATGGTCATCATTCATTTAGATGATGAGATTAGTTTATGGTAATCTATACCTATCAAAGGGATGGGTTATAGAAAAGTTTTTTTCCTCTTTTTTTTTTATTTTTATTTTTTCTTATTTCAATAATAATACCATCACTTGAAAATTGTGAGATATTAAGTATCTCTAATAACAATTACTCACTTTCCCTCATGATATATGTTATGTTTGGTCATTTTGAAAAATTTATGTATATTATTGCAAAGTATTATGTAATTATGGATAACAATGAGGTAGCGTTCATTGGTTTTACATATGGGAAAAGCAGGTTTAGAATAATATATATATATATATATATATAAAAGAGTCGTATTTTGGAAAAAAAATGTAAAATGGACATATATTATTGTACGTTGGGAGTAATATAAATGTACGCATTACATTTAAAAGGTGAGATAAAATGAACATATTACATATTCTCAATATACGATTTCATACTATGATATTAGAAAATAATGAAAGTTTAACGGTAAATATGGAAAATAAAAAAACAATAGAAAAAATAATAGAAAATTCATAGAAATAATTGGGAAAATTCATAGAAACACGCCCCCTTCTTTTTTCCTTATTTTTATTCCGCCTCCGGTTTCTCCTTCCCTGCTCTCCTTCTCTTGTTCTCCTTCTCTACTCTCCTTCTCCTCCTTCTCTGCTTTCCTCTTTCTTCCTCATTTTTCCTACTCCTCCTCCGATTTCTCCTTTTCCTTCTCATGCTCTCCTTCTCTTCTCTTTCTCTGATTTTTGCTTCTCACACCCCCTTTCCTGGTCCTACTCTCATCTTCCTTATTTATCCCCCTCATTTTTTTATTTAGGGTTAGGATAATTAAATTATATTAAATTGACATTTTTATTAATAATGTATTATTTTTATTTCTAATTTATGTTTTCATTAAATTTAGAAACCATTTCAAATAATTATAATAACTATTCTTAATTTAATATGATAGATTTTAATTAATATATAAAGAAATCGTATTAATTGAGCGACTGAACATTCAGTCATTCCTTTTATTAGGGGAGTGACTGAACAAGTTAGTAGCACGTCAATTACTTTCATTGGAGTGACTATAATTTTTGTGATTGAGATTTTCAATCTCTTTTTAGTCACACCTTGCAACTGAATGTGACTATGAGTTCAGTTACTCTTGAGCTCCCGTCTTGTAGTGACTAACACCAAATATTATGGAGTCTAACAAAGGCATGCAAGCGTTAGCCACAAAATATGGCTCCCATCACCAGGAAGGCCACACCTGGGAAGACTTAATCCTTTAGAAGTGAAATTGAAGTATAGTTTTACATTTTAAATTTGGCAAAAAAGGTAAATTTACCACTAAAATTTATGGGGTGGGTAATTTTGTCGCTAAAATTTTTTTGTGGACAAATTTATCATTAATATTTTTGAAAGGTATAAATTCACCAGCAGCATTTTGTGTTTGGAGCAAATTGCCAACGTCTATTAAATTTGCTTATTTGGAAAACGTGAAAAAAGAGAAAAATATAAGTTTTAATTCCAAGTTTTCTTTACCTAACATCTTAGACCCTAAGTTTTTAAATCAGCAAAAATCATGAATAAGCAACTAATGTTTTCAGTCTAGCCCGATTCAACCATTAATATTTTTTTTCAAGCTAAATAAACCACTAAAATTTTTAGTTTGGCCAAATAAACAACCAACATTTCTGATTTGGCCTGATTCAGCCACTCCCATTAAGATTGATTGGCTGGTGTGGGTTAAAAGACTCCACATTAAATTTCTATCACCATGGCTGCCTCCACTGAATCCACTCGACACATGATGAAAAGACCCTCAATGTAGTTGTTCAAGTGCCCTTCACGCACACTATAATTTAAAGCTCTTACTACTGTATGAGCAGATTTGTGGATCCCTTTCAGTGGAAATTGACAATACAACTTGGCTTCCTTGGAATCCTTGGGCAAATCGATGATCATCAAGAAACATTAGCCTCATCAGCCTGAAGTCTAGAGCTTTCTTAACCCAAACAATTGAGGACTCTGGCAGGCGGAGGATGGCCAAGATTGAGAGAGGGCAGAGGACCCAGAGTGCGTCAAATATTCCAGTGGGGCCAAGTGTCCATGTTAATAACGATGAAATTGTAATTAGAGATGGAGACGATCTTGGGTATAGTGGTATTAGGGGTTAAGGTCAATTGATGAGCGAAGGAAAGATAAGACTAGGGCGAGTGTAGCAACGTGATTTTTAGGAGTTGCCACCAATTAGTTTACCTAGGTCGATTGGATACCTGTTATGGTCTACGAGAGATTCTAAGATCGTGAGTCGGTTACGCTAAAATAACCTTATTAAAACGCCTGAAAATTGGTACCATGGGGTTCGGTTCTATCTTTTCCTAAATCTTTATTTCTTGACCTAATCTTTGGTTGGAAGTGATTTTTATGAATTTTATTTAATTTTGTTTAATTTTTAATTGATTTAATTCCAAACCGTGAATCTTACCAGACCAATCGGATACGGAATCTTAGATGTCCTTGAAATCTGGGGACTTTACCAAATCCACCAAGAATTTAAAAGGAGCACCTTATTCAAACCGTGAATCTTATCAGACCAATCGGATTTGAACGAATAATCCGTCTTAGGATTTTATCAAATCACAAAAAAATGGATCTTTGAAATTTGTTATGTGTTTTATAATTGCTTAACTAATAATTTTTGTGTGTTATTAAACTTTAGGTGCATTATGGGAATTAAATAAAGAAAATCACACTATGCCATAATTTAAAAGAAAAAAGGAAAAAAAGGATAAGTAAATAAATAAATAGACATTCTAACTTATGTTGCTATGGGGAATTTAATAGTTACGTTAATGCATGGTGAAACAAACAAATAAAGAATAAATAAACAAAGAAAGAAATAAAGTTTGCTGTTAGTGACCTGTATGCAAAATAAAAAATGAGTTAGTGACTTGATTGACAGAAATAAAAAGCTCAAGGCTTGAAGAGGAGTTCTACCAAAATTATGGGTCAGGCAACTTTGAGGACGGGTCGGGTCACGGGTTGTAACCGGGTTGCACTTGGATCTTCACTCGTCCTCTTTGATTCGCGCCATCGATCAACCGGTCAGCAGCAGTGGGAGGCGCAGTAGAGGTGGGCGACGACGGCCTTGGCTTTCAGTGTCGATGGGGTGGCCGCGGGCGAGGCTTTTAGTGAACTTGAGCCACAGGCGGATGGATCGCGATCGGCCTCTCCCTCGGCGTCTTCGGCGGGAACTCTGGTGTGACGGCGATGGTGTTGGATGGTCGGCAAGCAAGGCTGGTGACAGCGTGACAGAGCAACGACGAGGGCAGACTAGAGGCGTCGGCCGGCGAAGATGGAAAACCAGGGGCGGCGGCGCTGTAGGAAGGAGTTTAGGGTTCTGGGGAGAAGTAGCGAGAAAATAGAGACTTGAGGCGACAGTTTTCCCTTTTCTTAGTTAGGAGCTTAGGGTTATGATTTTTCTCCCATTTTCATCAATTAATGGCCCATACTTATACTAAGAGAGGCTAGGCAAGATTAACTGAGTTTAACAGAGTTTAAACTTGATCCAAATTTTATTTGAGGAGATTAGGATATAATCTGGTAAAGTATCAGTTTAAGTCCAACAAAAACTCTAAAGCCGCCAATATTGCCCTAAATTCTATGTGAATTTCAATTTGACCCAAAACTTTAAGGATTTGTCAATTGAGCCCAAAACTTCCTAAAATTTTCCAGTTTTCTTTAAAATTTTAGGATCTTGACAAATTTTCCCCCAAACTCTCAATTTCTGACAAATTTACCTCAAACTTTCAAAATTTTCCTTAAAATCCTCTAAAAATTCCAACTTTTCCCCAAACTTTCCCATTTTTCCTAAATTGACGCTACAAGACCTTTAGGACTCTAAATTAATGCCTAAACTAAATTAACTCCTATTTCTACCCTAGACGACCACTTAAAATTCCTAAAGATTTGTAGACCAAAATAACAATATAACCTAAATGTGACTAGATCAACTAACTATACAAGACCCTAAAATGACAAAAATGACCCAAAATCCTAACAAATGACCAAATAATCCCTAAAAATGAAAAATGTCCCCCTAAATTATTTTTTCTAACATAAAAATTGAGCAAAAGTCAGTGCTCGAACAAAATTGGGTGTCAACAGCAAGCAAAGGATCAAAGGTAGGGATTTCGATTGGAAGAGGTGGAAATGTGTCTTAAGGGCAGAACTGGTGGCAATAGAGTGGGTTAAGGTGACCATTGGCAGTGGTTGGGGAAAAATGAAATTGTAATGTGTTCTAAAATTGCCACATGAGCTATAGCAATGAAACTATATCATGACTTGCACTTCAAGGGGCCAATGAAGATATAAATTATTCATGTTGATTATATTTACAGGGGAAAAAGTATTAAAAAATGTTATAAAATAAGTTATGAACAATTCAAAAGTTCTAAAAAATTGAAAAGTCTAATTAATGTTGGTTATAAATTTGGTAAATAGAAAACATAAGGCATAAGGCTGATGTAGTAAATTTGGATTTTAGGAAAAATCAAGGCTTTAAGTATCACTCATAAAAGTAAAGGAGTCTAAAACACAAAAACTAAAAGTTTATGCTGAAGTAGTAAAAATGCATACTTTCAAAGTTTGAGGACCAGGAAACTCAATCTATAAATATACATTGAAGAAGGAGGAAGAAAGGAGTTGGTGGTGTATCATTTTGACTATAAAGGCTAATAATGGTTTTAATCCTTAGACTTTGGATTCTTTTCACGTTTGGGGGTGTAAGTTGGAGTGTTAAAGTGTATATGTGTTATTTGCATTATGCATGGATTCTGCATGTTGGTTATCTACAAAATAGGGGTAGCTATTTTATGGTATTGTTTATTTAGGTCCTCGACTATTGGGCATGGACAATTGTATTCTTTAGATTGAAGATGTTGTTGTTTATTGTTGTTTTTTATTTTTTTTTATATCAGAAGGCTTTCATTGGAAGTTGTGTCAGTATTTTTGTGTTTTTTATGTCTTCAATTGTGCTCAGACGGTGGAATTCATGTGTGTTGATGTAAAGGGGAAAGAGTTGGGGGTAAAAGAAACTTAATAGCTTTATTATTGGGTTAAATATGGTATAAGGCCTTGAAACATTTTCAATGTTACGTTAAAGTCATTGATTATTAGGAGATGATGGTTTTTCTATTGTAGTGTGTAGTATATTAACGTGTAATTAAAAGGTTAAGGTGAACCATTGCAATGTAAACATTACATGAAGTTTCTAAGTCTATTATGTAGCTACTAAAGAATGTGTGTTGGCAATAATTACCAATTAGATATGGTAGGTGGGGGAAAAATGAAGGTGTATGTGTTTGTATGCATAGAGGTTGGTAAGATTGCCATAATAGGTTTAGGGGAGGAATGTTTCAGCAGGAGTTACATCTACTATATTTGTGAGATATTAAGCATTAAATGTGCTTCAAAAACTACCATGGAAAGCTACAATATAATCTCTAAACGGAATGCAAAACTTGGGGCATTGAGTTATTTTTTTCTGTATATATGGAGAAATCTCGGTTGTTGTAGGTACTGGAAATTTGAGTCATAGATTTCTTCTTTTTAGTGCTCTATTGTTGTATTGGTGCTTCCTCTTAATACTATTATTTTTTGTATGCTTTCTATGTTGATATCTCATTTTAATATGTAGAAGCAGTTGCGTGCTTTCCAAGCTCCATTATATTGATTTTGTGTTTAGTTGAAAAAAGATATTTATTTCTTTATAAGAAATGTGTTGTTAATTAGTATTAAGCATAGTATTAAGTAGGACTTATATGGTATGCTATATCATCCATGTATACTCGGTGTCTTTTTCACCAAGTGATCTCTCATTTAGTGGAACTAATGTTTGAAATAAAGTCTTTCAAGCTACCAACTTTTTCTAATATATTGTTGGTTTTTTGGTTCTACTTTTCATAGAGATTTTAAGTAATGAGTTACCGTTATTGTAATTATGCTGTTTAATTTTTAATTGGTTAGATTAAGTTCAATTTTGGCTAATTATTTTGCAATTTCTCCTTGAAGCTGTTTAATGGAGTTAGCGTGCTTATCCTCAAAAACAATTTTGGCTGAATTATGTTCTAAGATGCATCTCTCAACTTCGTCTTGTATTATAGAGCCTTCTGTTAATGGCTCACTCATATTAGCCAACTGATACATCTCACATTTTTTTCCTAGGAAAATAATAGAAGCTTTAGGTACATCGTCCATAGAGGACCGAGTAGATGACTCACCTAACACCACAAAGCAAGCGAAAACTGTAAGAAACCCTACTATTAAATTTCTCTTCTAATTTTACATATTCCCTACCTATTGCAAAAACTCTCACATGCATTTTCCTAACTCTACCATCAACAGAAACTTTAATGATCCTCCAACGGTCTAAACATAACAAGACAAATGAGATCTCAAAAAGACTTTCAATGCATTTTAACTACTTTCTGTAGGGTAAATATGAACAATGTATAGACTGTAAATACTTATAATAAAGACTATGCATGTATTTCACCTTCAAAATTATATTACACTCACAACAACATATACACACCCCGACCCGCTATGGAGCATAAGAAATTTTGCTAGTTAATAGCTAAACCACAAGTTTCCAAGCATTTCTAAAGTTTTTCTTAAAACAAGTTTAATTTTTAATTTTATTTACTAATTGTGGAAGTTTTATGAGGGTGTTTTTTTACTTTTTCCATTACACCTAAACAAGAGGAAAATGATTTGCTCAAAATTCAAAATCGATATCCTATAAGGCTTTGGTCTACTGAATAAAAAACTAGAACCCTACTAAATTTGGTCCTTTAAATGGACCTCTGCTCACTAGTTAAATGGCCTATTGGAGGCTCACTCATGGGCCAAGGCATGAAAGAACCCATTGGAGTGTTACTTATAGGTTGAAGAATTAATAGATTAATCATTAATTATAGATAATGCACGTTAAAGGGGATCCCCATGATCACAAAGGTGATCACGTAATAGAAGAAGTTTCCCCCCATGATAGCAGTATCACAGGACTTGTAAGTGATCTTCCACAAGAGAAGATGGGGTACATCCTATGTTCCAGCTATAACTTTTCACTAAGTTTGTCCTTTCTTAATCTACCATTACACTACTAAAAAAACCTTAATTTCCAACTGCCATTTTTCCAACTGCTAGCCGTTAGAAATTTTATGTTTCCAACAGCTGGCAGTTGGAAATCCATGCGTTGGAAATTTTACTTCCAACGGCCCAAGTTTTAGCAGTTGGAATTTCCAACTGTCAACCATTGGAAAATAAGCAGTTGGAGAATTTCCAACGGCTGTAGTTTTTTTTGTTATTTTTTGTGTTCCAACAGCTCAGGAAGTTGGAAAATTTGGGAACTTTTCCAACTGCCTGAGCAGTTGGAAATGAGGTTGGGCAGTTGGAAAAATCAATTGAAAATTACGCCATATTTACTTTCCGTTTCGAATTATTTTTTCATTGATTGCACTGTTCAGCCGAATTTATTGTTTGCTTTAAACGTTAACCTATTATATTCTAGATAATTATTTCGATTGTAGTCAAATTATTTACCACAATTACATAACAATATATATTAAACGACATAAAAACATACACAATTGAAATTACTACGTCATTATATAAATGTATTTATAAATCCACACATAAGTATTTATAGTAGAAATTACTTGATCGTAGTCTCCAACTAAATGTTTGTTTGCTAATAAACACACATAGTAGCATGATATACCTGATATATTCTTAATCCGATCCCGAGTCATCATCATCATCATCTGCAGGAGGCGCGGGCAGTGGTATGCCAATTGACTTACATATGTACTCGAGCTCAATCCGTTGTCTCCTCTTCAGACGCTCTAGCTTTCGCTCATAATGTGATGTTCTTGTGCAGTTTGCTCCGCTACGACTCGCTGTACTTGTTGAGTGAACTCCAGAGTCTGTGTGACATCAATATGTGCTGCATGCGTAAGCGCTGGTCGTCGTCGTCCAGGCACAACATGTTGTTCTGATCCAAGTCCAAATACACGGCCTTTTTTCCTGCCCCCCGCAGCTGCACTCATAATCGCAACTTCATCTATGTCAGGTGCGCCACCATCGTCACCCGGCTGTTGCGTTGCTTCCTCAATCTCAGCATTTATTATTGCCTACATAAAGAGTAACGATAAGTTATTAGTATTAAGATCAGAAATTAAGACTGTAATTCTATAGCATGATACTTACCGCAACTTCTTCAGTGTGCCTGTTAACGTATTCCCCGCTTTTTTTCTTGAAAGTTTGCTGCATCACCTTGAACAAGCCAGGGTTCCTTTTCTTCGGATCTTTTTCATGCTACATTGGAAACGTACTAACATTAATCTTTTCACAAAGTAAATAAGTTGAATTTGAATTAACAGTTGGAAATAATTTTACCATTCGTTCTCGGTGTTCAGTTATTGAAACCGAACCTCCTGCATAAGTAGCACTTGCTGATCCTGTTGAGTTAGATGACTGTGATGATGAAGCTCGCATTGTCTTCCCCCTTCCACTTCGCTCGTTAAACTCCGCTGATGCCCACCATTCCTCAAATTCTGCATACTGTGCGTTGGTCATAATAGATGCCCTTGCTCGCCGTTTTTCCGGATTTTTCTCCCGCCGGATGTCACCCAGTGTGCATCGATAATGACTCGCCGCCATCATATGCCAAACACGATAGACCTCATTATGGTCTGCCGGATCCCATTCACATAATCCCTACACGTTATAAAAAAATATTTCTTACATCGTATTGTTGACAACATGGTGAATAAAGTTCAAATAGTGTGAAGATAATGCAAACCTCAAATACGCGCCATCATGCTTGAATATCTGCCATGCTTGCGCTCGTCCAGTCATGATGTCCCTTGAAGTGTGTGGTGAAGCATCTAGTCACCAACCGTGTTGCTTTTGATGGAAGGAAGCTACATGAAGTGCATATTTTGAGACAATACATATTATTATTTTACTGCGACTTCACATACTCGATGTTAATTTAACAATTATGGTTCAAAAGGCTGCAATACTTACATGTTTCCGTGAGGTCTTATCCGTAAGTGCGCCTGAATCTGGCCTTAGGATACCGTTGACTGACCAATGGAATTCCCACCATCGGGTGAAACAACAGGGGCCGGAGTATATCGAGTAGCACTACGGCCGACAGAAGCATCGCGGATATCCCCGTTGCCAGGGTGAGTATTTGGAACATTTGTTGGTTCTGCTAAGGGCTGTGCATCTGAATGATGGGAATGCGATTGGCCTGCCCTTTCATGTCGAGGAATTGGTTCTGCTAATGCTTCTTTCATGTGCTGAAATAGGCCTTTCCCTGGCCGACGTGTATACGTCGCATCTCCTTTACGTGACATCTACATTATTTTAAAAACCCATACAGCAGTTTACACAACCAACATACATAAATGAAAAAAAAGCTTGCTAATTAATATTGCCCGCACCACTTTAAAGTTCGACTTAGTATTTACATATATATTGAAAGTTATTCCACGTTCTCACTATAATTAGGCAGTTCAAACGTTTACATTCTTGTCAATGGATTACATCGTCCTCAGTTGCTGTCTCAGATTCGCCACTATCAGTATCCCCAGATTCAAATTCATTTTCTTCATCACTTCCTTCAAGGGACTCCTCATTGTCAGATTCATCGTCATGTTGCAAAGTTTCTTCCCTGATTGGCATGTCTTCCTCTACTGCTTCCCATACTCCTGTTTTAGCTAAATTGTTGATTGGGTCATCCATAATAATTACAGACGTGTTCACACCGGGCAATAATTCTTCCTGAAATGCATCTTCGACATCATTTACATTAGTATTCACGATGCGTCTAGGTTTTATTTTCAAAACCGCTAACCAACCCATTCTGTCACGTGACTTTGTTGGGTACGGGGTGTAGTACACTTGATCTGCTTGGGATGCAAGAATGAATGGGTCAAATTTCCCATATCGGCGCCGATCACGGACCTCAACTTTACCATATTGCTTATGAACCCGAGTGCCACGCTCTGATGTAGGGTCAAACCAAGCACACCTATACAATACAACTTTTTTGTGTGGCCAGCCAGGATATTCAAGCTGAATGATTTCTTCTAACACCCCATAAAAATCACATTCAACCTCACTTGCTCCTGAAATCCTTATACATACTCCACTGTTAAATGTTGCTTTGTCGCGACCCCAATCGCTAATGTGGAACTTGTAGCCATTTATGAAGTAAACAGGCCAACTCTCAACACGACGTGAAGGCCCGCATGCAACATCCCACAGGTAGCGGTCCGTGATAGTGTTACGCACATCATTCACCTAGTTACACATTGTGATACTTTGAATATATGTTACCCTTCAAAATGCAAAATATGGGGTAAGTTTAAGTGTAGAAAACTTACATAGTTTCTAAGCCATGTCTCAAAGTTATTCTCAATGTAGACATCCATGTCTGACATCTGTATATTGGGTTCATGCGTACGCACTTCATCAACAAACAAACTACAAGATATAGAAAGAGGGCGGTGGAGCATAAACTTCATTAGTTTAGTATAAAACAAGAAAAATTGTAGTATTTGAGATAGTTTATAAAGAAAATAGGTCTTATTTGACTTACTCGAGGTACGGCTTCACCTCATTACAATTTAGTAACACATATGCATATGCGACCCTCAATTCATTGTCATCAAGATATCGATATCTTGATACACCATATGGCCGCCCCGGGTATCTAAAGATAGACCACACCGATTCATCATATGGTCCTTCTCCGCCATCATCATTTCGAGGTACTCTAGTTGCCATATGTGGAATATTTGATTCAAAGTAGTGAGAGCAAAATGTTGAGGTCTCCTCAATTAGATATGCTTCACAAATTGAACCCTCAACATGAGCCTTATTTGATACTTTCATTTTGAGGTCATGAATACAACGCTCAAATTTGTACATCCACCTATATTGAACGGACCCTCCAACCCTTGCTTCGTAAGGTAGGTGCACCGGAAAATGTTCCATCGAATCAAAAAAACCTGGTGGAAAAATTCTTTCCAACTTACAAAGTATGACAGGAATATTGGCTTCCAACTCGACAATGTGATTCACATCTAACTCTGGAGAACATAAATCTCGGAAGAATTGGCTTAACTCAGTCAACGGTTTTCCAAATATTTTCCGGAATTGCTAAAAGTGCAATTGGGAGGAGCCTTTGCATCATTACATGACAATCATGGCTTTTCATACCAGACATCTGACTTACATTACTATCAACACACCTCCCAAGATTCGATACATAGCCGTCTGGGAGTCTAAGTGCTTTAACCCAATTCAGGACATCAGATCTCTGATGTCTGTTTAATGCAAAAGTGGCTTTGGGTTTAAATGCTCGACCGTCACCTTGAGGAATTACATTTAGCTCTGAGCGACTGCACAGAATCTCAAGGTCCTTACGAGCCTTCACGTTGTCCTTAGTTTTATTAGACACATCCATCACTGTATTCCATATATTGTCAAAAACATTATTCTCTATATGCATAACATCCAAATTATGGCGGATTAAATTACTCTTCCAATACGGCAACTCCCAGAAAATACTTCGTTTAGTCCAATTATGAGTTCTGCCATAGCCTGGTATGGTTACAACCTGTCCATTGTGAACTACAGATGGCAAATGTGCAATACGTTCAAATATTGTCTCAGGCGGTAGACGCTCAGGAGGCAACGATTTCTCAACTTTTCCTTTCTTAAAGGCGACTCTGTTTCGCCTATATGGGTGATCCAACTCGAGAAATAGCCGATGACAATCAAAGAATGAAGTCTTCCTCCCGTGCTTAAGTTGGAAGGCTTTACTAGCATCCATGCAAATAGGGCAAGATAACCTCCCATGAGTCATCCATCCAGACAACATCCCATAAGCCGGGAAGTCATTTATGGTCCACAAAACCGAAGCTCGGACCTGAAAATTTTGTTTCAGTGAAACATCCCATGTTTCGACCCCATCATCCCATAGCTGCTTCAATTCATGAATAAGAGGTTGTAAATATACATCAATATTCTAACATAGAAATCGAGGCCTAGGTATCAATGCAGTTAAAAACATATATGGTTTCTTCATACACATCCAAGGAGGCAAATTATACGGAGTAACAATGACAGGCCAACATGAGTACTGTTTACCAGAGTTCGCAAAAGGAACAAAGCCATCAGAACAAACTCCAAGACGAACGTTACGGGCATCCGCCGCAAAGAATGGGTACGTGGAATCAAAATGTTTCCATGCTTCCCCATCTGAATGATGTTTTAAAACATTTGGGTCGGATCGATGCTCACTGTGCCACCTCATGTGCTCCGCAGTTGAAAGCATATAGTCACTGAAGGCGAGGAGTGAGTGGTAAATAGTGCATAGTCTTTCTTGCTCTATCCTGACCCCGCCCAGCTTTTCTCGGCTTAAACCGAGATGCACCACAAAACTTGCATTGTGAACCATCTTCATCATTATTCCAAAACAACATGCAGTCGTTAACACAAGCATCAATTTTCAGATGGGTAAGACCTAGTTGTGAAACTAATTTCTTCGCCTCATACCAATTGGATGGCATCTTGCTGTCACTTGGCTGTGTCTCTTTCATCAAGGCCGCGATACCATCATAACACCCTCTTGGTATGTGATATTCTGCTTTAAGGTTTAACAAACGAACTGTAGCAGACAGCTCAGAATGCTTCTCACATCCATCCCACAGAGGTGTAGTAGCAGAGTACAGTAAATCAATAAAATGTTTAAAACCTTCATTAGGTTCTTGATCCACTTCAGTGAAATTCTGATGTGCACTTGGTCCCACTGCATCAAATATCATTCGAGCATATGGGTTTACATTTGAACTGTACTCAGCATTCTCATACCAATCACAATTATCAAAAGGCTGATGTAGAGATTCATTAAATGGCTCACCATGAGCTGTCCAGTTGCTGTAATAAGGCATGAAACCCCATTTGTATAGATGAACTCTAACGTCATCACAATCCTTAAACCTCAAATTTTTACATCTCCTACACGGGCAACGTATTTTGTTTCCATCCATGTGACCTGGGTTACTACAGGCAAATGTTATGAACTGCTGAACCCCTGTCTCCCACTCCTCTCTGTACCCAACTTGACCAGGTAAATAACGATTATTATACATCCAACTATGTTCTTGATCCATGGAGGCCTACCAATGGAAATTATATATTTACCTTCATGACATTTACGAAACCATGAACACATAAAATTAATTTCTTCAACTAAATAATATAAATTTTTTTTTTATCATCACATGAATTACTATTACATATAAATATTTTATCCATATAATTACTATTGCTACTACTCTTACTATTACTATTACTTTACTACAGGCTCTTCAAAAGACATTTATTCTTTCAATTATTATATATTTGCATTATTTGTATTAGAATTATGATGACTCTTATTGGATTTATTATTGGTATGATAATAATAATTATCATTATTATTATAACTATTACTTTACTATTAAGCTAAACAATAATATTTACTCTTCCAATTTTTATATATGTTTACTATTATAATGTAAAATAATAATAATTAAAATTATTATTATAAATTATAATTTCGTCGATTAATTATAATAATAATAATAATAATAATAATATAATAATAATAATAATAATAATTATTATTATTATTATTATTATTATTATTACTATAACTTTACTACTACTCTTACAATTATATTTATTCTTTCAATTATAATATATTATTAGAATTATTTTTAGTACAAAATTCATTATTATAATTATTATTAGTAATATTGGATTAGTTTTTACTTTAATTATAATAATAATAATTATTTGTATTACTATTACTAGTACTACTACTACTACTACTGTTAATATTAATTATAATAATAATAATAATAATACTAGTAGTACTACTACTACTACTGTTAATATTAATAATAATAATAATAATATTATTATTATTATTATTATTATTAATTATTATTATTATTATTATTATTATTATTATTATTATTATTATTATTATTATTATTGGATTTATTATTATTAGTCTTATTGGATTTATTATCCAAATAATAATAATATTAATAATAAAACCTCCATAATTACTATTTTCTTTATAACAATACTTATTATTATAATTATTATTACTCTTATTGGATTAATTATTAGTATAATTATTATAATAATAATAATTATTATTACATTTACTAGTAATACTACTATTACTATTGTTAATATTATTATTATTATAATTATTATTATAATTATAATAATTTTTATTATTATTAGTAACTCTTATTGGATTTATTATAACTGTAATAATAATTATCATTATTATTATTATTACTATTACTTTACTACTACTCTTACAATAATATTTATTCTTTCAATAATAATATATTATTAGTATTATTATTAGTATTATTATTATTATTATTATTATTATTATTATTATTATTATATTTATTATTTGTCGTAGTTGATTAATCAATTTAAATAATAATAATATTTATTATTATTCTTACTGTGACTTTACTACAACTTTTACAATAATAATTATTCTTTGAAGTATTATATATTATTACTATTATTATTATTATTGACATATATTATTATTCAAGGGCAAACTTAATCAACTACACTTACTTAAATAGAAATATTTTGTGCGTTTAAATGAATTCCAATTATGAAAACATTGTAAGAATGATTCAAATTAAACAATATACACACTAACAATATGTGTTACCTAAACAATTGACAATCAACAAAAGATTTCATATTTTTAAAAATACTAACTACTTTCAGATCACATAAATATACTACCTAAACTATGTGCTTAAAACAGTAAGTTTATTAATTTATAAATATACTAAGTAATTTCACAAACAAATATACTACGTAAACAATTAACTTAAAACTAATTATTCCTACGCTTAAAGATAATAACTAATTTCACACCAAAATATACTACCTAAATAATTTACATAAAACTAATTAATTATTATTTTTAAATATACTAACTAATTTGAGACATAAATATACTACCTCAACAATTTACTTAAAACTAATTTTTACCTATTTTTAAATATACTAAGTAATTTTAAACATAAAAATACTACCTAAACAAATTAGTTAAAACTAATTACTAACTATTTTTAATTATACTAACTAACTTCACACATAAATATACAACCTAAACAATTTACTTCAAACTAATTATTTATTATTTTTAAATATACTAACTAATTTTACACATAAATATACTACCTAAGCAATTTATTTAAAACATACAATTAAATAATTTTAATTATACTAACTAATTTGACACATAAATATACTACCTAAAAAATTAGCTTAAAACTAATTATTTTCTATTTTTTAATTAATCCCGAAATTAAGAAAAATAGCAAAAAAATGGATATAAATGTTAAATTATAATGGGTAACCCAAATACTTCACATCCAACAATCAACAACTACAAATCACAAACATTTTACATTTTTCAACCCAAAAAACCATGAAATTATTCTGGATTTTAACTATAATAATTGAAAAAAATTTAAAAAAAATGTTTCTAATGAACTAACCTCAAATCGGACCCTAAACTTCCTTCAAATCCCTCCAAATAGCTTCGAATCAGCTACAAGAAGCAAAAACAAAACACATTATCAACATCCAAATCACAACGCAAATCCGCGAAAAAAATGAGAAAAAATTCAAAATAAATGCAAACTAACTACAGATCAAGCAAAACCATACCAGATCCACGTGAATATAAGCTTTACAAACTCGATTCACCCCTTAATCGAAGATTAGAAGGTGCTGTGTGTGCGTGTAAGAAGAACGAAGAGAGAGACGAGGAGAGAGAGACGCGAACGATGCGCTCTGGAGAAGACGAGCGCTTGGGGGGGGTGATTTTAAATTGAATAAGGCCATTGGAAAAAAAGAGCAAAGCGCACCGTTTCATTAAATGGATTTCCAACGGCTTCAGCCGTTGGAAAATTTTCAAATCAAAACTGCATATATTTTTTCCAACTGTTATAGCCGTTGGAAGCTACATGTATGAACCATTTAATTTTCCAACGGCTTAAGCCGTTGGAAACCTAGCAATCAAATAATAACATATTTTTTTCCAATTGTTATAGCAGTTGGAAGCTACATTGATGTACATTTAATTTTCCAACGGCTTAAGCCGTTGGAAACTTTGCAAACTAAAATTGTTTATATTTATTTTTTCCAACGGTTATGGCCGTTGGAACATTTTCACTTAAATTTCACATATAAGTATTTAAATAATACATACAAATTTTGCTAAGAAAACCCATTAATTTAGCCATTTTCCAACAGTTCAAGCCGTTGGAAGTATTATATATATATAATTTCCACAATTTCCAACGGCTAAAGCCGTTGGAATTATTATACACTATTATCTAGATTACCTCTCTCAAAATTTCCAACTGCTAAGCCGTTGGAAAATATTTTTTCTTCATTCCAACGGTTTTGGCAGTTGGAAATTTCCAACTGCTTGACCGTTGGAAATAAGGCAGTTGGAAAAACAGGTTTTTTTAGTAGTGTTAACTTAACCATTAGCAGGTCTTCCAAATACACGCAACTGTCCTTGATTTCAGGTCTATTCATCTCTAAAAAACTTGAGCATTCTACTACCTACTTCCAGTATCAACCTGTCATCATTTATAAGAACCCAAAGAATGATGGTGACTAGAAGATTACACCTAAACAAAAAAATTGGCCATGATGATGATAGGGTTGATTCTTCTACAGGGGACATAGGGAGTGCCCCTAGAGATCATGAACACCTCAAAGGATAGGGGATAGACCTACTTTTGCCACTTGACTTAGTGTGAGGGAAGGCTCAACCATCCTTGACACATGAGTACTTTAATACTTTGAAGCATTCCATATTTGAGCATCTACAAAAGCATTTGTCGTAAGAGATCCGCAGGACTCTCCCCTAAGTCCTAGAGGAAGAGGTGGAAAGCCACCATTGAGCAATAGGTAAGCAAGCTTTCACACTTAAAGGAGTAGCAGATCCACCAGTGGAGAGAATGAGTGAAAGACTCATAAGGAGCTGGAAGTTAGAACGATTAACAATATTTTTCAAAGGTTAGATGAGATAAAGGAATGGTTCAAAGAGGAATGCTCGAGGGAAAAATGCAAAGCTCTAAAGGAACCTCTGTTGGAAAGTACTTATATACACCTTTTACCCTTTTTGGAAGAAATTTGAAATGCACCGACTCCTTATGGCTTTTGGATGCCAAAGATGGAACTATATGATGGGCTGAAAGATCCAGTTAATCACCTGTAGAGATATACCATCATGATGAACATGGAAGGGCTAATGACGGCATTATGCATAGAAAGTTCAACTCAATACTCTCATAGGCAGGTTCGACCTGGTTTGATATGCTAAAGAAGAAGATATTTGCCTCTTTCGATGAACTATCGCTAGAGTTTCTACAAAAATTTATAGGAAGTTGACCTTTAAAAAAGATGGTAAACCAACTCTTGGATGTCAAGTAGGAGAGGAATGAACCCCTCCAGGACTATCTAAGAATGTTTAATTCAAAGGCCCTGTAGATCTTTGATTTATCCCCAAATGTCAAGTTGCTAGCCCTGACCAATGGCATCCTTCCAAAGTCATGCTTCTCTAGGTCTATTCAAGGGAGCCCTGCCCAATGCATGGAAAAGTTCTATAATCGAGTGTACTGCCATACATAGGTGGAGATGCCAACTACCAAGACAAGGAGAAAGAAACATGAAAGGGCCAGCCTAGTAAACAATAGGGAGCTAACAAGAAAAAGATAGCATTGAGCCTAATCTACACACTCGCCCAGCACACTAAGGAAAACATCCTTTATGCCTTTGAATGAAAAAAAATGGTGACCAAATGGCCCCAGCCAGTTAACGCGTGATTCTCAAAGGATAAAAAGAAACACTACAACTATCACAATGATTATGTGCATGATAAAAAGGCTTGTAGGGAGCTTAAAGAGTTCCCATAAGAAATTTTTCTAGAGGGAACACTTTGGGAGTTTTTCCAAGATGTCTCCCTTGGGGGAAAAGGGACACAAGAACCCTAATAAAAAGATCAAGACGAATAATATAGGGCCAAAAAAGCATGCAGGGGGAAGTCCCCAAGTGTGAGGTATAAGGGTGAAAATACAACTCCAATGGGCAAATCCAACAAAGTTAGGGAAATTAAATGAGCTCTTAGAGGGGATCAAAATGTGTGGAAGGTAACATATAATAAAGGTCTTTATTACAAGACCTACTGGTTACAAAAATTTCTAAGTGAATAAGGGAAATGTTTTATGATAGGGCCTGTCCCTTAGAGCAAAGGCTTCAAGTCCCCTAACTTGGTTGAAGTCCTCGCCTTTAGGCTAAGCTTGCCCTATTAGTACTAGACACCCCATTAGTAGGGATTTCATAAAAACATTTAGGTTGGACAGGTCTAGGCCTATATGAGCTTTCTCCTTTTAATAGCGGCACCGGAAGAAGTTGTCAAACAGCTCCTCAATGAGCCATCTATCTACCTAATCCTTCACCTATGCCACTTTTTTTGAAGGCCTTTATTTTGAGCTTAAAGTGTAGCATTTTTAGCCTGAAGGACAACCACCATCCTTTTGTACTCATCCACAAAAAAGGTAAAAGTAGGAAGAGATTGATTTTGAGTTTGGACCTCATTTTCTAGAGCCTTTTTTCCTTTCTTTAAGAAATATACCTTATTGCTCAATTTTTCATTCGGTTGGGAAATGATCCTCCTCTCCTTGGTAAGTTGCTTGTTGGTCTCTTAAAGAGAATCCACCCTGGCAGCAACTTCGTCCATCATAATGGCCAGCTAGGTTAATGAAATTCTCAATTAAAGGACATACAAAAACACATGGGCAGAAGCCATAAAAATGGGGGATATAACTCACATGAAGGAGGGTCATGGCCCCATATCTCAAACTCTCTGCAAGGTAGCACCAGCATTCTTCAATCTTGGCCTTATCCCAAAAAAGGGCAAGGCTCTCCAATATCCATTAAAGATTGGTATCATTCTTAAGGTTGAATTCATCCTTATGCACCAGGAAGTGAGGGTTTTATGGTACTCCCTCACACAAGTTAAAATACACCTCCTAGCATTTCTTTAGCTCCACCTCAAAGACCTTTAGCTAAAGCCAATTTGGAAAGCCAAAAATCATTTGGAAGCCCCCTAGAGGGTCACTAAGGCCCTTAGTGATTGCTTCCTCACAAATGTCCCTTGAGCCCTATTTTGTTGCAATCACGAACAACAATGTATGACTCCAAGTCAGTGACCAACCTCACTGGTGTAGGGAAAGAAGTCTCCACATTATTAGTTACTTCTGGAAATTTTAAAAAATGAGAACCAAGTAAGTATAGAACATGTGGGGCTTACAAACAACATCTCATAAGCTAGAAAAAACAAAGGAAATTACCTAGGGGCTTCCCTATTGATAAGATAAGTCAAATAAGAATTGTTGTTATTGACTCCCTGACATTTCATAGAAGGGGTTTTTTTGCTTTTATATCCACCATTACCACTATCAAAAAGGGCCCAGTTGGCCTTTGACATTTACCCTTTTGGATTAAAGGCTTCTATTCCACTATAGTAGAATATAAGGAAGGCATCTTGGCCTTCTCCATGACATTAAAGGAACTTCTAGCATTCTGGAGAGCCCTAAGGACCATTTGGTACCTCTTTGCAGCATTTAGGTAGTACCTATAATGCTTTACAGGATACACATATGCACAATGACATTTGAACCTTAAGTCACTGGTTAAATGACCTATTTGGATATTTACTCATCATCCAAGGCATAGAAAAGCTCATTAGTGGGCTACTCATGGACTAATAAGTTAATAGGTTGATCATTGACTATGGAAAATGCATGTTAAGGAAGGATCTCTATGATCATTAAGGTGATCACATAATGAATGGAGTTTCCCCCATGATGGCGACATACAAAGACCTATAAGAGGCCTTCCACAAGATGAGATAAGGTATGTTTTATCTTCCAACCTACAACTTTTCACTAAGCTTTATTTTTTCTTGAGCCATTACTAACTTAAGCATGGAAGGGTCTTCCTTAAAGACATAACTTCAGTGCCCTAACGTTGTCTTTGATTTTAAGTCTATTCATCTTTGAAGGCCTTGGGCATCCCAATACTTACTTCAAGTATAAAAATATATGGGCAAAACTAAAAAAGTAATAACCTCACATTGTTACAACTGTAACACTTGGCTCATATCTCCAAAATGTCATCGTACACATGATACACTCATCTATTATTGATTAAGTCCACCTTCCACATAACATCTTCCACTTCTTCCCATTACTCAAGTTTCAAACTTACCAATTTGATACAATCACCTTCATTTGCGTCATGTACACCTCATTCCTTTCTACCCAAACACATTCCTCAACTATAATGGGAACTAGCTCTATGGATCACGTTTATCCTTGTCTTTATTATGTTGTCTGCCTCAACTCCCATCCGCTCCTCTTGTCGATAGCATAAGTAAACAAGCCCTATGGCTTCTTGGTGACGCTACTATCTTTACCACCTCATAGTACAACATAAATGGCCCAAGGTTGGGCCCAACATAGATTAAATAGCAAATATTGTTATGTACTTGCTAGGATTTGCATTCAAGTCTGGTAGGTAGGGATCTCAGTGGTTGAGTTTGGGGATGCTAGAGTCAGTCCTGAACCCTCTTCACAATATAAAAGAGCCCTACCCAAACCTTCCCCACAACCTACAATAGGTAGGATTTATTTTTCCAAATCTTCCTTGCATCAAGGTGAGTAAAGTCAGGTATTGTACTGTAATACTTACACAAATGATTTACATAATAAATAATAAATTAAAAACCTTAAATTACTATAATTTACCATAAAACACATTAACCAAGCTGAGAATTAAAATAAACATTACAAAAACTATGATATCTAAAAACACCTAAGAAATTTTTCAAATAAATATGAAAACATCAATACATAAAAAAAAAATTGGGATAGATGCCAAACAATATTCTTGCATTTCTGGAACACCACAAAGTAGAAAAAAATTGATAATCAATACTTAAATTAGATTGTATACCATATATGCTCATGAATTTTAGGAATTTATAATTAGATTGTATTAGATATGTCTGAAGTATGTGTTATTTTAAATACTAAATCATTATACATTACATGTGGGGAGGGTATGGGCCAGGTTTAGGAAGGGTAGGTCCCTACACCTATATCCTTTCCATACTTGATTCAAAAAGTAGTACTTAAACTCATGCCCTCCTCAAGATTAGGTAAGAGCGGCTTTGGATTTAAAGGCGGTAATGACAATAAAGCACTTTTATAACATCTTTACCTGTGAGTTTGTGCATTGTATCAAGAAAAAAAAAACCTTAGGTCAAGGTTCATTGCTTGATTTGTGAAAATTTTATTGTGTTTTTAATAGACTTGGAGAGTTGATTTTTGGGTATTGAGATAATTTAATTTCCAATCAATTCATTGTTTGTTGGTTAGCAGTGGAGGAGTATATGAAGTGTAAGATGACATTTTGAGATTTTGGGGCATGTTTTGTGTTGAAGGATAAAGAAAATGGTGACAAATTGGAGATGGTGATGTTTTTGCAACATAATAAATTTACTAGAGGATTTGTTCACGTTATGCTACTGGTGTTACCTTTTACTTTGGTAAGTCACCTCATTAAAGGTAGCAACCACTTTTTGCATCGTCTTGAATAGCTTCACGACTTCCCCCTATCGACTAATCTTATAGTATCCCACAAACAAATCATTCTATGCTACAAACATCCTTTTCAGGCATTCCACTAAACACTTGGCTAGCATTAACCCCTATTTCATCATAGCTCGCATACATATGAACCCAATTATCCATAAAAATCCAAGTGATTAGCAACCTAGCTTCTCAACCAAGGCATGAACCTGTATTCCCTCACTAAATGCCCTCAATCTAAAGGAAGTCTCTAAAATGCATAGGAATTTGAAGTCATCATGTTCAATGGAGATTTTTAGCATTTTTTCAATGAGGGTAAGCGCTTGATCGGGAGATTGCTTCAATGTGTAACTTCTGATCATAACGTTGTAAATGGAGGCCTCAAAGTCATCGATTTGTCAAAAAATTAAGAGTGCATAATCCATGGGCCAGAGAAGGACCATGCCATAGGACTTAAAAAGGTTTTCATCAAATGAGGGGTTAAGATGGAAACTAGTTTTGATGAGCTGAGCATGGATTTGGTTCAGGTCATTTGGGGTTTCGCATTGGTGGAGGATTATAGTTCTTAGGTTTCTTATGAAATAGGAGATGCTAGCTATAAGATATGTGATATTGTGCTCTTGTGGATTTCACTAACATCCTAAAATGTTAAACTGCAGTAATTTTGGCTACATTAAAACCAAGACAACAAACCAAGGACTACAATTGACTTTAACCCAATAAATGAAACTTAGATACCTTACCATTCCCCCCTTTTCCCACCTTCCAAATAAGTGCATAATAAATCTATTAAAAATGCAACAATGCATGTTTAACATTGCCAAACATTTTAAAACCATTAGGAAGTTATTCTAACATTATTACTTACTTCTAAAAGGGTAGGCATTTTCTACTGTTCATCTATGAACAGTAACTCCCATTAATGCTATTTTTTTTTTCCTTTTCCTAGTTTACAATCAATCATTTCTTTTGGTTCCTAAATATTTCATAATTATCATAATGCTCCCCCACTTTTGCCTAGTGTTGTAAGCTAAAGTAAATATCATTTGTTGATGGTGGTTGGATTAGCATATCATAATTTTAGGGATTATTACAAGACAAAAGCCAACATTATAGGGAATAAATTGTATTTTGCTAATTTTATGACATAGCCTCCATGATTTTTCAATTTTTTCCTTCTATGGGGAACAATTCTCTCTTTTGGTCCCTGAATATATCACTTCTGCCATAATGGTCCCCAACTTCTGTAAATTCTTAGAAAAAAAAAAAGAGAAATTTGGATCACCCATTTAAATTTAAAATGGTAGGGCCTTAAATGAAAATGAGAGACATGTCTTTATTAACCATATTGAGGAAAGGCCAAAGCCATCAATTCATCAAATGCTAAAGCATTATATAGCCAAGTAGTAAATCACCCATCCTAAAAAGAGTGACCACTAATGTCCAGACCCTTATGAGCTAAAACATGTGTCACCCCATTATAGGATCACCTAGTAACAGAGAAAGAACAAGAAGCAAATTGTGTGCCTAAAAACTGAGCCCCATCAACAATGGCTCCAAAATTAAAAAATGACAAAAAATGCAAACAATTCAATTCATTAGCTAGGACTTGAAAATCGGACTCAATCACTATTGCCTGAAAATCTTGTCATCTCACCTTCTTTACTGCCTACAAAATAGCAAAAGCTTCTAGATACAATGGGTCACAAACATAATACGGAAAACCATATTAAATACCAACAGTTTTTTGTTTTACATGGTTTGATTCAGAATTTTAATTAGATAGGTTTGATTTAGAGTTTTAATTAGATAGGCTTGATTCAAAGTTTTGATTAGTTGAAACAAATGCATAAGTGCTTAATTCTGCATGAGTGCTCAATTCTTAAAAGGTTTTATTTTTATCACTAAATCATTAGTAAGTAAAGTCTAAAAAAACTTATGCATGTATATTATGCAATATTATCTTACATTATAAATACCATAAACCTTTTTTTTCTCTTAATGGTTTAATTTGAATTGGTTAATGTAATTTCTTTGATCCTTTATTATTTGTTATCTTTAATACTCTTTTGACAATTTTTATGTGTTTATAATTATCTGTGCTTGAATTTTACTTAATGTCTAGTCTTATCCTTGTACCTCATCCCACCAATGTCTTACATTAATTAGATTACATCTAATGTTGTTGAAAAATGCACCTAGTGCAATGCGCAGATCTCCACATACCTTGTTATATTTTAACATGAACGGAGTGGAAAACATTTTAAAACAAGAACAAAAAACAAAGGCTAAAATTTCATACATGTGGATCAAATTGAAAATCGTACATATTTAAGGGTCTAACTGAACAAAAGCCTTATCCTGGCGGCTCAAACCAGAATTAAGGCTCCAAACATCATCCACGTGCCACAATTTGCTCTAACATTTACATGCAACATTTCAAACCTCAGTGGACAAAACCACACCCAACCAAAAATACGGGACCAAAACTGGCAGCCAACCCACGGGAAAAAGCCACGTGTCGCCCTCTCCTTCCTCTCTTGATTTTTCAGTTCCGTTTTCAATTTTCAGCAAACCAATGCCTCTGGTTTAGAAGAAATTGAAAAAGTAAATAAATACCGTATATAAGAAAAAAAATAAAAATATACCCTAATATAAATAAAACTCACTAAATACAGCTATTTTAAAGGGAAAAAAAACTCAACATTTTCAGTATTTTATGTTATAAAAGAGGCGTTAAACATTACTTTTAGGTCACAATTAATTTTTCAAATTTTTTTCATATTTTCTAATTTATTTTTCTATATAAGGTATTTAATACCATTACTATTAGATATATCATACCCTATAAATTATAGGTATACCAAATAATATACCGCATGACATACCATTATCATTTTTCACAAAATATAAAAATATTAGTTTAGGATGAAAAGCATCAAATATAATTTTTTTGCACATTTTTATATATATTCTAATTATTTTAGCATTATTTTTCTGGTATAAATAAAATGGATATAAAAGATGATATTTTTTATATGAAATATAGAAAAAATCGAATATATAGAATAAAAATAAACATTAATTCAGTGAAGAAACTAATTCGGAGATGAAATCAATATTTAGAGATATAAGAGACGTACCACCTTCAAGTTTAGTTTTCATCCCATATTTTATATATATATACTAAAACAGTGAAAATTAAATGAAAGAAAAGAATTATGTATTAATTATATTTTTTTCATTTTATATACGTCCACCAATTATATTGGTATCTTATATACATATATATATATATATATATGAGGTACATTAATGCAAAATAAAAAAGGATTTCTAACTCACCACGCAAAGTACCATGATAAATTATCCAAAATACTTTAAATATTAGCAGTAAGCAGCATGTCTATAGTAAGCATGATATATCATTGTATACCGTGTGGTATTTTAACATACTATAATAACCAGTATATCACGTACTACATATCTACAGTAAACAGTATACCACGTGATATACTGTAGTAATTAATATTATGGTTCTATATAATACCGGCATGCACGTAGTTTATACCAAAAATTGATGCTTGTCTAATACTCTTGTTTAATAATAATTGACAATTTGTTTACTTAGGATCAAGTATACAAGTATAATGTCCGAAGGGGACATTGTTATACAATTTAAGGAAGTGAATGCTGAATTATTCAGAACCCGAAAAATAACTAAATTAGACCAAATGACATTTTATAAAATTGGGAAATGGGAAGAGGAAGATGAACTCCTCTTGGCGCCATGGGTGTTCCCGCATGCCAACTGAGGTAGTGTTTGAAACCACCACACCGCCCCCCCCCCCCCCCCCCCCCCCCCAAATCTTAGAAAATGGCATTTGATCTAATTTGGTTGTTTTTTAGATTTCGAACAGTTGACATTTTCTTTCTTAAATATTATAACAATTTCTCCTTTAAAATCTATACTTGTATACATGATTTTATATGTCTATCCAAATCGCCTTAAAGTTGTACTTGCGTGATCTAGTTAAGGATAATCATGAAAGAGTGGCTGCAAGAACTGAAAAAACAATACTGAATCGTGAGATAAACCTAACTCGTGGGACACAACAATTTGCTAGTTATTGTAATTTAGGATTATGCTTGGAATTAGTTGCCTAGCACCAGAATATACTGACCAATTCACGCAACCCCCCTTTTCGCTTTTCACTTGCTTCCCCTTATCAGGAAACTAACTCGTCAAGTTTTGTCACTTTGTTTGACTTTCTTTATCAATTCTTGATTAATCGTATATGACTAGTCCACATAGTAGCAGGGCACAACAGATTTTTTTTTTTTTTGTAACATTTTATTAATAAAGATCGAATTTTTAAATTGACTAAAAAATTATTATCCAATAGCTTTTTTCCAAAAAATTTTCCTCATGAAACTTAAAGGTATTTCATTACTTTTGTTTTTACTGTTTTTTTTTTTGTGTAGAATCTCATAAAACTTAAACGTATTTCAGTACTTTTGTACTGTTTTTTTTTTTTAGAATCAGTGTCAATTTAAATGTAATACTCTATTTAGTTAATAATCATTTGAATAAAATTTTTTTTAGAAACTAGTGGAGTTTTTATGATTTTTTCTCCTTATCCAACCAAAGAAAAGAGAATAAATCAAATACCTAACTTTTTTTCAAAAAAATATATTAAAAATAATTTTTGGACTCCTTTAACTATAAAGTTTCAATTTTTATATAAGTTAAACAAATAATCACTATATATCAAAATAATCGCAAAGAATTTTTTAAAAAAATTGTTGATAAATCTTATGTTAACCGCAACTAATGTTGTTACCAAATGGGGCTGCCAAAATTGAGAGAGTTTATTTGGACTCTCTTTCTTATATTCTCGATCAATAATGAGAATTTGTGCGTCAGAAAATGTTGGTACTAAAAAATATTAAAAGAAGAAGCATTATATTATTTATAATATATAATTCAATACAAGGTAAATTAAGAGAGAGACATTGAAAATTGAGTGGGCTTTTTTGCTTTCAAAAAGGCTTGAACCTTGATTATCAAGTCAGAGGCAACCCTGATGCACCTTGAAGTAGCCATTGAACCAAACCTTCAAGTGCCACAACGATGAATGATGAGCTTATATGGGTCCAATAATAATTGATATAACGAGGCCAAGGTTAATCTTTTTTGGCATACTAATGGACACTAATTAAAAAGAAAATATTAGCTACAATATTAGTTAGGTTCATATAAGAATTGTTCTTTCATCTAATCTATAAGGTCTTAAAGTGTGAGTAGCAATGTTCATTGGGTTTAGTCGGCCTGGCCTAGACTAGGTCTGTTCGAGGGTTAAACTTGGCCCAGCCCCATCAAAGGCTGGCTCAGCCCAGCCTGGGGGGAACAAGAATGAATGGGTGATTTGTGGGTTTAAGGAGAAGTCCAAAAAAAGCAGCCCAAATTGGCCTAGAGCCTGGTTTCAGACTAAACCAAACCGGTTGAGTCAGGCCTACTATTGCCCCAACGTCTCCTTTAGACCAATGTCATATGCTACCTATTTTTGCTAGTGCTAACAACCATTTGCATGATATGTACAAGTTGTATTTTGCCTGCCATTTGGATAAGGTAAGATCTACAACACCTTGAATAGGTGGTGCTTAATTATTGGGCTCGTCATTATAGCTCAACCCAGCCCTGCAAATCCTGAAACATATCCAAAACGACTACCTCAAGTCTAGCTGAAGTTGATGATTGGCTCTCGACATCTTTGAGCCAAGTGATGTTGAGACATTGGGGTGGTGGAAAACTAAAAAGGACAGATTTCCTATGTTATCCATCATTACCTAAGAGATTTTAGTTGTATTAATTTGAACCATCACTTCCAAGTCTGTTTTCAGTGCAGGTAAAGAGGTGATATTAGAAAAATGAATAAGGTTGACACATGAGATGGTTAAGGTTTGTGTTTGCAATAATCGTGATTCAGGTCTTGCTCAAATATAAAAGCAAGACTAGAGGAATTTCGATAATAAGGTACTATCCGATGACGAGGCATGAATCACGATTATTGCTCAAATATGAAAGCAAGACTAGAGGAATTCCGATAATCAGGTACTATCCGATGACGAGGCATGATTTCCTCTTTTAGTTTCTCCTTTGTAGTCCTAGTTTGTAGTTGATCTGAATGTACTATTAAGAATAGATCTCTATTGGTTCTTTTTATCCTATTCATTATTTTTTGGAATAGTTTTGATCATTATAAGTGTTATTAGACTTTTAAATTAATAAAATTTGCATAGGTGATAGTGTTTTATTCTTTAAAAAATTAATTTTGCAAGTTAACTACAAAATATTTTCCAGTTAGTTTTTATTTTATTTTTAGAAAATTTAAAAAAAAAACTGAGCCCATGCCTTGCATTATCTTAGGTTGTGCCTGAGCCAGGTTAACCCCACTGGGCACCACTGTGAGGCCACCAAGTTGTATTGGGATATATAACTACCTATTCAAGAGACTCCAGAAGAAAAAAAAAACACCTTTTACCTTTTTAGTAGTGGGGATATCAAGCGAAGCCTTTGAAGGTCCCAAACCCCTTTTTTTCTTTTCTTTTTTTTCTTGTCTTTTTGGTACCCAATTCCATGTTGAGTTCAAGTTCTAAGCAAACTCTTAGTTCTGAACTTTTGTTAGATAATTCCCTTATCATGAAGCTAAGGCACTAAGTTATCAATGGATTATGGTTAAATCAAATGCAATAGTGATAGTTAATGAATTGTAGTCCTCGGGGGCTTCTTTACGTCCATTCGGTGTCTTGCTGGACGATATTAGATATTTGTTTTCCTCTTTTGAAACTTGTTATGTTATTTATGTTTTGCATTCTTTAAATTCTATTACGCATTCAATTGCTAAAATGAGGCTATTTACTGTTGGCTGTCTTTATTGGCCTTGATCTTACTCTTTGTGGTTGGATTCAATTATTTCTTAATATAAATTTCCTTTTACCTAAAAAAAAAATCTATATTTGTAAGGGTTTTACTACAAATTGTTTTCTGATGTTTAAATAAATTACAGTTTCTTTCATATTCTTCAAAAATTGATACTTTGCCACCTAAACTAAGAAGAATTACACTTTAAGAAAAATTACACTTTATTCGGCATTCTTCAAAAATACACTTTTACATTTAAATACATATTAAAAAATTGATAATCTAAATTATTAACTAACTATCAAACTATTATTAAATAATTTAAATTGTTAAGAAACATGTTATAGATATTGTATATTTTAAATTACAATTTCAAAAGTTGATGCCGCATATAGTACAAATTCTGGCCAACAAATTATGGATTTTCCCTAAATCATACTCCCTCCATCCTATATTATTTGATTTATTTCATCTATTTAACTTTAGTTTGACCTGATTCATATTATTATTTGCTAGAAACATTTTTAAAAAATTACATTAAGAAACTATGTGTCTTCGTTTATTATTTATATATAAATTTTGTACACTAAAATTTTAAAGAAAAAAATTATAGATTGATTATTATAAATAGTGCTCCATAAAAAAAAAACTTAGGATGAAATGAGTAATTTTCAAATGGGTCTATGAAAAACAAGGCTCATGCCCACTCGTCTCTTTACTTACCCTTGAAATTGTACTTGGGAGCTTGATTTAAAAACACAAAACCTATAACATTGCTCTTATTAATTAACAACCTGGATCCTTAATATTGGGTGTTCTACATAAGTAGAGGTGGAAAACGGGTAAATTAAGCCAAATTCGTGTATGATTATTGAGGTTTAGGTCTACTTGGATTATCAATATTTCAAGTTTGTATTGAGTTTCAGTTAGGTTATTTAGGTGTTTGGATTTAACTCTTCTTAATTCAACTTTATCATCTCTTTTAGCCTGCCTTATGTTGTTGTTTAGAATTCCTATAACTTTGGTAGACAATTTCTCCAAAGTTTTTATTAGGTTTTGATAGTCTAGATCTAGTGAGAAACATGGCATTCATTGAAAAAATAAAAAAAAATAAAAAAAAAACCTTTTACCTTTCTTTGCCGAAAAAGCTTAGCGGTTTCGTGATAAATACTCATAAGTATATAGTTATTAAGAGTTTAAATTATCATTATACACAAAGTATGATTAATTTCTGTAATTTGCGTAGTTTTTATAATTTAAAGTTGAAAAATATTTATTTACAAATTGAGCTTAATAACTACTTTTCTGTATGTGGATAAAATCACAACATCTATCAATTCATAGACCAATGATTGGGTCTTAATTGTCTACAATCTATAGCTCATGGTCCAGCCCAATTAAAAAATGTAGGAGGCCAAATTTGAATCGCAAATAAAATTAGTTCCCACATTAGTGCATCTGATGATCCTTCATGAGAAAAATCACATCTAGAGTTGTGGATGTCGAAATTAAGTGATTCTAAAGCCACACGAAAGCCAACACATAAATCTTCAATCCACTTCATATGCCAAAAACAAATTTGATCATTTTCAATGCCAAAATCTGGTTATAAGTGAAACCATCTGTTCTACTGTGCATTGAAGAGTAATTTTGGTAGGAAAATCATACCTTAAGCTATAAATATTTGTTTTGAAAAATCAAACTATTGTTTTAAAGCTAAAAAAGAGATTTACAATTTATTGTGATTCCACAAAGAGCTAAATCGATATGTATGGTGGTCAAAAAATTAGAAAAAATTTGAGTCACCTAAGTTGATATGTATTTCACCAACTATTTACTATTTCATCTACCCATCCGTAAAGCTCTATAAATAGGCAACAGAGGGAGGATGAAATCAAGCAGATTTTTTAGGAATAGTTAGAGTTCTTGTATTAAAGTTAGCCTTTTTTCTTTGTTCTTATTCTTAGCTTTCAATCTAGAAACTTTGTTCAAAGTACTTTCTTCTTATTCTTCATTTAATCTTTTAATCTATATTTATTTCATTTTCAAACATGTTGTTTATTTTTATCATATCTAACTAATTTTTCTTCTTGCTAATGTGAAAAGGTGAACCTTTTGGTATAAAAATTATGACTAATTTAAATGGATCCTGACATTATTGATATTTACTTTCTTAATCAATTTAGCTACACTCCTTGTTAAATACAAGTTTTGATTCATCATAGTCGATCATTGGAACAAAAGCTATTTGATTTCTTCTATAGGGTATGACTCTGCCAGTTATGTTGAAATCTTAAGTTATTGTGGATAAAGATTGACATGATAGATATTTGAACTTATTGGCAAGTGTTGACATTATAGGATTAATGAAGTATAATACTAACTCATACCTAATATTTCTGAAAATTTGATTACTAAATTTTCCGATTGAGACCTCTTTTATATGTGAATCCCAATTGAGCGGTGAGATGAGCGAGAATTAATCATAATTGATAGATCAAAAGTGGAACCTCTAACCTTAGCTATTTATTTAAATTTGAGTTTTAAGCAACACTTGTTCACACCTTATATCAAATTTTTCTTTGTTAAAATCTGTAATTTGTGTTTCTTAATTTACTTCCTTATAGTTTAACACTTAGACTTCCAATATTTTACTACTTACAATATCCCACACTTAGGTTACAACTACTACAGTACAACATTTGGGTATTCAAGGATATTCATACTTTCAATCACTGTCTAGGTAAAACATTTTAGATGATATTTCTAGCTAAAACTGAATTTCTTTTCTCAAGAGTTTTAATTGCCAAGTATGAAAAATGTGAATCAATCTAGAGAACCTAAGCCCTTTTTAAACAATGGCTATTTAAAGAAGTTTTTATATGGAAAAAATTTCCTCAAGTCAAATCTTTGAGTGGAAGGGATGATTCGGTCAACACGAACACCATCATATGGTCATGAAATTCCTTTGGTATGTATCAAATCAACGAACCATATGCCCTAGCAAATAAGGAAAAGTTGAACCAACATCATAGGGAGCCGATGGACTCTGTTTCTCCATATACTATGAAGAAAATTTGGGCTTATGACATTTCTTATAAAATTAAAGCTTTTGTCTAGAAGTTTCTTCATAATGCCTTGCCTATGACGACAACCTGGCTTCTCAAGGAAGTCACGTTGAACCTTTGTGTGCAAGATGCAAGTTGAAAGATAAGATATTGACTCATTTGTTTCTTTAGTGCCCAAGTTCTATTATTGTCTGGCAAGCAACTCATTTGGTTCCTTTTCCTACCACATGAATCATCTTTTTTTATTGGCTCAAAAATATCCTCCAGCAGCCAAAGTCATGGGAGGAAGATGGCTTTCATCTTCTCATATCTTCTTTGTGGTACATCTGGCTCAATCATTATGATTATATGTTTAACAATGTTGTACCCAATCATGAGCAAATTGTTTATGTCAGAGACATAATTGAGGCAACAAGTGCATTCAGCTAGGTGTTATAAAAGAAAATTATCCATCTTCTTTCATTCGTCCTTAAAACTGTTGTGCCATACATGGGCTTCCACTTTCCTTACTTCAAATAGCAATGTTTGTTGTTGATGGAGCCTAAAGACCACAATTGAAGTTAGGTGCTACAATATGGGTGTGGTTAGCCAATGATGATCCTCCAATAAGATATTGGGGTCATCATCTCCATGCTTGTCTTTCTGCTCTATTAGCTGAATTAATTGCTATTTTATATATCTTAAATTTTGCAGCTAATATCTGTTTACAAGCAGCCATTATACTATCCAAGCATTCTATACGTTTAAATCAATTGACAAAACAAGCTTCAAGACACAAGGAATCGTGCCAGCCATTTCACACCTCATTGTTACTTTAGGATATCTATCTATTATGGCTATTCCTAGAGGCAAGGTTCAAATTGTCCATGACTTGGCCTTCTTATCTTTTTCTTTAGTTTTTCTTTCTTATTAATCCTAATTTCCAAAAAAGAAAATAATAAAATAAAATACAGTGTAACATAAAATTCGAAAAGTGCCAAAAAAATAAGTCCTATTTTCGTCCTTTTTTCAATCAGAAAAATTATGAAACCCTATCCCTTGAAGGGGAAAGTATACCTTAAGTGCTAAAACTTTTTTTTTTCATTTTTCCACTTAAGTCGTAAAACTCCTCAATTTATCACACAAGTACTAAAACTTTAAAGCATTAACTCTGTTAGTCCTAAAAATTTCATATTTTGGTAAGTTAGTCCTTAAACTTTTTTCTAATGGAAAATAATGGGTGACACTTAATACCATTACGTCCAGTGACTAAACTAACACTTTTCAAGCTTTAGTAACTTACTCAAATTTTATCAAAGTTCAAATGTCACTTTGTTGTTCTTTAAAAATTTTGGGGAATAACTTCTAAAAAAGCATAAGGCTAAAATTGTAATTTTGAACAAATTATGGACTACTATGTATCCCAAATTATTTGTACATTATTTATTGAAGAATAATAAACATTTAGTATTACTTCCATTGATACTATTCTACCAAATGATTTGTCAAGAGTATAATTTGATGCATAATTGTATGTGAAGTCTTTCAAGAAGTGTTCCGTTGCTTGCTGTTGACTAGCATCTGTAAGTAGAATAAAAAAAGCTTTTACACTAAATTTATGTTGACGTTGCAGTTATATATCTAAAATTTAAAAATCTACATTTTTCTTTTATTTTTTCTACATTATATGACAATAACTTTTTAAATCTCAATTTAAAGTATCTAGTAATTGTATTTTAGTAATTTCAAGTTTTTTGGTATTTTTACTACTAATTGATATATAAAAAAAATAATATTTTACATTTACAAAAAGGTAAAACTAATAATTTAAAATATGCATATACTGTAAAAGAAAATATATTGAACAAATTGAAGTTACTTGTAGATAGTTACAATACAGTTTAAATTAAAATTTTCATTTGGATGGTATTGAGATAGTACGATCAGTACGACACAAGATACCGAAACACTCAGCATAGAGGACAACCTTTGTCTTGACTATCTCGTACCATTTCTACACCAGTACCAATAGGTACTAATGCCTTGTCATGGGATTCTTTTTTTTTTTTTAATATTCAGAAGAAAATATAAGAGATTAAATTAAAGGAATAAAGAATAAGCCAAGTGTGGGCCGAAGAAACACACTCCCAAAGGACAATCACTATCAAGTAGCGAGTAAAAGTCTCCATTTACCACGTAGCCTACTTGACCAGACTTACCATCGATAAACCGAGAGCCAAGGATCCTCGAAGAGCAGTAAGAGCCTGAGAACAATGATATCCTACAAGTTAAAGCGAGAAGCTAATCTAAGATAGCTGCCAATTATGCTTCTAATGTCAAGGAACAATGGGAAAAAGAAATGTCCTTCTTTGTATAGTGGAGGTGCATTAACATCCATCCATACCCAAGCTATCACACCTAGCTAAGTCAATGAACACTAAGCGCCATCAACAATAAAGATAGCTGCCTACACCCCAAATTTGACACAACGGATTTGGTGCTGCATAAGGAAGATAATGAAGGGTTTTTATGGCAAGATGTTCGTAAACACTACTTACAAGATGTCAAATGCTTGGTGCTAGGTTCATCTTTTATATTCTCATTTAAATTGCTCTGTAACTACTTTAGAATAACTTTATTTTATATAATAATTTTTTGCCAATTAATGAATCATTTAAATTATTAATTTTTACTTTTTGTAAATTGGGTTTTATGTAAACTTAGTCTTATCTAGTTAGAAACCAACATGCAAAGAACTATAAAAGTTTGGGATGATTATGCAATGAATTGATGGTTGGGAACTAGTTTGCAATGATAATTAAATCTTTGGGATTAGTGGTGCTTTTCTCCCCTATTTAGTATATTGCAGTTTATGGTGGTAGACACAGTATTACATTTGTTTCCACAATTTGTTAATTTACTGCATAGTATATTATAGTAAATCACAATATTTGGCAGTATTTCGTGTACCGAGGCTTTTCTGTATTTTTTTCAATTTATAACCATCTTATACTGCAAGGCACACCTGCAATATACGGCTGACATGGATTAGAATAAAAATGGTTTTATTCTTGTTCTATTTTAAATCATATACATCAATGTACCGTAAATAAAAATATAAAATGACAAAATATAATTGGTACACATATTTTATTAAATTATTATTATTTTTTTATGTATCAATAAACGAGTCTTTTTTCAATAAGATTTATTTTATTCTATATATTCCTTTTTTTAATACATTTTTGTATAATATAATACTATATTTTGTGTACACTTTATTTATATTAGAAAAATTATGATGAAAATTACAATGCAAATAAATAAAAATTTTGTATTTACATCCAGTTCATTTTAATTTAAGTCAATTGAATTCAAAATGACTTTTTTTTTTTAACTTCTTTTTTACCTGGAACTAATTTTAATTAAAAGCCAATATTACGTAGTTGCAATAATCCCTTGAAAGTACAATTTTTGTAATCTTACTAAATTTTTATGAATTTTTCTAATTCAAGGTATTAAAACAGAAAAATTCATAAAAATTTAAAAACATTATAAAAATTTACTTTCAAATAGATTATTGCATCTACATAATATTAATTTTCAAATGAAATTGGTTTTACATAAAAAAAATGTTAAAGTAAAAATAAATCAATTGACTTAAGTTAAAATAAATTGACCCTTAATGTTTTCAATTTTTCCTTTTTTTTTTAATTTTGAAAGAAGACCCAGATGTTGGTCTATTAACCGACTAAAAGAGCATTACAAAGCTAAGAAAGTAGATCATCCCCCTATGAAAATCTCCCTAAAAACACAAGACCCTTACGGGTAAGATCATGAGTAACCCTACTAACTAAATGACTAGCAAGGAAAAAGAGCAAGAGAAAAAAAAAACACCCAAAACAACAAGCCTTGTCGACAATGGCTCTAAAATAAAATAAAGTAGGACAATGTGCACTTCTAAGTTCATACACCAACACTTGTGAATCTGACTCCATCATTACAAAGCAAAAATACTGACGTCTAGCTTCTTTAAGACCCTAGAATTGCCAAATCCTCAAAGTACAAAGGGTTAAAATTTGCTTATGAGAACAATATGATATAATGAACAAAATAGCTCCCTCGCAATCCCATCCAACAAGGCAAACTACCTCACTTTTGCGGTCCTTCTGCCATGCCGCATCAACATTTACCTTGGTAAACAGTGGAGGAGACTTGGATCACTTCACCACCGGCCTCCCCGGAGCATTCACCTTCTGCCAATCGTTGGAGAGGGAGCTTGGCAGACCAATTCATGGACGACCTTATTTCGAGTGAACCGTGCAAATTAAACCAACAGAAGATGACAAACTTCAGAATCTTAGTGTCTTCATTGTGAAATAAAGCATGAAGACCATTCCTCTAGTCTTCGAAAGCTCTGACATTACCGTGCCAACCGACCTGCTTATAGACTGCAAGAAATCACACTCAAATAAAAGGTGACGAACAAACTCATCCTCCAAACCACAAACGGGACATGAAACCAGAGCCTGAATCCTATGCTGTCTCAAACGGTCTCTTATTATCAAGATATTAGCGCAAGCTTGCCTGAATCCTAAGCTCGAATGCCTATCCTGTTTTCATCCTTGTTAACTCTCGGGTGCAGAGTCACCATGTCTCGGCCAAATGAGTTATAGTACAAAATAATTGTAAGCTAAAGGATATATTGAAATAATAGGAAACTCAATTTCCGGAAAAATGGAACAAAAAGGAACTTCCAATTCCGAGGACACGAATGATCCATTCAATAAGTGGCCTTACGATGGCAACGACACCATATGGAAACCCTCTACTCCTTCACATCCAGCTCCCCAGAAAATGGTCAACCACCACTGTCGCGTAAGATACTAGAATTCCGACCTCTTATTATTATTATTTTTTTTTGTTTTTTGTCCAATCTTTTCTGACACTTTCCTTTTTCCCTTACTCAGAAACACCTGTGAGAATATAAGAATATTCGTGAGAGTTTGTAAAGAATGTTGGTCACTTGGCATATTTCTTAAAACTTAAAGGGCTTCAAGCTACATTTGGCAATTTTTTCATACTTAGCCGAAGTGTTGACGAGGCTTCAAGCTATATTTGGCCACTTCTGTAACTTCTTCGAGCAGACAATTTCAATTATCTATTACAATTCTATTACCAACGCATAATATGCAAACACAGCTACAACATAGTGAAAGAATACATGGTGAACTGAAGTAAGAAAAAATAATTGCGTAAAAGGAAAATAGCTTTGGGGGAGAAGTTAGAAGTAAAAACTATGCACACTTTAATTTCTCTACTTGAGCATGGGCATGACTTCATCATCATCATCTGCTGCTTCTAGAGAGCGATGAACCACGGCTGCTAGGGTTGGAACGGTCACTCTTCAATAACGCCTCCAAATTCTGGAAGCATTTCAAGGGTCGCACCTGTATGAAAATCATGAATTGACGGCATCATCAGCTACATTATATTATATAGCAAGCTTTTTGAGCAGAAACGCCCAACAATAGATAACAGGTACTAATGGGATTGCTGACCTTCCACTGCCTCTTTCCAAAACGGCTCTGAATGTGTTCCAGTCTGGTTATTATCTGTCTGAATGTTGGCCGCTTTTCAGGCTTTTCATGCCAACACTCTTCAATCAGCCTGCAACAGCAGAAAACCATTTTCTCATAATTTTTACCTCCCTTGTTCTCGCAAAGAGAGTTCTGAATTACAATGTAATTGGCTAAACACAAGCAAATCCAGCAATCAGCAAACTATAAATGGATCATATAAATCGTCAACAACAAAAGTATGTATGTGAGAGTGTGTGCATGTGTGTGTGTGTGTGCTTGTATTTGAATGCACATGCACCGTCCCTGAGCAACAGCCATATTTTGTGCAATTGAGAGGACAAAAGCAGGGAGAGCAGCCACAAGCATCATGCTCCTTTGAAAGTAATAACTACCAGCTCATGCAACAAAAGGTTACATTAAAAGGCTATTTCAATTCTTGATATTGATATATGGTCTTCCAACAGATGCAAAAGAAATGCAGCACTTACTCCTTAAGCCCGTGAGCGTAAAGTTTATGTGGAGCTCTAAATGGTGGACGCTCTCTGGCAGCATATACTTTTGGTACCTCATTATCCGGCTTGGCAGTAAATGGTGGGCATCCTTCGATCATCTATGGCATATGGCACATTATAAATCACTCAGCAATCATTAATCATCATTCCACTTGTCAAAATAAAAAATGATCACAAGGAAGAAATCAAAAGAGGATTGACAGAAAATCCTGATAGCATTCCATTTCTGTCATTCAAAGAAAGAAGTTGCTAAACAAGAAAAACATAGAAAGAGAAACAAAAAGAAAGTGAAATTAGTAGACAGTCAATCATTGACCATCATCATCCACATTTTAACATCAACTGTATATAATTGAAATTAGTAGACAGTCAATCATTGACCATCATCATCCACATTTTAACATCAACTGTATATAATTTTGAGTCTTGGTCACGTCATACAGCAGATACTGAAATATCTTCCAAGTTTCTCAGACAAAATCGAGAAACATACAAGCATAAGAAATTAAGATTACCTCATCAATCTAGCAAAAGACAATGAGTCCTACAAAAGAGAGACAGGAGCATGTACCTCTTGTAAGATTAGAGCAAAAGAAAACACATCAACTTTTGTATCATATTCCTCGTTCTTGAAAACTTCAGGTGCTATATACCGACCTGTGTCCACGACAACTTAAATTGGTAAACTCAAGCAGAAAGATTCATTTGAAGAGGATATACATCAGCTACAGGTGAATTTGTAAATCCAAAACATTAACAAACAATAATGTTGATTACTGTCACAAGAAAATGACACTAACAAGCTGTATCTTGGCAACTGAGAGGCTTGTCTTCTTTGACAGTCAGCAACTTGCTGACTCCAAAATCAGCTACTTTCAGATGTCCAGAGTCATCTCGCAAAATATTTCTGCAATCATAGATATAAGCACATGTAAGATTCCACGTGTTCATTTAAATTTGAAATCAACAAATAGAATCATGAAAAAAAAAGAATCTATTAATATTTGTACATAATGAAATTTCAAAGCAAAACTTACGAAGGCTCAAGATCACGGTGAATAATTGCAGCTGGTTTAATCTCATGCAGATAACTCATTCCCCTGCAGAACAATTTATGTTATGTTCTCCATAAATTACGCCAAGAAAATGCAACCAGTAAGCACTAAAGAAAACACGCAACTAGCTTTGGTTCTTTTCCATTAGACATGTGTCATCGAAATTTTGAACACATTCTAACTTTCAAGATTTTGAATGAACTATGAACTTTTAGAACCCTATGAAGTAAATGCAAGGATTTGTAGGTAATTGCCTCGCGGAAAGCAAATTTCATTGTTCTCCTTTCACTTGCCATATCACTTAGCAGCTTTAGAAATTTCTGAACATTGTACGTACTGATTTGCAAAATTTTCTATTAGCAACTGATGCTTGAAATAACACCAAACTGACTGCCAACCATTAAGCAAACCAGTGGAAGCAAAGTTAACACCAAAATACATCAAGAATGATTGTGTATGGTATAACAAAGTAGCCAACCTTGCAATATCAAGTGCAAACCTCACAGCAATCGCTGGCTTCAATGCTCCTTTCCTTTTCAGGAATGCACGGAAATCTCCCTGCAATGTGATTAATGCAGAAAGATTGGAGATTAATCAAATTTATCACAGCCAATTTTGAACAGGCATCTTCCACGTAAGAGCAGAACACATAACAAAAACTGCAACATATGGAAGCAAGTAAAGGATGATCTAAAAGAAATGCCCCCTCTAGTTACAATCATGAGAAGTCAAATACAATGATGAGTGGCTGCCAAAGATTATCCCCCTTAATAACAGCGTTCACCATCAAATAGTGTAATATTTCAAATACTAACTAGTTAGATAATTAAGTGACCTTGGGTAAATATTCCGTCACGATCATCATAGGGCTACTCTGAGTTACTGCACCAAGAAACTGTACCACATTTGGATGCCTTATCCTCTGAAGCAATGCTAGCTCGTCTCTAAATGCCCTCCTGTAACGAACCAAACAATTTATGCTTCGGAAATTATAACAAAGATGCCAGGGAAGAAATAAATGCATGAAAGTGGCCACCAATACACAGATGTGTGGAAAAACACTTGAACAGGTTAGAGATGGTGCGAGCAAAAACCGTAGTATTTATTGGAGGTGGTGGAGAGGATAGATAACTTTGTGAATGCTTACACTTTATCATCATCAGAAAGCACTTCCTCCCCAAGCTTCTTCACAGCAACATCTATTCCACGCCATGATGCTAAACTAAAGGTTCCCTGGGAATTACATAAATGACTCAATTAGGACAGTATTAACTCTGCTAAAGATGCTGGCTTTTGACCATCAGAAAATGTACATGAAGAAAAACCCAATTAACATGTAAGGATTAGATTAAAAAAAATCTATATATAGAGATACATGGTAACAGAAAGCACAAAGCCTATGGAAACACAAATCCACCCAATCAAGTCCTAGTGGAGAACCTGTAAAATAGATCCACCTTCATCAAACAATCCCTTTAGTCAGGCATTCCTACAAAAGGATTTCTTATTTGCTACTCATGTTATTTTACAACTCAAGAGAACTTCCAAATTCCCACAAGAAGATAAATTCTGAGAGAAGCTTTTCATTGATGGCTACCACTACTCTCCAATCACAAAACAAACTCACTCTAAAATGCCTGAGCATTGCATGCAAAGGTTCCAACACCAAACACCACCCCCCCCCCCCCCCCCCCCAAAAAAAAAAAAACAAAACCCAAAGCCAAAAGCTTCTAGCTAAACGTAAAATAATTGTTTTATATTTTCTTTAAACGAGCAGAAGAAACCCTGCTGCCAGGTCATTGTCTTTACCAATATCCTATACTACAAAGCTAAATCCTTTTGCAACACTTCAATCTGGATTCCTCTTCTCTCATTTACTTTATGAGATTCTCCGTTTTCTTCCAAGATTCAACCCTCAAAAACAATGTCAGCACCTTACCAGCATTTTGATTCCTCCAGATCAATAGCTAAACTTTCTTGCACTGAATTCACAAACATTCTAGATTCCAGCTATTGGAAAATTAGTAACCTTGATCCTCACCGCCAATCAAGCCCTGAATATTCCCCTCCAACAACTGCCTGTCTACTAAATAGTAGCTCCTGCAGCACTTGATACAGATTGATTGACATGCCCCAGTATCAGGCAGCTTGCCAGGTCGAGTCCTGGCGGACTCCCCAACCATAATGTTCCAAAGAAAGAATCTGCAAAAGACTAAAGGGACAAAATGGGACATGCGTGCATGTTCCTTTCATGACATCATTAGTGGAGATCAAGAAAAAACAGACCACATTCTAATTTTTCTGCGGCTAGATGTCTTTTAGCCCCTAAACAAATTCCCCAAATATCTATCCTAGTGTATGAAAAAGAACACCTTTCATCCATCATCTTCACCTGGCGTCCGCCACATCACAATCAATATCTATCACCCCACAGAAAGTTAAGATTCATCATAACCAGCGAAATTTACGGATATATTTATTACACTTGGCAGGTATTCTTTTGGCTCGACAACCTCAATGCGAAAGAAGCAACTCGATTGAACTAAATCCCCATAACCATTATCAGGAAAAATAGAAATGAAAACAAAAGTCAAAACAAGGAAGGAGGAGGAGGTGAACAAAAGGAGGATAAAAAACCTTGGTTAATTCAATGCTGTTTGTAAAATCAATCTCTTTAGGATCAATTTCATACTCCGGGACTTCACGGGCGTGATTTACATGCATTGGAGCCACCAATGGCTTGGCGCCATGTTTCTCGAGCAGCTTTATCACCTCCTGCTTCTTGTAGTAAATAGCATCTGCAAGAGGCTGCCCATAAAAACTAATTAGCAGTAGCACCAGAGTCCAGATTCCGATCAGACCAACAGCAGAAACCGGAGATCTAAAGGAGCAAGCTGAGAGCTCTTACTGTGCTTCCCCACCGATCCTCGGGATCGACCTGAGCACCGCTCTGAATGAGAAACGAAACAACGTCGGCATAGCCCTGACAGGCGGCGACGTGGAGGGCGGTCCGATAATCGATATCCCGGAAATTGACGTCGACTCCGGAATCCAGGAGCTCCCGGATGGAATCGATGTCACCTTCGTTGGCCGAGTACATCAGCCTCACTCCAGGATCAATCTCATCGCCGTCCTCCAGCTCCGCCAACTCAGGATTCTCACGATCCCGCTCCGGCGCCAGCGACGACTGCTTCCCCAGCGTAAACCTCACTCCTGCTTTGCCTTCCATTGCCACAATTCTTCAAACAGATTGAGAAAGAGAAGTAGAAATCTTCGTCAAGAGAAATGAAGATGAGTTCGAGAATGAGATATTGAAGATTCGACTTCGGAATTTAAAGGGGTTTTCGAGAGAGGAAGATTCAGAAGCCGGCGGAGGGAGAAACGTTGACGATTTATGGGCTTTGAAGGAGGGTGACGTCCACGCGTTTGGGAGCGCGTCAACGGAGGTTCGTGGGGGTTTTTACTGTACCAGCCGAATGCCGTTGACGATGTTGCTCGCTCACACGCTGAAACGGAGGCAGCGCAGCATTGATGAGACGGCGGCGTTTTGGTTTCTAGGTGGGCCAGCTGGCTGGGATAGGACAGATATTTTGCCGGGCGAATTTTATTGGCCAAAGTGCAGCAGAAGCCCTCTGACTTAGCTAACTTACACGAGTTATTCCCTCCACTCCAACCCAGTATATTTAAGTTCTCAAACTTTGAGAAATGGTACAAGTTAATCCAACGGCCAAGGCACCTTATGGTGTTGGGGGCAAAATTCACACATGATCCTTAATCTCTCATTTGTCCAAAAAAAGGTAGCTTTAGTTCATTTTTTATTGTTTTAGTCCATGCCTAGGTTAAATTTATTTAAGTTTCTTGTGTGTTTTTATTATTTGTGAAGTATCATATAATTGATAGTATTTTATAGAAAAACTTAAAGACTTATTACAAATAAAGAGTTATAAAATAAGAAAAATTATTATCATTAATTGACCAATTAAAAAAAACCAATTAATTTCCAAACATAATTAGTTAATTAATCAGTTTGATACTCATTATGTTGCTACTAACGGCTCCAAGCTTCTCCCATTTAGGTGGCGCTCTATCTACCAAATAATGTTAGAGCGGGGGTGGGATTTTAACTTTATGTATGTTATGCAACTTTTATTTCCCTGATCAAAACATCAAGTAAATCATTCCTTGACCTTGTGATTGTAGGGTAAACTTCTATCACTCTATCAATAACACATAATTACTTGATTATTAACTAAACTTTAATGTACACAGCCAGTGGCAGACCCAGGATTTTAGGCTTGGGGGGGCTAGGGGCAAAGAGAAGGTGAGATGAGTGACGATCAAAATCTAAGAGAAAAAATTTATTTAGATAATTTTTTATAAAAATTAAATTTTATAAAAAGTTATTTAAATAATTATTAGGTGTATATGGTATTAAAATAATATCTATTCTAAATAAAAATTAGTAAAATAATTATTTTATTTTAATTAATCATCACTGAAGCAGCCTAGAGGGGAGAAAGAGACATAGAAATGTTGAGAGACAATGGTTTTGGGATGAATATGAAATATTTCAGAGGTTAGGTGTAAATTTGCAATAAAAAGTAAAGATTTAGCACTATTTGCGCTATTTACCCTTTTATATTCTTTAGCCAGTTTGGGGGCATAAAACAGATAAATGGTCCTTAATTTCTAACAAAATGGACAATATAGTACCTTATATTTAAAAACTCACAAAAGTCTCGGGTGGCAGTGTTTGGGATGGATATGCAATGTTTCAGAGGTTAGGTGAAAATTTGTGATGAAAAGTAAAGATCTAGAACTGTTTTCACTATTTACCCTTTTATATTCTTCAGCCAATTTGGGGGGTCAAAACACATAACAGGTCCTTATTTTCTGACAAAATGGCCAACTTAGTACCTTATATTTAAAAAATTACAAAATTCTTGGGAGCAGTGGCACCCCCCTGCCCCAAGGTAGTTTCGCCCCTGTACACAGCAAGACATAATGAGTTCTAGAAAACTTTTATTAACTTGTATCGCTCTTGATTATTACTATATTAACTTTCATCCCTCTATTAAGACAAAAATGCGACTAATATTAGATTGCCAAACGGTTTGAATATTTCCATTTAAAATGACAATATTTTGTTTCACATCTACAACATATTAGTGCCACATCAACAACTAGCAAACTGAGTAAACTTTTAAACTAGCCCCTAAAAATTTGATCCTTAACCCCTAGGTACTCAACTTTGCTAATATGCTATTTTGACCATCTTCTCCGATGGGCATGATCTAGACTAGGGCAAGGGCTCTCCCACAAGAATCCGGTAGCTCGTTACCGGCCTCATTTTCTTTCCCATGCCCATTAATAGAAAAAGCGAGGGAGCTACCAACCAAACCAAGTGAACTAACCTCCAAGTTGTTGAGTGACGTGAACCAAGAACCTACACACAAAGATACTATTAGGGCCTCAAATGATATCTCCTGGAAGAAACCTCTAACGATCAAGTTAACTCTCCAAAACTAGCAAAGTAGCTATGAGAAATAAGGTTTCAGAACGTACATTCGAGGTGTCAGGGGTACCCTTTTATGAAGTCAGATGAGATCCGTTTATGTTAGGAAGCCTCCTTGATATGGGATTCTATTTTCAGGTAGGAGTCTTATTCCTTTTTATGCTAGTCGTTGGCCAGCTGGGCTAAATGTATACTGAATATGGCCTTAACAAGCAGTTGAAGCTCAAGTATTAGGCTTTAGGCCCAAGTTGTCTGTAATATTAGCTAAATAAATAATATTTAGATAGGAAATGTTAATGTTATGAAATAAATACGTAGATTATATGGTTTGGCCCATAAATCATATGTATAATTATAAAGTCACCCTTAAAAAGATGGTTAGTGTTGGACATATAACGACAGTTATGTGCCACATCAACTGTTTCATCTATTAGGTGAAGAGGTGTTAAGATTACGACTAACAGTATTAATGTTTTTAAAGAATTAGAACGATTTTGGAAAGTTCATGATTGTTATGATTAAGTTGCTAAAATGCGAAAAATTACGACTCACTAACATCTTCCCACGAGTTATGTGCCGAATCCTTCTAATTCAGGGTTACACTATTTACACGTCTTTGGCTGTGTATAATACTAGATGAGTTCCCCATGCTATGATGTGGGAATGTCTTTTGCTTTGATGGTTGATTAGAAAAATAAGGAATTAAGTGAAATGTATGTTTTAGTGAAAGGTAAACCTTAAATGATAATATTCTATTATTCTATAATAATATTCTACTCCATCTGTCAAAAAAAAAAAATGATTAGTATTTCTTTTTTAGCTATCCCGAAAAAGAATAAGTTGTTTTGCATTCTGGAAAGTTTTTAATATCTAGTTTATCTTATTACACTCATTTAAACTCTTTCTATACAATTGTACAAAACCTTAAAAAAAAAATGAATCTTCTCTTTTTCTAATCTCCATTTAAAGTCACAAACAAAAAACCCCAAAAAAAATTATTTTAGCTTCAAGGATAAAAATAAAAAAATATAATATAAATTATACATGTCTTAGTCTTCATGCTCAATGAAACGTATCATTCAAAATGGGACGGGGAGAGCATTATTCTTGTTTTTATTTCTACTCATTTACCCTAAAAAATACAGCATATAGAAGTATGTTACACATGAGTTGTTTTTATTTATTACATAGAGTAGTGAGTAGTGTGGAGAAAGTTGGGAGACGTCATTGTTTCTGTTTTCAGTCATCAAAATTCCTAATCATGAAAAGAAAGGAAAAGTGAGTATAGGATGTTAATTAGAAAAAAAGAATTTGCAAGAAAAGTGAGTAGGGAGAAAAGATTTGCGAGAAGAACGAAAACGAATAGAATTTACAAGTTAACTATGAGGTTCACATTGAACGCCCAATGCAGCATTGATGGTCATACAAGTTCCTATACTTTTTTCTTCACTTTTGCGCTTTATTTCACTCTATTTTGCTTGTACTTAGTACCATTTCTTAGTTTTGTAAGTCACGTTACATTTCTAGGGGCAAAAAATATAGGATGTTGTAATTTTTTTATTTTTTAGGAATTGTAATGGATGAGAGAGAGGGTTAATATATTAAAGTTACATGTTTAGGGTATTTTAAGTGGGAGAAAAAAAAATATAGATATTAAAGTTGAAATTTTCCCCAAAATACCATTAAATTTAACCATAAAAATGACCGCACGACCACGTTTTGAATAAAAATATGAAATTTAGTGATTTTAAGATAATAAAATAAAAGTTATAAATCTATTTAGGACAACATAAAAATGTTGGAAACCACAAATGAATTTTAATCATTTGTTATAATTTTCTACTTCTTCATAAATTTTGAGAAGGCAAGGCAAAATTGGAATCTATCCGTGAGCTTCCTACTCGCACATTTCGACGTGGGAGCAACATGGACGTTGGCCAAATATAAATATTCTGTTCCGAAAACCGTTATGAAACGTTCCAAATATAAATATTCTGACCTACGCCTTGTCAATGTCAACTAACCATCAGGGCTCGGCCATCTTCGCTGGGTCAACCCGTGCCAAGGATTACCTTTCATTCGCTGTCATCCCGGGACCCCACAAGCAGTTTTCAAGACTACACAAAGATCAATTTAATCACTAAAACTGGATAAAACCTTGGACATGTCAGAAAAGTCTATCATCCATCTGGAATAACATGACATATGAGCATGACCATGTACAAGGTCAGAAAGAGATGCAACTAAAATGGCCGCCCTCCACGGCTAAGAGAGTGCTTATTCCGGTTTTACTTGCCGCATTCTTTCCCTGGTTTCACACAATCTGGTTACACCCTTCAAGTAATCTTTGTTATTTCTACATATCAGAGACAAGGATGAAGCAAGTTGTAGGATCTGGGACATAGAGCTAGTTAGGGATGAGGTCGTACTGTGCTATCTTCTCCCAGGATTTGAGAGTTTTGTCTTCTGTATCTGTTTTATACAGCGCCAGTCGATCTATTGGGAAGCTTAGGCCGTTAAGGCTGGCATCAAGGATGGTAGCCTTTTCTCGAGCTTTTTTCTTCTCTTCATCCGTTAGGTCCCCGTATAGTAAGCTCAGATGTGGCATATATGCTGTGAGAAAATAAAGAACATTAGCAGCAGAAAAAGTCATTCATGGTACCAAGTTAAACCATCGCTCTTAACACTTCCATTTTATATCTCCCTTACACAGCACAATGCATGTGAGCTTTCACTCACACGAAACCGACCAACATGAGCAGCCCAGAACTATCAGTTGACAAACACAGGCCAAAACACGAATACAGCTAGATATATGTAAGTCCTTCATCAAGCAGTTAATTAGTTGTTTCTTGTTAATTTAATTCCTTTGAAACTTTAATCCTTAATACTACAAAAACGTAGGCCGCATTTCATACAAGTCTACAATACTTTAAACTTTTACTTCGGCCCCAAGATTTACCAATGAATTTCCTTTTCAATTTATACCTGCCCTATTTTGCCACCGCCACCACTACAATCATAAGCTTCTACAGCCGACCAGCATTCAGCTAAGTTACAGCTGCTACCAGTAACACCGTCACCTATAAAACTTGACAGTCTCCGATCACCCTTACTGTTTTACTGTCTAGACTCTAGACTGAGTTACTCTAAAAGCGAAAGAGTTGCGTCTATGTGTGCGCATCCCAAACTTGCATGAAAGCAGGACCGCAACAGTTTGCAGCTCGGTATTTCATATACTATGCAACATAATCTGCAGATCACCTAATGCGGTTTTTTTCAAAATTTAACCCTTCATTATTATTCCCAACCCGCGTGTTAAAAAACTTTAGCTATGTTGCCCTTTACCTTCATATGTGTTTAATTCAACAGCCGATCCACATTCAACAGAAAAAAGATGGAGGTCGTAGAGTTATGGTTACATGTGTGTTAATGAACAAAGATACAGATATCAAGAGCATCAAACTTACGCGAGTTCCTCTTATAACCAAAGTGGCTGCAACAATGGTCACTAGTTTCCATGACCTAAAAGAAAGAAAGAAAGAAAGAAAGAAACACAAATTATACCCAAAGAAAAAAAGTTGACATTTCTTATCATGCGAAGTTGGATAACAAAGGAAACAGGAAAATATTGTAAATTTTTTCAGCAAAATCCTTTCATTTTCCTCTAAACCAACCGTACATGCTGATGATTTTTCAACTAAACAACAAATACGATCTTACTCAATCCAGAAAGCACCCAATTGCTTCCAATTATGACCACAATACCAAACTTGGTTAAGATCAGGAACAAGACTTTACGCAAGTTGAATGAGAAAACAGAAATCAAAACGAGACCCAATGCCAGTAACATCAAGACAAACCAAAAGAACTTCGGGATCCAAGCTCTCACCACAACAGAAACACATAAAAATCGAAACCCCTGTTTCAAGACATAATAGTTCCATCCGGGCCCAGATTATAGAAACTGACAGCCACATCCCCTCAAAATTGTGTTTTCATAGGACCCAAAATACCTCGGGCGCGGGATGGAGCAGCAGGAATACGCACTGTTTGGAGAAAGTTCCTGTGGCGACACGCTCCACGGTGGCGGTGTAGGCCTTGATCTCATCGCAGGCAGATTTGAGCTTGGCAAGTGCTTCCTCCTCCGTCAATCTGACGGCCCCGACAACAGTGACGTGGGGCTCGAACTCCGGGCCTACGAACTCCGATCTCAGGTCGGCCATCAGCTTCTTGAGCCTCGCCGCCACGTCGTCAGGCGGGAGCGCCCACAGCGAGTAGTCATCCATTTTGGCGGCAGGTTGGGGAGTTCCCATGGCGGCGGAAGGAGAGGAAGAGGGGTGGCTTGGCGTGGCATTGAGATGGAAGGAGCTGAAGTGCATTGATCTCGATTTGATTCCCGGTTCGGGATTGCGGGTATAGAATTGGGAAAGTTACACTTACCCCTAAGGTTTTCCCTAACCTACAGTTAACCTCCTTTATTGTTGAAAACCTACACTTTACCTCTTTGATTCTTTTATATTGTCCGATAACAAATTCTAAAACTATAATTTAAAATATACAATAGTCATATTCCATTAATGTTAGTCTCTCCAGCATTTTTTCTATAGCTAATAGACATTTTAAATTATCAATTTTTCCACTCGGTAAATACATTGTTATTCCTGTAAATGTATATTAGTATTTTTTAAAGGTTAGTTAACTATGAAAAAATATTAAAAATTATGAAATTACTATAATATATTTATCATATAGTTTAATTGAGGTTTTCAGAAGTTGTTGTCGAAGACTATAAAGGAAGTAAGGGTAGGGTGTAGGTTTTTTAAAATAGAGAGGCAAAGTGTAGATTATATCTAACCTAATGGGGCCTTTTGTAATTTACCCATAGAAATTGGGTACTCGGAAGTATTGAAGTGGCGAGTTGAGGGAAAGCCACATGACATGCCGGTGGGATGAGCATATGTTCCTTATGTTTCCGCAATGTTTACATTTGAATATAGAGTTTTGTAGTTTTGAAGTAATTCCTAATTCCTTCATGTAAGTTTTTCCATTAACTCATATGTAAATTGATGATGTCACACTTTCTAGGTCAACGTAACAATACCACACACATTGCATAGATATATGATACCACATTGTACTTCTTAACCATTAAAATTGCTTCTTCTTTCACTTTCCGCAACAAAACCCCATCGCCCAACAACACTAATCTTGCTTCTCTCTTTGCTTTCTTCCTCCCTTCCTGCATTGCCAAGCAGGGGCGTATCTATTTAGGGGCGGGAGGGGGCAGCCGCCCCCCTAAAATTTTAAAAAAATTTATTGGGTACTTGGATATGTGACACAATTGTATAAAAATTAAAGTTAGGTACCTATCTGTAATTTTTATAATTAATAAGGGGCTCCAGTATATTTTATCCATTTAGGGTGAAAATGACTGAATAAATTACGTGATAGTCCTTACTCTTTAATTATTATTTCCTTTTAGTCCCTATCCTATTAAACATTCTGTTTTGGTTCCAAACATATTAAAAACATTTTATTTTAGTCCTAAATTTATAAAAAAATGTTTCATTTTGGTTTCATTGCATGAAATTTGTTAACTCAAAGTATTTGTCTGATAACAACTTTTTAGATCATAATTTGGACTATCTGATAAGTGCTATAAAATAAATTTAATTTGTATAATATTTTTTTATAATTAATAGAAAATTCAAATAACTATTTTTACTCAATAAATTGAACTTAATTATTATAAATTTTTGAATTTAATGTGTCTATATATGTAAACTATCTAATGAATTTTGGATTGTAAACTTTTGAAATAAACTTAATTATTATACACTTTCAAATTTTTTATGTCTATATATAATATTATTTAGCATTTTCTATTAGTGATTGTAAATTTATACATGCTAATAACCCGTTTCACGTCACCCCCCCCCCCCCCAAGTGGAATTTCTGGCTATGCCCCTGTTGCCAAGAAACCCATCTCACAAATCATCTTCCTCGGGTCAAATCAACTTTAAAACACCAGCCTTGCTTCTTTAGCAAGAAACAAAAAATGCAAGAAAAACAGAGACCAGCGCCTCCAACTCACCCAATTAACGATAAGAAACACACTCCCTAGATCGTGGATCAGAAATGGACAAATCAGACTACAGTAAAGAGAAATTGAAGTTTTTGGACTCTAAAATGGGGAACAAGGGAAAAGCAAGGGAGCGCGAGGGGGTAGGTTAGGCTGCCAAAGTCGTCTAGGAATATGAACAAGGAGTCTTTGGGTCGACTATTTCCGTCAAGGTCAGGAAACCATCATAATGCAATTGTGATCAATGATAGAGAAACAATGAGAGAATGATTGAGAGATGAAATCCCCCCCCCCCTATTTTCCCCCTTATCCTTTCTATTTTCTTTCCAAAATTTTCCTCAAAATTTTCCCTCCCGCCATATATCTAGTCTTTCCTACTAAAATTGAGGCTTGCATGTACAAATCCATGAAAAATTCAAAGACAGGTGACATTTGTGAGCCCAAGAATGGTGTGTGGTACTGCCATGCTAACATAGGAAGCATCACATCATCAAGTTCTATTCACAATAACAAAAATACTGATGGAATGAATTACTTTATGGCATGTTTTTAGTCAGGGGACTTACGATAACACCATATTAGGTAAGTTACCACTCTATGATGCTTGTTGAAGTTATGGGCCCACAAATAAATTTTACTTCTTAAATATATTTGAGTGTTAGGTTTCACATGAAAATTTAAAAAGTTATCCGACAATAGAGCATCAAAGCCCAATTAGGATATCAATTAAGAAAGCTCATTTATTTGATTATGCATAAAGCTTTTCTCTGTTTTTTTTCCAATGTAGATCTGAAATTTTCAAATTGATGGGTTGAGAAAACTCAATTTGGTTCAGGATGAAGATTCTCTGTATTTTTTTTATTTTTAAAGTGCATCAAATATTTCAGCATAGTTTAACTCCTGAACTGGATTGCCCAATATAATATTTTCTGGCTCCAAAATCGTTGCTTATTTATGGGCTTTCTTCCTCTTTGTAGCACCATCTCGTGTACTTCACTGCCTGAACCATGTTGTTAGTTTTTAGCAATTTATAACTCCACTACATCCAAGACATACCAACCAAAACTTATATTTCTTATTGCCCAAGCCTTTTCCAACCTTCTACAGAAAATCCACAGTAAATCCATAAAGCATTTACAACAATGCACGATCGACACTTCTAACAAAGTCTAACATGCCATAACATAGTAACAACTTATAGAACAAAGGAAAATGGATTTAAAAAATCACAAATACAACTTTTGTCGCAGGGACGTAGCGATACTTCTCAAACTTAATATATCTAAACAATTCAATGTAACAGTTGGACCACTGTTGTAATTATGTCACCGAAGGGTCGACAAGTGGTGTAAATCTAACTATAGCTCGCCTATCCAAATCACACAAACAAAAAATTTTAAGGACTAAAACCAACATTAACTAGAAGAGATTCTTGTTAGGATACCTAATACTATTCATATTAGAATTGATAACAGTATTACTGATGTTTTCTATTAGTATGTACTGCATCTAATTTTCTTGTGCAGCACAGATGTTAGGTTTTTGTTTGGATTTTTTTATTTTGTTGCATTTTAGGTTTTACCATTTACTTAATGTAGGCGATTGATTCTGACATTAGCTAATTTATTTTAATTTAAATCAACTTAATTTGAAATTACTTATTTTATTTTTACATCTTTTTTATCTCGAACTAATTTCATTTAAAAGTTAATATTATATATATACAAAAATCCATTTGAAATAAAATTTTCATGATATTATTAAATTTTTATAAATTTTTCTTTTTTAATGCCTAAAACTAGAAAAATTCATAAAAATTTAGTGATATTATAAAAATTATATTTTCAATAGATTATTACACCTACATAACAAGAACCCACCATCCCAAGAACACATCACCTGGTTATTCAAAATTTAAGGCCAATTAGAGAAAACGTAATCAGATTTAAGAACTAAAAATAGTTTGTGATTTGAAAGAATTAAAATAATTAAATAATTTGTGATTTCGTCTTCTTCCTTACAAGACATTTTATCATCATCCAATTTACAATCCAAACATCATGTTCAATCAGTAATGTACATAAGTACTCTGATAAAAATAAAAAAAGAAAAACCACTAATGTTACCTGTTTCGCCCGAATCGGCCACTAATTAATATATATAGCCAAATAAACCACTTATCTTTAAAAAAACAAGTCAAATAGCTCATTGATCATTAACTGAGTGAATATTTCATTTGAAATATGGCATATTCCGTTAGTAGAAGGCTGATGTGGCTTTAAAAAAGGCCAAATAGATAACTATCATGGACAAATTTTGAATTTTAGGAAGGGATAGTTGAAGACTAAGTCAAAATTGAGTAGAAGGCTAATGTGGCTTTCAATCATGGCGAAAGCATTACCAAATATAACCAGAGAAACCAAGTCTAAGATGTCATGCCACAAGCCTCTAAAATCCCTCAAAGTTCGTCGGCCTCGCTCTCCTCCAGCCTTTGCTGGCATCGGCCCTTCACCTATCTCAAGGATGTTTGACAACCGACCACTATCTGTCCCTTGCTCTGATTGACCACCAAATCCAACACCATCTGGGAGACCTTTCTCTAGTCCAATTATTGGCAAATTATCTTCGAACCTTACTTGGGTTTAGCCTCCTTCTTAGCCAAGAAAAAAAATCTCTTTTTTCACCTCTCCGAAATCCCCCACCCTCTTCATTCCCCATTGATTTGTCTTTGGCAAACGACCATAAGACTAGTAAGCAATATCATCATAAACATGAAACCTTTTTTCTTGGTCTCGATTGCCACCCCATCTCCGATGGGCTCAGTAGCCAAATCAATTCAAGAATGCAACGTTTGGTTGGCCAGCTTAGGAAAGAGAGATGTGCCAAAAAGGATGTCATGTCAACCTCGTTTTATCAGGCAATGGGTAACTCCATCTAACCTAGAAAAGTTAATGATTTATTTGGCAAAAAAAAAACATGAGTGGATGATTTGAGCCATCCCTAAAACATTAGTGGTTTTTTCACCATTTTTGCCCACATACTGTCACAAAATATCTTAATTCTAGTATTTGTCATAATTTCCTACTTCATAAATTTTAAAAAAGGCAAGGCAAAAATTGGATTCATCCGTTAGCTACTCAGCTTGTTGCTTGTACATTACGATGTGGGAGCAACATGGACTCTAAGTATGCTGCTCCGAAAACTCTTTACATCCATCGCAAAAACTGTTTCAAAAAGGCCAAATATAAATATTCTGACCTACAAAATGTCAAAGCCAAATAACCATTAACGCTCATCTTTGCCGGGTCAACCCATGCCGGCCATTACCTTTTATATTTCCCGTCATCCCCCAGGGATCCAAGAAGCAGTTTTCAAGGCTACACAAGATCCTTTTAATCACTAAAACTAGCGAAAACATTGGACATATCAGAAAAGTCTATCATTCATCTTGAACATGTACAAAGTCAGAAAGAGATGCAACTAAAACAGCCGCCCTCTACAGCTAAGGGAGTGCATGTTCCGGTTTTCTTCCCCTGGTTTCACACAATCTGGTTACACCCTTCAAGTAATCTTTGTTATTTCTACATATCAGAGACAAGGATGAAGCAAGTTGTAGGATCTGGCACATAGAGCTAGTTAGGGATGAGGTCATAGTGCGCTATCTTCTCCCAGGATTTGAGAGTTTTGTCTTCTGTATCTGTTTTATACAGCACGAGTCGATCTATAGGGAAGCTTAGGCCGTTAAGGCTGGCATCAAGGATGGTAGCCTTTTCTTGAGCTTTTTTCTTCTCCTCATCTGTTAGGTCCCCGTATAGGATGCTCAGATGCGGCATATATGCTGTAAGAAAAATAAAGAACACTAGCAGCTTACCAAGTCATTCATGGTACCAAGTTAAGCTATCGCTCTTAACACTTCCAATTTATATCTCCCTTATACAGCACAACGCATGTAAGCCTTCATTCACACAAAACCGACCTACAAGAGCTGCCCAGCAGTATCATTTGACAAACACAGGCCAACACATAGATATAGCTAGATATATGTAAGTCCTTCATCAAGCAGTTAACTACAAACACAGGCCAACACATGGATATAGCTAGATGTATGTAAGTCCTTCATCAAGCAGTTAATTAGTTGTTTTACATTAATTTAATTCCTTTGCAACTTTAATCCTAAATACTACAAAAACATTGGCAGCACTTCATACAAGTCTAGAATGCTTCAAACTTTTGCTTCGGCTCCAAGATTTACCAATGAATTTCCTTTTCAGTTTACACCTGCCCTATATTTGCCACCACCACCACAATCATAAGCTTCTAAAGCCGACCAGAATTCAGCTAAGTTACAGCTGCTACCAGTAAAACCGTCACCTATAAAACTTGATGGTCTCCCACCCACCCTTACTGTTTTACTGTATGGACTCAAGACCAAATTATACTAAAAGGTGAAAGAGTTGCGTCCTGTGTGTATCCTGAACTTGCCAGAAAACAGGACGGCAACAGTTTGTAGCTCGGTATTTCATATACCATGCAACATAATATGCAGATCACCTGATGCGGTTTCTCTCAAACTTTAACCCTTCATTATTATTTCCAACCCCATGTGGTAGAAAACGTCAGCTATGCTGCCCTTTGCCTTCATATGGGTTTAATTCAATAGCCGATCCACAGGCAACAAAAAAAAGACGGAAGCCACAGAGTTATGGCAACATGTGTGTCAATGAACAAAGAGACGGATATCAAAAGCATCAAACTTACGCGAGTTCCTCTCATAACCAAAGTGGCTGCAACAGTGATCACTGGTTTCCATGACCTAAAAGAAAGAAAGAAAGAGACACAAATTATACCCAAAGAAAAAAAGTTAACATTTCTTATCATGCTAAGTTGGATAACATAGGAAACAGGAAAAGACTGTAAATTTTTGCAGCAAATCCTTTCATTTTCCTCTAAACCAACAGTAGATGCTGATGATTTTTCAACTAAACAACAAATACAATCTTACTCAATCCACAAAGCACCCAATTGCTTCCAATTATGACCACAATGCCCAACTTGGTTAAGACCAGGGACAAAACTTTAAACAAGTTGAATGAGAAAAGCAGAAATCAAAATCAGACCCATTTCCAGTAACATCAAGACAAACCAAAACAAATTCGGGATCTAAGCTCTCAACACAACAAAAACACAAAAAAATGGAAACCTGTTTCTAGGCATAATAGTTCTGTCTAGGCCCAGATTATAGAAACTGGCAGCTACATCCCCTCAAAATTGTGTTTTCACAGGACCAAAAATACCTCGGGCGTGGGCTGGAGCAGCAGGAAAACGCACTGATAGAAGAAAGTTCCGGTGGCGACACGCTCCACGGTGGCGGTGTAGGCCTTGAGCCCATCGCAGGCAGATTTGAGCTTGGCAAGTGCTTCCTCCTCCGTCAATCTGATGGCCCCGACGACAGTGACGTGGGGCTCGAACTCCGGGCCTACGAACTCCGATCTCAGGTCGGCCATCAGCTCCTTCAGCCTCGTCGCCACGTCGTCAGGCGGGAGCGCCCACAGCGAGTAGACATCCATTTTAGCGGCGGGTTGGGGAGTTTCCATGGCGGCGGAAGGAGAGGAAGAGGAGTGGCTTGGCGTGGCAGTGAGATGGAAGGAGCTGAAGTGAATTGATCTCGATTTGATTCGCGGTTCTGGATTGTGGGTATGGAAATTGGGTAGTGGGAAGTTTTGAAGTGGCGAGTTGAGGGAAAGCATCATGACATGCTGGTGGGATGAGCATATATTCCTTATGTTTCCGCAATATTTACACTTACAGGAAAATAGCTAACTATTATCCCTAAACTAACATTCATAAGTTTTATATTACGGATTCATCTTAAAATTAAAAAATATTACATAATTCACCCCTTAACTAAGAAAATGGGACAACATTTATCTTATCATTAATTATAACTATTAAAATGGACAGAAAGAAAAAAAAGTAAAAAACTAATTTTTACTCATAAAAACTTTTTTTTTGCCTTTAAAACCTCAACTTTTAGTTGAGGAATTTCACTACTTCTTATTCCAAATTCTTCTAGGTTGTTCTCAAAATGTTTTCATTAATTTTCTATAAACAGGTCTTAAAATTGGGAGGCCATGTTATTTTGAATTGCCCTTCAAATTCCTGATCTATTGTCAAGCCTTGAAACATTAAGAAACTTGTTATGGGAGCAGTAGCAAAAAGCACTATCTCGAGTAAGAATAAACGGTGGAACAAAGACACTGCCTGTCAATCATCAGATTCCCGGTCCCTTCCACTCCACCCAATCGCCTAATCGCTGCCGTCATCCACCCCACCCAGCCGGCGATTGCTTCCTCTCATTGCCCAACCATCTACAAGCGTTGCCCATTGCTGCCAATTCATTGCTTTCTGGTGGCCCCGCCGATTCGTTACTCGCTGCCCCTGCCATCCTTGCCTGCTGCCTGCTGATTCGTTCCTCGTTACCCCCGCCGATTCATTGCTCGCCGATTCTTTGCTAGACAATTCGTTGCTCGCCGATTCGTTGCCCGCCAATTTGTTGCTCGCTACCCCCGCTGATTCGTTACTTGCTGCTAGCTGTCCGTCATCGGAGATGTAGTAGGCGAGGGGGCGGAGTAAGCCAACGGATAGTGGGGCGGGCACGGAAAAAGTGAACTCAGCCAAAGAATATGGTACCCCCAAAGAGGAAGGACAAGAAAACAAAGAGAAATCTGTCAAAAGTTGGGAAGGTTACGAGTAGAGTACTAGAAGAAGATGAGAAACATAGAGAAATTCCTCAATTAAAAGTTTTGAGGTTTCCAAGGTAAAATAGGGAAATTCGAAGGATTAAAACTAGTTTTTCATCTTTTTCCGTCAATTTTAATACTTACATTAATAGCAAGATAAATTATATAATATTTTTATAATTAGAGAACAAACAATATAACATTCGATAGTTTTAGAATAGATTCGTAACACAAGCCTTAATTCAGGGATGATGAATACTATTTACCCTTACACTTAAATATAGGGTTTTGAAGTTTTGAAGTATTCACCTCTATCACTTTTTCTATTATCTCATATGTAACTTGATGATTTACCACTTTTTAGGCCAATGTTGGCAGTGCCACATATACTTCCTAAAACCACAATGCTACATCATACATCTCAACCCCTAAATTTGCTTCTCTCTTCATTTCTATCATAAAACCCCATCACCCAAAAACAACAATCTTGTTTCTCTCTTCATTTTCTTCCTCCCTTCCCACATTGCCAAGAAACCCATCTGACACATCATTTTCCTTAGGGTCAAATTGTTGGGTTTCGGGAGCCAAACAGCGCAGCGGAATTTAACCGAAACCCTCCAAGATCCAAGTGAAACGGGGTAAACCGGGTGTTCGAAAATTTCATACCTAATTTTCGGTTGAGATCTCACACTCAACTGTAAAGTCGAATCACAAAACCTAAACAGTTGACGTGTTCAGGCTCTCTATGGTATCCACACGAGCCTCTCGGGATCACCACGCTTCCACCACGTCCCGGCAGATGCGTTTCTCTTTCGCTTGCAGTGCTAGCTTGCGTCCTCCAAGGAATTGCAAGAGAAGAGTGCGGCTGTCCTTTTGAGAGGCTAGGGCAAGGAGACCTACGAATTTCTCACTTAAAAGTTGTATTTATAGTGAGACTCAACTTCCAGGCCTAATGGGTTTCAAAGCCCTAATCCAATTAGGATTTAATTTCGGGCTTAATAATGGCTCAACTCCTTGGCCCATTATTAATACGAAATTAAAGTGAAACCATAACCCAAATAATTAGCCCATGCACTCTAATGATCCAAATAGCTCTATGTGTGCGACCCAATAGGCTCTTGCCATGTTGGCAATGATCATAAATCACATTTATGATCATAAGCAATGAGCGGTGTCTAGCAACAACACATCATTGCTACCCAAGTGACAAGATTGTCGGTGAATCAACTAAACCTTTATGATCATCACCGATATATGCCATTGTCCCTTTGTCCAAGATATCAATACTAAGCACGAGACATGGAATGTGTCACTCTCGTATAGCCCAATCTTTGGTTTCTTGATTACCGAGTAGACCAACTTAAACTGACGACATTGATATCATATATCAACTCATCGGAGCATGGCCATGCATTTTCTAAGTCTCACTCTATCAAGGGGCCCAAAAATATCACTCTCGTTACATAGGAGGGACAAATCCCATCTTGATCATACAAATCCCTCCACATGATATGTGACATACCCAATGACCTCCTTCAAGTTCACTCAGTTACGAGCAACAAAGGAAAGTATCAAAGTATGTGACTCACATGTAGGGAACCTTGCTGATCTTAGGTTGAAGGACTACATATACCATGATTACTATGAGAATCACTTATGACACTCATATAACGATCCATGAAGTGTTCTCATGGTGGGTCGGTCCAGTACACAAGTTCTCCAACTTGCACCCATATGTAGACTACATATCTCATATTAGTCTTCACATATGCTAGTCATTATGTATTATTGCAACCCGCTCCACAATAATACTAGACTAGGGACGTTTAAGAATATCATTATTCTAGGGTTACAATTATGTTTATTATGTTACGTAGAAACAAAACAACAAACAAAATTGCTGGATTAATGCCTCAATAAAATATCATGACTCAATGTGCAAAAATACAATCATCTCATGATTGGCTTTTTGGGCACAACACTAACACAAATCAACTCTGAAACACCAGCCCAGCTTCTTTAGCAGCGAACAAAAAACCTAGGAAACAAAACGAGACCAGTGCCTCCTACTCACCCAATCAATAAAAAGAAAAACACTTCCCAGATCATGGATTAGAAAATGAACAAATCAGACTACAATAAAGAGAAAACCCCTCAAAACCAGAAGAAATCAATGCTACCTTTTCACCCGAGAAACAAAAGAAAACAAATCCCTTAGTCGTGGATTAGAGACACATAAATAAGGTCAACTCGTGATCCAAAATCAAGTAAAACTTGGAGCAGAAATTTGAGGACTATTAGTCACAAGAGTGCCACATCATCAAATTTTGTTTGAGATAATGAAAAAACTAAAGTTCTGTTTGATATAATGAAAAAACTAACGGAATGAACTCATTTAGGACGTTCTTTTCAAGTTATCAAACTTTATGATAGCACCATATTAACTAAGAGACCATTTTAGGACAATTGTTAAAGTTAGGGAACCATGAATAAATTTTACTTCTTAAATACATTTGAGTTTTAGGTTTCACATGAAAATTAAAAAAATATCCAACAATAGAGCATCAAAGCCCATTTAGGATATCAGTTAAGAAAGCTCATCTATTTGATCATGCCTAAAGATTTTCTCTTTTCTTTTTTCTTTTTTTCCCCAACATAAATCTTGAATTGTTGATTGATGACTTAAGAAAACTTAGTTTCATCTGGCATGAAGATTCTCTATGTTTTTTTTTTTATTTTTGGAAAAGTATCAAAATTTTCACTATAGTTTGGCTTTTGAACTCGATTGACCACTATAGTGTTTTCTAGTTTCAATATGGCCACAAAAGTTATAATTTGGAACCAAATTGGCCACGAACAATTTCAGTTTATGACTAAATATGTTACCCATCATTAAAAATCTAACAGTAAACATAGGCAATTATTGATTTTGAAATTTTGCGATCTTATGTAACTTTTGACAAACTTTAGAAAACTTGTGTAGTTTAGTTTTTTTTTTATGCGACAACCGCCACCCATCATCGGATCTGACATTAGTCCCTCTAGAAATGATATTTTAAATTAGTCACAGATTTTAATGCAACAGATAATTCAAATCTTAATCAAATGGAACTCATTTATCCAATATTGATGTATTTCTGATCACTAGATTCCAAATGTGGCGATTGTTCTGTTACAAATAGTGACATTCAATACTACCTTTTTCAGCATCACCTCCATCACCCAGTGACCAATGCAGTGGTTGACCCACAAAAAAATGAAAATCATAAATGACATAAAGTTCCTTGTGTTTCTTAGAAGTTACATTTGTACCTCAAGATTTCAAAACCAACAACTTCTTGCATTTACCGTTAGGTTTTAACGATAGTGACTAATCTAGTTCTATGGTCCTAAACTATAACATTAGTGGCCATATGGTAACCAGGAGAAACTATAGTGGTCAATCTAATCCAAAAGCCAAAGTTTAGTGAGAAATTTGGCACTTTTCCTCTTTTTTCCATCATAAATCTTGAATATAATTTTATAATATATACATATCAAGGGGGATTTTGGTCTTTTTCTTAATTGGCAACTTCCCTGATTGTCATGTGTCCATTTTTTTTTGTTTTTTTAAAATGAACTGTGTATTGTCGGATGGAAACCTAAAATCCAAAATTAGCCTTCATTAAAACTAATAGAATTTTTAACACCGTTAAATATTAAAACTTTTACTATAGCCTAATTCAAACCCATTTTTTTAACTTGGAGCTGAAATCAACTTTGGCGCCAAAAAAAAAAAGATCACTTACCAACTTTGGAGCAATTACTTATTAATCTTATAATCCATGTCTAGTTCTTACTTTTTTTTTTTAATTCAACTTTCTCTTTTCTAACTTACTTTCATATAAAATTGGTATGTTCCAAATTTTGGTATAATTGTAATTAAAAGTGACCATATGAAGACTAATGTGTTTTGGAAACTAAAAATTTCCTTTAAAATTTACCTCTTTATATACCACATGTTAAACACATAAAACCTACACAAATATAACTTACTTTTATCTTCTCCCTTCAAAATTTTGATTCTTCTTCTTCTTCATACATGGTGTATTATTGTTATTAGTTAGTTGTCATGACATGAATATTTTCATGTGTTAAATTATATTTGTAGGAAATACACTATGGATGGCATTGCCACTCATGGAGATAACCAAAATCATGGTGAAGCCAATATTCAAGAAGGTGCAAAAAGAAGATGCATTTCCACCATGCCACCTTATCCATTTGTCATGACATGGATGTTTTCATGTGTTAAAGAAGATGCAATTCCCAAAAGCCCTATCAACTATATCAATCCGAATGTATAAATCTAGGCTTTTCTTTTTACTACTAAAATTTATTATGATCACAGTTGTTTTATTTTAACTTTTTATGGCATCCCTATTTATTATATCTACTAGTTAAGCAACCCATGCGATGCATGAGAATCATTCCTTGAATTGAAATTGGGTTAATATGTTATAATGCAATGTATGTTTTCATTTGTTTGCGTACATAGTTTAGTTATGTAATACAAAACTTGTCTTGCTTTCTATTTCTATCTTTTCAATGCTATTATTCTTCCTATCAATAAACAAACTTTGTATTCAGAACTCCGAATTTTTGGTATTATATTCAAATATATGATATAAAATCATGGGTGGTAATTTATTAATTAATTTAAGACATGTACTGCTAATTGATAAATTGGTTTTAGAAACCTACATAAAATCACCTCTTATAGTGGCAACCTCAGAAATTTGAAGATTTAAGTAAATCTTGCTTGATCTTGAAGTTCTCAAGCTTGGTTCACCTATACTGGAAAACAATATGGTTAATAAGTTTACATTATAGTAGAATGAGAAATAAGGCTAAATATGGATGAGAGAATGTAAAATATAATAGAAACCTTGAAAAGTCTTCATAACCAAAAAAGTGAAAACTCCTACAACATAAGTTGATTCATAACCAAATGAACATATTCATCAATTATAGGAATTCAAAGACAAAGAAATTAAAAAATAAGAAAATCTTTTAATCTGTTTAGGTAACTACCTCAATTTTGGCATTGGTGAAAATTTGAAAATATAAATTAATGAAGAAACGGAAATAGGTAGCAAGAGAGGATAGAAATAAATTAAAGAAAAGTTTGATAATATTGAGTGTGTTAAAAGCAAATGTTAGAACCTATACATATATATATGAGTGAATTAGGGAATAGGTGTTTTTTTTAGTGAGGATTATATAGAGAATTTAGGCATTAATTATTGCAAATATATCCTTAAATTAATGCTACTAATGTACTATGAAGTTAATGTCGAAAGAAATATTCTTGGAGAAGTTGGATGGACAACACTAATACCATTAAAGAAAATCTATATATCTATATATATCTATATAAAGGAGATGGGGAAGTTTGATGAACAATATTAATACCATTAAAGCAAATAAAATTGTAATGAGAAAATTCTAATAGAAATTAAAGCTGTTAAATTGCTAGGAGAGATGGGGAAGTTGGATAGACAATATTAATAACATTAAAACAAATAAAATTGTAATGAAAGCACTATAATAGAAATTAAAGCTACTAAATTGCTAAGAGAGATAAAATTTATTTAAAACAATTGATTAATGGACAATAATATTAAAGACCCGTTAGAAAAGAAACAAAAGCTAATGGTGTTTTAATACACTAAAATGATAGGAATTTAAATTCAATCACTAAAATGTATAAATAAAATAAAATTTTAAGGAAAGTTGGATGGACAATATTAATACCATTAAAGCAAATAAAATTGTAATGAGAACACTCTAATAAAAATTAAAGCTACTAAATTGCTAAGAGATATGAAATTTATTTAAAACAATTGATTAAGGAACATTAATATTAATGACCCATTAAGAATGAAACAAAAGCTAATGGTGTTTTAATATACTAATAGGATAGGAATTTAAATTTAATCACTAAAATATATAAAAAAAATAGAATTTTAAGGGAAGTTGAATGGACTATATTAATACCATTAAAGCAAATAAAATTGTAATGAGAACACTATAATAGAAATTAAAGCTACTAAATTGCTAAAAGAGATAAGGAAGTTGGATGGACAATATTAATACCATTAAGGAAATAAAATTGTAATGAGAACACCAAAATAGAAATTCAATTACTAAAATATAAAAAAATAGAATTTTAGGGGTTCTCTATTATGGCACAAAGAGTCGACCAAGAATTACAATTCAGAATATAAATTTTGAAGTTATGACTATATGGGAGCCTAAGGTATTAAACAATACAAACACACTATGCAATTAATGGTAAAAAAAGTATAAGAATGAGTAAATTTTGGAGTAAAGCCTATATAATGACGTAACTATTAATTATAACAGATGAAATTTGAATTTAATGCTACAAATCTATATATTTATAGTATTAATTTCAAAATTCTCCTTTATATTATGAAGAAAAATGAGTGAAATTCTTCTTTATATTATGAAGTAAATACTGATGGAATTAGTAATGGGGAATGGGTGAGTTTCTCCTTTATACTATGAAGTAAATGATAATGGAATTATTGTTGGGAAATGGGTGAGTTTCTCCTTTATATGTATGAAATTTGAATTTAATGATACAAATCTATATATTTATAGTATTAATTTTAGAACTCTCCTCTATATTATGAAATGAAATGAGTGGAATTCTCCTTTATATTATGAAGTAAATGCTAAAGGAATTAGTGTTGGGAAATAGGTGAGTTTCTCCTTTATATTATGAAGTAAATGTTAATAGAATTAGTGTTGGGGAATGGGTGGGTTTCTCTTAGATAGATAGATAGTTTCAACACATATGTCAATTCACATGAAATATTAGTGACAAAAGTTACAACAATTCATGTAGATATGTCTCCATCTTTTATTTGGGTTGCTTTACATTTGTCTTGTATCAGTTCACTGTAACAATGCCAAAAACAATTAAATGTAATGTTGAAATATTGAGTTTTGTAAAATATAAGAATAATAATATTTACCAAAAATATAATATAGGATTCGAGAAGTTTATATTTTTTTGTTATCATTAGAAGCATGCTTGCAAAAGAATCTAATTTTTTCTATTGCATGTAAAAATAAAAAAATGGTTAAGAATAATAAAATAATATTGAAATTCATTTTTATTATTAAATGGTTTAAAAATTATGATAATTGTAAAATAGTCAGAATTATAATGTTTAAAATAAAGAATTTAATGAAATTTAAATTATGAATGAAAATAGTTAAAAATGATGAACGACTAAAATTATAAACCAAATAGAATTTTAAGGGAAGTTGGATGAACTATATTAATGTCATTAAAGTAAATAAAATTGTAATGAGAACACTATAATAAAAATTAAAGCTCCTAAATTGCGAAGAGAGATAGGAAAGTTGGATGGACAACATTAATATCATTAAAGTAAATAAAATTGTAATGAGAACACCAAAACAGAGATTCAATTACTAAAATGTATAAAAATAAAATTTTAAGGGCTTTCTACTATTGCACAAAGAGCCGACCAAAAATTACAATTCAAAATATAAAATTTAAAGTTATAACTATATAGGGGTTAAGGTATTAAACAATAAAAAGACACTATGTAATTAAAGGTAAAAAAAGTAGATGAATGAGTAAATTTTGGAGTGAAGCATATATAATGACATATAACAAATGAAATTTTAATTTAATGCTACAAATCTATGTATTTATAGTATTAATTTTAGAATTCTTCTTTATATTATTAAGTAAATGCTAAAGGAATTAGTGGTGGGGAATAGGTGAGTTTCTCCTTTATACTATAAAGTAAATGCTAATGGAATTAGTGTTGGGAAATGATTGGGTTTCTCCTTTATATGTATGAAATTTGAGTTTAATGCTACAAATCTATATATTTATAGTATTAATTTTAGAATTCTTTTTTATATTATGAAGTACATACTAAAGGAATTAGTGTTGGGAAATGGATAAGTTTCTCCTTTATATTATGAAATAAATGCTAATGGAATTAGTATTGGGGAATATGTGGGTTTCTCCTTTATATTATATTATACTCTATTATAGTATTATAAAAGAAAAGCAATGGAGATTTCAGTAATTGTACCAATCATTAGAGTCCAATTGAGTGACACCTTATATTTGCCTCCATAAATGATAAAATTCCTCTAAGATGAAAATATAAACCTATCAATGGCTCTTAGATGTCCCTCCTAATTTTGACCGAGGTTTGACCTTTAATTTAAAATTCACAAGTTTTTCTTTTTAGAATGTGTTTATAGTTCATAATGCATCAGCAGTGCTTTTTATGGTAATTTTTTATTCAGTCAATTATGCAATATTTGTTTAAAAAAAATATAAGGTAATATTCAATATTTTTTTATACGCCTCAAATTTTTTTGAAAATAATTGTCATTCCTATTATACAAAAAAACACACATTTTGTGTGTGTGTGTATATTCACTAAGGCGTTGTCAACTTAGTTATTTTTCTATTTTAGTAAACATATTTATGATAAAATGCAGTAATGGAGAATAAATTTTAAGAATGTTTCATGGCATGATTAGTAATTAATATTTTACTAACCAATTATATTGTAAAATGAAAATAAATATTTTAGTAAAAGTATATTATCATGAAATAATTAATAGTAATATTTTTTGGATAAAAGTAACAATTCTAATAAAAATTAGTTATTTTTTTGTTTCAATTTGAAGTGTATTTTTGGGGAAAAAATGATTTTCCATTGATTCATTTAATAAAATTATTCAACTAAAAATTATTTAAGGATATAAGTAATACTAACAATGGATACAAATATGCAAAGAACAAAATAATAAACTTCATTAAGTGAAAATTTGATGTGTAATAAAAATTTCATTCATTATCCATTTTCATGGATGAATAGAAGAGGGAAATTCATTTAAAAAAAAAAAAAAGTCAACCACAAGCATTGAATAATCAACATTTGATTTTGTTTCCATTTAAGTCTCAATTTCTTTCATTTGGTTTCCAATTAATTGTCTCATAAAGAAAGTCATAAAGAAGGCAATAAAATCAAATTACTAAACTGAAACAAGGGTGAAGAAAGGATGCTGAAATAAATAGATAAAGTAATAAACTACCCATTTATTCATAAAAAAAAACTACCCATTTCTTTGTTTTATTTCATTTAATAAATAATAAACTCACAATTTTTAATTGTTAATTTGTTTTTTTTAATGAATCTTTAACATGGAAGATAATGTGTCTTTCTACTTCATAAATATTAATCAAAACATTTTAGAAACTAATTTATTTTGTATATATTTTCTTCTATATATTAACAATTTTCAATCTAACAATAAACCAGTATTTCGTCACCTATTACTTGTGGCTCATGTTTTGATTAAATTTTTCATCAAGGATTCAAATTTTTTGGCTCTTTTTTTTTTTCATTTTCAATTAAAATTTTGGCTCATGTTAGAGATGCAATGACAAAAATCTCTTTGTACTTGGGTATACTGATATTTCCTTTTTTCCAAGAAACAATAAATGCAATCTATAATAAATGATAATATTATCTTAGGGTAGAGATGAACACCAAAAAATTTCACTGATATAGTACTATGTAAGTTTGAATTGACACACTTATCTTTTTTTTTTTTTTTCAACATAAACCATTATAGTAGCAAAAAAACTAAAAAATAGAATGAAAATAAAAAATTTTACAAATTTGACATGCCCATAAAAAATTAAAATATAAAATCCTTCAAAAAATTTATTTAGAATATTCTAGATGCCAAAGAAATAGAATTTGACCCACTTATCATTTTTTTTCACTTAAACTATAAACTAGCAAAAAAAAACTAGAAAATAGAATGAAAAATAAAATTTACAAATACAACATGTACATCCAAAATTAAAGCATCCAATTCCTTCAAATAATTATATATTATTTAATTTGTGATAAGAATGTTGAATTGGTAGCGTTTTTTTTTATTTTTCATTCTATTTTTCATTTTGTTTGCAATTAAATGTTTAAGTAAAAAAAAATAGATAAGTATGTCAAAATATTTTTTTGAATATAAAATAGCATCAATAATTTTTTTAAGGGGTTGGATGATTTTATTTTGGATGGGCATGTTGAATTATTTTTTTTCTTATTTTTATTCTATTTTTTTGGTTTTTTGCCATTTTATGGTTTAAGTTGAAAAAATAGATAAGTGTGTCAAATTCTATTTATTTGCAATCTAGAATAGTATCCATAATTACTTGAATGTATTGGATCCTTTAATTTGGATGGGCATGTTGAATTGGTATTTTATTTTATTTTTCTTTCTATTGTTTAGTTTTTTTTTTCTATTTTATACTTTAAGTTGAAAAGATATATAGGTGTGTCAAATTATATTTATTTTACATCTATAATAGTCTCCATAATTATTTAAATGGATTGGATGCTTTAATTTAAGATGGGCATGTCCAATGGGTAGTTTTTTTATTCTACTTTTTGGTTTTTTTTACTATCTAAGGTTTAAGTTGAAAAAAATAGATAAGTATATCAAATTATTTTTTTTGGAATTTGAAATATTCTCCATAATTATTGGAAGGGATTAGATAATTAAATTTTTATGGGCATGTTAAATCTGTAGTGTTTTTTATTTTTCATTATATTTTAAGGTTTTCTGACTATAAAGGGTTATGTGTCTCAAATTTATGTTTAGGAGTTTCATGTCCATTTTTCTCATGTTTAGGGGCTAATTTTAGATTTTACCCTTGAAGTTCTAGCAACACTGATAGAGATAATAGAAGAATAGGCATATTTGCTACAAAATATTAATTTAATCTTACTTTTACATCGTTCGATAATTTAGGGCTAAATAGGTACAATGGGTATATTTTAAGGGCAGATTGTCTAATTTAGCCAAATATTTTTTTTGGATTTAGGGTTAAAAAATCCAATCCATTAACTATGCACATGAGTTTTGGCTATTTCTTCATTTTATTTCACAGGTATGGAATCATCTTACATCATATATATACCCTTTTTGTAATAACTTTTTTTTAATTTTTAAATTACTAATGTAGATTTCTGTTTGGTTTTTTATAGTATTTTCACTTGACAAAACCTCTTAGTGGGGTTAAAAGGGCATTTCATGAAAACAAAGCTCATAATAATGTGATATTGAAATAGTCATTCTTTTGAGTATTAAACTTTGATCTATTACACATGAGACTAAATATTTTCCCACAATTTTAATAAAGTGTTAAAAATTGGTTTACCTTTTTCAATAGTGATTTTCAACTATTACTTAATTCCAACAATTCTCATAGTAAAGTTTTCAATTTATCATTATAATCTACATCCACCATTATACTTTTTAATCAAGAAATTTAAGTTACTAAAATACTGTATGTAGACTAAAAATAATATTGATAGGTAAAGATTTCTATATTGTCACAACAATTAGAATTTACACATTGTTTGTAAGTTAGAATTTCATCATCACCTCATCTATCAATTAGCCAAACCTCCAAATGAAAATACAACAGATGTGGGATTCTTAAATAAGTATAAATCATATTATTGTTTCTTTTATCAAATATGAAAAAAGTCTAATATTGTAGATGTGATATATTTTTTTGCAGCAATATAGATTTGGTGACCGGTGCGTCAACAAATTATAATACTGAAGATGTTCCAAAACAACTATATGATTGTTTAATTGCGTACTTATCAGTTTTTTTAGGTTGCCAAGATGCTTTATTTGAAGTATTAAAAATTTTTCAATATCACTTTAGACAAACTAAACTATATTTTCTAATATTTTTAGAACTTCTTTAATTTGTTAATTTGTTCTCCATCAGCAATAATGTGTGTTGCATTTTTTTTAATCACGTGATAATACCGAATATATAAACTAGTTTTTGGGTTAATGACTAAAAAATCTCAGTTTCAATCACTCGAGAATAGTCCTATAGAAACATGTTACATATACATTAGCAATAGAGAGCTGCCCTAACAACGGCCCGGTTCAAACCGCGTTCTAGAATTTTTTCAAATGTGTTCAACTAAAATTATCTTCACCTTGTTGGACTTCATTATATGTGATTAAACTTTAATAGTCGGAAACACTCAAAATCAGAGGCTGTACAAGGCACCCATTAAGTTTAGGATCAGCCGACAAACTGATCAGCCCAAATCCTTGTTTACTCGCTTCCATTGTACTTGAAAAATTTATAATGTAACAATATACTATAGTTAAATATCGACACCACACATTTATATTCGACACATGCGTAATTAACTTAATACATATTTTATCTAAAAGTTGCACAATACTTATGATAGAAGCATATATATATATATATATATATATATATATATATATATATATATTCCTTGCACATCACACTTAACAAGTAAATTACTCGCTTAAACTTTCGCTATATCTACTTTACATGCTCATTATGTTCAGGGAAATGGCGCTCTCAGCTCCATCGCGGCCGGCAGAACATCAACGGCAAACCCCTTGCCGTGGTGCTTCCAGTAGTCAGCCTGCGTGCTAACCCTGTCCGGTGCCGTCAGGTCCAACCTCGCCTCCTTCAGTGACTCCGTCGATATGTTGTACTTGCCGTCCCTCTTCTTCACTAGGTCCGGCTTCACAACTCCCAGGTTCACCTCCTGGGGCGACATCATCAGCGCCGGAGCTCCCATCGGCAGCTTGTCACCTTCACTCACAGAAGAAATACTATACAGAACTGAACGTATGTAAAGCAGTAGTTATGTGTGTGATTTTGTATGATCTGGTAAAAGAGTGAGATAGGTTTTGTTATTACCTCTGTCAACCTGCCATGTGCACCAGAACTTCCCTTAGTTTCTTGCCAAGTTCTCCAGCTCGTGTTTTGCTACCATTTCCGGAACCCGTGGGCTAACCCACAAACCCGATTTCACCTTAGAAAAATCATTTTTTTACTCGCATATTCTCTGAAGAAATAAAGAAACTCAGAAGGGGAAGAAGAAAATAACGTCACCTCATGAGCGTGGGAATACCAGAGCTTTTGTTCTTTGAGTGGCAAGTCTTGAAAAAGCTTTTCAGAAATAATATATTCCACCCCTAAACGCGAAAGCAAAATTTTGAGGCCGACCCCTTTTTGAAAAGGTTGAAAACTGATGAATCATGCATTGAGAAGGATCTATTAGTTATTACCGATAAGACAGGCATCCCGGTCGTCGGCGTTGTAGACGGAGCACTGGAGGAAGTCCTGGTTGAGACGGGTGACGAAGTGGTGGGTCTCGATCTGCCGGTACATGTCGTGGCTATACATAGCGAAGGTGCAGACGTGCTGGCTTGTCTGCTTCACTGGCTTAAGGGACTGCACCAGCTCTGCGCCCTTGCCGATCACGTGCTGCTGCATCGTCAGCGGCTGCCCCGGAGGGATCTGCTCGCCTGGGACGGCGGCAATGGCTGCCGTCGGGCCTGGTAGCTTGTCGCTTGAAACCAGAGAGGCGTCGGCTGTAGAAGACATGTTAAAACGAAAGTGATGCCCAGCGGCATCTTCGTCGGAAGACATCGTGACTTCGGGAGAGACTTCCTGAGAGGGAGAACGTCTGGAGCCTAGATTTCCCAGGGGAGTGTGCTTGTAAAACTCGTAAAAAGGGTTAGGAGGTCCCCGGGATCTTTTTCCAGGGAGGAGCCTCCGATACCCAAGTCAGTGTCCTGAGAGGTAAAAGAATGGGAGTACTAAGAGGTTTAGTGGCCTTGCCTGTTTGTATTTCCTCAGGGGGAGAGGGACGGATTGGGGATCCCTTTGCCAGGGCATGTTCTTTGGTATTTATAGGAGTTCCCAGCCCGTTCAGATCATGACATGTGTTCGGTCGGATGTTCTTTGTGTTTCTGGGCGTAGGGGACAAGTAGCCGTTTGCAGGCTCCTTGAGCCTTGAGCCGAGACAGGTCGTGACAAGACCTGGACGGCGTCGGCGTGTCAGACCGCCGTTTGGGGCGGCATGTAGCGCCTGTGGGCGACATGTCAGAGGCTCCTTAAATGCTCATGTCGTACTTCCGAGGTCCTCTGGGCGAGGTCGTTCTTTGGTACGGATGACCTTCTTCGGTAGTTATGCTTTGTAGTTCGGGAAGTCCCCTGGTTCGAGGGTTCCGCCTTCGGGGAAGTTCTCTCCTGCTTGCAATAGCTGGTTTTTTATCCCCGAAGGCGATCCGCTTGGTCCCCCGAGAGAGCCAGCGATATCTTTGAAATGCCTAGCGTATTTAGCCGAAGTCCCGACTTCGTTGTATCTGACTTCACTCATTCCGAGGTCAGTGATAGTGCCTCTTTCGGGTGACGCCAGGCTTCCCTACCATGTTTTCGTCAGGAAGTATGTACTGAGAAAGGCGATAGCCCTTCGGCTATCACAGGCCCCCCTCTGAAAAGCCGAAGTGGAAACTTCGGTTTGTCTGCTTTCGGAGGGCGTCCTTCGGGACCTCGGGTGTAATACCTGTGCCGAAGATGTACCTTTTGTCCGAAGACATGGGCTGTTCGGTTATAGCCCGTCCTTTGGTGTCTTCGAGGTCACCCACTTCTCTCCTTTTGCAGGGCTGCGTAACGTTGCGTCTTGTAACCAAGCGTGTCAGTCTGGAGCGGCGCGCCCAGGGTCTAGGGGTGTTAGAAAGCGTATCCCTCTTTTGGCGCGATGGCCGACACGTGGCAGCTTTTTATTGGCAGGGACTACTCTGGATACAGCAGGCGCGCCTTTTCACGCGCGATGAGCAGTTATGGCGACTGTTCGCCTTTGTGGAGTACTTTATGATGCCGGTTCGCCTACCCTCCTCGGCCTATATATACCTCTATTCCGTCATAACCTCCTTTTGCTTCTGCTTTTGCTTTCAACTGCTTTCACGTTTTCTCTGCTTTTTGAGGCGATCCTCTTTGACGGAGTGTTTTCCGGCAACCTTTCGCGACGGCGTCTTCAAATCCAGATTTTGGCAAAACATTTGGTGGGTTTTAACTTCCAGAGTATTTTGCTTTTTAAGCTTTCCCGAAGTCGGTTTTGGTCTTTTTCTAAAATCGCTTTTCAGCCGACCATGCCTATTCCCGAAAGCTGGCAACCTCTTTTGTCTCACCCTTGCTGCACCACTTCTAAAAAATTAGAAAGATGGAAGACCAAATTCTTTCTTCCCTCGTATGTCATTACAAGGTTGCCACGTTCTGACCAGTTTAGCTTTTTGAACCGTGGCGACGAGGTTACCGTTTTACGAGCCCAACTGAAGGTCGGGCTTCGGTACCCTCCTCTGAAGATGATTTGCGACTTTTGCCATTTCCATGGCATTGCCGTAAATCAGCTTCCGCCGAACTCGTACTGCTACTTCAATGTCTTCCTCTGTATGTGCGGCGTTTTCAAAATAGAGCCCCACTTTATTCTTTTCATGCAGTACTATAAGCTCTTTGTGGTCCCGAAGGGTGGCTTTTACTTCATGCTACCTTGGGGATCAGGGAGCAAAAAGTATATGTTCACTTTTGCCACCAAGGACAACTAGCGAGGGTGGCAACAAAAGTTTTTCTTTCTGAAGATGGAGGAGGCCTGGTCGCACGTGCCGACCAAGTGGGCTCGGGGAAGGCTGGAGATGGACGTCGTTGATCCGAGGATAATGCTGACTCCTGAGTTGGCACCCATATTCGCGGACTTCGACAAACGGATCCGAGCAGTCTCCGACTAGGATTCCGAGGTCCCTTCGCGCCCCCTTTACCCCTTCCCCATCAATTGGAAACTGATGACCGATGAGGTTCTTCGGGAACTAGGGGTGGTGAAGGAGCACAAGACGGACCTCGGGATGCCGGCTCCTGCTATTGCTGAGAAAGACTCTTGGTTGGTGCAACTCCTTAGGGAGGAAGTCACTTATGAGTCCTTTTTGAGAGTAAGCTATCCCAGGATTCTTTTGTTATAGTTTTACTTTGGACTCACACTGATGTTTTCTTTCTTTTTCAGAGATGGGCGATGACTCCGCTGCCTACTACAAGTCCTTTGTCCTCGGTCAAGCCGAGAAGGGCGAGCAAACGAAGAAGGCCGTCTCCCGAAGGCGGAAATCATCTGGGGCTGGGCCATCCGTGGCCAAACGGGCAAAGAAAGACGCGCCTCCTCTTCAGGACGAAATTCCTGAGGAGGCGCGAGAAGAGTCGGATGCTGCTGCTGCTGTTCTGCCGGCTGAGGCTGCCGCTGCCGCCCCTTCTTGGAGTCCCTCTTCCTCGGCGGCTCTTCTGGACGCCTTGGTGGAAGTCCCTTCTGCCGAGGAGCGTTGTAAGAGTAAAGGTAAGGAGATTCCTGCCGAGGAGGTCCGGGACTCCGATGATGACGTCGCGGAGGTGCCGCCAGGTTTGTTTTCTTAGACAAGTTGTGGTACCTTTATTTCTTTAAGGGTTCCTTGGCTTGATAAATTTCTTGGTTTGCCGTGCAGGGGAGCTGCTATACCCGAATTGGGCAGCCGAGCATGCCCAGAAACGGGCTCTTCGGGATGCCCATGTCCCGAAGGGGAAGGTCCCGAGAGAGCCCTTTTGGTCATTTACGGAAGACATGAACTTGTACTCCGGCGACTGCCCGTGCATGGCCAACCAAATCTTGAGGGGGATCCTCACCGAGGCCTCCTTCAGGGCCGTTTCCGAAGCGTGCCCGAGCGATGAGTCCCTCGCTGCCAAGGTTTCCGAGCACGCTTGCCAGGTATACTTCAGGCCTTTGTTTTGTTTCCCTTTGATTTCTTCTAAGTGTTTGGCCCACTTTTTGCCTTAATAACTTTTGCTCTTACTTCTTTGCAGCTGCTGGGGTACACCGGCCTCCTCAGGGTCCGGGTGGCGAAGGAAGCGACGTTCCGAGTCTCGGGCTTAGATCACATAGAAAAATCTAAGGCCAAATGCTCTGAATTGGCCGCTAAGAACACAGAGATGGCTGAAGCTGCGAAGATGAAGGTCGCTGCCATTCGGGAGAAGTTCGTGAAGGAGAAGGAGGAACTTTTGAAGGACTCCTCCCGGAAGATCTCTGACCTCAGTGCCAAGGTGGCGGAGCTGACCTCGGCAAACGAATCATATCAAAAGGAGAAGTCAGATTCTGAGGCTCTCCTGGCAAAGGTGCTTGCCGAGAAGGCCGAGCTCCAGGCTGAGGTCGAGTCTTTGAAGAAGGAGCCAAAGAAGAAGAAGACGAAGGCACTGAGGAAGGAGATTGCCGATCTGGAGAAGGAACGTGATGAGCTGGCGGTCGAGAAGAAGAAAGCCGATGAAATGACCAAGGTCGGTTTTCAAGACGGCTTCTGCCTCGTTCGTCACCAAGTGCTTCAGAGGTACCCAGATCTGAACCTCTCTTTCTTGGAGGCCCTAAACATTCTCGAGGGGCCTCGGTGGTCTTGGTCAAAAATCGAGCACCTGAACTTGCCTCTTTCTTTCCCGGCGCCGAAGGTGGTGGAAAAGGACGCAAGAGCTGGTGGCTCCCGAGACGCCGAGATTCCTTAGTTTTGTTTTAGGGCCTTTGCCTCCTTTTTCTTTTTTTGGCAAGCTTTCTTCTTTATAAGCAGATCCATCTCAATAAAGACTCTTTCTTAAAAATTTTGGCTAAGTCTTTTTGTAAGATTTTTTATTTTCCATTGTCCCGAACATGTTCGCTCAAGAGACTTCGGAAAATACGGCGGTCTTCTTCGCGAAATTCTGACTTGTATAACTTACGCTCAAGAATTTTGGCTAAGTCTTTTGCGAGATTTTTCATTTCCCATTGTTCCGAACACGTTTGCTCAAGGGAATTCGGAAAATCATATCTTCGCTTATGTCAGCGGTCACCTTCGCAAAATTCAGACTTGTATAACTCATGCTCAAGATTTTTGGCTAAGGAACTTTTGTACTTAGAAATTTTTCTGTACAATACAATCTTCTCACCGAAATCTTAAGCATAGAATTTTCTCAAGGCGTCCGAATGCCATGTATTTTTTAACTCTATGCCTCCGGCATCGCCGAGCTTGTAAACCCCTTTTCGCACTTCGGCAAGTACCAGATAAGGTCCTTCCCAATTTGCGCGAAGTACCCCGTGGGATGGCCTTCGGGGTCCAAATTCAGCCTTTCGGAGAACGAGGTCTCTTTTCTTTATTCCTTTTGGCCTGGCGCGCAAGTTTATAGCCGCGGCCACTCTTTGCTGAAAAGCTTTTCTCCTCAGCTCGGCTATTTCTCTGTGTTCGCCGACGAGGTCAAGCTTGGTTCTTAGGCCGAGGTCATTTCCCCTTTCATCGAACACTTGCACTCGCACCGATGGCTGCACTACCTCGACTGGGATGATAACCTCTGTACCGAAAACAAGTGAAAAAGGTGTTTCCCCTGTGGCTCTTTGGAGTGTTGTTCGGTAGCTCCATAACACACTTGGAAGCTTTCCTGGCCATTTCCCTTTTACTTCCCCCAGTCCCTTTTTCAGACCATCTTTGATAGTCCTATTGGATACTTCTACTTGCCCATTGCTTTGGGGGTGAGCTACTGGGGCGAAGTGCATTTTTATTCCGAGGTTGTTGATAAATTCTTGGAACCCTTTGTCTGTAAACTGGGACCCATTGTCGGCTACTAGTACCCTCGGTATGCCAAATCTGCATACAATGTTCTTCCATACGAACTTTTGCATATCTTTTTTCGAGATAGTTGCCAAGGGTTCCGCCTCGACCCATTTTGAGAAATAGTCTACTGCAACTACGCAGAACTTCATGCCTCCAGGCGCTGTTGGGAGTGGCCCAATGAAGTCTATGCCCCAAACTGTGAAGGGCCAGGGATAGTCAGCCGAAGTTACCATTTCCGAGGGTGTCCTCTAGATACTCACGTGTCTTTGGCAATTTCCACATTTCTGGACGAACTGCCTAGTGTCCTTTCTTAGAGTGGGCCAAAAGTATCCTTGCCGAAGTATTACTGCTGCGAGGGCGTCAATTCCAACATGCAAACCACAAACACCTTCGTGAACTTCTTCGATGATCATTTCAGTATCCTCTTCACCAACACACCTCTGCAATGGATTTGCATATCCCTGCCGATATAATTCTTCGCCAATCAAGAAAAATTGACCAGAGCGTCTTCGAACTTTTGCAGCTTCGTGGGGTTCTTCGGGGAACGCATTAGTTGCGAGATATCTTTTTATTGGGTCTTTCTAGCCTCTTCCCGAAGTTACTATGCTCAGCACTGCGACGCTTGGTTGATTTAGCACCTCGATGCATGTTTTTGATTTCGCCAAGCAATCTGCTTCGGCGTTATCTCGTCGAGGTACATTTTCGATTCGTACGGTGTTGAACTCTCGAATGAGTTTTGCTACCAATTCATGGTATTTTGCCAAGGTCGGGTCCTTCGCCCCATAATCCCTGCTGTTTGCCGAACTACCAGCTGGGAATCGCTGTGGGCTTTTAAGTTTCTTACACCAATTTTTCTGGCTAGGCACAATCCCGCTATGAGAGCTTCATACTCGGCCACATTGTTGGTGACGTTGAAGCTGAACTTGATGGCCTTCATTACTTCTAGACCTTCGGGACCTCTGCTAATTACCCCAGCGCCCTGGTGTTCGGACCCCGAGGCTCCGTCACCATACAAAGTCCATTCTGGCTCACCTTCGCTGGGATCCGGATGGCTGTCCTCGGCGATGGGCACTTCGGCAATGAAGTCTGCCAAGGCCTGAGCTTTTATGGCTTTCCGAGATTCATAAGTAATGTCATGTTCGCCAAGCTCTATGCACCATTTGGAGAGCCTTCCTGAATGATCAACTTTTCTCATGACATCCCGCAGAGGTAGACTACTTCGGATGATGATAGGGTGAGCCTGAAAATATGGTCGCAGCCTCCTTCCTGCTAGCACCAAGGCATATATAGCTTTTTGCAGCAAAGGATATCTGACTTCGGCGCCGTGCAGGGACTTGCTTACATAATAGACCGGCCATTGCTTCGGCCCTTCTTCTTTCACGAGGACGGAGCTTACTGCTTTTTCTGTGACGGCAAGGTACAATACGAGGGGCTCTCCCTCGCGAGGCTGTTGCAAAGTGGGCAGACGTGCTAAGTAGATTTTGAGTTCTTCCCAGGCCTTTTGGCAGTCTTCATTCCAAGGATGATCGTCACTTCCGAGGTTGCCCTCCTTTTTTGCTGCCTTAGTGAGGACTTTGAAGAATGCTCGGCACCGATCTCCATATCTGGAAATAAACCTACTAAAAGAAGTTATCCTTCCAGTGAGTCTCTGCACATCTTTTATTGTGACGGGAGTTCAGAATTCGAGCAGAGCCCTGATTTTTTCCGGGTTAGCATCAATGCCTCTTTCTGATACCATGTACCCAAGAAACTTTCCCGAGGTCACTCCGAATATGCACTTTTCGGGATTAAGGCGGATCCCGAAGGTTCTGAGCTGGTGGAAAGTTTCCTTTAGATCTGCGACATGGTCGTTAGACTGCTTGCTCTTGACTATCATGTCGTCGACGTAGACTTCCATGTTTCTCCCTATTTGGTCGCTGAAGACCTTACTCATTATCCTCTGGTAAGTGGCTCCTGCATTTTTGAGCCCGAAAGGCATCCTGATGTAACAATATGTTCCACCCTCGGTGATGAAGGCGGTTTTTTCCTCGTCTTCGGGGTCCATCCTTATTTGATGATACCCACTGAAAGCGTCGAGGAAAGTTAGGAGCCTGTATTCGGCAGTTGAGTCTACCAATCGGTTTATTGGGGGGAGAGGGTATGAATCCTTTGGGCAAGCATCGTTCAAGTTTCTGAAGTCGATGCACATTCGGAGCTTACTGGTCTCTTCTTTTGTGGCAATAACCACATTGCTCAACCATTCGAGGTACTTGACCTCCCTGATTACACCAGCGTCCAATAAGCGCTGAACTTCGGTTTTGATGAAGTCATTTTTGTGGGCCGAGATGCCCCGTTTCTTTTGCCGGACAGGTTTTGTTTCCGGACTTACTTTAAGGCTGTGCTGTACTACGCGAGGACTTACCCCCAGTATATCTTTCGGCGAGTAGGCAAACAAGTCTTTATTCATCAGTAGAAAGGATACAAGTTTTTTCTTGTCACCTTCGGCCAAATTTTTCTCTATTCGGGTACTTCGGCCTGGGACAAGTTCTACTTCTTCCATCTCTATCTTCGCAGAATCTTCTGGCTCGCCCTTTTTTGGCTTTAAAGCCTCTGCCTCTACAACTTGTGCGAAGTTGTTTGCTGGAGCTTTTCGCGCTTTGATGAACACCTTCCTTACTTAGCCCTGATCAATGAAGATTTCCGCGTCTCCATCCTTGGTGGCAAAAGTGACCGTCAAGTATCTTACATCAGGGCGAATGTGCAGATTTCCCTGTGTTTATCTCCCAAGGATGGCGTTGTATGATGAAGGGACATCCATAACGATGAACCTTGTCATTGTGGAGGCGAATAACTCGGTTGTCCCATCAACCGAAGTCCCTTTCATCATTAGGGGAAGATCAATCCACCTGATGACAGGCAGTTCGGATGGTCCTACCCCAAAGGTGGGTGAAGTGACGGGTTTGAGGTCGCTGTTGGATATGCCCAAGTTCGGCAGCAAATGTGAAAATAGGACGTCTGCATTTGATCCATCGTCAAGCAAGACTCTCTTGACGTCCCAGTTTCCTATTCTCACCATGACCATCAGCGGGTCATCATGGGGAAAGACGACGGTGGAACCATCCTTGCGGGCCAGCTTCTTCGTCGAGCTCTGATATTCCATGACTGATATTTCTCTGGCCTTCCTCTTTCTTTCCGAGGATGGGAGTCATGTTGTGATTGTTTGTATTATCCCCGCCAGAGGTGGAGGCCGCATCTTCGGACTTCGGTTCCTCCGTCTGTCGGAGTCATAATCTTCATCATCTGCCTTTCCTTCCTCCTCTTTCCTCCCCTTCGGGGAAGGCATTCGCAGATAACGTCGAAGTTGGCCCAGTTTTATCAGGGACTCTATGTACTTCTTCAATTGGAAGCAGTCTTCGGTGTCGTGGCCGTGGTCGCGGTGAAACTGGCAGAACTTCTTCATATTTTTCTTATTACCAGTGGTCATGGCCCTTGGCCGCTGGATTTGGGTTCCCTGCCTTTCCATTGTCATGAGGATGTTGGTCCTCGTGGTGTTCAGGGGCGTAAAGTTTGGGAGTTTCCTTCCCCGCACTCTCCGAGGTCGGCCTGCTTGGTTGGCCGAACATCGTATTTGGTGGCTGGACCCTTCGACACGGGCGTGCTCAGACTTTGGTCCAGCCATCCTCAGCTCTTCGGCTGTCATGTGCTGCTCGGCCCTTCGGTAAAACTCCCCAAGCGTGTCCGTAGGGTCTTTGGAAAATTCGTAAAAAAGCTGTGAGTCCCTCCGAAGGCCCTGTGTCATGGCGAGGATGCGTATTTCAGGCCGAAAGTCTGGGACACTCAAGGCTTCTCTGTTAAACCTTTCGACATAGTCGCAGATGGTTTCTTCGTTTCTCTGTGCTATGTCGAACATCTGGACAGGCATCTTCGCCGTCAGCCGACTTCTAATGAATTGCTGTGTGAAGGCTGTAGATAACTCCTGGAACTCCCTGATGGTTCCTGGAGCCAATGAATTGTACCACGCAGTTGCTGGCCCTGTGAGGGTGACCTTAAAACATTTGTACAAGGTAGCATCGTTTGCACCGTGCATCATCATGTTGCGTCTGTACTTGGTCAGATGAGCCTGTGGATCAGTCCGGCTATCATAAGTTTCCAGCCGAGGCACCCGGAAGTCACCTAGCATGGCTGCCTCTACTATAGTTCGGGTGAACGGGGACTCATCCCCACAGAAGGTTTCAGACAGCCTGGCCCAGACCGGCTTGCGAGCTACTTGTTTTTCCACTCTGTCCAACCTCACTAATATTTTCTCCATAAGGATCGTGGCCCTAGGTTTTTCTTCTGGGAAGGGAGATTGCCGGCGCCTCTTCGGGGAGTGACTTCGGCGCTGAATGGATGGGGACTTCGCCTCAGGTGACGAGCTCCTTCGGTGTGGGATCTTGGGTCGCTTGGACCCAGCTCGTCCTGTAAGCCGTGCCCCGAGGGGCATATTTTCTGTTGAAGACTCTTCACGTGGGTCCCCGTGTCCCAAACTACGATGGACTGGTTTGGGGCTTCCCTCCCGAGGGCATGCAGGCGAGGGAGGCCTTTGGGCCTGAGTTTGTTGTGGCCACATTCGGTCTATCTACTGTGTCATTTCAACCACAACAGAACGTTGAAAGTCGCGTAGAAAGCTCATGGTTATGACCAGAGGACGCTCTTCCTCAGGCGTGGAAGTCCCTGGAAGGGTTTGCTCAGTAGCCGGTTAAGCTTCAGGCGCAGGCGGGGACCTCGGGAATCCCTTGTCCTTCGAACGCCAAGTTTCAACAACGGCGACGTGAGGGTAATTTCCCACAGACGGTGCCAAATGATGCCCAGCGGCATCTTCGTTGGAAGACATCGTGACTTCGGGAGGCACTTCCTGAGAGGGAGAACGTCTGGAGCCTAGATTTCCCAGGGGAGTGTGCCTGTAAAACTCGTAAAAAGGGTTAGGAGGTCCCCGGGATCTTTTTCCGGGGAGGAGCCTCCGACGCCCAAGTCAATGTCCTGAGAGGTGAAAGAAGGGGAGCACTAAGAGGTTTAGTGGCCTTGCTTGTTTGTATTTCCTCAGGGGGAGAGGGACGGATTGGGGATCCCTTTGCCAGGGCTTGTTCCCTGGTATTTATAGGAGTTCCTAGCCCGTTCAGATCATGACACGTGTTCGGTCGGATGTTCTCTGTGTTTCCGGGCATAAGGGACAAGTAGCCGTTTGCAGGCTCCTTGAGCCTTGAGCCGAGACAGGTCGTGACAAGACCTGGACGGCGTCGGCGTGTCAGACCGCCGTTTGGGGCGGCGTGTAGCGCCTGGGGGCGACATGTCAGAGGCTCCTTAAATGCTCATGTCGTAGTCCCGAGGTCCTTTGGGCGAGGTCGTTCTTTGATACGGATGACCTTCTTTGGTAGTTATGCTTTGTAGTTCGGGAAGTCCCCTGGTTCGAGGGTTCCGCCTTCGGGGAAGTTCTCTCCTGCTTGCAATAGCTGGTTCTTTATCCCCGAAGGCGATCCGCTTGGTCCCCCGAGGGAGCTGGCGATACCTTTGAAACGCCTAGTGTATTTAGCCGAAGTCCCGACTTCGTTGTATCTGACTTCGCTCCTTCCGAGGTCAGTGATAGTGCCTCTTTCGGGTGACGCCAGGCTTCCCGACCATGTTTTGGTTAGGAAGTATGTACTGAGAAAGGCGATAGCCCTTCGGCTTTCAAAAAGCGTATACTTTCTGTGTTCCGGGAAAGGCGTTGCTTGCTTGTGAGTTTTTGAGGAGGTTGGGGGATGGATGACTTGTGGGGGAGGTGTTGCCTAGTGTACATGGAGGGTGGATATGTGGCTTGGGCTGGTGGTCCTTGTGGGCACGTGGAATGCTTTGAGCTCTTTGGTCCTTTGCTTGCTGACGATGTCATTCTCAAAGTGCATGAATCATTTTGAAGGGTAATTTTAAATTTACAATTACATTTACAAGTAAAAGAAGAATTATGCACATTGATCTTTTGCCACGGTCAGGGTTTAAATCTCATCTTCTCCTTACCCGCAGATTCTCACAGTGCCTTAATAGTGGGTTTGGTGGCTTTGTGGTCTCAAATAAGTTGAAATTCTCCTAATATAATTATAATTTTTCAAATCATACGTTTTGTAATACTGATTCTGAATAAAAAAAATAATAGTTATTTGATAAAATTATAACTTTAAAAGGTCTTTTAATGTTAAATTGGAAAATCCCACATAGCCAAAAAAAGGAGTTAAGTCAAAGCTTTATATGGTAATGAAGCCTCTCCACCTATTGCTAATTAGTTTTAGATTGGATGTTTTAACATGGTATCAGAACAGGTTCAAAAAACTGTCCCAGCCATTGTGAAAAATAACTCACATGATAGAACCAAAGCAACTTACACGTAAGGGGCATGTTAAATGGGAAAATCTCACATGGTCAAGAAAAGAACTTAAGTCAAAGCTTTATATAGTTATGAAGTCTCTCCACCTATTACCAATTAATTTTAGATTGGATGCTTTAATATTTAGGGAAAATTACAAAAAATCCCCTGTAGTTTGGTCTAACCTACAGTTTGCCCATCTATTTTGAGAAACCTACACTTTGCCCCCTATGTTTTTTACACTGTCCAATAATAACTTCTAAAACTGTATTTAAACTGTATGATAATAATGTTCTAGTAATTTCAAGATTTTTGATATTTTTTTCACAATCAACCGACCTTTAAAAAATACTGATATATAATTATAAGTGAGAAAGTACATTTACAGAAAGAAAAAATTGATAGTTTAAAATATCTATTAACTATAAAAAAATACTTAAGAGATTGAAATTACTGGAAGATGATTATCGTATAGTTTAAATACAGTTTCAGAAGTTGTTATCAGGTACTGTAAAAAATATAGGGGGTAAATTGTAGGTTTCTCAAATTAGAGGAGGCAAACTGTAGCTTAGACCAAACCAAATGGGGGTTTTTGTAACTTTCCTTAACATTTAAACTATTTTTAATATAATTTTCATAAAGTTTAAGTGTACCTTATTGGACTTCGACCCTGGCCAATTGAGAGTAATTTTAAATTTACAATCATTTTCACAAAAGTAAAAGGGTGGAATTTCTTTTTATATATAATAATTATTTGATCAAATTATAACCTTAAAAAGTTTTAAAACTGTTTTTGAAACATTTTTCATAAAGTGTGACAGGTGATGAAGTGGAGCCTATAGATGCACAACGGTCTGGACCGGACCGGACCAGCCGGTCCTGGGCCTTAGTATTTTGGGCCCGGGCACAGCCCGTGTTCACACGTGCCGGTCCCGAGCTGGCCCGTTAAATTTTAATTTTTTAAATTGTAATTTTAATTTTAATTTTAAGTTTTAGTTTTTATTTTTAATTTTTAGTCTTCACTTTTTAGTCTTCACTTTTAAATAACTTAATAAAAACAAGAGTCTGAGAGTTTTTTTATAAGTGATATTTTATAATCTAGTTTATCTTAAATTCCACTTCATCTTCAATTCTACTAGACTTTTAAATTAATCAAACATTAAATGAATAACTTAATAAAAATAAAAATAAAAGGTAAGAAATTGACCAAAAAGTTTGGAAACTTTGATATATTTGGTTTTGAGTTAAACCATTTTTTGTAACCTTTATTAAGTCAATTATTAAAACATTAAGAACTAAAGTTATTTCTTTATGTTAAAGAAACAAACCATGATTACCAAGATTTTACTTTACAAGACAATAAATAAAATAATGACAAAAAAACTAGATAAATATTTATTCTAAGGTTATCTTTATATTTTTATAATTACTTGTTTTAAGAGTAAAACACCACCACCGGTGTGAACTTTTATTAATATTAAAGCCAAACGGCACTTACTTACCATGGAACGGGCTTTACATTACTCAATAGCGAAATGTTCCATAAAATTAAATGGAAAATAAAAAGTGCGATCTGTGCTACACAGCAAAATCAGATCAAATACAAAGTAAGTAAATACAAACTGTAATTATCCTTTTATAAAAAAATTTTCTGAACGTTGCCAATGGTCAGCGCGCAGCGCGCCGCCACTTGGCGCCTAGGCGCCAGAAGGGGTGTCTGGGCGCCTAGGCGCCAAACTGAATTTTTCTTGGTAGAGAACTTTGTACTGTGGCGCCTAGGCCTAGCTCCTGGTGCCTAGGCGCCACAGTTATAATTTCCGTTGACTTTTGCGTTCCCGTTTTTCGTTTCGCTTGTCCCGGTGCCATTCCAATGCTATGGTCCGCTTCTCCAACCTACAAAATGAAGGATCAAATCAAGAATCAGCTAAAAATATTAAGTGGTAAGGTAGAAAATTGTAGTCAAAGTTGACAAAAACTCAATATGTTTGACCACAAAAAGACGGGGCAGCTTTCGTGAATAAACTTTTATCATGTTAAACTTATTAAAGTTTCTGTATACAGGGTATCATTATTTAACTTGAGCAAGTTAACCTTTATATATATATATATATATATATATATATATATATATATATATATATATATATATATATATATAAATTCACATGTTATAATGATATATGAAATTTTGTGAGAATTTTGTACAATCATTTCAATAGTTTTAGTTAAATAATTTGTCTAACATGCATCCTAAGCACAATTAGTTTAAAATACCAGTCTATTGTTAACATTTATCACCGCCGGGCCGGGCCGGTCCCGTGTCGGTCTCGTGCCGGTCTCCGTCACCTCCTGGGCCGTGCCGAGCCCACTTGGCTCCCCCCCCTTTTCCAAGCCCATGAACGGCCCAAATGAAGCCGGTCTTATGCCGTGCCCGTGCTGAGCCGATCTTGACCGAGCCTGGGCCGGGCTTGATGCAAGCTAGTCCTGAGCCGGGCCGTGTCAGGACTGGCCCAATGAACACCTCTAGTGGAGCCTCGGTCTAGTAGGCAAATGCGATTATGCGAGCAAAGTCGGGGTTTTTGGTCGGAGGATTTGTGTCTGTGCTATGGTGCTGCTGGTGATTGGATTCGGGAAGGACATAAGTCAAGATACACAAGAATCCAAACATCAATTATCAAATAATTTATTCCCAACCTTTTCGCCCAAGGTTAAAAGTCTGTAAGAATATGGAAAGATTGAGTTTGAAGTCTAATCTCCTAATTCCCTCGTATCATGCTTAATACTAGTTCGGTGCTGTTCAAGTCTGGAAAAAGTGGACATTCTTCCTTATCTTATATATAAAAAGAAAAAGTTCATTAAGAAAACACAATAACATTAGATGTAAAGGAGAAACATATAACAATAAGATGCGTATTATTGTAAAGGTTGGAGAATTGCGTAGATTTTGATTCATCCAATTCCCTTGAGTTAATCTTGGATATCATAATCAATTGAGACATTCCCCCTTATCTTACATGCAACAAAAAAAAAAAAACAAGCTCAGTGAGAACATGTTCACGAGCACTAGGTGTAGAGGATGAAAGAAATTTAGTGCATAACTAATGAACACTTTAATTTTCATAAAATAAATACAAAAATTAAGACATACTTAGTTATTATTGAAGAACCGAGTGATAGTCTCCTTGATGAAAAATGCCTCTTTGAATGTATTCACAGAAGACGTGACTTGTTGTGAACACTCAAGATCAAATATTTAATTAACTTGGAAATACAAATAATTAAATATGTTGATTCACACCCAATACTCGACCATAATTCTCTTTGTTGTGATAGAAAAGTGTGTATGGCAAAATAGAATATGTAGAGCCTCCAGAAATTATATTCACTATTTCACTTTGCACAATTCCATTGCTCTCTATTTATAGGGGATGAATTGGCACTTATGAAGGATCATAACTCTTCATAAAAGGTCACAACTCTTCATAAAATGTTGTACTAGCTCACCAAGAGATGTTTTTATCCATCAATAACTTTTTCCCTTAAAATAAGGCAATAACTACCCTTAGAAGGAATGTGTTGATTCGGCCATAGAGTCACAACTCTTTTAAGAGTTGTGTCTCCTTAAATCAAGGCCATAACCACCTTCTAAAAATTGTTAAATTCGCCTAAAATATGACCATTCACTAAAAGTTATATTATTTCACTAATTAGGTTAGTTATGGTGCATAACTACCTCCCCAATAGTCATATATGTTGGGATAGATATATCCTTTCATTTAAAGGTTATATCTCTTCACAATATGGGTATTTATGGGGTAGTTATTAAATGGTTATCCCATGTGTCAAGGTGTACATGTACACTAACATATGATGTGACTACACCAAGCAAAAGTAAAACAAGTATATCTTAGTGCGTTAATAGAATTTAGTAATCATTCTTGATAACTAAATTCCAACAGCTCCCACTCGCTCTAAATATACTTGATGGAACACATAAATAATGATTAAGGAACACCTAAAACACATTATGACAAAAGAGAAATTGACATATGCAAGTTTGGGCGTGTAACCTTAGGCATGACAACAAATCTCCTCACTATGCAGTGGTTAAATATACATATGAGAATTATCTTCACCACAAATTCTTGAACTAATCAAAGATCCTTGAACAAATCAAGGTTTATTAATAATATATATATCATTAATCATGCCTATATGCCTCAAGACTTTGTTGATACATAGTTTGGCTACAACATATCTCTTCTGTGAGTTTATTAATAAACTCTTTGTCATGTACCAAACTTGGGATGCATCCATTTTTAAAGTCACTTTATACTTGAATCATGTGGTACACTAAGTAATACAATATTACATCAAGTACTAATTATGAGCGCTCGAATTCAAGTATAGATGACATTATATCAACTATTTGACTTGTAACACATGCAATTAAATTGTAATTTGCAACAATTTTCAAACACATTATAAAGTCTTTCCCATCGCACTCACTATATAGTAACTTAAAACCTAATGATTACTCGATGAGAAACATATCTGGCCGCATTATCATAGTCATAGGAAGCTCACTAAAGTAATATATGATTTTAAATCACTAAATAGTAGTCAATAGTGAGTCGAGGCATGGTGAAAGAAATTCATACATAAGTAAGATAAGATAAAACTTACTTATTTTCTTTCTATGGTCAATTTGACAAGTCAAAAGATACACTAGATATGTACAAATGTCATGGTATGTTCGTGTCCACAATCATAATGTTTAATAACCACTATTTAGCAGGTGTCTATCTCCTTCTCAAACATTGTTTGTGTGACTCCATGTGGACTTCTACTAGAAGCATATGTCTTTAACAAACCATACAAGTGTCAAACTTCTCACATATGAGAATTTCACTTTGTCACATAGGTTTGGATGTATGTGTGGGCATACAAACACGGTGTGACTAACACCTTACTTTGATCTTGAACAAATAATTTAGATCAAGATTACCTTTATGCTAAAGTTGTCACAAGTTGGATTATGTAACTCCCACTTGGATGTAAATTTTAATTATGTCACATATGACTAATTTAAGTAACGACTTACATTCAAGACTTTAGTGGTCTCATCCTTGTTCATACTCTAGGAACAAAGGTAGGTTATTTGTGTGAGAAAACCAACCTTCAACCTATACCTGGACATATATTTGATTTTTGTTGTGAAATAAGCTATATATATGATAATATGTATGACACACATGTCATACAAGTATCTCTTATAAGAATATACACATATATGACAAACATGCACTACACATATGTAGTACAACTTATCATATCTTCGTACTAATAAGGAGACAAAAAATGAAGTTAATCTAACTAATTAGTTAAACTAACTCTAACTTCATTTCCATATATTACATTTCAATAGTTATATCATTGACTTTACATTTTCATGAAATATGAACACCAAGGATGCATAAACTATCGCTAAGATAGTTCAATGCCAAAACCACTACTAAGATAGTACTTAACCTATATGAGTCATGAATAACTCTTATATTTCATGAAAACAAGGTCTTTTGTAAATAAAAAAAATACCAAATAAATAGATTGCTTACATAAAGCAATTTCTTTTGCACAAAGCAAAATGATATAACAAAATTTAGATGCGTATTCATCTATAAACTTAACCATATTTTAATATAGTAATATTACCTTGATAACATTCATTGTCATTGTCTCATTACATCCCAATGATGTAATAGGACATATACCATATACTAATATGGTTCTTAGGATATATTCAAAATGAATACTTGAACTAATTGTCTTGATCAACTTGGCTAACATATGATCATGTACACCGCATGATACATGTTAGACTTAAATAAGGAACTAATCCAAACTCTTCTATTCTAGAAGAAGTACTTAAGGAATTATGAGTAACAACCATAAGTTAGACTTGAAATATGGCCCAAGAACAGAATAGCTATTTTTTGTATTATCTCAAACCAAGTTTAAGATTGCATATACAGTACTTTGAGACCTTAGTCTCGAAGCTTATTATACTATATAATCTTTAGGCTATTTTATGAGTTCAAGGCCAAAAGCCATGGAAAACGTAATTTCATGGAAGCTTCCTCACTATTTAAGAAAGTTTAAGCTTATCATCTACTAGATGTAAGCTCATATCCAAATCTAACTTTTGTTACTATAATGAACCTTATGTATACAAATTCCATTAAAAGTGTAAAGTTATCCATATATGGATCTTCAACTTTTAAATACATCCCCATTAAGTCTCTATTGAGTTTAAGATCAACTAATGATACTTAGAACCCAACAGTTCTCATATAGCCTCTTTGGCCAAATGGAAAATCATTGATGTTTAGATTATCTCTTTATGGCAATTTTGTATTTCTAATTTTGACAATTAAATAGCCATTTTCACTTATGAAAATTCAATTGATTTAGCACTTACGTCAAATCAATGGATTCACTATAAGGTGCATAACTTCATGCCGTAAACTCATTTCTTAATCACCTTGATATTGCACTTATGCTAGATACAAAATCTATTAATATGACCAACATATGGTTTTGATAAGATACTAATAATCAAGAACACAAAAGAATCAAATATCTTAGTGAGCCTTGGACTATTTTTTCTCGAAAGAAAAAATTCATAAGCTCTACGTATATTAAGGTGTCCAAATAAGAAAACTAAAATGAACATTTATAATCATTAGCCTCTTACAACTTAACCAAAATGACATCTTTTCAAGATTCAATATTATGATCCCCTACACATTTCATGTCAATTAACTTTCTTCTTTAAATGTTAATTTGTTGCCTAAGAAGACACATTTTCTTCCTCTTGGTACTTACATACTACAAGAATGGCAATGACATTAAAATCAAATTTGTACAACCTTTTGGATGTTAAAGTTTGTTAAGATGGGTCATTTAACCATATCACAGTAGGTATGGCATCAACTAACATTAGAAGACATTTGATTCTAACTTTTTGAATGACTATGAACAAGATATTCTCCACAATTTGAGATACTCAAATTAGAATATTTCTTGTTAATAAAGAGTACATAATTCTTGTTAATGCTTTCCAAATAAGTTGAGATGTGTGCATGGATCAGCTACCTTGATAACCATAAATACACTACTTGAATCTTTTTTATAATTACTTCATACTCATGATCAAATCATGAATACATGATCAATCAAGTTAATATTTATGATTTGGCAAAATGATGAAAATCAAACATAAAAATTGCATAAAAATGCATAATGTCAATTTTAGACATTACTTGGTTCATCTATATCAAGACAATACCAAGTGTGCCTCCCTCTTAACCAATATCAACCATTTTTCTTTATGCTATAGTTATCTACTTGAATATCTCAAGATAGACTAATAAGGAAAAAAACATCTTGATTTTGCACATTTGCATGATCATTTTAGCATTTGAAGGGTATTGAGTCCTTGGGTTTTAGGCCTATTTCCTGATGAAGATCATCAATCTAACCACCACAACCATAATCACGATAATTTTGATGACCAATCTATTTAAGTTCAAGAAATGATGGTAGCAACATATTTACCATTGGCCTTAACAATTTCTATACAAAATAGGTTGTATCCAATGCTCCTTAAGCATTAGATTGTATAAACTCAAATTTTCTTTCAAGAAACATTTGTATGATTGATAGTATGAAATAAAATTTAAATGATTATATCTAGAACATAATCTAGACTTGATGTTCATTGAACCTCAAAATATTCTAAGTAAATTGCTTAAGAGACATGTTAATTGAAACATTCTCAAAACATGGCCAATGCTAGTTACTTTGCACTTATGCAAAATAAATACATTTGTAAGGTCACTTCATAAAAAAGAACTAAGTGAATCACTTATGACACATTAGTACTTTTTCTTAGCCTAAATGTGCATTCTCAGAATATCACTTTTGATATCCAAGTAAAAAAAAAAACTTACTAAAATTTATGAAAAAATTAGTCACTAAGACTATATGGCCATAATTCAAGAAACAATGAATTATTATTATTATTACTAAAATAAATCATCATGTATAGGAAAAATTTACATGACAAGCAAAATTTGTAGAAAGAATTTAAGAGGAACACATTCTCTTAAACTAAGTACATATTACACAACTAATGTGTATTTTTCACTAAAAAGTCTCGCATGACCAACTCTTTATCTTCAAACTTAAAATTTTGTTTACTAGAGACACATATGTTTTTTTTAAATAATCATTCTCACAATAAATGTGAGTTTTAACCCATCAATTACCAATTCACAAATAATTTTGATTCGGCCAAAATTTATATACTGTATATAGTGTAAAGTTTGAAAAGAATGAGAAACTTTGTACAATAGTCACTAAGCAACCCTTTGCTTAGATTTCTTTGCAATTACAAACCAAACATTTAGTTTGTTTTTTTTTTTTTTGCCTTTTTCAAAAAACTTTAAACATGATGAATAATAACTTCATTTCACTTAGCACTTCCTGAAACATCTTTGTACATTATGACCTTTTTGTCATCATCAAGTTTCAGATCAAAACTTAGTTCATTTATAACTTCACTTATGTGGCAACGTGGAGGTTTTTGGGAGTCGCCACCAATCGATTTCGCCTAGGTCGATTGGATACCTATTATAGTTTGCGAGAGATTCTAAGATCGTGAGTCGGTTACGCTAAAATAACTCTATTAAAGTACTCATAAATTGGTACCATGAGGTTCAGTTTTTATCTTTTCCTAACTGTTTATTTCTCGATTTAATCTTTGATTCAAAATCATTTTAATGAAAAATTAATTCCAAACCGTGAATCTTATCAGATTAACCGGATATGGAATTTTAAATCTTGATACTTGTTTTTTTATAATAATTTTAATAATTCCAAACCGTGGATTCTATTGAATCACTCGGATCTGGAATTTAATGAAATTTAGTTTTTATTTATTATTTAATGTTTTAATTAATTATTAATCCATATCAAAAATTTTATCGAATTATCCGGATATGGATTTTAATGAAATTTAGTTTTTATTTATTATTAAATATTTTAATTAATTATTAATCCATATCATAAACCCTATCGAATTATACGAATATGGATTTTTCAATCTTGATGCTTAATTTTTATTCATTTTTATTAAAAATTTGATATCTTTCCAAATCCATGAATCCTATTGGATCACTCGGATATGGAACTTGATAAAAATTTTAAATTTTTATTTAATGTTAATTATTTAATTAATTATTAATTTTTGTCATAAATTTTTTTTGACGAAATATAGATTTTTAATGAGTCTTAATATTAATTTATTTTTTTAAAAAAAAATATTTTTATTTTAAAAAATTATTTTTATTCATTTTTTGTTTGATGAAAGATTTTTTTTTAAAGTAATTATCTAATCCATAGATTAAAAAAAATTTTGTGGAATGATTGGGTTATGATTGATTTATTTATTTATTTTTATTTAAAGGAAATAAATGGTTAAATTTTGTTATTTAAAGGGAATAAAAAAATAAAAAAAAAAAGATAAGTCTTAATATTCAAATTAATGTTTAAAATAAAGTGGGGGCACTTAATTACTGACATAAAAATAAATTGCATAAAAAATAAATAAATAAAGAAATAAATAAAATAAAGAAATAAATAAAGTGCAGAAAATAAAGAAATAAATAAATAAATAAAAATAAAGAAAGATAAATAAAAAGAATGGGGGCGTTTAGCCATTCACATAAAATATAAAAGTGCATAAAATAAATAATTGCAGAAAAATAAACAAATAAAGAAAGTGGGGCTTTTTCGCGTCCACATAAAAAAATAAATGTACATAAAGTAAATAATTGCAGAAATTAAATAAATAAAGAAAAGTGGGGCTTTTTGGCCATCCACTTAAAAAAAAGTGTATAAAATAAGTAATTGCATAAATTAAATAAATAAAGAAAAGTGGGGCTTTTTTGCCATCCACTTAAAAAATGAAAGTGCATAAAGTAAATAATTGCATAAAGTAAATAAATAAAGAAAAATGTGGCTTTTAGCCATCCACCTAAAAGTAGGAGGTATAACCTTCCATATAAAAGAAATTGCATGAAGTAAATAATTGCAGCAAAATAAATAAATAAAGAAAATGGGGCTTTAAACCATCCACTTAAAAAATAAAATTGCATAAAATAAATAAATGCATAAAAATAAATAAATAAATAAAGTAGGGCTTTTAGCCATCCACTTAAAAGTAGGAGGTATAACCTTTTATAAAAAAAATTGCATAAAGTAAATAAATGCATAAAAGTAAATAAATAAAGAAAGTGAGGCTTTTAACTATCCACTTAAAAGTAAGAGGTATAACCTTCCATAAAAAAAAGTACAAGAAAGGAAAAGAAGGTAAACATAACAATAAAAGAAACTTGTTAATGGCCCATCTGTAAAAATAAGAAAAGTTAATTGCTTATATAAATGAAATAGAAAAGTTTGAGAATTAGAGAGGAGTTATACCGAGATTAGAATTAACTTTTAATCGAGCTGTGAGTCCGCGAACGGATTTTTGCTCCGATTTGATGTCGAGTGGACGATTAATTGTCGACTGGTATTGGGCTTGTCAAATAATGCGGCAATTATCTTTTTTTTTTTTTTTTTACTAGAAGTTTAAGATTTCCGTAATTCTTCTTCTATTTTTTCTTCATTGTTTTGTAAGGTTTTTAAATAATTATCCAAACCATAGATCTTATCAGATCAGCTGGATATGGATCCAGATGTCCTTGAAATCACGGGATTTTATCAAATTTACCAAGAATTTGAGAGGAACATCTTATTCTAAGCTGTGAATCTTACTAAACCAACCGGATTCGAATGAATAATCTATCTTAGGATTTTATCAAATCACTAAGAACGGATTCCTAAAAATTTAAATGTTATTTAACCAATAATTTGGTACACATTAAATTCATTACAAGAATTTAAATTAAGCTAATCTAAAAATAAAGATATATAAATAAATAAATAAATAAATATACATACCAAACCAAAATCCCATGTTGTTCTCCTATTTCAATTTGACCGAAATTAATTTTTTGTCAAAAAAAAAATGCGCGTCAACGGCGGCGTCCCTCCTGCGGCGAATCGCTGCCCAATTAGCGATGTCCTGCATCGCCGCCGCCGTGATCCGATTAAACCCATCTTGATCCGTCACGTTCTGATCGTCCAATATGACCACCCTAGGCACTTCTTCATAGATCCCGAAGAAGGACTCGCTGGAGTAGTGTAGGAAGCAGACGTCGTACCAGATGATGGCAGATTTTGTAGTGGGACAACGCCGGGTTACGTCTCGGGTGGCCAAGGAGATGCAGTTCCGGCGAGCGTTTGATGTATCGTCGCCACGGCAGAGGACGACGCCGTAAGCGTTGGTGGGGCTCCTGCCGAAGGTGGCGTTGTGGTAGCCGGCGACGTTTTGGGTGGCGTTGGAGGAAAGGGAAGAGAGGACGACGACGGCACGGCGAGGGAGAGGTGGAGGAGGAGGGAGAGAGAGAGAAATAGAGAGAGAGGTGATTTTTGCTAGAGGGAGAGGAGAGTCGTCGGAGTGGAGTTCGCGGGAGAAGAAGAAGAAGGGCCGGGGAGCCGAAAGGGAAGAAGAAGGGTGGCCGGGAAATCAGGAAGGGGGGGAGAGGTTGAAGACGCGTTCGGTGATGGTAGCGTCTGAAACAAGGAGAGTGCCGGCTGTAGCTGGGGGAGGAGAGTTTTTTTTTTTTTTTTTAATTTTTTTTCGTTTCAGATTTTTTTTTTCTATGCTAATCTCTCTCTCTCTAATCCCTTTCTCTCTCTCTTTTTTTTTTTTAATTCCTCTCCCCCCCTTCTTTTTTGTTGCAAATGCCTGCTAATCCTCCCTATTTAAGATAGAGGCGGCGTGATTACGGGTCAAAAAAATGCAGCCAGAATAATTGGGTAAAGTGCTAGTATAGGTCCAAAATAATTATGGAGTTGCTGATTTAGGCCCATATTTCACGTAAATTTTCAATTTCACCTATTATTTCTCCCATCTGTCAATTGAGCCTTAAAACTTCAGGATTTTATCAAATTAGCCCCAAAATAAAATGCTTCCAAAAAGAAAAATTATTATTTTTGTTGCTTTTTTATTTTTATTTTTATTTTTTTTTATTTTATCCACACACACCCATAAACAATTTAATTTAATTAATTTTAATTCTTTTTTCTCTTTTCTTCTCTTTTTTTTTTTAAAAAAAATAATATTAATTAATTAATTAATTTAAATTTTTTTTTAAAAAAAAAGGTCGGACGAAATTAGGTGTCGACAACTTATAAAGTTAGCAATCTACAACATGTAATAATTAGTACATTTAATATATGCATATAATATCACAACAAGATAATTTCAAACACAAGTAAAATAAAATAACTTATCCATACCAAAATAAACCAAAAATATGCGCATGCACATGTAATCAAATATGCTTTGACAAATTTTTATTATTTTAGTTTTACTTGTCTTAAATTGCCCTGTAACATTTAAATAGTCATTATTGGCACAAAGCTAATAATATAATTGAAAAAACCATATATGCAATCTGACTTACTAGTGTACCCAAAAAAAAATTTTAAGAATACAAAATTCAAAAAAATGCACAGATTGCATATGCATAAGGCCGAATACACAAAAATAATCTATATGTTTATCAACATAATTTTTGCTTAACTTAATGTACATAGTAAGTCTAAACATGCATGTTGATTTCAGATTTAGTAACCAAAACTAAATCCTAGCACATAAATTAAAATTATGGTCGATTATATTGATATCACATGCAAAAAGTTTTCAAACAACCTTAGGCTGTCTAAGGGAGCATGCATATTGAACCTGGCTCTGATACCAATGAAGGAAATTTAGTACACAACTAATTAGCATTTTAATTTCCATAAAATAAATACTGAAATTAAGGCATACTTGGTTATCATTGAAGAACTGAGTGATAGTCTCCTTGATGAAAAATACATTTTTGATGAAAAATGCTTCTTTGAATATATTTGCGGAAGACGTTACTTGTTGTGAACACCGAAGATCAAATATTTAATTAACTTGGAAATACAAGGAATTAAATATGTTAGTTCACGCCCAATACTTGATCATAATTCTCTTTGTTGTGATAGAGAAGTGTGCATGGTGAAATATAATATGTAGAACCTCCAGAAACTGTGTTCACAATTTCGCTTTGTACAATTTTATTGCCCTTTATTTATAGGGGATGAATTGGCACTTATGAAGGGTCATAACCCTTCATAAAAGAGTTACAAATCTTCATAAAAGGTTGTACTACTTCACCAAGAGGTGCTTTTATCCACCCATAACTTCTTCCCTTAAAATAAGGCAATAACTACCCTTAGAAGGGATGTATTTAGAGTCACAACTCTTCTAAGAGTTGTGTCTCCTTAAATCAAAGTCATAGCCACCTTCTAAAGGTTGTCAAATTCGCCTAAAACATAACCCTTTACTAAAAGTCATGTTATTTTACTAACTAGGATAGTTATGAAGCATAATTACCTCCCCAAGGGTCATATATGCTGAGATAGACATATACTTTCTTTTAAAGGTCATATTCCTTCATAATATGAGTAGTTATGAGGTAGTCATTAAATAGTTATCCCATGTGTCAAGGTGTACATGTACACCAACATATGATGTGACTACACCAAGCAAAAATAAAACACGTATATCTTAGTGCGTCTATAAAATTTAGCAATAATTCTCGATAACTAAATTCCAACAGAGGAGAAGCGTGTAACAATAAGATGGGTATTATTGAAAAGCCAGAGAATTATGCAGATTTTGATTGATCCAAATCCTTTAAAGCTATCTTGGATATCATAATCAATTGATTCTAATAAAAAATTTATGGTCATTGGAATCATAGTTGTAGTTAGGGGTGAAAAAAAGGTTGGGTTTTTTTTTTCATGTAGCTTGAGCTCGAATTGAGGCTTTTCAAGTCAAGCCCATTTGAGCTCAAGCTGAAAAATGGGCTCGAACTCATTTAGAGCCGAGCTCAAGCCTGAAGAAACTCGGCCCCATAAGCTCGCAGGCCTAATGGGCCTTACATTTTGTCCCTTTGGACCCTTTTCCATTAGGCCCTACAGGCCTTAAGTCACCTTTACTCTTTTAGTCCCTTCATCTCATGCCTTGACTAAATCTAGGGAACACCCAATCGGCCACTACCGATCGATGACAATCACAGCCGACCAAGAACCAACCTTGCTTACTCGATGGCTATGCCTTCAGCCTGGTTACCCAATGCCTTAAGATCCAGTGATAGCCCCAATTGAGGTGCCCCAAGCTTAGCAAATGGTGGCCAAGGGTTGATGCCCTAAGAAGACACCGGACACCGAAAACCCAAGACTCTTCCTACCTAACAGGATTGTCTAATCATCGGAGACCCAGGATGCCCAATCACAAATCTAGATTTTCGCACTTTTACCAATTCCATAATTTATCTGGTTGTGTGCTTGAATTCCTTATGAGTTAAATTGCGGTGCCCCAAAAATCGACGCAGTAGCCGGCAGAGAATGGACTTTGGTGGCTTTGTAGTTAAAGTGAGGAAGATGATGGCTCAGTTGTGAAGTTCACAAAATCAAGGTAGAAAAACAAAAGATTAGAAAGTTTGGGATAGGTTCTCCATTTTTATCTTCTCTGGTTATCTATATAAAAAATTACAGATTTAGTCTCCATCTTTCATCTAAGTTGTAATTATGATACTAAAAATTTATGTGTAATTTGAGCCTAATGAGCCTTCAGGCCAAGCTCGAGTCTAAAAAGTTGGGCTTGAGCATTTCAAGCTCGAATCCAAGTAGTACCGAATTGCAAAGGGGCTGGGCTCAACCCAGCCCATTTTTGCCCCTGGTTGTACGTAGTTGGTTAAAATTAACTACTAACTAGGTGATACTTTGGTCTTTGGGAGTCAGACATGAAAATTTGCAGGATTTGTAAAATGTCCTTGCAATTGGGAGGGCAATTGTCTTTATTAGGTTAAATACTAAAATAATATAATGTAACTAGTACTTCATCACAGGCCAAACAATTAATAAACAAATTTGTCATACTATGATTATGTTTCAAAGAAAAAATGAAGTTACAGAAGAATTATAAATCAACCAGCGATATAGTTAAAAAATTTTTAAAAAATAAAACATTGCAAAATTTTTATAAACCAATTTTTTGAAATAGAAAACAGATTGCATAGGACACGAAGATCTTCAATATGTTCATAATATCATGAATGAACAAAAATGTCTTATTCTAAAGTTGAAGGATGAAGTCATGGCATTATTACATATTCAAGATCTTTCGTCTAATGTATCCCACAGTTACTCTTGGACGCTTCTTAGGATTAGATTGACTAGCAAAAATGGCTAATTTCAAAATATTAGGATAAATTACAAAATCTCATAAAGACTAAGGACCTAGTGTAGAGCGCTTTTCTTCTTTGGACAATTCTTCTTGGGCCAAAAAAATAAGGGCTGAGGCCCAAAATTCATAAGCCAAATCATCCTGTAGTTTAGTCTAATATATTTTAAAAACCTATACTTTACCTCTATCTTTTTTACACTATTTAATAACAACTTCTAAAATTTTAATTTAATTACACGCTATTTGTATTCCTATAATTTTAATCTCTTCAATATTTTTTTTACAGATAAAAAATATTTTAAATTATTAATTTTTGTTTATAAATGTAAGAACAATATTTTTTGTAAATGTAAAATAGTATTTTAAAATTATTAGAACATAATTATAAAAATTTTAAATTAAAATTTAAAAAATTGCTACCGGATAGTGTAAAAGAAGTAGGGGTCAAGTGCAGGCTTTTCAAAAACAAGAGTGAAAAAGTACCAATGGATTGAAATTATAAGAAAATGAAGACCATATAGTTTAAATTAATATTTCAGATTTTTTCTTGGATAGTGCAAAAAAAACATAGAGAAAATGTGTATTTTCAAACCTAAGGGGAAACTATAATATCAACTAAAGTTAGTGTAATAGTAAATAATCCCTTAATTTATAAATTTGGAAAATTTTCAATAAAGTACTTAAATAGTATTCGAATGTGAAAATTTTTCTCATTTTTGTTTTTTACATTTTCTTTGATAAAAGTTTGGGTGCGTAGTTTGTTTTAAGAATGTGCACAAAATTGTTTTCTAAACATTGTAAAACTCATGTTATAAAATAAAAACCTTGTTTTTAGATGTTCTTCATTTTAACGCATAAGTTTTTCAAAACTTAGAAAATAAGATTTTTCACATCTTTAAAACATGTTATACACTCAAACTTTATTATAGAAAATTTTAAAAAAATTCAACAATTTTCCACAACTAAACACTAACATTTTCTTGGGATTAGTTCACAGGCCAACGGTCCTGGAGGACAACGAGCGATGGGAGGATGATGAGATGAATGGTGATGAGATTCGGGAAGACGATCGGATGAACAACGGTGAGATTCGGGACGACAGGAGGACGATAGATGATAGGATGACAAGCAACGGTAAGATGATTAAATGAATGGCGGCAACAAAGAGAGCTTCACATCTTCAATCTACTCTTGGCTTGGATGATGTGGCTTGCTAGTTGTAAGCATGGCCATTGGAATACGGCAATGGTGAGGAAAAGAGAGATCGGTGAGCAAACGAAAGATAAAAAATGTGAAGATGAGTGTTAGTGTTTTGTTTTCCCAAAAACAAAATAAATTTTATTTATTAGTTATTTGTTAAGACACTTTTTTATTTCACTTTAGACATTTTTATATATTTATTAGATACTTTTTTTTATTCATTGAATCATACACCTTTATTTATATTTATATTATTTCATACATTTTTACATTTTTGTTTAAACACTTGTACATATTTAGTAATTTTTTTTTAATTATTTCAAACAGTTATTTTCTAAAAATAACAAATTGTTTACAAGTTGATTCAGACATGTTTACATATCTCTTTAGACATTTTTTAATATTGAATCATACACTTTTTCTTATTACTTTAAATGCTTTTTTTAAATTATTTCAAACAGTTATTTTCTAAAGATAACAAATTGTTTACAAGTTGGTTCAGACACTTTTACATATCTCTTTAGATATTTTTCAATATTCAATCAAACTTTTTTCTCTTATTGATTCAGATATCTCATTATAATAAATTATTTTTATATTACTTTGCAGACACTTTGACATACTGTATTAGATATATTTACATTTTATGGCAGACACTTTTATGCACTGTGTCAGACATTTCTTTATGCTTATCTTTAATAGTTTTGCAAGTTATTTTTATGAACAGACGTCAGGGTAGGCAAGGAAGTTTTAGGCGATGATGACTGATGATATGAAATCCATATGCAAGCAGCAACATGGTGATGATGACAAGATCTGGAGATGAGCAATTACAAGATTTGGAGGCGATGATAATGGCAAGACTTGGAGGTGGCGGCGGTTGCAATGATGGCGGTGGACATGACAACTGTAGCAAGGTAGGTTTTCAGGAGGTAATGGTGAGTTTTGGTCTAATGACAAATTAGTTAATTTTTTTATTGGTTTGTGAGTTTTATATAGAGGAATTAGGGATAATTTAGTATGTCTAATTAGACATAAATGTAAAAATAAAAATTAGAAATAACTCATCAAGATTTATTCTCTGCTTAAGGGTATTTCGGGCTTATAGTAAACCCACCACAGTAGCTAAGATTTCTGTTATTTGATTTTTTTAATCTTCAGCTTCATTTTATTATTATTATTATTATTAGAGTTAATTACACTTTGCCCTAGCCTTTTAATAAAATCCAACAACAACTTCTGAAATCATAATTTAAATATTACGGTAGCTATTTTCCTGTAATTTCAATATGTATGATATTTTTTTACAGTTAATGGACATTTTAAGTTATTAGTTTTTTCATTCTGTATATGTAATACAATATTTTGTAAATGTCAATTAACTGTAAAAAAAATATCATACAAATTGAAATTACTTGAAAATGAGTATCATACAACCTAAACTAAAATTTCAGAAGTTCCTATTGGATTGTATTAAAAAGGTACAGGTAAAGTGTATATTTATGAAATAAACAGGGTAAAGCGTAATTTCATCTAAATCTTATGGGGCAAATTATAATTATTCCTTATTATTATTATTGTTATGGAATTTGTGAAAGGGCGATAAGGCTAACGTAAACAGCGTTTTTTTTTTTTTGTAATCAGAAGATAACAATAAAGCTAAGGTAAAATAGATGCCGCATTAAGTGGACTTCCGAGATATTATCCCCTAGGACAATGACCACGATACTTCGGTAGCTTGCCTCCAGATTTGCTCTGATCTCCTATGCTAATAAAGAGATTGATGGATGAGTAGCAATAGATCCTCATAGTACTTGTAAAATCTATGCACAATTAGAGATAAAGGTGCAGCATGGGATGGTATGATTCTTTGCTACAGTGGTAGTTTCCAACAAACTCTAAAGTTCCGCCTCCAGAACTGATGTGCAATGGGGAAAAAAAGTCCTCATTGAAGTTTGGGAGGCCCACTAACTCCTTTCCAGACCCAAATCGCCACTCCCAGCCCGAGACACTGTGTCCAAGCTTCGTCAATTAGGAAAATTTCTAGTTTTTGATATATGGCTTGTAAAGTCTTTGAGCCCTATGTTTGGCAAAAAGGGTGGGGTTGATTATAAAAAAATTTAAGATATTGAGAATGGTAAGTCCTTGCTAACAAGATTTGGTTTAGAAGGTCGTCATGTCTTGGTTTAATTGATTACAGATGGAAAGAACTGCTCTAAAATACACACTCATTTCTTCCAAACCAAATAAGTCAGAGAGTTGAGGCAATAAAGGATAACCATTATAGTTGCCATTTTCTTTGGCTCCAAAGAAAAGAACAAAGCCAAAATTCAAATCTTGGGAACACTGATGATGAAGGTTTTTGATAGAAATTGCCCCAAACCTCTTAGGATCCTTGGCATTGCCAAAAAATATGTAATGGTATTTCAGGTTGGTTCTGCATCTAGCACATGTTGGGTCTAAAAACCCACCATAAGAGGCTAGATTGACATCGGTTGGAAGGGCATTGAGAAGGCATTTTCAAAGAAAAACTTTGAATTTCTGGGGCATATCATAGGCCGGTATGTGTTTTAAAATTGTGGTGAGGCCCGGGTGTGGAGATGGTGTAATGGAAGTAGTTGTTGGATTTAGGAGGGGTACTGATTGTTATTAAAGTTGAAGGGTGTAGCCATGTTTGGTATTATAAGAGCCTGAACTGTTCCCTAGCTAGGCAACAGTGTCTTGCTTTTGTAGATTACAATTGAGGGGGATTTGGAGGATTTGATCTTTGATTTGTCTAGGGAAATGGGTTTGAAGGGATTACTAGGACCACTCACCGTTCATAGTGTTTATTAGATTGGAGACTTTCAAGGATAGATCGGGTAAGGTGCAATGGGATAGTGAGACTAGATAAGATGATGATATACTTGGAATCCAAGCATCTTCCCAAACTTTAATAGAGTTACCGTTGCCGATTATCGATTGGTGATGGTGCTTTAAGATTTCCCTTCCATAGACCAAACTTCACCAGATTTTGGGTGCTTTTTTTGGAGCTTTTGCATGCCATATTTTTTGGAGCTTTTGCATGCCAGACTGAATAGGTATGTCTGTATTTAGCCAATAAGATTTGTGCCACAAGTTTATTGGAATCTCCTGTAAAAATTCACCAAAAGGTTTTTACAATGAAGGCCTGGTTAAATAGTCACATATATTTAATTCCTAATCCTCCAAGTCCTATTGGAAGATTGATTATACCTGCATGTTTCATGGGCAATCCTTGTCTTTCAGTTGATCCAGACCACCAGAACCTAATAAAATGTCTTGACATGTTGTCAGACATTGTAACTGGGACTTTAAGAAGAGACATCACGTAAATTGGGATTGAGGAGAAAGTGGACTGAATCAGGGTTAACCCTCCTGCATTGTTATGAAGCTTCCATTTCCAGCTTTCCAGCCTCTGCTTAATTTTATCTGCAAGAAATTTATAAGAAGCCTTTTTTGTTTAAGTCTTGACACACTGGAGCCCTAAATAGTTCAAGATCCCTCCGTTAATCTAGAAAGGCAATATGTTCAAAGCTTCTGATTGAACTGTTTCTAGAACATTGGTGCTAAACATCCATTCTGATTTTTGACAATTGATTTTCTGGCCCGCAGCTTTTGAGAAAAGATTTAGAGTGTCCATGATTATTTTAAGTGATGTAGACATAGGGCAAAAGAATAGTATGCAGTCATTAGCAAAAAAAAGATGATTAATAGCCGGTCCACTTTTGCTGGCTTTAAGGTGTACTAATTGTCCTGCTTATTGTAGATGCAAAAGATGATCAGACAGGGTTTCAGCACATAAGATAAAAATATATGGGGATCATGGGTCTTCTTATTGGATCCCGACTGATGGATTAAACCATTCAATGGTGTTTCCAGTAACCAAGACTGAATAGGATATAGCAGTGATGCATTGCATAAGTAGATGGATCCATTGATCTGGGAATGCCATGGAGCGTAAAACTCTTTTGATAAGTGACCATTAAAGTCTATCATAGGCTTTGCAAATATCCAGCTTGAGGGCAGCCTTACATGCTTGTGGGCCACTTTGGCAATTAGTTTGTTGAAATACATGAAGAATCTCATGAGCAATTATGACATTATCCTGGATCGATTTACCTAGGATGAATGCACTTTGCATCGGAGACGCCAGGGAATTAAGGATTGGTTTTACGCGGTTAACAAGAGTTTTGGCAATTATTTTATAAAGGGTATTGCAATCATTGATGATTTTGATTTATGGCCTTTTAGGGATAAGAGTAATAAATGATCAGTTGGTCTTTTTAAGCATGTGCCCACTATTCAGGAATGTCATGGATGCCGTTATGATTGAGTTGCCAACAGTTCCCCAAAACTTTTTAAAAACCACAGGTTGTAATCCATTTGGGCCTAGGGCTTTAAAGTTCCCTAATTGGAAGGCCGACTTTTTAATTTCATCCTTAGTGAATGGTTTTAGGAGAGATGATTGTTACTCAGGTCATAATGTTTTGGTGATGGATGAGCATAAACGCTCCTGGGCTAATTCCCAGATAACGTAAACAGCTTAGTTACAACTCTTCTACCACTTGTTGTTTTCTTAAGGGAAAACTACTAAAAGTACCTTGAGATATGCTCTAAACTACAGTTTTACCTCTCTTTTTCAAATACCTAGACTTACCCCCTTAACATTTAACTCCATTAATGGACGTTATTAAAGAAAAGAGAAAATATTTGACTTTGCCCTCCTTGCTTTCTTTCTTTGAAACTTTACCTCCCAAGTTTCTAATGATTTTAATTGAATAGCTCCAGCCCTACTTCTCTCTCCCCTCCGTCCAGTGCTCCTCCCCGCCGCCCTTCTCCGGACCCTCCTCTCCGACGTCTCCTCCCTGCCCTTCTCAGGTCACTCTTCTCCGCCTCCTCAACGACGTCTCTTCTCCTGCTTTCTAGACTCTCCTCTCCGTCTCCGGTCCCTCCTCATCGTCTCTCCTCTATATCACAGCGTCATGCTGCGATTAATTGTCGTGACTGAGTCATTTATATGACCTACTTCAAATCCTTGAGCGCCGTGGGAAGCTCGTTCCTCGAGTCAGCGAATTTGTGAAGAGAATCATTGATGAGAACCGAAGTGAGTCAGGAAAACTTGCCGAACAGTGCCGCTAATGCCCATCTGTCAGAGCCCACCAGCCCGGGCTTCCGGAGGAGTGGCGGGAATCTGATCCAATTGGGCGCCTCCGTAAAGCCCTGAGCTATTCGTTAGATCTGGGTGATTCTTCTCTGCTCCACCCCAGTTCACGATCGCCTCCTCTGTTCAAACGGGGCAACCAACGTGATTCCCATGTGATTTCGATTCATTGCACCGCCGTATCTTCCTCCACCCTCGCCGAATCTCTGCCACCATTCCGTTCCTGAGGTTTGTGTCTGGATTTGTTTCAAATTGGGAATTCAGGTGTGAGGAAGGGGCCTAATTTGTTGGTTTTGTTGGTTGTGAAAGTTGGGGCAAAATTTTTATAGAAGAATACTGAGAGAGTAAAAGAGAATTATTCCTTTTCCTGTCTTAACAGTCATTAACAAAGTTAAATTTCAAGGGGGTGAGTGTATGCATTTGAAAAATGGAGGACAAAAATGTAGGTTCGAGCAAACCTTATGAGGGTTTTGATAATTTTCCCTTTTCTTAATGTAACTCAATCTTTTTAGTTTTTTGTTGACAAAAGGCATAATTTTGCTAATAAATTATAGAAGTAGGGTAATTTTTTCATTGATTTTTTTATGGGTAAATTTGTTATTAATCCTTTTGAAAGATGCAAATTTGCTATCAATATTTTATGTCGGGAGCAAATTTACACTGGCTGTTAAAATTCTTTAAGGTGGCAAGCGTGAAAAAAAAAAAAGGAAAAACACAATGTAAGTTTCAATTTCAAGTTTGCTTTACCCAACACATTAGTTTCTAAGTTTCTAAATATATCATTTTCACCATCGTCTTCGTTCCCCTATATCATTCGTCACACTTCAACTTTTTTGCTACTTGCATTACCTTCACTCTTTTACGCATCCCAATGACACTCTTTAAAATGCTCCTTAAAACAAACCCTAATCAAATATAATTCGATTAATGTAGATGAGATTAAATCTAGAAGCGATGTAGTGCTAAAATAAAAGATTGATGACAGTGGCCGTGGTGAGTTGCTTGGCGACAATGAGGAAGATGAAGCTTATAGAGCTTGGCAATGAGGGTCTGTGATCAAACACATGATTTTGATTTATTTAGGTGTTCTGAAAAGTTTAGTCAGTTAGGATTAAAGAGAAAACTTTTAGGGACTTGTTTAAAGTTGTGTCATATAATATTTTCTGAATAAACCGAATACCCCTACCATTTAAAGACTAGTGGCAAAATTGTCCACAATGAAAATTTTAATGGCAAATTTATATGCAAAAAAAATTAATGATAAAATTACTCTACCCCTATAATTTAGTGACAAATTTATCTTTTTTACTATATTTCTAGTACTTTTAACAGAGGATTAAAGTCCACATCATTTTTTATATTCAGAATCAAATAGGTAAAAATAGGCAGTAAGCTAAAGGGAAAATATCATTAAATTGGGGAAATGAAAATTGGCGATAATTATATAGTAGCAAAGTCAAAGCGGACATCATTATGAAGTAGAATATATCTGGTTATATTATGATCTTTTCGTGGTAAATAATTAAATATGTAAGTTTTTATTATTTTAAGTTTTATTCCTAGATTATACAGAACTTACTCTACAAAAAAATAGTAGAAGTACTTTTGACCTTTTCCACGTCCTCTTCACTTTATTTATTTATTTCTTTATTTTACATCTTAGTTCTTAAATTAGTAACTGTTAATTTTTTTTTTCAATTTATGTCTTGAATTTTGTATGAAAATATTCTTACTGAAACTGCTACAATTACACAGTTTTGTTGCTTGTGATATAAGAACAAACTAACGTGATACTTCGTAGCGTTTGGCGACTGCTTTGCTTGTGACATCACAAAAGGGGCCAACAGCTTGAATTAATATATATATATATATATATATATATAGAGAGAGAGAGAGAGAGAGAGAGAGAGAGAGAGAGAGAGAGAGATATTTACCCTTCCACAAAAAACAAAGCATTCATGCTTTTGGTAGCATGCGGACGAACCTACCAAAAGTCTTCAAGAAAACTTAGAAAAATGGAAATTTAATAATAATAAGAAGAAGAAGGAGGAGGAGGAGGCGGAGGAGCCAATTATTTGCTTGCATTAATGGTTAACCAGTCTGTTTTACACAACTTATATTTGGATGATGATTTTACTGATGAAAGTGTCGTTAGCCTAATATAAATGCCATCAAATCAAATGATTAGTCCTCCATAACAATTTTTTTTGGTGAAGAAAACATAAAATATGTACATCTCCCTTTGAGCCTAGACCTGGTAAAAGGACAGGGATTTAGTAACCTGCTAAGTGCTACTGAATTTTGATGTAGAATATTAGAACGTTACGTTAACCTTCACCAACTACATTTTTTTAAAAAATTGTTCTACTGCAAAAAATATATGTATTTAAAAAGAATATAGATAATTAGAGAAAAGTAATTACGAATTAAAGTTCTACTGCAATTTTTATTTAAGACCAATTATTTGGCTGCTGCTGCCGACACTTCTCTCTCTTTTCTAAACAAAAAGGGCTCAACGTGTGGCTTGCGCCACCTATCTCTTTCCCTCTACCTGTTTCCATGCACAAACAAATACACAAGCCACTCAACTAAATTTCTACTTCCCAGCTACAAAATTCTCCAATTTCATTAACAATCCCTTCTGGGTTCATCGGGAACACATCAGATTCGACGAAATCTCATCTGGGTCGTTCGCCAGAGAAGACGATGCTGTCCTCGAAGTCAGAATCCGACATCACAAGCCTCGCTCCGTCGTCGCCGTCGAGGTCGCCGAAGCGTCCCGTCTACTACGTCCAGAGCCCATCCCGCGACTCCAACGATGGGGACAAGTCGTCATCGATGCAGCCGAGCCCGATGGAGTCGCCGTCGCACCCGTCGTTCGGGCGGCACTCGCGGAACTCGTCGGCGAGCAGGTTCTCCGGTATTTTCCGGTCGTCCTCCGGGAGAAAGGGCTGGAAGAACAAGAGGAATGAAAAGGGGTGGCCGGAGTGTAACGTGATAGTGGAAGAAGGGTCGTATGATGAGTTTGGCGATGAGAGATTTATCAGAAGGTTCCAGGCTTTGATCGCTGTCTTCACTTTTGTTGTCCTGTTCACTGTCTTTTGTCTCATTATTTGGGGTGCCAGCAGACCTTACAAAGCTCAAGTCATTGTCAAGGTAATGTCTGTTCTACTTGATCGAAATATATTTGAATTAGTATTAAATTTTTGTATAATTTATTAACAGTGATGATGAAACTTTGCAGCTAAAAAACTAAAAGTTTTCTTTAGATAACTTTTTCAAAATTCTAACATAATAATTGACGCGAATTTGTTAATTAATGGTTGATTTAAAGACTGAAAATGAAATTTTAATATGTTCTCTTAGTTGACTTAGGCCCTATCAAAGATTTGTGTACTTTTAGTACTGTTAGATCCTTACAAACCTAACATTTCTCTCTTTTTCCAATGTACTTGGTAAGTTTATAAGTAATGGTCAAATGTTATAGTTGTGGGAAATTTGTTGACATTTATATCTCATTGATGAGCAAAACAGGACATATTGCTGCAAAGAACCAAAATTTAATGTGGACAAGTGAAGTTTTTGTTTTTTAAGTCATATGAGAAAAATCATATGCACATGACCATTCTGTTTTCTGAAATGGAAAATTGTCTTCTTGTAGAGCTTGGCAGTGAACAACTTTTATGTTGGGGAGGGTTCTGATTTCTCAGGTGTGCCCACAAAAATGGTGACTGTGAATGGGTCACTGAGGATGAGCATATACAATCCTGCTAAAATATTTGGCATTCATGTTAGTTCCACTCCCATCAATCTTTTGTTCTCAGAGATCCCTGTAGCGACCGGCCAGGTACAAATTCCTTCAAACTCTTGGATCAATATCAGATTCAGATGAGGCCACAAGCTGCATATATATGTTTGTTCGGCAAGGTTGCTTGTCTAAGAAGGTATGCTTTTGTTGATAATTGTTGCAGCTGAAGAAATACTACCAGCCAAGAAAGAGTCGCCGAACAGTATCTGTTGTCTTGGAAGGGAAAAAGGTTCCACTCTATGGAGCTGGATCAAGCTTATCGGTGTCCCCTACCAGTGGTGAGGTTCCGTTGACACTCAATTTTGAAATCCGGTCTCGAGGGAATGTGGTAGGGAAGCTGGTGAGGACAAAGCACAAGAGGCAAATCACCTGCCCTTTGGTGATTGAGGTTAGCAGCAACAAACCTATCAAGTTCAACAAGAATACTTGCACATATGAGTGATGCTTCCTGTGATAAATGTATGAATCAATCTACCTTAAAATATTTCTGAATTGAGGAAGGTAATTGTAAAGTATTTATCTGTGGCATGTACAAGTTCAATGTAAGTTGTGTAAATGTATAAGAGGTTGTTTTGTTTTGTTTTGTTTTGTATACATTCATACCCACCATTCGAGCAAAAGACTAATCTCCCCGAGGTACTGGTATATGAGATTGTCTTTGGCTCTTTGGTTTGATGTAAGCTGTGTAACTGTAATCACTCCCAACTTCCACCTCCAATTAAAAGAATGTTGCAGGTTGCAGCTGCCACTCAGTTTTTTAAGGCCAAAAGTTCTTTATTAATGTAGTAAAAGGCCGTACAATGTACCAAATTTGAACTTTTAATTATTTCCATCTGTTTTGGTTGCAATCACTATCAGACATTAAACTTTAGTTTTTGGCAAAACTAATACTTTGAAGTCCATTAAGAAATTTGATTGGATCTCAGTAATTTATAGTTACATGCATGAAAATCAGTAAAACGAAAAACCATATTATACTCCTTAAATTTTTTGTATTTTAAAATGGCACGGATCAATGGAAAATTATAACAATAAACATGAAAAATGTAATTATAAATAATTTCAAATTTTTTTTATATAAATTTACCTTGGATAACATTCAATGGTAGGTGACGTAATTGATTTAAAGCTAAAGTAACTGGATCAAAAAATGAAAAAAAAAAGCTAAAGTAACATTTCTTTAAACGGTTGTCTTCTACAAAAGGACAGGTTTCCTGAAAGGGTAGTTTCGACTAAGAATTCTCACAACTCACATGGGCTTTCTTCTTCAACCATTTTTTCTTGAACCCGAGAGCGTTCCTTGAAGTTAAACCAGAGAAAGTGATTTGGAAAAATCTATGAGATGGAAGCAAGAGGAGCTAGAGGGAGTTGCAGAGCTGTGGAGAAACACAAGTACTGGAACGAATTCGAGCCCACAAGGCACAAGTTTTTCAAGGTCATGGTTGGTGATTTTAGGACACAAATGGTGAGTTCTGCTCCTCCCTCAAGCACACTTATAGTTACTTCTACTATGTTGAGCCCTGTGTAGTCCAAACGGAAAAACTGTTGTTTGTGTTCCTGTTCCATTTTCTGGTTTTGATATGTAGTTAGTCGTTTGTTTTCTGATTTGTGATTTTCGGAGGATCTTTTGGGGTTGCGCTTTGTGGAGGATTCTCTGATTAAGCTTGAGTTGTTTATGTTGTGTCTTAAGATCTTGATCCGACAGAGTGGAAGATTGTTTTCTTCTGTTTTCAATAAAATTTGTTGCTTGGTGATCTAAAAAGAAATTGTTTACCCTTGTCCTGTAATATGCCAGGAAAATTAATTTCTAGTTTAAGATTTGCAGTCTACTTTAATGAGTTCCGATTCTGGGGGAGTGGTTCTTGGCATTGGAAAGTTAACCTGATGAGGGTTTTAATTGATTGGGAAGTTGAGGTCCGTAATGATTTATTTACCAGCTGAAGTTAACACCAAGAAATGATGTTTTAGCTGAAGCTCTAGTTTGGAGTTATTGGGCGTTAAAGTGTGGTCAATTTGGTTATTTAGAAATGAGAAGGTTTTTCAAACTAGATCCTGTGACTCACATTTGGTGGTAGATTTAGTGAAGACAAGAATAGCTTTTGGTGCAGACCTAAACGGTCAGAATCCGATGCTTCTGTTTTGGTTGTTGACCCAACTGGCAAGCATGGATTTATTAGAAGCTACAAAAATGGTAGTGTTGTAGATTTATGTAGACGCACCATTCAGGGGCACAAAGGATTAGCTATCAGTTTGTGGTCTCTTGAGGAATGACTTGGGAAAGACTTCAGCAATATGTTCCTGTCCTATTCTGTGTTAGGAAGCTAGTTTTGCAGAAGTTGCAGCTATCAGAAAAGCATTGGGTTTGGCAGGCCAGGTAGAGTGGTGCTGATGTTAAACAAAATTGATCACTTGCACGAAGAGCTAAGCTGTTGTAATGTGGTAGACATCTTTAGAGTGGCAAACAAGGGGGCAGGCTAGATTAAAAAAAATGGTTTACATAGAGGTCGGCCACTACTTGTTGGGTTCTGGGCTTGGCTTTGCACTTACAGAATTCCGATTCTGACATTTTTTCGCACTGCAAGTGAGCTTGGTTGCTTTACTATACTCATGTTGTATGTTTGAACCTGGCTCGACTCTAGCATTGTTCTGTCTTATTCTGTGTCTTGTTCTGACATACTCCCACAGGCCAATGACAAGCTTTTGGTTTTTGTTTCATAGCGGGTTCCCAAAAAATTCATGAAGGAATTTAGGGAGGAATTGTCAGAATTCGTTAGCCTCAGAGGCCCAAGTGATTTGATTTGGAGAGTGAGGCTTGCAAGAATCAATCAACGTGTGTTTTTCTGCAGTGGATGGGAAGAATTTGTGGGAAATCATAATATATCAGAGGGTGACTTCCTTGTCTTCCACTATGCTGGAAATGAAACGTTCAATGTTGTGATATTTGACATGAGCTGCTGCGAACGAGAACAAGCCTACTTCACTAAGAAGCATACAGAGTCCTGCTCAAATGGCAGCTGCGTGTTGAGCAAGAAAGATGGGAAGGACCCGGAAGAAATCATAGACTTTGTGAAGATGGAAGAAGAAGATGTGGAAGACACAAAACTCAGCACAGGAAAAAGAAAGGGGATTGTGACATCTGTTGGATCAAGGGGAATGAAGAAGGAGAAGATTGAAGGTGAGAATGCAGAACGTTCTGGTTGTGAGGATCCAAGAAGTTCTAAGCAGATGAAGCGAGCGAGTGAGGCTAAAAGGAACGCCTCACCAGAAGTTGAAGTTCCAGCTTCTGCAAAAGGCGCTTTCAGTGCTGCAACCATCATTGCAGACAAATCAACAGGTCTGTTCTCTGCTAAACAATAAGGCCTTAACAGAATAAGTGTTTCTTTCTTTGTTTCTGTCCTCTTGATGGTTTATTTGATATTGTTATACACAAAATGGATGGATGAAATGAGAAAGTTAGCAGATGAGCAGGGAACATACTGCAAGCTTTTTCTCTCGAACAGGAGACCTGTAACAGAAGAGGAGAAGAGGAAAGCAATGCAGTTGGCAATTCAACATATGTCTTCTAGACCTCATTTCTACCTGGTTATGAAGGCTACCGGTGTCTGCAAGTTATTTTCTTTGGTAATTTAGTTTCCCATCTATTCTATTATTTTCTTCTTTTCTGTCTTTCAGAAAAGTAAGTTTCATCTTACCAACAAAACCTTGGTTACAGGCCATTCCTAAGAATTGGGCTTGCTGTAATATTCCCGAGGGAATTCACCAAGTTGAGCTAAGAGTGCCTCCAAATAAGGAGAGATGGACTGTGAGATTGCTTCGGACCAAGCAGGGTTGCAGATTAACCAAAGGGTGGTACAAGTTTGTATGGGACAACAACTTAGAACAAGATGATGCTTGTGTTTTCGAGATTTCTGAGGGCTGCGCATCAGATCCCAATCAGGTCTTGCTCAGATTCAATGTCTCCATATATCGCGTGGTGGATGAGATCGTCCCCCTGACACAGCTCTTAAAACACAGATGAAAAGGATGATTTCAAGTTGTTTCCGCTAGCTCGCTGGAAGAACTTCAGATGTAGGATCTGTGTTACTAATCATGTTCCTGTGTTTTGTGTGTTTGTCAGCACTGGATTATGGATGCTACAAGTTTCAGACTGAACTAAGAAATACTTTTATTTCAAGTATTTCTTCTTCGTGGCAATATTTTCTCAATTTCAACTAGGAAAAATCCTTGACTAGGCTATGGATACTGCTAAAAGCTAACTGACCAGTTCAAGTAACATTTTTTCAGCCTAGTTGGTTCAAGCAACAATCTTTCAACCAGGCAAAGATAATAAAGCCGAAAAATTGTTAGTATTTCTTAAGAGGCCCATCCATATATTGGGTTTGTTATTGTTACTTGAACCCTACGTTGGAGGATATGTTTGTATTTTTAGATAATTATATGTCTCAGTAAATTTCTTTCACATGCTGCTTTTGTATTCTAACGGGTCATAAATGTATTTTTTCAAGTACATGTCATTGTTTCTCTCACATTTGTAGAGTGATTATTCGGTTGAATTGGTTTGAACCAATTTGAACAAGATAATCAATTTGATTTCTAGTTTATGTGGTTCATTGTTTTTTATTTTTTTCCCGATACTCATAAAACATAAAATGTGGAAGTTAAACAAAAAGATGTTGCTAGGAGGTGAACAACCTTGACTTTGTCCCTTGGGATGATAGCCAAAGTGCTTCAATGACTAGGTTTTAGATTTACAATGATTTGATAGACTATGTGAGATGAAGGTGGTAACTGGATAGACCAGTTGGTTGCTGCATTGTTGGCTTTTAAAACACCACGGAGTTCCGCTTTCAAAGCCAAGGAGCAATAACGGATAACAAATCCTTGGGGGGCTACTGACTCCCTTCCAGCCGCATGCTGTAGCTCTCGGTCGAGAGATTGACTTCAAACACCATCAATTACATAGATCTTCGGATTGTGAGGCATGACTTTTAGTTTCCTAGCACCCTAGGTATGACATAGAGGTTGTGGCTGATCATAAAAGGATTTAAGGCACTGGGATTGATAATCCCTAGATATAATGAATTAGTGAATAAGGTCATCTCGTTTTGCAATAATTGATTGAGAATGCAATGAGGTGTTCTGAAAAACATATTCATTTTTACCCAATCAAAGAATTGAGAGTGCTGTGACTAGTTCATTTTTGGCAAAAAATCTTAAATTTATCACTAATGTTTTGGGTTATGTTTAAATTTGCAACTAAATTTATTATTTTTTTTAAATCTACTGCTAATGTTTTAAATAGTTCAAATGTGTCACCAAACTTTCACATTAGCAGCGGATATGTCACTATCCATTAAAAAACGAATGGAAAACATTAAAATTAATAATTTTTGATATTTTTTGCTAATAATACAACTTTTAACAAATTTTAATGGTATTAGGTAATTAGTTGTGAGAAATTACAGTATCACACACAATTTCTCTATCTTTCTTGACGGTTTTTACGTAGTCCAATTCTTTTTTATCTCATCTTCAAACTTTTTAAAAGCTATATTTTCAAGTTCTTACCATATTTTTGTAGATTGAGGTTTGAAGTTCAAAAAACCTAAATTTTTATTTTAATTTATGGGTGTTTAGCTTCATTTTTTTTTTATTTATCCTTTTAAGGTTTTAGTTTCACGTGTGAGGACAAAAGCTTTGGTTTTGATTGGTGACGGTGTTTTAGCTATTGATGACTGCATGTTAGTTCAAGCGCCTTTTCTACCAACGAACAGACAAGGCTAGTTCATTTTTTGTGTACATGTTAAAGAAACGAATTTCAAGGGGCTCATACTTATGACTTAATTGGATACTGAAGGAGAATGAATATGTTCTTAAATGAACTTACGTCCGATTGACATTGAGCTTCTTCTCTCTAATGCGAGCCTTTGCTTTAACTCTTCGCTTCATGCTCCCCTATTCGAGTACCCCACCTATTACCTCTAACCTTGGTGAAGCCCCCAGTTGGCATGGCTTTGCTTCATGGCTACCTACTTGTGCACTTGCTTTTTACACCCTCCCCTTACTCCTAACCCCCACAGCTTGCCTTTGTTCCTCCCTCACATGCAGCTCTGATAGTAGATCCGGCCAAATGGTGATTTTGATGTCTACGGCTATGAATCGCTATAGGAGGCTGAATTAGTGCACTGTTTTGTGGCACCCACTCTCTTAGCCATTGAGATTTGTGCCTACAAATAAGACAAGTATGGATCTAGTCAGCGGCGGCAAAAAGGAGCGACGATGTGCGCACGAAGAGATTGGACTTTGTGGTGGTGCTCGTGTTAATTCACTTTTATCAGGAACACATTTTTTAGCATCTTTGGGTGGACAATAATTATGATGAACTTCAAAGCTCATTTCATGGAAGATGGGATGCGCCCAACACCATTTAATACATTAAAGCACGTTTGTTAACTCAAACCAAATTGGCCCAAAGTATCTAAGGCGAAATTAGCTGTGAGATTAAGGCAGAATGAATGAGTTGTGGCTTGGAACGGCTTGGATTGTTTGCTATATACTGGATGTCATTTTTGGACTAGGCTTGCAAACAATGGTGCAAGGGCAACATGATATTGGTGTGATGGAGGGATAATAGAACTGCCGCCTACGGCCTACCAGTGGCAGTTGGGTGACTGTTGAGTATAAGAAAAAATTTAGTGGCCAATTTAAGCACACTCCAAAATATTAGTTGGAAATTTGATATTTTTTCTATAAAAAATACGTAAAGTCCTTGATATTTTTTTAAAGTTACATAATAACTCCAAGATTTCAAATATGTTATTTTTATTGGTTTTTGTAATTTTTTAACTGCTAGTTGCATAGTTGAACCATTTTAAAACATTAGTGATAATTTGAAAAAAAAAAATTTAGTATTATATTTGAGTCCAATCCAAAGCATTTGTATCGAATTTAATATTTTTACTGTTCATTTTTATTGGACCTAAGCACATGCTAAATAAAAAAATAAAAAAATATAAAGATTCAAGATTTTATATTTCATACCCAAAACTAAAGAAAGATCAACAACATATAACCCAACATTAAGGGAAATGGCTTGGAACGTGATTATGGGACAAGTCTATCATCAACAGTCTTTTTGAGCATTGAATTTCCAAAATAGCTTCACATATGTTAGGTTAAGGGAAAATTTCATTCCTAACCTTATTTTTTATCCTAAATGGATTCCTAACCTAAGGTTTGTCCTCATTAAGTCCCAAGCTTTTGAAATTTTATCCTAATCGAGGCCCTTCCATCACTTTTATGTTAAATTTGATAAGATCTCATACAAAAATGCCAACTTTAATCCCTAAATTTTCTTCCCCTGCTCAAAACACTCAAGTCAGTGAATTTAACACTTTAACAGCTATCTCACCCTCTGACCTTTCGTATCATAACCGGTTCATCATGTCACAAAAAAATTGATTGTGTCAAAATAGAAAACTACCACCAGTCCACCACCACCACTGGATTTCTCTAAAAAAGATTAATAGAAGAAAAATTGAGTGCCAAAATTATTTTTTTCCATAAACTTTAGTGATGAATTTGTCTCTTTTGCCCTGTAAAATCTGGTCAAAGTTGACCGGGATCTCTCACCAAAACGACGAAGACGGTGCCGCGGCCATGGAAATGGGCAAGAAGGCAGAAGCAGAGTCGATTCCGGCGGCGCTCCACGGCGTTTTGAGTGGAAAGCCATTTCCGGATTTGACCGGGAAAATGGCATTCATCGGAAAAGCATTTCATTTCTATGGGTAACCAGACCACGAAAATGTAATTCAAGCTGGACTTGCTTTTTCCATTCCATGTACCTCCAGTTCCAGCTAACCAGACAAGCTGGAGATGTCTGATTCGACGGGGACTCTACCCTACCCGAATTCTGCTGTCGAAGGTCAGGAATCCACGCTTACGACCCGGGAGAACGATTACGCTGTTGCGCAAATCCGTAACTCCGTCGATTCCCTTCCGGAACTCACTGAATCTTCGTCTTCTTCGTCCGGTTGGTTAGTGTTAGCAGCTGGATTGGTGATGAAAGTCAGTTTCGTTACAGTTCATTTTGTTTTCCAGCTTCACTACATTGCCTAGATCAGCTCCATATCACTCTTACTTGTTTATTGTGGATCCATTCTGAGTAACTAGATGCTTAAAGGATACATTAAGCCTTGAACTGTTGGCTTATGGAAAAAGCAGCATAAGGCTTGTGTTCCAAATCAGATGGGAATTCTCTTGGTTTTGGGATGCTTCTGTGGGTTTTGTCTTGTGTGCGTTCTTCTTATCCTCACCAGTGATCAGTGAGTTTATTCGATGAAGCATTTGGTTGAGGAGCCAATGCGGGTGAAGCAGATGCTGATTTCTGGTTATATTAAGAACAGTGCAGTGGTGTTTGTGCCATTACAACTTGTGCAACTGCTGGCTGTGGTGTGAGCTGTATGGAGAATAAAGAAGTGTCAGCTTTTGGTAAAATCTGTTCTGTTCTATTCCAATATAGCCAAGCGTATTTATACAAGTTGCTCAGAGATTTATAAGGAAAAAATCCCTGTAAATCAATTCCTATAATTAAGGAATTTTACCAGCTATAGTAATCCCTGTAAATTGGGGATTATTTACATAATCCTATATTTACACAACTACCAAATGAAGATCTTCTAATTTCACGCTTTCCAACACTCCCTCTCAAGCTGGTGAATAGAGATCTTCCATTCCCAACTTGGCCACAATTTTATGAAAGTCTGTACTGTTGAGCCCTTTAGTAAATATATCAGCTAGCTGTCCTTTTGTAGATACATAAGGAGTGCAAATTACCTTGCTGTCCAGTTTCTCTTTAATGAAGTGTCGATCAATTTCGATGTGCCTCGTCCTGTCATGTTGAACTGGATTATGGGCAATATTGATGGCTGATTTGTTGTCACAATATAGTTTCATAGATCCCTCTTGTGGAATCTTCAAGTCTTCTAAAATTATCTTCAGCCAAAGTAGTTCACACACCCCTTGTGCCATAGCCTTGAATTCTGCTTCTGCACTTGATCGAGCAACTACATTTTGCATCTTACTCCTCCAAGTCACTAAGTTTCCTCCCAAGAAGGTGCAATAGCCAGAGGTGGACCGTCTGTCTACTGGGGATCCTGCATAATCTGCATCTGTATATGCTTCAAGAACTAGCCCCCTGTTTCTTCTAAATAAAATTCCTTTCCCTGGATTGGCTTTCAAATAGTGAAGAATTCGATGGGCAGCTTGCAAATGAACTTCTTTATGGTCATGCATGAACTGACATATTATACTTACAGCATATGTGATATCTAGTCGTATATGTGCAAGATAAATCAGTTTTCCAACAAGTCTCTGGAAGATCTCCCTATTTACACTTGCATTTTCACTGGCTTCTCCAAGTTTATGATTCGGATCTATAAGCGTAGAGGCTGGTTTACAGGCCATCTTCCCTGTTTCTTTCAGAACATCAACCACATATTTTTGTTGAGAGATAAAAATGCCTTGTTTGGAATGCGCAACTTCAATTCCAAGGAAATACTTCAGTTTCCCCAACTCTTTTATCTCAAATTCTCTGGCAAGGCAGTTCTTCAATGCTTCTTTCTCTTTTTCATCATTCTCAGTAACAATTATATCATCCACATAAACTAGTAAAGCAGTGACTCCCCCTGAGGCTATGTGTTTAATAAATAAAGTGTGGTCACCTTGGCTTTGCTTGTAGCCTGAACCAAGCATCACATTCATAAACCTACCGAACCATGCCCTTGGAGACTGCTTGAGACCATACAATGCTTTCTTCAACTTGCACACTTTGTTCCCCTTAATGCCTTCTCCAAAACCTGGTGGAATGTCCATGTATATCTCCTCTTCTAAATCACCATGGAGGAACGGATTTTTTACATCAAACTGTTGCAAATCCCAATTGCAATTGGTAGCCAAAGACAGCAGCACCCTTACTGTGTTCATTTTTCTTACTGGGGCAAAAGTCTCCTGATAATCTACCCCATAAGTTTGTGTATATCCCTTGGCTACTAGCTGCACTTTGTACTTTCTACTAACCCATCAGATCTGTATTTAATTGTAAATACCCATTTACGGCCTACTGCCTTCTTATTTTTTGGCAGATCCACAAGTTCCTACATTCTGTTTTTTTCCAGCGCCTCCATTTCCACTCTAATGGATTTTCTCCACTCCTTATTGGAAAGTGCCTTGGCTAGTGTTTCAGGAATTGGAATGGTGTCAAGGCTGGCTAGAAAACTCCTATGAGGTTGGGAGAATCTTTGGAATGTTACTGATTTGGCTAGGGGATAGAGTGGATGTTTAGTATATTCTCTAGTTCCCTTTCTCAGGGCAATAGGCAGTTCATCTTTATTAATAGAAGAAATAGGTTCTGGACGTACCTCAGTTCCAAGATTAAGAGCTGAATCTTGGACTTGCTTAAGTTCAAAATCTGGATTTTTCCTCCTTAAGTAAACCTGCATATATCTTATATTATCATGCACATCATTGGTGGGGTTGCTTGAATTTTGTTGAGGCTGGGATGTGCAAGATTTTGAGGCATCAGAAGGTTGTGATTGCTGGTGGTTAGGCGACAGTAAATAGGGTAATACTTCCAGAGGAAGTAGATTCGAGGCCTTATCTTCTACTAATGAAGGCTCATTCGGAAGATAAGGTTGGGAAAAAAAGATAGTCCTTCCTCAAATGTGACATCAATAGAGGTGTAGAATTTTCTTGTGACTGGATGATAACATTTATAACCTTTTTGGGTTCGAGAATATCCCAAGAAAACACATTTTATTGCTCGTGGGTCTAATTTTCCTTTATTGTGAACATGAACAAAGGTAGGGCAACCAAAGATTCTTGGTGTGAGATTATTTGAGGTTCGAATATTAGGGTAAAACTGAGAGAGAGTTTGCATTGGGGTTTGATTGTCAAGGACTTTAGATGACAGTCTATTTATTGTGTATGCAGCGGTAAGGACAGCTTTTCCCCAATATTGTTTTGGACCCTTGTTTTGAAAGAGAAAGGCTCATGTGGTTTGCAGTAAATGACCATTCTTCCTTTCAGGCACCTCATTTTGTTGGGGTGTGTTAACACAGGAAGATTCACGCACAATTCCTTCTTTTTGGAAAAATGATGACAAGGTCTGATTTAAATAATATGTTGCATTATCAGACTGAAACCTTTTGATTCTCACACCAAATTGATTTTTGATCATATTGTGAAAATTGGGAAGTATGTTGCTTAAATCTGATTTCGATTTAAGAAGAAAAACCTATGTGACCCTTGTGCAGTCATCAATAAATGTGACAAACCATCTAGAACCAGTAATGTTGGGAATTCGAGAGGGGTCCCATATATCTAAATGAATCAAATAAAACAGGGTTGATGATTTTTTATTGCTGGATGGAAATGACACTCTTTTGTGTTTAGCAAACTCACAAACATCATAATTAAAAGTCTCAATATCAACACCCTTAAATAGGGAAGGAAACATGGTTTTTAAAACAGAAAAAGAAGGATGACCAAAATGAAAATGTTGATGCCAAATTAAATCTTTATTGGAGGCAGTAAGGAATGACTCATGTGTGACATGCATAATATTGTGAGATGGTTTGTTGGTTTCTTTAAGATAGTAAAGTTCATTCATTTCCTTAACAAGTCCAATCTTTTTCCCCAAAGCCTGGTCCTGAAATACACAGTAAAAAGGGAAGAACACAACATGACAGTTCATGTCTTAGGTAAGTTTATTCGTAGAAATAAGGCTAGTAGATAACTTGGGAGCATGAAGGACATTTTTAACCAATAGTGATGGAGTAATCTGTATATTTCCAATTCCTACCACTGTGATGAGAGAACCATCAGCAACAGAAATTTTTCTGTTACTAGGACAGGGTGTATATGTAATGAAGTGTAGTGAAGAGGGTGTCATGTGATCAGTGGCTCCAGAGTCAAGAATCCATGGAAAAACACTAGCCGAGGCATGTAATCCTAGAGGTAAAGATTCACCTGAGAGAGCAACAGAGGCAGAACCACTTTCTGGTTTCAAGGTTCCCAACAAACCTCTCAGCCTTTCAATTTCTTCTTCATTAAATGGTCCCCGACTTTACTTTGAAATTGTGGAGACATTGTGGGCATGTTGAATTGCTTTTGGATTTCCTCGATTGCCCCATTCCTTGCTTTATGTAGAAGGCTTCCCATGGAGTTTCCAGTAGCGATCTTTTGTGTGTCTAGGCTTCTTGCAATAAGTGCACCAGAGGTTATCTTTAGAGTCTCTACCCTTTAGGGCACTATAAATTCCTTCCCTTGCCACCATAGCAGATCCTTTGAGATATTTAGGCTCAAGCATGATCCCACGGCGGCTTTCCTCAACTCTGACAAGAGCTATAACTTCGTTCAATGGAGGCACCTCTTCTTTGCCAAGGATTTGTATTCGGACCTGATCAAACTCAGTATTCAGCCCGACCAAAAAATCATACACCCTATCCCTTTCAATGAAATTCTTCAAGATCACGGCATCATATGGCCACTTAGGCTCAAGAACTCGATAATGATCAAGTTCATGCCATAGGTTCTGCAACAGATTTGCATACTCAGTAACACTCTTGCTCCCTTGTTTGGCTGCTAGTGTCTTTACTTTGACCTCATAGACATGGGTATCATCATGGGCTCTAGAATATCTTTGTTGGACAACATCCCAGATGCCCCTTGCAGAAGGGAGGAACATGCAAGTGTCACTGATTTCTAGTGTCATTGAACTCCACAACCATGAGATAATTATGGAGTCCTCTTCATCCTAAGCATCAAAACTTTGGTCGTCCAACTCAGGCCTTGATCTAAGAATATGGCTAATTTTTCCTTTTCCCTTCAAATAGGTACGCACCAGTTGTGACCACTTTAAATAGTTCTGGCCATTGAGTCTGTAGGTTGCCTGAATAGTCTGCAGGTCGCCTGTGGGCAGATGGGAATCAACTTGGGCAGGAGTGCTTGTCACAGTCTCGCCAAAGATTGTTAGGATAGTGGGTAAGGAGAATAAAGAATGAAGAACTAGTACTGGTTATAGATCAGCACTAGAGGTCAGAAGGAAAAAGACTTGGCAATGAGGGCCAGGAAAAAAACAGAGCAATGATTCGGCAATGAAGGCCAGAAGAAAAGACAATCTCAAGGCAAACCTAAAGCTCTGATACCATGTCAGCTTTTGGTAAAATCTGTTCTGTTCTATTCTAATACAACCAAACATATTTATACAAGTTGCTCAGGGATTTACAAGGAAAATATCCCTGTAAATCAATCCCTATAATTAAGGAATTCTACCGGTTATAGTAATCCTTGTAAATAAGGGATTATTTACACAATCCTACATTTACACAACTACCAAATAAAGATCTTCTAATTTCACGCTTTCCAGCAAGAAGTTGTAAAGCTGGACTCTCAGCTCACATCTTTTGATCATAAATTACAGGTTGCTGTTTCTTGAACATTGCCAGGGTCTGATTGTAACAGAAATGCTAGTTCATGTCTGCTATCTTCATTTTTGGTCATTTTTTTGCTGTTTATGGTTTCCTTTACTTTATGCTCTTTCCTACTTCAACTCTAGTTCATAAGCTTTTGTAATTTCATAGCAGAGTCATGTGACCAGTGATCTGAAAGAACTCTGAATGGGCAATTGGGAAATCAAGTTTTTGTTAAGTTTATCATGCTAGTTTTTTGTTCTCTTCTATGTTCTTGGATTTATCATACTACTCCACTTAGAAATTTATGGAGCCTGCTTTGCTTGTTCTGCTATAACCTATAGTGTTGGTTTTCAAAAAGCATTTAGTTTCTTTTGAATGTGGAAGTATTAAGTTGGCCATAAGAATCTGATAATGTGAAGTTTATGGAAAAGCATACACAAACAAACTGGAAAACTAGAGAAGTAGAATATGTAACTAACTGGGTGAAATGGTTCTCTTTAAAAGAAGTGCATTGCTAATTCTCCGAGAGCAGAAAGTACATTTCATTCTGTAGATCATGCTTTGGGAGTGAGTCGATATAATTTTTTATATCCTCCTTGACTAATGGAACTTACTGGCTTCATTGGTAGACATTAGTTAGTTGGTAGTTTACTGCTGCTGCTGCATAAAAACCCCTATGATGAATGTGCTCCAGTAGTCCTCCAAATCTTACTGTATCATTTTGGGGGGGTGTGTGTAGAGGTTCCCTAGGTTCAGCCTTTAGGGTACAATTTGATAAAACAAGGGCCTGAGCATTGGTTAGGATGCTGTTTATGTAAAAAGACTAATGTGTTTGGTTTATACATTTTTCTTCTTAGGAATGTGTTATCATACAGTGCTGGTTGATATGACCTTAAAATAAACCTTGTGTCAAACAGAATTATAATGTGACACCATGCTGAAACATCTGACTAAAACTTTTTGCAAGTGAAGAGTGCCCGACAATAGTTAACCTAGCAGTGTGGCCTACAAGATTAATCATTTAACAGAACCCTTGACATGTCCAATTAAACAAAAAAAGAAAAAAAAGAGGTCACATATGGACAGGCTAGGGAGGCCAAGGAATGAGAAGCTTGGTCTCAAAGCAAGCATGTCTACTCATAATAGATTAATTAATGTTCTAGAATGAACAAGTTTGTGTTATGAATTACAAGAAATAGTTAAGAGTTGAATTTTTCACTGTTTGTGTCAAACCCTTCACCTCCAAAACATTTAACATGATACCAATGCATTTTAGCAAGCCAGCAAGCAACTTAAATGGTAGAGGACAACTTTTTGTTAAATGCAACGAGATTCTAATAGGGCAATTAAGGTAATAAGATCAAGGCCCCTACTTTTATATTGTTAAAGAAGACGAGGCTTATTAAAAACTATAATAGTATTAAGGCCGAACAGAAGAAAAGGAAAAAAACTGTATACTCTAAAGATCATCAACTGCCAATTATGAAACAACGAATCTGTTAGGCAGCTTATTTTAGAAGTTTGCTCTGCATACTGTTTGTCAAGATTGTTTGCTTTTATATTGTTAAAGAAGACTAGGCTTATTAAAAACTCTAATAATATTAAGGCTTGACAGAAAAAAAAACTGTATACTCTGAAGATCATCAACTGCCAATTATGAAACTATGATGCTGTTAGCAGCTTATTATAGAAGTCTGCTCTACATACTGTTTTGTCAAGATTGTTCAACTTTTGCAGTAGGGAGGATAGACCCAAGTCCCTTCTATTATAAGTCTAAGGAGTTTCAGTTTGAGGAAAAGGGAAAAACATTAGTGAAGTTCATGGGATGGTTATAAAAGTTTTTCAGTCAGACAATCTATGGGAGAAAACAGTATTTTACTTGGATGTTTCTCCATGCGGTTTTCTTTCTGTTACTACTTACTGATTCTAAATGTTCATCTATCTGTTGTATCTCAATTCTCATGTGAAGGTTTGGGTGGATTTTGCATCCGCTACTTGTGAGATCCTTGCTAGTTCAAGATGTGCACGGATGTTAAACTTCGAAAGTTAGCTTGTTTGACTTCTTCTGACATTCCTCAATTTTGTTCCTGTCGTAACAGGTTGTAGACTCTGAAACAATCAATCCGAAATTCATAGGTTTCATGGAAGAGAAGTGCATGCTGCTTGCTTGAGGGTGTTACTGAACAAAGACCAGAATATAATCTGGGTACTGGTATTCGTGAGATACAATTATGGATCCATAATGATTGAATCAGAACTTCCCTTAATCAAGAAAATTATATGGTACTGGAAGAAAACAATATTCATGGCATTGTTTATATGGGGTTTGCTGTCTATGCTAGCCTGTTGTAGACCAATGCTCATCCCTAGAACCAAGCAAAGGAAATTCCACTGTTCATACCAAGGTTCAAATCAAACAGTTATTCAATAGACCAAGTACTGCATGGTCGACACAAGAAAAACATTGATATGTTTACCTAAACTAGTATGAAACCTTAAATCTAGTAATAGGTTCTTTCAAATATTTTCAATCCCCTTATTTGTTTTCTGAAATACAAATTTTGCTTGACCGTGAACAACTTCCGTGTTGGGGAAGGTTCAAATTTTTCAAGGCTGCCCATAAAAATGTTGACTGTGAATAGGCTACTAAGGATGAGCATATTGGACATTCATGTTAGTTCCACTCTCACCAATCTTTTGTCTCAGAGATCCCAGTCACGACTTGCTAGGTATGAATTTATACAAACACTTGGATTAATGAGATTCAGGTGATCCTACAATCTTGTTCATGCCAGGTAATTGTCTTGGAAGGCTTACATCACTGTTCATTACTGTTGCAGAAAGAGTTGCCAAGCAGTACCAGGGCATGCGAAGAGAAAAATGTGCTGCTCTATGGTACTGCCTCGAGCTTTATCAGTGACCCCTGCTATTGGTGAAGTTCTATTGAAGTTCAATTTTGGAAAGTTGGTGAGGACAAAGCACAAGAGGCAAATCACTTGCTCTTTGGAAATTGAGGTCAACAGCAACAAAACCATCAAGTTCACCAAGAATACATGCAAGTCCAACTCAAGTTGTGTACGTGTAGATGAAGATGAGGTTGTCTTCCGCTCTTTTCTTTGATCTAAGTTGTGTCCTCCTATTCATTCCCACCTGCAATAAAAAGAAATGTTGTAACTCTCGATTGTTTAGGCCAAACCTCTTCCTCAATCTAGTAAAAGCCAATACAGCTTGCCAATTTCTGACGTTTCAATTAGCTTTTGGGCAAACTCAAGTGAAACATCTGGCTTTAGTTGCAGCTGCAATTAGATACTCAACTTTAGTTTTTAGTTAAACAAAGCCATCATCAAACCTTAGGACGTGAAAGCAACTAAATCCTGTCTGTAATTTCTCAGGAATTCTTCTGGGTAAATGAATCTATTACTCTAATTGTACGTATTTTGAGCTCAAATAAATAAGATTTTACTCAGAAATGACTCTTTTTTCTTTTGTTTTTTTATTTTCCCTTTCTTTTCAGCAAATGAACTCATTAATAGTAAGAATATACTTTTATTGAATCTTGTGTATTCTTTCTTTCTTTATAGTTATCAATTATGTATTAATTTTATAGAATTACAAGTTATTTGTTTGCTAGATAAATTGTTGCATAAGGTTACTACATAAAATAGGAAAGTAGATTTGTCATTTATTATTTAGTTATTAATCCTATAGTTGACTTTCCTTGTATGATGATTTCTCTTATTATATAAAGGTAATAAGGGTCTTGTATGTTTATCAAGCCCTCAGTTTCTTCCTCTAATATTATTCAATATGGTATCAGAGTTTAAACCCTAACCCCCCTAGCCCTGCCTTTGCCGCAAAGTAGCCAGCTACCAAAATTTATCTTTCTATTTCTACTGCCTTGACCAGTATCCTTATTCTGACTTAACCAAACCAAAAACCTAGAACACAGCCACACTCAACAGTCATCAGCAACCAGAACAGCACCGGCAGGTCATCAGAAAACCTCCCCTTGCCATCGTCCAGTGACAGTGTCTTGATGGGTCTACTCGCTTTCATGTCCTAAACTAGCTTCTGGTCTTGGTTCATGTCAATTACGACTAGAATCTATGTTTCTTCGCCATCTGGTAATCTCACGTTTATTGTAGTGCATCGTTAACAAAGTTTGTGATTTCTTCGATTGTCTCATCATAATCGTGTCAAGAAGTATGTGCAAACCTCGAAGGAAAATCTTAATCAACTGTTCCAGTAATCATCTCACCAATGGATTCCACTACCCAATTCAGCAGTATTCGAATTACAAACAATGTTTGAATAGTAATAATTATTCTTCTTGGACGAAAAAGGTGATATTGTATTTCACAGGTCAAAGGAAAATGTCACATCTCACTGCATATCCTCCTACCGACCAAAGTTAGTTAGAGAATTGGCAAGCTGATGATGCACAGTTATTGCACTTACTCTTCAAGTCCATGGAACATAAAGTGTCAGATTTATTCTCTCATGTCATCACCTGTAAGCAGGCTTGGGGTTATGCCAAACTTCTTTACTCTAGTAATATGCTGTGCATGTATGATGTCTCTGTTGAGTTGTTTCATGCTAAACAAGAAGGGAGTCTAACACATTGCTTTGCAAAGGTGAAATAAGGGTTTGAAGAGTTGAATGCTTTGCTGCTTGTTTCATCTGATGTCCAATAGATGCATCGTCAGATAGAGCATCTAGTGATAATGACATTTTTGGCTGGACTAAAGCCAGAGTTTGAACCAGTCCGTGCATAATTCGTTGGGGGAGTAGAACTTCCTTCATTACTTGAAGTGTACTTCTGAATTTTTCATTCTTTTGCTAAGGAGAATCCAACAAATTACAGTTATGATTTGTCTGTTCTTGCGGTTCAGTCCAATCCACAAGCAAGATCTAGCTTGTAAGTTAAAAGAAGCCTTTGAGGTTGTTGTGGAAGATATGCTGGCAAAGCTGGACATGGTCAAGGTCCACATCCTCATTACAAGTACTGTGGAAAAGATGGTCATATTGAGGAGACTTGTTGGGATAATGATCCATCATTGTGAGCAGCCCATATGGTATCAAAAGATGACCTTTCTTCAACTATGGCGTCACAACCATCTGTTACTTTATCTCAAGAAGAATACACTAAATACCTGCAGTATCAGTCCGCACAGCGGGCCGCTTCTTCTCCTATGGCATTTGTCATCCATCAAGGTAATCCAACAACTTGTTATTCATCTAGCCTTTTTAGAAATTAGTCTTGGGTGTTGGACTCTAATGCTACTGACCACATTTCAGGTAAAATAGCCATTTTTATCAAATATCTCCTCTAGCTTCACATTATAGTAAACTCACTATTACTGATGGATCTACCACCACCATTAAAGGTGTTGGATCCACTCGACCTTTTCCTTCTCTTACTTTACCCTCTACACTATGATCATGTCATTAACCAAGATTTGAAGACCAAAAAGACGATTGGAGAAGGGCGTGAATCAAATGGAATGTACTATTTTGATGGATTGCAATCATCAGTTGCTTGTCCTGTTTCAGCTTCTTCTCTTCTAATTCATAGTCGCTTGGGTCATCCATATCTAGAGAATCTCAAGAAATTAGTCCCAAATTTAAGTTCAACCTCTACTTTAGAATGTGAGTCTTGTCAGCTTGGGAAGCACCATCGTACTCCCTATTTGTCCTGAGTCAATAAATAAGATGATAAACCTTTTATGCTAATTCATACAGATATTTGGGGTCCTAGTCGTACCAAGTCTAAATTGGTTTCTTAGTAGTTTGTAATTTTGGTTGATGATTTTTCTCGAATGACTTGGTTATATTTAATGAAAGATCGTTCATAGTTATTTTCTATTTTCTGTGCCTTTTGTGTTGAAATTCAATATTAGTTTCACACCCGAATCAATATTCTTTACAATGATAATGCAAAAAAAATATTTCTCTAACTCAATCTCCAGTTACATGCAGTAACAGGGTATACTCTACCAATCCTCCTGCCCACACACATATCAACAAAACAAAGTAGATGAGAGAAAAATCTAGCACATTTTTTAAACTGCTCGTACCTTGTTAATTCACATGAATGTACCTACGAGTTTTTTGGGAGATACTGTGCTCACTGCATGTTTTCTTATCAATCATTTGTCATCCTCTATCCTTGCAGGTAAAATTCCTTTTTCTATCCTTTTTCCCAATTAAGCTCCCTCTCCTGTTATTCTTCGTATATTTGGTTATGTATGCTTTGTTCATCAGAACTAGCCGAACACAGATAAACTATACCCCAAATCTCTATAATGTGTTTTTCTTGGATACTCTTGTTTGCAAAAAGGGAACAAGTGTTTCAGTCATTCCCTAAATCGCTTTTTTTTCTTTGTTTTTACTGATGTTACATTTTTTGAAGCTACACCATATTTTTCTGATACTTAGTTCATGTCTTTTGATATTGATGACTGTCTACCTTTGCCTTCTGTACCTGTCCAAACGGCTTTTACCAATATTGATGTTCCAGTCACTGATCGTGTTCCTTTAGAGCTAATTCCTAACAATAATTTGGCTCATTCAGAACGTCTTTCTCGTCCTGATTTACAGGTTTATACCAAACATTCTTATCAAGAAGCACTACCACAAGATTCACGCTAGTCTCCACCGGCTTCATCTTCAACTCCACCGGCTGATGATTTAGATATTCTAATTGCCCTTTGCAAATGAAAAAAGTCTTGTACACTTCATCTTATCTTGAACGTCATATCTTATAATTCATTATCATCATCATACTTTACCTTATTTTTCATTCCTTTGCGTAAGTCTATTTTAAAAGCTTTGTTTCACCCTGGATGGAAGCAAGCCATGGAGGAGGAGATGTCAGCTTTGCGGGCTAATAATACATGGGATTTAGTTCCTTTTCCACATGATCAGACAGTTGTGGGTTGCTGATGGGTGTTTAATGTTAAAGTTTACCTTAATGGTACAATTGATTGATTGAAAGCTCGTCTGGTGGCTAAGGGATATACACAGGTATACGACATGGATTACTTGGAGATGTTTTCTCCAGTAGCCAAAATGACTTTAGTACGCGTTGTCATTACGTTGGAAGCCATAAATCAGTGGGTTTTACATTAATTAGATGTGAAGAATGCCTTTCTTCATGGTGATCTTGAGGAGACTAACTTCATGGTGCAACTACCTAGGTTTGTTGCTCAGAGGGAGACTGATCTTGTATGTCGCTTAAACAGGTCTCTGTATGGTTTGAAACAATCACCACGAGCATGGTTTGGTCACTTCAGTGTAGTTGTTGTGGAGTTTGGTTTGCAGCAATGTGGCATGTATCACTGTCTTTTATCGACAGTCCTGAGTTGGTAAAATTATTTTGATTGTCAACATTGATGATATTGTTATCACTAGTGATGATAATGTTGATATTCAGTTCTTGAAATCCTTCATGTGAACGAAATTCCAGACAAAGGATCTTGGTTTGTTGAGATACTTCTTGGGTATCAAAGTAGTAAGGTCCAAAATAGGGATAAACTTGTCCCAAAGGAAGTATGTCCTTGATCTTGTAGAAAAAACTGGCTTATTGGGAGCCATGTCAGTTGAAAGTCCTATAGAACCAAATGTTAAGCTTGATGCAGAAAAGGGAGAATATTTGGGAGATCCTAGTAGATATCGAAGGCTTGTTGTTAAATTAAACTATTTGACTGTCACTCAGCCAAACATTTCATTTGCCACTAGTGTCATAAGTCAGTTTATGGAGTCTCTACATACTGGTCATTGGGATATAGTAATCAGAATTTTGAGGTATTTGAAGGGTGCTCCAGGACGAGGTCTTTTATATCAAAATTATGGTCATACTCAGATTCAAGAATACATAGATGTGGATTGGGCAAGTTCGTACGATTGCCAGTCTACTTCAGGCTATTGTGTTTTCATGGGAGGAATTGGTGTCTTGGAAGAGTAAGAAATAAATTGTTGTTGCACGATTTAGTGCTAAATATGAGTATAGCGCAATGGCATATGCTACATGTGAGTTAGTATGGTTGAAGCACCTTCTCCAAAAACTTGGTTTGAACATTCATCGCCTATGGAGTTTAATGTGTGATAATCAGGCAGCCACTCACATTGCTTCTAACCTAGTTTTCCATAAAAGAACAAAACATATTGAGGTTGATTAATACTTTGTCTGTGAGAAGCTTCAAGAAGGACTGATCAAGAATCCCTATGTCAAATTAGATGATCAACTTGCTGATTTATTTACTAAGTTTTAGGAAGGTCATGAGTAAGGTCTATATGTAGCAAGCTTGGAGCTTATAATATATATGCTCCAGTTTGTGAGGAAGTGTTACGTAAGGTTACTACGTAAAATAGGAAAGTAGATTTATCATTTACTATTTAGATATCAATCATATAGTTGACTTTCCTTGTATGATGATTTCTTTTATTATATAAAAGCAATGAGGGTCTTGTATGTGAATTAAGTTAGGCCAATTCTTGTGTGCGCCTGGTTTATTTACATCCATGCCATTATGATATTCGGCTGCCTTATTTACATCCGTGCCATTATGACATTCTTCATTTATAGTTACAAGTTTGCCATTATTTATACCTATTTGTTCTTTTTTTTTTTTTCATTTCTTGATCCAGGTTTTTCTCGAGAATTAGTTTCTCTATTTCTTCTTCTACTATGTTTCTTCTTCTTGCTTTGTCTCACGAGTTTTGATCGTTCTTCGGTTGCATCGATTGTTCTTCGGTGTGGATTTTGATCTTAGTTTTTTTCCTCTGCTGTTGACGGACAAGTTTCGAAACTCTTGTTTTGAACAAGGTGTTTGCTTGCGAGCACTAATGGATCTAGATCTGAATGTTTCTCCTGCTCCGTCGTCTAACGTTATTTGCTCTGTTAACTTAGGTACGAACGAGTTATTGATATTTATTTGTGTTTCATTTGTGTAGCTCATATTTGGATTGTCTTTTCATGTTAGATTTATTTTTTTAATGTTAGGCTTAGTTCCTTCTGTCTCAGTTTCTGGTGATTTAGATTGTGGAGTAGATGTTCAGTCTTTGATATCAGCTATGGAGGGATCTGATTTAGGTGCATTGTCCAATTCTTTGGCGATCTCATGTGGTATTCCTGTTAAAGGTACATGTGCTTTTTTATAGTAGTATATGTTCTTTTTAAGAATACTGTTTGTTTGTTTTAATAATACTGTTTGTTATTTTCTATTTTAGACAATATTATTTTTTTTATTTTTTATATTGGCTTTATATATATGTTTTTTGGTTTGGCACGTTTGCTTTTATGAGTTGGCCTTGATTTTTTTATGGTTCACAATCTGTTCTCTTTACAGAACTGATGTTTTGGGCTTTTATGTTCTTTTCTTCATTAGTGTCTATACCTTTTTACAGAACTGTTTGTATCTTTGTGCTTTAGACCTTGTTCTTCTATTTTTCAGTATTTGCTTTATGTGTTTAGTCTTTGTTCGTTTATACTACAGAGTTTGTTCTTTTAAAAATGCATATGTTCTTTTATGTGTTAGACTTTGTTCTTTTTGTATGTTGTATATGTTCTTATAATGGAGCTGCATGTAGGTTATTCTGAAGATGATGGATTTGAACGGATTGATATGACTGGTATGGAGTTTGGCAGTGAAAATAAAGCATATGAATATTACAGGAAGCATGGTCTTAGCCATGGTTTTGATGTAAGGAAGACTAGGTTTCGTCGTCGGGCAGATGGTTCTTGTTATGGAAGGAAGTTTTGCTGTTCTTGTGCTAGTGAAAAACATAGTTCTGCAATTGATGGGAGTCATGAAAGATCTAGTTTTCGTTCTAATTGCAGGGCATTTGTGTTTAAAATTGATAAGAGTGGTACTTGGAAGTGTGATGACATGATAGGCAGTATAGTCATCCATTTGTTCCACAACATCAGACTCATTTTTTACATGCTGCGAGGCATATAGATGATAGTAGAAAGAATATGTTGATGTCTTTCATGTAAATTGGTATTCGAGCTATAGATGCATTCAGGAAAATGTACCAAGAATGTGGAGGAATTGAGTCTATTGGGTTTACAAAGAGGGATTTATACAATTTTTTTACCCGTGAAAAGTCAATTCAGATTGGAAGTGCTGATGCACAGTCATTGTTTGATTGTTTTAAAGAAAGATGTGTTTGTGATGACAATTTTTACTATCAATATCAAGTTGTTAACGGTCGTTTGGGTAATTTTATATGGAGAGATTCACGTATGTATGAAGATTATCAGTGCTTTGGTGATGTTGTTATTTTTTATACAACATACAGAATAAATATGTATGGTCTCATATGTGCCCCTTTGTTGGAGAGAACAATCACATCTAGATTGTTATTTTTGGTTGTGGCTTCTTGATCAACGAGGAGAAGGAGACTTTTGGGTGGTTGTTTGATCAATTTTTGGAGAGTATGGGAGGTGTTTAGCCATCAACTTTTATGACAGACCAAGATGCTGCCATTATGTTTGCTACTGAGAGACATTTGCCTGGTTCTAAGCATAGGTTGTGCCTATGGCATATTTCACAGAATGCACGAAAACATTTGGGGTGGTTAATGAACAGCAAAAAAGAGTTTTCTAGAGCTTTGACCCGATGTTTTTATGGTTGTATTACTGTTCAAGAGTTTATTGAAAAGTAGTCAAATATGATAGAGATATTTGGTTTAGAAGGTAATAGTTGGCTGGAGAGTATATTTGCATTACGGGAGAAGTAGTGCCCTGCTTATTGAAGAGACGTTTTTTCAACGGGTAATTTCCCATCTATATATGTGTGTTGTTTTATATATTGTTGTTTTTTTTTCTTTAGTTAATGCTTGTTCTTTAGGTAAAATATGTACAATTTTTTTGTTACTAGTATATGTTCTTTAATGTATTAATGTATGTTTTTTCATTCGTTAGTTGGTGTTCTTTTATGAATTGATGTCTGTTCTTTTTGTAGGTATATTGTCAACCCAGAAAAGTGAAAGTACAAATCACATGTTGAATGGGATTTGCAGCAACCAGACATCTCTTTTGTCAATGTTTCATTCGATTGAGCAGAGAATTAGGGAATGGAGAGATGCTGAGGTTGGTGAAGATTTTTGTAACCAAGGGTCATTGAGTGTGAAATTTCGTTGTTCACTTTTGAAGCATGCTGCTGAGGTATATACATTTCATATCTATAAAGACTTTGAGGATGAGCTTGAGATTGGTTCTTTTGCTGATTACAAGTTGTTAAATGAGGTTGATGGGGTTTCTGAGTATAAAGTTGCAAATCAAGATTCTAAAGAACGTTACTACATGGTGTCTTTTAGAAACAGTGATTCAATTAAGGTAAATTGTTCATGCAAGTATTTTGAGGAGATGGGGTGGTTTTGTTTGCATATCCTCAAAATTTTTAATGTGAGAAATGTTACAACAATTCCTACTACGTATATTGTTAGAAGCTGGACAAAGAATGCTAGAGCTGGTAAGTTTATTGATAGTAAGGGTGGTGGAACTAATGTTAAGTTTGTTACCATGTTTTGGAGAAATAAGTTGATGAAAGATATATATGATGTTGTGATTTTATGTTAAGAAATTGAGGAGGTGAAGCATTTATGTGAACAATGGGTCATAAATTTGAGTATAAAGGTGAGAGTTTGTTTGAGTTCAAATCAAGCGATGGGTCCTAGCAGCAGTTGTGTGTCTGGGGTTAATGAGCTTGGAATACAAAATCCATTGCCTGTTAAGACAAAAGGGCGCAGCAAGAAGTGGATTCAGAGTTGTGTTGAAAGCAGTTGAAGAAGTCAAAGAAGTAGTTTCATATATTTCTTTGTTCTTTTATGGTCTGTAATTTGTTCTTTCATGGGGAACTGTATGTTCTTTTATGAAATTTTATATGATTCTTTACAAAGGAATAACATTTTCGTACAAGTGTTATGAATATATAGTGAAAACAAATAGTATCAGGTAAAAGTACATAGAGGTTCTGATGTAAAAACAAAGAGTTACATTGAAATGAACAGTTGTTCTGGTGTAAGAACAAAGAGTTACATTGAAAAGAACAAACATAAAAGAACAAAAGAACATACAATCTAAAAGAACAGACAATGCATTCTAAAATAACAAACATGAAATGACAAAAGAACAAACGTTTCTTTCTAAAAGAACAAATAGTTACGTTGAAAAGAACAAACACAAAAGAGCAAAAGAACAAACATTCAGTTATAAAAAAATGAGATATAAGGAAGACAAACAGTGCCTTGTAACATAAAAGGTAACATGAATGAACAAAAACTTCATTACCAAAAGGATAATAATTTCTTTGATATTCATATTTTCTTCATAGAAAAATATATACAATCTGGAAAGAAACAAACAGTCTAGATCCAAAAACCCTATACAAAAGTATAACAGTTGACCTAAGAGTTTGTTTATCTACTATCCTATGGCTTGAAGAACTAGATTCCTTTTGGTGTTGTGCTCTGAAAGGAGAAGTTCTACTGCAATCTTAATACGATGAATCTTCATTATGTCATTTGGTCCCAAGTCATAATCAAACTACTTCCACTCATAAAGTTCCATGTGTCTACATGTGAAAATTCCGCAGTTAACTGCGTTGAACAGATATTCATTTTTCTTGCCAGCTTTACGCATAACATTTTTCCAAAGTAGCTTCACATATGAGCGTTGGAAGACTGTTATTGGATGTTTGAGTTTGATATTGTTTTCGCCAAAGTAGCAGTTGAATATTAACATCTGAGACAAGAAAAAAAAAACACAGATCTTTTAAAATAAAAGAACAAGAGGTAACACATAAAAGAACATATAGATAGATCAGAGATTGAGCGACTTATGAGGGCACTTCTTATTTTCTTGTAGCTTGCTTGTACTGTTTGCAGGTTGTCAATTGACTTGACTTTTCTTACTTTCATATCAAATAGTATAATGAAGAAGTGTTCGTGTTGGATGACTAGAAAAAAAATCTACATCAAAGTAAAATTATACTTTAGATAACAATAACAAATAATATACACTAACATAAGTGGAATAACAATAAAAAATAAATTCTACCAGTTCATATTGTTCCAGTGGCCGTAAATTCTGGGTTATAGTCCAGTTTGTTAATGTTTCAATTCCTGCTCGTTTAATCTCCTCAATAACAGTTTTTTTTCTTCTTTTGCTTTTTTCCATTATCCAAAAATATTCAGGGCAGTGTACTTGTGGAAATAAGCAGAGAGACACGAAAGAAAAAACACCAACATGCAAAAGGACAAACAGTAGCATAAAGAAGAGCAAACAATACCATGAAAAGAAACAGACAAGAATATCCAAAAGAACACACTGATAGAAGAACATACAAGAACAAACAAGAACAAACACTGATAGAAGAAAGAACAAACATAGAATTCTAAGAAGAACAAACAACAACATGTGAAAAAAAATGGAGTAGAGCACTGGTTTAGGATTATTGATAAGAGAGGGGTGATGAAAGCCCTTTTATTGTGAGCACTCTGGTTTTCCTTCTTGTTTAGTAGGGTTGTCCACACGTGTACAATTTGTACTTCAACATAACCCTCACCAAGTAATATTGCAAGTGTGTCCATTGAAACCGAATTACTAGAAATTTGAACCAAAGTTAAACTGCATATTATAAATCACAAGTAATTTACACAAGGGACTAGAAGAACAAACACGACCTTCTAAAAGAACAAACAAGGCTTTCTAAAAGAACAAACACCAATGGACAAAAGAACAAACAAAACTGGTTTCAAAACTTGTTTGATAGTATATTAAATTTGCAGGATTAATACCTCATTAAAAAGGCATTATCCACACCTTTAATTTCAAGGTCTGTAAGCTTTTCAATAGGTGCATGTTTAGCATACTTTCTGATGAATTCATTTTGAATGAAGCTGATGTCTCTTGTAGGCAGGGTAGCTACTTCTGGTTCATTGGTTTGTTCATTCAAAGTATTTGGTGAAGGCCTCAATATTGAGAGCTCAGTCAGGAGTTTTGATACGGGAGAGTTGGCAACAACATTATCAGTTGAAAAGTCTGACAGCAATGTGAAGTCTGGTATTTTATCCAAGTAATTCATAGGTTCTGCAAAGAAAATGTAAAAGATCATTTGTAATGCAAAAAATGAAACAATCATTAACAAAACTAATAGTGAGAGAATAGAACCTTACTCTTATTTCTCTCTACTTGTTTCTTGGTCTGAATAGCAATCAATTCTTGGTTAGAATAGCAATGTACATATGGTAAAAGAACAATTAGTAACTCATAAAAGAACAAAAAGTAACACATAAAAGAACAAACAAGAATGTAAAAAAGAACAAACAGTGAAGGCTAAAAAAACAAAAAAGCAACTCATAAAAGAACTTACGAGAACATATCAGCTGGTTGGCCTCCAAGAATTGATTTCGTTCAAAATATTACCAGGCTTCAGATCATCACTGTCATGATCATGTTCCTCTAGATCATTAAAACATAAATCTCTATCATCTTCATGTACATATGGTAAAAGAACAATTAGTCACCCATAAAAGAACAAACAAGAATGTAAAAAAGAACAAACAGTGAAGGTTAAAAGAACAAAAAAGTAACTCATAAAAGAACTTACGAGAACATAAAAGAGAACAAACAGTAATAAAAGAAAGAACAAGCAAAAAAGAACATACCAGCTGGGTCATGTTGTGTTTCATCTCTTTTTCCTTCATGGCATCTATGAATTGATTCATGTTGTTCGTTCAAAACATTACCAGGCTTGTGTGAAAAGAGGAATGTAATCCTCTGTGTGTTTGTACGTTTTTCTTCAACAGGATGTTCCAGAGCTGTGTCAATTCCTTGCTCCCCTATTTGCTCTGGCTATGCTTCATGATGTGCTTCATTGCCTCCTTGCTTCCCTGGTTGCTTTGGCTGTGGAAAACAATCATCATCGTCATCACTATCATGATGATATTGCTGCAGATCACCATGTCTTAAATCTTCTTCATTTATCTGATCATCCTCTTCTTCCCGATCATCATCAAAGCCTTCTTTATGCACGCTCTCACAGCTATGTCTTTGTGGTTATGTGAATCGTTCTCTTGCACACTCCCACAGCTGTGTCAACTCATAAATTTGGTTGAGGGCAGTTGAACTGAACTGAGAGTCAGATGGCCCTTTTTGTGCAGGTGTCCTCATTGCCATGTATTCAGCAATGGTTGTTGTTTAATCGGGGTAGGCATTTATGGCATCTTTTATGGCCTTAAACAAATCCCGATTGGCATCTGCAGCCCTCTTTACATGCTGTAACACAACATCAATAAGTTCCTCAAATCTTTCAACCTCTTGTGAGGCTGATTCTCCCTGTGCATTTTCCTCAGCCAGATGTGTTCTGTAAGTTTTCCAACCATTTTTGTCTGACAGTAGCAACTAGTGTATCATCCACCACCTAAACATAAAAAACGATGGCAATGAACAAAGGTACAACCAATAGAATATAAAACAACAAATGATACAACAAATAACAAACAAAGAATTCTAAAAGTACAAAGAGTAACATGTAAAAGTACAGACAAGAATGTGGAAAAGAACAAACACTAACATGTAAAAGAATAAACAAAAACAAATAAAGAAGCCTAAAAGAACAAACAGTAACATGTAAAAGAACAAACAAGAAACATTGAATTCTAAAAGTACAGACAACATGGAAAAGAACAAACATTGATACAAAAGGTACAACCAAAAAAATATTAAACAAGTGATACAACAAACAACAAACAGAGAATTCCAAAAGAACAAAGAGTAACATGTAAAAGAATAAACAAGCACAAATAAAAAAGCCTAAAAGAACAAACAGTAACATGTAAAAGAACAAACAAGAACAAAAATTGTCACCTTTCCCAGTCCAAAGGAACTTGTAGCTTTTTCTTGGTTTATTCTTTAGATGATTAATTTATTGTCCCATCCAGACACTCTTGGTATCTGCCTAGGAACAGTTGATTGGCCTTTCATCCAAAATCTATCAAAGTATAGTTGCTGCTAATGAACTTTTTAGAATTATTTAGTTGTAACAATAGCGAGCTAATAATGTTATGATATGATAAAAGGAATACCTGAAGGAGAAGGATGCATCCATCAATGTTGGTCATTGAACTTTTCCGCTTGTATTTTTCAATTGATGAAACAATGGAATCAATCAAGTACTGAGCCCAGTTCATATCCTTGACAAATGATAAATCCTCCGTTGCTTTCACAACTTTCCATGTATAGTCATTTGCTTTTGCTGTTGGAGCAATCAGATGTGTAACAACAAAGACAATAAAGTTCCTCTTGAAATTCTCCCCTCCCTCTTTGTCCTGAAGAATTGCTTCCCTTAGTTGCCTCGAGTGTGGGGATTTGCCACCAAACTGCTGTGCCCAAGAAGCAAAAAAGGGGGCTCGATCAGAATTTGGTGTGAAGAACATGTCATATGTTTGCCCAAAGGGTATCCCAAATAATACATGCAGCGTCAATCTCAATCTCCCTCTTGTTTGGAATACATAGAGTCAACGAGTTGTAGTCAAAGGCGCAGATTAAAAAGTTCATCAGCTCCTACCTAATAGTGATCCCATGAAGATGGAAAAGGTTTTTAAACCCAAGTTCCACTATAGCATTTTTCTATTTAGGGTTGTTTGATATTATTTGCATTAGCTCATGAACTTGCAATGCCGAGCACTTGGGCGTAAGAGATGACCTGCAAACAATGAAAAAAAAACGATGCCCATTTAAAAGAACAAAAATGCCCATCTAAAAGAACAAACATTGCCTTCTAAAAGAACAAAGATGCCCATATAAAAGAACAAACATATCCTTCTGAAAGAATAAGCACCAGAACACAAAAGAACAAGAAGACCCGCAAGTATAAATACCAAAACACAAGAAATAATTAAGGTTTCTAAAAGAACAGAAAACAAACAAATCACAAAAGAAAACAAACATACCCATCTAAAAGAGCAAACATGAAGGGACAAAAGTACAAACGATGTTTTCCAAAAGAACAAACACATGAGTAACAAAGAACCAACAATGCATTCTAAAAGAACAAACAGGCACTTCTAAAAAAATAAACACAAAAGAACAAAAGAACAAATAGACACTTATAAAAAAAATGAGATCTAAGGAAGACAAACTGACACATTAGCTAAAGAACAAACACATTCACCTTTGAAGAACATAAAAAAACAGAGGGATACCGTTAAAAGAACAAAAACGAGAGATACCTTTGATGTTTGATTTCTTTTGGCTTCTTTCCAATTTTTTTTCCTCCTCGGAGATGCTTCTCGTTCGTCTTTGGCAACTAGTGTGATTTTCTCTTTTTTTTTTTTTCCTTGTTCAGGAGCTTCTCTATTTTTTCTCACTCTTATTATCGACTTTCTGCAGGGATTAAATACGTTTATTATGCGGAAGAACGACCAACAATGGAAGATGCAACAAGTTAGATGGACAGGTGTGGAAAATGATAAGTACTTACAGTTGCTCACTAAGCGTTTCTGCATCCCACGATCTCTTCATCATTGTGATTCTCCGATTTACATCGGAAATCAGTTTATCATCGGCTAGGTTTTTCACGACGGAAGTTTAGCGACTAGGACAGAGATTCTGTCCGGCATTTCAATGGAAAACGGAGTTGAGCGGCTGAATGCAAGTATGCAACAATGCGTTAACGACGGAACAGAAACTTCTCGGAGAAGTTGAATAGTTTCGGGTTTCGCGCTGCAGATATTTACTGGATGGCATAAGCTGTAATTTCACAAGTTTTAGACGCGATGACACGCTCGTAATTTCATAGAAATCGTAGCGCGTCTGCCGGATGATAGTTTTTAATAGGTAAGGGTTGAAGTGACAGTAGTTATATAGTAGGAGGAATGCTTATGGCATAAGCCAGATTTATGCAATAGTACTCATTAAGTTATCAGTTTCTTCCTCAGATATTATTCAACATAAATTATTACTTTCTTTTTCTGTATGAGTTTGGTAGTTGTGTGCGACTTAGAATTGAATTAAAGTTTTCATGAGCAGGAAGTGTCCCCATCAGACTAATTCTCACCGCATGTGCACCATCCAGGCTTGCATGGGCCAGACTCACCATTCTCGGAAAAAGTTTGAGAAATTTAAAGAGAGCTAGGATTTTCCATTTATAGCTAAAGTTGCTTTCGCTAGTGTATGGGATTCCTTGTCTTGGAAACAAGTTCAAAGCTTTGAAATTAATGTCCGAGCCTTATTTGTGTTCTGTCTCCAGAACAAGAAAGAGGAGCCACTTGCTCTGCTCTGTCCCCAACCACTCCAGATTTCTTCACTCCCCACTCACCACCTCTCTTTCTCTATCAACAGCCACTGTCATCTGTCTCTTGCATCAGCAGAGACCAGTAAGATGGGAGGGATTAGCGAAAGTTGTAGAGCTATGGAGAGAAATATGTACTGGAATGCGTTGGAGCTAACCAATCACAAATTTTTCAAGATCATGGCTTCCGACTTTAGGACACAACTGGTGAGTTCTGTTCTGCTCTTCCTTAGAAACTCTTATACTTAGTTTTACGTTTATGCTTGCATTTGTAATGCCAGAGAACTCTTTTCTGGTTCATAACTTGAAACCCATGATTTAGGTTTTTTTGATGATATCTGAAATGAGATCCATCGTTTTGTTCATCATCTGGGTTCTTAATCATTAAACTGAGAAAAGTTCGAGCGGTTCTGCACTTATCGCTCCAAGAGCTTCAATTCAGAAAAAATTTACAGGAAACAGACTTGTTCTAGCATACCCTACAGACCAACTATAACTTCTGAGGAGAAGCTTTTGGATTTTGTTTTGCAGAGGATTCCTAGAAAATTCACGAATAATTTCAGGCAGGAATTGCCAAAAACCATCAGCCTTAGAGGTCCAAGTGATTCGATCTGGAGGGTGAGGCTTGCAAGAGCCAATGGAGATATGATTCTCTGCAGTGGATGGAATGAGTTTGTGGAAGATCATAATGTATCAGAGATGGATTTCCTTGTCTTCCACTATGCTGGAAATGCAACTTTCAGTGTTTCAATATTTGATATGAGTGGTAGTGAACGAGAAGGATCTTACTTTGCTAGGATGCACAAGCAGTCCTGCTCAAATGGCAGCTGTGTGTTGAACAAGAAAGACAGAGAGGGCCCATTGATGAAGTTGGAAAAAGAATACGTGGAAGATACAAAGCTCGGCAGACGAAGAGGAGAGGGGATTGTGAGGTCTGTTGGATCAAATGGAACGGAAAGGGGGAAGGCTCGAGTTGAAGAGCCTGCAGAGAATGACACAGAAGGTTCAGTTTCTGAGGATCAAAGTGCTAGGAAGAAGAAGAGACTAGAAAGTGAGGCTGGGAGGGAAGCCTTCACAAGAGTTGAAGTTCCTGCTTCTTCGAAAGGCACTTTAAGTGCTGCTACCAACAAGGCAGAAGAATCAGCAGGTTTGTTTGTTCTCCCCTAAACAATAAGGACTTGAGAAACATAAATAATATGGTTTTTTTCTATGTTTCTGACCTCTTGGTTTATTTGATGTTAGATGAAATGAGGAATTTGGCAGACCAGATGAGATCATACAGCAAGTATTTTATCTCAAACCGGAGACCTGTCACAGAAGAGGAGAAGAAGAAAGCAATGCAGTTGGCCAATAAATATACATCTACTAGACCTCATTTCTACTTGGTTATGAAAGCTACGAGTGTTAGCAAGTTGTTTTCTTTGGTTATTTAGTTTCCCATTTGTTCTTCTCTTTTGCTTTTGTTTTGCTTTTCTTTTCTTTTTTTTAAAAAGAAAAAAAAGAAAGAAATGTAACTGTCATCTTACCAAGAAAACTTTGGTTGCAGAGCATTCCTAAAGATTGGGCTTCCTGTCATATTCCCGAGGGAATTTGTCGAGTTGAGCTAAGAATTCCTCCAAATAGGGAGAGGTGGACAGTGAGATTGCTTCAGGCCAAGCAGGGTTGTAGATTAACCAAAGGATGGTACAAGTTTGTGCTGGACAACAACTTAGAACAAGATGATGCTTGTGTTTTTGAGATTTCTGAGGGCTGCACACCAAATCCGAATCAGGTCTCGCTCAGATTCAATGTCATCTTATATCGTGTAGTGGATGAGATTGTCCCCTTAACACAGCTCTTGAGACACCAGTAACAAAGGGTCATCGCAAAATGCACGAAAATGCATTGTTTCGAATAGGCTTCCCCGGAGGAACTTCAAATGTAGGATCTGTGACGGTGTTTCTGTTCTTGTGCCTGGAATGTTACTGCTATTGGCTTGTTTATTGCAAAGTTCATCATGAACCACGTTTGTGCTGCAAAACTGCTGTTTGTTAACATTTTGGTTTGATGCTAATCAGAATAGCACTCAAAATTGCTGATCAGCCTACAACTGCTTATGTTTCTTCAAAGTTCCTGCTAAGTTGATTGGTCCTTTTGTCGGATGTAATTCTTATGGGACAACAACAAATCAGTGAGCTGAATTATTTCAGTTTAACATTATTTTTGTTATCCGATCGGTCGCTTAAACAGAATTCGCTTCTTAAAAGTGTCCGAAGCAACTGAAATTGTTAAAACTCTGCAGCAGGACAAACACAAGTGCCAGCAAACCAGACCAAAGAATCCCCAACCGGTAACTCGGAAACTAGGTAAAAACCTGCTGAACTTCAAACATTGTCAAACTCTGTACCTACTAACCCAAAAACAGTGAAATCACTTCCTACTTGTGTTTCAAGTAAAAGCTATGTCCTGGATAAACCTTAACCAATTTGAAGTTGATTAACCGTAAAGGCAACCCTTAGTTGGTTCGATGCCAAACAGATGGATCTAGCAGTATTTTCTGCTGCAGATTTTCTCCTACTGCTCTAAATCATGCTCTAATCTCAACTTTTAATCCTGAGAAATCAATCTAACAAAAATCAAACATCACATATAACATGTAGGAGTGCTTCCTGTCTATGAAACTAGCTAGTAAATGAAAGTCACCTCTAAAGTCCAACAATTCCTATCAGTCATACTCTTGCAACTCCTGACCTGCTATACAATGTAATAACAGTTTATAAACAGCACTGCCTCATTGAACAAACAGTCACAAATTCAAGTGCAGTAGCACGATAACAGGAATACCTCATATATGCATTAATAGAAGGCAGTGAGCCAAACTCTGGAACGAGATAGTTTGCCAACTTTATCTACCACTGCTTCACAGTTTCAGGATGCAGGTAGTTTCAACTACATATTCACAAAGCTAGATGGCTCTGTACGTACATAACCAGCTGGATCGTTGATTTATGGGTATTGGCTCTTGTCTAGATTTCTAGCATTAGCAGAACTAACACACGGTCCAGCACCCCTTGCACTTGTCTCTTGGCCATACTGAGAAGTAATTTTCCTGCCACAGGACATAGACATAAACGTCATATGTAAGTAACCCCAGTCTAAGAAACACATATAGGATCCTCATTTAGTTACCCATCTTAGCTTCCCTTACCTAATACTCACTTTCCTGCTCAAAATATACAGGCAGAAAAAATCAGTGACCAGTCGGATTAGAAGAAGGTTTCCAATATTGACCAAGCTCATGGTAGCGTTAATACACATAATATATAAAGATTCTACATGCTTAAAGGTTTCCAGTTCTTCCAATTTTCACAGTCAAGCTCCTATACCAGGAATGCTTATCCTAACCTAACCACAGTCACTACTCATAATGCAACTCATTTCTAACTTAGACAATGTTACATCCTACTCAAGCATGTCTGTGGTTGGTTTTTCGTCACTTTCTTCAATCGTTCTTCAATTGATGTTTCCAGTTAGAGAGTGGCGGAGCCGCATTGTAGTGAGTAGGGCAATTGTTCCCGCTGAATTTTGGTAAAACTACATTTGGAGTATTATTTCTATCGTAAAATTTGTAACTTGACCCTTAAGATTTCAAATTTTAAGTATATTGCCTTTATTGATTTTTTTTTTTTGCTCTGCCCCTGCACTGAGATGTAGAGGTGTGCTTTTGGTAGTACTACCAAATCAACTAATGTTACACAATCGCCTTTGTTAACGTAACACGGAGGAAATTTATTGTTCGTTATTCGTGTTACCGTAATAGACTTCTAGTGAAATAAATAAGGGTGAGATAGTTCTTACTTGTTAGAGGCTACAACTTAGCTTTATTCTTTATACTTAGACATAGGCCCAGTTCAAGGCCCAATTCAAGGCAAATAAGGATTGCAAGGCCTAAGAGAGCCCATAAAAATTGGTGAGGTCTTGAATGCCTCATAGTAAAAATAAGGCCTAGTGAGCAGGCTTGATGTAGAGAGGACCATATGACAATCAGATCTTGTGTTGCCAATCATAATCCAATCAAGCCTAAATGAACTGTAGCTGACGCTATACAAACACCATTCAAGCAAATAAGTAAAGTATTGAACTCTCATTTTTTCCCACAAAAAAACTACCGTTAAGATATATGGGTAACTTGATTATTAAAAGGTCTTTCACAGGTACCCAACTTTGGGATCTTTTATTGATAGTCTTCTTTGCAGGTGCACCTAACAACCTAATCACCCCCTCTGGATTCGTTCAGCATTCCTTTCAGGACACATTATCATCTCTAAGCACTTGGACTAGCCATATGTTTATGTCTAACATGACAAACTGAGTAGATCAAACCAAATAAACGTAACTATAATTTCAACATTTAGGTAAATTCTAATATGTAATTTAGATGGTTCAAATCCATTTTGTAGAACAAAAAAACTAATTAGATTACCATATTTATATCAGATTCAGACGAGATTAACCGAATGCTAACATATACTAGATATGGGGACTTTTTTTTTTTTACTGTGGTCATTAATTAACACTAACTTTTCAAATCGTAATTTAAATTTTACATTAATTACATGATTTTTAGCATATTTCTAATGTCTAAAAATATTTTGACACTTAGTGAACAATTTAAATAATCAGTTCCTCATTAAGTAAAAAATAATCTATCTTTTTCTTATTGATATCAATGATAATACTGTACTCCTGTCTGCAAAAATAAAATATAGATTTTGGAAATAGAGGTGACTTGAGGAAAAAGATAAAAAAAAACCTCTTCAATGATCACGGTCTGGGACCAGGACTCACAGCAGATGCATTGTTGGTCTATGCCAACTCACAGTCACATGGGTTAGTTTACCATTTCCAGGAAAAAGGCCAAAACTTGATGAAGTCGCTTTTGCACTTCTTCAGAATTCCAATCTGCTAAAAAGCAACACAATTCGCCAATTTTTAGTTGTTATTGTAAATCAGTCTTCAACTTATATTTCTCTGTAAGTTGGTCTTAAACATTTTTAATTTGATGCATATTGGCCCTTAACCTTAGATAAGGTTGCGTTAGATAACTATTAAAAAAACATGATACAGTTTAAATTTACTTAAAATTAGTTATCGAACCGATTGTATTTGTTAACTCTCACATAATTATATCATGTCAATTTTTTAAATTCCATTTTAAACTATTCAGTAATTATCTACCACAAATTCAAATTATGTCCTAATTTGTTAATAATTAAAGAATCATTTAAATTATTAGTTTTTTTTTCTCTCTGAAAAATGGGTTTATGTGCCAACTCAATCTTACTCAAGGCTAGGGACTAATATATAGCAAATTATAAAAGTTTTGGTCCAATTTGCAATGAAAATGGAGGATGGGAACCGGTTTGCAATTACAATTAAAAATTTGGTATCAAAGGTGCTACATACCAATTCCACTCCAAGCAATTCTTCTTCACCTGAACTCTAAAAGCAATTGTTCTTAGCATGGGATGAGTATGGTTCATGTTTATGTTGGAACCGAACCAATCCAAATATGCTTGATTTCAAAAATTTCCTATCCACCCGAGAACCGAATAAAGCCAAATTTATGATTCAAGGTTTTTCAATTTTAGTTTTTAAGTTTTTCAATTTATACCATATATCTACAACAACTCTAAAATTTAATAAAATTGAAATCACAACTAATTTATGAAATGTTCGACATAATAATAACTAAACTAGGAATGCGTTTGTGGTGTTGGATTAGGATAGTTAGGACTTAGGATTATATTTAAAATTAAAAGACTAAAAGGGCCCTATAATATCATTTCCAATAAATAATTATATATGTAAAATTATAAATTTTATACTTCCTTTGTTTCATAAAGAATGGCCATTTTATTTTTTTTCTACTAAATTTTGACTTAAATATATTCATATTAATTTATATTGTTAAAAAATTTTAAAAATTATATTTATAAATTAGAGTCTTAAAATACCATTTTTATATAAAAATTTTATATTTTTATAAAAAAAAATTTTAAAATAAATTATAAATTAATTACTGTAAAGAGTAAATAAGACAAATTTTATAAGACAGAGAAAATAATATATTAATACATATATTTAGAGTTGGTTCCATATTGAGCCCCTTTAGCCCATGAACTCAGCTGAGCAAGACTCTTAGCTCCTGAACTTTAATTTGGGCCAATTCAGCGATTGAACTTGCTGGATTAGTGAATCCCTTCCACTGCCATGTGTGTCACATGATAGCGGAGGAATTGACACGGTTTGTGAACGTTTTTCAGCCAAAATAGTGGATAAAACGAGGGATGAGGTGGAGGCTCAATTTATTTTGGGAATTGGGGATTTTGAGGAGGCCATTGAACCAAGCAATTGAACCAAACAGAGCTGTCGCTTAATGCAGTTGCCATTGAATAAGGCCATGCTCGTGTCTTTGAGGTTTTTGAGGTCTATAAATCAGATCAAGACCAAGACTCAATGACATAAGATATCGAGCAGTGGATGATTGAGGCAGTCCCTTTTTTTGCTCTATAATCAAAAGCATTTATATAAAATGTAAGGGTTCTGAAGTAATCATATATAAGAAAATAAAAGAATGTTCTTTTTCTCAAAACCCAATTTTTAGTCCGACCCAACTAAAAAGAGTGGTTTCAAAATGCATGACAATGTAATCACCCCTACTTGTTTCCACTAAGCTCCTGATACGACTTTGATATAGGATCTGCAATATAATCCTGTTTTTGTGCTTCACGTACCCAGAAATGAAACGAAGTTAGAGATGCTACTGGTTTTTTCCAAGACTTTCTTGCTCATGGCAATAGTATTCTCATTCCGTAACGGAAGACAGTAAAATCCAACCATGCTGTTGAATCTAACAGGCAAAGGAGTCGAATGTTTTGAGGACAGATTCCTGCACAAATCTGCAGACTTTTTCCTCTTGGCAACGCAAGAGATTTTCCTTTTTCTTTTCTTTTTTCTTTTTATAAAAAACGCTAAAGGTAATAAAAATTTGTCAACATCAAACCTTACTGATTCAGCAGGAGGACTATTCAAGAAACTATGGTCTTTTTCACAAGGGTTAATTACAATTTACTCCATAATGTTTAGTGAAATTACACTTTACTTCTTCTATTTAAAAAATATACACTTTATCTCTATTTTTTTAATAAAATTAAATAGTAACTCCTAAAATATTAATTTAGAATATACAGCTATCATCTTTAAGTAATTTTAATCTATATAGTATTTTTTTATAATTAATTTTTATTTAAAAAATACTATTTTAAAAATTAAAATAAATACAGAAAGAAGAAATTGATAATTTAAAATGTCTATTAATTATAAAAAAAATACTATAATGATTGAAATTACTGAAAAATAGCTATCTTAATGTCTAGATTAAGATTTCAGAAATTGCCGTTAGACTATATTAAAAAGATAAGAGGTAAAGTGTATATTTCTCAAATAAAAGGGGTAAAATATAATTTTATCTAAAATTCAGGATATAAATTGTAATTATCCCTTTTCACAAAAGAAAGCATGTAGAAGTGAGGGTCCATACCCAAAAGTTCAGGCGAGCTAGCTTTTGTGAACAGTGAAAACTGAGGACTGAACTGATTTGACTAGACGTGAAGAGCAAGAGAAGAGCTACTGTGGCATGGATAAGATTCTGAAAGGAGACAAGATTCGGGCTCTAACTGGTAAATACGAAAAGCAGGTGACTTTTTCCGTTCCATGGGCTCCAATCGTGAAAGCAAGCTTATTAGTGTTTCTTCTTCACCCTAAAGCAAGAGGAAGAGGAAGAGCAAGCGCGATCTGTAGAGCTCTGCAGGATGGTAGGAACCAGAGAGAGTTGCAGAGCAATGGAGAAACACAAGTACTGGAACGAGTTCGAGCCCACAAGACACAAGTTTTTCAAGGTCATGGTCGAGAACAATTTCAGGACACAAATGGTGAGTTCCTGCTCCTTATGGGTCAACCATTGTGTTTGTTAAAACACGAATTGTTCTAATATATTTCTGTAGGCCAACTATAGTTCTACCTTTCTGAAACAAGCTTTCCGGCTTTTGTCCTGCAGAGGATTCCCATAAAATTCAAGAGAAATTTCAGGGTGGAATTGCCAGAAACCATCCACCTCAGAGGACCAAGTGATCTCATTTGGAGGGTGAGGCTTGCAAGAACTAATGAAGATGTGGTTCTCTGCAGTGGATGGGAGAAGTTTGTGGGAGATCATAATATATCACATGGTGATTTCCTTTGTTTCCAGTATGCTGGAAATGCAACTTTCAGTGTTCAGATATTTGAACCCAGTTGCTGCGAACGAGAAGGAGCTCACTTCCCCAACAAGCATACTACCTCCTGCTCCAATGGCAACTGCGTGTTGTCCAAGAAAGACCCTGTAGAGATCATAGACTTGATGAAGATGGAAGAAGAACGTGTAGAAGATACAAAACTCAGCAGACCAAGAGGCAAGTGGATTTCCAGGCCTAGCAGATCAACCCCCGGGATTCGAACTGAAAATGCAACAAAGAATGACATAGAAGGTCCACCTTATGGTAATCAAACAAGTGCTAAGAGGAAAATAAAACTGGGAAAATACAGCAAGCAATTTATCTCGAACCAGAGGCCTGTAACAAAAGAGGAGAAGGAGAAAGCATTCCTGTTGGCAGCTCACCATAGGTCTCCTAGACCTTGTTTCCCTGTGGTCATGAAGGCTACCAACGTTAGCGTCGTTTTTTCTTTGGTAATCTTAGACTATTCTTAGTTTCCAACTTGTTCCCTCCTTGTAAACTTTTCTGTAAAATCTTATTGGCAAAACTGTAACTGCAGCACATTCCTCAAGACTGGGCTTGCAGACATGTTCCTGCGGGAACTAATCTGGTTGAGCTAAGAGTCCCTCCAAACAGAGAGACATGGACCGTGGGATTGCACCGAACCAAGTCACGTTGCAGATTAACAAAAGGATGGTTCAAGTTCGTGTGGGACAACAACTTGGAAGAAGATGATGCCTGTGTTTTCGAGATCCCTAAGGGCTTCAGATCAGATCGAAACCGGGGCATGTTTGTGCTCAATGTCATCATACATCGAGTGGTGGATGAGGTCGTCCCCTTGACACAACAGTTCTTAAAACACAACTGAGAAGGGTGATTTCCTGCAAGAACTTAATAGTAATTCTGTTCCTGTGGTTCATGTGTTTGTGGGTATTGTCTTGTTTATTGCTACTTTCAGACATAACCGAGTTGGATTAATATATGCTAGTAGTAGTTTCCATCATGTATTTCTTGTTCATGGCAATAGGTTTCTCATTCAACAAAAATCGTTAACTATGCTATGGATACTAAAAGTCTAACAATTGTAATGTTCTTGGATGTGATCCTTTTAATTAACTTACCTGGTTCAATTATTTTTTTCTCATGATTTAGTTTTTTAATTACTTTTCACTGTCTCTATGTTTTTTTAATATTTTTAATTTTCTAATTACCTCTAATAAAATGCCATTTTTGTTATAAAAAGGATTTCATTTTTTCAAACTTATATATTTATTGATTGATTAGTTGTTAATTAAGAAAGTCTTTTTTAAAAAGATGATTATTGAGTTCCTTAATTAAAAAACGTACCAAACTTTGAAGCAATGGTGACGTCTAGAAGATAGGATGCAACAAAAAGCAGTGTCACTCCTTGAATTGCACCTCTTTTTGAGCAAAGACAATAACAGAATGGGCTTTGCAAAGGAATATAAATTTGAATTGCTAGTGAATTGAAATTCATAAGAGAGCAATCTCTTATTGATCTTAGTTTCACCAGACATTAAAGATAAAATTAAATAATTGTGACAAAAAATTACATGAGTACCTAAAAAACTAATAAAAAAATTGAATGACAACTTATTGCTTCTTTAAGAAAATGGTTCATCATTTTGGGATACTTCAAAACTCATGTAGCTCTTAAATTTTGGGCTAAATTGCACAATCTGCCCTTAAAGTATACCTCATTTTATATATTTACCACTGAATTATCAAACATTACAAAAGTAGGATTAAAGTAGAATAGAATTAAAGCATACGCATCTCAAATTAAAGCATCTAATCTGTTCAATTAATTATATAGAATACTTTCCATGAAAAAAAATATATAATTTGACACATTTATCTATTTTTTCAACTTAAAACTTAAAATAGCAACAAAAAAAAAAATTAAAGGCTATCAATTCGACATGCCCATCCCAAATTAAAGCACCCAATTCATTCAAATAATTATGGAGAATATGTTTAGATTTAAAAAATAGAATTTGACACACTTATCTATTTTTTTAAATTAAACCTTAAAATAGTAAAAAAAAAACAAAATAGAATGAAAAACTAGGAATTTGATATGCCCATCCAAATTAAAACATCCAATCCCTTCAATAATTATAGAGAATATTGTAAATCCCCCAAAAAATAGAATTTATCCAATTAATGTTTCCTCACTCAATCACGTTTATTTATTCAAAATTCATGACATTCAATTGGAGCTTGCCTACATTATATGTGCATCTGTGTATCGTCATTTTTTTAATATATTTTTATATATGTTATGTGTGTCTTATAAAAATATGTATATCATAAATAATACTCTCTTTGTCCCAAAAATGATGAGGCATATTTATTTTTTGGTTATTCATAAAAGGATGAAATGTTTCCTTTTTTAGAAAGTTTTTAACATTTAATTTATCTTACTACTCTCAAATAAACTCTCTAGATAAAACCCAAAGAGGATTTTTTTTTTAAATCTTCATTAAAGCTTTCACGACACAAAACCTAAATAGATGTTTTTTTTTTCTCGTTTAATCATCATTTAAACTATCACTACACACAACTTAAAAATATTTTTATAATTTTAGTTTTAGGGAAAAAATAGAAAAAAAAACATCATAACCTACACTCATATTAATATTCATGAGCAAAAAAATGCATCATCCTTTATGTGATGGTGTGAGTAATTAATAACTAAAAAAAAGTTATAAAATGAAGCATCCTAGAAAAATTTACTCTAGATTATGACTTTCTTTTGATATAAAAGTCAAAATTTAGAAATATACTAATTTAGGAATGACAAGATCAAGTAGAAATAGAATTAGTTAAACCTATAACTTCTTTATGCTTTGCCTATAGGGTCAAGTTTGGGCAACCGGGTTTGGAAATAGTAGGGGCAACAAAGTAATTTTTGTCATCCCTGTTGGTAAGGATAAGCTTGGCCAATTATACTTAGCCTTATATTTGATTTATCCAACACCAAAACTTACTATTTCAACGCTATCAATGTAAATATCTTCTTTCTTTTTAATACATATAAACATTTACAAGTAATGATATTTAGAAGTTGTTGTAAAATATAGGGGTGTCTGTCCATCAAAACCTAAAGACTATAAGAGATAAAATTAGCAATTTAGAGGAGTGGTAATCGGGGTTAGCATCCCTTGGTGACAGCTGCACTGGGAGGTCGAGACTATGTTCCTAAAACTAATATTAAAATATTGATATTTATTTTTGTTATTTTTTTTGCATAGATTTTTTAGTAGCCTGACACTCATCAATAAAATAGTTTTCTTGCATATATATTCTTTTCATCCATCAATCCAAAATTTTATAAACGGTGCATAAAGATATAATTTGTTAACTGTTAAAATTTTTTCTAGTTTCTTACACAATTATCTTAATTTAAAAACTCTATAGTTCCTTAATTCATGATCTATTGTTGCTATGAATTATATAAAAATGAAAACAACTAGTAGTATTAGTAAAATATTTTGTTCATTTTGAATATGATTTTTTAAGAATTTAACTGACAGCACTTGACTATTAATTTGTATAGTCATGTGTTTTTATTTAAATTATTACATATAATATCAATATACATATTACTGCCAGTTTATTTTACTTGTAAAAATTGTTACCTCGGTTAATAACATTTTTATGTATGGTTTTTATAATTTTTTGGTCCTCATGACAACACTTGGTATCTAAGTTTTTTTTTATCCATACACTTCTCATTTTAAATTCAACCATGTTTTCTCTATAGTTTGCTCCTTAGGCAATGCTCAAATATTAGAGTTAGTTAGCTCCCTAGCCCATGAGTAACAGTTGCTAGTAGGCTGTCTAGTCACTTTATCAAGGCCTAGATCATGGGCTAGATCTAGTGAGATTCTAGCTTTATCTTCAGTGGGCCATTTCTGCCCAATGTTATATGATAATTACTTGAATAATATTTTCTTAAAGTAATTGTATTTTTATAAATTTTGTAACTTTTAAAGTCTAGGAAAATAAAAAATAATAAAAAATACTAATTTTATAGAAATTATTAAAAAGTTTTTTCCAAACTTATTAAAATCTAATATTTCGATAAATATATAATCTAAACAAATAATTTCTAGATACATAAATAAATACTTTAAAAATCTACAAAGTTTTTCAGGCTCAGTAACATTCATCCATGATTGTGATCAGTGTAATGTGGAGGTGTCAATGGCAGCAGTTAGATTGGATTCTTCCATTTCGGACCAAAACTGAATTTCTTATTTGGTTATTGGATCAAATTTTTTGTTCATACACTTGAAATCGAATAAACCAAATAGATTGAATAATAATAAATGTTTTCTCATTATTCATATTGACCATATATATTTAAAGCTACTTTTATCTAACTTGGAATTATATGTTGTTTTTTTTTTTTTTGCCAAAACTATATGTTGTTGATCCTTCTTTAACTTTTGGAATGAGATGTAAATTTCTAAAAATTTATCACATTTTTTCATTTGCAATATGTTTAGGTCTTAAAAAGAGAAACAAAATAAATTAAAATATAATTTAAATGGTTCAGATCGGTTTTGATATGTAATTTGAATAGTTTGAAAATATTTTGTAAAAACCAAAAACTGTTCAAATCATCGTGTTTGGATCGGTTTCATGTTTAACCAACTGAATACTCCATCTCTAGTGATCTGAAGGGCTGGGGAGCAAAGATGATTGAATCTTCACGTTGAGGTCTTTGCATATTGTTTTCATCAGTTGCGCAACACATAGGATCCTGTGGCAGTTCATTTCTATTGTCAAGATGAGCTAGTTTTGTACCACTACTGAAAAGCAGCTCATTCGCGATGATAATTTTTGACGGCCTCAAAGGTGTTAGAAAATTTGGATAGAAAGCCATTTTAAAAATGAGTCAAAGCCAACGAGTTGGACTAAAACGTACCAAATTGCAAAGCTGGAGGGTTTGTGCAGACCGAAATAAGTTTGAGGACTAATTCGTGCGTGATGAAAAGTTTAGGGGCCTCTAGTGTACTTTGGTGATTAATTGAGACAAAGCAAAACGCATCGTTTCACTCGATCAAAATGCGCTGGCAGAAGTTCCTCGGCGCCGACGACGACCTTGCGTGGTGGCAGCACTTTCTCCGATGGCCAAAAGATTGGGCTCGGAGCTCTTCGTTAGCAGTTCTCTCTCTTCCCCACCCTCTCTGATATTCTGATTTTACTAAGAATCATATTGATTTGGCTTTTTGTATTCCCGAGATTTCTGACTTTGTATTTCGTTGCGTCTGCAGGATTATCATCTTACACCACCTTGGAAGAATTCAAAACTTTATTTTCCCCATTTGGTGCAGTTTCAGGAGGTAATCCTTTTCACTCTGGTTTTCTTTAAAACTTGTGAAATTTAGCATCTTTCTTCAAACCAAAAAAGACCAATTGATCCAATTATCTTGTTTTTCTCTTTGTAGCTCGTTTAATTAGGGACCCAAAAACTCGGAGACTTAAAGGCTTTGGTTTTATCAAGTTTCAGACAGAATCTGAGGCACAAAGAGCTTTGAAAGCCATGAATGGGAGGGTAAGTATTTTTGATGTTTCTGGGTTCCTCCCATTTACGGTTCGCTTTTGTCGCCCATTTTGATTTTTGATAGTTTTTGAAAGACAGTCCCTTTAAATCTGATCTTTTTTATGTATGCTAATTTTGATTCTTTCAATTTCCATTGTGATTGAACTTTAGACTGTTGGTTGATTTTGAGCTAATTCGGTTGCTTCATTGTTGCTGGTCCAGAGGTGATTGTTGTTGAGTTTATGTTGAAGAAAGAATAACTGATACCACCATTGGAATTTATTTTTTATTACTTTTTTTCCTTCTTTTTGCAAATTTCATTTAACACAACCTCGAAATACAATCACATCCCTGGCATATCTGGGGGTAACATCAGTTAAATCCCACCAAATCTTTAAGCCAAGAAGAAGAAATAACAATGGAAACAGGGCATCTTCGAACCCAAATGCATACATAAAAAATGGTTCTATCTTTTATACATTCCACCGTTTTTTGGACCCCTTTGAAACAGCAACGTTTCCTCTCACTCCAGATCTGATAAACAGTGGCTGAAAGTGCTGCTCGAATAACTCTAATACGCATGTTCTTCCCTCTTATCATCTGCTTGAACCAATGCTGACTCAAAATGTTGTCTGCAATATTTCTATTGCTCATGGAAGGCACTTTAGCTCTGACATATCAAACTTTCCAGAATTACTTTTAGCCTAACAGTAAGCATCTTTGAAATGCATTAATAGAGAACATTGTAGCAAGCAATCGGTCCAAAATCACTGACCTTGGTAGCATCAGCTTTTTTAGGTATCAAGACAATCTTGGCCACATTTAGAGATTTCAGGAGCTTCCCTGTCTTAGAATTCTGCTAACGCTGCATATATCATATCTGACATACTGTCCCAGTTTCTTTTGAAGAAACCAGAACTGAAACCATCGGGTCTGGGGGCACTTGAAGAGGGAACAGACCATAACACTTCTTTAATCTCTTCCTTTGTGATTGGCTTCGTTAACTGGTATACCCATTCAGTAGTGAGGCATTGACCTTTTCTAATAAGCTCTGCATCCAATGATCTCAGCTGGTAGTTTATTTTTCCAAGAAGAGTTTGCTAATACTCCCAAAACTGAGCTCTGATTTCTGCAATAGTGGTCAGGAACTTTCCATTTCCATCCTCTATTTCCATATTTTGGAGGCAATTTTTTGCTGTTTAAGTTTTGCATAACAAAACTTGGAATTCTCATCTGATTGTTGTAGCCATGTTATATGTGTTTTCTGCTTCAAATAACTGCATTCTACTTGCAACATCTTCCAGGCTTTAACTCTACTCTTCTTTTCTGTTTCCTGTAGCTCATCATTTCTCCTGTATTCGCTAAGTTAAGCCTGTACAAATGCCAGCTCTTCCTTTGTCTCCCGGCTTCTCTTTTCAATATTACTTTATTTCCTTCTATTTGGATTTGTCAGCAATTTCTTCATCTCTTTAAGTTTGCACCCTAGTTGATAAGTCTTACAACCTTTGGCCTGAAGATGGAAAGCCCTCTGCACTAGCAGCTGATACTCCAGGTCTGTCTCCCTCATGCGCTGGGGACAGATTAACCCATGAGGCTCTCAATTTCCTGTCTCAGGAAAGAATTAGATTTCAGTTTTTAGCGCCAAACCGTGGATAGTATGATGGAGAAGGTGTAATAGGATGATTTGTTACACTATTCTGATTTGGGTGTAATAGGATGATTTGTTACACCATTCTGATTTGTTTTGTATAGTTTGTCACTTGTTTTGAGCCAGTAATTCTCTTGACATCTAGGAAATTTTGTAATGCTAAAATGCTTTAGTAGAGCTTGATTTCATCTTGGGCTGTCAAATGGTTTAGATGGGAAGTGGCCACATTCAAGGGTTAAGGCCGATGTGTGTCCTTTGCTAATTATGTAGGTTGGAAGATGTGGGGCATTTTAGCAACCCTCATGATATGCAAGTTCCACATGTTTCTTTTGCATTCTTTTCTAGTCACAAACAAAATCATTGGTGATCAACTTACATTTGCTGATTGTTTTATTCGAGCTGCATAGAGAGAAGGTGTAGAGCAGTTTACAGTTGGATGTTGATCATGTCTACCAAACTCTAGATGTTTGTATCGTTTTTCTACTCTGTTTATCAACGACCAATGTTTTACAACACAGCAGGCTATCAGCAGTATCAAAGACAAGGTCATGGTTTTGATGTTGAAAATTCTATTCCCTGGATTACCTTTCAACTGCTTTAGGCTCAAAGTTGCACCTTGATAGCTTTTTTATCCTGGACCAGTAGACTCAATGCCGACTTCTCATATTCTAAAGGCTAGTTGGATTTCTTCAGCTGGATATTCTAATTGAACTTTCTATTAAGATGTAGTATATGATACGATGCCTAAAACGATTAGTATGCATTCCTTTTGATTGTTTGAAAGGAATTGCTAATGAAGATATTAGATGCCTCTACTTTTCCACTGTTAATTAACTTGTTCTCCTATCTCATTTTTTGTTGATGTGTTAGGGTTCTGGTTATGTTTCAATTTATCAGATGAATTGTTCTACATGGTCAGAACATTTACCCTGGTTATCCTTAGTCTGTACCAAGTATTGTGCGTTTTAGTTGAACCATGTCTCCTGTCTCATCAGGTTAACTTGAATGTTTTTGCCAAGATTCTGATATGATGGACAATGATTAAACCAAAATTATCTTTGCACTTGAATTTAAGCTGTTCATTGGCAATATCATGCCATTGTTTTCACATATAGTCTGTTTTGCTGTACAGATTATCCGGGGAAGGTTAATATTCGTTGAATTTGCAAAAACCGAAAGGCAACAAGATGATCTGAGCAGGTGAAATCAGTCACAGAACATTCGCAGAGCAGGTTAAGATTAGATGTACTAGCCTTTAGGAACATATTCATCACCTTTTGCATTGTTGGCGTTTGTTTCTTAAGCAAACGCCTCAAGTTTTTGATATCTTTCCTTCAACTCTGATATAAAGTTCATTTTTTTCGATTAATTTTTCTGGCTCATAAACAAAGGGTGATGTAAAAACTTTGTTATCAATTGGAGTCACAGGATTTATCTTTTAAATACGCAGAACAAGGGGTAGAGAGTCCAAACATATAGTCATTTACCTAAAACAGAAACTGTCACTTCTGGCACATTGGGAGAAAGCGAAGGGAGAAAGGAAAATTAAAGCCGCTCAGTCTGCACAAAGAAGTGCTAAATCCATGGCTGCCAAGAGAGGTGTTTCTCGTGTGATACAAATGACCAAATTGCATCGGCAGATGCAACAAACGACTAAGAAAATTGATGGCAGTGAAAGTCTTCCTTCCTTTCGCAGAACACGAAAATGGAGATGCAGAGTGGCGCGTGATCGTTATCGTTGTAGTGTAGAAGGGATGATTGCAGTAGGACCGGCTTGATACCCGTGCATCAAACACTTAGCTACCAATACATATCAAACTCTGAACTGACGTTCTTCTGTTTCCAGTCACTAATATGTACCAACAAATACAATGGCAATCGTCTAGAACACATTGAACTGGTGGGAACAAATCTGAGATATCACATATGATCATTGTAACATTCAAAAACTTTAGCTAAGGCTTAGAAGCAGAGCTTTATATTTTCACACAAAAATCCCAAGATCAATTGTTGACGCACAACAATGCAGGAAAAACAGAATTTTAGCTTAGAACTATAGCTTATGTTCAAACAACCAACTTTAGACTCTTTATACTTTTAGCACAAGTGAGCTTTCAGAAACTAAAAGTTCCAGCAATGATAAAGCTTTAAAGCTAGTTTGACGTCAAATTTCAGCTCAAAACTCCTTCATTTGCTAATAAGTCAAACTTGAGCCAAAGGGGCCAAAGTTGTAGAATTCCATTCAAAAATTTCCTGATAGAATTCTTCTATATTTTCTACCCCATTCCTGCAGATTTTCAGCAACAAGGCCCCAGTTCAATTCAGCTAATTGAAAGCTTAAAACTGCAAGATTAGCTACTAAATAGCTCATAATTACACAACATAACTTGCCACTCAATTCTTAGCCACAAGATAGGTTTTTGGATGCATAACTAACTTGCAACTCAAACATTTATACGACCAGATTTTTAGTTTCTGGTTTGATAGTGCAGACCCACATAGCAGCAGTTGCATTTACACCAGTCCAGACAAAATATTCAGCAGCCCTTAAAAGAGTCTTAGAGCTAACCAGCAGTATATAGTGTACTGCATTGGCTAGGGTCTCGGCTTGATGAGCAGTAGTTGGAGAACCAAACTTGTCAAGCCACTTGAGTTTCCAAGCCTGAGCCTGCAACCACAATTCATATCCAATGAGGACATTGTGACACAGAGTCAAACAATGGACAGATTGCAAACAAGACCCAAAATTGTACCTGGACAACCACCAAAACCTGTCACAACCATATTAGTTTTGATCACTAGGACCCTTACCCTTATTTCCTGAACCTGCAACAAACAATAAGGAGTGAGATAAGAAAATCATCTCAGTAAGGATTAGGCAATTCAGCAAAACTTCTCAAGTCTGTAGCTTTATCAGAAACACAAGATTGTTGAGCTTTACAGTAATCAAAGAGCCTTGAGAATTGATCAATCTCGAAACAACAAGTGTAGAAACATAGTGCAGCCACTGTAAGATCGCACTAAGAGATGTTTCAGGTTTAATTCCAGGTTTGACATTATTTGTTAACTTCACATTAGCAACATTAACAAACTGTAACCTAGGACCTATACTTCCTTAATTGTACACCAAACTCAATTGGTCAACAAAATTAACACACATGAAAAAATTAGTCGTAATCAATTGCTGAGTTGTCATAATACATATCTTAATCATAGATTCCATATCTTTGTAAATGAAATGCACATCCACCTTCAATATTACTGATTATTTAAATCACTGAATTTAATAATTTTAAATCAGTAATTCCAGCTTAAGGCCAGTGTCTTACCTAAAGAAGGTTACAATCATTACCATCCAAATTGTCTCACCAGAATTTTAAGAAAAGAACTTGTCAATCACCATATTTGGCCAGTATCAGAATGTAGCCTCTAAAGCCTAACTAAAAACATGCCATGAAAATATATTAGCTGAAGAATTTTCAGCTCTGGCATCTCAATATTCATGTCTGCAGATCAAGCACACATTGTAATCTTAGGATCAAGTGTCTTCGATGGATCTTAAAAATACATAGAAGATGTGACTAGTTGCATACCTGTTTGTAAATTATCATCCTCTGTGTGCATAATGTACACGAATATTTCTTCCATCCAGTAACTACCAAAGCAACAGTCAGCAAGAATTCATCGCCCTGTCACTAGTTTATCTGAAGAAGAGTTTGTACCACTACAATATCACATATGAATCATTTACCTGACCATCCATTTCTTTCAAAGCACTGGCAGCTGCAGCTTCAGATGAAAAATGCACGAATGCATATCCTCTTGATTTGCCACTAACATGGTGGCATATTACTCGAACTGTGAAAATATTAATCCCACTATTTGATAAAGCTTCAGGCCATTGGTTCAGCAGGAAACTCCCAAAGAAATTCAGAAGAACTAACCTTCTATTATTTCACCATATTTTGTGAAGGCATCCTTCAGAACCGTTTCATTGGTATCATATGAGAGACCTGTAATTGAAAATCTGTGCTGAAGTCAGTTTGGCATACCAAAGTAAAAACTCTCACTGGACAATGGCAACAAACTCTTACTTCAATACAACAATATAGAACCCGTTTCAGACAAAACAATTCTTCAATAGATAAACCGCAACAATGTTTGAAAATAGTAGACTTCATGTATAGTATGAGCACAAACAATTAGAAAGCGCACTTAATTTACAACGAAATTTCCATGCTTCTAAACAAAGAAGACTTAGGTAAAATCCAGAAAAAAATATTACAATACCGAAGCAAGGGGCTTGGTAATTTGAATTTCATTCAGAGGATGTAATTTTCACATTCTTTACTTAAATAAAACCATTCTTCATACGAGAAACAAAATAAAAAATAAAAAATAAAAGGAAAAGAAACCAGCGATTCAATCATCAAATCTGATACCGAAAGAAACGAGTAGTGAAATGGGTGAGAACAAAACCTCCGAGAAATAATTTGGAGCAAGAGCCTCGGACCAATAGCAGCCTGGAACAATGATGGGTTGTTGTGGGCAACACCCGAACGACGCCATTGACGCACTGCATCTGTTCGATCAAGAAAGATTACTCGAACCAACGATCCAACCAAATGCGTCCCCAGTAGCTAATTAGTATCGTCGCACCGAATCCGACGAGTATTGCCAGGAGGGAACGAAAAGAGGTTCAACCAGCGGCGACTAACGTTACAGAACAAATTCAAAATCACAGCAGATTAGGGGCTGGAAAATCGATAAGGAGACTCAATTCGACGCCACCGCAACTGAGGCGCCAAAATGGGGAAGATGAACACCGGAAGAATCAGCAGGAAGAAAGAGAGCCTGCTGTAGGTCAGGGTACCGTTTACCTCTCGGCCACTTAAATGACTATTTAGGTTGTATGAGAATTGAAAAGACGATAAAAAGAAAGACAAAGTACTAACTAGCCATTTTCTTTTCATACATAAACCTCTAGTTCTGTCAACAAGTTAGGCACTAAATTAAATGAATCATATTTTGGTGCAGAATCTTGGTTAAATCATGCAAATTATACAGAATTGGTGGTTTCTTGAATTGCTTTAATTGAGAATATTGAAGCAAATAATCGAAATAATGTAAATATCAGAGCATGGTTAGCTAATCTTTTATCTTCCGTTTTATTTTCATTTCGATCCTCATTGAACTTACATAGCCATTTAAGTGGACTGAGAGATAAAAAGTATCAATTTTCAAAATTTAATGGACTAGTGAGTACTAGTTAAAGTTTAAGATGTAAAAAGTTAGAGTTGGCAAAGTTTATGGGGTGAAAGAGTATTTAGGCTAGTCGATGAGGCTTTAGTTGATAATGAATGATATATGAGTAGTTTTCTTATATAAAAAAATCTAGCAAAGCTATTACAAAGTATATAAGAAATAATAAGCCTTAAGCTAAAATTACACTGATTGGGAGGAAGCCAATTTTAATACATAACAATCATTTCCACTTAAGAGACTATTGTCCTCAAAAGTAACTATAGATAAGCAACAATACAGAACACAAACTAAAATATACGAACTAAAATACTAAATTCCTAGCTTCTTCACCCACTTGTAACTTTTGTCCTTCACAACTGTAACTTGTTTTCTTGGTTTATCATGCACCAGGCTTCAATTTGTTTTAATTTTTTTAATCCCTCAATGGCATCGTCCTGTTTATGGTTTCCAGAATTCAATTGACCATTTTCTAGTATGTTAGCAAAACAATTGGCCTCTTCCAAATTTTTAGGACTCAATGCCTTTATGTTCTTCCTGATATCTTCTTGCCACCCTTCAACAAAATAACTAACCAAGAATTTCTCAGGTAGTTTGCTTACCTTATTCAAGCAATTTTGGAATTGATACCATTAGCTTTTAACTAAACCTTAATGCTTCAGTTTCTTGAAGGCCACTGATGTAGAAATTATTTCATCCCACTTGTGCCTTAAAATCCTTATTATTGCTTCACAAATATCAAAACATGCTCCCATCTCTTGTAATTCAAGAATTGAGAATCGTGCTTTGCTTGTTTATAGATTACTGGTTCAGGAATTTTGTTGAACACATGTTGCACCAAATTCCAAGTTTTTTTTCATGAGCTTGAAACCATGCTCCAATTCTGCTATTGGTGCTAGGATGATACTCTGATACCATTTGTTACAAAACAAATCCAAAATCAAGCAAATTAAGGGCTGGAAAATTGATCAAGAGATGGAATTCAATGCCACCGCAATTGAGGTGCCAAAATGGGAAAGATGAACACTAGAAGAATCAATAGGAAAATAAAGAGCCTAGTGCAAGTCAGGGAGTCAAGAGAAAGAGAGAATCAATTATGAGATTATTGTAGACGTATGAGCTAGAATCCAAGACAATAGAGAGAGTGAGGGAGGGAGGGAGAGAGAGAGAGCACAATAATTGAACCAAAGAAAGGAGCAATATACAATTTCTCATTCATTAATTTCTAACAAGGCTATTACAGAGTATATAAGGAATGGACCTTAAGCTAAAATGACGCCGTTTGAGACAGCCAATTTTAACACATCTATAGTATACATTAAAGTGGAAGAGGTTACCCCGGTGGTGACACGTGTCAAGTGTTTTTCAGTTTAATTACAGGTTTGGTCATCTTTGTTGTATGCTATCAACGATGTGGGTGGGTTGTTATCGCATTCTTCCAATTTAATCCCCTGTTTCCCCACTCTGTCTTCTCTCTGTCCCCCGTTCTCATCATTCCATCCACTTACTCATTCGTCCTCTCTTTTTGCAATTCTATCCTCCGTTCCCATAATCTTACTCTTGACCTATATATTCTTATTGCCTTCATTTTCTCATTCTTCCTCTGTATATTATTATATTCTTATTGCCTCCATTTTCTCATTCTTCCTCTGTATATTATTATTTTTTCCACTTACTTATTCTTTATCTCTCTGCAATTTAGTCCCCTATTCTTATACTCTGACTCCTGACCTATATATTATTATTATGTGGTTTATATGTTAGGAAATAATAATAATAATAAAACTACTAGCGAAAAACGTAAACATGAATTTTCCCTCCATTTCCTCATGCTTCCTCTTTAATTAATTTTTAACAATTCTATGCTAAAAACGATATCAGAATATGTGAAAATGAATTTCTCCTTGGTTTCGTCATTCTTGCTCTTTAATAAAACTATAATTATTGTCTACTTTTCCCTGTTCTTATATGCTTAATTACTCTTGACCTATATATTATTATTATGTGATTTATATGTTAGGAAATTATAATAATAAAACAAATATCAGAAGACGTCAACATGAATTTTTCCCCCATTTCCTGATGCTTCCTCCCTAATTAATTTTTATCAATTTTATGCTCGCCTGAATTTCTTCATTCTTGCTCTTTAATAAAACTATAATTATTGTCTTCTTTTTCCTGTATATATAGATTATTATATACTATATTGTTGTTATCACTGAACGACCATCAATAATTGCTAATCATCGATCCTAGCTCTTGATGCCAACTTCCACGTGCCTCATACAGCATATGTCAAGAGCTACGTGTCTAGGCTGAGATACCTTGCATGGGAGGAGGGGATGCCATTGTGTGCCTGGTGGCTTTTCTCACCCTTGGACATTATACAATTCTAAGATTGACCATGTGCTTTTTTATCCCTGTTTCCTTCCTCAGATACTCGACTATTTATATGGGTTTTGTTGGTTGAAAAGAAAGGCAAAGTGGTTGTTTTGCTCGCTTCCTTCCGTTTCCTGCTATCTTCGTCTACTTCATCAATTATGGTCATTATGCGTCCTCCGTTTTTGACAATTATTTCTCTTGCCATTTTTTAGTTCCTCTTTCACTCCTGCTTCCATTGTTTCTCATTGGATACTCAGTTGTTGTAGTCATGTCTCATAATTGTTTTGTTGTTATTAAGACAAGTTGTCCGTCTATCTTGAAGCCCATTATGAGTAGGAATTGCTCAAGAGGTTCGTTGGTTCGTTATTGGGTTCATTCATGTCTTGCTCTCCTGCCCTTTAAATGCTCTCACAATGGTTTCTCTGTTTTCGACAGTGTTCTATCTTCCTCTGTCTTCCTGCTCCTGCTTCTTCCCTGTCCCTGAATTCTGCTCCATTTCCTTTCCGTCTTGCTCTCATTGGTTCCAGTAATTCGATATTGTTCTTACTCTTACAGTTACTTGCTTACTCAAAATGAAGTTGGTTTGTTTACCATCAAGAACAATTTTATCTAAATTATGTACAAAATTATCATTGTCCATACCTTTTTACGTAATAGAAGCCCCAGTGGATGAATTATTTTCAGCTTCAATTCGTGTCCATATGCATTCTGTCTCACAAAATTTGATACATCTCATTGTATTTGGCTACTCGAAATTGCTATTAAAAAAACATACAAATTGTTTGGTGTGCGTTTTCGTCACTTTGGCTGGAACACAAGAAGAATGAAGACAACCGCCCTAACGATGACAATACAAATGTGCCGCTTGTAGAACAAAACTTATCAGTTTATGTTGTAATAGATCAAAACATGTACCACTTTACCATATTATTTAAATAAAAAATATGCATTTACATCAAAACCAATGTCTCATAAATAACCTTGAAACCAATAACTTGCTCTAACGTCAAATAAGCTACTCTTGCCCGCTACGTAGCGTGGGTGGCACTACTAGTAACAACTAAGTTGGCAATGTTCACACAACATTGTCCACGTTGCCAATAGAAATAAAAGTTAATTTACAAGATTGACCAGCAAGTGTCAAGCAATTTCCACTTTGTTCCCTATTGTTTCATTTTTTTAAATATTTTTTATAGTAAATCACCAGTGCCTTTTTTCATAACTATATATAGTATACATATATATATGTTATAAATGTAGGGAATAAATTGAATGAATGCTAGCATAATTGATTATTGCTTCATTCATTCGTAAAAAGGAGTACATTTTTTCTATTTGATCATTTTTTTCCTTTTCTTTCTTTGGGGGTTGGGATGGTAAATATTATTGAAAATTTGAAATTTGAATAATCTTTCCATATAAAGAAACTGTCATGTAAAAGAAGAGTGATTTAAATTTCCTATGTAAAGAGCATTCAAGTGAAGCAAAAAGACAAGAAAAAATATGATGAAAAAAGGGAAAGAAAAAATTATCTTTTTATTTATGTAAGAACTAAAAGACTCCTTTTTCTAGAGAAATTTTTGTAATTGGTATGATTACCTGAAATGCTATTTTTTTTTTTTATAAAAATTTTATACCAATGACCGATGATATATACAAAGGCTTTCACATTTTACTGACCATTAAAGTATAGCCCAGTTTGTTTTATGTTAATGGGTCTACATTAATGCATTAAAGGGTCAAATAGTCAACTGGGTATAACTAAAGCTTTTATGCAAATGGGAAACAACCTTCAAATTAGCAATAATTATAGCTTATATCATTAAGCCTACAGTTGCCAGTACACTAATGGGGTGAACTAGTCTCCACCCACCACCGTCCCTTGCTACACACCATATCTTGCTCACACACACACACACACACAGATGAAAAAGCAATTTTGTATTACAATTAAGTTTAGGTTATATTGTCTCGATCATCGAACACCAATCATTAGTAAATCCATGTTAAAGAGTATAAACATTGTTTGAGCCACGAGCTTGATAATGGAGTGCTGGCAGTGGCCATGGGGAGAAAGGGCTTGGATGGTAGATGTTAGAGTATGAGAAACATACAAAAGAGAAATCAATAAGCCAAAGTGGGTGAAAATATAGTTTCTCTTTTTCATGGGTTGGTTAATTAACAAAGATCCGTCCATGTGTTTGTGTTTCTATGATTATATAATTTTCCATTAACAAATGTGAAAGGAGCAAAATGTCCTATTATCCATATTTAAGGTATTGGGTTGCTACAAGTCATAAGTTATGGACAAAAATGGTTGTGTTCACAAAGTTTGACGTTGCAAACAATTTTAATTTTTTATAGAAAAGCTTTTTGTAGTTTTATTTATCAGGGAAACATGATAAAATAGTAGATAGCAAATTTGCCACCCAAAAGTTACTAAAAGTGCAAATTTTTTGCTAAGCTTGTCATCAACCTAATTTTATCAATAACATTTAGGGGTGAAAGTTCAAGTTGTATGGTCGGATTTGAGTTAAAACCTGATTTTTATGACATGTCATTAACTCAAATAATCCAAATCTAATATGACCTTATTTGAGACATAACTCGAACTGACCCTAAATTGATTTAAATTAGGTTAAAGTCAGATTGACCTAACATTTTCATGCCCATTAATGCCACTTCACTTTCCAACCCATAATTCATGCAAAAAATATTTTACTTGTTATTTTGACACTATTAACAATATGCTAGGTAGTATAAAAATAAATTGCATTATGAATTAATTTAATCAACAATTCTTTTTCTTCGGTCCTTATGATTATGTGAACTAACTAGTGGATGCTTTCAATTAACATGCTTGGCACGAGATGACTATTAGTGGATGCCAACCGAATGTCGTGGCTTACACCTGCATGATTGATAACCTGTGTAGACAGTCTATGTTTAACCAAGCTTATTGTTTCAACCCACTTTTAGAGACATTAGAACCGGGTCAGGTTAGCTCAAAATCCGAACAAAAAACAAAAATATCGGGTAAGGTTCAGGTTCATGTTTCAGTTTTTCCTTTCACCCCTACCAATATTTCTCAATTGGAGCAAAATTACCACTTCATTAATGGGCAGGTCAAAATTTCACATTTAGCCCTTGAACTTAGGCAACCTAGACAAATAACCTTTTGAACTTTTCACATTGGCAAAAAGCTAAAATGCTTTTTTTTTTGTTTTTTAAATTCATCATCTTCCAATAGCACTCCTACTTATAGCTGAAAATCACACCCTTGCCCTCAAACTTATCATTTTCTAATTTAGTGTTCGTACTCTCAACCTTGTTGGTAGCTGTTACTGCTTCTTCTGCGGCTTCCATTGTCATATCGACCTCGGCCAAGCCAAATTTAGTTGTATCCCTAGCAACCTTTGCTTTGCCCTGATACTATGGGCATAGGGGAGGAGGTGAGAAATTGAAAATGAGGTGCTTTTGAGTGTGGGATAATTGAGTTCAATGGCTAAGTATGGACTTAGGCCAGTAGAATCTAGACTACCAGAATATTCCATCTGTCAGATCCGTGGTTGATTCGCTAATTTTCATGACCTTTGATATGTTTTAAGTGGCAAATGCTGCCCTATGAAAGTATGGTGGTAAATTTGCACTTCTGGAAACTTTTGGGTGACAAAATTTTCATTTTAATCTTAAATATTCCAAACTTGGAAGCAATATGAATGAGCCGCAATGCCCAGAGGATTGGACTTCCATTTGCAATTTTGCATTCCCTGGCTGGATTCTGGAAAATGATTAAAATCATGTTCCCGTTTCAAGTTTCAGGCCTAAATCGATTGCAGAAAGGTTAAAATTTTACCTTGCAAAGGTCGCAACCATCAGGGATTCCCTATGAATTCCGAAATCCCAATCGTGGACAACTCTGGCGCCGACGAGGAAGTGGGCGGAGAATCCGACCGATTCCTCGACGCCGATGACGACTTCCCCTTCCACGATTGTGTCTCAACCCAGAAGTGGGACCAGTCCACGTCCGACCTACCTGCCGCAACTCTTCGCCGCCGGAGCTCCTCTCGCCGGGGATCCTCCTCCGAGGACTCGACTGTTACCACTCATCGAGATCGACCCGAAGAGAGCCCAAGGTATAGAAAGTCGAAATTTCGTTTGGATTCGAAGGGGAAAAGGGGGAATTTGGAGATATCTGAGTCGTCCCGGACCCTGCCCGACCCGTATCCTGCTGTTGAAGAGTCCGAATCTACGATTACGAACCGGGAAAACGATTACACAGTAAGGCAAATCAGCGAGTCCGTCGACTCGGCTGTGGAACTCAATGAACCAACGTCTTCTTCCAACGGTTGGTTAGTCATTGTAGCTGGATGGGTGATAAAGGCAGTTTCTTTCCAGTTCAGTTTGTTGTTCAGCTTCATTTCACTGCCTGTATCAGCTTTGTATTACTCTTACTTGCTTATTGTTGATCCATTTCGAGTAACTAGATGCATTAGGGGATGCATGAGGCGTAAACTGATACGTTTATGGAATGTGATTTGGAGAAGTGTTAGTCCCTTGATTGGTGAGTGGCTGAAGGAGCATAAATCCATTTGCAAGCTTGTGTTTCAATTCGGGTGGGGATTCTTTTGGGCGGCTTATGTGGGTTGTGTACTGTGTGGATTGTTTGTATCTTCGCTTGTGATTAGTGGGTTCTTTATGAAGCTTTTGGTCGAGGAGCCCTTGCAGATGAAGCGGACATTGAATTTTGATTATACTAATAACAGTCCGGTGGCATTTGCTCCCATTACTACATGTGCAGCTGCTGGTTGTGGTGTGAACTGCATGGAGAATAATGAGGTTGCGAAGTTGGATTCTCGGCTCATACCTCGTGATCATCGGCTGCAGATTACTGTTTCATTGACATTACCCGAGTCTGATTACAACAGAAATCTTGGGATTTTCCAGGTACTTCCTCAATATATCAATTCTAGTTTGCATTGCCATTTTTTCTGTGTCCTTGTTTCATTGCAATTCATAATTTCCTTTTCTTTTTGTTGCTTCAGTTATGATACAGTTCCCTTGTTCTTTATATAATGCTCATCAATTATCCAAGCTAATTACATGAGCAATTAAGAATCAAGTTATCGAGTTTAGCATGCCAGTTTTTTATCTACTTTATTTGTAGATTGGATTCATCATATATTCCCTCGCATGCGTGGATTTGGCTTCTTGTGCTACTATGACATTTAGTTTTGTTCGAAACCCAATATCTGCTCTTGTATTTGAAAGTCCTTAGTTGATTATCCAATCTGATAATGGGCAGTTTATGGAAAAGCATACACAAATACTGAAATGCACCTGATCATATTGGGGAGGTGAGGGGGAGAGTTTCCCTATGTTCAGCTTATATGGTACATTTGATAAAACCTAGGGACCTGAGCATTTGTTGAGAAATTAATACATTATCCTCTGTATTGAGAAACTTTACGGTACTTGGTTCTTATGAAATCGTGTTGCCCTACTGTACAGGCTGAATTGACCTTATCAGTTATCAAACCTTGTGTCATCACAAGATGTTAATTTGAGAAACCTTGTTGAAACATCTAATGTAAAATCATTTGCAGCAAGCATAGACTGCCTAATTATAGTTAACCATCTGGTGTATTGGTTTAATGCACCTCTTCACCCATAGGCTCAATCAAACAATATAGCAGAGGTCCCATGTGCACAGTTGAGCAAAGCCAACAACAATCAAGTGAGAACTTACAGAGTTGCGTTTGAGAATTCATCTTATTATTTCCTGCAAACAGGGAAAATCTAAGAATTAAAATTTAAGGTTGAATTCTTCATAACTATTTTAATGCATCTAACTTTTATGTCCAAGTAGGATTATATTTGTTTCTTGAAGAGATGTTATTGATAAATATATGCACCATGATGAACTTTGTTTTGGAAGAACAAATTTGATTTATGAATTAGAAGAACAGTTAAAAATGTTGAATTCTTAGCTTTTGGTGTCAAACCCTTTGCCATAAAAACAGTTAAGGGCAAGGCCCTGCTTTGAATTGTTGAAGAAGAAGAGGCTTGTTAAGAATTTTATAAAATACTGTGGGCTTAGCGGGAAAAAAAAAAGAGAAAGAAACTATACTCTAAGGTCATCAACTGCCAACTATGAAACAGCTAGAGTTAGGAAATTGTTGAAGTCTTGCTTATGTTTTTGTTTATTGACATTGTTTAACGTTTGAAAGAGGCTGGATAGACTCGAGCCCTACTACTGTAAGTGTAGAGAATTTCATGGAAAGCTTTGGTTTGAGAGAAAGGGAAAAACATTACTGAAATTCATGGGATGATAATATTAATGTTTTTCAACAACAGAAACCAACGGAGAACACACTCCTTTATTTGTATGTTTGTTGGTGCATTTATTTTTTTTGTTCCTGTTGATACATATTTGTATTGATTTTGAATGTTCATCTGAGTTTGATTGATATCTTGTATGAAGGTGAGGGTGGATTTTACCTCTGCTACTGGTGAGATCCTTGCTAGTTCGAGACGTCCATGCATGTTGAAGTTCAAGAGTGAGCCAATTCGACTTCTTCTGACATTCCTAAAGGTAGTTCCTCTAGTAGCTGGCTATGTTGTAGAGTCTGAAACGATCAATCTAAAATTTAGGGGTTTTGAGGAAGGAAAGGTGCCCACTGCTTGCATACGAGTGCTAATTGAACATAGAGCAGAGTATAAGCCGGGTGCTGGTATCCCTGAGATATATGACGGATCCATACTGCTTGAATCAGAACTCCCCTTTTTCGCGCGGATTATATGGTCCTGGAGGAAAACCATATTCATATGGGTTAGCATAATGTCATTTATATTGGGGTTGCTGTTTATGTTAATCTGTTGTAGACCAATGGTCCTCCCTAGATCCAGGCAGAGGAATTCTTCTGCTCGTAGAAATGCGCAGGGCGGAGCAGTTATTCGGTAGTGCATGTTTGGACCAAAACCACGCGAGGTCCAACACCCAGAAACACCCTAACATGTTCACTTAAACAGGAATTAAACACTAAATCCAGTAGCAGATTCTTTAAAATGTTTTTAGTCCCCTTATTATGTAAGTAACTAAAAGGTCTTCTGTTGGTATATAAAATTATCTTCTTGTTGATTTTTGTAGAGTCAGGCAAGCAGGCCCCTCATTCTTGTATTGTATGAAGTTGAAAAGTGATTGATATTTTCAACTTTTTTTTGGACAATTTTACAAATTTTCTAGAGATATCTTTTTGTTTAATATGTACTCCTGTTTTACTATGCACAGAGGTACTTGTAAGAAGAATGCTTATCATTCAACAAAAGAGCTGGTGTGCCTAGCATATTTTTTTACTGATAACATGCTTTCGGAAGGGCATTTCATATCTTCTCTTTGTCCTACTTTGAATGATATGCTTTTTTATATACGGAGATTAAAATATATGTAATCTATGTTGTTCCTTCCATTTTTGTCCTTGAAGCTAGAATGTGAGAAAATTTTCTTTTCAAGTATTATGTAGTAAGAGTTTAAATAAGAATTAGAAAAAAAATTATTCTTTTTTGAGCTTTGTGCAATTTTTGGGTTTTGTACAAAGAGTTTAAATTGGAGTAGTAAGGTAAATTAGATGTTAATAAATTTTCAAAAAGAGATTGGTTTATCTTGTTTGGGACAGTTAGAAAAGGAATATTTGTCATCTTTTAGGAACATGAACTTGTAGATTTAATTAACTTCAAACAATTTTTCCCATTACAATACATTCTAGAATCTATTTATTAAAAAATTTAAAATTTCTTATAAATATAAAAGAAGGGGAATTTTTTTTTGTCAATTAATACATTTTAAAACGTAGATCTTTTCATGTGGCGATTGTATGCTGAAGCTCTTCCAACAAGAGATAATCTCTTGCGCCGTGGTCTTAATGTCCAAGGTTCATGTCCGGTATGTGGAGAAGGTGAAGAATCAGCACCTCACGTTTACTTTGAATGCCAATTTTCGACAGGAGTCGGGCGAAAACTGAGGCTGGAGCTAGCCTATGTCCGGCATGGCTGGCTGGAAGGACTGAAATCGCAGGCAGCAAATGATGAGGAGAAAATCCTGTTATTAGCGGTCTGTGGGTGGTTCATGTGGAATAATCGGAATAAGGTTATGTATGAGAGCTATTATACTGGAGGTGGTGCTCTTTATGTTGAAGCATTGGCAATTTTATGAGGTCTCAAGGAAAGCAGATGGGCCGGTGTGACTTATTTTATAGTGGAATTTGATTCCTCCTAACCTTAGGGCCAATTCAATTTAACTTAAGCTAACTTAATTTAAAATAACTTATTTTTATGTTTACATCTTTTTTAATTGAAACTAATTTTATTTGAGCATCAATATTATTTAGATGAAATAATCCATTGATTGTAAAATTTTTATAATACTATTAATTTTTTATGAATTTTTCTTTTTTAAACATTAAAAAAAAAATTTCATAGAAATTTAATAACATGATAAAAATTTTGTTTCAAATAGATTATTACACCTATATAATATTAGTTTTCAAATGAAATTGGTTCTAGGTGAAAAAGATTTAAAACCATTTTAAATTAAGTTGACTTAAGTTAAAATAAATTGGGTGTTAGTTTCTACACTTAGTTGAGGAGAATCTCTTTCCTTGTATTATTTTGGGACTCTTATTAATGAAACCCGAGTTTTAGGTAGTTTGAAAATTCTTAGGCCTTATTGAACATGTGAACCAGAAAAGATAAATAGATCAGAGAAATAAAGTGAAAAAAAAAAAATATATGGTAGAACGTGATAAGAAAACAGGAAAGGAAAAGTAATAAAAAAAAGAGATGGAATTCCCTTAAAACATGTGAAGAAGAAACGAGAATTGGAATTCAATGGCGGCCATCAGGAAATCAACAAGGTTTGATCGATCACGTGAGTCATGATACATATGCACGAGAGCTTTATTTTGATCTGCGAAAATAGAAAAGTATTTTTTTTTTTTACCTTTCTTTTTTTTTCCCGATAGATATGCATTTCTCAGTGGTTTTACAGGGTCTTGAAAAAGCAGATATTTCATTTTCTTTATATGTATATATATTTATCTCAACTCTATATATTTGTAAATATACTTCTAAGTATCAAACAAAAAACACTCAAGTTTTGGTTCTTCGGATCTTCTGAGAGCACGAGATCTCTAAGGGAGTATTTTGGGATATTATTGAAATTAATTATTTTAGTAATTATATATATATATTGATTATTTACTTAATTTGTATGCTACTCCTTTTCTCTCGTTTTACATAAAACGTTTCCTTGGACATGCTTTTTAAGGTGTTAAACATTTTTTTTTTCATTGTCTTCTAGTTTTTTTAAGGTAGCGATTTGTTGATCGTCTTCCATCGTTGGTGTCATTGATTTGTTGATTGTCTTCGACTGCTGACTTTTCCATCAGCGTCATTTATTTGTGTCAATTTGCCAATTATCTTCGACCATTGAATCGCCTGTTGAATCATCTTTGACTGGCCAACCAGTCATCACCACCAAATCGACCGATCCTCACTGCTGAATCTCTGAATTGTAGATTTCACATACAAGTGATGTTCTCCGAATCGTTGATTTTGCATTGGTGTCTTCTCCAATCGGTTATATTTGTTACCCCTCCCCTTCCTCAAGTAGGTGGAGGTAAATGGAGAACAATAAGAAGACGAGGCTTGATTTATGTTAGGAATTTTAGAAAGGGTGTCAAATCTGTTAAGAAAACATAAAGTTATGGGTTGTTGTGTATAAGTTCATTTTAGAAAGAAAGTTTAAATAAGAGTAAGAAAGTAAAATTGGGTATCTAAAATTTTCTGAAAAGGGAAACGTTTCAAACTTTTTGAGACAACTCAAAAAGAAAATGTTCCATTCTTTTTAGGACATATGGAGTAATTAAAATCATATACTTTAAGAAATCTAAAAAATATTTTTGTCTTTATATGCCCGACACAGCGGCATAAGTGTTGGAGACACTAAACCCTATGTGCCAGGTTCGAGTCATCCTCCCCTCTTTCAATCCCACAAAATGCATTGCGTGCTATTTTAGTTATCTTTTGAGGTTCTGGTACTCCTCCATATAATATAGATACCTCCCTATAGCATGTAGTAGATTTTGAGTGCTAAAAAATATTTCTAAAAGCTTTTTTTTTTTTTAAAAAAAGAAGGTTTCTTATTAATTTTTTAGGCTTTGTAGAAAAAAAATCATAAAATAATTAGTTTGTAAAAATAATATGATTCAATTAATTATTAGATAGATAAAATGTTAGCTTTCAAATGAAATTAATTCTAAATAGTAAAAAATTTAAATTTTAAAAATAATTAGTTTTATTTTTTTCTTGGTCAGAACGGATTTAGCTTATAGGAAATCAAATCCCATTCTTTTTTATCTCCTTCGTATGCAGTTAATGGGAAAAAAAATGTGCTATTATTAAACTTATTTGTGCAACTCTTCCTCTAATTTGTAAAAACTGTATGAGGTGGGCATGGAATTGGATGTTTTGGGATTAACACATTGAAACTTGTTCTCTTTTTCTTGTCCAAGCTAAGACATTGAATAGGTTTAACCCAGTAACAACGTTCTTATTAGCATTATTGTTTACAATAATATATAATGCAGAATACCTCTGTTTTAACCTCTAATACTAAAAGCTGCTGCTGTTAACGCTATTATTAGACATATTCGCAAGCCTAGCAAAGCCCAAATGTGTGCAGGGTACATCCAAATTTGTAAATGTCTAGAACGGAATACAAAAAATATAAGAGACATACAGTCTTGCGTTTGAGTCTTATAAATGAAGTAAACAAATACTAGAAAAGTTTTGTTCCTTCAATGTGGGTCTAGTTGGCTCAATCTAGAATGTTTGCGAGGTAATATACAAAAAAAAAAGTGAAAGAGCTGAATATAGATTCCATTGATTTCTCTAACATTAGATGAGGAGAAAAACTCAGCAAGTTTTATTTCTGGTTCTAACATGTAACTTGTTAGAAGACATGATTCTCCTCTCTAATGATCCCTTGTCATATAGAATACAAAGCTACAACGGCTCAACACTTTGGTCACTGGCGAGGTGCAGCCTTGAGGAAGGAGGCACTTTTGGTGATTTCTCGCAACGGCTTATCGGTGTACCTCACCATATTGTAGACCCACGCACCGGAAATTGCCCCAAGAGTCGGCGCTGTGAGGTAGATCCATATATCCCGGTAGTGGTGAGACACAATTGCAGGCCCCAAGCTCCTTGCTGGGTTCATTGATGCTCCTGTGATTGGCCTATCAACATATGTACTATCTCATGTCATGGACTTCTTCAACAAGATCTAATTCTATTGTACCCAAGTAACATAGGTTTCATTTGAAATCAATGTTAGCGTTTAGCATTAAAGGTTGGAAAAACTATTTAACGGTAGCTTTTAGTACTAAAGATTTAGAAAAGATATTATAATTATTGATAATTTATTCCAACCTCTAACACTAATTTTAAACAATGTTCCCAAATTAAGCCATAATCGATGATTGCTAAATAGGTCGAAGGAAGAGACCAAAGAAATTAATTCAATAAAAAGATGAGTGATTGATTTGACACATGGGTACCTAACGTGCAAGTTAAGTAGGCTGATCGATATTAGGTGGTCTAAGGTGAGAAACAGGGAACCAAAAATTAGGGTTTTGGAAGAGAAAACGTACCCTGCAAACATCACATTGAGCAGCACGGTAGCGCCAACGGCCAGGCCAGCAAGTTCTCCAATCTGCAGCATAAACATGTAATTTTCAAGATTCTTTAGAATTTTCAAAGATCACTGTCAATACTGGTAAGCTGGTAGAGACAAAGTCATTGTCATGAAAAGGGTATACAATTCTAAATTTTTTGGAATATTTTAAGCTAATTATTCTTGTAGTTAAATCATGTGATTATGAAAGGTCAGTTGTTTTTTCAGCTAATCCATATGCCTGTTAAACAACCATTCAATCCTTCAAATCAATGCATTTATATCATTTATTTTCTATCTTTTTTGTAAAGAAAAATAAAAAGGAATAGAGCATAAGTTTTTTTTATTCCTTTGGCCTGAAATGGTTAATTCAAAGGTCAAAAATGTTGATCAACCCAAAATTTATCCAATGTTACGGCCTGTGATTAGTATTAAATTTTTTTTAAAAAAATACTTATGGGTTATTTTTAGCTTTTAAGTTTAGCTATTTGACCTACATCATTAATAAATTATTAAAAATCTCACAATAATCACAAAAACTGTTATCAAACGCCCCATTATATTAGTGAGGCAGAAGTTTCTTTTTTGTTCTTATTTGAAGTTAGAAAAAGAGATGGGTAAGGAGAAGAGACTAACAGCTCTATTATCGGTTGCAACACCAGATATGATGAACATGAGGTAGAATGTGATGATGAACTCTACTACAAAAGCCTGCAGGTTGGTCCCATGCGGCGCGGTGCCGGCGAAAACATCCTTGTCTCCGTTGAACAACAAGCGGAGGGTTCCGGCCGCCATGGTTGAGCCAAGAATTTGAGCCGCCACGTAGGCTGGCACCTGCAATTTAGGGGAAGAATTCTCAGCCTTTTCACATTTGCCAACTAAACCCAATTCCATACCCCTCAAGTCTCTCAAACTTATTTCCCCTCTAGCGGAATGACAAAAGGGACACCTCAAATGGGGCAAGGTCGGGGGTCCCAAAAAAACAAGCACTCCTCCCTTTACCGCTAATTATTGACATTGTTTCAAAGAGATAGAAATTCATAATATTTAGAGAAAGTGTCCGGAGGAAAACCTGTTTGAGTGGGAATCTCTTACAAGAAGCGAAAGCAATGGTGACAGCAGGGTTGAAATGGGCACCAGAGATGTGGCCAACAGAGTAGACCAAAACCATCACCGCCAATCCCCAGACGATGGAGATCCCAGGATGCGTCACCACTTTCTCGTTGTCGGTGTTCACCACCACGGCGGCGCAGCCGGCAAATATCAAGAAATATGTGCCCACAGCCTCCGCCATCAACTTGGAAAAAAAAAAAACAAGTTTCTTTCAGTTCCGATCTCGAACTCAGAGCAAGAACAGGGATGAGAAGAGGAACAAAAAAGAAAGAGGTCAGCCATTTGTCACCTTTTGCATGAAAGAAACAGAGAAGCTGAGGAGGCTGTCTGATTCTTTAATGGTTTTTGATGGCTGTTGATTGAACCCATCTTCTTCCACTTTCACAACAACTCCGTTGCTCCCAGGGATCTCAGCCATGGCTATGGAGAGTTGAACAATTCTTGACCAAAAATATCAGAGATTTCAAGGCGATTTGGCGGAAAAGACTAGGCAAAACAAAACTCCAAGACAAAAAACAGAACAAAAACCAGAGGAGACAGAAAAGGTCTTTGCTTGATCAGCTAACTGTCCTAGCGGAGCCCGTATTTATGGGCACAGCCGCACAGAGAAATGATCCAAAAAAACAGGGTAGAGAAACAAAGACATGGACTTTTTCTATTACGAAATTGGAAGTGTGGACACTGGGAGAAGAGATTGACCAAAAGTGCCCTATTTATGTTTGTCCTTTTGCTTATCGGTACTTTTTTTAAATAAAAAATGAGCAGTCACCGTTGGTGAACAAGTAATGCCAGATTGTATTAAAGATTAACCCTTTTGGTATTTGTTTATTATTATTTGTTAATGAGTTAAATTGGGACGGAACGTAAGGGAGTTTGTTGGGAAGTTGGGGTACACTTTCTTTTAGTTGGTTATTGTACTTTTTTTCATTAAAATTTAATTTTAACATATTTATATTAATATCTATTGAAATTTTTTTTAAAAAAGATGTTTAAAAACTATAATATTTAAATTTTATATTTTTATGATAAATTTTAAAAAATAAATTAATAAATTAATTACTTTAAATAGTAAAAAATGTCAGTTTTTGTAAGATAAAGGGTAGATTTTAAATTAATGTGAGTTGGAAAAATGTGAGTTTCAAAGCTGGGTTTTGTGGACAGCGGAGAAGGCCATTCAAGGCTGCTTCCAAGTTCCAACTACCCACCGGAAATGCAGAAACACATGAATGCTTTTAATACAGAACAGAAACACATTTCCTATCCAAATCTGTTCCATTACCAGTTATTAAACAGACTCCCCTTAATTCATATCTATCCACAGGATTTTTCTTTTATTGTTTCCATTTCCTTGTCCATATTACTAGTTTATTGATGGTAGGCTCATCTCCTAAAACGGACATAAATGTCAAACTTTTTGTCAATGCCGATACACTCATTGAAGTTTCAAAAATTTACCAATTAAGCTATTATGTGCCTTAACTGAAAATCTTCTGAAATTTTATTTCTATAATTTTATCAAATTTGAAATCTCACGAAGGAAGTCATACAAAATTAATATTGGCAATATTTGGATACTAAGTAAATTACATAAATGGTCCCTAACCTTTATTCATTGTTTCCTTTTAGTCTCTAAACTATTGAATGTTCTGTTTTGGTCCTAAACCTATTAAAATTATTTCATTTTGGTCCTTCATCAGATGAAATTCATTAACTAAAAATAATTGTCTGACAAAAACTTTTGAAATTCTATTTTAAATATTCGGTAACTATCTTCTAGTGAATTAAATAGTTTAATATTTTTGGACAGTAAATTAACAATTTAAATTAATAATTTTTCCTTTCTAAATAAAATAAGTTCAATTTATAGAAAGAAAAAATGTGATTTATTTACTGTAAAAAAATTATTAGACAAATTAAATTTATTGCAATACAGTTATTGGATAGTTTAAATTATGATTTAAAAAGTTGTTATTAGGCAAATAATTTAAGTCAGCAAATTTCATTAAATTGTGGTCAAAATAAAATATTTTCAATAGATTTAGGTCTAAAATGAAACATTTTAATAGGTTTAGGACTAAAATAGAATATTTAATAGGTTAAGGACTAAACTGAAACAATTATTAAAGGTTAAGGACCATTCATGAAGTTTACTCTTTTGATATTAGTTACAAATGAATAGTGATGTCAACAAGCCGAGTTTAGAGAGGATAAAGTGATTCTCAAACGCTACCCGTAATATAAAAATTCTACCCAAGCCCCACCCGAAACCTGCAGTGGGTAAGATTTCTTCACCCAAACCATTCCCACATTAGGGCGGGTAAAGTCAGGTATTGTATCTGTAATACTTGCACAAGTGATCACATAACATAAAATTAAAACTAAAAAAAGTGACATGCTTTTATAATACAACATAACTGAAAATAAAGTAATCCAGTCATACGGTTATGAATTTTAGGGTTTTCTAGGTTAGACTTATATTATATATTTAGGTTGTATAAAACTAGAATTGGGTATGTATATATAATATATGTAATATTTTAGGTACTTATATGTTATGTATAATATGCAAGTAGGGTACGAGCCGGATTCAGGAAAGGTAGACCCCCTAAACCCGTACCCTTCCCGTTCCCAGTGGGTACAAAATAAAAAATGCTCAAACCCGGCCCAAATGCATCTAATTGAAGAAAAAAAAAACCCTACCCATCGGATAGGGTAGGGTAGGGTAGGGTACCTGTGAATAAAGGTATAAATTGACATTTCTACAAATGAATTGCTTTGATTACTACTATTAGTTCTCAGAGGCAAGGGTTATTGTGCAAGATGTGGTGTTCTCAGACCATTACGCGATTATGTTTCGTTTATAGCCATCTCTTAGGCCAGGGAGAATAAGCAGACCATTTAGGTTTGAGGCAATGTTGCTATGGGGTGATGATTGTTATCAAGTGGTAACGAGGGCATGGCAAGAGGGTCCAGGTGATCAAGGTGTGAAGATGTTCAAAAATGTATAACAAGTGTGCAAGGGGCCCTTCGGATATGGAATGAGGCAAATTTTGGCCATATTCAGACTCAGAAAAGAGTGTTGCCATGTTAGTTGGAGGCTATGATTGGTGTGCAGGTTACATGGAGAAGGTCCAAACAATCCAGTCCTTGAAGATGAGGTACAAGGAACTGGTGTGGAAGCAACGGACTCGGATCACATGGCCACAAAAGGGGGATTGTAACTCCACTTTTTTCCATGCCTACGCCTCATTTTGCAAGGCTAAGATTCATATTCATCTTATGAAGGATAGCATGGGAGTATGGCATGAGGACAGCTTGGAGGTGGTAGAAATTGCAATGAAGTATTTCCCGTCACTGCACACGTCATCTAGGCTTTTGGTGGTGGAGGGGGCCTTAGGTTATCTGGAAGAATGGGTGTCTGGGGAGATGGCAGATGAATTGGCTAAGGAGTTTTTGGTTGTGAAAGTCTGCCTAGCCTTGTTTGATGTGCATCTTGGTAAAGCACCGAGTTAAATCGACTAATTGCATTTTTTTACCAAAAAATTTGGAGAAAAGTAGGTCAAGATGTGGTGGAATTTTGCTTAGCAGTCCTAAATGGAATGCGTAATGTGCTAGAGTTCAATCAGAGCACCATCGTTCTTATAGTCAAGACCAAGATGCTTGAGACTATTGCTCAATTTTGTCCTATAAGTTTTTGTAATGTCATTTACAAGATTATTTCTAAGGCCATAATTAATAGACTCAAGCCAGTGATGAACCACCTTATGGCCAAGGAGCAAAATGCATTCTTTAAGGGGAGGCTAATAGTTGACAATATTTTGGTTGCTTATGAACTCATGCATTTTCTTAAAAACTGGAAGACCTGGAAGGAAGGCTATTGTGCACTGAAGTTAGACATGTTGAAGGCCAATGACAAGATCAAGTTGGAGTATGTGGAGGCGGTTATAAGCAAGATAGGTTTTCCTAGACGGTTTGTGAGCCTGGTTAGTTTGATAATTTATTTTTTATCAATAGGAGTCTTTAGGGAGATGTTCAGCCTCAAAGGGGACTCTTCCAGGAAGATCCTATTTTGCCATACCTTTTTTTTACTATGTGTAAAAGGGCTTTCTTTTCTCTTGCGGAAGGGTATGGAGTAGGGTTTGTTATCCGAATTTCAAGTAAGTAGGTATGAGCCATCTTTTTTTCATTTCCTTTTTGTTGATGATTGTTGGTTTTCTGCAAGGTTTCGGGTGTAAAGGGCTTAGTCTTGCTGAACATCCTTTGGACAAGTGGTCAACTTTGATAAATCGGGGGTTTTTTTTAGCCCAAGTATGAGGAATGCTCAACACCACACCTTTATCGGTTGGTTTAGAACTGATGAGTGCCACAATATTGGTGCATTCATGAGGATGCAATGTCGGTTAATTGATAAAATAAAGTGGCTTTCTGATTCTTGAAGAATAAACTTGCTTGGCTAGTTAATGGATGGAAGCACCATATTCTCTCAAGAGAAGGTAAGAAGATCCTCATTAAGATAGTTTCTTTGGCAATCCCGATATATAGCACGACAATGTTCCAAATTCTTAGTGGTATATGGGATTATATTCAAAGGTATCTTAATAGGTTCCGGTGGTTGTACACTGACCATGGTGGTAGAATAAATTGGATGTCATGGGATTAAATGTTGGTAAAGAGGAAGATGGATGCTTAGGGTTCCGAAAGCTCTCCTTTTTTAACTAACTAATTCTTGCAAAGTGGCGTGGAAACTAATTCAAAATCATTCATCGCTAGTGTCGAGAGCTTTTGGGCAAAGTATTTTGCATCCTCTAACTTCCTTCATGATCAGAATGAGGAAAACTTTTAATTCACATGGCAGAGCCTTTTGCTTGGATATGAACTGCTTCAACTAGGCTTGTAATAAAGGCTATAGGATAGGTTAAGTGTTAGTGCTTGGTGTGATCCTTGGATCACAAATAACCTGGGGTTCAAACTGGTAACTGTTCTTGATAGGCTTAATTTTTCACCAGTTAGCTTATTTATTGACCATTAGTCTCGATAATGGAATAAGATGTTATTACGGGGTTATTTCTTGGATGATGATGTTCAGCTTATACTATGTATTCCACTTATGAACTCACTAGTAGAGAATGGATTAGTACAACACTATAATGCATATGGCACCTATTTCATTAGTAGTGGTTATCATTCTTATATATAGCATTTGGAGGGATAAGGAATTAGTAATAGTACTAATAAGCTGTGGAAACACAGCTAGGGTTATAAACGCCAAACAAGCTAAAAAACATGTACTGGCGGACAACTCATAATTGTTTGCCAATGAAAGCTAATCTTTGTGGATGTCAGGTTACTATGGATGATTTGTGCCCATTGTGTTAGGATCAAGGGAAGACTACCATACATGTGCTTGATGACTACAATGTGGAAAAATGGGTGTGGAGGATCCAACAACTTGGCTTAATCTTAAATGTGGATAGGGACACTATGATGATGCGGATTTCGAAGTTGCTGGAGTTGTAGCAGTGCCTTGATTGGGTGTGGGTTGTTGTGGTACTTTTGGTTCTATGGTCATAATGAAATACAATGGTCATTGGGAAGCTAAAACTAGTTGACCTTGCATGGTAGGTACAACTAGGATTGAATGATGCGGCTTAGCATATGATGATCGTCCCTCTAGGATTATCCTAAGCTATGTGGCACAAAATGCATATAAGATTTGTGGAGCTTTGTACAGATGCAGTGCTTGGCCAAAGGAGCAAATAGGGATTAGGGGTTGTTTTGCATGACCATTAAGGGGAGTGCTTGTAGCCTTTGCTACTAGTTGCTCGGGCATATCAAACACTTGTTTTGCAGAGTGCAAAGCTGCATTAGAGGGGTTGGAGATGGTATGCTTCCTGCCTAGTACTTAAAATGGATACTTTCTAGGTGGTGCAAGCCATAATCTCTTATGTGAGGGGCATTTGTGAAGCCTTTCATTGTATGGAAGAAGTTCAATGATTTCTGGGGTAGTTCAAAGCCTAGCAAGTCATGCATATAGGCTGGGAAGCCAACATTGTTGTCGATGCGCTAGCCAAGTTACGGCTTACTTTAGAAAACCATGTTGTAAGGACTGGTGAACCTCCTAGGGGCACTTCTATTATTTTGGAATCATATTGTATCTCTAGTCGATGATGACTAGTAATATAATGCATTTTATTTAAAAAAACTACTATTATGAGTTTTTAGGCTTGGAAAAGTACACTTTGCTTTACATTTTTTTTTCTAATTTTTATTTTAACAAACTTTTCTACTTCTTTCACTTAAAAATACTATAACATTATGAAGGAAAAAAAATAATATTTAACACAATTCATTTTAATTTAATTTAATTGAAAAAAAACATGTGATACCTAAATGGGCCCACCTTAAACCATGGTCCACTAGAGGAAAGAATGCAAACCACCTATAGTGAAGCCCATATATTGGCAGCCCAACAAATTAACCGTGAAGAAAATGGGCCAAGATAGAAAAAAAAATCCCTCAGATCATAAGGGTGATCACGGGTAAGGGGGATTCCCCCATAACAACTAGGAAGAGGACCTTATACATAAAATCTCCATGGATATCACAAAGTATGTCCTTTTTGTTTCTTCGCTCAAGTTCTGACTTAACTTCTTTTGTCACATAAGTGGTAAGCCATTACAAACTTAAGTGTCGAAGGATCCTTCCTGAGTATATGCCCAAAAGACCTTTAACATTGCCTTTGGCTCTAGGGATCAAGATATTAAGCTTATTTTTTAGGGTCTCAAGCACCCCACTCAAATCATTTGGATATCCACATGTAATAAATAAATAATAACATATAATATTTTGGAACTGATAAAATAAGCTTAAGGAGATATCTTCATTTGTTTGTCTATATTCAAAGTGATAAACCATTGGACGAGTAAAAAAATATTAATTTAAAAAGTAAAAATGATAAACTCCATATCTTCATATTTAATTAAAAACTATAAATTGTATATTTGGCATGCAATTCATGATTAACTCACCATAATGAAAGGACAAAATGGTCATTGACGTTATAAGGTCTTATCGGTTATAACCAAGTAAAAATGAAAAAAAAAATCAAATTCATTAAAAAAATTTCCCAAGGGTTGTCCGCCCCAAGTTGCTATGTATTGGGTTGTTGTTTTGCTTTCCCTTTCATTAAAAGACAAGGTTATAAAAGTCAATGATTACTACACACAAAACACTTCCTCTTTTCATGCATTTATATAGTATGGCGTACATAGGAGATATATTTATATCAGGAGATAAATATACAAGATAATACGTATGTACACACTGATAAGGTTAGATGAGATTAGACTAGATAAAGTTGACTTCTAGCCTAAGTAATCTCTATCGCGAACATGCCCCCTCAATCTCAACTATTGTGGATGAATATTGAGATTGTACCGAAAGTGTTCATGCTGTGAGGAAGGCAATGGTTTAGTGAGCACATCCACCACTTGGTCTTTTGTATAGATAAACTAGACATCCAAATCTTTGTGGGCTATATTTTCATGAAAAAAATTAAAATCCAGTTTTATATGTTTTGTGCGGGCATAAAACACAGGATTCTTTGTAAGATAAGTAGTTCCAAGATTATCACACCAAAACACAAGCGTTGTAGGCAGAAAAATCCCAATTTTAGACAAGAGAGCTTATATCCAAATCAACTCAGATTTGGCACTTGTAAGAGACCTATATTCGGCCTCTATACTAAACCGTGAAACTGTTTGTTGTTTACGAGAATTCCATGAAATTAGATTTGGTCTAAGGAACACTATATAACCACTAGTCGATTGACGATCATCAAGGCATCTTGCCCAATTAGCATGAGAAAATGAACTCAAAGTATAGTCATTAGTTTTTCTAAAGTATAGGCCCATCAAAAGAGTGTGTTTGAGATAACACAAAATCCTTTTAACAGCTGACCAATGAAGCGAGGTAGGCTTGTGCATAAACATGCACACTCAATTAATAGCAAAAGATATGTCTGGTCATGTAAGAGTGACGTATTGAAGAGCTCTAACAACACTCATGTACTCCAATGGATCCTCTAATAGCATGCTTCCTTCCTTGGACAATCTATTGGTAGTGGAAAATGAAGTGGAAGTGGGTTTAAGCATGAAGCATATCTTCCTTAGTCAGAAGCTCCAGGATGTATTTTTGCTAAGATATAACATAGCTAGAAGGTGCCAGAACTACTTCTATTCCAAAGAAATAATGAAGCTTGCCCAAGTCTTTAACCGCAAAGTCCACTTATAGCGACTTCAACAAGGCTGTCACAATGATATGAGAAAAGCCCACAATTAAGATATCATCAACATAAATGAGAATATATATTTTAACATCACCTTGGTTGAAAATAAATAACAATGAGTCAGTTTTTGAATCAACAAAGCCAAGCTCAAATAGTTGACTGCTTAGCCATAAGTACCAAACCCTAGGAGCTTGTTTGAGGCCATATAAAGCCTTTTTTAACCTGCACAAATGACGACGAAAATGAGGTTGAACATATCCAGGAGGTTGAGATATATAGACTTTTCATTAAGAAAACCATGTAAGAAAGCATTTTGTATATCAATCTGCTTAATGCTCCACCCCAAGAGATTACAAGACTCTACAAAAGTTGAATAGTAGTAGGTTTGACAATGGGACTATAAGTATCATAGTAATCAGCACCATGTTGTTGCCAGAAACCCTTTCTTTCCAACCTGGCTTTATGCCGTTCTATTGCACCATCAACTTTACATTTTAGTTTAAAAATTCACTTACAATTGATGATGTTCATGTTCTTTTAAAGAGGGACAAATGTCCAAGTGCCATTTTTTATAAAGGCACTAAACTTATCTTATATAGCCTTCTTCCAGTTTGGTTAAGAGAGAGCAGTGAAAGCACTAGATGGCTTGGTCTCATTTTCTGAGGAGAGGTTGGCAACAAGAGCTCGAGAACAAGGGTATCGAATATTGTCATTAGTGAATTGTTTTGGTTTACTGATGTTGTCATGAAGATGAGTTTGCATAGAATGATGCACTAGTTTAGCTGGTGAGGGTGTCGGTTCAACTGATGCATTGGGACTGGACGGTGTTGAAATGTTTTTATGTGAAGCAGGTTTAATGTCATTAGTCTGGTTGGTAGTTGCTAATGTGACAACTTGAGGCATGGTCTCAAATAAAGGCAATGAAATGCCTAGTCTTATGGTGATAGGATTTTCTGAGTCTGCACTGGAAACCTGAGAAAATAGAAAAACTTGTTCTTTAAACACAACATCTCTTGAAATAAATACTTGTCCAATAAGCATGTGAAAAAATTTGTAGCCTTTGTGTGTAGGACTATAGCCAATGAAGACACACTATTTAGAACAATACTCAAACTTTCATGAGGTATAACCTTGGACATGTAGCTGATAAGCACAACCAAAACCTTTAAGAAGGAGTAGTTTAGTTCCCTACTAAACAAACACTCAAAAGGTGTTTTATTTTCAGTAACTCGATTAGCCATATGATTGATTAGAAAAATGTGGTCAAGAAAGCATTATCCCAGAACTTTAAAGGTATGTGAGCATGAGCTAATAGTGACTTTCTTATCTCAACAATGTGGCGGTGTGTCCTATTCGGCAGACCCATTTTGTTGATACGTGTAGGGGTAGGATAAACAATGTTCAATACCTATGGAGGTAAAGAATGAATGAAGCTTTTGATACTCGCTTCCTCCATTAGTTTGAACAAATTTAATTTTCTTATTCAGAGTACATTCAACCTATTTCTGAAACTTGAGAAAGACAACAAATACTTTTGACTTACACACCAATGGATATAACCATGAAAATTTACTAAAGTCATCAAAGAATATCATATAATAACGATAACCATTAATTGATTTTGGCACTGGGCCCCAAACATTTGAGAAAATAATATCTAATGGTTCCTATGAAATGACATTAGATGAATTAAATGGCAACTGGTGACTCTTTGCCTAACGGCATGCATCACAGACAAATGAGTTATTATTCTTGACAAAAGGAAGATTATTTTGACGAAGGACTTGATGCACAACTTGATCATCAGGGTGTCCAAGCCTTCTATGCCACTGATTTATGCTGACACGAACACCATGGAAAGCAAAGATGTTGTAAGGAACATCACCTGATCTTGGAAACAGGTAAACCCTATTTTCACATGGCTTTTGTAGTAGCATTTTTTTCATTGCTTGATCCTTGAAAAAAAAACAATCAGCATAAAATTCAATAAAGACATCATTATCACGAGTTAATTTGCTAGCTGAAACAAGGTTTTTCTTAATACTTGGAACATGAAGTACATTTCTGAGATGCAAGGATTTCATATGAGTAGGAATTTTTTAGGAACCAATGTGATGTATTGAAAAACCTGCTCCATTGACAACCTAAACTCGATTGGAGCCACTGTACTTTTCACCTAAGGATAAATTGTTGAGATATGCAATAATATAATTGTTGACTCTTGAGTTTGTATACCAGTTTGTGTCAACCTGGTAAGAAGGAGTTGTTGAAACTATTACAAAGTGATTAGTGTCTCCTTGATACAAGTGATCAGAACAATGGTAAAACTGAATTGCTACATGACCAAGTTTGTTGCATACTTGGCACACCACTCTAGAACTGTTATGATTACTTGAATCACACTAATTTGAAGGCCCTGGCCCTAACCTTCATTGGCCTTTACCTCTACCATAATTGTTATTATTGTTGCGTCTATGGCCTCCTCAGTTTGATGGAGAATTTCTGGTGTCCATGTTGATAGAAGAAACGCTCTTAATACTTACTGGAGGCGATGCATTGTGTTGTTCCAAACATAGTTCATAGCTAAGCAGATGGCCATATAGATCATTAAGGGAAATAGGCTCGATCCAAGTTGTTATCGACGTCACAAATAAATCATATTCTAAGTTGAGACCAGTAAGGATGTATGAAATGACTTCATAGTCTTAAAATGGCTGGCCTATAGCAGCCAATGTGTCGATGAGGCTTTTAAATTTTTGGAAATAGTCAGTAATTGAAAAATCATTCTTCTTATGTATGACAACTGGTACCGAATTTGCATAACATGAGTAGTTGACTGATACACAAATAATCTTGCTAAAGCATTCCATGCCTCATAGGTTGTTGATAGATTAACAACATGTGCCAAAATTTCTTTTGAGCGCAAGGATATATGGCACTTAGGATCATTTGATCCTATTGGAACCATGTTTGGTACACTAGATTTGGAATTTGCTGCGGGTTTTGTCCTCTATCTTTAGAATCGGGAATGTTCTGTGTCGGAAATGGAATGGTGCCATCAACGTCACCTAGTAAACACTGGCCTTTTAGATACGCTAGGAACTATGCCTTCTATAAAAGATAATTATCTCTAGTTAGAATGATATTAATTAGATGTCCAAGGTTAACTGAAGGGTTGGGAGAAGGCTAGGAGGATTGTTTAGGCTGGATGGGTTCTATGAAGGAGACGAGGTGGAGGAGTTTTTGGTTGACATCTTGACGTTAGTCTTTTTTGGCTTTGATACCATATAAAACTCAATGATTGCTGCATATAAAGCACTTCCCCTTTTCATATATTGATAGAATATGATGTACATAGGAGATATATTTACATTAAGAGATAAATACGCAATATAATACTTATGTACACAGTGATAAGTTTGGACGAAATTTGACTAGATAAAGCTGACTTCTAGCCTAAGTAATCTTTATCGCGAACAAAGGTGCCAAATTTATCATTGGTATTTTTGTTTGCTTAGAAGCCTGTATAAATATAAAGTATTAGATGATAGTGAATATTGTGGGAAATGAGTCAGTTTCTTGAAATGTGAATAATGGAAAACCACAAATAATAAAAATACATGCACCTTATCGCATTCAACGGGACTTAAACCAAGCTCTTAGGTTGGGAAAATCCAAGATCCAGCCAGCTAGTCTTGCATATGTAGACACTACAATTTGATTGAAGTTGGGCTTCTCAAAGAAAGATAGTAGTTCAGTAATCTAATTCTATAATTGTCAGGTGGAGTTACCTTTTCAGGCTAAAAAATAAAGCTATCTTGGCTATAGTATACATTGTCAAGTTCTCCGTTTTAATTTTTACAACACTCCTACTTACTTAAATTTTAAAAAGTGACATTTTCCCATTTTAATTCCCACTCCCTGCTCTTGCTTTCAGGATACTTTGTATCACTTAGGTTATAGTACAACTGTGCTAGCTATTATATCATTTTCACCTATACAAGTACATAGAAAGTTATACAGTTCATGTAAGTTGGCTTAAGTAGTGAACATCTAAAAAGTAAGTTTCGATTAACTCAAAAGTTTGAAATTAGGTCCAAGTTTTTACTCCCACTTTAGAACATCTTCACATACATGAATTGCTTAAAAGATGAAAAAGAAATTCGAAGAAGTTGTGTAAATAATAAATAAATATGATAAACATTTTGAGATAAAAAATATAGCAAAATGACTAACATTTTTGGACAATAGAGTATTAATCTAGAATAAATGCAAGCGTCTTATTGCATATTACCCCCCTCTATGCTTTTTGTATTATTTCACCTTTTCTATTTAGGTTTAACTTGAATTTATTTATATTATTATTAAAAAATTTTAAAATTATATTTAGAAACTATAAGTTTTCATTTATTAATTAGATATAAAGGTTCTACATTGATATACCAAAATGCTAAAAACAAACAAACTATAAATTAATCATTGTAAATAGTGAATGATGTAAACAACTTGAGAATGAAGAAGTATTTGATCATGGCTTAGAGTTTATTCGAAGGTTTATAGTGCCTTTGGGTCAACTTAAATAAGTGGTCAATTAATCACTTATTTTTAATTTTTCATTTTCTTTTCTAGAGTTGATTTCATTTAAAAGATATTATTTTTCATACCTAATAATCACTTGAATCATACTTTTTATAAAATAACTAAAATTTATATTGTGTCATAGAGAGTAGTCTCGAATAGAGAAATCGAAAACAAAATGACTTAGAAGTAGTCAATCTAGGAAGCGAAGTGATAAATGAATATGGAGAAATTTCATAAATGATCCCACAATTTCCATTTTGTTTCAATATGGCCATCATAATTCTTCAAATATATATATAATTTTTATTATATTATTATATATATACCTCGGGTTGGTACCATATGGAACCAGAACCAACAAAAAAACCATCGATTCTCTTATATATGGAACCAACTCACGGACTATGATATATTTTTACCCTACTCAACCTAATAAGGGTAGTTCGGGTTGAGTTTTAGGTTTACCGAACCCATACTTACCCCTATCAAAAACACCTTCTGCTTGTAACAATTGGGCATTGGGAAACAACAAAACATGGATAATCGCAAAGCCTAGGGTAACTGGTCCTATGATTTTTTTTTTCAAATCCTTGTTTAATGTTATTTTCTTATTTCTAAATTAGCATAGATGTTGCATTAGGTAAGATTCTTATCCCAAAACTAAAGAAAAAAACACATAGTTGGGTCAAGTGACTCAAGTCTCGTTCTTTTCTATGTGACGCGTGGTTATAATGTTACACAATTGCCAAGTGCGGAGTTGAGTAACGAACCTTACACCTCTTAGTAATAACTATAAGTCTTAACAATTAAAATTTTAACAAATGGTTAAGATTTATAGTTATTATCAAGGATTCCAATATTTGTTCTCCCACTTTCCCTCTCTCTCCTATGTGCTAAAAAAGATATTATGCAGTTAGCACATGCGACGCAAAATAAACCACCCCCCCCCCCCCCCTCTCATATGAAGGCATTAGATAAAAAGACATTTATTTGAAATTTCAAACGTCTTTCTTTTCTCCATTTAATGGACACTTACATTAGAAAAATTGAATATAATTATGTAGGCAGTGACTATATGTAGACCGTCCCAAACTGTGGTCAGAATACGTGATTATTAATGACGCGATCGCCATAATAATAATTGGTCGTCATCTAATTATACATTAATCCTTTCATGAGAAGTATTTTTTTTTTGTTTTTTTATCCAAAAGTATTTATAAGGTATATTAGGATATGAGATACTCCATTCGTCCAATGTTTTTTACTCCATTTGTGTTTTATGTGGAGATTAAGAAATGATGAAAATATTTACATTTTTTCAATTTTATCCCCAATTTTTTTTCTTCTCAGTCACCCATACCACAAAACAAATGTGCACAGTAGCCACCATCAAACCCAGATTTGCCGCCATCCCCACCGGCCATCGTCACACATTCTGTTGTCTCCATGCCATCCTTGCCACATGCCATCCTTGTCACACGTTTCCTACACCTTCTGTTGCCTCCTCCATCCCGACATCACCCTCCGTCCCGAATCTCGAACCCAATTTCACCAAACTTGAAACTCGTTCTCCGATTTCACCGTCACCGACCTTATCCTGTCACTTCCCTTGGTCACCCGCTCGTTCTTGCGTTGAATCGTGTTCTTCGCGTCTGATCTCTCAACCCATTGCTCGCCGTCGATTGCCCTGGCCTCGTCACCCTAATCTTCTCAAACCATCGCCCACTGCCCAGCGCCCCAACCCCCTTGCCCAGATCTTCTTGCCTCGTTGCTAGTTGCGCCGACCTCGTCACCCCAATCTTCTCACCTCGTCGCCCCGATCTCCTCACCTCGATCTTTTCACCTCATCGCCTTGCCTCCCTGACCTTCTCACCCCATTGCTCGCCGCCCCAACCTCCTCCTGCCATCGCTCACCGCCCTGATTGCTCGTTGCAACAATGCTAGTGGTGACCAGCAAGGTATCGAAGAAGCAGAACAAAAACAAAAAGAATTGACAGTAGTAGATGGGGGTATAATTGTAAAGTTGTTTACTAAAACTTACTAAAAAGAGAAATGAAGCAAAGAATTTGAAATGACCCAAAATAATAAATGGAGCAGAAAATTTGGGATAAAAGGAGTATTACTTAAGAAAGTTAAGGTAAAATCTACCTATTTCTTTATAGCCGGAGAACTTTAAGTCACAATTTTCAGTATTTAGCGCATAACGTGCTTTTGGTGGGACTCATACGATTGGAAACTGGGGGATAACCGAGCTTTCCAGATGTGAGAAGTACTCCAGTATACCTCTCATCTCCTCTTATTCCTAAACCCTTAAAATTGTCCATTACAAAAAAAGAAAAAAACCGTAAACTTGTAATGTAATTAATTATGAGTAGCAAAAAAAAAAATGACCACATTTTCATTTGGAACAGATAATTCTTTTCGCAAACAAAATTAGTTCGGCTAGGAGTTTTTGTTCATGTAGACCTGTTCCGAGCCCAACGCCCCTATGCCCTGTGGCGCACTTGCCCTCATGCAAGGTTCTTTTTAGTAATTAGAAATATATGAGGTATGTTGGTCCGCACAATATATAAGGTATTTTTTTATAATAAATTTAATACAAAAAAATTTAAATAATAAATAGTTAAAAAATACGAAAATAAAGTGATTAAAGCCAAACTAACGTGAACAATAATTGAAATTAGGTAAATGGAAACATAAAATCATATGTATTTTGAAATGTATAATTCTTTCATTAAAAATAGTTCACTAAAATTTTTTCTCTTTTATCAACTTAAATTCTAATTTTTAATATCAATAAGAAATTTATTTAGAAAAATTTAATTTTAATTTTAACCATTATGGACAAAATTATTTTATTAAACCATAGAGAATAATTCATACTACAAAACGCAATCTTGAATAATAAAATAATATGATTGAAACACAAAATTGTGCTTAATTTATGTTAATAGATTTAAAATTTAACCATTAAGACTTACCTTAACATTAAGAAAAATCTAAGTATAAATAATTATAAGCACACAGAGAAGTTAACAGAAGATGTGTTTGTATAGTATCAAAAGAGCATTAAAGATAACAAATAAAAAATGACTAAAGCAATTCTATTAATTAATTCAACAAAACCATTAAGAGAAAGAAAGTTTCTGGTGTTCAGAAAGTTTTTGGTGTTCATAGTGTAAGATAACATTGCACAATATACATGCATAAGTTTTCCAGATTTTTTTGTCACTAATAAATTAGTGATAAAATAAAACCTTTTAAGAGTTGTGCACTTATGCATAATATAAATTGTTCATTTATTTCAACTAATCAAAACTCTAAATCAAATATGTCTAAAGCGCTTATACATTATGAAAATTGTGCATTTGTTTCAACTAATTAAAACTTTGAATCAAACCTACATAATTAAAACTCTGAGTCAAAATAAAAAAAAAATGCTTTTGGTACTTAATATGATTAATAAAAGCGTATCTGAAAGTCTGCCACACCTGCGACCAGAAATCAAGATAGCTTTCTTCCCTTCTCCTTAAAAACCTTTGACTTCTAGTATATACAAAAATTCTGATTAGCAAAAGGGAGAAAAAGGATTATGATAGATTATAAAAGTTGGGGACCATTATGGCAGAAATGTTAAATGCATGGACTAAAGGAGAGATTTGACAATTTTGCAAGAGAATAAAACAAATTTGAAACGGTGGGCGGCGTGTCAAAACAAGGGACAAAATACTCTTGAGTCCTTGTAATGTTTATTATGGCTATTAATATTCCCCAATCTTTATGATGTGACAATCATGTCACTGTTAGCAAATCATCTACCCTTTAGCTGGCGATAACAAGCGAAAGTGGGGGAGCATTATGGCAGACGTGAAACATTAGTGACCAAAAGGGGGGTTTGACTATAAGTTGGAAGAAGCAAAAAAATAAAAAATAAAAAAAAAAACCATAGTGGAAACTATTGTTGATGAACAGTAAAAACCATTTCTTCTTTAGAATATAGTATAATGTATATGTATAAAAGTAAGACATACTTCATAGTTAAAGAGATGGGGAATGCATGCTTTTATAGAACCCAAAAAGCCACCTAACCAGTATAAATGACATTTTATGAGAAGTTTAGCAGAGGCAGAGTTCATATTCTTGATATTTACCTTGGTATCCTAAACCTCAATCACTTGGTTTGAGACTTCAAGACCTATGTAAGGTATTGAATATCCTTACAACTAGGTATATCACTAATATAATTTAGTTCAAAGTGTTTGACCTTTTGATCTTTCACTACACTTTTCCTTTCAAGATTCTTTATTGTTGGCTTGAATGTGGAAGTATTTTTTTTTTATTTTTTCATAAGTACAAAATTTCGCTTAAAACCTCATGATCCAAGCCATAAATGAATTATAAGTCTCAAGCATTTATCAAATGGGCCTAATTATATAATAGATTACAGTCATGACAGTCCGATTTCAGTCATTCAAATTTGAACATTAATGCTGATGTTACACTTTTGACAATCTAAGTCACGGTGTCAAGGCTGTTGCTTCCTCTGTCCCACTTTATTTGTTACAAACATTTTGGCACATAGTTTTAGGAAAGTTTAAATTTTTCATCTTTTTTCCAATTTTTTCCTTACCACTTACCTCGGGTACAACTATTGCTTCAAATTTTGCTCAATGGTTTAATGTAAATTTCTCTATTGTTAATGAAGCAACAAAAAAATCACAAATCAAAGTCAGAAGAATCAACTACCACCAAGCCAAATCGAGGTCAACGAAAAGAATTACAAGATATCTTTGCCTTCTATGCAAACTCGGGCTTCTTCGTATTACCACCGCAGAGTTCGTTGCCGATGTTAGTGTCAAGCCCCAATTCACCCCCACCCTAAACTTTTTTAAAGGTTTCAGATCAAACAGTTGTTTTTAGTATCTCAAATGATCCTTCCATGGTGAATTAGGCTCTGACTCCTACGATTCTTAACCCCAACTTTTATTTAATTAGGTGGGAATCTCAAGCTTTTGAAGATCTAATGGGTTTTACTTAATTTGCCCAATAGACTCAGTTTCAACCAGATGAATTCACTTATGTGGTTTTATAATTGCATATGGGGTTTAAGGAGGTTAGGTGACTCATGTGTGTGTTTTTTGTGTCATTAATGCCTTTGCCAAGGCATACACACACATTCATGCAGATACAAACTAGATTAAGTAATTACAGACCATGCATGCATTTTTCCTAGCTTGTTATACTTAATGCCTTAAGGCTTTTATAAGCCCAAAACACACATAAGACACAGGTCATGCTCTACTCCATGTCCTTTTTCCCATTATTTATCTACAGATATTTACAGGCTAAAATTGGGCAGATATGGACTACATGGCCCAAAATTACACATAAAAAAAGTTTGATCTTCTAGGTGTCATGCATGGTACATGACATAGGTCAAACTGTCTCTAAGCCCACCGTCACTTTGACTTCCACTTCACTTGACACTTAGGCCATAGTTGCCTTATTATTCTTCTAGCTCTAACCTATACCAGGATGGTTCCAACCATAGCAAGTCCCACAGTAGCCATTAAGGCCTATAAACCAACACACATAACACAACCGTTAATTCAGCCTTATGAACTTTTCCATGCTTCCTTTTTCATAAGCCATGAATCCAGAACATACCTCTTTGTATATAGACCTCTCTAGGAGGTTCCTTAGCACTTCACTCTTACATTTCTTTACATGAAATGGGCAAAAGAGGGCATGAGTACATAGGTACTCAGTAAGAACCCAAATTCAGCACCTAGTGCCTTCACAATGTTTATAACATTGCTACCTTTAGTTTTGCATAATAACCTACATCCAAAGACAAAGAAGATAGAAAACCAGTATACATAAGATAATACAGATGCTTGTATATACAAATTAAGGGTTAACACACACATACAATCAGAGAAGCACATAAACACACACACCACATACACACTGTTTCCTTAACATAGCAAGTATGATTTTCTTTCAATTTGTTCATGTGACCACTTTGATTAAATTCAATTAACATAGAACTCCAAGTGATTGATCAAGCTTGGCCAAACTTGAACAAAAACCCTATACTTGCCGAAAGCAAACTAGGCAGCTTACCATAGTGCTTAATGTTCCTTTAGCTATAGCCATCCTCTATGGCGGCTTTTTCCCCTTCAAAATATAGGAGAAGAAGCTTCATATAGGTCTTTACCTATGGCTAAAATGGTAGCAAGGAAGCTTGATCACACATTATATATCATAGGTGCCACCATGAACTAGCTTTGCATCACCATGTTTCAACTTGGCTTTGTTTTTTTTCTTTTTTGCCTTTTTTTTTGTGGCTCTAGGATGCTTTGCTAGAGGTTTGGCCAGGTTTTAGAGGATGAGATGGTAGTAAGAAGCAAGAAAGAATCAACCCACCAAGAGCACCACCGTCAGCCTACTATGTGCTACCATTCTTGGTTTCGGTTTTGGCTTTTTTTGGCTTCTCTTGCTTTAACTTTATTTTTGGTAGCTTTGCTAAGAGTTTTGGCCAGACTTTGGAGGTCAAGTCTACAGTAATAAATAGCTAAGAAGCAGCCTTAATTGAAGCTAGTCAAGTGGTGCAAATGTTCAGCCGAAATAGCCTTGGCTGTCAAGGATTTTTTACCATCTTTTGGTCTAATTTCCTCTAAGTATCCTAAATCATTTTGTATATTATTTTGTCCTACTTAGCTCTTCAAGTGGCGTGTTTTGAGCACCCACTTCATGAATTTGTTTGGCCAATTTGGCTCTTAAACTTTCCTTTGAACAAAGGTGCACTTAAAGTGCATGCGAGAGCTCTTTATTGTACTCTAGGGTGTTTCCATAGTTGCCATATGTTTTTCACCTTCTCTTAGCCCACATGGTAGCCCTCATTTTCATTTAAATGGTAAAATCAACCTCATATAATATTTTTCAAGATTTTAGGCTTTAGAGCCTTCATATGTCCATTGTTGAACACAAAGGTGCACCTAAGGGTCTTATAGTGTACCCTAGAGTGCTCTTCTTCTTTCTCATGTGTTCTTCATCTTTCTTGGGCTTATGTAGCTGCCCTCACTTGTATTTTAATTTTAGGTGTTAAGCCCCCACAATTCTCCTTAGAATTTTAGGCTTTATAGCCTTCAATTCCATCTGAGTGCACTTGAGAGTCCCCTTGTGGCCTTTGTTGATTTCTTTGGGATGCTCTTGGGCTTTTTGGAAATCATTCCTCAAACCATGAGTCTTATTCTTAAGACCCATCATGGGACCATATTTTAGTCACTTTTGGCTCAAGAATGGAGCACTTTTCTCTCATGTTCCACTAATGTGCCCTCATAATGTCTTTGGAGCACATTATGGGTACCTAGTCTTGTATGTTTTTTTTCTTCTTGTGTTTCATGACTTGCAGTACTTTTTCACACCATTTGTACTCTTCATATTCATATAAGAATCACAACACCTGACCTATGCAAGTCACAGGTATGACAGTCAAGGTTCATCATGAAGAAAGTTAGGATTCTGTGAAAACCAATGTCGTGCTCTTCTACCTTGATCCATCACTGTCGTCCTTGCCTTGACTCATCACCGCCATCCTTGCCTTAACCCATCGTAGTTGTCCCCGCCTCAATTCTTTGCCTTCATCGCTGCCTCTATCTATCGCCTCCATAACCGCTTTAACCCATCGCCGCAATCCCTGCCTTAATTCATTGCCTCCTTGCCTGTTTTGTTCCCAACCTTTTCTCTTTCCCTTATTCTCCCGACTAGCTACCTTATTCACTCATAGCGGTTCATGTATAACCTCAAATTAAGTAAAGCAAGGCATTCACAAATGATTCCGACACTGGCTTGGTGAAGATCTGAGAAGCAAATGTCAAAGAAGTAGAAGGCAGAGAACATAACAAAAAATTCCTCATTGTTTTCCTAAAGTGAGAGTATAAGGGTATAATGGTAAACTTACTTGGCAAAACTTACCAAATAAGGAAATGATGCAAGTAATTTGAGACAACGCAAAAAGGAAAGTGGAGAAAACTTTATGGGATAGAGAGGGTATTTATTACATTACAATTTTCCTTGTTAAATAGTATGTTATTTATTTATTTATTTATTTTTTTGTGCATTAGAAATATTTCATTTGGTGGGTGAAGAATGAAAATACCTTTTTTTTTTGTTTTTGATGATGGATATTCATTGCACTAATTGAAAGTCATACAACATCTACAATTGATATAACAACCTAAAGCTCTATAGATGCTAGATATAAAGACCACTAGCTCTGGGTTTTTTTTTCCTATAAACATCTCTTGGATACCGTAAACAAAAAAAAAACTCTCATGAATAATAAAAGTCGCTCTAACAGCTTAAGTGAAGGACCAATGAAAATACAAAACCAACAAACAAACCAACATAAAATTGGACAAATGACACCAACATTAAATTGGACAAACTAACAAACATACTAATGAAATGCTGACTCTTGATCTATCATGAGAGAGCAGATCTGCCGACTCTATAAGTAGAACTCCATATTGCCACCTTTTTAATTTGCAACTCCCCGTCTTATCTGATAAAGAGAACAAACTTGCATCTGGCAAAAGCATAGTTTTAAAATTTGCACCGTACCAGCTGGTATGGCCAGTATGTATGGGTACATGGTCAGAAACAGTATGGGACAACCTGAACAAAGGCTTTTCTCGCCCCATATCAGGTGTACCATCTTGGTACTAGTCAAATATATTTTTTTTACATTTTTTTTGTGTTTTTTATATTTTTAGCAAAATATATTATAAGTATGTGTAATTGATTAGTTTTATAACAAACATTTACTTTTATTTGAAAGAAATTTTATACTTTTATTTTATCATACCTTAAAAAATTGTGGTTTTAAATATATAGTGGAATATTTATAAAAGAAAACTCTTAATTAATCTACATACATATAACCTACATTTTACACTTTTACAATCTCAAATTTTTGTATATTCTATGTGTGTGTATTATTTTCATATATGTTTATATACCTAAAATATTTAAAACTGATACATTTGAGATGATACGATACGATACGGTACTAGTATTGTAACATACCGTTAGAAAAATGATATATTATTTGGTATGAGATTTAAAGTCTTGGACAAAAGGAAAGAGAAAACTTTACTAATAAAGTCTATTATTTAAAGAAAAAAACATAAGAATTAATGAGGGATGCCTATATCTGACTACTGATTCGGCCAATTAGACCAAAATTAGATGAATTTTTTGAGAGAGAGGGAGAAAGATTTGACTCTGACATAATAAAAGTACTCCCAAATATGACCAAGTGGAGGTGTCTGTTAGAATATAATTGTGATCAAACACACAACCTACTGTAACGATCACAAACCATAGGAATTGTGGGCACGGATCCAAGATAATATTGGTTTGTTTTTCGTTTATAGCAAGAATATTGGTTTTTACAATGCTATATATAAGTGGAGGTATTGTTGGATCGTATTACCTCTACCTTATGTATTTTGCTCAATTTTATTTTTTTGATTTTAATATACTTAAATTGGTATTTATTATTTTTTTAAAAATATGTTCAGAATCTAAATTTTTTTTATCCTTTACTACTTGCACAATTCATTATTTATAATAATTAATGCATAATTGCATGAGAATTACACGCAATTAAGTGTCCTAACATAATCTATCCTCAAATGAAAGAGATATTTAGCTGAAAATTTAAAATGTTCATCCACTATAAAAAAAATATCATATACACTAAAATTACCAAAAGAAAATTATTGTATAATTTAAATAAAATTTTAGAAGTTATTGTCAAATAGTGTAAAAAAGACAGGTGTAAATTATATATTTCTAAATCGTGATGAGTAATATCACATAAATTTTAGGGCAAGTTGCAATTAACCCAATATCATACTTCCAATTTGTCGGCCAACTGTTGACGGGTGAAATCATAACCTCGTCAGTCGTCACTCACAGGTAGACTAACGTCTGAAAAAATGAATTGCTCAATATAATATTCTGTGCTAGCACTGTACTATATACTAACTAGACCGAAATTTCATTTTCAAAGGTATTTATTGCTGTTTATGGCATTATAAAAAAAAATATGCCCCACGGCCGGAAAATACTTCATTTGGTTTGACATTTTTTCCGAATGTGAACGCAAAAAAAAAAAAATCCATGGGAATGAACCTGGTAGAATCTTTAATTTAGAAAATGGAAGAGATAACAAAAGTTTATATATAAATTATTCTAATGTAGGCCCCTTTGACATTAGTGTAAGAGTTAAAAAAAACTATTTAAAAATTCTTTTAGCTCCTAGCTTTAGTAATTTAATCTATGATATCAATAAGTTACTAAAAACTCTAATGCTAATCCTAAAAAATTTATCCCGAGTAGGCTCTTAATATATCGAATATCAATATGCTACATGAACTTGGAAACTTACTGGATTGACGTTAGCTTAACTAGCTTATTGCCACAACAGATGTTTCTAAATGTTGTAAGTAAGCTGAAAAATCACAATAACAGAATGTAACATTGTTTTTTTTTTTATCTGGTTTTTGTGTCCAAACTGGTGCAAGAGATGAAATACAGATTCCAGATGACCAGTGTGCAACGAAATTGCTTTCTAAGACTCACAATTTGCTCCCTTGATTGAGGAACTATATCAACTATAGTAAACTATTACCTTACCTAATCCTATAAAAAAAAGTCTTCTTCATTCAATGTTATTTTGCAACTATCCCAATTTTTAATGCATGTGATTTGATCGTCGAGATAGACTTGGCTAAGAAATTTGCGTGACGACCGTTTCAACCACACCAAATTAATGTCTTTTCACTTGAAATTTTTGCGGGGATTATACAGTGGTAGCGGAGAGATTGGGCCATGAAACTCGTTCGACAAGTGTTTGAAAATATACGTGAGGCGTTGTTGATCTGTTGACTAATTGACATCATACTAACATTTTTGTGGCTAGTTAGGTTTCTTCTCTCCAACGCCGAAAGCTGAGTTTATGTAGGGTGGTGTGAGGTTTAGAGTAGACTTATTAATAAGAATAACGGTGAAGAGAGAAGATGTTAAATCTTAGATCTCTTAGTAAAAAGAATGAATCATTGTCCTATACCACCAATTTATTTGGCGAAAGTGCAGGGACACAGGTTCTTACAACCCTATTGTTCTAGGTTTGAGTCTCCTCTCATCTCCTTCTCTTCCTAAAAACTCTTAAACTTGTAGAATAGAGATATTGAGTACCAAAAAAAAAAAAAGAATGAACCATTATAAGAATAAGGGTGTAAGAGGAATTATACTACTACTATCTATGACTACCTCATACATCTATATATATATAAAGCAGGATACATAAAGTGGTGGTTTTGTCTTTTTCTTAATTAGAACAATTATGGAGCTGACACAATGTGTACTTTTCTTTTTTAGTAATTTAAACACAAATTTTTGCATGTAGTTTACCTAATATATCCCTGACCCCCTGATTTAATAAGGCAGCAACACGTAGCAATAAAAGCTGTAATTTTTTAATTACATTCAAATTTTAAATTTAGATAGATAAATACAAGATTAAATTTAGATTAATCTTGATTTTGCTAAATCTCAAATTTTGAATTATTGTGGTTAGAAATAATCAAATTATTTTCATAAATATTTTTTTATAATGAAATTTAATTATGATAATGTTATATTCATATTATCTCTTTTTAAAATGATTTTATAAAATATTATTTCATACGAAAAATTGATTTAAACATTTTCAGATACCAACTACATTGACCATAATAGGTGAATTATAGAGTCGTCATATGGCACACTTACTATTTTTAATATTAAATTATGATAATTTTACACTGTGATTTTTTAACCCTCTATTTCACAAAGAGTAGTTGCCAAGACTATTGTTTCATTGGAGTGTGAAATCAATTCAAAATCCATAATTTAATCACCACAAAATCTACATAATCTAATCATCCTCTTAAAATTATGCTTAACACAATTATTTGTGATAAAATCCAATCATGTGTCATAAATAAATTTTGGTGTTATATATTAGTAGAAATTAATATGACGACAAGTGTTGGTAGTAGATGATGAAGATGTTGGCCACAGAAACTCCATGGAGGGAGGAAAATTGACACCTGAATAGCAAACCGATGAAGGAGAAATAAGCAAGATGATTTTGTAGAAAATATGGAGTTCAATTTTTTTTTTCATTTTCTATTGAATTGAATGGTTGTTTTGTACTCGTGTCAAATTTGCTTTGCAGGTGAAGTTTAATTACCAGACTTTAGGGCAATGGAGACTACCAGCTCAACGTGACTTCAAAAGGTAAAGGAGAAATTCGATGGTCTTCTAAGGAGACTAGAGGTATGTGCATGGGGCAAAGATGTTTCAATCAAAAGCATCAAACTAGTGTTTCTTCAATGCTTTAATCTTGGTAAGATTTTCTGGTATATTTGTTTTTTATCTCCACCAAATTCATTGCTTTCATTTGACTTTTTTCTTCATGTTTTGTTTCTTTGATGTTGGAATTCTAAAGTCTTACTTTGTTGAGATTCATAAGCATGTTTGCCACTCCCTATTCAACGTTTTACTAGGTTTTCTATTATTCATGGAGGAAGTGGACAAAGTTTCTTTAGCATATGGCTTCTCGAAGGTCAAAACTAGGAGCGAAGGGAAAAGTCCTAGAGGGAAAGGAGAGAGTTTAGTTTAGGATTGTGCTAATTGATGATTAATTTTGTAGTGAAAATTTGGGGTAAATTCCGTCAGGGGGTCCCTTAGCTTATTTTTTTTCCCCAAATAAGTACGATACCTTAAGATTATCTTAGCGAAGTCTTTTATCTTGTATTATGTTCCCTAATTGGATATGTTTCATCCATTTCAAAGTTAAAGTGGATGGATTTTGTTGATGTGGCATTAATTAACAGTAACATAAATGAAAAATAACAATTTTGGTCCTTAAAACTTTTGTAATCAATCATTTTAACCCGTTTATACTTCCTGAATATAAAAAATGAACCCAAATGTTTGATTTTCTCTTTCCAGACATCAGAACATCAAGAAACCAAACTTCCTGAGCATGCTCTATGAATCTTTTGATTCCCATTCTTCAAGTAGATCTTAAGTTGTTATTCTTCAACCAAGAGAAATCTAGCAACAACATTAACCCAATCCCATAAAACCCAGAAACATGAATCGAGCATAGACCAAATTGAATTCATGATTGAGGCATCTCCTATTTTATTGATTTTTCCCTTTAATTCTTTGAATCCAACCAAATCGACAACGAAGGTAGAAGATCCTTTGATCCTCGTTCACCACCTTTATCGATCCACCAATCCTTCAATTCACCATGCCATTGATTCTTCGCAATCCTTTAGAAATCGATGACATTAGACCAGTTAGCAATTAGAGCTCGAATCCATTAGATCAACCACTATATCTGGAATGAGCTGTACCAACTGGCTGTCAGAGCCTGAATTCGGCCATATGATGATAGTTGCTCCTCCGTCATCCCCCTTGGCAGTGCTATACTTCTTTGTTTTCTATCATTGTGCTCTCTATTGAGTTCTTTTGCTCCACCTCCACCACCGCAGCACTAGGGGGATTGCCGAGTGCTAGGTGGTCGTTGATTAGGTCGATTTCACCAATCTTGTTCCCAGTGCCTCTTTCTTGCTTCGCTCACTAGCGTGAGACTGTTCCTTTGTCTCACCTTGCTCACCTTGCTCACCTCGCTAGCAACCATTCATCTGCCTTGCCTTGCCTAGTTAGAGACCGTTCCTTTGTCTTATATCTTCTCCCGCTACATTTAGATCGCCGAATTCAAAGGGGAGCTCTCTGACCTTGATGCACCAAGCAAAGGGAGACCCTCCCTAGTGACACCCATAGATGTTGCACCCATTCATTAGATCGGAGTAGATATGAGCAGATTTGGGCATGGGTTGATCAGTGTTGTTGTTTTGTTTTTTCTAGAAGAGAGTTGGATTATAGATTAGAGATATAAACATTAGGTTTAGAATTTCATATTGGAAAATTTTGAAGATGAAAATTATTTTTTTACATTTATTTTAATGTTTATTAATGTCATGTCATCTATTTTTTGTCTGATTTAATGGTTAAAATGACAAAAATGGCTCAATTGGAATGCGATAAATGAGGTATAGTACTTCAATAGGACAACTTTAAGGTAGGGTATTCATTTAGGATACAAAAATAAGCTAAGGAACCCCCTAGAGGAATTTACCCTGAGAATTTGCTAAATATACCTAAGCATTATCCAATGATCATGACAATATTTTACAGGGTGAGAACAAATTTTCCATATATATTCACTCTAGGCCTAACTTTCTCTTCGACAAAGCAAATACAAAATTTGTAAATTTTAAAAAATCAAGTTAATGACAGTATACAAGTTGGTTTTCAGGCTGTGATGTTTAGTACCTAAATTATAGCTTAAATATTTAAAAATTGACTTAAAAGAAATATACACTCCTAACACAGGCTAGAAGATTGACTAGCAAATGAATGCATATGTTTTTGTGGCTTTCTTCCCCACACTAATCATTTAGAGAACAACCCTTCCGTTGCAACTATTACCTTAATTGTTACAACCATTGCTTATAGGCAAGTATATGGAGCTTTTCTAGTGGAAAAAAGGTGCTAGAATATTTGTTTTAGAGAGATATTACACATAAGGAATCCTTGATCAACAAACTTGAATATAATGAGTGTGACAAATGCCTTAGTGGACATTTTTGTTTTAAGTATAAAGTCATATATTGGGAGCTCCTTAAGAGTTGGAGGCTTGGAGTACCAACAATTAGGCATAAACTTTGATATATATATTTCCTATGTCTTAATTCTTTTTAGAAAAAAATTATTTCTAAACCTTTTTGTTTGAGTCCAAATTTGCCATCAAGCTCAAATCCTATGGTTACTGTGGTAGTAGCAATATAAATAAATGTTTGACAAAAAGTTCTACATCACTATCCAAGATATATAACATTGCTTGAACATTGAAAATCATGTATAATTGAAACAATTTTGCCATACTAAGAAGCATGTTTAACAATGTTGGTCCCTAAATTTATTAAGTTTAATTGTAGTCATTATGATCTCACTCTTTTAGAGCATTTTGGTTAAAGTCATAAGTGCTCTAAAAGGTAATTCTAAATTCATACCTAATTTTGATCTGCTTTTTTCCTTTTCAAGTGTACTAATCTATAATTTAAATCTTACTTTAACAGATAACAATACAGCAATATAATATGAAAGATTTAAGTTATAAAATTTAATTATTTTTTGTATAGTTGTCTTAAATTTAAAATATTAAAATAATTTTATTTAATATTTATTTGCATGATTAATTCTACACATGATTGTAAAAAAATTACAAAGAATTATTACTTTTTTTATAACATTCTTAATCAAAAAATTAGTTTATTTATTATTATCAACATTCTTTATCTTATACTTTTATTTAAGATTTAATAATCCACCTGGTTACCCTTTTAAACTATCAACTTGTGCAAATTCTACTTTTTCTAAAATGGAGCATTATTTAGCAACTATGATCATTCTCATGAATTTAAAATTTTATCTTGCCCATTACAGCTTTTTATACAGGAATTCAAATAAATGAAGTTTTAGCTAAAATTATTGATGAGATAACTATGTTTAGTGGTTAAGCCCCTAACTAAATGTAGTAATTGTAAATTTATTCCAATTGAAAAATGAATCTGTGAAATTTTTGGCTCGTTAAAATTGAATGTACAAATAACTAGCTGATATTTAAAATTATTCTCACATTTTAATCCTTAGAAATTAACAGGCTAATATTTAAATTACAAGATTTTTAAAATGGGACAAAAACATCTAAAGCTTTAGGTTATAATTTTGTTTTTTTTAATTATAAATTTAATCTGTTTAAGGGTGATAACGGTATAGTTTAATCCACTTAATTCAACTTTTAGAAGAGCTTAAAAAGCTTGAGGTATAATTAGATTAATGACGCATTATTAACACGGACAAATTATACAATACTGTGGGGCCCATGAACATTAATAAAATTTTTAATTTTTTTAGAAATTGTTAAGAAACTTTTAGATGAATTCCATCGAAATTTATCGAAAGAAAATAAAATAAAAATTTGAATAATTCTCAGACAAGGTGACCTTATGTCCCCTTATTTGTTTATCCTATATATGGAATATTTAACTAGGAACTTGATGAATTTGAAGCAGGTGTTGAGATTTCATTATCACCCAAAATGTCTTAGGCAAAGGATTATTAACCTTTATTTTTTAGATAATTTTATCCTCCTTTACCAGGCAGATATGACTTTGGTTGGCCATTTGAGTCGAATATTGCAAGAGTTTGGCTAGGTTTTTAGTTTGACACCGAGCATGACAAAAGCAAAAATTATTTTTAGTGGTGTCCCTCTTCCTTTGAAGGCGTTAATTTTGGAGCTAACAAGCTTAAAAAAAGGGGCCTTGCCAATGAAATAGCTTAGTGTGCCAATATCATCCTCTTCCTTACAAGCTCAAGACTATGAGTTGCTGGTTGCTAAAATTCAAAAAAATGTAGAGGGGTGTACAAAGAAGCTTTTGTCTTATGCAGGAAGACTACAATTAATAAGGTCAATTCTTCTCTCCTTGGAAGTATATTGGAGTTTGGTATTTTTTATTCCCAAGAATGTTGTGAAATCCATTATTTCAATTTGTGAAAATTTCCTTTAGATGGGAGGCATAGAGGGTGGCTAGAAAACCTTAGTAGGATGGGAGAAAATTTGTACCTTGAAGGAGGAGGGGGGCTTGAATATTAGAAACATTACTGCATCTAATTATGCCTTATATGCTAAACTCCTGTGGGACATTCATTTTAAGAAGGACTTGGTGTAGGTACACTGGATCCATGAATATTATGTTAAGAATCAGGACATCTGGGTCATCAAGCCTTTATAAAATGTACCTTGGGTTTGGCGTAATATCCTTAAATGCCCTGACAAGTTGATGAAACAATGTATTACTAAGGAAAGGATATTAGCAATGATTGAAAATGAGACGATGGCATATGATGCCATGAGGCCAAAGAGCAGCCGGGTTACATGGGAACCTGTAGTGTCGAACAACGTCTCCTTGCCAAAACATTGTTTTATGCTGTGGCTAATTGTGACAAGGGGATTGAGGACCCAGGACAAAATCTGTCATTAGGGCATCCAACTACCTAATTGTTGTTATCTGTGCCAGAATGAAAAGGAGGCACAAAATCACATATTCTTTAGATGTCGATTCTCTCATTGGGTTTGGTCCTTTGTTTGGAACTGGCTACACATTAGATGAGTTCCATTAAGATAAAGAGAGGAGCTAAAGTGGTTTACCAGGAAGATGAAAAACAAAACAATTGTGAGTAGAGTTTGTCGAACAGCTTTTGCAGCTATAGTCTATCATATATGGGCGGAGAGAAATAGTTGCTACTTTAGATAGTATAGCAACACCATTGACCAGTTGTTCTACAGTTTGAGGTGTGTGTTCACTTGAGTCATTTCAAATATGAAAAATTTGCATGGTGCAATTCTGTTATGTAGCCTTAGTTTAATTCATATTTTACTCTATTATGCTACCTTGGAATGTCAAGGTTTTTGTTGTAACATTTTTTATTCAATGAAATTTACCATTTCCCCAAAAAAAATGAATAATTAAAATTATTTGTCTAGAAATACATTGAAATTAAATTAAAATTTCATATTTTCTTTTATAAGTATGTTGTACATAATTTTTATAAGGACTCCATAGAAAAAATATTTCTAAATCTATCCCTACTTATTAATTTGAAATACACAAAAGTTGTTCTGAATTTGGTGATTTTAATATTTGTTGGTTAATGATAATATTGATCTTAATAATATTTGTATAAGATCTATTTATATTATCTTTGAAACATAAAAAAAAAAAAAAAAGGAATCTCGACATAATACTGGTATGTAAACTGGTTGACTTCTTAAAGAAAGAACGTCCAAGTACAGCCTAGAAAATCGGCAACTTCATTTGATTCATTTCGTAATTGAAGAGAAGCAATGGAAAAGTGACGACCAAAAGTTGTTGCTCAGTTATGTGCCACTTTTCAATCGTAAAATTTGTCATTACTCCAAGATTTGTAAATGACGGCGACGAAAGAGTGACGACTTTTGTTAATATTTGTCATGGGAAAAGTTGCAATTACCCTTGAAGTTTATTCTAAATTACGGTTTACCTAATTTATTTGTAAAAATCTATATTTTATCTCTTAATTTTTTTATACTATTTGATAATAATTTTTGAAATTGTAATTTAAACTATACGATAGTAATCTTCTAGTAATGTTGGTCTCTCCAATATTTTTTTTATAGTTAATAAATATTTTAAATTATTAATTTTTTCTTTCTGTAAATATATTTTTTTTTTGTGTAAATGTATATCAGTATTTTTTAAAGGCCTGTTAGCTATGAAAAAAATATCAAAAATCTTAAAATTATTAGAATATGGTTATCAGATAATTTAATTAGGCATTTAGAAGCTATAGTCAAACATTATAAAGGAAGTAGGGGTAAAGTGTAGGTGTTTGAAAATATAGGGGCAAAGTATATGTTAGATCAAACCATAAGGGAAGAGATTTTGTAATTTACCCTTTTTCTCACTTTTTTAAAAAGTGACGCAGTTCATCGCAATGAAATTTTGTCACTAATCCATCCGTTTGACTTAAAAATTTGTTTTAATTTGCGGGAAATTTGGGATTATCACTTCTTTGCATCTCTTTTTAACATAATAATATATGTCGAGTTTCATATTTGAATTGAATCAAGTCATCGAAGACCTTAGATTGACATTTATTGGAAGATTAGGTTAATTAGGGTTCTCCCGACCAAAATGGTCATGTAAATATTTTCAAATATTTAACCCCTTTATTGTATCGAACTAGCGATCTCCACAAAAATCATACCCAATTAGTTTCAACTTAACACAAATTAATTCAAAATAAATTATTATTATTTTTACATTTTTTTTACCTGAAATAAAATTTTGAAAGCTAATATTATATAGGTGTAATAATCTATTTAAAAGTAAATTTTTATGAATATTTATTTTTTTAGGAATAAAAAATAAAAAGAATTTAATAAAATCATAAAAATTATATGTTCAATAAATTATTGGATCTACATAGTATTAATTTCAAATGAAATTGATTTTGGATAACACAGACATAAAAAATAAAAATAAGTTATTTTAAATTAAATTAATTTAAATTAAAACAAATTGGATGCAAATTCTCCACACTTATTCGAATAAGCCCATGACGACCGTCTAATATCCAATCATTTAAACCCCAATCAGTAATTTTGTGAAATTGAGTCAAGAAAGGATTATTACTAATTAAATTATCCTTAATTACTAACTAAATTAGTTTTTCCTAAATAAAATCTGAAGTAGCCTCAGCTGATTAATTAGCATCCGCACATAATAAAGTATCTTCAAAGCCTTCATCATTCTAACACGAACTAGCTTATCAACAAGAGGGTTAGTGGAGAAATGTAGGATAAATAATTAAATGTTTCAATGGAAAAGGGTAAAACCAATATTCCCTTCTATTGCAGAATATTCCATAAACTAATAAACATTATAAAAAAAAAAAAAAATACTCTCCCCATCCCAATTTAGATGAAACGTTTTTTTGGGCTCAGAGATTAAGGTATATATAATTTATGTTATTTTTTTTTCCAACTTTACCCATGAAACTAAAATTAATTCTTTTTTAATTTTATGTAGTGATAGTTTAACTAATGATTAAAAAAAAAATTCTTTTTTTTGGGTTTTGCGTAGTGAGAGATCGAGTGAAAATTAAAAAAAGATTCTTTATTGAGTTTTATATAGTGAGAGTTTAAATAAGGGTAAGAAGGTAAATTGATTGTTTAAAATTTTTCAAAAGAGAAAATGTTTCAACCTTTTTGAGACATCCTAAAAAAAAAATACATTTTATCTAAATTAGGATGGAGGTAGTAATAAACATTATTGTGCAGTAGTCCGTCAACTATTCGCCATTTTTATTTTTACTGTGTTTGGCCTTTAAACAATGTTCTTTCAAATTTAACACTCAAATTACCTAATTCAAACTTGAATTAAATTTTTGAAAAATGAAATATTTTTATTATTTTTTTCTTTACCTAGCCTAAAAAGAGAAAAACAAATAAAAAATTATTTTTCATGGATAAATGTTTAAAAGTATTTTTTTATTTTCTAAAATGTAATGTTTTAATTTATGTATAATTTAGATATAATAACTATATATCCCAAACATTTTTTTTTCAAAAATAAACTTTGACAGAAAGCGCTAAAACTAGGATTCTGCAAGATGGATTAGGCACTTCTAGATTGCTCAAATGATTGCTGGTGATGTGCAACTGAAGTATTAGATGGTCTATTACGAGCCATGGGAATAAGAACACCGAATGGAAGTGTGTCAGGTCATATTTGAAACTCTAGGTTAAGTACCTGTTCAAATTCAGAAACTCAAGGAGGCTAGACTATGTTTGCCTCAAACATATCTCGAATGACGTAAATAGAATCAAGCCTTTGAAGACCTTAAATTTAAGGGTAAATGTAGGTTTTCAAAACAGTAATGGCCAAACTACACTTATAACTGAACTTTAGGGGTGCATTCTAATTTATCACTATATTTGGGAGGGGATAGACAATGAGTTATTTAATGCATTACTCTTAATTTTGTTGATCTTTTCTTTAACTTGTATAGAAATTGAAGTTAAAAAAAAAAAACCTACATCCGCGCCACTCTCCCCTTTTTTCATGTATCGACTTTCTCTTCTTTTCCCTGCACCTCCGGCTGGGTTTGGATTTTAGTCCAAACATAGCCGATTGATTTACTGTTATTATTTCACCCAATCAATCACCTTCATCTCTTTTTTCATTGTTTCTTCTTTCTCTTTCTTTATTAAACTCTTGTCACAATTAGTAGGAACATCATTTGATTTATCCGACGCTCTATAGTGGACAAATCTAGGTGATCTATTTCGATGTCAATGGATTAAGTAGAGTGCGAAAGTAGCGAAGTAAGGGGAATGAGGTATTTCTGAATAATGAATTGTGTGATGTTTTTTTTTTGTTTTTTTTCTGTTTCGTGTTTTATGCTTGAATGGTGGTTTGTTAGTCCAACCATATGTTAATATGTTAGGCAAATAGAGTATTGGTTTGTTAGTGTATTAGGTCATTTTTTTAGTTTATGTTCTTGGTCTCTCTTTTAGCATGTAAGTTTGGATATCATAGCTATCTTGGTTATTTACTTTATAGTATCATGAGGACCGAAAAATGTGTAAGGTTTATAGTTGAGCTAAGCATTCTCTGTTCCTAATCAGTACTTTATTTCTATAGTAGATGTTGTATGTTCTACAATGACCTTTCATAAAAAAAAAACTTGTATACTAATGGAAACTTTACAATTTAAGATGTCCAATTTTCTTATTCTTGAAAAATTATGTATCTTTTTTTTTTTTAAAGTTGGGTATTGAAAAAATTAATGAAAAACTAATTAATGTCTAAAAGAATTATCCAAGTGACTATCAGATAAAAAGAGTGTTTATTTTAAATTGATATTTTTTATTCCGGATATAAAATTAATAAAATTGTAATTTTGAATTTTTTAATAAATTTTTTTGGATTGGGATAGAAGATAGCGTAAATATTGATACTTAGAGTTGATATCTGAGCTGGTTTGCTCTACAGTAACAGTCACAATCAATCATGCTTAACCAGTTATAATTATGACTATCGTCAAAATCAATCATGCTTAACAAATCAATGAATCAAGTTAGTTGGTGAAAAAACATTGTTAGTTAATTTCCGCAAAAGTGCATTTGAAACGATTGTCTTTGCCTGCCACTAGCAAAAAGAGGACTTTCTAGACGTCCACATGAATCGGGAGAAGAAGTCAAAATAATTTATATATGAGCAAAATTCTTTAAAATGGCTTAGATTTTGTTTGGTATAATCACAAGTCTGGAAATTTGCTTAGAGATTTAGCAAAATTATGTCCACTGTCTCTAGCTTATCTCAAATATGTTTACGTTGATAACAAACATTGTTCTCAGACAGAATCTTATAATTATATCAACAGACATTTTAATTGAGAATAACATTAAAGATTAGCTTTAGAAATTTTAAAAGAAAAACTATCCATATATAAATTTTAGGGATGGAGATTTGGTAAAAATGTGTCGACCATCCCGAAAATTTGACATTAAAATATTGTTCCTTAACAAAAACTTCAATCATTTTTGCATAGTACTATATAAATTATTTTTTAGGTCTTAAATAATCAAGGAGAAAAGGTGTCGAAAATTTGAAAATTGGGGCTACATATTATTAATGGTGGAAGGATCGAACGTAGTCAAACAAGGATGCTGCAAACTTAATGCTTAGTCCAAAAGTTATAGCATGCGAGACTGGAGTAAAGTGTCAATGGATAAATGGGAGGAGCACCAACTAGTGGGCAATAAAAGTTTCTTATCGGGGTTTTTTACAGATGTTATATATATTTCTAATAATATTTGAAAATATAAATATTTTCCTTAATTACGTTTTCAACACTGTTAATCAGTAGTTAATTAGAGTTACAACAACTATATCCCTGAAGATCGAGGTTTAGAAATCTACACTTTCATCCTTACTTTTAGTTTTTTTATTTACTATCCTATAATAACTTTTAAAATTTTAATTCAAATTATCTGGTAACTATCTTCAAATAAATAAAAATTTGGTGAACAATTTTTTTTTCAATTTGTATATTATATTTATAGTTAACAAACATTTTAGATTATCAATTTTCTGTCTTTGTAAATATAAAATAATATTACTAAATTTCAATTAATTGCTAAAAATAGTAGACATCTTAAAATTAATAGAACACAGTTATCACAAGGTATAAATTATAATTTCAGAAGTAATGATAATTTTTAAATTTTTTTGAGGGAAAATACTATGTATTAAAACTAATTTAAAGTACCAGATAACCAATTCAGGAGTGGCGACTCTCAAGAAGTTCTACCGAAGGAATGTAGACCCTTTTTGGCTAAGACATGTGAGCTTCGTTTTTTCTTTCTATAGTTGTTCAAATTTTTTATATTGTGTACTGAACAAACTATTTATTTTTTAATATAATCACAAAAATAAAAGAACGATGAACAGGAATAATGAAAATAATTTTAAAGCAAAAATATAAATTTTCTAATCAAGTGAACATGAAGTATAAATTACAGTGATCTAGCAAAAGATGTTTGAAAAAAAAAAACATTCTTAGTAGTACCACGAGGTAATTTTAGCTAAAAAATTTGTATAGTGATGCACGCCTCCACCACAGGCCAAACCAGCTGAACTAGGCCAGCCCACAACCGGGACACTAGTCATGTACCGTAAACAATGTTCATATTTAGGATATGGTAACAATATTTGTGAGATGCTTCTGGCTCATGAAAGATTTCTTATAAAAAATAAAAGAAAGTGCTTATGGGACACTATGTAGATTTATAAAATTAGACTACCAGCAATTCCCCCATAAGGGCCTAAACGCTGGTTTCCTACCTCTTAAGGTCCTGAAATATCAGACCTTGGAACTTTGGACCTCCACTATCCCCATAATGTCTTAAATGCTGATTTGGTTGCTATTTAGGTCATGAAAAAGTGAGCATTCACCTTCCTGCTGTACTATAAGTGCTTCCTTATCATTTATATCGTGTATAACTGCTTCTAATTACAATATAACTATAATAAAATTTTTTATGATAACCTAAAAGACATAAATATGTTCATGAAATCAATTAAAATATTTCTGCCATTATATATAAAAGTTTAGTCTCGTGAGAGAAAAAAAATATGTAAAGCTTTAAACCGCTGAAACTCAGTAGTAAAAGAACTATGTAACCCAAGTCCAAGTATCACCAAAAATTCATCTAATTTCGGAGTAATAAGAAGAAAACAAAAAGTTGAATTAGTATATAAAAAATTGATTGAAAAGTTGAATGAAAACTTTATTGCAAATCAGAGAATGGAATATGTATAAATATATTTTGCGAAACCCGTAAATCTTTTAATCTTTTTTTTAACAGAAATTAAAATTTTATTAAAAATAAATATAAATTACATCTTTTAGATCTAGAAAAATTTTGAAACAAATCATGCCCCAATAATACCCAAAAGATACTACCTAGGATACCGTGAACATATGTTTAATTAGACATAGGAGTTGATTTACAAATTTACCCCTCACCCTAATTTCTATTCTATGGACCTTTTTGTCCGGGGCTCCTTCTGCAGTAGTTGTTTTCGGCGGTGGAGAGGTGAAGCTAGGAGCAGTGATTGGAGAGAGATGAAGCTAGGAGAGGTGACTAGAAGAGGTGAAGCTAGGAGCGGCAATTTAAGAAGACGATGCCAGGAGCAGCGACTAGAAGAGGTGGAGGCGAAGCTAGGAGTGGCGATCGAAGAAGGAGAATGAGGAAGCAGTTGCAGTAAAGGCAGATCCAAGAGCGAGAGCGTTGATCAGAGGAAGAGAAAGAGGAACCGGCAATGGCGGAGTCAGATACAGGCGTGGCGAGTGTTGTTCAAAGGAGGAGAAAGACAAATCGGCTGCAACGGACGCAAATGCAAGAGTGGCTGAGCGATGACTAGAGGGGAGAAAGAGGAAGCGGTTGTGGCGATGGTGAAGTGAGGAGTGGCGACTAGAGGAGAAAAAGGAAGTGTCCACACGAAGAAATAGCTCTCAAACTCAAAAGAGCAAAATTACGGAACAAACATAAGCTTTAGACATTTTGATATTTTACTTTCAACACTTTTAAACATTTATTTAGACATTTCTTTTTTGTTAGTTTGCATACTTTTATTTATGAGAAAAATAAATTATTTGTATATTACTTCAGACATATATTTTTTAATTTCTGTTTAGAAACTTTTGCACATTCATTTAGATATTTTTTTTTATTTAATAAATTATTTGCATATTACTTTAGACATTTTTTAATTTTTCTTTACACTTTTACACATTTACTCAGACACTTTTTTATTATTTCATATAATTATTTTTTAAAGAGAATAAATTGTTTACGTATTGATTCAAACACTTTGAAATATTTATTTAGACACTTTTAGAAATCCATTCAGACACTACTTATTAATTTAGATACTTCTTATTTTTTGATAATAATAAATTATTTGTAAATTACTCAAGACACTTTCAAATACTGTATTAGACATTTTTACATATTATTTCAAACACATTTGAGCATTACTTTAAACATTTTTTTGACAACAGATATTCCGATGGTAGGCGATGATGGTGGAAGTGGTGGTAGTAGCAATCAGAAGGTTCATGATGAAATTGCGGAGGGGTGCGTCAATTGACATGATCCAGAGCACAAGAGGGGTGGAGAGATTTGGATGCAAGATCTGGAAGAGAACGGCGGTGGCGATACGATCCGGAGGAAGAGCGATTACGGCGAGATCTTGATGTATGATGGTTTGGCAACAGCTGTGTGGCAACGTGCGGGCCGTTTTCGGGAGTCGCCACCAATCTGTTTACCTAGGTCGATTGGTCACCTTAAATATTGGTCTGCGAGAGTTCGGGGGTTCGGGAGTACGGTTACGTTAAAACAACTTTGTTAAAACGCCCAAAAATTGGCACCTTAGTTGATTTTAATTTTGTTTCGCTTTGCTTTTAAATAAATTTCAGTTAATTTTCAATCTAGAATTTTTAACTGAATTAATTGGATGTGGATTTTTGGTAATTAATTTATATAGAATTTTATACTTCCGAACCATGGACTCTGCCGAGTCATTTGGACACGGAAGATTTTTATTCCGAACCATGGACTCTGCCGAGTCATTTGGACACGGAATTTGGTGAAATTTAAACAATTTAATCCATATTGTAAATATGGATTTTTTATTTTAATGGAAGTAATTATTATTTTAATTACTATTTTTGTAAGTCTTTTAAAATTTTAGATTTTTTGTTAATGATCTTTAAAAGATCTTTCTTATTTCTTTTTATATTTTATTATTCTTTTCCTTCTTTCTTTATCTTTCTTTTTGATTTTATCTTTCTTTTAGTTTTATTTTTCCTTTCTTTTCTTTCTTTTCTTTTCTTTTCTTTTTCTTTTCTTTCTTTCTTTTCTTTCTTTCTTTTCTTTCTTTTCTTTTCTTTTTCTTGTCTTTCTTATCTTTTTCTTATCTTGTTTTAGTTTTCTTTTTGTTTTCTTGTTTAATGAAAAATATTTATTATTTTAGTGGATTTAAAAGTTATATTTTAAATAAATCAGTAAAATATAAAGTCTTAATTTTCATGTATTTTTTTTAAACAGGTTTTATTTTTATTTTTTTATTATTTTTACTGGATAAAAATAACTATTAAAATTAATTTTAACTTTTTGTTATCTTTAAAGAATTAAAAACATGTATATAAAAATAAAAATAATTGGCTTTTTTTAAAAATAATTTTTATTAGCCTTAATAATTAATTACAAAATAATCTTCTTTTAATTTTCATTTATTTATTAATTAGTAAAGGGTAAAGGTGAATTAAATAAAAAATTATATAAAGAAAAAAAAAATTAATAATAATAAAGTGGGGCGTTTTGGCCATCCACTTTAAAAATAATAATAAATGTTAGCAAAGTTAATTAAATTAATTGTTAAACAACAATAATAAAAAGTTAGTCAAGTTAATTAAATTAATTAATTAACAATAATAATAAAAAGTTAGCCAAGTTAATTAAATTAATTAATTATCAACAATAATAAAAATTTAGCCAAATTAATTAAATTAATTAATTAACAACGATAATAAAAAGTTAGCCAAATTAATTAAATTAATTAACAACAATAAATAAAAAGTTAGCCAAATTAATTAAATTAATTAATTAACAACAATAATAAAAAGCTAGCCAAGTTAATTAAATTAATTAATTAACAACAATAATAAAAGTTAATTAATTGTTAACAACAATTATAAAAGTTAGTAATAATGCAAAAATTAAAAGGTTAGTAACAATAATAGTATTAAAAGTTAGTTGTTAGTAAGTTAATAACAACAATAAAAAAGGGGGTTAGTAATAAACAAATAATAAACAAACAAGTAAAAATTAAAAGGGTTAGTAATTAATTCTGCAAGAATAAAATACAAAGTTAGTGACCAAAGTGAAAGAAATTGAAAAGATGAAGGATTAAATGAGAGTTGTACCCTTGATTTTAAATTCTGAATTCTGAGAAATGGAAACAGAGGGCGCGCGACAGGGGGGAAGAAGATGGCTTAATCGTCAAAATGAAAAGTTTTGAGATTTTCTGAGGAAAGGAAGGAGAGCTAGGGACTAAGGCTGTAATTTTTTCTATTTTAAAAACGGAGCTCTAAGCTTTTCTTTCTATTTTTCTCTGTGTTCAGCACAAAATTTGGGGGGCTATTTATAGAGGAAGTTTAGCTGAAATGTTGATGGATAAATTAATAAAAAATTTCAAACTTATCTTTTAAATTGGTAAAATGACAATTTTAGTCCTTTACGTCTCTCAGCCTCTGGATAAGTTCCTAAAGCTTCTGATTTTGACAATTTTGTCGTTTTCTGTCAATTTGCGCCAGAAACGTCGGCAGGCCCAACATTTTATGTGACAAACTACCAAATGCTCCTGGAACTTTCAGAATTTGTCAATTTTTCCCGAAACTTCTTAATGCTGTCATTTTTACCTCAAACTTTTAAATTTTGCCATTTTTTTTGGAGTTTTCTTTTTTCTTTCAAATACACACATATATCATTTTAAATCAAATCTTCACAAAAAAAAAAAAAGTATTTTAAACTAATTAAAATTTTTAGTAATAATAATAATAATAAAAATAATAATTTTTTTTATTTAATTTCTTTTATTTAATTTCTCTTAAAATTTTTTATGGTCGGACGAAATTGGGTGTCAACAGCTGCCCCCCTTTGCATGCTTCATGAGACATGATGTATGCAAAGTCGTTACCAAATTTCGTCCGGCTTAGCTAGGCATTGAAAACCTTTTCGCCGCCTAAATCCTGAGGTTAAGGAACTCTCCTTAGAACCCCGGCGATAGGAGCTCTCCTATCGTTGAAGGAAAATTGATTGTTTCTGAGGCAAAGGTTCCATCCTTAAAACCTCGGATTGATTGATTGATTTCGAAGCAAAGGTTCCATCCTTAAAACCTCGAATTGATTGATTGATTTCGAGGCAAAGGTTCCATCCTTAAAACCTTGAATTGATTGATTGATCTCGAGGCAAAGATTTCATCCTTAAAACCTCAGATTGATTGATTGATTTCGAGGCAAAGGTTCCATCCTTAAAACCTCAGATTGATTGGTTGATTTCGAGGCAAAGGTTCCATCCTTAAAACCTCGGATTGATTGATTGATGTCGAGGTAAAGGTTCCATCCTTAAAGCCTCGAATTGATTGATTGATGTCGAGATAAAGGTTCCATCCTTAAAACCTCGGATTGATTGATTGATGTCGAGGTAAAGGTTCCATCCTTAAAACCTCGAATTGATTGATTGATCTCGAGGCAAAGGTTCCATCCTTAAAACCTCGGATTGATTGATTGATTTCGAGGCAAAGGTTCCATCCTTAAAACCTCGGATTGATTGATTGATGTCGAGGTAAAGGTTCCATCCTTAAAACCTCGAATTGATTGATTGATCTCGAGGTAAAGGTTTCATCCTTAAAACCTCGGATTGATTGATTGATGTCGAGGTAAAGGTTTCATCCTTAAAACCTCGAATTGATTGATTGATCTCGAGGCAAAGGTTCCATCCTTAAAACCTCGGATTGATTGATTGATTTCGAGGAAAAGGTTCCATCCTTAAAACCTCGGATTGATGAAAATTGATTGTTTTTGAGGCAAAGGTTCCATCCTTAAAACCCCGGCGATGAAAATTGATTCTTTTCGAGGCAAAGGTTCCATCCTTAAAACCTTGATGATGAAAATTGATTATTTTCGAGGCAAAGGTTCCATCCTTAAAACCCTGATGATGAAAATTGATTGTTTTCGAGGCAAAGGTTCCATCCTTAAAACCCCGATGATGAAAATTGATTATTTTTGAGGCAAAGGTTCCATCCTTAAAACCCTGATGATGAAAATTGATTGTTTTCGAGGCAAAGGTTCCATCCTTAAAACCCCGATGATGAAAATTGATTGTTTTCGAGGCAAAGGTTCCATCCTTAAAACCCCAGCGATGAAAATTGGTTCTTTTCGAGGCAAAGGTTCCATCCTTAAAACCCCGATGATGAAAATTGATTATTTTCGAGGCAAAGGTTCCATCCTTAAAACCCTGATGATGAAAATTGATTGTTTTCGAGGCAAAGGTTCCATCCTTAAAACCCCGATGAAAATTGATTATTTACGAGGCAAAGGTTCCATCCTTAAAACCCCGATGATGAAAATTGATTATTTTCGAGGCAAAGGTTCCATCCTTAAAACCCTGATGATGAAAATTGATTGTTTTCGAGGCAAAGGTTCCATCCTTAAAACCCCGATGAAAATTGATTATTTTCGAGGCAAAGGTTCCATCCTTAAAACCCCGATGATGAAAATTGATTGTTTTCGAGGCAAAGGTTCCATCCTTAAAACCCCGATGATGAAAATTGATTATTTACGAGGCAAAGGTTCCGTCCTTAAAACCCCGATGATGAAAATTGATTATTTTCGAGGCAAAGGTTCCGTCCTTAAAACCCCGATGATGAAAATTGATTATTTTTTATGATGAAAATTGATTGTTTTCGAGGCAAAGGTTCCATCCTTAAAACCCCGATGATGAAAATTGATTGTTTTCGAGGCAAAGGTTCCATCCTTAAAACCCCGATGATGAAAATTGATTGTTTTCGAGGCAAAGGTTCCATCCTTAAAACCCCGGCGATGAAAATTGATTTTGAGGCTAAGGAGCTTTCCTTAGGACCTCGAGCGAAATTTATATGAAAGCAAATGAAATTGGAATAATTTTCTTCGAAAGTGTGAATTTTCATAATAGGCGAGCGCAAAGAATTAGGCTTTGATAAAACGAGTGAATCTTGATGATGACAATAACACTGACAAATTATGTAAAGGGAACGGATGTTTGGAATCAATATTCAAGGTTCATCTAATATTTTCTTCAGTGAATATGGATTCCCTTGTGAGATATGTCATCCAAATAAGGTTAAAGCTTAACTACCCCAAAATGTTATGCCTAGTAGACCTAATAGGATGCGTCTCAAGAGTAACAAAAATTACTCTTTACTCAGCCATTCCAACCTAAAGGCATTGTCCCATGGTTTTAATATCAGCATGGACGAAACTATCTTATAAGATAATGAAATTCCCTAAAAAGAAAAACTGAAACACGAAAGAAAATGCTGATAATAAAACTAAAGGACAAGAAAAACGGATCAGATCGCTTCTTTCTTCCACAATACTTCAACAGGGTGAGTAGAGGACCATTATGGGAGTGAACTGGTCGGGAAAGACTGTCGTGTCCAGTCTATCTGAATCATTGCTGGATCTGATTCAGGAACAAAAGCTTGTATTTTATCTAGCAATTCTTCAGCAGTTGTTGCGGATATTATGATTCGCCGTGCTACTCTTGATATGAAATTCTTCTGCATAGCATAATTCATAAAAGCTATCAGACCTGTAAAGAAATTGTTAACATTTAAAAGCCCAATGGGTTTCTTATGCAAATTAAGTTGGGCCATGGAAGCAATTTGAAAGACTTCTCCCAATGTGCCAAAACCACCTGGTAGAGCGATAAAAGCATCAGCATTTAAAAGCATTTGTAACACATGCTCTTGCAAATTTTTAACCACTAATTCTTCTCCAATCGTGCCCCCAGAAATAAATTTCAGAGGTCCAGGGATAATGCCCAGAACTTGACTTCCTCCTAGAGATGCTGCTGATGCTACACCTCCCATTAATCCGACACTACCTCCTCCATAAACTAAATGTATTTTTCGCTCAGCTAATACTCTACCCAAATGGTTGGCTGCTTTTAAATACTCTTCATCTTTTCCAGGAAAAGCCCCAGAAAATACACAAATACTTCGGGATTTACGAGTTGGGGTTTTCTCCAATCCTATCCTTACCCTTGTGAGAAAAGAGGATATATTTATAGAGATGAAGAGATAAGGCAATAATTTTATTTTCAAGAATGGATACATTATTGCCAGCTATTCACAGTAGTCACGAGTATGACTCTGGTCAGGTATGGGTACACTATCGTTAAAAGAGGAGGAAAATTTTCAAAATAGCTGCTAGCATGTACAGTAGTCACTACTGTAGCTTACGTCAGGAGTAGGTACGTGATTGTTGGAAGAGAAGGAAAATTTTAAAAAGTGGCAGCTATATACAGTAATCATAACTGTATCTCATGTCAGGAGTGGGTACATTATTGGGAGGATAATTTTAAAAGCGACAGCTAGCATGTACAGTAATCGTGACTTTGGTTCACGTCAGGAGTGAATACATTATTACCAAAAGGGGAGGAAAATTTCAAAAGCGACAGCTAGCGTGTACAGTAATCGTGACTTTGGTTCACGTCAGGAGTGGATACATTATTACCAAAAGGGGAGGAAATTTTCAAAAGCGACAGCTAGCATGTACAGTAATCGTGACTTTGATCCTCGTCTTCCACTGGCTTTGCGTCCAGTAATGGCTTTAATGCTTTCTATGAATCGGTGATTTGCATCTCATCTAGCTTTCTCACAAACTGGCAAACAGGGTCGTTTAGGGTCAGATTCCCAAGACTGTAACGATCTCGTTCTTTTTGGAAAATTATCCATAATCCAACAACCTCAAATTGCACTATTCCGCAAGAATGCGCTTCAAGAACCTCTCGAATATCTTCTAGAGATTCCTTACGCAAGCCATTCTTAATGAATCTTATTCTATCATTACGATTTCTGGTGATCACTCCTAGAGAACGACATTTATTGCCGCAAATCCACCATCCACAATTATGACAAACGCCTAGCCTCTTTGCTCTTCTTTTTTTGGCATAAGCGCTTTTACCAAAGCCGGGCATACGGGGAAATAACGCTTCTGGAACTTCACCAGCTGAACGAACCTTAGCTTCAATTAGCCACCGCACATTATCAGGAATGCCTTTGTGCATAAATACTCTGAATCGTTCACATCTAGCTTGATAAATCTTTTTAAGAACATTTATTGGGAAGGAAGGAAAATACTTTCGTAGGGCGGAAAGAGAAGACTCCATTGATGAAGGAGGCAAAGAAAGAAATTAGTGATTGTAGGAAATGAAAATAACTAACACATATTTATAGTGATGAAAGGGATAATGCGTTAATTACACTTACAGAAGCAAGTACATTATTGTCAAAAGAAAAGACAAATGACAGCTTATATGTACAGGAATCATGACCGTGGCTCTCATCTTCCCCTGATTTATGTCTAGTAATGGCTTCAATGCCTTCTATAAGTCGGGGATTTGCTTCCCATCCAGTTTTCTCACAAACTGGCAAACAGGGTCATTAAAAGTTAGATTTCCAAGACTGTAACGATCCTGTTCTTTACGGAAAGTCCACCATAAATCCATAATTTCCCATTGCACTATTTCACAAGAATGTGTTTCAAAAGTTAATAGGATATCATCCAAAGATTCCTTACGCAGGCCATTCTTGATGAATTTTCTTTTATCTTCATGATTTCTGGAGATGTATCCTAAAGAGCGACATTTAGTATTACAATTACATCGTCCACATTTATGACAGACACCTAGCCTTTTTGCTCTTCGCTTTTTGGCATAAGCGCTTTTACCAAAGCCGGGCATACGGGGAAAGAACGCTTCTGGAACTTCACCAGCTGAACGAACCTTAGCTTCAATTAGCCACCGCACATTGTCAGGAATGCCTTTGTGCATAAAGACTCTAATCCTTTCACATCTAGCTTGGTAAATCATTTTAAGAACATTTATTGGGATGGAAGGAAAGTATTTTCGCATGGCGGAAAGAGTAGAATCCATTGATAAAAGAAGAATTTGAGAGAAGAGATGAAGAAATCAGTTATTGTAGGAAACTGAAATAACCGATTATGAGAGTCAGAGAGTATTGCATCCACTACTTAACCGGAAAGAAGAACACGCATTTATAGCGATGAAAGGATAACGTGTTAATTACGCTTACAGGAACAAGTACATTATTGTCCAAAGGTAATGCAAATTTTTCAAATATGACAAATCGTATGTACAATAATTGTGACTGTGGCTCACATCTTCCACTGGCTTTACGTCCAGTAACGGCGTTAACGGCTTCTATGAGTCGAGGATTTGCTTGCCATCCAGTTTTCTTACAAGCTGGCAAACAGGGTCGTTTACAGTCAGATTCTCGGGACTGTATCGTTCTCGTTCTTCATGAAAAATGCTCCATAAACCAAGAAGTTCATGTTGCACGGATCCACAAGAATGCGTCTCAAGAGTCAATTGGATATCATCCAACGAGTCCTTACTCAGGCCATTCTTAATGAATCGTATTTTATCTTCTCGATTATCAGAGATCATTCCTAAAGAACGACATTTAGTATTACAAGTCCACCTACCACATTTATGGCAGACTTGTAATCTTTTCGCTCTTCGCTTTTTGGCATAAGAGCTTTTGCCTATACCAGGCATGTGAGACACAAATGCCTCTGGGATTTCACCTGCCAAACGAACCTTGGCTTCGATTAACCACCGCACATCTTCAGGGATTCCTTTGTGCATCAGAACTCTTAATCGTTCACAGCGAACTTGGTAGATCTTTTTGAGAATGTTCATTGGGAGAGAAGGGAAATACTTTCGCAAGGCGGAAAAAGTAGGATCCATTTTCTAGGAGGAAGTAAAAGAAAGAAGGGGTGAATGAATCAGTTATTATGGGCAACTGAGAGAACCGACTTGAGAGTCACGGAGTACCGTATCCGCCGTTTAACCGAAAAAGTGGATCCTACTTCATTTTGATGTGATAGATATTTTTTATATTCCATCGAGCTGACGTCGATCCAGTCCTCGATTATTGAATCCATTGTCCGCTTTTGACAAATTTTCAACGACAATATTTCTTGATGTCTGCCTTATCTTTGACTATCTCTTATCTTGGATGCTGCTAAGCTGGCATCAATCCTGTCCTTTCAGGTGTAGCCTCGATTATTGAATCAATTGACAGGCTTTTAACAATATTGTCTACTTTATATTTTTTTGATATCTGCCTTATCCTTGGCTATAGCTATCTCTTATCTTGGATACTACTAGCTGGCGTCAATCTTATCCTTCCAGGTGCAGCCTCGATTATTGAATCGGTAGCCAAGCTTTTGACAATATTGTCTACTTTATCCTTGAATTCCTGATGCGGGTTGGTCCCGTATATTAACTGTGTATCCAGTGATAGATTGGTAAGAGCTGATGACATTAAGATCTCAGCTTATACTGCTGTAACGGTGCGGTGGATGTGTTTCCCATTTGATTCCTATCATGTAAAAGTCATGCATGCATGATGTGAAATGCATGAATGCAAAGCATGTGTAATTGATGGTTCTTTTTTTTGTATGGATCTAGTTCTTTATGTCTTTGTTTTACTGGATCCTCTTTGTGATGGCCTTCTTGGACTATCATTGAATCTCTTTATGCTTTCCGGCTTTTGTTCGCTGCCTCAAAAGCCCAACTCTTTTCAAAGTCCGCTTTCTTTGACTTGTTCTTGAATTTTTGGCCTCAATTTCTTTAAAGTTGGCCCGCCTCATAATTTATATCTCTTTCGGGTACTCATCCATTGTCATGGATTTGATACCATCAAAGGCTTTACTTTCAATGTCTGCTTTGCCCCTTTTCTTGTGGCCGTGTCGACACTTGTTTACCCCCATGTTATAGTCCGAATGATTGCTCTTCCTTAGACTCAGGTTCTGATCCATAAGACTTGCCCCCTTGTCTATTGAGCTTCTTTCTTGGCAGTACTCTTCTTACGCTTAGTAGAGACTACTTTGCCCCCTTGAATATGGTGTTTGTGTGGATAAAAGGTATCATCTCATCTTTGATTTAACAGAAGGTTGAGCATTTCTAGACCTTTGTGATGGTCCTTGATCATGAATTTCTCTTACAAGAACCACATCTTCTTAAAGAAAGTCTCAAGCTATCTCCTCACTTTCAAATCTACACACATTAATGAATAATGGTTTGGCCTTAAAGAAAAACTTTCATCAATTTGCAAAGCTTGACAAAGTAATTTACGGTCTTTGTTTTTAATTAAAATATCCTGCCATTCTTCCCTTTCCAACTCGAAGACATAAACTGTGCAAGGCAATAAGGTATAAACATGATTCACAAGGATAGCCTTTTAGCTGAATGAGGATGATATCGAGAGGTAACTGTTAGGCGTGAGGAAAATTAAGTTTGAATGTTTTTTTTTTTTTTTGTGGCAGTCTTTTAGCTGAATGAGAATGATATTAAGAGGTAAATATTAGGTCTGAATAAAGTTAAGTTTGAGTGGTGTGAAAGAAGGGTCTTTTAATACTACTCGTGAGCAAATTTGATTATGGTGAAAAACTCAATAGTGATGACCTCAAACTTGCCACTCTTTCCAGAAAGTTAGACCTCATCTGTTGCCCCCCAACTATTGTAATCTTTATGCATGCTTGGTTTGAGGGTTGCTTTTGTGTTCTAAACCGCCTTTGCAGGTTTTCAGTCTAGAATCCATAGCTCACTTTTTTTTCTTTCTTTTTTTTTTTTCTAGTTTGAGCCCTTTTTCCTCTTTTTTTTTTTTTTTGTTTTTTTGTGTGAGCTATGGTGATAACATACTTGATAACTCTCTTGAAGTGAGATGACTCAAGTGGCCTTGCTTGCTCGTGCTTGTTCTCAGTTCTTTTTGGTTTTGAATTTTCCCTTGTTGGCTTTTTGGTGGAAGGGATGAACTTTTTCCTTTTCGGAGTTTTTGTTACAGAGAACCGAGATCATAGCCTTCTTGAAATGAGATGATTCAAGTGGCCTTGCTTGCTTGTGTTTGCTCTCAGTCTCGCTTTTTTTTGGTTTTGAATTTTCCCTTGTTGGCTTTTTGATGGAAGGGATGAACTTTTTCCTTTTTTTTTTGGAGTTTGTGTTATGGAGAACCGAGATCATAGCCTTCTTGAAGTAAGATGACTCAAGTGGCTTTATTTGCTTCTCAGTCTCTTTTTTTTTTTTTGGATTTTTTTTTCTTGTTTGGATTTTCTCTTTAATGGCTTTTGATGGAAGGGAGGAACTTCTTTCCTTTGTTGGAATTTGTGTTGTGGAAAACTGAGAATTTTTTTTTTGTATTGAGCATTTGTGAGAATTGGGAGGCCACTGAAGTCATTTAATATGAGAGCTAACTTCTTTGGAAGTTAATCCCGGACTCCTTGCAAGGATGTTGATAACCACTGTGAATTCTTTTTGAGGGTTGAGGTGCAACATATGAAATCCTTCTTACTAGATTTGGCAGCACTTTCAAGATCATTACTATCAAATTTTCCTTAACTTTTTATTTTCACCCACGAGTAGTATCATTTAGAAAGCAAAGTATGATAGCAATAATGGATAGTATAATGGAAAGGAGTGAGAGATGGATGTAAAAACAGAATTTTTGGTAAGAAGTGATAGAATGTGTAGGTGTAATAATTGAATTTTTGGTAAAAATTGGTACAATATGTAGATGTAATAATGGAATTAAAAAGTGGTATAATGTACACGTAACATCTTTTTGTTAGAGAACAAAAAGAATTACCAGTTGTCAAAAAGTAAAGTTTGATGGCAATAATAGATAGTATAATGGCAAAGAGTGTAAAAATGGAAAGTAGTAGAATGCACGCATTACATCTTTTTGTTGTACCAGAAAGAATAGCAGGTGTCCATTTAACAAAGACTACACCCTAGATTCTGGACTAAATCTAGGAGATTTTTACTATTAGATTACTTTTGCAAGCTTTCAAAGATACAAGTTTATTCAAAGGATTCCCTGTCATTCAAAAGTGTGTGCGGACTATTAGGTCAGATCTGACTTGGAGCCCTTCCAAAATTAATGTAATTCCAGCTCAAAATCTTCACTTTCAATTACCAATCACATCATGGCCTAGCAACTTGGACTTGGTTTTGCTTGATGAGGCGGCAATGGATTGTGGGTGACATTTGGCTCATCGGAAAAGTCCAACCACTTTGACTCGATTAATTGTTGAACTATACGCTTCAATGCCATGCAGTTTTCCAAGCCATGGCCTGGAACGCCATCATGATATGGGCAGGTAATGTTAGGGTCATACCACCTTGGATATGGGGGTTTGAATGGCTTTGTAGGAATTGGACGGATAAATTGTCTTTCGATGAGTTTTGGGTATAACTCAGTATAAGTCATGGAAATTGATGTGAAAACTTCTCTTGGTCTTGGTGCAGGTACTGGAGGAGTAGGAGCAGGTGGCCATGACTGATTAGGTCTGTTAAAAGGATAATTGTTGGGCCTATTGGAAGGATAATCATTGGGCCTATTTGGAGGATAATTATTGGGCCTATTCAGAGGATAATCATTGGGCCTATTTAGAGGATAATCATTGGGCCTATTTGGAAGGTAATTATTGGGCCCATTGGCAAAATAGGATAGGCGAGGTCCGATAGCCACCGTATCCACGAGGGGAATCCTTCTTCCGCGTCCTATTTGTTGTACTTCGTCATCTTTTCTTCTGGATGGTCCTCCTCTTTTTATAGGATTATTAAAGGATTCAGCAATATTCCCAGTCCTAATCTCATGCTCGATTCTTCCTCCAGACATGACAATGTTAGAAAAATTAGTTGCCGAATTGCCAATGAGTTCGTCATAATATAGGTACTTCAATGTCTGGACAAACAAAGTGACCATTTCTCTTTCTGTCATGGGTGGCTGAACTTGTGCTTCTTGAATTGCTTTCGCCTTGATTAGCTCGATCAATTGTCTCATTTGCTCGGCCATACTTTCTATCTTGGACTCTATCTTTATGAGACGTCCTTCGATTTGTTCTGCCATTAATCTTATTTGGAGCCGAATTGAATATCGGTGTCGAGGTCCAATTTTATCCTTTTAAAAGTAAGATATATTTTATTAGATCCTATGTGTATGTGATTGATGCAATGGATGCATGTAGGAAAAATGAGATTATGTTTTTATCAGACTTTGTATACACGTGATTGATGTAATGGATGTATGCAACGAGATTATGTTTTTATCAGACTTTATATGCACGTGATTAATGTAATGGATGTATGCGATGAGTGAATTTGATTATCCACTATCGTGGAACTTCAAGACTTTTAGTTGTTATTAAAAAGACCAAAAAGTTAGCATAGTTTGATGCGTGGTTTTGATGCATGAAGAATATTTGCGCAAGAAAGATAAGGTTATTAATAAGTTAAATAGCAATTAACAACTCATGAAGTATTATGGATAAACAAGTTAAAACCATACGAAGAAAAGTGTAGAGTAACAACACAGCATAATGAGGATATGCTTATGGCGTTGGTAAAATGGTAGAAATTCTATGGTCAGTTCTATGGTTAAGTGGGGAGTTCTATATGCATAAGGTGGCTTATCAAAAAGGCAAGGGATAGTTCCCGAATCCCGTCACTAAATCATAGTGACAGCCCGATTCCTTACCCTCTAGGGTTAATGTAAGGAATGGATTAATTCGAGTCGTAGCTTTTCGTGGGCCCATGCAGAGACTAACCGTCTCAGAAGGCAATACACTACTTTGCTACTTTGAAACCGGTGAAGGCTTGGAGACCGTGGCCTCACAAGGACAGCAACACCAATTCCGCTTAGAAAGAATCGTGTTTGATTTAAGGAAGCTCGGGTATAGAGCTTCATTTTGTGAATGCATTATGCATGTTTACTTAAGTAAATATAATATATAAATCCACATAATAGTAAAGCAGAGTAAATCAAAACAAATCAACTTTAGGCTCGACTCACTAACCAGGGTCCCCAGCGGAGTCGCCAAGCTGTGGCAACGTGCGGGCCGTTTTCGGGAGTCGCCACCAATCTGTTTACCTAGGTCGATTGGTCACCTTAAATATTGGTCTGCGAGAGTTCGGGGGTTCGGGAGTACGGTTACGTTAAAACAACTTTGTTAAAACGCCCAAAAATTGGCACCTTAGTTGATTTTAATTTTGTTTCGCTTTGCTTTTAAATAAATTTCAGTTAATTTTCAATCTAGAATTTTTAACTGAATTAATTGGATGTGGATTTTTGGTAATTAATTTATATAGAATTTTATACTTCCGAACCATGGACTCTGCCGAGTCATTTGGACACGGAAGATTTTTATTCCGAACCATGGACTCTGCCGAGTCATTTGGACACGGAATTTGGTGAAATTTAAACAATTTAATCCATATTGTAAATATGGATTTTTTATTTTAATGGAAGTAATTATTATTTTAATTACTATTTTTGTAAGTCTTTTAAAATTTTAGATTTTTTGTTAATGATCTTTAAAAGATCTTTCTTATTTCTTTTTATATTTTATTATTCTTTTCCTTCTTTCTTTATCTTTCTTTTTGATTTTATCTTTCTTTTAGTTTTATTTTTCCTTTCTTTTCTTTCTTTTCTTTTCTTTTCTTTTTCTTTTCTTTCTTTCTTTTCTTTCTTTCTTTTCTTTCTTTTCTTTTCTTTTTCTTGTCTTTCTTATCTTTTTCTTATCTTGTTTTAGTTTTCTTTTTGTTTTCTTGTTTAATGAAAAATATTTATTATTTTAGTGGATTTAAAAGTTATATTTTAAATAAATCAGTAAAATATAAAGTCTTAATTTTCATGTATTTTTTTTAAACAGGTTTTATTTTTATTTTTTTATTATTTTTACTGGATAAAAATAACTATTAAAATTAATTTTAACTTTTTGTTATCTTTAAAGAATTAAAAACATGTATATAAAAATAAAAATAATTGGCTTTTTTTAAAAATAATTTTTATTAGCCTTAATAATTAATTACAAAATAATCTTCTTTTAATTTTCATTTATTTATTAATTAGTAAAGGGTAAAGGTGAATTAAATAAAAAATTATATAAAGAAAAAAAAAATTAATAATAATAAAGTGGGGCTTTTTGGCCATCCACTTTAAAAATAATAATAAATGTTAGCAAAGTTAATTAAATTAATTGTTAAACAACAATAATAAAAAGTTAGTCAAGTTAATTAAATTAATTAATTAACAACAATAATAAAAAGTTAGCCAAGTTAATTAAATTAATTAATTATCAACAATAATAAAAATTTAGCCAAATTAATTAAATTAATTAATTAACAACGATAATAAAAAGTTAGCCAAATTAATTAAATTAATTAACAACAATAAATAAAAAGTTAGCCAAATTAATTAAATTAATTAATTAACAACAATAATAAAAAGCTAGCCAAGTTAATTAAATTAATTAATTAACAACAATAATAAAAGTTAATTAATTGTTAACAACAATTATAAAAGTTAGTAATAATGCAAAAATTAAAAGGTTAGTAACAATAATAGTATTAAAAGTTAGTTGTTAGTAAGTTAATAACAACAATAAAAAAGGGGGTTAGTAATAAACAAATAATAAACAAACAAGTAAAAATTAAAAGGGTTAGTAATTAATTCTGCAAGAATAAAATACAAAGTTAGTGACCAAAGTGAAAGAAATTGAAAAGATGAAGGATTAAATGAGAGTTGTACCCTTGATTTTAAATTCTGAATTCTGAGAAATGGAAACAGAGGGCGCGCGACAGGGGGGAAGAAGATGGCTTAATCGTCAAAATGAAAAGTTTTGAGATTTTCTGAGGAAAGGAAGGAGAGCTAGGGACTAAGGCTGTAATTTTTTCTATTTTAAAAACGGAGCTCTAAGCTTTTCTTTCTATTTTTCTCTGTGTTCAGCACAAAATTTGGGGGGCTATTTATAGAGGAAGTTTAGCTGAAATGTTGATGGATAAATTAATAAAAAATTTCAAACTTATCTTTTAAATTGGTAAAATGACAATTTTAGTCCTTTACGTCTCTCAGCCTCTGGATAAGTTCCTGAAGCTTCTGATTTTGACAATTTTGTCGTTTTCTGTCAATTTGCGCCAGAAACGTCGGCAGGCCCAACATTTTATGTGACAAACTACCAAATGCTCCTGGAACTTTCAGAATTTGTCAATTTTTCCCGAAACTTCTTAATGCTGTCATTTTTACCTCAAACTTTTAAATTTTGCCATTGTTTTTGGAGTTTTCTTTTTTCTTTCAAATACACACATATATCATTTTAAATCAAATCTTCACAAAAAAAAAAAAAGTATTTTAAACTAATTAAAATTTTTAGTAATAATAATAATAATAAAAATAATAATTTTTTTTATTTAATTTCTTTTATTTAATTTCTCTTAAAATTTTTTATGGTCGGACGAAATTGGGTGTCAACAAGCTGCGAAGGCGTCGACAACACCAAAGCAGGTAACAGTAGAGAGGTAGGGTTTTTGTAGGTAGTGGAAGATTTTGGCTGAGGTAATTTTTTCATTTTTTTATGGCTAGTGTCTTATATATGGAGGATTAAGAGCTTGGTTAGTGTGTCTAATTAGACATAGGTACATAATAAAATAACTAAAAAGATACCCATAAATTTTTTAATCACTTGTAATCCTATTTGTATTTGGAAACATCATTTTACAGCTTTTATTGCAATTTTTTTCATTTCATTTTTTAGTGTAAGTTTGCTTTGTGTTAATTTTAATGATTACTGTGTATTATTCTTATATAAAGTGACTACTTACCGAATTTGTCAATTTATTGAAATTTACCTTTTAAGAAGTCTAAGAAGTAATTTAAGATATATTTTATAAAATGTAATTATTTTTATTGATTTTTAACTTGATCAACCTAACAAAAGTAATAAAAAATATTTAATTTTCACTAAAATATCAAAAATTACTTTTTAAATTTAAATTATTAATTTTAATAAATAATCACTTTATATAAAAATAATAAAAAATAATATATTAAAATTAATTCAGAACTTACGCTTACTGGTTGACATGTTCGATTTTTCTTTCAAATGCTGTACAATACCATGACATGCATGCAAGTGATGTGTGCCAATTAGGGCTGTAAACGAACCAAATGAATACGAACAAGCCCTGTTCGTGTTCGTTCATTTAATGTTTAACGAACACGAACAATAAACGAACACATTTTCCTTGTTCGTGTTCGTTCGTTTATTTTAGTATGTGTTCGTGTTCGTTTGTGTTCGTTCGTTTATACAAGCTTAAACGAATACAAATGAACACAAACGAACACAAACGAACGAACACGTTCATGAACATAAATAATAATAGGTTATAATAAATATATAATCTAGTGTGTAGGGTGTACGTAGGGTAGGTAATAATAAACATAAATAATAATAGGCTATAATAAATATATAATATACGATATATAAAATATATATAACAATAAATATATAACTAGACACTAATACATAGATACACAAACAAACGAACATAAACGAACGAGTAAATGAACGAACATAAACGAACACTAACCGAACATTAACCGAACAGTTCACGAACGTAAATGAACGAACGGGACTTTATTCATGTTCGTTCATTTAACTAAACGAACATAAAAATCTGTTCGTGTTCGTTCGTTTAACTAAATAAACGAACATAAACGAACTCCCGCCGAACCGTTCACGAATGGTTCACCGAACGTTCTGTTCATTTACACCCCTAGTGCCAATATTTGATAAATGAGATAAAAAGTTCCCTTATTGAGGAATTAAGATTCACAACACCCTTGTTTGGAAAAAAAAAAACTATTTCCTTTCGTGGTCTATCTCTCAAATCCCACATTTACAATTTTGCTCCGAAATTTAGTTTTTCTTTTCAACTAAGGCACTCATAGGCCTCATGCGCATTTGGTAGTTGGATGTCCGGGTGAATGAGCACAAAGAAAAATTTAATGGGCTGGCAGGCATATGTATAAGGATTCCGTGGTTCCAAAATTATACGGAAGAAAAATTTAGTAAGCACAGTCTCCACTCATTTCTCCTATAATATTAATATTGTTGATTCAGTAATCTTTTGAGTTTAAAAAAAAAGGGCTTCAAAACAAGTTGCTATTCCCTGTCTCCTATATTATACAATACATTCAGCCTTGTAAACCTGTGAAGATGCTTTTGTGTACAAAAAAAATATAAAAATAAAGATCCCATGGCCATTAAGCCTATTTATGAATTTAACCTCATGTTTATAGCTATTTTAATTTGAAATTAATTTTCTGAAGGGTTTTAAATAAAAAATAAGAAAGAAAAACCACCATAAATAATTGTATATATGTCTGAATGCCTTTATTTATATATATTCCTCAACATATTTATACAAGAAAAGATCTAAATATTCTCAAGCAAGCATATATGTTCAAATCATAATCGCAATCATAACATTTATATTTATCAAATTCAAAATCCAATTGAAAATGCGCCAAGTCAATACACAAATTACCAGCATGATAGTTGGTTATCTGAAATATGAACGTCAATAACTCACAATTACGCTGAGTGGTACATTTTAAAATTGATATTTGATATTTTTTTAACATTGTTTTTACTCAAAATCTTTGTACTACAAATTAAGGATTTTTTTTAAAAGGAGATGAAAGAAGGGAAGGAGGGCTTAACCCCGTGAGTAGCAGGTGGAGGAGCCTCATGTCCCTTGCACTTGAACCGTTCACCAAATCGGAACAAACTAACCAGTTAGGCCATTGGGTCAAAGCCATCTCAACATTTCTATTTCATGACTTAATAGTGACCTTATTGTTTTTTGAAAAATATTATGAATTATAAAGAAAATATTGGCATACTACATAGACTCACTCTGTAAATCATCCAATCTACACATGCGGAAGTTAAACTTTCTTCTCTCTTCTTGACTCTCTTTCTGTAGCAACTACCAAGGTTTAGGGATGACAAGTGGGTGGGTGAAATCCATCATTCGCGGCTATCCGCCAGTGACGGGTGGGTAAACAGATAAAAATACCTGCAATGGGTTAGACATGGGTAGTAAATTACACCCGCCTAGCGGGAACGGGCGGGTGGCGGGTAGGAGATATCTATCAAAGGTAAATCCATCCTACCTACCCGCGAAACCCAGAAGAGTAAATTTCCTATTTATTAATTATAATATGATGCAACACTTACATTTAACTAATATTTTATCTTAATTCTCATCAATATTTTTTTGTATGTATGTTATGATTTTATGTATTTTATGATTTTATTGTATTATATGCGGAGAATGACTTTGTATGTATTTTTCATATTTTATTTGTATGAAATTTAAAAAAGACAATTTAAAAATGCGGGTTACCTACGGATACAGATTATCCACAGGTCATGGGCTCGGGTGAGATTTTGCACCCATTTATGGATACCCATGAAGTTACGAGTACTAAAAAAACAGCGGGCACATACGGCAGGTAGAGGGTATTTGTGCCCAATTCATCCCGTTGCCATCTCTACCAAGGTTTCATCTCAACTTCAACCTTTCTCATTTTTCCCAATTTCTCATCCACTTATTCCGTTTTTTCTACCTTAATTTCTTTTGCCTTCCATTTGCTTGTTAATTTTTGAACTTCCAGCTTCACAACCCATTAATCTTCTCTTTCAACTTTAGAATAAACTACCAACCATCCTTTTTAAGTTTGATGCCTTTGATCCTTGATCTCTTGTTTATGTCGACCTAGGATCAACATAACCACAGGTCCACAGCTTTTCACGGCTTGCTTTAGTTCTAAGCTCGCTAGACCTAGACATGTTAAGGTATGTCGGAGTAAGGGTGATTATTCGGTTTGTTCGGTTTAAATCAAACCAAATTAGTTGGTTTATTCGGTTTTCAATTTTGGATGCTAAGAAACTGAATTAACCGAATTAGTATATAAAACCGAATTCAAACCGAACCGAAATATTTTGGTTCGGTTCGGTTCAAACCGAATTAATCGAAAAAATTGTAGTTAAATTCTATAAAAAATTAAATGAGATAAAGATATTGTTTTTCTTTTCAAATTCCATTCAATATAGAAAATTCATTGTCCATGGAAAGAAAAAAAAAATAAGAATTTAAGCTAATTTGGGTTATTTGGTAGCATTATTGTTTATGAAACAAATAAAAAATTTTTGGTATAAACAATTTCGGTTACCGAATTAACCGAATTCTAAAACCGAAACCGAACCGAAACTGAAATTTTTATTATTCGGTTTCGACCGAAATCGAACCGAATTTCAAAATTATTTCAATTTTTAGGTTTTTTCGGTTTGAACCGAATACTGATCACCCCTATGTCGGAGAAGGAAACATCACCTTGCATGCTCTTCAAGGACAGCAAACAATAAGTCCTAAAGAACTAGAGTTCAATTGAAATGGAAGACTTAGAACAAAAAACCGAGAAACCTTTTTTTCTCTATTTTTATTTTATTTTTGATTTTTCTAATTTGTATTTGACTTGAGGTTTAAAACGATTTACAAGTTAATGGTTCTTTCCACTTTTTAGCAGTTTGAAGTGGGTTTGACAGGTTTTGACATTAGTCATATATGGCCCAGAACCTAGGGCGGTAAAAGCCATGGTTCGCAGTTAGACAAGTTTGACCGGATGGTCTACCAATTCTGACAACCATGCTTCAACTTGCTAATTGACGTGGTAGTACGGGACTTGATCATATTCTTTGAATGGCTCTTGTTGCCGCTTGTCCAAATTTTGCAAAGTCTGCTGATTAGGGGCCAACTATTCAACATGCTTGTAATTATTTAGAAAAGCATAGGCAAGATTATTCCAAGATTTTGACTTTTGTGGAACTCAAACTCACATGTATCATTGTAATGCAAACTTGGTGAGACATTTTTTTTTTGAAAAAAAGACCCAGCCCCACTTTCTCATCCTTATAAGAGGTTGCAACTTCCTTAGAAAAAGTGTAAGATGGGTGAGAGGGGAGCACATCCCATCAAATTCCTCAAATTCTAACACCTTGGAATATGAAGGAATCTCTACGTGTAGGACTAAGAAAAGCTCATCAGTAGAGATTAAGGCATAAATGTCAATTCCCTCGATAGCCCAAAGTCTCTTTTTTATGATTTCAAGTTTCTTGTTCTCTTCTTCCTTCTTATGAGATGGCTTCTTTTTGGGAAAGCGGATAACATTAAATATACTAGGATCTTGAACAACTTTATCTTGAACTCGAGTTGAGTAGGATAAATGGGTTCTTTAGGCTGTTTTGTACTAGTTGTATGGACTTTCCTTTAAATGTTTTCAAGATTTGTTTGAGTTATTCAGAATTGTGATCGACCTTGGTCTTAAGACCATTGATCCACCATTTAATTTCTTCTATGATGACTCTTGCTAAAAATAGAGAATTAGAGACAAATAAAAAGTGCAATAAGGAGACAATAAAACAATTAGTCATTAGGATGCCTATGGCACAAGGATAAAAGGGTTGACATTTTATACTTGGTTCTATTGTTGAGTGGGGTGTTTTATATACATGAGGTAGTTTAACAAGAGGTTTATGGTAATTGCTAAATGATTTGACATAGCAACATCTTAATTTCTTGTCGTCAAGGGTTATGTAAGGAATGGATTACTTTGGATCATAGCATTTTGTTGGCCCATATAGAGATGACAATTTCAAGAGATAAACACGTTACTTTGCTACTATAAGCCAGCGAGGGCTTGGAGCCATAATCTCATAAAGAGAACAACACTAATTCTGCTTTGAAAAAAAGTGGTTAGCTTGGGGAAGCCCAATTGGAAAGCTTCATGTCATGTGTGTAGATCATGTTTATGTCTAAAGTAGGTAAATACAACACATAAGTAACTCATAAAAATAAGCAATGCACAGTAAAGAAAAACAAACTATTAGGCTCGAGTCACAAATTGCATCAGTGGAGTAGTCAAGTTATAGCAATGGGTTTAGGAATTGTCATCAATCCATTGCACCTAGGCCAATTGGACACCTTGTAATGGTCTATAAAAGATTAGGGGGATTCAAGAGCATGGTTATGCTAAAATGGATTTATTTTAATGCCCAATAATTGGCAGCTAGTTTGGTTTTATCTTTATTTCACCTATTTTCTTAAAGTTTAGTTCTTTTACCAAGTCATGGATTGTATCGAATTTGGATTTCTAATAATTGGTTTTGTGTATTTTTTTTCTAAATCATAGATCCTACCGGACTACCCTAATATAGATATTAAAATTTATTTTACGTTGATTTATTTTGCTCACTTTGAAGATTTTGAATAATTGTTTAAACAATGGATCCTATTGGGACCACCTAGATGTGGATTTGAAGAATTAGTGTTTGGCGTTTTAGCCCTTTTGCCCCCTGAACTTATGTAACTCAGACCTTTGGCCCCCTGAGAGTTGACTAGGGCTGGTTCGCCCCTTGAACTTTTTAATTTTGGATATTTTACCCCTATAACCTATTTAAGTCAGTGACATGCCATCACATATGTGTAGTTTTCTAACGAAAATGGGCATTTGCATTTTGTGAATATGAGAACAGAAAAAAATAAAGGAAAAAAGGACTAAGTAATCATTTGCCCACTAAACCCAGTTGAACGAATTAAAACCTAGACCAACGAAATGAACAGAGCAGTCTCAAAACTAGAAGCCCCCTTCTTTGTTGACAATGAGTTGTGCCTCGGCAAGTTCGTCAAGATCCATTGCAACGATAAGGTTTCATGACGGAGAGCGAACTTTTTATAGGTGTAATTTGATGGCCAGAAGCTGGATGACGAAGAAAGGTTAAAACATGGGCAGAAGATTTTACGATTGCTGGAATTATACTGATGAGGTACGTGATTATGATTTGAACTTCTCTCCAGCAAAAATTTAAGAGGAAAACGATTTTTGGATGCCAAAAATGTATCTAAAGTTCCGTTGCCTCGATTGTCTGTTTATTTCCTTAATTTCTTAAGGATTTGGCAAAACCTAGAAATTTGGTTGATCTTGTTAATGTAATTTGTAATTCAAATAGAGCAGGGCTGAAGTGCTTAACCGAGAATGCCCTTTGGTTTGATTATTTTGTGAAATAAAATTAGTCATTGGTTTATTGGTGATATGGGTCGGTTGTTCATATATATATATGCTCATTGGTAACTAGCAGCAAATGTTATTATCTGAAATGCTTAATTGAGAATGGCCTCTGGCTCATCCCATGCATTACTGTAAAATAAAGCTTTCAAGTGTTATTCTCTGTTCCATATCCTCATTGGTAGCTAGTAACAGGTGTTATGGGGGGAAGATATTATTTGAGTGGCTGGTACCTCACGTGGATTTCTTTTACCACAAGCAATGCTTATTTGTGCATCCATGTAAGAAGGCAACAGAAGATTCATCTGAGTTGCAGTTATGCATTTAAAGGAGTAGGCTAAATTGGTGCTGGTGAGATATGGCAATTAACTGTAAAGGAAAGGTTTTAGAAACATGTGATCTTTTTTTTGTTTTATTTTTCTACAATAATGCAAATGCCATTTGAAGATTCATATCCATATGTGATCTTTTCATGTAACAGTTAAATCATATGTATATGATTTTCTGCACTAAATATGAAGTTGTGACTCATGAACAAATGGACAACTATATGATATGCTTACTATAATCTATGTAATCTGTTCAGATTGCAATTATTCCATCGTTATATGATTTCTGCACCAAATATTTCAACAAGGCATATTTTTGTTCATAGGAAGGGAAGTGTGACTTTTGGGAATGGATTGATGACCTATTTCCCAGTCAAGCAAAGGCTACGATTTTTGAACAATATTAGAACACAAAGCGGCCAAGTTAAAGTTAGAGTTGAAATAGGCACTGGGAGCAGCCGTTACAAGGAGTGAAGTTGAAAGTTCAGCAATAAGCTGGATGGTTGCTGATATTTTTGCGTTGCACAGTGGTTTGAGCAGCATTAGAAGATATGTTAAATGTACTCGAACAGTTGTTTGGATTATATTTATTGTATTGGTTGTTTCAATGTTATGGGAAAGATGTATTTAGGAAGCTTTGATGTTATGTGAAAGATGTATTGGTACTTGGCCAACTATGTTGTTATGTTAAAGATGTATTGGTATTTGGCGAAGTTTGAATCATGTAACATGTTACCTTTTTGGTCCATGGAAAGAAGTTGAATTTACAGCTATTGATGTTCCTTCCTTACAGAGTTAGCATATTTATATGTCTACACTGCACATCCATGAAGGAACAACTATACACATGCTAGATATAGAAATTTCACCACTTCTACTCAAATCCTTCATCATTCACATGACTGTTGAGATAGTTGTTAGAAAAAAAAAGTGTATCAAACACTTTGATATAAAAAAGAGATACTATTATCAGTTTTTCAAAAAACAGACAATTTAGCAATCATCTTCCTATGTAGCCATGTTCCTTTGAAGCCATCTTCCCTTATAGTGAAGTTACAAAGTTTGCCCAAGTTGCACATAAAGCAAACACTGGTTATCACACTTGTTGTTGGCCATCATTAAATGAATTAAACCAAGTTGCTCTTTATACAATGAAAATGAAGCTATCCGGAAAGTTGCAACTAACTTCAGTCAACCTGGCATATTTAGTAGAAACTTAAATAAGTTAAATAATTTGCAACTAATTAGCATTAATAATAAGAACGATATCTTAAAGACTCAAACTTCTCTGAATTATGATTAATATCCATCTCATACAATGCTCAGACTAGGAAATAAAATGCACATACTTACATTTGGTTGACTGAAAACATGGTCTCCTTTCTCTACCATTTTTTTTCCTCCCTGTTAGAGTAACAGGTTGGGTACTTGACTTGTCCACTTGGGATCCTAAAGATGCCTACAGAAGGTCAACAGTCAAACAGAAAACATGAAAAGATTGATGTCCTAGAAAAAAAAAACTTGAGATAATAAATGGACAAAAGCTTGAAGTATAAGAACCTGAGATAACATAAAAAACCTAAAATCTAAAAATTCGGATGCACATACTTGTATAGTTTGTTGACTATTAGAATGAGAAAAACCACATTATCTTCTACAAGACCTTTTGTTATGGCTCACATTTTCACATGTCCTATAGTGAATTTCCCTTCCATGCCTTGAAAGCTTGCACTTGCCCTTTTTAGGTTCATTCCTATTTTTTATTCTTTGTTTTTAAAGCCTCCCAGGCTTTGACTTAGACCATATTAGAGGTAGAAGAATGCCTTGCATGCTCTGTTTCCAAAAGTCTTCACCTAGAATTAGTTGAAGCAAGTACTGGTAGGGTTTTAAAAACATCTTTTTCTTGTAGAAATCATTAATCCATTTCTTGAGATCCTTTTTCCTATCTCAAATTGTAGTAGTAGCATGTACACAAGGTACACCACTATTATCCCAACTTCTACAGCTACAGGCCCTCAATCTTAGGTTGACTACATATTGAGATCTCCCAAGGCTCATATGACATCCTTCATCTCCATTACACATCATTTTTCATGGGTAACTATCTCTAATTTTTTCATTCACCTCATTCATGATCAAGTGACCATACTATTCCTTCCACCTGCTTGCAGACATCCTTTTTTTCATGTTTCTCTCAAACACATACTTCCTTACTTCTTCTAGCATAAAATTAATGGGTTTGCCCTGGACAGAAATCAAAATAAAATTAAACGTCTCACATGTGTTATTATCCATAGCATCACATTAAGCCATATATGAAAAATATGCCATACACCATAATTTTGTATCCACGTGCAGTCTGGCTTCCTTGGCATTAGACTTTATTCGTTCTATCTCATCTAGCTTTTTTTCTCAAAGTTGGCTCATTTGGAGACTTTGCTATAGCATAAAAGGCAAGCTTTAGTTCCTTATCTCAAAATTTTGACTACAAATTAGCGTAGATGTGTTTGGCATATAACCTATGTTTAGATCTTGGAAAAGTCTATTTAATAGCATTTAAAAGTCCCTACAAATTTTCAAATTGAGAAGGCATGAAAACAACTATTTCAAGATCAACATAAAGCATAGAATCATTATTACCTTTTGTTGATCAGACATAAATGTTCAATAACATCCATCTATAGTTTCAATATTGGCTCGTAGGTGTTTTAAAAACCAAGTCCATGATGAAGTACTCTTTCCCTCAATAATTGTCCATGCCAATGGAAACATCTGATTGTTTGCATCCTTCCCTACTGCTGTCAAAATTTGGCCCTTAACAACTCCTTTTAGAAAATAATCATCAAGCCCCAAAATTTTCTATAACCTTATAGAAATCCTTTTTTCAATGCAGCAAAGAAAATGTAGAATCGCTTGAAATAAGGTTGAATTCCAGGACCCCTATGGTCAACTTCAATGTCAACATTATTTTTTGGATTTGAATTAACCAAAGCTTTTGCATAATCATGCAATTTTGCATATTCATGATCAACATCCCCCTCCAACTTCTTCCTAACCCTTGCCTTGACCTTCTTGCAAATGTTTAATGAAACTTTTATCCTCAAGACCTGCCAAATAGTTTCCTGTAGGAAACTTTGCTTCATTTTAGGATGTTTGGCCATAAAGACTTCAAAATTTTTTCTATTCATGGTGCTGTCACTTTTGAAATGTTATATAATCTGTTGCACCTATGCTTCTTCTTATATGTTTTCACCATGAAATATATCTTCCCTTGGAATTTCTCTCTTGATGCATAAACTAGCAACGAATAGCCTGTTGCCTTACACTTCACCCTAATCCTGGAAGGCTCATTCTTAACATAATCATAATCTCTCTTCTCAATGACAATACTTTAACAAGGCTTCTTTAAACTCTTGGTGATTAGTGAAGCTTAAGCCAATAGAGAAATTTATAGTAGGTTTGTTTGCATTATAGCTTTGAAAATTATTCTTCATTCTTCCTACAACAAGCTCGCCATCTTCCTTAGTTTTTGACATGAAGCTGCCAAGGTCAGAATTATCCAAGTCATTTGATTTGTTCGATGTCTCACTATCATTGCTCACATTCTCTTTTGCTTCTATTTCTTGCTATGTAAAAAAAAAAAAATTTGGCAACAATTTGACTATAGTAGGATCATCCAAACAAAAACCACTATAGTGTCTTTTTACCTTATCTATTCCATCTAATACCTGTTCATCAGCCACTCCTCTCATTATTTCATCAAATTAATTTAATTATTTTCTTAATGCAACATTTTGATCCTCCCCCTCATCATCACTGTCACTATCTTCACCACTTTCATTATTTTCTATTTCTTCCTCATGATAGTGAACATTGGGCACACTCTCTCCCTTACCCTCCCATTGTTCATCTAACCATTTTTTCACTTTCTCATTATATTGTTCACTAACCTCCTTAACAAAATAAGTATTTTCAGCCTCAAGTGGACAACTACCCTCCACTTTGTTAAGCATAGTGTGCTCCACATAAATTTCAACTTCCCCAGCAGTTAATGCACAACCTACCATATCCATTATAGTGGCATCATTGTGTAATGCCCTTAAACCTTTATTCAAAAAAATTTTCGGTACCCGATAACGAATAGCTTTAACATCTTTACCGTTATATCCTATTTCTTTTAGCATATCCATAAAGCACCAGTAAGTAATGTCATCACTTTCCAATTTCTTTTTACATTCCAAATAATCCACATGTCTAACATTCGGATCCCATAACAATACTCCGGTATAGTACAACTTCACTTTGAACTTCACCATCTGTTAAAAAAAAAAAGCTCATATGTTAAACTAAATGTCAACTGTATAGGGTATTTGAAGAATATTACTTTGCATTTTAATACTTTTTTTATTCTATTCAAAAGCATAACCCAATGTCATGCGGCCATGGATATGTATACTAAAATGCCCAATAGTCAAACCGAATGCTAAAGACAACAAATATTATTTACAAAATCTTTATGCAATAAAACCAAGTTCATTTATGAAACTAGACAAAAAATATTTGATGTATCATTCATCAAATCAAACCTGATGCAAAAGACAACTTACTTTTACACTTTTGAACAAGTGATGGCAAAGAAGACCACTAGAGACCAAGAATCTTTCAGACAACAATGGAATCTCGAAGCAACTGTCCCACCAAAATCTTCTGTCACTTGAATGGTCCCCAATTGTCTCTCTCTCTGTTTTTCTTTTTCCGATTAACCACGCTTCACTATTGCCAAAAGTCTCACATTTCGTGCCAGGCTATAACTCGTCAAGTTTGGGTTTAATTGAGAGAATGCTCATTTTGTTCTTTTTCTTCCATTTTCTTTTTGTTTTTCTCCTCACAACTCATTTGGTTAAAAAAAACCCCACGTGATAGCATGTGACTAACTTAATTTGTCTAAGGGAGTGAAAGGTTCCAAATTACAAACTTTAATTGGTGAGTTGGCCTAAGCCACATTCTAAGGGGCAAAGGGTCTGAGTTACCATAATTCAGGGGGCAAAAGGGCTAAAACATTATTAGTGTTTTTAGTTTGATTTTAAATCTTCAAGTCCATCTTGAGATTTTACTAGATCTACAAAGAAAGAACTCTTAAATTGTGCAATTTGCTAGCTTAAATCAACCTCAGAATTTTACAAAATCAACGTATGATGAGTTTTCTAGAATGTGAAATTTCATACACATATTTGAAAAATTAAATGAAACTTAAATTCATGGTATTAGTTATAAAAATTAAATAACTAGCTTGACCCTATAATTCCTTTTAATATTAGTGATTAATTCAATCCATGGATTAAGTTAAAATGAAACAAAAATGGCATGGAAAAATAATTAAGTAGATGATGTTGTACGTCACTAAATTGCAAATCATAGAAGGTTTAAGAGCTTGAATGAACAAAATAAAAATATCAGAGTCTAAACAAGAGTTTCACCGAAAATAGAAGAAATTTGAGCAGGAATGAAAACTAAAAACTTCACTTTTTAAACTTTAAGTAAAAGCATTGTTAAAAATAGAGCTAAAGTAGGAGTGGGAGTAATAACCCAAAATTGAACGATTATGTTACCTAGCTTGCAAGTTGGGTAGGAATGACAGTTAGATCTTCTCTTCCTTCATTTATTCCACAACTCTCGATGACAGCTATGGTGGTTGTTTGGACTTGGTTTTTAAGGTGACTATGGTGGTTCCTATAGACGAGCTCACAACGGCGGATTAAAAAGTGACAGTGGTAGTGGCAAGTTTCATGGTTCTTTTCTTGTTTAAGCGTAGCTGGTGACTAGGTGATGCTCATGGGTGGTGGGGAGCATGAGGTGTGCGATGAAAGATTGGATGGAAAAGAGAAAGCGATGAAACCTATGGCTGGAGGCGATGGTGGTGTTCGGAAAGAAGTGGCTGTAGAAAGAAAAGTTAAGGGTTCTAGGAGGGTAGTGAAAATCACGGGGCTAAAGCTACTATTTAGCAATTTTTACTTTAGCACATCCTTGAGCCAAAACATTAATGCACAAATCAATCCATTTATTTTAATTCACAAAACTTGCTAGAATCTTATAAAATTACATAAATATGTATATAGTCCCTACCTTTCTCCTAAGTTTCAACTTAGCCTAAACTAACCTAGAGTCTTTAATTAAGGCTAAAACTCTAAAAAATTTCAATTGAGCCCAAAACTTTAAAAGATTAGTTTAATTGACCTAAGAATTTACAAAATTGTTAGATTTGTCTCAAATCTTTAAAATATGACAAAGTAGCCCAAAATTTGCATTTTTCCATAGGCTTTTAAAAAACATCAATTTTCCTAGACTTTCTCATTTTTCCTAAAACGAACATAAATGTCCTGAAAATTAACCAAATTGACCTTGAAAAATAAGATGTTGCTAAACTAACTTCTTCAAATCCAAATCTAAAATTAAAATTGGTACCCAGATAAAATTGGGTGCTAACACAACTAAAGCAATGATTGGCATAATTGGCATTTCACAGCTCGATGTACAGGTTAATAAGCTTAAAAAAAAATTAATGGGCTAGTGGGCATATTTCTAATATTCCAAATCCGATGCCTAGGTGATTTAGTTGAGGCTTTGACCTCCCAATTCCCAGGCCAAGGGTTCAAAATTTTCTCTCCCTTCCCTTGCATTGAAATAAGTTCCAATTGGTTGAAAAATGGCTTGATGACCTCCAAGTTTTGGGAATTCCCCCTAACTACTACAAACTCTAATACACACACACACACACATTCCACGGCCATTAAGCCTACTTTTAAGGGTATTTATTTTTTTGAATTTATCCTTATGTTTGTAGCTATTCCAATTTTAAATTAAATTTCTAAAAAATTGTCAATGACAAAGAGAAAAGAAAAACCACCAAAGATAATTGTATATATTTCCGAATGCCTTTATTTATATATATTCCTCGACATACTTATACAAGAAACTATCTAAATATTCTTGAGCAATGAAGTAAGTACTCCATCTATCCATTTTCTTTGCACCATTTTTATTTGCATGCAAACCAAGGTGAAGTACTGTTTCTCTCTTTCTTTCCACCATTGTCGTCCTCTTCCTTAACTGGTCAGCCTTACCTTTCCGACCTCTTTGCTTACAACCCCGTGTCGTCACTGTTGCCATCTGTTGCATTGATTTGCTCTATTTTCGCCATTCATCCTCGTGGATCTACTATCTGTCATGTTAATCACATTGATTGCCGTTCGTACTTGTTGATTGTCTTCTATGCCTATCAATTGCTTTCTGTCCCCGTCAATTGTTGTTAGTCCTTGTTGATTTGTTTTTTGTCCCCGTTGATTTCCTTCTATCCCTTTCGATTGCCGTCTGTCCCCTCTTGATTGCCTTTCGTCCTCGTCGATCTATCTTCTATCCCCGTTGATCACTTCCTCGACCTAATTTATTTGTCACTTCTCACCATTAACTTAATCCTTTGATGGCCCAATTGCCTTTCCTTCTAAAAGACTCAACCTCACATCCTTCTGCCACCTCAGCTCTGATATCTAACTCTACCTATAGAAGATGATGACCTAAACGAGGATGAGTTTGATGATCTAACCCTTCTATCTCCCCAATTTGCTCAAATCAAACACCGAAATAAAGATCACTGTCATTGACGGCAAACGCCATGATGGTCTTGGAGGCGCTGTCTTCTCATTGAGCTATGGGTGGAAGGAGGAATAGATGAATTGAGTGGTGAGAGAATGAGGCGTATAATGGTAAAGTTAAATGGTAAAACTTACTAAAAAGTGAAATGTTCCAAAGAATTTGGAGCAACCTAACATAGAAAATGTTGCAAAGAATATGTGATGGAAGGAGTATGTGTGTGCATGAACATATAGATATTTTAGATTCGTGAACCATTCTAGCTTTTAGCTTAAAAACCAACATGAGTTGGTAGAATAACTAGTATAACTAATATATGATCTTAATTAGCACTATGTGTCTTAATTCACTAGAAATGTATATGGTTTGAGGGTTGAAATAGGCAATAGAGATCTCTCCCAGAAATTTTCCATAGCCAAACAAGAACTTAACAATCTTCAAGCTACTAATTATCCAACACATTACTCTGATAGAATTTTTCAAACTTGGGAGACCTTATATGGTTTACTTGCTAATGAAGAAAGTAAATAGGGCTTAGAAGGCTAGGTTAAAGTGGCTAGCCCTTAGTGATTCAAATACCAGTTTCTTGCATGCTACTACCAAACAAAGAAGAAGTCAAAACAAAAATTCATATGCTTAAAGATTCTAGTTCCGACCTATGGATTTCTAATCTAGACCTCATTCATGCTCATATTCGCAATCGTTTTGTTGAAAGTTTTGATGTTCGGGAGGACTTGAATGTTGATCCATATGCCTCTTTTTCCAGTCATACCTAGAGGAAATTGGATTTTTCCCATCACCAAGAGCTACTAAGGACTTTCTCTGACATAGAAATTAAACAAACATTATTCCAACTAGGTAACTAGTAGGACTAGTGGCCTAAGAGGTTTCAAAGTCATGTTGAAATTGGATACGCAAAAGGCATTATAAGATGCATTGGAGTTTCATTCAAATGGCTTTTCAAGCTATGAATTTTTTAGAGTATTAGATCGATTTGATAATGTAGTGTGCGACAACTATTTCTTATTCAGTGATTGTCAATGGTAACACAACTAATTAGTTGACACCTAAGTGTGGCTTGCATCAAAGGTGATTCGTTATCACCATATCTTTTTATATTGTGTCGTGAAGCCTTCTTCAGTTTCATGAGTCACCAATAGAGAATAGGTTGAATTCTGGGATTCAACGCCAGCTTGTTTAGTCTTTGTATTAACCATCTATTTTTTGCAGATAATTGCATTGTCTTCTTTAGGCCAGATCAAGATTCGATTACCCATTTCAAGGAGGCTTTCTTCTTATATCAACAGACAACAGGACAAGAAGTAAATTTTCAGAAGTTTGAATGGACCTTTAATAAAAAGATAAATGAAGAACTTATCCAAATGTTCAGTAGAATTATACCTTTCAGAGTTAACAGGGCAATCACAAAATATTTGGAAATTCCATTTGAATTTGACTTCTCTAAGACAGCTTCTTATGACTTTTTGAGTTGTACAATCTAATTTAGCATTTTGGAAATGGAAATTGCTTAACCTTGCTGGTAAATTAACCTTAAATCAAACATCATTTACTTCTCTTTTAATCTACATAATGTCTCCATTTTACATTCTGGTAACCATGAATGACAATATTACTAAATCTTATGTGAGATTATGGTAGAGAGGAGCCAAACAAGATAAAAGCATCCATTTCTGAGATAGATTCACTGTGTCACTCCAAAAGGGTAAGGAGGCCTTGGAATTTAAGATCTTAGGTTGTTCAACCAAGCCCTTCTAGCTTGAACTTTTTGGTGACTTATGCACAAGGATCCCAACTCATTAGTTATCCATGTCCTGCAAGCCAAGTATAGGCACAATACATATTTGTGGAAAATAGTTGCCGGCTCAAACCATACAATGATTTAGAAAACTCTAATCTTTGGTCATCAACTTTTGGCAACAAACTTATGTTGGACCATAAAGGATGGTAAATCTGTTAATATTTAGGCAGACTACTAGATTCTGGGACTTCCTCCCTCTACTTTGAGATCTTACTTAATTGGGAGGGAAGTTCCTAATTCTTTTACGAAGGTAGCCAATCTTTTTAAGAAAGGTTCAGTTAATTGGAGTCTAACTAAGCTTGAATCCCTATTCCCAAATAAGATCATATAGACAGTTGTTTTTTAAACTCGTAGAAGCTCTAATGGGAGGGACTGGCCAATTTGGGATTATGCTAGTAATGGCGTGTATACTACAAAAAAGAGCAATTTGTGGTTAACTTCCTCCCATAATCTTTTGGCTATGCATCATGTTTTGGGACCACCTTTGCAGTAGTTGCTCAAAAGATTATGGACTATTAATATTCCTGGGAAATTTAAGGTATTTATTTTGAAGTGTATCCGTAATGTGCTCCCTTCTAAGGTTGAATTGATGAAGAGGGATGTTGAAAGTGCTCCAACCTACTTGCAGTGCAATAATGCTAAAGAAGATTTTGAACATATGTTTATGTTTTGTCCTGTATCTAGCCAGGTTTAGAACCATGTGGGATTAAGCCCTTTGCAGCGTCCAACTAAACCTTTTTCTGAGTGGATCTATCAAGTAACAAAGTCTGTAAATGGGAAGCAAGCAGATACCTTCCTTAGTGTGATTACTCTTTTATGGAGTATTTAGCTTAGTCAAAATGATCTGAGGCACCATTGATAGGATTCATCATATTCTGTCCAGGGCTGAAGTGTTAATGCAGCATTTTGGGTTAGCCAATGATCTTAAAGCAAGTAATCTCAAACTTGCACTATTGAGACCTCCATGCCTGCTTACATAAGGAAACTCCATCTCCCATTCATCTCCTGTTATCTTCTATATAGATGGTGCCTGGAATCCACAACATCGCAAGGGGATGGGAAGCTATCGCATGGGTAGCTTAGTTTGCTCCTCCAGGTTCCCCTACATTATTCAGGTAGTTTATCGAGAAATGATCTTCCCCTTTATATGCAGAATTGTGAGCTATTATGAAGGCTATCATCTATGCCAGTTACCAACATATGGCCAACATCATTATTTTAACTAATAGTGCTTAAGGGTTGGTTCAGACTTCAGGCTATAATTGTTGTTGTTGGAGTTAGCTGACATAGTTCAAAGCATTCATGCGTACATAAATTATTTTAGGCGCATTTCCTTCATGGCAATTGAAAGATCTGTTTTTAGATGTGCTCATAGGTTGAGAGGTGCTGAATGGGCTGCAAAGTTTAATGTAACTTTGTTGCTTAACAATTGTGTTCGTTAAGGTTGCTGTTTTATGTACATTGAGGGAGGATATTGTTGGTTATAGGAAAATTCGTACGCTCAGAAACTAGTTGGCTTTCCAGTTGTACCGGTCATTTAACTTCTAATAAATCATCTCAATGTTGTTAAAAAAATGGTCATTTTGCAAAAGAACCATCCCAGTAAATTTATATTGGATTCAAATATTTTCTTCAATTTTTTATTTTTTGCCCCCTTTTTTATGTTAATGTATTTGGGGAAAGTCAAAATGTAATGCAAACCCTCATTTCTTAAAGTTTACTGATACTATGTCAGTATGTCAAACTAACGAACAATTATGTACCAATAATTTCCAATTATTACATCATAATTTTGCTTTAATTAACTATTAAACTGATTCATTGAGAGGAAAACAACTGATTATATATATATGATACGAAAATATAAAATTAATTTAGAACATTATTATTTTTCTAGTGATTTTCTTTCGAATCAAATGCTCATTACAATGAAAGAGACATACCAGCTTTTTTTGGATAAGGATGACATTTTTTTCATAATCAACTACTCATTAAAGTGAAAGAGACATACCAGCTTTTTTTTTTTTTCTTATAGGAATGACTACTGAACCAACTTTCTGTGATATGAGAAGGAAATAAGGAGGGACCTCCTCTATATCCATTAAGTTTTAAGCGATCATGCCAGAAGCTAGAGGTAATTATAGGTATATTACACAGTATTAGACCACCACTCTTGCATTGTAATGATTACGAATTAGGGATAATTACAATTTGTCCTCTAAGGCTTAGGTAAAATTACATTTTACCCCTACCTTTTTAATATAGTCTACTAGTAACTTCTGAAATCTTAATTTAGACATTATGGTAGCTATCTTCCAGTAATTTTAATCTATATGATATTTTTTTTACAGTTAATGGATATTTTAAATTATCAAGTTTTTCTTTTTGTATTTCTTTCGGTTTTTAAAACAATATTTTTTAAATGTCAATTAATTATAAAAAAATACTATACAGATTGAAATTACTTGATTATGAAAATCATACAGTTTAAATTAAGATTTCAGAAGTTGCTATTGAACTATATTAAAAAGGTAACGGGTAAAGTGTATTTTTTTTAAATAGGAAGGGCAAAATGTAATTTTACCTAAATCTCATGTGACAAATTGTAATTAATCATATAAATTATTAAGAAGATTACAGAACATATCTTCTCAATTCTCCAACCCCCATGTTCCCATTCTTCTATTTTCCATCCGAGCAAATAAAACTCTAATCTAGCTGTTAAAATGCCTTGGAGAAACCACTTCGATACAGTTTTACTGTTGAGGTTAAGAATTTGGAATACCGTTAAAAGGAACAAAAGTTAGAAATTACAGCCAACGTACTTGTAATTGGTAATGAAAATAAAACAAAATTAACTAAAATTTACAACAACAGCTCAATGCTTGGAACCAACATATTAAAATCCCTAACACCTCAACTTTCTTCTACGCTTTACTTTTCCTACATTTTTTTTCTTATTTTCCAAAGCACATCTCTCTTTTCATTCTTAGTTTCTAATTGTTCCCAATTCATTTCACAAACTCAAAACTCAGAAAATGGCACCAAAATCATTCAAGAAGGTCATAAGAAAGATGACTGAGCACCAATACATTCATCGTCAACATCACCACCACCACCGCTGCCACCACCCCCACCAATACTCGAGGAGACATGTCCTCTCACCAATATCGGAGTCGCTCTCTCCTATTGTAACGAGGAGCAAATCCATCTCAACTTGTTGCCAACACCTCATAAACTTGTTTTCCAAAATATCCCTCATTAAAGGCCCCAACCATTCTTGTCACGACGAGTTCGAGATGTTGAAGCAAGAAATAGAGCAAGAAGAAGCAACCAAGGCAGAACTCGTGCTCCTTCCGCCTCTAAACCCTAACAAGAGAGGAACAATCTTTCTTGACCTAGATGAAACCCTAGTACATTCAACCCACGAACGAGCCCCGGCACTGTACGATTTCGTCATTAAGCCTAACTTCAACGGGCAGTTGGCGACATTTTATGTGTTAAAGCGTCCAGGCGTGGACAAATTTCTAAAAGAAATCAGCAAGGAATATGAGGTAGTGATTTTCACAGCAAGTCTCAAGCCATACGCAGAAATGGTCCTGGACCATCTAGACCCGAAAGGTGTTTTATTTTCTTACCATCTTTACCGGGAAGCATGTCGAGAACTGGGCGGTAAGTTTGTGAAAGACTTGTCCAGGGTGGGGAGGGACCTGAGCAAGGTGGTGATTGTGGATGACAACCCACATTCATATTCTCTGCAACCCGAGAATGGGATTCCATTAACTCCATTTATATGTGATTTTAGTGACAGGGAGCTACGGAAGCTTATGAGGTTTTTTGAGGCTTGTGACCTTTTCGGTGACATGAGGGATGCCGTGAAGCACTACCTTGATGGTGTTGCCGGTCATTGTTGATGGTTCACGGAAGCATACTTAAGCTAGTAGTACAGATGTTCAAGAATTTGTTTCATGTATCCTTTTTTTTTTTCTTAAATCTTGTATTATTTTCTTAATCAAACTACAAACTTTACCATTACCTTTTTGAGATGACTCATGTCTCAATTATATTCGAATCAAGCCATCCCATCACCAAGGAGGGCAAGTGATGCACTATAAGTTTTAATTTTTCTTATGACATAGTACAGTGCAAATTAATCAACTGATAAAAAAAAAAAAGAAAAGGCGATAAAGGCAAAACTACCACTATTGTTTACCTCTGACGCTGTTTTGCTTGCTCTCTGTCTTTTCATCAGTGAAAATCTGCCATTGTTTGTTATATTATAAAAGGGAAACCAAATTTTGATCCTAAACTTTTTTTTTATTGGAATTGTAGCTCCATAAGATTTTAAAACTCCAATTCCATTCCTCGTGTTGAACATGCCCAGCTCGTGAGCAACATTACTCGAAACCAGCTTCTTGCTAATTATATTCTTGCTTTTCTAACTTGATCTTTGCTTATAAGATGGGGTGTCACCACCCACGAATGACACCAATCGAAGGAGGAAGGATGCGAACAAATCTTAACTCCGTGGCCTATTCTATTCCTCAATAATCCCACCACTCTAGTAATAAACTCTGGTACTACTTGCTGCTCAGAGGTCACTGCTTCATATCAGAGAATCTCCACCCAAATCCTTGACAAGACCATGATGAATGGTAATCTACCACCAAAGGCAACTAGTAGGGCTACAGTGGGACTTGATGAGGAAGAATGCTTATATGGTAGATTTTAAAGGTTTAGGATATCTTGGGGCTAAGAAGAAAATTTTCGGCAGATTAGCTTAAGAATTTTGTCAACTTTCATACTTTGCTAGTTACTGATGTGACATTGATAAGGTGTTGGTAAGTGATATTCTCATGTTTGACAAAGTATGCTTACTGTGAGACCATTTATTGGCTATTTCATTCTCATTTTATGATTTTGGTGGCTTATTTGATCACATATCATAATATAAATGACAGATTTGCACAAAGAAAATTCAAAATTGCATCAGGGAACAAAAAACTAGTGGCAAATTAATTAGCTTATTTTGCCTAGAAGAAAAAGTATGTAAGTGCTTACTTTGTCATTCTTTACTATATACTGATATTCTATATTAATATTCTTACAAATACTATAAACATATTAACGATTTCCATATCAAATTTGGCTAAGGTTTTATCAAAGTTAATCGAAGAGTGCAGTCAATTAGAGGTTAGGGTATGAATTATAAGACTTTATAAACCCCATGAATAAATACCAACTCATTAACACCAATCCTTAACCCTTTGGCCTAATGGCTAAACGGCAAAAGGGACATCAAGGAGGTTAGGGTTTTGAACCTAACCTCACCATTTCCCCATATAATACCCGAATGTTGGTTCAAGTGCCTTTAGGGTACCAAAATAATGGTTATTCCCCCTAACCTTATATAGAAGTACCTCTTAACCAGTGGCAGAGCCACGTTTAACCCAGAGGGGGCAATTGCCCCCACTCAATTTTAGAAATTTTGCGAAAATTACATATTTAGTGTTGTCTTTTTAATAAAATTTGTAATTTAACCCCACTGGTTTTAAATTTTATAGTTACATATTGTAAAAGAATTATCTGTTGCCTCCATTGATAATTTTTTCTGGCACCGCCCCTACTCTTAACCCTTATATCTTATATAGATGTTTTTGATTATAAAAATAAAACTTATTAACACCAAGATAAAAAATGAAAAATCCAAAATTTAACATCTATACAGTTTTGGGAAATTAGTTTTGCACCAAATACTATGACTATATTTACGATTTCCCCATCAAATTGTCTAAGATTTATGGCTGATTTTGAGAAATTCGAGAGGTTAGAAAGAGGGAGCAATTAGTTGGGTTAGGTTTGAAAGAGGAGCAATTACTTGGTCCCAAAGAAAAACAATCTAGTTGGGTTCTGTGATTATCAGCCAATTAGTTTAGTTCGATGCTAAAATCCTAGTAGACCACTTGGCGTTAGTCATCCCGAGCCTAATTAGTGATATTAAGTCTGCGTTCATCAAAGGAAAGTAAATTATTGACGGAGTTTTGATTGCAAATGAAGTTTTTAATTACTTGAAGTGCAAAAAGAGGAAAGCCTTGTTCTTTAAAGTAGGTTTTGACAAGGCTTTTGACTATGTCAACTAGAATTTCCTTGATTTGGTTATGGTGCAAATGGGTTTTGAGGAACATTGAAGGAATTGGATCTGTGTTCTCTTTCAACAACCTCTATCTCGGTTCTTATTAATGGAAGCCTCACATCATAATTCTTGATGGAAAAAGGTATTTGACAAAGAGATTTGCTCTCCCCCTTTTTACTTTTACCGGTACAAAAAGCTTTAAATGTTATGATGCAAAAAGCTCATGATAAAAAATTGTTCAAAGCTGTTGATGTGGGTGAGGAAGGGCTGATTATTTTTTTACCTTTAGTATGCTAATGATACATTGTTTTGTGGCAAATAGTGTGATCAAATGATTAGTCTAAAGCGTATCCTTAAGTGCCTTCAACTTGTCTTTCGTCTAAAAGTTAGCATGAGCAAAAGCAGGTTGTATGGTGTAGGAGTTCGACATGAAGAAGTTGTTACTGTTGAGCGTGTATTGAATTGTGTGGCGGATAAATCTTTGTTGTTGTATGAACTTGAGAAGATAAATTTATTGGGAGCCTGTGATTGAGAAATTTAAGGACAAATTGAAGCTTTGGGTGCCCAGATTGCTTTCAGGTGGTGGCAAGCTTACCGTTGTCAAGCCCATTTATCCAGCCTTCCTCTGTATATATTCTGCATTTTTTGAGCCCTTATAATGTCATAAAAATCCTCGAAAAATTGCATTGATCCTTTTTTTTGGGTTAAGGGGAGGGTAGAAACATTAGTTGGGTTGCTTGGAAGAAAGTACCAGTAGGCAACAAGGCAGGGGGTTGTATGCGGGTAGCTTGGAGAGCAAAAATCTAGCGCTTCTAAAGCAATGGTGGTGGAGGTATCATAGGGAGGAGGGGGCTCTTTTGCAGAAGGTAATTCAGGATATATCTATGGGTGAGATAGTGGGTTAGATGGATCTACTATCTCTAGTTTAGACCTATCTATGTGGGATAAAATCATTCAAGTTGGAGAGACATTGAAAAGATCAGTGTACTTTTTTATAACTAGATGAGATGGGGAGTGGGGAATGATAATAATGTTAAATTCTGGAAAGATAAATAGGTAGAAGATAGGAGTCTTGTATTTAGATTTCCTAGACTATTTCAGGCTTCAATATCATAAACATCAAACTAATGGTGTTGGTTGTTGTATGAGAAATTGCAAAGAAGAGTGTTTTACAAAAAGAGTTGGGATAGAAGCCAAATCCCAAGTCTATTGGCAAGATATATAGGCTCCATATGGGAACAATTTTTTTTGTTAGAGTTAGAGATTTTGATAATTTATTAACAAAAGAAATCAAATTGTAGAATTCAAAAGCTGAAAGTTACCCTTAAATAGTTTTTTAAAAGGAAAAGTACAAAAAAACTCACCATAGTTATATGCTTAGACTGGTTTGATCACTATAGTTTTGAATGGTTCCAATTGCATTACTAAAGTCATAGTTTAGTCCCAAATTGGCTGCTAATATTACAGTTTGTTACCAAATATACTACCAGTTGTTAAAAACCTAATGATAAAAGTGAAAAATTGTTGGTTTTGAAATCTTGGGGGTACTTATGTAACTTTTAACAAATTTTAAAAACTACGAATAAGTTACCATTTTCACTTTTTGTGAGATAACCACATCTACCCTTCACCGGATCTGCCACTGGTCCCTTTAAAACTAATATTCAAAATTTTCACCACATTCTAATACTATAGAGAACTTGAATTTTGATCAAATGAAACTCATTCATCCAATATCAATGTGTTTATAATCATCTGCTTCCTGGTATGGCAGTTCTTTTGTTTGCAAATAGTGAAGTCCAATGTTACATTCTCTGGCATTGCCTTAGTCATGGTCAATCTTCAAAGCCATAAAAAAAAATTCTTGTCTCATTAACAACTCAGAATAAATAAATTTGTATTATAAAAGTGAAAACTATGTTGAATTCTAAAGGAAATTTTTAACTGAAAGCTTCTTGATAGAAAACTAAAATAAAATATTAGAGGGGGGTTATTTGCAATCAGAAATAAAATTTAAAACTAATCAGAGAACAAAAACTAAGAAACTTATCAAGTAAGAAATTAACAAAACAATTAAGAATGCAAACTTTGGCATCAGTTAACATCCACCACAAAATTCCTAAAAAAGATCATTGATACATTGAAAGATCAATCAACACTTTGAATATTCATCGTTGGAGCTATCTTTCTACCATTCCTTAGTCTTAGTTAATTAGAAAACAAGTAATCTAATTAATCCTAATTGCTAAATAGCCTAAGACAAGCATCTCAGTTTAATTTAATAACTGCATTATACATTAGAAAGATCGATGAAGCTAAATAACAGAAACACAAGCAGTTGCATTTAATTTAGATAAATGTTCTCCCTAAGATTTATGACTTCTAATGTACCAAATCAAAAAACCTTAGTTGCTTCATAAATTAGAGAGATCAAACAAATATGGATTTTATTTTTAACCTAGCAATAGATTAAATTCGAATAAAAACTAGTAGACCTCCTAGCATATAAACGAAACAATCATAAAATTAATCATAGTAGAACACCCAAAACTCAAAGTATTAATTGACTAAATAAAAACAACTTTGATCTCACATTGTTAAAGAATATGAAGTTTCAATTTTTTTCAATCAATAATAAAAAGATTAGTTGGATATGGCCATGGAAAACAGAGAGAAGGAAAATAGACAAAGAAGAGATGGACAAAAAGAAGGGTGAGAACAGCCAAGAAATACCGTAGGTCTGCTGCTCCACTTCTAATATATAAATAAAAATCTAACCTAAAGGAAAAAAACAATGAAAACTCTCCAAACTCTTCATAATGTTCTAAAATAACCCCACATAAAAATAAAAGATTAAAAAAAACTACAATGCCTTAATATGACAAGGAGAATGATGTCTTTAAGTTGGGATTTTTGCCTACATGGTTTAGAAGCCTTCAAAATTAATCAACATAAAAAATGGTTTTAGAGTTGTAAGCTAGAAAACATTCTAGAACATTAGTGAAGTAGTGCCTAAAGACTTTAGGTAAACTTATTTTAGGCGTAGAATTAGGAAATAAATTTTTATTAAGATTCTTTGTTATATTCTTTATTGCTGGGTTTATTTGTTTCCTTTACTAGTTTATTTCTTTCCTTTTTTATTTATTTCCTTTTTGTTTTCCCTTTCTATAAATAGGGGAAACAAGACTTTTGGAGACAGTTTTGATGCTACTGAATTAAGAGAAATTTCCCTTTCCCTGGTTTTCTTCTTTTTCTTATCTTTTGTGTTCTCTCTTTTGGTTCTAGTTCCTATCTGCCCTACATCAAATTTGGTATCAGAGCCAAAACTCCTACAAACACTCTTCTCTTCCATCAAACCTTTTAAACGACAATACAATTAAGGATTTTGTCATCGACACAGAAAGGCTAAGGAAGTTAATTGTGACTGTAACTACTGTTGCCTGTTAATCTGTGGATGCGAGTCAGCACCATCACAAGTGGCAAGAATTGAAGAGTGGGGATGTGAATTGAGCCAAGAATTTGTTGCCAGTCCATCTTCCCTTGCGACAACAGAACATTAATTGAGGTTTACTTGCTGCAGCAAAACTTTTGTGGAGAACAATTAAGGTTAGCTTTATTAAAAAAAAAACCGTATTTTTCCCACTTTGATTTTGCAATAGGTGATAACTCCTCTTTAAGTTGTTAAATTTTTCATAGTTAGCTTCACTTATATTTTGTTCTTAGATAATCAATCCTTTACATAAGTCTGAGTTTTAAAAATAAAATTAAAGGGGGTTTTTGTTTGTTTGCGCTTGTCTTTGTAACTAGATGCATCAGTAGCATTAAGTTTATTTACCTCTTTGATTGTTGCATCATTGCTTGTTATTTTTTTAAGTTATTCATTGCAATCTTTTGTGAAATTTTTGCTTGCATATCATGGCTAACTAGCGTAAGGATTATAACCATTCCCATGATTCAACCATAGTCATGAACCTGAAGTCATGACTAAAAGGATGTCGAGTCTAGAATATAGGTTAACTAGGATAGAAGAGGCCATCAAACAACTTGGTAGGATTGAAAAAAGAAAGAACCATGAACAAGAAGAAGACCAATTCGTAAGCCAACCCATATTTGCCCAAAACGTTGATGACTTAGTCCAAGCCCGGATAGGTCAAGAAACTCCCTTCACACCATTGAGGAATACTCGGCCTACTAGGGTACCTGAAACCCTTTTCCTAACTACAGGGGACAACTTTGCCACCCATGATTTAGATAGAGAAAACCCTAGGACATTATTTTAGGATCAGGCTTATGACCAGGGTAATAAATGGGGAAACTTTAAAAAACCTTAGAAAGATTAGGGAGTTACTAGGATGGTAAAAATAGACATGCAGTCCTATGATGGTAAATTTGATGCCAAGGATTTCTTGGATTGGTTGGAAGAGTTAGAGGAGTATTGTGATTAGTATCACTGGAGCAAATTTGGTTCGATAAGTTGAAGCTGGTAAGACCAACCAAGAAGTACTGGCATGGGGTTAAACAATCATTAGAAAACCTAAATGAACCCCCAATTAGGCAGTGGGCTATTATGAAATGAAATTTAACTAAAAAGTACCTTCCCACCTTTCATAGGAAACCACTGCAGGACCAGCTACTCAACTTTAACCAAACTTCTACTATGTCTACTTACATAGAAAGATTTGATGAACTTATGTTATGAGTAGGGATCAATGAGGTCAAGTTCTCAACTGTGGACAGGTTCATGAATGAGTTGAGAGGAGATATCAAGAAAAAGGTTGTGTTAAATATGCCCGACACTGTAGAGAAAACTTACCAACGTGCATTAAGGCTAGAGACCTATTTTAGATCTAAAGGTAAGGCATTGTATTGAGCTCCAAAACCTAGGTATGCCTCATCGAGACCTAATACCCAACTTTTGCTTAAAACTCATTCACAAGAACTTAAAGGAACTCTACCTACCACCTCATCCAAACTTGAATATCGAATGACATAACTGTCATGGTAAGGGACACATAGCAACCCAATGTCTTCACTGAGCCTTAGCAATCGACCAAGAACCCAATGACCAGCTTATTGACGAGGACCAAATAGTCGACATAGTAGAGTATTCTAGTGATGAAGATGAACTTGATTGGTTACCCCGATTGAGGAACACTGTAAAGTTGTGTGGTGTGTGCTCTCTGCTGTGAAAACTCTTGTAAACAATATGGATGATGATTGGAAGAAAACTAGAATTTTTCACATTTTCATTAAATGTGGTGAGTATAGTTGAAAGCTAGTGATCAATGGGGGTAGTACCATGAATGTGATAGCTAAAACAGCCATAGCTTGTTTGAATCTTAAGGTTGAGCCACACCCTACACCTTTTAGGATAGCTTGGATTGACAAAACCACCCTTTTTTGTTATTGAGAAATGTTGCGCTCCTTTGCACATTGAGAATTATAAAGAGGAGGTTTACTATGATGTTTTACACATGGATGTATCCCATATTTTGCTTGGACAACCTTGGTAGTATGACTTAGACATAACTTAACATGGTAGAGCCAACACCTATGAATTCAAGTATAAGGGTATAAACATCATTCTTAATTCTGCTAGGCCAAACTACAAGGATGCTGCATCTCAATCAAGTCCAGCTATAACAGCACAAAAAAAAGCCACATTCTAGCTTCTGAACGGTAAGAATTTTTTGCAAAAGTGCCTAACAAGTAGGTATGTGTTTGTTGTAGTAGTAAAGGATATCATGTCTTGGGGCTCAAACTCTCAGCCAACACACTTAGCTGAGGTCTGTAATCTTTTGCAGGAATTTTCTCATATCATGCCTGCTAAACTCCCCATAGAGCTACCACCCATGAGGGAAATTCAACATGCCATTGATTTAGTCCCAGGGTCTCAGTTACCTAACCTTCCTCATTACAAGTTGAACCCAAAAGACTGTGAAGAGTTAAACAGGTAAGTGAAAAAGCTCTTAGCCAGAGGATTCATTAGGCATAGCCTTAGTCCTTGTGTTGTTTCAGCCTTGTTAGCACCAAAGAGTGATGGTAGTTGGAGAATGTGCACATATAGTAGGGTCATCAACAAAATCACCATTAAGTATAGGTTTCCCATACCTAGACTTGAGGACATGTTAGACATGCTAGCTAGCTTTAAGTGTTACTCTAAGATAGACTTGCGTAGTGGCAAGCACCATATTAGGATTAGGCTAGGAGATGAGTGTAAAACTGCTTTTAAGACCCAGGATGGTTTATATGAGTGGTTAGTTATGCCTTTTGGGTTGTCTAATGTGCCTAGCACCTTCATGAGGGTTATAACACGTCCTTCAATCGTTCTTATGCAAGTTTCTTGTTGTTTACTTTGATGACATCTTAGTTTACAGGCGGTCTAGAGAGGAACATGTTGGTCACTTACGTCAACTTTTTGATACCCTCCGAGAGTCTAAGCTGTATGTGAATCTTAAAAGGAGTACTTTTTGCAAGATGGAGTGCTTTTCTTAGGTTTCATAGTGGGTGCACAGGGGATTGAAACAAACCCTAGTAAAGTGAAAGCTATTAGAAAGTAGGCTGAACCTAATACAATTTCAGATGTTCTAATTTTTTTAGGTGTAGCAATTTTTTATAACCATTTCATTAAGGGTTTCAGCACCATTACTGCTCCTATATCGGACTGTCTTAAGAAGGGTGAATTTAAATGGACCTTCAAATCATTTCAGGAAATCAAGGTGGGGTTGACCAAAGCACTCGTGCTTCGGCATCCCGACTTCAATAAACTATTTAAGGTGTCTTGTGATGCCTCTAGGGTAGGGGTAGGTGGTGTCCTTAGTCAAAAGGGTCATCATGTAGCATTCTTTAGTGAAGAACTTTTTGAGCCTAAGCAATGGTACTCCACCTATAACAAGGAATTTTATGCTGTGGTCCAGTCTCTTAGGTTTTGGAGATACTACCTTTTATCTCAGGAGTTCATCCTCAACTTTAACCATCAAGCTCTAGGGTACCTTAGTTCTCAAAAGAAGCTTAACTCTCATCATGCTAAGTGATGTGCCTTTCTAAGTGAATACAACTTTGTACTTAAGCATTAGTCGGTGTAAAAAAAAAGGTAGCTAATGGGCTTAGTAGAATGATCAGCACCCTTCAAGTGCTTAGTGTTAAGGTCCCGTGGGTTAATCGGATGAAGGAGGACTACCAAAAATATGTTGATTTTGGTGAAATCTACCGAGTTGTGAACAGTGGGGATAAGATGGAGTACAGTAACTTCCTTATTTTGGATGGTTACTTATTTAGGGCTAATAAGTTGTATGTTCCTCGTATTTATAGATGTTCTAATTTAGGAGTTACATGTAGGAGGGTTAGCTAGAGATTTTGGTAGGGATAAGACTATTTCACTGGTTGAGAATAGGTTTCATTGGCCCTCGTTAAGGAAAGATGTGAAGAGAATTGTGTCTAGATGTTGAACGTGTCAATTAGCTAAGGCTAGAAAGAAGAATATTGGATTTTAAACACATCTTCCACTACCACACTCTTTGGAAAGATTTGAGCATGGATTTCATCTTAGGATTACCTCGGACTGCTCGAGGTGATGACTTCATCTTGGTTGTGGTTGATAGATTTTCCAAAATGGCTTACTTTATTCCCTATAGTAAACAAAATTATGCATCCCATATTGCTAAGTTGTTCTTTAGAGAGATAGTTAAGTTACATGGGTTACCAGATTCCATAGTGTCTGATAAGAATGTCAAATTTGTGAGCTATTTTTCAAAGACCCTTTAAAAATTGTGTGGTATCAACTTGCTTTTCTCTTTCACTTTTCACCCTCAAACCGATAGCCAAATATAGGTTGTTAATCGTAACCTTGTGAACATGCTTAGATGTATTATTGGTGAAAAATAGGGTACATGGGATTTGTTGTTGTCTAATGTTGAGTTTGCCTACAACAACTCTGTCAATAGGGCAACTGGGTTAAGCCTTTTTAAGTGTGTTTATGGCTACAAGCCTTGCACTCCCCTTGACTTAATTCCTTTTCCCTCCTTCTTCTGAGCTTCTAAACCTACTGAATCCTTTGCCCAATATATCCATGATTTGCATGCTGAGGTTAAACAAAATATTGCCATGAGTAATTTGAACTACAAACTTGCTATTGATGTGCATCATAGGGGTAAGGAATTTAATGTCGGTGATGAAGTCATGGTTCCCATAAAACCTAAACGACTAGCAAAAACTAATTTTAAAAAGTTACATGCTAGAGCCATGGGCCCATTTTATGTTTTAAAGAAGCTTGGACTAAATGCATATGTGCTTGATTTGCCTGCTGAACTTAATATTAGTCCTGTCTTTAATGTGGAAGATTTATCACCTTATCGAGACACCTTTGAGGCTCTTGTTTTTGTTAAGTCGACCCTCTGTAGGAGCACCTATCCCAAAGACCCCTTAGTTCTCTAAGCCAAATGATGAGATTGACAACATTTTTTATGGTGAGTTCTTGAGTTCTACTATTGGTGGTTGTCGTCATTACCTAGTTCAGTGGAAGGGACACCCGCCTTCAGATGCTACATGGATGTTTGAGAAGGACCTTCGCGAGTTGGACCCGGTGCTCTTAGATTGGTATTTGCAGTCACACTCAACAGAGTCAAGTTTATTTCAACCGGGGGAGAATTATGCAGTGCCTAAAGACTTTAAGCAAACTTATTTTAGGCGTAGAATTAGAAAATAAATTTTATTTAGGATTTGTTGTTATATTCTTTATTACTGGGTTTATTTGTTTCCTTTAATAGTTTACTTCTTTTCTTTTATATTTATTTTCTTCATGCTTTCCCCTCCTATAAATAGGGGAAATAAAACCTTTGGAGACAGTTTTGATATTATTGAATTAAGAGAAATTTTCTTTCCCCTAGTTTTCTTCTTCTTCTTTTCTTTTGTGTTCTCTTCTTTGGTTCTACTTCTTATTTGCCCTACATTAAATTTGGTATCTGAGCCGAAATTCCTACAAACACCTTTCTCTTCCATCGAAGCCTTTAAACAACAATACAATTAAAATTTTTGTCATCGACATGGAGAGGCTAGGGAAATTAATTGTGACCGTTGCTGCCGCTGCCTAGTAATCCGTGCATGCGAGTCAGCACCATCACAAGTGGCAAGAATTGAAGAGTGGGGACAAGAATTGAACATTAATTGAGATTTACTTGCGGCAACAAAACTTTTGTGGAAAACAATTAAGGTCTGTTTTTTTCAAAAAAAAAAAAAACCCCATTTCTCCTACTTTGATTTTGCAGTAGGTGATAAATCCTCTTTAAGTTGTTAAATATTTCATAGTTAGCTTTACTTATGTTTTGTTCTTAGGTAACCAATCCTTTGCATAAGTCTGAGTTTCAAAAAAAAAAATTAAATGGGGTTTTTGTTTGTTTGCTTTTTTCTTTGCAACTAGACACATCAGCAGCATTAATTTTATTTACCTCTTTGATTGTTGCATCATTGCTTTTTATTTTTTTAAGTTATTCATTGTAATCTTTTGTGAAATTCTTGCTTGCATATCATGGCTAACCGTGGTAGGGATAGCAACTATTCCCATGATTGCAACCATAGTCATGAACTTAATGTCACAAATGAAAGGATGTTAAGTCTAGAAGATAGATTAACTAGGATAGAATAGGCCATCAACCGACTTGGTAGGATTGAAAAAGGAAAGAACCATGAACAAAAAGAAGACAAATCCGTAAGGCAACCCACTTTTGCCTGAAACATTAATGACTCAGTCCAAGCTTGGATAGGTCAACAAACTCCATTTGCACCGCTGAGGAACACTCGGCCTACTAGGGTACCTAAAAAACTTTTCCCAACTATAGGGGACAACTTTGCCACCCATGATTTAGATAGGAAAGTCCTAGGACATTCCTTAAGGATCAAGCTTACGACCGAGGTAGTAGGCAGGGAAATTTTAGAAACCTTAAAAAAGATTGGGGAGTTACTAGGATGATAAAAATAGACATGCGGTTCTATGATGGTAAGTTGGATACCAATGATTTCTTGGATTGGTTGGAAGAGTTAAAGGAGTACTGTGATTGGTATCACATGACTGATCTAGAGTGAATTTGGTTCACTAAATTGAAACTGGTAAGACCAACCAAGAAGTACTAGCATGAGGTTGAACAAGCACTAGAAAACCAGAATGAACCCTCAATTAGGCAGTGGACTATTATGAAACAAAAGTTAATTAAAAAGTACCTTCCCACATTTCACAGGAGACAATTGTATGACCAGCTACTCAACCTTAAGCAAACTTCTACTGTGCCTAGTTACATAGAGAGATTTGATGAACTTATGTTATGAGTAGGGATCAATGAGGTTGAGTTCGAAACTGTTGGCAGGTTCGTGAACGAGTTGAGAGGAGACATTAAGAGAGAGGTTGAATTAAATATGCCTAACACTCGTGATTTCTTTGAAAACCTCTTGCCGCAGAGATTGATCTTCTACATTACTCATGATTTCAGTGCAGCAGTTGTAATCTTGTTATTCCACCCCTCCCATAAGTAAAAGTTAACAATTGTTGCGAATACCATTTTTGCCTTAAACTTCCAACATCAAGAAAAAACATCATCTATATTTGAATAAATATTTCCAATTGAATTTTTGTCTCAATTCTTTCCCATAGATAAAAGTGTCAAGTAATGGTTTTGAAGCTGATCACTTACGTTACTTGAATAGGCAGAGCCGATAGAGCCCAAAAGTAACGTTAAGGGTAGTAGAATAAAGGACCTTAAAAAGGTCAAAGTTGATAGACATATTTGACTGATTTAGGTCGTCCATCATTATGGGTCCTATGTAGGATAAATTTTTTGTTTTCTATGTGGGTGAATGCTTTTGTGAGCCTAGATGGAACATGGTACACCACAAGCTTCTTGTATTGAACTTTCAGGTATGTATGATGGAGACCCAGAAGCAAATACTTGCCAAGAGAAACTAAAAGACTTTTCATCTTAGACAAACTTTTGGAGAATATAGGCTCATTCCAGTCATTATTCCAAGGATTTGTTACTTTGAACAATGTCAGGCAAGCCCCTTTCACTTTGCCTCCCTAATACTTGGATATTGATTTTGATCAACTCCAATCAACTCGATACTCTAGTTGAAAGTAAAAGCAAAAAATGGCATTTTCCATAAATTAGAAACCAAAAATACAGCCTACACATATATCATACAAAACAGGTGACTAGTAGTACAAGACCAATGATTGTTAATGGAGAACAATCGAGATCTAAGGTTCAATTTCTCATTCTCCCTTTAGCCTTCTTCTCATGTATAAAAAAAAGGTACTCTATATTAGAAAGTCAAATTTGTCATTTGTATTAATAGTAAATATATATTTATTTTCCTTATGTATTCCTTGATTGTAGCAATGATAAAAGTAAGCAAGTTGTATATATATCTCCTTTCAAACATCAATGAAATTTATTCCAGGCAATTCAATCTTTCTTTAATCTTTTCATGGTATCAGAGCAAGACTAAGATCTTCACTCATTTTTTCGCCGCACTCTACTTTCTCGTGTGCATCTATTTTCATATTTTCCTCTCTCCAGATCGGATTTCATCTTTATCCATCTCGTTGTCATTGCTGCCATCGAGCTTTGCTATTCTTCTGGATCCATCTTCACTACTGTTCTCTAGATTTTCGTGATTAAAGATGGTCAACGCCGAGCTCAATCTACTTGCTGAACTCTCATCTGTCAAAGGTGGCTCTCGAATACATAATACACAAGGTATCCCAAATCTATCTAAAATTCAGTCAGATCGATGAATCATCGACAGTGACGCAACAAATCATATTGTGTCTTCATTAGATAATCTTATATGTGGAAACAATGGTCATTCACTACCTCTTGTACTGCTGCTGAATGGAGAAAAGGCTCCAATTATTTCTATTGGATCTTTGCCTTTAAATTCCAAATATCATTTGCATAAAGTGTTATGTGTTCCGACCATCAAAGTTGATTTGATATCTGTTAGTCGACTTACACATGAATTAAATTGCTCAGTGACTTTTTTCCTGGACCGGTGTATGTTGGAGTACCAAACTACAATGAAGATTATTGGTTTGGTAAACAGCGCAACAACCTCTACTATTTGGTAGCATTGGTGATGAAGAAAACCTTACCCAATTCCCATTCATTACCAAATCATCGACCGGCCTGTAATATCATAATCTCACCTACTAATCTTTGGCACGACAGTCTAGATCATGTTTCTCATTCCCCTTTAAAATTCATTGCCAATAACTTAAATTTTTCAGTTCAGCCTATTGATGTTTGTCCTATTTGTCCTTTAGCTAAGCAAACTCGTCTACCTTTTGGTCTTAGCTCCATTTCATCTGCCAAACCTTTCGATCTTATTCATTGTCATATTTGGGGTCCTTATAAGCATCCATCTCTTTCTGGTGGTTAATATTTTCTTACAATTGTTAATGATTTTTCATGGTTCACTTGGGTTTTTTTTTATGCATCACAAGCATTAAACACAATCTTTATTAAAAAATTTCTTTTCCTTTATCTCCACCCAATTTTCTTTTTACATTAAAAATATTTGTACCGATATTGGTAGAGAATTCATTTCGTTGCAAAATTTTTTCAATGAAAAAGGAGTAATTTTTCAACACTCTTGCATTTATACACCTCAACAAAATCGGGCTGTAGAGTGCAAACATCGTTACATTCTTGAAATTGCATGGACCTTAAAAATGCATACTAATCTTCCCTTAAAATTTTGGGGAGAATGTGTTCTCACTGCTATGCACATTATTAATAGGTTGCACATACCCATTCTCTCTTTCAAAACTCCCTTTGAGCGTCTTTTTTCTAAATCAACATCATTTTCACATCTTCGAGTTTTTGGTTGTTTAGCCTATGCTACCAATGTCCACCCTTCCAATAAATTTGATAATCGTGCTAAAAAATGTAATTTCATCGGTTATCCTGTTGGTCAAAAGGCTAAAAAGCTTTACGATCTTTCCACTCCTAAATTTTTTGCTAGTCGAGATGTGAAATTTTATGAACATATTTTTCCATATAATACAATTCAAACTCCTTCTTCTGGTCAATCCCAACCAAACAACCCTATACCCTATCCTTTCTTTGAGGCAAACATGCCTTCTGATCACTACCTTGTCCCTCCAAACAATTCCAATTCATCTCCAATTGATAATAAGACAATCACCTCCAACCCAACTCCAGCTCCTCTTAAAAACTACACTCGTCGTCCTAAAGATGTTCTTGCACCTTCATTAGAAATCCCAGAATCCATAATTCCCGAACTAGAATCACCGATACCGTCATCATCAAGTTCGTTTAACCCATCCTTTGTCCTTCCTAGTCCACCATCACCACCCTCACCTGCGCCTCTTCATCACTTTAGTCGCCCGCATAATCCACTGATAAAATTACAGGATTATGTTTGTTCTCAGGTCACACATGCTAGCTCCAACTATTGAAATTCTTTGCTTCCAAGTAAGAATAAAGGCATTCAATATCCGCTGTCCAATTATGTATCTTATCATTAATACAAGCCTGAATGCAAATCTTTCATAGCTCATGTTAGCCAAGCTACGGAACCACAATCCTACACCAAAGCTGCCGTTCATCCTGAATGGCAAACAGCGATGCAATCAGAACAGGAGGCGCTTGAGGCTAATGGTACATGGACTCTCACCCCTCTTCCGACTGGTAAAAGACCAATTGGCTATCATTGGGTCTATAAAATCAAGCACAAGTCTGATGGTTCCATTGAAAGATATAAAGCCCGATTAGTGCCTAAGGGATTCACTCAATTAAAAGGTGTCGATCCACTGCCAAGATCATTTTTGTCCATTGTTTGCTTGCCTTGGCAACTGCTCAAGGTTGGTCCCTCCACCAGTTAGACGTCAACAATGCATTCCTCCATGGAGATCTTCATGAAGAAATATATATGTCTCCTCTACCAGGGCTTTGGAGATAAGAGGAAGAACATCTAGTTTGTCGTCTACATAAATCACTCTATGGTCTAAAGCAAGCCTTACATCAGTTTTTTGCAAAATTCTCAAAAGCCATCCGATCAGCTAGTAATGTGCAATCCAAAGTTGACCACTCATTATTCACCAAGGGATAAGGCAAGTCTTTTACAGCTCTTTTGATATATGTTGATGACATCCTAATTACTAAAAATGATCTTAGAAGTATTGCTGATATCAAAAAGTTTTTGCATAGTAATTTCTGTCTAAAGGATCTTGATGAATTAAAGTATTTTATGGGAATCAAAATTTTAACTTCTAAAAGTGAAATTTTTATCTTCCAACGGAAGTATGTACTACAAATTATCAAAGATGCAAAGTTGTTGGACGTAGCTCCCATTGATACTCCTATGAAGAAAGGTTTGAAGTTGTTAGATGAGAGTAATTTGTTCAAGGATCCAAGCCGCTACAAAAGATTAGTCCGCTGATTAATATACTTGACGATTTCAAGGCCAAATATCACATATTCTGTACATGTCTTGAGTAGGCTTATGCACCAACCTCGTAAACTTCATATATCCAGCTCTTCGAGTTGTCCGATATTTGAAAGATGTACCTAGCAGGGGCTTATTCTTCTCCTCAAATAGTGATTTTAGATTACGAGCGTACTATGATTCTAATTGGGCAGAATGTCCACTCACTAGAAGGTCTATTACGGGATATTGTGTTTTTCTTAGACCTTCACTAATATCTTGGAGATCAAAACAATAGAAAACAGTGTCGCTTTCTTTAGCCGAGGCCGAGTATCGTGCAATGACTGGAGTTTGTTTTGAGTTAACATAGCTTCGATACCTGTTGAGAGACTTGGGACTTGTCCATCATGAACCTGCCACATTATATTGTGATAACAAAGCTGCTTTACACATTGCAGCCAACCCAGTTTTCTATGAGCAAACTATACACATCGAGATGGATTGCCACTACATTAGGGACAAGATCTAAGATGGTTCTGTAGCCACAAAGTTTGTGACTACTGGTCATCAATTTGCATATATTCTAACCAAACCTTTGGGGAAGGAAGTTTTTATGTCTATGGTTCACAAGTTAGGAGTACAGGATATCCACTCTCTAACTTGAGGGAGAGTGTTGGAAAGTCAAATCTGTCATTTGTATTAATAATAAATATATTTTTTTCTTTCCTTATGTATTCCTTGGTTGTAGCAGTGATAGAAGTAAGCAAGTTATATATATATCTCCTCTTAAACATCAATGAAATTTATTCTGGCCAATTCAATCTTTGTTTAATCTTTTCATTCAAAGCTTGTCACCCATAAAGAGACCCAGGAAGAAAAAAGATTAAAAATAAAATAAAATAGATAACTCAAGTTGTCCAGTGTAAGACCAATTTTACAAAGGAGTTTAGGGGCTCCACCCCAGGTTCCCCAACTACCATTACGTGAAAACAGAAGACCAAATGTTGGTGGAAATATATGTTGTAAACTAAAATAAGCTAAAGGAATTTATTTATTTACGATTCCGTTCTTAGACTTGCTGCCCAATCAAGCAATTGAAGATAGCGAGATGCCAGGAAACCTTGAAAATTCTTATATGAACCTTATTTTGTCATCAATTTTAAGGATCTTCAGGCTTCAAGTCTTCAAATCTTGATAGATTTACCTTCAATAAATCAAGGTCAGCAATTAGGACCTATCCACATGTATCAAAGCTTTCATAATTATTTGTCAAAGATAAGAAATTATCAACAACCAAAGCCTAATCCCCACTTCCCACCTTGGTTTCACTGGTTTATATGATGCAAGTGGTAATTTGTGAGGAGGACAAAGGGACATCAATTTTGTAATGCGATTAAAGTCTGCACCTCTTAAACAATTAAGGAGAGGGAAGATTTGGAATACTCCTCATGATCAAAGAATCGACGTTTTAAACAATATCCTAATTAGCAAGCAACGTAAGCAGTATCAGAAATAAGAAAATATTAGCAGTTTAGTCCCTAGTTCTATCAAAAGCGTGTATTTATTCACTTAACTTCTTATTAAGCTAAATATGCCACCACTTAGGAAAGAGTGCGATTTTCCCGAAAACAGTAGGTACTTTTTCTTATATATTGCTTCCTAATTCGTGTATAGATTTCTAGAGCTTCTTGATCATGTTCTTGTATATATGGAGAATTTAAAATTCGCGTGTTTAATGTCATTACTGCCAAACAGTGGATTTTAAAATCCTAATCATTTTACTATAGTTTTAGTATTTTAAAATTATAGGAATTAATAAATGATCCTATCCAAGCAGAGCTATTAGTTTGGGAAACGACGTTCAGATTGAAACAAATATTTGCATTAAATTTTAGGAACACCTTTTATTGATCCTACGACCAGCCGATCGATTAATCGAACATCTAAAAATAAAACATTAAAAAAATTAAGAAAAAAAACCCCCAAAATTGCCCAACGGTCACTTGTCGGCCATATTAAAACCCAGTGTCTTTGCTTCAAGCTCACGCTTTTTCTTCTTCTTCTCTCCCAAGAATCACCGGCGAACTGGGAGCCCATATTCTTGAGTTCTTCATCTTCTCCTCCACCTCCGCCTCTTCCTGCTCTTTCAATTTATTTCTCTCTTTATCCGTCCCTCTCCCCTGCTTGCCCAATGGTCTCAGATACAAATCTCGAGAGAATTGAACGTTGCAGTGATTTTGAATTCCTCCTCTCCCTGAACCCTAGCATTTAGTTCCATCAAACTCCTTTCAATCCCTCTCCAAGAAATCCTTGATGGCTGGGGAAAAAAACCCAATAGAACACGAAGCTGAAACCAAAGAGTTTCAAGGTTCGGGAAACTGACTCAAGGAAGGGAAATTTCTTGTAATCAATATCTTATTCATATTTCTGAAGGCGAATTTTTGTTATTTATTTCCAATCTTCAGATTTGAGAAGGATTGAAGCATGGCGCTTTAACTTTGAGGTAACGATCAATCCAATTCCATCTTTTTGGAATTTCCGCTGTTTAAACCTGTAACCTTCCATCTATGCGTGTCTCTTCGTTTTTCAACTCGTCAAATTTTCAGTATATTCACTTCTAATCGACAACTTTGCCTGTCCTCTGGGACATCGAGGAAGAGACCTACTCCAAGTATCGCAGTTCTTTTCCAAATCCCAGTGGAAATCTCTTGTAGGTTTACAAACAAATCGGTTTTATTTTGGATTCCCTTTTTATTACGTTTCAACGAATGAAATTGCATAAGCCCTCGTTAGGAGCTTTTATCTGGATTTTCGTAATATGTTCGTTTATTGTTATTAGTATTATTAGTGTGAAGTTAAGCTTCCTGTTAACATTGTTGCTTGTGACATAGATAGTGTAACGGATTGGTGGGATTGAAGCCACTTATTTAGAGAGGATTCTTCCACTGGTACCTTTGGATTTTTGAGGTATTTAGGATCCTGTTTTTTTCAGTCATTACTGGAGTTGTTATCTACTCTTGTTTCTTAAGTATTTCTCTTATTTCATGAACATACCATGCTAGCCTTCTCGGCCCCTTGGAATAACGAACTGAAAATGCCATTGATTGTGCTTTTTGTGGAGGCTAGTGTATCTAGACCCTAAAAATATGATGTTAATTTCATTTACTCTCCAATATATTCATTTCATTTACTCTCCAATACCTATATTTGCTTCAGCATTATATTGAAACTTGGTAAAGTTTGGTTTATCAAATATGAAACTTGATACTTGTTCTTTATATATGTCTGAGAAAATCCAGCTTTTTGATGCAATTGGAATGCATGAATTATGAATTGGACCCTTTAATCACATCACTGTTGGTGTTTCTTTACCGTATATAACAATGTGCAACTATGTGCTACCCTTTCTTTTCGAAACTAGTTGTATGAATGGATGAGAGTAAGTGTTGTTTCAACTAGAATTTTCTAGAAAGCTTGTCTACTTAGTTCTTGCCATTGTTTGATGTTAATAAATCTGTCCAGCATTGTATTGTAAAACTATGCAGATTTGGTCGACAGGTTGAAAAGAATATTAACAGGACTGTACTAGGACATGTTACTTGTTTAAAGAAATGAAAGAGTAAAGGTACAAACTTTCTCCAATTTGGGACATCTTAATGCCATGGTGGATCAGCTGTCTGGTTTTTCAAATTGCAATTCATGCATCATGCCTGGTTTGTGTTATGGTTCAAGGTCTTAATAACCATTTTTTTTTTCACTTAAATTCGTATAAACGGATTACCTTGGTTCCTAAGACACCTTGCTCCTAACCACAACCAGAAATGTATTAAATGTTTACAGCTTGTAGTTAGCAGTACAGTTCAAGTCTTCTTGAATTCATTTCCTTCACTAATCAGGACTGGATTGAGACTATTGAGGTGCATGCAAACCGAAAAAATGGAAATAACATAGAAAAGTGTCTATATTAATGCATAACAACCCCAACTCTGGAAGTGAAAGGGTTGCTCGGCTGGTGTAACTGAACCCCTCATGAGCTTAGATGCAAAAGTTTTTTCCCTTTTTTGTGCCTTGATAAATAAAACTTTAATTAAGGATAACTTGTCAAAGACACATTTAGAGGTGTCTTGTATAGGAACTAGTGACAAGTAAACAACCATCGAAGTTATCGCTTACCCAAAAGGGCAATAAAAAATCTGTAGCAGAAACAGAAATATTGCAGCAATGGCTGCTGCTGAAATGTCCAAAGAAGATCAATTTGTGTGTTAAGCTCATTTTAACCCTTTTAAGCACTCCGGCAAGTTCAAAGTACTGAAATGTATTTGTACATATGGCCTTGAAAGCCCTTTGATAGTAGGAGCAAAAAGTCAAATGCTGAGTCCAACCAAAATTTTGGCCGAACCAAGCCTACAAAATTATGCAGGTTCGATCCTTTGTTCCAAGGCTGCAAGCACTTTATTTCATAATCATAGAGGCTTCCATTTGGTTCTCTAGACCAGTAGCTAGTTAGTGAAATGTAGAAACTCCAAAGTCTTTATTCATTAAGCCATTTTTATAGAATTTTACACTCACAAATAGTCCTGTATTGCATCAGTCCATACACATAAAAAATACACATACTTGCAAGGAAACAAGTATCAAAATCATGCGCACCTCATCCTAGACCACTTCACTATCATTACAGGGTCTTCTTGGACAGTAACTGAAGTGAGCCCATTAAGCAACCAAATAGTAAGGCAACTGAAACCTTTAACATGGTTAAATAGAACAAGCATGAAATTCTTGTAGTTAAAACAAAAGTTAACACAAGTATAAAAATGGATTATTTTTGCTTTCTTCCCCTGCAAGATAAATTCAGTAAGGGTTAAGCTGTTAATGTATATACCTGCATAATGAATAATGCCATAAGGGAACAGTAACACAAGTACAGGAACAAACATACATATATAGCCGTGGTAAAATTTTGTAATTGTGTTGAATTTTGTGTGAATTTCTGATTAGTTCTCTCAGTACTTGTTGGATTCTAACAAAACTTATTGCTTTTCTTTGGCAGATTGCACATCAAAATAGCAACTATGAGAAGTTATTAAAAAGATGCTTCTTGAATTGCTTGTCATTCTCGACATGGAATCAGCTGCTATTTGTTTTGGCTATGCACATTCATCCATCCATCCATCCATCCATCCATACATGCATACATACATACACACATACATGCATACATACCCATCCATCCATCCATCCATCCCTCATATCCATTCATACATACACACATAGACAGATGTAATAATGATTTGTCAAAGCATTTGTATTTCTCTAACAACCATTTCTAGTTCTGCCCTCTTTATTTGACTATCTTTTCTAGAAAATCTTGAGTCATGTGGAATGAGATTTCAAATTCTGACGATCTCAGAAACACTGGAGCAATCAAGTGAGCGTTCTGATTCAGAGTTTGACATTCTATATATGTGGTAAGTAAGCACCTTTACATTGCCAAATATTTATGTTATATATCTATTTTGTTTTTTGGTCATTTCTGCATTTAAAGTTTTTCTTTAATTTGGTCACGATTAATAGCATTAAAAGTGGCTCTATTTCAACTAGAAATTCGAGGAAGTTAAAAAAATATTCCCCTTTCCCCCCATTTTCTACTACGTCTAGTTCAGTTTTTTTGCAGGTTGCCTATAGGTGTTGGCCTTTTTAGCCTTTCTTATAACCTACAAAATAATTGCATAGGGTTAGGTATGTTACTTTCACTCAATATTTAAAATTTGCTGCATGTTTTCAGGCCATTCATTTTAGGAATGAGTTTTATGATAATTTCATTTTTTTGGAGTGTTCTACTCGTTGCTGCTTATTGACTTTCTTATTAGAATTTATGATTCACTTCTAATATGCCAAGGAAGTCTAACTCGCAGCCATTAGCCCTTTGCATGTCGTAAAAGTGGGGTGAGTTGGATGTCCCTTAGCCAATTTTTCTGCTTTTTAGTCACAAAACTTCTCTTTAGTTGAGTTGACTGCTTACTCTAAGTATTAATCAACTATAGAAAGAACATAGTCTGCACAATTTTCTTTTTTTGTTTTTTTTTTTTTTTTGTCTATGAAAGAAAACCTTTCTTTTGCATTCAGTTTTTTTAAAAGACAGCATCGCTGTCTAAAAATTTCCATCAGTTACATGCTTTGCCACATTTTTTATTTTTTATTTTTTATTGACACTCCAAAAAAAGGCCGTATACTTTTTTCCCTTTTAATTTTTTCTTTATTTTGGACTACTTTGTACGACTTTTGATTTTGCTTTAAAAACAAATTCCACTAGTTTGTTGGCACGTCCACCTAGTGTGTTACTTAAGTAAGTCAATTTTTATTTCGTGTAAGAACGTTTTGTGCTAATACTTGACCGGAGGTTTGTCTAGCAGTTAATTAAATCACTAGTTCTTCAATAGTCACTTAGGCCTTTGGTTTGTTTTTTTGCAATAAAAACGTTGGTTACATTTGCTTATGTTATTTATGCCAATTTAGTGCCCTTGGATTAAGCTCATCTAGCTAGGTCTAAACTTCATTTCCAAGAAACTTGTGCAACAATTGGAATATGTACTCAGCTTTGGTTATTTGTCCATTGAAAAGTTTGTAGGGTAACTTGTTTAATTTGGTAAAATACTAGGATTTGCATGACTTGTTCACTTTGCAAAAATAAAGTGAGACCTATCTAGTGGTCAACACTACCGCTTTGGATCCCAAATATTTGGAGTTAGCATTTTAAATTTTGTTGAGCTCTCCCCCCTTACTGAATTTTTTTTTATCATTTTCATATAATGGTTACACATTGCTCAGGTAAGTATGAGAATATTCCAGCAGAATATGGTGCTTCTTGAATTTTTCGCCATTCACAACTTTGTTTTTGGCTATACATTAGTGCACCATCCTTCCATGCATGCATGAATATGCATTCATACATTCATGCATACATACATCCATGCTTGCATATATGTACATGCATACATAAATACATTCATCCATCCATAAGTTCATACATAATTTTTTGTTGGTCATTTTTGCTGATTTATGAAATTTGTTTGACTTAATTATTTTATATTTTTTGTTCTTCTAATAGTGTTCCTCCATCTTCTCCTTATGAAGAAAAATGCTCTTTACATACTCAAAATATATATTTCTAGCTACTTCCCATCGATCCAAGGTAAGACTCACTACTAAAAAAACGGACTTTACTAACTGCCATTTACCAACGTGCAGCAGTTGGTAAACTGAATTTACCAACTGCTGCACGTTGGTAAATGGCAGTTGGTATTCCATACGTTGGAAAATTCTTTACCAACGCGCAACTAATAACACGTTGGTAAAATACACGTTCGTAATTACCAACGGTCATTTAATGGACTCGGTTTCCATCGCGTAGTTATAGTTACCAACTTCTGCGCGTTAGTAAGTTACCAACGTGCTGCGCGTTGGTAAGTTACCAACGCGCAGCACGTTGGTAACTGCACGTTGGTAAGTTACCAACGCGCAGCACGTTGGTAACTTACCAACGCGCAGCAGTTGGTAACCCAATTACCAACTGCTGCACGTTGGTAATTCACCAACTGCTTCACGTTGGTAATTGGGTTACCAACTGCTGCACGTTGGTAAATTACCAACTGTCAGCAGTTGGTAACTTGACAGTTGGTAATTACCAACTGGCGGAAGTTGGTAACGGTGTTGTTATAAAGCCGTTGGTACTGACCCTTCGCGGAAGTTGGTTTGTTTAACATTTGCGCGTTCGTTATGTATATTAAACGTTCCAGGTTTCGGTTGTTTCGTATTTTTCCCCGTTTCAATCCACATTCAAAAGTAAATTACCAATTCAAAAATACGCCCGGCTTTACTCAGCAGTAAACATTACACAACTATGTCAACGTAATTGAAATATTAATATTCTCAACTACAGCTGGATTAAAGCAATAACAGATATGTCTGAAAGAAAGCATTCAACATTCAACGGCTTACACATTTCATAAATATCAAGTCAGTCTGATTTAGGTCTAAAAATAATAAAGTTGCCATGCTCTAATACAAGAACTGCAGAAATGTGCTAACCTGTTGATGAGGTCCCGACTATCTCCTCATCCTCTGACTCCGAGTCATCCGGATAATGTGGAACTGGTTGTGCCGGCGGGCATGGAAGGTTTAGCGAACGACAAATAATCTCCAACTGCGCCCGGTTTGCCTCCAATGCAGCTCTCTGAGCCTCCATCTCTGCTCTTTGTCTCCTCTGAATCCTCTCGAGCTTCCTCTCGTACTCCGCATCCCTTCGCGCATTCTCCTCCGCCATCATCTTCTGTACTTGCTCGTTGAATTGCGGTGTCTGTGTGATGTCGATAGGCGGGATGGAACCTGGCTGTCGGCGTCCCGGTATAGCACACTGCTCAGATCCTAATCTAAGTTTATGTCTTTTAGAGTTTAGATTTAGGACCCACCCCAGATACTGCAAATACTATAGACTTATAGTTTAGGTTACATATTGTAATTAGGGTTAACCAAGTTTAGGTTTGGGGTCTTGGGTTTAAGTTTAGTTTTATGCTCTAAGGTAAAGGTTAGGGTTAGGAAGCAGATTGCGTTCAATTCATGTTTGGTCTTTTCTTGAGTTATTTAGTCTTTTCTTGAGTTATTTTTAACAGTATGAGATTTGCAAATGAATTAACAGAAATTAATTATACTACATAAGCAATTTACGTAAATAAAAATTATTGTATATTTTTAAAGATACTAAAGAATTTCATAGTACGACAACAAAAAATATTTTACAGGTAAGAACAAGAGATTTTACGCTACAATACTACTGAGACCAACATTTAATTTTTTGTAAAGGAAAAAGCGGGACAATTTTCATATTAATTCTAGCAATTGTGAAGGAAATCAAAGTTTGTTGTCCTGAAAGGTACAAATATTCAGTAAACAATAAAAATGGACCATCTTAGATAGAAATAATGAAATGGTGATAAATATATCTATTAGTATGTTCATGATTTGGTTTTAATTAAACTCAATATTTTGACATATGCATATATTACCCACACATTTTACTTAAAAGTAATTATTTTCTATTTTTAATTTAATCCCAAAATTCTGAAAAAACTAAGAAAATGTACATAAATGTTAAATTATAATGGGTCACCCAACTAGTTCAAATCCAACCATCAACAACAATACATCACCAATATTTCACAAATTTTACTACAAAATAGCTGGTAATAATAGGAATATTACCTATTTTTTGGAAAATAAAAAAATTAAAAATATGTTCTAAACAAATAAAAATTTAAGTGATAGTAAATTTAAGTGTAGATTACTTACAACGTAATTTTACACAACAATTAAATAAACTACCTAATCAATTTACTTACAACTTATTATTAACTATTTTAAATTAAACTAAATAATTTCACTCATAAATATACAACCTAATTAATTTACTTCCAAACTACTTATTTATTATATCTAAATATAGAAACTAATTTTACACAAATATTAAATATACCACCTAATTAATTAACTGACAATAAATTTTTCACTATTTTAAATTAAACTCAATATTTTGACACATACATATAATACCCACACATTTTACTTAAAAGTAATTATTTTCTTTTTTTTTTTAATCCAAAAATTCAGAAATAACTAATAAATTTCACATAAATGAAAAAATTATAATGGGTCACCCAAAAAGTTCACATCCAACCATCAACAATAATAAATCTAAAATATTTCACAAATTTTACTCCAAAATACAATGAAATAATCAAAATATTAACTAATTTTCAGAAAATAAAAAAATTCAAAATACGTTCTAAACAAACATACCTCAAATCCGACTTCAATTGCTTCAAATACCTCCAAATAGCTTCAAATCAGCTACAACAACGAAAATCAAAACCCATTATCAACAAACAACCGATCCAAATTCGGAATAAAAAATTGAAAAAATATTCAAACTAACCTACAGATCAACGAAATGAAGACCAGATCCACGTTTTAGTAAGCTTAACGAAGCAATTTCACCCCTTGGTCTTCAAACGAACGTGCTGTGTGTGCGTGTGGCAGTTGAAATTAAAAAACGCAGAGGACGCGAAGAACAGAAGAAGAAGAAAAAGAAGAAGACGAGCTGGAGTCGCGGGGGGGGGGGGGGATAAAATTAAAAATCAAATCAAAACGCACGCACCGAGTCGCGAGGGGGGGGGGTTTAATCAAAACGCTGCGTATTAAAAAAAATTTTCCAACGGCTGAACCGTTGGTAAAGTTCAAAAAAAAAAAAATATTTCCAACTGCTGGAAGTTGGAATTTTTCCAACGGTTAAGACCGTTGGTAATTACCAATGGTTTGCACGTTGGAAATCAAAAAATCTGTAAAATTTTTTTGAATCCCTCACCAACGCCTGCACGTTGGAAAATATTTACCAACGGCTAGCCGTTGGTAAATCAGCCCAAAAAAAAAAAAAATTTACCAACTGCTAGGAAGTTGGAATTTTACCAACGGTTTGCACGTTGGAAAAATAAAAAAAAAACTGTTAAATTTTTTTGAAACCCTCTCCAACGCGTGCACGTTGGAAAATAATTACCAACGGTTCTACGCGTTGGTAAATTCCAACGGTGTAGCCGTTGGTAAATTAACAGTTGGAAAAGCGTGATATTTTAGTAGTGACTAATAATTCATTTTTATAAATGATCACCCAAATACATATACCACTTAGCTCTCATGCAGCCACCCCTCCACATACAAACGTACCACACTGTCCACACAACTTGCTGGTCTATAAACTCATAAATCCTAAATCCTAAATCCTAAACCCTAAACCCCAAACACTAAACCCTAAATCCCAAGCCCTAAAACCGCAAACCCAAAACACCAAAACCCTTTACCCTACGGCCCTAATAACCCTACAAACTTTAAACCCTAAACCCTAAACCTCAAAACTTAAACCATAAAAACCATAAACCCTAAACCCCAAAACCACAAACCCTAAACCCTGAACCCAAGCCCTAAAACTGCAAACCCACAACACCAAAACCCTTTACCCTAATGCCCTAACAACCTTACAAACCCTAAAACCTAAACCTCAAAACCCAGAAACCCTAAACCCAAACCATAAACCCGAAAACCTTAAAACCCAAAACCCTAAAACCAAAACCCTGGACCCAAAACCAAAAACCCTAAACCCTAAACCTTAAACCCAATCCCTAAAACGTAAACCCTAAAACCCTAAATCTTAAACCCTAATCCCTAAACCTTATCCCCAAAGCCCTTAAAACCCTAAACCTTAAACCTCACGACCCTAAGAACAATAAACACCAAAGCCTAATTATTTGTTGGTCATTTTTGCAAATTTATGAAATTTGTTTGACTTAATTATTTTATATTTTTTGTTCTTCTAATAGTGTTCCTCCATCTTCTCCTTATGAAGAAGAATGCTCTTTACATACTCAAAATATATATTTCTAGCTACTTCCCATCGATCCAAGGTAAGACTAATAATTCATTTTTATAAAAGATCACCCAAATACATATACCACTTAGCTCTCATGCAGCCACCCCTCCACATACAAACGTACCACACTGTCCACACAACTTGCTGGTCTATAAACTCATAAATCCTAAATCCTAAATCCTAAACCCTAAACCCCAAACACTAAACCCTAAATCCCAAGCCCTAAAACCGCAAACCCAAAACACCAAAACCCTTTACCCTACGACCCTAATAACCCTACAAACTTTAAACCCTAAACCCTAAACCTCAAAACTTAAACCATAAAAACCATAAACCCTAAACCCCAAAACCACAAACCCTAAACCCTGAACCCAAGCCCTAAAACTGCAAACCCACAACACCAAAACCCTTTACCCTAATGCCCTAACAACCCTACAAACCCTAAAATCTAAACCTCAAAACCCAGAAACCCTAAACCCTAAAAACCATAAACCCGAAAACCTTAAAACCCAAAACCCTAAAACCAAAACACTGGACCCAAAACCAAAAACCCTAAACCCTAAACCTTAAACTCAATCCCTAAAACGTAAACCCTAAAACCCTAAATCTTAAACCCTAATCCCTAAACCTTATCCCCAAAGCCCTTAAAACCCTAAACCTTAAACCTCACGACCCTAAGAACAACAAACACCAAAGCCTAATTATTTGTTGGTCATTTTTGCAAATTTATGAAATTTGTTTGACTTAATTATTTTATATTTTTTGTTCTCGTTATGCCCTAACAACCCTACAAACCCTAAACCCCAAGCACTAAAACCTCCAAACCCTAAACCCTAAACAATAAACCCTAAACCCTACACCCTAAAACTCTAAAACAACAAACCCTAAAACCTTAAAAAACAAAACCTTAGACCCAAAACCCTGAAATCTGTAAACCCTAAAGCCTAGAACCCTAAACCCCAAGCACTAAATTATAAACCCAAAAACCTTAAACCCTAAACCCTAAAACCTTGAACCCTAAATCATAAACCCTAAACCATAAAACATAAACATTAAAACCTAAACAACAAACTAAAACCCTAAGCCCTAAAACCTAAACCTTAAATCCTGAAACATAAACCCTAAATCCTAAAATCCTTAAACCTACACCATAAAACCTAAAACACTAAACCCTAAATTCCTTAACCCTAACCCTAAAACCATAAGCCCTAGACCCTAACCCTAAACCCGTAAACCCAATACCTTAAACACTAAAACATAAAACTGTAAATACCAAAGCCTAAGCCCTAGACCCTAAAACCCTAAACACTTAACCCTTAAGCCCTAACCCCAAATGCTAAAACCTAAACCATAAATGCTAAACCATTAACCCTAAAATCATAAACCTAAAACCCTAAACCCTAAATAATAAAACTTAAATCCTACACCAACCTAGAAACCCAAACCCTAAAACTCCGAACCCCTAAACCCTAAAACCTTAAAACCCTAAACCTTGAAAACCATAAACCTTAAACCTTAAACCCTAATCTTAAAAACCCTAAACCTTAAACTCTAAAATATAAACCCAAAACCCAAAAACTCAAAACAGTAAAATCAAAAACACCCTAAAAACCCTAACCCTAAACCCTAAAACCTAAACATGAAACCCTAAAAATAAACTAAAAGCCCTAAACCCTAAGCCCTAAAACCTAAACCCTTAACCTTAAACACTGAAACATAAACCCTATACCCTAAAATCACAAAACCTGATACCCTAAAACCTGAAACCCCTAAACACTAAACCACAAATCCTTTAACCTAAGCCCTAGACCTTAACCTTAAACCCCTAAACCCAATACTCTAAACACTAAAACCTAAAACCATAAACCCTAAACCTTAAGCCTAAACCCTAAAACCCTAAACCCAGAATAGAACCCTAAACACATCCTAAACCCTATATGCTAAAACCTAAACCCTAAACCCTAAACCATTAACCTTAATATCATAAACCCTAAACAATAAACCTTGAACCCTAAACCATAAACCCATAAACCTAAACCCTAAACCTTAAGCCCCAAAACTCTGAACCCCCAAACCCTAAAATCTTAAAACCCTAAACCCTAGGCTTAAAACCCTTAAATACCTAAACCTTATACCTAAACCCATAAATACCTAACCCAAAACCTTAAAACCCTAAACCATAAACCCTAAAATCTAAAGCCCAAAACCCTAAAAACCCAAAATTGTAAACTCTAAACCTTAAACTCCAAACCCCAAGCCTAAAACCATAAACCCAAAATAGTAAACCTAACACCCAAAACCTTAAAAACCTAAAACCCTAATCCCAAAAACCTGAAACAATAAACCCTAAACCCTAAAACCAAAACAATAAACCCAAAACCCAAAACCCTAAACAGAAGATCTTAATAACCCTAAACCTTAAACTATAAACCCTAAACCCTAAAAAAATTAAACCCTAATTACCCTAAACTACAAACCCCAAACCCCTAAATTCTAAACCCCAAACACTCTAATCTCTAAACTTTAAACCATAAAATCTTAAACCCAAAACACAAAACAATAAACCCTAAACTATAAACCTACAAACACTAATCCCCAGAACCTTAAACCCTAGAGCCTAAAAACTAATCCCTAAAAACCTAAACCCCAAACCCCTAAACACTAACACCCAAAACCCTTAAAACCCCAAACCCTTAAAACTCTAAACCCTAAACCCTTAAACCCTAAACCATTAAAACTAAATCCTAAACCTTAAACAATATACCCAAAACCCAAAAACCTAAAAACCATAAATCCTAAACCGTTAATGTTAAAACCCTAAATGCTAAACCCTAAAAACCCTAACCTAAAAAACCATAAAACCTAAACCTTAAAACCTTAAAAACCTTAAACGCTAAACCCTAAATGCTAAAACCGTATAAATCTGAAACCTTAAATCCAAAACATAAACAAGTTATGTGCATCAAATTTTTAAATGGTTTTGAACTATTTGGTTTTTAAATAGTTTGGCCTAAATGGTTTTTAAACATAAACCTTAATTTTTTTTAAATAGTTTGGCCTAGACATAACTCACCATGGTAGAGCCAACACTTATGAATTCAGGTATAAAGGTAAGAACATCATTCTTAATCCTGGTAGGCCAAAACTACATGGATGTTGCATCCCAATCAAGTCTAGCTATAACAGTACCAAAAAGAACCATAATCCAACTTCTGAACAGTAAGAATTTTTTGTAGGAGAGCATAACAAGTGGGAATGTGTTTGCTGTAGCAGTAAGGGAGATCATGTTTGGGGGTTCAAACTCTCAACTGACACACCTAGTTGCGGTTGCGGTCTCTAATCTTTTACAGGAATTTTTTTCTATCATGCCTGCTGAACTCTCCTTTACTGAAGGAAATTCAACATGCCATTGATTTATTCCCAGGATCTCAATTACCTCACCTTCTTCATTATAGGTTGAACCCAAATGACCGTGAAGAGTTAAACAAGCAAGTAAACAAACTCTTAGCCATATGATTCATTAGGCATAGCTTTAGTCCTTGCGCTATACTAGCCTTGGTAGCACCAAAGAGTAATGGTAGTTAAAGAATGTGCACAGATAGTAGGGCCATCAACAAAATCATCATTAAGTATAGGTTTTTTATACTTAGACTTGAGGACATGTTAGACATACAAGCTAGCTCTAAGTGGTACTCTAAGATAGACTTGCGTAGTGGCTACCACCAGATTAGCATTAGGCTAGAAGACGAGTGGAAAATTGTTTTTAAGACTTAGGATAATTTGTATAAGTGGTTAGTTATGCCTTTTGGGTTGTCTAATACACCTAGTACCTCCTTCATGAGGGTTATGACACATGTCCTTCAACTGTTCCTAGGCAAGTTTTTCGTTGTTTACTTTGATAACATCTTAGTTTACAACCAATCTAGAAAAGAACATGTTGGCCACTTACATTAGCTTTTTGGTACCCTCCGATAATCTAAGTTGTATGTGAACCTTAATAAGTATAGCTTTTTGCATGATAGAGTGTTTTTCTTAGATTTTATAGTGGGTGCATAGGGGATTAAAGTAGACCCTAGTAAAGTAAAAGCTGTTAGGGAATGACCTAAACCTAGTACAATTTTAGAAGTTCAAAGTTCTTTAGGTTTAGCAACTTTTTATAAGCAATTCATTAAAGGTTTCAGCACCATCACTTCTCCTATATCGGACTGTCTTAAGAAGGGTGAATTTAAATGGACCTTGGCAGCCTCTAAATCATTTCAGGAGACCAAAGTGAGGTTGATTGAAGCACCCATGCTTTGGCATCCTGACTTCAGTAAGGTGTTTAAGGTGTTTTGTGATGCTTCTGGGGTATGGGTAGGTTGTGTCCTTAGTCAAAATGGACATCCTGTAGCATTCTTTAGTGAAGAGCTTTCTGAGCCTAAGCAACAATACTCCACCTGTGACAAGGAATTTTATGTTGTGGCCCAATCCCTTGGGTTTTGGAGATACCACCTTTTACCTTAAGAGTTCATCCTCTACTCCAACCATCAAGCTTTAGGGTACCTTATTTCTCAAAAGAAGCTTATCTCTCGTCATGCTAAATGGACTGCCTTTCTAAGTGAATACAACTCTCATCATGCTAAATGGTCTACCTTTCTAAGTGAATACAACTTTGTACTTAAGCATAAGTCAGGTGTTGAAAACTAGGTAGTTGATAGGCTTGGCAGAATGATCGACACCCTTCAAGTGTTTAGTGTTAAGGTTTCGTGGGTTGGTAGGATAAAGGAGGACTACCAAACATGTGTTGATTTTGGTAAAATCTACCGAGTTGTTAGCAGTGGGGATAGGAGGAGGTATAGTGACTTCTTTATTTCGGATGGTTACTTACTCAGGGCTAATAAGATGTGTGTTCTTCATACTTCACTTAGAGATTTTCTAAATTGGGAGTTACTTACAAGAGTGTTGGCTGGACATTTTGATAGGGATAAGACTAATTCACTAGTTGATGATAGGTTTTATTGGCCTCCGTTAAGGAAAGATGTGCAAAGGATTGTGTCTAGATGTCGAACGTGTCAATTAGGTAAGGCTAAAAAGAAGAACAGTGGACTTTATACAACTCTTCCACTACCACATGCTCTATGGAAGGATTTGAGCATGGATTTTGTGTTAGGAATACCTCAGACTGCTTGAGGTCATTACTTCATCTTAGTTGTGGTTAATAGATTTTAAAAAATGGCTCATTTCATTCCTTATAGTAAACAAAATGATGCGTCCCATATTGCTAAGTTATTCTTTAGAGAGGTAGTTAAGTTTATACAACTCTTCCACTGCCATATGCTTCTTGGAAGGATTTGAGCATAGATTTTATGTTAGGAATACCTCGGACTGCTTAAGGTCATGACTCCATCTTAGTTATGGTTGATAGATTTTCCAAAATGGCTCATTTTATTCCCTATAGTAAACAAAATGGTGCGTCCCATATTGCTAAGTTGTTCTTTAGAGAGGTAGTTAAGTTACATGGGTTGCCAGATTCCATAGTATCTAATAGGGGTGTCAAACTTGTGAGCTATTTTTGGAAGACCCTTTAGAAATTATATAGTACTAACTTGTTTTTCCCTCCGTCTTTCACCCCCGAATTGATGGCCAAATAGAGGTTGTTAATCATAGCCTTAGGGACATGCTTAGATGTACTGTTGGTGAAAAACATGGTACATGGGATTTGTTGTTGTCTAATGTTGAGTTTGCCTATAACAATTCTGTTAATAGGAAAATAGGGTTGAGCCCTTTTGAGTGTGTTTAAGGCTACAAGCCTCGCACTCCCTTTGACTTAGTTCCTCTTCCCCATCACTTTCAGATTTCTAAACATGTTGAATCATTTGCCCAACATATCCATGATTTGTATGCTAAGGTTAAATGAAAGATTGTCATAAGTAATTTGAACTACAAGCTTGCTGTTGATGTGCATTGTAGGGGTAAGGAATTTAATGTTGGTGATGAAGTTATGGTTCATATAAAACCTGAGCAACTAGCAAAAACTAATTTTAAAATGGTACATGCTAGATCCATGGGCCCATTTTCTGTTTTAAAGAAGCCTGGACCAAATGCATATGTGCTTGATTTGCCTGCTGAACTTAATATTAGTCCTGTCTTTCATGTGAAAGATTTATCATTTTATCAAGGCACCTTTAAGCATCCTGTTTTGTCGAGTGGACCTTTTGCAGGAACACCCATCCTAAAGGCACCTCAGTTCCCTAAGGCAAAGGATGATATTGACAATATTTTTAACGATGAGTCCTTAAGTTTTACTATTGGTGGTGGTCGTCATTACCTAGTTCAATAGACGGTACGCCTGTCTTTAGATGCTACTTGGATGTTTGAGGATGACCTTCGTAAGTTAGACCTAAAGCTCTTAGATTGGTATTTACAGTCACACTCAACGAAGTCAAGTTTCCTTCAACTAAGCGAGAATGATGTAGTGCCTAAAAACTTTAGGCAAACTTATTTTAGGCATAGAATTAGAAAATAAATTTTAATTAGGATTCTTTGTTATATTCATTATTGCTGGGTTTATTTATTTCCTTTAATAGTTTATTTCTTTCTTTTCATATTTATTTCCTTTATGTTTTCACCTCATATAAATAGGGGAAACAAAACCTTTGGAAACAGTTTTGATATTATTGAATTAAAAGAAATTTCCTTTCCCCTGGTTTTATTCTTTTTCTTCTTCTCTTTTCTGTTCTCTCTTTTGGTTTTAGTCCTATTTGCTCTACATCATTCAGCAGCAGCTTCGAGCTACAATTCAACCTTAATGTAGCTATTATCTCTCAAAAGTCAAAACGAGGAATTTGTAGAGCTCTTTATTAGCTTTAAAATGACACCCAAATCGCATAAAATAGACTTATACAGCCAAAGTTGTACCTAAAATATTGCAATTGTTCTGATCAACGATGGTGCGTAAGTCACAATTTTGAAGCTAAATTTGAGCCCTTTAACATGCAAATTGAATTTCAAGTTTTTCATATGACTTGTAGCTCTAGATGTTAGCTTTCCAATGAATAAAAAAAACACTCCATTTCAATCTTTGTAGCTCAAGATATGATTTTTCTACTGAAATATTGTCAATCTATTAAAATCCTGAAAGAACACAACCATTAAAACTTGTAAAATTACAAATGAAATCCACTTTTTATCAATTAAATTAAGATATGCTCTATGCTATAAAAATATACTCAAAAAAAATCTTTAAGGTTCAAAACAAATTAAAACAAGCTAAATAGGAGATAAATAAATATAACAATTGTAAGCTCATCGAATTCCCCCACACTTAGCTTTTACTCATCCTCTAGTAAATTAAACCTTAAACTCAAAATAAAAGTAATCTTAAAAAGATAGAAACATGCCTTTGAGCTAAAGAGGTAATAAGATAATTCTACATTCAATGGTCTTGAAAACTCAACAAAGGAATTAAGCATGCAACCTACCATGCAATAGCAACTTAAAATAAAATATGTCCGTAAAAATAATTTTTTCACAAGACAAGTAGATAAGAACTTATGCACCAAGTAAAGAGAACAAACCAAATAAACAAAAACTCAAAAAGCACATCTAATCTTACCACAAACACATGGAAGATAACAAATCAATTGAGAATGTATTTCTTGTTCTGATTTTAATCAATTTTTTAATCTTGTTTTGTTTTTTTCTTGTGTTGCATTGTTCTTTTGTTTTGCCATTTAGCGAGTATATAACAAGGGCGTGGCCATACCTGAGCTATTAACTCAACACAATTTCAAAGTGATTTTTTACCATACTTATACTTTCAGTATTTTTCGAATAGTGATCGACTTTTACTTTATGACCAAACCCCTACTTACTTCAATGCCCAAAAATAGCGGAGTAACAACCTTTTATTCATTAGAACATAACAATTTCAACATTTTTTTCACAAATGATTCAAATCATCCATCAACCGAGCAAACCACAAATCCAACTTAATAAGCTCATAATCTAACAAGGTTTAAATAAGCATATCAGTTTGATGCAAAAATTAACTTCTCAAGATAATCATCAACTAACTTTATCGAAAATTGTAAAAAATATTTAAAAATAAGATTTTAGAGTTGTCTAAAGACAAGTGAAGTACTAACTTAACACTCAAGATAAGCATTCAAGAACCAAAAAGTGAAATTTTCTTAATAACTCAAACCAATGCTCAAAAGTATGAGTAAAAAATTTTAGTTCAAAGATTTGGAAAAATAAAATAAAAATTAAGAAATGAGGGCAAAAGCTTAACTACTCCCCCATACTTAAATTGAACATTTTCCTCAATGTTCATAATAAAAACACAGATGATGAAAAGAAAATGTACCACTCTAAAAGTTGCCTTGATTTTGATTCATAGCTTGGAATTAGACTTCAGCTCGCTACAACTATGTTTCAATTTACTTCTGGCCTAAAAAAGTAATACTTGACCAAGAAAATCAATTGTGAGAATAAAGAAACCTGAAAAATAAAAGAAGGAAAAAATATTAAAAAAAATCCTTATTGTTTGTAGCACAAGACCACGTTTTGGGTTACTTTGAGAATCCCCATAAAATGACTTCAACTTACGCGTCTCAGTGTTGAGCACTTTGTTTGTTTTTAAACTTTTAAGCCCGACTACATCATGAGTAGAAATATCAGTAATAACAAATGGTCCAGTCTAATTTTGCTTAGACTTACCAAGCAACACTTTCCATGTTTTCTTATGTTTGAGCAACACCTTCTGTCCAACCATAAATGGCATTTCCTGCTCTTGCTACAACTTGGCATTTTTTTTCTTACCTTTTTTGTGCCAACTTTGGTTAGTTCTCAAAATTTGCTCCTAATTCATTCTACACCAAAGTATCAATTTTTTCAATAAAAGAAACAAAATTATCATTGTTAATTTCCTTCAACAGTGTGTAAAAAATATTGAACTGTGTAATTTTGCTATCAAATTCCATTGCGAGAGTGCCAGTATCCACATCAATCTTGGTCTTAAAGGTCTTTAAAAATGGTCTTCTTAACAAAATAAGAGCAGTTAGGTCTTTACTCTCTATATCAAGCACGTAAAAATTAGCAGGAAAAATTAAATTATTTACTTGCACAAAACATCTTCAACTAGGCCCTTGGGATAGACATTAGATCTATCAGTTAATTGAATCAAAACACCAATTTCACTCAAAGGTCCAAGTTTCAAAAAAGCATATATAGTATATAGCACAACATTAATTAAAGCTTCTAAATCTAACATAGTTTTTTCCACCTTAAAATTGCATATTACACATGATATAGTAAGCATACCAGGGTCCTTACACTTCTAAGGCCACTTCCTTTGGATTATCGCTAACACATTCTCACCAACTTTGATCATCTCATCAGTTTGTTGCTTCTTTTTATTGGTGCATAACTCCTTTAGAAACTTGGCATTATGAGGCACTTGTTTGATTGCATCAAGTTAAGCAATGTTCATTTCAACCTTCCTAAAAGTCTCAATAATTTCCTACTCTATTTCTTCCTTCTTTGATTTCACTAACCTACTAGGAAAAAGAGGAGGAATTAGAATTTTGACTTTGAAAAAATTGGCTTTTTACTCACTTCCTCAGTTTGTGCATCAGAAGTTACTGGTTTTAGGGAATCTTGTTCCTTTTTTGGTGTTGCCATTTTTTATGTGGTGGTTTGTACTTCTTTGCCACTTTGACAACATTAGCATGCCCTTTTAGGTTGATTTCAACTTGAGATGAGAGTCTCCTTTTTTCAGCTTCAATTTAGTTCAATGAGGCTGCAAGTTGTGAAATTTGGTTCCCCAAATCTTTAATCCTAGCTTTTGTTTCCTATTGAAATATTTGAGTGATAGTAGCTAAAGCTTTCACAATATCCTCTAAAGCCATACGTAAACTTGGTCATTGGTTTTATTGTGGATAAGTTGGTTTGTTGTAACAAGGAAATGGGTACCAAGCCCGGTTACTTGGCTACCCATATCTCAAATTCAGGTGGTCTCTACAACCAAGATAATATTCATTCACATAAGGGTCACACCTTTTTGGTTGGCTAACAAACTCGCTTACTGCATTCATTTAAGGTACTGTATCCTTTTGACGTTGTTGGCACGAGTTGGTAGGGTGTCCTTGAAAAAAAACAAATATCACAAACTCTAGGATTCTAAACTTGTCCTAAAGCAACTTGTTTAACAAGAGATGTTAGTTTAGAAAGTTGAGCTTCAATACTATAAGTTCCCACCTTATTTACCTTCTTCAGTGCATGGTTTACCCCTGTCCCAAACTATTGCAGGTTGGTTGCCATTTTAGAAATCAGGTCATTTGCTTGTTCAGGTATTTTTTGTACAAGTGCTCCTCCACCTACAACATCCAACATACTTTAGTCCATGAACAATAGCTCTTCGTAGAAGTACTATAGTAACAATTGGTTAAAAGTCTGGTGGTGTGGACAACTTGCACATAGTTGGTTGAATCTCTCCTAGTATTCATAAAGGCTTTCTTTATTGCACTTCTGAATCTTGCTAATTTTCTTCTATATCATTCCAACCCTTGAAGCTAGAAAGAACTTCTCCAAAAAAATTGTCTTCTGGTCATTCCAAGTTCTAATTGAACTGGAAGGAAAGTAATACATCTAGTCATTTGCCTTGTCTACCAAGGTGAACGGGAAGGCTCTTAGCTTAATCTATTCTTCTATAACTCCTTGTGGCTTTATGGTTGAGCAAACAATATAAAATTCTTTCAAGTATTTATGGGGTCCTTGCCTACAAGTTCATGAAAGGTAAGCAATAAATGAATCAATTCAGATTTTAATTCAAAAGCTACCTCAATATCAGGAAAATCGATGCACAAGAGTTGTTGGACAATGTCAGGAATTGTAAACTCTCTTAGTATTCTTTGCACGGCCATCTTTACAACAATAATAGCTCATTCCTTGCTTTCAAAGTCACTGTTTGTAAATGTTAAAGCTGTAAGACTGACCACTTCCCGTTTTGCTTTCCTATTTGTTTTTGTTGTCTTCTCAATCTCTAGATCAAACAGTAATTCATCTGGATGAAAAGATCTTGGAATAAGTCAATTTACTTAAAAAGAAACTATAACAGAAAAACAAATCTCCCAGTAATGATGTCAAATTTTTGGTCGACTGTCGAAACCACCAAAATAATTCTAGTTTCACTAACAGCTTAGAATAAATAAATTTGTATTATAGCAATGAAAACTAAGTCGAATCTCAAGAAAAATTTTTAACTGAAAGCTTCCTAACAAAAAATTAAAATAAAAGAATGAAGGGATCATTTGCAATCAGAAATAAAATTACAAACTAATGAGAGAACAAAAATTAAAAAACTTATGAAGTAAGAAATCAACAAAACAATCAAGAATGCAAACTTTGGTATTAGTAACTTCCACCACCAAATTCCTACAACTGATCATTGATGCATAGATAGATTAATTAAGACTTTAAATATTCATCGTTAGAGCTATCTTCCTACCTCTCCTTAGTCATAGTTAATTAGAAAATAAGTGATCTAATTAATACTAACTATTAAATGACTTAAGACAAGCACTTTGGTTTAATTTAACAATTGCATTAAAAATTAAAGAGATTGATGAAGCTAAACAACACAAACACAAGTGATTGCATTTAATTTAGATAAATGTTCTCCCTAAGATTTATGACTTTTGATGCAATAAATCAATAAACCTTATTGGTTTCACAAATTATAGAGATCAAACAATTACAAATTTGATTTCTAACCCAGCAATAAATTGAATTCAAATAACTACTAGTAGGCCTCATAAGCACATAAGCAAAACAATCATGAAATTAATTATAGAAGAACACCTAATACTGAAAGTATTAATTAGTTGAATAAAAACAACTTTAATCTCACAGTACTGAAGAATATGAGATTTCGGTCTCATTCAACTAAGAATAAAAAAATTAGCCAGATATGGTCATGGAAAACAAAGAGAAGGAAAAGAGAAAAGGAAGATATGGACCAAAAACAGGATGAGAACAGCCATGCTCCTCTTCTATTATTTGAATAAAAATCTAACCTAAAGGAAAAAAACAATGAAAACTTCCTAAACCCTTTACAATGTTTTAAAATAACCCTACACAGATATAAAAGATTAAAAATAACTATAATGTCTTAATATGACCAAAAGAATGGTGTCTTTAAGTTGGAATTTTCACCTACATGGTTCAAAAGCCTTCAAAATTAATCTACATCAAAACTGGTTTTAAAGTTGTGAGCCAAGAAACATTTTAAAACATTAGCAACAACTTCGAGAAAAAATTCAACCTTGATGTAGCCATTATCTCTCAAAACTCAAAACATGAAAGTTGTAGTGCTCTTTCTTAACTTCAAAATTGAATCATATAAAACTGATATCTACAGCCAAAGCTATGCCCAAAATACCGCAACTGCTTTTGAACTAGCAATGGCATGCAAATCATGACTTTGAAGCTAAATTTGAGTCCCTTAACGTGTAAATTAGGTTTCAATGTATTCATATGACTTGTAACTCTAGATGTTAGCTTTCTAATGAATAAAAAAATCACTCCATTTCAATTTTAGTAACTAAAGATATGATTTTTCTACTGAAATATCACCAATCTATCAAAATCCTGAAAGAACACAACTATTAAAACTTGTAAAGTTGCAAATTAAACCCATTTTTAATCAATTAAGTCTAGATATGCTCTAAACTATAAAAAAAAATACTCAAAACATACTCAAAATAGATATTTAAGGTTCAAAACATAGTAAAATAATCTAAATATGAAAGAAGTAAATATAACAATTGTAAGCTCATTATGTCACTAACGATAGATCCAACAATGATAGATGTAGTAGCTGATACACAAAATAAATGAAAATGGAAAATTACACAAAGTTTTTGAAGTTTGTTAAAAATTGCATTAGTACTCTAATATTTCAAAACCAATAGCTTCCCACATTTACCATTAAGTTTTTAACAGCTAATGGCGTATTCGGTAACAAACTGTAACATATTAATGGTCAATATGGGCCAAAACTATGACTTCAGTAATTCAATTGAAATCACTCAAAACTATAGTGACTAGATCTATCTAGACCAATAACTAGTGTGATTTTTTTTGTACTTTTATCTTTTTTAAAACTTTAATGTTAATCCTTGGATTTGGATTGTAATTTGAAAACCACCCCTTTTGCATCTGATTCCATATGTATACATATGGGGCTTACCGGCCTCCAAGAAACTTACATTTTCATGAAAAGTCTTTTCATATGTCATTATGAACATTATTATGAGATGACTAGTTTAAAAATTCGAGGCTTTGTCATGTGCCCCATCTTTAATTTTTAATTTAGAGCAAGTTCGGATACAATTAATGACATTAATTGGTCAACTAATAAGAGTAGTCAAATGATGGCATGTGGGAGAGGTAAGAAAAGCGGGCTGAACCTGGTCAAATTTACAGTTCTGTGCCATTGGTAATTTTCTCCCCTTCCCCCACGAGAAACCAACCTTGATTAGCTGTCCCTGTCCTCTACCAAGCACGAAGCTACTGCCCACTACATAAACTCCGCTGCCAGCCACCAATAGCTCTGCATCCAGTTCCTCTTAGCATCCTTCACCTTTGGCAACTCCCTGTCAAAGACACTGGCGGCTTCAATTTTCAAGAGCAATGTACGTATGCCTTTCACTATTCACTGTCGCCACTATTAACTGAGATAATGGGCTTTTGAATTCGAGCTCTTGTCCGATTCTCTTGCACAACCTCTAGCTTCACCGATAAACTTGGTTCAACCACATATGAACCCTCGCTTAACCATCCTACCGTTCCCTAAACCATCGCCCAAAAAAGCTCGTTATAGCACCATCCATAGACCACTGTGTTGGATCTACCAATTGCCACCATATCCACACATACACACGAATCTAGGCCAACCCATTTTGCCATTAATGGATGCTTAGCTGTGAAGGCACAAAGATATAATTACGGCCAAAATTAGGAACTTTTTCATACTTAATCATGAAAAATTTGACCCAAAATGGCATTAATGAAGGCTAATTATTATGATTTTATGCCCTCAAGTTTCAAAAATAGCATAAACCCTCCCCTACTTTTCAAATTAATATCGTTTCTAATTCTCAAGCATCAGTCAGTAACAAGTTTGTTAAAATAGATAGTCTATCTAAAATTGGTATTGGTATTCTGAAAATTGTAAATTGTATGTACATTCATATCAAGTTATAAGATTTTACTAGAAATGAAAATGTATTGATTGTGGGAGCGTAAGTGTAAGAAGACAATGAGCTTGGGGCATATTATGAGGATTATATCTAATTTAGAAACTTCTGTATTTCAATTGCAAAATTTAATTGTGAAAAGGCAAAAACGTAACAAGGGCAAAAATTTAAAGGTAGAATGAGAACTTACCCCTAACCTGTAGTATGATTTTTCATAATTTTTATAACCTTGGTTACTTACAATAGGTCAAAATTCATAATCAACCTTAAACTTGACCAAAAAATGGATAGATGACCCCCTCAAAAATCTCTTTTTGGACACGAGCCTCCAAACTCACTTAATCAAGAGACATGAGCCCTTTTGTCGGCCTTCATTACCAACATGCATGTGTTTCTAGAATGCTTCACAACATTTTAGAATGCCAATAAATTATGACTTAGTTGATTTCCTTTCACATTTTATCAATTTTAACCAAAGCTTCCTCCACCAACAAGCTTGGCATCTTCTTCTTAGTAGGATGGAGCAACATGACCAACCTCGATAGTGTCACTAATAACAACACCGTTACAAACAAGCCTATGACAAGAGCACCCCAACTCCATGCCAAACTAGCCGCAACATCCTTCAGCTCACCGTAGACCTTGCATTGGTCAAAGCCCACAACCCACTTGACACCAACATCTACTACAAAAAACCAACTGCTTCAGCCCAGGCAAACCATTCTTGAACTCTGTCTTAATTCGAGACCTAAGCTTTCAGGCTGAATGGGTTGGTGTTGTGCACTATAGAGGGGGCGAATACAAGCAAGTGAGGGAAATGGACCTTTTTGTATGAGCAATTGGTAAGGGAAAGGGCTATGTTCGTGAAATATGGAGGTGGCTTTAACAAAGCAATATTGTGGTGTTAGGGCGATAGTGACATGTTGAGAAATGAGATGCAAAATTTTAATGAAGTTAAAGTTGTAAAAGTTTAAAGGGGATCATCCAAAGTTACAATTTATTAGTATTTCAACCCAAAATAACTTGAAATATTCAGGAAAAAAAAAACATGCATGTTACTAACAGAGGCTGATAGAAGGGCTTAAATGTGGTGACCCAGTTAATTCAAGGGCTTATAAAGGTCGAGTCAACATTTGATGGGGTGTTTGTTTGTTTTTAGTTAAGCATGAGGGCTGATTATGGATTCTGGCTATAATAAATTCTAGTCAAACAATGTAAAAAAGCAGTCTTGCCATCAATGGTGATAATTACGTCAATTTTTTACAATTGACATGCTAACCAAAAATTTTTTAGCATGCCTCCTAAGGCAAATTTCTCTAATTTTATCCTTAATTGTGGTCATTTTTATCATGCTTCTAATATCTTTATTTTTATTTTTATTTATTAGCATATATTTGTTCATCCATCGCATCATTCTTATCTCTGCTAAACTTGGAGTTTATGCTAGCAGTATTTCCCACCAAAATTTTTAGGCACAGTCTTAAGTCATCAATAGACTTTCAACTTAATTTTGGGTGAAAAGGGGAATACCCTTCATTTCTAAGGGGCAATTAATTTTCTAGTAAAATTAATGCAATATTATACATTATTTTTTGTATAAAGTGATCATTTGTTAAAATTATAAATTTTTGGAAATCTTATATATTAATAAAGGTCTAATACCCCTTTTGCCCCTCAAACTTTGTCAACTCAAACACTTAACCCTTTGTACTTTAACTTAGGTTGACTCATGTTGGATTTGTTCCATTCATGGCTCACATTTATTTGATTTTGATGATAACAAAACATATTTGTTTTATGTGTTTCAAAGCTTTACATAAAGATTTATACATTGGTCTTTTATTGATAAAGTTTTGATCTTTCTAAGGAAAATTATTTCATAAGTATATTTGAAGTATTTATGTTAATTCAAGCATTGCTTGTGAAGGAAGAAATCATTTTGGAGAAAAATTTATTGAAGTTTGAAAGTTTAGAAGTAAGAAAATCCTGGAACTGCGTTTTCATTCGAGTGAAATGTTTTCAACCGGGTGAAACTGGAGTCAGTTTTCGAACCCGAGAGAATTTTATCTCTGGACAAGAAAATCATTCGAGTGAAATTTTTTCAACCGAGTGAAACTGGAGTCAGTTTTGGAACCCGAGAGAATTTTATTTCTGGACAAGAAAATCATTCGAGTGAAATTTTTTCAACCGGGTGAAACTGGACTCAGTTTTCGAACCCGAGAGCATTTTATTTCTGGACAGGAAAATCATTCGAATGAAAAAGTTTCAACCGGGTGAAACTTGGATTCCAGACCTACGCACGAGTTTCCGGTCCGAAAAATCTTTGAAAAATAAATATAAATTCATGCCACGTCAGATTCCACGTGTATAAAGCACTGACAGCTCATTAATTACAAATATAGCCGTTGGAAGTCAATCGTTGAATTTTGTTATCAGACAGAATTTTCAACCGAGTGAAAATATTTCACCAGAGTGAAACTGGGCGACAGATGCAAAAACCTGTCAAATTTGACAGCAACGGTCACCTGTTTTCTTGGAGACATTTCTGACCTTCCCAACGGTTCTTCAACGTCTCTTTGGCCCCCAAATGAGCATAAATACATGGAGAAACATCTTGGAGATAACTCTTGGCCATTAGAAGTGAAGATTCATCATCAAATACTCATCAAAGTGTTCATCATTTGAGAAAAGAGCCAAGAGTTGTGCTTTCACTTGTATATCTAGCTTGAGTACTATTGTGTGAGCTTGTAAGATTGTAAACATTTCAAGCCTTAGAATCTCTTGAGTGTAGAGCGGTTTCTAGTGAGCCTTGAAGAAAACTAGGGAGTGGTTTCTAGTGAGCCTTGGAGAAAACTAGAGATTGGTTGGGTGTGAACTTTGAAGAAAATACCATTGTAATTTTGATCAAGACATAGTGGAGGAAATCTCAAGTGAGCAAGCTTGAGGAGAGGACGTAGACTCCGGTTGGTGGAGTTGAACCTCTATAAATCCCGGTGCACTCTTTTCCTTATCCTCATTTATTTACTTGCTTTATTTGAGCTTAACATTACTTGATTGTTCTTGATCTTTGGTTGAGTGAATTTAGTTGTAAATTTTGATTTTGCTAAAGTTTTTAAAACAACCAATTCACCCCCCTTCTTGGTTGCACTTGGGCCAACAACTCACCTCCTAAAACTTTGAAAAGTCAAACACGACCTAACCCGATTTGACCAAAAAAGTCAACGACCCGAATCCAAACCCAAAAAATCTCAAAACCTGAAATATTCTAACTTGAGATAACCTGCACCTCCAAACCTGAGACTAACCTGACCCAAACCCGAAAAGATTTAATTCTAAACCCGACAAGACTTGAATTTAACCCAAATCAACATAAAATATATGACCAACAAACATTTAAAAATTCATGATTTTTTATATATTAATTATTTATCTAAATTGTACATTAATTATGACCATGTAAATTAAGAAATTCAAAAAATACTTTAAAAATATTTTTTGTTTAGATGTCTTATGGAATTTAAATAGCAAATTAATAAAATAATTTGTCTTGGTTTGTTTAGAGGTCTTCCAGGATTTATTGATTGAGAGAACTTAATAATTTTCAGTATTCTCAAATTTTAGTATAATCCTATAGAGTTACTAAATCAAACTTTGATTCTTTATAATATAAAGGACTTATTTCATCATCTATCATCATTAGTTGCCTTCTACATTTGATAGCAAGACTAAACTATATAAAATTTTAATTCAAAATACTAATAAAACGCACATTGGTTCGAGATGATTTGATTTCACATAGTTTGCATAGGCTCAAGTTCAAATTACTTAAAGCATTATTTCCCATTCAAAACTCAAGCTTTGTAAAAATAACCAGATTTTTCCAGAATTTAGTGATTTTGTCCCAAGCTTTTCAATTTTGATAAATTTGTCTCAAACTCTCGAAAGTTGACAAATTTGCCTCCAAAATTTCAATTTTACTTAGAACTTTCTAAAAGCCTCTAATTCACACCGAAACACTTTCATTTTGCCTATACTAACTGCAAACGACCTCTAGGGCTCCAAATTAGTACCTAAAAAAAATTAATTCATTTTTTGACCCTAAAAAATGACTCTGAATTCCTAAAAAATTATAACTCGAATTGGCATCTAATCTTACCAACTGGTTAGTTCCAAAATGACTGAGTTTATAGTTTCATGAATCAAATTTGCAAAGTTCAAAATTAGGTATTTTTATTAAAATAATTGTATATTAGATTATTTTTATTAAATTAAATATTTTAGATTATTTTTTATGCCTAGTAATTTTTTAGTTATGAGGTACCTAAATTTTGAAATTTTCATTTTAGCCACCCATAGAAATTGGAACATGGGTCTCCAAACTTTTCAAATATTTGCATAAAAAATCAAATTGTTTAATTTAATTTTTAGCAAAACCTAAATAAAAATTTAAATTAATTCAGTTATTCTAGCATATGCACTAATAACCTGATTAGACCCGAATATCAACCTAAATCTGACACGAAACCCAAATAACCCAACCTAAAGTTACCCGAGACTGAAATCAACCCAACCCGAGTTAAGCCCGAACCCGAATTAGCTTGACCCAAATCCGAAATTAGCTCAACCCAAAATCGACCAAAACCCAAATTACCCAATCTGAACCCGAATTGATGCTAACCCGACTGAATCCAAACCTGAATGGCCCAACCCAACCCACCCAATTGCCATGTCTACTCTTGACGAATGAAAATGAATGATAAATGAAAGGAGAATGACTTAAGTAATAATTTTCCCATTGTTTCTAATGCAAGCTTTCTAAAATATCAAGGGAAGAACAAAAATCAACAGAGCTTACCTTACCTTTCTTTTTTATTATTAATCTATTTTCTTTCTCAATAAAAGGTGTCTCTCTATTTCTCTTACCAATTGATTATTGTCTCTTTGCTCTGTCTGAACATATAATGATACACTAAATTTTGACAAATTGACGTTAATTTTTTATGCAAGATTGTTGGTGATGGGTCGATTTTCTTTCAATTGCTTCTATTGGCTCTATCCTTTAATCCGAGTCACAAATTCAAATTATCTGAAGTGAGAAGAGAACAAAAAAAAAAACAAAAAAAGATGATGCCGGGTTTGAAGGCGGCAAAGGTGACAGTTCTCATTGCTGCATGAGCCCCATTTGAGATAAGTTATGAAACCCATAGCTGCCGTTCCGGTGGCCGCAAGCATGCATTCAAGCTGTCATTTATGAGAGCAAAAGAAGGGAGTGAAGGACGTGCATATAAACCAAAATCCAGAATTTTTATTTTCACAATAATCACCATTACTCTCTCTGAAATCATTGACAATTATTGGTATCCAGCTATTGCTTTCACGAATTGGTATTTGAATTCTAAGTTGGCATCACTGAGGAGCCGATTTCGTCGAATTTAAGCTTCTTTGAATGGTTCCATCGTTAATTTGGATGTGGATTAGGATTTTCCCATTATGCTTCTGGGTCGTAGGGAAACGCGGAAGAGAGAGTAAGGTTTCGGGCCTTTCAAAGTAAACAAGACTTTGGTCAGAAAGGGAGAACGGCACGGCTTGGATGCAGGCACTCCGACCAGGCAGTATGAAAATCCCATGGCCTCCGATAAAACAGGAAAAATCATATGGCATGAAGTGGAAAAAATGTTTACTTAGTCCTTTATCTTTCCTGTTTTGTTTATTATGATCCTCATATAAGTCAAACAAACATTTTTGTGACAGAAAACATGCATGTAACTGGCATTGATTCATTAAACTGAGGTGATAAGGTAAAAAGTCTCACTTTGCAAAGTTCAAGAGACGAGTCAACTTGAGTCACTGTTCATAAGGTCAGTCTGAGTTAACAAAGTTTAAAGGCCAAAAGGGGTTTTGGGCCTATTAAGAAGTCCAAAAATTTTATCTTTTTATTTTTATTTTTTTGAAAAATGAGTACTTTTATTAATTTTTACTTTTAAGTTATATAAGTTTAAAATTTAATAAAAAATATTTCATTTTTTCAAAAATTATTTAAAATTACATTCTAGACTTCTCGAAGTGCAAAATTTCAATAAATTGACAATTTAAAAAATAATTATTTTATATATGAAAAATGCACAACAATACATTAACTTTAATGAAAAACACTACAACACAGATTTTAAATCACGACTGAAAATTGCGACTGCAAGTCAGTTACTAAGTGTTTCAGTCACTAATCAATCATAAGTAAAAAGGTGAACTTTTTATTTCAGTCGCCCACATATCAGTTGTCTTTTAGTCAGAAACTTTTTATAGATGTGACTATTAGTCGCCTTTTAGTCGGAAACTTTTTATAGATTTGACTACAATTGCCCTTTAGTCGCTTTTTTATTTAGAACTTTTAGATTTTTAGGGTTTATGTTTTTTTAGAGTTTAGGATATATGTATTAGCATTTTTTTTGTCTTAGGGTTTGAAATTCTTTTTTAAGGTTTAGGGATATAAAATTAGGATTTAGAGCTTTTAAGAGATTAAAGGTATTGGATATAGATTTAGGATTTGAAATTTTTATTTAAGGTTTAGGGTTTGAAATTAGTATAGGGTTTTGGAATTTATTTTAGGATTAATTTAGAGCTTTTTTATAATTTAGGGTTTGAGAATTATTTTAGGACTTAGGGATATATATAGAATTAGGATGATTTAAGGGTATTTAATTAAGTATTAGGGTATTGAAATTTAGGGTATGGGATTTGCATTTAGGGTTTAGGATTTAGGGTTAATGATATATATTAAGTTTAGGATTTAGGGTTAATGGTATAGATTAAGTTTAGGGATTACGGTTATATATTTAGGGTTTAGGATTTAGGGTTACATATTTAGGGTTTAGGGTTATATATTTAGGGTATAAACTAGGTTTAGTGTTTAGGGTTGAATTAGGGTTTGTATTTAGGGTTTTGGGTTTAATTAGGGTTTAGTGTTTAATTAGGATTTGTATTTATGGTTTAGGGTTTGCTTTAGGTTTTATGGTTTAATTAGGTTTTATATTTAGGGTTTAGGTTTTAGGGTAAATGGTAGTTAGGTTTAGGGTTTAGGATTTAATTAATATGATTTGTATTTAGGGTTTAGGGTTAACGGTGGTTAGGTTTAAGGTTTAATTAGGATTTAGGTTTTAATTAGGGCACGTATTTAAGGTTTAGGTTTTAATTAAGGTTTGTATTTAGAGTTTAGGGATATAATGTATCATATGTATCATAATGTATCACACACACACACACACATATGTATGTATGTGTGTGTGTGTGTGTGTGTGTGTGTGTGTGTGTGTGTGTGTGTTTGTGTGTGTGTGTGTGTGTGTATATATATATATATAATGATAATGATATATCATATATTTTAATGTATTTACTAAATATATCATATATTTTGGGTTTAATTTAAGGCTTTAGGGTTTACTGTTAATTAATAAGGGTTTAGGGTTTATGGATATAATATGTCATATATTATAATGTATCATTATATACATATATATATGTGTGTGTGTGTGTGTATGTATGATTATTATTATTATTATTATTATTATTATATTAAAAGCCCATATATTATACATAAAAACTTATATATCATACACCCAACTAAAATTCAAACCCAACCTAACTCTAACCATATATACCCGCATATAGCATCTTCTTACTCTCATCTCTTAATTGTCTTTCACTTTCATCTCACTCTCATCTATCATCTTCGCATCATCGGTGGTGCCAGATTTTTGCCTCACCCAGCCGTGCAACATTGCCCGTCCACCTCACCTGTCATCCTCCTCGCCGCCATCTCCTCTGCTTGCTTGATCTCCTCACCGTTGTTTCCTCGGCCTTGTCAATCTCCTCGTCGTCCACCTCGCCACGCCGTCGCCTTCTTGATCTTCTCCTCGACCTCACAACCATCAGAATCGGTTTCCTCAGCCTCGCCGCTATTGCTTCCTCGGCCTACTCGTCGTCCTCCTTGCGGTCACCTCCTCTACCTGCCCATCATCCTCCACACCGTCACCTCTTGGGCCTACTCATTGTCTACCACGGTCTTCTCAACGGCCCATCGTCTTCTCCGCGGCCTCGTCACTGTCCTCCTCTGTCCCCTCCACCCCGCTCGTCAGCCTTTACCTCCTCCAGATCTAAGTTTTAAAACTTTTGAATTTTCTCCATATTCAATTTTGAATTTTGTAATTTTTAAATTTTATATTTTTGTATGAAAATTTATTTTTACATTAATATTAATGTATTTTATTTAAATTTAAATTTCATTATTTGATTATTTTATTTTTAATAATCAAAGTAAGTTAATATTCATACAAGGAATTATCAATTAAATAACAAATAAATAATTGACTAAATTGAATAATATTAATTAAATAACAATTATATTAAATAATAATGTAATTTTTTGGAAGGAAAAGCTCCCAATATATCAACTAAATTACAACTAAAAGGGCAGTCACTATTATAGTGACTAAAAGAGTTAGTCGCAAATTCGTGACTGAATTTTGACTGATATTGTCAGTCACTTTTTTCAGTCGATTTTCAGTCGAAAACCATTTCCAACTTGAAAAAATCTAAATACTTTTTGCAGTTGTAATGTAGTCAGTTTTGGACTATATAGCAACTGAAATCTGACTAAAATATGAGTCACTATTTTGCATTCATCTTATAATGAAACAAATTGGCTCTAAATGATATGGATCATGGGTAAGAGGAGGTTGGGTGTGACTATAACAAGGCAAGGAGATCTTCATGCAGTTCCCCATCATTCTCATTTCTACCATTGCCTACATTACCAATGGACAATTCATAGTCTTTATTGTCTTCATCGCCAATAGTAATAAAGGGCCTAAATGAGGAAGGTAATTGTGAAATACCTCTATATCCCATATCGGAGAAATGTGAGAAATATCGGAGAAATGTGAGAAGCCTTATGTCAATATATGAACTGAAGTTCCAGAGCATAAGTACTATTTTCACAAAGAAAATCTCATGTGATATGGGTAGGTGTTTTATTGATTGGTTCTAGACTTGAGTTATTACAAATGGTATCATAACTAACTCGGGACCGTGATGATATGACATAGTTGGGACCTTTTTCTTTCTTAACAAATATAGATATTAGGCGTGCACATGCATCATCTACCAAGCAAGAAACCAAATGAAGGCATTGGGTATATAGAGAGGAGTTTGTAGCATCCTTAAATCCCACATTAAAGACATGCAAATATATAGACTCAACTTAAGTTATTGCACCTAATTTTTGTCTTTTTCAAAAAAAAAAAAAAACTTATGTGGCATGGGCAGGACCCTCTACATCTCACATTAAAAATATGTGAATATATAAACTGAACTCAAGTTACTTGCCATAAGTACCTGGTGCTTATCATTTTCATAAAGGATAGCTCATGTGACATAGGTAGAACCGCGATGATATGCATACTAGATATACACATGCACCATCTATTGGGTTTGACATTGGGTACATAATAGGAAAATCCTTATATCCCACACTAGAGAAATGTGGGAAGCCTAAAAGCACTTAGCTAAATGGAATACCCTATATATTTAAAAGGGAATGGTCAATTTGGTTGATATGGAAACAATAATGATTTATTCGACAAAAAATGAACACAATGGCCAAGTTGGGTCACTCTAGAAATATTAATGGTTTATACATTAGTTTTACCTTATAGGAACAACAAAGTGTTAATATGGAAAATATAAGTGAAAATTTTGATAATGTTGAAGAAAATAACTAGACCCAGTTAGTTTTGCATTATTTTAACACATTATTGTGCATTATTTTTTATAGAATGATTATTTACTAAAATTATTAATTTATTAAAATCTTACACTTTAAAGTTCTAAAAAGTATTTCTATAATATCTTTTGTGAAAAACAAATATTTTTTATTAATTTTATTTTTGTAGGTTGGTTAAGTTAAAAAAATTTTTTAAAAAAAACTCTACTTTTACAAATTTACTTTTTTATATTCTTCATTTCAATTAAAAATGATTCAAACGAAATCTTACAAATGAATTATAGCATAAGATTTTAAGAAACAACAAGAACATAAAACTGGCCACAAAAAGATTATTCATTCATGCGACACAGAATAAAGAATAGAGAATCAGATCAAGTTGAATATTTCAGATAAGCCAAAAATAAATCTAAAGTATAGAACTCACAAATAACTAGAACAAAGCCCATAACAAGCCAACAATAACCTAACAATGCTAGAACCAACCAGATATTAGGGGCCTATATAAGGCTATTTATAAAAATAAAAAATTACCTGTAAAACTAAAAAAAATAAAGAATGATTTTATTCTATACAATTATCTCTATACCTGTTGTTAAGGTTAGGATACGCTAGTGAGTTAAGATTACCGTGAACTTAAAAGAAAATCTAGATCTATCACTACCCGCCTTCAATAGAAAATCTACCATGCGAAAGTCTCAAATTACACTTTAATATCAATATTTAAAGCAAATTGTATGCACCATAAAATTTGATAAATAACATCATATAAGGTTGATCAATTAATAAAAACATTGGAAAAGAACTAGTAAGATCCTATCTGAAGCCCTAATCTAGCTGGAAATAACAGAGAAGGATGAAGGAGAAGCCAAAAAAGAATGAGTTTGAGGAGAGGAGGTTAGGCGGCTAGGTTTTTTGACTATTTCAAAATTAATTATTTTTTAGAATTCTTAAAGTGCAAAGTTTTAATAAAATTGAAAATTTGGACAAATAATCACTTGGATTAAATACCAAATTTACCACTAAAAAATACCGAAATAACCAAATTTACCATTAAACTTTTAAAAGTACCAAATCTCATACTGAACTTTATTTTTTTAGACCAAATTTACCACCGACGTTATAAAAATTATCATATTTTCCATTCCTCCATTAAATGACCATCAAATAAGTTGGTAAAATAATGGTTTTGATTTTTTATTCTTCACATTTTTTTTTCTAATCGTGCCCTAATTTTGCCTATCTATTAATCATGCCATCTTCTTCCTCACCAACAAATTCCGCCTCTCCAAAACAGGCACTGTTGTGAGTTTTCCAGCCCTAATCCACAAGCGCACGGGACGTGTGTAGGTAGGGTGAATGAGTATCGATCCCATGAGGATTGATTTATATTGTTTGCTAATTACCACTACCTTGAGACTCACTTTAGCTATACAAACAATAATTGATGATTTACTCACTATGAAAATAGCTAAGTTTACAACTCTACTTAAATTACTACTAAACAAGAACAACAAACACAATGCAAATTAAAGGTTTTCTAGTGAATTAACAAAACACACTCCCTATGGTTTTCACTATTTGACTTGATTAGCTAATGAATTAAGGCTAATAGTTTGGTTTTTCTACTTGTTGGTGAAGTTAACTAATTAGGCCTTTACTCTCCCAAGTGAAAATGTCACTTTCCCAAGATTATACTAGAATGGACTCCCATCCAAATTGCTTGTTCAAGAGGGGCATTACAAGTTCAATTTACCTTCACCTAATGTCCTAGACTAGTCTCCTAACAAGCCCATGGCCACTACGATTTTCTCATAATTCTAATTCCTTTTAATCTTTTCCAAGAGTTTAAAAGAAATCTAAGGTGCTATTGACTAGGGCCCTTAATCAATCAACACAACAATAAACTCAAGGAGAAGAGTAAACAAGCAATGGAGGAAAACCAAAGTCAAATAGCCATTAATCCAACCAACATAACTAATTCAAGTAGCTACAACCATAGAAAGTGTAGAGAAAACTACTCTATTATCAAACTAAACATAAACATGAAAATACATAAAAGAGCATCAATGTCTAAATACAAGATAAAAGAAGGAAAGAAGGAACCCAATAGACTCTAGATGCTTGATTCCTCAAGGCTCCTACAAGTCTTCAAGTCCTCCAAACCTTCTCCAAGCAAGAATCCACAAGTGCTCCCAAGGAAGATGAAGAAATGCAAAAATTGGTGATAAAAAACCTAAGTCTAAGATGAGAAGATGAAGATGAAGCCCCCTTCTTTTACTAGGTTCTAGGTTCTTCTATCCTTTGGAGGTGTTCCTTTCACTCACAAAACCATTTGGATAGAAATCCTTGGCCAATAGCAAGCTTGAGTTCAAATTTGAGGTAGTGAACCACTTTCCCAGGTAACTGGCGCCTAGGCCTCAGGAGAGGGTGATTGAGCGCCTAGGCCTCCAAGCTCGAGGGTGCTCTGGCGCCAAGGCCTCTAAACTCGCAGTGCTTTGGCGCTTAGGCCCTAGGAGGGGGTGCTTGGGCGCTTAGGCCTCCAGGCTCGCAGGTGCCTGGGGCCTCAACTAGCGCTTAGGCCTCCAGGGTGCATTTTTCAGGCAGCAGGCTTTTGAACTGTGGTGCCTAGGCCTCATAGTTATAAATTCCCTTGACTTTTGCATACCCGTTTTTCATTCCACTCATCTTAGTGCCATTTCAATGCTATACCCTGCTTCTCCAACCTACAAAATAAATGATCAAAGCAAGAATCGACCAAAACTATTGAGTGGTAAGGTAGAAAATTGTGGTCAAAGTTGACAAAAAGTCAACATATTTGACCACAAAATTAACATTTATCAGGCACCTCCCTTAACAAAGGCAATGTTTCCATGGTGGCCATCCTGTCGGCAATAGCACTAATAAGAGGCAACCCTGCCCATGAGCATGGTTGACGACCACATTAGCACCTAGCTACTTCACTAGCCCTGCCACCATTGCCATCAGTAGTGCATTCAAGTACCCCACTAGTTGTTCTCCATGGCAAAGAATAGAGGGCCGATGACTAATGGTAAATTCCCTTAGAGAGATTAAAGTGTCCGTAGGCTTTGCAATGCATAGGTCTTATAAAATTTTTTAAGAGGAGGATTGAAGAGATGAAAATGAAGGAGAAAATGGTTTTGGGAGAATTGGGGATTCAATGAAGGCGATTAATTTGATGGAATTGGGTCTCATGGAGGTGTGGAAGGAGATGAATGAAGAAGGCCTCATAATGGTGAAGATATGAGATGCTGTGGCAGAGTAGTGAAGAAGCCAGTAATGAAAAAGATGATGTGATTATTAGATGGGCAAAGTTAATGCACTAGTAGAAAAAATGTGAAGAACCAATGCCTAAAACTATTATTTTACTCAATCATTTGACAGTCACTTAATGGAAGAATGATGAATTTGGTCATTTTTGTAACATTGGTGGTAAATTTGGTCTTAAAAGTAAAGTTTAGTATGTGATTTAACCCTTTCGATACTTTTCAGTGATAAATTTGGTAATTAATCATAATCACTTTATAGAAGGGAGTACACTAATACAAATGCAAAAAGAACTAGCTATGAAAGTTTAGAGGTTTTCTAGAAAACTGAGGGAAAGTATAGTGATCACTGATAAAAGAGAAAGGCAGGCTGAAATATTTTTTAGAAAGAAGCATAGTCATCTTAAGATGCTGATGTATTTTCTAACCCAATAATTATGACTATGGTCCTGGACCTGTATTATGTGTTCTTATTGAATCATTTGCCGCTGGTGGTTCTCCGGTTTACCAATTTAAAGATGAGAAGGGTCAAAAATATTTTGATGCCTTAGATTGTATCGAGTGCTTACAATTCTTTGATGATGATGATGAAGATAAATCAAAGACAAAAAAGAAAAAGAAGAAGTCATCTCAAGAGCTTTTTTGCCAAAGATATAAAGACAGAGATTCAACTATTGGACTTCTTCGTGAACCATTCGAAAAGTTTGACTATTATGTCTTATATTCTGGTAAAACAGATGAACAACCTTTTTAGGCTCAACGTCTTTCTGACAAGCTGTTTGAACTTCCACATCCCTCTTCTGAAGTTAAAATGGTTCTACATTCATATTACAAGAAGGCGCTCAAACAATTAAAAAATGAACAGTCTCCTTCTCCATTTTTTAGGTTAATATGTTTGAGATGAAGGAAGAAGATTTTCCTATGTTAAAAATTGAAGATCCTTCTTCCTCTAGCAAACATAATTGGAAGATTCCACAACCAACATCTGTTAATCTAAAGAATGAAAAAAAAAAAAGGATACATCTGTTATAGAACAAGTACTTAATTGGCAATCTAATAACATGGTTTCTCATAATTGTATTCTTAGAAGAATTAAGCAGAACCAACTTCATCATGAAAAGAAAGTTGACCATACGGCCATTAATCCTTTGACAAAGTGCCAACAAAGGATTGACTACCTACATAATGAGATCTTGAATCTTATTTCTCAACAGAAAAAGTTTTCAGCACAAGAAAGAAAAATCTTGCATTTGAAGCATAACTAAAGCATCCGCAAGCCGCGTAGCAACCTAGACTCCTAGATCTGTACAATCTTTTTTTACCAATTCTTTAACCTTTGTTCTAGGCTTTTAGTCCATTTCTCTCAAACTTATCTCTTCTTATTGATGATATATTTATCACCCCACCATCGCTTTACCAACACCCAAATCCACAACCGAAACCTAGGCCCAAGCCCACTTATCCTCCTACCTAACCAAAGCCCAAATCACAAAAAGAACCAAAGCTTAAAGGCCCAGCTATTCCTGGTAACCCTATTCCTAATCCACCTACTTTTAAGCCTCTGAATACCCTACTTAAAATCCAAGAACTGACCCATGAAACCATGACCATCCATGCTAACCCAATTATTTCCTTTTTAGATCACTCGATCTATATGGCCTAACTAAATACTCCAGATACCTTGGTTCATACCACCTCTACTTCTAGCTCGTTAGAAGAAGAATATAATGATTTTGATCAAGAATCCTTAACCTCATCATCTTCTTCTGATCCTTAAATCTGTATAGCTCTACCAAAAGAATCTAGAACATCTGGAGTTCTTAACAAAGCTCATCCTTCTCCTGCAAATGCTACTCCTCCACCTAAAACTATTGTTCCTCAAGAAGCTAAATCTATGCATGAAGAAATTCCATATATAAATATTGCTCATACCTGGCATCTTTCTGCTACATTTGTCAAACTCAAATTGGATGATATTCCACCTCATATGTGGCATGACAGATTCCTATATATACATGCATGTTGTCAAACCCAAATGCAGAAAGAATGTACAACAGATGCAAATGTCATTTTAGCTTTTATTGCTATAATGACAGGAACCATGAAACAATGGTATCTATGAATTGGACAATATCGACAATTACAACTTCAACAAGTTCAAAATGTTGATGCATTTATCCAAGTCCTTTACACAAAATTACTTGTAGATCAGTCTTTTCTAATTGATAATGCTAAAAAACAATATTTTCAAGAAGAAACGTTGTTTTTACAGTAGAAAAAATTTGGAGAAACATTTTGAAAGAATAATGAAACATTATTATTTGCTCAATACCGGGTACGATAATAACAATTTCAAGCAAGCTTATCTGAATTCAGTCCCTAAGACAATTGGTCAATGAACTCTCTAGCTCATTCAGTAAAATGGCAAAACTCTAAATGATTTTACATTTGATCGGCTTCATCAAACTTTGATGGTAGCATTACAAAATCTTTACAATGTATATACCATTTTTTAAAGAATTCAATCAATCTCAATGATTATTTGATAAGGTATGCAAAAGGCCAAAGTTAGAGTTATCAATCAAATGTAAAGACAAACAGACTTATCATTGTTCTCCAAAGAAGAAACATCATAGGAGAAGATTTTCTTCAGTTTATGAAAAGCCCAAAAGATTCAAAAGAAAGAAAAAAAAAAGATTTTTCTAGTACAAAAGCAATATTGGAAAATTCAAGAAATGTTTTATTTTGCAGACAAATGGGACATTTTGTGAAAAACTGTCCATAGAAGAATTCAAAGTCCAAGACCAAGATGGTCAATACAATTACAAAGGCTGCATGCACATATCTCTCTAGAGAAAATATGGAATCAGTATTCTCTAAAATAGATGAAGAGTCTTCAGCACTGTTTGCTATAAAAGCCTATTCCTCTAAATTAGACACAAACACTGGTTCCATTTATACGATGCAAATTCCTCCACTGGATCCATTGGCTTTTTCTATTCAAATTATTCCTCAACCCAAAGTCACAATTCTGATTAATAAGTATGTTAAGCCCATTCTAATTATTGTTTTGTTTGATACTAAAGATACACATACCATCATCAATCTAAAGTTACTACCAGACCATATGTGGCTTTCTTGCAATGAAAGGTTTAAGGCGGCAAATGACGTGTTCTATGCTGATAAGATCGGTAAGCCTATAAGGATTTGTTTACCCTCTTCCAAGTACCTTGTCACTCTTGTCTATGGTTATGCAAGACATAGAAAAAACATGATATTAGGATTTGATCTTATCAAGAAGTGTCAAATCCAATGGACTGATACTAGACTCAAAATAAAGAATTTTTTCCTTCCATGGCCATCCACTCAAAAGTTATATTCCTATGAAGGAGAAGCTTTGACTACAAGCCAACCACAAACTGCATCAGATCTAATATTTGGCTTAGTAATGTAAATGATCATAGATCAATTATATGCTAAATCTCATACATAATTTGAAAAGAAACATCATCTCTCTCTATGAAAAAATTCTAAATTCTTTATTGAACTTCCATTTAAAAAGAATAAGGATGTTAACCCTACCAAGGCTACACATTTTGGTATGACACTTGAAGAAAAGAAGATGATCATATCATAACTCTAAAACTTGAAAGCCCAAGGACTAATTGAATCCACAACCTCATTATGGGTATCCCAAGCTTTTACATCAACAAACATTCTGAACAAGTCAGGAAGAAACTCAGGCTTTTTATTGATTACAAACCACTTAATGAGTTTTTGGATGATGTAAAGTTTCATTTACCTAAAAAAATACCCTGTTAACTAACCTCACCAATGCTAAGATCTTTTCAAAATTTGATCTTAAATCAGGATTTTGGCAACTAAGTATAAACCCACAAGATAAATACAAAATAGTTTTCTATATCCCAAACTACCATTGCCAATGGACAGTCATGTCTTTTGGTCTCAAAATAGCCCCCTCATTCTTTCAAAAGGCCATGATACAAATATTCGAACCCACACTACCCTCAACCCTTATTTATATTGGTGATATTTTATTATTTTCTCCTTGTGCAGATTCTCATTTGAAGTTATTAAATCAATTTGCAGAAATAGTTAAGTAATATAGTTTGATATTTCCCAAAAGAATATGGTAATTGCTCGGACATCCATTAAGTTTCTTGGTGTACAAATCATATATAGCAAGTTCCATCCTCAGCCTCATGTTGCAACAAAAATTCTGGACTTCCCTGATGATAACCTTACTAAAAAATAAGTTCAAAAGATACTGGGTTTTATTAACTATATCAGAGAATTCATCCCACGACTATCACAAATACTGCATCCTCTTCATGCGTATCTTAAAAAGAAATCACCACCATGGTCCTCCCTTCACCATGAAGCAATTGTCAAGCTCAAACAAGTGGTCCGGTCCTTTCCTCCTTTAAAAATTCCCAATAAAGGAAAAAATAATTACAAACAAACACATCTATTGAGTTTTGGGGAATGGTCCTCTTTGAAGAGATAAACGGTGAAAGGCATGTCTGTGGTGGCTACAACAGTAAAGAATTCAAAGAATTGAAAAGCATTACCATTCAACATATAAAAAGGTGCTAGTTGTCAAAAGATGAATAGAGAAATTTTAATTCCATCTAGTTGGACGCCACTTTCTTGTTGAAATGGATATGCCAACTTTTACTAGGATGATGAACTTCTGCCAAAAGTAGCTGCCTAATGCTCAATTACTCAAATGGCAGCAATGGTTTGTCTGGTTCTCATTTGATGTCAAGCATGTAAAGGGTAACTCTACTGCCTTAGCAGACATTCTAAGCAGACCATCAAAACTTTCTTCAAAGCCTCCCAAACCTTCCAAACCAAAACATTGACATCACTTCCTCTTACTCTTACCCTCCTTTATGTTCAACCAACGGCATAGAGTTTTTCATTACCATTGTTTTCTGATTGAGAAATATGGTTTTGACAACTGCCGTTAAACCAGTTGGAATCGTTCCAATTTACCCTTTTGCTCATCTCTTTTATATTCCAGATGTGTTTAATTTGCCCCCTTTAGCCCTTTGCTTTTTCTGGTACTTGTGCTTCATCCATACTATTGGTATTATGTTCAATATTCCTCAACTCTACTAACTCCTCACATTTTGTAAAAATTTCCAAAATGACTTTAAATCTTCTAAACTCTACACTTTCCCTACTCAGTTTGATCTGCTCAGTGTCTGGATCAAATCTCTACAGTCTTTCTACCAAAACCTCAATCCATTCATTCCCAAGTCCCGCGTCTACCTTCAACTCAACAATATTTCTCCTCAAAACTCTTTTATCTTATATAGGACAGCTCATGTAATATATTTCTTTCATTGTCCTATCACTTCCTCTATAACATTTACTGGCCTTAGTTTTCTCCCCAATCCTATTTATTACACTATAAAAATATAGATTTTAATCTCACCCATCTGGCATGGCAGTGCCCAAATGACTATAGAGATTTCCTGGAAAAGACATATCAATATAATTATATTGTGTTTTCTATGGAAGTATGGCCACATGACAATCCTTATTAGCCATCCTATCCAGTAGACTACCAAGAAATATTTCATGAAGCCCTTTAATGTTTTGACAAGCATCAAAGAATTAGACAAGCCAGAGAAGTTAGGGGAAAAGTAAAAAAAACTCTCAAACTTATCTCTTACCCTGCTCCATCTCCTTTTCTAGTTGACACATTTATGGAAGAACCACCCAAGATAGAAATGCGACAAGAATTTGTTTAACTTAATTGTAGTTGTGATTTTGATTGTGTCCACTGGCACATGGCCAACAATCCCCACTTTTGGCGTGAAGACCCTGACAGGACTCCATCAATTTCATCCAGCTACAACTTAGAAGATTATCATGTGAATCTCCACCATGGCAACTCTCTATAGCTGTCTTTATCTCTTGCATGCTCCAGGACAATAATTTAGGAATCTTATCTTTTACTTTTGTAAAGGTTAAAGTTAGGTGGTTGCCCTACCTTTCTCAACTTTATTAGTGTAGTGTATCATCATGAATTATGTAATCTTGTTTGTTTTTATTAATCCCCTTCTCTATAAAAGGGATGCTCTCTCAGTTTGTAAGGTATCGAATCCTCCATCTAAAAATAATATCTTCAAATATTTTTTCCATAGCTTTCTAAGTGTTCTCTCTGGTGAGAGAGTGGGGCAATGTTCTTAGTTTTCCAACTTCTTACCGATATTCTAAGTTGTCACTTTATGAATCCTCTTAAAACCAATATCTTCAGGTTATCTTTATTAAATTTGAAGATAAATGATGATTTATGGAGACTTAAATCTCTCAAAATCTACATTTGTTTTCAATCCCAATATCTGAAAATTTGTTTCGATCCCAAATATATCATCCGAATAGTCAAGATGTATCATTCAAATAGTTAAGTGATGAGTTTTTAAATGAGTCTAAACGATGTGATGTGCGCTTGAGAATACCTATAATAACCTAATTGTCTAGTGCCTATTTTATTAAATTTGTTGAGAACTTATGACTTACAGCTTTATGTGATTCTCGGACTATATCACCTTTGGGCACAAATAATCTATATATTCGAATTGGCTTCCTGGCTGTTCCCTTTTCGCCTTAGGAATCAGAAAATCCGATCGCTCTGTCAGCGCGTCCGCTGTCTCCTCCGCCACCAGTTCGTTGCCTGGCTCGTTTTGTCTCCTTTCAGGTAACGTTTCAGCTGACAGCTAGTCGTTCATTTTCTTTGGTTACTTTAATGAGTGGTTGCGTTTGCTTCAAGTTTTTCTTTGTCAAATTTTCTTCCAACGCTTTTTATTTTTCCTTCTTAATCGCGTTTTTTTATTATCTGTTTAACGACTCGTCAAATGGGTTGGTAGAGTTCCATCTAATTTCTGGAAATCAGTTGATTATTCATGCTTTTATGTGAACGCAGGAGCTCTCAATTCTCGCACGCTTTTGGGGTTTCGAAGTTTTCAGACTTTCAGTGCTAGTTCTGGATCAATCTGTAGAATATTGTGACAGCCGTTCGTTATTTTTTTTTTTTTTTGTCGTTTCCCAATTTAAGCTTTGGAGATTTCGAGGAAACCCATTGTGTGGTTATTGTTGATTGGTAGGAGGCTCTGCTGCCGTTCTGACTGTTCTAAGAGATTTATGGTTCTTATCGATCCTTTTGGCACTTTTCGGTGTTTCTGGATGAAGGAATTCTACGGCCTTTGACTTCATCTATGATCAGCAGGCCTTGTTGGGACATTTTCGTGCTGATTGGAACTTGGAAGGTGATCAATTAGATGCCATGTGTGTTTTTTAATTTGGATGTGGAAGTTTCTCTATGTATGGGAATGTGTTTGGTATTCTAGGAGCACCGCGTACAGTGATTTTGTTAGCTTTTTATCCAAGGGTCGAGGTTTCTCTTCAGAACTGTGTCTTGACTGAAGGAAGGAATTGGAGCAGCAATTCAAGAGTTGCCATAATAGGGTATCCTGCAACATCATTGCTCGAGATATTCAAAATTAACAGTTGCGGGGTTAAGGAGATGAGTTGCATTTCCAATGGATAATTAATTAGATGGGTGTTTGTCTTGATGTTATTGACCATAGTGAAGGCGCTTCACCTTTCTTTCTGGATGAACTTGGGGTTAGGCTGATATTCTATCGCAGTTTGTTGAAGTTTGAAGCTTTCTGATCTGGTACTAGAAACTAAGGATGGATGACACCCAAGGCAGCTCAAGTTTGCTTCCACCTTTCCTCGCAAAGACGTATGAGATGGTTGATGATCCTTCTACTGATTCAGTTGTGTCATGGAGCCAGAGTAACAAAAGCTTTATTGTGTGGAATCCGCCTGAGTTTGCAGGAGATTTGCTTCCAAAATTCTTCAAGCACAATAACTTTTCTAGCTTCATCAGACAACTGAATACATATGTGAGCACTTCTCTCTTTATAAACTAATGGCAAGTAGGACACTCTTGGAAATTTGGTTCTCTCCACTTATCTGAAGCAATTGTTTGTAAATTGTTAGTTTGAACACGTTGTTTTTGTATATGGACAGGGTTTCAGGAAGATTGATCCAGAGCAGTGGGAATTTGCAAATGATGAATTCGTTAGAGGCAAACCAGACCTTTTGAAGAATATTCACAGACGTAAGCCAGTCCACAGCCATTCCATCCAGAATCTCCATGGTCAAGCAGTTGCTCCATTGACAGAGTCAGAAAGAAACAGTTTCCATGATGAAATTGACAGACTTAAAAATGAAAAAGAGACTCTTTTGCTGGAGTTAGATAGGCATGAAAAAGAGTGTCAAGAATTCGAATTGCAAATGCAGCTCTTAAAAGAACGTTTGAAACATCTTGAGCAGCGCCAGCAGAGTGTATTATCTATATTGGCTCAAGTCTTGCAGAAACCAGGGCTTCACTTGCATCTCACACCAAAATTAGAAGCTAATGAAAGAAAGAGAAGGTTTCCAGGAATTGGTTTCATACATGATGGTGTTACTGTTGAAGATGGTAAGACAACTGCTTCTCAAATTATAGACAAAGAAAATATAGATATTACATCCCTGGCAAACATAGAACTGCTCGAGCAGTTAGAATCATCCTTGATATTTTGGGAAAACATAGTGCATGATGTCTGGCAAAGCCCTAAGCAAAGTTTGAGCCTCAAATTGGATGAATCAACAAGTTGTGGAGATAGTCCAGCATCATCAGCCATACAAGTTAACATTCAGGGTCGGCCTAAGACCCCTGGGATTGATATGAACTCTGAGCCTACTGCTTCTGTTACTTCTGAGCTGACTGTTTCAAAGGAACAAACATTCAGTACCCCTGCACCTGCCCGAGCTGGGCCTAATGATGTATTCTGGGAACAGTTTCTGACAGAAAACCCTGGTTCAACTGATACAGAGCAAGTTCAGTCTATACGGAAAGATAGTAATGGCATCAGAACCGAAAGCGAACCTGGTAGTCATGTTAAATTGTGGTGGGGTGTAGGCAATGTAAATAATCCTGCAGAGCAAACGGGGTTTCCTACTGCAGAGAGAACTTGATATTGCCTGATTATTTCCCAGCTTTTGATGCCTTGGTATCTCAGATGTAATAAAATTAGGTATTATTGATCTGAATTTACAGTGAGTTGAAATTTATTGCTTGAGTTCATCTGTTCCTAGCATTTATAATTGATGTCTTTCTCTTGTCATATTGATTCCACCTTTTGGGTAACGAGGATAAAATGCCACTTTTCATACTAGTGTCTGCCTGACTTAAAAGAGAGCAAACGGGGTTTCCTGCTGCAGAGAGAACTTGATATTGCCTGATTATTTCCCAGCTTTTGATGCCTTGGTATCTCAGATGTAATAAAATTAGGTATTATTGATCTGAATTTACAGTGAGTTGAAATTTATTGCTTGAGTTCATCTGTTCCTAGCATTTATAATTTATGTCTTTCTCTTGTCATATTGATTCCACCTTTTGAGTAACGAGGATAGAATACCACTTTTCATACTAGTGTCTGCCTGACTTAAAAGAATTGGATTTGTTTGAGTACATAAAGTAAGCAACAGTAGGATTTAGTTTTATCATTATATATTTATGAGCAATTGATCCTTGAAAATAACAAACGATGTAGTTTATGCAACTCTGTATGCCACATTTGGGCCTTAGCAGAATATGATATCTAGTGTTATTTGGTCATGAAAACAAGTTCGATAAGTTTGAGTTATATTTCGATATTTCTAGCTGTCTGTCTAGTGTCGATTATGCTGATTGTTTTTTCCTCTTATTTCATCCATCCTCTTCCGTACGGATGCTTTCAATAAAAGGAAAGAAAATTCTTTAGGATGGTATCTTGGAATGGTCTGTTAGCAGCTGAAGGTCGATAAGTATGAGGTATTTAAGATTGTTGATGTACTATTCCATTCTCTCTTTTCCGACAGTTTGGCAGGAACAAAATAAAAGAGCTTTTGAAGGGAAGGAAGTGTTGCTTTTTTCACTTTTAAAGAATAGATGGCTACATACTCTTTCATGTTGTGCTAATAGGGACTCTAATAGTGAGATAGAATTGTTGGATACCAGAGATTTCTCTTGTAAATGGTTTCCTTAGTCACTTTCTTAATGCCTTGATAAAGTTTTCTGATTTAACAAACAAACACACTGAGAGTGGCAAGCTATTATATATTTTTTAATCCTTCAAAGTTAATGCTTTGCTTCGGTGCAACTTTTAATAAGTTCACACCAGACCTCTAATTCATGTTTATTCTTATCATGTCAGCTGCATCATGCCTCAATTTGTCCATTGAGACTCCAGAGTAATTGAATAAGAAATATTCAATTCCAGACTTTGAAAGGCTTTGCCGTTGTTCTAATTTACTTGGCTCAGAGATGATAAAAGGAAATTGACTTTTTACATTTTACGGCTAAATTGAATTTAAGGATGCAGAACAATGGTATGAAAGCCAGCAAACTCTGCTGCTCCTCTGCTTGCTTTTCCTTGCAGAACATTTTAGTTACTGTAATGAGGAAACACAGTCGTTCTTTGAAACGCCAAAATTATTGACAGGTGAGGCCGAATTCTGTTACATAGCTAATCTCATGCTTTCTGAAAGCAAGGCTAGCATGGAGTAGTATTTCATTCTAGTTTTTACTATACATGCCTTGTACATCAGCGCTAGCAAGGAATAGTATTTCACTCTCGTCTTTAATACACATGGCTTGTGCAGCATTTCCTGATTGCTTGGTTTCGATATTTTGGAATGTGCAGATAGTAATAGATCTTTGTATTCGCTCGAGTTGAGTTGATGTTATGGGAATGAACTGCTGATATGTTGTACTGCTGAATTCAGTATATGGATCTTGTCTCTCTGTAGTAGCTTTAATGACCTGCAGATATTGCCATGAAACCCAGGAAAACAATCCTGCTGCTCTGCTTGCTTTTCTCTTGCAGAACATTAAGGCTCTCCAATGAGGAATCTATACTCGTTCTTTGAAATGTTAAAATCGTTGGCAGGTGAGTCTAAAACTCTGAATGCAGTTAGATAGCTAATCTCATGTTTTCTAAGAGCAACACTACCATGGATTAATATTTCATTCTAGTCTGTAGTACACATGGCTTGTGCAGCATTTCCCAACTGCTTGCTTTCAATATTCTAGAATGTGAAGATGTTGATAGATCTTTGTATTCACTCGAGTTGAGTCGACAGTAATAGAAATTTCTTTGTTTGGGGATTCCTTAATAGGTTCTTAGCATTGTTGGTTATTCAATTTTCCCAACTTCCATCCGATTTGAAGATCACAATGGCTCTTTTGCATCTTTTTGTTTGTATGTAAGTGGCCCAGTAATCCCTCTAGGCCTTTTGGTTGTGGTTCTGTTCAGATACATTATTGTCATCAAACAAATACAATGGGTACCTACCATTATCACCTGAATCCCACTTCTTCCAAGGGAAATGGGCAATTGGAAGGAGGGGCCAAGGAAATGGAGTACACAGATCACGAGAGTTTCTTGTCCCTGTGAACAGACAGCTGGTCTGGTCTGTGATCTTTCCCAGCAGGGAAAAGAAAAAGTTGTCGCAAGCAGAATTTTCAGCGTAACTAGTTGGAAAACTTACAATAATTCCCATTTAGTTTGGCCTAATTTATATTTTGTCTTTTTTATTTTTAGAGATCTATACTTTGTTATTTGCTTCTGTTACATCATCCAAAAAAAACTTCTGAAACTTTAATTTAAGTTATATAATAATAATTTTTCCAATGATTTTAATCTGCTGGATATTCTCTTTAAAGTTAATGGACATTTGAGATTATCGATTTTTCTTCTCTGTAAATGCATATTTTTCTTTGTAAATGCAAATCAGTATTCTTTAAACGCCAGTTAATTTTAAAAAATATCAAAAAATTTAAAATTACTGGAATATTGTAACCAAACAGGTTAAATTAGGATTTCAAAAGTTATTATTAGACAATGTAAAATAAGTGAGAGGTAAGGTATAGGTTTTTTATAATAAATGGATAAAATGTATGTTAGATCAAATTTCAAGAGTTCTATAATTTTCCTAAAATAGTTCATGATAATTTTTTTTTAGTTATTGGTTTGCACGGTAATATGTATTTTGCACTCCTGTGATCTACTTTTATGATCCAGTTACCAGTTCAGGCAATTTTCTGCAAATTTTTACATTTTAGCAGTTCCCCTTTACATCCTCGACAAGCTTATGATTTGTATGCGACAGTGATACCTTATTTTAAAGAAGAAAATTAGATGACTTTGGTAGGATAAAAGCGAAATTAAGAAATCTTTTTCTTTTTTTTATTCTTCACAGAGTAGGTGTCCTTTTAGGAAATCCTAAAGTAGATGGGTCAAACAAATTAAGATAGGATAAAATTGAGATTAAGAGTTCGCGTTTTTTTTGTTCAATTTTGGAGAATAATTTTATATATAATTCTCATTTTCCGAGAAATGCCCATCGAGTTTGCATTTTAACAATTCAGTTAGATATGTTAATATACTAACAATTCTTTGTTTGGTTATATTTGGAAAGTAATTGTCCATGATTCTAACAATCCAATGATTTCCCAATCGTCAAAATTGTATGGGTTTTATTCTTTTAAACCAAAGTTGGGCAAAGTAATTATGCATGGAAAAATGAACACATAACCCCTAAATTCTTAGATATTTACAGTTTGGTGCTAAACTTTTAAAAATCTATAAAATAGTCCCTAAAAGTTAGGGGTGTAATTTTCGGGTTAGGGTCGGGACCCGAAATTCGCAACCAATCTGGCCATTCGAAATTTGAAACCCGAACCGACCCTATTTAACATTAAAACCCGAACTGACCCTAACCCGAAAAAAATCGGATTGGGTCGGGTCGGGTCGGGTCTGAAGCTTGGAAAGGTGTAAAAAAAAAATGCATGCACATATATCAAGAATCCAACACATTAGGTAAAAGCAACTTTATAATTTAATCTAAAAATGCACATTCTATAACCTAAAAACAACTTCGTAACACATAATAGTCATAAGTTAATCCAACATATACACATTAGACATTATATTTGCTAAGAGCCAATATTTTTTAATAGCAATTATTCGGGTTCGGGTTCTACCCGAACCAACCCCATTTTTGACCTTTTAATCGGGTCGGGTTCGGGTTGACCCGAATATGCCTTACTCATCTCTTTAACCCGACCCTAACCCAAAAAATAGGGTTGGGTTTCGGGTTAGGACCAACCACTTACACCCCTACTAAAAGTTCTACTTTTGGTCCTTGAACTTTTGAAGAGAAAAATTACAGAGTTGCACATTTGTCCTTGAACTTTTATAAAATGCACAAATATACCTTAAGATTTTAAAATTTACATTTTAGTCAATGTGATCAAAGTTCAAAGAAATGCGTAAAATACCTCAACTAAACATGACAAAGTTAAAATCTTCATTCTTTATGGGGTGCGAACTAAACATAGGAAAATTAGGATGTTACTTTTAAGGGTTTTGACAATCCTTAAACCAATCACCCCTTTAGTCTAACATTCTTTTTTTGTGTAATTGTGGACGGTCTCCTCCGAATCTAGTTGATCAAAAGGGTAGTGAACATAGTCTACGATTTCCCCAACAATAATAAATTGTTGCTAATGAAAATTTCAGGCTCAGGAAGTTTTCATTTTGATGCTTAACTGTTTTTGCTAAGGTTATTAAAATCAGAATTTCACATAAAATTGTTTTTGTTTTCCCCGAATCGTAGTCATAAAATCTTATCAGGATTATAAGTGTAATTGTAGAATTTAATTGAAATGTGTTTCCTATTTCAAATAATAAAATTGTAAGATTCTAAAATCCGATTAGGATTTTAATAACCTTGGTTTCTGCTTATCTTTTTTATTGTTGGATTGATCCTATGTACCGCTGTAATATTGCCTCAATGCTTAACTGTTTTTCGTTTTCTTTTTTAGGTTGGATTGCTGCTATGAACTACTGTAATATTGCTCTAATCCTTTTTTTGTTACTCAGAAGTTCCTACACAAAGTGTATAGGGTTGAGAGATGTATAGATATATCTAAAGGGAAGAGGATGCCTGTTTTCTTTGCATCGCATTCCTCCTTTCTTTTTTGTGCCTTCGACTGGGTTTAAATTTCAATTCAAGTCTGACTAGTTGATTTGTTGTCTTTATTTTACCTGATTAACAACCATCATCTCTTTTTTCACTGTATCTTATTCCTTCTTCTCATTCACAAAATGTGTGTATCACTATTAGTAAAAGAATTGTTTGGTTCTTCTGACACTTTATAATGGATAGATATGGGTCATTTGTTTTTCAATGTTAATAGGTTTATGTTTCATTTTAATTAAAAGTAGCCAAATGATATTTTGTAAAACAATGATATAAGACTTTATGAAATAGTAGGAATATAAAATAGACTACTAAAAATGCTACTCATTATTGTAATATTGAATAAAAGGAAGAGAATTGGATCAAGTTGAATATTTCATGTAAACCATAATAGATTTAGAATAGATCATTTATAAATAACTTAAACAAAACCTAAATAGAGAATGATCAAATAGTTAAAACAAACAATAGATGACTAGTAAAATAAAAAGCATAAAAAACGACTAGCATTGATGATAAAGCATTTTTTAGTAATGGATCCAATGATGACATCAAAATTTTTTATCTTGTCATTACATTAGGTTTTATATTGGTTGACCTACTATTAGAGGTTGATCTGCTTTTTATTTTACTAGTCATCTATTGTTTGTTTTAACTATTTGATCATTTTCTATTTAGGTTTTGTTTAAGTTATTTATAAATGATCTATTCTAAATCTATTATGGTTTACATGAAATGTTCAGCTTGATCCAATTCTCTTCCTTTTATTCAATATTACAATAATGAGTAGCATTTTTAGTAGTCTATTTTATATTCCTACTATTTCATAAAGTCTTATATCATTGTTTTACAAAATATCATTTGGCAACTTTTAATTAAAATGAAACATCTTTTATCAAAAAAATCATTTGAGTCTTATGAATTGAGAAAGCGATTTTATGAGCGCTATCCTCGCAATAGAATCTATCGTGGCTCGCTTCGGTTTAGTAAAGGCCTAATGTGATTTCCGGATACCGATAGTCATGCACAAAAAACAAAATCAAGTGCTTGATAGAACATCAGAATTTTTTTCAACTGGTATTAGTTCATCTGCGATTATTAATAATACATCAAAAGTACTTAAACTTGTTTCTATGTGTAATAACTATCTATTCAAAATAAATAATCATATATTTTAAGAAATATGTAAATTTATTTTAAATTATTTTTGTTTTAAATTATCTATTCATTTTTTTTTACAAAAAATACTTCTATTTGATCAAAAGTGAGCAAAACGTTAGCAAACAAACCAATAACAACATAAGAGTATATGGAATAATAGAAATGTAAAATTGGTCACTAAGAAAGCTATTCATTCTTACAACACTGAATAAAATAAAGAGAGCTAAATCAAACCGAATCTTTCATATAAATAAGAATAAATTTGAAATCGACAACTCACAAATAACTAAAATAAAACCCAAATAGTGAATTATCAAATAGTCAAAACGAAATATAGATAATCTGACCAAATAAAATGTAGATCAACCAACAAAAGTCTAATATAATAAATAAATAAATAAAAATTTCCAACATCATCACTGAATCTATTATTCAACAATGCCTCATCATTGATACCAGCCATTTTTCCCTACTTGACCCATTAACATCGAAATCAGATCACCCAAATATGTTCGTCGTAGAGCGTCGAAAGAACTAACGATATTACTGCTCATGCCAATAAAAGATTTTGTGAATAAGAAGAGGAAGAAGAAATAGTGAAAAAAATTGAGAGTGTAAATAAAGACAGTAAATCAACCATGCAAGCTTTAGTTGAATCCAAACACAACAATCGGTAAGAGGTGCAAAGAAGAAATGAGTAAGGCAATGCAGAGAAAATGGGTGGTGGTTATGGCCAGGCTTCAGAAACCTTATTCTAAAATATATATTATTAAAGTGATTATTATGATATATAATAGTATTATATTTTGAATGACCAAAACAAAGAAAATAAGTAAAAATAAAAATGATTAATTTTCAAAGACAAAAGGCGCAAATTTGATAGTAAATTATAGGGATAGAGTAATTTTGTCACTAATTTTTTTCTTTCGTGATAAATTTGTCGTTAATTTTTTTGAAAGTACAAATTTGCTATTAATATTTTTTGTTGGAAGTAAATCTGCCACCAACTAATTAAATTGCTTAATGTGGCAAACGCCACAAATGAGAAAAATACAAGTTTCACTTCTAATTTTTTTTACCCAACACCCTGGCTCCAAAGTTTCTAAATTATTATTTTCATTACCATCTTTGCTCCAGCAAGCTCATGTATTCATTGATAACCTTCATCCTTTCCACCATCGGCGTGACCTCTACTCTTCCACATGTCCTGTCTGTTAGTGTTGTGCCCAAAAGCCAATCATGAGATGATTGTATTTTTGCACATTAAGTCATGATATTTTATTGAGGCATTAATCTAACAATTATGTTTGTTGTTTTGTTTCTGCGTAACGTAATAAACATAATTGTGACCCTGGAATAATGATATTCTTAAACGTCCATAGTATAGTATTATTGTGGAGCGGGTTGCAATAATACATAATGACTAGCATATGTGGAGACTAATATGAGATATGTAGTCTACATATGGGTACAAGTTGGAGAACTTGTGTACTGGATCGACTCACCATGAGAACACTTCATGGATTGTTATATGAGTGTCATAAGTGACTCTCATAGTGATCATGGTATATGTAGTCCTTCGACCTAAGATTATCAAGGTTCCCTACATGTGAGTCACATATTTTGATACTTTTCTTTGTTGCTCGTAACTGAGTGAACTTGAAGGAGGTCATTGGGTATGTCACATATCATGCGGAGGGATTTGTATGATCAAGATGGGATTTGTCTCTCCTATGTAACGGGAGTGATATCTTCGGGTCCCTTGATAGAGTAAGACTTAGAAAAATGCATGGTCATGCTTGGATGAGTTGATATACGATATCAATGTCATCAGTTTAAGTTGGTCTACTTGGTAATCAAGAAACCAAAGATTAGGCTATACGATAGTGACACATTCCATGTCTTGTGCTTAGTCTTAATATCTTGGACAAAGGGACAATGGCATATATCGGTGATGATCATAAAGGTTTAGTCGAATCACCGACAATCTTGTCACTTGGGTAACAATGATGTGTTGCTAGACACCGCTCATTGCTTATGATCATAAATGTGATTTATGATCATTGCCAATGTGGTAAGAGCCTATTGGGTCGCACACATAGAGTTATTTGGATCATTAGAGTGCATGGGCTAATAATTTGGGTTTTGGTTTCACAATAATTTCGTATTAATAATGTGCCCAATAGTTGAGCCATTATTAAGCCCGAAATTAAAAGCCTAATTGGATTAGGGCTTTGAAACTCATTAGGCCTGGAAGTTGAGTCTCATTATAAATACAACTTCTAGTGAGAAATTCGCAGGTCTTCTTGCCCTAGCCTCCCAAAAGGACAGCAGCACTCTTCTCTTGCAATTCCTTGGAGGACGCAAGCTAACACTGCGAGCGCAAGAGAAACGCATCTACCGGGACGTGGTGGAAGCGTGGTGATCCCGAGAGGCTCGTGTGGATACCATAGAGAGCCTGAACACGTCAACTATTCAGGTTTTGTGATTCGACTCTACAGTTGAGTGAGAGATCTCAACCGAAAATTAGGTATGAAAATTTTCGAACACCCGGTTTACCCCGTTTCACTTAGATCCTGGAGGGTTTCGGTTAAATTCCGCTGGGCTGTTTGGCTCCCGAAACCCAACACTGTCAATGCTATCGAAAACACTTTCTTAAAACAAACCCTGATCAAATAGGGTTCAGTTGATACATGTGAGACTAAATCTACAGACACTGCAATTCCAGAATAAAGAATTGATGGGAGCGGTGGTGGAGGGTAGGGGTGAAAAGGGGCCGGGCTTTTTTCGGGTAGCTCGAGCTCGAGTTAAGGCATTTTGAGCCGGGCTTATTCGAGCTCGAGCTCGAGCCAAAAAATGGGCTCGAACTCTAAAAGGGGCCGAGCTCGAGCTTGAATGTATCCGGCCCTATAAACTTGTGGGCCTAACAGGCCTTACCCTTTGTTTCTTTCCCAGCAGGCCCAAACCCGTATCACTTCCTTCCTCCCCCAAGCGCCCGAGCCTCGTGCCTAAATCCCATTCGCACCATCCACCCAGTCAGCCACCATTGATTAAAGCATGCTCGATGACGACGACAACACCGTCGACTAGGAAAGATCGCACCTCCAACCTTGCGAACCTGACGCCTCCAGCCTTGCCCACTCGACGCCCTAAGCTCCAGCAGCAACCACGCACAATCAATACCCCAAGCTTTGCAAACGGCACCCCTTGCTTGCCTGACAATTGCTCACAGCCACCCAATCGGCTGTCGGCTAGTCCCACCAGAGCATGACGATGAACGACAACAACAACAACCCCGAGATCGAAAACAATCGCTGCCGACGATAGCCCCACCCATGGTTCGGTGACGACCAACGATAGCCCCACCAAGATCGCCACCGCCGTTGCAGCCGATGCTCCTAGCAGATGTCGGAGACCTAGATCGATAGCTCGAGAACGGAGACGGACTACGGTGCCTCCAGTTCCACTGTCAAAGACTCAAAGAAGGAAAAAGATGCCTTATTTGTGAAGTACACAAAATCAAGGTAAAATTGCAAACAATTAGAAAGTTTAGGATAGGTTTTTTAATTTTCCCTTATTTGGTTATCTATGTAAGAAAAATTACATATTCAGTCCCCATTTTTCATCTAAATTGCAGTTAGGGTACTAAGGATTTATGTGTTATTCGAGCCTAGCCGGCTTTCGATCCGAGCTCGTGCCCTTTTTGAGCCGAGCTTGAGCCTAAAAAAATTGGGCTTGAGCAATTCGAGCTCGAGCCCAGGTAGTGCCGAATAGTGAAGGGGTCGAGCTTGAGCCTAGTGGGCTCGAGCTTGGCCCGGCCAATTTTCAACCCTAGTGGAGGGTTGCTTGGTGATAATGAAGCAAGTGAAAGCAAGAAGACTCAGCAATGTGTATGTATGGTCAAACACAGGACTTTAACTCATTTAGGTGTTATTAAATATTTAGATAGTTAAGGGCTAAGAAGAAAATTTTCAAATACTAGTTTAATAGTTATAACATGAAATATTATTTGAATAAACAGAATATTTCTACTATTTAATAGTCGGTGGTAAAATTGTCATACTAAAAATATTAATAATAAATTTACTTGTAAAAGAATTTTAGTTGCAAAATTACTTTAACCCTGTAAATTAGTCGCAAAATTACTCCACCAGTTGCAGATTTGCCTCTTTTAAGCCATTTTTTCCAAAAAAAAAAAAAAAGGGCACGGAATGTTGTTATTTTGCCCTTGCAATTCATGCAGAGCAGATAAGGCCCTTCTTCTCCAAGCTTCAATGGCGGCCTTACCACGGCCACTGGTTTTCCCTTCAGCAGAAACGCCCACATCCCTTTCTGAATTCAAGCAAAATCATGCCCAGCTCCTCAAAACCGGCCTTTTCCGCACCAACACCTTTGACACCAACAAGCTCATCTCTTTTGCCGCCGCCGATCCCCGCCCGGACATTCTCTCGTATGCCCTCTCCGTTTTCTCTCGCATCTCCTGCCCGAATTCCTACTCTTTCAACTCCATTATCAGAGCTTATGCTAATAGCCAGAACCCAGAAGTCGCTTTCTCAGTCTTTCACCAAATGCTTCATGGCCCTGTTGCTCCTGATAAGTACACTTTCACCTTTCTTCTGAAGGCTTGTCCTCGATTTGGGGGTCTCCAAGAAGGGAGGCAAGTTCACGGGTTGGCGTTAAAGCTGGGAATTGGAGCGGATGTTTTTGTCGCGAACACTTTGATTCACTTGTACGCGACGAGTTTGTGTCTTGGAGAAGCCAGGAATCTGCTCGACAAAATGCCTCAACGAGACGTTGTTTCTTGGAATGCGTTGTTGAGTGGGTTTATTGAAGTGGGGTTCGTGGAATTAGCGCGTCGTTTGTTTGATGAAATGAAGGAAAGGAATGTGGAGTCGTGGAATTTTATGATATCGGGTTGTCTTAAAGTTGGGCAGCTTGAAGAAGCAAAACGTATCTTTGACAGAATGCCTGAAAAGAATGTTGTGTCATGGAATGCTATGATAACTGGCTATGCTCACGCAAGCTGCTTTAGTGAGGTACTGGCACTTTTCGAAGAAATGCAGAATGCTGAAGTGAAGCCAGATGGTTTCACATTAGTGAACGTGTTATCTGCTTGTGCTCATCTTGGGGCACTGGGTCAAGGTGAATGGATTTGTACTTACATTGATAAAAATTCGATTCTGGTTGAAGGGTTTCTCTCTACTGCTATAGTTGATATGTACTCAAAATGTGGGAGCATTGATAAGGCGCTTAAAGTGTTTCGAGACACTAGGAGAAAGGACATCAGTACATGGAATTCCATAATTACTGGTTTAGGAATTCATGGACGTGGGAAGCAAGCATTGAAACTTTTCTCGGAGATGCTGATGGAAGGTTTTGAACCCAATGAAGTGACATTTATTGGTGTTCTCTCCGCCTGCAGTCGTGCAGGCTTGTTGGATGAGGGCCAACATATGTTTGACCTCATGGTTGAGCATTTTACGATTCAACCTTCTATTAAGCACTATGGATGCCTGGTGGATCTGCTTGGCCGACAGGGTTTATTAGATGAAGCTTTAGCGCTACTGAGAAATGTGCCACGGAAAGAAGCTAGTGTGCTATGGGAATCCATTCTAGGTGCCTGCAAAATCCATGGCAATGCAGAAATGGCAGAGTATGTAGCTAGAGAGCTCTTAAACCTGAACCCTGATGACGGTTCTGGCTTTGTTCAATTGTCAAATACATATGCAACACTTGAAAGATGGGAGGATGTTGTAGAAGTTAGGAGAAAAATGAAGGCACAAAATGTGAATAAGGAGCCTGGATGTAGCATGATTGAAGTGAATGGTGTTGTGCATGAGTTCTTAGCCGGTGAAGGGCTAATTTTTTATTAGCTATGATGCTAAAAAAGAAAAATTAAGTGGAGAGAATTGTTAGTAGCTGTTACTCTCCTGCATTGGGTGTAAGCTGATCATCAACTCTCATCGGAAATGAAATAAATTATGAAAACGATAACAAGAAACTGTATAAGTGACTCAAAAAGCTCAAGGAATTCTGGGCCTTCAGATCCTGATTTGAAGTTAAATCAGAAGAAGTCTGCTGGAAAATAGTTAGATGTATAAAATGACTAGCCTATTCTACCATCTCTTTGCTAAATGGTGCTGCCTTTTTACAGTAGCCCACTTCAAATGGATTGCAGGCAATAGGAAGCATATATCAATAAGTTAATAGTAAATCCTCATTGAGAGGCCTGAACATATTGACACCCATCTCAAAAGTTTCTTCTGGTCTCAAAGTGGATCTCCAAAAACATTTCATCTAAAGCTTCCTAATGGTGTGCCAGTTGCTGTAGAAAGCTATCTACATATTTGCTCATTTTGAGCTAGAAAGCAGGAAATTATGCAGGTATTGTTGGTTCAGGAGTTCAATATCAAACCTTGCTTCATCTAGTTTGGTCCATACCTCTCGGAATACCTTGATAATGAGGTCATGATATTCATCAGAATTCAGCGTCAGATAACAGGCTAAGAGGGCTTCAAGTTCTTCTGATTGACTGATCCCTTTCTCCACAATCATCTCTATCATTGAATCTCTGAAGTCCTTCTCTGGATCAGCAGAAAATTTCACCATTGCAAAGTTCTCTAGTCCGGTTCTGTCCTTTCTTGTTCTCCCTTCTACTGCTTTTGTTTTCAATTTGGCCTTCTTCATGTCCTCAAGGGCTCTTACCTTGCAGATTTCTGTTCTGGCGACTGTTCTCGGGGAAAATACTTTCACTTTGCTTTTCTGTTTAGTTCCTCTGCTTTCTAGTTCTCTGCCTACGTGGACTGATTTCCTCTGTTTATCACTTTTCTCCATAAGCTGCTTAATTTTCCTGTCCTTCAGAGTTATTCTCTGCGAGCTCAAACATTGAGGTTGAAGTTCATCTGTTTCTGGCAATTTGTGACCACAGAAGAGATTGACTTCTTTAGTTGTAATTGAATCAGAGCAAGTTGGATTCTCATAAGGGATCTGCTTCTGTCTCCTCAAACACTCCTCCTGTAACTTAAGATTGTCCATCCCAATTATAGGAACTGCCTTTGAGGATTTCAGTTCCAAGGCACTTTCTTCTACAGATGTTGCAGGCATTCCCTCTGCTCCACCTCTGTTTCTTTCGATTCTGAAGCTCTTCCCTCCCATAACCCTTTTAGTTGATTTCTTGGTTGTCAAGTATTCCTCATCCATCAGTCTTGGTGTCTTGATTATCATTGCCTTTTCTTTTTTATATGTCTCCTTGGCTGCAAAAATCTCTGCATCTCTGTGGATTTCATTCATCAGCTTTGCTTCCCAAGCAGCCCTGCTGGACTTCTCAGTCCCTACTTTCCCCCTTTCTCTTGACATGTTTGATCCACATATCTCGCAACTTGATGGGAGATTAAGCTCATTCTCGGAATCATACCATACCGACTTCAATTCTCTTCTGCTAGTCCTCCCGTCGACATTCTCCTCGTGGAATGACAACCTCCAGAAGGCATCATTATCCCCACGGTAGAACCTACCTCCATCTCCAACTCCACCATAATTGACTGAACCTGTCACATGCGCGGCATTTAGCTTCTCAACTGACTTCTGTTTTGCAGGTTTGGCTGTGGTGTTGATGCTCATCCGTTTGAACATAGAACTCCATGAAGCGGGAAGGACATGAGAAAGCGAGGGAAACCGGGAAGAGGACACAGATGAAGCAGGTTTCTTTCTTCCCCACTTCATCATTTACGCAGTGAAGAGAACTATGTTGTTTTTGTCTGGGTGAGAATTCTTCAGTTCTGTCTAAGTTTTGGGTAGCTGGGAAGGTGAGTGAACAAAGGTATGAAAACTGAATTGGATGGTAATGGAGAGGTCTAGCAGTTAAGCAACGGTTGAGGGTGTTGAATAGGGACGTGGGTTGCATACTAATTGGGTGCTATTTTTTGGTATTTCAAAAGCTAGCCCCGCCCTAAATCTTGTGACCACTTTTCCTACCTTTTGCCAACTTTATAATTAGTGCTTGAAGGAAAAAAACTTATCGGCAGTTGGCGACCCCCCTTGGTCCCCCACGTTAAGGAACAAACTGGGTTCATTTATGAGAAACTCACTCAAAGAAAGAGATCTCCATCTCTAAGAGCTTGGCCTTCATAAATAGGTTACAGATTTAGCTTCTGCTATTCTTCTGCATGTTGAGCATCTGTTAATGGCCAGTGCACGTATTAATTGCTCTGAGATTATGTAGGCTTTGATTTGGGCAGTTTATTGTTACCCTGTTGGTGGATTTGGTGAATGGGGATTGGCAATAGTTCAATTTTAACCGGGATTCTTCTTTAGTCAAAGTTCTTCTTTTCCCTTTTGTGAACCAAATATGATACGATTGATGGCTTTGCGCTGTTACTTCTTTTGCTTTTTCAACTTTGTTTTTTTGCTTCTTTAGTGTTTCTAGACCAGATGCCTCTTTTAGGGTTAAATTGCACAAAAAATCCAAAATATTTAGTTTGGGTTTCAAATCCATCCCTAACCTCTCACTTGTTGCTTAATGGTCCTAAACCTTTCCCTTTCATTGCAAATTTGTCTCTATACCCAGGTTAAACCGAGCTGGTATAGAAAACCAATTACAAAGAGTAAAAATTAATAATTTACATACTCTATTAATTATCAAAAAAATTATAGTACACTTTTGAATTAATGGAAATACAGTTAATGAACATCTTAAATTAGAATTTAAAAAGTTAATTTAAGATAATTATGAGAGAGTTAATAAATTTAAAATATTTAGAAACTATTTTCTAATAAATTCAAAATTTGCTATAATTTATTGCTAGTTAATAGACTATGTAAATTATCAAATTTTCTTTTTTATAATTTGATTAAGTCAGTCCAGCCTAGGGCCGTGGACAATTTGCAATGGATTGGAGGGGAAAGGTTTGAGATCATTAAGCAACAAGTGAGGTTAGGGACGTATTTGCAACTAAAGTTAAAGTTTTGGGACTTTTGATGTAATTTACCCTCTTTTAGGCCTATGGTAGTCGAACTCTACAAAGCATTCATGGGCTGGGCTGGATGGATAATTTTTAGGCCCTTTAGCCATTTGGAACTTTTTTTTTTCGGGGACCATTATGTAGTATTGGGTAAATTTACATTCACTCCCTGAGATCCAGTAGAAATTATACTTTTTTTCACATGTCTCTTCAAAAATTACACTTTGCCATGCTACTTTTCCAATAATGTTAATCAACTGTTAGTCAACAATGATAAAAGATTTTTTTTCCTTAAATATAGCAAAGTCAATAATAAAACATCTTAATTTAAATTATAGTTTAATTTCCTTGCTAGGAATTTACAAATTCCAATTTTGGCAATAAGTGTCAAACAATTATTGGATGAATAAATTGGGTTTTTTATCATTAGTTTTCTATACTTAAGAGCAAAAATGAGAGGAAAGCTAAACCTCAAGCTAATTGTACGTATTTCACCTTAAATTAGTTTAAGGGGTCGAATGGACCATTCTACTTGAACTATATTACTACTTGCTTCGGAAAAGATAAAGGCATCAATCCCAAATCAAAAGGATCGAAAATTTCTGATCGTAAAGGTGTTTCTTTTGGCCTAGTTGGCTTCCATATTCTTTTGTTCTCTAATGAAATCATATAACAAATTACTGGTAATATCTTGCAAGTCATATTCATTTGGCATGTTGATGATACTATTGTGAGGCTAGGTTGGCTGAAGTTTTATGATCTTATAATAGCTGTAGCTACTAATTAACAAGCAGTGGCCTAGTCTCTGTAGAATAGACTAGTGAGCCCTTCAAGTTTAGGGTTTTTATTTTTTCTTGGAAAAGAAAAATTATGCATTTCATCCCACTATGTGCCATGATCTACTAGTTCAGACATCAGTCTGGTTGAATATATACGTCCCTTATTTGATAGTTATTTTCTCATTAGACTAGTTTTATATAGTCTTCTAATTTTGATTGATGGAGAAATTCTTCTAAATAGGGAACAGATTGAAAATTAATTTCTTTCTTGCTCAGAGGGTAGTAGCAGCCGTAAGGGATTAGATAAATCTAATATGAAGCATGTAGCTTTATATGCACTTTGTCCTTTTCTTTTCTGGTTGGGAAAGCAGGTTGAACAAAAGGTGAAGCATCGAAACAACCCCACATTTTGAAACTTAATGGGAACCGGACCACCGGCTAAAGCTTCTGAAATTATTAGTACATAATTGCCTCCAGAAAGCCAGAATAACCCCTGCACCACTTCAGGAAAGGACCCAGCGTAGAAAAGAATATACTTTTCTGTTTCGAATTCTGCTATTATTGAGACAATACAAGGACTTAGAGATGTCGAGGATGATCAAGTTCACATTGTCTCACTTCTTGTTACATTTCTCATCAATGGCTGAAGACAAAAATCTAAAAAGGTTACTTCTTATTGTTGGTCTGCTGGTGGTGGTCGGTGTTGGAGGACAAACTCGTAGATCTGCAGATGGTGAGATAGAATATGTGTCTGCTGTTGGAGATCCAGGGATGAGAAGGGATGGTCTGAGACTGGGGATTGAGTCATGGAACCAATGTAATGAGGTTGGTGAAGAAGTTCCTCACATGGGCAGCCCCAGAGCTGCAGATTGCTTTGACATATACAAGGCTTCTCCACCTGCAAAAAGTAAGTTTCCCCTTTTTCTTTTTCTCCTTTTACTTGGGGTCCTGGGTTCATATTTATGTTCAAATTTATGAATACAAAATTTCCTCTTAATGATATCAAATAGCTGGTGGACATTAGGTAGTTTGAATTCAAGTCTTGTAAACAATTCCATTTTTAATCATCTGTCATATCATTTAGTAAGAAAGCTCTTAATAGAATATTTATAATGTTACTATCATTTTCTTTATTTGGATGTTAAAGACATACTTTAAGATGAGTAATGTAAATTGACAGAACAAAAATGCTCTTTATGCAATGTGCTACCCTACATACTAATCCACAGAGTGACAGAAGATGACAACAGACTAAGAGCAGGTGACCCATTTCTTGGGCTGCAACCAGAGGCCCAGTATGATGTAAATCTTTATGCAGCAAGCAAAGAGCTCTACCTAGGCTCCAAATGTCAAGTCCAAGACGCTCCAAATCCATGGCAGTTCTGGATGATAATGCTCAAGAATGGCAACATGGACACCTTCGCTGCACAGTGCCACAGAAACGGTGCAGAAGCTGCCCCATTTGGGCCTGATAAGCGGTTCCCTTGCTTTGGTAAAGGGTGCATGAACCAGCCATTGATCTTGCATGACTACACTACATTTCAGGGTCCTAACATGACGACTCTTAGGGGGAGGTTTTATGGGTCTTGGGATTTGGATGCTGACTGGAGCAAAGGATTGGTGGCAGAGAATTTGAATTTGTCTTACTATTCTGTGGATTGGAAGAAGGAAATTGGGAGTGGAAGTTGGGTGTTTCATAATGTTCTTAGGACTTCAACAAAGTATCCTTGGTTGATGCTTTACTTCAGATCTGATGCCACTCATGGCCTCTCTGCTGGCTACCATTATCCTACTAGAGGCATGTCCAAAATTGTAAGCAGAATCATTGTATACCTTTCCTAATTTCTATGCAATTTTCATATGGCCATTCAACCTTACCTGCAAAATAAGAAACCTACAATTTTTTTGTGAAAGTATCAGTTTACTTCATTTCATGTACCCACTTTGTATTCTGCAAGGATTATTGATACGTCTATAGATCCCAGAATCACCAAACTTCAAAGTAAGGTTCAAGCTTCAAGTGATCAAAGGTGGGGGACCCAAGAGCCAGTTCTACCTGCTGGACATTGGCAGCTGCTGGAAGAACAACGGGCAGCCATGCAACGGCCACGTTTTGTCCGACGTGACCAGGTACAACCAAATGATCCTGAACCCCAACACCCGCGGGTGGTGCAGCCCCAGCCGGGTCAAACTGTGCCCGCCATTGCACACCTTCCCAGACGGCACAAGCGTGCACCGGAGTGACACCGGCCGCTTCCCTTACTCAGCTTACCACCTATACTGTGCTCCTGGAAATGCACAGCAACTAGAACCTCCCTTCAGTTTGTGTGACCCCTATAGTAATCCTCAGCCTCAAGAGATATTGCAGATTTTGCCCCACCCCGTTTGGGGGGAGTTCGGGTACCCGACCGGACAAGGGGAGGGTTGGATTGGTGATCCAAGAACATGGGAGCTTGACGTCGGAAGGTTGTCTCAATCTCTCTATTTTTATCAGGTTCGCTAACTTTTTCTTTTTGGTTTCAACATGCTACAAAATGTTACTAGTACAAAAATTCCTACAAAATCTCCTCTGCCAAATTGAAACATTTGCAGGATCCAGGAAGTCCAGTGGCGAAGAGGAAATGGACCTCCATTAATGTGGGAACAGAGATTTTTAAAGATCCTCACCGAGAGGCAGAATGGACAGTTTCTCAATTCGACATCATTGTGCCTAAATCATGACTTCTTTTTTTCTTCTTTTTTCCGTATAATGAGAATACCTTTGTTATACAATAAATGTTACAGCTTTATTTTTCATATATTTTCAAAAACCGCTTACTTTTACATTTTTTTATAGAATTAAAATTATTCGAAAGCTAATAATTTATTTTAGTTAATATCCATTTGAATAATACTTTTTATAAACTAATTAGTTTCTTATGAACCTTTTTCCTTATCCAACCAAAAAAATTAAATAATTTTTTACAGAAAATATTTCAAAATTAATTTTCAGATTTCTTAAATTATAGAATTTCAATTGGTATACAATTTTAGAAAATAGTCGGTATTTATAAAGGTAACTACGTTTAATTAATTTTTAAAAATTTCTTGAAAATTATTTTTTCAACTCCCCAGATTTTGTAATAGATCGGAACTATCCTTTTATCTAGGGTAACTTATAATTACTGAAAAGCTTTTACACAACTTAAAGTTCTTATGGTTTAAATATTTATCGAACGTTAGAATTACTTACCAGAAAATCTATAATACATTTGAATAAATAAAATTTTGATAATCAAAACAAATAAAAATTTAGGTCTCCTTATATCTGCGATATCTTTAATTGGCGGGGTATATAAATGATAAAATATAACGTGAATGAAATAATCAAAAGTACGCCAGTGGGTTATATAACGTGAATGAAAATAAATTCCGTTGCCGGGAATCGAACCCGGGTCTCCTGGGTGAAAGCCAGATATCCTAACCGCTGGACGACAACGGATTTTGATGTTGGGTTATTAAATAATATTTATATATAACATCTTAGCAACGTTTTTTCGTGTGATTTTTTGTCAGTTATCTTGTTCAGAGTGTGTTTGTGTCACACATACACACGTTCAACCACATGCAAGCTCCTATCTTGTTAGTGAGTCGTGAACTGTGACACTTTCATTTTCCATTAACATATGTGGGTTTCTATTATGGATTAAAATGTTACACAATTTGTACTCAAGTAACAAGTCCTTCAATATAATCAATTAGGAAAAGGTGCAACATTACTACTAATGTTCCTGCTTTGTGGTGAATATTAATCTTTTTCTTTTGAATGAAAATAAATCGCGAATGTGTAAATAGTATCAATGGCCTCTAATCTCTAATCCAATAGGTTCTTAACCTTTTTTTTTTTTTTAATTCATTACATACAGGTCCCTACCTCTAGGTACAAAAGCAACTTTATAATTATGCCACTGAAATTTTATAAACCTTTGGGTATATAAATATATATCTTTAGGTCTTTATTTGTTATTAAATACCCCCACCTGTCATCCCTAAATAGCACAAATACAGATTCCCTCCAACTTATGTCATCAGCTCTCCAACATTGTCATCTGATTGTGGCCCAACATGATCAACTCATCAAACTCATTAATTCATCCCTAATTTCCTTACTCAGCTGCCCCTGGTGTTTTTGCTGGTCGAAAATTAGAAGGTTAGTTATTTTATCTTCCACTTATCTTCTACCAGTGACTATTGCATTTTGTGTCCTACTTTTGAACCACAAAACAATTGCATTTTTGTTGTTGTTTTCTGATGTACTAATTATTGCATTTGACTTTGTGTTTTGAAACCTGGTAATTTCGCTAATTTGATATATCAACCCTACCATTCTTATGGCATACGTAAGGATTTCTAAATTTTGGCAATAAGATCTCATCGTGGACAATTGCTAAGGACAAATGTCACTATTTATTAGCCCAATATATGGTACTTACTAATGACATATAAATTATGTTTTGACTTTGCCCCATAGGAAAAAAATTCCTGTAGCCACCACTGCCAAGGTAGGCACAAAAGCTTAATCTACAAAGAGGAAAATTAATAGTTTAAATGGTCAATTAACTGTTAAAAAATTATGGCACAATTTAAATTTGTTGAGAGACAGTTACTGAATAGTTTGAATATGTTAACTCTGATGTAACTATCAAACATTATCTTTATAAATTCTAATTTAAAATGTTCTATAGTTATCTTCTGATAAATTCAAGTTGTGTTATACTTCCTCCGTTACACAAAAATTGACTTTTTACTATTCATAGCAATTAATTTATTATTTTATTTCTTTAAAAATTTATTATAAAAATATGAATATTTTATGTGAAAATAAAGCTTTAAATATTATAGTTTCAAAATATCATTTTTTAAGAATTTTTTTCAATACATATTGATATGAATATGTTCAAGTCAAACTTCAATTAAAAAATAAAAGGGTCAATTAATGCGAAATGGATGGAGCAATATTTTAACAGTTAATAAACCATTTATATTATTAGGTTTTCTTCTCTGTAAATCAAGCTTTTGTGTCTACCTTGAACTACGGGCAAATATGCAATGAAATATAATGATTTGATACCAGTTTACAATAAAATAAAGGTTGAGGACAAATTTGTAATAATAAGCCATTTAAATTTTTAACATTAGATTAAATCTGTCACTGAAGTTGTGCATCATGCAAGTCAAGTAGCTCCCTTGTTGATTTTGGATGTGTCTTCTTCAGTTTCAACCATAAGCAACTCTGAAAGACTTTAGGTGGCAATTTGATCAACAGGGGCTAATGACAACAATGTGAGAATGTTGATTGCAAAATAAAGAAAGCTCAAGTCTTTTATTGCTCAGGAAAAATATGAATGATGGAACTAAAGCAAGGATATGTAGGTAACTGTTAGACAATAACCAAAATTTTGGCCCAATGGTTAAGAGTTAAGGTAATCCTTGACATTGATTTCCAAGGTTTAATCTCCCATTCTTGTCTTGACCCCCTCTTATATACCAAGAAAAACTCTAATACAGTCTAGAAAACATGACGTCAAGTCAAAGTGCGTTCAAGAAAAATGATGAAGGTGGTGTTCAAGATGAAAACTCCATATATGATAAGCTTCAAATTTCTTGACTTCTCTTATTAGAAAATGACAATAACGAGCCTTCAATTACAATGCAAAATAGAAAGAAAGGTCTATATTTTGGCTTGAGCACATCAAGGATGGAGGACAAGGATAGAGGGAGGGGCCAACAACTAAGGGAGACATCCAGGATGAGAGATAGAGGATGGGGGGGGGGGGTTAATGGCAAAGGGAAACGTTAGGGATGCAGGATAGAGGATCCACGAGATGAAATACAAACGATGAAAGGAAATCATAGGAGTTAAAGATAAATGAGATATGAGGCCAAGGTGGGCAGCAATCTCTTTGGAGATAAAAATTGGGGGAAAGATAGGGTTTAGAGTAGAGATGAGAAATGAACCCATAAAAGTAGTGACAAATCTAGAATATTTTAAAAGTGGGATCCATGTATAAACCTAAATTATGATCGATCTTAAATTTAAATTAATCAAAAGTTAAATTTTAAACTATAACACAACCATCTAAGGAAGATGTCTCTCTTGTAGTCATTCTCTTGTAAATTTTTTAGTATAAAAAAACCATCTAAGTAAAAAGTCTTTGAGCTAATTACTAATAGTATATGTACAAATAAAAATTATTTTGAGTACCCTTTAGTTTTAATTTAAAGCAAGTTAGTAAATTTTATTGATTTTCAAAATAAAGTACTTCTAAGTCACTAATATATATGTTTTGTATTTAAGTTTGAATTGAATTAGTCTTTAAGATTGTTTAAAAATTTTAAAAATGAATTTTAAAAGAAAAATACTACTGTTACTTTTTCAGGTAAAACATGATGATATTTAGTTAATTTTTCAAAAAATAAAATTGTAGTATCCTACTTCTCAAGGTTGATTGCCTACAAATATACTAATTCTAGTTTATTTTGAATAAAATAATCTAAACATGGAAGATTTTATAATTTTACACTAAAAACAAGTAGAAAAAAGTCTTTTTTTTTTACAAAGTTGACACTTGTATTAAAGATTAACATGATTTAGTTGAAATGTTTATACTTAACTTGGTTTGAGTTCAATGACTAAAATAGGCTGACTTGTAATTGAGAATAAACTATATCAATCAAATGAAGTCCAAAGGTAATGTTACATTTAAGCCATGATTTTAATATAAGAAAGAAGAATGACAAAAAAAATTTATAATGAGTGACTTTTGCTTTTTTTGCTATATTTTTATTAAGAATAGTGGGGTCTAATAAAAATTTAAAGTAATGTACAAACTTAATTTTACATACTAGTTACTCGCATTGTTTAAATAAAAAGAGTCCATGGACCCCACTTATATATATATATACATCCACCTTTACATAAAAGATGTGGAGGCTAATAGCTCCATAATAGTAATTTATCAAGTAGGTTGTGGTACTTTAGGTTGGGGAGCATAAGTATTAATGTTTTTGGGTATAGAATTATATTGGGTTTAGAGATTTCAGGTTGGTTCAGGTTTTTGGATTTTGCCTAAACCGAACCAGGATTTTAAGCTTTTTTCTTTTTGAGTTTGTGTCACCCAAATTCACTAATCCCCCCATAGACACAAGCTTAACTTGACCCGAAATTTTGGGTTCAAGTCAGAAAGTTAGGTTTTAGCCTTGCCTTCGCGCTATATTCAATCACAGAGACCCCGGCCAAGAAAAAGTGCCTTTTGTTAGTCTACTCAACATGAAGCTCTTTTCCCATATCCAAACCATCTTGTTCCTCTACCGTTAGTACCAAATAGCCTTAAAACCATCTTGAAATCTTATCCAACATGAGACACAACAAAGCACTAACCCACAATTGACTAAAACTCTCCATAGAGGAGTGTGTGTAACTAGACGGGATAATTTTCCAAAATTACGCCTCAGCCTAAATCACTTTTGTTTTTCCAAGCGCTTTCCTCGATTCTTTCCGACCTTCTTTCCCGATGATGCCCCAAGTTAATCTCTAATTAGCATATGCACTGGTCAGCTGCTATGATTGAAATCGCAAAGATCGCATCGAAGCCGGAAAAAAAAGCCAGAAGCCACCAACTAGGAGAAAATAGTGTGATTACAATCGCTGGCCAAGAGAAAAGGGATCCGGTTGTGATTAATAGTAATATTGGAGCACAATTTCAGTTGTCGGCCAAAAGAAAATAGCAACTAAGAAAGAGAGCAGCTAAGAGTGAGATCTGGATATTAAGCAAAGCTCCGGTATTGAGCAAGCGAAATCCAAATACTGGGCAAGTAAGTTCATGGCATTAGAGGCGACTCGACGGTGAGCAAGGTCGGTTGAACTGGTGAGTCGATGATCAGAGGTGGTGAGTCCAAAAACTAGTGCTATTGCAGGAAATGCGCATCAACTCTAATGAAGAAGAGTCAGATTGCATCTTCATTTACACTTTTGTATTTTTGTTAAGACACATTTACAAATTCATTTAGACACTTTGTCTTAGTCTTTCAGACATTTTTAAATTTAGAAAGAATAAATTTTTTACATGTTGTTGAAGTCATTTTTATATATAACATTAGACACTTTTATATATTTATCCATACATTTTTATTTATTGCTTCATATACTTTTATTTTTAAGATAATAAATTACTTACATATTACTTTGGACACTTTTACCTATTTGTATATACGCTTTAACATATTTATTCAAACACTTTTATATATTATTTTGGAAAAGAAAAAAAATGATTTTTATATTATGTGGAGAGAACAAATTATGTGCATATTATTTCAGATGTTTATACATACTTATCTAGATATTTTTGCCTATTTGTTTGGACACTTTGCATCTTTGTCTATGACACTGAAGAAGATAGTTTCTACGTATGATTTGGTTGGGGATGAGAGAGGAGCAGTATTTGTGGTAGCCTGAAAGAGAAAACGGAACAATAGACTAGGTATGGAGGCACACAATTGTTGCAAGATTTGAAGGAGCACTGCAATGTTGCGATTTGGAGGTGAGTAATAATGGAAGATCTGGAGGTGATGACTACTCGAAGTTAGCGACGGCAACAATGACAATAGAGGTATTTTCAAGAATGAGGTAGGTTTTTTAAGGGAGATGGAAAGTTTTGACCAAGGGCAATTTTGCCAAATTATTGAGATGGATGTGAATTACATATGAAAACTTATGAGTGAATTAGTATTTCTAATTATACACATGTATAATACTTCATCCGTTTCACAAAAATTGACTCTTTTACTATTCATAGTAATTAATTTATGATTTTATTTCTTTTAAAATCTATTATAAAAATATGAATATTTCATATGAAAATGAAACTTTAAATATTATAGTTCTAAATATCATTTTTAAGAATTTTTTTTAATATATATTAATATAAATATGTTCATGTCAAACTTCAATTAAAATAGTTAAAAAGTTCAATTAATGTAAAATGGAAGAAGTAATCAACAAAGGTGAGACATTGAATTGGTTGCATTTAATTGGGAACAATATCTCACCATAATACAAAACCAGCTGAATCACAAGCAAGACCCCCAATTCTTTAATTTTAGCCACTAATTCCCCAAAACTCAGAAACGGTGGAGCAACTTTGGAGTAGAGGTAGGAACCAGGTAGGACCGGCCGGTCCCAGCTGGTCCTGGGCCTAGGTCCTGAGGACTGGGCTCAGCCCTGTTGTAGGCGGGCCGGTTCCGAGCCGGTCTCGGGGCGGGGGGCTGGGATTCATTTTTTTTAATATATATATATATATATATAAGTCATAAATATTTTTAAGAAAAAACACTATCTCCGGTGTAAGTTTTATTAAGTTAAAAAGCCAAACGGCACTTACAAATAATCGTAACGGGCTTTACATTTTGAAATGGCAAAAACGTTCTGAAAATAATAAATAATAGAAACCTATGATTTGTGCTGAACAGCATAATCGGATCAAATTCAAGCCAAACTACATGTATGATTGAAAAAAAAAATTTAAAGTCTCGGTATCGGATATTACCTCCTCATCCAAACTCTTTTGGTCTTGCTGCCGGAGTGCTGTAAGGCCCTAATCTCGGTTGAACACGCATACTTCTACCGCGTCGGGTGTCAATTTTGACCGTTTTTCTGTTATCACCCGTTTTCCGGCACTAAACACTGCCTCGGATGAGACAGTCAATACTGGAACGGCAAGAATCTCCTGTGCGATTAGCAACAAGATTGGAAATCTTAATCTCTTTTGTTTCCATCACTCCAAGATGTCGAGGTCGCTTGCCTCGAACGATGTGTTGAGATAGTCATCAACCTCACCTAACCCGATGTCATCGGTTGGGGTCGTTTGAGCATTTGGAGCGCCGGATTGAATCTTGAGGAGATTGATCTCCTTGAAGGCTCGGTTTGAAGAGCTTCGGATCTTACCTTATCCGAATGCCGTTCACAATATAACTTGTATAAATAATACAAGTACTCGGAAGCAGAAGTAGACATAGCCAAAACATTTATATGAGACATTTTTAAATAAGTATGAAAAATTTCTTCAAACAATGTTGTTGTGCCTATTAATTTTACATACGGGTCAAGTAAAAAAGTGACTAAAAAGATAGGTGGAATGTTTGAGAAATATTGAAGCCAGTTAACCCGTATGGCTTCGACAGTCGGTTTTAACAACTCATCATTTTTAAACTGATGTAAAGCATATGTGATCTTCATTAAATGAAACAAAACTTGATGACTTGTTGTGTAGTAAACACCAGAGAAAAATTCAGTTGCCTCGTAAAAAAACTTAAGCAATTCACCGGTTTTGGAACATTTCTCCCAAATTTCAGTCGTAAGAAATTCACAACCCATTTTTAAATTCATGAAATGTGACAAAAAATTTGCATATGGCAATGCATCTTGCAACATCAAATATGTGGAGTTCCAGTGGGTTGGGCAATCCAATTTAAACCGTTTCCAAGAAAATGGTTTTTGATTTTCAATACAAAAGCTTTTAAATTCACGAAAAATAGCAGGTCTAGACATCAAATATTTTAATGAGTTTCGAATAGGCAAAATCTCATTTTGGAGAACTTCTAAACCCTTTTGCACACAATTATTCAAAATATGACGCATGCATCTAACGTGAAAAAATGCACTGTTGAGTGGTGGTTTTAAGTTTTGACTCAAAAGACGAGCGGCAACATCATTATTTGAAGCATTATCAAATGAAATGCACAGAACTTTATCAGTACAAAAATAATCACATAAAGTTTCTAAGATACAATTAAATATTTGATAACCAATATGATCTGTTTCAATAACCTTAAATGAAAAAATTCATTTTTGCATTATCCAATCAGAATAAATCCAATGAGAAGTAACACAATAGAATGATTGACCTATAAGTGATGTCCATATATCAGAAGTAAATGCCACACAATGATCAAGAGTAGAAAAATATGCTTGCAAATCTGATTTTCCGGCTTCAAATTGTCTAAAGCTTTCTTTCCTAGCAGTTTTCCTAGATACTTTTCTAAATGCAAGATTTAATTGTGATTTTATCCAAGATTCTAGGTGGACGTCTTCAGCTTATGAAAAAAGTTTTTCGGTAAGCATCATCCAATTTACCATACATTCTCTACAAGATTGTTGGTTAAAACGAAATATACCTGGTCCGCCGGCCCCAGTTGTAGACCGAAGTTGTGTTTGTCCTCTAGAACTAGTCCCGGTACTAGGAAGGACGTTAGAATGTTGATTTTCAATATGCCCCTTCAGTGTTCTAGTGCCGGAATTTTTTCTATGCACCAATTTTTTCCCGCAATGTTTGCATTTCCCGTACCTCGACTCCCCTTCGTTTATGAGCTCATAATGCTCTCAAACTCAAGCAATTAGTCTCGTGGATTTACCTTGTGCTTGAGTTTCCTCCACGCGGGGTTCATGACTTGTAGGCATCGGTTCTGTTGACGGATTCCCGGACGCCATCGCATCCAACTCTTTCACTTCATCATCAGATAATTGATCGTCGAGACCCAAATCGTAATTCGTCATATCGATTCCGGCATCATCGTCGTAAAACTCTTGAATTGGAATGCCTTTATCGGCGAGCTGAGATCAACGACGGAACAAGGTTCGGAGGCCGGTGTTGCGGGAAGATGAACTATCTGTTGACTTGCCATTTCCTTTTGAAGTCATGCCTCACGTACTAATAGTAGTGATTAATGCAAAATCAATAGAGGATTATGAAGATATTAGGGAGAGATTAGTAAGAAATTTGGAAGAGATTAAGAAAATAAGGAGAATGGTTGAGAGAATATAGTAGATGAAGAAGAGAGATTGAGTGATTGTGTGAGGATTGAGTGAAAATGGCATTGGTATTTATAGGGGTAGGGAAAAAATTAGTTTGACCAAAAAGTCCTTGAAATTTAGTTATTGGGAGGGGCAAAAATGAAATTTTGGGGGCTGAAATGGAGCAGAAAGCTGTTAGAGGGCCTGCTGTGTAATTAGCCCTTTTTTAAAAAAAAAAAATTTCAGGTTAACGTTATTGGCAGGGAGCCGTTGCGGCGCTAGGCGGGGCGGTCCCGGTCCCGGTCGGGCCGGTTTGCATGTTTTGACTAATTCGGGACGGTCTTTTTTGCGTCTCCTCCTCCTATTGGACCCATACTCGTCCTATAATATAACGGTTTTTTCCGGGGCGGGTTTAACCAATCCAGGCCGGAGTTGACTGTCGGTCCAGTCCCGGTTCGGGCTGGGTCAACCCCGGCCCACCTCCCACCTCTACTTTGGAGGCAGGGGAGGCACATTTGGTCGAAGCCACCACCCACCAATTTGTCAAAGGAACCAAAAAAATGGTCAAACATGCCGCGGTCCTTGAACTTAAATCACAAGACTCTTTGGATTGGATTAGATCAACGCCGTTTAGCAACACACACACATTCAACCATTTCTGCATTTGCCGGCCAACGACATTCACAAATTGCTAGAGGACACCCACCCTACTTAAGTTGTGACCACCAACTTATATGACCGAAAACAAAGGGCATTTCTCCACTATTCATTGTATTTAATGACACGAAGAATAGTTTTTTCCTCAATCACTTAATGAAAAGAAGCTTGTCAGAAGATACAAGTCATTGCCAATGGGGGATTCATATGTATAATAAACACGATTGTTAAAATTCCGACTTAAATCTTTAAATTTTACAATTTTATGATTAGAGGTAAAATAAACAATTTAGTTAGATTCTACGATTATAATTAACAATTCTAACACAATTTTACAACTACAATTTAGAAAGAAAAAAGAATTTTATATGGAATCTCAATTTTGATAACCTTGATCATAAGGGGTTCATGGACCCCCATTTGTTTCTTCACTATTTCTGTGATTATTATTGTTGTTGTTGTTGTTGTCTCTTTCTCAAAAATACAATTTTGATAATCTTATTAAATTTTTGTGATTTTTTCTTTTTTTAATGCATAAAACTATAAAAATTCATAAAAAATTAATAACTTCATGAAAATTTACTTTCAAATAGGTTATTACATCTACATAATATTGACTTTTAAAAAAAAATTAATTCAAGACAAACAAAAATGTAAAAAAAAAAAAAAATTTAAATTAAAACAAATTAACTTTGAGAGACGTAACTGCATGCGCTCTATTAGCAGCTAGACTAACTCAACACAAAATTGAGGACTGAGACTAATGAGTTATTAGGCAGGACCCGATGGTATTTAAGCAAACCACATAAAAATATTACACCGGAGGAGATCCATAGGATAATCCATCCGTAGGATCGTCCATCACTTTGACTTATTTAATCTAACTTATTTATATATATTTTTTTGTTGATAAAGTATTCCAAAACAACATTAAGAAGCGCCTTTTTTTAAATTTTTTTTTTATACCTTTTACCATTTCCCTTAAGCTCTCATATAGATGTGCCAAAAAGAAGTTACCAAAGTCAACTTTAAGTAATTGGGTGTTAAGTGGTAGGAGAGAGGGCAAATCAATTTCCTATAGATTAGTAGATGGGAGCTGTAAAAATGTGTCTTAAAAAAGAATCAGTGGTGGAAGAAAAGTTGAACTTAAATGAATCATTCCATCACCGGTGGTTCTTTTCTTCCAAACCATCAAAATACAGTTTGTAGTCTCTTTCAGTTTCAAATGGGTAGTTGACACCAGCAACATTTGGGACCCCCAACATTCAAGTTATATAACGTTCTTTCTTCTTCTTACTCATTTTGAGGGTTAAACTTAAAGCATAAATCCCTTACCAATTAGGGTTTTCTTAACTGAACCGAACCAAAACCGAGTTGAATATAACTGAAAAATACGGTTCTATTTCAGTTCTAGTTCAATTTTCGCCTTTGACTATGATTTTGGTTTCGGTTTCGGTTTTTCTTTTCTTTTCTTACAACCCCAATTAACAATTACATCAAAAGGCTTGATGCTTCCCAATTTTGGATTAGTTAGGGCAAGTGGAATGGAAAATCCAGAATGAGGACAAAAGAGATCAGATTGACTAAACCAATGCCAGAACCAGAAGAAATGATTGTTGTGCTCTAACCATCATTACTAACCACAATAGCACCACCTGCTATCATTCCATTGTAGACAAAGTCAGTTTCCACTACAAGCTTAAAAATCTTGAGTCCCCAATTGTTTCCCTTTAAAATGGCCTACTCAATCATCCACTTATCTTCTTCACATTGCATTTTAGGCCAATAGAATGTTCAAAACCCTTTGTATTTGCCCCCTCACACTCACCAATGACACCTCCACCAAGAGGCCATCTTTGAAAGAATAACATGTTTTAGTTTTTTTTTTTAAGTTTTTTGGGGGGTCATAGGACATCCAATGAGACTAAAACTCATCCTTCCCCAATCTGGCGAAGTAAAAATTTAATTTTAGGACCTTTATTTCAAGATCAGGAGTATTACCTTTAGGGCACACAGCTAACACTGTTAGATTTAACTCATCAAAAAGAGCAGAGCATTGGATTAAAGCATCAGCATATGCTGCTTCAAATGGGTGCTTATACTTGCTGATATAAGCCATTATATTATGATGGAATAAAGGCAATTCTTACTAGAAGACAAGAAGAACTTGAAACCCAGCGTGTTCCCCATTACAGAAATATCTAGTCATCATTCCTCAGAAGGTAATTCTTAGGTGGGCTTACAAAGATTCAGATGCCCCCTTCTTATGACCGAACAACAAACTGTAGTTTTGATCTAACAATAGCTCTGTCAACTTTCAGCTCTGCACATTCTCCTTTCTTTTCTTTTCTTTTCTTTTCTCTTCTTTTTTCTTTTTCAATGGCAACAAGTTTGGACAGGAATGATCTAAAGCGAGTTCTTTGATCTTTTGAGCATCCCAAACCACAGAACACTAATATCATTCTCAATGGAGAGACAGCAGAAACTAGAGTGTAACATTTCTTTCCTGTCATTATCTGATATTTCAATGAAAGAATGTATAATTATTACCAACAAAACTGTGAAGATATATAAATGGGGATGACAACAACACAAGGTTACTATTACAAAACACGGACTGAGATGGACATAGGAACTGAGACCTCGCTGGCGAAACTTGAATCACGATTGGTAGCTGAGTTCCCAGCGAAAGCATATCCAATGCCCAAGCCACCAAAATGCAAGGAAGCATTATCGTACCTTTGGAAAACACGGGCAAGTGATGCGGCTTTTCTTCTTGCTCGCTTTGTCCCCGTGAAGAGCAGGGTCTGAAGCAAACCAGCCAGAGCTGGGGCCTTGAGGACTTTCTCTGTGGCAGCAGTACCACCACTTCGACACAACTCTAGCAATGCAGCAACTGCATTCTCCTTCCCTCTGGGTGTTCCACATCGCATCATTCCTAGTAGTCCTCCCACCGCAGTTTCCTCCTTCCCAACCGCTTCAGCTCCGGCTGGCTGCCTAACAATCAAGGCCAGTGCACCGGCTGCTTCTTCTGAGACCACTTCGTTCCCCAGAGCTCCAACTAACGCGGTTGCAGCTCCAGCCTCAATCATTCTAACACAATTTTCAGTGTGAGTGGAAAGATTAAACAAAGCAGTGACAGCATCCTTCTTCCCCCGTGATGTCCCTGTTCTCAGCAACCCTGCTAGGGCTTCAATTGCACCTTGCTCATCGGCTATTTTCTTCTTATAGTCATGTACAGCAGAGAGACTAAACAAGGTGGCTGCAGCATTCTCCCTTGCTTCTGTTGTCAGTCCAGATCTCAGGACTTCAACTATCGAGCTCAAACAACCATCTTCATCCATTATCCGGCTCTTGTTTTTGTCGTAAATGGACAGGTTAAGCATTGCCGTAACAGAATTCTCTTGGGCAACAGCATTTGTTGATAATAACAACTTCTTTAGATGGGGAATGGCCCCGGCTTCGGCAATAAAAGAACGGTTTTCTTTTCCAGTTTTTGCCAACAAACGAATCTCTCGTGCAGCAATAGTCTTAGCACTTTGGGATCCATCGGCTAGCTGTTCAATGACGAGAGTCGAAGTAGCTCTATTAGCTACAATTGCAGCTTTAATAGGCATAGCTCCAGCAAAAGACTCGACAGATGCATCTGCAGTGTCTGGAGGGTCATAAGGAATCCCATGAGCAGTGCACCACTGCATGATCAAGTTCCTCAGAGCACGATTAGGAACCAGGCGACTGTGGATGAGCATCTGTCCCGTTTTTGGACAAGTACAATGCCCTTCCTCCATCCACCTGGATATTGAACTCCGATCATACGTCTGCCCTGTAGAAATTATTACAGGATCCCGCATCAAATCCAACAATATTGGACAACAGAAGTCCTTCGGAACTGTCATGAACGTGCCAGCAATCTCCTGAGAGATCAACCCCCTCCTCGACTTCCTCTGACTCCTAAAACTCAACTCCACCTCATCTTCCTCGAACCCAAAAAGCAAAAATCTGCAATATCGAGTGACCGCAACGAACCCGTTAAGCACAGAAGCGGTAGGTTCAATATCTCCTTCATGGTTCACAATTTGCTCCTCTAAAAATTCAATTTCATGTCTACAACTTGCAGCATTCTTAATCCCTAAGCTATCTACAAAGAACATCCTCAGTTCCACCACATTGGGTACCCTTCCATTCCCAAACTCATCAAGAAACCAAAAGAAACTCTTCCTCAAATTCTCATCCTTTTTATCAATATACAGTTTAGCTTTCCTAGCCTGCTTTTGCAGCAGCTCAACCTGCTCCCTAACATCATCAGTCAACCCAACCTCCCCGATTGGGAACACATCCAAAAGGGTCGAAATTTCCTGGTTCAAATCATGGAAGTGGCCCGAAATCGTATGGTTTTGAAGCAGAAGCCATAACTTACTCGAGTGGGCGCAATAATCCAGCAGTATCTTGGACCTGTAAAAGAGCAAATACAGCTCCTTGAAGCACAACATCGCCGTCGACGGCAGCCGCGACCCAGAACCCGATTCCTTCAAATAATCCAATAACACAACGAAAACCTCAATCTTGCGAATCAAAGACCGAGAATTGTTCCTCTGGAAGAAGAAGCACCTTGGGGAGAAACACGAAACCAGCTCTGCCGACACCGTCGCAAGGGTCTCTATAAGAGCCACGTCGGATAAGTCAACGGGCGCCAGAAAGGCCTCTAGCGATGGCGATCTCCGCCGTCTGAGGGAAGAGAATATCGCCGCCGTGGCCATCAAAAGCACTGTCCCAATTCGATTCCAAAGTTTCTGAGCAAAACCCAGAAATTTATTCAGCAAATGAACAAACAAACAAGCAACAAAAGCGATTGGCTCCGCAGAAGCAGATCTATGAACGAGTAAGGGAGAGAAGAAAAGGGTTTGCCGGGTGAGTTATGGTGGTTCCAGAAATGGGTTAGAATCTTCAAAAGGGCGTTTAGAAGAAGAGATTTTAGTCAATGGAGGGGAGAGCTAGAAAATGGATTCTCTGAGAGAAAGGAGAATTCTTTTGTGTGGCCGAATCCGCGTTTAGAAGGGAAGAAAGGAAAAGGGTCTGAATTTTCCCAAAGACTTCTTTTTTTCTTTTTTTTCTTCTTATTTTCGTTTTTGTTGTCTTGTTAATGGCTTGATGTAGTACTAGTGGTAAATTGGTCGGCTATTTCGTTTCGTTTTCTTCTTGTTTCTAATCTCTCTCTAGAAATTTAGGGAAGCTGCGGGGAAACGACTTTGGGCAGCAAATTTTTGTTAGGCCTAATCATCATAAGACCCCTTAACTTGGCTGACTCATATGAGTTAGTTCCTCAACTTAAACTTAGTCTCTGTTGGTCCTCTAACTGTACAACTTATTAGGAGTTAATCTAGCTACCTAATTTGTCAAAACACCATTACTCTTTTTGAATGTTAAGTAGCATTGGGGACTGAAATACATGGTAAGAGAAACAACATTGATTCCTAGAGCATTTTCCTTTTTTTTCCATGGGAGGTATTTTTTTGCTTTTTTATTTTTTTTTTATCAAAGAGGGATTTTTGCCTAAAATAGGTACTTTTTCCCAAAAATCAAATACATAATTGCTCATATGTTCTGGTTAATTTCTTGTCAAAAAAATTGAAATATATAATTTATGCAATTTATTATTATTATTATTATTAAGTAATAGAATTAGATTTAATGATATTCAATTTATTAAATGTAATCATCACATATATAATTACATACATTAAAACGAATAAATCATTTCTTTTTGGGTCTAGTACTTTCAAACTTAATCGTTATGCTTTTGTTGATTCTAGTGGAATGGGAGGTGTGGCTGCCATAGTCAGAGACCATAATGCCTATGTGGTCATCACTTGTACAAGTAAAATTGGGGACTAAGCCCCTAGAGGCTAAGACGTGGGCATTATGTGTGGACTTGCACTTAGTGTCACTCATGGGGAATATTTTACTGGAAGTAAAAACAGATAACAATGTAGCTATCCAGGAACTACTAGCCAATACCAACTCAAAAACTGCACTCACGCCCTTAATGTTCGACTGCATGACCTTAATCCAGCAAGTGCAAGTCAGGGAATACAAAGCAATATTCAGGGAGATGAATAAAGTAGTTGATCACTTGGCTAGGATAGGAGCAAAGTAGGAAAAACCTTTTGTTGTGCTGGACCATGTATCAAAAACGCTAGCTCATTTTGTAAACTTGGATAAACGGGGGTGCTAAGTTCGGTGGATTGGTGTTTAAACCACTATAGGCCTGTGCTGCTTTTAACGGTTTGTAGATACTCTTATCTCCTTTTGGTTTTTATAAGTATCCTTTATTACAAAAAAAAAAAAGACATTTTTGAGTAAAAAAAAAGTTCATAGAAGAGAATATCATAAAATATTATATTCTCTGTCTCAACAGAGAAAACAAGTATTCCTTTTTAGGTTGTCCTAAAAAGGATGAATTGTTTCCCATTTGGTGAAGTTTTTAACATTTAATTTATCTTACTATCCGCATTTAAATTCTCTCTATATAAAACTCAGACAAGAATATTTTTTTTTCTAATTCTCATTTAAGCTTTCAATACACAAAATACAAAAAGGAATTCTTTTTAAAAAAATTAAGCTTCAGGGGTAAAAATAGATAGAACAACATAAATTATACATATCTTAATCTTTATACCGAAAGAAATGCAGCATCCAGAATGGAACAAAGGGAGTATTTGACAATGGCAATTAAGGGAAATAGCTAAAATTTGGGTTGATTTAACTTAAATTTTGGCAACTAAAATTGGGTCAGGTCAAACTCGATTGACTTAAAATGACCTAAATTTCTCCTTGTCTCAACCTCGACATACTACAAAACCAAACCCTAATTTTCCACTGAAAATAAAAGCGCTTAACCCAATTAACTATACCCAAATCCACTAGCTGACTCTTTCTCTTACCTTAAACTACACACAAGTACAACACAAATGCACGCACACAATGCCCTTTGCAACTAAAACTCTTATACTTTTACTACTCTCACTCATCCTCATAGTCTGTTTTTCCGCTGGTCCTCCTCCTCAATGCCTACATTCACCATCAACTTTAACTCTCACTTCCCCAATGACAACCTCCTATTTGGTTAGCCACTTCACTACAAAACCTTACTCAAACATAAAATGCCCTCCCTTATTTTTAAATTGTCTCTTTTCCCTTCCACCTATCATATTAACTCGTGCTGAGTTGCCTTCATATTTGTGGATAATAAAGAGAAGGGCGAATAGATCTTTTAGGATCCCTAGAGGTAGAGCAAGTAGGCACACAAATTAAAGCTAGCTTACAAGGATGGATGGTACGATGAAGCAGTACTTAAGGTTTGGAAAAGGAAGCCAATCTCTGCTGATTTGCCTTATAAGGTGGACTTTATTGCAAGGATTGAAGATTGAGGATTGGTCAAGTTCTTTGCCCATCTCAAAGAAGACAAGTTAGGGCCAACTCGAATTCCACCTTTTCAAACATGAATTCGTTGGGTTCGAGTCAAGGTTTTAAGGGTAGCAAAGGTTGTTTGTGTATCTAGTTCGACCCAAATTGGGCATTTCTAACCTAACCTTCACCCCTAATCTCCATGTACAATTCTTCCAAACAAATCACACAGGTTCCAATCTAACTACCATAACACTTGAACAAATATAACAACAATTTTAACTAAATGTAAAAGTTGTATATGGAGGAATAAACTCGACTATAGGAATAGCAATTTGAACAAAAGGAATAACAACATTAACCGAATAAAGAATAATTGTGAAGGAAACAATAATATCATCTAAAATAATAATAATCTCAAATTAAGCAACAATGATATGAACAAAAGGAACATTAATATCAACTAAATGCAGCAATTGCAAGTAGATAAACAATAATATCAATTAAATGATCAATAAACTAGATAAAAAGAGTAAAAATATTGACTAAAGAAATAACAATATCAGTTTTGGTAAATACACTAAAGTGATGGAATATCTTATACGTCTTAGGTACCAAATAGTTACACTTTCTCTTTATTATACCATTACTAAACTATTGCCATATATTATACATAACTACTTGTTTTTTAATGTTTAATTGAAAAAGAGAAAGATTTGTCAATTTGAATTTGAGTTTGAGAAATTTCTAACCAAAAAAGATTGTTTATGGTCTAAAGGAGTCAAAGACATTTTTAGATCAAGTTTTGGCTTTTGGTCATGTAGGCTCCTATTCATTGAATATTGGTAAATGTGTTTGATTTTTGGAATGGTATTGGTATACAATATGTGTATCTAAGGGCACTTTCCTTTTAAAAGATATAGTACTAAATTGCATGATCTATCCATAAAATATACCTCATTTTGTATACTTACCTTTGAAATATCAGATGTTAAAAATATGATCAAAGTAACATTTTGTAAGAAAAATGTCCTTCCATCTACAATCTCCAATAATGTTGATGGAATGCAATGTGAAAATATAAAATTAACCCTTGAATTCAAACAAAATAGGCACAAAACCCTTTGAACATAAATTCAGGACATATACCCCCTCGAATAACAAAAAAAAACCTTAAAATAGAATTAAAAAAAGGCTACAAATTCAATATGCCCATTGAAAATTAAAACATCCAATCCCTTCAAATAGTTATGGAGAATATTTTATATGCCAAAGTAAATATAATTTGATACACTTATTTATTCTTTTCAACTTAAACACTAAATAGCTAAAAAAACCCCCCAAAAAAAAGCTACCAATTTTACATGACCATCCCAAATTAAAAAAAATCCAATCTATTTAAATAATTACGAAGAATATTTTAAATTCCAAAAAAAAAAAAGAATCTAACACACTTGTATATTTTTGCAACTTAAACCCCAAAATAGTCATAAAAATTGAAAAATAGAATGAAAAACTACCAATTTGACATGCCCATCTCAAATTAAAGCATTCAATCCCTTAATATAATCATGAAAAATATTATAGATTTAAAAAATTTAATTTGACACACATATCTATTTTTTCAACTTAAACCTTAAAATAGCAAAAAAAAAAAATTAAATAATAGAATGAAAAAAAAAATGCCAATTCAACTTGCCTATCCCAAACTAAAGCATACAATCCCTTCAAATAATTATTGAGAATATCTTAGATGCCAAGAAATAGAATTTGACAGACTTATCTATTATTTTCAACTTAAACCCTAAAATAGCGATAAAAACAGAAAAATATAATGAAAAAAATAAAGTACCAATTTAACATTTGCATCCAAAATTAAAGTATATATAATTATTTTAAGGGATTGGATGATTTAATTTGGGATGAGCATGTTGAATTTGTAGCTTTTTTTTTAATTTTTATCCCATTTCTCATTTTTTTGGCTATTTAGGGTTTAATTTGAACAAAAAAATAGATGAGGGTGTCAAATTATATTTTTTTTGGAATTTATAATATTCTTCATAATTATTTGAAGGGATTAGATACTTTAATTTGGGATCAGCATGCCCAACTGGTAGTGTTTTTTTTCATCCCATTTTTCAATTGTTTTTTCCATTTTAGAGTTTAAGTTGAAAAAAATAGATTTGTGTCATTTTTTTTTTTTTGCATCTAAAATATTCTCCATAATTATTTGAATGGACTAGATACTTTAATTTGGGATAGGCATGTTGAACTAGTAATGTTTTTTCCATTCTAATTTAAGGTTTTTTTTTTTTTTTTGCTATTTGAGGGGATATGTATCCCGAAATTATGTTTGGGGGATTTTGTTTCTGTTTTGCTTGAGTTTAGGGGCTAATTTTACATTGTCACCTTGAATTTCCGTCAATACTAACAGAAATCACAGACGAGGGATATGTTTGTTACAAAATATTATTTTAATCCTACTTTCATAACGTCAAATAGTTCAGAGGTAAATATGCAAAATAGGTATATTTTAAGAAAAAAAATTGTACAATTTAACCTAAAAGATAATTGAGATTAGTACTTTCTTAATAATGAAAAATTAATTGAGATTAAAACTAATTAATTGTCATGATAGGAAATGGAGATTAAAACTACTTGTATACAAATTCCAATGAGATGGAAATTATTTCCCTTTCAAAAAACATAAAAATTTAACTGAGTTGTATAGCCCAACTTGAAAAGTGTATATTTTCCATGTTTAAAATTCTTTCACATCCAAATTCTTCAGAAAACAAATCATGGAAATTGACTACTCCCTGTAACTAAGTAAACATAAAATTTGGTGCATGCCCTCTTATGCTTAGTAAGCATATTGTATTCTTATTAATCTGGATCAAATTTCATTATGGGAGGAAGCTCTTCAAAGCACGATACACATACAATTAAAAGCTGGTAAAAGCCTTTTTAATTGAACTTCTCTTCTCCTAAAGCAATGTGCTTAGTTTAACCCTCAAAACAAGACAAGGGTGTAGTGCACGCAACATTAGGCGCGTAGGTTAATCTGACACCTGGTGAAAAAATAAAAAAAGAAAAAGAGCAAAAGGTAAATTTTTTGTTTGCCTCTGATCAATTTGACTAATAAAGGGTACCCCAAAAAAAATGAGTAATAAAAAAGTTCTTGTTGCCAGCAGGATCGCAAGAGAAGAGTTGACCTGTAAAAGAAAGGTAAAAGAAACAAACAGAAATCGATGTGAGAGAGACACAAACACAAACAAAAGTGATTAAAAAAAAAAAAAAAAGCCCCAACGGAACGCTAAAAAGGGTGCTTCAACTGCGTAACTAATCACAAGCTTCCGCCCAAACACAGTTGTGTTGGTGCCTCTCTCTTTCTGCTGCCAATATGTCGTCCGATTACCTGAGGGCAAAGTTTCTTGTTGGAAAATCTAATGTGACGGTTTGGGATATTCGAAATCATCACGGGCCACCAATCAAGGGATGACTCATGTGAGAAACTTTCTTTGTCAGTCCACATTTATAAGGACTCACCATCGTCCCTGAGCATCCAGTAAATTGGCGTGCGACTCCTCCCTCCATTCTCCAACTCCACAAAAATGTTATTTGATTCAATTCGGTTGTCTATTGGATTGTTATTAGTTTGTTCTCTCCTTCTTAAATACCTTCTTTAAAACTAAATATATTTAATATCGGATTCTAAAAACCAGCAAAAAAAACTCACAATCATTAGAGTCCTTTTTAACATTTTTCATTTGCTCCAAGTTCCTTTCATTTGATATTTGAAAATTAATTTTTTAAAGATACTCTCTATTATCAAACTGGAGATTATTTTCAAGCAATTTTTTGGGGCCGCCTCATGTGTGCCCTACGAGCAAAAATTCAATGGTATCCTTATTAAAATTTTACAGTTTCAGCCATGTTCCTTCATAGCTTCTTTCTCTCCATCCTCTTGCTCTTCCTTGCTAGAACTGGAAACGTGCTGAACATTTTATCGAACAATTCAATCTTGAACTCAATTTTTTTTTTTTTATCAAGCTGAGTTTAATGAGCCTCAAGTCAAGCTTTAAGCTACATTTTAAGTTCAAACTTTTAATGAGCCAAACTCCGCACTTAGTACCATTCGACTCGAACTCTTATCGAACCTAACATTTTTTAATATACAAATAATACTAATTTTATAATAATATATCTAAACCCTACAATTCTTATTTCTATTTCTTAAATTGAGTTTAAACCTTGAATCGAGCTATTGTGTTTAACACGAACCTTTTTAAGCCAAGCTTTGAGCCCTGTTTTTTTAGCTCATCGAGCTTGAGTTCAAGCGCGAGTTAAGCCAATCCTTAACAATCCAAGCTTCGAGCCTAGGGTGTTCGTACTCAGGTCAGCTTGTTTCCACCCCTACTCCTCGCCGTCAATCTCATTTGTCTCTAACGTGACCCCATCACAAGAAGTTTGGTAATGCCATCTGACCTCATTCCATGTTGCATTATCCAGCATCACCGACTATCAATGACACCAACTCGAGGAAGAGTAGCTGATGGGAACCCCTTCCACTCCATCGCATCCTATTTTCGATCTGCCATCATCCAACATCCCCGTTCTTTGTTTGCCCACCTATAAGTTGTCTGAGTTGCCAAAGTTAGACTCAAGCCACCACCCCCCTCATTTGTCCACCCCATTGTCAAAGCGAAGAAGTGTTGACTTTCGCTTTGTTTCATTGCAAACATGATTTTTAGAATTTTTTGGGCTAGTTTTGTTTCAGCTCTCAATTTTTCTCCATTTACCTAATTTTACCCTAAATTTATTTTTAAGCTATAATTTTAATTATTGGTACACATGTAAAAAAATAATGTGGAAGAATTTATAAAATCATTTACAATAAAAACATAATATATCAGTAACAGTTCTGCAATATCATTTGTACATATGTGTCACATATTCTACACATGTCTATCATTTGCTACATACATTGAGTTTCATACATATTAGTCATCTGACTTGTATATATCTCAAATTTTGGTGGGAAACAAAATTTGAAGCTCTCATTCTTGCTTTTTTTATGGGAGCTTATTAAACCCATACATACTATTCAATATATCTAAAACATATCAACAATCTCATTTGTACATCTGTCACACATTATTTGTGCAAATCTCTCACTTTCTTTGTAAACCAAGTTTATACATATTTGATATTTAATTTGAACACATCTCCAATTCTAGGAGGACATGAGACGTAATGTATTCATATTTATTTTATATTATGATTGATAGTATTAGAATACAAATATATATAAAGACAAAGTGTATGCTTCATATTAAACTTACCCCAATTTTTTATTCCTTAGATAAAGTCCTAGACAAACCTGAGCTGCTTCTCCTCGCTCTAGAATGGGCATACATATTTTCTAAATGGCATTCTGACCCGATAACTTGATTTAGGATTGGGTTTTGATGGTTAATTTTGACATTATTTGTATTTGAAGTTAGGTGTAGAGGCAAGAAATTAGCTCTACCAATCAAAATTAATTTCATACATTTTGTAGTAAGCATAGTTGTTATCTAAAATTTTATATGGGTCTTAATGAATATTTTCTAAAAATTATATACCATTTACATAACTCCGCCTCGTTGAAAGTCATATGTTCTTATGTTAGAGATGAGTTAATGTGTGGTACAATAATGTTTGAATATGGGCTGGTGCTTTGCTATCATTAATTCATTATGTTGATATTATTAAGGCCAAAATCCCTATTACTCCCCTGAACTATACTCACTTAGATACTTTGCACCCTAAACTACTGAACGGACTAGATCAAACCCTTAACTCTCTAAACTCGGACAGTTTAGTACTTTAACTCAGATTCAATCTCACGTGATCTCATGTGTCATGGGCAGCATCACTTGCTTAACGGAGCAGCAATAATTGGGTAATTAAAGGCGGACCCTGTTAAGGGCTTCCTTCAATGGAAGCTTCGTAAGCTAGTACTTCAAGATCCCACAAATCAAAAAACTGGTAAGGTTGTTGCCTTCCTTAAGGATCTTGGTGAAGTAGAGCCGTAACAACTGGTTGTACTAAGTGAAGCAAGTGGGCTTGTGAAGACGAACTCGGGTTTTGAGGAGAGAGAGCTAATTCGGGCGAGGAAGCTCTTTAATTTTTAAAGTGAAGAAAAACAAAAGTGTAATCAACTAATAAATGCTAGCTTATGCAGGAAAAGTGAAAGAATGAACACTGGTGTTGTTGCTAGTGGAGCCAAGAGAGATGTCTCCCAAGCAAGCTTTCATTGGCGTCGGCCTCCAAACATCACCCCAAAAATAAGCAGAGAAGTCACTAAATCAGATTTCATCAACGGAGCTCCGACTTCAACCCTTCCGGTTGCCAATCGTCGCTAGTGAATTTGACCGGTACATGGACGAAGCTTCGCTTATATAGTCATTTTCCACAGTCGATAATTCCCCCATTGATGCGTGTTCAGAAACTGCTTCTATTGGAAGACTCTATATAAAAACAGAAAACAAAGCTATAATAATAAAAAAAAAAATTGAACATTGGAACGGGACCAAATCAACGGTGGAAGCTTCCTCACCGATTTTACTTTTCTAAGGTCACACAAATCAAGGAGATTATTGAGCAACTTATGAACGAAAGCCTCATAAAAAAACACTCTAGAAGCAGAGCATCGGGGCCTTTGGAAGTGCGAAGGCTAAAGATGGAGTCATACGTTGCTTCGACCAAGTCTTAGTTAGGATTGGCGGAGGGCAAAATGACATTGCTCCGTTAAACAAGTTACGCTATCCATGGCACATGAGATCACATGAGATTGAATATAAGTTAAAGGACTCAACTATCCGAGTTTACAAAGTTGAGGGTGTTAGTATTGTGCCCAAAAGTCAATCATGAGATGATTGTATTTTTGCACATTGAACCATAATATTTTATTAAGGCATTAATCCAGCAACTATATTTGTTGTTTTGTTTCTGCGTAACGTAATAAACATAATTGTAACCCTAGAATAATGATATTCTCAAATGTCCCTGGTCTAGTATTATTGTGGAGCGGGTTACAATAATACATAACGATTAACATATGTGGAGACTAATATAAGATATGTAGTCTACATATGGGTACAAGTTAGAGAACTTATGTACTGGACCAACCCACCATGAGAACGCTACATAGATTGTTATATGAGTGTCATAAGTGATTCTTATAGTGATCATGGTATATGTAGTCCTTTGACCTAAGGTCATCAAGGTTTCCTACATGTGAGTCACATACTTTGATATTTCCCTTTGTTGCTCGTAACTGAAGTGAACTTGAATGAGGTCATTGGGTATGTCACATATCATGCAGAGGGATTTGTCTGATCAATATGAGATTTGTCCCTCTTATATAACGAGAGTGATATCTTCGGGCCCCTTGATAAAGTGAGACTTAGAAAATGCATGGCTATGCTCAAATGAGTTGATATACGATATCAATATCATCAATTTAAGTTAGTCTACTTGGTAATCAAGAAACCAAAGATTGAGCTATACGAGAGTAACACATTCCATGTCTTGTGCTTAGTTTTGATATCTTGGACAAAGGGAAAATGACACATATGGGTAATGATCATAAAAGTTTAGTCAAATCACCGACAATCTTGTCACTTGGGCAGCAATGATGTGTCACTAGACACCGCTCATTGCTTATGATCATAAATCACATTTATGATCATTGCCAACGTAGTAAGAGCCTATTGGGTTGTACACATAAAGCTATTTGGATTATTAGAATACATTGGCTAATTATTTGGGTTATGGTTTCATGATAATTTCGTGTTAATAATTGGCCCAAAAGTTGAGCCAATATTAAGCTCGAAATTGAAGCCTAATTTGATTAGGGCTTTGAAACCCATTAGACTAGAAGTTGAGTCTCACTATAAATACAACTTTTAGTAAGAAATTCGCAGCCCTTGCCCTAGCCTCCCAAAAAGGAGACAGTCGCACTCTTCTCTTGCTATTTCTTGAAGGACGCAAGCTAGCACTGCGAACGTAAGAGAAACACATCTACCGGGACATGGTGGAAGCGTGATGATCCTAAGAGGCTCGAGTGGATACCATAGAGAGCCTGAATATGTCAACTGTTCAGGTTTTGTGATTCAACTCTACAGTTGGGTGAGAGATCTCAACTGAAATTATGTATAAAAATTTTTTAACACCCAGTTTACCTGTTTTACTTGGATCCTAGAGGGTTTCGGTTAAATTTTGCTACGCTTGTTTGGTTCCCAAAACCCTACAGAGGGTTTGATTTGGTTTGTTCGGTAGTTCAAGGTGCAAAGTGTCTAAGTGAGTATAGAGCAATAGGGATTTTGGCCTATTACTATTTATATAATTGATAATTGAAGGGATCACAAAGGCTTGGATCATCTGAGAGGTGAATTACAGACTAGGACCCTGCACGTGCAAATAATTGTCAAAGCCTTGGGAAGTGTTCTCAGGGGAAACCCTCCGACGATCAAGTTAGATTTCTGGCAAGTAAAGAGTAACAGACAAAGAAAGGAGAGTCAGAATGCCGTACTTCAAGATTGACATTTGGAGGGGTTCATATAGCTAAAATGAGCTCTGGGTAATTCATTTTTGGAATAAGAATCCTATAACTTATCCCATATTTACGGGATATATTTTCCTTTCGTGGAGAAGTTCCTTAAGGTCTATTTTGGGCCCCCAGGACGGCCTTTTTTACTAATCCTAAGACTTCCGGATTTTAATCATCTGAGCCTGTTGCCTATCAATAATAAAAAAATGCCGAATGCTCAAACCAAGGCAAATGAAAAGAGAAATGGAAGTCCTTTTAGAATTTAGGGGTTATGGCGGATGAAAGAAACATGGCATAGAAAAGAGAAATGATGGTAAATTGAGAAAATATGAAGGAAATAAAGAAATTGGTATAACCTCATTAGAATCCTTAAATCTTATGGGTAAATGTATTTCTGTCCTCATCAAAAGGTAAACTACTTTATGAAGATTACAGTTTAGCAATATAATTTTTTCTTGCCCCTACTTTGTAAAAGTGTTGGGTGTGCCACTCATAAAGCACGTATATTCATAACATATGGATTATTCTTCATAGGAAAAAAAAACATGTATATGGGCCCCGGGGGGGGGGGGGGGGGGGGGGGGGGGGGTGGGGTTGTTATACTTGGCCTAATTCATAATTCACCCTTAAATTTTGATGACTTTTCACACAACCCATCTTGAAACTATTTAGCCCTTAACTTTGTAAAGTGGGAAACATAAGCCCTTTGACCGATGGAAAAATCACTATTGCCTATTTTAGAACTCAAACGAGAGAAAAAGTGAACTTAAAAGACCTAGTTGGCATTATACTACAAGACATTAAAAAGACTCGCTTATTAATGGAGTTTTTTCTACTAGAGTTATTTTAAATTTTTATTATTGAAATAGTGTACTTTTGCTCTTACTTTTCATAATAGGCAAATTCATGGCATATTATGACAGAAATTAATGTTATGTTGTTAGTCATCTCGAGCTTTTCCTTTTCACTAATATTTTTCATTTGAATTTTTATCTTTTTTTTATTTTTCATTTGGTACCAACAAGAAAAAAAAATCCCTCAATAACTCAAAATGAAAATTATCTCATGGTACTTTTTAGACTTTATTATAGAACTGTCAACACAAATAAAGTAACACATTAGTCTTTATTAAACGAAAGAGAAAGTGAACTTAAAGAACCTAGTTGACATTATACTATAGAACATTAAAAAGGCTCGCTTATTAATGGAGTTTTTTAACTAGAGTTATTTTAAATTTTTACTATTGCAATAGTGTACTTTTGCTCTTACTTTTCATAATAGGCAAATTCATGCCATATTATCACATAAATTAATGTTACGTTGTTTGCCATCTCGGGCTTTTGCTTTTCACCAATATTTTTCATTTGAATTTTATTTTTTTTATTTTTCGTTTGGTTCCAACATGAAAAAAACAAATCCCTCAATACCTCAAAATGCAAATTATCTCATGGTACTTTTTAGATTATTATAAAACTGTCAGCACAAATAAAGTAACACATTAGTCTTTATTAAAATTAAATTATTTATTTTTTGTCAATTATTTTTTTACCAAAATATCAACATGAGTTAGTATTATTTAATTTTCCTAAAAGAACTTTAACTTCTTGTATAAGTTTTTTATTGTTTTTTTATAAGCAGTGGCAATCCTGCTTCTTGTAGCCATAGGCAGAACTCTCGATCTCTCACATTGTGGTAGAATACCAACAATGTCCTTCATATTAACTCTCATTTTCATGTGAGTCCTAAACCAAGCAAACGTCACATTTTCATCCGTGGAGGAGCTTATGTGTACCAATTCACAAAGTTTAAGGAGTGAAATATAAATTTAGGCCTATTTGTAAGGTTTACACTTTTTTGAGGAAAAGCTAAAGCGTTGGTGGGGAGAAAATTATGAGGAAATTTTATAAATTCAGTGAACCAAACCTTAAGAGCAAGCATATATAATTGGAAATTTAGGAAAGTCTTCAGCTGTCAGCTCTGCTGGCTGAGGACGCATATATCCCTAGTTATGGTGGGAGTTCAAGTGATGACGCACTCCTAAAATACTAGAAAACCAAAAAGTGGTTAAATTTCAACTCTAGTACTCCAGGTCTCACACGGTAGACATTTCTCTCAAATTTTTTTGGGGTAGATTCTTGTACTTTAAACTTATAATGCTTCTCTGTGTGTGTATAATTTAAGGAAAAATAAGTTTAAGAGATGTTGGTTTTGTTTGGGTTTCATGGGGTTGGAATAACTTTTTATTTTTATATAAATTTTTTATTAAGTAAAAGTTGAATAAAATTTTAAAAAGATAACTTAAAAAGCCTAAATAAAAGACAATTAATAATAAATAGTTATTTTTTCTTAAAAAAAAAATTAAAAAATGCTTTTTGGGCTAAGATTTCAATAAATATACAATTTGGAAATATAATGACTATTTTTTAATACATTAATAATAATCTAAAAGGAACTCAATAAAATTTTTCTCCATTAAATACAAGACATACAACATCTATAACAGAAATAATACCAATAAATATAATAAGTACAAATAGGCTCCTAATTATTGATTGTCTTTAATGTCTTTGTTATACTATACATATATAAAACCAAATGTAAGATCACCAAAAGAATCTGAATAATTGAAAATTTTTCTTTCAGAAATACAACAGCAATCACAATGAAACCTCCATCATGGGTTCGTAGGACAGATAGACCCCAAACACGTATTCGCCTGTACCCACCAATCAGATAAATTTTCACAACAATATCCGCAACCCATGAGTGGGTATTTGCCAGTAAGGGATTCAACCAATCCATTATCATCCTTTGTTGGGTGGGGGTTTCTTGTTGCTGTTTCCGGCTACTTGAAAGGAACACAACACTTCCTTATCGAATAAAATTGGGTACTGTTCCTTCAGTACTTAAACAATGCAAGCTTGGGGCAAGTATCTATTTAAAGGAAGATTTAAAGATAACATCTTCCAAGCATTTTTAATAATATATGTGGCAATTATTAAATTTGTAATTATTTACTGTGATACAAGATTTTGTATTTGGATTTTTTTTTGAAAAAATGTTTTATTCTAATTAAAAGTTAGTCAAACGGTACATTACAAGCAAATAAACGGTATAAAACTCTAATAGATAATAGTAACATAAAGCTGGCCATAAAAGGTCTATTTATTCCTGTGATATTAAATAAAGGAAAAATAATCAGATCAAACTAAACCTTTCAAATAAGTTAGAATAAATATGGGGCTTAACCGCAGAAACAGCCCCTGAACTTGGCCAACTCGAGCGAGTTGGTCCAAAACTCAGCACTCAGTAAAAATTGGCCCCTCAACTTTGAAAAAGTTAGCAGTTCAGTCCACATGCTACAGTAATTGGCGGTTGGCGTTTGGAGAGGCTGAAGCGGCAGTTAGCAGTTGAGGTGGATTTAACGTGGCCCTGCCTTGTCCGCATCAGTGTGGTCAGTTTCTTTCAAGTGTGAGTCAACAATTCCGATTAGAGCAAGTTTCGTCGTTGTGGAGGTCCCGTCGTCATGGCTGCCGCCCACTCGTCATCATGGCCACCGAAAATCACTCTTCTACGTGCCGCCGCCTCGTTCACACAGGGAGAAGAGGAAGATCAGAAAGTTCAAGAAGACGATTCGCCACGCTTCGCGCAAGGCCTACGATCCGAGTCACGACCATGAATCAAAGAGCAGTCTGCAAGGCAGACAAAGATGGACTCAGAGGTCGAAGACTGAATTTTTAGCTCTAACAGCTGTGGTTGCGGCTTTTATCTCGGACTCCTACTACGGCGTCGTCTTAATGGCAATGAATGAGTCTTCCGGTCTCTCAATTGAGCGATTCGTCAGCGAAGGAGGCAATTCGTCATCAGAGGAGATTGCAGCGACCTCATCTTTGTTTCTTCTTGGCCAACGAAAATGGTGGACATGGCTGCAGCATGATGTAGAATGGCGGTGGTGGCAGTTCGTTGCTAGAGAAGGCGATTACAAACTGCCACTTCAGCCTCTCCAAACTCCAACCGTCAATTACTGTAGCACATGGACTGAGCTGCTAATATTTTCAAAGTTGAGGGGTCAATTTTCACTGAGATCTGAGTTTTGGACCAACTCGCTCGAGTTGGTCAAGTTTAGGGGCTGTTTCTGCAGTTAAGCCTAAATATGGAGTGTAGAACTTACAAGTAACTGGAACAAAGTCCAAACCAAACCAATAATAACAAAGTAGTGCTAAAACCAACATGATATTAGAAGCTTGAACAAAAATATCTATAAAAATAAAATAATTGCCTATAAAACCTAAAAATAAAAAATAAAAAATGATTTTATTCTATGCAATCATCTTCATATTTGTTGCTAGGTATCAAAACACCCAATAGAATTGAGATTTTGGTGAATTCAAAAATCTCGAATCACTCTTGAACACTAAGATTTTAAGGAGACTATATTCGCTATAAAATCTGATAGATAATATTGGATAAGGTCAATTATGCAATAAAAATATTGAAAGAGATCCGGCCATACTTAGGCCAAAGTTTGAATCTGGCCAAAAAAAAGGCAGAAGAAGATGGGAGAGATGGCAAAAGGGAAGGGGTTGGAGGAGAGGAAGCGTGCTAACCTTGAAGGGTTGATTTTCATGTATTTGGATTAGTCATTAAGTCGTTCTAACTAATAAAATTTCTTATTAATAGTACAATAAATTATTCCAACGTAAATAAGATGTTGCTCTTTTAAGAATAGTTTCTATCTACTCCTATATTTTTTTGTTTTTTTCTTTAGAAAAAAGGGAGGAAAATCGAAAACAAAAAATAAAGGCAGAATCACTAATAAACACTATTTGCATGTGGCTCAATTTCGACATGGATCTTTTTATTTTTTATTTCTATTTTTTTGGTGAATAAACCAGTGATGTTTGGGGGAATAATACTTTGGTCCTTAAAACTTCCACTTTTTCAATTTCAGTCCCAAAAGTTTACATTTTTTAAAATTTCCTAAAATTTTGCAATTATGTAAATAGTCAATTTTAAAAACTTTTCTTTATGTGGTTGATCAATATGAAAAACGAAAACCATTGTAATATTATGTGAAATTAACCTTTTTGAAATCTAATTTAAGATGTTTGGTAACAAATTTTTTAATAAATTTAAATTATGTAATAATTTTTTAACAGTTAATATCATTTAACATATTCATCTTTTCTCAGTATAAATTACTAGATTTTTTTCAATAATTCTCAAAGGAAATCTAAAACTAACTGTTTATATTTCGGGACTGAAACATAGGTGAAAATACTCCTTCAACCCCTGAAAATCAGTTGACCAAGATCCTTACTCCCTGAATTTTAATTTAGGTCAACTCAGTCCTTAAACTTGGTTAAGTGGATTAGTCAAACCCTTTGACTTACACGTGATGTAACGCCGTTCGGCCTCTGTTTGCACTGCCACAAAAAATGTTGAAAGGCTGACACTCCGCAGCATCTTCATGTGTGAAATAGGAGATCCAGTTGAGCACTCTTAGACCAAATTTCCATGGCCCTTTTTTGTCTTCGGAGCGTTTTTGCAAAAAAATCCTAATTCGATTCACTTCAGCTTTTTAAAAGAACAAAAACATAAAAATGTACAGACACTTTCATAAACTATCACAGAACAATTTGGAGGCTACAAAAAGTAAAAAAAATGGATCAAGCTTCAGAGAAAGAAGAAGAATTATTCAATTTCAAGCATTGCTCAATGTATCATCGCTATCTGTCTCTGTAGTCTGCTCTTTCTCTTTCTTGTCTGGGTTGATCGTTGAGTTCTTTTATTTTATTATATACAACTTAAAGAAGAAGCAGTGAAATGTGCTCTTATTTTTGTGTCTTGCCTTAAATTTGTTTGCAAATCTTTCACGCATGAAGAAAGGAAAGAAAAAAGAATCTTTTTTTCCTCTAATTTTTTTTTCTTTCTTGAATTTTTAATGGCGACGAAGGTTACGAGACTTTGGAATTTTGGATGCTTCCAACTTGTTAGAGCCATGCTTGTCTCATACTTAAGAGCTTCTCTTTTCTAATCAGATAAAAGAAATGGGCATATTGCTATCGTCGGAATTGGCTATTATGGCGTTCGCAGCTGTTGAGGAAGATTTGGGGCTCAACAGATCTGATCAAATGGCTGACCTCCAGCCAAACACATCTTGAGAAAAATGATGGCTTATTTGTGAAGTTCATAAAATCAGGATAGAGTAGTAAAAGAACATGAAGTTTTGGATGGGCTCTTGCGATTTTTCCTTCACAAAACAATTGCTACCATCGTCTCGCAAAACTTGCTTTCTTTACCATTCATAGTGATTAATTCATAATATTTTTTTTTAAATTTCTTATATAAATTATATGAAAATAGTATCTTAAAGACTCTAGTTTTGAAATATATTTTTTTAAATTTTTTTACAATACAAACTAATATTGATATATTTAAGTCAAATTTTAGTCTAAAAAGGTAAAAAAATCAACTTTTGTGAAACAAATGAAATATATGTGTACTCTTCATGGTACATTTGATGTTATAATTCTAATCCTAACAATTTAGATGTGTCATCAAATCTCAGAGGACGAACACTGTTATTTGTTTCGAAGTCACACGATGAAATGTGTGGGTTAAAGGGTTTAACTGGCCAACTTAACCAAATTCAGGAATTGATTTGGTCCGAGTTAAAGTTCTAAATATCCTCAACAACCGAGTTCAGGGACTGAACGGGTATTTCAGATTAAAACAAAAAATGTGAGGCCTAATGATAAGACAGCCATCACATCACGTGTTAGAGGCGACTTCAACGTGCATTAGGCGGCACCGCTTCTGACACCTGGTGCTTTTATCCCTGTCACGTTTTGTCACTACGTTTTGGCCACGCAGCCATGGTCAACACTAAAGTCAAAGGCCCGGCCTTATGAGTTTATAACTAGCTTTTCTTCCCCTTATTTTATAAGAGAATAATATAACATGAAAACAAATATAAGAGCACAAGTGTGTCGTGAATTTTAATTTTTTGTCATTGAATGGACAAAGAATCATATACTTTTATAGTTAGGTAAAAAGTAAAATCACTTAATAAAGAATCAATTTGATGTGTTTGCATTTAGCGCAATACGGCCGTCTAAGTTTTTTTAGTTAATATAGAATGGACCATTAAAGTTTTAACTATGATAAAAAAAAATATTTTGTTCAATGAAATAGATCAACAAGATCACTTAAAAATGAAATTAGTATAAGATTGTGTCAAATATTTGGTATGGTAAAACAATTCATCGAAAGAATATCAAATTAAGTTTTAATTTAATGATTTGATTTAGTGGAATTAGGATTGATCACTTTTCTAGCAACATCAACTGTCTAAATAAATTACTTCAAAGATAGTGGTTCTCAAAATCAACTTCTCGTTCATTTTAGTTGTATTTCAAGAATAGTTTGAGACTGTTTATCTGACACAATTTTTAACATAGAATCATCTATTTGGGCTAATTTTACAATATCAACTAGCCATAAAAACATTAGTAGACAAGTGAGCCAAAATAAAGTAGTGGCTTTTCCTTGTATTTTGCATTTTGCAAATCAATAAACCAATCAACTGAGTCTTAACCCCAACTAATTGAGGTCGACTACATAAATCATGTATCATCATTCAAAGTTGTTTAGAAGTAAGCTTATTGATCCCACAATCCTAACAAGAACATCTTTTTGTACAAATTTGCCCAACCAAGTTTAGTTCTCTGTTTGCCTTTTTACCCCACCTAAATTCATCTTATTACTACTTTGCACTATGTCACATCTATTCATCTGATCTGAAATAAACGAAACCATCTAAGACACCCCTCACTGATTTTATCCTCAATTGAGCTACTTTTACCACACTTTGCCTTCGTTTCTAATTATATCCTTAGCATAAGTTCACTCTTTGATTGCAACATATATGCGACATTCATTTCTTTTTCACATAGCTATAATTTTTCCACAAAGCATTTCATGTGGTTCTATAATATTTTTCCTTCAACTTGAGCAACACATTTTTATCTAGTATAACTAAGACTTTTGCTTGCAAATGGTATTCTAAGCATAATAGTTACCAAAATAACCTTAGTTACTTTAGGAAACGGGTCTTGTAGCTCGACAGTTGTTGTAATATGGGCCTCATTTTCATCCTGTTACTAAAGAAGACTAATACCCAGTTTCTATTACTTTTATTTGCCTTAAGGCAGCTTCTTTAAGGCGTTTGGCCAAGACAATTTGCTTTCTTTCTTTTCCCCTCTCACCCTCATCTCCTACAAGATACGCATACGCCCCCATCTACCAACCCCAAAATTTAAAGCCATTTGGTGAAAGCAATATCCTCTATATTCACTTTGAGAAAGCTCTTGACCTTTTAATAAAACCCAACCTCCTATATTCCTATGATCCTATCTAGGCTAAACTTGCACTCCATATGTTCCTTCTTAGTTATACTTACCCCTAAAAATCAAATGGTTATAGGGAAATTGGTATAATTATCAAATTATAATGTGACGTTCAAATCTACTCATAAGTCATGGTCCAATACTTAACACGGCCCTGGGTCTTCGCACGCAGTGGGCTACGATGTCTCTTTACGCCATTTTCTGGATTTGCTGTGTGTTTGTGGACTTTACTCAGTCGCTAATCAAGCCATGCAGATGCCAATGAGATTACCGAATCAGGGGATTAGCTTGCATCACATGCTGGTGTGGATCCCCTTCTTCAGGTTATATATATTTCCATTGTCCCCATATTTTTTGGATTATTTGATTTGGTGCGTAGGTTAAGGAATTAGAGAAAATTTATGTATTGTTTTTCTTTTTTTTTTTCTTTTAATCTTTTTACACGCAAGTCAAAAAATTAAAAAAAATTGAGTATTGAAATGATATTTTGAAGGTTTGTCTAATAAAATAATTTACTGAATATGAAAATGTTAAAAATATTTGGAGCAATCTAAAATAAAATATGTTGCAATAGTTTATGGACAAAGAGAGTATTAACTTTAATTGTACCGTTTGTCCTTGAACTAAACTTGTATTATAATTTTGTCCCTAGAGCAACAGAGTAGTAAACTTGTTAAAATAACCATATGTTACTCGATTAGCCTTCTGCATGTAAACCTTTGATAGGTATTTAACATACAAATGTAAACTATGAAGCGGGATAGACCTCATGACATAAATTGTACTCCCTCTATCCTCAAAAAATAATATCATATTTTCTATTTTAGGTAGTCCTTAAATGTTGTAACATTTTTGTATTTAGTAAATTATTTTATTTTATCATATTACCATTCAAACTATCATTTTAATATTTTTTTTCTATCTCTCTTATTTAGATGTAAAACATAAGAGATAAAAGTAACAACCACACTAACTTTTTCATCTTTTTTAATCTTTATACTAAACTCAAATGTTACAAACCTAAATATGAACTGATTGAATCTACCCTAATTAGTGTAGATTTAACGAGATGGTCCAAGAAGTGTCCAGACTCCAGAGGATGTGATCATGTTTTGAATTTGACTTCAAAAGCACCACGTGCCAATTGCATGTGTTTTGACTTGTCGACATCCCCTGCTTTTGCTGACCGTATCATGCATACGGACGTAAACCAATTAGGTTTGGAACTTTGAATACTTTAAGCGGATTTGTGATAAGGTTAGACAACAAATCTTGTCATTGATTGATTTGGTTCCCTATAATCTTTATTCCAATTGGTTTTCGAGTTCCCATCCTTTTTGGACACTTGTAAAAATCAACCTTCGTCTACAATACCTGTATGAAATTCGGCCTCACTGTAATAGATTTGTAAGTAATTATTATTAAATTTATTATTTGATATTAATTATCTTTTTTATTACTAAAATTATATTTAGGAATGTTTAAATTCTTTGAATAAGTGAGTGCATGTGTGTATGGAAATAAAACCTTTGACATCTCAATGCAATTGTTTTAAATTCCAAAGTAGCAAACTTAGATACAAACATATGCTTCCAATTTTTGTCAAAAGGTTCATAAGACTGCATTTAATTTTCTAGAAATATACAACAATACAATTGTTGCATCTAAGAATATTGGAAGTTGCTAAGTGAAATATTCCTAGTACATCTAAATCTTTCTACACTAATAGATTCAAAGTACATAGATGATCTTCTAGTCTGAGTGAATAAATTGATCTAATTTTAAGCATTTTGTGCATTTCTTTTGATAGTTATAAAGAGCTAGAGACAATCTGTTTCTCATTCAATAAAGTTTCAATCTCATAAATAAGTTTGTTGTTATTCTATAATTTCATCCATTTGTCTTGATCAATTTCTAATACTAATCTAGGAAAATCTTTTTCCCTTTTCTCCTTTTCTTTTTTCAAGAAGATTTTACATATGAAAAAGTAACTACCATGTGCTAAGACTATGGGAAGTGTAAGATGGAGCTGAGATTCAATCCAATGTAACATGGAGTTGAGATTCAATCCTGCATGTATTTCATTGCAAATCATAGCACTAACTAAAAAGAGTTTTTGTGATGCCATGCAATATTTAATATTCTATAATAAAAAAATTTTAAAAATTTGATATATATTATTATGTTTTTTATTTGATGTTGTTATTGCACCATCACGGTGATAAAATACAATTTTAGCATTTTTTTAAATAATCTTGTGATAAAGGATGCGACTTTCCCCTTTTAAAAATTTTTAATTTTATTCAGATTCCGTTACTTTTTTATTTTTATTTTTTTATTTTAAATTTGATTCTATTTCTCTCTTTTCGATTCCCTTATTGTAAAAAATATTTGTTTACAAAAGTTTAGCCCATGCCACGTATTAGGTCACTTGGTATATGTTTGAAGTTTTTTCTACTAAAATTTATGATGCTGCTACCTTCAAACGGTGATAATTTGTACTCTAATACTTCAAATAAGAAAATTAAAAGCGCTCCCAAAACATTTTTCCTATGATTACTTTAACAGTGAAAAGATTACTTTCATATTATTTTTCAGTATGTAAATAACAAAAAGTAAATAAATCAATTAGCTTTTCATAAGACAGTATTCACTCTTTAATTTGTTATACAAAAAAATATTGACTTTCAATTGGTGTAAATTATTTTAAAAATCTATTTTTAAAAGAAAAGAAAAGCTCAATTTTCCTTAAACAATGTATTTATTTTTTGAAAAAAAAAATTAATTAGGACTCTCTTCATTTTTCGCTTAGAAAGTAAGGATATCAAAGGTTGAACTTGGCGAGGGTAGAGTCATTCCCAAACCCTACTCGCAATACAAAATTCCTACCCGAACTCTCCCCGCAACCTGCAATAGGTAAGATTTTTTCTCCTAAACCTTCTCTGCATTGGGGTAAGTAGAGTTGAGTATTATACTTGCAATACTTGCACAAGTGAACACATAACAGAAAATTGAAACTAAAGAAAGCAAGAAATATTTTAGGGTTTAAGGTATTGTGCCTCTGTAATAGTAATTGCAACCCACATCCTTTTACTAACAAACTGGGAATCAGGATCTGGCTATTTGGTTATATGACAATGAATTTTAGCGGTCACTAGTTATAATTATATTATATATATGAGTTGTATAGGATTAGGATTAGGTATGTGTATAATATATGTAATATTTTACAAACTTAAATACTATAGATAATATGTAGGTAGGGTATGGCCTGATTTATGAAGGATAGATCCTTAAACTCATATACTCCTTGACCCAGTAGTTACAAAAACAAAAAATATTCGAACCAGGCCTAAACTTGTTCAATTGAACAAAAAACTAAAAAAGAAAAACTGCTTATCAAATAGGATATAGTAGGATACACATAGGTAATAATGCAAATTGACACCCTTATTAGAAAGTCAATACTTCAAAAATTTTAGTTTAACTTTATTTATTGAGACCAAGAAAATGTATAGTGGGTAATTTAGAATAAATATAAATACTAAAACAATAAAAATAGCAATATAGGCTTAAATATTTGGGAAAATCACTAATCAATTTTGAAAAAATCACAACATTATCATAATTTTCTCCCTCCATCCCCTTTTTTTTTTCTCTATTTAACTTTTTTGCCTAATTTGACTTGAATTGATTCATATTATTATTTGTTAGAAAAAATTAAAAAATATATGTCTTCATTTATCATTCATATATAAATTTTTTTTCATTTATATACTAAAAAGTAAATAATAAATCACAAATTAATTACTGAAAATTAAATGATGCAAATAATTTGGGACTGAGAGAGTATCATACTTATTTTTAACAAATTGCAATGGCATAGTTCACTTCAATATCAATTCGTATTTATTAATATAATCACTAACTAACAAAAACAAGTTTTTCCCCGTCCATTGGAGGGGTTAAATATCTAGTAGTTAATTAAAAATGGGTATTCAAAAGTATTATTACAAGCGTCTTTGGGAATAATGTATTATTACATGCTTTGAAAAGAAATAGAAGTTTTTTTAGAACCCAGAGGAGAACCGAACTTACTTGTTTGTGACATTTTTTAGGAAATAGGGAGATGAGAGTTGAACTATATCCCCTTAGGCCTTGTCTATTATGCCAGAAGACCCAGAACAACAGCAAGTTTTTTAATGTAAAAAATGACAAATTATTTTACACGATAAATGACTGGATCCTAATCTCAAGAGGGGATGGAGTGTAGTGAGCAGCCTGTCACACATGTATTTTCCTAAATGATTTACACCGATCACCTAAACATAAGACAACTCAAACCATGGACAAACGTTAGAGACTAGAGAATTCATGCAAGCTCTTGACATTTCCAGACATGTATAACCTGAAACTTCATTCTGTCATGATAAAATTCACAAGGCCATGCACATTATGATTTTCCATCACAAAATTCATAACCCCACAAGCGTTAGGATTCGAGAATTAGTCGATACCGACAGAATCAAGTGATTGTTGGCGTGCGAAACTGGAGTTTGGTAGCGTGAAGAATAAACTGTTATTGGTTTGGATGGAAGTTAATTCGTCGTACCAAGTCGATTAAATGTAAACATGGATTCATGAAAATGAACAAATGAATAAAGAGTTGCACTCTATGATTCTTTTCCCTACATTCTCTTGTTGTTAGTAGGAACTTTAGATGTTTATTAGAACATTATAAAAGATTCAATCGGAGCTTGTGAACTGCAAGAGGCTTGACTACTTACAGAGTAAGAAATGGTCCCAAAAGTGTTGGAAGCTGTCTGAAGCTTCGCTCATCCTACCTTGGAGACTTAGAAGACAGGCACTTCCCACATGAGACAAGCTTCATTAACGAATATGGTCGACGTGACCTAATTTTCATGCGGGCAAGCTGCAGATGCACAGACTTTTGGTGATTACTTCAATATTTACTGCTCAAAAAAATATCGTTCTTATGATTCTAAAAGTGTCAACAGAAAGAGCCAGGAAGATCTGCTATGAAAGGATTACCTTGCGACGGGTTACCCTTGATGCTTTCCAACAAAGCAGGCTCCTTGTTCTTGGCTCAAGTCTCCTGTAAAGTTGTTAAATGCATGATTTAGAAATTGATGAGGAACGTATCAACCTTCAGGCAGCAACACTGGCCCGTTAAAGGCCCATATTCAGCTGGCTAACTATGGACCATAACGGCAGAAAACTTGGATGCATAAAGACATGAAGGGCGTTATGATTTGAGCACTACAGGCATCCTGCTGTAATCAGGATGGCAGGGATAATGGACGAGATTTTTTTTTAAAAAAAAAACAACAGTGCCCGAGGTAAAACCAATTCTTCACTGCAACTAAAACAACTGTGCAGACAATAATAATCACAACAGAGTACTTGTAAACTTACAAATTCTCCTGCTCAAGCTTTTCAGCTATGGAAACTGCTTTGCGTTTCGACCATCCGTTAAGCTGTGCACATCCTTCGGCCTGTTGAATCACATGTGCAAGGGAAACTTTGCTTTTAACAATGCTCCGACTCTGACTTTGCTCTCCAAGTTTCCTTCTCGTCGTGATTGATTTTGTATGAGGGGCAACCGCATTCCCAACCCGCCGAATTCTAGTTGGGTCAGTGTTAACATGTTTCTGATCCTTGGGTTTCCAGGGAGAAGCTGGTAGCTCAACAATTTCACTTCGTCCGCCTTCAAAAGTTTCACAAGGCATCAGCTGAGCTTGAGAGCTGGACGCATTATCTTCACCTTTCCCACCAGTTTTTTCTTTACCACCTGATCCTGCCCTAGATACCTCATTTCCGGGATGAGTGCCTGTGTCTTTGGCAGTATGATTTGAGCCATTTCCAGAGGTTGGCAGGAAAACCCGGACAGCTTTTGCATTACTTTTAGTTTCACACCTAATTTCAATCGTTACTGAAGACCCAAGTACAGACTCAAATGCTTCCAATATATGCCCTCTAAATTTCTCTGCCACAGCCTTTGATGAAGGAGAACTGAACATCAGCTGCACCGTGGGAGCTGAAAGGACAACCATTGGAAAAAAAATATATATAAAAACTGGCCGCAATTCTAATATAGGAAAATCAGCCCTTCTGTTCTCATCCAACTGGAATGAAATATCACACTAGTACTCAAAATCGCAGACATGTGTCAATATCAAAAAAGGGAATTTAAGATACTGTAGATATATGATGGTTACTAACTGAGGTATTTCTAAACATCTTCAACCTCATAAATTGCATTAATGCCTGTTAGAAAAAATGCAAACTTGATTAAGAAAACCTACTTCATGCTTTGTATGCTACTCAACAAGGAGCCTGCAAACACTTGACCATTGCTGAAAGCTTTTCTAATCACTTGAGCCAGACGATTTGAACAGAAACTACTCAGGAAAATGATTTCCTGAAAATGATGAGTTGAAACAAGAACAAGCACAGCCAAAAGGCAACAAACAGAATGCAAACTCAAGAACTACATGAAAATTTGACAGTTCTGTGGTTCTGTTCAAATGGAAGGTGAGAATCAGACTAAACCAAGGTCAGTTTATTATGCAAAAATATAGCAGCAGGACCATGCAATGTTAGATGAGCAGGGGGTGTGATAGGTGTACCTTCTCCAAAACTGATAGAGACTAGCTTCCCTTCCTGGTTCAGAAACGACTTTAGATTACCATTTTGTATACTTTCTAGCACATCCAACCAAAGCTGCTCAATTTCTTTTTGTCTCTTAACTAAATTATGCTTCCCACTGAACCTTATCGTAGCATCTGAAGGGCCAGATGTTGGACGAGGTCCCAACCCATCAATGGAATGCATTCCAATATCTACACCCACTCCTTTAACCATACCATTTGAATCTCCGGTACCATTAGGCACCGTGGCAGCGTGACCAGCTCTCCTATCTACATCTCTTCCCCTAGCATGACGGCGAGCCAGGGACTTGTGACTAGAACTGATATCAGAAGAATAGACAGGCAGTACATACTGCTGCTCAGGAGCAAGTTGAAGCAGTGCAGCAGTAAGCCAAGTTATCTTATCATTTGACATCCTTAGTTGTTTTTCAGCCTCAGATAAAGTTTTCAGGGCTTGGCGTAGCCTCTCCATATTTTCTTTAGACACTGGATTACATGAATTCATCACGTGAATCACGAATCAGGAAAAAAAAAGCAAAAAATAATAACAAAATAAAATAAAACTAATTCTGCTCTTTCTCTTATCTAAAAACTGTTTAGTTCTTGTCATAGACCAGAAAAGTTAGACCAAACCAGACAAAGGAGAGAAACCAGTCATAAATAATAATTGTGGAGCAAGCAACAAATAGATTCGAAGAGATCCTTACAATATTTTATATTGTTGACATTTTACTTAACTATTATCAGAGTTAAGACTAACTAGATGTGTATACAATATGCCGTAACTTAGACAGGTAACGTTTTCAAAACATACATGGTTGGTGACGAAAGAACTTCCTTCTGTGTCTTTCCTTAGTAAAATCGTAACTGCCAGCAAGTATATCAGTTATAACAGTAGCAAGCTGTGACATCAGAGCCAAAGGTTCCACACCAGATTCCATTATATCTCTCAAATTCTTTACTGTGTTGACTGTGTCTGCAGACAGTGCTAAATCAAGGAGATCGATCAACCTTTCATCAGAGATAAGCCCAGCCTGAAACAATATAACACGCAGAAACAATCATCTACAACACAGAGCTGAGATTTATCCTTCCTAATCTCTTTCTTTCCTCCGCCTCCTATGTTTTATTGTCTACTATGGAAGAATGTCTTTGGCCAATCATTCTAAATAACAACAGAAGAAAATATCAGAAATTCATGCCAACATTTCAACGAATGAGCTGTCACTTCAGTAGAGAGAATAGTTATCATGGTTCATCAATTTGGCAGTCACCAGTGTCTCAAAGCAAAACCAGGACAATGAACTTGATTGACTCATATGCTAGAAAATTGTAGCTAGAGTATAGGTTCCTAAGCTTTTTTATGAGTTAAAGAAACATAAACTCAGGCTACACCAGTATAAGGACCAAAATCATCATTTGAATCTATGTCAATAAATTGATCACCAGGATCAGCAAAATTTCTAAAACAAAAAGAGTGAAGATAGCAGCCTCAAAGAATTTAGTTTTTAATGAGCATTATTTTGCAAGTAGGAAGCATACCAGTTCCTGAACCAAAGGAACAGAGATTTTCTGCCCGAGCAAGCTTAGCTGCTCAAGGGTCATCTCTGCATCCCTTAATGATCCATCAGATCGAGAAGCAATCAGCTTGATAGCATCCCTATCAATTTTAACGTCTTCTTTTGATGCAATGAATTGTAAAGTATAGATGATATCTGCATCCTTCAACTTGGGGAAGAAGAACTTTTGACACCTTGATATGACCATATGAGGCAGCACATCAAGACTTGAACAAACAAGAACAAATACTACACGCCTAGGTACCCGATCTATGACCTTTGACAAAGCACTCCAGCAATCTGAGGAGAGAGTGTCACAATCATCGAATATAAAGACTCTGTACTGAGATGGAAGACGAGAAACAATCATATTATCAATTAGATCCATAATGCCCTGGAAGTCAAAATTACTGACAGGACCAACCTCCCTTATATTTCGACTCTTACCCATATCATGAGTGATGCAAGAATTGCAATTTCCACAAGGCTTGGTCTGCTCAGATGACCGGCAATTCAAAGCCCTTGCAAATATCCGAGCACAAGAAGTTTTCCCTGTACCTGGAGGTCCATAAAAGACATAAAGCAGTCCGACCTTCTTTCTTGCAACAGCATTAGAAAGAGCTTGTGCCACCAAATTCTGTCCCATCAGATCACTGAAAGTTCTAGGCATGTACTTCTGAGTCACACTTTGGTGCTGACCATTATAATTAGCCCCCCATCTGTGTCGACCCATAGATTGAGCTTCAGAAACAAGGTCTGAGTCACTGCCATGCTTCAAAAGACTTTCAGCAAAAATACCAAGCTCCCCTGAATAGTCATTCACCCAATTACCATTTGTTGCACTGTCCTGAGATCCAGATGCCTCAACTAGAAGAGGCATTGCCTCAGCATCAGATTTTGTGGAAGACTCTGAGTAATCTGATACCACTGGCAGGTCAGGAACACCTTTCCCATGGGAAGCTGCAGCATCCTTTCTCAACCTTGAGTCTGAGAGACCACAAGATAGACTCCTTCCTGCCTTGTCAAGGAAAGTTTTACCCTGATAATGAATTCTTGACCAGTTCCAAGGGATCCCACACCCATTACTAGGATCCCCTGGGACATTTTGCTCGCCATGGTCATCTTCTTCAATATCCATAGCATGCTTTGGATATGCAGAATTTCGATCAACTGAATTGGACGCCACAGATAACTCACTTTGACCTCTAACCTCTTTTGATGAGGAAGTAGCACGGGTTCTTCTAGCACGTCGAAACTTCCGCCTTTTCGCCTTGTTTAAGTCACTTGAATAATTATGAACATTGGCTCCAAGTCCCTCAACCACTTTATCAAGTCCAAAATGTCCCCCACGAGGACGGACATTAGAAGATGCACCAACTTCACTTTCCACTGCAAGGTCATTCAACTGCTCCGAAACAGTCTTAGTTTCAGAATCTTTAATATGCTTCCCTTTTTTCTTATTTTTCCTACCTTTTGGAACAAGGCTGCCAGAAACAACACCATGGACCAAACGGTCACCATTTTCATCTTGAAGAGGCTCTTCATTTTCACCCAAATTATCACCCCTGCTATTTATCGTACTAGATCCCCCTCTCCTGGTCCTTCCACTGTCTCTTAGTTCAGTTTTGATGCTATGGCCACTTGTAGCTGCCACTTCACCAACAGCTCCACTCACTTCACCAGGAGCAACTTTTGAGGTCACAAAATTTGCTGAAGGGATAGAGATTTCAGAGAACCTCCTACTATCCTTCTGCCTTTCAACTCCAACAGATTTCCCCCCCTCCCTGATGACATCAGGCTCACCTTTCTTTGCAAGTGTATCAACAAAAGAAGCAGAATGCCAAGGAGGACTAGCAGATGGGTCTCTCAACGATCGTGACCGCTGAAGGACCATGAGATCCCTTATAAGCGCCCTGTCAGCTAGTATAGGGCTCTGCTTGTGCATATGGTTCTTCAAGTGGATACAATTAGTCAAGTGAATGTGGTTGCGAAGGTGATCACTAATATCACCATTTGCATCCCTCAGAACCCTATCACTAACCACCCTTGTCATGATTAGAGCTTGACTGTGTTTGACGCCAGGATCTCTTACACATTAGCAAAACATACTGGGACATATTTCAAACATCTCTGACATTATGCTTCTTAAAAGACAAGGATAGCTCTAACATAGGACCAATTATTCATGCCGAAATAATAGGAATCGCATAAATCAAGCTCCACAAGATCTCCCAAACCAAGTAGCAGCTAATCTCAAGGGAACAAGACACCCCAATCGAAGATGTGCCCCCAAAAACAACCCAAATTAGAAATAGTACCTTTTCGAGCACAGGAAAGCCACTCAGCTAATTACCACTGCTTGCTCAAAGCCTTCAATCTCCCCGCAAGGACCACCCAACATTACACAGAAGAATAGCCCAGCAGACAACAGCAGCAAATCAAGCTTGAACCTTTGAGGCACAAAAATCTTGAGGGCAAACTCTTGAACTTAAGGCAGAACCCCGGAAACTGAATCATGAAAAATTAGCAATAACAGGAAGAAGGAAAGACCCACAACACAAGCCTCGAGCTTGTAACTGAAAGACCTAGAAAATCATTCCTTTGTACAAAATGGGAAGTAGGGGACAAAGAGGTGGGAGATTAAAAGAGCCCCATTATTGCAAAAGCAAAGCAAGAAGGGAAAACAACAAGGAAGCAGCAGGACGACGAAGGTAATAGCTTTAATTGGAGTCACCTGACAGGGCCCGAAAAGCCAAACTAAACCGTTCTCATCATAAATAACCCATGATAGATCACCCACAACCAAATTCACATGCACTTCGGTGACTAGGGGTTTCTTTCTACAGAAAACGATGACACCATGAAGAAACAGATGAAAGTTGCAAGACAAACGAAGCGAAATTTGTCAGTGAAGAGAAGGAACTTTTGGGAAGTTCGAGTAATGGCGACTCATATGAGTATTTCCTAATAGAGACTGAAGTGTTGCTTTCCAGGGAGAGATGGATAGCGAGGGATCCGTTACAGTCTTGCAGACAGAACCGCAGAGACGGCTTAGGAAACATGACATGTTATCGTCCCTTACCGTTTGTTTGAACATGCAAATTATTTGCGAGCGAGAAATTTCTTTTTGTTTTTTTTTTCTCGGTTTTCCAGTACATCACCACTACCACTAGTAGCAAATATTCAAACTCCAGATGTGTCGCTTTTGAATAAAAGGGGATGGATGTCACCACCATTGGTGGCAAATAATCGAAATCTAGATCAATGGCGTAGCTACCAGCGGTGGCTGTTGCCCTCGAAAATTTTGGAAAAATATAAATATGGGGTAGTAATTTGATAATTTTGTTAAAAGTTAAGGATTAAATATGCATTTTATCCCCTAAATATTGTGAAAAAATATAAAAATGGGGGGTAGTGAGGCACACATAAAAAAAAAAGAGGAACCAAGTGTGTATTTCTCTCTTACTCTCATTCAAAAATGCACGACACCGTTTCAGTTATGTTATACATTCAATCCCCAAATTCTCAATTCTCAATTCTCAATTCCCCTGAATCCTTACCACTACGAGACCTCTGCTCCAATGCTCTGCCTCATCACTCGACCAGTCCTCGTTCTCAACTCGCATCGCATTATCGTTGCCTCACCCTCCCTTCCTCTAGCGCGCCGACATCTATTATAGCATCACACCAACACTGTGACTGCACGACAACGGGCTTCGTCCAACAATCCATTTGTCTCTGAGTCTCTGACAAGGCGACAAGGACAACTTGCAATGCCTCATTGTTCGTCGGTCCTGTTCTCCTGCTCTAGTGCTACTGCTTGGTGCTCCATCTGACGATCTGAGTCTTTGACACGATCACACGACAACACCCCAATCACCTACTGTTTGCGCCAATGCCAATTACGCCATTGCATAGCAACATAAGAGAAGTAGTGGCAAAAAATTGATAATCTTCTTTGCTTGCTTTGATTGTATAGCATTTTGTACCTTACTGTTAAAAGCCTTTTTTGATTGATAAGTGATAACTAGTGGCACCATAATATCAGTTTTTATTCTTGTGGCTGCATTTTGTAGTATCCTATACAAACTAATGCCATCCCATTTTCAGGCAGAAGATTCATAAAAATCATTTATTTACGGTTTTCTTCTTATTATAGCTTTAAACTTGCTTATGTTTTTGCCGTTGATATTAACGCAGATGTCAGTGATGTGTAAAGTGTTCATTTCAATTTAGCTAGGTTTTAAAATTAAATATATAATTGGAATTGAATGCCTTTTGGTTTAAATTATATACTTGATGATTTCAGAGACATAAAAGAGCATCGTGTTACATTATGAATTAGAATTTTTATAATTTAGACTTAATCATGTTTGATGTTTATGTACTATTTAAATGTCATGGACTTATATAAATTGTATCATTTGGTTTGTTTTGTATTCTACAATTTAAGAATTCGTTCTAGCCTTGCCTCCCCAAGCCTGAAATCCTGGATCTACCACTACTCTAGATATGTTGCTCTTGAATAGGGGAAATTGGGTGGGCAGGGTTAAGGGAGGGATAATTAGAGGGATAACTCTATTCCCTTCCCATGCCTCATTAATTCTGTATTATAATCTCCATAATTTGAGTGGATGGTGAGTTTCCCTTTGTTTTAACGTGACACTCTCCCATGTCCTTTCTTTCCATTCCCTTTGTAAATTATTCAAACAAAGCATTAATGGGTAATTTCATTCGGACCAACTTGTGTTGGTGCTGGAAATCCTTTAGGTTTGATGTCACTTCCCCCAACATTTCACATAGTCTTTTTATGGATGTTCATAAATACTGGTCAAATTAAAAAATCAAGTCGAATAAGTGCAATTAAAAACCCCTAAACCTAAAAATCCGAGGCCAATTTGGTTTAGTTTTGGTTTCTAGAACTCCAAAACCCATTGGTACAAAGGGTGTGCATAGGCTACATGTTTTCAACTTTTGTAGACTAGCTTGAATTTACAATAAAACCCAATCCAATCTGAAAATTATCAAGTTGTGTTGGTTCTCCGGTACCTATATATAACAAGAGCCTTGGAGATAAGCTAGTAATGATAGAGGAGTAAATGTTTGCTCTTTGTTGTGTATTCATTCATGTTGTGTATTTGTATTGCATATGATTTTAGTGACTTAGGGGTATAATGACATAGTGTCGGAAGTGAAATTGTTGATCTAGTGGTTTATCTCACATGACTGAAATCCATAATAAGGTATACACTTCATCCATGTCAAAATGTTTATCACTTTTGGTTTTTATTTTTATAAACATTATTATTGATGTACAATATAAGTAAAATAGACATGCTTACCCAATGTTAGCCTTTATCAACTTGTATAATTATAGCAATAAATGAACGAATATTCTTTACATGATTGAGAATGTATATTTAAAAATATATGCATAGTTAGAGAAACATGATAAATGCTTTAGAACATGAAAAAATGAAAACAACGACAAAATTTTAGAACAACGATAAGTTCTTTGGTCATTAGCTTAAACTTTTGGCTATAAAAAGATTCCATATTGCACTTTCATGATCGATTTTGTGATTCATACCTCCCTAGTTGTAATATTTCTAACAGGGTAAAAGTCATATGTCATCTTTAAACTATGTCTCATGTTACTTAATCGTTCCAAAACTATATCAGGTGTTACACCAATCATCGTCAAACTATTCAATTGTTGCTATTTTGTCTTACCCTCCATCACAGCTATTAAGGATGGACAAAACCGTGATGTGGCTGCTAATGTGTACATATCTTGCAAAATAAAAAAGAGTTAATGACTTAGATGAACAATAAAAGGTTTAGGGCTAAACGAGAGTTTTACCGAAAGAGTAAAGGCTTGACTTATTCAAACATTGAAGATCGGGTTGGGGAACTGGGTTACAATCGGATCTGGTTGCTCCCCATTCGATTCAGTGATCAGAATTTGGATGGTGAAATGAAGGCATTGGTGGCTTGAGCTTCAATGGTGATGGTGCAAACCGATTCCATAAGAGGTGGATGGAGATGATTGACAACAAATTAAGGAAAAGACACTATGGGCTAGGGGCATGAAAGGCTCCTCCTCTCTTTTTCAACATCGTCGATGGCTATTGATGTCGAGACAAAGGCACGGGGCGACGGTGAGGTGGGACAGTAACGACGGATGAGCTAATGGAAAGAGGCAGCGGATATTTGGTTCGGTTCGGTTTACAGCAAATAACAAAAAAAAGTCACATCCAAACACAGTGATGCACTTGTAACATAGAGAAATGTATGTGGCTTAAACAATTACATAGTAAGAAATCATGGACTATTTTAGGGTCTATACTTATATCCCTGCAAAACATGGTGATGGGGGTGGAGGTAAGTGACGGTTACGTCTGAGAAAGATGCTAGAAGGGTGGAGGTGAGTGAAAGGCAATGTTGGAGGCGAGTGGAGGGCTAGGTTGTGAGGGCAGATGGTGGGGACGAGGGCTGAAATGAGTGGAGGGTGAAGAGTAACAGCGGGGGGAGGATGGAAGCGAGGTATGACGGCAAGGGAGAAGGCACAGGGGAATGGAGGACATAGGCAGATGGCGGGGGCTAGGGCAAAGGCAAGGTCAAACATTGGGGGCAAGGGAGGAGGGGAGCAGAGGGCGAGGGCAGACGGTGGGGGCAAGGGCGGAGGCAAAGCCGAAGGACAAAGTCAAGCGATGGGCGGAGGAGGATAATCTTGTGACTGGCCAACCAAAACCTCAAATATGGCATAAATAAATTTTGGTTTTTTCGGTTACCAAAATAACCGGCACTTATAATCAAAATCGAACTGAAATCGATATTCTCTCTATTTGGTTTCAATTTAAACCGAACCGAAAAATCGTATTAACCAAACCAAGTTTCTGAATTTTTTCAGTTTTTCAATTTTTTCGGTTTTAACCGAATAGTGATCACCCCGAGATTGAGGACTGTTAGGAAATGCCCCAAGGATGGTAGCGGCAGAAGAGCAGAGTTCAGGGTTTCCAAGGATGGTACCCAAAAAAATGAGGGCTAGAGCTGCAATTTCTCCCTTTCATTTTTATCACCTGATTTTTTATTTCATTCATCTAAGTCACTAACTCTTTTCAGTTTTACAAGATACACAAACATCAGCAGCCACACAAGCTTTTAAAGCCACATTAGTAGTCATATCATATTTTCATCCATTCTTGACATCTATGATTAGGGGTAAGCATGGGTTGGGTAAAACCGAAACCGAAACCGAAACCAAACCACCCCCATTGGGTTGGGTTGGGTTGGATAAAAATTGATCATGGTTTTCGGGTTGGTTCCACATATAGGAGAACCGACGGTTTTTGGGTTGGTTCTGGTTCCATATGGAACCAACCCGAGGTGAAACCGAACCCGAGATATATATATATAATTATATAATAAAAATTATAGCATTACTAATATATCCACACACACACACACATATATTTCTTTGAAATGTTATGATGGTTATTTTGTGTTTTTATATTAAAATCTTAAATTGATGTTTCAAATTGAAACAGTATGGAAGTTGTGGGATCATTTACGAAATTTCTCCATATTTACTTAAATCACTTTGCTTCATAGATCCATCACTCCTACGTCATTTTGCTTTCGATCTTTCATTCCAGACTACTCTTTACGACACAATTATGATATTTTTTTTATTTAAGTCATGGAAAATTAAAATTTTATGACATCAACATATTTTTGGTTTTAATATTGAAGAAGATGGTCTTAAAGGCTCAATTTTTCATATTGAATGTCATACCAATATTGGAATTACTGGAATGAAGTAAACTAGTTGAGATAAAAGATACCCTACAAGCAACTCTTTTGAACCATTTTTGTAAGAACAACATTTTAAACTCTTTTGAATGTATCTAAGTACATATATTTAAATATTAATTTAATTGTATATTATGTTGAATAAAACTAATTATGGATATAAATTTATTGAACTTTGGTGTTGTTATAGGTATATGGTATAAACCGAAAAACCCGAGAACCAAAACCGAGAAACCCAGAACCATGGTTCTGGTTCTGTTTGGTTCTCGGTTTTGGGTTGGGTAGAAAAATTTTGGAACCGAGGCCATTTTGGGTTGGTTCGGTTCCACCATAAAACCGAACCAACCCGACCCATGCTCACCCCTATCTATGATAGAAGATAGGATGGGACAGTAATAATTAAATAGTTTGAAAATAATTTATATAATAGTTGACTAAATAACATGAGACACAGTTTAGAAATGAGACACAACATTTAACATTTCTAATATGAATTCTACTTTTTATGATAATAATCAATCCTTTGCTTTTTCAGGAAACTAATACAAAATCCCAAGCACAAGTGAATGCTATGGAATTTGTGAAGGTGGAAAAAGCTTGTCCAATTATTAGTTGTGTGGGCTTTGGATTCCTCAGGCACAAGTGAGTAGTTTATTACGTACCGACCCACATAAAAAGGTGGCCAATACCATCATATTAACTCATTGGAAAAGGCTTTGTTTATGCGTAGTTTGGAGAGACAAAATTAAATATTTTATCTCGTTCAATTCAACCCTCCCATAGATCTTTTAAATTGCAATCTAGTCACCCACTTTGCAAGTGCTACTGGTTAATCTTGGGAAAAACACTTTATGTTATCTACTAGTTCTTGTTGAGCAGTTCTAACTTCTAGGGTCACATTGTACTAGAGTCACATAAATGAATTAGTATTAAATAATGACTTTAATAAACATGGTTCCTTTGGAGGTTCTTTTGGATAACACAAATGAATTGAACTTAATCGATTTCAAACTCAAAACCATACTCGACTAAGTACATTCATTTATATAATCGAGCTGAACTTATTCTTAATAATGTTAAACTCAATTGATGATTAAATTTATAACACTGGCTTAAAACCGCTAAATTACATCAGATTTGTCATATAAATGTAGGTGTTACATGAGACCCTATTTAATAAGGAAAAAACCAGTAAGTTAAACTGTCTATCAAAAAATTTTATACAAATTTTTGGGAGACAGGTTTTGGACAATCTAAACTAAAGTTTCAAAATTTGATTTTAAACAGTTATCTGAATTAACATATTTCATTTAATGAATGATTTATATGGTGCCTTCTGAAAATTAGGTTGAAGACAAAATAGAACCATTAATAGGTTGAAGTAACAAAAAAAAAAAAAAAGGCTAAGGATCACCAATGAAACTTATCAATTTATATTTTGCTGTCATCAGTATTGTTATATTGGATCGACCTCATGCCTTAATTTTATGGAAAAAAAATTATATGAGTCTAATCCATTGGACTTATATCTAAGGTTGATTAGGCAATATTGTCTTCGCATTTTTTTTTATATTTTTTACCATGAATTTAATGAAGTTAGTTGAGTTGCGCAATTTTTCCAAAATTTTAATTTCAGTACCAACCAGACTAATAGATAATTTCAATTATATACTGATTTTAATCATTATGCTCTAATCCGTTAACCATCCATTAGAATAAGGAACTTTTGATGTATAAATCTGAGCCATTTCTTCTCCACAGTACTCATCAAAATTTCATACATTATATAAATGGATGGTAACGGGACCATTTTTATACTTACGCAGCCCTTTGTGCGAGCGTGCGCGCATTATTATGCGCACAAGCACAACCACGCATTATAACATCTTGTATAATTGCGGCTAGGTTAATGGTACCAATCAGATTCACTCCCGTTATTACTAGTTATATCACTCCCAATTATAATATATCAGTATAATATATCATATTACATATTTTTATCATTTTTACACACATGCACATTAATATATAAAAATGTTATTTTAAGATGACATGTATGAAATATAATTTTTTATACTTTTTTATATGTTATAATTTCTGTAATATAAATAAAATATATATGAAAGGCAATATCTTTTTATATGAAAGCATATAAAAAAATGAAACATATAGAATAAAAAAATATTATTTAATGAAAAGACTACTTTTTGGATACACGAGACACATGATGAAACTATGAAAGTTTTATTTTTGTATGTGAAAATTAAAATAAATAAAAGAATTACTTCCTCCGTCCCACATTCTTTGCAACACTTTTCATTTTGGGTTGTCCCAAATTCTTTGAAACATTTCCTTTTTTAGTAAATTTTATCATGAATCTTTACCATTATACCCCTCATTCTCTCATCACTTAATTCCTCTCTTCCACATTAAAATGCATTGCCCAATTCTCTCGTTCAACCCTAATGATGGACAACTAGGGAAAAATCGACGTCGATTGATAAGACAGGTAGATAATCGAGGTGAAGCAAACGACGATCGATGCTACGGATGGATGATAGAGGCAAAGCGGTTAGAGATCGATGCGATGGAAGAGATCGACATGAAATGAAAGGAGATTAACATGTACGGAGAGCGACACAGATATAGATCGACACAAACGGACAGAGATCTATAAGACAAACGGAGATCGATGTGATGGAGAGCAACACGGACAAACAGTGATAAATTCGCACCGTGATAAGGACAGCGACAATCAGGTCTCTTTCCTTGGTCTGCCAAAGCTTTGCTAGCAATGCCTGTATGTTGTCGAGCAGAAAATGGCCAATCTGCTTTAAGGAAGACAACAGAGATTAATGAAGCAAAAGGGAAAAACTGGAGAGTAAAGGCAAAAAAAGTCTAGCCTTAAATGGCATGCAAACCCATTTGTTTCAAAGAAAATGGGACAAAGAGAGTATAACAATTTTCATATCTTAATCATATTAACATCATCTACCAATTAAATTTTATTTTTAAATAAAATTAAAATTAATATTTATGTCAAAATATGTGTATTACTTATATTTCATTATTTTATATGTGCATGTATGTTATTTTGATTAAAATGAAAAAATTACTTCACCCATGTAATGCAGTAAGTTGCATACCACATTATACCATAATAAACTGAAAAAATACACAAAAATGCATTGGTATGAAAAATACTGCAAAACATCATAGTATATCAAGTGAAAAAAACACTACAACAGAGAAATAAAAATGAAACTAAAGAGGCAATCACAAGAAGTCATAAAAAGTGACTAATAAACGACTAAATTATTTAGTTAGAAAAAACTAGTCACTAAAAGAAAGTAACTGAGTTGAGACTAAAAAAAGTAACTAACAACTTCAGTCACTTTATGTGGGCCAACACTTGGATTAAGGTGACTGAAGTATCACTCACAATGTAGCGACTGAATTTTTCAGTCGCTATTTTCAAGATAATAAAAATGATTAATATTTCGTTGCTACATTGCGACTGATATTGCTAAACTAAATCTCCATATTTTTCATATAAAATAATTAAATTCTAATTTAAATTTGTAATAATAATATATAAAACATGAAAAAATTAAAAAAATGTAGAAAATATAAAACAGCAATTAAGTGGAAATAATTCTGAATAATTAATATTAATTTGAAAGTAAAATTGTACAAGTAAATCCTATAAGTTTAGACTAGTTAGATCAAAATATTGGTTCTCATCATGAGGCCCCTGAGTACCCTATGTTTCGGGCACCTGACTCCCTGACGCAGTTTGCTGGCTCTACTTATTCTGCTGAGTCGCCCAAGGCATGTGTGGATAATAAGCGTCTGATCCCTGGATGAATCCTATCATTTAATCTGGGAGATGCTGAGGCTGCTGCTCAGATGTTAATTGTGGTAGCCAGGGACATAGCTATATAGGGGCGGGAAAGGGCTCCCACCCTCTAGATTTTTCAAAATTATTTATTAGTGGTACTTAATATAATATAAAATTAAAAAAATTTAAAAGTTAGGTACTTGTTTGTAAATTATAAAATTAATGATGGGTTTTGGTGGATTTTATCCTTTTTTGACCTACACAAATCAGAAACTATAGTGAAAAAATTACAAAAACTCCCATTGTGGGTTGATTTAACCTATATTTTGCTCCCACTATTTTCAGAAACCTACACTTTACACTATTCTTCTTTTATAATGTTTGACAACAACTTTTAAAATCTTAATTTAAACTGGCTAATATTAATGTTCCAGAAATTTTAAGATTTTTGATATTTTTTTTATAACTAACTGACTGTAAAAAAATATTGATATGTATTAGTAGGAAGAAAAATATATTTACAAAAAAAAAATGGATAATTTATAATGTCTATTAACTGTAAAAAAAAATATTAAGAAGATTGAACTTACTGAAAAATGACTATCGTATAGTTTAAATTACAATTTTAGAAGTTGTTATTGAACAGTGTAAAGAAAACATGAGACAAAGTGTAGGTTTTCAAAAATAAAATGAGGCAAACTATAAATTAGGGCAAATCTAAAAGGGTAATTGTAAGTTTCCTAAACTTTAGTAGAGTGAACGGTGAGCGAACAATATGCTCCCATCCACACCTTCGCCCCGCCCTCCTAAGCACGAATCCTGACTACATCCCTAGTGGCGGTGATAGTTGCAAATAGGGTGACGTTTGTAGATGCTGTGAATTTTGGTACGTCAACCTTGCCATGCACCCTCCAAATACAGGATGGCTTAGGATATAGGACCCCATTATCCCTGTATGTGCCATTGGATAGGGATGAAGATGCTGGGGTAAGGGACCGCTTAAGCCCGACCTCGATGTTATATAGCCAAGATCAACTCCATGTGGGAAGTTGCCCTGAGTGTGCATCTGGCCAACAGTCGCAGTATAAGCCAACATCAAATCATGGCTGGCTAGGGCCTGCCACCCCGTACTACATCTAAGATATCAGAGTCTTTAAACTCTGTACTCTTGCGTCTGTTTAAGCCTACGCTGTCCACTATGATACGACCTCCTCCTGAATAGTAACAAGCTATGCTCAGAGTTCTGTATTCTCTTGATGTAGTTGCTCTATTCGATCATCATCATACCCCTAAATTGGAAATACGATTAGTATATATTACTCCCTCCGTCCCAAAATCTTTGCTTCATTTGTTTTCAGCAATTAATCTAGAATTTTTTATTTTCAACATTTTAATATATAAATGAAAAATCTTTGCATACAAATGATAAATCAAGACATGTAGTTTCTAAATATATTTTTTTAATTTTTTCTAACAAAAAAAAATATGAAAAAATCAAGTCAAAATACAACAAAAAGTCAAATGAAGCAAAGATTTTGGGACGGAGGGAGTAGCTTTTAATTAATGTAAATAAATGTTACATATTTAAATTAAATGCCTTTGATTGTACACATTGGAACCGATCAGTGAATGCTAAAAGTTTTGGCACCCCTGTCCATTTTTTCTTGTAACACATGCCCACCACCCTCTTCCAGCGCTCTTCACAAAATGTAGAGTGATTTTCGGGATTTGGGCCATACTTCTTGATGACCTCCTCCTCGTACTTGGCCTTAAAACATGTATAACAAAATAAAAGTTAGATAATATGCTAAAAGTGAGTAATGTAAAAATTGTTATTTTAATATAATACTAATTTAAATATGTTTACTTACCACATTGTCAATATGCACCTAAGATAAAACTTCAATTGATCCACATTTCATAAAGATACGATGAATGAAATCTCTGAAGGGGGATGGAGTGTTGTCTTTCGTCTGATATGTAAACAAATAAATAAATAAATAACTAATTGATGTAAGAAACAAATTAAAACAGTGTAACTTCTAATAGAGAATCTGAAAGGAATTTAGGGCCTAGAAGTTCAAGTGGAGAGAAGAAAATGGCGTGCAGAATGGATGATGAGGGGATGTAGCTAAGTTTTTGTTCCACAATTATGACTGAAAAGTGACTGAATTTTAAATTTTAAACAACAAAACTAATTGTTAAATGACTGCCATGTGGCGACTAAAAAAAGCAACTGACTTATGACTAGCATTCAATTTTTTTTATTGAATTTGCAACTAAAAAAAGTGACTACTATGATTCAATCTTTTTTAGTCACAATCTTAGTGAGCTCCATATATAAGTGACTGATTTGCAAATGAATAAAGAAGCGACTAAACTTTAGTCGCTTTTTTCGGTCATTGTTCATTTATTGTAGTGAAAAATAAGAATGTGTGAAAGTTTGTGCATATTCATAGCAAATAAAGAATCACCCAAAATTAAATACGTTTGTAACGGTACCAACTAATTTAATTGGAAGCTAACAATAATGATGATGATGATGATGATGATGTTGATGATGATGATGATGATGATGATAATAATAATAATAATAATAATAATAATAATAATAATAATAATAAGGCTTAAATACCCCTACCCCTAAACTATCATCACTTAGATAGATGATCCAATCAACTATGACTTGCTACGGCTCAGTCTCCCTAATATTAAAAATCAAATAAATGACTCTCTCACATGGTCACATATTGTCACGTGGGTCACCCAGCTGTCAATCATAACAGCAACTCAATTCTCATTTACTCAATTCTCTATCACCCCAACTATTAGCCTTAATAGGTAGAAAAATTTCTGAACTATCACCACTTAGACACATGACCCCCTCAACTATGTATAAAAATATATTTATTTATTTTATTATATTTGATTCCAACATTTACTAGAAATGAAATTTGCATAAAATAATAAAATTAATTTTTTAATTAATTCATAGCACTAGCTTTTACTAAATATATGAATAAAGAGTTATACTGATATTTACATAATTTTTTTTATTATTAATTATTTGCTACTAATTTTATCTTAATTTACAATACTACAATACTAAAGCAAAAAAGTGACTGAGCTTTTAGTCGCATATTAGTTGTAGCAGGCTACTGAAACCTCAGTCGCTACCTCAATGATAAAAATGTTAGTTGTGACTAAAGAGTAACAGTGCCTAGTGATTGAAAAGCTTAGTCCTTTAGATAAAGTGCGACCCGAAGCTTTTAGTGTCTAAATGTTTAGTCATTCGCCTTAGAGAGTGCTGGTTCAATTGCTCTCAACCATTTTTTTTTGTTAATTTTAATTTTAAGTATTAAAATTAAAATAGAATTAACTTAATTTGGTTATTTAGATATATTGATAATTAAATAAATTAAAAATGTAAATGAAATATTTAATTAAATTGTTTTTCCTTTTTTATGTTACTCATGACAAAGCAACAATGGTTCTTATGGTGTGTGTAAGATAAATAATTACTTAAGATAAAATTGGTAAGAAATAATTAATAAGTAAAAAATGTATATAAATGTTAGTATAACTTAATATTTATATATCTAGTAAAGATAACATCATGAATTAATTAAAAAAATTAAATTTATTATTTTAAGTTAACTTCACTTTTAAAGGATACTAAAATCAAATATAATAAATAAATAAATATACTTTTATACATAGTTGAAGGGTCATTTCCTTGAGTAGTGATAGTTTAGGGGGTCATCTGCCATGAAAGCTAACAATTGGGTGATGGAGACTTGAGCTCTGATTAAGACCGATGGGTTACTGACCTATAACTTGGTGACCCACGTGACAGCATATGACCATGTCAAGAGATTATCTGTTCAATTTTTAATAGTTGGGGGATTGAGTTGTAACGTGTTATAGTTGAAGGGGTTATCTGTCTGAGTGTTGATAGCTCAGGGGGGTATTTAAGCCTAATAATAATTAGCATCAAAGTTTGTGATAGGCTTATAAATATGTGCATAAAGCAAGCAAGTCTAATAACATTAAAATTCTCTTATAAGTCTTGTAGCACAATCCTACGTAGAGTTGTTTGCAGGAGCTATTTAACATCATGATTATGTAGGCAGTACTTTACTATTTTATTCTTTATTTTACTTGATTCACATATTATAACTTTATGCTGTAAAAACAATGTTACTTTTGATTTTTCTTTACACTTAATTTCAAGAATGACGGAAGTATAACAATCTGTGATCATTACAAACATCTTAATTTGTTAATCAGTGTGAATTGATCAACGATTTGAGATGTCTACGATAACTCACTAACTTTCAGAGGGATTTGTTTTGTGACAGAATCCTAAAATATAAGCCACCCTAGTCCACTTTGGGGTACCATAGGGGAAGATATCACCAATGTAGCACTATTTTTTTTAAACGGTAGATTCTTCCCAAAACAGGTAAACCGTACCTTTATTACCTTTCTTCCAAAATCTTAGCGGATATGGACGGTTGGTGATTGTAAGTCAATTAGTCTTTGTAATACCTTTTATAAAGTGATTGCTAAGTTTTTGGTCAATCATTTGAAATTGGTCTTGGATAGTTTGGTTTTTCCATGTCAAAATATATTTGTTCATAATTGTAAGATCCAAAATAATGTTATCATTGCCCATGAGCTTTTGCTTGCTATATCCAGTACTACCTGTCCAATTGGCATGTGTGGTTCTAAACTCTACTAAAACTGGACATCAAGAAAGCTTATGATAGCCTCCAGTGGACTTTTATTGAAAAGGTTCTTTGGGCCAGGTGATTTCCAGATAAATCGATCCATCTTATCATGCAATGTTTTATGACTGTGTCATACTTTGTTTAGGTTAACAAATGCACTACTCCTTAATTGCTCCCATCAACAAGGATTTTCCGGGGTGATCCACTGTCTACTGATATATTTATTTTGTGTGCTAAGGCATTTTCTTGTAGACTTCAGAACTTGCAAAATCAGGGACTTCTTTAGGGTCTTAGGGCAAACAGATATGGACTAGAAATAAGCCACATGTTTTTTTGCAGATGATTGCCTAGTATGTTTTTAATCCACGGTGGTGACAGTTCAGGCTCTTGGTCAAATACTTGAGGATTTCATGATAGCTATAGGACAACATGTTAATCCCCTAAAGTCTGAATGGTATTTTAGCCGCAATATAGTAGGCCCTTCTAGAGATATTATTCTTCATATACTTCATTTTCCCTATCAGTCAAGGTATTCTTACCTATTTAGGTATGCCTTTTTGCCAAAATTTGTCTCATATGTTGTTTTTCCAAATTTTTTTTCTTGCTGAAAGAGCTTAAAAGTGTTTGGCAAACTGGAAATAAAACCTCCTCAATCATGCAGGTAGGCTCACACTGATTCAGTCAACTTTGTCTTCCATTCGCCTTTATGCGATGTCAATCTTAAAGGTTTTAGTGACTTTAGCAAATAAGCTTTCACTGTAGTTTATCCAATTTTGGTGGTCTGATAGTCAATCTAGAAGAAGGATGCATATGAAACACCAAGGTATTCTTTATCTCCCTAAAGGCATTAGGGGTCTTAGGATTAATGATCTACTGTTATTTAATCAAGTACTTTTGGCAAAAACATTTTGGAGGATATTTACATGAGACAACAATAAATTGGTTTATAAAGTCATAATGGTTAAATATGCATATAATCACTTAGTATTAACTATTGAGGCCCCTGGAAATATCACTCTAGTTTGTCGTGGTATTCTTTATTGTTGGGAATTAATGAAGAATCATATTTAGTGGTCCATAGGGGGTGTTGAGTTAAGGAGGATATATGGCTTTCAGGTATTAATCCTTTTCAGCTGTGTAATATGACAAGGGACATCTATAAAGATCCTACACTTCAAGTTTTGGATTTATATGATCGGCAAACGTGATATTGGAATCAACCACTACTCCAGCTTCTGTTTCCCCTCAAATTGTTGATTTGAAATTACAAATGACTCCCTCATACCCACCTGATATGCGGGATACTATAATGTGGTTAACTAATGATTCTGGATCCTTTATAGTAAAACAAGGATACAATCTAGAGCTACGAAAGAAATCAACCATCTTATTAAATGTGACAATTAGCTCCATTGGTAAGCCACCTCACCCAGATTTTACTTCAATCTTAAAGGCTATATGGGCTTCTTTAATACCTTATAAGTTTAAAATATTCTTATGGAAACGCTTATTGCAAGCTCTATCAACCAAATCTAATCTTGCAATCCATGGCAATTTTGTGGACTATTTGTGCCTGCATTGCCACTCACATTTGGAAATAATGTTTTACCTTTTTTGGGAATGTCTGGGATTATAGGATTTATGAGGTAATTTTTGTTCTCGCCCTTTACCTACCATCTATGACTCTTTTGAAGAATGCTTGGCTTGCCTCCTTTTTTATCAAAACATTGGCCTCAAGATTGATTTCGATTTCTCATAGGCACTTTGTGGATTATCTAGCTCAATTAGAATGAATGAACCTTCACGAACACTCTTTTCCATATTTTTTTTATTATTTCTAGACGGGATTATCTTTTCTTGCAATTATTGATGGCAAATGATTTTTGGCGAAAATACTTTTACTCCCCCCATGCTCTTCCATCTTCTTTATGTCAATCTTACGGACAACAATAAGAGTAGTTTAAGCCTCGACGTCTTGAAATTTTTGTGACTGATGAGGCATGACATCGCTCATCGGGTCTGGGTGCGGTAGTTTGGGTATGGTCGTGTATTAATGCCCCTCCTAAACACTAACAAGGAATTCTACTTCCTACTGTGAATCAACATTGGAAGCTAAACCCTCTACTATTTTTGGAGAGGTTTTTTTTGTAATGAATCAGGATTCGACAACAATAACTATATTAACTGATTGTTCGCAGGCTCTGTAGGCAATATTGGGTAATCTGTCAATTCGCACGAGGGTTCACCATCCTATTCACTAGATCAAGAATGTCCTTGAATCCATGTAGCGCTATTTGATCCTGGTCATGCCTAGGCAAAAAGTCATTCTTACCCACCAACTTGTTTCCTTTATTTATTATCTCTTAGCCTTATCTTGTATTTTTTATTACAAAAGAAGAAAATCAAGATCATCATTACAAAAAAAATATTTTAATATATATTTATGTATTTTGTCTTATTATTTTTAAATAGTACTGTTTAAATTCTTTTTTTGTATATTTAGAATCTTTACAAGCATAAGAATTACAATGATTAAAAGGAGCTATAGGAAAGGTAAGGGTTGAAGTGCATGATGCACGAAACCTTGAAGGATTTTGGCTGCCATTTAAACACTTCTAGATACTTGATGTTTTGGATTATAGTGTCATTAGACCTGGGTCTTCTACATAGAATGTTGTTGTCAGCTAAGCTGGGAACATGAGAGTTTGAATTTATTAAAACTAATATAACTTTAAGACCAAGATATCTTCTCTATCTATTGCAGTATTGAATGCCTTTGTATTGTGTTGCTAAATGATATATGGAATTTACTCATCTGATAACTCTTATGCATAAACATTATGAGATAGAGTTAGAGAAAATATAAAGCATAACTAACCTTAAAGATGGAAAAAAAATTACAAAAAAAATCACTATTATTTATGTTTCAAGCCCAAATTTATCATTATTTTTCTCAGTTCAAATATACTACTTATGTTATCAAATAACCAAATTAGCCACTCTTTGTTAAATTGTAAGAATGCTTCTATGTGAAATAAGTGTGTATTGTAAAAAAAAAATTACCCTGCATGGTAATATTCTGAGTGAAATGAGTATATTTTGTTATTGGTAAGATATAGGTCCAATGCAAGGCCCATAATAGGTCGATCAATGATAGATAAATTAGAGGCCCAGCAAACCAAAAAGGGAACCCATTAGGTATGAAAACAAAATCCTAGAATTACAAGATGGATTAAATGATTTCTATCTAGAAGCGATTTTCATGGACCTCCCCCCAGTTATATAAACTAGCTCCATTCACCAATCTCAAGGTATAAGATTTTTGCTGAGCACTTATTATTTCTCTCATCTTGTTGGGACCTAACTTGATCGTTAGAGGGTTTCCTTCAGGAAAACACCTTGGGGCTTTGACATTGTCTTTGGGTGCTGGGTCTCTGTTTACCATTCTTCAAGCTTTTAAGTCAAGTCCACACAAACCCATTAACTATCAATTTAGCACCGTTTATGGGAACATGGTGTACACTTAGAGATCTTGTATGGACAACCAAGAATAGCCAGCAAATAAGAATAAGAGACAACATGTAAGCTAGACAAGTTATCAAATCCTTAGATAAAGGGACTGACCATAAAATTGAAAAATAAAACCCTCAGTACCATAAAGGGACCCTATCAAAGGGAAAGGTCCAGCTTTATTGAATGATGATCAATTTCAGGCTCTTCAACACACCCTTTTTGAGCAGCTAAAAGCAACCATTCAATAGGAGATTCGTAGAACGCACCCAAAGGCTTCAGAAGAAGCCACTGAAAACTACCTAGTTCTTGATGAACCCTACCGAGTCCATCATCGGGATTTACCTCCAAGGGCCCATGTAGCTAAACCTTGAGCATCTTTAGGGTAATTTGATGTACCCTGTTGGCAGCAACATAAATGTTATCCTATAGAGGTTGGAACAGATAGAGCAGCATATGAGAATGCCCGAGCCCTCCACAGTAGGCTCTGGTTCTACCATTGATATCGAATATATGTGGCTACAACCATTTGTGGATGAGATAATCAACACTCCAACTCCTAATGGATTTCGCATGCCAAAGATCTACCTATATAATAGTCTTATGGACCCTGTCAATTATTTGTAGATGTATATCACCTTCATGAGTCTAAAAAGGGCCTCGGATGCAATCATGTATAGGGCGTTCAATTCAACATTGATGGGAGTGACCGCCTCTTGGTTTGGGACTAATAGGGGGCATTGTTTCCACTTATTCAAGGATTTTTCTGAGGCATTCCTTTTTCACTTTTTGGGGAGTAGACCAACCCCCAAAATGATGGCTCATCTATTAAAGATACATGAAGGTCAGGACAAATCCCTAAGGCATTTCATATGAAGATTCAACGCTGAGGCAGTATAAGTGTAGGATTTGTCCCTGGGCTATACTTGGTAGTTATCACCCAAGGGCTTTTGAGGGACCTAGTTTGGCCTGGGACTGACTTAAGAACCTTTTTAGGAATATAGTAGAATTTTTCATTCGAGCTACTCGGTATATGCACGCAAGGGAGCTTAATCAACTTGTAGGATAGAAGGAGCAACTGAAGGCTAAAAAGGGTAGATTTGCCCTTAAGAAGAAGAGTAAGGGCATAAAGTCATCAAGAATAGATCCGGTTCTATGAAAAGTGCATTTTGTAACGGTCAAAGTTGTTAAATTTTTTGTGATTTTAACCATCAATTTCTATCTTGTTGTGCCATTTTTCTTAGTTTTTCTTGCTTTGTTTATTCTTTATGTAGGTTGGATACATTGTGTATGCATCGGAATGAAACGAGGTTGAGTGAAGAAAAAGTTGGGCATGCAAGGGTCAAAGATGGAAAAAATGTTAGTGATGCGTCACCAACATTATCAACTTGCTGCCATTTTTGCATCATTATTGGCACCATGTCACCGACGATTCGATGCCGTGGTGATGAGTCACCACAAGTTCCCTTGTTTTGGCAATGCGTTGGCTTGATTTCTGGATCTTTGTGGTGCCCTGCTTCATTTTTTAATACAAGCTCTCCGTTGATTAGGGGATTCTATCTTTTAAGTTAGGTGGAGCATAGGACAATATTTTATGAGGGTTTTTGAAAGGAAATTCTTAAAGAAGGGTTTGGTTGTTCATCCATTCACCATACTTTTCTTTTCTTCCTTTTTTGGAGTCACCATTGGAGGCTTGAGCTTGGAGCTTGGTTTGAAGGTGGCAAAGAAAGTCTTGGAGCAAAAGGAGGCTTAAGCTACTAGGGGTTTCTATTTGGTTCTTTCATTCCTTCTTTTCTTTGTATTGGCACTTTGATGTTTGGATTATACTCAAGTATTTTATCTATGGATGTTTTAGCCATGGAGTAGATTTCCGTATGTCTCTTTAGGATACAACTCTCGATTCTTATTATTTAATGTCTACTTGAGGTTTTTCATGGGTATTGATTCTCTTGTGTTGCCTACTTTTATGCCTAATGATTGTGTATTGATTGGCCACTAAACAACCTTCATAATATCACTCTTATCTTGAGAAAGAAAGTATGGTGGTGGAAATAAGTAGTAGAGTAGGGTTTTCTAAGGAGCATTGTTGTAATATATGAAAGAGTGGAGATAGCATTGATGCTGAAAAGAGTGAAGGTTGGCGGAGGGTACAGGGTGTTACTAGAGTGAAGGTCATTTTAAAGATGATAGTGAAAATGATAAATTCAGAGACTTAAGGTCCAAAGTGTTAAGTAAAGAAAACTTAAAATTGAAAGTTGCATTTTCCTCATATTTTCAATTTTCCATGTAACCGATTTTAATGGGCAGTGGTAGATTTGCTCATAATATAAAATGTCAATTGCAAATCTATGATGAAAAAATATCAATAGTAAAATCGCTCTATTGCCAAAATGACAATGGTAAATTTAGACATTTTCCTATCTGAAAGTGATTCGTTATTGTTACACATTAAAAGCAATAGTTTAATATTAAATTGAGTTGATTTAATGTTGAATTGACTACTGAATTTAATAAAGAGTGACCAATTTAGCCAATTTAAAAATATGAGTGGCATATTTGAGCTGAAAAGAAATAGTGGTCTATTTGGATTGAGACACAAACATAGGTAAAAAAAATTTACATTTTAAATTGAATGAGTACAATTTAGGGTGTCACATAAGGAATTTAAAAGGCATGTGAATTTGGAGGTATCAATGGCAAAATCCCTACAACTTATAGTAGTTCCAACTTTCAAGTCTTTAAATTCCAATAAAAGCTTCTAACTATTTTCGAAATGGATGGAGCACAATGTTTGGGGTTTCACATCAAGGAAAATGAATTTGAATTTAGAGGGATCCATAACAAAATCCATGCATTTTCTTTTTTGTAAAAGGTGGACAACAAGTAGCTTTTAGTTTCAAGTCTTTTTTCCATAACACATAAAACAAATTATTATGTTCAGTACATTTAAGATTTTTTTCTTTAACCATAATTGATAAAAATATTTAAGAATTTGTTGAAAAAAATACTTTCAATTTTTAATCTACAAGATAATCCAAAATTCAGTATCAGATTTCTGTTAAAAAAAAAAAGTGAGCTCAAATAGTCTAGATGGAAAAAGCATATGATTCAAGCAACAAAATATGTTTGTGCCTAATCTATATCTAGCTTTTGGCTTCTGTTGCAAGAGAAGTTGTCAATCAACGGAAAGAACAATAAATTAACAGTAATTTCTATTCAACAATTTCAAGTTTCAAACCAATACAAATATATAGATCTAGGACAAGAAAAAAGGTGCTAAACTGGGTTTTAACATCTCATAACATACATGAACCACATATATGATTAACGCAGAAAGGTGAAACCCAAATCTTATTATACACTATAAAGATCAACGTATGAAAGCGGAGCATCATGGTATCTTAACAACAAATTATAATTACTAGCAACAAGCTGAAACCTTGCCCAAAATTATATTCAATCAAGTTTCCAACTTCCCTTTCTTGATATTCATGAAGAGTACATTTGAAGCATACTACCCACCAAAGAGGAAAAAAAATTACTAGCACGAATTTTCACATGAGCATTAAGATTGGATGACATGAGGACCTAAATATGGATCAATATACACCGTTTATAGCATAGGAATAGAAACATCACAACTTGGTTAGAATAGAAACATTTACAAACATTCACAATATGGTTAGAATAGAAACATTTATAACATGGTTAGAATAGGAACGTTCACAACTGCACTCTTCTAGTTCACGCAAATCAAATTGGTCGACTTACTCAAGGTGTACTTTGGTAGTTCATACTTTGCACATGCAAGAAACATGTGTTCAATCAAGAAATGTTTGTGGGAAGAAATTCATAGAAGATAAAGTCATCAAGTCTACACCTTTCTCATCATAGCAAATCGGTCAAATCTTTATTCTGCATAATAATCCCAGCACCCTCAACAATAGGTTGTGTCAAGGTTATATCTACTTTAGATGTTGCCCAAAGTGCATCCTATTTCTCTAGAAGATTGCATTTACACTTGAATTATATTTCCAAGAAAATCAATAAATAATATCCCTCATAGTTAGAGACAATCAATGGTGTTTTGGTATAAGTTCAAGCAATAGTTTGCTTGAGTTACAATATAACAACTCCAGGTCCAGACTAATAATAAAAATAGGTAATCCCTCGATGGTTTCTTCATTAACCATAAACTAGCTCTAGTGACTGTAGGCAGTTCACATAGTTTTCCCCAGTAGGATCCCTATCTAAAGCATTAAAACATCTTAAGGTTTCAACAGCCACAAACAACCTAATGTAAACATTATGCTAGAGTTTAACAACAAACATATCACAACAAATAAAGCTGGGGAATTGCTGCCATGTGGCAATGCAATCAAATGTCAGGGTCAGATTATCTTTACATTCCCACAAGAAAGAAGAATAAAAGCTTTTTCATGAAATTATGCTGATGATATATCCATAAGCATATTAATCTACAAGGGCTCGTAAGACTCAAACTCCATCCTTTAAGTCATGGTTGCTACCATAAATATTACAAACCATGGATGCATACTTATTGTAACAAATTGAGACAAATGGCAAGTGCAAGGAAGAATGAACTACTCCTCAAGCTTGTAGTTGTCAAGAACCTCCCTTTAGAGTCACACTAATGAGAACCTCTATGTAACTAATCTAAAGAAGTTCTATTAAACAAAATTTGTAAACATATGCTATAAAGGTACTTGTATTTCTAACATATCACATGAATTGATTCTCATAAACTTCTTTTTATGTTTTTTTAGTTCTAATAAATATTAACTACACTAGGCAAATTTAAAAGATAAATTGTTTATAACTAGCAGACAAACAAAGAGAACAGTACCAGTAAAACTATAGCATTAAAGCATCCAACTCAAAATTAATTCGTAGTAGGTGGAAATGCCTAAGTACAACATAAAAACTATGAATTCCTTGATGGCTTGATATAACCATGTGCCTTTATACCATTCCTTTACAATGACAACAGGGTTTGCAACTTACAAACATGTAAATGAGTCAATAACAAGCCTTAAGCATTTATAACATGTTAAAGCCTTCAACCAAAATGAATTGGTGATGAGTAGATAGGCTTAATTGTAAAATAAAAATAGGAAACCCTTGGATTGACTATGTAGAATCATAACACACACCAAAAAGATAATTATACTTAGACAACTTACTTTGCAAATTCACGGCTTAATAAATTTCCAAGTAAGATAAAATTGCACTTCTTGTTTCCATTGGCAAGTTTTAAATGCACAAAACTATTACACAATATGTGGTGACAGAATAACCAAATATGTTAATGTTTCATCAATTCCTAAAAAGCATACACCTATTCCATTTCATGGATATCCATCAGTAGTTATTCATTGTGCCACCATCCTCTTACTTGTGTGGATCAAAATTGTTGATTTTTACAAGCAAAAACACATGCTGTTGAGGACTCAAAATCTAAAGTTAATGCTAGAATACACATTCTTGTTTATATTTATGACTATTATCATTCAACATTAACATAATGGAACACTGAAATAGAAAATCAGCATTAGCTTAGCTCTATCAAACAAAAAATAGGAAAAAACTTCTATAAACCACAAAAACACATAGGCACATTTTTTGCACATAATATGGAAGGCCAAAAGCAAAAAAAGAGTTGGACCCAAGAATATAGGTTATGACCAATCTTAAACATCCAAACCAAAGGTTAGACTATTGACGTAATGACTTAAATGAAATTCTGTAACAGATGAATTAGAGGGAAAATAAGAGAAAGGTTACCTTTGTGACCAACATAATATGTAGTTGTGCCCTAAAACTTGTCACGCATTTGCATAAGTTATGCCCTTATTATTGTTTCAGTTTGCTTCCAAGGCTTTGGCTTTTTTATTTTTTTTAGCATTCTCTATGATAGTAGTGCAAATTGAAAGTTACATATAAGATAAAAATGTCTAATCATTTACAATAGCATGTGATTATATGAATTCTAATCAACCAACATAAAATGATCTATGTAGTTTATCACATGTTGAACATTATCATGAGTAGCAAACAAAAATGCAAATGAATGAAGCTAAACTACTAACTGCACAAGTATGCAAGTATTTGTAAGAATTTCCATGGCTTTGGACACCATATTTAAATAAACCCATGTGGTAACTAGTTAAATTCACTTGCCATATTTGATGTTAATATAATTATAAAATCATTTTTTATCACTTAAATGAAATCTTTTGATTATGTGTTGGGAAGTATAAAATAGATATCCTTTCCCCAAGATTCAAGATAAAATAATTATGATAATTTGAACATAGAAATAATCAAAATGACCCAATTCTCTAAAAGTGATCCTCATAAACAAACTATAAAATGTTATGAGTAATAATACTTTGATATCTAGAAGTCAAGAGCATATAGTGGTAACTTAGGATTTTCATTAGTAAGCAATAAGACCATAAAAGGCATATTGAAAGCATAATATCTAGCACTATAACAACATAATATTGCTGGAAACTAAACAACCTGGATTAAATCGGTGAAATGATCAAGCACCTAATTCATTATATGCAAGAATTTTGCAATAAAAACATCAAATTTCTCATGTATTCCACAAAGAAACACATCATCCAATCAGAGAGAGAGAGATAAAAAAAAAAACAACTAAATCATGAAACAATGAATGCCCATTTCACTGAGCAAACTCACCAAGCTAAATCATACAAAAAGATCAGCAATGGAAAACATTTACAACTTTTTTTGGCCCATTTGGATTCAGTATGACCCATTCTAATTGCTAATAATAATAATAATAGCCAATTCCTTCTGAGGCTTATTGGTGCTTGTATGGGCCATTGTGGAGGTGTTAAAGGTTAAAATGATACAGCTAGGCACTAAGTTGATAATGAGGTTTGGGCAATTAGTAATGAAAGAAAAGCTTTCTCTATAAGTCTATACTTCAATGTGGGTTAATGAATAACAAGTGAAAGTCCACTTTTAGGTCATTATCTCATTTATCTTTATTTCTGGGTTTATTATTGCTAATTTTTTAATACTTTCTATTTCTGTAATCTTGAATAAAGGACCATAGAAAGTCAAACTCTTCATTTAGTCACTGAACTATGTAATTATGTTAGTTTTAGCCATAATCATGCAAAACTTACGTCTCCCATATGTGCTCATAATTAGTGTAAGGAACAACACTTTTTGGTCATGATGAACATCTTAAATAGGGTTTAAGAGCATTGATGTCGGAAATCATTCGATAACAAGGTTAAGAGTTTGTTTTTGTTACATTTTTTTCCCCTCTCCAAAGAAGATGAATTTTATCAAAGCAAAATCAATAAGGGTCATACACCAAATCTTGAGCCAAATAAGTCAGAATAGGAAATGATAGTTTATTTGTCCACTCAATTAATCTCATCTCCTTTTCATGGTATGGTGCCGTTGATGGGTTTCGGGAGCCAAACAGTGCAGCGAAATTTAACCAAAACCCTCCAGGATCCAAGTGAAACGGGGTAAACTGGGTGTTCGAAAATTTTCATACCTAATTTTCGGTTGAGATCTCTCACTCAATTATAGAGTTGAATCACAAAACTTGAACAGTTGACGTGTTCAGGCTCTCTATGGTATCCACACGAGCCTCTCGGGATCACCACGCTTCCACCACGTCCCGACAGATAGGTTTTTCTTGCGCTCGCAATGCTAGCTTGCGTCCTCCAAGGAATTGCAAGAGAAGAGTGAGGCTCTCCTTTTGGGAGGCTAGGGCAAGGAGACCTGCGAATTTCTCACTAGAAGTTATATTTATAATGAGACTCAACTTCCAGGCCTAATAGGTTTCAAAGCCCTAATCCAATTAGGCTTTAATTTTGGGCTTAATAATGGCTCAACTATTGAGCCCATTATTAATACGAAATTATTGTGCAACCAAAACCCAAATTACTAGCCCATGCACTCTAATGATCCAAATAGCTCTATGTGTGCGACCCAATAGGCTCTTACCACGTTGGCAATGATCATAAATCACATTTATGATCATAAGCAATGAGCGGTGTCTAGCAACATATCATTGCGACTCAAGTGACAAGATTGTCGATGATTCGACTAAACCTTTATGATCATCACCGATATATGCCATTGTCCCTTTGTCCAAGATATTAAGATTAAGCACGAGACATGGAATGTGTCACTCTCGTATAGCCCAATCTTTGGTTTCTTGATTACCGAGTAGACCAACTTAAACTGATGACATTGATATCGTATATCAACTCATCTGAGCATGGCCATGCATTTTTCTAAGTCTTACTCTATCAAGGGGCCCGAAGATATCACTCCCGTTACATAGGAGGGATAAATCCCATCTTGATCATACAAATCCCTCTGCATGATATGTGACATACCTAATGACCTCCTTCAAGTTCACTCAGTTACGAGCAACAAGGAAAAGTATCAAAGCATGTGACTCACATGTAGGGAACCTTGGTGATCTTAGGTCGAAGGACTACATATACCATGATCATTATGAGAATCACTTATGACACTCATATAACGATCCATGTAGTGTTCTCATGGTGGGTCGGTCCAGTACACAAGTTCTCCAACTTGTACCCATATGTAGACTACATATCTCATATTAGTCTCCACATATGCTAGTCGTTATGTATTATTGCAACCCGCTCCACAATAATACTAGACCAGGGACGTTTAAGAATATCATTATTCTAGGGTTACAATTATGTTTGTTAAGTTACGCAGAAACAAAACAACAAACATAATTGCTGGATTAATGCCTTAATAAAATATCATGACTCAATATGCAAAAAATACAATCATCTCATGATTGGCTTTTAGGCACAACATTAACAGCCGTAGCATCTGCACATAGGTTTGTTGTTCTAGAAATGTAAATGAAACTACAAAATAAGGGTAAGCATGAGTTAGGGAAAACCAACCAACCTAATAAGGGTGGGCTGGGTTAGGTTGGGTAAAAGTTGATGATGGGTCATGGGTTAGTTCTATCATTGGATAAACCATCCGTTTTCAAGTTGGTTTTGGTTCTATATGAAACCAACCTGAGGTGGATCCGACAACCGAAGGTGTATATAATAAATAGGTAAAGTCTGCAAATAGTCCTGAAGTTATACCTTATGCTGCAGATTTATCCCCAAACTACTAATTGTTACAACTTGGCATCCACCCCAACTCATTCCCTAGATTATCGTCCTCTGTCATTCACTGTGCATCACCTCCTCTTCCTCCTATTTTTTGCTCTCTTAACTTCCTTTGATCTCCTATATTTCAGTATGACCCTAGATTTAGAATTAGAGAATTGACCACCAGCCTTGGATGCTTTATCAAATGTAAGCAACTAAGCTACCAGTTTAGGCATCGACCTTATAGCCCTTCCGCATAGTACAGTTTACACCGCTGCCTAGTAGACATGCCGATTCCTTGTCTAGATCAATTTAGTGGCACCGTTCACTGTATGGGCATAGCTTTGAAAATCACATGATTTCGACTAACTTTAGGAATAAAAAAATCCAAAAACTAGAATAAAAAAACCTAGACCCATCATTCTGGTTCTATTTGGTTCATGGTTCTCGGGTTAGGTTAAAATTTTTTGGAACCATGATTATTTCTTGTTAGTTCAGTTCTACAAAAAAACCTAACCAACCTTACCCATGCTTGCCCCTACAACAAAATGTAAAATTTTGTTGAAATAACTAAATGTCTATAACAATAACTCTTATTTTCTACGACTCTCCTCCTTTGCTAATAAGATAGGCTATTATTTTAGAATCAATCTTTACTTCAATTTCTTACAATTTCATCTAGTTTGCTTTTTTTTTTATTGCATATTCTATAGTTGTAGCTTCAGAAATTGTAGGACAAGTTGTTCTATTGGCTAATCCTTCTGCTATTATAAGCTATCCATTGTTATTTTGAAAATAATGGTAGTTACAACTTTACCTGAGCCACTTTCATAAACATCATATGCATTTGTTTTTATTGGCCCAGTGTTGAGGCATAATCTTCTTGCCAGAGCTAGGCCCTGGAACTTTCAAAGTACTCTAGTATGCAGCAAAGCCTTTTTTCTTTGGTCAATCACAAAAGCAGGAAATACTTTGTTTGTTGAAAGATTGCGGTTTTTCTAAAAGCCAAATATTCCAGCATACAAGCAAAATTTTTTTATAGAAAGACTTCAACTTTAATTCCACCTAATGTTATTCTAGTCTTTATCTAAAAAACTCAACTTTCAAATTTAGAAATAGCTCTCTTAACTACAACATAGTCCATAGTTCCAACCCCAACCAGTTTAGTCCATTCATAAAGCATAAGCACATGTTTTACAATTTTTGGATTTAAGGAAAATGGCATTTGTAAGTTTTGGTCAAGTTCAGTTTAACTCTATTCACATTAGTGGCCGGACAACTTTAACAAGATCTAAAAATGAAGATTGAGACCTTGGGAGGACTCTTGATTTTTCATAGTTTCTTATAGAATCTAGGATCAAGACAATTAGATGAAGATGGGGGAGCTAAGATAGGCACTTTAATTTGAAAGTTATAAGTTTATCTAACTATCCAGTCACCAAATCTCTTATAAAGCCATACCATGACATGTAAACCTTTATTAATTCTTATAGGAATTTGGTTTATGGATCTATAATTTTTTAAAGAGATCCACTATTGTGTTTTTAAGATCATAAGCATAGGTTGTTGGCTTTATCAGCTGTTAATTTTTAAGATTTACTAACTGGTTGTTCATTTTTTTTTAACTTGGTTGAGTTAACATGGTTTTCTAACAGGGTTTACAGAAAAGCTATAGGGCCCATATAATTATATTGATCTTGACATTTTATACCCTTACTGTCATCAACTCTTTCAATAGCCTTTTAATCTCATTTCCTTTAGCACCTGTAACCTCTCTCACAATAGTAACAACAACAACAATTGTAGCCCACCACCGCCATAGCCTTTAGTGGGTCCTCCACATCCCCAGTCATAACCTCTATGACCACCATATCCACTATTGTAATTGCCCGATTCCACACCAATTTTAGCTGCTGGAAGAAAAGATCCCATGGTCTCTAATTGATAAACCCCCCGGTCTTTGATTTCCTCCGACTATGGGCACCACCTCTCCAAAATCCCCCCATCTCCGGTCTCTTCCAACTGCAGGCACCAACTCACCAAAATCCCTTGATCTCTGATCTCCTCAACAAACTCTGCCATCCGAATGGTGGAAACCTCGGAAACGAGGTTAGGTCGGGTCATTCTAAAAAATAGTCTTTCATTATTGGCAAGCCCCCATGCAAATTCCACAAGTTATTAGGGCATCGGCATTGGTCAGAGGAAGCCTTCAAGGATGAAGGCGAAGGAGAAGAGGGTAGGCCGATGACAGTGGTGACGCCACGGGATTGCCCATATTTTTATGGAATAGATGAATCAAAGCTCTGTTAGGATATGTTACTTTATAAGTAAGCACGAATGAAGGCTGGGCTATTGTGAAATCTGGGTAGAAGGGAGATAGGGATCAATCGGCTGTCAGATACTTGAGTGAAGATCAAGATGGCATGTTGTAATTATTATGAACATTAGGGCTGAAAAAGATTTAGGTCAATGATGTGTTTGACCTAGACACCAATAACATGTTAGCTGGGTTGAGTTAAAACAAAATGAACTGGGCCTAAATTTTAAGAAACATTGTAAACTAGGTGAACAAATTCATCAACACTACAAACCCAAGGATATTTTCATATATTCACAGGCTTACTATCTCCTATTTGCTAACAAAACCTTTATTTGACAATGTTTTACTAGAACATCCTTGTGATGTTCTTGATCCTTTCTAAGTACCCGTGAATAAAGAATTAGGAAAGTAAAACCTTTCAACACCCTAAGCCAGAAGCTAAAGAAAGTTATGATGATCCACCATCTCAACTTGGCAAAAAGATCATGGTTAAATTCCTCTAGCACTTTGAACACAAGCCTTCTTTTTACTTTTGGCCTTGTTAGAATGTTCCAGCTGCTCGAATAAACCTTATTTCCTGCTTCACATGACCTCACTAGAAATTGGTAATGAAAAGATTAACTTTTTTAGACCAATATACGGGAAACTTGAAGCATACCAAAGAGTATGCAAATACAATAAATGCAACTGATTTGATTAAAACCTATTTAATAGTACGTGGGAAAGGTTTCTCTTTCCATCTTTGCAATTTATTAGCTACCGTGTCTGTAACAAAACATAGTGCTTAACTCTTGGATTTTCCCCACACTATAGGTAACCCAAGTATTTTCAAGGATTACCAATCTTAGAAAACTGTAGCAATAAACTAATATTATTTTGCACCATTTTAGAAATTGATAGTTAATGGGATCATATGACCCTAGCCCAAAGGCTTGGTGAACTTTATACTGGGACCTTATGTACAAAGATAACGTCAGAGCCCCAGGATAATTTCCAGGGGGAAACCTTCCGATTATCAAGTTAGTTTCTTAGTGAGCAAGGAGAAGTAAAGAAGTTTGATGTGAGATTGTCATACCTTGGGATTGGCAATTAGGCTGGTTTATATAGTTGAGGGTGGATTTAAGGGAATCACTCCTAGATAGAAATCCTTCAGCTAATCTCCTAATTCTGGGAACTCATTATCATCTAAAGGGGGTTTTCCTTATTGGCATATTGGGCTTTTTTTTTCTCTAATCTGCCAAATGGGGATTTGTCTATACGGGCCTCGCATTGGGCCTTTGCCCTACCAATCATTCCCCCCTATTTTAAGAAAAAGTGGATCCCAACCCTGCATTTTCTAGAATGTCATCGTACTTACTAGTTGGGGTTCCTCTCCTTTAAATAGGGCATGATCCCTCCTTTTTTATAGCTAAGCTTCCATGCCTTATGCACCACCATTTTCAAGGGGTTTGGATGCTTAAGTTTTGAAAGCATCATCACTTGATTGTCAGCCCCAATCAATGCTAAACGTGGCAACTTCAACGGCCAGGGGATAAATGGAAGCGATGCAATTTAATGTACTTTGGAGAAGTAACTAGACATGACCATTTGATGGTAGTTCATGGCCACGCGTCTTCTTCTTAGTGGGCAACAAATCCCTTATGATGGTAGTGGCAGTTTTGAAGGAGGTAACACAAGAGTTGTGGGTTTCCCTATATATGTGTTAAGGTTTTCTCACTCTTCCTTTTCATTGTTTGGCTACTTCTTGTTGTTTCTTGCCTTACTTCCTCTGTTCTTTTACCGTTGCCAAGTTTTCTTCCACTACTCAAGTTTCTAAAGTCTTTTCAAGTTTTCATAATTAGGTAATAGTTTTAATTTCATTTTTGCTTTTATGGAATTTATGATGATTTTTGATATTTTGGATGGTTTCTCTTTGCAATTTCTCTTATACTATTTTAAGTGTTTTGGTTATTCTTAGGCATTTTTTCACTATTTGTCACATGCTGGCGGTAGCCCTGACATGTTGTGTGACAATTTTTCCAGATGGCGTATCCAAGATCATCATCCAGGGTTGCCACCTGTGAGGCCAATTTTTCAAAGATACCGTTCTATTCCAATATAGGAGTATTAAAGGTGCCAAGACAGAGCTCACCAAACAGACCACTCCGATGAACCAATGAAGATGTTTTTAGCCTAATGGCATTGTGCCCACTCTTTCCTATGATCAAGCACTGAAGGATGAAGGCCTCAAGGATAGTGATAAAAAGGTTGATGTCCTTGTTGTCTTTCTTGACAAACTGTAGGTGGGGCTCTATTTCCTTCTTTACATATTGGTGGAGCAATTTTACGGCCACTACAAGGTTCTGCCTTCGCAGTTGACCCCAAACTCCTTTGTACATATCAACAAGTTCATTCTTTATTGCAAGAAAATGATGGTGACCCGTCTACTAGAAGTCTTTCTCCAATTTTACATGCTGGATTTGAAGAAGGATTCAATTTTCTTCCACATTGCCCCTGTCAATCGAGGAGGAAATAAGTTTATTACATTTATGTCCTGAGGCAAAGATTCATGGGCAGGCTGGAATGATTGCTTTTTTTTTTTACCATGAGGGAGCCAAAATAGGGCATCCCTTGTGAGCTTGCAGAGACTTCTCAACCGGCCTTAATCTAGCAGCCATCAATGTACAAGGTCTTTGAGGGCCACTGTGCATACTTCGGGTTAGTCACTTGGTTGGTGTCAGTGATGACAAATGAAAATTTCTTATATTTATTCCCAATTCATTATATGAATAGTGGGGAGATCATTTAGTTGGGTGTGGATCAACAGAGCCTACTTAAGTTATCTGGATGTGTTGAGCCCATCCAACTGAGCTCCAATTCAGAAGTGGAATTGTTGAATGATCTTGGGATCGCTTTCCAAGCTCAGTGAGGCCCCTCAAACACCAAGAGTTGTATTTCGTGCAGACACTCAATCTTCCCTAATTTTTGCATTTGGCTGGTCCTAACCTCTTGTTTTTTTTTTTTACATAAATGAGTGGCCGAACTAAGGAGTCCTTGAAGAAGCTTAAGAGCATCACCGATGCCTTCACTGAAGCTGAAAAAATCCTAATCTTGCCAGTTGAGGCAATTCATTCTTCGAAGTTAGGACCTCTGGTGGTGGGATTATTCGAGTCTCTTCTAGAGGCTCAATTGGTGCAAAAGTGGTTGCATTCTTAGAAGTAGATGCCATGCAAAACGGGGATGATGGTAGTTCTTTCATAGACAATTTTTCAGTTTATAGTGTTGGTTTTGTTAGCTTGAGTCATTCCATGCTAATTATGGGTCTTTTCATCCAACTTTTCCCACAAAGCATTTGAAGGCCCCCGATCTTCTTTCTATAGTAGATCCAAAAGCACTAGTGGTGTCCTAAAAGTAAAGGCAACCGGTGCAGCACCTTAAAGGAAAAAGGCAGTTGGCTCTTCTCTTCTTCTTCTTGCTATTATGATTCCAGTGGGGGTCATTCATGAGAAGGTGTAATCCAATCATAGGAGCCTTCCCAAGCTGTCAGTTGATGAGCACCTTCAGCCTCACAACTTGATCCTTGAATATAGTCAAGCTTAGAAGTATAACTTGGTGCTAAAGGAGATTGAGCCAAATCAGGTTTTTGACCCTCAATGAGTGGTGGGTATTGGTGACTCACTCCTGGAGGATCAAACAAACATTACTCATCGTATCCTTAAGGGGTTGAAAACCCTTAGGGATTGGCACTATCATGCTTATCCGACTCGGGAGGATGACCACCAGTTGATGAGCATAGGGTGTAACCTACTCTAGGTACATTATTGGATAATCAAAATGCTTTGTCTTTGTTTAGTTTAAGCATATTTGATTTGATAGGAGGCCATTATTACCTTTGCTATTAGAAAACAGTGTGTAGCCCATGAGAAGGCCATGCAGTCATTCTCTTCATAGGTCTAAGGCCTGTTAACTACCAGGGACTCCATAAGTAAGGAGTTGGAGAGCAAGCACATTGCTTGGGGTGTTCTAGCGAAAGACCTTCAAGCGATGAAGGAGGCCAAGGAAAAAAAGGAAGCTTGTACACAAAAGCTTGAGTAAGAGCTATAGAAGTTGGTAGAGGCTTTTAAATCATCCAAGGAAAAGGATGACCAGGTTACCAATGTGGTTGGTTAGCCGGTGTCCTTCTTAAAGGCCATCAAAGACAAAGTTGGTGAAGCCGAGGCAGATGGCACCAATGGGCCCGATGATTATTCAAGGTGAAGCGAGCTCTAGTTTTGCCGCTTCTACGATACTCCTTGTAGAGAGAATCTTATAGCTTGGTTTAATTAGGAGTGAGGGCCATGTGGTATATAAGAGTTTTCGAATCAAGGCCAACAAGCACGTGAAGGAGCTCAGCTCGCTTCTCCAGAAGACGGAGAAAGTGCTGGGTAAGGAAGATTTCAACAAATTCAAAGAAGGCTTCATTTTCTGCCGTTTTCAGGTAGAGCGAGCCTGCCCAAACCTAGATATTTTGTTCTTGTCAACTTATAAGGATCTAGGTCCAGAGTTTGAAGCATGGCCCAAAGAAGGGAAAACTGGGAAGCCTATCTTTGATAAGGATGCATTGGTAATAGACACTAAGGAAGCTCCTCTTCAGGATGAATTTTAAAAGGCTTTATTGCTTATCCCTTCTAACACTTCCTCGGGCCCCTTCCGTCAAAGGGTCTTATTATCTTTTTATGGTTTCTGCATTTTGTAACTTTTGTTGTTCTTGTAATTAATTTTTAGATTAATGAAATATGGATTATTATTTAACAATTACTTTGATATGAAGCAAGTGGTGAAGTGTAGCAACCTTTTTCTATCAATATTTTGAAAGTATTTACTATCCTTTACTTTACATATAGGAGTATCCATTGTGGAGGCCTTCCTTTGATAATTGCGTTTACTTTTCCATGACCTTGGCAAATTTATGAATAGAGTTTGCCCTTTAGAGAAATCATTGAACTTCGATGTCTTGGTTATGGACCCATCTTAGATCGTTTTATTTTTCACTCCCTTATCTTGGGTAGTCAAATTGAGGTGCCTTTGTAAAACATAAAAGTCATAGGTTGTTTAAGAGTAGTACCTTCACTTTATTTCAAAAAAATTGTAGTACATTATCTAAAGCAAATTTCATACAGTACAATTATTATGCGAAGTAAGGTAACAAATAATCTGAGTTATAATTTCTAGGCAACTTCCTCCCTTCAAGGCTTGATAACTCGTAAACCTTATCTCTGATCTTCTTTGTGACCAAGTAAGGTCTGTCCTAGTTGGGTCTTAAGGTTTTGTGCCCTAGGTTTCTTCTAGTTAACTCTACCCTAATGAGGGCCATGCCTTTGACATGTATGTTCTTCCTCCTGGTCTTTCCATCGTGAGCTAGGGCAGTTCCTTATTTAAAAGCTCATACAAACACATCTTCTATTAGTTTTTCTAGGAGATCAAGGTTTCCTTCAAATGCTTTGTCATTATCACTTATGTGGTATGCTCGGATCCTTAAGGTCAGACAAGAAATTTCTATTTGGATAAGGGCGTCGGTCCCATAAACCATTGTAAAAAGAGATTCTCTAGTGGGTCTTCGAGGCATCGTTCTGTAATCGCATATGACACTTGGCAATTCCTCCACCTACTTGCCTTTAGTTTCTCCCAACCTTTTCTTCAAGCCCTCTTTAATAGTTCGGTTGGTTACCTCTACTTGTCTATTTGACTGACGATGGGCCACGAATGTAAAATATAAACAGATGCCTCTTGTTTTTGCAAATTTGCATACCTACTGACTATTAAACTGATTTCCATTATCAGTGATGATGGCCCATTGGCAACTAAATCGATAGATAATATTCTTCCATATAATTTAATGATTTGAGAGGCTGTGACATAAGCTAAAGGCTTTATTTCAACCCACTTGGTGAAATAATCTACTATATTGATGTAGTACTTAACTTGTCCTAGGCCTATGAGGAATGCCCCAATCAAGTACAACCCCCATATAGCAAAAGGCCAATGGTTGGTGACCAGAGAAATACCAGAAGAAAGTAGCCTCTTTATTCGCTAGTTAATCTAGTAGGTGTGGCATCGCAGAACAAACTTCCTAGTGTCCCCTTGGATCGTGGGCCAAAAGTAACCTTGTGCGAGGCCTTGTGGGCCAAGGAGTTAATGCTAATATGTGCTCCACAATCTCCCTAGTGGATTTCCCAAAGAACGTCTTCCCCTTCCTAGGGTGTTAGGTATCACTGTAGGTAAGAAGCAAAACCCTACCTTTGCAGTTCTTTTCTAATGATGACAAACATCCCAAATCAAATCCTGGTCCTTTTTTTTTCCTCAGGTGTCCGTTTAGGGCCCAGGTTTCAAGGTAAAGTTTGATCGATTTCCTTCAATTATCTTCAAGGGCCGTATATTTTAGCTAAAGAATCAAGGATTCTATAAGTTCTTTCATTCCAGCCTTTTAAGAAGGCATTCGCCCTTTTGTTCTGGGCCCTTAAGATTTTCTAAACCTGCACGAGGTTAAACATCATCATTAAATCCTTTGTTATGGTTAGACACTCACAAATAATAGGGTCTTTGGGCCTTTGCATTCTAGTAGTTTGGTTTACTATTAGCTATGAGTCACTGTATATTTGTAGACATCATACCCCTCTCTAACCAGCTATTTGTAGCCCCTTCAGGATGGCTTCGTATATAGTAACATTATTAGGGGTAGGAAATTAGAACTTCATTCTAAGAGTTGCTTCTATACCTGTTGGTCCTTTTAGCACAATCCCTGCTTCTTGATTTTTTGGTCTCGATGCCCCATCAACATACATTTCCCAAAGTGGGCTTTCTTCCCATTGTTTTTCTTCACCTTTTTCTCGTGGCTCCATTTCGGCAACAAAGTTCACTAAGGCTTACATTTTTATGGCCCTTCTGGGCTTGAATTGGATATCATAGCTCTTAATTCAATGCACCGTTTAGCAAGCCTTCCTAATTTGTTTGGTTTTTGGAAGATGTCCCGCAGGGGTCACTTTATTGGGACAATAATACGATGTGTCTAAAAATATGGCCGTAACCTTTGAGAAGCCATAAAGAGGGGTAGGACTGCCTTCTGTAGAATGGGATATCAAGATTTTTCACCTTGGAGGGTCCAACTGATGTTGTATACTGGCCATTGTTCTGATCTTTGCTCTTTTACAAGTATAGCACTAATGAAGCCTTCTGTCATGGCTAGGGAGGTTTATCTCGCTTTGGTTACTTTAGTGTTAAGAGATAGTCTTTAATGTGTTTAAAAGCTTTGTGACATTGGTTGGTCCATTCAATTATTGCATAATTTTTAAGTATATGATAAAAGGCAATGATCCCTAAAATGCAACATGAATCATTCGAGGGCTGTCAATCTTCCTGCTAGCTTTTGGACATTCTTTTATTCTAGGGGTTAGGCATCGCAATAATAGCATTGATTTTTTTTCTGGGTTCGCATCGATTCCTCTTTCAAAGACCATGAAGCTAAGGAATTTCCTAGCATTGACTCTAAATGTGCATTTTCTGGGTTTAAGTCTCATGTTAAATTGACGTATTCTCTGAAAGGTTTCCCCTAAATCATTGAAGTAATCTTCTAGTGCCCTATTCTTGACAATCGTGTTATCCACATAAACTTCCATGTTTCTCCCCAGTTGTTCTATAAAGATTCGGTTCATAAGTCTCATATAGGTTGCTCCCGCATTCTTTAAACCAAATAGCATTTGCTAGTAGCAATATACCACTTCTCCAGTGGTGAAAACCGTCTTTTCCTTATTTTCAGGGTCCATATAAGTTTGGTAGTAACCAGTGAATGCTTCAATAAAGGAAATGATTTTGAATTCTAAGGTGGCATTGATTAATTGGTCTATAGATGGTAACATGGTATGGGTCATTTGGGAAGGCATCATTCAAATTCGTGTAATTGATGCACATATGTCATTCATCATTTTCTTTTTTACCAAAACAATATTGGCGAGCCACTCCAGGTATCATATCTCTCGAATGATGCCTACTTTTAACAATCTTTCTAATTTTTCTCTAGCAAAATATCTTCTTTCAGGTTTCATGCTACGTTTTTTTACTATACCAGTCAAGCAGAGGGGTTTACTTACAACTTATGAGTGATAGTTTTTGGATTTATTCCTGGCATCTCACTAGGAAACCATGTGACCACATCTATATTGGCCTTTAAAAACTAAATGAATGATTGTCTTACCTCAGGGGAAAGGTTCTTGCTAATCTTTATTGTCTTCCCAGGGGCTACTTCTATCATATTGGCATCCTTAGACAAAGTTATGCTGGGCTCGTTTTCTTGGAGTTATTCATTCCCCTTATTTGCTCCCATTAGGACAAGCTTGTCTAATATTTTGCCATTTATAACTTGCATCATTTAGCTTTACATTCAATAATAATTCATGAATTGCCAAAAGCTTCTTCTCATTTGTCTCCCCCACTCTTGTCTTTCTAATAAAGTATTTCATTAAAATCCTTAAAACAAAGCCAGGCTTCATTTTGATTCTCATAGGAATGCAATATTAGTTGTTTATATATCTCTATCTTTTCTACAAATTTAGTCACTGCATAGACCTATCTAATCTTAACTCTTTGTCCTATATCTCCATATATAACAAATGTATCAATATGATGTTTGTTTGCCTTGTTTACCTTTACCACTACAAGACCATTTCACCATAAAGCCAAACCACAGGAAAGTCCTGATAGTTCAGTTGTACATCCTGGATCAAATCTACAAATCTTTCCTCTACCTATCAACAAACTCATGTTTTTGCTTTATTTCCATCAAAACAAATTTAGGGTTTAAATTTTCCCTTAATCCTTTGGAGGTTTTGAATTGTCAAGGGGCCCTTAACCTTTAACCCTTAACAATTCCAGCTGACAAAAATGGAGCAAGGATTTTAGAATGAAGAAGGCAGATTTAGGAAATTTTTAATATAAAATTAATTTAAAATGAAAATAATTATATTTGAATTATAAAAAAATTATTTTAAAACTCGTAAATCAAGTCTTTATGATTAGGAAAAAAGAGAAAAAAATAAAACTCTCTATACATTCATGTAGCAATTTCAAGTATCAATTTCATACCATATTGCAAGCTTTTATGTCGATAGTAAAGACTTAAGAAGATAAATATAGTCTTATAACATGTAATTTATTTTTGTTAACTTAACCTGGTTGACATGTTATTGGTGTCTGGGTCAAAGACACTATTGACCCAAACATATTTTGCCCCTAATCATAGTAACTACAAGACTTCATTGTTCTCAACTCTCAAGTATCCAACAAGCAACCCTAACCTTGTACCTTGCAGTATGCTCCCTTCGTTTGTGGAACGAGTAGCTTCGCCCTCATCCACATTTTCCTATCAAGTAATATACATTGATTATGTTTTGATTCCTCTGTTCCATAAGCATGTTGGCATCCTTATGGCACCAGCGTGCGCCTTCATCGGCGTAGCCTCATTCCACTTCACCTTCATCCCCGATGGCTTTTCCTGATCGAAGCTGACGCCTCAATGGCTTGTGGAATTCTTTTGTAAGCTTGCCAATAGCAATAAACACTTTTTGTAAGTGATCCAACTTGACCTAATCTCCAGGGTTTCTGCTGTTCTGCGAGCAAAGTTTGTGGATGAGACCAGAAATGGATAGATTTCAGTGAACTGGTGCCAACAGGTGGAGGAGACCAAAGAATGGGGGATTTTGGCAACCAGATACTGAGGCTACAGCCCTGGTGGGTGGTGTCGCTGCGATTTCTATGGTCCTGGCTACTATGGGAAAGCACGTAAGTACTGTAGCTATACTAATAAGGTAGCAAAGTTCTCCTGAATAGAGTGGTGGATAGATATAGAACTTCATTGACCGCGATCAAGGGGAGATAAAATTAAGAGGCAAGTGAGAAAACAATAACAATAAGGGTATATTCAAATCATGACATACAGGTAATTTTTTTAGAAATTCGATACCAAATCAATGTAATTACATAGAGCCTACAACTTTTCCCTAAACTCGGTTGGAAAAGTGTGCTATTTGAACATGTTAAAATGAAACGAACAATCTTTATAATATATTCATGATCTTATTTGTATAAAAATTTGAGTTATGTCCTTTCAGTGTAAATAATTAAATAATTCTTCCACCAACTTTGTTTTGTCTTAGGTCAACTTAATCTAAACAAACTTATTTTTATTTTTACATTCTTTTTTTTCCTAGAACCAATTTTAATTAAAAATCAATATTATGTAGGTGCAATAATCCATTGAAAATAAAATTTTTATAATATTATTAAATTTTTATGAATTTTTCTTTTTAATGCCTAAAAAATAAAATTCATAAAAATTTAATAATATCATAAAAAGTTTACTAACAATGAAGTATTACACTTTCATAGTATTTTTTTTCAAATGAAATTAATTCTAGGTAAAAAAAATTAAAAATAAAAATAGATTATCTTGGATCAAATTAATTTAAGTTAAAATGAATTGAGCCTTAAAAAACTGCTTTTTGATAATCATGCCTAGACAACATGTATCTCCAGCACACACTTAAGCTTCTTCCTTGCTTTCCCATCATCCCAATTAGCTATGTTATTATTTCTTATTACAAAAAGAAAAAAACAAACTGTCATTTGGGCCTTAGCCCAATGGCATAAAGAGTATCATATCACATGATCAATCAAGGTTCAAGCCCAAACTTATGTAACAAGGTTATTCTCTTTATAGTGAGTGAGTGAGTATATGTTGGATAATGTGGGGTATAGAGTTGATCAAAACATACACACACATATATGCAAGCATGCACACATGTATCAATATGTGCACTCACACACACACACACACACACACACACTTTTCGTAACATTTTCTTATAAAGCTTTTCAGTAAAAAATATTCAAAAACTCATTCTCTATGCTAGTTCCAGTTTTCAATAGCCATATGAGTCTAATATAGAAAAAAATTTAGGGAGAGATTGTGCTTTTTTTTTTGTGTGGGTCTTAAAATGTCTCAAAAAATGTAAAAGACAACTATTTTTAAATATATTTTAGGCTCTTTTAATACACATAAAGGTGTAAACTTTTAAATGGAAAAAAATAATATCAATAGTTATTTTCTTTTTTTTTATATGTGTGTATTTGTAGGTGTATATAGATATCTATTTAATTTTTCAAAATACTTCACAAAATATACTACTATATATATAATTATAGAAAATGTTTGGAGAGACCAAACACCCTCTATTAACCTTTTGTCTCCACCTCTACCAGCTGATAACTATCTTGGCATATTGGTTGCCGGATTAGGGTAGCGACCAAACTCATTTGTGGAATATAAAAGAACTTGGTTGATAATCCTCCACAGGGTTTTAATTCAATTTTTTTGAAGGGTGACCTTTATTTTTTTCTCCCAAGTCAAAAGTACTTTTCTATCTCAGACTCTTTGTCAATGGATAATTCAACAATATAGCAGTTTCCCGTATGTGATAGAGGGTTGTTTATGAACATAGGGTATCAAGGAGGATGTAGTAGTTTGGGACCAAACTAAAACATTAGGATAAGTATTATATCAAAGTATCATTGAATGACTTGATTACGTATACTTAAGGTTGTAAGCTGATGAATTGAACAACTTGGGTGTATAGGGGTAAAAGTAGATAGAGAGCTAGGCTGAGGTTGGGAGGGCTTGGCTAACTTTTTGGGCTATGTACTAGAAAGTTAGGTAATAGCAGTGCTACAACTAAGAAATTTATTTCTCCTTTCTTGTGAATATTCCATATCATACTCCCAACCACTTTTGGTGAGTGGCTTGAGCCAAAGGTCGTACTTGATTTAGTTTGTTTTTATTAATAACAAACAAACATACTTGGCTTTGCTATTTTTCAATTTTAAAACACATTAAGAATACATTACTTTCAATTTTGTTGATTTTTTGACCAGAAGGAATGTCATTTGAAAATTAATAGTCCATCAACCTAAAAATCTCTTGAATAAAAAAAATTAGAAAGTGATCAATTTTTTACAATATTATTTTCCTTACTCATCTTAAAAAATAAATTTTAATAAGAAATATTTAATTTTTAAAAATATTTTAAAAATATATATTTTTAAAAAAAATTTAAAATTTAGAGTTTTAATTAATATGCAAGTTAAATAAAAATAGACAAAATAAAAAAAAAATAAGACATTAAATAACTCTCTACTTAATATCTGTCAAACACAATATTCATTTTATAATTACCATTCATTTAGCGAATAATGGTTGAACAAACCATTTAGGAAAAGTTACAATTACGCCCCTAAGGTTTACCTTAAGCTACAACTTGCCCCCTTTATTTTTTAAAACCTACACTTTGCCCCCTAATTCTTTTATATTGTACAATAATAACTTCTGAAACTATAATTTAAACTGTACGATAGTTATCTTCTGGTAATATCAGTCTCTCCAATATTTTTTTATAATTAATATATATTTTAAATTATCATTTTTTTCTTTCTGTAAGTGCATTTTCTTCTTGTAAATGTATATCAGTATTTTTAAAATCTAGTTAGCTATGAAAAAATATAAAAAATATTTAAATTACTGAAACATGGTTATCAGATAATTTAATTTAGGGTTTCAATGGTTGTTGTTGGATATTATAAAAAAAATAGAGGGTAAAATGTAGGTTTTGTAAAATAGAGGGGGCAAAGTATAGGTTAGATCAAACAACAGGGGCTAACCATTTAACATGCGCATATAACTAGGAAATTTGAGAGATATTATTCGGCTTATGCAGAGGCAGATCTACATATAATTTAAGATGGTCCAAGTACCTCTTTTTCCCAAAAATTTATTGATAAGTGACATATAATTTGGTAAATATACCCATTTAATTTTCAAATGGATTCTCTAAATTTAATAACATCTATTTAAATAAAAAAGTAGGTCTTTTTACCTTAAAAAGTATAAAAGTGGGCCATTGTCTTTTCTATACAGATAATCTTTTATTGGAAAAGTCCTTCTAACCCCTTGACCTTCATGTTTCTTCCCACTTTGACCTTGAATTTTTTTCATTGCTTATTTTTTTCATAAATTGTATAAAAAATCCAAAATCTTTAAATCCCATTTTAAATTGGTTCTAGACCTCCATTTCATTGCATATTGGTTGTAAACCTTTATAATTATTTTCATATTAGTTTATAGCTTTAGTCAAGATTGAATTGGTATAAAAACTTGATTCACAGAGAGTAAAAAATTATAGTTTAAATGGTTTATTAACTGTAAAAAAAATTATGACACATATTGAATTTATAGAAAAATAGTGACCAAACAGTTTAAATTATACTAAGAAACTGATATTAGATGATTATATGAAAGTTAGAATTCAAGCTATTTAGCAATTGTGTTCTCATAAATTTAATATGCGCCACAATTTTTAATAGTTAATGGACATTCAAATTATCAATATTTTCTTTTTGTAAAATAATTTTTTTTTACTAATTTAGTTTTATTTAAATGCTAAGGACCAATATGGATTAAATTTAAAGGCTTGAGACTAATATACCACAAAATGGAGGCTCAAAACCAATTTGTAATGCGAATTAAAGGTTTGAAACTTTTGGTGCAATCTAATCCTAATTTTTGTCTTCAAAGTTTAGGAAAAGTTAAACACAAGATAAAGTGAAGGGATTAATTAAGTATAAAATAATAACTTCAAGGGCTACTAGGGCACTTTTGGTTGTAGATTTCATATTTTTCTAAAAGGCACATATTTTTGTGAAGTATTCATTTAAATAGTGCGATCTTTGGTATTACCATGTAACTCAAAAAACCAATGTTCATATATGTGTCTATGGCGAGGGGATCACCCTTTAAAGTCCTATATCCACTGTTAATTCTATGAGCTCCTTTATAAGGATGAATCTAAATTTACCTCTAGACTTACTTATAATTATTGGTCGGCTCCTATGTAATCATTCACACATTCTTTTACCCTTATTTCACATCTACTTCCAGTGTTGCTCTATTCTTTTCTCATTAAAACTAATTCATTATTTTTATTTTAGTTGGTTTTCCTAAAACAAATGTTATTTGAAATTTAATATTTGATCTAATTAATAATCACTTAAATAATATTTTTTAATATGACTAATATTTTATGAATTTTTCTCCATACCAAGCCAAGTAAAAGAACTTTCAATAAGAAATACTGAATTTTTTTAAAATGTTAAAAAATATTATTATTTTACTTCTTTAAGTATAAAGTTTTAATCCATACATAAGTTTTTTTTAAAATCAGATTCTATTACAATCTATTACAAGAGTAAGGATTAGAGTAAACAATCATAAACCTAGATGGCAAATGGGTTTGCTATGCGAAAGCTGGAGGACTTTTGCTGCAATTAACTGACTTCTAGGGTGCATGGTTTGTGTAGAGTGTGGCGTCAATTCTCAAATTCGTGCTTTATCTGTGGCTTGCGGGTGTCCATCTGCGTTACTATCACACCGGCCAATGCGAGCCATCCATAGATAAGTTGAGTGAACAATTACTAAATATCAAAATACTCATCTAAAGAAAAGTACTCATCAAACAACCTATTTTCACTGATGGGGTAGTTCTATAGGTGAATAATGGGGCGGGCTGACCCGGCCCAACCCTAAATTGGCCTGGGTCAAATCCGGCCCATGCATGGTGAAAGAACGGCAGGAGTAAGACTTAGAAAGAAGTGGGCCATGTATGGCCTTGAAGAGGATGAAGCAAGGACTGGCTGAAGCCCGGGCCCAAGCACTACTTGGACTAGCTTGCCTAGTCCACGCAGGGCAGGGCTAGGTGTTGCTTTAAAAAAATGGGAAAATGACATAGTAGGGACCTCTAGGTGTTGTTAACAATTTTTTTGGCCAAAAACCTTTTGTACCCTCATCTAACTCCTATAAGCAACTAGTTTGTTAGGGTATTTTCATCCAATAAATTTTTTTCCACTACTATAAATAAAGGGCCTCATTTCCTCACTTTTCACATCAATTCTTACACACTCATCTCTACATTTACTACTTTCTCTATGATTTTCTTTAAGCTTTCCAATAATTTTCTTAATCTCACACTAATTTATCCTAAATCTCTCTTAAATTTTCTATCTCATTAATTTTCATCAGCTTAATGGCATCAAAGAAAAGTACTAGCCCTGCCCTTGCCAAGAGCTCTTCATCCCACACCAGCCTGGGGTCGTTCTTCTGTCACAAGAATTCAACAAAAAAAGGGATTCACATCTAAAAGGTTGACAAGCTCGCCAACATTGATATGAAAAATATTGATTTGGAGTTTGAGAAGCAACAATTTGATGATGACATTGAAGTCCAAAAGACTGCCACTCTAATCGTTGATCAGCACGAAGGTGACTGGTCGAAACCGATACCTTAAAGCCAAGTCCTAGATGGCGCTGAAGGTTTTTTGTTTAGTGTTTATTATCCCACTGTCTATAAGGTTTTGATGTATCTGGTAAATGTTGTTTATTTTTTGAAATAATGCAAGACAAATTCATTTTTAAAAGACACCAATAAAGCAATGAAGGACAAGTAGGTTATATTTTTTTTTTACATTCCCCGCATTTTTTTACTTGCATCTGCACTTCACTTGACTATGAAAATTCCAAGTACAATGTTTTTACTTGAGGGATACTATAGTTTTTTGGAAATATAGCATATTAGTGGTTTAGCTATAAAAGCTAAAGTGGATAAGTATTAGCGAGAGCTTTACAAGGTGTATTCATCCTGCTACAAAAACAAGGTAAGAACCATTAATTTCTCCATTAGTGGCACTTCATCCTCCTCATCATTAGCACCTTCAACCCTGTGGAACAGTTAGGGGTGAAAGTTCGAGTTGTAGGGTCAAGTTCGGGTTAAAACCTGATTTTTACAGGCTAACTCTAACCCAAATAACCTTAACCCTAACCCGATCCTAATTTAGTTAAGTCCTGAACCAACCCTAACCCGATTAGGGTCGGGTTAACGTTAGATTGACTCGATATTTGCACCATTTTTTCTACTGCTACAGTAATTGTTCTCATTGAATGGTTTTTCGACTTGACTATGGTGACTGACTGGTTGGAAGACAGGGCAAGCGCAGTAGTGACTAAAGGGCTCAACGTGGCAACAGCTCGGTGCTCCTCAGAGCATCGGAGTCAGGCGATAGTGGCAGCTTAGTAGGTGGCTTACGGCTCGGAGGAGGTGATGATGAGGGATGAAGGGAAGCTGAATACAAGGGAAGGACAACAATGGATGCCGAATCAGGGAAGGACAATGAGCGATGTCGAATCAAGGGAGGGAGAGAAGGGACGACAAGGGACGAAGGTAGGCTAGAGGCCGGAGGCCAATGAATCGATAACAATGGAGGGCTGGGATTAAGATTAGGAAATATGAACTAAGGTTAAAACATTGAAATTAGGAATTGGGAGAATTGGGATTTAGGTCGGTTATTGGGTTTACAAATTAGGTTGGGCTGGGCTATTATATAATATAAGAGTGGGGTTAGGCTTGGGCTATATAATATAAGGTCGAGTTGGGTATTTTTTGGTCAACTCGACCTAACTTGACAATTGAAGTTTCAAAATAAGGTCAGATCGGGCCAACTCGCATCCTCATTTTTCTTTCTTACAACCTGAACTTGAACCCGAAAATTAGGATTGGGTTCAGGTTTGGGTTTAGGTTCAAGTTGGGGTTTCGGATCACAAATTACACCTTTATGAACAGTTACTTAAATGTCCCCAACCCCTATCCTCTAGCCTACCAAAAGTAGATAAATACCTTTACACCTTATTTGAGACAAGTAATGATGATATTTTGAAGTTGTGGAAAGCGAAAAGCAACAAATTTCCTATTCTGTCCATCGTTGCGAGGGAGTTCTAACAGTACCGATTTTCACTGTTGCATCCAAGTCTGCTTTCAATGCTAGAAAATAAGTCATTTTTAGAGAAATGAACAACGTTGAGTCAAGAAGTAGTGGAGGTCTGCATATGCCACCTGACTGGGATCTTGCTGCCTTAAGAAAGTAAAACCAAAAGAGTTCAGATAATGATGTGCAAGATGATAAGGAGGCTTCTACATCCTATATTTTTCTTTTTGGTTGTTAGAATGTATTTGATTTGATTATGCTATTGAGCATAAATTATAGGTTTTATTTTCAGCCTTTTTGGAATGTTTTCTCATTTTCTCATGTAAGGCCCGTTCCAAGTTATTTGTAAGCACTGCTTGGCTTTTTATTAATAAATATTACATTCATTATGGTGTTTCTCTCTATAATCATAATTTACCAAATATTTTTTAAAAAATCAAAAAAATAAAAAAAAAAATAAAAGCATAGCCGAGGCCTGGGTTCGCACGGGTTAGGCTTAAGCCCAACACGTATTTTGTGTGCCATGCCTAGGCCTAACCTAACCAGGCCTAAGCTTGGCCAGGCCGGTCAGGCCCACCATTAGGTAGTTCTCATTACAGCTTAATTATGTTTAATTTTGTTTTTAGGCATAATTTGTTAACTTGTTTCATTCTGTTCATTAATTATTTCTTTATCCATATAAAAAAATGAACATTAATGCTTTCAATTTCAAGAAAACTGTCACATGTGCCTTGACAAAATAACATAAGTGTTAGGGGACACCAGACAGAAGTCGATGATTCAAATCCCACCTTCATCACTTTCCCCATTACACTTTCTGAGTTTGAAAACAAAGTGAAGGAAACTAATCAATAATTAATGTTCTTCCCCTTATAGGGGTCAACACAACATCTAGCCTAGTAGACAAGCCAAAGAACTGACAGAATACAAAAATGTCAATAGAGATCAAGTTTAGGTTGGAGGCAAACACCAATTGAGTGTTCAATAAAGAAAACACATTGAATGAGCTTCGATGTCAGATTTATATGAACTGATGTCACATAGACATATTATCTAAAATTTACCAATATTACCTTTATATTACAACTAAAGTACAAAGTCTCAATTTGTCAATTTTGGAAGGGATAAATTGAAAAGAGATGTACAAACATACAAGTATATTTTTTTTAACAGTTAATAACATTTGATTGTACTAAGAGAAATATCCATATATAGGACCACACTCAAAACAATAAGCTACTCCAACAACAATGTTTTAAACTTCCTATTCATTTAGTCTGCAATCTACCATGACCCGTATGCCATTCAAACTAAAAGTACAAGGGCAATGACAAATGAAGCAAAATAAGAAAAACCCAAGCCCAAGTAAGATGAAACCATTTGCAAGATGGAAATAAACTCCAATTCAGCCCGTACACATTTAATTAGACAACAATAAAACTCAAAATACTGGACCCAGCAGAGATTTGGGCACTACCTTATATGTTGTCCTTCAGCTACCATGTTGTTGCCGCCCACATCTTTAATTGCATCGATTTGTTTTCCACTACACTCATTAAATGGGAAAAGAATAAGATTTGAATCACATTAAATCTGGATTTGAGGTTGGGGTGGCGAGAATGATGGGCTATAGGCAATCGAATAGCGCGTTTGAGATTGAAGAGAGAGGTTGAAGTAGAGGGACAAGGCCAGGGAAAGAGGCGTAGGAGGCAATGGATTAAGGCTAAGGAAACATAAAGGAGGTAATGGGATGAGGCTGACAAAGAAGAAAGGACATGAGACTAAATTCTTGCCTGCCCTTGCACCAAGAAGCCTGTCCATTACCAGATTGGGTTGTCAGAGCTCATCTTTTCTGGTACCTGATGGCGAGGGGCCTTTCGATGGTGAAGTGCTGAATGCATTGGTGAGAGCCGTTACTAGGGACGAGGCGAATTTAGATTTGGTTCCTTTAAAGATCAATTTGTTAGGTGATTGCGAAATTGGGAAAACAAGCTTTCTGGTGATGTTATTAGGAAAAATGGGAAAATTATTGAAATTATTAGGGAAAATTTATTTTACTTATATTTAAAAAGCAACAAATTGGTTGATTATTATGTTTTTGGAAGTTTAGGGTGTTAGAAGCATGATGAATAAAGTTTAGAGTGCTAGGAGTATGATGAAGAAAATCTAAGGACTGGAGTTGTCATTTTCTACAAGATTCTATCTAAGTTAGAAATAACACACAGAAAGGAAAATCAATATAAAGTAAAAAATAAACCCATACGTTTTACTTTTGCAAGATTAGAACCACAAACTACAATCACTTTCATACTTTGTGATAAACTATGCAAACTTGTGGGGTTGAATGCAATTTAGTACTCTGGTTCTCAATTTATAATGACCCACAAAGCTAACTTGACTAACTGAAGAAGTTGAATATGAAGTTACAAACATCTACATGTTCCAAAGCCAATTAGGAGAATCTTTTGCTGAATAATTATGAGGTCATTCTAGTGAACATTTTTTGTTGCTATTATGGTGACAAATTTGTGATTGATTATCTTAGAAAGTTTCTGGATCTTACCAATGTTTTTCTATAACCTAAAAGGTCCTTTGATTTCATTAAGCTATTGTTGTATTGCTCATTGTTTTCCACATTCTTTTGCATTATGGTTGTATGTTAGAATCAAAAAGCCGAAACCACGGTGTTGTATTTATAGAAAGATGTATTATTTCCCTATTAATAAAATTCACTTTTCTTTCGGCATTTAAAAAAAACCTCCACAATCTATAAATTAGAAATCTAGATCATATCCAACAGTGGGACTTGCTCCTCTTCCTTACCAAAATCATCCTGCTCCTCTGCATCATCACCTCCATCCAACTCATTTTTAACTCTCTTTCTTAACTCACTATCCCTCAATTCACCTAACCTCCCTACTCTAGAAACATTGTCCCATACTCGACCCAGCTCCCATGAATATTTTCCTTTATATGTTTTTGAAGTCGAGCCATGAAGTTGGTCAGTTGGAGATGGGGGCTGATTTGGTAAATGTAAAAGTTTACAAGTCATAGTTTCTAAATAAAGATGGCAGGTATAAAAGCTGGATTTTCCCCCATTTTTTGGTTTAATAGAGATTGACAGAGTTTACTATTTAAGGGATAAGTTTAGGTTTTTGAAAATAATGAAGAGTAAATGTAGGCTAAGCCAAACCTTAGGAGTTTTTTGTAAAATTCCCTAGCTTAATTTGTTTTTAATATATTATTTTGCATATTTTTACAGGGTTTGGAGAAATCAAAGTCATATAGGTTTAAAGATTTTTTACTCATGCCCTTCAATTGCTAGCATCCTTTAATGCAAAGAAAACATTTTGTTGTTCTCATTAAAACTTATTAAGCACAAAGACAAAGTGAGAACTAGAAAAATTAAGTGGGCATTTTGATGCAGAAAACAATTTTCAATTTTTATTTTTTGTTATATGTTTTTATTTTCTATGTACAATTTTCTAAAGTATGTTTTAGAAAACATGTTTAGTTGTTCTAAAATAAGTAAATATGTTCTAAAATAAGTAAATATGATTACACACACACACACACACACATATTACATTGGAAAGTTCAATGCTTTAGTTGAAAGTTAAAGGAAAGTTAGTGCATTATAATAGAGTATCTCCTAAGTTTATAAGCTTCAAAACTAAAAATGTAAAATGCGAAAGCTAGTCCCCAATGTTTTGCTCTTTGCTGCTAAGGCTCCTACATTTTTTATCCCTTATGTTTGCACCACAGACACATGATATTTCGAGCACCGCTGCCATCTTCCACTGCCATCCCACTTCTGTCATTGATTCTGCAATTCCAAAGCTTTGATGCCGCTGCTATTGCTTCTTTAGGTTCGCTTTATTCTTAATGGTAACTTAGTCGCTTGTAATTGAAGGAGAGATGAGAGGATTTAGCGATCTGATTTGTGGAGAAAGAGAAAGAGAGAGAGAGAGAGACAGGCTGGTTAGTTGCGTGAAGAGTTTGACGACCTTGGCCTGGTAACGGTGATAGGGAGGTTGGTTAGATGGTGAAGGCAAAGGAGAGATTTGTGTGTGGTAGCGATGACAGTTAGAGTAAAGATCGTGAGATCGTGAGAGAGAATTTTTAGAAAATTGGGAAAACAACAAATATAGTGTTTTCCATATCTTTATAAAATGGAAAGCTATTTTCCAAGAATATTAAAAAGGAAATTTTTTTTGCTAGGTATGTCAATTTTGGAAGGGATAAATTGAAAAGAGATGTACAAACATATAAGTATGTTTTTTTTAACAGCTAATAACATTTAATTGTACTAAGAGAAATATCCATATACAGGACCACACTCAAAACAATAAGCCACTCCAACAATAATGATTTAAACTTCCTATTCAATTAGTCTGCAATCTACCATGACCCGTATATTGTTTAAACCAAAACTACAAGGGCAATGACAGATGAGGCAAAATAAGAAAAGCCCAAGCCCAAGCAAGATGAAACTATTTGCAAGATGGCATTAAACTCTAATTCAGTCTGTACACATCTAATTACGCAACAATAAAACTAAAAGTACTAGACCCAGTAGAGATTTAGGCACTACCTTGAATGTTGTCCTTCAATTACCATGTTGTGGCTGCCCCACATCTTTAATTGCATCGATTTGTTTTCCATTACACTCATTAAATATGAAAAGAATAAGATTTGAATCACATTGAATTCGGATTTGAGGTTGTGGTAGGGGGAATGATGTGCTACAAGCGATCGAATAGTGAGTTTGAGATTGAAGAGAAAGGTTGAAGTGGAGGGACAAGGCCAGGGAAAGAGACGATGGAGGAAATGGATCAAGGCTGGGGAAAGAAAAATGAGGTAATGGGCTGAGGCTAACAAAGGAGAAAGGACATGCGACTGAATTCTTGCTTGCCTTTGCACCAAGAGGCCTGCCCACTACCATATTGGGTTGCCGGAGCTCATCTCATTTGGTACCCGATGGTGAGGCACCTTCCAATGGTGAAGTGCCGAATGTATTGGTGAGAGCCGTTAGTGGGTATGAGGCAGATTCAAATTTGGTTCCCTTAAAGATCAATTTGTTAGGTGATTGCGAAATTGGGAAAAACAAGCTTTCTGGTGATGTTATTAGGAAAAGTAGGCAAATTATTGAAATTATTAGGGAAATTTTATTTTACTTATATCTAAAGAGCAACAAACTAGTTGATTATTATGTTTTTGGAAGTTTAGGGTGTTAGAAGCATGATGTATAAAGTTTAGAGTGCTAGGAGTATGATGAAGAAAATCTAGGGACTGGAGTTGTCATTTTCTACCAAGATTTCATCAAAGTCAGAAATAACACACAGAGAAAGGAAAATCAATATGAAGTAAAAAATAAACCCATACTTTTCAATTTTTGCAAGATTAGAACCTTAAACTACAATCACTTTCATACTTTGTGATAAATTGTGCAAACCTGTGGGGTTGAATACAATTTAGTGCTCTGGTCCTCAATTTATAATGACCTATAAAGCTAACTTGACTAATTGAAGATGTTGAATATGAAGTTACAAACATCTACATATTCCAAAGCCAATTAGGAGAATCTTTTGCTGAATAATTATGAGGTCATTCTGGTGAACATTTTATGTTGCTCTTGCGGTAACAAATTTCTGATTGATTATCTTAGAAAGTTTCTGGATCTTACCAATGTTTTTTCTGTAACCTAGAAGGTCCATATTTCATTGAGCTGTTGTTGTATTGCTCATTGTTTTCTACATTCTTTTGCATTTTGGTCATTTGTCAAAATAAAAAAGCCGGAACCATGGTGTTGTATTCATGGAAAGCTGTATTGCTTCCCCCATTAATAAAATTCATTTTTCTTTTGGCATTTAAAAAAAACCTCCACAATCCAGAAATTAGAAATCTAAATCATATCCAGTAGTGGGACATGCTCATCTTCTTTACCAGAATCGCCCTACTCCTCTGCATCATCACCTCCATCCAACTCATTTTTTAACTTTTTTTCTCAATTCACTATCCCTCAATTCACCTAACCTCCCTAATCTGGAAACATTGTCCCATACTCGACCCAACTCCCATGAATATTTTCCTTTCTATATTTTTGAAGTTGAGCCATGAAGTTGGTCAGTTGGAGATGAGGGTTGATTTGGTAAATGTAAAAGTTTACAGGTCATAGTTTCTAAATAAAGATGGCAAGTATAAAAGCTGGATTTCCCCCCTTTTTTTGGTTTAACAGAGACTGATAGAGTTTACTATTTAGGGGATAAGTATAGGTTTCTGAAAATAATGAAGGATAAATGTAGGTTAAGCCAAATCTTAGGGGTTTTTTGTAAAATTCCTTAGCTTAATTTGTTTTGAATATTTATTTTGCATATTTTTACAGAGTTTGGGGAAATCAAAGTCATATAGGTTTAAAGATTTTTTACTCATGCCCTTTAATTGCCGGCATCCTTTAATACAAAAAAAAAACATTTTGTTGTTCTCGTTAAAACTTACAAAGCACAAAGACAAAGTGAGAACTAGAAAAATTAAGTGGGCATTTGGATGTAGAAAACAATGATAATTTTTATTTTTTGTTATATTTTTTAATTTTCTATGTACAATTTTCTAAAGTATGTTTTAGAAAACATATTTAGCTGTTCTAAAATAAGTATATATGATCACACACACACACACACACACATATTCACACACATACACACACACACACACTACATTGGAAAGTGCAATGCTTTAGTTGAAAGTTAAAGGAAAGTTAGTGCACTATAATAGAGTATCTCTCAAGTCTATAAGCTTCAAAACCAGAAATGTAAAATGCGAAAACCAGTCCCCAATGTTTTGCTCTTTGCTGCCAAGGCTCCCACATTTTTTATCCCTTACGTTTGCACCACCGACACATGATATTTCCAGCACCGCCGCCATCTTCCATTGCCATCCCACTTTCGTTGTTGATTTTGCAATTCCAAAGCTTCAATGCCACTGCTATTGCTTCTCTAGGTTCGCTTTGTTCACAATGGCAACTTAGTCGCCTGTAATAAAAGGAGAGATGAGAGGATTTAGCGATCTGATTTGTGGAGAAAGAGAGAGAGAGAGAGAGACAGGCTGGTCAGTGGTGTGAAAAGTTTGATGACCTTGGCCTGGCAACAGTGATAGGGATGTTGGCCAGATGGTGAAGGCAACTGAGAGATTTGTGCATGGCAGCGGTGACAGTTAGAGTAAAGATCGTGAGATCGTGAGAGAGAATTTTTAGAAAATTGGGAAAACAACAAATATAGTGTTTTCCATATCTTTATAAAATGGAAAACTATTTTCCAAGAATATTAAAAAGGAAAATTTCTTTGCTAGATATGTTTTATTTTCTTTTTCTAATTTTTAGAAAATTTTCTAGAAAAATTGAAGAATTCTCTAGAACTAAACGGAACCTAAAATTTTTTAACACCTAGAATATATTCTTCTGCTAAGTGAAGATAAATGTCCTTAAGTGCAATCAGATGTTGAAGTGTGGATCTCTATTACATGTATAGTATTTTTCATACATAAGTTCTTGCCATATTAAACCAAAGATCTATTATCACAGAGTCAAGTCTCTTTTATTCAAATCTACTCAATTTGAAGAGTTGCAGAAGTTTTTGATCAAGTAAGGTCTCAAAGTTCTAATTTTGTGAATTAATTAGCAGGTTTTGTGAGAGTTTACCTCCTAAACAAATTCATTTAGACTTGCTGCTGGATCACATAGTTTTTAGGTTTTCTTTATTTTTTTCATTTTATTTTTTTACTCCATCCCTCACAAAAAAAAATGTAACATATTTTTTTTCCTGTGTAAAAAAGATTAGAAAATTTTCTTTTTTAAAAAAAAAATATATATATATAATTTATCTTATTACTTTCATTTCAACTTTCACTAAACAAGACTAATCTTTATTTAAAATCTTACCACATAAAATCTAAAATGAAATTTTTTAATAATTATTATTATTATACTCATAATCATGTATAAGGTATATTAATGTACATTAGAGAGTTACTAAAATTAAAGGAGAATTTACCTGTTTCTTGAAATCTGGTGGGTGTCAAGCACAAATTGGCAAGGGATATATAATATACCCTTGGTGAGAATTAAACCGAACCCTAGTGGGGGGCATGTCCAAAGTAACTGCCAATTGAGCTGTGTGTTTAGGACTTTAATTATAATTTAAATTCTTATTACACAAAAACTAAAAAATCCTATTTAATTTTAGTTTTAAGGAAAAAATTGAAAAAACAGCATGAAACGAGTGTTGTTTTAAGTTGGGCAACGGGCAGCTCGCCCCACCGTTCGCAGTTCATTTCATCCTCGTTCTTGCTTCATTTTGCTTAGAATAAAAGTGAGCAAGCAACTCAGTAAATCTAGGGATCCAACCGCAAATCTCTCCAAGCTCCCCATTTTTCTCTGAATCTGACCAATCTCCGGGAATCCGCCATGAATATCTTCAGGTTCGCCGGCGACATGACTCACTTGCTCAGCATCCTACTTCTCCTCCTCAAAATCTACGCCACCAAATCCTGCTCCGGTAAGTAACTTCAGCTGTCCCTTCTCGAGAACCTTGCCACCTCAATCGGACAGCTTCTTTGCAATGTAACCGGTTTCGTGTCTTTGTTTCCGCTAGGGATTTCGCTCAAGACTCAGGAGCTGTACGCGCTGGTGTTCCTGGCTCGCTACTTGGATCTCTTCACCGACTTCGTTTCTGTGTATAACACGGTCATGAAAGTTGTGTTCATCGCCAGCTCCCTGGCCATCGTCTGGTGCATGAGGAAGCAGAGAGTTGTGCGGCGGTCGTATGATAAGGATCTCGACACCTTCCGACATTACATTCTGATTGCCGCCAGTTTCGTGTTGGCGCTCGTTCTGCATGAGAAATTCACTTTTCAAGAGGTGAGAATGTGTGACTTTATGCTTCAAGAGCTTGATTGTGTGTTTTGATAATCGGAATATTATATGCTCATAGTAATTTGGTTTTGCCGGTGAGGTAGAACCGTGAATTGTTGTTCGGATTGCTTGAGGAGGTGAATGGATTGGCCTACCTTGATATTGGGGCGGAGCCTGTGTGTTTCGCTCTTTTCTGGCATTTCGTTTCTCATTTAGAATTTGTGGAAAGATGTAGTCGAGCTAAGTCTTGGGGAGTTAGATGTTGCCCTCTGGTGGGATTATGGCAAAGCAACTTGTTGTGATGCAACTTTGTTGTGGGAAATTGATGCTGGAACTAGTTGCATATTCTTTCACGTTCCAAGGCCTTTTCCCTCATCTGGCTTCCATGTGCTTTCTTTTTCAACAACTCGTTTCATATATATGTAACTTCTCTTTGGGGTTTGGACAGGATTCAAATGTCTTATGGCTTTCTTTCGATTCCTTCGGACATAGCTTCCTCCAGTTTTGCTTGAGGAATTTGAAGACCCTTTTTGCACATCAAGCATTAGTATTTTGCAGGACTTCATTTTGTAACTTCATTTCTTTATTGGCGTTACTATTTTTCTCTTTTCCTGCCCTTCGTTAATGGACTTGTCTTTAATTGGTGCTATTGTTGTTTTTGGTCAAGCTTAAAGTAAAACCCAGTTAATTCTGTACTTGCATTGTTTTGTCAAACACTGAACACAGTGCAAATCATCTCTGCACAAATTATCTGTCTGTTGAAATGCCATGCCAGAGTGGTCATGTTGGTAAATCCTGTGGAGGGTATGTCCTTTGGTGTCCCCTAATAATCAGTTTCCCTAAGAAATGATTTATTTAATGATGTATCTTCGCGTTGCAAATTGTAATTCCAGTTGTGATTATTTGCCTAGTTCTGCATTGGCTCTAGGAGTTCCAAATTTCTCTTCTGTGCCTGTTCTTCATTTCCCAGATACGTTTTTATGTACTCGGATGTTAATTTCATTCTAATTGGTGCAGGTCTTTTGGGCATTCTCAATATACTTGGAGGCAGTTGCAATTCTTCCTCAGTTGGTTTTGCTACAGAGAAGTGGAAATGTTGATAATTTGACAGGCCAATATGTGTTCTTTCTAGGGTATGCATAATTTTACTGATATGCTTGCTTGGTCTTGTCTTAAGAGATTTTAATAGGAGGCTTTACTTATGTTTATAATGGGATAATGGCAGGATCTTATTTTTGATGTTCTAATAATTTGTTTTCCTGATTTTTTAATTTCTCTGTTGACATATATATGCTATGCCCTAAGGAAAGCATCAAACCTTTGGCAACAGTACAAACAAGGATTCTATAGAAATCTCATTCAATTCACATGAGATATATGACACTCAGCTTTGTTGCTGATTCAGCCAACACTATGAGTGAAAAAACGTAGAACTTCTGAATGGAAGTTTCAGTTAGTTCAACTGATTCAGTTCTTCAACAGTGAGATCATATATTTTGTTCTAACATAAAATTTTGATTGTGCTTGGTTCTAGTATCATCTGCTTTGTGTGCCCCTTTCCTTTTTGGTCAGGACTGCCATTGCTTGGTTTGACTTTTTCTTCTGAGCTATTTGTTTCATATGTTGACTGAATCTCTAATGAGTTCTCCATGCTTTATCTTTTCTCTTGGTTCTGCAATAGAAGCTTTTTTGAGAAAGAGGAGCACAAATTGCATTTCAGGAATCTAAATATTAACTGGGTTACTCTTTTATGTGCTGTCTCTTCTCCCATCCCATGAAGCAATCCATTCTGTTTTCCTGCATGATGCCAGACCAGATAAGGCAAAGTGGATATGTATCTGGGCTACGATTTTAGTTTTCCTTTGGTTTAATGCTTGAGACAATTTTCTCCAAACGCTATGGATGTTTAGATCCAGATTTGCAGTTCATGGCACTATGAATTGAGCCTCCATTCACTCATTTAAGAAGTTTTGCATTACAGTGCCTATAGAGCTTTCTACATTCTTAACTGGATCTATCGTTACTTCACGGAGCAACACTTTACTCGATGGATAGGTGAGATTAGTTTAACTTTTCTATCTAATCTTCTTAAATTGGTGCACATACTGATTTCATTGAATCTTGTTTCAGCTTGCATCTCTGGCATAATTCAAACTGCTCTTTATGCAGACTTTTTCTACTATTATTTCATTAGGTAATGAATCTGCCCCCTCCATTTTTATGATTTTTCATTTAAATATAATCATTAATAGTATTTGTGTGTGCTATGTTGCCTTGCCAGCTGGAAAAACAACTCGAAGCTTCAATTACCAGCTTAGGTGAGAATGATTTGTAGAACTTTTTGGAGGTACAGTTTTCTAGTCGGCGGGCATTGATATAACCAGTTCATACTTTTGTGAGGATAGCAGATGATTTACGGTTCCTCCTGCTTTTCTGGGAGATATACGAAGTTTGTATGTTTATTTTTTTTTATAAAAAAAAAAAAAATTCTTTTCTGCTGCATTTCTTAGAGAAAAAAAGATAGTGCCAGCATTGCCCGACATTTCTTAACGAGACAAGGTCCTGGGGGTGGGATAGTCGAAATGCGGACTAGTTCTTTTTTGGAGTGGTGATCCTCATTCGTTATTGTACAAAATCTTGCTGGTAAGTCGGCGCTTTCTTCTCTTCTGGAGTTATGTTCGCAGCTTCTTGTTCTGAGCAAATGTAATCATCTTTAGTGAAACATCTATATGCACCTGTTGGACGAAACCAAAGTGTAGATTTGTTTTGTCCGCAACACCAAAATGCAGCTCATCACTGTGAAAATGGCAACATGGTATTTGTTCATGTGAACATTCTGTTGTTCAAGTATCCATTTGGTAACTGGTGTTGTTCTTCCGCCTGATTCCCAGATCATTTAATCGTATTGAACTTGCAGCTAAGATGATGCTGTTCGGAAACAAAACTCCCGTACAGAGAATTTTTTATCTTTTGGAACCTTTAGGGTCACTTGTTTCCAAATAAGAAGCATGACATGAAACACTATGAGACCCATTTAGTTTCTCTTTAGTAGGACTTAGGTGAGCTGATTAAGTCGTCTAGATGAGGTCATTTCACTGGTAGCGAGTGACCCAACTCGGATGTAAACCAGAAAGCTCCCATTTTTTTATATGTTTTTACACCCGTATTGCTTGTTATCTATGTTCCAAGCTTCAGTCCCAGATTCATTTACCTCAAAGCAAAGTTCATACAAAAGATTCCCAGGTGGTTTAATACATAAACCAGTAATTGTCCCATAAGCCAATGATTGTTTTGTTACATTATTTTGGGTTGGAAATGAGTTCATATTCCGTCACGCATTTTCCACACGATAGATACAATTAGATCAAAATGGAACACTATTAGTTTGAAAATTGCGTGACGTACTGTCATATCATCATGATTCTTTTATATTTTTCTCGTGACCATACTTTCGTATCCGCAAGATATGAGAATTAATAAGTTGTTAGCTCTACTGAATCACATGTCAACCACAACAGTAGACACTTGTTTCCCGCTTTTGAACATAACCTTTAGTTAAGGCCATGGATGCGGTAACATTTCTTGTTTTCCGACTTTGCCTGCCTTCATGTCACCTCCCTTCCCTCCACCAAATGGCATATTATCGCCACAATTCCATCAAAACAGAACAGGCCCTTTTTATAACATGACAAGAACAAAATTGGGCAGAGTTGTCTCCCGGATAAAGATTACATGTCCGGTTCTCATTGGTTAGAGAAGCGTGGCACTCCCACCAAATCACGCCACTTCACCCAATCAATCGAGGACTAAGAATCAAACAGAGTTAGGTCAACTTGAACGTTACACTTGCATCCTCTTACTTGAGTAGCATTTTTATTCGTCGATATATTTTAGGAGAATCAAATTCATAATTTTCACGACACAACTATAAAAACAAAAATAATACTCCTCTACTAAATATATACATATATTTCACAATATTTAATAATTTGAGTCGCCTCAAATTTTGACTATATTTCTATATTAAATTATTTTATCATATTGCATTTTAAACTATCATTTTAATATTTATTTTTTTTCAATTTTTTTTCATATTTTTGTGCAAAAATGAAGAATAAAAGTGAAAACAATATATAATTTTTTTTCTCTTTTTTAATCTTTGTGCTAATGTCAAATGTCTTCAAAATTTGAGACGGAGGTAGTAGTAACAATAACAGAAACAACAACAATAATAAAAAAGTAGGTTCTCAAAGAAGAAACAAAAAAAAAAGGAGGATTGAGGGGACTGAGGTTTAGTGTTTATATTTCTGAACCAAAATAATTACGGATTGTATAGACTGATTAGTTATATTCTATATGAAAGTCTTGATTATAATTTATTTGATTGACGAATTTATCAAAATAATTTGTATTTCTAAATTTTCTAGAAAAAAAGTCAACTTGAAACGAAATTAGTGTTGGGGATGAAAGTGTACTTTCCTTAGAACCCAAGGGTGTTTAAAATATATGTGCTGCTATTTATGGTATAAGGACCGCGTCGTCTCGTCCCTAGCTCTGAATATGACCTCGTCAAGGTTGGTTCTTTCTCTGTAGGAGAGGAGATTGGACCCTTCAAATTTGTTCAAATCTGACCCAACTTTGGACTTCTCTCGTTCGAACAATTGTAAGTTTCTCGATTTTATCATGAGATCGTTTCTTTCCGTGGTTCAAGTCAATCGTGTTATCTCATTGATGAGCATCTCCATCTTAGCCTGAGGCCTGAAGATCTCGGATTTTCCTCTTTCGAGCGCCGGGGCATTAGGTCGTTGAAAGCCGTGATTGATTTAACGACGAGTGTTCCTAGGCTTTGATTTGACTTGGGCAAGTTGGTTTTCATCTGTTCTTCAGAATTTGCTTGAACTCCGAGTGGTATGGGCCAAGTGGGTGTGTGTGAATTGTGAAATTTTTTTGGGATGGGTTGTGTGACATTGTTGATCTCGATGTCTTCTCTGAGGATTTGAAACTTAGTTGGTGGATGTACTTAGGGTGTTGGCTCTAGGATTGGATTGTGAAATTATATTCCTTTGAAAGAATAATCTGGGATATAGGATGTTATTGTTAGGTTTTCTTGCATGTGAGTTCGAATAAGCTTCTGTTGCTATGGATTCCGCATTGATTTCTCTGAACCTAAATCAAAAACTTGTTCACTGTGACATTTTCTGCCATTTTGATTTCAACTGTTCTATGGATTCATGGATTTACTGCATAAAAATTATCGTTTTTTTCTAGGCTCCTGGCATTTTATGATATTCTTTTGAAGCCATAGGGATTTATAGGATATTAACTTTTTATGATAAATCATTTTCATGTTCTTGATTTGCTTCAGGTTTGAAACATGGGAGGAGGATTTAGAGTTCTGCATCTTGTTAGACCATTCCTTTCTTTCTTGCCAGAAGTTCAGAGTGCTGACAGGAAAGTGCCCTTCAGAGAGAAGGTCATATACACTGTCATCTCTCTCTTCATCTTTCTGGTGTGCAGTCAACTCCCGCTTTATGGAATACATTCTACAACTGGTGCCGATCCATTCTATTGGATGCGTGTTATTCTTGCATCAAACCGTGGAACTGTCATGGAACTTGGAATAACTCCTATTGTGACATCTGGATTGGTGATGCAACTCTTGGCCGGTTCAAAGATCATTGAGGTTGACAACAGCGTTCGGGAGGATCGCGCACTACTGTATGTATCCACTAATTAATTGATGCTTTATTGGCACCATATTTTTCAAATGGTATACTGTAATCCACAGTTGAAGCAAAGTAGGAATAAGTAACTATTTGCATATGCAGAATCATCTCATTGTTGTTGGAGAAAGCTGGTATTCATTTCTAATATGGCCTTAGGCCATATATTAATCGGTATTATCTTGAAGCTATGCAGCATTAGGCTTATGTTCTATTCTGAATATTTTATCAACTTCGTTATTCCCATCCTTTTTTGCAGAAATGGAGCTCAAAAGCTATTGGGCATCCTGATCGCTGTTGGTGAGGCTGTTGCATATGTGCTTTCTGGTATGTATGGCAGTGTTGGCCAACTCGGTGTTGGCAATGCTATTCTCATTATACTCCAACTTTGCTTTGCTGGAATTATTGTGATATGCCTGGATGAACTTCTCCAAAAAGGATATGGTCTGGGATCTGGCATCTCTCTTTTCATAGCCACTAATATCTGGTTAGTATGTTCGTGCCTTGTTTCCTTTTTTGTGCTCCCTAACACTATTTGAAATTTATGATTGGTCATGCTGTGCTGTGAGTATTCTGAGTTAGTGAACTCTGATTTGACTTTGCAGTGAGAGTATCATTTGGAAGGCTTTTAGTCCCACAACCATTAACAGTGGTAGGGGTGCTGAGTTTGAAGGTGCTGTTATTGCTTTGTTCCATCTCTTGATAACAAGGACAGACAAAGTTCGAGCGCTTCGAGAGGCATTCTATCGGCAGAATCTTCCAAATGTCACAAATTTGCTTGCCACCGTATTTATTTTCCTGATTGTTATCTACTTCCAAGGGTTCCGCGTGGTGCTGCCTGTAAGATCAAAGAATGCTCGTGGGCAGCAAGGTTCATATCCCATTAAGTTGTTCTACACCTCGAACATGCCCATCATTCTTCAGTCTGCACTTGTTTCAAACCTTTACTTCATTTCCCAGGTATTTCCTTAACTTGTTATTAAGATAAAAGAGATCCATTTATTGTTAAAATTTCGTGGTTGTAAATTCAATGAATAGAATTAGTGTTTTACTTTTGCTCTCCTGCATTATGCAGTTGCTCTATAGAAGGTACAGTGGAAATTTCTTCGTCAATCTTTTGGGCAAGTGGAAGGAATCTGAATACTCAGGCGGTCAGTTTGTTCCTGTTGGTGGTCTTGCTTACTATGTAACTGCACCATCGAGGTTAGGATGTGTCTGGTTTTCTTTGTGCTTCTTTCAATGCTTTCTATTTTTATTTTTTTTGTTTAATAAATTCCCTGTATATTTATCTAATAATATGATTACATGGTGTACAACTTTCTTTGAAACCCCTTTATATCCTGTGATACTTGTCTTATATATATCTTCATTTGCTGATGTTTATCTCTGTTATGTTCTCCGCTTGCAGCTTAGCTGATATGGCAGCTAATCCTTTCCATGCTCTATTTTATCTCATATTCATGCTCTCTGCTTGTGCATTGTTCTCCAAAACCTGGATTGAGGTTTCTGGATCTTCTGCTAAAGACGTTGCTAAGCAGCTGAAGGTAATTTAACCCTTTTCTCATTTTTCACATTTGTGTTCTTTCATTGGGAATTGTCAAGTTGCTTATATTGGAATCGAGTTGCGCTGCCTTTGTTGAATATGCCAAAAGCCTGGAACATGAATGGCATATTGGATGTTCTCTTTTACAAAATACATGCTCATGGTTGGAGCTCATATTTTGGTGACTCCGAAAAAGTGCCCATCCCTAATATCTCCTCGGTCTCTCTACACTGTGTGTGATGTGTGCACATCTGAGTATGGAATAGGAACAAGGGCATGCTTTTGTGCTTTGATCTAGAATTTATTTCATGTTGTTCCCGAGTTACGGTTGGGTAAAACATGAAGAATCCAAAGTATGGCTGTTCTTTCCTAACTCGTACATTTGTTTATCCTTGTACAGGAGCAACAAATGGTGATGCCTGGGCATCGAGATTCAAATCTGCAGAAGGAGCTGAACCGCTACATACCAACGGCAGCTGCCTTTGGAGGAATGTGTATTGGTGCATTGACAGTGCTTGCTGATTTCATGGGGGCTATCGGCTCTGGGACTGGAATTTTGCTGGCTGTCACAATCATTTATCAGTATTTTGAGACCTTTGAGAAGGAAAGAGCAAGTGAACTGGGCTTCTTTGGCTTCTAAGGCATAGGCCTCCCTTCCAAGGAGGCAGAGTTAGGTGGTGAGTGTTAACATAGCTTTGGCAAAACCGAGACACGAGCAGATTCCACCTTGCTAACAACCAGGTAGATCAAGATCAAATATGTGGTAGCTAAACTTGCCGTGCTTCATGTGTTGTTTTCCTTCCATGTAGCGGAACTTGGGTCAGCAGCAATGGCTGGCAAACGATTTTCTTCATTTATATGGGAGAATGTTCCATTGATCAACTAATCGAATGGGTAATTTTGAACAATCAGACGAGACCACAAGTCAAGATAGAAATATCAGAATAGACTGTGCGGCCTAGGTCACTAGTGATCGTTTGGTGTTTGGTTAGAGGAATAAGACACAGAAAACATGACTTGAAAATTTGGCCAAATGGTCATCTCTAAGTGCCTTAACTTTGCTTTTTAACTCAAGGGCTAGAGTTCAAGCCTCACCGAGCCTGCCTGGGTTTTCACTTGTGTTGGTGGACTTGAGTTTGGAAGTTGATTGTGGTCAAGGTTTTGTTTTTTAGGAAGTAATGGAATTATGTTTTGCGGCAACTCAACTTCTTGACAATAAAATGCAAATAGCAATGCACTTTCTTTAGAGCTCTTAGTTTTCTTTCTTTGACACGGGGAGGGAGGCTAAGGGGAAAGTGAGGGATTGGAGATTTAACTTTGAACCTTTTAGTAACATCTCGTACTACCAGATCAAAGCCATAACCATTCCAATCAATCAGGTAATGGGATCCTTAGAATCAGTCACCAGATTATGATTCCCCTGATTAAAGTTGGTATCAACTTGCAGTCCTATGGATTGCTAGGGGCACTAGAAATGCATGATTTGGGCTTCTTCGAAGCGGAACTACATATATATTTATATTCAAATACTACCTTTTAGCTTAAAAATAAGTATGAATACATCAAAATATGCTTCCAATAAAAAATCAGAGATATGTGCAACCAGATGACAAATATATTTGAATCCTATATATAAAAAAAGTAAGAAATGTCATAAAAAAAAGCACACAGTTAGAGATCTTTACAAATTTTAATGGGCTTATACACAAATAAAATCCTAAAGATTCTTTATATATTTAATGGGTAAAATTCATTCACGGTTCCCTAACTTTAACAGTTGTCATAAAATGGTTGCTTACCTCAATTTGTGTCATTGTAAAATCCTCTACTTATTAGTACGTATCCAAATCAAGTCCCTTATATCAGTTTTTTTTATTATCTTAGACGAAACTTGATGATGTGGTGACTTGAATATCAATCTGGCAATGCCACACACACTGCCTAGGCCTAGAATGCCACATCATACATCCAAACCCCTAAAACTACTTATCCTTTCACTTTCTCTACAAAACTCCACTACCGCTTCTCTATTTGTTTTCTTCCTTTTACTCCTTTTTTCCGTTCTTTCATCGTTATATTTCTCCCTTTTCAAAGCTATTGAATTGTCACTCTATTTCTCCACCATAACACCCCTTCAGCTCCCTTCTCTCCCTTCTCAGCAACAACTTCGTTCAAGCAACCTCGATGGGTTTCAAAAAGGACACGAGCTACCCAACCAATTCAATTCTGATTCAAAGAAATAGTTTGGATTAAGAGGTGGTGAGATTAGTGGGTGAAAATTACCAATTGGTTCAAGAAGAAATTGTGGGCATGGCTTGAAAATCACCTTTGTCTTCCTCCAACAAGTTCACTCAACTTGGCACCTCTACGCTCGATCACCACATCATCTCTCACTCTCACCAATTGCAGCCACCAAGTTTCTCAAATGAATTGGTGAATTGCTGGGCGTAAATAATTTTCCCACCAATTTCGCATTTGTTCCCATTGAAAGTCATCACGTAAGTATTTCTCACCGGTAAATGAAATTATGTGGCAGTGTGAGACCCACCAAGGTGTTCAATACTGCCACATAAGTATCTTCCGTCGAAGATAATGGAAAACTCAATGGAAATGGGCCCTGGATTAGGCACAATACATGAGCTAGGGGCCTTTATGATAACAAGACCACTTGAGGACAACCGTTACAGTTAGGAGACCTTGAATGAACTTTACCCTATATTCAACTATATGTATAACTTCATTATTTCAAATATTTTCATACCTATTATTTCACTATGCATATAATTTGTATGATGTGTACATAAATCTATATTAATTTGAACATATTATTGATATTTTCATTAAATTTATGCCTAAATTCACATTTTCTTAAATGAAATAGAAATTAGTTTTCTCAAAAATAAAAGAAAAAAAATCATTAGTAATAACACGAAAGACACACACACACACTCAATATACAAATAAGGTCAAAGATATGTATTAATCATGTAAGACATATGTACAAATAAGCACATAAAACTATTATTAGATTTGAGAAAATAAGAATGGACATGCCTAAACACACTTTCTACCAAAGTTGGAAATATTTGTAAGTTGAATTATAGATACGTACAAACTTAGTATGCAAAGCACGTGATGAATATATACAAATTGTGTGAGATATATGTATATATGCATACAAATTGTGTGAGATATATGTACATATGTAAAGCAATATACATAAATATGTATAAACTGTGAAGATATATGTATATATGCAAAAGCAATATGAACAAATACTTATAAACATATTTACAAATTCAACCTAATTCCGCTGCAACTTCCCCACGTCAACTGTCCCCCTTGCCTCTAGATGCCATCGTGACCCTCTCGGCGCAACTACCACCGCTATTTGCCATTGATCAAGGAGGAGAGGAGACCCAGTAGCGACCTCCATTCTAGCCTCAATCCCTCCACCTTTAGCCACCGTTGGAGCCCCAGCTACACCAGTCCGCCACCAAGCCCAGGCGCATGGTTTGTTCCCACAATTCTGCTTCCAGAGAAGCACAATCGACAATGGGATGGCTGGTGTGATCTGGTGGGGGGAAGAGAAAAGGACAAGTACGAGGTTATTTCTTTTCATTGAGGGTAGAGGGTAATTTTAAAGGTAGGCGCGCTATAATTTTCTCTAAAAATATACCAAAAAAATACATGATTGGTTAATATGATTTATATTTATAGATAAAAAAATTCAAAAGATTTCCTATGTCATAAAAGATATATACAATAGAAATCACTCAAAAGTTTTTATTATCTTAACCCTAGCTTTTCGTAATTGTATAAGTACATTTCTTTTTCTTTCATCAATTTCATTTTTTAACCTTTCTAACGCAGAAATAGAAAAGGATTTATTTTTAGGGCTTCAGTTAGTAATAAGCAAACCGTCCGATTAAATGAGCCTCTTGCAATTCAAGAGCATACGCCACATCGATTGGTAACATGCACAGTGACGGCTGCAGAATTAATTTTTTTTTTATACGGTAAAGTCAAAATTATATAATTTACTTTCTCCATTCGAGTTAAGGTGCTCAATTTCAGTTTACACCCATCTTAAGAAAAATTGTTATTTTCCTTCATCTTTCCAATTATACCTTTTTGTTCATTGTCTCTCTCCACCTCCAGTTGGTCCACCCAGCCTTGCTCACAATCACTCGAACCCTTTTATCCTCCCTCATCTTGACTTCTTCGCCTCAACCTCCCCTCGAGCTCTCCATTGAACAAATCATATGAGCGAGATAAACATGATTCCCATTCCTTGTGAGAGAGTGACTTTGCATCTCACCCATGCCCTAGCCTGGCTTCCTTGATGCCCCAATCTCCTCACCTCAACCTCAACACCCTCATTTGGAAGAATCAATTTCAAAGATTTCTAGACTGTGGAGCAATCAATCTCACCTAGCACACTCAAAACCCAAATGAGAAAAGATGAGAAGGAAATCTGCAGAGAAATGTAGGAGCAGCTCATCGATTAACCTTAAGGGAACATCTAGAAGAGAGCTGAGACAAAAAAAAAAAAAAAAGGAGCATAATTGACTTTTGAATTGACAAAATTTACCAAATAAAAAAAATTGTGCAAAGAAATGAAACAACCAAAATAGAAAAATGAAGCAATAGTTATGAGGCGAGGGAGTATGTATTATTAATAAATACAATATGCTAACTAATAAGAGAAAGTAAAATGATTGGATAGGGATTATATTAATGTATTTATTACTCATATATTCTAATATTTTAGCAGTTCTAAGAGTTTGTGGAAGTATATATAAGTACAATAACATGTGTAGACCTATTCTTTAAAGATATATACATGGATAACTAATGGTTTAAAAAGTTTAGTAGGGGCAAAAGCCTTCATTGCCTCCAGTGTAAGGCGGCCCTTGGACATGCATCAAGAGCCAACAATTAATTGCAGCCAAGCCGTCAACTCAATATCATCACCTTGAAGCTTCATTGGGTAGCTTTTTTGCTTTATGTTACATAAAATTAATATTCTTTTCATAAATTCTTTCTGTCTAAGCCGAGTGATGGAACATTCCAATTTGCTTCCATGACTAAAAGCTAATGATTGGAAATAATTTGTGTACACCTACCTCTCCATTGTAGTACTTGCCATTAAGCAACCTCTTGCATCGAAAAGTTGAGTATTTTTTCAGTAATTCTTTTATTGTTTATTGTTTATACACAAACATTTGAATCGAACATCTAATCTCTTTGCTTAAGATGTTCAATTAATTAAACTTGTATTTAGATTGGCCAACATTTATAAGTTTATTAGTAATAGGAATTTTCGTGTTTGAACAATTTGGCAGTGGAATATATATGTTCTCTTTCTTGCTAGTGGCGAGTCCCACCCATATTCCTCAATCATGCAAGCATCTCACTCCAACGAACTTCAGAAGAATATAATTGATTAATATCTTCAAGATCATTATCACATAGGCATAGCACCTAGATAGCATGTTGGTTTGATTAAAGGCAACTCATCTCTAGTTAGTATTATGTGCTTCCCAATAAACAAAAACTATTTATCAAACTTTACATAAAAATAAATGGGAAACGTGCATTTTTAGCCCTAAAACTTGTTCAATTTTTTTGTTCAAGTTCTAAAATTTTTATTTTTTCTAAATCAATCATAAAATTTTAGTAAAGTATTAACAATTAGTCCTATATTATTGAAAGGAACTCATTGAATAAGAATTTGATTTATAAATGAAAAAATAATAATTAAAATAGTCTATTAATTATCAAAGAAATATTTCATAGTTTGTATTTGTTAGAAGATAGTTACTAGACATTTTACATTATAGTTTAAAAATATTATTTAAAAAAAGTAATCAGTTCTAGCAATAGCAGTTTATGCAATTAAAATGTTTTAGGACTTGTTTAGAAAAGCGAAAAGTTTTATTAATAAATGTTTAAGCAATTGCAAAGTTTTAGGACTATGTGTTTATGCAATTGCAAAAAATTAACACTCATTTAAAAAAAATGAAACAATTTAGAACTGAAATAGAAAAATATATAAAGTTTTAGTATTATTGTGCTTTTCCCTAGAAAAACAAAACAAAACAAAACAATGGCTATGCCAGACTTTAGTGGTTTCGGAGGATGGGGAATAGGATGCACATAATGCGCAGTACTCTAACTTGTAATCCTTAAATCATATATGCAAAAGGGTGTGTCCAATGTAGAAATCTACGGATTGAGTTGAAAACAAATAACCCAGGCACTCCCTAGTCTTCTCAGCATTGTTTTGCTCATCTCTTCTCTGTGCCTTTGGCCGGCTTTGGACACCAATCCCAAGTCTAATCGGTTGATTTACTGTCATTACTTCACACGATCAATCACTCTCATCTCTTTTTTCACAATTTCTTCCTTCTTTTACTCCTCAAAACTCTATTATCACTATTAGCAAGAGTATCGTCTGGTTCATCTGATCCTTCACAGAAAGACAAATCCTGGCGATCCCTTTTGATATTAATGAATCAAGCAGAACATTAAAAGTGGTGTGATATGGGTGGTGAAGTGTTTTCAAATAATGAATTGGTGATGGTGTCCTTTTATTTTTTTGCTCTATTTGACTCATCATTTATGATTTGTGCTTGAATGATTTGTTAGTCCAACAAAGCATTGGTATGCTGTTCTAATATAGTCCATTTTCTATTTGAATTTTTTTTTCAATTATTTATGAGTTACTATCCCCTAGATTTTTCTAGTTTACATGGGAAATTTGGTTTGATCTGATTCTCTTCTTCTCATCCACTATCACATCGATGAGTAGCACTTTTGGTGACTAATATTATATCTTTATAGTTCTTTAGAGTCCTATATTGTTGTTTCGGAGTTGGGAGTTCCTATAGACACAAGGGCTGAGCCAGAAAAAATAATCAGCGGAGGTAATGGATATAGTTATAAAGTTTCAAACTTATGAGGTCAAGTTATAGATTTTATAAAGTAAACTGTACTAAATATGTGGTTTGTCAAATTGCCGGGGCAATTAGACCATCTCTGTCCCCCTACTCTCTACCGGATGCTTTACCTTATTTTTATACTTAAGCTCCAACATTTATGTGTGCTATCATGTTATGGTCTAACAATGTCTCTGTTACTAAAAATACTACTCCCTTCATATTTCTTGTTTGCAACATTTTCATTTTAAGAATGTCCGAAAATTGGAAATTTCTTTCTAAATTTTACCCTCACATTTTTACTTTTTGAAACTTATGTAAAATAATTTTAAGAATAATTTTGAAAAAAATGTTACTATAAACAAAGAAGTCTCTTTGTGCATTTGGAAACGTTGTAAAAAAATTGGGATAAAGGAAGTATAATTTATTATAAATAGGAGTGATGAAATGGAAGTGAGGCTCAAGAAATGGAGAATAAAAAAAATAAAAAATTACAAAAAATAAAAAAACGCGTAAGGTTTGATCATACTTTGTGTTTTGTCTTCCCTGTTTTAAATACCTACACTTTCCCCCTCATTTATTTTAAATACGTACACTTTTACCCCTACCAAATTAACTTCGTGAATTACCGTTATCATAAAAAAAAAAGAATTCTAACTTTGCCCTTCTAACCTTGTTTCATAAAAAATTTGCCCCCAATTTTTAAAACCCTTTGAGTTAAACCAATTAATCTGCCAGAAACTCTCAACTTCCTTGCTCGGCCAAATACAAACCAAAAAACATTCTACGCCTCCGGTCAGTCTTTTCTCTCTCCTTCTCTCTACGGCAGACAAATATGTAGTGATGCCGTAGGAGATGATGCAGGGGGCAGGCTATCTCAAGCATGATCTTAGCCCGGATGATCGAAGGTGTTGCTGGTGAGGGAGAGGTGAAGAATCAAAGGCCCAGACAAATCACAAAAAAATGGCATCAAACGAATCACAAACTAATGTAATCAATTTGTCCAAGGCTGCGCTCAAAGATGGAGTGGGAGAACTTTGCCTCGCTTGGAGATAGAGCGGTATCACGGGCGACGATAATGACTATGCTAGAGGCGAGTTCGCAGATTTGGGTCAATCCGTTCCCCATCGCCGCCTCTTCTTCCACCGACACCACTCCTCATCGATCATAAATTATTTCAAAAAAGTCAGTTCGTTCAATCATTCACAAAATCAGCCTCGTCGGAAATGTTGATTCGTTTGCAAATTCTTTTGGAAACATTGATTTGTTAGTAGATCCACCCTCGCCAGAAGCATCGATTCGTTCGTAGACCCACGCTCGTTGGAAACGTTGGTTCATTCACAGATTTTCCCTCTGAATTTTTTTTCCAATTTTGGGAGCGCTTGAATCCGCCATGATCAGATAGTTTTTGGTTTTCCCTTTTTTTTATTTTAATTGAAACTTCTAATTTGTTCATAGGACTAACTTGTATTGATACAGAAGTTAAGGGGTAAAGTTTATAATAAACGAAGCTATGAGGATAAAGTTAAACATTTTCTCTATTCTTTGGTAACCGTGAATAACGGTGTTAACTTTTGAGGAGGTAAGTGTAAGTATTTGAAACAAGGGGACAAAACGTGAGATTTGAGCAAACCTTAGGTTCTTTGCCATTTTCCCATAAAAAAAAATGACCCAATTTTTTATGTTGTCCCTGTTCTTATAAGTCCAGTAAGCTCAAAGCTACCTGCTAGTTATAAATTTGTTTAATAGGCGCAAATGATGACTAGAGAAAAACATGAGTCAATTACATCATTTTCTTATATTATTAGTGGGTCAACATGTTTGACGTTGTGTGGTGAGTTCGATATTTTTTCTACAATATGTCGTTTCCTTGCCTTTTTCCAGTTCTTTTTAAATTAATTTTAATATATTATTGTATCTTATTTATTTAAAGTGATTGCCTATCTAAACTATCAATTTATTTAAATATGGCACTTTTTATAAATTTTTTTCTATTAAAAAAATTTAAGTAATTTCTAGATTAGATAAGTTAAAATATTTACTAAACATACTAACTTTTTATGACAAAAAATATCTTAAGATTACTTTTAAATTTTAATTTGTAAGATTCCAATAAATTGATAATTTAAATGAATAATTATCTTATATAAAAATAATGTATAATTATACATCAAAACTAATTAAAACGAATTGGCTAGTACTAGTAGTAGCACTTCCAAAACAATGTGCTGCCGACTCCATTTCTATTATATAAAGGACTTTTATGGTAATCCAGACAGTCTGAAATAATTGAGAATTGTTACGGATGGTCCAAATCTCCCACTCCCCCCGGGCTTTCTCTTCTCTATTTTTGGTTTTTCATGGAGCTTATGGCTACTTCTCTAGTGAAAATTATGCGATCCGTTGATCATCCTTAAGAAGCGTAGCTTTGGATTGGTTATAATAAAAGATATCGTTTGGATATTAATCGATGGAGGGTATGCAAATCATGTTTTGCGGTTGCAATTTTTAGTCACATATAAAAAATTTAAAAAAACTCTTATTATTTCTATTACTTCCTTCGTTTTGCAATGGATGACCATTTTTTATAACTTAGATATATTCATATTAATTTATATTATAAAAAAATTTAGAATTATATTTATAAATTAGAGTTTTTAAGGTACCATTTTCATATAAAAAGTTTATATTACTGAAAAAAAAATTAAAATAAAAAAATATAAATTAATTAATGTGAATAGTAAAGAAGACAAAATTTATGAGACTGAGGGAGTATATATTATATCGGTAGGCATTTACCTGCCTTTTATTTGGTTTGATTGTCTATCGCTTGTTTTGATCATTTGATAATCCTCTATTTAAAATTTTTTCTGGCTGTTAGTGATTTATTTATCTCGTACTTTATTCTAGTTTATATGAAAGGTTATTTTTTTTATCAAAAACTTTTCTTTTCATTTGGTATCACAACATCTCATAGCCCTTTTTGTGCTGAATATTATGCCCCTGTTGCTCTTTGGAGTTTTGTGTCAGTTGTTTATCAGAGGCCACTTAGCTAACTTTTAATTAGAATAAAGTACCTTTTACAATAATAATAATAATAATAATAATAATAATAATAATAATAAAGCTACATTTTGAATAACAATTTAAAGTGCAAGTAATATGAGAATGCAATTCTCCTGTACCCTCTTCCCTGTACCAAACAACGTGCCACCAATCCATAAATGCCATATGTCACATAAAACACAGTAGATAAAAAAGTTACTGCAATTTCACTTCTCTATTAGTATGAGTTAACAGGGTATGTTTTAACACTCTACAGCTTTAACTTGTTAGAAACCAAAATAACCTAAATAATTTGAAATGTTGGTATAATTGTAGGGTGAAAGGCTGAGAGTGTAGTATGTTATTGAGTTTTCAAAATTGCAAGGGAGATTAGGCCCTTTTATTGAAGTTAGGGGTGAAAGTTCAGGTCAATAGGTTGGGTTCGAGTTAAAACCCAATTTTTACAACTCATTTCTAACTCGAAAATTTTAGACACAAACTGACCCTGATTGTACTAATAAACCGAACCGATCCTAACCCGACAGTTTTCAGGTTAGGGTCGGGTTTAGGCATTCCTTTAGATTTTTTCCTCCATCCCTGGTGCTCCTCTTCTTCACCACTGCTCCCTTCTCATACACTATACCCAAGGTCGGATCCCTCCATCACCAAGCTAGTTCACTACACCGCCTTGCCTTCACCGTAAAAGTCACTCTAATGAGAGTAACAACTAAGGATGGAGGAGAGAAAGTGATGTTCGAGAGAAGCAAAGTAACGGCCCAGGGAGGAAGTGACCAAGTGAATGACAAAAAAAGGAGATGAGGCAAGAGAGATAAGCGGCCGAGAGAAGGAAGAAACCTAAAGCGAAAGAAGAAGCGAGGTGAGGCCGTGAGGCCGTAAGGTGACTTAGGTGAGAAACAGAGGCAAGAGAGAAAGGCTAGAGTAGAGAATGATGAACAGACAGAGATAATCAAGAGAGGCAGGCAGCATTGGTGTGGCTAAACGAACAAAAGCCTTAGCCAACGATGAACAAAACTCTTAGGGTTTGAAGTGTGAGATAGCTAAGTGGGTTGGGATAGTCTAAGGGAAGATTAGGCTAGGTTATGTTATTGTTATGTAATGGGCTAGAGGTTAGACAAAATGGGTTGTGGGGTAGTGGGCTAGGCTGGGTATGGGAAATAATCCATAAGTATATACAAAATCGGGTTATTTTGAGTTAACCCTAACCAACCCATGTTTTAGATCTTGTAAGTGGATCGAATCAGGTTGGACCAAATTTATGTTTCTCGACTATATAACCTGACCCGAACTAAAAAATTAGGTTCGAGTTTAGGTTCAGGTTTGAATTCAGGTTTCGGATTAAGGCTTACACCCTTAACTAAAGTAAGTAAATTAATGGCATAGGTTTTCCACTATATGATAATTTTTTTTTCCTTTACTTATTGACAATAGCATGGAATTTGCCATTAAACAATGCTTTTAAAAAAAATATCAAAACAAATTTGTACAAGTAGGTATGTGTGGTAGCCTTAGGCCCTTACTGCTGCCTGCTACTTAAGATCGCTAAAAATTCATGAAATTCTCAAGTTTTGGTTTGCAATTGTTGGTTTATATGCTTGTGATAAAAACTAATGCATGTTACCTGAACATACTAACCTAGATGTTAGCATTAAATAATGCATAACAAAATAAAACATTCAAAGCATTAGCAAATCCACACTAAAAAACAATTGTCAAACTAGCCAAAGCCATAAACACATTTCCTGCAAGCATCAACCTTATGTATATTATTCAATTATGCACATGAATCACAAACCAAAACATATAACTAACCAATGTTGCTAGATGCATCTGGTATAATTAAGTACTCAAGCATATCCTACTGAGATGACCATATTAGGCTAGTTACCTGAGCTCTACCCCTCAAGTGCCTTTAGCCTTGACCTCCCCTTGTCCTTCTAAATCAAACACTACTTAAGGTTAATTCAACATAATTAGCACATAACAAAACCAATAAACCAGAAAAACAAAAACTAGCAAGTATAACTTATACCTGTTCAACTAACTCAACGGCCATGCTTGGGTTATTGGCCGAACCACCTGAACCTACACACATAAACTAAGGGGTGAACGTCATAGGTCCTTAACAAAGGGTTTTCAGGGTACCTGCAAAACAAAACCTTAGAGGACACTGGACAATATATGTCACAAAAATACTGTGAGCTCATAATAGTCTAAGGCCTAACATATGTGCATATATTTGGGTCCTTTGGGACCTTTTATCATCCTAGTCCTCCTACAAGACATTGTCCTGTGTTTAGCGAGTTCTGGCCCCCTAATTCACTCTAGCAACCCTTAGCTTGCCAATTGTGCTAAGTCAACACCTAGGCACATAATTACCTCTCCTTGAATGTTATGTGCAGAAGTAATCCAAGTCTACTTAGTAGAGCCAAGTTGGGTGCACCAAGGTCCCACACTAATGCCTCAGGTTTAATACCAGACTAGGCCATTAAGTGTTACTAACCTTTCACCCTTTTTATGGTGAACCTGATTCGCACATGGCCAATCTAGTTTAGGCATACTAGGTTCTTATTCTAGCTCATTAGCCCTGAGACTTGCCTAGGTAACTAGGCATACTAAACCTTTGCCCCTAAGTGTACCAGGCTTTTACTTTCGTCCCTTAGGTTTAAGACCTGACTAGGTGTCCAAGTGTTGATAAGCCTACACCTTCCTTGGTGAACCTTGAATGATACTATACTTGGCGCCTACTACACCTCAATAAGTTGGCCATTACTAAGAATCATGCTCGTTCTAAGTGCTCATTGTATTTTCTAGCACAAACTAAGGTCCCGAACACACTAACGTAGCCTAACTACCTCATGCCTCCAAGGCCCCTCAAAGTGCTCCATTAACTTAGCTTGTTCTAAGTCACTTCCTACTTAGAGCTCTTGGTGTTTCTCCTGATTCCCTTAGGTACGTTGCACTTATTTGTGTGTTAATCAACTTCTCAAGCCATGCTTAACTCCCACATTATCTATTCTAGGCCTCCCATGAGCCTTAAAGCTCACATTCAACCCAAAAGCGCTTATATACCCCAATTAGCCTTATAGTGTCTTCCTTGGCCCTTAGATGTTTTCATTAACTTTCTACATTTCTTGTGGATCTTGAACCAATCTAGGGTTAATGAAATACTAGCCTAAATTATATCTTACTTGGGATTGTGAGTTGCATTACATGGAAAGAAATGAAGGTATAGAGTTATTCCTCCTAATAAACCGTATCAGTATGTAGTTGCATTTGAATCATCAAATTCAACAATTGCATATAGTTGCAAGAAGTTTGAGCGTGTTGGGATTCTGTGTGCTCATGCTTTGAAGGTCCTGGCCATACAAAATATTAACCATATTTCTGATCAATATGTATTAAAAAATGAAGAAAAGATGCTAAGAAAAACAAAGTTATGACATCTATCTCCTCAAAAAACATTGATCATAAAATGAATATGGGTTCACGGTATAAGGTTCTATTGAATTTATATGCTAATTTGGTTGCTTGAGCTATTTGATGTGAGGATTCCTTTAATCTTCGTGTTCTTGGTCAAGAAAAGACTCTAAAAAAAGTGGAAGCTACAATTAAGAATTTACTTGTTGAAGAATATTCTACAACAAAAATTTATTTTATTGAGGATAACTATGATCAAAGTACAAAGTCAAGTATTCATGGTAGCATTAAGGGAATCAAGCACAAAGGAAAGCTTAACTAATTTAGATCTAGTCGAAAGTGTGCTTTAGAAAAAATTACTAGAAAAAGGAAACATCAAATCAATGAATCAAATGATAAAGTATTGGTTGAAAACTTAATAGTCTTATATAACTTTCTATTACATTCTTGCATATTCAGTTAAATGAGATTGAATTTTTTTAGTGTATCTTAATTACTTGTAGAGAGGACTTTGTAGAAAAGTCAAAACAGTTACAAAGAAGAATGCAGTAAAGGGGATGGTAAATGGTTATAATAATTAACTTTTGGCATATTGTTGCTATTCATAGTTACATTTAAACAGTAGGTTATAAAACCTGACTTTCTTTTTTTATGAGCATAAAAATAGGGTACTGCTAATTTAACTTCAAACTTAAATCATCAAGAGAATGAAGTAATTAAGCTACCTCAGTTTATGCAGGTATTTTATATATCCCCACTTTATGTTATTTTATTTATTCTTAAGTGTTTGAACAATTTGCGTTGACTTTTGTCCTAAATGTTTTAGGGAGCTAATTTTTATATTTCATGCTCAAACTCTAGCCCATTAGATTGGTTTAGCTTGTCTTTGATTCAAATGGATATGGTATACATACCATAATTTAATTAAAGTATCTCTCTATACTATTTTTACCCTTTTTATTTTTAATAATTGCCTATATGTTTATTTATTAAGTTTTTTATGTCATCTAGCAGCATTGCATTGCTAATTGCACGAAAAATTTATCTAGAAATATAGTATTTTCTCTTATAAGTTAGAACGTATATGTTATGGTACTTACAATATATTTTTATTTTTATTTTTATTTTTGTTTAGGCTCAAGAGTTGAGGGCACTAGATCCCAAGGACTAATTTACAAATACCAATTCTTGATGCTACAGTAAAGACTTTGGGAGCATAATATCGTCTTTTGTTGACCATGAGTTAGGATTAATTTAGGAAGATCAGTTATGATCCATTTCTTGTTTTTATTTTTAATCTTTGTTTAGAGGAATTCTATTGTATTTATTTTGAAGTGTGCAATTTCAGACTCGTTTAGCTTAAGTGATGTTGTAAAGTACCAGAATATAATATTTATAACAAACAATACTATAATAATTTGCGTTGCTTTGAGCTCTAGATTGCTATCTAAATTTTTCAAGTTTGGATGAGACATGCTGAAAATAAAAATAAAAGTAAAAATAAGAGAAAGTGGATTACAAAAATTGTAAACTATATTTATTCTTGTACCAAATAAATATTCATACATTGTTGGATCATGTAAATAAATGAAATCCTTTGCTTGTTCTGCACCTAATTTCTTGGACCAATCTTTTTTTTTTCTTGACCACTTGCACCAATCTACTTATATAAATTCCATGTTTCCCTTATCAGAGCTATTGTTAATGTTGTACTTTAGAAGACAATAACCAAAACCATAATCCTTTAGATTGGGTAGTGGTTTGAATTCATATTTTGCTTCGAGTGTTTTCCTAGGTGCCCTAAAGATGGAGTGGGAGTAGAAGCGAAAGTGGGAAAGTGGCTTATTAAATATATACTATATTTAAGAGCGCCTCGAAAGTGGCATGTATAATTTTAATTTTATCATAATTTTCATAGAAATATATGAGATAAGTATGAAACTTAATATATAAATCAATTGAAAACAATAATTTGGAAACAGAATGCAATGCTTAGGAAGTATAAACCATATCTTCTCTTTTTAAATGAAACAAAAATACATAGCCTATTCTACCAACAAAAAAAAAATAGAGAGAGAGAATGCAATTCTCCTATACTGTTAACTCATGCATATAGAGAAGTGAAATTGCAGTAACTTTTTTATTAAGTGTACTTTTTGTAACACGTGGCATTTATGGATTAGTGGCACATTGCTTGGGATAGAGAAGAGGGTACAGGAGAGTTGCATTCATAATGTGATATTCCAAAATAATTGACTATGATCATGGAGTGTTAATTAATCATTTCCTTGAAACAAAGTACCGACCAAACCACAAACTTCTTCTATTGCATGCAAATGACTTCTGTTGATTAAACCTCTCCTTCGATCACGCCGTCTTCCTTGCCCTTGTACTCAAATTTCCTCCTATTCTCAACACATCCGGTCTCCGTCACTTTTCTCCTAAATGTTGTATAAGTTGGTTTGGTAGTAATTCAAGTTCTGGAAAAATAGGTATTTCTTCCCCTTTGAATATCTATGTACCATGTCAATCTCAAAAACTGAAAACTCTAAATAAATTGAAAAAAAAAAATTTCATAAAGCATGCAACTTCATCTAACGATTTTTCCAAAGTTACATTGTATGCAATTTGTAGAGAGTACTCAACTCTTGCATCCACTAGTTATCTTTTATTGCTTTTGCTTCTCCGCGTGCAAAAGAATAATAACATTAAAGTTATAAACAATTTTAAAATAGCGAAGTTACAAATTAAGATGGCGTGATAAACAGTTAGTGATTGAAGCAAATTTTTTGTGCACAACCTGCTTGAATTTGGCTTGTCTAGTCTATCAGTTTATAGAATTTACTGTTGTAGAATTAAAGTGTGAAGTTGTAGCACTACTATGTACAAAAACTATTATAAAGTGAGAATTAGATTTTTTTTTTTCTTCTTCTTCCTTTTTTTTTTTATTTAGAAGTACTATTGCAAGTGTACAAGGTAAAGAGGTATTATTACTATAATTAAAGTGAAGACGAATGAAAGCTTTTTCGATTCCTAGAGGACAACCGAACCCATGAGCGGACCCAAGTTTTTTTATAGTAGAAGGATCAAAATAAATATTTTCCTAAATTATAATTTATGCATGGGAATTTGTCCAATTTTAAGAAGTGACAAAAATGCGTTTACATTTAAATTCTAAAATAAATTATAAGTATTTTATAATTTTAGAGGAACCGAACCTCTGCTAATCCCTTTTAATTCCGCTCGTAACTGAACCAAATTATTTAAGACATTGTATAAGAAGTAAAGAGGTTGAAGTTAAATTCTGAAACTCCACAGTAGAATCTTAGCCATTATGCGAGATGACCGAGAAATATTTTCGTCTTGTATAGATTCCACGCCTCTCTCATAATTTCCTTTTGAAAACAGAAAGGAACTTTCCATGCTCAAAGCATTGAACGTTGAACATTTTATAGAAGGAAAAAGAAAAAAAGAAAAAAGAAAAAAGAGAGCGATGGTTACAAATGTTAGTTGTAGCCAATCAATGGAAGAAATAAAGTGTGAGGAGTAGGGACAAGGACAAGAGGACAACACAAGCCCTTTATAAGAAGGCTCATAATGTTTCTATATATTCCCTGTATATATTATAATACATAGCCATTATTTGCTATAAGTGTGTTATGTATCATAATTAATAGATCCATAATTGCTTGCATCCCCCTGACCAATATTAATTTGGTTCTTTAAATCAACTATTGCCTATAAGCGAATTTGAAGTTATGGTGTCTGGAAATCTATTCTAGAAGTTTCAAATTTGGACTGTTTCTACATTTAAAATTTGTTTTGGTTTATGCGAAATTAAGTAAATAAATTGAAACGTTGGGCAGATTAACTTCCCTTTATGAGAAGATTTATTTTCAAAGTTTTCTCTATTACTATATGCAGGGTTGACTATATCTGTGATTCTCAATCTTTAAATGTTGGTTCAATTTCATCCCTAACATCCACCTTGTTCAACTATTGCCCCTAACAACACTAAAATGTTTCATTTTTACTTCTTTTTGGAAGAAAATCGTTATAGTGGATGAAAAAAATGCCACATTAACCCAAAATTGTAGGAAAATTGTCAAATTTGACCCCTTTGAAAACTTGTTATATCTCAAAAAAACCCTAAGATCTTCTCATTCATCAATTTTGCCACTATTTCCATCTCTATCATTTCCAAGCTCCTTCGACGTTATGTGTCACCACCACTTAAAGCTGCATGGTAGCTCGAGAATCAACAGCCCCAAAGGTGCTGCCCTATTGCCCATCACTGCTTGCTCCTGTGCGGCTAAACTCCCTTTGACCTCCGCAAATCCTTTCCATCTTCTTCCCCACCTTTCCCCCAAAACCATCTAGTCTGCCTCCACACTCTCCGTCTCCGGCCCCGAAAACCTCCTAGTCCGCCTCTTCCCTCAAGTTTACTTCATCCCAAAAACCTTCAAGTTCGCCCCCAACTTCTTAGACTCCTCCACCTCAAGCCCAGCAATTGCCCATGCCCAGCCTCGAAATCGAATCCATTGCACCACTCGCTATCATTGATGGGTTGTGATAGCTACTAAATGATTTTATGTGACTTGTGGGATAATGGTTTAGAAAAGCTAATAAGTTGTGAGATATGTTGAATTTTTTAGGGAATCGGATTGTTTGGGAGGGAATAGCAGCAAGGGGAGAGTTCATCATCGGATATAAGATATTTTTTTTTTTTTTTTTGGGAGTAGATGAAGGACAAGATTTATGGTGGCTAAATCGTTAGATGGGAAAATTTAGGGTTTATGGGGAGAGAATAAGTTTTTAGGGGTCAAAGCTGAAATTTTTTTCTTACAATCTTGTGTTGAGGTGACATCTTTCTGCTCACCATAAACATTCGCCGATCTGAAATAGGGTAAAAATGGAACATTTTAATAATGTTTAGAACAAGAGTGGAGCATTTTTATGATGTCAAAGATGAGAGTTGAATAAAGTAAAAATCAAAGATGAGAGTAGAACAGCATTTAAAAATTGGGGTTACGGACACATTTAACTCACCATAGGTATGAGTGGTGTTAAATTAATAGGCTTGCTGTGCCTGTTTTAGGGTGGACAGAATCTAAAGGCCATTTGAGTGGCATGTCAAGCCGAAAGTATGCGGCAGATGAGGAATGAAATGCAAGATAAAGAAAAGTTTGGGATCGCCCATGCAGTCTGCCCTCTGCAGAACCATGGTTTTGAATTCTACTGGTGGTATACTATAAACCCACTTTACGTATTAATGGCTAGTTGATATTTTTCCTGTTTTTAGTAAAAATTAATGAAGGCTGTATTACATAAAACATGCTCCATCAATCTTGGAAAATTTGAACTATTTTCTATTTTTAAAAAAATTTTAGCTGTCAACTATTTATTATTCTCATTTAAACTCTCATTATATAAAATATTAAATAAAAATTTCACCATTTAAAACTTAAATAAAACTAAAAGAGATTATTTTCTTTTAATTTTAATTTTAGAGAAAAAAATAGAGAGAAAAATATAACTTAATATCCGTGTGCATGGAAACGGGTCAAAAAGAAATTGAACAAAGGAAGTACACAGTGTGTCTATAGCTTCTGAGTTGGAAATATCTGAGACTCACCAAACTGGCTGGTTTGATGTACATTGAAAAATACCAATAACTTGGAATTTACGGAGTGGAGCACCTTGACGTTTCGTAGGTTCCAAAGAGAGTTCATTTTGTTTCTCTCTTCTTAAAGATAGAGTCAGAAAGTTTCTTTAATGAGGGCAAGAGCTATATATATTAAAAATAATGGAGGTAAATAGTTACATATTTTAAAGAATTATAGGATTAAAATATATGCTTAATTATCATAAGCTTATACCTTAAATGTATAATTTTTTCAAAATTGAGTGGGGGGAATTGCCCCACCCGGCACTAAGTGGCACTGCCCTGCCTCTTTTTCCTTCAATGTGTTTTCAGGAAGAAGGTCTCTTTGAGTATTAAAAGTTTCATAAATTTCTATTTCAACCTGAAATGCTTATATGTTTTAAAATGGGTCATAAAATTTTGGAAACCATGTAAATAATTAGTTCTAAATTTACTGAAAGATAATTACTTAAATTTAGAAATCCAATTGACAAACAAAAAGAACTAATAATTTAAAGGGTCTATTGATTATTAAAAAATTATTATATAAATTAAATTTAATGGGTAAAACTACAAAATAAACTTAAATTAGAACTTTAAAAAATTGATATTTACTGTGATTCATAATTTCCCTTTTTTTAGTCATATAATGAAAATTTTCAGGATTAACTAATTACACAGGTATGAAACTTTAAGACTCATACAAAAGATAAAAATTTTTAATAACGGAAAAAGTTTAAAAATTTTATTACAGAAAAATGTCTTATGGTAGGTTGAGAAACAATGACAAGCGGTATAGGATAGATTGAGAAGAACTGGAAAACCGTAAAAGTATACATAGTTGTCATTTATTCATAGTTGAAAATTTTGAAAAAGTATGTGGCATTTTATTTAAAATTTTTCATTTTCCTTCTCCAAATTTTGCTGAGTAAAATTATGAGTACACAAATGTTTAAATGATTTAGAAAATCTCATTCTATAGCACTCATTTGTTAAAATGGAAATTTTTTGTTTTATATATTTTAACAATAATAATTTTTATGATTATAGAAAATGTTATCTCATCCCTTAATTATGCAACACCCCTTTACATTGATTGGAGCAAAATTTGAGAAGAAAATAAAAAGATTTTCACAACTAAATTGGTATGTCATATTTGATTGAACAAGTGATTCTAGTGATCAACCAGTAAATGTTCGTGTTTTGTACAACTAGATATGTTCTAGTTACTGGTGGAGTTACCTAAGAGTTAAAGTGATGTTGAATGTAACTAAGCCATTATTGCTTGGATTCTTTCTATAGGGTCCTGAGGGCAACTGATTTTTTTTCCCCAATTTGGTATCAAAGAATACTTAAGATATACAAGGCATGTTATCGAATTGGCTACAACTTAGTGTTTAGGTGCTTTAAATTAGATAGACAATGACTCAATCTCTATTTCTAAACTAGAGAGTGGCAAACACACAGTTGAAGTTTAGTATAGGAAGAGTGATTATTCCTTCGAGAAAGAAAGGGTTGTTGATAAAGGGCTAGAACATAGTTATTCCTCACCAATGCAGGTCCACCAATCAAGGGGATAATTGAAAACAAAATTTTTGGTTGTTAATGAATGACCCCACTATGTGAACGCCTTTAAAAATCCTAGTTCTTCTATGATGGTCACACTTGAGCTTGAGGCTGGTAATCAACGAAAAGGTCATGCTTGAGTTGTTCCAAAAGCTGAGCTACATAGAAAATAAAGAAATTCCACCTGAGCAAGAAAACAGTTGACCTTTGTTAAATTGATAAGTAGTAAGCATGAATGACTAGAATAATCTTCAAATTTGATGAAGCCAATGACTAAATGTGTTTTTACCACATTGTTTGACTTAACAAATCACTGGACTTTATAGGTAAGCAAAGCATGACATCAACCATAGGTGATTCCTACTCCTCAGGTGTTCTATCATATTCGGCTAGAAATGGGTCCTAGGTAGCTGTCCCTCATTGGCTACCCAAGAAGCCACAAAGCTCATAAGCTACAACTATTTAGGTGTTGGTCACTACTCAATGTTTGGTGCGCTCAGCGATCTTCTTAGGAAGTATAAACCATATTTTCTCTTTTTAAGTGAAACAAAAATAGATAGTCTTGCTATCTAGAAAAAAACTAGCTTTAAGTGGCTTCCAGGATGTTGTATGCATTGATCCTATAGGTCAGCTTGAGGGCTTATGGGTAAGCTGGTATGGTTCTATATCTTGCTCAATGTTAGTCACTTGGACCTTCTTATTTTGCTCCAATTACGGGATAAACTTTGGCATGAATGGTATTTGGGACTTGTTTGTAGTTATCCCACTATAAAGGAAATAATTATAGTATGGGCACATATATATACTATTTTAAGCAGCATGGATTTTCTGATGTTGATATTAAGAGACTTTAATCAAGTTTTATTTTGGTGGGATAAGATAGGTAAAAGCTTTTAATATTATCCAATGCCCAATCAACTGTTTGACTTAATCCATTAGTTTGATCTAACATCATGGACCTCATTTCACTTGGACAAATAACTAGGACAGGGTTAACAACAAACTTGAAGTTCTTGATTGAGGTTTTTGTTCTCAAGAATGGCTTGATATATTTTCGATGGCAGTGTGCTTTCTAATCTCATAATTCACTATTAGATCATGCCCTTTACTTTTGATTGCATGTAGTGAAAAGCCTTTCTTTCTATTAGCCTTGGAGATTTGAATTTTATTATTCCCACCTTCATCTCATAGAATCATCAATGAGATCTGGTCTTCTCAAGCTATCGGTGCTCCTATGTTCAAACTTATAACAATGTGCAAACAAGCTTTACCAAGACTTCATTATTGGAATAAAAACAAGGGTGGCAATATTTCTACATGTCTTAACCTGAAGCATAGTTGCTTTTTAACATTCAATTTTATTCTTCCTCTTTTGATTTCCAAATTCTTCTCCTTAGGAAAGAAAACAATATCTATAACTTCTAAAGGCTGAAAAACAACTATAGCTGCAAAAATCTAGAACCAATTAGGCTATATATGGAGATACTAAAACTATATTCTTCCATTAGATAACTAGAGTTCAACATATGTAAAGTCAAATATCTACCTATCAAGATGGAATCTAGAATTGGATTCAAGTTATTTTCTAAACCTGATAATTTGTTTCAAGCCATTTATGCAAATAGCTTTTTAACAGTAAGGATTTGTGACTTAAATCTAAACCAAAAAAGATTATTTTACAATCATATAGCTTGAAAACTTTCTCAAAAAAAAAAATTCAAAAACCCTTTATACCTTCCAAAGTTCAAATAAGCATTTTTCCAGATTGAACCTAATAGGTTCCAAACTGCTTCCTATAAAAGTCACTAACACATTATTAGTCCATTAGTCACCTGAGAAGTGTCATTATTTTTGTAGAATATATCGTAGTTAAGGCAAGCAAGTAGAACTTATATCACTCTAATTCTAAAAGCTCAGCAGCTATGGAATATTAGTAACTTCCTCCCCATTAACTTGTGCAATGTCATCAATAAGATTATTTCCAAAGCCTTTGGTAAATTGAATATGGCCATTTTTTACACTTTCCAGTATTTGGCTACTAGAATGCTTGTATACTCTTTTAGGTCATTTCAGCTACAAATTAAAAGAGTAAGCCTCATGTTTATATGGCCGCTTTGAAACTTGACATGTAGAAAGCATATTATAAAATGAGTTATAGTTTCCTACAATATGATCTAGAACATATTGGTTTTCATGATAAATGGGTTAACTTGATTATGCAATGCATTAAGATGGTCTCATATTCAGTTCAAATCAATTATTGCACAACATATTGGTTTTCTCTTTCGATGGGTCTCCATCAAAGTGGCCATTTATCACCATGTTTGTTTATTCTCTATGCAACAACATTTTCTTCATTTTTACACAATCTACATCATTATGGTGTCTCACTTAGGCTTATGGCTATTCACTTTAGTATGGTTATTTCCTATTTATCCTTTGTCAATTACCATCTGTTATTTTTTTTCCTTTTATTAACACAATCATAGTGTTAAAAGATGCTTTTAAAGAGTATAATATTTTTTTCGCCCAAGTTGTTAACCTTAAAAAGTAGGGATGGTTATTCAACAAAAATATCCTATAGTGACTCAGTGCATTTTACATGAAATTATTCCTTTTAAGAACAATAATCAAGTGTTGAAGCAATTGAGCATCCTTTTCCATTTTAACTATTAATGTTTGATTTCTCGTAGGGTCAATTATAAGGGCAATTAAGGTAGGGTTTAAGGTTTTAATCTTAAGTTTTATAATTTATGGTTTAATTTTTTTGTTTAAAAAACAAAGAAATTTATTGCTAAAGGGTTTAGGCTCGACTCGCCTTGTTTAATTATAGTACCCTTAATCTCATCACTTTGGTGTTTAATGTATTTTAGGATTGAGAGACCTAGGCCTTTAGGGTTTAGGGCTTGTTTTCAGGCGCAAGTACAATAAAGTTTATCTTAATGAGTGTCAATTCCCTCGAGCTCAAAAAGTCTTGATTTAATCTCTTTCTAGCTCGATCACCGAAGAAAGGCCTAACTCATTTACACCCATAATTAATCTTATTTCATGAGCTGTCTATGTTTAGATATTAGAGTATTAGACTTTATAAGTTATCAAACGGGTTTTTAAGCCAACAAATTTACACCCAAGAATTTTATCCAACTATTCAAAAATGGAAGATGAGTCATTCTTCATGTAACATTGAAGGGTAACTACATTCATAGATAAAGTGACTATTTTCATAAATTGAGCAAATGAAGGGAGATTACTATCATAGTTGGAGTTACTAACTGGTTCAGTTGCTGAAAGTGTAATGGTAAATTGGATTGGACTAAGCAATTGAACTAGTCACTCGATCCTTTACATATAATTACATAAAATTCTAGAGAGACAACTGCACATTCAATCACTTAGTAAGGCCATTCTTTACTTTTTAAGGTCAACATATGAATAATTTAGTTATTATATAAAGATAAGATATTAAAGTTGTCAATTCAAAGGCTAGCAAAAGTACTAAGAGCATACTTTTATTGTAATCTTTATATTTTTGTCTGAGTGGATTTTCTTTTATCTATGGATGTAGGCTAGTTAAGAGCTAAACCACATTAAATTATTGTATGATTGTTTGAATATATTTATTGTTCCATCACCCGTAATGGATAATTAGGAATTTTTTTTCCCAACAGTCTTCATTCTGATCCTCTGTTGGATGTATGCTCAAGGGAACCTACCCCCAAGTGTAGAACCCGGCTACATCGCTGGAGGGTCAAAAAGAGTAGGATTCTATCCCTTGGCCCCATCGGGTTTGTATACGCTGACATTTTATCCATTCTCATTAAGATTGTACTCGTACCAGGCACATGAGCATGGCAAGATATAGCCTTACATTCTTCATACCACCTGGATGTCTTAGTAGACTCAGCATGGGAGTAATATATCTGACACATAGGCTACCCAAGGTGAGCGTGGGGCTAAGGCGAGCAGCAAACTCAATATCATGCCTCCAACCAACATGAGCGTAAGGACGATTAAGATGATGATACTTACGATTTAAGCTTGTTTTTTTTTCTAGTATTTAGAATCAATATTACAAGATATAGAGTCTATGTAAATACATTCATAGTATAGGGACAAGGGGACTACCAACTTATTGAGGATCGAAAGGTAATTGAACCAGTATTAAGGCATTGTAGGAAACTAGAAAGTGAGAGTGGTAGGAGGAATCAATCTTTGGCCTAGCCTAGGGATATGATGTCCTTTTGCCACCTGAACTCAGGTGGCGGGAAAGTTTGGTCCTCTAGGCGTTTGCATACTTTCATTTATTTAAGTACCTTGTATTAAATTAACTTTTGTATTTTTTTTAAATTAATTTCAATTCAATTTTCATTTCATCAAATTATTAATTCATTTAAAATAATTACATATCAATTTATTTAAAATGATTTTACAAATTGTAATTATGATACATACAGTTAAAATAATTAAAAAAACCTAAATCTTAAACCAATGATTGGAATTTCACTCCCTTATGGGGCTACTAAGTTGCTCAATCAAATGTTTTCCTGGCTCTACCCCACTAGGTGACCAACATTTTTAGTTACTCGGTGTAGTTGCCCCTTAGTCATTAGTTTATTGCGACTAACACAATAGTGACTGAGCAGGCAACTACAAGATCTTCTCTAACTGCTATGCAATTGATATGATAGTCATTTTTTTGTGTTAGTTTAGAGATTTATTAAACGCAAAATATTATAGATAAAGATTTATTTAACTAAATAAGATCTAAACTTCTTGGGTTAATTAAAATTTGTCCTATGAGGTTTAGGTGAAATTACCCTTTATCCTATTCTATTTCAGAAATATACAATTTGCCTCATTCTTTTCAATAAAACTCAACAGTAACTTCTGAAATCTTAATTTAGACCCTATGATAGTTATTTTTATGTAATTTAAATCTGTATGATATTTGTTTTACAGTTAATTGATATTTAAAAAATACTGTTTTCTTAAACTATCTATTAATTGTAAAAAGAGTACTATATAAATTGAAATTACTGAAAAATTGCTAAAATAATATCTAAATTAAAATTTTAGAAGTTGCTACTGAACTATATTTAAAAACATAGATAAAATATATATTTCTAAAATATAAAAAAATAAAATATAATTTCATGTAAACCTGATAGGCTAAATTGTAATTAATCCAAACTTTTCATCACTTGTAGAATTAATTGTCAACCAATTTGATAACTAATGTACTCTAGGCATTATTTCTCTACATATTAAATATATGCCAAGCATTTTTCCTATCAAAAGGCGTGCGGGGTTTCGAATAATTGGGCTGACTTTTGTGAGAACTCAAGTACTAAGGAATTGACAGAAGGCCAATGCAATGCGTTCCCGCTCAATATTTTTGTTTTGTTTAACGTAGCAAGTAACAGGACTTTATGGAATGGAAGGAGAAGTGATTTTTTTTCTTTTTATTTTTTTGTTGTATTTAGAATCAGTATTGCAATGTAATCCCTCCGTTCCACTATCTTTGCATAATTTAATTTTTTTAACTAGTTTAATTTAAATTTACTTAAGTTATTATTTATTTAAAAAAAATTAAAAAATATATATATTTAAAAACTATAAATATTTGTTTATTATTCATATATAAAAGTTTTTTATTTATATATTAATATATTAAAAATAAAAAATTATAAATTAATTACTAACAAGTAAATAATGTAAAGAATTTGGGACGAAATAAGTATAAAATTTGAAGGTTTATAGCTATAATAAGAGGATGTCAACCTCTTCAAGATCACAATACCATTAAACCCAGTATTAAGATATTGTGAGAATTTAGAGAGAAAAGAAGGGGTGGGGATTTAGGGCCAATTCATTTTGTCTAAAATCAACTAACTTTTTTTAATTTTTACATTTTCTTTACTTAAAACCAATTTTATTTAAAATTCAATGTTATGTAGATACAATAATCAATTTGAAAGTAAATTTTTAGGATGTTGTTAAATTTGTATGATTTTTTTTTAAAACTTGAAACTAGAAAAATTCATAAAAAGTTAGTAAGATTAGAAAAATTATATTTTACAATTGATTATTACAACTACATAATATTGACTTTTAATTAAAATTAATTTTAAATAAAAAAAATATAAAGTCATTTTGTAATCAATTGATAAAAGTTAAAATAAATTTATTGTTAAAACTTGGTTGTGGGGGTTAATGTCTCTCTTACACGACAAACTAGGCTGGCAGTACAGTAATATAATTTTCATGTGAATGGAAATACATCAAGATTTGATTTGGACAGTAGTAAGTAAATGTTAGACAATAAAAGCTTATAATCGGAGAATGAAAATCTCGAATAAGACTCCGGTTCACACGTTCACACTAGATTCACAAATAAAGCACCACTACAGAGTGTCTAATATAATATTACGATTGTTCGATTTTCGAATTCTATCATCCAATCCTAAATTACAATTCTCCCTTGGTAAATATACAAGTCAAAAGCAAAAGGAGTTGGACAACCCTAAGCATGAAGCACTACATCCATTTTAAGTTCTCTGCAGCATTGTAGTTTTCTAATTTAGGATTTGATTTGAATTTATTTATATTATTTTTTTATTAAAAATATTTTAAAAAAGTTACATAATATAAATAAATTTAAATTAAATCTAAATCAAAAAATTGAAATTAAGTACGAGAACTTGGACGATCGTGTATTGAATTTGATTAGAGATTTTATATATAGTGGTAACTTATTTGAGAAATCATAAGGGAGCCAAAAAAAATAAAAGAAATCAAGAGATTTCCTTTTTATTATTTTTAAGACATGCCAAATTCCAAGCTGGAAAGAACTGGTGGGTGTCCCACGCTTTCTGGCATAGCTAGGGTCGATCTGTCACCATTTTCTTTCTTTCGGCGATAATGGCCCCGTTTTCTCCACCCTTGTTCCCATTTCCCCTCCAATAGACTCGACTGACTTCCCTCAAAACACTGGTCCCTCATAATACAATCAATTAGATGTTTTCTTATGTAAAACTGGAATTCATCATCATGATTTTTAAAAAATATATACTTTGACACAATTTTCAATTTAAGTACTTTGGACATTTCAAATTCTTTCAAAAATTTTCTTACTTTTTTATGATTTTTATTTTACTATTTACCGGTTCTTTTTATTTGTTACTCTGTATAGCCCAACTTAACTCGAAAAGAAGTGATTTTTTTTATTTTTATTAATATTTTTTACCATTCCAAAAGATTCTAGTAATATTTTCTTTTTCTGGTAAGATCAAATTTTAAAAAATACATAGGAGTACCTCCAGAACATTTTTTTTTTTTTGTGAAACGAGCATAAGTTTCATAATTGCTTTTGTTTTATGTAAAAGAACTATAAAAAAGAAATTTTTTTGTTAAAATATTTTGAAATGTTTTTTTTTATATTAAGAAGCATGATAGAATTTATAGATGATACTCCCTCCGTCCCAGTTTTGTTGAAACATTTCCCTAGATACGGAGATTAAGGTAATGTAATTTGTGTTAATTTTTTATGTAGTAAAAGTTTAAATAATGATTAAAAAAGAAGATTCTTTTTTAGATTTTGTGCAGTGAGAGATTGAGTGGATATTAAAAAAAGAGTTTTTATTAGGTTTTGTGTAAAATGATTATTTAATTGTTTAAACTTTTCCAAAAGAGGAAACGTTTCAACCTTTTAGGACATCCCAAAAAGAAATATGTTTCAAGTAAACTGGACAGAGGGAATAAAAATTTACAGAAAGATACATACTATTATAATAATTAAAAAGATAGGCAAGTCAGTTTTTTTTATATCAAAATGATTCTTGAACTAGTATTATAAGACATGTTGTAAAAAAGTAAGGAGTTCAAGATTTTAACTCTGAAACTCTCTTATATCTCCTATAGCTCTTAGTCACTAGACTAAGGGGAAGGGGCTGCTATGAAATATTTCAAATTAAGCACATGAAATGTTAATATTTGATGAAAACATAAAACAATTACACAAGTCGCCCAACAAAATTTGCTCACAATTGCACTCTTCTCCACTCCGTTGAAAATGCACGCCATTTTTTTAAAGAAAAAAAACTAATAAGGTTGGGTTAAAAGATCTTTTCAGAAGTAACAATTTTTTTTTTATGTGAACTTATTTTCTCCATAATACGTACACCAATTGAAGGACAATAATTTTTTTCTTGGGTATAAAAAAACAACTAAGGACAACACATTAAAATATCTAGGAAATACTTTTAGTTACTTCTTTGCAAAACCTGGTACCTTTATATATCTTTTCTTGTTTTACTCTAGAAAACATGAAAATGTTTGTGAAAAATGCACTCCCTTCATCCTATAAAGAAGTACATTTTTTACGTATGAAGATTAAGTTGTATGCAGTTTATGATATATTTTTTATTTTTATCCCTAAAATTAGAATTAAATAATTTTTAAAAAATTATGTGCAGTAGGAATTTTAATAATGATAAAAAAAATTTTGAGTAAAATCCACAATAGTCACTTAACTTATTTTTTATCCTAATTGGGTACTTGACCTTAAGATTATTCTAGTGAGCAACCTTTTTTCTTATTGCATGGCCCATCCAGATGTTTTCCATTAATTTTAACATTAAATTGGATGGAAAATAATGATGTGACATTAAATAATATCAAAATAAATTTAAAATGATAATTTTAGTGCTCAAATTTTTTCAATCACTAATTTTAACCCCTGAACTTCCACTAAATTAATTCTACCTCAAAACCCTAGCCCTCAAAAGCTGTTCTCCTAGTAGCCGCTGCCAACGGCCCTCCACCTAATTGCCACTAACCGCCCTCCAACCACCAACCTAGCCACCAACCTCGTCATTGGCCACCCTCCAACCGACCGCCTAGCCATCTTCTAAGAAATCAGCAATCCGAGCTTTGGTACAAAAAACCAAGCTTCTAACTTTTCTCATTGTGGTCAAATTGAAGGTGTGTTCGAATCTCAAGTGTGTCGTGAGATCTTTGACAGAGGACGATTGTGTGAGTGATTCGTAAACCCTAGCCAGTGAGATCTTTATTTGAGGAGGACAGCGGCCTTCTCCGATGATGCTCTTTCTCTTGGAATTCGTGAGCTGATCTATTAAATTCAAGATCAGGAACAAGATTGAGATCTTCAGATTGTCGATTTCTTCAATTCTCAAACTCGATAATCTCAAACCCATTGATCCCCAAGCTCGGATCACAAATTTCGTCGAAGATGGCTAGGCAGTCTGCTTGAGGGCGGCTGAAGGCGAGGTTGGAAGCTAGGTTGGTTGCTGGAGGGCGAACGGCAATGGCTAGGGCGAAGACCATAAAAAATAGTTTTATAATTTTAGGGTTTAAAATCATTGATAGTAAAAGTTAAAGAACTAGAAGTGTAATTTTAAAATTTATTTAATATTTTTTTTGCCACATCATCATTTTTCATTAAACTTAACCTTGAAATTAATGAAAAGTACCTAAATAGGATGCGTAATAAAAGGTAAGATATCTCACTAAGACAATATAAAGATCAGGTATTTGTTTAAGATAAAAAATATTAGGTGACTCTTGGTAAATTTTACTAAAATATTTTCTATTGAGGTTTTGTATAATAGAAGTTTTAATGAAGATTGAAAAAAAATTCCTTCTAAGATTTTGTAATGTAAGAATCTAAGTTGATGTAAATAGGATGTTAAAAACGTTTCAAATAAAAAAAAACGCTTTACTTTCTTAGAACGATTAAAAAAGAAATATGCTTTTTTTTTTTTTTTTTGCGAAGGAAGAAGTATTACTATTTATTAGAAAATTATCAATTGATAACCGAAAAAATAAAATACTTCTTCATCATACCTTATTTGTAACATTACCATTTAGGCGCCTCCTACAACAACAGGGCTTTGGTAGTGTAACCGTTCGTCATGATAATATTTCGGCCGGATCACTGGATTGGCGATCACAGATCCCACGCCACAATCGGATGTTGGGAAAGACCAAAAGGCTATATATCGACCGGCTCGGGGCAAAAAGAGAGTGGTAGAGTGACAGGGGTCAGCCAGTTATTTTTATGACCGCCCAAATCCGAACAGTAGATTACGTGACGATAATGGACCCCGCCATGGAAAGACATCCACTGACGGTTTTGAGAGTTCACTACCAAAGCTGACAGATGCTCCGCCGCATCACTGTCAATAGTTAAATCGCATGGCCCCACCAAATCATTATTCCTTTTCCCAACTTCTCCCTCAGGTTTATGTGCATTTACATTTCACCCCTCATCTTTTCAGAATTGATGATTTCCCTTGCATTTTGGAAGTCGACTTGCATAAATTTTGGTCAATACAGCGTTAAACAACTCTTCTTTTGTCGTTTATATTCTTCCTTCTGTAATTTTTTTCCCCTTTCTATCGTCTCAAATTTGATTATCAGAATGAAAACAGAAGCAAAAGCATAAATTACACGCACAAATTAATACATCAACATTACAAATTAATATATCAACATTGTACTTGTCAACTATAGGAACACTATTTTTGACAATGTCAAAACCATTTTATAAATGATTGTATTTTTAATTCTTCAAACGCGCAAATTAATATATCAAGTATCAACATCATTCTGGCCAAGGCCTATACAGCCAATACCTCGAGGGCGAATGCTTTAAATGGCCAAAGATAAATACCACTTGTCCATATTTTATTACATAATAAATTTTTTTTTTTAAATAAGCAATGGTCAATATTTTCAACTGTCATATAAAATTAATTATAAAAGGGACAGGAGAGTACAATTAAGTTAACTCTGAGAGGAAGATGGATGAAATGAATGAAAATAGAGACAACTCCAGAGAAACAACTCCGAAATAGAAAAACTAAGGCCTAAATGCATTGGTTGGTCCCTTAGCTTTGCTCACTCGCACAAGTTAGTCCCTAAACTTTGAATCATAATGACTTAGTCCTCAAACTTTGATAAACTATGCCCCTTAGTCCTCAAACTTTGATAATCTTTGTGGATTAGTTCTTTGGTAGATGGGGAAATGTGCACGTGTTGTCAAGTGATTTGTGATGACATTGGTGAAAGGCTACTAGTCGAGGTTAGGAGCAGATGGTAAGGGCGGATTCAATGATGATGGCGGCTTCAGTGGCAATAAAGAGGGCGTATTCAATGGCTTTGGGAGTAGATGGTGAGGGTAGATTCAAGGGCGAGGCTGAAGGCTGAAGGCTGATTATCCTACAACTCCTTATCCTTCTTCTCCAAATCCCGCATCTCCTCAAGCTTTTTGTCAGGCTAGCAGGGAAGACATCAATTGATGGTAAAGACTTCCTTTCGACTAGATAGTCCTCAACAATGATAATGAGGGTGGAATCGATGGCCTCTCTAATCAAATTTGATGATGATAGTGATGACCAGGGTGGATTCACTAGCTATAGGGAGTCACGTCTTTCTTTGCTCATACTCCTTCCCAATCTAATGGTCTACTATTTTCTAATTCGAATAAGTCTAAACCATCTGAACGATCTCTCTTCACTGATGAAAAAAAGTAGATACTTCAAGAGATTTATGCCTATTTTGACTAAATAGTATGTTATTGACTGGATTTAGAGTTGAGTATTACTCGAATAAAATCAAAAAGACTAATAATATCCGGATAAAATGGTTATCGACTTCTTTTATAGTTCGGTCGATTTAGATCAAAACTGATTTTCATATTTGGTTATCTGATCAGTTATTGGATCATATACTTAAAATTGAATAAACCAAATAGATTGAATAATAATAAATATTTTATCATTATCCATAATGACCCTACATATATAAATTTATTTCATACTAGTTTTTACCATTATCCATATTGACCATACATATATAAAATTATTTCCTACTAATTTTGGACTATATGTTCTCTATTTTTCTTTAATTTTAGATATGAGGGATAAAAATTTTAATATGTATCTTATTTTTTGCATTTACTATGTGTTCAAGTCTTAAAAAGAAAACTGAATAAATTGAACCAAATAAATCGAAATATAATTTGGATAGTTTGAATCGGTTTTGACATGTAATTAAGATAATTCGAATACATTTTATAAAAACCGAAAATCAATCAGATCATTATGTTTTGATCGGTTCCAAATCGAACCAACAAAATGCTCATTCCTAACTGGATTTGACATTGATTTTTTTTCCATTGGAGTCAAGGAAAAGAGGCCAACAGTGTTGAGGAAGAGGCTAACAATGCTGCCAAACTAACACCATCAACCATTCCGTACAATTGAGGGACTAAATCGATCAAACTTTCAAAGTTGATGGACTAAGTCACACTGTCTCAAAGTTAAATGACTAACTCACTTGAGTTTGTAAAGTTGAGAGATCAAATGTGCATTTTGGGCAAAAACTAAACACAACTCACCAAACCAGGTATGACCATATGGTTAAAATTAAAATTATTTTAATTTCATATTTAGGTTTTCGCATTTTCAAAAGAAATATTATTTGCATGTTTCTTTTTTTGCTCTCTGAACCAATGAAATCTGAAACAATACTTAGAATAATTTTTTTAAGGAAAACTTAATTCATTTTTATGAATTTTTCTTTGCACATTAAAATAATATGAAAAAAATTGTTTGCTTTTTACAGAAAAAAAATTTTGAAAGTGCTTTTCAGATTCCTTAAATTGTAAATTCATGAAGTTTTTATATAAATTTTGAACAAAATAATTTCTATATATAAAAATACAATTTCTTTTATAAAAGCAAGACTATGGTGCTAAGGTGGCATTTTTATTAGCGTTAATGCATTTCACTGAAAGAATGGCAATTCTTTTCTCCCTTAAATTTATCTTGTTTGTACGCTTATTCTTATTACTAAAAAATAAAAAAAAAAGAATCAATGATTATCATCAATAGGGGATCAATTAGTTCGTTTTGGGGTCAATCCAAACATAATGATTCAATTGGATTTCAGTTTTTATAAAATATGCTCCCAAAATAAATAATAAACACTTTCTATGAAATCATTCAATAATGAGTAAGGCAAATATGTCTCACACCTTTTATGACTATATATTTATATTTTAATATTACAATTTATAGCCTAAAATAAGTATGAATACATTAAATCCCGTCTCTTCTTAAAACTGGATATACGTACAAACTTGATGTACAAAAAAAGTGAGGAATTTGTAAAAATAATATGTGACATATGTATAAATGAGATCACATATATGTTATTGATATATTCAATGGTATGTATGAATTCAATCCCCCTATAAAATAACAAATATGAATGTGTCAAATCTATTTCTTACCAAAATTTGAGATATGTACAAATCAAACAACAAATATATACGAAACTTGATATATAAAGTAAATGATAGATATGTACAAAAACATGTGATACAAGCATAGAAATGAGATCAGAAATATGTTAAAAATATATTTAATTATATGTATCATATTTATATTTTATAAATGAAATGAAAATTAGGATAAAATTAAATTATTAGTAATAAAATATGGATATGCACGTACAAATCAAACAACTAATGCATATATTTTTTTATGAGAGATTTGTATAAATTATACAAGATAAGTGTACAAATAAAATTATGAAAATTGTCATTAATATGTATGAAACTTAATATATAAAGTAAGTGACAAATATATACAAATTAGATAGCAAAATTGTTATTGATATATTAATTTTTTTGTAAATAATTTTATGATTTCTTCAACATTATTTTTTACATTTATACATATGAATACAAATTTTAATTTAAAAATAAAAAATGGGATAAAATTAGGTAAAAAGAGAAATATTGAGAGCTAAAAACCTAATAAGGCCAAAAACTTCTGAAAATACATACTAGTGCATTTTTTGACTTGCGACTCTTTCTTCCTTTTTGTGATTAGCGGCGATGACGACAACAAAATGGAGCATGGGGCAGGTTGGTTCAACGTTGTAAGGATGGTGGTGTGGTAGTTGTAGCAAACCTGGGTGGTAGCAAGACAAATTACAGGATGGAGGAGGTTGGGCTTAAGGGTCACAGCCTTTTCTTCTCTCTTTCACATACCAATAGCACCTCAGCTCAGCACTTTTGTGTGAGAGAATAACGTGGGTGATGTTTGGGGGCGGGCGATGAATGGCAAAGATGCTTGAACAACTAGCGATGACTTAAAGCTGGTGGCAGAGGAGAGAGTGAAGAGTCCCAGGAAGGCTAGGGTTGGTTAAAAAGATATAAGAGGAATTTCTAGGTGTATTGTCAACACACGCTTCAATAATGATCATAGGATTATTAGATAATTAAAATTCCTAAATTTGCTTGAAGTCAATTAAATATTCTCCACTAGAAAGTATCTCAATGAAGTATGTGAAAAAGTGCAGGTCATGGAGCAATAAGGACCTAAATTATCAATTTTGGTTAAAATTTAGGAGCTAAAATTAGTTTAATCCTTTATTTATTTATTTCTTCCCATGTTTAACAAAGGGTCGTGTGGCAGTTGCGTTGAACTTGGGTGGCAGCGAGACAGACATATGGGTGGATGAGGTTGGGCTATAGGGTCTTGGCTTTTTTTTTTCTTTCTCTCTCATACCAATGATGCCCCTAACTCAGTGCTCTAAAAGAGAGGAACATAAATGGTGTCTAAGGGGTGGCAATGGATGGCAGAGATGCTTGAGCGGGTAGCGATGGCTTTAAGGTGATGGCGGAAAAGAAGTCTAAGAGTATAAGGAAGGCTGGGGCTAGGTGAAAGAACATTAGAGAAATTCTTCAATATGAATAAGGGAAAGATGGCAATTTCACCAGTGTAACGCATGTACAATTGTACATTAGGCATATTTTTGAACAACGCTTCAATAATTGGTCATAGAATTATTAGAAAAATAAAATTTGTAAATTTACTTATAGTCAATTGAATACTCTTTACTTGAAACTATCTTAATGAAGCATGTGAGAAAGTAAAGTTGTGGAGCAATAAGTACTAAAGGGTTAAGTTTGGCTACAATTGTAGAGCTAAAATTAGTTCACTTCTTTATTTATTTGTTTCTTCTTGTGCTTAATGAAGGGGGTGTGGCAGTTGTGGTGGACCTAAGTGGTATTGAGATGGCGTAGGGGTTGAGGAGGTTGGGCTCAAGGGTTACGCCCTTCTTCTTCTTCTCTCTCTCTCCTTCTCTCTTTCATACCAATGATGCTTTAGCTCAGCGCTCTAGCAAGAGAGGAACGCAGGTGACTTTTGGGGGTAATGATGGATGGAAGTGATTCTTGAGTAGGTATCGATGACTTCAAGGTAATGGTGGAGGAGAGAGTGAAGTGTTCGTTGAAGGATGGGCTAGTTGAAAAGACATGAAAGAAATTTTGTAATTTGAACATGGGTAGTATTGCAATTCCATCGGTGTGGGCACATACGATAGGGCGTATTTTCAACCCATGCTTCAGTAATGGTCATAAAATTATTAGAAAATCAAAGTTCCTAATTTTACTTGCAATCAATTAAATATTTTCTACTTGAAACAATCTCCACAAAGTATGTGAAAAAGTGCAGGACATGGAACAACAAGGATTAAAGTGTCAATTGTGGAAAAAAATTAGGAGCTAAAAGTAGCTTATTCCTTTATTTATTTATTCCTTCCCGCGCTTAAACCAACCCTCTCCTTGCCTTGTTTTTCGCATTCAGCCCACCTCCATCTTCCCCTCCAAGTGATGGTCAAATTTTCTGCTTTGCCTTTTCTCTTCTTCCTCAGAAATTCCCATCCTTTTCAAATCATTTTCTTTCTTTCTTTCTTTCAAATTTTATCGATGCCCAAATCTTAAACCCCACTATCTCTCCTCTGATTTTCTCTCTCCAGAAATGGAACCAATCAAATCCAAGCCCATCCCCTGCAGCAACAATAGCACCCACAAGAGCAAGCTAGCCAAAACTTTCCAGAAAGTCATCAACCTCAGAACGGCTACCAAGATCGCCTCTACCAACGGTATCGGAATCTGCGTCCTCGCTCCCCAGAACAAGTTCCAGGAAAAGGGTTCAGACGATCACAAGAATGGGGGAGAAGGCAAGGTCAGGCAGAGGGCGGTCTTGGAGGCGCTTGCTGCTAAGCTTTTTGCTGGCGTCACCGCCATTAAAGCTGCATATGCCGAGCTCCAAATGGCCCAGCATCCTTACAATGGTGACGCAATCCAGGCGGCGGACCAGGCCGTGGTTGAAGAGCTCCGGACTCTCTCTGAGCTCAAGCGCAAGTTTCTGAAGAAAGAGCTTGATCTTTCGCCCCAAATCACGCTGATGCTTGCCGAGATACAGGAGCAGCAGAGCTTGATGCGGACTTTTGAGATCAGCATTAAGAAGTTGGAGTCTGAGGCGGAGCTCAAGGAGTCGGAGATCGCTTCGCTTAAGAAGCGGCTTGAAGAAGGGATTTCATCGAACAGGTTGTTGGAGAAGAAGCTGAATGCGAGCGGGCCTTTGTCGATGTTTGAAACTTTGCAGTTTCCGAGTTTGAATTCGGCCCATTTCGTTCAATTTCTTCACTGTGCTGTTAGATCCGCAAGAAGCTTCGTGAAATTGATGATCAGAGAGATGGAATCAGCGAAATGGGATCTCGATGGGGCGGCCGGAGCCATCGATTCTGACGCCGGATTAGCCAAACCGAGCGACAAGCTCTTCATCTTCGAAGCTTTCGTCTGCAAAACGATGCTCGAAGGCTTCGACTCTCCGGATTTTTTACTGAACAAAGATTCTCCCCCGCCGAGTCTCACCCGCGAGCAGTTCTTCGGCAAGTTCAAAGTTCTGAACCCGGCGAGCTCCATGCGATTCTTGACCCAGAACCCGAAATCTTCATTCGCGAAGTTCACTCGGCTCAAGTACTTGAATCTGGTTCACGCCAAGATGGAGTGCTCGTTCTTCGGGAACCTGAACCAGAGGAAGATGATGAACTCAGGTGAGTTCCCAGACACTTCTTTTTTCCGAGCTTTCGCGGAGATGGCAAAGAGGGTTTGGCTGTTGCACTGCTTGGCGTTCTCTTTGAGCGAGCAAGTCTCGATTTTTCAAGTCAGGAAAGGCTGCAGATTCTCAGAAGTCTACATGGAAAATGTGGGCGACGAGGATTCGCTTTTCTCCGGCGAGATTGGCGACGGAAACCTCGACATCCGGGTCGGGTTCACCGTGGTTCCTGGGTTCAAGATTGGTAAAGACGTGATACAGAGCCAAGTTTACCTGTCGCCGGTGATCACACCGCCGGTGAGTCGGTGAATTTTTTATAGATTTCGGGATCATAACTGTACAGCATCAAGAAATATTCACTCGCATCGATCTCACGCGCCGCCGTCACAAACTGCTGATCAGCCCAAATCTCCGTCAGCTTATACTATGATGAGATTTAATAAGATCACTATTTATAACCGTCGAGATGAAAACTTGTGACCTCGCGGTTATACATGTTGATCTCATATGAGGCTAATCTCACCATGAAATGACCCATCTTACCCCTTCTGGCTTCCGAGGCGGGTGGGTGGCGCTTGAGGTGGCGCGTGAGGGTGTGTGTGGACTAGGGTTTAAGCTGTATTGAGTATTTGGGACCCACAAGTGGAAGGTGACAGGAAAACAGGGAGAAAAATGTGAGAAGGAAGACAAAAGTTGTAGTGTCGCTAATACTATAGTATGTAATGGTTGTATATTTAGTTTATATATATATATATATATATATATATATATATATATATAGCTTCGAGCAGCGTATAATGTTGGTGGCATATTTTAAGAGTAATAATACTAATTAAGATGCCGAAAGAATGAGAGACAAAGTCTGCAACTTTGGCGTGGGATTACAAACATGTAAATATTTGCTTTAAAAGCTTAAAGTTTAAAGCAAGTCCCTTAGCTATCATTGTCTCCGCTTTGGTGCTTTCACTGACCGTAATCTGGATTTGCTACCTTCTCCTTCAGCTTCTTTTCCTTTTTTGGGTCCTCTTCTTTTCTCAATGTTTTCCCCCGTAAGTATAAAACTTGGGTTATGGGCATGTGATGTACCACGGACATGACAGACGTCTAATAATGTGGGTTAAATATAAAACTTGGGTTATGGGTATGTGATGTATCATGGACATTCCAGATGCATAAGTGAATTTTTGAAATTCTTTTTTCTCTTTATAGTCAAAGAGATTTCGGTAGGATGTAATTTCACTTCCTCTCAGATAGAATGGTTTAACTTCAAGTCACGAGAGGTACTGATAATTACTGTGTCCTCCTTATGATTTGATTCCAAGCATTGTTGCCAAACATCTATCATGATGAGGGGGAGAGTAAATGTCAAAACTATGAGGATAATGCAATAGTTACTGAACTTCAACATGATTACATGAGATTCAGTAAGTTATGTTCTAGAATAAGTATGTAATATTTGCTGCAATATTTCAAGGGGGAGAAGGGAGACAATAAGTTTGGTGGTCTTTTTTTTTACTTCTAAGGATGCTTCCATCCTCCTATGTTTGGGGCAGCATTGTTACTTTTGCAGCTGTCTCTATAGTAAGGCAAACAAGAGAAATGTGTGTTTTTCTGAAATTTGAAAGAAGTGAACCAATATTAATAATATTTTTTGAGGGAAAGTGTTGGAGGCTGTAGTTTAACCTCCACTCAAGTCCTTTAGCTACTCTGATGAGTGGCTACAACAAAGGCTTTACGTGTCAATGACATTCAATTGAATAATATGAATGTGATTGTTTTTAGTCCTTTTTTGTCCGCTTAAATCATGATTTGGTTGCAAAATAGGGTTTAAAAAAAAGTCTAATGAGCTAAACTAGATAGTAACTTCCATCAAGCATCAAGCATTAATCTTTAAAGAGAAGATGTATTTACCAAACAGAAAAAGAAGAAAAGATTTCTCAGTCGATCTTCAAAGAGAAGATACTACAAGTTTTGTGGATACTTATGGCCTATGAGTAAAAGTAATGAAACTTAATCAGAACGCTTGCTTTGCCCGGAAGTTGTAAATACTCCATATTTTTTTTTTAAAAAAAAAAAGCAATTTCAGAACGTAGAAATACGAAAATTTTACCCCCCCCCCCCCCCCCAAAGAATACTGTTACAAAATTTTCAGAGGTATTATATTGGAGTGGGTAAATATTTGTGGTATTAGGGCTGATGTGTTTGTAGGTGGGGAGCACTAAAGAGGCAGAAACAGAAGACACATAATGACAGAAATGGAATCGTCAGATTGGCTGTAAGATGTATTAGGACAGGCTGAACAGAGTTCACGGGACTCTGCACCCAAAGCCTGGTTGCCTCACACCTTTTGTTTTTGGCTCTTAGCTAATCCCCTGCTTCCATACCAAAGGACTATCCACTTACCCGTTTTTGATGATTTCATCACTTTGGTGCTACTATTTTACCACTGAATCTTTCTGGTTTTTGGGTAAATTAAACCCCCAACCCACAAACATGGACAGAAAATCACATGGATTGTATGATAAAGTGCAGCTCTACATAAAGCATGACAATACGATTTTGTTCCTTTAATTGGTTATTAGTCACAAATATTTTGTTTACAACATAGGGAATATGATATCTTTCAAACACGTAGACCCTAGTATACTTGTTTATATAAGGTTTTAATCCCCTTGTGCTCCTCAAACTTTGCCAACTTAGAATTCATACTAGGGGTGAGCATGGATTGGGTAAATTCGAAATCTAACCCAAATCACTCCCATTAGGCTGAGTAAAAATTGATCATAGTTCGTGGGTTGGTTCCATATATAGGAGAACCGACAGTTTTTGGGTTGGTTCTGATTCCATATATAACCAACCCGAGGTGGAACCAAACTCGAGATATATATATAATTATATAATACAAATTATAGTTATATATATATATATATATATATATATATATATATATATATATATATATATATATATATATATATAAGAATTATAATGGTTATATTAAACTTTTAAACTGATGTCCAAAATTAAAATAGTATGAAAGTTGTGAGATCATTTATGAAATTTTTCTATATTCATTTAAATCACTTCGCTTCCTAAATCGATTACTCCTGAGTCATTTTGCTTTCGATCTTCCATTCCAGGCTATTCTTTATGAGATAATCATCATATTTTTTTTTCATTTATGAGCCATGTGAAACTAAAAATTCATGACATCTATACATTTTAGGTTTTGATAATAAAGAAGATAGTCTTAAAGACTTAGCTTTCTATATTGAATGTCATACCAATTGATGGCGTTGGGTTAGCCATCGTAGATGTTCCCACTGTGGCTCCACGACAGGGGTAACAGAGACCTCCTGAGGATTGTCGTGTGTGGCCGTCCGGTGATGGATAGCGGTGGCCGAGAAGGGTTTCCGGTGCTGGAGAGAGCCTAAAACGGGGATCCCCCAAAGTAGTCCGGCCTAAAACATGCAGAAAACAGGGGTTAGGAGGTCCCCGGAGTGGTTTTCCGGGGAGGAGCCTCCGATGCCCAAGTCAGTGCCTCTAAATGATGAAGAGTAAGCACAAAATAGACTTGTCAGGAGTGTTTCTCTGGTATGCACAGAAGGGAAAGAATCTCGCCGGAGGCGTTTTTCTGGGATGTCCAGAGGAAAGAGGGGAAGCTAGAACCTGGAGCCCAAAGCCCCTGTCCAGCCCTAGTCTGGCCCCCCTTTTACCGAGAGCCTCCCCTAATGTAAATAGGAGAAAATGAGCCCCTCGGATTGTGACACGTGTATGGACGGATGCCGTCCATACCTCTGAGCAGAAGAGTGGCCAGCTGCCTGCAGGCTTTCTCGGGCAGTGGTTTGTCGAGAAGCGTGTCTCTGCGTGTCAGAGCGCAGACTGCAGTGGCCTGTCAGAGTGCTTGAGGTCGACGTCTAGTGCGTACGGGCGAATATGTCAGAGACTCCTTCGTGGCACCCATCGCTCCTCCGAGGTCCCTTTGGCCGACGTTACCTTTTAGGGGGACGAGCAAGGACCTCTCCCCGGGGTGATACCGTTTCTTCGGGGTGTTCTTATTCTTCCGAAGTCGGTTCATTCGTCCTCTGCTGGAGAGGCGATATAGTAGTTTTCTGAGGTTGGTACGATGGGGCTTCCAAGGTCGTATAACTCAGGTGTTTGGCTCCCTCTTTCTCCAAAGTCAGTGGACCAAGGCGATAGCACTTCGGCTATCACCAATGTTAGAATTACAGGAATGAAGTAAAGTAAACTGGTTGAGATGAAAGATACTCCACAAGCAACTCTTTTGAATCATTTTGGTAAAAACAACATTTTAAACTCTTTTGAATGTGTCTAAATACATATATTTAAATATTAATTTAATTGTATATTATGTTAAATATTTCATAAAACTAGTTATGGATGCAGTTTTATTGAATTTTGGTATTATTTTAGGTATATGGTATAAACTAAAAACCCCGAGAACTAGAACCGAAAAACTCAGAACCATGGTTCTAATTCTGTTCGATTCTTGGTTCTCGGGTTGGGTAGAAAATTTTAGAGCCGAGGCTATTTCGGGTTGGTTCGGTTCCACTATAAAACCGAACCAACCTGACCCATGCTCACCCCTAACTCGTACCACTAAAGTTTTAACTTAGGGCAACTTGGGCATAGAGTCCCAAACAAGTAGACAACATAATGCCAGTGATCGTGTCTGCCCATGAATCACTACCAATAGGTAACAAACAAGCTATAAGTCCATCTCATTCACCGATCTTGCCAGTTCAGAGCCCCAAAAATTTCATCTTTCATCTTCCCTAATTATTAACTTTGGAAGCCAAGTTAAAACTTCCTACCATGTCAATATTGCAATTTGACCTATCTTAGATGTGATCAACCTTCTCTTTTCTTGATTTGAATGACAGTGATGTAGCTAGGGCGTGGAATGGCAGACAATAATGATTTATAGGCTGAGATAAGGTATTGTGGATGAAAAATGACAATAGCCCCATTTGGAAGATGGGGCATGATCATCAAATCAAAAAGGTTAGGGCATTGATTGAGGAAAGTTGAAGAACAAAGGACCAAAATTTTCATTTGCTCATCGGTCAATGTCTTCATAAGGGAAATCAACATTTAAATCATGCCACTTACTTTTCTATTTCTTTTTAGTCATGTAAGCACTAAAATCTCCTTTTTTTGAGAGAAACTAGTCACATGGGTACACATGACTCATTGTAACAATTGAGGGGTAAAGTGTCATGAGTTGCAAACTAAGTTTGAGAAGAGGGGCGTTATAATTTAAGGGGTAAAACACATGAGTTAGTAAAGTTTGAAAGGCAAGTGTGTATTTAGGCCTTTATACAATAGTTAATTTTGTGCTTATTCAAAGCCATGACCATTTTTAAAGAAAATTGCATACATTTTAGAGATTTGTTAGGAGTTTAATTTTACTTAATACTTTTCTTATATATTATATGGATCAACTTTTAAAAACATAATTTAAATTATATGGTAACTCTTTGCCTTTCATTTTGCCAGTATGTAACAACTCGCTTTTAGTAAATTTAAATCATTTAATAGTTTTGTAATGAGTAATGGGTAGGTTACATTTTTATTTTTTTATCTGTAAATAAAAAATAGTCACTTTCTCTACTGGAATTGAACAAGGCAAAGGATAAGACTAGGTTTGTAAAGATATAAGTGTGTAATTACCAACTGTAATAAGTATCATTCCTCAAGGCTTATTACTTAAATTTTTTCCATTAAGTTAACATCAAACTATTGTTTACACCACTTTTTTTTATTTAATTGAACATTTGAACTATTCACTCAAATGATGAAAGGCATCAAATTTGAAAACAATCAGTTATGAAGTAGGCTTAAATCCAGAGCATAAAGCTAACAGAAGCTCCTGCTGGAGCCCCAAATAGGTTTACAAGAGAACTCCATCATGGATGAAAATAGTATCCTAAAACCACGGGATAAGCTACGAAGTTCTTATCCAAAAATGAATTCCTCGAAGCTTCCCCTAGCTATATAAACCCCTCCATTTGCCAATCCTGAGGTATGACATACTAGCTCTTTCTTTCCCTCAACTACTCCTTTATTGTCAAAAGCTTGGCTTGAATGTCGGAGGGTTTCCCTAGGACACATCCTAAGGCCCTGATGTTGTCTTTGTATGTAAGTCGCCAATCCATGATTCACCAAGCTTCTGGGTTAGGCCAATATGATCCCACAAACTATCAAATTGGCATTGTCTGTGGGAAATATAGTGAATACTCAGAGACCATGCTTAGAGAACCAAGACCTGCTAGAGAATAAATAGAAGAGTTATCACCTTACTAGGTCCATAAGGCTCACAAGTGAAGAGGCACCCTAAAGGGCTGACCTGGAGGACCCTGTGGGACTCCAGAAAGACCCCGTAAGGGAAAAAGACGCATACCACTGAATGAGGACCATTTCCAAGAGCTGTAACATATCCTGTTTGAGCAATTAAGGACCAAATTACAATAGGAAATTTGGAAATCCTTGCTGAGGGCTCCGGAAGAGGCTGCCGAAAGCCATTTAGCACTCGAGGAACCACGACGAGCTCCTTCCCGAGACCAGCCCCCAAAGGTATGGGTCCATGAACTGCAGTCATCCCTAGACTATTCTAAGAGACCCGTAGGCAATGACATTAGTGCTATCTCGCAAAAAATTGACTAGATAGAGCAGTGCATATGAGCCCCTAAGCCTCTAAAGAAAAGTCTTGGACATAGAATCGATGTGGAGTACTTGTGGCTCTAACCTTTTACAGATGTGATAATCAATGCTCCCGCTTCTGACGGGTTCTACATGCCTAAAATTGACTTGTACGATGGCCTTACAGATCCAGTTAACTATATGCAGAGGTATGTTACGTCTATGAAGCTTGAGTGAGCTTCTAATGCAAATATGTGTAGAACCTTCAGTTCTACATTAATAGGAGCCACTGCCTCTCGGTTTGGGACCAACCGGGGGCGCTACTTCTCCTCATTTAAAGACCTCTAATGAAGGTTCTTGTGATACTTCTTGGGGAGTAGATAGACCCCAAAAACAGAGGCCCATTTGCTGAAAATTAGCCAGGGTCGTGACGAACCCATGAGAGACTTCGTCTGGAGGTTTAATGTTGAAGTTGTACAGGTATAGGGGTTGTCTTGAGAGCTACACTTGGTAGCCAACATCCAGGGGCAGACATGAGACTCGAGGCTGGCCTGGGACCTCTATGACAATCCTGTAAAAGATATAGAGGAATTTCATGATTAAGCCACATGATATATGCATGTGAAAGAGCTTAATTGACCGACAGACCCAAAAAATCAACTGAAGGCTAAGGAAAGTGGGTCTAAGAAAAATGGGAGGGGTGACTCGTGGCTAGAGCCCATCCTCCCACCTCTAAGAAGAACCAAGTCTCTCAATGGCCCTCATCGATGCCTCCTTAAGACAAAAAGGACCTAGAAAAACACTGGAGATATCACAAGGACAACGGCCATGATACCAAAAAATGCTAGCAACTGAAAAAACTATTCAAAAAAATGATCTGGGCAAGAAAGCTGAAGGAATATCTGTTTAAACAGCCATCTTCTTATCAGAAGTAAGAAGATAGGGCTTGCAAAAAGGGATGATGATGAGGATTGTGAATGAAGTTGAAGGCTTGAGAGGCCACAATCCTCAAGAGACCACAGGAATCCTGGACCCCTAGTTGGGGTAATTCACATGATTATAAATGGAGAGCCCTTGGCTGCTCAAAAGAGAAAAAGGTGAGAAATTGCCCAACTGGAAGCAGTTGACCCTAATAGGACCTTAACGAGGGCTGATAGATCCTAGACAACTATCCCTTACTTGGATCTACTCGTATTAAAGGCCCACATCAACAATTTTGACGTAGAAAAAGTTTATCTAGATATTGGGGCAAATGTCAATGTTATTTTTGTCGACTTACTAGAAAAAAGAAAGGTTAGAAAGTCCTCTTTATCCCATGTAACCAAATCCACCCTCGGGATAAAAAATGAAGATATCCCCACATTAAGGATTATCAAGGTATCCCTCATGTTGGTAGGGGAAAAACCACAAAGTGGAAATCATTTGTGACTCCCACACCGTTGAATTTCTTGTCCTGGATGTTTTATCTCCTTACAACGCCTACTCAGTAGACCAGCCTAGGTTCAATTCCACATTTGGTCCGACGTCAGATGGCTCATGGTGCTCTTTGTAACCCTTGTTGGGGATGCAACTATATTAGTTGACCATGCTTAAGTACGGCAGGGCTATATAGCGACCCTACAAAGGCCTAAAAGTAGGCTTGCACCAACGGAGGCTAAAAGAAGAAATAAGTTACCCCTAAAAAATTAGGCTGGCTGAACCCTACCTAATGACACCAAGCTCGTGGAAACAGCCCCAAGAAAGACAATAAAGATTGACAAGGACCTTCCACCCGAGGTAAGATAGTTATTTATTCAATTTCTAAAGGCAAATGTAAATGTGTTTGCAAGGTTCACGGATGAGATATTCGAGATCGACTAAAAAATAATTACTCATATATTACAAGTATATCCCTCCGCCCGACCAGTACAACAGAAAAAATGCAACATGGTGCCTAAATGGCTAGACTTCATTAAAAAAGAAGTTGAGATGCTATTAAAGGTTGAAATTATTTAGGAAATATGATACCCCAAATGGATTACCAATGTAGTGTTAGTAAGAAAAGGAAATGGGAACTGATGCATGTGTGTCAACTACACAAATGTTAACAATACCTGCCCAAAAAATCCATACCCTCCGCCATTCATAGACCAATTGGTCGATGCCGCATCAAAATTTAAAATGTTGTCTTTCATGGATGCCTTCAGTGGCTATCACCAAATCTGAATACATTCAGAATAAGAAGAGAAAATGGTTTTCACAACAAGCGAAGTGGTCTACTGCTACCAGCAAATGCCGTTTGGCCTAAGAAACACCAGGGCCGCTTACCAAAGGTTGATTAATCGAATTTTTGCAGACTAGATATGAAGGGATATGGAGGTTTATGTAGATGGCATAATTGTCAAAAGTATGACCATAGAGTAGCACTTTAACGGCTTTCGGGAAACCTTCCAAAGAATGCGACAATTCAACATGAAGCTCAATCCTAAGAAATGAGCTTTCAATGTCAATGCAAGTAAATTTCTTGGCTACATTGTCTCCAAAAAAGGGATTAATGCTTGATCCTCATAGTAAAAGGGACATTCAAAGGCTAGTGAGGAGGTTGACTATACTTGGACAGTTTGTCTCATGATTTGGCGACTGATGTAAGCCTTTCTTTCAGATATTAAAGAAAGAAGTGATCTTTAAATGGATGAAATAATGTCAAAAAGTCTTCCAACAAGTAAAATACTAACTACGATACCTCTCTACACTAAAACAACCCAAGCCTAATGAGCCCCTAGTGTTCTACTTAGCTGTTATCGAAGGCTCAGTTAGTGCAATGCTCATTAGGGAGCATGGATCGAAATGGCTTGTATACTATGTTAGTCAGACCATCCAAGAAGCTGAACCGAGTTATCCTGCATTTAACAAAGTGGTCGTCGCCCTTGTTATGGCATCTTAAAAACCAAGACTTAACTTTTGGATGCATAACATAATTTTCAGGACAAAGTTACCTTTACGGGATATCCTAAAAAAGCCAAATAAGTTTAGTAAACTCATTAAATAGTGCATCGAGTTAGGCTAGGCAAACACAATATCCACTATGAGCCCTAAAAGGTTTTAAAAGCACCAGCCTTAGCAGACTTTGTGGTTGAAATGACATCGATGGATGGAAAAAACTGAAAAAGAGAAGAAAGAAAAAAATATCCATTTGGGAAATATACGTCAATAAGGTCTCAAAACCTGAATATCAAAGAGCAAGCATTGTACTTAAGGGTTTGCTTAACCTAGAAGAGACTTTTAGGTTTAAGTTTCTGATTCCCATGACAAATAACATAGCTGAATATAAAGCCTTCCTTGTTAGGTTGCAGATGGCTGGTCGGGTGAGGATACAATGTACACAGATATACAATGACTCTCAACTAATAGTAAACCAAATCACAGGAATAGTAGGAATAAAGAGGCTTACTCTTTGCAAGTACTTTAATACAGTAAAGGATCTAATAAAGATGTTTAATATCTTGCAGGTTCAAAAGATCCTAAGGATATAGAATACAAAGGCAAATGCCTTTTAAAAAAGACTAGAGGAGGTCGAGATAGAAGAGCACACAAAGCCCTCGGTCTACCTAATACACTTTATGGTCCCCAAAGAAGATTGGAGGAAGCCAATAAGGCTTTATCTTGGGATGAGGGCACTTAATGGAACCTTAAAGAGAAAAAAAGGATCAGGACTTGAGCTAGACTATTCCTCATTGTTGGAGATGAACTGTATAGACGATGGTTCGCTTCCCCTTTGCAGCAATGTTTAACTTCATAGTAGGGGTAACACGTTCTCAGAGAAATTCACCAAGGAGACTATGGAGCACACATTTGTGTTAATTCCTTGGCCCACAAAGCCTTGCACCAAGGCTACTTTTAGCCTACAATTAGAAAGGATGCTAGGGAGTTCGTCCAGCAATGCTAAAATTGTCAACTCAACTTGAAAATATAGAGACAACCCTCTTTCGGCCCCTTCCTAGCAGTGGACACCTGGCCATTTGCTATGTGGAGGTTAGATCTGATTGGAGTACTTCCTATGGCCTTGGGACAAGTCAAATATTGTATTGCAACAGTAGATTGCTTTACTAAATGGGTGGAAGCCGAGCCTCTAGCCTTCATCACGGCCACTCATGTCATTAAATTCCTATGGAAGAACATTATTTGTTGGTTTGGATGCTCGAGGGCCATAATTACTAACAATGGCAAACAATTTGACAACTAGAAAGTTTGTCAATTTACAGATGAAAAAGGCATCTGCTTTTACTTTGCGCTCGTTGCTCATCCATAGTCTAACTGGCAAGTAGAGGTAACTAACAAGACCATCAAAGAATGCCTACAGAAGAAACTAGGTCAAGCCAAGGGAAAATAGGCAGACAAATTATTCAGTGTCCTATGGAACTATAGAATGACTCTCTGCAGGACCATAGGAGAGTCACCTTTTACAATGGTCTATAGGGCCATCATCCCTATAGAAATTTCTTACTCCACTCTCCAAACTTTGGCCTATGATCCTAGTGAAAATGAAAGAGCACTTGAAGGGAACCTTGATCTACGAGAAGAACTGATAGAAGACATAAGGGTTCGTATGAGAGCCTTTAAACAGCGAGCCACCCTCACTCATAATTGAATAATGAAACAATAGAACATAAAAGTATGAGGCTTGAGCCTTGTTAACATGGAACTGGTTGGGAGGAACCCGGGACATAGGGTACTAAGGTCGAATTGGGATGGACCTTACCTTGTCACAAGGAAACTTAAAGATGAGGTTTACTGGCTAACCAACTCCAATGGTAGAAAACTACCTAAAAATTATAACTTAGAGAATCTGTCACTTTATTTTGCCTAATCACATTATTTCACAATGTACTTTGCTACATCTTGAATAAAAAGGCACTTCTCCCAAACAACTTGTGTTTTTACAAAATGAAATAGCAGATTAAAACTCCTTAATCACTAAAAGCTTAGGTCCTCTCTAAAAAGCTTGTAAAGGCTACCTACTACAAGGGTTATTTAATAAGTGCGGCCATTGTGATGGCAGAATTAGTATGTTTACTTAATGGATGTCCATCTAAAAGATCATTGCAAAAATTGTTCACAAGTACAAAAATGTATATACAAGTGAAGTAATTTGCAAAATGAACTTTTTATTAACTTTGAAAAAACCTACAATTTCAAAAAGAAATGAGGAATTGAAAAAGAATACAAAAATGGGGGAGTTAGCTGTAGGGCTTCCTAAAATTCATCAGGAAGAGGGCCCTTAACAAATCCCATCACCGATGCATCCTCGTCAAAGATAAAAATCCCAGCTTTCCCCTGTTTCGACTAAGACTTATAATCTGAACCTAAATCTTCATAAGCCAAGAGGAAGGAGAGATCCAAATTCAGATTAGTCCGCTCCACTTGAAAGTGGTAAAAAAGAAAGCCTTTCCTAAACTCCAACAAGGCGCTCCTTCCAAGCCACATTTTCGCCTTTTAAAGATGGGAGCAAAGTTCTTCCACTCGAGCATTAACTTTAGGCGTTGGTGCTTCTAATGGCAATCGTGACCTAGAAAGCCAAATCACTCGATGCGCTCAACGAGGGCCGTCAAAGCAGTGGTCGACCTAGAGCTGGCTTATTCAAGAATGGTCCTTAGGCCCAAGGGAGCGTATTGATTCATTGGCAGAGTTTGCTAGATGGCGTCAATTTTTGACTCTGCCGCCTTTGTTGACACCCAATTTCGTCCGGCCATTAAAATAATTTTAAAAAAAAATTAAATAAAAAAAATTAAATAAAAAAATGTATTATTATTATTATTGTTATTATTATTACTAAATTTTTTTTTAATTATTTTAAAATATATATTTTTTTGTTTTGTGAAGATTTGATATATGTGTGTATATGTGTATGTTTGAAAGAAAAAAAGAAAACTCCATAAAAATGACAAAATTAAAAAGTTTGAGATAAAAATAACAAAATTGAGAAGTTTCAGGCAAAATTGACAAATTCTGAAAGTTCCAGGAGCATTTGGTAGTTTGTCACATAAAATTTTGAGCCTGCCGACGTTTTTGGCTCAAATTGACAGAAAACGACAAAATTGTCAAAATCAGAAGCTTCAGGAACTTATCCAGAGGCTGAGAGACGTAAAGGACTAAAATTGTCATTTTACCAATTTAAGAGATAAGTTTGAATTTTTTTATTAATTTATCCATCAACAGTTCAGCTAAACTTCCTCTATAAATAGCCCCCCAAATTTTGTGCTGAACACGGAAAAAAATAGAGAAAAAACTTAGAGCTCCGTTTTAAAAAAAGCGTAAATTACTGCCTTAAGTCCCTGCCCCTTCTCTCTCTTCTCAGAAAAATCAGAAATTTTTTTTTTCCCTTAAACACACCATCTTCTTCCCCTCTCCGTATACTCTCTCTCTCTCTCTCTCTCTCTCTCTCTCCTCTTCCCAGCTGCCGTTTCTTCCTCCCCCGTGCCCCCACGCTGTTGCCGTAGTCCCGCCACGCTCACCGCCGCACCCCGCCACGCTCGCCGTCGCCGTTCCCGGCCATTCCGTCGTGTCTCTCCGGCCCCAAGCCCGTCGCGATCCGTCCCGGTTTCCCTTTCCTCCCCCTCCGCTTCGTGCTCCGTCCTGGCTGCCTCCCCCTCGCCCTTGCCGGACCACCCGCCGCCAGCCTTGCCTCAGCTCCCCTGCCGTTCGCTGCCGTCGCCCATCACCCTCGCGTTTTACGTAACAGGAAAAAAAAAAATATTCTTTAGGTAAAATCTTAGTTTAACCCTCCATCTCTTCATATTTATTCACTTTGGTCACTAACCTTTCTTTTATTTTTGCAGAAAATTAATTACTAACTCTTCTTTATTTACTTGTTTATTGTTATTACTAACTTTTATTATTGTTGTTGTTAATATTAACAATTAACTCAACTAACCTTACTAACATTTATTATTATTGTTATTAACTTACTTTATTATTGTTATTATTATTATTGTTACTAACTTACTAATTTTGTTATTATTATTGTTACTAACAACTAACTTACTAACTTTGCTAACTTTTATTATTATTGTTGCTATTATTGTTAATAATTAACAACTAATTCATCTAACTTTTATTTTTATTGTTATTAACAACTAACTTTACTAACTTTGTTAATTATTATTATTATTATTGTGTTATTAAAGTGGATGGCCAAAAAGCCCCACTTTATTATTATTAATTTTCCTTTATTTACTTTATATAATTTTTAGGTAGTTAAATTTATTTTCACTTAATTCACCTTTACCCATCAATAATAAATAAGTAAATGAGTAAAATAAAAAATAAAAATTAAAAGAAGATTCTTTTATGTGAAAAATCATTTTTAAAAGCTAACTATCTTTTATTATTTTAAAACAACTTTTTATTCCTTTTATTAAAATTATTAAACAAACATAATTAAATAATTCCAAAAATACAAATCAATTCTGTTTTTAAATATATCTTTAAAGTAATAATAATTAAAAATTCAAGAAAAATTAAATAAAATTATAATTAAAATTAATAATTAATTAAATAATTAAATTTAAAAAAATTAAAAATCCATGACCAAATGATTCGTCAGGATCCATGGCTTGGAATTATTTTTAAAAAAAAGTATATAAATAATTTATTTTCTTTATTAAAAATAAAAACTTTGGACTAATATATTAATTATTAAAATATAACTTTTTAATTTTCTTTATTAATAAAAAGAATAAAAAGAGTAAAATTTTTGGGTTAATATTATTCAGTAATATTTTGCTTATTTCTTTCAAAATAATGAAAAGACATCACTTTTTGTTTCCTTTATAAAAGTCTTAGTCAAATGATTTCAAAAAAAAAAAAATAACAAAAATAAATAAATAAATAAATAATAATTGAATTTCTCTTAAATATATTTTCAGAGATATAAATTAAAATTAAAAAAAAATCTTTCATCAAACAAAGAAGAATATAAAAATAAAAATATCAAGACTTTTGTTTTAAAATACATATAAATTTTTGGTTAAATAATCTTTTTTAGATATCAAAACTTTTTCCTCTTTTGTTTAAAATATACATATAAATTTTTGTTTTTTTTGTTTAAACAATTAATTTTGGTTAATCTTTTACCAAAACAAAATAAAAAAAATAAAATATTAAGATTTTTCTTTTATGTTTGAAATATACATATAAATTTTTATTTCCTTAATTAAATATTGATTGAATAATTGATTTTTGATTCACCTTTTATCAAATAAAATATTAAGATTTTTCTTTTAAATACATATAATTTTTTTTTTGGTTGAATAAATAAGATCTTGATTTAATAATTTTTCTTTTTAGTTTATCTTTTATTAAATAAAAAGAACAAACATAACATAAAATATAAATCTTTCTTGATTAAGTTATTCCTTCTTTTTGAATAAACATAAAATAAATCTCAAAATTTTTTTAAAGTTTTTATTACTTTTTAATTCTTTTATAAATTAAGTATTTATTTAAATAATAAATACCCTTCATTAAACAAGATAAAAAGAAAAAGAAAAGAAAGATAAGAAAAAGAAAAGAAAGATAAGAAAAGAAAGATAAGATAAGAAAAAGATAATAAAGATAAGAAAGATAAGATAAGATAAGAAAGATAAGAAAGAAAAGAAAGAAAAGAAAGAAAAATATAGAAAATAAAAATTTTTAGATTATTAATGAATCTAAAAATTCTATAACAAAAAGAATTATGAATTAGTAATTAAACTAATAATTAATTCCATAAAAATAAGAATTAAATAATTAACTATAAATTAAATCAACTTACATATCCGGATGATCCGTCAGGATCTGCGGTTTAAAAAAAAATATCATCCTTTTAATTAAATAAATTAAATAAAAAAAAAAGATAAAAAATCCATATTTACAATATGGATTAAATTATTTAAAAGTTCACCAAATTCCGTGTCCAAATGACTCGGCAGAGTCCATGGTTCGGAATCAAAAATCTTCCGTGTCCAAATGACTCGGCAGAGTCCATGGTTCGGAAGTATAAGATTTCATACAAATTAATTAATTTAAAAATCCACATTTCGACTAATCCAGTTAAAATTTCTAATTTTGAAAATTAACTGAGAATTATTTAAAAGCAAAGCAAAACAAAATTAAAATCAACTAAGGTGCCAATTTTTGGGCGTTTTAACAAAGTTGTTTTAACGTAACCGTACTCCCGATCCCCGAATTCTCGCAGACCAATTTTAAGGTGACCAATCGACCTAAGAAAACTGATTGGTGGCGACTCCCGAAAACGATCCGCACGTTGCCACAGCTTGGCGACTCCACTGAGGACTCGACGTTAGTGAGTCGAGCCTACAAGTTGATTTGTTTTGATTTACTTTGCTTATTATCATATGTTATATAAAAACATGCATAATGCATTCACAATATGAAGCTCTATACCCGAGCTTCCTCAAATCGAACACGATTCTTTCTAAGCGGAATTGGTGTTGTTGTCCTTGTGAGGCCACGGCCTCCAAGCCTTCACCGGTTTCAAAGTAGCGAAGTAGTGTATTGCCTCCTGAGACGATAGTTTCTGCATGGGCCCACGAAAAGCTACGACTCGAATTAATCCATTCCTTACATTAACCCTAGAGGGTAAGGAATCGGGCCGTCACTATGATTTAGTGACGGGATTCGGGAACTATCCCTTGCCTTTTTGATAAACCACCTTATGCATATAGAACTCCCCACTTAACCATAGAACTGACCATAGTATTCCTCCCATTTTACCAACGCCATAAGCATGTCATTGTTATGCTATGTTGTTGCTCTACACTTTTATTTTCTTCACGTCTTATATTTACAGTTTTAATTCATTTTTCCATAATAGTTCATGAGTTGTTAATTGCTATTTAACTTATTAATAACCTTATTTTTCTTTTATTGTACTTCTGTTCTATACAATTATTCTTCATGCATCAAAACCACGCGTCAAACTGTAATAACTTTTTAATCTTTCTAATAACAACTAGAAATCTCGAAGTTCCTCGATAGTGAATAATCAAACTCACTCATTGCATACATCCATTACGTCAATCACATGCATATAAAATCTGATAAAAATATAATCTCATTGCATGCATCCATTACATCAATCACATACATATAAAGTCTAATAAAAACATAATCTCAGTTTTCTATTGCATGCATTCCATTACATTAATCATGTACATATAAACTTTGATAAAAACATAATCTCATTTTGTATTACATACATCCATCACACCAATCAAGTGCATATGAAGTCTAATAAAATAAATCTTACTTTAAAACGGTAAAATTGGACCTCAACATTGATACCCAACTCGGCTCCAAACAAGACTAATGGCAGAACAAACCAAATGACGCCTCACAGATATTGAATCTAAGATAGAAGGCATGGCTGAGAAAATGAGACAATTAATGGAGTTAATTAAGGGGAAAGCAACCCATGTCTCCGTCAAAGAACCACAAGATCTCACCTATCCTCCCCAATTCACTCAGAACAGGTCTCAGTTCAAGAGAAGCTCTTTCACGACTCAACCCCATCTGATAACATTCATCAAAGGCACAATCCAATTTTTGAAGAAAAGAAGCCCCTGCTTAAAGAAGAGGAGATACTAAAAAATTGAGATCATAGAAAAGAGACTGCGAGCCATTGAAGGAGGCACTATATTCGGATCTCTATCAGTGGATGATCTCTGCATAGTGCCATATATTGTGATTCCCTCAGACTTTAAGGTACCAGACTTTGTGAAATATGATGAAACAAGCTGTCCCATCACTCATATTACACTGTTTCTAAGAAAAGTACAACCACTCATAAAAAATGAGAAGATGTGGATAGCACTCTTTCAAAAAAAAAAAAAAAGTCTTACAAAGTCAACACTACAATGGTACCTAAGTGAAAGTCCAAAGAACATTAGAACATGGAATGAGTTCACTCACGCTTCTATCAATAACTACAAGCATGTTGTGAACTTGGTTCCGAATCGCTAAACTCTCCAGAATATGGAGAAGAAAGAATAAGAGACCTTTAAGGAATACGCATAAAGGTGGAGACATTCAGCCGCACAAGTTCAACCACCTATCATAGAAAGAGAACGGATCACCCTGTTTATCCAAATACTTCGGAACACTTCGAGTAACTTTTCAAATTTGGTATTACCTGGAGAAAAGATCAAATTTGGAATCAAAACAGGAAAGCTGGTCGATTCTTCAATTGGAGGATGTTTCAATGAAAGAAGCGGAGCTATCCAAAACATCATCTCCAAGTCCTATGGTCCACTACCGCTCATCTTACGAGTGAAATGATATCCTATTGAGACTGTAATCCTCAAGGCTCCCTCATCAGTACCACATACCACTCATGGGAAGAAAGCTACTTAAGTCGATTCAATTTCCACAAGCTATAAACCTGCTATCACCCATACCAACGATAGCAAAGATCAAGTAGCTTCCCCTTCGAAGTTGGAATGACCCAAATGCCAAATATGATTATCAAAAAGGTTCAATTGGACATGTAACTGAAAATTCTGTCATATTGAAACTCAAGGTCCAACAGTTGGTCGAGTCCAAGTTGCTAGGCCCGATGTGATTGGTAATTGAAAGTGAAGATTTTGAGCTGGAATTACATTAATTTTGGAAGGGCTCCAAGTCAGATCTGACCTAATAGTCCGCACACACTTTTGAATGACAGGGAATCCTTTGAATAAACTTGTATCTTTGAAAGCTTGCAAAAGTAATCTAATAGTAAAAATCTCCTAGATTTAGTCCAGAATCTAGGGTGTAGTCTTTGTTAGATGGACACCTGCTATTCTTTTTCTGGTACAACAAAAAGATGTGATGCGTGCATTCTACTACTTTCCATTTTTACACTCTTTGCTATTATACTATCCATTATTGCCATCACACTTTACTTTTCGACAACCGGTAATTCTTTTTGTTCTCTAACAAAAAGATGTTGTGTGTGCATTCTACCACTTTTTAATCCCATTATTACTTCTACACATTCTACCAATTTTTACCAAAAATTCAATTATTACACCTACACATTCTACCACTTCTTACCAAAAATTCCGTTTTTACATCCATCTCTCACTCCTTTCCATTATACTATCCATTATTGCTATCATACTTTGCTTTCTAAATGATACTACTCGTGGGTGAAAATAAAAAGTTAAGGAAAATTTGATAGTAATGATCTTGAAAGTGCTGCCAAATCTAGTAAGAAGGATTTCATAAGTTGCACCTCAACTCTAAAAAAAAAGAATTCATAGTGGTTATCAACATCCTTGCAAGAAGTCTGGGGTTAACTTCCAAACAAGGTAGCTCTCATATTAAATGACTTCAGTGGCCTCCCAATTCTCACAAACGCTCAATACAAAAAAAAAAGATTCTCAGTTTTCCGCAACACAAATTCCAACAAAGGAAATAAGTTTATCCCTTCCATCAAAAGCCATTAAAGGGAAAATCCAAAACAAAAAAAAGAGACTGAGAGCAAACACAAGCAACTAAGGCCACTTGAATCATCTCATTTCAAGAAGGCTATGATCTCGGTTCTCTGTAACAAAAAAAAAAAACTCCGAAAAGGAAAAAGTTCATCCCTTCCATCAAAAAGCCAACAAGGAAAAATTCAAAATCAAAAAGGACTGAGAACAAGCACGAGCAAGCAAGGCCACTTGAGTTATCTCACTTCAAGAGAGTTATCAAGTATGTCATCACCATAGCTCACAAAAAAAAAAGGGAAATAAAAAAAAACAAGAAAAGAAAAGAAACGAAGCTCAAGTTAGAGCCAAAGAAAGAAAAAGAAAAAAAGTGAGCTATGGATTCTAGACTGAAAACCTGCAAATGTGGTTTAGAACACAAAAGCAACCCTCAAACCAAGCATGCATAAAGATCACAATAGTTGGGGGGCAACAGATGAGGTCTAACTTTCTGGAAAGAGTGGCAAGTTGAGGTCATCACTATTGAGTTTTTCACCACAATCAAATTTGCTCACGAGTAGTATTAAAAGACCCTTCTTCCACACCACTTAAACTTAATTTTCCTCAGACTGAACATCCTCATTCAATTAAAAGACTATCATTGTGAATCATGCTTCTACCTTATTTAATACTGCTCACGAGTAGTATTAAAAGACCCTTCTTCCACACCACTTAAACTTAACTTTCCTCAGACTGAACATCCTCATTCAGTTAAAAGACTATCATTGTGAATCATGTTTCTACCTTATTTAATACTGCTCACGAATAGTATTAAAATATCCTTCTTTCACACTATTCAAACTTAATTTTCCTCACGCCTAACAGTTACCTCTCGATATCATCCTCATTCAGCTAAAAGGCTATCCTTGTGAATCATGTTTATACCTTATTGCCTTGCACAGTTTATGTCTTCGAGTTGGAAAGGGAAGAGTGGCAGGATATTTTAATTAAAAATAAAGACCGTAAATTACTTTGTCAAGCTTTGCAAATTGATGAAAGTTTTTCTTTAAGGCCAAACCATTATTCATTAATGTGTGTAGATTTAAAAGTGAGGAGATAGCTTGAGACTTTCTTTAAGAAGATGTGGTTCTTGTAAGAGAAATTAACGATCAAGTGCCATCACAAAGGTCTAGAAATGCTCGACCTTCTGTTAAAGGCGAGGTGATACCTTTTATCTACATAAACACCATATTCATGGGGGCAAAGTAGTCTCTACGAAGCTTAAAAAGAGTACGGCCAACAAAGAAGCTCAATAGACAATGGGGCAAGTCTTATGGATCAAAACATGAGTTCAAGGAAGAGCAATCATTCAGATTATAACATGAGGATAAGTAAATGTCGGCACGGTCACAAGAAAAGGGGCAAAGCAGACATTGAAAGTAAAGCCTTTGATGGTATCAAATCCATGACAATGGATGAGTACCCGAAAGAGATATAAATTATGAGGCGGGCCAACTTTAAAGAAATTGAGGCCAAAATTCAAGAACAAGTCAAAGAAAGGGGATTTTGAAAAGAGTTGGGCTTTTGAGGCAGCGAACAAAAGCTGGAAAGCATAAAGAGATTCAATGATAGTCCAAGAAGGCCATCACAAAGAGGATCCAATAAAACAAAGACATAAAGAACTAGATCCATACAAAAAAAAGCCATTAGTTACACATGCTCTGCATTCATGTTTTTCATATCATGCATACATAGCCTTTACATAACAAGGACCAAACGGGAATCACATTCACAGCACAGTTACAGCAATATAAGCTGAGATCTTAATGTCATCAGCTCTTATCAATCTATCACTGGATACACAGCTAATATGCGGAACCAACCCGCATCAGGAATTCAAGGATAAAGTAGACAATATTGTCAAAAGCTTGGCTACCGATTCAATAATCGAGGCTACACCTGGAATGATAGGATTGACGCCAGCTAGTAGTATCCAAGATAAGAGATAGCTATAGCCAAGGATAAGGCAGATATCAAAAAATATAAAGTAGACAATATTGTCAAAAGCCTGGCAATTGATTCAATAATCGAGGCTACACCTGGAAGGACAAGATTGATGCCAGCTTAGCAGCATCCAAGATAAGAAATAGCTATGGTCAAAGATAAGGCAGACATCAAGAAATATTGTCGTTGAAACTTTGTCAAAAGCGGACAAAAGATTCAATAATCAAGGACTCGATCAACGTCAGCTAGATGGAATATCAAAGATAAGAAATATCATTCACATTAAAATAAAGTAGGATCTACTTTTCCGGTTAAGTGGCGGATACGGTATTCCGTGACTCTCGAGTCGGTTCTTTCAGTTGCCCATAATAACTGATTCTTTCCTCTCTTCTTTCTTTTACTTCCCTCTAGAAAATGGATCCTACTCTTTCTGTCTTACGAAAATATTTTCCTTCTCTCCCAATGAACATTCTCAAAAAGATCTACCAAGTTCGCTGTGAACGATTAAGAGTTCTGATGCACAAAGGAATCCCTGAAGATGTGCGGTGGTTAATCGAAGCCAAGGTTCATCTGGCAGGTGAAATCCCAGAGGCATTTGTGTCTCACATGCCTGGTATAGGCAAAAGCTCTTATGCCAAAAAGCAAAGAGCAAAAAGGTTACAAGTCTGCCATAAATGTGGACGGTAGACTTGTAGTACTAAATGTCGTTCTTTAGGAATGATCTCTGATAATCGAGAAAATAAAAGAAAATTCACTAAGAATGGCCTGCGTAAGGAATCTCTGGAAGATATCCGAGAGACTCTTGAAACGCATGCTTGTGGAAAAGTGCAAGGTCAAATTGTCAAATTGTGGAGGACTTACCATAAAGAACGAAACTGTTACAGTCTTGGGAATGTGACTTTAAACGACCCTGTTTGTCAGTTTGTAAGGAAACTGGATGGGAAGCAAATCCCCGACTTATAGAAGGCATTGAAGCCATTACTGGACATAAATCAGTGGAAGATGAGAGCCACAGTCATGATTGCTGTACATATAAGCTGTCATTTGTCTTTTCTTTTGACAATAATGTACTTGCTTCTGTAAGTGTAATTAACGCATTATCCCTTTCATCACTATAAATATGTGTTAGTTATTTTCGTTTCCTACAATCACTAATTTCTTTCTTTGCCTCCTTTATCAATGGAGTCTTCTCTTTCCGCCCTACGAAAGTATTTTCCTTCTGTTGACACCCAATTTCGTCCGGCCTTTTTTTTAAAAAATTTTTAAAAAAAAAACTAATTAAAAAAATTATTATTATTATTATTATTATTGCTAAAAAATTTTAATTATGTTAATTAGTTTAAAATATATTTTTATTTTGAGAAGATTTGATTTAAAATAATATATGTGCGAATATGTATGTGTTTGGAATAAAAATAAAATTTCAGAAAAAAATGACAAAAAAATTAAAAGTTTGAGGTAAAAATGACAAAATTAAGAAGTTTCGGACAAAATTGACAAATTCTGAAAGTTTCAGGAGCTTTGGGTAATTTTTCGCGTCAATTTTGGGCCTAAACGGACGTTTCTAGCCCAAATTGACAGAAAACGTTAAAATTGTCAAAATCAGAAGCTTCTGAGCTTATCCAGAGCTGGAGTAACGTAAAGGACTGAAACTGTCATTTTACCAATTTAAAAGATAAGTTTGATATTTTTTATTAATTTATCCGTCCACAGTTCAGCTAAGCTCCTTCTATAAATACCCCCCCAAATTCAGTGCTGAACACACAGAAAATCAGAGAAAAAAGTTCAGAGCTCCGTTTTAAAAATAGAGAAAATTACAGCTTTATTCCCTAGCCTCTCCTCCTTCTGCCAGAAAGTCTCAAAATTTTATTTTTCTACGATTTGACCATCTCTTTCGTTTGATCTCCTTCGTTGTTCTCTCTCTCTCTCCTCTCGTTTTCTCTCTCTTTCTCCTCCTGCCGCCGTGCTGCCTCGCCCGTTGCCGTCCCGCCGCCGTGCCGCCTCGCCCGTCGCCGTCCTGCCACCATACCGCCTCGCCGCGCCGCCCTCGCCGCGTCAACCTACCCTCGCCGGCCGCTGTTTCCGCCGTGCCGTCGCTCGCCGCCCCGTGCCCGTGCCGCCGCGCCACCCCCGCCGTCCCCCCTGCCCCTGGCCCAGCCGCCGCCGGCCGCCAGCCCCTTTTCCCCCTCGCGCTCGCGTCGCGCCTGTACCCAGCAAATTCAAAAATTTCAACCTTTAGGTAAAATTCTACTTTAATACTTCATCTTTTCAATTCTTTTCATTTTGGTCACTAATCTTTTTATTTTGTTTTTTTTTCAGAATTAATTACTAACTTTATTTTTTTTACTTGTGTATTTATTTGTTTATTATTGTTATTGTTACTAACCCTTTTTTTTTTTGTTATTATTAACTTGTTAACTAACTTACTAACAACTAACTTTTAACATTATTATTGTTACTAACCTTTTAATTTTTGCATTATTACTAACTTTTATTATTGTTAATTAATTTAATCAACTTGGTTAATTAACAATTAATTAATTTGGCTAAATTTTATTATTGTTGTTAATTAATTAATTTAATTAACTTGACTAACTTTTTATTATTGTTGTTAACAATTAATTTAATTAAACTTGGCTAATTTTTATTATTGTTGTTAATTAATTTAATCTAACTTTTACTAACCTTTTTTATTGTTATTAACTAACTAATCCAACTAATCTAACTATATTAATTGTGCTAACTTTTATTATTATTGTGTTATTAAAGTGGATGGCCAAAAAGCCCCACTTTATTAATTGAATTTTTTTATGATTAAAAGATAAAAAAAGGAATTTTATGTGAATAATTTTCTAAAGGCTAATAAAAATTACTTTTTTTTATTTTGAAACAAAGTTTTTATTCCTTTTAATAAACAAACATAATGAAATAATTCAAAAATAAAATAAATAAATAAATAAACATAAAATCATTCTTTTAATACATCTTTAAAATTAATAATTAATGAAATAAAAAAAAATTAAAACTTCATGACCAAATGATCCGCCAGGATCCATGGCTTGGAAATATTTTTAAATAAAATATATAAATAAATTTTTTCTTTATAAAAAATAAAAAAACTTTAGACTAATATATTAATTATCTATTAATATATAATTTTTTTTAGTTTTCTTTATTAATAAAAAGAATAAAAAGCGTGAAATTTTTGGGTTAATATTTTTCAGTAATATTTTATTTATTTCTTTTAAGATAATAAAATATAACTTTTTTTAGTAAAAAGAATAAAAAAAAGTAATTTTTTTTTGGGTTAATATTTTTCAGTAAAATTTATTTCTTTTAAAATAATAAAATATAACTTTTTTTTAGTTTTCTTTATTAAAATGAATAAAAAGAGTAAATTTTGGGTTAATATTTTTCAGTAATATTTTATTTATTTCTTTTAAAATATAACTTTTTTTTAGTTTTCTTTATTAATAAAAAGAATAAAAAGAGTAAATTTTGAGTTAATATTTTTCAGTAATATTTTATTTATTTCTTTTAAAATATAATTTTTTTTAATGAAAAGAATAAAAATTTTGGGTTAATATTTTATTCAGTAATATTTTACTTATTAAAAGATATAACTTTTTGTTTCCTTTATAAAAATCTTAATCAAATAATTTCAAAATAATACAAAATAAAACAAAAATAATTGAATTTTCTCTTAAATATTTTTGACTTATTGATTAGATATATTTTCAGAAATATAAATTAAAATTAAAAAAAAAAATCTTTCATCAAACAAAGAAGAATATAAAAAATAAAAATATCAAGACTTTTGTTTTAAAATACATATAAGTTTTCGGTTAAATAATCTTTTATTCCAAAATAAATTAAATAAATATCAAAACTTTTCTTCTTTTGTTTAAAATATACATATAAATTTTTGATTCTCTTAATAAAACAATTACTTTTGGTTAATCTTTTATAAAAAAAAAAATAAAAAAATAATAAAAAAATAAAAAAATAAAAAAATAAAAAAATTTTAGTTCATGGTATATTGGCTGGAAACTGTCTCGTGCCCGCTTTTGAGCTGCTTCACCTAGTGAAGAGGGTCTGGCTGAGTAACAACGCCCCGTACCATGATCAAAATTTTTATTTTTAAACTCTTTAATTCTTTTAAATTAACTTCTTATTAAATAAAAATTAATTATTATTTTTTTTAATTCTTTTATAAATTGAGTAATCCTTTAAAATAATAAATATCTTTCATTAAACAAGAAAACAAAAAAAGTAAACAAGAAAAAAAAAAAAAGAAAGATAAGAAAAATAAAAGAAAGATAAGAAAGAAAAATAAAAGAAAGATAAGAAAGAAAAGAAAGATAAAAGAAAGAAAAAGAAAAGAAAGAAAGAAAAGAATAAAAAAGAAAGAAAAGAAAAGAAATTATAAGAAAATTAAAAAAAAAAAAGTAAAAATAAGTAAAAAAGAAGAAAAAGAAAGAAAGTAAAAAAAGAAGTAAAAATATAAAGATAAATTTTTTAGTTAGTATTAAAAATCATTCATAAACAAAAAGAATTACCATTTAAAAATTAATTTCATAATAATAAGAATTAAATAATTACGATAAATCAATTTCCATATCCGGATGATCCGGCAGGATCTACGGTTTGGAAAATATCAAACTTTTAAAATAAATAAATTAAATAAAAAGATAAAAATCCATATTTTTTACAATATGGATAAAATTGTTTAAAATTTCACCAAATTCCGTGTCCAAATGACTCGGCAGAGTCCATGGTTCGGAATCAAAATCTTCCGTGTCCAAATGACTCGGCAGAGTCCATGGTTCGGAAGTATAAAATTTTATCCGAATTAATTACCAAAATCCACATTTTCGACTAATTCAGGTAAAATATCTAAATTAACTGAAAAGTTTTAAAAGCAAAGTAAAACAAAATTAAAATCAACTAAGGTGCCAATTTTTGGGCGTTTTAACAAAGTTGTTTTAACGTAACCGTACTCCCGATCCCCGAACTCTCGCAGACCATATTTTAGGTGACCAATCGACCTAGGTGAAACCGATTGGTGGCGACTCCAGAAAACCTGACGTTGCCACAGCTTGGCGACTCCACTGGGGACATGCGACGTTAGTGAGTCGAGCCTAAAGTTGATTTGTTTTGATTTACTTTGCTTTACTATTATGTGGATTTATATATTATATTTACTTAAGTAAACATGCATAACGCATTCACAAAATGAAGCTCTATACCCGAGCTTCCTTAAATCAAACACGATTCTTTCTAAGCGGAATTGGTGTTGCTGTCCTTGTGAGGCCACGGTCTCCAAGCCTTCACCGGTTTCAAAGTAGCAAAGTAGTGTATTGCCTTCTGAGACGGTTAGTCTCTGCATGGGCCCACGAAAAGCTACGACTCGAATTAATCCATTCCTTACATAAACCCTAGAGGGTAAGGAATCGGGCCGTCACTATGATTCAGTGACGGGATTCGGGAACTATCCCTTGCCTTTTTGATAAACCACCTTCTGCATGTAGAATTCCTTACTCTACCTTAGAACCAGCCATTAAGAATTTCCCATACCTCGGTTCCCATTTCCATAGGTTTTGTTTTATCTATATGTTTGTATGATCCTATGTGTTATTTTTTTTACTAACTCTATTTTTCCTTATTTTTCCGGCATATACATTTCATCATTAAAGATAAGTATTTGGTGAAAGAACTATTATCATGGATATTCTCGATTATCTTCCCACGACTGTTACTGGATCATGGAATGACACGGTAATCGAAACTCAGCCTGAAGCTATGGAATATTCCGAAACGGCTCAAAAGCTTCACGGAGATGCTCTGACATCCCATTCTCACGTACAGCTTAAGGACCAGGTATCGGTCCGGATAAATCAGAACGACACCACGGAATTATTGCAAGTCTGGAATAGTTGGAATTCTGCTGATCGGGAAGCTTTTACGGCAAAATATGGTCACATCACTTGCCTACTAAAGGTTACCGTTGATGCATCACTTGTCCGGGCTCTAATACAATTTTGGGATCCATTTTATCGATGCTTTTCTTTCGATAAGATGGATCTGGTTCCAACCATTGAAGAATACAACAGCCTCTTGGGTTGGTCCTCCGACTATCCAATCGAGACTTATCAACATGATAGAAGAACAGAGCCTCATCGAGCCCTAGCAAAATTATTGGACATGCCAGCTTCCAGTCTTCAACCCAAATTTGCAACAAAAGGGTGTCGGAAATTTATCAGCTGGACCGATCTAAAACAACTAAGTCACACCCTCCCTCAGAAGAATCAACGACGCAAGTTGTTCGCCTTGGCAATATATGGCCTGGTAGTCTTCCCAAGAATTGTCGGATTTATTGAAGGAGACGTCATCACATTATTTGAGCAAGTCTGCAATGCCCAAGTAAATCCGACCTCAGTGATATTATGTGAAACTATCAGGGCATTAAACTTTTGTCGCCAAAGAGGAGGCAAATTCATAGGATGTTCACATCTCCTCAACGTTTGGATCAAAAGCCACCTTCCTTGTGAGAAGCAACATTTTGGAAATCGCTTTTCAAAGGACTTCATCCCAATTGAAGCCTTTTTGAAAAGTGAAACCACTAATCATGATAGCAAGGAAGCATGGGTTGACTACTTCAAGAACATCAGCGAATTCCAAATTGAATGGAGAGCACCCTGGTCCACCACCACCCGCATAGTTTACCGTTGCGGCAATTGCCCGTGGGTTCCTCTCTTAGGCATATCGGGAGGAACAAGCTATGCTCCAGCCCAAGTACGTAAACAATTTGGGTCCATGCAATTTATACCCATGACACATAACCTGAGCAAGTTGGAGTTTTCACATGAAGATCCAAATTCAAATAAGCTTGCAATGGGTATTTCAGTTGCATGGAAAAGACTTTTCATATTAAAGTCAGGCCCTATTATTTCTCCTACTGCGTATTATGAATGGAGAAATAATCGGAAAGAAGGAATAGTTCTTCCCGAAGAGGTCATCAGAAAATTGGCAAAAAGAGAGTTGGAGAAAGAGCTAGAGGAAGAAAAGGAGAAGAACAAGAAGATGCTCTTCGACATACAACAGCTCAGTCACAAAACACAACTCCTCGAAGAAAAGATCGAAAGCCAAAAACAAGTCATCACCGAATTAGTTGATGAAACCGATCAAACAGAGATGAGAGCAAGATATTGGGAAGATCAATACAGATTTTCTCAAGAACAGCTTCAAATATTTTTGGCAGAAGTCAGAAAAGTGACTGAGCAAGCCCAACTAATGGGCGAAGAAGCCAAGGAGTTAGAAGAATTGAGCTGCCCTACTCCATCAGTGAATATTCAAAAAATGATGGAGTTTATTTCAAAGGCCAGAAAGCAATACTGTACTTTGGGCCGTTTCTTTTGAAAATAATAAGCTTTTGGTGAATGTAATTGAGAAATTCCACTATAATTCTTCTTTCACCAAGTATTTACAATATTCATGCATGCATCCATCACATCAATCATACACACATAGAATCTAATAAAATAAATATTTCCTTTAAAAGGGTAAAATTGGACCTCAACACCGATATTCAACTCGACTCCAAACAAGATTAATGGCAGAACAAGCCGAAGGACGTCTCATGGAGATGGAGTCCAAGATTGAAAGTATGTCAGAACAGATGAAACAATTGATGGAATTAATCAAAGGGAAAGCAACTCAAGTCCCCATCAAAGAAGTACAAGATCCCACTTATCCCCCGGGATTCACCCCGCAACGAGTCTCAGTCCAAGAAAACCTGTTTCAAGAATCAGGACCCTCTGCTAGTGTTCACCTGAAACAAGACACTGTACAGGAAGAGAAGAAGACATTACCAAAAGATGAAGCAGAATCTCAAAAAATCGAGACAATAGAGAAAAGACTGAGAGCCATTGAAGGAGGCACTATATTCGGATCCCTTTCAGTGGATGACCTCTGCTTAGTGCCAGACGTCGTAATCCCTTCAGATTTTAAGGTGCCAGATTTCGTAAAATACGATGGAACGAGTGATCCCATCACTCACATCACTTTGTTTCTCAGAAGACTACAACCACTTACCAAAGATGAGAAGGTGTGGATCGCACTTTTTCAGGAAAGTCTCACAAAATCAGCATTACAGTGGTATCTAAGCCAAGGTCCAAGAAACATAAAAACTTGGAATGACCTTGCTCAGGCCTTCATCGGCAACTATAAACATGTTATGGACTTAGCTCCGGATCGCCAAACTCTCCAAAACATGGAGAAGAAAAAAACAGAAACTTTTAAGGAATACGCCCAACGATGGAGGGACTTAGCTGCACAAGTACAGCCACCCATGACAGAAAGAGAAATGGTCACTTTGTTTGTCCAGACACTGAAATACCCATATTATGACAAACTTATTGGCAATGCGGCAACTAACTTCTCCGACGTAGTCATGTCTGGAGAAAGGATCGAGCATGGTATCAGAACCGGGAAGATTACTGAGTCCTTTAGTGATCCTATGAAAAGAGGAGGACCATCCAGAAGAAAAGATGAAGAAATACAACAAATCGGACGAGGAAGAGGGATTCCCCTCGTGGGTACCGTGGCTACCGGACCTCGCCTATCCTATTCTGCCAACAGGCCCAATTATTATCCTACCAATAGGCCCAATGATTATCCTCCAAATAGGCCCAGTGATTATCTTCCCAATAGACCCAACAATTATCCTCTCAACAGGCCTAATCAGTTACGGCCACCTGTTCCGACTCCTCCAATGCCTGCACCAAGACCAAGAGAAATTTTTGCACCGATTCCCATGACTTATACTGAGTTATATCCAAAACTCATCCAGAGCCAACTCATTCACCCAATTCCCACAAGGCCATTCGAACCCCCATATCCAACATGGTATAACCCTAAACTAAATTGCCCATATCATGATGGTGCCGTGGGCCACGGACTCGAAAATTGCATAGCATTGAAGCGTATAGTCCAACAATTAATTGAGTCAAAGTGGTTGGACTTCTCCGATGAACCAAACGTCACTCATAATCCATTGCCTCCTCATCAAGCCAAACCAGTCAATATGATGGAAGAATACTGGCCGATGAAGAAAACAGTCAATGATATCATAACCCCTCTTAAGCATGTATATTCATGCCTTGTGAAAGAAGGGATTATCATAGGAAAGTCTTCTGGAAATAAAGAAGTCGAGCATGAGGAATGGTGCAACTTTCATAACAGTAAGAGTCATTCTATCCAAGAATGCCCAGAATTCCGTAAAAGTCTACAAAGTCTCATGGACTCCTCCCAAATCATCGTTTTTATGTCAGATAAAGAGGATGACGTGAATGTGATAATTAAAGAACAAGAAGTCAATATCATGCCAAGGCCACTAGTCATTCCAATCTCAAAATCTGCTCTCAAGCCTTTAAGAATTCAAGTTCCAAAGCCATTCCCGTACAAATCAGACAAAACTGTTCCATGGAACTATGGCTATACTTCTAACATCATATCAACTCCGTTAGAAGTTGGGGGCATGACTAGAAGCGGTCGGTGTTATTCTCCCGAGCAAATGAACAAGCTCCAACAAGAGAAGAATGTTACGGATCCAGCAAATGGACCTATTAACACATCTAAAGAGCAAGAGATGCCTCGAGCAGTAACAGATGAACAAGCTACTGAGTTTCTCAAACTCATAAAGCAAAGTGAATACAGCATCGTGGAGCAGTTGAACCGTCTGCCAGCAAAGATCTCCATACTTTCATTGCTCTTAAGTTCTGATGCCCATCGAGAAGCTCTTCTCAAAGTCCTGAATAAGGCTTATGTTGAACAAGATATCTCCGTGAACAACTTTGACCACCTTGTCAACAACATCACGGCACAAAATCTCATCACATTCACTGACGATGAGATACCAGCAGAAGGAAGGGGTCACTCTAAGGCTCTACATATTTCGATTAAATACAAAGATCGGATTATGGCTAGAGTTCTGATCGACAATGGATCAGCTCTAAATGTAATGCCATTAGAAACTTTACATAAGATCGGTTTAGACCCATCACACCTCAACAACAGTCATATTGTTGTTCGAGCATTTGACGGAACGAAGAGAGATGTTGTTGGAGAAATAGAGCTACCAATAGGGATTGGTCCCTGTCTTTTCCACATCACATTCCAAGTCATGGATATTTGTCCATCTTATACCTGCCTGCTGGGAAGACCATGGATCCATATGGCCGGAGCAATTCCTTCTTCATTACACCAGAAAATGAAATTCATTATTGAAGGAAAGATAATCACGGTCTTCGCTGAAGAAGACATCCTGCTATCAAGACCTGCGGATGCTCAATATGTCGAAGTCAATGAAAATGTACCTGATTGCTCCTTCAGGTCTTTTGAGATTGTCAATGCTGCTTATGTCAGCGAATATGAAGAAGAACCCATTCCTAGCATCTCTAAAACAAGTCGCATGGTTGCCAAACTCATGATAAAAGGAGGATACTCACCGGGGTTAGGATTGGGACAAGATTTACAAGGAATCACAGAACCATTGAAAATCACCACAAATGAAGGGAAATACGGCCTAGGCTTCACACCGACAAGACATGATAAAATGAAGGCAATAGCTGAAAAGAGAGAAAAGAGGATTGCACGATTAACAGGGCATCCTCTCCAGGAAAGAAATCTGGATATCCCTGAAATCACCGAAACGTTCGTGAGTGGTGGTCTCATTCCAAAAAATGACAATGAAGGCAAGCTGACTATCAACATCAACAAGTCTTTTGAAAGTCTTTCTATTCAGGCAATCATCAGCGATTCACCTGAAGAGGAGGAGCTCATTCAACCTTGTGGCCCACGGGATGTGCTGAACAATTGGGAGGCGATAGAACTGCCTGTTATAATTGAAAGCTTTCCAAAGTAATCTAATAGTAAAAACCTCCTAAAGAAAGGTTCAATCAATAGGGTGTAGTCTTTGTTTAAGTGAACCTTTTAGTTATTGCTTTTTATTCCAATAAAGTTGTGATTTATGCACATTGTAAATAAAGTACCAGTTTGCATCCATCTCATTCGTGCCATTTTTTTTTTCTCTCTTCTCTTTCTTTTCTCTCTGGATAATGCAGACCCAAAACTCTCTTTGATGACAATGAAAGAATGAACTTTGATAATCCTGTAAACACTACCGACTCGGATGACGAAGATCTTCAAGTATCTCCTGAGCTATTAAAAATGATTGAGCGAGATGAAAAAGAAAGAGCAACAAGTCAAGAACCAACTGAGGTATTCAACCTGGGAGACAGTCAGGATGTAAAAGAAGTCAAGATTGGCACTTTATTCCCTCCTGAAGAAAAAGAAGAATTAGTCCATTTATTGAAAGAATATGTGGATGTATTCGCTTGGTCATACCAAGATATGCCTGGCTTAAGCTCAGACATAGTACTACACAAAATACCTTTGAAGCCTGGGGCGAAGCCTGTCAGACAGAAGTTACGAAGATTAAAGCCGGAGTTAATCTTAAGAGTAAAAGATGAGATTCGAAAGCTGTGGGATGCAGGATTTCTTGGGGTCGCTGAATATACAGAATGGGTGGTTAACATTGTCCCAGTCGAAAAGAAAGAAAGTGGGAAACTAAGAGTTTGTCAGGACTACCGGCCTTTGAACGAAGCCAGTCCTAAAGATAACTTCCCACTTCCTCATATTGATACACTGGTGGATAATACCGCAGGAAACTCCTACTTTTCCTTCATGGATGGTTTTTCTGGATACAATCAAATCAAACTTGATCCAGATGACATGATAAAAACTGCTTTTATTACCCTTTGGGGTACCTTCTACTATAAGGTGATGCCTTTCGGGTTAAAGAATGCTGGTGCTACATATCAAAGAGCCATGGTCACGTTGTTCCATGACATGATGCATAAAGAAATTGAAGTATATGTGGACGACATGATCGCCAAAACTTTCACTGCTGGGGGGCATCTAAAAGTGCTAAGAAAACTATTCGATAGACTTCGCAAATATCAATTGAAGTTGAATCCTGCCAAATGTACTTTTGGAGCCTCTTCAGGAAAGTTATTGGGTTTCATGGTCAGCAAGGACGGGATTCGAGTTGACCCGAGTAAAGTCAAAGCGATACAGGAAATGCAACCCCCGAAGACTCCAAAACAAGTAAGAAGTTTTCTGGGTAGAATCAACTTCATAGCAAGGTTCATATCACAATTGACGTCCAAGTGTGAACCGCTTTTCAAATCACTAAAGAAGAACAATCCGATTGAGTGGAATAACGAATGCCAAGAAGCATTCGAGAAAATCAAACGATATCTATCAAATCCACCAGTCTTGATACCACCTCGATCCGGAGAACCGTTGATTCTATATTTATCCATACAGGATTCTTCATTAGGATCCGTATTGGGTCAACGTGATGAGACAAGCAAGAAGGAGCATGCAATTTACTATTTGAGCAAAAAGCTTACCACATATGAAGCTAAATACTCAATAGTAGAAAAGTCCTGTTGTGCCCTTGCATGGGTAGCACATCGACTACGACACTACATGCTCAACAACACAACATTACTGATCTCCAAGACTGACCCCATTAAGTACATTTTCGAGAAACCCGCTTTATCAGGCAGGATTGCAAAATGGCAAATGCTGTTATCTGAATACGACATACAGTATGTCACCCAAAAGGCCGTAAAAGGAAGTGTGATCGCTGAATATCTGGCTGATAGAGCATTGGAGGATTATGAGCCCATGAGAATGGACTTTCCTGATGGAGATATAATGACGATAGAACAGGAAGTCGATGAAGAAAATGAAACATGGAAAATGGCATTCGATGGAGCATCTAATGCTTTGGGACAAGGGATCGGAGCTATACTCATCTCTCCAAGCGGAGAGCAGTTTCCCCTCACAGCAAAAATTACATTTCCTTGTACCAACAATATAGTAGAGTATGAAGCATGTGCTATGGGACTCCAAATGGCATTGGATTTGAAAGTGCGAGATCTCCGAGTCTATGGGGATTCCGCATTAGTCATATATCAAATCAATGGAGAATGGGAGACAAGAGATTCAAAATTAATCCCTTACCAAAAGCTTATACTAGACATGACTCGAAGATTTAACAGTATAAGTTTCCATCATCTTCCAAGGGAAGATAATCAAATCCCAGACGCTTTAGCTACTTTGGCTGCTATGTACAAGATAAGCGACCCTGAGCATACTCCTGTGTTCGAGATGAAAATAATAGATTCTCCAGCTTATTGCATGAGCATCGAAGAAGAATTGGATGGAAAGCCTTGGTATCATGATATCAAGAAATACCTCCAAGAACGAACATATCCACTAGAAGCATCAGAAAATGACAAGAAATTTCTACGAAGATTGTCAATGGGTTTTCTTTTAAACCTAGACATACTCTATAAGAAAACCCCAGACTCGATGCTACTTCGCTGTGTAGATACTCATGAAGCACGAAAGATTATGGAAGAAGTTCATTCTGGAATATGTGGAGCACACACTAGTGGTCATACCATGGTAAGACAAATAATGAGGGCTGGCTACTATTGGCTCACATTGGAAAGTGATTGTATTAATCACGTGAGAAAATGTCACAAATGTCAAATATATGCCAACAAGATCCAAGCTCCACCCACCCCTCTTAATGTAACAGCAATACCTTGGCCTTTTGCCATGTGGGGAATTGACGTCATTGGAGCCATTACCCCTAAAGCTTCCAATGGTCACAAATTCATCCTAGTGGCAATTGACTACTTCACTAAATGGGTAGAAGCTATGTCATATGCAAGTGTGACTCAAAAGGTGGTATGCCGGTTCATTAAGAAAGAAATCATTTGTCGTTATGGGCCGCCGGAATGTATCATCTCAGACAATGCCACGAACCTGAACAATGCAATGATGCAGACTTTGTGCCGGCAGTTCAAAATCAAACATCTCAATTCGGCACCTTATCGACCAATGATGAATGGTGCAGTAGAAGCGGCCAATAAAAATATCAAGAGAATTGTTGAAAAGATGATCGTCACTTACAAGGACTGGCATGAGATGTTACCTTTTGCACTACATGCTTATAGAACTTCTACCCGTACTTCTACTGGAGCAACACCTTTTTCTCTGGTATACGGTATGGAGGCTGTATTGCCCATCGAAGTTGAAATTCCTTCATTAAGGGTACTAATGGATACTCAATTAAGAGAAGCAGAATGGGTCAAAGCTAGATACGAGCAATTAAATCTAATTGATGAAAGAAGAATGATAGCCCTCTGCCATGGGCAACTTTATCAAAGAAGGATGATTCGTTCTTACAACAAAAAGGTTCGCCCACGACAATTTCACGATGGTGACATAGTGCTCAAGAAAATTTTACCCATGCAACATGATTCAAGAGGAAAATGGACACCAAATTATGACGGGCCATATGTCGTGAAGAAAGCATTTTCAGGAGGGGCACTAATTCTGACAGAAATGGATGGACGAGAATTACCGAAGCCAGTAAATTCGGATGCAGTAAAGAAATACTTTGCATAATGAAGAAATTTTCAAACAGAAGCGGAGAAGTGGATACAGGGTTACCAAAGTTTATTTGATCAAAGTTGTCAAAGAGAGCTTTCTTCTCTTACACTTTCATTATCTATCTGTACCCAAGATTTTCATATTACCCATAAATAAAAAGCCAATTTTCTTTAACTTACCTTAGATTCTCACGTTCAAAATGCTAAAGTCGCTTCTATCCAGTTCTTTTCCTTCAAATCTCACATTCTTACTAGCCTTAAATGTGCAATAAATTATGACTTTTGAAGGAAGAATAGTAATAATTAAAACTTAGAAAAAACAAAGACCGTAGATTACTTTGATAAGCTTTATGAATTAAAACAGGAAAGATTGAGGTCCTGCTTTGCGAGCGGCACAGAACATAGGCTAACAAAGAAGAAGGAGTAACAAATCTTTGGGAGATAGCCTTGGTGGTAGCCTGAATGATCGCTTCAGAAGTCTTAACACGTCCATGTCAGCAAGAAAGAATCATACTCACGAATATCTCAACAGGGACAATTATCCAGAGAGGCATAAAGTACGAGGCGGACATTAAGGAAATTGAAGCCAAAATTTAAGAACAAATCAAGGAAAGAAGATTTTTGAAAAGAGTTAGGCTTTTGAGACAATGGACAACAGCTGGAAAGCAAGACAATGAACAACAGCTGGAAAGTGAAACAATGGACAACAGTTGGAAAGCATAAAGAGATTCAACGATAGAAGGCAATTACAAAGAGGATCCAGTAAAGCAAAGATATAAAAAAATAATAAATCCATCAGTTACACATGCTCGGCATTCATGCATTTCACATCATGCATGCATGGCATACAGAACAAGGATCAAATGGGAAGCGTATCCACCGCACAGTCACAGCAGTATAAGCTGACGTCTCAGTGACATCCGTTTTTACCAATCTACCGCTGGATGCACAGCTGATATAGTGGACCCAGCCCCATCAGCAATTCAAGGATAAAGTAGACAATATTGTCAAAATCCTGGTAATCAATTCAATAATCGAGGCTACACCGGGATGGACAGAATTGACGCCAGCTTAGCAGTATCCAAGATAAGAAATAGCTATGGTCAAAGATAAGCGTGGATATCGAGAAATATTGTCGTCGAAAGCAGACAATGGATTCAATAATCAAGGACTGGATCAATGTCATGCCTGATGAGATATCAAAGATAAGAAATATCTATGATACTAAAATAAAGTAGGATCCACTTTTCCGGTTAAACGGCGGATACGGTACTCCGTGACTCTCAAGTCGGTTCTCTCAGTTGCCCATAATAACTGATTCCTTCACCCCTTCTTTCTTTTACTTCCTCCTAGAAAATGGATCCTACTTTTTCCGCCTTGCGAAAGTATTTTCCTTCTCTCCCAATGAACATCCTAAAAAAGATCTACCAAGTTCGCTGTGAACGATTAAGAGCTCTGATGCATAAAGGAATCCCTGAAGATGTGCGGTGGTTAATTGAAGCTAAGGTTCGTCTGGCAGGTGAAATCCCAGAGGCATTTGTGTCTTACATGCCTGGTGTTGGCAAAAGTTCTTATGCCAGAAAAAGAAGAGCGAAAAGATTACAAGTCTGCCATAAATGTGGTAGGTGGACTTGTAAGACTAGGTGTCGTTCTTTAGGAATGATCTCCAATAATCGAGAAGATAAAATACGGTTCATCAAGAATGGCTTGAGTAAGGACTCATTGGATGATATCCAATTGACTCTTGAGACGCATTCTTGTGGATCTGTGCAACGTGAAATTCTTGATTTATGGAGTATTTTTCATGAAGAACGAGACCGTTACAGTCCCGGGAATCTGACTTTAAACGACCCTGTTTGCCGGCTTGTAAGAAAGCTAAATGGGAAGCAGATCCTCGACTCATAGAAGCCGTTAATGCCGTTACTGGACGTAAAACCAGTGGAAGATGTAAGCCACAGTCACAATTACTGTATATACAGTTTGTTATATTTGGAAAAATTTGCATTTTCTTTTGACAGATGTACATGCTCCCCTAAGTGTAATCGACACGTTATCCCTTTTCATCACTATAAATGCGTGTTCTTCCTTCTGATTAAACAACAGATAAGATACCCCGTGACTTCTAAAGTCGATTATTCCAGTTTCCTGCAATAACTGATTCATTTCCCTCTTCTCTCAAATTCTTCTCTCATCAATGGATTCTACTCTTTCTGTACTGCGAAAATACTTTCCTTCCCTCCCACTAAAAGTCCTTAAAAAGATCTACCTTGCTAGATGTGAAAGAATCAGAGTTTTTACACGCAAAGGCATTCCCGACAATGTGCAGTGGATAATTGAAGCTAAGGTCCGTTTGGCGGGTGAAGTTCCAGATGCATTTATGCCCCGCATGCCCGGTTTAGGTAAAAGCCGTTATGCCAAAAGGCGAAGAGCAAAGAGACTAGGCGTGTGTTATAAATGTGGGCGATGGAATTGTAATACTAAATGTCGCTCTTTAGGATACATCTCCATAAATCGTGAAGATAAAAGAAAATTCATTAAGAATGGCCTGCGTAAGGAGTCTCTGAAAGATATCCGAGAGACTCTTGAAACGCATTCTTGTGGAAAAGTGCAAGGTGAAATTATCGGTTTATGGAGGACTTACCATAAAGAACGAAACCGTTACAGTCTTGGGAATGTGATTTTAAACGACCCCGTTTGTCAGTTTGTAAGAAAACTAGATGGGAAGCAAATCCCCGACTTATAGAAGGCATTGAAGCCATTACTGGACATGAATTAGTGGAAGATGAGAGCCACAGTCATGATTGCTGTACATATAAGCTGTCATTTGTCTTTTCTTTTGGCAATAATGTACTTACTTCCGTAAGTGTAATAAACGCATTATCCTTTCATCACTATAAATGCGTGTTCTTCCTTCTGGATACGGTACTCCATAACTCCCAAATTCAGTTATTTCCATTTCCTACAATCACTAATTTCTTTCTTTTTCTCTTAAATGCCTCATTCATCAATGGAGCCTTCTCTTTCCGCTCTACGAAAATATTTCCCTTCTTTCCCAATAAATGTTCTTAAAAAGGTTTATCAAGCTAGATGTGAACGATTCCGACTATTTATGCACAAAGGCATTCCTGATAATGTGCGATGGCTAATCGAAGCTAAAGTTCGTTCGGCTGGTGAAGTTCCAGATGCGTTCTTTCCCCGTATGCCCGGCTTTGGTAAAAGCGTTTATGCCAAAAAGAGAAGAGCAAAGAGGCTAGGCGTCTGTCACAATTGTGGATGGTGGATTTGCGGCAATAAATGTCGTTCTCCAGGAGTGATCACCAGAAATCGTAATGATAGAATAAAATTCATCAAGAATGGCTTGCGTAAGGAATCTCTGGAAGATATCCGAGAGGTTCTTGAAGCGCATTCTTGCGGAATAGTGCAATTTGAGGTTGTTGGATTATGGATAATTCTCCAAAAAGAACGAGAACGTTACAGTCTTGGGAATCTGACCCTAAACGACCCTGTTTGCCAGTTTGTGAAAAAGCTAGATGAGATGCAAATCACTGATTCATAGAAAGCATTGAAGCCGTTACTGGACGCAAAGCCAGTAGAAGACGGAACAAGGTCACGATTACTGTACGTGCTAGCTGTCGCTTTTGAAATTTTCCTCCCCTTTTGGTAATAATGTATCCACTCCTGACATGAACCAAAGTCACGATTACTGTACGTGCTAGCTGTCGCTTTTGAAATTTTCCTCCTCTTTCAGCAATAATGTATCCACTCTTGACATAAGCCATAGTCACGATACTGTACATGCTAGCTGACGCTTTTGAAATTTTCCTCCCATAATGTACCCACTCCTGACATGAGCTATAATTATGACTACTGTATATACCTGCCACTTTTGAAATTTTCCTTCTCATCCGACAATCATGTACCTACTCCTGACATAAGCTACAGTCGCGACTACTGTACATGCTAGCAGCTATTTTGAAAATTTTCCTCCTCTTTTAACGATAGTGTACCCATACCTGACCAGAGTCATACCCGTGACTACTATGAATAGCTGGCAATAATGTATCCATTCTTGAAAAATAAAATTATTGCCTTATCTCTTCATCTCTATAAATATATCCTCTTTTCTCACAAGGGTAAGGATAGGAATGGAGAAAACCCCAACTCGTAAATCCCGAAGTATTTGTGTATTTTCTGGGGCTTTTCCAGGAAAAGATGAAGAGTATTTAAAAGCAGCCAACCATTTGGGTAGAGTATTAGCTGAGCGAAAAATACATTTAGTTTATGGAGGAGGTAGTGTCGGATTAATGGGAGGTGTAGCATCAGCAGCATCTCTAGGAGGAAGTCAAGTTCTGGGCATTATCCCTGGACCTCTGAAATTTATTTCTGGGGGCACGATTGGAGAAGAATTAGTGGTTAAAAATTTACAAGAGCGTGTGTTACAAATGCTTTTAAATGCTGATGCTTTTATCGCTCTACCAGGTGGTTTTGGCACATTGGGAGAAGTCTTTCAAATTGCTTCCATGGCCCAACTTAATTTGCATAAGAAACCCATTGGGCTTTTAAATGTTAACAATTTCTTTACAGGTCTGATAGCTTTTATGGATTATGCTATGCAGAAGAATTTTATATCAAGAGTGGCACGGCGAATCATAATATCCGCAACAACTGCTGAAGAATTGCTAGATAAAATACAAGCTTTTGTTCCTGAACCAGATCCAGCAATGATTCAGATAGACTGGACGCGACAGTCTTTCCCGAACAGTTCGATCCCATAATAGTCCTCTACTAACCCTGTTGAAATATTGTGGAAGAAGAAGTGATCCGATCCGTTTTGCTTGTCCTTTAGTTTTATTATCAGCATTTTCTTTCGTGTTTTAGTTTTTCTTTCAGGGAATTTCTTTTTTTATCTTATAAGATAGTCTCGTCCATGCTGATATTAAAACCATAGGACAATGCCTTTAGGTTGGAATGGCTGAGTAAAGAGTAATTTTTATTGCTCTTGAGACGCATCCTATTAGGTCTACTAGGCATAACATTTTAGGATAGTTAAGCTTCAACCTTATTTGGATGACATATCTCTCAAGCGAATCTATATTTACTAAAGAAAATATTAGATAAACCTTGGATATTGATTCCAAACATCCGTTCCCTTTACATAATTTGTTAGCAATATTGTCATCATCAAGATTCACTCATTTTATCGAAGTCTAAAATTTCGCACTCGCCTATTATGCAAATTCACACTTTCGAAGAAAATTATTCCAATTCTAATTGCTTTCATATAAATTTCGCTCGAGGTTCAAGGAGATTTCCTTAACCTCAAAATCATCAATTTTCCTTCAAACGATAGGAGAGTTCCTATCGTCGAGGTTCTAAGGTAGGACCCTTAACCTCATTCAAACAATTTTCCTTCAAACGATAGGAGAGTTCCTATCGTCGAGGTTCTAAGGTAGGGCCCTTAACCTCAAAATCATCAATTTTCCTTCAAACGATAGGAGAGTTCCTGTCGTCGAGGTTCTAAGGTAGGACCCTTAACATCAAAATCATCAATTTTCCTTCAAACGATAGGAGAGTTCCTATTGTCGAGGTTCTAAGGTAGGACCCTTAACCTCAAAATCATCAATTTTCCTTCAAACGATAGGAGAGTTCCTATCGTCGAGGTTCTAAGGTAGGGCCCTTAACCTCAAAATCATCAATTTTCCTTCAAACGATAGGAGAGTTCCTATCGTCGAGGTTCTAAGGTAGGACCCTTAACCTCATTCAATCAATTTTACTTCAAACGATAGGAGAGTTCCTATCGTCGAGGTTCTAAGGTAGGACCCTTAACCTCAAAATCATCAATTTTCCTTCAAACGATAGGAGAGTTCCTATCGTCGAGGTTCTAAGGTAGGACCCTTAACCTCATTCAAACAATTTTCCTTCAAACGATAGGAGAGTTCCTATCGTCGAGGTTCTAAGGTAGGACCCTTAACCTCAAAATCATCAATTTTCCTTCAAACGATAGGAGAGTTCCTATCGTCGAGGTTCTAAGGTAGGACCCTTAACCTCAAAACAATCAATTTTACTTCAAACGATAGAAGAGTTCCTATCGTCGAGGTTCTAAGGTAGGACCCTTAACCTCAAAATCATCAATTTTCCTTCAAACGATAGGAGAGTTCCTATCGTCGAAGTTCTAAGGTAGGACCCTTAACCTCAAAAACAATCAATTTTCCTTCAAACGATAGGAGAGTTCCTATCGTCGAGGTTCTAAGGTAGGGCCCTTAACCTCAAAATCATCAATTTTCCTTCAAACGATAGGAGAGTTCCTATTGTCGAGGTTCTAAGGTAGGACCCTTAACCTCAAAATCATCAATTTTCCTTCAAACGATAGGAGAGTTCCTATCGTCGAGGTTCTAAGGTAAGGCCCTTAACCTCAAAATCATCAATTTTCCTTCAAACGATAGGAGAGTTCCTATCGTCGAGGTTCTAAGGTAGGACCCTTAACCTCATTCAATCAATTTTACTTCAAACGATAGGAGAGTTCCTATCGTCGAGGTTCTAAGGTAGGACCCTTAACCTCATTCAAACAATTTTCCTTCAAACGATAGGAGAGTTCCTATCGTCGAGGTTCTAAGGTAGGACCCTTAACCTCAAAATCATCAATTTTCCTTCAAACGATAGGAGAGTTCCTATCGTCGAGGTTCTAAGGTAGGACCCTTAACCTCAAAACAATCAATTTTACTTCAAACGATAGAAGAGTTCCTATCGTCGAGGTTCTAAGGTAGGACCCTTAACCTCAAAATCATCAATTTTCCTTCAAACGATAGGAGAGTTCCTATCGTCGAAGTTCTAAGGTAGGACCCTTAACCTCAAAACAATCAATTTTACTTTAAACGATAGGAGAGTTCCTATCGTCGAGGTTCTAAGGTAGGACCCTTAACCTCAAAATTATCAAATTTTCCCTTCAACGATAGGAGAGTTCTTATCGCAGAGGCTCTAAAAAAAATTTTCCTTAACCACATAGTTTAGGCGGCGAGAAGGTTCTCAAAGGCTAGCTAAGACGGACGAAATTTGGTAACTACTTTGCATACATCATGTCCCATGAAGCATGCAAAGGGGGGCAGCTGTTGACACCCAATTTCGTCCGGCCTTTTTTTTAAAAAATTTTTAAAAAAAAAACTAATTAAAAAAATTATTATTATTATTATTATTATTGCTAAAAAATTTTAATTATGTTAATTAGTTTAAAATATATTTTTATTTTGAGAAGATTTGATTTAAAATAATATATGTGCGAATATGTATGTGTTTGGAATAAAAATAAAATTTCAGAAAAAAATGACAAAAAAATTAAAAGTTTGAGGTAAAAATGACAAAATTAAGAAGTTTCGGACAAAATTGACAAATTCTGAAAGTTTCAGGAGCTTTGGGTAATTTTTCGCGTCAATTTTGGGCCTAAACGGACGTTTCTAGCCCAAATTGACAGAAAACGTTAAAATTGTCAAAATCAGAAGCTTCTGAGCTTATCCAGAGCTGGAGTAACGTAAAGGACTGAAACTGTCATTTTACCAATTTAAAAGATAAGTTTGATATTTTTTATTAATTTATCCGTCCACAGTTCAGCTAAGCTCCTTCTATAAATACCCCCCCAAATTCAGTGCTGAACACACAGAAAATCAGAGAAAAAAGTTCAGAGCTCCGTTTTAAAAATAGAGAAAATTACAGCTTTATTCCCTAGCCTCTCCTCCTTCTGCCAGAAAGTCTCAAAATTTTATTTTTCTACGATTTGACCATCTCTTTCGTTTGATCTCCTTCGTTGTTCTCTCTCTCTCTCCTCTCGTTTTCTCTCTCTTTCTCCTCCTGCCGCCGTGCTGCCTCGCCCGTTGCCGTCCCGCCGCCGTGCCGCCTCGCCCGTCGCCGTCCTGCCACCATACCGCCTCGCCGCGCCGCCCTCGCCGCGTCAACCTACCCTCGCCGGCCGCTGTTTCCGCCGTGCCGTCGCTCGCCGCCCCGTGCCCGTGCCGCCGCGCCACCCCCGCCGTCCCCCCTGCCCCTGGCCCAGCCGCCGCCGGCCGCCAGCCCCTTTTCCCCCTCGCGCTCGCGTCGCGCCTGTACCCAGCAAATTCAAAAATTTCAACCTTTAGGTAAAATTCTACTTTAATACTTCATCTTTTCAATTCTTTTCATTTTGGTCACTAATCTTTTTATTTTGTTTTTTTTTCAGAATTAATTACTAACTTTATTTTTTTTACTTGTGTATTTATTTGTTTATTATTGTTATTGTTACTAACCCTTTTTTTTTTTGTTATTATTAACTTGTTAACTAACTTACTAACAACTAACTTTTAACATTATTATTGTTACTAACCTTTTAATTTTTGCATTATTACTAACTTTTATTATTGTTAATTAATTTAATCAACTTGGTTAATTAACAATTAATTAATTTGGCTAAATTTTATTATTGTTGTTAATTAATTAATTTAATTAACTTGACTAACTTTTTATTATTGTTGTTAACAATTAATTTAATTAAACTTGGCTAATTTTTATTATTGTTGTTAATTAATTTAATCTAACTTTTACTAACCTTTTTTATTGTTATTAACTAACTAATCCAACTAATCTAACTATATTAATTGTGCTAACTTTTATTATTATTGTGTTATTAAAGTGGATGGCCAAAAAGCCCCACTTTATTAATTGAATTTTTTTATGATTAAAAGATAAAAAAAGGAATTTTATGTGAATAATTTTCTAAAGGCTAATAAAAATTACTTTTTTTTATTTTGAAACAAAGTTTTTATTCCTTTTAATAAACAAACATAATGAAATAATTCAAAAATAAAATAAATAAATAAATAAACATAAAATCATTCTTTTAATACATCTTTAAAATTAATAATTAATGAAATAAAAAAAAATTAAAACTTCATGACCAAATGATCCGCCAGGATCCATGGCTTGGAAATATTTTTAAATAAAATATATAAATAAATTTTTTCTTTATAAAAAATAAAAAAAACTTTAGACTAATATATTAATTATCTATTAATATATAATTTTTTTTAGTTTTCTTTATTAATAAAAAGAATAAAAAGCGTGAAATTTTTGGGTTAATATTTTTCAGTAATATTTTATTTATTTCTTTTAAGATAATAAAATATAACTTTTTTTAGTAAAAAGAATAAAAAAAAGTAATTTTTTTTTGGGTTAATATTTTTCAGTAAAATTTATTTCTTTTAAAATAATAAAATATAACTTTTTTTTAGTTTTCTTTATTAAAATGAATAAAAAGAGTAAATTTTGGGTTAATATTTTTCAGTAATATTTTATTTATTTCTTTTAAAATATAACTTTTTTTTAAGTTTTCTTTATTAATAAAAAGAATAAAAAGAGTAAATTTTGAGTTAATATTTTTCAGTAATATTTTATTTATTTCTTTTAAAATATAATTTTTTTTAATGAAAAGAATAAAAATTTTGGGTTAATATTTTATTCAGTAATATTTTACTTATTAAAAGATATAACTTTTTGTTTCCTTTATAAAAATCTTAATCAAATAATTTCAAAATAATACAAAATAAAACAAAAATAATTGAATTTTCTCTTAAATATTTTTGACTTATTGATTAGATATATTTTCAGAAATATAAATTAAAATTAAAAAAAAAAATCTTTCATCAAACAAAGAAGAATATAAAAAATAAAAATATCAAGACTTTTGTTTTAAAATACATATAAGTTTTCGGTTAAATAATCTTTTATTCCAAAATAAATTAAATAAATATCAAAACTTTTCTTCTTTTGTTTAAAATATACATATAAATTTTTGATTCTCTTAATAAAACAATTACTTTTGGTTAATCTTTTATAAAAAAAAAAAAAAATAAATAAAAAAATAATAAAAAAATAAAAAAATAAAAAAATAAAAAAATTTTAGTTCATGGTATATTGGCTGGAAACTGTCTCGTGCCCGCTTTTGAGCTGCTTCACCTAGTGAAGAGGGTCTGGCTGAGTAACAACGCCCCGTACCATGATCAAAATTTTTATTTTTAAACTCTTTAATTCTTTTAAATTAACTTCTTATTAAATAAAAATTAATTATTATTTTTTTTAATTCTTTTATAAATTGAGTAATCCTTTAAAATAATAAATATCTTTCATTAAACAAGAAAACAAAAAAAGTAAACAAGAAAAAAAAAAAAAAGAAAGATAAGAAAAATAAAAGAAAGATAAGAAAGAAAAATAAAAGAAAGATAAGAAAGAAAAGAAAGATAAAAGAAAGAAAAAGAAAAGAAAGAAAGAAAAGAATAAAAAAGAAAGAAAAGAAAAGAAATTATAAGAAAATTAAAAAAAAAAAAGTAAAAATAAGTAAAAAAGAAGAAAAAGAAAGAAAGTAAAAAAAGAAGTAAAAATATAAAGATAAATTTTTTAGTTAGTATTAAAAATCATTCATAAACAAAAAGAATTACCATTTAAAAATTAATTTCATAATAATAAGAATTAAATAATTACGATAAATCAATTTCCATATCCGGATGATCCGGCAGGATCTACGGTTTGGAAAATATCAAACTTTTAAAATAAATAAATTAAATAAAAAGATAAAAATCCATATTTTTTACAATATGGATAAAATTGTTTAAAATTTCACCAAATTCCGTGTCCAAATGACTCGGCAGAGTCCATGGTTCGGAATCAAAATCTTCCGTGTCCAAATGACTCGGCAGAGTCCATGGTTCGGAAGTATAAAATTTTATCCGAATTAATTACCAAAATCCACATTTTCGACTAATTCAGGTAAAATATCTAAATTAACTGAAAAGTTTTAAAAGCAAAGTAAAACAAAATTAAAATCAACTAAGGTGCCAATTTTTGGGCGTTTTAACAAAGTTGTTTTAACGTAACCGTACTCCCGATCCCCGAACTCTCGCAGACCATATTTTAGGTGACCAATCGACCTAGGTGAAACCGATTGGTGGCGACTCCAGAAAACCTGACGTTGCCACACCTTCCTTCCCAATAAATGTTCTTAAAAAGATTTATCAAGCTAGATGTGAACGATTCAGAGTATTTATGCACAAAGGCATTCCTGATAATGTGCGGTGGCTAATTGAAGCTAAGGTTCGTTCAGCTGGTGAAGTTCCAGAAGCGTTCTTTCCCCGTATGCCCGGCTTTGGTAAAAGCGCTTATGTCAAAAAAAAAAGAGCAAAGAGGCTAGGCGTTTGTCATAATTGTGGATGGTGGATTTGCGGCAATAAATGTCGTTCTCCAGGAGTGATCACCAGAAATCGTAATGATAGAATAAAATTCATCAAGAATGGCTTGCGTAAGGAATCTCTGGAAGATATCCGAGAGGTTCTTGAAGCGCATTCTTGCGGAATAGTGCAATTTGAGGTTGTTGGATTATGGATAATTCTCCAAAAAGAACGAGAACGTTACAGTCTTGGGAATCTGACCCTAAACGACCCTGTTTGCCAGTTTGTGAAAAAGCTAGATGAGATGCAAATCACTGATTCATAGAAAGCATTGAAGCCGTTACTGAACGCAAAGCCAGTAGAAGACGGAACAAGGTCACGATTACTGTACGTGCTAGCTGTCGCTTTTGAAATTTTCCTCCCCTTTTGGTAATAATGTATCCACTCCTGACATGAACCAAAGTCACGATTACTGTACGTGCTAGCTGTCGCTTTTGAAATTTTCCTCCTCTTTCAGCAATAATGTATCCACTCTTGACATAAGCCATAGTCACGATACTGTACATGCTAGCTGACGCTTTTGAAATTTTCCTCTCATAATGTACCCACTCCTGACATGAGCTATAATTATGACTACTGTATATACCTGCCACTTTTGAAATTTTCCTTCTCATCCGACAATCATGTACCTACTCCTGACATAAGCTACAGTCGCGACTACTGTACATGCTAGCAGCTATTTTAAAAATTTTCCTCCTCTTTTAACGATAGTGTACCCATACCTGACCAGAGTCATACCTATGACTACTATGAATAGCTGGCAATAATGTATCCATTCTTGAAAAATAAAATTATTGCCTTATCTCTTCATCTCTATAAATATATCCTCTTTTTTCACAAGGGTAAGGATAGGAATAGAGAAAACCCCAACTCGTAAATCCCGAAGTATTTGTGTATTTTCTGGGGCTTTTCCTGGAAAAGATGAAGAGTATTTAAAAGTAGCCAACCATTTGGGTAGAGTATTAGCTGAGCGAAAAATACATTTAGTTTATGGAGGAGGTAGTGTCGGATTAATGGGAGGTGTAGCATCAGCAGCATCTCTAGGAGGAAGTCAAGTTCTGGGCATTATCCCTGGACCTCTGAAATTTATTTCTGGGGGCACGATTGGAGAAGAATTAGTGGTTAAAAATTTGCAAGAGCGTGTGTTACAAATGCTTTTAAATGCTGATGCTTTTATCGCTCTACCAGGTGGTTTTGGCACATTGGGAGAAGTCTTTCAAATTGCTTCCATGGCCCAACTTAATTTGCATAAGAAACCCATTGAGCTTTTAAATGTTAACAATTTCTTTACAGGTCTGATAGCTTTTATGGATTATGCTATGCAAAAGAATTTCATATCAAGAGTGGCACGACGAATCATAATATCCGCAACAACTGCTGAAGAATTGCTAGATAAAATACAAGCTTTTGTTCCTGAACCAGATCCAGCAATGATTCAGATAGACTGGACACGACAGTCTTTCCCGACCAGTTCACTCCCATAATGGTCCTCTACTCACCCTGTTGAAATATTGTGGAAGAAAGAAGCGATCTGATCCGTTTTTCTTGTCATTTAGTTTTATTATCAGCATTTTCTTTCGCGTTTCAGTTTTTCTTTTCAGGGAATTTCTTTTTTTATAATATAGCTTCGTCCATGCTGATATTAAAACCATAGGACAACGCCTTTAGGATGGAATGGCTGAGTAAAGAGTAATTTTTATTACTCTTGAGATGCATCCTATTAGGTCTACTAGGCATAACATTTTGGGGTAGTTAAGCTTTAACCTTATTTGGATGACATATCTCACAAGGGAATCTATATTTACTGAAAAAAATATTAGATGAACCTTGAATATTGATTCCAAACATCCGTTCCCTTTACACAATTTGTCAGTGTTATTGTCATCATCAAGATTCACTCGTTTTATCGAAACCTAATTCTTTGCACTCGCCTATTATGAGAATTCACACTTTCGAAGAAAATTATTCCAATTTCAATTGCTTTCATATAAATTTCGCTCGAGGTCCTAAGGAAAGCTCCTTAGCCTCAAAATCAATTTTCATCATCGGGGTTTTAAGGATGGAACCTTTGCCTCGAAAATAATCAATTTTCATCATCGGGGTTTTAAGGATGGAACATTTGCCTAAAAACTAATCAATTTTCATCATCGGGGTTTTAAGGATGGAACCTTTGCCTCGAAAATAATCAATTTTCATCATCGATGTTCGAAGGTAGGGCCCTTAACCTCAAAACAATCAATCTTCCTTCAAACGATAGGAGAGTTCCTATCATCGAGGTTCTAAGGTAGGGCCCTTAACCTCAAAGTCATCAATTTTCCTTCAAACAATAGGAGAGTTCCTATTGTCAAGGTTCTAAGGTAGGACCCTTAACCTCAAAACCATCAATTTTCCTTCAAACGATAGGAGAGTTCTTATCGTCGGGGTTCTAAGGTAGGACCCTTAACCTCAAAATCATCAATTTTCCTTCAAAACGATAGGAGAGGTCCTATCGTCGAGGTTCTAAGGTAGGATCCTTAACCTCAAAATCATCAATTTTCCTTCAAACGATAGGAGAGTTCCTATCGTCGAGGTTCTAAGGTAGGACCTTTAACCTCAAAATCATCAATTTTCATTCAAATGATAGGAGAGTTCCTATCGTCGAGGTTCTAAGGTAGGACCCTTAACCTCAAAATCATCAATTTTCCTTCAAACGATAGGAGAGTTCCTATCGTCGAGGTTCTAAGGTAGGGCCCTTAACCTCAAAATCATCAATTTTCCTTCAAACGATAGGAGAGTTCCTATCATCGAGGTTCTAAGGTAGGACCCTTAACCTCAAAACAATCAATTTTCCTTCAAACGATAGGAGAGTTCTTATCGTCGAGGTTCTAAGGTAGGACCCTTAACCTCAAAATCATCAATTTTCCTTCAAAACGATAGGAGAGTTCCTATCGTCGAGGTTCTAAGGTAGGACCCTTAACCTCAAAATCATCAATTTTCCTCCAAACGATAGGAGAGTTCCTATCATCGAGGTTCTAAGGTAGGACCCTTAACCTCAAAATCATCAATTTTCCTTCAAACGATAGGAGAGTTCCTATCATCGAGGTTCTAAGGTAGGACCCTTAACCTCAATCATCAATTTTTCTTCAAACGATAAGAGAATTCTTATCGCAGAGGTTCTAAGGTAGGGCCCTTAACCTCAAACTTTCAACGATAGAAGAGTTCCTATCGTCGAGGTTCTAAGGAGAGTTCCTTAAACCTCAAACAATCAATCATCAATTTTTCTTAAACGATAAGAGAGTTCTTATCATAGAGGTTCTAAGGTAGGGCCCTTAACCTCAAACTTGCAACGATAGGAGAGTTCCTATCGTTGAGGTTCTAAGGAAAGTTCCTTAAACCTCAAACAATTAATCATCAATTTTTCTTCAAACGATAAGAGAGTTCTTATCGCAGAGGTTCTAAGGTAGGGCCTTTAACCTCAAACTTGCAACGATAGGAGAGTTCCTATCGTCGAGGTTCTAAGGAAAGTTCCTTAAACCTCAAACAATCAATCATCAATTTTTCTTCAAACGATAAGAGAGTTCTTATCGCAGAGGTTCTAAGGTAGGGCCCTTAACCTCAAACTTGCAACGATAGGAGAGTTCCTATCGTCAAGGTTCTAAGGAGAGTTCCTTAAACCTCAAACAATCAATCATCAATTTTTCTTAAACGATAAGAGAGTTCTTATCGCAGAGGTTCTAAGGTAGGGCCCTTAACCTCAAACTTACAACGATAGAACCTTTCCTATCGTTAGAGGTTCTAAGGACCTTTCCTTAAACCTCAAACAAACAATCAATCATTCTGTCCATCTTACAACGATAGAACCTTTCCTATCGTTAGAGGTTCTAAGGACCTTTCCTTAAACCTCAAACAAACAATCAATCATTCAGTCCATCTTACAACGATAGAACCTTTCCTATCGTTAGAGGTTCTAAGGAACTTTCCTTAAACCTCAAACAAACAATCAATCATTCAGTCCATCTTACAACGATAGAACCTTTCCTATCGTTAGAGGTTCTAAGGAACTTTCCTTAAACCTCAAACAAACAATCAATCATTCAGTCCATCTTACAACGATAGAACCTTTCCTATCGTTAGAGGTTCTAAGGAACTTTCCTTAAACCTCAAACAAACAATCAATCATTCAGTCCATCTTACAACGATAGAACCTTTCCTATCGTTAGAGGTTCTAAGGACCTTTCCTTAAACCTCAAACAAACAATCAATCATTCAGTCCATCTTACAACGATAGAACCTTTCCTATCGTTAGAGGTTCTAAGGACCTTTCCTTAAACCTCAAACAAACAATCAATCATTCAGTCCATCTTACAACGATAGAACCTTTCCTATCGTTAGAGGTTCTAAGGACCTTTCCTTAACCTCAAACAAACAATCAATCATTCAGTCCATCTTACAACGATAGAACCTTTCCTATCGTTAGAGGTTCTAAGGACCTTTCCTTAAACCTCAAACAAACAATCAATCATTCAGTCCATCTTACAACGATAGAACCTTTCCTATCGTTAGAGGTTCTAAGGACCTTTCCTTAAACCTCAAATAAACAGTCAATCATTCAATCCATCTTACAACGATAGGAACTTTCCTATCGTTGAGGTTCTAAGGACCTTTCCTTAACCTCAAACAAACAATCAATCATTCAGTCCATCTTACAACGATAGAACCTTTCCCATCGTTAGAGGTTCTAAGGACCTTTCCTTAAACCTCAAACAAACAATCAATCATTCAGTCCATCTTACAACGATAGAACCTTTCCTATCGTTAGAGGTTCTAAGGACCTTTCCTTAAACCTCAAACAAACAATCAATCATTCAGTCCATCTTACAATGATAGAACCTTTCCTATCGTTAGAGGTTTTAAGGACCTTCCCTTAACCTCATTCAAACAATTTTCCTTCAAACGATAGAAGAGTTCCTATCGTCGAGGTTCTAAGGTAGGACCCTTAACCTCATTCAAACAATTTTCCTTCAAACGATAGGAGAGTTCCTATCGTCGAGGTTCTAAGGTAGGACCCTTAACCTCAAAATCATCAATTTTCCTCCAAACGATAGGAGAGTTCCTATCATCGAGGTTCTAAGATAGGACCCTTAACCTCAAAATCATCAATTTTCCTTCAAACGATAGGAGAGTTCCTATCATCGAGGTTCTAAGGTAGGACCCTTAACCTCAATCATCAATTTTTCTTCAAACGATAAGAGAGTTCTTATCGCAGAGGTTCTAAGGTAGGGCCCTTAACCTCAAACTTTCAACGATAGAAGAGTTCCTATCGTCGAGGTTCTAAGGAGAGTTCCTTAAACCTCAAAGAATCAATCATCAATTTTTCTTAAACGATAAGAGAGTTCTTATCGTAGAGGTTCTAAGGTAGGGCCCTTAACCTCAAACTTGCAACGATAGAAGAGTTCCTATCGTCGAGGTTCTAATGAGAATTCCTTAAACCTCAAACAATCAATCATCAATTTTTCTTAAACAATAAGAGAGTTCTTATCGCAGAGGTTCTAAGGTAGGGCCCTTAACCTCAAATTTTCAACGATAGAAGAGTTCCTATCGTCGAGGTCCTAAGGAGAGTTCCTTAACCTCAAACAATCAATCATTCAGTCCATCTTACAACGATAGAACTTTTCCTATCGTTAGAGGTTCTAAGGACCTTTCCTTAAACCTCAAACAAACAATCAATCATTCAGTCCATCTTACAACGATAGAACCTTTCCTATCGTTAGAGGTTCTAAGGACCTTTCCTTAAACCTCAAACAAACAATCAATCATTCAGTCCATCTTACAACGATAGAACCTTTCCTATCGTTAGAGGTTCTAAGGACCTTTCCTTAAACCTCAAACAAACAATCAATCATTCAGTCCATCTTACAACGATAGAACCTTTCCTATCGTTAGAGGTTCTAAGGACCTTTCCTTAAACCTCAAACAAACAATCAATCATTCAGTCCAGCTTACAACGATAGAACCTTTCCTATCGTTAGAGGTTCTAAGGACCTTTCCTTAACCTCAAACAAACAATCAATCATTCAGTCCATCTTACAATGATAGAACCTTTCCTATCGTTAGAGGTTCTAAGGACCTCTCCTTAACCTCAAACAAACAATCAATCATTCAGTCCATCTTACAACGATAGAACCTTTCCTATCGTTAGAGGTTCTAAGGACCTTTCCTTAACCTCAAACAAACAATCAATCAATCATTCAGTCCATCTTACAACGATAGAACCTTTCCTATCGTTAGAGGTTCTAAGGACCTTTCCTTAACCTCAAACAAACAATCAATCAATCATTCAGTCCATCTTACAACGATAGAACCTTTCCTATCGTTAGAGGTTCTAAGGACCTTTCCTTAAACCTCAAACAAACAATCAATCATTCAGTCCATCTTACAACGATAGAACCTTTCCTATCGTTAGAGGTTCTAAGGACCTTTTCTTAACCTCAAAATCACCAATTTTCCTTCAAACGATAGGGGAGTTCCTATCGTCGAGGTTCTAAGGTAGGACCCTTAACCTCAAAATTATCAAATTTTCCCTTCAATGATAGGAGAGTTCCTATCGCAGAGGCTCTAAGGAAGATTCCTTAACCTCTGAGTTTAGGCGACGAGAAAATTCTCAAAGGCCTAGCTAAGCCGGACGAAATTTGGCAACGACTTTGCATACATCATGTCCCATGAAGCATGCAAAGGGGGGCAGCTGTTGACACCCAATTTCGTCCGGCCATTAAAATAATTTTAAAAAAAAATTAAATAAAAAAAATTAAATAAAAAAATGTATTATTATTATTATTGTTATTATTATTACTAAATTTTTTTTTAATTATTTTAAAATATATATTTTTTTGTTTTGTGAAGATTTGATATATGTGTGTATATGTGTATGTTTGAAAGAAAAAAAGAAAACTCCATAAAAATGACAAAATTAAAAAGTTTGAGATAAAAATAACAAAATTGAGAAGTTTCAGGCAAAATTGACAAATTCTGAAAGTTCCAGGAGCATTTGGTAGTTTGTCACATAAAATTTTGAACCTGCCGACGTTTTTGGCTCAAATTGACAGAAAACGACAAAATTGTCAAAATCAGAAGCTTCAGGAACTTATCCAGAGGCTGAGAGACGTAAAGGACTAAAATTGTCATTTTACCAATTTAAGAGATAAGTTTGAATTTTTTTATTAATTTATCCATCAACAGTTCAGCTAAACTTCCTCTATAAATAGCCCCCCAAATTTTGTGCTGAACACGGAAAAAAATAGAGAAAAAACTTAGAGCTCCGTTTTAAAAAAAGCGTAAATTACTGCCTTAAGTCCCTGCCCCTTCTCTCTCTTCTCAGAAAAATCAGAAATTTTTTTTTTCCCTTAAACACACCATCTTCTTCCCCTCTCCGTATACTCTCTCTCTCTCTCTCTCTCTCTCTCTCTCTCTCTCTCTCTCCTCTTCCCAGCTGCCGTTTCTTCCTCCCCCGTGCCCCCACGCTGTTGCCGTAGTCCCGCCACGCTCACCGCCGCACCCCGCCACGCTCGCCGTCGTCGTTCCCGGCCATTCCGTCGTGTCTCTCCGGCCCCGAGCCCGTCGCGATCCGTCCCGGTTTCCCTTTCCTCCCCCTCCGCTTTGTGCTCCGTCCTGGCTGCCTCCCCCTCGCCCTTGCCGGACCACCCGCCGCCAGCCTTGCCTCAGCTCCCCTGCCGTTCGCTGCCGTCGCCCATCACCCTCGCGTTTTACGTAACAGGAAAAAAAAAAATATTCTTTAGGTAAAATCTTAGTTTAACCCTCCATCTCTTCATATTTATTCACTTTGGTCACTAACCTTTCTTTTATTTTTGCAGAAAATTAATTACTAACTCTTCTTTATTTACTTGTTTATTGTTATTACTAACTTTTATTATTGTTGTTGTTAATATTAACAATTAACTCAACTAACCTTACTAACATTTATTATTATTGTTATTAACTTACTTTATTATTGTTATTATTATTATTGTTACTAACTTACTAATTTTGTTATTATTATTGTTACTAACAACTAACTTACTAACTTTGCTAACTTTTATTATTATTGTTGCTATTATTGTTAATAATTAACAACTAATTCATCTAACTTTTATTTTTATTGTTATTAACAACTAACTTTACTAACTTTGTTAATTATTATTATTATTATTGTGTTATTAAAGTGGATGGCCAAAAAGCCCCACTTTATTATTATTAATTTTCCTTTATTTACTTTATATAATTTTTAGGTAGTTAAATTTATTTTCACTTAATTCACCTTTACCCATCAATAATAAATAAGTAAATGAGTAAAATAAAAAATAAAAATTAAAAGAAGATTCTTTTATGTGAAAAATCATTTTTAAAAGCTAACTATCTTTTATTATTTTAAAACAACTTTTTATTCCTTTTATTAAAATTATTAAACAAACATAATTAAATAATTCCAAAAATACAAATCAATTCTGTTTTTAAATATATCTTTAAAGTAATAATAATTAAAAATTCAAGAAAAATTAAATAAAATTATAATTAAAAATAATAATTAATTAAATAATTAAATTTAAAAAAATTAAAAATCCATGACCAAATGATTCGTCAGGATCCATGGCTTGGAATTATTTTTAAAAAAAAGTATATAAATAATTTATTTTCTTTATTAAAAATAAAAACTTTGGACTAATATATTAATTATTAAAATATAACTTTTTAATTTTCTTTATTAATAAAAAGAATAAAAAGAGTAAAATTTTTGGGTTAATATTATTCAGTAATATTTTGCTTATTTCTTTCAAAATAATGAAAAGACATCACTTTTTGTTTCCTTTATAAAAGTCTTAGTCAAATGATTTCAAAAAAAAAAAAATAACAAAAATAAATAAATAAATAAATAATAATTGAATTTCTCTTAAATATATTTTCAGAGATATAAATTAAAATTAAAAAAAAATCTTTCATCAAACAAAGAAGAATATAAAAATAAAAATATCAAGACTTTTGTTTTAAAATACATATAAATTTTTGGTTAAATAATCTTTTTTAGATATCAAAACTTTTTCCTCTTTTGTTTAAAATATACATATAAATTTTTGTTTTTTTTGTTTAAACAATTAATTTTGGTTAATCTTTTACCAAAACAAAATAAAAAAAATAAAATATTAAGATTTTTCTTTTATGTTTGAAATATACATATAAATTTTTATTTCCTTAATTAAATATTGATTGAATAATTGATTTTTGATTCACCTTTTATCAAATAAAATATTAAGATTTTTCTTTTAAATACATATAATTTTTTTTTTTGGTTGAATAAATAAGATCTTGATTTAATAATTTTTCTTTTTAGTTTATCTTTTATTAAATAAAAAGAACAAACATAACATAAAATATAAATCTTTCTTGATTAAGTTATTCCTTCTTTTTGAATAAACATAAAATAAATCTCAAAATTTTTTTAAAGTTTTTATTACTTTTTAATTCTTTTATAAATTAAGTATTTATTTAAATAATAAATACCCTTCATTAAACAAGATAAAAAGAAAAAGAAAAGAAAGATAAGAAAAAGAAAAGAAAGATAAGAAAAGAAAGATAAGATAAGAAAAAGATAATAAAGATAAGAAAGATAAGATAAGATAAGAAAGATAAGAAAGAAAAGAAAGAAAAGAAAGAAAAATATAGAAAATAAAAATTTTTAGATTATTAATGAATCTAAAAATTCTATAACAAAAAGAATTATGAATTAGTAATTAAACTAATAATTAATTCCATAAAAATAAGAATTAAATAATTAACTATAAATTAAATCAACTTACATATCCGGATGATCCGTCAGGATCTGCGGTTTAAAAAAAAATATCATCCTTTTAATTAAATAAATTAAATAAAAAAAAAAGATAAAAAATCCATATTTACAATATGGATTAAATTATTTAAAAGTTCACCAAATTCCGTGTCCAAATGACTCGGCAGAGTCCATGGTTCGGAATCAAAAATCTTCCGTGTCCAAATGACTCGGCAGAGTCCATGGTTCGGAAGTATAAGATTTCATACAAATTAATTAATTTAAAAATCCACATTTCGACTAATCCAGTTAAAATTTCTAATTTTGAAAATTAACTGAGAATTATTTAAAAGCAAAGCAAAACAAAATTAAAATCAACTAAGGTGCCAATTTTTGGGCGTTTTAACAAAGTTGTTTTAACGTAACCGTACTCCCGATCCCCGAATTCTCGCAGACCAATTTTAAGGTGACCAATCGACCTAAGAAAACTGATTGGTGGCGACTCCCGAAAACGATCCGCACGTTGCCACAGCCTTCAACAAGGCTATCAGACAAACGGCCTCTTTTTGGGCCTCAGCTTCGTTCTGCTGGGACAGCTTTAAGGCTTCCTGCAGCTCTCTCACCTTCCCCTTCAGCCATTTAACGAGGCCCTCATTTGCCTTCCTAGCCTCTTTCTCTAGCTTGAGGTTATCTGCAAAGGCAATTCTAGCGCTGTGTTTGCTACTTAGGTCCTTCTCCATGGAAGCCACATTTTTGCATGAAGAGCCAAGCTAGGACTGGAAGGCCTTTTCATGGGCAGACCGTCCTTACTTTATTCCATAGGCAATGATGGCCTTCTGCAAAAATTGAATTTGTTAAAGAAAACCAAGGAATGTGCTTAAAACAAAAAAAGACGAATAGGAAGCATACCGAGAGAAAGCTATAGCCAGTACTCATCAGCTAAGAACCTTCCGACCAGGGGGGATGAGCAAAAAAGTGCCTATCCCTAGGATTTTTCAACCCTTTAAGGATGTGGTGAGTAATATCAATTCGGTCCTTAAGGATCAACTTGCCAATACCCACTGTCCATTGACGGTAAAAAACTTGATTAGGCACGAGTCCCTTCTGCTCCAAATTTGACCTTTGCACCTGATCTCGTACAGGGATTATATTGTATAATTGAAAGCGATTGTCCACTTTTAGCTCAAGAATCCATCCTTGTGCGGAAAGGACCTTCCTAGAATTAACCCCCACCAGCACTTCAATAGGGGGTGGGGGCAAAGAGGAAATGACCTCCTCCAACAACATCAAGGCCACTTTTTGCTTTTGGGCATCCCCAGCCACCTTCTGCTTCTAGGATGCCACTTTAGTATGTGGCTTCACAGTAGGGAGGGATCTAAATGCCTTCACATGTTTCTCTGAAGCTACCGAATGAAAATATCCACAGTCAGCATACAATGATCGCATGTCTATAAAATTAACATGGTAAAATTTGTCTAATGATGCCCTACCATTACCACCATCACAAGGGGCATTGCCTCCTTACGGGTTCACAGTGCATGACTTTTTACAAATTAGCTGGGGCTTAGGAGGGGAATCAGAATGCTCCACCACCCCGGCTAAGGGCTTGGATGAAGGGGCCCCCGCAGCATGTGCCGTGTCAATAGGAAGAACATTAATCTTCCGAGTGTCCGCCAGGGTGTCATCAATGCCCTTACACCATTTTATGAACTCATTTACCCAAATGCTTATTTCTGCAAAAAAGACAATCAAGATTAGATGCTAACTCCTCGAAGGAGAAGTAAAAGACCATAATTGTCCAAAACAACTTTTTGAGCTTGGTGAGGGGCCCCATTGGGCCCTAGTTGCAATCTTGTAAGCTTCTACTAGCCCCCCTTCTTGACCTTACTCCCAGTTGCAAAGGTTTTTCAGCCCCGAGTAGGATTGGTGGGCCCTACTAATTCCGGCCCTCCTTACGGTGGTCATATCAATTTTTGTGTAATGGATGGGGAATAAATCCATATAATTGTTATTCCCCATCACAACTGATCAGGCTAAAGTATGAATGATGGCCCTCCAAGCTATTGTATATCGGCAGCAACTTGACAGGGCATGTTGAGGTGTATTTGAAAATTCGCAATGGAACCCCTAGGCCTGTTCATTAGGCATGAAAAAGAAGCAATCCTTCCACCCTGCCCATGAGTCCTTGTAAGATACGAACACAAAAGACTTGTTTTCTTCTTGGTTGACAGAGGCAATGTGGAAGAAGCCGGTGTCCTTCCTCAAGTCCAGCATATAAAATTGGAGGAAAACCTACAATAGTGGGGTCACTCCTGCCAACTTGCAGCAAATGATAAACCCATTAATATGGGTGAATGAGTTGGGCATCAACTACGATGGTGATAAACCAGCGGATGGAATGGAAAGCAAAACCCTGCCTGGAGTTAGTTGGTGAAAATAGTGAAGATGTTCGTACTCTCGTTGCCACCCTCTAAGCCCTCATCCCTGATAAGGTGGCCACAATGTCGTTAAGCTAGAAGTACCGATGGAGATTCGTCACCAAAGTGCCCACATTGTGTTGAGTAACAATGCCACTCAACACCTCTACATTAGGGAAGAACCGCACCTTCGATGAATTAGATATATTGGCGGTAGCCCTGGACAATGATTTTGAAGAAGCCATCTAGAAAAACTAAGTGTGTAGCATACTAGGACTGTTGCCAACACAATGGGGCAGTGGAAAAATGACCGATAATTGCCAAAATATCCAAAAACAGTAGAAAGTGCCAAGAGAAAATGAAAATAAAGCAAAAGTAGTAGACAAAGACTCATTACCTAATTATATGAAAAGAAGCGTGACTTTGGCAAAAGATGAGGACTCCAACAAAAAATGAAACAACTAATGGCGAGCAAATTGTAAGAAAGCAAAAAGTAGCAATGAAATAAGCCAAATAGTGAAGTACAAAGTAGTAGCGAAATAAGCCAAACAATGAAAAAAAAAAAAAAGTAAAAGCCATCACGGTATATATAAACAAACCTCTGACAGATGAGTTTTCTCTTCGAAATTGCCATTGCAATAATGTTGAAATTATTGCCTAATAGTAGAAGGACACATAGCCACGAACAACCGATAAAGCGGTCATGCCCAGTAATTTCCTTAGGGTGCATTTAATAGATGTCATTTTGCCTTTTTCCCAACCGGTACACTTGCCATATGTCAAACTACATGGGCCTAATAAAAGGAAAGGGCTGAACAACAACTTTTTCCCAAGTTTCTCCGAGAAGCAGAAGAGGCATCGCACCATCCCTATTAAATGATGTTGCTTGAAGCATATTAGCCATACAACAGAAGAAGGGGGCTCGCACCCCACTCTTAAGTAAGCACTGCTCCTCCTCTGGGAAACAACGACGTAAAAATAGAGAAAAAATGTAGGGCCCTAAGCCCACATTTTCTTAAGGGGGCAAGGATTCATTTGGAGAAAATAGGCCAAAATCCAGGGCCCAAAGTTAATAGAAGCTCTCACTGGAGGCCCAAATAAGTCTAAAAGGGAACTCCACCCTAGATGGAAATAGTATTCCAAAACCATAGGATAAGCTATGAGATTCCTATCCTAAAATGAATTCCTCGGAGCTCCTCCTAACTATATAAACTCCTCTATTTGCCAATCTTGAGGTATGATGTATTGGTTCTCTATTTTCCTCGGCTACTCCCTCATTGCCGGAAGCCTGACCTGAATGTTGGAAGGTTTCCCCCAGGACACATCCTAGGGTCCTGATGTTGTCTTTGTACGCAGGTCATAAATCCATGATTCACCAGGCTTCTGGGCTAGGTCTGTACGATCCTATCAACTATCACAATCCATTTTTTTTGGTCAGACAACTTAAATAATTTTTCCACCATGCAAAAGAAGATTTGAATTATTTTTTTTTATTTTTATATGTTTTTTATTTTAATTTTTAATATACAATATCATATACTGATATACAAGATCATATGTACCTATATTACATACACTTCTACATGTATTACATAAGTAAATATTGCCTTTCTATGTAAATTGATATTTCAAAAGTAATTACAAAAAAGCAAACGTAAAATTTCATTTAACATATAAGTAGAATAAAAAAACTTAAAAGGGATTTCATATTAACAATCACTTGTGTTTAGATTAAAATCCTAAGATCATATATATGACATACAACTAATTTTTTTTTAGCATAAACCCTACAAATTGAAACTTGATGATACACAGACCTTGAGATTTAGTCTTAGAACTTATAAGTTAGGACTCAATCTAAAAGCACCAAGAAAGGCCCAACATTAGCGTTTGTGAGAGGTACTCTAATGCTTAGGTGTGATTTTAATGTGACTATAAGCTTAAAGAGCTATTACACATACCTCATAGATGAATAATGGTCATATTTATATAGGCTTTAGAGTAAATGAACAAGAGTGAGCACATATAATCATAAATATTATATCCTATGTAAATTAATATTTCAAAAGTAATAACATAAATGTGCAGATAAAATGTCATTTAAAATATAAGTAAGATAGAAAATTTAAAAGGCATTTAATATTAACTATTATTTATTTTTAAATTAAGATCTTAAGATCAAATATATGACTTATAACTATTCTTTTTATCACAAATTCAACATAATGAAGCCTAATTATGCATGGACCTTGCGATGTAGCCTCAAAACCAATAAGCTACGCCTCCAAGCAAGATCACTAAGAACAAATCAACACATGTATCTACCTAAGATATTCCTACACCTAAGTAAGTATAGTTCTGAGGTAACTATGACCTCAATGAGTGATCTTACACACACATATCTTATAAATGAACAATAATGGCTTTTATACAGGCCTTGGAGGGGATGTCCCATATCTTAAGGGTTATTGGATTATGTGGTGGTTTTTCGTATATTGGGAACTGTTGGATTAAGAGACACTTATGCCCTTGTTGAACTTATCTAGAGCTTATCTTTTAACAGGAAAATGTTATTAGGCCTATGTAGAATAGTGAAGGAATTGGCTTGAAAAACCATTAGGCCTCGTTGAGCACAATGGGCTTGATGGCTCACTATAAATTATTAGGGCCAATTATTTGGGCATGGGTATTACCTTTGTTGAATAGCCTCAGCATAGTGTTTTAGGACTCTAGTAAAGGCCTGTAGTGATCCATAGGCCGATTGGAAACTTTGTTGTTCTTAGGTCCTAAGGCGGGTTTCTTGCCCTATTCTAAAGCCTTTAGGCACCATAAATGCCATCAGTGTGCTTTAAGCATGTCCATGGTGTGGTCAAAAGTGCTCTTTTATTGGGAGATTTCTTGCCCCCTCTCAAGCCTAAGGCACTCTTTAGTATCGATGTCATGTTCTCGACATGTCTATGGTGTAGTTGGAAGTACCTTTCCAACGAGAGATTTCTTGCCCCCCTTTAGACCCTAAGGCACTCATTAGTGCTGGTGACATGTTCCCAACATGTCTATTGTATCATCTTAAATATCCTTCCTACAAGAGGCTTCTTGCTCATATTTAGAGCATAAAACATATACTAGTGCTAATGACATGTTCCATGCCTTCATTAAAAGTGCCTCATTGAAAAGATGATTAACATGGCTTTAGTGGGCTTGTTTCTTTATGGTTCTTCCTTTCACAAACTTTATCTTCCTTATCATGATTATCATCATTGTTTTTGGGCTTTTTTTTCTCGAAACAACTATCTTCCCCTCGATCACAATATCATTTAATTTACCTTGTTGAGCTTTCCTACCTTGATTATTAGTGTCATGACCTATGACTTTGTGGAATTCAGAAAAGTGGTATGCTCATGGATTAATTAAGAGTTTCGATAATGTTGGTTAATTCAAGCTAAGGTCCATTTGGCTAGTAAAATCCCAAATGCATTTGTGTCCCATATGCCCAACTTAGGCAAAAGCTCTTATGCTAAAAAGTGAAGAGAAAAAAGGTTGCAAATTGTGGTTGATAAACTATAATACTAGATGTTGCTCTTCAAAGAAGGTATTCACTAATCGATAAGATAAAATAAAATTCATCAAAAGCAGGCTGAGTAGGAAGCCCTTGGAAGATATTCTATTGATTCTTGAGATGTATTCTTGTGGATCAATGCATCATGAACTTCTTGATTTATGGAATTTCCTTGTTTCTTGAGTTGTTTTGAGCTTGGGTTTTTTTGGTTTGCTTTAATTTAATTTCATGAACCTTGTTTAAGTGTTGGAGCCTAGGAAACCTAGTGGAACCCTTTGAAGCTTATGGTTTGAGCTTGCAGTGCTTGATGCTTGCTAATTCGTGTGCAATTGAGGTAAGGGATTTATGATTTATGCTTATGTGATGTCTTTCATAGATTGCTTGTAGTGGAATTCTTTTGAAATTGATGAATGACATTAGTTGTGGGTGGAGATGTTCATAGTGGACTAGTGTTGATTTCAAGCTTATTGTGATGTTATAAGGCATCATGGACTTGAAATAAATAGTGAATTGTGGCCTAAGAATGTTGTTTTGCGGGTACGTGAAGTGGGGAGGCGTCTGAAGCATGTTTAAGGGGTTTGGAGGCTTTCCAAGGTGCTTGGAGTGCCACTTTCAGGTGTAGGGCCCTAGGCACTAAAGTCATGGCTTTAGGGTTGCCTTCAACACCCAAGACATCAGAGCTACGACATTGAGAAGTTGGAGCCGTGACCCTAGACGTAGGGGCTAGAAATGAGGCATTTTCTTTGAACGGAGGCTTCAAAGGAGGGCCAAGTGAAGGGTACCTAGGGACCTAAAGGTGGAGGATGCCGGATGGTGCCCTGGGACTTCCGAAACTCTCCTAGGGGCTATGAGTTTCCTCAATTTTTATGGGTTACAAGTTTACCGAAGGAGAAAACTAGTTTTATTGGCCATAATAGTACACCATTAGTTCGGGTGTAGGGTTTAGTACTATTGGGAGCTTAGTCAAGCCTTTGGGTTCAAAGTCCCGATGTCGGAACCCTAGTTCACCGAGGTGGGTTCTATTGAACCTAGTGATTATGAGTCTAACCATGACAATTGCTACTCCACTAGGGTGAAGCTAGTAATGTTGGATATGTATATGCCTTGAGTAAAGGTTTAGTGTACTTGGAATTTAGGCAAGGTTACTTGAGGTACAAGTGAGAACCTAGTGCACTCTAGGCAAGGTTTTGAAGTAGAAGCTCAATACATAAGTGGTTTAGGGAAGTCTAAAACTTGAGGCACTATGTAGACACTTAGTACACCTAATGAGTTCCTTGGAAGTCAAGCATGGTACATCCACCATATTCACCTATACAATAATCAAGGGAAGGATAACGGTGAGCTAAGCTTACTAGGACATCGGCAAGCTAGGACTTGTTATGAATGAGTTAAAGGCCAAGACTCATTAGACATGGAATGACACCCGTGGGAGGATTAGGTAGAGAACAACTACCAAGGGACTGAAACCGTATGTGCATAGGTTTAGCCTTGCCTATTTTGAGCTTGTGGTAAATTACACGCGTGCACGTGCACACACACACACACATGTGTCTTCATGGTTTTTTTGTAGGTTAAAGGATCCTTTACCGATAATCAAAGATTTTCACTCCGTTAGTGTTTGTTACGTAGACAATGAATCTGTAGGGCCAACAATCATTAAGGGTTTTTTAGCTAGGCTCATGAGCAGGGAATATGTTTATTTGAATCATCATTATTCTAGTTTTTGGTTTGTTTGTTGGTTATGCTATGTTGCTAACTACAGATGATTATTTGGCCGACATAGACTAGTGAAACACTAGGGAGGGCTTTTGGAGCTTGCCACCGGGAGTTGATCTAAGGTGGGAGCTAGTTATGGATCTTAGTAGCTTAGCTTCTGTGTATTTTGTACACTAGTTTGCCTCTGATGTACATTGTGGAGTAGTTAAACTCTAAAGTCACTCTTGGGTGTGAGCATAGTCGTATTATGCTTAGATGTTCAGACCTGGTTGATTATGTATAGTTAATAGGGATCATTACAATTTGTCATTGAGGTTTAGGTGGAATTACACTTTTTCCCTCTTGTTTTAGAAATATACAATTTGCCTACTACCTTTTTAATATAGTCCAATAGCAACTTCTAAAATCTTAATTTAGACTGTACGATACTCATCTTTAAGTAATTTTAATTTGTATAATTTTTTTTTATAGTTAATTGATATTTAAAAAATTTAGGTTTCTAGTTATAGAAACAACAGAAAGAAAAACTGATAATTTAAAATGTCCATTAACTATAAAAAAATATCATACAATTAAAATTTTTGAAAAATGGTACCATAATGTTTAAATTAAGATTTCAAAAGTTGCTATTGAATTGTATTAAAAAAGTAGAGGGCAAAGTGTACATTTCTAAAATTAAAGGGAGCAAAATGTAATTTCACCTAAACCTCAGTGGTTAAATTGTAATTAACCCTAGTTAATATCATAAATGTATTGTATGCTTTGATGGTTTTGATACTCGATTTTTTTTAAATGTCATGGTCATATACCTTTATTTTTGTCTTAGTGATATCCTATATCTTATATAGCACGTCCATCTAAGTTCCTTCCATCACTTTCACCATTACTTTTAACAAAACTTTGGTAAAAAATGACATATCTGGTCCTTATGCTTTTGTTATCCTATTTCTGACACCCTAGAAGTTATAAATTTAACACATCAACCACTTCTCTTACACACATTGACACGGCTCCTAGTGGGCCTACCCAGAAAACCTATGGGAACATGTCCCATACTTGTCACAATGGGCTAATTGATTACATGCACACTAGTTAAAACTTTCATGCTTCTAGTTAATTAACCTACCATGCAACCATACGTGAGTAATGCTTTGACATTAATAATAAAACAAGTAATAAAACATAATACATCGCCATGACATTTCAATAAAATCGAGTATCAAAACCATCAAAGCATACAATACATTTATGATATTAACTAGGGTTAATTACAATTTAACCACTGAGGTTTAGGTGAAATTACATTTTGCTCCCTTCAATTTTAGAAATGTACACTTTGCGTTCTACCTTTTTGATACTCGATAAAGTATGTTACAAGACCCACCGTGCAGTTTGCTCAAGTAATTTATATAGTGAGTATCTACATTTAGAATTTGTAAATATGGCTGTCACAAGGTTTGAAAAGTTCAAAAAAAGTTGAGGGCAAATCTGAACCTAAGGACCTATTCTTACTAAATATTGACATATATGACCAACGGTTTGTAAAAATTCGGTGGGAATCTCAAATGTCCCCGTTGCGGGGCCACATCTACGCCTTACAAGAGTCCCAACTTTAGATGCCAATGACAATGAAATAATAAAATTAATGTTGGCCTCCCTTTTTGGCGGTAGGAATTTATGTTTCCAATTATCTCATGTATAGATTGATGGCAACTCCGCGTACTGTATATGTGTGTGTGTGTGTGTGTGTGTTGGCAATCATGCGATAGTAACATATTTCCTCGTCGCATTCGCCTTATATTTATTTTTTAAGTGATTGCAATAGAAACTGTGGATGCAAGAGACAAATATGAATATGACAAAGACAGAGGGCAGGTAGCCATGTGAACATCTGAGAGACATTGATGGCTGGTGCGGCTGGTTCCATGCAACCTCTGGAGACCTCTTCCACCAGAAGTCAAGAAATACGGCACAAGTAATTAAAACCAAATTACATTGATAATACCTAGGGGGCATTAAATGGAGGTCGGATTCCAAGTTTACTTTCGTTAATTTCTTATAAAATACCAATTATGGTGGTTTATAGGATTTCTGGATACTGAGAAAGAGTCTTTCACTCTTTTTTCTTACTGTAATAATACATTTTTTTTTCCATATATGGATGAATCAGAGTAACGAAAAAAAAAAAGTAAATTAGAAATTGATACACCCTTGGAAACTAATTGCTAGTACTATACTATAAGGTATTGTCTCCAACGTTTGTAGTCGCATCTAGCATGCAACGGGATCTTCTTTCGCCTATGGATAATCCAAATGTTTAGTTTAGGCTATAAGTAGAACGTTGATGGATTTTCCTTGATCCTCTTAATTTGACAGGGGAATTAAATTGCACTCATTGCATCAAATTCTTTGCAACATTCACTATTTAACAGTTAATTTATATTTTTTTATTTTTAATATTTTAATATATAAATAAAAAATCTTTATATGTAAATGATACATAAAGATTTGTAATTTATAAATATATATTTTTTAAAATTTCTTCTAACAAACAATAATATGAATACATTTGAGTCAAACTATTTAAAAAAGTTAAATATTTCAAAAAATATGAGACGAAAGGAGTAAGACTCAAGTTATAGGCTAGTACTGTAGATTTGATGCTTTTCTGTTATCATAAATGTGATTTATCTATTGCTCTCTTTCTTTTTCTGGCTCTTGCTACTTTTGGCTTTCATTTTTTTTCTTCTAGAGCCTTTGCACGAAATTGGATAGTAATTGTGATAATCAATTTGTAAATACCTTCTTTCCTCCAATTCCATATGCTCAGGCTTTATTTATGCTATATCATTAATTATATTGTATTATTGCTATGACACTTGGCTTTACGTAAGTTTTCAATATAATTAATTTTTTATATAAATTATATTACTATTTATTACATGGAATTGTGCTTTTATAGGATCATACAATTTATGATTCGATCTTATAATTCAGATCTTCTATCATGAAAAATGATTTGGGTAAGACCCTGATCCTAATAACCTTGGTGTTATCTCATTCATTCTCCTTTCATTCCTATTGTTAAATATTGACAGAAAATGCCTAAATTGCAAGAAAAATAAAAATCATGACCAAATTGATTAACTGAACTAAATTTATGGTCTACGGAAGCAATTCAAATCCAAAATAAAAATTGATTTATGAAAAATAGAATGATAAAATATAAATAATACAAATAAAAATAATAATAGAAAATAGAAATAGTCATATCATGTTATTTGCGTATCTGTTGTTTTTATTGCTAACAAAATAAAGTATAATATAAAAATAAATAAACGGAAAAGAATAATAAGCAAAATATTTTATTTCTCAAAATAAAATTATAAAATTATAAAAAATAATAAAAAGAAATAAAAAATTAATATTAATAAAAATGAAGAAAAAATAGATAATATTTTATTTTATTTTATTTTATGTGAAATTTTATATAAATGTTTTGCTACCTTCGTCTCAAGTTCTTTACACAATTTCAATTTTTTTGATTAAATTTGACTTCAATTTAGTTATATTAATATTTACTAATTTTTAAAAAAAAAATTATATTAAAAAATAAAAATCTTGTAGTTTCTAAATATAAATATTATATAAAAATTTTACTGGATATTAATATAAATAAATTTGAGTCAAAGTTAAGTAAAAAAATTGAAATAGTGCAAAGAACATGAGATAGATGGAGTATTTTTTATTCATTCATTTTTTTATTAACATTATTATTATTTATTTATTTTTATTTTTTAACTTATTTGTTATAGAAATATAATATATTCAAATATAAAATAATTAATTTTTAAAATAAATAAATATTAATAAAAATGAAAAAGATATAATATTTTATTTTAAATTTTATATGAATGTATTATTTTTTTATTCATTCATTTTTTATTAATATTACCAGTTTATTTTGTTTCATGTTTATAAATTATTTTATTTATTATTATTTTCCATGAATTGTTTTGTTTTTTATATTGTTTTAACTGTAAGTAAAATTTGTGGTTTGAAACTTTGAATTGCTTCATTAGACATTAAATTTATTTTGGGTCCGTTTAGTTCGTTCATGATTGATTTTAGGAGTCTGATTTATGGGCTTCTCTCTGGACGGGAGGATGCCAAGGTTTTTGGGTGGATGGTTTTTGGGACAAGTGCATTTGTCCTAACATCAACAGCTAAAATTGCTTCATTGAGTACCAGAATCTCTAGCATTTGCAGCAAGGCTCATGTAAGACTTAGTAGTTTCAGCAAGGCTCGAGTAATACTAATTTTTAATACTATGTTAAATGCTAAAGCATCCAATTTAAAAACAATTAGCAAAGGATCAAGATACACCATCATTGATATAAAGCTTTTATTAACCACTTTTCTTAGGCCACTTAATACGTCTCCTCATGTGTAGGCTAGTTCGGCTCTATAACATGGGTTATTTTGGTAATGGTTGAGGCAGTGGTGAACTTCAATCTCTAATACTATATTAGTATATCAAAGTTATTTCTTGTTTGAGTTGATGAATACACGGGGTGGGGCACTACCTTGCGAGAACTTTTCTTAAAAGTCGTTCCACTTATCTTTGGCTGAGTCTATGAACACCACACAACTATGTAGCTCCGGTGCAAAAGCATTGAACACATGATATCATCATAGAGTTACACTTCTCCCATGCTTGAGTTTTATCCAGATCATCTTCAAGTTTGTTATGGTTCCATGGGTGAACCCTACTTTGTTTTTGGCACAAAATACATTTTGCACAGCCCAATACCATGCATCATAATTTTCTCCATTCAACAAATTGTTGATAATATCAGTTCCTAGACTGTCGGATTGACTGAGATAGAAGGGGGATGAAGGATCGTTCCCAACTGATGGTGTTGATGAAGACGATCTTGCCATAGTTCCCTTTCTCTTTGTGTGATCCTCTGACATGATCAAATTGTAAAGAGAAGAAGTGTCAATCAAAATTGTTCATAAAACATTATAAACGGTTTATAAACAATCAAGTATTACAGCTTGATTCAAATATAAGGATCCTTAATAATTCACATAAGTCATCATATGAAGCAGAATTATAAATAGATCTCACACTTGTTATTAGCTGGAAATAATAATCATGATTGATGTTCATATTTCTAAACAAAATAACTTTTTATGGTAATATTGCTTTAGCACCATATGCAAGCATCAAACTCAAAGCCAAATGAAAATGGGTGGAGAGGCTCTATCACTTTATAAAGCCTTTAATAAACTATTTTCTTGGTCCACTTAATATTAAAGCATCCGATCAAAAATAATTGGTGATAGATTGAGGGACTTTAGCCCAATACAAAGATATATGAAACTTCTTTATTAGATCTAAAAACTGCAAATAAAGATTGAAAGTTCGGAAGTGGAGCATCAAGGCCCAAACATGTAATCCTATAAGTTTGTCCTCCCGACTACCATTAATCATAAGTTTGTCCTCCATAAAGAAAACCAGAGATCTGCGTCATACATTGAGCATGTTATAGTTTCCTGCACCAGTTTTCCCAACAATTTCCAGCTTCTCACTTGGAGAAACAGCAAAGCATAAAATCCATGCAAAACCGGAGCAAGTTCGGTTTTCAGCTCTTCCATTCTTCAAATGTTGCTCTCACCCAGATAATGATACCTCCTAAAAAGTTAGTAGCCTTATGTTAAGCCAAATGTTTGAACATTTTACCAGCAAGGGTGAATCTGAAATTATCATCCATTGTCTTTCACTGCACAAACTCGGGAATCCCAGAAAGAAGCTATTTTGCAACATGTGATAGTTCCACAAGAATGAGCAACTCCTTATTTTGAGGATATTACAATGACATGCCTGTCTGAACATATTCTAACATGTTCAGTTTCAAGTTTTGTCAGCCACTATGTTAATGGTACAGACAGTAGACAAAACCATAGTAAAAGAAGACAGTTAACCTGCTGTGTAAGGCCCTCATAGGGAGGGCGATTAAGCAAGACAGTACCGGCTACAATAACATCTAATAACTCCAAATCTCACGTACCACCGAAAAGGTTTGAGAAGCATCAACCTGTGTGAGATGAAGGGGTATAAAGGAGAGGATGAAGAGATTTTGCCCACCTCAAAGTGGGGCAATGCCAGGCTTGGCATCCGGAGGAAACATGGGAAGATCCATCAACAACCTGAGCGAAAGCCTTAACCTTTGAGTTTTGGACCTCTTGGCAACAATGAATCATCTGGGGTACAGATAGGTCGAGAAGAACAAGATCAGAAACCGGCCACACCACCATTGTCTGGAATCTTGATTGCACAAGCAAGTGATTCTGCCCAGGCGCCATCTGATGGCGGCAGAGCCACACCAGTGTCCCCATATCCACCCACAAATACCTCAAAACTGTGTTCTCGTTTCTCTTGCTCGAGAAAATGCCCTCTTCCCACAAAGGCAAGCAAACCTGACAAATGACTTGTTCGATAGTTAACAACTACTGGCAAGTTGCATAATGGAGACGAGAGGAACCTAGGGAAGCAGCAAATGTTGCCGGTAGGTATCATTGCATAATGCACGTAGTTAGCTCTGTGCCTACATGCATTATTTAACAGATCATTAAGTATAGCTAAATTTCGAAGTGAACTTCTTTGCCGGTCCAACAATGGCATAAACTTGGTAAATGAAACTGTGAACAATAAACTAATGCGTGATTGCACATTCTTCTATATAATATACACATGAACATTGGGAAATAGACTGATGAGAGGGAAAGAAAGGAAAATCACCAGAAGAAAAGAAAAGAGGATTTTAGGACAAAATGTTCTCATCCGTATGTGTAACAGTAACAATCATTAGGATTGGCCCACTTCAACCAGCTTATGATCTCCCCAGAACTTGATCATCCTGGCAACCAAATTATACACCTAATCCTCTGCTCTCCGGTTAGTGTTACAATTTGAACAAAACATGCTTGGCCCCTCTAGCTGTTATGTTGCAAGCAATTAAAACGGAAGCTTCTGACTTCTTTATACAGTTCACAGAGCCTGCCTCACAGATTTCAGCAGGTTATACTACGGCAACTCCACGCTTCAGATGAAGACTGCCCAGATCAGTTCTTCACCCAAGTTCTCTCGAAGACCCAGAAAAAGGATCAAGGCCATGGCCGTGGACTTGATCAGCACCCCCCATGTCAAAATGAAGAAGAAAACACGGTAGCTACCTGCAAATATGAGGCAGCACCTTTCTGTGGTAGAGAAAGTCTTTTAGATTTGTCTGTATCCACGATTTATAAGGAGTCTTCCGAGCTGACCTCTTCTTCGGGGTCTGACGCTTCAGCAAGGGCTTCAAGCATGTTGACAACATCAGCAGTGTCATCCAGGTAGTACTTGGCTTTGCTTGGCTTCTGTCCAACCGTACAGGCAAAAACAGAATTGCTGGATGAAAGAACACCACTAGAAATAGCACCGCCAATAATCTCAAACATGTCCTCGTCCGATCTATCATCACCAATACAGAGTACAAAATCAGCTTGCCGCTCCCCCTCAGCCATTGATTGAAAGATCTTGTCCACGACCAAACCTTTACTGACCCCCTGAAAGCCACAATAAGCAATTTATTAACCAGTGTCATGATAAGGATGGAAGAAGCAAGCGAAACATATGCTTGCAGTGCCAAAAGGAAGTGAAAGCAACACACTCAACAGAGAAATGCCCGAAACATAAATTGAGAATCCTTTTGCAAGACTAAAAACCAGACAACACTCCGTACAGGAAACGACCCTGCCGAATATTATGACTCATCTGGTCCGTTGAGGTCATGTTTTTTAATAGCACATCACCAGATTAGCCAATTAATCATTCTAGTTATAACAAACCTTTTTCTTGATATTCATCAACAAGTCAATTCTTGTCAAGTTCCTCTAAAATGCAACATTATCCAGTGCAAAGAACCTCTATGGAAGGTCTTTTATCGCATGGAAGGGCCAAAATCAGTGCTTACGTACAAGCTTTAACATTTCAAATCCCCCTTGCACTCTAGGAAACCTTCTTTATATATATGCAAAGAGGAAAGCTAAATATACAAGAGAATTCATGCCATAAATTTTTCATCACTTTACTGTGCATTTAAGAGTATAAAAGAATTAGAGTCTTACAAAACCTGCAGCTCAACCTTGCCCAGAGTGAACCTATTTGTTACCCTACTACAGATACACTAGCTGCAAATAATGTTCAACCATGCTAAAAGATCACTTTGGAGCATTAGCTTGTTCAGAACTCCTTCATAAGACAGTGACAGCACGTTTCTTGAAAATCCCCAGAGAACTTACATTCTACCTACACTAAGAACACCAACAGCCAAAACTGAGGCTGAGACACACCCAGCTTCATTAATCTTCAGCATAAAACCCAATCAGCCCAAACTAATTCAAATGCATGTGGATTTAGCAGACCGTGTGACCATGCAGTGTTAGCGTGTGTGATTGTGTGTGTCTTAGGGGGGTCAGACAGAGAGAGAGAGAGAGAGAATTTCAGTTGGGAAAAAAAAGGGGGGGAGGAAGAGGAGGCAGTTACCTGGGGCTTCACTTCAACAATGCACTGACCACTTTTTACAACTACAGGTTCATTTGCTAGCACACTTTCAAGATGGTCTAACATCTCCTTGGCTTGGCTAGAACCAAAACCTGGATCTGCATCCCGATGGTGCCAGACTAAGGCACTCTCCTTGGTCTCCATAGAAGAACCATCAGTAGACTCCGTATACAATTTCATGACAGGCTCCGCAATCTGCATCCAACCAAAATCATTACCTTGTCCGCATATCTCCCAATCTTCATGAGCTGGCCACCTGAAAATCATTCAGCTTCGAATTCAATCCTGCAATGAAAAGGCAGCCAAACAAATGATAAAAACAAACTACTGAAGAACAAGGATACATTACCTCATAAAGTAACCGTGTTCAGCACCAATTCCAAGCTTTCTGCAGGGAGAAAACCATTTGCCCAAGCTTTCACGTCCTCTGCCGCTCACAATAAATACAGTATTCTTGGGATCACCACAGAGAGTATTTATGATCGATATGACCTTTTGACTTGGGCATTTGTTTAAGGATGTATGGGGCATGACAGTACCATCATAGTCCAACAGTATAGACCGTTTTTTGGATCTTAGATATACAGAAACAATATGGTCAACAGAGAGCTTTCGGAAGTTAGGATCAAGTGCTACTACTCTGAACCCAAAGCTGAATCCAATTCCCCAAGATCGCCTTCTGAAGTGGTCTTTACAAGTCCTCTCTAGATCTTGGAAGAAGCTTCTGGACCAGTAAGCAACATCATGTGTGTTGACATACCTGTAATGCTTCTCATGGCGTAATTGCTTCTCAGAATCCTTCATTGAGATTGCTTCATTCATTGCCTCAGCAGTTGCCTCAATATTCCAAGGATTAACCCTAATAGCACCACTTAGTGAAGGAGAGCATCCAATAAATTCTGATACCACTAGCATGCTCTTCTTAGGCCCACTTGCTTCTGCAGATGACTCTGATTCAGAGACTCCTTGTCGGCAAACAATGTATTCGTAAGGAATAAGATTCATTCCATCCCTCACAGCTGCGACCACAACACACTCAGCTATGGTGTAATAGGCGGCTCTTTCACTAAGGGACACTGACCTATCAATGAAGACAATTGGTTCATAACCCGGTTGGCCAAAAGTCTCATTTATTCTCTTGCAACTTGACTGTATTTCATCCTGAATTTCATCAAGATCTTTCCCTTTTCCTCTGGCAGGGTTTGCAATCTGTACCAAAACTGCTTTTCCCTGCCATTTGGGATGCTGTTTCAGCATCTGTTCCATTGCCAACATTTTCAAATTGACACCTTTAAAGATGTCCATGTCGTCAACACCAAGCAACACTGTCTTGCCTTGAAACTGTTGCTTCAGCTCCTGAACTCTCCACTCTTTATCTGCAAGTCTTAGTACAGATTCAATCTGTCCCATGTGAATTCCTACAGGCATAATCTTTATTCCAACTGTCCTCCCATAGTAATCCAATCCTATGTAACCCCTCTTTGACTGATATTCTAGGCCTAGCATCCGGCTGCAGCAAGAAAGAAAATGCCGTGCATAATCAAATGTATGAAATCCAATAAGATCTGCGTTCAATAATGCCTTTAGAATCTCTTCCCTTACGGGCAATGTCCTATATATCTCTGATGAAGGAAATGGACTATGCAAGAAGAACCCCATTCTCAAATTTATAAATCTTCGTCTCAAGAAAGTAGGTAGCACCATCAAATGATAGTCATGAATCCAGACATAGTCATCCTCTGGGTTTATAATTTCAATCACCCTTTGAGAGAATATCTTATTCGCTGCAACATATGCCTCCCATAGAGACCTATCGAACCTTCCTCCATGACTTGCTGAGAATGGGAGCATGTAATGGAAAAGTGGCCATAAATGTTGCTTACAGAAGCCATGATAAAATTTTGACAGTATATCGGGTGGCAAAAATGCTGGGACGCACTTAAAACTATCCAACAGTAGCTGTGACACATCATCTTGTTCACTCGGATCAACATCAACCTTCAAAGAACCAACATACAGAACCTCCATTTCCTCTGGCAATCCATCTTTCAGCTGCAATAACAATGCATCATCATCCCAGCTGAAGCTCCAACCCTTATTATCTGGTCTGCGCCTGGCTCTGACCGGCAATTGATTTGCTACAATGATGATACGATCTTGAACAACCGAGGAGGGCACATCAGAGGTAACACTATTGGCTTGATCATCATCAAGCTCTGAAATGACCCCAGGAACAGTCATTACCCTGGGCAACCGCCTCCTTTCACGAGTCTGACCCATTACTGGGAAATTACCCGAAGCTAGATCTAAAAGATTAGTATACGATCTTGACATCATCTTTAATCAGTTCTTTGGTATCAACCAAGTTCAGTAATCAACTAAAAAGAACCCAGAGCGGTGGAATGAGCACCGGATTAGTTTCTGCCTCAACCGACAGCAATCAAGAAAGATCTGCAGCAGGAGTAAAGTACATACCTTCAATACATCGATCAAACTCAAGAACGACATAGAACAAACAGAAACAAACCCATAAGAGAACACATTGACATGTACAAACAAAGAGATCCAAAGAGCAGCCACTAACATCAGCCCATTTCACTAACCTTCATCCTTACAAAAGCAACAACGGAATTGGAACAAAAAGAAAGCTGATCAAGATCAATTTCCAATCAAGTCCATATCACCAGATCACCACAAAATAGTGAAAAGAAAAGAAGAAAGGAACTTCAGAACTGACCTCGACTTGGGATGTACTAAATTTCTTATCTTTAACAGCACCTGCTGCCTCAGGATCAAAGCAACAATCAAATCAAAATCAAAACTTGAACTTTTCTTGTAGCAAGAAATCTAGGGTTTGGTTTATATCGTCTGGTTTGCTTCCCTCTCTCTCGCTCAAGTCATTCACAAGGCACAATTTCTCCAACTTTTCCTTTTTATCTCTCTCTCTCAACGATTTGCAAAAAAAATTTTTTTCCTTCAAACGAAAGAGGGAGAAGGAAAAAAAAACAGAATTTTGGAATATAAAAAGGAAGAGGATAAGGTCGGCCAGTCGACTGCCCAGTAATGCCAGCTGGAATTGTGGAAGCTTTTCTGGTCACGCGCTCTTACCCCCTTCTCCCGAGGCAGCCTCCTACGTGGGAAATTCGAAACAAGGACACGTGTTCGGATCAGAAGATGGCGGCCCCACAAGTCACCGTGAGGAAAGCATCACGTGTTCCGTGAAACGTCGACGGCGATCTTAGAAGGCCTAACGACCGCTAGGGCGACACGTCAGCGGCCCAATGAGGTGGCGTCGAATCGACGAAAAGGACTTGGGCAGCGATGTGGTCCAATGGCGTACCTGAATATACCCACGTAGGGACGGGGAAGCTCCGCCTTTCTGTTTCACGGCGTTGACACGTCAGCAGGACAAAAGTTTAGCGGATAAGGTGGTGGGAAGCCCCGCTGGTCACATGGCAGGCTGGTGACGTCATTGGTGAAGTAAACGCCCCCTTCAAGCCAAAGATATTTCCTTTCGACTAGATAACGAGACACCTAGAATTTATTTAGATGCTATATAATTATTTTTTTTTTCATTTTAGAAAGAAATATTTTGGTGAATGTTGTTAAAATTTTAATTTAAAATTTAAAATCTTATAATTTTATGATTTAATATATAAAAAAACGATTTAGTTATAATTGTGATTTTTTACTCGGATTATACTACTACAATTTACATAAAATAAAAAACAGATTTATGTGAAATCTCAATTTTAACAATTTTGATTTTTATTATGCTGCAGTATGTTTGATAATTAAAATTTTTTGTTTTTAATTTAATTATATTTCACACACGATTCTTAAAAGAATAATTAAATTTTCTCTGAAAAAATAATTAAAAAACTCTACCTTATTTCAAGGTTTTCATGATATGATGTCTTTATCAGGTCGCAAAACACATGGTATTTATTTTATGATAACATGGATATTTTTTTATTTTTTAAGAAAATGAGTATATTATGGGCATTTAAAGCCTTGATCCCTGGGAACTTGACCGGTCATATGTTTTTGTTTGTTTATTATGCATATACTTCGGATAAACTACATGATATTCCCTAAAATATTCTAAATATTTCATTTTGGTCCTCATACTATGAAATCTTGCATGATTGCTCCTGAACTATACTTGATTTGCACTATTATTCAGGTTTCAGACTTCTCCTTCTATCACAAATGGAAATGTAAACAAAGCACCAAATTGAGATTTTCGCAAAAATAGAGAGCATTGGAAAGATTAAAAATGACCAATATGTGTTATTTCTATTACGTATATCAATATAATGCTCATCTTTTTCAAAAACAAAAGAATATTATTCAGCCACAACTCAAAACTATTCTTCACTAATTTGTTCCTATTTGGTTCCCTCCCCTCCCCCCCCCCCCCCAAAAAAAAAAAGAAAAAGAAAAAAGTTAACATTGTACGTATAGCAACTATATATGGAACCTTTCATAGTTAAATGATGAAAGTGTAACATATGACATAGTTTTAGGACTATTCATGCCATATCTCCCAAAGTTTACTACTACTCAAGATAAACATTAATAATTATCCTGACCCAACATTCATTACAAGTGAACAAATATGTGGGCATGTCCTATGACAATTCTAAGGATCGGAGGGAGGATTAGGAAAACCTTTTCAACAATGGTGAGATAATCCTTTTCCTAATCTTGAACTCTAGTCTTCATTAGAATTGATGAGCATCCTATCTTTGAAAAAATAACACATGAAATGTATGGGTAGTTGTTGGCATGTAGAACGTTGGATTGAAGGTAAAATGTCAATTTTGACCTTTAGGCTTAGGTGAGAGGCAATTGAATAATGCCACAGCAATGGGCGAGAAAGGGGGGCAAAAATATAAATAATGATGGTAGAGACCAAATTGGTTAAGGAGAGAGGAGATGGGTGGGTGGGGTAGGGGGATTCTTGTTGACTCATATGCTGTCCTTTACCTAATTTTATGGTCTTCGTTGGGTGGAAGGTGAGGGATCCGTGGGGCTTGTCCTGGGGAGCAAAATCTTGGAAGTTTCCTGTCCGTCTGCCTATTTGGACTCCACGGCTTCACTTCACATACCAAACGTAGCTTAAAACAAAATATGAAAATAAAAGAAAGGGAAACTTACCTAGACCCCTTGAGGTATATCCTAACATACACTTGTGCTCCCATTTTTAAATATCTATAACTATCTCCCTCTAAAGCTAATTCTGTTAATGACTATTAAAGAAAAAAAGTAGAAAATTTGATTGAATTTGCCATTCTGGCCTTATTCATTAGAAATTTTCCCCCAAAACTTTGCAATTTTATTTTTTCAACCAAATAAAACTTTTCTCTCTCTCATTTTTCTCTCTACTCTGTTTATGCTATCTACTACTCTCAGATCCCTTGCAATCCATTGTGAAGCAACTAATTCTGCTGTCTCTCCTGTATGGTTGATGCTTAATTTGCCCTTTCCTTTCCTTCGTGTGCTGCCTTCTCCTCTCATCTTTCTCTATACTGCTCTCTACGCCTGATTTTGTCCCGACATTCCAGATGAACAACACCTGATTTTGTTTGATGTTTTAGATGAATTGCGCCTAATTTCGTTCAAATTCAAATAAATCACACTTGGGAATCACCGAATTCAGATAAATCGTGCTTGGGAATTGCGAATGACGAGAGTGTGGATCATAGTGAGTATGGGTCCTCGATCTCCTCGAACATCGATTTCATTGGATGAAAACCGAATGAGCATTCCTCCTCGATCTCCTCAAACACCGGCAGAGATTCGGTGGGATTTGCAGGGTCGTAAATGTCATTGAGAGTCTGGTTTTGCGAGAAGTCATGGAGTCTAGTTCTTCCAAAAGTCAAAGTAGTGGCCGACGGAATTGTGAACATCACGGTCGTCACCCATTCCTAGCTTGACCATATGGAATAGGGAAGGTATTGGGCTCGATTAGGGGTTAGGTTTCTTGAGAGCCAGATGACTGGTGGCTCACGCGACAATTGGAGCAAAGATTTTTAATTGAAGCTTCATGGGAGTGACTTGTATAATTGTATTGTTGCATAAGTTGGGGGGGCAAAGATTCTAAGGGAGAAGGTTATGGGACAAAAATAGGCATTTGATCTTTTTTTTTTAATGGAAAATTATAGTGTTAATTTTGTAAAGGGTAAATGTGGGTATTTGAAAAAGGAGGACATAAGTATAGGTTCGCTCAAACCTCAAGGGGTTTTGGAAAAGAAAAAAATGTAAACTTCACATGTGGTCATGTAGCTTTTTTTAGTGTCCAAAATGGGCATCTAAGCTTAAAAGTTATCCAATCTAAGTCTCTTATCCCATATTGCGCATCTTAATTGGATCATTTATGTTAATTTCATTGTTAATTAGATAGAACATGATGAATTTGCATTAATTAACATTAAAATAAATCTTAAAGTAGCATCTCTGGTCCTCTAAATTTTCCTATCAACAAATCTAAATATTAAACTTCTAAATCTATTGTTTGTACTCCTAATAGATCAAGAAGGAGAGATAAACAGAGACAGAGAAAGAAATAGGCGAACCTCAACCTCAGATCTAGAATGCTCATCGCTGAGTCCACCATTAGCCAACCATCGGCCATCGAGTCTGACCCAGTTCATGACCTACCTTCTTCTTTCTCTTTTTGTGTTGCACCAACGACCGCAACTCATGTCCAAAGGTGGTGCACTGCTGCCAGCAGCTACCATAGGTTGCCACCTGCTGGGCAATAAGGCCACTAAAGGACCGTAGATCTCACTAGTACTACCATCGTCTCTAGCTTGATGGCCTTTCCAAAATTGGGTCCATTGCGATTTATGATGACTTTCACTAACTACATAATCCTGATTGAGTGACGATGGAAGCCGAGGGATTTTACTCCTCATAGGCCATTGATCATCATCAAACTACTTCCACTAACTAATTTCAAGTTAACAACATCCAATTTAAAAAAAACAGAATTAAATCAAACCATGTAAAATTGATCTCTTAAACCATAGGGCTATCAATCGCCAGTGGTGACTTTCATGAGCAATGGTTGCTAGAGAGCCACAATAGCAAATCGGCTTTCATTGGAAATTTCAACTTTCTATCCACCATGGTTGTCATGTGATTTCATTATTGCAGAGGCAGCAAGGAAGGGAGGGCAGAGGAAGGACCTAAAGGTGAGACGAGCTAGGTGTTAGAGATGGCATAAGAGGTGGCAGTGATGATGAGGAGGAGGACCAAAATTGGGGTGTAGATTGTATATTTAGAAGTTTAAGGTTTAGAATTATTAAAGAAAAAGTTTCATAACCAAAATTGTTATTTTAAATTTATTTTTGTGTTAATTAATATTATATCAGTGATTTTCATCCAATTTAATAACGGAATTGATGTATAGACCCAGTTAAGACATGCAATATAAGGTAGGAAACTTTAATATAACAACTTTATGCAAGTATCTATTTAGGACATAAAAATATATTAGGTGGCAATGCATGAAATTTTCCCAGAAGAAAAACTGATTTAAAAAAAGAAAAGAAAAGAAAATGTATCTAGAAGAGATTGAATTGGAAAAATCAGGAAGGGGTTGGTGATTGGAAAGTGAGGATTTGCATTTTGTAGTTTGTATTTTGGTTAACAATCTTATCCTTTTGGAATCTTGTGGCTCAATTTAAATCTGGGGGATAGAAAGTTGTCCCTGTTTTGTTTTCTTTTTCACAACACATCTCTTTATCTTCTTTCCTTTCCTCTCGGGTGGCGCCAATATTAACTTTATTTTCAAATTTCAATGTTAAACACACTAAATAAATTTCGTCAAAACATATCATTCATTTGGCTGAAATTATTTTCTATTTCTCGATGCTTTGTCTACCACTTGCTCATAGATTTTTAAATCCAAGTTTTGTTGAAAACACATTTTATGCACAAGCATCTGAAATAACTTATCTGAACCCTCAAATCTCATATTCAAGAGATAAGGTTTTAAATTTTGGGGAAGATTGATTGCATAGTTTTTATCTTTTTTTTTTTGTAAAAAAAAATCTATATGTTAAAGGTAAGGGTTCCATGGACTAGCTCTGAAATTAGATGATTATACCATTTGTAGCACAGGCATCTAGAATATTAATTTTGAGATATTTTACAAGATTTCAAGTCTAGTAAAATTTGAATGGATTCTTTGTAGTCAAAATGGTAATCAAACTTAAACAAATAGCATCTGTTTGATCCAATATTTGCATATCCACACAACCAAGTAAGGATCGTGGCACTAGAAACCAAAATAGTTTGATATATATTTAATTTTCCTTTTGTCGGCATGTTGGTTTTTCCTTAAAGCTATTGATCAACCCAATAATTGGTCAAAAGAAAAATTCTAACCAATTACAATCAGCAAAAAAATTGCCCTAGTAACAAGGATTAGGACATAATTGACTTTGGTGATTGGATTTGGCAACCAAGCCGGCTGGAGTACAGTATTCATGTCAAAATTGGAATTACGGATGGTTCCTTTTCCTTTTTCCCTTTCCTCTTTTTTTTTTTTTTTTCTTTTTCAAGTGGTTTTCGTGTCTATTCTGACCTCTTCCATATCCTTTCACCAACTTGTTCTTTAGAAAAATAAATTAATAAAAGGCAATGGATTGTGTCTCATCCCACTTACAAGTCAAAAATCCTTTTTATTTTTCTCTAGTTTTTTATTGAAAAACTAATTAAAGTAGAAGGCAAAAGAAGGTTGAAATATTGGATGTGACTTCTTCGCTACAAGGATATACTCTTGACATTTTTCTATTTGTCTGTTTGGTTTTCCATTTTTTCTTCATTGCATGGAAGAAGTGAAATAAAAATAGCTTAGACAAGGGAAACAAATTGAGTTTTCACTATTATTCTTGAATTGTTATTAGTGTCTGGGTTTTTTGCAACATGATTTGAGTTTTAACTATTATGTCTCATTTGGTATTAGCGTTAATGATTAATATTAAATTAAAAAATTATATAAAAGTAATTTTTAATCTTTAGATTCAGTATTTTTTATCTTAACCAATGAATAAATTATTAAAAATTTTAATACTAATCATAAAATCTGTTCTCAAACGGAGCTAATCTTAATTCTTATATAGTTTAAAGTTTTAAATACTTTTAAAATGCGACAAAAGAATTGAATAGATGTATTATTTCATCCAGCACAAAAGAGATGCTAGAATGATCCTATTGGGGCTATTGTGCTGCGCAATATCGCTGGCATATGCTATGTATAAATTATAATCCATCATTCCCACTTCCCAGGGTCCAACCAGTATGAGGCCCCACAGAATTAACCATTCAGCACTCTTTTGGAATAGCCACATGACAAAATTCAATCTTGTCTACATTTCTCACCTTACAAGATCCATAAACTATTTCAATTCGCCATAAATGTGCAACGACCAACAATTGAAAGAAAAGAAAATTTTCCAGAATTCTTCAAACCTAATCTAGTAAGTGTTTACCTAGTGACAATATATCCTTTGAGTTGGATGGTTGGTACGTACCATACACTGCCTCGTTCACCTCCTAGGACTTTTTTTCGCAATAGAGAATGTTCATGTCATATTGATATAGCCTTTGGTACTGATGGTTACATTTTAATACAAAACATTACTATAGCCTAGGACTTATCATGTGTCGGTTTGGTGTGGGTTAAGAGTAAAACTGAACTGAACCAAACCAAACCAAAATATTAGTGATTTTTTCAAAATTTTTATCCGACCCAACAAAGATTATGAAGCATTCAACATAATATGTAATTAAATCCATATCTAAATATAAATGTACTTAGTTAAATTCAAAGTCTGGTACACATATCCGTTTAAAATTTATAAAGCATTCAACATAATACATAATTAAACCCTAACCCTTTCTCCTTGTCTATTTCATTGGAGAAAGAACAATTGAGAAACATGGACTCACTTGTCAATTAGGAATAACCAATTATAACCATTAGGTTTTGTTTAAAAAGACATAAAGACCCCTCTACTTATTTGACTATTTCATATTTACCATTATATAATATATAATATATAACTTATAAATTTTAAAATGTATTAATATACCTCCGTTCGGTTCTATTTTAGGTTAGTTCCATATAGAATCGGAACCAATCCAAAAATTGATGGGTTTTTAATAGATAGAATCAACCCACAAACCATGATCAATTCTTACCCAACCTAACCCTACTCACCCCTATTAAGTTGGATAAACCCATGTTTCTATCCGACTTGTGCTCACCCCTACTATAGCCTAGTGGGAGGACCAACTTAAGGTATTGCCTTTGAGGATTACGTAAGGATGTTAGGGAGGTTTGAATCGTGGAGGTCCACCAAGGGAGATACCACATATAATAATGGTCTTCTACATATTCCCAAAAGCTTAAACCAGCAAGTGGATTCACTGTATATGGTCACGACACTCTCCCTTTAGCGGAAGCCTTGATGCATCAGGAGCATACCTAACTACAAGCGCACTCTTCATTCAAAACTGTGTCGTCCAAGATCCATCATGCAAAATACAACATACAATAATGACCTCGTACATGTTACCAAAAGCTTAAACCAATAGGATAATTAAGAGATCATCACCATATATATGTATCTCACTCACTTAATATAGTTATTAATTATGTGAGATAAGTTACTTATGCATATCATTAACAAAGGCCATATACTTTTACCAAATTATGTGAGAATACCACTCGTCTCTCCCAAACCGACATTCTCTCAACCTATTGTGGAGACTACTTACAAGATTTTTGCATCATTACGCGTAATCCTTACATAACCTTTAGGCTTCTAACAATAATCATAGTGGCCAAAGTGTCATAATGAACTTGTGTATAGCACGCAGAAAGGAGTAGACTAGATGATTTAGCATCATATATATATATATATATAGGTTCACCAAACATACCAAGAGGAGGGCCAAGGCTCGCCAAATAGAGACTAGCTACAATTAACGAAAACTAGATAAGAACTATATATAAATAATAAAAAAAAGTGAAATAACTAGCCATACCCACTTGATAATGGTGTCTTCTCTAATGGGATGAGGAAAGCATAGACCAAAGCATCAACCTAGAAAAGTGGTACTTTAGGATCTGACCACCATCTAACCTAAAGGATAGAACTTAAGAAAAAAATATGAAGCAAAAAAGATGAAAGAAAAATATGATAGTACTAATTTAGAAAGATTTGACATGAAGCTAGCAAGTTAGCTAGAGGACTAAACAAGTGGGTTAGGTGTTCAAGACTCTTTTAGTGGGCTGTTGGGGTAAGGTTAAAACTTAAACCCTAACTCTACAACTAGGGTTTGGTTTTGCATTAGTACCTCCTATATAATTAACATTCGGATTTTTTCAAAGGGATGCATGGATATAAAATAAATGCTAGGTATTAAGATTTTCTAATAAATTTTATAAATCAGTATACATTATATAGTAAAAGAAAAAGCTTTATTTGAAAAACATATTAAAAAACAGCTTTAGTTTAGCATCTAGTTATTTAGCTATGGTTGAATGATTTTAATAGGGTAAAATGTACCCGGGGTACCTTAGCTTATTTTTTTGTCCTAATTGGATACCCTACTTTCAAATTGTCCTATCGAGGTACTTTACCTCTTATCGTGTGTCTTATCTAAGTACTTTCCATTAATTTCAGAGTTATGTCTGATGAAAAATGTTGATGTGGCATTAATTAATATTAAAATAAATATAAAATAGTAATTTTAGTCCCCAAATATTTCCAATTAATGATTTTAAACCTTTCAAACTTCCTAAACATCAATATCAAACCCAAAATTTTAAAATTTTTCATTATAGCCACAAAAATATAAAAAACTAACCCAAATTAACAAACAATTAACTCGAAATGGCAAACAAAAACCAGATCTGGGCGAACTAGAAATCGAGTCAGAGGTTCGCAAATGGATCTACCCCCGATTCGGTGCTCCTCCATCGGCGAACGAGCTATTGGTGACTGGGGCTGGGCTCGTTAGTGGTGCAACAACGATATCTGGAAGGGTAGGCGGCTGGAGACGACGATGGCGACGACCCTTGGAGGTGGAGCAGACAGTGGTTAGCAGTGGACGGGACTATGAGGGCTAGAGGCGGTGACGGCGTGGGAGCTTCCGGCTGCGCAAGGGCGGTTGGGCGGCTGGGAGTTGCTGGCTGCGCACGGGCGGCTAGGCAGCTGGCGGTGCTTGGAGGCGATGAACAGCGCGACAGAAGTCGAAGTGCCGGGGGAAGAGGAAGCAAGGGTGACGATGGTGCAAGGAAAAAATCTGGGTTTCTGGGAATAAGCGATGCTTGAATCTTGAAGTCTCAGCCCTGTCCTTTCTCTCTCCGCCATCCATTGCCACCCTGTCATTCCTCTCTCCTTCATCGGCCTCTACCTTGTCTGTTTGTCATCCGATCGGGTTTGCCCAGATTTGGTTTTTGTTTGCCAGTTCGAGTTAATTGTTTGTTAATTTGGGCTAGTTTTTGATATTTTTGTGGTTGGAATGAAAAATTTTAAAATTTTGGGTTTGATATTGATGTTTAGGAAGTTTGAAAGGTTTAAAATCATTAATTGGAAATGCTTGGGGACTAAAATTACTATTTTATATTTATTTTAATATTAATTAATGCTACATCAGCATTTTCTGTCAGATATAACTCCGACATTAATGGAAAGTACTTAGATAGGACATGCGATAAGAGGTAAGGCCTCGATAGGATAATTTGAAGGTAGGGTACCCAATTAGGACAAAAAAATAAGCTAAGGTACCACCGGTGTATTTTACCCGATTTTAATATGACTTACAAAATCATGGGTTGCAAAGATAGAGAAGAGAGATGGCAAAGCTTATATAAGGCAAAAATCGCTTGTTAGCTTCTAAAATTTAATTTTTACCCTCTTTCCCCTTAAATTTATTTTGTGACAAACTAAAGCGTAATTGTTTCTTATGTTTGAAGAGAAAAGAATATGGTGAAAAAAGTTTAAGGCCTAGATGGGAAGAAACATGAAAGCTTAGGTACCAATAAAGGGCTTTTGCCAATATAGTGTCATTAATGAAGAGAAGATATTGACAAACTTTTTGTCTTTATTGAAATAAGATATACCAATTTTTTTGTTCAAACAGATATTAAAAAAAGTGAGATCCACTAACAAAAATTACAGGTCCAATCACAAAATTATAGTACTTTTTAACATTTCACAATGTGGATCCGCCCCTGGGTTGGATGACTTCTAAGCCATTTTACATTTGTAGTTGAACTATTTTAAGGCCTTTTGGGCGATAAAATTTATAAATCGGGAAAATATGATTTAAAGTCAAAGCTCTTGGGCTAGGCGTCGATGGTGGCAACAAACTGACAGATCTTTTATGTGTTTAAAGCAATATCTTGCTCATATCTTTTCCATTTGTAACTTGCAATATATTCTAAGTATTAAAATGAAATCTTAAATTGCGTGGAATCTTCCCTTATGAAAAGAAAGTTAATGGAATGAAAAGTAGGGTAAATTGGATAAAAGTATCGAATTACTCTTAATATTGCACTTTGATCCTCAAACTATGAAATATTACATAATTGATCGTAAATTATTTACAATGTCTCTACCTTACACCATCTCCAGATATTTCTCCCAACCCTCCAAACCAATTATTCAAAAGCACGGTAATATTATTTTATATTTAAAACCAATGATGGGAAATTTTAATTCAAACCATTTAATAAATGTTTTCCATAAAAGTTATCATGGCCAATGAATATTCAATCATAACTGGCAATTTAAAATTACCATTTTCCCTATTTGAAGGTAAAGTAAATATTTTACCTGAAATTTTATAAAAAGAGGAGGAAAAATTTCAAAATAAATGACATGTTCTAAAAAGCGCAAGTACTAAGTAGATACAACTACACAGTTTGTATGGAAAAAATTTATAAAAGAGAGAAAGAGAGAGAGAGGCCAGACCCAACCATCTTTTAGACACATGGGCCAAAGCCCACATATACTAGAGAGAGAGGCCAGATCCAACCATCTTTTAGATACACGGGCCGAAGCCCATGTATAGTATTTGTTTGCATCTTTCGTAGATTTATTGAAATGTGAAAATAGGTGGAAATTAGGTGGATTGGTCGGGCTTTGTGACAATTTGTTATTTGAACACTTGATTATAAATAAGCAAAATTTATGGCTTAACAAAATAGATAATAGTACTTTAAGAACTCAAATATTACAAATCAGAGGGCCAATTATCCAAAAGAAAAGTGTGATAACCAGAAAGACATTTCAAAAAATTTTAGAGTTGTAGCGGTTCAATCTGTGTTAGCATTTACTATAAATATAGTATAATAATAATTAAATAATAAAGTTTTGGGATGAAGAAAAGAAAGTTTAGAGTTCTAATAATTAAAAATGGGTTTAACAATTGATAAAATAAACTTTTTCATGAAAATAAAAAACTAAGATTTTGAGTTGACCAAAATCAAGTCTAATCTCTATGTGATAAATTTTTTATATTAATAAGGTAAAAAGCGGGATCTTAGAAACTAAAATTGGTATTTTATAATAGACATAAATAAAAGTAATGAAAAATGGAACAAATAGGGGATTTAAATTGAAAAGTCTAAGTAAAGTCTTAGGACAGTTCAAGTAATGTCCAAAATCAGACAAACGATAACAACTAAAATTTTCCTTTAGAATATAAAAATAATTTTCCTAAGAAAATGTGATGTTTAAGCATTGACACAAATGTTAAAAGCAAAGTTTCAGAATTAATAAATTAAATGGAAAAACTATTGATAGTAAGGGTTTAACATTGACTTTGCAAAAAATAAAAAAGAAAAGAAAAAGGAGAAAAAGGATCGAATTGCAAACATATAAAAATTTAGGGATTGAAATGAAAAAATCAATAGCTCATGGACTAAAATGGATTTAAGCAAACAAAATGCTAAAGAAACGATAAATGGAGAAATTTCTTGTAATTTTTCACTTTGAAAGTTGTAGTCCCAAAACTTGTTGATCCCGCCACTACTCTTATGTTGTCTTTAAATGCCTAATCATTAGATAGAAAACTTTAGGGACTAAAATGGAAGAAAGGAAATCTGTAGAAGCTATAAGCAAGGTTATACCAATGCCTAGAAAAAGAAATCTGCAAAGGCTGAAAGAGAAGTTATACCAATACATAGGAAAAAAAACTAAAAGAAAGAAAAAAGAGCAGCATTGTAGATCCACGGTATTTGCCAACTCCAATTTAGTATATACGAGATTCTTTGACACCCGCATGATGCTATGACATACATTGTTAAATTGGTTGAGCATTGTGTAACTTATGTAATATTTGTAACTTGCATGGTGTTATTATAAATAAAAAAAATAGATGGATAGCTGGAGGAAATTAGGGGGAGCGAGATAGAGAAAGGGGGAAGATGAGCAATTTAGTTTGGATACAAAAGTTTGTTGTAATATATCATGCATATGCAATGTTATCATATGCAAAATTTGTTCGTAAAGTTCTGAATGTAAATATATAGCACATGTGAGAAAGAAAAGTTAGCCCAAATAGTACCATTATAGTAACACAAATGAACAATCAATTCCAAACCTCAAATAGCTACATTCACATTGCTTATTTATGTCTTTGTCAGGGGTGTATCCATATTGTAAATATGAAGATCCATGAAGGCCCTTTTCCTAGAAAAAATGTTAAGAATAAGTATATAATTTTATGATTGGATCCCCATAATTTTTGTTAGTGGACCCAATAATCTTTGTAATATCTATTTGAACAAAAAAATGAGTATTTCTTATTTGAATAAAAAAAAAAAATAAGTCAATATCCTTTCTCTATTAATAACATTCTATCGGCAAAAAAGGGGTAAATTGTACCCGCTACCCCCAACCTTTAATTGTTGTTTCACTTTTAACCCTAACCTTCACTTTGCTCGTACTATATCCTTGACCTCAATAAAACGTTTCATTTTATCCTTTTTTTTTTTATACAGAAATCGCTATCTTAAACAGAAAAAACAACGTCAGCAAGTTATTGTAAAGGAAAATGCTTGTTTTAACTCCTGTAAAAATCCTTTTTGCCAAAAAAGCCTTAAGGCTTTTAAATCAAACAAAAAACCTTAGCCAACCCTCTCCTACCTCTCCTCCATCTCTGGCATTCCCATCTCGGTGGCCTCCCTCTCTGGTGAACCCCCTATTTCCTTTCATCCCTCATCGGCCTCTTTTCCATAGTGAGTGATTAATCTAGACAGAATTGGGACAAAGGACGGAGTGTGAGAAGGAAGCCAAGAGGGAAGGAAGAGAGAGCGAAGGTGGCAAGGAAAGGGAGGCTGAGAGAAAGGGACTGGTGAGGAACGATAGTGAGAAGGAAGAAGGCCGATAGGGTTGGCTGGCACAAGAAAAGGGATTGGGCCTAAGGACATAGGACAGGGGGTGCTCAGAGAGGGTCGCGATGGAATCGAGATCTATCTTGAAGCATGACTCCCGCCCTTCTTGCATTCACCGCCAAATCGTTGCCATCTACTCACCATTGAATTGCCCTTACCCACTAGCGCTAAATCAAGAGGAAGCCAAACCAAGAGAAAGCCAAATCCCAGGCCGAATATTGAAGGACAAAGTGGAAAGGGAGGCTGGAGATGGTGCCGCCGGAAAGGGAGGAAAGGTTGGAGAGGTTGGCCTAAATTTTTGTTAGATTTAAAAGTTTGAAGGCATTTTTGGCAAAGAGGATTTTTACAGGGGTTAAACACAAGCATTTTCCCCTACAGTAATCTACTAATATGGCTTTTTCCTTCCGAGATAATAATTTCCATCCAAAATGGGGCTAAAATAAAATGTTTTATTGAGGTTAAAAATACGGTATGAGTAAAGTGAATGGATAGGGTTAGAAATGAAACAACAATTAAAGATTGGGGGCAGCGGGTGCAATTTACCCGACAAAAAACCATACATTGGTAACTAAACTTTCATGTTTCTTCCCACTGAGGGCTTCAACTGTTTTCACCACAATATTATCTCTTCAAATATATGAAAAAAATTAAGGGATTAGTTTGGCACAAAATTAAGTTAAGGGGGCAAGAGGGTAAAAATGAAAATTTGGAAGCCAACAAAGGATTATTTCCTTATATACCCTATTTAAGCTTTAACACCTCTTTTCTTTATCTTTGCAACCCATGATTTTGTAATTCATACTGAAATCGTTCAACCATAGCTAAATAACTATATGCTAAATTAGAGCTATTTTTAAAGATGTTTTTCAAATAAAGCTTTTTCTTTTACTATATAATATATACTAACTTATAAGTTTCATTAAAAAGTCTTAGTTTGAGAAAATTCTATCTCTCTCTCTCTCTCTCTCTCTCTCTCTGTTTGAGAAAATTCTAAGTCTACCATTGGTCTTTTTTTATTTCACACACACACACACACACACACACACTCTCTCTCTCTATCTCTTTCTCTCTCTCTGTTTGAGAAAATTCTAAGTCTACCATTGGTCTTTTTTTATTTCTTTGTACAATCATTATGTAGTGAATTTTAAAGAGGAAAAAAAAAAGATTACCTAACCAGGATTGGGAAGACATATTTTATACACAAACATGCATGATTCTCATAAAAACTAGTAGAAGCACATAATGTAAAATGCTAAATCATTACACTAGCTCTAAAATAAAGAAGGACAAACCTATAACACATTGGTTTGTACCTAGAGGATCCAAAAAGAGTAAAAATGAAACTTGTTAGTAAATCAACAGTCTGCAAACAATGAAAGAGCGATGTATATACCATAAAAAATGCACATGCAACTGCAAAAAGAAAAACAAAAGAAAAGAAAAGAATCAATCAAACCATTAAGTCTTAAGCTCTAAAATACCAATATCTGTTTTTGCAAATTCTACCCAAGTATAGTTAAGGCCTACTCTCAACTCTCTTCCTACCTCTCATTTAGCCCATGACGTCTATGTGCTGACATGCCTATTTTTACCCCATTACCCAATTGAGGTAAGCTTGAACTCATAATCTCTCCTATATTGGCAAAGGCAAAGCTCTAAATTCTATAAATTGAAGTTCAATTGAAGTCCATAAATGAATTCACTCATATTGGCTCAGAATTGACAATAAAAGCAAGACACATCACCACCTATTAAGAGGGGAAAAATTCGGTGCATTGCATACTTAAATTCTTCAGTATGCACATTAACAAATGAAGTAAGGCTACCAACTCATTTAATAGCCAAAATAAGCAATTATCATCTACTAAACTCCACAAACAAAAAAAGTGAAATTCAATTACCTTCACAAGAATGGAATTCAATTACTTTCCTTGTCAATTTTTGTGCTCCTGTTTCTACTCAGTAATTAACATTTTTATGTTGCTTGTCATAGTGAAGATTAAATTTCATCTTTGTAAAATGATTTTCTAGGCTTATGTCAGTTGATGATGTATCTTTATGTGTCCTTATGCTTTAAGAACTACTTATAGAGAGACTTGAAATACAGAAGTGAATTATGAAGTATAAAGAGAAAGAAGAAGTAAAATTAAGCATATTGAAGTTAGGTCAAGTCACTTGAGAAATTAAGCATATTGAAGTTAGATCAAGTCACTTGTATAAAGGATGTTGTACAAGATTTTTATAGTGCGCACTTAAGCCAACACATCCTTGTTCATGTTGGAATCATGTGTAGCAACATTATTGATAAATGCTTTTTAAAAACTTCAAACAACATCTTGCATCTTAAATCGTAAATATATATAGCAATTTAGGTCAACAAATGAAATCTAAAGCAAAAGCATATCCAAATCAAAATAACTGCTTTTAATTTAAAAAAAAAGCCAAGAAAATGAAAATTTATGGGGAAAAAAAATATAATACAACTGGTTGGCTACTTAGGCTCCTTCTTGACTACATCATCAATCCAAATGATAACTACATCAACAATGCATTAAAAGCTTTACAGCAAAAAAAAGAATAACAGTCACTGTAATATTAAATTGTTTCACAATTTAGAAAGAAAATAAATAAATAAACAAGTGTAATAAAAAAATCATTTTAAAAATCAAGAGCACCTATTTAGCTACTTGGCCTTATACCCTTATAAAATCAATACAGAAGCATGAAGCTCTATAAAACAATGAGCAAACCACTATTTAGCCATTTAGATGCAAAGAATTGCATAAAGCTTCACCACAAAGATAGAAAAATATAACATGAACAATAAACGAACACACACATATACACACAAACACAATTGAAGAAGAGAGATAAACAGGGCAGATACAACTTATATTCTTGCTCCTCATTTTCATGTCATGGATAAATAAACATTGTGTAAAGAAAAGAAACTTAGAGTGAAATATTGGACCAAACCAATAACTCATCGTAACACATAATATGAACTCCCCATTAAGAACATATTACAAATTCTAACAAAAAGAATACCTAGTTAAAAAACCTAAAAACTTGGTGCTTGAACATAATATACTATTATAATACATGATGGATCAACTTGGTAAAGAATTATCTTGCATTAGCTAGAATAACGTGAACAACAAACACACATATATATACACTTAAAGAAGAGAGATAAATAGGACACATACAACCTATATTCTAGGTCCTCATTTTAGTGTGACAAATAAATAAACATTGTGTGAAGAAAAAAAACTTGGAGTGAAATATTGAACTAATAACTCATCCCAACACATATTATGGACTTTTCATTGAGAAAATCCTGTAAATTCCAGGAAAAAGAATGCCCGGTAAAAAAACCTAAGAACTTAGTGCTTGAACATAATATACTATCATAATACATTATGAATCAACTTAGTAAAAGTGATCTAGCATTAGCTAGAATTACATGAACAACAAACACACACACACACACACACACACAAAGAAGATAGATAAACAAAAGACATACAACTTATATTATAGGTCCTAATTTTAGTACAAAAGATAGATAGACATTGTGTAAATAAAAGAAACTTGAAGTGAAATATTGAACCAATAACTCATCCTAACACATACTATGGATTCCCTATTAAAACCTATTGCAAATTCATGGAAAAAAAAATACGTAGTGAGAAAACCTCAAAACTTGGTCCCTAAACATAATATAATACCATAATTCATGATGAATTAACTCAGTAAAGTGATTTAGCATTAGCAAGAATAATATCCCCAAGCTTAATACTAATTACATTACCTATGACCAGAGCATTAACATCTTGGTAATTCCACATTCCATTTTGAAACACCTCTAACTTTACAAAAAAATAATAAAAGAAATAATAATGTGAAGAAAGAGTGATAGTATTGCAATAATAATAAACATAAATGAAACTGTAAGATCTTAACAAAAACTTTTGTTCAATACAGATACTAATCATGTAGCTTGAGACCAAGTCTAATACCTTTGCAATATGGTTAAGATGGGTCATGAGAGCTTGAGCTACATTACCCGCATCGCTTTTCTATACAAAACTAATGGCAAGATTGGTGAGAAGGAGAGCACTAAAACCTTTAAAATCTTGTGATTCATGGAGCTGTCTCTATAAGTATGACAACAAAATGAAACAATCAAAGGTTGAGAAAGACATAATGGAAAGTTAACACTGATCAAGGAGGAGAAATAAACATAAGTGTTCGTAGAAGAAAAATGAAACTAGAAATCATGCATTAATCACCAATATGGTTAATAACTTTAACACTAGATAGTTTGGAAAACTACTCCATCAAATACTCTATTAGAAAATCACAAGTTGAAAAAAAAAATGATAGAACAAGATAAACCTAATATGAAGAGAAGATTAGTGGAGAAGCAAGTTCTCTTGAGCTCTTCGCCGTTCAACACTTGATCCTTAACCTTGGTGTTCAATGTTCAAGATTCAATAATGATTTTCCAAAAGATAACTTTGGTAGAGAATATAAAGAGCCTCGGCTTCTAAAAGTGAGAGTCATTGCTTCTATGTCTTGGACACACTAGCAACCAAAGTCGTGGCTTTCAGAAGTCAAGGCCGTGGCTTTTAGTATCAGAAACACCAAAAACAGGATAGACGAGACAAAGCCGCGACCTTTAAAAGTGAGGGTCGTAGCTTCTAGCATGCAGGACCTCTAAAAGCACTCTAAACTCTTCAAGGGCACGGCTTCTAAAAGTCAGAGCCACGGCCCCTAGCTTTCCTTGACATTGAAACTCAAAATTTTTTGTACCAAAGTCATGGCTTCCAGTCTAAAGGCTATAGCTCCCGTTGACAATAACCTAACATTATGTTTTTTAGTTTCTTTTGTCTTTTTGTGTTTGGCTTGATTAGAGACAGGTTTGACACACAAAATAGAGCCAAGTATTCACTTTCCAAAGATTCTCTCTCCTTGCATTGCTCTCTTAGGGTTTTAACTTTCTTCCTTCATTTTTTACCTTCATACACTTCCTTCCACCTTGAAGAAAAAGGGGATGAAAAATCTAAAGAAAATGAGCAACGAATTAAAGGTGCAAGCAAGGGAACTTAGCTACTCTAGCAATTTCTATTCCTTAACTAGGTTTTTTCAATTACTTTCTCTCAATTTATTCATGTTTGTTGTAGACTTTTTTTTTTTAGTTATGTTGAAAATAAAGTATATTTATTTTACTTCCTAGAGTTGTAACTACTTAACTTGGTTAATTAATGCTAATTTGATGTTTATTTTTCATGGATTCTCTAGTTGCTTGTTTAATTTCTCTTGTTCTTATGTTTTTGCCTATTGAAGTATGGCCAAACTTTGACTTGCTTGTTATATTTGGTTAGTCCTTAGGAAAGTCTAGCTAAACTGGAAGAAAGAAAAATTGTAGTAATTCTAGAAGGGGCAAGAAGACCCTTCTAAATTGCTAGAAAAATTGTAGTAATTCTAGGAGGGGCAAGAAGACCTTTCTAAATTGCTAGGTGAATAAAACAAGACTTGGAAGCTTTGAAGACCTTGAGTAAATTGGTTAGGATATGAATCCAATGAGGTGCTTAAGGGAGAAATGAACTCATTCTTGGAAAAATGTGTTCAAACTTTGGTTCCTTCACCAACAAGTAAAGGAGAGGTTAGAAATAGGCTTAATTAGGGGTGTTCGTAGGGCAGGTTTAGTCGGGTTCACCCTAAACCCGACCACCCCGTATAGATGATCGGATTGTATAATATAATATTAAACCGCACCATATACCACAAAACTTGATTAAAACCTAAACTGCATAAAATATGGTTCAAGCCGATTTGGTTTGGCCTGTTTATCTTTTCTATCTTATAAAATAGTTTAAGTTACTTCACAACACTTACTTTAATGTTAATACATTATCCTTAAAACCAAATAGTTTTATGAAACATCAACAATTCCGTACTTTAGAACATCATAAGCACAAAATAGCCTTATTCTTACAAAATACAAAGCTAGTATTTGGAGTCCAAAGCTTCTACCACTTCGGAATTCTTCAGCTTTTTATACATAATTCCTTCTTACCATACAAGGTTATCGAAGCTATCCACATAGTTTCACTACACTGCTATAAGATTCTTGGTTAGCCCAAGATACAAGATTAGAGATGTTAACCGATATTTGCCTCAATGGATATCTTACTATATCCTACATGATGGATAAGATTTTTTTACAATTAAATGGATTTGAAGCAGATATGGATTTTATTTTTTTTTTACCTAGTGGATGTGGGTTAAGGCCTACTCGCCCCATGTTCTACCTGCACACATATGCGCATGCACGCACGTGCACACACACACACACACACACACACACACACACACATATCAATAATGAAACAGAGAAGTTTGGAAAACAATTAAAATAAACAGGGCCATTGTCCAAATTTGATTCTGCCATAGCAAGTAAAGAATTTTTAATATATGTGTATGTGTGTATGTGTGTATGTGCGCGCGTGTTAAGGGCAATATAATAGTTTACAGAACAACTTAATTGACTTAACTATTCGTAATCGTAACTAAGTGTCATTGTAACACCAATATAAGATGACTAAGGCGAAGCTTCGAGGAAGGTTCCCATATTTTTTTCACAAATTTGTGCATTTATACTAATTTTAAGTATGTGCTCATTTCTCTAATTTGATTTAGACAATTTTTTTATGATTGATCTATGGCTAAGTTGATTTCTATTTTCATTATTAATATATATGTATTTTTTTTGCAAGGTCAATTTTAATAATTTTTTATGGTACTCTATTATAGCATTATTGTTTTTTTATTATGACAGTATATAGTGGATAGGTGGATTTTATCTGATCCTATCTGCCTTAAAATGGATAGGATTTGGATATTAAAATTATCGATGGATGGTAAATATGATACAGATTGAATATCAAACATAATGGATAAGATGCAGGTTTAATATTATCTTATTCACATCTTATCTATAGTCATCCCTATACAAGATAATACTTTTTAGAATATATTTCAGAATTATAAAATAAAAAACTCATTCAAACATGCAAAATAGTAAAAGGGAGTTGGGCTTAACTTTCTCATTAGTTACCAAAGGTTGCGGTTTGATTCGGTTTTTACTGAATTTAGAATTAAAACCTGAACCGCACAACATATACATCAATTTTTTATTTTTAGAACCCAAACTGCATCGTAGCCTGCATAAACTCGCATAGCTACTGGGTTAGTTTGGTTTGGTCTATACGGTTTCACGTGTTAAACGGGTTGGATGAACACCCCTAGTCTTAATTAGTATAATCAACCATTCAATTTGTGAAAACGCTAAAGAATGCCTTTCAACCTTGGTTCATCACATCAGCCTTAGTCTTTCTTATTTCTTAGTTAGTTACATTTACTAGGTTAGCTCTACTGGTGTAGTTCGCCTTTTTTATTTGATAATCACTTTGTTAATTTCTCAATTATTTAAGTGTTTAGCTAAAATTGGCTCAAAATTTATGGCAGTTAATTGACAAATTTACTAAGAATACTTTTGTGGGAAGGATCTTAACTTGTCACTATTATAATTGCACACTATGCACTTGTGGTTAGTGATTGATCTTGATTTTAAAACTTTCACCATCACACAATAGATTCATTAATATTTATTTAAAAATTGTATATATGGGATCTTGCCCACGGGTTATCAAAACCAAAAGAAAGCTGAGGGAGAGTAGTGGTTTATTAATTAATTACACCTAGAAAACAAGAGTCAATCGGATGGGAGGGAGAGCTTACCTAGTTGACTGACGAAGGATAACGGAGATCGGAACAAGTCGACGAAGGGCATGTTATCCAGCAGAGGAATGACAAAACAAAACAGTTAGATCTAATGTTGGGGAGTCGGATCCACTTGCTACAGTGGCTGAACTCTGGATGAAATAGGGAATGAAAGGACAAGGTGGCTGAACGGACTACCTAGAGTAGAGTGAGCTGTTATCTATCGAAACAAAAAAGGAACAATTTTGTTGTTGGGAGTGTATTAATGTAAATGACATAGTGGTAATTTTAAAAAACTCCAGACCAAAACCCACTTATTGCACTCACTCCACTTTTGACCGGATGACCCATGTTGACCATTTAATCTATTTAATTTAAGATGAACTCTCCCAATATCAATATCTTAATTAAGATTGATTGACATTAGGACATGAACCAAATTGTGACAAGGACTAACTCAAGACCTTAGTTGATGTTAAGGCCCTGATAGACCTTAAACCCTAGGTTAGTTAGGTCGAGAGGATGGGGTTGATTAAGGGCACAAGTCAATTAAGGTTTTGAGCTCCTTAGAGAGATCAATAACTCAAAAAGGATGGCTAAGCTCCAAAAGTAAAAAAGTGTAGAATTTCAATTACTTTCATTTTTCCCTTCTTATTCCATCATTCTTAATCCTACCAAGTATCATCTAATTTACCATTCAACGTACCAAGCTTAGCCTAAAATAATTGAGTTTACTAAACCATTGTTGGTAGAGATGGGAAAATTTAACCAAACCCGAAAACTTGACCCAACCTACTCAAACCCAAGCCCCTGACCAGATTTAACCAGAAAAGTCAACGACCCGAACCCAATTGTAACCAACTCGACCTAAACCTGAACCCGACTAAACTGAAACCCGAGAAAACCAGAACTTGAACCCGACCTGACTCGAACCCGAAATGACATGATGACTAAACCTGATAAGACTTGATTTTAACTTAAATCAATATAAAATATATAGTCTGTAAAGACTTTAGAAAAATTATCATTTAATATACGTAAATGAGTTTCTTTTATTCTGCTAATCTGTTTTGAGTGGTAGAGTGAGTGTTTGAGAACTATGAGAAACATTTAGTGAAACGGTGATAGAGAGATAAAAATAATTAGGTTTTAGAAATTATAGTACCCATTCTATTCCATATTCTTTGAAATATTTGAATTTTTTAAATAGCTTGAATTGAATTTATTCATATTACTTCTTATATCTCAAATTATTTGCAGAATTCATATTTTAACAATTAATATATAATTTTTTGTTTTCAACATTTTAATATATAAATAAACAATTTTATACATGAATAATAAATCAAGACCTAAAATTTTTAAATATATTTTTTTAATTTTTTAATAAATAATAATATAAATAAATTCATGTCAAACTAGTTAAAAAAGTTAAATGGAGCAAAAAAAAAAAAGGACAGAGGGAGATTAGTTGTTAGAAAAAAATTTAAAAAGTATATATTTAGAAACTATAGGTCTTTATGTATTATTTAATATAATCATTTTTTATTTATATACTAAAATATTGAAAATAAAAAATTACAGATTAATTATTGAATAGTGAATATTACAAAAAACTTGACATAGAAGGAGTATTTTATTAAATAAATTATATATTAATATATTTTCATAAATTTTATATTACTTTTATGTCTAGTTCAACGTTGTAAAAACAAGAGTTTAATAATTTTTAACCCTTTATCACTCACAAGCGTACGATGGATACAATCCAAGGTGATTTTTCTTATATTTTTTTAATCATACTCATGTTTCATGCATCTTTTCGAGCAGTGATCAACTCTTGTTTTAGGAGAAGACTCCAACCTACTTCGATACTACGAAACAACGAAGTAGTAGTTTTTTCTTTTTTAGAAATCAACAAACAACACCCCCCCCAAACTTGCTCTTAGTTCACAACTTCATTTAACTCAATGTAGCCTCTTCTAAGCCCATGATTTACACTTACCACATCGAGTGAAGGTAAGGATACAAAAACAATGAGAGCTCAAAGTATGGGTGAAACAAAAAAATAAGCATTTAGGCACAAAGGGGCTTACTAAAGGAAAGTAAAATAGGGTTAGCCATTTGGGGAAGTAGTTCATCCTAAGAAACCAAATGAGCTTCAAATTTCATACAACTACTTTGGTTTGAATGGGTCCTTGGGCAAGTTCTAAATTGAAACATAGCATAAGCATCTCATGAGAGAACAAGTCCATAGCATACTAAGCCAAAGCTCAAAACACCACGCCACAAAGGTTCCACCAAAAGTTTCAAAACTAATTTTCCAAAATTTAACAAAACTTTAAAAGAGTAAAACTGGCAACCAAGTCTCCATATGCAACAATGGTGTCCATCAGGTCCTAAGAAAAATAAAATACGAAAGCATGAAAAGAAATCAACCTAAAAAGATTCAATGAAAGAAAAGCACGAAAAAGAAGGTCACCCTAAATGAAACAAACAAGATTAACCTAATTCTAAAGAAAACAACTTAGACTAAAGCAAACAATAAACATAATAGAATGAAGAACAATGACAACAAACAAAGAATATCAGGCATGACTATTAAACAAAACATCCTTAAACTTAATGACAACATTGTCCTCAATAGGAGTGAAGAATAGAGATGAGGTGTTTAAGAATTATACCTGGGGGCGGATGTTCCCACTTCTTACTAATCCTCGCCCATGTCATAGTGGCCGGAAGAGCCGCCGGCCGGGGGGAAGAAAGATGGACCTTCAGATAGGTCATGGGGAGGACCAAAATGTGGGTAGAATGAAGGGGGATAGCTGGAGGGATGCGGCATGTACCACTGGTATGTTGAGGGGTAGAAATGAAAAGGAATGGGTTGGAAAGGAGGGTATTCTCAGGGTAGGCTGTGTGGCTGCTGGTGGCCCCAACGAACTTGGCTGAAGAGGGATTCTTGATTGCCGGCGAGGAGAGAAATGCCCTCACGCATTTCTCTAGTAAATGAAGCGAAGGTACCACCAACCAATTCGAATCGGGCTACCAATTCGTTGTGCTGCTCTTTCATTATGATGTACATCTTCTTTAGCGCCACAGCTATTGATTCTAGAGTGGCGGTAGCCAGGTCGATCAGCTGCTCATAAATTCCCCCTTGCTCATCTTCTCCCTGATCTTGTTCCTGAGATTGTTCTTCCTCTTCTTCCTTCTCTTCAACTTCCACTTGATCGTGAACGGCTTCTTCCTCCTTATCCTTTGATGCTACTTCTTAAATGCTCACTGGTGCTCCACTTAGCTTATCCACTAAAATAGGTCTCATGACTAAAGATACTTGCATGGGTCCCTCCAAGTTGACCCCAGCCCTCGAAGTCATGCTAGTGATCAACTGCGGGAATGGTAGGTTCCCCCGCTTCGACTTTGCAGTGTGAAGGATATGCTTGAGGATTAAGCGTCCCACATCCACCCGAAAATCCCATACAATGCAATACAGGACCTCCAAACGGTCCAAGGTGACTTCCCGAATATGAGTCATCGGGATGAGGCGAAAGGAGATGAAGTAATTCTACGCTCTCATCTCAGGCGGAAGAGTTGAGGAGCTAAAGTAAAGCTTCCTATGAGCCTAATCCTTACTCGTTATCCAGTTGACAGGGTACCCGCATACTATTTGAGCCATCTGCTCAAGTAAGGTTTCCTTAACTAATTCACCAATGAACAGGTTGAGTTGAAAGAAATTGTTGATAGTTGTGGCATCGTAGTGCATACTGCGGGTCTTCATAAAGTAAATTTTCTCCTGGTGATTTAAATAGTACGCCACCATGATATTAGCATAGAATTCCATGATTAGCGTTTTGGGCACTTCCACCTGAGGATGAGCAACTCGGTGTTACCATCCTCGCCTCTCCACAACTCTCAGAATGCCCTCGTTCTCCTTCTTGGAAAAGTCAAAACCACGCTTAGGTGTAAACTTGCGGTTCATAAACCCTTCAAAGTAGTTGCGCACTCGAGTAGAGACAAAGCGGTTCTTGTCATAAGGAGGTTTTTGAGGCTCTTCCTCACGGACCTTTTTGTCTCTTCCCTTTTCCTTAAGAGAATGAACTGGGATAGACTTGCAATGCATGTTTCCTACAAAGCCAAACAAAGAATTTAATACCAAATTCTTTCACATGAAAAATTAAGGGAACAAAGAAACTAGCATTCACAACCACGGATACAAACTTCAACTTAGAGAAATCACAAGAAAGACTTATACAAGGTTGGGGTATTTCATTACCTAGTTCATGTTCACTGCATAGCATTTTCAAGCACTTTATGACATTTTTCTAAATGTTGTTAGGCATAAGCAAGTTGGAATTAGGCATATATACAATTCATACTTGTTAATCGAGCAATTAGACATGAAGAACAAAACCTAGCCCAAGAGTTATATGCCCATGAACATGCTATCACAAGAATCCCCACAATACTTCATAAAATAATTAGTGCCCTTGCTATATATGGAAATCATGCTTTTAGGTGCAAACCAATGACACAAACTTGCAATATGCTATACCAAGATGCACCTCAGACAAAGAATTAAGATAAACAAAAAGCACATGAAGCCACATTGTTGCATAAAGTACCTATGGTGAAACTTGAGCGACATTTTTCCGGAAACAATCAAACGTTAAATTCAAGCAAACTATAGTAAATTAGTAGGAATTTAAACTTGACCTGCTCCTAATCCATGAAAATAAAACTTTTGGAGTCCATCAACCAACAAGAATAAGCATCATCAAGATATTGCCATGAAAATTTCGTGGCTCTCTTTGTGGGCAATTTTCTAACTATGATTCTCAAGCCAAATCCATATCCCAAGCCATAAAACACTCCCAATACATACATATACTTAATGTAGATCAAAATCAAGCAAGAAATCCATAAAACCAAAGTGTAACTTGATCAACTTCATGACCCTGCAAGCAAGCACGATTCGCACACAATAAAGCAATAAAAAGAAAAAGAGAAGAAGAAGAAGAAGAAGAAAAACCTACTTGCTTTGAATCTTGAGAGGAAAATCAACAAGAAAATCGAACCATGAGGCATATGGAAGGGCTAGGGTTTGAGACTTGAGAGGTTTTTGGGTTGAGGGGTTTAAAAGTGATGAGAGGTGAAAACAAAAGTGATAAAAACAACAATTTCAGGCATCAATGATGCGTCGCCGCTGAGTGTGAATTTTTGGAGACACGTCGCCAACACTATGAACGTTCTGCCAATTTTTCCAAATTGGCAACGCATTGCCAGTGTTCGCGAGCACACCTTTATTTTTTTAATTGTTTTACAGTTAAACCTCCTAAGTCTCTATACTTACTTAGTTAGAGCTTGACCTTTCAAGAAGTTGCACTTCCCCGTGTTGAACTTGTATCGTCCATCTCATCTTTTCTCTTTCCTTTGGCTCTTCCAACCCTACAAAAACACATCAAAACACCAAATAAAGACAAAATAAAAAGGAAAGACAGATAAATCTCAGAAAAAATCATGAAATGAAAAGAAAAGATAATGGAAATCGGGTTGCCTCCTGACCAGCGCTTGGTTTTACGCTTCTTGTTACGCACCTTTGAATACACCTTCAGGGTTGGATTTAGCTAGGATCAATTGGCCAATGTGACGGAGTTCATCACCAAAATATGTCTTTACAAATTGACCATTGACTTGGAATGTGGAACTATTTTGGCTCTTAAGCTCCACCGTTCCATATGGCATCACCTTAACCACCTCAAACGGGCCTAACCAATCGGACTTCAACTTTCCCGGAAAAAGTCTCAACCTTGAATTAAAAAGTTGTTAGTGTTGTGCCTAAAAGCCAATCATGAGATGATTGTATTTTTTTTCACATTGAGTCATGATATTTTATTAAGGCATTAATCCAGCAATTATGTTTGCTGTTTTGTTTATACGTAACGTAATAAACATAATTGTAACCTTAGAATAATGATATTCTCAAATGTCCCTGGTCTAGTATTATTGTGGAGCGGGTTGCAATAATACATAACGACTAGCATATGTGGAGGCTAATATGAGATATGTAATCTATATATGGGTACAAGTTGGAGAACTTGTGTACTGGACCGACCCACCATGAGAACACTACATGGATCGTTATATGAGTGTCATAAGGAATTTTCATAGTGATCATGGTATATGTAGTCCTTTGACCTAAGATCATCAAGGTTCCCTACATGTGAGTCACATACTTTGATACTTTCCTTTGTTGCTCGTACCTGAGTGAACTTGAAGAAGGTCATTGGGTATGTCACATATCATGCAAAGGGATTTGTATGATCAAGATAGGATTTGTCCCTCCTATGTAACGAGAGTGATATCTTCAGGTCCCTTGATAGAGTGAGACTTAGAAAATGCATGGTCATGCTCGGATGAGTTGATATACGATATTAATATCATCAGTTTAAGTTGGTCTACTCAGTATTCAAGAAACCAAAGATTGAGCTATACGAGAGTGACACATTTCATGTCTCATGCTTAGTCTTGATATCTTGGACAAAGGGATAATGGCATATATCGGTAATGATCATAAAGGTTTAGTCGAATCACCGACAATCTTGTCACTTGGGTAGCAATGATGTGTTGCTAGACGCCGCTTATTGCTTATGATCATTGATGTGATTTATGATCATTACTAATGTGGTAAGAGCCTATTGGGTCGCACACATAGAGCTATTTGGATCATTAGAGTGCGTAGGCTAATTATTTGGGTTATGGTTTCACAATAATTTCGTATTAATAATGGGCCCAAAAGTTGAGCCATTATTAAGCCCGAAATTAAAGCCTAATTGGATTAGGGCTTTGAAACCCATTAGGCCTAAAAGTTGAGTCTCACTACAAATACAATTTTTAGTGAGAAATTCGTAGCTTCTTACCCTAGCCTCCCAAAAGGACAGCCGCACTCTTCTCTTGCAATTCCTTGGGGGACGTAAGCTAGCACTGCGAGCGCAAGAGAAACGCATCTGCCGGGACATGGTGGAAGCGTGGTGATCTCGAGAGGCTTGTGTGGATACCATAGAGAGCTTGAACACGTCAACTGTTCAGGTTTTGTGATTCGAATTTACAGTTGCGTGAGAGATCTAAACCGAAAATTAGGTATGAAAATTTTCGAACACCCGGTTTACCCCGTTTCACTTGGATCCTGGAAGGTTTTGGTTAAATTCCGTTGCACTTGTTTGGCTCTCGAAACCTAACAAAAGCAACACTTTTTGACCTGGTTTGAAATCCTTTTTCATAAACATCTTATCATGCGAAAGCTTTGTTCACTTCTTGCAAATCATTGTATTCTCATAAACATCAAGGCTGATTTCATCTAACTCATCCAATTGGATGACTTTCTTTTCTTGGGCACTCTTCAACTCAAAATTCATTTTGTTCACCGCCCAATATGACTTGTGCTCTAATTCCACCGGTAAATGGCAAGCCTTCCCACACATAAGTCGATACGGAGACATTCCAATTGTTGTCTTAAATGCCATTGGATATGCCTAAAGTGCATCACTCAACTTTTGAGACCAATCTTTTCGATTGATGCCCACCGTCTTCTTCAATATTTTCATGATCTTTCGGTTTGAAACTTCGGCTTGGCCATTCATTTGTAGATGATAAGGGAGGGACACTTTGTGCCATATACCATACTTCATAAGAGCTTGGGCCAAAATCTTGTTGATGAAGTGCGATCCTTCATCAGAGATAAGAGCTTGAGGTACTCCAAATCTTGCAAAAATATTTCTTTGAAGGAACTTGACAACCATATTAGCATCACAATAAGGGGTGGCAATGGCTTCCACCCATTTAGAAACATAATCAACCGTAAGCAAAATATAATAATTATCAAATGAGGGAGGAAAAGGACCCATAAAATCTATACCTCATAAACCAAACACTTCTACCTCAACAATATTTTGCAATGACATTTCATCACTCCTAGAAATGTTTCTCAACCTTTGGCATCTATCACAAAGGTATATATATCCTTAAATAAAGATGGCCAATAATAATCGGTTTGCAATACCTTACTTGCCAGCTTAGAAGCTCCAAAGTGACCGTCATATAGTAAAGAGTGACAATGGTGGAGAACATCCTTCACCTCTTTATTTGATATCATCTCTTTATAATTTGGTCGGCATACCAGTGAAAGAGGAAAGGCTCATCCCAAAGAAAATGTTTGACATCGACTTGAAACTTCTTATTTTCTTGGTAAGACAAAATTGGAGGCAAAACTCCCCAAGCTAGATAATTCACATAGTCTGCATACCATGGTAACTTATCCTCCATTTTGAATAGATTTTTATCCAGGAAGTTCTCTTGAATAAGTCTCTCTAAATGTTGCTCTTGGCTTTCTAATCTAGATAAGTGGTCGGCCATAAGGTTCTCACATCCTCTCTTGTTCTTCACCTCTAAATCAAATTCTTGTAGCAAGAGAATCCATCTTATAAGTCTTGGTTTAGCGTCCTTCTTGGTGATCAAATATCTAATTACCGCATGATCGGTGTGAACCACAACTTTAGAACCCATAATGTAAGACCAAAACTTGTCCACCGCAAAAACCACCGCCAAGAGCTCATTCTCTGTTGTGGTGTAATTTTGTTGACCTCCATCCAAGGTTTTGCTAACATAATAGATAACTCGAAATATCTTATCCATCCTTTGACCCAATACCGCTCCAACGATGAAATCACTAGCATTACACATGATTTCAAATTGTTCTTCCTAATTGGCTGCTACCACCACCGGTGCCCTCACCGATTTTTCCTTCAAGATCTTGAATGCTTCCAAGCAACTTTCATCAAAATGAAATAACACATCATTCTCAAGCAAGTTGCACAAGTGCTTAGCAATCTTGAAAAAATCCTTTATAAATCTCTGGTAGAAACCGGCATGCCATAAGAAACTTCTAACCTTCTTACATTAGAAGGTGGTGGTAATTTTTCAATGGCCACAATCTTGGCTTTATCCACTCCCATGCTCTCACAAGAAATTTTGCGACCAAGCACTATACTAGAGCTAACCATGAAACGACACTTTTCCTAATTCAAAGCCAAGTTAGTTTTTTGACATCTCTTCAAAAACAAGAGCTAGATTGTTCAAACATGCATCAAAAGAATCACTAAAGACCAAAAAGTCATCCATAAATATCTCTATGCATTTTTTCACCATGTCTGAAAAGATAGCTATCATACATTGTTAAAAGGTTGCTGGCGTATTGCAAAGTCCAAATGGCATTCTTTGGAAGGCATATGTACCCCAAGTAATAGTGAAATTAGTCTTCTCTTGATCCTCCAGTGCCAGTGCAATTTGGTTATACCCCGAATACCCATCCAAGAAATAATAAAACACATGCACCGCTAATCTATCCAATATTTGATCGAGAAAAGGGAAAGAGAAGTGATCTTTCTGAGTAGCCTTGTTGAGCTTCCTATAATAGAAACAAACCCTCCATTTGGTGACTAATCGAGTAAAAATTCATTCATTGTTGTTATTGTCCACTACGGTTGTTCCACTCTTTTTAGGCACCACTTGTACTGGGCTTACCCATTGGGAATCCGAGATTGGATAGATAATCCTGGCATTGAGCAACTTCACAATCTCCTTCTTTACTACCTCCTTCATATTGGGATTTAACCTCCTTTGAACTTCAATGAAAGACTTATAGTCATCTTCCATAAGAATCTTATGCATGTAAATTTTCGGGCTAATTCCCTTGATGTCGGAGATAGACCAAGCTATTGACTCAAATCAATTTCTCTTCCTCGAAAGTAGTCAATATAGAAGAAATAATCACCGGAAAAGACCCTCCATTTCCAAGATAGACATACTTAAGATCTTTTAGTAATGGCTTCAACTTCAACTTAGGCTTTTTCTTGATATCACAAGATAAAAGTTGCTCTACACCTCTCATTTGAACTTGCATCTTCCCACAAGAATCAAGGGTAACCAAGGTGCTCATCACTTCATAGTCTTCCTCACCACATGGATTCTCACAAACAAGTACCCTTCTGAGTGAGTCCTTAATAAACAATAAATCTTTTATCTCTTTAATCCAAGAATCGATCACATTAACCATAAAACACTTGGGCATCTCATCATCAATAGATTTTATGGCTTGAGCAAGATTGAAAGTAATTTCCTCACCATTAGCCCTCAAAGTGATATTACCTTTTTCCACATCTATCACAGCCTTCCCGGTAGCAAGGAATGGTCTCCCAAGTATAATTGGCATTTTTTTTTCTTCCATATCCAACACCACAAAGTCTACCGGTAATATAAACTTACCGACCTTAACCAACACATCCTCTAAAACACCTTTGGGAAAAGTGAAGGATCTATCCGTTAATTGGAGACAAATCAATGAAGGCTTCACCTTTCCAAGACCAAGGCTCCTACAAATAGACAATGACATCAAGTTAATACTAGCTCCAAGATCACATAAAGCCTTGTCACAGTGGAAAGACCCAATATCTAAAGGAATAGTGAAACTCGTCGGGTCGTTGAGTTTTTGAAGCATCTTTTGTTAACTAATGGCACTTGCTTTTTCTTTCATCAAAATGAGTTCATTGTCAAGGAACTTCATCTTTTTAGTGATCAACTCCTTGAGGAACTTGGCATATGAAGACATTTGATTTATTCCTTCGAAAAAAGGAATGTTGATCTCCAATTTTTTGAATATTTTAAGAAATCTCATAAATTGAGTATCTTCTTTCTTGGGCTTAAACCTTTGGATGTATGGAAGAGTAGGAACATGTTTTAATGCTTCCTCTTGCATGGGTACATTTCTTGCCTCACCCTTTGAATGAGCTTTCTCACCACTTGGTGGTAACACTTGAACGTTTTCAACAATTTCCAGTAAGGTGGGTCCTTGAAGAGGGTAATCTTCTTGAGTAGGTGGCTCATTGGGTTGTGTCACCACATTCCTTCCACTTTTTAGAATTATAGCTTGACAATACTCCATTGGGTTGTGTGACGGCTCTCCTAGTAAATTAATCAAGTAAGTGTTTATTTTACTTTGATTAAGTGTTTATTAAATTAAGTACCTCAAGTTAGCGCCTTGTCAAGCAAGTAAGGTAAGCTTAATTAAGTAAGTGAGTTCCTAAGTGTGATTTGGCATAGTTAAGTCAAGACCATTAGTTATTCTAGCTTTTAGAACCATCCTTGTGGGTTTTGAGAACTTGTGGCACTAAGTGTGTTTTTGAGCCATTTAGAACTTAAGTGGCTAAAGTGTTCAAGAAAAACAAGTTTGAGAAGCTTTTAGCATCCTTTAGAGCAAAGAAATGTAGTTTTGGGTGAGAGGTTAGTGACGTATTTGAAACTTTTGAAAGCTTGAGGACTTAAGTGCAAGGGAGAGAAAGATTGACTTAATCACATATAAGTTAAGGTTTTCTTCTTCTCTTCTTCACTTAGTCATTTGTTCTAAGCCTCCAAAATTTCGTAGCTCCACTTCCCTCTCAAAATTGGCAGCTCAAACTTGCATTTTCTTGCAAGATTTCATCAAATTAAGGGTGCCCAAGGTGTTAGAAAGATCACCAAGCTTTGTTTGTGGTGTTCTTGCTTCATTTGATCTTTTGGAAGCTAGTTTGGATTCAAAATTCATGGGTAAGCTTCTTGTGTATATTTGGAGTGATTCTAGGTTGTTTCTAGAGCTAGAATTGGTCTTAGTTTGATTGGTTTGGGTGCCAAATTGCTTTGGTTTTAGACTTGGAACTCAAGGAAGCTTGTGGAGCTAAGAAAGCTTGTGTTGCATTGCTTGCTTGTGTGGCTAAATTGAGGTAAGGGTTCAAGTAATTAAGCTCAAATAATGCATGGTTTGGTAGTTTTGTGTGTGGGAATGAGTTAGAAACAAGACACATTCAGTTTGGATTAGAAATGAGAGAGTTTGAGCAATTGGTGTGCAAGAGCGCTGCTGTCGCGCAACGCAGAAAACTGCGTTGGCGCCGCGGCGCCAGAAGCATGTGTACTGGCGCCTAGGCGCCAGAGGGCGATTCTGCACACCGAGGGTTTTCTTCTTTGGCGCTGCGTCAGGGGGCTCTGGCGCCTAGGCGCCAGAGGCAACTTTATGAAATGTTGGTCCATTCTTCCGGCCATCTTAAGAGCAACTTAGACTCTCGGTTTCTATTCCTAGGCTATTCTAAGGCGTTCCGTAGCCTCGGTTGGGTCTAGAATTCGTTCCTAGAGCGGGAATTGTGCATTATTTAATAGGTAGTCAAGTTGTGTGGTTAAGAACAAAAGTGTGACTTGGTGGCTAAGTTATTCACAATGTTTAAACTTTTAGATGAGCATTAAGGGGATTAAGTGGGTTTTTAGACTCTTTATTGGCCGTATAAAGTGTTATTTACATATGGTCAATGAAGAGGAAAACCTAAGTCGATCCCAACCGAACCATTTGGTTTGGTAAGTAAGCCACTAGTAGTGTTCTGAGTTAGACCTTGAGGGTTTGGCTAGTTAAACCACATAGGAAGACTACCCTGTACGATAAATTAAGGGAAAAGACGGGTAAGATTGAGATAGGTGACGACCTACTCTAGAACCCGTAAGTGGGACTTAAGTGAGGTAAAGTATCCGGGATACGAGGACCAGTATCTCAAGTACCTCCACCGTTTGAGCTCACGGCAAAGTTTTAAGGCACCTAGAGTGCAGAAAGTCCCAAGTGCATACATTGTGTGCATTTCATACCATACATTGATACATTGGATATTTTATATTTTGTTGATTGTTTGAGTTGTTTGTTGATTGAATTGTTTGTTTGAGTGCTTGGTTGCCATATTGCATTGTTGTTGCATTTTTCCTTGCAGGTATTCAAGGGATACTTACTGAGTACTTTCAAGTACTCATTCCCTTAAGTTTTATTGTGCAGGTTCTAACACCGGGCCTAGTCACTAAGTGATAGTCCAGGCTGAAGCTTTCTGTTTTGCAGGTATTTCTCTTAAGAATCCTAGTGATTCTAAGTTACTTGTAAAATAAGTTATGTGCTAACCAAGTTGTGCCTTTACAGTGTAGAGGCTAAGAGTACACAAGAACAAGATCTAGTGAAGGGTTTACACTTGGAGCTTGGTATAGCTCAAGGTGGGACTCAAGTAGTTGATCTTAGTTTAGTAGTTTTGTCTCTTGTACATAGTACTTTGTGTACTAAGTAAGTTGCCTCTAATAGGATACATTAAGATGTAAATCCATCTTGTTACTTTTGGGTGCATGCTAGAGGTGTAATGTATGCACAAACTGTTACTTGTAGTTAAAGCAACAAGTATTTTCAGGGTCTTGGCACGTTTTATATATGTTTTAGTGAAATGCTCGAGCAATGTTTTAATCCGCGACTTATGAAAATTTGTTTGCATTGCCAGGACAGAAGCATGCATAACTTAAACTGTGTAGGCTAAGAAACTAGTTGCATATAAATTGTTTAATTTATATTGACAAGTAATGGTTAGCCAATAGTAACTAGTGGGATTCATAAATCCCTAAGGCCTACAAGGTTATGGGGCACTGGGGCCCCGTTCCGCGACAGGTTGACATCAGTATCACTATGTATAAACTTCCCTTTTTGGAGTTGTCGCATGGAAGTAGCTAGTTGACTCATTTGTGTTTCCAAATTTTTAATTGATGCTTAGGTGTTAGCTTGCATTGTCTTCATTTCATCTTCCAATGCATAAATCTTTTTTGTTGTCCACTAGTCATCCCCCTCACTTCATCCATGAACTCTCTTATCATTCTGTTCATAAAGTCCTTCAAAAAGGTATCCGATTCATTAGAGGTCTCACCGTGTGGTTGCATTGTATGTTTTGGATTTGAATAGTGGATAAGGATTCCGATACCCCACAAAATTCACATCTTCTACTTTTTCAATATCCTCACTAGCCATAGCTTGTTACAACTTCATCCTATCTTAATTTTTTGCCAATTTAGATACCATGCTAGTGAGTGCTGATAATTATGTTTGGAGAGAGGTATCCTTGTCAACCTCATACAAACCACTTCATTTCCTTGGAGCCCTTTTTCCACTAAGCTCAAGACTCTTGGCCATGTTGTTTAGCAATTCAAAGCACTCATCCACATTTTTCAATAATAAGAAACCACAGGCGGCGGTATCAACTTGCAAATGAGTATTTAAACTCAACCCATTATAGAAGAGTTGAAGTTGGTAGGCTTAATCAATATCTTGAGTTGGGACCCTCTTCATTATTATCTTGAAGCGCACTCATGCCTTTGCAAGTGACTTTTGTTCATTTTGTCTAAAAGCCAACAACTCATTCTTAAGCTCAAAAAAATTTTTAGAAGGGAAAAACCTTCGAATGAACGCATCATATAACTCTTGTCATGTATGAACCGAGGTAGGCTCTAAATTTTCAAACCACTTCGTAGCTTCATCCATAAGAGAAAAAGGGGAAGAGTTTCATCCTTTTCACATCTTCACTCACTTCCTCCAAATCAAAAGTATCACATAACCGAACAAACCTTTTGATATGGTTGTATGGATCTTCATCAAGAGCTCCTCTAAATGGATGTGCTTCTACTAATTGGAAAACATGGCTAGGAATCATGAAAGCTCGCCCTTGAAGCAGTACCGGTCTTATCATGTTGTCATGATCCTCCACCCTTTAAGGATGAAAGTAGTCAAGGACCAGTCTACCTTTTCTTCTAGCACCATTACCATTATCCATCACTTCTTCAACACCATTGGGATCCATGGCATTGACATTCCTTTCCCTTCCAAGCTTCTTCATGTTGTCTCCTTGATTTGCATCCATATTGACGGAATCGGAAGTACTAGTGTTTCCTTCCTCAACTACTTTGCTTCTTAAATGAAGTTCCTTTAAGCTTTTTTCAATCTCCGGATCAAGCAGTACTAGTTGAGAACAAGAGCTCTAGGTAATGCACTAGATGTACCTAAAAATGACAAAGAAAAGCACACTAAATACAAGGAAAAGAACAAGTAGACACAAGTAACTGACATTCAATAACCAAGGTAAAAATTAAATCAAAATCCCCGACAATGGCGCCAAAAACTTTGTTGCAAAAACAAAAGTTTAATAATTTTTAACCCTTTATCACTCACAAGCGTACAATGGATTTTGTTGTGTGCTAGGACGAGGAAGGGTATCGTCCCAATGGATTATGTAATTTTACCAAGGAAATGATATTAGTTATCTAAACTACTTAACTATTAGAGTGAAAGCACTAGTAAAACATAAGGTCAAATGGTGAATCAAGTGTAAGGAACACAGACAAGATTAAATGATTCTTCTAATTAACTAATTAACTTGAAGGTGGGAAGTTAAATTAACAATTAAATTACTAAAAAAGATTAAACTAAGTGATTAAAGAAGGTAAATCATCTCCTTTGGAATCCTATCTATTTCTTGCTACCCAAGTCTTTAAAACACTAGAATATTTACCCCCTTTATGTGGTGTAGGAGTATAAAGTCCAAAAACTCACTTTCTCAAGCTAAGTCGTTGCTTACCTAGGAACAAACGAGACATTTCTCAATCTCCTGCTTTAATCCAAGGTAGTTTAGTCCAAGAAACTCCTATTTAGTCATCTAATGAACCTATAAGTTACCTCTAACCTACAAAATTCATTACACCTTAATCCTCTTTTCTATCCCCCTTCTTTCTCTCTCAAGAGCAAAGTGGAATTTATAAGTTGTGTGAAGTGGCCAATCATTCACACAAACATTAAGCACAAAGATAGGTGACAAAAAGAGACAAATATCCATAAGAAATCAATAAAGAACCATTAAATAGCAAGAAATAGAGGTATCATCCTAGAGAGATGTAGTCATCTACTCACAAACCATCATTTCTTTCAACAATAAACCCATAAATAAATAATCCATGAAAATCCACTAAATGAGAAAAGGAAAAGAAGAAACCCAAGATGGACTATAGTAGTCTAAGTCTCCTTAACTCCTGGTCTCATTTTTCAAGCTTCCAACCTTCTCCAATGGTGGTAGTCCAAGAAGAGATGAGAAGAAGAGTGTGCCAATGTTGATGATGAGCTCTTCATTTCCTTTAGCTATTTATATCCAAGGGTCTCCTCAGTTCCTTTCTTGGCTTCCAAACCTTAACAGGATAGAAATCCCTTCTCTAAGGACAGCTCATTAGGCGGGAAGGTGTGGGGGATCATCAAAACGCAAGGTTCAGGCAAAACAAAGGAGGCGTCGGTGACGCATCGCCAATTGGACAAAATTGTCAACGCATTTGCAACGCTGGCGACACTTTATTTCTTCTACATCGATTTGCATTCCTAAGCTCCGTCTCGCTCAATCCCGCTCCAAACTGCTACATTAGCAACGCCATCCAACCTGTAGAAAGCCAAGAAAAATAAGAAAATACTAAGAGAGAATGGGAGATATGCAAGTAATTTGTGGTCAAAGTTGCCAAAAAGTCAACAACTTTAAATGCTAAATTATACGCCTAACATTAAATTAAATTTTAAGCAAAATAAAAAAAAAATGAATCAATTTAGCGATTTTAACTTATGTATCAGTAAACCGAGTAAACTCAACAATCGACCTAAATCTGGTTTAAGACCCGATAACCCGACCTGATTGAATCCGAACCCAAATAAATCCAGTCTGACCCAACCCAAACCTAAATAACTCAATCTAAACCTAACATGGACCTAAATACATGCTAATCTAATTAAACCTAAACCTAAATGACCTGACACAAACTTAATCCGACCAACTCAACTGTCATCCCTAGTTGGACATAATGGCCGTATGAGGCAATCTAAAGTTGCGGTAAGCCCAAAGTTCAGACACTTTTGTATTCCCCTTTTTTTTTTTTTGGGACTTGGAATTGCAATCCAGGCGCTCTCTGGACCGAAACCTGATCTGGGCCTTACTCCAAGTAGAATCAAATTTGCCTTCGGTTTCCTTGCCAGACAATAAACCTGTTTTTTTCTCTGTCAGAAAATATTTTTCTATTCCTATAGAATTCATTGTACCAAACAATGCCTTACCTCTTTCGTTAAGCATGACACTGGCAGATGACTCGGAATCCTCGGACTGGGATTTGGAAGTTTTTAGAGTTTAGACTTTTCGCAAACAAGTCGTCAAAATTACGTAATGTGTCACTCATCTTTTTCCAACGAATTTCCTCGCACCTTCCGAGCAGACGAAAAACCATCTTCTCGAACGACGATTCCATAACTCGCTCCTGCAACGGACTAACCTTTCCTTTACAACTCGGTCCTCCAATCTACCAATTCTGGACAAGTTCGCTTCTTTCGTCGTTCTCTCTCCGGAAATCGGATCCAATTCAATCGTGATCCGATTAGATCCTAATGACCCATCCCAAATCCCTCCTTCTCATTCTAGGGTTTCTGTTCTACTCCCTCTTGTTTATACCTCTGCATGCTGATCCGACTCCAGAATGCCCGAAAACGAGCTCCTTTATCGGGTTCGAATCCGAATTTATGATGGTCCAGCACCAGTTACGAGGCCTCATTTCGATAATCGACGGCTGCTCTTTCCGGGTCTCCCGATTCGATATGCTTTCCGGGTCGGATGTCCACTGGTGGGGAGCTTCGGGGCTCCATTTCGATAATCTAACCAGCGGATTCGTCATCTCCGATTATGCCCTGAACAAGACCTACCAAAACGCGAGCTTTACCGTGAATTTGATGGAAAACGTGACCTGGGATCAGATCCAAGTTCTTTCCATTTGGGACGCCCCTACTCTTTCGGATTTCGGTCATGTTGTAATCCGGAATGGGTCGAACCGGGTACAAGCTCCGGCGCCTTCCCCCTCCGATGAGCTGCCTAAATTGGATTCTGTCTACAGGTCGCTGACGATGTTCGATAACTGTAAGGCTCTGTCGAAAGACTATCGGGTTCGGTGGAATTTGAATACGGATGAAGATTACATTGATATTGGACTGGAAGCGGCTACTGGAACCCAGAATTACATGGCTTTCGGGTGGGCAAGCCCGAATTCTACGACGGATTTTATGCTGGGAGCAGACGTTGCAGTGACCGGGTTCAGGGAGGAAGGTATGCCATTTGCCAACGATTTCTATATAACCAAGAATAGTGAGTGTGTAGTTCATAAAGATGGTTTTGCATTTGGTGTTTGCCCTGATACTGCTTATGACCCTACCAAACCTGTTGGACTGCTGAACAATACAAATTTGGTTTATGGGCATAGGAGGGATGGTGTTTCATTCATTAGGTACCGGAGGCCGTTGAAAGCTCTTAGTAAGTATGATATAACAGTTGATCCCATAGAAAATATGACGGTTATTTGGGCATTGGGATTGCTCAAACCTGCGGATAGTCTTAGTCCTTATTATCTTCCTCAGAATCATGGGGGGCCGAGGTCTGTGGCATATGGGCATTTGGTGCTTAATGTTTCTGCTCATGTAGATGATTGTTTAGGGCCACTGGATGCTGAAGATAAGGATGATCGGGATTTGATTATTGTGGACAGTGATGTGCCCCTTGTTGTCACAGCTGGGGAGGCATTGCATTATCCGAATCCTCCAAATCCTATGAAAGTTTTATATATCAACAAGAAAGAGGCTCCTGTGTTGAGGGTGGAAAGAGGGGTTCAAGTGAAGTTCTCAGTGCAGGCGGGGCATGATGTTGCACTGTACATTACTTCAGATCCCATTGGTGGGAATGCTACATTAAGGAACAAAACAGAGGTAATTTATGCTGGAGGACCAGAAGCAGAAGGAGTTCCTGCAAGCCCCTATGATTTAGTTTGGGCGCCAAACAGAAATACTCCAGATCAAGTTTATTATCAGTCATTGTACGACCAGAAGATGGGGTGGAAAGTTCAAGTTGTTGATGGTGGTCTATCAGACATGTACAACAGCAGTGTTTACTTGGATGATCAGCAAGTTACATTCTTTTGGACCTTGTTGGATGATGATACCATATCTATTGCAGCTCGTGGAGAAAAGAAGAGTGGCTATCTTGCAATAGCTTTTGGTTCTGGCATGGTGAATAGTTATGCTTACGTGGGTTGGCTGGACAGTATTGGAAAAGCACATGTCAATACCTACTGGATTGATGGAAAGGATGCTGCTCGGGTGCATTTAACTAATGAGAACATAACGCATGTCAGGTGCAAGTCAGAAAATGGCATCATCACATTGGAGTTTACTCGTCCATTAAATCCGTCATGCAGTCACATTGAAGACAGGCCAGAGTGTAAGAATATTGTTGATCCCACAACTCCTCTAAAAGTTGTATGGGCAATGGGCGCTAGGTGGAGTGACAAACATCTAAGTGAGAAAAATATGCATTCTATTACTAGTCAAAGGCCTGTTCGGGTGCTTCTGATGCGTGGTTCTGCAGAAGCTGAACAAGATCTACGACCAGTTTTAGCTGTACATGGGTTCATGATGTTCCTGGCATGGGGCATTTTGCTTCCTGGTGGGATATTGGCAGCGAGATACTTAAAACATGTAAAGGGTGATGGATGGTTCCGGATTCATGTTTACTTGCAGTATTCAGGGTTGGCAATTGTTCTTCTGGCCCTTCTCTTTGCTGTTGCTGAACTTCATGGAATCTCTTTTCACTCTTTACATGTCAAGGTTGGGTTTGCTGCTATATTGTTGGTTTGTTTGCAACCTGTGAATGCATTCTTAAGGCCTAAGAAGGCTGCCAGTGCTGAAGTGGACCCAAAGAGGCTTATATGGGAGTATTTTCATTTTATTGTTGGCCGAAGTTCCATTGTTTTAGGTATTGTAGCCCTTTTTACTGGTATGAAGCATTTAGGAGAGAGATATGGAGCAGAAGATGTTCAAGGGCTTAACTGGGCGTTAATTGCCTGGTTCCTGGTTGGTGCATTGTTTCTAGTATATCTGGAGTACCATGAAAACCAGCGCCGAAGACAGAGAGAACTCACGCGGAGCAACTGGGTATTGGGTGACCTTGAAGAAGATGACTCAGTCGACCTCTTGAGTCCGGGAAGAACTGAAGCAGGAAAGCGTTCGCAAAATTCAGAAAGGATGGAAGTTCAATTAGAGCCGCTAAACAGATAGTTTGTTTTTGCTTGGGTATGAACTTGTCGGCACTCTCCAATTTTGAGTATTTGCTTCGCATGACACGGAGAATACAAGAAATGTTAATTGAAGAAATTTTCCAGGTTTGAGGAGGGTTGCTTCTATTTATTCACTCCTCCATTCTCAACCTCCAACCATAGTGGAGCAAATTACCAACAGCTTCTGTTTTGTATACTTCATACATATGATGAACATAGTAGGGTAGGACTTGATCATGTCAAATTTTCAAACAATCATCGTTTTACATGAAATTATATACTAGAAAATTAATTTGATTGATTCTCACAAGTTCATCTTGTTTCTTTCGGATTTATTGTTTTTATTCTTGGTTTTTCTGTTTGTTTCATCTATCTGTGAAGCTTCTACTGCTTCACTTGTCCGAGCTTCGAGATGACCCATGAAACAAGTCCACCCCATTGTTTATCTTCTCTAAACTTCTGCAATTTATATGTCAAAGCTTGGATTTTTTCCCCCTTGATCCTAATATTCACATATGGACAAGCTTACTGATCTGATTCTGTGCCTTGGGGATGCATCAGATATTTTCCGCTCATTTTGGGTATAAGTCACGCAATCCCTATGTAAAGTCCCTTTAGAGTGGGATGGTTTAGGTACGTCCATGACCTTTCGCTGATCATGGCCGAGATTGACTTCACTTTATTGTCAGGCACGTTCGAAAGGCAGTAACAAAGCACCTTTCTACTTTAATAGATGTCCTAGTTTATTGGGAGAACCAAGCCACCAGAAGAGTACAAATGTACTAGATAGAGAATCCCGTAAGGTGATTAGAAATTTAGGTTACATGCACGTTTTATCAACAACTTAGCTATGCCCTCATTTTTGTGGACTTTTCCTCCTACGGGGCAATGAATTTGCTACGTCCTTACCTGTTGCCTTCTTGACCTTGTGTTGTTGTGATTGAGACCCGACTAATCTGGAGGAGCCTCTCAGACCCATTTAGAGGACAAACTCTTTGAAAATTTATTTGTGAATGAAGAAACAAGCTTTGAGGAACCTTCATATTAAATGGGGCCCAATGTGGATCGATTTAGATTTGTTGATGCTAAATGTGGTTACTAGATACTAGAGGTCTTATACAACATTAAAAAAAAGAAAAGAAAAGAAAGAAATAAGAGGCTAACTGTGACTCGCAAAATCTAAAAGGGGCTAAATGTAATTATGGCCTAATTTAGGAGTTTGGAGTCTCTTTCAGTATGTAGAATCATCATCTAGAGTCTTAGAGATGAAGAGTCTTAAAGACTTGAGCCAGGTAGCCTAATGAACTTAGACTTAGACATTGGAGGAGGTAAGTGTAATCAATCGTACTTGAATTGTTGTTCTTCAATTGGTGGAGATAGGGGTTTGTTTTTTGTCTTTTGTTTTTTTGGAAGGGTATTAGTGTTTGTTTGTAAAGTTGGGGTTGATTTGTTTGTTTCCTAAAACTTGGAGGATGTGAGCCCACATTAGGCACTAAAAACTTGCCTTACAATGCAAGTGGAGGAAGAGAGATTTGGACTCGGCACCTTGGACAGGGGGCAGTAATGCTCAAAACCGTTGGGGTAACTGTAATAACGAGCTAGTTTTAGGGGATTGATGTAATTAAACCTATTATATTATAATTGTTAAGTATTTTATAGTCTTGAACCTTGAGGTGGAGAGTTCAAACTTGAGTCTTAAACTTAATAAAGCTCAATTCAATAAGACTTGTATAAAGTTACTTGTTAAAAACTTGGTTCAGTACTCAGTAGTATCCCTATCAAATGGGGAGAATATAATTTATTTGTATTTTGAAATATTATATGTTTGTTGTTATCGTAGCTCTATGCCCTTATTTTAATTTAAAAAAAACTTTTTCCTAGCCATAATTCAAGAGATTGCTTAAAATATAGGGTTTTAATTAGTATATAAATTATTGAGTAAATAATTATTATATTTAAAAACAAGAATTACTTATAATCACTTTTTAATAATCTCTATCTATACCCAAAGAATGATAAAAATGGTTCCACCTTGATAATATGATTAGACCTATATGACTTTTAACCATAGTTTTTAATATTGTTATTGTTAGGTACACTATATCATTTAAATTATAGGTATACCGTATCATATATCAGTAGCAATTTCACAAAAAAAAAATTAAACATAATTTTTAAAAAAATTATATATGTATTCTAATTATTTTAATAATATTTTTTTATAATGTAAATATTTATAAATGAAAGATAAAAAAAATAAATAATCCAAACAATTTTCAAATCTCAATAATGTTAATATTTATGAATTTTATCTTTCTAAATAGAAAAGAAGAAATAAAATCAATATTTATGTTAAAAAGTGCATATAAGTTGTACTTTCTCATTTTATATATGTATGTTTGGTATGCTAATGTATATGATTTTAAATAAAATAAGAAAAAATCAATTTTTTTTACGCATGTATTGCTGTAAGTTACAGTAAAAATGAGAAAAAAAATGCACAGAATATATATGTGCATGAAATACCAAGATACAATGCAGCTTATCATGTGGTAAATTGACGAAATGTAATAATATATGTGTCGTTCATCGCATATCTACAATTCATGGTTCATCCTCCAAATTTAAATCCATGATTTGAAATCAATCCGACTCCAATTAACTGAATTATTGACCCGCCGGAACTCTATTTAATAGAGTCTCGGCAGGATTTAGGTGGGACTTTGAACGAAAACAAAACGAAAACTTTTAAATTTACTCGATTCAACAAGGATGCTCATATTTTCGTTTGCTTGTGGATGGACAATTATGAAAGGCCAAAGGGCGCTATTGACCCCCAAACTTGCATAAAACAGACGCGTTACTCCCTTAACTCAGACTCAATGAAGAGAAGCCCCCAAACTTGCAATAATTGCGCGACTTTAGTCTATTTTGGACGGAAGACGTGGGCGTGCCTTGTCCTCTATGATGGAATTGAATGACAGCAGCAACCAAGCCTGTGCTTAGGGGGGGGGGGGGGGGGGGGGGAAGAAAAATGTAAAATTACATTAACTACCTTCAGGAACAATATTAAGTAATTTTTAAATGGATATGTATAAAATTTGTTAAATAATTTCATTAATTTAAGAAAATAAGTAAAATGAATTTAAAAATGAATAATTAAAATTATTTTGTGTAAATATATTAAAATTAAATTAAATTTTCATTTTTTATTTTTTTAAGTATGTTGTATATAAAAAACTTACATTTAATTTATTTAACTTAAATCAAATTGACTTTTTTTTTATTTATACATCTTTTTCTGGAACCAATTTCATTTGAAAGGTAATATTATATAAGTATAATAATTTATTATATAGCTAATATCATGTAGGTGTAATGGAACCAATTCCATTAATTGCATTAATAATCTATTGAAAATACAAATTTTATGATATTGAATTTTTATGAATTTTTTTTATAGGCACTAGAAAATAAAAAATATAAAAATTTAATAAAATTATAAAATTTTTAGTTTCAATTGATTATTATAACTATGTAATATTGACTTTCAAATGAATTTATTTTCAATAAAAAAATATTAATTACAAATAAACTATTTTGGACCAAATTGAATTAAATTAAAACAAATTTAGTGTACATATGTATGAACCCCACAGAAAAAAAATTCTAAACCTGTTACTAGGAACAATATTGATGGATCTAAACATATAAATGGCACATAGGATCATCTTTGCAAAATAAAAATAGTATGATAATAGTATTGATGAAATTAGAATATATATATATATATATATATATATACAATAAGCCAAAAGTTGCGGATAATCAACTGGTGCAGACAGCCATTAAAGCATGAAGCCTTCAGGCTGACGTCGTCTGTCTCGTGAAGCACAAGCGCACGTCTTCCAATTAAAATGGACTGAGTCGCGCTATTATTGCAAGTTTAGGGTCTTTTCTTCACTAAGTCTGAGTTGAGAGATTAACTTGTCCGTTTCGTACAAGTTTGGGGGTCAACAGCGGACTTTGACCATTATGAAAAGCAGTGCCTTCTGCAATCTCAGCGCTACAAAAATCAAATTCCCTTTGCTTGTATGGAGCATCTTGCAGGAGCTCTGCCTACCATCTCAAAACTCCGAGTCACTACAAGGAAATTAGTAAGTGTGACGCACCTCTAAGTCCCTTCTCAGGCAGCATCCACAAAACCGGAGGCAAAGCAACCATCCTCATTCCTCTTTTCTCTTCTATACCGAAAGGTAAGATAATAAGATAAATACAATTTTATGAATTTTTGTTCTCTAACTTCGAAAAATAAAGCAAAGTTTATTGTAGGATTGCTTGGTTGTAGCTGCAGTTTCCAGTTCACATCATCACGTGTCCATGAGCTGTCGTATTCGGAGCTGCAAACCCTTCCTCTCCACAATAGCATGTGATTTCCATGTGAAATTCTGAACTCTCCCTTTCCATCTTCCCATTCACATTTGCTTCTACTTTGGTATGATGTGCTCAAACATTTCATTCTCTTTTTGATCTTTTTTTTAAAACTCAAACACAGGACTTCATAAAGTATTCAAAAGCATTATTACAAATGTATAAGATAAGAATATGCTATTACGTAGAAGTCAATTGACCCAGCTTATTTGTGATATTATGTAGGAAGTATGGAGGTTGGAGTCAAATTGTAAATCTCCTCAAATGTCCTATTAAACCTTAGCCATTATATTAGAGGCCTGGAGCTACAAGTATTGTTGTATTGTATACTTTCCGACTTTGTCCAAGAACATTTAATGAATTATACATGTAATAAATTATATTTCCCTCGTTTCGCATCATTTGACCATTTTACCTTTTTCTACTGAAGTTTGACCTAAATATATTTACATTAATATGTATTAAAAAAAATTCTTAGAAATAATATTTAGAAACTATAATCTTTAAAGTTTCATTTTTTTTATAAAATATTCATATTTTTATAATAAATTTTGAAATAAATAAAATCATAAATTAATTACTGTAAATAGTAAAATGACAAGTTTTTGTGAAATGGAGGGAGTAGTAGATAAAAAATTGAACACCTATGATCAATTAAATTTTTTTACAGGTGATCAATTAAACCTTAATCCAAATTAATTGAAACTGGTACATGCATTAAATGTTTAATATATTTCCTCCAATTAGTGGAAATTTCTGGTTCATATGTAAGTTCTTATTAACTGAACAATATCCATAGAAGGTGAACTCAAAATAGTGAAAATTTCATTTTTTTTTAATTCTACAAAAAAAAATTCATATATATATATATATATATGAAAAAGAAAAAGAAGAAATATTTACATGAACAATATAGAACTCAAAAACGCAACTTATATTTCCTTGAAAGACAAGAAAACCCAACAACATTAAAAAACTTGACACTGAAAACTTCCCAACTTCTTTTATCGCGGCGGCGGTCCTCGCCAGCCATTAAACTTCTGAGCCTCGCAAGCATTTCTTCTTCAGTAAAAATCTTCCCCAGCGGCTCAACGAACGCGCTTCTCCGGACCGGCGGCGACCACAGCCCACTGCGTTGGTAATCGAAGTCATATTCCGACGCATCAAAGAACTTGTCCAGAAGCCGGTTGGAGACGGCCTTCGACACCATTTGCACTCTAACAGGTGAAAGGTGCTCGGACGGCGACGACGAAGAGGCTCCACCGGAGCCCGGCATTGGGAAGAAAGAAGGAAATGGGGAGGGAAGGAGAAAGTTTCAGAGGGTGGGGAAGATGATAAAGGTACGGAAGAATAAAGGGTCGGATTCAGATAGAGGAGGAGGAAAAGAGCAAGTAGAAAAGTTTAAGATTGGCTAATGTATGTGTGTATTGAAGAGATGGGAATTAAGTTTGATAAGGACGTTTATGGTTGTATGCAATTTATATATTTGATAGAGAGAGAAAATTGTGGGAGAGAGAATTCGTATTCGTGGGGTGGCATAATTCTTATAGTTCAATGCACGTTCATGCGATTTTTTTTTTTATTACAAAATTTTTGTGGGGTTTGGTGGAAACTATACTTTTGTTAACATTATTTTAAATATTTACATTTATCCCTACAACATTAACAGGTTCATTGATCGTTGTTAAAAAAATAAAAAGAAAAACTTATTTTACCCTCAGTCTTTTTCTTTAGAAACTTTGTCTCTCCTTAATTTATACATCTACGCGCTACCCATCTTCAACTTTGTCCCTTCCCATTACCTCCCCATTCACCTCCTTCCCTTCTACCTCATTGTAACCACAAAACACCCAAAATTAGGACCAATTGTAAGCTCATAAAGCAGAGGAAAAAATAACGAAAAAATCTGAGAAGAAACTAGAGAAAAAAAAAAAGACAGATCAGCTACCTAGACTAATTCAAGACCCAAGATTTCGACATGGAACGACAAGAGCCTCCAACCGGTCATCACCAAGCACACCTCCCCACACCACGTCCTCGACCACAGACAGGTAGCCGACCGATTAGGGGGCCGGTTCAACGTTCTGAAGGATTGGGTGGGATTTTGTGCGAGCACGGCGGCGTGATGATGCCGACCAAGGCCGTGGCTATGTTAGTATCGATGTCTCCAGTTTGGGCCGTCGTGCGACCGGATCCCAACTGATTCCCGGTACCCAAATATGTCCCCCCTGCCTCCTGGCTCATGTTAAGCCCAGACCCGTGCGCATTGGGCCAATTGTAAATAGGATGGAGAAAGACAGCTAGGCGCAGCCCAAGTGTGGGGGGACTGATTGACAGTGGACGCGATGGATGGGGCTAACGGGTAATGTCTAGGAAGAGGGGGAACTTGCGGATGAATTAAGGCCGACGGTCCACAAAATTCCCCTTGACCAGTTTCAATGGTCGATCAAGTCACAACCTTCGATTTGTTGGTGCTGGACCAACAATGTCTCTCGCACTGGCGACCTCTGCCAGAGGGAGCTATGCTCGAATGAAAGAGAAGAAGGAACCACAAGGATTTGGATTGTGAAGAGAAAAAAGCAGTAAATTTGGTTTGGAAAGAGAAATGATTTGGATTCGGGAATCTAAAGGTTTGCTTGTTAGACACCTAAATTGGGGAGGCAAAGTTTCTAAAGAAGTAGGCTAGGAGGATAAAATAAGCATTTTTTCAATTCTTTGATAATAATATGGTGTTAATTTTATAAAGAGTAAATATAGGTATTTAAGACGGTGAGATAAAAGTGTAAGTTCAGCCAAATCTCAAATTTTTTTTGTGATTTTCCTTTTTTTTCAATCGGTCAAATACAACTTCCATTTTTATTAGTAAAATAAGACTAGAGTTACGAAAAGGAAAAAAACAGTAACTATATAAGACACCCCATAATTCATATTTATATATATTCATTGACTATAACAAATTAAAAAATTGTCTTGTACAAGTTAGGACTTAACCCTGATTAAATATGTAATATGATGATTCTTATGCCAATTGAACTAAAGCTTAATGGTAATTCATATGTTTATAATATATTACATCTGTCTCATATTATTTGCACCAGTTTTTTTTTTTTGAGCTATTTCAAATTATTTGCACAATTTCCTCTTTTGGTAAATTTAACAACTAAAATGACTATAATACCCCTACTTAAACCCACTAACCTTTGACCCTCTCTATCTTACCCTCACCTAATCTTTGTCCTAGAAGTTAGATGATTGATTATGGCTTAATCATTAGAATGTTCCAAATCCCTCTGGCAACATCCGTCCCTGTCGGGGCTCACATGGTGACCGAGGAGATCAGAGTTAATGGAAACATGGTGAATCGAGGAGGTAAGAGATCAAAGTTAATGGAAATGTGGTAGAGATCAGAGGCGGGAAGGCATGAAAACCCTGTTGGCTAGGGTTCATCCTTTCGTAATCTTCAACTACTATGTGAGGTGCCCGAACTAGATGAAGTAAGATCGAGGACAATAGAAGATTGAGGAGGCGATGGCATAGTCAAGGACTATGGTGAATCATAGAGGCAATGGCACGATTAAAGGGGTGGTGGATTGAGGAGGCAAAGCACAATTGAGGACGACAGTGAATCAAGGAGGATGAACGAACGAGGATACGGGCAAATCAAGGAGTTGGCAGAGTGGGCATACGGTGGTAGATCGTGGATTGGACGGGCGGCACAATGAAAGAGTTGACAGATTTGGTTGCTAGTATGATAGATGGGGAAAATGAAAGGGTGGGTTAGGGGTAAAAACGAAAAAAATGTACATTATTTTAGCATTTTTTAATCTCCATGTCATACACAAATTGTTGGAATTTATAGAAAATTAATCATTAAGACCACATGGCCATAATTTAAGGAAAAAAGGAATTATTACCATTATCACTAAGATAAAAGATCATATACAGGGAAATTTACATGACAAGCAAGATCTGTACAAAAAATTTAAGAGGAATACATTCTTTTAAACTAAGTACATATTATACAACTAGTATGTAAATTTCACTAAAGAGTTTTACATGACCAACTCTTTATCTTCAAACTTAAAGTTTTGTTTATTAAAGACTCATATGTCCTTTTGAACAATCATTCTCATAATAAATGTGAATTTTGACCCCTGACTCACCAATTTAGAAAGAATTTTAATTCAGCCAAAATGTATATACTACATATAATATAAATTTTGAAGAGAATGAGAAACTTTGTACATCAGTCACTAAGCAACCTTTTTCTTAGGTTTCCTTGCAATTACAAACCAAATACTTAGTTTGTTTTTTCTTACATTTGCCTTTCCTTAAAACTTTAAACATGATGAATAATAATTCCCTTTCACTTAACATTTCTTGAAACATCTTTGTACATGATGACTTCTTTGTCATAATCAAGTTTTAGATCAAAACTTAGTTCATTGATAACTCCACTTATGAAGTTAACAATCTACAACATGTAATAGTTAGTACATTAAATAGGTGCATATATTATCACAACCAGACAATTTCAAGTACAAGTAAAACAAAACAGCTTACCTATGCCAAAACAAACCAAAAACATGCGCATGCACATGTAATCAAATCTGTTTTGACAGGTTTTCATTATTTTAGTTTACTTATCTTAAATTGTCTTATAACATTTAAATAGCCATTATTGGCACAAAGTCAATAAAACAATCAAACAAAAACATATATACAATCCGACCTACTAGTATACCCAGAAAAATTTTAAGAACACAAAGTTCAAAAAGATGCACAAATTGTATGCACACAAGGCCGAATATACCAAAATAATTTACATGTTCATCACCATAAGTTTTGGTTAACTTAATGCATGTAACAAGTTTAAACAAGCATGTTGATTTCAAATTTAGTAACAAAAACTAAATCCTAGCACATAGATTAGAGTTAAGGTCGATCATATTGATATTACATGTAAAAAGTTTTCAAATAACCTAAGGCTGTCTAACGGAGCATGTATATTGAACCTATGGGCTCTGATACCAATGAAGGAAATTTAAGTGCACAACTAACAAATACTTTAATTCCCATGATATAAATAAATATGAAAATTAAGGCGTACTTGGTTATTATAGAAGAATTGATTGATAGTCTCCTTGATAAAAAAAAATGCCTCTTTACGCATGTTACGAAAGACATAACTTGTTGTGAATACCCAAGATCATATATTTAATTAACTTGAAAATACAAGTAACTAAATATGTTGGTTCACACCTAATACTCGACAATAATTATCTTTTTGGTGATAGAGAAGTATGTAGGACGAAATAGATCAAGTAGAACCTTCAGAAGTATATTGCCCTTCATAAAAGAGTCATAACTCTTCATAAAAGGCTGTACTACTTCGCCAAAATGTGCCTTTATCCATTAATAACTTCTTCCCTTAAAATATGACAATAATTACTCTTAGAAGAAATGTGTTGGTTCGAACATAGAGTCACAACTCTTTTAAGAGTTGTGTCTCCTTAATCAAAGCCATAACCACCTTCTAAAGGTTGTTAAATTCGCCTAAAGCATAACCCTTCATTAAAAGTCATGTTATTTTACTAACCAGGGTAGTTATGGTACATAACTACATTCTCAAAGGTCATATATATTGGGATAGCCATATCCTTTCATCTAAAGGTCGTATCCCTTCATAATATGAGTAGTTATGGGGCGATTATTAAGTAATTATCCTATGTGTAAAGGTGTACATATATACGTCACACAATCACCATATTCCAACTTTCTATTGGTTCCAATGTAATGATGTGTCACATATATGCGTTACATCATCTTAACTACTTAACTACCTTTAGTTAATATTAGAAGCGGCAATGTAAGTTAATGTGACAACACCAATATGTGGTGTGACTACACCATGCAATTGTAAAACTCGTATTTCTTAGTGCATCTATGGAATTTAATAATCACTCTTGCGAACTAAATTTCAACACAAATGGTGCACACAATGTAGGATGAATGGAGTATAATGCTACACTACAAGTCTACAACAACTTGTTATTCATCTCTTCACCATTATTTGCTTTCTAACAACAGTCAGCTTTTCAATGATAGCAAAAACATGACTCTCCTAACATATTAAGCACTTTTTTGTCGTATTTCTTTTTTCTACTTTCTTCTTATGTTCCAAGACAAGTATCTACGACTTCCATGTTATTTGTATACACAAGAATAAAAGAAGGAAATTAGTGAACCAAAGAAATAAAGGCACATGAAGAAAGAAAAAAAAATCAACTTGTTCCCTAGTCATTTGACTTGTCATGTTGTTAAATCTATTTGTTCCCTTCTCTTTTTCTTCCTGTTCCCAAGCATCTTCCTATAGTTCTCTTGCTCCATCTTTGTCATTACCCCTGGTAAATGCTATTACTATTGATAGTCAAATTACCTGGGGTTCTAGGTCAGACAACAGGGACACTTGATTGTTAGTTAACTTTAGTCACCTGCATACAAACCCATAAAGAGGGCCATTAGAAGGGTCTCATAGTGTGTCCTACGGGAGGCCCCTTTGACACTCTTACTAGTATAGTTGTTGTATAGAACATAGAAAAAATTGAGAGAAATACTCTATATATATATAATAAGCAGGTGAGCTTAATGGGCCTATGCCCTAATTTCCAAGCTTGATAAGCTTCATTAGATCTCTATTTATTAATTAGGCCTGGAACCCGATAACTTGGTAGTAATTATGTCTAATTCGAGTTTTAGCTATCAGCTTCCTATATCATTCTCATTCTCCTTAATCCACTTATCTTTGTTGGTTTTACCTGTTCCCTTACATGTATCTTCTAGTTCCCTTATCTGTTTCTTTACGTTCCCAAGCATATTTTTATTTCTACAACTTTGTTGTTCCTGGCTTAACAACTACAATTGCTTATTTTTCTTAGTTCCTTGACTTATAGGTTATCTTTATTCGGTTATATGTATATCCATTTCTCCCTGTTTCCTTCTAATTTCTTTGTTCCTTCGGCGCAATTACATTTACATATTTATCGTCTTGGTTGGGCATAAAAGACAAACGAAAACAGGTTTTTTATTATCTAAATGTTCTCTCTCGTAACAAATATGTTCTTTTCAGAAATTTAACTTTTCATGCTAAAATGCGCAGGAAATATCTAAATGAATGAAAGAACAAAAAACAAACAACTTATTTAGTACATAAAAGAACAATTAAAACCACAACAAAGCACAACTGAGAAGTAACTATATAAAACAACTGAAAAGAAACTATATAAAAAGGGCAACTGAACACATAGCAGAGTAAAAGAAAACAAATAAAAGAACATCTAAATGCACAGAAAGTTCGTTACATGTTCTTTGTAAGCATTTAGATGTTATTTTAAATATCTAAATATTCTTTTACACACGTTCCTTTTGAGCATATAAATGTTCTTTCTGTGTTTTGATGTTGTTGACACCCAATTTCGTCCGGCCATTAAAATAATTTTAAAAAAAAATTAAATAAAAAAATTAAATAAAAAAAAATGTATTATTATTATTATTGTTATTATTATTACTAAATTTTTTTTTAATTAGTTTAAAATATATATATATATTTTTTGTTTTGTTTTGTGAAGATTTGATATATGTGTGTATATGTGTATGTTTGAAAGAAAAAAAAGAAAACTCCATAAAAATGACAAAATTTAAAAGTCTGAGGTAAAAATGACAAAATTAAGAAGTTTCAGGCAAAATTGACAAATTCTGAAAGTTCCAGGAGCATTTGGCAGTTTGTCACATAAAATTTTGAGCCTGCCGACGTTTTTTGCTCAAATTGACAGAAAACGACAAAATTGTCATAATCAGAAGCTTCAGGAACTTATCCAGAGGCCGAGAGACGTAAAGGACTAAAACTGTCATTTTACCAATTTAAGAGATAAGTTTGAAATTTTTTATTAATTTATCCATCAACAGTTCAGCTAAACTTCCTCTATAAATAGCCCCCCAAATTTTGTGCTGAACACAGAAAAAAATAGCAAAAAAACTTAGAGCTCCGTTTTAAAAAAAGATAAAATTACATCCCTTAGACCCAGCCCTCTTCCCTTCTTCCCCAGAAAGCCAAAACTTTTTTTCTCTGTTCCGTCTCTCTTTCTCTCTCTCTCTCTGTCTCTCTCTCTCGCCGTGCCCACCACCGCCGTCCGCCGGCCACCACGCCTCCGCCCAACCGTCCTGCCGCCGTCGTCCGGCCGTCCCGACGCCGTCGCCGTCGTGCCTAACTCCCGCCGCCGCGCCGCCCGCGTTCTTCTTTCTCTCCTTTTTCCTCCGCCGGACACCTCCGCCGCGCCGCCTTGCCCGTCGCCGTCGCCCTGCCCCCGCCGCCGTCACCGTGCCGTCCGCCCTCGCCGACGGTCGCCCGTCGCCCCCTGCCCTTCCCCTCGCCGCCAGCGCCACCCCCCTGCCTCACGCCGTCATCGTTTCCTGGGATTCAAAATTCAAAACTAAAAGGGTAAACCCTTGTTTCACCCATCATCTTTTCAATTTCTTTCTATTAGGTCACTAACCTTTTTATTTTGTCTTTGCAGAAAATTAATTAACTAACTCATTTATTTTTTTTACTTGTTTATTTGTTTATTATTGTTATTATTACTAACCCTTTTTTTTTTTTTGTTATTAGCAACTAACAACTAACTTGCTAATTTTTACTAACCTTTATTATTATTGTTGTTAATAATTAATTAAATTGTCTAACTTTTATTTTTGTTGTAATTAATTAACTTAATTAAACTTGGCTAATTTTTATTTATTGTTGTTAATTAATTAACTTAATTAAACTTGGCTAATTTTTATTTATTGTTGTTAATTAATTAACTTAATTAAACTTGGCTAACTTTTATTATTGTTGTTAATTAATTAAATTAATTAAATTGTCTAACTTTTATTTTTGTTGTAATTAATGAATTTAATTAACTTGACTAACTTTTTATTATTGTTGTTAACAATTAATTTAATTAAACTTGGCTAATTTTTATTATTGTTGTTAATTAATTTAATCTAACTTTTACTAACCTTTTTATTGTTATTAACTAACTAATCCAACTAATCTAACTATATTAATTGTGCTAACTTTTATTATTATTGTGTTATTAAAGTGGATGGCCAAAAAACCCCACTTTATTAATTGAATTTTTTTATGATTAAAAGATAAAAAAAGGAATTTTACGTGAATAATTTTCTAAAGGCTAATAAAAATTACTTTTTTTATTTTGAAACAAAGTTTTTTATTCCTTTTAATAAACAAACATAATGAAATAATTCAAAAATAAAATAAATAAATAAATAAACATAAAATCATTCTTTTAATACATCTTTAAAATTAATAATTAATGAAATAAAAAAAATTAAAACTCCATGACCAAATGATCCGCCAGGATCCATGGCTCGGAAATATTTTTAAATAAAATATATAAATAAATTTTTTCTTTATAAAAAATAAAAAAAAACTTTAGACTAATATATTAATTATCTATTAATATATAATTTTTTTTAGTTTTCTTTATTAATAAAAAGAATAAAAAGCGTAAAAATTTTGGGTTAATATTTTATTCAGTAATATTTTACTTATTAAATTATATAACTTTTTGTTTCTTTTATAAAAATCTTAATCAAATAATTTCAAAATAATACAAAATAAAACAAAAATAATTGAATTTTCTCTTAAATATTTTTGACTTATTGATTAGATATATTTTCAGAAATATAAATTTAAATTAAAAAAAAAATCTTTCATCAAACAAAGAAGAATATAAAAATAAAAATATCAAGACTTTTGTTTTAAAATACATATAAGTTTTCGGTTAAATAATCTTTTATTCCAAAATAAATTAAATAAATATCAAAACTTTTCTTCTTTTGTTTAAAATTTTTGATTCTCTTAATAAAAAAAATAATAAAAAAATAATAAAAAATAATATATAAAAAATAAAAAATTTTTAGTTCATGGTATATTGGCTGGAAACTATCTCGTGCCCGCTTTTGAGCTGCTTCACCTGGTGAAGAGGGTCTGGCTGAGTAACAACGCCCCGTACCATGATCAAAATTTTTATTTTTAAACTCTTTAATTCTTTTAAATTAACTTCTTATTAAATAAAAATTAATTATTATTTTTTTTAATTCTTTTATAAATTGAGTAATCCTTTAAAATAATAAATATCTTTCATTAAACAAGAAAACAAAAAAAGTAAACAAGAAAAAAAAGAAAGATAAGAAAAATAAAAGAAAGATAAGAAAGAAAAATAAAAGAAAGATAAGAAAGAAAAGAAAGATAAAAAAAATAAAAGAAAAGATAAGAAAAAGAAAAGAAAGAAAGAAAAGACAAGAAAAATAAAAGAAAGATAAGATAAAGAAAAGAAAGGAAAGATAAGAAAAAGAAAAGAAAGATAAAAGAAAGAAAAAGAAAAAGAAAAGAAAGAAAGAAAAGAATAAAAAAAGAAAGAAAAGAAAAGAAATTAAAAGAAATTTAAAAAAAGAAGTAAAAATAAGTAAAAAAGAAGAAAAAGAAAGAAAGTAAAAAAAGAAGTAAAAATATAAAGATAAATTTTTTTAGTTAGTATTAAAAATCATTCATAAACAAAAAGAATTACCATTTAAAAATTAATTTCATAATAATAAGAATTAAATAATTACGATAAATCAATTTCCATATCCGGATGATCCGGCAGGATCTACGGTTTGGAAAATATCAAACTTTTTAAAATAAATAAATTAAATAAATACAAAGATAAAAATCCATGTTTACAATATGGATTAAATTATTTAAAATTTCACCAAATTCCGTGTCCAAATGACTCGGCAGAGTCCATGGTTCGGAATCAAAAATCTTCCGTGTCCAAATGACTCGGCAGAGTCCATGGTTCGGAAGTATAAAATTTCATACAAATTAATTAATTTAAAAATCCACATTTCGACTAATCCAGTTAAAATTTCTAATTTTGAAAATTAACTGAGAATTATTTAAAAGCAAAGCAAAACAAAATTAAAATCAACTAAGGTGCCAATTTTTGGGCGTTTTAACAAAGTTGTTTTAACGTAACCGTACTCCCGATCCCCGAACTCTCGCAGACCAATTTTAAGGTGACCAATCGACCTAAGAAAACTGATTGGTGGCGACTCCCGAAAACCCGACGTTGCCACAGCTTGGCGACTCCACTGGGGACTCGACGTTAGTGAGTCGAGCCTAAAGTTGATTTGTTTTAATTTACTTTGCTTATTATGTGGATTTTTATATGCTATATTTACTTAGCGAAAACATGCATTATGGATTCACAATATGAAGCTCTATACCCGAGCTTACTTAAATCGAACATGATTCTTTCTAAGCGGAATTGGTGTTGTTGTCCTTGTGAGGCCATGGTCTCCAAGCCTTCACCGGTTTCAAAGTAGCAAAGTAGTGTATTGCCTTCTGAGACGGTTAGTCTCTGCATGGGCCCACGAAAAGCTACGACTCGAATTAATCCATTCCTTACATTAACCCTAGAGGGTAAGGAATCGGGCCGTCACTATAATTTAGTGACGGGATTCGGGAACTATCCCTTGCCTTTTTGATAAGCCACCTTATGCATATAGAACTCCCCACTTAACCATAGAACTAACCATAGTATTCCTCCCATTTACCAACGCCATAAGCATATCCTTGTTATGCTGTGTTGTTGCTCTACACTTTTATTTTCGTATTTATGGTTTTAACTCATTTTTCCATAATAGTTCATGAGTTGTTAATTGCTATTTAAGTTATTAATAAACTTATCTTTCTTTTGTTATACTTCTGTTTTGTGCAAATATTCTTCATGCATCAAAACCACGCATCAAACTATGCTAACTTTTTGGTCTTTTTAATAACAACTAAAAGTCTTGAAGTTCCATGATATTGGATAAGCAAACTCACTCATTGCATGCATTCCATTACATTAATCACGTGCATATAAAGTCTGATAAAAATAATCTCATTGCATGCATTTCATTACATCAATCACACGCATATAAAATCTGATAAAAACATAATCTCATTGCATACATCCATTACATTAATCACGTGCATATAAAGTCTGATAAAAACATAATCTCATTTTTCCTACATGCATCCATTGCATCAATCATATACACATAGGATCTAATAAAATATACCTTACTTTTAAAAGGATAAAATTGGACCTCGACACCGATATTCAATTCGGCTCCAAATAAGATTAATGGCAGAACAAATCGAAGGACGTCTCATAAAGATAGAGTCCAAGATAGAAAGTATGGCCGAACAAATGAGACAATTGATCGAGCTAATCAAGGCGAAAGCAATTCAAGAAGCACAAGTTCAGCCACCCATGACAGAAAGAGAAATTGTCACTTTGTTTGTCCAGACATTGAAGTACCTATATTATGACGAACTCATTGGCAATTCGGCAACTAATTTTTCTAATATTGTCATGTCTGGAGAAAGAATCGAGCATGAGATTAGGACTGGGAATATTGCTGAATCCTTTAATAATCCTATAAAAAGAGGAGGACCATCCAGAAGAAAAGATGACGAAGTACAACAAATAGGACGCGGAAGAAGGATTCCCCTCGTGGATACGGTGGCTATCGGGCCTCGCCTATCCTATTTTGCCAATGGGCCCGATAATTACCTTCCAAATAGGCCCAATGATTATCCTCTAAATAGGCCCAATGATTATCCTCTGAATAGGCCCAATAATTATCCTCCAAATAGGCCCAATGATTATCCTTCCAATAGGCCCAACAATTATCCTTTTAACAGACCTAATCAGTCATGGCCACCTGCTCCTACTCCTCCAGTACCTGCACCAAGACCAAGAGAAGTTTTCACACCAATTTCCATGACTTATACTGAGTTATACCCAAAACTCATCGAAAGACAATTTATCCGTCCAATTCCTACAAAGCCATTCAAACCCCCATATCCAAGGTGGTATGACCCTAACATTACCTGCCCATATCATGATGGCGTTCCAGGCCATGGCTTGGAAAACTGCATGGCATTGAAGCGTATAGTTCAACAATTAATCGAGTCAAAGTGGTTGGACTTTTCCGATGAACCAAACGTCACTCACAATCCATTGCCGCCTCATCAAGCAAAACCAGTCAATATGATAGAAGAACACCAGCCGATAAAGAAGTCAGTCAACGATATCATAACCCCTCTTAAGCATGTATATTCATGCCTTCTAAAAGAAGGGGTTATCATCCGGAAGTCTTCTTTTAAACATGAAGAAGTCAAAGATGAGGACTGGTGTGACTTTCATGACAGTAAAAGTCATTCTATCCAAGAATGCTCAGAATTCTGTGAAAGTCTACAAAGGCTCATGGACTCATCCCAACTCATCATTTCTACGTCGGATAAAGATGATGATGTAAATGTGATCACTAAAAAGCGGGAAGTCAATGCTACGCCAAAACCACTAGTTATACCAATTTCAAAATCTATTGTCAAGCCTTTAAGAACTCGAGTCCCGAGGTCATTCCTCTACAAATCAGACAAGGCTGTTCCATGGAGCCATGATTACACTTCCAACATCACATCAACTCCGTTAGAAGTTAGGAGTATGACTAGAAGTGGTCCATGTTACTCTCCAGAACAAATGTACAAGCTTCGACAAGATAAGAACGTCACAGACCCAACAAGTGAGCCTCTAGATACAGATACATCTAAAGAGCAAAAGATGTCTCAAGAGGTGACAGATGAACAAACTACTAAGTTCCTCAAACTCATGAAGCAAAGTGAGTACAGTGCCGTGGAGCAGTTAAACCACCTGCCAACAAAGATCTCCATACTTTCACTACTCATAAGCTCTGATGCTCATCGAGAAACCCTCCTCAAAGTCTTGAATAAGGCCTATGTTGAGCCAGATATTTCAGTGAATAATTTTGACCACCTCGTCAACAACATCACCGCACAGAATCTCATCACATTCACTGACGATGAGATACCAGCAGAAGGAAGGGGTCACTCTAAGGCTCTATATATTTCGGTTAAATACAAAGATCGAACTATGACTAGAGTTATTGTTGATAATGGGTCAGCTCTAAACATAATGCCAATTGAGACCTTACACAAGTTTGGTATAGACTCATCATACCTCAACTACAGTCATATCACTATTCAAGCATTTGACGGGACGAATAGAAATGTCGTCGGAAAAATAGAGCTGCCAATAGAGATCGGCCCTTGTGTCTTTCATATCACATTCCAAGTTATGGACATTAATCCTTCTTATACTTGTCTGTTGGGAAGACCATGGATTCATATGGCCGGAGCAATTCCCTCCTCATTACACCAAAAAATGAAATTCATTTTTGAAGGAAAGTTAATCACAGTCTTTGCTGAAGAAGGCATTCTGCTATCATCTATATCAATAGTAGCAAAGGCCAAGTGACCTTCTCTTCCAAGTTGGTGTGACCCAAATCCCAAATGTAACTGAAAAGTCTGTGGTGCTGAAACTCAAGGTCCAACAGTTGGTCGAGTCTAAGTTGCTAGGCCATGATGTGATTGATAATTGAAAGTGAAGATTTTGAGCTGGAATTACATTGATTTTGGAAGGGCTCCAAGTCAGATCTGACCTAACAGTCCGCATACATTTTCGAATGACAGGGAATCCTTTGAATAAACTTGTATCTTTGAAAGCTTGCAAAAGTAATCTAATAGTAAAAATCTCCTAGATTTAGTCCAGAATCTAGGGTGTAGTCTTTGTTAGATGGACACCTGGTATTCTTTCTGGTACAACAAAAAGATGTAATGCGTGCATTCTACTACTTTCCATTTTTACACTCTTTGCCATTATACTATCTATTATTGCCATCACACTTTACTTTTTGACAACTGGTAATTCTTTTTGTTCTCTAACAAAAAGATGTTACGTGTACATTATACCACTTTTTAATTCCATTATTACATCTACATATTGTACCAATTTTTACCAAAAATTCAATTATTACACCTACACATTCTATCACTTCTTACCAAAAATTCTGTTTTTACATCCATCTCTCACTCCTTTCCATTATACTATCCATTATTGCTATCATACTTTGCTTTCTAAATGATACTACTCGTGGGTGAAAATAAAAAGTTAAGGAAAATTTGATAGTAATGATCTTGAAAGTGCTGCCAAATCTAGTAAGAAGGATTTCATATGTTGCACCTCAACCCTCAAAAAGAATTCACAGTGGTTATCAACATCCTTGCAAGGAGTCCGGGATTAACTTCCAAAGAAGTTAGCTCTCATATTAAATGACTTCAGTGGCCTCCCAATTCTCACAAATGCTCAATACAAAAAAAAATTCTCAGTTTTCCACAACACAAATTCCAACAAAGGAAAGAAGTTCCTCCCTTCCATCAAAAGCCATTAAAGAGAAAATCCAAACAAGAAAAAAAAATCCAAAAAAAAAAAAAAGAGACTGAGAAGCAAATAAAGCCACTTGAGTCATCTTACTTCAAGAAGGCTATGATCTCGGTTCTCCATAACACAAACTCCAAAAAAAAAAAGGAAAAACTTCATCCTTTCCATCAAAAAGCCAACAAGGGAAAATTCAAAACCAAAAAAAGCGAGACTGAGAGCAAACACAAGCAAGTAAGGCCACTTGAATCATCTCATTTCAAGAAGGCTATGATCTCGGTTCTCTGTAACAAAAACTCCGAAAAGGAAAAAGTTCATCCCTTCCACCAAAAAGCCAACAAGGGAAAATTCAAAACCAAAAAGAACTGAGAACAAGCACGAGCAAGCAAAGCCACTTGAGTCATCTCACTTCAAGAGAGTCATCAAGTATGTTATCACCATAGCTCACACAAAAAAACAAAAAAAAAACAAAAAAAAGAGGAAAAAAGGCTCAAACTAGAAAAAAAAAAAAGAAAGAAAAAAAGTGAGCTATGGATTCTAGACTGAAAACCTGCAAAGGCGGTTTAGAACACAAAAACAACCCTCAAACCAAGCATGCATAAAGATCACAATAGTTGGGGGGCAACAGATGAGGTCTAACTTTCTGGAAAGAGTGGCAAGTTTGAGGTCATCACTATTGAGTTTTTCACCATAATCAAATTTGCTCACGAGTAGTATTAAAAGACCCTTCTTTCACACCACTCAAACTTAACTTTATTCAGACCTAATATTTACCTCTTAATATCATTCTCATTCAGCTAAAAGACTGCCACAAAAAAAAAAAACATTCAAACTTAACTTTCCTCACACCTAACATTTACCTCTCGATATCATCCTCATTCAGTTAAAAGGCTATTATTGTGAATCATGTTTCTACCTTATTGCCTTGCACAGTTTATGTCTTCGAGTTGGAAAGGGAAGAATGGCAGGACATTTTAATTGAAAACAAAGACCGTAAATTACTTTGTCAAGCTTTGAAAATTGATGAAAGTTTTTCTTTAAGGCCAAACCATTATTCATTAATGTATGTAGACTTAAAAGTAAGGAGATAGCTTGAGTCTTTCTTTAATAAGATGTGGTTCTTGTAAGAGAAATTTACGATCAAGTGCCATCACAAAGGTCTAAAAATCCTCAACCTTCTATTAAATCAAAGGCGAGATGATATCTCTTTCCACATAAACACCATAATCACGGGGGCAAAGTAGTCTCTACTAAGCGCAAGAAAAGTACTGCCAAGAGAGAAGCTCAATAGACAAGAGGGCAAGTCTTATGGATCAGAACCTGAGTCTAAGGAAGAGCAATCATTCGGACTGTAACATGGGGGTAAACAAGTGTCGGCACGGCCAGAAGAAAATGGACAAAGCAGACATTGAAAGTAAAGCCTTTGATGGTATCAAATCCATGACAATGGATGAGTACCCAAAAGAGATATAAATTATGAGGCGGGCCAACTTTAAAGAAATTGAGGCCAAAATTCAAGAACAAGTCAAAGAAAGGGGATTTTGAAAAGAGTTGGGCTTTTGAGGCAGTGAACAAAAGCTGGAAAGCATAAAGAGATTCAATGATAGTCCAAGAAGGCAATTATAAAGAGGATCCAGTAAAGCAAAGATATGAAGAACTAGATCAATCCAAAAAAAATAAAAAATAAAAAAATAAATATAAATATAAATAAAAAATAAAAAAAAAAAAACCATCAATTACACATGCTTTGCATTCATGCATTTCACATCATGCATGCATGATTTTTACACGATAGGAATCAAATGGGAAACACATCCACCGCACCGTTACAGCAGTATAAGCTGAGATCTCAATAATATCAGCTCTTACCAATCTATCACTGGATACACAGCTAATATGCGGGACCAACCCGCATCAGGAATTCAAGGATAAGGTAGACAATATGTCAAAAGCCTGGCAATTGATTCAATAATCGAGACTACACCTGGAAGGACATGATTGACATCAGCTAGTAGTATCCAAAATAAGAGATAGCTATAGCCAAGGATAAGGCAGATATCAAAAAGGATAAAGTAGACAATATTGTCAAAAGCTTGGCAATTGATTCAATAATCGAGGCTACACCTGGAAGGACAGGATTGATGCCAGCTTAGCAGCATCCAAGATAAGAGATAGCTATCGTCAAAGATAAGGCAGACATCAAGAAATATTGTCGTTGAAAATTCGTCAAAAGCGGACAATGGATTCAATAATCAAGGACTGAATCGACGTCAGCTGGATGGAATATCTATCACATCAAAATAAAGTAGGATTCACTTTTCCGGTTAAGCGGCGGATACGGTACTCCGTGACTCTCAAGTCGGTTCTCTCAGTTGCCCATAATAACTGATCATTTCCTCCCTCCTTTCTTTTACTTTCTCCTAGAAAATGGATCCTACTTTTTCTGCCTTGCGAAAATATTTTCCTTCTCTCCCAATGAACATCCTCAAAAAGATCTACCAAGTTCGCTGTGAACGATTAAGAGCTCTGATGCATAAAGGAATCCCTGAAGATGTGCGGTGGTTAATTGAAGCTAAGGTTCGTCTGGCAGGTGAAATCCCAGAGGCATTTGTGTCTCACATGCCTGGTGTAGGCAAAAGCTCTTATGCTAAAAAGCGAAGAGCGAGGAGACTAGGCGTCTGTCATAAATGCGGACGCTGGACCTGTAATACTAAATGTCGTTCTTTAGGGATGATCTCTGATAATCGAGAAGATAAAATACGATTCATTAAGAATGGCATGAGTAAGGACTCATTGGATGATATCCAATTGACTCTTGAGACGCATTCTTGTGGATCCGTGCAACGTGAACTTCTCGATTTATGGAGCATTTTTCATGAAGAATGAGAACGATACAGTCCCGGGAATCTGACGTTAAACGACCCTATTTGTCAGCTTGTAAGAAAACTGGATGGGAAGCAAATCCTCGACTCATAGAAGCCATTAATCCCGTTACTGGACGTAAAACCAGTGGAAGATGTGAGCCACAGTCACAATCACTGTACATACAATTTATCATATTTAAAATTTTCCATTTTTCTTTTAATAATGTATTTGCTTCCGTAAGTGTAATCGACACGTTATCCATTTCATCGCTATAAATGCATGTTCTTCCAGTCGGTTATCTAAGTTTCCTTCAATAACTGATTCATTTCCCTCTTCTCTCAAATTCTTCTCTCATCAATGGATTCTACTCTTTCTGCACTGCGAAAATACTTTCCTTCCTTTCCAATAAAAGTCCTTAAAAAGATCTACCTTGCTAGATGTGAAAGAATCAGAGTTTTTACACGTAAAGGCATTCCTGATAATGTGCAGTGGATAATTGAAGCTAAGGTCCGTCTGGCGGGTGAAGTTCCAGATGCATTTATGCCCCGCATGCCCGGTTTAGGTAAAAGCCGTTATGCCAAAAGGCGAAGAGCAAAGAGACTAGGCGTGTGTTATAAATGTGGGCGATGGAATTGTATTACTAAATGTCGCTCTTTAGGATACATCTTCATAAATCGTGAAGATAAAAGAAAATTCATTAAGAATGGCCTGCGTAAGGAATCTCTGGAAGATATCCGAGAGACTCTTGAAACGCATTCTTGTGGAAAAGTGCAAGGTGAAATTATCAGTTTATGGAGGACTTACCATAAAGAACGAAACCGTTACAGTCTTGGGAATGTGACTTTAAACGATCCTGTTTGTCAATTTGTAAGAAAACTGGATGGGAAGCAAATCCCCGACTTATAGATGGCATTGAAGCCATTACTGGACATAAATCAGGGGAAGATGAGAGCCACGGTCATGATTCCTGTACATATAAGCTGTCATTTGTCTTTTCTTTTGACAATAATATACTTGTTCCTGTAAGCGTAATTAACACGTTATCCTTTCATCGCTATAAATGCGTGTTCTTCTTTCCGGTTAAGTAGCGGATGCAATACTCTCTGACTCTCATAATCGGTTATTTCAGTTTCCTACAATAACTGATTTCTTCATCTCTTCTCTCAAATTCTTCTTTTATCAATGGATTCTACTCTTTCCGCCATGCGAAAATACTTTCCTTCCATCCCAATAAATGTTCTTAAAATGATTTACCAAGCTAGATGTGAAAGGATTAGAGTCTTTATGCACAAAGGCATTCCTGACAATGTGCGGTGGCTAATTGAAGCTAAGGTTCGTTCAGCTGGTGAAGTTCCAGAAGCGTTCTTTCCCCGTATGCCCGGCTTTGGTAAAAGCGCTTATGCCAAAAAGCGAAGAGCAAAGAGGCTAGGTGTCTGTCATAAATGTGGACGATGGAATTGTAATACTAAATGTCGCTTTTTAGGATACATCTCCAGAAATCATGAAGATAAAAGAAAATTCATCAAGAATGGCCTGCGTAAGGAATCTTTGGATGATATCTTATTAACTTTTGAAACACATTCTTGTGAAATAGTGCAATGGGAAATTATGGATTTATGGTGGACTTTCCGTAAAGAACAGGATTGTTACAGTCTTGGAAATCTAACTTTTAATGACCCTGTTTGCCAGTTTGTGAGAAAACTGGATGGGAAGCAAATCCCCGACTTATAGAAGGCATTGAAGCCGTTACTAGACATAAATCAGTGGAAGATGAGAGCCACAGTCATGATTGCTGTACATATAAGCTGTCATTTGTCTTTTCTTTTGACAATAATGTACTTGCTTCTGTAAGTGTAATAAACGCATTATCCCTTTCATCACTATAAATATGTGTTAGTTATGTTCGTTTCCTACAATCACTAATTTCTTTCTTTGCCTCCTTCATCAATGGAGTCTTCTCTTTCCGCCCTACGAAAGTATTTTCCTTCCTTCCCAATAAATGTTCTTAAAAAGATTTATCAAGCTAGATGTGAACGATTCAGAGTATTTATGCACAAAGGCATTCCTGATAATGTGCGGTGGCTAATTGAAGCTAAGGTTCGTTCAGCTGGTGAAGTTCCCGAAGCGTTCTTTCCCCGTATGCCCGGCTTTGGTAAAAGCGCTTATGCCAAAAAAAGAAGAGCAAAGAGGCTAGGCGTTTGTCATAATTGTGGATGGTGGATTTGCGGCAATAAATGTCGTGCTCCAGGAGTGATCACCAGAAATCGTAATGATAGAATAAGATTCATTAAGAATGGCTTGCGTAAGGAATCTCTAGAAGATATTCGAGAGGTTCTTGAAGCGCATTCTTGCGGAATAGTGCAATTTGAGGTTGTTGGATTATGGATAATTTTCCAAAAAGAACGAGATCGTTACAGTCTTGGGAATCTGACCCTAAACGACCCTGTTTGCCAGTTTGTGAGAAAGCTAGATGAGATGCAAATCACCGATTCATAGAAAGCATTGAAGCCATTACTGGACGCAAAGCCAGTGGAAGACGAGGATCAAAGTCATGATTACTGTACGTGCTAGCTGTCGCTTTTGAAATTTTCCTCCCCTTTTGGTAATAATGTATCCACTCCTGACGTGAACCAAAGTCACGATTACTGTACGTACTAGCTGTCGCTTTTGAAATTTTCCTCCCCTTTCAGCGATAATGTATCCACTCCTGACATGAGCCATAGTTACGATTACTGTACGTGCTAGCTGTCGCTTTTGAAATTTTCCTCCCCTTTGGCAATAATGTACCCACTCCTGACACGGACTACTGTATATAGCTGCCACTTTTGAAATTTTCCTTCCCTTCCAACAATCACATACCTACTCCTGACGTAAGCTACAGTAGTGACTACTGTACATGCTAGCAGCTATTTTGAAAATTTTCCTCCTCTTTTAACGATAGTGTACCCATACCTGACCAGAGTCATACTCGTGACTACTGTGTATAGCTGGCAATAATGTATCCACTCTTGAAAATAAAATTATTGCCTTATCTCTTCATCTCTATAAATATATCCTCTTTTCTCACAAGGATAAGGATAGGAATGGAGAAAACCCCAACTCGTAAATCCCGAAGTATTTGTGTATTTTCTGGGGCTTTTCCTGGAAAAGATGAAGAGTATTTAAAGGCATCCAACCATTTGGGTAGAGTATTAGCTGAGCGAAAAATACATTTAGTTTATGGAGGAGGTAGTGTCGGATTAATGGGAGGTGTAGCATCAGCAGCATCTTTAGGAGGAAGTCAAGTTTTGGGCATCATCCCTGGACCTTTGAAATTTGTTTCTGGGGGCACGATTGGAGAAGAATTAGTGGTTAAAAATTTGCAAGAGCGTGTGTTACAAATGCTTTTAAATGCTGATGCTTTTATCGCTCTACCAGGTGGTTTTGGCACGTTGGGAGAAGTCTTTCAAATTGCTTCCATGGCCCAACTTAATTTGCATAAGAAACCCATTGGGCTTTTAAATGTTAACAATTTCTTTACAAGTCTGATAGCTTTTATGGATTATGCTATGCAGAAGAATTTCATATCAAGAGTGGCACGGCGAATCATAATATCCGCAACAACTGCTGAAGAATTGCTAGATAAAATACAAGCTTTTGTTCCTGAACCAGATCCAGCAATGATTCAGATAGACTGGACACGACAGTCTTTCCCGACCAGTTCACTCCCATAATGGTCCTCTACTCACCCTGTTGAAGTATTGTGGAAGAAAGAAGCGATCTGATCCGTTTTTTCTTGTCCTTTAGTTTTATTATCAGCATTTTCTTTCGCGTTTCAGTTTTTCTTTTCAAGGAATTTCTTTTCTTATAAGATAGTTTCGTCCATGCTGATATTAAAACCATGGGACAATGCCTTTAGGTTGGAATGGCTGAGTAAAGAGTAATTTTTATTACTCTTGAGACGCATCCTATTAGGTCTACTAGGCATAACATTTTGGGGTAGTTAAGCTTTAACCTTATTTGGATGACATATCTCACAAGGGAATCTATATTTACTGAAGAAAATATTAGATGAACCATGGATATTGATTCCAAACATCCGTTCCCTTTACATAATTTGTCAGTGTTATTGTCATCATCAAGATTCACTCATCTTATCGAAGTTTAAATTTTTGCACTCACCTATTATGAAAATTCACACTTTCGAAGAAAATTATTCCAATTTCAATTGCTTTCATATAAATTTCGCTCGAGGTCCTAAGGAAAGTTCTTTAGCCTCAAAATCAATCAATCCGGGGTTCTAAGGATGGAACCTTTGCCTCGAGATCAATCAATCAATTCGAGGTTTTAAGGATGGAACCTTTGCCTCGACATCAATCAATCCGAGGTTTTAAGGATGGAACCTTTGCCTCGACATCAATCATTCAGTCCATCTTACAACGATAGAACCTTTCCTATCGTTAGAGGTTCTAAGGACCTTTCCTTAACCTCAAACAAACAATCAATCATTCAGTCCATCTTACAACGATAGAACCTTTCCTATCGTTAGAGGTTCTAAGGACCTTTCCTTAAACCTCAAACAAACAATCAATCATTCAGTCCATCTTACAACGATAGAACCTTTCCTATCGTTAGAGGTTCTAAGGACCTTTCCTTAAACCTCAAAAAAAAAAAAAAACAATCAATCATTCAGTCCATCTTACAACGATAGAACCTTTCCTATCGTTAGAGGTTCTAAGGATCTTTCCTTAAACCTCAAACAAACAATCAATCATTCAGTCCATCTTACAACGATAGAACCTTTCCTATCGTTAGAGGTTCTAAGGACCTTTCCTTAACCTCAAACAAACAATCAATCATTCAGTCCATCTTACAACGATAGAACCTTTCCTATCGTTAGAGGTTCTAAGGACCTTTCCTTAAACCTCAAACAAACAATCAATCATTCAGTCTATCTTACAACGATAGAACCTTTCCTATCGTTAGAGGTTCTAAGGACCTTTCCTTAACCTCAAACAAACAATCAATCATTCAGTCCATCTTACAACGATAGAACCTTTTCTATCGTTAGAGGTTCTAAGGACCTTTCCTTAAACCTCAAACAAACAATCAATCATTCAGTCCATCTTACAACGATAGAACCTTTCCTATCATTAAAGGTTCTAAGGACCTTTCCTTAACCTCAAACAAACAATCAATCATTCAGTCCATCTTACAACGATAGAACATTTCCTATCGTTAGAGGTTCTAAGGATCTTTCCTTAAACCTCAAACAAACAATCAATCATTCAGTCCATCTTACAACGATAGAACCTTTCCTATCGTTAGAGGTTCTAAGGACCTTTCCTTAACCTCAAACAAACAATCAATCATTCAGTCCATCTTACAACGATAGAACCTTTCCTATCGTTAGAGGTTCTAAGGACCTTTCCTTAAACCTCAAACAAACAATCAATCATTCAGTCCATCTTACAACGATAGAACCTTTCCTATCGTTAGAGGTTCTAAGGACCTTTCCTTAAACCTCAAACAAACAATCAATCATTCAGTCCATCTTACAACGATAGAACCTTTCCTATCGTTAGAGGTTCTAAGGACCTTTCCTTAAACCTCAAACAAACAATCAATCATTCAGTCCATCTTACAACGATAGAACCTTTCCTATCGTTAGAGGTTCTAAGGACCTTTCCTTAAACCTCAAACAAACAATCAATCATTCAGTCCATCTTACAACGATAGAACCTTTCCTATCGTTAGAGGTTCTAAGGACCTTTCCTTAAACCTCAAACAAACAATCAATCATTCAGTCCATCTTACAACGATAGAACCTTTCCTATCGTTAGACGTTCTAAGGACCTTTCCTTAAACCTCAAACAAACAATCAATCATTCAGTCCATCTTACAACGATAGAACCTTTCCTATCGTTAGAGGTTCTAAGGACCTTTCCTTAAACCTCAAAAAAAAAAAAAACAATCAATCATTCAGTCCATCTTACAACGATAGAACCTTTCCTATCGTTAGAGGTTCTAAGGACCTTTCCTTAACCTCAAACAAACAATCAATCATTCAGTCCATCTTACAACGATAGAACCTTTCCTATCGTTAGAGGTTCTAAGGACCTTTCCTTAAACCTCAAACAAACAATCAATCATTCAGTCCATCTTACAACGATAGAACCTTTCCTATCGTTAGAGGTTCTAAGGACCTTTCCTTAAACCTCAAACAAACAATCAATCATTCAGTCCATCTTACAACGATAGAACCTTTCCTATCGTTAGAGGTTCTAAGGACCTTTCCTTAAACCTCAAACAAACAATCAATCATTCAGTCCATCTTACAACGATAGAACCTTTCCTATCGTTAGAGGTTCTAAGGACCTTTCCTTAAACCTCAAAAAAAAAAAAAAACAATCAATCATTCAGTCCATCTTACAACGATAGAACCTTTCCTATCGTTAGAGGTTCTAAGGACCTTTCCTTAAACCTCAAACAAACAATCAATCATTCAGTCCATCTTACAACGATAGAACCTTTCCTATCGTTAGAGGTTCTAAGGACCTTTCCTTAACCTCAAACAAACAATCAATCATTCAGTCCATCTTACAACGATAGAACCTTTCCTATCGTTAGAGGTTCTAAGGACCTTTCCTTAAACCTCAAACAAACAATCAATCATTCAGTCCATCTTACAACGATAGAACCTTTCCTATCGTTAGAGGTTCTAAGGACCTTTCCTTAAACCTCAAACAAACAATCAATCATTCAGTCCATCTTACAACGATAGAACCTTTCCTATCGTTAGAGGTTCTAAGGACCTTTCCTTAAACCTCAAACAAACAATCAATCATTCAGTCCATCTTACAACGATAGAACCTTTCCTATCGTTAGAGGTTCTAAGGACCTTTCCTTAAACCTCAAACAAACAATCAATCATTCAGTCCATCTTACAACGATAGAACCTTTCCTATCGTTAGAGGTTCTAAGGACCTTTCCTTAAACCTCAAACAAACAATCAATCATTCAGTCCATCTTACAACGATAGAACCTTTCCTATCGTTAGAGGTTCTAAGGACCTTTCCTTAAACCTCAAACAAACAATCAATCATTCAGTCCATCTTACAACGATAGAACCTTTCCTATCGTTAGAGGTTCTAAGGACCTTTCCTTAAACCTCAAACAAACAATCAATCATTCAGTCCATCTTACAACGATAGAACCTTTCCTATCGTTAGAGGTTCTAAGGACCTTTCCTTAAACCTCAAACAAACAATCAATCATTCAGTCCATCTTACAACGATAGAACATTTCCTATCGTTAGAGGTTCTAAGGACCTTTCCTTAAACCTCAAACAAACAATCATTCAGTCCATCTTACAACGATAGAACCTTTCCTATCGTTAGAGGTTCTAAGGACCTTTCCTTAAACCTCAAACAAACAATCAATCATTCAGTCCATCTTACAATGATAGAACCTTTCCTATCGTTAGAGGTTCTAAGGACCTTTCCTTAACCTCAAACAAACAATCAATCATTCAGTCCATCTTACAACGATAGAACATTTCCTATCGTTAGAGGTTCTAAGGACCTTTCCTTAAACCTCAAACAAACAATCAATCATTCAGTCCATCAAACAAACAATGAATCATTCAGTCAATCTTACAACGATAGAACCTTTCCTATCGTTAGAGGTTCTAAGGACCTTTCCTTAACCTCAAACAAACAATCAATCATTCAGTCCATCTTACAACGATAGAACCTTTCCTATCGTTAGAGGTTCTAAGGACCTTTCCTTAACCTCAAACAAACAATCAATCATTCAGTCCATCTTACAACGATAGAACCTTTCCTATCGTTAGAGGTTCTAAGGACCTTTCCTTAAACCTAAAACAAACAATCAATCATTCAGTCCATCTTACAACGATAGAACCTTTCCTATCGTTAGAGGTTCTAAGGACCTTTCCTTAAACCTCAGAGTTTAGGCGGCGAGAAGGTTTTCAATGCCTAGGTAAGCTGGACGAAATTTGGTAACTAACTTTGCATACATCATGTCCCATGAAGCATGCAAAGGGGGGCAGCTGTTGACACCCAATTTCGTCCGGCCATTAAAATAATTTTAAAAAAAAATTAAATAAAAAAATTAAATAAAAAAAAATGTATTATTATTATTATTGTTATTATTATTACTAAATTTTTTTTTAATTAGTTTAAAATATATATATATATTTTTTGTTTTGTTTTGTGAAGATTTGATATATGTGTGTATATGTGTATGTTTGAAAGAAAAAAAAGAAAACTCCATAAAAATGACAAAATTTAAAAGTCTGAGGTAAAAATGACAAAATTAAGAAGTTTCAGGCAAAATTGACAAATTCTGAAAGTTCCAGGAGCATTTGGCAGTTTGTCACATAAAATTTTGAGCCTGCCGACGTTTTTGGCTCAAATTGACAGAAAACGACAAAATTGTCATAATCAGAAGCTTCAGGAACTTATCCAGAGGCTGACAGACGTAAAGGACTAAAACTGTCATTTTACCAATTTAAGAGATAAGTTTGAAATTTTTTATTAATTTATCCATCAACAGTTCAGCTAAACTTCCTCTATAAATAGCCCCCCAAATTTTGTGCTGAACACAGAAAAAAATAGCAAAAAAACTTAGAGCTCCGTTTTAAAAAAAGATAAAATTACATCCCTTAGACCCAGCCCTCTTCCCTTCTTCCCCAGAAAGCCAAAACTTTTTTTCTCTGTTCCGTCTCTCTTTCTCTCTCTCTCTCTGTCTCTCTCTCTCGCCGTGCCCACCACCGCCGTCCGCCGGCCACCACGCCTCCGCCCAACCGTCCTGCCGCCGTCGTCCGGCCGTCCCGACGCCGTCGCCGTCGTGCCTAACTCCCGCCGCCGCGCCGCCCGCGTTCTTCTTTCTCTCCTTTTTCCTCCGCCGGACACCTCCGCCGCGCCGCCTTGCCCGTCGCCGTCGCCCTGCCCCCGCCGCCGTCACCGTGCCGTCCGCCCTCGCCGACGGTCGCCCGTCGCCCCCTGCCCTTCCCCTCGCCGCCAGCGCCACCCCCCTGCCTCACGCCGTCATCGTTTCCTGGGATTCAAAATTCAAAACTAAAAGGGTAAACCCTTGTTTCACCCATCATCTTTTCAATTTCTTTCTATTAGGTCACTAACCTTTTTATTTTGTCTTTGCAGAAAATTAATTAACTAACTCATTTATTTTTTTTACTTGTTTATTTGTTTATTATTGTTATTATTACTAACCCTTTTTTTTTTTTTGTTATTAGCAACTAACAACTAACTTGCTAATTTTTACTAACCTTTATTATTATTGTTGTTAATAATTAATTAAATTGTCTAACTTTTATTTTTGTTGTAATTAATTAACTTAATTAAACTTGGCTAATTTTTATTTATTGTTGTTAATTAATTAACTTAATTAAACTTGGCTAATTTTTATTTATTGTTGTTAATTAATTAACTTAATTAAACTTGGCTAACTTTTATTATTGTTGTTAATTAATTAAATTAATTAAATTGTCTAACTTTTATTTTTGTTGTAATTAATGAATTTAATTAACTTGACTAACTTTTTATTATTGTTGTTAACAATTAATTTAATTAAACTTGGCTAATTTTTATTATTGTTGTTAATTAATTTAATCTAACTTTTACTAACCTTTTTATTGTTATTAACTAACTAATCCAACTAATCTAACTATATTAATTGTGCTAACTTTTATTATTATTGTGTTATTAAAGTGGATGGCCAAAAAACCCCACTTTATTAATTGAATTTTTTTATGATTAAAAGATAAAAAAAGGAATTTTACGTGAATAATTTTCTAAAGGCTAATAAAAATTACTTTTTTTATTTTGAAACAAAGTTTTTTATTCCTTTTAATAAACAAACATAATGAAATAATTCAAAAATAAAATAAATAAATAAATAAACATAAAATCATTCTTTTAATACATCTTTAAAATTAATAATTAATGAAATAAAAAAAATTAAAACTCCATGACCAAATGATCCGCCAGGATCCATGGCTCGGAAATATTTTTAAATAAAATATATAAATAAATTTTTTCTTTATAAAAAATAAAAAAAAACTTTAGACTAATATATTAATTATCTATTAATATATAATTTTTTTTAGTTTTCTTTATTAATAAAAAGAATAAAAAGCGTAAAAATTTTGGGTTAATATTTTATTCAGTAATATTTTACTTATTAAATTATATAACTTTTTGTTTCTTTTATAAAAATCTTAATCAAATAATTTCAAAATAATACAAAATAAAACAAAAATAATTGAATTTTCTCTTAAATATTTTTGACTTATTGATTAGATATATTTTCAGAAATATAAATTTAAATTAAAAAAAAAATCTTTCATCAAACAAAGAAGAATATAAAAATAAAAATATCAAGACTTTTGTTTTAAAATACATATAAGTTTTCGGTTAAATAATCTTTTATTCCAAAATAAATTAAATAAATATCAAAACTTTTCTTCTTTTGTTTAAAATTTTTGATTCTCTTAATAAAAAAAATAATAAAAAAATAATAAAAAATAATATATAAAAAATAAAAAATTTTTAGTTCATGGTATATTGGCTGGAAACTATCTCGTGCCCGCTTTTGAGCTGCTTCACCTGGTGAAGAGGGTCTGGCTGAGTAACAACGCCCCGTACCATGATCAAAATTTTTATTTTTAAACTCTTTAATTCTTTTAAATTAACTTCTTATTAAATAAAAATTAATTATTATTTTTTTTAATTCTTTTATAAATTGAGTAATCCTTTAAAATAATAAATATCTTTCATTAAACAAGAAAACAAAAAAAGTAAACAAGAAAAAAAAGAAAGATAAGAAAAATAAAAGAAAGATAAGAAAGAAAAATAAAAGAAAGATAAGAAAGAAAAGAAAGATAAAAAAAATAAAAGAAAAGATAAGAAAAAGAAAAGAAAGAAAGAAAAGACAAGAAAAATAACAGAAAGATAAGAAAGAAAAATAAAAGAAAGATAAGATAAAGAAAAGAAAGGAAAGATAAGAAAAAGAAAAGAAAGATAAAAGAAAGAAAAAGAAAAAGAAAAGAAAGAAAGAAAAGAATAAAAAAAGAAAGAAAAGAAAAGAAATTAAAAGAAATTTAAAAAAAGAAGTAAAAATAAGTAAAAAAGAAGAAAAAGAAAGAAAGTAAAAAAAGAAGTAAAAATATAAAGATAAATTTTTTTAGTTAGTATTAAAAATCATTCATAAACAAAAAGAATTACCATTTAAAAATTAATTTCATAATAATAAGAATTAAATAATTACGATAAATCAATTTCCATATCCGGATGATCCGGCAGGATCTACGGTTTGGAAAATATCAAACTTTTTAAAATAAATAAATTAAATAAATACAAAGATAAAAATCCATGTTTACAATATGGATTAAATTATTTAAAATTTCACCAAATTCCGTGTCCAAATGACTCGGCAGAGTCCATGGTTCGGAATCAAAAATCTTCCGTGTCCAAATGACTCGGCAGAGTCCATGGTTCGGAAGTATAAAATTTCATACAAATTAATTAATTTAAAAATCCACATTTCGACTAATCCAGTTAAAATTTCTAATTTTGAAAATTAACTGAGAATTATTTAAAAGCAAAGCAAAACAAAATTAAAATCAACTAAGGTGCCAATTTTTGGGCGTTTTAACAAAGTTGTTTTAACGTAACCGTACTCCCGATCCCCGAACTCTCGCAGACCAATTTTAAGGTGACCAATCGACCTAAGAAAACTGATTGGTGGCGACTCCCGAAAACCCGACGTTGCCACAGATGTACATTTATTTTAAGCATTTATGTTTCATACAAAAAAATATCTAAAATATATAAAAGAGCATGTTGGTTTTAAAATATCTAAAATAAATAAAAGAGCATGTTGGTTTTAAGTATTTAATTAAACAACCGAAAACTTTGAAAACAAAAGAAGAAACAAGGGGGGAAAAAGGTTTAACCCAAAAAGTTGGGTAAATTGCACCCGCTACCCCCAACCTTTAATTATTGTCTCATTTCTAACCATAACCTTCACTTTGCTCGTAGCGTATCCCTAACCTCAATAAATGGTTTCATTTTAGCCCCCTTTTGGACGGAAATAGTTATCTTGGATGGAAAAAGCCACGTCACCAGATTACTGTAGGGGAAAATACTTATTTTAACCCTTGTAAAAATCCACTTTCCCAAAAATGCTTTAAAACTTTTAAATCTAACAAAAAAACCTTAAAATTTCTCCGGCCAACTCTCGCCTCCCTCTCTCACCTTCAGCCTTGCCCTCTCCGTCGCCGGCAGCCGGTTCCACTGCCCTTTCCATGCGCACGAGACCACGAGTCCGGCCGTCTCTGTAAGCCCATAGCCGTGACTCACTACGAAGCCCAGTGACTCAGTTCGAGAAAGCACTGCGGTCGGAGGCAGCGCTCCCGCGGTCAGGATGTGGACTGGGTTCTCCAAACGTTTGATGTCCGGGGAGTTTGGAAGCATGTTGAGGACCACCGGTGCGCCGCACATGTGAGTGACGCGGTGGTGTTTGATGAGTCTGTAGATTGTCTCGGCGTCAAACTTGCGGAGGCAGATGTTGGTGCCGCCAATCGTGGCCATTCCCTAGGTGAAGCACCAGCCGTTGGCGTGGAACATCGGAAGAGTCCACAAGTAAATTGGTTGTTTTGGGACCGACCAGTCGATCAGAGCATCGAAGGCCATGGTGAAAACTCCGCGGTGGTAGTGGACCACTCCCTTGGGCGACGACGTCGTCCCCGAAGTGTAATTGAGAACAATCGGATCCCACTCGCTTTGGGGCCTGACCCATTTGAAATTCGGGTCACCACCGTTGACGAGGTTCTCGTATGTGGAGAAGAAACGAGGATCGATGGCCTCTGATCGGCGGGAGGGATCCTCCTCGATGAGAACAAGAAGCGGTGGATTAGGGAGCATGGCGACAACCTCGAAGGCTATGGATTGAGAGAAGGCATCGACAATGAGTAGCTTGGATTCGCAGTGGCGGAGGAGGACAAAGACGGTGCAGGCATCGAGGCGGGTGTTGATGCTGTTTAGGACTGCGCCGGACATGGGTACGGCAAAGTGGAGCTCGTACATGGCGGGGATGTTGGGGGCGAGGACGGAGACGACGTGACCCCGTCGGATGCCGTTGGATGAGAGGGAGGAGGTGAGGCTCAGGCATCGGTGGTAGAGAAGAGGTCGGAGAGGGATAAGAAGTAGAAGGGGGTTCGTCGGAGAGGGAGGCCGCTGAGATAGGGATGCCAGAGAGGGAGGAGAGAGTTGGCCGAAGAAATTTTAAAGTTTTTTTGTTAGATTTAAAAGTTTTAAGGTATTTTTAGGAAAGGTGATTTTTATAATGGTTAGAATAAGTATTTTCCCCTACAGTAATCTGGTGATGTGGCTTTTTCCATCTAAGATAACTATTTCCATCCAAAAAAAGGCTAAAATGAAACGATTTATTGAGGTTAGGGATATGCTATGAGCAAAGTGAAGGTTAGGGTTAGAAATGAGACAATAATTAAAGGTTGGGGGTAGCGGGTGTAATTTACCCCAAAAAGTTAGAAGAGAAAATACTTTTGGGCCTGAAAGAGAACAATTTTGTGCTGATTAATTCTCAGGGTGTTTATCGCATCCTACCAAGAAGAAAAGAGGAAAGCAAGGGGGACATGTTGGTCGAGCTGGCCCATTAAGGCTCAGGGTTGCCCCGGTTACCAAATTGAACCCGCGAGCCTATTTAAAGCCCAAAGCTTTTAGTGAAAATGTCCTTCTTAACAATTCCAAATTCATGACCCTACTTTGAACAAAATCGGGTGTACATGTTCTTGAAGACCAATTAAAATAGGCAAGAGGAAACCCCACACGTGGCATAGGGATGTTATCAGGCTATGCTTATGTCAGCTATAGCTAATCTCAAATCCTTTTCTCAAGTAATCGGGTTCGGGTTGTATTTGCCCCGTGGGTAGGCAAATATTGCTTACTAACCCATTTTAAGGAATATATTTGATTTTTTTAGACTTTTTTTTCATATATTTACACATATTTTTAAAAAAATGTGTATATTCACAATTAATTAATACTTAAAAAATTATAAACTAAAGTAATACAAGATAATTTATGTTAAATTATAATTTTATTTTTAAAATAAAATCATATTTTGAATATAAATATACTAATTTAAGAATGATGTGGGTAAGGTTAGGTAGAATAAGTTAAACTCATACCCTCCCCATCACTTTACAGGTAAAGTCGAATTTGAGTTTAAGTAGCCAAGTTCAATGAGGGCAGGGCTGGGTAGGATATTTTTTGACATCCTTAACATGGCATAATGACTAAGGTGTTTGGTAGATATGGGGAAGTTAAGAGTTTGAACTCTTTCCTCCCTACTCCATATATCATTTTGTAACAAAAGCTGGTCTAACCGTCATTCCGATTTTGAAATACGCTAACACATCCTTTTTCCTAACTTATAATACTAGTAAGTCACTCCATTGTACACCTGTATGATGATTATGAGTTAAAAAAAAAAAAAGGGAAGAGAGCCTCACATACCCATATCAAAGAAAACTCATCAAGCTGAAACCTGCTAAAAGCACTGAAATTTAGCCGGTATAATGACTTTTCCCAATGGCCTTGAATAAGGGTATAAAATCAAGTCATTCCTTGCTAGTCAAATAGACCATAAATAAAAATCTACAGCATTAGTGTGTAGTGCTTCATTGTTAGAATAAGTATCTGGCATGAAGAGCAACTTATTATCATTTCATGTTTAAAACTAAAAAATTTTGATCCTGATGGATTTTTCCTTCTATTATTAACCAGATCATTAGTGGAATATTGATCATGAAAAATCTAGGATATTAACTTACCTCTTTTTCTTCTCCATATATAGAGGGATGGCAATTGAATGGGTCGGGTCAGGTGTGTGTCAGATCATTTAGGTTCGGGTCTAGTTGGATTAGCATAAATTCAAGTGCAGTTGGGTCATTTAGGTTCTGATTGATTTCAAGTTGAGTTGATTTCGGGTTCAGTTTGAGTTGGGCTGCGTTTATTTGAGTTCGAGTTCATTATAGGTTGGGCCAATTTTAGTCTTGGACAACTTTAAGTCAGGTTTCGGGTCAAATTTGGGTCAACCTTTGTGTTCGTTCGGGTTACTGGTGTGTAGGCCAAAATGATTGAATCAAGTAATTTTTTATTTCAATTTTTGTTAAAAAAAAATTTGATTTTTTGTGTGATTTAATTTAAATTAATTTTTCATTTTTTCGTATATTTAATTACAATGTTCATAAAAATCTTATTCATTATAGTTTAGTACATATTTAGGTAATTTAACATTATTAGTAATACTTGATTGTTTTTCTAAGCCCATATCCTTCAACTATTACTATACAGGACATTCAGATTCTCACTCAGCTATCACCCAGACATATATTATGACAATTTTTCTTTACTTATGTTTTGATAAATTTTCTTTGAAATTACTACCAAATGCAAATCAAGTTTACTATTAGTGACTAAACTGTAAAATTTGAAAAATTTTGGATGAAAGTGCAAAGATTTCAAAAATTCAGGGACCTATGTTGTAATTATTATGGTTGGCTAAAATAAATTTTTAAAATTTAGGTACCTTAATGCACTATACTTAAAATTTTAGGGATGAATGTTGTAATTTTAACAATTGCCTATTAAGATCATTAAGCTTACTAAATATAAAAATTACTTCTTTTGGAAACATCCAAATGTGGGATTTGCTAAATATAGAAGTTTTTTTTCCCAAATATGATACTTGTAATAGATAGAAGTTTTCAAAAAATGGGAGTTACTAAATATAAAAATTCTTTGTCAAAATATGATAATTATTAAACATGAACGTCTGGAAAAAAAAAACAAAACTACTAAATATGAAAGTCCCATCTCCAAATATGAAATTTACTAAATATGGAAATACAAAAAAATGGAAATTACTAATTACGAAAGTCACCATTCCCAAATATAAGACATAATGAATATAAAAGTCTAAAAAAATAGAAGTTACTATACATGGAAATCTTCAAATTTAGGACTTACTAAATATGAAAGATAATGAAATAGAAAAGTTAAGGTTTAGGATAAGGGTTAAAATTGGGTCTTGTCGGGTTTAGTCATTGGGTTATCTCGGGTTCGGGTTATGTTAGTCTCAGGATTGTGTTATTTCGGGTTCAGGTCATTTCGGGTTTAAGTCATTTGAGTTTATATTTTCTCAGGTTTCCTTTTAATCGGGTTTGAGTTTAGATCGAGTTGTGTACAATCGGATTCAGGCCGTTGACTTATTTTATCAAATGAGGTCAAGTCGGGGTTGGGTTCAGGTGGGTTGGGCCAAGTCATCAGGTTGGGTCAAAATTTGCCATCCTTATATATATGTTATTCTCAATATGGTTAAAAGGATAATGGCAACAAAAGAACCTTACAAGAAATAAACCTTACATATTATCAAAGAGAACTCTATCACTCATCTATCATATTGGTTAGCTTTAACTTTGTAAAACCAATGTTCTTTCTTTGTTTAGGTATGGTGCAAAACAAACTTTCATAAACTTTATTTTGCATGTATGGTTTTCACTGGCTATATCATGCACATTTCCTGATTTTCCAAAAAGCAGTATTTGCCTATACATATATTTTAACTTTCAAATACTAAAATTTTTTTAAAGATATCTTGGGAAAACACCAAAACACAAAAATTAAACTTGTGTCTAGTCAGTGATTTTTTTCTTAAAGTAGTTTACTCCATGAAGGTGCCATTTATGTCTCCATGGAGTTTGAAACTTTTTGCGGTTTATTATGAAGAGCTCTGCATTGCAAATGCACTTGTTTCATTTACCATGTTTTCATTTCGAGTTTAGTTATGCATACTTTAGCTAGTTGTTTGTTCATCATCTTTGTTGGTCCTTGGTTGGTGCATGCTTTAAGCTTTCGGTTTGTATATTTTTCTGCATGTCATTTTTTTATTTCTACATGAACTAAATTGGTACACAAGTTATCTATGATATTTCACTCATTGTCGCGATCTATAAAAAAAATTGTTGGCTGCAATTTTTGGTACAATATGTTGCCATCTACACTAACTAAAGATTCTTAGTCAAATTTTTTAGTAGCCAACTATTGTTAATTTTTGATATAATAACTTCTGACGTCATTCCTTCTAACTGGCTAAAAGGATCAGATGATTGATTTTTAGCCATGCATTAGTAAACTGAAAGGAAAATCTCTAAATCTTTTCTAAATCTAAAACTAAACATGCAAGCTAACATAATTAATTAAGAACTCAAGGTTCTATAGAGACTTAAGCTTTATGAGTTATAGGCACAAACCTCTCTTAATAATCATGTAACAACTTGGAAAAGAAAATATGGCTTGACCAATACTTGTTTAGCACACATATTTTCACCAAAATAAAATAAACTTTTTTCAGTGCTAAAAATGAACAGAGTTCCCACTACCAATCATATCCTTAAAAATAACATATATAGCTTAGCTCCACTAAGTAAGGGCGGATGGAATAGTACAACCAGGGTATGTCTGGTGCCTTCAAAATTTTTGCAAAGTATGCATATTACTCATGTATATTCAACATTTTTAAAATGAAATCTGGCTCCGCCCTTGCTACTAAGCTTGCAAAGAACTACACTAGAGTGAGCAACTAGGATATTTTGCAAAGTTAGGAACTCTTAGAAGTGAACTTTCACTAGCAGCTAATCTCTACTCGAACTACAAGTTTCAATATACATACAAAATTATAACAATTGATAACTTATAATCAACTTAATAGAATAACTTGCAGAACTAGTATGGGCTTTGTTTTAGAAAACAATTGCTTTAGGAATTTGTATTGTGCGTAGATGACTTACTTTTCAAGTTTAGGGGTACATCCAGGCTTTTACAAATGAGAGGATATGAGTGATTTCTTTTCAAAATCTCTTTCTCTTATTATAAAATTTTTGTATTACCTTTGAAAGTAATTCCCTTACTTGAATGTAATTACATAATTTAGTCACCAGGCTTCTTGCTTACAATAAGACCTTAACTTCACCAAATAGTCGAGCCATTGAAGTTTTCCTTTGTGTTAGAAATCCCCCTAACTAACTTTCTTTCTCAGTTAAGCAGAATCTCACCAAGCAAATAGAAATTTGTACTAAACAGATTGATAAGTATGTAGTCAAATTTTTCCTAGATCAATATATTAGACTTTAATAACAATACACTCAATTTGTTTTAGAATTGAACATGTCACATATTTGTTGAGTTTTCCTTTACAGAAAGTTTTCTTCTGTATTTAACATTTATATTGCAATTCATAATATAAATTACAATATGTTTGGTTATTCATTCTGTTGCCTTACATCTTACTATTAACTAATTCAAGTACACAAGAAGGTCATTCACATATGCTTGTAGTTGATGCTCCAAATTCATGGTTGATAATAGATTTCTTGAATAATGTCCATTCATGTGTAAATGTTTTTGCTACTAGTCATTAGTCACAATGCTCATGCTAGACAAAAAGATTTTTTTTATGATCATCAATGAACTTGCAAAAAGGCAAAAATATGGCATGACTGGTACTTTTTTAAGCACAAATAGTTTTCCCAAAATAAAATAAACTTAAAAAGGATTATAAAATGAATCAAGTTTCCCATTACCACTACCAGTCATATCCTTAAAAATAACATAGTTTAGCTATAATAAGCTTACACATAACCACATTGAAGCATGCAACTAGGATAAAAACATTCACTAGTAGCTTGTCTCTATGCAAACTATAGTTATTAAAAACTCATTTTAAGTCATAAAAATGTACATTTTTACGACTCTAGAGATGGAAACCGTGTTAAAATGTAGTAGAAACGTGAGATAAGTAGAAACATGTAGAAACACAATTCTAGTTGTAGAAACATATAAATGTTTAGATTTTAAAACTCTACCTTATTAAGTTATTTAGGTTAAAAAATGAATAGAGTTAAGAATCTTTTACATTTTTTAGCACATCCTCCACATTTTTTAACCTAATGTGGCTGGCCCAAGTTACCAAACCCAAAAAAATTTTAAAACTCTTTCAGTCTCTCTCATTGTATTAGCTTTCTCTCACGCATAATTATCCATTAGGCTATTCTCTTTTGTTTTTTTGGCTTGGTTCTTCATCTGTTGTAGTTGCTTCTTATGTTCTATCCTTCGTCTTCCAAATCTCTTATCAATATCTCCAACACTAAGCAGCGGCAGTGCATGAATGCTTGATTGTGAAACTTGGTTTTCTTATTTGTATGTTTATACATGAATGACAATATGACTCTTTGTTTATGGTATTTTCGGAGTTCTAATAAGTGATAATATTATGAAATATGAATTTCTTAAGATATTTAAATGGTTATAATATTTTTATAATTTTTCTCCATTTTTTTTTTGTAGAATCTTACGACTTTACAACTTTTTATAACTTTATGACTCTAGAAATCCAAAATGACTCTAGGTAAAAACCTGATTTTAATAACCTTAACGCAAACTACTAATTTTAATAGAAAAGGAAATTACCAGTTGATAACTAACCTTAAAGACAATATGCTTCTTTAGCAAAGCCCATCTCCCTCCAAAAGTTGTTGTCTATAGGCACCAAATTATTTTTTTGTTATTATTTAATATGTTAGTCTAATTTTATAATTTTTTATTTTATTTTTACTATTTTAATTATTATTAATTTTTATTGATTATTGATTGTTATTTATTCCTCTTACTATTAATAAAGTAAAATATATAAAATAGATATCATTATTTTTATTTTTTATTATTATTCAATTTTAGTTTTGGTTTTTTTATGACACTATTTTTCTTAAAATGTAAGTTTTAATTTATTTTTTTGGTCAAATTACACCTTCAGCCCTTCAATTTTTCTATAATGTTGAGCTCGGTCATAATATTTAATTTTCTTACAATTCAACCATTTTGAATTAGTCTTTAACTAGGGATAAAATAATTGGGTCTCGGATTATGTTCAGACCCAAACCCGAATTTTTTGCCCCACAAGCAGTTGTCATTTTCTGGCCTAAATCTAAACTGAATTGGGGACCTAACCCAAACAGACCATAACCTAAACATATTGGGTTAAGGGTGGCTTAGGTCAGTTTAGCTCAACACCCACCACTACTCTTTCGTTGCTTGGCCTCATACAGTCCTTTTTTCCACCATTCATTCGCCAATAACAACAAAATCCAGTAATAGATTCATGAACTAGAGTAGAGCACTAAGGGTGATGGATAGGGTGAGGTGAGGGATGACAAGGCGAGATAGGGAAAAAGATGGCAAGGTAAAGGACGATAAAGGCAGGGCGATAGGAAAGAATGCAAAGGACGGAGATGCAAGGACAAGGCAAGAGAGAGCAAGGGATGGTGAAGCGAAGGACGTCGAGTGAAAGAGGTGAAGGACAACGAGTGCAAGGAAAAGCTAGAGCAAGCGAGACAAGGTAAGAGTGGTGGAAAGGTGGCGCAAGGGTAAGGTGGTAGGAGGGCGGGGCAATAAGAAGGCAGACACACATAGGCAGGGTAGTAACAAAAATGGGGTGAGAGTGAAACATGAAAATGCTAGGGTTAGGGAGTTTAGAAATAGTTAGGTTTGTAGATAGGCTTGGGTTAGAAATGGGCGGGGTATGGGCTGGGAAAGTGGGAATAGGAGAATCAGGTTATTTAGGGTCTGACCCAAACCAACCTGATTTTCACTTCTTTAAATCTAGTCGAGTCCGGATTAACCTAAATTCCACTTATTTCATTTGTTGACCCGACATATAGGGTAGGGTTAAATGCTTTCACCCTTATGTTTAATGGTAGGAATGGGTGGAGGACAAACATGCAACATTATCCATAGTTTAAGATGACTTGTGCAATATTCCATAGTTTGGAAATGAAAGTACAAGATGGGCAATAATGTGAGGACAATGGCACAATTTACACTAACTATAATGAAAAGGTCTAGAATATCATATATTATCATGTTCTTAGTGTTGTTTGATTTTTTATTAGAAAAAAAGTGATGTGTCACTCATTTTGAGTATTTTATTGTAAACTGTTAAGAAGAGGCCATAGGAAATGATGTTGAAGTGTGAGTTTGTAATTACAACAGGGTATTTGAACTTAATTTCCTCGAAATAAAACTATATTAAGTTTATTCATTGGGAATTCCACAAATTTGTGAAGAGGTATTTCTCCTTTTGCCCCCTGATCAATGGATTGGCCAATCTTCACTTTTTTTGCTAGGGGCGAAAGAATCAAGTTTCGGGTCGGGGGTTTGGGCCCAAACTCATCTTTTCCCCCATAAGTAGTTGCCATTTTTTGCCATTTTCTGAACCTGAATATGAATCAAATTGGGCATCTAACCTGAAAATATTAGGTTAAGGTCAGGTTAGGTCGGTTTAGCCTGACACTCACCGCCAATCCTCTACCGCCTCACCTATTACAGTCCCCTCTTCCGTCATTCATTCACCACCAACAACAAAATTAGTCAAAGATCGATGAACCAAAGCAGAGCACAAAGGGCGACAGCGAGTTTAGGGATGACAAAGAAGAGACAATGGATGGTGAGTGGGGGAAGATATTGAGCAAAAGATGACAAAGGCAAACGAGGGTAAGAAGAGAGTAAGCAGCAGTGAAAATGGGGTAAGAGTGAAACATAGGAGTGCCAGGGTTAGGTAGATTAGAAATAATTAGTTATATGGGTGGGCTAGAAATAGTTAGGTATGTGTAATGTTGCACAGTGGGCCGGGCCGGCTCGAGACTGGACCGGACCGGACGGGCCCGGTCCTAAGGAAATTGGGCTCGAGCACGACCCGGGTTGACACGTGCTGGGTCCGTGCTGGGCCTGACCCGGTCTCGTGCCGAGTTAGGCCAAATCCAAGCTGGTCCGTTTAATTTTAAATTTGTAATTTGTAATTTTTATTTTTATTTTAAGTTTTAGTTTTAATTTTTAATTTTAAGTGTAATTTCATTTTATATTTTTACAAATTGATATTAAAATAAAATAATATAAAAATATTATTGTCGGTATGTTAAATTAATGAAATCTAAGGAAGGTTGGCTAACGAGAACTTGGTTTTGGGAAAGGGGTAGCATAATAGCCCATTCTTAGCCCTCCAAATCGACGTGCTCCTACTTCATGAGTTTTTCATCTAATAGGTATGATAACATATCATTTTTCCTTAATATAGGTACTTTTGATCTTATTTTCCTAAAAGGTGCTTAATGGGGAAAATTAGTTAACAAGTTAAAGAAAAAAAACCAGTAGGTTTTTCTAATCTTTGTGTTATTATCTTATAAAATTTTATTAGATTAAAAGCTAGCATTATGTAATGTCAGTAAACATAAATTATGTTTTTTAAAAAATGAATTTTTATAAATATTTTTTGGTTCCTTTTCCAAATAGAAAATTAAAAAGGATTCATTACTTTTTTTTTGAAATAATTTAAAGATAAGCGTTTGAATGATATAAAATTTTAGAGTTGAAAGAAAAATAATTGATAATTAATCAATCAACTAAGCTTAATCTCATATAGTTAGGGTCGGTTGCATGAATCTTGCATTTATAATTGGTTCGGTTGGTAGTAATTAACTCTTCTGATAATCTTAGCGCAGTTCGTTATTTTAAGCTTATCTTTATATTTTTATAACTACTTCTTTAAAGAGTAAAACATCACCACCGGTGTGAACTTTTATTAATTTTAAAGCCAAACGGCACTTACATACCATGGAACGGACTTTACATTACTCAATAGCGAAATGTTCCATAAAAATAAATGCAAAATAAAAGCTACGATCTGTGCTAAACAACAAATCAGATCAAATACAAAGTAAGTAAATAATGAGCAAGTTGTGGATTTAAGCATTTATCTCTTCGGGTTTTTCCTCGTCGGAACTCTTGTGGTCTTGTAATCTTAAAGCTGCAAGACCCCAATCACAGTTGCATATACAAACTTCAACTGCATCTGGTGATAACCTTGTGTGTTTCTCTGAAATTACACGCTTCCCAGCGCTAAAAGCGGACTCCGATGCAACGGTTGAGACGGGAACAGCTGGAACTTCTTTGGCAATGATGGAGAGTATTGGAAATTTGTTGCTTCTTGCTTTCCACCATTCTAGAATATCGGTTTCACTATTCTCCCAAACAAAGTTGAGGTATGCGTCCACTTCAGTAAGACCGGATGCTGCAGCACGGGCCCGTTTGAGGAGTTGTTTAGCCGGATTGAATGATAATGAGCCCGACAATGATGAAGACCCGATGGTAGAGGAAGTAGTGTTTACAACCTTATCCTTATGCCGGTCGGCATAAATCTTAAATAACTCTCGCAAGTGCTCATCAATAGAGGCAGTTATAGCATGAACAGAAATATGTGCCATTTCTAAGAAAATATAATAACCCTCAAGTAGCTGTTGCGTACCTGTGATTCTTACGGTCGGGTCTAGTGCAGATGCAAGTAAGTAGATTGGGGGTATAGTACTGAAATATAAAATCCATTTATCTTTCATGGCCTTAATTGTGTCTTTTAAGAACTCGTCATCTTTGTATTGGTTAAAAACTCATGCAATGTTGGCCATATGCATTAAAACTTTGTGCAATGTGGGATAGTATACACCAGAGCAAAAAACAGTGGCATCATAAAAATATCGCAGCACAGTAGCCAATTTTGACAGTTTATCCTACATCTCTTGTTTCAAAATCGTTTTCTTTTCTTTGACATTTATAAAACATGTCATGTGTGCAGCAAATGGCATCGCATCCATCAACATCTCATAAGTCGAGTTCCATCAGGTAGGGCAATCAAGTTTAAAATGTTTCCAACTAAAATTGAGGCCATTTTCCAGACAATATTGCTTAAACTCTTTAAAAATTTTGGTCCTTGACTTAAAATAATGGATTGCCCACCTAATTGGAGTAATTTCATTACTCAAAACTTGAAGAGCTTTTTGGACAACTAAATTTAAAATATGACATACACACCTAATATGAAAAAATGCGGCATCATGGACAGGTTCTAATGATTCCTTCAATGTTTCAGCCGCAACATCGTTGTTTGAGGCATTATCAAATGTTATGCTAAAAACATTTTCATGATAAAAAAATTCTTTTAAACTTTCTGAAATTACATTGAATATGTTCCAACCAGTATGATCGACCTCCATCCACTTAAATGAAATGATACGTTTTTTAATGACCCAACTATCATCAATCCAATGTGCAGTTATACAATAACAATCTTGTCATAGTGGTGAAGTCCACATGTCACTAGTGAATGAGATAGAATGATCAAAAGCAGAGAAGTATGCTTGTAAGTTTGATTTACCAGCTTTATAAATTTTAAATGCCTCCCTCCTAGCAGTAGTCCTATATGTTCTTTTAAAAGCAGGGTTTAAGTATGATGTAATTCATTTTTCCATGTATCTATCTTCCGATTGTGTAAATGGTTTGTCAGTTAACATCATCCATTCTACCATGCCTTCTCTACAATCTTTTTGATTAAATTTAAAAATACCTGATCCGCCGACAGTACTTATAAGCTGTGTCTGATTGCCGGTACTAGTAGCTGCATCTGGACATAAATTCGGATACTTATGTTCCGTGTGACGTCTCAGTGTTCCTGTGCCAGAGTTCTTTTTGTGCGCGAGCTTTTGCTTGTAATGTTTGCAATGTGCGAACCTCGCATAGTTTTCATAACTATCCTTCTCAAAAACTTGGTCAAAATGCTCTCAAACCCATGCGGTGAACCTCGACGTCTTACCTTGTGGCGGAAGTTCGGCTTGATGGCTTGTTGAGGTTTGTTGAGAACCATCTCCTCCACCAACATTCCCTGCTGCCGTTGGCTCCACATCATCAACGTCATCATCAGAAAGTTGATCGTCGAGCCCCAAGTCGTATTGACTCATATCGAATTGCTCGTCATCGTCAGTTTGTTGGATATGAGTCCTATGGGTCGCCGGTCAGGAAAGGCCACCGAAAAATGATCTCAAACCGATGCGGGATGAAGAGCTTGAGGCATTTCCTTTTCCTCTTGATGCCATTTGTGTAAGGAAAAATTAAGCAGATCACGAGCTTCGAAAGTAGTTGAGGATTGATTGAGAATGAAGAAAATAATATTGAGTGCTTTAAAGAAATGAGAGAATATATTAGTAGAGAATGAGAGATTACTAAGATTGGTGTGAAGAAATGGTGGAAATGGCCTCCCTATTTATAGGGGAAGGCATTTTTTTTTTTTTACTAAAAAACCTTTACAAAAATAGTTGTTGGGGGGGGGGGGGGCAAAAAAGTAATTTATGGGGTCAAAAAACGGCTGTCAGCCGTTAGAGGGACTAAGTGTGTTATTTGCCCTTTTTTTTTTTGAAATTTTGGAACGTTGGTGACAGGTGACCGTTGGGCGCCACCTGTGCAGGGCTCCGTGCCGGTCTCTATCCATGCCGGGCCCAATTGCGAATTGGGTCGTGCCGAGCCCACTTGCCTCCTTCCGCTCATTAGAGCCCGTAACCAGCGCACCCTTAGTCGGATTTTAACCTGGCCCGTGCCGTGCCGGGCTTAACCAGTAATGAGCTGTGCTTGACGCGAGCCGGTCCCGAGCTGGGCCGGTCCTGACCCGGCCCAATGTTCGCCATTAGGTATGTGGGCTGTGAGAGTAAGATATGAGAGTACTAAGATTAGGTATAGGTATGTGGGTGGGCTTGGGCTATGAATGCGTTGGGAATAGGAGAATCAAGTTATTTCGGGTTCATTTAGGTTTGACCCGAATCTATCCGATTTCGAATGCTTTAGATTGGATAAGATTTAGGTTAACCCAAATCCCACTTATTTCATCAGCTAATTTGATCCTAACCCAACATATAAGATCTGGTTTGGAGTTAGGATTAAAAGCTTTTACCCTTACAGTTTCTGCTAATCCATCCTTTTCCATGGTGGAATAATGCAGGTTGGAATATAGGCCGACTCCTTTTTCTATTTTGTGCTTCAAAGCAAATATACCAATGTTTTGGCTGTTTTAGGTAAAATGGCAAAATTAGCTATTGATTTAACTGGATTTACCACGGTGGTAAACCTAGCACTGTTAGGAAATGAGTCAACCAACAAGGGCAAACAAGCACCCAAAAGTATAATATTCACTTGCGTGTTTATTATCCGAACGAGAAGATAATTTTGTTGCTATATGAATGAAATTAAAGGGTAAATGTCACTAATTGTCCTCAAACTATCACTTATGTTGCATTTCCATCCTTAATCTATGAAATGTTGCATAAGTCATCTTGAACTATGAATAATGTTGCATCATTCATCCCCACCCATTCCTACCATTAAAGCAAATTAAAAATGACTGATTTGAAAGAAAATGAAATATTGTGACCGAACTCAACATCATAGAAAAATTAAACGCAGTTTAGAGTTGGAGAAATGACTCTTTGGCCGTAAACCTTTGCCCACTTTTTTTATTAAAGTTCAATAATTTTTCCATTTTTTAAATGAGATGTAAACTTTTGCAAATTTATAAATAGTTAGTTCTAAAATTTTCTTTCTCATAGTTGATTGAGAGGAAAAAAAAATCCTAATAACCTTCTAACATTATTTTTTTTTAATTTTGAATTAAAATATTTAGTAATTATATTTCAAGAAAATTAAAATGTATAATAATTTTTATAGTTAATGGATCATTTAAATTATTAAAATTTTCTCGTATTAAATCTTTGTTCGACAAATGTGCTCCAACAAATTTAGCAAACTTTGATTACTGATTTGAAAGAGTGTAAGGTTTAGGACTGTAATGAAAGAGCAGGATAAGTTTTAGGACTAAACGTGTCTCCCTTAAAGTTCAAAATTTCGCCCCCCGAATTGGAAGAAAACCCTGGCAAACTCTGGAACTCATAGCCCTTCCGCCATGTTCTTGGTCGCCGGCTCCTACGAGCGTTTCATTTGGGGCTTCAAGCTCAAACCCAAGTCTCAATCTCTAGTCCAGCTCTTCTCCTACCCATCCCACATCTCCCCCATCACAACCGTTTCCGCCGCCGGCCCCGCCGCGGCATCCGGCTCGTCTGACGATACCATCCACCTTTACGACCTCCCTTCTGCGGCCTCTCTAGGCCCCCTCGACCACTTATCCTCCTCCGTCACTGCCCTCGCCTTCTACGCGCCGCCACACCTCTCCCTGCCCCGCAACCTCATCTCCGCCGCCGCTGACGGGTCGGTATCCATCTTCGACACCGACCCATATGTTCTGCTGAAGAGCTTCAGGGTTCATAAGAAGGGGATTAACGATTTGGCGGTTCACCCTTCTGGAAAGCTTGCTTTGAGTGTGGCTCGTGATGGGTGTTTGGGAATGTCGAATTTGGTGCGTGGGAAGCGGAGCTTCGCTTGCAGGCTGCAGAGGGAAGCTTCATTGGTGAAGTTCGATTTTAAAGGCGAGAGCTTTTTCATGGTTTCTGAGGAGAAGATTGGGATTCATGAGGCAGAGGACGCTAGGTTGGTCATGGAGTTGGACAATCAAAAAAGGGTTCTTTGTACTGCTCCTGGACAGGTTTTTTCTCTTTGCCAGTTCTGATTTGGTTTAAGTTCAGCGCAAGATGACATTTTTAATTTGGTCGTTAAAGGGTGCGACTAAGATTAGCGTTAGGCTTCGCTTGGTAAGAGCTAAGAAATTAGCAATTAGCATTAGAGGTTAGAAAATACCATCTGCGAGTAGCTTTCAGCCTCAGAGGTTTGGAGGAGTGCTCTCCAGTAGCTTTGCTTTCGGCTTAGGAGGTTAATATATTATTGTACTGCAGTTTGACATTAATGACAGCTGCTATCATCGACAAGAATCAGATTATGAGGAATAGTTAGAATAAGAAGTTATCAAGTCCCCTTCATTGGCCTCTGCCGTCTCATAAAGTTGGTGTTCTTGATATATTTCCTTTAGTTTTGAAATCCTAGCAGATTAGCTGTTTGAGTTTGTTCGACAAGACTATGTGTGGGAATAACTGAGGACCGGAATGTATCTTATGTTGATGTTTAGTCATTGCTTTTTCCAGTTACTTTTCTTATTTTTCTGATGTCTGCAATGTCTATGCTTCTGATCTGTCAGGGTGGTATTTTGTTTACCGCTGGTGAGGACCGAAATATCACCGCTTGGGACACACATAGCGGGAAGGTTGCTTACTGCGCTAAAGATGCACATACTGCTCGGGTAAAAGGTTTAGTTGTGCTTCCTTGGATGGGCAATGACCCATATGTAGTGGCATCGGCATCATCAGATGGATTCATTCGGGTATGGGATGTGCGTGCTGCTACTGAAGGGAAGTCAAATCCATTAGCAGAAGCCAACACGAAATCAAGGCTGACTTGTCTTGCTGGATCATCTCTTAAACGTGAGTGTTCTGCTAGTTGTTATCACTGTGTTGATTCTTTTTCTGGATTGCTTCAGTGTAATTTGTCTGGTGATCTGTGATATACTGTTTCGCCAATAAAATGCTAGCTCTCAAGTTGTTAAACCACGACAGATACTTCTCTCTCTATGCCTCTTCTTCCTTCACCGCCCAGTTCTGACCGCTAAAACATTGGTGCATCTAGATTTGTATTTTAACACGCATCTGCACGTGCTCAAACTCATGCTCCTTTGCATTCCATGTTCTATTTTTTTCTTGGAACCGGTGGAATATTTCTGGTGCAGTTACTAGGACCTGTTTTTGAAGACCTGCTTGGACATTATTTTGCAACTTCAAGGTTGTTAGATACTGATATCACATATTGCATTCACTGGCCATCTTTCGATACAAATTCCTTTCGCAATCCTAATAGATGCCCTGAGAGACGTTATTGTTGACATGTGCAAGTATAGTTAACTTCCATATTACTTTTCTGCAATTGATTCCTATGAACATATCTCAAGTGTAGATTGTTTGAGGTCACATTTACCGATATGTCCTTCACTATGTTTCTCCTATTACATATAGGGTCTAGTGATTCATATTAACGTTCTGTTTCTGAACCTGTTTGATCAGCTCTTAAACAACTGGAAGTTGGAACTAATGCTCATCAAGAACAGGATGCAGCGGTAGAGAATTTGTAACATAGTGGAAAGGGCTATTTCCTGTTTCCATTAGAGTTGCAAGGTCGTGAAATCAGGTTGCCCTTGGTTTTAGAGGTATATTGATCCTACAAACGAGTTGGCAGTTGTAAGTGTTTGTTCTTATCGATTGTGGTAGCTGCTATATACTTTTTAGAAATCATATTTATTAAGAGAAGGGGATGGTAGTATTTTGGTAATCCGAAGTTATATTACAAATTTTGTTAATCAGAAGGTGCAATTGATATGTTTCTCCTCTGGTTTCTTTTTTAAGACTGGCATTAGTAAACGCAAAAGTCTAGCTCTGTTTGTTGTTCTCTACGAATTTCGGACTGGGTTCATCAACATCTTCGTAACCCCCGGTTTCCTTGCACATTTCTCACAGGAAGCAGCAAACTATGGAGGTGTTTAGATGTGGAATTTTTTTTTTTCTCATTTTTCTCGTTTAAATTTCATTTGATAAAGGTTTGAGTAACTTGTTTAAATGTGTAAAGCTTTCTAAAGTTAGGAGACCTCGTGTGTTAAAATGAAAAACCTTGTTTTAGATTTTTTCACTTTATCAAATCAGTTTTCCGAAATTTACAAAACAAAATTGTTCACATCATTTAAATAAGTTATACAGTCAAATTTTTATCAAAGGAAATTTGGAAGAATAAAAAAATTCACATCCAAACACAATCAAATGTCTCACGAATGTTCTTTTTTAGGATACCCTTCTCTAATCCAATCTAGGTGGTTCCCTCCGGTTCTGGGATTTAAGATCAATAAGATTTCAAACTTTTGTCACATTGTATGGAGGCGTTATACTATCTACTAGGTAGAATTTCACCACTAATAGTAAAACTAACGATGTTAGGTAATTATTATTGAGAGAGGCAGAGTTATCATTTTAAATAAATATATGTAATTATGAAGTAGATAAGATAATTATTATTAGGGAAGTTACCATTCTACATAAATCTCTATAATCATGGAAGAAATAAAGTTTAAGATTTTAATTATTTTGTTAGAAAATAATCTCCTATTTTTAAATCAAAAAGCTAACATCATCGCAATTTGGTGTATAGTGTATGTGGAATTAGTGTGAAATTGGTGTTATAAATTAGCTGAACTAGTGTCTAGAATAATTATTCTGGTGTCTAAAACGGTTTTTACGGTGCTCAATGTAGTTTTTCTGATAACTTATTATTGTTGTATAAATAAGTTAGTTTGGTGTCTGGTACTGCGTTCTGGTTTGTAGTAGTGCTTTTTTTGTTAGTTTTGTGTTTAGTACTGCTATTCTGATATGTAGTAATGTTTTTTTTGTATCTAATTGTGTTAGGTTAATATATAAATTACCTAGTTTAGTGCCTAGGACTGGTATTTTAGTGTCTAATATTGTTGTTCTAGTATCTGTGAGTGTTTTCTTTTGTTTTTTTTATCTAATTATGTTAAATTGGTGTATAAATTAGTTAATATCTATGTTGGTCGACATCGGTTAGAATTTAAAATTTTAGCATCAACATTAAGAAATTGTAATTTATTTGAATCCTTTAACAATAGGAACAACAAAAAAGATTTTATTCTCCTAAAAAATATCATGATTATCCCTTAATTTAATGACAAAATCTAAAATTCAAATAACTTCATGGTCCATATAACTTCCATACCTTACAACTATTAGTATAGTTAGTATTTAGTCAGGAGATTCTACATTGCCGCTGTGGCAATCTATTGAAGAAAATGACAACAAATAAAACAGTAGCGTGTAAAAGATTTTTACTGGTTATTTGCTTGTTTCGGTTGTAAATGTAAATAAGTTTAGTTTATAAAGGGAATAAAGTGTAAAAAGATAAAATAATGTGTAATATTATATTTAAAAAATTCAGTAAATATAATTGTTAACATGTTAGTGGTAAATAATTTAGGTAGAAGTAAGAAAAATGGTACTAAATAGTGGTAAATACTTTGAGAGAAAGAGAGTTAATATGATGAGTTTGATTTAAGGTGAGATAAAAGTAAAAAAAAAATAGTATTAAATAATTTGAGGTAAATAATAGTATGTATTAACAGAACAAAAATATGGTGGGTGGAATGAAAAAAAGAAATGAGAATTAATGTAAGAAATTTTGTTTAATATGGAGAAGTGAATTAATGTAGGAGTAGTAACTGTGTTTGTTAATAAAAGGGAGTTAATAAAGCGAATGAAGATAAATTAAACCATCTGATAATCACATTTCAGTACTTTCAAGATTTTTCTTATTTTTTTTGTAGCCTCAGTTTTTCATTTTTTGTAATCACCTTTTTGGGACTTTTATCAATTTTTTTTCTATTTATCACCTTTTTTATTGTAAATCATTTTTTTTCTTTTCATCACTTTTATTAAACCGTTACCGTCTTTAAAATAATATTATCCTCTTTTTAAAAATTTTATTGCTTTTTAAATTTTATCCATTTTTAAAATTTTATCATGTTTTAAATAATATTATCACCTTTTCATAATTTTTATCGCATTTTACTAAATTTAATAGCTTTTTAAATTTTATCCCTTTTTAAAATATTTTAAATAATATTATCACCTTTTTAATAAATTTTAGGGTCTTTTCTTAATTTTTTATCATTTTTTTAAAATATTTATAATTTTTTTAAAACTATTGTCGTCTTTTATAGATGTTTATCGCCTTTTCATATCCTTTAAGGGTTAATGACAACATACCCCTATGGTCTAATGGAACTTACACTTTACCTCTATCTTCAAAAACTAATACTTTACCCTGACTTCATCTGTAGTGTTTTACAACAACTCCTGACATCCAAAATTGAAACATCTGATAACTAAATTTCATTAATTTTAAGATTTTTCATATTTGTTTTGTAACTAATTAAGCTTCAAAAAATATAAAAATGATTTTACACGAAAAAAAATAGATATACAAGAATGAATAAGTCAATCACTAATTTAGCGGGTAATTTTCTAGGGAATGTAGTTCACAAAGTGGCCTATAAATACATACCAGTGGTATAAATTCTGGCTAAAGCAGTTAAAAAACTGGCTTCTAACCATGTACCTATGGTTTCGACTCATGTCCCTAAAATTGAACCACAAAACCCTACAATTTATACAAAAAAAAATGTGGTTCATATTATGCCCTTCAAAAAGCTCACCACTAATGTAGCGGTTGCATATAGTGGCCCCTCAAATTAAACCACAAGGGCCCAGAAAGTGCAACACAGAAAAGCGGTTAATATTCTGACACCGAAAAGTTAACCACTAATTTAACGGTTTATTTTCTGGGGAATGTAGTTCCTAAATACATACTAGCGGTTTACACTCAGGCCCCTACAATTGAACTACAAAACCCCACAATTTGTACCACAAAAAAATGCAGTTCATATTATGGCCTCCAAAAAGCTCACCACAAATGTAGCGGTTGCATAAAGTGGCCTTAGGGGCCCATAAAGTGAGTCACAGAAAAAGCGGTTAACATTTTGGCACTGAAAAGTCAACCACTAATTTAGCGGTTTATTTTCTGGGGAATGTGGTTCACAAAGTGGCCTTTAAGTACATATCAGCAGTATAAATTCTTGATAAAGCAGTAAAAAACTGGCCTCTAATCGTGTACCAATGGTTTTGACTCAGGCCCTTAAAATTGAACCACAAAACCCCACAATTTATATCACAAAAAAACTATGGTTCATATTATGGTCCTCAAAAAGCTCACCACAAATGCAGCAATTGCATAAAGTGGTCATTTCAAATTAAACCACAAGGGCTCAGTAAGTGCACCATAGAAAAGCGATTCACATTTTGGCACCGAAAAGTAAATCACTAATTTAGCAGTTTATTTTCTAGGTAATGCGGTTCACAAAGTGGCCCCTAAATACATACCAGCGGTATAAATTATGGGTAAAGCAGTTAAAAAGCTAGCCCCTAACCGTGTACCAGCGGTTTCGACTCAGGCCTCTAAAATTGAACTACAAAACACTACAATTTGTACCACAAAAAAAATGCGGTTCATATTATGGCCCCCAAAAAGCTTATATGCAATGGTTGCATAAAGTGACCCTTCAAATTAAACCACAAGGGCCCAAAAAAGTGCACCACAGAAAAGCGATTAACATTCTGGTCTCGAAATGTCAACGACTAATTTAGTGGTTTATTTTTTGAAGAATGTGGTTCACAAATTGGCCCCTAAACACATACCAGTAATATGAATTTTGGGTACAGTGGTTCAAAAACTGGCCCCTAAATGTATACCAGTGGTATGTATTTAGGGGTCACTTTATGAACCACATTCCCAAGAAAATTAACGCTAAATTAACCCTAATTGACTGTTTATCCCCTTTATTTTTTATACCCTACACTTTGCCACCTAATGTTTTAGATATTTTCTATAACAACTTCTAAAACTGTATTTTAGTATCTTTTTAAGGTCAATTAGATACAAAAGAAATACAAAAAATTGATAAATTACAAAAATTTTGGTTATCAGGTTTAATTTAGTATCTCATAAGTTGTTGTACAACACTATTAAATTAAGTCAGGGTAAAGTATTAGTTTTTAAAGATAGGTGGCAAAGTGTAAGTTACATTACACCATAGGTGGAGATGTTGTAATTAACACTGAAATTGCTAGAAAGGTGACAAGATCGATGAAAAGGTGATAAATTAAAAAAAGGTGATAATAATTTTTGAAAGGTGATAAAATTTTTAAAAACTATAAAATTTAAAAAGATATAAAATTTTTCAAAAAAACAATAAAATTTTGGAAAAGGCAATAAAATCATTATAAAGGCCTCAAATTTTGTCATCTTTTTCATATCTTTATCGCCTTTTTCATATCCTTATAGCCTTTTTTCATATTTTTATCGTCTTTCTTCTTATTCTTATCACCTTTATGTAATTAATACTAATCCCCACACAAAATCTAGTTTTGATTTTCTCCCCTTATTCGTCGTCATTGTTTCGATGTCTATTTCCACCATATTGTTGCCTCACTCAATATCAACACATAACCGCCACACCACTTTTTTTAGATTCAATCTCCCTTGTGAATTCATTGAAGTTTTATTTTGGAGATTTTAGAGTGAAGTTTTTTAATATGTTTGTAATTTTTTATTGCTGTGGTAAATAAAACCTAAATATGCAGGTTCCGAGTTAAAAAGTCAATTTACAATCCAACGACTATGCTCCTACCTCCTAATCTAATTGCTAAGAAGTCATTAGATTAGGAGGTAAGAGTATAGCCATTTGACGTTCTAACGCCTTTTAACCCGAAACCTGGAGCTCTAGCTTTTAACATCAATTGCAAATTACAAACATATTAAAACACCTCACTCCAAAATCAAACTTCAACTAAGTCGTCAGTGTGGAACTGAGTTTGAATCTGAAAAATAAAAAAAGTGAAAAGTGGACGATTGTGTGTTGAAGTTGTATGCGACAACATTGTTGGCATAGAAATAGGAAGCGAAATGATGAAAAAAAATAAGGGGAGAAAATCAGTAACAAAGGGAAAGTAAGTATTACTTTTATTGTTTTGTATTTATAGTAAAAAGGGAATGGGTTTTAGGAGTTAGATATTAGGTGGTGATTAGTAATAATTACATAAATTACAAAAAAGGATTAGGAAAGACAAAAGGCGAAAAAAATAGGGAAAATGATATAGTGAAAGGAAAAAGGTGCCTAAAATAGTCATATTTTAAAAACTGTTGTCACATATGTGCTGATTGTTTTTGCTTTTTTTGTGATTTTGACGCCTTTATGGTGATTGTGTCACCTTTTTTATTGAATTAGTAACATGTTTCCAATAATGTATATTACTGTGACTTTTTATTGATTAAGCGAGGAAAAGCGATGTTGTATTGGATGGTGGTGAGAATGAAGACGTTTCTACATCGAAGAAAAGTCGAAGGGATGAGAGGCTGCCTGGTGCATGGAATAATTATCAATGAGTAAATTGGTATTGGTCGTTGGTGTGTGTTATTATTTACTATGGGTATTAGAGTTTATGTTCAAATATATGCAAAAGGGCAGAAAGGGAGAGATGAAAAAATGCTGGATTGGCATATGATAATGTTGTAAGTATATTATAAGTTGAATTATAACAGTAAGAGTAATAAGATTATAATGAGATGATTTTATGTTTAGGCTTATTGTAACAATTGACGGGAAATGTCATCTGATAAAAAAAGTGTGTATGAAAACAAAGTCAAAAAGAAGAAAAAGTTGAACTTAAAGTCTACAATTTTCACATTTTGTATGATGATGAGGAAGTTGGGAAAGGAGAAAGAAGAGATACTGAAAGAAACAGCTTTTGTGAGTTTATTAGGAATAAAATTGCATACTGTGTGGGCGGACTTGGTGTTTCCATTAATTCAAAATTTTTAATTGAAGAAGAGGACTATTTGAATAGATGGGAGAGAGTATAAGATTAAAGCAGAGGATTTCACTAAAATAATGGGGATTAAGGATGGCACTGAATGAATTGAGTTGAATCGAGGTGAGGTACCTAGAGAAGATTTGGTGGCATATTATTGCTGGAAGGAACGGGACAGAAGGTGGACTATTAGGAGAGAAGTTGTAGAGCATGATCAGTTGAAGAGTAATGATTCAGAGAAGGTGTAGAGAGCATATGCATTGTATTGCATGACTCATATTTTGTGTCGACCAATTCTAAGCCAAGTTGGTCTAGCCTATCTTGGATGTGTTGGCGTTGTCAGCAAGATTGAGGAAAAGGCTTGGGCAAGCTTTGTAGTGGATCAATTGGTTGTAGGAATTGAGAAGTGAAAGATGAAAAAATAGAAAAAATTGACGGTATGTGCTTTATTTCTACAAGTAAGTGTTGTTTATGCATATTGTAATTTGGTGCATATTATTATTTTGCATATATATTTGATTGAATCTATGTTTTGTTTATGTGGAAAAATGTTTTTTTGTGATGAAAGTTGTTGCTGGTGAATTGAAGAATGACGGTTTGAACCCAATAGTGGTTCAGCTTAATAAGGAAATGACTCATAGGTTATTGGCCAAGATTGATATAAAGGTTAGGGGAGATATGGAGGGCAATTATGATGAAAGTTATATGAATGAAGATAATAAAGATATTGAGGAGGAAGGAGAGATGAAGAGAGATAGACATGATGTAGATGAGCTGGGAGATGGAGATTATGCAGATGACGTGAATAAAGAATATAAGTCATATGAGAATAGGAAGGAACGAAATGCTGATTTAAAAAGTGTTATGAGGGGGGATAAGTAGGAAGCCTGTAGATGAGGATAGAGAAAAGTTGAATAAGTTAGTTGATGATATGGGGAAGCTAGTGCTAGAATATCAAAGAAGGACTGACGTTACTATGATTCGATTGATGCAAGAAACTCTAAAAGGTACAATGGAAAAGGTTGCTCAAACTGTTAATATGCTTGGTGTATAAGGAGCAACAAGACTGGCCAAGGATGACAGAGTAGATACTTATGCATTGAATGTGCCAACACCGAAGAAGGTTCCTACTTCAAGATATCCTGATAATGATGAAGACAAGGATGCTGGAACACTTTACGAAACGATGAGTTGTTTCCCATGATGGGGACTGTGAAGGAAAAGGTGAAAAATTTTAAAGAACCACGCAAGCGGAAGATTGATGATCATGAGGTATGTTTACCAAGAATGAGTGATTTAGAATGACCTGTCGGGATTAACGTTGGGAGCTCTTGCAAGAAGAAGTTATAGGTTGAAAATGTAAGAGATGATTTTGAAATTGAGGGGAAGTCATCTAAAAGAAATGATGAAGATGATGAGGTAATTAGTGCTTAGCTGATTAACTGTTTGCTTGTTAATTAAATACTTAACTAGTTTCCACTAATTGTAGGACATGAAGGATAAGTTGAAATTTTTTATGGAGCAAGATATAATAGGAAGAAAATCAGAGCGTGATGTAATTTCATCACATTGGCGAAAATCACCTTTCTGCATGGTTGGAAGAACAACAAGTTGTTTCAGGGAAAGGTATTGGGCTATGCCTTATATGGTGGCAGTTCCTATTGAGGATAGAACTTATTGAGTGATCCAATATGCTCTTTCAGATAATATAGACGATATGAGGTATACTCATTAACTTTATATGATTGTAATGGGTTAATGCAATGATTAACTTTATATGATTATGTTGTTTGGTAGTGAGGTTCTTACTATATCACCATCCGGCTATGAGTTGGTAAGAAAAGATGTTCAGACGTTGAGGCCATGTAAGTAATTGTTTTCAACTGCTATCAGTTATATGGTGACTGTTCTTTGTGTAAAGAAGAAAGAGAAAACAGATGGTGTTCGTTGTTGGTGGTTTCCGATAGAATTTTCGGTCCGTATGAATATAAAAGTCCATTTTAGATGTTTGTAATTAAATGTGGTAATGAATGAATTTATTTTTTACAAAGCGGTGTACGACACCAGGGGGTGAAGCATGCGCTTTTGAATAAACTGTTGACCATGGATGGTTTGATCTTGATGTAGGGGTTCGACGGCATCTTGAAAAGGTTTTATGAAAATTAAATATTTGAAATATTGTCATTACATTTATCAGATTATTAACATGGTCTAATTTTCTTTTGCAGATTTATGTATATTAGATAAACAAGTGCATTTGTGGGACTCCATGTCACCTAGCAAACCCGTGCATGAGCATAGACATTGGATATCACACATTGTAAGTTTGGTTTTGACTTAATGGCTGTTTGAAAGCTGTAATGAGAGGGTGATTATAGTGGAGTTCTTTTAATTGTAGGCTAGAGCGCTCGAGTATATTATTTTTATCAAAAGGGTATTGTTTTTTGGATTTTCATCGTGTAAGAGTTCCAATTACAGAGCAACCAAATGGGTATGACTGTGAAATTTTTACTTGTATGCTAATGGAGAAGCTGAATCTAGCCACATTTTTCAACAGTGAAACAGTATGTTACACTCTCCATTCACTACTTAGGTATATTTATTCAATATTATTTTCTAACATTTTTATGGTGTTACAATGGGATAGCCATAAACAACAATGTAAGTTGTTGGTTCGAATTTTGTGTGGTGAAGAGAATAGCAATGCCCAGCTCTTAATAAAAGCAGCAACATCGTGGCACGAAGCACAAGTAGTTGAACGTGCTCCAGTGGTAGTTGATCTTAAATATATTCTCTCATCAGGTGATATATATGTACGACCTGCTAAGAAGCGAAGAACACGTGCTGGCTAAGTAAAAAATGTGAAAGGTGAAGTTTTTAGTACAGCAACAATATCAGTTGTCGAAGTTAAAAAGCGCAAAAGGAAGGGGCAAGGGAAAGGGAAAGGGAAAGGGAAAAGTAAAGGCACTAAGAAAAAGAGTTGATTACGTGATTGAGTGCGCTAATGTGTAAGAAAGATAGTTTTGGAAATTGTCCATGTTTAGATGTTTCCAATGAAAAACCAGCAACGAAATTGTGTCGCATGTCAATATGTAACCATGAAAACTGTTAAGAAATAGAGAAAGGCGACTTCTGAGAACAGAAAAGCAACAAAATAGCATTTCTGAAGTAAGCGACAAAATACCATTTCCGAAGTAAGGTGTTACTGGTTGAGTTTTAGGGGTCTTCCTTTTTATTTTTTTGCTTTTTTAAAACCTTCATCACATTTTTGGAATTTTCTCGCCTTTTTAAACTTTCTGTCATTTGTTATATTTGCTTTTGCTTTTTGAAATTATTATCATTTTTTAAAATCTTTAATCGCTTTTGTAAAATTCTTTTCGTCTTTTCTAAAAAAAATTTCACATTCCCCAGAAAATTAATTGCTATGGTTGAATTTTAGGGGAATTATTGGGAACCACTTTTACATGGTGCACTTTCTGGGTAATTGTGGTTAAATTTGTGGTGCCACTTTATGAATCACTTAACCCATACTTGATACCGCTCGTATGTATTTAGGGGTCCTTCATGAATCACATTCCCCATAAAATTAACCAATAAATTAGTTTTTTTTTGTGTATATCCATTTATTTGGTGTTAATTCATTTTAGTATTTTTTAAATTGTAATTAGGTATGCAATAAATAGGCAAAATGTTAAATTTTAATAAATTTGGTTATCAGATGTTTTAATTTTGGAGATTAGAAAGTGTAAAACACTAAGCCATAAAGGTGGGGTTAGGTGTTAGTTGTGAAGATATGGAGCAACGCGTAAGTTACATTGACCATAGCGGAGATGTTGTCATTAACCCTTAAAGGATAGGACCCCGCTATTAAATTTCCCTAACCCCCTTTGAATTTTTACAGCTACCCCTGTAACTTCATTATTTAATGTTCCTCCATTTTTTTTTGCTCCCATTGCCCCTAGGTCTTTCTTTCCCTCCCCTCACCTTCCATATTCCTACCTTTCATCTGCAAACAATGTCCCACGATGCTACTGGAGACTATGTGAAGGAATTACCATGCGATTTCACGACATACATAATCAAAAGACTACCAGCTCAAAAGAAATTATAGGAGGAGGCTAGAATATTTATTTAAAAAAGTGAAAAAAAATAAAAAAATACTACTTGAATTTTATTAAAGCAATTAACATAAAAAATTGATAATAATTTAAAATAGCAAAAAAAAATATATAACAAGTGACAAAGATTTAATAAAGGCACAAGAAATTTAAAAAAATGTGAGCAAAATTTTAAAAAATTGAAAAAAATCATTAATATTATTTAAAAAACAAAAAAAAAAGTAGAAAAGGCTTGAAGAAATTTAAAAAGGCGATAAAAATTCAAAATAAGCGATAATAATTATTAAAAGGTGATTAAAAATTAAAAAAATAATAAATATTAAAAAATGATAAATTTAAAAAAAGCACTTAAAAACCATAAAAAGCTATATAATTTGTCAAAAAAGTAATAATAATTATTAAAAGGTGATTAAAAATAAAAATGTGATAATAATTCAAAAAAGTGATAAATATTTTTAAAAAGTGATTAAAAACCAAGAAAAGTGATACAATTTGTAAAAAAAAATAATTATTATTAAAAGCTGATTTAAAATTAAAAAATTGATAATAATTTAAACAAGCAATAAATATTTTAAAAAAGTGATTAAAACCCAAAAAAAATGATATAGTTTTGGATATCAGAAGGTATAAAACACGAAGGCATGATGGTGGGGTCAGGTGTTAGTTTTGAAAGATACAGAGCAACGCGTAAGTTACATTGACCATAGGGAGATGTTGTCATTAACCCTTAAAGGATAGGACCCCACTATTAAATTTCCCCAACCCCCTTTGAATTTTTCCACCTACCCCTTGGAACTCCATTATTTAATGTTCCTCCTTTCTTCTTTGCTCCCATTGCCCCCAAGTCCATCTTTCTTTCTCATCACCTTCCATATTTCTACATTTTCTCCGCAACCAATGTCCCACAGTGTTGCTGGAAACTATTTGAAGGAATTACCATGCGATTTTAGGAAATCCATGATCAAAAGACTAACGCCTCGAAAGAAATTTTAACCCTCAACAACTATCTACTTAGACCCGGAGTCCACGTTTCTCACCTCTTACAGCCGGTATTTTTCGATTTTAACTGCTAAATTTGTTAAGGGATTTTATATGTAAGATGTTAGAGAAACAAAAACTATTTTAAAAAACCGTCTGTGAATCGAATATTGTGAACAAATGGAGATAGAGTTTTTGTTGTAGAATTGTTGTGTATTAGGATATTGATTTAATTGGACATCAAATGAAATTAGAAATGTAGAAAGGCGACATATTATGTAAAAAGGCGGTAACAATTATGAATAAGCGATTAAAAATTAACAAAGATGATAATAATTTAAAAGCGAAAACGATGATAAAAAGACAAGAAAAATTGAAAAAAAAAAGCCATAAACATTAAAAAAGCGAGAAACTAGAAGAGGGGCTATAATATTATTTAAAAAAGTAAAAAATACTACTTGAATTTTATCAAAGCTATTAACATAAAAAAAATGTGATAATAATTTAAAAAAGTAAAAAAAATATATAACAAGTGACAAAGATTTAATAAAGGCGCAAAAAATTTAAAAAATGCGATCATTATTTTAAAAAAGTGATAAAATAAAAATTACAAAAAAGAATTAATATTAGTTAAAAATGCAAGAAAAAAGTAGAAACGGCTTGAAGAAATTTAAAAAGGTGATAAAACTTTGAAATAAGTGATAATAATTCTTCAAAGGTGATAAATATTAAGAAAATGATAAATATTCTAAAAAATTGATTAAAAACCAAAAAAAGCTATATAATTTTTCAAAAAACCAATAATAATTATTAACAGGTGATTAAAAATAAGAAAAGTGATAATATTTTAAAAAAGTGATTAGAAACCAGAAAAGTGATATAGTTTATAAAAAAAAGTGATAATAATTATTAAAAGGATTTTTAAAATTAAAAAATGTGATAAATATTTCAAAAAGGGATTAAAAACCAAAAAAAGTGATAATAATTATTAAAAGGCTTTTTAAAATTGAAAAATGTGATAAATATTTAAAAAGTGATAAAGATTTTTAAAAAGTGATTAAAAATAAAAAAAAAGTGATATAATTTGTAAAAAAAGTGATAATATTTATCAAAAGATGATTTAAAATTTAAAAGCTCTATAATAATTTTAAAAAGTGATTAAAACCCAGAAAAAAGTCATATAATTTGTCAAAAGTTTGATAATAATTATTAAAAGGTGATTAAAAATAAAAAAGGGGATAATAATTCAAAAAAGTGATAAATTTTTTAAAAAGTGGTAAAAAATAAAAAAAAAATTTATAAATATGAAAAGAAGTGATAAAATACAAATTGTAAAAACCCATTAATATTATTTAAAAAAGCGAAAGAAAAGTAGGAAAGGCTTGGAGAATTTTAAAAAGGTGATAAAAATTATAAATAATCGATAAGAATTCGTAATTGGTGATTAAAAATTTTAAAAAATGATAATAATTCAAAGCAGGAATAAAGATTTTGAAAAGGCAATAAAAAAAGTGATAAATATTTAAAAAAATTGGTAGAATAAAAAATTGTTAAGACGCATTAATATTATTTAAAAAAGCAAAGGAAAAGTAGAAAATGGTTAAAGAATTTTAAAAAGGTGATAAAAATTGTAAATAGTCGATTATATTTATTAATAGGCGAGTAAAAATTAAAAAGGCTATATTAATTCAAAAAAGTGATACAGATTTTAAAAATATGATTAAAGAAATGTGCTAACTATTAAAAATGTTAAACAATAAAAAGTAAGAAAAGGCTATAATATTATTTTAAAAAACACAAAAAAATTGAAAAGGAGACAAGTATGTTATAAAAGGAACTAAAATTTAACAAAAGCGATAATAATTTTAAAAAGCGAAAAAACTATGAAAAGCGATTTATATTGTAAAACCGCGCTAAAAATTCAAATAATGCGATATATATTTCAATAAAACAGTGATTGTGTAATTTAAAAAGAGATATTGTTCACAAAATGTTATTATTGTTAAAGAATATGATTGTCTGTGAAACTGTTAACCCTTTTATGTTAGATTTCAAGTTACATGCAGTTTTCATACTGTGACATGCAATTTGATATGTATAGAATATGCTCAGTGTATACCGTGGACATGTCAATGTGAAGTCATTGTTTGAGTGGTTTAATGGGTTCCTAAATACTGTGAAAGATATTGTTAAAGCAACCGATATGTTCAACGCAGTCAAAGTACTAAAGTCCAGCTACTACGACAGACATTTAGTTCGTGCACTTCGCCACTTTTGGTAGGATACACACATATGTTTCACTTCTCAATTATAGGAGAGATAACTATGACACCTGCAGATTTTGTAGCAATAACTGGCTTACGTTGCAGTGGCGATAGGATACTTATTGATGTGAACTTATGCAAAGATACCTCCCGCCTAAAATTGCTAGTTGGTGATGGTTGGGAGATATTCCATCAAAAGAAAAAAAGGTTCATGAAAGCTCATGTGGTTGAGCCTGGTTTTTAGGTGAAAGGGTTTTCAGACAACACATTAGCTTTCGACAAGTGCATGACAAGACCATTCTGAACCCCCTACCAACATCCATGTTCAACCATAAATGGCACCATGTGGAAATGACAATAGCAATTCAAGGATCATTATAGGACAATAATTCAATCATTTGGCTTTCTAGTACATTTCAGTTGTGGTAGGAGGGCATGATGAAGGAGCTGGGTGAAGCCATGAAAGGTGGGGACCCAGGTGCATCTACCAGCGGCTTAGTTGGGACATCTATGTCTACTGTTGCACGTGAAACATATATTACAATAGAAGGAGCTGAAATACAATGACCTGCTACGTTTATGTTGCTCCCAGATCTCGAGACAGGAGAGGTTAAACTGCTAAGAATTCTAAGCATTGAGAATGTGTTTAAGAAGGCTATTGAGAAGTTACTATTAAGAAGGCTTCTGATTTTAAAATGTAATGTATAGGTGAAGAGAGACACTATTGAGAAGTTACTGCGCTTGGTGGCAGGTTTTAAGAAGGCTGTAACAGACAAAATGTGGAAAGATGCGAAGAAATTGTCTTTGAAATAGTGTATAAGTCTATAGTTTATATAAAATTTTGTTTTCAACTATGACATGTTAATGATATATCTTATGGTTCCAGGTGACATGTGGAGGAACAACTGCAGATGCTGGCTTGGAACACAGGCAATATCGCCATCCTGGCAAAGAAGTGGTGCAGGACGAAGGTTCCCACAGTGATAGAGATGAGAGCGATGAAGTTGGTGTTGAATCCCATTCAGAAGGAGATGAGGCAGATGACGATGGCCAGCATGAAGATATTGTTGGTGAAGAAGATTTAGATTCTGATGGTGGGAATGAAGAGGATGAGGAAAACAATGAAGATGACTCAGTTGCGGAGTCGGATGATGAACCTGGGTCAGACTCAGATGAGCCTGCATCTGGTGGATGGTTCGAAGGCCGTACTAAGCACATGGAGGATAGGCCTGCAGCTAAGAGGGGAAGGAGAAGGTGAATGGCATTGGAACTAGGATGTTTTTCAATTTCCTTTACAGACAATATGATATGTTTTTCAATTTTGTTTCAAGACAATATGCATAATTTTTGAACTATGCCATGTTATATCGATGTACCGTGGATGCTAAAATGTTATTCCTTTGAATCTTTATATAGATTGAAGTATGATAAATATATTATTTAATTTCTCTTTTTTCCCATTAATATTTATTTGTATAAAAAAACACTTTTATCAACATATTCTTGCATTTCAATTAACCCTATCGTCTTTCTTTATATGTTATCGTCTATTTTCAACTTTTGTCATTTATTTTGAACTCAAATTTCCTTTTTCCATGTTAAATCGCAAATTAGGCACACACGTTTGTTAAGATGGCTATTTCACCCCACAATTTTGTTAAAATAAATCACATACATCTATGGTCTTTCTAAACACAATAATATCATTCCATAATCCCAGGCATTACAGTCCCAGGTTTTAAATGAATACACGGTTCAACATAATAAAGCCATCTCTTATATTAACCCGTACTAAAATAATGCCTCCATGTACCTTGAAAGCTATTTTCAGCATTATGGTCATAACAGTTAGTTGCCTTGTAGCATTTAAAAAAACCAGATTCCTTTGTGTTGAAGGTCCATCTTATGAATTGAGATCTCAACAAAGTTTGGATTGAATTATCATTACCTGTGAAGGACAGTGTCGTTCTCCAATTGCTTCAAAGTCTGGCACTGAAGTGGTTTGACTTTTTTCATTATTTGGGGCAACTGCAGAACCTTAAAAGATTGTGTGGCCATTACTAACATAATCATCCGGGATAAAGCTAGGCGATTTGTTAAGAACAAAAACAAGCTCCTCAACATTCCTTGTTTTAGGATATTATTTGTCAACTTTGGATTCTTTCACGCACCCACGGGCTTTGTGGTTATTTGATCTACATTTTCTGCACTTCAACCTTCGTTCACCAATATTTGATTTATTCCTACCACGCCTTCTACCAGTGATGACAACTGGATTATGAACTATATCGAAATCAAGAACTGTAGCCTCACTATCCATAGTATTCAATCATTCTGGCCTCTTGGTGTACAACTTTCCAACTCGAACAATTAGCGTATTCAATTCTGCTCTAACTTCATTATACCCTTCTTCATCACATCTTGCTGCAAGATAAAAAATTTGATTACCCATGGTAGTCAGCTGTGACCGTCTTGCATTGTACACCCCCTTCATACCAGCAGAAAAAATTTCTGTAACACCAAAATTTTTACCCAGTTTTTTAGCATCCTTTGTCCATCTTTTAATGATCAATCTCTCGGGGATCATCCTTGCATTTTCTAACTTCAGGGCTGAGAAAATATGGCGACTTGGAATTCCTGGTACATTGCCATAACATTGAATTCATTACCACAACTATAAATATTTAGCAATTAAAAAACATTAACTACAATTCAATTGCATTAATAACTTAATTTGAATCATGAAAATACCTCTGTAAGTTGGCTCTTTGCATGAACATTCCTATATCTCTCTCTCAAACAAGTGATGTACTAGCCGTGGTTCAGCCATGCAACCATATCGACCAACATGGTACATTTTTTCCTTCCCATTCATACAATGTAACACATCAGAATAATTTATCTTTTTTATTATCTCACCACGCACTTTCTGGAACATTGATGAGGTGAACACTTCAGCTGCATGCCTTTCAAGTGTCTTAAGATGTGTAATAAATTAAGGATTTGTGTGTCTGCTCTTAAAATTGTTTAGCACCTCAATCTAGCGTAATCTTTCTAATTCATTATCAACCTGTCTTACAAATTCATACAACTTAAGCTTACTTCCAAGAAACCTTTTTTGATAAAAATTGCATCCCTTTTGATCTTTGTGTACTTGTCTGCCCTGCAAAAAAATGTTGTTTCAAATAACAGATAACCCACATTTCACGCATTTCATATGTTTCTTACACCCATTCATTATCTTCTAGATTGAACATGGCAACAATATTTGCCCATTACTTCTTGAACTCATCCACATTATCCATATTATTCATTATCTTTGTGAAATGATCTCCAAATCCCTCAACCTTCACATTCTCTTTACAATTGCCTTGTAAGTGCCAAAAGCTCAGGCGGCATTTCGCATCTGGAAACACTCTCCTTATTGCAAGTCTCATATATGATAACCGCTCTAGGTGCCTTTCTACCTATATAGTTCAAGAACCTTTCTAGCAGCCACACATAACCTTTTTCAGACTGATCAGACACGAGTGCACATCCAAAGACAATGCTATTATAGTGGTGGTTCACCCAAATAAACACAATATACGGCATCCTGTATTCATTCGTTTTGAATGTCACATCAAATCCAATAACATCACCAAAGCATGCATAGTCCATACGCATTAAACTATCAGCCTAAAAAATGTAATGTAACCTATTTTCCTTATCAACTGCATATCAACAATAAAACTCAGGGTCTCTACTTGCATAACAGGTTAGGTATGCAATTGCAGTCTTTACATCACTATCTAAAATTTGCTCTCTCCTGTCACTATCTACATAATTATACAAATATTTGGTAGTAAACCCCACGCTACCATAGCCTCCAGCAACCTACACCATGTAATCTATAATTTAACTTCTCTTCACACCAACCTTTCTCATTTGTTTGGCTTGCTCCTTATCAGCAACATTGGTTCGTCTTTGAGATCTGCATATATGAACTTATTCTTGTTCGGCAAGGTCATAGTTATGCCTGGTATTTAATTCTTTTACCATATATTTTCCTGATACGCAGTTGTAATTAACTCAAAATGATGTTCTGCAACCGCATCTACTCACCCTCCTAGGTTCTCTCACTCTATCTGCTGGTTCCAATTTTGGTTTATTGTGGCCCTCCTTCCTATAAACCCATTTACGCCTATATACGATTCCCCCATTATCAACTTTAATATCTTTCCTTTTGGTAGAAAATCCCATCACATTTGTATATCTGTTATAGAATTGCTCAGCCTTTTCAATAGACTCAAATTCTATCTCATGAAAATCTTTTATCCCCAAAGTACAACTGGTTTATTTATCTTCATAACCATTGCATTCCATTCATTCCCTGTTGGAATTTCATCTACCTTCTTATGTGATTCTTGAGTCAAACCAATTTGATCATCACTATGTATATTATCACCATGATCACTTTCCACTTCCTGTGAACAAATCTCATGAAATCCACTTATTCTTACTGTCATCTCACTTGGTATTCCTTTCATTTGCCATGTTCTTTGTCCATCCGATTCTTCCTCTCCGTACGTCAATTGCCCACCAAGTTCATTATAGTTGTATATTTCTATCACCTGCATAACACACGTGAATGTATTAACAATTAACAGTTTTTTAAAACAATAAATGCTTCCATGATATCTTCCCACAACAGTGTTTACTCTCATTTCTTTTACAACATATATCCACAACAGTCACTTTTTTACTCACAAATGTCGACTTTCCCGCTCCATAATCAATTTTTACATAGTTAAACGCTTATATGTTAATAGAGTCGCTTTTTTTTTTTAACTTATTTATTGAGGTAATTTCTTTTTTTGGTATAAACATATAATCACATGTTCATATCCTTCATCGCCTAAATAACGCTAATTAACTTATCAACCAATACCTCATAAACCAACACCTCAATTGAAACATGACTTACGAAAAAAACAAAAGGGAGTTTTATCAAATGTGATTAGTTTGTTTTTAAAAGCTATTTGAATAGGGAGCTCTTCTCTAAGCTTTTCCCAAACCCTTAAAAAACATATGTAAAATATATAGATTAATTATCACTACTTACCTAATTCCTTAAGGCGCCCTCACACAAAAACTTATGCGTTTGATCATTCACACCTTCGCCAATGATGATTCACACCTTATCACTTCATGATTCATGTATGCTCTACATTCACATTCCCTTTTTGCATTGTTCCTCCATTCATCTTCTTTGGACTTAAGAAATATGAAAAACAATAAATAAAACCAAATTAACCTTACTTTACATTAACTCCTGCTTCCAAATTTCCTCGACCCACCCATCTACCTTCTTTCATTATATTAACTCTTTACTAGCAAACACAACACTTGTATGACATTTATTTTCATTTCCGCGTCAAATCAAATTCATCACAATAACTCTTATTCCTTTTTCCTTTCCATAAACTCAGTTCTAAGTTAATACCACTATTTCACTTAACCTTACAAATGCGATTTTATTTTCTACTCCTACATTAAATCAAATTGATCACATTAAATTTCATTCCCTTATCCTTCCACCCACCAGCTTACTTATTTCTTTCAAACTCTTTAATGACATTTTTAAAGTCAACAATTATATTTACTGAAGTTTGTAATATAATATTACACATTATTTCATATTTATAGTATTTATTCCATTCATAAATTAAACTTATAAGTGGGAAACTTATAACTATATTTGGTATTTTAAAAATCATAAATAAAAAAAAAATGATTAACATCATAAACGAGCGATAGAATAAAATAAAAGCAATAACAAACCAAAAAAAGTGATTGTCAGTACGAAAAGATGACAAAAGAAAAGTGATAATAGTCTAAACAAACTGATAATGTCTAGAAATCGATTGACTGACCTAAAAATATGATAAAGGATCAAAAAATGTGTTTGCTTGAGAAGAAAACTGCCGTAGAACTTTGATTGCTAATCAAAACAATTATGGTTAAAAATCAGGTGACATGAAGTTAAACAGCTAACACGCAAATTATGAATCACCAACTCTGTGCTTTACAATTAAATATGTGGTTTCCAATAAGGGATTTTGAATATACACCACACATTTAGTGATTTAAAATCACGGGTCTGCTATTATATATATAAAAAAAGACAATAAATATAAAAAGTGTTTAAAAACCAATAAATGCGACAAAAAATTTAAGGCGAACAGCAATTTTGCAAAAAGAAAAAAAATGATAATGAGCCAGAAAAAGTGATTACTTTTACTTGAAAATAATTGATTATTGGTTTATCGACTTTTTATTTTCGTTATCGCATTTTTCTGTCAATTGTCGCCTATACAACATTCCATCGCTTTTCTAATAAATTAATCATTTTGTCTATACTTATCTTGTTCATTATCTTTATATATAACATACCACTAAATCATCATCTTTTTATTAGTAATAAAAACATCTCATTCCCAAAAAAAGTGACTTAGTAAAAACAAAAGCAATTTAGTCCAAACAAATACGTTTTAGTTAGAAAGGCTCTTACTTTTAACTCTTCTATTGCGCACTTGCCAAACCTTCAAAATTAAACATTCACAAATAAATTAACTATCACTACTGAGCTAATCCTTTATAAACTCTTTCTAATTCACACATCCTCCCTTTATGATTTTACCTATAATTGACACTTACATTCTCTTCTCACATGTTTATATTAATCTTATATATGTTGAGATACAAATATGGAAAAGATGCACTTAAAACTTATGAACTTCTACTTCCACATTTACTCCCCTCCACCTATCTGCCTTCATTAGTTGCATTAACTCTCTCTTTCTAACAAACACAAACTACTACTCCTACGTTAATTTACTTCTCCATGTTAATTCAAATTTCTCACATTAATCCTCATTCCTTTTTCATTCCACCCACCTTCTTCTTATTCTATTAATACATAATGCTCCTTCTCTCAACTTTTTAATTTTTTTTTTTACTTTTATCTCATATTAAATCAAACTCATGACATTTCCTCTCTTTCTCTCAAACTATTTATTACAATTTTTCTTATTTCTACCTAAATTATTTACCACTAATAAATTTTTTAATATATATTACAAATTATTTTATCTATATAATCTTCATTCCCTTTATAAACAAAGTTTATCATTACATTTACAACCGAAACAAACTAGTTAAAGGATAAAACTTTTTCATAATTTACTTTTTACTTTTGAAAACCATGGTACTAGATATGTAATACTAGTAGATAAAATGGAAAATATGATGATAAATAAATTTTAAAAAATAGGAAATAAGTTGCAACCATTTTGATATATATTATTAAATAATTTATTGACTATTGAAATTAAAAAATAATTAAATTTGGTGAACTAATAATTACATTTAACAAAAGGTGTTTCAAAAATAAAAAAAACGTTTAAGAGGGAACATGGCATTTGTTAGAGAAAAAAAAGTATTTAGTTAGAGAAAAAAACGTTACCACCAACCATTTGGGTTAAAATGACACTTTCAGGCGTAAACTTTTAGTATTTTATCAAATTAACCCTAAAACTTATGAAATTTTTAATTAAGTCCTAAAAAATTTTTCAGAAGACAAAATTAGTGGTTGACTTTTTGGGGCCAGAATATTAATCGTTTTTTTTGTGGTGCACTTTTGGGCTCTTGTGGTTTAATTTGAGGGCTTACTTTATGCAATTGCTGCATTTGTAATGAGTTTTTTGGGGGCCATAATATGAACCGCATTTTTTTGTGACACAAATTATGAGGTTTTGTGGTTCAATTTGAGGGGCCTGAGTTGAAACTGCTGGTACACAGTTAGTGGTCAGTTTTTTAACCGCTTTACCCAGAATTTATATCACCGGTATGTATTTAGGGGCCACTTTGTAAACCACATTCCCTAGAAAATTACCCACTAAATTAGTGGTTGACTTTTTGGAGCCAGAATATTAACCGCTTTTCTATGGTGCATTTTCTGGCCCTTTGTGGTTTAATTTGATGGGCCACTTTATGCAACTGCTGCATTTGTGGTGATTTTTTTGGGGGTCATAATATGAACCGCATTTTTTTGTGGTATAAATTGTGGGGTTTTGTGGTTCAATTTGAAGGCTCTGAGTCGAAACCGCTGGTACACGGTTAGAGGCCAGTTTTTTAACCGCTTTACCCGAAATTCATACCACTAGTATGTATTTAAGGGTCACTTTGGTAATCACATTCCCTATAAAATAAACTGCTAAATTAGTGGTTAACTTTTCAAGGCTAGAATGTTAACCGCTTTTCTATTGTGCACTTTTTGACTTCTTATGGTTTAATTTGAGGGCCAACTTTATGCAACTGTTGTATTTGTGGTGAGATTTTTGGGGGCCATCATATAATGCGTAATTTTTTGAGTTACAAATTGTGGGGTTTTGTGGTTCAATTTGAAGGCCCGAATTGAAATCACTAGTACACGGTTAGGAGCCAATTTTTTAACCGTTTTACCTAGAATTTATACCACTGGTATGTATTCAGGGGATACTTTGTGAACCACATTCCCTAGAAAATGAACCGTTAAATTAGTGGTTGACTTTTCGGGGCCAGAATATTAACTGCTTTTCTCTGATGCACTTTTTGGGCCCTTGTGATATAATTTGATGGGTTATTTTATGCAACAGCTGCATTTGTGGTGAGTTTTTTGGGGGGCCATAATATAAACCGTATTTTTTTGTGGTACAAATTGTGAGGTTTTGTGGTTCAATTTGAGGAACTTGAGTCGAAACCTCCGCTACACGGTTAGGGGCTAATTTTTTAACTGCTTTACCCAGAATTTATACCACTAGTATGTATTTAGGGGCCACTTTGTGAACCACATTTCCTAGAAAATAAACCGCTAAATTAGTGGTTGATTTATTCATTCTTGTGTGTCCATTGTTTTTGTATAAAATCATTTTAATATTTTTTGAAGCTCAATTACCTATGAAATAAATATGAAAAATCTTAAAATTAATGAAATTTAGTTATTAGATATTTCAATTTTGGATGTCAAGAGTTGTTGTAAAACACTACAAAAGAAGTTAGGGTAAAGTATTAGTTTTTAAAGATAGGGAGTAAAGTGTAAGTTACATTAGACCATAAGGGGATGTTGTCATTAAACCTTAAAGGATATGAAAAGGCAATAAACACCTATAAAAGGCGCAAAAATCTTAGAAAAATGATAAAGATTTGAAAAAAGCGTAAAAAATGATAAAAATTTTAAAAAAATTATAAATATTTTTAGAAAATGATAAAATTTTAGGATAAGATTGAAATTTTTTTAAAAAAGGTGATAATATTATTTAAAACATGATAACATTTTTAAAAAGGGATAAAATTTAAAAAGCTATTAAATTTAGTAAAAGGCGATAAAAATTATGAAAAGGCGATAAAATTTTTAAAAAGGTCATAATATTATTGAAAACACAATAATATTTTAAAATGGATAAAATTTAAAAATTAATAAAATTTTTAAAAATGCCATAATATTATTTTAAAGGCAATAACAGTTTAATAAAAGCGATAAAAACAAAAAAAAAACTATTTACAGTAAAAAAAGGTAATAAATAGAAAAAAAATTGATAAAAGTCCTAACAAAGTGATTAAAAAAATGAAAAACCGAGCATATCAGTATTCTGATTTTTTTAAAGGTTGATTGGCTATGAAAAAAATATGAAATTTTTTTAAAGTACTGAAATGTGGTTATCAGATGGTTTAATTTACCCTCATTGGCTGTATTAACTCTCTCTTACCAACAAACACAACTACTACTCCTATATTAATTCACTTCTCCATATTAAATCAAATTTCTCACATTAATTCTTATTCCTTTTTTTCATTCCACCCATCATCTTCTTGTTCTATTAATACATACTATTATTTCACTCAAGTTATTTAATATTATTTTTTTTTTTTACTTTTATCTCACCTTAAATCAAACTCATCACATTAACTCTCTTTCTCCCAAACTGTTTACCACTATTTAATACCATTTTTCTTACTATTTAATACCATTTTTCTTACTTCAATCTAAATTATTTACCACTAACATGTTAACAATTATATTTACTGAATTTTTTAAATATAATATTACATATTAGTTTATCTTTTTACACTATATTCCATTTATAAACTAAACTTATTTACATTTACAACTGAAATAACCAGGTAACCGGTAAAAAGCTTTTACATGTTATTGTTTTATTTTTTATCGTTTTTTTCAATAGCCATTGCGGCAAGTAGAATGTCCCGTATTGAATCCTATGGTGGACTTCCACCAAGTGAATTCAAGAAGTTTCTATTAATTTCTGTTAGTATGAGCCTATGAAAATGAATACTTAGAGATAATACGAGACGAATAATAGCAAAAGAATTGGGAAAATGGGAAAATTGCGCACTCATGTTTACACTATAGCGCAGATAGCTCCATTATAATTTTTTTTTTGTTAAATTGAGTATCATGGTTTTTTGTTGATAGATATTTGCCGTTAAAAATTTTAATGTAGTGCAAATTAGACACCTATAAGAGCAACAACTGGAATATACCTTTATCTTATGAAATATTCTGTAAAATGTGGTGATGACATAATTGATTGAAATGATAAATTGCATAATCTATCCTGGAACTATATGTTCTTACACACACTAATCCCTAAACTAAAAAACACACCTGTTCCCCAAACTCTTTGTTGCAAATGTTCCAAGTTTAGGTTCAAAGCACAATTCTAGCCGAATATATGCATAAGGTTTTTTACTAAAATATGAGGTTATCTCTACCCATGAACCATTGACATGCTAAGATAACCTGCCATCCCTCATTTGTACGGGTGATGAATGTAGGAGACTTTTCTCATTTTGATTTGTAGATTGAAGAACTATTGACGAGCGATGATAGGTAGGCTTTCCTGTCACATTAGTTACAGTGAATGCATCGACAAGCTTCTCAACAAGTTCTACTGTTCCATTGTCAACATCGACTAGCTTTGGTCGTTGATCCTGAAGAACATCAACTAGAAGGCTTACAAGGTGGTTGTGCCCATGGTCAATGTGACCTAGTTAAGCTACTTTCAGGTTCTTGGCAAATTGCTCTTGTAGGAGAATCAACTCATCATAGTTAAAGTTATTTTGGTTTCAAAGATTCTCACTATAGGTTAGCAGTTTTGCTTACGTGCTTGTGCTACAGTTAACATTGTTGATGGCATTTACGTTTGGTTATCTTATATTGGGATTTTGTTGGATTAAAGTTGATATTTATGTTATTATGCTTTCATTGATGTTTGGTGTAAAAGAAAAACATATAGATACTATGATCACATAAAACGAAGGACAAGATGGAGAACAATGTAAGCTCTGACTTACTTGAAAATCATCATCCCTCACGGGCTTGGCGGGGAAGTAGAAGGTAGCTACATTGTTAGATGCAAGAACTTATGAGGGCTTTTTAATGTTAAATAAAAGTTTATGGCCTAAGTTAGATATTTTATACTTGTTTGTTTGTACACAACCTTGCGATGTATCTATGTCATATCTGTTATCACATTATCAAAATGTTCCACATCATCATACAGTTGAAAATTTTAATCACAATGACTGATTTTTGCTCAAATGAAAATACTTAGGGTCAATTTAACTGTAAAAAACTATAGTAGCGATCTACCTATGGCAAATAATATGGATCAAAGCTAATTTTGAAATTGAACTCATCTTGGACTTAGTTTGAATTGGTCTTACATAGAGCTCAAGTTGGAGGTATTCGGTCAAACTCATAAAATCAAACATAAACTTTGCCATAGTCTTGTGCTTCATCTCAAGTCAAGAAAAACAATGTAATCAACCGAAGTCTTTAGAGTGCTTTAACCTTAGTTTGATGGAATCCCCTTCTTACAAGAGGTAATGTGACATTCTTACTAATGTTGTATGTCTGTTTTTAATCTACTTAGAGGGTTATACTGTACACACCTATAACCTCACGTTTAAAGGTGAACAAAAAAACAAACTTTCACGTATTTCTTTTTTATAAATGTATAAAATTTGATTTCTTATTAACTTTGTTGATCAAGCAAACATCATGCACATAAGCTTGTTTGAAGGGTACAAGTGTGGATTTGTAAAGCATAGGTAGATAATTATCATAATTGTATAATTTGAGCCAAACAACAGAAGTAGGGGGACCTTTCTGTAATTATTCATGAAATAAAACTGCCGAACGTTCAAAAGGACAGCTTCCCAGTTCCCACTTTAATTTTTTCCACCCTGTGAATCTGGATTCCAGCCAAGCAGAAAGCAGTCTCTCACATTTTCTCCAACTCGCCAAAATCAAGAGTAAACAAAAAGTTATAAAACAAAACGGCAGAGAAAGTATCTCCCCTCCCGATTCTCTGCTCCGCCATTAAAATTTGAAACTTGACAAAAAGTTGCTTTTGTTTCCGAGACTGGATATCTGAGAAGTGAAAAAGGAGAGGAATTGGGAGTGACTAGTGAGCAGCGAAGAAGAGAATGGCTGGTTACAGAGCAGAAGATGACTACGATTACCTATTCAAGGTGGTCTTGATCGGTGACTCGGGAGTGGGCAAGTCCAATCTGCTCTCCAGGTTCACCAGGAACGAGTTTAGCCTCGAGTCCAAGTCCACAATTGGCGTTGAGTTCGCCACTCGGAGCATGACTGTTGATGGAAAGGTCGTCAAAGCTCAGATTTGGGACACTGCTGGCCAAGAAAGGTAAGCCCTTTTCGTTCTTTCTTCTTACTTTTCTTTGTTGCCTTGATCTGGTTTTACTTTATTTTCTTTGGTTTCTTTTTTGGTTTTTGGGGTTTCAGCTTTCAATTTCGAGAAATATGTGCTAGAAGAAAGAAGGAATTCTGTTATGGATCTTAATGGTTATTTCGTATCTTTCACATTTTCTGGGTTTTGGATCCTGATTCTTGAAATGTCTGGTATGCTCTCATTTGGGAATCAGTAGCTGTCTCATTCTAGTGTATAGAAGGAAAGAAGCATGGTGATCAGATTAAGTTTGCTTTTCAATCTATTGGCCACCTTTGCAACTAGCATTATTAGTTTGTTGTTGCTGTGCATTGAGTTCATTGCTTTGTATTGATCTGCAGTAGTTGTTCCAAGTAGATGAGCAGATCCTACCCATGGTGTTCTTGCTCAGTTGTAGGTTGTAGTGTTCGTTCATCTGGTTCAGGTTCTTGAATGATAGGCATGAAATGGTCATGTTTGTTTTTAGTTTAACCGGTACTAGACTACTAGTTTTACCTGGATTATGGTTTGTTCTCCAGGATTTGTTTCTGCAAAATCTAAAAAGAATAAATTTGAGAAAGATAGTGCCCATTCCAATATTGTTACAACGTTAAACTAGTAGGTGTCATTCTAAGGGGCATTGCTGGTGAGGAATTCCTTTGGAGCTGGAACTATAGATGGTGTCAGCTTAATGGATTGTAATTGCACTTATTCGCATTTCACCTGATTAAGACATATCCAACTTTAATCTTTTTAGGTTCAATAAAGCATCATTGTAGTATTGTTAAGAGGGCATTACTGGAAGAATCAAAGCTAAAAGATGCACATTATCAATTATATTCCAGAACTATGGATGTTACTGATTGTGGAGTTTGAACTCTTCACAAATTTCATCCCAATTGAATTCCATTTTTGTCTGCTTGCATTTATGTTGTGCCCATCACCTGCAATATTTAGAAATCATGTATGTTTGTGCGCATAGAATGCCAATGGGGAAAGGAATTCTGCAATGTAGCAGAATGTTTTTAAGATAGTAACATTCTCTGTCTTTGAATTTCAGTATCGGTTTTAATTTCCTTTTATATAATGCTTCATGTCATTCCTTTTAGTCCTTGACCATATTAATGTTAAAAGCATCAGAGACCTTTCTTGCTGCATTGGATATGTGATTGTAGAGGCTGCAGAAGTGGGAAACGTTGTTTGCAAATCAGAAAAAAGCAATTTTTAAGTGATAAAATAGATACAGCTGATGTTCGAGGAGTACAACAATGCAACTTGTCCATTATTGAAAGGTGCCCGTAGTGTTTTGAATTTGTTAAGTGAAAATAAATCAGATCATATTGTATGCAGTGATGAAAAATATGACCTTTACACATTCAAAACAGAGATTTAGGATCAGTTTTGAACATTCTTAGGTGGTAATCTGAGCTTGAAGTTAAGGTATCTTGGCGGAATAACAAGGAAATAACTTTGCAATCAGGTACTAATCATGATTCTTAAAATTCACTTCCAGTTTTTTGTAATTTGTAACCTATTTTCCAGTGAGTAGGGAACCATTTTCATGGAAAAAATGACTGTTTTGCATAAGTCAGTCAAAATCACTCTAATGGAACTTACTTGAAAAAAAAATCTAAATCTAGAGGCACTTAGAGCTGTCTTTCCCATTGACTTTATCTATGTACCTGACCTTGAGGTTAAGAACAATAACCAACTTCCACTTTATCTGCTGACAAGTGACATGAATGGCATAATACCAGCAATGATCAGAATAGTCATCATATTCAACAGCAACTTCTTAGTTGATGATTCAGAAACTCTGCAATATATGTTGGTATCTGTCTGTTTCTACCTTTGGTCACCATTCCAAACAATTGTTGGTTGAGGCATGCGTTATTTGTCAACTGTTTTGTGCTGATATTAATTATGATTACACTGGAAATGAGTGATATTTGGTCCTTTTTTTTTTAAGAAAATATTGGCCAATCATTGATCTCCTTGATGCTTACAATTTTTTGAACTGGTAAGCGGGGTGGAATTCCATTTTTGCTTCTTGAGGGTGTGGGGTCTATATAAACTTGCTGATTTTGATCCTTGAATAGCAACCTGCAAATTTCTGAGGTTTCCTTTCCCTGTTTCGAGGTCCAAATAAACTGCTTGTTAATCCTATAAGTAGAACTCAGATTGGCAAATCAATTGGCATACACAATCTTCATGTAGTAGGTGGCAAAATTCACGAGGATTCTTAGCACCAGTCTCTTGTTATTGTTACACCCATCTGTTGAAAAATCTCATTTTCATATAATTTAAGAATGTTTTGCCAGATTAGCATTTTTGTTGTAGGTTTTCCTTTTGCTCTCTTATCCCATATCCATGCGTGCTATGTGGTTGGTGCTTTCGTAGTTTATGAAGCATGGTTAAGCTTGGAATACTATATGATGAATATATTGTCATCCCTATCGCTATACAGAATTTCAAGAAATGGTTGTTCTTTTTGATATAGAGGGAGTGTTAGTTTTTCGTATCTTTTTCAAGAGTATGATTGCTTTAGTTTTCCTGATAATGGATAATGAGGCTTGTTATTGTCTGATCAGATTTACTTTTTGTGCTTTCTGCTTTTCTTCTGTTTTTTTCTTTTTCTCCCTTTTGTATTGAACTAGTACTGGAGCTGGATTGTTTAATTATACACTGTAGGATTTTCATGAAATGAATAATAAAAGTAGTGTTTGTTTGGCCTTCACCTTATCTGTTTATGTTCATAGGTACCGTGCTATAACTAGTGCTTACTACCGGGGAGCTGTTGGCGCGTTGCTTGTGTATGATGTCACCCGGCATTCAACATTTGAGAGCGTCGAAAGGTGGTTAAGAGAGCTGAGGGATCACACAGATCCCAACATCGTAGTGATGCTTGTTGGCAACAAATCAGACCTTCGCCACCTTGTCGCTGTCTCAACCGAGGACGGGAAATCTTTTGCTGAGAACGAATCACTCTACTTCATGGAAACCTCAGCTCTAGAAGCCACCAATGTCGAGAATGCCTTTGCTGAAGTTCTCACACAAATATACCGCATTGTTAGCAGGAAGGCCATGGAGACGGGTGAGAATGGAGCTGCTGCTACGGCACCATCCAAGGGTGAGAAAATCGATGTCGGTAAAGATGTGTCGGCTGTGAAGAAAGGGGGCTGCTGCTCAAGCTAGGGTGTCTATCAGAAGGTGATTGATGTGGCAGATTTCTTTAGCTGCTTCTACATCTGCTCATATTGATTTGTACTCCACCGTAACTTCCCTTTTTTCCTGCGGGGATGTTGATGTTTTGGTAGAGCTTTCAGATATGGTAAATGTTGGTTTAATTCATATATTACTGCTTTCATATTAGCCTCTTTTTTTTTTCTTGAAAAAAAAGGGAGCTTAGTTTTACGTGGAAAACTACGAAGAAATATGTTCACAGGTTTCACCTGTGGTATTGCCCGCGCGCAGCGCGTTAATGTTCAGAAGCTATTTCACTGGCCAATGCACCAAAATCCACCATGCTTAAAGTGAATACCATATAGGATACAAGTAAAAAAATAAGGGACCAAAGTGGGTATTTAACCATATAGTTAACCCCATACGCCACAATTTTTTGATTTGGATTTTAATAACGATAAACTATAAACACTTCTAGGTACAAAACTAATTCTACAAATTTCCTCTGAAAAAACTAATTCTACAAACAATGAAATGATTGGAACAGAAATGTATACATGAGTTATTTAAATAGAAAAATTCTAACACAAATTTTGTACTTAGGTTCACACTAGACCGGCACAATTACAGGTTAATTTGTTTTTGCTTTAATTTCAATGCACTATTATACATTATTCTTATATAAAGTGGTTATTTGTGAAGATTGTCAATTTATTAAAATCCTACACTTTAGAAAGTCTAAGAAGAAGTTATAAAATTTTTTAATAATTTTTTTTTTTTTAGATTGGTTGAATTAAAAAATTAATAAAAAAATTTATTTACAAAAAAAATCTTGAAATTATTTTTTTGGACTTCTTAAAGTATTAGTTTCAAGAAATTGACAATTTAATCAAATAAGCACTTTTCTTCAGAATAATGCATAAATATAATAAAGTTAATGTCAGACGAACCTGCCTATAAGTATGAATCATAGATATTTGCCAATGAGAGAAGGTGCAAATTTGCTATTGTTGTTTACGTGATAGAGTAATTCTGTCACTGATGTGTTTTATTGTAAATTTACCTTCAACATTTTGTGTCGGAAGCAAATCTGCCACCGATCATTAAAGTTGCTTACGTGGCAAACATGAAAAAAATGAGAAAAATGCAGGTTTTTAATTTTGATTTTTCTTTACCTAATATTTTAGCTCATAAATTTCTGAATCTATCATTTTCACTATCGTCTTCAATGTTACCATCACTATAGCAATCCCTTCTAACCTCCACCACCCTCAACCTACCTCCACTTTTCCACATACCCTGATAATACTCCTTAAACAAACCTTGAACAAGTGAGATTCAATTGATATAGAAAGGACTAAATCCCAAAGTCTTGCAGTTCCAAAATAAATGATTGATGGTAGTGGTGGTGGAGAGTTATTTCATGACAATGAGAGCGATAAAAATAAAAAGGCTTAACAATGAGGGGTATGTGGCAAACACAATGTTCTGACTCATTTGTTATTTTGAAAGGTTGGGATAGCTAGGGTTAAGGAAAAAAACTTTTAGGGGGCTAATTTAAAAATTCTGTAATAGAATATTCTATGAACAAATGAAATATTTCTAATTAAATGGCGAAATTGTTCTCAACACGAAATGTTGATAAAAAATTTGTAACAATAAAGACATCGGTGGCAAAGTTGCTCCATCAGGTAAACAACATTAATAAATTTGCAAATTTTCCCTTTGTCAACTGATTCTTAATTAACGATTAACCCTATGCCAAAACCATGGAGGCAATTTGTCTTATACTACTTTCTTTATCCCTATGCGATACCGGATAAGAAGGATTACAATTGATTAATTAGCTAATTATCTTTGCCTATAAACTAAGGAAGAGCAGTTGATGATTGGTGACGTTACTCTGACAATACATGTGAAATCTCCTACTTCTATGAGGATTCAAATCAACAATTGTTTATATAAGCAAATCCAGTTATGTTTTATAATCTGAGTTTTGATATATTGACAACAATAAACTAAAAAAAAAAAAGTAAGAAAAAAAGAACAATAAACTACAAAGAGATAAGGATTTAAGATTGTCCCAGTCTCTGGTAGCGCACATTTAATGATGCAACCACCAAGTAAAAAGATTTAATGATGGGATATTAGAAGGCCTAAATCCATTTTTAACCCTCTAACTTGACCAACTCGGATACTTAACTCCCTCAATGCCGACTTTGGTCCAACTCGCCCCCTAAATTTGAAAAGATAGTACACTTTAGCCCTTTTAACCCTGATTCGCATCAAATGACCAGCTTTACCCTAAACAACGTTAACTCCCATTTACGCTTGTTGCTCGTATTGTTTTAATGTTTTTCTTGTACAAGGGTTGGCGTCTTTCAGCCACTTCATAGCCACCGTGGAGCGGTCATCGAACATCTCCTTATACATAGTCCCCAAGTTTCCTCTCCCCAGCATCTCCATGGGCACCCGTAACAAATCTTTCAGCAAACAAGAAGCGGATTTTAGGTCAATAGAACTGTGTTTCCATAAAGGCTTTATGCAACGAATTTCTTTAGAAATTCTGGAGTAATCAAGTGTAGAAATCATTGTTGGTCAAATTGGAAAGAGAGACAGAAAGATTTGGGATTGGATCATGAGCTCATTGTTCTACAACAGGAGGTTCAATCAGCGGGTCAAGCCGAATCTTGTCCTCCCTAAATGCTGTCTAGATCACCAAATCAGATGCCTCTCTCGTTGTCTCCTTTTCTTCCTCTGATGAGTCCTATTCACGCAAAGAGATGAGATCCCACTCGAGAGGCTTTGGTAACAGTGGTGCTCATCATTATATATTCGAGTTTGAACTCTAAATCATTTCCATTCTTTTCATGATATCCACAAAAAGGATGATGAATGGCAACAATAAATAAAATCAACTGAAACAGAAAAGGGAAAAGAAAGAAATGGCTACGGTTGACTCGATTAGCTGAGAAATCATTGTCAAAGAAGTGAGATTGATTTACGAATAATAAAGGTAAAAGAAACAAACGGCAACGAGTGGTGGTTAGGATAAAAGGGTCATGTGATGTGCACAAGGGTCAAAAGGGCTAAAATGTACCTTTTTTACAAGCTTAGGGGTAATTTGGACTAAGTTGATGTTGAGGAGGTTAAGTGGCCAGGTAGTCTAAATTTGAGGGTTAAAAATGGCTTTAGGCCAAAATATGGAGAAAATAATGGGAATGGTAGGACACATTTCGGAGAAAAGCCATCTTGCCATGTAAAGTCTTACATTTATTGACCTTACATGTTGGCTTTATGTAACATACTCACTTCTATATCTCATGGCTCATACAAAGGTGAAAATATTGACCTTGATTTTTTTTCAAAATTGGCAAACATATTACTAGTATTTTCACAATTAGGCAAACAACTCATTATTGCCGTGAAGATAATGGATTGTTTACATGAGGAATACTTCATTTATTTAGTTATTTTTAGAAGTAGATTTAAATAAGTGAATCTTCTTAATGTAGAATGAATATGTTAGAAAAACAAGGAAAAATGGAGATAAAGTGAATATTGATAACAAAAAACAGACTTTCTCGATTTGAAGTAGGAATTCATGTGCGGAAAACTTCAAAGCTATGTGGTTATAAAATCTCTATAAACGAGGTATCACAATAATTGTTTAATGAATTTGTTACTAGTTACTACTAAAAATGCGGAGTTTTTCAATGGCCATTACCAACGGTCATGCGTTAGAAATTTCAAAATTACCAATGTGTAGTTATTGGGAGCAACCTATTGATAAATCGATCATTGGAAACCAGCTTACCAATGGTCTAAAATTGAACTGTTGGTAATCTCCAACAGCTAGTTGTTGGTAACTGAACTATTGGTATTTACCAACAGTCAACCATCAAACCAATTCTTGCAATGGCTGAAGCTTTTCCAACGTGTTAGATTGTTAGAAAATACTAATGGCTTAAATTGTTGATAAGGTCGTAATAGTCTAGGCCAATGATGATTTAGCAACGGTTGGGACTGTTAGTAACCTACCACTAACTGTTGGTAATTTACCAACAGTTTAGACAGTTGGTAACTTGCCAACAATTTTGATTGTTGGAAACTTACCTACAATTTAGCATGATGGTAGGCTGTTAAACAGTCATCTCATTACTAAAATTCTTGATTTCTTCAATTTTTGAATTCAATATGACAATTTACTAGTTCCAACATGTAACTTACTCATCCAATATTTGAAAGGTCCACACAAATAGTAATATAATTTTAGTAATGTACATCTCAAGTTCATTCATACATCATAATAAAACAAGTAGTAATATGTCTTTAACAATTCATACAAGCCACCATAATGCAACATCTCAGAAATTTCATCCAAGTCTCAAGTCTAAGAAACTTTATCTAAGTCTGATGACATAGGAATCAGATGATGATTTACATGTTATAGACGATCATCAAGTAGACTCTATCTTGTTACTATCTGAGTCTGACTCATTGGTATACTGTGGAATTAGTTGAGTCGGCTGGTAGGGAAGGTTCAGTGAATGACAAATAAACTACTAAGCTCGGTTAGCCTTCAAGGAGGCCTTATTTGCCGCCATCTCTACATTTTGTCTCTTTTTGAATTGCTCCAGCTTCTTTTTGTGCTCAGTGTCTGAGTAAGGTCAACAGGTAAGAGCATAAAAAATCTAGGCCTTCGGCGTCCCTGTACAATGCACTACTCCAATCCCAGACCAAAAACATGCCTTCTCCTTTTTCCACCAGATGCAGTACTAATTATTTCAACTTCATCAATTTCCTATACAAACCCTGTTCCCTCTTCTTGCTATGTTTACTCCTCAATCTAAGCACTGATTCAAGTCTCCAGAAAAATGTTAACGCATTTGAATCCTTCATATGGGGTTATCACAAGTTCAACTAAAGTATAGTAGGAAAAAAATAGCTATTATACTTACAACAACTTTTTCAGAGTGCTTGCTAATATATTGGCAATTTTTCTTTTTATGTGTTACCTGGAGGACCTTAAACAAGTTGAGATCCTTCTTTTTTAGATCTCTCTTTCTCTTTTTAATAGAATGTTAATTCAGAGTAATGTGTATCATCGGTTACTAAATTGGTCAAATGTAAAGTATAAGAACATAAAGGCTTTACCATTTGATCACATCGAGATAGATCCCTCCACATATGTTGTACTACATGAGCCAGACTGTGAACTCTCTTTACTAACGGATGCTTGGATTGCCTTAAACTTACAGAAGAAACTCCAGACTTGTTCAATATGCCTCTATTTCTGCTTATGTGGCATCGAATATGAAATTTGCCTTTACTAAGAGGAACCATGTTCAACTTTGGTTGATTATAATAAATCTCGAGGTCTTGCCTCACCTGAAAGTCACTTAGGAGTCAATGACAACTTTGACTTGCCCATTTAAAAAAAATATATATTTTTTCTATATGGGCGGTTCATCGAAAGAAATTGCCAGTAACAGTCGAAGAAAATTTTTTTACCACCATACTCAAGTTGGAAGGCTTTACTTTAGCCCATACAAATTGGGCAAGACAACTAACCATATGTCATCCATCTTGAAAACATGCCATAAGCGGGGAAATCTTTTATCATCCACAGTAGTTTAACTCAAAGGATAAGATTTTTTCTCAATAAGACATCCCATGTTTAGTTCTTTAATCAAAAGGTTGTAAATAAACATCAATATTATGATTTGGGCTACGTGGACCTAGAATCAATAAGGAAAGGAACAAGTAGGGCTTTTTCATGCATATCCGTGAGGCAAATTATATGGAGTGATGATAACGGGCCAGCAAGAACACTATTTTTCGGATGGTAGAAACAAGGTAAATCTATCGGCACATATCTCGAGCTTGACATTTCCTGGTTCAACAGTAAACCATAGATAGGTGTAATCAAAATGTTTCTAAGCTTTACCTGTTAGTGTTGTACCCAAAAGCCAATCATGAGATGATTGTATTTTTGCACATTGAGCCATGATATTTTATTAAGGTATTAATTCAGCAACTATGTTTGTTGTTTTGTTTCTGCATAACGGAATAAACATAATTGTAACCCTAGAAAAATGATATTATCAAATGTCCCTAGTCTAGTATTATTGTGGAGCGGGTTACAATAATACATAACAACTAGCATATGTGAAGACTAATATGAGATATGTAGTTTACATATGGGTACAAGTTGGACAACTTATGTACGGGACCAACCCACCATAAGAATGCTACATGGATCGTTATATGAGTGTCATAAGTGATTTTCATAGTGATTATGGTATATGTAGTCATTTGACCTAAGGTTATCAAGGTTTCCTACATGTGAGTCACATACTTTGATACTTTCCTCATGCGGAGGGATTTGTATGATCAAAATGGAAATTGTCCTTCCTATGTAACGGGAGTGATATCTTCGGGCCCCTTTATAGAGTGAGACTTAGAAAATTCATGGTCATACTCGGATGAGTTGATATACGGTATCAATGTCATCAATTTAAGTTAGTCTGCTCGGTAATCAAGAAACCAAAGATTGGGCTGTATGAGAGTGACACATTCCATGTCTCGTGCCTAGTCTTGATATCTTGAACAAAGGGATAATGACATATATGGGTAATGATCATAAAGGTTTAGTCAAATCATTGACAATCTTGTCACTTGGACAGCAATGATGTGTTGCTAGACACAGCTCATTACATATAATCATAAATGTGATTTATGATCATTGCTAACGTGGTAAGAGCCTATTGGGTCACACACATAAAGCTATTTAGATTATTAGAGTGTCTAGGCTAATTATTTGGGTTATGGTTTCATGATAATTTTGTGTTAATAATTGGCCCAAAAGTTGAGCCATTATTAAGCCCGAAATTAAAGCCTAATTGGATTAGGGCTTTGAAACCTATTAGGCTTAGAAGTTGAGTCTCATTATAAATACAATTTTTAGTGAGAAATTCGTAGCCTTGTCCTAGTTTCCAAAAAAGGACAGTTGCACTCTTCTCTTGCAATTCCTTGAAGGACGCAAGCTAGCACTGCGAGCGCAAGAGAAACGCATCTGTTGGGACATGTTAGAAGCGTGGTGATCTCGAGAGGCTCGTGTGGATACCTTAAAGAGCTTGAACTCGTCAACTATTCAAGTTTTGTAATTTGACTCTACAGTTTGGTAAAAGATCTCAACCGAAATTAGGTATAAAAATTTTTGAATACCCAGTTTACCCTGTTTCACTTAGATGCTGGAAGGTTTCGGTTAAATTTCGCTGTGCTTGTTTAGCTCTCAAAACCCTACATTACCATTAGATGGATATTTTAAAACATCTGGGATTGGTCGTTGCTCTTTATGCCATATCATCTGCTCTGCTATTAAGACCAAAGCAAATAGGCATTGGAGACGAAGGATTAGTGGTAAATGATGCATGGTCTTTCTTAGTCAATCTTTACCCCTCTTACCCTTATTCAGCTTATACCTCCCAGCTTCACAAAACTTACAACTCCAAGAATTAGTTTCTTCTTTCCAGAACAACATACAGCCATTAACACAAACATCAATCTTGATGTGAGATAAGCCCAATTGGGAAACTAATGTTTTCGTCTTATACCAATTGGTCAGTATCTTACTATCTATAGTTTGAGTCTCCTTCATCAACTGGGCAACGCCATCATAACAGGCTTGTGATATGTGATACTCTAACTTATGGTTTAAAAAATGGACCGTAGCAAATAACTGAGAATGATTATAACACCTATCCTATAGAAGAGTTGATGTGGAATTCAATAGGTCAAAAAACCATTGAGCACTTTTATTAGGCTCCTTATCCATATAGGAAGGACTTTGATGGTAATTAGGCCCAATGACATCCATTATCATTCTTTCATATGGATTTGTTGAAGAACCTTAATCACAGTGATCAAATCCACCTGCTTATTTGTGTGTATCCGATGGTTCATTAAACGGTTCTCCATGAGCCGTCCAGTTCAAAAAAAATTGCATGAACCCTCACCTGTAAAGTTGAACTCTAACCTCATCACACTATTTAAACCACAAAATTCTTACATTTCCAATAAGGCTAGTGAATGTTGTGACCGCTCATTTTTTTAGGATAAGCAACAACAAATTATATGAATTCATCAACCTCATCTTCCCACTTCTCTGTGTAACTAGTTTGGCCCGGCAAGAAATGGTTATGGTACATCCAACTATGGCCTGACTTTATTATAAACTAAAGTTGTCAAACAACAAATTATTATTTTAGACACTTTCATTTACATGATAATTTGATTGAGCTCTTAAACATCAAACCATGGCCATGCTTACTATTTTTTATGCATAATACATTCATTCATATGTAACAACTTTGGACATTAATTAAAGTCTGAAACATGAAACACATAATTATTCTTTATAAAGTACTATTTTTTTTAATCATATGATAAATCTAAACTTGGAAAAAAAAGTATTATTCATTTTAACACAATAGTATATAATAATTAATAGTATAAGAAATAATATAAAAATATCATATAACATAATTAATTATAAAAATTAATAATAAATCACTCAAATTTATCCTAACTAAACCATAAAACCTGAAAATAAAAAATAAAAAATTAAAAAAGTGGGCTATAATAGGAAATTTAAAATAAAAAAAAATAAAAACTTGGCCAGAAAGAATAATATGCATTTTAACATAATTAAATACAACAATAAAAATTATATCACATATATTTACCCTTTTGCTAAACATACCTGAAATTTTTTTAAAAAACTAAAAATAAAATAAAATAGCTAAAAACAAATTTCTAAGGAAAACTGTAAGCATATTCACAACACATCAATTTTTGTAACAAAAAAAGTCATTTCAATCATCATTTTCCTCAAAATTACACCCATTTTTGGATTTACTAAGGGAGAATAAAAAAGTTAAAAATGTACATCTCAAGTGAATAAAAGCTTAGAGAGCATAATGGCCAAGCTTTGAGAGTGAGAGAAGAAGCTAAAACATGGCAAAAATCAAGCTCACAACTCAAAATATGTTAAAAAAATTCAGAATCATAATATCTGTTAAAATATGAAGAAATTCTTGACAATGCCTACATACCCGACCACTTTGGCACTAGATCTACCTAAATCCACCGATTTTCCAGCTTGGGACAATGGTAGACAAGCTCTGACGATGGTTATGGCGAGGTTTGGGGTGGTAGAAAGTAGGCCATGGAGAGAGAGAACAGTGGCTCGAGCTTTTAGAGGAAGGAGGGTAGATGTGGGTTTAAAAAATGGTTACTAATGGCCAGACCGTAGATAACCATTTAAGTGAAATGCACTGTTTCATTTAAATTGTTACCAATGGTTTATCCGTTAGTAATCTTCCTATCCCATTTAACTAGAAACGTTGAAAAATTTTAAAATGTTTTACCAACAGTTTTACCTATTGGTATTTACCAACAGCTTTTAGCCGTTCTTAATAAAGCAGTTCGAAAATTGATAAATTTTAGTAATGAGTGTGCTAATCCAATTAATACATGTGTTGACTATATGTGATAGCTAATCATTGTTTTATTGTTTATTGAGTATGAAATTGAAAAAGATCCATTTTAAGATGAGTTTGAATATGATGACTTTGATGATACAAAGCTGCATATGAATTCTTAATATTGATTGCTTTATGCTGCTAGTGGTTATGAGCTTTATATATGTAATTTAACCAAAATAAAATCACATCATGGTTGATTGAGCTAACTTTAAATTGATAAATTTTAGTAATGAGTGTGCTAATCCAATTAATACATGTGTTGACTCTATGTGATAGCTAATCATTGTTTTCTTGTTTATTGAGTATGAAATTGAAAAAGATCCATTTTAAGATGAGTTTGAATATGATGACTTTGATGATACAAAGTTGCATATGAATTCTTAATATTGATTGCTTTATGTTGCCAATGGTTATGAGCTTTATATATATGTAATTTAACCAAAATAAAATCACATCATGGTTGATTGAGCTAACTTTACTTCAATTTGATTTGGCCAAGCCATAAAATATTTAGGGCTCATGAAATTGTTAAATAATATTGGCAAATAATTTTTAAAAAAAAGCATGAAAATGATATGTTATTGGTAGTTTGAAGTATGACACGAGAATATATATAGCGTATGTTATGTGCAATATATAAGAACATCAGGCATAGTGCATGGAGAACAATTTTCAAGAGTTATGAAATATTTGCTAAGAATAAAAAATCTAAACTTGTACTATTCAAACTATCATCCTATTCTAGAAGGATGTTCTGTTACAAATTAAATGACAAATTCTAGTGGGTAGATATTTGTTATATGGGGATGCTATAGATTTGGCATCTAATAAAAAATTTGTATTACTAATTCAACTTGGAGTCTTTGGTTGTTGGAGATAAGGAATTAGAATGATTTAAACATTGTTAGGTGAAAGAGAATTATGGCCACAACTGATGCCACTATTTCCTTGCACTATACTATTTAGACTACTATCTCACAAACATATAATAAAATTTATAATGGAAAGTCTAGATGCATTGGTGTGTGATTATATTTGCTTAATGTTGACTAGAGTGATCATTGTTATCTATATAAAAAATGGATATAATCTAATAGAGATTTGGTTTATCTATACAATGAGATAAATGACACTTAAATATTCATTAAAAGCACATGTAACAGGAACCCAACTTTAAATTAGTTGAACACTAATTCTAAAGTTTAATAGGTAAAAAACAAGTTATAGTCATATACTTTGTACGTTAGATAAGTCTCATAAATTTGAACTAGTACAAATAGTTGCTAAATTGGTATATGAGTTTGTAGTCCACCTATATAATATCAAAGTGGTGCTGCTTCAATTAAGAAATTGAGAAACTTCTTATAATATTATAAAACCTAAGATTAGCATGAGGCTATATGTAATAATGCGAAGGCAGAAGAAAAATCTCAATCAAAATTTTACAAGTATTACGTGTGTTATGTCTCCAGTTCTACTATGAAAAGTTAAGGTTCAAATCGTCACAACAACTATAATTTCATTAGGACTTTGAGATATATACACTAATTGAAGGTTTAAATTCAAAACTTGTATATGTGCATAGTACGTTGTTTAGTGAAAATTAATGTGTAACTTAGAAACTAGTTTTATATGTAGTTTGTAAGTTTCACATAAATGAAAAATGCACTTTGATTATTTGATTCAATTAATTTCATAAATTAATTAAAATTTAAAGAGTTGTGAATCTACTAATAATTCTGTCATTTGTAAAGGAGACATTTCTTTATGAATAATTGTTTAATTCCAATACATATATATTTATGAATTATTGTGTCATTTGAATGAAGAGTTGTGTTTTTCTATTTTCTATTTATAGACTATTTTACGAATTCGGCATAAATTTTTCATAACATTTTGTTGTGTCCCCCAGACATATCTTTAAAAAAAATAATTATTTCACTGGCTGGTTCTAATGTTTTCATTCTTCGTTCTTTTTTCCAATGAATATGTTTGTCTTTTATAAAGCAAGCGGTCTCGCTATCTGGGTTCCCACAGCGGAAATGTATGGGTGGTCACTGTTATGAGCCACGAAGAAGCAGCAGATACCTCCTCCGCTCGCCATTAACCTAGGGATGTAATAATAATAATAATAATAATCTTTTATTTTATTATTATTGTTATTATTACTATTATTTTGTGCGTGTGTGTGTTGAAATTCACAGACGTAGCCCTCAGAATGAACGATGAGTAGACAGCTGACAGATTTTATGTACTCCTAACCCACTTGGACAAAGTTGATAAAATTTTAACAGTAAAGACATGGGTAAATTGCCCTAGTGATCCCAAACCTATAATCATCACTGCAAATAGATTCTAAACGTTTGTTTCATTGCATATTAGTCTTAAATTTTTATAAAGCATTACATAGTAATCCCTAGCCTCAAGGAAAGATTGAGTTAGCACAGAAACCGAATTTATAGAGAGAAAAAGCTAATAATTTAAATTGTTCATAATTGTAAAAAAATTATAGTGCAATTTAAATTTAAAAAATTGATATTTCACAGTTACATGAGGGCAAATTTTGTAGGGTTAAAGGTTTTGTGAAAAATATGCAATAAAAGAGAGCTTGAGAACCAATTTTTTACAATAATTATAAGTTTTAGGACTAACATTGTAATTTACCCGTAATAACAGATTTGCTAAAATTTTCACGTTAGGGAGTGATTTGCCTGCAATTGAGTACTTAAAATTACCCCGTGGGGTATGTACATATGCGTGAAAGTTGATCCAATTAAAATCAGCATGTGCAAAAATCATAGGCGCATGATGTTGAATAATGTGATATTATCCAGCTATAGTAGAAGGATTGATCACCTAAAAGTCAAAATTGTAAATTCAGTTGACTTTTCAGCCTGGACAGGACAGCCAATCATCTCAATCCCATCAATTTCTAGATTTTCTGGAATCGCATTCATAAGTTGGCTCTGAGTTTTGACTATGTAAATATATATACATGTAGCCAACTTGTCTTTGTTAGGTTTCATTTATCACTTTTGGCCACCGATATGAGCCTAGCAAATCCAACCCGAGATTTTATCTCACTACTGTTCAATGATCTTGTATGGTTTAAACACATAAATAGTTTTTTTTATATGAATTGACATTTTCATTAAATATAAAAGCTACAATATTTGGTATGAGAATACAGTACTAAGAAACGTAGGAGTGTTTGACTCAACTGTAGATCTTATATATTTTTTTAGTTTTTATGGTACTATTATATAAAGAAAATTTCCTTGAATATCGAGAATATTTCTATTATCAAAGCCGACAAACTTATTAAAATAGGTAAAAAAAAACCAATAGAAAAAAGAGAAACTCAAACACTTAAACTGAATTTATTTTAACTTAAGTTAACTGACTTAATTTTACTTTTATATTTCTTTTTCTTGAAATCAATTTCATTTGAAAAACCAATATTTTGTAGATGCAATAATCTATTTGAAAATAAAATTTCATGATGTTGTTAAATTTTTATGAATTTTTCTTTTTTAATATCTTGAACTAAAAAAATTTACAAAAGTTTAGCAAGATTACAAAAATTGTATTTCCAATGAATTATTACAACTACGTGATGTTGGATATTAATTAAAATTAATTCTAGGTAAAAAAAGGTAGAAGAATAAAATAAGTTATTTTATAGTAAATTAATTTAAATTAAAACAAACTGATTGTAAGAAGCCATATACAATTGGACTAACATATCAACATATGATTGAACTGTCAAGCAATCAAAGTATAAAACATGCATGATGTCTCAAATAAACAAAAAAGAAAAAGTTGAAAGATACTATCACCTCTAACCTATATATGCCTCAGCTGCATTTTGTACCTCGCCTAATCTACTATTATTAAAATGGACCATTCAAACATTTTTTCTGAAAAGTATTAAATGAATCAGATGATGCTTGTTAATAATGATAAGAGAGTTTTGTGAATGGGGGTGTAGAAGGAAGAAATGATGAAAACGATAGAGTAATTATTAACTGGGTGGAATAATAATAATGAATCAACCAGGCGAATTTGAATTAGTATCTAAACTCAACGCCATACAGAGGAAAGAGGTGAATAACTGAATAATTGGGCTAGAGTGAACAGATAATTAATTTAAACAATAATTACTCAAATTTATATAGAAAACTTTAGAGATTTGCTAGGTATGATTTTCTTCTTTTTTTTTTTTGTACTTTTCTGTTCTATTATTGTATTATGAGGCGGCCCCATGTTAAAGACTATGAAAGCAGTTGCAATATTGCACCCACTAAATTTCAGTAAAAGTATGGATATGGTACTTAAGCTTTCATAAATTTTATAATTTGATAATCCAAAAGTTTTAAAACTTACAAGTAATAAATAACCACTAACTCCACTGACAAATTTTACTTCGTTCTTTCAAAGTTAAAAGATGTCAATTTTTATTGAGATACTTAATGACTTCGTCTCTTATTATAATTCTGTATATAAAAAAATGACTTTGTCACGTCTACACAAAGTAATGCGTACATGTTGAATGCATTTCATAAAAGAATTCCCAAAAATATGTTTAAAGGTACTTAAAGCTGGACTAATGAAATTTTAAGCATAATATATAATATGGTCAAACCAAAATCTTTATTATTTTGAAGTCCCACAACCTAATACAATTATACAAGCATGCATTATTGGGGCTTTAAGTACAACAAATACTGATGACCCACATATTGATCAAGGAAATCAAGCATTATTGAGATTTTAAGGACAACGATCATGATATAAAAACTTTATAGAATATTTTATTTATAGCTAATAATGGCTACTACAAAAATAAGTCTTTTTTTTTCTTGTTAAGTAGCCTTTACCTATGAGGTGAAAAAATAGTTCTTCGATGAATGGAAGATATAGAAATGAATTATTTCTACTTAGGATCACGACTCCTTTATATAATATGTGAATGTTAAATTAAAATTGGCTGGAAATTGGACGGCAATATTTATAATTACACGATCATCACGAGATGATTGGGACCGATAATTTTTCTTATTCACTTACTCCACTAAAATAAAGATGAAAATGTGTATTAAAAAATCAGTAAAAAATAAAATATACGTCAAAGAGAATAAAGAAAGAAGCTGATAATTTTTTTTTCTTTTTTTTGTTTTCCTTGTCTCCTCTTAACTTATGGCGCACGGTACGCACATGACTTTGGAGCGAGCCACTCTCCGCTCGATACTCGCCACGTGTCAGCAGATCCCCACCTGTGGTCCCACACTCCGGTGGTGCCGAAACACCACAGAGCACTCCGGCAGCTCCTCCAGATCGGCGAACAGCGACTCGTCCTCCTCTCCCATCGGGAAAAACATTCCCAAGTCAGCTCCGCTATCTCCCGAGCTCCTCTCCGCGAACACCGGGCTCTCCAGCACCGTCGACGACGTCGTCTCCATCTCTCCGAACCACGCGAACTCGTCCCCGGCCGCAGTCGTCAGCATCGACTCCTCCCTGAGATCCGTGAACTTCTCTTCCGACGCCGTCTCTATCTCCGGGTCAGACCTTGAAGTCGACGGTTCTGGTTCAGTCTCCACCTCGGCCTTCGCCGCCGCAGCTTGTTTGGCTGCGGCGGCGCTGCTGTTGTTTCTAGAGACTGGCAAAGGGTGGTTGTGCTCGCATGAATAGGTGATCACCAGCATCTTCGGGTCCACCCTACTCCTCTCCACTTGCTTCCTGGCCGGGCAGCCCTTTGAGCTACTACATCTATAATATCCCCTGCAACATTTAAATTCGGGTCATTTCGGGCTCGGTAACGTACAAAAAAGTTTAAACTCGTACATGTGAACATTTGTATATGTGAAGTACCTAGGGTAAGGAGAGCCTTTGATGGGTTTCTGGCCGTACTTCCGCCAGGCCCAGGAATCTGCCGGCGGCGGAGTCTCGCCTTTGAGGCGGGAACCTTCGACGTCTTTGATGGGGACCGAGACGACTCTTTTCTGAATGGATTTCCGACTGTTACAAACCAAACACGTAAATTGCCGAACTTTGTCCGAAGAAGAAGATAAATTTAAGGACTTTAAGGACGAAAAGGGCTTAAAGCTTTACCCTTTCTTAATGTTCATGCTGCGGAAGGTGGGAGAAGGGGGTGATTCGTCGCCGTTTTGAGGGGTGAAGATCTGGTCGTCGTCTTCCCTGTCGGAGCTCCGGAAGGGGTTGGAGTTGAAGAAGGTGGCGCGCATAATTGAGTTTATCCGGGCCGTTGATTCGGTGGCTATGTGACGGTGACCGTTGGGTGGACTGATCGAAGGAGTTCTGAAATTTTTTGTGTGATCAGAAGCCAGATATTGATTTGGGAAGAAAAGGGGAAGAAGAAGATTTGAGGGTTTTAAAGGAAGAAAACAAAGAAAAAAAAGGCGTCAGTTTTGACAGATAAGTTCAAGGAATATTTTATTAAGGACGTGCAAGCAAATGAGACTTTTGGTCCAGAAAAGCCCATATTATTTTTTGCAACTTGAAAACGACTCCGTTTTTTTGTTTATTTTTCTCTTCCTCTGTTATTATTGGAAGCCACTGTTTATCACTTTGTAATGGGTAAATTGCACTAAAAGTCCAAAACCTTTAATTCTCATTGCAAATGAACCCTAACCTGCATTACTTTGCATATTGCTATTTGTTCCAAACTTTTATACTTCATTGCATATAAGTCCTTGGTCTTAGTTCAGACTAGATTAGCAAAGAAACTAGATTTTCAGACGAAAAAAATGATTTTTATAGGAAAAATGGATAGTTTAAATGATCTATTAACTATAAAAATTATGACGCATATTAAATTTATATGAAGATAATTAAAAAATAGTTTAAATTAGAATTTTAAAAAGTTGATATTAATGGATACACAAGAGTTAGAATTCAAACTGTTTAGTAACTGTCTTCTTATAAATTTAATTTGAAATCCTAATTTTTTTTATAGTTGATGGACTATTTAAATTATAAATTTTTTCTCTTTGTAAATTAAATTTTTGTACTAATTTAGTTTTTTTAAGGCTCTGAACTAATATGTAATGAATTATAAAAGTTTATGACTAATATCGAACGAAAAGGCGGGGAGAACCAACTTGCAATGGAATTAAAAGTTTAAGACTTTTGGTGCAAATGACCCAACTTGTGTAGGTTTCGAGTAAGATGATAAAAGCCTTGGGAGGTCCCTTGCCTTTTTCTTTTCATTATGTTTTCACCCCTAACCTTACGATCATTCCATTTTTATACCCAAACTTTAAATATGACATATTTTTCCCTTTTCTTTTCTTTTTTTTTTTTCTGGGACATAAGTCATGATGTTTTATGTTTATCCTAATCAAGTCTCTAGCTCAAAGGAATTAAGTGGACTGAACAATAGTAGTTGTATGGCCCTTGCAAGTTTTTGGAATTATAACAAAAGCTTTGTGGTTTGGTAGGTGGCGAATTTTCCTCCATTGAGCACAAATTGAATGTGGTAATTTCTAGGGTTTATGAAGTTATTTAATTTGATTTGATCAAAGATGATCATAAGAGGAGAGGCCAATGGCTAGCTATCTTCTAAGGACTGAAGCCCTTACCTTTCTACCATTTTGGTGGCATATGGACTCAAATGGGAGGCATGAACCATAGGGTCATAACCATAGTAGCCTTGTGCTTTTGCTACGTTAGAGTTGGTCATAGCACAAATTAAGGGTAGTCGGTAGCAACTCTAGAGTTGCTGGTGCCTTATAGCATTGGCAGAACCAAAATTTTTTGTTCAGGGGGTGAGCCCCGAGGAGAAGGACGGCGTTGCAGCAAGGCAAAGTTGTAGATTAGGACTAAGTCATACTAATTCAAAGATAAGGGAACAACTCGTACAATTTAAAAAAGCTAGAGGACAAATGGTGCATTAGGTGATGTTATGAGGGAATAATTACTCGTTCGGTCTTTACTTTCTTTAGAGGCTACTTCATTGCCCCCTCATTTTTATATTTTTTCATCATTTTGATTGGGGGGGGTGGGGGGGGGGGGGGGGTAGAGCTCATATTCAACTCATAATTTTGCTTAGATGGCTCGATTTTGATAGTGGATAGAAAGTTTGGCTGTTGTCAAGCAAGGAAGAAAGGTCATGTGTTGAAGAAGGGAAAAAAATTGAAAATAGGGATTAAAATTATAAATTATGCCTCACACTCTATCCATTACAACAATTTACGATCGGATTAAAAAAATGAAAATGGAATGTTTTTAAAAAATTAGGGACCAAAGTGAAATGATTATGGGTCAAGAATAAAAATGAAATAAAAAAAATGGTTGTCTGTGGCCTTCAGGGACACTACCTTGGGTGTGGCACGAGTAATTGGGTCTCTACAAAGACACTTGCTAGACACAAAAATGTCAAATATGGCTCAATACCCTTTAAGTTTTGAAAAACATTTGAGAAATTTGCAAAATAACCCTTAGCCATTACAAACCCTCACATGTAAAAGCTTCTAATTCCAAACAGGGTATGTTCATTTAATGCTTCAAAAATCTTCCCGTCTTATTCACCCAACAGGAGGTCTAGTTGGCTCTTTTCCAAACCCACATTTCTCTAGATTGATAAAACGCATATAGGGTCTTCAACTACCTCAGAAATATAAGGTTTTTCTTTGGAAATGGTTCTAAATGCCCTCCCTAGCCATCCCTACAGGTTCTAACCTGACCTCCCATGGGGAGTTGAAAAGTCCTCACTACCAGCAATATAGGGATGAGGATGAGACATCCTTTCATCTTTTTTGGGGTTGTTCAGGTTCGATGGCCATTTGGGGCTCATTCTGTCCTTCTCCAACTCAATTTTTTGTCAACTCATTTAAGTATTGATTAACTTCAATTCTAGCTTCCTAACCTAAATGGTCTTTTGAATAGATCAATTACTTAGTTTCTACCATTTAGATTATCTGGCTGGGGAGGAATGAGAGTGTCTTTCATAATGCTCCTTTTGATACCTGGTTGCTGATAGTTAGAAGGGATGCTCTTATCCAACAATTATCTGTTACAAGAGACTTCCTTTCAGCTCAAAGAATATTTTCAGCTAATCCTCCTAATAAATTATGTCACTCATGGGGGTTTAGGAAACTGGCAACTCCTACTCATACCCCAACAATTTTTATTGTCGATGGAGGTTGGCGTAGAGAATCAGGTCTCGGTGAAGCCGCCTAGTTGTGGATAGGGTCAAATTCATCACCCAAGTTACAACAAGGGAATATTTGGCAAAGTTGCTATTCTGCATTAGAAGCAGAATTAAAGGTAGTGATGGGAGCAGTCAATATAGCATTAATGAAACACTGTCAATCACAAGATTTAAACCTAAATCAAAAGAAAATTAGAGAATGAAAGATTATAAAAAAAAAAAAGAAAATGGAAACAAGTAAAGTGAATAACCTATACAATATTACTACTATAAGAATTTATGAAATTCTAAAGCAATAAATGAAATTAACTGAGCTGAGGATATAAGTAATTATATATTAATGGCGCCCGAGAGCGAGAGGATTAGGGGAAGAAGACAAAAATTTGAAAGGGCAGTGGTGGATACTAGGTCTCAGGCAAAGTATTTAAGATGATTTCAGGTTAACTGGGGGTTAGTACTTCAACTTTTACTTTCTAATCAACAACTAACGGTAAAATGATAGGATAAGGACTCTTTTAAACAACTATTACTTAACTGATAGATTAAGGAACTATACTTTAAAGTAACATACATATATAGACAAATATTTACAAAATTTTATAGGTAGATTAATCAGAACTCAAGGCCAAGGGTATTGTTGTGTAGGTTCTACAAACCGTGAGGGGCGGAAGTGTATTATCACCTATATTTTGGGGAGGTAAGAGTAGTATTCTCTATACTAAAACAAGTTTTAAGTTTGTCTCCAATTATACGGACAAAAAAAAAAAAAAAAAAAAGCTAAAAATGGCATCAAACATCTAATTTCTTTTTTCCTTGCCCTGTGTAGAGTCTAATCGGAGGAGGAAACAGAAATGCTCAAGCATCAAGTACAAATATAACAAAGGAAACAAATGCGTAGGCATTATTCAACAATAATATGTGGATTCTAAATCTTAAAATGTTCGGCTATTTTCGGTTGATGAAAGGTTTTAGAAAGTTTATGAACTTGTTTCTAGCCTGTGTGCACCCACCTCATTTGGTCAAGTGGCTTGTTTGGCCTCAGGCGGGTGCATGCAACTCCACCAAAGACAAATTAGAACACTTAAATTCAAAAGTCCAAAAATAGCCGCCATTATAGGACAAAGGAATTATATATATAGTGTAATTAATTTGCAAAGTTTCCAATTTCTATAATTGATGAAACAGTTAATATCACCAAACATGCTAGTAATATTTACAAAAGGTGATAAATGATAATATGTGACATTTATCACAAATGTAATTAGAAGAAGTAAATGGTCCCAAACCTCTAGCATAATGGTTAGCGTTCGGTGGACATTTGGGGAGGATCCCAGATCTCCCAATTTACTACATAATGTTACAGATAAACTGTTTCGATTGTCCCAATTTTTTATATTCAAAAATATTATAAGGAAAGTTGAAATTCTCAATATATTAAATACAAACGAAAAAGAAAAAGGCAAACAAGAAGAGAGGAAGTCGATGACGATTCAAAAGAGTAAAGTCGATTAGCTCACATGGCCCTTTCGTACCTATTAAGCAGCTGGCCGGGATTTTCCTTTTTAACTAATAGTATTTGTTAAACAAATGAGTTTGATCAATTACGCAATTAATTAATTGATTAATTATGAGCTAATGACAGTGATCACACCGGTTGCTTAATTAAATAACATTGTTTCTTTGGGTTGATCCTGGTGATTATACTTAATTATTTGCCCCGGACCAAGCCTTACCCTGTCTTTGCCTTCCCCTTGATTCATTAGTTTCTGCATCCAAGCATTTGTATATATATGATAATGGGAAAATTACTTAAACCTTAAACCTACACTTACATCTCCATGTTTCAGAATTGTATTATATGGCCTCTCAATTTTCAAAAAACAATGGTTGCATATTAATTTGTTGTTTTTTTTCAATATAAAAAATCTATTGATCAATAATTGAAATGTCAAATAAAGAACACTTTTAAATCTGACGTGTAAAGAAATCAAGTACTTAATTGATTACTCGGGGGCAAATGACACCCATCATCCTTAAACTAAGGCTATGTTGTGAGTTAGTCTTAGAGCTAAAAAATGTTATACCATTTGTCCTCTAACTATGAAAATATTACATTATTCGTCCTGCCGTTAAATTTCATGTTAAAATAGATGACAAAAACATGAAAAACAAGTTTTTACCCTTAAAAAACTTTTCATTTGCCTTATAAACCTTAAAATTTTTACATCTTGCAATCAAACTACCTTCTCTGCTTTTTTTTCAACAATTCAACCTGAACTCATAGTTTTCCTTCAACCATTTTCTTCTTCCTCCCACCAAAATCAGATTACCTTCAACCAGAAAGGCACCTTCTTCACACTCTGGCATTTTGTCCTCTTCTCTTCTCCAGCATTTCCCATAACTGATGATTCTGGGAAGCCCAAGAAACATGGTCTCATTGGGGCATTTCGACGAACAAGTAGAGGGCATGTTGGATTGAATATGGTTCATTGACCTGGGATGCATCAACATTCTATTGTTAATATTACTAATCATCAGCACACTCATGAGAGATTCCTATGCAACAAATTTAGGGGTAGCAGTAAAAACACAACAATTTCTATAAAACAGAAAGCATAACACATCAATTTAAAAACATGGCTTCGAGGCCGACGATGAATTGATCATGTCTACTGTTGGCGGCATTCTGGTTGATCGTGTTTTAAAGCCTTGAGGCGTTTTGAACCCTTGAGGCCGGTGAGGAATTGTTCATGTTCTCTTCTTTCACTCCATTGATTCCCCTTCAATCACATCAAAGCTTGCTTGGATATGTCAAAGTCGGAGCAACTAGTATTCCGATCCAACAGACTTTGGGTTGGCTCCCAACCCCAATGGCGAGGCCAGCATCAACCCTGGATTATCTGAGGCTAGTGAGGAATTGATCATTTTCTGAAGTGATTTCCATAGAAAAACATCTGGAAAATCCAATTTGGAAAAATAGCCTTTTAGAGATGAAAGGGGGGGGGGGGGGGGAGAAGAGAAAGACGTGTTACATAAACATAGTTTAGATATGAAAGACTACAATGCAGTTTGATCAGCATTCAGAGAGCTATGGGATCACAGGTAAGTAATGGTCAGATGAAATAATTGCTATTTACATATTCATTTTTTTACAGTGGAGAAGATGGTTTGATTGTGAGATGTAAAAGTTTTGAGGTTTTTAAGGCAAATGGAAAGCTTTTCAGGGTTAAAACTAGTTTTTCACAATTTTTTCTGGTCCATTTTAATGGGAAATTTGACAGCAGGATGAATAGTGTAATATTTTCATAGTTAGAGGATGAACGATATAATATTTTTTAGTTTTAGGATAAATTCGCAACATAAGCCATAGTTCAAGAACAATATGTGCCATTCATTTATTGCTTGGTCATCGACCAATATTCTAAAGGAATTTTCACTTTCATAAATGTATTGCTTCTAGACACATGGTATAGGAGCTCATAACCATGTCATTCATCTTTCTTTTCTGGTACATAGAAACATTTTTACAAGTCTATAAAGGATAAGAGTACTAAACAGTAGAAGGGGTAAGGGAATATATACTATTTTGAGATAAAAAAAATTATTGAATTAGCAATATTTGTATTATAGGGGAAAGTGGTGGAGGCTGAAGATGAACTCTAAACCTCCACCCTGTGTCCCTTCCCATTCCAATGGGATCACGCTTGTTCATTTGTAAATTCTTTATAATTCATTTGTGATTATCAAAAGAGAAAGATAAGCTTAAATACACCAACTATCTTCCAACTTAATTAGCCAACTTATATGAGTTGCTTCTTCAACTTTAACTCAATATTTTCAATTTCAAATTTTGAAAAATAGTGAGATATTAAAATAATCCTAAATATAAGATATGTGAGAGGATGAGGAGAATGAAGGACATGTGAGGGGTTACCACATCACATATGGTGTGTGAGTGGTTGAATTACCACTAGCTCCATATTAAGATTGTTGTATGGTCAACTGAGTACCTTGAGGCTTGAATATTATTAATTTGCTACTCATTTCATCACTTAAGGTCTTAAAAATTGGCATCGTATAATTCTCTACTCGTAGAGATTTTCTAAAATATATTCAAAATCCATATCTACATTATACACACGCACATCTCTAAATTGTTATCAAAATTCTGTACTGATTGAAACTCAATAAACTTAAAAAACGTCTAAAAAATATTATTTTTGAGAGAATTTATATTTATTATTTGTTAACAGCCCCTGAATTTTCAAAGTTTGCCCACGTCTAGCCCTTAGATGACCACCAATGGTGGTGGTCGCTCTTATTGATGGGTGGGTCTTCTGCTGCTTGGTATTGGGATTAAAAAAGTCCTATTTTTTTTCATAAGAAAAATCGCTAGGTATATTTAAAAAAATGTACAAAAAATCTTACTAAATTTAAAATATCAATATATATGAATAAGTGCAGAAAAGTTAACACCACTTGTTTCTTCGAAAACCAATCAATGTGTGATTATACTCACAATTTTGTAGAGGTTTTGCAAGTAATAAGTTGTATTTAGAACGTTCAATATGTCCTTTTTATAATTAAAACTCTGCATATAAAAAAATTACCCCTCCAAATTTAACAGCCAATTTTTTAGAATTGATTCAACGAAAGTTATATATTAAATACAAATTTAAGGCCAAATATGATGAAGTCAGGGTTGAATGGAGATTTGGATTGAAAGCCTCGTCCGCATGGTGTTGTTTGTAGCTGCCTGAGGACACTTGGACATAAATCTGAAAACTGAATTTAGTTTAGGGGCTCAGTGAAATTTGTAATATAATTAATAAGGGAATAAGAGGGAGGGGAAGGGAAGGAAGGGAAGAGATGAGTTATTTCCTCTTAATTTTGAGAGATGAAAAATACGTATAAAAGAGAGAAGTGTAAAGATAATAACCCTTCTTATTTCCTCTCATCCAAACAATACAAAGGAGTCATGTTAATTTTTCCTCCCCATCGCCTCCTCTTCAGTCCAAATAGAATGTTAGGGATAAATGGGGGAAGGGGTTTAAGCTTAACTTAAAGTATGACTAGTAATTAGTGGTCGTACTCTAGTATATTATGTAAAATATTCCCGACCAAAAAATTGAAAAAGAAATTCAAATGACTATATATATATATATATATATATATATATGAATTAAGCTTATGGAATGGGTGATTGTATATTGTTGACTAAGATCAGTTGTATACAAAGATTACATATTATGAAAGGGATGGCAAGAGGCCAATTGGTAGCCGATTGATGCGTGAAGCAATGTGACTTGGATATTTATTTCTTGGCCTAGCTAGCTACTGATTTTTATATCTCGTAGGACATTAAATTCTTTGCATTATTGAACGACTTTCAATATTCATATAGCCATTTATTTATGTTCTCTGTTCACATGTCTGACTTTCTGCTTCCCTGGCCAACAACATCAACCTTCAACTAGCTTGCAGGTTGAAGTTCTGGCTAATTTACATAAGCATCACCGTCTTATAAGTTACCTGACCGCGAAGGTTAAATTTTGACTTGTGTATGGGATACTTATTTCTTTACGGTCTGTAAGTGGGTGCAGCTGTTGTGTGTGGGCAGATGTGCGATAAGTTAAGTAGAAGTGATTTATTATACTATTCTCTTCGTCCCATATTGACCGTAACATTTGACTTTATATAATTTTTTAAGTGAGTAACAATTTTCACATCTTGGATAATTCCACCCTCCCATCCCTTCCCTTTTGGACATCTCGAATGTAAACGATTCAAACAAAAATCTCAAATTTGCTCAACCTTGCTAGTCCACCCCATCCTCAATTTGCCGTGATTTCAGCAGCACAATTGGTAGTGATTCCATAGCAGAACCGCCGTTCAATCACCAGCAATTTGTCACCTCCGTTGTGTCCCCATCGAGCAGTGCAACCACATTTCATTGCCTCCGATAGGTCTTTGACCTCATCATTTCTATCCTCGTTGCCGAAGTATCACTGTCGGAGTACTAATCTTTCCCCAAGTAACCGTCTCAGCTTCAACCTCCTAGCTTTTGCCTTTGCCCTCATTAAATCGATTGTCGCTGATCACAATTCTCAGCCTAAACCTGTTCGATCTTCTTCTCATCTTGTTGATTTAGGCTCCTTGATGTCCTCACCCCATCGCCTTTCGCTTCTGATGTACCCCGTTGCTCGCCGCCTTGATCTCCTCGCCCCACTGCCCGTTGCCCTGATTGGCCACCTTGACCATGCCTGTGATGGCCAACAAGGGAATCAGAGAAATAGAGCATGTTCAAAATGAACAAGAGAAGAGTAGATAGGGAGGGGTTATAATTGTAAAGTTGTTTAGGAAAACTTGCTAAAAGAAGAAACAATACAAAGAATTTGGGACAACAAAAAAAAAAATACAGTGCAAAAAATATGGGATAGATGGCGTATTATCTTGTAATCTTTCTGGGTATATAAAAAAATTTAAAAAAATTTAAAAATTTCAATTATTCTTCTCAACAGGTTAATTGTTTAAATTTGCCATTTAGCTAGTCTCAAATTTTCACTTTGGTGACACATTTTTATTTTGGTCAAATTGCCACTCATTTATGTTAACCATAGCATAGATGAGAAAAGAATATTTCATGAGATATTTTATTTTTATATTTAGATAATTCATTTAATTTAATTTTTAAGTTTTGAGCCAGTATCTTAATCAGTAATAACAATTATTTTACATAAAAAAAAGAATAATGATAAAATATGCCATAAGGACATCGATGTATTTTTATACTAGGTAAATCGGTTGCAGCTTGCAATGGCAATTCATTGCTCAAGAGCCTAATTGTGAGGAAGCAATGTTTGCGGACGAGGAGGCAGGGAACAAAGGCTTTCAAATTGTGGGGGTCAATTGTCAAATAAAAAGTTCGAGGACAAAAAATTAAAGCGTGATATCTCATGGATGTAATTCATAACTCTACCATTCTTTAGTTATGGACATGTTCCTGGGTACTGCTCACGTGCAGCCCAAACTTGTGTTGCGAATTGAGGAGCCAATTGTCATCTAAAAATGTTTGAGAACCAAAACATCATTGTGCAATATTTCAGGTACGAATCTCGGTACTATTCCGGCGTTGGTTCTGCTCATTTGCGGCCCGAGCCGTGGTTATTTTAGATTTACAGTAATCCTCAATATATAATCAGTGGAGTAATATATAATAATTCCAATGAGAATTTTGACTGTATTGCTACACTTATATTTTCCAAAATTAATCTGGGATAAATGCCATTCAAAAATTTTCAAATAACACATATTAATTAGTAAGTTTCTCTAAAAATATGTAGAAAAATTCATACCATTAATTACTAATTGTTTGAATATAATGGAATATTTCTAAAGAAGGACGTCGAGCAAATACTCCAATCTTTTGTTTTGTTTACAATATATTTTACTTTAAACAGTTTCAAATATTTACAACTTTTTTGTAGTTGGTATATTATTTTACTGTATTATCCTATAAGTATTTACCTTTTCCATCTTTTCTTATTTTGCATGTAAAACTGAAGGAAAAAAATAAAAATAATACATACACTTTTGGCCTTTTTAATATTTATGCCAAATTTTTTAAACTAATTCGGAGGTAAAATGTATATTAGGCCAAATAACATAAGGGTTTTTTTTTATAATTTTTCTTTTTAATATTCACTTTTATCATCTTTCTTGATTTATATAAAATAAATTAATTAAAGATAAAACAACAAATAATTTTTTTTTCTTTTTTAATGAGTGACGTGATTTAGGGAGCCCCACACAATTAATTCATTTAGGATTTATCTCAAATTCTTTTTTAATGATGATTGCATTTCAACATACTACCTGCAAAACGACGAGGCTTGTGATATTGCTTATAAATCCCTGTTAATAAGAGATTGTTTGTCAAATCGAATTTCGTTAAATACTCTGAACCTAATCATAAGACAGATTCAAATCTTAATTCTAATTTATATTTTTTATATGATCTCAGTGGGATTATGTTAGCATTTGGTGCTACCTATTAAAATGTTCTGTGGACTAATAGTGAGCTCCCCATGCAATTAACTACTAATAAGTTTAGTATGTTCAAAATTTAGCATCTGGTTGGTTAATTTTAAAATTTTTGTAAATTTTTTTATTATTATAAAATCTTTGTTTTTTCTGTATAAAAAAAAAACAATGTGTGAGCTAAAGCCTAAAGGGATTGATTCTTTTACCTAAATATCAAATTGGCCCTGAAATTATTATAAATCTAAAATATTGATTCAATTGAAAGGATTGAATATTAATTGGGGCTAGATATGATGAGGCCAAGATTCATTTGACCTTTGAGCTGAAAACTCATTCAAGGCACTAGTTTGTTTTAATTTAAGTTAATTGACTTTAAAATGATTTATTTTTATTTTCATATTGTTTTTATTTGGAACTAATTTTAATTAAAATATAATATTATGTAATTACAATAATCCATTGAAAATATAATTTTTATGAATTTTTCTAGTTTAAGACTTTAGAAAAGAAAAATTCACAAAAAATTAATAATATCATGAAAATTTGCTTTCAAATGAATTATTGCATCTACATAATGTTGGCTTTTAAATAAAATTAGTTCTAGACAAAAAAATATAAAAGTAAAAATAAGTCAATTGGCTTAAGTTAAATGAATTGGCCTAGTTAAGGGAAAAAAAACGTCATGTTCCTAATAATTCAAGGTCCAATCAAGGGGTTCAAGCCATTTTCAGTATATATGCAGTTTGAAGCAGTTTGAATTTGTTTTAGTTTATATATATATATATATATATATATATATATGAAAAATTCAATCCTAAAATATTGCAAGAGAAAATTGTTATCGAATTAGATTTCTTTTGAAGTGTCGGAAACTTCCCGCTGGCTTCCCTGCTGCTATTTGTAGAGCAGCAAACATATTTACTTCCAACAAAGAAAAAGCAGGACACTTCTCTAAAATTTTTAATATTCCTACAGGGAAAAAAATTATTTAATCCAAGCCCTTTGACGTAAGCAAAAAAGGTAGAATCAATTAATTATTTTACATCAAATAATGTACTGCCACATAGCCTATCTGTGCCAAATAAATAATAATATAAGATTAGTACTATTTACTATTTGCCATTTTAATAAACGAATTAAAAGATATGAATTCTTATAAATGACCAAAATAATTCGGATCAAAGACTTAAGGTTTAGCAATTTTTAAAGAATTATTACTCCTACAATGATTTTAGTTGAATAATAAAGGGGAGGATCCATACCTCTTTGTTTGTATCCATATGATGCAATTAAACCTTTGGATCTCTTCATCCAATGGAATGTAACCCGCATGTTGTCTGGATCCATGAAAGGTGGGATCCCTAAACTCCATGAACACCTCGAGTAATTATTCTAGCGCACTTATGGGCTTTTTTTTTTTAAATGCCAGCCATGCACTCTCTAAAAAAACAAAATCTAACTAATTGCTGTTTTATAATTATTTTCAAATACTCTTATTTGGATTATATTGTTCAACTAAAAGATTCTTCACTCCATATAATTAATTTGTTTTTGAGCAAAGGTGAATGAAATGTACTTTCTCTACATCTCTTATTTATTATTTATTGAACCATTTGTTTGACATCATGGCCTCCTCTTATATACCTTATATCTATATATTTGACAATACTCACCAGCAACCCTCAGGGTTGGAGCTCGGCGGCCAAGCTCATAGTATGATCTCTCATTCCCCTCTCCCCCTCTCAATCTTTCTATGTTTTACCTAAGGATAGTGATTTCTCAGTGAATTTCAGTTTAAATGTAATTTGAATTTATCTGTCAGAAAGCTTGGTTATACATCTAACCGATCAAGAGAAGGTGGGAGACAGCTCCCTAAAATAAAGCTGTAAATAAACTGAATGAATATAAAGAAGCACTGCTTGTATTCATTTGTTTAGGTTTTTTAACGAGCATGAACACAGACAAGCTGTGTTCATGTTTGTTCGTTCATTTTGTGAAAAATGATGTTTGTGTTTGTTCATTAGTTATAGGATTGTTGTAACCTAAACGAACTAAACAAATAAACGTGTTCATATTCATGAAAAATAACTGTGGCAACGTACGGGTCTTTTTCGGGAGTCGCCACCAATCGGTTTTCGCTCAGGTCGATTGGATACCTTAAAATATGGTCTGCGAGAGTTCGGGGATCGAGAGTACGGTTACGCTAAAACAATATTGTTATAGCGCCCAAAATTGGCACCTTAGTTGATTTCAATTTTGTTTTACTTTGCTTTTAAATAATTTTCGGTTAATTTAGAAATTTTAACTGAATTAGTCGAAATGTGGATTTTTAAGTTAATTTGTATAGAATTTTATACTTCCGAACCATGGACTCTGCCGAGTCATTTGGACACGGAAGATTTGATTCCGAACCATGGACTCTGCCGAGTCATTTGGACACGGAATATTTGGTGAAATTTTAAACAATTTTATCCATATTGTGAATATGGATTTTATCTTTATATTTATTTAATTTATTTAGTTAAAAAAAATTGATATTTTCCAAACCGTAGATCCTGACGGATCATCTGGATATGGAAGTTAATTTAATTTATAGTTAATTATTTAATTCTTATTTTTATTAATTATTAGTTTAATTACTAATTCGTAATTCTTTTTGTTTATGAAATTTTTAGATTTATTAATAATCTAAAAATTTTATTTTTTTATATTTTATATTTTCTTTTCTTTTCTTTTCTTTCTTTTCTTTCCTTTCTTTTCTTTCTTATATTTTTTTTTCTTTTAGTTTTCTTATTTAATGAAATTTTTTTTTATTATCTATTTTTCTTAAATAATTACTTGATTTATAAAAGAATTAAAAAGTAATTTTTTATTTTTATTTAATAAAAAGTTACTTTAAAGAAATTAAAGAGTTAAAAAAATCCTGATATTTATTTTATGTTCATTCCAAAAAAATAAATTAATCAAGGTTTTATAACGGAAAGATTTACATTTTTATGTTATGTTTATTCTCTTTTTTTTTTATTTAATAGAAGATAAACCAAAAAAAGAAATTATTTAATCAAGATCTTCAAAAAAAAAAAAACTTTTATGTATATTTCAAAAATAAAAGAAGAGTCTTAATATTTATTTGTTTTATTTTTGATAAAAGATTAACAAAAAAAAATGATTAATTAATTAAGAAAACCAAAGATTTGTATATATATTTTGAACATAAAAGAAAATTTTTTTTATATTTATATAATTTATTTTAATAAAGGATTAACCAAAAAGTGTTTATTTAATGAAGAAATTAAAAACTTATATGTATATTTTAAACACAAAAGAAAAGTTTTGGTAATTATTTGATTTATTTTTGATAAAAGTGATTATTTAATAAAGAAACTAAAAATTAATATGAATATTTTAAAATAAAAGTAAAGTCTTGATGCTTATATATTTTATTTTTTTGTTTGAAAATTAATCAAAAAGTGATTATTTAATTTATAAGTCTAAAATAAAATACATCTAATTAATAAGTCCAAAAATATTTAAGAGAAATTTAATTTTTATTTACTTTTTTTTATTTATTTTATTTATTTTTGAAATCATTTGGCTAAGATTTTTTATAAAGGAAACAAAAAGTTATATCTTTCCATTATTTTAAAAGAAATAAGTAAAATATTATTGAATAAAATATTAGCCCAAAAATTTTACTCTTTTTATTCTTTTTATTAATAAAGAAAACTAAAAAGTTATGTTTTATTATTTTAATAAATAATTAATATATTAGTCCAAAGTTTTTATTTTTAATAAAAATTTATTTATATACTTTATTTAAAAATAATATTTCCAAGCCATGGATCCTGGCGGATCATTTGGTCATGGAATTTAATTTTAATTAATTAATTAATTATTAATTTTAATTATAATTTTATTGAATTTTTCTTGAATTTTAAATTCTAAATACCATTATTTTAGAAAAGTTTAAAAAAAATTGATTTTTGTATTTTTTAGAATTATTTAATCATGTTTGTTTATTAATTTTAACAAAAAGGATAAAAAGTTAACTTTGTTATCTTTAAAGAAATAATAAAAAACATGTATTCCAAAATAAAAAAATAATTGGCTTTTAAATTTTTATTAGCCTTAATAATTAATTACAAAAGAATTTTATTTTTTAGTTCTTATTTATTTATTAGTAAAGGTGAATTAAATGAAATAAATTATATAAAGGAAAATTAATAAAAATAAAGTGGGGCTTTTTGGCCATCCACTTTAAAAATAAATAATAAATGTTAGCAAAGTTAATTAAATTAATTATTAAACAACAATAATAAAAAGTTAGTCAAGTTAATTAAATTAATTAATTAACAACAATAATAAAAAGTTAGCCAAGTTAATTAAATTAATTAATTAACAACAATAATAAAAGTTAGCCAAGTTAATTAAATTAATTAATTAACAACAATAATAAAAGTTAGCAAAGTTAGTAAAGTTAGATGTTAATAACAATAAAAATAAAAGTTAGTAAGTTAGTTGAGTTAATTGTTAGTAACAATAAAAATAAAAGTTAGTAATGTTAGATCAATTAATTGTTAATAACAATAAATATAAAAGTTAGTAAAGTTAGATTAATCAATTGTTAACAACAATAAAACAAAAGGTTAGTGATAATAATAATGAATAAACAAGTAAAAATTAAAAAGGGTTAGTAATTAATTCTGCAAGAACAAAATAAAAAGTTAGTGACCAAAGTGAAAGAAATTGAAAAGATGAAGTATGAAATAGGGGTTTACCCTTAAAATTTTGAAATTGAATTTTTGCTGGGAAGTAGACGCGACGCGGCGGCGTGGGGGGGGTGCTGCTGGCGCAGAGGAGGAAAAGGAAGGGCAAGGCGGCGACGGCATGGGGCGGAGCGGCGGCGGGCAGCTAGGGCGGCGCGGCAGCGAGGGCAACGGCGGCCAGGACGACGGCGGCGAGGGCGCGGGGCGGCCGAGGAAAAAAAAAAAAAAAAAAGGATGACGGAGCGCGGCGGCGGAACGGCTGGGCGGAGGGGCTGACGGCAGCAGGACGGCCGGACGACGGCGGCAGGACGGTTGGGTGGAGGCGTGGCGGCCGGCGGACGGTGGTGGCGGGCAACGTCAGAGAGAGAGAGAGAACGGAGATAAACGGGAGGAGGAAGACGGGGCCAAGGCGTCAGAATAAAAAAATTTTGAGATTTTCTGGAGAAAGGGAAGAGAGCCAGGGGCAAGGGCTATAATTTTATCTTTTTTTTAAAATGGAGCTCTAAGCTTTTCCTCTATTTTTTTCTGTGTTCAGCACTAAATTTGGAGGCCTATTTATAGAAGAAGTTTGGCTGAACTATTGATGGATAAATTAATAAAAAATTTCAAACTTATCTTTTAAATTGGTAAAATAACAATTTCAGTCCTTTACGTCTCTCAGCCTCTGGATAAGTTCCTGAAGCTTCTGATTTTGACAATTTTGTCATTTTTTGTCAATTTGGGCCAGAAACGTCGGTCGGCCCAAAAATTCATGTGACAAACTACCAAATGCTCTTGGAACTTTCAGAATTTGTCAATTTTTCCCGAAACTTCTTAATTTTGTCATTTTTACCTCAAACTTTTAAATTTTGTCATTTTTTGGAGTTTTCTTTTTTTCTTTCAAATACACACATATATCATTTTAAATCAAATCTTCACAAAATAAAAATGTATTTTAAACTAATTAAAATTTTTAGTAATAATAATAATAAAAAAAATAATAATTTTTTTATTTAATTTCTTTTATTTAATTTCTTTTAAAAAAATTTTTATGGTCGGACGAAATTGGGTGTCAACAGCTGCCCCCCTTTGCATGCTTCATGAGACATGATGCAAGCAAAGTCGTTACCAAATTTCGTCAGACTTAGCTAGGCATTGAAAACTTTCTCACCGCCTAAATCCTGAGGTTAAGAAACTTTTCTTAGAACCTCGACGATAGGAACTCTCCTATCGTTGCAAGTTTGAGGTTAAGGAAAGGTCCTTAGAACCTCTACGATAGGAAAGCTCCTATCGTTGTAAAATGGACTGGTTGATTGATTGTTTGAGGTTAAGGAAAGGTCCTTAGAACCTCTACGATAGGCAAGCTCCTATCGTTGTAAGATGGACTGATTGATTGATTGTTTGAGGTTAAGGAACTCTCCTTAGAACCTCGACGATAGGAACTCTCCTATCGTTGCAAGTTTAAGGTTAAGCGCCCTACCTTAGAACCTCTGCGATAAGAACTCTCTTATCGTTTGAAGAAAAATTGATGATTGATTGTTTGAGGTTTAAGGAACTCTCCTTAGAACCTCAACGATAGAAACTCTTCTATCGTTGAAAGTTTGAGGTTAAGGGCCCTACCTTAGAACCTCTGCGATAAGAACTCTCTTATCGTTTAAGAAAAATTGATGATTGATTGTTTGAGGTTTAAGGAACTCTCCTTAGAACCTTGACGATAGGAACTCTCCTATCGTTGCAAGTTTGAGGTTAAGGGCCCTACCTTAGAACCTCGACGATAGGAACCCTCCTATCGTTGCAAGTTTGAGGTTAAGGGCCCTACCTTAGAACCTCTGCGATAAGAACTCTCTTATCGTTTGAAGAAAAATTGATGATTGATTGTTTGAAGTTTAAGGAACTCTCCTTAGAACCTCGACGATAGGAACTCTTCTATCGTTGAAAGTTTGAGGTTAAGGGCCCTACCTTAGAACCTCTGCGATAAGAACTCTCTTATCGTTTAAGAAAAATTGATGATTGATTGTTTGAGGTTTAAGGAACTCTCCTTAGAACCTTGACGATAGGAACTCTCCTATCGTTGCAAGTTTGACTGATTGATTACGAGGCAAAGGTTCCGTCCTTAGAACCTCGTTGAAATTGAAATTGATTGATTACGAGGCAAAGGTTCCGTCCTTAGAACCTCGTTGAAATTGAAATTGATTGTGGAGAAAAACTCTTTCCTCCTTTTTAAGTACCTCAGACAATCGAAGTTGAAATGTTCTATTCGGAAGTGTGAATTTTCATAATAGGTGAGTGCAGAAATTTAGACTTCGATGAGATGAGTGAATCTTGATGATGACAATAACACTAACAAATTATGTAAAGGGAACGGATGTTTGGAATCAATATCCAAGGTTCATCTAATATTTTTTTTCAGTAAATATAGATTCCCTTGTGAGATATGTCATCCAAATAAGGTTGAAGCTTAACTACCCCAAAATGTCATGCTTAGTAGACTTAATAGGATGCGTCTCAAGAGCAATAAAAATTACTCTTTACTCAGCCATTCCAACCTAAAGGCGTTGTCCTGTGGTTTTAATATCAGCATGAACGAAACTATTTTATAAAAAAAGAAATTCCCTGAAATGAAAAACTGAAACGCGAAAGAAAATGCTGATAATAAAACTAAAGGACAAGAAAAACGGATCAGATCGCTTCTTTCTTCCACAATACTTCAACAGGGTAAGTAGAGGACCATTATGGGAGTGAACTGGTCGGGAAAGACTGTCGTGTCCAGTCTATCTGAATCATTGCTGGATCTGGTTCAGGAACAAAAGCTTGTATTTTATCTAGCAATTCTTCAGTAGTTGTTGCGGATATTATGATTCGTCGTGACACTCTTGATATGAAATTCTTCTGTATAGCATAATCCATAAAAGCTATCAGACCTGTAAAGAAATTGTTAACATTCAAAAGCCCAATGGGTTTCTTATGCAAATTAAGTTGGGTCATGGAAGCAATTTGAAAGACTTCTCCCAATGTGCCAAAACCACCTGGTAGAGCGATAAAAGCATCAGCATTTAAAAGCATTTGTAACACACGCTCTTGCAAATTTTTAACCACTAATTCTTCTCCAATCGTGCCCCCAGAAACAAATTTCAAAGGTCCAGGGATGATGCCCAAAACTTGACTTCCTCCTAAAGATGCTGCTGATGTTACACCTCCCATTAGTCCGACACTACCTCCTCCATAAACTAAATGTATTTTTCGCTCAGCTAATACTCTACCCAAATGGTTGGCTGCCTTTAAATACTCTTCATCTTTTCCAGGAAAAGCCCCAGAAAATACACAAATACTTCGGGGTTTACGAGTAGAGGTTTTCTCCATTCCTATCTTTACCCATGTGAGAAAAGAAGAAAAGAGGATATATTTATAGAGATGAAAAGATAAAGTAATAATTTTATTCTCAAGAGTGGATACATTATTGCCAGCTATACACGATAGTCATGAGTACGACTCTGGTCAGGTATGGGTACACTATCGTTAAAAGAGGAGGAAAATTTTCAAAATAGCTGCTAGCATGTACAGTAGTCACTACTGTAGCTTACGTCAGGAGTAGGTATGTGATTGTCAAAGAAGGAGGAAAATTTCAAAAGCGACAGCTAGCATGTACAGTATCGTGACTATGGCTCATGTCAGGAGTGGATACATTATCGCCGAAAGGGGAGAAAGATTTCAAAAGCGACAGCTAGCACGTACAGTAATCGTGACTTTGGTTCACGTCAGGAGTGGATACATTATTACCCAAAAGGGGAGAAAAATTTCCAAAAGCGACAGCTAGCACGTACAGTAATCGTGACTTTGATCCTCGTCTTTCACTGGCTTTGCGTCAAGTAATGGCTTCAATGCTTTCTATGAATCGGTGATTTGCATCCCATCCAGTTTTCTCACAAACTGGCAAACTGGGTCGTTTAAAGTCAGATTCCCAAGACTATAACGATCTCGTTCTTTTTGGAAAATTATCCATAATCCAACAACCTCAAATTGCACTATTCCGCAAGAATGCGCTTCAAGAACCTCTCGAATATCTTCCAGAGATTCCTTACGCAAGCCATTCTTGATGAATTTTATTCTATCATTACGATTTCTGGTGATCACTCCTGGAGAACGACATTTATTGCCACAAATCCACCATCCACAATTATGACAAACGCCTAGCCTCTTTGCTCTTCTTTTTTTGGCATAAGCGCTTTTACCAAAGCCGGGCATACGGGGAAAGAACGCTTCGGGAACTTCACCAGCTGAACGAACCTTAGCTTCAATTAGCCACCGCACATTATCAGGGATGCCTTTGTGCATAAATACTCTGAATCGTTCACATCTAGCTTGATAAATCTTTTTAAGAACATTTATTGGGAAGGAAGGAAAATACTTTCGTAAGGCGGAAAGAGAAGACTCCATTGATGAAGGAGGCAAAGAAAGAAATTAGTGATTGTAGGAAACGAAAATAACTAACACATATTTATAGTGATGAAAGGGATAATGCGTTAATTACACTTACAGAAGCAAGTACATTATTGTCAAAAGAAAAGACAAATGACAGCTTATATGTACAGGAATCATGACCGCGGCTCTCATCTTCCACTGATTTATGTCCAGTAATGGCTTCAATGCCTTCTATAAGTCGGGGATTTGCTTCCCATCCAGTTTTCTTACAAACTGACAAACAGGGTCGTTTAAAGTCACATTCCCAAGACTGTAACGGTTTCGTTCTTTATGGTAAGTCCTCCATAAACCGATAATTTCACCTTGCACTTTTCCACAAGAATGCGTTTCAAGAGTCTCTCGGATATCTTCCAGAGATTCTTTACGCAGGCCATTCTTAATGAATTTTCTTTTATCTTCACGATTTATGGAGATGTATCCTAAAGAGCGACATTTAGTATTACAATTCCATCGCCCACATTTATAACACACGCCTAGTCTCTTTGCTCTTCGCCTTTTGGCATAACGGCTTTTACCTAAACCGGGCATGCGGGGCATAAATGCATCTGGAACTTCACCCGCCAAACGGACCTTAGCTTCAATTATCCACTGCACATTATCGGGAATGCCTTTGCGTGTAAAAACTCTGATTCTTTCACATTTAGCAAGGTAGATCTTTTTAAGGACTTTTATTGGGAGGGAAGGAAAGTATTTTCGCAGTACAGAAAGAGTAGAATCCATTGATGAGAGAAGAATTTGAGAGAAGAGGGAAATGAATCAGTTATTGCAGGAAACTGGAATAACTGACTTTAGAAGTCACGGGGTATCTTATCTGCTGTTTAATCAGAAGGAAGAACACACATTTATAGTGATGAAAAGGGATAACGTGTCGATTACACTTAGGGGAGCATATACATCTGTCAAAAGAAAATGCAAATTTTTCCAAATATAACAAACTGTATGTACAGTAATTGTGACTGTGGCTCACATCTTCCACTGGTTTTATGTCCAGTAACGGCATTAACGGCTTCTATGAGTCGAGGATCTGCTTCCCATCTAGCTTTCTTACAAGCCGGCAAATAGGGTCGTTTAAAGTCAGATTCCCGGGACTGTAACGGTCTCGTTCTTCATGAAAAATACTCCATAAATCAAGAATTTCACGTTGCACAGATCCACAAGAATGCGTCTCAAGAGTCAATTGGATATCATCCAATGAGTCCTTACTCAAGCCATTCTTGATGAACCGTATTTTATCTTCTCGATTATTGGAGATCATTCCTAAAGAACGACACTTAGTCTTACAAGTCCACCTACCACATTTATGGCAGACTTGTAATCTTTTCGCTCTTCTTTTTCTGGCATAAGAACTTTTGCCAACACCAGGCATGTAAGATGCAAATGTCTCTGGGATTTCACCTGCCAAACGAACCTTGGCTTCGATTAACCACCGTACATCTTCAGGTATTCCTTTGTGCATCAGAGCTCTTAATCGTTCACAGAGAACTCGGTAGATCTTTTTTAGGATGTTCATTGGGAGAAAAGGGAAATACTTTCGCAAGGTGGAAAAAGTAGGATCCATTTTCTAGGAGGAAGTAAAAGAAAGAAGGGGTGAAGGAATCAGTTATTATGGGCAACTGAGAGAACCGACTTGAGAGTCACGGAGTACCGTATCCGCCGTTTAACTGGAAAAGTGGATCTTACTTTATTTTAGTATCATAGATATTTCTTATCTTTGATATCTCATCAGGCATGACATTGATCCAATCCTTGATTATTGAATCCATTGTCTGCTTTCGACGACAATATTTCTCGATATCCACGCTTATCTTTGACCATAGCTATTTCTTATCTTGGATACCGCTAAGCTGGCGTCAATTCTGTCCATCCCGGTGTAGCCTCGATTATTGAATTGATTACCAGGATTTTGACAATATTGTCTACTTTATCCTTGAATTGCTGATGGGGCTGGGTCCACTATATCAGCTGTGCATCCAACGGTAGATTGGTAAAAGCGGATGTCACTGAGACGTCAGCTTATACTGCTGTGACTGTGTGGTGGATACGCTTCCCATTTGATCCTTGTTCTGTATGCCATGCATGCATGATGTGAAATGCATGAATGCAGAGCATGTGTAACTGATGGATTTATTTTTTTATATCTTTGCTTTACTGGATCCTCTTTGTAATTGCCTTCTATCGTTGAATCTCTTTATGCTTTCCAACTGTTGTCCATTGTTTCGCTTTCCAGCTGTTGTTCATTGTCTCGCTTTCCAGCTATTGTCCATTGTCTCAAAAGCCTAACTCTTTTCAAAAATCTTCTTTCCTTGATTTGCTCTTGAATTTTGGCTTCAATTTCCTTAATGTCCGCCTCGTACTTTATGCCTCTTTGGATAATTGTCCTTGTTGAGATATTCATGAGTATGATTCTTTCTTGCTGACATGGACGTGTTAAGACTTCTGAAGCGATTATTCAGGCTACCACCAAGGCTATCTCCCAAAGATTTGTTACTCCTTCTTCTTTGTTAGCCTATGTTCTGTGCCGCTCGCAAAGCAGGACCTCAATCTTACCTGTTTTAATTCATAAAGCTTATCAAAGTAATCTACGGTCTTTGTTTTTTCTAAGTTTTAATTATTACTATTCTTCCTTCAAAAGTCATAATTTATTGCACACTTAAGGCTAGTAGGAATGTGAGATTTGAAGGAAAAGAACTGGATAGAAGCGACTTTAGCATTTTGAACGTGAGAATCTAAGGTAAGTTAAAGAAAATTGGCTTTTTATTTATGGGTAATATGAAAATCTTGGGTACAGATAGATAATGAAAGTGTAAGAGAAGAAAGCTCTCTTTGACAACTTTGATCAAATAAACTTTGGTAACCCTGTATCCACTTCTCCCCTTCTGTTTGAAAATTTATTCATTATGCAAAGTATTTCTTTACTGCATCCGAATTTACTGGCTTCGGTAATTCTCGTCCATCCATTTCTGTCAGAATTAGTGCCCCTCCTGAAAATGCTTTCTTTACAACATATGGCCCGTCATAATTTGGTGTCCATTTTCCTCTGGAATCATGCTGAATGGGTAAAATTTTCTTGAGCACTATGTCACCCTCGTGAAATTGTCGTGGGCGAACCTTTTTATTGTAAGCACGAATCATCCTTCTTTGATAAAGCTGTCCGTGGCAAAGGGCTATCATTCTTCTTTCATCAATTAGGTTTAATTGCTCGTATCTAGCCTTGATCCATTCTGCTTCTCTTAATCGAGTATCCATTAGTACCCTTAATGAAGGAATTTCGACTTCGATGGGCAATACAACCTCCATACCGTATACCAGGGAAAAAGGTGTTGCTCTAGTAGAAGTACGGGTAGAAGTTCTATAAGCATGTAGTGCAAAAGGTAACATCTCATGCCAGTCCTTATAAGTGACGATAATCTTTTCAACAATTCTCTTGATATTTTTATTGGCTGCTTCTACTGCACCATTCATCATTGGTCGATAAGGTGCCGAATTGAGATGTTTGATTTTGAACTGCCGGCACAAAGTTTGCATCATTGCATTGTTCAGGTTCGTGGCATTGTCTGAGATGATACATTCCGGCGGCCCATAGCGACAAATGATTTCTTTCTTAATGAACCGGCATACCACCTTTTGAGTCACACTTGCATATGACATAGCTTCTACCCATTTAGTGAAGTAGTCAATTGCCAGTAGGATGAATTTGTGACCATTGGAAGCTTTAGGGGTAATGGCTCCAATGACGTCGATTCCCCACATGGCAAAAGGCCAAGGTATTGCTGTTACATTAAGAGGGGTGGGTGGAGCTTGGATCTTGTTGGCATATATTTGACATTTGTGACATTTTCTCACGTGATTAATACAATCACTTTCCAATGTGAGCCAATAGTAGCCAGCCCTCATTATTTGTCTTGCCATGGTATGACCACTAGTGTGTGCTCCACATATTCCAGAATGAACTTCTTCCATGATCTTTCGTGCTTCATGAGTATCTACGCAGCGAAGTAGCATCGAGTCTGGGGTTTTCTTGTAGAGTATGTGTAGGTTTAAAAGAAAACCCATTGACAATCTTCGTAGAAATTTCTTGTCATTTTCTGATGCTTCTAGTGGATATGTTCGTTCTTGGAGGTATTTCTTGATATCATGATACCAAGGCTTTCCATCCAATTCTTCTTCGATGCTCATGCAATAAGCTGGAGAATCTATTATTTTCATCTCGAACACAGGAGTATGCTCAGGGTCGCTTATCTTGTACATAGCAGCCAAAGTAGCTAAAGCGTCTGGGATTTGATTATCTTCCCTTGGAAGATGATGGAAACTTATACTGTTAAATCTTCGAGTCATGTCTAGTATAAGCTTTTGGTAAGGGATTAATTTTGAATCTCTTGTCTCCCATTCTCCATTGATTTGATATATGACTAATGCGGAATCCCCATAGACTCGGAGATCTCGCACTTTCAAATCCAGTGCCATTTGGAGTCCCATAGCACATGCTTCATACTCTACTATATTGTTGGTACAAGGAAATGTAATTTTTGCTGTGAGGGGAAACTGCTCTCCGCTTGGAGAGATGAGTATAGCTCCAATCCCTTGTCCCAAAGCATTAGATGCTCCATCGAATGCCATTTTCCATGTTTCATTTTTTTCATCGACTTCCTGTTCTATCGTCATTATATCTCCATCAGGAAAGTCCATTCTCATGGGCTCATAATCCTCCAATGCTCTATCAGCCAGATATTCAGCTATCACACTTCCTTTTACGGCCTTTTGGGTGACATACTGTATGTCGTATTCAGATAACAGCATTTGCCATTTTGCAATCCTGCCTGATAAAGCGGGTTTCTCGAAAATGTACTTAATGGGATCAGTCTTGGAGATCAGCAATGTTATGTTGTTGAGCATGTAGTGTCGTAGTCGATGTGCTACCCATGCAAGGGCACAACAGGACTTTTCTACTATTGAGTATTTAGCTTCATATGTGGTAAGCTTTTTGCTCAAATAGTAAATTGCATGCTCCTTCTTGCTTGTCTCATCACGTTGACCCAATACGGATCCTAATGAAGAATCCTGTATGGATAAATATAGAATCAACGGTTCTCCGGATCGAGGTGGTATCAAGACTGGTGGATTTGATAGATATCGTTTGATTTTCTTGAACGCTTCTTGGCATTCGTTATTCCACTCAATCAGATTGTTCTTCTTTAGTGATTTGAAAAGCGGTTCACACTTGGACGTCAATTGTGATATGAACCTTGCTATGAAGTTGATTCTACCCAGAAAACTTCTTACTTGTTTTGGAGTCTTCGGGGGTTGCATTTCTTGTATCGCTCTGACTTTACTCGGGTCAACTCGAATCCCGTCCTTGCTGACCATGAAACCCAATAACTTTCCTGAAGAGGCTCCAAAAGTACATTTGGCAGGATTCAACTTCAATTGATATTTGCGAAGTCTATCGAATAGTTTTTTTAGCACTTTTAGATGCCCCCCAGCAGTGAAAGTTTTGGCGATCATGTCGTCCACATATACTTCAATTTCTTTATGCATCATGTCATGGAACAACGTGACCATGGCTCTTTGATATGTAGCACCAGCATTCTTTAACCCGAAAGGCATCACCTTATAGTAGAAGGTACCCCAAAGGGTAATAAAAGCAGTTTTTTAAAAACCATCCATGAAGGAAAAGTAGGAGTTTCCTGCGGTATTATCCACCAGTGTATCAATATGAGGAAGTGAGAAGTTATCTTTAGGACTGGCTTCGTTCAAAGGCCGGTAGTCCTGACAAACTCTTAGTTTCCCACTTTCTTTCTTTTCGACTGGGACAATGTTAACCACCCATTCTGTATATTCAGCGACCCCAAGGAATCCTGCATCCCACAGCTTTCGAATCTCGTCTTTTACTCTTAAGATTAACTCCGGCTTTAATCTTCGTAACTTCTGTCTGACAGGCTTCGCCCCAGGCTTCAAGGGTATTTTGTGTAGTACTATGTCTGAGCTTAAACCGGGCATATCTTGGTATGACCAAGCGAATACATCCACATATTCTTTCAATAAATGGACTAATTCTTCTTTTTCTTCAGGAGGGAATAAAGTGCCAATCTTGACTTCTTTTACATCCTGACTGTCTCCCAGGTTGAATACCTCAGTTGGTTCTTGACTTGTTGCTCTTTCTTTTTCATCTCGCTCAATCATTTTTAATAGCTCAGGAGATACTTGAAGATCTTCGTCATCCGAGTCGGTAGTGTTTACAGGATTATCAAAGTTCATTCTTTCATTGTCATCAAAGAGAGTTTTGGGTCTGCATTATCCAGAGAGAAAAGAAAGAGAAGAGAAAAAAAAAATGGCACGAAATGAGATGGATGCAAACTGGTACTTTATTTACAATGTGCATAAATCACAACTTTATTGGAATAAAAAGCAATAACTAAAAGGTTCACTTAAACAAAGACTACACCCTATTGATTGAACCTTTCTTTAGGAGGTTTTTACTATTAGATTACTTTGGAAAGCTTTCGATTATAACAGGCAGTTCTATCGCCTCCCAATTGTTCAGTACATCTCGTGGGCCACAAGGTTGAACGAGCTCCTCCTCTTCAGGTGAATCGCTGATGATTGCCTGAATAGAAAGACTTTCAAAAGACTTGTTGATGTTGATAGTCAGCTTGCCTTCATTGTCATTTTTCGGAATGAGACCACCACTCACGAACGTTTCGGTGATTTCAGGGATATCCAGATTTCTTTCCTGGAGAGGATGCCCTGTTAATCATGCAATCCTCTTTTCTCTCTTTTCAGCTATTGCCTTCATTTTATCATGTCTTGTCGGTGTGAAGCCTAAGCCGTATTTCCCTTCATTTGCGGATATTTTCAATGGCTCTGGGATTCCTTGTAAATCTTGTCCCAAACCTAACCCCGGTGAGTATCCTCCTTTTATCATGAGTTTGGCGACCATGCGACTTGTTTTAGAGATGTTAGGAACGGGTTCTTCTCCATATTGACTGACATAAGCAGCATTGACAATCTCAAAAGACCTGAAGGAGCAATCAGCTATATTTTCATTGACCTCAACATATTGAGCATCCGCAGGTCTAGATAGCAGAATGTCTTCTTCAGCAAAGACTGTGATTATTTTTCCTTCAATGATGAATTTCATTTTTTGATGTAATGAGGAAGGAATTGCTCCAGCCATATGGATCCATGGTCTTCCCAGCAGACAAGTATAAGATGGAGAAATGTCCATGACTTGGAATGTGATATGGAAAAGACAGGGACCAATCCCAATTGGTAGCTCTATTTCTCCAACTACATCTCTCTTTGTTTCGTCAAATGCTCGAACAACAATATGACTGTTGTTGAGGTGTGATGGGTCTAAACCGATCTTATGTAAAGTTTCTAATGGCATTACATTTAGAGCTGATCCATTGTCGATCAGAACTCTAGCCATAATCCGATCTTTGTATTTAATCGAAATATGTAGAGCCTTAGAGTGACCCCTTCCTTCTGCTGGTATCTCATCGTCAGTGAATGTGATGAGATTTTGTGTCGTGATGTTGTTGACAAGGTGGTCAAAGCTGTTCACGGAGATATCTTGTTCAACATAAGCCTTATTCAGGACTTTGAGAAGAGCTTCTCGATGGGCATCGGAACTTAAGAGCAATGAAAGTATGGAGATCTTTGCTGGCAGACGGTTCAACTGCTCCACGATGCTGTATTCACTTTGCTTTATGAGTTTGAGAAACTCAGTAGCTTGTTCATCTGTTACTGCTCGAGGCATCTCTTGCTCTTTAGATGTGTTAATAGGTCCATTTGCTGGATCCGTAACATTCTTCTCTTGTTGGAGCTTGTTCATTTGCTCGGGAGAATAACACCGACCGCTTCTAGTCATGCCCCCAACTTTTAACGGAGTTGATGTGATGTTAGAAGTATAGCCATAGTTCCATGGAACAGTTTTGTCTGATTTGTACGGGAATGGCTTTGGAACTTGAATTCTTAAAGGCTTGAGAGCAGATTTTGAGATTGGAATGACTAATGGTCTTGGCATGATATTGACTTCTTGTTCTTTAATTATCACATTCACGTCATCCTCTTTATCTGACATAAAAACGATGATTTGGGAGGAGTCCATGAGACTTTGTAGACTTTTACGGAATTCTGGGCATTCTTGGATAGAATGACTCTTACTGTTATGAAAGTTGCACCACTCCTCATCCTCGACTTCTTTATTTCCAGAAGACTTTCCTATGATAATCCCTTCTTTCACAAGGCATGAATATACATGCTTAAGAGGGGTTATGATATCATTGACTGTTTTCTTCATCGGCCAGTATTCTTCCATCATATTGACTGGTTTGGCTTGATGAGGAGGCAATGGATTATGAGTGACGTTTGGTTCATCGGAAAAGTCCAACCACTTTGACTCAATTAATTGTTGGACTATACGCTTCAATGCTATGCAATTTTCGAGTCCGTGGCCCACGGCACCATCATGATATGGGCAATTTAGTTTAGGGTCATACCATGTTGGATATGGGGGTTCGAATGGCCTTGTGGGAATTGGGCGAATGAGTTGGCTCTAGATGAGTTTTGGATACAACTCAGTATAAGTCATGGGAATCGGTGCGAAAATTTCTCTTGGTCTTGGTGCAGGCATTAGAGGAGTCGGAACAGGTGGCCGTAACTGATTAGGCATGTTGAGAGGATAATTGTTGGGTCTATTGGGAAGATAATCACTGGGCCTATTTGGAGGATAATCATTGGGCCTATTGGTAGGATAATAATTGGGCCTGTTGGCAGAATAGGATAGGCGAGGTCCGGTAGCCACAGTACCCACGAGGGGAATCCCCCTTCCTCGTCCGATTTGTTGTATTTCTTCATCTTTTCTTCTGGATGGTCCTCCTCTTTTCATAGGATCACTAAAGGACTCAGTAATCTTTCCGGTCCTGATACCATGCTCGATCCTTTCTCCAGACATGACTACGTCGGAGAAGTTAGTTGCCGCATTGCCAATAAGTTTGTCATAATATGGGTCTTTCAGTGTCTGGACAAACAAAGTGACCATTTCTCTTTCTGTCATGGGTGGCTGAACTTGTGCAGCTAAGTCCCTCCATCATTGGGCGTATTCCTTAAAAGTTTCTGTTTTTTTCTTCTCCATGTTTTGGAGAGTTTGGCGATTCGGAGCTAAGTCCATAACATGTTTATAGTTGCCGATGAAGGCCTGAGCAAGGTCATTCCAAGTTTTTATGTTTCTTGGACCTTGGCTTAGATACCACTGTAATGCTGATTTTGTGAGACTTTCCTGAAAAAGTGCGATCCACACCTTCTCATCTTTGGTAAGTGGTTGTAGTCTTCTGAGAAACAAAGTGATGTGAGTGATGGGATCACTCGTTCCATCGTATTTCACGAAATCTGGCACCTTAAAGTCCGAAGGGATTTCGACGTCTAGCACTAAGCAGAGGTCATCCACTGAGAGAGATCCGAACATAGTACCTCCTTCAATGGCTCGCAGTCTCTTTTCTATCGTTTCGAGTTTTTGAGATTCTGCTTCTTCTTTTGGTAACATCTTCTTCTCTTCATGTATGGTGTCTTGTTTCAGGTGAACACTAGCAGACTGTCCTGGTTCTTGAAACAGGTTTTCTTGGACTGAGACTCGTTGCGGAGTGAATCCCGGAGGATAAGTGGGATCTTGTGCTTCTTTGATGGGAATTTGAGTTGCTTTCCCCTTGATTAGTTCCATCAATTGTCTCATCTGTTCTGCCATACTTTCAATCTTGGACTCCATCTCTATGAGACGTCCTTCGGCTTGTTCTGCCATTAATCTTGTTTGGAGCCGAGTTGAATATCGGTGTTGAGGTCCAATTTTATCCCCTTTTAAAAGTAAGATTTATTTTATTAGACTCTACACGTATGTGATTTATGCAATGGATGCCTGCATGCAAAATAAGATTATGTTTTTATCAGACTTTGTATGTACGTGATTGATGTAATGGTTGTATGCAATGAGATTATGTTTTTATCAGACTTTATATGCACGTGATTAATGTAATGCATGCATGCGATGAGTGAGTTTGCTTATCCATTATCGTGGAACTTCAAAACTTTTAGTTGTCATTATAAAGACCAAAAAGTTAGCATAATTTGATGCGTGGTTTTGATGCATGAAGAATAATTGCACAAGAAAGATAAGGTTATTAATAAGTTAAATAGCAATTAACAACTCATGAAGTATTATGGATAAACAAGTTAAAACCATACGAAGAAAAGTGTAGAGTAACAACACAGTATAACAAGGATATGCTTATGGCGTTGGTAAAATGGTAGAAATTCTATGGTCAGTTCTATGGTTAAGTGGGGAGTTCTATATGCAGAAGGTGGTTTATCAAAAAGGCAAGGGATAGTTCCCGAATCCCGCCACTAAATCATAGTGACGGCCCGATTCCTTACCCTCTAGGGTTAATGTAAGGAATGGATTAATTCGAGTCGTAGCTTTTCGTGGGCCTATGCAGAGACTAACCGTCTCAGAAGGCAATACACTACTTTGCTACTTTGAAACCGGTGAAGGCTTGGAGACCATGGCCTCACAAGGACAGCAACACCAATTCCGCTTAGAAAGAATCGTGTTTGATTTGAGGAAGCTCGGGTATAGAGCTTCATATTGTGAATGCGTCATGCATGTTTTTGCTAAGTAAATATAGTATATAAAAATCCACATAATAAGCAAAGTAAATCAAAACAAATCAACTTTAGGCTCGACTCACTAACGTCGCTTCCCCAGCGGAGTCGCCAAGCTGTGGCAACGTACGGGTCTTTTTCGGGAGTCGCCACCAATCGGTTTTCGCTCAGGTCGATTGGATACCTTAAAATATGGTCTGCGAGAGTTCGGGGATCGGGAGTACGGTTACGCTAAAACAATATTGTTATAGCGCCCAAAATTGGCACCTTAGTTGATTTTAATTTTGTTTTACTTTGCTTTTAAATAATTTTCAGTTAATTTAGAAATTTTAACAGAATTAGTCGAAATGTGGATTTTTAAGTTAATTTGTATAGAATTTTATACTTCCGAACCATGAACTCTGCCGAGTCATTTGGACACGGAAGATTTGATTCCGAACCATGGACTCTGCCGAGTCATTTGGACACGGAATATTTGGTGAAATTTTAAACAATTTTATCCATATTGTGAATATGGATTTTATCTTTATATTTATTTAATTCATTTAGTTAAAAAAAAAATTGATATTTTTCAAACCGTAGATCCTGACGGATCATCTGGATATGGAAGTTAATTTAATTTATAGTTAATTATTTAATTCTTATTTTTATTAATTATTAGTTTAATTACTAATTCGTAATTCTTTTTGTTTATGAAATTTTTAGATTTATTAATAATCTAAAAATTTTATTTTTTTATATTTTATATTTTCTTTTCTTTTCTTTTCTTTCTTTTCTTTCCTTTCTTTTCTTTCTTATATTTTTTTTTCTTTTAGTTTTCTTATTTAATGAAATTTTTTTTTATTATCTATTTTTCTTAAATAATTACTTGATTTATAAAAGAATTAAAAAGTAATTTTTTATTTTTATTTAATAAAAAGTTACTTTAAAGAAATTAAAGAGTTAAAAAAATCCTGATATTTATTTTATGTTCATTCCAAAAAAATAAATTAATCAAGGTTTTATAACGGAAAGATTTACATTTTTATGTTATGTTTATTCTCTTTTTTTTTTTATTTAATAGAAGATAAACCAAAAAAAGAAATTATTTAATCAAGATCTTAAAAAAAAAAAAAAACTTTTATGTATATTTCAAAAATAAAAGAAGAGTCTTAATATTTATTTGTTTTATTTTTGATAAAAGATTAACAAAAAAAATGATTAATTAATTAAGAAAACCAAAGATTTGTATATATATTTTGAACATAAAAGAAAAGTTTTTTTATATTTATATAATTTATTTTAATAAAGGATTAACCAAAAAGTGTTTATTTAATGAAGAAATTAAAAACTTATATGTATATTTTAAACATAAAAGAAAAATTTTGGTAATTATTTGATTTATTATTGATAAAAGTGATTATTTAATAAAGAAACTAAAAATTAATATGAATATTTTAAAATAAAAGTAAAGTCTTGATGCTTATATATTTTATTTTTTTGTTTGAAAATTAATCAAAAAGTGATTATTTAATTTATAAGTCTAAAATAAAATACATCTAATTAATAAGTCCAAAAATATTTAAGAGAAATTTAATTTTTATTTACTTTTTTTTATTTATTTTATTTATTTTTGAAATCATTTGGCTAAGATTTTTTATAAAGGAAACAAAAAGTTATATCTTTCCATTATTTTAAAAGAAATAAGTAAAATATTACTGAATAAAATATTAGCCCAAAAATTTTACTCTTTTTATTCTTTTTATTAATAAAGAAAACTAAAAATTTATATTTTATTATTTTAATAAATAATTAATATATTAGTCCAAAGTTTTTATTTTTAATAAAAATTTATTTATATACTTTATTTAAAAATAATATTTCCAAGCCATGGATCCTGGCGGATCATTTGGTCATGGAATTTAATTTTAATTAATTAATTAATTATTAATTTTAATTATAATTTTATTGAATTTTTCTTGAATTTTAAATTTTAAATATCATTATTTTAGAAAAGTTTAAAAAAAAATTGATTTTTGTATTTTTTAGAATTATTTAATCATGTTTGTTTATTAATTTTAACAAAAAGGATAAAAAGTTAACTTTGTTATCTTTAAAGAAATAATAAAAAACATGTATTCCAAAATAAAAAAATAATTGGCTTTTAAATTTTTATTAGCCTTAATAATTAATTACAAAAGAATTTTATTTTTTAGTTCTTATTTATTTATTAGTAAAGGTGAATTAAATGAAATAAATTATATAAAGGAAAATTAATAAAAATAAAGTGGGGCTTTTTGGCCATCCACTTTAAAAATAAATAACAAATGTTAGCAAAGTTAATTAAATTAATTATTAAACAACAATAATAAAAAGTTAGTCAAGTTAATTAAATTAATTAATTAACAACAATAATAAAAAGTTAGCCAAGTTAATTAAATTAATTAATTAACAACAATAATAAAAGTTAGCCAAGTTAATTAAATTAATTAATTAACAACAATAATAAAAGTTAGCAAAGTTAGTAAAGTTAGATGTTAATAACAATAAAAATAAAAGTTAGTAAGTTAGTTGAGTTAATTGTTAGTAACAATAAAAATAAAAGTTAGTAATGTTAGATCAATTAATTGTTAATAACAATAAATATAAAAGTTAGTAAAGTTAGATTAATCAATTGTTAACAACAATAAAACAAAAGGTTAGTAATAATAATAATGAATAAACAAGTAAAAATTAAAAAGGGTTAGTAATTAATTCTGCAAGAACAAAATAAAAAGTTAGTGACCAAAGTGAAAGAAATTGAAAAGATGAAGTATGAAATAGGGGTTTACCCTTAAAATTTTGAAATTGAATTTTTGCTGGGAAATAGACGCGACGCGGCGGCGTGGGGGGGGTGCTGCTGGCGCAGAGGAGGAAGAGGAAGGGCAGGGCGGCGACGGCATGGGGCGGAGCGGCGGCGGGCAGCTAGGGCGGCGCGGCAGCGAGGGCAACGGCGGCCGGGACGACGGCGGCGAGGGCGCTGGGCGGCCGAGGAAAAAAAAAAAAAAAAAGGATGACGGAGCGCGGCGGCGGAACGGCTGGGCGGAGGGGCTGACGGCGGCGGGACGGCCAGACGACGGCGGCAGGACGGTTGGGTGGAGGCGTGGCGGCCGGCGGATGGCGGACGGCGGTGGCGGGCAACGTCGGAGAGAGAGAGAGAACGGAGATAAACGGGAGGAGGAAGACGGGGGCCAAGGCGTCAGAATAAAAAAATTTTGAGATTTTCTGGAGAAAGGGAAGAGAGCCAGGGGCAAGGGCTATAATTTTATCTTTTTTTTAAAACGGAGCTCTAAGCTTTTCCTCTATTTTTTTCTGTGTTCAGCACTAAATTTGGAGGCCTATTTATGGAGGAAGTTTGGCTGAACTATTGATGGATAAATTAATAAAAAATTTGAAACTTATCTTTTAAATTGGTAAAATAACAATTTCAGTCCTTTACGTCTTTCAGCCTCTGGATAAGTTCCTGAAGCTTCTGATTTTGACAATTTTGTCGTTTTTTGTCAATTTGGGCCAGAAACGTCGGTCGGCTCAAAAATTCATGTGACAAACTACCAAATGCTCCTGGAACTTTCAGAATTTGTCAATTGTTCCCGAAACTTCTTAATTTTGTCATTTTTACCTCAAACTTTTAAATTTTGCCATTTTTTTGGAGTTTTCTTTTTTTCTTTCAAATACACACATATATCATTTTAAATCAAATCTTCACAAAACAAAAATGTATTTTAAACTAATTAAAATTTTTAGTAATAATAATAATAATAAAAATAATAATTTTTTTATTTAATTTCTTTTATTTAATTTCTTTTAAAAATTTTTTTATGGTCGGACGAAATTGGGTGTCAACAATAACAAGTGAACACATTCGCAAATGATATATATATAAACATGTTTGTGAGCAATGTAAATTAACGTAGACGAACATAAATGAACAAATATAGACAAATGAACACATCCACAAACATAAATGGGTATATATAATAATATACATAATTGATGGTCTATGTATACACAAATAAGTATATATAATAATATAAATAATAAAATAAATACATAAACAAACAAACAAATAAATGAATGGACATAAACGAACAAACACATGCTTGTTTGTGTTCGTTTGTTTTAAATAAAGGAATAAAAATTTTATTTATATTTTTTTGTTTATCTTAATAAATAAATATGACTAAATTCCCATCAAATGATTTATGAATGATTCATCAAATGTTCTATTCATTTATAGCCTCACCCTAAAGGTCCATTTTGGGTCATTTACAGCCTCACCCTAAAGGCCAATTTTGGGTTTGTTCTTTAGTTTTGGATTTGCCTCTTTTCTAGATTCGCCCTTCCGTTTTGCTTTGTAAGGGAGATGGTGTTGGTTCTTTGGTGAAAAGCCGTTGAGGGAGTAGTATTCACAGTTTTGGATGAAAATTATTACTTTTAAATGTACTTTTAGATTTCACCATTTAATTTTAAGAATCTTTCAAACGGGTGTTCACTGTTGTCAGTTGTGTTGTTTTTTTTTTTCTTTGAATTGTGAGATTTTTTTGGGTTTGACAAATTTTGAAGGTGAAACACATACATTTTGGGTTGGTCCGACCCGACCTTGAAAAAGAGACCAAAATTCAGGTCAACCTGAGTTTTAAACCCAGGTTAGGTTTGCCTACTAGCTCAAGTATTACAATAGCACAATAATCATTTTTTATTTACCCTCTTCAAAGTTGTGAGCCCAAATCTAAGCCCAATTGTTATTTACCTAGCGTAGGCTGCGTAGCCCATATTAGATACCAAACATTGCTATATTATTATTTTTATGCCCACGAAATATAGGGTTGATCAAATTCATGCATCTGGTTTTAATTCGCTTATTTTGATCAGGCATTTACTAGGGTACCGGAATTTTAGTTTGTGTTGATGAAGCTATTGAAATTTTGATTGAAGGACTTGGGCATCTTTATATGAAAAGAAGCAAGCTTCTACTGATCCGACTGAATAGTGTTGAACTTTTTTTTTTACTGCACAATATCAATTCGGGCCAAACCTGAAATTCCAAATTTTGAACCTGAATTAGTCGGGTTTGAGTCGATTCAGTTCTAGTGCTAGTCTGATTTGGGTTTGGGCTAGATTTTGAGAGGTATTGATGTTGTGTAGAACATTTACTTTTCATGTTCAACCCGAACCTGGAATTTTAGTATGTACCCGCAACAGCTACTGTTTGTTTCGATGAATCCCATCTTTGTTTTGTAAGTGTTCTCATGGACTTTCAAGTGATGTGTGTTTATGCAATGGTTAAATGTGATGAGTGATACATATATAGTTGCTGAAAAAACACTACTTAATGCTAGATTTGAAATCTTCAGCTAATTTTTTGGCCCTCAGCAATATTTAGCTCTTCTCTTCACAGGATATCGTGAAGGACAATAGCATCGTAATTCAACATGTAGTGATGAAATGATTTTTTTTTTTTGGGTACTCTAAGCATCACACAAGTGTGCAAGGAGGAATATACTAGTATTACAAGTTAGGTAGAGAGGGATATACTAATATTAATTATAAGTTAGGAGAAAAGATATAATGGCTTTTTTGGGACCAAAATGACACCCTAATTAGCTGTATCGAGGCATGATGGGGAGGCAAGAAGAGATGTGCATTTTAATGAGGAATTGGACGTAGGTGAATCTTAGCAAATGAAGGATGTCCATAAAGCAATGTCTGGGTCTCATGCTTAAAAGGAAGTCAGTTCGATCCTAGCCTTATCTTCAAATGATTTGTATATGAGTTTTTCTAGGGGTTCCACATAATTTGAAGGCTTTGGAGAAGCTAGGGGTCTCAGAGTCGGAAGATATAGGCAGTGCTTCAGAGAAAAAAAGAGAATTCAATTTAGACAAAATCTTCTCAAGTAAAGAGACGAGTCAATAAAGTTAATAAATTGTGAGGGGTCTCTTTTTGACCGGTATGAAAGATTGGCTTTGGAACTATATGATGAATTGGTAGCTCTTAAAGGTCAGAAGAAATATTATGAAAATTTTGGCTCTAGAAGAAAAAAGTCAGCCTTAAGAAATGAATTAAAAAGATTAAAATGGAATATCAAGGTTTAGTGAGGTTTGGTGGGTTTTTTAAGAGTACAGATGTGGGGTTTTAAGAAGTGGGGGCAAGAGGCCTCTTTGTTCAAGGGGCAGATTCCAGGATGTTTGAGGTGGGGCATGAGGTTTTGTGTTGGGAGATTAGGGGTTTTTAGTCTCTTTCCTTTGAATTTTGGTTCATGTTGATCTAGCTTTTTGCTGGATCTTTTGTATTATCTTTTTATTTAATAAATTTTATTTCTGTTAAAAAATATGGTAGGGAGATCAAAATTCTAACCCTCGACCTCTCTATATTCACTCAACACCTTAGCTATTAGGCCAAGGGTGAGGGTAGTGATGAACTGATTAGATTCATGGTTTGTTCTGTTTACAAGTTCTGAAAGCCCATTGTTTGCCTTAGCTGTAATTAGAAATAATTAGGCCAACTCGTTAACTTGATTTTTTTGTATAGGTTATTGAAATTAGTCGCACCATCTAACAAGCTAATCCTATTTTAAGCACTCTAAACTAATGAAATAAGCGTTGTGCCAAACTATACAAGCACTCTAAACGTTGTATTTGGAAGTGGACAAGTTGATGAACTGCTAGGTATTTGATTATTTTTTTGTGAAGTTTGAAGTGCGAAATGTTCTGTTTTTGTTTTTCGTTTCTTTGTTTTGTTTTGTTTTTGTTTTTTGTTTTTTTGGTACAAGAGGTAATTGATCTTAGTTCACACAGCCCATGGTTAATGTATTTTCCAACCTTTGGTTTCCATATGATGGTTTTCTGATGGAAACATCTAAACACATTTTCTAAAAATTATTTTAGAAAATTATACATAGATAATTGCAAATTTTAAACAAAAACTGGGAAGGAAAATTGTTTTCTAGATCCAAGTATCCTCTAAATTTTCCTAAGGTATTCCCCTTTCCCCACGTGAGCCCGAGTTCCGGAGGAAAAGAAACCCCTCTTCCACACAACCAGGCAAGTTGATGACAAAGAAGCAGGCTGGGGAATCTAAATAAATGAACATGGGTAAAACCATATTTAGTCCCATAATTTTAAGGGTCATCCTAATGTGGTCCCTTAACTCTAAAAAATAACTATTAAAGTCCCTAACTCAATTTTTGTGTCCTATTTTAGTCTTTACCGTTAGTTCAATCGTTATTTCTGACGGAAAAAGCCTATGTGGCATTCAAACTGACACATGGCATCCTATTTCATAACAATAAATGACTATATTGAAAGAATACAAAGTTTTAGATTAAAATTGACGCAAACTAATAATATTAAGGACTTAAATGTATATTGGCCAACAACTCATCAAATCTCCACCTACTTCTTAGGGTTTTGACTCCGTCTCTGACTGAACTCCGGCTCTGTCCCCGACTGAACACATCTTCACTTCTCCAATCGAAATCAAAATCACCGGCTGAACTTCTCCTAGTTACTCTATTCTTTAATTTCCCAAAAATTTTGCGGCAGAGAAGATTTTTGGCCTTTCTTGACTGACAGCCAAAATTGGGAGTCTGAAATCACTGCCGAATATTTTTGGCCTTCCTTAACAAGACCGCCAAAATCAGGAGTCCGACCGAGTTACCCGACAGTCTATTCTTCGAGTTCATGGCGTTGGAGCTCTATGAGGATCACTTCATGGAGAGAGAGAGGACAGGCATTGTGAAAATTGGGGTTGTCGGCGATTAGGAGTAATTACCGGCAAGGAGGACTGCAGGGGTATCGTGGGAGATGGAGAGATGGTGGTAGGGTAGATGGGGAGACGGAGGGTGGCAAGATGGTGGATGACGAGGGAGTGGCCGAGTGGGTATTAAGGCGGATTTCCGGTGGGCAGTGGGTAGGCCAGAGGTGGGCAATGGCGGCGTTCCCAGTTCGAATCGAAGAAGATTTGGGGAAGATAGAAATTAGGGGTTAATGTCACTTCAAGTCCTTAGAATTACGTGTTTCATCAATTTTAGCCTATTATTTTTCGTTCTTCCATTTTGGCCACTTATTGTTATGACATAGTAATAAGCTTATATTTATTATATTTATTTCTCTCATATTTAGTATGTTTTCATATGTTTTGGACCTTAAAGATATATTTTGAGTATGTTTTGTAGCTTAGAACATATCTGGGCTCAATTGATTGAAAGTGGATTTAAATTGCAATTTTACAAGTTTTAATTTGGTTGTGTTCTTTCAGTATTTTGACAGATTGGCGATATTCCAGTAGAAAAATCATATCTTCAGCTATAAAGATCGGAATGAAGTGATTCTTGATTCATTAGAAAGCTAACATTTGGGGCTACAAATCACATTTAGACTATGAAACCCAGTTTACACGTTAAAAGGGTCAAATTTAGCTTCAAAGTCGCAATTTGCGAGTTACCGCTGGTTCGAAAGCAGTTGCGGTATTTTGAGCATATCTTTGGCTGTAGATGTCCGTTTTATATGATTCTGGTGTTATTTCGAAGCTAAGAAGGACAACTTTTATGCTTTGAGGTTTGAGAAATAGTGACTGCATAAAGGTCGAATCTCAGCTTGAAGTTGCTGCTGCTATTTTGGAGCATTGCTTGACTGATAACTTTGAAACCTTTTAATTATTTTAAGTCTTTTAATTTATTTGGGGTATTTTTGTAACAATATAAAAATTTTAGGGAGTTTTTATGAGTTTAGTATATTAGGTTTTTTTAAGGTGTTTAAAAGGGTGGCTGCCGTAGACCTCCGGGGCGCTCCCTCTCTTTTTTTCGCTTTTTAGTTTTTTTTTCTATTATTATTGTCCTTTATTTTTCTTCCAATTATGAGTGAGTAATTTTTTGGTTCAGTTCTAGGGACGATTTCTATCACCAACATCAATTGTGAGGATTAATTTTATTTACTTAAATACTCTTTAAATTCAAGTATTTGCTTCTTTGTTGTTCAGATTTATTGCAATTAATTTTCCTGTTCTCGCTTGTTAGATTGGTTATGTGATTGGAAATTTGCTTAATTTTTTTTCAACCGTTTTGGTGAAGAATTCAATTAGAAGCAAGTGAATTGATTGGTGATTACTTTATTTCTAGTTAGTTTATATGAAGAAGTATGACAGGTTAAATTGTTTAAGCTTTTGGATTGTTGCCTGGAATAAACTTTTTGGTTCATTGATCTTAATGCTGATTTTAAGATAATTAGAAATTGTTTTTCAATATCTAGTTACTCAAAATTAAGAAATTAATTTGAAACTTTTTTTTGTTAATTTTACTGCTGAATTCCTTGGGTTCTTTTTAGCTTTAAAAAGAGTCATGTTTATTTTCTTGGATTGAAGAAGTACTTTTCTTCGATGATCAACTGCGTAATTGAAATAGATAATCAATTTTGAACTGAGCAGTTTTAGTATTAGTTAATTTCATTTTAATTCTACAGTTAATTTATTTCAGCATTCGTTTTAAGAAAATCCCCGGATCTTTTATTTCAGTTTTCTGACAGGAAGCTTTCTGTTAAAAAAATTTTCCTTGGGATTCGACCTGGTTTTCATTACTAGATTATAAATTTATTTATTTTAAGTTGTTAGGGATACCAGAATTATTTTTTGCGGTTTCGACGACCAACAACATAGGATGCCGCGTGGCAAAGTAAGTGCCACATAGGCATTTTCCGTCAAAGATAATGACTTAATTGACAGAATGGACCAAAATAGGACATGGTAAGAGAGGTAAGAGATTTTAAGAGACACTTTTGAAGATAAGGGACAACTTTGAGATAACCCTTAAACTTAGGGACCAACCAAATTTAAATTTTACCCAAATGAACAGCTTAGATAAAACTGTGATAACTGCTGTTGGTTCCCTTGTATTTTTTCTAAATTGAAAGTGTGGACCCAAATTGGTTAAGAAAGCCAACAGTAGTGCAGTTGCTACAATGCCACTTTTTTTGGGTTGAGGCCCACTTTGTTTTTCCAGAGAATAACCAGAGCCGAAAAGGTAAAACTGTATTAATAGGTCCTCTATTTGTGTATAATGTTCTCTTTTGGTCCTCAAACTTTTTAAAAATTCATTTTTATTACTCTATCCCAACAAACACAAAAAATGTTTCTGAACTTTTGTTTTTGTTGCTTCATATTCCCAATAGCAATATTGCATGATTTATAGGCCCCGTTTGGGAACAGCTTTTGTCATCAGTGTTAGAGTTTTGGATAATTTATTTAACGGTTGAGATGAAAACGCTGAAGCTAAAAGCTAAAAGCTACTATTGGATAGCTTTTTCAAAACTCTAATACTAATCGCTGATGCTAATGCCAAATGGGACCATAGTCAATACTCCTATTCTGCTTAAATTCCAAATCAAATTGGTTACTAACAACTTTGAAACATTTCAATTTTTTTTTTCATAAATTTTTAACAATTTTTTTCTATATAAATGTATCAGTACTAAAAATTTATATTTTTGTTGGTCCACCCCAGCTTTCAAGTACTATTTTGAATTTCTCTTCAAGAATGCGGTCGGACATAGGTGTAGAGGATCTGCCAAGAACTTGACTAATGGTCATTGGGCCACGGGAGGCCCAAGAAGTTAAATTAAACTGAAGTTGGTTCATCTGATCTGGGTGTAGCCGGCACTTGCTCTTGACGACTTTGAAATAGGCGGAGCACGGCCACACAGACATCGTCTATCAGGCTGACGGAGAGGCAATGTCGATGAGCAGCGACACCACGTGGGTCGGAAAGAAGCCAATCCGCCGCATCGGAGGAATGTCCGATGCCCTTTCCATCGCTGCAGATCTTGGTTACTCTGTTCCTGCGACTCCTTCTCAGGTTGGCCCTCGATTTCCAACTCTATTATCTACTCTGGGTATGCCGATATAGATTACATGCTGATGGTTCAGTTACTGGGCACTATCGCTTGCAGAAGATAACTCAAATTCAGTACCTAGTTTACGACACATTTAATCACTTTAGAAAACTTGGCCATTTCGGAATTCCGTATCGTCTACAACTTATTCACAGATGCTTTTTTAAAAAATTATTCCAGTTATTTGTTTGGTTTTTTTTGGTGATATTGGTTTGCGTTATAAGCATTAAGCCTGACGGAATGTCGTCGGAGGCGATGGCCAAGGGATGCTACTTTACCAAGTTCCTTCTAGGTTACGTATATACGATGAAGGGTTAGAGTATGGTGTGGTTGTTCTCCATGAACCTATGGATCATTTTCTTATACTGTGGATGCGATTATTTAGCTTTGTATCTGTTGACTGGTTGCCATATTATGTCTCTAGGTTTTGATACAAACCTGGCCGGTTCCAGGTGAAACTTAACAAAATGAACTCATTTTATGTACATCTTTTGTAGGAAGAAGTGCAGAACTTTTCTTCTGCTACAGGTGAAAAGGGTGATGACTTAGTTAGAGTCTTAAGAGAACTAACTGCCGTACAGCGAAAGATAGCAGATCTGCAAGTAGAACTTCAAGGTCGAAAGGTGAAGCATCCTTCTTTTGGTCCCTTTTTTACTGCATTGTACCTTTTGACTGGTGAAAACATGTGAAACGAGGATTTATAAAGAAGGGAAATATGAGCTGTTGTGAAAATTTCAATAAGAAAATGCTCAATGCCCATTTAGTTGTGGCAGATTTTTCCATTTTCATTCACCAAATTTCTTCCAATAAAAGATTAGTTGTATAACATATTTCATGGATGCGGAAAGCCCTTTTTTTTTTTTTTACTGATCTGGAGAGCTCTTTTGATAAAATGGAGCATCATCAGCTCGATGTTTTTCATTTTATTTATGAATTACCTAAATCTTAGAATGCAAGATTTTCCAGATCCATAAAATATCTTATAGAACCATACTATTTAGAAGGAAATGTTATGAAAATTTTTTCCCCGACTGTATGGCCTCTACATTTACATGAATCTTTGGTGAAAATGTTTTATGTAGTGATTTTTCATGCATAATTGGTGTCTCAATTAGCGTTTGGATCCCCATAATTTAGAATAATCAACCAAGTGCGGACAACTAAATACATACATACTTGAGTTGTGTACTGATGTTTATGTAGTTTTAGCTCTATCCTTTTCTAGAATTTCACGTTTACAATGAAGCTAGTCATTTACACTTTATGTAACATTAGGATGACAAAAATGTTGCACATTTGACACATGTGACTGAGATGGAAAAGAAGTGTGAAACTTTGGGGAGGATCACTACCATATTGAAAGATGTCATTCAGAATAAGGTAAGTGTCTCCTGTTGTAATTATCCATGCTTTTATTTCAGTAGTTAAATTGCTGGTATTCAAGTGCTTATCGCTAGACCCTTTTTCTCAGGCTGGGATATTTATTCATAGATTTTAACATTTCATTTACGTGACTTATTTGCTATAAATCTGCCTTGAATTGGTAAGATATGAGGAATGGTTGGTCAACGTGTCTACTGCTGCTATAGCAAAAAATGAGTCCTTAGCTATGCAGGGGTTCTGTGGAATAGCTTTAATTGTCTTTGCCCACTTGCATCCTAGTTTTCATTTCCCAGAAGGCAATTGGTCAGAGAGTAGGTCTTAGAACAAAGCATCCTTGCTCGGGGAAGTTTTCATTGTGCCAAGAACATTTGGTTTTTTCAATTAATTTTACGTTCTTCAGAGAACAGATTATGGTTATGCACAGATGCATCTAATAAGTTTCCTTTTGTTCTGAAATATTGATAGGATCGCATTATAGCTCGACTTCAGCAACCATATTCCTTGGATTGCATTCCTGTGGAAGCAGAATATCAGGCATGTTATCTGTGGTTCATATGTTAGACCTTATATTAAGTGGCAGAACTGGTTGTGGATGTGATATGATTCCTTTATTTTTATTACACTAATTGTTTTTACATTATCAAGCTGTGGTGGATAGATTTATTCTTTTGAATTAAGGCCTTATGTTGAGGTTAACACATCAAAACCTAATGCGGTTTGAAGGTCAGATTATGAATCAAACAGAAATAGTGTGGCATGTATATTCATTGCAAAAAGCCCTATGTTCTCCTTTTGTCCTTCTGTTACCCTTTTGAGACCGATATTTTAGTTTGCTGGAGTAGTCTTCAGATTTACCTTTTGATTTGGTTTCAATATTTCCAACAAATATAAACATTTGGATAGATTCAGCATTCCATAGGTCTACTGTGCCTTAATCTTTCATAGCATTCCTTGCTAATTGCTATCCATGGAGAACCACAGCTGAAGCAATGGAACTTACCAGTGATTAGTGGCAGTAGCACCGATTCTGCTTTTAGTTAATAGGTCATGGTGAAATGTGAACACATTTTTTTATGCTCAACAATCAAGCTTGTTTCTTGTCTGTATAAACTTTTGCCAGATGCAGAAGTATTCCTGGTGCTCTGGGTGCAGACTAAATTTGTTTTGGTCATAGCACAAAGCTTCTGTCTTTGCTAATGATTAAAAGATTTTTAGTGTGTGTAAATCTGAAGAACCAACAAAAAACATGCACTTAGGAGACAGAAACCTACTATTATGTACCAACATTTGTAGAAGAGGATATACTTGTAGCTTTGCAGCCTTGTAGTACCCATGCTGAATTGAATGGCTTGCAAAACTTGCTCTTTTTTAGTCTTATGGAGTCTGTTTTTACTACCATGAAGTTTCCCATGGGCTATGCTAGCTACTTTTACGCAAAACTTTTTAGTGTTTCGACAGTTGTAATATTTGTTTTTGTTGTAGACTAAGGAAATTTCATTATAATTTCTGTGCTTTGCTTTAACTCTTTCAGAAACAATTTTCTGAACTACTTATGAAGGCTGCCAGTGATTACGGGACTTTAACAGCATCAGTTGCTGATTTCCAGTGGAGCCAAAACTTCAAGGAACCTCCTTCAGTTTGGGGGGTACGTTTAAGGTTCCTTGTTTGCTATCTTGTCTCAAATATTGCACATTTGTCATACTGCAGAAGCTGAAAAATGGTCTTTTGAACCCACATGTACAGAACCAAATCCCTCCTTGCTCTAAAAGAACTTTGGCATTGTGGATATCTTGAATTCTACATTATCTTGCATGGTTCCAGAAATTCAATCGCTTCTATGAACATGTTGATCAATGACTTCGATCTAGTTCTGATCCAATTAGCAGGTCGTGTTATAGCTTGAGAAATATTAGCTCTAACTTCCTGCTCATGTGTACTCATAGTCGTGTTTGTTCTGTCTGTCTTGATACACAGGAGATGCTCCGTCCTATTCCTGTTGCTTTGGCCTCATGCACCCGGTTCTTTGAAGCTATGACAGCCATGAGAGAATCATTTGCAACTCTTCAAGACTTGAGGGTTGGTCATTCTACTTCCTCACCAACAACAGATATGGGGGACCCAAACTGTGTCACGCCTCCTCCTTGGCACAATGAACCAAGCTTTGATGAGTTGGCTCTAAAAAGTGCCCGCAGGCAAGATACTGAGCAGCAAGAAGCAGAGGATGAAAGTAGTGAGGCAGGCGACTTTCATCAAGTAGATGGTGCAAGCCACCGAAGATTATCTTGGCCCCCATCCGTAAAGAAAAGCGGTGTTTGATGATTGTTCTCTACTCTGACCTTATTGTTTGTAAAGCATTCATTCCGCACATACTGATGGTCTTGCTGTTTTGTAACTTGGTTGTGTAATATTATATCTTGCTTTTGTTTCCCTGAAAGAAGCCAGCAGGCAGCAGCAGCAGAATTCCTGTCTGAATCTTAGAATGTTGTGATTTTATGATCTAAAATGAGAAAAAATGATCAGGTTAGATTCTATGATTATAATTCAAATCTGATTCTACGACGATGATGTACAAAAAACTGAAATTATTTCATATGGAATTCTGATTTTGATGACATTGGTTTAAACCGTATTACTTCAACTTTGAAGCCTGGCTTGTTTGTCAAAGACACGGCAAGGTGGGATGGTATGGAGTCTATGGACTGCTGTTCCATCATGTGTCTGCGCACTTAAGTATGGCTCGCCGGTCAGCGTTATGCTTATGCGTTTCCGAATATGGTTGGACTTGTCACTTTATTGGAGAAATGAAAACTGAAAAGTCCCAACTCTTTGAACGAAGCCAAAATCATAAATGAGAGAAGATGTCCAAGGTTTATTTTTTTTTGTCTTTTCCAATTTATTGCAATATACCTTGTGGTATGCCCCTGTTATACCATGTACAATAATCAAGGATTTTTTTTATTTACATCAATGTGACATAATTGTACATTTATTTTGACATAAATAATGATTTATTTCTCCTTTCTTGTTTTAAGACAAAATTTAGCAATCATTTTTTCAATCACAGCATGATATTAATCAATATTTCTGATTAGATTTTTAATACATATTACCCCAATTAAATGTAGGGTTTCGGGAGTAAAATACGCACAGCTGAAATTAACCAAACCCCTTTAGGATTAAAGTGAAACGGAGTAAATTGAGTATTCGAAAATTTTATACATAGTCGGTTGAGATCTTTTACTCAACTGTTAAGTTAAATTACTAAAACTTGGACAGTTGACGTGTTTAAACTCTCTATGGTATCCACACGAACCACTCAAATCTCCACGCCTTTACCACGTTTCGGCAAGTGTGTTCCTCTTGAGCCCGTAGTGATAGCTTGCGGTCACGAAAGAAAGGCAAGAGGAGAGTACAGCTGAAACTTTTTAGAACCTTTCTGATTTAATCATTAGGAGACAGTAGCTATGAAAATCCTCACTATATAATATATATATAGTGAGGGTTAACTCCCAAGCCTAATAGGTTTCAAAACCTCAATCTTATTAGGCCTAATTTTGGGCTTAATAATGACTCAACTACTAGGCCAATAATTAATCTGAAATTATTATGAAACCAAAACCAAACAATTTAGTCTATACACTCAAATGATCCAATTGGTTCCAAGTGTGCGACGTAATGATCATAAGTCACATGTATGATCATAAACAACGATTGGTGTCTAACAACACATCTTTACTACCTAAGTAACAAGATAGTCGATATTTGACTAAATCTTTATGATCATTATTTGTATACATCATTGTCTCTTTGTCCAAGATATTAAGATTGAGCGCGAGACATGAAATGTGTCACTCTCGTATAGCCAAATATTTGGTTTCTTGATTCTCTTATAGATTGACTAAAACTAATCATATTGATATTTCATATCAATTTAGCCAAGTTTGACCATGCATTCCCTTAGCCTCATTCAATGAAGGGATTTGGAGATATCACTTCTGCTGTATAGGAGGGACAAATCCCAGGTTGATTATACAAAACCCTCTATATGATATGTGACATACCTAATGACCACCTTCATATTCATTTAGTTACGAGCAACAAAATGAAGTATCAAAGTATATAATTAACCTGTAAGGAACCTTGATGACCTTCGGTCAAAGGACTATATGCATGTACGATGATCACTATGAGAATCACTTATGACACTCATATAATGATTCATGTAGCATTCTTATGGCGGGTTGGTCTAGTACACAAGTTCTCTAACTTATACAAATATGTAGACTACATATCTCATATTAGTGACCACATATGCTAGTCTTAATGTATTATTGCAACCTAACTACTTCAACAATATTAGACCAAAGACGTTTAAGAATACTATTATTTTAAAGTTATAATTATGTTTGATTATATTACAGAGAAACAAACAACAAACACAATTATTAGAAATAATGTCTTAATAAAATATTATGACTTAGTGTGTATAATACAATCATATCATGATTGGCTCTTGCGCACAACACTAATACTAAATATTACTAACTTGTAAAATTTCTTGACTCAAAACCAAAATTTCATAGTATGAGATGAGGATATTGCTTTTTAGGAACAAGCTATGACGAAAGTACCATACTTTAAGTCACATAGGAAGTTAATGTGGTATTAGAAAATGAATTGTTATTATTAGAGTATTATTTCTTTTTTTTTTTCCCTCATGTATCAATAAATTAGTTTTTTTGTTGAATATTATTTAGTTTGTTCTATATATTCATTTTTTTGGGTTTTTGTATAAAAGAAATATTTCCTTTTATATATATTTTGTTGATATTAGGGAAATTAAGATGAAAATAATTATAGTACATATAAAAATGGGCAAAAAATTATATTCAATTTTTTTCAACTTAAAATAACATGTTAATGATTTTTTTTTTTTGTGAAATCAGTAACGATGAATGACATGATATAGCATGTAGTATACCTATAATTTACAAGGTGCGGTATCTATTTAATGATAACAATATTGAAAACCTTGATTCCATCTTTATATATATATATATAGTGATTATTTACCCAAACTGCATTGAAACATTCATAGAGGCACCTTTTTTAACTTACATATATCCAGTCGTAGTGCTCAAGATAAACAAGTTTCTCCGCTGAGTGCGATATAGCTTCTGTAACTTGGATGAAACAAGTGGTTCATTTGTTAGACTTTTCAGAGATGGGCAGATAATATAATCTACAGGCTGAATTAGATGAAAGGTACAAATCAGTATTCTAGCTCATTTGAACTTTTCTCTCTGGTTTTAAAACATATCATAAGTTTGGAAACATGAAGTGAAACAATTAAAGAAACAGAGAGATCACACTCCCCACAAGGAATACTCACCACACAATCTCAGCGAAATGAACGTACCATTTGCCAAATAAACTTATTTGTGAGCTTGGAAACATGAAATTGGCCTGGTCTTTGTCTATGTTTTAGCTCTTTTTGGCAGGAGCATTTGCCATCTAATAGTAGCTCCTACTGCTGAGGCTTTGGAGTTGTATTCCTCAATATTTCTAAATTGTATAAAACTCTAACGTTGATCACAAATGTAGTAGCAACCAAATCACCCAACCTAAGTTTCCATTTTCGGCGGATAACCGTTGAAATTTTCGAAATACAATTATATTCCCACACAGTTGTTGAATAACTAACAGAAACACATAACTCATGAAAAAACATATATATAGTCGACCTAGATTTAGGATGTTGACACTTCTATTTTCTGGGTCTTAACAAATAAGCTATCTTGACGTGTCGATGGCCTTGAGGATAGTCTGAGTCATAACTCTAACTTCAACGGTTGCTTCCAAATCCTGAGCTTCAGCTGCAACAATGGCTTCCATGGTAAAGCAAACATCACATGAAACTTTTGCCTCGACCACGTCCAGACCCATCTGCTCAAATGCCTCCAATATTGAAACCAACTTGTCTCCACCTTTTTCACATGATATTTTCACATGAAACCCTGCTTCAATCTTCTCTACCTTCACTTCCTGCTTACATATATAATCAAAAAGAAATACGTGGAATAATTTCTTTTTAAACAAATATATATTATAAAGAAGAACATATATATATGTCCTTGGTGCCCTAGCAAAATGGCTAAAGGTGTGAGACGACATTGGGATATTGGGTGGTCTTGAGTTCAACTCCGGCCTCCCTCCCTATGTCATATGCCAATTAATAACAAAAACATATAAATATGTTATGTACCTTGGGTATATTCATGAGTAGGTTCATCAGTTTCACATACTTTCCTTCGATTTCTTTAAACAATAGCATCAGCTTGCAAATGTAAGCTTCGGCTTCTTCAATACTGGAAATCTTTTCCACCTTCAAAAAAGAAAAAAAAAAACACAAGAATAATGTTTGACAACTGTAATATAACTTGAACAACAAACTATATGGATTTATATACATTGCGCAATTGAGATATCTGTATATATGACACATTTTAATGTGCACGCGTGTGTGTATATATTATCATACGTACATGTCGAGGCCTGGCAAGATTTGAGAGAAGCTGAGGCTTCTTCTTCAATGGTGATCTTCTTCCATGATGAAGCTTAGAAGCAACCATTTTGTTTTTCTAACCTTCAAGGTTCAAATTAAAGCTGCCAAGATATATATAATGTTTAGAGGGATGCTTTACATCTCAATCCTAGATCCTGGCCGGCGCCTTTTATAGAGAGTTACAAAAGGGTCGGTGTTGGGAAATTTACTATTCGTCTCAGGGTGTCTACATGCATTGTTACCATTTGGTGAAATTCTTGTTTACTTATCTAAATAAGTGAAAAAAAATTAAAGTTGAGTTCCTATTCATCTCAGGGTGTCTACATGGCCATGTCTCACAAAAGTAAAGTATCAGCTTTTTTTTCCTTAAAGAAATTATTTTTTACTCAGCTAATATTTTAATTGTTTAAAAAAAAACTTTGCTAAAACTCCAAAATGGCCATTAAACATTTAAAAATATGGCTATTAGCCATCAAACGTTTTTTGCACCCATCCACCCATTGAGATCTGAAAATTTACCAATTAAGCTATTAGATGCTTTAATTGCAAAATTTTGAAACTTATGGACCAAAGGGTAGTTTCCCAAAGTCAAACACTAAAAAAAGGAGAATTCAAGATTAATAGATTATTGTTCTTCAATGTTGGTAATTATTCAAAAAGATATGTCTTAGTTTTGCAGTTTGTTACTACTTATTTTGTGTGTTTATAGATTTGGAAAAGTTATATGAGGCCCCCAAAACCTACATATAAGAGACGTGAGATTATGACTTGTATATATGATATTAAGTTTTAGTAGTACTTTAGCAGTTTGCGCTTATCTTTTTCCTAAAATGTATCCTATGTGGCGTAGCTGGACATTCATGGATCACTTTTGGGCTTGGGTGGTAAGTCACAAGTTAAAATTTGCTCCACAATGATCAAAAGTTTTCAATCAAGTATCCAATAACCTAATGCACACTATTCTAAATTAAGTTAGATGGGCATAATATGGCATCAAAACAAAATTCAATGGGTTGATGGCCATATTAATGAACGTTGATTGCCATTCTGGGATTTAAACCTTTAAAAATTACTTGAATCTTGATAAACTGGGGTTAAACAGTTACCCCTTGAGCTTTTGATGATATTATAGTTACACCCCTCAGGTTTGAAAATATATATTTTTTTCTTTTTTCTTTTTTTACACTGACTTCTGAAATCTTAATTTAAATTATTCGAAACCATCTTCCAATAATTAAAGTCAGTATAGTATTTTTTACAATTATTTGAATTTTTGTTTAAAAAAATACTATTTTACGTTTGGAGAGAGAAAAAATTGATAATTTTAAGCATCTACTAACTATAAAAAAAAATAGACTAAGATTATGGCAGATATATATATTATATAGTTTAAATTAAGATTTTAGAAATTTTCTCCGGACAATATTAAAAGAAGAAGAGAAGGAAAATGTATCTTTTCAAACCTGAGGATAGTAACTGTAATATCGAATAAATTGAGGATAACTATAAATGAGCCTTTCTATTGGGTTTAAAAGCCTAAAGATTCTGAACAAGGTTGGTGTTTCGTAGAGGGTGGGCAAAGGCAGGAGAAGAGCCAAGATGGTAATGGCTAAATGAAGTGATGGAGAAGAGCGGATGATGTGCTTGTCTCTTGTGGGCATGGGAATGGATGTGGGAATTGCAGTGAGTCAGTACAGTAGTGGTCAGAGGGGGCTCATCAATAAGTTCAGTACCCTTCACGGGTCACTCTTTTTATTTTCATGCTTTCTATTTGTCTCTTCAGCCTCTATGTATCTGCCCTTGCTTGGGGTTCACGTGCTCCCTTCTAATTAACTTTATCTCTCTCTCTCTCTCTCTCTTCTTTAGCGAGTTATATACATACATACATATATACAGAGATTACGAATACAATTTACAATGAAAGAGAGAACACATTGCCTTTTAACTTGTTTTAAAGATATAATAGAAATATATATCATCGATAAACGTTGGTCTAAGTTAAAGAGGTTCAATCAACTTAAATAAGATTTTTTTTTGTACTCAAGAGCATCGATAAAAGTATATAAGGGAAATATGTACTATTACATTAATTAAGGAGAAGAGGCATGTTAATTTTTTTAAGATCTTAAGGCAATTGAATCAACTGTTCATGGCACGATGTATGAAGTTAGGAGGTTGAGATCAAATTCAAGACTTCACCAATTTTCTCTTACACCTTTAGTCATTTTGTCAAGGTACCGAGGACTTAAATAAGATATTGTCAAAAGAAGTTGCTTGGGAGAGGTCCTATAAAATATTGAAAGAGCAATAGTCGATTAACATGAGACTGATTCATTCCCTTCAACCTAGGCAAGGCAAACAAGTCCAGGCTGATAAGTCCTTGGACTATCTAATTATGATATGACTAGTCCAAGAAAATATATACTCATCCTTGGAAAGAAGCAAACAATAAAGTCAAAAAGTTCCATGTACCGTTGGATTTTAGCACTCGTATGTTTCCTTGAATGACTCTCTTTATAGCTAGCATTTCCCCCCTTGTGTTTGCTTGTGCCACCCATCTAACTTGTGTTTTCTCTTTTTGATCCTTTTTGGAGGCATTATAGGGAACACGTTCCCTCTCATTATTATATTCTCTTGCTTCAACTGTCTAAGCCCATGTTTTGGATCTGTCTGTTTGTTATTGACATCTCCCTCTCAGTTTTGGGAGATTGGCCCAACTTTCTATATTTCAAATTCTGTCTAGATGCCAATCGAAGCCAGTTATGAACAAATATTCAGGAATCTCATGCAAAGAGCTGATGAACTGCTGCAATCCGTGTATATATATATACACACAGAAAGTGCCTAGGCCGGATTGGCAAAACTAGGGCTCAGCTTATTTATGAACTACGCATTTGCTATTATTCTTTCTTTTTTGTTAATGATTAAGCTTAAAAGCTGAACTGAAATGCTGGTGATCGGTCTTCTGATTCATGGAAGTCTACTAGGTTGCTGCAAAATGATCAAAGAGTAAAGCAACCAATAGGGCCAGCTTTATGATTTCACTATGTTTTTTTTTTCCACAGCACAAGAGAGAAGATGGACAAAACCATTAGTGGAATTCTTTTCAGAAATCTATATATGATAAAACATGACATATGCAGTTGAAGGTTTGACCTAATGGTCAATTAGTGCACCAGGCCTAGGTTACTCTAACACTACAAGAGAGTTGCAAAATCGTGATTGCAAATCTAGTCGTGTTTCAATTGTTATATAGGCTAGAAACGACCATGGAAAGCAGTCGCAATTAGACCGCAATTGATAGGGATGGTAACGGGGTAGATTGGGCGCGGATATCCTTACTAGCCGTTTGTGTTTGTGGTTTTTTTAATATCTATGACTATCTAATAAGTAGGAAATTTACACTCGTAGGTTTCACGAATAGGTAGGGGAATTTACCCGTAATGGATACCCTTTACCTACCACTCGTCTGTACCTGCCAGATGGGTGTGATTTGCTGCCCATGCTTGCCCCATTACAGGTATTTTTATCAGTTTATTCGCCCGTCATGGACAGATATTCGAGGATCACAGATTTTATCCACTTGCCATCACTAACGACTAAATCTCGACTGCAAAAAAATGACTGAAACACTCAATCAAGAATCAGTCGAGAAGAATGTGAGCCGCCCTAAATCATGTGATTTACTTTTTCAGTCGCTATATTAACAACTGTCATGGCCAGTCTTTGTATTAGAACTTTTATCTTTTAAACAAAATACATTATTATTTAATATAATTTTTATTTAGTTAATTTTATTTAATTTAATTGGTTATTTATTTGATTTGTTATTGAATTGGTAGTTACATTAAATTGGTATAAATATTAACTTATTTTAATTATTAATAATAAAATAATCAAATAATGAAAATAAAATTTAAATAAAATACATTTAGACCAATATAAAAGTCAATATATTGCAGTATTGTTATATAAAATAATATTAAAGAAAACGGGTGTAATCCAAAGTGAGATATTGAGATGTAGGTTCCTGAGTCTGCTGCTCAGTGCCTTTAATGTCACATCCACTTGGGGTAGGCTAAGTCTCGGGTACCTGACTCCCATGCTAAGCCTGCTGAGACATCGAGGGTAACTCTGGGACATAAGACTGCTGCATTTAACCATTCTCGTGTGTTGTGCGCCATCTTGATGACAACCTACTCGATCCTAGTGGAGGCTTCATGTCACAGTGCTCATGTGTCATGCATAATCCAGGTGATAGCCCAGTTGATCTTGATGGATGCTTCATCCTGCCATGCACATGAGTCATGTATGATCCTGATGTTGGTCCCCTCCCGGTGGGGGCTAAAAAAATGTCAGCTGTGGAGTGTACTAGCGTATCGACATAAAGGGATAGGATCTAGATGGCGTGGGATGGAATCTTAACATCCCTGCGTTTGGCCTAATGGGCGTGGGATGGAATCCCACCATCCTTGAATTGGTTTAGAGGGCAAAGGATGGGATCCTGTTCCTTCTAACCCTTTAGCTACTAAGCTAAAATCAATACTTTGTGGCAGGTTGCCCTAAGACTGCATCTGGCTAAAGGTCGCTATCAATAAAGCCATGAACATGGAGCCTACTCGAGATTGCAGTATCATCTGTATCCTTGCATCCATTTGAGACTACACCATTTGCATCCTCTTCTCTATCCTTTACTCCATCTTCACATGAACAACACGTAACTCAGCTCTAAGTACGTCACATGGTTGCTTATTCTAGTTTACTGCAGAGCCCTAAATAGGAAAGTAAGATAAAGAATTAATAAATAAAAATCATAAAAGGCATTTTAATAGTTTAAATGATTACTTTTGAACGTGCATGATAGTATTGCTTAGGGAAAGCCATCATCTACGAGACTTTATGATAAAGAATTAATAAATAAAAATCATAAAAGGCATGATCATGGAGCCTACTCGAGATTACAGTATCATCTATATCCTTGCATCCATCTGAGACTACACCATTTGCATCCTCTTCTCTATCCTTTACTCCATCTTCACATGAACAACACATAACTCAACTCTAAGTATGGCGTTCTCCTCACATGGTTGCTTATTCTAGTCTACTGCAGAGCCCTAAATAGGAAAGTAAGATAAAGAATTAATAAATAAAAATCATCTACGAGACTTTCGTTCATACTCCTTTATGTGGACCACTGATCACCCGACTTCAGCACTCTTCACAAAACTCCGAATACTTAGACGGATCATCCTCATACTTTAGTCTAAGCTCCAATTCATACCTCTCCTAACATTAATAGCATGCTACTTAACAATAAGCGATTGTATAAATCTAATACTAATAGCATGTTCATTAAATATATATAAAACTTGTCACTGCATTTATCTGTTCCCATGAGAAGCTTTCCTCCAAGTTTCCTAACCTTTTCCTCATCAACATAAGCCTAGTGAAATCACCAAATGCTGGGACTTTGTCGTCCTCCACTTGTTGTTTAAAAAAGCAACAACAACTACAACTAAAAAATAAAATTTAAAATTAAATAAAAACCTTATTTTTTCAAAGATTAGTTATCTTACCATCCTATCCCAAGCCTTTTGCTTCTTCAATGAACCCAAAGAACGTTTAGGCCCAATCGAACCTGTAGGCATATTCTTGCTGAGCTACAAAATATTCAAAATTTATGATTAAGGTATGCAAGCAATGAAGGGTAATTATAAATTAAGAAAAATATTGCCATTAGGTAAACATTTTGTACCCTATTGTTCTTCATGACCAAGCTTTTGTGATTCCATTTATTTGATGCCCAACGGTGGCATAAAGCCTCCTAGTGCTCAGGCAAAATATTAGTAAGATGGAAGGGAATAAGACATTTATAGTCCGAGGTGAGGTAGAAGTCTTCAACTAGGTAATTCCCAATCATGTCAGTTTTTACATTATTTAGTTTGTTCTTGTAACTTCTACGCATCACATTGAAAAATTGCTATACTATGGCATTGTGATTTGCTAGATCCTAATGGAAATTTTGTTGAAACCAGCAATATTCACCAAATCATTAAACACCTAAGATTTTTTCTATTTAACTCTAATCTACCATTGATTAACCCAAAACTACTATAAATAAAACTTATTCGACCATTAATGAACCCTAAACTAGCTTAAATTAACCTAATCTACCACTAATATACAACTAAACATATTACTAATTAATTAAGAAATTAAAGAAAAAAATATTTTACTTGTAACTGTGATAAATATTCATGACCCCAAAGTCGTTGAACCGTTTGCTAGTAAGGTGCTTCACCCTTAAAAAGCGTTCGAGAAATGAATTTGCATTTCCTCCATAATTGCTCGTTGTGAAGAAAACTACGATTCAAATTGAGCAATAACTACTATTAATGTTTCAAACGGTTATTAATATTTAAAATATATTAAAAATCGATATAAAGAATATTTACAAAGCAGACTCTATCAACCTCCGATGATCCACCTCATGCATCGATGGTGGGTCCTAGTTCATCACATGGTTTCTCTCAGTTGCATGTGTGTCCTCAGTCCTAATACAATGGTGGGCGGGCTGCTGGTTCTCTGAAACAGACTTAGAGACAGCAGAGGGAGAAGTATGGAGGGCACTCAGAAAGTCTAACTCTGGCTTAAACTGTATGCTGGGAGGAGTAGAATGCTACTGACCCTGACCACCACGCTATACACAAAACTTTGCTTCTTTGTGAACTTGAACAAAACATACAATGAGATACGAAAATAGAGCTGTTGGCTGGACAAGAATAAGCTCACCAAATTATGAGACAAGGTGGAACGAAGGACAACGTCTTTGCCCTTTTCAGCCACCAAACTTGGTATTGAAAGAAAGCCTTCATTGCTTGAAAGAGAGAAATGTGTGTGGGTGAGAGAAAGATAAGTTTGAAATTGGCGATACAACCAGGTAAATGAGCTAAGGTGTAAAAGAACGACTAGACCCCAACTTACACAGTTAGTCACTAGGTTTAAGAAGATTAGAATACCCTTATTTTGCTACTGCACTTTAGTTGGTAAAAGGGATGGAAAAGTCAGCCTTGGTTGTAATGACTGACGAGCTCAGTCAAGAAGGAAAGGAAAAAAAGGGATTGATGTGCTTAGCCGGCCAAGCCATGAAGCCAATCGCCCCAATCAGTTGAATGTAGTTGCTCCATACATGAGTGTAGTCAAAATTCAGTTGCTATGTTAATCCTTTTTCTAGTTTTTACTATATATTTTCATAGATACAAACATATAAATATATATAGTACAAATAGAAATATTAATATATATGTCTTTATACACACACACACGCATACACAAATATAATTATATATATGGTACAATCATAAATATATATAAGTTCATGAATTTTTCTCCATATACATAATTTAAAAAAATTAAAATTAATAAAGAAATTATATCACAGATGTGACGGCCCTCGGAGCTATAAGTCTAATCAGCCAGGTAATTAGTTAATTTAATAGATTGCATTTTAGATAATTTATTTGCAAGCTAAGTCTCAATAATTTAGGGTCCAGTAGTTAAAAATGAATAAAATTGATCATTTAAGCAAGCCGGGCCAAAGGGTATTTTGGTCATTTCATATAGTGACCCATTTTTATTGCACGGTTGGATAGAGCATAAGAAAATATTAAATTTGAGGTATCACGGTTTTTTGTGATTTCCGCTCTATCATTGTGAAATTTTGAATTAATTAGATTGTTCATAAATGGTTTAAATGTAACCCTGATAAAGGTAGGGACAAAATTGAATATAAATGAAAGTCTAAGACTGGACGTGTAATTATATCGCGGTGTAATACCAACTTTGATTCTAAATGTTTAAGCGTGTTACGAATAAACCTAAATTTACTGGGGAGTACAAAGAGGGCACTAAACACGTGACTTTTAAAATGAGGCGGTGGCGTTTTAACTAAGTCAATCGGGCCATTTCTTCTACGTTTAACCACCCGAAACTTCACCCTTCTTCCCAGAAACGCCATGGAAGAACTTGCTTAAGCTCCCAACATCCAAATTCTCTTAAATTAGACACAAATTAGCAAGGATTTGGGGTTGAAATCAAGAATTCTTGCATAAATAGCTAGAGTTGAGCTCAATTGTTGCAGGTAAGTAAACAAATTATTTTTCACTTAATTTTTCTGGTTTCGTTTCAGACCTGGGTTGCTGGAAACTGTGTTCCATGTATGTTTATTTAATAAACTAAATATGGGAAGTTGAGAAATAACTTAAATTACAAAGAAATGGTGTTTGATTAGGAGGCTATGGATTGATGTGTTATACATAGCTTTTCCTATATAGTTTTGATGTTTGTGGCTAAAGGAAATAGCTGGAATTAATATTGCTTGATTATTGCTAAGTATAAAAGACTAACAAGCAAGGAAAAGAAAAATATTGGGTCTAATTTTTATTAAGGGCCAATTATGTGGAGACAATGTAAAAGTTAATTCAGTCATTTAAACCATATGGGGCTTTGTTAATTATAAGCCTAAATATGGGTTATTTATGTGTTAAATGATCAATATAGGTTTTGAGCATAAGCTATTAAGAAGAGACCTAAGTTTGGCTTGAAACCGAGACAAAAAGAATCAAGTGCCTTGAGCTTGCAAACTAAGTTATCTAAGGTAAGGGTTATTTAATTTGTATACTTATGTGTTAAATAAATTTGGCTATGATACTTGTATATCAAGTAGCCAAATTATGGATAAATTTAACATGCATATGATTTGACTATTGATGACTATTTGAGAAGCTTATATGGTTGGGTTTGGTATGAAGCCAAACTAGAAAGTGCATATGAAGTGTGTAAGTGCATATTTGTAAACTTGTACCTATAGGCAAAAAGGACCTTAATATGATCTAATTTACGGTGAGTATGATGGGTTAGGAACCTACAATACCTAAAGTGACCATGATGGGCTAAGACCTGGGTAGACCAAAGAGGGGGAGGTGTCCTTAACTACTAACGAAATCTTACAATTCTAGCACTAACACATGCACTAAATAAGCAAATAATTCACTCTTGTACATAAAATAAGGGATATTGGCAAATATTAATAAGCTTTCAAAGCAGTATTTGTATGGACAAGTTGGACTTGTCAATTGCAGGACAAATGGGTAAAGGAATTGTGGGAACTAGCTACTCCCATAATTATTGGCCAATAATATGAGTTCCTAGCACTATGACTTGAGCTCAAGTGCACTATGCATATATCGACGTCCTTATGGATAATATGCATGGTTCTATATTTTTGTTTTTCTTGCAGGCTATAACCCTTACTGGGAACTTTGGTTCTCATATCCCTTACATATTATGTGTACAGATACTGGTAGACCTGGGGCTAATAACCGATTAGCTTGTATGGATTCACAATGCATAATAGTATGTTTTATATAAATGCATGTTTGAAGTGCTGGCCAGCTGCATCGATTATATATTATTTTTATGGTCATTGACCTATAGCCATAGTAAGACATAGTATAAAACAGTGTTGCATTAAGGATTTAATTAATTAGCAGGCCTACTGAGGACAAATTTACATAGGCTTAACACTGAATGAGTGTAAGGTTCCTGGGGTCCCATATGACTAAGATGAGATTAAGGTTCAAGGCCTGTGACAACAGACAAGGAAGTTATTACTATAGATGGAATAATATAGTTACCCTCATCATTCTCGGAAATATCACTAATTATGTAATGTAGCTGTAACATTTGTGCAAATTAAGAGTTATAACAGACATTATGATAATGAGGGTTATGGTTAAGGATATGGTAACTAATTAAGGTTTAGGAGATTATATATGGGGCTAATTAAAGCATAATTAATGATATCTTTATGGTTTATTACAGTACTTTTAGAGTTAAGGATTATATAGGGTTTAAGGTATCAATCGAGTTAAGGCTAATTATTTTGGATCAATTAAGGTTAGAGTTTTACATTTCTAATTAGTTTGGGGCTTTAGAGATCTATGGCTGTTAAAGTTTAGGATTTAATTAGGGTATTGAATTATTTAAAGGGAACATAAAATCTAAATCTAAAACCCTAAACTTTACATCCAATGCACAAAAAACCCCAAATCCTAAACTTATATCCATACCTTAAACCACACACACACACACACACACACACATAATTCCATATTCCTAAACCCTAATTAATTCCAAACAATAAGAGCAATTCCCAAACCCTAAATTAAACATATACCAATAGCCTAATTCCCTAAACCCTAAACCATAAACCTAATTTACCATTAACCCTAAATTGCCTTAAACCCTAAAAACAAATCCAAACCTTAAATTTCAATACCTTGATACTTAATTCAATACCTGTAAACCTTTAAAAACCCTAAATCCTAATTCTATATCTCCAAACCCTACAAAAATTTCCAATCCTTAAACCATTAAAAAGCTCCAAATTAACCGTAATATTGAATTAATTCAATAAACCCTAATTTCAAAACATTGAACATCCCAACTCAACAAATCATTAAAAAGCTCCAAATTAATTCCATATCCATAAACACTAATTTCAAACCCTAAACCCTAAATAAAAATCCCAAACCCTAAATCTATATCCAATACCCTTAACCCCTTAAAGACCATAAATCTTAATTCTATATCCCTAAACCCTAAAAAAAATATCAAACCCTAAACCTTAAAAAGATCCTAATACATATACCTTAAACTTAAAAAAAAAACACTCAAAATCCTTAAAAACCCTAAACCCTTAAATCAACTTAGTTACTAAAAGGGTAACTACAGTCAAATTAGGCACCTAAAAAATTGACTGAACGGTGACTACAGTCAATTCTAGAAAAATTTATTGACTAAAAGGCGATTGTAAAGTGGGTCACTGAAACTTTCAGTCATGACAAAAAAAATACCTTTTTGGTTCCAATTGATTAGTGATTACCATGAGATTAGGTCCCGGGTTAAATGGATTTGGAGCATAAGAATTTTTCCTTAATTGGGAATTTAGCTCAATTAAATTGAGAAGACAATATGGCATGTGCATAATTGAGTGTTGAACATGTTAAAAAAATAAGCTTGGCTTAGGCCAAGAGAAATAGTAATGAAAATGGTGGTTTTCAAAGATGAGGGACTAAATTGAACAAAGGGATTTTTAGTGGTTGGGCTCAATTGCCCAAAATTGGAAAGTTGGAGGACTAAAGGGGGAATTATGCCATTTTAATGGCCTAGGATGCCTTAGCCAGCCATGCCCCTCCAATTCCCAATATTTTATGTCACCTTCCTCCAAATCCTATTATTTTAATCCACCTCCCATCCTTAGTCATCACCTTGGATTCTTTCTTCACCTACTTTTGACTTTTTCTACCAAACTTACCCAAAAGTCTTTCAATTAGTCTTCATTTCTTTTAATCTTGTCTCCCACTCATTTCAAACACATTATTAATTTCCTATTATTTTAATCCACCTCCCATCCTTAGTCAAGACTTTGGATTCTTTCTTCACCTACATGTCTCCTACTTTTGACTTTTTCTACCAATTTACACAAAAGTCTTTTAATTAGTCTTCCATCCATTAAATCTTGTCTCCCACTCTTCCAAGCACATTATACACTCATTTTCCTTCCCATATGGCTGGCCATCACCTTCCCACATATTAAAACATAATCAACCCACTCATTCAAAGCCATTTGCTCTCAAACTCTCTCCTTCTCTCTCCATTTTCTTCCATACCAAGTCTCACAATTCCAAACACATTTCCAACTCTTTTCCTCATCTAAATATTCGTCCATAGCTAGAAATAATCATTCCTCAAATTAAAACCAAGTATTCTTGGTTGAATTCAAGCTCTAAGACCATAAAGAGCAAGAATCAGGTGAAGAATTCAAAGAAAACCAAGGAGGAAAATTCGGCCATTTCCATTTCTTGGAGGTTTTAAGCTTCGCTCAAGGATCTCTTTATGTGATTGAGTTTCTAAGTTCATTAGAAGCAAGAAATCAAGAAGAAGCTTGAAGAACATCAAGCACAAGAAATTGGCGTTACCTCTTCTGTGAGGTTCTGTAAGTGTACACCAAGTGTTCTTGGTATTTTGTGTTATTTGAGTTAATCACCAAGTGTTCTTGGTATCTTATGGTTACTAATAAAATTCAGCCCATCTTGGTTCTTATGCTAGAAAACAATTTCTAGAGTCAACAAGCAAGAAAAATGAAGGAAAATAAGCTTCTAAAGCTTTCGGTGTTGTGGGTAAGGATTCCTATACTCACTTTATTGCATGGTATAATTCCATGGCCTTTTTATGTGAGTATTCGGGCCCCTAGGTGATGGTCAAAGAACCATGTGATCCTAGGAGTGCTAAGAGGGCTTAAGTTATGTTATTGCTTCGGCAATTCTGTTTTGCTCATGAGCTAAGTTAAGTAAGCAAGCATTATGGGCTAGGAGTTAAGGCGGCCACCTTAATTCCTATGCTAAGTGAGCTCTCCGAAAACATTAAGTATATGAAATTAATGAATTAAAACTTGAGGGATGCTTGCTGCCCTTCTGTGAACAAAGTGTTAAGTGGCGTGTGTTTGTGTGCTTCTTTGATTTGTTGTGCATGCTAACCCCCGATTATGATATTATTGCTATATGCATGTATCTTTTTGTTTTCTTTGTCTTTATGTTTCCTTTGCAGGAATAAGGATTATTTTGCCATTACATTCTTGGCATATGTTAGGCCTTGGAGGCCATAAGTTAGGCATTGGATGCCACGGAATCCTTATTGAGTTTTATAACTCACCCGACCTACTCTACTTTTGTAGGTAAAGGTTTGCTTGAAAGATCAAGCTAAGAGTCTTGAGTACTCTTTCTGTATTCTAAGGTTGGATTTGTGTATGGTATTACTCAAAATATTCTAAGTATTCTAAGTATATAAGTTGCTTGTAAACAAGCTAAAAAAAATGTGGACTTTCTGTGCAGGACTTGAAGTCTTAGAATTGTGGGAACAAGGTCTATTAAGGTGGAAATTTGTGTTCCATGGCTTTGTGGATTTATGGCTTGCTTTTAAGCATGTTTTTGTTGGTCTAACTTTAGTGACCAAATTATGGACTTAGCTAAAATTTGACCAAACTTGGCTTTGGGCTTGTATTATGGACTTGGACATTTTTGGGCATTTTATTGCTTGGTGGACTTACCAAGGCCCATGCATGAATTTATGGGTTATGTTTTCATGAAACTTGAAGCATGTTGAAATTGGGCTTAAATGTACATTTTGGGCTTAAATAAGAACTCAAAAAATTTGATTTTATTCTTGGTTAATTTTGGGCCATATGCATGTTAAGTACTAAAAGGCCCATAAGCCCATGTCTATGTTGAAAGCATGCAATGTTTGGCTATGTATGCTCACTTAGTAAAGAACATGCAAGTAAACTCAGAAAAAGCATGAAATTGGATGCTTGTGTAAAGTTTGGCTAATAAGAAATTTAAGTGCACGTATGTGAATTAATACATGCCTAAGCATTAGTTGCATTTAAAGGCATTAAGTGATTATGTGCACTAGTGAACTCCAAAACGCATAAGCATGCAAAGCATATGCATGAAAATAAGTTTTTAAACTTAAGTTGGTGTTTTAGTTGCCATGCATATTCTCGGCTAAGCTTGGTAAAGACCATGAAAATGAACACATGAAATCCACATAGGTGCTAGCTTGTTTCTGAGAGCACTTCAACTTAACCTTAATTAAAGAACTTAACGAGCTAGTACCGATAAGTATCCTGGGGTTCGTGCCCATAAGTCTTAGTGAGTTTTAAAAGCCCTTTCTGTGTAATGAAAACTTCTGCTGCATGTTTTAAAAATCAGGCCCAAATGGGCCAGGGGCAGTTTAGGGCACGACAGACTAAGCTTCAGTCGCCCTACTTAGTCACAATTTTGCATCTCTCTTGTAGTGTGATCCGATAGCCAAGGTTCAAGGCCCATTGGAGGCAAAAAACTCACTTTTATTAGGTTACCTCTCATTTCTTTCTTTAAAGCCTTGTAATCCTTTATGTTGTATTCTGAGTACAAGAAAAAAAAAGACACATAAATGATATCCAAGAAGATTTGTTACAAACTAGAACTATTTTTTTCATAAAGGTCAATCTTATATAAGTGGGATAGTATGACAAACTAGGCCAGAGTCCTTTTTACTCCCTCAAACTTTTCCAACTCTTTCACGGAGGACCCTAAATTATGGCTTGATGCAACTCAGTCCTTGGAATTTTAAATGTGTGGCACTTAAATCCCTCGACTCATGAAATTAAGTACGTCTAATTATCTGTAGTTGACATTTGTCAAAAGAGTGATGGATATGCTTACAAAAATGTAAAATATCATTGAGAAAGGCATAAGGTAATGTTAATGGTATGAAACAAAGGGGAATCCTTTGTCGTGAATTGAGAGAAAAGGGAGAGAAAGGAATCTATGAAATGCTAGTAGAAGCTTTTGAAGGTGATTGATCAGCCATCGCAGATTCATCAAGATATGCCATACCAGAAAAGGCATTGTCGTGTATATGCTGTAAGGGTGAGTAGGTAGAATAAAAAATTTTCAATTATTATTTAGTGGGTTAGAGTTACAGAAAGTTAGGCATTTGCATATTGAGGAGGAAAGAGACATACTAAAGGTGCTTTGTTGGTTGTCTGCATGTGAAAGTGTATTATAATTTTGGCTTGTAAATTAAGAAAAGGGAATTTGTTTAGGGTTTCAAAATTGGGGGCACTATGCATATAGGGAATATGGTAAAAATGTGGGTGCTGTGTTAAAATTAGGGTTTCTACATTGTGGTCATAGTTTTTTATAACAATGTCCTTGTAATTCATATAGGAACTTCTGATAATCTTATTGACAAAGTATGTTTGTGGTGTGTTAGTATTATGCAAATGAGTAAGGAAGTTACATTTGAGTTGCATTATGATGAGGCACTTCTGAAAGACCTATTTGTGTAGTATATAGATTATTATATGGACACAATAATAATAGACAGAGACTTGGTATGTTGTTGGTCTTTTACAAATGGTTTGAAAAAGTATGGCTTTAATGATTGTGACATTAAGGCAATTTACTTTAGAGAGCAGCATTTATCACTTGATAATAGGTTAAGGATGGTAAGTGATGATTCTAGTTTATTGGCAATGTATTCCTGTGGCATGCATAGGGGTAAGTTTCCCTCATATATTGAATACATAGAGGGGTAGTTGATGAGCAACAATAAGTGGGTTACTAAAGGAAGTACGGTGGGACCAAAGAATGAACCAGAGACATGTAGGTTGGCAAATGAGGCTAGTGGGGACTTAAATAATTTTAGTAAAGATGGGGATGAGGTGAGTGTTGAAGAGATAGAGATAGTGAAAAAAATGTAAAGGAGGGTGAATATTTAAATGATGAGTGTAAGATTGAATTAGATAGTATTGATGAAACTTTGGAGTCAAACCCTAATAAAGAAACAAGGGTGGGGATTCAAAGGGTGGAAAATTAATTCAAGGCTAGAAATATCAAAACTGGTCTAGTTGCTGCTTGTAGGTGTGAATTTGGGAACAAAGAGAACAAATAGAGATAAGGGAGTTATAAGTCAAAATAGTAATGAGGATAGTGATGTAAGTGGGCCGGATAATACATATACTAGAAGCTTAGACTCAAAGAGTGAAGAAGATGGTAGTATGGTGCTAAGAACAAGACCGGTTAAGTTTCCCAAGTTTGATGAAAATGAAAAAGACGTGAAGTTTTTTATAAGCCAATCATTTATAGAAAACTTGTAATTTAAGAGTGTATCGAAGAAATAAGTATTGAATGAAAGAAGTGATTGCAAGTTTGTAAAGAATGAATCTTCTCATATGAGCGTTAAAGGTAGGGATGAGAACTGTGGATGGATGGCTTTGGCTTCTGTAGAGGAAGAAACATTTCATGGTGAAGACTATTGTCCTCACTCATACATGTTTAAAGGTTTTTAAGATATTTGGAATTAATGCACTATGGATAGTAAAGCAGTTTGAGAATATGATATATTCTCTCCCTAGAATCAAGCTAAGCTTAATTAACAAAGCAGTCAAATCTCAGGTGCAACTTGAATTGTCAAAAGAGATCAATGTAAAAAAGCAAAAGCTAAAGTGATGATGAAACTAGAGAAAGATGTTAGTCATAAATACAAGAGGTTGCATGACTATGCTAAAGCTTTGTTGGCATCAAGTCCTGGGAGCAGTGTGGATATTGAGGTTTAACATAGAGGTTTTAGGTGTCATCTCTATTTTAAGAGGATGTATGTGTGCTTTGCTGCCTTGAGACAAGGGTTTCTAAAAGGATGTAAAAGGTTCTTTGGGCTTGATGAAAGCTTTTTTAAAAAGGTTGTTAAGGGGCAATTATTAACAATAGTTGGGAATGACGCAAACAACCAACTATACTTAGTGGCATAGGCCGTTATAGGAGTAGAATCAACTACATCTTAGATATGATTCCTAAAGCACCTTGCAGTAGATATTCAACCTAAAAATGGCATGTGATGGTGCTTTATGTCCGACTAGCTATTATATTAATTATTTTAGCTAACTTTTAATGAGTGATTGCTGCTAAATGTAGTTGGTAAATTGTTCCTAAGGGCTTAACACAGATTCTGTGCAATTTAAATCTACTTAAATTGGTTCCTAAATTTTAGATGAGGACATTTTAAATTTTATTTTATGCTAAACTAAGGCATGTAATAAGGTTCAAATAGAGAAAAGATTAGATGAACTTGAGAGGTTCAAGGAAAGAGCTAAAGAATCATTGATGAAGGTTGATAAAATGAGTTGGTGTATGGCCTATTTTAGCCTAGTGAGCTAATGTGATTCAATAGATAATAATAACATAAAGGCATTTGATTTTGTTTTGAATGTTGCAAGGTGTAAGCCTATAATCCTTATGTTGGAAGAGATTAGAAAATATGCAATAAAAAGGATAGTGTATAGGAGGAGGTTTGTTTCGAAGTGAAAATGCGACTATAGGAAAAACATAAGGCACATATTAACATAGAACACATAGAGAAATATAAATGGAAAACTGAATGGAATGTTGATGATGGGTATCAGGTAAGTTTTGGCTAAACTCAACATACAATGAAATTGAGGGGGAAAAGTTGTAGCTGTAATGGCTAGAATCTCTTGGGAATACTATACCCTCATGTAATAGCTACAATCATGTCAAGGGTAGAGGACCCTAAGAATTATCTTAGCAATTAGTACAGTAAAGTAATGTTTAAGAAGGCATATCAATACTCTATTAAACCAATTTTTAGTGAGGAATATTAGGAAGATAGTGGGTTTGGAGAGCTGTTGCTTTCTCTAAAGAAGTCAATGTTAGGAAGGCCTTAGAAATCTATGAAAAAGGCAAGAAATAAACCCAAGAAAGGAAAGTGTAAGCTGTCATGACATGGAAGAGTTCTATATTGTGGTTTGTGTCATGTAGATGATCATAACCAAACAATATGCAAACTAAAATAGGTAACTACATATTTCTTAGAAATTTTCACTAAAGTTGTCTATAAAAGATGTATGGTTTGGAAGAAGTATGCACTAGCAACATTGTTGTCATTTTGTAATTGTAGGCCATCCTCATACAAGATTTTATGAACACTAGCCAGGTTGAAGGGGGTTCAAACATTCTATATACCATATTACCTAAATCATGCATGGGGATAGGAACTAACAAATTGCCACTTTGTTGTAGCATATTCCTTCCCAACAAGAACCAGACTTTTTTGCTCATATTCCATAAAGAGCTCCAAAAAAGCATGGTACAAATAGGTAAGCTAGCTAGCAGTGTAGGAACTTTAGTTTCTAAATCCATGAAGAGAAATGGTAAATTGTAGGGCATAAACCCAACTTAGTGAAGCTAGTGATTTAGGTCTAATGGACAAGTTTTTTTTTTTATAAAGACATATTTGTGTTTTTTTTTGAAGTGTATGTCTTTGTGGCTTTTGATGTAGTTAGACAAAACATAATTGTTGCACTTTTGGTATTTGAGATATGCACTATTTGATGCAGTTCAAATGACTATGGACATTGTAAATCACATGCTTCATTGTCACTCAATTTTTACCCAATTGTATCCTCATCTTAAACTTGTTTATTATTTATGCATTCAATTGTCCAACATTGGAAGTATAACATTGTACAAAGAAAGCATTCTTTCATTATAAAAGGATAAAAACATTCTTAATTTATAGGAAATTTTTGTGTGTGGACAAAAATGGCTAGTTCAAACCCCTGCCAACATAACCTTACAACTCCACACATACTCTATCACGTTCACTTACACATGTAACATAGACCAAACCCAAGCCAACAACTACAACTCATAATAGCTTATGAATTGCTTTCAATTGACCCCTAAATTTGTCAAGCCTTTTTTCAAAAGAACCACTATCATATGTGACACCTATTGGTGGCTTCCATTTGAGTTCTTCATCGCCCTCAATTTTACTTTGATCTTACAAACTTCAGCTTCCATTGCTTTCTCACATGCTAACAATTTATGATAATCTCTCATTCTTGTTTTGGAAATAAGGTGTCAATTCACTCAAAATAGCATCAAGGCTTGGTCTGTACCCAAAAATCAGAGCATACCAATAAATTAAGTCCATAACCTTCATGTAAGTCATACATTTGTTTGAAAAATGAATACCTCGTAGTTTATACACCTGTAGAATCTTTTACCATGTTTTTCATTATTGTGTTTCACTTCAAAGATTCACCTCTAAACTCCACATGTACAAATAGAGACATCTTTCTTAACAGCCTTGCATCCTGCAATAATGCTGGAAGATGAAATTGAATCCACGGTTTGCATTGCGTCTGATTTTCAACCTCTTACTGGACAATCAAAGATTTGAGGATTTCATTTTTCTCTTCTACGAATTAATTTCTGATTTTAGGATTGGTGTTTTTGACTTAAAAGTTTGAGGTTCAATATCACCATCCAACTTTCAATTGCTCCAATTGATATTTAATAGCTCAATCAGATTGTTGTTACTCACTTGACGAACCTAATGTCCACACAACCTAAAAGGTCAATTTTCCCAAAAAGGTCCGAGGAATGAGTCACATGATGCTAAATTCAGGTATCAAAAAGCCTCAGTTACTGTAATCTAAAGGAGTAAAATAGATTTTGGTCAATAAACTATACTATTATGAGAATTTATTCTTAAAAAGTATCATCAAATACTAAGTAATACTTGAGTTAGAAAACGGTTTTGTAAATACTAATCAAATATATACCACATTTTGCACATACTCCCTCCGTTCCATATGCTGGTCATTTTTCAACTTTCTTTTTCAAATACTTCCTTCGTCTCAATTTAGATGAAACGTATTCTTTTTTGGAATGTCCCAAAAAGGTTGAAACGTTTCCTTTCTAAACAATCAATTTACTCTCTTACTCTCATTTAAACTCTCATTACACAAAACCCAATAAAAAATATTTTTTTAATCTTTACTCAATCTCTCACTACATAAAAAAAAAATCTTTTCTTTTTTAATCATTATTTAAACTCTCACTACACGAAATCCAAAAAAAAAAATTAATTTTAGTTCCATGGGTAAAATTGAAAAAAATAACATAAATTACATACACTTTAATCTCTGTGTCCGAAGAAATGTTTTAACTGAAATGGGACGGAGGGAGTATTATATATAAATGTGCCATTTGAGCATATTAAGCATGTCCTTTATAGCTACCTTCATTAAATGGTATAATTATAACAAAAAGTATTCATAGATTTTACATAGTTGAAGAGATATATTTTCAAGAAAAAACATATTTACAAAAAATTTGACACATGCTAGGACACAAAAGAAATTTAAAGTATGAAGATTACTAGGATCAGAGGCACAAAAAGGGTTAGGCTTTTGGTGTCTCATGATGCAGCGAGAAATGAAAATTAACCAAGCAACACCCTTAATCAATAAAAATAAAAAATTGAGAATCCACTAGTAGAGAAAGCCAAAGGCTATAAAATACTTCAATATTATTAATAAATTGTCTCTTAATAATGAAAAAAGGCTTATTTATATGGTTAAAAAAAAACCTTAAGCCAAAATAATTAAGGAAACCGAAAATAATGAGAAAAAAAAATAGATAAAAACTTTATAAGTCTGGATACCCCTCAAAATGATAGAATTTTTTAACCTCAAAATCATTGTCAAAATAGAAAACCTCATATAAAACTGTAGAGCACAAAATTCCCTTAAAAAAGACATATTATAATAGTAATTTTGACAACCATAGCAAAAGTTATAACGTCCAAAAGCTCGGGTTCGCATGAGGGCAATTTTTTCGATATGTTCTTTAGTTTCGCCCGATCAACCCACTCTATGAACTCATCCACTTGATGCTCTACGTTAGTCCTATCTAGTTGAGAGAAACTCAACCTTGAATATCTAGAAGGTCTAGATACAAAGGTTCATTGAAAGAGTAGTGAAAATATCCGCCACATCAAATGTCTTGGAAATTATCATACTGTCCAGTAGATCAATCACATAGGCATTGTTGTTAATCTTCTTCAGAACCTTATATGGGTCATATTTCCATGGTAGCAACTTGCCATAAGTACCAACTGAGAACCTTTCCTTTTTTAAAAACACTATCACTTCATCACCCACCTTACAAATCTGCTCACGACGATGGTCATCAACAGCTTGTTTATACCGCCAATTTGTTTGCTTCAACTTCTGTTTAACTTTGGCCTAAATATTTTGCCATTGCTCTGCCATTTTTTACTAGCCCTATTCACTCCAATTCTAGCCCCTATGAGATCAAGAGTATGATGATGAAGTTTGGTGTAAACCATTGAAAATGGGGGACTTTCCTGTGACACTATGAATAGCACGTTGTAGGCAAACTCCACCTAAGCTAATGCAAAATCCCACTACTTTGGCCTGTTTCCACAACTACTGCGTATCAAGTTTCCCAGTGTTCAATTCATAACCTCTGTTTGTCTGGGGATGGGCGGTGGTGCTATAATTAAAAAAAGAATTAAACATCCTTCATAAAGTCTTCTATAAGTGCCCTAAAAAATTACTGTCTTGATCTGATTAATTCTTTTGGACACTCCATACAAGTAAACAACTTCCTTGAAAAAAAATTTTGCAATCTAGTTGGCAACTGACGTCTTCTTGCAAGCAATAAAATGTGCCATCTTGGAAAACCTGTCTACCACAACAAACACATAATTTGCCTCTCTTTGGGTTCAAGGTACTCCAAGAATAAAATCCATGGATAAATCCTCTTAAATATTATTAGGAACAGGTAAAAACATATACAAACCCACATTTTGAGACTATCCCTTTGCAGTTTGCACACATAATGCCTTTGTACAAATTTAGAAACATCCCTTCGCATATGTGACCAATAATAACACTCCTTTACTGCTGCAAAAGTCTTATCTCTGGTCATTTAACCAGCTAGACCTCCACCATGTAAATCCCAAATTATCTTTTCTCTTAATGAAGTCTTGGGAATACAGAGTTGATTACCTTGTAATAGAAAACCATCATGAATGTAGAAGTCATCTATAAGTTATTGTTTATTGTACTTTTCCTAGATGTTATAAAATTCTTCGTCGGTAGCATACACCTCCTTTAACTCATTAAAGCCAATAATCTACTTTATTAAAGTTACTAGTAAATTTGTATGCCAATTCATCTGTAAGCTTGTTCTGAACTTTGGCCTTGTGCTTAAGCTTGAAAGGGAATTTCTGCAAAAATTGGGATCACCTTGCGTGCATATCCTTACTAATCATCTTTTGACTACTTAAGTACTTCAAAGCATCATGGTTAGAATAAATAATGAACTCACGACCAATCAAATAATGTTCTCATACCTTCAAAGCATGCACAATAAAATAAAACTCCTTATCATAAGTGGTTTATTTTCACCTTGCATTAGAAAGCTTCTCGCTGTTGAAAGCAACTAGCCTACGCCGTTGAGAAAGGATAGCACTAGTCCTCATACCACTAGCATCACACTTCACCTCAAAAGGAGTCTTAAAATTTGGCAAGGCAATAACTGGCATAGAGCACGGCTTCTTCTTCAACAAGTCAAAACTCACCTCTGTCTCTTCACCTAAGTGAAATTTCTCTTTCTTTGGACACTCTATAATAGGGGCAGTAATACTACTAAAATTCTGAATAAACTGCCTGTAGAAAATGGCCTATGGAAACTTTGAAATTCAGAAACTGTCTTTGGTGTAGGCCACTCTTTGATGGCCCAAACCTTGGCTTTATCCACCTAAATCCCATCTTTGTTGACTACATAGCCCAAGAATAATATCTTGCTAGACATAAAGTTACACTTCTTCATGTTCATATACAGATTATTCTCCTACAATACTATAAGTACTTGGCGTAGGTGTGATACATGTTCTTCTTCCAAATGACTATAAATTAGGATATTATTAAAATATACAACAATGAAACTCCCAATAAATGGTTTTAGTGTCTAGTTTATCACCCTCATAAATATGCTCATTGCATTGGTGGGTCCGAATGACATAACTAGCCACTCATACAACCCGTCCTCAATTTTGAACACCATTTTTCCACTTATCTCTAGGTCAAATTCTGATCTAATGATATCTGCTCCTAAGATCAATTTTGGAAAACATCACTGACCCATGTAACTAGTCCAGCATGTCATCCATTCAGGGTATAGGAAATCTGTAGCCAATAGTAACCTTATTGATGGCCCGGTTGTTAATACACATCCTCAAACTCTTAGCCAACTTAGGTGCCAAGAAAATTGGCATTGCCCACGGACTCATGCTCTTTGAGATACATCCCTTTCACAGCAACTCCTCCACTTTCTCCCGCAGAATCTTGCATTCTTTTGGGCCAATCCCATAATGGGGTAAGTTAGGCAGACTTGCTTCATGAATCAAGTCAATATGATGCTGATTGTCCCTCATAGGTGGAAGACCATCTGGCAACTCTTCCAACATTATATCCCAAAACTCTCGTAATAATGCCTAAATTGCTTTCGAAACCTTTTTTGCCTGAGACCTAGAAACAGAGAGGACTTGTCTCACTACTAATGCATAAAATCCCTTGGCCTTCTTTATTGCTGTGAACACCTCTTGTTCAAACTGTGTAAGGGTAAGAAAATTCTGCACTTTACTTTAGAAGTTTTGGGCTGGGAGCTTTTCTGTTGCTGTGGACGAACCATAAATTTCTTTCCTTATTTCTCTAACTTATACACGTTGTCTCATCCATTATGTGTCACTATAATATCAAATTGCCATGGTGTACTAAATAACAAGTGACAAGCATTCATATCTATGACATCAAAATAAATCTCATCTTGACACTGCTTAATGGAAAAAAGTACTTTACATTGTCCAGTCACTTGAATTTTGTCCACCAATTCAATCCACCCAATGGTATAATGTTCTAAATGCTTTTCTATCTTCAATCCTAAATGTCGCACTACATTTTTGCTAATGATATTTTTGCAACTCCCATTGCCAATAATCACGTCAAACAACGAATCAATTATTGTGCACTAGATATGAAACAACTAATGGTGTTAGGTTCAGTTCTCTTGTTTAGGGGCCAGCAATAACTTCTGCACAACGTAATTTTCCCACTCATCAATGTCTTCATCCTAGTTCTCATATTCTTCCACTTCCTTGTCAGGTCCATAAGCAATCTCCTCATTATCCTCCTTATCAACAATATTAACATTCCAAAGTGGACATTTGTTAGACAAGTGCCCGAGCTCTCGATAGCGATAACAGACATTAGGTGTAGGTTTCGGGTAATGATTCGTCACTTTTGAAGCCTTTTTATTCTCCTTGATCTTCTACTTTTCCACTGTCTTTTCCTCCTAATAACGATTCCTGTGCGGAGCAGGTTCTAACAATGCTTTCACCTTCTCAATTGAACTTCATAATCCTTCTCCTTGGTAATTTTTATAAGGGAACTTCTTCCTCCCACTCTCTTGGGCCGAAAGTGCTGCTGTGAATGCTAAATTTTGAGCTTCAGCAAAAGTTTGCACTAGCAAAATCCTAATATTATCTCGAAGTGCAGGCTTCAACCTATCCAAAAATCATGAAATCATCTACCCTTTTGTTTCTCCTAGATCGTTACATTGGAATAGCCGCACAAATTTTGTCGTATAATCCTGGACTAACCATGACCCCTATTAACACCATTGGAATTGCTAGAACAAAATTTGCTTATGGTCTAGGGGTAGAAAATCCCTCCGAATCAATTGCTTCATCCATGCCAATGACCGTATCGAGTCTTTTCTGTGACGCCAACTTCTTTATTTTATCTTTTCCCACCAAGCAGAGGCTGGTCCTTTCAATCTACAGGCTACCAGCTTCACTTTCCTCTCCTCTGGAACATCATGATACTCAAAGAATTGCTCAACCTCAGCTATTCAATCAAGAACACCATCAATATTGAAGTCTCCATTAAAGGACGGAATATCCACCCTAAGTAAAAAATCTCCACCACGATTTTCTACATCCTAATCTCTCTGAAATCTGTCATAAGGATCATAATATTTTTCCGACTCAGAATCACTATTATGGACATTGTGTCTATGACCCTGAGCAAGAACAGGTCTTTAAGCAGCATGGCCTGTGGCAGGTTCTTCCTTGCCACGTTGCCTTTGTTCGTCCCTACCCCTGTTGGCAAGAAGGCTAAAGGCATCAAGTCTCTCTAGGATCTCTTCAAAATGGGCCTCCAAGCTATCTTCTAATCATTGGACGATCCAATGCTCCATCTCTTGTAATGGCTCCCCTTGGTCCTCCGACCTAGAGATTTCAGCAACACGCTGTCGGTTCTTGCTACCATCACCAGCCACGAAGTAGGCATTTCAACTTGCTTTAATCCTACCTAACACAACAAGAAACAAAAATTGACCAAGCAACACACTCAATCAATAAAAAAAATGATACTCCACTCGTAGAGAAAGCCAAATGCTCTGAAATACTTCAATATTATTAATAGACTATCTTATGATAATGAAAGAAGGACTATTTATAGGCTTACAAAAAGACCTTAAACTAAAATAATTAACAAAATAAAAAATAACTAGGAAACAAAATCGACAGAAACTTTGTAGGCTCGGATACCCTTAAAAAATATGGATTTTTTTATTAGAAAAATATGGTCACAAAGCTCTTTTAGAACTTGTAGAGAGTAAAATTTCCTTTGGAATGACATATTCTAATAGTCATTTTGACAACCATAACAAAAGTTATGGCCTCTAGAAGTTGTGATTTGCGTGATGCCTATTTTCAAGATTTCTTCTTCAGTTTTGCCTCGATCAACCTGCTCTGTGAACTTATCTACTAGACACTCCACGTCATTTCTCCCTAAACATTTTTTTTAGCTATATATCTGATGATAATTTATGGAGTAGTTTAGAAAATTAAATAGTTAAAAAGTATATGTTACAATATAAAAAGTAAAGAATGTAAAGAAAAAAAATTGGTTTTAACTTTTCTTCATGTAAAATTTTATATTTTTATGTTTATTAAAAAATCTAAAAATATATTAAAAATTTTACCTATTTTCTTTCTTCTTCATTAGTTTATAGTGTTGCATTAACCCACACCCTAACAAAAAAACACTCACTACCTTTTAAAGTTCTTTTTGATTTTTTTTTTTTTTGCATAGGCAACAACCAATAACATTTTTTACAAGTTGCAATTATCGAAACAACTTCCCAACTTCTTTAATCTCTATTAGTTCAAGTTGCAAGAGTAATAGACATAGCTATGGCAAATTGCCTACAGACAAAAGTTCTAAGTCTTGCTCCCTTAGCTTGAAATACAAACTCTACCCTTGAGTGGGTGGGATACAATAAAAGCATATGGTTATGTATATGTTTTATATAATACTAAATGTTTGAAAAAACTATATTTGCCTCATTTTACTAAAAGGGTTTGGTGGTCTAGGTATTTAGGATATCTGTACTTTTAATCTCTTTCTGTAAAGTAAAACATTTTGGAGGACATTTTGTAGCCAAAGCCTGAATATCTTGTCTCAAGGGTTTTAATTGCCAAGTATGGTGGACGTGAATTGATTTGGAGTGTCAAGGCTCCTTTTAATGCAACGGACACTTGGATAAGCCTTTTATACAAAAGAGATTTCTTCAAGAAAAATCTCTGAACGCAAGAGGATGTTTCAGTGGGCTCAAATACCATCATATGGTCAAAAAATTCTTTTACCGTGTATGAAACCAAGAAAGTAAATGCCTTAACAAAGAAGGAAAAGTTGGACCAATGTCTTGGGAAGCTGATGGGCTTTTTTGCTTTATATACTATAAAGAAAATTTGGGCTTATGATATTTTTTTTTAAATTTAAAGTCTTTGTCTAGAAGTATCTTTACAATGTTTTGCCTACAATGACTAATTTGGTTTCTTGAGGAAGTCATGCTGATCCTCTTTGTGCAAGATACAAGGTGGAAGATGAGACATTGACTCATCTGTTTCTTCAGTGCCAAGTTCTATTGCTATTTGGTGGGTAACTAATTTGGTACCTTTTCTTATCACAAGAATTAGTTTTGTTGACTGGCTAAAAAATATCTTCAAACAACCAAAGTCATGTGAGAATGATGTGTTTGACCTTCTCATATCTTCTTAATGGTGCATTTGTCTCAATAACAATAATTCTGTGTTTAACAATGCTATTGCCAATCATGAATAAATTGTTTATGCCAGAAACAAATTAAGCAACATCATCATTCAGCTAGGTGTTATAAGAAAAACTATAGCACATTCTTCCATTTGCCCCCGAAGTTGTTGTGCCACCTACGGGATCACACTCCCTTTACTTCAAATATAATAATGTTTGTTGTTGATGGAGCTTGGAGAGCTTGGGTTGGTTTGCTAATGATGGTCCTCTAATCAGATATCAGGGTTGTCTTCTTCATGCTTTTCCTTCCGCTCTATCGCTCAAAATAAGTGTTATCCTTGATGTCTTAACTTTTGTAGCCAATATTCGCTTATAGGCAGTCACAATACTTATGATTGTATCCAACCATTCCACAAGATTACATCAATTGGCGCATCTGGCTTTATGACTCAAGGAAAAATGACAGCCATTTCATGCCTTATGGCTATTATAAGATATTTATCTATCATGGTTGTTTCTAGAGGCAAGATTCAACTAGCCCACACCTTGACATCTTCCTTTTTTCTTTAGCTTGTCCACCTTATTGATTTTGACTACCAAAAAAAGAAAGAATATTCCACCATCCCAAAGTTACTTTATAATCCAGTAGCATAACCTAACCAAATTCACAATATTAATTAGACAACCAATCGGGAAAAGGAAAGGTCACTCAAACTGATGATAAAATTGTCATCAATATTGGAGTCCTACAAGACTCGACAAATGGAATTTAAGTTTGACGTTCGTCTACCATATAGAGATCCATTTTAATCATAAATGAAAATTTCATAATTATTTAAATTATTGAAGTCTAATTGTTGTGGCCCTCCAGGTTGTGAACCAGTAGCAGTCAGGTAAGACTTTAATTAAGTAAAAATCCCTAGTTAAATACCTTAATAAATTTATTTAAGTAAAATAAGGGTAGATGGTTTTTACATTATTTTGGCACCTAAGTGTCACCAGGGGTAAAATGGTCATTTTGTATCCAAAGTTGCTGGGAACAGTTTTTAAGCTCATAAGTTGTTCTTTTGGACTTAAGTGATAAAAAACCAAAGTTTGGGACAAAATTGCCTAAGTTAGTTGATAGCTGAAGTGTTATTGCCCTGGTCACCTTAGGACTTCGGCTATACATCATGCTCGGGAAAATCTAGCATCAGCCACGAGGAACGCTAGTGCTGACCTAAAAAAGGAGGGAGTCAGAGACCTTGGGTACATGATCTTGGTAGTCCGCCCGTACCAACCTCGGGAAACTAGCGTATTGCCTCCCTCGGAACGGCGACCAAACCAGCTTCGGGTGAGAAGAACCAGCCACCTTCGGCAGGAGAAAATCCCCCCGAAGGAGTAACTTCGGAGCTAGGAAGTCCCCCAAACTATTAGTATAACCCCGGGAAAAAGCCCCTCACTCCGAAGGGAGACCTCTACCAAAGGGACCTCGGGGGTACGACCGGAGCAATTAAGGAGCCTCTGACATGTCGCCCATACACCCTGCACGCCGCCCTCATATGCACTCTGATGCGCCGGCGCCGCCTACGTCTTGTCATGCAGGGCTATGCTTGCCTTAGCTCGTGGCCTGAGGAGCCTGCAAGTGGCTAGGGGCCCCTACACCCAGAAGTACGGATAGCATCCGACCGAACACGTGTCATAATCTGAATGGGTTACCCCATCTTATATATATCAGGGGAATGGTCTCAGGAGGGGATCCTTTTTTTTCTCTGGCCCAAAAAAAAAACGTAACAGGCAAGAGTCTTTGGTCCTTGCTACTCCCTCTCCACCTCCCAAAGCACTGACTTGGGCGTCGGAGGTTCCTCCCCGGAAAAAGACTACGGGGACCTCCTAACCCCTTTTTTCTGAGTGTTTCAGGCAGGTTCTCCGAGGGAATCTCCATTTCAGGCGTTCTCTCATACTGGAAGTCCCTCTTGGTCTCTCCATGTCACATGATGAAGATGATGCTGGCCATCATTTGGCGCCGTCTGTGGGAATCACTCCCAGGTCGCCGTCGTTGAAACTCGGCGTTCTAAGGACAAGGGACTTCCGAGGTCCTCGTCCACGCAAGAGGTTTAACCGGCAACCGAGCAAACTGCAGCAGGGATTTCCCTGCCCAAGGACGAACGTCCTCTGACTATTACCATGGGCTTCCTACGCGATTTCCCACGCTCTGTCGTGGCTGAAATGACGCAGCAGTTAGACCGAGGATGGCCGCAGCCAAATCTGGGTCAAAGGCCCTCCTCACCAATACCTCGTCGGGAGAAAAGTCCTAGGTCAATTCACAGGAGTTCGGGAACCGGAGATCAACGAGAAGGAGAACCTCTCGTATTATACCTCGTTGTTACTTTAAAAGCACTGAGTTCGGTCCTTGTGAAGGCAGAGGGGGCGGAGCAATGGCTAGTATATTATGTGAGCAAGTCCCTGCATGACACCGAGGTTAGGAACCCCCTGCTACAAAAGGCTATCTATGCCCTGGTGCTAGCAAGTAGGAGACTACAACCGTACTTTCAAGCCCACCCCATTATTATCCGAAGTAACCTATCTCTTCGGGATGTCATGAAGAGAGTAGACCATTCGGGACGACTTTCCAAGTGATGCATGGAGCTTGGCGAGTATGATATTACTTATGAGCCAAGGAAAGCAATAAAAGCCCAAGCCCTAGTAGACTTCATTGCTGAAGTACTTATGGCCGAAGGAGAATAATCGGACCTCGGCAAAAGCGAACTATAGCGCAAAGGACCCAACTTTGGCAAATTATCATGAATGCGAATCAAAGCTCATCCAAGAGTTCGATGCAGTACGTATTGAAAATATACCTCGCCGAGACAATGCTAAAGCAGACAGCCCAGCCAAATCAAAAAGGTTCACCGAAGTGTTGAGCCATCCGAGCATAGCAACACTAAGTATAGCAACCTCGGGCAAAGGGTGGAAAGATCCTATAAAGAGGTATCTTGCAACCGAAGAGCTTCCTGAAGATCCTCATGAAGCGGCGAAAATGCGAAGACGTTCCGGACGATATTTCCTAATTGGGGAGGAATTATACCGGCAAGGGTACGCGAGTCCGTTACAGAGATGTGTCAGGACGCCAAGATGGTTCTCGAAGAAATCCACAAGGGGACTTGTTATTTCCATATCAGAACTGACGTCTTGGCAGGAGTAATACTCCGCCAAGGGTACTTCTGGCCCACCTTAAGAAAGGACGTAAGATAGTTCGTCCAGAAGTGTGAAAATTGCCAAAGACACGCAAGCATCCAAAGGCTGCCTTTGGAGTTGATAACCTCAGCAGATTACCCTTGCCCCTTTGCAGTATGAGGCATAGATCTCATCGGGCCACTCCCGACAGCACCCGGAGGAGTGAAGTTCTGCGTAGTAACAGTGGACTACTTCACTAAGTGGGTCGAGGCAGAACCCATAGCGACCATTTCAGCAAAAGATATACAAAAGTTCCTCTAGAAGAATATTATATGCAGATTTGGCATACCGAGGGTGATAGTGGCCGATAATGGTTCCCAGTTTACAGACAAGGGATTCCAAGAATTCGTCACCAACCTCGAAATAAAAATGCACTTCGCCCCGGTAGCTCATCCCCAAAGCAACGAACAAGTAGAGGTATCCAACAAAACTATAAAAGAGGGACTGAAAAAAAGGTTGGGGGGAAGCAAAGGGAAAGTGGCTAGGACAACTTCCCAGCATGTTGTGGAGTTATCGGACAACACCCCGAAGGGCCGCGGGGGACACACCTTTCTCACTCGTCTTCGGCACAGAGGCCATTATCCCTACCAAAATAGTACGGTCGTCAGTCAGAATACAAGTGTTCGATAAAGGAGCAAACGACCTCGGATTGAGAACTAATCTCGATCTGATTGACGAACATAGAGAGATGGCCGAACTCAGAAGGAAAACTTTTCAGCAAAGAGTGGCCACAGCCGCAAGCCTACGCGTTAAGCCAAAAGGAATAAGGAAAGGAGACCTCATTCTCCAAAAGGCCGAATTTGATCCTCGAAGGCCGTCCCAAGGGGTACTTCGGGCGAACGGGGAAGGGCCTTACTTAGTCCTTAACGAAGTCCGGAATGGAGTTTACAAGCTGGGCGACTCTGAAGGTGGAGAATTGAAAAATACGTGGCATTCGGATGCCTTGAAGAAATTTTATACTTAGAATCTTGGTAAGAGATTGCACGAATTAGAAAAAGTTTCTAAACTACAAAACTTTTTTCTTCCACCCAAGAATTCTCGCCGAACAAGGTTTAGAAGCTTGCGAAATTTATTTATTCCTTTTGGAGATGATCGAGTCATCCTCAAAAAAAGTAAGTCCATTGCGAGTAAGCCAAAAATTTGCTTAAGGGAATTCGTCGAAAATGAACGTTTTTCCGAAGACGACTAACAGAGCAAGGAAAAAAGTATTTTCCAAAGTCCCTTGACTGAAAATGGTCGGGATAACTGGGAAATAAAGGATATTACTCAAAGACTTGGACAAATTATGGAAAAGGGGAAAAAATTCCATTGAAGAAGGCCTTATTGCAAGAAGAAGGTTACAAGAAGAAAAATTACAAAGAAAAAGAAGGCAAAGGCCCTAAAACATCTAAGAAACCCCGAGGTCCTGAGAAGCTCCCGCTCCTGTGTCCTTAGCTGCCGCCTTTGGTGCCGTAGGAGGGGGGGCAAGCGGCAGGTTGAGGTGCTCGATCTTCGACCAAGTCATAAGTGAACTCCCTCCAAAGGAGCATCACTAGCCAGGACTCCTTCTCGTCAATGGCAGGAGCTGGCATGGCGAGGTCCATCTTGTGCTCCTTAAATATCCCCAACTGCCGAAGGACCTCCTCGGTCATAAGCCTCCAATTAATGGGGAAGGGGTAGAGGGAGCATGGAGGGACCCGGCATCCCAGTCGGCGACAGCACGGATGCGTCTGTCGAAGTCCACAAACCTCGCCACCAACTCGGGAGTCAACAGCTTCTTGGGGTCTACGACATCCGTCTCTAGCTTTCCCCGAGCCCACTTGGTCGGGACGTACGACCAGGCCTCCGCCACCTTTAGGAAAAAGAACTTCCTTTGCCACCCTCTCCAGCTATCTTTAGTAGCAAAGGTGAACATAAACTTCTTGCTCCCAGATCCCCGAGGTAGCATGAAATAAAAGCCACCCTTCAGGACCGGGTAGAGCTTATAGTACTGCATGAACAGAGTGAAGTGAGGTTCTATTCCGAAGACCCCGCACATGCAGAGGAAGACGTTAAAATAACAGTATGAGTTCGGAGGAAGCTGATTCACGGCTATGCCATGAAATTGGAAAAAGTTGCAAATCATCCTCGGGGGAGGAAACCGAAGTTCGGCCTTCAATTGGGCTCGAAAAACGGTAACCTCGTCATCTCGGTTCATAAAACTGAAATGACCAAGATGAGGTAACCTCGTAACGGCATAGGAGGGAAGAAAAAATTTGGTTGTCCACTTTGCTAATTTCTCTGAAGTGGAGCAACAAGGGTGAGACATGAGAGGTTGCCAACTCTCGGGGTCAGGTGAAGACATGATTAGCAAAAAGTGACTTCGGGTCAAAAGAACTAAGGGACTTTGGGAAGCTAGAAGAAAAGCAGAAAATGAAGAAATCGAAGGACCTCTAGAGTCAGAACCCACCAAAAGTCTTGCCGAAATCAGGGTTTGTGGACCCCGCTGTGAAAGGTGGCCGGAAATCGTGCTGTCGTTAATACCGCTGCAAAGAAAGAAGAAAAGGCACGAAAGCAGATGAGAGCAAAGAAAAAAGAAATGAAGGATATGACGAAATGAGGTTTATATAGACCGAGGAAGGGTAGCCGGATCGGCGTCATAATTGCTCCGCGAAGGCGAAATGTCGCCATAATTGCCCCTCGCACGTGAAAAGGCGTGCCTGCTGTAACCGACATGATTGCTCCCAACCAGCACCTGCCACGTGTCGCCCGTCGCAAGAAACTAGGACGCGTTTTCTGACATCCCGAAAACCCGAGTACGTCGCTCCAGACTGACACTCCTAGTTTCAAGATGCAACGGTCCGATGGCCTACGACAGGAAAAGTAAAGAAACTGGGTATCTTGAGAACACCAAAGGGCAGATAGGTGACACCTGTCAGAACAGGGCTTATCCCCTAGTGGCGAAGTGCCTCCTCTGCGAATGTCACACTCTGAGTCCTGAAAAATGCCCTCAAAAAGGACCACTAGCCGATGTCTCCACTCCGGCTTTCCGAGGGCGGGTATGTGATAGCCGAAGTGTTATTGCCCCGGTCACCTGAGGACTTTGGCTATTCATCATGCTCGGGAAAATCCGATGTCACCCACGAGGAACGCCAGTGCTGACCTCAAAAAGGAGGGAGTCAGACACTTTGGGTACACGATCTCGGTAGTCCACCCGTACTAACCTTGGGAAACTAGGGAATTGCCTCCCTCGGAACGGCAATCGAACCAGCTTCGGGTGAGAAGAACCAGCCACATTCGGCAGGAGAAAATCCCCCCGAAGGAGTAACTTCGGAGCTAGGAAGTCCCCCGAACTACTGGTATGACCCCGGGAAAAGGCCCCTTACTCCGAAGGGAGACCTCTACCAAAGAGACCTCGAGGGTACGATAGGAGCAATTAAGGAGCCTCTGACATGTCGCCCGCACACCCTACACGCTGCCTTCATATGGACTCTGATGCGCCGGCGCCGCCTATGTCTTGTCATGCAGGGCTATGCTTGCCTTAGCTCGTGGCCCGAGGAGCCTGCAGGCGGCTAGGGGCCCCCACATTCAGAAGTACGGATAGCATCCAACCGAACACATGTCATAATCTGAACAGGTTACCCCATCTTATACATATCAGGGGAATGGTCTTAGGAAGGGATCCTTTTTTTTCTCCGCCCAAAAAAAAAAAAAACTTAACAGGCAAGAGTCTTTGGTCCTTACTACTCCCTTTCTACCTCCCAAAGCACTGACTTGGGCGTTGGAGGCACCTTCCCGGAAAAAGACTCCGGGGACCTCCTAACCCCTGTTTTCTGAGCGTTTCAGGCAGGTTCTCCTAGGGAATCTCCATTTCAGGTGTTCTCCCATACCGGAAGTCCCTCTCGGTCTCTCCATGTCACATGATGAAGATGATGCTGGCCATCATTAGTTTTACTATTTAAGCATGAGATCATTTTGGCAAATTAAAGAAGTTGAAGCGCTAAAAGGAAAAAAGGCTTTTTAAACCCATTTGAGAGGTGAGGGTCACACTATTCATCATCCATAACTTCTTAAAACCTATAGATCCCTTTTCTTTCTTGAAATCCATGGAAAAATCTTTTTGTTTTCATCAATTTTTTGTAGAAATCAAAGTCTCATGAAGTACCCATGCAACAAAAAGCTTATTTTTGCATAATTTTGGTGTGGGAACTCTTAGATGGCATTTTTCTTGCCTGGAGGACCTTAGGTGTAATGACCTGGGTGCTTACCAAGCCCTTTGGGCCGAACCCACCAGCATCGCTACAACTGACCTGGGCGCTTACCAAGCCACTTAGTGGCCCAACCCACCAGCGTTAGATGGACCAAAGCCCGTAAAGCGTATCGTCCGCTCTGGTACCAAAGAGTCGAACTCCCGACCTCACGAATTTACTCTCCCCGGGGCAAGACGCGTCCAACCATCAGACCGCATTTTATGTAACGACCTGGGCGCTTACCAAGCCCTTTGGGCCGAACCCACCAGCATCATTACAACTGACCTGGGTTTGATGGTTAGATGCGTCTTCCCCCGGGGAGAGTAAATTCGTGAGGTTGGGAGTTCGACTCCTTGGTACTAGAGCGGACAATACGCTTTACGGGCTTCGGTCCGTTTGACGCTGGTGGGTTGGGCCACTAAGTGGCTTGCTAAGCGCCCAGGTCAGTTGTAGCGATACTGGTGGGTTCGGCCCAAAGGGCTTGGTAGGCGCCCAGGTCGTTACATTAGGTGCTTGTTTTCCTAGTTAATTATTGGTTGTTCTTAGATTTTTTAGGTTAGTATAGCTTGATTGAGCTTAAATTGGTGTCTTTTGTGATGAATTTTGTTGGCGCCATAGGGACCTTTTAAAAGAGCCTAATTTGCTTGGATGTGCATGATACTTGCTTGTTCTCTTGAATTGAGGTAAGGGATTTAGTTAACACTTTTATTTGATGCATATCTTAGTTAGTTTCTTGATGGTTTCAAGTAGATTAGGATATATGCATTATTATGGTAAGGGATTGCTTGTGATAGACTAGTGTAAATCAAGCCATTGTGTAGTGTGTTTGACAACTTTTTGCCTGGTTAGTTTTATATGGAATGAACCTATTGTAATAGTCTTGAAGATCTAGAGCTTGTGGAGGCAAGGCAAGAAGGTTTAGAAGGCTTTTGAGGCTCTTAAAGATGCTTTGAACTTGTTTTGCTATAGCTAGGCTCTTGATCCCAGGGCTGTGGTCTTAATAACTTAAAGCCACATCCTCAAGAACTCAAAGCTGTGGCCTTGGGGTGTTTTGATGCACTTGAGGCACCAAGGTTGTAGCCTTGGAAACTTAAGGCCACGACCCCCTATACCTAGAGGCTAGTTTCATTTGGGAGAGCTTCGGGGAAAAGGCAAGAGGTTTTGAAGGTGCATAGGGGTTAAGGAAACTTAATAGGACCTTGGAACTTTTAAGATTCTCCTCGGGGCTAGGCAAATTCGGTAAAGGAACCATAAAAACTGTAATATGAGCCATTAGGCATGCTAGTAGGGTTTAGTGAGCATTGTTGGCCTATGTAAGCCTAGGAGCTCAAAGTACCAATATGAAACCCTAGAGTATATGTCGGGTTCTTTGGAACCAAATGAGTTAAGTCCTTTTATTGTAATTTTTACCATAATAAGGTGAACCAAGTATTGGTGGATAGTGGAGCACCTAAAGTGAACGCTTAGTGCACTTTTAGCTTAGGCAAGTTAAGACCTGAGGCACAAGTGAAGACCTAGTGCATCTTTGGTAAGATTGAGGTGGAGGCTTAATACACTAGTGAACTAGTTAAGCCTTATGGCTCAAGGCACTACATGGGAAGTTAGTACATCGAATATGGGCAAATCTTAATACTTTAGTGGCTTAGACGAACTAGTAGCTGAAGGCACTAAGTGAGAGTCTAGTGTGCTTAACGAGGTGGAGGCTTAGTACAATAATGGCATAGGCAAGCCAATGGTTTGAGGCATTATGCAAGAGCCTAGTATGCCTAGTAAGTTCCACGAAACTTAAGCAAGAAACATCCACCATGTGTTACTTGTACAACAACAAAGGGAAAGGAAAGGATATTTAGTGAGTTTAGCTCACTAGGACATCAGTAAGCCAAGACTTGCTAGGAGTGAGTTAGAGGCTAGAGCTCGCTAGGCACGGGATGACGTCCGTGCTAGCATTTTATGTGCAGGTAACCACTGAATGAATCATTATTGATTCTATTTTATTGCTGGTTATTTGTTTGTGCTAACTATAGTTATTTGTAGCCTTATGAAGGCTGGTGACACAAGGAAGGATATAGTTGGAGCATAAAAATCAATAGTAACTCTTCGATATACATTTTTATACTAGTTTAGCCACTAATGTTCCTATGTTGAGTAGTTATTAAGTTGCTTTTGGACACGTGCATAGTCTTTATTTGCATAATGACGTGCATAGTTATTACTTGTAGTTAAATCCACCATGTTTTTATGCTTTGACTTGTGCTTTAATTATGTTTTGCAAATGCCAGCAATGTTTTTTATTTATTTTCTTAAACAAAAATTTAAGTTAAAGCAAGTTCATGCATAGTGCATTGTATGTTAATAACTAAATGCATTAGAGGTTTTAAAACGGGACAAATAACAAACTAGCTAACTACAACTAGTGTGAGACTTCAGTTCCATAGTCTTCTTGGGAAAACCCATTCGGCATAGGGCCACTACACTAATTAAATACTACTTCATATTTGTATTCATAAATGATTAAATAGTTTTACACATAATTTCTTAAATATCCATTAAATGTTCTTCTCGATCTTATATCATATATTTGGCATTCAATCTAACATTTTGATAAACCTAACAATTTTGGTTTTAGGGCACTTGTTTATATTTCTTTTTTTTTAATAAAATATACTTCATTTCAATCAAAAGTGAGTCAAACAATATATTACAAACCAATGATATAAGACTGTAAAAAAAATAGAGCTATAATACTGAAAACCAAAAAAGCTATTCACCACTATAACACCAAAAGAAAGGAAGAGAATCAGATTAATTTGAATCTTTCATGTAAACTAGGGGTTAATTAACTCATAATTAACTAGAAAAAAAATACAAATAGAGAATGAACTCTATTAGACTAACATACCAACACTTAATTGGACTAACAAACCATTCAAATACAAAACGTGAATGATGACTCAACAAGACAAAAAAAATAAATAAAAGGATGTCATCACCCAATCCATTATCCAGAAATGCCTCAACCACCTATGGCTCAATGCTTTTACATTCCATTTGATCTACTAACAACAAAACGGATCACTTGGATCTGTCTACTGTTGAGTGTTAGATGAATTATATGATACTCCTACAGTGATAAAAGAGTTTTCTGGAGGAGGATAATGAAGGGAAAATAGCCAAAACAATAGGTGAGAGTGGTTGATCAGCTGAAATGATGGCAGTAAATCAATCGGCCAAAATTGAATTGGTATTTGGTCATTCTTTTTCATCCAAACTCTGATTCATTTTCTTTTTTTGTTTGTAGGAAATGATGCTTCTTGGTCAATAGTTTTGTGTATGAAAATAATGACTTTTGGATTAATTTTTCCAATAACATCCTCATGTGCAACCTGTATAATAGAATACTAAAAAGTTGCCTATGCTCAGCTGAGGGTTTTGCTAAAGTAATACTCCCTTCATCCCACCAATATTGCTCCATTTACTTTGGGATGGAGGTTAAGAAAGTGGAAGAAGTTTGTATATTGTTTCCACTTTTGCTCTTAACATTTTGCACGTTAATTAAGATTGTTGGAAAAAGTAAACATTAAAATGACAATTTGAAGGGTAGTATGGTAAAGTAAGTTACTAACTATAGAAATGTTACAAAGATTTGGAATGACTCAAAAATAAAAGATGGAGCAAGATTGGTGGAATGGAGGGAGTAATAGAATACATGGGAATAGTTTTATAATTGTAAATAGTTAAGATATATATGAAGTAGTTTGAAAGTATGAAAGTGTTTTGATAGCAAGTGTGAATCGTAAGTTGGCTAAGCTGTATTTGCCTTTGTTAGCATCATGATTAAACATTTGGTGGATAGTTGAAGGTTTTGGTGATTGGAAAATAATGGAAATATGTGTCAATGTAAAATAGTGACATACAAGGTAAAAAGGCCTGCCCGTTGTGACGGACACATAATATCATAATATTAAGAAAAATAATAATCAAGAAAAATAATAAAAATAATTTGGGGGCCCAAAGAAAAAATGTAAAAACCTTATCTATTAAGAGTTTAACAATTAACTCAAAAAAAGTTAAGGAAAAAAAGCTCAATTTCACTAAAACAAATAAATAAACCAGGATGACTAATGTTTTAGTTTAGAAAATAACACACCATAAAAAAAAAAAGAACCAAGAGATTAAACAAAAACACTAAAATTAAGTAGTTACTAAGTCTAGGGTCCAAAATATCAAGCTGATCAAAATCGTGGCCTAATATGAGAAACGGAAACAATACAGGGACTGGAAATGCGTTTCACCAAAAAGAAACGTGACGTGGCATTGTTATTCAGCCAGACCCTCCATAGAGATTTCCGAAGAATTGCTCTATGGTACGTTTTACCGTGGCACGAGACAGTTTCCAGCCCAATATACCAAAGATTGGCAGAATCACAGGATTCTGGAAATCAACAGGAAAGATTAACTGTGATACAGTCCAAGAACACACAATGAACTCATAAGCTCTAGCCAACTTTTCCATAAGCATCAGGCCCCGAGCACCAGAGTTCCAGGAGGCATTCTCCAGGACTTTTCCACACAAATAAATCTTTTCTGAAGATCGTTTGAAAAACCTTTGGAAAACATATTTGAAAAACACGTTACTGGATTATCCGGACATATCACCGGGGATCGAGACCGGTAGATTACAACAATTATGATTGAAGGCAGAGGACGACTTGAAGAGAGGATCCACAGAGTGGCAACTCCTAAGTCATCATTTGCCTTCAAGCTTAATTATCATAAGCTTGAAGATGATCTAAACCTGAGAGGATCCACGAAGGTGGCAACTCAGATTATCGGATAGAGTTGAGAGACTAAGAACTTCTGCCTCACCCTTTAACCAGAATTTTCTAGTGAGAATATGAGAACATAGAGAGAGAAGTAAGAAAGGAGTTCTATATTAGCTCCGAGATATCATACAAGAGAGAAGAGGCCTCCTTATATAGGCGGAGGAAGGAGAAAACAAACAAACTTAGTGACGTAAGGGCTTACGTCTAAAACTAATAATGCTAGACCGGAAGTGACAGGCCACTTATCCGATATTACACTGTTACACGCATTATGCTATTATTACACACACTAATTAGGACAGCTGTAAAGCTTGTGGAAGATAGCTGGATAGCATCCTAGGGATATCTACGTGGAAATTTTGACCTATCGATAAGGTCAGGCATGTACTCTGTGTTATCTCTGAAGGCAGGTTCTGGAAAAGCATGTAGGTCCAGGGACCAGTTATGGTTTGAATCTTCAGAGTCACTCTGGGACTGTCTTTCGCGCCAAAAATATGGGTCATCCATTGACGGGTCATCTGGGTCAGGTCCATTGAGACGTTTCCAGTGAATGCAGATGAATCCGCAACCACAATCAGGCATAATAAGGTGTTCGCTTGTTTGGGTCAACGGAAGATCTTCGTCTTCTTCTTCTTCAATGGTCAGTGGTGAAGAAGGAGTCGGAGCAGGGCAGTTGATCTGGTTTATAGCCTTCTGGGTGGCTATGGCTCTTTCTTGACGTTCTTTGTGACGGCGAAGACGCTGAAGATCATCAAAAGACTGGAGAGCTTCATGGATCATTTCTTGGTAGTCCATCGGATAGGATGGCCATTCGGGAGAGTCGTGGGGCCAGAGCTCCATTGAGAAGACAGTGTGGTTGTATCGGTATGCGGTTCTCAGGAAGGCTCGGTATTCAGAGTGTCGTTGCCATGGTACTTGAGCTAGGTTCAAATCCAGGTTTTTATAGTGGTGGTAGGAGGGAGAAGGGATGAATTTCAAGCCTGAGGCTGACTTATTAAAAGTAATAGGACGGTGAAAGAAAAATATAACATGACTAACTCCATAATTCATACAGGAATTAGCCGGGGAAATATTATTTAGCTGGTAGCCTATTCGGCGGTCTGGGATAGCAGGGTTAAGGTCTTTATAGGATTTATGGAGGTGGTCAATCCATGTGCAGATTGGATCAAACCAGGAGAGAAAAAAGGAGAGGTCTGAAGAGAAATCAGAATGGAAATTTGTGGAGTAGGAGAGAAGCTGGTGAAGTTCTGGAATATTAAAAATAATACCTATGGTATGAACAGAGCATAGGTACCAGAAAAAACAAAGAGCTGATGGAGGGAAAGAGAAAACATCTGGGATGGAGAAGAGATGAGCGAAAGGAAATTGGGGATGAATCCCAACAGGTTTAACAGGACAGTCATCGAAACCATACCTCTCAATGAGGGAGACATGATAGTGGAAGACTCTGTGTCTCTGGGTGAAGGTGAAGGACTGATGCTCATATCTTTCAACATCAACCGGGAGATTTTCATCCTTGTTAAAAACTGGGGGATCGGAAGAAGAGGAAGAGGCCATTTCAGGTTTTTGGTTTTGGAGGCTTTGGAGGTTTGCGGAAAGATTTTGAAGGTCTGCTCAGGATATCAGCAAGAGTGTTTGAGGTGCCCTTTATATGCTTGACGTCGAAGCTGAAGCGGACGAACCATTGTTGCCAGCGAAGCAGCAGATAATTAGGAAGTTGTTTCTGCCTATAGTTCAGCATACGGGGGAATGCTGACATGTCCATCTCGACAAGAAAATGTTGACCAATGAGGTGGAACTGGAACTTCTCAATCCCACGTTTAACGGCCAAGATTTCTTTGTAGGTGGAATGGTAGTGCTTCTCTGACTCTTTGAATTCTCCACTGTTGTAGCAGCATACGTGTCGGACTCCATTGATCTCTTCAAGGAGGACCGCTCCCCAGTATTCATCTGAGGCGTCCGTCTGGAGTATCCTTTTTCCTTTGTCGGGAATCTTAAGAGGTGGCAGATTCTGAACCACTTCTTTAAGCTTGAGGATAGCTCGTCGGTGGAGGTCGGACCATGGTGGAGAGATCTTGCTGAGATACACGTGTAAAGGATGGAGAATGGAAGACAGCTTCGGGATGAACTCGCGGATATAATTGACAAGGCCGAGAATTTGCTGGACTTGTCGTCTCGTGAGATGATTATCCGGGAAGTTCATGATCTTGGTAGCAATATGCGGCTGAGGATGGTACTTGCTATTTTTGATCTGGACTCCAAGGAATTCGATGGAAGTCTGACCAAGGACCATCTTGCTTTGGGAGAGCATTACTCCATTATCTTTAACTATCTGAGCAAACTGAGCTAATAACTTCAAATGGGTACCTGTACAAGGGGAAAACAATAAAATATCGTCAATATAAACAAGGGCCGACTGCAGTATCGGCTCGAAGATTCGGATCATAGCCTTCTGGAACAATGAGGGTGCCGTCTTCAGACCAAAAGGAAGCACCGTCCATTGGTAATGGTGGTCTGGGATGCAGAAGGCAGTTTTGTATTTGTCTGGAGGAGAGATTGACAATTGCCAGAAGCCAGACTTAAGGTCAAATTTGGAGAAGACCTTGGCATTTGTCAGATTGGCGAAGAGAGTATTTTTCCGTGGTAACGGAAACTTGACGTCAGCTACAAACTCATTCAGGGGCTTGTAATCAATAACAAGCCTGGGCTTCTTTCTTTTCTGTTCTGAATGTTTGTTGACGTAAAAGGCCTGACAGGCCCACGAAGAGGTTGTGGGCTCAATGAGGTTCTGGGCCTTGAGCTCTTGCAGCTCTTGGATCGCCATCTTTTTCTCCTCTGGGCTCATTCCCGAATGGGTAGCCTTAGTTGGGTTTACATCCTCATTCTTCTTGAAGGGAATTTCAATGAAGAACTTGGGATTCTTCCAAAGGGGAAGAGGATGCTTCTGTTCGAACTCAGCATGTGACTCAGCACATGATTGCTGGATGAGAGCTTGCATGATTGTGCCATACACTGGGTCACTTTCAGACTGAATCTGACTTGCTGAGAGAGCTTCTCCTTCTGTTGAGTAAAGTCTTGGAGTTGTTGTCCATGGAAGGAAAAACTTATGAAGTTGCAGACCTTTATCAGTCCATTTATGAACTGATATCTTCTTGATGATGTCGAAGCCAAGGATCATATCTCTGCCATGGTTATAACCAAATACAGTAGTAACTACGTACTTTGTAGGAGAGAACTTGATCCGGATTGGCTTACTTATCTTGGTGACATAGAAGACACCATTTGCGGCTCGGAATCTTTCATTGCAAGGTCGCCACATTCTTTCTGGAAGGAGGGAAGGATCGACAATGGTGTTTGTGGCACCAGTATCAAACAGGGCAATCACCGGGATAGGTTTTGCATATTTATCCAGGAGAATGTTGATCTTAGCTTGAGGTATGACTTGAGCAGCAAAGAGAGAGGACTGCATCGGAGAGATCTGAACAGTATATATTGAAGCTTTCTCTGGATCAGAATCAGACTCTGAGGAGTAGGCTTCAATAGCAAAGAGGCCAGATGCCTCATCTTCAGTTTCTGAGAAAATGGATTCCATGTCGTCATTGGAAAGGTTAGCGCCAGTGACTTGGGAAATGGTGTGCACCATTTTCTTCTTTGACTTGTTGTTCTTCTTAGGACAGTCTTTGGCAAAGTGTCCTGGTTGTCGGCAGATGAAACATCGTTTGAATTTGCCGCCATTCTTCTTGTATCGGAAGAATCTTTTCTTCTTTCTTCTGAATCGACGAGGGCGATCAGGAGAATAGATTTTGCGTCTATGGTGTTTCTTCCGAGGGGTGTTGCAGTTACAAGCGCCTTTGTCTTTGCACTTGATTGTTAACTCAGGTTGCTGGCAGGCTTTATCAAACAGGCTTTGAGACTGGTTGAAATCCTTGAAGAAGGAGTGAGTGTTGCACAGCTTTCTGAGGGCCATCATAAGGACTTGGTGGAGCTTACCAAAAGAATAATCTTTGAAAGCTTGTCCACTCTGCTGTATGATGCGAAGAGCTTCCTGGCCAATTGTATCTGGCACAGAATTTAAGTATGCTTGCTTCAAGTTGTTGTCTGCTTCATAGCCGGTGCAGATTAGGTAGAAGCGTCTGAGCATACTTTCATAGTGCTTCTCAAGATCTTTTCGATTATATGAGCAGCACTTCATTTTGAAGAATTCTTCTCTAGCTATATCCAGAAGAGCTTCTGGTTCACCAATGAATTCTTTGTATAGCTTGAGAACGAACTCTGTAGTTGTTGGTGTCTGGGCTAACTCGAGCTGGCGGTATTCTCCAATACTCATGAACCAATGTTTGAGGATACCTGACATTCCAGCAATGAAGGCACGGTTGACCTTCAGATGAGTAGCACCTTCTCGTTGTAGTTGGGTGAGACACCAGGCATGAAATTCAAGAAACTTCTCATGCCACTTGGCTGTTGGAATTCCTTCAAGGGATAATGTAACATTTAATGAAGGAGGTTGCCAAACAGGATCAAGATTTACCACCGGAGGATCTTCATCCATTTGGACAAAGGGTTGTTGAGGAGGACCAGGTGGTGGTCCAGGAGGAGGTCCTGGCGGTGGAGCCGGAGGTGGTTGTTGAGGCGGAGGCTGGGCTTGTTGTGTTCCAGCATCGGTTGTAGTTGACTCAGCTGGTTGAGCATGGCTAGTAGCCCCTTGGGCCATGTAGACTTGAGCTTCTGAGGAAGAAGTTGAGAATGAATCATCTTCTTCATATTCGCTTGATGAAGTAGAGCTTAAGTCTTGTTGGGCCGCATAGGCAAGAGGAGAACTAGGCTGCTGTATCTGTTGGTCAAGGAATCCAAGAATTGGATTGGACTGGGCCATCCATGTCTGGTGTGAAGGTTCTTGGATCTTGATGGGTTTTTGAGGATAAGCTGGGCCTTTTTGTTTTCTATCTGGATTAGGAGTTTGGGCCGGAGTATAACTGGACCAGGTAGGAGAACTGGGCCAAGTAGGCTGAGGCCTGGGAGGTTGATAGGCTGGTTTAGAAAGGAGAGCTGGCAGAGGTTTAAAGATACCTCTAGTAGAAGGAGGAGGATGGTAAGCCGGGCTTGGGCTTGTTCTGAATGGGTCAGGCGAATGGAATATTGAGGAAAAGGATTCAGGGTACTTAGGCTGTTGTTGCTGGGCCTGAAGATGCCTGAGCTGTTCCTTCAAATGTTGGATCTCCTGTTCTTGGGCCGTAGAGTTTTCATGTCGGGCTATGAGGCCAAGAATCTCCTGGTGGAGATAGTTGATCCGTTGCTGACACTGCGTTAATGGATCAATGATCATTTGATCCATCTTTTGCTCCAAGCGGACTTGGTTGTGCTCGATTCTGCTGAGGACTTTGTTCTGAGATACCATGTTCTCAGATTGCCAATTGAGAACTTGTTCAGCAGCTGAGGTTTCCCTTCGTCTTCCTTCTGAATCAACTGTCGAAGGTTGAGGAACCTTCCAAGAATGCTTTGTTGAGGTAGAAGGATCATTGAATGCTAGAGGGGGAAAGTCTTCAGGAGCACTCTCAAAAACATTAACTTCAGGAATGAAACAAGGAGGTTGTTCCTTCCTGAGTTGCTTGATGGCTTTCTTATAGTAAGGATGACATGGCATCTTAACTTCTGGTGATGGAGGTGGAAGTTCAAATGGTTCAGCAGGAGTTGTGAAGATATCATCCGTGGTTTGTTCCTTCTGGGAGTAGAGGACATAGTAGTCATACTTGCTAGAGTGTTCTCCAAGTAATCCAACTTCGGGATCACCTTGGTGATAACGTTGCTCAAGAAGATGCTGGGAAGATTTCTTCTTAGACTTTTTCTTCTTCATCTTCTTGGTAGTTTCTTCATCATCATAGGGAGATTGGTAACAGTCTGGACAATCACAAATATCAAAATATTTGTGACCTTTCTCGTCTTTGAAGGAGTAGACTGGATTACCTAGAGAGTCAAAAGACTCAATTGGTATATGTAGGTATTCGACAGGCTCCCGGATGAAGGTAAGAATTGCAGGAGTGGAGAAGACATCAGTGTCTTCTGACGGTTCCTCTTTCTGAAAGAAGATTTCCGTCTGCCCATTTCCTCTGTCAAGGAAAATGGGTTTCTTTGACTGGACTGGCTCTGTCTGCTGATGGAGAGATTCATATGCAGATATCCAAGAGGCAGGGATCAGTCGTTGGAGTTCCTCACGAGGTATTTGTTGAGGGACATACGTCTCGTTTGGAACATGAGTTGTATCCACAGACAGATACAAGGCATCGTTGTTCATGTTGGGCATAGAGAAATCAAGAGCATGATTCTGGACTCTATATGCCATCTGGTAGTGCAGGGTAGATGCCAGTGTGGTATCCCACGTTTAACGGCCAAGATTTCTTTGTAGGTGGAATGGTAGTGCTTCTCTGACTCTTTGAATTCTCCACTGTTGTAGCAGCATACGTGTCGGACTCCATTGATCTCTTCAAGGAGGACCGCTCCCCAGTATTCATCTGAGGCGTCCGTCTGGAGTATCCTTTTTCCTTTGTCGGGAATCTTAAGAGGTGGCAGATTCTGAACCACTTCTTTAAGCTTGAGGATAGCTCGTCGGTGGAGGTCGGACCATGGTGGAGAGATCTTGCTGAGATACACGTGTAAAGGATGGAGAATGGAAGACAGCTTCGGGATGAACTCGCGGATATAATTGACAAGGCCGAGAATTTGCTGGACTTGTCGTCTCGTGAGATGATTATCCGGGAAGTTCATGATCATGGTAGCAATATGCGGCTGAGGATGGTACTTGCTATTTTTGATCTGGACTCCAAGGAATTCGATGGAAGTCTGACCAAGGACCATCTTGCTTTGGGAGAGCATTACTCCATTATCTTTAACTATCTGAGCAAACTGAGCTAATAACTTCAAATGGGTACCTGTACAAGGGGAAAACAATAAAATATCGTCAATATAAACAAGGGCCGACTGCAGTATCGGCTCGAAGATTCGGATCATAGCCTTCTGGAACAATGAGGGTGCCGTCTTCAGACCAAAAGGAAGCACCGTCCATTGGTAATGGTGGTCTGGGATGCAGAAGGCAGTTTTGTATTTGTCTGGAGGAGAGATTGACAATTGCCAGAAGCCAGACTTAAGGTCAAATTTGGAGAAGACCTTGGCATTTGTCAGATTGGCGAAGAGAGTATTTTTCCGTGGTAACGGAAACTTGACGTCAGCTACAAACTCATTCAGGGGCTTGTAATCAATAACAAGCCTGGGCTTCTTTCTTTTCTGTTCTGAATGTTTGTTGACGTAAAAGGCCTGACAGGCCCACGAAGAGGTTGTGGGCTCAATGAGGTTCTGGGCCTTGAGCTCTTGCAGCTCTTGGATCGCCATCTTTTTCTCCTCTGGGCTCATTCCCGAATGGGTAGCCTTAGTTGGGTTTACATCCTCATTCTTCTTGAAGGGAATTTCAATGAAGAACTTGGGATTCTTCCAAAGGGGAAGAGGATGCTTCTGTTCAAACTCAGCATGTGACTCAGCACATGATTGCTGGATGAGAGCTTGCATGATTGTGCCATACACTGGGTCACTTTCAGACTGAATCTGACTTGCTGAGAGAGCTTCTCCTTCTGTTGAGTAAAGTCTTGGAGTTGTTGTCCATGGAAGGAAAAACTTATGAAGTTGCAGACCTTTATCAGTCCATTTATGAACTGATATCTTCTTGATGATGTCGAAGCCAAGGATCATATCTCTGCCATGGTTATAACCAAATACAGTAGTAACTACGTACTTTGTAGGAGAGAACTTGATCCGGATTGGCTTACTTATCTTGGTGACATAGAAGACACCATTTGAATTCAAGTATCTTTCAGATGATGAGAAGATCCCTCTCACTGATCTTCCCCTCATCAACCCTTATAAAGCCTTCACCAAACCTTCTCATTCTCTTACTCGTACAGTAAAAATTATTGTTTCCCCTACTCGGAAGCATGTAAAGGAGTATGTCCAAGCCACAAAGTTTGACCAACATACTCTTCCTGCAACATCCAAAGAACAGTATGTCACACTGGAGATCCCTCCTCACTTTCCTCGCCAATGGACAGCTGAAGGATTTACCCATCTCCACTTTGGTGCTGTTCGCCTTGCTCTCACCTACCATGGGAGAAAAGGATTGCCAGTCACTGCTCGTCTCGCCTTGCTTGACTCTCGGTATAAGAAGTACAAGCACGCCTGTATAGGTACTGTCGAGACCACTCTTAACGCCGGCACAATCCTTATGACGTTCTTCCCCAATTTCTGTATGGCTCTTCAAGATCCACATCTCCTATCAGCCTTGAAGATCCAGATCCAGATAACTGGTGCAGAACAAGTCTCTACCACACTGGCATCTACCCTGCACTACCAGATGGCATATAGAGTCCAGAATCATGCTCTTGATTTCTCTATGCCCAACATGAACAACGATGCCTTGTATCTGTCTGTGGATACAACTCATGTTCCAAACGAGACGTATGTCCCTCAACAAATACCTCGTGAGGAACTCCAACGACTGATCCCTGCCTCTTGGATATCTGCATATGAATCTCTCCATCAGCAGACAGAGCCAGTCCAGTCAAAGAAACCCATTTTCCTTGACAGAGGAAATGGGCAGACGGAAATCTTCTTTCAGAAAGAGGAACCGTCAGAAGACACTGATGTCTTCTCCACTCCTGCAGTTCTTACCTTCATCCGGGAGCCTGTCGAATACCTACATATACCAATTGAGTCTTTTGACTCTCTAGGTAATCCAGTCTACTCCTTCAAAGACGAGAAAGGTCACAAATATTTTGATATTTGTGATTGTCCAGACTGTTACCAATCTCCCTATGATGATGAAGAAACTACCAAGAAGATGAAGAAGAAAAAGTCTAAGAAGAAATCTTCCCAGCATCTTCTTGAGCAACGTTATCACCAAGGTGATCCCGAAGTTGGATTACTTGGAGAACACTCTGGCAAGTATGACTACTATGTCCTCTACTCCCAGAAGGAACAAACCACGGATGATATCTTCACAACTCCTGCTGAACCATTTGAACTTCCACCTCCATCACCAGAAGTTAAGATGCCATGTCATCCTTACTATAAGAAAGCCATCAAGCAACTCAGGAAGGAACAACCTCCTTGTTTCATTCCTGAAGTTAATGTTTTTGAGAGTGCTCCTGAAGACTTTCCCCCTCTAGCATTCAATGATCCTTCTACCTCAACAAAGCATTCTTGGAAGGTTCCTCAACCTTCGACAGTTGATTCAGAAGGAAGACGAAGGAAAACCTCAGCTGCTGAACAAGTTCTCAATTGGCAATCTGAGAACATGGTATCTCAGAACAAAGTCCTCAGCAGAATCGTGCACAACCAAGTCCGCTTGGAGCAAAAGATGGATCAAATGATCATTGATCCATTAACGCAGTGTCAGCAACGGATCAACTATCTCCACCAGGAGATTCTTGGCCTCATAGCCCGACATGAAAACTCTACGGCCCAAGAACAGGAGATCCAACATTTGAAGGAACAGCTCAGGCATCTTCAGGCCCAGCAACAACAGCCTAAGTACCCTGAATCCTTTTCCTCAATATTCCATTCGCCTGACCCATTCAGAACAAGCCCAAGCCCGGCTTACCATCCTCCTCCTTCTACTAGAGGTATCTTTAAACCTCTGCCAGCTCTCCTTTCTAAACCAGCCTATCAACCTCCCAGGCCTCAGCCTACTTGGCCCAGTTCTCCTACCTGGTCCAGTTATACTCCGGCCCAAACTCCTAATCCAGATAGAAAACAAAAAGGCCCAGCTTATCCTCAAAAACCCATCAAGATCCAAGAACCTTCACACCAGACATGGATGGCCCAGTCCAATCCAATTCTTGGATTCCTTGACCAACAGATACAGCAGCCTAGTTCTCCTCTTGCCTATGCGGCCCAACAAGACTTAAGCTCTACTTCATCAAGCGAATATGAAGAAGATGATTCATTCTCAACTTCTTCCTCAGAAGCTCAAGTCTACATGGCCCAAGGGGCTACTAGCCATGCTCAACCAGCTGAGTCAACTACAACCGATGCTGGAACACAACAAGCCCAGCCTCCGCCTCAACAACCACCTCCGGCTCCACCGCCAGGACCTCCTCCTGGACCACCACCTGGTCCTCCTCAACAACCCTTTGTCCAAATGGATGAAGATCCTCCGGTGGTAAATCTTGATCCTGTTTGGCAACCTCCTTCATTAAATGTTACATTATCCCTTGAAGGAATTCCAACAGCCAAGTGGCATGAGAAGTTTCTTGAATTTGATGCCTGGTGTCTCACCCAACTACAACGAGAAGGTGCTACTCATCTGAAGGTCAACTGTGCCTTCATTGCTGGAATGTCAGGTATCCTCAAACATTGGTTCATGAGTATTGGAGAATACCGCCAGCTCGAGTTAGCCCAGACACCAACAACTACAGAGTTCGTTCTCAAGCTATACAAAGAATTCATTGGTGAACCAGAAGCTCTTCTGGATATAGCTAGAGAAGAATTCTTCAAAATGAAGTGCTGCTCATATAATCGAAAAGATCTTGAGAAGCACTATGAAAGTATGCTCAGACGCTTCTACCTAATCTGCACCGGCTATGAAGCAGACAACAACTTGAAGCAAGCATACTTAAATTCTGTGCCAGATACAATTGGCCAGGAAGCTCTTCGCATCATACAGCAAAGTGGACAAGCTTTCAAAGATTATTCTTTTGGTAAGCTCCACCAAGTCCTTATGATGGCCCTCAGAAAGCTGTGCAACACTCACTCCTTCTTCAAGGATTTCAACCAGTCTCAAAGCCTGTTTGATAAAGCCTGCCAGCAACCTGAGTTAACAATCAAGTGCAAAGACAAAGGCGCTTGTAACTGCAACACCCCTCGGAAGAAACACCATAGACGCAAAATCTATTCTCCTGATCGCCCTCGTCGATTCAGAAGAAAGAAGAAAAGATTCTTCCGATACAAGAAGAATGGCGGCAAATTCAAACGATGTTTCATCTGCCGACAACCAGGACACTTTGCCAAAGACTGTCCTAAGAAGAACAACAAGTCAAAGAAGAAAATGGTGCACACCATTTCCCAAGTCACTGGCGCTAACCTTTCCAATGACGACATGGAATCCATTTTCTCAGAAACTGAAGATGAGGCATCTGGCCTCTTTGCTATTGAAGCCTACTCCTCAGAGTCTGATTCTGATCCAGAGAAAGCTTCAATATATACTGTTCAGATCTCTCCGATGCAGTCCTCTCTCTTTGCTGCTCAAGTCATACCTCAAGCCAAGATCAACATTCTCCTGGATAAATATGCAAAACCTATCCCGGTGATTGCCCTGTTTGATACTGGTGCCACAAACACCATTGTCAATCCTTCCCTCCTTCCAGAAAGAATGTGGCGACCTTGCAATGAAAGATTCCGAGCCGCAAATGGTGTCTTCTATGTCACCAAGATAAGTAAGCCAATCCGGATCAAGTTCTCTCCTACAAAGTACGTAGTTACTACTGTATTTGGTTATAACCATGGCAGAGATATGATCCTTGGCTTCGACATCATCAAGAAGATATCAGTTCATAAATGGACTGATAAAGGTCTGCAACTTCATAAGTTTTTCCTTCCATGGACAACAACTCCAAGACTTTACTCAACAGAAGGAGAAGCTCTCTCAGCAAGTCAGATTCAGTCTGAAAGTGACCCAGTGTATGGCACAATCATGCAAGCTCTCATCCAGCAATCATGTGCTGAGTCACATGCTGAGTTCGAACAGAAGCATCCTCTTCCCCTTTGGAAGAATCCCAAGTTCTTCATTGAAATTCCCTTCAAGAAGAATGAGGATGTAAACCCAACTAAGGCTACCCATTCGGGAATGAGCCCAGAGGAGAAAAAGATGGCGATCCAAGAGCTGCAAGAGCTCAAGGCCCAGAACCTCATTGAGCCCACAACCTCTTCGTGGGCCTGTCAGGCCTTTTACGTCAACAAACATTCAGAACAGAAAAGAAAGAAGCCCAGGCTTGTTATTGATTACAAGCCCCTGAATGAGTTTGTAGCTGACGTCAAGTTTCCGTTACCACGGAAAAATACTCTCTTCGCCAATCTGACAAATGCCAAGGTCTTCTCCAAATTTGACCTTAAGTCTGGCTTCTGGCAATTGTCAATCTCTCCTCCAGACAAATACAAAACTGCCTTCTGCATCCCAGACCACCATTACCAATGGACGGTGCTTCCTTTTGGTCTGAAGACGGCACCCTCATTGTTCCAGAAGGCTATGATCCGAATCTTCGAGCCGATACTGCAGTCGGCCCTTGTTTATATTGACGATATTTTATTGTTTTCCCCTTGTACAGGTACCCATTTGAAGTTATTAGCTCAGTTTGCTCAGATAGTTAAAGATAATGGAGTAATGCTCTCCCAAAGCAAGATGGTCCTTGGTCAGACTTCCATCGAATTCCTTGGAGTCCAGATCAAAAATAGCAAGTACCATCCTCAGCCGCATATTGCTACCAAGATCATGAACTTCCCAGATAATCATCTCACGAGACGACAAGTCCAGCAAATTCTCGACCTTGTCAATTATATCCGCGAGTTCATCCCGAAGCTGTCTTCCATTCTCCATCCTTTACACGTGTATCTCAGCAAGATCTCTCCACCATGGTCCGACCTCCACCGACGAGCTATCCTCAAGCTTAAAGAAGTGGTTCAGAATCTGCCACCTCTTAAGATTCCCGACAAAGGAAAAAGGATACTCCAGACGGACGCCTCAGATGAATACTGGGGAGCGGTCCTCCTTGAAGAGATCAATGGAGTCCGACACGTATGCTGCTACAACAGTGGAGAATTCAAAGAGTCAGAGAAGCACTACCATTCCACCTACAAAGAAATCTTGGCCGTTAAACGTGGGATTGAGAAGTTCCAGTTCCACCTCATTGGTCAACATTTTCTTGTCGAGATGGACATGTCAGCATTCCCCCGTATGCTGAACTATAGGCAGAAACAACTTCCTAATTATCTGCTGCTTCGCTGGCAACAATGGTTCGTCCGCTTCAGCTTCGACGTCAAGCATATAAAGGGCACCTCAAACACTCTTGCTGATATCCTGAGCAGACCTTCAAAATCTTTCCGCAAACCTCCAAAGCCTCCAAAACCAAAAATCTGAAATGGCCTCTTCCTCTTCTTCCGATCCCCCAGTTTTTAACAAGGATGAAAATCTCCCGGTTGATGTTGAAAGATATGAGCATCAGTCCTTCACCTTCACCCAGAGACACAGAGTCTTCCACTATCATGTCTCCCTCATTGAGAGGTATGGTTTCGATGACTGTCCTGTTAAACCTGTTGGGATTCATCCCCAATTTCCCTTCGCTCATCTCTTCTCCATCCCAGATGTTTTCTCTTTCCCTCCATCAGCTCTTTGTTTTTTTCTGGTACCTATGCTCTGTTCATACCATAGGTATTATTTTTAATATTCCAGAACTTCACCAGCTTCTCTCCTACTCCACAAATTTCCATTCTGTTTTATATTCAGACCTCTCCTTTTTTCTCTCCTGGTTTGATCCAATCTGCACATGGATTGACCACCTCCATAAATCCTATAAAGACCTTAACCCTGCTATCCCAGACCGCCGAATAGGCTACCAGCTAAATAATATTTCCCCGGCTAATTCCTGTATGAATTATGGAGTTAGTCATGTTATATTTTTCTTTCACCGTCCTATTACTTTTAATAAGTCAGCCTCAGGCTTGAAATTCATCCCTTCTCCCTCCTACCACCACTATAAAAACCTGGATTTCAACCTAGCTCAAGTACCATGGCAACGACACTCTGAATACCGAGCCTTCCTGAGAACCGCATACCGATACAACCACACTGTCTTCTCAATGGAGCTCTGGCCCCACGACTCTCCCGAATGGCCATCCTATCCGATGGACTACCAAGAAATGATCCATGAAGCTCTCCAGTCTTTTGATGATCTTCAGCGTCTTCGCCGTCACAAAGAACGTCAAGAAAGAGCCATAGCCACCCAGAAGGCTATAAACCAGATCAACTGCCCTGCTCCGACTCCTTCTTCACCACTGACCATTGAAGAAGAAGAAGACGAAGATCTTCCGTTGACCCAAACAAGCGAACACCTTATTATGCCTGATTGTGGTTGCGGATTCATCTGCATTCACTGGAAACGTCTCAATGGACCTGACCCAGATGACCCGTCAATGGATGACCCATATTTTTGGCGCGAAAGACAGTCTCAGAGTGACTCTGAAGATTCAAACCATAACTGGTCCCTGGACCTACATGCTTTTCCAGAACCTGCCTTCAGAGATAACACAGAGTACACGCCTGACCTTATCGATAGGTCAAAATTTCCACGTAGATATCCCTAGGATGCTATCCAGCTATCTTCCACAAGCTTTACAGCTGTCCTAATTAGTGTGTGTAATAATAGCATAATGCGTGTAACAGTGTAATATCGGATAAGTGGCCTGTCACTTCCGGTCTAGCATTATTAGTTTTAGACGTAAGCCCTTACGTCACTAAGTTTGTTTGTTTTCTCCTTCCTCCGCCTATATAAGGAGGCCTCTTCTCTCTTGTATGATATCTGGGAGCTAATATAGAACTCCTTTCTTACTTCTCTCTCTATGTTCTCATATTCTCACTAGAAAATTCTGGTTAAAGGGTGAGGCAGAAGTTCTTAGTCTCTCAACTCTATCTGATAATCTGAGTTGCCACCTTCGTGGATCCTCTCAGGTTTAGATCATCTTCAAGCTTATGATAATTAAGCTTGAAGGCAAATGATGACTTAGGAGTTGCCACTCTGTGGATCCTCTCTTCAAGTCGTCCTCTGCCTTCAATCATAATTGTTGTAATCTACCGGTCTCGATCCCCGGTGATATGTCCGGATAATCCAGTAACGTGTTTTTCAAATATGTTTTCCAAAGGTTTTTCAAACGATCTTCAGAAAAGATTTATTTGTGTGGAAAAGTCCTGGAGAATGCCTCCTGGAACTCTGGTGCTCGGGGCCTGATGCTTATGGAAAAGTTGGCTAGAGCTTATGAGTTCATTGTGTGTTCTTGGACTGTATCACAGTTAATCTTTCCTGTTGATTTCCAGAATCCTGTGATTCTGCCAATCTTTGGTATATTGGGCTGGAAACTGTCTCGTGCCACGGTAAAACGTACCATAGAGCAATTCTTCGGAAATCTCTATGGAGGGTCTGGCTGAATAACAATGCCACGTACCAAGATTAAACCTTGTTTTCAAATGATTTTATGAAAGATTAGTTACTGGACTACCTCGGAACCCATTTGGGGAAAAGTCCTGGAGAATGCCTCCTGGAACTCTGGTGCTCGGGGCCTGATGCTTATGGAAAAGTTGGCTAGAGCTTATGAGTTCATTGTGTGTTCTTGGACTGTATCACAGTTAATCTTTCCTGTTGATTTCCAGAATCCTGTGATTCTGCCAATCTTTGGTATATTGGGCTGGAAACTGTCTCGTGCCACGGTAAAACGTACCATAGAGCAATTCTTCGGAAATCTCTATGGAGGGTCTGGCTGAATAACAATGCCACGTACCAAGATTAAACCTTGTTTTCAAATGATTTTATGAAAGATTAGTTACTGGACTACCTCGGAACCCATTTGGTATCAGAGCCATTTGATTGTTCTACTTTCATTACTCGAGTTGAGATATTAAGAATTTCTTGCTGATCCCTTGACCCAGATCTATCCAGATATGTCAGGAACCTCTACCCCTACTTTAACTCCTACTACCTCTTTTAGATCCACCTCTTCTTCACACTTGGATTCTCTCTGTGAATTCAAGTAGTTCTTAGTCTCTCAACTCTATCCGATAATCTGAGTTGCCACCTTCGTGGATCCTCTCAGGTTTAGATCATCTTCAAGCTTATGATAATTAAGCTTGAAGGCAAATGATGACTTAGGAGTTGCCACTCTGTGGATCCTCTCTTCAAGTCGTCCTCTGCCTTCAATCATAATTGTTGTAATCTACCGGTCTCGATCCCCGGTGATATGTCCGGATAATCCAGTAACGTGTTTTTCAAATATGTTTTCCAAAGGTTTTTCAAACGATCTTCTCTGAGAAAATGGATTCCATGTCGTCATTGGAAAGGTTAGCGCCAGTGACTTGGGAAATGGTGTGCACCATTTTCTTCTTTGACTTGTTGTTCTTCTTAGGACAGTCTTTGGCAAAGTGTCCTGGTTGTCGGCAGATGAAACATCGTTTGAATTTGCCGCCATTCTTCTTGTATCGGAAGAATCTTTTCTTCTTTCTTCTGAATCGACGAGGGCGATCAGGAGAATAGATTTTGCGTCTATGGTGTTTCTTCCGAGGGGTGTTGCAGTTACAAGCGCCTTTGTCTTTGCACTTGATTGTTAACTCAGGTTGCTGGCAGGCTTTATCAAACAGGCTTTGAGACTGGTTGAAATCCTTGAAGAAGGAGTGAGTGTTGCACAGCTTTCTGAGGGCCATCATAAGGACTTGGTGGAGCTTACCAAAAGAATAATCTTTGAAAGCTTGTCCACTCTGCTGTATGATGCGAAGAGCTTCCTGGCCAATTGTATCTGGCACAGAATTTAAGTATGCTTGCTTCAAGTTGTTGTCTGCTTCATAGCCGGTGCAGATTAGGTAGAAGCGTCTGAGCATACTTTCATAGTGCTTCTCAAGATCTTTTCGATTATATGAGCAGCACTTCATTTTGAAGAATTCTTCTCTAGCTATATCCAGAAGAGCTTCTGGTTCACCAATGAATTCTTTGTATAGCTTGAGAACGAACTCTGTAGTTGTTGGTGTCTGGGCTAACTCGAGCTGGCGGTATTCTCCAATACTCATGAACCAATGTTTGAGGATACCTGACATTCCAGCAATGAAGGCACGGTTGACCTTCAGATGAGTAGCACCTTCTCGTTGTAGTTGGGTGAGACACCAGGCATGAAATTCAAGAAACTTCTCATGCCACTTGGCTGTTGGAATTCCTTCAAGGGATAATGTAACATTTAATGAAGGAGGTTGCCAAACAGGATCAAGATTTACCACCGGAGGATCTTCATCCATTTGGACAAAGGGTTGTTGAGGAGGACCAGGTGGTGGTCCAGGAGGAGGTCCTGGCGGTGGAGCCGGAGGTGGTTGTTGAGGCGGAGGCTGGGCTTGTTGTGTTCCAGCATCGGTTGTAGTTGACTCAGCTGGTTGAGCATGGCTAGTAGCCCCTTGGGCCATGTAGACTTGAGCTTCTGAGGAAGAAGTTGAGAATGAATCATCTTCTTCATATTCGCTTGATGAAGTAGAGCTTAAGTCTTGTTGGGCCGCATAGGCAAGAGGAGAACTAGGCTGCTGTATCTGTTGGTCAAGGAATCCAAGAATTGGATTGGACTGGGCCATCCATGTCTGGTGTGAAGGTTCTTGGATCTTGATGGGTTTTTGAGGATAAGCTGGGCCTTTTTGTTTTCTATCTGGATTAGGAGTTTGGGCCGGAGTATAACTGGACCAGGTAGGAGAACTGGGCCAAGTAGGCTGAGGCCTGGGAGGTTGATAGGCTGGTTTAGAAAGGAGAGCTGGCAGAGGTTTAAAGATACCTCTAGTAGAAGGAGGAGGATGGTAAGCCGGGCTTGGGCTTGTTCTGAATGGGTCAGGCGAATGGAATATTGAGGAAAAGGATTCAGGGTACTTAGGCTGTTGTTGCTGGGCCTGAAGATGCCTGAGCTGTTCCTTCAAATGTTGGATCTCCTGTTCTTGGGCCGTAGAGTTTTCATGTCGGGCTATGAGGCCAAGAATCTCCTGGTGGAGATAGTTGATCCGTTGCTGACACTGCGTTAATGGATCAATGATCATTTGATCCATCTTTTGCTCCAAGCGGACTTGGTTGTGCTCGATTCTGCTGAGGACTTTGTTCTGAGATACCATGTTCTCAGATTGCCAATTGAGAACTTGTTCAGCAGCTGAGGTTTCCCTTCGTCTTCCTTCTGAATCAACTGTCGAAGGTTGAGGAACCTTCCAAGAATGCTTTGTTGAGGTAGAAGGATCATTGAATGCTAGAGGGGGAAAGTCTTCAGGAGCACTCTCAAAAACATTAACTTCAGGAATGAAACAAGGAGGTTGTTCCTTCCTGAGTTGCTTGATGGCTTTCTTATAGTAAGGATGACATGGCATCTTAACTTCTGGTGATGGAGGTGGAAGTTCAAATGGTTCAGCAGGAGTTGTGAAGATATCATCCGTGGTTTGTTCCTTCTGGGAGTAGAGGACATAGTAGTCATACTTGCCAGAGTGTTCTCAGATTTCCGTCTGCCCATTTCCTCTGTCAAGGAAAATGGGTTTCTTTGACTGGACTGGCTTTGTCTGCTGATGGAGAGATTCATATGCAGATATCCAAGAGGCAGGGATCAGTCGTTGGAGTTCCTCACGAGGTATTTGTTGAGGGACATACGTCTCGTTTGGAACATGAGTTGTATCCACAGACAGATACAAGGCATCGTTGTTCATGTTGGGCATAGAGAAATCAAGAGCATGATTCTGGACTCTATATGCCATCTGGTAGTGCAGGGTAGATGCCAGTGTGGTAGAGACTTGTTCTGCACCAGTTATCTGGATCTGGATCTTCAAGGCTGATAGGAGATGTGGATCTTGAAGAGCCATACAGAAATTGGGGAAGAACGTCATAAGGATTGTGCCGGCGTTAAGAGTGGTCTCGACAGTACCTATACAGGCGTGCTTGTACTTCTTATACCGAGAGTCAAGCAAGGCGAGACGAGCAGTGACTGGCAATCCTTTTCTCCCATGGTAGGTGAGAGCAAGGCGAACAGCACCAAAGTGGAGATGGGTAAATCCTTCAGCTGTCCATTGGCGAGGAAAGTGAGGAGGGATCTCCAGTGTGACATACTGTTCTTTGGATGTTGCAGGAAGAGTATGTTGGTCAAACTTTGTGGCTTGGACATACTCCTTTTCATGCTTCCGAGTAGGGGAAACAATATTTTTTACTGTACGAGTAAGAGAATGAGAAGGTTTGGTGAAGGCTTTATAAGGGTTGATGAGGGGAAGATCAGTGAGAGGGATCTTCTCATCATCTGAAAGATACTGGGTGGAAGAATGTCAAGAAAGGCTCTTAAAAAGATACTTTATTTCGAAAAGCTAACAAACTTCTAAACAAAGCAATCGCGTCAAAAAAAAAAAAAGTCAAGCAAAACCAGTCCAAACCCAAGGGTTAAAACCGGAAAGACACTGTTTTACTGTTCAAATGAACAGTAATCCGAAAACGGGTTTTAGTCAAAAATGGATTTTAGTATATAGTATAATTTACAAAATTGTTTTTAATAAAACTGGTAAATGAAGTTTGATATAAAATCATACGAATTGGGAATCTTTTATCAGTTCATAAAGTGACTTGTAAACTGGAACATCAGGCTTAAGAAGTTAGATCCTCAAGCATGTACGAAGATTCCATCTATGTTCTTTCACGAAAAAGGCTGGCGTGCTGGAGAAGGCCAAGAAAGTGACCAAAATGCAACAAATAAACATTCGTGGCCATAGTAAATAAATAACGAGAAATAGAGGACCATTAAAGTGGTTTTACCAAAAAGTTAGATGTTATAATCTTTGTGCTTCCTTGTGATAGGTTCTATAGGCAGATCCGTGGATCAACATCCAATTTCCTTTCTCCTGCTGATCAACTGGCGACGAATATGGATATCGGCTCATGCTTTAGCGCCAACTCTGAGTCATATAATTTTTATAATCTTATTAAATTTTTATAATTTTTTTTAGTTTAAGATATTAAAAAGAAAAAAATTATAAAAATCTAACAACCTTATGAAAATTTCATTTCAAATAAATTATTACATTTATATAACATTAACTTTAAAATGAAACTAATTTCAGGTAAAAAAAGATAAAAATAAAAATAAATCAGTTAACTTAAATTAAACCGAATTAACTTGGGGATTATCTAATAAAAATATAAATTTTCAAATCATTACTCGTTCTTTGCCAATCCAAAATACACACAACATCACATGCTCTTGGGGTGGGTAACCTCCATTCTGTTATTTACTCTCTCTGTCCCAAAAGTTTTGCTTCATTTGTTTTTGGCAATTAATCTATAATTTTTTATTTTCAACATTTTAATATATAAATACAAAATCTTTGTATATGAATGATAATTCAGGATATGTAGTTTCTAAATATATTTTTTTTAATTTTTTTTAACAAACAATAATATGAATAAAATTGAGTCAAAATACAACAAAAAGTTAAATGTATCAAAATTTATGGGACGGAGGGAGTATAAAATTAGGTAATTGAGAGTGTTTTAATCACAAAATTTTGTTTCCAAGCCACTTATGATCAATTCATGATTAATTTTCATAAGTAATAACACACACTAAAGGTAATAACATATATTCTCATATTTATGAAATTAATAAATGTAAGATCAATATTTGAATTTATTTACTTGACTGAGTGTTGACCTAATCTGGTTAGTAGAACTGCCATAAGTATTTTAAGATACAAAAATAAATTATTGATAAACAAATAATTGCGTCATATTTAAATCATTGTAGGTTGTACGACCACCACCAAAGTTGTGCCTACTGTTTTGATTTCACAAATTCCTTTTAATTGGCACTTTTACAAGCCTGATATGGTCAGATTTCACAAATTAATTTAGCCAAACTACTCATCAGAGAATCTAATGATGAACTGGAACAACTTTTTTTCACGCACAAGGTTTGGTGCTAAACACCCGGAAAAGTTAAAAACTCAATCTTCTTCCCACTTTTGAAACACCAATATATATATTTTTTATTTAAATGAAGAAAAAAATAATTATTTAAAATTTTAATTGATTACCAAAATATTGTTAGAAAATTTGAATTTAATAGAAGAACGCTAATCAATACTCTCTTCATCCCACTTTTTTTGCGACATTTGACTTATTTAACTAGATTGACTTGAATTTATTCATATTATTGTTTGTTAGAAAAAAATTTAAAAAAATGTATTTTGAAACTATAGATCTTGGTTTATCATTCATATATAGAGGTTTTTTTATTTATTTACTAAAATATTAAAAATAAAAAATTATAAATTAATTTTTAAAAAATGAATAATGTAAAGAATTTGGGACAGAGATAGTAGTTTATAATAGAATTTTAAACCCCAATACAAACAATGTACATATAGAGAGAGAAACCCCGAGAATCCAAAATTGAGGGGTAAAAGTGTAAATACTAGCCAAACTTAATGAAGAAACTGTCATTTGACCTAAAAGTTAGTGTCGTCATTTTTCATAAGTTATGTATGTTATTTGTTTAAGTGATTTTCATAAAAGTGGGTTCAATTTCTTTTAATAAGATAGATGTATCTACCTATTAAATTATTTTAGTTATGTGTCAATGTTAACTTTAAATTTCATATATAATTGTGTTTAATTTCAGCTTCAATAAGATTTTAGACTACAAAAAAGGGTCAAAATAATAAATCTAAAAAGTACTAAATTATGCCCTATTATAACTACGAACTGGCTACTGCTTCTCTTGCTTGATTAAAACCATTCTTATAAGCCCTACTCTAATAATAATTTGAACACACATCTAGAGATTCACATAACTAAAACAAACATTTGTTAATAGAACTAGTTAGGACTAACCGTCTCAACGTTTCAAAAGGTGATGACTTCTATAGAAAGTTGATAAGTTTTAGAACCGACTAGAGAAAAATGCAAAATCTTCTTATAACTACTTTTTAAGAATTTAAAATTCACTTTTTAGAAAACCTTTTCTTTAGTATATTAATATTAGTTCCACGAAACGAAGAGCTAGCTTTATGTTCTTTCATAAAGAACCATTTTCACATGTGCTTCCAGTCCCCTAGAACATATATAACTTGGAAGTCTACAGTAGGATTTAGGGGTGAGTATGGGTCGGGTTTATTCAATTTTATAGTAGAATCGAACCAATCTGAAATTAAGTCAGTTCTAAAATTTTTCTACCCAATCTAAAAACTGAGAACCGAACAGAACCAGAACCATGGTTCTGGGCTTCACGGTTCTGATTCTCGGGTTTTCTAGTTTATACCATATATCTATAGTAACACTAAAATTTAATAAATTTACATCCATAATCAGTTTTATGACATATTCAACATAATATGCAATTAAATTAATATTTAAATATATGCACTTAGATACATTCAAAAGAGTTTAAAATATTGTACTTATAAAAATGGTTCAAAAGAGTTGCTTGTGGGGTATCTTTCATCTCAACTAGTTTACTTCCTTCCAGTAATTCCAATATTGGTATGACATTCAATATGAAAAACTGAGCCTTTAATACTATTTTCTTCAGAATCAAAACCTAAAATATATTGATATCATGAATTTTTAATTTTTCATGACTCATAAATGAAAAAAATATCATAATTATGTCGTAAAGAGTAGTCTTAAATGAAAGATTGAAAGCAAAATAACCTAGGAGTGGTGGGTTTATGAAGCAAAGTGATTTAAGTGAATATAAAGAAATTTTGTAAATGATCCCACAATTTCCATACTGTTTTAATTTGGAACATTAGTTTAAGAGTTTAATATAAAAAAATAAAATGACCATCATAATACTTCAAAAAAATATGTGTGTGTGTGTGTGTGTGGATATATTAGTAATACTATAATTTTTATTATATAATTATATATATATCTCGAGTTTAGTTCCATATGGAACCAGAACCAACCTAAAAACCGTCAGTTCTCTTATATGTGGAACCAACTCGTGAACCATGATCAATTTTTACCCAATCCAACTCAACCCAATGATGGTGGTTCGGGTTGGGTTTCGGGTTTACCCAACCCATGCTCACCCCTAGTAGGATTAGTAACGAATTGAGTTTAAGTATATTTTGGACACAAAAATACTAGAACAATGTATATTTAAGACTTTAGTAGCATGTTCGACAATATTGAGAAAGTTTTATGAGCAGTCACAATCTAAAGTAGGGGTTAGTATGAGTCAGATAGAATCATGGTTTTATCCAATTCAATGGTAGTCGACTGGTTTGTATTGAATAAAAATTAGTCATGGTTTACGAGTTAGTTCCACCTCCAGAAAACACATCAATTTTTTTGGGTGGTTCTAGTTCCATATAAAACAAACTTGACTCCTAAGGCATATGTATTAATATATTACAAAATTTATGATTATATATATATATATAATTAGTGGCGGCTCCACAATTGGGTAACGAGGGCAATTGCCACCACTGAGCTTTTGAAAATCTTTGGTTATTTATGTTCATTGTTAGTAAGTATAGGTACTTGATTTGCAATTGCCCACTCAAATTCTTTATACTTTTTGGGCATGTGGATATATTCCGAGTGTGAGTCCTTAATTTATGATTCGCTCCTAGAATTGACTAATAACTAACAAGTTAGTAAATTACTTGTAATTCCACTATAAATATTACTATTTTTGCACAAGCAATTAGAGGCAGAACTAAGGGAGGCTAGCAGGGGCCTCACCCCCCTTGAGTCTAAAAAATACATAAAATAGTAGTATTAGTTTATAGAAATATTTAATAAAGTTTTATATGTCGGCCCCTCAAGTTATTTTATACATTTGGTTCTATCTTTATTTCACTTTTTTATGTGAAGTGTTTATTATGACTAGGATTAGTTCTTTTAAATTAAGTTATTATATTAAATGTTATTTAAAATAAATAATTCTTAAAAAATAAATTTAATTTTACTGTAAAAAAATATTAAATTTAAGTTTTCTTTAATTGAAATTTCTATCAAGGAACTAGAACACACTCTAACTCTTCTTGCCTTCTGGGCTTCTTCTGCAAAACGGAGTTAAAAAATAAATTTAAGCTTTCTTTAATTAAAAGATTCTTTTAAGTCATTTGATGCAGTAAAAATTTTACGAGCTTGCTTAGAAATATTATTTTGAAGATTTTAGTGAGCAAGAGATGAAACATTTGCCTTATGAGTTGAGACTATATCAAATTGATATGCAACAAAGTTCTGATCCAAGAAAATTTTCAATACTTTCAGAGTTTTATCGATGACTAGTGCAAAATGAGAAATTAGAAATATATCCCCTGTTTGATAAATTGATTCAGTTTGTGCTTACTTTTCTAGTTTCTATAACTGTCTATAGAGTGAGCTTTTTCTGTTATGAATATTATAAATACTTGATTTCATAATAAGATAGATAACGACTTTCTTATGAATTCTTTATTAATGAATATAGAAAAGGAGTTTGTTGTAAAAATTGATACTAATATAATTATAAGCGAATTTAGTTCCCTACGGGAAAGACAAGTACAATTTAAATAAGTTATATCTATATTTTAAATTTTTTATTATATAGAAATAGGGTAAAATCCACCGGGGGTCACCTAGCTTATTTTTTTGTCCTAAATGGGTACCTTACCTTTAAATTGTCCTACCGAGGTACCTTACCTCTTATCGCGTGTCCTGTCTAACTACTTTCCGTTAATTTCAGAGTTATATCTAACGGAAAATGCTGATATGGCATTAATTAATATTAAAATAAATATAAAATAGTAATTTTAGTCCCCAAACATTTCCAATTAATGATTTTAAACCTTTCAAACTTCCTAAACATCAATATCAAACCCAAAATTTTAAAATTTTTCATTCTAACCACAAAAATATCAAAAACTAACCCAAATTAACAAACAATTAACTCGAAATTGGCAAACAAAAACCTTCATGACTACGGTGAACTCTAGCTTCTCCTCTAGTGAGACCTCGTCGCCGGCCACACGTTCCCACCGGAATTTCCAGACCAAATTGGCCACGAAATACTCCAGATGTAGTAGCGCCAGCCCCAGCCACGGACAAATCCTCCGCCCACTCCGAAGGGCATCATCTTTATCTCCCTGCTCCCGGTTATGTCCACCTCAAACACTTCACCGCCCTTCTCAAACCTCTCCGGCCGGAACTCCATCGGAGCTTCCCACACTTGCGGGTCCCACCCCATCTCCGCCACCGCGAAATTCACTGACGCCTCCATAGGGACTTGGTACCCCCCAAGTTGGGTCTCCTCTGTTACTGTGTGCAGCAGCACAAAATGCCCAGGCGGGTGCCGCCGAAGCCCCTCCAGAACAACTGCCTTCAGGTAAGGGATTCGACCCAGATCCTCTTCTTTCACTTCTTCGGGCTCGCCCACCACGCTCTTCATCTCTTCAAATAACTTCTCTTGGATTTCTGGGTATTTCATCAAGTTCGCCATGATCCACCGCAGAGTTGTTGAGGTTGTGTCGGTCCCAGCGTTTAAAAATTCCGAACATAAACTCAAGATTTCCTCTTCCTTCAGGTTCTTTTTTTGATCCGGGAGATCCAAATCCAGCAGCGTATCGACGTAGGCCACTACATGGTTGTTCACATCCTTCGATTTCTCTTCTTTCGCTCTCTTTCGAGCTCGAATCAATGGGATTAAAACCTTTCTCTGAGCTTCCTGACATTTTCGAAAACTAGATCTGGTTTTTGTTTGCCAATTTCGAGTTAATTGTTTGTTAATTTGGGTTAGTTTTTGATATTTTTGTGGTTAGAATGAAAAATTTTAAAATTTTGGGTTTGATATTGATGTTTAGGAAGTTTGAAAGGTTTAAAATCATTAATTGAAAATGTTTGGGGACTAAAATTACTATTTTATATTTATTTTAATATTAATTAATGCGACATCAGCATTTTCCGTTAAATATAACTCTGAAATTAACGGAGAGTAGTTAAACAGGACACGCGATAAGAGGTAAGGTACCTCGATAGAACAATTTGAAGGGAAGGTACCTGTGGCAACGTCGGGTTTTCTGGAGTCGCCACCAATCGGTTTCACCCAGGTCGATTGGTCACCTAAAATATGGTCTGCGAGAGTTCGGGGGTTCGGGAGTACAGTTACGTTAAAACAACTTTGTTAAAACGCCCAAAAATTGGCACCTTAGTTGATTTTAATTTTGTTTTACTTTGCTTTTAAAACTTTTCAGTTAATTTAGATATTTTAACTGAATTAGTCGAAAATGTGGATTTTGGTAATTTATTTGGATAAAATTTGATACTTCCGAACCATGGACTCTGCCGAGTCATTTGGACACGGAATTTGGTGAAATTTTAAACAATTTTATCCATATTGTAAAAATATGGATTTTTATTTCTTTATTTAATTTATTTATTAAAAAAAAGTTTGATATTTTCCAAACCGTAGATCCTGCCGGATCATCCGGATATGGAAATTGATTTAATTTATTATAATTATTTAATTCTTAGAATTATGGAATTAATTTTTAAATGGTAATTCTTTTTGTTTATGAATGATTTTTAAATCTAACTAAAAATTTATTTTCATATTTTTACTTCTTTTTTTACTTTCTTTCTTTTTTTTTTCTTTTTTAATTTCTTTTTTTTCTTCTTTCTTATTCTTTTCTTTCTTTCTTTTCTTTTTTTTTTTCTTTTATCTTTCTTTTATTTTTCTTATCTAATTTTTCTTGTTTAATGAAGGATATTTATTATTTAAAGAATTACTCAATTTATAAAAGAATTAAAAAAAATAATTAATTTTTATTTAATAAGAAGTTAATTAAAAGGAATCAAAGGGTTTAAAAAAATAAAAATCTTTGATCATGGTACGGGGCGTTGTTACTCAGCCAGACCCTCTTCACCAGGTGAAGCAGCTCAAAAGCAGGCACGAGACAGTTTCCAACCAATATACCATGAATTAAAAAAAAATATTTTTGACTTAACAACATGGTTCAGATTTATTTTACATATATATATTTTTTATGGCTAATTTCTTTAAATGAAATGAGTTTAACCATAAAATAAAGAAAAATTAAATAACAATAAATAAAGCGGAGGTTTTCTTCTTTTTTTTCTTTTTTAATTTTAATTTATATCTCTGAAAATATATCTAATTAATAAGTCTAAAATATTTAAGAGAAATTCAATTATTTTTTTTATTTATTTTTTTGTTATTTTTGAAATCATTTGTCTAAGATTTTTATAAAGGAAACAAAAAGTTATATCTTTTCATTATTTTAAAAGAAATCAGTAAAATATTACTGAATAAAATATTAACCCAAAATTTTTATTCTTTTTATTCTTTTTATTAATAAAGAAAACTAAAATAAAATTATTTTATTATTTTAATAAATAATTAATATATTAGTCCCAAAATTTTATTTTTAATAAAGAAAAGTTTATTTATATACTTTATTTAAAAATATTTCCAAGGCATGGATCCTGACGGATCATTTGGTCATGGATTTTTTAATTTTTTTTAAATTTTAATTATTTAATTAGTTATTAATTTTAATTGGATTTTTCTTGAATTTTTATTTTAAATATCATTATTAAAAAAATATTTAAAAAGAATTGATTTAATCATGTTTGTTTATTAATTTTAACAAAAAGTTCACTTTGTTATCTTTAAAGAAATAATAAAAAATGTATTCCAAAATAAAAATAATTGGCTTTTAAATTTTTATTAGCCTTAATAATTAATTACAAAAGAATCTTCTTTTAGTTTTTTTTATTTATGGGTAAAAGGTGAATTAAATAAATTAAATTATATAAAGAAAAATTAATAAAGTGGGGCTTTTTGGCCATCCACTTGAAAAAAGAATAATAAATGTTAGCAAAATTTAATTAAATTAATTATTAACAATAATAATAAAAGTTAATTAAGTCAAAAATAATAAAAGTTAGCCAAATTAATTAAGTTAATTAATTAACAACAATAAATAAAAGTTAGCCAAGTTTAATTAAGTTAATTAATTAACAACAATAATAAAAGTTAGCCAAGTTTAATTAAGTTAATTAATTAACAACAATAATAAAAGTTAGCCAAGTTTAATTAAGTTAATTAATTAACAACAATAATAAAAGTTAGCCAAGTTTAATTAAGTTAATTAATTAACAACAATAAATAAAAGTTAGCCAAGTTTAATTAAGTTAATTAATTAACAACAATAATAAAAGTTAGCCAAGTTTAATTAAGTTAATTAATTAACAACAATAATAAAAGTTAGTCAAGTTTAATTAAGTTAATTAATTAACAACAATAAATAAAAGTTAGCCAAGTTTAATTAAGTTAATTAATTAACAACAATAATAAAAGTTAGCCAAGTTTAATTAAGTTAATTAATTAACAACAATAAATAAAAGTTAGCCAAGTTTAATTAAGTTAATTAATTAACAACAATAAATAAAAGTTAGCCAAGTTTAATTAAGTTAATTAATTAACAACAATAAATAAAAGTTAGCCAAGTTTAATTAAGTTAATTAATTACAACAAAAATAAAAGTTAGACAATTTAATTAATTATTAACAACAATAATAATAAAGGTTAGTAAAAATTAGCAAGTTAGTTGTTAGTTGCTAATAACAAAAAAAAAAAAGGTTAGTAATAATAACAATAATAAACAAATAAATAAACAAGTAAAAAAAAATAAATGAGTTAGTTAATTAATTTTCTGCAAAGACAAAATAAAAAGGTTAGTGACCTAATAGAAAGAAATTGAAAAGATGAAGGACTGAAAGGAGGTTTTACCCTTAAAAATTAAAATTGAATATGGAGAAAGAATCAGAGGCGACGCGAGGGAGGAGGGGGGGTGACGGGGCTGGGCAGGCGGAGACGGCGAGGGCGCAGGGCGGCCGGGCGACGGCGACGAGGGCGCGGGGCGACGGCGGCGAGGGTAACGGCGGCCGGGACGACGGCGGTGAGGGAGCGGGGCGACGGCGGCAGGACGGCTGGGTGCGGCGGCGCGAGAAGGCAGGACTGCTGGGCGCGGCGGCGGAACGGCAACGACGGCGGCGACGGCGACGGCGAGACGGCGGCGGCAGGGCGACGGCAGCAGGATAGGACGGCGACAGAAAAAGAAAGAAAGAGAAAACGGAGGAAGAAGGTAGTCGAAACGTAAGAAAAAATAATTTTGGGACTGTTTTGGCAGAGGGATGAGAGGCTAGGACTAAGGCTTCTATTTTCTCTTTTTTTAAAACGGAGCTCTGAACTTTTTTCTCTGATTTTCTATATGTTCAGCACTGAATTTGGGGGGGTATTTATAGAAGGAGCTTAGCTGAACTGTGGACGGATAAATTAATAAAAAATATCAAACTTATCTTTTAAATTGGTAAAATAACAGTTTCAGTCCTTTACGTTACTCCAGCTCTGGATAAGCTCAGAAGCTTCTGATTTTGACAATTTTAACGTTTTCTGTCAATTTGGGCTAGAAACGTCCGTTTAGGCCCAAAATTGACGCGAAAAATTACCCAAAGCTCCTGAAACTTTCAGAATTTGTCAATTTTGTCCGAAACTTCTCAATTTTGACATTTTTACCTCAAACTTTTAATTTTTTTGTCATTTTTTTCTGAAATTTTATTTTTATTCCAAACACATACATATTCGCACATATATTATTTTAAATCAAATCTTCTCAAAATAAAAATATATTTTAAACTAATTAAGATAATTAAAATTTTTTAGCAATAATAATAATAATAATAATAATTTTTTAATTAGTTTTTTTTAAAATTTTTAAAAAAAAGGCCGGACGAAATTGGGTGTCAACAGCTGCCCCCCTTTGCATGCTTCATGGGACATGATGTATGCAAAGTAGTTACCAAATTTCGTCCGTCTTAGCTAGCCATTGAGAACCTTCTCGCCGCCTAAACTATGTGGTTAAGGAAAATATTTTTTTTAGAGCCTCTGCGATAAGAACTCTCCTATCGTTGAAGGGAAAATTTGATAATTTTGAGGTTAAGGGTCCTACCTTAGAACCTCGACGATAGGAACTCTCCTATCGTTTGAAGTAAAATTGATTGTTTTGAGGTTAAGGGTCCTAAGGGTCCTACCTTAGAACCTCGACGATAGGAACTCTCCTATCGTTTGAAGGAAAATTGATGATTTTGAGGTTAAGGGTCCTACCTTAGAACCTCGACGATAGGAACTCTCCTATCGTTTGAAGTAAAATTGATTGTTTTGAGGTTAAGGGTCCTACCTTAGAACCTCGACGATAGGAACTCTCCTATCGTTTGAAGGAAAATTGATGATTTTGAGATTAAGGGTCCTACCTTAGAACCTCGACGATAGGAACTCTCCTATCGTTTGAAGGAAAATTGATGATTTTGAGGTTAAGGGTCCTACCTTAGAACCTCGACGACAGGAACTCTCCTATCGTTTGAAGGAAAATTGTTTGAATGAGGTTAAGGGTCCTACCTTAGAACCTCGACGATAGGAACTCTCCTATCGTTTGAAGGAAAATTGATGATTTTGAGGTTAAGGGTCCTACCTTAGAACCTCGACGATAGGAACTCTCCTATCGTTTGAAGGAAAATTGATGATTTTGAGGTTAAGGGCCCTACCTTAGAACCTCGACGATAGGAACTCTCCTATCGTTTGAAGGAAAATTGATTGTTTTGAGGTTAAGGGTCCTACCTTAGAACCTCGACGATAGGAACTCTCCTATCGTTTGAAGGAAAATTGATGATTTTGAGGTTAAGGGTCCTACCTTAGAACCTCGACGATAGGAACTCTCCTATCGTTTGAAGGAAAATTGATGATTTTGAGGTTAAGGGCCCTACCTTAGAACCTCGACGATAGGAACTCTCCTATCGTTTGAAGGAAAATTGATGATTTTGAGGTTAAGGGCCCTACCTTAGAACCTCGACGATAGGAACTCTCCTATCGTTTGAAGGAAAATTGTTTGAATGAGGTTAAGGGTCCTACCTTAGAACCTCGACGATAGGAACTCTCCTATCGTTTGAAGGAAAATTGATGATTTTGAGGTTAAGGGCCCTACCTTAGAACCTCGACGATAGGAACTCTCCTATTGTTTGAAGGAAAACTGATTGTTTTGAGGTTAAGGGTCCTACCTTAGAACCTCGACGATAGGAACTCTCCTATCGTTTGAAGGAAAATTGATGATTTTGAGGTTAAGGTTCCTACCTTAGAACCTCGACGATAGGAACTCTCCTATCGTTTGAAGGAAAATTGATGATTTTGAGGTTAAGGGCCCTACCTTAGAACCTCGACGATAGGAACTCTCCTATCGTTTGAAGGAAAATTGTTTGAATGAGGTTAAGGGTCCTACCTTAGAACCTCGACGATAGGAACTCTCCTATCGTTTGAAGGAAAATTGATGATTTTGAGGTTAAGGGCCCTACCTTAGAACCTCGACAATAGGAACTCTCCTATCGTTTGAAGGAAAATTGATGATTTTGAGGTTAAGGGTCCTACCTTAGAACCTCGACGATAGGAACTCTCCTATCGTTTGAAGGAAAATTGATGATTTTGAGGTTAAGGGTCCTACCTTAGAACCTCGACGATAGGAACTCTCCTATCGTTTGAAGGAAAATTGATGATTTTGAGGTTAAGGGTCCTACCTTAGAACCTCGACGATAGGAACTCTCCTATCGTTTGAAGGAAAATTGATGATTTTGAGGTTAAGGGTCCTACCTTAGAACCTCGACGACAGGAACTCTCCTATCGTTTGAAGGAAAATTGTTTGAATGAGGTTAAGGGTCCTACCTTAGAACCTCGACGATAGGAACTCTCCTATCGTTTGAAGGAAAATTGATGATTTTGAGGTGAAGGGCCCTACCTTAGAACCTCGACGATAGGAACTCTCCTATCGTTTGAAGGAAAATTGATGATTTTGAGGTTAAGGGCCCTACCTTAGAACCTCGACGATAGGAACTCTCCTATCGTTTGAAGGAAAATTGTTTGAATGAGGTTAAGGGTCCTACCTTAGAACCTCGACGATAGGAACTCTCCTATCGTTTGAAGGAAAATTGATGATTTTGAGGTTAAGGGCCCTACCTTAGAACCTCGACGATAGGAACTCTCCTATTATTTGAAGGAAAACTGATTGTTTTGAGGTTAAGGGTCCTACCTTAGAACCTCGACGATAGGAACTCTCCTATCGTTTGAAGGAAAATTGATGATTTTGAGGTTAAGGTTCCTACCTTAGAACCTCGACGATAGGAACTCTCCTATCGTTTGAAGGAAAATTGATGATTTTGAGGTTAAGGGCCCTACCTTAGAACCTCGACGATAGGAACTCTCCTATCGTTTGAAGGAAAATTGTTTGAATGAGGTTAAGGGTCCTACCTTAGAACCTCGACGATAGGAACTCTCCTATCGTTTGAAGGAAAATTGATGATTTTGAGGTTAAGGGCCCTACCTTAGAACCTCGACGATAGGAACTCTCCTATCGTTTGAAGGAAAATTGATGATTTTGAGGTTAAGGGTCCTACCTTAGAACCTCGACGATAGGAACTCTCCTATCGTTTGAAGGAAAATTGATGATTTTGAGGTTAAGGGTCCTACCTTAGAACCTCGACGATAGGAACTCTCCTATCGTTTGAAGGAAAATTGATGATTTTGAGGTTAAGGGTCCTACCTTAGAACCTCGACGACAGGAACTCTCCTATCGTTTGAAGGAAAATTGTTTGAATGAGGTTAAGGGTCCTACCTTAGAACCTCGACGATAGGAACTCTCCTATCGTTTGAAGGAAAATTGATGATTTTGAGGTTAAGGTTCCTACCTTAGAACCTCGACGATAGGAACTCTCCTATCGTTTGAAGGAAAATTGATGATTTTGAGGTTAAGGGCCCTACCTTAGAACCTCGACGATAGGAACTCTCCTATCGTTTGAAGGAAAATTGATTGAATGAGGTTAAGGAAATCTCCTTGAACCTCGAGCGAAATTTATATGAAAGCAATTAGTATTGGAATAATTTTCTTCGAAAGTGTGAATTTGCATAATAGGCGAGTGCGAAATTTTAGACTTCGATAAAATGAGTGAATCTTGATGATGACAATATTGCTAACAAATTATGTAAAGGGAGCGGATGTTTGGAATCAATATCCAAGGTTCATCTAATATTTTCTTTAGTAAATATAGATTCGCTTGAGAGATATGTCATCCAAATAAGGTTGAAGCTTAACTATCCCAAAATGTTATGTCTAGTAGACCTAATAGGATGCGTCTCAAGAGCAATAAAAATTACTCTTTACTCAGCCATTCCAACCTAAAGGCATTGTCCTATGGTTTTAATATCAGCATGGACGAAACTATCTTATAAGATAAAAAAAGGAAATTCCCTGAAAGAAAAACTAAAACACGAAAGAAAATGCTGATAATAAAACTAAAGGACAAGCAACACGGATCGGATCACTTCTTCTTCCACAATACTTCAACAGGGTGAGTAGAGGACCATTATGGGAGTGAACTGGTCGGGAAAGACTGTCGTGTCCAGTCTATCTGAATCATTGCTGGATCTGGTTCAGGAACAAAAGCTTGTATTTTATCTAGCAATTCTTCAGCAGTTGTTGCGGATATTATGATTCGCCGTGCCACTCTTGATATGAAATTCTTCTGCATAGCATAATCCATAAAAGCTATCAGACCTGTAAAGAAATTGTTAACATTTAAAAGCCCAATGGGTTTCTTATGCAAATTAAGTTGGGCCATGGAAGCAATTTGAAAGACTTCTCCCAATGTGCCAAAACCTCCTGGTAGAGCGATAAAAGCATCAGCATTTAAAAGCATTTGTAACACACGCTCTTGCAAATTTTTAACCACTAATTCTTCTCCAATCGTGCCCCCAGAAATAAATTTCAGAGGTCCAGGGATAATGCCCAGAACTTGACTTCCTCCTAGAGATGCTGCTGATGCTACACCTCCCATTAATCCGACACTACCTCCTCCATAAACTAAATGTATTTTTCGCTCAGCTAATACTCTACCCAAATGGTTGGCTGCTTTTAAATACTCTTCATCTTTTCCAGGAAAAGCCCCAGAAAATACACAAATACTTCGGGATTTACGAGTTGGGGTTTTCTCCATTCCTATCCTTACCCTTGTGAGACAAGAGGATATATTTATAAAGATGAAGAGATAAGGCAATAATTTTATTTTTCAAGAATGGATACATTATTGCCAGCTATTCATAGTAGTCACGGGTATGACTCTGGTCAGGTATGGGTACACTATCGTTAAAAGATGAGGAAAATTTTCAAAATAGCTGCTAGCATGTACAGTAGTCGCGACTGTAGCTTATGTCAGGAGTAGGTACATGATTGTCGGATGAGAAGGAAAATTTCAAAAGTGGCAGGTATATACAGTAGTCATAATTATAGCTCATGTCAGGAGTGGGTACATTATGGGAGGAAAATTTCAAAAGCGTCAGCTAGCATGTACAGTATCGTGACTATGGCTTATGTCAAGAGTGGATACATTATCGCTGAAAGAGGAGGAAAATTTCAAAAGCGACAGCTAGCACGTACAGTAATCGTGACTTTGGTTCATGTCAGGAGTGGATACATTATTACCAAAAGGGGAGGAAAATTTCAAAAGCGACAGCTAGCACGTACAGTAATCGTGACCTTGTTCCGTCTTCTACTGGCTTTACGTCCAGTAACGGCTTCAATGCTTTCTATGAATTGGTGATTTGCATCTCATTTAGCTTTTTCACAAACTGGCAAACAGGGTCGTTTAGGGTCAGATTCCCAAGACTGTAACGTTCTCGTTCTTTTTGGAGAATTATCCATAATCCAACAACCTCAAATTGCACTATTCCACAAGAATGCGCTTCAAGAACCTCTCGGATATCTTCCAGAGATTCCTTATGCAAGCCGTTCTTGATGAATTTTATTCTATCTTCAAGATTTCTGGTAATCACTCCTGGAGAACGACATTTAGCACCGCAAATCCACCATCCACAATTGTGACAGACGCCTAGCCTCTTTGCTCTTCTCTTTTTGGCATAAGCGCTTTTACCAAAGCCGGGCATACGGGGAGAGAACGCATCTGGAACTTCACCAGCCGAACGAACCTTAGCTTCGATTAGCCATCGCACATTATCAGGAATGCCTTTGTGCATAAATAGTCGGAATCGTTCACATCTAGCTTGATAAACCTTTTTAAGAACATTTATTGGGAAAGAAGGGAAATATTTTCGTAGAGCAGAAAGAGAAGGCTCCATTGATGAAGGAGGCATTTAAGAGAAAAAGAAAGAAATTAGTGATTGTAGGAAATGGAAATAACTGACTTTGGGAGTTATGGAGTACCGTATCCAGAAGGAAGAACACGCATTTATAGTGATGAAAGGATAATGCGTTTATTACACTTACGGAAGTAAGTACATTATTGCCAAAAGAAAAGACAAATGACAGCTTATATATACAGCAATAATGTCTGTGGCTTTCATCTTCCACTAGTTTATGTCCAGTAATGGCTTTAATGCCTTCATAAGTCGGGGATTTACTTCCCATCTAGTTTTCTTACAAGCTGGCAAACAGGATCGTTTACAATTAGATTTTGGGGACTGTAACGGTCTCGTTCTTTATGGTAAGTTCTCCATAAACTGACTATTTCACGTTGTACTATTCCACAAGAATGCGTTTCAAGAGTCCCTCGTATATCCTCCAGAGATTCTTTACGCAGGCCATTCTTAATGAATTTTCTTTTATCTTCACGATTTCTGGAGATGTATCCTAAAGAGCGGCATTTAGTATTACAATTCCATCGTCCGCATTTATAACAGACATCTAGCCTCTTTGCTCTTCGCTTTTTGGCATAAGCGCTCTTACCTAGGCCGGGCATACGAGGCTTAAATGCATCTGGAACTTCACCAGCCAAACAGACCTTAGCTTCAATTATCCACTGCACATTGTCGGGAATGCCTTTGCGTGTAAAAACTCTGATTCTTTCACATCTAGCAAGGTAGATCTTTTTAAGAACTTTTAGTGGGAGGGAAGGAAAGTATTTTCGCAGTACAGAAAGAGTAGAATCCATTGATGAGAGAAGAATTTGAGAGAAGAGGGAAATGAATCAGTTATTGCAGGAAACTGGAATAACCGACTTTAGAAGTCACGGGATATCTTATCTGCTGTTTAATCAGAAGGAAGAACACGCATTTATAGTGATGAAAAGGGATAACGTGTCGATTACACTTAGGGGAGCATGTACATCTGTCAAAAGAAAATGCAAATTTTTCCAAATATAACAAACTGTATGTACAGTAATTGTGACTGTGGCTCACATCTTCCACTGGTTTTACGTCCAGTAACGGCATTAACGGCTTCTATGAGTCGAGGATCTGCTTCCCATCTAGCTTTCTTACAAGCCGGCAAACAGGGTCGTTTAAAGTCAGATTCCCGGGACTGTAACAGTCTCGTTCTTCATGAAAAATACTCCATAAATCAAGAATTTCACGTTGCACAGATCCACAAGAATGCGTCTCAAGAGTCAATTGGATATCATCCAATGAGTCCTTACTCAAGCCATTCTTGATGAACCGTATTTTATCTTCTCGATTATTGGAGATCATTCCTAAAGAACGACACCTAGTCTTACAAGTCCACCTACCACATTTATGGCAGACTTGTAATCTTTTCGCTCTTCTTTTTTTGGCATAAGAACTTTTGCCAACACCAGGCATGTAAGATGCAAATGTCTTTGGGATTTCACCTGCCAGACGAACCTTGGCTTCGATTAACCACCGTACATCTTCAGGTATTCCTTTGTGCATCAGAGCTCTTAATCGTTCACAGCGAACTCGGTAGATCTTTTTTAGGATGTTCATTGGGAGAGAAGGGAAATACTTTCGCAAGGCGGAAAAAGTAGGATCCATTTTCTAGGAGGAAGTAAAAGAAAGAAGGGGTGAAGGAATCAGTTATTATGGGCAATTGAGAGAACCGACTTGAGAGTCATGGAGTACCGTATCCGCCGTTTAACCGGAAAAGTGGATCCTACTTTATTTTAGTATCATAGATATTTCTTATCTTTGATATCTCATCAGGCATGACATTGATCCAGTCCTTGATTATTGAATCCATTGTCTGCTTTCGACGACAATATTTCTCGATATCCGCGCTTATCTTTGACCATAGCTATTTCTTATCTTGAATACCGCTAAGCTGGCGTCAATTCTGTCCATCCCGGTGTAGCCTCGATTATTGAATTGATTACCAGGATTTTGACAATATTGTCTACTTTATCTTTGAATTGCTGATGGGGCTGGGTCCACTATATCAGCTGTGCATCCAGCGGTAGATTGGTAAAAGCGGATGTTACTGAGACGTCAGCTTATACTGCTGTGACTGTGCGGTGGATACGCTTCCCATTTTATCCTTGTTCTGTATGCCATGCATGCATGCTGTGAAATGCATGAATGCAGAGCATGTGTAACTGATGGATTTATTTTTTTATATCTTTGCTTTACTGGATCCTCTTTGTAATTGCCTTCTATCGTTGAATCTCTTTATGCTTTCCAACTGTTGTCCATTGTTTCGCTTTCTAGCTGTTGTTCATTGTCTCGCTTTCCAGCTATTGTCCATTGTCTCAAAAGCCTAACTCTTTTCAAAAATCTTCTTTCCTTGATTTGTTCTTAAATTTTGGCTTCAATTTTCTTAATGTCCGCCTCGTACTTTATGTCTCTCTGGATAATTGTCCCTGTTGAGATATTCGTGAGTATGATTTTTTCTTGCTGACATGGACATGTTAAGACTTTTGAAGCGATCATTCGGCTACCACCAAGGCTATCTCCCAAAGATTTGTTACTCCTTCTTCTTTGTTAGCCTATGTTCTGTGCCGCTCGCAAAGCAGGACCTTAATCTTATCTGTTTTAATTCATAAAGCTTATCAAAGTAATCTACGGTCTTTTTTTTTTTCTAAGTTTTAATTATTACTATTCTTCCTTCAAAAGTCACAATTTATTGCACACTTAAGGCTAGTAGGAATGTGAGATTTGAAGGAAAAGAACTGGATAGAAGCGACTTTAGCATTTTGAACGTGAGAATCAAAGGCAAGCTAAAGAGAATTGGATTTTTATTTATGTGTAAGAGAATATAAAAATCTTGGGTACAGATAGATAATGAAAGTGTAAGGGAAGAAAGCTCTCTTTGACAACTTTGATTAAATAAACTTTGGTAACTCTGTATCCACTTCTTCCCTTCTGTCCGAAAATGTCTTCATTATGCAAAGTATTTCTTTACTGAATCTGAATTTACTGGCTTTGGTAACTCTCGTCCATCCATTTCTGTCAGAATTAGTGCCCCTCCTGAAAATGCTTTCTTCACAACATATGGCCCGTCATAATTTGGTGTCCATTTTCCTCTGGAATCATGCTGCATGGGTAAAATTTTCTTGAGCACTATATCACCCTCGTGAAATTGTCGTGGGCGAACCTTTTTATTGTAAGCGCGAATCATCCTCCTTTGATAAAGCTGCCCATGGCAGAGGGCTATCATTCTTTTTTCATCAATTAGGTTTAGTTGCTCGTATCTAGCCTTGACCCATTCTGCTTCTTTTAATTGAGTATCCATTAGTACTCTTAATGATGGAATTTGAACTTCAATGGGCAATACAGCCTCCATACCATATACCAGAGAAAAAGGTGTTGCTCCAGTAGAAGTACGGGTAGAAGTTCTATAAGCATGTAGTGCAAAAGGTAACATCTCATGCCAGTCCTTATAAGTGACGATCATCTTTTCAACAATTCTCTTGATATTTTTATTGGCCGCTTCTACTGCACCATTCATCATTGGTCGATAAGGTGCTGAATTGATATGTTTGATTTTGAACTGCCGGCACAAAGTCTGCATCATTGCATTGTTCAGGTTCGTGGCATTGTCTGAGATGATACATTCCGGCGGCCCATAACGACAAATGATTTCTTTCTTAATGAACCGGCATACCACCTTTTGAGTCACACTTGCATATGACATAGCTTCTACCCATTTAGTGAAGTAGTCAATTGCCACTAGGATGAATTTGTGACCATTGGAAGCTTTAGGGGTAATGGCTCCAATGACGTCAATTCCCCACATGGCAAAAGGCCAAGGTATTGCTGTTACATTAAGAGGGGTGGGTGGAGCTTGGATCTTGTTGGCATATATTTGACATTTGTGACATTTTCTCACGTGATTAATACAATCACTTTCCAATGTGAGCCAATAGTAGCCAGCCCTCATTATTTGTCTTGCCATGGTATGACCACTAGTGTGTGCTCCACATATTCCAGAATGAACTTCTTCCATGATCTTTCATGCTTCATGAGTATCTACACAGCGAAGTAGCATCGAGTCTGGGGTTTTCTTGTAGAGTATGTCTAGGTTTAAAAGAAAACCCATTGACAATCTTCGTAGAAATTTCTTGTCATTTTCTGATGCTTCTAGTGGATATGTTCGTTCTTGGAGGTATTTCTTGATATCATGATACCAAGGCTTTCCATCCAATTCTTCTTCGATGCTCATGCAATAAGCTGGAGAATCTATTATTTTCATCTCGAACACAGGAGTATGCTCAGGGTCGCTTATCTTGTACATAGCAGCCAAAGTAGCTAAAGCGTCTGGGATTTGATTATCTTCCCTTGGAAGATGATGGAAACTTATACTGTTAAATCTTCGAGTCATGTCTAGTATAAGCTTTTGGTAAGGGATTAATTTTGAATCTCTTGTCTCCCATTCTCCATTGATTTGATATATGACTAATGCGGAATCCCCATAGACTCGGAGATCTCGCACTTTCAAATCCAGTGCCATTTGGAGTCCCATAGCACATGCTTCATACTCTACTATATTGTTGGTACAAGGAAATGTAATTTTTGCTGTGAGGGGAAACTGCTCTCCGCTTGGAGAGATGAGTATAGCTCCGATCCCTTGTCCCAAAGCATTAGATGCTCCATCGAATGCCATTTTCCATGTTTCATTTTCTTCATCGACTTCCTGTTCTATCGTCATTATATCTCCATCAGGAAAGTCCATTCTCATGGGCTCATAATCTTCCAATGCTCTATCAGCCAGATATTCAGCGATCACACTTCCTTTTACGGCCTTTTGGGTGACATACTGTATGTCGTATTCAGATAACAGCATTTGCCATTTTGCAATCCTGCCTGATAAAGCGGGTTTCTCGAAAATGTACTTAATGGGATCAGTCTTGGAGATCAGCAATGTTGTGTTGTTGAGCATGTAGTGTCGTAGTCGATGTGCTACCCATGCAAGGGCACAACAGGACTTTTCTACTATTGAGTATTTAGCTTCATATGTGGTAAGCTTTTTGCTCAAATAGTAAATTGCATGCTCCTTCTTGCTTGTCTCATCACGTTGACCCAATACGGATCCTAATGAAGAATCCTGTATGGATAAATATAGAATCAACGGTTCTCCGGATCGAGGTGGTATCAAGACTGGTGGATTTGATAGATATCGTTTGATTTTCTCGAACGCTTCTTGGCATTCGTTATTCCACTCAATCGGATTGTTCTTCTTTAGTGATTTGAAAAGCGGTTCACACTTGGACGTCAATTGTGATATAAACCTTGCTATGAAGTTGATTCTACCCAGAAAACTTCTTACTTGTTTTGGAGTCTTCGGGGGTTGCATTTCTTGTATCGCTTTGACTTTACTTGGGTCAACTCGAATCCCGTCCTTGCTGACTATGAAACCCAATAACTTTCTTGAAGAGGCTCCAAAAGTACATTTGGCAGGATTCAACTTCAATTGATATTTGCGAAGTCTATCGAATAGTTTTCTTAGCACTTTTAGATGCCCCCCAGCAGTGAAAGTTTTGGCGATCATGTCGTCCACATATACTTCAATTTCTTTATGCATCATGTCATGGAACAACGTGACCATGGCTCTTTGATATGTAGCACCAGCATTCTTTAATCCGAAAGGCATCACCTTATAGTAGAAGGTACCCCAAAGGGTAATAAAAGCAGTTTTTATCATGTCATCTGGATCAAGTTTGATTTGATTGTATCCAGAAAAACCATCCATGAAGGAAAAGTAGGAGTTTCCTGCGGTATTATCCACCAGTGTATCAATATGAGGAAGTGGGAAGTTATCTTTAGGACTGGCTTCGTTCAAAGGCCGGTAGTCTTGACAAACTCTTAGTTTCCCACTTTCTTTCTTTTCGACTGGGACAATGTTAACCACCCATTCTGTATATTCAGCGACCCCCAGGAATCCTGCATCCCACAGCTTTCGAATCTCGTCTTTTACTCTTAAGATTAACTCCGGCTTTAATCTTCGTAACTTCTGTCTGACAGGCTTCACCCCAGGTTTCAAGGGTATTTTGTGTAGTACTATGTCTGAGCTTAAGCCGGGCATATCTTGGTATGACCAAGCGAATACATCCACATATTCTTTCAATAAATGGACTAATTCTTCTTTTTCTTCAGGAGGGAATAAAGTGCCAATCTTGACTTCTTTTACATCCTGACTGTCTCCCAGGTTGAATACCTCAGTTGGTTCTTGACTTGTTGCTCTTTCTTTTTCATCTCGCTCAATCATTTTTAATAGCTCAGGAGATACCTGAAGATCTTCGTCATCCGAGTCGGTAGTGTTTACAGGATTATCAAAGTTCATTCTTTCATTGTCATCAAAGAGAGTTTTGGGTCTGCATTATCCAGAGAGAAAAGAAAGAGAAGAGAAAAAATGGCAGGAATGAGATGGATGCAAACTGGTACTTTATTTACAATGTGCATAAATCACAACTTTATTGGAATAAAAAGCAATAACTAAAAGGTTCACTTAAACAAAGACTACACCCTATTGATTGAACCTTTCTTTAGGAGGTTTTTACTATTAGATTACTTTGGAAAGCTTTCGATTATAACAGGCAGTTCTATCGCCTCCCAATTGTTCAGCACATCCCGTGGGCCACAAGGTTGAACGAGCTCCTCCTCTTCAGGTGAATCGCTGATGATTGCCTGAATAGAAAGACTTTCAAAAGACTTGTTGATGTTGATAGTCAGCTTGCCTTCATTGTCATTTTTCGGAATGAGACCACCACTCACGAACGTTTCGGTGATTTCAGGGATATCCAGATTTCTTTCCTGGAGAGGATGCCCTGTTAATCGTGCAATCCTCTTTTCTCTCTTTTTAGCTATTGCCTTCGTTTTATCATGTCTTGTCGGTGTGAAGCCTAGGCCGTATTTCCCTTCATTTGCGGATATTTTCAATGGCTCTGGGATTCCTTGTAAATCTTGTCCCAAACCTAACCCCGGTGAGTATCCTCCTTTTATCATGAGTTTGGCGACCATGCGACTTGTTTTAGAGATGTTAGGAACGGGTTCTTCTCCATATTCACTGACATAAGCAGCATTGACAATCTCAAAAGACCTGAAGGAGCAATCAGGTATATTTTCATTGACCTCAACATATTGAGCATCCGCAGGTCTAGATAGCAGAATGTCTTCTTCAGCAAAGACTGTGATTATCTTTCCTTCAATGATGAATTTCATTTTTTGATGTAATGAGGAAGGAATTGCTCCAGCCATATGGATCCATGGTCTTCCCAGCAGACAAGTATAAGATGGAGAAATGTCCATGACTTGGAATGTGATATGGAAAAGACAGGGACCAATCCCAATTGGTAGCTCTATTTTTCCAACCACATCTCTCTTTGTTCCGTCAAATGCTCAAACAACAATATGACTGTTGTTGAGGTGTGATGGGTCTAAACCGATCTTATGTAAAGTTTCTAATGGCATTACATTTAGAGCTGATCCATTGTCGATCAGAACTCTAGCCATAATCCGATCTTTGTATTTAATCGAAATATGTAGAGCCTTAGAGTGACCCCTTCCTTCTGCTGGTATCTCATCGTCAGTGAATGTGATGAGATTTTGTGCCGTGATGTTGTTGACAAGGTGGTCAAAGTTGTTCACGGAGATATCTTGTTCAACATAAGCCTTATTCAGGACTTTGAGAAGAGCTTCTCGATGGGCATCAGAACTTAAGAGCAATGAAAGTATGGAGATCTTTGCTGGCAGACGGTTCAACTGCTCCATGATGCTGTATTCACTTTGCTTTATGAGTTTGAGAAACTCAGTAGCTTGTTCATCTGTTACTGCTCGAGGCATCTCTTGCTCTTTAGATGTGTTAATAGGTCCATTTGCTGGATCCGTAACATTCTTCTCTTGTTGGAGCTTGTTCATTTGCTCGGGAGAATAACACCGACCGCTTCTAGTCATGCCCCCAACTTCTAACGGAGTTGATGTGATGTTAGAAGTATAGCCATAGTTCCATGGAACAGTTTTGTCTGATTTGTACGGGAATGGCTTTGGACCTTGAATTCTTAAAGGTTTGAGAGCAGATTTTGAGATTGAAATGACTAGTGGCCTTGGCATGATATTGACTTCTTGTTCTTTAATTATCACATTCACGTCATCCTCTTTATCTGACATAAAAACGATGATTTGGGAGGAGTCCATGAGACTTTGTAGACTTTTACGGAATTCTGGGCATTCTTGGATAGAATGACTCTTACTGTTATGAAAGTTGCACCACTCCTCATGCTCGACTTCTTTATTTCCAGAAGACTTTCCTATGATAATCCCTTCTTTCACAAGGCATGAATATACATGCTTAAGAGGGGTTATGATATCATTGACTGTTTTCTTCATCGGCCAGTATTCTTCCATCATATTGACTGGTTTGGCTTGATGAGGAGGCAATGGATTATGAGTGACGTTTGGTTCATCGGAAAAGTCCAACCACTTTGACTCAATTAATTGTTGGACTATACGCTTCAATGCTATGCAATTTTCGAGTCCGTGGCCCACGGCACCATCATGATATGGGTAATTTAGTTTAGGGTCATACCATGTTGGATATGGGGGTTCGAATGGCCTTGTGGGAATTGGGCGAATGAGTTGGCTCTGGATGAGTTTTGGATATAACTCAGTATAAGTCATGGGAATCGGTGCGAAAATTTCTCTTGGTCTTGGTGCAGGCATTGGAGGAGTCGGAACAGGTGGCCGTAACTGATTAGGCCTGTTGAGAGGATAATTGTTGGGTCTATTGGGAAGATAATCACTGGGCCTATTTGGAGGATAATCATTGGGCCTATTGGTAGGATAATAATTGGGCCTGTTGGCAGAATAGGATAGGCGAGGTCCGGTAGCCTCGGTACCCACGAGGGGAATCCCTCTTCCTCGTCCGATTTGTTGTATTTCTTCATCTTTTCTTCTAGATGGTCCTCCTCTTTTCATAGGATCACTAAAGGACTCAGTAATCTTCCCGGTCCTGATACCATGCTCGATCCTTTCTCCAGACATGACTACGTCGGAGAAGTTAGTTGCCGCATTGCCAATAAGTTTGTCATAATATGGGTATTTCAGTGTCTGAACAAACAAAGTGACCATTTCTCTTTCTGTCATGGGTGGCTGTACTTGTGCAGCTAAGTCCCTCCATCGTTGGGCGTATTCCTTAAAAGTTTCTGTTTTTTTCTTCTCCATGTTTTGGAGAGTTTGGCGATCCGGAGCTAAGTCCATAACATGTTTATAGTTGCCGATGAAGGCCTGAGCAAGGTCATTCCAAGTTTTTATGTTTCTTGGACCTTGGCTTAGATACCACTGTAATGCTGATTTTGTGAGACTTTCCTGAAAAAGTGCGATCCACACCTTCTCATCTTTGGTAAGTGGTTGTAGTCTTCTGAGAAACAAAGTGATGTGAGTGATGGGATCACTCGTTCCATCGTATTTTACGAAATCTGGCACCTTAAAGTCCAAAGGGATTTCGACGTCTGGCACTAAGCAGAGATCATCCACTGAGAGAGATCCGAACATAGTACCTCCTTCAATGGCTCGCAGTCTCTTTTCTATCGTTTCGAGTTTTTGAGATTCTGCTTCTTCTTTTGGTAACATCTTCTTCTCTTCATGTACGGTGTCTTGTTTCAGGTGAACACTAGCAGACTGTCCTGGTTCTTGAAACAGGTTTTCTTGGACTGAGACTCGTTGCGGAGTGAATCCCGGAGGATAAGTGGGATCTTGTGCTTCTTTGATGGGGACTTGAGTTGCTTTCCCTTTGATTAATTCCATCAATTGTCTCATCTGTTCTGACATACTTTCAATCTTGGACTCCATCTCCATGAGACGTCCTTCGGCTTGTTCTGCCATTAATCTTGTTTGGAGTCGAGTTGAATATCGGTGTTGAGGTCCAATTTTACCCTTTTAAAGGAATATTTATTTTATTAGATTCTATGTGTGTATGATTGATGTGATGGATGCATGCATGAATATTGTAAATACTTGGTGAAAGAAGAACTATAATGGAATTTCTCAATTACATTCAGCAAAGGTTTGTTTAAAAGAAATGACCCAAAGTACAATACTGCTTTCTGGCCTTAGATATGAACTCCATCATTCTTTGAACATTTACTGATGGAGTAGGACAGCTCAGTTCTTCTAACTCTTTGGCTTCTTCGCCCATTAGTTGGGCTTGTTCTGTAACTTTTCTGACTTCTACCAAAAATGTTTGTAATTGATCTTGAGAAAATCTGTATTGATCTTCCCAGTATCTGACTCTCATCTCTTTTTGATCGGTTTCATCAACCAATTGGGAGATGACTTGTTTTTGGTATTCAACTTTCTCTTCGAGGAGTTGTGTTTTGTGACCGAGCTGTTGCATGTCAAGGAGCATCCTCTTGTTCTTCTCTTTTTCTTCCTCTAGTTCTTTCTCCAACTCTCTTTTTGCCAATTTTCTGATGACCTCTTCAGGTAGAACTATTCATTCCTTCCGGTTATTTCTCCATTCATAATAAGCAGTGGGAGAAATAATAGGCCCGGACTTCAATATGAAAATTCTTTTCCACGCAACTGAAATACCCATTGCGAGCTTATTTGAATTTGGATCTTCGTGTGAAAATTCCAACTTACTCAGATTATGCGTCATGGGTATAAATTGCATGGACCCAAATTGTTTTCGTACTTGAGCTGGGGCATAACTTGTTCCTCCCCATATACCTAAGAGAGGAACCCACGGGCAATTACCGCAACGGTAGACAACGCGAGTGGAGATGGACCAGGGGGCTCTCCATTCAACTTGTAATTCAGTGATGTTCCTGAAGTAGTCAACCCATGCTTCCTTGCTGTCGTGATGAATGGTTTCACTTTTCAAAAAGGCTTCGATTGGGATGAAGTCCTTTGAAAAGCGATTTCCGAAGTGTTGCTTATCACAAGGAAGGTGGCTTTTGATCCAAATATAGAGAAGATGCGAACATCCCATGAATTTGCCCCCTCTTTGGCGACAGAAGTTTAATGCCCTGATGGTTTCACATAATATTACTGAAGTCGGATTTATTTGAGCATTGCAGATTTGCTCAAATAGTGTGATGATGTCTCCTTCAATGAATCCGACGATTCTTGGGAAGACTACCAGGCCATATATCGCCAAGGCGAAAAGCTTGCGTCGTTGATTTTTCTGAGGGAGAACGTGACTTAATTGTTTTAAGTCGATCCAACTGATAAATTTTCGAGATCCTTTTGTTGCAAACTTGGTTTGAAGACTGGAAGCTGGCATATCCAGTAATTTTGCCAGGGCTCGATGAGGCTCCGTTCTTCTGTCGTGTTGATACGTCTCGATTGGATAGTCGGAGGACCAACCCAAGAGGCTGTTGTATTCTTCAATGGTTGGAACCAGATCCATCTTGTCGAAAGAAAAGCATCGATAAAATGGATCCCAAAATTGTATTAGAGCCCGGACAAGTGATGCATCAATGGTAACTTTTAGTAGGCAAGCGATGTGACCATATTTTGCCGTAAAAGCTTCCCGATCAGCAGAGTTCCAACTATTCCAGACTTGCAATAATTCCGTGGTGTCGTTCTGATTTATCCGGACCAATACCTGGTCCTTAAGCTGTACGTGAGAGTGGGATGTCAGAGCATCTCCGTGAAGCTTTTGAGCCGTTTCGGAATATTCCATAGCTTCAGGCTGAGTTTCGATTACCGTGTCATTCCATGATCCAGTAACAGCCGTGGGAAGATAATCGAGAATATCCATGATAATAGTTCTTTCACCAAATACTTATCTTTAATGATGAAATGTATATGCCGGAAAAATAAGGAAAAATAGAGTTAGTAAAAAAATAACACATAGGATCAAACATATAGATAAAACAAAACCTATGGAAATGGGAACCGAGGTATGGGAAATTCTTAATGGCTGGTTCTAAGGTAGAGTAAGGAATTCTACATGCAGAAGGTGGTTTATCAAAAAGGCAAGGGATAGTTCCCGAATCCCGTCACTGAATCATAGTGACGGCCCGATTCCTTACCCTCTAGGGTTTATGTAAGGAATGGATTAATTCGAGTCGTAGCTTTTCGTGGGCCCATGCAGAGACTAACCGTCTCAGAAGGCAATACACTACTTTGCTACTTTGAAACCGGTGAAGGCTTGGAGACCGTGGCCTCACAAGGACAGCAACACCAATTCCGCTTAGAAAGAATCGTGTTTGATTTAAGGAAGCTCGGGTATAGAGCTTCATATTGTGAACGCATAATGCATATTTTTGCTAAGTAAATATAGCATATAAAAATCCACATAATAAGCAAAGTAAATCAAAACAAATCAACTTTAGGTTCGACTCACTAACGTCATGTCCCCAGCGGAGTCGCCAAGCTGTGGCAACGTCGGGTTTTCTGGAGTCGCCACCAATCGGTTTCACCTAGGTCGATTGGTCACCTAAAATATGGTCTGCGAGAGTTCGGGGGTTCGGGAGTACGGTTACGTTAAAACAACTTTGTTAAAACGCCCAAAAATTGGCACCTTAGTTGATTTTAATTTTGTTTTACTTTGCTTTTAAAACTTTTCAGTTAATTTAGATATTTTAACTGAATTAGTCGAAAATGTGGATTTTGGTAATTTATTTGGATAAAATTTGATACTTCCGAACCATGGACTCTGCCGAGTCATTTGGACACGGAAGATTTTGATTCCGAACCATGGACTCTGCCGAGTCATTTGGACACGGAATTTGGTGAAATTTTAAACAATTTTATCCATATTGTAAAAATATGGATTTTTATTTCTTTATTTAATTTATTTATTAAAAAAAAGTTTGATATTTTCCAAACCGTAGATCCTGCCGGATCATCCGGATATGGAAATTGATTTAATTTATTATAATTATTTAATTCTTATTATTATGGAATTAATTTTTAAATGGTAATTCTTTTTGTTTATGAATGATTTTTAAATCTAACTAAAAATTTATTTTCATATTTTTACTTCTTTTTTTACTTTCTTTCTTTTTTTTTTCTTTTTTAATTTCTTTTTTTTCTTCTTTCTTATTCTTTTCTTTCTTTCTTTTCTTTTTTTTTTTTCTTTTATCTTTCTTTTATTTTTCTTATCTAATTTTTCTTGTTTAATGAAGGATATTTATTATTTAAAGAATTACTCAATTTATAAAAGAATTTAAAAAAATAATTAATTTTTATTTAATAAAAAGTTAATTAAAAGGAATCAAAGGGTTTAAAAAAATAAAAATCTTTGATCATGGTACGGGGCGTTGTTACTCAGCCAGACCCTCTTCACCAGGTGAAGCAGCTCAAAAGCGGGCACGAGACAGTTTCCAGCCAATATACCATGAATTAAAAAAAAATATTTTCGACTTAACAACATGTTTCAGATTTATTTTACATATATATATTTTTTATGGCTAATTTCTTTAAATGAAATGAGTTTAACCATAAAATAAAGAAAAATTAAATAACAATAAATAAAGCGGAGGTTTTCTTCTTTTTTTTTTTAATTTTAATTTATATCTCTGAAAATATATCTAATTAATAAGTCTAAAATATTTAAGAGAAATTCAATTATTTTTTTTATTTATTTTTTTGTTATTTTTGAAATCATTTGTCTAAGATTTTTATAAAGGAAACAAAAAGTTATATCTTTTCATTATTTTAAAAGAAATCAGTAAAATATTACTGAATAAAATATTAACCCAAAATTTTTATTCTTTTTATTAATAAAGAAAACTAAAATAAAATTATTTTATTATTTTAATAAATAATTAATATATTAGTCCCAAAATTTTATTTTTAACAAAGAAAAGTTTATTTATATACTTTATTTAAAAATATTTCCAAGGCATGGATCCTGGCGGATCATTTGGTCATGGATTTTTTAATTTTTTTTAAATTTTAATTATTTAATTAGTTATTAATTTTAATTGGATTTTTCTTGAATTTTTATTTTAAATATCATTATTAAAAAAATATTTAAAAAGAATTGATTTAATCATGTTTGTTTATTAATTTTAACAAAAAGTTCACTTTGTTATCTTTAAAGAAATAATAAAAAATGTATTCCAAAATAAAAATAATTGGCTTTTAAATTTTATTAGCCTTAATAATTAATTACAAAAGAATCTTCTTTTAGGTTTTTTTATTTATGGGTAAAAGGTGAATTAAATAAATTAAATTATATAAAGAAAAATTAATAAAGTGGGGCTTTTTGGCCATCCACTTGAAAAAAAAATAATAAATGTTAGCAAAATTTAATTAAATTAATTATTAACAATAATAATAAAAGTTAATTAAGTCAAAAATAATAAAAGTTAGCCAAATTAATTAAGTTAATTAATTAACAACAATAAATAAAAGTTAGCCAAGTTTAATTAAGTTAATTAATTAACAACAATAATAAAAGTTAGCCAAGTTTAATTAAGTTAATTAATTAACAACAATAATAAAAGTTAGCCAAGTTTAATTAAGTTAATTAATTAACAACAATAATAAAAGTTAGTCAAGTTTAATTAAGTTAATTAATTAACAACAATAAATAAAAGTTAGCCAAGTTTAATTAAGTTAATTAATTAACAACAATAATAAAAGTTAGCCAAGTTTAATTAAGTTAATTAATTAACAACAATAATAAAAGTTAGTCAAGTTTAATTAAGTTAATTAATTAACAACAATAAATAAAAGTTAGCCAAGTTTAATTAAGTTAATTAATTAACAACAATAATAAAAGTTAGCCAAGTTTAATTAAGTTAATTAATTAACAACAATAATAAAAGTTAGCCAAGTTTAATTAAGTTAATTAATTAACAACAATAAATAAAAGTTAGCCAAGTTTAATTAAGTTAATTAATTAACAACAATAAATAAAAGTTAGCCAAGTTTAATTAAGTTAATTAATTACAACAAAAATAAAAGTTAGACAATTTAATTAATTATTAACAACAATAATAATAAAGGTTAGTAAAAATTAGCAAGTTAGTTGTTAGTTGCTAATAACAAAAAAAAAAAAAGGTTAGTAATAATAACAATAATAAACAAATAAATAAACAAGTAAAAAAAAATAAATGAGTTAGTTAATTAATTTTCTGCAAAGACAAAATAAAAAGGTTAGTGACCTAATAGAAAGAAATTGAAAAGATGAAGGACTGAAAGGAGGTTTTACCCTTAAAAATTAAAATTGAATATGGAGAAAGAATCAGAGGCGACGCGAGGGAGGAGGGGGGGTGACGGGGCTGGGCAGGCGGAGACGGCGAGGGCGCAGGGCGGCCGGGCGACGGCGACGAGGGCGCGGGGCGACGGCGGCGAGGGTAACGGCGGCCGGGACGACGGCGGCGAGGGAGCGGGGCGACGGCGGCAGGACGGCTGGGTGCGGCGGCGCGAGAAGGCAGGACTGCTGGGCGCGGCGGCAGAACGGCAACGACGGCGGCGACGGCGACGGTGATGGCGTAGGAGCGACGGCGACGGCGAGATGGCGGCGGTAGGGCGACGGCAGCGGGATAGGACGGCGACAGAAAAAGAAAGAAAGAGAAAACGGAGGAAGAATGTAGTCAAAACGTAAGAAAAAATAATTTTGGGACTGTTTTGGCAGAGGGAGGAGAGGCTAGGACTAAGGCTTCTATTTTCTCTTTTTTTAAAACGGAGCTCTGAACTTTTTTGTCTAATTTTCTATATGTTCAGCATTGAATTTGGGGGGGTATTTATAGAAGGAGATTAGCTGAACTGTGGACGGATAAATTAATAAAAAATATCAAACTTATCTTTTAAATTGGTAAAATGACAGTTTCAGTCCTTTACGTTACTCCAGCTCTGGATAAGCTCAGAAGCTTCTGATTTTGACAATTTTAACGTTTTCTGTCAATTTGGGCTAGAAACGTCCGTTTAGGCCCAAAATTGACGTGAAAAATTACCCAAAGCTCCTGAAACTTTCAGAATTTGTCAGTTTTGTCCGAAACTTCTCAATTTTGTCATTTTTACCTCAAACTTTTAATTTTTTTGTCATTTTTTTCTGAAATTTTATTTTTATTCCAAACACATACATATTCGCACATATATTATTTTAAATCAAATCTTCTCAAAATAAAAATATATTTTAAACTAATTAACATAATTAAAATTTTTTAGCAATAATAATAATAATAATAATAATTTTTTAATTAGTTTTTTTTAAAATTTTTAAAAAAAAGGCCGGACGAAATTGGGTGTCAACAGTACCCGTTAAGGTCTTTGTTGTTGGCTCCCCTAACAAAAATTTATGGTTCCACCCTGCAAGCAGTTGTCCTTCCTCTTTCTCATTCATTTCGTCTCTCCTATTAATACGAGATTTCTGTATTTTCAGTTTTATATTTTTAAAATCATGTTACCACTTGTTTTTATATGTATGTCCCATAACTTTATTTGTTATTTGATTTTCATTTAATTTTTCATTTGTGTTGAATTTTAATTTTCATTTTATTTCATTGAGTCTATATGTTGTTTTTAACGAATAGTTATATTACAAGAAGAGTCATAAAAAAAAAAAAAGACCTTTCTCCCTATCTCATAATGAAAAATTATTTGTTTATATTTCCTGAAAGGTAAAAAGTTACCATTGTTTATCCGCTTGTCTATTATACAGACTTACTAAAAACAATCTTTTCTTAAATTATATGAAAACACAAAAAAGCCATCATTTGTATTACGGAGGGAGTATTATAAAATCTGTTGTAGCCTTATACTTTATTTCACCCTACCTAAGTCTACCCTTTGACTAAAAATAAGAGCAACTTCTAATTTATACTCTATCATAAGCACTTTTGACTTTTTGAACTTAAATTTGACTTGATAGTATTAAAGATGTTTGAAAGGTAATATTTCAAATTAAAATGTATCTATCATATACATATAAAATTGACATACTTATGTGGTATTTGATAATAAATTACTGAAATCATTGTTGAAAATACCAATCTTTTTAAAATATATAAATTATCAAATTTACCCCCATAAGATATACTCTCTCCATCACACATTCTTTGTACCATTTGATTTTTTCACTTATTTTGACTTGAATTTATTCATATTAGTATTTATTTAAATTTTTTTTAAAAATATATTTAGAAACTATATGTCTTGATTTATCATTCTTATATAAAAATTCTTTATTTATATATTAAAATGTTAAAAATAAAAAAATATATATTAATTGCTGAAAAGTGAATGGTGCAAAAAATATGGAACAATGGAGTAATTTTTGGAGTTGTCACTATATATAGGTATTTATTGAAAATTATTGTTACATGGAATTTTAGGTCTTTTAGTTTTAAACCTAATCCTAAGTCATAATTATCTCATTCTCACTCTATAAATACATTCCTATTTTCACAGATCATCATCGACCAAGCATGTGAGTGTAATTTTACTGAATTTTTGACGTTGTTATACATATATGATATAAAGCGAAAAACCCGTAATTGTTGTTCTGATTTTGTTCAGTTCTCGGTCCTCTAGTTAGTAGAAACTATTTTTGAACCGAGCCTATTTCAAGTTAGTTCGGTTTCCACTATAAAGCTGAACCAACTCAAACCATACTCACACATAGTTATAGGTATATGGTATAAACCGAAAACCCAGAATCATGTTCTGATAATGTTTGTTTCTTGTGTCTTGGATTAAATAGGAAATTTTTAGAATTAAGCCTATTTCAAGTTGGTTCGGTTTCATTAGAAACCTGAACCACACTCAAGCGTTCAATGTCTGATGACCGAAACGTAAAAGTTGGATGGCCAAGTGAGATATTTTACCTAAAAAACAGAATCTTGTTTTGCCGGGGAAGAAAGGTTTTCGGTCTGCCCGTTCGTTCCTTTCCCTCACACTCTGCATCGTCTCTCTTCAAAGAAACGCTTTTTTCTGGTTGGTTGGTCCCGCTCCTTTTAACGACCGAATTCACAGGCTGGCCCTTCGTCCCGAATTTGTGAGCTTTTAACTCTCCATTTCTCTTCCCTTATTTTCTTTTTTCGTTTTCCCTTTTTCTCTTATTTTTTATTTTTTCAAATTTTTCTTCAATTCAATTACCTCTCAGCAAAAATATGCTCTTTTCGTGCTGAATTTGTTACTACTGTTGCTTTCTCCTAGTTCCTTGATGATTCATCATCTGGGTACTCTTTGATTTGACGATTCTACTGTGTTTTAGGGGCAGGTTCACATCTCTTGGTTTGGGGGCCAAGAAGTTTCCTATCAGCGAACATATGTCATTGAATTTTTTTTCTCTGTGTTCATGTTGTTGTTTCCTGTTTGAGTTGGGTAACAGAACTTGAAAAAGTTTCTTGATTAGTGCCTTCCTTGGGGAAGATAATCATAAATGGGTAACAAAAGGTGTTCCAGCCCTTTGGTTTTCTCAGTTTTGCGCTCCTTTTTTAAAAATTCGGGTCTTGGTTTTTCTGTCTGAGGAACCTATAGCTCACTGGGCTTCTGGGGATGAGTCCTTTGGTTGCACAAGATTATTTTTGTACAATCTGAATTCAAGTGAGTAATTATCCGAGTGGGTTTTCCTTTGCATTGTTCAATTCTTGCTTTTTGCTAACCTGGTGAAATTTGTGCAGGATGGGAAGGGTTAAGCTGAAGATAAAAAGGTTAGAGAGCACTAGCAACAGGCAAGTGACGTATTCAAAACGGAGAAATGGCATCTTGAAGAAAGCCAAGGAATTATCAATACTATGCGACATTGACATAATCCTTCTCATGTTTTCTCCGACCGGGAAGCCTACATTATTCCATGGCGAGAGAAGGTACTAACAATGGCACTGGTTTTTTGTATTTCATCTCTAAGCACTACTATTATTTTATCCTTTTTATCTTATTCACGGAATAATATATTAACATGTGCCAATCTTTTTATTTATGGTTTTGTGATCAAAACCTTCATGCTTATTCAAGTATCCAACTGCCTCATGAAAGCTTCCAATTTATGGTGTGTTTCCAATGACCCTCTGACATGTCATGCAATGCTAGGTGGTTGCTAGAGGAAGTAAGAGTACCTAGATCATATGAGACTGGATAGAAACTCTTTTGTGCCTCATATGCGCAAACTTCACTTGGAATGTTGGTAGTTAGTTTTGTCCCCTCAGTTGGTTATGGAAAATATGCAGCAGTATCAGGATTATGATACAAAATAAGCTGCTGGACTTTTAATGTTATTTATACTGTGTCCTACCTGTATGCTCAGCTTTGACATGCATTATTATCATAGTGTTGCCAATTCAAGCTTGCTTGGAACTTTGGACATGGTTTTTTCAGTTTATTGTTTACTAGCACATAGACATGCATGATGGATATTGGTTCCTCGGCCATATATTTTACCAATAATTTATGCAGGCATATTTTACACCTTTGTGAATTACTGAAGATTCTTCTTGCTTTATGTTGTTTGTTATTTCCTTTTCTTTTTATCAGCAATATTGAAGAGGTTATTGCCAAGTTTGCTCAATTAACTCCACAGGAAAGGGCAAAAAGGTAAAAGACATTACGTGTGGCTAAGCTTGTCAAATTGAGCTGGGACTGTGGGTAACTGACTGTGATTTTTATGAAACAGGAAACTGGAGAGCCTTGAAGTAAGCCTCACCAAGATTCCCTTCTCTGAGGCATTCTGTTTCTATTGTATACTTGCCATATCTCCACTAATATTTTGGTACGTCTGTTCCAACAGGCTCTGAAGAAAACCTTCAAGAAATTGGATCATGATGTAAATATACAGGACTTCATTGGCTCAAAGTATGTAATGTCTGTTGTTTACTTTTCTCTGAAACCATTACCTTCAATAAGATGGGAGCAGAATCTAACTTCTCACTCTCTCTCTTTGTTTTCTCCCCCTTTTTCTTCTGGCAGCCCAACAGTTGAGGTACAGAAGTTATGGCAGTTTCATACTTCTTCTTTCACCTCCTTTTTTATGGCTTTTAGAGTTTTAAATATCAGTGGTATGTTTTTATTTTCAGGAATTGACTAATGAAGTCTCGGTTCTCCAGGCTCAACTTAATGACGTTCATAAAAGACTGAGGTAAGGTTTTATAGTTTTCTGGTCATAGAGCATGTCCTTGTATGAGATGAGAGGCCAAGCACATGTCTATGAGGTTTTCTATTTAATGAAATACTTCATCCACAAGCATGCACTGTAGTACGCAAGCTAAATTCATATTCAGGCAATATTCAGTGTAGCAGTTTTCTGAAAGAAGGATTACTGATAATACAGTTACAACTTTAGGATCTTCAAAAACTACTAAGGCAATGTCTGGAACTCTTATCATATCTTGAGAAGATATAATGTTCGTTTTCGGAATCTCATTTGCTAACTTTGTTCCAAACATTTAATTTTCTACATTGCAATGCATAGAAATGCATCCCTCCACCTTAAGTTTGTATTGAAAGTCATCTTCATCATCTTTAGCTTCATACTGCACCTCAATCTCAACTGTGTTGAGGTCACCAGCACAAAGTCCATAATGCGGTGAACTATTAAAAGTCACATTTACACTATAAATCCGTGCAAAAGGACAAAAAATTGACATGGTTTTATTGAACGCACTTCTTGATGTGGCTCTTGTGAGGGGATAATACTTGAAAGGGTAAAATGTATTTTTAATTCGTCTTATGTTGTCATTTCAGCTACTGGTGTAATCCTGATAAGATAGATAATATAGAACATCTTAGCCAGATGGAAGAATTATTGAGGGAATCGATTGAAAGAATCCATCTGCACAAGGTACAGTGTGCTTTCCTTTTACCTTTAATTACGCTTGGAAACAAATATGTTTATAATGCCTGTAGCGAAGGTGTTTCATTTTATTCATGTAGTTGTGTAACCATGTGAGCTACAGAGGGAACCCATCAATTATTTCTGTTGTTAGGAAAATTTTGGAAAGCACCAACTTATGTCACTTGAGTGCACTGGTCAGGTAGTAACTCCCTTTAAATGTAGATGTCTACACACAATTACATCACTATCTGTTCTTGAAAGATTTGACTCATAGCAGGAACTTACATGCAGGACAATGTTCGAAAGCTCCAATTTATGTCACTTGAATGCACAAATCAGGTAGGAAAAGCTAAGTATATTAGAATTTCTTCTTCTTTGCTCTTTGGCACAGATTACTATATATAGATCTGTGTCCATGCACGTGTGCACAAGTTATTATATTACCATTTAAAATCTTAAATGACTCCTTCTGGCATCAGTTCCAGAGTGGAATGCCATTACCATTCATCGTGGGTGGGCTGCAGGAAGCACAAACTTTTTCATGGCTGCCTAACAATGACAAGCAACTTATGTTGCCCAATGATCCCAGCTTCCAACCTCATCGGTTAGTGTTTCTTTCTCGACATGAAAATTAGTGTCATGCCATTCATCTTTAATGGTCATACTATATTTGTCTCCATATTTAAGCTTAACTGATTATAAGCTTCTTCTTTTTAAATAACACTCACTCTGCAAAGTGGTTTCACAGTTACCTTGCTGTTTTAGCTCACAATACTTCTGCATATTTCCCTGTTCTTTTTGTCTCTTTTCCCCCTTTAGAGATCCAGAGTGTTCAGATGCCTCACTTCCAAGCTATTCTGGTTTTATGAGCTCCTGTAAACAGTCAGAGATTGGGAATACAGGACAACAAGGTGACAGTATGGGGCGGGAAAATGGCTCCTTGAACGAGTTATGTGGCAGTGCTTTTGGTGGTTTTCAACTTGGTGAACAATATTCCTATCCGTTATATGGTACTCTTAATGTGCATGATGATGAGAAGGTAAAACCTGATATGGACGTGAACTTACAAGTAAATCCTTTGGTCTATCAAGTTAAGAGCAATCTTGAACTCCCCAAATCCATGTGTGGGAATGGACATCAAACTTGGATTCCATCACCTGGCTCTTGTGGAATTCCAGTGGTTGAGGACAAGTCATATCAACAGGTGAGTGGCCTTTCTTTGTTCAGATTGGTTGCCTAATTAATACTGTGAATTTGATTAGGTTATACTGTTTGATTATAACGTTAAAAGTGCTCAATCGTTTAGCAATTGCATTGGTCAATTTGTTCTATTGAAACATTTACAAGACCATATTCTAAATCAGGTGCTGGTTAGTATGTGATGGTCATTTTTGAAGACTTTGATCCTCATTGCAGCAGGTTATCAGACTATTCCACTAATTTAACCATAACCTTAACAACAAGATGGTTATAGTTTGCTAACATGTCCTCTTGGACATCATTCATCTCATATCAAATCAGTTGTAGCTGGTGAATACTGAATATGTCTTCTTGTATTTTGACTGGCTTATCTAATTGGACAAGTTGCACCGTATTTATGGTCTTGTGGATTTTCTTTCCTGTGCCGTGCATTGTTTGCATCTACTGAAAGAATCAAGAAACCTGAATCGGGTTGGTTTACTCTTTGACCATTTTGCAGCAGCCTAATCAACTTTCATGACTCAGAAGACCAATCACCTGCATTGCAGCCTATTAACATGTTTGAAAGTCGACTTTCATTCATGTGGTTGAAGCACATCGGCTGTAACCAACAATGTAGCCTACTGAAGATGATGCATGTGATGCAGTACATGAAGTCAATCTTCAGATGAGTAAGTTGCTATCCGGTATGTGAAGTCGGTTCCAGATAAGTTGCTAAGCGGCTCGCATTGTATACTGGTGAAATCTCACAAGAATAGTGGCTTATGTATATGATCCTTTTGTTTTAGAAGCATAGTTACAGATTTTCAACAGAATGGGTTCTTGAAAAGATCTCCCATGTCACCCATGTTGTAGAATCAATATAGATGTAGAAGATGAGTGTAATACTTGGCTTACATGGCTTTAGTTAAAACAACAAAACATTCAGAGTTAACTTTTTATTTTCCTTCTCCTTTTTTAACAAGGAAATCATAATGGACTAAAATATTCTCATCAAATCTCGTACATATGGTCGTTGAACTTTATTTCCGTACCCATGGCCGTCCACCGTTTGATCTTTAAAATTATGTCCACTGAAGAATTGTTAAAAAATGCAGAAATTGTGGTTGGAAAATGTAACTATTTCAGATGTGAAAACTCACAGGAGGAAAGTGCAATACTGAATTAAGATAGATTTTTTTTTAGTTTTAGCAATCCAAAATTAAGATACATTATTCTTTTATTTATTGTAGCAGGTGCAGAATTTATAGGACTGAAAGACTTATCAATATTGGATCTGTATTATTTTTGGTTAAGGTACTTAGTGCTCTAATGAATACAGTTTTGAAATATTAATAAGTGGATTGTCACGAAAAAGTTTGATGAGCATTTTCGGATTTAAGCCAATCAATATCCAAGACCAAAACCAACTTAGGTATATGAAAAATTAAAAGGAAACATGATGAAGAAGTGACGCAAGAGAGATTTCATTGCTTGTAAAAAAGCACAACTTTTTTTTATATAAGGAAGTGTGATCTAATGTCTAAAGACTTTAGACAAACTTATTTTAAGTATAGAATTAGAAAATAAATTTTAATTAAGATTCTTTGTTGTCTTATTTATTGCTGGGTTTATTTGTTTCTTTTAATAGTCAATCTCTTTCCTTTTATATTTATTTCATTTATGTTTTCACCTCTTATAAATCAGGGAAACAAGACTTTTGGAGCCAGTTTTGATGTTATTGAATTAAGAGATTTCCCTTCTTTTGGTTTTCTTCTTCTTCTTCTCCTCTTTTGTGTTCTCTTTTTTTTGTTCTAGTCCTATTTGCCCTACATCAAATTTGGTATCGGAGCCGAAATTCCACACTTCCCCTTCCATCATTGCTTCTACAATAAATAAGAAAGAGGGTTGCGTCACTCCAAGTAATTGCGCAAGCCAGCAGCCTGTGGATTAATCGTTGAGTTATAAAGGAAATCCAAAATTCAGTTGTTTGCTGAAGCTTGTTAATTGAAGCGAAGGGAGAAGTACTTGTGACAACTAAGGAGCACTTGCGACAACAAAAGTAACAAGCAAATTGCAAGGGTGGTGATCGCTTCATCTTTGATCATTGCACTTGGTTATTGACATCCTTTGACTAAGGCTCAAAGAAGTTAGCTTAAAAAAAAAAACCTTTTTCTCTCACTTTGATTTTGTAGTAGGTGATAACTTCTCTTTAAGCTGTTGAATATTTCGCAATTAGCTTTACTTATATTTCGTTCTTAGGTAGTCAATCATTTGCCTAAGTCCAAGTAAAAAAAAAAAAAACCTTTTACAAAGGTTTTTGTTTGTTTGCTCTTATATTTGCAACTAGACACATCAGTAGCATTAAGTTTATTTACCTCTTTGATTGTGGCATCATTGCTTGTTATTTTTTAAGTTATTCATTGCAATCTTTTGTGAGATTTTTGCTTGCATATCATGACTAACTGGGGCAGGAATAACAACCATTCTCATGATTCAGACCATAATCATGAACCTGAAGTCACACATGAGAGGATGTCGAGTCTGGAAGATAGGTTAATTAGAATCGAAGAAGCCATCAACCAATTGGGTAGGATTGAGAAAGGAAAAAACCATGAATCGGAAGAAGACCAATCTGTAAGGCAATCCACTTTTGCCGAAAACATTGATGACTTAATCCAAGCCTGGTTAGGTCAACAAACACCCTTCGCACTGCTGAGAAACACTCGGCCTATTAGGATGCCTAAAAATTTTTTCCCAACTATAGGGGATAACTTTACCACCCATGATTTAGATAGGGAAAGCCCTAGGACATCTCTTCAGGATTAGGCTTATGACCAGGGTGATAGAAGGGACAACTCTAGAAACCCTCAGGAAGATTGGGGAGTTACTAGGATGGTAAAAATAGACATGTGGTCCTATGATAGTAAGTTAAATGCCAATGACTTCTTGGATTAGTTGGAAGAGTTAAAGGAATACTATGATTGGTATCACATGACTAATCTGGAGCGAATTCGGTTTGCTAAATTGAAGTTGGTAAGACCAGCCAAGAAGAACTGCCATGGGGTTGAACAATCACTAGAAAACATGAATGAACCCCTAATTAGGTAGTGGACTGTTATGAAATGAAAGCTAACTGAAAAATACCTTCCCACTTTTCATAGGAGACAACTGTATGACCAGTTGCTTAACCTTAAGCAAACTTCTATTGTGTCTAATTACATGGAAAGATTTGATGAACTTATGTTACGAGTAGGGATCAATGAGGTCGAGTTCCAAACTATGGGCAAGTTCGTGAATCGGTTGAGTGGAGATATCAAGAGAGACGTTGAGTTAAATATGCCCAATACTGTAGAGGAAGCCTACCAACAAGCATTAAGGCTAGAGACCTATTTTAGATCTAAAGGTAAGGAACTGTACCGAGTTTCATAACCTGGGCATACCCCTCCGAGACCTAACACCTAACCTTTGCTAAGACTCATTCACAAGAACTTAGAGGAACTCTGCCTACCACCCTTAATGGACTTCGTCTGAACCCAAATACCGAATGCCACAACTGCCATGGTAAAGGTCACATCGCAGCCTGATGTCTTCATTGAACCTTAGTAATCGACTAAGAACTTGATGACTAGCCCCTTGATGAGGACGAAGTAGTCAACCAAGTAGAGAATTTTGGTGATGAAGGTGAACTTGATGGGTTACCATTAGTTGGGGAACACTATAATGTTGTGAGGTGTGTACTTTTTGCTACGAAAGCTCTCATAAGCAGCAAGGATGATGACTGGAAGAGAACTAGCATTTTTCACACTTTCATTAAGTGTGGCGAGCGTGGTTGTAAGCTAGTGATTGACGGGGGTAGTACCATGAATGTGATAACTAAAGCAGCCATAGCTCGTTTGAACCTTAAGGTTGAACCACACCTTACACTTTTTAGGGTAACTTTGATTGACAAAACCACATTTTCTATCATTGAGAGATGTCTCGTTCATTTGTATATTGGGAATTATAAAGAGGAGGTTTACTGTGATGTTTTAGCTATAGACGTATCCCATATTTTGCTTGGACGACCTTGGTTGTATGACTTAAACGTAACTCACCATGGTAAAGCCAACATCTACGAATTCAGGTACATGGGTTGGAACATCATTCTTAATCCTGCTAGGCCAAACTACAAGGACGTTACATCCCAGTCAAGTCTAGCTATAACAATACCAAACAGAGCCATAATCCAGCTTTTGAACGGTAAGACTTTTTTGCAAGAAAGCCTAACAAGCGGGTATGTGTTTGCTGTAGTAGCAAGGGAGATCATATTCAGCAACTCAAATTCTCAATCGACACACCCAGCTGAGATTTTTAATCTCTTACAGGAATTTTCTAATATTATGCATGCTGAACTCCCCTTAGAACTACCGCCTATGAGGGAAATTCAACATGCCATTGATTTAGTCCCAGGGTCTCAGTTACCTAACCTTCCCCATTACAAGTTGAACCCAAAGGACCGTGAAGAGTTAAACAGGCAAGTGGACAAACTTTTAGCTAGAGGATTCATTAAGCACAACCTTAGTCCTTGCGCAATCCCAGCCTTGTTAGCACTGAAGAGTGATGGTAGTTGGAGATTGTGCATAAACAGTAGGGCTATTAATAAAATCACCACTAAGTATTGGTTTCCCATACCTAGAATTAAGGACATGTTAGACATGTTAGCTGGCCCTAAGTGGTACTCTAAGATAGACTTGTGTAGTGGCTACCACTAGATTAGGATTAGGCCGGGAGGTGAGTGGAAAACTGCTTTTAAGACCCAATATGCTTTGTATGAGTGGTTAGTTATGCCTTTCGGGTTGTCTAATGCACCTAGCACCTTTGTGAGGGTTATGACACATGTCCTTCAACTGTTCCTAGGCAAGTTTCACATCGTTTACTTTAATGACATCTTAGTTTACAGCCGGTCTAGAGAGGAACAGGTTGAGGAACAGGTTGGTCACTTACATAAGCTTTTTGATACCTTTCGAGAGTCTAAGCTGTATGTGAACCTTAAGAAGTATAGTTTTTTTCAAGATAAAGTGCTTTTCTTAAGTTTTATAGTGGGTGCACAAGGGATAGAAGTTGAACCTAGCAAAGTGAAAGTCATTAGAGAGTGGCCTGAACCTAGTACAATTTCAGATGTTTGAAGTTTCTTAGGTTTAGCAATTTTTTATAAGTGTTTCATTAAGGGTTTCGGCACCATCATTATTCCTGTATTGGACTGTCTTAAGAAGGGTGAATTTAAATAGACCTTAGCAGCCTTTAAGTCATTTTAAGAAATCAAGGTGAGGTTGATTGAAGCACCCGTGCTTCGGCATCCCGACTTCAGTAAAGTATTTAAGGTGTCTTGTGATGCCTTTAGGGTAGGGGTAGGAGGTGTCCTTGGTTAAGAGGGTTATCTTGTAGCTTTCTTTAGTGAAAAGCTATCTGAGCCTAAGCAGAGGTACTCCACCTATGACAAGAAATTTTATGTTGTGGTCCAATCCTTTAGGTTTTGGAGATACTATCTTTTACCTCACAAGTTCATCCTTTTCTCCGACCATCAAGCTCTAGGGTACCTTAGTTCTCAAATGAAGCTTACTCTCGTTATACTAAGTGGTGTGCCTTTCTAAATGAACACAAATTTGTACTTAAGCATAAGACAGGTGTTGAAAACAAGGTAGCTGATGGGCTTAGTAGAATGATCAGCACCCTTCAAGTGCAAAATGTTAAGGTCCTGTGGGTTGATAGGATAAAAGATGACTACCAAACATGTGTCGATTTTGGTAAAATCTACCAAGTTGTTAGTGGTGGGGATAGGAGAAAGTATAATGACTTCCTTATTTTGGATGGTTACTTATTCAGGGCTAATAAGTTGTGTGTTCTTCGTACTTCACTTAGAGATTTTATAATTTGAGAGTTACATGTAGGAGGGTTGGCTGGACATTTTGGGAGGAATAAGACTATTTCATTGGTTGAGGATAGGTTTTATTGGTCTTTTTTAAGGAAAGATGTGGAGAGAATTGTGTCTAGATGTCGAACGTGTCAGTTAGCTAAGGCTAGAAAGAAGAACACTAGGCTTTATACACATCTTCCACCGCCACATGCTCCTTGGAAGGATTTATGCATAGATTTTATGTTAGGTTTACCTCGGATTGCTCGAGCTCATGACTCTATCTTGGTTGTGGTTGATAGATTTTTCAAAATGGCTTATTTCATTCCCTGTTGTAAACAAAATGATGCATCCTATATTGCTAAGTTGTTCTTTAGAGAGGTAGTTAAGTTACATGGATTACTAAATTCTATAGTGTCTGATAGAGATGTCAACTTTGTGAGCTATTTTTTGAAGACCATTTGGAAATTATGTGGAACCAACTTACTTTTCTCATTTGCCTTTCACCCCCAAACTAATGGCCAAATAGAGGTTGTTAATCATAGTCTTGGAGACATGCTTAGATGTATTGTTGGTGAAAAATAGGATACATGGGATTTGTTGTTGTCTAATGTTGAGTTTTCCTATAACAACTCTGTTAATAGGACAATGAGATTGAGCCCTTTTGAGTGTGTCTATATATACAAGCCTTGCACTCTCCTTGACTTAGTTCCTCCTCCCCCTCACTTATAGGTTTCTGAACCTGCAGAATCATTTGCCCAACATATCCATGATTTGCATGCTGAGATTAAACAAAAGATTGCCATGAGTAATTTGAACAATAAACTTGCTGCTGATGTGCATTGTAGGGGTAAGGAATTTAATATTAGTGATGCAGTAATGGTTCGCATAAGACCTGAGCTATTATCGAAAACTAATTTTAAAAAGTCACATGATATAGCCATGGGCCTGTTTTTTATTTTAAAGAAGCTTAGACCAAATGCATGTGTGCTTGATTTGCCTGCTGAATTTAATATTAGTCTTGTCTTTAATGTGGAAGATTTATCACCTTATCGAGGCACCATTGAGCCTCTTGTTTTGTCAAGTGGACCTTTTGCAGGAACACCCATCCCAAAGACCTCTCAGTTCCTTGAGCCAAAGGATGAGATTGACAACATTCTTGATGGTGAGTTCCTGAGTTATACTATTGCTGGTGGTCGTTGTTATTTAGTTTAGTAGAAAGGACGCTCGCCTTCGGATGCTACTTGGCTATTTGAGGAGGACCTTTGTAAGTTGGATCCAGAGTTCTTAGATTGGTATTTGTAGTCACACTCGACGGGGTCGAGTTTCTTTCAACCGGGGGAGAATGATGTAGTGCCTAAAGACTTTAGGCAAACTTATTTTAGGCGTAGAATTAGAAAATAAATTTTAATTAGAATTATTTGTTATTTTATTTATTGGTGGGTTTATTTGTTTCTTTTAATAGTTTATTTCTTTCTTTTTATATTTATTTCCTTTATGTTTTCCCCTCCTATAAATAAGGGAAACAAGACTTTTGGGAACATTTGAGAGATTTTCCTTCCCCTGGTTTTCTTCTTCTTCTCTTCTTTTATGTTTTCTCTTTTGGTTTTAGGCCTATTTGCCCTACATCAAAGTGCCCTTGGGCATATACATTTTGATATCGATTGTTCTGTAATAAACAAATTATCCTAACTGCATCTTTATTACTAGAAAATCGAAAGAAAATTATGCAATTGGATTAGAAGCAGACTGAGTAATCCTACAAGCACCCTGTGGAGGGTAGTTCCTTTGGAGCTTAATATACCCACCCTCACCTCAATTTTGACCATGTGAGTTCTTGATTAGCGAATAATCATACACTTCCTCCATTGTTCCATAGTCAACAATTGGAATTCCATGGTCACCAAGTTCTGTGCTTTTTGAGCTTGGTTTGAAGCCATCAGGAGCCTTGAAGCCCAATTTCTTGGCAACGAATTCATCTTGTCAGCGAATTCGAGCTTCAGCCAGTAAGTCCTGTTGCTCTTGTTGTTAAAGTTCTCTATATATTTTAGGTTCTCCCTAAAAATCCTAAAATGCTTGAGCTGCTATGCTTTGCCGTGATACTTGATGGAGTGCGTCTCCATCCATTTATTGATGTTGCAAGTATTTATTGGCCATTTTGGCTAACTCAATTTGGGTTCGTAGTAGCTACTAATTCTATTTGAAGAAAAATACTTGGTTTATTATGAAATTGTAGTATTTGTTAGAATTATAAAATGATATCCTGCAACAATATGATTTAATATGAGAAAAGTATATCTATCAGTTAAGATTTTAAGGATTTACTGATGATATGAGAGGTAGATTAATAAAACAACAAATTGCTATTTGTCTATTTGATTTGATTTTTTTTTCATAAGTTACAATATCTTAATTTAGATACAAGATTTGTTGTTATAATTTCATAATGATAATTTTAGCACAAATCTTACAACATTATATCTCTGTCATTGCATACTCTATAAAATAAAAAGGAAAAAAAATTTACTTTCTCTCAACTTAACCGCAGCTAAAAAATTCTCATCTGGTATCTTTCTTTCTCTTGGACTTTGATTTGGATTTTGCTGATTCTTTTTCATTTTTTTATTATTTGATTGACTTTATCCGATGTTATCTATGAGATTTATAGTGTATGTAATCTCTTTCCAGTTTTGCTGTTCAAGAAGGAATTGAGACTTTCATAGGGTAGATTTTCGATTGAAGATGAATACTGATGGATCTAAATTTTCTTTTAGGTTTACAGAAATTTTGGCTCCATTGGGGTGTTCTGACACTTGGCAATAAATATGGAGACAATTGTATAAAATAAAATCAATCTTTATTTTTTATGTTTTATAGGTAATCTTTGTATGTGTGTGTGTGTGTGTGTATAAGGCTTTTAATGTCTGGTTGGTTACAGTAGTGTCTGGTTACTGTCAGTTTTGTTTAGGCTTTGTTCTAGTTAGCTGTAAGTTCTTAATTTGAAATTTATTCTGGTGTACATGGAAGGTTCAATTTCATCCGATTCTTTTCTTTTCATTCAATGTCATAGGAAGGAGGAGCCTTTTAGTGGTTAGTTTTATATTCCTGTTGTCTTTTAGAGCATTATATTCTTATTGTCCTTTAGAGCCTTATATCATCACTAGAAAAAGGTGATTTAGAGCCTTTTAGTGGTTAGTTTTATATTCTTGTTGTCTTTTAGAGCATTATATTCTTATTGTCCTTTAGAGCCTTACATCATCACTAGTAAAAGGTGATTTAGCAACTGGAAAATTAGCGACAACTAAAAATAGTCAATAGTTAAAGATGACAAACAGTCTAAAAGTTCGGTGAAATTGATACTTATTTATCACTAAAATGTAGTGATGACTTGCTTTTACTAATTTAGTGACGGTAAGATCCTAAAAGTTAGCAGCGGTTAGCCTTCGCTAAGTCTCGGCTAAATTTTGTGACACATAGCCATCGTTAAAAGCCAATGAAATAGCTACAGTTAGTTGTCACTAAAATACGGCCTAAGTAAAAACGACTTGCCATCACTAGCCGTATAGGAGCTTTCACTAGTTAGTCATTTTTAATGCTAACTTGCTTTTTCCTTTAACCTAGATAACCTTTTCTAATATATGTAATGCAGTGAAGATATGTACCTAAAAGTTTGATGAAAGTTTAGCAACGGTTGTATATTACTAAAATTAGTGACAGTATGGCTTCGCTAATTTAACGACGGTTAGCAGTATTTAAATTTACCTATAACTTGCCCTTTCTAAGATCTAAAAAATTAGCGATAGTTGGCTTTCTCTAAGTCTAGCCATTTCTAAGATCCATACCACTCACTCGGCTCAAAATTACCATTTCACCATTTTGTACTTTAGTACCATTTCACACTTATAAACTCAATACAACATTGTTTAGCTTGCTTTTCTTACTTAATAATTAACTAATTTGAAGTATTTAAATAAAAATACACTAATTAAACATACCAGGTTAAAGCAGGTTGCTGACTAGGAGAGCCGTCACAGATAATCTTTTGGTTCTCCACCAACAAAAAATCATCAAAGGGACTCTTCAACCTCACAGAGTTTCTCTATTGAGGTTGACCTTTTGCAATCTAAGATGTACGTTAAGAACACCTACCATAGATTCACTAATGCCTCATCGAAGTTAAAGCTTTTCATGTCAATTGTATGAATTCTTTCAAACTAATGTACTTGTGGCTATCTGAGTCCACCTTCCATACCAGTTTACCAAAATCTTCCTTTATCATCTCATGCCTGAGAAAAATTGGTGTAAATCACATTTTTACAAATCCAATGTAATGTGAAGTAGAACTGGTGACAAAAACTTGAAACCCACATACAATTGGACTAAATGTGGGTCATCGGTTGATTCAACCCAACCTGGCTCACTCTGCCTAAGTCTAGGCCAAGGGAAGAAAGTCTTGTATTTGCTTTGCTTCAAGGTGTGTTGGGCTTATGTCAAGTCAAAGTTCGAGTTCAGCTGAGTTTGCTCAAATGTAATTACAATTCATACTTTTAAAAGCAACATAAATCTTAGATTGTCTAATTCTTTTTTAACTTGTTCGGTAGAATAAACAAACTTTGATTTTACATTTTTTGCTATTCGTGTGAATTTATGTACTATTTATCTATTAAAAGGTTATTTTTGTCCAAAACATCAAGCTGACATACTTGTCGAGCCAAGCCAATGGGCGTTCATGCTTGGACCTGTATTTGAACCACATGAAAGGCTAGTTGAGCGAAATTTGAGGTTGACCATATTTGATTGATCAGGTCATGCTCGAGTTTGACTATAGCCTGGCTGATTCAAACTTACCCACATCATATCTCTAAAGCGGCCATATTCTTTATGTGTTGAATGACTGCTTATGTTTTGGGCTTTTCCACCAATGGATAACCCAATTGTTTGGCCCATTTTTAAAATGAATTGGGTGATTTGGGCCACTTTTAAAATGATTTGGATTGAGATGACTTAAATTAAGTCTTTGAGAATTTTTTTTTCTTTTTATAGTAAAAGGAGAAATCTTTTTAGTACTATTAGGTGATTAGTTTAATGGAGTGGGCATTTGACCCACTTTTAAAACATTAGGGATATATGTGAGCTAAATAAAAAAATAATGGAGGATTTGCGCTCATTCATGAAAAAAAAGAGTAGTTTTTTTTTTTGCTATTTTTTCCTAGGACAAATTATACTCATTGAATAATTTTAATGATAAGGAAAATTCTCCCATAGTGTTGGTTAATTTTTTGTTTTTGTACTTAGAATCAGTTATACAATATTACAAGGTGTAGAGATGCATCTATATATTATGGGGATGAGGTGCCTACCATGCATTTGGAACCTTAAAAGACGACCAAAGTAGTACTGAAGACATTTGTGGGATAGAGGAGAGAGAGGGGGGGGGGGGGGCTTGAACCCAGGTTGGTTTGGTGTCCGTTGCGCATCTTTGCCATTATGCCGGGCTACACGGGACTGTTGGTTGATCTTTGAACAGGCCTAATTAAGTTCCAATTTTGATTCTTTTAACTTGAATTGAATAAATTATGATTAAAAATATAGCTAAAAGTTTAACATTTTAAATTGATTTGTCTTAATTAAATGTTATTAGTCAACAATTAATGTGAGAAACAATGGGGGCTTTTACTCTCTACACATGGCTGAACACAATTCATTCTTCTTGGATAATGATTCATATCAAGGGTGTCCATATTACCACATATATTTTAGTCTTTTAGCTTTTGTTTTTTGTTCTAATAGTTAGAGTAACTTATTGTCATAACTTATTTGATCAAAATTATTTTCATGACCTTAATTTCATTGCAATTATAGCAATGCCACTCACTCGGGTCAAAATTACCATTTTATTTTTTTTGCGCTTTGGTGCAATTTCACACTTAAGAAATCAATACAACCTTACTTAACTTGCTTTTCTTGCTTTAATAAGAATCTAATTTGAGGTATTTAAATAAAAATACTTTAATTAAATGTACATACTTGATCAAAGTAGGTTGTTGACTAGGAGAGCTGTCACAGATCATCTTGCAGCTCTTCGCCAACAAAAAACCATCAACAGGACTCCTCAACCTCATGGAGTTTCTCAACCATGATTGACCCTTTTTCCTCTATGTTGTCTGGCGAGAACGCCTACCGCAGATTCGCCAACGCATAGTATAAGTTGAAGCTTTTCATGTCAATTGTATGAATTCCTTCAAATTTATGTACTCGTGGCTATTTGAGTCCACCTTTTATATCAGTTTCCCTAAATCGTCCTCTATCATCTCATGGCCGAGAAAATTGATGTAAATCCCATTTTTACAAACCCAACATGAAGTGAAGTATAACTGGTGACAAAAACCCAAGACCCACAGACAAATGGACTAAAGATGGGTCATCGACTGATTTAGACCAATCTAGCTCACTCCACCTAAGCTTGGGTTGAACGAAGAAACACCAGTATTTGTTTTGCTTCAAGTTGGGTTGGGCCTATGTCGAGCCAAAGTCTGAGTTTGGCTGAGTTTGACTAAATGTAATTACAATTCATATTTTTTTAAAAGTAACATAAATCATAAATTGTATAATTCTTTTTTAACTTTTTTGGCAGGATAACAAAACTTTGACTGTACATTTTTTGTTATTCATGTGTATATATGTGCTATTTATTTATTAAATTTTTTTTATCCAAAACATCAAGCTGACATGCCTGTTGGGCCAAGCCAATGGGCATTCATGCTTGGAACTGTATTCGAACCACTTGAAAGGCTAGCTGAGCGAAATTTGAAGTAGACCATGTTTGAGCAATCGGGTTGTGCTCAAGTTTAACTGAGTCCTGGCCGATTCAAACTTACCCACATCATATCTCTAAAGCGGCCACATTCTTCATGTGTTGAATGATGACTTATGTTTTGGGCTTCCCAATTGTTTGGCCTATTTTTAAAATGAATTGGGTGATTTGACCCACTTTTAAAATGATTAGAATTAAGTTGACTTAAGTTAAATTTTTGAGATTTTTTTTTGTTTTATACTAAGAGGAGAAATCTTTTGAGTACTATTAGGTGATTAGTTTAATGGAGTTGGCATTTGACCCACTTTTAGAACATTAGTGGTATATGTGAGCAAACGAAAAAATAGTGGCTGATTTGGGCTCGTTCATGAAAAAGAAGTGCTTTTTTTTTGCAATTTTTGCCTAGGAACAATTATACTCATTGAATAAGGCCTAAATCCACAATTCACCCCCCAACTTTGTTGACTCAGACACTTAACCCATTCAACTATGACTCAGGGCAACTTAGCCCCCAAGCTTTGTAAATTGGGACACATAACCCCTTCCATTCAATGGAAATGTTCTTTTTGGTTTTCAAGGGACTTATATGACAATAAAGTTGAACAAGTTGATTGAAATTGGCATTTTAGCATATTATTGTTTGAGATGATATCTTCCTCCGCAGCTTCACATGCAGGAGATTAGAGAGTTTCTTAGGAAATTGGGAGCATCTTCAGCATGCTAATTAAAATTGCGGAAGAAGATGAACTATAAAATAGTAATTGCTAAAATGCCAAATTCAACCTCCTTGTTCAATGTCATTGTCATTTAAGCCGCTAAAAAATGAAAAAGAATATCATTAGTTAAAGGGATTATGTGTCACAGTTTACAAAGTTTGGGGGCTGAGTTGCCCTGAGTCATAGTTGAAGGGGTTAAGTGTCTGAGTTAGCAAAGTTGGGGCGTGAATTATGGATTTAGGCCATTGAATAATTTTAACTACAAGGAAAATTTCCCGTAGTGCTGGTTAATCTTTGAGCATGTCTAATTAAGTTATAATTTTGGTTGTTTTGATTTGAATTGAATATATTATGATTAAAAATCTAACTAAAATTTTAAAATTTTAAATTGAGTTGTCTTAATTAATTAAATGTTACTCCCTCAGTCCCAGAACCTTTGCACCATTTGCCTTCGAATGCAGACCATGAAATATTGACTATTTCACATTCCTTTCCACGATTGCCCTCCTCTTTCTGCTCGGTCTCTTTACTTCAATCCCACCCTTGTTAGTCTTCTTCTCCATCCTTGCCTTGCCTCTACCATCGATTGTGCCTTTGACTGTGCTCGGCCTCCATTGTTGAACACGCATCAGTTGTCGATCGCGCCTCCATCTTCGGTTGGCCTCCATCATCAATTATGCATTTGTCCTAGCTTAGCCTTCATCATTGATCTACCTCTATCGTTGGCCGACGAACTTGGTTGCCTTGCCTTCGTTGTTGATTTGCTTCTATCGTTGGCAAATGTATTCGGTCACCTTGCCTCCATCATCAATTGCCTCGTTTGTTGTCCGTCCATCTTTATTTTCCTCTCATCCATTCGTTCTTTTCTCTTCTTCTCCATCATTTATCTTCTCCTCCATCCCACCAATTGCCTCCACCGTTAATTGCCTCTGCCACTAATTGCCTTTGCCCACTTATTGCCTCCGCTACTAATCGCTTTTGGCGCTAATTGCCTTCGCCCGTTGCTCCTTACTTTTGCTGATTGGGATGAGAAGCATTGTGAAGGGTTAGCATGTTTGTCCATCTCAATTTTGGGGAGATGGAAATAAGGGCATAATTGTCTTTTGGATAAATAAAACTTACTAAAAAGGAAAATGGTGCAAATTTTTGGGACAATTCAAAAAGAAAAATGATGTAAAAGATATGAGACAGATGGAGTATTTGTCAGCAATTAGAGCAAGAAACAATAGGGCTTTAACTCTTTATACATGGCCGAATAAAACTTGCTCTTCTTCGATAATGATTCATATCAAGGGTGTCCATATTAGTATTAATTATAATGATGGTAACTTATTTGTCCAGGATTAAATGTTGACATTACAGTTTCCTTAAAAAATATGTTAGTTGGCAATTCTTTTTCTTGGCCTAAGATGAATCGCATATTTTCCCTTTTTACATAAACAAATTTAATATTCTACACATAAGATAACAAAAATCAATATGAAGTATATTTTTTAGGGCTAATTACGAATTGTTCCCAAGGTTTAGATGAAATTATAGTCTACACCTTCCTGTTGCTGGAATATACACTCTGTCACCACCTTCTTTTTATACTCTTCAATAGTAACTTCTAAAATCTTAATGTAACTATATTGTAGTGATCTTTTACTACTTTATTTATGTGTGAATTTTTTTTACAATTAATTAGCATTAAAAAAATATAGTTTTGTATTTACAAAGGGAAAAAAATTACTAAATAGATTAAAACTACTGTAGAATGACTACTATATAGTATAAATTATGATTTCAAAATAGGGATGGAAATGATCCGAGTCTGTTAGAACAATTCGAGCTTGAGATTGATTTTTTGTTATGAAGCTAAGCCTAACAAGTCTCAACTAAGTTTCGAGTTACATTTTAAGTTTAAATTCTTAACAAGCTAAGTTTTGAGCTTGATCATGTTTGGCTCAAACTCTTATTGAGCCTAATAGTTTTTAACATAAAAATGATATTAATTTTATTTTTAATATACTTAAATCATAAAATTTTAATTTCTATTATTTAAATTAAGCTTGAATCAGCTCGAACCTCAAATCAAGTTTCAAACTTATGGAGCCAAAGAACCAAGCGCTAATTTTTTCAAGCCAGCTCACATGGCTCTTATGGAATTCCTATGATTGATGACAAGTCTTATCACTAGGTAGGAGTGGAAACAAGTCAAGCTGCGTATCAAACAGTTTGAGCTTGAGCTCAGTTTTTTTGTTATTGAGCCGACCCTAACGAGCCTCAAGCCGAGCTTTGAGTTAGGTAGTGTTCTGCTCGAATCCATATTGAGCCTAACGAGTCTGGTAAAAAAATTAATATAATATAATTGATCTAACCCTAATTTCCTAAAATTTCTACACCTAAGTGTATCTGTCGTTCAATCTCTTCCCAGAACACCAAGATCCAACCTTCCCTCGCTTGAGAGCAACAACAATCAATAGATTCCAGCCCAAAGTCACACCTACCACCGTCATTCCCATCAGCTGGCAGCTTCCTTCATGACACCGACCACCCACCCATACACACTACTGTCATGCAACCCATCATCTCTTTGTCTCATCGTCAATCGGCTTGTGATTGCCAAACTTTTTTTGAGCACCTAATAATTGTCTTGTGATCACCAAGCAATTGAATCATCTTCATTCATCACCTCATTGTCAAATGTCCAAAGCTTCATTCGAGCTTCAATCTTCAATAGTGACAACCATCAAAGCCAGGTAAAAGCTTTAAAACTCAATTCAAAATAGAGGCTATTGGATCTCTTATGTTGTTCTTCAAAATGAGCTTGATTCGAGCTACCGAGCTGAAATCGAACTTTTCAAGTCAAGCTTCAAGCCGAGCCAATTATTAACGAGCAGAGCTTCGAGCCTAGAGGTGTTCGGGCTCAACTCGGCTTGGCTCATTTCCACCCCTATCACTAGGTGAGTCACCTTTCTTTGTTTAGATTGGTTGCCTAATTAATACTGTGAATTTGATTAGGTTATACTGTTTGATTATAACGTAAAAAGTGCTTAATCGTTTAGCAATTGCATTGGTCAATGTGTTCTATTGAAACATTTACGAGACCATATGCTAAATCCAGTGTTGGTTAGTATTTGATGCTCATTTTGAAGATTTAATCCTCATTGCAGATGGTTATCAGACTATTCCACTAATTTAACCCTAACCGTAACAAGAAGATGGTTTTAGTTTGCTAACATATCCTCAATGCCCACCTAATTGGACAAGTTGCACCGTGTTTATGGTCTTCTGGATCTTCTCTCCTGTGTTGTGCATTGTTTGCATCTACTGAAAGAATCAAAAAGCCTGAATCGGGTTGGCTTGCTCTTTGATCATTTTGCAGCAACCTAATCGACTTTCCTGAATTTTCGTCGTCAAATTTTTACAAATTTTGGTCGACGATTTCAACAAGTTTTTGTTTAAGGTACTAAGTAGCCTAATGAACACAATTCTGGAAATTTAGTAAGTTGATTGTCATGATGAAAAAGTTTAATGAGCATGTTGGGATATTTAAGCCAACCGAAATCCGAATCCAACTTGGTTACAAGAAAAATTAAAAGGAAATATAATGAGGAAGTGATGAAAGAGAGATTCATTGTTCGTAAAGAAGTAGAATTAAGAACCAAACAATCGGTGTTAAACAAACTATCCTTATATAGAACTTTTTCTATCTAAGGAAGTGCCTTGGAACACACACATTCTAACATCGATTGTTCTGTATTAAACAATTCTAACTACATCTTTATTACTAGAAAAATCAAGAGAAAATCATGCAGTTGGATAAGAAGCAGATTGAGCGATCCCACAAGCACCCTGCGGAGAGTAGTTCCTCTGGAGCCTAATAAACCCACCCTCACCCCAGTTTTCACCATATGAGTTCTTGATCAGCCAATAATCAATCCCCTGCTCCGTTGTTCCATACCCAACAATTGCAATTCCATGGTTCGTATTTGTGGAGCAATCGTCACCAGAGAGCACGCCGCCACCGTAGAATCGGAATCCCCAGCTGCTTGCGTCGACTGCAGCCGACACTGGCTGCTGGCTTACGGCTTGCATAAGTGAGCTCTCGTTCGGCGGAACATCTACATATCCACAAATGCGTGCAGCGGAGGCCTCCTGGGAGCCGTAACACATGCCCTGAGACGCCATGTAGGGGTACTGGGCCTCGCTACTGATCCCGTTATTTTGAACGATATACCAAAAAGCGTTGTCCATCCAGCCACCTTGGCATCCGTTTGAAGGGGCACAATCTAGCAGTTGCTGCTCTGACAATGAGACTAGCTGGCCTGTCTTCATGGCCACGATCCCTTCCACTGCAGCAACCGCCGAGAACGCCCAACAACTCCCTGCCAACATTAATCAAAAGATCATAAGTGACATAACTTATAGGAAATTGGTCCTCGTTATACATTTATACTGTGTGCTTGTTCTTACCACAATTAAAACCTTGGTTTTTCACAGGAGTAACGACTCCTTTGCTGACCCAATTCACGCTAGCTGGAAGATCCCCCGCACCCCCATACCAGAAACTTTCTGTGCTTGTTGAGCTCGGTTTGAGGCCATCAGGAGCCTTGAAACCCAGTTTCTTGGCAGCGAATTCATCGTCTGTTAGGTCGGCAAATTCGTTGAGTTTCAACCAGTAAGTCCCGTTGCTCTTCTTGTTAAAGTTCTCTATATGTTTCAAGTTCTCCCTAAAAACCCTAAAACGCTTGAGCTGCTCTGCTTTGCTGTTGTACTTGATCGAGTGCGTCTCCATCCACTCGAAGTATTTCTTAACGTGCAATGACTTTGCTTCTTCGTCACGAGACCTGGCTTTGAATACCATAGTGCTTGAGATTATCAAAATAGTGAACAACAATTTTGTTGCCATAGTTGAAACCTCTTTCTTCTAATTTGTTGGTGGGATAAGAAATGAATGAAGTGGTATGATGCTTGATGTTCCAAGTATTTATAGAGGTTTAGAACTATATATCTATAGGAGGATCTTAGATAAGGTTTCACTCAACTGATATTGATATTTGTTTTTGAGAAAAATATTTTTATTTTATTGTTTGCAATTGTGCTACTTGTTAGAATCAGTGAATGATATTAAACAACAATATAAGTGAACAAGATAAAATCATGCATAGGATTCATTTTAGATATTCTGTTAATTTAGGTAAAATGTAAGCCTTACCTCACTTTTCAATGATTTATTGATGATTTGAGCTACGTTAATAAAATTACTTGATGATTCTTTCTTTCATTTGATATCTTCTTGAGATCCTCCCTCATATTAAGATTTATTGGTAGTTTTAGTAGTTTTGGAATTGGTATAAAGGAAAATACTTTAGTATAAAATAATTTCACAAATTTTTCTTACTAAATAATATGTCATACACTTATAATCAAATTTTAATCACGTATTTTTGCTTTTAATTATTACTTATGATTTCATCCACATAACTTTTTTCTTTCAAAAACTTCCAACTTATAATTAACATTTAGAATATATACATATTTTTTTTATATATTAAAGACTAGTTTTGCAGCAAATAGATAAAGCTTTCATTTAGTTATGTCTCATTTGGTAGCATTTTGAAGATCACTGATTAAAACACTGTGTTAATTAATCTGTTTATTGGAGATTTTGACTAACTCAATTTGGGTTCATAATAGCTAGTGATTTATTTTGAAGAAAAATACTTGGTATATTATGAAATTGAAGGATTTTTTATAATTATAAAATTTTATAATTCAACAATATGATTTAATAAGATAAAAGTATATCTATCACTTAAGATTTTAAGGATTTACTGATGATATGAGGTAGATTATTAAAACAACCTACTGCTTTTTGTCTCTTAATTTAGATACAAGATTTGTTGTTATAATTTCATATTGATGATTTAAGAAATTTTTTATTTTTTTAAGAGCAATTTTTTAAGTATAAAATAGATAAGGATTGTCTTCTTCAAATAGAAGGATGGGTTCTCAAATATGTGGATGAGATTTAGCCACAACTTTACTTTATTTTTTGCATACGTATAAAAATGTTATTTAGAAAAAATCTAAACCATACATATGGGAATTAGCGTCTCCATTGATTAGAGAGGATCCTAACTCATATAAAATAATTGTTACAAATTTCCCTTACGAAATAATTTATCAAACAGTTTGTAGAAATATCAATTTAAGTGGTTCTTGCACGTAACTATGCTTTTAATTTTTCACAAATTTATCTTGCCAAATAAATCTGGCAAATACTTTGTCAACAATCTAAAGTTAAGTGGGTCATGTAACTCTATTTTTAATTAAGCATTATTTTTATTGTGTAAGAAAAAATTTCATAAAACTTTTATTTTTGTAAAAAATGTTTCCAAATTATAGGTAAGTTTTAGATTATTATATCTCTTTTAGTATAAAAGATACTGTCTTGCTCTAAAGAAATGTTATCATCTAATGACACTGCATTCAAAAGTATATGGATTAAGGCTCATAATAGATATTAATTAGGTATCATCGTAAGTGTTGATAACAGTATCTAGTATAACATAATATATTGCAATATCATTAACTACATAATATCCATTGCACACGACGTAAAATATTATTAGATCAATTACACGTTCTCTTGAGGTTTAATACTAAGTAAATTTTCGTATCTTTCCATAAAAAAATACTTTTACCACATATTATTGAACTGCTTTAGTCTTTTTTAGATATGATCTAACTCAACTTGGAGTATATTTGACAAGTTTTCACTCACGTCAAACTGATTAATTTTCAAGAAATTTGTTCTTAAGAATTTGTGATACTTGTTAAAATTAGAGAAAAATATTATGCAACAATATGATTTCATAGGATTAAAGTATATTATTAGTTAGGATTTATTTTAGGTTTGCCGTTAATTTAAGTGTGATAAAAATTTTACTCCAATTTCAAGGATATATCGATGATTTGATGTAGATTTATAAAACTATTGCTTCTTATCTCTTTGATTTAAAGATACTACCTACCTTAGATAATTAGGATACAGTTTTAAATTTATTGAAAAATAATTTTAGTAGTATATTTTACATTGGTAACCTAAAAGGTTCATGCTTCATCGTTCTTTAAACAACAAAAAAAACCATGTTTCGTGTATACAATAGTACTTTTACAAATTTTTCTTACCAAATAGTATGTTATACACCTGGTCAACTATATAAATTTAAGTTGGTCATGCAAACTTTGTTTCAATTTAGCATTATTTTTTATCTCGTTTGGCAAGAGAAAATTCCACAAAATTTCAATGTTTAAAAGAGTTCCCAACTTATTCACAACACCAAAGTCTAGTGGTTACGTATTCGAACACGCCTGTATATGACAGATGACGGAGTTCGATTGTCCTTGGTCGCATTGTGCACCTTTTGCTAAATTGCTGCTTGATGCAGCCACCAAATTTCAAGGACCGGACAGATTCCTCTCAAATTTTTCCTTAGTAACTCTCTAATACTTGTACCTTGCATATACTTCTATATATATATATATATAATATATATATATATATTCCTAATTTATAATAATCAAATTTTAGAATTATATGCCTTTTAATATAATAAAGAGCAGTCGTACTCTAAATAAATATTGTCATTTACTGATACCGCATTCTATTAGCATTTTGACTTTGAGAATCACAAATTGATAGATAATGGTAATCTATTTGTTGATGGGGTTCATAGTACTTGCTAATGTAAATGCTGATTTTTTTTAAGTTATTATATAACTTTTGGTTGTGATCTTGTTGGACCTAGAGAGTAGTTTTTTTTTACTCACTTTGTTAACATTTAGCTATGCAATTAATTGAAACGAGTTTTTGTATCTTTTTAAACTATTACATATAACATATATAGAGACACGAAAAGAGAGAAAAAAAAATATATATTTTTGAGAAAAAAAATAAAGGCTCACATAAATCATCCGAGCTTGGACATACATATATAGAAGACGAGGGAACAAAGCTATTAACCCCATGTACAGTTCCGAGTTCAAGTTCAGCAACAACCTTTTTGTTATCCAATTGCCAACAGACCATTTCATCCGGCTTCATTTCACTTTAAGATAGTGTTTGGTTCAAGAATTTTGAGAATTCGGATTCTTTGAAAAGTTAAAATCTTAATATTACTATATTTTGTTCAAATTGGAGAATGATTATCCACCATTCTCATTATTGAACAGATTTCCATCTTTCACAAATTTGCAGGATGTATTTTCATAATTCTAGGTTAGGTAGAGTAAGATAAGATCCATATAGTAACTAGGCCCGAAAAAATTATACCTTACCCCGTGAACTTTAAAATATTTACATAAATTAATGTCAACTATCTTCAGATAAGAGGACAAATCATCCACTAATATGTATTTTAGATAAATACGTCAGTGATGTTTTGAAATACGGAAATAAGACACTAAATGTATGTACAATACAAAATCACAAATAAAAACTACTCCTATTTGTTACTCGGTCCACACAAGCCACTCTTCTTTTTGATCAAATAAACCTTCAATATTTTAAAAGCTGGTCAAATTAGTCACTTATATGAGTGAGCATGGATCAAGTGGGTTCAAACTTTCAGTGAAATTGAACCAACCTAAATAAAATAGTGGTGACTCCAAAAGTATTTTACTCAACAAGAGAACTGAATGGAACCAGAATCGTGAATTTAGGTTTTTTCAGTTTTAGTTCTTGGGGTTTTTCAAATTCTTATTAGATAGATATAACAATTAACAATTTCATAATCTAATAAAATTGCATCTAGAATTAGTTTAAAAAATATTCAACATGTGTATAACTAATTAATCCATGTTTAAATATATATATTTTTAGCATATGAATAATTTAGTAATATCATAATTTTTACTGTATATATTTAAATGTACATGTTCATACATAAATATGAGCAATTTAGTAATGTACATGTTTAGGTTTTTTAGTTTTAGTTCTTGGGTTTGTTTTAATTCTTATTAGATAGACATAACAACTAACAACTTCATAATCCAATAAATTGCATCTAGAGCTAGTTTAAAAAATATTCAACCTGTGTATAACTAATTAATCCATGTTTAAATATATTTTTTCTTAGTATATGAATAATTTAGTAATATCATAATTTTTACTGCACACATTTAAATGTACATGTTCATACATAAATATAAGCAATTTAGTAATGTACACGTTCAAATGTACATGTTCATATATAAATATATGAATAATTTAGAAATATCATTATTTTTATTATATATTTATGCTTATATCTCGGTTTAGTTCTACATCGGGTTGGTTTCATATGGAATCGGAATCAACTTGAAAATTGATAGTTTTCCAGGATGTGGAATCAAGTAGAGAACTGTGGCCCATTTTTACTCAACTTAACCTAACCTACTACGGGTGGTAAGAGTTGGGTTTCAAGTTTACCTAATCCATACTGACTCAACTAAAAAAAAATTATGAAAGGTCTCTTTGTTTATTTCATTTGATCTAACTAAGCCCATGTATATAAAATCACAAACAAGCTATTTTTCTCTCTGGCCCTCATTAAAAAATTAAAGTATAAACCAATCAATAACTATCATTACTAACTAGAGAAATTTCAATTATGCATACTGTGGCAACGTCGGGTTTTCTGGAGTCGCCACCAATCCGTTTACCTAGGTCGATTGGTCACCTTAAAATTGGTCTGCAAGAGTTCGGGAATCGGGAGTACGGTTACGCTAAAACAACTTTGTTATAGCGCCCAAAATTGGCACCATAGTTGATTTTAATTTTGTTTTGCTTTGCTTTTAAATAATTTTCAATTAATTTTAAAAAAAATAAAAATTTTAACTGAATTATGTTGAAATGTGGATTTTTGGTAATTTATTTGGATAAAATTTGATACTTCCGAACCATGGACTCTGCCGAGTCACCCGGACACGGAAGATTTAATTCCGAACCATGGACTCTGCCGAGTCACCCGGACACGGAATTTGATGAAATTTTAATCCATATCGTAAAAATATGGATTTTTATCTTTTTATTTAATTTAAAAAAAAATTGTTGATACTTTCCAAACCGTAGATCCTGCCGGATCATCCGGATATGGAAATTAATAAAATTTAATTTAATTATTGAATTTTTGTAGCATCAATATTTTAAAGTCTACGGTTAACTAAAATAATTTGATCCATAATTTCTAAAATGTAAAGTAATTCTTTAGATAAAATTTTTATTAATATTAAATAAAATTAGAATTTGAATTAATAAGAGATGAAAAATTTTAATAAATTATTTTCTTTATAAAAAAGTAAATATGTATAGATTCAAAGTACATATAATTTTTATTTTTATGGTATATATTTTTTTTTACCCCAAATTAATCATTTTAATGATAGAAAAATATAACGTAAAAAAAATCCAACTCAAAATTGAAATAAAATAAAATTTTAATTGATCCATGTGAATTTATGGGTGAAAAATCTCAACATATTATTTTTATGACCATCATACCCTTTTGTTTTTTTTTTTTTTTGAAACGGTAAATAGAGTTATATAATTATGGTTCATAAAAAAACAAACTATTACACCTATATTTGATAAGTACATTGTGTCTAACAAACTATTACACCTATATTTGATAAGTACATTGTGTCTAATAAATTTGTATTCATTCGATTTGGGAACGTGAACTTTATTTCTATTTTATTAAAATAAAACTTGGCACAAGTGTATAATTCTATATTATAATTATCTATTTAAAGAAAAAATTTTATTTATATATTTTTCTAATGCAGACTAAACACATATTAAAATCTATCATGCATACACACATATATATATATATACACACAAAGAAATTAATTTGTCAAAAGATGCTTATACTTTTATGTACGTGGTAATTGTAGAATATATATATGTATAAATAAATATCATACCAAACATGAATGTACAAAAATGTGCGTAGAAATTGTAAAAACACAAATGTACAAATATGCACAATATATGAATTTTGACAAATATATATGAAATATACAGACAAATTTATACAAAACAAATACATAAATATATAGAAGAATATCAAAGGTAGAATTATTAACTTATGCATAAATATACATATACATATTAATGTATATTTTTGTGATATTCTACATATATAATATCATGTATGTAAAAATCTTATATTTGGAATGTATTGGTTGTTAATTCTCAATTGATTCTTTATTTCAAAGCATATTACCATGATTTCTCTTTAATCAGTTTCTTATTCCAAATTTTTCACAATAATTACATATATAACTTCTTCCACGTCATCTAATGTATTGGTTTGTAATTAACAGCGGTAAGTTGTTCATATTTTATGTGGGTTTAACGGAAGACAAACATTCAAATGACAAACAGACAAACAATCAAATGACAATAAAACAATCAGACAAACAACAATCAGACAAACAATAAAAAAAAAAATGCTGTCAATGGCTGATCTGCAAAAAGAAAAGGGTTAGTGACTTGAATAGATAAAATAAATAAAACTAGGGGCTAAACAAGAATTTTTACCCAAAAAGACAAAAAAAGTCTTTGACTTGGTCAACAGTTTATAAACGCGTCTTCTTCCTCGTGCAACAAAGGAATACGGCAGCAGGGTAGGCGAGGTGCGACGGCTGACAAGCCAAGGGGGGCTGGCTCTGGAGAGAGCGTGGCCAGAGCGGCGGTGGACGACGGCAGTGTGTGCAAGGCGAGGTGGCAGAAGAGGCGCAGGAACGAGGCGAGCGTGACGAGGCATAGATGGCGTCTATGGGGGAGGCCGGGCAGAACGGAGAACAGGGTGGCTGGTGGACTGGTGACAAGGTGATCGGGCGCGATGGCTGAACGGGAAACGTCGAAGCCCAAGATCTCCGGAGAAGAGGCTACGTGATCGACGGAAACGTCGCCTTCTGCGGGGAAGGTTGAGCCGTAGTTGGAAAAGGTGCGGCCGTCGGCGCCGAAAGGGTCGAAGGAAGCCATGTACGGAAGATTTCGGGTTCTGTGAGAAGAAGTCAGGTGGTTGCGGAGCTTGATGATGAGCCCGTCTTCTTCCTCCGTGAAGTTGTCGCGCTCGAGGTCGGGCCTCAAATAGTTGATGCAGCGGAGACGACAACTCTTCCCGCAGTAGAGGAGGCCGGCAGCTTTGGGGAAGGAATGCTAGCAGCCTTCGCCGTGGGCTCGGATGTAGACGATGAGGTGATCGTCTTCCTCTTTGGTCCACGCACCTTTTGTTGGTATGAGTTTTCTCGCAACAGGGAGACTCTGTTTCTTCGTTGCTTTTGGTGTGGTGGAGGTGGGGCTGCGGCTTAGGGAGAAGCGATGTGATCGTGAGAGTAGGAAGATGAGAGAGCGAAGCTGAAGAGAGAGATAGCGAAGGTCAGAGGGAGAGGAGAGTGAGAGAGTTGTTTTTAGAGAGAGCCAGAGATGAGTCGGTGAGAAGGAGAGGAAGATGAGAAGGAGCTCTGTTGTCAGCTCGCTCTCTCAGAGAGTGGGATCGAGAGCAGATAAGAATGGGGGAAGAGAAGCTTCTGGAGAGGGCGAGAAGAGAGAGCCGTGTGAAAGATCCTCTCCCAATTAATAATTCCCCCTAGAAGGATCGAGAAAGAGAGCAGGTAAGATATTTTTTATTTTTTTATTATTAATTATTTTTATATTATTATGTTTTTTTATCACACACACATATATATTGTTTTAAAACTAACAAAATGCCCCATAAACTAATTGTTATATATTATTAATTTTTTTTAATTTTTAATTTAATTTAATTAATTAATTTCTTTAATATTTTTTTAATTAATGAATGTCGGACGAAATTGGGTGTCAACAGCTGCCCCCCTTTGCATGCTTCATGGGATATGATGCAAGCAAAGTCGTTACCAAATTTCGTCCGACTTAGCTAGGCATTGAGAACCTTCTCGCCGCCTAAATCATGAGGTTATGGAATCCTCTTTAGAACCTCTACGATAATAACTCTCTTATCGTCGAAGAAAAACTGATGATTGATTGTTTGAAGTTTAAGGAACTCTCCTTAGAACTTCGACGATAGGAACTCTCATATCGTTGAAAGTTTGAGGTTAAGGGCCCTACCTTAGAACCTCTGCGATAAGAACTCTCTTATCATTTAAGAAAAATTGATGATTGATTGTTTGAGGTTTAAGGAACTCTCCTTAGAACCTCGACGATAGGAACTCTCCTATCGTTGAAAGTTTGAGGTTAAGGGCCCTACCTTAGAACCTCTGCGATAAGAACTCTCTTATCGTTTAAAGAAAAATTGATGATTGATTGTTTGAGGTTTAAGGAACTCTCCTTAGAACCTCGACGATAGGAACTCTCCTATCGTTGAAAGTTTGAGGTTAAGGGCCCTACCTTAGAACCTCTGCGATAAGAACTCTCTTATCGTTTAAAGAAAAATTGATGATTGATTGTTTGAAGTTTAAGGAACTCTCCTTAGAACCTCAACGATAGGAACTCTCCTATAATTGAAAGTTTGAGGTTAAGGAACTCTCCTTAGAACCTCTGCGATTTGTTTAAAGAAAAATTGATGATTTTGAGGTTAAGGGTCCTACCTTAGAACCTCGACGATAGGAACTCTCCTATCGTTTGAAGGAAGATTGATGATTTTGAGGTTAAGGGTCCTACCTTAGAACCTCGACGATAGGAACTCTCCTATCGTTTGAAGGAAAATTGATTGTTTTGAGGTTAAGGGTCCTACCTTAGAACCTCAATGATAAGAACTCTCCTATCGTTTGAAGGAAGATTGATGATTTTGAGGTTAAGGGTACTACCTTAGAACCTCGACGATAGGAACTCTCCTATCGTTTGAAGGAAAATTGATGATTTTGAGGTTAAGGGTCCTACCTTAGAACCTCGACGATAAGAACTCTCCTATCGTTTGAAGGAAGATTGATGATTTTGAGGTTAAGGGCCCTACCTTAGAACCTCGACGATAGGAACTCTCCTATCATTTGAAGGAAAATTGATGATTTTGAGGTTAAGGGTCCTACCTTAGAACCTCGACGATAGGAACTTTCCTATCATTTGAAGGAAAATTGATTGTTTTGAGGTTAAGGGTCCTACCTTAGAACCTCTGCGATAAGAACTCTCTTATCGTTTGAAGGAAGATTGATGATTTTGAGGTTAAGGGCCCTACCTTAGAACCTCGACAATAGGAACTCTCCTATCGTTTGAAGGAAAATTGATGATTTTGAGGTTAAGGGTCCTACCTTAGAACCTCGACGATAGGAACTCTCCTATCGTTTGAAGGAAAATTGTTTGAATGAGGTTAAGGGTCCTACTTTAGAACCTCAATGAATGAAAATTGATAATTTTGAGGTTAAGGGTCCTACCTTAGAACCTCGACGATAGGAACTCTCCTATCATTTGAAGGAAAATTGATGATTTTGAGGTTAAGGGCCCTACCTTAGAACCTCGACGATAGGAACTCTCCTATCGTTTGAAGGAAAATTGATGATTTTAAGGTTAAGGGCCCTACCTTAGAACCTCGACGATAGGAACTCTCCTATCGTTTGAAGGAAAATAGATTATTTTGAGGTTAAGGGTCCTACCTTAGAACCTCGATGAATGAAAATTGATAATTTTGAGGTTAAGGGTCCTACCTTAGAACCTCGACGATAAGAACTCTCCTATCGTTTGAAGGAAAATAGATTATTTTGAGGTTAAGGGTCCTACCTTAGAACCTCGATGAATGAAAATTGATAATTTTGAGGTTAAGGGTCCTACCTTAGAACCTCGACGATAGGAACTCTCCTATCGTTTGAAGGAAGATTGATGATTTTGAGGTTAAGGGTTCTACCTTAGAACCTCGACGATAGGAACTCTCCTATCGTTTGAAGGAAAATTGATGATTTTGAGGTTAAGGGTCCTACCTTAGAACCTCGACGATAAGAACTCTCCTATCGTTTGAAGGAAGATTGATGATTTTGAGGTTAAGGGCCCTACCTTAGAACCTCGACGATAGGAACTCTCCTATCATTTGAAGGAAAATTGATGATTTTGAGGTTAAGGGTCCTACCTTAGAACCTCGACGATAGGAACTTTCCTATCGTTTGAAGGAAAATTGATTGTTTTGAGGTTAAGGGTCCTACCTTAGAACCTCTGCGATAAGAACTCTCTTATCGTTTGAAGGAAGATTGATGATTTTGAGGTTAAGGGCCCTACCTTAGAACCTCGACAATAGGAACTCTCCTATCGTTTGAAGGAAAATTGATGATTTTGAGGTTAAGGGTCCTACCTTAGAACCTCGACGATAGGAACTCTCCTATCGTTTGAAGGAAAATTGTTTGAATGAGGTTAAGGGTCCTACTTTAGAACCTCAATGAATGAAAATTGATAATTTTGAGGTTAAGGGTCCTACCTTAGAACCTCGACGATAGGAACTCTCCTATCATTTGAAGGAAAATTGATGATTTTGAGGTTAAGGGCCCTACCTTAGAACCTCGACGATAGGAACTCTCCTATCGTTTGAAGGAAAATTGATGATTTTAAGGTTAAGGGCCCTACCTTAGAACCTCGACGATAGGAACTCTCCTATCGTTTGAAGGAAAATAGATTATTTTGAGGTTAAGGGTCCTACCTTAGAACCTCGATGAATGAAAATTGATAATTTTGAGGTTAAGGGTCCTACCTTAGAACCTCGACGATAAGAACTCTCCTATCGTTTGAAGGAAAATAGATTATTTTGAGGTTAAGGGTCCTACCTTAGAACCTCGATGAATGAAAATTGATAATTTTGAGGTTAAGGGTCCTACCTTAGAACCTCGACGATAGGAACTCTCCTATCGTTTGTAGGAAAATAGATTATTTTGAGGTTAAGGGTCCTACCTTAGAACCTCGATGAATGAAAATTGATAATTTTGAGGTTAAGGGTCCTACCTTAGAACCTCGACGATAGGAACTCTCATATCGTTTGAAGGAAAATTGATGATTTTGAGGTTAAGGGTCCTACCTTAGAACCTCGATGAATGAAAATTGATTAATTTCGAGGCAAAGGTTCCATCCTTACAACCCCGATGAATGAAAATAGATTGATTTTGAGGCAAAGGTTCCATCCTTACAACCCCGATGAATGAAAATTGATTGATTTCGAGGCAAAGGTTCCATCCTTACAACCCCGATGAATGAAAATAGATTGTTTTCGAGGCAAAGGTTCCATCCTTAAAACCCCGGATCGATTGATTGATCTCGAGGCAAAGGTTCTATCCTTAAAACCCCGGATTGAAAATTGATTGTTTTCGAGGCTAAGGTTCCATCCTTAAAACCTCGGATTGATAATTGATCTCGAGGCAAAGGTTCCATCCTTAAAACCCCGGATTGATTGATTGATCTTGAGGCAAAGGTTCCATCCTTAAAACCCTGGATTGATTAATTGATGTCGAGGCAAAGGTTCCATCCTTAAAATCTCGACGATTGATTGAGTTCGAGGCAAAGGTTCCATCCTTAAAACCTCGGATTGATAATTGATTATTTTCGAGGCAAAGGTTCCATCCTTAAAACCTCGATGATGAAAATTAATTATTTTCGAGGCAAAGGTTCCATCCTTAAAACCCCGGATTGATTGATTTTGAGGCTAAGGAGCAATCCTTAGGACCTCGGCGATAGGAGCAGTCCTACCGTTGAATGAAAATTGATTGATTTTGAGGCTAAGGAGCAATCTTTAGGACCTCGGCGATAGGAGCAGTCCTACCGTTGAATGAAAATTGATTGATTTTGAGGCTAAGGAGCAGTCCTTAGGACCTCGGTGATAGGAGCAGTCCTACCGTTGAATGAAAATTGATTGATTTTGAGGTTTATGGAACTTTCCTTAAACCTCGACGATAGGAGCAGTCCTACCGTTGAATGAAAATTGATTGATTTTGAGGTTTATGGAACTTTCCTTAAACCTCGAGCGAAATTTATACAAAAGGAATTAAAATCGGAATATTTTTCTTCGAAACTGTGAATTTTTATAGCAAGCGTGTACAAAAATTTAGACTTCGATAAGATGTGTGAATCTTGATGATGACAATAACACTGACAAATTACATAAAGGGAACGGATGTTTGGAATCAATATCCAAGGTTCATCTAATATTTTCTTCAGTAAATATAGATTCCCTTGTGAGATATGTCATCCAAATAAGGTTAAAACTTAACTACCCCAAAAGGTTATGCCTAGTAGACCTAATAGGATGCGTCTCAAGAGTAACAAAAATTACTCTTTACTCAGCCATTCCAACCTAAAGGCATTGTCCTATGGTTTTAATATCAGCATGGACGAAACTATCTTATAAAAAAGAAATTCCCTGAAAAGAAAAACTGAAACGCGAAAGAAAATGCTGATAATAAAACTAAAGGACAAGAAAAATGGATCAGATCGCTTCTTTCTTCCACAATAGTTCAACAGGGTGAGTAGAGGAACATTATGGGAGTGAACTGGTTGGGAAAGACTGTCGTGTCCAGTCTATCTGAATCATTGCTGGATCTGGTTCAGGAACAAAAGCTTGTATTTTATCTAGCAATTCTTCAGCAGTTGTTGCGGATATTATGATTCGCCGTGCCACTCTTGATATGAAATTCTTCTGCATAGCATAATCCATAAAAGCTATCAGACCTGTAAAGAAATTGTTAACATTTAAAAGCCCAATGGGTTTCTTATGCAAATTAAGTTGGGCCATGGAAGCAATTTGGAAGACTTCTCCCAATGTGCCAAAACCACCTGGTAGAGCGATAAAAGCATCAGCATTTAAAAGCATTTGTAACACACGCTCTTGCAAATTTTTAACCACTAATTCTTCTCCAATCGTGCCCCCAGAAATAAATTTCAGAGGTCCAGGGATAGTGCCCAGAACTTGACTTCCTCCTAGAGATGCTGCTGATGCTACACCTCTCATTAATCCGACACTACCTCCTCCATAAACTAAATGTATTTTTCGCTCAGCTAATACTCTACCCAAATGGTTGGCTGCTTTTAAATACTCTTCATCTTTTCCAGGAAAAGCCCCAGAAAATACACAAATACTTCGGGATTTACGAGTTGAGGTTTCCTCCATTCCCATCCTTACCCTTGTGAGAAAAGAAGAAAAGAGGATATATTTATAGAGATGAAGAGATAAAGCAATAATTTTATTTCCAAGAATGGAGACATTATTGCCAGCTATACAATAGTTGTGACCATGATTCTGGTCAAAAGTAGGTACATTATTGTCAAAAGAGAGGAGGAAAATTTCAAAAGCAACTAGCATGCACAGTAGTTGCGACTGTAGCTTACGTCAGGAGTAGGTACGTGATTGTCATAGGAAAATTTTAAAAGTAGCGATTATATACAGTAGTCATAATTATAGCTTATGTCAGGAGTGGGTACATTATTGCCAAAAGGGGAGGAAAATTTTAAAAGCGACAGCTAGCATGTACAGTAATCGTGACCTTGGCCCACGTCTTCCGCTGGTTTTACATCTCGTAACGGCTTTAATGCTTTTTATGAATCGGGGATTTGCTTTCCTTCTAGTTTACTTACAAACTGGCAAACAGGGTCATTTAAAGTCAGATTCCCAAGACTGTAGCGATCTCGTTCTTTTTGGAAAGTCATCCATAAACCGACAATCCCAAATTGCACCATTCCACAAGAGTGTGCTTCAAGAGTCTCTCGAATATCTTCCAGAGATTCCTTACGCAGGCCATTCTTAATGAAATTTCTTCTATCTTGACGATTTCTGGTGATTAACCCTGGAGAATGACATTCAGTGCCACAAATCCACCATCCACAATTATGACAGACGCCTAGCCTCCTTGCTCTTCTTTTTTTGGCATAAGCACTTTTACCAAAGCCGGGCATACGGGGGAAGAATGCGTCTGGAACTTCTCCAGCCGAACGAACCTTAGCTTCAATTAACCACCTCACATTATCAGGAATACCTTTGTGCATAAATAATCTGAATCGTTCACATCTAGCTTGATAAACCTTTTTAAGAACATTTTTCGAGAGGGAAGGAAAGTACTTTCGCAGGGCAGAAAGAGTAGAATCCATTGACGAGAGAAGAATTTGAAAGATGAGGGAAAGGAATCAGTTATTGTAGGAAATGGAAATAACTGATTGTGAGAATCACGGAGTACCGTATCCAGAAAGAAAAACACACATTTATAGCGGTGAAAAGATAACGTGTTTATTACGCTTACAGAAGCAAACACGTTATTGTCAAAAGAAAAGACAAATGACAGCTTATATGTACAGTAATCATGACTGTGGGTCTCATCTTCGACCGATTTATGTCCATTAATGACTTTAATGCCTTCTATGAATCGGTGATTTGCTCCTCATCCAGTTTTCTTACAAACTGGCAAACAGGATCATTTAAAGTCAGATTCTCAAGACTGTAACGATCTCGTTCTTTTTCGAAAATTAACCATAATCCAACAATCTCAAATTGCACTATTCCGCAAGAATGTGTTTCAAGAGCCTCTCGGATATCTTCCAGAGATTCCTTACGCAAGCCATTCTTAATGAATTTCATTCTATCTTCACGACTTCTAGTGATCGCTCTTGGATAACGACATTTAGTGTTGCAAATCCACCATCCACATTTATGACAAACGCCTAGCCTCTTTGCTCTTCTTTTTTTGGCATAAGCGCTTTTACCAAAGCCGAGCATACGGGGAAAGAACGTTTCTGGAACTTCACCAGCTGAACGAACCTTAGCTTCAATTAGCCACCGCACATTATCAGGAATGCCTTTGTGCATAAATACTCTGAATCGTTCACATCTAGCTTGATAAATCTTTTTAAGAACATTTATTGGGAAGGAAGGAAAATACTTTCGTAGGGCGGAAAGAGAAGACTCCATTGATGAAGGAGGCAAAGAAAGAAATTAGTGATTGTAGGAAACGGAAATAACTAACACATATTTATAGTGATAAAAGGGATAATGCGTTAATTATACTTACAGAAACAAGTACATTATTGTCAAAAGAAAAGACAAATGACAGCTTATATGTACAGCAATCATGACTGTGGCTCTCATCTTCCACTGATTTATGTCTAGTAATGGCTTCAATGCCTTCTATAAGTTGGGGATTTGCTTCCCATCCAGTTTTCTTACAAGCTGGCAAACAGGGTCATTTAGGGTTAGATTCCCAAGACTGTAACGATCTCGTTCTTCATGAAAAATGCTCCATAAACCAAGAAGTTCACGTTGCACAGTTCCACAAGAATGCGTCTCAAGAGTCAATTGGATATCATCCAACGAGTCCTTACTTAGGCCATTCTTAATGAATCGTATTTTATCTTCTCGATTATCAGAGATCATCCCTAAAGAACGACATTTAGTATTACAAGTCCACCGTCCACATTTATGGCAGACTTGTAACCTTTTCGCTCTTCGCTTTTTTGGCATAAGAGCTTTTGCCTATACCAGGCATGTGAGACACAAATGCCTTTGGGATTTCACCTGCCAGACGAACCTTGGCTTCAATTAACCACCGCACATCTTCAGGGATTCCTTTGTGCATCAGAATTCTTAATCGTGCACAGCGAACTTGGTAGATCTTTTTGAGAATGTTCGTTGGGAGAGAAGGAAAATATTTTCGTAAGACAGAAAGAGTAGGATCCATTTTCTAGAGGGAAGTAAAAGAAAGAAAGGGTGAAAGAATTAGTTATTATGGGCAACTGAGAGAACCGACTTGAGAGTCACGGAGTACCGTATCCGCCGCTTAACCGGAAAAGTAGATCCTACTTCATTTTGATGTGATAGATATTTTTTATCTTGGATATTCCATCGAGCTGACGTTGATCCAGTCTTCGATTATTGAATCCATTGTCCGCTTTTGACAAAGTTTCAACGACAATATTTCTTGATGTCTGCCTTATCTTTGACCACAGTTATCTCTTATCTTGGATGCTGCTAAGCTGGCATCAATCCTGTCCTTCCAGGTGTAGCCTCGATTATTGAATCAATTGCCAGGCTTTTGATAATATTGTCTACTTTATATATATATATATATTTTTTTATCTGCCTTATCCTTGGCTATAGTTATCTCTTATCTTGGATACTACTAGCTGGCGTCAATCCTATCCTTCCAGGTATAGCCTCGATTATTGAATCGGTAGCCAAGCTTTTGACAATATTGTCTACTTTATCCTTGAATTCCTGATGCGGGTTGGTTCCGCATATTAGCTGTGTATCCAGTGATAGATTGATAAGAGCTGATGACATTAAGATCTCAGCTTATATTGCTGTAACTGCGCTGTGAATGTGATTCCCGTTTGGTCCTTGTTATGTAAAGGCTATGTATGCATGATATGAAAAGCATGAATGCAGAGCATGTGTAACTAATGGCTTTTTTTTTTGTATGGATCTAGTTCTTTATGTCTTTGTTTTACTGGATCCTCTTTGTGATGGCCTTCTTGGACTATCATTGAATCTCTTTATGCTTTCCAGCTTTTGTTCGCTGCCTCAAAAGCCCAACTCTTTTCAAAATCCTCTTTCTTTGACTTGTTCTTTGAATTTTGGCCTCAATTTCTTTAAAGTTGGCCCGCCTCATAATTTATATCTCTTTCGGGTACTCATCCATTGTCATGGATTTGATACCATCAAAGGCTTTACTTTCAATGTCTGCTTTGCCCCTTTTCTTGTGACCGTGCCGACACTTACTTATTCCCATGTTATAATCTGAATGATTGCTCTTCCTTGAACTCATGTTTTGATCCATAAGACTTGCCCCCTTGTCTATTGAACTTCTTTGTTGGCGGTACTCCTCTTACGCTTCGTAGAGACTACTTTGCCCCCCTGAATATGGTGTTTATGTTGATAAAAGGTATCACCTCGCCTTTAACAGAAGGTCGAGCATTTCTTGACCTTTGTGATGGCACTTGATCGTAAATTTCTCTTACAAGAACCACATCTTATTAAAGAAGGACTCAAGTTATCTCCTCACTTTTAAGTCTACATACATTAATGAATAATGGTTTGGCCTTAAAGAAAAACTTTCATCAATTTGCAAAGCTTGACCAAGTAATTTACGGTCTTTGTTTTAATTAAAATATGCTGTCATTCTTCCCCTTTCCAACTCTAAGACATAAACTGTGCAAGACAATGAGGTAGAAACATGTTTCACAATGATAGTCTTTTAGCTGAATGAGGATAATATCAAGAGGTAAATTTTTAGGTGTGAGGAAAGTTAAGTTTGAGTGGTGTAAAAGAATGGTCTTTTAATACTACTCATGAGCAGTATTAAATAAGGTAGAAACATGATTCACAATGATAGTCTTTAAACTGAATGAAGATGTTAGGTCTGAGGAAAGTTAAGTTTAAGTGATGTGAAAGAAGAGTCTTTTAATACTACTCGTGAGCAAATTTGATTATGGTGAAAAACTCAATAGTGATGACCTCAACTTGCCACTCTTTCCAGAAAGTTAGACCTCATCTGTTGCCCCCCAACTATTGTGATCTTTATGCATGCTTGGTTTGAGGGTTGCTTTTGTGTTCTAAACCGCCTTTGCCGGTTTTCAGTCTAGAATCCATAGCTCACTTTTTTCTTTTTTTTTTTTCTTTTGCTCTAGTTTGAGCCCTTTTTCCTCTTTTTTTTTTTTGTTTCCCCCTTTTTTTTTTGTGAGCTATGGTGATGACATACTTGATAACTCTCTTGAAGTGAGATGACTCAAGTGGCCTTGCTTGCTCGTGTTTGTTCTCAGTTCTTTTTTGGTTTTGAATTTTTCCTTTAATGGCTTTTGATGGAAGGGAAAAACTTCTTTCCTTTGTTGGAATTTGTGTTGCGGAAAACTGAGAATCTTTTTTTTTTATTGAGCGTTTGTGAGAATTGGGAGGCCACTGAAGTCATTTAATATGAGAGCTACCTTGTTTGGAAGCTAACCCCAGACTTCTTGCAAGGATGTTGATAACCACTATGAATTCTTTTTTTTTTTAGAGTTGGGGTGCAACATATGAAATCCTTCTTACTAGATTTGACAGCACTTTCAAGATCGCCACTATTAAATCTCCCTTAAATTTTATTTTCACCCACGAGTAATATCGTTTTCAAAGTAAAGTGTGATAGCAATAATGGATAGTATAATGGAAAAGAGTGAAAGATGGACATATAAAAAAATGGAATTTTTGGTAAGAAGTGGTAGAATGTGTAGCTGTAATAATTGAATTTTTGGTAAAAATTGGTAGAATGTGTAGAAGTAATAATGGGATTAAAAAGTGGTAGAATGCACACGCAACATCTTTTTGTTAGAGAACAAAAAGAATTAGGTTGTCGAAAAGTAAAGTGTGATGGCAATAATGGATAGTATAATAGCAAAGAGTGTAAAAATGGAAAGTAGTAGAATGCACGCATTACATCTTTTTGTTGTACCAGAAAAAGAATACCAGGTGTCCATTTAACAAAGACTACACCCTAGATTCTGGACTAAATCTAAGAGATTTTTACTATTAGATTACTTTGACAAGCTCTCAAAGATGCAAGTTTAGTAAAAGGATTCCCTGTTATTCAAAAGTGTGTGCGGACTGTTAGGTCAGATCTGACTTGGAGCCCTTCCAAAATCAATGTAATTCCGGCTCGAAATCTTCACTTTCAATTACCAATCACATCATGGCCTAGCAACTTAGACTCGACCAACTGTTGGACCTTGAGTTTCAGCACCACAGACTTTTCAGTTACATTTGGGATTTGGGTCACACCAACTTGGAAGATGAGGCTACTTGGTCTTTGCTACCATTGATATAGGTGATAGCAGAATGCTTTCTTCAGCCAAAACTGTGATTAACTTTCTGTCAATAATGAATTTCATTTTTTGGTGTAATGAGGAGGGAATTGCTCCGGCCATATTTTCTATCTTGGACTCCATCTCTATAAGACGTCCTTCGGCTTGTTCTGCCATTAATCTTGTTTGAAGTCGAGTTGAATATTGGTGTTGAGGTCCAATTTTACCTTTTTAAAGGAATATTTATTTCATTAGATTCTATGCGTATATGATTGATGTGATGGATGCATGCAATGAGATTATGTTTTTATCAAAATTTATATGCACGTGATTGATGTAATGGAATGCATGCAATGAGATTATTTTTATCAGATTTTATATGCGTGTGATTGATGTAATGGATGCATGCAATATAAAGTGAGATTATGTTTTTATCAGACTTTATATGCACGTGATTAATGTAATGGAATGCATGCAATGAGATTATTTTTATCAGATTTTATATGCATGTGATTAATGTAATGGAATGCATGCAATGAGTAAGTTTGCTTATCCATTATCGTAGAACTTCAAAACTTTTAGTTGTCATTATAAAGACCAAAAAGTTAGCATAATTTGATGCGTGGTTTTGATGCATGAAGAATAATTGCACAGAACGGAAGTATAACAAAAGAAAAATAAGGTTATTAACAAGTTAAATAGTAATTAACAATTCATGAAGTATTATGGATAAACAAGTTAAAACCATACGAAGAAAAGTGTATAGTAACAACACAGCATAACAAGGATATGCTTATGGTGTTGGTAAAAATGGTAGAAATTCTATGGTCAGTTCTATGGTTAAGTGGGGAGTTCTATATGCATAAGGTGGCTTATCAAAAAGGCAAGGGATAGTTCCCGAATCCCGTCACTAAATCATAGTGACGGCCCGATTCCTTACCCTCTAGGGTTAATGTAAGGAATGGATTAATTCGAGTCGTAGCTTTTCGTGGGCCCATGCAGAGACTAACCGTCTCAGAAGGCAATACACTACTTTGCTACTTTGAAACCGATGAAGGCTTGGAGACCGTGGCCTCACAAGGACAGCAACACCAATTCCGCTTAGAAAGAATCGTGTTTGATTTAAGGAAGCTCGGGTATAGAGCTTCATTTTGTGAATGCATTATGCATGTTTAGAATAAGTAAATATAACATATAAATCCACATAAAAATAAACAAAACAGAACAAAATAAATCAACTTTTAGGCTTGACTCACTAACCAGGTTCCCCAGTGGAGTCGCCAAGCTGTGGCAACGTCGGGTTTTCTGGAGTCGCCACCAATCCGTTTACCTAGGTCGATTGGTCACCTTAAAATTGGTCTGCAAGAGTTCGGGAATCGGGAGTACGGTTACGCTAAAACAACTTTGTTATAGCGCCCAAAATTGGCACCATAGTTGATTTTAATTTTGTTTTGCTTTGCTTTTAAATAATTTTCAATTAATTTTAAAAAAAATAAAAATTTTAACTGAATTATGTTGAAATGTGGATTTTTGGTAATTTATTTGGATAAAATTTGATACTTCCGAACCATGGACTCTGCCGAGTCAGCCGGACACGGAAGATTTAATTCCGAACCATGGACTCTGCCGAGTCACCCGGACACGGAATTTGATGAAATTTTAATCCATATCGTAAAAATATGGATTTTTATCTTTTTATTTAATTTAAAAAAAAATTGTTGATACTTTCCAAACCGTAGATCCTGCCGGATCATCCGGATATGGAAATTAATAAAATTTAATTTAATTATTGAATTTTTGTAGCATCAATATTTTAAAGTCTACGGTTAACTAAAATAATTTGATCCATAATTTCTAAAATGTAAAGTAATTCTTTAGATAAAATTTTTATTAATATTAAATAAAATTAGAATTTGAATTAATAAGAGATGAAAAATTTTAATAAATTATTTTCTTTATAAAAAAGTAAATATGTATAGATTCAAAGTACATATAATTTTTATTTTTATGGTATATATTTTTTTTTACCCCAAATTAATCATTTTAATGATAGAAAAATATAACGTAAAAAAAATCCAACTCAAAATTGAAATAAAATAAAATTTTAATTGATCCATGTGAATTTATGGGTGAAAAATCTCAACATATTATTTTTATGACCATGATACCCTTTTGTTTTTTTTTTTTTTGAAACGGTAAATAGAGTTATATAATTATGGTTCATAAAAAAACAAACTATTACACCTATATTTGATAAGTACATTGTGTCTAACAAACTATTACACCTATATTTGATAAGTACATTGTGTCTAATAAATTTGTATTCATTTGATTTGGGAACGTGAACTTTATTTCTATTTTATTAAAATAAAACTTGGCACAAGTGTATAATTCTATATTATAATTATCTATTTAAAGAAAAAATTTTATTTATATATTTTTCTAATGCAGACTAAACACATATTAAAATCTATCATGCATACACACATATATATATATATACACACAAAGAAATTAATTTGTCAAAAGATGCTTATACTTTTATGTACGTGGTAATTGTAGAATATATATATGTATAAATAAATATCATACCAAACATGAATGTACAAAAATGTGCGTAGAAATTGTAAAAACACAAATGTACAAATATGCACAATATATGAATTTTGACAAATATATATGAAATATACAGACAAATTTATACAAAACAAATACATAAATATATAGAAGAATATCAAAGGTAGAATTATTAACTTATGCATAAATATACATATACATATTAATGTATATTTTTGTGATATTCTACATATATAATATCATGTATGTAAAAATCTTATATTTGGAATGTATTGGTTGTTAATTCTCAATTGATTCTTTATTTCAAAGCATATTACCATGATTTCTCTTTAATCAGTTTCTTATTCCAAATTTTTCACAATAATTACATATATAACTTCTTCCACGTCATCTAATGTATTGGTTTGTAATTAACAGCGGTAAGTTGTTCATATTTTATGTGGGTTTAACGGAAGACAAACATTCAAATGACAAACAGACAAACAATCAAATGACAATAAAACAATCAGACAAACAACAATCAGACAAACAATAAAAAAAAAAATGCTGTCAATGGCTGATCTGCAAAAAGAAAAGGGTTAGTGACTTGAATAGATAAAATAAATAAAACTAGGGGCTAAACAAGAATTTTTACCCAAAAAGACAAAAAAAGTCTTTGACTTGGTCAACAGTTTATAAACGCGTCTTCTTCCTCGTGCAACAAAGGAATACGGCAGCAGGGTAGGCGAGGTGCGACGGCTGACAAGCCAAGGGGGGCTGGCTCTGGAGAGAGCGTGGCCAGAGCGGCGGTGGACGACGGCAGTGTGTGCAAGGCGAGGTGGCAGAAGAGGCGCAGGAACGAGGCGAGCGTGACGAGGCATAGATGGCGTCTATGGGGGAGGCCGGGCAGAACGGAGAACAGGGTGGCTGGTGGACTGGTGACAAGGTGATCGGGCGCGATGGCTGAACGGGAAACGTCGAAGCCCAAGATCTCCGGAGAAGAGGCTACGTGATCGACGGAAACGTCGCCTTCTGCGGGGAAGGTTGAGCCGTAGTTGGAAAAGGTGCGGCCGTCGGCGCCGAAAGGGTCGAAGGAAGCCATGTACGGAAGATTTCGGGTTCTGTGAGAAGAAGTCAGGTGGTTGCGGAGCTTGATGATGAGCCCGTCTTCTTCCTCCGTGAAGTTGTCGCGCTCGAGGTCGGGCCTCAAATAGTTGATGCAGCGGAGACGACAACTCTTCCCGCAGCAGAGGAGGCCGGCAGCTTTGGGGAAGGAATGCTAGCAGCCTTCGCCGTGGGCTCGGATGTAGACGATGAGGTGATCGTCTTCCTCTTTGGTCCACGCACCTTTTGTTGGTATGAGTTTTCTCGCAACAGGGAGACTCTGTTTCTTCGTTGCTTTTGGTGTGGTGGAGGTGGGGCTGCGGCTTAGGGAGAAGCGATGTGATCGTGAGAGTAGGAAGATGAGAGAGCGAAGCTGAAGAGAGAGATAGCGAAGGTCAGAGGGAGAGGAGAGTGAGAGAGTTGTTTTTAGAGAGAGCCAGAGATGAGTCGGTGAGAAGGAGAGGAAGATGAGAAGGAGCTCTGTTGTCAGCTCGCTCTCTCAGAGAGTGGGATCGAGAGCAGATAAGAATGGGGGAAGAGAAGCTTCTGGAGAGGGCGAGAAGAGAGAGCCGTGTGAAAGATCCTCTCCCAATTAATAATTCCCCCTAGAAGGATCGAGAAAGAGAGCAGGTAAGATATTTTTTATTTTTTTATTATTAATTATTTTTATATTATTATGTTTTTTTATCACACACACATATATATTGTTTTAAAACTAACAAAATGCCCCATAAACTAATTGTTATATATTATTAATTTTTTTTAATTTTTAATTTAATTTAATTAATTAATTTCTTTAATATTTTTTTAATTAATGAATGTCGGACGAAATTGGGTGTCAACACATACCTAGAAACCTTTGATTTAATTTCACTAATATTTGAATAGCTAAGTGGAAGCTTGAGACTCTTAGAGATCGACTTAATGGCTGAACATCTACAAACAAAGACAATGTTAGAGGACCCAGGATGTGCTCTCAGGGAAGATCCTCTGATACTTAAGTCAGTGATAGTAGATAGTCGGATGCTTGTTCAAGTGAGCGTATTTTTTTACGTACTTGACTCCTCTGGCTCCATTGCTTTTTGTAGGATCTGGATGCCATGATCATGGGGGATGAGCTTCCCTCTTAGTGTGCTTAATCTTTGAGATCATGGGGATCTCCTTCTATGTTTCTTTCCTAGTTAACGATCAACCCATAATCTCCTCTTCTTTTGAGGAGTGCACTAGGTGGGCTTATTTTATAGTTGCTTTTAGGCCTATGTTTCAACAGATTTTTATTCTTATCCTTTCCATTGGGCTAGATTTCATTTCTAGGCCCACAAGCCCATTTGGATATTAAAAGGTCCCTTAAGGTGGGAATGGAAGGAAGGGTTCCTACCATTTTCTTTTTTATTTGACAATGTTTGCCATGTGTTAATAAACTACTAGATGGAAGTATCGTTCCTCAAGACGGACTCTTAGTTTGGAAGAGCTTTGGTTGTGTTTTCTGCCCAATTTTTGGAATTTCAAATGTTATCTTATCCATTAAAAACACTTCAGGGCTTTCAATACGTCTTTGAGTCTTTTCCAGTTCTTTGTTTTTTTAAAACCGTCTTCTAAGGCTCTCACTTTTCCTTCTTTCTGCTTATGAAGTTAACGTAGCTTTGTTAAAGGTTTGTTTTTTTTGGAATTTCAAGTTTTATCTTCTCCATCCAAAACACTTCAAGGTTTTCAGTACATCTTTGAGTCTTTTCCAATTCTTTATTTTTTTCTGAAACCATTTTCTCAGGCTCTCAATTTTCCTCTTTCTGCTTATGACGGTATGTGGCTTTGTCAGAGGTTTTTTTTTTGTTTATTCATCCTTGGATGAATTGGTGGCCTATGCATTCATCACCTATTTCCCCCGTTGCTTGGCTTTGTAGATGTCTGGGGCAAAGACGAAGTCATTGGCCCCTATTTTGAGGAGTTCTTTGGTTGATGTACAACTTCTTGACTTAGGGGAAGTCCATAATCGAAGGAGTATACAGACTCCTGATACCATGACTAATCTTCGAGAATGGTATTTTTTATAAAAATCTAGTAGCCTTTAAAGATCTGTTCAGGATCTCTATTGGACCATTGACTAGAAAGAGAACCCAAGAGCTTAAGGAGGCATTCCACGGACACATGGTGGCACTTTTCAATCCATTGGGGGATTACAATGCATCTAGCTTTTTGAACTAGCTACATTCTAGCCCTTTTAGAGCCTGGATTCATATAATAGAAGTTCATGAGCAACCTTGATAGAAAAGGACCATGCACGGCCAAGAATCCCCATGGCATATGAGGGGTACACCTATGGACCCCTCATGGGCTATTCAGCGTCATTTCTCATTTGCCTACTTCATTTAAGTTTGTTTTAGACTATTTAAGTATGTTTTGGATTATTCATGCCTTGGAACTCATTTTAACACAAGTTTTGTGGGAAAGGCATGGAATTAACCCGGATAGGGCCCTTTAACATGTTGCCTAGTCCTATAATGATTCTTATGACTTGGAGTCAAGCTTAGCACCCAAGTGTCCACCTAATAGGAGCCCACAGCCAAGATTTAAAGAAGGAACAACCCCATGTATAGGGTGGATAATGCACCTAAGGAGGAAGAAGAGTCTAATGGGGAGGATGACATATGGAGCACCAGCCAACAACTATCCATGTTACCAAGGGGAGGGGCACCCAAGCTTGATGACAACTTAAGCCCCATTAAGGTCAACATTTCCCTATTCCATGGTCAACTTAAGCTTGATGACAAATTAAGCTCCATTAAGCTCCATTGGGAGTAGGAATAAAAGATTGAGATGATCTTTGGTTGCCATCAATAGTCAGAAGAAAAGAAGATATAGATAGCCACTATTGAATTCATTGATTATACTCTTGTGTGGTAGAACTAGGTTGTGATCACAAGGCATATAAATAGAGAGGAGCCTAATCGGACTTGGAGAGAACTTAAGGCCTTGATGAGGAAGAGGCTTATTTCAAGCTATTATCATAGGGACCTACACCAAAAGCTACAAAGATTGGTACAAGGCGCTAGATTTATGGAAGACTATGATAAGTAGCTAGAGATGACCTTAATCTAAGTCAATATTGTATAGGATAAAGAAGCTACCATGGCAGGTTCTTGAATGGCCTTAACCCCAAGATAGCTAATAGAGTGAAGATGGTGGATAATATGGACATGGCTAACCTTTAACACCAAACCAACAACGCTAAAAGGATCATTCAAAGGGCAAGGGTATCTCTGATTGTACATGGAGTAAGTTCTAGTTAGAAAGGAGGTTTGGCCAAGGAGGCGAGGAAGGAGCTACCTAAGCCATGGCCAGAGGTAGGCCTAAGTAAAGTTTCAAAGGCACCTCCACAAGGCAAAAGTAACCCTATACCCCAAACTGCCAAAAGAGCTCATAACTTTGTATACTACAAAAGTAGGGGCAAGGTACACTATGCCCAGGACTATGCTAATCAAAAGGTCCTATATATTAATAAGGACGAAAAAATTATGTACAAGGATGAAGACGAACTTGATGATGATGACCTTGTGTGCTAATGCCCCCACTAAAGGACATTCCTATAAGAAATGAGCCACTAAAGATTGGAGATTTGTTAGGTGCAAGGAGAGCTCTTAATATGCAAGCTAAAGAAGAGTTGGATCAAAGAGAGTACTTCTTTCATACATGGTTCTGAATCGGATGCAAAGTCTATAGCCTCATTATAGATGCTAGGAGTTGCACATATATGGCCAACACTACCTTGGTGTAGAAGTTGTAATTACCTATGCATAAACACCATTAACCCTAGACATTATAGTGGCTAAGTGATAAAGGTGAGCTGAAGGTGAAAAGAAAGGTAGTTTTTACTTGTAAAATTTGTTCCTGTCAAGATAATGTATTGCATTATGGGATTCCCATGCAAGCATGCCATGTTTTTCTTGGTAGACCATGAAAATTTGATAGAAATGTGACACATGATGACTATAAGAACCTATTCCCTTCTGTTTACCAAAACAGGTTAGTTACATTACTTCCACTATTAGCCCATCAAGTTCTAGAGGATTAAAGAAAATTACAAAGTAAGGAAGAGAGAAAAGAATTTGAAAGGAAAGTTGAAGCCTGAGAGAAAAATCTAGGAGGAAAGCTAACAAAATAACCAACAGGTATGGAAAGGTGAAAAGAATTGAGAAGAAAGTGAGTGATGAGTTCCCATGGGAAAAACAAGAAAGGAAAGTTGAGAAAAGAAAATAGTGTCACTTGGCAAAGATCAAAATTGTGAGACAAGCCCTTTGACCACAAAGACCAGTGATTCTTTTACTTTTTAAGGTTTTTCTTTTCTATCTATGAATGAGCTAACCTATCCTTTCCTTTGTGTTGTTTTTTCTTTGTTACATGACTCTAAAAATGAGTTCCCTGACGAGCCTAAATGGTTGCCTTCGATCTGAGGCATTGAATAGTAGATTAACTTGATTCCAAGACCACTAATACCAAATAGGCCTACTTATAAGACAAAACCCAAGGAAAGTAAGAAGATTCAATGAGAAGTAGAAGACTAGTTTGTTGAAGGCTATGTGAGTGAGAGTGTGGGTCTATGTGCAGTGCCAATGCCCTTGGTGCACAAGTAAGATAGATCATGGCATATGTGCATAGATTGTTGGCTAGTCAGCATGATCATAGGTATAGGGACTCTATCCCTAGACTTGATGGTAAGCTTGATGAATTGTATGGTTGGTTCTACTATATTTATTAAGATTGATTTAAGGGGTAGATGCCATCAAATTCAAATAAGGGAGGGGAATGAGTGGAAAATAGCTTTTAAAATAAAACTTGGTCTATAGGAGCAGCTGGTAATGGCCTTTGGTTTGACTAATGCACCTAGCACTTTTATAAGACTTATGAATAATGTTTTATGTGATTTTATAGGCAATTTGTTGTTGTTTATTTTGATGGCATTCTAGTGTATAGCAATAACATACAGGATCATGTGGGATACCTAAAACAAGTGTTGGCACATTAAGGGAATAGATGTTGTAATGCCCGAAAAATCCTAAGTAATTAAGCATCAGGCTTTGAGGTTTTAGGGCTTAAGAATTTTTCTAAATTAGGAATTAAGCTCATTGAGTTTGGGAAATACTAAATTTAGTGGAATCGGGCAGTATGATGAGTGTTGGACATTCTTAGAATTTAAACCTGGCTTACACAAAGTAAAATGATGAAAATGTAAAGTGAGGGACTCAATTGGACAAAGGGGACTTTTGGTGGTTGGGCTCAATTTCCCAAATGCGAGAAATCGAGGGGCTAAGGGGGGAATTAGCCAATTTTGAAGGCATTGGATGCCATGGCTGTCACCTCCCTCCATTTCCCATTATTTTAATCCACCTCCATTCCAACTCATCACTTAGGATTCCTTCCTTCACCTACTTGTCCCCCACTTTTGACAAATTCTCCTAACTTTCACCAAAGTCTTCCAATTTGTCTCCCACTTTATCTCCCAATCACTGCCATGTGAATCACATGATCTCCCTCATTCTCTCCCCTCAAATTTCATCCATACTACCCAAAATACACTCTCATTTACTCCTCCAAACTTCATTCAACACATTCTACAGTCTCTCTTCAATCTCTCTCTACATTTGCTCTCAAACACTCTTCCAAACTTCTTCTTCCTTCTATATTTGGCCAAGACTAATTCTTGAGCATCCTTGAGCTTTTACCAAGTGTTCTTGGTGTCTACAAACTCTTAAGAATACCACGAGTAAGAATCAAGAAGTAGATTGAAAGAATGAGACATTTCTGGAAACCATCAACCAAGAGGAGTTTCGGCCAAGTATTGTTCTTGGCATTTTTGTGTCTGAAGCTTGTGTTCTTGGTACACATAAGCTTCTAAAGCCATCCAAGACAAGGAATCAAGTGGCAGTTTGAAGAAAAGTCAAGAACAAGCTTGAAGGACACCAAGCAACACAAATTCGGCCGTACATCCTTTGTTGAGGTATTGTGTGTTCCACCAAGTTTTCTTGGTATATGTAGGCTTTTGAGCTATGGTAATGCAAGAATATACTTGCTAAATTTTGGGCCATTGTAGGTTCTCAAGCTAGAAATTAAGTTCTAGTTACAAACAAGCAAGGAAAAGTGCATAAAACAAGCTTCAAAAGCTTTCAGGCAACAAAGTTGCTAAGGGTTTTGTGGTAAGGATTCTTATACTCTTTGAGTATTCGGGCGGTGATGGATATTGAATGCCATGTGATCCTAAGAATGGCTATGTTTTTTTTCTTAGGCAACTCTATGCTAGCTAGCTCCATGCAAGCATTACAATTAGGAATTGAGTCGGCCAACTCAATTTCCAAGCATAAAGAGCTCAGATTTTAAAATGAATTAATAATATGGTTAACCTAAGAAATGAGAAATATGGATCATGCTTTCTCTACCCTTCGGAGGGATATGATGTTAAATGGTTTGTGTGCTTCTATGTTTGGATATGCATGCTAACCTCAATTATGATTATTATCGTTATATGTATGTATCTTATGTTTTCTTTGTCTTAGTGTTTTCTTTGCAGGAGCATGGAATATATTTTTTCCTGTTGGGTTTCGGGAGCCAAACAGCGCAGCGAAATTTAACCGAAACCCTCCAGGATCCAAGTGAAACGGGGTAAACCGGGTGTTCGAAAATTTCATACCTAATTTTCGGTTGAGATATCTCACTCAACTATAGAGTCGAATCACAAAACCTGAACAGTTGACGTGTTCAGGCTCTCTATGGTATCCACACGAGCCTCTCGGGATCACCACGCTTCCACCACGTCCTGGCAGATGCGTTTCTCTTGCGCTCGCAATGCTAGCTTGCGTCCTCCAAGGAATTGAAAGAGAAGAGTGCGGCTGTCCTTTTGGGAGGCTAGGGCAAGGAGACCTGCGAATTTCTCACTTAAAAGTTGTATTTATAGTGAGACTCAACTTCCAGGCCTAATGGGTTTCAAAGCCCTAATCCAATTAGGATTTAATTTCGGGCTTAATAATGGCTCAACTCCTTGGCCCATTATTAATACGAAATTAAAGTGAAACCATAACCCAAATAATTAGCCCATGCACTCTAATGATCCAAATAGCTCTATGTGTGCGACCCAATAGGTTCTTGCCATGTTGGCAATGATTATAAATCACATTTATGATCATAAGCAATGAGCGGTGTCTAGCAACACATCATTGCTACCCAAGTGACAAGATTGTCGGTGAATCGACTAAACCTTTATGATCATCACTGATATATGCCATTGTCCCTTTGTCCAAGATATCAAGACTAAGCACGAGACATGGAATGTGTCACTCTCGTATAGCCCAATCTTTGGTTTCTTGATTACCGAGTAGACCAACTTAAACTGACAACATTGATATCATATATCAACTCATCGGAGCATGGCCATGCATTTTCTAAGTCTCACTCTATCAAGGGGCCTAAAGATATCACTGCCGTTACATAGGAGGGACAAATCCCATCTTGATCATACAAATCCCTCCGCATGATATGTGACATACCCAATGACCTTCTTCAAGTTCACTCAGTTACGAGCAACAAAGGAAAGTATCAAAGTATGTGACTCACATGTAGGGAACCTTGATGATCTTAGGTCGAAGGACTACATATACCATGATCACTATGAGAATCACTTATGACACTCATATAACGATCCATGAAGTGTTCTCATGGTGGGTCGGTCCAGCACACAAGTTCTCCAACTTGTACCCATATGTAGACTACATATCTCATATTAGTCTCCACATATGTTAGTCATTATGTATTATTGCAACCCGCTCCACAATAATACTAGACTAGGGACGTTTAAGAATATCATTATTCTAGGGTTACAATTATGTTTATTACATTACGCAGAAACAAAACAACAAACAAAATTGCTGGATTAATGCCTCAATAAAATATCATGACTCAATGTGTAAAAATACAATCATCTAATGATTGGCTTTTTGGGCACAACACTAACATTTCCAATATATACTTGTGCCATGTTAGGCCATGGGAGCCATATGAAATCCTTACTAAGTTTACTCACCCGCCTTTTCTACTTTATGTAGGAAAATGCTAGAGAGACATTAAAATCAAGAGTATTTTATACTCTTTCTGTTGGCAAAAAGGTTTGTGTATGTACATATGTTCTTGCTCAATATTCTAAGTATTCTAAGTGTTATGGGTTGCTTGTGTAACAAGCTAATAAGTGTGGACTTTATGTGCAGGACTTGGAGTCTAGATTGTGGGAACAAAGTCTCTAAGGTGGAAAGTGTGTTCTTTGGCTCTTTGTGTGGTTTGCCATGTTTGCACATGTGCTATGATGTTGGTCTTGTCTAAATGACCAAACCTATGATAAAAATGGACTTTAAGAACTTTTGGCCACAATATGTGTTAATGGCTTATATATAGACTGTTGGACCTTTGGTGGTCATGAACATTTTGGGCCTAAGTAATGTTGATGATGGATTTGTATAATTGTATGTTTATAAGCCTACACTTGATTATGAAAAACATGTGCATGATAAACAACGTTTTCAAAGGTTGATTTGGTGTTTTGGTTAGCGTGCATGTACTTGGCTATGTTTGATAATGAGCTTGAAATGAACATACAAGTTCCGCATAAGTACTAGCTTGTTTCCGAGAGAGCACAATATAAACCTTTAAGTAACTAATTAATGAGCTAGTACTAGTAATGTCCTAGGGTTCATGCCCATATGTTTTAATAAGGAATAAACGCCCCCTTTGTGGAATTCCTCTGCATGGTTAAATAATTGGGCCCGAATGGGCCAGGGGCTAAGTTGTGCATGAAAGATGCTATATGCCAAACTTAAATAGTGTTCTTTTTACACTAATCATGTCATATGTCTTGGGTTTTTTGTATGCTTAGATGGTGTTAAAGTTGACCAAAAAAAGGTAAGGGCTATACAAGAATCGCCAATCCTTAATTCTATTTCTAACATGAAGCCTTTCAATGGGTTAGCAAGCTTTTATAGGTGGTTTGTTAAAGATTTTTCCACTATTGCAGCACCTTTTACAAAGATTGTGAAGAAAACTGTTGGTTTCAAGTGGGGGAGATGTTCAAAATAGCATTCATGTTGCTTAAGGAAAAATTAAGTAGTTCACCTTTGTTTACTTTGCCGAATTTTGCTAAAATGTTTGAAATTGAGTGTGATGTTTTAGTGACAAGCATTGGAGCTATCTTGATGTAAAAAGGTTGCCCTGTTGCATACTTTAGTGAGAAGCTTAATAGTGCAATTTTGAACTATCTAACCTATGATAAAGAATTATATGCATTGGTAAGGGCTTTCGAAACATGGTAGCACTATTTATGGCCTAAGGAGTTCATTATTCATATTGAGCATCAACCACTAAAGCACTTAAATGGCCAAGGTAAGTTAAGCCAAAACATGCAAGGTGGGTTGGGTTCATTGAGTCTTTTCCTTATGTGATTAAATATAAATAAAGAAAAGAAAATATAATTGTCAATGCATTGTTTAAAAGGTATGCATTGTTCACCACTTGGAATGCTAAGTTGCTAAAGTTTGAACTCTAGACAGATTTGTACCCTATGGATCATAATTTTGGTAAAATTTATGCAAATTATGATAAATCTACATTAAGGAAGTATTTTCAGCATGGTAGTTACCTTTTAAGGGAGAATATGTTTTGTGTACCACAAATCTCTCTTCAAGATTTATTTGTAAGGGAAGCCCATAATGGCAGGTTAATGGAAGATTTTGGCATTGCTAAAACTCTTGTTGTTTTGTAAGAGCACTTTTATTGGCCTCATTAGACTAATATTTCTATAAAATTTATTGTAGGCCTTCCAAGAACTAAGAGGGGAAAGGATTCAATCTTTGTGGTTGTGGATAGGTTTTCTAAGTTGGCACATTTAATTTTATGCCATAAAACAGATGATGCAACTAATGTGGCTAATCTTTTCTTTAGAGAAGTAGTTTGGTTGCACAGAATGCCAAGACCCATTGTTTTTTATTGAGACACCAAGTTTCTTAGCTACTTTTGGAAAACTTTGTAAGATAAGTTGTGCACAAATTTATTGTTTTATACCATTTGCCACCCTTAAATAGACAGTTAAACTAAAGCAACAAATCAAACCCTTGCTACTTTTTTAAGAGCTATAATTAAAAAGAACTTGAAAACCTAAGAGGATTGTTTACCTTATGTGGAGTTTGCACATAACCATGTAGTAATGCACTACCAGGCTATCACTGTTGAAGTAGTATATAGCTTTAATGTTAGGACCATCCCTTAAATACTTGGCTTAGGCCAAGAATATAGGGAAACACCAATTTAAAACATGAGGGACTCGATTGAAAATGAGGATGAGAGTGTAAATGTAAGCCTGAGAAAGTTGGGTTGAAAGTGTGCATGGGAAAATTAGGCCATGATGTTTTTGGCATGAGATAAGGTTGGAGGACTACAATGTACACTTGAATTGGTGATGTAAATGAAACTATGGGAACTTGAAGGGTGAAATGCACCATGCAATTAGGTGCATGGACAAAGGTGGAATTAGACCAAATTATGTTGACTGAAATGGCCGGTCATAATGCGGTCTTCCACCGTACCAATTTTATAAGGGTAATTAAAATGGTAAAATGCTAAAATGGGTCATGGGTTAATTATCATGTTAGGCCATGTTAATGAAAGCTTGGCAATTTGAGCCATGAGTTAAGAATGGAGCCGAAATGATCCTACATTCTAGTGACTAAAGTGTGCACATGGAGACTTGAGGGGGGAAATTGCCCCATGTAAAATACTTAGGGACCAATGTTGGCATTGAACCAATTTGTAGGACATGTGTAATCGGCTGCCAAATGCTAATTAATGCGTTCAGAAATCCATTTTCTCTCACGGCTGCCTGTTGAACGTGTGGACTCGTCTGCCATATGCTCATTAATGCGGCTTGCCTTCATTTTATTTGGATTTCATTTGTTGCTGGCCGAGAATCAAGAGAAAACAAAAGGTTTCAAAGCGTTTAGGCTAATTGGCCGAGAGAAACAAAAGGCTTCAGGTTTCAGTTTGTACGTATTTAGGCTAGTTGGCCGAGAAAACAAAAAGGCTTCAAAGCATGATTGAGCGAAGCTTAGAGTTCTTGCCGTACTATTGGTGAAGTTGAAGCTTGGAAGAGAAATCAAGCTTGGATTAAGGAGGTAAGGTTCATGATCATTTGTTTTTCCTAGTAATATTCCATGAACAAGTGATTATGCTAGCTAATTGAAAGCTTATTGTGTTAGGCAATATATTTGAGCTTCAGCCTTAGTTAATCGAGCAATCGAGAGCTCAAGCTTTGATTGTGAGGTAGGGTTTCACATTTACTTGTATTCCTGGTGCTTTTCCATGAACAAGTAATTATGGCAGCTAAGTGATGGTTATATGATACTATATGATCTTAGCCTGCTAGATGGCATATTGAGGAGATTCGGTTATGTGTTAATTGGCTAGCTAGTCAAGGTAATGGCATGTGTTAAAATTCCTAGTGAGAGAGGCCAACTTGCTAGTGAATTTGGAGCTCTAGTGATATAGGAATAAAGTTGTGAAGGTGAAAGTGCAGGAAGTGCACAAACACACATGCTAGTGAATGTGGCCGAATGTATCCTGTAGTGTGCGTGAGTTCTGTGTGCTTGGTTGTTTGTTTGTGCATGCTAACTCATATATGGATGGTTTATGATTATTATATATTGTGGTATTTTTTTGTGGTTTCCATGTCTTCATGTATTTGTTGCAGGACTAGTAAGCTTGTGGAGGTTAACTCATTGGACTTAACTAAATAGACCTTATATGGTCGTTTGTGAATCCCTACTGAGTAATTGTTACTCACTGCCCATACATTTTTGTTTCAGGAAAGGACATATAGCTTGAGTAGTTTGCTTGAGTTGCTAGTTTGTGTGCTAGTTAGTACACTATTTGCTCGAGGTATGTGCCAACTGAATCTTGGCTTGAATACTTACATTACAAGTCTTATGGCTTAAGGCTGAAACTTATGTTCTAAGTTTGCAGGCTTTTGTAGTTGTGGGATCAGTCTAGGTACAGGAAGGATGTGTGGACTTGGACCCTGGTTATGGTTTGTATGTTTGGGTTAGTTTTGTGGAGTGTGCTGCTGTTCTGTACACTTAGGTTTCTTTTAAGAAACTAGGGTATATGGCTTGTAAACTTAACCTTGGCTACTTTGGGCTTATAGCATCCTTGGTATGTTTCAAAGCTAGTGATGCTGGTATTTAGGCTATTTTGTGTGTATATATATAGCCTTGCTTGTACATGGATTGTATGTACATATGATGGATGCTTATGTGCCAAGTTATGTTAAGTTTATGAGCTTATGGTTATGTTTCATGAAGAAATCTCTTGAGTTGTTATGTTTGGCCGAGTGTACATGTGCATGGAAACTTGATTTTTCAAACTATAGAGATGTGGGCTTCTTGGTTGTCATTCATTAAAGTAGCGCACTTGACAAGCACACATCCTAGACACTTAACAGATTAAGTGTATGCCTTGCTTGTGTGGCAAGTTAGAGGTTGGGCCCTACTTAAGCTGCAGGTTGTTGTTCTAAATAACTCATAAGCCTCCTGGGACATATCCCAGCTCTCAGCTTTAGAAAATAAAACTTAAATACTAGGAAGTTATTAACAACCGGATTTAAGTTTAATCAAAGGAATCTTGGGTAAATTGGTGAGTGGTACTGAGAGGGCATAGGCTAGGGCCTGTGTGGGATGTGACATTTAACCCATTGACCCTTATGGATTTGATTCCATTACCTACTAATGAAGTTGCTAGCTTAGATGGTGTATGAAAGGCAGATTTTGTGAAAAAGCTCTATGAGAATGTTAAGCAACGGCCTAGAACAAAAAGTGAGCAATATGTAAAGGCCGCTAATAAGGGGCGTAAGAGACTTGTGTTTGAGCTCGATGATTGCATGTAGGTGCACATTATAAAGTAGAGATCTCCATCCTAGTGACTGACCAAGTTGCATCCACAAGGTGATGGACCATTACAAGTATCGGAAAGGGTAAATGATAAGGCATACAAGTTGGACTTGCTCGGTAAGTACAATGTGAGTGCCACTTTCAGTGCCTTTGATTTGTCCTTGTTTGATCATTTAGATTCAAGGATGAATCATTTTGAGAAATGAGTAGATCATAGGAATTTATTAGCTATCAAGGATCCTTTAAAGATCTCTATTGGAATCGTGACTAGAAAGGAAGGCTGAAAGTTCAAGGAGGCACTCCATGGACACATTTTGGGCCTTTTCTAGCCTTAGAGGATTAGGATGCATCTAGCCATTGGGACCAGCTACATTCTGACCCTTTTGAAGGTTGGGTTCACAGATTAGGAGCTCATGAACAACCTTGATGGAGTAGGACCAAACACAACCAAGAACCCTAATGGAACATAAGGAGGTGTACCTTATAGACCCCTTATGGGCTATTTGGTGTCATTTCCCATTTGGGCACCTCATTTAAGTTTGTTGTAAACTATTTAAGTATGTTTTGGATTACTCATGCCTCAGAACTCATTTTAGCACAAGTTTTGTGGGAAGGGCAAGACATGGACTTGAATAAAGCCCTTTAGCATGTTACTTAGTCCTGTATAGATTCTTAGGAGTTGGGGACTTTAGTTTGTAAGGTTTAGGGTTTTTAGGTGACTTCTGGCCAAAATAACATTATTTAAGGCCACTTAACCCCTTATATTTTTCAAAATTTTGAATTATATTATTTCTTCCTAGTGAAGTAATCTCTCTTGAGTTATGTGTGAATGTTCCTTGGCAGCCACAAAACTATGTAATCTTTGCTTGCCAATCCTTGAACCTAATCCAATAGTGTATGCTTGTGGAACTTAAAGCCAATCTTGGAATGTTTCTTGTGTCATCTCATATCAATTTCTTTCCATCATCCTTGGATTTTTCCTTGCTCGTAAAGCAGCAGAAGGCCGATCAACCTGGGGTAGGGCGGTTGACCAAATACATCCGCCAGGTTAGAGCTAGCCTCTGTTTTCCTCTTCATCCTTTAGTATCACAATTGTGCAACTACTTTTGGATTCATCCTTCCCCATTGTTGTCCTATTTTCTTTTTCACATTAATGTATTTTTAGTGGCACATGATGTGGCTAGAGCTGGATATTTTTTCTAGCTCCTCTTCTTCTTTTATTTTCTATCCTTAGGAGATTCTTTTTGCTGCCTTTTTAGCCTTCATCCAAACATTTCCATCTACAATCTTGTTTTCTCTTTTACTATTATTCAAAAAGGTTGGAAAGAGTGGATGCAATTTTTTTTTGTTCCAACAAAGGAAAGCTGGGGTTTTCCATGCGAGTGGACTGACAATGCAGTTAACCGAGTAATCATGCCCCCTTATTAGAAGCTGGGTTTAATTGGCCATCTAAATTATTGTCTCATACCTCTTAGAGGTGATGAAGGACAGGATGAAGGGGAAGCTCTTTTCATTCACCTGGCATTTTTCAAATGAAGTCACCTTGAGGGGCTCTAACAATAGTAAACCATGTGAAGGTAAACTTAACCCATCTTCCTAAACCCCGAAGGTTAAAGGTGAATTTTTTTTTGTTCCTTATTTACTGGGATAACTGGGAATAGTAATTATTTCTTCCCTTAAGTGAATTCTTTATGCTAGAGTAGGTTATTTTGATTTAAAAATTGAGCATATTTTCCAGGGCTTTATCACTACACCAGTGAGGCATGGAAGAGGTTGGACAATGTGTTCGAGGCCCTTCATGTGGCTAAGACTCCACTTGACACTCCAAGGACTATCCAGGTGATAGTCACATGATGTTTCTATAAATTTTAATCATATTTGGACTAAATTGTTGTTCAATTTGCTATATCCTAGTTACATTTTATGTTTTGTAGGTTTCATTGCATATCTTGAAGGTTTTAGTGGACATTTTGCACAATTAGATGAAGTAATAAAGGTGGAGGAGGATCCATGAGAAACGAAGACAAAGAAATCTTAAAAAATAGGTATCTTGAAATTCCTTTTACTTAGCTTTACATGGGTTCTTGAATTAACTCGATTGGACACCTATAAGAAAATTTATGCTCAAAATACTGAAGGATGTTGAAATTATAGAAAAGAAGAAAATGTGATCACATTCCAAAAAAAAATGATCATATTTTTAGAAAAAAAATGTTAGAAGCAAATCCAAAAGGTCCAGATGCAACCATATTTTAAGAAATGCGATCACATTGTGTTCAAACATGAAAGGAGAACCATTTTTGTGGTAAGACTCCATTTCTACCTCAAGTAGGCCTCAAATCCTACTTACTAACCTTCTTATTGGTGCCCAACAAGGAGACAAGGGACACAACTTCTAAGGAAAGAGGATAAGGCTAGGATTTGAACTAGGAAACATGCCTTCTAAATCTAGGGGTGGAGCATCATATTTTTCATTCACTCATTTTCTCGTTCAGGAAGTAAGTATTGGAGAGCACACTTGGAGGAGGCTTAGAGTGCTCAAGGAGGCTTGTTAGAGACTTAAGAGACCAAGCTCTACTAAGTCTACTTTGGCTATTTCCTTCATTTCCTTGTAGCTAGCCATGGTGCTATTTTTTTCATTTTTTTGTTTTCTTTTAATTTGAGAATAAACTAGTTTCTCTTGCACTTTCTATGGATGCTTCTACTTGACATGGTTACACTTGTTGAATAAATGGTTATTTATCTTGGATTTTCATTCAATACTTATTTACTCTTCTCCTTGAGCCTATTTTTATGTTGATTGATTAAGGGCCTTGGTCAATTGCCCCTTAGATTCTTCTTAAGTCTTGGGACAGATTAAGAAGAACTAGAACTAAGAGTAGAGTGTAGTGACCAAAGGCTTGTCAGGAGACAAGCCTAGGACACTAGGTGAAGATAAATTGAACTTACAATACCTCTCTTGGGCTAGGGTAAATTGGAAATTTAATCTAATTCAACCTTGGAAAATGATTTAATTTTGAAAAGTAAAGGCCCAATTAAATTGCTTTAGATGTTGAAGAATCAGGTTTTGGTGAAAGAATGAAATTTGTAACCTTCATTTTAACTTCCCGTGGATTCTTGAACTGCCTCGATCGAACACCAGTAAGAAAAGTTATGCTCAAAATACTAAAGGGTGCTGAAGCAATGAAAAAGAACGAAACATGATTGCATTCCTGAAAAATATGGTCACATTTCTCAAACAAGTGGTGCAATAACATTGTATCCATATGTGAAAGTGCTGATCATTTTCATGCCTAGATTCTTTTCTACCTTAAATAGCCTTCAAATCTCACCTACCAACCTTCTTTTTGGTGCTTAACATGGACTCAATGGTCACAACTTCTAGGAAAATAGTATAAAGCTTGGATTTGAACAAGAAAACACATTTTTTGAATCTAAGGGTGGAGCATTATCTTCTTCATTCTCTCATTTTTTCATGGATGAGGTTACCATTAAAGAGCTTACTAGGAGAAGGCTTGAAGTGCTCAAGGATGCTTGCTTGGAGACTTAAGGGATCAAGCTCTACTAAGTCTAATTTAGTTTCTTCTTTCTTTTTCCTTGTAGCTAGCCATGGTAGCTATTTCTTTCATTTTTTTCATTTTCTTTTATTTTAAGAATAGAGTAGTTTCTTTTGCTATTTCTATGGATGTAGCTACTTGGCATGGTTATGCTAGTTGAATGAATTATTATTTGTCTTGGGCTTTCCTTCAATTCTTGTTTACTTTTCTCACTGAGCCCATTGTTGTGTTAATTAGTTATGGACCCTAGTCAATTGCACCTTAGATTTTGTTTAAATCTTAGGAAAGATTAAAAAGAATTACAAGTAGGGGAAGAGTGTGGTAACCATGGGTTTATTAGGAGACTTGCCTAGGACATTAGGTGAAGGTAAGTTGAATTTGTAATGCCTTTCTTAGGAAAGGTTGACATGGGAATCTATTATAGTTCAAGCTTAAAGGAGTGACCCTTAATTTTAGAAAGTTGGGGTTCAATTAAATCATTTTGGATCTTGGAGAATCAAGTTTCGATGAAATAATGAAATTTCTAGCTCTTTTTCTTAACTTCGTAAGGGTTCTTAAATTGTCTTGATCAGAAACCAGTTGGAAATGTTATGCTCAAAATATTGATGGTCGCAAAAGCTAGCAAAAAGAATAAATTGCAATTGCAATCCTGCAAAATGTGATTGCATTTTTGGAAAAAAAAAAATTGTAAAAAACATCCCGAGAGGTCCAAATACGATCGCATTCTAATTGATGTGATCACATTGTTTCCAGACATGAAAACGGGATCATTTTTGTGCCTAGACTTCATTTTTACCTTAAGTGGGTCTCAAATCTCACGTACCAACCTTCCTATTGGTACCCAACATTGAGACAAGGATCACAACTTCTAGGAGAAGAGGATAAGGCTAGGATTTAAACTATAATACATAGTTTTTGAACCTAGGGGTGAAGCATCATCTTCTTCATTTCTCTCAATGAAAGATGCTATCATTGGATAGCTCACTTGAAGGAGGCTTAGGGAGCTTAAGGAAGCCTGCTTGGAGAGTTGAGCAATCAAGCTCTACCAAGTCTACTTTGGTTCTTTCAACCTTTTCTTTGTAGCTAGGCATGGAAGCTATTTATTTCATTTTTATGTTTTTTTTAATAGAGTAGTTCCACTTTCTATGGACGTAGGTACTTGACATGGTTATGCTTATTGAATGAATGGTGATTTGTCTTAGGTTTTCCTTCAATTCTTGTTTACTCTTTTCCTTGAGCTTATTTTTGTGTTAATTCTAGTCAATTGCACCTTAGGTTCTACGTAAGTCTTGAGAAAGATTAAGAAGAATAAGAACTAGGAGAAAAGTATAGTGACCATGGTCTTGTTAGGAGACTAGTTTAGGAGACTAGGTAAAGGTAAATTGAACTTGTAATTCCTTTCTTGGGCTAGGATGAGATGAGAATCTATTCTACTTCAAGCTTGAGAGAATGACCCTTAACTTGTGAAAGTGAGGACCTAATTAAGAAGAATTCAGATGTTGCAGAATCAAGCTTTGGTGAAACAACAAAATTTGTATAATTTCTTCTTAGCTTTGTGTAGGTTCTTGAATTGTATTGATCAAAAACCCATAGCAAATGTTTTTCCCAAAATACTGAAGGGTGTTGAAGTTGTTAAAAAGAATGAAATGTGATTGCATTTTCTGAAAAATATGATCATATTTCTGGAAAAAGTGTTAGAAACACAACCAAAAGGTCCAGATATGATTACATTCTGAGAGATGCGATTGCATTGTGACTAGACGTGTGCTTATACTCCATTTTTACCTCAAGTGGGCCTCAAATCTCACCTGCCAACCTTTCTATTAGTGCCTAACATAGAGACAAGGAGCACAACTTTTAAGAGAAAGGGATAAGGCAAAGATCTAAACTAAAAAACATATCTTTTGAATCTAAGGGTGGAGCATCATCTTCTTCATTCTTTCATTTTCATATGGTGGAGGCCATCATTGGAGAGCTTACTTGGAGGAGGCTTAGAGTGTTGAAGGAGGCTTGTTTGGACACTTAAGGGGACAAGCTCTACTAAGTCTACTTTGGTTATTTGTTTCCTTTTCCTTGTATCTAGTTGTGGAAGCTATTTATTTCATTTTTATGTTTTCTTTTAGTTTGAGAATAGAGTAGTTTTTCTTGCACTTTCTATGTATGTAGGTACTTGATGTGGTTATGCTAGTTGAATGAAAGGTTATTTGCCTAGGATTTTCCTTCAATGCTTGTTTAATCTTCCCCTTGAGCATATTGTTAAGGCCCCAGTCAATTGCACCTTTGATTCTGCTTAAGAAGAATTAAAACTAGAAGAAGAGTATAGTGATCAGGGGCATGTTGGGAGACTAGTCTAAGACATTAAATGAAGATAAATTAAACTTGTAATCCCTCTTTTGGGTTAGTATGAGATGAGAATCTATTCTAGTTCAAGATTGAAATACTGACCCTTAACTTTATAAAGTGAAGGCCCAATTATATCACTTCACCAACAACTAGGAAAATCAAGGCATTACCCATAATTCACAAGCTAACCAAGTTAAATAGTGAAACCTGAAAGAAGTGCGCTTTCATTAGTTTATCAAAAATCTAAAAATTGCATTGTTTATGTTTGATCTTGTTTAGTACTCCCTCTATCCTAAAACATTTGCTTCATAATTGTAACCCTAGAATTGTATGAGTGATTCTCATAGTGATCATGGTATATGTAGTCCTTCGACCTAAGATCATCAAGGTTCCCTACATGTGAGTCACATACTTTGATACTTTCCTTTGTTGCTCATAACTGAGTGAACTTGAAGAAGGTCATTGGGTATGTCACATATCATGTGGAGGGATTTGTATGATCAAGATGGGATTTATCCCTCCTATGTAACACATGTGACATCTTCGGGCCCCTTGATAGAGTAAGACTTAGAAAAATGCATGGCTATGCTCGAATGAGTTGATATACGATATCAATGTCATCAATTTAAGTTGGTCTACTCGGTAATCAAGAAACCAAAGATTGGGCTATACGAGAGTGACACATTCCATGTCTCGTGCTTAGTCTTGATATCTTGGACAAAGGGACAATGGCATATATCGGTGATGATCATAAAGGTTTAGTCGAATCATCGACAATCTTGTCACTTGGGTAGCAATGATGTGTTGCTAGACACCGCTCATTGCTTATGATCATAAATGTGATTTATGATCATTGCCAACGTGGTAAGAGCCTATTGGGTTGCACACATAGAGCTATTTGGATCATTAGAGTGCATGGGCTAATAATTTGGGTTTTGGTTTCACAATAAATTCGTATTAATAATGGGCCAAGGAGTTGAGCCATTATTAAGCCCGAAATTAAAGCCTAATTGGATTAGGGTTTTGAAACCCATTAGGCTTGGAAGTTGAGTCTCACTATAAATACAACTTGTAGTGAGAAATTCACAGGTCTCCCTGCCCTAACCTCCCAAAAAGGACAGCCGTACTCTTCTCTTGTAATTCCTTGGAGGACGCAAGCTAGCACTGCGAGCGCAAGAGAAGTGCATCTGGCAGGACGCGGTGGAAGCGTGGTTATCCCGAGAGGCTCGTGTGGATACCATAGAGAGCTTGAACACGTCAACTGTTCAAGTTTTGTGATTCGACTCTACAATTGAGTGAGAGATCTCAACCGAAAATTAGGTATGAAAATTTTCAAACACCCGGTTTACCCCGTTTCACTTGGATCCTGGAGGGTTTTGGTTAAATTCCGCTGCGCTGTTTGGCTCCCTAAACCCAACAGCTTCGTCTTTTTTCTCTCTTACCCATGCCCTTGATTTAGGACGACGCAAAAAAAAAAAAATTGGTGCAAAGAATATAAGATGGAGGGAGTATCATTTATCAACACTATGTTAAAATGCATTTTGAAGATTGTTAATTAATACATTATGAAAGTTATTTTGTTAGCAATTTCAACAAACTATAATTAGATTTAGGTTCATAATAGATATTAATTAGGTATGATCGTAAGTGTAGATAATCGTATTTGGTATGACATAATATAACAATATCATTAACTACATAATATCCAAAACAAACTTTCACTTCTCAAGTTTGAAAGTAAATTTTTATCACATCCTATTCAACTGCTTTAGCGTTTTAAATGTGATCTAACTTAACTAGGAGGATCTTTGACAAGTTTTCACTCACCTCATACTGAGTAATTTTCAAGAAAATTGTTCTTAAGAATTTGTGACACTTGTTCAAATTAGGAAATGGTATTATGCAACAATATGATTTCATAAGATAAAAATATGTTATTAGTTAGGATTTATTTTAGATTTGCTATTAATTTAAGTGTGACAAAAGTTATTAGAAAATGGTATTATGCAACAATATGATTTCATAAGATAAAAATATGTTATTAGTTAGGATTTATTTTAGATTTTCTATTAATTTAAGTGTGACAAAAGTTTTACTCCGATTTCAAGGATATATTGATTATTTGATGAGATTTACAAAACTATTGCTTCTTATCTCTTTGATCAAATAGATAAGAAGCCATAGTTTTGTAAATCTACACCAAATCATCAATATATCCTTGAAATTGGGGTGAAAATTTTATCACACTTAATTAACAGAAAATCTAAAATCAATACCAGCTAATAACATATTTTTATCCTAGATTAAGATTCTACCAACATTAGATTACGATTTAGGGTAAAATCCAAATTTAGTCCCTTAACTTTAAAGGTTGTCCTAATGTGGTCCATTAACTCAAAAAATGACTATTAAAATCCCAAACTCGACTCGCGTGTCCTATTCTAGTCCCTACTATCAGTTCAGGCGTTTGTCCGGATGGAAATTGCCTACGTGACACCCCAGCTGCCACGTGACATCCTTTATGAAGGTAATAAGTGACAAAACTGGAAGAATAATAAATCTTAGGATAGAGTTGGCACAAAGAAATAATTTTAGGGACTTAAATGAATGATTAACCCTAATTTTATACTAAAGCCTAAACTATCACGAGCGCCGCTACCATCTCACCATCTACACCCGCCACCATGGCTACTACAACTTCGGCAACAAAGTCAAACTCGGCTTCCCCATGGCCTGGAGCATCGTTGAATTCAGTGAATAGATGCTCAGGAGCGACCTTTGAGACGCACTCGTCCAAAAGTTGAAGGCCTCCAAATTGGTTGTCTCTGTCTCCAGAAGGGTTCCGAGGCGGGGACGGAGGACGGCATGGCGGGATTAGGAGTTGAAGAAAAGATACTGCAGGCCAAGAGGGTGGAAGGACTGAGAGGGGGAAAGCAGGAGACTAGGAAAGAAGGGATTGGCGGGAGGACTGTGAAGGCCAAGGAAGGTGGACAAACAGCGGCGCTCCTTGTTGTGGCGGAAGGTAAGAGTTGGGAAAAAGGATAAAGTTAGGGTTAATCAATTATTAAGTCCCTAAAATTGTTTGTTTGTGCCAATTCTACCTTGAGATTTATTATTCTTCGAGTTTTGTCACGTATTGTCATAAAAGATTATGTCAGATGCCATGTAGGCAATTTCCATATGAACTAACGCCTGAACTGACGGTAGGGATCAGAATAAGACGCACAAGTTGAGTTAGGGAACTTTAATAGTCACTTTTAGAGTTGAGGGACCACATTAGGACTACTATTTAAGTTAGGGGATTAAATTTGGATTTGACCCTTAAGATTTACTATTATGATTTTATAATATATATAATTTTAGTAATATATTTCATGCTTCATTATTGCTTTGGAAAAAAAAAACATGCTTCGTGTATACAATAGTACTTTTACAAATTTGTCTTCTCCAAAAACTAATTTTATACCCGTCCCATGAACAGAAATTTTTTAAAATATAAATATTTATTAAATAAAAAATATGTTGCATTAGATTAGTTAATTGATGGTACAAAAATAATATTGCATCATGTTTTAGTAAAACATTTTAGGACTCATTGTTGTATTAGGTTTATTTTTGCTATCCAACCATTTTGTGGCTAATTAAGTTAAAATAATTAAAATAAGTTATCAATGCTGGTAACAAATGTAAAATAATATATATAAAACTCATTGAAAGTTGTTAAGTGATATTGTAAGCTTAGATGGTGACTTGTTTGACAACTTTTAAACAGAATAAAAGTATAGTTTGAATTTTGAAACCTACTATTTTTACCTTAGTCCATTTACACTTTTTGAAATGAACTTTCAATCATAATTTAATTAATATTGTTAAACCTTATTTTGATAGAACCAAAATGCTAGCGAAGTAGTTTGCTAATTAAAAAAAAATTTAAATTATCATTTTCCCACCCTTTAAATACAAAAACAATCTTTCCCTTAGCTGTTATCGAGATAAATTATAAAAAAGAGTGTAGGTTTCAAACATAAACGATAGAAGTTGAGATAATACGAAACCATAAGAAAGAATTTAATAAACAATAGAAATTTATATGAATTTTTAAAATAAATCAAATCGTGAAGGACAAGCAGAAAATTAACATAAAATGTTCCTCTTATGTCTGTATAACTAGGAAAATGATCAAATGTTTACAATAAAAAACTATCAAATGTTATAGAATGAAATAAGGAGAAATTTTAGACACTACAATATGTTTGGAAAATAATGTTTTCAGGTGATTGTCAATATTACTTATTGATTTGACTCAAAAAAAGAAATAAAATTTTATTATAAAGAAGAGATTTTTATTCCAAGATCCAAAGTTCAAAAATTTTCCACATTTTAATTTGTATTAATTATTTGAAATATAATTTCAAATTATTTTAAAATGTAGCCTAATTGGTTAAAATTAACAATTTTAGGCAAGTGTTAGGGTACAAAAATGATATCAGTTTCTTAATTTTTCCTCTTTTTTTGATAGAAAGCATCCGTGGATTTCATTAATTCAAAAGATCAAAGGCTACAATGGCCATGATATGATCTAGAATATTATCTTTCCAGATGGGAAAAATCATAACAACAGAGGCCCAGATGAGCAAGATGATAAGCAACCAAATTGGCTTCACAGAAAGAATGCAAAACCTGCAAGCTTGCCAACTTGGGCAACCGACATCTGATCTCCATAATGCAAGTAAAAGTTTCTGATTCACCTGCCACATTAGAGACAATTGTTTGCACCACCTCTTTCGCATTCGACTCCACAAGGAGCCTAGTCAAGCCAAAATCTCCATCAAGCCCTCTAGGCACGCCAAGCTCTCCCCATAGAACGCATTGTCCAATCTGAACTTCTTACTCGCCAATGCTGCAACCACCTTGCTGTGGTGGTTCCAAATGACCACCCCTACACCCAGCAATCCATCCCCGCCCAAAGCCACATCTTAATTAATTTTAAACCATTCGGCAGTGGACAAGTTCAACAAGTCCGAGACCGGTCAGGAGCCACACATACTATGCAACAGCTCCATATCATTCATTTGTTCCTGACTTTGCCGGCTTAACATTTCCACGGACTAAATTGGACCCCCATGGACTATTTCATTTTGATGCTACCAAAGGACACATGTTAACGCTAAGAAATTCTTCCTCTTCTTTACATCCACCAAAGGCAGCAACTGGGTTAATAGTCCAACATCGATTGCCACTAAGTTCCATTGCAAAGAATAGTCACCTCACCTTCCACAGTGACCAAGAAAGTAGACAACCTTTGAGTGATAGTTGATGGGATCACTTAGGCTAGGCCCTGTATCTTGTGGTGAATGGAGATCCTATTCACAACGATAATGTCAGAGCCCCAGAATGTTTTCTCGGGACAAACCCTCTGACAGTCAAGCCAGTTTTTGGCAAGTGAAGAAATGACAGAATGTCTAATGGAAATCTCGTACCTCAGGATTGGAGAATGAGACATGTTTATATAGCTGAAGGAAGGTCGGGGAGGAACGCTTCTAGATGGAAATCATCTAGTCGATCTATAATTCTAGGATTCGTTTCATTTTTGGGTGGATTTCCATTTTATGGGTTAAACTGAAATGCTGTAGTATTTCTTAGAGCACATATTTATGTCTAATCCTTTTTATGATGGGGTATAACCCCTATCCTCTTTCACATTTGCTCTCTCACCTTGTACAATTTCATTTCAAAGGGTGGGTATGGCATCCCTGCCAATAACTTCTTGAATAAGGCATTTAAACGTTATCATTTTCAGAGTATTGCCCTACTCCTCTCTTAGGCACTAGATTTGGATGATGAGCTCACTTGCTATCCAAACATGGTACATTTCTCCTGTCTTGACTACTATTTCAATTATCCACTAAGGGGTGATGCATATAGCCAATCACCATACTGATTTTTTGCTTGGCCATTATGGTTTCTTTCTACCCTGTAATCTTTATTTATATGGCCCAATTGTCCACAGGCAAAAAAAAATTGTTAAAGGTGCCCATAAGGGAGTTGAACAAAAGTGTCTTTCCCTGAATTAGGATGCCATATAACCTTAGGAAAACATTTATGAATGTTTAGCACCTCAAGGAATCTCCAAAAAAGGCTGTTCACCTTGTCGTCCTTTCCTTCGTCCACCTCTAGAACTGAACCAATTCATTCCCCAATCTTTCTAGCCACATTGGCATGCATGAAACTCAATGGTAGATTATAGGTCCAACATAGAGCACTACCATATTAAGTTCAACATTTTGCGATATTTGCATCTCCAGTTAGTTCTTTAAGAAGCAAGACATGTTTGTCAAACATCCATGGGAATCCCTCCAATATCCATGTGATATACCCTTTGGAGGAAAGTGTAAAAGAAAACCAATTGTCATCCAGTACCTCTTCATTGGACCTTTACGTTGGCCTCTACAATGACTTTATAGTTTTGATCAAAGCCTTATTATTGAAAGGCAGCATTGTCCACAAAAATCCAATGATAAAAAACTTCTTCATTTCATCACCCAACAATGACTCTTCATCAAACCCTAAACCCTCTTGTTCTCCTTTCGTCAAGCTAATATTCTTCCAAGATTCCTGTAATTCCTCCATACACACACTATTGGCCACAAGATTCCTGTAATGCCTGGACCCATAAGATAGGCATAATCCATTCACACAGAAGTAAACAATGCACTACTGACTCACCACAATCATAAAAGGGGCACCATGAGATTTTGGTCAAATGTTTCTTCACTCTATTTGCATTAGTAGCAAGGCAGTTTTGACAAGCCCACCACATAAAATTCTCCATTTTAGGAGGCCCTTTAAGCTTCCACAGATGTTTCCGCAGTCTTGAGTTAATAAAGTGAAATGAAGATGCATGACCAAAAGTAGTTACCTTTTTTTGAAAATTGTATGCAGAGTGCACAGTTAAGGTTCCAAATTTTTCAAAAGGCCAAATCATTTTATCAGCTCCATTGTAGATATTTATAGGAATCTGCTTAATGGCCACAGCAGCTTGGCTAAAAAGTAAGTGATGGATACCACTAAGATCCTAGGTAGAAGCATCTAAATTTAACAACTCACACACCTTCATGATACTTAAATCATGGGGAATTTCAACAATGGGGCAAAGCCTTCTAGGAACATTTAGAAGTTAAGAATCTAACCAGTCTTAGGCTATGCGTCCATCTCCAATTTGCCAATAATAGCATTAGTTAATAATATTTCTACCTTTTAGAACACTAGGCCATCCCTAAGAGGCACAAAAACCTTTTTTGGCTTCCATAAAAGTAGAGTTAGGGAAATGGAGGCCTTTCAGAATTTGAACACAAAAGATGGACGGATTCTAAAGAATTCTCCAAGCTAGCTTGGCCAACAAGGCATTATTAAACTCTCCAAGATCTTTAAACCCGAGATGCGCCATACCCTTAGCTCTTACCAGAATTTCTTAACCCCTCCATTTGCACTTTATTAGCATACTCAAAAAACCCCCACTAGAAATTAGCAGCCAAGGCATTAATTTTCCTACAAAAACCAGAGGGGAACTTGAAACAAGTTATGAAGTACGTGGGAATAGCAAAATCAACATTTTTAATCAAGGACTCTTTGCCTGCATATGAGAGATGTTTACTTTTCCAGCTTTCGAGCTTCCAGGCAATCTTATCTCTCACATACCCGAAAGCCTTAGTTTTAGATTTCCCCCATATAATGGGTAAAGCTAAGCACTTTCCTAAGGTAGGAGTTTCAAACATTTAGAGAATATCACAGGAAACATTCTAAATAACCTCAAGGGTCTTAGGACTAAAAATCACACAAAATTTATCCATATTTACATATTGACCTAAAGCCTTACAGTACTTGCTGAGAATTGCTGAGAATCTGATTAAACTTCACACAATTGGCAGTAATAACTATAGGGGAAAACAAAGAGACATCAGCAAACAAAAGATATGATAGAATAAGGTAGTGCTTAGTAAATTTGATTCATTCTAAGGTTTTGGTGTTTATGGCATAAGAGAACATGGCAGATAAGGCTTCAGTAATAAAAATAAACGTATAGGGGGATAGAGGGTCCCCCTGCCTGAGGCCTCTAAAAGGGTAAAAGGTTTCAGACTTCTTCCCATTCATAACCAATCTACAGGTAACAAAAGTAATCAACTTCATGACCTAATTCACCCAGCAATTGCTAAAACCTATCTACTAAATTATAGAAGATAAAAAGCCCCACTCAACTCTGTCATAGGCTTTATTCATGTCCAATTTTTGCCATCTTATAACTATGCCCTGATTTCTTATGTTTAAAGTGATGAAACACTTCATAAGTGACTATTATATTATCCTGAATCACTCTGCCCTGAATAAAAGCATTTCAAAATGGGGAGATAATAGAATTCAGGAATGGACTAATCTTATTGGCTAGAATTTTTGATATAATCTTGTAACAAAAGTTACATAAACTGATAAGCCTAAACTGAGACACTACTTCAAAGGAATTGACTTTTGGAATTAAAACAATCAAAGTATGATTCAAAGAATGCTCGAAAGTACCTTGGACAAAGAAATCTTTAACAACTCAAACAATGGTTTCCCCTACCTTATCCCAGAATTCTTGATAAATAAATGATAAATTAAAAGCATTTATCCATTAATTGAAATAAAAATTTATCTACTACTTTATTTTTTATTTTTTTGTCAACAATAAGAAAGATTTTATTAAAAGTGGAAAGCACAAGAATTATCTTAAAGAGAAAGATGATGAAATGCAAAGGATCCGGGCATAAAAACCAAACTCCTAAAAAAGAATAACACAAGAAACCCAATATCCTCGAACACTCCTCCAACAAACATATAAGAATTCAATTTAAGCACACAAAAAGAAAAAGCTACTGATATGTGCTTAATTATACATATTTTTACCATGCTTTTCCTTGGCATTTGCTTGTCTTTTAAGTAATTTTTTTTATATAAATTAGTGCTTCATTATTTCATATTTTGTTTTCAAGTCATATTTTAGCTTAAGTGCACAATAAGAAGGATATTAATGAAGATTGGAACTAGAATTTAAAGCTTTGACAGATTTCTAAGCTTACACGGTTAGGGTCATGACCATGTCTGAGGCCATGTTCCCTCATTGTCTTGATTTTTTGGAGATTCTACAACTCACACATCCATGTTCTTTAGTGGCACGCTTGTGTTTCAGCCATGGTTATGATGTAGGCCATGCTTTGTACTTTGTTTGTGAATTTTTAAGTCTAGAAACCAGACACAAATCAGGTCATGGCCGTATCAGGTTGTAATTAGCTATTTTTCAAAAGTTTATTCAATTTTCGAGGGGTTCACATGTGGAAAACAAATTAGAGCATAGTTTTGGCTCAGGGTTCATAGCAAAAGGCTAGAAAGAAGCTATTTTGGATGATCAACATCATTTGATTACCATTAGAGCAGATAGGGATGATGACTATTTGGGTGAAACTGAAAAATTGAATTAATTTGAAATTTTGGTTTGGTGAATTTAGTTTTTCATTTTGGTTTCGATTAAGGTAGCCGGTTATTTCGATAACCGAACAAACCAAATTTTTAGTTTTTATATGGAATAATTTAACACATTTATAAGGACTAAGGGTTGGCTAGAAGGTAAATAAAAGGTTGATGGCTTTATTAGGATTTGGCCACCTTATTGATAGTCATCCACTCACCCACCATTGATGGAACCATACGGTGGCATTTTCTTCGGTGGTGGAGGAGGCCATGGTGAGGGCATCCAAATGATCGTTGCTGGCACTGGCCATTAAGACGACTTAGGTTTTCCCACCATTCACCTCGATCTTTTCTCGCTTCTAATTCTTGCTCATTTTCCTATAATATGCAGCATCTTGATCTAGGAATTGAGCTAAAAGGTTAAAAATCTAAGTAGGATATGATCAAGGTCTCAAATAGCTCATCCACGGAACCTTGAATTAGAAAGAATTCACCACCCCATGCTAGCCAAAGAGGAAAATAGGGGTCTGACACGAAGGAGAAGACCTAATAGGCCAAAATGCCTGAAACCCATACTTAGATCCTCTATTTATCATTAAATGGTTAACAAAGGTACCCATGTCCTTAGTTTTACATTTTTATCATTAAGTTAGAGCTCATAAATAATATTTTGATTATTTCGATGTCAAATCGAACCAAACCAATTTCAGTTTCATCCTTAAGTTTGGTTATTTCAATTTTTTATAATCAAAAATTGAAAATCGAATCAACTGAAACTTTTAGTTTGGATTGAACTGAATTAACCGAATAATGATCCTGTTCTTTCAACTATTTTGGTTTAGTCAAATATAGTTTATTGTGGTCTACCCATATGTTCTTCATGTTCTTGGATTAATAGTAGCTAACCAATTAATCTGATATTTGATTTCAAGCATGTTAAACTAACCGATCATATGTTAGATTTGATCAATCAATAAGTAGAAGGGACCTCTAGACTAATGTTAAACTCAGTAGTGAGATTTACTAAGTGTTAATGCCTTTTTGGCAATTTCAGTTACGAAAAGATTTTGATTGATTAACCTGAGGATAAGGTGCACTACATAATTGGTGTCACACCTATGAATGCTCCTATGGTAGCAACACGCAACATGTGACACCCCAGTTAGTTTTAAATTGAGAATTTTTACATTGTAATAGCCTAAAATGGTCAACGACACACCCATGATGGTCACCATGTTGCCAACATGGTTTTAGTCATAAGTGTGCCAGCATTTAAAAAATAATTTTTTATGATTTTTCAAAATTTTAGGTTTAGGACACTGAAACACAATTTGAGTCACACCTATAACTAAGCCCGTGTATAGATCCTACTAAATATTCCAGAGCAGGGTACTCAATTCTAGCCATGCCTGTGACATGAGAATGTGTTAACCTAGCATGGTTCATGTCATGGTCATGACGTTGTCCATGTAAGCCCTTTATTTTTAGAAATTTTTTAGTTCCAGACCTTGAACATGCCAAATGCCATGCCAGTATTTGGAAGCATGTTTATGCCTAGTTTCAATGACATGCTCCATCTCATGCCAGTGACCTAGACCGTGTCTCATACCTCTCTTTCTTCTTCCATACACCTTCAAACTTCAACGTTAGCCTTCATTCTTCCTAGGCATAGTTTCCCCTTACCGGAGATGTTTGCCGAAGTCCAATTGCCTTGCTTTTCATCACTCTCTCAACTTTTGCTCTCTATAGGTATTTTTTTCTCTCTCTAAATTTATTTTGGTTTCTTGAGTAAATTGGTTGATTTCTTAAGATGGGAATGTGTTCAACGTTGTTCATAGACATAATCTTGTTAGGTTTGAGCATGATCTCACATTGTTCACTTGGATTTGGTGGATTATGGAAGTTGGCTATTGTTGGTGGAAGTTGGAAAGACTTGACCATGTAAAGTTAAATAGAGATAATTTTCCTGTGATAATTGGTTTGGTTATGGAGTTTTGGTTTTGCGCATTAGGTACTAATAACTTGTAGAAAATTTTTACATGTTAAAGTATAGGAATCTTTTGGATATTGTGGCTATCATGACTTGGTAGGTATGGTTTTGTTTGTATGACTATGGTTCATGTGGATTGGCTGCAAGAAAAGAGCCTTATGTTGAAAAGAGCTGGTTCAGATTCCTTAATTTTTGGAAATTCATGTTTTGTTAGTAACCTTGATTACCTTACTTGACTAGTTTGAATTGGAATGCAGGTTGTAAGATTTTAGGATTAGTAATCCATATAGAAGATCCTGAATATTGTAGATAGGGACTGGAATATATTCACTATGTGGACATGTTGCTACTAGGTATTGCTTTTTTTCCACTTTAAATTCCATGAAGGTGTAAATGGCTTGCAACGAGATGGAAAGATGAGCCATTGCGGGAACTCAATTGGGATCCCACCTGTTTTACATCTGTGGAAGCCTTCTATGTCCATGAGGTTACATATGATCAGCAAACTACCCATAAGCTTAGTTTTGACTTTGCAAGCATGAACGGCCAGCTCATTATGGCCACCATTAAGCACCAGTTATCACGGAGGCTTTGTAAACCCTAGAGTGTTGCATCCATGACATTGGTCTAATGCGTATGTTGTCAACCACTTTTCAGCACCATGTATTAATGTAAAGGTCGGGGGCAATGAGTGATGATCTATATATACTAGCAAAATGTGTACTTTGGTGTTTAGAACATCGATGGCCCTTGCCCTCGAGTTTCACTTGAAAAGCTATCCATTACACTTTGTTCAAGGCCAATTGAGTGAAGCACCCAATCCAGAATGCCAACTACCTTCCTAGTAACCCAAATGATCCATGATCATTAGAGATGGCTTGCATTCACCAATGCAAGTTTGCTTCCAACCATACCTACGCCAGATGTCACAATAGAGAAGGAAAAAATTCTCTTTGCACATACTACCTATGGGCCATTCAATGTGGGAAACTTTAATTGGAAAAGAATTTAAGTAGCCTTTAAGGAATATATCCTCAACTTGGTGTTCCTAGAGTTCTTAATGGATTGTAAGGCATCCACTCTCTTATCGGGGTACTATAAGACCCACCACACTCACATTTAAAGTAAGGCCTCCCAAGATTTAATGGCTCCTTTTTAAGCCATTATAATGCGGAAGCTTATTTTATGACTTGCATTACCATTTCATTGCTCAGTGGTTCAATAAAACTTCACATGCTCTTAAGCTTTCTAGCTTAATTCTAACAATAATCAAGCATGAATAGCTTCAATATGGCTAGCTAGAACTTAAAAACAATATCAAAATAGTACCAAAGCATAAAACATATATTTCCTTTAACCACATTTAAGGAACTATCCCTTCCACATGTCCCATACCTTGTGGACTAGTACATAGAAGTTTCTTTATTTAACTAGATACAATGTTACTAGAGGCATCCACTTTTCAATGCATACAAGACCTTAATTGTATGAGCATCCTAGTACAAGATCCATACTATAGGTTTATACCATGTGCCTTTTAGTACCACGGTGCCAATGGTGTCTGACACCTTTTAGTGCCTTTGTGCCCAATGTCTACTGCCTTAACCCTACTAAGGAAACATCATTGCAGGTGCTAGGCTCCATATCCACATTGCCTATACAAAATTGTAATGGGTGAGTATTCCATGGGTGCTCAGTAAGGTTTTAAGTACCTGCAAACAAACACCATAGGACTCAATGTATAAAATGTATACATAGTTATAACATAGGATCTATTCACTTTTTAGAGCACGCCAGCAGTGATCATCCTATGTTAGAGGTCCCCGCAGGCAACCTCCCTCCTAGATGGGAAGCTCTGAACCACTAGGCCTTAAATGTATGATCACCACATTCAATGGTCACATTAGAATACCTTGCCTCTAATTTCCTTCCAAGTCTTATTTATAAGAGATCCAAAGGTCTTCATCCTCATCAAAAGGGCGTACCAAGTTTCTATTCTTTTTATAATTACTAGCTTATAGCCTGTATATTATTGGACTTGTTAGTATTCCACTAGCATCCAATTTACTTTTCCCTTTTATCTGCAAGAGTAAGTAAATTGGCAAGCCAATTTGTGTCAGATATGGTGTAGTGCCCCCCTTAGGAATCCCTGACCCACTTAGGGAACCTTCGGCTTCATAAGTTCTCCTGAGGATCCCTTAGGTCTCCCAAGGTCTTTAGGCCATTTCAAACCCTCTCTCTACATAATTGCTCCACGATCTAGGTGTATTCCACATAAATCCTATCCATGAGCTACCTCGCCTTTACTTACTCTTCTCATGCTTATTTCCCAAACAATGTAACTATTCATACCCATATACAAATTTCTTAGCTAACATTAACATAAATAAGCAAGAAATAACTGAATTTAACCTTTTCCTTAGCTATGTTAAATGCAACCATTCCCTGTCCCAGGCAATGTCTCAATTCTAGTCTCTTGTAGGGCCTTCTCATAATAGCTTGAGTAATATTCTATAATTGATCACTTAACAATAAGACATATCCTTCCTAGGACAAGATTAAACAATTTCCCATGTGGTTTAAATGGCTAATTAACACTTCCTTGGACTTATTACATAATCGGCACTTAATGTTACTTAAATCGCATGTTTTGTTAAACCCATTTCAAGTTGGTTCCTATTACATGTTTCAGTCACAAAGCAACCTTATACTACCCCTTATAACCAAAACTAAAACAAGAATAGAGAATGAACAATTCAAGATGAAGGCTATCCATCTCGCACACCTACTTATTCCTCGTTGTTTCTCTTATTTACTTATTTAGCATATAAGTAAAGAAACATAATTCTCTCCAATAATTTTAGCCTTCTCCCTAGCCACCAGCAATAAAATAGGAAAATTGAAATATGAACAACATCGCTCATCACATTTCCCACACAAAATCTAAGCTTAGGTTCTTTCCAACCCAAGTTTGTTTCCATTCTTCCCATGTTTAATTCATCTAATAAACAAACAAGGAACCAATTTAACCACCCACGGGCAATATAGTTAATCCACAATTTCACACTGATAGAGCAGGAATCATGAAAAACTATAATATTACAAATTCAATATTTTCTCAAGCTCTATCAAATCGTGTAATAAAAATGGACCATTATGTGAAATGACCAAAATGCCCCTCTTCGCCCGGCTTGCTTAATCATTTTTAGCTATTATACCCCTTTAGCTTGTAAATAATATTCTAAGCATTATAATTCCCAAAATAACCTTGTTACCTTAACAATCTGGGTCTGCCATAAGAAAGGTCATAACAGGTTAATGCATATGTAGAGAGTGTACTATCCAGATGATTTAGAGAGGGTGTTCTTTATCAAGAATGTGATATACTTTGGTTCATTTGTCTAAGCATTCTGTGTGGGAGAAGACGTCCATGACATCATGCTATCGTTGATGAGAAGTTTGGTGATCATGACACAGAGGCAAGACTGTCGAGCCAAGTCTAGTTAAGCTTAAGGAGACTTTGCATGGACACTTTTATTTTGTTGACTTTGCATGGACACAATTATTTTGTTTATTTAATTTTTTTATGGAGTTTTTAAGGATATTATTATTGCTCTAGATATTTTGGGGGCATTGGTTGGCCATAATTTTTTTTTTTTGTCCTTGTAGTTTTCAGATATTTTATTTGCTTATGTTTTTCATCCTGAATGCCTTCTTTTGTTTGCCTTTAAGCTTGTTCTTGTCAGCCTGAAGCATCAAATTTTAGAGAAACAAAATCCTGCCATGTGCTACTGGTAGCCAAATTTTCATGGTGGTATCAATTTCTATTACCCCTATTTTTCATTTGTTTGTGCTTCTTATGTTTGTACATTGAGGGCAATATACATTTTAAGTGGGAGGGAACAGGTAGCTTAGGCCCTGAATTTTTGTGATTATTGGTATTTTTTAGTCTTACTTTTGAATGTGGTTTACATAGATGAAGTTGATTATTACTTTATAAATCTTTAGTACTTGACTTGAGTGCTAAATCTTTAAATCTATTGCATATGTGGAAGAAAATTTTTCAAAAGTTTTTTTATCAAGCTAGTCAATGATAACTTAAAAGCTAATTTGTATATCAAGATTTTTGTGCTTACCACATTATTTCAAAACATACTATATTATGAGCTCTTATGCTTGGTTATGTAGTTTTTTTTGTTGATGGATAGTTTGGTAATTAATTGAAAAAACAATGAAATTTTTTGTTTGTTAAATAAATGTCTACCCAGATATTTTTTAGTGTTAAAGTAGGTAAGTATCTTTTACTAAGACAAAAGTCAATCACAGCTCAAAAACATGGTGGAAGCATGTGTATGATCAAATATCACCATTTATTTGTGTTAAGTTGGTAGCTTTGGTATAGACAGTGTCCCTGTTGCTACACTTGTTAAAATGAGGAACACATGAAAAGCATTTGAAAATGAAAATAGCAAATAAAAGTCTGCTCTACTGCTTGTTGTTTATGGTTTTATGGTATGATTGGAAATATGCATGATGAGTTTTAGTCTAGGATGGTTTGTGCTTTATACTCAATATGAAAATTGAATGTTTTTGCTAAGTTTCAAAGGATCATGGTTGCTAGCCTGTAAAGAAATTATTCCCACTATATTTATTTGATTTTAAATTTTTTTGGACTGAAAAGGTTGTGTGCTTAATGTATCTAGTTGAGTCCTTGAAGGCATTAGTGTCTCAATCTACTTTTATCATTTTGTTGGTCAGGAGTATTACATATTTTCTTTTTAGACTTATTTTTAGTATTTTGCTTGAGGGCAAGCAAATGTTCAAGTATGGAGGAATTTGATATATGCTTAACTATACATATTTTTACCATGTTTCCCTTGGCATTTGCTTGTCTTTTGAGTGATTTTTTATAAGAATTAGTGCTTAATTGCATCATATTTTATTTTTAGGTCACATTTCAGCTCATGTACATGTTCAAAAGGATTTTAATGAAGATTGGAGCTGGAATTTGAAGTTTTTTAAGATTTTTACCCTTAGATGCTTAAGGTAGTGGACGTGTTCTCTCTCTGTCTAGATTTTTTGGAGATCTTGTAACTGACACACCCATGTTCTTTAGTGCCATGCTAGTGTCTCCGCCATGATCCTGAGGTGGGCTATGGTTATACTTTGTTCATGAATTTTTACATCTAAAAACACTACACGGGTTAGTTATGGCCATCTCAGACTGTTGTCAGTTCTTTTTGTGGATTTTCTTCTATTTTTTAGTAGTTTACATTAGGAGAACAAGTCAAAGCATGGTTTTAGCTTAAGGTTCATAACAAAATTCTAGAAGAAGCTATTTGTTATGATCAACATGTTTTGATTCACATTGGGGTAAAGATTTCTTAGACTGGAAGATATTTAGAGATGAAGTCTTCTGTTTCCAATTCTATTTTGTTTTTGTTGTGTTTTCTTTTCTGGATAATAGGCTAAGTTTCCAATCATGCTTAGAATAGATGAACCTTATAAAGATCATGTTCCTATGACTGTTTTGGTTTAATCAATTATAGTTTCTTACTATCTATCCATATGTTCTTCACGTTGTTGGATTGATAGTAGCAAGCTAATTAAATTGACATTTTTTTTAGCATGTTAAGCTAACCACTTGTGTGTTTGATTTGATCATTGTGTGCATAGAAAGAATTAAATGCAAGTCTTAAGAAAGGCTGACATAAGCCTCTGGACTAGTATCAAACCTAGTAGTGAGATTCATAGAGTGTTAATTCTTTTTTTAGGGGTTTTGATTAGGAAGAAATTATGATCGATCAACCTAAGGATAGGGTGTAGCTAACTCTTAGAGAGGAGTTTGACTATTCTAGGATTTCTACATGGTTAAAGCTAATTGTATTTTTATTGAACTGGTTTAGGGCTAGGTTGCATGAGATGTCTATGGGAATTCATATCTAAGCATGATTTATTTTGATTGTTGATTTGTTCGATCTATTTCTTGTTGTTTTTAGCTATTTTTTGCTACAATAGTTTAATTTCTCTTCAGTCCTTAGTTAGTTAATCCATCACTCAAAATTGCTCGTTAGATAATAGAAAGAAAAAGTAGTAAGGTAAAGAGTTTCAAATCCATGGGATACAACCTTGATATTTTCCAATACTATGCTATGGAGCGATAGATGCATTTACCTTTAGTTCCCATATAGTTGAGAGGTTATAGTTCCATATTTTTATAGTTAGTTTGGGGAACATTAGTTACCCCAAGGAAAAATAGAACAATCCTTAGCTATAGTACCCTAACCTAAAACTAAGACAATAGCCCTATCTTGGAGGAAAGTAAACATTGGATGGCTCTCCTTGCTCTTTTTAGCAGTGTATTCTATGGCGATAGAAATGCAGACCCAACCTTACTAATAGTATTCTCATTACTAGGATCTCATTTTTTAAAATCATAATTTCTGCTACTCTCCAATCTTTTAGTTCACTATTAACATCTCTTTTTCTCATCACAACCTACTTAATTTGAGATGGACCCTTCAACATAACACTTTTCCTGTCCACTTCCTTAATAAATTTAATGGCTAAGTCACCAAATTTCTCAAAAGTGAACCTTGCTAGCTCATGTGCCCTTTTGAAAATCTATCAACACAAGCAAATGTATTCAACTGAAATGAATATTCACCAAAACCTTCACATATACCATCAACTAGATGTACCACACTTAACGGATTAATCACGCAACTAATTTAAAAGTCTGAAATAGGTACTATTGCCAACTAATGATCATTTTGTTATTGTGATCCATTCACAACTACTACATCTTCCCCATTAGATCGAGCCATACAAGAATTAATCTTTCTATTCCATTTTAAGAATGATGTCCACCAACTTTGAGAGAAATCGACCCTAGAGCCAATAAAGGCACTTGAGAAACTAAATTCAACTTTTGGGAAAACTCATCAATGTTCACTTTATTAGAAGCACCACCCAAGTTAACCCACACGGCCTTTAGAAAGCTACCACCAATTTCACCTAAATAAGTGCCATCACCATCAAAATAAGGCGGATTGGAGCTGTCATCCTCATGCACAATATTACTAACAAAAGAACTACCAACTTTGTCACCAAATGCTAGATTTAGGTTAATTGCATCTATGGCCCCTAACCTTTAATTATTGTACTATTTTGGATGTTAATCTTGATTTCTTGTATAGAAAGTCTCTAACCATGTTTAAGTGTTCCATTTTGGACATTTTGTGGATGAAAACCATTATTATGGAAGGAAAAAGCCATGTGGAAAACCAGCGTGGATGATTTGTCACTATAGCACAATGAATCACCTAACATTGATGATGTAGAAAAGAAAAAAATAATAAAGGAATTGCTATGATGATGTGGAAAAGAAAAGAAATTTTGAACAAAATAAAGAAAATGTAAAACCTAAAATCTGGCAACTCCTCTTCCGTTGGCCGAGTCCAACTCCGCCAATCCCCTCCCCATTTGCTAGTAACTCACCCGCCCTTGATACCCATCCCTCTCCCATCTCGACCACCCAAAACCATGAACCATCAACCAAATCGGAGGTGGTGCAAGACAAAGAGGTGATAAAGTGGAATGAAAGTGCCATTGGAGCAAGCTCCCAATGTGAGCTCTAGTCACCTGAGTGCAGTGCCATAGGGTTGACCACCATTGTTGTCATTCATCACACGATTCACACCGGACAAAATTGCTTCAGAATTTGCTACCATAAGTTTTCATTGCAAAATAGGACTATTGCTCCTGCCTCGACTAATTAACCTTTGTTCTTGAATTTCTAAAAAAAAATCCCAATTACCCTTCTAAATTTGCTCTTTCGCCTCCTCAAACTTACTCATGGCTTAAATTGACTCTGAATTCTCTGTCTATTAAACCGAAACCATTAGAAAACCTAGAACCAATTGGAGTTAGGCTTTGACCAGAGGATTACTAATGCCTTCTTCCGTCTTCTAATCTCCGCCAACCCCACCACTTCAAACTGCCCTTGCTTATTGATAAAAACAAAGAAACGTTTCTACTTGATATTCAAGAGACTACACACTGCCCATATTCCAAAACAATTGGGATAGAGAGGTATTAGTAAAGAGAATGGAATAATATTGATTCATATAGATATAAAGGAAAATGTTCTCTATTGATTCAACTTTTGTACCTATGGGATAAGGATAGAGAAAGAGAAAAAAATTGATCAAATATTTGATCAAAAAATCAATCTAATTGATTTCGTACCCCTTGCTCAATGAGGAAATGGGTCAGATTCTATAGAATCAAACCTATAAGACTTAAGGAATGACGGAAGAGAATAAAATAAAATAAAAAATAAATAAAAAATGAGGGGAAAAAATAATAATAAGAAATAAGTAAATAAAAATGAAGTATAAGAACTCAGAATCCAAATGAATAAATTTAAACTTGAAAAGGATCTTTCTAATTCTCGAAGAATGAGAGGTAAGGGGATTGATTGAGAAAGATCTCTTGTTCTTATTATAAGATTGTGTGATTGGATCCTCGGATGTTTGGTAAAAAAAAAATATTCTCTTTTGAGAATAATAAAAAATAAAAGTGTTCAATTGGAGCATGAAAACGTGACTAAATTTGTACTAGTTACTTTTCAGGATGAAGTGGAAGAGGGGAGGAGATTCCCGAATGAGGAAGAGAACCCAATGACCTCGAAAGAATTGAACGAAGAGCCATACATATGAGGTGAAAATCTTATGTACAGTTCTATAAAGTTGCAGTATGGGTGACTCATCATTCGACTTTTCCACTCCGAGAAGAACAACAGGATCAGCGGGTTTGCCTGGCCACTCCCAGAAAAAGGATCAACGGCCAGATCAAAGAAGAGATTTTGAATTTTCTTGAAGAGAAGCAAGTGCTTCTCTTTGGAAAACAATCAAGTTGTAGGATTAAAATATTTTTTATTGATTCTTTTACAGAATCTATTTTTGCTTGATTTATTTGGAAACAAAATTTCACCTTATTATTTCCTCAACTTTAATTTCACCTAGACCATTTATTTTTTTTAATTTGTTTTCAAAAGTTTAATGTCAATTATACAACAGACCACCATCCCACAAATTATCCCACTCTAGCCATGATTTCAATGCACCACATTTCGCACATAGATAGCATTTATGAGAAGCCCCTTATTCCAAGTTCTATTATATGGTTTCGAGTTTTGACATACGATTCTTAACCATTTTTGCGTGACTATGGGAATGGTCTATTCGAATATAATATTGCAATTAGAGCATCACGATGAACCATTATTTTCTACCACAGGATCATTTTAAGAATATTTTTCCAAGAGAATTAGAAAAGACAAAAGAAAGCAAAAGAGGCACTTATCTTAGGACAAAGGAATAAATCATCCTCTAATATACATTTTTAGATAAATACATCACTGATTTTTTTAAATAAGGAAATAACCTACTAACTTAATGTATTATAGACAATGCAAAAATCACAAAGAACCACTCCTGTTTGTGGCTTGGCCCAAATCAGCAGCTCTTTTTGTTTTTCCCTCAAATAAACCTTCAATGTTTTCAAAGTTGGCAAAATTAGCCACCCAAACCTTAAAAAAAATAAATAAATAACTTATCCAAGCTCTCCTTATTTATTTCATTTTATCTAAATAAGCCCAAGTATTTAAAAAAAAACCAAACAAGCTCTCTTTCTCTCTGGCCCTCATTCAAAGATTAAAGGATAAACTAAATAACAATTATCATTACTAATTAGAGAAGTTTCAATCATAGATCCCTAGAAAACTTGGATTCAATTTCACAGTTGACTATTCTAATAGCCATCAGCAATTCCTAGTGGTATATGTGAGTTAAAGACAACAATAGTGGCCAATTTGGGCTCATTCATAAAAAAATGAGTAGTTTTTTCTTTTTTACAATTTTTTCCAGGACAAATTATGATAAGGGAATTTTTCCCTTAGAGTAGGTTAACATTTGAACATGCCAAGGTTCCAATTTTGGTTGTTTTGACTGGAACTGAATAAATTAGGGGGAAGGTCAAAATGAGCCCTAGAACTTTTGCAATTTTTCTGTTTTAATCCTATAACTACATAAGTTTTTATTTGAGTCCTATTTGTTTAAAAATGTTAGCAACATTAGTCCTATTGTTAATGGCCTTAACAGAAATCCTACATGGCAAGTAACAAATATTAAAAATAGAGGAAAAGATCAAAATCAGTCATTTAACTTTTGTAACTTATCTAATTAAGTCCCATGAGTTTATAAAAAACCTCATTTTTGTTCTTGACTCCAATTTCAATCTTTTCTCTTTTGCTTTCCTTAGCATTGATAGATGCTCCTTCGCCTCCGACACTCTCGCCCATGAATTACTCACTTCTGAGATCATGGGAATAATTAACCACTACTTGTTATGGCTTCTCAAGACCAAAAGCTAGATTACTATAGTAAGTAAGCTTAAGTATAATTTTTCATGCTTTAGAACTCCACATTCAATCCAAGTATTAATTTAAGTAAGTTCATGTAGCAAAAAGAAAGTAATTATGGTAATTTGAGCAAAGTTGAGCCAAAAAGAGCAAAAATGTCATTTTTCCATAAAACCCTGTTTTAGCATCATAAATGAGATTGGAGCATTAAGTCAAGTAAAATGAAGTCTTATGGTGACTTAAGTTCCAATTTTTTTTTTTTGAAGGAAGAAATAAATAGCTTTGAGACCAAGGGACTTAAGTGAGCACCTAACTTAAGTTTGGGGGCTTATTATGGAAATGAGCAATAAAGGTTAAGAGATAAGAAGTAAGACTTGGTCTTCTTTTTCTTCTCTCCCAATTCCACGCCATTTTTTAGCTCAAGAAGCTCCATTTTCTTTCCTCCCTCAAACCCACCAGATTAAGGCTCCAAAAATCATGTTTCTTAGTGCATTTAGCTTACTTAAGCTAGGAGGAGCTAGAAACCACATTTTTCTTCTTGGTAAGCTTTGAATACCTAGCTTGAATTGAGTCTAATATGATGTAACCATCAAAATGAGCTGTGGATAGGTTGGGTAACTCATTTCTAAGCTTGATTCTAGCCCTCAAAGGTGGAATACCAAGCTTTTGTGCTAGATGTGCATAAAGAGTCCGAGGCTTTGTTTGGTCTCAAAAATGGGGTAAAATGTCTTGACCTATTTCCAAATTTTATTACTCAAATTAAACCTTAATTAAATGATCTTGATTTTTAATAATTCATTTAATAGGCTAAGATCAAGTGGATACAATGAACTTAAGAAGTTTTGTTTGTTGGTGCTTGTTTGTGCATATGGATGTTCTTGGCTTGTGATCTTGCTTAAGGTAAGAGATTTAAGTTCAAAGTATGTCTAAATAGATGTATTATATCATATTCTAACATATAAATGTTGGTTTGGGTTTGGATTAGTTGGAATTGGCCTTGGGAAGAAAGTTGAGGCAAAATGGGGCATGAAGGGCGAAGGAAGACAAAGACCGAAAAAGCCCCAAATGCCTAGGGGACAAGCGGCACTGTAGTGCCAAGAGTTGCTCCAGCAAATGACATTGAATGGCTTCTCATGCCGCGGTGCGGGCTGTGGCGCCGCTATGCCCAAAAGCCTTCAGCCCCAGGTTTGAAGAGTTCAAATGAAACCCTAATGCCACAATTTGAGTCCTTCGCCTATTCTAAGATGTTTGTACACTTAAACAAGGTTTAAAACCCACTTCTAAGTAGATAAAAATGCATATTTTAAGTGACTTAAGAGGTGGACAAAGAAGTGGCTTAAGGGCTAAGTAAGTAAGTGTGCCTTAAGCAAAATTAAGGGTGCTAAGTAAAAAAGAGAAGGTCTAAACTTCTAAGCACCTTGATTAAACTATTTTAGCTTAATAAGTTGAGCCACCAAGTTTAAAAGCTCCTATATAGTACGAAAAAAAGTAAGTAAAGAAGTTTAAAAGCTCCTGTACAATAAAGAAGTTTAAAACCATGCTTGTCAAGGGAAGAACAAAGTTCTTGCAAATAGGTGGGACTAAGTTGGGGTAGGGTTCGCACAACAAAATCCTTTCTAGTGGCCATTATATAAGACCTTAGGATGTTTGAACTCATGTCAAGTTGTATATAGCTGTTTTATATACCGGATTCTAAGGTTTTTCTTGCAGGTTAAAAATTAAGACATTTTTTTATTGAGAATCAATGTATTCTCACTCTTTTACTCTCATATTATGTAGATATGATTACTTATGGGTTTGACACTAAGTAGTTGGGTGTAAGTTTTTATTCATTACTAGTACAAGTTATTTGAATCTAAATTTAATTCTAAGTTATGTGGTTAGCCATGGTATGTACTAACTAAATATATTTTATGGCTCTAGTAGTTGCAAAGCAAAGGAAAAGCTCATGGACAACACTCTACATTTGGGCAAAGAGCTCAAATTGGAGCATAGTCATTGATTGCAGAAAGTTAGTAGTGTGCACTTAAGTATACTAAGTTATGCCTCTTAGTAATGACAAGTGTTTAGAGAAGACTTGCAAGTGTGTAACAAACACATTAGTTGCCTTTGGATGTAAACAACTTTAACTGTTGCACATTAAGTCATTGCTTGAAGTTTAAGAAAACTTATTGTTTATTTGACTTTGGTTATGGTTTCTATCATTGTTTTTAGAAGCTCAGGCCAGCCTACCTTTTGTTTGCATGTTTAATTTAATTTTGTAACCAAAGTTAAGCATGCATGTGATATTGCATTGGGTTAAAAAAAAAGTAGTATGAAAGTTTTAATGAATTATAAGCAATGACTTAGTCAATTGCATTTAAGAGCAAGATTAACATAACCTCGTTTATCTAAATGATCCTGGGTAGCGGCCTTAACACTATTTCCCTAGAAAACATCATGATTGTGACTAAATTTAGCCACAAGAATCAGGATGCTTGTTGGATGCTCAAGGTAGGGAATGGAAGCCGAAACGATCCCTCATTTGCTGACTTTGTTGTTGTCAAAGGATCCGTCTACCCAAGAAAGTGCCAGTGCTGGTCTTTTGTGTCTGGCGAATCACCCAAAGAGCAAAGCTATGATGGAGGAAAATGAGGGCATAGAATTGATTCTAAATGTTTTGAATAGCAGGTTCAAAGTTAAGGAAAAATTGCAATTAACTAGAGCCATCTTTTACCTTGCTTCTGTCGAGGAGTACCAAGCAAATAAAAGCCAAAATCTAGTGACAATTCCAGCTCTAGTAGATTTGATCACAAGCTAGAACGTACTCGTAGCAATTTTCAAGCTCTTATTGAATCTAGGAAGTAAGTGTCATGTACTTGCATCTAGATTGGTGCCATTGCTACTGGATTAGTTGAAAGACCGAGAGAAAGAGGAGTAATTCACAAATTCTCTTGTAGTCTTAGTTGCACTAGCTGAGATAGTGGACGGTACAATTGCCATTTTGTGTCACCAAGGAGATTTGGAAGTGTTCATGAGGATTATTGATTGTTTTGTTTTAAAGTCTCGGTGGAGACAATTGATTTATGTGAAGGATGGAACAAAAAAATGATGAATTTAGGAAAAAACTAGAACTGCCGTAGATCGAGACTGATTAAGGTGAACCTCTATTGTTCATGCTAAGTAAGGAATAAGAAAAGAAAAATGTGATTTTGTCTCTAACTGTGCCTCAAGTATCAATGATTTTCTGTTTGTGAAACCTTTTCATGAAACTTTTATTTTTTTGCAATTTAGTCCACCTATTTGTGACAATTAAGCAAGAATCAATGGCGTCAAGTGCCATATAGGATCATCCATCAGCCCCGTCCAACATAGGACTAACGTTGTTAACATTTTTGAACGTATATGACTCAAATAGAAACTTATGTAATTATATAATTAAAATAAAAAAGTTACCAAAGTTATAGAACTCATTTTAACCTTTACCCAATAAATTATGATTAAAAATCCAACTAAAACTTTAACATCTTAAATTGAATTGTCTTAATTAAATGTTATTAGTCAACAATTAGACTAAGAAACCATGAGGCTCTTACTTTTAATGCATGATCGAACAAAACTCACTTATTTGCCAGTAATGATTCATGTCAAGGGTGTCCATATTAGCACTTATATTTAATAGCAATATCTGATTTGTCCATAAATAAAATGATGATGTTACATTTTCCTTAAAAAAAGATACTAGTAGGCCATTCTTCCTCTCGGCCAAAGCTAAGTAGCATATTTTCCCTTTTTACCTAAACAAATTTAATATACTACATTTAAGATATCGAAAACCAGCATGAAGTATATTTTTAGGGGTAATCATTGTTTGTTTCCCAATATTTAGGTAAAATTGTAGTTTGTCCCCTTCTGTTTCAAAAATATACACTTTGACCCTATCTTTTTTTACACTTTCCAATTGTAACTTCTAAAATTTTAATTTAACTATGTGGTAACTTTTTTTAACAAAACCTCAAAGATATATACATAAATGACCAGCAAGAAGCTAGTGGCATAAGTTCAAAATTACATCAAAACCAAACCAAAGTTGTTGTCCACACTCGAGCAATAAACTACATTGAAAATACATCAATAGCAGCAGCATCGGTGGGTTCCAACCAACATGACTAACACCAATTGTCAAATGCTAATAAGGGGAACACCACTCAAACAAAGATACCTAGTATAATTTTCCCCTAATCATCAACCATAAATGTTAACTTGATTGAATCCTAAATACTAATGCACTTACTGTAACCTCCTTATGCTTGAAAATCTTGTTATTTCTAACCTTCCAAATGAGCCATAAAGTTGCAAGTGCTACCATTTGCCAAGCTAGCTAGATTCACTTTGAAGAAAACTTTATAGCCAATGAGTTGTAACACCAAGAATAGAATGGTTTTGAACTATAAGAAATGACCACCATCTGAAGATAGCAGACCTAACCTAAGCCGCAAAATCACACCTAAGTTGTATGTGCTCATCATCCTCAACATACAGCTAACAAGATGGATAGATTACATCTTGATGAATCACACCTCTACTTGCCAAGTTCAATCTCATCAGTGCTCTCCTTTGTGTAACTTTCCATGTGAATAGGTTAACTTTCCATGACAAAACATTTGAATTATGGTTGCTTATAGCATTCCTGTCATCTACTTTCATGGTCACGGATTTAATAGAGAAGTCTCCACCATTTCCCAAGCTTCGTCAGATCGCATTTAGGACATCAACATTAATTTTGATTTCATTTAGCACCTGCAGCAACCACTCCAGTTCTATCCTCTATCTTCCCCTAGGATCACCCCCTTCAGTTACTAGACCAAACCCATCTACTCTTTACCCAAATCCCCATCTCAGCCACCCTCATATATATCCTTCACCAATGTGAACTAGAAAAGCCTCAAGAAAACTCTTTGAATAGCCTATCTCTCACTCATTTGTCTTCCTTACCCACTCTCCACTTAAAGCATTCTAAAAATGAAATTCCCTACTTCTCAAAATCATCCTTAATTTTTATTATACTAGCCCAGATCGAGGAATTACAACTAACTATACCCTAGACCCCTATTAACCTCATATATTGAACTGATTACTCTCTTCCACAGACTGTCCTCATCTAATTTATACCTTCATCACCACCTTACAAGTAAACCAAGGTTCTTACCTAGTAAACTACCCACACTCAAACCCTTAATCTCTTTTCTCAAGACCACCTTTCTACAATTAACCCAACTAATTTTCCTACTACCCCAAACCCACCACAAAAATTTTTTTTCAAACTTTTTCAAATGAATGAAGCACTCCAACGGGGATCAAAACAACTAAAAGTAGAATAATGGTAAGCTAGAAAGGCTTCACTTTAATAACATTAAGTGACCACTTGAAGACAAAAATCTTGCCTTCCATTTTGATAATCTCTTATTCACTTTCTCTTCAACCATTTTCCAGGTAGTTTTCCCACCTATTTTCTCTCCAGATGGCAAGCCCAAATAACTCATTAGTAAAGAGTTTTTCCTACATCCAATCATTCCAACCTTCCAGCTACTCACTCTACCTCTACCTCAGCAACATTAACCCTAAAAAATAAGCTCTTTGCCATGTTAACTCGTAAGCTTGAAACCATTTGAAAGAGTTGGGGATCAGAATGCAAGCACAAAGAAAAGACACACGAGAATTTGTAAGGAAAACCACAAATCAAGAAAAACCTCGGGTAGCAAGCTAGAAGAAAGAAATTCACTAGGAATTAAAAAGAAAACAATCTAAGTACCTATCTAGATTGTGAGACGATTTCAATTTGCCATAACTAAGCTCCTTATATAAGGAGTCTAAGGCACTAAGGCCTTTTTTCTACCCAGTGTGGAATGAAGGGGAGACAAATGGGAGCTAAGGCATAAAGCCTTATTTCCTATTCCATGTAAGATGAAGGCCAAAACAAAATTGAGGCAAACTTCAATAATCTCTACCTTACATCAATTTTGTTGCACATGAACAAAACTCCACCTTAAATTGTAACCTCTTCCTCTGATCTTCATGGCCACCTCAAGTTAAAACATACTTTAACAAATAAGATTTACTAAGTCCAAACAATGTTTGAACTTAGGTCCAGGAAGAGTCTTTGTCATCATATCGTAGCATTATCCAACATACTAACCATCACGACCATAATATCATCTTTATCAACAACTCCACGAACAAAGTGATATTTGACCTCAGTATGTTTAGTATGCTCATGGAACATGCTATCCTTTGTCAAGAAAATAGCACTTTGGGTGTCACAATATATCTCCAGTCTTCGATCATCCTGAGTAAGCATTGTATTAATATTTCTAATCCAAATTGCTTCCTTCATTGGTTTAGTGATTTCCATATATTCTGCTTCTACAATCGAAAAAATAATTGTTACTTGTAAGCAAGCCTTCTAACTCACAGCACAATCACCAAATGCAAAGACATATCCTGATGTGGATCGTTGGGAATCATGATTACCCGTATAATTAGAATCCACATATCCAATCAAGCTAGCTATAGAACCACAAAACTCAAGACAAGTTGTAGTTGTACCCTTTAGATACATTAATATCCACTTTAGTACTTGCCAATGTTTTTGTCATGGATTAGCCATGTAACAGCTCACAATGCTAACTGTATGTGCTAAATCAGAAGGAGTGCAAACCATTACATACATAATGCTCCTAACAGCATTCACATGTGTATAAGTGGGACATCCAAATATCTTAATATCATTATAGTTAGCTAGCTTACCCGACCAAACTTCTTTAGGTGTCTTTAAACCAATAAAAGTATGAGGAGATCTGTTTACTAGAAAACAAGCTGTTAAGACTGCCTCTGCCCAAAATTTCTTCACTAAACTTGAGTTCAAAAGCATGCATCTTGCGTTTTATAACATGTTACTACTTATATGCTCTACTACACCATTTTGTTGTGGGGTGCCTAGAACAGTTAAATGGCACACAATGCCTTGGATCCTTACAATATTGGTTAAACTCTCTAGAATAGAATTTCAGACCATTATCTGTTCTTAGATGTTTCACCTACTTCCTGATTTGCTTCTCAATCATAGTCTTCCACTGCTTAAAGGTAGTAAAAGCTTCACTTTTATGCTTCAAGAAACATGCCCAAACCTTCCTTGAAAAATCATCAATGAAGGTAACTATGTAGCAAGCTCCACCAAGAATTGCCTTGCGAGAAGGCCCCCAAACATCAGCATGGATGTAATCAAAAGTTCCTTTAGTATTGTGTTTTGCATGAGCAATAAAAGAAATTCTATTTTGCTTACCAAATAAACAATGTTCACAAAAATCTAACTTACTAACCTTTTGTTCTCTGAATAGTCCTCGCTTTCTCAACTCAGAAAGGCCTCTTTCACTCATAAGGCCTAGTCATATATGCCATAATTTTGTCACCTCTTCATTGCACATAGATGATTCAGCAACTGCAGATTGGCCTTCCATGGTCTTGCCATCCAAAATGTAAAGCTTTCCTTTCTGCTGGCCCTTTATGACTACTAACATCCTCTAACAATTTTCAATGAACCATTCTTGCCAAAAAAAGAACAACCATTCTCCTCTAATGTGCTTAAAGAAATTAAATTTCTTTTCATACCAGGAACATGTAGAACATTTGATAATGTTCTCACTATCCCATCATGCATCCCAATTTTGATGTCCCTAACACCCACAATCTTGCATGCATTGCTAAGTCCATGGTCTATTCGTCACTCCTGCCATTATAATCTTGCGCTACATGAGCTTCTACACTATCTGTTGATGAATTTTCAATAACGAAAGTGAAGCCATCTTCATGAGCAACAATGCCAGCATCATCTTTTGGCTTTTGCTTGTTCTTCCCTCCATTGTCACCATTCTTCTCTTTTTTCTTTGATTTGTGATAATTGGCCTTAATGTGACCTTACTTCCTACGGTAGTTGTAATGGAGATTTTGATATTTTGACTTAGACCTTAAGGATGAACCTCTTTCATTCTTTCTTTCAACTAATCTACCTTTTGAATACAAGCCTTCTCCACTTTCTTCATGCTTTAAAGTGTCCATCCTATCTCTTGACAATAGACTGAAACAAACTTCATCTAAAGTAATAGTATCCTTTCCATCAAGCATGATATCATGGAAACTATTGCATGATAGTGGTAGATGGTATAATAAAAGCATTGCCAAATCCTCACATCGGTATTAACATCAAGATTTTCCAAATCATTAAAGATCTCTTTAAATTATTCAAGATATTATTTAACAAACTTACCTTCTAGTAGCTTATGAGAGCACAACATGGACTTAACATATAAGCGACAATCTGGACTCTTCATCATGAGAAGTAATTCAAGATTCAACTATAAGCCGGTGGCGGTTGTCTCTTTACTGACATCTTGAGGAATCTTCGTCAACAAGTGTAACTAAATTTAAGCAACTGCCTTTAGATTCTTTATCTCACTCTCCTATTCTGTATCGAACATCTTCGCCATCCCGAGTAATACCTCATCCAAATCAAGATTTATGAGAATTGCTTTCATCTTGATTTTCCACATCAAAAACTGTGTTGCATGTAAGTGGTGCAATATCTAGCTTTGTCGATGTCGAAGCCATGACAGCTCTGCCACAAACCTTCTAAGCAAAGGTAAGCTCTCATAATTTCACATGAATAGTGACCATACACATGAATAGTAACCATATACGGGAATAATAGTTGTATACAGGAATAGTACCCAGATAAGATAATAATAACTGCATATGAGAATAGTGATTGTATATAGGAATAGTAACTTTATAATTGAACCGTAACCATATATGAGAACTGATGCCCAGAGGCATCTTTGTTGGAAGACATCGTGACTTCGGGATGGACTTCCTGAGAGGGAGAACGCCTGGAGCCTAGATTTCCCAGGGGAGTGTGCCTGAAAAACTCGTAAAAAAGGGTTAGGAGGTCCCCGGGATTTTTTTCCAGGGAGGAGCCTCTGACGCCCAAGTCAGTGTCCTAAGAGGTGAAAGAAGGGGAGTACTAAGAGGTTTAGTGGTCTTGCCTGTTTGTATTTTCTCAGGGGGAGAAGGTCGGATTGAGATCCCTTTGCCAGGGCCTCTTCCCTGGTATTTATAGGAGTTCCCAGCCCATTCAGATCATGACACGTGTTCGATCGGATGTTCTCTGTGTTTCCGGGCGTAGGGGGCAAGCAGCCGTTTGCAGGCTCCTTGAGCCTTGGGCCGAAACAGGTCGTGACAAGACCTGGACGGCGTCGGCATGTCAGACCGCCATTTGGGGCGGCGTGTAGCGCCTGTGGGTGACATGTCAGAGGCTCCTTAAATGCTCATGCCGTACTCCCGAGGTCCTCTGGGCGAGGTCGTTCTCTGGTACGGATGACCTTCTTCGGTAGTTATGCTTTGTAGTTCGGGAAGTCCCCTGGTTCGAAGGTTCCGCCTTCGGGGAAGTTCTCTCCTGCTTACAATAGCTGGTTCTTTATCCCCGAAGACGATCCGCTTGGTCCCCCAAGGGAGCCGGCGATACCTTTGAAACACCTAACGTATTCAGCCGAAGTCCTGACTTCATGGTATCTGACTTCGCTCCTTCCAAGGTCAGTGATAGCGCCTCTTTCGGGTGACACCAGGCTTCCCGACCATGTTTTCATTAGGAAGTATGTACTGAGAAAGGCGATAGCCCTTCGGCTATCACAGGCCCCCCTCCGAAAAGTCGAAGTGGGAACTTCGGTTTGTCGGCTTTCGGAGGGCGTCCTTCGGGACCACGGGTGTAATACCTGTGCCGAAGATGGACCTTTTGTCCGAAGACGTGGGCTGTTCGGTTATAGCTTGTCCTTTGGTGTCTTCGAGGTCACCCACTTTTCTCCTTCTGCAGGGCTGCGTCGCGTCTTGTAACCAGGCGTGTCAATCTGGAGCGGCGCGCCCAGGGTCTAGGGGTGTCAGAAAGCGTATCCCTCTTTTGGCGTGATGGCTGACACGTGGCAGCTTGTTACTGGCGGGGACTGCGCCGGATACAGCAGGCGTGCCTTTTCACGCGCGATGAGCAGTTATGGCGACTGTTCGCCTCTGTGGAGTACTTTATGACGCTGGTTCGCCTACCCTCCTCGGCCTATATATACCTCTGTTCCATCATAAACCTCCTTTTGCTTCTGCTTTTGCTTTCAACTGCTTTCACGTTTTCTTTGCTTTTTGCAGCGATCCTCTTTGACGGAGTGTTTTTCGACAACCTTTCGCGACGGCGTCTTCAAATCCAGATTTTGGCAAAACATTTGGTGGGTTTTAACTTCCAGAGTCTTTTGCTTTTTAAGCTTTCCCGAAGTCACTTTTGGCCTTTTTCCGAAATCACTTTTCAGCCAACCATGCCTATTCCCGAGAGCTGGCAACCTCTTTTGTCTCACCCTTGCTGCACCACTTCTAAAAAATTAAAAAGATGGAAGACCAAATTCTTTCTTCCCTCGTATGCCATTACAAGGTTGCCACGCTCTGACCAGTTTAGCTTTTTGAACCGTGGCGACGAGGTTACCGTTTTCCGAGCCCAACTGAAGGCCAAACTTCGGTACCCTCATCCGAAGATGATTTTTGACTTTTGCCAATTCCATGGCATTGCCGTAAATCAGCTTCCGCTGAACTCGTACTGCTACTTCAACGCCTTCCTCTGTATGTGCGGCGTTTTCAAAATAGAGCCCCACTTTATTCTTTTCATGCAGTACTATAAGCTCTTTGTGGTCTCGAAGGGTGGCTTTTACTTCATGCTACCTCGGGGATCAGGGAGCAAAAAGTATATGTTCACCTTTGCCACCAAGGACAGCTGCGCGAGGGTAGCAACAAAAGTTTTTCTTTCTGAAGATGGAGGAGGCCTGGTCGCACGTCCCAACCAAGTGGGCTCGGGGAAGGCTGGAGATGGACGTCGTTGATCCGAGGATAATGCTGACTCCTGAGTTGGCACCCATATTCACGGACTTCGACAAACAGATCCGAGCAGTCTCCGACTGGGATTCCGAGGTCCCTTCGCGCTCCCTTTATTCCTTCCCCATCAATTGGAAATTGATGACCGAGCAGGTTCTTCGGGAACTAGAGGTGGTGAAGGAGCACAAGACGGACCTCGGGATGCCGGCTCCTGCTATCGCTGGGAAAGACTCTTGGTTGGTGCAACTCCTTAGGGAGGAAATCACTTATGAGTCCTTTTTTGAGAGTAAGTTATCCCAGGATTCTTTTGTTATAGTTTTACCTTGGACTCACACTGATGTTTTCTTTCTTTTTCAGAGATGGGCGACGACTCCGCTGCCTACTACAAGTCCCTTTTCCTCGGTCAAGCCGAGAAGGGCGAGCAGATGAAGAAGGCCGTCTCTAGAAGGCGGAAATCATCTGGGGCTGGGCCATCGGTGGCCAAACGGGCAAAGAAAGACGTGCCTCCTCCTCAGGCGGAAGTTCCCGAGGACGCGCGCGAAGAATCGGATGCTGCTGCTGCTGTTCCGCCGGCTGAGGTTGCCACTGCCGCCCCTTCCCGAAGTCCCTCTTCCTCGGCGGCTCTTCTGGACGCCTTGGTGGAAGTCCCTTCTGCCGAGGAGCGTCGTAAGAGTAAAGGTAAGGAGATTCCTGCTGAAAAGGTCCGAGACTCCGATGATGATGTCGCGGAGGTGCCGCCAGGTTCGTTTTCTTAGACAAGTTGTGGTACCTTTATTTCTTTAAGGGTTCCTTGTCCTGATAAATTTCTTGCTTTGCCCTGCAGGGGAGCTGCTATACCCGAATTGGGCAGCCGAGCACGCCCGGAAACGGGCTCTTCGGGATGCCCATGTCCCGAAGGGGAAGATCCCGAGGGAGCCCTTTTGGTCGTTTACGGAAGACATGAACTTGTACTCCGGCGACGGCCCGTACATGGCCAACCAAATCTCGAGGGGGATCCTCACCGAGGCCTCCTTCAGGGCCGTTTCCGAAGCGTGCCCGAGCGATGAGTCCCTGGTGCAAAGGTTTCCGAGCACGCTGCCCAGGTATACTTCAGGCCTTTGTTTTGTTTCCCTTTGATTTCTTCTAAGTGTTTGGCCCACTTTTTGCCTTACTAACTTTTGCTCTTACTTCTTTGCAGCTGCTGGGGTACACCGGCCTCCTCAGGGTCCGGCTGGCGAAGGAAGCGGCGTTCCGAGTCTCAGCCTTAGATCGCATAAAAAAATCTAAGGCCAAGTGCTCTGAATTGGCCGCCAAGAACACGGAGATGGCTGAAGCTGCGAAAATGGAGGTTGCTGCCATTCGGGTGGAGTTCGCGAAGGAGAAGGAGGAACTTTTGAAGGACTCCACCCAGAAGGTTTCTGACCTCGGTGCCAAGGTAGCGGAGCTAACCTCGGCGAACGAATCATATCAAAAGGAGAAGTCAGATTCTGAGGCTCTCCTGGCGAAGGTGCTTGCCGAGAAGGCCGAGCTCTGGGCCGAGGTCGAGTCCTTGAAGAAGGAGCCGAAGAAGAAGAAGACGAAGGCAATGAGGAAGGAGATTGCCGATCTGGAGAGGGAACGTGATGAGCTAGCGGTCGAGAAGAAGAAAGCCGATGAAATGACCAAGGTCGGTTTTCAAGACGGCTTCTGCCTTGCTCGTCACCAAGTGCTTCAGAGGTTCCCAGATCTGGACCTCTCTTTCTTGGAGGCCCTAAACATTCATGAGGGGCCTCGGTGGTCTTGGTCAAAAATCGAACACCTGAACTTGCCCCTTTCTTTTCCGACGCCGAAGGTGGTGGAAAAGGACGCAGGAGCTGGTGGCTCCCGAGACGCCGAGATTCCTTAGTTTGTTTTAGGGTCCTTTGCCTTCTTTTTCTTCTTTTTTTGTATTTCTTCTTTTGGCGAGTTTTCTTCTTTGTAAGCAGATCCATCTCAATAAAGACTCTTTCTTAAAAAATTTGGCTAAGTCTTTTTGTAAGATTTTTCATTTTCCATTGTCCCGAACATGTTCGCTCAAGAGACTTCGGAAAATACGGCGATCTTCTTCGCGAAATTCCGACTTGTACAACTTATGCTCAAGAATTTTGGCTAAGTCTTTTGTGAGATTTTCCTTTTCCCATTGTTCCGAACACGTTTGCTCAAGGGTCTTCGGAAAATCATATCTTCGCCTATGTCAGCGGTCACCTTCCCGAAATTCAGACTTGTATAACTCATGCTTAATATTTTTTGCTAAGGAACTTTTGTACCTAGAAATTTTTCTGTACAATACAATCTTCTCACCGAAATCTTAAGCATAGAATTTTCTCAAGGCGTTCGAATGCCATGTATTTTTTAACTCTATGCCTCCAGCGTCGACGAGCTTGTAAACCCCTTTTCGCACTTCGGCAAGTACCAGATAAGGTCCTTCCTAATTTGCACGAAGTACCCCGTAGGATGGCCTTCGGGGTCCAAATTCAGCCTTTCGGGGTCCAAATTCAGCCTTTCGGAGAACGAGGTCTCCTTTTTTTATTCCTTTTGGCCTGGCGCGCAAGTTTATAGCCGCGGCCACTCTTTGCTGAAAAGCTTTTCTCCTCAGCTCGACTATTTCTCTGTGTTCGCCGACAAAGTCAAGCTTGGTTCTCAGGCTGAGGTCATTTTCCCTTTCATCGAACACTTGCACTCGCACTGATGGCTGCACTACCTCGACTGGTATGATAGCCTCTATACCGAAAACAAGTGAAAAAGGTGTTTCCCTTGTGGCTCTTCGGGGTGTTGTTCGGTAGCTCTATAACACACTTGGGAGCTCTCCCGGCCATTTCCCTTTTGCTTCCCCCAGTCTCTTTTTCATACCATCTTTGATAGTCCTGTTGGATACTTCTACCTGTCCATTGCTTTGGGAGTGAGCTACTGGGGCGAAGCGCATTTTTATTCCGAGGTTGTTGATAAATTCTTGGAACCCTTTGTCTGTAAACTGGGACCCCATTGTCAGTTACTAGTACCCTCGGTATGCCAAATTTGCATACAATGTTCTTCCATACGAGCTTTTGCATATCTTTGGCCGAGATAGTCGCCAAGGGTTTCGCCTCGACCCATTTAGAGAAATAGTCTACTGCAACTACGCAGAACTTCACGCCTCTAGGCGCTGTTGGGAGTGGCCCAATGAGGTCTATGCCCCAAACTGCGAAGGGCCAGGGATAGTTAGCCGAAGTTACCATTTCTGAGGGTGTCCTCTGGATACTCGCGTGTCTTTGGCAATTTCCACATTTCCGAACGAACTGCCTAGCGTCCTTTCTTAGAGTATGCCAAAAGTATCCTTGCCGAAGTATTACTGCTGCGAGGGCGTCAGTTCCAACATGCGAACCACAAGCGCCCTCGTGAACTTCTTCGAGGATCATTTCAGTATCCTCTTCGCTAACACGCCTTTGCAATGGATTTGCATATCCCTGCCGATATAATTCTTCGCCAATGAGGAAAAATCAACCGGCACGTCTTCGAACTTTTGCAGCTCCGTGGGGTTCTTTGGGGAGCGCATTGGTTGCGAGATATCTTTTTATTGGGTCTTTCCAGCCTGTTCCCGAAGTTACTATGCTCAGTACTATGATGCTCGGTTGATTTAGCACCTCGGTGCATGTTTTTTATTTCGCTAAGTAGTCTGCTTCGGCGTTATCTCGTCGCGGTACATTTTCGATACGTACGGTGTCGAACTCTCGAATGAGCTCTGCTACCAGTTCATAGTATTTTGCCAAGGTCGGGTCCTTCGCCTCATAATCCCCTGCTGTTTGCCAAACTACCAGCTGGGAATCGCTGTGGGCTTTTAAGTTTCTTACACCAATTTTTCTGGCTAGGCGCAATCCTGCTATGAGAACTTCATATTCGGGGACATTATTGGTGACGCTGAAGCTGAACTTGATGGCCTTCATTACTTCTAGACCTTCGGGGCCTCTGATAATTACCCCAGAGCCCTGGTGTTCGGACCTCGAGGCTCCGTCAACATACAAAGTCCATTCTGGCTCACCTTCGCTGGGCTCGGGATGGCTGTCCTCGATGACGGGCACTTCGGCAATGAAGTCTGCCAGGTTCTGAGCTTTTATGGCTTTCCGAGGTTCATAAGTAATGTCATGTTCGCCAAGCTCTATGCACCATTTGGAGAGCCTTCCTGAATGATCAACTTTTCTCATGACATCCCGCAGGGGTAGACTGCTTCGGACGATGATAGGGTGAGCCTGAAAATACGGTCGCAGCCTCCTTCCTGCTAGCACCAAGGCATATATAGCTTTTTGCAGCAAAGGATACCTAACTTCGGCGCCCTGCAGCGACTTGCTTACATAATAGACCGGCCATTGCTTCGGCCCTTCCTCTTTTACGAGGACCGAGCTTACTGCTTTTTCTGTGACGGCGAGGTATAATACGAGGGGCTCTCCCTCGTGAGGCTGTCGCAAAATGGGCAGACGTGCTAAGTAGATTTTAAGTTCTTCCCAGGCCTTTTGGCAATCTTCGTTCCAAGGATGATCGTCACTTTCGAGGTTGCCCTCATTTTTTGCTGCCTTAGTGAGGACTTTGAAGAATGCTCGGCACCGATCTCCATATCTGGAAATAAACCTACTAAGAGAGGTTATCCTTCCAGTGAGTCTCTACATATCTTTTATTGTGACGGGAGTTCGGAATTCGAGCAGAGCCCTGATTTTTTCAGGGTTAGCATCAATGCCTCTTTCTGATACCATGTACCCAAGAAACTTTCCCGAGGTCACTCCGAAGATGCACTTTTTGGGATTAAGGCAGATCCCAAAGGTTCTGCGCTGGTGGAAAGTTTCCTTTAGATCTGCGACATGGTCGTTAGACAGCTTGCTCTTGACTATCATGTCTTCGACGTAGACTTCCATGTTTCTCCCTATCTGGTCACTGAAGACCTTACTCATCAACTTCTGGTAAGTGGCTCCTGCATTTTTGAGCCCGAAGGGCATCCTGATGTAACAATATGTTCCACCCTCGGTGATGAAGGCGGTTTTTTCCTCGTCTTCGGGGTCCATCCTTATTTGATGATACCCACTGAAAGCGTCGAGGAAAGTTAGGAGTCTGTATTCGGCAGTTGAGTCTACCAATCGGTCTATTGGGGGGAGAGGGTATGAATCCTTTGGGCAAGCATCGTTCAAGTTTCTGAAGTCGATGCACATTCGGAGCTTACTGGTCCCTTGTTTTGTGGCAATGACCACATTGCTCAACCATTCAGGGTACTTGACCTCCCTGATTACATCAGCGTCCAATAAGCGCTGGACTTCAGTTTTGATGAAGTCATTTTTGTGGGCCGAGATGCCCCGTTTCTTTTGCCGGATAGGTTTTGCTTCTGGACTTACTTTAAGGCTGTGCTGTACTACGCGAGGACTTACCCCCGGTATATCTTTCGGCGAGTAGGCAAACAAGTCTTTATTCATCAGTAGAAAGGATACAAGTTTTTTCTTGTCTCCTTCAGCCAAATTTTTCCCTATTCGGGTACTTCGGCCTGGGACAAGTTCTACTTTTTCCATCTCTACCTTCGCGGAATCTTCTGCCTCGTCCTTTTTTGGCTTTAAAGCCTCTGTCTCTACAGCTTGTGTGAAGTTGTTTGCTGGGGCTTTTCGCGCCTTGACGAACACCTTCCTTACTTCGCCCTGATCAATGAAGATTTCCGCGTCTCCATCCTTGGTGGCAAAAGTGACAGTCAAGTATCTTACATCAGGGCGAAAGTGCATATTTCCCTGTGTTTGTCTCCCAAGGATGGCGTTGTATGATGAAGGAACATCCATAACGATGAACCTTGTCATTGTGGAGGCGAATAACTCGATTGTCCCATCAACCGAAGTCCCTTTCATCATTAGGGGAAGATCGATCCACCCGAGGACTGGCAGTTCTGATGGTCCTACCCCGAAAGTGGGTGAAGTGACGGGCTTGAGGTCGCTGTTGGATATGCCCAAGTTCGGCAGCAAATGTGAAAACAGGACGTCTGCGTTTGATCCATCGTCAAGCAAGACTCTCCTGACGTTCCAGTTTCCTATCCTCACCATGACCAACAGCGGGTCGTCATGGGGAAAGACGACGGTGGAACCATCCTTGCAGGCCAGCTTCTTCGTCGAGCTCTGATATTCCATGACTGATATTTCTCTGGCCTTCCTCTTCCTTTCCGAGGATGGGAGTCCTATTGTGATTGTTTGTATTATCCCCGCCGGAGGTGGAGGGCGCCTCTTCGGACTTCGGTTCCTCTGTCTATCAGAGTCGTAATCTTCGTCATCTGCCTTTCCTTCCTCCTCTTTCCTCCCCTTCGGGGAAGGCATTCGCAGATAACGTCGAAGTTGGCCCAGTTTTATTAGCGACTCTATGTACTTCTTCAATTGGAAGCAGTCTTCGGTGTCGTGGCCGTGGTCGCGGTGGAACTAGCAGAACTTCTTCATATTTTTCTTATTATCAGCGGTCATGGCCCTTGGCCGCTGGATCTGGGTTCCCTGCCTTCCATTTTCATGACGATGTTGGTCCTCGTGGTGTTCAAGGGCGTAAAGTTTGGAAGTTTCCTTCCCCGCACTCTCCGAGGTCGGCCTGCTTGGTCGGCCGAACATCGTATTTGGTGGCTGGACCCTTCGGCACGGGCATGCTCGGACTTCGGTCCAGCCATCCTTAGCTCTTCGGCTGTCATGTGTTGCTTGGCCCTTCGGTAAAACTCGCCAAGCGTGTCCGGAGGGTCTTTGGAAAATTCGTACAAAAACTGTGAGTCTCTTCGAAGGCCCCGTGTCATGGCGAGGATGCATATTTCGGGCTGAAAGTCTGGGACACTCAGGGCTTCTCTGTTAAACCTTTCGACATAGTCGCGAATGGTTTCTCCATTTTTCTGCGCTATGTCGAACATCTGGACAGGCATCTTCGCCGTCGGCCGACTTCCAATGAATTGCTGCGTGAAGGCTGTTGATAACTCCTGGAACTCCCTGAGGGTTCCTGGAGCCAATGAATTGTACCACATAGTCGCTGGTCCTGTGAGGGTGACCTCAAAACATTTACACAAGGTAGCATCGTCTGCATCGTGCATCATCATGCTGCGTCTGTACTTGGTCAGATGAGCCTGTGGATCAGTCCGGCCATCATAAGTTTCCAGCCGAGGTACTCGGAAGTCACCTGGCATGGCTGCCTCTACTATAGTTCTGGTGAATGGGGACTCATCCCCACAGAAGGTTTCAGATAGCCTGGCCCAAACCGGCTTGCGAGCTACTTGTTTTTCCACTCTGTCCAACCTCGCTAATATTTTCTCCATAAGGATCGTGGCACTAGGTTCTTCTTCTGGGAAGGGAGATTGTCGGCGCCTCTTCGGGGAGTGACTTCGGCACTGAATGGATGGGGACTTCGCCTCAGGTGACGAGCTCCTTCGGTGTGGGATCTTAGGTCGCTTGGACTTAGCTTGTCCTGTAAACCGTGCCCCGAGGGGCATATTTTCTGTTGAAGACTCCTCACGTGGGTCTCCGTGTCCCGAACTACGATGGACTAGTTTGGGGCTTCCTTCCTGAGGGTGTGCAGGCAAGGGAGGCCTTTGGGCCTGAGTTTGTTGTGGCCACCTTCGGTCTATCTGTTGCGTCATTTCAGTCACAACAGAACGTTGAAAGTCGCGTAGAAAGCTCATGGTTATGACCAGATGACGCTCTTCCTCAGGCGTGGAAGTCCTTGGAATGGTTTGCTCAGTAGCCGGTTGAGCTTTTGGCGCGGACGGGGACCTCGGGAGTCCCTTGTCCTTCGAACGCCGAGTTTCAACAATGGCGACCTAAGGGTAGTTTCCCACAGACGGCGCCAAATGATGCCCAGAGGCATCTTCGTTGGAAGACATCGTGACTTCGGGAGGGACTTCCTGAGATGGAGAACGCTTGGAGCCTAGATTTCCCAGGGGAGTGTGCCTGAAAAACTCGTAAAAAAGGGTTAGGAGGTCCCCGGGATCTTTTTCCAGGGAGGAGCCTCTGACGCCCAAGTCAGTGTCCTGAGAGGTGAAAGAAGGGGAGCACTAAGAGGTTTAGTGGTCTTGCCTATTTGTATTTTCTCAGGGGGAGAGGGTCGGATTGAGATCCCTTTGCCAGGGCCTGTTCCCTGGTATTTATAGGAGTTCCCAGCCCGTTCAGATCATGACACATGTTTGGTCGGATGTTCTCTGTGTTTCCGGGTGTAGGAGGCAAGCAGCCGTTTACAGGCTCCTTGAGCCTTGGGCCGAGACAGGTCGTGACAAGACCTGGACGACGTCGGCATGTCAGACCACCATTTGGGGCGGCGTGTAGCACCTGTGGGCAACATGTCAGAGGCTCCTTAAATGCTCATGCCGTACTCCCGAGGTCCTCTGGGCGAGGTCGTTCTCTAGTACGGATGACCTTCTTCGGTAGTTATGCTTTGTAGTTCGGGAAGTCCCCTGGTTCGAAGGTTCCGCCTTCGGGGAAGTTCTCTCCTGCTTACAATAACTGGTTGTTTATCCCCGAAGACGATCCGCTTGGTCCCCCGAAGGAGCCGGCGATACCTTTAAAACACCTAGCGTATTCAGCCGAAGTCCTGACTTCGTGGTATCTGACTTCACTCCTTCCGAGGTCAGTGATAGCGCCTCTTTCGGGTGACACTAGGCTTCCCGACCATGTTTTCGTCAGGAAGTATGTACTGAGAAAGGTGATAGCCTTTCGGCTACCAAGAACAATACCCAACACCTCAAGGTGAGTGATAAAACTACTTATTCTTTGATGTGGAAGATCCACCTTTTAAGGGTAACCACAAAGCATACGAAAAAAAAATATCACTAACCTAACCTTGGCTCTAATACCGGTTTCGTAGGGATCAGAACACAAGCACAAAGAAAATAGACACAAGAATTTACGAGGAAAACAAAAAATTGGGAAAGACCTTGAGGTACAAGCCAGAAGAAATAAATTCACTAGGAAGGAAGAAGAAAACAATCTAAGTAGTTCTCTAGATTATGGGATGATTTTTAATTACCACAACCAAGCTCCTTATATAAGGAATCTAAGGCACTAAAGCCTTGTTTCTAGCCAATGTAGGATGAATGGAACCACAACCAAGCTCCTTATATAAAGAATCTAAGGCACTAAGGCCTTGTTTCTAGCCAATGTAGGATGAATGGAAGATATATGGGAACTAAGGCATAAAGCCTTATTTCCTAGTCCATGTGAGATGAAGGCCAGAAAAAAATTGAGGCAAACTTCAATAGAAAGCATTTTGAAATTTTTTTCATTTGGTTGATCTTGTTCTCTGACCATTCACCAAGTAAAAGGGTGCCATCAACGTAACATAGATGTTCAAGCCCCAACCCATCATTCCCTATGGACAATGTATATGAAAAACATTTTACAATTAACTAGCGATTAAAAAATCTAGTTTTATATTTACAAATAGAAAAGAAAAATTACTGAATAGATAAACAAATTACTAGAAAATAGCTACTACATAGTTTAAATTAGGATTTCAAAAATTATTGTTGGACAATATAAAACAAGCAAAGGCAAAGCAAATATATTTCAAATAGGAAGGACAAACTGTAACTTTAACTAAATCTTATGGCAAACTATGGTTAGTTATTAGCCCTATTATTTACCGTGAATGATCACTTCTTATGCCAATAAGGGAAATCAAAAATACCCGCTGAGATTTGGCATAACCTATACTTACCCCGCTTTATTTTCAAAAAACTGCACTTAGCCCCCCAACTTGTGAACTCCATCACCTCCTGTTAAGCTGAAAGAAAAGGTAAAATCCAACTTTTGCACTGGTTTTCTCAACATCTAGAAACTATGACCTAAACCTACACACCAAACAAACTAGGCTCCATCTTTAACTGGCCAACATATGGCTAGACTTAGAAAACTTAAGGAAAAAAAACCAAAAACTCAAGCTTAACTTGAAAAACAAAGGAAAAAAACAATAAATCCTTTATAGATTGATCTTGTGACCTTGTTCGCTTCCATCAACACTTCTATATCCCTCATGATCGCCAACAATCATGTATGTCAAAATCCATGAACACCAAATTTCAATTTCTACTTGACAGCTTTCTCATCCACCTTGAAAGCTTTGTTTGGATCTCTAAGACACTAACTTCATGTGCAAGATTTTGTCCTCACCCTAATTCATTCCCCGGCTCAATATTTTCTATCTTATGTTGTTTGTTGCCAAGAATTTCTCAATCGGGAGTCAATTAAGCAAGGAGATCTATAGGGAAGAATTAATTTAGTTAGATATGCTCTATTTAGGGGTTTTGAGGGAAGCAAAAAAAAGTTGCTAAGATTTCGTAAAACTCTTGAACATCAAGATGGAATTAAGCCACCGGAATCCTGGAAGCTTTATGAAGACTTGATAGGTTGCTGTTGTTGTTACCAATGGCCTTTCTATTGCTCCTACACTCTTACTGCTTGGGAGCCTTGGGATGCCATAATGTCACCAAAGATTTTATGAAAATGATGAATATTAAAAATTTATTTATCATGGAGCGTAATGTTTTTTAGAAAAATCACTTATTTACACTAATGTAAGAGTTAAACTCTTCGATAATGTAATTTGTGTGAAATTAAAATTAATATGGATGAGGTTTGAGACTAAAGTCTTATTTCAATTACTCCACCAAGACGTGAAGAACTAATCCCATTAGTTTTAGGGTGTGTATATCCTAATAGTTTGCCTTTTGGTAATTTGTTGGTGATGATGTGCTTTGGACACAGTCATACGTAGATTCATTTTCCTACATAATAGATTTTTTTAGTTTTATTTTTGATAAAATTATAGCAACTGGTACTTCAATGTAAAGTACCTAATCGGGATGCATAATATGTGAACTTTACATCTAAAAATTGTACATGTCAGTGTATGATTAGTGTGTAAAAGTTAACCGGTCCAACTTTCCACCTCAAGATCTACCTGAACATGTGACATTGTGAGATTTGTTAAAGTCGTATTAAAAAATTTGTTGGGTTGGTTAGCATAAATCCAAGAAGCTTTAGAAATTTAGTTTGTTTAGGATTTGATGTTAGCTTTCCTATTTGTTTAAGATTTAGTTTTCCTATTTGGATGTGGTTTGGGATTGTGTGTGGCCTATAAGAGGGCTTTTTGTGTTAGAGTTTTGAGTATAAGAGAAAAATCAATATGGTGAAGGGGCAAGATGTGAAGGTTTCAAGAGGGATGAAATGCTAGGAGGCTAAAAACAGCTAGGATGAGAAGCCTTTTGTGATTCTCATATCTTGTAATTTGTGTGAGGGCAAAATATTAAGGTTGTCAATAGTGTATAGAGGATCCATAGGCCAGCATGAACACTAAAGGCATACCTCAACTATAATCTCTATACTTTGTTCAAGTGAATTTTTTCTCATTCGTGGATGTAGGCTTGTTAAGAGCTGAACCATGTTAAATTTGTGTGTGCCTGTTTGATCTTGTTTGTTATTCTGTTGTACGTGATAAGTAACTACGGAATTTTTTTTCCCAACAAGTAATATCAAAGTTTGAGGTTTAGTCCTTGCATGGTGGACCGTGTGGTGCATTCTTGACATTGTGGAGCTTGTAGTGTGTTCATAGCATGGTAGATCGTATAGTTCAATACTTGGCATGCTGGAGCATTTAGATTATTTAATGAACCCTTAGGGAATCGTCCTATGGATATTTGATAGTGGTTGCGATGTGGTACCAATGGGTTGGTACAAGTTTGAAGATTAAAGATTTTGTCCGTGCATGTTGATGCCTGTGATGTTGATGTTCGTGATGTTCGTGGTCATTTTTGTTCATTGTCATGTTTGTGTCTTGGTGGTATTTGTTGCTCATAGTCATGGTCGTTTGTTCATGGTTGCCATCACATGTACTCATATTTTGGGAGGATTTAAGCCAAGGTGGAGATTGTTGGGTTTGTTGGCTCAAATTTGAAAACTTTAGAAATTTAGTTAGTTTAGGATTTGGCGTTGGTTTTCCTATTTGTTTGAGATTTGGTTTTCCTATTTTGATGTAGTTTAGGATTGCGTGTGGCTTATAAAAAGGCTTATTATGTTAGAGTTTTGAGTATGAAAGAAAAATTAATGTGATGAGGAGGCAAGATGTGAGTGTTTTAGGATGAAGGATAGGTCTAGAGGCCGGAGAGGGCTAGGATGAAAAGCTTTTTGCGATTCTCATATCTTGTAATTTGTATGGGGGCAAGATATTAAGGTTGTCAGTAATATATGAGGGATCCATAGACCAGTGTGTGTGGCGGAACAGGGCCCCAATGCCCTTAATTGCTAACATTGGTAGGCTCTTTGGGAGCTATGATCCCACTTAAGTTACAATTGGCTAGTTATTACTCGTGAAGTAATCTTAAATTATTACGTGCAACTAGTTACTTAGCCTACCCTGCATAGGTAATATGCATGCATTGTCCTGGCTATGCGATAACAGTAAATTAAAACTATAAAGAAAGCTGTGGCGCCAGTTCATAAAACATAAGTGAAACAAGCCAAGACATAAAAACCTTAGTTGCTTTAACTACAAGTAACAACTATGTGCATACATCTCAAACCTATATGCACCCAAATGTAACTCTAGTGTTATACACACCAATGGACACTAGTAGAGGCAATCTACGTATGAAATTACCATACATGTTAAAAGAAGCAACTTATAACTACTAAGATCCATCCTTAGCTCTTCACCCAAGCAAGTAAGTTTCAAGTGATGAACCGCACTTTCCTTGTACTCACTTAGCCTTAAAACTGTAAGGCAAACACTTTGGTCAGTACTTGCTTATGCTATAAGTAACATAGAAACTTAGAGTTTCCTACTTAGAGAATACCTTTGAACCAATAAAACCTAGCCTTAACAGCTGCCCCTGACCAACTGTTAGTCCCGACTAGTCCACTTAAACCTGCACAACACTTAAAGGGGTGAGTACTTTAAAGTACTCAGTAAGGGATTTAGTACCTACACGGGGAAAAACAATGCAAGCATGCAAAGCACAACATGTAAATATATATAGCATACAAAACAAAACAAGCAATCAACAATGCAACCAGAAGCAAGAATAAAACAACAACCAATGCAAATGATGGATGGATGGATGGATGAATGAAATATGCACATGCAAATGTACATAGGACTTCCTTACACCTATAGGTGCTAAAATTGCCGTGAGCTCTTACGACTGGGGTACTTGGATACTGGCCCTCGTATCCTACGCTAGCACTCAACTAACCCCATGAAGTCCTCTTACGGGCGCCTTAAAGTAAGTCATCACTTACTCAAACCTTACCCGCCTTGACGAGCTACTTAGAGTAAGTCACCACTTACTCACTCCTTACCCGTCTCTTCCATTAACTTATTGTGCAGGGTAGCTGCCTTATGTGGTTCAACTTACCAAGCTTTTCGAGCTTAGCTTAGGGCTTCTTAGCGACTTACTTACCAAACAATAAAGTTTGGTTGGGATTCTCTTAAGTTTCCTTAATAATTTACTTACCAAACCATCAAGTTTGGTTGGGATCTTCTTAGGTTTCCTTTTTATTGACCAAAGGTCTATAACATTCCACTTGGCCAACAAAGAGTCTGAAACCCGACTTAATCCCCTTAGTGCTCACTTGGGAATTGAAGCACTTTAACTTCCTTAGCCACCATTACTTACCCTATCTTAACCACACCACTTAGCTACCACCTAAATAATGCAATTTTCCCAACTTAGGAATGAGTCCTAGACCCAACCAAGGCTACGAAACGTCTTAAATTAGCCTAGGGATAAAAACCGAGAGTTTGAGACACTCTTAGGATGCCCGGAGCTTGGGGGCAAAATGCCTTGGCGGCGCCGTTGGCAACGCATCAACAAAGGCATTGACAAACGGAGAAATTTTGCATTTCTCGGCGCTATGTCGCCAACTCGCGTCGCCGGTCGCCAATATGGCGTCGCTACTGGCAACGCGTCGTCAACGCTTTCCAGCATTGCGCGACAACGTGCGACCTTGCATGAAAACTGCTCAAACTTTCTCATCCCAAACTCAAATCACATGGGTCTTGTTTCTACTTCATTCCCACACAAAATACTACATTTCTATGCATTATTTGAGCTTAATTAACTTGAATCCCTTACCTCAAATCATCTTGAAAGCAAGAAACAGGCAATTAGCACATCCGCGCTCCAATGACTTCCTTTGAGTTCCAAGCTTGAAAACAACCAAATTGGACACCAAGAGCACGAAGTTAAGACCATTTCTAACCATTTAACAAGCTTAAAACTAACCCATAAGGATCAAACACGTTTACCTTTGGGTTTGAACCAAAAACTTGCAAGAACAACTCCAAATGCACCAATTCCATAAAAAATGAGCTAAGGGCTTGTTGGGCTAGCTTCGGGACCTTTAATTTCCATGGAAACTTGAGCAATTTGGGAGGTTTGGGGGTAGAAAGCAAGGGAGGAAGGAGAGCTACGACAATGGCAAATGGGGGAGATGATGAATAGTGTCATCTCCTCCATTTATAACCAACTTAGCCCAACGTTCATCCACTTGTCACCTTGGCCCTTAAACTTAATTTTGAATCACTTAGGCCACTTAAACACTCCCCACACCATCACTCCTTGGTCCCAAAGAAAGATTTTTCTTACCCAAATACTCTGCCCTTGAGTCACCTAAGCCATTATAAGACATAATAGCTTATTTTCTTACTTAGTGCATTTTTCACCCTTAACTTTTGCTTTTGGTTCTAATGGCTGTAACCACCTATGGTCATAAATCACTAGCTCAAAATACTTGCATGAACCTAATTTTACCAAAATTACGGTCATGCCACTAACTTCGGCCAAAATTACCATTTTGACCTTTTTGCCCCTTAGGTGCCAATTACTCTTTCGAACTCAATTTAACCTTAAATAACTTGCTTTCCTTGCTTAATAAAACTTATTTGAGGAGAATAACTTGAGATTCACTTACCTCAACATTTAATGTAGAGGAAATACTAGGAGAGCCTTTACAGTGTGAACACTAAGGGCATACTTCTACTATAATCTTTATATTTTGTTCGAGTGAATTTTCTCTCATTTGTGAATGTAGGCTAGTTAAGAGTCGAACAATGTTAAATTTGTGTATGCCTGTTTGATCTTGTTTGTTGTTCTGTTATGTGTGATGAGTGATTGGGGAATTTTTTTCTCAACAAGTGGTATCAAAGCTTATGATTTAGTCTTGACATGGTGGATTGTGTGATGCATTCTTGACATTGTCGAGCTTGTAGTGTATTCATAGTATGGTAAAACGTATAGTTTGATGTTTGACATGGTAAAGCATTTGGATTGCTTGGTGAAGCCTTATAGAATCATCCTAAGGATATTTGATAGTGGTTGCGACATGGTACTAACAGCTCAGTACAAGTTTGACGATTCAAGATTTTGTTCATGTGTGTTGATGACCGTGATGTTGATGTTCTTAATGTTCATGGTTGTTTATGTTCGTTGTTGTGTTCTTGTCTTGATGGTATTTGTTTTTCGAAGTCATAGTCATTTGTTCATGGTTGCCATCACATGTGCTTGTATTTTGGGAGGATTTGAGCCCAGGTGAAAATTGTTGGGTTTGTTGGCTCAAATCCGAGATGCCTTAGAAACTTAATTATTTTAGGATTTAGTGTTAGTTTTCCTATTTTTTTTAAGATTTGGTTTTCCTATTTTGATGTGGTTTGGGATTGTGTGCGGCTTATAAAAGGGTTTGTTATGTTAGAGTTTTGAGTATGAGAGAAAAACCAGTGTGATGAAGAAACAAGATATGAGAGTTTTAAAAGGAATGAAAGGTTCGGAGGCCAGAGAGTGCTAGGACGAGAAGCCTTTTGTGATTCTTAAATCTTGTAATTTGTGTAGGGGCAAGGTATTGAGGTTGTCAGTAATATATAGAAGATACATAAGTCATCGTGATTAATAAGGACATATTTCTTCTGTAATTTCTATATTTTGGTCAAATACATTTTCTCTTATCCGTGGATGTAGACTAATTAAAAGCCGAATCACATTAAATTCATGGGTGTTTATTTGATCTTGTTTATTATTTTGTTGCATGAAATAAGTAATTGGAGAATTGTTTTTTTCAACAAAATTAATAGCATTACTTTTGTTTTTATTTTTTGTTTTTCGCTTTATTTAAGCCAAACTTGTGGCCCTAAGGGCAAATTACGGGTAGCCCTTGAGAATTAGTGCCACGCGGGGTGTTGTACTCTGTCCGCCTCGGGAAAAACATGTACATTTCTTTAATCACATGATGTGACCAAAGTCGACACTTGACTCTATCTGGAATTTTGGAGCCTCCCCTAAATGTAATTTGCTTGAATCAAGGCGTTACAGATAACACATCAACATCAGAGTCCATGGAAAACAACTTCCCAACTTCATTCCTTTTTTTTTATTTTTATGTTTCTTTTTCTCCAAGTTTAGGATCTCCCTGTCAACTTTTTTATTTTTAGCGTACGTACTTTGGACTTTCAATTGAAAGCGTGCAAACTACTACTTGTGTTATTATAGCGTCAACATTGAGGAGAAAAACTTTGGCTAGTTTTGGATTATCTTCCTTGTTTTATGGGTTATGCAATAAGCTAGCTCTTTAATATGAACTAGTGAATTTGTTATTCATTACGTTGACGGATGAAGGTGTACCCTTGAAATTTAGTGGAGTCATATTAATGGAGAGAGATTCTCACATAAGATGTTTCATATTTATTACAAAAATACCATATACAAAATATTATTCGGATTATGGTTTTAAAGTTTGTACCAGATATCGTGTGGGTTTCCCAATAGTACTTATGCCACAAACACTTCATCTTAATCTCATATACTTATACATAGTAAAATCAAATATGTATCGAATTATAAATAGGACATATCAACACATTGATAATTTCAATATTCAACTTCTAAGGTCCAAGTCACATATAAAACAAGTTATCAATACATAAAAATGGAAATTAACCAGAAAAAAGTAAGCAACACTTCATTTAAACATTTTTATCCTTTAGTTTAACAAATTAAAAAAAAAAAAGAGCAAAGTCCCTTAGGAAAAAACATAGAGTTGAATTACAAAAAAAATCTGAAACAAAAAAATAGAATAGAATAGTTAAATCGACATAAAAAATAAATTTTTAATTAATCATGATTAATTCCCTAAAAAATGTGTAATCTTGACTGTTTAACAAATAGTGAGATTTTTGGGAAAAATAGAACAAATTGATATATTATCCTATGCGTTTTAGTAGAAAGATTTGTTTATGAACAAAAATGTAGTAATCTTGATTGGTTAACAAACAGTAAGACTTTTGGGAAAAAAAAAACAAATTAATATTTTATTCTGAGCATGGAGCTGGGACATTACAAAATGTCTACAGAAAGATCCCCTTCAAAGAAGAATGTGGAAGCCTAAGCAAAGAATTGTGTATTAATACAGCTAAGGATGGCAATTGGGTGAGTTGAGTCAGGTTTGGGTCAGGTCATTCAGGTTCAGGTTTAATTGGATTAACATATATTCGGGTCCAAGTTGGGTTATTTGGGTTCAGGTTGATTTCAAGTTAAGTAGATTTCGGATTCGAGTTGAGTCAGAGCGGGTTTATTTAGGTTCGAATCCAACGATGTTAGGTTATCAAGTCTTAGGCTATATTTAACTTGATTGTTGGGTTTATTCAGTTCACTAACACATAAGCTGAAATGGCTGAATCGATTCAATTTTTTTTTTGTTTAATTTTGATTAAAATTTAATTTAACTAGATAGAAAATATAATATAAAATTTATAAAGATATATTAATGTAAAATTCCTTTAATAAAATATTTCATCTGTGTCATGCTCTTTGTAACATTCACTATTCAATAATTAATCAATTATTTTTTATTTTCAACATTTTAATATATAAATGAAAAATCTTTATATTAAATAATAAATAAATACCTATAGTTTCTAATATGTACTTTTAAAATTGTTTTCTAATAAATAATACTCCTAAGATGAATAGATTCAATTCAAACTATTCAAAAAAGTCAAATGTTTCAAAGAATTTAGGACGGAATGAGTATTATAATTTCTAAAACCTAATCATTCCTATATATCTATCACTGTTTCACTAATCATTTTCCATAATTCACTCGTTCACTTTACCACTCAAAACAGATTAACAAACAGAAGAAATTTAGTCACATATGTTAAATCATAATTTTTTAAAGTCTTTGCCGACCATATAATTTATATTGATTTAAGTTAAATCGGGTTTTGTCGGATTTAGTCATTGGGTCATTTCGAGTTCGAGTCAAGTTTGGCTCGAGTTCGGGTTTTCTCAGGTTCCACTTTAATCAGGTTCAGGCATAGGTCATGTTGGGTAAAGTCAGGTTCAAGTCGTTAACTTTTCTGGTCAAAATCGGGTTAGGTCGGGCTTGAGTTCGAGTAGGTCGAGCTAGATCTTCGAGTCGGGTCAAATTTTATCATCCCTAAATACAGCAGTCCTATAATGATGAGAAGGGTCTTCCAGTTCATTTGGATAACTAGAAATAAGAAAGCAGTTCAAATTGAGGAAAAGAGACCTCCGGTAATGTCTGTTGCTTGTTTTCACAAACAAACTTATTTTTTTATGTCCATAATATAATGTTTAGAGAGTTGTTTTTACTTTTTTTTTTCTTGAACAACAAGACAAAATAAACTTTATTAAAGAAAAAGATAAGTACATAGAGCTAGTTGTACTCCTATCCTTAATAGTTACATAACCTAATTCCCAACACGCGAATGCACTAAACACATAATAAGATGCCCAGAAACAGAAGAAAAAAAACATATAAACTTTAGCTTCTTAAACAACTGAACAAAATTCAACACCTAAATCCCATCATTTCGAATGCTTCTAATTGAACCAATGCAAATGAAACAAATTCATTTCTCTTGTCAACAAAGTTATAACCGGCAGTAGTGGAGACCTTATGGTCCATCAACCTTGATTGTACTTGAAACTTAAAAATGGCTAAGGAGCACCCGAACTACGATCTCTAATAAAATTAGACTTTCAAAGCCAAGACAAGGTTCAGACACCAATCCTGCCAAGAGAACTTTAATTTAGAAAACTTGCATTGAATCCAAAAGTATGACTGACTTTGAATCTAAAAGAATATTTCTGACGGTCTAAATTGCTTGCCTTCAAATATGAGCTTGTTTTTACCTTTCCATATACACCAAGCACGCATTTGCACACTTGCCTTCCACCCCATGGTTTGCTCTTTTGAGTGCAACGCTTGAGGTCTCAATTGTAACAACTGTGAAAACTCTAATGGAGATCGAAAATAAATTTGCCACCAACTAAAGAATACTCACCAAACAACTTTAAAGCTTAGATAGAGTGCAATGGCATGGTCTGTTGTTTCTTTCACTGCATTACACATGCTGCATGTATATGTGCCCAAAAGTATACCACAAACCACCAAATTTTGCTTTGTTAGAATTCTGCTTTGAAAAGCCCACCAAGCAAAAATATTGATCTTTTTTGGAATCAAAGAATCTAAGTAATCAACCGAAGTATGGGACCCAGTCTAAAGCAAAATGTTATCAACCAGCAAACTAAGGCTTTTGACTAAACAAATTCCATCAGAGGACAACTCCTATTTGCACATATCCTTGCTACCTACAGAAAAGTTGACATTACCTATCAACAAGTGTAGGGCATCCAATTCTCCAATTTATTTTCCATAGGGTGACCTTCTCTAACACCATCTTCATTTTCATACTCCCGTAACCCAACTCCCTTTCTCACATATTTGGCAATCTTTTTCTACTTATAGAGCAAATAACCTAGGAAATAATTTTTCTAATTTACTCTTTCCAACCCATAAATCATTCCACACTATAACCTGTTCATCGCTCCCCATTTTCCACATAAAAGAAAACCTAAATTGAATACCTAAGTTCTCTAACTTAGAACCAACTTTTATAACCCAACCCCAAACTGGCCCATACCTCTTGTTGACTTCTCTATTATTCAGCCAACCTTCATTACCATATAAAGCAACAATGACCTTTTTCCATAAAGCCCCCTCATCTTTTTTGAAATGCCACCACCATTTCCTGAGTAAAGCTATATTCTTCCTGCCCAAACTACCCACGCACAACCCTCCTACCTCTAATAAAGCCAGTGCCTTACTCATGCTACCCATGCAACTTTCCTACCTTCCCTAGATATCCCCCCGCCCCTTAGAAGAATTTTTGCCCTATACTCTTAAGTGTTTTCAAGACATTTACCAAGGCTTGAAACATGGACAAGTAATATATGGGAAGGCTTGCCAAAACTGACTTCATAAGAGTAAGTCTGCCAACAAAAGATAAACATGGGTCAATTTCCATTTAACTCCAACTGTACATTGTGTTCCATCTAAACCTCTTTAATCAAGTACTACTGGTAATGACCTTCTAGTTCATATTCACTAGTACTCCAAATAGGTTAATTTAGTAAATCCTAATGGCTAAATATGGCCACTCCCACTCTATCTGGCACATGAAGGCAGCGTCAAACACATCCATGCTGTGGTGTAGTCTCATTTACGGAAGGGAGCTTTTAAAGGATCATTATTAATAGGTTATTGACTTAGGGCTCTGGAAGAGACATGGATCCCAGGCATTAAACCTTCTTAGTTTTAGACAACTCTTTTTACTAGTGAGCATAGCCACAACTCTAATCTAATTAACCCATCAGGCCAGAGTCGACCTTTACAAGCCCATAGTCAAAATTTTCCAAACCATGTTATTGAAATAATTCATCAGTCCTAGTAGGTGCTTGACCATAGTAAAAATGATTCAATCATATGGTTGGGGAACTATTTTAAAATGTTTACAACAAAGTAGGGTTATAATCTAAAGCTCAGGAAGCAGTCAGCCTATTTTCTCAATGCGGCGGCAAATTCAATGGCTTCAATGCCATACCCAAATCTTTCACCCATTCTGAAAAAGATGTGGGCTTCACAACTTCATCAAAAATTTAAAACCTTCCTTTGGAAATGCCTCCTAAATGCCTTGCCCACTGCCAGCCACCTAACTTCCTATAACGGCTTGTCGAGGCCATGGTGTTTACATTGTAAAACCCAGATCAAGACTACTTTCTATCTCTTCTAGGGATGCCAGGTATCATAAGAAGTCTAAGGAAAGTTTTGCATATGGCCATTGATGGTGAGCTTCCCATCTTTTAAAGCATGGTTGATTATAGTCCTTGTGAGTAAAGAGAAGTAGGATTTTGAATGGCTTACATACCTTGTCTCTATCTCTGGCTTATCTGGCTAGGTAGAAACGAGTATGTCTTTCATAATCCAAATTTTCACGTCCAATCAATTATAGCAAGACAAGACATCCTTATCCAGCAAATTAATGATTCAAGAGTCTATCAAGCAACATATATGCCTTCTTTCTTCCACATACCGCACCAGCTTTATCAGACTTAGGGTAGCAATAACCAACAAGCTATGGTTCACTCCCTTAAAATCTTTATCATTGATGAAGCATGGAGGCATTCTTTGGGCTTAAGAACAACATCTTGGGTTTGGCAATGGGCTAGTGGTCACCCAAGAATGCATTTTGGTATCCAACTTCCCTTTTGCTCATCTGCCCTAAAAGCTAAATTCAATGCTTTGCTGGAAGCTACAAAGGCAATAAGTAATCTACATATTACTAATGCTATAACTCTGTCTGACTATGCCCAAATTTTGTACGTTCTATGAGGAGAAATTTCCTTTGAGCCACGCATGCGACATATTGCCCAGCAGATCATTTCCACACTTAGAGTGTTAGGTAGGTGCTCAATGGAAATAATTCTACAAGATAGAGTATATGTAGCTCACTGTATTGCATCTTTTTTCCTTTCTTAGTTTTCCAATTCTAATTATTAAAAAAGAAAACAAACGATAAACTAGTTGATTTCCAATAGCTCAGCCTTTTTTTCACCTTTTCAATCACCTGCCACCACCATACTTCATTTTTCATATTGGCGCCCATAGGTAGCTCGAGATAGCAGAAGGGAAGAGATTCTACCTTGCATCTAACTTCATTCGCTACTACTTCTACTATGGAAGTATTAACCCTAACCCTAAACAACTGTATCTTTTGGAGATTAATTTTCAAGCCTAAAGCAATTCAAAAATAGGTAAGAAGCCTTTTTAGATTAACTAGATTTTCTTCACTCCAACTCCCAATAAACAAGGTGTCATCAGCAAACTAAAGATGAGAAATTTCCAAACCACTTCCATTAATTTATACCCATTTAAACACCAATTTTCAACTGCTTCAGACATCATAATAATAAGTGCTTTTGCTGCCAAAATAAATAAAAAAAAAAAAAATCTCCTTGACTGAGTCCCTTTTAAGGCTAGAACTCTCGCATAGGGCTGCCATTTACTAACATCAAAATACTAGGGGAAGATATACATTCAAAAATCCATCTCCTTCACTTTTCACCAAACCCCATTTGACTCATTAAAGAATCGATGAAATTCTAATTCACATAATTGAAAGCCTTTTCAAAATATGCTTTGAAGAACATCGATTGTCTTCTAGACCTCTTTGCATAATCAATCAACTTGTTTGCCACAAATAGCCCATCAAGAATCTGTCTCCCTTTGATAGAGCCTAATTTAGATTCTCCAATGATGGACAAGATTACTTGCTTTAGTCTTTTAGATAATAGCTTGGTAATTATCTTGTAATAACAGCCAATAAGACTTATTGTTCTATAATCCTTTAGCCCAATCGGATTCAAATTCTTAGGAACCAATGCAATAGAAGAGGAATTTTCACCTTTAACCAACTTCCCAATAGCCTCAAAATGATGTACAGCAGCACTAATATCATTTTTTAACACATCCCAATTCTACTTTAAAAAGTTGAAAGTATATCCATTAGGACTCAAGCACTTGGAAACCCCCACAATTCCAAATTGCTTCCTTGATTTCTTTAAAACATGGCCTTTCTAGGAAGCCTCTTGCTAAAGCAAATAATTTCCTAAATTTTGAGATTTTAAAACATGGCCAAACCTGAATTTTCTCCTTGAATCTATCTTTAAAAAAGCTTAAAACTACGTCCTTTATTTGAGAGGGATTATCCGTCCATCTGCCATTCAAAACTAACCCCTTAATTATATCTTTTCTTGGCCGACCTTTGACTGAAGCATGAAAGAGTTACTTTTACTAAGACATCTCAAGCTCTTTAAAAGTTTGTTAATCCTCAGGAAGGAGGATAGTTGAACAATTAAGAAATGCTATCCATCCTTGAAAAATGAACTCCCTACCAAGCATATATCGAAGACCAAGTCTGTTTGGTGATACAACATCTTAGAAGTTTGTTTTAGTATAGAGAAGTTAGTTGGATTACTTGGGTGACGGGCAAAAATGGAATAGGGTGCGGCTTGAGCTTCCATCTCTTACAATTTTTATCTAATTTCAATGTTACCTCACCAAGATTCTCAATATAAGAATGGGTGAAAAGTGACAAGACGACTTATATAACTTGGTGTACTCTAGTACAATGGACATGTCTATACCATACAGTATTAAAAACCTAGATTCCAACATAAAATTTTTAATATAAATCATAATAAAAAGGTTTTAAAAATTTTAACAAAATTCTTTTGCAAAAGAACCTAGTACTTCATGACACGGCATTTATGACATGTATGACGTGTCTTCTCGAGTTAACATTTTTTCTTTTTTTATTTTAATTTTTGGCAATTATAATTATTGTTTACATTGTACAAAGGTTAGAAGATACTTATATCTAAAGGATAAGAGTGAATGCATACTTTTTCAAGATATAAAGTGCACTCAAACCCTAAGTTACACAAAGTGTCTGTAACAAGTGTCACTTTTAAAATTTAAATAAATAAAAAAAATTATCAAAATGAAATTAGGATCCACAATTAAGAGAGAGAGTTAGAATACGAGCATAGAAACAGTGACTTAAAATTAAAAAATTATATAACTTAGCTCAAACTAAGTCATTACATGAAAAAATGGAGAGATTAGAGCCTCACTCTAAAACCCCTTATCTACGCGTTGATCATTTCCTAGAGACAAAAAGTAGAACAAAGAGCTAATATTAAAATAAAGTAGTTACGACAATATAATATAAGCCGTGGAAAACGTGTGATTTTTCTTCCGTGGAAGCGTGTCGGTAATAACCCAACCTTCCTAAGTGCAAATCCGTCACATTTCAGTCAATATATTTAGCCCTGCAACTTCCAAGTTTTGGATCCAAAGACATTTCAAGAATCTGCCCTTCGTTTTGAGCGGCCAGCTAGCCATGGACGAAATCTTGAAGCTCTTCGATTGCTGCTGGTCTTGGATGGAAATCTTCAAGCCTCACCCACCTTCTTCAGCATCGCCAACCGGCCCGAGCCTGGAATCAGATCAACAGCTTCAAAACGAAGAAAACCAGACGACTAGTCTAGAGATCAAGCGCGTCCCAACTCTGCTTTCCAGGTCCATGAGCGAGCAGTTGAGCTTGACCGACGCCAGCTTCTTCATCTCCGGCTCTTTCTCTCCGGATTCCGTCCTGTCCAAGTCCAACAGGCTCCAGAAGATTGTCTCCGGCAAGGAAATGGGGGAATATTCGGAAGAGGAGAGCGGAAACACTGAGAGAGTTGAAGAAACAGAGACCACAAAGATGAGGGCGAGAAACAGGGGAAGGAAATTGGGCAAGAAACAAAAGTCTAGCAAGAGTTTGTCGGACCTTGAGTTCGAGGAGCTTAAAGGGTTTATGGATTTGGGTTTTGTCTTCTCGGAGGAAGACAAGGAGGATTCAAGATTGGTGGAGATAATTCCTGGGTTACAAAAACAGAGGAAGAATGGAGACGGAGAAGAAGAGAGAAGTTCCGTTAATGAAACCGAGAAGCCGGTCTCGAGGCCGTACTTGTCCGAAGCTTGGGGTGTGTTGGAGGGAAGGAGAGAAGAAGAGAAGCCATGGATGAAGTGGAGAGTTCCAGAAACGAGCAACGAGATGGACATGAAGGATAGCCTCAGGCGGTGGGCTCGTACCGTTGCTTCAACCGTCGCTGAGGATGGGATATGATTTTTACCTGCCAAAAGGTTCAATTTGCTACGTCGTTTTTGCTGGTCAAATTGGTACCTTGTACAAGTTTTTTTTTTTTTTTTGGCTGGTTTGCCATTTTGGCTTGAAAAGTTGTACCAATGTGTATAAAATGTAAAGGAAGGCAAATTGTTGTGTTAATTAGACATCCATCCCCAGTTTATTTCTAAGAATTTGACAGAATAACATCGAGTAGATTATTCTTTTGCTCTTCGTTTAATTTTCTTGGGTTGGAAAAATGGCACTACTTGGTGCATGCAATGAAATTTCGTCCAACGAAGAAACCCCAAGCCAAACTTGTGCACAAGCTCTAGAATAAGACTAAGAACATATGGGTAACAGGTTAGGGAGGTCCGGCTGTTCAAAAGTCCGATTTAGGGGATTTTTTTGAACGGAAAACAAAGAAACTTTATTAAAGATTAGAACAAGTTACAAACTTCCGTAGCTATTCACTTGACAAATCCTAAACACAAAACTCTAACTACCAAAAACCCCTCACCCCCTTCTTAAAAGCCCAATTTGAACCATTGAAGAAAAACCCCTCACCCCTCCTTAACACTACGCTTTAAGATCCTAAAAAATTCACAAAACCACACTAAGCCTTGATACTTAGAGGTCATCTCCAAATCACATACAAGCTTTCAATTTGATGCTGTGGCAAGTTGTCGCAACACATAATTCAAAAAATGACAAAAAAGAAAAAAGAGTAAGGACGGTCGAGACCGGAAAATCTAGCTTTGGCTAGAATATGGCATCAAGGTTGGGTTTTGTTCCTATTTTCTATGAAGGTGGAAATCATGTTGAGACCAAACTCTAGTATGGTGAAACTTGAGACATTAACGCTTTCTTCAAATTGCCATATTGGCACTGTGAGACTTAGGAGTTACCGGAGCATTTGTTGCTAAAAAGTGATATCATTAGTGAGAATATCATGAGTGAGAAGAGCATTTAAGGGAGAACAAAAGTGTTTGTGGGAGAACAAAAGCTTTGCCACCATTAGTTTGTGGAGAAATAACATTTGTTGGAGAAAAGCGATTTCAGAGGTGAGAAAAGCATTACTGATAGAACAAAAGCGTTTGGCAGGAGTACAAAAGCATTTGAGGAAAGAAAAAACATTGCCACCATCCATTTGTGAGGAAATAACACTTTCAATTTTGAACTTTTAGTGTTTTGTCAAATTAGTCCTTAAACTTATATAGTTTCTAATTAAGTCCTAATTCTCTTAAAATGAACTGGTTCACAATTAGACCCCTGAATATGAACCAGTGACCCCTAAAATATAAACTATTTAGGACTAGTTCACACTCAGGAGGTCACTAGTTCACATTCATGCCCCTGATTGTGAACTAGTGACCCTCTGAATGTGAACCAGTTTGGAAGGTTCTAAATTGGTTCACATTAAGGTGGTAACTGGTTTACATTCAAGGGGTCATTGATTCACATTCAAACCCCTAATTGTTATCCAGTAACTCCCTAAATATGAACCAATTAGAACCGGTTCACATTTTGGCCCTTGATTATGAACCAATCACTCCCCTAAATGTGAACCTCCAGACTGGTTCATATTTAGAGGGTCATTGGTTCACAATTAAGGGGTTACTGGTTCACATTCAGGGAGCCACTAGTTCACAATTAGGGGTCTAAATGTGAAAATGTGAACCATTGACTCACTAAATGTGAACCAGTGACCCCCTGAATATAAACCAGTAACCTCTGTAATGTGAACCATTCTAAAAGCTTCCGGACTGGCTCATATTCAGGGAGTCGCTGATTTATAATCAGGGGCCAGAATGTGAAAATTACCCCCTGAATGTGAATTAGTCCTGGCTGGTTTACATTTTGAGGTTCATTGGTTCATATTCAGAGGGCCTGATTGCGAACCAATTCAATTTAAGAAAATTAAGATTCAATTAGAAACTATACAAATTCTAGGACTAATTTGACAAAACACTAAAAGTTTCAGATAGAAAGTGTTATTGCCCTACAAATGGATGGTTGCAACGTTTTTTTCTTTCATCAAACACTTTTGTGCTCCCCCGGATGTTTTTGTTCTTCACCTAAGGTATCACTTTTTCTCACATATGAAATAGCTTGTCCACAACAAATATTATTTCTCCATAAACGGATGGTGGCAACACTTTTCTTCCCAGATAAATTACCACTTTTTATTTTAAGAAATCGATTTTCTAGACAAAACTTTTCCCACCGTCGGTGATAGTTCCTAGTGGAATGGACATAAAGCTAATAAAGGAAGAAAGGGAAGGTGAATGGAAAGAAATGTATAATTCAATGGAGCATTTCAACAAATACAAATAGCGCATGGAAAATTCTATCACTTTCAGTTCAAACTTGAACGATGTGTCATTGTCGATGTATGGGTTCACAAGTCTATTTCTAAATGAGTCCCTAAGCTTTACTGCTATGTGACATAGCATTCTTAAAAGCTTCATAGCCAGGAGTCTTGTCCCTAGCCGCTATTAAAGAAAGATTCAAGAAAGCTTTATAAACTTTGCATTTCATAGCAAGTTTCATGGCTTGGTTGATTCCTCTATTTCAAATTCAAATTTCAAAATAATAAAATCTTTCATCCTACAAAAGGCGATAACCACTTACATGTGTATCAGATATGAAAGAAGGGAAATGCATGCCTGAAACTTTAACACTTTTCCTACTTACTTATTGCATTTTCAAAACTTTAAACAATTTTCCAAATTCCACAACGTTGTTTACCAAATATAAATGATATTTTACCAAATCTAAACATATTTTCTAGTACAACAATCAATCACTTTTCTAGTATTTCAATCATATGTTCCACTACAAAGGAGAAGCGGATCAGCAACTAAACAAATAGTCACTAGCAGTCGCTAACTGTGACTGACTAGCGACTAAAATATTCAGTTGAAAAAGCTTTATTCATTAAGATGTAGCACCTAACTAGTGACTGATACTGTCAGTCACTACATTTTTAAATTAGCGACTGAAAATCTAGTCGCTAACTGCGACTGACATTTTAGTCACTAACTGCGACTGACTTTTCAATTACTAAATGTTTTTTTTTTTAAATTGCCAACTAGAAATGTTTATATATGTAAATACTTTAAAATATTATACACATACACACATTATGAATTGTTTTAATTGCTTATATATATATATATATATATAATGAAGAAATTGAACAAAGAATTTATAAATTCTTAAATAAACAATTAAAATAAATTAAAAATGGGAATATGATTATTATTGTAAGAAAATAAAAAACAATAAAATTTGGTCCAACAATTAAAGTAATGAACTAGAGAAATCTATAGTCGAAGATGGTGCCGGGGGGATGGTCACCACTAGCATCTTCCTGAGGCTAATCATGTGCAGTCGTAGGCTGACAACCGCCTGAGATGTCCTGCGTCTCAAGTACACGAGTCTCGATCTGGGATGGGTCGACATTAAGTTAAGAAGATAGCTCTACTGAATAATCTGACTGCTGCTGTGCTGAGTGCGGTACCGGCATGGACCACTCAAACCGAGAAGTGACTGAGGATGAATCAACTTGGGAACCTAATGTTGAGGACCCGCCATCATCATGCCTAGCTAAGTTAAGGAAGAAGGATGGTGATAAAATGTTGGTGCCGACCCCATTTGAGACTACTGATGAGATTCTATTGTTTATGGGTATGACTGTGGAGGAGGCTATGCGGGCTGTGAACCCGTCATGCCATAATGAGGGAAAGGAAGAGCCTGGGACCTTAATGCAGAGGTATAAGATCCCCATCCACCCGACCTTCCAGGTACAAGGCCAGGATCAACATCAGTCGGAAGGGTCCATTGAGTGGACATATGGCCGAGGTACACTGTAGCAGTAGCCATGAAATTAAATCCTACTTGCACATATAATCCAATCATGGATTGCACGAAAAGCATCAAAGACGCGCAACCTTTTGTTAGTTTGGTCCTGATGTGCCCGCTAAGCTACCATCTGCTCTTGAACTATGGTCAACTAAGACCGGAGCTCGCATTTTTTTTACAAAGCTGCTTAATAACGTCATCCCCGTAACCCTAACTATTGAAGAACATTAATTTTGAAAAAAAAAATAAGAAATTTAAATTTAATAAAATTGGTAAGATATAATTAAATAGTACCTCAAATCGTGCACGGAAAAATCGATCAGGAAACGCTAATGCTTGTGGAACCCCAGTCCACACATCCTTATTTGCCCGACCAACAACCGTCTCCTACGACAGTAGACAGAAGGTTGGATGTCTCGTCAGATCGGGGCCATACCTCTATATGACTTTCTCCTCACACTTGGCCTAAGAAACAAAGTACGTAAAAACATTAAACGGTGAAAATAAATAAAATATTATTAAATTTTGATTATTACATACCGCATCATCTATCTGATGCTGTGATAGAACCTCGCCCGTGAGTCCTCATTGTGTCAAAATTCGGTGAATAAAGTCTCCAAACTACTAGGGCTGCCCTTCCTAAGTCTAGGAATTAAATTGAAGATAAATTAGTAGGAAAAATGATAAAGTTATAAAATCTTATTTATTTCATGAAAGTTATTTTCTTACAATACAAGCATGAAGCATCTACTTCATATGACTTCCTCGTGAATGCTTTCATGGCTCTGCACCTAAAGGAGTATCCTTGCCGAGCTATAAAGAAATTGGAAATTAACATAGTTAATAATATGAATTAATTGAAGAATAAATGCGAATTAAACATAATAGATTAATTTACCCTATTATGTTTCATGACACTAATGACGTGCTATAATCTTTCACCATTTCAATGTCTGATAAGATTATCCCAGTGCTGTGACTGGATTGCTGTTGGCTAAAAAAGACGAAGGAAATTGTAGTCATTATTCGGTAAGACGTTATTGAAATGCACCTTGAGAATTGCCATCCGCAAATGGTTCAACTTGTGCTTGTAGCGGTCTCACATCTGCCTGAAGAACTCCTTCCTTATTCTTTGGTCGTCTGCCAGATCCTAACGGTAATATTACTGAAACGATAAAGTAAAACATTTATTAGTATTTTAAAAAAACTTATAACATTATGAATGAAAACAGAATAATTTATAGAAATATTAAATTAGGTAATTACCTACAAATGAGCTAGATACTCTTCCTCTTTCCTACTTGACATCTTTCCATTCAGTGTGCTTGTCCTTAAATAGTGACAGAGATATATTTGTGAGTATCAGTCGAACCTGGGAGTCACTGATGAACCTACAAATAAATTAATGGAATAAGAAATGAAGTATAAAGCTATATTTTATGAAATATATTGAAACTGAATAATAGAACGATACTTACGAAAATGGGTCAATTACCCTTCACTGCGCAGGGGGTACTAGGTCATCCACAGCCGGCATCTCATCATGGCTCAGATCAGGATGTTGCCCGGGAACATTAACTTAGTGGGCTGACTACTAGTTCTCTAAACCAGACTTTGAAGCTGTTGACAAGCTGCCAGAATAAGCCGATAGGAAATTAACGGATGAAGAAAACTGAAAAGGGTCGCGAAACCTGACCTTGACTGCCCCTTGGCTAAAGGGCAGCACTATAAAGGTATTGGCCCCGAGCCCCGCGGCCTCTACGCCCACTACCGTACATGGCATCTAAGGACAACGGAGCAAATCGACGTCCTCCAGAGGAATGATATGAATGTCCTCCTCTATGCTAATCCATCTTTGCATTTCAAATAAAATTTACCACATAATTACAAAATTACTATCATGAATTTTCAACAACTTTTAACAATTTCAATGAATTTATAAAATATCAAAAAAATTGAAAAATTGCAGATAGTTAAAAATTTCTATTTTTTTAAAGTTTGTAAGAATTTATAAAATTTCTAACAATTCTAAAATTTTTAAAAACATCTAACAATTTATAAAATTTCTAACAATTTCCAAAATTTCTAAAATTTCTAACAATTTCAAACATTTCTAACAATGTCTACAATTGCTAAATATTTCTAACAATGTAACAAATATCAGCAACCAAAAAAATATTTATAACAATATAACAAATATTTCTAACAACCTAACAAAAATTGCTAACAATCTAACAAATCCTAAGAACCTAAAAATAGCAATAATTTCTAATAGTCTAACAAATGTAAAAAATAAAAAAATTGGCCAAATTCTACAGTAGAAATTGAAACATATTAATTGAATGTGAAAAAGAATAAAAGAAGAGTTAAAAGGGTACCAGATTATGGCTGTTGCACGACGTCCGACGCAAAAGTCATTTAGAGAGTTTCCGAAATCTTGAAACCTAAACAAATGAATTCAAATAGCAGATGAAGGATTTTTAAAGATGTAGCAACTATTAGCGAAAGGAAATTTTAGTCGCTAGTTAGGAAATTATGAAAAGTTCAAACATAGTAACTAATATTTCAGTCGCCAATGACAGTACAGTTGTCAATCAATGGGCCCCGTGACTAACCAACGACTGATATTTTCAGTCACTAATAGCAATTGAAATATTCAGTTGCTCATATTCAAATTCAGTTGCTATCATTTACAATTCAGTCGCTAATTCTGTGAGTAATCTAATAATTATAATGCTAATGTATAAATATATTAACTTTCTAATAAATAATTTCAAATATATTATATTTCTAATATATAATATATTATATTTATAATATCTAACTTCTAAATTCTAAAATTTGTAACAGATTATATTTCTAATATATGAATTCTAATATATTAATTTGAAGATAAATTATGTTTAATCAAACTGTATATTTTTTCAAATTATACTATATTATATTTCTAATTTTTAATTATATTTAGTCTAAATATATATTTAGTCCAATTAAATCTTACATGTTATATGTAAATTTAGTATTCAATTAACTGAATAAAAAAATGGCAGGAATATCATCTCAAGGTTGCAGATAGTGATAATTATGAGATTCTCAAGTTTTTCCATCTCTTCAGATCTGATCTTACGTGAACAAAGTTCTTGAAATAATAAACAAACTGCAGATATGGTGGCCCACATTGTTGGTACCAAATACCCACGCACCGCAATAGACAATAGGTATTCTAGAAATACGTGGCAATCATGGCTTTTAAAAGTATAGAAACTGTAATATGAAACATTAACATTCCGTGACAAATTAGTGGAAAACCTGTCATGACCCTCACCTTAGTATTCGGTCAAGGCTAATAATAATAAATCTAAATGTAAGATTAATGCATCATAGCTAGAGAGACTTAAGAGAACAAGTGAGTAGCATCATAAGTAAGCCTACCCGAGGCTTATCGGGCATGTATTGTGCATGCAAAATGACGTGAGTTAGTGATGTCAAAAGACAAAGCTTGAGAGCTAAAATGAACTTATATTCAAACGGTAATAAGGATGCAAAGGTTCATGGAAGGACCTATTTGAGCCATGCAAAAAAGAGCAATACTGAGAAGAGCAATTGAACACATTTTAAGCACATGTGGCACCCAACCGATTTTTGCATGCCTCCACTATTTGGCCGATTGTCTAAACAGGTCAAAGGTTCTCATTTGAGGTCAATGCAAGTGTTCTTGGCGAAGGGAGTTGGGTTATTGGTGATCCCTTGTGAATTCTTGGTACTTTGAGCTTAGATTGAAGAATCAAGCTCATAATTGGTGATTTCGGCCATAGGCGACCAAACAAGCTTAGACACAAAACTTGACATTGAAGATTAAAGCTTAGCCGAATGCTTAAAGCAAGGAATGTGGTAAGGATTCACTATACTCTACTTGATTTTGGTATTGTTCCATGTTCAAGTAGGTATTTGGCTTCTAAGTGATAGTATATAAAGTGAAATGAGCTTAGAATGTCGTAAGGGCTATGTTTTACCTTCAGGTATATATGGTATGGTTGCTAGCTAGCTACTAAAGGCAAGTACTAAAGTTCTACATGGGTAGGCTAGCCTATGAGTGGACTTGGAGCTCTAAGGGAATGGGAAATTTGATGAAGATGAAAACTGGAGCGAAATTATGCATACTTGCTAGTTAGGCACTTAGACGAGACTAAGAACAATGGGTGTGGTGTGTAAGTTGTGTGCTTTTGTGCCTTGTTTGCACTTGCTGACCTTTATTACTTGGTAGTAGCTATACATATATGTTTGTATATACATGTGTTTTGTGTCTTCATGTTTTTTTTTTTTTTGCAAGTTGAGCTTGAATGTAAGAGGTTAAGTCAATGTAGGAGGTTAAGTCCTTAGGCTTAACTAAATAAGCTCTAATGAGCTGAGTGAAATTTCTTACTAAGTTGTATAACTCATGCTCCATATTTATGTGTTTTTTAGGAAATGAAAATTAAGCTTGAATAGCTTGTGTGCTAAGTTTGTATTCGGTTGTACTAAGGTATGTACTAAAACAGAGAGTTGCTCAATAAGCGTATGGTACTAGACTTGTATAATTAAGCAAACTCATGTGTTTGAGTCCTTGCAGGATTGTGTGTACATTGTGGGACGACTCTAGAATCATGCATGTATGTTAATGGGCCTTAGTAATGTGGCTTGCTCTCTTGATTATGAGCTTAGTGGTGGGACTCTTTTTGCAAGCTATGATGTTGTATTCTATGTTCAAAGTAGCTTACGGGTACTTCTAAGTACATGGGCATGTAATACATAACTAAATTGTGTTTTGGGTTTTGAGTGCTCTTGGTGGTGTACCAAGGTCTTAAGCACTAACATGGTGTATATTTTGTAGATAAAGTCTCAGATGGCTTACTAAACTTATGTATGTATTGTGGATTGAAGACTAAACTTATGGTGTGAAGTTATGTGAACTCTCGATTATGAACCATGGTTATGGCAAACCTCTTTTGAATTTAGTTGAGCATAAAACATGGAAAACATGTGATTTTTCAAAAACCTCAATGGTATGGGCTTCTTGGTTGTCATGCATTGTGAATGCATACTTGATGAGCACACATGAAACACTTTGGAAAGAATAAATTGAAACCTTGCCTTGTAATGCAAGAAATTACTTAGGACTTGTCTGGTTAGATTCCTGGGGCGCCTCCCAATGCCCTAGACTATGAGTGGTGTATGTATGCATGCTTAACGAACTTGGCCAAGTGATAAACTTAATTACAAGTTACTGTCTATGCACCTAAGGAACAAAAGTTTTAGTGTTTTTAGATAGCACTATTGGGTAGCGCTATGTGTGCACTAGCTAGGGCCTATGTGGGGTGTGACAAAACCCATCTGAAAATTTTAATCCTTGGAGCCATAAACATTTCTGCCGAACCTCCTCCAACTCCAAAGCATACGTGGCTTTTGGTTTGATGCTGGTATTTCCATCATCAATCAAGTGAAGCTTATATCGCATATCCAACTCTTTGAAATCCAATCGGACATTAGGGTTATCTTTTTTCTTACCTTTTACGTCCATCAACGTATAAAATAAATTCTCAAAGAAATTTTTCTCTATATACATGACATCCAAGTTGTGCTTGATAAGCAAGAACTTCTAATAAAGTAACTCCCAGAAAATCAACCGTTTTAGCCAATTATGAGTAAAACCATATCCAGTTGCACGAAGATTGTTGTATGGTGATCCAAATGGTGAGAATTACATGTCATCTAAGCATTGCACAATCTCTTCACCAAACATTGGTGGAACAGTTGTTTCCCTTACCCGTAACCCCCGTCAAAAAGCTTTAATATTTCCACAAAATGCATGGTTCCTCTGCAAAAACTTCCTATGATAGTCCCACCAGCACGGCTTCCTCCTAAACTTCAACTGAAATGTATTGATGTTCTCCATACAATATGGACAAGCCAATTTCCCATGTGTACTCCAACCTGATAATATCCCATATGCTGGAAAATCACTAATTATCCACAATAGACAAGCCCTCATTCTAAAATATTGACATTGATATGCATCCCATGTTTCTACTCCTCCTTCTACCCATAGCGTCTTCAACTCATCAATTAAAAATCTCAAAAATATATTGATATTTCATCCTAAAGATCTTAGACCCGATGTTAACAATGAAAAAAAAAATGAACACCTTTTTCATACACATTTCCGGTGGCAAGTTATAGACAACTATAAAAACATGTCATATAGAATACGTTCCACTCGTTGCAGAATTCGGCATAAGCTCATCCGTGCATAACCCAAGACGTACATTTCTGATTTCAGCAGCAAAGCCAAGAAAAGATGAATTTACATGAGGCCAAGCCTCTGTTTGGCATGGATGAGCTACTGAGCCCAAATGCGCATCATATCCACAACTTGTATGTCATATCCTGTGTTCAGCTATTCAGTGAGACATAAATAAATGTTTCAATTGGTTTATGACTGGTAGATGCCGCAGCACCTTCTTCGCAATTGGTTTTTTCTTCCTTCTGTCCAGTGTTTCTTCCTTATATCTACATTCACCACAGACACTACATTGCTTCACTTCTAAATTCTCACCATTAAATAACATACAATTTTTTGGACACACATATATTTTCATGCACAGAAGGCCTAACTCTTTCATCATTTGCTTTGATTCATATAATGTTTCTAGCAATTGATTTTCCTCTGCGACGAATTCCTTCAATAGTGACAACATATCATTAAAGTAGTTATCACTCATATTATACTTACTTTTTTTGCTCAACAACCGCGAAACTGCCGACAATTTTGTGTGTTTATTACATCCCCCCCACAACGGTGTTGATGCATCCTCAAGTAGTTTATCAAATTCCTATGCATTTGGATTAGACAACTGATTATTAATTTCTATAGAATGATGCGCAATACCATCATTGTTATCAGTACCCTTAACAATCGCTTCCTCATAATTCTCATTATTGTATTCATCACTTTCAAGCCTATTATTATAGTCGAAGCTCAGATGCATCGAATCAATGACCATATGATTGTACGCAAATTTATTGTCACAAATAGTATTGCTATCAAACAATATCCTTAATGACGATGGAGCGTTTGCACTCTTTCCCACATGGAAATTATGATTTCGAGTATCATGTGATTCATCATGACAGTACCAAACATAATAGTGTTCCACAAATCCATATTGACAAAAATGTATTCCAACTTTATTTTTATCTCGATAACGTCTGTTTTGACATCACCAACATGGATATTTAATCAGTTCATTTGAACTACTACACACCGTTCGTATAAAATTTTCTACACCATTTATAAAATTTGGATTCATATATCTTTCCATCATTATTCGTTTATACATCCATTGACATCCCTTTTACACCATTACTCTAATTTCCTACAAAAGACAATATGTATATCTTCATTTACAGTAGACACCGAACATTTAATATAAATGAAAAACATATATATAATAAAAATCCTATCACCATTAAATTCTAGATGCTATGTGAATGCCTTTTTATGCCTAATAAATTCCTATAGGGAATGGTCTTAACCTATTTTCAGAAATGAAATATCTAAACAGTACTTCTACATTTTAATTTATCTTAATATAGTTTGAAAAAAAAATTGGAAACATCCCAGCTTGGTTCCCCAAAACACCAATTTTTCCTGAGACAAAAATCTCAAGCTTGGCTTCTGATGAACAAAGCTAGGTACGACCAAAATTTTTCCACCATTAAGATAACTTATATAGTACTAAAAAGATTTTCTCATTTCTAAAATGTCCAACTTGGACAATCAATGAATCCTGACCAACGAAATATTATGCATATATAATAACTACGCACAACTGCAGTTACTCTTCATACATTTATTTCTCAACAAGTCAAGAATCATTGACAAGCATTCTATGGTTCATTATATGCATAACAATATTGAGTATATAAACACAGAAACTACTAGTTAAAACATAAAATTCAATTAAATTATATATTACCTTAACAGTGATCTCTACACACGGTGACTTTACACTGGATACCTTCACTGTTGGAGAGATGGGCCGAAGACGTCAATAGAAGCAAAGAAGTAAGGGGGAGGAAGAAAAAGGAGAAATGGGAAAAAAAAGGCCGGGTAAAAGTTTTTAATCATAACTAGTGACTGAATTTACAATTGAAGGGAAACTAGCTACTGATTGTTAAAAATATTAAAAAACATATAACTGATTAGCGACTGAAATTTAAATGTAGCAACTAACTAGCGACTGAAATTTGGCGACTAAATATTTCATCGTTGGTTAGTCGCTAGTCAAACTATGACCCACAACTAGCGATTGACTAGCAACTGAAATTCAATTGCTAGTTTCAATCGCTACATACCATCTTCCTTGTAGTGTTTGTCCACCATATCACTTTTTTCTCATGTAGTTCATATCTTGTTCGTCGTATTTCTCACTTCTAAGACCACATAAACACATGCTAGTAAAAAGCGAAGATTTAGTTTCCACAAAAAGCAATTTCATCTTGTAAAAATTGATTACGTGCCAACAAAGGCATTTTTATTGGATGCCTTTTGAATCTATCTTCCTCTAACTTCTTAATATTAAGAAAATATCAAATTTTACAAGACCATACTAAGTTGAATATGCCTTAGAGACCTCCAACCTTGATCCTTCAAGCCTCACTTTAGCTTGTATTTCTCAGTCACACTAATGGGATGAAAGTTATATATCAAATAAATAAACATTGTTATCCTTTTTCCATTACACTATCTCTCCTTCTATTTGCATTTACTTACTTTTACCAGCAAATGTACTTACTACTAATACATTAACTCCTTTTTTTTTCTTTACATTTATTCTTATATTTTTTTACCTTCCAACAATTTTTAATGTTAATTGAGTTTGCTCTTTCCCTTTATTGTCTTCAATTTTATAGATTTCATTTATTTCACAATAAAATTTGTAAAGAAATGAAAATAAATTATTTAATAACATATCAAAATAATTGCAACTTATTTCTTATTATCACCACAACCACCCAAGTCAGTTATCCGGTTATCCTCCTTTCTTCCTGCTTTGTTTTTTTGTCATTTTTTAATGTCATGCTGCAGCAATATAGAAGGGCCTATATCACATATGACTTTTTTTTATATAAACCACCATCAATAGTAGGAAAAAAGGAATACCTGATTGAGTTACTATTACCATTCATACAAGAACTGGAAAAGTAGGGAAATAATACTATGTTTAAAAAACCTAGGGATAAAAATGTAATTAGAAATAAACCTTACAGGGGGAAATGTTACACAATATATCTATATGCATTGTCTAAGTTGTGGGAGAATGTGCCTATGTACGGTGATAAGAAACCACCAAGCTAAAAAGGAAAAAAATAAATAAATTGACTGATCAAATGAGTTTATTTATTTATTTATTTATACACAGAAGCAAGCATAAAGGCTACTAAAGATAGAGAAAAGCTGCATAAATATAGGCTGGAAAACACAATGGTGAAAAGTGATAACCAACTCACAAGAAGTCATCTTCTCCATATCAGACTGAATGGAATGAACCAAAGCAGTCTTGCATACCAAAAAACCGTTAAAGATGGCTAATTCCATAGAGCAATCTGTTAAAATGGTAGTAGTAAAAAGCCTAAAGGGAATAACAGTTTGGACAGCACCCTAAATAGCCTTAAACTTTACTTCCAGGGCAGAAGAGCAATCCGAGAGAATGCACCCATTTTTATGTATTAGCAGGCCATCTACAGCCTTCCAAAATCCAAGCGCTAGCCTCTAACCTTGATGTCTGGTTCCATGCACCATCTAAAATGAAAATCTAAGGGCGAACTGATGGAGGGTTCTATTTATCAGTGCCTCAAGTATGGTTATGGGTCTGAATATTCCTAGCTGAATGCAAGAGTTTTATAAGTTCATTTCTTTTTATGCGAAGAGATGAAATATTAAAATGAATGGACCGAAAGGTCATTCACTCCAACCAAGCCAAATAGTCCAGATAGTGGCAACAAAAAAAGAAAAGCCCATCTATATCCCACTTAATTGTTGCTACTAAAAGGTTGAATAGCCAATACTCAAAAGACTGAGTACTATTAAAGGCTGGAAACAGATAAAATGAGTCCCACAACTCTACTGAACCCTGACAGTGCAAGAATATATGCATAGTTGTTTCCACCTGACCATTACAACAATAACAACTAAAGTAGAAGTCGTTGAAAGGGCATTCATAATGCATTTCCATAGGAAAATTTGAATTTATGTGGAATATGGGAACCCCAAATCTTCTTGAGAACTTTGGGAAATCTGTAGTCTTATGATAAACCATGGGAGCTATAATCATGGTTACTGGTATAGCTAAGGTTGTTAAGAACCTGATCAGTATAACCTTTCTAAACTGAATACCCACCCGTAGAATCACCATGCCAACGAACAACATCTGGCCCCGCATTATTTATAAACATTAGGTAAAGAGAAGATTTGTTAGGCAATCTGAGAAGGGAATGGGAAGTGGACAAATCCCCTATTCCAATTAACCCATCAACTGAAACAAGGTCCACCAAGGTGAGATTCTTATTATGAAAAAACCCGGAGCTTACAGAATAAAGCAGATCAGGATATACCCCTCACAGCCACCAGTCATACCAAATTTGGATGAATTTACCATCGCGCGACTACCCAACTATGCCTTGGAGCTAAGAGATTCCTCCCGTGAAGTAAAATTTTCCAAATAGGCGATGAGTTATTCTTACTTTAAGTTGTCCAAATAGACTGCAAACCACCATGCTTGGCCAATAACACTCTAGAAACAAGGGTATTGGAACGGCCTGAGAAAATTCTCCAGAAAGTTTTAGCAAGTGATGCTTGGTTGAAAAGACGCATATCATGTAATCCTAAACCGCCCGGCCCTTTCGATAACATAAGTAAATGCCTATTTTTCAGATGACATCCTTTACTATATCCATGGTTTGACCACCAGAATTTGATTATATTGCTAGAAAGTTTATCTGAAATTGTAACCGGAACTTTAAAAAGACACATAATATACACTGGGGTAGAGGTTAACATGGACTGGCATAGTGTCAGTCGACCAACATTATTAAGCAACTTACTTTTCCAAGCGCTGAGGTGATTGGTTATCTTGTCCTCTAAGAATTTAAACATTAATGACCTCGACATATTCTGGCAAAAGGGGAGCACCCAAATAATTCAGAATGATGAAATTGAGTTGAAAAAGAAGGACCTGTGAAAAATTCTGAATACAAGTATTATGCACATTGTAGCTAAACATCCATTCAGATTTCTAAAATTTATTTGCTGGATTGTTTGCTTGTTCATACAGCAGCAAGGCATGTTTAACATGCATGATGGATCCTTTGACGGCTGAAAGAAAAGTAAACAATTGTCTACAAAGAACAAATGGTTAATGGTCGGACCCAACTGGCTTACTTTTAAAACCATCACTTGACCCAATTGATGTAGAGATGATAAATAAGAGGAAAAGGCTTCTGCACACAGGATGTAAAGATATGGAGAAAGGGAATCTACCTGTCGAAGGCCAGCTTGGGGGGTAAAACTACTCTTTGGTACAACCGTTAACTAAAACTGAATAGGAGACTATAGAAATGCATTGCATAGTCAAATAGATCCGGTTACTTGAAAACCGAATCCACTTCAAGACGTTTTTCACGAAGAACAACCACCATATCCTATCATAGGTTTCCCTAATATCCAATTTCAACACTACTTTGAACCCTCAAGGACCAGCATTTGGCTTAGTTTGTTTAACCATATGAAGGATTTCATGAGCAACAATGATGTTATCCTGAATATGATATCCCAGAATAAAAGCATTCTGATAGTCTGAAACTAAGGAGGAGACAATAAACTTTAGACGATTGACTAAATTTTTAGCGATGATTTTGTAGAAAGTGTTACATAAACTGATCGGGCAAAAATCTTCCACCTGACTAGCTCCCCAAATCTTCAGAATGAGAGTGATAAAGGTTCAATTAATTTGCCGAATAAGAAGCCCGCCACTAAGAAAGGACAACACAGCTTCAGTTATTGAATTACCCATAATATGTCAATATTTTTTAAAAACCACCATGGGAAGACCATCCGGCCCAGTTGCTTTAAGATTCCCTAGATTAAAAGTTGCCTGTGTCACTTCCGCAGCAGAGAAAGGCTTATTCAAGAGAAGAAGATGCTCTTCAGATAAAATCTTCAAAATTTTTAGGCAAAGAATGGCCTAAGCATTCTCACAATGCGGTGGAAATACATTGAATGTCCTATAAAAATAGGAATGGATATTGCATCAAATGTCTTCCTCCTCATAATTCCATACATCATCACAAAGTTAAAGAGAGGAGATGCGAGGGTGAAGTCTCTTTGCTCTCGTGATTGAGTGGAAGAATTTACTATTGCCATCTCCAATAACAAACCACTGAACTCTGGATTTCTAAGCCCATAAATACTTTTCATTTGCAAGTAAGAATTGATGCCATTTACGGAGATCAGTCAAAGTAGACCATACTGAAGAGAAGTGTGGACGAGATTGAATCTATGTCATTTGAGCGTCCATAAATTCAATCTCTTTTCTCAGGGTTCCAATTGAAAACTTACTCCAATGTCTTAGCCTATGAACCAATTGAGAGCATTTAGATACAACTTTGAACATTAAGGAACTTGCGACTGAATTTTGCCAAATTGATTTAATAATATTCTCACAACCAGTATATCGCATCCAAAAGACTTCAAAGCCACATGGCCGATGATGGGAATTTCGCACTGGCAAAGTATCCAACAATAAAGGTGCATGATCTAAGCTTTGAATAGAGAGATTGAGCAGTTGAGATGTAGGAAACATGTCAAGCCAAGACTAGGAACAATGGGCTTTGTCTAAGATTTCACATACAAGATCCTCATCTTCTCTAAAGTTAGACCCAGTAAATGTCAGTCCTTTGCAAGGCAATTGAAACAAAGAAAGGTCAGACAAAAAGGACTGAAGAAATTGAGCCCCAACAAAAACATGAGCATTCCAACCGGGGAAATCACTTGAATAAAATCTCCAATGAGCATAAGAGGATCAGTATATGGTAGTAGAAGTGCTAGGATTTTATTCCATGTTGCTTGTCTAAATCTTACATTGGGGCATCCATATACACAACCCAGCAACCAGGGGGCATTTACATTGGAGCCTACTTTAAACAAAATCAAATTGTCATCCTTGAACAAGACTGAACAGACTATTGGAGCCTACTTTCAACAAAACCAAATTGTGGTCCTTGAACAATACTGAACAGACTACACATCTGCAGACCACCCAACCCAAAGACCCCCTTTTCGACCAACAGGATTAACAAAATCACAGCAATCCAGGCTTAAGTTATCCATTTTTCTGTGACACTTCCACTCCCTGTAATCGGGTCTCCATCAAAGACAGAAGCTTTGGACGTTTATAAAAAAGAAGATGAAGCACTGTAACTTAATAACTAGAGTTATAAATTCGTCTAATTTTCTACAGCATGTGTGAGACTGAAATTTTTAGCGTGAGCATGGCCAACACTAAATATTCTATAGCTCCGCCACTGGGAAAAAAAGCACAAATTCTACTGTAACTTTTGTGCATATTTATTATGGTGAAACGATACGATTTTAGTAAAACTTGAAAGTGAAAATTCAGTTAAAGAATATGTTTAATTCCCAGTTTTAAAACTATTTTAAGAAACCTTTGATATCAAGGTTTTCATGTTTCCAATTTTTTTTAATTTTACTTTTTTCCATAACAGAGAAAACAGAAATAGTTACAAACATGTTTTTATATTTTATTTTCCGAAAACTGAAAAAATAAATAATGAAAAATATGAACGTTAGGAAACCACCTAAGTATTTCATTTTTGTATGTTGACTTTTCAAAAGTTTGAAGAGTTGGCGTTTCCAAAGGAATAATTAAAATTTGCTTATTAAGGTTTAGGTAAAATTATACTTTGTCCCCTCCTATTTTAGAAATACACTTTACCCCTATCTTTTTAATACAATCTGACAGAAACTTTTGAAATCTTAATTTAGACATTATAGTAGTTATCTTCCAATAATTTCAATCTATATGATATTTTTTTATATTTAATGAAAATTTTATATTATCAATTTTTTCTTTCTGTATTTCTTTCAATTTTTAAAAAAATATCTTTTAAATGTTAATTAATTATAAAAAAGATAATATACAAATTAAAATTACTTGAAGATGATAATTGTATAGTCTAAATTAAGATTTCAGATATTACTGTTGGATTGTATTAAAAAGAACACAGTAAAATATATATTTTCTAAAAAATATGGGATAAAGCATCATTTTACTTAAATCTCAAGAGTAAATTGTAGTTAACCTTTTTCCAACTGGGGTCTCAAGATTACAAATTATGTATGAAAACGTTAAATATGGCTACTAGTAGAGTAGTGGTAGTACCAAGGAAACACGTTCTACCTAATAGGTTCAACTATAAAGAGTAACAACTTTTGGAACAGCTGGTGATGTCTTGCTTCTATGCCAGGCTAGCCCCTCCTTTTGTGCTTATCGCTAAACTTTTGATCATTCGAGTGGATCTCAGTGTTCTTCATTAACTTGACGAACAAAGGTTAGTGGTTAAGTCAGATTCAAAGTTGCTATTTCACTTATTAATGGTAAGTGTATTTAGAATCTATGTGGAGTCGTCATCCAAGACTGTCTTAATTTCATGGAACTTTGCTTGATCCCCCGGCATATCCCATATCCTCCAGGTGAGAAATAAGTGAGCAAACTATTTGACGGATTTGAGAAATTTCTTGAGTGTGGAATTTAAACCTTTTGAGCGGGCATTAATTATTAAAATGCCTTGGCTTGTTAATATGAGCGGTTATCGAGGTATTCATGACTTAGGCCGTAGACTTTTTGAACTTTTTTTTTTTTTTTTACCTTGAAAAGGTAAAGAGTTATCCTTTTGTTGTAATAAGAATAAAATATATTATTCTATTTACTGTCCTAAAAAGATTGAAATAATTTATTTTAAAAAAAAAATTTAATTTCAATTTACCATACTATCTTATAACTTTAAAATGATTATAATTTATCCCTTAAAATTTAGATAAAATTACACTTTATACATTCCTATTTTAGAAATCGTTAAATATTGTTGAGTGTGGAAATGATCAGCCCTTTGTACACCCCATAAGATTTGAGAAATTTCTTGAGTGTGGAATTTAAACCTTTTGAGCTGGCATTAATTATTAAAATGCCTTGGCTTGTTAATATGAGTGGTTATCGAGGTATTCATGACTTAGGCCGTAGACTTTTTGAGCTTGTTATTTTTTTTTTTTACCTTCAAAATGTAAAGGGTTATCTCTTGTGGTAATAAGAATGAAACATATTATTCTTTTTACTGTCCTAAAAAACTTGAAATATTTTATTTTAAAAAAAATTAATTTTAATTTATCATACTATTTTCATTTAAACTCTCCATTACAGAAAGTCTGATAAAAAATATTTTTTTTTAATCTTTATTTAAACTTATTACACAAAATCTAATAAGGAATTTTTTTTCTAATCACTATTTAAACTCTCATTACATAAAAATTAAAAAAAATTAAAATTTGAGTTTTATCGGTAAAATTGAAAAGAAAATATCATAAATTATATACACCTTAACTTCCATACCCAAAAAAATGTTTCGTCATTTATAAGAGGGAGGGAATATAACTTTGGGATGATTATAATTTACCCCTTAAAATTTAGGTGAAATTACACTTTGTCCCTTTTTATTTTAGAAATCTATATTTTGCGTTCTGCCTTTTTAATACAATCAAGAAGCAACTTTTAAAATCTTAATTTAGACATTACGGTAGTGATCTTCCAACAATTTCAATCTGTATGATATTTGTTTACAGTTAATGTATATTTTAAATTATCAATTTTTTCTTTCTGTATTCCTTTTAGTTTTTAAAACAGTATTTTTTAAATGTTAATCAATTGTAAAAAAAGAAATGTACTATACAGATTGAAATTATTTGAAAATGACAACCATACAATCTAAATTAAGATTTCAAAAGCTGCTATTGAACTGCATTAAAAATGTAGGAGAGAAAGTGTATATTTTTTAAGCAAAAGGGGTATAATGTAATTTTACATAAACCTCAGGGGGGTAAATTGTATCCAGGGACGTTTATGAATATCATTATTCTAGGGTTACAATTATATTTATTACGTTATGCAAAAAAAAAACAACAAACATAATTGCTGGATAGCCTTAATAAAATATCATGACTCAATGTGCAAAAATACAATCATCTCATGATTGGCTTTTGGGTACAACACTAACAATCTCCCACTTGCACTAAAAGCCAATCATCCATGTATCTAATACCGATGGACCTAGAATGGCTATCATGCTTCTGCTGCGTAAGGGGCTTTGTCAGTGAATCAATAATGTTGTTGTCTGTCGAAGTCCTGCATATCCTTACATCACCCCTCTCGATGATCTCCCTGATGAGATGATAGCGTCGGAGTATATGTTTGGATTGCTGGTGAGATCGAGGTTCCTTAGCCTGTGCGATTGTTTCATTGTTGTCACAATAGAGCTCTATCGGGTCGGTAATGCTTGGAACCACTCCAAGTTCAGTGATGAACTTCTTGATCCAAACTGCCTCCTTCGCAGCATCAGAGGCGGCAATGTACTCAGATTCTGTTGTAGAGTCAGCTACTGTCTCTTGCTTTAAACTCTTCCAGCTGACAGCACCATCACCAATACAAAACACATAACCAGATTGCGATCTAAAATCATCCTTATTGGATTGGAAGCTTGCATCGGTGTAACCCTTTACAACGAGCTCATCTTCACCTCCAAATACCAAGAATGCATCCTTAGTCCTTCGTAAGTACTTAAGGATGTTCTTAACAGCTGCCTAGTGACTCTCACCGGGGTTCGATTGGTACCTACTCGTCATGCTCAAAGCATATGAGACATCGGGATGAGTACATATCATGGCATACATGATAGATCCAATTGCTGAGGCTTATGGAATCTTACTCATGCGCTCTCTCTCCTCGATTGTACTCGGACACTGAGATCTAGAAAGAGTGATACCATGTGACATGGGCAAGAATCCTTTCTTGGAATCTTGCATGCTAAACCTCTTTAGCACCTTATCAATATATGTACTTTGACTTAGGCCAAGAAGCTTTCTAGATCTATCTCTATAGATCCTGATGCCTAACACATAGGATGCTTCACCCAAGTCCTTCATAGAGAAACATTTCCCTAACCAAGTCTTCACAGACTGTAACTCAGGAATGTCATTCCCGATAAGTAGTATGTCATCTACATACAACACCAAGAAAACAATAGCGCTCTCACTAACCTTCTTGTAGACACAAGGTTCATCTTCACTTTTTATAAAACCAAACTCTTTGATTGCATCATCAAAACGAAGATTCCAACTTCGAGAAGCTTGCTTCAGTCCATAAATGGACCTTTGTAACTTGCACACTTTATTGGCATTCTCAGGAGTGACAAAACCCTCAGGTTGTGTCATGTACACATCCTCAAGTAGCTTTCCATTTAGGAATGCAGTTTTGACATCCATTTGTCATATCTCATAATCATAGTGTACAGCAATAGCAAACAAAATTCGGATGGATTTAAGCATAGCAACTGGTGAAAAAGTTTCATCATAGTCAATACCATGAATTTGCTTGAAACCTTTTGCAACCAATCGTCCCATAAAGGTAATCACATTACACTCCATGTTGGTTTTCTTCTTGAAAACCCATTTGCACCCTATGGGTTTTACCCCTTCAGGTGGGTCAACCAAAGTCCATACTTAGTTTTCATACATGGATTCCATCTCGGATTTCATAGCCACTAGCCACTTCTCAAAGTCAGGCCCCGACATAGCTTGTTGGTAGGTTGTGGGCTCATCCTGATCCATGAGCATCACATCACCGGTGTGAGTCACGAGAAATCCATATCTCTCAGGCTCACGCCGAATCCTACCAGACCTACGTGGGCTCTGTGCTACAAGAACAGACTCTTGAACAACATCTTGCGGTGTCTATTCAGGTTCCATTTCAGGTTCGATGTCTCTTTGTTGTTCTTGAATTTCTTCAAGTTCTACTTTCCTCCCACTAGTTCCTTTAGAGATAAACTCTTTCTCCAAAAAGACACCAGTTCGAGCAACAAACACTTTTTGCTCAGAAGGATTGTAGAAATAGTAACCCTTTGTTTCTTTGGGATACCCAACAAAAGGCATTTTTGAGATTTGGGCCCTAGTTTGTCAAAGGATTGACGTTTCACATAAGCGTCACAGCCAAAAATCTTCATAAAAGACAAATTGGGACGTCTCCCACTCCATATCTCATATGGTGTCTTTTCAACCGATTTAGATGGAACTCGGTTTAGTGTAAAAACGGTTGTCTCTAGAGTATGTCCCCAAAAGGAGTTTGGAAGGTCAACTTAACTAATCATGGAGCGAACCATGTCTAACAGAATTCGATTTCTCCTTTCAGAAACACCATTCCATTGAGGTATACCTGGTGGAGTGAGTTGTGATACTATACCACACTCTTTTAGATAGTCAAGGAATTCTCGATCCAAGTACTCTCCACCTCGATCTGATCGAAGCACTTTGATACTCTTCCCGAGTTGATTCTCTACTTCATTCTTGAATTATTTGAACTTTTCAAAGGATTCTGACTTATGTCTCATGAGATACACATAGCCACATCTGCTGAAGTCATCAGTGAAAGTAATGAAGTATTGGAAACCTCCTCTAGCTTGTGTAGACATAGGGCCACATACATCACTATGTATGAGTCCAAGTAAGTCATTAGCCCTTTCACTTTGCCCTGTGAACGGGGCTTTGGTCATCTTGCCCAACAAACATGACTCACATGTCTCATATGATTCAAAATCCAATGAGTCCAAGAGTCCATCCTTATGGAGCTTGGATATGCAGGTCTCTTTATATGGCCCAAGCGACAATGCTAGAGATAGGTCGGGTTTGAATCATTTAATCTGACCTTCTTGGTATTCACATTATAGATTGGATCTTCGAGGTCTAGAACATACAACCCATTGCTAAGTTGAGCACTACCATAAAAGATTTCATTCAAATAAATAGAACAACATTTGTCCTTTATTATAAATGAAAAACCTTTCTTGTCCAAACAAGAAACAGAAATCAAATTTCTACTAATAGTAGGCACAAAGTAGCAGTTGTCTAATTCTAAAACTAATCCACTAGGTAAAATGAGAACATAAGTCCCTACGGCTAAGGCCGCAACCCTTGCTTCATTTCCAACACGTAGGTCCACTTCACCTCGAGCCAATCTTCTACTTCTACTTAGATCCTGCACATTTGCACAAATGTGATATCCACATCCAGTATCCAATACCCAAGATGAGGAAGTAGAAAAGTTAGCCTCTATAACAAGAACACCTGAAGTGGAAGTCTTACTTCCCTTTTCCTTAGCAAGTTCTTCAAGATAGAGCTTGCAATTGCGCTTCCAGTGTCCAGGTTGCTTACAATGGAAGCACTCCCCTTCCTTTGCCACACCACCCTTTGGTTTCAGTGCAGCTGAAGAAGAACGAGCATTGGACTTTCCATTAGCTTTATCCTTCTTCTTGTTGGCTTTTCCCTTTCCATTGCCCTTTTGAACCATCAAAATGGGCTTAGCCTTCTTAAGGTTTTGCTCAGCAGTTCTCAACATGTTGAGCAATTCAGGGAGGGACTTGTCAAGGTCGTTCATGTTATAGTTCATGACGAACTGACTGTAGCTTTCAGGCAACGATTGCAAGACTACATCAATAGCCAACTCTTTCTGAAGAGCAAATCCCAAATTCTCAAGATTCTCAATGTACCCAATCATCTTGAGCACATGAGGACCCACGGGACTTCCCTCAGACATCTTGCACTGAAACAATGTCTTAGAGGTCTCAAACCTCTCATGTTTAGCTTGCTCTTGGAAAAGCATTTTGAGATGTTCGATCATATCGAACGCCCCCATGTTCTCATGTTGCTTCTGAAGCTTAGATTCCATGGTAATAAGCATGAGGCATGCAACATCTAAAGCATCATTAGAATGCCTCTTATGAGCATCCCTTTCAGCTCTTGGAGCAGTGGCAGCAGGCTCATTCGGAATAGGCTGCTCTAGGACATAAGTCTTTCTCTCTTGTTTGAGGACTATCCTCAAGTTTCGGTACCATTTGAGAAAGTTGGTCTCATTCAGTTTTTCCTTTTCAAGGATCGATCGCAACGAAAGTGTCGATGTGTTTTGTGTCATGGTTATCTACAACAGTAAATATGCAGTGTAAGAGTCATGTATTTTAATTCATTTAATAAGGACTTTATTAAACGATACTCCCACTATTTTCCTCAAAATAATAACCCTCGATATTATTTCGGAACACCTCGGCACTAAGGTATTCTAGTGGGCCAAGATCCATATTTGACCACAACCTGAGCCAGATTTGGCTTTTCTCTCAAGTTACAGCTATTTAGGTAGGCAACTCCTTGCCAATTGCATCCCATGCAACTCTTGGATAGTTGGGTGAACAACACTTGTCCAAGCTCATCTCATGAACTTAAGCCCAACTCTATGCCTCTAAGTCCCTAATCCTATTAGGATGACTTAGTTAAGTCGAACCCAAAGTTAGCAATTTTGGATATCACTATTATCCCATTGCGCCTTACCAAGATGAACACAGGTGCTTTGCTTTGGCAAACCCACCTAATGTTGATTAAAGTCTTGACGAGTGCCAACATTTGGAAGGCATCACATTTAATGACTTAATATTTATTTGAGGGATTTTTTCTTTTGATCTCACCAATTTGTTATCTCCGGTTGTTTTATACATGCATCACATACAAATATAAAACATGCATCTCATGCTTACAAGAAATAAACGTGACATGGTTATAGCCCAAACTATGCGATATTTTCAAGCCAATGAGAATATCATAAAAGCCTAAGAAAATAAAAGAGTCTTCCCAAGCTCCTTCTCTTCCTTTCTTGGCTGCCCTTTTGTTGTCACCTCCTTGGACATACCTCCTTGCATGATCCTTGGACATACCACCTTGGATGAGCACATAATGCACCATTACATCAATAATAGAAACCTCGAGTTACATTCGAGGGGAGTAAGGTGAGAAGAGAATGTACAATGAGAGTGATAAGAAAATGCACGACTCGCAGGCCGTATTTACAAGTACAACCAATCAAGGGCTATAACCATGCACCATGCTTCAAACACCAATCAGCATATCATGTCAAATCTTATTCAACTAAGATGCATGCCAATTTTCGCGTGTTGATTAACCAGTTTTTATTTATGTGGCGCTTCGCATACGGCGGTCAGCGGGCTGTGGTTCCGCTGACCGGTCAGCGACGGGGTCAAGGGGAGCCGCCCTTGCAAGGGGCGTGGGGGTAGCGCCCCCCGGCACAAACAATTGTCTTACAATTGCTTAGCCCGAAAATCTTCTATTTCGAGAAAGTATGCACCCGAGACTCCTCCATTCGAGCCACTAAAAATACCTTACTTTCGGTGCTCAAACAGGCCAAATCCGAACAAAGTTAGGGTTTTTGCAACTATTGTAAGAATCCTAATCCATATAGGTATCTCATACCTATCAATTTCGGGTTAATCTCATTAACCAATTTGTGTCGTTTCTTTATATATCTCATATGTTCATTACGAATTTCGGTTTCATGCATCATGAATCAATCTAATTAATCATGGCCGAAAAACAATCGAACACATAGCATCATGTGATTCAACACTCAATCCCGATTTAAGGTTTCACCAATAGCTCTGATACCACTGTTGGGTTTCAGGAGCCAAACAGCGCAACGGAATTTAACCGAAACCCTCCAGGATCTAAGTGAAACGGGGTAAACAGGGTGTTCGAAAATTTTCATACCTAATTTTCGGTTGAGATCTCTCACTCAACTGTAGAGTCGAATCACAAAACCTGAACAGTTGACGTGTTCAAGCTCTCTATGGTATCCACACGAGCCTCTCGGGATCACCACTCTTCCACCACGTCCTGGCAGATGCGTTTCTCTTGCGCTCGCAGTGCTAGCTTGCGTCCTCCAAGGAATTGCAAGACAAGAGTGCAGCTGTCCTTTTGGGAGGCTGGGGCAAAGAGACCTACGAATTTCTCACTAGAAGTTGTATTTATAGTGAGACTCAACTTCCAGGCCTAATGGGTTTCAAAGCCCTAATCCAATTAGGATTTAATTTCGGGCTTAATAATGGCTCAACTCTTGGGCCCATTATTAATACGAAATTAAAGTGAAACCATAACCCAAATAATTAGCCCATGCACTCTAATGATCCAAATAGCTCTATGTGTGCGACCCAATAGGCTCTTATCACGTTGGCAATGATCATAAATCACATTTATGATCATAAGCAATTAGCGGTGTCTAGCAACACATCATTGCTACCCAAGTGACAAGATTGTCGATGATTCGACTAAACCTTTATGATCATCACCGATATATGCCATTGTTCCTTTGTCCAAGATATCAAGACTAAGCACGAGACATGGAATGTGTCACTCTCGTATAGCCCAATCTTTGGTTTCTTGATTACCGAGTAGACCAACTTAAACTGATGACATTGATATCGTATATCAACTCATCGGAGCATGGACATGCATTTTCTAAGTCTTACTTTATCAAGGGGCCCGAAGATATCACTCCCGTTATATAGGAGGGACAAATCTCATCTTGATCATACAAATCCCTCCACATGATATGTAACATACTCAATGACCTCCTTCAAGTTCACTCAGTTACGAGCAACAAAGGAAAGTATCAAAGTATGTGACTCACATGTAGGGAACCTTGATAATCTTAGGTCGAAGGACTACATATACCATGATCACTATGAGAATCACTTATGACACTCATATAATGATCCATGTAGTGTTCTCATGGTGGGTCGATCCAGTACACAAGTTCTCCAACTTGTACCCATATGTAGACTACATATCTCATATTAGTCTCCATATATGCTAGTCGTTATGTATTATTGCAACCCACTCCACAATAATACTAGACCAGGGACGTTTAAGAATATCATTATTCTAGGGTTACAATTATGTTTATTACGTTACGCAGAAACAAAACAACAAACATAATTGCTGAATAGCCTTAATAAAATATCATGACTCAATGTGCAAAAATACAATTATCTCATGATTGGCTTTTGGGCACAACACTAACATTCGGGTCCAGGTTGGGTTCAGGTCGGGTCATTTGGGTTCGGGTTGGTTTCAGGTTGAGTTGATTTCGGGTTCGGGTTGGGTTGAGCCGAGTTTATTTAGGTTTTGGTTCACTTCAGGTCGGGCCAATTTTAGTCTCAGGTAATTTCAGGTCAACTTTCGGGTCAAATTCGAGTCAACCTTTGTGTTCATGTGGATTACTGATGTAAAGTCAAAACGATTGAATCGATTCAATTTTTTTAAATTTTAAATCAAATAATTCAACTTTCTTGTGTGATTTAATTTAAATTAAATTTTCATTTTTTAGTATATTTAATTAAAATATTCATAAAAATCTTCTTCATTGTAGTTTAGTACATATTTAAGTAATTTAATATTGTTAGTAATATTTGATTGTTTTCCTAAACCCATAAGCTTTAACTATCATTGTACAGATTATTCAGATCTTCACCCAGCTATCACCTAGACATACATAATGACAATTTTGTTATGTTTATGTTTTAATGAATTTTCTTTGAAATTACAACGAAATGCAAATCAAGTTAATTATCAGTGACTAAATTATAAAATTTGAAAAATTTTGGATGAAAGTGCAAAGATTTTAAAAATTTTAGGATCCATGTTGTAATTATTATGGGTGACTAAAATAAATTTTTTTAAAATTTAGGTACGTTATTGCACTATACTTAAAAGTTTAGGGATGAATATTGTAATTTTAATAATTGCCTATTAAGATCATTAAACTTACTAAATATAAAAATTACTTATGTTGGAAAAATTCAAATATGGGATTCACTAAATATGGATGTTTTTTCCCCAAATAAGACACTTGTAATATATAGAATTCCTAAAAAAATAGAAGTTACTAAATATGGAAATCCTTTCTTAAAAAATGAAAATTATTAAACATGAATATCTTAAAAAATAAAATGAAACTACTAAATATGAAAGTCTCAACTCCAAAAATGAAACTTACTAAATATGGAAATACCTAAAAATGGAAGTTACTAATAACGGAAGTCATCATTCCTAAATATAAGACATACTGAATATGAAAGTCTCAAGAAATGGAAGTTACTAAACATGGAAACATCCATATTTAGGACTGATTTAATATGAAAAATAATGAAAAAAGAAAATTAAGGTTTAGGATAATGGTTAAAATCGGGTCTTGTCGGGTTTAGTTATCGGGTCATCTCGGGTTCAGGTTAGGTCAGTCTAGGGTTTGGGTCATTTCGGGTTCGGGTCATTTCGGGTTCGGGTATTTCGGGTTTGGATCATTTGGGTTCGGGTTTTCTCGGGTTTCCCTTTAATCGGGTTCAAGTTCAGAACGGGTTAGGCACAGTCGGGTTCAAGTCGTTGACTTTTTTAGTCAAATCGGGTCAGGTCAAGCTTAGGTTCGGGTGGGTTGGGACAGGTCATCGGGTCGGGTCCGATTTTGCCATCCCTACTCACCGCCCTTGGTCTCCAAATCATCGCTCAGCTCTCTGATCCAGCCCCCTCGATAGTCCATGATCGTTATACACACCTGAATTAGGCCTTCTTTGTTGATCTACAAATCTGTCACCTATGGCTCCAGATTGTGCAAAAGAACAAAAAACTAGAAAAGTGTCCAAGAAAAGATGCAGAAATGTCTATAACAATATGTTAATATATATATATATAATTGTTTTCTTCTGACAATATGTAAACTGTAAAATGTTTAAAGGAAAATTTAAAAGTGTCTGAAGAAATATGTAAAAATTTATGACACAATATGTAAACATTTTATTGCATTCAAAAAATATAAAAGTGTAAAAAAGTCTAAAATAATAAGTCAAAATGTCTATATTAATATATAAAAATGTCTAACACAAAATATGAAAGTGTATGGAGAAATATGTAAATAATTAACCATTTTAAAAAAATAAAAGTATCCGAAACAATAGGTTAAAGTGTATGAATGAAAATAAAAAATTGTCTTAACAAAAATATTAAAGTGTTGTAACCAAATACACAAACAATTTTTTTCCTCACAAAACGGTCTAAAACAAATAAGTAAAACAAATGTCTAAAACATATCTAAAAAGTGTATGAATAAACATAAAAAAATGTCTACATAATATCTAAAAAGTGTATAAATAAACAATTTTTTTAACCTGCCTCCCATATCGTCTCATCTCCCATCATCTCTCTCACCTGTCGTCGCTTCTCTCTTTCTTCTCCTCCAATCGACACTTGCCGCTCTTGGATGTGCCTTCGCGGCAGTCAATTCCTCTATCTCTTCCTCCGATCAACACTCTCACCCCTGGATCTGCCTTTGCCACAATCACTTCTTTATTCTTGTCCTTCGGCCACTACTCCTGGCTTCGCCTCTGCCTCCTCCAGTCACTGCTCTTTGCTTCGTCTCCTTCACCTCCCATCACTTTTCTCTTTCTCCTCCTCCGATTGACATTCGCAGTTCTTGGATCTGCCTCCACCGCAGTCGATTCCTCTTTCTCTTCCTCCTATCAATGCTCTTGCTCCTGGATCTGCCTTTGTCGTAGCTGCTTCCTCGTTCTCCTTATTCGGCCGCCACTCCTGGCTTTGCCTCCGCCTCCTCCAGTCGCTGCTCTTGGCTTCGTCTCCTCCAATCGCCACTCCTCGCATCACCTCCTCTAGTCACCACTCTTAACTTCGCTTCTATGCCGCCGAGAACAACTATTGTAAAACAAGCCCTGGACAGATTCTGAAGATGAAGTCGTAACGATGAGCTTGTTAAAGGCGAGATGACAAGGGAAAAGGGTCGCGAGGCGGCATGAGAAAAGAATCGTGGAATAGAATGCGAGTTAGGGTGAGTGGTAAATTTGCAAATCAATTACTATATCTAATTAAACATATGTTCATAATATTCTTGGTACCAACAAACAGCTCACATCTCGCTCTTGAGAATTAAGGGCCATAGAGAAAGTGAAATCATCAGAATGTGAAGTTTCTAATTCTCGAGGCTTCGGATTCTACTTATAAGCAATGTGTTGGACTTGGATTCTATTTATGTCCGTCTCGAGAAAAACAAAACTTGAAATTTCTTACAGCCTGCTCGTTTTACTTTAATTTAGCCTAGTTAATGCGTTCAATTCTATGCAGTCTTGAGCAAAACATGAAAATTTCCTTGTCAACTGGTTTTTCAATCACTTTTCATAAATTTGAAGAAAAAATATATTAAAAAGTGATTATTAATAATTATATAAAAGTAATTATTATAATATAATCACTATTAGCTCAATTTACATACCAGTTGTTTCTAAAAAAAAACTTCTATATCAATGGAAATTTTAAGATTTAAATAATCTAAAAACTACTTATTTTTTTCAAAAAGTAAATATTCCCTTCTTTCAATATTGTTTGTAATATTTTGATTTGTCACATTAAGAAAAAAAAATTTGTTCTTCATTTTGTATTCATCTTTCAACTTTTGCACACAAATCAGGAAAAATGAAAAGAAAAGTAAATGTTGAAGTGGCTATAAAATATGGAAATGGTGCAAATATTTCAAGTTTTTTATGAATTCTTCTTTCCATAAGTTAAGTAAGCAAAAAATTCATAATGTATAAAAAAAAACCCTTGTAGCGTGACAGATGATGGATGAGACGGGTGCATCCATAAGCTCCTGCATCCGTCATCCGTCACACTTTGATTTCCAATAAAACAACTCTCTTGAAATGTATCCCTATCTACATTTGCACACTTACTTTTTGGAGTCCCTAAACTTAGCTGCTCTAAATATTGACACCATCAACAGTAAAATTGTTAAACCTCACAAACTTTCAAAAAAAACAACCTAAATAAAAGCCTTGAATTACAATTCACATCCCCAACTTTCACGATCTAGAGCGATATGACCCAAAATGCTTGCACCTACTAATTGGTACCCATTTTAACACATAAAGTGTCAGAGTTGCTTGATTTTTCATTTAGTTGATGAATCAATTATAGTTATGGTTAATAATGTGTTATCTACTATGTGGAAACCCCAAAACCAAATCTAGAATTTGAATAAAAGGTTTTGTTTTGAGCCCAAATTACTATGTAAGTCATACTCATTTGATTACCCTTCAGCCACCATTGCTTGTGAATGTCACAATAGAATGGCTGGGCTTTGTAAGATTTGGTATGTATAAAAATAACTCTATGATTCGGGAAATCAATTTCCCTTTATTTGAATTAGGGTTGGAATTTTTTTTTAGATTTTTTGAAATTCTACAACAACCCTAGATTTGTATCAATCTAATCCAAGGCAAAAAAATATAAAAATAAAAATAAAAATTGATCATTGAGAAGAGAAGGAAGATGGCCGACCATCCTTTAGGGGCCAGAAACCTCTTGTTTTACCACCAATTAACGGTGTTTCACACTAGGATTGAGAAGAAGGCCAAGATCCAACAAGCAGATCAGGGCTCCTCCACATTAGAGCAAGTGGTGGCTAGCAATGAGGTTAGTAGCTCGAGGTTTGCTAGTCCCTGAGATGCCTTACTGCTCCAGGCGGTAGCCCTTGAGGATCAAAGGCTTACGAGAGATGGTAGCTTAGGTGATATGTGTGGAAACATAAGGTTGTGTGTTAGGAATTAAAAAGATGATAAGATAATTTGTGTAGAGAAAAGAATGTTAGGGACCTCTTACTTAATTTATCCGTATGATATATTCCCTTGCTCTCATTTTCTTTGCATCATTTGACATTTTCGATTAGTTTGATTTGAATTTATTTATATTATTGTTTGTTAAAAAAATAAAAATATATATATTTAGAAACTATAAATCTTGATTTATCAGTCATATATCAAGGTTTTTCATTTATATGCTAAAATGTTGAAAATAAAAAATCATATATTAATTACTGAAAAGTGAATGGTGTAAAGAATTTATGATAGAGTGAATAGTTTTTTATAGGGGTAGCAAAATTTAACCCGACTCAAAAACCTAAACCGGCCCACCCGAACTGATTGATTTGATCAGAAAAGCCAATGACCCAAACCTAGTTGTACCCAACCTGACTTGAACCCGAATATGATTAAAGTAAACTCGAAAAAACCTAAAACCTAAATGACCCGAATCCGGAATAACCCGAACCTAAAATGACTCAAACCCGAGACTAACCTGACCAAACCCAAAAAGACATGAGTGTAAACTCGAAAAAACCCGAGTCTAAACCCTATAAAACCCGATTTCTATGATTTGTTGAATTAGCCAATGACTTTATGAGATCATCAGATTTTACTTTAAAAAATTTTCAATTTCACCAAAAACTTTCTAAAAACCTTCAATTCACACTCAAACTCTTCCATTTTGCCTACATTAATCTCAAACGACCTCTAGGGCTTCAAATTAGTACCTAAACTAAATTAATTCCTATTTTAACCCTAAATAATGATTCTAAATTTCTAAAAAATTATAACTCGAAGTGTAACATAATTTAAATGTATCTGATCTCATTAATTTCTTAAGTTTTAGAATGACCAGATTTATAGTTTCATGAATCAAATTTGTAAAGTTTTGGATTAGGTATTTTTATTAAAATAATTATATATTAATATATTTATATCTAGTTAAATTAATTTTTTAAGATTATTTTTTATGCCTAGTAATTTATTAATTATAAAGTGCCTAAATTTTGAAATTTTCATTTTAGTCACTTACAAAAATTGCAACATGGGTCTCTAAACTTTTCAAATATTTATATAAAAAAATAAAATTCTTTAATTTAAATTTTATCAAAATCTAAATAAAAAAATTGATTAATCCTGTTAATCCAACTTATGCACTAATAACCTAATTAGACCCGAATATCAACCCGAATCCAACTTGAAACCCAAATAACCAGACTTGAAGTTACCGAGATTGAAATTGACCCTACCTGAATTAAACTTGAATCCAAATAAGACTGACCCGAACCCAACTCAAATCCAAAATTTACTCAATCCGAAATCAACCCAAACCTAAATAACCCGACCTGAACCCGAATTGATGCTAACTTAACTAAACCTGAACCTGAATGACTAGATCAAAACCTGACCCAATCCACCCATTTGTCATCCCTAGGTTTTTTAACACTGGGCTAATTTATCAGGGCTGCTACTGCAAGTTTCTGGGAAGTTAGGGGTGGAAACTACATGTTTCTGACAAATGGGGAATGCAAGTGCAAGTTAGGACAAGTCTTAAGGTTTTTGGTAATTCTTTCTAAAAAAATATGATTGGAGTGATTATTGGCAAATGCTTACGAGCCTTGAGACTATGCACCTAGGTGTATAAGCACCTAATTAACACCATTAGAATTCCGTTAGTTTTAAGTATAAATAGTAACTTTTACTTCTTAATATAAGTTGTATTTAATTAGTATAATTATGGAATGTATTAACCTTATTCAAATTTTTAGCTATGGGAAAATTTTAAATTTGAATTCATTTGAAAAGATAATAATAATGAAACAAATAAATATAATATGATAAATATGGTAATTATTTAAAAACAAGTTTATTCATTCAATTTTTCGCATAACCAAAATATATTCCGATAGTAGCATACATTCAGATATTAGTTTCATACAATTGGTTGTCAGTTTAATACATAAACACCACCAGACAATACAAATAAAAAAATCAGTAAATCCAATACCCAAATCACGCATACAATATTTATACAAATTGAACCCAAATAATACATATCACACATTTTGAACGTGGGAGCATACATGACCACATGTGTTATCCTATTAGTCAGAAGTACTCACACAAAATAGTAGACATACAAATCGAACTTGGGATCATACAAACCCACCACCAGATAATACATCAAGATTATGATAAACAATCTCAAAAGACAGAACAATACAAATCATGACAAACAACACACGAATCCAACAAAAAATGTTTGAAATCCAGAATCGCACCTTTTGTCCTGCTCACAACCCACCGCAGGTACCGTCGTAGGCCACCGATCGGCGACGGAGAGCGAGAGCGAACGACGGAGCAGAGAGCAACGGAGCACTGACAGATCGAAGCCAAGGCGGAGCACCGGTGGATCTGGCACGAGGTGAGCCAAGGCGGAAGATCAGGAAGCATACGACGAGCCTAGAAGGTCGGTTGGCAACGGAGAGCGAGAGCGAGCAGAGAGAGCGAGCGAGAGCGAGAGCGAGCAACGGAGGAGAAGAGCGACTGAGAGCGACGGAGAGCGAGAGCGAGCAGAGAGAGCGAGCGAGAGCGAGAGCGAGCGACGGAGGATAAGAGCAACTGAGAGTGACGGAGAGCGAGAACGAGCGAGAGTGAGAGAAAAAGATTACTGGTGGGAGAGAGAAAATTACGGGAATTAAATGGTAATTACTAAATTTACTAATTTATAAAAGGAAATTTAGTGATAATTATCACAAAAATTATGAATTTATCCTAATTGATTCAAGTTTTCTTTTAAATCTAAAACTAACTAAACCCAAACATCATCTAATAGGTGCACAAGCACCTAGGTGCATTTCAAAATTTGCCAATGCTTACTTTGTCCGTACTCGGTCCTGCAAAATATGCTCCATTTAGATTTGCACGCTTATTAAGTGGAGAATTCTTCATCTTTCCAATATTACCCTCCTGTCACCTCCTTTTCGTTGTTCCTTGGACGATTTTTTATTTACGTCACCACCAGTCCTTGCTTCGCCGCCACACCTCGCCACGCTACCGCTCCTCACTTTGATGTCGTGCCTCTCCTTGCAACACCGCTGCTACTCACTTCATCATTGTGCCTCGCATCGCCGTTGGCCCTTGCTTTGCCGCTGCCCGCCTGCCCCTCACCACACTGCTGCTCCTCGCTTTGACGCTGCTCCTTGCCTGGCCGCGTCTTCTCGCATCGCTGCTGCTCCTTGCCTCATCGCTGCTCCTCACCTTGGCCCATATGAAGCACGAAAATTACTTACGGTAACGAAATCAGACACTACAATGAGGATCCTGGAAGTCGGATCTGGGTGAACATGACACATAATCGGCACCCATTGATATCTCCGGTGAGTTAAGATGAAACGAGAAATGGTTTTTGCTCGGGGCAATCATATGAAGGCTGGAGATTGGTTATTGGAAGAGATCTGGGGCTTAGGTCAGGACTGTCATTAAAGGGAAGAAGCTGATTCTTGATGATGGCGAAGAATTTTTTTGCCGGCCATTTTCGTCTCTGCCGAGGCTTGTCATCAGTTCAAGTAGTTTGGTTAGAAAGGAGAAAGGGGGGATGGAGGGGCACAGATTTGCGTGTCTTGAGAAGGTTGTGAAGGGTTAATTGTCTTTTGAATTGAAAAAATTTACCACAAGAAAATGATGTAAAATTGGTAAGAGTGCCTAAAAGAAAAATGAAGTAAAATTAATGGAACAAAGAAAGTATCTTTCAAATAATATTAGTTCAAGAAAAAGAAATCAAGTGAAATTGAAATACATATGAATAATTGCCTACATCTTTAGTTACATTAAAGCTAACCTTCACTTACGAGTAATACTTCAGTCATTCCTAATTTTTTGTATCATTTATTATTTATAGAAATCAAACTATAATTTTTTTATTTTTTAACATTTTACCATGTAAATATAAAAATGACCATACTAAAAATATGACATTTTTGTAACTTAATTCGTTATTTTTTGCCTATCAACCTAGTAATTCATCATAGTGCAACATTTTGGACTCGTATGATGTATCTTCTAGAATCGATGCCTTCCCCACGCGTTCCAATCGCTTCTATTCATCGACTAAAAACCAACAAAAAGTAGAACAAAGAGCCGGTCTGTGTCAAAGATTACGACACTATTACCGAGTGGCAAACGTGCGACTTTTCTTCATTGAAGCCTTTCCGTAATAACCCAACCTATCAAAGGGCAAACTCGTCATATTTCATTCTCGATATTAGGCCCCTGCAACCTTCAGGTTTTTTGGGATCGAAGGACATTTTAAGAATCTTCCCTTCTTTCACGTGAGCCGCCAGCCAACCAACCATGGATGGGATCCTGAAGCTCTTCGACTGCTGCTGGTCTTGGATTGAAATCTTCAAGCCTCACCCACCTTCTTCAACATCGCCGAGCGGCCCGACCCTGGAATCAGATCCACAGCTTCGAAACGAAGAAAACCAGACGACTACTATTTCAGAAATCAAGCGCGTCCCAACTCTGCTTTCCAGGTCCATGAGCGACCAGTTGAGCTTGACCGACGCCACCTTCTTCAGCTCCGGCTCTTTCTCTCCGGATTCCGTCCTCTTCGAGCCCACCAGGCTCCAGAAGATTGTCTCCCGCAAGGAAACGGCGGAACCGGAAGAGGAGACCAGAAACACCGAGAGAGTTGAAGAAACAACAGGGGCCGCAAAGATGAGGGCGAAAAACAAGGGAAGGATACTGGGCAAGAAACAAAAGTCGAGCAAGAGCTTGTCGGATCTGGAGTTCGAGGAGGTTAAAGGGTTTATGGATTTGGGTTTTGTCTTCTCGGAGGAAGACAACAAAGATTCAAGACTGGTTGAGATAGTCCCCGGGTTGCAGAGATTGGGGAAGAACAGAGACGTGGAAGAAGAGAGAAGTTCCGTTTACGAAACCGAGAGAGGGGTTTCGAGGCCTTACTTGTCCGAAGCTTGGGGGTTAATGGAGAGGAAGAGAGAAGAAGACAAGAAGCCATGGATGAAGTGGAGAGTTCCAGAAACAAGCAATGAGATGGACATGAAGGATAATCTCAGGCGTTGGGCTCATACCGTTGCTTCAACCGTTAGATGATGATGGATCGACGGTGATGATGCCTTGGTAAAAATTATCTCTCAAGAGATTTTTCCTACCAAAAGGTTGGATTTGATTTATCATTATTCGCAGGTCAATTTGGAGTACTTTGTAAAAAAGTATATTTCTGTCGCCAGCTTGCCAAAGTTCTACCACTCTGTATAATATGTAAATATATGCAAATTATTCTGTTACACATCCTAATTTATTTTCTGGAATTTGACAAAATATCAGATAGAAGCTTTTTTGGCCCTTGTTTTTGGTTGACAAAGAACAGTACCTTTCGCGCGCTAGGGTAAACAGAGATTTTCTCAAAAAATCATGTCATTTAATGCTTGACGTAAATTCATCCAACACATTTGTCCACATGAAAAGCACTTCCTTAAATATTTTACACTTTTGTCCAAATGAAAAGCCTTAAATTATTGTATCCTACCCAACAATTCTCTGGCCTTCTTTTCACTTGAGCAAAGCAAAATATTTGTCTATTGTCTCCTACTCCATTTTGGATTTTTTTCCCAACTAAATTTAAGGTAATTAATTCTAATTTTTGAAAAGATCCTCAATTCATAAGATGTGCTACAGCAGCAAATGTCAAAGTTGAAGCTGCAGTTACACTCAACAAATATTTCAGTGGACTTGGAGCAACCATCAACGGAGGCCTTCTCATTTCAAGGGGTGCAATTGGTTTGTCTCACAGTATTTATATTTCTTTTACTGGTCATCAATATTATCAACTCTTAAAATATCAGATTTTCTATGATGTTATTGCCACCAAGAATAGCTCACTCTGATAAATAACATATAAAAGATGAGAAATAGAGAGATAGAATTGAGAATTTCTAACTGCGATTTACACACCCAATTTATTTTAACTTTAGTTAATTGACTACAAAATGACTTAATTTTTTTTTTACATCTTTTTTACTTGAAACTAATTTTAATTAAAAGCTAATATTATGTAGTTACAATAATCAATTGAAAATATAATTTTTATAATTTTACTAAATTTTTATGAATTTTTCTAGTTTCAAGCCTTAAAAAATAAAAATTCATAAAAATTTAACAACATCCTAAAAATTTACTTTCAAATTGATTATTGTATCTACATAACATTGACTTTCAAATAAAATTAATTTTAGGTAAAAAAATGTAAAAATTAAAAAAAATTAGTTAACTTTAGCTCAAATAAATTGGCCCTTAATTAACAATACCATCTGGGTCGAGGCAGAGGCATTTTAATTGAGGTGGAAGTGGCTTGAGATGGCGATGGGAATGTATAGACAATTTTCGTCTAAGAGAACTTCACATTGGATTGGGAAGTCAAACCATAGAGATAAAGATAAATTGGGAAGAATAAACAAAATTTTTTCATTGTTCCACATGTGCCAATAGAAAATCACCAATTCAGGCGGTACTTTGACGGTGCCTTATTCTGTTGGTGCATATAGCAAAGTCCTAATATTTGACGTAATTATGATAAGCACACTAAAGATTTCTTTATGACTTGCACTCAATATGTTATTGGAAATAAGAAACCACTTGGCTAGATCAATAATAGATAAAAATAATAGAGGAACAATTCAAGAGAGTATAAAAGAATACGGAGGATGACCTGAAAAATAATATTATCTCTCTCTCAAGTTATTTGCACTAATTTCAATTTTTTAACTAAAATATAATTTAAATTTATTTATACTAATATTTACTTATTTTTAAAAAATTATATTTATAAAATATAAGTCTTGTAGTTTTTAAATAAAAATTTTTAAAAACTTTTAGAAAATGTAAATAAATAAAATTTAAGTCAAAAAACTTAAATGATACAAAGAATTTAAGATAAAGAGGGTAACACATATAAAAAAAACATAAATAATGATGGATTTAAAAATTCACTTTTTGCATAAGAACAAATAACTAATTCATCTTGTTATGTTAAACATGTCCATACTTATATTAGTTGATTCAAACTAGTAATGTGGCAAGGCAGTGGCGGTCTTCTCTAGCACTTTGTCGCGTTGTAGAGAGGGTAGCTTTGTCCCCTATCCTTCTTGAACGCCAGGATCCCACAATGAGTCTTTGGGAGGATCTCCTGTAGGATCTTCACAGTTTCATTGTGCAAGGTCTCCACCATTCATCAGTGTTCCCACTGGGAGCATCAAGTTGATGTTCAAATGATCAAGCAAGATGCTTGAGACTCTTATAGAAGGACTCGAGGTCCAAATCCCTACAACAAAATACAAGGTCAGAGGACCTCGAAAGTGTGTTCCCAAGAAAAACCATCCAATACTTAAGTCAGTAAGAGGCCATAAGGGGAGAGAGGCTTAAAGAAGTGCAAGGGCAGAGTATTCGATGTACCTAGGATCTCTTAGGGGGCTGCCTTTTATAGGCCCTGAGATACCGTAGTTGAGAAATGGGTTCTTTTTATAACATGATTAACTACGTGATCACATGGATCTTTCATAATGTGTCTCTCCAATAAATGGGTGCCCAATAAACTCATCAACTCATGAGGCACGTTTCATGTAATCATCTAACAACTGGCCTTAGACTAAATTTTTATTTAAATTTGGCAAGGCCTCTTTACTTTATCTTCAATGAGCTATACTCCTAATGGAAACATTAGCATTTCAGATTTCAGCATAAATGAAAGAATCAGTGAGCAAAAAAAAGGAGAGAAAGTGCCGATGGAAATGAATATTTCAACAAAAAAAGTGAAATTAAAATACAAATTCTCATATAAGTCATTTTGCATTTATAAATGAGTTTCCTTTTTAAAAGCCATAGTATACCGTCAGGTGATGAGCGTCGTACGAGCTTAGCGCCTCGTGGGTTGGAATATGTATAGGTGGCTTCTATACTTTTCTATTTTAATAGGGAATCACGTGACCTGGTAGCGAATTCCAAGCAGAATCCATTTCGACTTGCTTTCCATTAACGGCGTTTGGTCACATGATCGCACACGTGCAACTTCGATCTATTGCCTGGACCAACTCGTCCTGAGTTGGAAAGTTTAAGGGCTGTTGATGACCGGCTTTTATTATGGGGACCAACTCGTCCAAACTGAAAAAGTTTGGGGGCTTCAAACTATATTTAGACTAAAGAAAATAATCCAATTTGCTAGAGTTGTCCATTTAGATGTTAACTAGGTCAAATTTGATTTTCATGTACTAATTGAACCTAAATCAATTTGTTAAATGTAAAATTTTGCAGATTAAAAGAGATCGATGGTCAAGTTTGGCTTTGGCTATTTTTTTTTTTTTATGGTGGGATTTCGATAATTTTTTTGGGCTTTAATTGGATGATTCCTAGCTAGGGAAGGCTTGATTAAGCAAATCACAGTGAATTTGTTTGGCTAAAGATTGAGGAATGATTGAGAGATAGAATTGAAAATTCAATTTGAAATGCTCAAGTTCAAGCAGTTTGAGTCCTATTACATGCACCTAATTCAGCAAAGATTAAAGTGACTTATTATGGCGTCTGATTTAATCGGCCGGATCGGGTCATGTCTCTGTGATGAAAATGGCGGGTCATCTCACTGTTTGTTTGGTTGAATTGCCTTTGCGTTGCAGTTCTTTGAATTCAATTCTTTAATAGTTTATTTTACTATCAGAATAATAAACAAATGGGAGAATGACACAAAAAGTCCTAAAACGTTTTAGTTTTTGACGAGTTAGTTCTAAAATTGAATGATTTGATAAAGTAGTCCTAAAACTATGGAACTGTCAGCTCTGTTGGTCCTACTTTGAATGTTTTATCAACCAGCTGACGAAAAAGCTGATGTGGCATTTAACGAGAGTCAAAATGTTGACATATTAACTCTTTTTGACACAATGGGTAAACATGGGAAGTGAATCGCTCAAAATAAAAAAGAGAGTGATTAGAACATGGTTCGCCCTTCTTATAATTTTCTTCCATTCTCAACCAACAGAACCACACAAATAAAATTTTCTTACTAAAAATATTTCTTTATTTTCAGTTTTACTATTTTTTTTATCCAAAACTAATTTTATTGAAAACTAATACTCTATCTAATTAATAATCACTTAAATAAATTTTTTTAACAAGTAACCCATTTTTTTAATTTTTTCGTACTTAGCCAAGAAAATGAAAAATGAAAAAACCAAAATTTTTCCAAAAAATATTTATAAATCCCTTTAATCTTCTTGAAGTACATGTTCAGGAATAATGAAAAAAAATTTTATAATAATTTCCTACAATTTTTATTAATCTTTTTTTTATAATAATGTCATCAAATTTGATAATCTCTTATTCTGCAACCTTTTTTGGATTTCATTGAAAACTAATTTCATCCCCTGCTTTTTTGGATTTTTCGACGTCCTCTACCACCCCACCTGCCAACAACACCACCCAAGCTCCGTCTCACACCTCTTTTGCCCAGCTCTGCTCTTCCCAGCAACATGAAAGGCAGCCCCTCGCCCTCCCGCTTGTCTCCTAACCTGTCTCGTCCATCACCGCGTGACTAGCAACAGAGTCTTCACTGCAGCGCTCTTCCGCCTTAATCTCTGCCCTCACTCGAAATCAGACGGTGAGCAGTCGACCTTGGTCTAGTGCGATTGTGATCGATAACAATTGGGGCAGGAATTTTTCTGGGTTTTAGGATTTTCCGCTTGGGAAGCCCGAAATTCGCTTATTTACATCGAAAGGAAGCTATTTTTCGTCATTTGGATCAGGAATTTTTCTGGGTTTTAGGATTTTCCTATTGGGAAGCCCCAAATTTGCACTACGTCTCTCCAATCTGCGGCGTATCGCCAAAGGAGGAAGAAGATGGCAAGAGGAGAAAATCGTGTTTTAATCACTATCTCTTTTCATTTTGAGCAATTCATTCCCTATGGTTCCCACTAATGTAAAAATGAGTCAATAATTCAAATTTTAACATCTGTCAAATGTCACATAAGCTTTTCCACTGGCCAGCTGGTAACGCATCCAAACTAGAACTGACAGAGCTAATGGTTCCATAGTTTTAGGACTACTTTGTCAAGTTGATAAAATTTAGGACTAACTTGTCAAAACTTAAAAAGTTTTAGGACTAATTTTGTTCTCCCCTAAACAAATGAAGTACAATGTGTCATGTACCCTAGTAAATATACCCTTGGAATATATTTGGTTCAAACTTGAGTAAATGGCAACGAGGGCAATTTTGAAATTAAAATATAAGGTGATGAGTAATTTTGCCATTAAAATATTTTTTCAAACAAATTTGTTATGGATGTTTTCGAAATAAGCATATTTGTTACTACTGTTAACGACATGTTAAGACATGTTAAGAGAGTGATGACGTAGTAGTATTTTGTTCATGTAGAACCGATGTGGAGGCACCGATGGAAATATAGTTCTTTCACTTAGCAATTGGTAAAAACGAAAAACCATAGTATAGTCACTCAAATTATATTTGTTCCCCTTTTCTCACCATAATCTTTTACCTCAAACACCAAAACCACCATCTCCAATGTATATTCCTCAAATTGCTAGAAATGGCAAGCTAGAGAAGTACACCAGTGAGTTTTTCTACCACAAATTCCCCTTCAACTTACTCACAAAATTGCCACGATCTTAACCCCAACTGCAATAACTCAGGCCCATGGATTCACTCAACTCCAACAGAGGTAATTGTTGGGTAGTTGTTGCTTGATGATCATAATTACTGACTAATTGTTGCTATCATTACTCCCACCTAGCCGCCGCCACCCTGTCTCATACATTGTTGTGGTTCTGAATGCATCACTAGTAACCAATGACACTATATCGAGGAGGAGATGGGGATGCCTCTTGTCCTCGCCATGCCTCATGCATGATCTACAGCCATCAGAAGACCCCCGCTTCATTTGCCCATCCTGGATGTTGGCACCGTCATCAAAGTTAAAGCCTAGCCTCCTGATCATCCTAAAATTGTCATTGTTGAGAGAATTGGGGACATACCCATTTTTTGACCCATTTAACCAGCAAATCCGATCGAATGCACCAATTGTATGGTTGATGTGTCTAGCATTTTTATCCAACTAATCCAATTCAACCCCACCCTAACAGAATATTCTTTGTATTAGTGGAATATTTCCACCGTTAAGTGTCATTGTAGTAAATATCTCCCTATTTTAAAATATTGATGGCAAACATGCCCGTTTAAAAAACACTAGCAGAAAATTTACCTAAAAAATACTTTAATGATGAAATTGCTCTCCACCCTATACTTTAGTGGTGAAATTGCCCTTTTTACCTTGAGTAAATGTATGTTTTCAAACTTGAGTAACATATGGTAACCTATGCTTCTCCTCTTCTAAAACTTACTATTCTAATTGTCATTATGCCTGTACTTTTCAAGTACCTACTGCAGTGGGGTGGATGGTTGGACTCATAGTGAAGTACCTAATTGAGTGTGTCACAATGGCAATTTGGGTATTAAGTTTTAGAATGAGAGATTGAGGACTAAATTTTCCTACATATAAGCACTCATGCCAACAAATTATTAAAATCTACGATTTCATGGAAAAAAAATGAAAAACAATTGACCAAATTGACATTTGACCAAAACTCCCGTGACCAACATGGTTTAAGAAAGATGGTTACCACTCACGACTTTTGTAGTGTATTGGGGGACTGGAAGTCAAGCATTTGTTTCAATTAGGTCACCGAAGTGGTGAAATGGGTCCACTGAAAAGGTGTTAAGCCATGGGGTTCATGAGGGTGTCCAATAACTTACTTAAGTCACTGTCAAGGCACATAAGTTCAACGCTTTATGGGGTAAGGGTTTTTTTTTCTTTTCAGAAACAGAAGGGACCCAGGTCCCAGGCAGGTGTTCCATTTTCAGAGTTCAAGTTTTCAGAACAGTCTCCCAATCTTGGGCTCTATTCGATCCCCAGGAACAAGTTCTGGGTCCTCGAGTGGTGTTTTGCCAAGTAAAACTTTTTCATCAAAATTTTGGAAACTAAGAACATTGCTTTCAATTTTGCAAGAAATTATGAGCATGATTTCGGGGTTCCTACAGTGGGACTTGGAAACGTGGTGGACAGGATATGTTATACCCCAAAGCAACAAACTTTTTTCCTTTATGTGTATACAAAGTAAAGGAGGCACCTATTGGAGTTTGCAATTATCGCCTTAAGGACTTCATAAATGAAGAAATCAACATGCTAGTATTAAATAGAAACAAAAATTTCTCTTTAAACTAATAGTTTATTTGTTCAATACCAGAAAAGCCAATTCTATAGGCTGGTGGATTGCTATTGATTTCCATTTGCTATGAACTATAATGGTTATTGCTTGGTCCTTGTGATTGAAGGGTCCCGAAAGATATAATAATGAGCAATGGGATCGGAAGGAAGCAGATGGAAATTAAAAAAAAAAACAATATATATATATATATTAAAGCTGGTTTCTATGCTTTTACCTGACACATTCTATGGCCATAAATCTTTTATATGCTTATCTACGAGAAAGTTTATTCAGCCATTTTTTACTTTTTTTTTTTTAATAAAAGACGGTGTGCATTAATGTAAGCTGAATCCAAAAGATATATAAAGCAATTGGAAATGACGCCTCTCAACAGTCTCAAGATGTTCGATATAAGGAATAAAGGGTCCTTTTAGCTAAGGCAAGGGCGATATCATTTCCTAAGCGTCTGACAAAAAACAACGAACAATGCGCAAAAGAATTTCCTAATATTCTAGCATTATCTAACAAAACTCCAAAATAAAATATGGAATGAGAAGTTCTTTTTAGAAGTTTAAAAATTAAGCACAAGGAATACGGCCGGGTCAAAATCAACAAAGTCAAAAAGTCAAATCAAACCATAGAGGCCCTGGTTTTGCTGACTAATCAGCCAAACAGCCACAAAGTTGTTTTCTTTACGCTATAAAAGTGGAGTGTAACAAACATTTTGGGCAATCTTGGCTAGCAGTAAAGCAAATTTCTAGGCTTGTTGAGATTATTGCGAGTTCAGCTACAAATTTATGCACAGCTGTTTCACCCAGATTAATATATGACAAGAAAGCAATAAATAAATACGGGGAATTTATAATTTGTTTCCAATACTGTTGTCGCAATTTTTTTTTTCTTAAATATGCATCTTTTCAAAAGTACTTTACATTGGTTAGTGCCGTGTGTTACTGTATACGGTGATTGATTTTAATTTGTTTCACATTTTATTTAAAAAATGCCTTTTTAATTTGTTAATATTTGTTTAATTTATTTGCTTCTGGTTTTTTAAAGAGACATGAATTTAGACAAATGCAATCTATTTTCTTTATTTTTTTTAAATTTCCTTTCATTTATTTAGTTCTTTACCTAACTGTATAGGGTGATATATTTGACTTTGATTTGTTTCACGTTTTAGTTAAAAAATGCCTTTCTAATCTGTGAATATTTGTTTAATTTGTTTGCTTCTGGCTTTTTAAAGAGGTATATGGATTGAGAGAAATGCAATCTATTTTTTTATTTATTTTTTATTTTTTAAAATTTCCTTTCATTTGTTAGTTATTTACCTAACTGTATAGGGCGATACGTTTGATTTTTTTTTTCCACGTTTATCAACAGAATGTCTTTTTCTAATTGCTAATATTTGTTTAATTGCTATTTCCTATGAACTTCTGTGTGCAAACTATTTTTTTTTTTTGTTTCTTTCTACTCAAGCTTTTATTATTTTTTATCAGTTATCAATTTCTTCTTACTCAAGCATATGCCTACACTTTTTGTTCACTATTCTTCCATACAAGGAAGCAAACAAACATTAACTCTCATTATCGCTACATTTCTTATTTCATTTTGCTTAGCAGAAATTTTGGTGACTCTCTTACAATTTCAAACATTTTGCCTATGTATTGTGAATGCTCCTATATTGTAAGACTGTTTTTTAAGCTATGGTCCAACCAAACACTTTTGCAACCGCCTACTTGCTCTAAATGTATTTATAAGTTTGGTGTGGTAGAATAGATTATGGCAAGCATTCTATCTTTGAACAATATGATATAATCGCCCATTTTGAGAATTAAATCCAATATTCGTTCCTTCTACCATCGATATTGGATGATTTTCTATCCGCTCCTTTCTCGAACTTGAGGGTCTTTGGTATTTCGTAGTCAACTAGTGAAAGGCCTGTGCTTCGCTATGACTTGGGGGAAATGTTATTCGTATTATTACTTTTGTACTAAACTGCTGAGTTTTCATAATGGGAGCCTCAACCATAAGAAAACAAACTTCTCTATACCTTGATTCAATTATCTCGATAAACACAACTCTCTACACACATTGCCCCCAACTTTTTTCCCCTAACATATAAATCCATCTCAAATTCCAAAAAAACAACATTATAAGGAGCAACCTATAATAAACATACATTTCTAGCCTACAATACAAACACTCGGGAAGTCCTTAATCAAAAAAATCAAGGCTCAAAAGTCCCTCAACACTACGATTTTCATCAAGGATATAATTGTAATATATAAGGAATTTAATGATCTAAATTGCAAAAAACCTAAATATGTAGGACTGTCATCTAAACTAGAATTATAGAAGCAAAACATGTATCATCATTTTAAACCTGATGTAACTTGCACCTCTCCAAACTACAATACACAATATGACACAACAACACAACCTTGAGGACCAAAACGAATATTAACCCCTACCCTTGGACAGTTATTAGCTCCCCGTCCCTCCTTTATCCTTTAATGTATTATATAGATATTGTAATACCCTTTTTCAAGTAAAATAGTCAACTAAGACATTGTTAGCCTTCTAGATGCAATGTAGGTAGAAAGGATAGATTAAGGTTTGGGAAGCGCCTTATTTCTTTTTTAGTGAAAAAAGCATATCATTAAAAGAGAGAAGAAGGGGAAAAGGGAAGGATGCTGAAAGGCTCAGTTACTGTATATGAGAGAAAACCACCTAAGGTAGATTAAAGAAACGGGTAAAATCTAAATTTAGTCCCTTAATTATTCGGTTTGTCCTAAACTGGTCCCTTAACTCTAAAAGTGCCTATTGGGGTCCCCTAACTCATATAATTTGTCCTATTTTAGTCCCTACCGTTAATTCAGGCGTTAGTTTTGATAGAATTTGCCTACATGGCACACTCTGCCACATGGCTTCCTCTCTAACTAAATTGGATGACCATATTGTACAAAAATGAAAAATCAGACCTAAACTGACATAAACAATAATCTGAGAAACTTGAGACACAAATATCCCAACTTCTATATCTTCCATGAGATCCGATCTCTAGTGCGACAGTAGTGCACGTTCATCGGTGATTCGAGCGGCAAAGACGCGTTCATCAGCGATTCAAGAGGCCGGTTAGAGATTCGATCGGCGATTTGATGGCAGGGGGAGGCCACTGTGATTCTTTCCACCTCTCCGTCAATATCCGTCACCGTTCAACTCATTCGACGCCGCTGTGATTCTTTCCACTTCTCCGTCGATTTCCATCACCGTTCAACGCATTTGATCTTCATCTTCGATCTCTGTCATTTTCTGTCTCGAATCGCCGCTTGAATCCCTCCTTCGTCGTCTTCTTCGCTGCTCGAATCTTTGTCGATCTCTATTGTTGATTTCCGCCTCCGTACTAGATCTTCTCCTCCAGTGGTCCGCCTCTGCCACCATCTTGGTTTATTTGCCTCCGGCTCGTCAGTCTCCCACTCCGTTCACTGCCTCCAGTCATCCGCCTCCGTCGTCTGCTCTTCCATTTTGACAAGTAGGGTTTATCTATATTTTAGATCATATGATTTTGAGTTTGTGTCAGTTTGTGTTTAAATTTTATATCTGTACAAAATGGTCACCTAATTTAGTTAAAGAGAAAGCCACGTGGCATTATGGGTGCCACATGGGCAAGTTCCATCTATATAACGGCTTAATTAACGAATGGAACTCGAATTGAACGCGCTGCTTGAGTTAGGGGACCTTAATAGGCACTTTTAGAGTTAAGGGACCAGTTTAAGACAAACTGAATAGTTAAGGGACTAAATTTGGATTTTACCCTCAAAGAAACTATTATCTGGGACCAAAATAGTTAGTGGGAAAGTTATTCTCATCTTGTTTACTAAAATTGCATTAGAAATGAAGTTGGGGCCATTGAGAGATATGAGTACCCTAAGTGTCTGCCTTAGAAACTTGTTCAAAAACTTGTTTAGTGAGCATGTCCCCAGCCGCATTTCCTTCCTTAATTGTGTGCTAGATCCAAAGCACTTAAATTGAGCCCTATGCCATCTACAATCAAAGATAAAAGGCATTAGATTCATAAGAGTACATTGAGGTAAACTCAAAAGTTTTATTGTAACCACTAAATTCATCTAAATGATTAAAGGATCAAGCTTGAATTGACTGGCAATTTTCAATCCTTCTTTAAGTGCCCAAAACTCTGCCATCAAGCTTTTAGCCATCCCAACATTCCTTACAAAAGCTACGACAAAGTCACCATTTTCATTTCTAAAAATGCCTATGCACTAGTATTGCCTTGTAATGGACTTGAAGATCTATTAATATTGAGTTTATACACATTTAAAGGAAGGGGAGTCCAATTAATATTAATAATAGTGGAGACCTTTTGATTACCTGTGTTAACAAGTTTAATAACCAAATATTTAAAGGCCTACAATGTGATTTTATGCACATTGGAATCAAAGGAAAGATTTATATCCTTAAAGATCAGCTATTTGCAAGTGCACCAAATTTCTCAAAAACAGTAGTGGATTAGAAGATCAAGGGATACTATTCACAAATGAAAATATAGAATTTTGACAATTCACATTCAAAGATTATTGCCAAGAAATACCAAATAGATAAAAAGAATTGTTAAATAGGGCAAGTAAACAACAAATATTTTAGGTCTTCATCCTCAACACCACATCTTTTACAAATCTTATCAACATGAAGACCCTTTTGGCTAAGATTTTTGTTTTTTTGCCAATATAGAGATTTCTATTGATTTACCATTGCAGTATAAATAGGGGGTGAGAAAAATTTCGGTTATGTCCAAAATAACTGAATAACAGAAAAAAAAATTACAATTTTCTGTTAAAACCAGGAACTAATATAGAAATTTGGTTCAGTTTTTAGTTTGCCTCAACTAACATTCAGTTAACCGAAATAACTGAATTTTTATTTTACTAGTATTTATGTTTGAGATTTGAAAATGGTTATGTGTATGATGAATGTTTGTTATATGTATGTATGTAATGTTTAGATTTGGAATGAATTATAGATGTTTGTTATGTGATTAGAATGTGTATTTAGATTGAAATATGTGATGGGTGTTTGAAATTTTAAAAGTGTATGCATAGAATTTGGTTATTTCAAATGAAAACCAAATAAAAAAAAAATTCTGGTTATTTTGATTTTCAATTATTTTAGTTTTTTTTTCTTATAATTCGGTCTATTTGATTATTAGTATATAAGACAAAAAAAATGAAAAAATTTAGTTATTCGATTTCGGTTAAAACCAAAAAAACTGAATAAGCACCCCTAACTATAAAGAAAAACTCTATATTGACCACACCCAGTTCTCATGAGCATAATAAAAGGATAAAATCCATGGTAAATCACCTATCTTATTTTTTTATACTAATTGGGTACCTGACCTTAAGATTGTCCTAGCGAGCTACCTTTCTTCTTATTGCGTGACCTATCTAAGTACTTTTAGTTAATTTCACCGTTAAATAGAATGGAAATGATGAAATGACGTTAAATAATATTAAAATAAAATTAAGGAAAAATTTCACTTGTCGTCCCTAAACTATATCCAATGTTGTTTATTTGTCCCTAAATTATCAAATGTTGCTTAACCATCCATAAACTATATTTAGTGTCGCTTAATCATTCTGTTGTCTATCATACTATTAAAGATGGATGAAAAAATGCTACCACATCAGCAACCACATCATTTTTCATGCCACATCAACAACAACATAATTTTTCCATCCATCTTTAACAGTTGTGATGGATGGTAGAATGATTAAGCAACACTGGATATAATTTAGGGATGATTAAGCAACATTTGGTAGTTTAGGTATAAATAAGCAACATTGGATATAGTTCATGGACAACTAGTGGAGTTTACCCTAAATTTAAAATGACAACTTTAATCCTCAAACTGTTTCAATCACTAATTCTAACCCCAGAATTTCCACCCGAATCAATTATACCCCAAAACCCTAATCTTTTATCTTTACTGCCAGCTCAGCTACTAACCCTGTCGTCGGCCGCACTCTAGACCAAAGACCCCCTAACTGCCACATGCAAAACAACCCAAAATCCCTAGCTACAAGCCATTAGCCTGGCTACCAACCACCCCCCAGCCACAAGCCTAGCCGTCGACTACCCTCAAGCACCCCAATGCCGACATTGATCATGTAGATTGTGTAGATCGGGCATTGATTGTGTAGATCACCACAATCTACACAATCGATACCCCTTTCTTCTTGCAAGAGTCTTCGGCAGCAAATAAAAAATATGATAAAAACCCCAAGTGAATCGATAGCGAGTCACAACAATCTTGGTTGGTGTGGAAAACCCAGGCGGGATACAACAAATTGATAGCCAAAACTTTGCTGTGTCTGTTTCATTCTTGTGTGGAATTTAAGGGGTTAATGATGCATCTTCGTCATTCTTGTTCTTAGAATGTTGGTATGGCAATTAATGGAGCTTACGAACTGATGATTTTTCTGTTTATGTTAACATTAAATGGGTTTATGGAGGTGGACAATGAGTTAAAGGGAAGAGATTTGAGAAGAGTTAGGAATTAGAGTTAATTGTTTTGTAATTTATGTTGGTTATTGATGTTTTTATGGCTGAAAGAAGAAAATTTAAAAGTTTGGGTTTAGTATTAATGTTGAATAAGTTTGGAATGCTTAAAATCATTGATTGGAAAAGTTTAAGGATTAAAATTGTTATTTTATATTTATTTAATGTTAATTAATGTCGTATCATCATTTTCAATCCGATTTAACAGTGAAATTGATGGAAAGTACCTAGATAAGTCACGCAATAAGAAGAAAGGTAGTTTGCTAGGACAATCTTAAGGCAAGGTACTCAATTAGGACAAAAAAATAAACTAGGTAACCTACCATGGATTTTACCCCATAATAAAATTAAAAGCAAAATTTAAAGAACACACATCCTTCTTAATAAATCATTGGAAGCACCTTATTGTTTAATGGGCAGAAATCTCAAATTTGCCACTAGTATTTTGAGTTAGGGGATATGCTACTATAATTTTTTTTTGTCCAATCTCCCACTAATGTTTTAAAATGAGCTAGATATGTCACTGAAGTTTTAAATTGGAAGTGGATATGCCACTATCTGTTAAAAAGCTAACGAAAAACGTTAAAGTAACAAGTTTTAAATTTTTTAGGTAATAATACAAGTTTTAACAAACTTTAAAGATCTTTTGTAATTAGATTTTCTCTATCTTGAATGTTGGCGAGAAGATCAGTTTACAAAGATGAGGGAAGGGTGACGGATGATGATTCTTTGCTTTCAACACGATTTCTTGTTGAATTATCCTCCCCTTTTCTAATATGTCATTTTTATTTCTAAATCCATCTTTATCGAGCTGAAAATGTTTAGTCTCAGCTTCAACTGTTGGTTCAATATGGAGTCAAATGGTAGAGATGGATATCGAACATAAAGGCAGATTAGATGTCGAAGATGGAGGGAGGGTGGCAATGAGGCTAAGGTGCTAGTGACAGGTACGACAATGGGGCTAGGGTACTAGTCATAAAGATCGTGACAAGGCTGGGTTGCTAGTGGCGAAGACGACAATAAGGTTAAGGTGTTGGTGATGGACACAGTGACAGGTTTAGAGCACTGATGGCAGATATCATATCTTTTTTAAAATTCTCAAAGATCCTATTATTTTTTAAAAAGATACATAATAATCATAGGATTTCAAAATATGCTATTTTTACCATTTTTCATTATTTTTTAATGGACAGTGGTACATTTGAGTTATTTTTGGAATATTAGTGGGAGATTAAGTCCAAAAAAATTATAATTACATATTCACTGATAATAAAAAATATTAATGACAAATTTAATATTTTTACCTAATTTAATGCAAGAGAGCCTAAGAAAATTGAATAGTGAAAAGTAATCAAACGTTTTGAGGAATGAAAGATCTCGGAATGCGACGCGAATTGAAGATCTTTTTGACATTTTTTCAATCAAATGCCTTTCACAGCTGACCAGACCGACCGGGTGAACCATGGAATAAATAAACCCTAAGAATCAATAAACATCATTAAACAGGCATTATCATTGATGTGACCTGTAGATGGCCTCCATAATCATAAACACAAGTCACTATTTAATTGACTTTTTATCAATTCCAACAAATCAAGGCAAAGAAAAGAACAGCAGCAAACACACAAACCAAGTACCCTGCCTCTGTCAGGTCCTTTCTCCTTCACTCACTCAACTCTCTTCCTCTCTCCACCATGAAGCCACCGCCGGCGCCACCTTATCTCCTCCTCCTCCTTCTCTTCTTCCTCGCCGCTACTCTAGCAGCCTCAGACGTCATGAAACCCCTCAATGACACAGCGGCGCCCTCTCCTTCTCCTTCCCCCACCATCGCCACTCCTTCCTCCTCCGGCTCCACGTTAGACCCAAAACAGCTAAGAGCCCTCCAATCCTTCGACATCCCCACTGTTAGAGACCCCTGCATCCAGCCGTCAGCCCACAACGCCACCGTCTGCGACGCTTCCAAGCCATTCCGTCACCTCGTCTCCCTCCGCCTCTCCAACTGCTCCTCAGACCTCTCACTCTCTCTCACCGCTCTCAAGTCCCTCTCCTCTCTCCGCACTCTCTCTTTCTCTGACTGCCACGTCCCCGCCGTCCGCTTCCCCTCGGACCTCGCTCTCTCCCTCACTTCCTTTTCCTGCGTCCGCTCCCTCCACCGCCTCTCCGGCGTCTGGCTCTCCCGCCTCCGCAACCTCACAGACCTCACCGTCTCCTCCACCCCCGTCAACACCTCCGGCCTCTACGTCATCCTGGGCAACATGGTTAAGCTCAAATCCCTCACCATTTCTCACGCCAATCTTACCGGAAATCTTCCCAGACACTTGCATTTGAATCTTACCCACGTCGACTTGTCCGACAACGAACTCAAAGGCAAGATACCCGTTTCCATCACTCTCCTGGAAGATCTCGAGCACTTGAATCTTTCCTCAAACAGGCTCACCGGAGAGATACCCAACGAGCTCGGAGACATGATTTCGCTGAAAAATCTCTCCTTGGCATCGAATTCCCTTTCCGGGACGATCCCGGACACGATGTCGGCGATGCCGGGTCTGATCCACGTTGATCTGAGCGGGAACCAGCTGAACGGAACCGTGCCGGCATTTTTCTCCAAGATTAAGGAATTAAAGGCGCTGAATCTGGAGAACAACAAACTCCATGGGGTCTTACCTTTCAATGCGAGCTTCATCAAGAGGTTGGAGGTCTTCAAGATAGGTGGGAACAGCAATTTGTGCTACAATCACTCTGTCTTATTGTCGAACCTGAAGCTTGGGATTGGCCGGTGCGACAAGCATGGGTTGCCGGTGTCTCCGCCGCCGGCGAAGGAGGAGTCTTACGGCCGGGAAGAGACTGACGACTATACGGACAACGAGGATGATTCGGGGCGGAAGGAGAAGAAGCATCACGGACCAAGTAAGGTGGTTCTGGGCGTGGCCATTGGGCTTTCTTCCTTGGTTTTTCTTATCGTTTTCTTGGTTCTCATCTCCAAGTGGTGTAGCTGACGGAGGACGGATAATCGCTTTGGTTTTCGAAGGAGGAAAGATTGGCAATTAGAATTTAGATGAAGTGAGAAAGATCGTTTATTAAATATTTTTTAGATGAAAAATTGAAACTTGGAGGATTCATAGAATTGAAATATTATTTTTTGGCTGCTGATCAGGAAGATTTTCTTTTTTGGGTCCTCTGTTCCTATGATTTTGTATGGGACTGATCAATGTGACAATTTTTCTTAATGGAGCAGTTCTTTTATTTATTTACAAACATAATTTAGCATCGGGCCCTTATAAGGTGGGGATCCTTGATCTTCACAAATGCATGAGGTGTCTCGGTTGTCGGTTGGATGGCCCGTGAACCGTGACACTTCAGTCACATAAATAAGACGAGCAAATAAGTGGACAAACATTCCAACACATAGGATTTTATTAGTGCAAAAGTTTTATCAACTGGTCTAAAGATTTCAACAATACCCGTCTGAACCGCTGGTTTTTCTGAACCAAGTCCCATGTATCAGATAATCGACACACTTATGTACCTGGACCGAAATCACGTAGCTTCAATGAAACAGCTTTGTTCAATAGGTAACTTGGAATCGGGGTTTCATCAGCTGGTTAGTTATGACCTGACCTGTGAGACTTGAAGGATGCCTCACCAGAACCCTCTGCAGGAACAGCGTCCATCCCTGAAATGGTGAAACCGACTTGAGTCTCTCAGGACGATCTCCCGCTTGGTCTCTTTGGATATGAACTTGGCCGTCTCATGGCAGTCACCACATACCTGTACATTTTTTGTTACTCGTATGGTTTTTCCGGGGGGCAAGCTTAATACTCCGAATGCGATAGCTAGTTTCTCACTGTGCCCACAGAGAGCCATTTCTTTCCCCATTTCATCTGCATTGATCAGAGCATACTTCATTTCTAAAACATGGCCATCGTCTTTCATCCTTCTTCTTACCCTCCTTAACAGAGACTCGATTTTTCTTGATTGCGGGTGAGAGCTGTCACCAGAAACAAATAGATTAACTTTCCCCTTGTTCTCTATCCAACTACACCCTGGGTTCTTTTTCAGGCCTCTGCTACTGATCTCTTCCGTCATTTCCTTCACTTGTTCCCACTTCTCTGCCTCTGCATAAATGTTTGCTAAAAGAACATAATATCTTGTATTATCTGGTTCAATGTTGAAGACATGTTCTGCAACTTTCTCTGCTAGCCCAACATCATGGTACACCCTGCACCCAAAAAGCAGAGCTTCCCAGATACTTGCATCTGGTGGAATTGGCATTCTTTGTATAAAATCATATGCCTCCTCCAAGTTACCAGTCCGAGCAAGAAGATCCACCATGCAAGCATAGTGCTCCAACTTGGGCTTGATTCTGTACTCATGTTTCATTATATTATAGAATTTCCGACCTTCTTTGAGTAATCCAGAATGGCTGCAAGCATACAATATAGAAGCAAAGGAAACTTCATCAGGCCTGATTCCTGCATCCCGCATCTGATTGAAGGCAGCAATAGCTTCAACGCCATATCCATGCATGCCATAACCCGCAATCATCACTGTCCATGAAACCAGATCCTTCGAGGGAATCAAATCAAACAGCAGACATCCAAGGCCTAGCACTCCGCACTTCACATACATGTCAACAAGTGCATTTGCAACACGTTGATCAGAAGAATGCCCGTTTCTTAATATGTAAGCATGGACTTCTCGGCCTCTATCAAGAGCAGAAAGACTTGCACAAGCTGGAAGAATGCATGCCATTGTAACACTGTCTGGTTTCCATTTTCTTTGCATTCCAAAAAACAGTTCAAAAGCTTCATTAGGAAGACCATTTTTGGAGTAACCTCCTATCATGGTATTCCAAGATACATTGTCCTTCTGTGGAATCTTAGAGAAGACCTCTATCGCATCTTCCATGCTTCCACATTTAGCATACATATCCATGAGAGCATTAGAGAGGAACAAATCCATTTCTATATCATTTTCTTCAATGTACTCATGTACCTCCTTGCCATGTTCCAGTGAACCACTACAAGCACAAACGTGAAGTATGCTAGTAATTGCAACCAAATCCAATTTAAGTCCTGCTCTTTCCAGTTGATGAAATAAACTGATGCCCTTATCAGACTGACCTTCTCTGGCAAAACCTGCGATCATGGAAGTCCATGAAACAATGCTTCTTCCGCTCATTCTCTCAAAAATTTTGAAGCTGCTTTCCGTGTCACCACATTTCGAGTACATATCCAACAGTGTATTGTTAAAAGTGAGTTCTTTATCGCAACATGCTTTTATTGCCAAAGCATGAACAGATCTTCCCAACTCAAGGATACCAAGATTTGCACAGCCTGCAAGAACACTGAGAAAGGTAGCCAAATCCATATCAACTCCCAAACACAACATCTCTCTGAAGACCTCAATGCCCCTCTCAGCTAGACCATTCGCGACATACCCACTTACCATGGAATTCCAAGATATAATATCTCTCTCACGCAACCCATCAAACAGCTCTCGTGCACTCTCTACCCTTTGGGCCCTAAAGTAAAAAGCCATCAAGGAGTTAACAACACTTGTACAACAACCAAACCCCAATCTTAATAGATACCCATGGACGCACTCACCATCCTTCAGACTTCCCAGAGAAGCAAAACACTTCAGAACACAAGAAAATGTATGAGCATTAGACTCAATTCCAACTTCTAACATCTCCCTGAACAAAGATAGGGTCTCCTTGTAATCCCCAATCTTAGCATACTCATTCATCATAAGGTTCCACAGAAAGACTTTTTCATTCCCAATCGTGTCGAAAATCCGCCTCCCTTCTCTTAAATCCCCGCACATTACATACATGAACACAAGCTTAGCACCCAAGAGCCCGTCAACAACGACACCATTATAATCAATAATGGAATGAACTCTTCTACCGTTCTCCAGCGACTTGGAATCAGCACAAAGCTGCAATATGGAACAGTAAGTCTCTGGCCGTATTTCGAGCTGTCGAGAGATGTAAAGCAATTCCATGGCACTTTTAAGGCTGCCCAATTCGCAAAACTCGCATATTTTAGCATTGAAGTCAATTTCTCGGAAACCGGTGGTCTTCACTGTTGGTGCAGAGACATCAATGGCGGCGCGACAAGTATGAGATATCGGGGACGAACAAGTGATTCTTGAAGATTGGTTACAGGGAAAGCAGAGAAATTGGGACTTGGGTAAGCTCTCTCTAGGGCACTGGTTTTGAGCTGGAGGAGAAAAAGTGAAGCCTGCTACTCTTTGTGCCATGGAAAATGGATACCGGAAAAACCATAAAAGGGAAGTCTTTTGTTCTCTCAACCTCGAGTGAAAGAGCGCGGGAAAGAAGGAAGCTTCAAGGAGAGGTTTCAGCTGAGATAGATAATTTCCAGAAATCTGAGCAGACTCGGTCGAAGCTTTGAAAGTTGAAAAGAAACTGCGGCATGATTATTTCGGAAGTCCTACATTTTGCTTTATACTAACGGTTAAGTCTTGTATCTTATAAAATGAGCATGTTTAATTCCAAAAGTTTTATACTTGGTTTGTCGACTATCCACCGGCTTTACATCCTCACTAGTTAACATCATTAACTTAAAATTCATCTATAATAATTTTATCTAATTTTTAGAAGCATTTGTTTAGTTATGAGATGTATTTATCTAAATCTGATATGCATTTGTCTTAGAAAAATATCATCTTACATAGATTTGAAATACATTTATTTCGTTTTGATTGCATATTTGTTTTTTAGATGCATTTCTCTAATTCTAAGAAGCTTTTATTTTGGATTGTGATTGTCTTTCTTAGGTTTGAGATATAATTTTGTTGCTTTAATTGTATATTTATTTCTGAGATTAATTTACCTAGCTATAATATACTTTTGAGTAGTTCTGATCAATATTTGTCTAACTTTGATATATATTTATTTTACTTCACTGTATATCTATTTCTAAGATTCATTTATTTAGTTCTAAGATGCATTTGTCCAGTTTTGAGATGCTTGTCTATTTATAATAAATAATTCTTACGTTTCATAAAAACTGACCCTTTTATTATTCATAGTAATTAATGTATGATTTTATTTCTTTCAAAATTTATTATAAAAATAAGAATATTTTATATGAAAATGAAACTTTTATAGATTATAGTTTCTAAATATAATTTTTAAGAAACTTTTTCAATACATATTAATATAAATATATTCATATCAAACTTCAGTTAAAAAAAGTGAAATGGCCAATTAATACGAAAGGGAAGGAGTATTTGTTTAGAATTACATCATCTTTGGATTTAGTCCGATTTACATCACTCGAACCTTGTTTGATAAGTGTTTGTTCCAAGGAGTGTCGCCGGAATTTTGTGGAAGAGTGAAGGCCTAGTGGCCGAAAGGATGAAGGATAGCAAAGGTACAAGGAGTTACTGGAGTAAGGGTAATATTAAAGATGATGGTGAAAATGATATATTCAGAAAACTAGGGGCCATGGTGTTAGGTAAAAGGTAAAGAAAACTTGAAATTGAAACTTGCATTTTTTTTATTATTTCATGTTTGTTAGGTGAGCAATTTTAATTGTTGGTGCAAATTTGCTCCCAACACAAAATGTTGGTTGCAAATCTATGCTTTTCAAAAAGGTTAATGACAATTTTTGCCTTAAAAAAAAAGTTTAGTGTCAAAATTACACTCTCCATAAACTTTAGTGGCAAATTTGTCTCTTTTCTAATTGGGAGAAGTTGAAGTGCAGGAGTTTAAAAACTATTAATGATATTTTCATACGTCTTGCTATGTGATGTATCTCTTTAGCTCAACTTTTATATTCTCTCCGTCCCACCAATCTTGCTCCATTTTCAATTTTGTGTTATCCTACCAATCTTGCATCATTGTCTTATTTAGTAAGTTTTTTCACTTACAATTTACTATACTACCCTCATTTCAACATTTACTTTAATTTAAAACTTCAATACACTAAACAAGAAAATCTGCTCTCATTCTTTATCAACCAACGAACAAGTAATTGGACCTCATTGGTGTGGATTCCAGCGAGCATCTAGAGGCAGTTGGAGGAAAGGATCTCTATGGAGATGATCTGGTGAAGTTTACACCAGTGGTCACTATAGAAATAAGAGGTCGTCTGGGAGACTGTCAACTATGGAGAAGTTAATATTATGGGCCGACGACAGATAAATAGATATAGAGAGAGAGAAAGATAGAGAGAATGAGAGAGACATAGGAAGGATGATAGAGAGATGGGAAGCTCAATTTGGATTCTATTATCTAGGAATCAAGGATGCCGGTGTGATGAGGCAAGGGGGTTGATGCAATGAGATAAGATTGTCGAGGAGGTCGGGGAGTTAGGGAGGTTAGGTCGAGGCAAAAGGGCAGCGGTGAGGAGGTTGGGCCCACACACGATGAGTGGTGGAGGAAAGAGAGGGGGATAGAGGGGTCAGAGCAAACCCAATGGAGAGAAATGGTGAACAAGCGATGAAGAAAGAGGTGAATAGAAGGGCAAAATTAAAAAGATGAAGAAAAATAGACATTTTTCTTAATAAGCATGCAAACCCAAATGGAGTAGAATTGTCAGGACATGGGGAGTAATTTTGAATATGGTTCTATGTAAATAATAATAATAATAATAATAATGTGAAACATTATCTTTTAAAAAGAAATGAGGATACTACCTTCACAATTTTTCATTTTATTGAAAACACTCACAACGACACTTACAATCTGATAGCCAAAGGCTATTGCCTCCTCGGTAGTAACTCCCTGCCAGAATATTGGCCGAGGAGTCTGACGTCACCCAAGAGATGATCTTTTTACGGACCTCGGAAGGTGCGAAGTCAAACACTATGAGCTCGAGACTTCGGTTAGCTCGTCAGGAATTCCGAGGACAACACCGTCTCCATCGAGGGGCCAAACTGACTGCCTCCGGGTAAGAGAGCCATCTCTCTGAAGCAAGGGAGAATCTCCCTGAAGGCAGAGGCCCCGAAGAGGATCTTCCCCGAACAAGAAACACCTGAGCAAGGGTATCCCCTAACTATGGGTGTGAGTCCCGAAGAAGGTGTTCATCAAGGGAACTCCCAGAACTATGGGATAGATCCCGAAGGAGGTGCTCGCACCGAAGGACGGATAGAATCCGAAGAGGGTGCACGCACCGAAGGGCGACCTCGCCCAGGGGACCTCGGGAGTACGGTATGAGCATTTAAGGAGCCTCTGACATGTCGCCCACAAGCCCTACACGTCACATCTGAACGGCGAACTGACACGCCGCAGCCGCCCCCGTCCTGACACAACCCGTCCGGGTCCAGGGCTAAAGGAGGCTGCAAACGGCTGCCTGTCCCCTAGGTCCAAAACTACAGATCAAATCCGACCGAACACGTGTCATGATCTGAACGGACCAGCTACTCCTATAAATACTAGGAAATGGGACTGGGCAAAGGATGGGCATTTTCCTCCCTCTGAGAAAACACAAAACAGGCAAGACACTTGATCCCTTAGTGTTCTTCCTCCACTTTCACTCAGAAAACTGACTTGGGCGTCAGAGGGTCCTCCCCGGAAAAGCAAACCTTGGACCTCCTAACCTCTTCTTTGAGCTTTTCAGGCACGCTCAGCTGGGAAACCAGAGCTCCAGGCGCTTGCCTCCTCAGGAAGTCTCTCCGCCTGTCAGCATGACAGCAAACGAAGATGCCTTGGGGCATCACAATCATAAAAGGAGTGTTCTACATCATATAGATGACAGAGCTTGGATCAAAACAAAGTAAAAATAAATCCTATCACCTGTGCTGCATAACAAATAAAACAACAGCATTTACATCCTTTACTATCCTTTGAAAAATTCAACAGTTCCTTTTATAGGGATGGTAAGATTTGACCTGACCTGATGACTTAGGCTAACCCACCCGAGTCCAATCCTGACCTAACCCAGTTTGACTAAAAAAATCAACGACCCGAACAGGAGAGCGTTTAGCCCAATTGAAGTGAAATTCGAAAAAACTCAAACCCAAATGACCAAAACCTGAAACATTCGATCTTGGAATGACCTGAACCCAAAATGACCGAACTCCGAAACTGACTTGACCTAACCTAAACCCAAAATCATCCAATGACTAGACCTGACATAACCGCATAAATATATGATTGGCATAGATTTAAAAAATTGTGATTTTTTATATATTCCTTACTTATCTAAATTACACATAAATTATGCTCATACAATTAAAAAAATTTAAAAATTCTATAAAAACATTTTGTTATTTAGGGGTCTTTGAAGAATAAATTAACAAAATAATATACTTTACGTGGGGGTCTTATAAAATTTAATAATTTAAAATTTTGCTTATATAGTCTTTTAAAGTATGCAACTGACATATTGGGTCTCATTTGATAGTTAAATTGGATGTTGACTAATCCAAATTGAGTAATAGTATATCCATTTAGGAAAAACTTTATTTATCGCACAAAATTTTTCTTTTCATTTTTTTAGTAATCCTTTACAAATTTGTTGAATTGTTGGATACTTGGATTGGTTATTTGGGTTTCAAATTTTAAGTTTGCAGCACAAACTTCAATTTGTCAATATAACATTAATTTAATATACTTAATTGTTTTAAATTAGGGTATTTAAAATTTTATTTAATTAATATGATTCTCTTCATTGTTTGAAATTTGATTCAATTAATTTCAAATATATCAAATTAAGGTATTTTTAGGTTTAGTCAAATTAAATTTTTAATAATTTTTTCTTCCACTAGTATTAACATTTTTGCCTTGCACCGTATTACTAATATTCCTATCTTGTATTAGTAGAAATGGTAAATACAAGATTAATCTTTAATTATTTATCCTTGAATTTGAATTTGAATTTAATTTACCATAAACCCTAAACTTAAACCCAAAAACCGTAAACACTTACTCTAACCTAAACCATAAACTTTTAATCCTCACTATAAATACTATACCTAAACTTGAACCTTAAACCCTAACTCCAATTGAAACCTTAACCTTAGCCATAAGCCCTCAATCCTAACCCTAAACCCTAACCTTAAAACCCTAAACCCAAAACCTTAACACTTAATCTTATTCCTAATTCTTATCCTAAACCTTAACAATTAATTCTAACTTTTACTATAAACGTTAACTTTCCTCATTTATATCCTTCCATATTTAATAAGTTTTATATTCAAGGCCTTCCATATTTAATAATTACCCTTTTTTAGAAACATCCATATTTAGTAAATCTCATGTTAAAAAAATTTCATATTTGGATTCTTTTAAAATAAGTAACTTTCATATTTAGTAAGTTTGATGATCTTGGTAGGCAATTATCAAAGTCTCTAAACTTTTAATTATAGTGCAGTACATACCTAAATTTTAAAAATTTTCCTTTTTTCAGTCACCACAATAATTGCAACATGGATCCCTAAATTTTTCAAATCTTTGCATTTTCAAACATAATTTTTAACATTTTGCAGTTAGTCACTAATAGAGTAATAGTAAACTAAAGTTATATTTTGTAGCAATTTCAAAGAAAAAGTTAGATATCACAACAAATTTTTTGGAACATAATTAAGAAACTTTTTATGAATTTTTTAATTTATCATACTAAGAAAAGAAAAATTAATATAAATTAATTGCACAAAAATTGAATTATTTAATTTAAATTTTAACAAAAACTAAACAAAAAGGTTGAATTGATTTAGTGATTTCAATATATATAGTAGTAACACAAACAAATCATATTGGTTAACCTGAGTTTGGACTGAAACCCGACCTAAAATTGTCGGAAACTAAAATTGACCTTACCTGTGTTGAACCTAAACCCAAGTAAACCCGACCCAACCCAATCTGAACCTGAAATTCACTCAATCTGAAATTAACCCAAACCCAACATAGATCTAAATTCATACTAATCCGATTTAAACCTGAACCTGAATGGTCTAACTCAAACATGACCCAACCCACCTAATTGTCATCTTTATCCTTTCCATCCAAATAGCATATATAGTGACAGCAAATAAACTTTCCCTCAGTTTATCTTTAAGGCTTTTACCTCTAGCTACTTTACTAAGCCAACAACAAACTTGATTCCAAGAACTAGGAAAACCATAAAGTTTAACAGAAGGCAAACCTTTTTTGAAGCACCGATTCTGGATATTAAAGATAATAGACATTAACTATAAACGCCAAGCATAAGATAAGAAATTTGTTGTAATGAATCAAGCAAAGCAGTGATCCTCTCTTCAAGTGGTTTCAAGTGTTTTTATTCAAGTGGCTTCCTCATGCCAAGCAGGCTAACTATACTATCTTCCACATATTTATCAACACCAACTATAAAATCATTACTCTTCTGCTGACTAATACTCAAGCCCAAAGGCTTGTGGAAAGCAGATATATAATACATATTCCATCTAACAGATTTTACAGAGGCAGCAGCAAATATCATCAAATTGTCAGCAAACAACAAATGAGATAAGCCAATTCTGCTACACTTTGGATGAAAGTCAACAACTATTTCATCAATAAGGTTAGACAAAAGCATGAGAAAAGTGCATATCCTTGCCTAAGGCCTCTCTTTCCTTTAAAGAACCCACCAGGGACCCTCAGGGCTAAAGAATCCAAGAATGTTCAAGGAGTTTCTCAAGAATTGTCAGCTCCCACTATTACAGGCTTTTTTCAGATCAAGTTTCAATGGCATCCTTGGAGAAACGTTTTGCCTACTCTTGCCACAACAAAATATTATCAATAATAAAGCGACCTTTAAAAAGGGCACCTTGACTAGAATTGGCAATTGTAGGCAAAACAGGCTGCAGTGGCTATATTCTGAAGGGTAAGATGCATGCATGTCCTTTGGTATCAAGTGGATGGCAGTAGCTATATCAGAGCAAACAGATTAATACCATACTTCTTTATCAGTTTTCTAAGTCTCTTTTTCTTTAATGGGTTGACCAAACCCCCTAATATTCCCACTGCACCACATAGCTATATAGGAAGGAAGAAATCAAACACATATTCTAGGCCCTGATCTCCTAAAAGGTGAGCAAACAAATTAGAAGAAGCTAATCCTCTTAACTTCCACTAATAGTTATCAGAACCTTTATTAGTCTCTTTTTCATTTCCTTCCTTAGGTTTACCAGGTGTTTCCTTGCTATCCTTTCTATTTTTAACAAGTTGATATTCTGACTCCCTAGCCTTGAGGTTTCAGGTTTATCCTTAGTTACCTCATTCTTCTCTGTCATGGCTTTTGAAGCAAGGATCATCCGCTTACTTCTTTAGCACCATTCTTTCTTTCCTTCCTAGGGTTCCTAGCAAAGGGATTACAATCCTACTCAACATGGCAATGTTCGATGATAGACATGAAGAACTTGTCCTGCCACACCCAATGAAATCGGGTTGATTTTGGCACGAGACTAACGCTACCAAAGTTAGTCAAGTTACCTTGAGCGTATTGAAACAAACATTTTGATGAATGTTGTATTCATTTCGTGTCTGCAGATACGGATTTAGCTTCCAATGAGCAAGTAGGCACTACAAGGGAGGAAAAAGCCAGTCGGTGGAGAAATGATGCAGATGGGGAGGGCTTCAAGTTAACATGGCCGCCATCAAGTTTTGCAAACCAATCTCCTATACCGTTGTAGAAGTGACGAATTTGATCTTCGTGATAGCTAAGGATTTGCAACTAGTGAAAGAAACGAATGAGAGCAACTGGAAATGACGACAAAGTTGAAACTACCAGAATTAAAACAACTTGCCAAAGCCAGAGGAATCAGGGGTTACTCAATAATGAATAAGGCAGAGCTTCTACAATTGTTAAGATCAACAAGCTAGCACAAACACAGGAACATGGACGTCCAACTGCCATATTTAGGATCAATCTGCTGACATAAATGACATGCTCATCTCTTTCCTTGAACAAAAATTTAATCTCAAATATGTAAAAGGCAACATCGAGCAAAATAACTGAAACCGTTAACTCAAAAAACAAAACCAGCTATCCTTAATACCATAAGAAAAGATGAACATGAAATCTCTTGGGTGAATCAGGACAGTTTGCACAAACCAATCAAAAGAAAAGCTAAGCCAAAACTTAACAGGACAGTTTGCACAAAATCTAAGATGCTGCTATAGTTTGTGACTTGTTGAGGATAACTCCTTCATATTTGACCTGGAACCACTTCATAGCATCCTCCTTGGTAACTCTGTGCTGAATTCCAACACGGGACTTGCATCTACGGCGACGACCAACACGATAGCCAGGGCGTTCCAAAACAACATAGAAGTCCATGCCATAGATCCCAGTAGAAGGGTCATATCTGCAAACGAATAGGATCTTGTCATTAATCATACATCTAGCTACCTTGGCAATTCATGCATTATCCTACCCTTTATGCTGTGCTTGCAAAAGAAAGTAAAAGGTGTTTCATCTTACACTTGAGCTACATTAACAAGAAGTAATTCACATATACAAACCATTAAATCATGCATTTTTCCTTCTATTCGCACCACTAACCTCTCCACTGAACAAGGCCTTGAATTTAAACAGGCAGCATCTTATCTTAACAACAGCGATTAGAAACAATTCCGCAGATTGCATTTGTTCAACAGTAAGCAATAACGCCAGTCACAAAACTGAATACCAAATGAACATGTAATCAGCCATAAGATTTCAAACCAATAAGTGTGCTGAGCTATCAAGTATCAATGATATAACCCAACTTGAAACACTTCCCAAGACCACGCTGCATACGGTCAGTCAGATTACCTCCATACTCCTAGACAAACTGTTGATACTTGCTACGATAATCGAAAATGATTCACAAGGCAAACTTTTTCACAGAACACCTCTATTTTCCCGAATATTCAATTATAAAATTTGAGAATCTCTACTTCGGAAAGTACATCAACTTCAATCAACTGATTCTGCTTCATCAGAAGTTTCAATGCAAGGTTCATTGGGAACCTCAGATAGAACAAGTCTAACAAATTCATAACTTATAAGAAAACAATTACTGCTGGAAAAGAGCATCATAACACTCAAACCAAAACATAATGAAAAGCAAATTCAATCCAGGAAATGAAACATAATGAAACCTACTTGATCCCGAGATCAATGTGCTCCTGAATCCCAAATCCAAAGCAGCCAGTGTCACTGAAATTCCTCCTCAGGAGCTCATATTCCTTCACCTTCAAACCACTCTCCAGAAGTTGCATAGCCTTATCTCCCCTCACCGTCACGTAGCAGGCAATCTTCTCGTTACGTCTGATCCCAAAAGACCTCACCGTATACCGAGCTGCCCAACCCAACAAGAATCAATACAATTCATACCCAAGAAACATAAAATAAAAAAAAAAAACAATTGAATCTTTACCCTTGGAGAAGACGGGGGTTTGACCGCTAAGTTGCTCGAGAACCTTGGCGGCGCGGGTGAGGCGATCGCCACTCTCACCGACGGAGATGTTGAGAACCAACTTCTGCACCTTAATCTCTCTCATCGGGTTTGAAAGCTTCTTCTCCGACCCCTGCTCATCAGCATATTCGTTACCCACAGCCGATCAAAGAGAGAGTCATTTGAATATTTTCCACAGAAAAAAATCAAAGATCGAGCTGAGAGAATTACCATGGCTATTAGATGGAAATGCTTCGGAGCTCCGTGGACGAGCGAAGAAAGCGGTGAACTTGGTGAGACTGTGATGTATAAAAAAGAGGCGTAAAAGGGTTGCTAGGGTTTGGGTGCAAAAAAGACTTAAAAGCCCTTGCTAAGAAATTAGCAAAGGATAAAAACATTAAATTCCGTTGCCGGGACTTGAACCCGGGTCTCTCGGGTGAGAGCCGAGTATCCTAACCAACTAGACTACAACGGATCGTTAACGAAGAGCTTAATTTAAATGCTCTTTTAATGTTCAAACATACTCATCCCTCAACAAATGGTTAGTGTCACCATTGTGGCTCCGGAACGTGTCTAACATGTAAGCTATCGTGACGAGCAGTCATGCAGGTAGAGCCCCTTTATTTCGATTTTCGATTGAATGCCATAATTTTTTTTTTTTAAATTTTTTAGTAATTAAAAGCGTATATAAAGAAAAGAGTAAACTACATCTATCATCTCTAAACTATATTTAATGTTGCTTGATCTCTAAACTATATTCTAAAACCATGAAATATTACTAATTCATCCTTAAACTATTCCAATATTACTTGATCGTCTTGCTACTCATCACAACTGTTAAAGACAAATGAAAAAAAAGACGTTGTAGTTGATATGACATGAAAAAATGGTGTGGCTGCTGATGTAATATTACTTTTCCATCTATTATTAACAATATGATGAATGACAGAATGATATAAAAATAATTAAATAATTTAAGGATAATTGATAGAATAGTTGATAGTTTCAAGACGATTAAGTAACATGAAATATAGTTTAAGAATGATAAGTGAAATTTATCCTAAAAAATGAATTAAAAGAGAAGAGAAGCATCAAGGTCATGAGTCGAAGAAACTCGCTCTTGATGTATGACAACTAAGCAACGGGTGAATTTCTATATGCTAGTTTTGTATAGATATTCTTTGTAAATTCGGTGATAGATTTAGTGGCCTCCACATTTTCTTTTTCTAGTGGAGATTTCTCTTTTTTTAATATATATATATATATGTCATCCTGCACATAAAAACACATCTCCTGACATCAGTAGAGCTCAATCCAACAGTCCATAACATCTATGATAATCACGGGCTGTCACTTTTAGGTTACGTTTTGCTTTAGACATGAAGGGTACATATTGTTTGGGACCTTTCTACAATACCCCCCAAGAAAGAGGGCACCAATATTGAGTACTATATTGACCGTTAGATTGAAATGAAATCATATGAATTGTTAGATTAGTAACTGGTTACCTATTAGTTATGTTTATAATGGGAAAATGAAAGAAAATGAAAAATGCAAAGAGAAGAAAATGGTGACAGGTGAGACAAAAGAAAAAATAAGGGAAGAAAAAGTTTTAAAGGAAATTGTTTAACAAAGAAAAAAGGGACAATGAGGCGAAACAAGGAAATGATAAAGAGGAGAAGAGGGAGAAATTGAGAACCGAGGCCAGCAATTGCATTGTAGGAGGGCTAGTAGGAGTAAAGAAATTGTGTATTTTCTAGCGATGGTAGCCTTGAAGGTGTTTGTGGTGAGGACGAGGTACGATCTTGCCGGTATAACCCCAAGTAAGAAAGAGCTTCAATCGACACAGAGCAACTCGTCCCAACTGCCTTGGTTTTGCATTCGTGGGTTTGATTCCAAAGTAGGTTTGATTCCGGTGACTCCTTTGAGGCGGTCATGGGGTTGTTAGAGCCTTTTCTTCCTTGGCCCAATTGAGAGTTATACAGAGATTTTGAGGTAAAATCAACAAGTATAAGGACTAGATGCATTATATTATTTTGTTTACCTCTAACTTTGTTAAGAAATTAATTTTACTTATGGTTAATTTTCTTGTTAACTCCATGAAGCAAATGGTACATTCCATTGATTTGGTTGTAATTGTATTAATGAGCACAAGTTTTAATTTTGCAGGTTAAGACAAAATTGGCCAGGTGCAACATCGTGCGAAACAACTCGTATACGGTGTTGGAGTATTTGAAATGGAGGGAAATAACCAATCAAATGGGTCAAATGGTCAAATGGTACGAAAGCTTCAAATAGGTGTTATTTGAAGTGGAAAAATGCCTATAATAACTTCATGTAAGTTTTGTTGTTTCTATGAGAAATTTTGTATGACAATTTTGTGGATACAATAGAGATTGAAATAGTTGCACTTTTGTAATGCAATATCAGGGCAAGGGGAAAGTTTGAGGAAACCCATGGCCAGCCCATGACACAAGTTGTAAGTTTGGAGATAATATATAATCTCTCATATAGTGTATGTACTGTTTGAATATTGATAACGAAATACATTTTGATGAACTGCAGGAGTGGACAGAGATGAGTAAGTGGTGGAAATCTTTGGCTGATGATGAAAGGGAAAGATTTCCTTACTTTAAAGGTAGTATTAAGGGTAAGGTGATAGAAGACGGTTGTTGGAATATATCATGTCGGCCTACGTGCTTTAGTAAGTATGTTAAAGGGTTGAGTGAAGAGTAGAAACGGTTGGCTTATGAAACTGGACTAGGTAGCTTATTAGAGAACCAAGTCTGGAACTTGAGGATTGATCTCATATGTTGGCTTGTTCGATCATTTGAGTTTGGAAGCATAACCCTGGCTATTCATGGTAAAAAATTTGGCATTAGTGCAGCTGATGTAACGGTTATCATAGGAGTATCTGATGGATCAAAAAAATTCAATCTAAAGAAAAAATCAACTTTGGTGCATAAATACTATAAGTATGTTAGTCAGCACTAGGTGATTGATGAGAATGAAATATCAAAAAAGTTGGCAAGAGCCATTAACATTGAATTCAAACAGTTGTACGTACTTATAGCATTGACAACAGTTTTATGTCCATCCAGTTGAAAGTATCTTGGATCACAGTTTGTCAATTATGTTGAAAATGTTGAGGCATTCAATGATGGGCAGTGGGGGTACTTATTATTCAGCAGCTTGTGCTTGGTATGAAAAAGGTGTTGGAGGATGATGTGAAACGTCTTGGTGGTTGTGCATTATTTTTGCAAGTTACTTCGATCATATTAAGTACTGATCACATATATACTATTAGTCAATTTCACAATAAATTTATGTAAATGTCAAATAAGTGAACATAAGACAATATATTTATTCTTGCATGGATTTTTTAGTAATAACATTTATGGTATTGGTCACATATATACAATTAGACTTCCAAGGTTATGAATGAGCTAAAACAGGTAAATTTGAAGTTTATTCTTTGTTGTAAGATCATTTGTCCTTGAATGTTTAGACATTACCTTGATGGAATTCATTTGTTTGAAGGGCTCTCATTTGAAATAATTTGTATTTGTGTAATATTTTTGTGCTTAATTTGCCCGTAGTCATCCTATTAGTCTAACTAATTATTGCTGAAATGATCTGAGTTAACATACACTTTATATCCAATGCTAACTCTTTATTAATCTTAAGTTTTTGGTTTAGTTATAGAACCTTTTGTCTCTGATATTACAATTACATGCCATTGTTGATGAGGTTTGGTTAGAAACCCAGAGTTGGTGTTATACTCCTTTTATTGTTTAACTTGACACTTGCATACTATTCTCCTGTTGATGTTTTAGGTATTCTACATGCGTCATGTATTACTTGAAGCAAAAATGGTGGATTTAACCATTCTTCCCATAACATATTTCACGAATAACATGGTGAAAAAAATATGCAATAATGGTGTATTCAATGAAGTTGATGAGGTTAGATAATAGTTGTGAAAATATTGAGTTGTGTTATATATAGTTTTATGGTTTGTAAATGGTCATTTTTAATAATCGAATATGGTTGTAAGTATGTAGTGATGAATGAAATGAACTGAAGAAACTTCAAGAAGAGCCATTGAAAGGAGAATGCATACGTCCACATGTGGATAGTACCGACCATGTAAGATTTGACTACAATAGTCATAGTGAAGCCTCAGATAGTTAATCTAAGGATAAAGGGACATCAACAGTTGCAAGGGAACAATTTGATCAGCTGGTGGCAGTTGTTGGTGCCTTGTGTAGGCAAATGTCTGATTTAGCATCAAAAGTTCAAGATGTCAGAGCAAAACAAGAGTGGCAATGTCTCCAACTAACGAAAATTAATTGAAAGGTTGGGATTTTAATTTCATCATTGAAAAGCAAGTAGGTCAAAGACACTCCTCAACCACAGATGATGTGAAACAAGGATACTTATGTCTCAAATGCACCGTATGTTGCAACAACGTTGCTCACCCTTTAACCATTCACTAAAGCCACTCTTAAAAATGTACCACTTGAGACTGTTGAAGTAGATAATGTAAATGGGCAATTTCATTTTGTAAATGAATTGGGTGAGGATAATCCTATGAACAAATCACCAATTGAGAAGGATGATCACGCACCTAAAGCGGAGGTGATTTCACCAACTATGGGGAAAGGTAAACAGGGTAAAGGACATATAGAGGTAGTAAATTTACATTTCCACAAACCTAATGTTGAAGTTGTTGATCTATTTTCCGAGTCTCAACAAAATGTTGAGGGTAAAGGCGAGGTATGTGTTAAAGGTAGCTTCACCCATAGTATAAAAAGTAATAAGGTCAATTTTTCTTTTAACTTAAATTTTTTAATTGTGATTCCATTTATCAAATGAGGCATGTGAAATGGAAGGGTATTAATCCATTCATTGAAGAGAAGCGTCAACGAATTACTTTGCTGCTAAGGCTACAGAACTCACCATTCATTGCATATACGAAGTCCAAGAAAAGGCCAAATAGGGCACCGGTTTGCTGCTGGACCCTATGGTGTTCACCATCCTCTTTCTGACCATGAGCTACAAATGGTTATGTACATGTTTGATGCATCAAACAAAGACTGGTTGGTGTAGTTTACTCAAATCTCATATTTCTCTCATGGTTATTGCTAAGGCATATATGTAATAATGGCTACTCCTTTCCATAGTGAGGTTCTTGTTCATCTGGGTAGCCCTTATAAGATATGTTATACTAAGATGATAACCATGCACCCTGGTAAGTGGTTGATGAATGTTATTATCAATGTGCACGCTGTAACCCTTACTCTTAAATCTCGAGCCAGGTCGCCTTCAGTAAAACATTAGTGGCTACCCATTGATTTCACGGTATGTTGGTTCACATTTTTTAAAATTTACTATTAGATGTCTATATGATAGTGTTTGTGTTTTTTATGTGTCTCTATATGTGTGTGTGTGTGTGTATTAGTTTGGGCTCCTAGTCTTAGGACATGTTGTCTTAGTTGTATGCCACTTCCTAACTAGCCTAAAATGGTTTTCCACCAATTTTTGGCAATGCTGTCACCTAGTGATTTACTTTAATGAGTTAAAAATCATCATCTGGAAGAGTTGTTATTTGATGACATATCAAATTGTGATAAGGTGTGTATCAAGGTTTTTGCATATTGAAATGTAGAATAACTTCACAAGGTTATTGAGTTAAGTCACTGTAGGTCTAACTTTTACATTGTATCAGATATTTGTACCTATTCATAAAGATGCGTACTTTTATTTGCTAGTTATGGATATGAAACTGTTGACAATTTTAGCATAGGACACCTTCACGAAAGGCAGAACACTTGACTCATATATGCCTTGCATGGAAAAACAGGTACATTCTAATTAGAGCTTGACCACTAATTTTTTATAGTCTCTATTGACCTTTTGATTGGGCTCAAGATACATAAATTATCTAACATTACAAACTTACTTTTGTTTAGTGTGCAACACTTGATGTTGTCTTAAAGCTTGGCAATTTCAAGTTCATTGACTTCAAAAAAGTACAAAATGCAGTAAGAAGTGAGAAGCAGGATGTAATTTGGGTTTGGCTGAGAATGAGCATTTTTTGTATAACCATGAATTTTGTATAGCGGTCTTAAATATTGACATAGTCAGAAGGTAGGCTGGTGGTAATTGTCGGTGTTTTTTATGACTGTTATCATGTATAAATGTTACTTGACCAACCAGACTTGTACATAAAGTTATTTTGCAATGAAGGAGTTGTTTGAAGGATGCAATGAATTGATAGGGTCTAGGTCTTAAACCATGAACAAACCAATTGGTCTGTGTATGTATGAATTGTTTAGTTGTAAATATAAAGTTTGAAGCTTATACAAGTTTCTGTGGTCTTGCATTAGTGCTGCTACAAATCTGAAACCTGATACGCAAACTATTTGCATAATTGAATAGGAAAGTGTGCATGAATTTTGCTCCTTAGAAACCAATTTTTTGTTGGTTGAAATTTGGATATAAGATGCAACCAAAATTGGGTTGACTGCATTAGATTGCTAAATGACCCGGCTTTGAAGTCAAGAATCTGGTTTTAAATGCACCGAGGCAAATTTGACTAGTAAAGTCTTTGAAAGATGTTATTGACATGCATATATCTAGTTTGTAAATAATTCATAAACCATTTTGATAGCCAAAGGCTGTCGCCTCAATTTGGCCGAATACCCTGCCACAACAACGGCCAGAAGAACTGGCGCTTCCCGGGAATAGGTGGAATCATGCACCTCGGGAGATAGCCTGAGAGCTCCGAGCCTCGGCACGCCAGTAAAACTTGAGGACTCCATTCGCCCCCCAAGGTTGTGAACAACGCGCCTTCGGAAAAGTGGCACCAGACATTGCTGCCCGAATATGATATCCCCGAAGGCGGAACCCCCTGGAACTGGGAACCCCCGAACTGAGGGTAGGCTTCCCGAAGAGGCTCTGTCCGAACTAGAGGACGACCTCGCCCAGGGACCTCGGGAGTACGGCAGGCGCATTTAAGGAAGCATTTAAGGAAGCCTCTGACACGTCCCACCACAGACGTAAAAAGTCGCCCTGACGCGCAGACGCCATCAGAATCATATCATGGCCCGTCTCAGCACAAGGCTCGAGGCCATCTAGTTACCAACTATCTGTCCCCTACGCCCAGACGTTCAGGAGCATCCGACCGCACACGTGTCATGATCTGAACGGGCTAGGTATTCCTATATATACAGGAAATAAATACTTGACAGGAGGTTGGCAGGCCGGATATACAGCTCCCACACTCTGAGAAAATACCAGGCGAGACTTTTCTGCCTTTCTCTTTGAGCTAGTGACTTTCTCCTTCTTCCGGCCACCACTGACTTGGGCGTCGGAGGCTCCCCCCCCGGAAAAACACTCCGGGGGCCTCCTAACCCTGTTTACCAGCTTTTCAGGTACTCTCCTTGGGGCGATCCACCTTCCAGGCGTTCTTCCTCCTAGAAGTCTCCTCAACAGTCATCATGACTCACAACGATGAGGCCTTGGGCCATCATTTGGCGCCGTCTGTGGGAACCCGCTCGCAGATTGCCGTCGTTGAGACTCGGCGTTCTAAGGACAAGGGACTCCCAAGGTCCTCGTCCGCGCCTGAGATACAACCGGCTGCTGAGCAGACACTCCCAGAGACTTCTACGCCCGAGGAGGACCGCCCTCTGGTAATCACCATGAGCTTCTTGAGGGACTTTCAGCGCTCGGTCGTTGCTGAAATGACTCAGCAGATCGACCGAAGATGGCCACAGCAGTCACAGGCCCAGAAACCCTCCTCATCAACACGCCCTCGGGAGAGAAGCCCCAAGTCTACACACCGCAGTTCAGAAAGTGGAGATCCTCGCGGAGAATCATCCACAGAAGATATAGCCCTCGGGAAACGGCCTGTGGGACAAACCGGGTCCAAGCGACCGAGAGTCTCACAGCGAAGCAGTTCGTCGCCCGAGGCGAGGGCCCTGACCCCTCCGCGCCGAACTCACTCCCTGAAAAGGCGCCGTCGATCTCCCTCCCGCGAAAATGGTCCTAGCGCCACTGCGCTTATGGAAAGGATATTGGCACGGCTGGACAGAGTGGAGAAGCAAGTGACCAGAAAACCCGTTTGGGACAGGCTGTCGGGGGCATTATGCGAAGATGGCTCCCCGTTTATTCACACCGTCGTTGAGGCAGCTATGCCAGGCGACTTCAGAGTGCCTAGGCTGGAGATCTATGATGGCCGGACTGATCCACAGGCCCATCTGACGAAGTACAGGCGGAGCATGATAATGCACGGAGCTGATGACGCTACCATGTGCAAATGCTTTGAAGTCACCCTCACGGGCCCAGCAACAGCATGGTACAATTCGTTGCCCCCAGGGACTATCACTGAGTTTCAGGAGTTGTCCACAGCTTTTACCCAGCAGTTCATTGGGAGCAGGCCGACGGCCAAAATGCCTGTACAGATGTTCGACATAGAGCAGAGAAACGGAGAGACGATCCGAGACTATGTCGAACGATTCAACAGGGAAGCACTCAGCGTCCCGGACTTCCGGCCCGAAATCCGCATCCTCGCTATGACACGGGGCCTTCGGCGTGACTCACAGCTGTTCTACGAGTTCTCAAAGGACCCCCCGGAGACCCTCGGAGAATTTTACCGAAAGGCAGAGCAGCACATGACAGCCGAGGAATTGAGGATGGCGGGGCCGAAGTCTGATCATCACCGCGCCGAAGGGTCCAGCCAGCAAGCTCGGCATCTTTCTGAACATACAGGTCGACCACGGCGAATGCGAGGAAAGAAACCTCAAAGTTTCACACCCTTGAGCACGACACGGACCAACATTCTCATGGCGCTGGAAAGGCAAGGGACGCAGATTCGGCGGCCAAAGGCCATGGCCGCCGATAAAAAGAAGAATGCCAAGAAGTTCTGCCAGTTTCATCGCGACCACGGTCATGACACCGAAGACTGCTTCCAGCTGAAGAAGTACATAGAGTCGCTGATCAAACAGGGCCAACTTCGCAAGTACCTGCGGATGCCCTCCCCAAAGGGCAGAAAAGAGGAGGAAGAGAGGGCCGAAAACGAGGACTATGACTCCGACAGGCGGAGAAACAGAAGTCCAAAAAGGCGCCTTCCACCTCCAGTAGGGGTCATCCAAACCATCACCACGGGGCTCCCATCCTCGAAAAGAAAGCGGAAGGCCAGAGAAATTGCGGTTATGGAGTATCAAAGTCCATCAAAGAAATTGGCTCGCAAAGATGGCTCCACTGTCGTCTTCCCCCACGACGACCCGCTGCTGATAATGGCGAGAATAGGGAACTGGGACGTCAAGAGAGTGTTGCTTGATGATGGCTCAAATGCTGACGTCCTATTCTCGCACTTACTGCCGAGCTTGGGCATCTCCAGCAGCGAGCTGAAACCTGTCACCACGCCCACCTTCGGCGTTGGGCCATCCGAACTACCCGTCCTCGGATGGATCGACCTCCCTTTGATGATGAAAGGCACTTCGGTAGACGGAGCAGCTGAGTTGTACGCGTCCACAATGGCAAGATTCATCGTCATGGACGTCCCGTCTTCGTACAACGCCATCCTTGGAAGGCAGACTCAGGGGAACCTGCACATTCGCCCCGATGTGAAGTACTTGACTGTCACATTCGCCACCAAGGATGGAGATGCAGAGGTCTTCATCGACCAAGCCGAGGTAAGAAAGGTGTTTGTAAAAACACGAAAGGCTCCGGCAAACAGCTCTACACAAATGGTGGAGGCAAAGGCGCAGGAGAAAGGCAAAAAAGGAGATCCCGCAGAAGCAGAAACGGAAGCAGTAGATCTTGTCCCAGGACAATCTACCCGAATAGGGAAGAGCTTGGCCAAAGGTGATAAGGAAAATCTTGTATCCTTTCTGCTAAAAAATAAAGATCTGTTTGCCTACTCGCCGAAAGACATGCCAGGAGTGAACCCTGGCATAATACAGCACAGCCTCAAAGTAAGCCCGGAAGCAAAACCTATCAGGCAAAAGAAACGAAGCATCTCAGCCCACAAAAGCAACTTCGTGAAAACCGAAGTCCAGCGCCTATTGGATGCTGAAGTTATCAGGGAGGTAAAATACCCCGAATGGTTAAGCAACGTGGTCATTGCCACAAAAGAAGGTAGCAGCAAACTCCGGATGTGCATTGATTTCAGAAACTTGAACGATGCTTGCCCGAAAGACTCATTTCCCCTCCCGCCAATAGATCAACTGGTAGATTCAACGGCCGAATACGGGCTCCTGAGCTTCCTAGATGCCTTCAGCGGCTACCATCAGATAAGGATGGACCCCGAAGATGAAGAGAAAACTGCCTTCATCACCGAGGGAGGAACGTACTGCTATATCAGAATGCCCTTCGGGCTGAAAAATGCAGGAGCCACCTACCAGAGACTGATGAACAAGGTCTTTAAGGACCAAATGGGGAGAAACATGGAAGTATATGTTGATGATATGATAGTAAAAAGCAAGCTGCCCGGCTACCACGTTGCAGATTTGGAAGAAACCTTCCAAAAGCTCAGAGCCTTCGGGATTCGCCTTAACCCCGAGAAGTGTATCTTCGGGGTGACATCGGGAAAATTCCTTGGGTACATGGTATCCGAAAGAGGCATCGACGCCAATCCTGAGAAGATTAAGGCTCTGCTTGAGTTCCGAACTCCTGCCACAGTTAAAGACGTGCAGAGACTAACCGGAAGAATAACCTCTCTGAGTAGGTTTATTTCCAGGTACGGAGATAGGTGTAGACCTTTCTTCAAAGTCCTCACAAAGGCAGCAAAGATGGAAGGCGACCTCGGAAGAAACAATCATCCCTGGGATGAAGATTGCCAAAAGGCCTGGGAAGAACTCAAAGTCTACCTGGCCAGCCTGCCGACTCTGCGACAACCTCGGGAGGGAGAACCCCTCGTACTGTACCTCGCCGTCACAGAAAAGGCCGTGAGCTCGGTCCTAATAAAAGAAGAAGGGCCGAAACAATGGCCGGTCTACTACGTCAGCAAGTCCCTGCATGGCGCCGAAGTCAGGTACCCTTTGCTTCAAAAAGCTATATACGCCTTGGTGCTTGCAGGAAGAAGACTGCGACCATATTTCCAGGCTCACCCCATCATCGTCCGAAGTAGTCTACCACTACGGGATGTTATGAAGAGAGTTGATCATTCGGGAAGGCTCTCCAAGTGGTGCATAGAGCTTGGCGAACACGACATCACGTATGAGCCTCGGAAGGCCATAAAAGCCCAAGCATTGGCAGATTTTATCGCCGAAATACCCACCACTGAGGAGAACCACTCAGATCCGAAAGAAGGTGAGCCAGAATGGACCTTGCATGTTGACGGAGCCTCGGGGTCCGTACACCAGGGAGCTGGAATAGTTATCAGAGGACCCGAAGGCCTAGAGGTGATGAAGGCTATCAAGTTCAGCTTCAACGTCACCAATAATGTGGCTGAGTATGAAGCCCTCATAGCGGGATTACGCTTGGCCAGAAAGATTGGCGTGAGAAACTTAAGGGCTCACAGCGATTCCCAGCTGGTAGTTCGGCAGACGGCAGGAGATTATGGGGCGAAGGACCCAATCTTGGCAAAATACCACGAGCTGGTAAGAAAACTCATCCAAGAGTTTGACGCCGTGCGGATCGAAAATGTACCCCGGCGGAATAACACTGAGGCAGATTGCTTAGCGAAGTCCAAAACATACACCGAGGTGCTAGACCATCCAAGCATCTCCGTGCTAAGCGTAACGACCTCGGGAATGGGGTGGAAGGACCCCATAAAGAGATACCTCGCAGAGAATGAGCTTCCCGAAGACGCCGGCAATGCTGCAAGACTGCGAAGACGCGCCGGAAGATTCTTCCTGATTGGTGAAGAGTTATATCGGCAAGGATATGCAAATCCGCTGCAGAGATGTGTGGGCGAAGAGGATACTGAGATGGTCCTCGAAGAAGTCCACGAAGGCATGTGCGGCTCGCACATTGGAACTGATGCCCTTGCAGCAGTGATACTCCGCCAAGGATACTTCTGGCCTACCCTGAGAAAGGACGCAAGGCAGTTCGTCCAGAAGTGCGGTAGTTGCCAGAGACATGCAAAAATCCAGAGGATACCCTCGGAAATGGTAACGTCGGCAGACTATCCTTGGCCCTTCGCAGTCTGGGGTATAGACCTCATTGGGCCACTCCCCACAGCGCCCGGAGGCGTGAAATTTTGCGTGGTAGCAGTGGACTATTTCTCAAAGTGGGTAGAGGTAGAACCACTAGCAACTATCTCGGCAAAAGAAGTGCAGAAGTTCGTATGGAAAAACATCGTATGCAGATTTGGCATACCGAGGGTACTAGTAGCTGATAATGGATCCCAGTTCATAGACAAAGGATTCCAGGAATTCATCAGCGACCTCGGAATAAAGATGCACTTCGCCCCAGTAGCTCACCCCCAAAGCAATGGGCAGGTGGAAGTATCAAACAGGACCATAAAAGATGGCCTGAAAAAGAGACTTCGGGAAGCCAAGGGGAAATGGCCAGGAGAACTCCAAAGTGTATTGTGGAGCTACCGAACGACGCCACGAAGAGCCACAGGGGAAACTCCCTTCTCACTCGTCTTCGGAACAGAGGCCATTATCCCAATAGAGATAGTTCAGCCTTCAATACGGGTGCAAGTATTTGATGAAGGCGGAAATGACCTCGGTCTGAGAACTAAGCTCGACCTTGTGGCCAAACACAGAGAAATAGCCGAGCTGAGAAGAAAAGCTTTCCAGCAAAGAGTGGCCGCGGCTATCAACTTAAAAGCCAGGCCAAAAGAAATCAAAAAAGGAGACCTCGTTCTCTGAAAGGCCGACTTTGCACCCCGAAGGCCATCTCACGGAGTACTTCGCGCAAATTGGGAAGGACCTTATCTGGTTCTCGCCGAAGTACGAAAAGGCGTGTACAAGCTTGGCGACGCCGAAGGCGTAGAATTGAAAAACACTTGGCATTCAGACGCCCTGAAAAAATTCTACGCCTAAGGTTGAGCGGAAGAAATATATTGTACAAAAAATATTCTATGTACAGGATGGTCCGGAGAAGAATGGTCTTGAGAAAATTTTTAAGTATACCAAATTGTCCAGGACAAAATTCCGCGAAGGTGCTCGCCACGAAAAAAGCAGATATGACTTCCCGAAGTCCGTTGAGCCACTATGCTCGGGAAAAATGGGAAGCAAGAATCTCGCAAAAGTACACGCCAAAACAAAAGCAGAGGTAATTTCCGAACACCCTTGAGCGAACGTGCTCGGGAAAAAGGGAATGAGCAATCTCCTGAAAATTTTCCTAAGTCCCTTGAGCAAATATGCTCGGGACAATAGGAAGACAGAAAAATTTGCCTGAAGGTTTTCCGAAGGCCCTTGAGCGAACATGTTCGGGATAAAAGGAAACAAAAAGCCTGCAAAAGACTTAGCCAAATTTTTACAAACTTTCCAGAAAGTCTCTTGAGCGAGCACGCTCGGGACAAAGGAAGGTAAAAAGTTTCTTTGGTTGCAGGTTTTCCGAAAGTCTCTTGAAGCAAACGTGTTCGGGACAGTGGAAATGAAGAAACTTGCAAGAAAGGACTTAGCCAAAAGATTGTTCATTTAGAGCAAATCGCCTTACAAAAGAAGTGCCCAAAGAAGGAGCACAAAGGAGAAAAATAAGAGGAGCCCTAAAACAAACTAGGGAGAGCCGGGCGGACGAAGACCAGGAAGCTTCAGATGCTCGACCTTGGACCACTGCCACCGAGGTCCCTCAGGAATATTTAGGCCCTCCAGAAAAGAGAGGTCCAAATCTGGGAACCTCTGCAGCACCTGGTGCCGAGCGAGGCAGAAGCCGTCCTGAAAGGCGACCTTGGCCATGTCATCAGAAGTACGTTTTTGAACGCCAAGGACATTGACCTCGTCCCTCAGCTCAGCAACCTCCTCTTCGAGCTCGCTTATCCCCAGCGTCTCTCCGGACTCCTTCTTCAGAGCCTCGACCTCGGCTTGAAGAGCATTGTTCTCGTCCGTCAACCTCGACGCAAGACTGTCGGAAACAGCCTTGTCCTTGACAAGATCTTCGTTGGCGGCGAGCAGCCCCTTTACTTGGTCGCCGAGGTCGGCAATCTTCCGGGAGGAGTCCTTTTCAAGTTCTTCTCTTTTCTTCGAGAACTCCTCCCGAACGGCAGCAAGTTGCTGAGAACAATCCGCTGTCAGCTGCTGGTTGCTGGCGATCACCTTCGCAAGCGAAGCCTTCGCTTCACTGAGTTCCCGCGAAGTCGCATCCTTGGAGGCAGCCTGTCTGGCCACCCGAACTCGGAGATAACCAGCGTACTCCAGCAGCTACGGCAAGGCAAAAGTCCAGGTTAGTACAAGTCTAAACACTTAGAAAATTGAGGAAAAAAGTGTAAAGACTATACCTGAGCGGCATGCTCGGTGACTTTTGCGGCGAGGGTATTATCCCCCGGGTGAGCCGCCGCAATGGCCCGGAAGGAGGCGTCAGTGGTGATCCCCTTCCAAATCTCTTTTGTCATCTTCGGACAATCGTCGGAGAACAAATTCATATCCTCCGTGATTGTCCAAAAGGGCTCCAAGGGGATCTTCCCCTCAGGGATTGTGGCATCGCGCAAGGCCCGTTTCCTCTCATGAATGGCCCTCCAGCCAGCAGTAAGAGGCTCCCCTGAAAGTGAAAAGGAAGTTAAGAGCAGAAGAAAAATTCGCGAAAGGAAAAGGAGCTGAACTTCGCCTAAAGGCATACCTGGAGGAACCTCGGAGACAGTGTCCTCGGAATCCTCGGGCCCCTCGGAAGAAAGACCCTTACCCTTCTGCCGGTACCGCTCCTCGGCGGTGGGTACTTCTACCACTACAGTGTTTCTGGGGGCCTCGAGGTCGAGAGGAGGCACCTCGGCGGAAGTAGCGGGGACCTCGGCCGGTGGAATTTCAACAAGACCAGCGTCTTCGCCAGCTTCTTCTTCCAAAAGCTCTGGCTGAGAAGGCTGGAGAGCCTTCCTAGCTCGCTTCGCCGAGGGTCCCGCCCCTGTCGTCTTCCTTCTTCGGGAAGCCGCCTTCTTTGTCTGCTCCCCCTTCTCCACTTGGCCAGAAAAGAGGGCCTTGTAATAAGCGGCAGCCCCATCGCCCATCTCTGAAAAAGAGAAGAAATATCAGCGTAAGTCCGAGGAAAAAGTATAAAGGGATGGAAGATTACTCACTTTCGGCAAAAGTTTCGAAAGAAGTCTCCCCCTTAAGGAGCTTGACCAGCCAGGAGTCCTTCCCGGCGATAGCGGGAGCGGGCATATTGAGGTCGGTCACGTGCTCCTTAACCACTTTCAGCTCCCGAAGGACTTCTTCGGTCATCAACCTCCAGTTGATAGGAAAGGGGTAAAGAGCACGAGGAGAGACCTCGGGAGACCAGTCAGCGACTGCCCGAATGCGGGCGTCGAAATCCGCGAACACGGAAGCCAACGGTGGGGTCAGCAGCATCCTCGGATCAACGACGTCTGCGTTCAGCACTCCCTGAGCCCATCTGGTCGGGACACCAGACCAGTTCTTATCCACCTTCAGGAAAAAGAACTTAGGCTGCCACCCCCGCCAGCTATCCTTCGTGTCGAAGGTGAAGGTGAATTTTTTGCTCCCGGATCCCCGAGGCAGCAGAAAATAGAAGCCACCCTTCGGGACCACATAGAGCTTGTAGTACTGCATGAAAATGATGAAGTGGGGCTCTATCCCGAACACGCCACACATGCAGAGGTAGGCGTTAAAATAGCAGTACGCGTTCGGGGGAAGCTGGTTCACAGCAATGCCATGGAATTGGCAGAACTCGCAAACCACCTTCGGGGGAGGATACCGAAGTCCGGCCTTCAGTTGGGCTCGGAAGACGGTAACCTCGTCGCCACGGTTTGAAAAAGCAAAATGGCTAGAACGAGGCAGTCTGGTCACAGCGTAAGACGGAAGAAAGAATTTTTTCTTCCACCTCTCTAGTTTTTCGGGGGTGGTACAGCAAGGATGGACCAGAAGAGGTTTCCAGCTCTCGGGAACAGGCATCGCAGACATGAAAAAGAGTTTGAGATGGAAAAGAAAATAGTTTCCAGAAAAAACTCAGAAGACGAGTTTGGAAAAAACAACAGTTTTCCAGAAAAACTCAGAAAAATAGAGGAATCAGAGTACTCTGAAAATCAAAACCCACCAAAAGATTTGCCTGAGGACGCCGTCGTGAAAGTTGGTAGGAAAAAGCTCTGATTAAAGAAGCTCCGCCACAGAAAGCAAGATAAAACGCAAGAACAGAGGGCAGAGCAGAAAAAGAGCAGAAAAACAGTAAGTGGGACTTATGATGGAATGGGCTATTTATAGGCCAAAGGTGGGTAACCGAAAGAACATCATAAGTACCCATTGGAGGCGAACCGTCGCCGTAACTGCCCGCTGCACCCGAAAAGGCGCGCCCTCTGTAAATGACGCGCCTCTCCTCCAATGGCAAGAAGCCACGTGTCAACCGCTGCGCAGAAATGGGGGACGTGCCTCCCCAAACGTGCCTGGAAAACCGGGACACGCCTCCTGATTGGGACACGTCGTTTGACATCCCTGAGAAATGGAGACGCGCCGCTCAGTCTGACACGCTTGGCCATCAGACCTGCAGAAATAAAAAGCAGGCCACCTCGAGGACACCAAGAGACAGGCTATGGTTGAACAGCCCATGACTTTTGGGCAAGAGGTGTATCTTCGGTACAGGCTTTGCCTCGGAGACACCAAAGAATAGGCCAAGGCCGAACAGCCCAGACCCTCGGGCAAAAGGTGCGACCTCGGAACAGGTTATGCTTCCCAACAAGACTCCCAACGGCAACCTCGGAAAGAGATGCAAACCGAAGTCTTCACTTCGGCTTTCCAGAGGGGGGCATGTGATAGCCAAAGGCTGTCGCCTCAATCTGGCCGAATACCCTGCCACAACAACGGCCAGAAGAACTGGCGCTTCCCGGGAATAGGTGGAATCATGCACCTCGGGAGATAGCCTGAGAGCTCCGAGCCTCGGCACGCCAGTAAAACTTGAGGACTCCATTCGCCCCCCAAGGTTGTGAACAACGCGCCTTCGGAAAAGTGGCACCAGACATTGCTGCCCGAATATGATATCCCCGAAGGCGGAACCCCCTGGAACTGGGAACCCCCGAACTGAGGGTAGGCTTCCCGAAGAGGCTCTGTCCGAACTAGAGGACGACCTCGCCCAGGGACCTCGGGAGTACGGCAGGCGCATTTAAGGAAGCATTTAAGGAAGCCTCTGACACGTCCCACCACAGACGTAAAAAGTCGCCCTGACGCGCAGACGCCATCAGAATCATATCATGGCCCGTCTCAGCACAAGGCTCGAGGCCATCTAGTTACCAACTATCTGTCCCCTACGCCCAGACGTTCAGGAGCATCCGACCGCACACGTGTCATGATCTGAACGGGCTAGGTATTCCTATATATACAGGAAATAAATACTTGACAGGAGGTTGGCAGGCCGGATATACAGCTCCCACACTCTGAGAAAATACCAGGCGAGACTTTTCTGCCTTTCTCTTTGAGCTAGTGACTTTCTCCTTCTTCCGGCCACCACTGACTTGGGCGTCGGAGGCTCCCCCCCCGGAAAAACACTCCGGGGGCCTCCTAACCCTGTTTACCAGCTTTTCAGGTACTCTCCTTGGGGCGATCCACCTTCCAGGCGTTCTTCCTCCTAGAAGTCTCCTCAACAGTCATCATGACTCACAACGATGAGGCCTTGGGCCGTCACATTTCATGGTCAATTCTTGCATAAGGAAAACATAAATCATTCAGAAAACACAAAACTAAAAATAAATCATTGAAATATAGCAATCATCTTATCTAATTCCAATAATCAAAATCATTTGTCACTCAAGTAAAGTGTGACTAAGAAATAAGCAAGGTATATAGGATATCACTTACATTGTTCCAATCCCAGAATCAATGTAATGATCACTCTAGTTCAAGAACTTAATGAAAAGAGTATGAATTTTTATCCGAGCCTAATTTAACCTCCAAAGGTCTGGATTCAACTTGGATACTATAACATCTATCTTAAACTTACCACCAATAAAACTGACAGCATTGCACATTCCCACGAGAATGGCCATAACTGTTTGTAGAAAACTTCAAATTGCAAGCCATAAAATTCCTATTAAACTAGACTTCTCAATCTATAATATATATTTTATTCATAATTTTTGGTTTAGCCAATTGATACAGTTTATTCTTTAACTTTCAGATTAAAGCCAGACATTTCAACAATGTCCAGCAAGACTCAACATAACTTTTTACTCAGGCCTCCAAATTAAATTTCGCTTCTTCTATGTTAAAGTAAATTTGCAGACCTTTCCAATGATATATTATAAGCCTAGGTTTCAATCACATTTTGAGTATATAACCAACACTTGTTGCTAGAATTCCTCAAATAACAGTGGTGCATGAAATTTTCCAATCCTTCTTAATATCCTCCTAATCTAATATATTTTTACTATCAAGATGCTATTAGTCCATGGTGTTTCATCTCTATAAGAATTACCCAATCATCAATTCTCAAGAACAGGACCACCAAAATGTTGCTTCCGATTGATTGGGGTTTAAAAGAACTAATGGGTACAGGGTTCGAATGTGTAAATGCTAACTATTGTGTTTGATGACCAGTGTGCTAAGCTCTGGTATAGCAATTTTAAAGTTCCAAATTGCTTTGCAAAGGTAGTGTTATAACCTTTGTGTTTTACAACCTTATGTATGATTATGTGTGTTTATGTTTTGGTCTAAGTTCCATCTTCGTTTTCAATTGGTGGGGTAAGGAGTATGGAGTAATTACTTGTTTTCAGTCTACTTTTAGTATAAACTTCAGTAATCTTGCCATCTAGTTGGTCTTAACAAAAAGTATATAACTTTTGACAAAAAGTTGTTTGAAAATGGTTTCAAGGATTGTGAAGTTTGACATAAGCATTGACTTTTAACTAGAGATGTTGTGGTGAGCTAAAAATTTTTAGGCAAGCTTTTCTTGTTATTTAAGACTTATTGGGTCACCTTTTGTATGTAAATGGTCAGAATCAAGAAGGTTTTCAAGAAGTTTGTGACTAGTTTTTGCATTCGTGTTTCCAAATTGTGGTTCCAAGTTTGAAATAAGTTGTGTTGTGTATCTATGAGGTATTTAGGAGTAAATTATGTAGTTTGAAGCTTCAAATTAATTAATTATTGCCTTGTTTAAGTTGCTAGAAATCAACAGCAAAAAGGGTTGATATCCTGCATAATTCATCAGGAATTTGCTGGAAAAATCAGCATTTTAGGCACTTGAAGTCATGTTTGACCTCTTAGCAATGGAAGGAGTTTTAAGCTGAAAATTTTCATGCATGTTCTAATGGTTATTTAAGACTTCTGTGACTACTTTCTCGCATTAAAACATCAACTTTTTCAAGAGAACATCTTTCAAAACAAATTATGTAGTACCAAGAACCAATTTGTAGATGTGCAGTAGCTATTATAGGGCAAAAATCAACTAATATGAAGCTTCAAACTATTGTGTTCATGACTAATTACCCGTATAGTTTCACAACATACATATTAGACATAGCACTAATTTATGAAACATCAAAACATATAGCAACAATATAACTCACCCACTTTAAAACAAAAAACAACCATCTAAGTTACCCACTTTAAAAGTAGACAAAAATGTATAAATTTAGCTTATGAAAGTAGCCCAACAAGTTTTGAATAACAAGAAACACTTGCACAACATTTTTTAGCTATGGAGGTGCTCTTCTAGTTTATAAAACAATACTCAAGTCAAATCCAAAAACATGTATTTGGCCCTTCAAAACGCTGGAAGTCTGTTGTAGCGAAATAACCACATCATGTTGTTATTGAAACTTAATACAAACAGGCATATTACACATAATTTAAAAATTAGACATTGATTCCTTTCCAAGTACCTTTAATATAGTGGTACATATACAAAATGGCAAAAAATTACACCAACTATGACATACTCAGACCCACAAGTATGTTGTAGGCCAGAACGTTGACCATGTACATACCTCAAATGCAAAAACATCCTACAATAACTCTCTATGCTTAGCTAGTGACTTGTCTCCAACATTTTAGTTATGAGACTACTTTAGATTGCTAGATGGGTGCATTCCCCTAACATAGGACGAGAGGCAATTATGCCCATTAATTGTGACTGTAGATGTGTCTGGAATAAGGTAGGGTATGATACAAATGGCCATGATGAAATATATGTAGTAGCTATGTTGGTAGCACACTCCGAAATAGAAAGGCCTGGTATTTGTGACAGATCCTTAAACGGTCATAAGGATGGGGATGACAGGGTTGAGGCTATAGGCACGTCATGCTTTAGTGACATAAAGCTATACCTTGGTGAAGGGAGGGGGGAAAGACTTTCTTAGCCAGTGCATAACCCAAACCACTCATAGAACAAGCATATGGCCCTTTATCAACTAAAGATTCACCTTTTACATTGGATGTACCTTGCTTCAGTTGACATGAATGACTTGTATGGCTATTCTTCCCGCACTTCCTACATTTTCTTGCCCCAGGTGCCTTCTTGATGGACCTTACCTTAACTTTTTTACCTTTTACTCTCACATGTTCACATACAACATTTGGATGGACTAGGTTAGCAGTATTCTGTTCATTGTCATGTTGTTGTCGGGCTTGGAACAACTCAGTGGCTCTCAATGTTAACCGCCCAATCTCCCACTTTAATTCTGTGTACCTTTCATCGTCACATCGAGATGAAAAATATGTAAACTTGAGGCATTTGTTCCCAATTTGTGCATGCTTCGCAGCAAATGCCACTTTTATTGGATCAGGACACACTCTTGGAATGTATGGTGGCTCCTTCTTCACATTCTTTGTCCGCCTTTTGAGTATCAACTTTTCAGGAATCTTCATCATATTCTCAAGCTTCATCACAGAGAACATATGGTTGCATGGGAGGCATACATTGAATCGGTGACAAAGTAAAGATCAATCTTTACTATTCAAGTGAAATACTAGTATACACAACATAAATGATAGTAATACGTATATTTTACTGCAGTCATGCAAAAAAAAACATTGAAGAAGTGTCCATGGGTTCTAGGTAGAGTTTACCATTGTAGGTTAGTAACTTGCATATGCAATGAATGATACTTTGGTCACCATTAACATGAAACACGTAACTTTCTTTAAGGGACACATATTTGGAAACAAGATATTTTTTTTATCGATTAGACTATCAGTCCAAACTGCATTGTAATTGTGCTCATCATTAATTTAATCCCGGACACGAACCAAGACATTCGATGTGTACACATCACCTGTATGTTTCTATAACAATTTGAGGTGTGTTAGCATTTGTGGTACCGTGTATCTACCATTGAAGTTCTATTGCACTTCTGCCTCACGTATATGATTAACGGCAACATCAACTCGGTGCACAAAGTCATACAACCTCATTTGGTTGCCAAGGAATCATTTTTTAAGGAAGTGCATGCCCTTTGCCCTCTGTGTACTTGTCATACCAGCGAAGAAATTGCTTTTCAGGTGCACAATGGCCTATGACTTACAATTATTCCATGTATCACGCACCCACTGATTGTGCTATAATCTAAACTTATCCACTGCTTCTTCCCATTTAGCTTCTAACTCATCAGGGTCTTTAACATGTAACATCATGTGCGCAAATGCACCCTTAAAATGTTCTGCCTCTTTGACATTAGTCTTGCAATTTCTTAATAAGTGTCATGAACAAATTTAATGTGTGGCACCTAGGAAGACATGCCTAATAGCTTTTTTCATGTCTAGTGCTGCATCTGTTATGACTGATTTAGGTAATTTCCTATACATACAGTCCATAAAATTGGTTAATAACCATCTAAAGCATTCTTCTGACTCACTAGTTATAAGTGCACAACCAAATATGGAAGTCATATAATGGTTGTTGACCCCTAATATCACGACATATGGTAACTTATATCCATTACTGTTGTATGTAGCATCCATATATATGACATCACCGAAGCATGAATAATCCATGTGCATCCCACCATTGGCCCCAAACAGACCCCGAAGTCTATTTAAGTTATCTACAGCATAACGCCAATAAAAATCAAAGTCACACTGTCCACTATACATCAAATATGCTATAGCTTTCTCCGAATATCTTTCCAACTCATCCACTCTACTATCAGGGTCCACCCAATTATAAATATCTTGTCGTATAAAACCAACATTTTTGTTTGCACAATTTACAACAACCATGAAATCCATTATGTAAAAAGTCTCCACACTTGCCCTACTCATTATTCCAATTTTCTTTTTTGTAAAATCAACCACACATCTATTCGCTTGTATAAAATGGACCTTACTTTCAAAAGCTAGCTTATGGTTATGAATATACTGGAACTCACACACATGGTAAGTATTCGATTTTGCATTCAAAAGTACTTGAAACACAGCATGACACCTACACCTTGAAAGGCGTCGAGGCTCCCTTTTCCATTTCTTAGGAGTAAGCTGAAGCTTCATATTACCCTTTTTTGAACAAACCCACCTTCTTCACTGTATTACATTGAATTTTTTGTTCATCCTTAAATCATCTTTTCTCACACCAAATCCCAAAACATATGCATATTTACAATAAAATTTCTCGACCTTATCAATTGTCTGAAACTCTACTCCTTTAAAGTCACTGAACACCCACTCATCTACAGGTTTTTTTATCTTCATCACTATCCCAGACCACTCATACTCCAAATTGATCTCATAGGATTTTAATGTAATAACTGGTTTATCAGACAATATCCTATCTCTAGTCGAACTGAGGCCAATGTCAATTGTGTTCTGGTTGTCCATTTGAACTTCTGCAAAGCGCCATAGGAAACCCAAATGAAAATTCGCCACAACAATACTACAAACATTGGAACCCATATGACAAAGATAACACAGTAATGGAAATAAAGTACATTGATTTCATTGATTACAACTTCTGCTATACTTGATGTGTACTAAGAAAAATAAAGGAAATTTCCAGCAACTTAAATTGTTGACCTGAAACGCCAAAACTACAGAAGAAATTACCTTACTACTGTCACCAGCAAGCAATGCTGATCAAAGCTTTCACACCCTGTTTTTAGAGAAAACCTATACAGGTCCACTTCCAAGGTGCCAAGCCATGCGCGCTAAACTACTTCAGGTTTTGTTCTCTGTATTTTGTGACAATGATTTTCACTGTAACTGGTTTTAGAATTTATAAATTGTAATTCTTTAGTGTTGGCCCAAGTGCAACCAAGAGGGGGGTGAATTGGGTGGGGTTCCAAAAATAAACCACAAATTAACTCTTGAACCCCCAAACTCAAATTTAATTTAAGGAACAATGATTAACTTTGTTTTACTCAGAAAATGACTACCACAATCCACCTAGAATTTGCTTTGAAAGCTACCTTTGAAATAGTTTTGAAAACAAACAAGTTCAACCAAAATAAGTTGCATAAAACACCCACCAAAGCTCAAGTATGTAGAGAGAAGAAGAAGCTTGGACAAGAGAATTTTTATAGAGGTTCGAACTCTCCTATTGAGAGCCTACTCCTCTCCTCAAGCTCACCACTTGAGAGTTTTCTTCTCTACTATAAAATACAATGATACACAATAGCCAACAAGGGCACACAACCCTTTGGTAGTTTCTTCTACCTTCACCTCTCACTAGTTTTGCCAAAGGCCAACTAGAAACCCTTCTAACTTCCTTTCCCTTACAAGGAAATCACTCAACCACTCAAGACAAGCTCAACAATTCCTGGTTACAAGGTAAGAACTAAGGAAACAATGCTAGATAAGCCAATGAAAGCACAAGCACAAGTTCTTGGCAATTTTTCTAGTTTAAGCTCTTTGATGGAGGATTCTTTTTAAGCTCTTTGATGGAGGGTTTTTTCTTCTAGTTGCCAAGTGAGGTTTACAACATGTATGTTAGTGTAAATATACTCTTTAGGAAGCTATTAGAGCATTGAAACCCTGCTGGAAACGCCTGAAAAGGTTCCTTAAAATCTAGTGACCGTTTGTTCTATTTTTCACGCAAAAATGTCGAGTTCCCAGATTTCGCGTTAAGTTCCGAGTTTAACGGGTTAAACTCCATTTCTCCTTCTAACGATCAAACGCAGCTGGGACAAGTCATTTAATACGCTGCAAGGATGTACAAGTGGCGTCTTCTGATTCGTTCCAGTTCTATTTGAATTCTTGGCTGAAAAACATGCCACTTGAAGCATTTGAAAGGAAGCCTTCAGGCTTCGACTTAACGGGTTAAAACCAACTTTTAGCGCGTTAACTAATGTTTTTCGAAAACTCACAGGAGACTCAAACTTCAAATTAAACCAGTTTAACGTATTAAAGTATAAACTTGGGAGCAAGTTAAACTTAGGTGAAAGAAATACCTGTTAAACTGCGACTTTAATGGATTAGACTTGAAATAACTCAAAAACACTTGTCATTTGGAAATCAAACTTGATTCAAACATTAACCTAAGTTAATAATCTACTAGTTTCTTTTCAAAGGCAATTTTTCCTCAATACTCTTAAAACATATTTTTTGAGAAAACACTTGACATACTTGGAAATTAAGCATAACTTAAATTAACCTTACTTTGACCAAAGAAGTGAGATTAAAAATATTAACACACATCACTTGTCATCATCAAAATTAAAGTTTTCTTTAGAACAAATCCAACATTTAGTTATCGTTGCACCTCACCTAGTCATAACCGTGTAATTTTGTTATTATTAATTATAATTTGAAAATATGAAAATCTGACCAAAACTTCATTTTAGTGTCAAACACACTTTTCTACCCTAAAAATTTAATCTAACCTGACCCAACCCGACCCAATCCAATCGTAGCTAAACCCAGTTTACTCGAAAAAAGTCAATACAAGTAAAACCATTGTCTTTTTAGCTTGTGGAATTTTTTTTGTTAAAATACTTAAAGAAGAGTAATATTATTGTTGTGTCCATTATAGAAAAAAAAATTTTGTCCACTTTAAAGGTATAAAAAAAAAGAATAAAATTTTTTTTATTCAGGTGTCTAAATATTAATTGGGCCATTAATTTAAGTACATTAGATTAAGATTGTTTACATATAAACAATGTGGAAAATTTTTAAGACATTTACATATATTTGGAAAAACTACAAATAGAGTAGCAAATTTGGATTTTTTTTAATATTCCTAAAACCCATTTTGGTCCAATTTCTCTTTTCTTTTTTTCGTGCAAATTTAATGGTAAACCCCTTATTAACTGTAACAATGGAGTTGGGATTTTGTAAAACAGGAATTGGCCATATAAGTGCACAACAAATCTATCCAATGTTGACTAAGTAGTATGTTGTTATTCTAAATTTGTAAGCTTTAGCTTTGATGAATGAAACTCTTTGTCCTTTCTCAAGCTGCAAAACTCCTCTAAGATGCTAATCATCCAAGCGGTGGTTGCCTATGTTAACAAACAAGTAAGCATTAATTATACTAATCTTCATCATCAAATGTGCAAGTATTATCTTTATAAGATGACATTCATTTAGGAGTAAAAAATGTAGTAGAGAATAAAGTTTTTAATAAGCTTTTTTTTTTTTTTGTGAAATTTTTAAAAAGTTCATGCTTTGAAAAAATCATTGTGAGCCCCTAATAAAGAACATATCTATAATGCGCTTTGACAACACAAGGGGTGAAAGAAAAGTATTTGTCACTTTATTTCTATTTAAAATTGTTGTAATTTTTATTTGGGTGCCTAAATTTTAAATCGGTAATTAATTTAAGTACCTTAGAGTAAGACTATCTACATATAAACAATGTTTCGAATTTTTAAGACACTTACATATATTTGGTAAAACTAAAAATAGAATAGGAAACTTGGATTTTGTTTTAAATATTCCTAAAACCAATTAATCCATAATACCTTTAAGTGTGCTCCCATAAAATCATATTCTTAAAACACAACAAACCCCAATCATATTTTTTTTACATAATCTTAAACCCTAAACCCAAAACTTATGCTATAACCTTAAACCCTAAAACAATCTCCCCTCCCCACATAACCTAAACTCTAACCCCTAAATCATATCTTTCAAACCACAACCTAAACCCTAAACCAGACCCCCATAAAAAATCCTAAACCCTAAACTCAAAATCTATACATTAACCCTAAACTCTAAACACTGAACCAATTCTACAAAAAAAAAAACCCATAAACCCTAAAATCAAATCCTATAAGCTAACCCCAAACCCTAAACCCTAATCTCAAAACCTAAACACTAACCCTAAACCCTAAACCAATCCCTTTACAAAACTTAAACTCTAGCCCTAACCCTAAATCGTATCTTTAAACCATAACCTAATCCCTAAACCAATCTTTAAACCAAAACCGAAACCCTAACCAAAATCCTTGAATCTTTAAACGATAAACTAAACCCCAAACCAATCCCTCCATAAAACCTAAGCTAAACCCTAAACTTTAGCACCAACCCCTAACCCTACCTTAAACTTTACCCTAAATCCTAAAATCCAAAACCTAAACTACCAAAACATAACCTAAACCTAACCTTAAACACTAACCAAAACCATTTAGGTTACCTAGTCACCTTTTGGGTACCTTCAAGGTTACCCTGTGCTTTTTTTAGGTTACCTTCAATGTGACTCAGTTACATTTTAGTTACCTTCAAGGAGACCCGGTAAGCTTTTTAAATTACCTTCAATGTCACCCGGTTACACTTTAAGTACCTTTAATCTCACCCAATAATCTTTTTAGGTTACTTCCAATGTGACGCGGTCATACTTTAGGTACCTTCAAGGTGACCGGTTCACCTTCGAAGCTTACCTTTAAGGTAACCTGATTACCTTTTAGGTACCATTAAGGTGACCTGGTCACCTTTTTACGTTACTTTCAATGTGACCAGGTCACACTTTAGGTACCTTTAAATTGACCCGATAATCTTTTTAGGTTACCTTCAATGTGACCTGGTCAGACTTTAAATACATTCAATGTGACCTGGTAATTTTTTCGGGTTACCTTCAATATGACTTGATTACACTTTATGTACCTTCAAGGTGACCTGGTAATCTTTTTAAGTTACCTTCAATGTGACTCGGTCATACTTTAGGTACTTTCAAGGTGATTAGGTCACATTTTGAGGTTACCTACAACGTAACTCGATCACCTATTAGGTACTTTTAAGGCGACCTAGTCAACTTTTTAGGTTACCTTCAATATGACATGGTCACATTTTAATTACCTTCAACGTGACATGGTAATCTTTTTAGGTAACTTTTAATGTGACCCGGTCACATTTTAGTTACCTTCAACGTGACCCGGTAATCTTTTTAGGTAACCTACAATGTGACCTAGTCACACTTTAATTACCTTCAAAGTAATCTAATTACCTTTTTAGGTTACCTTCAATGTGAACCAGTCACACTTTAGGTACCTTCAATATGACCTAGTAATCCTTCTACGTTACCTTCAATGCGACCTAGTCACACTTTAGGTATCTTTAAGGTGACCAGGTTACCTTTTGAAGTTACCTTCAATATGACCCGGTCACCTTTAAGGTATTTTAAAGTGACCCAGTCACCTTTTTAGGCTACCTTCAATGTGACCCAGTCACACCTTTAGTATCTAAAATGTGACATGGTAATCTTTTTAGGTTACCTTTATTGTGAGCCAATCACACTTTAGTTACCTTCAAGGTAACCTGGTAATCCTTTTAGGTTACCTTCAATGTGACTCAGTCACATTTTAAGTACCTTCAAGGTGACAAGGTCCTTTTGAGTTTACCTTCAAGGTAACCCGATCACCTTTTAGGTGCTTTTAAGGTGTCCTGGTCATCTATTTAGGCTACCTTCAATGTGACCCGGTCACACTTTAGATACTTTCAATGTGACCTTGTAATCTTTTTAGGTTACATTCAATATGACCTGGTCATATTTAGGTACTTTCAAGGTGACCTGGTCACCTTTTGAGGTTATCTTCAAAGTAACCCAGTCACTTTTTAGGTACCTTTAAGGTGACAAGGTCCTTTTGAGTTTACCTTCAAGGTAACCCGATCACCTTTTAGGTGCTTTTAAGGTGTCCTGGTCTTCTATTTAGGCTACCTTTAATGTGACCCGGTCACACTTTAGATACTTTCAATGTTACCTTGTAATCTTTTTAGGTTACATTCAATATGACTTGGTCACATTTAGGTACTTTCAAGGTGACCGAGTCACCTTTTGAGGTTATCTTCAAAGTAACCTAGTCACTTTTTAGGTACCTTTAAGGTGACTTGGTTACCTTTTTAAGTTACCTTCAATGTGACCTGGTCATACTTTAGGTACCTTCAACATGACCTGGTAATTTTTTTAGGTTACTTTTAATGTGACCCGGTAACACTTTAGGTACATTCAACGTGACCCAATAATTATTTTAGGTTACCTTCAATATGACCCGGTCATACTTTAGGTACCTTCAAGGTGATCCGATAATCTTGTTAGGTTATCTTCAATGTGACCCGGTCACAATTTAAGTACCTTCAAGCTGACCCAGTAATCTTTTTAGGTTACCATCAATGTGACCATGTCACAATTTAAATACCTTCAAGGTGACCCGGTAATCTTTTTAGGTTACCTTTAATCACACTTTAGTTATCTTCAAGGTAACCCGTTAATCCTTTTAGGTTACCTTCAAAGTGACTCGGTCACATTTTAGGTACTTTCACTATAACCCGATAATCTTTTTAGGTTATCTTCAATGTGACCTGATTACATTTTTTGTACCTTTAAGGTGACCTAGTAATCTTTTTAGGTTACCTTTAATGTGACCCAGTCATAATTTAGGTTCCTAAAGGTGACCTGGTAATTATTTTTAGATTACCTTCAATGCGACCTGGTCACACTTTAGTTGCCTTCAAGGTGACCCAGTAATCTTTTTAAATTACCTTCAATGTGACCTGATCACACTTTAGGACCTTCAATGTGACTCGGTAATCTCTTTATGTTACCTTCAATATGACTCGGTCATACTTTAGGTACCTTCATGGTAGCCAGATTATTTTAGGTTACCTTCAATATATGACTCAGTCATATTTTAGGCACCTTTAAAGTTGGGGTTAAGGTTAGATATAAGGTTAGGGTTGAGGTTATGGTTACGGCTTAAAGTTAGGTTTCGGATTTATGGTTTAAGGTAGGTTTAAGGTTTGAGGTTCATGGTTGGGGTCTAAATTTTTTTGTTTAAGTTTTAAAGTTCATGGTCTAGTTTAAGATTGAAGGTTTAGTGTTTAAGGTTAGAGTTTAAGGTTTAAGGTTTATGGTTTAAGGTTAGGGTTAGGGTTTAAGCTTACAGTTTAGGTTAGGTTTGAGGTTTAAAGTTTAAGATAGGTTGAAGGTTTTGTTAGGGTTTACGGTTTAAGGTTTGAGGTTAGGGTTTAAGTTATGTTTAAAGCTTTTGGTTAAGGTTAGAGTTTATGTTATGGTTAAGTTTTAGGGTTAAGGTTTAAGTTAGGTTTAAAGTTTAAGGTTTAAGGTTTAATATAGGTTTAGGCCTTAGGGTTAGAGTTTTGGGTTAAGGTATGAGGTTTAGGGGTTAGAGGTTACGGTTAAGGTTTATGTTATTGTAAGTTTTAGGGTTAAGGTTTAAGCTTAAGGTTTAGGTTAGGTTTATGATTTAAGGTTTAAAATTGGTTTAAAGTCCAAGGTTAGAGTTTCAAGTTTGGGTATGAGGTTTAGGGGTTAAAGGTTAGGGTTAAGGTATAAGGTTTAAGGTTAAGGTTAAGGCTAGGTTTAGCGGTAAGGCTAAGTTTAGGGTTAAGGCTAAGTTTACCTTTTAAGCTTAAGACTAGGTTTAGGATTTAAGTTTAAATTTTTTTAATTGAGGGTACTGAAAATTTAGGGTTTAAATTTACGTTTAAGGGTTTAAGGACTAGATTTAGGGTATGAGGTTTACGGTTTAGGGTTAGGTTTAAGGTTTAAGATTAAGGTTAGGGTTAGAGTTTAGGTTATGGTTAAGGTTTACAAATTTTATTGCTCATTTGCATTGTAAGAAGTCTATGAACTAATTTTAACATATTTTTTGTCCAAATTATTTATTTAATTTTTTGGACTTCCCCCATTTTAAGGTTAGGGTTAAGTTTAGGGACAAAGTTAAGTTTTGAGTTTATGGGTTCTTCCTAAACAAGTAACATTTCATATTTAGTATGTTTAATGATCTTGGTAAGTAAATGTCAATATTACAACATTAATACCTAAAATTTTAAATGTAATGCAACAAAGTACCTAAATTTTGAAAAATTTCTTTTTCACCACCCATAATAACTACATGATGAGTCCATAAATTTTGAGTATACACAAATTGTATATTTTGAGTACCATTTACCTATGTATAAAATAATATTTTATTAAGCATATTATTTAATCATTAATATTATTAGTAAGGTTTAAGGTTAAAGTTAAGGTTACTGTAAGGGTTAAGTGTTTTAATATATTATTGTATATTATTATTATATGAAATGATTATTCTGCCTAAATTATAGTTGTATTGATAATTCACAATGCAAGAAGTGCAAAAATTAATTTTAAGATATTTTTTGTACACAGAATTTATTTTTTAAATTTTATTACAAAATGAGTTCCAAAACTTTTAATAGTTTTTCATTTTCACCCCTAAATTTTTTGAAATTTAACAACTTTGTACTATAGACAACATTGAATTGGACTTACATTTCATTGTAAAAATTTGAAACTATAGTAACTTCATCGGAACATAGTTAAGAAACTTTTAGGTGCAGTGCAATAAAGTACCTAAATTTCATAGTAAAAGTTGAAAATTTTTATGAATTTTTTAATAAAACATATTAAAAGAAGGAAAATTACTTTTAAAAATTGACCCTTAACAATAAGCCTATAAATTTTAAAATTAATTAAAGGAAAATTTTTGGGTGACATGACCACATTAAAACATTGTCAAATGAAGCTTAGCCAAATTAGCCCAAAATAATAGACATATTAATTTTAAAATCAAATATGATTTAAAAGAAAAGTTGTAGAACTCCACAAAAAAATTGTTAAAGGAAGTTGGGCAAATTGGCCCAAATAATAAATATTTTAAAATTAAAAACAAATATTTGGCACAAAATAATAAATCATTTAATTTAAAAAAATAACTATTTTACAAAAAATTAAGTTTTGGGATGATGAAAAGATTTTAAAATTATAAAAAAAATTGAAAATGAACTTAGCCCAAAATAGCCCTAAATAATTAACATAATAAATTTTAAATAATAGATTCATTTTTTTTTGTTTTTACCTAAATAAAAACATCCAAATTGGTTTCCAAGCCAAGCCAAGAAAACTAGATTTTGGGCCGGTTCACAAAAAATATGAAATAACGAAGATTTGGCCAAATAAGAAAAATTAAAAACAAAATGGACCCATTTTTTTATTCTGACCCAAAATTAATACTAATCCGTGTGTAACCTGTTTTACAACCCGATTAAAAAACTCAATATATCGTCTGACCACATCTCAAATTCTAGGTATTTATTTGAAATAAATTAAAAAAGATGAAGGGCCGCTGGCAACCAAACCCCTAAAACTAAGGACTAATTTGTAAATAATCTATAAAACAGCTATAAGTATCTCAATTCCAAATTTTATTTTTTTCCCTTTACATTTCTTGTTTTAGTGACCTAACAGTGGTGAACTTGGAATGTAGGTTTTACACCTGCAAGGTGTTTGACAATTTCAAGCGTTTTTTTCTTTGATAAATCTATTCATTATTTAATGACATTGTCATCTCAAACCAAGAGAAGCAGAAATTAATATGAAACTTTGAAAGAATCCACGAGAAGCATAAATATGAAACTATAAAAGAATCCAACAGTAATAATCAAAAGAGAAAATTTTAATAAATAAAGATACGAAATCTACAATATAAAACTTGAGTAAAGATAAATACGGTTAGAGAATTAAGCGTCATAGTCTAAAGTCAACAACCTTACTATTTAACTAATAAAAAACATCAAAAGTTGCCATAAATCCAGGAAAAAAAATTGTCCTTTTTTTTTCAAAATCTTAAATATCTTGGTTCTACTTGCATATTTTTAAATAGAATGAGCATGAGAACTTCGGTGCTCAAGCGCTTTGTCAATGAATATGAGGATGATCATCGAGAGCTATAAGTGGATGAAGAGATAGAAGGGGGAAGAATGGTGGAGTCATCCATTAGCTTTGGTTTAGGCTACCTGATTATTAGTTCTTAAAAAAAATAAATTATCAGATAATATTTTTATTGTATCTTGATGAGAAGAAATCATTTTAGATGAGACTATAACATATCTTAATTACAAATTAATTTAAATTTAATCCTATTTTTTAATTTATAATTCAAATTTTAGAATTAAGTTAATAATTGTGGCTTTAGTTGTCACATATCACTACCTTAGTGCTTTATAGGACAAGAGTATATTTTGTAGACTGCATATAAAAGATTATAGTTAATTTACTAAAAAGGGAAAGTATATCATTTGTCAACTTTACAATCTTTTTCATTAAAAAAAAATCAAAATCATCATTAAATGTATCTTGTTTTTTGTATATATATTGATTATTTTGAAGTATGTTTTATTAAAAAAAAAAAACCTTTGTTTGTGTATCAACTAGAAAAATATTTTCCCAATTTTTTTATATTTATGTAACATAAATAAGTTAATTAAAGTATAGCTAGCTTTATAAGTTTATCATTTTCTTTCTTTTTCTTTCCCACATCTTTCCCTCTTTTTCCTCTTTCTTTTTTCCCTTCCCCGTTTTTCTTTTCATTTTCTTCTCTCTCCTCTCACACGTTTTCCTTTTTTTTTTTTCCCTCTTTCCTCTCTCCATTAGTCCACCCTATCTGACCAGTTTCTTCCCTATCTTCTCTCTCCTCCGCTCTGATTGCATCAATACCAATGCCCCTTTTCATGAGGTATTGTAAAAATGAAAAACTTATAATTATCCCCTAAGACATATCATAATCTATAATTTGGCCCTACCTATTTTTAAAAATCTACACTTTACACCTTATATTTTTTACACTATCTGATAATAATTTCTAAAATTATATTTAAACTATATGATAGTCATTTTACAATAATTTTGATCTCTATAATATTTTTTTTATAATTAATACATATTTTAAATTATCAATTTTTTTTTCTGTAAATATATTTTTCTTTCTATGAATATGTATTAGTATCTTTTAAAAGTTAATTAACTGTGAAAAAAATATCAAAAATATTAAAATTACTAAAACATAATTATCAGCCAATTTAAATTAAACTTTTAGAAGTTGTTGTCAAACACTATAAATCAAACAAGGGATAAAGTATATGTTTCTTAATATAAAGGGGATAAAGTATAGATTTAACCAAACCTTAAGAGATTTTTAGTAATTTTCCCTTGGAAATACTCAAGAAATGAATCGTAAGGTTTAGTTCAAGTGATAAACCCTACCCAACAATTGAAAGAGTCCTGAAGATTTGATTATCATCAAAAAAATAAAGAAATCTTCTCTAGATTACTTTCGCCTTCCACATATATGCCTTTCTTTTCTACGTGCATTCTTCAAACTAGACAAACAAATTAATATTCCCTCAATTTCATGAAATTAATTGACCCTTTTAACTTTTTTGACTAAAATTTAATTTAAATATATATATATATTAATATGTATTGAAAAAAAAAAATTAAATAATACTTACAAACTATAATATTTAAAGTATCATTTTGATATAAAAAGTTCATATTTTTATTATAAATTTTAAAAGAAATATAATCATAAATTAACTATTGTGAATGTTAAAATAGCCAGCTTTTGTAAAATAAAGGAAGCATATTCTAAGGAATAAATTTTATAAATGGTATCTAACCTCTAATTATTATTATTTTTTAATCCCTAACCTATTAAATGTTTTGTTTTAGTCTTAAACAGATTAAAAACATTCCATTTTAGCTCTAAATCTATAAAAATGTTCCATTGTGACCCCAATTTGATGAAATTTGTTAACTCAAACTATTTGTTTGATAAAAAAATTTTAAATCATAATTTAAACCATCTAGTAACTATCTTACAATAAATTTAATCTGTATAATAATTTTTTTTTCAGTTAATGACAAATTCAAATCACTTTTTTTTTTCTTTCTGTAAATTAAACTTATTTTATTCAGAAAGAAAAAGATAATAATTTAAATTCTCTATTTCCTGTCAAAAATATTAAATTATTTAAATTTACTCAAAGACAGTTACAGGATATTTAAATTAAAATTTCAAAAATTACTGTCAGATAATTATTCTGATTTAATGAAATTTATCTAATGATAGACTAAAATGTAACAATTATAATAGGTTTAGGACCAAAATAGAATATTCAATATATTAGGAATTAAAACGAAGCAATAACTAAAGGTTAGGAACCATTTATGCAATTTACTCTATCTTCTAAGTGGCGATCAAAGAACATCAGATTCACAACCAACAAATAGATCATTCCAATGCCCAATCACAATATGGAAATTTTCCGAAATAAAAAAAGTGGTATTTGCCTATAGAAGATATACGGAATATATTGATGAAAAAATTTAAAGAACCAAACCATTTTCACATGTAAGTAAGCTTCAAGTAATGGGGGTGTCATAATCTCGATCCTTCTGATGCAGGCCAGCTCCAACTGAGAACAATTTAACGGCATGAAAGAAAAGCAATGGCAAATCATGGCTGCTACCGTTTCCAGGGTTGGCTCAGTGCACGGCCAGGAGAATAAAGTTATGTGCAGAAGCTCATCAAACATAATATTCTTTACTACTCTAAAACATATTTACCCGAAAGAACCAAGGCAGCACAAAAGAGATCACAAGGCAGGCCATCAAGAAGTTGCAGAATGGCTGCCCTCGCCAGCATGCCTCCTCTCTTTCTGACAAGATACCATTACTACTCGAAAATCCCTGTTCGTTCCATCCTTCTATGAATCTGAGATCCCCAACACCGGTTATGTTTTTTGCAGTCTCGCCACAAATTTCACACATTCTGCAGTGACAAAGATACAATAAAAAGTGAAATTTCCCCCTAACCCTGGAAGGGGCAATGATAAAGATACAATAAAAAGTGAAGTTCTCCCCTAACCCTGGAAGGGCCTCTTTATCATGAAAAAAGTCTACCAAGCATTAATTGAGATGAGATCAAGATATTTGATTGTAAAAGAGTGCAAGTAAGAAACATTTGTGCCTAGAATCAGAGTTCTAAAGAATCCCAGCAGTCCATATCCCGGATAAGAGCTGTAAACCCCAAATGACCAGAAATGTAAGGCAGGCCCTAGAGAAATCTCTACAGAATATATCAAGGAAACGCAGAGAAATGGCTGTACTGGACACAGGTCTAGCTGCATTAGTAGATGATTTCGAGAAAATAAAGAACTGATTATAGTAATAATGCACTGTCCTGAAATAAGCAAAAAGATTGGTCACTGTTTAGACCAATAAACACAGTTTTCGGTTACCTACTTGGTGCTTAGATTTTCTAGCTGATACCAAAGCTATCAGTATCACTTAAAGTCATTGTTTATTACCAATTACGAGAAGAATGGGGATGTTTGCATGAAAGGAAGCCAAAAAGCTACTTAAAATAAGCAAACACCTGGGCAGCACTTATTTGCATCCCTATATCTGACTGCTGATGGATTGCTTGCCAAAATGAAAAATTCATGGCATTATTCGTTTTGCTTTTAACATGTATAGTTTTCAATCCATACGTACCAACAAAGAGAGTTCCATGCACTGATTCCTACAAAGTTTCTTACTAGCACCCAGCCATGGAATTATGCTTTGAAAGAAAACAGATACCTGTTTCCTTTTAGCTTGAACCATGCCTCAGCACAATGCCTATGAGCAATTCCTAGTTCATCTTTGCAACCGCAACCAAGCTGAATTAAGTCCCCAGTAGCCGTAGCAGCAGCAGAATCACCATAAGTAGATTCCTGTGATTGTTCGGAGGTCAAATGACAAATTCTACAAACCTTTTCACCATCCGAACTCTCCTTCAATCCTCCCCTATCGCCAGTAAGAGCCTTTGTATCAATCACTCGTGCCTCTCCTGCTTCAACAAGCTTTTCTGCCAATGCCTTACCCAAACCTAGTCCCTTCCCTTCCACTTCGAGAATTCTGTTTTCTGTACTGAGAGATGCGGATTCCTCTCTGTTTATCACAATAACAGTCTCGCCAACGGATTTGTTAACATAGTTGCTATTCAAACTCCCACTAGTGCTTTCTTCAACTCGACCAGAAAGCATGTTTTGACCTATTACTCCCTGCTTAGCCTCAACCAATGCCTCAGCCAATCTGAACCCATTACTTCTTCTTCCCAAATCAACCTCTTTATCACCACTGCTTAAATTTTCTCCAGAATTGTTGGCAGTAGCGTTCCCAGAATCCTTCTTGTCCACCGATGTTCTCGAATTCCCCTTGCTTCTTTGGCCAATTTGACGCAATGGTGCATCAATTGCTTTCAAAAAGTGCCCCTCACCATCTTGTGACATCAAGGCCTCAACTTTTATGGAAGTACTAGCATTCTCTTCAGAGCTCGCTCCACCAACAGTTACATTCTCTGGACTCCCATCTTTACCTCCCTTATCCAGATCCAAATTCCCAGAATTTCGATCCATAAATATAAACTAAAACCAGATAAATCCCAAACAGAATACCCCCTGCTCCTGTACTCTCAAAATCCCAGAAACATAGCAAATAAGCAATCTTAAACACATGAACAACAAGATCAACCCAGATCCTCAAATTTTAATCAGTTCATGCTTCAAACACCTGTTTTTTTAGAAAAAAAGAACATCAAGATCCAATTTTGCTCCAAATAATACAAACCTGTTTTCCGTTGAAGACAAATCCTGATCCAACCAACTCTTATGATCAATGCTTCATTCCAAGCCCACCAGATAAATTAGACCAAAATAAAAAAAGGCATTAACCTTGCCATAGAAGTAGAATAACCACCCAACAAAGAAAAAGGAAAGAAATCTCGCATTAATGATTTTCCCCCAAATTATAACTGAACCACGTACTTGCTATGCTTGAATATACTATGATCTTATTTTCCTTTCCTATCTGTGACTTGTATGATGTTCACGTGCGAGGAGATTAGGTGGAGAAACAAACTCGTACTCGTAGGCGGAGACGAAGAGTCAATCTTCTAACTGGTAGAATAAAGTGTATTTATGTCTATTCTGCTACCAGATAAGAACGGGGCTGGATGAGGGTAAAAGCAGCAGGAGTCACTTGGTTTGCATGCTTTTCTTAATCACCACTTCACTTAGATTCCTTACAAATAAATCACTGAGCTCGTGATTCTTTTCTATGCCGCGACTTTTCCAATTGGGGGAAGGACTTTTTTGGCCCTCTAACTTTTTCTACTTTGCCATGCTAGTCCTATAATTTGTCAACTTACCAACTGAGTCCTCCAACGTTTAAAACGTTAACTCTGTTAGTCCCATAAGTATTGATTTTGCCATGTGGCTGACGAAAGTCCCCAGCTGGCAATTCATGCCATGATATTGTACACACATAAGGAAGAAGCACTTAAACGCCATATTCATCTTGTAGCCATCAGACAGAGAAGCGAAGAAGTTGAGCTCCGATGCTTGTGCATGTGTCCCTACATGATAGGAAGGAACAAATTGTTGGTCGTTGTGGTGTCGCCATCTAATCACAAGAAAAATTGAATATTCGTCATCTTTGGTGTGATCCAAAAAGGTAAGAAAGTAAATTTTTGTATAGAAGTTACATATTCGTATTGTAGCCATTAAAAAGTTTTACAAAAGTTAATGAGGTGGGTTTTATTGTGGTAAAACATGTTCTAAAAATGACAGTTTTTTAGTTGAAGGGATTGGACAATAGGCAAGGATTGGTGGAGGGATGGTGGTTATGGTAGGTAGACAAAATAAATTGTTCACTACTGTTGGAGATGTTTTCTATTAGTACAGCTTATTAAGGAAAGAATTTATTGCTTGATTGATGAACGTGTGTGACTTGGAAAAATGTTGTGCACTTGTAATGCAGGATGGTTGTGCATGATGGTTGTATAACTTTTGTTTATGGTGGGCGGTTTGTAAAAAACCAGAAGGAAGTGGAATATGTTGGTGGAAGGAAGAAAAAACAACAAATTAACACTGGCTTGTTGTCCCACCATGAACTATTAGACATGGTTAAGGGATTTACAGAGAACCGAGTTAAGAAATTCTTATATCTGGAACCTTGATATATGGAATTTAGTAACCTGAAAGAGATAGATGCAACGCAAACAACCAATACACAACAGCCACACACATATACATCAATTGCTTTCTCTTTATTTTCACCATCTCCTCCTCCAATCCAACAACTCTTGCATGAACATTGTCCTCCAAAAATAGTTCCTTTTTTTTTTCCTCATATACTGCCTCATTCAACCTCTTGTAATCCTACAGCATTTTTATCACATATTCTAGAATTGGCCCATCAACCCACTGCCTATAGCCACAAAACCTAAGTTTCCTATACCTAGGACACTCGAGAAATCACCTCCCCATGTTCAATTTTGTCCATGCAACCTTTTACTGCAGCCTTCATGTTGCAATAGCATTGCCCATTTGGTTGTATGTTGCATTTGCCTGACAATTGGAACGACGAAGAAGAACTAGGTATTGTTGTCTCTACTTTTGATCAAGCAATTTGGGGTAAATGTGGCTCCTATCCCCATCCCCAACTTTTTTTTCACCTAAAAGAAAGGTTTCCCTCAGCCCCACAATGCCACCTCACTTTATAAAAAAGGGAACAAAATGTCTTCTTCACTGATTTTTAATAGTATCAATTGCTACTTGAGCGTTCCGTCAACCACATGGCAAGATCAATACTTATGGGACTAACAAACTTAACGTTTTAAACTTTAGAGGACTTGGTTGGTAATTTGGTAAATTATAGAACTAACATGATAAAGTAGAAAAAGTTAGAGGACCCAAAATGTTCTTTCCCTATGAATTTGTGATTTGACAGAATTTCTTATTTGCTCTTTTTTCTATTAGACTCATATGTTAGTCGTATCTTTAAGATGTTAAAATTCACAAATTTTGATTGACTCAATAATAAAATAGCTTACGTTTTTTACTTAGAATGTTATAAAAGGAGGAATACAATAGATATTCGACAATTTAATATTTTCTACATTCAACTCCACTCAACCTAAACTCATTCACTAGATGTAAAGAGAAGCAATATCTTACAAAATTTAGGATTCAAAACCTAATGAGCCACGTGATGGTGGGATACATGTCAATTGGGTTAAGACTTGATTAGTAAAATAGTTTATGTTTGAGCCATAGTTGTAATTAGGTTATTACTGAAGTTTGATTAAAATTACGCAAATAAATCTACTTTTACTTTCCTTCCTAAAATTTTTAATAATATTAGTTAGCATCATGAAAAATACTATCTTGACTTAGTAGAGAAAAAACAATTATGAAAAAATTGAATTTAAAATGTCCACTAATTATTTTTTAATAAATTTAAACTTTTTAAATCATGTTGTATTTATTAGATATTTGAAATTATTAATCTTTTTCCTTTAAAGAGAAAAAGAGTCTTCTTCTTTTCTACATGAGTCAAGCACAAGTCAACGTTTATTAAGAAAATGGAGAAATACATTACATATAAATGATTTGATGAGAATACATCCAATTTAACTTTGAATGCCGGTCTTTATGCTTCCCCAATTTGGATGACCTTAAAGTTTTATCACTGAGCTAAGACAAAAAGCTACTGTGGACTAATATTGTTGAGAAAGAAAGAGTGAGTCAATAAGTGTAAAATTTGAAACTATTAGTAAGTATAATTTCAAATAAAACTTAGGAAAACAATGTAACTACCCAAATCCCCCCCCCCCCCCCCTCTTTTTTTTGCCAATAACAAGAATTGCAAAGAACGGAATTTTGCAGCCTAAAACTAATAAGGGGAAAGAACAGTTTTGGTTTCAAAATTTGTCCTGCTGACTTTTCATCTTTTCAATAAGATAAAATTTTGTTAAGGTGTTAATAATTAGTCCTAATTTTCATGAAATATAGTAACTAAAGAGAAATGTAATTCACAGAGAAAAAAACTGATAATTTAAATAAGACCAAAATACTCTAAGAAATTTAAACTTTGACAACTCACACGAGTTGATCCTTAAATTGGAACTTGATAGGCAAAATCCTTCACTTATTACGTTTTTGTCCAACTCATTAACTTATTTACTTTTTTTTTTAAATGGCTTAAATATATTAGGAGCCCAAAACTTTGACAACTATCTAAGTGGGTCCTAAAAAGCACCAACCTTAAACTTTGAAATAAAAAAAGTAGTAAAAATCTAATCTAAATAACTGAATAGAGATATGGATGACATGAATATCAATTGTATATTTTAAAAGAAGTCAAAAAATAATTTTAAAATATTGTCTCTAAATAAGAAGTATTTTTTTCCATTAATCTTTTTTTTCTGGGTAAGGAAAGAAGTTATAATGATTAATCATTTTATAAAGAGTATTTTTCAAGTGAATATTAGTAAAATACAATATAATACATTAAATTAAGCTAGCTTTGAACAAAAAATAAAATAAAATATTAAATTATTTAAAATGAGGAAATAGTAGAGTAGAAAAATAACATATGTTGACTAGAAAAACGCAAATAACCACTTTATGTATAAAAGTGCATTATTTTTTAATTTAATTTTTTAATGTCTGGTGGATATGCCAAAAAGTACTACCAAAATCATGAAAAGAATACATTGATTAAAAATTTGAAGGAAAAATGTAGCTTAAAATGAATTAAGGGAATATTGGCTCTTATGAAATTTTTGCACAAATACATAGTCTACTTTGGCCTTTAAATAGTCCATTTGTTATTGAATGATTATTGCACGGCTTAAATTTACTGAAAGATGTTTATCAAATAGTTTAAATTGGAATATTAAAAAGTTGATGTTGGAGAAATGAACAGTTTTAGATCTAATTGTTTACATAGCTATGAAGTTTTAAGATTCATTTAGGAAAGAGAAAATTTTAGGGCTAACTCTTTATATAGATGTACAATTTTAGCACTCATTTATAAAAATTAAAAATTCTGGGACAAAAACTTCCACCACTAAATACTGTTATCACGACAACAGGGGAGGGAAAAACCCCAAGGTCGAACCAGATATGCGTTATGCTAGTTTTTGACCAATTTTTATGTCAATTATAAAAAGTGCCAGGCAAAGGTCCACGTCATTTCTATATTCTGTTTTTTTTTTTTACTTTAATTTGATGAAGTGATCAATTTGAAAACAAGTTCACCGGTTTACATATATGGGGGCAAGATACATAACTTGAGGGATGGTTCTAGAAATTTTAGTGGATCTCAATGACCTATAACATTGTGTTGTACTCCCATCAACAAGGGTGAAACTTGGGAGAGGTTAGCGGGGACAAGTCCTATTAAGCAATTTCATACATTTGGCTTTGTTTCTACTTTTCTGTCCTATGCATAGTGTTTATTGTTAACCAGGACTAATTCTTTTAATTTAAGTTATTATATTAAATATTTCCTTTATCCTAATTTTTTTTTACTTCATTTCAATTTTTTTTATATAAGTTTGACTTAAATTTATTTATATTATTATTTGATAAAAAATTTTAAAAAATTATATTTGAAAATATAATTTTTATAGATTTTAAATATAATTTTTTTAAAAAATACTAGAAAATAATAATAAATAAATTTAAGTCAAACTTAAGTTAAAAAACTGAAATAGAGTAAAGAATTTGAGACAGAAATAGTACTATTTAGAATGAACAATTCATAAAAAATGAATTTAGGTTCGTTTTTTATCTCATGACTCACGAAGTTTACAACCTTAACCTTTTTTGCCTTTTTAACAAAAGTCAGAAGTCAATCGCTTAGTCTAATTTGAGTGGCAACCTTCCTAATCTTGAACACAGAAAATTTTCATCTTCATCAAGAACATCCATGGATTTTGCATTAATCTAACTTTTATATATGATTTCTTCAACTAATCTTAGAATTCTTAGCTTTGTTTAGACTAAGTAAAACAAATCAAGTTTTTCTTCTATGAACATTGTAAATATTTGACTTCACAACCAGATAAATATCAATTTTTTTAGGGATTCTTTATTAATGTATACAAACAAAAAGCTTATTATACAAATGTAATTATAGACGAATTTAGTTCCTTACAGGAATAATGAGTACAATTTAAATAAGCTATATTTATGTTTTGGATCTTTTTATTACATAAAAATAATTTAAGATATTAATAGTCGACCTCACTAACAAAAATTTCTAAGTCCACGCATACCCATCAAGGTCACTGAAGTTACTAGTTTTGTCAAATAATTAGCCAACTTTGGTTTCCCTCTTTTATCCTCCTATTCTTGTTTTTTTTTTCTTTTTTTGAGTTTCGGTTTTGGGTTTCAAAGATTGAAAGGTTTAGCATATTCCAAAGTCAATGCTTGTCACTAGTCCAACTAGGACTTATGATAGCACTATCATTTGCCTATTGTGTGTATAAACACACACATATATAAATTATGGCCCATCTTATTTGCATTTAACTTAACCAAATTAATGTGTTTTTCTGCAAAGCTCTCAACCCATGTGCTACCAAAATAACTTTTGCCCGCAAATTTAGTGGAAATTACCGTTGGCCTAGTCTGCTTTCCTCTACCTGTCACAGTTGTTTTCCTCCATTTCAAGATGCAACTCTTTTTGGTTTCAAGTCCAAAGTGACCCAAAAAATCTCCTTAACTCATCCTTCCCCCCTGATGGTGCCTTATGTTTTGGAAATAACACAATCTTTCCTTGCTCTTCACCTTATGCCCCAGACCAGATCTAGCAATTCAATGATAGGCCATTTTAGTCATTGGCCTTGAAGTGCGAGCCTAGCCACTCTATTAGGAGACCAAAGCCTAGGGGTGTAGAGCTGTGGGGTGGGGTGCAAAGATGGTGAGAAAGGGACTCAAAGAGGCTACCCAGCCAAATCCGTGTTGTATAGCCTCTGGTAAGCTGCTTGTGAACCGATATCAAGCCTTGTATGAGCTTGATTCGAGCAGGAAACAAGTTGCTGAATCATGATGTCGATTGTAAGATCCTCGATTAGTTCACGCAAGGCCTATCATAGGCAATCAACACAGATCTAGTTGATTGGATGCAGGGTGAGAAGCAAGGGCTCAGATGTAAGGGGACATTTCAAATAGCTATGAATCATTTTGCGCCTGACATTTCAATTTCGCCACTCTCACCCTTTTGAATTTGCATTTTTTTTTATTGCTTTGGGAGTAATAGAAGGTTGCCTTGGAAAAGATTGCCACATTACAATGGGGATTGGTTCTTACTTTCTTTGTTTTAATGATTCTACCTTGGAACAAGCTGAAAAAACCAATATCTGGTGCCAATTTGTGCTCAATTCCTACATATGCTATCAGACGGGCTAGGTTCTAGAATGGCAAGATGAAGGTGCAATCGAATTAGTTTAGTAACAATGACCAGCGATGCATATCGATTCCATACCAGGATGGTTAGTTCAAGCCGTAAATTATAAAGAAGTAAAAAAAGAAGATTGCTAGATACGTCATCTACCATATCAAGAAAAGGAGATTGAGTCATGGCTAGAGGTGAGCTTGCACAATAGTTTCCATTTGATAGTTGTGGCAACGTCGGGTTTTCTGGAGTCGCCACCAATCTGTTTTTTTCTTAGGTCGATTGGACACCTTAAAATTGGTCTGCGAGAGTTCGGGAATCGGGAGTACGGTTACGCTAAAACAACTTTGTTATAGCGCCCAAAATTGGCACCTTAGTTGATTTTAATTTTGGTTTGCTTTGCTTTTAGAAAATATTCAGTTAATTTTCAAACTATAAATTTTAACTGAATTAATCGGATGCAGATTTTTAAATTAATTTATATAAAATTTGATACTTCCGAACCATGGACTCTGCCGAGTCATTTGGACACGGAAGATTTTGATTCCGAACCATGGACTCTGCCGAGTCATTTGGACACGGAATTTGGTGAAATTTTAAACAATTTTATCCATATTGTAAAAAATATGGATTTTTATCTTTTTATTTAATTTATTTATTTTAAAAAGTTTGATATTTTCCAAACCGTAGATCCTGCCGGATCATCCGGATATGGAAATTGATTTATCGTAATTATTTAATTCTTATTATTATGAAATTAATTTTTAAATGGTAATTCTTTTTGTTTATGAATGATTTTTAATACTAACTAAAAAATTTATCTTTATATTTTTACTTCTTTTTTTACTTTCTTTCTTTTTCTTCTTCTTTTACTTATTTTTACTTTTTTTTTAATTTTCTTTTAATTTCTTTTCTTTTCTTTCTTTTTTATTCTTTTCTTTCTTTCTTTTCTTTTTCTTTTTCTTTCTTTTATCTTTCTTTTCTTTTTCTTATCTTTCCTTTCTTTTCTTTATCTTATCTTTCTTTTATTTTTCTTTCTTATCTTTCTTTTTTTTTTTCTTGTTTACTTTTTTTTGTTTTCTTGTTTAATGAAAGATATTTATTATTTTAAAGGATTACTCAATTTATAAAAGAATTAAAAAAATAATAATTAATTTTTATTTAATAAGAAGTTAATTTAAAAGAATTAAAGAGTTTAAAAATAAAAATTTTGATCATGGTACGGGGCGTTGTTACTCAGCCAGACCCTCTTCACCAGGTGAAGCAGCTCAAAAGTGGGCACGAGACAGTTTCCAGCCAATATACCATGAACTAAAAATTTTTTATTTTTTATTTTTTTATTATTTTTTTATTATTTTTTTTATAAAAGATTAACCAAAAGTAATTGTTTTATTAAGAGAATAAAAAATTTATATGTATATTTTAAACAAAAGAAGAAAAGTTTTGATATTTATTTAATTTATTTTGGAATAAAAGATTATTTAACCGAAAACTTATATGTATTTTAAAACAAAAGTCTTGATATTTTTATTTTTTATATTCTTCTTTGTTTGATGAAAGATTTTTTTTTTTATTTTTTTTATTTTTATTTTTTTTAAATTTTAATTTATATTTCTGAAAATATATCTAATCAATAAGTCAAAAATATTTAAGAGAAAATTCAATTATTTTTGTTTTATTTTGTATTATTTTGAAATTATTTGATTAAGATTTTTATAAAGGAAACAAAAAGTTATATCTTTTAATAAGTAAAATATTACTGAATAAAATATTAACCCAAAATTTTTATTCTTTTCATTCTTTTTATTAATAAAGAAAACTAAAAAAAATTATATTTTAAAAGAAATAAATAAAATATTATTGAAAAATATTAACTCAAAATTTACTCTTTTTATTCTTTTTATTAATAAAGAAAACTAAAAAAAGTTATATTTTAAAAGAAATAAATAAAATATTACTGAAAAATATTAACCCAACAATTTTGCGCTTTTTATTCTTTTTATTAATAAAGAAAACTAAAAAAAATTATATATTAATAGATAATTAATATATTAGTCTAAAGTTTTTTTTTATTTTTTTATAAAGAAAAAATTTATTTATATATTTTATTTAAAAATATTTCCGAGCCATGGATCCTGGCGGATCATTTGGTCATGGAGTTTTAATTTTTTTTATTTCATTAATTATTAATTTTAAAGATGTATTAAAAGAATGATTTTATGTTTATTTATTTATTTATTTTATTTTTGAATTATTTCATTATGTTTGTTTATTAAAAAGAATAAAAACTTTTTTTCAAAATAAAAAAAAGTAATTTTTATTAGCCTTTAGAAAATTATTCACATAAAATTCCTTTTTTTATCTTTTAAAAAAAAATTCAATTAATAAAGTGGGGCTTTTTGGCCATCCACTTTAATAACACAATAATAATAAAAGTTAGCACAATTAATATAGTTAGATTAGTTGGATTAGTTAGTTAATAACAATAAAAAAGGTTAGTAAAAAGTTAGATTAAATTAATTAACAACAATAATAAAAATTAGCCAAGTTTAATTAAATTAATTGTTAACAACAATAATAAAAAGTTAGTCAAGTTAATTAAATTAATTAATTAACAACAATAATAAAATTTAGCCAAATTAATTAATTGTTAATTAACCAAGTTGATTAAATTAATTAACAATAATAAAAGTTAGTAATAATGCAAAAATTAAAAGGTTAGTAACAATAATAATGTTAAAAGTTAGTTGTTAGTAAGTTAGTTAACAAGTTAATAATAACAAAAAAAAAAAAAAAGGTTAGTAACAATAACAATAATAAACAAATAAATACACAAGTAAAAAAAATAAAGTTAGTAATTAATTCTGAAAAAAAAAACAAAATAAAAAGATTAGTGACCAAAATGAAAAGAATTGAAAAGATGAAGGACTGAAAGGAGGTTTTACCCTTGGGAAATGAATTTGAAATTCTGTTTTGCTGGGAAAACAGAAAACGCGACGAAGCGCAGCTGGCACGGCAGGGAGGCGAGCACGGGCGTGGGGCGGCGAGGCGTGGGCGGAGGGGCGACGGCGGCGTGGGCGGAGGGCGGCGGAGGAGCGGCAGGCAGCAGCCGGCGGAGGGAGAGAAGAAACGCGGCGGAAGGAAAACGGAAAGGAGAAAAAGACGGCGGCGGGACGGCGTGGGAGCAAACGGCGACCGGCGACGGCGTCGGCAGCGGGACAGCGTGACGGCAGGAGGAGAAAGAGAGAGAAAACGAGAGGAGAGAGAGAGAGAACAACGAAGGAGATCAAACGAAAGAGATGGTCAAATCGTAGAAAAATAAAATTTTGAGACTTTCTGGCAGAAAGAGGAGAGGCTAGGGAATAAGGCTGTAATTTTCTCTATTTTTAAAACGGAGCTCTGAACTTTTTCTCTGATTTTCTGTATGTTCAACACTGAATTTGGGGGGGTATTTATAGAAGGAGCTTAGCTGAACTGTGGACGGATAAAATAATAAAAAATATCAAACTTATCTTTTAAATTGGTAAAATGACAGTTTCAGTCCTTTACGTTACTCCAGCTCTGGATAAGCTCAGAAGCTTCTGATTTTGACAATTTTAACGTTTTCTGTCAATTTGGGCTAGAAACGTCCGTTTAGGCCCAAAATTGACGCGAAAAATTACCCAAAGCTCCTGAAACTTTCAGAATTTGTCAATTTTGTCCGAAACTTCTCAATTTTGTCATTTTTACCTCAAACTTTTAATTTTTTTTTCATTTTTTTCTGAAATTTTATTTTTATTCCAAACACATACATATTCGCACATATATTATTTTAAATCAAATCTTCTCAAAATAAAAATATATTTTAAACTAATTAACATAATTAAAATTTTTTAGCAATAATAATAATAATAATAATAATTTTTTTAATTAGTTTTTTTTTTAAAAAAATTTTTAAAAAAAAAGGCCGGACGAAATTGGGTGTCAACAGCTGCCCCCCTTTGCATGCTTCATGGGACATGATGTATGCAAAGTAGTTACCAAATTTCGTCCGTCTTAGCTAGCCATTGAGAACCTTCTCGCCGCCTAAACTATGTGGTTAAGGAAAAATTTTTTTAGAGCCTCTGCGATAAGAACTCTCCTATCGTTGAAGGGAAAATTTGATAATTTTGAGGTTAAGGGTCCTACCTTAGAACCTCGACGATAGGAACTCTCCTATCGTTTGAAGTAAAATTGATTGTTTTGAGGTTAAGGGTCCTACCTTAGAACTTCGACGATAGGAACTCTCCTATCGTTTGAAGGAAAATTGATGATTTTGAGGTTAAGGGTCCTACCTTAGAACCTCGACGATAGGAACTCTTCTATCGTTTGAAGTAAAATTGATTGTTTTGAGGTTAAGGGTCCTACCTTAGAACCTCGACGATAGGAACTCTCCTATCGTTTGAAGGAAAATTGTTTGAATGAGGTTAAGGGTCCTACCTTAGAACCTCGACGATAAGAACTCTCCTATCGTTTGAAGGAAAATTGATGATTTTGAGGTTAAGGGCCCTACCTTAGAACCTCGACGATAGGAACTCTCCTATCGTTTGAAGGAAAATTGATGATTTTGAGGTTAAGGGCCCTACCTTAGAACCTCGACGATAGGAACTCTCCTATCGTTTGAAGGAAAATTGATGATTTTGAGGTTAAGGGTCCTACCTTAGAACCTCGACAATAGGAACTCTCCTATCGTTTGAAGGAAAATTGATGATTTTGAGGTTCAGGGCCCTACCTTAGAACCTCGACGATAGGAACTCTCCTATCCTTTGAAGGAAAATTGATTGTTTTGAGGTTAAGGGTCCTACCTTAGAACCTCAACGATAGGAACTCTCCTATCGTTTGAAGGAAAATTGATGATTTTGAGGTTAAGGGTCCTACCTTAGAACCTCGACGATAGGAACTCTCCTATCGTTTGAAGGAAAATTGATGATTTTGAGGTTAAGGGTCCTACCTTAGAACCTCGACGACAGGAACTCTCCTATCGTTTGAAGGAAAATTGTTTGAATGAGGTTAAGGGTCCCACCTTAGAACCTCGACGATAGGAACTCTCCTATCGTTTGAAGGAAAATTGATGATTTTGAGGTTAAGGGCCCTACCTTAGAACCTCGACGATAGGAACTCTCCTATCGTTTGAAGGAAAATTGATGATTTTGAGGTTAAGGGTCCTACCTTAGAACCTCGACAATAGGAACTCTCCTATCGTTTGAAGGAAAATTGATGATTTTGAGGTTAAGGGCCCTACCTTAGAACCTCGACGATAGGAACTCTCCTATCGTTTGAAGGAAAATTGATTGTTTTGAGGTTAAGGGTCCTACCTTAGAACCTCGACGATAGGAACTCTCCTATCGTTTGAAGGAAAATTGATGATTTTGAGGTTAAGGGTCCTACCTTAGAACCTCGACGACAGGAACTCTCCTATCGTTTGAAGGAAAATTGTTTGAATGAGGTTAAGGGTCCTACCTTAGAACCTCGACGATAGGAACTCTCCTATCGTTTGAAGGAAAATTGATGATTTTAAGGTTAAGGGTCCTACCTTAGAACCTCGACGATAGGAACTCTCCTATCGTTTGAAGTAAAATTGATTGAATGAGGTTAAGGGTCCTACCTTAGAACCTCGATGATAGGAACTCTCCTATCGTTTGAAGGAAAATTGATGATTTTGAGGTTAAGGGCCCTACCTTAGAACCTCGACAATAGGAACTCTCCTATCGTTTGAAGGAAAATTGATGATTTTGAGGTTAAGGGCCCTACCTTAGAACCTCGACGATAGGAACTCTCCTATCGTTTGAAGGAAAATTGATTGTTTTGAGGTTAAGGGTCCTACCTTAGAACCTCGACGATAGGAACTCTCCTATCGTTTGAAGGAAAATTGATGATTTTGAGGTTAAGGGTCCTACCTTAGAACCTCGACGATAGGAACTCTCCTATCGTTTGAAGGAAAATTGATGATTTTGAGGTTAAGGGCCCTACCTTAGAACCTCGACGATAGGAACTCTCCTATCGTTTGAAGGAAAATTGATTGTTTTGAGGTTAAGGGTCCTACCTTAGAACCTCGACGATAGGAACTCTCCTATCGTTTGAAGGAAAATTGATGATTTTGAGGTTAAGGGTCCTACCTTAGAACCTCGACGATAGGAACTCTCCTATCGTTTGAAGGAAAATTGATGATTTTGAGGTTAAGGGTCCTACCTTAGAACCTCGACGACAGGAACTCTCCTATCGTTTGAAGGAAAATTGTTTGAATGAGGTTAAGGGTCCCACCTTAGAACCTCGACGATAGGAACTCTCCTATCGTTTGAAGGAAAATTGATGATTTTGAGGTTAAGGGTCCTACCTTAGAATCTCGACGACAGGAACTCTCCTATCGTTTGAAGGAAAATTGTTTGAATGAGGTTAAGGGTCCTACCTTAGAACCTCGACGATAGGAACTCTCCTATCGTTTGAAGGAAAATTGATGATTTTGAGGTTAAGGGCCCTACCTTAGAACCTCGACGATAGGAACTCTCCTATCGTTTGAAGAAAAATTGATGATTTGAGGTTAAGGGCCCTTCCTTAGAACCTCGACGATAGGAACTCTCCTATCATTTGAAGGAAAATTGATGGAATGAGGTTAAGGAAATCTCCTTGAACCTCGAGCGAAATTTATATGAAAGCAATTAGAATTGGAATAATTTTCTTCGAAAGTGTGAATTTGCATAATAGGCGAGTGCGAAATTTTAGACTTCGATAAAATGAGTGAATCTTGATGATGACAATATCGCTAACAAATTATGTAAAGGGAACGGATGTTTGGAATCAATATCCAAGGTTCATCTAATATTTTCTTTAGTAAATATAGATTCGCTTGAGAGATATGTCATCCAAATAAGGTTGAAGCTTAACTATCCTAAAATGTTATGCCTAGTAGACCTAATAGGATGCGTCTCAAGAGCAATAAAAATTACTCTTTACTCAGCCATTCCAACCTAAAGGCATTGTCCTATGGTTTTAATATCAGCATGGACGAGACTATCTTATAAGATAAAAAAGAAATTTCCTGAAAGAAAAACTAAAACACGAAAGAAAATGCTGATAATAAAACTAAAGGACAAGCAGAACGGATCGGATCACTTCTTCTTCCACAATATTTCAACAGGGTTAGTAGAGGACTATTATGGGATCGAACTGTTCGGGAAAGACTGTCGCGTCCAGTCTATCTGAATCATTGCTGGATCTGGTTCAGGAACAAAAGCTTGTATTTTATCTAGCAATTCTTCAGCAGTTGTTGCGGATATTATGATTCGCCGTGCCACTCTTGATATAAAATTCTTCTGCATAGCATAATCCATAAAAGCTATCAGACCTGTAAAGAAATTGTTAACATTTAAAAGCCCAATGGGTTTCTTATGCAAATTAAGTTGGGCCATGGAAGCAATTTGAAAGACTTCTCCCAATGTGCCAAAACCACCTGGTAGAGCGATAAAAGCATCAGCATTTAAAAGCATTTGTAACACACGCTCTTGTAAATTTTTAACCACTAATTCTTCTCCAATCGTGCCCCCAGAAATAAATTTCAGAGGTCCAGGGATAATGCCCAGAACTTGACTTCCTCCTAGAGATGCTGCTGATGCTACACCTCCCATTAATCCGACACTACCTCCTCCATAAACTAAATGTATTTTTCGCTCAGCTAATACTCTACCCAAATGGTTGGCTGCTTTTAAATACTCTTCATCTTTTCCAGGAAAAGCCCCAGAAAATACACAAATACTTCGGGATTTACGAGTTGGGGTTTTCTCCATTCCTATCCTTACCCTTGTGAGAAAAGAGGATATATTTATAGAGATGAAGAGATAAGGCAATAATTTTATTTTTCAAGAATGGATACATTATTGCCAGCTATTCATAGTAGTCACGGGTATGACTCTGGTCAGGTATGGGTACACTATCGTTAAAAGAGGAGGAAAATTTTCAAAATAGCTGCTAGCATGTACAGTAGTCGCGACTGTAGCTTATGTCAGGAGTAGGTACATGATTGTCGGATGAGAAGGAAAATTTCAAAAGTGGCAGGTATATACATTAGTCATAATTATAGCTCATGTCAGGAGTGGGTACATTATGGGAGGAAAATTTCAAAAGCGTCAGCTAGCATGTACAGTATCGTGACTATGGCTTATGTCAAGAGTGGATACATTATTGCTGAAAGAGGAGGAAAATTTCAAAAGCGACAGATAGCACGTACAGTAATCGTGACTTTGGTTCATGTCAGGAGTGGATACATTATTACCAAAAGGGGAGGAAAATTTCAAAAGCGACAGCTAGCACGTACAGTAATCGTGACCTTGTTCCGTCTTCTACTGGCTTTGCGTCCAGTAACGGCTTCAATGCTTTCTATGAATCAGTGATTTGCATCTCATCTAGCTTTTTCACAAACTGGCAAACAGGGTCGTTTAGGGTCAGATTCCCAAGACTGTAACGTTCTCGTTCTTTTTGGAGAATTATCCATAATCCAACAACCTCAAATTGCACTATTCCGCAAGAATGTGCTTCAAGAACCTCTCGGATATCTTCCAGAGATTCCTTACGCAAGCCATTCTTGATGAATTTTATTCTATCATTACGATTTCTAGTGATCACTCCTGGAGAACGACATTTATTGCCGCAAATCCACCATCCACAATTGTGACAGACGCCTAGCCTCTTTGCTCTTCTCTTTTTGGCATAAACGCTTTTACCAAAGCCGGGCATACGGGGAAAGAACGCATCTGGAACTTCACCAGCCGAACGAACTTTAGCTTCGATTAGCCATCGCACATTATCAGGAATGCCTTTGTGCATAAATAGTCGGAATCGTTCACATCTAGCTTGATAAACCTTTTTAAGAACATTTATTGGGAAAAAAGGGAAATATTTTCGTAGAGCGGAAAGAGAAGGCTCCATTGATGAATGAGGCATTTAAGAGAAAAAGAAAGAAATTAGTGATTGTAGGAAATGGAAATAACTGAATTTGGGAGTTATGGAGTACCGTATCCAGAAGGAAGAACACGCATTTATAGTGATGAAAGGATAATGCGTTTATTACACTTACGGAAGTAAGTACATTATTGCCAAAAGAAAAGACAAATGACAGCTTATATGTACAGCAATCATGACTGTGGCTCTCATCTTCCACTAATTCATGTCCAGTAATGGCTTCAATGCCTTCTATAAGTCGGGGATTTGCTTCCCATCTAGTTTTCTTACAAACTGACAAACGGGGTCGTTTAAAATCACATTCCCAAGACTGTAACGGTTTCGTTCTTTATGGTAAGTCCTCCATAAACCGATAATTTCACCTTGCACTTTTCCACAAGAATGCGTTTCAAGAGTCTCTCGGATATCTTTCAGAGACTCCTTACGCAGGCCATTCTTAATGAATTTTCTTTTATCTTCACGATTTATGGAGATGTATCCTAAAGAGCGACATTTAGTATTACAATTCCATCGCCCACATTTATAACACACGCCTAGTCTCTTTGCTCTTCGCCTTTTGGCATAACGGCTTTTACCTAAACCGGGCATGCGGGGCATAAATGCATCTGGAACTTCACCCGCCAAACGGACCTTAGCTTCAATTATCCACTGCACATTATCGGGAATGCCTTTGCGTGTAAAAACTCTGATTCTTTCACATCTAGCAAGGTAGATCTTTTTAAGGACTTTTAGTGGGAGGGAAGGAAAGTATTTTCGCAGTACAGAAAGAGTAGAATCCATTGATGAGAGAAGAATTTGAGAGAAGAGGGAAATGAATCAGTTATTGCAGGAAACTAGAATAATCGACTTTAGAAGTCACGGGGTATCTTATCTGTTGTTTAATCAGAAGGAAGAACACGCATTTATAGTGATGAAAAGGGATAACGTGTCGATTACACTTAGGGGAGCATGTACATCTGTCAAAAGAAAATGCAAATTTTTCCAAATATAACAAACTGTATGTACAGTAATTGTGACTGTGGCTTACATCTTCCACTGGTTTTACGTCCAGTAACGGCATTAACGGCTTCTATGAGTCGAGGATCTGCTTCCCATCTAGCTTTCTTACAAGCCGGCAAACAGGGTCGTTTAAAGTCAGATTCCCGGGACTGTAACGGTCTCGTTCTTCATGAAAAATACTCCATAAATCAAGAATTTCACGTTGCACAGATCCACAAGAATGCGTCTCAAGAGTCAATTGGATATCATCCAATGAGTCCTTACTCAAGCCATTCTTGATGAGCCGTATTTTATCTTCTCGATTATTGGAGATCATTCCTAAAGAACGACACCTAGTCTTACAAGTCCACCTACCACATTTATGGCAGACTTGTAATCTTTTCGCTCTTCTTTTTCTGGCATAAGAACTTTTGCCAACACCAGGCATGTAAGACACAAATGCCTCTGGGATTTCACCTGCCAGACGAACCTTAGCTTCAATTAACCACCGCACATCTTCAGGGATTCCTTTATGCATCAGAGCTCTTAATCGTTCACAGCGAACTTGGTAGATCTTTTTTAGGATGTTCATTGGGAGAGAAGGGAAATACTTTCGCAAGGCGGAAAAAGTAGGATCCATTTTCTAGGAGGAAGTAAAAGAAAGAAGGGGTGAAGGAATCAGTTATTATGGGCAACTGAGAGAACCGACTTGAGAGTCACGGAGTACCGTATCCGCCGTTTAACCGGAAAAGTGGATCCTACTTTATTTTAGTATCATAGATATTTCTTATCTTTGATATCTCATCAGGCATGACATTGATCCAGTCCTTGATTATTGAATCCATTGTCTGCTTTCGACGACAATATTTCTCGATATCCACGCTTATCTTTGACCATAGCTATTTCTTATCTTGGATACTGCTAAGCTGGCGTCAATTCTGTCCATCCCGGTGTAGCCTCGATTATTGAATTGATTACCAGGATTTTGACAATATTGTCTACTTTATCCTTGAATTGCTGATGGGGCTGGGTCCACTATATCAGCTGTGCATCCAGCGGTAGATTGGTAAAAACGGATGTTACTGAGACGTCAGCTTATACTGCTGTGACTGTGCGGTGGATACGCTTCCCATTTGATCCTTGTTCTGTATGCCATGCATGCATGATGTGAAATGCATGAATGCAGAGCATGTGTAACTGATGGATTTATTATTATTTTTTATATCTTTGCTTTACTGGATCCTCTTTGTAATTGCCTTCTATCGTTGAATCTCTTTATGCTTTCCAACTGTTGTCCATTGTTTCACTTTCCAGCTGTTGTTCATTGTCTTGCTTTCCAGCTGTTGTTCATTGTCTCGCTTTCCAGCTATTGTCCATTGTCTCAAAAGCCTAACTCTTTTCAAAAATCTTCTTTCCTTGATTTGTTCTTAAATTTTGGCTTCAATTTCCTTAATGTCCGCCTCGTACTTTATGCCTCTCTGGATAATTGTCCCTGTTGAGATATTCGTGAGTATGATTCTTTCTTGCTGACATGGACGTGTTAAGACTTCTGAAGCGATCATTCAGGCTACCACCAAGGCTATCTCCCAAAGATTTGTTACTCCTTCTTCTTTGTTAGCCTATGTTCTGTGCCGCTCGCAAAGCAGGACCTCAATCTTACCTGTTTTAATTCATAAAGCTTATCAAAGTAATCTACGGTCTTTGTTTTTTCTAAGTTTTAATTATTACTATTCTTTCTTCAAAAGTCATAATTTATTGCACACTTAAGGCTAGTAAGAATGTGAGATTTGAAGGAAAAGAACTGGATAGAAGCGACTTTAGCATTTTGAACGTGAGAATCTAAGGTAAGTTAAAGAAAATTGGCTTTTTATTTATGAGTAATATGAAAATCTTGGGTACAGATAGATAATGAAAGTGTAAGAGAAGAAAGCTCTCTTTGACAACTTTGATCAAATAAACTTTGGTAACCCTGTATCCACTTCTCCCATTCTGTTTGAAAATTTCTTCATTATGCAAAGTATTTCTTTACTGCTTCCGAATTTACTGGCTTCGGTAATTCTCGTCCATCCATTTCTGTCAGAATTAGTGCCCCTCCTGAAAATGCTTTCTTCACGACATATGGCCCGTCATAATTTGGTGTCCATTTTCCTCTTGAATCATGTTGCATGGGTAAAATTTTCTTGAGCACTATGTCACCCTCGTGAAATTGTCGTGGGCGAACCTTTTTGTTGTAAGAACGAATCATCCTTCTTTGATAAAGTTGCCCATGGCAGAGGGCTATCATTCTTCTTTCATCAATTAGATTTAATTGCTCGTATCTAGCTTTGACCCATTCTGCTTCTCTTAATTGAGTATCCATTAGTACCCTTAATGAAGGTATTTCAACTTCGATGGGCAATACAGCCTCCATACCGTATACCAGAGAAAAAGGTGTTGCTCCAGTAGAAGTACGGGTAGAAGTTCTATAAGCATGTAGTGCAAAAGGTAACATCTCATGCCAGTCCTTGTAAGTGACGATCATCTTTTCAACAATTCTCTTGATATTTTTATTGGCCGCTTCTACTGCACCATTCATCATTGGTCGATAAGGTGCCGAATTGAGATGTTTGATTTTGAACTGCCGGCACAAAGTCTGCATCATTGCATTGTTCAGGTTCGTGGCATTGTCTGAGATGATACATTCCGGCGGCCCATAACGACAAATGATTTCTTTCTTAATGAACCGGCATACCACCTTTTGAGTCACACTTGCATATGACATAGCTTCTACCCATTTAGTGAAGTAGTCAATTGCCACTAGGATGAATTTGTGACCATTGGAAGCTTTAGGGGTAATGGCTCCAATGACGTCAATTCCCCACATGGCAAAAGGCCAAGGTATTGCTGTTACATTAAGAGGGGTGGGTGGAGCTTGGATCTTGTTGGCATATATTTGACATTTGTGACATTTTCTCACGTGATTAATACAATCACTTTCCAATGTGAGCCAATAGTAGCCAGCCCTCATTATTTGTCTTGCCATGGTATGACCACTAGTGTGTGGTCCACATATTCCAGAATGAACTTCTTCCATGATCTTTCGTGCTTCATGAGTATCTACACAGCGAAGTAGCATCGAGTCTGGGGTTTTCTTGTAGAGTATGTCTAGGTTTAAAAGAAAACCCATTGACAATCTTCGTAGAAATTTCTTGTCATTTTCTGATGCTTCTAGTGGATATGTTCGTTCTTGGAGGTATTTCTTGATATCATGATACCAAGGCTTTCCATCCAATTCTTCTTCGATGCTCATGCAATAAGCTGGAGAATCTATTATTTTCATCTCGAACACAGGAGTATGCTCAGGGTCGCTTATCTTGTACATAGAAGCCAAAGTAGCTAAAGCCTCTGGGATTTGATTATCTTCCCTTGGAAGATGATGGAAACTTATACTGTTAAATCTTCGAGTCATGTCTAGTATAAGCTTTTGGTAAGGGATTAATTTTGAATCTCTTGTCTCCCATTCTCCATTGATTTGATATATGACTAATGCGGAATCCCCATAGACTCGGAGATCTCGCACTTTCAAATCTAGTGCCATTTGGAGTCCCATAGCACATGCTTCATACTCTACTATATTGTTGGTACAAGGAAATGTAATTTTTGCTGTGAGGGGAAACTGCTCTCCGCTTGGAGAGATGAGTATAGCTCCGATCCCTTGTCCCAAAGCATTAGATGCTCCATCGAATGCCATTTTCCATGTTTCATTTTCTTCATCAACTTCCTGTTCTATCGTCATTATATCTCCATCAGGAAAGTCCATTCTCATGGGCTCATAATCCTCCAATGCTCTATCAGCCAGATATTCAGCGATCACACTTCCTTTTACGGCCTTTTGGGTGACATACTGTATGTCGTATTCAGATAACAGCATTTGCCATTTTGCAATCCTGCCTGATAAAGCGGGTTTCTCGAAAATGTACTTAATGGGGTCAGTCTTGGAGATCAGCAATGTTGTGTTGTTGAGCATGTAGTGTCGTAGTCGATGTGCTACCCATACAAGGGCACAACAGGACTTTTCTACTATTGAGTATTTAGCTTCATATGTGGTAAGCTTTTTGCTCAAATAGTAAATTGCATGCTCCTTCTTGCTTGTCTCATCACGTTGACCCAATACGGATCCTAATGAAGAATCCTGTATGGATAAATATAGAATCAACGGTTCTCCGGATCGAGGTGGTATCAAGACTGGTGGATTTGATAAATATCGTTTGATTTTCTCGAACGCTTCTTGGCATTCGTTATTCCACTCAATCGGATTGTTCTTCTTTAGTGTTTTGAAAAGCGGTTCACACTTGGACGTCAATTGTGATATGAACCTTGCTATGAAGTTGATTCTACCCAGAAAACTTCTTACTTGTTTTGGAGTCTTCGGGGGTTGCATTTCTTGTATCGCTTTGACTTTACTCGGGTCAACTCGAATCCCGTCCTTGCTGACTATGAAACCCAATAACTTTCCTGAAGAGGCTCCAAAAGTACATTTGGCAGGATTCAACTTCAATTGATATTTGCGAAGTCTATCGAATAGTTTTCTTAGCACTTTTAGATGCCCCCGAGCAGTGAAAGTTTTGGCGATCATGTCATCCACATATACTTCAATTTCTTTATGCATCATGTCATGGAACAACGTGACCATGGCTCTTTGATATGTAGCACCAGCATTCTTTAACCCGAAAGGCATCACCTTATAGTAGAAGGTACCCCAAAGGGTAATAAAAGCAGTTTTTATCATGTCATCTGGATCAAGTTTGATTTGATTGTATCCAGAAAAACCATCCATGAAGGAAAAGTAGGAGTTTCCTGCGGTATTATCCACCAGTGTATCAATATGAGGAAGTGGGAAGTTATCTTTAGGACTGGCTTCGTTCAAAGGCCAGTAGTCCTGACAAACTCTTAGTTTCCCACTTTCTTTCTTTTCGACTGGGACAATGTTAACCACCCATTCTGTATATTCAGCAACCCCCAGGAATCCTGCATCCCACAGCTTTTGAATCTCGTCTTTTACTCTTAAGATTAACTCCGGCTTTAATCTTCGTAACTTCTGTCTGACAGGCTTCGCCCCAGGTTTCAAGGGTATTTTGTGTAGTACAATGTCTGAGCTTAAGCCGGGCATATCTTGGTATGACCAAGCGAATACATCCACATATTCTTTCAATAAATGGACTAATTCTTCTTTTTCTTCAGGAGGGAATAAAGTGCCAATCTTGACTTCTTTTACATCCTGACTGTCTCCTAGGTTGAATACCTCAGTTGGTTCTTGACTTGTTGCTCTTTCTTTTTCATCTTGCTCAATCATTTTTAATAGCTCAGGAGATACTTGAAGATCTTCGTCGTCCGAGTCGGTAGTGTTTACAGGATTATCAAAGTTCATTCTTTCATTGTCATCAAAGAGAGTTTCAGGTCTGCATTATTCAGAGGAAAAAAAAATGGCAAGAATAAGATGGATGCAAACTGGTACTTTATTTATAGTGTGCATAAATCACAACTTTATTGGAATAAAAAGCAATAACTAAAAGGTTCACTTAAACAAAGACTACACCCTATTGATTGAACCTTTCTTTAGGAGGTTTTTACTATTGGATTACTTTGGAAATCTTTCGATTATAACAGGCAGTTCTATCGCCTCCCAATTGTTCAGCACATCCCGTGGGCCACAAGGTTGAATGAGCTCCTCATCTTCAGGTGAATCACTGATGATTGCTTGAATAGAAAGACTTTCAAAAGACTTGTTGATGTTGATGGTCAGCGCGCCTTCATTGTTATTTTTCGAAATCAAACCACCACTCACGAACGTTTCGGTGATCTCTGGGACATCCAGATTTCTTTCCTGGAGAGGATGCCCTGTTAATCGTGCAATCCTCTTTTCTCTCTTTTCAGTTATTGCCTTCATTTTATCATGTCTTGTCGGTGTGAAGCCTAGGCCGTATTTCCCTTCGTTTGCGGATATTTTCAATGGCTCTGGGATTCCTTGTAAATCTTGTCCCAAACCTAACCCCGGTGAGTATCCTCCTTTTATCATGAGTTTGGCGACCATGCGACTTGTTTTAGAGATGTTAGGAACGGGTTCTTCTCCATATTCACTGACATAAGCAGCATTGACAATCTCAAAAGACCTGAAGGAGCAATCAGGTATATTTTCATTGACCTCAACATATTGAGCATCCGCAGGTCTAGATAGCAGAATGTCTTCTTCAGCAAAGACTGTGATTATCTTTCCTTCAATGATGAATTTCATTTTTTAATGTAATGAGGAAGGAATTGCTCCAGCCATATGGATCCATGGTCTTCCCAGTAGACAAGTATAAGATGGAGAAATGTCCATGACTTGGAATGTGATATGGAAAAGACAGGGACCAATCCCAATTGGTAGCTCTATTTCTCCAACCACATCTCTCTTTGTTCCGTCAAATGCTCGAACAACAATATGACTGTTGTTGAGGTGTGATGGGTCTAAACCGATCTTATGTAAAGTTTCTAATGGCATTACATTTAGAGCTGATCCATTGTCGATCAGAACTCTAGCCATAATCCGATCTTTGTATTTAATCGAAATATGTAGAGCCTTAGAGTGACCCCTTCCTTCTGCTGGTATCTCATCGTCAGTGAATGTGATGAGATTTTGTGCCGTGATGTTGTTGACAAGGTGGTCAAAGTTGTTCACGGAGATATCTTGTTCAACATAAGCCTTATTCAGGACTTTGAGAAGAGCTTCTCGATGGGCATCAGAACTTAAGAGCAATGAAAGTATGGAGATCTTTGCTGGCAGACGGTTCAACTGCTCCACGATGCTGTATTCACTTTGCTTTATGAGTTTGAGAAACTCAGTAGCTTGTTCATCTGTTACTGCTCGAGGCATCTCTTGCTCTTTAGATGTGTTAATAGGTCCATTTGCTGGATCCGTAACATTCTTCTCTTGTTGGAGCTTGTTCATTTGCTCGGGAGAATAACACCGACCGCTTCTAGTCATGCCCCCAACTTCTAACGGAGTTGATGTGATGTTAGAAGTATAGCCATAGTTCCATGGAACAGTTTTATCTGATTTGTACGGGAATGGCTTTGGAACTTGAATTCTTAAAGGCTTGAGAGCAGATTTTGAGATTGGAATGACTAGTGGCCTTGGCATGATATTGACTTCTTGTTCTTTAATTATCACATTCACGTCATCCTCTTTATCTGACATAAAAACGATGATTTGGGAGGAGTCCATGAGACTTTGTAGACTTTTACGGAATTCTGGGCATTCTTGGATAGAATGACTCTTACTGTTATGAAAGTTGCACCATTCCTCATGCTCGACTTCTTTATTTCCAGAAGACTTTCCTATGATAATCCCTTCTTTCACAAGGCATGAATATACATGCTTAAGAGGGGTTATGATATCATTGACTGTTTTCTTCATGGGCCAGTATTCTTCCATCATATTGACTGGTTTGGCTTGATGAGGAGGCAATGGATTATGAGTGACGTTTGGTTCATCGAAAAAGTCCAACCACTTTGACTCAATTAATTGTTGGACTATACGCTTCAATGCTATGCAATTTTCGAGTCCGTGGCCCACGGCACCATCATGATATGGGCAATTTAGTTTAGGGTCATACCATGTTGGATATGGGGGTTCGAATGGCCTTGTGGGAATTGGGTGAATGAGTTGGCTCTGGATGAGTTTTGGATATAACTCAGTATAAGTCATGGGAATCGGTGCGAAAATTTCTCTTGGTCTTGGTGCAGGCATTGGAGGAGTCGGAACAGGTGGCCGTAACTGATTAGGCCTGTTGAGAGGATAATTGTTGGGTCTATTGGGAAGATAATCACTGGGCCTATTTGGAGGATAATCATTGGGCCTATTGGTAGGATAATAATTGGGCCTGTTGGCAGAATAGGATAGGCGAGGTCCGGTAGCCACGGTACCCACGAGGGGAATCCCTCTTCCTCGTCCGATTTGTTGTATTTCTTCATCTTTTCTTCTGGATGGTCCTCCTCTTTTCATAGGATCACTAAAGGACTCAGTAATCTTCCCGGTCCTGATACCATGCTCGATCCTTTCTCCAGACATGACTACGTCGGAGAAGTTAGTTGCCGCATTGCCAATAAGTTTGTCATAGTATGGGTATTTCAGTGTCTGGACAAACAAAGTGACCATTTCTCTTTCTGTCATGGGTGGCTGTACTTGTGCAGCTAAGTCCCTCCATCGTTGGGCGTATTCCTTAAAAGTTTCTGTTTTTTTCTTCTCCATGTTTTGGAGAGTTTGGCGATCCGGAGCTAAGTCCATAACATGTTTATAGTTGCCGATGAAGGCCTGAGCAAGGTCATTCCAAGTTTTTATGTTTCTTGGACCTTGGCTTAGATACCACTGTAATGCTGATTTTGTGAGACTTTCCTGAAAAAGTGCGATCCACACCTTCTCATCTTTGGTAAGTGGTTGTAGTCTTCTGAGAAACAAAGTGATGTGAGTGATGGGATCACTCGTTCCATCGTATTTTACGAAATCTGGCACCTTAAAGTCCGAAGGGATTTCGACGTCTGGCACTAAGCAGAGATCATCCACTGAAAGGGATCCGAATATAGTGCCTCCTTCAATGGCTCTCAGTCTTTTCTCTATTGTCTCGATTTTTTGAGATTCTGCTTCATCTTTTGGTAATGTCTTCTTCTCTTCCTGTACAGTGTCTTGTTTCAGGTGAACACTAGCAGAGGGTCCTGATTCTTGAAACAGGTTTTCTTGGACTGAGACTCGTTGCGGGGTGAATCCCGGGGGATAAGTGGGATCTTGTACTTCTTTGATGGGGACTTGAGTTGCTTTCCCTTTGATTAATTCCATCAATTGTTTCATCTGTTCTGACATACTTTCAATCTTGGACTCCATCTCCATGAGACGTCCTTCGGCTTGTTCTGCCATTAATCTTGTTTGGAGTCGAGTTGAATATCGGTGTTGAGGTCCAATTTTACCCTTTTAAAGGAAATATTTATTTTATTAGATTCTATGTGTGTATGATTGATGTGATGGATGCATGCATGAATATTGTAAATACTTGGTGAAAGAAGAATTATAGTGGAATTTCTCAATTACATTCACCAAAAGCTTATTATTTTCAAAAGAAACGGCCCAAAGTATAGTATTGCTTTCTGGCCTTTGAAATAAACTCCATCATTTTTTGAATATTCACTGATGGAGTAGGGCAGCTCAATTCTTCTAACTCCTTGGCTTCTTCGCCCATTAGTTGGGCTTGCTCAGTCACTTTTCTGACTTCTGCCAAAAATATTTGAAGCTGTTCTTGAGAAAATCTGTATTGATCTTCCCAATATCTTGCTCTCATCTCTGTTTGATCGGTTTCATCAACTAATTCGGTGATGACTTGTTTTTGGCTTTCGATCTTTTCTTCGAGGAGTTGTGTTTTGTGACTGAGCTGTTGTATGTCGAAGAGCATCTTCTTGTTCTTCTCCTTTTCTTCCTCTAGCTCTTTCTCCAACTCTCTTTTTGCCAATTTTCTGATGACCTCTTCGGGAAGAACTATTCCTTCTTTCCGATTATTTCTCCATTCATAATACGCAGTAGGAGAAATAATAGGGCCTGACTTTAATATGAAAAGTCTTTTCCATGCAACTGAAATACCCATTGCAAGCTTATTTGAATTTGGATCTTCATGTGAAAACTCCAACTTGCTCAGGTTATGTGTCATGGGTATAAATTGCATGGACCCAAATTGTTTACGTACTTGGGCTGGAGCATAGCTTGTTCCTCCCCATATGCCTAAGAGAGGAACCCACGGGCAATTGCCGCAACGGTAAACTATGCGGGTGGTGGTGGACCAGGGTGCTCTCCATTTAATTTGGAATTCGCTGATGTTCTTGAAGTAGTCAACCCATGCTTCCTTGCTATCATGATTAGTGGTTTCACTTTTCAAAAAGGCTTCAATTGGGATGAAGTCCTTTGAAAAGCGATTTCCAAAATGTTGCTTCTCACAAGGAAGGTGGCTTTTGATCCAAACGTTGAGGAGATGTGATTTGCCTCCTCTTTGGCGACAAAAGTTTAATGCCCTGATAGTTTCACATAATATCACTGAGGTCGGATTTACTTGGGCATTGCAGACTTGCTCAAATAATGTGATGACGTCTCCTTCAATAAATCCGACAATTCTTGGGAAGACTACCAGGCCATATATTGCCAAGGCGAACAACTTGCGTCGTTGATTCTTCTGAGGGAGGGTGTGACTTAGTTGTTTTAGATCGGTCCAGCTGATAAATTTCCGACACCCTTTTGTTGCAAATTTGGGTTGAAGACTGGAAGCTGGCATGTCCAATAATTTTGCTAGGGCTCGATGAGGCTCCGTTCTTCTATCATATTGATACGTCTCAATTGGATAGTTGGAGGACCAACCCAAGAGGTTATTGTATTCTTCAATGGTTGGAACCAGATCCATCTTATCGAAAGAAAAGCATCGATAAAATGGATCCCAAAATTGTGTTAGAGCCCGGACAAGTGATGCATCAACGGTAACCTTTAGTAGGCAAGTGATGTGACCATATTTTGCCGTAAAAGCTTCCCGATCAGCAGAATTCCAACTATTCCAGACTTGCAATAATTCCGTGGTGTCGTTCTGATTTATCCGGACCGATACCTGGTCCTTAAGCTGTACGTGAGAGTGGGATGTCAGAGCATCTCCGTGAAGCTTTTGAGTCATTTCGGAATATTCCATAGCTTCAGGCTGAGTTTCGATTACCGTGTCATTCCATGATCCAGTAACAGCCGTGGGAAGATAATCGAGAATATCCATGATAATAGTTCTTTCACCAAATACTTATCTTTAATGATGAAATGTATATGCCGGAAAAATAAGGAAAAATAGAGTTAGTAAAAAAATAACACATAGGATCATACAAACATATAGATAAAACAAAACCTATGGAAATGGGAACCGAGGTATGGGAAATTCTTAATGGCTGGTTCTAAGGTAGAGTAAGGAATTCTACATGCAGAAGGTGGTTTATCAAAAAGGCAAGGGATAGTTCCCGAATCCCGTCACTGAATCATAGTGACGGCCCGATTCCTTACCCTCTAGGGTTTATGTAAGGAATGGATTAATTCGAGTCGTAGCTTTTCGTGGGCCCATGCAGAGACTAACCGTCTCAGAAGGCAATACACTACTTTGCTACTTTGAAACCGGTGAAGGCTTGGAGACCGTGGCCTCACAAGGACAGCAACACCAATTCCGCTTAGAAAGAATCGTGTTTGATTTAAGGAAACTCGGGTATAGAGCTTCATTTTGTGAATGCATTATGCATGTTTACTTAAGTAAATATAATATATAAATCCACATAATAGTAAAGCAAAGTAAATAAAAACAAATCAACTTTAGGCTCGACTCACTAACGTCGACTCCCCAGTGGAGTCGCCAAGCTGTGGCAACGTCGGGTTTTCTGGAGTCGCCACCAATCTGTTTTTTTCTTAGGTCGATTGGACACCTTAAAATTGGTCTGCGAGAGTTCGGGGATCGGGAGTACGGTTACGCTAAAACAACTTTGTTATAGCGCCCAAAATTGGCACCTTAGTTGATTTTAATTTTGTTTTGCTTTGCTTTTAGAAAATATTCAGTTAATTTTCAAACTATAAATTTTAACTGAATTAATCGGATGCGGATTTTTAAATTAATTTATATAAAATTTGATACTTCCGAACCATGGACTCTGCCGAGTCATTTGGACACGGAAGATTTTGATTCCGAACCATGGACTCTGCCGAGTCATTTGGACACGGAATTTGGTGAAATTTTAAACAATTTTATCCATATTGTAAAAAATATGGATTTTTATCTTTTTATTTAATTTATTTATTTTAAAAAGTTTGATATTTTCCAAACCGTAGATCCTGCCGGATCATCCGGATATGGAAATTGATTTATCGTAATTATTTAATTCTTATTATTATGAAATTAATTTTTAAATGGTAATTCTTTTTGTTTATGAATGATTTTTAATACTAACTAAAAAATTTATCTTTATATTTTTACTTCTTTTTTTACTTTCTTTCTTTTTCTTCTTCTTTTACTTATTTTTACTTTTTTTTTAATTTTCTTTTAATTTCTTTTCTTTTCTTTCTTTTTTATTCTTTTCTTTCTTTCTTTTCTTTTTCTTTTTCTTTCTTTTATCTTTCTTTTCTTTTTCTTATCTTTCCTTTCTTTTCTTTATCTTATCTTTCTTTTATTTTTCTTTCTTATCTTTCTTTTTTTTTTTTTCTTGTTTACTTTTTTTTGTTTTCTTGTTTAATGAAAGATATTTATTATTTTAAAGGATTACTCAATTTATAAAAGAATTAAAAAAATAATAATTAATTTTTATTTAATAAGAAGTTAATTTAAAAGAATTAAAGAGTTTAAAAATAAAAATTTTGATCATGGTACGGGGCGTTGTTACTCAGCCAGACCCTCTTCACCAGGTGAAGCAGCTCAAAAGCGGGCACGAGACAGTTTCCAGCCAATATACCATGAACTAAAAATTTTTTATTTTTTATTTTTTTATTATTTTTTTATTATTTTTTTTATTTTTTTTTATAAAAGATTAACCAAAAGTAATTGTTTTATTAAGAGAATAAAAAATTTATATGTATATTTTAAACAAAAGAAGAAAAGTTTTGATATTTATTTAATTTATTTTGGAATAAAAGATTATTTAACCGAAAACTTATATGTATTTTAAAACAAAAGTCTTGATATTTTTATTTTTTATATTCTTCTTTGTTTGATGAAAGATTTTTTTTTTATTTTTTTTTATTTTTATTTTTTTTAAATTTTAATTTATATTTCTGAAAATATATCTAATCAATAAGTCAAAAATATTTAAGAGAAAATTCAATTATTTTTGTTTTATTTTGTATTATTTTGAAATTATTTGATTAAGATTTTTATAAAGGAAACAAAAAGTTATATCTTTTAATAAGTAAAATATTACTGAATAAAATATTAACCCAAAATTTTTATTCTTTTCATTCTTTTTATTAATAAAGAAAACTAAAAAAAATTATATTTTAAAAGAAATAAATAAAATATTATTGAAAAATATTAACTCAAAATTTACTCTTTTTATTCTTTTTATTAATAAAGAAAACTAAAAAAAGTTATATTTTAAAAGAAATAAATAAAATATTACTGAAAAATATTAACCCAACAATTTTGCGCTTTTTATTCTTTTTATTAATAAAGAAAACTAAAAAAAATTATATATTAATAGATAATTAATATATTAGTCTAAAGTTTTTTTTTTATTTTTTTATAAAGAAAAAATTTATTTATATATTTTATTTAAAAATATTTCCGAGCCATGGATCCTGGCGGATCATTTGGTCATGGAGTTTTAATTTTTTTTATTTCATTAATTATTAATTTTAAAGATGTATTAAAAGAATGATTTTATGTTTATTTATTTATTTATTTTATTTTTGAATTATTTCATTATGTTTGTTTATTAAAAAGAATAAAAACTTTTTTTCAAAATAAAAAAAAGTAATTTTTATTAGCCTTTAGAAAATTATTCACATAAAATTCCTTTTTTTATCTTTTAAAAAAAAAATTCAATTAATAAAGTGGGGCTTTTTGGCCATCCACTTTAATAACACAATAATAATAAAAGTTAGCACAATTAATATAGTTAGATTAGTTGGATTAGTTAGTTAATAACAATAAAAAAGGTTAGTAAAAAGTTAGACTAAATTAATTAACAACAATAATAAAAATTAGCCAAGTTTAATTAAATTAATTGTTAACAACAATAATAAAAAGTTAGTCAAGTTAATTAAATTAATTAATTAACAACAATAATAAAATTTAGCCAAATTAATTAATTGTTAATTAACCAAGTTGATTAAATTAATTAACAATAATAAAAGTTAGTAATAATGCAAAAATTAAAAGGTTAGTAACAATAATAATGTTAAAAGTTAGTTGTTAGTAAGTTAGTTAACAAGTTAATAATAACAAAAAAAAAAAAAAAAGGTTAGTAACAATAACAATAATAAACAAATAAATACACAAGTAAAAAAAATAAAGTTAGTAATTAATTCTGAAAAAAAAAAACAAAATAAAAAGATTAGTGACCAAAATGAAAAGAATTGAAAAGATGAAGGACTGAAAGGAGGTTTTACCCTTGGGAAATGAATTTGAAATTCTGTTTTGCTGGGAAAACAGAAAACGCGACGAAGCGCAGCTGGCACGGCAGGGAGGCGAGCACGGGCGTGGGGCGGCGAGGCGTGGGCGGAGGGGCGACGGCGGCGTGGGCGGAGGGCGGCGGAGGAGCGGCAGGCAGCAGCCGGCGGAGGGAGAGAAGAAACGCGGCGGAAGGAAAACGGAAAGGAGAAAAAGACGGCGGCGGGACGGCGTGGGAGCAAACGGCGACCGGCGACGGCGTCGGCAGCGGGACAGCGTGACGGCAGGAGGAGAAAGAGAGAGAAAACGAGAGGAGAGAGAGAGAGAACAACGAAGGAGATCAAACGAAAGAGATGGTCAAATCGTAGAAAAATAAAATTTTGAGACTTTCTGGCAGAAAGAGGAGAGGCTAGGGAATAAGGCTGTAATTTTCTCTATTTTTAAAACGGAGCTCTGAACTTTTTCTCTGATTTTCTGTATGTTCAACACTGAATTTGGGGGGGTATTTATAGAAGGAGCTTAGCTGAACTGTGGACGGATAAAATAATAAAAAATATCAAACTTATCTTTTAAATTGGTAAAATGACAGTTTCAGTCCTTTACGTTACTCCAGCTCTGGATAAGCTCAGAAGCTTCTGATTTTGACAATTTTAACGTTTTCTGTCAATTTGGGCTAGAAACGTCCGTTTAGGCCCAAAATTGACGCGAAAAATTACCCAAAGCTCCTGAAACTTTCAGAATTTATCAATTTTGTCCGAAACTTCTCAATTTTGTCATTTTTACCTCAAACTTTTAATTTTTTTGTCATTTTTTTCTGAAATTTTATTTTTATTCCAAACACATACATATTCGCACATATATTATTTTAAATCAAATCTTCTCAAAATAAAAATATATTTTAAACTAATTAACATAATTAAAATTTTTTAGCAATAATAATAATAATAATAATAATTTTTTTAATTAGTTTTTTTTTTAAAAAATTTTTTAAAAAAAAAGGCCGGACGAAATTGGGTGTCAACAATAGTATTAGGGGAAAATGGTAGAGAAATTAATAAGTTTCTAGTCAAGAGACAAATAAATAAGCAAAATAAGTAACCTGCACGATTTATCCATATCTACAGTAAAAACAAGTTAATATGAATAAGTTCATTTTTCCATGAATAACGAATCTATGTTGATGAGTACTGTAGCTCGACAGTCACCAATTTGAGTTATAAATAAAAAGTGCAAGCTTCCTAAAGGAAGAGAAAAAACTAGGTCTCCTAAATATCGTGCTTGTTTTTTTGGTCTTTAAACTCTCCTTTTTGACAATTGACCCCTCACTTTGAAATTTGTTGTCTTCTTGGTCCGCCGAATAACAAATTGCAGCAGCAATACATGGTCTTCTACCTATATATATACTAATTATGTGTTGATCAATATTGTACATCTACGATAACCAAAAGTTGGGCCTTAGATAAATAGTGCGAGTCTGGTCCAGGAATATGCCCAGGCTAGAAGAATGGTAAAATGCTGAAATAGGCCTAACAGATATCACATCTTACTTTTTCTGCTCTTTAAACTTTTATTTCTCTCAATTTGAAAGTCTTTATCCTTTTAGTTGCTAAACTTTGCTTCATAATGGTCGGATTCTCGAATAACAAATTACCATAGCAAAGTGCAGTTTTCTACCTAATAATAGGCTATTTCCTGGTTTTCTTTTCTCCTGCACAAATTGTTATCAAATAATAAAATTCATTGACCACTTAAATTTGCTCAATCTTTTTTAGGATGGAACTTTTTTTCCTAATTAGAATAATGAACTATAAATACTTTACAATTAAATCATTCTATCCTAATTTTTAATACGTCAAAATTTGGTCCTAAATTCACTGACTCTAACATGTTAATCCTTAAAGTTTGACACATCATGATTTAGTCCTTCAACTTTAAAAAATGTACTAAGTTAGTCCTTAGATGGATGAAAACCTGGATGGCAATACTTTTTGAGTTGATACGGAGTGGGGCTCAGGTAAGGCTGGGCTGAGATGGAAAAGGTGGGCAGATCACTAAATAATTAGAATGAGAATAGGTGACATGCATTAGAATATTCAGCATACAGGTGCCAATCACCCTGCTTACCATGACCTTCATGAAAATTTTAAACAAAATAAGATAAAATAACCAGATATTAAGACTTGCAAATACCAACCTTTCCAAAACCCAAGAAACACAAAATAATGATATTTTTATATAAAAAATGTAAGTGCAAGATATCCAAGAAAAATTTTTTCAAGGAGTAATCTGTGAGCCAAAAAGGAGCACCTCCAACATTTTTCATGTTTCCAACATATTCTAACATTTTTGCAGTCTCCAAAAATACTTATACTACATTTTCTTAAATGCTGAAAAGTCCAAGCCATTAAAGACATTTAACACATATCATAGCACTTCTATATGGTCCTATTTGCATCATAGTACTCTCATTTATAATTAGAGACGTGCTCAGTACCATATCCACACAAAATCACCAACTCAAGTTTTCCCTAAAAAAGAAGTGGTACAGGAACTAGATATTAATAGAAAAAAGTATGGTGGTCTGAATCAAGCCTGCTTCGGTGATAACGTCAGTTTTCGGTAAAGCACCAAATGGGATGAACTCTAAAGTTTTAAAGCTAGATTTGATCATTCCCTATGTTAATACTATTGTCACTTGGACAGATGTTCCACAGCTTGCCCTCATGTACTTGACGACACCTCATTGCTTAAATCTACTTACCCTAATTGGATTCTGGTAGCCCAAAAGCATTTGGCACTACAATAAAACTTGAAAATAACGACCAACTAGAGCCATCGATTTTTCAATGGCTGGAAAGACAATGACTAGAATGGTGGCAAAAAAGATTCTGCAGGTTTATAGCAACCGTCTGGCCACCGTCTGTAGTTGGTCGCCAAAGACGGTCAATAGAACACTCACTAGGTCAATTGTCTTTGCCAACATTTTTAAGAATCCCATGTTTTGGTTACAGACTGTAGCCCAAGAAAAAAAAGGGACAGTGACTTAATTGTAAATTTTTTAAGTTAAAACGAACATTTTGGAACTATGAGAACTAATACAACAGATGCTATAGAGAGTTGGGTAAACTGGTAACATGGAATTAAATTAGGGGACTAAGGGTGTATTAAGGTGTTTAAGGCATATAAAATGACCATTTTTTTTTTCTTTCTCGCTTACCACATACATTTTGTCTCTGTCTCTTGCCTCTCTTTGAAGCCAAAAGCCCACCACCACTTTGGAGCGATTGCCGGCTACTGTTCACAGCGGCTCTCAATGAGCCACTTACATGGTTTGATTTCAATTTTCCTTTTTTGTTTTTTTACTTTTCCTAAAAAACTATGTTCAAATTCTTTGTTGATTTTGCTATATCTTGAATTAAAGTTTAATGTCCTTACCATTTTTTTTTTATTTTTTCGTTATAGGTTTGTTTTATAGGAATGATTCTTTGAAGAAAATTGTTCCTAAGGTCAATACAAGTTGATATGTTCTCTCAGTGCAACAGATCTATTGATGACAGCCTCACCGGAAAAATTTCCATCTATAGTCCACGATGGCTCTTGAGCAGGTGATTATGTGGTTTGACTTTAATTTTGCTCCTCTTTAATTTTTCCCAAAGCACTATCTTCAAATTCCTTTTAGATATTTATATATCTTGAGCTAAAATTCTATTCTCTAACTTTTTTTTTTTTGTTTTTTGGTCTTAGATTGATTTTCTAGGTATGGTCCTTTGACCAATGTTGTTCATAGAGTGAAGGTGAGGTGACAACCTCCTTAGGCGCTAGCGGCTACGCTGGCTGGCAATCTGGCATAGGTACCGTCGACATTAGAAGAGTATGATGACCTCTGAATATTAGAACAACCCTTAAGAAAAAAAATTAAATTGTAGATTTGAATTGATGAAAAATTTTAAAATTTGGATTTGAATCCAAATTTGAGTTTTAATTCTAACTAGAACTTTTTTAAAAATTTTAATTTGGGTTCGGTCACCAAGACGGTCACTGCCTTTTTTCGGTCTCCTAAAAGTGAGTTCAACCACCTTTTGGCTACCAAAAAGCCGGATGCTTCAAATGAGTTTTCTTGTAGTGTTGTCCTTGCCATCATTTTTGCCTCTAATTTCTTTTCCAACGCCTAGCTTAAGGTCGCCGATGAACAATACTTGGTGGATTGCCATTACTTTATTCCACCTGCTGCCGAATTGAAGATGCGAGCAAGTTGCTACTTGTTTCAAGGGATTTCACATCCCTTAACCAGTCAACTAGACAACTACCCCCACCTTTTATTCACCTCACCTCCCCCCTAATGGTGTCATGGTCATGTGACAGCTAATGACCATTTAAGGGACTAAGTTGCACACACTTCTGAACTTTCAGGACTAAGTTGGATATTTATCTAACTTAGAGGACTAAATTGCAATGAGTCAATCTTTAAGGACTAACTCGTTGAAGTTTGTAAACTTGAGAGATCAAATGCGTTTTTAAGCCTTTTTAATATGACAGAAGTTAGCAAGACCCAAGTCACTTAGCATTGATAAATGATAACAAAATCAATATACTTTTTGAATGAATGGCCTCACTAAAAACCTTTCGACTTCAGTAGCAAAAGTCTTATAATGGAACTTTCAGTTCAAGTCACTTTAGAAATTTAATCGGAACAATGGAAGGCAAAGAGAATTTACAAAAAGTGAAATATATAATTTTATATATACTATAAAGTTATTCATTAATTTTGTCAATTATTATAAGGTGTCGTTTTACTCTGTAAACCCACTTTGAAAAGTTTTGCATATAGAACACCAAATCCTAATTTGGCCTTTCAACTTACCAAATCTACCCAAAGTTGAGCACAGTTGTGGGTAGAAAGCCTCATTGAGGCTACTTAATAGCAAGTTGGGTCCTTGAAACTCCTTTAGTGCATTAATAGTAAAGGACATCTCGCACACACTAGGTTAAGGTTTGAGTGGCGCCATACTTTCCCACAAAAACCAGGCAATTTAGAAATAGTTAAATTATAACTCAAACATGCTTAGTTTTGTGAAATGGGCACTTTACCTCCTATGTTTTCCTATAGCAGATATTCATACCTTGTTTTTGTAATGATTCTGATTTCCAAAAAGAAAATAGCAAGTCAGGGACAGATTTGAAAGTTTGAAGGATAAATGGCACCCAACATTCTTGAACTATCACCCATATTACATATTCATCCTTAAACCATGAAATGTTGCACTATTTGTCTTGAAATTATCGATACGTTGCACCATTCATCCTTTATCACTCCTAATCATTAGACATGCATCAAATTGAACAATTAAACTAGGTTGAAGGCTTAAAAAAGTAATTTACTACAAATATAAGATTAAGACTTATGGTTTATGAAAATTGAAATGAAAAAAAATAGAAACAAGAAATAGAAATAATAATGAAAGATAACATTTTACTTATATCCCATTATATATTTTTATTTTTAACGTAAAAATATAAAATAATAATAAATAATAAATTGAAAAGGAGAAAAATATAAAATAAAATAAAATAAAAATATGAACTTAGGAAATATATAAAAATCATAAAATACTGAAAAAAATAAAAATGAAAAATATTCTTAAAAATAAAATATAAAATTAAAATGATAAAAAGAAAATAATGAATAGAAAAAAAGAGAAAAAATAAAAAGGAAGAATAAAGAAAATAAATATTTGATGCTAGTTTTAGTTATGTTGATTGAGCGAGGGAGATGGGTGGGAAAGAGGAGAAAGTGAGGTAATAAAAAAGGGTAGATCCAATGGTTGTAGATGTTTTAATATATTTATTTAAACACTTTTACACTTTTACACTTTTACATATCATTTTGGAATAGATCAAATGGTTTGTGTATTGTCTGAAAAGAACTGTAGCTACATGTTTTTAGGAGTCATTACCAATCTATTTATACCTAGATTGATTGGACACCTTAAAATGGTTTACGAGAGTTTAAAAGGTTTAGGAGTACTGTTATGCTAAAATAACTTTATTATATCTTTGGCAGCTTTGTTTAATTTAAATTTTATTTTCTTTCTTTTAAATATTTTAATTAATTTTCTAAACCATGGAATATAATCAAACCACCATGATATGGACTCTTAAACTTATTAGTTGATTTACTTGTTTTGTGTAACATTTTAATGTTCGAACTACCCAGATATGGATATATAAACTTATTTTTTTTTTTTTTAGATTTTAGATAATTATTAACTCAAACCATAAATCTTATCAGATTACCTGGATGTGGATATTAAATTTATTTATATTTATTTTCTTTATTAATTTTAAAGATTTGAAATAGTTATCCAAACCATGGATTTTATCAGATCAGTTGGATATGGATTTTGAAATTTATTTTTAATTGCTATCCTCTTAGGGTTTTATTAAGTCCACACGAAATTAAATTTTTATAAATGTAATTTTTTTAGATGCAGTATGCAAATTAAATGAATTTTAAACTTATACTAGTTATAAAAAATTATCTATCTACCCTAAACCTTCAACCATACTTTATGTTAATAAGCAAACTAATCCATGGTTCTAACGAACAAAACAGCTGCAAGAAAAGAAAGAAAAAAAAACGATGTAAACCAGAGAATGATGGAACAGAAACAAACAGAATAAAAGAAGATCACGGAGCCAAACGAAGGTTAAACGAAAGTCAATTGATTGACAGGCCAAATTCCGATGGAACGGGTCGGGTCGCTGTTCCTGGAGCGGGTTTGGCTGCAATTATCCTCCCGCCAGCGATGCTTGGACGATCGGCAGCCTGGGATTGGACGAGCGGCGGCAAGGACAATCTCGGAGGGCTGACGGCGAGGAACGGTGGCTGACGGTGGCGAAAGAAAGAGGAAATCGCGGCAGTTGAGAAATTCGATCCCCTTCTCCTTTCGTTGTTAGCGTTGCCGGTGGGTGGCGACGCTTAGGATCGACGGCGCGTCATTAGGTGAAGCAAGGGCGGCGATCCTGGACAGTCGACGGAGGCAGAAGTGGCGTCGGGCAGGGGACCGAAATGTCAAGGGTGGCAGCCGCTCAAAAGGAAATTTAGGGTTTCTGGAAATGAGCATGGTGAGACCAAGGACTAAAGTTGCATTTTGACCTTTCCCTGGTTGCAGTTTAGGGTTACAATCCCGGGCTCTCAGCTTTTTCTCTATAATTTCTCTTAAATAGTTACCTATATTTATACTAAAGGAGGTATGAACGTGATTAACAAAGTTTTTAAATATTAAATCTCATTCAAATCTGATTTGAAGAGATTTATATTTGGTAGGATATAATTTGGCTAGACTATCGGTTTAGGTCTACAAAAACTCTTTAAGTTATTGAATTGTTCTAAATTTTTGTGAATTTTCAATTCAACTTAGATCTTTCAGGATTTGCCAAATTGGCCCACAACTTTGTAAAATGCTCATATGTTCTCAGATCTTTATAAATTTACCAGATTTGCCTAAAACTTTTTAGAGTTGACTGATTTATCTCAATGTTTTCAATTTTGCTTAGAACTTTCTAAAAATCTTCAATTCACACCAAAACTTCTCATTTTTACCTAAACTAACCCCAAAAGACCTTTAGGATGTCAAATTAGTGCCTAAACTAAATTAATTCCTATATCTACCCAAGATAACCATTCTAAATTCCTAAAAATTCATAACAAGGAATGACAAGATAATCTAAATGCACATAATCCTACTAACTTCTCAAGCTATAAAATGACCAAAAAGACCAAATTGTACTCTAAAAACAAAAAAAGCCCCCTTTAAACTAAATTTTCTAGCCTAAAACTAAACAAAAATTAAAGCCTAGACAAAATTAGCTGTCAACAGCTGCCCCCCTTTGTATACTTCGTGAAACATGATACATGCAAAATTGTTACCAAATTTTATTTAGCCTCACACTTAAATAATGAGAACCTTCTTCCTACAAAAAATCTTGAGGAGAAAAATCTTTTTGTTCTCCTCTTCGAGGCTAAGGAACATTCCTTATTACCTCTACGAAAAAAACCCTTCTATCATTTAGAAATCTAAGGAGAAAAATCTTTTCTTCCTTTTTCATCAACCTAAGGAACTTTCATTGTCTTTTTTGCAATAAGAACCTTCCTATTATCAAGAGAAATCCTAAGAAGAAAAATATTTCTCTTCTTTGTGAAGTTAAGAAATCTTCCTTATTAGCTTTATGATAAGAACCTTTTTATCATCTAAAGATTAAAAAACTCTTCCCTCATTTCTCATTAGGCTAAGGAACACTCCTCGCCATTTTGAGTAGGAACCTTTTTATTGTTACTTGAAGGAGAGAAACACTTCTCTCATTCCATTTACCTTTGTAGGCAAAGAACTCTCTCTAACCGTTCCCTTTTGCAAGTAGAGAGCCCTCTCATGCCTTTTTGGGTACAAAATCTTTAGAATATCTTGGTTTTACCTTATGAGGAAGAGAATTTCATTCTCTTTGCAAACCTTAGTTTTGCCTTTCTTTAAATGTGACAAGATAGAAAAGTCTTTCTCATTTAAAACTTTGGTTTGACCTAAGTAAAGAGGAAGAGAATTACTTTCTTTTTTAAACCTCAGTTTAGTTTTTTTTTTTTAAGTAATGAGATAGATAAACTTTTCTCATTTAAAACCTCGGTTTGGTCTAAATTATGAGGAAGAGAATTGCCTTCTCTTTGAAACCTCAGTTTCGATTTTCTTTAAATGTGATGAGGTAAAAAAACTTTTCTCATTTAAAACCTTAGTTTGACCCAAGTTACGAGAAAAATAATTACTTTCTCTTTGAAATCTTAGTTTAGCCTTCCTTTAGATGTGATAAAGTAGAGAAACTCTTCTCATTTAAAATCTCAGTTTAACCCAAATTACAAGGAATAAAATTACATTCTCTTTGAAACCTCGATTTAGCTTTTCTTTAAATGTGACAGGGCAAAGAAACTTTTCTCATTTAACGTCTCAATTTGACCTAAGTTATAAGGAAGATAATTGCCTTATCTTTGAAACCTTAATTTAGCTTTCCTTTAAATGTGACAAAGTAGAGAAATCTTTCTAATTTAAAATCTCAATTTGATCCAAATTACAAGGAAGAGAATTGCCTTCTATTTGAAACCTTTGTTTAATTTTTATTTAGATGTGACAGGGTAGGAAAACTATTTTGATTTAAAACCTCGGTTTAACTTATATTTTATGAAATTGATATAATGATCTCAGTTTGTGTGAACTTATCTAGACTGTAAAACTTCATTCCCTTGGTTAGCATTGAGAAATTGTAGTCTCTAACCTTTCACAGATGGTTGAAACACTCCCTCTATTTCCTTTGTCTAAAATGTTTCCCTTTAATGTGTTTTAATTGAATTCTTCCTAAAATGTCTGCACCAAGCTTTATTAAAACCTGCTTATGATAAAAGTATTATGGAAATGATATGGTGATGCTCCTGATGCACGTTCCTTGGCCTTTTAATTTTTTCAGAATGATTTTAGTGAAAATCATGATGCATGAAGATGGGTGAATCCTATGATTTGTTCAGGATTACCTTTTGTGGTTCTTTTCGTTAATTTATTTGAAAATTTTCCTTACCTCACCATGGGTTCCATGCTATCTGAATGCTCAAACATCAATGAAAAATATGCCATTTTTCCTTTGTTCCTCATGTTCCTGTTCTGGTGTTTACTCAATAATTGCATCACCATATAAATAATGGTTTTTTATTAAGTTTAAATTCATAAAGCTTGCCCCCATATCTATTGAGCTTCTTTGTTGACAGTGCTTTCCTTGCACTTCATAGAGATTACTTTGGCCCCTAAATATGGTGTCTATATTGATAATGGTATTGCCTCCCATAATTTATAAAGGCCATGTCTTTCTAAACCTTTATGATTGCACTTGATTGTGAATTTCTCTTGCAAAAACTACACCTTCTTGGAAAAAAAAGTCTCAAGCTATCTCTTTACTTTTAAGTTCCCACACTTTAATGAATAATGGTTTAGCCTTAAAGAAAAACTATCATCAATTTGCAGAGTTTGACAAAATAACTTACGGTCTTTGTATTTGATTAAAATGTTTTGTTATTCTTTTCCTTTCTTACTCAAATATGTAAAATGTATAAGGAAAAAAGGTAAAAATAGGTTTCAAATTGATAGCCCTTTAAATCAAGTATAAATACTGTAAAAGAGAAAAGACAAGTTTGAATGGTGTAAAAGAAAGGCCTTTTAATGTTACTCATGAATAAATTTAATTGCCTTAGTAAACCTGATCGTGCTAACCCTGAATCTACCACTTTTTCCAAAAAGCTAGACCTCGTCCTTTGCCCCTCTAACTCTTGTATTCCACGTGAAAACTTGCTTTGAAGGTTGCTTTTATCTTCTGAACTGCTATTGTAGATTTTCGTTTAGAATCCATAGGTTACTTTTTTTCCTTTATTTTTTATTTTCTATTTATGCTATAACTTTTACCTAGGCTGTGTTAGAGTTTTATAGTCTAACGAGCCTTAATTTTTTTTCTTTCTTTTCTTTTATGAGCTGTGATTCTGATGTGTGATGTACCAGATAACCCCCTCATAGTGTACCTTAAGTAGGACGACTCAAGTGACATTAGTTGTTCATTCTAACTCTTAGTCTTTTTTTTCTTTTGATTTTCCCTTGTTGCATTTTTAATGGAAGGGATGAATTTTTTTCCTTTTTGGAATTTACGTTAACTAATAACCTTTTCTTGTATTGAGCATTCATGGGATACCACCAAAGCCATTTAATATGAGGACTACCTTCTTCAGAAGCTAATTAAAAACTTTTTCACAATGATGTTGATAACCACTACAAACTTTCTTTTGCTTTTGTATGCTGAAAGTTGAGGTGCAACATTTAAGCTCTTTTTCACTAGATTTGGTAGCTTGTTCAAGATCACTACCATCAAATCTCCCTTAGCTTTCATTTTTACTCATGAGTAACATTGTCATATTTTTTTTTCCGTTTATGGAAGAAACTATAATGGCAAAAGGTGCAATGAACATAAAATACTGATTTTTATCAAAAGGCAATGAAATGCAAATGTTACATGTTTTTATTGTAAAATAAAAGAACAGTAGATGTCCATTTAGCAAAGACTACACCCTAGATTCTGGACTAAATTTAGAAAATTTTTACTACTAAATTACTTTAGCAAGCTCTCAAAGATATAAGTTCACTCAAAAGATTCCTTATCATTTAAAAGTATGTGTGGACCGCCAGGTTGAATCTAACTTGGAAACCTTCCAAAGATAATGTAATTCCAGCTCAAGATCTTCACTTTCAATTACCAATCATATCAGGATCTAGCCATTTAGAATTGATCAACTACTGAATCTTGAGTTTTAGTGTTGCATAATTTTTAGTTGAATGCCCAATTGAGCCTATGTGGTAGTGACATTTGGCATTTGGATCATATCATCTCGGAAGATGAGGCAACTTGATCTTTGCTACCATTGGTATGGGTGATAATAAGATTAACTCTATGAGCTTATGGAGAAACTCAGAGTAACTTGTAGGAATCAAATCAACCTAAGCAGCTTTTTTCCCACGAATGGTATGTGGTACTGATGGACAAGCCTTGAAGACTACAGCCTCACTAGGACATCCTTTCCCATGTAATGTAAAGGCTGAATCTTCCATAACACTAATGCTTTGAAAGTTAGTCTTAAAATCTATCAATTTCTACGATTTGATCCCATATTCTATTATTTCTCTAGATAACAAGATATCAGAGAAGCTATTAGAGGCAATACCAACCAACTTGTCATAATATGGCCATTTTAGCATTTGAACAAATAAAGTGTTCATCTCATTTTAAACTATAAGAGGTTGAACTAACGCTGCTAAGTCTCTTCACTTTTGTGCGTATTCCCTGAAAGACTCCTATTGACGCCTTTGAAGATTTTACAACACTTGGCGGTCATAGGCCAACTCTCCAATGTATTTGTAGTTATTTAGAAAAACATGGGCAAGATCACTCCAAGATTTGATATTTTTGGAACTCAAACTCATGTACCATTGCATGGCTGACTTATTGAGACTTTCTTGAAAAAAGAGTCATCCTGGCTTTCTCATCCTTGATAAGAGGTTGCATCTTCCTTAAAAAGAATATGAGATAGGAATGCGGTGAGCTCATCCTATTAAATTTCTCAAATTCTAGCACCTTACTACATCAGGCACTAGACAAAGATCATCAATTGAGAGTGATCCAAATATGGTGCCACCTTCAATGACCCAAAGCCTCTTCTCTTTGGTCTTGAGCTTTTAATCATCCTCTTATTCCTTCAGTAGTGGCTTCCTTTCTTTATAGAATAGATTGTGCCTTGAATGTGTGTTGTAAGATGGACCTGAGTCTTGAAAGGGCTTATCTTGAGCAGAGACCTGTTGTGGGGTGAATTCGGGAGGGTAGATTGAATCATGTCGGTCTTTAACAGGGGTTTGCACTGCCCTCCCTTTGATCAATTCAATTAATTGTTTTATTTGTTCTACCATACTCTTTATCTTTGACTCAAGATCTGCAAAATATCCTTCCACTTGTTTGCCATAAGTCTTGTTTGAAACCAAGTTGAATATCAGTGTTGAGCACCAATCTTTGACCGATTTTAAAGTAAGATTCATTTTATTAGGTTTTATATGCACATGATTGATTTAATGCATGGATGCAATGAATGAGCTTGATTGTCCACTATCGTGGAACTTTAAGACTTCTTGTTGACACTAGAAAGACAAGAGCTAGTATAGTTTTATGTGTGATTTTGATGCATGAAGAAAAAATATACTTGAAACTAAAAAAGACAACAAAAGAAAAAAGAGGTTAGTAACAAGTTACATAGTATGTTTCTTGAAAATGAAGCAGGTAATGTAAGCAAATAAATTATAAAACAGAGAATGATGGAACTGATACAAACAGAATAAAGGAAGATCAGGGAGCCAAACAAATGTTACACCGAAAGGCAATCGATTGACTAGTCAGATCCGGATAGAACGGGTCGGGTCACGGTTCTTGGAGCGGGTTTGGATGAAAGTCTCCTCTTACCGACGATGCTTGGACGATCGGTGGCCTGAGATTGGACGAGCGACAGCAAGGACGATCTCTGGAAGGCTGACGGTGAGGAATAGTGGCGAAGAGAAGTGGAAATCGTGGCAGCTGCGAAACTCGATCCTCTTCTACTTTCGTTGTTAATGTTGCCGGTGGTTGACGATGCTTGGTATCGAGGACGCGGTGTCGGGTGAAGCAGGGGCGGCTATCCTGGACGGTCGACGAAGGTAGAAGTGGGGTCGGGCAGGAGACTGAAACGTCTAGGGTGGCAACGGCTCAAAGGGAAATTCAGGGTTTCTAGAAAAGAAGGAGGTGAGACCAGGGGCTAAAGTTGTAGTTTGACCTTTTCCTGGCTGGAGCTTAGGGTTTCTAATTTCCTAGGGTAAATTGCACCTGTGGCCCCTAACCTTTTATTATTGTCCTATTTTGGACCCTAACCTCAAAACCTCTTATGGAACGGGCACAATGAATTACCAGCTATAGATGCCCATAATTACCCATATCAGATATTTAGGGCTTATGTTACAAAAAATGAAGAAACTTAGGGCTTATACAGGATTAGCCTACATCTCTCCTTCCTCCTCCCTTCTCCTTCACTCCAGCCTTTCCTTGTCTCCTCCTGTTGCACGACATTCCAATGCCTTCCAGCCTCCATCAACTCTCTTAGCTGATCACCCTCAGTTTGCCCAATGCTACACCACACATCCTAGACGTTGCCTCTCTGCCATTCGCGCTAAGCTAAGGGAGAAGCGGGGAAGGACGGTTCGCGTCCATTTCGGCTACTTCCAATTTGTCGACTGCCTCCACTACTCCTGGTCATACCTATTTCACGACGCCTCCATTGAAGCTTGAGCAACCATTGTCCTCCGTTTAGTCGTCTGCCCAGCGAATTGAAGTTAAACCCGTAACTCAACCCGCCTCCCATCGTCGACCCAACAAAGCATTTGGGTAAATTGCACTTGTTGCTGAAAATCGAAGGTTGGAATCTGACGAAATCGAGGGTTAAAATCGGAGAAAATCGAGTAGCAATCAACCGAGGCAAGAGGAGGCAAAGGAGGGCTGGAGGCGGCGGGGGAAGGAAGAGAAAGGATAGATGTGGGCTAACATTGTATAGGCCTTAAATTTTTTCGTTTTTTTGTAACATAGGTCCAAAATGTGTAATTTGGCCAATGTTGAGAATCTGTCCCAAGTTGGCATGTCACATGGTCATTTTCATTATTTTTAACACTTTCTCTCTTCCAAAGGTCTAAAATGGAATAAAAAATTGAGATTGAGGACGTCCCATACAAAGTTTTGAGGTTAGGGTCTAAAATAGGACAATAATAAAAGGTTATGGGCCACAGGTGTAATTTACCCCTAATTTCCTATCTTTTTCTATGTGAGTTCTCTAAGATAATGACCCATATTTATACTAGAGGGGGCATGAATGTAATTAACAAGGTTTTGAGATATTATACCTCTTCTACATCCAATTCAAAGAGATTTATTTTTGTTATGATATAATTTAGCCAGGATATCAGTCCAAGTCTACAAAAACTCTTAAGCTACTGAATTGGCTCAGATTTTAGGAAAAATTTCATGTCAACCCAGATCTTTCAGGATTTGTCAAGTTAGCCCAAAACTTTGTAAAATTCTCAATTTTGCCATATCTTCATAAATTTGCCAGAGTTGCCTAAAACTCTCTAAAGTTGATAGATTTGCCCCAAAGTTTTCAATTTTTCCTAAAACCTTCTATTGAAAGACCTTTGGGATCATGGTTATTAAAATCACATTTCATAAACATGTACAACTTTTAAGACTTTGTAAACTAAAATCAACTTAAGTTAAAAAAAAAATGGTAGCTGGTAGGGGTGAGCATGGGTCAGTTCGAGTTGGTTTTCTGGTGGAATAGAACCAACCCAAAATAGGATCGGTTTCAAAAATTTTTTACCCAACCTGAAAACTAAGAACTGAAAAGAACTAGAACCATGACTTTGAGTTTTCAAGTTCTAATTCTCGGGTTTTCCAGTTTATATAATATACCTATAACAACATAACATTTAAATTCAATCAAATTGCTCACAACTAGTTTATGAATTATTTAACATAATACACAACTAAATCCATATTTAAATACACAAGTTCTTAATAATATTCAAAAATTTTCAATGTAACAAGAAGACAAATATATCTAGTTACATGTGATTTTACAAAATGCCTTTAACAATTTTGGAAGATCATTGATTAGATATTTTATCTCTTTTCTTTTACCTGTACAAAATAATAATAATAATAATAATATTTAATTTGATACATATCCGCTTGCTACTTAAACCAAACTAACCACCATGTCATTGTAATTTATGACGATATGAAAATGTAAATAATTTTCTATTCCCTGTTCCAATTTAGATTCAAGATTAATAATATTAGTTTTGGGGGTTAATATAAAATACTAAACACCCTCACAATTCTTTATTTTTTCAATATATAAATGTATGGATAATTAATTTAGTAATATCATAACTTTGGTTCGGTTCCACCTTAGGTTGGTTCCATATGAAATCAGAACTAACAAAAAAATCATCAATTTTAACATATGTGGAACCAACCTGTGAACTATGGTCAATTTTTACTCAACCCAATCCAATAAAAATGGTTCAGGTTGAATATTAATTTTACCCAATCCATGCTCAACCCTAGTAGCAGGTGGTAAACATGCACGAAAAAGCGTTTTTATTCGTAGAATCGTAAAATCTAATAAATTCCCCGATTCCACCAACTGCCCCAACATTTAACAAAAAAAATAAAATTTCAAATTTGGACTAAGGGTGTAGACTCTTTAAACGCATCTCCACGGCCCCGTGAACAGAAGGTGAAGCTTATCCTTTTTTATAGGCTTAAATGTGTCATTTGTCCCTCAAGTTTGTTGACTCACGCAAATTAGTCTATAAAGTGTGACTCATCACCAGTTAATCCTTTTTCTTTTATAATTGTTGTGACTTGGTCCTTAAACTTGGAAAGTGTTGGCGAGTGACAGTCTTCCATAGTCACGGATAATCACGTGACCCTAATGACATTAAATTGGGGGCTATGTGGATAAAAGGGTCACTGGTGAATGTTGAGTTGGTCGGTAAACACCGAGAACGTGGGTTGCCAACAAAGAGATACACAGTGTGGAAGGACAATTTGAGAAAGAGGCGGACGATTTGGAGGAAGGCGTTGAGGGTGGCGAAGCAGGTCTTGCAATAGATTATTACTGCCTCCGTGGGTCATCGTTCTCACAAGCATACATACTTTCTTGGTTCATGAAGAGCAAAAGGAGGTGACTCGGGTCGATCAATGCCGGAGCTTGATGTGGCAATAATAGTAGATTTGGAGGTGGCGGCACTTTAGTGACCAACAGCTGAGGAGGAAAGAGGTGGGGATGATCGTCGAGCAGCTTTGTTATGATTGGAAATTACGAATTCTAGTCCGAAGCTTGGAGCTAGTCCAAACTCTAGTCCGAAGTTAAAGAGAGAAAGGAAAATGAAGAAAGAAGAGACGTTTTTCCTTTTTTTTTTTTTTTGTTTATTCCTTGCCCTCTTGGCACCATTCTTCCTCCTATTTTTTGGTCTTTTCTTCCACCTCAGCATAACCCCAAACAGACTTTTGCACGTCATCTACAGAGGTCACACTATCAAACTTTCCATCTACTCACAGATCAAGTCGCAACAATTATCAAAGTAGAAGGACCATGTCGTGATGAGTCATACTTTAGGGACTAACTCGAGCAAGTCACTAAACTTGAAGGATGAATGGTACATTTAATCCTTTTTTATAGGCTTAAGGCCTTTCTCTCTATCCGACATCAGCCATGTGGGACAAAAGCAACCGACTGTATCACCCCTCTTTCTCCCTCACGGCACCTTCAATCTTTTGCTTCCTCCATAAACTTCGCCACCTATGACCTCCTTCGTCATCATGGCAACACCTACTCACCAGCCAACATCATAGCTCAACTCACATTGCTGCCCATAGCCTCTCCTTCGGCGGAGCAAAACCACCATCTCCTCTCTCTCGTCTGCCTGTATTTCCTAGCCAGTTTCTTTTAAGTCAATGGTTGCTCAACCTCATAATAGCCATCCAGCGTGTATCTCTTTGTCAATTGGGCCTCCAACGTTTCAAATTGTCTAAAACAACCACCCAAAATATTTACCACATTGATAACAATATTTCAATCCTAATTGACTATAACACATTAAGATCTCAATTCCTATGTTTATGGGTTCATTCTTTATGGTAATATGAAAATATTGTGAAACATAAACTTAACAGTAAAGTCCACCGAGGTACCTTGGCTTTTATTATTTTCCCAACTGGGTACCCAACCTTCAGGTTTGTCCCATTTAACTACCTAAACTCACTTTCGCCAATTAGGTACTTTTTGTTGATTTTACCACTAAATTAGACAAAAAAAATGCTAATCTAACATTAAATAACACTAAAATAAATTTAAAATAACAACTTTGAACCAAAAATTTTTATAATCACTTATTCTAAGACGTAAAACTTCCACTAAAATTAGTTCTCCTCTTCCAATCTCAATCTCTCTCTCTCTCATCTAATTCTCTCTGCCCTCCCTATGTCAATCTCTTTTTCTCTCACCCACTGCCGCCCAGCCACCTCATGCCACTGCCACCGTCCGGCCATCGTCTATACCTTGAATCAATCAAGAATTGGCCGTCCTGGTCAACGCTTTGAATCGAGCGAGAATCGGCCTTCATCTCCTTTGAATCGAGTGAGAATCGACCTGAGCAATTTGATGATGATGGGTTTGAAGGAGGGTGGAGAAGTGGGTGAATTCAGTGAAAGGTAGGACTGGAGATGGGAATGGCTACAAGAGACCCAAAGATCGGAACTTCTGTCTTCTGTGATGATGAATGCTTTGTGTTCGACGGTATGCTCCATCGACAATGGATGTCTTCTGGGTAAACATATTTGTCTAGGGTGGTGGCACGTTCAGCGGAGACCATTTGATGTCTGGTAAAAGGAAGGAAGTTGCAACAGAGGATTGTTTCCTCGTCCGATTGGAGTTCCCCGACTACGCCAACTGAAGTCGTTCGAAAAATCGTCGGTGACAGACAATTGGAGGCAATCAGTGATTAGAGGCAGTCGACGATTCGAGAAATCGTCGGTGACAAGCAGTTGCCAACCGGAGGCAGGGTGATCGACAGGTGGTTGGGCTAGCCATTTGAAGGCAATTGGAGACTACGGCTGCGCTAGCGACGGCAGACAAGAGGTTAAGGTTTTGAGGGCTAGAGTGAGGATGAACTTAATTGATTTGGTTGAAATTTATGGGTTTAGAATTAGTGATTAAAAAACTCTGAGGACTAGAGTTATTATTTTAAGTTTATTGCAATGTTATTTGAGTATACTCCTTCGTCCCATAAATTTTGATACATTTGACTTTTTTTTGTATTTTGACTTAATTTTATTCATATTATTGTTTGTTTAAAAAAATAAAAAAATATATATTTAGAAACCACATATCTTGAATTATCATTTATATACAAAGATTTTGTATTTATATATTAAAATGTTAAAAATAAAAAATTATAGATTAATTGTCAAAAATAAATGGAGTAAAACTTTTGGGACGGAGGGAGTATGAGTTTATTCAAAATAAAATTATAATTTAACATAAATTATCACATATTACTTTAGTTTATGAGTTTTTAGGAATTAATTAATTGTAAATATACATATTTTTTTTTAAAAAAATATGTAAATACATAAAAAGAAATCTAAAAAAATCAAACATATGTCTTACAATGTGTTAGTGGATAGTACCTGCTTACCTACTTGATGGGTACAATTTTTTAAAATAAAAAATATTATAGCACTTTTTCTTTGGAACCTAGTTTTTTATTCTAATTTTTTTAAAATGTCCCTATTTTTATTCTAAAATTGTACTCGCCTACCTCTTGGGTAGGTATAATTTTTAATAATTAAAATATTAATTATCATAGCCAATTATGGCCTACAAATATTTGTAGGGGTTGAGTGCACTAACATGTGTGTTTAGATGTGGCTTAGACTATTATTGGTGCCATTGGGATTCTAATCCAACACTTCCATGGACCATAACGTATGCTTAATAAACCAATAATTAGCAAAAGTAAAACAATTTAGTGATTGTTTAGTGGACATTAAAATTTACCCAATAAACTTGCCACACAAAAAAAAAAAAAACCCTTGAACCGAACAAATAATAAAGTTCCTTACTGTAGATATGGATGCAGAAAGTATAGTTATCTGAAAAACTGTCATTTTAATTTATTGCGCTAGATGCGATAATGCATTTATTTAGTCAATTCTAACACTAAGCATAATGGTTTATACCACTACACCACTTTGGGTCCAAATCAATGATTTGGAATTTTTTCATCCTTATCATCTTCTTTGTCATCTCCTTCATTTTTGGCTTCCCCTTAATTGTCATAGTTCATCAACCGTCCTCCACCCTTAGACCTATTGTCGAAAAATCTCAATTTAAATGTTGTTGATCTTATTTCACTTGCTGCACCTACCTTAAAATCCTTACAAAAAAAAAAAAAACAGGAACTATATCGGCCCATCGAAGTCCGACTCATCAACATCAGCATCTTCCATCTTTGTAGATCATTTATAATTATTTTCGTGCCCTACAACTAAAGTATTAAATATCGTTATCATTACATATACCACATTCTGAATTTTTGAGATATACCGCATGGTATATCACTCTACATACTGTTATCGTTTTCATAAAAAATAAATGTTAGAATATTATTTTAAGATGACATAATTTATTTAATAATTTATTTTTACACATTTTATATGTATTCTAATTTTTCTCATCATAATTTATCAAATATAAATAAAATATATATGATAGAATATATTTTTTTAATACAAAAAACATAAAAAAAATGTTATATATGGAGCAAAATAAATAATACTAAAAAAACTAATTTATTGATATACTATAAATATAAATAATATCGTCCATATACTTTGCATATACTATAAATATAAATAATACCATCCATTAATTTTTTATATTAATTAAGAAAAGTAACAAAAAAAATTAAAAGTAAATGTTTATTTTATGATATGTGTATTATTTTTATTTTAATGTTTTATATATTTATGATATTTTGATGAAAAATAAAAAAATAGGCTTAAAAAATTAAATACCGCAATACGTAACACACGGTATTTGCTATATACCACGGTTTTTTGACAAAACACATACAAAAGTGCATGATATGCGGTATAATGTGAAATACAGCGGTATACATATACTACACGATAAAATGATAAAATATGAAAATATTTATACCGCGTACCACATACCCGCAGTAAGTGGTATACCGCGATATTTAATTCAGTGTCTACAACCTGCAAGAAAAAATTATGTTGTAAGTTCACATAGCCCGTTTAAGCAAATTGAACAATTTTAGCATATTAAAATCAAAATACACAGTAATCAACCCTATTCATGCCCTCCATGGCAAAGGTGGGACCTTCGCTAGGACCGGCAAGGCAATCAATCCCACCCTGCCCTGCCCTGGCAAAAAGCAGCAAAAAATTGGGCCGAATATGGGCATGAGGGAGGAAGATGGTGCAACATGGACCACCCCAGCCCATATTCGAAGCCGACCCAACTCGCAAACTGCCCCGGCCAATCCGGTCTAGGCTTGGGGCGCAACAGGCAGAAAAATGGCTACCTACAAAGAAAAATTCAAAAAATGGGTTAATTACAATATAGGTCATCCAATGGTTTTTTGCTACATTTTAGCCTCCAAAATTTCATTCTCACCCCTCCCAACAACTAAAATTTAAGGACTTTTTGGTCCAAATATTTTTTACCCTCCCCTATAAATACCAATGCTATCCTCTACTATATTCTCTCAAGCATTTAAGTCTTTTTTCTTAATCATTTCTAAATTTCTTGCTAATCTCCCCATAATATCTTCATAATCTCCTCTTAATTTTACATTAATCACTACTATTAGTTCGTGAATCATGGCTTCAAGAGGAAAAGGTAAGGTGACAAAGAGTTCATCTTCCCACACCACCCGCCGATAAAGGTATCTCAATTGAAGAGTTGCACAACGATGATGTCGGAATTGATATGACGAATTACGATTTGAGACTCGATGATCAATTATCGGATGATGAAGTTGAAGAGTTGGATGTAATGGCGGCAGGGAATCCGTCAACACAGCCAACACTGACAAGTCATGGACCTATCATGGAGGAAATCTAAGAACAAGGTAAATCCTCAAGACTAACTGCTTGAATTTGGAAGCATAATGAGCTCATACATGAAAGGGAGTCGAGGTATAGAAAATGCAAACATCGCAGTAACAAAGTTATGCATAAAAAGAATTTCGGTATTAGAACACTGAAGCGACATATTGAAAATCAACATCATAACATTCTCTCCAATGCCAGGACTGGCTCTGGAGGACAAACACAACTTGGGTCTACAACCGGCGCCAGTAGATTAGGTATATTTTGTTTTAACCAACAATCTTGTAGAGAATGCATGGTAAATTGGATGATGCTTACCAAAAAATCTTTTTCACAAGCTGAAGATGTGCACCTAGGATCTTGGATAAAATCACAATTAAATCCTACATTTAAAAAAGTGTCTAGGAAAACCATTAAGAAATAAAGCTTTAGATTATTTGAACCCGGAAAGTCATATTTGCAAGCCTATTTTTCTGCTTTTGATCATTGTGTGGCATTCGCTTCTGAAATGTGAACATCACCTATAGGTCAATCATTTTATTGTGTTACTTCTTATTAGATTAATTCTGATTGGATTATACAAAAACGAATTTTGTCATTTAGGGTCATTGAAATGGATAATAGTGGTTATCACATATTCAATTGCATCTTAGAAACATTATGTAATTATTTTTGTGTTGATAAAATCCTATGCATTTCATTTGATAATACTTCAAATAATGATGTTACCTCTCGTTTTTTGAGTCAAATATTGAAACCACCTCTCAATGGTGCATTCTTTTACGTCAGATGCATGTGTCATATTTTAAATCTTTGTGTGCAAAAGGCTTTAAAAGTTCTCCAAAATGAAATTCTGCCTATTCGGAACTCATTGACGTATTTGAAATAAAAACTTCTTCTGTTTTGTGAATTTAAAAGCTTTTGTTTTGAAAATCAAAAAGAGTTTTTTTGGAAATGGCTTAAATTGGATTGTCCAACCTACTGGAACTCCACATATTTGATATTGCAAGACGTTTTCTCGTATGCAAATTTGTTGATGCATTTCATGAACTTAAAAATGGGTTATGAATTTCTTACGACTGAAGTTTGGAAAAATGTTCCAAAATCGGTGAATTGCTTAAGTTTTTTTACGAGACTACTGTATTTTTTTTCTGGTATTTACTATCCAACCATTCATCAAGTTTTGCTTAATTTAGTGAACATTACATATGCTTTACATCAATTTAAAGATGATGTGCTGTTAAAATCGATTGTCGAAGCCATGCCGGCTAAATAGCTTCAGTATTTTGAAAACATTCTACCTATCTTTTTAGTTGCTTTTTTGCTTGACCTATATGTCAAATTAACAGGCACAACAATATTACTTGGAGGAATTTTTTTATACTTATTTAGAAATGTCTCATATAAATGTTTTGACTATGTCTGCTACTGCTTCCGAGTACTTGCATTTTTTAGACAAGTTATATTATGAGTGGTTTTTCAGATAAGGTAAGATCTGGATCTTTTTAAACTGAGCTTCCAAGGAGATCAATTTCATCAAGATTCAACCTGGCCCTCTAAATGCTCAAACGACCCCGACCGACAATATTAGGATTAGCTGAGGTCGATAACTATCTTAATACATCATTCGAGGCAAGTGATGTTGACATATTAGAGGGGTGGAAACAAGAGATCAAGGTTTCTAAACTTATCAATAATTGCATAGGAGATTCTTACTGTTCCTGTCTCCACCGTATCATCCGAGGCAGCATTTAATGTAGGAAAACGAATAATATCGGAGACATGATCAACATTGACACCTGGGCGGTAGAAGTATGTGTGTGCAATTGAGATTGAGGCCTAGCAGCACTCCGGCAATAAAACCAAAATAACTGATACCGAGACTTGAATTTTTTTTTCCAATCATACATGTAGTTTGTATTTGATCTAATTATGTTGTTAAGTATAGATCATAGGTTTCTATTTTTCATCATTTTTGGAACGTTTTACCATTTCAAAATGTAAGACTTGTTTCGATTATTTGTAAGTATTATTTGGCTTTTTAACTTAATAAAACTTACATTGGAGATGATATTTTTTCTTAAAAATATCTATTACATATACAATTAATTATATTTTTAATTTTTTTTTAAAAAAAACCTTCAAACCCGTCCCTCCCTGCCCTAGACCCGCCTCGGAACTGGTTTTAGACAGCCCCGCTTGGGACCGGGTTTACCCAGGCCCAAGCTCGGCCAGTCTGGGCCGGTCCTGGGTTGGGTCAGCCCGCCGCCTACCTCTACTCTATGGTAGCTGGTAGTTTCACCTTTCTTTAATGATTCACAACCTGCAAACAACAGGCAGACAACTTGTAAATATAAAAGGAAAAAACCCCATATATAAAAAAATATTAATTAAATTCAAATACCGACATTATTAATTGAAAATTTTTGCCCTTCAAAATCGCATTCTCTGTCTATATTTTCTTCAATTGATCACGTAAGTGAAATTGAGGCTCCATTCAATCACCAATTCCCGTTTCTCATAAACATACGAATTAAAATTAAACTCTAAGATTTTGAAGGCATAACAAATCTACAAATCTTTAATTGCTTCAGCAATAATATCTTGTCATCCATTTGACTTGCATGTAGATGGTTCACTATGATAGTGAAACTTTCTACATTTTTTCTCTGATCATTAATATCGATTTCTACAATTACAAACATATGAATGTAGAAACTTCAACTTCATCGGTGTTGAAAATTGCCTGTGACAAGAATTTTTTCAGTAAGCAAACATAGTAAGTAGTGATCAAATCTATATTATAACAGCAGGGAAACAGAAAAATTGAAGAATGGATGTGAAGGATGGATGAATACTCCTACTGGTCGGGTTTTATAGTGATTGTATGGTAACTTTGGCCAATTTATCACTTCGCCCAATTAATTCCTTTAATTGAGATTTCTTTTAAACTTGTTACTCTTAACTATAGACATTTCCTTATTTACTTCGCCCAATTAATTCCTTGAATTTGGTTAATTAATTTGTAGATATGAACTAATTGATTCCTTTAATTATCCGTTCATTTGGCGTGCGAAGGTCACTGATTGTGCGCTAAATTGTGTTAATTTGGCATGTATTGTAAATGGACGTTATATAAATTGATAACATATAATTGTGCCTTAATTCCTTTAATTGCTAAGAACAAATCCGGCTACAATTTGGGGGTCCGAACATTTAAAGATTTCCCTTTTTAATTGGTTTGAAGATTTTTTTCTAGTTTTATTCGTTTACTGACAGTTTTATTCATTTAATTTAATTGACTTTTTACATTCTTGCCATTTACCAATCCCACTAATTGGCCATTCTTCTATGTTAAATTTGAAATTCAATTTTGGGAATTGAAGAGCTAAAGAGCTAAATTAGTTAATTAATTTGAATGGTAATTTGTCAAATGTATTCCTTTCCTATTTTATGTAAACAAATGCATGGTTTCCGTTTTATGTAAGCTTGATAATTAACAGTAAATGTACTTTTGGATTTTCACTTTTCATTCCACAATATACTTCATTAAAAAAGTTAAAAAATGGTCGTATGACAATTAGTGAGAGGATTAATTAAAAAATATCAAAATTTATCTAAAAATTATCTTGCTTTATATATATAATTAGATGCTAAAATGTACTACTATAAAAAGGGTAAAATTCACTGGGGGTCACCTAGCTTATTTTTTTGTCCTAAACGGGTACCTTACCTTCAAATTGTCCTATCAAGGTACCTTACCTCTTATCGCGTGTCCTATCTGGGTACTTTCCGTTGATTCCATCGTTAAGTCTCACGAAAATTGCTGATGTGGCATTAATTAATGCTACAATAAACGTAAAATAATAACTTTGGACCCTAAACTTTTCTAATAACTAATTCTAACCCTTAAACTTCCACCAAAACCATTTTAGCCACCGTCAACCTCTTCCTCTGTCGCCCACCATCCCAGCCGCCCTCGACCTCTACGTCGTCCTCCCCGTCCTCCGCAGTATCCTCCGATTAGTTTCTCACGTTGCTCCGAGAATTGAAGACCATTGGTGGACCATCGGACTTTCATCAAACAGTTTGTGAGCATCCCACAGCCAACTGTATTTCATAAAGACCTCCATCATGGTGTTGGCGAAATACAAGTCTGATTCAAACCCCGATTTCAGTGCAACACAATGGACGATTTCTCCCAGAAAACACCCTCATCAATCAACAGAACAGCCCTGTTCATTATCGGGAACGTGAAGTGATCGGACTCGACCCCAATTCGTCTCATCTTCCTATAAAACGAAAAGGCTTCGGGAATATGGCCCGATTCAACATGAGCTTCTATAATCAAATTCCATACCATCGTACTGGGTTCTTGCAAGGAGTCGAACACGGAAACGGCACTTTCGAGATCATTGAAATGCATATACAAAGAACCGAGCTTGGAGGCGACAGAACCGTAATCGGATTGAACTGCGGAGGAAACCAACAAAGAAGCATGAGCTTGTTTCAGAGATTTGAGGTTGCGGCACGAACGTAGAATCGAGAAAGGAGACCAGGAAAGAGCGAGTTGGTGAGAATGGCGGTGAATCATCAGGTGATGGGAGCGAAAAAGAGAAAATGTAAAGAGCAAAGGCGAGAAAGTGAAGCTGTGGAAAACATTGCGATATGAAGAGAAAATTACGGTCACAGAGCCAAAAAAATGGAGGAAAAAAAAAGCGTGAACTTTCTCAGCGTGCTTGACTTCTTTAAAGTGATTCAGTTCATTGGCTAGAGACGACGACGAAAGAATCGCGCTATACAACGACGAATTAAAGACCATTGGTGGACCATCGGACTTTCGCTGTTGATGGCGGCTTGATATGCGCCGAGGTAGAAGTTGTTCCTCAGGCTGAACAAGTGATCGGGCGCCGCCGCTGCCGCCATTTGTTCGCTAGATTTGGCGATCAGAGAAGATTCAGGATGCGTTTTCGGTTGGGAGGGAGGCAAACAAATGGTGAAAAAATAGCCGGGGACGCGACTTTGATATGTAGGAAATGGAGAAGAGGTCAATGGTGGCAGAGAGAGAGGTAAAGCGCGGCAGAGGGAGAGATCGAGGGGCGGCGAAGGGAGATGTTGGGGGCGACGGCAAAGGGAGGACGTTGAGGATGAATCGGAGGACGGGGAAGACACTGCAGAGGATGAATCGAAAGCTGCGGAGGACAAATTGGAGGATACTGCGGAGGACGGGGAGGACGACGTAGAGGTCGAGGGCGGTTGGGATGGTGGGCGACAGAGGAAGAGGTTGACGGTGGCTAAAATGATTTTGGTGGAGGTTTAAGGGTTAAAATTAGTTATTAGAAAAGTTTAGGGTCCAAAGTTATTATTTTACGTTTATTGTAGCATTAATTAATGCCACGTCAGCAATTTTTGTTAGACTTAACGATGGAATCAACGGAAAGTACCCAGATAGGACACGCGATAAGAGGTAAGGTATCCGTTTAGGACAAAAAAATAAGGTAGGTGACCCCCGGTGGATTTTACCCACTATAAAAATCGTAAGAGATTTAACTAAATTCATTTTAACTTAAGTCAACTTAATCTAAAATAATTTTAAATCTTTTTCACGTAGAACCAATTTCATTTGAAAGCCAATATTATATAGGTTTAATAATCCATTTGAAACAAAATTTTTATAATGTTTTTAAATTTCTATGAAATTTTTTTTTAATATTTAAAAAATTTTTATAAAAAATTAATAGTATTATAAAAATTTTACAATCAATGAATTATTTTATCTAAATAATATTAACTTTTAAATAAAATTAATTTCAAGTAAAAAAAATATAAACATAAAAATAAATTACTCTAAATTAAATTAATTTAAGTTAAAACGAATTCGCTATTAATAGTTTACCGTCTACTAGCCCGACGCCAATTTGTAGTGTCCGACATTAGTTAAGTGATAGGCAAACTTTTTGTGTTTCCAGCCCCTCTAGTCGCTTCACTTTCACATCGTCAGACAGAAACACTTTGGTTCAGGTCAATATTTAGTAGTTATTGACAAGAATTGTACTCTCAGTTTTTGTAATGAAGTGGGGGAAGATGGGCTTAATGGTCATGTGCATTTGGAATATTGTCAACAAAAACCCCAACATTCAGTTGAAAATACTTTCTGCTACTTCTATTTAAAAAATGCAGTTTTTCCCTGCATGTGAATATATATTTTTATTCCATGTAGGTTTGTTGTTAACTTTCCAAATCCCAATTTAAGCCATTTAATAAATGTCCTTGAGTGAATCTAAAATGTTTAAAATAATCTGACAGTAGTTGATAGTCTAAATTACCAAAAATTTCCCTATTTCTCCAACTTCACTCGGATTTGGGGGCCTCCCAGAAAAAGATGATCAATACTCGTGATTTGTAAAGGGGTGATTGAAGCAGTTGTTGTTGATCAGATGTAGACAGGTGGATCTATTAGGAATTAGTTTTTAAGTTCTTATCTTTTGTGTTTTTTTCTTTCAAATTTGTATTTGTCACATTATAGATTGAGTTTTAGATCGGAGTTTTTTCTAACTAATTTTAAATCATACTCCCTCTGTAATAAATTTTTTGTATCATTTACTTTTCAGTAATTAATTTATAATATTTTATTTTTAACATTTTAATATATAAATAAAAAAATTTTATATATGAATGATAAATAAAAATCTATAATTTCTAATACATATTTTTTTAATTTTTTTTATAAATAATAATATAAATAAATTCATACCAAACTAGCGATAAAGTCAAATGAAGCAAACAAAAAAAATAGGACAGCAGGAGAATATTTTATGTGCATCATGATTTGGATGGAAGGGTACCGGTTTTGTTCGGACTATTTTCCTTTACACTCGATGTCGCAGAGATGACATTAATGATCTATTAGATGGCCTATTATGTTCTTATTCTTGTTAAGTGATTTATGTCACTTGTTGTAGATGACGTATGAGCTACTATTGATTGGAATGAAATTATTTTTTTTAAGAAAAATTGGCAATTTGTTGATAGTTTAAATTATGAAATTTTACTCTTAAACGTAAAGTAATTATTTTTTTTTTTGCCTTACCAGTATTAATGACAGTACAACTTCAGCTGTTAAACTGTAGCCTTTAGAAATAAAAAGGGGTAAAATGTATTCTCACCCCAATCTTGGGTTTTTTTTTTTTTTTTAAATTTACGACCTCTGGTTTTCAGGTTATCGTCAAATTATCTTGAGTAGGTTATTGAGCGGTCAGAATTGGTTCCATATATTTTGGCCTTTTCACTAGTTAGCAAAGAACTTTATTTATTTATTTCGATGAAACAAGATGTTTAGTACTTTTTCCATTTCAAAATGTTATCACTTTTACAAAAATGTTTCAAAATATTTGTTATCTTTACTTATACAGCTTTCAAATGTTGCCTAATAAGTAACTTAAAGGTGTTAGGAAACAAGGGAGAAGAAATACCAAATTTGAACTAGATTTCAAGCTTCCGTGTTGATAATAATTTCATTCTAAAATCTGCATTGTTAGGTGGATTTTTGGACTTTTTATTCAAAACTAGTGCCATTGTTTCTATTTTTTTTTTTGAATGATTTAAAAGTAATTGTATTACTTCTCAAGAGTAATCTTGAAAAAAATATATAATATACTTATGTCTCACAACATTTATTGGTTTTACGAAAAATTAAAAATGAAATATTTTAGGGAGGAGCTTAATGTCTTGACAATGTAAATGAAGGCTCAAGAGATTCACAGATTAGCAAATAGAAATTGGGGAAAAGATATTAATGATAATTGGTTAACATAAGAAGTTTGGAGGTGTGATTTCTATTGTTCATAAATGAGTAAAACACCCTATATTAATTACCACAGGAGTTATTTCTAGGCACAGATATACAATTTTTTTGTTTGTACTCAGAATACAATACGATACAAAGCATTATAAGGATTAAGGGAGAGAAATTGAGGTTCAGGTGAGTTTTTTTGCCTCTGGAGAGACTTGAACTATGGCCCTCAGAGCAGGAACAACCCTCATGGATACTAAAGTGACCATTGTACCAAACTTTTAGATGCAAAGATGCAATTTAAGGGGAAAGAAAAGAGACACTGAAGAAGCAGCAAATGTTTTCCTTTGCATTATAAGGAGGGTTTTTCTTTTTTGGCCAAGAAAGCCAAGAGCCAACACAATGATGTCCACATGGTAGCCTTTTAGGGCTTTGGCACATCTTCTTCTACTTCTTTTGACTTAATGGCCCTTAACTCCTGGGACTGGTTGATTGGAATCTCTAACCTTTTTCCTTTCTCACCATGCCCATCACTTCACAGTTCAAACACACATCGGATCCCAGTTTCCAAATGCTTTTCCTCATTTCTCCTCTTCGCCTTACCTATCCCATAAAGATAACGATTTTGTGTTAAAACCGAAATAATAAGACGAAGTCCCTTCAAGTGTCAAGGGAACAAAGAACCACCTCCCGTTATGTAGCTAAACAATCCTCATTCTAACGAAGGCCAGATGGTGATGCAAGAAGGGAACAGTGAATAAGGTGAGAGCAATAATATTACTTTCTACAAACAGCAAATAGGAACACTTGGTCTGCAGGTTTTTGTAAGTCCGTCGCCAAAAAAGATCCACAGGTACAAAATACATGCAAGTAAATCAAACCCAAAAACCACTAGGCATCCCTTTGTCTGCAGTTTTATGAGGATCCTCCCGCCTAGCCATAAGTACACTTCTCGGCGTTCCTGCCGCTAGCAGCTTACTGATGAGTCTTATCTTTAATATCAGACATGTACAATAAGAAGGCACTTCTTTCGCTCGTGAGAAAGGGACATCAGAACCAGGTGGGCAGGAAATTCACCATGAAGGTGCTGCCGGACCACACAGGGAGCCTGATGATGAGCATGACTGACCTCACCCATGGCCGTAACCTGAAGATAGTTCACCTTTGCACCCCATATAGACTACCAACATCAATTTGCCACCCAGTGACCCAATGTTACAGCAAGATGCATAAAACGTGGCCCCATTTGCCTTCTTGCATAGTCGGGTATTAACTTATTGATGAGCTCTGGTGAAGCCCCAGACAACTGCAACCAAGACAACAAAAATTTAGCAAACATCCAAGACTTAGGGAATAAAGTGACTATGCAGAAGAATGAAGAATCAGCTCCAGTTAACCTATTTAATGAAGCAACGCTCAGACAAATTCCAATTCTATTATGACAGAACCCCCACCAGGGTCTCTGTGTGAGAATCAAACAAGACAAGGCAGAGGCATCTTATTTCTGGTTAGTATATGATGGCTAGTTTAACATACATCAACACTCGGTTATGTTATACTTGCAACAATGCAACTTGATTCTTGAACGCAGATTATAGCACAGATGAGAGACATGCAGATAACAATAAACATTCTAAGCAAATTTTCCTCAAACATCAACACAAGTCCCCATGATACGAACTGAAAGTAAAATCTCAAATAAACAGGCTTACTTCCTGTTTAAAATCGAAGAGAGGGGGTAAAGGGCGGCCATTTGGCAGGCGAGCATTAGGTTCACGGAGTTCATCGAAGAAAGGATGTGCACAAGCTTCAAGCTGTGAAAGCCACATGTAAAGGTATTAGAAAAACCAGTTTGTGCATCAGTAGCAATATGGATGACATAAGAATGCAAAGTTGGGAAAGGAGAAAATGGATAGATATGAAAGTAGGGAAATGGAATGGGAAAATATGGTAATTTACCGCTGTACAGCGCAGACTTGGTGAGTACTGCAATAGTCGTGATGCAAGATCAATTGCTTCCGGAGGCATTCGCTTGTGAAAAATCTGAATGCCAAGACAATCACTTAAATGAGAAATTAACAGGATGCATCCCCATAACAATGTCAAATTAAAGAAACAGGCCACAAAGAGGCTGTCTAGTAAATTCTAGCAAACACTTGACAACATGTATAACTCATCACGAACTATGCCTCTTAGCTGCTACGTTTAAAATATATTGACAACCATGTTTGATGTTCCAACCCATAAGATGACAACTAACCTTGTGCCAAGGATGTGCTTTCATCTGTGGAAATCTGAAATCCGTATAATTAGGATTCATGCAACGAATTTCTTCACGAGTTGGTGTTCCTAGGACCTATAGGAAAAAGAAAAGTTAAGATTTATGGTTCCAAGTGATGAGAACCAAGTAAAACTACTTGATAGGCTGCAAAAATTAAGGGTGTTATTCAGCAAAGCGTACCCTGATGATCTCCACAAGCTGATCCACTGCATTTTCTCCAGGAAATAAAGGCTAAAAGTAGGTAATTGTAAAACATTAGCTGCAACCAAAACATATTTGCACTATGCTATGAAGCAGAATCTTTAAAGGCAAACTAGAACAGGCACCTGGCCAAGTAGAAGCTCAGCTAGAACACAACCAGCAGACCAGATGTCAATTGATGTCGTATACTCTGTGGCTCCAAAGATGAGTTCCGGGGCTCTATAGAAACGTGAACATATGTATGAAATGTTTGCTTCCCCTCTGACCTGATCATATCAATCACCAACAAATCCAAAAGCAACATAATAAAGAATGAGCATGAATGAATTAAATAGCTCAAGCATATTCAACAAATTAAGTAATGGCTAGAAAAGAATTCAAGCTCTTACAGTCTGTCAAAAAAGAGAGCTTTAAGCCAGCATCACAAAGCATTCATGACAAATCAGAAGTAAGAAAAAGCTAGAAAGTCAGACCAAAGAAAATGTAAACTATTGCTATGACCACACTTTGATGCAATCAAAAGTTCCGATCCATAATTAAGCTAAATAATCTACAACCGAGTAGCAGTCAACTTATGACTAACTTGTCATCTAAAACTTTCTAAACCAACACTCAATGAGAACAGTTACCAACATGCCTGGGAAAGAAGAAAAAAGAAAATTGATCAACCAAACATGTTAAGCTTCTTTTATACAAAATAAACTAAGCATGAAAGGTCACTTACTAGTACTTTTGCACTTCCAAAATCACAGATCTTGACTTGATGAGCTAGAGGATCAACCTGTACAAGGTGGAAAATTTGTTTAGTAGAAGCCAACTATCAAACTGAAGCATCAAGAAAACGAGGAAAATATACCAAAAGATTTTGAGGCTTTAAATCTCTATGACAAACTCCAGCAACATTATGGAGATATGCTAGCCCTCTGAAAATCTGAAAGAAATAACTAATTTAGACGAGGTAATGAACTACACAAAAAACACAAATGCAGCAGCCACCATACCTGGTATGTATAGAGTTTAACATAGATTAGCGGCATTCTTTGGTTTGCAGTGCTGTAATGTTTTAAAAGTTGGTACATGCTCTCTGGCACATATTCCATAACTAAGTTAAGGAAGAGCTCATCTTTACTTGTTGTGGAAAAGAAACAATGTTTCAGTGAAATAACATTGGGGTGATTCATCACACGCATCAGCTGCAGCTCCCGGTTCTTATATCTTCTGTCCTGCAAAACCTTCTTTATGGCCACGGTCTCTCCAGTTTCCAAGCATTTTGCCTGAAACAGAGAGAATAAGCATTCCAAAAAGCAAGTTAGAAAGGGATAGCATCAGAGAGCAACTACATCTACATACCTGGAAAACAATTCCAAATGATCCAGTTCCCACCACACGCTCTGCCATGTAACTGATAGTCTGATACAGGATAACGGGCATCCATGTAATTAAACCGGAGAAATAGTTGAGATTGATGCTGGCACTATCAGTGAAACAGTGAACAGATAGCACACAATAAGAGAAGAGACATACCTGTTTAGGCTCTCCATTTTTGCCTCCAATAGTTGTGGCAATTATATGACCAGTCACTGGATCATTCCCATCAACAACAGGAGCAGCCATTTCCTAAAAAAAGGGCAACAAAATCAAATAATTTGAGGAAATTGAACCGCAAGTCCCAGATTTAAGAACCACCAGCAATTTAACTGGAACAGCTAAAGAAACCTAAATGAATCAACCCATATTCACACAAAAAAGACCGGATCAACTTTAAAGTAGCCAAAAGCATCATTTCATGACCATCATCAGAACAAAAAGGCTTCGCTGAGACCAAGACAAGGTCCACCCGAGCTGGATCAGCCAAATCAAAAACAGATTGCAGGATTTCTTCCAAAAGAACGAGCCCGAAACCAAGTCAAAAAGGTCAAAATGCAACGCGGAACCACGGATCGAAACCACATCGCCGCAAAACATCCGTATCAGCTCTCGAACAATCCAAATCGACCAAACAAGGAAAAATAATTTGAACGAAGACCCAGAAAATAAGGAAATCCGGGGAAAAAAGTACCCCCACCACCAACACCCGCAGCCAAAACAAAAACCATTAAAAAAAGAGTTCCATTTCCACCGTCTCCGAGCTACAGAAAGCTAATTTTAACAGCTAATGCCACAAAAGGAAAGACAAATTCAAAGAAAATCGAGAAATGGAGATGAGCAGAAAAGTTCATCCATGGACCAAAAAACGGGGAGAAAGAACAAGAGCTCACCTTGTCGTCAGCCATGGCGGTAAATAGACGAAACAGAGGAATTAAATGGGAAAAGAGGAAAGAGAGATCATGGCGAGGAAGAAGAAGAGGAGAGGACCCAGACGAGAGACAACAAACTAATACGCATGTGATTCCACCTCCTCTTTCCTTTCTTTTTTTGTTACCTCTGCTCTTTCTCCTCCCCGCCCTCTTGTAATTATTATACTCCATCTCTTCTATTTTAGTTGAAAGATATGTTTTTTTTTTATGTCTAAACAAGGTTGAAATATATATATTTTTTAAAAAAAAATTAAACAATTAATTTACCTTTTTATCTCTATTTAAATTTTCACTACACAAAATTTAATAATTTTTTTTAATCTTCACTCAATCTCTCTCTCTCTCTGTACAAAATCCAAAAAAAGAATATTTTCTTTTTTAATCATTATTTAAACTCCCACCATACAAAATTTCAAAAAAATTAATTTTAGTTTCATGGGTAAAATTAAAAAAAATAACACAAATTACATATACCTTAATCTCCGTGCCCAAAGAAATGTTTCAACTAAAATGGGATGAAGGAAGTATTATATTATAGACATATGTCTAATTAAACATAGTAATGTATATTTAATTTTCTTATATATAGCCCATAACCCAATAGAAAAATTTATTAATTTACCTTTAGACCAAAACTTACCCTCACCCCTTACCGCCTAGCTGACGCCTCTAGACCTCATTGTCATCGTCCACCTCCAAATTCTTGCAGCCTCGTCTCCAGATGTCGTCATTGCTCGCCATCCTTTGCCTCCGGATTGTCGCTCGGGTTCTTGATCCGGCCTCTTTGATAGTCCGCGATCGTTGTGTACATTCGGATCATGCCCTCATTGTTGACCTACAAATCTGTCACCTATAACTCCAGATTATGCAAAAAAAAAAAAAAATAATAATGGAAAAGTATCAAAGAGAATATGTGGAAATGTCTAAAATAATAGATTAAAGTGTCCGAAGAAGTATGTGAAAATGTATAACATAGTATATAGATATTTTGTTTTCTTCTGGCAATATGTAAACTGTAAAGTGTCTAAAGGAATATCTAGAAGTATCTGAAGAAGTATGTAAAAGCGTATCACACAGTATATAAACATTTTATTCCCTTCAGGTAATATGCAAAATGTAAAATTGTCTAAAGTAATAAGTCAAAATGTCTGTATTAATATGTAAAAATATTTTACACGAAACATGAATGTGTATGGAGTAATATGTAAATAATTTATTATCTTCAAAAAAATAAAAGTGTCTGAAGCAATATGCTAAAGTACATAAATGAAAATAAAAAAGTGTTTGAACAAATATGTTAAAGTGTTTGAACCAAATACATAAACAATTTTTTTCTTTACAAACCAATGTCTGAAAACAATAAGTTAAAAAGGTGTCTAAATAACATCTAAAAAGTGTCTAAATCAACATAAAAAATTATCTAAGATAAGCTGTCTCCAAACATGGATGAGAGCCACGCAATGCCTACCTCCCGTCTCATCTCATCTCTCGTAATCTTTTGTCACCTGTTGTCTCCCATTGCTTCTATCGTGCAACATCGCCAATTACATCCTCATTTCCAATTGTTGCCTTTAATTGCCTTGGATCTCCCTGCTGCTATAATTGGACTTGGGCATCGCAACTGCTTACCTGGCTAGAAAGATGGAGCATGGCCTTCTAGGATTACCCTCGAGTATGATCGCTACTATAACTTTAGCTCAACCATTTCAGCCGTTGATACCCCTGCATGCTCCATGTACCTGAATGACAAGAAGGTCGGATTCATGATGAGGAGGCAGGTGAGCGTCAATGATGCGGCGGTCTTAAAGCTGATGAAATCAATTTCTGTGGGAGCAAGGGTTTTGCTAGTGGGGACAAGGTCAGCCTTGGAAGAAGCGGATGTGGTTGGGGAGCTGATGTGCCTTCGTGCGATGTTCAAGCAAATTGTGGGGTCGCGAGACTCTGAGTTGTTTCACATGCTCAGTCCTATTGGGAGTAGGAGAGGATGGAATTTAAGGTAACGGGTAAATCTGTAAAATTACCTCATGTGTCTAATTAGACATATGTTCACCTTATCCCTAATTCCCTTGTTGGTCTTTTTTTTTTCTCTATTATTAAAAAAATAGAAAAAAAATCTTTTCATCTTGGCAGAAGTCTTAAATTGGCCACTAATGTTTAGGCTGGAGTGTGTATCTGTTACTATAATTTTTTGGGCTCAATCTTCCACTAATATTTTAAAGTTAGCCGAATATGTCATTTAAGTTTCAAATTGGGTGTGAATATATCACTGTTTGTTAAAAAAACTAACAAAAAAATGTTAAAAATAATAAGTTTTTAAATTTTAGACTGATAATGCAAGTTTTAATAAACTTCAAAGATCTTAGGTAATTAGACTTTCTTTTTCTTTCGAATCTCCGCCAACCATCATCGTCATCATCTAGAGCTTTTTCGGCTATTGTCCATGTCGATCAATAATAAAAAATTTTCAGACTTCAAATTCCCGCCCCTTGGTGTGAGAAGGGCCTCGTTGAAGACCAGGCGTAGGCCAAACCCAATGAATAAAAACTAAATAAAGAGACAAATTATTATGATATTTGGTTCCCGACGCTAGTAATGATGAACCTGTGAGTGAAGAAGAGTGCAAGTATAATGAGCCAGGGGTTTGGTTCGCTAAAGGTTGAGAAAACATTGGAGAAAGTTAGGGTTTTAGTCAAGATCAAGGCACCTGCAGCAACGGCCAAGTAATGACCCTGACAATCATGGCGAGGAAAATTGTGATCACCTACCACACATTTCTAAAAACACCTACTAGGACAGGAACAAAACAGAGGATCACGTCCATATAAATCTACAACCAGGAACAACTTTATAATAGCCCCTTATCATAGCTACAGAGCCTGCGTTGTTGGAGACACCGTTGTTGCTGTTTTCATCATCATATCAAAGCTTCCAATTTCCTCAAATTTGTCACCAGAGGTAGTGGATTTATGAAAGTAGAGCTTGAAAGTAAAGATTTTCAAATAACCAATTGTTTGGAGTCGAATCTGAGCAGAAAAATGCGAGAGTGGAGGCTGAGAAGCTCTGCTGGTGGGTTAAATATGATTTCAGCGAGTACAAAGGAAAGTGGGGAAGAATTGATAACTGGTCCTAATATTTTCTGAAAGATTCATAATAACTGCAAGATTTCAAAATCTGCTATTTTTACCATTTTTGTTATTTTTTAATGGGCGGTGCCATATTTAAGCCAATTTTGAAACATTATTGAGAGGTTGGGAAAAAAAAAACTATAGTAGTTGATATGTGCCCCAGCCTAAATATTAGTGGCAAATTTGAGACTTTTACTTTTCCTTTTATTGCTTCATTGTAAATTATTGCATTTCCCTTGGACTTAGTTGTATTAGCAAAAGAACTCTAGAGGTTTAGGGTAATTATAATATACCCAATCTTGTTTTTAGAAACCTATATAACGTTATCCACATCTCATATCTTAGAAAAAAAATGAATAATGAGTTTATTGCATCCATCACCCCTAATTTTTTATTATTGTATCATTTAGGACTCTAACCTTGATTTTTTACATAAAAAGCCCCTAATCTCATTTGAGTGTTCCATTTTTGACATTCCGTTAATTGAAGCTATTAAGTTGGACAAAAAAGTGAAAAATTAATTTTAACCTCTGAAAACTTTTGTATTACCTCAGAAACCTTGAAACTTTTTCTATTTAACAATGGAACCACCTCCTCCTAAATTTTGTCCCTATTTCCCTCCTAACTTCCATCACCGTCACCCTTCAACATTACTCTATCGCCGCCAACTCTACTCTCTACCCTATGTTCATCTTTGAGCTCTTGCTTCTCCACCTTTTTTTTTTGCCACTTCCATCTTTTATATAATCTTGCAACTACTATTACCAAATTAGAAAAATCCTAAAATCCCAAAAACCTCTAAATCAAAATGTCTGGAACGAATAAACAGGATCCATGTTAACATGTCATGCCTAATTGTTGAATGAGAATTTGAGGGTTTGCATCAGTTGTGTGAGGTTTATCTTACACATCTTCTCTAGCCATGCTCCCTATCTCTCCACCCCGATTTGTACCATAGTTGGGGCCATGTTATCATTTAATGTGGCACTTGAAGCTTTAAGTCTAAGTTGTGTCTGTAATCGGGTTTGATGGGTCATAGCTTTACTATTTACATTGATGACTGCCTTCAACCTTTTCATATTTGGCTGTTAAAGATGCAAGGGAAGACCAACTTTGCTAGGTATGAAGCGAGATTTGGCCTCAGTAGTTGTTGAATAAGCCGCCAAACTTTGATTGGTGTTTTTTTGGGAGGAATTACTATGGAAGGCATAAAGAGGGCGATCTGTGCTTGTGGTAAGTAGCATATTTGGCATGGGATAGATGTGGTGGAGCTTTAAAGTGAGGCACAACAAGGCTATTGCCGGCTGAGTCTAAAAACCATTATCACCCAACGGAATTTTACCCTTAAAATTTTTAAGAGTTTTTGGGGATAAAAAATTCAAAAATCTCATTGGCGAGGATGGAGAAAGAAAGGAAGAAGAGGAAGAGGAGGCAGTGGGCGGTGAAGGATGGTGGGCAACCAAGGATGGTAGTTGGAGAGGCACAAAATGTGCAGTAAACATGAAGATGATGGTTCAATTATTAAATGAAAAGGTTCTAAAGTTTTTAAGGTAAAGGAAAAATTTTCAAGGGTTAAAACTAGTTTTTCACTTCTCTATTTAATTTAATGACTCAAGTTAATGGAAAGTACAAAACGGAACACTTAAATGAGATTAGGGATTTTCTTTACAAGAAATCGAGGTTATGGTCTAGAATAGTATAATAATAAAAGATTAAGGATCATAGATGCAATTAACCCAATATTTTAATGTTAGATAAATGAAATTAGGTAAAGAACACATTCATCCCTAAAACTTTGATCACTTTTCTATTTAAGTCCTAAAACTTTGAATGTTTTTATTTAAGTCCTTAAACTTTTAAAACATGTAACATTTAGTTCTAAACTGTTGACCACTTGTTCTGAGGGTAATTTTAAGACAAACTATTTATACGTATTGCTAAGACTCAAATAGAAAATTTTAAAATTTTAGAACTTAAATAGAAATTTGTAAAGTTTCAGCACTTACACCTAAAAGTTGCAAAAAATTTAGTACTGTGAGTGGTCTTTCCCTCTCTAACTTGAAAAATATTTTTCTAGAAGTAAAATTTTTTTATAAATTTTTAATTTTCTTTTGAGAAGTTTTTTATTTATGATTTTTTACATTTTTCAAATTTTATTTTAAAAAAAGTAGCTAAAAATAAATATTTTTTTGCAAAAAGAAAAATTAAAAGTACTTTTTTGAAGATCATAAAGGATGACATGAAGTTTTAAAGAACAAAAGATATCTCAAATTATTATGTTTTTCATCATTAAAAAGTAATCTCCACCGAAATCATACAAAAATAAGAAGTTCATTAATTAGTTTGAAAATTTTTCAAAAGGATAAATAAAATAAATATTTTCCATAAATTCAAAAAGAGTATTAATGAGACCTATTGAACAAGAACCAATTTTGTATGTCAGGTATGCTTCAGGCCAAGTTGGTGTCAAATTAATTTAAACTATAACAACAAAGAAATCTTTCATAAAGTGTGATTTTTTTCTTATGTATATATTTTTTTTGGAAAAGTTGAATAAAAAAGATTTTTTCTTTTTACTGTAAGAAAAATAGAGGATCAATTTTGAAAAGCATTTGGAAGTAAAAAAAAAAAAGTGAAAGACAAATTGTTATTTGAGTTCTAAATCTTTTGCAAGTTTTCTATTTTAGTCCTAAAACTTTGCCAATTTCTATTTAAGTTCTAAGACTTTGCAAATTTTTGTTTGAGTCATAAAACTTGCAAAATATGTGTTAATATTTAGTCCTAAAGTTAACATCAGAACATGCGATTGAGAGTTTAGGATTAACTGCTTACATATTTTGAAAGTTTCATAACTTAAATAAAAACTCATAAAATTTTAAAACTTAAATAGAAAAATAATTAAAATTTTTAGACTGGATGTGTTTTTCCCTAAAGAAAAATTAATATTTTAAATTATTAATTAACTGTTAACTATTATTAGAAGGTTGAAACTTTATATATGAAAAATATTCATTTGGTAAAGACGTTTCAAGTCTAGTCTAGATTTATTTTCTTATTATGTTAGGTCTTGAGTATGGTCCATCGATATCTGAAATGATTAAAATTCTTCAACAGAAATAATTAATTCTCCTCCGAAGTCCAAAGTCTCTCAAAAGCATGCAAATTGCTGGACAAAAGTGAATCCACTAACCAATCAACCAATTAATGAGCTTCAATAGGTTATTTTACTTGTTTGATTCAAGAAAATACAGTAATAAAATCAAATATACAAAATTTTTTCACACAAATAGTTTATATACAACAAATAAATATATTGCAATAGTCTTGTGACGGATAAAATATTACTTACCACAAATAACCGCCTATCCTATCAATAAAATAATTCTGTAATATTTTTAGTGTAAGGGCAAAACACAAACAACATGCATCTTTAGATCAGTTGATGCAATTTAAAATCCATTTTTTAGTCTACCTTAAAAAAAATACCTTTTCCTTATTCTATGGTCCTTATCCTTGTTATTTTATCGGTAGGCGCTATTAATTTTTTTGTGCAGCGGCCTCCCTGCCCTAAGTAAGTTTCGTTAAGCTTTACAACTCAAATTTTATATGTTCCAGAATCACCAACAATGAAACTAAAGAATTAAAAAAAAGAAAAAAGAAAAAGAGGCGATTAGTTTGGAACAGATGAATAAAAACATGAAGACATCATTTATTCGTATGAAAAGCAAAATGCTTTAATTATTACATTGAACGTCATGCCTCTCGCAATTATTCTAACTCATGAAACTCAATCCATCTGGAGAATTTTAATCTAATTAATTCTGGCAACTTTGGTAGCAGGAGTTGATGTGGCTCCTCACTTCATCTGTATCTGCATGATCATTAACATAATCAACAAATAAGAACAAATTTTTACCCGAGATTAATGATTTGGATGAAATCAAGTTACCGGAGAACAATGTGGCAGCTTCTAAAATGCACCTAGGTGCTTGTGCACCTATTAGATGACGTTTGGGTTCAGTTAGTTTTAGATTTAAAAGGAAACTTGAATCAATTAGGATAAATTCATAATTTTTGTGATAATTATCACTAAGTTTCCTTTAATAATTATCACTAATTACCATTTAATTCCCGTAATTTTCTCTCTCCCACCAGTAATCTTTTTCTCTCGCTCGCTCTCGCTCTCCGTCGCTCTCAGTCGCTCTTCTCCTCCGTCGCTCGCTCTCGCTCTTGCTTGCTCTCTCTGCTCGCTCTCACTCTCCGTCGCTCGCTCTCTCTGCTCGCTCTCGCTCTCTAGGCTCGTTGTATGGTTCCCGATCTTCCGCCTTGGCTCACCTCGTGCCAGATCCACCGGTGCTCCGCCTTGGCTTCGATCCGCCAGTGCTTCGTCGCTCTCTGCTCCATCGCTCGTTCTCGCTTTTTGTCGCTCTTCGTCGCCGATCGGTGGCCTACGATGGTACCTGCGGTGGGTTGTGAGCAGGACAAAAGGTGCGATTCCAGATTTCAAACATTTTTTGTTGGATTCGTGTGTTGTTTGTCACGGTTTGTATTGTTCTGTCTTCTGAGATTGTTTATCATAATCTTGATGTATTATCTGGTGGTGGATATGTATGATCCCAAGTTCAATCTTGATGTATTATCTGTTGGTGGATATGTATGATCCCAAGTTCAATCTTGATGTATTATCTGGTGGTGGGTATGTATCATAATTTTGTGTGAGTACTTCTGACTAATAGGATAACACATGTGGTCATGTATGCTCTCACGTTCAAAATGTGTGATATGTATTATTTGGGTTCGATTTGTATAAATATTGTATGCGTGATTTGGGTTTTGGATTTACTGATTTTTTTATTTGTATTGTCTGGTGATGTTTATGTATTAAACTGACAACCAATTGTATTAAATTGATATCTGAATGTACGCTACTATTGAAATATATTTTGGTTATGCGAAAAACTGAATGAATAAACTTGTTTTTAAATAATTACCATATTTATCATATTATATTTATTTATTTCATTATTATTATCTTTTCAAATGAATTCAAATTTAAAATTTTCCCATAGCTAAAAATTTGAATAAGGTTAATACATTTCATAATTATACTAATTAAATATAACTTATATTAAGAAGTAAAAGTTACTATTTATACTTAAAATTAACGGAATTCTAACGGTGTTAATTAGGTGTTTATACACCTAGGAGGACAATCTCCAAACCCGAACAATGTAGGGCTGACGGAGAACCTCGTCGGACATCTTCCCGTTACATTTAATGGCACAAATTAAGTCCGGAACACACAAGTTTACCGAATCCCCTCTTGCTGAGACAACCCGCTTTGCAAGCTGCGCACTTGTTCAGGTCGCCGGAGCCATCGCCATCGCCGGGGGACGAAGGGTGACTTGAGCCATTCTGTTTTTTTTTTTTTTTAACGGTCAAACAAATATTTTATTGAAAAGCCAGAGAACACAAAAGTCTAGCCGAGAGCTAGACAAGGAACTTATAGAACGCGAGCAAAATCACCCAGCATCAATAAAACCTGGAACCGTTTGCCCCACCTTACCCTGCTAATTAAGAGTCATTGCTTTAGAAACCCATTCCAACCGGCTGCACTGAAATTTAGCAGCTATTCCTAATCCATAGAAAAGATAATGCCTGAATTTCACAGAAAACTTGACAATTATCAATCTTTGCATGATTGAATCTCACCATATTTCTTCTTCTGATCCATAACACCCAAATATTGATAAAAGAAGTTACTTCTCTGGCTTTCTTCTGACTTTTGTTGAGTGACTGGTGCATGTCATTCAACGTTTCAACAATCGAAAGATTTGTGCAATTTTCCAACAACCACCAACCACGAACTTGCCACCATATTGCCTTTGAAAAGTTGCATCTCACCAAGCTATGATCAACTGATTCTTCTCCAGCCTTGCAAATTACACATCAAACGTCCCTAACCTCGATTCCTCGCCTAGCCAAGTTAGCTAAAATAGCAGCTGCTGTTGAAGAGCTTTCCACACACAAATGTTCACTTTTTGTGGTACCCACAAATTCCACCTTGTTGAATGATCTACCCAAGAGCAAGGAAGCAAAACACCATTAAGCAAAGTTGAGAGACGCTTTGTGTGAGTACCCCATTAGGATCGCCTTGCCACCACCAATTATCAACACCTTGTTGTATCCAAACATTCTTCACAAGTTGCTGCAGTTGCTCCAACTCACCCAACTCCCTCTCCCTTAACTCACTAATCTAACTCCACACCTAACCCTCCCCCTCAATCGAATTACCCCATTTTTCACTAACCCACCCTTTTTTATTAACCTCTAACTTAAATAATCTAGGAAACTTTGTTTGCAAGTTTACTTCTCCCACCCAACAATCCTTCTAAAACTTCACTCCCTTCCTATCCCCCACCTTTTCCTAAATGAATTAATAAAAGAAATATCACTCCTCTCAATATCAAAGCTTGATTTTATAATGTTTCCCCAAACCCCTACTCCATGACTCTCCCTAAACTCCCACTTATCCAACCATCTGGCCCAAAAAATACCATGAATTACTCTTACCCACAGTGCCTTTTTCTCCAATTTAAACAGCCACCACAATTTTCCTAAAAGTGCCAAAATTTTTGCCAAAATACTACCCATGCTCAATCCTTTTAACTCCTTTCTAACAATCACTTTATGTCAAGAAACCCAAGCTAATTTCTTACCCTCCCCTAAACACCCCCCAAATAATAATCTTTTACTCTTTAACTTTTTTATCACACTCATTAAGGCTCGAAATAGCGCCAAGAAAGACAAGGGCAAGCTTCCTATAACTGATTTTATCAAGATTAAATGGCCACTAGTAGATAAAGTTTTTTGCTTTCATAAACACAACTTGTTGTCAAATTTCTCCACAACTTGCTACCAAGTTTTAACACTTCTCATATTAGCACCAATAGGAAGTCCCAAATAAATAAAAGGTAATCTCCCAGCATTGCAGTTTAGTTTCCCAATCAGTTTAGCCACTTCTAGATCCAATACCCCAACTCCAAAAATTTTACTTTTATTCAAATTCACCTTCAATCCCATAAAGCTTGGAAACACTGTAATAATCTCATCAAATTCAGCCCACTTTCTCCTGACCAATCTCCCAAGAATAGAACATCATCTAGGTATTGGAGATGTGACACCTTCAACTTCAATTCGCCAATTCTTATGCCATGAAACAATTTCTTATTTTCAGCTTCAACTATCATGACATGCAATGCTTTGGCCACAATTAAGAATGAAAAAAGGAGACAATGAGTCTCCTTGTCTAACACCTTTTTTCAGTTTAAACTCCTGAGTTGGGCTCCAATTAACCAAGATTGAAACATACACATAATTCATGCATGCCTTGAACCAATATCTCCATTTCAGGCCAAACTTCATCTGCTCCAATATACAATCTAGGAAGTTTTAGCTTACATAGTCATAAGCCTTCTCAAAATCCACTTTAAATAATAAAATCTTTCCTTTAACCCTTTTGATCGAATCAACCAACTCATTCGGTATTAAAACTCCATCTAAAATATTTCTTTCTTTGATAAAATCAGTTTGTTCTTTCCTAACCACCTCCAGAATGATCAATTTTAATCTCTCAAAGAGAATTTTGGAAATTTGGACCTTATGGAGTGCAAAGGATGTATATGTAGGTGTTTCCACCAAACCCTATATGGAAGGGTCATTATCAGAATGAATGCATTGGTTTTGCATGGTTATGAAAAAAACTGCATATGAGTTTCTTTCAACTGCTTCAATCTGAAATCCCCTTTGCATTCCTGGGATTAACTTGTATAGCAGGGTAGTAACGTGCTTTTGTTCTTGATCTTATTTCAAGTTATTATGGTACTAAAGTAGTATGGCTAGTTGTTCAGTCTTTCCTTTATTTTGTCTATTTAAGTTCCATGTTCCTTATAACATTGTTAATTTTTCCCTCTTTTGCATTAGCAGAAACAATCTAGTATCTTCATTTATATTTAATATTGATGTTAATCAAAGGCTTCTACTACCGCCTTTCCTGGAGAGTGGTAGAACTTGCTCAATTTCCCTTATAACCTTAAACTCATTTACAATAAAGAGCACTTTGTCCTGCGTACGCAACCCCAATAATAATAATAATAATAATAATAATAAATGAACTATCCTACACAAATTTTTAGTATCTAGAAGTTGAGGCACATTTGAAGGCCTAGAAATCATGGCCGAAATTTCATCATTACTAGAAAACACTAGTAAGTTCAGCCTCATGATCTACATTCACATCAAATCTCTGCAGAGATGATTGAAAAGGTAAGAAACCAAAAATAAGCAATGTTGAAGGTCTTTTAACTTCATGCCTATAAAACAAATACGCAGCCAAAGTTCTGGTTATCTGTGCCACTACTGTCATGCCTTCCCCAACACACATCTTCATTCTAAACTGTTGCAAGTATTTGGAAACTTGGCATGGACCAATCAACAACATTTTTGCATTTCCAAAATCACATGCTTAGCATCATGGTAATAGGATCAATTGAAGCTTATCAAAAGATTCTAAGGCTCTACATCTCTCGAAAAACTCCAGTGACACCACAGATTTTTCCTTGATCCCTAAAAATTCAAATAAAGTCTTGATATACTAATGGAAACAAGAATCCAATAACAAAACTACACAATTGTAAAGTTAGAAGTTACCATTTTGGCTCCTAGGACGCACATGGTTAGGTGATGACTTTGATCAAAGTGTCTATTTTGATTAAAACATTTGTCATACACAATATCTATGTGGCGTTTGTTAATTTTGGGTTAAAATGGATAATGAACAATGGAAATGCTACTCATTAGAAATTTCGATAATATTCTACTATGCTAGATAATATGAAAAAATCTTAGTTGCATTTTCTTTTAGAAAAAGGTTTGATGAAATTTTAGGACTTTTTGGTTTATATACAATTTGCAATTATTATCACTCACTCTAAGTTAAAGAATTTTAAAAAACCATCAATAAATTTTGTAGTTTCTTTTGTTATTATGCATGTGAAACTAAGGCATCAGATGAGTCTAATGAGTGCCAAATAAACTTGAATATGTCATTCATCAAAATTGATGGCTAATGCACAACCAAACAAGAAGATTTCTAATAGGTCACGATGCACAAGGTGTCTCATTAAATGAGTTACACCGAAAACTTTGGTGGTGGCCTAAGCAATCCAAATATGTTTACCTAAGAAAGCATCTTCAAAAGAACATTAAAAACCATGGCATCATTGTCGAGGAATTGAACCCAGGTCACCCACATGTTTGTATGCTAATAAATGTCATTGTCCAACCTGTCCTCCACAATGGTTTACTACTCGCCTAGTGCGCAATTCCTTACCGGCACCATTAATGACATCTCTACATGTAAGGTCTCTTCATCTGCAGTTGATTCGATACTGTTAGACTTATTTCAATTGTAGTTAATGCCTTAAAAATTGAGGATATTTGTGTCTTGTTTATCACAATAGCGGATGTAATTGTATAGTGCACAACATTCAATTACGATAAGATATTGTAGCTTCGACTTGAATCGGCCAATCCTTAATAAGATATTCCACTTTATTTTTATGGCACCTATTATTCGCTCATCCATATTTCATAAACCTTTATGGTTATAGTTGAAGATCTCCCTTTCACCAAATGGAGACCAACTGCCAAAATCATTGTGGTGGTAGTCCATTGACTTATAGGGGTCAAAAGTACCTAGCTACAACAACAATGAAAAATATAAGGCTTTTTTATATATAAATGAAACTAATCCATTGAGAAATTATTTTGATGTTTAACTCAAGAGGTCGAAAGGAGAACGTATTTATACCAAAAGGTTAGTAATGTGTGGCCCTGGTTGTTTGTGACATTCATGAAGAACACAATTTTCGCGGGCTAAACCAAGAGTATTGGCATAAACCTATATACATCATATTGAAGTCACACTCAACCATGATGTTCTATGTCAACCGTCCAAAACACGGAAGATAATGCTCTTTCTATTTGATGAGAGAAATACTTCTAACATGAGTTCCATCAATCTTGTGTATTGTGCTAGCACATGCACATCCCATATGTTCATAACTTATGGGGGGCCCTCATTAAAATGCCCTTCACTTGGTATAATAATTGTACTGGTGAATAACACAACTGAGTTAAAAACCTTGCAGAACTACCTACAAATTGTGTCTATCAAGTGTGGGAACACTTGACATATATCACAGTACTTAAAGTGATACACACTCACTATTAAAAACATAGTTAGCCCTTATAAAAAGTGATCCTATGTGAGCTCTAGAGATTGTAATTATTGAACAAATCCTTACCTAGATGATAGAACATCATGTCAAAATGCGAAACCAACCATAGAACTCATGTTCATTTTTACCCAAATGGAATGGGTATTGGACTCCCGTGAAAAAGGGCTTCATTCACAATAGGAATGACTCACTCTTAAAGTTCCTTCATAAACCATGCAACTCCTGTTGCAAGCTATATTAAGTGATGATTCCATGCCTCCTTGACATTGCAACCTTTATACCCCCATAGAAGTTTGACTCGGTGAGTGAACCGTGAATATGGTGGGGATTCCCATAGAATTTTGGTTTCTACTCCAAGCCCTAATTAGGTGCCATCTACATTCATATATAAAAGAACTTCAGTCTTTATCCTATGTGTGTACAAAGCTCTAAGAACACAATACACTTTTCAATGACAATATTAAATGCACTTTTCTAACATTGATAAAATTATAGAAGGTAAGACTTTATAACATAACATAAAATGTATAGATAGGTGATGGGCTGACACAAAATAACACCACCACAATAATGACACAACATAAAACCACCACAAAATTTGAAACCACATATATATGACATGCAGTAAATCCTACATATCCATTACAAACATATCCACAAATGTAAAATAATATGAAATGAAATTGCAATGCTATAGAAGAGCCTCAACTGTTTCTCAACATAAAGATCCATGATTTCATATACCTGAAACTCCTTTATGGAAGCATGCCTCATTTGCACGGACAATCTTCGCTTGTAGCCAAGTAACATGAACCTCACTCGAAGGGCATCCATGAATGAAGCACTCTTTAAGAGCTGCATCATGTGTTAGTAACATAAATGCGACAATCTTAGTACAAATGCCCAGTATTATACTAGGAAGGTCGGAAATGATGGGCATCACAACTCTGATGTTAGTGTCTGAACTTCAGGAAGCAGAAGTCCTTAATATCTTACTAAGTCAATCCTAGATAGCCTGAAGGATAGACAAGATCCATCGTGTTTCTTCTGGATCTTGACCATGACTTCCCTTTGGCCACCTTAAATTATTGCACCCATCGGGATCATTAAGTGCATAACTAGACATTTCTGGAGGAAGCTAAGAAGGCCTAGTTAACTGCCACTACATTTGACAGGTGGGGATAGGGTTGTCAGTAGACGGCGAAGATCTATTAAGCTTGGATGAAGAGGTTTGAGTATTGAACGGTGGTGTCCTTACCAACAAGAGAGGCATGCAGAGGGGACTACACATCATGCATGATGTTTGAACTCAGGGTGGGCTAGATAGATGTTTGTTTGACTCCTAGGCTATAAGAGGATGGTTGACCATGGTCCGATAAGCCGAATTAATTCCCTTGTTGTCATGTAGAGTTGACATATTCAGGCAAATGACTACTGGGATGACCATCATATGTGGAGAAATGTTTACTAGGCATGAACATGTGACACAAGTTATCCTAATTAGGCATATTCTGATATTAAAGCTCAGCAACTTTAAGAGTTGCCTGGGGTAGGCAAAATGAAAAGATTAGAAAATACATAGGATATTAGAGAGAAAAAAGCTAAGGTTTTCCTTACATTTTATTTTTTTTATTCACAATATAGGGCATTGAATGTACACAAAAATAAATAAATAAAACACATACGTCGGTAATGAGGTAGTAACCTAAATGCGACTTGCCCACCAGTCATCATTTATGGCAATGGTGGTAGTGACAAGGTCCCAATCTGGTGGTTATACCAGGTAGTTATTTCCAATTATGCCATTTGGGTTTTTAAAAATTGAAATTTGTTCTTTATCTGAACCATATTATATAGCCTACCTGTCTCAATGTAGAACTACTGAATGATCATCTGTCATTCTATTTTGGGTTTCTTCTATTAGCATGGCCTAGGCCAATGAGCCCCTTTGCAACATGGCAAAAAACAATGTGGACATATGATCCCAATGAACCTCATCTTGATAGCTCCTCAAATTGTGAGACAAATGGACTGGAATACAAAACAGAACAAATCCTTTTCATGAAAACAACAATAACAAATATGACAAACTTGACCTAACTAAACAATGGGCTGACATATAACTAAACAGGAAAGCAAATTCACATGGATCAATCATTATGTTATATTCAGCAATAATACTTTGACCAATACGCTAAATCAGAGGGAAGTGTTAGGGGATATATAATTAAATTGAAGTCAAGGCAGAATATAACTCAGCTAAAATTGACAGTTGAAGGTGGTCGATCAGACGATATCAAAGTGGACATACTTCAAATAGAAATGCAAAGTCCTTGGTTAGATTATAAATGTTCTTCTTACAAAATGCATGTGTAACCTATCTAGTACAGATGGGATAGTACCGCTTTAGCATGTTTTCATAATGCTTTTCAATATCTTTTTTGTTGTAAGAACAACATTTCATTTTGAAAAACTATTCTCGTGCAACATTAATAAGAGAAGAAGGTTCTTCAACAAATTCTTGATAGAGCTAAAGAATCAGAACATTAGATGATGGGAGTTGGAGCAGTTGAACATGATGATATTGCCTGAGACTTAGGTCCCAATGCTTCATGATACCAATCATGCCAACTATGAAGGCTATAATAACCTTTGCTTTAATAGCACCTTCATTCTGGAGTTGTGTAAAACATCAAGGATAAAATTCAAGGAATTTATCATGCAATTTAGTTAGTGGAATACCATCTAGAAATAATGTAATTATTGGTAAAGGAGGATTCTAAGTTGAATCGATGTTCACAAAGGGAACATCTTCTTCCATAGCCACATAAGGTTGAGGTTGTGGAGGTGGTGTTGCAGTTGGAGGAAGTTGTTGTTGAGGTAGAGGCTGAGGTGCAGGGCCAGAGCGAGCATCTATAGTTGCAGATTCAACTGGTTTGGCCTACTGTGTTTATTGACTTGTGATGCCTTGAGCCATATAGCCTTAGAGGTTTGATGAGGAAGAGATTGACAAAAAGTTATTGTCAAAATCTTTTTCTTCACTTAAAGAACTAGATTCCAAATCTTGAATTACTACAAAAGCAGTAGGAGTATCTTGAGCATCTTGGAGTTGTTGTTCTAGGAAACTTGTAATTGGATTGGATTGTACTGTCCATGCTTCATGTGTTGGTTTTTTAATCTTGGTAGCAGGATTTGATGGCCTTGTTGTGGCTGCGAATACACTTGAGTCATTGGGCCATTCATCTTCTGATCTTGAGATTTATAGGGCCTAATGGTCTCAGTATAAGTAATAATAGGAACTACCTCTGTGTGCACGAGCTTCGGTTGTACCCGTGGTCTATCTTGTGGATAAAGGGCCAGTGGCATGAAAAATGGATTATCAGCTGGATAGGAAGCTAGAGGAGAATATATCGGGCTGGGCAATGCTCCAAATGGTTTATACGTCATAAACATAGGATCAAATAGATATGGAAATTTGGGCCTTTGTTGGTCCTAAAGATATTTGAGTTGCTGTTTCAGGTGGACTATCTTTCATTCTTGGGCTAAAAAATTCTTTTGTTTTGCAATCAAATCCAAAATTTCTTAATGAAGATAATTAATCCTTTGCTGACATTGAGTCAAAGCATCTATGACCATGTGGTCTATTTTCCGTTCCAGTCTGACCTGATTCTGCTACTCAATTCTGTTGAGAACTTTATTCTGAGACATCATATTCTCAGATTGCCAATTTAGCACCGGTTCTACTGCAGAAGTTTTTTTTCTTCTTCATTCAGAATCAACTGTCGTAGGCTGTGGAATCTTCCAAGCATGTTTAGTTGATGTAGAAGGATCTTTAAATTTAAGATGAGGGAACTCCTCATGTTTCATCTTGAACATATTAACCTTAGGAATAACAATAGGAGATTGTTCTTTTCTTGAGTTGCTTGAGTGTCTGCTTGTATTAAGGATGAGATGCCATTTTTACTTTTGGAGATGGAGAAGGAAGGTCAAATGGTTTAGAAGGAAAGATGAAGATAGGGAAAGATGCTTCCTTTAGGGAGTATAAGACACAATAATCATACTTACCAAAAGATTCTCCAAGTAATCCAACTTTAGGATCACCATCTTCGTATCGTTGTTGGAGAAGTTGTTGAGAAGATTTCTTTTTTTATTTCTTCTTCATCTTCTTGTTAGTTTCCTTATCTTCATAGGGCAAATAGAAGCAATCAGGATAATCACAAACATCAAAATATTTATGACTGTTGGCATCTTGGAACTGGTAAATAGGAGAGCCGTTAGAGTCAAATGACTCAATTGGAACCTGAAGAGGTTCTTATGGTTCTCTGATCATGGACAAAATAGCTAGTGTAGAGAAAACTTTAGCTTCAGACGATGATTCTTATTTCTAAAATAATATTTCAGTTTTGCCATCACCTCTGTTAAGGAAAAGAGGCTTCTTTGACTGGATTGGTTTTGTCTGCTAGTGGAGAGACTCATGTGCTGTAATCCAAGAGGTAAGGATTAGGTGTTGTAATTCTTCACACGGGATTTGCCTTAGAACATAAGTTTCATTAGGTACAAGCGTTGTATCCACCAAAAGATACAATGCATCATTGTTCATATTCGGTAAGGAAAAGTCCAAAGCATGATTCTAAACTCAGTATGCCATCTGATAATGGAGAGTAGTTGCTAGAGTAGAAGAGATCTGTTCTGCTCCAGTAATCTATAGTTGGATATTCAAGGCTGATAGGAGATGTAGGTCTTGAAGAGCCATACAGAAGTTGGGGAAGAACGTAATAAGAATTGTACAGGCATTGAGAGTGGTTTCAACTGTGTTGATGTAGGTATGCTTGTACTTCTTATAGTGAGAGTTAAGAAGAGCAAGCCGTGTTGTGATCGGTAATCCTTTTCTTCCATGATAAGTGAACACAAGTCGAACAACACCAAAATGGAGATGTGTATATCCTTCTGTAATCCACTATCGAGGAAAGTGGGAAGGAATTTCCAGGGTGACATACTGCTCCTTTGAAGTGGCCGGAAGAGCATGTTGATCAAACTTTGTAGCTTGAACATATTTTTTGACATGCTTCCAAGATGAAGAGACAATACTCTTTATCGCCTTTGTAAGAGAGTGTGTAGGCTTAGTAAAAGCCTTATACGGATTGATGAGGGGAAGATCTACGAGGGAGATATTCTCGCATTCAAAGAGGTACCTGAATTCACAGAGAATATCCAAATGGGATGATGTAGATAACTTGAAAGAATGAGTAGGCGTAAATGTTGGTGTAGAGGTTCCTGACATATTTGTGAGAATCTGGGTCAAGGGATCAACAAGAAATTCCTAGTCAATCAACTTCCTTAGGAAAAATAGCAATTCATGGCTGAAATGTTACATGAGAAGAGTTTTTCAAGATGAAAATTTGTTCTTACTATAGAAAATTTTTTGAAAAGCATTATGAAAACATGTTAAAGTGGTACTATATCATCTGCACTAGATATGAGAGTGACAACAATTTGAAGCAGGCCTATCTTAATTCAATTCTAGAGACAATTGACCAAGAAACTCTCAGAATCACCCAGCAAAGTGGGAGACCTCTGAATGATTATTCATTTGAAAAGCTTCACCAAGCTCTAATGGCCGCTCTATGAAAGTTGTGCAATACCCATTCCTTCTTTAAGGAATTCAACTAGACACAAAGTCTGTTTGACAAGGCTTGTCAGCAGTTAGAATTATCAATCAAGTGCAAAGAAAAGAATACTTGTCATTGCACTCTTAGAAAGAAACACCACAGATGAAAATTCTACTCTCCAGAAAAGCCCTGCAGATTTCGAAGAAAAAAGAAAAGATTTTTCCAGTATAAGAAAGATACTGGGAAATTTAAGCGATGCTTTATCTGTAGACAATGAGGACATTTTGCCAAAAAATGTCCTTAGAAAAATAGTAAGTCAAAAAAGAAAATGGCGTACACCATCTCTCAAATTACTGGCGTAAACCTCTCTAATGATGACATAAAGTCTCTCTTTTCAGAGATAGACGAAGAAACCTCTGCATTGTTTACAATCGAAGCTTATTCAGATTCAGATCAAGCTTTTATATACACTATGCAAATGGCGCCCCTAGAATCATTTCTTTTTGCTGCTCAAATCATTCCACAAGCGAAGATCAATATCTTGCTAGGCAAGTATGCAAAACCAATTTTGGTTATTGTTCTGTTTGATACTGGTACTACAAATACCATTATTAATCCGACACTCTTCTCACACAGAATGTGGCATTCTTGTAATGAACATTTCAAAGCAGTAAACGACGTCTTTTATGTAACAAAGATAAGTAAACCTATCAGAATCAGTTTCTCTTTGGCAAAGTACGTGATTACTACTGTTTTTGGTTATGACCATGGTAGAGATATGATTCTTAGGTTTGATATTATCAAGAAATTATTAGTGGAAAGATGGATTGACAAAGGCCTTTAATTGCATAAGTTTTTCCTTCCCTAGACAACTAATCCTCGCTTATACTCATGTAAAGGAGAAACCTTCTCTACAAATTAGATTTAGTCTGAAAGTAATCTAGTGTATGGCCCAGTCATGCAAATGATTAGTCAACAATCCTGCGCTGAGTCTCATGTTGAATTTGAGAAGAAGCATTCATTACTACTTTGGAAGAATCTAAATTTTTTTTATCGAAATTCCTTTTAAAAGAAATAAGGATGTTAATCCTACCAAAGCTACCCATTTGGGTATGTTTCTGGAAGAAAAGAAGATGACAATCTAAGAGTTTCAGGAATTAAAGGCCGAAGGTCTTATTGAGCCCACAACCTCTTTTTGGGCTTGCCAGGCCTTTTATGTGAATAAACACTCCGAGGAAAAAAAAGAGAAGCTCAGAATTATCATAGACTACAAGCCCTTGAACGAGTTTTTTGCTAATGTCAAGTTCCCTTGCTGCGCAAGAATACTCTTTTCACCAACTTGACACATACCAAAATATTCTCTATGTTCAATCTCAAATCAAGATTTTGGCAACTGCCAATTAATCGTCCCCGATAAGTACAAGACTGCATTCTGTATTCTAGATTATCATTATCAATGGATGATTTTACCATTCGGACTAAAGATAGCACCCTCACTATTCTAGAAAGCGATGATCAAGATCTCAAGCCAATCCTACAATTAGCTCTGGTTTATATTGATGACATTATTTTTTTTTCCACTTGTACAAGATCTTAGTTAAAGCTGTTAAGCTAGTTTGCTTAGATAGTCAAAGACAATGGAGTCATGCTTTCTATAAAAAAAATGAAAATTGGCCAACCATCCATTGAGTTCTTTGGTGTACAGATCAAAGACAACAAATATCATCCATAACCTCATATTGCCATCAAGATTATGGATTTCCCGGATGACAACCTCACAAAGAAACAAGTTCAGAAGATTCTCAAACTTGTTCATTACATCTATGAATTCATCTCAAAGTTGGCCACTATTCTTTAACCTTTACACGTGTACCTCCGAAAAGATTCACCACCCTATTCATCCTAACACTGACGAGCTATCCTCAAGCTTAAAGAAATGGTGAAGAATTTACCACATTTCAAGATTCCCAACAAGGGAAAAAGGAAACTCCAAATGAATGCATTAGATGAATATTAGAGAGTAGTCCTCCTTGAAAAAATCAATGGTATTCGACACGTGTAGTGGAGAATTCAAGCAGTTTGAAAAACACTACCACTCTACGTACAAAGAAATCCTAGCCGTTAAAAGAAAAATCGAGAAGTTTCAATTCCATCTGATTGGTCACCATTTCCTAGTAGAGATGGACAAGTCAGCATGCCCACGCATGTTGAACTACAGATAAAAGCAGCTCCTAAATGCTTTATTACTTTGCTGTAACAATGGTTTATCCTATTCAGCTTCGACATCAAGCATATAAAGGACACCTCTAACACACTAGCTGATATCCTGAGCAGACCAGCCAAATTTTTCCTTAAACCACCTAAGCCTCTTAAACTAAAATACCGGTGGCCTCTTCCTTTTCTTCCTCTTATCCCCCAGTCTTTGACAAAGAGAAAAGCCTGCTTATTAATATCGAGCGATATGAACATCAATCATTCATGTTCACCCAGTGTCATAGAGTTTTTCACTACCATGTTTCTTTCATTGAGAAGTATGGTTTTGATGATTATCCTATCAAACTTGTTGGAATACACCCTAAATATCCATTCACCTATCTCTTCTCCATCCGTGATGTTTTTGAATTCCCTCTAGTTGCTCTCTGTTTCCTATGGTATCTCTGTTCTATTTATACTATAGGGATCATCTTTAACATCCCTCAACTCCACCAACTTCTTACCTTCTCCTGCAATTTTCACTCTGACTTCCAATCCTTAAACCTTATCACCTGGTTTGTCCTTATTTGTAAATGGATTGACAACTTCTGTGAATCCTAAAAAGACCTCAACCCTGCCATCCAAGTCCAGCGTATAAGTTACCAGCTAAATAACATATATCCATTAAACTATTCCAGATTTTTTAGAGTAGCCCATGTTATATATTTCTTTCACCTACATATTACTTTTTCCAAAACCATTACCAGCTTGCATTTTATTCCTTCCCCTGTTTATTACCACCATAAGGACCTAAACTTTAACCTTGCTTGGGTTCCATGGCAACACCCTGCTAATTTTAGAACTTTCCTTAGAGAAGCTTATTGGTATAATTATACGGTTTTCTATATGGACGTTTGGCCATATGACACTCCTGAATGGCCATCATACCTAGTGGATTACTAAGAAATGATCCATAAAATAAAGAAAGAGCAGAAAAAGCATAGAAAACTCTCAATCTTATATCTTGCCCTGCTCTATCTTCATATTTTCCAGACACACATTTTGAAGATCTTCCATTAACCCAATCTTGTGAGCAATATATCATGCTAGATTGTGGTTGTGGTTTCATTTGGATCCATTGGAAGTGGCTTAATGGTCTTAATCCAGACAGTGAACCAGATGATCCACTAGATGATCCCCATATTGATGATCTATACTTTGGTGGGAAAGACAAGATTCAAATATTTTGAATTATAACTCAGAAGAATTCAACATGAATCGACCAGGCTTTGATGCTCTGTAATTTCCACAAAGTTTCCTAGTAGCTCAGATATCTTTGTCAAGTTTGTCTTTATTCTCGACAAAGTTCAGTGTGCTACAGTAAATTATTTTTCTTTATGACCTGTAATCCAATTAGTGAGCGGCCACTCCCGGAATAGTATCCTGTATTATTTGTTTATGACATAAACCATTACATCATCAAGTTTGTTTGTTTTCTCAGGCCTTTGTTTATATAAGGAAGTCTAGTTCCAATTGCAACTCAGATCCTAAAGGAAATATAGAAATCCTTCTAAATATATTTCCCCCCTATGTTTTTTTTCTCTCTCTTTTAACTTTTCTGGTAAAAGGGTGAGCCACAGGTTTTTACTTTCTCAACTTCTTTTGATAATCTCAGTTGTCATTCTGTGGATCACTCAGATCTAGATCATCTTCAAGTTTATGATTATTAAGCTTGAAGGAAAATGATGACTTAAGAATTTTCATTCTGTAGATCATCTCTTGAAGTCATCATTTGTCTTCAATCCTAATTATTGTAAACTATCGGCTTCACTCCTTGATGATATGCCCGGATAGTCCAGTAATGTTTTTTGAAAATCTTTTTCAAAACTTCAGAAGAGTTTTAATAGTGTGGTTATGTCCTAAAGAATGCCTCTATAAACCCGATTGCATGGAGCCTTGATTGAGATTTGAAAAAAGGCTAAAGCTTATGGGTTTCTGTGTGTTTTAGAACTTTATCACTGTTTAAACTTTTCTGTTGATTTTCAGAATTCATTTTTCACGATTCTACTTATATTTGGTAAATAGGCTAGAAACTGTCTCATGCCATGATTCGTCGTACTACTGGGCAATTTTTTGGAAATCCTAGTAAAGGGTCTGGCTGATAACAACACCACTTACCAAGTTTTAAAGCTTGTTTTTAAAATGATTTTATTACTGGGCTACCTTAGAACCTGTTTGGAAAACCTGGAATTAGTCCTAAAGTGTTAGCTTTCTTACGCATAAAAACCAAGAGTTAAAAAGCATACACTTGAACCATGGCATGTGCAAGGCACATTCTAGCTTAATGTTTAAGCTAATTTTAGTTGACCGACTTCATTTTCCATCATCCACAACCTCCATAGCCAACCTTAATCCAAGCTGATCTCATTGAAATCAAACTCAATTAAGCAAGATTTTGAAGGAAAATTATGTACAGAACAACCTTAAGCTAGAATTTTGAGCTTAGTGTTCAAGTAATTTTGATTTCATCTTTCTCTAATTTTTAAGCTTTAGTTTAGTCCTGAAGCTGCTAGAAAATGATATTTAGGCTAGGTTCTTGGATGCTTGTTAGGAGAAAAAATACAAAAGAAGCTTGGAAACCAAACTTGGATCAATAGCACCTAAGTTACGATTTTGTTTTAGGTGGTAAGAAATGTGTCGGTTTCTTTTTCTTCTTGGTTAGTTCTAGTTTTTTTGAGTTTATTGAGCTAGAATAAATGTAATTAAGTTAGATTTTGCAAGCTTGTATAGAGAAAAAGGTGATTAAACTTAATTTGAACCAACTTGTTGAAGGAAGGTTATAACTGTAGGTGTGTATATGTGTGTGTGTGTGTGTGTGTATGTGTGTGTTGATATATAGTTTAGTTCTACCAGATTTTTTGGGTTATTAAACTAGAAAGAGAGATGAATTTTCTCTAATTAAAGTGCTTCTTACTTGTTTGTAAAAGAAACAATCAATAGGAAACTAGCTGGATTGAATTTTGTGGTAAACAAAAGTTAGCAACTAAATGTGTAGTTATGCACATGTGTTTCAGTTGTTCTTTTTTTTTTAGAATTAATGAGAGATGGTGGTGTTGATTTTAGTGTTGGCTCTGGCTTTATTGAGGTAAGAAGAAATGTTCTAGAACAACTCTAATTTGGTTGCATAAGAGACAACTTGAAACCCAAGCAACTTAGCAACTAAGGTTCATGTGTATGAGTACACTTAAAACACTAAGTAAATCCATGTTTTTCTGGCAAGATTAGGGTTCCTATTTAAACAGGCTGAAGGTCCAGAAATATGTAATTTTAACTTATGAATGATCAATTTAGATTTGATAAATAAGCTACTATAAAGAGTATAGAGTGGAGCACAAGACCAAGATTTACATGGATATAAAGACTTGGTGTTGCTTGCATAAATTATTCTACGAATGGGATAGTTATATTAGATGAACTAAAGCTTTATATGGTTGCATTACTTACTGTATGAATGTGAATTTCAATATAAAAGCATTAGTTAAGAGAGTAAGTTTATGTGGTTAGCTTAATGAACCGTGGCATGGGTGCACATGCGCCTTAGTGCTTGGTTAGTGTGGTACTTGAGTTGTAGGCATTGTTCCAGCTGGTAGCCAAGGATTTGGGTAGTGGCATATGGTTCCTAAGATGCCTAATATGGCATAGAAGCTGCAATAGAATGACCAACAATAAGCAACGCCAATTAGAGGGTGCTAAAAGCTCAGAGTGCAAATAGTTGCACATGTGGGTAGCACATTGCATTTGAATGTTAAAGGGGCTCTACAAGGGTCCAGGGGGTAGGGACGGTCCTAACAAGCCAAATTCATGCCTAAGAAAGGTATTGGTATCTAGGAATTAAGATCCTTAAGCTTATTCTGGGCATACAAGTGGTAATTTGCTTAGGAGCTAAGTTACTAGGACATAAATAATACCTTGAGTAATAAAGTGGCACAAGCTAATTAGTTGAACTTGAGTTTATGTATTGTGTTAGAAATAAACTCAATATATCTAAAATAATCTAGGGTTCAGATTTAGGCCAGTGGCTTTAACTGCAACATGTGCCAAGTTAAGGGTGAAGGTTTAGTAACTATTGATGACATAGGAAAGTCCATGAACTTGAGGGATTAGCATGTGAACCTTAGTACACCCAAATTAAGCTCCTTGGAACTCAATAAAGTTAGCTAAACCATAGTTATTCCGATACAATAAGAAAGGGAAAGTTTCATTGGTAAACATTAGCTTACTAGTAACATGACTTAGTCCTGTTGTGAGGACTAGCTTGAGGGTGTCCCATTGAACACCAAGCTATGTCCATATGCTTATACCCTTAACTATATGAGCTTATAATAGTATTGCATCCTCTATATATTTATATGTGCGTGTGAGTGTGTGTGCATGCAAGTCCTTAGTTATTTTTCTTATAGGTACAATCCTTTACTGAGAATCTTACATTCTCATCCTTTTAGCTTTTATGCAGATGCAGAGATTGTTGAGCCTAGTAGCCATTAGTTGGTTACTAAGCTAGTATTGTACATAGAGTACATATATTATGTTTGAATTTGATGATTTTAATTCTTTGATGGCCGTACAAAACCCATGCTCCTAATTACAATATTATGTCTTAACACACCAGGACTTGAGGAGGCATAGGCAGGGACTCCTAGCTCAGGTACATTTGGGGCAGTTTATGCCTAGGTGTGAGCTTAGAGTAATGATCTCAATGCATGCTAGTTTTTGAGTATTTATGTACTAGATGCCTTTGGTAGTGTTGTGTATCAGTTTTACTCGGCACAAAGTTTGTTTTTGGATGTACATAGTATAAACCATGTACGTATAGTTGTTACTTATAGTTTAAAAAACTAACATTTTCAGCCTTAGCTTGTTTATATAAACTAAAATGAAATGCTGACAAGATTTTATATATTTGAATTTCTATTTAAGTTACTTGTGGCCGAAGCTACTCATGCATCTTACTTTATGCTATGCTAAATAACTAGTAGCTTGGAAAGTTTTAAGATACTCATAAGTGATAACTAGCCTACTGCAAACTATTATCGGATTAAATTTTTAAGTGGCTTGTAAATGAAGCCAGACTTCTTGGGTTTACCCCATTTAGGGGGCAGGTTCCCTAACACAAGTGGATGGCCCATGTTGACAGTTCAGCCAATGGGATAGGTGCGGGTGTTGGAGTTTTGCTGAGTGACCTGGAATAGAACTAGATAGCCCCCTAATCCACCTTGGATTTGGAGTGACCAATAATCAAGCCAAATATGAGGCTTATATTCCGCATGCACCATCCAAATACCTGACCCTAATACCATCTATGTGGCTCTTTGCCAAATGGGCAACCAACATCTTTGGATGAATCCCTCGAGCCTTAGGATAGAGAAAATAAGAAGTAATGGCAATTGTGTATTTTACCAAATAGGTTGTGATGCAAGCACCATAAAAGAAACACACTAAAGATACTACAAGCTCCATATGAGGCACCTTTCAGATGGATGGTTTGGATTGGCAAACAAAGATCACAAAGTTCCTTGAGAGCCAAGCTAAGTCACGTAGAACTCAAGAAAGTTGCTTTACTAGCATGAAATCAACATTATATGAATTGTAAATAATACAAAGGTTTAGATGGCCCTAAATAAGGTTAGAATGGCCAAAATATAGAAGAGAACACTAAACATAGTTAGACTAAGGCAACCAAACCCTAAACATCCTATTAGGACTCGGTAACATGCCCTCCCTAGCCTCTCACGTGCCATTTCCACAATATGGATGAGCTTACATGCTTTAAGGCATTAGATGTTCAAAATATACTTAAAAAGACTGAAAGAAACTGCAATTAATTAGTCTTATGCTAAATTTCCCTTAGAGGGTCTTACATGTCTTTTCAGGGGTTTATAGCTGTGCCTGGTCCTCCCTCTTCATGCTTGGTCTTGGGCTTCTGGTGTATTGATCCATGCTCTAGAAGGCTTGAGTCCTAGGTGTTGGTTACATCATAGGCTTCCAATGGCTTAAAGAGTCATACAATGTGCCCATGGAAGGCCTCCTTAAGCTCTTAAGCAGACCTTCTTGTCACAGGTCCAGTAGAGATCTGGAAGAAGTTGTGTGTTCATGCAGATTCTTATTAGGTTGAAGCCAAGGCCCTATCTCAGATATGGGAAAAACAAGTAACTGATTTCATCTTGAAAGACATCATTTATTGGTTTGGTATATCAAGATAGATCATTGATGACAACGAGCCTCAGTTTTTAGGGTCAAGATAGGTCATCGATGACAACGAGCCTTAGTTTATAGGGTCCTAATTTACAAAATTCATTTGTGGGCTACATGTCCAACACTACACAAGCTCGCTCACTCATGCTTAGTCTAATAGACTCATCGAGCTAGTAAATAAACTTATAAAGCAGAGCCAAAATAAAAAACTTGGTAAGGCAAAAGGTGCTTGGGTTAACTTACTACTTGAGATCCTATGGAGACTTAGAACCATTTCTAAGGAAGTACTGGAAAGGCCCCCTTCACGCTTGTTTACGGGTCAAACACCATGATCCCAATCAAGATTAGCCTCTCTTCACCTTGACTAGCCTACTTTGATGAAGACAATAATGATGAGAAGCATTACATTAATCTCATGCTTCTTAAGGAACTAAGAGACTCTGCTAGGCAATGAAATCGCATATAATAAGAAATGACTAAGAGGTACTACGATTATAGGGCCAGATCGAGAAAATTGATGGTCAAAGCCCTAGTTCTCAATAAAACTAAGGTGACTCAAAAACACTGAGTTAGCAGAAAGTGCGCACCAACATGGGAAGGTCTATAGAAGGTGATGTGGGTAATTGCATGCGGAGCATAGCTAGAAGACAACATTTAGAAAACACCTGGAGCATAGATTATTTTAAAAGATATTTTGAATAAAGCAAATCACTTGGTGGTGACATATAGCCAACCTTAAATAAGAAGGTTGAACAAAGATCGTCTAATGATATTTTGAAAAGAAAATCATTTTGTGGTGGCAAAGAGCCAACATTAAATATGGCGATAGATAATCCATTTACATGCATAGATGAGCACCTTAAAACATATATTATGTACATAGTACACAAACATAATCCTAGGAAGAAACAAACAACAAGAAACAAACCCTAAAACGAAGGAAAAGTAGGAAACAAAAGTTCATAACCAAACTAAATTTTAAAAGCCATAACATATCAAGCTCAAGGCTCATCTGTGTTAGACCCTCTGAGATCCTCCGCCTCAGAATCACGAACCTGATGAGCACTATATGAAAGAGTCAGCGCATACTCCTCGCTAAACAAAGCCATGCCATAGGGGACCTGTGCAAGAGCATTGCTCATATTGACTGCCTCAATATCAGGCATGAGTTGGAGAGGGTCGATATCTAATTTAGGAATTAGAAATTGGAGGATCACCAATCACATTTATGTACTTCTCAACAGCAAATGATGTCTTCTCAGCCTAGAACTCGACACTGGCCTTGTACTTTTCCACGGTTTTGTGTCACTCTTCGGTCATAAAGGCCTCCAACCCCTTTAGCCTCTCCACATCCCCCCCACCACTCCTAAGCATCCTTATTTGCTTGTGTCAACTTGTCCTAAATGCAGGCATCTTCACCTTGAAGACCATTGACCTAAGAATCATGCTACAATAACTGCTAGGTAAGCTTCTTAATCAAGGCCTTAGCACTCTCTTTTGCCATGAAGAGCTCAACTGTAGACTCCTCATTAGAGTTGTACCATTGATTAAGTAGTTTAAGACAGAGTGAAAGAGAAATTCAGTTAAGATCATGATATGATGCACGAGATAAGGAAATGAGGGAAATCTGATAAAGCAAGCTCAAGCCAAGCTCTGAACTAGTGTATAGCCCTTTAATCTTCAGGAAGCACAGCCTTTTTCAGGATTGTCTCCCTTAGCTTGAGATTTTTTACCCCTGAACAACCTCTATTGACCAATGAAGCCGGATGATAGATAGTTGACTTGGTTAGGCCGACTTAAAGCTCTCATAAAGCATGATGGATGAAGTTTCACACCAATATGGCGTATGAGGTGGGCTTATCGGAAGGATGAAATACATGATTAGAAGGCAGGGGACGGATGATGATGTAGAGATCAACTCATTGAGCTCCCTCCGATGACACATACGCCAATTTAGGTGTCGTACCTGATTTTGAAACATTACCAGAAGACGAGTAGGCAGCCGGAGGAAACATTTAGGGCTTCCTTTTCATGCTCAGCTTCCTCCTTCCTTTTCCTTTTTACCTTAGCCACCCAAGCTTGCTACCTGCATTGCATGATGGCGGTTTCAGTTGCTCTTTATTCTTTTATGATAGCAATTCTTACAGAAAACATAAGTCATTAGTTAGTTAGGTAGATGATGACTAAGGATGAGAGCATTTTATACCCTTTGCTTCAGCTTAAATTTAAGTGTTAACACACAAGCGGGAGCCAATAGGTTTCTCAAGTCCAGCAGTTTTCCTTCCCATGAGTTGTGATAAGGAGCCTTCTAGCCTGCCACACTTAGGATAAATCCGAGGTCTTCGGATTGTTGAGCTAGTTCGCCCTCATTTGAGAATATTAGAATAAGGTCGCCTAGATCATCGATAGTCCCCAGTATGACCCTCCTCGACACTTGGCAAATAACATGTGATTTTTATGAAAAATGAAAAGATGAAGGCTTGTTGTCTATAAACTTACTTTCTACCTGAGCAGTGAAATATAACCAACTTTGACAATCCACCTTAACTAAAAGCAAACTCTTGAAAGGCTTCACATAAGGCTCAAAGCCTAACTTATCACACAGCATAAGAAACCTAACCACCTACCTTCAAGTGTTCAGTGTAAGTTGCCTGAGGCAACCTCGTAATACCTTAGGAGTGACCTCTTAAAGAAAGGCAAAGGGATATGCATGCCAACCTGAAAATGGTCCCATAGACCTTTGCCTTGTACTCATTGCCAGCTGAGATAATCCTCTCCTCGGGAACTGAAGGCCTCAACTATTGGTCCACCGCCACGACCCTGGATTGATGGAGACTAGCAAGCTCGATGTTGGTGAGCAAGTTCGTAGTAGTTACAGGGCCAACAGGTTTAGCCTGAAGAAGTCTTGAGCCTTTTCCCCTTGCATGGTTCCTTGAAGCAACCTCATGGGTGACCTAATATGACTCATCGGCAATGTTTCCACTTTTGGATGGACCAGGACTATCCTGTGTACCCGACATGGAGAGAGTCTCCGTAGTAGATGGCATGACACCTTCCATAATCAGACACACTTGGCTTAGGGGCACAGTAGGGGAAGAGATGTGAAGACTTGCCCATCATTATTACTGTTAATAGACAACGCCATTTTAAATTAAAAGACACATGAGGTGGTAAAGGATCCATACCTAACAACAACTGATGGATGGTGGGATCAGAAATTGACAATCATTGTAAAGACTAAGACTGACCAAATGGAGAACCTTTGATAACTATTCTCAGAAGGGTATAGCAAAGCCCCTATTCATTAAAGGGTCCCTCCCCTCTGCCCTTACCCTTAATGATGCCATGTGTCTCAGTGTTTGCCATCAGATAGATAACTATTCTAATTAGAGTAGGCGGTTTATTAATAGGTGCACGTTCCTCAATGGCAAAAAAGGGTCAAAAACCATCCATCATGATGTGATAAGTGGCTTTCATATGGGACAAATGGTAGGGCTTATCTAAGCGGTCGAAGCAAGACCTACATGTTGACTACTAAGCATATGGACTCCCCACTTGGGTCGGTTCGAGCCTGGGTGAATATCGTACAAGTCAAATGAATGAAAAAGTCAAAGGTTTCATGGGGCATCCATTCCTGGATCCAAGTGAGGCCATACAATTCTTGGATCCTATAAATACCCCTCATTCCTATAAGAGGGGGGACAAAAGGTACATTTATTGCACTTCCTCTTAAAGATCACAGGAGAAAGGCTTAGGCCCTTAAGTGTTCAGGGTCTTGTTGGCATTTTTTCGACCAATGAGTTCCTTAGCAGAACACCGAAAACTAAGTTTTGACACCACTAAGAACCAAGATTCAACACCTAGTAGTACACATTAACTAAAGACGATTGGTTAGGTTATAATTCACTGATTTATGTTATTTTGATGAAAAATATTTTTGGATCCCACTAGTCAATCTCCCAACTCATCTAAACCAAGTTAAACAAATGTTATTAAAGTTGACGACAAAAATGGGCAAATTAGCCAATTATATTTGTGAAATTGGCAGATTAGCCATTGTTATTTTTTTTGTAGTTAAATCCATCATCAATGTTATCTTTTGGCAAAAATGGCCTCTTTGGACAATGATGTAATAAATGTAGTTGACACGGTAACTATATATAGATGATGACATGACACATTTTGTCCTCACTTAGCCTCTAGACTTTTGTCCAGCATTACAAATCCCTCATAAACTTTTTTTTTTCTCTCTTCTACCATTCTCTTCATCTTTTTCCTCTTTGTCCCTTCAAGTGTCACCACACCTCCACCATTGCCGTCGTCGTTCCCTTTCTCCCCCATCCTCAAACCGCCCCACTATTCTAGGGGTAATGGCGGAAGATAAATGAAATGAAATGGCCTCTCGACTTTATCCTGTTGGCCAACTTCATAAGCAGTGCCATGAATTTGCAATTTAGAGAAAAAAAATTTATGGAAAAGGTCCAAAATAGAAGAACATTAAAGATGATGCATGATCTTTCACTATTTCCACCAACTTCAAAGTTTCACAAGAAACAGAACCCTATTACTTGCCAATCAACTTTAAGTGCAAATCTTTCAAGCTTTGCCTTAGCTAATGCGTCCCTCAATTCAATTCTCTCATCAACGTCTACAGCAAATCTAGCCTCCTCTAGCAAGCATTCTACGTGTTTTATGAAATGCCCCAATAAGACCATGTCTCCTAGACTTTCTTCTGTTTGTTGATGATAATGTTATCAGGTCTTTTTTGGTTGACATGTATGCCATGTCTGGAATGCCTGATAAGGCTCAGGTGGCCTTTGATTCAGTTAGAGTGAGAAATTTTGTTCTTTGTTTTGTGGGTATGCTAGAGGTGCAGAAAAAAAAGGGGCCTTGGAGATGCTTTCATAGATGTCGGTTAAGAATTTCTTTGCTTGGATTGCTTTGATTTCCAAGTTTATGCAAAGTGGATATCGGGTTTGGAGGATTCCTCATAAATTTTGCGAGTTCATAGCAGTTTAACTGAGCTTTCACATTGAACTAGAGTTGAGATTTAAGTCAAGTGTGGTGTAATTCATATGATTTACTTTTTAGTTTAAGGATTAATGTGAATAAGGGTATATAGTTCAAGGATGAATTGTGTAATTTTTCATTTCAATAACTCATATCATCACCATATTTCATGAAATATTCCACGAGATTATAGAATATTTCAACCGTTAGTTTCCTTAATGGTTAATTTGTCCTAGTTACAAACATTAGTGGTCAATATTCCTAATAAATAAACTTGGATGATGGATTTAACTAGAAAAAAATAATAGTAGGTGATATGCATTATGGTGTAAATATAGGTGGCTAATTTGCCCCATTTGCCTAAAGTTAAACGATCTCGGTGAAAACTCACCTATTATTGAAAAAGTTCTTATTGCATGGCTAAGAGGTAAGCCCAAAACCACACTTACCCAAATAGAAAAAAAGATTCACTCTTTTTCTTGATTTCCTACCAATTTGAGAGAATACGAAGTTATCTCACCAACAGGGGTGGGCAAGAGGTAAGCTTAAAACCAAACTAGCGCAAACAAAAAAAGATTCACATTTCACTCTTCTTCTTGATTTCCCTCTAATTTGAGAGAATACAAAGTTTGCTGCAGGATCTTCCAAACACTTTAAGATTAGTGCAATAACAAAGGGCTTCTGATGTGCTCACTGGGTAAAATTCTAGCCGATTCTCTTTAGAGTAAGTTTTTGGTTGCAATGTAGGTTTTGCCTTGTATTTGGAAATTCAAAGATGAACTTGAAGTGCCTCAATTCAAATCTTGTTCTTTGTGCCACCATTTGATACTATACCAATGAAGATTACACAATTCTTCTCATCTTTTTGTCTCTATTAACCTTTTCTCTTTGTGAGTTTTATTTATGTTGGTAGTCTTTCTTTTCTTTGAGGTTCTTTATTCTCTTGGGTTTCTAGAAAGAAAGCTGCCATTTCATAAAATTGCTTGTTGTCCTCTCTTTGTCTTACATCTATGAATTTTTAGTTGTCTGTTACTAAATCTAATCTTACCCTTTTGTTTTTTTGTTTTGTTAGACAATATTTGGTTATTGAAAGGCTAGGTTAGGTTAAACTATTATAGTCTTGGATCTGGTTATGGGTTTGCTTTAGAGCTCGTAGGAGAGAACCCTATGATTTTTAAGGCCCTTGAAAGGGAACCTAATAACCTTTAAGGCTTTTTGAAAAGAACCCTAAGATCTTAAAGGCTCATCGAAGAAAACCTTCAACCTTTGAAACTTCAGTTTCTATTTGTCTTGAATCTGGCCTACATATGCTAATCAACATATACATTCACATAAAACACTCATCAAACAAACAATACACATAATAATCATCACTAAATGCTCTACCTTCTACTAAATAACATTTTATGAAATGATTTTTTTAAAAATTGAAGCACTGCATATCTATAATGAACATACTTGACAAATAAATGAAGAAGAAGTTTAGAAAATATGAAACTAGCAGTCAAGTGAATAACAATGAAGAAATCGGGATAAAAACATTAGGTAGGGGTTGTACTTCATTCAATAGAAACTATCAACTTTATATCCTTTGATAACCAACTTAAAGTCAAGGAAAGCTCAACTATTAGGTTTTGTGTCTATTTTTTTGTTTCCCTCTTTGAGAAAGTTTATTGGAAAAGAAAAAAGAGAAGAAGCTAATTACTCTACAGCTCACTTTTGTATCTAAAAGTCTTATGCAACTGGGTGTACGGATCGTTATCTGAGTTCCTTCAATAGAATCATTTTGGTTCATTTAGAGATAAAATGCCAAGCTACTTGCCCTTCTTTTTAGTATGTATGCATGCTCGACATGGTCGTAGAGAACATGATTGGATTGTCCTTCATGTTTGACCAAGTGGCCTATGGTAATCAATATTGATATGTTTTTCCCGTCAACTAGGCTGATATGTTTTTGTGTTTACATGACAGAGAATGACAACATCATCTCTGACATGAAGCAAAAATTGTAGGGCTCAGAGTAAAATATCTGGTGAAGGGGAGAGGTGAAACTAGGGTGGACCTGCTGGAATTGGGTTTTCAAGTTGTGCTTGGACCCCATGGATTAGGTTTAGGGCATGACCATTTGAGGGCGGAAAAATAAATATTGCAGTCATTTGTTAGTTTTGTAAATTTAGAAGATGTTAAATACCCTTTTTCTCTACATGTGATTTTCATATATAAGGCAAAGTTATCAAATAGATAATTAGCGTACCAACCCATTACCCTATAGATAAAAAAACATACGTTAATTAATGTTTAGCTTTTTATAAAAAAGACAGATCAACAAATGACACATTGAGTAAGTGTTTTTAACTTATCATTAATCCAAATGAATAGTGACTAATATGTAAATAATTATGATCAAATGATAGATTTATTACCTCCAAGAATAACAAGTACCATCATGGCCTGCCATTCAAATACAAGTAGGTCTGTAGTATTCTACCGCTGCTCTACCAAAAAAAAGATGTCCTCTAACTCTTGAATATTTACTTGGAAGGTTTGCTCTATAGCGATTTGAATATATTCAGTTGCTTCTCCACTTATTACCACACAGCTATTCTGAAAGTAAATGATAAAGCTGTGGTCTACAAGATTTAATGTCATGGTGCTGTAAGTATTGTGGGTGTTGCTGGGGTTTAACAACTGCCAGATGTCAAGCTTTTATCTTATTGCAAGTGTTGTATTTGATGTCAATGTTATATAAACTGTCAATGCTATTAATCGATAACAATACAATGCAAGTCAGTATGCAGAGCAAACAGTTCCAAAGAAAAATTTAAATGCTCATTCAGTAAGTAGCAACTAAGAGCCAGTTTGGTATGTAGTTTGGGAGATTAATCAGTGTGGATTTTTTTCCTATTGAGCTTAATCTATCTCTTTCACCTACCTCGTTTCCTTCTTTCTCTTTTTTCTTTTCACCCTCTCTTTTCTGTCCTTTTCTCCTTCTTTCATTTTTTTCTAATATTCTCTCTCTCTTTTCCTTCACCCGCCACTAGCCATATGGTATTTGTTTGATGCCTTTAATAACACTATTAAGGTCATTAACGATACCCATGTGTTTGGAATATATCCTGTTCATGATCAACAAGCATACCACTGGCGCTCTAGGTATACTAGCCAAAATGTGTTCGTGGCTTGTGACTTTAACATGTGATTCACCCACATTTGTGCAGGGACGTCGAGAGCCATCCATGATAGCCAGGTACTGTGAGATGTAAAGAATATACTTGGTTCAAGTTTCCTAACTACAAAAAATGATATGTAAACATTTTTTTTTCTCTTTAAAAAATCAGCCTTATTTCTCCAAATGTTCATGGTCTAACTTATTACAAAATGTCTTTCGCAGGTCATTATTTTGTGGACTCAGGTTAGGCAAACAAGGAAGGTTTTCTTGCCCCATACTGTGGTGTAAATTACCATCGAACTGTTTTCAAGGAAAGAGCACCCGAAAGGGCCAGAGAATAGTTCAAATTTTGCATTCCACTATGCAAGCTGTAGTTGAGAGAATCATAGGGCACGCGAAGATGAAATGGACAGTCTTGTGTGAATGAACTGTTTTAGCTCGGAAGTTGCAGCCTTGGATCGTTATAGCATGTTTTGCGCTTTATAACTATGTATGCTTAAAGGATGTGTATGACTAGAAATTCATGAAGCTCAGTACAAACATTACACGCAGGAGCCTAACAACCCAGAATCTAAGGTTCTGGATGAAACTGCGATGCAAGAGCAGACACCCATGATGGCTATGACATGTGATAGCATAGCAGCAAGGGTTGCGTGATTTTTTGGAAGATGAAGTCAAGGTTGGACGGCCGATATGTGACTCAAAGATCCGGGGAACAGAATGTAAATATCAGATCAGGTAGTAGGACTGTGAGCTATGACGGAATGGTAGCGTTAACCGATTATTCTATTAATCATTCTTGGAGCACATTTCCCCCCAAATCCGTTTATAAGAAGGTATGGGTGTTCAGTGGCCCATGCCTGCTCTGGATCGTATAGTTGTTCCACAAGTAAGAAATTTGGTCTTGCCAGTATTTTCATGAAGGGGTTTCACTAACTGAAATTGATTATTTCGGATCAATCCGATCATTCGATCACCAATTATATCGGATCAATACAGGAACCAAAAACTGATTTCGATTCAGTTATTGCTACATTTTGTGACACATATAACAAGGTGCAAGAAAATCAATCGAAACAACTACTCCAAGAGACGTGTTTAATGATATAGAAGATAATAACTAGCTAATTCCTAAACAACAAACAGCAAAGTGAAATGGCAGTGAACACCCCCATGATGACATTTAATGGCGATTTCGACCATCAAGAATGTGAATCACACAGGTGTTGCGATATGGGCTATAAGTACGACGTCAAAACAAGCCGGCTATGATTTCCATGTTCGGAACCTTTTGATCCCAAATCTTATGTAAGAATGGTTTATTCTAAAATTTTCAAAATAGTAAACAAACATAAATTAATACATGGTAAAAAATTTGCAAATTTAGCAGAAGTGTTCGAACAAATGATACATGGGGAAAACATATATGGGAGCTATGTGCTCATACTCTTCAGCCATGGTGGAAATCTGTCAACTTTGTTGACTGACCTTGAAGATGGATTATGTTAGGGTAAGTGGGACGGTTCTCTTGTATCTTCCTCATTGATGTTGGGCTGGCGACAAAGAAAGAGCTTGAGATAGTGTTGTGAGAAAGACATAGGAGGATGAGTCCTTATAAAAGGGAGCAAGCTTTACTGAGGGAAGATCCGATGACCCTTAAAACAAAAATTATGGAGAAATGCGACAATTGAGAGAGAATGACCCTTTAAAATGACGGAGAGAGAAAATAAAGTGTGCCAACCTGATAAAGATTAAAAAGAAAAAGAGAAAAAGAAAGAGGGGGAAAAGGACGAAGATTTGAAAAGAGAAGAGAAAAAATGGCGTGAGAAAATAGAAAGTAAAAAAAATCCATCAAACAAATACCATCTGGTAAGTAGCAGGTGAGAGAAAAGAGAGAAGATCAGAAGAAATGAAAAAGGGAGAAATGGACAAAAAGAAAAGACAGAGAGAAAGGGATGAAGAGAAAGAGGGAAAAAAGGCAAGTGAGAGAGAGAAAAATAATAACATAAATGAGAAAGGGGGAAAAAAAGGCCTCCAAATATTGCTACCTTCTATTGCTAATAGCATGTGAGAGAGGGAGAGAGGAGACCTGCCATGTGAACCACCATTCTTTGACTCAATAGGAAAAATTTACACAGATTAAGCTCTAAACCATGTACCGAATTGACTATGAGTTGCTGCCTGCTGAATTAGCATTTAAATTTTTTATGGGAATTGTTTGCTTTGCATATTTGACTTGCATTGTAATGTTATCGATTAATAGCAATGACAACTTGTATGAGACCGGCAACCAAATCCCTCAGCGACGTCTCCCTCCTAGCTCTCTATGAAACTACAGAAATCAAGATGTCCGTTAAAGGTAAAACCTAAATCTAAGGCGCAATTATATTGGTGAAAGTCGAAAGTGTCAGAGAGAAAACTGACGTCAAGGCATGAATCGAGTTGAGGGATCAAATTTTAGTCTAAAAGGGAGATAGAGTCAGAGGACCGCCAGGATAATGGCGGATGGAGGGCAAGGTTTGAGGATGATGTGAATTTGGGTTCTAGGGATGGCAATCAGCAACAACAGCTGGGCTAGCAGCGGCAGATGAGAGGTTAAGATTTTGGAGGTTAGAGGAGGAAGACTTAATTAATTTTGGTGAAAGTTTAAGGTGTTAAAATTAGTGATTATAAAAGTTTAAGAACTAAAATTTTTATTTTAAATTTATTTTAGTGTTGTTTAATGTCACAATATTAGTTTTCATCTATTTTAATTGTTAAATTAATAGAAAATATCCGATTAGGAAGGACAATATGAGATTATCTATTTTGATAGGGCAAATTTGAAAGTTGAGCACACATTTGAGATAATAATATCCGATGGACTTTACTAGAACAAAACAGCTTCATTGAGACTAAGACAAGGTCCACCAGAGTTGGATCAGGCAAATCAAAACTAGATTGCAAGATTTCTTTAAAAAGAACGAGTTCAAAACCAAGTCAAAAAGGTCAAAATGCAACGCGGAACCACGGATCGAAACCACATCACCGCAAAACATTCATATCAGCTCTCGAACAATCCAAATTGACCAAACAAGGAAAAATAATTTGAACGAAGACCCAGAAAATAAAGAAATCCGGGGAAAAAAGTAGGAAGATTCTAAAATACCCAGTTAGTAATGATACCCTAGTTTTTCAAAATTCCTCAAACTTTTCAGAATGTAACGTTAATGACCCAAGTTAGAAATTAGTAGCAAAAAAGACCATTGGACGGTAGAGTAAAATACAACGTATTGATCTGGTAAATAATTGTACGTAATAAGATGAGAATGACTAGAAATAATTATTGTACGTATCATAGATAATAAATATATAAAATAAATAATTTATTTTTTTATTTGGTGGATTAGTAAGTAAGAATAATTGAAAATGTATGTATTGTATTGGTATCAGATATAAAATATATATTTATTTGTGCATGAAGATAATAAATAAGTGCAAAATTAAGGTGTGAATGAAGGGAAGAAAATATAAGAATTAAGTGAAAATTTTTTGTGTAAGTTATTTATATGGAAAAATAAATTAACTTAAAATTAGTGGTACGAAGATAGGGCTATAATGGTACCCAATTATGGTTCTAGTGGTACCAAATTAAGGTTATTACGATACAAAGTTAAGGTTATAGTGGAACCACGTTAAGGTTCTAATGGTACCAACTTAAGGTTCAAGTGGTTCTAACCTAAGGTTATAGTGGTTTCAAACTAGGGTTCAAGTGGTACCAATTTAAGGTCATATTAGTGCCAAAAAATGTTCAAGTTGTCGTGCCCTAAACTGCCCCTGGCCCATCCGGGCCCAATTATCTAAAACATGCAGCGGAAGTTTAATTAAACCAAAGGGACTTTTATTACTCACTAAGACTTATGGGCACGAACCCCAGGATACTTACTGGTACTAGCTTGTTATGTTCTTATTAAAGGTTTAAGTTTAAGTGCTCTTGGAAACAAACTAGCACCTATGTGGATTTCATGTGTTCATTTTCATGGTATTTACCAAGCTTTAGCCAAGATTATGCATGGCATCCAAAACACCAACTTAAGTTTGAAAACTTATTTTCATGCATATGCTTTGCATGCTTATGTGTTTTGGTGTTCACTAGTGCACATAATCACTTAATGCCTTTAGATGCAACTAATGCTTAGGCATATATTAATTCACGTACGTGCACTTGAATTCCTTATTAGCCAATCTTTACACATGCATCCAATTTCATGCTTCTCCAAGTTTATTTGCATGTTTTTCTTTGAGTGTGCATACAAAGCCAAACATAGTATGGTTTCAACATAAACATGGGCTTATGGGCCTTTTCCATACTTAACATGCATATGGCCCAAAATTAACCAAGAACATATTCAAATTTTCTAATTTCTTATTTAAGCCCAAAACATGCATTTAAGCCCAATTTATACATGCTTCCGATTTTCATGAAAATCATACTTCCATAAAACATGCATGGGCCTTGGTAAGTCCACCAAGCAATAAAAGCACCCAAAGTGTCCATAGTCCATCTTACAAGCCCAAAATCAAGTTTGGCCGAATTTTAGCTAAGTCCATAATTTGGTCACTAAACTTAGACCAACAAATTACATGCTTAAAATCAAGCCATAAATCATAGTGCCAAGGAACACTAATTATCCACCTTAAGACGTTGTTTCCACAAACTCTAGACTCGTAGTCCTGCACACAAAGTCCACGCTTATTAGCTTGATTTTCAAGCAACTTAAAATACTTAGAATACTTAGTATAATTGAGCAATACCATACACATACCCAACCTTTATACCACAAAAAGAGTACTCAAGACTTTTAGCTCAATCTTTCGAGCACACTTTTACCTACAAAAGTAGAGTAGGGCGGGTGAGTTTTAAAACTCAATAAGGATTCCGTATGGCTTCCAAAGCCTAACATATGGCCTTTATGGCCTAACATATGCCAAGAATGTAATGACAATAAATATTCCAAAAATCCTACAAAGAAAACATAAAGACAAAGAAAACACAAAGATACATGTATATACAATAATAATCGAAATCGGGGGTTAGCATGCACAACAAATTCATAGAAGCACACAAACACACGCCACTTAACACCTTGATTTACAGAAGGGCAGCAAGCATCCCTCAAGTTTTATTTCATTAATTTCACATATTTTTCATTTTCGGAGATCTCACTTAGCATAGGAATTTAAGGTGGCCTACTTAAATCCTAGCCCATAATGCTTGCTTACTTAACTTAGCTCATGAGCAAAACGGAATTGCCGAAGCAATAATTTAACTTAAGCCCTCATAGCACACCTAGGATCATATGGTTCTTTGACCATCACCTAGGGGCCCGAATACTCAAAGAGTATAGGAATCCTTACCAATACAGAAAGCTTCTTAGAAGCTTGTTTTCCTTCGATTTCCTCGCTTGTTGGTTTCTAGAAATGATTTTCTAGCACAAGAACCAAAATGGCCAAATAAATTAGTAATCCATAAAATACCAAGAACACTTGGTAATTATCTTAAAGAAATCAAAATACCAAGAATACTTGGTTCACACTTACGAAACCTCGACTAGGAGGTGAGACCGAATTTTGTGTGCTTGATGTTCTTCAAATTTTCTTCTTGATTCTTCCTCCCAATGAGCTTAGAAGCTCATATACACAAAGAACTCCTTGAGAAGAGTTCAAAACCTCTAAGAAATGAAGATGGCCGAATTTCTCTCCTTGGTTTTCTTTGAATCTTTTACTTGATTCTTGCTCTTTGGGTGTTTAGAGCATGAATTCAACCAAGAACACTTGGTTTTAATTTATAGAAGGATGATTTCTAGTGATGGCAGAATTTTTGGAGGAAGGAGAAGAGTTAGAAATGTTCTTGGATAGAAGAACAAGTGTTGGCCAAAACTAGAAAGAAGGGAGAGAGAGTTTGTAGAGAGAGATTGAAGAAAGAAAGTGAAATGGCTTGAATAAGGTGAGATGAGTGGGGAAATGTATTTTTTTGAATGGGGGAGTGTATGTCCGGTTATGGGTGTCCAAAATGGGTGGGAATAATGCCTTAGTGGAGCAATAATTCAAATGGGAAGTGGGAGACAAAGTGGGGGGACAAATTGGAAGAATTGGTGAAGTTAAATGATGAAGTGGTGAAGGTGGGGGACAAAGGTGAGTGGAGGTGTGGGTGGAGGTGGAGGTGGCATAAAATATATTATTTTGAATGGACATGGCTGGCCATGGCATCCAAGGCCATGAAAATGGGCCAATTCCCCACTTAGTCCTCAAATCTTTTGAATTTGGGCAATTGAGCCCAACTTACAACAATTCCTTTGTTCAATTGAGTCCCTCATCTTTGAAATCCACCATTTTCACCATTATTTTTCTTGGCCTAAGCCAAGCTTAATTTCATGAATCCTTAACACTTAATTTAATGTCCCCTCACATTAATTGAGCTAAATTCCCAAATTAGGAAAATTCTTTGGCTCCCAATCCACTTACCCCGGGACCTAATCAGTTTGGATTTTTCGAGCATTACACAAGTGGTAGCAACTTAAGGTTATAGTAGTCGTAAATTAAGGTTATAGTGGTACCAAGTTAAGGTTCTAGTGGTACCAAGTTATAGATATTGTGGTACCAACCTAGGGTCATATTGGTACAAAAGTAAGGTTAAATGGTACCAGCTTAAGGTTCTAGTGGTACCAAGTTATGGTTTTGGTGGTATCAAATTAAGGTGTCAATGGTCCGAAGTTAAGGTTATAACGGTACCAAATTAAGCTTTTGTGACACCATGTTAAGGCTATTGTAGCATCAAGTTAAGGTTCTAATGGTATCAAATTAAGGTTATACTGGTACTAATTTAAGGTTCAGTGGTACCAGTTTAAGGTTCTATTGATATTAAATTATGGCTATACTGATACCAACTTAAGGTTCTATTGGTACCAACTTAAGGTCATATTGGTACCAAAGTAAGGTTAAATGGTACAAGCTTAATGTTCTAGTGGTACCAAGGTATGGTTTTGGTGGTATCAAATTAAGGTGTCAAAGGTCCTAAGTTAAGGTTATAATGGTAACAAATGAAGGTTTTGTGACACCAAGTTAAGGTTATTGTGGTACCAAATTAAGGTTCTAATGGTATCAAGTTAAGGTTATACTGGTATCAATTTAAGGTTCAGTGGTACCAGTTTAAGGTTCTAGTGGTACCAAATTATGGCTATACTGATACCAACTCAAGGTTCTACTGGTATTAACTTAAGGTCATATTGGCACCAAAGTAAGGTTGAATCGTACCAGCCTACGGTTCTAGTAGTACCAAGTTATGGTTTTTGTGGTACGAAATTAAGGTGTCAATGGTCCCAACTTAAGGTTATAACGGTACCAAATTAAGGTTTTGTGATACCAAGTTAAGGTTATTGCGGTACCAAGTTAGGGTTCTAATGGTATCAAGTTAAGGTTATACTGGTACCAATTTAAGGTTTAATGGTACCAGTTTAAGGTTCTAATGGTACCAAATTATGGCTATACTGATACCAACTTAAGGTCTACTGGTACCAACTTAAGGTCATAGGGTTTAAGGTTAGAGATCAGGAATTAAGGTTTGGGTCACGATTTAGGGTTTAGGGTTATGGTTTAGGTTAGAGTTATGTTTAGGGATTTAAGGTTAGGGTTAGTAATGCATTTAGGGTTGAGGATTAGGATTACAATTAATGCTAGGGTTACACGTAGTGTTACTTTCATCGAGCAAGTCACTGAATATACAATTAGGGTTAGAGAGTAGGGTTGATTTTTAGGGTTAGAGATTAAAGTTTAGATTATTATATGATTTTTTAAGATGTTTATAAAATTGGAGGAAGATAAGTGTAATTTTCAACAAATTTATTAAAAAATAATCGGATGTGATAATCCATTTGGTACTAATTTTTCATAATGTTAATAATTTTTTATAATTTTAAGCATTAAAAAATAATAAAAGTTAAATAAAATTATAATAAATGAATATTCAATGAAGTAGAGTTAAGGTTTAGGATTAAAGGTTAATGTTTATGGTTAATGATTAGGAATTAGAGTTAGGGATTACGGTTTATTATTCATTATTTTTTTGGATTATTGTTACTATTTAATTCTTGTTTTTTGACATTCATTATATTGTTCATGTCCATGCAACAATCAAACGGTAACATCTATCTTATATCTTTAATATATATGAATCATATTATCCTTATTATGTAGTAGGGAAAATTTAGTGGTGGAATTTGGTTATTTTATACTTTTCTATTTGTTTATTATTTATTGAAAAAATCTTACTGACCATTTGATTATTCTAGGTTAGATGATATCGGATTTAAAATTTCAGACAGAAATTTTAATCCAACATCATAAGGAGATGATTTTAGGGAGTTCTAACTTGGTGGGCCTTGAGCAAGACCTATTAAATTTTCCAATTGATCAGGTTGACTAGAAGCCCAAACAAAAAAAAAAAAACCTTTGCCTAGAAGATGATCGTTACATTTTTCTTTACCGTTGATTTAAAGACAAGTGGCGCAATCCTATGCACCTAACTTTCCTATAAATTATCTTTACTTTCCTTATTTTACAATTATCCCACCATTTAGAGCTCTCATATTATTTCATTTCTCCCCCACATTCTTATTTGTTTCCTACATGTTTTTATTTTATATAAGTTAATACTTTGTTTTGTCTGGCATTTTATTTTACCTAGGCTAGTATTTCTTATTTCGCCTGAGATCTTTTCTCCACACACTCCTATCTGCAGATTTGTAGGTTAGTTCTCATACTTATTGATGTCTAGTCAATTACAGTAACCAAGGTTGTCAAAAACGGGTTTCTACCTAGAGTCGTTTTAGCTATTCTAGAGTTATAGAGTCGGAAAAAGTCATAGAGTCGTAAGACTATACAAAAAATACAAAAAAAAACTTAGAGAAAAATTATGAAAAATATAAAACCAGTTAAATTGTCTTAGAAATATCAGAAACAACATGTGGTTTGTACCAAAATTTTCATTGATTTTATGCTTAATTTAGTGGAATAAAGTAGGTTTTTAGGTTGGTTGGGGCTTCAGGGTTTGGTCTTGGTGTTTCTGTAAAGAGGAGGCAGGTTTTGGTTGGCTAAAGCTAGAAGAAGAAGTTTGGCCAGCTTAATCCTTAAAATTGCCATGCATTTGGTGCTTTAACTGGAAATTATATAAATATTAGGAATATTATGAAACACGCTGGAGAAGAAAGTACCATAACTGTCATTAGGCCGCGCCTGATTCTTTCTGCTACGTAATTACAGATCCAGTCCCCATCTTCCAGAAACGTACAATTTAGTCCCAATTTATATTTTTTTACAGATTTGACCCAATAAGGATAGAGTCGTAGAATCTTAATGTTTCTATTTTTCTACGACTAGAAACACGTTTCTACCTAGAGTTGCATTTCTATTGCGTTTCTAAACGTCTTCCATCTCTAAAGTCGTAAAAACGTACGTTTCTATGATTTGAAACGTTATTTTAATAACCATGATAGTAGCCATTTTGACTTGCTCTACCCTATGATCGTCACTGATGTAACCAAACGAATGGAAATTGTAATATACAAATACAGTCCCACATGCAGTCAACGATTACTTGGTATCGTGTGTGCAATGTCCCTAAAAACTATAATAGACACCATATAAGGTTGTAAGTTACGTGGCTAGACTCATCTACTTTGTTTCTATGCCTAGTTTTTTTGCATTAATTTCTGGTATTCATCTTTTTTATTTATTTCTACAATTTTTAATTATTTGGTGTGTATTTTGTGTTTTAGGAGTTTGTCTTTTATGTCTCCTTTGTTTTGCTTCATAGGAGATGCAAGCTAACAGGAGATTATGAGTTTTGGTTACGATTTGTGTTTACCTAGGGAAATTATGTTATCCTACACGATCCTAAAAGAGTATGACCTGCTTCATTTTCTATCCTCTAAAGATATAAAATAAAAAACCTCACCCTTTTCAAACAAAGAATTATCAAGTATTCTAAAGAACAAGATAATGCTATAAATGCTATAGTTTTCCCTTACAAAAAATAACTTACAAATGATTCACATTCCCACTTATACTATCTTCATCTTCCCCGCTGTTCTACTCACGATTATGGCCGATGACCTAGGCCTTCTACCCCTGTAGCTGAATTCATAAACTGATTCATACATATATCCTCAAGGTTTAGATTCTAGGCTTCTTACTCCCTCTTTGGGCCAGCATTACCCATTTTATATTATTCACATTTGAAGTCGACCACTCTTATTTAGCATGTTTGGATTATTAGGAATGGGTTGAGGTTTCCTAACTATTGGGCTAACATAATATGGTTTCAAAAAATCTAAAGTTTAACCATTTTTTCATGGTTACAAATTACAATATATTTGTATCTTCACATATATAGGTTAGAATTATATTCTCAACTTACTAATTTTCCTTGCATCATTTAACACTAAAGATAATTCATGCAGTGGAATGCAATACACACTATGACTTTCAACTACACCTTCAGATTTTGTATCTATTGGTGGTATTAGCTCGCTAAATCTTCTAACAATAAGAACAACACAACTACTTGAAAAAATTTATCAAATTAAAGCTTTACTGATAAGTAGATAAAAAGGTGGAAAAAAAGAGCACAAACATCTAGTTATAATTCTAGAAAGGAGGTTCGACAAATGAGACTAAAAACATTGATCTCCCAACAAGACTTCACAATTTCAGAATCAGCACAGAAGACATAGCAAGAAAAGTCTATGGACCTACCTTTGAACCCCTAAGCTCCTCCAATGCCACTGTCATTTGCCTTAGCAAGAGTTTGCATTGTCATGACGAGCTCAACATCCTTTGGTGAAAAGATGAAAGAAAGATTGAATTGGTTGGAATGAATTTCATTGATGTTTGAGAGGAGATATATATACAACTTGCTTACTTCTATCACTGTTACAATCAAGGAATACATAAGGAAAACAAATATATATTTACTATTAATACAAATGACAGATTTGACTTTCCAACACTCCCACTTAAGTTGGAGAGTGGATATCCTGCACTCCCAACTTGCAAACCATAGGCATGAAAACTTCTTTCCCCAAAGGTTTGGTTAGAATATTTGCGAATTGATGACCAATATTCACAAACTTTGTAGCTACAGAACCATCTTGGATCTTGTCCCTGATATAGTGGTAATTCATCTCAATGTGTCTAGTTCACTCATGGAAAATTGGGTTGGCTGCAATGTGTAAAGCAGCCTTGTTATCGCAATATAATGTGGCAGGTTTATGATGGACAAGTCCCAAGTCTTTCAACAGGTATCGAAGCCATGTTAACTCACAACAAGCTCCAGTCATTGCGCGATACTTGGCCTTGGCTGAAGAAAGTGACACTGTTTTCTGTCATTTTGATCTCCAAGATATCAATGAAGGTCCAAGAAAAACACAATATCCCATAGTAGACCTTCTAGTGAGTGGACATCCTGGCCAATCAAAATCACAGTATGCTCCTAATCTAAAATCACTATTTGAGGAGAAGAATAAACCCCTGCTAGGTGCACCTTTTAAATATCGGAACACTCGAAGAGCTGCCTCCATATGAAGTTTACGAGGTTGGTGCATAAACCTACTCAAGACATGTACAGAATATGTGATATCTGGCCTTGAAACTGTCAAGTATATTAATCGGCCGACTAATCTTTTGTAGCAGCTTGGATCCTTGAGCAAATCAGTCTCGTCAGACAACTTCAAACCTTTCTCCATAGGAGTATCAATGGGAGCCACACCTAACAACCCTACATCTTTGATAATTTCTAATGCATACTTCCATTAAGAGATAAAAATCCCACTTTTAGAAGTTGAAATTTTGATTCCTAGAAAATACTTTAATTCACCAACATCCTTTAGACAGAAATTACTATGCAAAAACTTTTTGATATCAGCAATACTTCTAGGATTATTTCCAATAATTAGGATGTCATCAACATATATCAAAAGAGCTGTAAAAGACTTGTCTCGTCTTCTGGTGAATAATGAGTGGTCAGCTTTAGATTGCACATAACCAGTTGATCGGATGGCCTCTAAAAATTTTGCAAACCATTGGCGTGAGGCTTGCTTCAGACCACAGAGTGATTTATGTAGACGACAAACCAGATGTTCCTCCCTTTGTCTCCGAAGTCTTGGTAGAGGAGACATATATATTTCTTCATGAAGATCTCCATGGAGGAATGCATTGTTGACATCTAACTGGTGGAGGGACCAACCTTGAGCAGCTGCCAAGGTAAGCAAACAACGGACAAAAATGATCTTGGCAGTGGGAGAGAATATATCCTAATAATCAACACCTTTTAATTGAGTGAATCCCTTAGCCACTAATCGGGCTTTATATCTCTCAATGGAACCACTAGACTTGTGCTTGATTTTATAGACCCAACGACAATCAATTGGTCTTTTATCAGCCGGAAGAGGGGTGAGAGTCCATGTACTATTAGCCTTAAGCGCCTCCAGTTCTGATTCCATCACTACCTGCCATTCAGGATGAGCAGCAACTTCGATGTAGGGTTGTGGTTTCGCAGCTTGGCTAACATGAGCTATGAAAGATTTGTACTCAAGCTTGTATTGATGATAAGATACATAATTAGACAGTAGATATTGAGTGCCTTTATTCAGACCTAGAAGTAAAGAATTTGATTGGTCGGAGCTAGCATGCATGACCTAAGAGCAAACATAATCCTGTAATTTTACTGGTGGATTATGCGGGCGACTAGAGCGACGAAGAAGGTCAGGTGAGGGCGGTGATAGTGAAGTAGGAAGGACAAAGGATGGGTTAGATGGACTTGATGATGACGGTATTGGTGATTCTGATTCTGGAATTGTGGATTCTGGAATTTCTAATAAAGGTGCAGGAACATCTTTAGGACAGTGAGTGTAGGTTTTAATAGGAGCTCGAGTTAGGTTGGTGGTGATTGCCTCATTATCAACTGGATATGGATTGGAATTGTTTGGAGGGACAAGGTAGTGATCAGAAGATGCGTTTGCCTCAAAGAAATGATAGGGTATAGGGTTGTTTGGTTGGGACTGACCAGAATGAGGAGTTTGAATTGTATTATATGGAAAAATATGTTCATAAAATATCACATCTCGACTAGCGAAAACCTTATAAGTGGAAAGATCGTAAAGCTTATAAGCCTTTTGACCGACAGGATAACCAATGAAAATACATTTTTGAGCACGACTATCAAATTTATTGAAAAGGTGGACATTGGTAGCATAGGCTCAACAACCAAAAACTCGAAGATGTGAAAATGATGGTGATTTAGAGAAAAGACGCTCAAAAGGAGTTTTGAAAGAGAGAATGGGTGTGGGCAACCTATTAATAATGTGCACTGCAGTGAGAACACATTCTCCCCAAAATTTAGAGGGAAGATTAGCATGCATTTTTAAGGCCCGTGCAATTTCAAGAATGTGACGATGTTTGCGCTCTACAACCCTATTTTGTTGAGGTATAAAAACGCAAGAGTGTTGAAAAATTACTCTTTTTTCATTGAAAATTTTTTGCAATGAAATAAATTCTCCACCATTATCCGTACGAATATGTTTTTATGAAAGAAGAAAATTGGGTGGAGATTAAGGAAAAAGAAATTTTTTAATAAAAATTGTGTCTCATGCTTGTGACGCATCAAAAAAACCCAAGTGAACCGTGAAAAATTATCAACAATTGTAAGAAAATACTGAGTACCTGAAAGAGATGGATGCTTATAAGGACCCCAAATGTCACAATGAATAAGATCGAAACATTTGGCAGATGAAATGGAGTTGAGACCAAAAGGTAAACAAGTTTGCTTAGCTAAAGGACAAATAGGACAAGCATCAATAGGCTGAATTGAAAATTTTAAGAAGTTCCTGGCAATGAATTTTAAAGGGGAATGAGAAACATGACCTAGACGGCTATGCCAGAGATCAGTAGGTGAGATTGTGAGATTACAGGGCAGTCGATGATTTGGCAATGAATGGGAATCGGTTAAGGTTTTTTTTGTCGCCAATGCTACTAAATAGTAGAGGCCGTCGCGCTGTTTACCCAAACCAATCATCTTCCTCGTAGCAAGGTCCTGCAAAATACACCAATCCGAGAAAAAGGTCACTGAGCAATTTAATTCATGTGTAAGTCGAATAACAGATATTAAATCAACTTTGATAGTTGGAACACATAACACTTTATGCAAATGATATTTGGAATTCAAAGGCAAAGATCTAATAGAAATAATTGGAGCCTTTTCTCCATTCGGCAGTAGTACAGGAGGGAGTGAATGACCATTACTTCCACATATAAGATTATCTGATGAAGACACAATATGATCTGTTGCGCCGTTGTTGATGATCCATCGATCTGACTAAATTTTAGATAGATTTGGGATACCTTGCACAATATATATCTGAGAGCCACCTTTGACAGATGAGAGTTCAGTGGGTAGACTGACCTCGCCATCGACCATCCTCAACCATGAAAATCTAGAGAATAGTAGCAGAGATGGATCAAAAAGAATAGCAAAGCTCGATAGTGGGAATGACAGTGAGATGGATGAAGATGAAATCCGATCTGGAGAGAGGGAAAGATGAAAAGAGTTGCACAGGAGAAAGTAGAGTGCAGTGAAATAATGAATAAGGATCTTAGTCCTGCTCTTGCTTATTTCTATCACTGCTATAATCAAGGAATACATAAGGAAAAAAAAATATATTTACTATTAATACAAATGACATATTTTACTTTCCAACATTTGGCAAGCTCCAGGCAAGTCGAAGGAACTGCCACACCATTTAGAGACCCCAAATGTGACTAGAAGAGTGGAAGAAGACAAATCTATATACACACAACATAGAAACTACACAACTCACCAAAATTCTTTACTATTAGAGAAAAAAACAACTAAAATGTATCTAATTCATGAACAGTCAAAACATTTCCACACCCATTAGAGCCAAGGAAGAGAAGAAAAGAAAAAATAGGCATACATTTCATGTGAAAATGAAAGAGAACTTGCGGCTGACTCTATACTAATCTGTTTATCACTCTTTTCTTTGTGAGAGAAACGGATGCAAATCAGCCCAAGAGAAACAAATCTATCTACTCCATGGTAATAGTTCATCAAATCTTTTAACTGCAAAACAATCAAAATGACATGAGGTATTAGTCCACCAATTTGAAGAGGAATCTGAAGCTTAATTCCAGAAAAAAGGCTCCACAAATAAGACCAGTAGCATGCCAAGGTCATTAGTAATATGATTTACAGTTCCCTAACAAAGTTACTTGATCAAGCAGTAGCCTGTAAATAGGGAAAATGATTGGCAAGGGGTAGTGATTCAAACTAAAAGCCGTTAAACAAAATATATGAACATACGAACCATTCATTGAAATCTCAAAAGTAGAAATACACAGCTTAGCATACACTATCGAAATTAGAGTTATATAAGGACAAAAGACTTTTCCATTCTCTTAAAACATCTTTCTAGTCATCCATGGTCAAACTAGTTCTGAACTCATAGTCTGGTACTCAAAATGAACACCAAAAAATACGACCAACAAAGAAGCTAGTCATCTAAGTTGCTCACTTTTTTAGCAAGAGAATGACTGCTGTTGTCATCAGCACCGCTACGAGCCTTGTGACTAGTGGCAAGGGTTTCCATAATGAGGCTCACTTCTTGCACAAACTGTACACATTTAGTTTTCAAACATTTATATGATTCTCTACTGGATAGCTTGTAGGAAAAAGACTTCATAAGCTATAAATGAGAAAACCAATAACTTATCAAATTAAAACTTTACTGATATGTAGTTAAAAAGAAAGGGGAAAAAAAGCATAGACATCTAATTAAAATTCCAGAAAGAAGGCTCGAAAATAAAACTAAAAACATCAATCTTCCAACAAGAGTAGATATTTTACTTCACAATTTCAGAATCAGCACAGAAGACAAAGCAAGAAAAATTCATAGACCTACCGCTTAACCCTCAAGTTCCTCCAACATCGTGTCCTCTACCACAGCAAGGTTTTGCACCATCAAGACGAGCTCAACATCCTTTGGCAAGCTCCAGGCAAGTCAACTTTAACAACTGGAACTGCCACACCATGTAGAGCCCCTAAATGTGATTGGAAGAGTGGAGGAAAACAAATCTAATATACATACAATGTAGAAACTACACAACTCACCAAATTTTTTTACTATTAGAGAAAAAACAACTAAAATGCATATAATTCATGAACAGTCAAACATTTCCACACCCATTAGAACCAAGGAAAAAAGGAAAAGAAAAAATAGGCATATATTTCACGTGAAAATGCAAGAGAAATTGTAGCTTACTCTGTACTCATCTGTTTATCACTCTTTTCTCTGGGAGAGAAATGGATGCAAATCAGCCTGAAAGAAACAAATCTATTTACTCCATGGTATTAGTTCATCAAATCTTCTAACTGAAAAATAATCAAAACTACAAGAGGAAGCCAAAAGTTTATATAAATAAAGGTCCACCAATTTGAAGAGGAGTATGAAGCACAATTCCAGGAAAAAGGCTCCATAAATAAGACCAGCAGCATGCTAAGGTCATTAGTGATATAATTTATGGTTTCAAAGAAAGTTACTTGATTAAAAGATAGGCTGTAAACAAGGAAAATGATTAGCAAAGAAATAGTGATCCAACGTAAGAGCCATTTAACAAAATATATGAATAGACCTTCCATTGAAATCTCAAAAGTAGAAATGCACAACTCAATAGACACTACTGAAATCAGAGTTATGTAAGAACAAAAGATTTTTCCAGTCTTTTAGAACTTCTTTCTAGTCATCCACGGCCAAACTAGTTATGAACTCATTGTCTAGTACTGGAAATGAACACCATAAAATTCAACCAACAAAAAAGCAAGTCATCTAAGATGCTCACTTTTTTAACAAGAAAGTGACTGTTGTTGTCACCAGCACCACTACAAGCCTTTTGACCAGCGACAAGGGTTTCCACAATGAGTCTCACTCCGTGCACAAACTATACACGCTTAGCTTTCATGCAATTTATATAATTCACTACTGGACAATCTGCAGGAAAATGACTTCATAAACTGCACATGAGAAAATCAATAATTTATCAAGTTAAAGCTTTATTGATATGTAGTTAAAAAGATAGGAAAAAAAGGCACAGAAATCTAATTTTAATTCCGGAAAGAGGGCTCGACAAATGAGACTAAAAACATCAATCTCCCAATGAGACTCAAGATTTTACTTCACAATTTCAAAATCAGCACAGAGGATATAGCAAGAAAAATCCTTGGATCTATCTCTGAACCCTCAAGTTCCTCCAACGTCAATGTCCTCTACCTCAGCAAGATTTTGCACCGTCATGACAAGCTCGCCATCCTTTGGGAAGCTCCAGGCAGGTCGACTCCAGCAGCAGGAACTGCCACACCATGTGGATGCCCCAAATGTCATTAGAAGAGTGGAGGAAAACAAATCTAATACGCACACAACGTTGAAACTACACAACTCAACAAAATCCTTTACTATTATAGAAAAAACAACTAAAATGCATCTAATTCATGAACACTCAAACATTTCCACGCCCATTAGAACCAAGGAAGAAAATAAAAGAAAAAGAGGTATATATTTCTTGCTAAAACGCAAGGGAATTTGCAGTTGACTTGTAGTCATCTATTTTTCACTCTTTTCTCTGTGAGAAAAATGGATGCCAATCAGCCCAAGAGAAACAAATCTATTTACTCCATGGTATTAGTTCATCAAATCTTCTAAACGCAAAAGAATCAAAACTACATGAGGAAACCAACAGTTTGTAGAAACAAAGGTCCATCAATTTGAAGAGGAATCTGAAGCACAATTCCAGAAAGAAGGCTACACAAATAAGACCAGTAGCATGCTAAGGTCATTAGTCATATGATTTACAGTTTCCTAAGAAAGTTACTTGATTAAGAGGTAGGCTGTAAATAGGGAAAATGATTAGCAAAGAGGTAGTGATTCAACCTAAGAGCCATTTGACAAAATATATGAACAGACCTTCCACTAAAATCTCAAAAGTAGAAATACATAGCTCAGCAGACACTATAGAAATCAAAGTTATATAAGAACAGAAGACTTTTCCGGTCTCATAAAACTTCTTTCTAGTCATCCATTGTCAAACTAGTTATGAACTCGTAGACCAACAAAAAAGCAAGTCATCTGAGATGCTCACTTTTTCAGCAAGAGAGTGATTGCGGCTTTCACCAGTACCACTACGAGCCTTCTAACTTGTGAAAGGGATTCCACTGGATGACTCATTTCCTGCACAAACCATACACGCTTAGTTTTCACACATTTATATAATTCTCCGCAGGATAATCTGCAAGAAAATGACTTCATAAAATATACATGAGAAAACCAATAATTTATCAAATTAAAGCTTTACTAATATGTAGTTAAAAAAATAAGGAAAAAAAAAGAATAAACATCTAATTATAATTCCAGAAAGAAGGCTCAACAAATAAGACTGAAAACATCAATCTCCCAACAAATCTCAAGATTTGACGTCACAATTTCAGAATCAGCATAGTCAACTCTAGCAGCAGGAACTACCACACCATGTAGAGCCCCAAAATGTGATTAAAAGAGTGGAGGAAAACAAATCTAATATGCATAAAACAATAGAAACCAGACAACTCACCAAAATTCTCCACTATTAGAGAAAAAAACAACTAAAACGCATCTAATTCAAGAACACTTTAAGATTTCCACACCCATTAGAACCAATGAAGAAAAGAAAAGAAAAAAAGGCATATATTTCATGTGAAAACGCAAGAGAACTTGTAGTTGAGTCTGCAGTCATCTGTTTATCACTCTTTTCTTCGAGAGAAATGGATGCAAATTAGCCCAAGAAAAACAAATCTATCTACTCCAAGGTATTAGTTCATCAAATCTTCTAACCGCAAAACAATCAAAACTCATGATGAAACCAATTTTATAGAAATAAAGGTCCACCAATTTGAAGAGGAATCTAAAGCATAATACCAGAAAGAAGGCTCTACAAATAAGACCAATAGCATGCTAAGATCATTAGTAATATGATTTATAGTTTCTTAAGAAAGTTACTTGATTAAGTGGTAGGCTGTAAATAGGGAAAAGGATTAGCAAAGAAGTAGTGATTCAAACTAAGAGCCATCTAACAAACTATATGAATAGACCTTCCATTGAAATCTCAAAAGTAGAAATACACAGCTCAGCAAACACTATCAAAATCAAAGTTATATAGGAACAGAAGACAATTCTAGTCTCTTAAAACTTCTTTCTAGTCATCTATGGTCAACCTAGTTTTGAACTCATAGTCTAGTATTGGAAATGAACACCATAAAATACGACCAACAAAAAAACAATTAAGTCATCTAAGATGCCCATTTTTTCAGCAATAAAGCGACTGTTGCTATCACCAGCACTACTACGAGCCATCTAACTGGTGAAAATGGTTTCTATAGTAAGACTCATTTCCTGCAAAAACTATACACGATTAGTTTTCACACATTTATATAATTCTTTGATGGATAATCTGTAGGAAAATGACTTCATAAACTATACATGAGAAAACCAATAACTTATGAAGTTAAAGCTTTACTGATATGTGGTTAAAAAGTGCAGGGAAAAAAAGAGCACAAACATCTAATTATAATTCTAGAAAGAAGGCTCGACAAATGAGACCAAAAACATAAATCTCCCAACAAGACTTGAGATTTTACTTCAAAATTTCAGAATCAGCACACAAGCCATAGGAAGAAAAGTCCATGTACCTACCTCTAAACCCTTAAGTTCCTCCAACGCTGCTGTCGTCAACCTCAGCAAGATTTCACATCGTCATGACGAGATCAACATCCTTTGGCAGGCTCCAGGTAAGTCGGCTCCAGCAACAGGAATTGCCACATTATGTAGAGCCCCCAAATGTGATTAGAAGAATGAAGGAAAACGAATCTAATATACACACAACATAAGAACTACCCAACTCACCAAAATTCTTTACTATTAGAGAAAAAGCAACTTAAATGCATCTAAGTCAAGAAAACTCAAACATTTCCACACCAATTATAACTAAGGAAGAGAAAAAAAAAAGGATATATTTCATGTGAAAATGCAAGAGAACTCGAAGCTGACTTTGTAATCACCTATTTATCACTCTTTTCTCTATCAGAGAAATGGATGCAAATTAGCCCAAGAGAAATAAAACTATCTACTTTGTGCTATTAGTGCATTAAATCTTCTAACCACAAAATAATCAAAACTACATGAGGAAACCAATAGTTTATAAAAATAAAAGTCCACCAATTTGAAGAGGATTCTGAAGCACAATTCCATAAAGAAGGCTTCACAAATAAAACCTGTAGCATGCCAAGGTCATTAGTAATATGCTTTACAGTTTCCTAAGAAAGTTACTTGATTAAAAGGTAGGCTGTAAATAGGGAAAATGATTAGCAAAGCGGTTCTGATTCAACCTAAGAGCCATTTAACAAAATATATGAATAGAGCCTCCACTGAAATCTCAAAAATAGAAATACACAGCTCAGTAGACAATACCAAAATCAGAGTTATATAACAACAGAAGCCTTTTCCAGTCTTTTAAAACTTCTTCCTAGTCATCCACGGTTAAAGTAGTTCTGAACTCATAGTCTAGTATTGGAAAGGAACACCATAAAATACGACCAACAAAAAAGCAAGTCATTTAAGATTCTCACTTTTGCAACAAAAGAGTGACTGCTGATATCACCAGCACCACTACGAGCCTTCTGACTAGTGACAAGTGTTTCCACAGTGAGACTCACTTTCTGCACAAACTATACACGCTTAGTTTTCACACATTTATAATTCTCTACTGGATAATCTGTAGGAAAATGACTTCATAAAGCATACATGAGAAAACCAATAATTTATCAAATTAAAGCTTTACTGATATGCAGTTAAAAAGAAAGGGAAAAAAAAAAAAAGAAAGAGCACAAACATCTAATTAAACTTCCATTGAGAAAGCTCAACAAATGATACTAAAAACATCAATCTCCCAAAAAGACTCGAGATTTTACTTTACAATTTCAGAATCAGCACGGAGGACATAGCAAAAAAAGTCCATTGACATACCTTTGAACCCTTAAGTTCGTCCAACACCGCTATCCTCTACCTCAGCAAGATTTTGCACCGTAATGACAAGTTCAACATCCTTTGGCAAGCTCCAGGCAAGTCAACTCCAGCACCAGGAATGAGCACACCATGTAGAGCCCCCAAATGTACATAACGTAGAAACCACACAACTCATTGAAATTCTTCACTATTAGAGAAAAAATAACTAAAATGCATCCAATTCATGAAAACTCAAACATTTCCACACCCATTAGAACCAAGGAAGAAAAGAAAAGAAAAAATAGGCATATATTTCATGTGAAAACGCAAGAGAACTTGCAGCTGACTCTGCAGCCATCTATTTATCACTATTTTCTCTGTGAGAGAAATGGATGCAAATCAGCCCAAGAGAAACAAATGTATCTACTCCATGATATTAGTTCATCAAATTTTCTAACCACAAAATAATCAAAACTACGTAAGGAATATAATAGTTTAAAGAAATAAAGGTCCACCAATTTGAAGAGGAATCTGAAGCATAATTCCAGAAAGAAGGTTCCACAAATAAGACCAGTAGCATGCCAAGGTCATTAGTAATATGATTTAGTGTTTCCTACAACTGTTACTTGATTAAGAGGTAGGTTGTAAATAGGGAAAATGAATAGCAAAGAGGTAGTGATTCAACCTAAAAGCCGTTTAACAAAACATATGAACAGACCTTCCATTGAAATCTCAAAAGTAGAAAAACACAAGCTTAGCAAACATTACTGAAATCAGAGTTATATAAGAACAGAAGACTTTTCCAATCTCTTAAAACTTCTTTCTAGTCATCCATGGTCAAACTAGTTCTGAACTCATAGTCTAGTACTGGAAATGAACACCATAAAGCACAACCAACAAAAAAACAAGTTATCTAAGATGCTCACTTTTCAGCAAGAGAGTGGCTGCAGTTGTCACCAGCACCATTACAAGCCTTCTAACTAGTGACAAGGGTTTCCACAGTGAAACTCACCTCTTGCAAAAAATATACATGCTTAGTTTTCACACATTTATAAAATTCTATGCTGGATAATCTGTAGTAAAATGACTTCATAAACTATACATAAGAAAACCAATAATTTATCAAATTAAAGCTTTACTGATATGTAATTAAAAATAGAGGGTAAAAAAAAAGCACAGACATCTAATTATAATTCCAGAAAGAAGGCAGACTAAAAACATCAATCTCCCAACAAGACTCAAGATTTTACTTCACAATTTCACAATCAGCACACAAGACATAGCAAGCAAAGTCCATGGACCTACCTCTAGACCCTCAAGTTCTTCTAATGCTGTTGTCCTCTACCTCAGCAAGATTTTGCACTGTCATAACAAGCTCAATATCCTTTGGCAGGTCCAGGCAAGTCAACTCCAGTAGCAGGAACTGCCACATCATGTAGTGCACCCAAATGTGATTAGAAGAGTTGAGGAAAACAAATTTAGTATACACACAACATAGGAACTATAGAACTCACCAAAATTCTTTACTAGTAGAGAAAAAGCAACTAAAATGCATCTAATCATGAAAACTCAAAACATCAAACATTTCCACACCAGTTAGAACCAAGGAAAAGAAGAAAAGAAAAAAGAGGCATATATTTCATGTGAAAATGTAAGAGAACTTGCAGTTGACTCTTTAGTCATCTGTTTGTTACTCTTTTTTCTCTCATAAGAAATGGATGCAAATCAACCCAAGAGAAACATATCTATCTCCTCCATGGTATTAGTTTATTAAATCTTCTAACCGTAGAACAATCAAAACTACATGATGGAACCAATAGTTTATAGAAACAAAAGCCCACCAATTTGAAGAAAAATCTGAAGCACAATTCAAATAGGGAAAATTACTATTTGCCCCTTAAGGTTTACCCTAAATTACACTTTACCTTCTCCTGTTTTAGAAATCTCTTAAAAGTTCCATGAGATTTTAAGGAATATACACTTATTCCCCTATAGTCATTTTTTAATATTAAAACCAATATATTAATTACACTTTGAACCCAAACGCTAATTCTTGTTTAAGTTTTCTCCTTAACATATAAATTATTTCATTATTTGTCTTTTTCAAATAATATAAAATAATACATCTTTATATATATATATATATATATATATATACTGTTCATTTCAACTTACTATCTCCCAATTTTTTTCTTATGATTATATTTTTATTTATTTTTCCTTATCTGTATAATTTTTATCTTTATATTTTCAATTTTTAAAATATTTCTAATTAAGGATATCATTTTTATATTAAAATTGATTGTAGTTATTTATTTATAAATTTTTATTTGGAAGCTTTATATGCATCCTCATTTTTTTTCAAAACTTATTATGATAACTATTAATTTAACATTTTGTTAAAATTTTAATTTTATATATTTATTCATTAATTAATTATTTTGTAAGAAAATCTTGTTCAACAAAATTCTTATTAATTATTTAACTATTTCTTAGGTGGTTTGATAGTTTCTAATCATAATTCTTTAACTTCATCTTGGATGTTGAGTAAAACTGAGATCACTAAGAGATTATTATTTTTTGGGTTATAATTCACAAATTCATCGTATTTGTGTCATTCTGGAAAATACTCTGTCATTATTCTCGCTTAAGAGATGGAGAAATTTAAGGCATGACATTGCTCTTTATTGTATTTCATTTTTTAGCCATCACCATTATTCTAAGAGTTAGAGTATTTTTTTTTAGTTAAAGAAATCAAGAAATATATTACTAAATGAAAACTTCTTAAAAAATAATTAAGTAATCAATAGATATATATAAATAAAATAATTAATAAGCATTTTGTTGAGTAAGAACATCTTACAAAACAATTAATTAATGAATAAATATATAAAACTAAAATTTTAACAAAATGACTAATTTTGTATTAATTGAAATAAAAGTAATTTTGAAATTTTCATATTATTATAAATATAAACCTTATCATTTTTTTTATTTTAGATTTAATAGTTATCATAATAAGTTCGAAAAAGAAAAATAAGGATACTTGTAAAGCTTTCAAATAGAAATATATAAATAAATAAATACAATCTATTTTAAAATAAAAAATGTTATCCTTAATTAAAAATATTTTAAAAATTGAAAATATAAAGTCAAAAAAATATATAGATAATGAAAAGTAAAAAAAAATATAATCATAAGAAAAAAAATTGGGAGATAGTCAGTTGAAAGGAATAATATACATACACACACACACACACACACACACACACACACATATAAAGATGTATTATATTATATTTTTTGAAAAAGACAAGTAATAAAATAATTTATATGTTAAGGAGAAAAATTAAACAAGAATTAAAGTTTGGGTCTCAAAGTGTAACTAATTCATTGTTTTTAATATTAAAAAAATGGCTGTAGGGGGGTAATGTATGTTTCTTAAAACTGTAGGGGAATTTTAAGAGGTTTCTGAAATAGGGGGGCACATTGTAATTTAGGGTAAACCTTAGGGGGCAAATTGTAATTCTCCCTAATAACAATTATCACCAACAGCCAGTTGGGTCTCTGGCCCATCGTAATCTCCTCTCCAGACCTTTCTCCACCGTTCGACCAGCCTGCTGCACTCACATGGTTCGGATCCCCCAAAGCCCATCTCTCTCCTCATTGTCAGCCGCTAGCCGGCCGCCTAGCAGAAGCCGCGATCAACTCGCTTAAGCTTCCAAAGCACTCTAGTCTTCAATTCCTTCGTGAGATTCAATGATTCTGAAGGGTGCAGAGGCCGAGAGCTAATTCGGACTTTGGGTTTTGCCGATTCAGCCTCCATCTGACTGTGGTTTCTTTTCCAATCTCGCGTCGCCGAATTCAGATCTGCCCGAAAAGCTCAAATCAGAAGTCATCGGACGACGAGAGACGCAGGCGTACCAGCTGGAATTGGTGGCCGGTTGGAGCTTGGGGTACGGAGGTTACTGGAAGGGGTGGGGTGGGGTGGTGGGGTGTTGGCGGTGGGTGGAACTGAGACACAGGCGGGGGCTTGTGACCATCAATTGGCAACTGCCCGCTACGGTAAGGCGCGTTTTCTGTGAAGTAGCTAACAAATCTTAGCTTGGGTTTTGTGATTAATCATGACGTAGCTTTTACTGTTTGGTTTTTGGTTTTCTTCCTGAAAATCGAGAGATTCTCCGAAGAATCGCATCAGAAGGTCGCAAAAATGTGGACCTCTATTCACATCGTTATGGCCTCTGCAGCTACAGTGAAGAAACATAGTGATCTTAGATTTTCAAATATAAAGGAATCCCAAAAGATTCCTAGATAATCATATATTGGCATGTTAGATGACTTATATTTTCCTGCAGATTATACAGCAGAGAATTATATAAATGTTCTGTAAAAGCTAAGCTACATGTATAGTTTGTGCAGGAAGTGAGTCTCACTGTGGAAACCCTTGTTACTAGTAGGAAGACTCGTACCGGTGCTGGTGACAGCAGCTGTCACACTCTTGCCGAAAAAGTGAGTATCTTAGCTGCCTTGCTTTTTTGTTGCTCCTATTTTATGGTGTTTATTTCTAGTACTAGACTATGAGTTCAGAACTAGTTTGATCATGGATGAATAGCAAGAAAGTTTTAAGAAACTGGAAAAGCCTTCTCTTCTTATATAACTCCGATTTCGGTAGCGCCTCCTGAGCCGTGTATTTCTACTTTTTAGATTTCAATGGAAGGTTTGTTCATATATTTTGCTTAATGGCTCCTATTTTGAATAACTACCTCTTTGCTAATCATTTTTCCTATTTATACCCTACCTCTTAATCAAGTAACTACCTCTTAATACTAGTGACCTTGGCATGCTACTGGTCTTATCTGTCTTAATTAGAAATTGTCCGCTGAGGTTTATCTTAAATTACACTTTGATTCCTCTTATTTGTGAAATTTTTTAAAATCACCTTAAAATTTTAAGAAATATACACTTACCCCTATAGTCATTTTTTAATGTTAAAATAAATGAATTAATTACACTTTGAGGGCCAAATTTTAATTCTTGTTTAAATTTTCTCCTTAACTTATTAATTATTTCATTATTTTTATTTTTCAAATAATATAATCTAATACATCTTTATATATATATATATATATATATATATATATATATATATATATATATTTATTGTTCCTTTCAAATTACTATCTCCCTTTTTTTTTTCTTATGATTATATTTTTGTTTACCTTTCATTATTTGTAAGTTTTTTATCTCTAAATTTTCAATTTTAAAAATATTTTTAATTAAGGATACAATTTTTATTTTAAAATTGATTGTATTTATTTATTTACATATTTCTATTTGCAAGCTTTACAAGTATCCTTTTTTTTTTTCTTTTCAAAACTTATTATGATAACTATTAAATATAAAATAAAAGAAATGATAAGCCTTATATTTATAATAATATGAAAACTTCAAAATTGCTTTCATTTCAATTAATACAAAATTAGTTATTTTGTTAAAAATTTAGTTTTATATATTTGTTCATTAATTAATTTTTTTGTAGGAAAGTCTTTTTCAACAAAATGCTTATTAATTATTTTATTTGTCTATATCTATTGATTACTTAATTATTTTTTAAGAAGCTTTCATTTAGTAATATATTTCTTGATTTCTTTAACTAAAAAAATACTTTAATGCTTAGAATAATTAGTTATTATATTATAGACATATGTCTAATTAGACATAAGAGCCCAATACTAGTAACTGCCGCCCAAGCGCACAACCCAGCCTACTTTGAAACTTAAATTACAATTTTACCCATGCTTAAAAAATGCTTCAAAAAGCTCTGCAAAATCAAATTACACGTCATTCGCATAACTCGTTTGACCCTCCTACAATTATTCACTTCTTTCCTCTGAAAATGCCATGGTTGATAATAATCAAAAGCTCGTCACGCTTCCCATTACAGGAGATAACGGTGACTTCACCAAGGAACAGCAACAAAGGTAGATCATCATACACTTCGCCCTCGTTCTCTAGCTTTTTATTGTATGTTTTCAGTTTCGGCAACTTGTTGGCGTTTTCTAGCTTTTTATAGTACGTTTTCAGTTTCGGCAACACGCCGGAATGTCGGCCATACGCTGGATAGCCTTTTTTAGTTTTTTATCTTTCTTCTTTGAACATCATTTTCAATTCATTTCTAACAATTTCACTTAATCAAAACCTAATCTATAATTTGACAATTTCAGGCGAGATCAAGAAAAGCCAACAAAAAGTAAGAAAAAGCAACATCCAACACATGCTTCTTAAGATGAACTAAAACACAAGAGGTAAAACACAAATATTCATTTTCTTGCATCTATATTAGATTTACTGTAGAATTTGAGATTTCTTCTGAGTATTCTTGTCCTCTGTGCAGACAAAAAATAAAACTCACTGTCAAACCGCCAACGTTTATGCAAAAGAATCAAAACTCCCCTTCGTAAGCAACCTAAATATACTCATCTTCTATCATATAGACACTATGGCTTCTTGTAGTAGACACATTATGTAGCTAGTGCACATATTTCTCATGCATATGTTGTAATCAATTTACAAAGATACTCTTCAGTAGCATTTCATATAGACATTATTACTTCTTGTTGCAGACACATTGTGTAGCTAGTGTACACACTCCTTATTCATATATTGTAATCAGTTTACAAAAATACTCTTCGTCAACTTTTCATATAGACATTTTTGTTTCTTGTGGTAGACATATTGTGTAGTGCATGAAGACACTTTCCGTGTATATGTTGTCATCAATATATAACTGTTAAAGTACTTGAGACATATCTCATATAACTGTTATTTTTTTTGTTGTTTACATAGACAAAACACGAGGTAATGGACATCAACTCAATAACAGCCAAGTCCAGTAAACCCTATTATCTACAAAAGAAGGAAATACACTGCACAATCTAAAGACATTGCTCAATCTAAGCAGAGTGATGCTGCAAAGCACAAGAAACAGCATGGCAAAGGCTCTGGACAAGACAAACAAAAAAAGAAAGCACAAAAGGAAAAGTCAAGCCCTGTAAAGAAATCTAACCCCTCAGCAAGAAAAGAAGGCAAACAGAAAGCTAGCTCTTCAACATCTAAGCGGTATGTATTATTCACAATGTGTTTTCATATTATGCTTATTTAGTTACTGTAAAAAGTGTGCACTGCTTCTGTATAATCTGTTTATTGATTCTCTGTCAAGTGTTTCTGGAAATGTCTCTACTGGTTATTTGTTTACTGGTTTATTTTTTTTTCCTGAAAAAGTGTGTACTGTTTCTCAATAATGTGTCTATTATTTTTCTATTAAGTGTTTACTAGAAAAGTGTCTTTTATTTCATAAATTTTTTGGTCATTTATTTACTGGAAAATTGTCTACTGCTTTGTATGATCTATCTATTGGTTCTCTATCAACTATTTCTAGAAAAGTGTCCACTAGTTCATTTCTTTTCTGAAAAAGTGTGTACTGTTTCTCAATAATCTATATATTATTTATCTATCAAGTGTCTCCTATTTCATTATTTTTCTGGTTATTTATTTTCTAGCAAATTGCCACTGGTTCATTCCTTTCCTGAAAAATGTGTTTACTTGTTATACACAATATGTCTATTGATACTTTATCAAATGTCTATCATTATTGTCTAAGATTTTTTTTAATATTGGCACGTAACATTTCATTGCAGCATAATGTATGAAACACTGTGCAAGCCTGGAGAGGTTAAACAGACAATGGATGCATAGAGTATGTTAATGCAATAAAAGAGCTTGGATTCGGATCTCTATTCAACATAACATGCACCAAGCTTTTCCCAAATCTAGTGCAGTGGCTAATGAGCATTTTAACCCGAATGACACAACATTGCGCATATCCAAACATTCAAGCATCAAGATAACTGCTGAAGATGTGCATCATGTGTTATTGATTCCCATTGGTCCAAGGGTAGTTGATGAACACCCTTATTCTCATGCAAATGACTCGGAACTTCAAGAGTGGAGAATGCAGTATGGGAAGAGAAATGAACTATTAACAAGTCAAATTTTAAGTATGGTGACTGACTTGTTAAATGCAGATCAAGAACTCAAGCTTCACTTTGTAATCTACATAGTCACAAAGCTGCTTGCACAATCCAATAGATCCAGCTGCAATTGGAGGGTTCATAAAGTATTAAAGGATCTTTTTGTGTGCCATCAAATGAACTTCTATGCCTACATCTTGAACACATTTGCTACCCAAATTAGCAAGTACAAAGAAAACCCTGTTAACAACCAATGCATTGATGCATGCCTCTATTTCCTGCAGGTAAATGTGTCTTGTTTATTTGTCAACAACTTTCACATTAATTGTTCAGTATGTCCTTTTCATATCTAAAGTGTCACCTTCGTGTTTCTTAAACTGGTTTTAAATGTGCAGATGTTTTATTTTCATTGGGTAATGTTTAGGAGGAAAACTTTTGTCACTAGAGTTTTCCCATCAATCACAGGTTGGACAAATGATATTGTCCTCATAAGATTAAATGAAGAGACAAGTCAATGTGGCTTTGGCAGAGGACAAATACTATCAGCCAATCTTTTTTCTACTGATACTCTAAAAGCTGATACTCCAAAAGTACCAGAGAAGCTTGATCACCTTGAGCAGCTAGAGAAAAAGACTGACCAGACTACAGGAGAAACTCAAGAAAAAGAGCCTGAAGAGCCTCAAAGCAAAGAGCAACCAACAGAAGATAAGCCTGAAAGCAAAAATCAACAACAGCTTGCTGACTTTGACAACTCATTCACAACAAGAATGAAGCCGTTAAATAATAAGGTCCAACCTGTGATTGATAGGAAAACTCTAGTGACAAGAGTTTTCCCCCTGAACATTACCTGATCAAGATAAAACATCTGTACATTTAAGACCAATTTAAGAAACATGAAGGTAACACTTCAGATATGAAGAGGACATGTTGAGCAGTTAATATGAAAGTTAACAAATAAACAAGACACATTTACCTGTAGGAAGTAGAGGCATGCACCAATGCATTGGTTGTTGACATGGTCCTCTTTGTACTTGTTAATTTGGGTAGCAAGTGTGTTCAAGATGTAGGCACATAAGTTCAGCTGATGGCATACGAAAGATCCTTTAATGCTTTATGTACCCTCCAATTGCAGCTGGATCTATTGAATGGTGCAAACAACTTTATGACTATGTAGATGACAAAGTGATGCTTGAATTCTTGATATGCATTTGACGAGTTAGTCACTGTACTTGAAATTTGTCTTGTCAATGGTTCATTTTTCTTCTCATGTTGCATTCTCTACTCTTGAAGTTTCAGGTCATTTGCATGAAAATAAGGGTGTTCATCAACCACCCTCGAGCCAGTGGGAATCCCTAACACATGATGCACATCTTCAGCAGTTATCTTGATGGTTGAATGTTTGGATATGCGCAAGGTTGTGTCATTCAGGTTAAAATGCTCCACTAGCCACTACACTAGATTTGAGAAAAGCTTGGTGCATGTTATGTTGAATAGATCTTTTATTGCATTAACATGCTCTGTGCTAGTGGAAAGTAAATCCATTGTCTGTTTATCCTCTCCAAGCTTGCACAGTGTTCTACACATTATACTGCAATGAAATGTTATGTGTCAGTATTAAAAAAAGTCTTAGACAGTGATGATAGACATTTAATAAAGTACCAATAGACATATTATGTATAATAAGCAGACACATTTTCTAGTAAGGGAATGAACCAGTAGACAATTTGTCAAAAAATAAATGACCAGAAAAGTAATGAAATAGGAGACACTTTTCAAGTAAACACTTGATAGATAAATAATAGATAGATTATTGAAAAATAGTACACACTTTTTTAGAAAAAAAATGAACCAGTAGACATTTTTCTAGAAACAGTTGACAAAGAATTAATAGATAGATCATACAGAAGTAGTGGGCAATTTTCCAGTAAGGGAATAAACCAGTGGACAATTTTCCAGTAAATAAATGACCAAAAAATTTATGAAATAGAAGACACTTTTCTAGTAAACACCTAATAGAGAAATAATAGACAAATTATTGAGAAACAGTACACACTTTTCCAGAAAATAAATGAACTAGTAAACAAATAACCAGTAGAGACATTTCTAGAAACACTTGATAAAGAATCAATAAACAGATTATATAGAAGCAATGCAAACTTTTTGCAGTAAATAAATAAGCATAATGCAAAAACACATTGTGAATAGTACATACCGCTTAGAGGTTGAAGGGCTGGTTTTCTGTCTTCTTTTCTTGCTGCAGGGTTAGATTTCTTTGCAGGGCTTGACTTTTCCTTTTGTGTTTTCTTTTTTTGTTTGTCTTGTCCAGAGCCTTTGCCATGCTGTTTCTTGTGGTTTACAGCATCACTTTACTTAGATTGAGCATTGTCTTTAAATTGTGCAATGTCTTTTCTTCTTTTGTAGAAGATAGGCTTTACTGGACTAGCACCTCATAGAAAAAATCAATATCTTCTGATGCCCTACGCTTAAAAGTTTCAAGCAGTAGCGGAGCATCCTCAATATATGATTTAGATGCACACTTAGTAGACAAGTAATTGTAAAACATTCATTTAGTTAAGCAAAGTGACTCAAGCCCACCGACTTCATTTGATATAACCTTCATAGCATCTGCAGGTTTAATCCCATTACCCATTAAAGCTGCAACAGCTGCGAAAATATCTTTATTCAAAAACTTAGTTGACCGCAGCAAATATCATTACCTAACAACAACAAATGAATGATTATGCTGTCCTAAATGAGCATGACATACCTACAATCCATCATCGTTCAACTTAACACGTATCACCGCACGACAATTACTGCACTTATTAACTCTACGACATTCAATAGCCTCTTTCCTAACACTATCAGACTTTAAACCAGCATAGGAATAGAGGAACTCCTTGTGGTAAAATGTCCCATGCTTTCTACTACCCCTATATCTACTCCTTGCACAATGTATGCTACAACCTCTACAAATAGCATACTCTTAAAAAAAACTCAGCTTCATCAATAGAATCAAAGGTTGCTCTGACCCAGTTAACATCATCAGTAGAATTTATAGAATTAGAACCAACAGATAATGTGTCATCACCAGTTGCACTTACTGCCATACAAAACAAAAACAAACCATGAAATAAACAAAACACATATGAGACAAACAGAAAATCTTCAAACAACCCAAAACCCTACCTGATTCAATTTCAGAAACATGTTTACAAACTTCATAATCACCAGAGAATCGTCAACTACATGCACAGGTAAGTGTTTACAAATAAGTCCAAATGTGTCCAAAAAGTATACACAAAGTGTCTAGTAAAAAATCAATATCACAACCTAAATCTACTTCAACACTTATAGATCGAAGTCCCTCACTCCCAGAAAAAAGATGTCCACATCCTACAGCAAACAGTGTCAAAGCATTATTCTCAAAACGTCTAAGCATTACAACCAAAATGTACACAAGCAACAAAACAATACCTTAATCAACTTCCACACTCATAGACTGACATCCATCATAACCAAATGAAACATGTCCAAATACTGCACCATAAATTGTCTAAAACAATATGAAACAATGTCCGCAAGAAATGCTAGATACTTAAACACAACAAGAAACGAAACCTGTATGCTCGCCAATTCCTTTATCACAGACATCACCTTCGCCACCATTGCCTACACCGCCATAATCACGGAACCAACCAGCGACATCCTCATAAAAAAAAAGAGATCAAGGACTCAATATCCAAAGGCTCGCCGTCTCCAACAACAACAAAACCTGTACTTTCAGCCAAAAATGAAACTAACGTCTAAAAATAATGACGCATCCAATGATCAGCACCTGAATACTATGAAAACAAAACTAATGTCTCAAAACAAGTGCTAAATTTGCAGATTGAAAATGCGCTGACAAGAAAGGATGCCTAAATCACCATACTGACAAAGCGACGACACAGCAACCGGCGGCTCGGTTAAGCAACCCCAAGCAAAAACCTTACCGGAGCCAAAAGTACATCAGATGCGAGTAAGGGTAAAGGATGCACTTTCGGTAGAACATTAGGGGCATTTTTTGGAAATGGAAAAGGAATGTCTAATTAGACATATGTCCATCTTATCCATACATAGAATAATTGTGATGGTTAAAAAATGGAATACAATAAAGAGTAATACCACTCATAAAATAGCTTCATCTCTTAAGCGGGAATAATGGCAGAATATTTTTTAGAAGGATACAAATACGATGAATTGGTGAATTGTAACCCAAAATATAGTAGTCTTTTAGCAATCTCAACATCACTTGACATCAAAGTTGAAGTTAAAGCATTATGATTGGAAACCATCTAAGCACATGAGAAATAGTTAAATAATCAATAAGCATTTTGTTGAACAACATTTTCTTACAACACAATTAATTAACGAATAAATATATAAAATTGAAATTTTAACAAAATGATAAATTATGTATTAATTGAAATGAAAGAAATTTTGAAGTTTTTATATTATTGTAAATATAAGCATTATCATTTCTTTAATTTTTTATTTAATAGTTATCATGATAAGTTTTTGAAAAGAAAATGAGGATGCTTATAAAGCTTCCAAATAAAAATATATAAATAAATAAATACACTCAATTTTAATATAAAAATGATATCCTTAATTAGAAATATTTAAAAAATTGAAAATATAAAGATCAAAGTATACATATAAGGAAAAATAAATAAAAATATAATCATAATAAAAAAATTGGGAGATAGTAAGTTGGAAGGAACAATCAATATATATATATATATGTATGTATGTATGTATGTATGTATGTATGACATATTATATTATATTATTTGAAAAAAGACAAGTAATGAAATAATTTATATGTTTAGGAGAAAACTTAAACAAGAATTAGAGTTTGGGTTCAAAGTGTAGTTAATCCATTGGTTTTAATATTAAAAAATGACTATAGGGAGATAAGTGTAGATTTCTTAAAACCTTAGGGTATTTTTAAGAGATTTCTAAAATAAGAGGGGTATTGTGTAATTTAGCGTAAACCTTAGGGGGCAAATTGTAATTCTCCCTAACAATTAACAAGCTAGTTTGTGGCACTAGTTAGGGCAGAGGGGTAAAGTCAAGGATGTTGGTTGAGGGCAGTCCATGTAATTTTGCTCAGTTGTGGGGCAGAGTGCAAAAGAACTAATATCCTAGCCAGCAGAAGTGCCAATAGATTTAAGCCGGAATTATCACTATCGAATTGGCTTTTCAAGGGCACATGATTAAGCACCTTGAGAGCTGTCTTTGCTCGTGTTTGTAAAGGACCAAAGCCAATTTTAGCCCTCAAACTTAGATGACCCGAGCACTTAACCCTCTTAACATTGACTTGGTCCAACTCACCCCTAGAACTTGAAAAAAGGGAACACTTTAGCCCTTTTGACCCTTGTGCATATCAGGTGACCTACTTACTCTAAATGGATCTTGCTCTCGTTTGTTTCATGAGCTGTGAATAGGAGACTTAGATGGTCAAGTTCAACTAGGCATATTATTGAATAAAGTGCGTACCGAAGAGAAGACACTTCAGATTTTCAAAATAGTTCTCTCAATTCATCAATTAAAATGAAAATGGGATCTCCTTCCTCCTCTGCTGCCTTTTACATTCCATTTTCAGCATACAAAAGCCTAATTTTCAAGTTCAATTTTTAGAAATTTGTTGGATTGAATTAGATGAAAAATTCGCTTAATTGAGCTCCTAGGCTTTGGTCAGTGAAGGTGGGGGACCTCCGATGATGGGAGAGGGCGGGAAGGCTTGGATGAAAGCAAGTACAAGGTGGAAGAGTCCTATATATATCATATCAAATTTTTTAGAGGAAGCCGATTCAATCTACTAGCCAACTAGAGAATGACTGGAGAAAGTTCAACAACTAGTCTCCCGTCAATGGCTTCAAAGGCCTCACCAAGGGTCTTATATGTTTATAGTTTTATTCTGATTGCAAAATTTATTTTCCTAACGGAGGTATGAGGCAACAAAACCTAATTGGATTTAATTCAATGGCTATGGATTAACTGGGAAAGCCATGAAAAGAATCGGGCAGAGCAACTTCCAGGAATGAGAGAGGTGACGTGATGGAGTGCAATCTAGGCACTGATTATTCGCCATTGATCCCGAGGGAAAGAGCTAAGAAGCTTGTGCCGTAATGCCACTTCTCGAACTTGCGGGGGTTGGAGACCTAACTTGGTTTAATCAACGGTAGTTGCAAAGAAAGTGATAGTAAAGGAATAGTTGAAGACACAGAGACAACAGATAGAAGCAAGCATCGTCTAAAATAAATAGGGGTCACGTGATGTGCATAACAATAAAAAAGGCTAAAGTGTACCAGTTTTGAGAGTTTAGGGGGCGACCGAATTAATGTTGAGGTGGTTAAGTGTTTGAGTCATTTAAGTTTGAGGGCTAAAAATGGCTTTATGACTATTCATAAGTTTGTCCACGTGTCCAAATGTGGTCTGGTCCACCGGTTTGAGTATTCAAAAATTGAATTGTGTTCATTCGGCTCTTGTATGTTTTGATGATTTTATAATTAGGTGAGTAAGATTTTTCTATAACTTTAATAGAAATATGAAAGTTGGTGTTACAAATGAGTATTGGTACTGGCTTTAGCGTACTCCTACTATTCCTAAAGTCCAATATTTTTTTGTGGATTATTATACATGGGAAGATTTTGTAGAAAGCCCTTCTTGCTTAAATAAGTCTTAATGTTGACCATTTGTGTAAAATATGTGACTTGAAAATTAAGGAATAGTTTCCTTTGTCATCATAGCAACTCAGTTCTAAATCATTTTGGTTTGACTTGGAATGTTAATGATGTCTCCGATGCCTTAATTAAGACAATTTGCATAAACAACTCTATGAACATTCCAAGGAATGTTATTGGTCCTTTTTGCTTTTTGGTAAATTTAGAATGCTAAAAATAGAAATATTTTTTTTGGCAAATAAGGTAATGCATTAAGAGAACGAAGGTTTAGCCCTTAAGGTCAATTACACATAGTAAGGTCACAAAATGAGGGGGACCCCTATCAATGTAATATTAGTAGTCCTAATAGATATGGGAACAATGACACCCTTGGAATCAAACAAATGAGCATTTATGATACAATGAGGCTTCTCCAAAATATGACAGTGCCTTTAGCCTCTTGATCAGTAGCCCGACCGACTAAAGCATTAGCTATGGTGTTTGCTTCTCTATAGACATGTTGAACCTGGGAGATTTGTCCATTGCTCAAGAGATACCTACATTCCAATAAAAGAGGTATTAGTTCTAAGGAAGTGGATTGAGAAGAATTCAGAAGTTTAACCACCACTTCTGCATCCATCTCAATGTGAAGGGGGAAGGTATTCAACTGAAAAGCCAATTTCAAGCTTTTGTTTCATAGCCCATAATTCAGCTTCCAAAGCATTTGCAGCACCCACATCTATTATTTATGTATAAAGCAGAATACATTCAAGGAGTAAAGAGACTTTTCACTTAACAAAATAAATATTAAATTGACACATGACAAAATTCCTACGTACAGCAAAAAAAATCATGATTTTTAACACTAATCTTACAAAAGTACCCCAATGCATTCTTGAAATGCAAACAAGGAAAATTATGTTCTTATTTTCACACTATTTGACTTTATTTGTAAGAACAAATATTAATATATTTTATGTAAAACAAAAGGAATTGAATAAATTACAAAATTTAAATCTTAAAGTTGACTTGCTACACGTGTCAAGTAAAATTGAATAAATTATATAATTTAAACTTTAAAATTGGGTGAAATAAACTATATATAAGCAACTGATCACAATCCTCATCACAAACATATGAGGTTGATGGCAACTTTTGTTGGTACCTTTGTTATGCCGAGCGGCATCTTTGTAGGGTGACATTGAGACTTGTGGAGGGACCTCTTGAGAGGGAGACCGCCGGGAGGCCAGATTGCCCAGGGGGGCGTGCCTGAAAAGCTTAGGAAAAGAGGGTTAGGAGGTCCCCGGGGTGTGTTTCCGGGGAAGAGCCTCCGACGCCCAAGTCAGTGGTGCTGAGAGAAAATGGAGGAATAGCACTAAGAGGCTTGGTGGGCTTGCCTGTTTGTATTTTCTCAGAGAGGGAGAGCTGGATTGTTTGCCAACCGTTTTCCAGGGCTTGTTTCCTGGTATTTATAGGAATGTCCAGCCCGTTCAGATCGTGACACGTGTTCGGTCGGATGTTCTCTGAATTTCTGGGCATAGGGGACAAGTAGCCGATGGCAGGCTCTTTGAGCCTTGAACCGAGACAGGCCGTGACGTGACCTGGATGGCGTTGGCGTGTCAGACCGCCGTTTGAGGCGATCTGTAGCGTTTGTGGGCGACACGTCAGAGGGTCCTTAAATGCTCTTGCCGTACTCCCGAGGTCCTTGGCCGAGGTCGTCCTCTGGTACGGACGATGCCCTTTCGGGAAATATGCCCGCAGTTCGGGGGTTCCCTAATTCAGGGGTTCCGCTTTCGAGGGATCTTCTTCGGCTTGCACTAGCAGGAGTTTCTTCTCCGAAGGCGATCTGTTTAGTACCTCGGGGGGGCTAATAGTATCCTCAAGTCTCCTGACATCCCGAGCTCGGGATCTTCGGCTTTACTTCCGAGGTGCGTGATTCCACCTTTCCTTGGGTAACGCCAGGTTTCCAGGCCGTTCTCCTGGTAGGGAGTTCGGCCAGATAGAGGTGACAGCCCTTCGGCTATCACATGCCCCCCTCTGGAAAGCCGAAGTGATAACTTCGGTTTTGTGGTCTTTCCGAGGATGTTCTTTGGGAGTTTTTCAGGGAGCACAACCTGTTTCGAAGATGCACCTTTTGCCTGAGGTTATGGGCTGTTCGGCCATAGCCTGTCTTTTGGTGTCTTCGAGGTAACCTGCTCATTTCTTTTTGCAGGTCTGTGTAACGTCGCGTCTTATGACCAGGCGTGTCAATTTAAGTGGCGCGTCCCAGTTTTTTAGGGATGTTAGAGGGCGCGTTCCCTATTTTGGTGTGGCGGCTGACACGTGGTACACTGTCATTTGAGGGGAGTCATGTCGGTTACAGAGAGCACGTCTTTTCGGGTGCAGAGAGCAGTTATGGCGACGGTTCGCCTTCAAAGGGTACTTATGACGCCGATTCGACTAGCCACTTTCGACCTATATTTAGCCCATTCCATCATAAGTTCCCTTTTTGCTTTTGCTTCTGCTCTTTTCCCTGCTTGCCACTGCTTTTGCGCTTTCTCTTGCTTTTTGAAGCGGAGCTGTTTTAACAGAGTTTTTCCGGCAATCTTTCACGACGGCGACTTCAAACCCAGATTTTGGCAAGTCTTTTGGTGGGTTTTTGTTTTCCAGACTCTTCTGATTTTTAGAGTTTTTTCCGGAACTTGTTTTCTTGCCTTTTTCCGAACCCATTTTTCTGCCAATATGCCTATTCCCGAGATCTGGCAGCCTCTTTTATCTCATCCTTGCTGCACCACCCCCAAAAAGCTGGCAAGATGGAAGAAAAAGTTCTTTCTTCCTTCGTATGCCGTTACGAGGTTGCCTCGTTCTGACCAATTTTGCTTTTCAAACCGTAGTAATGAGGTTACCGTTTTTCGAGCCCAACTGAAGGCCGGACTTCGGTACCCTCATCCGAAGATGATTTGCGAGTTCTGCCAATTTCATGGCATTGCCGTAAATCAACTTCCGCTGAACTCGTACTGCTATTTTAACGCCTTCATATGCATGTGTGGAGTCTTCGGGATAGAACCCCACTTTGTTATTTTTATGCAGTACTACAAGCTCTTCATGGTCCTGAAGGGTGGCTTTTACTTCATGCTACCTCGGGGATCTGGGAGCAAGAAATATATGTTCACCTTCGCAACCAAGGACAGCTGGCGAGGGTGGCAACAAAAATTTTTCTTTCTGAAGATGGAGGAGGCCTGGTCGCATATTCCGACCAAATGGGCTCAGGGAAAGCTGGAGATGGATGTCGTGGATCCGAGGATACTGCTAACTTCGGAGTTGGCTCCTATCTTTGCGGACTTCGACGGCTGTATCCGTGCTGTCTCGGACTGGGGTCTCGAGGTCCCTTCGCGCTCTCTCTACCCCTTCCCAATCAATTGGAGGTTGATGACCGAAGAGGTTCTTCGGGAGCTAGGGGTAGTGAAGGAGGACAAGACGGACCTCAAGATGCCAGCTCCTTCCATCGCCGGGAAGGATTCCTGGTTGGTGCAGCTCCTTCGAGAGGAAGTTTCTTATGAAACTTTTTATGAGAGTAAGTTATCTCTGACTCCCGTTGTTATAGCTTTTGTCTCGGACTTACGCTGATGCTTTCTTTCCTTTTCAGAGATGGGCAACAGTACTGCTGCCTTTTACAAGTCCCTCTTCTCCGGCCAAGTTGAGAAGGGCGAGCAGACGAAGAAGGTGGTTTCCCGAAGGCGGAAAACCACTGGTGCTGGTCCTTCGGCTAAACGGGCAAAGAAGACTATTCTTCCTCCCCCTTTGAAAGTATTGAGGAGGAAAGCGAGGAGCCCGAGGTCGCTGCCATTCCACCTCCCGAGGTTACTGCCGACGTCCCTTCGGCCGACGTCCCTCCTCAGAGCCCCACTCCGTCGCAGGCTCTTCTGGATGCCGTGGTGGAGGCTCCTTCTGCCGAGGAGCGGCGTAAACGCAAGGGTAAGGGGATCTCTACCAAGGAGGCCCCGGTTTCTGACGATGACGTCGTCGAGGTGCCGCCAGGTTTGCTTTTTCCGCTGAAGTGTAATGCCTTTATTTTCCGAAGTTCTTTTTGTTCTCACCAGCTGCTCGTTTTGCCATGCAGAGGAGTCACTTGCTCCAAGTTGGGTGGTCGAACACGCCCAGAAGCGAGCCCTCCGTGATGCCAAAGTCCCGAAAGGGAAGATCCCGAAGGAGCCTTTCTGGACGTTTACGGAGGACATGAATTTGTTCTCCGGAGACTGCCCCTAAATGGCTAAGGAGATCTCGAAGGGGGTGCTTACTGAGGCCTCCTTCAAGGCTATTGTGGCGGCTCATCCGAGTGATGACACCCTCGCAGCGAAGGTTACCGAGCACGCTACCCAGGTATGCTGGTTTGTCCTTGAAGAATTTTTTCTAAGTGTTTGGCTCTTACTGACCTCGCCTTCATCTTTTTGCAGCTGCTGGCGTACGCTGGCTACCTCAGAGTTCGGGTGGCCAAGTAGACGCAGTTCCGAAACTCGGTCTCAGAGGCCTTAGAGAAAACGAAGGCCATGTGTTCGGAACTGGCCGTCAAGAACCTGCAGCTGGCTGATGCTGCGGAGAAGGAGGTTGCCGCCCTTCGGGAGGAAAAAGAGAAGATTTTGAAGGACTCATCCCAGAAGATTTCTGACCTCAGCTCCGAGGTAGCGGGACTGCTTTCGGCCAACAAAGCGCTTCTAAAGTCGAAATCAGAGTCTGAAGAGCTCCTGGCGAGGTTGCTGATTGAGAAGAATGCGTTTCATGCCGAGGTCGATTCCTTGAAGAAGGAGCCTGAGAAGAAGAAGAGGATAAAGGCACTGAAGAAGGAGGTCGCGGACCTGAAGGACGAGCTCGAGGACCTGGAGGTCCATTAAGGATAAATCCGACCAGATGACTAAGGTCGCTTTCCAGGACGGGTTTTGCCTCACTCGGCACCAAGTCCTCCAGAGGTTCCCAGATCTAGACCTCTCTTTTTTAGAGGCTTTGAAGATTCCCGAGGGGCCTCGGTGGTCTGGTCCAAGATCGAGCATCTGAACCTGCCTTCTTCTTTCCCGGCGCCCAAGGTGGTGGAGAATGATGCAGGGGCTGGTGGTTCTCGGGACGCTGAGAATCCTGAGTCTGTTCTAGGGCCTTTCGCCTTTTTCTCGTTCTTTTTTCTATTCTTCTTCTTCCTGGCAATCCTTCTTCTTTGTAAGCTGGTTTATCTTTAATGAAGATTTTTTTGGCTAAGTCTTTCTGCAAGTTTTTTCATTTCCCTTTGTCCCGAACACATTTGCTCAAAAGACTTCGGGAAATGGTATCTGCATTTGTTATGGCGAGTATCTTCGCGCGATTCGTTATTTCCCATTTTTCCCGAACATGATTGCTCAAGGGACTTCGGGAAATCATCTGCGCTTTTTTCGGCGAGCACCTTTGTGGAATTCTGGTTTTGTACTTCAAGAATTTCTCTAAGAAACTTTTGTACTTAGAATATTTCTCTAATTTGTACAACACAATTCTTCCACGAAACCTTAAGCATAGAAATTTTTCAAGGCATCTGAATGCCAAGTATTTTTTAATTCTATGCCATCGGCGTCGCCGAGTCTGTACACGCCTTTTCGTACTTTGGCAAGAACTAGATAAGGTCCTTCCCAATTCGTGCGAAGTACTCCGTGGGATGGCCTTCGGGATGCGAAGTCAGCCTTTCGGAGAACGAGGTCTCCCTTCTTGATCCCTTTTGGCCTGGCTCGTAAATTTATGGCCGCGGCCACCCTTTGTTGAAAAGCTTTTCTTCTCAGCTCGGCTATTTCTCTGTGTTCGCTGACGAGGTCAAGCTTTGTTCTTAGGCCGAGGTCGTTTCCACTTTCATCGAACACTTGCACCCGTACTGATGGTCGTACTACCTCGATTGGAATGATGGCCTCTGTACCGAAGACTAACGAAAAAGGCGTTTCCCCTGTGGCTCTTCAGGGTGTTGTTCAGTAGCTCCATAATATGCTTTGGAGTTCTCCTGGCCATTTCCCTTTTGCTTCCCCCAGTCTCTTTTTCAGACCATCTTTCATGGTCCTATTAGATACTTCTACCTGCCCATTGCTTTGGGGGTGAGCTACTGGGGCGAAGTGCATCTTTATTTTGAGGTCGCTGATAAATTCCTAGAATCCTTTGTCTATGAACTGGGATCCATTGTTAGCTACTAGCACCCTCGGTATGCCAAATTTGCATACAATGTTCTTCCACACGAACTTCTGCACTTCTTTTGCCGAGATAGTCGCTAGTGGTTTTGCCTCAACCCATTTGGAGAAATAGTCTACTGCTACCACGTAGAATTTCACGCCTCCAGGTGCTGTGGGGAGCGGCCCAATGAGGTCTATGCCCCAGACTGCGAAGGGCCAGGGATAGTCAGCCGAAGTTACCATTTCCGAGGGTGTCCTCTGGATATTCACGTGTCTCTGGCAACTACCGCATTTCTGGACGAACTGCCTTGCGTCCTTTCTCAGGGTAGGCCAGAAGTATCCTTGGCGAAGTATTACTGCTGCAAGGGCGTCGGTTCCGATGTGCGAACCACAAATGCCTTCGTGGACTTCTTCGAGGATCATTTCAGTATCCTCCTCGTCCACACACCTTTACAGCGGATTTGCATATCCCTGCCGATATAACTCTTCGCCAATTAGGAAGAATCGGCCTGAGCGTCTTCGTAACTTTGCAGCGTCGCCGGGGTTTTCGGGGAGTACATTTTCTGTGAGATACCTTTTTATTGGGTCTTTCCAACCTTTTCCCGAGGTTACTATGCTCAGCATTGCGATGCTCGGATGCTCCAGCACCTCTGTGTATGTTTTTGATTTTGCCAAGCAATCTGCCTCGGTGTTATTTCTCCGGGGTATGTTCTCAATCCGTACAGCGTCAAACTGTTGGATGAGTTTTGCTACCAGCTCGTGGTATTTTGCCAAGGTTAGGTCCTTTGCCCCATAGTCTCCTACCGTCTGTCGGACCACTAGCTGGGAATCGCTGTGGGCCTTTAAGTTTCTTAAGCCTATTTTTCTTTCTAGGCGCAATCCCGCTATGAGGGCTTCATACTTAGCCACATTATTAGTGACGTTGAAGCTGAACTTGATGGCCTTCATTACCTCTAGGCCTTCGGGGCCTCTGATAATTACCCCAGCTACCTGGTGTTCGGACGCCGAGGCTCCGTCAACATGCAAGGTCCATTTTGGCTCGCCTTTGTCTAGGTCTGGGTGCCTATCCTCGGTGGTGGGTACTTCGGCAATGAAGTCTGTCAGTGCTTGAGCTTTTATGGCCTTCCGAGGTTCATAAGCGATGTCGTGCTCGCCAAGTTCTATACACCACTTAGAAAGTCTTCCAGAATGATCAACTTTTCGCATCCCGTAGTGGTAGACTACTTCGGACGATGATGGGGTGAGCCTGAAAGTATGGTCGTAGTCTTTTCCCTGCTAGCACCAAGGCATATATAGCTTTTTGCAACAAAGGATACCTGACTTCGGCGCCATGCAGGGATTTGCTCACGTAATAGACCGGCCATTGCTTTGGCCCATCTTTTTTTACAAGGACCGAACTCACAGCTTTTTCTGTGACGGCAAGGTATAGTATGAGGGGCTCTCGTTCGCGAGGTTGTCGTAGAGTAGGCAGGCTTTCCAAGTATATTTTCAGTTCTTCCCAGGCCTTTTTGCAATCTTCACCCCAGGGATGGTCATCACCTCCGAGGTTGTCCTACTTTTTTGCTGCCTTTGTGAGGACTTTGAAGAATGGCCGACACCGATCTCCGTATCTGGAAATAAACTTGCTGAGGGAGGTTATCCTTCCAGTGAGTTTCTGCACATCTTTTATTGTGGCGGGAGTTCGAAACTCGAGCAGAGCCTTAATTTTTTCTGGGTTGGCATCAATGCCTCTTTCGGATACCATGTATCCCAGGAATTTTCCCGAGGTCACACCGAAGATGCATTTTTCGGGATTGAGACGGATCCCGAAGGCTCTGAGCTGGTGAAAAGTCTCCTTAAGATCCATGACGTGTTTGTCAGGCAGCTTGCTTTTGACTATCATGTCGTCGACATACACTTCCATGTTTCTCCTTATTTGGTCTTTAAAGACCTTGTTCATCAACCTTTGGTAGGTGGCTCCTGCGTTTTTGAGCCCGAAGGGCATCCTGACGTAATAGTATGTTCCCCCCTCGGTGATGAAGGCAGTTTTTTCCTCATCTTCGGGGTCCATCCTTATTTGATGGTAACCACTGAAGGCGTCTAGAAAGCTTAGGAGTCCGTATTCGGCATTCGAGTCTACCAATTGGTCTATTGGTGGGAGGGGGTATGAGTCTTTCGGGCAAGTATCATTCAAGTTTCTGAAGTCGATGCACATTCGGAGCTTACTGCTGCCTTCTTTTGTGGCAATGACTACGTTGCTTAACCATTCGGGGTACTTGACCTCCCTAATGACCTCAGCGTCTAGCAGGCGCTGGACTTCGGTTTTGACGAAGTTATTTTTATGGGCTAAGATGCCCCGTTTCTTTTGCCGGACAGGCTTTGCTTCCGGACTTACTTTGAGGCTATGCTGTATTACGCCAGGGTTCACCCCTGGCATATCTTTTGGCGAGTAGGAAAAGAGATCTTTATTTTCCAGTAGAAAAGATACAAGTTTTTTCTTGTCACCTTCGGCCAAGCTCTTCCCTATTCGGGTAGATTGACCTGGGACAAGTTCTACTGTTTCCATTTCCGCTTTCGCAAGATCTTCTTCCTTGCCTTTCTCTGGTGCCTTTGCTTCCATTGTTTGTGCGAAGTTGTTTGCTGGAGCTTTTCGTGCTTTGACGAACACCCTCCTTACTTTGCCTTGATCTATGAAGATCTCTGCATCTCCATCCTTGGTGGCGAAAGTGATAGTCAAGTACTGCACATCAGGGCGAATGTGCAGATTTCCCTGTGTCTGCCTTCCGAGGTTGGCGTTGTAGGATGAAGGGACATCCATGACAATGAACCTCGCCATCGTGGAGGCGTATAATTCAACAGTCCCGTCCACCGAAGTGCCTTTCATTATCAAGGGGAGATCGATCCATCCGAGGACAGGTAGTTCGGACGGTCCGACCCCGAAGGTAGGCGAGGTGACGGGCTTAAGCTCGCTGCTGGATATGCCCAAGTTCGGCAGTAGGTGTGAAAACAGGACGTCAACGTTCGATCCATCATCGAGCAGCACTCTCTTGATGTCCCAGTTTCCTATCCTTGCCATGATCAGCAGCGGATCGTCATGGGGAAAGATGACGGTGGATCCGTCCTTTCGGGCCAGTTTCTTTGCCGGACTCTGATATCCCATGATTGCTATCTCTCTGACCTTCCTTTTTCTTTCCGAGGATGGGATCCCTGTCGTGATTGTCTGAATTACCCCGGCCGGAGGTGGAGGACGCCTTTTGGGACTTCGGTTCCTCTGCCTGTCAGAGTTGTAATCCTCATCCTCGGTCTTTTCTTCCTCATCTTTTCTTCCTTTCGGAGAAGGGATCCGTAGATATCGCCGAAGTTGGCCCAGTTTTATTAGCGACTCAATGTACTTCTTCAGTTGGAAGCAGTCTTCAGTGTCGTGGCCGTGGTCGCGATGAAACTGACAGAACTTCTTTATGTTTTTCTTGTTGTCAGCGGTCATGGCCCTTGGCCGCCGAATCTGCGTCCCCTGCCTTTCCATCGTCATGAGGATGTTTGTCCGTGTGGTGTTCAGGGGTGTGAAAATTGGGAGTTTCCTTCCCCTCAGTCTCCGACCTCGGCTTGTCTGTTCAGTCGGATGTCGAGTTTGCTGGCTGGAGCCTTCGACGCGGGCGTGCTCGGACTTCGGTCCACCCATTCTGAGCTCCTCGGCAGTCATGTGCTGTTCGGCCATTCGGTAAAATTCACCGAGAGTGTCCGGGGGGTCCTTAGAGAACTCGTAAAACAGCTGTGAGTCCCTCCGAAGGCCCCGCGTCATGGTGAGGATGCGTATTTCGGGCTTGAAGTCCGGGACGCTCAAAGCTTCCCTGTTGAACCTTTCGACATAGTCGCGTATGGTCTCTCCGTTCCTTTGCTCTATGTCGAACATTTGGACAGGCATCTTCGCCATAGGCCGGCTTCCAATAAACTGCTACATGAAAGCTGTGGACAACTCCTGGAACTCAGCGATGGTTCCTGGAGCCAATGAATTGTACCACGCAGTTGCCGGTCCCGTAAGGGTGACTTCGAAGCATTTGCACATGGTAGCGTCGTCAGTACCGTGCATTATCATGCTGCGTCTGTACTTGGTCAGATGGGCCTATGGATCAATGCGGCCATCATAAATCTCCAGTCGAGGTACTCTGAAGTCACCTGGCATGGCTGCCTCAACTACGGCCTGGATGAATGGGGACTTATCTTCACAGAAGGTTCCCGACAGTCTAGCCTAGACGGGTTTGCGAGCTACCTATTTTTCCACCCTGTCCAGCCTTGCTAGTATCTTCTCCATAAGAACCGTGGCGTTAGGCTCTTCCTCTGGGAAGGGAGATTGCAGCCGCCTCTTCGGGGAGCGAGTTCGGGGTCGAGGGGACAGGGACCTCGCCTCAGGCAATGAACTTCTTCGTTGTGAGACTTTGGGTCGCTTGGACCCTGTTTATCCCGCAAGCCGTTTCCCGAGGGGTATGTTTTCCGTAGAGGATTCTTCATGCGGGTCTCCACTTCCCGAACTGCGGTGAGTCGATTTTGGGCTTTTTTCCCGAGGGCGTGTTGGTGAGGGAGGTTTTTGGGCCTGAGTTTGTTTTGGCCATCTTCGGTCTATCTGCTGTGTCATCTCAGTCACAACCGAACGTTGAAAGTCCCGTAGAAAGCTCATCGTAATGACTAGAGGGCGGTCTTCCTCGGGCGCAGAAGTCCCTGAGAATGTTTGCTCAGCAGCCGGTTGGTTCTCAGGCGCGGAGGGGACCTCGGGAGTCCCTTGTCCTTAGAACGCCGAGTTTCAATGACGGCGACCCCAGAGCGGTTTCCCACAGACGGCGCCAAATGATGCCCAGCGGCATCTTCGTAGGGTGACATTGAGACTTGTGGAGGGACCTCTTGAGAGGGAGACCGCCGGGAGGCCAGATTGCCTAGGGGGGCGTGCCTGAAAAGCTTAGGAAAAGAGGGTTAGGAGGTCCCCGGGGTGTGTTTCCGGGGAGGAGCCTCCAACGGCCAAGTCAGTGGTGCTGAGAGAAAATGGAGGAATAGCACTAAGAGGCTTGGTGGGCTTGCCTGTTTGTATTTTCTCAGAGAGGGAGAGCTGGATTGTTTGCCAACCGTTTGCCAGGGCTTGTTTCCTGGTATTTATAGGAATGTCCAGCCCGTTCAGATCGTGACACGTGTTCGGTCGGATGTTCTCTAAATTTCTGGGCGTAGGGGACAAGTAGCCGGTGGCAGGCTCCTTGAGCCTTGAACCGAGACAGGCCGTGACGTGACCTGGATGGCGTCGGCGTGTTAGATCGCCATTTGAGGCGATCTGTAGCGTCTGTGGGCGACACGTCAGACGCTCCTTAAATGCTCCTGCCGTACTCCCGAGATCCCTGGCCGAGGTCGTCCTCTGGTACGGACGATGCCCCTTCGGGAAATATGCCCGCAGTTCGGGGGTTCCCTAATTCAGGGGTTCCGCCTTCGGGGGATCTTCTTCGGCTTGCACTAGCAGGTGTTTCTTCTCCAAAGGCGATCTGTTTAGTACCTCGGGGGGGCTAATAGTATCCTTAAGTCTCCTGACGTCCTGAGCTCGGGATCTTCGGCTTTGCTTCCGAGGTGCGTGATTCCACCTTTCCTTGGGTAACGCCAGGTTTCCAGGTCGTTCTCCTGGCAGGGAGTTCGGCTAGATAGAGGCGACAGCCCTTTGGCTATCACTTTGCATTATTACCTTCCTGTCCATGTAACAACACGTGCCTGTTGTTAATTTTATGAGCTACAGCATGTAACTCTTTATTGTAAATTTTAATTTTTCTTGACAATTATTGATAAATAGAACGATTCCAATTCTTTTAGGAAAAGAAATATAATGTACAATTCCAACCTTTCTAAATAATAATTTAAAATATAAATAAATACAATTCCCTTTCATTTTTCTTGAGTTTTGATGATCAGTTTTTAGAAAAAAAAAAATCAAAATCTTCTAGTGATAAGTTTCCAAGTTCCAACTGCTATTTTTCCAAATTAATAGAGAAATAACATGAGATTTCTTCAAATGTGGATGTTGGACAGTTGGGAAAATTCTCAATGGTCTGAGTTTTGTTGTTAAGTCAAGTTGTTTATGGTGCAGGTTGGTAACATTTCTGATCCCTCTTGCGGAAAGGAGCAAGCCACATTAAAGGAACCCACCAAACAAAAGGCCTAGATTAATGGATTGACATCAAGAAGAGAGCATAGAACGCTGCTAAGATCAAGCCGATTTGTAAATATAAGCCAAAAAAACTTTAGAAAGCTGATGAATATATAAGATATCATATAAAGTTTTCTGGGCAATTTATGGCTAGATCACCATATCCGGCTGCTGTGATTGAGGCTCAGTAGGTCAAGGATTCTACGTAGCATTTTTACTAAACGAAATGTTTAGATCCTTATTCATTAATGTTAAGAAAAAAATGTTTACATATTTCCAAATGTACACGTGCTGGCAAAAGAAAATTATCCAGTTCTCACCTAAAAGGCATTAGATTCAGTTTTGTTACTCATAACCCGCCATCTATTTGAATTTTTGTGCATCAAAATAAATGGAAAACTTAAACTACATGAGACTCAATTTTAACTATCAGTGTACAAAAACATCAAAAGATTGTAAAGCTACATGTAGAAGCTGAGATATTAAAGGTCGCTGGTTTAATCATCATTTAAACTCCTATGAAAAACTAAAAAAAACTCAAAATAATTTTTAATCATCATTTAAACTCTTACAAACATAAAATTAAAAAAGGATTTCTTTTTCATTTTAATTCAAGGGAAAAATTAAAAAAAATATCATAAACTATGTACACATTAATCTTCGTGCTTAGAGAAATGTATCATTCTTTATGAGCCAAATGAACTATATTTTACAACACAAAAGCAAAAACATTTTCACAAACTCAAAACTTAATAATGCCTAATTAAATGACACCTCAAATTTAAATTTATAAATACTTAAAGTGTCCCCAATTTTAGCAACTAAAATAAATACCACTTAATTATTCTTGAAAATCTTTTACTAAATTTTGATGTTGAATCTTTATTTTTGATGCATCATAACCATCTACACACATACAAAATATGATACACTTTAAGGTAAGATTGATATTTCACGTAACAAACATGATATGAAGTTGACTTCTGATTTTAGGTAAGTATTTAACTTTTCTTTTAACACTAGGATTGAGAAACTACCTTTATAACATGTTCTAGTAAAAGCATTGAGATTTTGTTATATACTCAATTTTCCCTAATGATTTAATTTAATCAAATATAAAAAATAGGGCCAAGAATAAAAGATAAATACAGTAGGATTCCAAAATTTAAATTATTATTGATTATGGATCAATTATCAAATTTTAAATATCATAGTAAGGGATGTACTAAGAGATTTAAAATTGATCTACTTTTTTTTTCTTTTTCAAGGTTGACATTAAAATGTTTTAAATAAACATTCAATTGGAAAAAATAAATCATATAAACTAAAAATGGGAATCAAGGAGTTTATTGCACAAAATTATATAATGAACAAAAACGCGTAACTAAAATAGGAAATAAAATCATCCCATTAATTATGCCATGTAGGATATTATAAAATTTTAACGCATCCAATACTGCTTGCAGCTCATGCTAAATAGTGATTGAGTGAAGGCTGGGAGAGTGTTGAGGAAGTAGTCTACAAGAGAAACAGTTATTTTGCCGTTATTTTGCATGCTGAAACTTGTCAAAAGTGGAAATTGTGGAAAGAAATTAGGATGACCAAAAGTAAAAATCGTGCAAAGAATTTGGGACTGAGGAAATATAAAATAAATAATATATCAAACTTATCTTAAATTATATCTTTATTTTAAGATAAAGTCATATGAATATACAAATTTGGGAGAGATGCAAGCAGTATGGTATATGTTGACACTTAATTTTGTCTAGGCACAAATTTTTGTTTAGTTCTAGGTTAGGATAATTAGTTTAGGGAGCATTTTCATTTTTAGAGGCAATTTGGGCAATTGTTAGAGCATCTAGGTCATTTTGGTCATTTTAGGGTTAGTTGGTCCAGTCACATATAAGTTACATTATTGTTCGCGTCATAAATCTTTAGGAATCTAGAATGGTCAATGAGGGTCAAAATAAGAATTAGCTTTGTTTAGGTACTAATTTTGAGTCCAAGAGGTCTTTTGGGGCTAGTTTAGGAAAAAAGTGAAAAGTTTGGGTGTGAATTAAAGGTTTATAGAAAGATTTAGAAGAAATTGGAAAGTTTGGACAAGTCTGCAAATTTCCAAGAGTTTAGGGCAAATCTAGCTTAACTTTTAAAATTCTAATGCAATTCTGGTGATTTTATGAAGTTCTGGGAAAGTTTGGAAATTTTACAAAATTTTGGGCAATTTGACAAATCTTAGAAGTTTTGGGTTGAATGGCATTTTCACATAAAGTTTGGGCCGGATCAACATCTTAAGAGTTTTTGTCGACTTGGAGTAGTATTTTGATTAGATTACATCCTAATTGATTTAAACCTCTAAACAACTTGAATTTTGATAAGGTTTAATCGCAAACTTGGCTGTTAACCACTTTCATGATACTGGCACTATAAATAGAGGCACTAGGCTCCCATTTGGTGTCTTGAGCTAATAAGCTCACATAGACCACCAAGGTACTAAGCCTCCCTATTTAACCTACCAATGATGCATTAAGCTTTCACTTGTGCCTTAACTCATAACTTGGCTAGGCCATAAGTGCACTATGCCTTCATCCATGGTACTCCATTATCTACCATTACTTGGTTCACACTAGTGGAGTAGCAATGACCATGGTTGGACTCATTTACTAAGTTTTTTGGAACCCTCCTAGGTGCACTAAGGTTACCGCATTGGAGCCTTAAATCCAAAGACCCAACTAGGCTTCCGCTGGTTCTAAACCTCGTACCAAACTAATGGTGCTTTATTGTGGCCAAACATACATTTACTTTGAACTAAAATACATCTAAACCTGAGCCACTCTAGGTTTGGTAAAGGCATGGATACGATAGCGCTCCCTTTTAACTTCACATGGAATTTAGAATTGCCTCAATCGGACACCCGAGCAAAAAGTTGTGAAGAAAATACTATTGGGTGTCAAAGTTGTCAGTGATGCTAATGAAGATGCATCACCACAACAAAAAACTCATAAGATTTTTCATGAAAACATTGGTGACACATCCTTAGCTATTTTGTACCTAGAAATTCCAGATATCACACCATAGCCCCTTTGGGGCCTCCCATGGCATTCCAATGGCCCCAGGGACGCCTTCAAATGCCTCAAACCTACATGTACGCATGCACTAGGCCATAATGCACCATTCAAACCAATCCTATAGTGCCCATAAATACCACACAAACCATCAAAACCTCACTAGTCCAACATGTTCATCATTATCCACCAACTAACACCATTCATAAAATTACTTGAATTCTACCACAAGCAAGTTATGAATGACATCAAATATGCATGAATCATTAATCCCTTACCTCAATTACATAAGAACTAGCAAGCATCGAGCACCACAAGCCAAGAATTTTGAATTCCAAAGGCTCCTTTAGGTTTCCCAGGTTCCAAGACACAAACAAGGTATATGACACCAAATTAACACTAACCCAATAAAACCTAAGCCTAAAATCATCAAACAAACAATAAAACTCCAATAATTTCATGTTACCTCTCACCCAAAATAGGGCACCTACTGGAAAACATGAAAAACACCTCCAAAACCACAAACCAAGCTTGAAATGACCTACCCAATGCTTGTAAGCCCCTTGGGCCTTCAAATTCCATCATAAAACTTTGATTTTGGTCAAGAATTGAGGAAGGAATTGTGAGGGCACGGTTGAACTTGGGAAAGGAAGGGAAAGAATGAGCAATGGCAGCCTCCCCCTTTTTTTCTTGCAAGTTTATAATCTTTAAACCAAACAAGCCACCAAACTTTTCTAAAATTTGCACAAAGCCCCATTCCCCAAATAGTAACTCATGGTCAATACTTGGCCAAACCTTACATACTTAGGCTAATTTTTGGGTTTTAAACTAGGATTAGGTTTTAAAACACATTGTTGACTCCCAGGACTCATCTCGACCCTTCGAGGTGCAAAAAGACCATTTTGGCCACTTTAGCCCCAGGCAAATCTAGTGCCATAAACCACCCAGAACCTATTAAACCTTTACTAACTTACTTGATTTTAATAATTCACCTTTAATTAAGGTATTTAAGCTAGGGACTTATGAACTTACCTTATTCACCGAGCAATCTGCTAGGAGGGCCATAACATTCTCTAATGTATCCCGATCAAACCTACCAAAGGGTGTTAGTCACACAACACAGAAACTACCAGACTTGCTCGGCTGATGCCCTCCGGGCACTTAAAGTCAAGCCTTGTTTCGTATAGGTACGATGGCCAATGCCTTTTTTGTGCTCACACTAGACTGTACACAAACAACTTATCATAGTTTTAGCCACCTTAACTTGATGTTACTCGGTCTGAAACACCTTAGTACAACCTTATTCTTGAAGACTATTGATAGCCGAAGGACTATCGCCTCTCCTAGAAGGTACCTCCTACCAAAAGCATGCTCGGGAAACCTGGCACCATCCGAGGGAGGCACTAGTACTGACCTCGGACTAGGCGAATTCCAGTGCCTCGAACTCGGGATTTAGCCTAGTACCCCAGAGAACTCCAAAGGTGCAAACAGCCCCCTCGGGGAATTAAACGGATCACCTTCGGGATAGAAGAACCAGTTACCGCAAGCAAGAGAGGATTTCCCGAAGGCGGAACCTCCGAGCTAGGCAGCTCCCTAAACTGCGGACATAACTCCCGAAGAAGGGTGTTCGTCTCAGAGAACGACCTCGCCCAAAGGACACCGGGAGTACGACAGGAGCATTTAAGGAGCCCCTGACACATCGCCCACAGACGCACCATGTCACCTCAAACGACGCTCTGACACGCCGACGCCGCCCAGGCCTTGTCACAACCTGTCTCGGACCAAGGCTTGAGGAAGCCTACAAACAACTACTTGTCCCCTATGCCCAAAGATACACAGCAGATCTGACCGAACACATGTCACGATCTGAACGGGCCAAACACTTCTATAAATACCAAAGAGCAGCTCCTTGCAAACGGTTGGTCAGTCAGTTGAGAGGATACGAACAGGCAAGGCCACTAAACCCTTGAGTGCTCTCTTTCCTTCACCTATGAGAAAACTGACTTGGGCGTCGGAGGCTCCTCCCCGGAAAAACATCCCGGGGACCTCCTAACCTTTCCTTTTGGGCTCTTCAGGTACCACTCCCTGGGAAACCTCCACTCCGGGCGTTCTCCTCCTCAGGAAGTCCCTCCAGAAACCACCATGTCCTCCAGCGAAGATGTCTCCGGACATCAACTATGGTATGGTGCTTCTCTATCCCCAACTTATGGGTACTGTTGTAGGTCTTTGACTACTCAAAACTTTAGTGCACGATAACTTAACAACCTTTTAGAAGCTTGTCCATTAACCTTACACCAATAAGATCTTTGTGAAAATTTTTCACCAACAAACCTCCTTCACTCTCTTCTCTATGCCAAAACCTACTAGTGTAAGCTAACTTAACAAGTTAAACTTGCCTGTTAACTTTAGGTTTGGCACCTAACACCAGATACCAAACCTCTTAGTGCAAGCTAGTTTAACAAGTATTAAACTTGTCCACTAACTCTTGCATAGTCAATTCCTTGCTCTAGGTGTGGTACCTGACAAATCCTAACATTCACTAGACTAAGTGTGTCACTAGTGTGCTATGGCCCTGCCACATACACCACTAGCACCCTAAGGCATACTCCGCTCCAAGCTCTACTATACTCCAGGGCTCTTCCAAATGAGCAAACTACCGAGAGTTGTAAGTCCCGACCACCCTAGAGTACGAGTCTTCTAATGCTCCCCCCGGATAGCCCCTATGCATCAGGCATACCGGTGTACTGGGCAGGGTATCCATGCATCAGCCAAGCATCATGATCCTATTACTTTCTCTACTCTGTAGCCTTTTACAACTGTATGCCTACAAGAAAAAACCTCTGTCGCATGAGTGCCAAGACCTCCAAGTAGTTAGTAGCCCTTGGGCCTTATCCGTGCCCCATTGGCTCATGCCACCCAGCACTTGGTGATTTAGCTACTGATAGACTACATAAGTCGAAGGCCTTGATGCTTCAGCTGCTCTACTCAAAGTATCCTAGGTGCTCGAAGGCTACACACTCAATCTTTTCACTTTCCTACACGAGGAGCCCAACACCTTATGCATGTCGAATTAGGTCTTCGGGTGTGTCCCTAGTACACATGCTTCTTAGCCACCAATAATTACCCCATACTCGAAGTAGCTATGGGCCTTTAGCTGAGTTACGAGGTACTACTTGATCCTAGGCTGACTTAGTCATCCTTGGCTTGGTAGTCAACTAAACACCTTGGCCCGTTCACTAGGCTCCTTGACCACATCCTAGGCCTCCTGACCTCTAACACTAACAAGCATCGCCACGATAATCATTTTTCACTTAAACTATGGTTACGAAGAGACATTTTTACATTCCATGCTTAGCTACCATACCATAAGTACACCATGCCAACCTCTCACTGGGATGATGTACCTGTAGCTTTGCCATGTCCACTCAACATACTTGGTAGGAGAACTAATGATAAATGTTAATTTTGTGGTCAAACATGTTGACTTTTTGTCAACTTTGACCACAATTTTCTACTTCATCACTCAATATTTTTGGCCAATTCTTATTTTGATCCTTTATTTTGTAGGTTGGAGAAGCGGACCATAGCATTGGAATGGCACCGGGACAAGCGGCACGAAAAACCGGAACATAAATGTCAACGGACATTATAACTGTGGCGCCTAGGCGCCAGGAGCGAGGCCTAGGCGCCACAGTATAAAGTCCTCTGCCAAGAAAAGGGCACTTTGGTGCCTAGGCTCCCAGCCATCCCTTCTGGCGCCGCTGTACCAGGTGCCCTCGAGCTCTGGCGCCTTGGCGCTAGTCACCCGGGAAAGTGGTCCCCTCCTCAAATTTGAACTCAAGCTTGCTATTGCCAAGGTTTTCTATCCAAAGGGGTTTGGTGAGTGAAAGGGACATCCTCTAGAGGAGAAGAATCTGGAACATAGCAAAGGGGAAGAGGAGCTTCTTCATCTTCTTCATCTTCATCTTGTTTTTCTTAGAACTAGTTTTGGGTTTTTTCCACCATAGTTAGTTTTCCTAGCTTTTCTTAGTTTCTTCTTGGTGACCATTGGAGCTAACTTGGAGATTGCTTGGAGTGCTCAAGGAGACTAGCTTGGAGACTTTGGATCCAAGAGCTTCTAGCCACCTTGGGTTTATTCTTTCATCTACCTTGTAGTTCTTCATGGATGCTATTATGTTCACTTTTATGATTATGTTTTATTTAGTTATGGAGTAGTCTTCTTTTGCACTTTCTATGGATGTAGCTATTTGGATTGATTATGTTGGATGAATTCATGGTTATGTGATGTTAAGTTTCTATCAAATGTATGTTTATTCTTCTCTTGAGCTTAATGTTGTGTTAGCTAGTTGATGGCCACAATTGGTTGCACTATAAATTGCCTCTAAACTCTTGGAAAAGATTAGAAGTAATTGGACCTAGGAGAAGAATTTAATGGCTATAGACTTGTTGGAAAATTAGTCTATGTCATTGGTAAAGGTAGATTGAGCTCTAATGCCTCTTTCCAAGCTTGTAATCGGATGGAAATCCATATTAAGTTTAGAATAGAGAGATTAATTCTTTCACTTGGAAAAGTAAGAATTGAGTTGAACAACTTTATCAACATACATTGAAAATTAACACACTCACCTAAATTCACCAACAAATCAAGACAAGTAGTGAACCCATAGGAAGTGTTCGTTCATGATTTGATAAAAACTACAAATTTTACATTGCATACTTCCATTCTAGGTTAATAGTATTCCATTTAGCTAAGGTTAGTCACTTGTTTAAGTTGCCTATATTGTCATCCAACTTTGATTGTTTAGCTAAAGTTTAACTTGAGTAATGGTACTTGGCATTCAATTTCATCAATCTTCGTGGGAACGATATCCACTCACCCATTTACACAACTACCGTGCACTTGCGGAATAGTGAGTTTAAAATTTCACTACAAGTTTTTGGCGCCGTTGCCGGGGATTGATTGTATTGATTTGTTCAATATCATTGCTAGAAGATTGACTCTAGACTAAACATTTATTTCTTTACTTATTTGTTGCCTTTGTGCTTGGATATTTCTTTGATAGGTACCATTGGTGTATGACCCGTTCCCAACACTCTACTTTGTTGCCATTCATTCCGGAGATTGAAAGACATCTTAGAGAGCTTAGAGCAACATCACACTTAGGAGAATCAAGCTCCACTCCTACATCCATGGAAGGTGGAGGTGATAATCTTAATGGTAATGGGTATAATGGTGGCAATGGAGGAAATGGAGGGATGGATCATCAAGATGGAGTCCATCCAAGAAATCCACAAATGCCTATTAGGGAGTACATCCGACCCTTGGTGACGGAGAATTATTCGGGTATTGTGAGGCCACCGGTTCAAGCCAACAACTTTGAGTTGAAGCCATCCTTGATTTCTCTCATCCAACAAAACCCATTTGGAGGCTTGGCTTTGGAGGATCCCAACACTCACATAGCGGATTTCTTGGAAGCTTGTGACACATTCAAGGCTAATGGAGTCTCCGCCGATGCTATTAGATTCCGATTGTTTCCTTTCTCACTCCGGGACAAAGCTAAAGGGTGGTATCAATCACTTCAACCGAGGAGCATTGCTACATGGAATGAAATGGCCGAAAAATTCTTGAGCAAGTTTTTTCCTCCATCCAAGGCCGCCCACTTGAGAGCTTCAATTGTGACATTCAAGCAACATGAGATGGAGTCTATTTCGGAGGCTTGGGAAAGATTCAAGGAGTTGCTTAGGAAGTTCCCACAACATGGATTCTTGGATTGGCAACAAATCCAACTTTTCTATGAAGGCTTAGTACCCACTTCAAGATTTATGATTGATGCTTCGGCCGGAGGATCCTTGATGTCAAAGACGGCCGGTGATGCTTTCCAAATTCTAGAACAATTGGCACTAAATGGAGAGCAATGGCCAGGAGAAAGAGCTCAACCAAGAAGAGGGGTACTTGAGGTTGATCAATTGACCGCCTTGTCGGCACAAATGGCTTCTCTCATGAATCAAGTGTCCAAGTTGACCAACAAAAAGGAGCAAACTATTGAGCAAGCCGCCACCTCTACCTCTAACACATATGGTGGACATATGGATATGGAGCTTGAAGAAGCAAATTTTATGGGCAACCAGAATTTTGGGTTTAGAGGCAACCAAATGGGAAATCAATATAACCCAAGTTGGAGAAACCATGAAAATTTCTCCTATGGTAACACAAGGAATGTGCAACAACCACCATCACCTCCCGGTTTTAACCAAGTCTCAATGGAGAAGAAGCCTTCTATGGAAAAAATTATATTGCAATTTATGAAGGAGACAAGAGAAAGAATGGAGAAGAATAAAGCCAAGACGGCTAGCTTGAGTGCTAACTTAGCTAGTATGGAGGCAAATGTGAGTGCAAGCATCAAGAACATGGAGAATGAAATTGGGCAATTGGCTTTGGTGGTGAAGACATCTCAAAAAGGGAAATTTCCTAGTGACACTGAGATAAATCCAAGAGAACATTGTCAAGCCATCAAACTTAGAGGAGGTAAGCAACTTGAAGATCCTTACAAGAATAGACCTTCTCAAGTCACTCCTATGGTTGAGAATGACGAGCAATTGGAAAAGGAACAAGTGGTGGAGTTGCCTCAAGAGCAACCATTTAAGGTTCAACAAGCCCCACCCAACCCACCTTTGCCTTTCCCACAAAGATTTCAAAAGAAGAAGCTTGAAGAGCAATATGGGAAATTCTTGGAGAATTTCAAGAAGCTTCACATAAACATTCCTCTCTTGGAAGCATTAACTCAAATGCCTAACTATGCCAAATTCTTGAATGACATCATTGCAAAGAAGAGAAAATTTGAAGATTATGAGACCGTCAAGCTTAGTGAAGAATGTAGTGCGGTGCTCCAAAGGAAACTTCCTCAAAAGCTTAAAGACCCGGGAAGTTTCGTAGTACCTTGTTCTATTGGACCATCTTCTCATAATATGGCATTGTGTGATCTTGGTGCAAGCATTAATCTTATGCCATTATCATTTTTTAGGAAATTGGAGTTGGGTAAAGTTAAGCCATCCACCATATGTCTTCAACTTGCCGATCGATCATTGACATATCCAAGAGGAGTGGTGGAGGATGTGCTTGTAAAGGTTGGAAAATTTGTATTTCCGGTGGATTTTGTTGTACTTGATATGGAGGAGGACCGGGACATTCCTTTTGTGGCAACGTCGGGTTTTCGGGAGTCGCCACCAATCTGTTTCACCTAGGTCGATTGGACACCTTAAAATTGGTCTGCGAGAGTTCGGGGATCGGGAGTACGGTTACGCTAAAACAACTTTGTTATAGCGCCCAAAATTGGCACCTTAGTTGATTTTAATTTTGTTTTGCTTTGCTTTTAGAAAATATTCAGTTAATTTTCAAACTAGAAATTTTAACTGAATTAATCGGATGCGGATTTTTAAATTAATTTATATAAAATTTGATACTTCCGAACCATGGACTCTGCCGAGTCATTTGGACACGGAAGATTTTGATTCCGAACCATGGACTCTGCCGAGTCATTTGGACACGGAATTTGGTGAAATTTTAAACAATTTTATCCATATTGTAAAAAAATATGGATTTTTATCTTTTTATTTAATTTATTTATTTTAAAAAGTTTGATATTTTCCAAACCGTAGATCCTGCCGGATCATCCGGATATGGAAATTGATTTATCGTAATTATTTAATTCTTATTATTATGAAATTAATTTTTAAATGGTAATTCTTTTTGTTTATGAATGATTTTTAATACTAACTAAAAAATTTATCTTTATATTTTTACTTCTTTTTTTACTTTCTTTCTTTTTCTTCTTTTTTACTTATTTTTACTTTTTTTTAATTTTCTTTTAATTTCTTTTCTTTTCTTTCTTTTTTATTCTTTTCTTTCTTTCTTTTCTTTTTATTTTTCTTTCTTTTATCTTTCTTTCCTTTTTCTTATCTTTCCTTTCCTTTCTTTATCTTATCTTTCTTTTATTTTTCTTTCTTATCTTTCTTTTATTTTTCTTGTCTTTTCTTTCTTTCTTTTCTTTTTCTCATCTTTTCTTTTATTTTTTTTATCTTTCTTTTCTTTCTTATCTTTCTTTTATTTTTCTTTCTTATCTTTCTTTTATTTTTCTTATCTTTCTTTTTTTATTTTTTTTTATCTTTCTTTTCTTTCTTATCTTTCTTTTATTTTTCTTTCTTATCTTTCTTTTATTTTTCTTATCTTTCTTTTTTTTTTTTCTTGTTTACTTTTTTTGTTTTCTTGTTTAATGAAAGATATTTATTATTTTAAAGGATTACTCAATTTATAAAAGAATTAAAAAAATAATAATTAATTTTTATTTAATAAGAAGTTAATTTAAAAGAATTAAAGAGTTTAAAAATAAAAATTTTGATCATGGTACAGGGCGTTGTTACTCAGCCAGACCCTCTTCACCAGGTGAAGCAGCTCAAAAGCGGGCACGAGACAGTTTCCAGCCAATATACCATGAACTAAAAATTTTTTATTTTTTTTATTTTTTATTTTATTATTATTTTTTATTATTATTATTTTTTATTATTTTTTTTTATAAAAGATTAACCAAAAGTAATTGTTTTATTAAGAGAATCAAAAATTTATATGTATATTTTAAACAAAAGAAGAAAAGTTTTGATATTTATTTAATTTATTTTGGAATAAAAGATTATTTAACCGAAAACTTATATGTATTTTAAAACAAAAGTCTTGATATTTTTATTTTTTATATTCTTCTTTGTTTGATGAAAGATTTATTTTTTTTTTATTTTAATTTATATTTCTGAAAATATATCTAATCAATAAGTCAAAAATATTTAAGAGAAAATTCAATTATTTTTGTTTTATTTTGTATTATTTTGAAATTATTTGATTAAGATTTTTATAAAGGAAACAAAAAGTTATATCTTTTAATAAGTAAAATATTACTGAATAAAATATGAACCCAAAATTTTTATTCTTTTCATTCTTTTTATTAATAAAGAAAACTAAAAAAATTATATTTTAAAAGAAATAAATAAAATATTACTGAAAAATATTAACTCAAAATTTACTCTTTTTATTCTTTTTATTAATAAAGAAAACTAAAAAAAGTTATATTTTAAAAGAAATAAATAAAATATTACTGAAAAATATTAACCCAAAATTTACTCTGTTTATTCTTTTTATTAATAAAGAAAACTAAAAAAAGTTATATTTTAAAAGAAATAAATAAAATATTACTGAAAAATATTAACCCAAAATTTTCTCTTTTTATTCTTTTTATTAATAAAGAAAACTAAAAAAAGTTATATTTTAAAAGAAATAAATAAAATATTACTGAAAAATTTCGTCCGTCTTAGCTAGCCATTGAGAACCTTCTCGCCGCCTAAACTATGTGGTTAAGGAAAATTTTTTTTTTTAGAGCCTCTGCGATAAGAACTCTCCTATCGTTGAAGGGAAAATTTGATAATTTTGAGGTTAAGGGTCCTACCTTAGAACCTCGACAATAGGAACTCTTCTATCGTTTAAAGGAAAATTGATTGTTTTGAGGTTAAGGGCCCTACCTTAGAACCTCGACGATAGGAACTCTTCTATCGTTTGAAGGAAAATTGATTGTTTTGAGGTTAAGGGTCCTACCTTAGAACCTCGAGTTCCTATCGTTTGAAGGAAAATTGATGATTTTGAGGTTAAGGGTCCTACCTTAGAACCTCGACAACAGGAACTCTCCTATCGTTTGAAGGAAAATTGTTTGAATGAGGTTAAGGGTCCTATCTTAGAACCTCGACGATAGGAACTCTCCTATCGTTTGAAGGAAAATTGATGATTTTGAGGTTAAGGGTCCTACCTTAGAACCTCGACAACAGGAACTCTCCTATCGTTTGAAGGAAAATTGTTTGAATGAGGTTAAGGGTCCTACCTTAGAACCTCGACGATAAGAACTCTCCTATCGTTTGAAGGAAAATTGATGATTTTGAGGTTAAGGGTCCTACCTTAGAACCTCGACGATAGGAACTCTCCTATCGTTTGAAGGAAAATTGTTTGAATGAGGTTAAGGGTCCTACCTTAGAACCTCGACAATAGGAACTCTCCTATCGTTTGAAGGAAAATTGTTTGAATGAGGTTAAGGGTCCTACCTTAGAACCTCGACGATAGGAACTCTCCTATCGTTTGAAGGAAAATTGTTTGAATGAGGTTAAGGGTCCTACCTTAGAACCTCGACGATAGGAACTCTCCTATCGTTTGAAGGAAAATTGATGATTTTGAATGAGGTTAAGGGTCCTACCTTAGAACCTCGACGATAGGAACTCTCCTATCGTTTGAAGGAAAATTGATGATTTTGAGGTTAAGGGTCCTACCTTAGAACCTCGACGATAGGAACTCTCCTATCGTTTGAAGGAAAATTGATGATTTTGAGGTTAAGGAAAATTCTTTTAACCTCGACGATAGGAACTTTCCTATCATTTGAAAATTTGATTGAATGAGGTTAAGGAACTCTCCTTGAACCTCGAGCGAAATTTATATGAAAGCAATTAGAATTGGAATAATTTTATTCGAAAGTGTGAATTTGCATAATAGGCGAGTGCGAAACTTTAGACTTCGATAAAATGAGTGAATCTTGATGATGACAATATCGCTAACAAATTATGTAAAGGGAACGGATGTTTGGAATCAATATCCAAGGTTCATCTAATATTTTCTTTAGTAAATATAGATTCGCTTGAGAGATATGTCATCCAAATAAGGTTGAAGCTTAACTATCCCAAAATGTTATGCCTAGTAGACCTAATAGGATGCGTCTCAAGAGCAATAAAAATTACTCTTTACTCAGCCATTCCAACCTAAAGGCATTGTCCTATGGTTTTAATATCAGCATGGACGAAACTATCTTATAAGATAAAAAAAAGAAATTCCCTAAAAGAAAAACTAAAACACGAAAGAAAATGCTGATAATAAAACTAAAGGACAAGCAAAACGGATCGGATCACTTCTTCTTCCACAATACTTCAACAGGGTGAGTAGAGGACCATTATGGGAGTGAACTGGTCGGGAAAGACTGTCGTGTCCAGTCTATCTGAATCATTGCTGGATCTGGTTCAGGAACAAAAGCTTGTATTTTATCTAACAATTCTTCAGCAGTTGTTGCGGATATTATGATTCGCCGTGCTACTCTTGATATGAAATTCTTCTGCATAGCATAATCCATAAAAGCTATCAGACCTGTAAAGAAATTGTTAACATTTAAAAGCCCAATGGGTTTCTTATGCAAATTAAGTTGGGCCATGGAAGCAATTTGAAAGACTTCTCCTAATGTGCCAAAACCACCTGGTAGAGCGATAAAAGCATTTGTAACACACGCTCTTGCAAATTTTTAACCACTAATTCTTCTCCAATCGTGCCCCCAGAAATAAATTTCAGAGGTCCAGGGATAATGCCCAGAACTTGACTTCCTCCTAGAGATGCTGCTGATGCTACACCTCCCATTAATCCGACACTACCTCCTCCATAAACTAAATGTATTTTTCGCTCAGCTAATACTCTACCCAAATGGTTGGCTGCTTTTAAATACTCTTCATCTTTTCCAGGAAAAGCCCCAGAAAATACACAAATACTTCGGGATTTACGAGTTGGGGTTTTCTCCATTCCTATCCTTACCCTTGTGAGAAAAGAGGATATATTTATAGAGATGAAGAGATAAGGCAATAATTTTGTTTTTTCAAGAATGGATACATTATTGCCAGCTATTCATAGTAGTCACGGGTATGACTCTGGTCAGGTATGGGTACACTATCGTTAAAAGAGGAGGAAAATTTTCAAAATGGCTGCTAGCATGTACAGTAGTCGCGACTGTAGCTTATGTCAGGAGTAGGTACATGATTGTCGGATGAGAAGGAAAATTTCAAAAGTGGCAGGTATATACAGTAGTCATAATTATAGCTCGTGTCAGGAGTGGGTACATTATGGGAGGAAAATTTCAAAAGCGTCAGCTAGCATGTACAGTATCGTGACTATGGCTTATGTCAAGAGTGGATACATTATTGCTGAAAGAGGAGGAAAATTTCAAAAGCGACAGCTAGCACGTACAGTAATCGTGACTTTGGTTCATGTCAGGAGTGGATACATTATTACCAAAAGGGGAGGAAAATTTCAAAAGCGACAGCTAGCACGTACAGTAATCGTGACCTTGTTCCGTCTTCTACTAGCTTTGCGTCCAGTAACGGCTTCAATGCTTTCTATGAATTAGTGATTTGCATCTCATCTAGCTTTTTCACAAACTGGCAAACAGGGTCGTTTAGGGTCAGATTCCCAAGACTGTAACGTTCTCGTTCTTTTTGGAGAATTATCCATAATCCAACAACCTCGAATTGCACTATTTCGCAAGAATGCGCTTCAAGAACCTCTCGGATATCTTCCAGAGATTCCTTACGCAAGCCATTCTTGATGAATTTTATTCTATCATTACGATTTCTGGTGATCACTCCTGGAGAACGACATTTATTGCCGCAAATCCACCATCCACAATTATGACAAACGCCTAGCCTCTTTGCTCTTCTTTTTTTGGCATAAGCGCTTTTACCAAAGCCAGGCATACGGGGAAAGAACGCTTCTGGAACTTCACCAGCTGAACGAACCTTAGCTTCAATTAGCCACCGCACATTATCAGGAATGCCTTTGTGCATAAATAGTCGGAATCGTTCACATCTAGCTTGATAAACCTTTTTAAGAACATTTATTGGGAAAGAAGGGAAATATTTTCGTAGAGCAGAAAGAGAAGGCTCCATTGATGAAGGAGGCATTTAAGAGAAAAAGAAAGAAATTAGTGATTGTGGGAAATGGAAATAACTGACTTTGGGAGTTATGGAGTACCGTATCCAGAAGGAAGAACACGCATTTATAGTGATGAAAGGATAATGCGTTTATTACACTTACGGAAGTAAGTACATTATTGCCAAAAGAAAAGACAAATGACAGCTTATATGTACAGCAATCATGACTGTGGCTCTCATCTTCCACTAGTTTATGTCTAGTAATGGCTTTAATGCCTTCATAAGTCGGGGATTTGCTTCCCATCCAGTTTTCTCACAAACTGGCAAACAGGGTCATTAAAAGTTAGATTTCCAAGACTGTAACGATCCTGCTCTTTACGGAAAGTCCACCATAAATCCATAATTTCCCATTGCACTATTTCACAAGAATGTGTTTCAAAAGTTAATAGGATATCATCCAAAGATTCCTTACGCAGGCCGTTCTTGATGAATTTTCTTTTATCTTCATGATTTCTGGAGATGTATCCTAAAAAGCGACATTTAGTATTACAATTCCATCGTCCACATTTATGACAGACACCTAGCCTCTTTGCTCTTCGCTTTTTGGCATAAGCGCTTTTACCAAAGCCGGGCATACGGGGAAAGAACGCTTCTGGAACTTCACCAGTTGAACGAACCTTAGCTTCAATTAGCCACCGCACATTATCAGAATGCCTTTGTGCATAAATACTCTGAATCGTTCACATCTGGCTTGATAAATCTTTTTAAGAACATTTATTGGGAAAGAAGGGAAATATTTTCGTAGAGCAGAAAGGGAAGGCTCCATTGATGAAGGAGGCATTTAAGAGAAAAAGAAAGAAATTAGTGATTGTAGGAAACGGAAATAACTAACACATATTTATAGTGATGAAAGGGATAATGCGTTAATTACACTTACAGAAGCAAGTACATTATTGTCAAAAGAAAAGACAAATGACAGCTTATATGTACAGGAATCATGACCGTGACTCTCATCTTCTACTGATTCATGTCCAGTAATGGCTTCAATGCCTTCTATAAGTCGGGGATTTGCTTCCCATCTAGTTTTCTTACAAACTGACAAACAGGGTCGTTTAAAATCACATTCCCAAGACTGTAACGGTTTCGTTCTTTATGGTAAGTCCTCCATAAACCGATAATTTCACCTTGCACTTTTCCACAAGAATGCGTTTCAAGAGTCTCTCGGATATCTTCCAGAGACTCCTTACGCAGGCCATTCTTAATGAATTTTCTTTTATCTTCACGATTTATGGAGATGTATCCTAAAGAGCGACATTTAGTATTACAATTCCATCGCCCACATTTATAACACACGCCTAGTCTCTTTGCTCTTCGCCTTTTGGCATAACGGCTTTTACCTAAACCGGGCATGTGGGGCATAAATGCATCTGAAACTTCACCCGCCAAACGGACCTTAGCTTCAATTAACCACTGCACATTATCGGGAATGCCTTTGCGTGTAAAAACTCTGATTCTTTCACATCTAGCAAGGTAGATCCTTTTAGGGACTTTTAGTGGGAGGGAAGGAAAGTATTTTCGCAGTACAGAAAGGGTAGAATCCATTGATGAGAGAAGAATTTGAGAGAAGAGGGAAATGAATCAGTTATTGCAGGAAACTGCAATAACCGACTTTAGAAGTCACGGGGTATCTTATCTGTTGTTTAATCAGAAGGAAGAACACGCATTTATAGTGATGAAAAGGGATAACGTGTCGATTACACTTAGGGGAGCATGTACATCTGTCAAAAGAAAATGCAAATTTTTCCAAATATAACAAACTGTATGTACAGTAATTGTGACTGTGGCTCACATCTTCCACTGGTTTTACGTCCAGTAACGGCATTAACGGCTTCTATGAGTCGAGGATCTGCTTCCCATCCAGCTTTCTTACAAACCGGCAAACAGGGTCGTTTAAAGTCAGATTCCCGGGACTGTAACGATCTCGTTCTTCATGAAAAATACTCCATAAATCAAGAATTTCACGTTGCACAGATCCACAAGAATGCGTCTCAAGAGTCAATTGGATATCATCCAATGAGTCCTTACTCAAGCCATTCTTGATGAACCGTATTTTATCTTCTCGATTATTGGAGATCATTCCTAAAGAACGACACCTAGTTTTACAAGTCCACCTACCACATTTATGGCAGACTTGTAATCTTTTCGCTCTTCTTTTTCTGGCATAAGAACTTTTGCCAACACCAGGCATGTAAGATGCAAATGTCTCTGGGATTTCACCTGCCAGACGAACCTTGGCTTCGATTAACCACCGTACATCTTCAGGTATTCCTTTGTGCATCAGAGCTCTTAATCGTTCACAGCGAACTTGGTAGATCTTTTTTAGGATGTTCATTGGGAGAGAAGGGAAATACTTTCGCAAGGCGGAAAAAGTAGGATCCATTTTCTAGGAGGAAGTAAAAGAAAGAAGGGGTGAAGGTATCAGTTATTATGGGCAACTGAGAGAACCGACTTAAGAGTCACGGAGTACCGTATCCGCCGTTTAACCGGAAAAGTGGATCCTACTTTATTTTAGTATCATAGATATTTCTTATCTTTGATATCTCATCAGGCATGACATTGATCCAGTCCTTGATTATTGAATCCATTGTCTGCTTTCGACGACAATATTTCTCGATATCCGCACTTATCTTTGACCATAGCTATTTCTTATCTTGGATACCGCTAAGCTGGCGTCAATTCTGTCAATCCCGGTGTAGCCTCGATTATTGAATTGATTACCAGGATTTTGACAATATTGTCTACTTTATCCTTGAATTGCTGATGGGGCTGGGTCCACTATATCAGCTGTGCATCCAGCGGTAGATTGGTAAAAACGGATGTCACTGAGACGTCAGCTTATACTGCTGTGACTGTGCGGTGGATACGCTTCCCATTTGATCCTTGTTCTGTATGCCATGCATGCATGATGTGAAATGCATGAATGCAGAGCATGTGTAACTGATGGATTTATTTTTTTATATCTTTGCTTTACTGGATCCTCTTTGTAATTGCCTTCTATCGTTGAATCTCTTTATGCTTTCCAACTGTTGTCCATTGTTTCACTTTCCAGCTGTTGTTCATTGTCTCGCTTTCCAGCTATTGTCCATTGTCTCAAAAGCCTAACTCTTTTCAAAAATCTTCTTTCCTTGATTTGTTCTTAAATTTTGGCTTCAATTTCCTTAATGTCCGCCTCGTAATTTATGCCTCTCTGGATAATTGTCCCTGTTGAGATATTCGTGAGTATGATTCTTTCTTGCTGACATGGACGTGTTAAGACTTCTGAAGCGATCATTCAGGCTACCACCAAGGCTATCTCCCAAAGATTTGTTACTCCTTCTTCTTTGTTAGCCTATGTTCTGTGCCGCTCGCAAAGCAGGACCTCAATCTTACCTGTTTTAATTCATAAAGCTTATCAAAGTAATCTACGGTCTTTGTTTTTTTCTAAGTTTTAATTATTACTATTCTTCCTCAAAAGTCATAATTTATTGCACACTTAAGGCTAGTAAGAATGTGAGATTTGAAGGAAAAGAACTGGATAGAAGCGACTTTAGCATTTTGAACGTGAGAATCTAAGGTAAGTTAAAAAAAATTGGCTTTTTATTTATGGGTAATATGAAAATCTTGGGTACAGATAGATAATGAAAGTGTAAGAGAAGAAAGCTTTCTTTGACAACTTTGATCAAATAAACTTTGGTAACCCTGTATCCACTTCTCCCGTTCTGTTTGAAAATTTCTTCATTATGCAAAGTATTTCTTTACTGCATCCGAATTTACTGGCTTCGGTAATTCTCGTCCATCCATTTCTGTCAGAATTAGTGCCCCTCCTGAAAATGCTTTCTTCACGACATATGGCCCGTCATAATTTGGTGTCCATTTTCCTCTTGAATCATGTTGCATGGGTAAAATTTTCTTGAGCACTATGTCACCCTCGTGAAATTGTCGTGGGCGAACCTTTTTGTTGTAAGAATGAATCATCCTTCTTTGATAAAGTTGCCCATGGCAGAGGGCTATCATTCTTCTTTCATCAATTAGATTTAATTGCTCGTATCTAGCTTTGACCCATTCTGCTTCTCTTAATTGAGTATCCATTAGTACCCTTAATGAAGGAATTTCAACTTCGATGGGCAATACAGCCTCCATACCGTATACCAGAGAAAAAGGTGTTGCTCCAGTAGAAGTACGGGTAGAAGTTCTATAAGCATGTAGTGCAAAAGGTAACATCTCATGCCAGTCCTTGTAAGTGACGATCATCTTTTCAACAATTCTCTTGATATTTTTATTGGCCGCTTCTACTGCACCATTCATCATTGGTCGATAAGGTGCCGAATTGAGATGTTTGATTTTGAACTGCCGGCACAAAGTCTGCATCATTGCATTGTTCAGGTTCGTGGCATTGTCTGAGATGATACATCCGGCGGCCCATAGCGACAAATGATTTCTTTCTTAATGAACCGGCATACCACCTTTTGAGTCACACTTGCATATGACATAGCTTCTACCCATTTAGTGAAGTAGTCAATTGCCACTAGGATGAATTTTTGACCATTGGAAGCTTTAGGGGTAATGGCTCCAATGACGTCAATTCCCCACATGGCAAAAGGCCAAGGTATTGCTGTTACATTAAGAGGGGTAGGTGGAGCTTGGATCTTGTTGGCATATATTTGACATTTGTGACATTTTCTCACGTGATTAATACAATCACTTTCCAATGTGAGCCAATAGTAGCCAGCCCTCATTATTTGTCTTGCCATGGTATGACCACTAGTGTGTGCTCCACATATTCCAGAATGAACTTCTTCCATGATCTTTCGTGCTTCATGAGTATCTACACAGCGAAGTAGCATCGAGTCTGGGGTTTTCTTGTATAGTATGTCTAGGTTTAAAAGAAAACCCATTGACAATCTTCGTAGAAATTTCTTGTCATTTTCTGATGCTTCTAGTGGATATGTTCGTTCTTGGAGGTATTTCTTGATATCATGATACCAAGGCTTTCCATCCAATTCTTCTTCGATGCTCATGCAATAAGCTGGAGAATCTATTATTTTCATTTCGAACACAGGAGTATGCTCAGGGTCGCTTATCTTGTACATAGCAGCCAAAGTAGCTAAAGCGTCTGGGATTTGATTATCTTCCCTTGGAAGATGATGGAAACTTATACTGTTAAATCTTCGAGTCATGTCTATTATAAGCTTTTGGTAAGGGATTAATTTTGAATCTCTTGTCTCCCATTCTCCATTGATTTGATATATGACTAATGCGGAATCCCCATAGACTCGGAGATCTCGCACTTTCAAATCCAATGCCATTTGGAGTCCCATAGCACATGCTTCATACTCTACTATATTGTTGGTACAAGGAAATGTAATTTTTGCTGTGAGGGGAAACTGCTCTCCGCTTGGAGAGATGAGTATAGCTCCGATCCCTTGTCCCAAAGCATTAGATGCTCCATCGAATGCCATTTTCCATGTTTCATTTTCTTCATCGACTTCTTGTTCTATTGTCATTATATCTCCATCAGGAAAGTCCATTCTCATGGGCTCATAATCCTCCAATGCTCTATCAGCCAGATATTCAGCGATCACACTTCCTTTTACGGCCTTTTGGGTGACATACTGTATGTCGTATTCAGATAACAGCATTTGCCATTTTGCAATCCTGCCTGATAAAGCGGGTTTCTCGAAAATGTACTTAATGGGATCAGTCTTGGAGATCAGCAATGTGGTGTTGTTGAGCATGTAGTGTCGTAGTCGATGTGCTACCCATGCAAGGGCACAACAGGACTTTTCTACTATTGAGTATTTAGCTTCATATGTGGTAAGCTTTTTGCTCAAATAGTAAATTGCATGCTCCTTCTTGCTTGTCTCATCACGTTGACCCAATACGGATCCTAATGAAGAATCCTGTATGGATAAATATAGAATCAATGGTTCTCCGGATCGAGGTGGTATCAAGACTGGTGGATTTGATAGATATCGTTTGATTTTCTCGAACGCTTCTTGGCATTCGTTATTCCACTCAATCGGATTGTTCTTCTTTAGTGATTTGAAAAACGGTTCACACTTGGACGTCAATTGTGATATGAACCTTGCTATGAAGTTGATTCTACCCAGAAAACTTCTTACTTGTTTTGGAGTCTTCGGGGGTTGCATTTCTTGTATCGCTTTGACTTTACTCGGGTCAACTCGAATCTCGTCCTTGCTGACTATGAAACCCAATAACTTTCCTGAAGAGGCTCCAAAAGTACATTTGGCAGGATTCAACTTCAATTGATATTTGCGAAGTCTATCGAATAGTTTTCTTAGCACTTTTAGATGCCCCCCAGCAGTGAAAGTTTTGGCGATCATGTCGTCCACATATACTTCAATTTCTTTATGCATCATGTCATGGAACAATGTGACCATGGCTCTTTGATATGTAGCACCAGCATTCTTTAACCCGAAAGGCATCACCTTATAGTAGAAGGTACCCCAAAGGGTAATAAAAGCAGTTTTTATCATGTCATCTGGATCAAGTTTGATTTGATTGTATCCAGAAAAACCATCCATGAAGGAAAAGTAGGAGTTTCCTGCGGTATTATCCACCAGTGTATCAATATGAGGAAGTGGGAAGTTATCTTTAGGACTGGCTTCGTTCAAAGGCCGGTAGTCCTGACAAACTCTTAGTTTCCCACTTTCTTTCTTTTCGACTGGGACAATGTTAACCACCCATTCTGTATATTCAGCGACCCCAAGGAATCCTGCATCCCACAGCTTTCGAATCTCGTCTTTTACTCTTAAGATTAACTCCGGCTTTAATCTTCGTAACTTCTGTCTGACAGGCTTCGCCCCAGGCTTCAAGGGTATTTTGTGTAGTACTATGTCTGAGCTTAAGCCGGGCATATCTTGGTATGACCAGGCGAATAAATCCACATATTCTTTCAATAAATGGACTAATTCTTCTTTTTCTTCAGGAGGGAATAAAGTGCCAATCTTGACTTCTTTTACATCCTGACTATTTCCCAGGTTGAATACCTCAGTTGGTTCTTGACTTGTTGCTCTTTCTTTTTCATCTCGCTTAATCATTTTTAATAGCTCAGGAGATACTTGAAGATCTTCGTCATCCGAGTCGGTAGTGTTTACAGGATTATCAAAGTTCATTCTTTCATTGTCATCAAAGAGAGTTTTGGGTCTGCATTATCCAGAGAGAAAAGAAAAAGAAAAAAAAAATGGCACGAATGAGATGGATGCAAACTGGTACTTTATTTACAATGTGCATAAATCACAACTTTATTGGAATAAAAAGCAATAACTAAAAGGTTCACTTAAACAAAGACTACACCCTATTGATTGAACCTTTCTTTAGGAGGTTTTTACTATTAGATTACTTTGGAAAGCTTTCGATTATAACAGGCAGTTCTATCGCCTCCCAATTGTTCAGCACATCTCGTGGGCCACAAGGTTGAACGAGCTCCTCCTCTTCAGGTGAATCGCTGATGATTGCCTGAATAGAAAGACTTTCAAAAGACTTGTTGATGTTGATAGTCAGCTTGCCTTCATTGTCATTTTTCGGAATGAGACCACCACTCACGAACGTTTCGGTGATTTCAGGGATATCCAGATTTCTTTCCTGGAGAGGATGCCCTGTTAATCGTGCAATCCTCTTTTCTCTTTTTTCAGCTATTGCCTTCATTTTATCATGTCTTGTCGGTGTGAAGCCTAGGCCGTATTTCCCTTCATTTGCGGATATTTTCAATGGCTCTAGGATTCCTTGTAAATCTTGTCCCAAACCTAACCCCGGTGAGTATCCTCCTTTTATCATGAGTTTGGCGACCATGCGACTTGTTTTAGAGATGTTAGGAACGGGTTCTTCTCCATATTCACTGACATAAGCAGCATTGACAATCTCAAAAGACCTGAAGGAGCAATCAGGTATATTTTCATTGACCTCAACATATTGAGCATCCGCAGGTCTAGATAGCAGAATGTCTTCTTCAGCAAAGACTGTGATTATCTTTCCTTCAATGATGAATTTCATTTTTTGATGTAATGAGGAAGGAATTGCTCCAGCCATATGGATCCATGGTCTTCCCAGTAGACAAGTGTAAGATGGAGAAATGTCCATGACTTGGAATGTGATATGGAAAAGACAGGGACCAATCCCAATTGGTAGCTCTATTTCTCCAACCACATCTCTCTTTGTTCCGTCAAATGCTCGAACAACAATATGACTGTTGTTGAGGTGTGATGGGTCTAAACCGATCTTATGTAAAGTTTCTAATGGCATTACATTTAGAGCTGATCCATTGTCGATCAGAACTCTAGCCATAATCCGATCTTTGTATTTAATCGAAATATGTAGAGCCTTAGAGTGACCCCTTCCTTCTGCTGGTATCTCATCGTCAGTGAATGTGATGAGATTTTGTGCCGTGATGTTGTTGACAAGGTGGTCAAAGTTGTTCACGGAGATATCTTGTTCAACATAAGCCTTATTCAGGACTTTGAGAAGAGCTTCTCGATGGGCATCAGAACTTAAGAGCAATGAAAGTATGGAGATCTTTGCTGGCAGACGGTTCAACTGCTCCACGATGCTGTATTCACTTTGCTTTATGAGTTTGAGAAACTCAGTAGCTTGTTCATCTGTTACTGCTCGAGGCATCTCTTGCTCTTTAGATGTGTTAATAGGTCCATTTGCTGGATCCGTAACATTCTTCTCTTGTTGGAGCTTGTTCATTTGCTCGAGAGAATAACACCGACCACTTCTAGTCATGCCCCCAACTTCTAACGGAGTTGATGTGATGTTAGAAGTATAGCCATAGTTCCATGGAACAGTTTTGTCTGATTTGTACGGGAATGGCTTTGGAACTTGAATTCTTAAAGGCTTGAGAGCAGATTTTGAGATTGGAATGACTAGTGGCCTTGGCATGACATTGACTTCTTGTTCTTTAATTATCACATTCACGTCATCCTCTTTATCTGACATAAAAACGATGATTTGGGAGGAGTCCATGAGACTTTGTAGACTTTTACGGAATTCTGGGCATTCTTGGATAGAATGACTCTTACTGTTATGAAAGTTGCACCATTCCTCATGCTCGACTTCTTTATTTCCAGAAGACTTTCCTATGATAATCCCTTCTTTCACAAGGCATGAATATACATGCTTAAGAGGGGTTATGATATCATTGACTGTTTTCTTCATCGGCCAGTATTCTTCCATCATATTGACTGGTTTGGCTTGATGAGGAGGCAATGGATTATGAGTGACGTTTGGTTCATCGGAAAAGTCCAACCACTTTGACTCAATTAATTGTTGGACTATACGCTTCAATGCTATGCAATTTTCGAGTCCGTGGCCCACGGCACCATCATGATATGGGCAATTTAGTTTAGGGTCATACCATGTTGGATATGGGGGTTCGAATGGCCTTGTGGGAATTGGGTGAATGAGTTGGCTCTGGATGAGTTTTGGATATAACTCAGTGTAAGTCATGGGAATCGGTGCGAAAATTTCTCTTGGTCTTGGTGTAGGCATTGGAGGAGTCGGAACAGGTGGCCGTAACTGATTAGGCCTGTTGAGAGGATAATTGTTGGGTCTATTGGGAAGATAATCACTGGGCCTATTTGGAGGATAATCATTGGGCCTATTGGTAGGATAATAATTGGGCCTGTTGGCAGAATAGGATAGGCGAGGTCCGGTAGCCACGGTACCCACGAGGGGAATCCCTCTTCCTCGTCCGATTTGTTGTATTTCTTCATCTTTTCTTCTGGATGGTCCTCCTCTTTTCATAGGATCACTAAAGGACTCAGTAATCTTCCCGGTCCTGATACCATGCTCGATCCTTTCTCCAGACATGACTACGTTGGAGAAGTTAGTTGCCGCATTGCCAATAAGTTTGTCATAATATGGGTATTTCAGTGTCTGGACAAACAAAGTGACCATTTCTCTTTCTGTCATGGGTGGCTGTACTTGTGCAGCTAAGTCCCTCCATCGTTGGGCGTATTCCTTAAAAGTTTCTGTTTTTTTCTTCTCCATGTTTTGGAGAGTTTGGCGATCCGGAGCTAAGTCCATAACATGTTTATAGTTGCCGATGAAGGCCTGAGCAAGGTCATTCCAAGTTTTTATGTTTCTTGGACCTTGGCTTAGATACCACTGTAATGCTGATTTTGTGAGACTTTCCTGAAAAAGTGCGATCCACACCTTCTCATCTTTGGTAAGTGGTTGTAGTCTTCTGAGAAACAAAGTGATGTGAGTGATGGGATCACTCGTTCCATCGTATTTTACGAAATCTGGCACCTTAAAATCTGAAGGGATTACGACGTCTGGCACTAAGCAGAGGTCATCCACTGAAAGGGATCCGAATATAGTGCCTCCTTCAATGGCTCTCAGTCTTTTCTCTATTGTCTCGATTTTTTGAGATTCTGCTTCATCTTTTGGTAATGTCTTCTTCTCTTCCTGTACAGTGTCTTGTTTCAGGTGAACACTAGCAGAGGGTCCTGATTCTTGAAACAGGTTTTCTTGGACTGAGACTCGTTGCGGGGTGAATCCCGGGGGATAAGTGGGATCTTGTACTTCTTTGATGGGGACTTGAGTTGCTTTCCCTTTGATTAATTCCATCAATTGTTTCATCTGTTCTGACATACTTTCAATCTTGGACTCCATCTCCATGAGACGTCCTTCGGCTTGTTCTGCCATTAATCTTGTTTGGAGTCGAGTTGAATATCGGTGTTGAGGTCCAATTTTACCCTTTTAAAGGAATATTTATTTTATTAGATTCTATGTGTGTATGATTGATGTGATGGATGCATGCATGAATATTGTAAATACTTGGTGAAAGAAGAACTATAATGGAATTTCTCAATTTCATTCAGCAAAGGTTTGTTTAAAAGAAACGACCCAAAGTACAATACTGCTTTCTGGCCTTAGATATGAACTCCATCATTCTTTGAACATTTACTGATGGAGTAGGACAGCTCAGTTCTTCTAACTCCTTGGCTTCTTCGCCCATTAGTTGGGCTTGTTCTGTAACTTTTCTGACTTCTACCAAAAATGTTTGCAATTGATCTTGAGAAAATCTGTATTGATCTTCCCAGTATCTGACTCTCATCTCTTTTTGATCGGTTTCATCAACCAATTGGGAGATGACTTGTTTTTGATATTCAACTTTCTTTTCGAGGAGTTGTGTTTTGTGACCGAGCTGTTGCATGTCAAGGAGCATCCTCTTGTTCTTCTCCTTTTTTTCCTCTAGTTCTTTCTCCAACTCTCTTTTCGCCAATTTTCTGATGACCTCTTCAGGTAGAACTATTCCTTCCTTCCGGTTATTTCTCCATTCATAATAAGCAGTGGGAGAAATAATAGGCCCCGACTTCAATATGAAAATTCTTTTCCACGCAACTGAAATACCCATTGCGAGCATATTTGAATTTGGATCTTCGTGTGAAAATTCCAACTTACTCAGATTATGCGTCATGGGTATAAATTGCATGGACCCAAATTGTTTTCGTACTTGAGCTGGGGCATAACTTGTTCCTCCCCATATACCTAAGAGAGGAACCCACGAGCAATTGCCGCAACGGTAGACAACGCGGGTGGAGGTAGACCAGGGGGCTCTCCATTCAATTTGGAATTCGGTGATGTTCTTGAAATAATCAACCCATGCTTCCTTGCTGTCGTGATGAATGGTTTCACTTTTCAAAAAGGCTTCGATTGGGATGAAGTCCTTTGAAAAGCGATTTCCAAAATGTTGCTTCTCACAAGGAAGGTGGCTTTTGATCCAAATGTTGAGGAGATGTGAACATCCTATGAATTTGCCCCCTCTTTGGCGACAAAAGTTTAATGCCCTGATAGTTTCACATAATATTACTGAGGTCGGATTTATTTGAGCATTGCAGATTTGCTCAAATAGTGTAATGATGTCTCCTTCAATGAATCCGACGATTCTTGGGAAGACTACCAGGCCATATATCGCCAAGGCGAAAAGCTTGCGTCGTTGATTTTTCTGAGGGAGAACGTGACTTAATTGTTTTAAGTCGATCCAACTGATAAATTTTCGAGATCCTTTTGTTGCAAACTTGGTTTGAAGACTGGAAGCTGGCATATCCAATAATTTTGCTAAGGCTCGATGAGGCTCCGTTCTTCTATCATGTTGATAAGTCTCGATTGGATAGTCGGAGGACCAACCCAAGAGGCTGTTGTATTCTTCAATGGTTGGAACCAGATCCATCTTATCGAAAGAAAAGCATCGATAAAATGGATCCCAAAATTGTATTAGAGCCCGGACAAGTGATGCATCAACGGTAACCTTTAGTAGGCAAGTGATGTGACCATATTTTGCTGTAAAAGCTTCCCGATCAGCAGAATTCCAACTATTCCAGACTTGCAATAATTCTGTGGTGTCGTTCTGATTTATCCGGACCGATACCTGGTCCTTAAGCTGTATGTGAGAGTGGGATGTCAGAGCATCTCCGTGAAGCTTTTGAGTCGTTTCGGAATATTCCATAGCTTCAGGCTGAGTTTCGATTACCGTGTCATTCCATGATCCAGTAACAGCCGTGGGAAGATAATCGAGAATATCCATGATAATAGTTCTTTCACCAAATACTTATCTTTAATGATGAAATGTATATGCCGGAAAAATAAGGAAAAATAGAGTTAGTAAAAAAATAACACATAGGATCATACAAACATATAGATAAAACAAAACCTATGGAAATGGGAACCGAGGTATGGGAAATTCTTAATGGCTGGTTCTAAGGTAGAGTAAGGAATTCTACATGCAGAAGGTGGTTTATCAAAAAGGCAAGGGATAGTTCCCGAATCCCGTCACTGAATCATAGTGACGGCCCGATTCCTTACCCTCTAGGGTTTATGTAAGGAATGGATTAATTCGAGTTGTAGCTTTTCGTGGGCCCATGCAGAGACTAACCGTCTCAGAAGGCAATACACTACTTTGCTACTTTGAAACCGGTGAAGGCTTGGAGACCGTGGCCTCACAAGGACAGCAACACCAATTCCGCTTAGAAAGAATCGTGTTTGATTTAAGGAAACTCGGGTATAGAGCTTCATTTTGTGAATGCATTATGCATGTTTACTTAAGTAAATATAATATATAAATCCACATAATAGTAAAGCAAAGTAAATAAAAACAAATCAACTTTAGGCTCGACTCACTAACGTCGAATCCCCAGTGGAGTCGCCAAGCTGTGGCAACGTCGGGTTTTCGGGAGTCGCCACCAATCTGTTTCACCTAGGTCGATTGGACACCTTAAAATTGGTCTGCGAGAGTTCGGGGATCGGGAGTACGGTTACGCTAAAACAACTTTGTTATAGCGCCCAAAATTGGCACCTTAGTTGATTTTAATTTTGTTTTGCTTTGCTTTTAGAAAATATTCAGTTAATTTTCAAACTAGAAATTTTAACTGAATTAATCGGATGCGGATTTTTAAATTAATTTATATAAAATTTGATACTTCCAAACCATGGACTCTGCCGAGTCATTTGGACACGGAAGATTTTGATTCCGAACCATGGACTCTGCCGAGTCATTTGGACACGGAATTTGGTGAAATTTTAAACAATTTTATCCATATTGTAAAAAAATATGGATTTTTATCTTTTTATTTAATTTATTTATTTTAAAAAGTTTGATATTTTCCAAACCGTAGATCCTGCCGGATCATCCGGATATGGAAATTGATTTATCGTAATTATTTAATTCTTATTATTATGAAATTAATTTTTAAATGGTAATTCTTTTTGTTTATGAATGATTTTTAATACTAACTAAAAAATTTATCTTTATATTTTTACTTCTTTTTTTACTTTCTTTCTTTTTCTTCTTTTTTACTTATTTTTACTTTTTTTTAATTTTCTTTTAATTTCTTTTCTTTTCTTTCTTTTTTATTCTTTTCTTTCTTTCTTTTCTTTTTATTTTTCTTTCTTTTATCTTTCTTTTCTTTTTCTTATCTTTCCTTTCCTTTCTTTATCTTATCTTTCTTTTATTTTTCTTTCTTATCTTTCTTTTATTTTTCTTGTCTTTTCTTTCTTTCTTTTCTTTTTCTTATCTTTTCTTTTATTTTTTTTATCTTTCTTTTCTTTCTTATCTTTCTTTTATTTTTCTTTCTTATCTTTCTTTTATTTTTCTTATCTTTCTTTTTTTATTTTTTTTATCTTTCTTTTCTTTCTTATCTTTCTTTTATTTTTCTTTCTTATCTTTCTTTTATTTTTCTTATCTTTCTTTTTTTTTTTTTTCTTGTTTACTTTTTTTGTTTTCTTGTTTAATGAAAGATATTTATTATTTTAAAGGATTACTCAATTTATAAAAGAATTAAAAAAATAATAATTAATTTTTATTTAATAAGAAGTTAATTTAAAAGAATTAAAGAGTTTAAAAATAAAAATTTTGATCATGGTACAGGGCGTTGTTACTCAGCCAGACCCTCTTCACCAGGTGAAGCAGCTCAAAAGTGGGCACGAGACAGTTTCCAGCCAATATACCATGAACTAAAAATTTTTTATTTTTTTTATTTTTTATTTTATTATTATTTTTTATTATTATTATTTTTTATTATTTTTTCTATAAAAGATTAACCAAAAGTAATTGTTTTATTAAGAGAATCAAAAATTTATATGTATATTTTAAACAAAAGAAGAAAAGTTTTGATATTTATTTAATTTATTTTGGAATAAAAGATTATTTAACCGAAAACTTATATGTATTTTAAAACAAAAGTCTTGATATTTTTATTTTTTATATTCTTCTTTGTTTGATGAAAGATTTTTTTTTTTTAATTTTAATTTATATTTCTGAAAATATATCTAATCAATAAGTCAAAAATATTTAAAAGAAAATTCAATTATTTTTGTTTTATTTTGTATTATTTTGAAATTATTTGATTAAGATTTTTATAAAGGAAACAAAAAGTTATATCTTTTAATAAGTAAAATATTACTGAATAAAATATTAACCCAAAATTTTTATTCTTTTCATTCTTTTTATTAATAAAGAAAACTAAAAAAATTATATTTTAAAAGAAATAAATAAAATATTACTGAAAAATATTAACTCAAAATTTACTCTTTTTATTCTTTTTATTAATAAAGAAAACTAAAAAAAGTTATATTTTAAAAGAAATAAATAAAATATTACTGAAAAATATTAACCCAAAATTTACTCTTTTTATTCTTTTTATTAATAAAGAAAACTAAAAAAATTTATATTTTAAAAGAAATAAATAAAATATTACTGAAAAATATTAACCCAAAATTTACTCTTTTTATTCTTTTTAATAAAGAAAACTAAAAAAAAGTTATATTTTATTATTTTAAAAGAAATAAATTTTACTGAAAAATATTAACCCAAAAAAAAATTATTTTTTTTTATTCTTTTTACTAAAAAAAGTTATATTTTAAAAGAAATAAATAAAATATTACTGAAAAATATTAACCCAAAAATTTTACGCTTTTTATTCTTTTTATTAATAAAGAAAACTAAAAAAAATTATATATTAATAGATAATTAATATATTAGTCTAAAGTTTTTTTTTTATTTTTTATAAAGAAAAAATTTATTTATATATTTTATTTAAAAATATTTCCAAGCCATGGATCCTGGCGGATCATTTGGTCATGAAGTTTTAATTTTTTTTTATTTCATTAATTATTAATTTTAAAGATGTATTAAAAGAATGATTTTATGTTTATTTATTTATTTATTTTATTTTTGAATTATTTCATTATGTTTGTTTATTAAAAGGAATAAAAACTTTGTTTCAAAATAAAAAAAGTAATTTTTATTAGCCTTTAGAAAATTATTCACATAAAATTCCTTTTTTTATCTTTTAATCATAAAAAAATTCAATTAATAAAGTGGAGCTTTTTGGCCATCCACTTTAATAACACAATAATAATAAAAGGTAGCACAATTAATATAGTTAGATTAGTTGGATTAGTTAGTTAATAACAATAAAAAAGGTTAGTAAAAGTTAGATTAAATTAATTAACAACAATAATAAAAATTAGCCAAGTTTAATTAAATTAATTGTTAACAACAATAATAAAAAGTTAGTCAAGTTAATTAAATTAATTAATTAACAACAATAATAAAATTTAGCCAAATTAATTAATTGTTAATTAACCAAGTTGATTAAATTAATTAACAATAATAAAAGTTAGTAATAATGCAAAAATTAAAAGGTTAGTAACAATAATAATGTTAAAAGTTAGTTGTTAGTAAGTTAGTTAACAAGTTAATAATAACAAAAAAAAAAAAGGTCAGTAACAATAACAATAATAAACAAATAAATACACAAGTAAAAAAATAAAGTTAGTAATTAATTCTGAAAAAAAAAAAACAAAATAAAAAGATTAGTGACCAAAATGAAAAGAATTGAAAAGATGAAGTATTAAAGTAGAATTTTACCTAAAGGTTGAAATTTTTGAATTTGCTGGGTACAGGCGCGACGCGAGCGCGAGGGGGGAAAGGGGCTGGCGGCCGGCGGCGGCTGGGCCAGGGGCAGGGGGGACGGCGGGGGTGGCGCGGCGGCACGGGCACGGGGCGGCGAGCGACGGCACGGCGGAGACAGCGGCCGGCGAGGGGCGGAGGTCCGAGGAGAAAGAAGGAAAAGGAGGGAAAAGAAAAGGGAACGCGGCGGCGGGCCGGCGGGGCGACGGCGGCACGGGCACGGCAGAGGCGGGACGGCGGGGCGACGGCGGCACGGGCACGGCGGAGGCGGCGACGGTGAGGAGAGAGAGAGAGAGAGAGAGAGAGAGACGGAACAAGGAAAAAAAAAAAAAGTTTTGGCTTTCTGGGGAAGAAGGGAAGAGGGCTGGGGCTAAGGGATGTAATTTTATTTTTTTTAAAAACGGAGCTCTGAACTTTTTTCTCTGATTTTCTATGTGTTCAGCACTGAATTTGGGGGGGTATTTATAGAAGGAGATTAGCTGAACTGTGGACGGATAAATTAATAAAAAATCTCAAACTTATCTTTTAAATTGGTAAAATGACAGTTTCAGTCCTTTACGTTACTCCAGCTCTGGATAAGCTCAGAAGCTTCTGATTTTGACAATTTTAACGTTTTCTGTCAATTTGGGCCAGAAACGTCCGTTTAGGCCCAAAATTGACGCGAAAAATTACCCAAAGCTCCTGAAACTTTCAGAATTTGTCAATTTTGTCCGAAACTTCTCAATTTTGTCATTTTTACCTCAAACTTTTAATTTTTTTGTCATTTTTTTCTAAAATTTTATTTTTATTTCAAACACATACATATTCACACATATATTATTTTAAATCAAATCTTCTCAAAATAAAAATATATTTTAAACTAATTAACATAATTAAAATTTTTTAGCAATAATAATAATAATAATAATTTTTTTAATTAGTTTTTTTTTTTAAAAATTTTTTTTAAAAAAAAAAGGCTGGACGAAATTGGGTGTCAACACCTTTAATCCTTGGAAGACCTTTCTTGGCTACCGGCAATGCATTGATTGATGTTGAGCAAGGCAAGCTAACATTGAGGGTTAATGAAGAAAGGATAGACTTCAATATCTTCCAAGCTATTAAAGCTCCGGATGAGGTTAGTGCTTGTTTCCTTCTTGATGTGGTGGATACTTGCATTGGTGAAGTGAAGAAAGAAATTCTGTATGATGATTCACTCTTGATGACTTTGTTGAGTTATGATGATGTTATTGGGAATGATGTTGATGATATGTCTATTGCTTTGAATGCATTAGTGGATGATAGGACTTTGGTGAATACATGTGAGAATTTATGCATGCTTGATGTGAATGAAAAAGGTGCACCAAACTTGGATTTGAAAGTGTTGCCTAGTGATTTGAAATATGTGTTCTTGGGTCCTAGTAATTCTTATCCGGTGATTATCTCTTCATGCTTAACCTTGTTAGAGGAAGAAAAGTTGTTAAGGGTACTAAGGGAGCACAAAGATGCACTTGCATGGTCTATAAGTGATATCAAGGGTATTAGCCCTTCCATTTGCATGCATAAGATTAGAATGGAGGACACTTACACACCCTCGATTGAACACCAAAGAAGGTTAACTCCCGCCATGAAAGAAGTAGTGAGGGCGGAGATTTTGAAACTTTTGAATGTCGGTATAATTTATCCCATCTCCGACAGCCAATGGGTTAGCCCCGTTCAAGTAGTGCCTAAGAAAGGAGGGATAACCATAGTGACGGACCAAAACTTGGATATCATTGCCACTAGGACCGTCACCGGTTGGAGAGTGTGTATGGATTACCGGAAGCTCAACAAGGCCACAAGAAAGGACCATTTCCCTTTACCTTTCATTGATCAAATGTTGGATAGGTTGGCCGGCCATGAATTCTATTGTTTTCTTGATGGATATTCCGAGTATAACCAAATAGCCATTGCACCGGAGGACCAAGAAAAGACAACCTTCACTTGTCCTTATGGCACTTATGCATTTAGAAGGATGCCATTTGGGTCGTGCAATGCACCGGCCACATTTCAAAGGTGCATGATGGGCATCTTTGCCGATATGGTAGAGAAGATTATGGAGGTATTCATGGATGACTTCTCGCTTTTTGGCTCTTCCTTTGATGATTGTTTGGGAAATTTAGTGAAGGTATTGAAGAGATGTGAAGAGACCAACCTTGCTCTTAATTGGGAGAAATGCCATTTTATGGTAAAATCCGGCATAGTTCTTGGACACAAAATTTCTTCCAAGGGTATTGATGTAGACAAAGCAAAAATTGTGGCCATAGAAAAATTGCCTCCACCAAAGAATGTGAAAGGTGTGAGAAGCTTCTTTGTACATGCGGGCTTTTATAGAAGATTCATTAAGGATTTCTCCAAGATTGTGAAGCCTCTTTGTTCATTATTGGAGAAGGATGTCGAGTTTGAGTTTGATAATTGTTGCTTGGAGGCATTTGAGTTGATTAAAAAGAAGCTTGTGGAAGCACCCATTGTTGTCTCACCGGATTGGAGTCAACCATTCGAGATTATGTGTGATGCAGTGACTTTGCAGTAGGAGCGGTGCTTGGCCAAAGAAGAGAGAAGATTTTTCGGGCCATCTACTATGCAAGCAAGACCTTGGACCCGGCACAACAAAACTATACCACCACGGAGAAAAAGATGTTGGCGGTGGTGTTTTCTCTTGATAAATTTCGGCAATACATCCTTGGCACAAAAGTGGTAATGTTCACCGACCATGCGGCTATTCGGTATCTCTTCACCAAGAAAGATGCTAAACCAAGGTTGATTCGGTGGATTTTGCTTCTACAAGAGTTTGATGTTGAGATTAGAGACAAGAAAGGAAGCGAGAATGTAGTAGCGGATCACCTCTCAAGACTTGAGTTGGAGAATGAACAACATTCATTGCCCATCAAGGAGTCATTCCCGGATGAACATCTTCTAGAGGTAAAAGCAAGCACTCTTTGGTTTGCCGATTATGTAAATTATTTGGTATGTGGAGTATTACCTCCTGAGTTGAGTTCCCAACAAAAGAAGAAGTTCTTAGTGGATGTGAAATACTATTTGTGGGATGAGCCCTTGCTATTCAAGAGATGTGTCGATCAAGTCATTAGGAGGTGTGTTCCTAAGGAGGAAGTGCCGGATATTATCCGCCATTGTCATTCATCTCCTTATGGTGGGAATTTTGGACCAACAAGAACCGCCGCTAAGGTACTCCAATCGGGTTTCTATTGGCCTTCTATTTTCAAGGATTGCTATGCTTTTGTGAAGACTTGTGATAATTGTCAAAGAGTGGGAAATATTTCTAGAAGACATGAGTTGCCACTTAACAATATTTTGGAGGTTGAGATATTTGATGTGTGGGGTATTGACTTTATGGGACCGTTCCCACCTTCTTTTGGTTGCTCCTACATATTATTGGCGGTAGATTATGTCTCTAAGTGGGTTGAAGCCATTGCCACACCTACAAATGATGCCAAGGTAGTGGTCAAATTTCTCGAAAAGAACATATTCTCCCACTTTGGTACTCCAAGAGCCATAGTGAGTGATGGAGGGTCTCATTTTTGCAACAAGATCTTTGCACAATTGATGGCTAAGTGTGGTGTAAGACACAAGATGGCTCTTCCTTATCACCCACAATCAAATGGCCAAGCAGAGGTTTCCAACCGAGAAGTCAAGCAAATTCTTAAGAAGATGGTCAATGGAACAAGAAAGGATTGGGCAAAGAAGTTGGATGATACTCTTTGGGCTTATCAGACCGCCTACAAGACACCGATTGGAATGTCTCCTTATAGGCTTGTGTTTGGCAAGCCTTGTCATTTACCGGTGGAGCTTGAACATCATGCATATTGGGCAATCAAGAAGCTCAACTTTGATTCGAAGAAAGCCGGGGAAAAATGCCTTCTCCAATTGAATGAGCTTGATGAGTTTCGTCGGGAAGCTTATGAGAGTGCCAAGTTGTACAAGGAGAAGACAAAGATGTGGCATGACAAGCTTATTATGAGGAGAGAATTTGTTCCGGGTCAAAAGGTGCTTTTATTCAATTCAAGGCTTAAATTATTTCCGGGCAAGTTGAAATCAAGATGGTCGGGCCCATTTATGGTGGAAAAGGTCTCACCTTATGGAGCTATTGAGTTGAGGACGGAAGATGGAAGAACATTTCAAGTGAACGGGCAAAGATTGAAGCATTATTATGGAGAGGAGCCTCAAATTTTCGACAAGCTTCGCTTGGCGGAGCCAACCACTTGATTCACCAAAAAAGGGAAGTTGTCTAGCTAAAGACGTTAAATTTAGCGCTTTTCGGGAGGCACCCCGACATTTCATTGCATTTAGATAATGTTTTGTTAATTTAAGAGTAGTTTCATTTTTATCTTGAATAATGGGAAGCAATTTTATGATTTTTGTAGGTGGAAAGAAGAGTGAAAGAATCAACACTTTGGGAATTTTTCGTGCATGAAATTTGGTGAAAATTAAACTTGAGGGTAATATTGAACAAAATAAAAAATTTGAAGGCCAAAGGGAGGACTTTGTGCGTGAGCTTGGGCGCCGCAGCTCCGCCCGGCGCCTAGGCGCCAGGGTGCGCAAAAAACACACAGTGGCCAAACTTTTACTGGCGCCGCGGCGCCATAGAGCCTCTCCCGGCGCCTAGGCGCCAGACGCGCGACTGGCAATTAAAACCCTTTCTTCCCCAATACACCTGCACACACAAAACACTCTCCTCTTCTAAAACCTTTCCACCTGCGAACCCTAACCTTTCCGTGCACTCCACAGCTTAATTTTCTTATCAATTTCTGCACAAACAAGGATCAAGTAAGTGATTTTCATCATTCTCTCTTCAATTTTCTTGCTTGAAATTCTTGAAATCGTGTAGATTGGTGTATGTGCGAATTTGGGAAAAAATGGAGGTTTGTGTTGATTTTGTGTGGATTCTTGCTTGTTGTTGGATTGTTGTTGATGGGTAAGAGATTTTATGCTTAAGAACAACAATTTGGCACCAAAATCATGGCTTGAAAACCCCACCCATGAAGACCCACGAAATTTTAATGGTAAATCTTGTCTAATGCGTGTTCGTGATGATTTGGTTGTTGTAATTGCTTGCTTCTACCTTATAATGAATGGGTTTAACAAGAGTTGTGAGTAATTTGAGCTACATTGTAATAATTTGAGCTTGTAAGTTTTCTGGAAAATCAAGAACATGAATGTGGGTGATTTCGCCATATGGGTTTTCAAAGCATAATGTAGCTTTATGTGAGTGTTCTTGGCATTAGTTCTTTGCTTCTATTGCATCTAGGTGTTGCATAGTATATGATTGAACCTTCCATTTGCACCCGAATGCTTGTTTAATTGATGAAAAATCATTGAACTTTTGCTATGCCATCATGACTTGTTTTGTTCATACCATGTTCATGGACTTACCTCTTCACATGTGAGCGTAATTGGCTAGACATATTAGCTCAAGTTGCATCTAGGTAGTGCATAGATAATGGTTTAAGCCCTCATATTTGATTAGGTGCACATTTGTTAGTGCCGGTAGCTTTGTGAAGTTGGTATGCCATATTTTGCAACAAGTTCTTGATAAGCCTTTTTGCCTAAATAAATTCATGCCTTGAGGTGTATAATTTGTCCAAAGTGATTGCTTGCGGATGTGTTTAGTGATGTAGACTTTTATCTTGGAGGGTGGAGGTATTTAATTGACTATATGTGCCTTTCATTTTGGTTATGAGATTGTTATATATATATGTTGTTACTTGGTGTAGGAACAATGGCACCAAGAATTTTCAGAGGGAGGAGTACCGATAAAGGAAAGGGCAAGAGGGCACAGGAGGAGCATGCCCAAGAGCCAGCCATGGAGTACCCTCGCTTCGTCAACAAAAAGGCTGAAGAACTGTTTGAGGGCTTTGTAAAAAGGAAATTCACCATCGAGAGAGGATTTGATCTTGGAGCACCAGAGAATGCCAGAATCTTAGCGGTGGTGGAGCGGAGAGTTTGGAGGAAATGGTGCACTACACCACACACCATGGTCTCCCGGACACTTGTGGCGGAGTTCTATGCCAACTTGAGCGCCACCCAACCCAAACACCATTCAGCTAAAACGGTAACGGTTCGAGGGAGGATCATGAACATTGCACCAAGCGACATCAACAACCACCTTCAGATAAATCCCGAGATCGGAAACCCTACTAAGGATGGCGGCTTTGATTGGATGACGACTTGGATATGTGGGCGGATTGTGCCTTGGGCTCATAGCAAGGATGACCAAGAGAGGAAGATCCATTTTGCCTCATCCTTCCTCAAGCCAGAGATGAAGGTGTGGCATTACTTCATCAGCTCTAGGCTTATTCCATCCACTCATCCGTCTGATGTGACTCCTTACCGGGGTCAAGTTCTCTTTTGGATTGCCGCCAACCAACAAATTGACGTGGGAGCACACATAGCTCAAAACATAAGTCGGACGGCAAGAACAAAGAGAGGTAACCTCCCGTTCCCACAATTGATTATGGAGCTTTTGGCGGAGGCCGGAGTTCATTACCCGGAGGACCCACTCATCTTTGCTCCTAAGCCCAAGGACATCTCCTGGAGCAAGCTACATGGTCATGAGTTGGCGGGGGGTGAAGGGGCCGAAGAGCACCAAGAAGAAGAGGAAGAGGCCCATGACCCGCTAGGCCCGGAGGAAGAAGCACTACCACAGGAGGAACCCGCTCATTGATCCTACTCATGCTTCTAACGAAGCCCTCGCCATTGCCCTTAACAAGATCCATTTCGCTATTGGCGGGTTTCGGGATGAAGTGATATCACGAGTTGATCACTTGGAGGAGCGATTCACCTCCTTTGCTACTGAGGCTCGGGAGGGATATTCACTTTTGGCGGGGTGTACAAAGATGGTTTCGACCCAAGTCAAGTGGGGGGCCATGCAACAAAACCCCGACCTTCCTCCTGACTATCCACCCTTCCTACAAATCCCGTCTTACCTCCATCCTTCCGCCCACCCGTGGTATACCCCTCACCCACTAAACCATCCTCCCCATTTTTACCCTAACTTCTCCCAGTCTGCCCCACAGGACACATCCACCATTCCTCATTCTCATCCACCGGCCGAAGAGTCATCCGGCGCACCTGACATGCCTAAGGATTAGTTGGAGGCGGAAACATCCGCCTCCCCGGGTACGATTCTTCATGCTCTCTCTCTAGATTTTCCTTTCCTTTCACATTGAGGACAATGTTTGGTTTAAGTTGGGAGGATTGCTTGTGGATGAGTACTTGTCTAGTTCTTTGCATGTTAGTTCCGTAGTTGATTTTGTTGTTTCCCTTGCATGCCATTTAGCTTAGTTATTTGCATATTTTAATTCATAGCATTCATTAGAGTTAAATGTAGAAACATCTAGTTGCATTTAGGTTGTGTGCATTTAGGGAACCAATGCATGCTCTTTATTATGATTAGAGGAATTCATTTACAAGTTCATCTTGATTGTAAATTTTGTTAAGTAAAGAAAGATTTTCACTTGTCATTAATGGTAGAAACCATACCCGGTGAGTCTTTGGACCTTGTGTGGCACACTTGCATGATAAATTATTTCATTCATTGGAGTGGTGCTTGTTTTGCTTATGGATTCCTTAATTTGCTTTTGGACCCCTTCATATTCGAATTGATGAATGCAAATAAAGGATGAAAATGACAACTTAGGGCTAACTACATACCTAAATGGCTAACCCTTCATTATAATCCTTAGTGGACCCCTTTGAGCCTTTAAGCCATTTTTGTTGTTTAACCCACATAATTGAGCCATATCCATTGTTATTTTTCCTCTCTTGTCCTTAAAGTAAGTTGAGCATTGCATATATGGGCTTGGGAAGGGTAAAAATTTGTGAGTTGTGTGAGTGAGCAATAAATAAGTTTGGGGGAAAAATGTTGGGTTATGAACTTATTGTTGAGTTTATGTAGCTATGGTTTGAATATATTTTGGATAAATCATGCACATTTGTTTGAACTTTAAAGATTGGGTGAATTTCTAGTTGTAAGAAAAAAAAATCCTATCTTTCCCTTAATAAAAAGGCAAAACGAGTCAACATGAAAAAGCCCTTGTTTAAAAACAAAAAAAAAACAACAAAACACAAAAAAACAAAACAAAACAAAAAGAATAAATAAAGAAAGGGAAAGATAGAAGTACTTTATTAATTTGAAAGGAGTTCACTCATGTGTTTTGTCAAAATTGTGCATAGGGGGGTTACTTGAATAGTTGCTTGGAAGTCAAGAAAAACATTTTTAAATCAAAATACCTTGGGTGGGACTTTAGGTTTAATTATTAGGATTGCCCATGGTGTTTATGCTTGACTTACTTTTTTAGCCCTACCTCAAAAGGCCTCCATCCGATTCCCATCCATACCAAACCCGGCCACGGTACAACCTTATATATATGTCATTGGACTTAAATTTGCATGCATATTCCTTAGGGACAATTCATGGGTAGTTTGGGTCATTTTGCAAATTTGTGGATGAAGTGGCATTATAAGCCTTAGATACACTAGGCAACCATAGATTAGGGAGTGAAACACTTAGCGAGCGATTACCTACCGTTAATGACAAAGTTCTTCTTTCATTACTTACCTTAATTTCTCTTGAGTTGAGTTTATACCTTGAATGATTTTATGATATGATATTGAGTATATATTGTTAGCTTCTATGTTTTGATTGCTTTATGTTTTTTTTTAGGTTAATAAATGCTAGGGACTAGCATTCTTCTAAGTTTGGGGGAGTTTGATAAATGTTAATTTTGTGGTCAAACATGTTGACTTTTTGTTAACTTTGACCACAATTTTCTACTTCATCACTCAATATTTTTGGCCAATTCTTGCTTTGATCCTTTATTTTGTAAGTTGGAGAAGCAGACCATAGCATTGGAATGGCACCGGGACAAGCGGCATGAAAAACGGGAACGTAAATGTCAACGGACATTATAACTGTGGCGCCTAGGCGCCAGGAGCGAGGCCTAGGCGCCACAGTATAAAGTCCTCTGCCAAGAAAATGGCACTTTGGCGCCTAGGCTCCCAGCCATCCCTTCTGGTGCCGCGGCGCCAGGTGCCCTCGAGTTCTGGCGCCTAGGCGCTAGTCACCCGGGAAAGTGGTCCCTTCCTCAAATTTGAACTCAAGCTTGCTATTGGCCAAGGTTTTCTATCCAAAGGGGTTTGGTGAATGAAAAGGACATCCTCTAGAGGAGAAGAATCTGGAACATAGCAAAGGGGAAGAGGAGCTTCTTCATCTTCTTCATCTTCATCTTGTTTTTCTTAGAACTAGTTTTGGGTTTTTTCCACCATAGTTAGTTTTCCTAGCTTTTCTTAGTTTCTTCTTGGTGACCATTGGAGCTAACTTGGAGATTGCTTGGAGTGCTCAAGGAGACTAGCTTGGAGACTTTGGATCCAAGAGCTTCTAGCCACCTTGGGTTTATTCTTTCATCTACCTTGTAGTTCTTCATGGATGCTATTATGTTCACTTTTATGATTATGTTTTATTTAGTTATGGAGTAGTCTTCTTTTGCACTTTCTATGGATGTAGCTATTTGGATTGATTATGTTGGATGAATTCATGGTTATGTGATGTTAAGTTTCTATCAAATGTATGTTTATTCTTCTCTTGAGCTTAATGTTGTGTTAGCTAGTTGATGGCCACAATTGGTTGCACTATAAATTGCCTCTAAACTCTTGGAAAAGATTAAAAGTAATTGGACCTAGGAGAAGAATTTAATGGCTATGGACTTGTTGGAAAATTAGTCTATGTCATTGGGTAAAGGTAGATTGAGCTCTAATGCCTCTTTCTAAGCTTGTAATCGGATGGAAATCCATATTAAGTTTAGAATAGAGAGATTAATTCTTTCACTTGGAAAGTAAGAATTGAGTTGAATAACTTTATCAACATACATTGAAAGTTAACACACTCACCTAAATTCACCAACAAATCAAGACAAGTAGTGAACCCATAAGAAGTGTTCTTTCATGATTTGATAAAAACTGCAAATTTTACATTGCATACTTGCATTCTAGGTTAATAGTATTCCATTTAGCTAAGGTTAGTCACTTGTTTAAGTTGCCTATACTGTCATCCAACTTTGATTGTTTAGCTAAAGTTTAACTTGAGTAGTGGTACTTGGCATTCAATTTCATCAATCTTCGTGGGAACGATATCCACTCACCCATCTACACAACTGCCGTGCACTTGCGGAATAGTGGGTTTAAAATTTCACTACAACTAACTTTAGTTAACTATCGGGAAGTGGTTGGCCATGGAAAATCACTTGCTTGGCTCATCCCTTACAACTCTACCTAGTGCTCCAGCTATGCACCTTGGGACTGGTTTTATCCCTTGGAGTTATAAGTGCACCCATTAGCCTTAACCAATCTCATAGATCATGAGCCCTTTCTTTTGAAGGCACTAGGGTTAAGTGAAATGCTCAAACTTTAGGCTTTAACTAGCTCAAACAATATCCTCACCAACTAGGCTTCCAACCCTTGACTTCTCTCTACTACAATAAACATGATAAGTATTGGGGTCACAAAATAGACACCTGAGCACAATTATACCTATACTAGACTTGGCACTTAGACTATTAAGTAAAGTACTTAACTAGGTGGGAGATTACTTCACCTTGTGGCTACTTGTAAGTCGACTCTCAACTGGTCATAATGAACTCTAAGGCCGATTACACACAATAGGGTCACAAAATGAAAGGGACCTTATCGAGGTAGTATTAGTATTCCTAATAGATACGGGACCAGTGACACCTATGGAATCAGACAAAAGAGCATTTATGTTACAATAAGGCTACACCAAAAGATGATGGTGGTTCAGCATTTTGGTTAGCGACCAAACCCGCCAAAGCATCAACTATAGTGTTTTCTTTTCTATAGATGTGTTAAACTTAGGAGATCCGTCCATTGTTCTTAGGATACTTACATTCCAATAAATAAAGGCATTAGTTTTGTAGAAGTTTGTTGACAAGAATTTAGAAGTTTCAAGCCTTTTTCCACAGCGCATAATTTAGCTTTCAAAGCATTTGCAGCACCTACATTTCTAATGAATGCAACAACAAAATCACTCATATCATTCCTTATAATACTTCCAAGCCCCTTTTTTTTCTTAAATATTTTACAAGAGCCATCGGTATTAAGTTTAAAAGAGCCAGGAAGAGGCGGATTCCAACTGACACTAATTATGACAGGATGGTGATGAACTTGTAAGGATTATTTTTGTACAATAAAAAGCTCACCTACTTTCCTTTTTATGTTCTCAATTATAGAGTTGACAAAAATTAGTATTCTCAAATACTAACTTGTTCCTACTACAACTAATTTCTGATAAATAGAAGGGAATCAAAGTATTCCAAGGCATATTATCCAAGGTGGACGCAGAAGTGTTAATGCACCTTCCTTAATAAGTTTATCATACCCAGCAAATAAATTCTAAAGTAAACTAAATTGAGCATAAATAGCAATGTTAACAAGGTAAGAAAACAAAATATGAAACTGATTCTCATCATGGCTGCCACAACAAAGATGAGTAGTATTTATATTTAGACCTTTATTCTACAAATGAACATTTGAAGATAGTTTACCATGAAGAGCAATCTAAAGGACCAGAGGAACATCTAAATCTTGGGAATTGTGTGGAGTTTTCACACCCATGATCAATCACATTTGAAATTTTTTGACAAAAGAGACTTTTGAAAATGATAAGCGGATTTAATGGAGATGGTACCACCTTTTTTTTGTCAAATTTCTAGCCATCTTTATCAACAAACTTGACATAAAAAAATGGTTGTAGCAACATGGTTCTTTATGGAGTGAGGAAGATCAAAATAGATTTTCTCCCAATGCCAAACATTAACATAAAACACATCCCCAATAAATAAAGAAACATCAACAAGGGTCAAAGGACCCTCAATATAGTCACAAAGCTTTCCAATAGGTAACCAACTATCATTCCAGCAAGAAGTAGTCAGGCCATCATAGATAAGTTTATTAATCTCTTATTTCATGTAGTCGATCTTTAAAACCTCTTTCCACATAAGAGAGAAGGACTTAGTATTTTTAGTTCTATTGTGGCATTTGGCATGTCTAATAACAAGACCACCCATTTTTTTCCCTAGTGACAATATCCTATTTAATAGCATGTAAGGCTCTTTTTCTCCTGTGGACCATAAAAAATTCATGTAGGTTTGATCAATATCATTCAGAGTTTTAGTAGACAGTTTGGCAACCTACATATAGTAGTTAACCATAGTAGCAAAACTGGTTTGAGTAAGGATATTTCTAACAGCAAAACAAAGATATTTAAGTTTCCACCTAGCAAGTTTTCTATCAAGCTTTTCAAGAATGAAAGCATAATTAGAGCTTTTTCATTTTTTATGCATGATAGGGAAACCAAGATATTTACTAAGAGTGTCAGTCTTACCAACATTCTGAATGCAAGAGCAAACAGATCTTTTCATAGCTGTGGTGTTTATACTAAACAACAACTTAGACTTATTTAAATTAATAGACTGACTAGATAAGGCACAGAAGGTTTGTAAGCACTATTAAACAGCTAAACAATTACCTTTATTGGCTTAAGCAATAATAAGTAAATCATCAACAAAGAAAATATGTGTCAAGCTAATGCCATTGTAACCCATTTTAAAACCCTTCCAATTCCCCTTGCTTTGCTGAAAATATTTTTTTATAAAGAAGGGTGCTTTGTTGATGGTGTTATTGCAAGAATCAAACACAAAACTACTGAGTTCTAGGCTACATATATAGGGCTAGCAGCTATAGTGTTTTCCCCCTCCATTACACTGAACAATCACTAGGCTCTCCCTCTTATTGGATATTTTAAGCTTAATACCGTTGGTTCAAAAATTGAACTTGAAGGAAAAGTAAAGGAACTTCAAAATAATAAAAGAGAACTCGTGGCTAGTTTCTTTTGAAGCATTCAGAATTGGCTACAATTTAAAAGTAGGACTTTGGGACCTTCAGTAGGGCTTAAAGTTGACACAACATCTTGGTAGTTTTTTATTTTCAAATAGAAATGGATTCTAAAATGGCCATACAGCAACTTAATACTCTTAGTTGTAATTCTATTGAACTAATGTCTATTATTTTAGAATGAAGGTCACTTCTGGAGAAGGATCAAATGCACCTACTCCAACATATTTATAGACAAGGAAATGCGGCTATGAATGTTTTTGCTAAGAAGGGAGCCTTCTCTGAGTTATATGGAATCATTAGTGCATTGGCTGATCCCATAGCATATCTTGCCTTGTGACCATTATGCATTCTGATTTACTTTCCTGTAATCCTTAATAAACCTTTTTCTACTTGAGTAACTTGTCTTTTAACAAAAACACTAAGATGTTATGAAATTGTTACATTGCCGTTAATTCATTGGAATACTTGTTCAATTCTACTCCGTCTTTCTTGGGTTTGTCAGTAACTACTCAAAATAATCCATCAATATACAATAAAACTTGTTTACATACCCAATGTTACATTGGGATTCTAAGTTATATTAAATATCAGAAAATAATATGTATTTAAATATTAATACAAATATTATTAAAAAATTATTATCATCAAAGCACTAATCTAAAAAGTACCATAAAATACTCAAAATTATTGTTAAAAACATATATATATATATATATATATATATATATAATTTTATTGGTTCCAAAATTTCTAAAGCATTTGATTTGACGGGGAAAATAAGATATGATATAATTTATTACCTTTCTTTTCCAATTTTTGTAGTGTCAAAAAGCAATGATTGAGCTATTACTTCATCTATCCCAAAAAGAAAGAAACTGGTTACCAAAACAAAAAAAATAAGGAAGAAACGTATTCATTTTTTACCTGTCTTAGAAAAGTTGAAATATTTTCCTTTTTGAAAAATTTTTAACATCTAATTTATCTTACCACCCTCATATAAAACTCTCGCTACATACAATCTAATGACCAATCTTTTTATTTTTAATCTTCATTTGAACTCTAACTACACAAACCCAAAAAAGGAAGTTTTTTTAATCATCATTTAAAATTTCAATACACAAAATATAATAATTTTTAAAAGTTTAATTTCAAAGACAAAATTAGAAGAAAAAACATCATGAATACACATTATTATTCATGCTCAGAGAATGTTTCATCCTTTACAGGATGGATGAAGTACATTTTTAGACATTAATAACATAATTAAGCTCAATTTTGTTTAGTACCTTTATAGTTGTCAACCGAAGCACGTCAATCTTTACTATGAATTTGTAACAAATTCACTTTAAAAGTAAGCAAAACAAAAAAGCATACAACAAATAATTGGTTATGCATATTAGTCTTTTTTGTCAGTCAAGCTACTTGAGTTAAATAAGCCAAAGAATGTGTGTAATTGGTAAAACACTTGATTCTCATAGTTTATTCTATGTAAGTGTTTATAAGGCTATAACATCTGTATTTGCATAATTGTTTGGCAATGAATAATATAAAGGTCACAATTATGAGAATATTGTGGTTATTATAGGACAAGCACACAACATCTATAGAATAATTCTCAAACACATGAACCTTCCAAAAAGGAATCAGCATAAATTTGGACACAAACGAACCATGCAGCTAATCCAAATTTACAAAAGTGAGAATGATAAATTGAATGTCTCTTACCCTCATTGACATGTTTTAATATGGTACTTCTGGCATAGATAATAAACACATTTGCATATGCTAATTCCATTCTAGTGTTTTTAGCCTTCTAGTATCCGACCTTCCTCCGCATGAACATTGACACAAGATAGGAACAATATGAAGAAAAATTCATAAATATTAGCTTGTCATTACTACTGCAATGAGAAAAAAATGAAAATATTATATGTAAAAGATTAAGGATGAGACCTTTGCAGTAGTTATTGCAAGGCCACTTACATCACTTCCGTTTTTAGGTTCAAATAATTCCTGAAATTTAAAATTTCTAAATCGTGAACTATGGTCAATAAATGAAGTTATTAAAGGGAAATATCATAAGCACTTTAATTTCTTAGTTTTGAAAGCAACAACTCTCCCAACAAGCTATTATTTTTAAGACAAAGTGATACTCTTAACCATTTCTACACACAACCCAAGAATGGAATTAAGAAACCATTTTGCATAAGTTTAAAAAAAGATAAATGAAAACACAAAATTAAATAAAATCCTACCTATGTTGAGCAGGGCTAAAGATTAATGTAGTAAAATGAAAGTCAAACAACATGCATCAACTTTAGCAAGCTGAACAATGGCAACAACACTACCAATAAGTGAAAGGACAGTGTTACAACTCTAAGTACTTAAATATAGTGATCAGATTTAGTGAGCTCAAGTCCCAGACATTACGTGTACTATAGGCCAAGCAGAACATGCAGACTACATTTATCCCAAGTGGCCCTCTTGGTCTTTATGCAAAGATGTGTATATTACTCTACCCATCACATACATATTCACACACAAGTTTAATTGGCAGCGTAAAAAATGATCAAAACCTCATCCTATGTCACTATGGCACTCAAGCAAAATTTCATGAACATGCACAATTACATGCACACTTGGTGCACTTTGGTGCTAATTCATGTGTCCAAATTTTCACACCGTGTCCATCTCAAATTCTACTCATGTTCTCCTATGCCCTAAGGGTTTTAAACCCTTTAATACACTTAAGCATTCATAGGAAAATAGGTTTGGGACATTAAATCCATCTAGGATTGCCATTATGAATTTTACACTTAACTGGGTAGAATTGACCATATGAACAGCACCCAACAAAATTAGCCAACTTTGACAGGCCATAACTTTTGCTATATGACACTAAATCTAGTGACTCAAAATCCAAATTCTTCATATTGAAGTATTATATGTGCGGTCAAAATTTCATATTCAAACTCATTATGTACTGCAAGTTATGGCAGTTGGAGTACAGGGTACTAAATTTAAACAACTAATGACCAATTTGCCCATACAAAATTTCATAAAATTCATACACTTCATTTCTAAGTGCAAAGGCAACATGGGTAGTTCTATACATGTCTTAGACACATGTGAAAGAAATTCCCATGGTTTTTAAGTCATTACATATGCATCAAATACCATACTCTTCAAAACAGCCCATAAGAACCAATATGGATAGAATTACACAAACACTTCAAAGTTCAAACTACATTCCATTGATCCATATATCATTCTCACACTACACATATAACATACCCAGTTCATTCACATGTATTCAAACACTATATACATGCCAATAACTTAGTTGATATGTACATTAACCCTCTTTGAAGGCTTCAAAAGCACTAAGTAGTTCGAAAACTTGAAAGGACCAACTGCTGTGTAAGGCCGAAAGTACCATTACTTAAAGTAGCTAATGTGCTCTAAAGCTCATAAAAATCTCCATTTTACAAGTACACATACTAGAGTTAATGTGACTAAAATTTGACAGATAAATTCAACCGATAGCTATTAGTTTGAGTGATCTCTTTCAGGTGCTCCTAAAAATGGACAGAAATGAGGTAAGTCTCTTTGAATAAACTTAGTAAGGACTTATCAATAAGAACTTGGTTTCCCAACTACAAAATTGAAATCCAAAGACACTAAAACACAAAAACACAACACATATACATGAATGTATCCATCCAAATCCACATAACACATAGCAACAAGCAAATGCAATGCTGGCAGCAATACATCATTAGGGTTAGTTCATAAACAATCAAATAAACAATAAGTAATCACCATGGTAGCCCTCCTCAGGCTAATGTTTTATCTTATGAGGTTAATTGGTCTTAGTTAGTACTAACATGGGCTCTAAAACCCCATGTAAACATTGCCATTTTTGTGCACAAAAACAGTAAGGCCAAAACCTTGGGCACAGTTTTCCCCTTAACCTAAACTTGGTTCATCAAGCTATAAGCTCTATTCTAAGCTTAGTCTTAGCTTCATGGATACTTGATCATTATCTTAGGCCAGTAAACAACCATGAAACACAAAGATAAAGCCCTTACCTAGGCTGTGAAGGCCCAAAATTCCAAGAGAACCTCAATAAACCTGAAAACTAAGGCTCTTTTGTCTATTGTTGAATCAAATTGCCTTCTCTTGCATTCTTTTGAGAGCTTGAGCTATGGTGGATATGGAAGCTTATGGAGGAGCTAAGGAAGAGATGGTTCCTAGTTAAGGTAAAAATTGGCAAGGAAATAAGTAAAAGTCTAGATATTTCCTTAACTTGTTTAGCTTAACCTTAACTTTTACCTAGGTCACTATAAGTATGTCTTAAGCAAGGAATTTTTGGCAAATCTTTAGCCCACTTTTTTTTACCTTAATAACCGGCCATGGAAGGTTAAGATAATGATGAAAATGATCCCATTTGACCTTTTTCAAAGATCATCTCACCCTTAAGTTATTTTGTGGACACTTGTGAACCTAGTCATCCTAGGTTCTTGAACAATTGGCCTTTGCTTCCTTTACACAATTTAGCCCCTAACAATTGGTCCCATACATTTCAAATCCTTCAAAAAGCTCTCTTTTAGAAGTTGTGCAATTGAGAACCCAAGTCTTATATCTTTACAATAAAGTCCATAAGTTACTTGTAAACCAAACAATCCTTTAGGGTTTTCTTGAGAGCCAAGTAACCATTGTGTGGATCTTTTAAGGAGGCATAAATTATACACTTTACCTCTCACATTTCATTCACTATGGTAAAAATTATGCTATATAAATATTTATAACCATTATGCATTTATACTGTAATTTTCTTATTTTTTGGAGGTGGTAATATCCCCCATTCCTTAAAAATTTTGGTCCTCCAAAGTTGCCCTTAACTTGGGGCACTCATCTAAATACCTTTCCAGCATTTATTCTTCAGTTTCCCAAGTTGCCTATCTTTTACAATAGTGTGACCATTGATCTTAACCATAAGAATCATTTTGTTCCTTAGCCTTATGGTATTTTTAGCTAAAATAGCTATTTGTTTCTCTTTATACGTCAAATTAGGCTCTAACTGTTACACCCGGAAAGTGATGAATGATTAATTACCGGGTTAAGTGGATTAGTGGCATAAATAGTTTCCTAATTTGGAAACTTAGCGAAATTATTTGTAGAGACTTTGAATTATTTATGGAATGGGCATTAATGAGTGTTGGACACTCTGAGAATTATGCTTGGCTAATGCCAAGAGTTTGGGTGATAAAAAATGGCAAGTTTGGAAGTTGAGGGACTCAATTGCAAAGTTGGAGAAAGATGGAGGACCAAGTGAGTAATTTGGCCATTTTTCATGAAAAATATATGCATGGCCGGCCACCCCATGTTACCAATTTAAAATTAGCCTACTACACATTCCACTCATAATTATTTAATCCCTCCACTACATCCTCCACTCACCAATTAAATATTACCCCACTTACTTTTGTCCCCCACTTTCCCAATTTGACTATTCTATTACCCATGCCTTGTCTCCCACTACAAATCCCACTCACCATATTTTAATCACCCACTTACATTGTCTCCCACTTTACATTATTTAATTCTCCCCACCATCACTTGTCCAAGCAATGCTTTAATGAGCATTTGACTTATTCTCCCACCTTTTTCATTCAAAATTCGTCCATACCTCCAAATTATGCATTTGATATGCATTTTGGGTACATTTCACTTCATTTAGCACCATGACCAACCACCTTCTTTGAATATACGTTTAATGCACATTTAGAATGCATTTGAGTTTCATTTCTCTTTCATTTGCAAGTGCATAACCAGCCATCACTCCCACTTTCATTTCATTTTCATTTCCACTCTCTCTCTAGCACCAAAAGCTCTCCCTTCTCTCTAAGTTCCAGCCATGGTGTTCTTCAAACTCCATCTCCTTCTTTCTTCATCCAAGATTCGGCCATAGCTAGAAATGCATGTTCTTGCACATGCAAACACATTTTCTTGAAGCTTTCAAGCTCCTAAACCCATCTAGACCAAGAACAAAGTGAGAAATCAAAGAAAACCCATGAAGAAATGCTTGTGAAGTTTCGGCCATATGGATAAAATGGTGTTCTTGAGCTCACCTCAAGAGCTCCTTACATGCATGGCATTTCTAAGCCATGAAGAGCAAGAAGATGAAGACGAACTCCAAGAAAGTGAAGCTCAAGTTTCGGCCATTTAAAGGTTGTAAGTGAACCAAGTTTTTCTTGGTAGTTTCATGTATTTTGAGCTAGATGCTACTCTTTAATGACTTGGCCATGTTGGATTTTTGCAAGGAAATCAAGTGGATATTTCGGCCATGGAAGGATATTGTTGTTCTTGAGCTCAACTCAAGAGCTCTTTATATGCATGGCACTTTTAAGCCATGGAAAGCAAGGATGGAGGTTTCGGCCATGAGTATACACGGCATTTGGAGGCATGAAACCAAGTGTTCTTGGTGCCTCGAGGCTTGTATGGCCATTCCAATGAAGGAAACAAGCAAAAGATGAAAGAAAAGCAAGAGGAAAGTTTCGGCCAAGTGTGAATCTTGGCATGCATGGACATTTTTCCAAGTGTTCTTGGTATCATTAAAGTCCTTGTGAATATACAAAACAATGGCAAAAAGTTGGATGCAAAAAGGAGAATTTTGTAAGCTATGGAAGTACTAGAAGATTCGGCCAAGTAGTAATCTTGGCATACATAAGTTTAAACCATGTGTTCATGGTAGTACAAGTGTTCTTATGAACATGCAAAGTGTTAGCCAAGTGTTCTTGGCATAAATGGTCCTTAGAAAACTTGTGGGACTAATTTGAGCAAGAAAAAGAAATGATGGGCTATTTTGGGCCATAATGGCATTATTGGCAAATGGGCTAAATCCTGAAAAGGTTAATATAGGCCCAAGTCCTGAAAAGGTTAATATGGGCCTAAATGATAAGTTGGGCCAGAATTCCAGAAAAGGCCAATATAGGCCTGAGTTTACAGAAAATTGGGCCTCAGTTCACAGAAAGGCTAAGTGGGCCTTTACCTCCTTAAGTGAGGTTGAGTAAGTTAAACCAAGTATGCTTGGTAAATTATGGTTCTCTTGTTTAATAGAAAGCAATTAAGTAACTTGTTAGTATTTTGGACTTTATAGGTCCATTAAGGAAATGGCAAAGTTCCAACAACAAAAAAAGCAAAGCAAAGGCAATGAGCAAAAGGTTACACCAATGGTGGTAAGGATCCTTTACTCACTTATTGCATGGTGTACTTCCATGATATTGTTTGTGAGTATAAATGCCCCTATGTGATGGTCATAGAACCAAGTGACCATAGGTGTGCAGCGGGTTAGTTGTTCTTTGTGTGAGGGCTCATGTTACTTTCTTAGTTTAATAATTGGGCACGTAAGTGCATAATTGATGAGGTATCGTTGCTTCGGCAACTTTGGGCACGTAAGTGCATATTGGACGAGGATTGTTGCTTCGGCAACTATGGATATGAATAATGGGCAATTGTGGATATATATATGGTTTGATTAGCTAATCAATATAAAGGCAAGTGTTAGAGTTTATAGTAAGAATGACCAACTTACTATGTAACTCGGAGCTCTAGGGGAACGGGTGGTATGATTAAGAAGGAAAATTGAGGTTTAAAGCCTTGGACACTTGCCAGGGGTGCCAGTGGTGCCAGGGGTGCCATTGGTGCCAGTACTGCCAGTCTGGCCAGGGGTGCCAGTAGTGGGTGGCAGTAGTGATTGCCCAGGAAAACTTGTGGTTGGGTGCGTGTGTTGTGTGCTTCTCTGAACCGTTGTTGTTTGTGCATGCTGACCCAAATTATTATTATTATTGTTGTTGCTGCTATTGTGCTGTATCTTGTGTTTTCTTTGTTTTAGTGTTTTCCTTTGCAGGAACAGGATTATTTGCCATGATATTCTTGGCTTGGATTTATTTGCCATGGTATTCTTGGGATGGGATTTAATTGCCATGACATTCTTGGCTTAAGAATAGGCTTTGGAAGCCATATGTGATTACGAAAGTCACGAGAGATTACCTCATTCTGATTTGGCATTGCCATTACGTTCTTGGCACAATTTTGGCTTTTTAAGCCGGATATGACTACGAAAGTCATGAGTTACTTACCTCACACCTAGATCCTTACTGAGTTTTATAACTCACCCGCCCTTCTTTACTTTTTTTCAGGAAGTGGATTGGATGGCTTGATAGATCAAGTAGGGAGTACTAGAGTACTCGTTATGTTTTGCTAAAGGGTTGGGTATGAGTTTAGTGTTGCTTAATATATTCATTTGACTCTAAGTGAGTTATGTGGTATATTTTACTTGCGGAACAAGCTAATGGTTTGGACTTCCTTGTGCAGGCTTGTGGAGTCTAGAAGTTGTGGGAACAAGGTCTATTAAGCTAGAATGAGTTCCAGGTTATGAGTTAAAGTTTGGGTAGACATAAGAACTTGGTCTGTAAAACCTAAACTTAACTAGTTATGGACATATAGCATCCTTGGTATGTTTTCCAAGTAGGAGATGCTTGTTAGATGCACATTGTGATCATGATTATCTTAGGATGAATTTTGATGAAATGCCATGATGGATATTCATGTTATGTGTACTAGACTTGGCTGATGCTCATGGATATATAAATGTGGTTTTCAAAGTTGAAAATGAGATGGGCTTCTTTGTTGCCATGCATTGGATTAGTACACTTGATGGACACACATCCTATGCACTTAATGGATTAAGTGTATGCTTTGCTTGAATTGCAAGTATGATTTGCTGATTATGTGTGTAACTAAGGGAAGACTTCCAGTGAATCTGGATTTATTGGATTTTGTTGAAATGACATCTAAAGACTTGTGTGTGTAACCGGCTAAGTGGTAAAGTCCATAAATGGAACACTAGAATTCCACATAGGTATTAGCTCGTTCCTGGAGAGCACCCTGACAACACATTGAAAGTATTTAAGTAACAAGCTAGTACCAGAATAGAGCATGGAGTCACGCCATAGGTGCTCATAACTAGCTAATAAAGCCCCTTCAGTATGAATAACTTCCGCTGCATTAATCTGATAATCGGGCCCAGATGGGCCAGGGGCAGTTTGGGGCGTGACACTAACTGTATGCCCTATACAGCCATAGCATGCTTTGTGTTTAGTAGACACTTCTTAAGCTTACTGACATTGAAAACATATGAACACTTGACATACTTTATGTTAGAGCTAGCCTATAAACCACCTTGCCAACTCTGTCTACTATCTTATAAGGGCTGATGGACCTCGGAGCTAACTTACTTCTTTTTCCAAATCTGATAGTGCCTTTGGTTGGTGCTACTTTGAGCCACACTTTATCACTAACCTCAAACTCCAAGTCTCTTATTCTTTTGTTCACATAAGTCATGGTCCGTTCATTAGCTGTCTTTAACCTTTCCCGTATCTTCTTAATTTTACTTGTTGTTTCTTCAATAATCTTAGGACCTAACTCTAGCCTATCTGAGGCTTCCACCCAATAATGGTGTGTCATGCGCCTTCTATCATAAAAAGCTTCATAAGGTGTCATACCAATGGTGCTATGATAATTGTTGTTGTAAGAGAATTCTATCAAAGTTAAGTGTTAGTCCTATTCTCTCTTAAAATCCAAAACACAACTCTTGAGCATGTCTTCCAATATCTGAACCACTTTCTCAGTTTGTCAATCTGTTTGAGGATGGTAAGCAGTGCTCAGGTGGATTTTGGTTCCTAGTGCTTTGTAAAAGTACTCCAAAATCTAGTTGTAAACCTTGGATCTCTGTCTGACAGTATGGAGTATAGCACCCCATACAACCTTATTATCTCCTTGATGTACATTTATGCCAACTTTTCCAATGAGTCTGTGATATTCATTAGCAAGAAGTGGGCACACTTGGTTAACCTATCCACTAAGACCCAAATTATGTCATGCCTTAATTTGGTTATAGCCAACCCAGTTAAGAAGTACATAATAAGGTTACCCTACTTACTCACTAGAATGGGTAGAGTTTGTGACTGGCCTTTGATGTTCTACCTTTATTATTTGGTATGTGGCATATTTAGAGATATATGTGGCTATGTCCCCTTCCAAGTTTGGCCACCAGAAATTTGTTTTCAAGTCTTTATACATCTTTTCACTTCCAGGATGGATATTTAGTTTACTAGTATGATCTTTCTCAAGTATCTTATTTATGAGTTCTTGTTCACTAGGCACATATATTCTATCCTTAAAGTACAATAATCCTTTCTTGTAGGCAAAGGATTCATACAAGGACCTTTTGTATTCTCCTAAAATCTTTTTTATATTTGGGTCTGTTTCTTGTGCCTTTCTTATCTTCTCAATTCACTCAAACTGAATAATTAATGCACAAACTTGTGCTCTTTCCCATTGTTGTCACTTATGCCAAAAGCATAGCAAAATATTTTCTTCACTAGTGTCTACCAAGGATCCACCTTTTAGCAAACTAGTATACTTCCTACTTAAGGCATTGGCCACTAGATTGCCTTTGTCCTCAGTGTACTGAATGCTACAATCATAATATTTAATACACTCCAACCATATTCTTTGCCTTATGCTCAACTCTTTTTTATTGAACAAGTACTTTAGGCCTTTATGGTTAGTATATGTTACAAAAGAGGTTTACATTAGGTAATGGCTCCATTGTTTTAAGGCAAAAAATCACTACAGCAAGTTCTAGGTCATGGGCAGGGTAATTTTGCTCATGGGGTTTTAACTGCCATGATCCATAAGCAATCACATTCCTTTGCTGCATCAACACACATCTTAACCTAGATCTAGATGCATTTGTATAAATAATATAAGGCTTGCTTAGATCAGGTAAGATTAACATTGGAGCTTTGAGTCAACTTGCTTTTTAGCTCCTAAAAGCTCTTTTTACATTTTTTAGTCCAGTCAAACTTTTGACCCTTTTTGGTCAGTTGAGTAAAGATTGAGGCAATCATGGAGAATTTTGATATAAATCTCCTATAATAGCCTACCAATCCTAGGAAGCTTCTGATTTCTCTTACAGTCTTAGGACTTTCCTACTCTTGCATAGCCTTAACATTTTCAGGTTTTGCTTTAAGGCCTTGTGCATCAATGATGTGTTCTAGGAAAGACACTTCCTTTATCTAGAATTAGCACTTGAAAAATTTAGCATATAGCTTACTGTCAAACAATGTGTTCATGACAATTTTTAAGTGATGCACATGTTCACTTTCATCCTTTGAATACATTAGGATGTCATCAATGAACACCACTACAAACTTGTCCAAGTATGGTCTGAACACACGGTTCATCAAGTCCATAAATGCAGCAAGGGCATTAGTCAAGCCAAAGGTATGACTTTGTACTCAGTGCCCATATCTTGTTCTGAATGTTGTTTTGGGTATGTCTTCCCCTTTTACTCTTAATTGAAAGTGCCTAGATCTCAAATCAATCTTAGAGAAGATCTTTTCTCCCTTGAGTTGATCAAATATACCCTAAATCCTAGGGAGTGGATACTTGTTCTTGGTAGTCATGCATTCAATTTTTTGTAATCAATGCACAATCTCAATGATCCACCTTTTTTTTTCACAAAGAAAACAGGAGCTCCCCACAATGAAACACTCGATCGTATGAACCCTTTTTCCAGAAGTTTATCAAGTTGTTTCTTAAGCTTCGTCATCTCTATGATTGGCATTCTGTAAGGAGGTATGGATATTGGTGTAGTTCCAAGTTATAGTTTAATCTCAAATTCAATCTCTCTTGAAGGAAGAATACCTAACAGGTCTTTAGGAAAAGACTTATGGAAAGTCTTTCACTACAATATCCTACTAACTTCTTCCTCAATTTTAATATCATTCAATGCATAGTATTTATCTTCAAAAATCATAAGAATCTTATCTAATACTTCTAGTTTCATTCCATGCATTTCATACATTAATTCCTTAGAATTCACTAATGCATACACTTCATTAGTAGGCAATGTGATTTATCTTTTAGCACAATCAATCTTTATACCATGCATAACCAAATAATTCATACCCAGAACAATATCATAGTTTGGAATATTTAATACTAGCAGATCAATCACAATCTTAGTCTTCCCTACTTCTACCTCATAGTTCTTAGCTAGTTCAATCGACAATTCCATAGATTCAACCAATCTCCTAGAGATAATAGACACTAATGCTCTAGTATCAAACAATACACTAACAGGCATGCCATTTACGTAAATGTTACCTCTAAGTGCATCTTGCTAGGATGCATCTTCTTTGTCAAGCTAAAATACACTTCTAGCTCTTTGCACCAGTGGCCTTGGTGCTTGTGAAGGACCTCTTGGCTGATTGTCCCTAGTAGCTAACACATTAGACCTATTCTGGCCTTAGTCCTCTTACCCTCTTCTTTGTACCAAAGCGCAATCTTTGATCTAAAAGTCTAAGGAGCCGTATTTAAGGCATGCTTGTGTCTTAAAGTAACATGGCTTTTTGCCATGAAATTTCTAGCATCTAGGACACCTTAGGCCATTGAACTTGCCCTTGACCTTACCATCCACACTAGGTTGAAAAACCTTGGCAGTGCCTTTACCTTGCAGTGGCTTTCTCTGCTTTCCTTACTGACTAGTTTCCCCTAGTCCACTGAGGAACCACTTACTTTCATGTTCTTCTTGTTCTATAAGTAAAGCCTTTTATACTGTATCATGATAGATGAGAGCATTCAATGGCCTTCTACTCTCTTGATATTAGGCCTCAAACAAACCTCTTGGTTTTAAGTTCTTCTAGCTCATGGTATTGTGGTGTATACCTTACAAGTTGGTTGAACTTGTGTTCATATTTTAGAAAACTCAGTTGGTCTTGCTGCAATGCATCAAATTTTGCCTACTTTAAATCTTTGATTATATTACTGATATACTGATCCTGGAAAAGTCTAGTGAACTCTGGCCAAGTCATCTCAAACTCATGGTTTGTTTTCTTACTCGTTTGAACAGCATACCTATCTCTATTGCTCCCTCACCACATTTCTACATACCTATAAGATTGTAAGTAGTTAGAGATACTTTCTTGGTGGAGCTTAGATGCATCCTATCAAACATCTTTTCAATGAAAGTCAGCCATTCTTCAACCTTCTTTGGCCTAACTCTACCATCAAACTATGGAGGTCTTAGGCCCCAAAACCTCTCCAATAGTTTGACATCATCAAAGCCCTTAAGGTCCTCAACTCTATGTTTCCTAGACCTATGGGATTTTACTAAACCTTGAGGCTCTTTGTGTTTTTTTGTTCCTCTACTTTCATTATACCTTTTAGCTTGATTACTTATGGAATGGTCATAAGCTGAGTGGCTGGCCCTAGATACTTGACTAATCTCATACTTAACTCTTCTAGCCCTTAGGTGCCTCCGTCTTTATCCTCTGCTTCTTCATCTTCTTTAATATCATTTCCATCAAAAGGAACATTAGTTATGTCATTATTCCTTAGAGCTTCTCTTGTAACTTCCTGATTTTGCTCAACGAGACCATCTTGTACTCTTTATGCTCTTTATTGTTGAACCTATAGCAGCCTTACTAAGCCTTCATTGATTTGGGCTAAGTTTCTTTGTAGCTCAACCCACACTTGAGGCATGTTCAATTCAAGTGCAGGGTCCATTACTTTTTGTGCTCTAACCTGGTCACCCTTTCCTGGTTCTTCATTTCTATTCCTCTTCCTTTGCTTACCAGGAGGTCTTAGAGGTCCCTGATCCCCTTTCCTTATAGTAACCATCTTCTTATTTCATGATAAATAAAAGAAAAAATATATAAACTGTACATTAGGTACTTGATACTAGCAGTTGACCCCACTAAATTCTATGTATGTAACTATGTTCATGTATGATGCAACTATATGAAACTCCAATTCAAACCAGGCTTTAATAACAACTTTTGTTACTATTCTGAGTATTTAAACATTGTGATTAGATTTAGTAAGCTCTTGTCCCAGACATTACATGTCCTGTAGGCTAAGCAGAATAAGCACACTATATTTACCCAAGTGGCCCTCTTAGTCTTTATTCAAAGATGTATATGTTGGTTTAAACATCATACACATATTCACACACAAGTTTAATAAGAAGTGTAGAAAATGATCAAAATCTTATCCCAAGTCAATATGGCACTCATGTAAAATTTCACGCATATGCACAATTACATGCACACTTGGTGCACTTTGGTGCTCATTCATGTGCCTAAACTTTCACACCATGTCCAACTCAAATTTTATCTGTGTCCTCCTATTCCTTAAGGATTTTAAACCTTTTAATACACTTAAAAATTCATAGGGAAATAGGTTGAGGACATTAAATCCATCTAGGATTACCATTATGGATTTTACACTTAACTAGGTAGAATTGACCATATGAACTATACCTAGCAAAATCAGCCAAATTTGACAGCCCATAACTCTGGCTACAGAGCACCAAATGTAGTAATTCAAAATCCAAATCCTTCATCTTGAAGTTTTATAAGCTTGCCCAAAATTTAATATCCAAACCCATTATGTACAGCAAGTTATGGCAGTTGGAGTATAGAGTGCTAAATTTGAACAACTAAGGACCAATATGCCCATACAAAATTTCATAAATTTCATACATTTTATTTCCATGTGCAAAGCCAACATGGGCAGTTCCATTCATGTCTTAGACATATGGGGAAGCCATTCTCCTAAATTTTAAGTCATTACATATGGATGAAACACCATACTCTTCAAAACAGCCCATAAGAACCAATATGGATAGAATTACACAAATACTTCAAACTACACTCCATTGATCCATATATCATTCTCACACTACACATATAACATATGTAGTTCATTTAGATACATTCATGCACTACATACATGGTAATAACTTAGTTGATATGTACACTAAACCTCTTGGAGGACTTCAAAAGCACTCAGCACTCCAAAAACTTGAAGAAACTAGCTGCTGTGTAAGGCAGAAAGTACCATTACTAAAAGTAGCTAATGTGCTCTAAAAATAATTAAAATATTCAGTTTACAACTAAACATACTAGAGCTAATGTACCTGAAATAGAAAAATTCAAATGATAGCTATTAGTTTGAATAATCTCTTTCAGGTGTTCCTAAAAATGGACATAAAGGGGATAAGTCTCTTTGAAGAAACTTAGTAAGGGCTTATCATTAAGAACTTGGTTTTCCAACTACAAACCTGAAATCCAAAGACACTAAAACAAAAAAAACACATATACATGAATATATCCATCCAAATGCACAACAAACACAGCAACAAACAAATGCAATGCTGGCAGTAATACATTATTAGGGTTAGTTCATAAACAATCAAATAAATATTATGTTATCAATATGGAAGCCCTCCTCAAGCTAGCGCTTGGTCTTAGGGCGTTAATTGATCTTAGTTAGTACTTACTTGGGTTCCATAAACCCTTGTAAATGTTGTCATCTTTGTGCAAAAAAACAGTAAAGCCAAAACCTTGGGCGCACTTTCCCCCTTAACTTAAACTTGGTTATCGAGCTATAAGCTCTCTTCTAAGCTTAGTCTTAGCATCATGGATGCTTGATTATCATCTTAGGATAGTAAGAAACCATGAAATATGAAGATAAAATGCTTACCTAGGCTGTGAAGGCCGAAAATTCCAAGAGAATCTCAATAAATCCGAAAACTAGGGTTCTTCTCTCTCTTGTTGAATCTAATTGCCTTCTTTTGCTTTCTCTTAAGAGTTTGAGCTATGGTGGCTATGAAAGCTTATAGAGGAACTAAGGAAGAATGGTTCCTGTTTAAGGCCAAAAATGGCAAGGAAATGAGTAAAAGTCTATATATTTCCTTGAGTTGTTTAGTTTAACCTTAACCCTTACTTAGGTCATTATAAGTATGTCTTAAGCAAGGAATTTTTTGCTAATCTTTAACCTACTTTTTTTACCTTAATAACCAGCCATGGAAGGCTAGGATAATGATGAAAATGATCTTATTTGACCTTTTTCAAAGATCATTCCATCATTAAGTTATTTTGTGGAAACTTGTGAACCTAGTTGCCTTAAGTTCTTGAACAATTGGCCTTTGCTTCCTTTACGCAATGTAGTCCCCAAAAATTGCTTCCATACCATTTGAATCCTTCCAAAAGCTCTGTTTTAGAATTCGTCCAATTGAGTATCCAAGTCTTTTAATGTTGTTCAATTGAGTACCCAAGTCTTGTAACCTTATAATAAAATCCATAAGTTACTTGTAAACCATGCAATCCTTTAGGATTTTCTTGAGGGTCAAGTAACCGTTGCCTGGATCTTTTAAGAAGGCATAAATTATACACTTTACCCCTCACAGTTCATTCAATATGGTAAAAATTATGCTATATAATGCTTTATAACCATTATGCATTTATACTGTCATTTTTCAATTTTTTGGATGTGATAACAGCTAGGGAACCCTTAACCCTGACATATACTCCCTCTATCCTAATTTACTTGAAACGTTTCTTTTGGCACGGAGATTAAAGTGTATGTAATTTGTGTTATTTTTTTATGTAGTGAAAGTTTAAATAATGATTAAAAAAGAAAAGATTCTTTTTTGGGTTTTGTACAGTGAAAGATTGAGTGGAGATTAAAAAAAAAGTCATTATTGGGTTTTGTGTAAAAGGATAATTTAACTATTTAAAATTTTTCAAAAGAGGAAACGTTTCAACCTTTTGGGACATCCCAAAAATGAATACATTTCATCTAAATTAGGATGGCGGGAGTATCAAATAAACATTGTTACGAATCTTTTAAGATCTTAATCCATAAATGTATGAGATGCATATAAAAAGGGTAAGTAAGCATCATTCTCATGAGGATTGAATGCATAGTTTAACAAATACAACTTCCTTGAGACCTACTTTAGCCAAATAAATAAATATTGGTAGATTGCTTAACTAAGACTAATGAGACTAAATTAAACTACTTGAATTGATGCTAGATAATGAGGTAAACAAAGCAATGCAAGTGTGGATCTTTGTCAAATTAATGAAAGCACACTTCCTATGATTTTCATTACTTAACTTAGTTAGCTAATGAATTAAGACTATTAATTTGATTTTCCTATTTGTTGGAGAAGTTATCGAGTTGGTGGAATTGGCGCTGCAATTCCTAGGACGTAAGCTCCTATGCAGTGGTGGCACCTAGCGTTACAGCGCCCAAGACTAAAAAAGAAACAACAAGCTAACATTATGGCACTGCAGCCCAGCTAAGCATGTTGTTGTTGCAAGTTCCAACTTTGTTTCTTCTTTTGCCCATTTTGACTCCTATCTGATGCTTCGGTCTTCTCCTCTAACTTACAAAATGAGGGAACAAAGTAAGCATTTGTAAATAGCCAGAGTGATGATGTAAGAAAAGACAGTTAAAGTTGACAAAACATTAACAAATTTGACCATAAAAATTGGCACTTATCAAACATATTATAACCTACCAACTCAGAAACACATGAATTTGATTAATAAAAATAGTTGTTTTTATCAACAACAAAAAAAATGAAAGTATGATGGTCAAAACACCTTGATCATGGCCTTAGAAATTGATGCCCAGCGGCATCTTCGTTGGAAGACATCGTGACTTCGGGAGGGACTTCCTGAGAGGGAGAACGTCTGGAACCTAGATTTCCCAGGGGGGTGTGCCTGTAAAACTCATAAAAAAGGGTTAGGAGTTCCCCGGGATCTTTTTCCTGGGAGGAGCTTCCGACGCCCAAGTCAGTGTCCTGATAGGCAAAAGAAGGGGAGCACTAAGAGGTTTAGTGACCTTGCCTGTTTGTATTTTCTCAAGGGGAGAGGGTCGGATTGGGGGATCCTTTTGCCAGGGCTTGTTCCCTGGTATTTATAGGAGTTCCCAGCCCATTCAAATCATGACACGTGTTCGGTCGGATGTTCTCTGTGTTTCCGGGCGTAAGGGACAAGTAGCAGTTTGCAGGCTCCTTGAGCCTTGAGCCGAGACAGGTTGTGACATGATCTGGACGGCGTCGACGTGTCAAACCGCTGTTTGGGGCGGCGTGTAACGCCTGTGGGCGACATGTCAGAGGCTCCTTAAATGCTCATGTCGTACTCCCGAGGTCCTCTGGGCGAGGTCGTTCTTTGGTACGGATGACCTTCTTCGGTAGTTATGCTTGTAGTTCGGGAAGTCCCCTGGTTTGAGGGTTCCGCCTTTGGGGAAGTTCTCTTTTGCTTGCAATAGCTGGTTCTTTATCCCCGAAGGCGATCCACTTGGTCCCCCGAGGGAGCCGGTGATACCTTTGAAACGCCTAGCATATTAGCCGAAGTCCCAACTTCGTGGTATCTGACTTCGCTCCTTCCGAGGTCAGTGATAGGGCCTTTTTTGGATGATGCCAGGCTTCCCGACCATGTTTTCGTCAGGAAGTATGTACTAAGAAAGGCGATAGCCCTTTGGTTATCACAGGCCCCCCACCGAAAAGCCACAGTGGGAACTTCGGTTTGTCGACTTTCGGAGGGCGTCCTTCGGGACCTCGAGTGTAATACCTGTCTCGAAGATGTACCTTTTGTCCGAAGACATGGGCTGTTCGGTTATAGCCCGTCCTTTGGTGTCTTCGAGGTCACCCACTTCTCTCTTTTTGCAGGGCTGCGTAACGTCGCGTCTTGTAACCAGGCGTGTCAGTCTGGAGCGGCGCGCCTAGGGTCTAGGGGTGTCAGAAAGTGTATCCCTCTTTCGGCGCGATGGCTGACACCTGCCAGCTTATTACTGGCGGGGACTTCGTCAGATGCAGTAGGCGCGCCTTTTCACGCGCAATGAGCAGTTATGGCGACTGTTCGCCTTTGTGGAGTACTTTATGACGCCGGTTCGCCTACCCTCCTCGGCCTATATATACCTCTGTTCCGTCATAACCTCCTTTTGTTTCTGCTTTTGCTTTCAACTGCTTTCACGTTTTCTCCTGCTTTTTACGGCGATCCTCTTTGACGGAGTGTTTTCCGGCAACCTTTCGCAACGGCGTCTTCAAATCCAGATTTTAGCAAAACATTTGGTGGGTTTTAACTTCCAAAGTCTTTTGCTTTTTAAGCTTTCCCGAAGTCATTTTTGGCCTTTTTCTAAAATCGCTTTTCAGCCGACCATGCCTATTCCCGAGAGCTGGCAACCTCTTTTGTCTCACCCTTACTGCACCACTTCTAAAAAATTAAAAAGATGGAAGACCAAATTCTTTCTTCCCTTGTATGCCATTACAAGGTTGCCACACTCTGACCATTTTAGCTTTTCGAACCGTGGCAACGAGGTTACCATTTTCTGAGCCCAACTGAAGGCCGGACTTCGGTACCCTCCTCCGAAAATGATTTGCGACTTTTGCCAATTCCATGGCATTGCCATAAATCAGCTTCCACCGAACTCGTACTGCTACTTCAATGCCTTCCTCTGTATGTGTGGCGTTTTCAAAATAGAGCCCAACTTTATTCTTTTCATGCAGTACTATAAGCTCTTTGTGGTCCCGAAGGGTGGCTTTTACTTCATGCTACCTCGGGGATCAAGGAGCAAAAAGTATATGTTCACCTTTGCCACCAAGGACAACTGGTGAGGGTGGCAACAAAAGTTTTTCTTTCTGAAGATGGAGGAGGCCTGGTCGCACGTCCCAACCAAGTGGGCTCGAGGAAGGCTGAAGATGGACGTCGTTGATCCGAGGATAACGCTGACTCCTGAGTTGGCACCCATATTCGCTGACTTCGACAAACGGATCCGAGCAGTCTCCGACTGGGATTCCAAGGTCCCTTCGCGCCCCTTTTACCCCTTCCCCATCAATTGGAAACTGATAACCGAGGAGGTTCTTCGGGAACTAGGGGTGGTGAAGGAGCACAAGACGGACCTCGGGATGCCGGCTCCTGCTATCTCTGGGAAAGACTCTTGGTTGCTGCAACTCCTTAGGGAGGAAGTCACTTATGAGTACTTTTTTGAGAGTGAGTTATCTTAGGATTCTTTTGTTATAGTTTTACCTTGGACTCACACTGATGTTTTCTTTCTTTTTCAGAGATGGGTGACGACTCCGCTGCCTTCTACAAGTCCCTTTTCCTCGGTCAAGCCGAGAAGGGTGAGCAGACGAAGAAGGCCGTCTCCCGAAGGCAGAAATCATCTGGGGCTGGGCCATCTGTGGCCAAACGAGCAAAGAAAGACGTGCCTCCTCCTTAGGCGGAAATTCCCGAGGAGGCGCGCGAAGAGTCGGATGCTGCTGTTGCTGTTTCGCCGGCCGAGGTTGCCGCTGCTGCCCCTCCTCGGAGTCCCTCTTCCTTGGCGGCTCGTCTGGATGCCTTGGTGGAAGTCCCTTCTGTCGAGGAGCGTCGTAAGAGTAAAGGTAAGGAGATTCCTACTGAGGAGGTCCGGGTCTCCGATGATGACGTCGCGGAGGTGCCGTCAGGTTCGTTTTCTTAGACAAGTTGTGGTACCTTTATTTCTTTAAGGGTTCCTTGTCTTGATAAATTTCTTACTTTGCCGTGCAGTGGAGCTGCTATACCTGAATTGGGTAGCCGAGCACGCCCGAAAATGGGCTCTTCGGGATGCCCATGTCCCGAAGGGGAAGATCCCGCGGGAGCCCTTTTGGTCGTTTACAGAGGACATAAACTTGTACTCCGGCAACTGCCCGTACATGGCCAACCAAATCTCGAGGGAGATCCTCACTGAGGCCTCCTTCAAGGTCGTTTCTGAAGCGTGCCTGAGCGATGAGTCCCTCGCTGCCAAGGTTTCCGAGCACGCTGCCCAGGTATACTTCAGGCCTTCGTTTTGTTTCCCTTTGATTTCTTCTAAGTGTTTGGCCCACTTTTTGCCTTACTAACTTTTGCTCTTACTTCTTTGTAGCTGCTGGGGTACACCGGCCTCCTCAGGGTCCGGGTGGCGAAGGAAGCGGCATTTCGAGTCTCGGCCTTAGATCTCATAGAAAAATCTAAGGCCAAGTGCTCTGAATTGGCCGCCAAGAACACGGAGATGGCTCAAGCTGCGAAGATGGAGGTCGCTGCCATTCGGGAGGAGTTCACGAAGGAGAAGGAGGAACTTTTGAAGGACTCCTCTCAGAAGATCTCTGACCTCGGTGCCAAGGTGGCGGAGCTGACCTCGGCGAACGAGTCATATCAAAAGGAGAAGTCAGATTCTGAGGCTCTCTTGGCGAAGGTGCTTGCCGAGAAGGCCGAGCTCCAGGCCGAGGTCGAGTCTTTAAAGAAGGAGCCAAAGAAGAAGAAGACGAAGGCACTGAGGAAGGAGATTGTCGATCTGGAGAGGGAACGTGATGACCTGGCGGTCGAGAAGAAGAAAGCCGACGAAATGACCAAGGTCTGTTTTCAAGACGGCTTCTGCCTCATTCGTCACCAAGTGCTTCAGAGGTTCCCAGATCTGGACCTCTTTTTCTTGGAGGCCCTAAACATTCCCGAGGGGCCTCGGTGGTCTTGGTCAAAAATCGAGCACCTGAACTTGCCCCTTTCTTTCCCGGTGTCGAAGGTGGTGGAAAAGGACGCAGGAGCTGGTGGCTCCCAAGACGCCGAGATTCCTTAGTTTGTTTTAGGGTCCTTTGCCTTCTTTTTCTTCTTTTGGCGAGCTTTCTTCTTTGTAAGCGGATCCATCTCAATAAAGACTCTTTCTTAGAAATTTTGGCTAAGTCTTTTTGTAAGATTTTTCATTTTCCATTGTCCCGAACATGTTCGCTCAAGAGACTTCGGAAAATACGGCGATCTTCTTCACGAAATTCTGATTTGTACAACTTACGCTCAAGAATTTTGGCTAAGTCTTTTGTGAGATTTTTCATTTCCCATTGTTCCGAACACGTTTGCTCAAGAGACTTCGGAAAATCATATCTTCGCTTATGTCAGCGGTCACCTTCGCGAAATTCAGACTTGTATAACTCATGCTCAAGATTTTTGGCTAAGGAACTTTTGTACTTAGAAATTTTTCTGTACAATACAATCTTCTCACCGAAATCTTAAGCATAGAATTTTCTCAAGGCGTCCGAATGCCATGTATTTTTTAACTCTATGCCTCCGGCATCGCCGAGCTTGTAAACCCCTTTTCTCACTTCGCCAAGTACCAGATAAGGTCCTTCCCAATTTGCACGAAGTACCCCGTGGGATGGCCTTCGGGGTCCAAATTCAGCCTTTCGGAGAATGAGGTCTCCTTTCTTTATTCCTTTTGGCCTGGCGCGCAAGTTTATAGCCGCGGCCACTCTTTGCTGAAAAGCTTTTCTCCTCAGCTCGGCTACTTCTCTGTGTTCGCCGACGAGGTCAAGCTTGGTTCTCAAGCCGAGGTCATTTCCCCTTTCGTTGAACACTTGCACTCGCACCGATGGCTGCACTACCTCGACTGGGATGATAGCCTCTGTACCGAAAACAAGTGAAAAAGGTGTTTCCCCTGTGGCTCTTCGGGGTGTTGTTCGGTAGCTCCATAACACACTTAGGAGCTCTCCCGGCCATTTCCCTTTTGCTTCCCCCAGTCTCTTTTTCAGACCATCTTTGATAGTCCTGTTGGATATTTCTACTTGCCCATTGCTTTGGGGGTGAGCTACTAGAGCGAAGTACATTTTTATTCCGAGGTTGTTGATAAATTCTTGGAATCCTTTGTCTGTAAACTGGGACCCATTATCGGCTACTAGTACCCTCGGTATGCCAAATCTGCATACAATGTTCTTCCATACGAACTTTCGCATATCTTTTGTCGAGATAGTCGCCAAAGGTTCCGCCTCGACCCATTTAGATAAATAGTCTACTGCAACTACGCAGAACTTTACGCCTCCAGGCGCTGTTGGGAGTGGCCCAATGAGGTCTATGCCCCAAACTGCGAAGGGCTAGGGATAGTCAGCTGAAGTTACCATTTCCGAGGGTGTCCTCTGGATACTTGCGTGTCTTTGGCAATTACCACATTTCCAGACAAATTGCCTAGCGTCCTTTCTTAGAGTAGGCCAAAAGTATCCTTGCCGAAGTATTACTGCTGCGAGGGCGTCAGTTCAAACGTGCGAACCACAAGCGCCTTCGTGAACTTCTTCGAGGCTCATTTCAGTATCCTCTTCGTCAACACACCTCTGCAATAGATTTGCATATCCCTGTCGATATAATTCTTCGCCAATCAGGAAAAATCGACCGAAGCGTCTTCGAACTTTTGCACCTTCGTGGGGTTCTTCGGGGAGCGCATTGGTTGCGAGATATCTTTTTATTGGGTATTTCCAGCCTCTTCCCAAAGTTACTATGCTCAGCACTGCGATGCTCGGTTGATTTAGCACTTCGGTGCATGTTTTTTATTTCGCCAAGCAGTCTGCTTCGGCGTTATCTTGTCGAGGTACGTTTTTGATTCGTACGGTGTCGAACTCTCGAATGAGCCCTGCTACCAGCTCATGGTATTTTGCCAAGGTCGAGTCCTTCGCCCCATAATCCCCTGCTGGTTGCCGAACTACCAGCTGGGAATCGCTGTGGGCTTTTAAGTTTCTTACACCAATTTTTCTGGCTAGGCGCAATCCTGCTATGAGAGCTTCATATTCGGCCACATTGTTGGTGACGTTGAAGCTGAACTTGATGGCCTTCATTACTTCTAGACCTTCGGGACCTCTGATAATTACCCCAGCGCCCTGGTGTACGGACCCCGAGGCTCCGTCAACATACAGAGTCCATTCTGGCTCACCTTCGCTGGGATCCGGATGGCTGTCCTCGGCGATGGGCACTTCGGCAATGAAGTCTGCCAGGGCCTGAGCTTTTATGGCTTTCTGAGGTTCATAAGTAATGTCATGTTCGCCAAGCTCTATGCACCATTTGGAGAGCCTTCCTGAATGATCAACTTTTCTCATGACATCCCGCAGTGGTAGACTGCTTTGGGCGATGATAGGGTGAGCCTGAAAATATGGTCGCAACCTCCTTCCTGCTAGCACCAAAGCATATATAGCTTTTTGCAGCAAAGGATACCTGACTTCGGCGCCGTGCAGGGACTTGCTTACATAATAGACCGGCCATTGCTTCGGCCCTTCCTCTTTCACGAGGACCGAGCTTACTGCTTTTTCTATGATGGCGAGGTATAATACGAGAGGCTCTCCCTCGCGAGGCTGTCTCAAAGTGGGCAGACGTGCTAAGTAGATTTTGAGTTCTTCCCAAGCCTTTTGGCAGTCTTCGTTTCAAGGATGATCGTCACTTCCGAGGTTGCCCTTATTTTTTGCTGTCTTAGTGAGGACTTTGAAGAATGCTCAGCACCGATCTCCATATCTAGAAATAAACCTACTAAGAGAGGTTATCTCTGCACATCTTTTATTGTGACGGGAGTTCAGAATTCGAGCAGAGCCCTGATTTTTTCCGGGTTAGCATCAATGCCTCTTTCTGATACCATGTACCCAAGAAACTTTCCCGAGGTCACTCCGAAGATGCACTTTTCAGGATTAAGGCGGATCCCGAAGGTTCTGAGCTGGTGGAAAGTTTCCTTTAGATCTGCGACATGGTCGTTAGACAGCTTGCTCTTGACTATCATGTCGTCGACGTAGACTTCCATGTTTCTCCATATTTGGTCGCTGAAGACCTTACTCACCAACCTCTGATAAGTGGCTCCTGCATTTTTTAGCCCGAAAGGCATCCTGATGTAACAATATGTTCCACCCTCGGTGATGAAGGCGGTTTTTTCCTCGTCTTCGGGGTCTGATGCCCTGAGACATCTTCACTGGAAGGCATGGTGACTTCCGGGAGGACTTCCTGTGAGGGAGAGCATCTGGAGTTGAGGTTTCCCAGGGGAATGTGCCTGAAAAGCTCAGAGAGGCGGGTTAGGAGGTCCCCGGGGTGCTTTTCCGGGAAGGAGCCTCCGACACCCAAGTCAGTTTCCTGATAAGGTAAGGGGGAAGCACTAGAGTTTTTAGTGGGCTTGCCTGTATTTTCTCGAGGAGGAGGAGTCGAACCGTTTGCCAGGGTCTATTCCTTGGTATTTATAGAGAAGCCCAGCCCGTTCAGATGACGACACGTGTTCAGTCGGATGTTCTTTGAGTTTCTGGGCGTAGGGGGTGAGTAGCCGGTGACAGGCTCCTTGAGTCTTAAACGGAGACAGGTCGTGACAAGACCGGGATGGCGTCGGCGTGTCAAATCGCCGTTTTGAGGTGACATGTAGCGTCTGTGGGTGACATGTCAGAGGCTCCTTAAATACTCATACCGTACTCCCGAAGTCCCTGGACGAGGTCACCTTCTGATGCGGATGGTGCCCCTTCGGGAAATGTGCCCGTAGTTCGGGGAGTTCCCTGATTCAGGGATCACCTTTGGGGAGATCCTCTTCGGCTTGCAATAGCTAATTTTCCATCTCTGAAGGCGATCTGTTTAGTACCTCGGGGGGGCTAATAGTATCCTCGCGTTCCCTGATGCTCCGAGTTTGGGTCAGATAGAGGCGATAGCCCTTCGGTTATCACATGCCCCCCTTTGGAAAGCCGAAGTGGAGACTTCGGTTTGTAGTCTTTCCGAGGATGCTCTTTGGGAGTTTTTAAGGAGTAAAACCTGTGCCAAAGGTACACCTTTTGCCCGAAGATATGGGCTGTTCAGCTATGGCCTGTCTTATGGTGTCTTCGAGGCAACTTACTTCTTTCCTTTTTCCTTTTGCAGGTCTGTGCAACGTCGCGTCTCATGGCCAGGCGTGTCAGCCTGGAGCGGCGCGTCCCAGTTTTTTAAGGGTGTCAGAAGGCGTGTCCCCTATTTTGACACGGCGGCTGACACGTGGCACACTGTCATTAGAGGAGAGTCGCGTCGGTTACAGAGGGCGCGTCTGATAGCCGAAGGGCTATCGCCTCTATTTGACCCGAACTCGAAGCGTCAGGAAACGTGAGGAAGCTATTAGCCCCCCCGAGGTACTAAACAGATCGCCTTCGGAAACGGAGAATCAACTATTGCAAGCCGAAGAGGATCTCCCCGAAGGCGGAACCCTGAATCAGGGAACTCCCCGAACTGCGGGCATATTTCCCGAAGGGGTATCGTCCTTACCAGAGGACGACCTCGGCCAGGGACCTCGGGAGTACGGTATGAGCATTTAAGGAGCCTCTGACATGCCGCCCACAGACGCTACATGTCACCTCAAACGGCAATTTGACACGCCGACGCCGTCCAGGTCTTGTCATGACCTGTCTCGGTTCGAGACTCAAGGAGCCTGCCACTGGCTACTTGTCCCCTACGCCCAGAAATTCAGAGAACATCCGACCGAACACGTGTCGCGATCTGAACGGGCTGGACATTCCTATAAATACCAGGAAACAAACCCTGGCAAAAGGTTGGACTCCTCCCCCTTGAGAAAACGCAGGCAAGTCCACTAAAAACTCTAGTGCTTCCCCCTTACCTTCTCAGGAAACTGACTTGGGGGTCGGAGACTCCTCCCCGGAAAAGCACCCCGGGGACCTCCTAACCCCCTTCTCTGAGCTTTACAGGCACGTTCCCCTGGGAAACTCGAGCACCAGACGCTCTCCTTCACAGGAAGTCCCCCTGGAAGTCACCATGCCTTCCAGTGAAGATGTCCCCGGACATCATTTGGTGCCGTCTGTGGGAAACCATCCTCGGGTCGCCGTCGTTGAGACTTGACGTTCTAAGGACAAGGGACTCCCGAGGTCCCCGTCCGCGCCTGAAGTCCAACCGGCCACTGAGCAAGGCCCCCCAGGGACTTCCACGCCTGAGGAAGAGCGCCCTCTGGTCATAACCATGAGCTTCCTGCACAACTTTCAACGTTCTGTTGTGGCTGAAATGACACAACAGATAGACCGAAGGTGGCCCCAACAAGCTCAAGCCCAAAGGCCTCCTTCGCCAGCACACCCTCGGGAAAAAAGCCCCAAACCAACTCATCGTAGTTCGGGATCCGGAGACCCACGGGAGGAGTCTTCAACAGAAAACATGCCCCTCGAGGCACGGCTCGCGGGACAAGCGGCGTCAAGGCGACCCAAAATCACACACAGGAGGAGCCAGTCGCCTGAGGCGAGGTCCCCATCCTCTCAGCGCCGAACTCGCTCCCCGAAGAGACACCGACAATCCCCCCTGCCAGAAGAAGAACCTAGTGCCACGGCCCTTATGGAGAAAATATTGGCAAGGTTGGACAGAGTGGAGAAACAAGTGGCCCGTAAACCCGTCTGGGCTAGGCTGTCTGGGACCTTTTGTGGGGACAAGTCCCCATTCACCCAAGATGTCGTTGAGGCAGCCATGCCAGGTGATTTCAGAGTACCTCGGCTGGAAACTTATGATGGCCGTACTGATCCACAGGCCCATCTGACCAAGTACAGACGCAGCACTATGATGCACGGTGCCGACGATGCTACCTTGTGCAAATGCTTCGAGGTCACTCTCAGTGGGCCGGCAACAGCCTGGTATAATTCATTGGCCCCAGGAACCATCACGGAGTTCCAAGAGTTGTCCACAGCCTTCACGCAGCAGTTTATCGGAAGTCGGCCAACGACGAAGATGCCGGTTAAGATGTTCGACATAGCGCAAAGAATTGGAGAGACCATACGCGACTATGTCGAAAGGTTCAATAGGGAAGCTTTGAGCATCCCGGACTTCCGGCCCGAAATACGCATCCTCGCCATGACACGAGGCCTTCGGAGGGACTCACAGTTGTTTTACAAGTTCTTTAAGGACCCCCCGGACACCCTCGGTGAATTTTACCGAAGGGCCGAACAGCACATGACAGCCGAAGAACTGAGAATGGGCGGACCTAAGTCCGATCACGCCCGGGCCGAAGGGTCCAGCCAGCAAAATGGGTATCATACCGAACAGGCAGGCCGACCTCGGAGGACGCGAGGAAGAAAACTCCCAATTTTCACACCCCTGAACACCACACGGACAAACATCCTCATGACGATGGAAAGGCAGGGGACGCAGGTTCAGCGGCCACGGGCCATGACCGCTGACAACAGAAAGAATATGAAGAAGTTCTGCCAGTTTCATCGCGACCACGGTCATGACACCGAACACTGCTTCCAATTGAAGAAGTATATAGAGTCGCTGATAAAACAGGGCCAACTTCGGCGTTATCTGCGCATGCCTTCCCCGAAAGGGAGAAAAGAGGAGGAAGGAAAGGCAGAAGACGAGGACTACGACTCCGACAGGCGGAGAAACCGAAGTCCAAAAAGGCACCCCCCACCTCCAGCGGGAATCATACAGACAATAACGACGGGACTCCCATCCTCGGAAAGAAAGAGAAAGGCCAGAGAAATAGCAATCATGGAGTATCAAAATCCAACAAAAAAGCTAGCCCGAAAGGATGGTTCCGTCGTCATTTTTCCCCATGACGACCCATTGTTGATCATTGCGAGAATAGGAAACTGGGACGTCAAAAGAGTGCTGCTCAATGACGGATCAAATGCCGACGTCCTGTTTTCACACTTACTGCCGAGGTTGGGTGTATCTAGTAGTGACCTCAAGCCCGTCACCTCGCCTACCTTCGGGGTAGGTCCGGCCGAGCTGCCCATCCTCGGTTGGATCGATCTCCCGTTGATGCTGAAAGGGACTTCGGTGATGGGGACAGAAGAGTTGTACGCCTCTACAATTGCAAGGTTCATCGTTATGGATGTCCCTTCATCGTACAACGCCATCCTTGGAAGACAGACACAGGGAAACCTGCACATTTGCCCTGATGTCAAGTACTTAACCATCACTTTCACCGCCAAGGATGGAGATGTGGAAATCTTCATAGATCAAGGCGAAGTAAGGAAGGTGTTCGTCAAAACATGAAAAGCTCCAGCAAACAACTCTGCGCAAGCTGTGGAAGCAAAAGCACCAAAAAAGGGTGAGGCAGAGAGTCCCGCGAAGGTGGAAACGGAAACAGTAGAACTTGTCCCAGGTCAATCTACCCGAATAGGGAAGAGCTTGGCCGAAGGTGACAAGAAAAAACTTGTATCCTTTCTACTGGAAAATAAAGATCTCTTTGCCTACTCGCCGAAAGATATGCCAGGGGTGAACCCTGGCGTAATACAGCATAGCCTCAAAGTAAGTCCGGAAGCAAAGCCTGTCCGGCAAAAGAAACGAGGCTTCTCAGCCCATAAAAATAACTTCCTCAAAACCGAAGTCCAGCGCCTGTTAGACGCTGGTGTCATCAGGGAGGTCAAATACCCCGAATGGTTGAGCAACGTGGTTATCGCTACTAAAGAAGGAAGCAGCAAACTCCGGATGTGCATCGACTTTAGAAACTTGAACGATGCTTGCCCAAAAGACTTATACCCTATCCCACCGATAGACCAATTGGTAGACTCAACTGCCGAATACGGGCTCCTAAGTTTCTTAGACGCCTTCAGCGGCTATCATCAAATAAGGATGAACCCCGAAGATGAAGAAAGAACCGCCTTCATCACCGAGGGAGGAACATACTGCTACGTCAGAATGCCCTTCGAGCTTAAAAATGCAGGAGCCATCTACCAAAGGTTGATGAGCAAGGTCTTTAACGACCAAATAGGGAAAAACATGGAAGTGTATGTTGACGATATGATAGTCAAAAGCAAGCTGCCTGACGACCACATCGCAGATCTAAAGGAAACCTTCCACAAGCTCAGAACCTTCGGGATCCGTCTCAATCCCGAAAAGTGCATCTTCGGAGTGACCTCGGGAAAATTTCTTGGGTACATGGTATCAGAAAGAGGCATTAATGCTAACCCAGAAAAAATCAAGGCCCTACTCGAGTTCCGAATTCCTGCCACAATAAAAGATGTGCAGAGACTCACTAGAAGGATAACCTTCCTCAGCAGGTTTATTTCCAGATACGGAGATCGGTGTCGGCCATTCTTCAAAGTCCTCACAAAGGCAGCAAAAAAGGAGGACAACCTCGGAGGTGATGACCATCCCTGGGGTGAAGATTGCCAAAAGGCCTGGGAAGAACTGAAAATCTACTTGGCCAGCCTGCCTACTCTGCGACAACCTCGCGAAGGAGAGCCGCTCGTACTATACCTCGCCGTCACAGAAAAATCTGTGAGTTCGGTCCTTGTAAAAGAAGAGGGGCCAAAGCAATGGCCGGTCTATTATGTCAGCAAATCCCTACATGGCGCCGAAATCAGGTATCCTTTGTTGCAAAAAGCTATATATGCCTTGGTGCTAGCAGGAAGAAGACTACGACCATACTTTCAGGCTCACCCCATCATCATCCGAAGTAGTCTACCACTACGGGACGTCATGAGGAAGGTGGATCATTCCGGAAGGCTCTCCAAGTGGTGTATAGAGCTTGGCGAACACGACATCGCATATGAACCTTGGAAAACCATAAAAGCTCAAGCACTGGCAGACTTTATCGCCGAAGTACCCACCACCGAGGACAGCCATCCGGATCCTGGCGAAGGTGATCCCGAATGGACTTTGTATATTGACGGAGCCTCGGGGTCCGAACACCAGGGAGCTGGCGTAATTATCAGAGGTCCCGAAGGCCTTGAAGTAACGAAGGCTATCAAATTTAGCTTTAACGTCACCAACAATGTGGCTGAGTATGAAGCCCTCATAGCAGGATTAAGCCTAGCCAGGAGAATTGGCATGCGAAATCTAAAAGCCCACAACGATTCCCAGCTAGTAGTTCGGCAAACGGCAGGAGACTATGGGGCAAAGGACCCGACCTTGGCAAAATACCATGAACTAGTGGCAAAACTCATTCGGGAGTTTGATACCATGCGAATCGAAAACGTGCCTCGACGTGATAATGCCGAGGCAGACTGCTTGGCAAAATCAAAAGTATACACCGAGCTGCTAGGTCACCCGAGCATCACAGTGCTGAGCATATCAACTTCGGGAAAAGGCTGGAAAGACCCGATAAAGAGATACCTCGAGGACAATACACTCCCCGAAGACCCCAGTGAAGCTGCCAAAATCCGAAGACGCTCCGGTCGATTCTTCCTAATTGGTGAAGAATTGTATCGGCAGGGATATGCAAACCCACTACAGAGGTGTGTCGGCGAAGAGGATACTGAAATTATCCTCGAAGAAGTACACGAAGGCGCTTGTGGTTCACACATCGGAACCGACGCCCTTGCAGCAGTAATACTTCGCCAAGGATACTTCTGGCCTACCCTGAGAAAGGATGCAAGGCAGTTCGTCCAGAAATGCGGTAGTTGCCAGAGACACGCAAATATCCAGAGGACACCCTTGGAAATGGTGACTTCGGCTGATTATCCCTGGCCCTTCGCAGTCTGGGGCATTGATCTCATTGGGCCGCTCCCAACAGCCCCTGGAGGCGTAAAATTCTGCGTTGTAGCAGTAGACTATTTCTCCAAATGGGTTGAGGCAGAACCACTAGCGACTATCTCGGTAAAAGAAGTGCAGAAGTTCGAATGGAAGAACATCGTATGCAGATTTGGCATACCGAGGGTGCTAGTAGCTGACAATGGATCCCAGTTCATAGACAAAGGATTCCAGGAATTTATTAGCGACCTCGGAATAAAGATGCACTTCGCCTTAGTAGCTCACCCCCAAAGCAATGGGCAGGTAGAAGTATCTAATAGGACCATGAAAGATGGTTTGAAAAAGAGACTGGGGGAAGCAAAAGGGAAATGGCCAGGAGAACTCCAAAGCGTATTATGGAGCTACCGAACAACACCCCGAAGAGCCACAGGGGAAATGCCTTTTTCGCTAGTCTTCGGTACAGAGGCCATCATTCCAATCGAGGTAGTACGACCATCAATACGGGTGCAAGTGTTCGATGAAAGTGGAAACGACCTCGGCCTAAGAACAAAGCTTGACCTCATCGGCGAACACAGAGAAATAGCCGAGCTGAGAAGAAAAGCCTTTCAGCAAAGAGTGGCCGCGGCCATAAACTTACGAGCCAGGCCAAAAGGGATCAAGAAGGGAGACCTCGTTCTCCGAAAGGCTGACTTTGCACCCCGAAGGCCGTCCCACGGAGTACTTCGCGCGAACTGGGAAGGACCTTATCTAGTCCTTGCCGAAGTACGAAAGGGCGTGTACAGACTTGGCAACGCCGAAGGTGTAGAATTGAAAAATACTTGGCACTCAGATGCCTTGAAAAAATTCTATGCTTAAGGCCGCGCGGAAGAATTGTGTTGTACAAAAAATATTTTAAGTACAGAAAGATTCTCAAGTGTACAAGATTGTACAAGTCAGAATTCCGCAAAGGTGCTCGCCACAAAAAGAGCAGAGATAGTTTTCCTAAGTCTCTTGAGCGAACATGTTCGGGACAAGGGAAAATGAAAAATCTCACAAAAGGTCTCCTAAGTCTCTTGAGCGAACGTGCTCGGGACAAGGGGAAATGAAAAAATTTGACTGAAGGATTTTCGAAGTCCCTTGAGCAAACATGTTCGGAACAAAAGGAAATAAAAGGACCTGCAAAAAGACTTAGTCAAATTTTTTCTGGCTTTCCAAAAAGTCTCTTGAGCGAACATGCTCGGAACAATGGAAACACGAAATCTTGCAAAAAGACTTAGCCAAAAATTCTCCATTAAAGATGAACTGGCGTACAAAGGTGAAGTGCCCGAAGAAGAAGAAGAAAAAAGGAAAATGCCCCTAAAACAGCCCAAGAGTTCTCGGTGTCCCGAGAGCCACCAGCTTTTGCGCCCTTTTCCAACACCTTTGGCGCCAGAATTAAGGAAGGCAGGTTCAGGTGCTCGATCTTCGACTAGGACCACCGAGGCCCCTCGGGAATGTTCAAAGCTTCCAAAAAAGAGAGGTCCAGATCTGGGAACCTCTGAAGGACTTGGTGCCGAGCAAGGCAAAAGCCGTCCTAGAAGGTGACCTTGGTCATTTGGTCGGATTTATCCTTCTCGACCTCAAGGTCCTCGAGCTCGTCCTTCAGATCCGCAACCTCCTTCTTCAGCGCCTTTATCCTCTTCTTCTTCTCAGGCTCCTTCTTCAAGGAATCGACCTCGGCATGAAGCGCATTCTTCTCAATCAGCAACGTCGCCAGGAGTTCTTCAGACTCCATTTTTGAATTTAGAAGCGCTTCGTTGGCCGAAAGCAGTCCCGCCACCTCGGAGCCGAGGTCGGAAATCTTCTTGGAGGAGTCCTTCACAATCTCCTCTTTTTCCGCCCGAAGGACAGCAACCTCCTTCTCCGCAGCATCAGCCAGCTGCAGGTTCTTGACGGCCAGTTCCGAACACATGGCCTTCGTTTTCTCTAAGGTCTCTAAGGCCGAGTTTCGGAACTGCGTCTGCCTGGCCACCCGAACTCTGAGGTAGCCAGCGTACGCCATCAGCTGCAAAAAGATGAAGGCAAGGTCAGTAAAAGCCAAACACTTAGAAAAAATTCTTCAAGGGCAAACCAGCATACCTGAGTAGCGTGCTCGGTAACCTTCGCTGCGAGGGTGTCATCGCTCGGATGAGCCGCCGCAATAGCCTTGAAGGAGGCCTCAGTAAGCACCCTCTTCACGATCTCCTTAGCCATTTGGGGGCAGTCTCCGGAGAACAAATTCATGTCCTCCGTAAATGTCCAAAAAGGCTCATTCGAAATCTTCCCTTTCGGGACTTTGGCATCACGGAGAGCTCGCTTCTGGGCGTGTTCGGCCGCCCAACTTGGAGTAAGTGACTCCTCTGCATGGCAAAACGAGCAGCTAGTGAGAACAAAAAAGAACTTTGGAAAATAAAGGCATTATACTTCGGCGGAAAAAGTAAACCTGGCGGCACCTTGACGATCGTCAGAAGCCGGGGCCTCCTCGGTAGAGATCTCCTTACCCTTACGTTTACGCCGCTCCTCGGTAGAAGGACCCTCCACCACGGCATCCAAAAAAGCCTGCGACGGAGTGGGGCTCTGAGGAGGGACGTCGGCCGAAGAGACGTCGGCAGCAACCTCGGAAGGCGGAATGGCAGCGACCTCGGGCTCCACACTTTCCTCCTCAATACTTTCCAAAGGGAGAGGAAGAATAGTCTTCTTCGGCCGTTTGGCCGAAGCTCCAGCACCAATGGTTTTCTGCCTTCGGGAAGCCGCCTTCTTCGTCTGCTCGCCCTTCTCTACTTGGCCGGTGAAGAGGGACTTGGAGAAGGCAGCAGTGCCGTCGCCCATCTCTGAGAAGGAAAGAAAGCATCAGCGTAAGTCCGAGATGAAAGCTATAACAACGGGAGTCAGAGATAACTTACTCTCATAAAAAGTTTCATAAGAAACTTCCTCCCGAAGGAGCTGCACCAACCAGGAATCCTTCCCGGCGATAGAAGGAGCTGGCATCTTGAGGTCCGTCTTGTGCTCCTTCACTACCCCTAACTCCCAAAGAACCTTTTCAGTCATCAACCTCCAATTGATGGGGAAGGGGTAGAGAGAGCGCGAAGGGACCTCGGGACCCCAGTCCAAGACAGCACGGATACGGCAGTCGAAGTCCTTAAAGATAGGAGCCAACTCCGGAGTTAGCAGTATCCTCGGATCCACGACATCCATCTCCAGCTTTCCCTGAGCCCATTTGGTCCGAACATGCGACCAGGCCTCCTCCATCTTCAGAAAGAAAAATTTTTGTTGCCACCCTCGCCAGCTGTCCTTGGTGGCGAAGGTGAACGTATATTTCTTGCTCCCAGATCCCCGAGGTAGCATGAAGTAAAAGCCACCCTTCAAGACCACAAAGAGCTTGTAGTACTGCATAAAAATAATAAAGTGGGGTTCTATCCCGAAGACGCCACACATGCAGATGAAGGCGTTAAAATAGCAGTACAAGTTCGGGGGAAGTTGATTTACGGCAATGCCATGAAATTGGCAGAACTCGCAAATCATCTTCGGAGGAGGGTACCGAAGTCCGGCCTTCAGTTGGGCTCGAAAAATGGTAACCTCATTGTTACAGTTTGAAAAACAAAACTGGTCAGAACGAGGCAACCTCGTAACGGCATACGAAGGAAGAAAGAACTTTTTCTTCCATCTTGCCAGTTTTTTAGGGGTGGTGCAGCAAGGATGAGATAAAAGAGGCTACCAGCTCTCGGGAATAGGCATATTTGCAGAAAAATGGGTTCAAAAAAAGGCAAGAAAACAAGTTCCAGAAAAAACTCTGAAAATTAGAAGAGTCTGGAAAACAAAAACCCACCAAAAGACTTGCCAAAATCTGGGTTTGAAGTCACCGTCGTGAAAGATTGCCGGAAAAACTCTGTTAAAACAGCTCCGCCGCAAAAAGCAAGAGAAAGCGCAAAAGCAGTGGCAAGCAGGGAAAAGAGCAGAAGCAAAAGCAAAAAGGAAACTTATGATGGAATGGGCTATATATAGGTTGAAAGTAGCTAGTCGAATCGGCGCCATAAGTACCCTTTGAAGGCAAACCGTCGCCATAACTGCTCTTTGCGCCCGAAAAGACGCGCTCTCTGTGACCAACACGACTCCCCTCAAATAACAGTGTGCCACGTGTCAGCCGCCGCGCCAAAATAGGGGACGCGCCTTCTGACACCCCTAAAAAAATGGGACGCGCCGCTCCAGACTGACACGCCTGGTCATGAGATGCGACGCTGTACAGACCTGCAAAAGGAAAAAGGAAATAAGTAAGTAGCCTCGAAGACACCAAAAGACAGGCTATTGCCGAACAGCCCATATCTTCGGGCAAAAGGTGTACCTTCGGCACAGGTTTTACTCCCTAAAAACTCCCAAAGAGCATCATCGAAAAGACTACAAATCGAAGTCTCCACTTCGGCTTTCCAAAGGGGGGCATGTGATAGCCGAAGGGCTATCGCCTCTATCTGACCTGAACTCGGAGCGTCAAGAAACGAGAGGAAGCTATTAGCCCCCCCCGAGGTACTAAACAGATCACCTTCGGAAACGGAGAATCAGCTATTGCAAGCCGAAGAGGATCTCCCCGAAGGCGGAACCCTGAATCAGGGAACTCCCCGAACTGCGGGCATATTTCCCGAAGGGGTATCGTCCGTACCAGAGGACGACCTCGGCCAGGGACCTCGGGAGTACGGTATGAGCATTTAAGGAACCTCTGACATGCTGCCCACAGACGCTACATGTCACCTCAAACGGCAATTTGACACGCCGACGCCATCCAGGTCTTGTCATGACCTGTCTCGGTTCGAGACTCAAGAAGCCTGCCACCGGCTACTTGTCCCCTACGCCCAAAAATTCAGAGAACATCCGACCGAACACGTATCGCGATCTGAACGGGCTGGACATTCCTATAAATACCAGGAAACAAACCCTGGCAAAAGGTTGGACTCCTCCCCCTTGAGAAAACGCAGGCAAGCCCACTAAAAACTCTAGTGCTTCCCCCTTACCTTCTTAGGAAACTGACTTGGGCGTCGGAGACTCCTCCCCGGAAAAGCACCCCGGGGACCTCCTAACCCCCTTCTCTGAGCTTTGCAGGCACGTTCCCCTGGGAAACTCCAACACCAGACGCTCTCCTTCACAGGAAGTCCCCCCAGAAGTCACCATGCCTTCCAGTGAAGATGTCCCCGGACATCAGCGTCTTTTCAGACGCAGGGGAAGGTTATGGCGTCTGTTCGCCTTCAAGGGGTACTTATGACGCCGGTTCGTCTACCCACCTTCGGCCTATATATAGCCCATTCCATCATAAGTTCCTTTTTTGGTTTTGCTTCTGCTCTTTTCCCTGCTTGCAACTGTTTTTTCCCCTGCTTTCCGCGGCGGTGCTGTTTGACAGAGTTTTTTCCGACAATCTTTCACGACAGCGACTTTAAACCAGGATTTTGGCAAGTCATTTGGTGGGTTTTTTATTTCCAGAATCCTCTGATTTTTAGAGTATTTTTGGAAGTTTTTTTCTTTCCTTTTTTCGAACTCGTTTCTCAACCAACATGCCTGTTCCCGAGAGCTGGCAACCCCTTTTGTCTCACCCTTGCTGCACCACCCCCAAAAAACTAGCAAAATGGAAGAAAAAGTTCTTTCTTCCTTCGTATGCCGTTACGAGGTTGCCACGTTCTAACCAATTTTGCTTTTTGAACCGTAGTAATGAGGTTACCGTTTTCCGAGCCCAACTGAAGGCCGGACTTCGATACCCTCATCCGAAGATGATTTGCGACTTCTACCAATTCCATGGCATTGCCGTAAATCAACTTCCGCCGAACTCGTACTGTTATTTTAACGCCTTCATCTGCATGTGTGGCGTCTTCGGGATAGAACCCTACTTTGTTATTTTTATGCAGTACTACAAGCTTTTCGTGGTCCCGAATGGTGGCTTTTATTTCATGCTACCTCGGGGATTCGGGAGCAAAAAATATATGTTCACCTTTGCCACCAAGGACAGCTGGCGAGGGTGGCAACAAAAATTTTTCTTTCTGAAGATGAAGGAGGCCTGGTCGCATGTTCCGACCAAATGGGCTCAGGGAAAGCTGGAGATGGACGTCGTAGATCCGAAGATAATGCTAACTCTGGAGTTGGCTTCTGTCTTCGCGGACTTTGACGAACGTATTTGGGCAGTCTCTGACTGGGGTCCCGAGGTTTCCTCGCACTCTCTCTACCCCTTCCCCATTAATTGGAGGTTAATGACCGAGGAGGTTCTTCGGGAGCTAGGGGTAGTGAAGGAGCACAAGACTGACCTCGAGATGCCAGCTCCTGCCATCGCCGGGAAGGATTCTTGGTTGGTGAAACTCCTTCGGGGGGAAGCTACTTTCGAAACTTTGTTCGAGAGTAAGTTATCTCTGGCTCCCTTTGTTATGGTTTTCATCTTGGACTCACGCTGATATCTTCTTTCTTTTCCAGAGATGGGCGACGGCACTGCTGCCTTCTACAAATCCCTTTTCACTGGCCAAGTTGAGAAGGGTGAGCAGACAAAGAAGGCTGCTTCCCGAAGGTGGAAAATGTCTGGGGCTGGGCCATCTGTGGCCAAACGGGTGAAGAAGGATGCGCCCCCTCCTCTCCCAGAGATTCCCGAGGAGGTGGGCGAAGAGCCCGAGGCTGCTGCTGTCCTGCCGGCCGAGGTCATTGCTGACCTCGCTGCTCAGAGTCCCACTCCTTCGGCAACTCTTCTGGTTGCTTTGGTAGAGGCCCCTCCCTCCGAAGAGCAACGTAAAGGCAAGGGCAAGGGGATTTCTACCGAGGAGGCTTCCGACGATGACGTCGCCGAGGTGCCAGCAAGTTTGTTTTTCTAACAAACTAAGGTGCCTTCTTTTTTGTGGGCTTTGAGATTTTCTTGCCTTGACCAATTTTTTGGTTTTTCCATGCAGGGGAGATATCATCTCCGGGTTGGGTGGCCGAGCACGCCCGAAAGCGGGCCCTTCTGGATGCCCATATCCCGAAGGGGAAGGTCCCGAAGGAGCCTTTCTGGACGTTTACGGAGGACATGAATTTGTACTCCGGAGACTGCCAGCAAATGGCTAAGGAGATCTCAAATGGCGTGCTTACTGAGGCCTCCTTCAAGGCCATCGCGGAGGCTCACCCTGATGATGACTCTTTTGCCGCGAAGGTTTCTGAGCACGCTGCCCAGGTACGCCTTTAGCCTTTGTGTTTTTCCTTTTGATTTCCTCTAAATGTCTGCCACTTCTTCTTTGCCTTACTAACTTTGTCTTTGTTTCTCTGCAGCTGCTGGGGTACGCCGGTTTCCTCAGAGTTCGGGTGGTGAGGCAGGCGCTGTTCCGAGCCTCGGCCGTAGGCACCATAGACCAATATAAGGCCAAGTGCTCGGAACTGGTCACGCAGAACGCGCAGCTGGCTCAAGCTGCAGAAAAGGAGGTTGCTGCTGTTCAGGAAGAGTTCCTGAAGGAAAAGGAAGAACTTTTGAAGGACTCCTCCCAGAAGATTTCTGACCTCAGCTCCCAGGTGGCGAAGCTGATTTCGGCGAACGAGGCAGTTCAAAAGGAGAAGTCAGAATCTGAGGCTTTCCTGGCGAAGGTGCTTGAAGAGAAAGCCACGCTTCAAGCCGAGGTCGAGTCTTTGAAGAAGGAGCCGGAGAAGAAGAAGATGAAGGCGCTGAAGAAGAAGATAGCGGATCTGAAGGAGGACCTTGAAGGCCTCGGTGTCGAGAAGGACAAATCCGACCAGATGACCAAAGTTGGTTTCAGGACGGGTTTTGCCTTGCTCGGCATCAAGTTCTTCAAAGGTTCCCAGATTTGGACCTTTCTTTTTTGGAGGCTCTGAACATTCCCGAGGGGCCTCGGTGGTCTTGGTTCAAGATTGAGCATCTGAACCTGCCCCCCTCACTTTCGGCGCCGAAGGTTGTGGAGAAGGACGCTGGAGCTGGTGGCTCCCGGGACGCCGAGAATCCTTAGTTTGTTCTAGGGCCCTTTGCCTTATTTTCCTTCTCTTTTGTACTTCTTCTTCTGGCAATCTTCCTTTTTTTGTATGCGAATTTATCTTAATAAAAGATTTTTTTGGCTAAGTATCTTTGCGAGATTTTTCGTTTCCCTTTGTCCCGAACTCATTCGCTCAAGAGACTTCGGAAAACCTTATCTGCGCTTAGCATAGCGACCTTCTTCGCGAAATCTTGACTTGAACAACTTATGCCTAAGAATTTTGGCTAAGTCTTTTGCCAGGTTTTCTCCATTTTCCCGAACACGTTCGTTTAAGAGACTTCGGAAAACCTTATCTGGTTGGCCACATTTGCAGATTTTGCGCTTCTTATGCTTAAGACTTTTTGGCTAAGAAACTTTCGTACTTAGGGAAATTTTCTAACTTGTACAGCACAATCTTCTTCGCCGAGATCCTAAGTATAGAATTTTCTCAAGGCGTCCGAATGCCACGTATTTTTTAATTCTATACCTTCGGAATCGCCGAGCTTGTACACCCCTTTTCGTACTTCGGCAAGGATCAGATAGGGACCTTCCCAGTTCACGCGAAATACTCCGTGGGATGGCCTACGAGGTGCAAATTCAGCCTTTCGCAGAACGAGGTCTCCTTTCTTTATTCCTTTTGGCCTGGCACGTAAGTTTATAGCCGTGGCCACTCTCTGCTGAAAATCTTTTCTTCTCAGCTCCGCTATTTCTCTGTGTTCACCGACGAGGTCGAGCTTGGTTCTTAGGCCGAGGTCATTTCTACTTTCATCAAAAACTTGTACTCGGATTGATGGTTGCACTACCTCGATTGGGATGATGGCCTCTGTACCGAAAACGAGTGAAAAAGGCGTTTCCCCTGTTGCTCTTCAGGGTGTTGTTCGGTAGCTCCACAGTACACTTTGGAGCTTTCCTGGCCATTTCCCTTTTGCTTCCCCAGCATCTTTTTCAGACCATCTTTTATGGTCCTGTTAGATACTTCTACCTGCCCATTGCTTTGGGGGTGAGCTACTAGGGCGAAGTGCATTTTTGTTCCGAGGTCACTAATAAATTCCTGGAACCCTTTGTCTATAAACTGGGATCCATTATCAGCTACTAGTACCCTTGGTATGCCAAATCTGCATACGATGTTCTTCCATACGAACTTCTGCACTTCTTTTGCCGAGATAGTAGCCAACGGTTCCGCCTCGACCCATTTGGAGAAATAGTCTACTGCTACTACGCAGAATTTCACGCCTCCAGGCGCTGTTGGGAGTGGTCCTATGAGGTCTATGCCCCAGACTGCGAAGGGCCAGGAATAGTCAGCCGAAGTCACCATTTCCGAGGGTGTCCTCTGGATATTTGCGTGTTTTTTGCAGTTACCACATTTTCGGACGAACTACCTAGCGTCCTTTTTCAGGGTAGGCCAAAAGTATCCTTGGCGCAGTACTACTGCCGCTAGGGCATCGGTTCCAATGTGTGAACCACAAGCGCTTTCGTGGACTTCTTCGAGGATCATTTCAGTGTCCTCTTCGCCAACACACCTCTGTAAAGGATTTGCATATCCCTGCCGATACAGTTCTTCGCCTATTAGGAAGAATCGCCCGGAGCGTCTTCGCACTTTTGCAGCCTCGATGGGGTCTTCGGGGAGCGCATTGTTCGCAAGATACCTTTTTATCGGGTCTTTCCAGCCTTTTTTCGAAGTTACTATGCTCAGTACTTCAATGCTCGGGTGGCTTAGTACCTCGGTGTATGTTTTTTACTTCAACAAGCAGTCTGCTTCGGCGTTATCCCGTTGAGGTACATTTTCGATCCGTATGGTGTCGAACTCTCGAATAAGCTTTGTCACCAGTTCATGATATTTTTCCAAGATTGGGTCATTTGCCCCATAGTCTCCTGCCGTTTGCCGAACTACTAGCTGGGAATCGCTATGGGCTTTTAGATTTCGCACGCCAATTCTTCTGGCTAGGCGTAATCCTGCTATGAGGGGTTCATACTCAGCCACATTGTTGGTGACGTTAAAGCTGAACTTAATAGCCTTCATTACTTCAAGGCCTTCGGGACCTCTGATAATTACCCCAGCTCCCTGGTGTTCGGACCCCGAGGCTCCGTCGATGTACAAAGTCCACTCTGGCTCACCTTCGCTTGGATCTGGATGACTATCTTCGGTGGTGGGTACTTAGGCAATGAAATCTGCCAGAGCTTGAGCTTTTATGGCTTTTCGAGGTTCATAAGTGATGTCGTGTTCGCCAAGCTCTATGCACCATTTGGAAAGCCTTCTCGAATGATCAACTTTTCTCATGACATCGCACAGAGGTAGACTGCTTCGGACGATGATAGAGTGAGCCTAAAAATATGGTCGCAGCCTTCTTCCTGCTAGCACCAAGGCATATATAGCTTTTTGCAATAGAGGGTACCTGACTTCTGCGCCATGCAGGGACTTGCTTACGTAGTAGACTGGCCATTGCTTCGTCCCCTCTTCTTTCACAAGGACCGAGCTTACGGCTTTTTCTGTGATGGCGAGGTATAACACGAGGGGCTCTCCGTCGCGAGGTTGCTACAAAGTGGGCAAACCGGCTAAGTAGATTTTGAGTTCCTCCCAGGCCTTTTGGCAATCTTCACCCCAAGGATGGTCATTACTCCCGAGGTTGTCCTCCTTTTTTGCTGCCTTAGTGAGGACTTTGAAGAATGGTCGACACCGGTCTCCATATCTGGAAATAAACCTGCTGAGGGAGGTTATCCTTCCGGTGAGCCTCTGCACATCTTTTATTGTGGCAGGAGTTCGGAACTCGAGTAGAGCCTTAATTTTTTCTGGGTTGGCATCAATGCCTCTTTCTGATACCATGTACCCAAGGAATTTTCCCGAGGTTACTCCGAAGATGCACTTTTCGGGTTTAAGGCGGATCCCGAAGGCTCTGAGCTGGTGGAAAGTTTCCTTTAGATCTGCGACATGGTCGCCAGGCAGTTTGCTTTTGACTACCATGTCATCCACATATACTTCCATGTTTCTCCCTATTTGGTCGTTGAAGACCTTGCTCATCAACCTCTGGTAGGTGGCTCCTGCATTTTTTAGCCCGAAGGGCATCCTGATGTAGCAGTATGTTCCTCCTTCGGTGATGAAGGCGGTTTTTTCTTCATCTTCAGGGTCCATCCTTATTTGGTGATACCCATTGAAGGCGTCTAAGAAAGTTAGGAGCCCGTATTCGGCAGTTGAGTCTACCAATTAGTCTATTGGTGGGAGAAGGTATGAATCTTTCGGGCAAGCATCGTTCAAGTTTCTGAAGTCGATGCACATCCGGAGTTTGCCGCTTCCTTCTTTTGTGGCAACTACCACATTGCTTAACCATTCAGGGTACTTGACCTCCCTGATGACATCGGCTTCTAACAGTCATTGGACTTCGGTTTTGACAAGCTTACTTTTATGAACTGAGATGCCTCGCTTCTTTTTCCGGACAGGCTTTGCTTCCGGACTTACTTTGAGGCTATGTTGAATTATGTCAGGGTTTACCCCTGGCATGTCTTTCGGTGAGTAGGCAAACAGATCTTTATTTGTCAGTAAAAAAGATACAAGTTTTTCCTTGTCACCTTCGGCCAAGTTTTTCCCTATTCGGGTATTTTGGCCTGGGACAAGTTCTACTTCTTCCATTTCTGCCTTCGCGGGATTCTCTGCCTCGCCCTTTTTTGGTGTTTTTGCTTCCACAGCTTGCGCGAAGTTGTTTGCTGGAGCCTTTCGTGTTTTCACGAACACCTTCCTTACTTCACCTAGATCTATGAAGATTTCCGCATCTCCATCCTTGGCGGCAAAAGTGACGGTTAAGTACTTGACATCAGGGCGAATGTGCAGGTTTCCCTGTGTCTGTCTTCCAAGGATGGCATTGTACGATGAAGGGACATCCATAACGATGAACCTTGCCATTGTGGAGGCGTACAACTCTGCTGTCCCAATCACCGAAGTCCCTTTCAGCATCAAAGGGAGATCGATCCATCCGAGGACGGGCAGTTCGGACGGACCTACCCCGAAGGTAGGGGAGGTAACGGGCTTGAGGTCGCTGCTAGATACACCTAACCTCAGCAGCAAGTGTGAAAACAGGACGTCGGCATTTGATCTGTCATCAAGCAGCACTCTCTTGACGTCCCAGTTTCCTATTCTCGCCATGATCAATAATAGGTCGTCATGGGGAAAAATGACGGCGGAACCATCCTTTCGGGCCAGCTTTTTTGTTGGACTTTGATACTCCATGACTGCCATTTCTCTAGCCTTCCTCTTTCTTTCCGAGGATGGCAGTCCCGTCGTAATTGTTTGTATGATTCCCACTGGAGGTGGGGGCGCCTTTTCGGACTTCGGTTTCTCCGCCTGTCGGAGTCGTAGTCCTCATCTTCTGCCTTTCCTTCCTCCTCTTTTCTCCCTTTCGGGGAAGGCATGCGCAGATAACGCCGAAGTTGGCCCTATTTTATCAGCAACTCTATATACTTTTTCAATTGGAAGCAGTCTTCGGTGTCGTGGCCGTGGTCGCGATGAAACTAGCAGAACTTCTTCATATTCTTTCTGTTGTCGGCTGTCATGGCCCGTGGCCGCTGAACCTGAGTTCCCTGCCTTTCCATTGTCATGAGGATGTTGGTCCTTGTGGTGTTCAGGGGTGTGAAAATGGGGAGTTTCCTTCCTCGCGTTCTCCGAGGTCGGCCTGCCTGTTCGGTGGGATACCGGGTTTGCTGGCTGGACCCTTCGGCCCGGGTGTGATCGGACTTCGGTCCGCCCATTCTCAGTTCTTCGGTCGTCATATGCCGTTCGGCCCTTCGGTAAAATTCACCCAGCGTGTCCGGGGGGTCCTTGGAGAATTCGTAAAACATCTGCGAGTCCCTCCGAAGGCCCCGTGTCATCGCGAGGATGCGTACTTCAAGCCAAAAGTCTGGGACGCTCAAGGCCTCTCTGTTAAATCTCTCGACATAGTCCCGGATGGTCTCTCCAATTCTTTGCGCTATGTCGAACATCTGAACAGGCATCTTCGCCGTTGGCCAACTTCCGATAAACTGCTGCGTGAAGGCTGTGGATAACTCCTGGAACTCCGTGATGGTTCCTAGGGCCAATGAATTATACTAGCCTGTTGCTAGCCCAGTGAGAGTGACCTCGAAACATTTGCACAAGGTAGCGTCGTAAGCACCGTGCATCATCATGCTGCGTCTGTACTTGGTCAGATGGGCCTGTGGATCAGTACGGCCATCATAAGTTTCCAGCCGAGGTACTCTGAAATCACCTGGCATGGTTGCCTCAACTACATCTTGGGTGAATGGGGACTCATCCTCACAAAAGGTTCCAGACAGCCTAGCCCAGACGGGTTTGCGGGCCACCTATTTCTCCACTCTGTCCAACCTCGCCAATATCTTCTCCATAAGGATCGTGGCGCTAGGTTCTTCTTCTGGCAGGGGAGATTGTCGGTGCCTCTTCGGAGAGTGAGTTCAGTGCTGAGGGGATGAGGACCTCGCCTCAGGTGACTGGCTCCTCCTGTGTGTGATTTTGGGTCGTCTTGATACCGCTTGTCCCGCGAGCCGTGCCCCGAGGGGCATGTTTTCTGTTGAAGACTCCTCTTGTGGGTCTCCGCATCCCGAACTACGATGGGTTGGTTTGGGGCTTTTTTCCCGATGGTGTGCTGGCGAAGGAGGCTTTTGGGCTTGAGCTTGTTGCGGCCACCTTCGGTCTATCTGTTGCGTCATTTCAGCCACAACAGAACACTGAAAGTCGAGCAAAAAGCTCATGGTTATGACCAGAGGGCGCTCTTCCTCAGGCGTGGAAGTCCGTGGGAGGGCTTGCTCAGTGGCCGGTTGGACCTCAGGCGCGGACGGGGACCTCGGGAGTCCCTTGTCCTTAGAACACCGAGTCTCAACGACGGTGACCCGAGGATGCTTTCCCACAGACAGCGCCAAATGATGCCCTGAGACATCTTCACTGGAAGGCATGGTGACTTCCGGGAGGACTTCCTGTGAGGGAGAGCGTCTGGAATTGAGGTTTCGCAGGGGAATGTGCCTGAAAAGCTCAGAGAAGTGGGTTAGGAGGTCCCCGGGGTGCTTTTCCGGGGAGGCGCCTCCGACGCCCAAGTCAGTTTCCTGATAAGGTAAGGGAGAAGCACTAGAGTTTTTAGTGGGCTTGCCTGTATTTTCTCGAGGAGGAGGAGTCGAACCGTTTGCCAGGGTCTATTCCCTGGTATTTATAGAGAAGCCCAGATCGTTCAGATGACGACACGTGTTCGGTCGGATGTTCTCTGAGTTTCTGGGCGTAGAGGGCGAGTAGCCGGTGACAGGCTCTTTGAGTCTTGAACCGAGACAGGTCGTGACAAGACCTGGACGGCGTCGGCGTGTCAAATCACCGTTTTGAGGTGACATGTAGAGTCTATGGGCGACATGTCAGAGGCTCCTTAAATGCTCATACTGTACTCTTGAAGTCCCTGGACGAGGTCGCCCTCTGACGCGGACGGTGCCCCTTCGGGAAATGTGCCAGTAGTTCGGGGAGTTCCCTGATTCAGGGATCGCCTTCGGGAAGATCCTCTTCGGCTTGCAATAGCTGATTTTCCATCTCCGAAGGCGATCTGTTTAGTACCTCGGGGGGGCTAATAGTATCCTCACGTTCCCTGATGCTCCGAGTTCGGGTCAAATAGAGGCGATAGCCCTTCGGCTATCAGGGTCCATCCTTATTTGATGATACCCACTGAAAGCGTCGAGGAAAGTTAGGAGCCTGTATTCAGCAGTTGAGTCTACCAATCGGTCTATTGGGGGGAGAGGGTATGAATCCTTTGGGCAAGCATCGTTCAAGTTTCTGAAGTCGATGCACATTCGGAGCTTACTGGTCCCTTCTTTTGTAGCAATAACCACAATGCTCAACCATTCGGGGTACTTGACCTCCCTGATTACATCAGCGTCTAATAAGCGCTGGACTTCGGTTTTGACGAAGTCATTTTTGTGGGCCGAGATGCCCCGTTTCTTTTGCCGGACAGGTTTTGCTTCCGGACTTACTTTAAGGCTGTGCTGTACTACGCGAGGACTTACCCCCGGCATATCTTTCGGCGAGTAGGCAAACAAGTCTTTATTCATCAGTAGAAAGGATACAAGTTTTTTCTTGTCACCTTCGGCCAAATTTTTCCCTATTCGGGTGCTTCGGCCTGGGACAAGTTCTACTTCTTCCATCTCTACCTTCACGGAATCTTCTGCCTCGCCCTTTTTTGGCTTTAAAGCCTCTGCCTCTACAGCTTGTGCGAAGTTGTTTGCTGGAGCTTTTCGCGCTTTGACGAACACCTTCCTTACTTCACCCTGATCAATGAAGATTTCCGCGTCTCCATCCTTGGTGGCAAAAGTGACAGTCAAGTATCTTACATCAGGGCGAATGTGCAGACTTTCCTGTGTTTGTCTCCCAAGGATGGCGTTGTATGATGAAGGGATGTCCATAACGATGAACCTTGTCATTGTGGAGGCGAATAACTCGGTTGTCCCATCAACTGAAGTCCCTTTCATCATTAGGGGAAGATCGATCCACCCGAGGACAGGCAGTTCGGATGGTCCTACCCCGAAGGTGGGTGACGTGACGGGCTTGAGGTCGCGGTTGGATATGCCCAAGTTCGACAGCAAATGTGAAAACAGGACATCTGCGTTTGATCCATCGTCAAGCAAGACTCTCTTGACGTCCCAGTTTCCTATCCTCACCATGACCAACAGCAGGTCGTCATGGGGAAAGACGACGGTGGAACCATCCTTGCGGGCCAGCTTCTTCGTCGAGCTCTGATATTCCATGACTGATATTTCTTTGGCCTTCCTCTTCCTTTCTGAGGATGGGAGTCCTGTTGTGATTGTTTGTATTATCCCCGCCGGAGGTGGAGGGCGCCTCTTCGGACTCCAGTTCCTCCGTCTATCGGAGTCATAATCTTCATCATCTGTCTTTCTTTCCTCCTCTTTCCTCCCCTTCGGGGAAGGCATTCGCAGATAGCGCTGAAGTTGGCCCAGTTTTACTAGCGACTCTATATACTTCTTCAATTGGAAGCAGTCTTTGGTGTCGTGGCCGTGGTCGCGGTGAAACTGGCAGAACTTCTTCATATTTTTCTTATTATCAGCAGTCATGGCCTTTGGCCACTGGATCTGGGTTCCCTGCCTTTCCATTGTCATGAGGATGTTGGTCCTCGTGGTGTTCAGGGGCGTAAAGTTTGGGAGTTTCCTTCCCCGCACTCTCCGAGGTCGGCCTACTTGGTCAACCGAACACCGTATTTGGTGGCTAGACCCTTCGGTATGGGCCTGCTCGGACTTCGGTCCAGCCATCCTCAGCTCTTCGGCTGTCATGTGCTGCTCGGACTTCGGTCCAGCCATCCTCAGCTCTTCGGCTGCCAAGCGTGTCCGGAGGGTCTTTGGAAAATTCGTAAAAGAGCTGTTAGTCCCTCCGAAGGCCCCGTGTCATGGCGAGGATGCGTATTTCGGGCCGAAAGTCTGGGACACCCAAGGCTTTTCTGTTAAACCTTTCGACATAGTTGCGGATGGTTTCTCCGTTTCTCTACGCTATGTCAAACATCTGAACAGGCATCTTCGCCGTGGGCCGACTTCCAATGAATTGCTGCGTGAAGGCTGTAGATAACTCCTGGAACTCCCTTATGGTTCCTGGAGCCAATGAATTGTACCACGCAGTTGCTGGTCCTGTGAGGGTGACCTCAAAACATTTACACAAGGTAGCATCGTTTGCATCGTGCATCATCATGTTGCGTCTGTACTTGGTTAGATGAGCCTGTGGATCAGTCCGGCCATCATAAGTTTCCAGCCGAAGTACTTGGAAGTCACCTGGCATGGCTGCCTCTACTACAGTTCGGGTGAACGGGGACTCATCCCCACAGGAGGTTTTAGACAGCCTGGCCCAGACCATCTTGCGAGCTACTTGTTTTTCCACTCTGTCCAACCTCGCTAATATTTTCTCCATAAGGATCATGGCACTAGGTTCTTCTTTTGGGAAGGGAGATTGTCGGCGCCTCTTCGGGGAGTGACTTCGGCGTTGAATGGATGGAGACTTTGTCTCAGGTGACGAGCTTCTTCGGTGTGGGATCTTGGGTCGCTTGGACCCAGCTCGTCCTGTAAGCCGTGCCCCAAGGGGCATATTTTCTGTTGAAGACTCCTCACATGGGTCCCCGTGTGGTGTCCCGAACTACGATGGACTGGTTTGGGGCTTCCTTCCCGAGGGCGTGCAGGCGAGGGAGGCCTTTGGGCCTGAGTTTGTTGTGGCCACCTTCGGTCTATCTGCTGTGTCGTTTCAGCCACAACAGAACGTTGAAAGTCGCGTAGAAAGCTCATGGTTATGACCAGAGGACGCTCTTCCTCAGGCGTGGAAGTCCTTGGAAGGGTTTGCTCAGCAGCCAGTTGAGCTTCAGGCGCGGACGGGGACCTCGGGAGTCCCTTGTCCTTCGAACGCCGGGTTTCAACAATGGCGACCTGAGGGTAAATTCCCACAGACGGCGCCAAATGATGCCCAGCGGCATCTTCGTTGGAAGACATCGTGACTTCGGGAGGGGCTTCCTAAGAGGGAGTACGTCTGGAACCTAGATTTCCCAGGGGGTGTGCCTGTAAAACTCATTAAAAAGGGTTAAGAGGTCCCCGGGATCTTTTTCCAGGGAGTAGCCTCCGACGCCCAAGTCAGTGTCCTGAGAGGCAAAAGAAGGGGAGCACTAAGAGGTTTAGTGACCTTGCCTGTTTGTATTTTCTTAGGGGGAGAGGGTCGGATTAGGGGATCCTTTTGCCAGGGCCTGTTCCCTGGTATTTATAGGAGTTCCCAGCCCGTTCAGATCACGACACGTTTTCAGTCGGATGTTCTTTGTGTTTCCGGGCGTAGGGGACAAGTAGCCGTTTGCAGGCTCCTTGAGCCTTGAGCCGAGACAGGTTGTGACAAGACCTGGACGGCGTCGGCATGTCAGACCGCTGTTTGGGGCGGCGTGTAACGCCTGTGGGCGACATGTCAGAGGCTCCTTAAATGCTCATGCTGTACTCCCGAGGTCCTCTGGGTGAGGTCGTTCTTTGGTACGGATGACCTTCTTCGGTAGTTATGCTTGTAGTTCGGGAAGTCCCCTGGTTCAAGGGTTCCACCTTCAGGGAAGTTCTCTCCTGCTTGCAATAGCTGGTTCTTTATCCCCGAAGTCGATCCGCTTGGTCCCCCGAGGGAGCCGGCGATACCTTTGAAATGCCTAGCGTATTAGCCGAAGTCCCAACTTCGTGGTATCTGACTTCGCTCATTCCGAGGTCAGTGATAGGGCCTCTTTCGGATGACGCCAGGCTTCCCGACCATGTTTTCGTCAGGAAGTATGTACTGAGAAAGGCGATAGCCCTTCGGCTATCAGAAATTTGGATGGCACCTAATTTTGAAAGAAAAACTTAGCCTTTTCCCAATATTGGTAAAAATTGTAAACAAATGTTATTTTCAGGTTTAAATGCACCCATGGTGCCTAACTTTAAATGTTGTTTCACTTTTTACCTAACATCTAGTTTTTTTCATTTTCATCCTTAATGCCATTAAAATATTCTATTTTCCCCCTTTGTTGGACAAACAAATGTTATGGTGGACAAAAAATATCTTAGTAGCCCAAAATTGTATAAAAAAATTCAATTTTGACCCATTGAAAACTTGTTCGCTCCCCTAGAAACCTTAAAAATTTCCCAGTTGTTATTTTCACCACCATCTCCACCCATCTTATTCTTAAGCTCTTTCGGCACTATAGGTAACCACTGTTTGAAGCAACTTGGTAGCCTGAGGATCAGGACCCCTAAATGCACCACCCCCATGCCTTTATGGGCATCCATCGTTCCTTAGCTACCAAAATACCTCATCCAAATACAGCCTTAAGCCCATGCCCCTCTACCACCCCTACCTGTCCACTTTGGTCACCATCCTTCTTCATCCCTCAGCCACATCTGTCTAGAACTCAATCTTCCTCATTGCCATTGTTGCCCACAATGAGAATTCCACATGAGGGACCTTGTTGACCCTTTTATAGGGTGTCCCCAAGATCTTAGATTAATCAGGATTTAGCAATCTTGCTCTTAGTTGCAAATGGCTAAGCTAATACTTGTATTATTTAAAACATTACATTGCTACTAGTTGATTATCTTACAACATGAATCAATGCATGCTTAACTTTAGCATTTGGAGGAGAAGTAATAAATAAAACCCTTTAGATACTTGCCATGACATTCACAAAATAACTTAAAACACATACTGAAGCCATATAAACATGATTGCTTGAACTTCAAGTATTAACCTATGCACTTTTACCACTTAAATTATGTACATCCATAAGCAACCATAGTGTATATACAAAAATATACACTAAAAAAGTCCATACACACTAGTCTGACTAAAGGCACTATCTTGGTACACATGTACCCAACATGTACAAGGTCTAAGACTATTAAAATAACTTTTACCTGAGCACAGCAGCTTAAAAAATGATAGGCCTAGTTTTCCTTGTGCACTTTGCTTGTATCTGTCAAAGCTATATTAAATAACTTAGTTAGTGCATTAGTATGACTAACTAGTAACTTAGAACCATTAAAAATTCATCATACTTTAAATACCTGCACAAGAAAACTTTGTTTAACAACCCTACAGTGGGTGTTAGGCTCCACACGATTAGTATTTATACAATGCGACACTTAAGAGGGTAAGAATTACAAATTCCCAATAAGGGATCAAATACCTAAAAGAAAATATTTAAGAACCAGCATATATAACATATATACAAATTTTGATGTGAGCTCAAAATGTTTTGAGGTCTTACCTAATAGCCATTATCACATGTTCTATGGCGGGGAGTCCTCAAACTAGTCCTACTTATAAAAGCTTAAATGTTGCCTTAGCAAGCTTAGCTTGCCACTTACTTTACCCTTACACTGTATAGGAGTTCTTTAACTTGTTGGCTCATTCTTGCTAAACTAGGTAGCTTAGTTAGGGTACTCTTGAGCCTTAAAGCTCATCTTGAATAACTAGCAGCCTTATGCTTACTTAAGGCCTACATAATAAGCCATTTCTTGTCCACCTTTTACTCTCTTAATTAACACATTTTAAAAAAAATCATAATGCATCAATTTAAACTTGAACTTAAAATCCTTCACCTGGAATAGTTAATGCAAGTGAACTTTATGATCCTTATGGTGTCAGTTTTATGCCATTCTTTGTACCTTTATAGCAACTTAGTTTCTAAACCTAATTTGGTCATTCATGAATCAAAACCAAGTATTTCTAGACCTTAATAAATTTAAATAAGGACCCTAAGTTTTCTAGAAAATCAAGACTTTCCCAATACACTAAATGCACTAATGTGCATGAATCTTTAACCTTAAATTGCTTCTATTTTCTAGCTTGCTCACAGGGAAGCCTAATAAACCTAACTTGAACCATTTATTCCTAGTTTAAACAAGAAAGAACCATCAACAAGGCCTCACTTCCAGTTCCTCAACAATCCAGAAAAATGGGGCAACTGAAATACATACACAACAACAATAGTAACAACAATAACACCAAAGGTGTTGTACTTTTCCTACTCCCAGAGCCATATCGCCTTGGTCCCTATGGATTGCTTCTCTTATAAGAAACTAAGAACTAGTATCTTTACAACAAACTCCACCATTTTCCAGCAAAAATAACTCAAAAAAGCTGAACATAATTGAACCACCTCAACACACACACACACACACAAACCTATTGCTTTGGGTTTTTTGCAACAACCAGGTTCAAATTAGTTTTAAACAAGCTCTTATTTACGTAAGATAACAAAACTAATTTAATTACACTTATTCCATATCATCTGACCCAAAAAACCAACATTAAAAGAGAGAATGAAAGAACAAAACTAGCCTTTACCCTTGAACCAAACCTTGTTTAGCTTCCTTTTTGCTTAAGCTGAATTTCTAAGCTTTTCTTCCTTGTTTCCTCCTAACAAGCATCAAGGAATCCAATTTTAACAATAGCTCCAGCAACTTCAAAACCTAAATAAAGCTTAAGAGTAGGGGAAGAATAAAACTAGACTCATTTGAACAAGTAGCTTGACAATCAAGCTTAGGATTGTTCCATACTTGATTTTCCTTAAAAAATTTGTTTAATTGTGCTTGAATTTAGGTGTATTAAGCTTGGCTTACCCTTAGCTATGGTGGTTTGAAGGAGAAAATAAGTTTTAGCCGGCTGGAGGTTGTGGGTGATGGAAGAAATGAAATTGGTCCACTAAATTAGCTTATATATTAAGCAAGCATGTGACTTGCACATGCTATGGTTCAAGTGCATGCTTTTTAAATCTTGGTCCTTAAATGCAAGAAGGCTAGAACTTTAGGACTAATTTCAAGGTTTCCCAAGCAAAATTCCTTCTTAACTTAATTACACAATTTGGTGCTCAAGCCTTTTGAATTATGTGACTAAGTCATAAACAAATTCTAGGTTCTATTTTAAACCATCTAAAGGCAACATAGTCAAGTCACAATTTTTAGAGAATAGAGTGGGAATCACTAGAAATTGTGGTACCTCAAATGCAATATTTTTCCATCCTCTATCCAACTATGAAATAAAAATGGTTCCCTATGTGAAATGATCAAAATGCCTTTCTTGGCCTAGCTTGCCTTAATGACCAATTTTAAGCTACCATACTTTATTAAGCTGAGACTTTGCTTACATTAAATGTTCTAAGCATATAAAATTACTAAAATAACCAAAGTGACCACAGTAATCTTGGTCCGAATATTGGGTAGTTGTAACAATTATCCTCCAGCTGCTATGAGAACTAGAGGCACTGCAATTGGAGCACCTTCGGCCAATATCTTTACAACCACTACCTACTGTTGGCATTGTCATGGTGTAGTGGCTTCCACTTGCCAAAATTCTTACCTACCTAGACTAGTTCAAGAAGACCAAGGTCCATACCTCAATCTGCCCCTTCTATGGGCATTACAACCTACCTGCCCCTTGCTCCTACCTCATCGTAGGCCTAGGCTAGCCTTGACACCCTCATCAGCATCCTTCATTTGCCTTCGAGGAGAATAAGCCCAAAGCCAACCCATTATGTGCCCCTACCATCCACCTCCATCCTTAGGAAGTTTGCAATTTACAATCCAAAGCCAGAAGGATTAGCTAAGAAAAAAAAGAAGCAGAAGCAGCCACCGCAAAGTAGTTATGCTTATCCATAAATTTACACTACTTCCTATAATGATCTTTTCTAAGTTACCTAAACCACAAGTACTTCTACATATATAATGTTAGTTAGCAGATGGTTCATATGCATAATAGTATATAACTAGTACGATTTAATCTATTTAGCTTTAAAATATATATCTGTGCATGCTTATCTGTAATCTCTGCTAGCTTTTCGAAAGATGGGATTCATTTCTTATATGAATTTTTAGACTTAAATTCTAGCTAAGGAAACCATTATAGCATGTGCTTTATAGTATCTAATTACTCAAGGTTGAGAGGCAGTGAGGATGAAGCAGCAAATTTGGGAGGTTGGAAGATGTGTGGAGAAGGACAACATGGATAGTGGCAGTTGTGAGTGTAGCACCCCCATATCCCACATGAGAGAAATGTAGGAAGCTTTATGTCAATATATAGGCTCAAGTTTCAGAGTATAGACACCTAACATTTATCCTTTTCATAAAGGATAGCCCATGTGGCATGTGCAGGTATTTCATTGACCAGTTCTGGACAAAGGTCATTACATATAGTATCAGAGTCAAGTTTGGTTCAAAGTATGTGGTTGTGTCTGCCGATATAAGACAGGGGAACTTCCTTATATTGAAAGTGTATTCCTAAATACCTAGCATTTATCCTTTTCATAAAAGATAGCTCATGTAGTATGGGCAGGTGTTCCATTGACCAGTTTTGGACTTAGTCATTACAGATGGTACCAAAGCCAGATTTGGTTCAAAGTGTATGGTTGTGTCTACCAGTATGGACCGAGGAACTTCCTTATATTGAGAGTCCATTCCTAGGTACCTAGCGCTTATCCTATTCATACAGGATAGACAAATGTGGTGTAAGTAGGTGTTTCATTGACCGATTCTACACTTGAGTCATTATAGATGATACCAGAGCCAACCTGGGACCGCGATGATATGACATATTGGGTATGCATATGTATCATCTACTAAGGCTGACCCTAGATGAGAGTCGTTACTTAACTAGGGGCCAAGTAATCTGATTAGAGAGGTTACTGGTCTAGGACACCATGTAATCTGACTAATCCCAACAAGGATGTTGGGTACATAAAGGGGAAGTTTGTAACACCCCCATATCCCACATGAGAGAAATGTGGGAAGCCTTATGTGGATATATAGGCTCAAGTTTTAGAGCATAAATACCTAGCACTTATCCTTTTCATAAATGATAGCCCATATGGTATGGGCAAATGTTCCGTTAACTAGTTCTATACTTGAGTTATTATAGTGCGGGGTTGTATCTAGAAGAGGCATCGAGAAGGACAATGGTGATAAGCTGGTTATTTAATGATCTTAGCATACAAAATAAAATTTTAGGTCTCAATTAAAATAAAAAAATAAAATGGTCAAACTCATATAACTATAACATTCATCCTAATGTGGTCCCTGACCAAATGGTGTCATTTTAAATTCGCCTAGCACATAGATCATGTTCTATCTAAGTCTTCTTTGTCAATTTTTCATTATCTTCAATGGAAGCTACTTGTGTGGCATTTTCAAACCACTTGGCGGGTCCCAAATGTCATGAGCCTCTAGGCAATGAGCCACACGGCCAGGTAAGACTTTTAATTAAGCTAAAATTCCTAGTTTAATGCCTTAATTAGTTTAGGTTAGTATGACAAATTTTGGTCAAGGATTAGATGTTTCATATGTCATTTTGACACCTAAGTGTCACTGGGGGCAAAAATGGTCATTTTGCATCTCAAAGTGATAGGTTCAGTTTTAAAGCTCAAAACTAATTCATTTAGACCTAAATGGCAAGAAACCAAAGTATAAGGAAAGATTGCTTAGGTTAGTGTCATTATTTAAAGGTAGGGTTCTTTTGGAAAAAAAAAAAATTGGAGGACGCTTGGAGGAATGATGGCTTTTAAACCCTTTTGGATCAGTTTCTCATCATTATTCATCATCTTCCCTCTCTCATTTTCGTAGCCCTGATTCTCTTCCACAAATCCTTCCCCAAATGTTCTTCAATTCGTCAATTTTTGGTAAAAATCAAAGCCTCATGAAGCACCCATGTAAGAAGAAGCTTGTCTTTGCCTAGTTTTAGTGTTTAGGCCCTTAGGTGAGGCTTTTGGGGCTTGGAAGTTTAGGTAACATTTTTCCCTTGTTGTTCTTGGTTTTTTAAGCTTCCATAAGCTTGGGTCTAGTGCAAAATGAGCTTGAATTGGCACCTTTTGTATTGGATTATGTTAGAGGCATAGGAACCCCTTTTAGAAAATCTTTTGTTGCTTGTGGATGTTTGATTCCTCGCTCATTCTCTTTAATTAAGGTAAGGGATTTAGTTTTCATACTCATTTGGTGCATATCTTAGGTTGCTTGCTTGTGGTTTCACGTAGTTTAAGAGATATGCATAGGTTATGGCAGGTATTGCATATGATGGACTAGGTAGAATCAAAGCTCTTGTAGAAGAATTGAACACTTGTGGTTGGTTGATTTGACATAGAATGGTCCTATTGTAGCACCTAAACATAATTGGAGCTTGTGGTAGCTTGGTATGAAGGTTTGAGTGGCTTAGGATGGTCTTAAACATGCTGTGGAGTAAGAATAGGGCTTTAGGGAACTGGGCCTATCGTTACAGTACCTAGACCTAAAAAATGTGCCCAAGCCACTTTGCCTGCAGCACTGCAGCACAAATTCTCGGCATCACGGGGCCAGAGCATTGATGCCCTATATTATTTTTGCCATAACCTTTTCGTCGAATGCTCGATTGAGTTGATTTAAGAACCCATGTGAAGTTAAGAAGAAAGGTTACAACTTTAATGCTTTCTTTCAAGCTTAAATTAGCCCAGGTTTGACTATATATTTTTTTTCAAAAGGAAGGGCCTAAGGGTGCTTAAGGGATCTTGGGGTGGAAGATGTCTAATGGTACTTTATTAACCCTCCGTATAGTTCTTCAAAACACTAAGTTGTTAATTAATTTTTCTTAGGTGCAAAGACAACAAAAAGGAAGATGAATTGGAAGAGGCTGCAAGTACAACAATAAGGCCATTAAGAAGATTAAAGGAGTTTAGCACCACTGATAGTCCAATTTGAGCCTTAAAGCATAAGACATTAATGAAGAACCTTAGTATACATGAGGGGTTCTTCGGAACCTAGCGAATTAGGTCCATCCATATCAAATCTTATCATAATAAGGTGAATCAAGTAATGGTGGTAGTGAAGCTCCCTAGATGATGGCTTAATGATGAATACTCATAAGTATATAGTTATTAAAAGTTTAAATCATCATTGTACTCTTTGATTATGATTAATTTCTCTAATATGAGTAATTTTCCACTAGGTTATTATTCACCCATATTTACTGTTCATACATGTATTTATTATTCATACATATGGGTTACTGTTTACCCTTTTTCACTGTGTATATGGTGGCTACTGTTCATACGCATATTTACTATTTAAATGTGGTTACTATTCATCCATATTTACAAAATATGCTAAATAAATACTTTTTATGTAGGTGAATAAAATCATGAAATTTCACGATTATTAGACTAATGATCAGGGCCTCAATCATCTATAACTTTTGATTCTTGATCCAGCTAAATTGAGAGATAGAGGAGGCCAAATTTGGATCACAGACAAAATCAATTCTAGCATTCATGCTCTTAGCGATCCTTCACGAGAAAAAACATATCTAAAGCTGTGGAGATTAGAATTAAGTGATCCTAGATCCATCTAAAATCTAACACATTGATCTTCAACTCTACTTCATATGTTAAGAACAAGTTTGATCATTTTCATTGCTAAAATCTGGTTATAAATCAAACCATTTTTTTTGTCGCCTAAATAGTAGTTTCAGAAAAAAAAATCATAACTTGAGCTACAGATGACAATTTTGAATGATCAAGCTATCTTTTTGAAGCTAAAAAAGATATCTACAAATCTCGTGCTTTGAAAAAAAAGCTGAATCAATGTGTATGGTGATTAAAAATTAGAAGAAATTTGAGCCACCTCAGTTGATTTGTATTTCACCAACCTTACTATTTGACCTACCCCATCCCCAAGGCTTTCTAAATAAGTAGTCGTAGGAGGATGAAATCAAGCTAGTTCTTAAGCAAATTTAGAGTTATTGTATCAAAGCTAGCCTTCTTTTTTTGTGCTTATTCTTATTTTTCAATCTGAGGCTCTATTCAAGGTGCTTTCTTTTTATTCTTCCTTTCATATTTCAATCTATATTTATTTCATCTTTATATAAATTTTTTTCTTTTATCATGTCTAACTATTTTTTTTTTGTTAAGGTGAAAAGATAAAGCTTTTGGTATAAATGTTATGGCTAATTAAAGTGGATCTTAACGTTATTGGTATTTACTTTCTTAGCTAATTTAACTACCTTCTTTGTTAAGTGGAAGTCTTGATTCATCATAGTCGATTATTGGCACAAAAGCTACTTGATTCCTTTTATAGAGTAGGGCTCTACTGGCTAAGTTTGAATATTGTGTTATTGCAGACAAAGATTAACACGATGGATACTTAAACTCATTTACAAGTATTAGTGTTATAAGATCAATGAAAGCTAATACTAACTTATGCGTAACATTTTTTAAATTTGATTACTAAGTTCCCTGATTAGGACCTCCTTTATGTGTATTTCTCAATTAAGTGGCAATATGAGCTAAAATTAATCAAAACTGATATTCCAAAAGTGGAAACCCTAGCCTTAGCTATTTTTTTGAATTGGAGTTTTAGTCCACACTTGTTCACACATTGCACAAATACTTTTCATTGTTAAAAATTTGTAATTTTTATTTCTTAATTCACTTTCCCATGGTTCGATACTTGGACTTCTGAGATTTTTATTACTTGCGACAACTTATACTTGGGTTACAACCGTGTACAACAAACTGTTTGTGCAATTGCCGAGGAAGTTAAATTAGAGTTCAAGTTTAGTTTTTTTCATCTAGTTTTCCTCTTTATTTCATTTTATTTTTATTATTGTTAAATGAAAGGTTAAGCCTCCTACCTTTTCTGTTCATAAAATGTAAGGTTAAACCTTCTGCCTCTTTTGTTAATTATATTGGTTTTTTTTATTGTTTTCTATATGTATGAAAGTTTGGTCATACAAATCAAGTGGTAGACTAACAAGAAAATTTTCATCTCTTTTAAACATGACTGAACGTATTAATGACTAAGAGGATAATCATTCTCTACATAATGACCAAGATCAACCTAGGACCATTAGAGAACACATGAATCCCCTAAGAAATAGTGCACCATCATATCTAGTTTTCTCTCCTGAAGCATCTCACTTCAACTTCAAGCCAGGTATAATTCAACTTTTACCTACATTTCATGACTTTGATTCTGAAAACTCATATTTGCATTTGAGAAAATTTGAGGAAGTTTGTCACACACATAATAACCTAAACTATAGCATGAATACCATCAGGCTTAAGCTTTTTCTTTTTCTTTAAAAGATAAAGATAAAATGTGGCTACAGAATCTTAGGTCAAGCTTCATTAATTCGTGGGATGAATTACAACAACAAGTTTTGAAAAAAAAATTCCCTGCCAATAGAATAAATTCTTTTAAAAGACAAATCACCACTTTCACACAAAAACCTAGAGAAACTTTTTACCAGTGTTGGGATAAATATAAAAATTTACTTAATATATACCCACACCATGATTTTGAGACAGAGAATAGTCTTACATTTTTATGAAGGTCTAACACTTTGGAAAAGGTAAATTGTTGAATTGATGTGCAATGGAATATTTGAGTATAAAGATCCTAATGAGGCAATGAATTACCTAGACTTACTAGCTGAGAATGCACAGAATTGAAACACAACTGGTACCTGTAAAGCATGAGGTAAGGCTTAAACCCTTACATCTGATGAGGGTATCTACTATGTTAAATAAGATAATGACCTTCAAGTAAACTTTGCATCTTTAGCTATAAAGGTTAATGCATTAGAAATGAAGAAAATTGGTCAATTGAAATCTGTTGAAGAAATTATTTGTCATATTTATGAGACCAATGACTATTCCACCAGCAATTGTTCAACCTCATCTTCTTTCAAAGAATGCCTCCATAAACAAATCAATGCTTTGAACAGCTTCAAGAGGCCAACCTAAAATCTATACTCACAAACTTATAATCCTAGTTGGAGGAATAATCCAAATTTCAATTGAAAAAATTATAATCATGCACAACCATCATAACCACTTTCCCACACCCAATAGAATTTTCAACAATCTCAAGGGTATGCACCTTATATTCCACCTTTTAGGAAAAATCTTTAAAACATATTTCATTTATTCATTGAGAAACAAGAGTCCATCAATGCTCAAACAAGTCAAACCATGGCTGATTTGAAAGATACTCTTACAAAATTTGCATTTGTAGTTAATATTCAACAGAAAAGGCAATTTTATTTTCAACCAAAACAAAATCCCAAAGGTCAATCCATGGATCAAGTAAAATCAATCATTACACTCCACAATGGTAAAGTTATTGAAAAACTCAATCATGATCCTTGTAAAGAAGACGATAAGTTAACTTCTAAGAGTAAAAAAAGAGTTGAACCTATACCAAGCAAAAAGTAGATTAAATCTCCACTTGTACCTCTATTTTCTAAGGCATTAACTGTTCCTAAGAAGGTCAATCACAATCTTTAAATTCTTGATATTTTCAAGCAGGTAAAGATCAATATCCCCTTGTCAGATATGAATAAACATGTACCTTTTTACGCTAAAATTTTGAAGGATTTATGCACTATTAAAAAAAAATGTATGTGAAAAAGAAAGTCTTATTGGCTAAGTAGGAAAGTTTTACTCCCTCCGTCCCAAAAGTTTTGCTCCATTTGTTTTTGGCAATTAATCTATGATTTTTTCATTTTCAACATTTTAATATATAAATACAAAATCTTTGTATATGAATGATAATTCAAGCTATGTAGTTTCTAAATATATATTTTTTTATTTTTTGACAAATAATAATATAAATAAAATTGAGTCAAAATACAACAAAAAGTCAAATGTATCAAAATTTATGTGATAGAGGGAGTATTATTCAAAGCAATACTGCTTTGAAATACAAGGATCCTAGTGATCCAACAATTACATGTTTCAATGGAGAACATAAAATTGAGCAAGCATTGTTTGATCTTAGGGCTAGTCTAAGCTTACTCCCATATTTAGTTTATCAAAATCTAAATTTGGGTGAGTTAGAACCAACCAAGTTAACTCTTTTGATTGCTGATGGATCAATGAAGGTGCCCAAGGGAGTGGTTGAAGATATGTTTATCCAAGTTGATAAATTCATATATCCTATGGATTTTATTGTTTTGGACACAATGCTAGTGGAATAAAAATTCAATACCTGTTATTCTAGGATGTTTATTTTTAGCAACCTTTAATGCTTTAATTAATTCCAGGAATGGACTGATGAAGTTTTCATTCGGAAATATGACATTGGTGCTAAACCTTTTCAACTTACTTAGGCAACCACATGAAAAAGAAAATGAAAGCATGGAAGTCTGCATCATCAACTATGTTTTGGAAAACTATATTAAAAAAGGTAGTATATCTAATCTTCTAGAAAATTGTCTGGTTAATTCATTTAAACCTGGTATGCAAATGGATCTAGATGCATCTAACATATATGCATTGCTTGATTCTTCACAGATAAAACAAAACACATGTTGGAAACCAGAAGTTGAAGAGTTTGGACAAATTAAAGGTGAAGAACAAAACAAATTACCCACTATAGAATTAACACCTTCACCAAAAGAACTAGAGTATGCATCATCGAGTATGTGTCCATGCATGTTGCAACTAAATGTTCTTGAAGAGTTGAAAAAATAGAACTAAAAAATGTGTAAAGCTAAAACCAAAGCCTCTCATGACAAAACAATTAATATTGGTTAAAAGTTTTTGCTTTATCATTTTTTATTTCACATATTTCCTGAAAAATTGAGATCTAGATGGAGTTATTGATATTGAAAATTCTAAAAATGGTAATGTGTTTAAAGTAAATGAATAGAAAGTTAAACCATTTTTAGAGAATTATGATTTGTAGGAAGAAGTTGTTCATCTCAATGATCCTCAAAATGATCATGGTAAGTAAATGTAAATATATTTTTCTCTTTTTTTAGATAGTTCTTTTCTTTTCTTTTCATTTTCTTTCTTAATTTTTTCCCTTCTTTTGGTATTTAAATGACGAATATGGTACTCTATGGTTTTCAAGTTAGTTATTTTAGTTTCCCGTAGCAACTGATTTCTTTCTTCTTCTCTATCAATTTCTTCTAAAAAATGGATTCTATTCTTTATGCTTTACGAAAATAGTTTCACTCTCTTCCAATAAATGTTCTTAAAAGGATTTATCAAGTTAGATGCGAAATGATGCAAAAAGACATTCTTGAAGATGTATGTTGGTTAATTAAAGGTAAGGCCTATTTAGCTAGTGAAATCCCAAATGCATTTATGTCCCACATACCTACCTTAGGCAAAAGCTATTATTCCAAAAAGAAAAAGGCAAAAAGGTTATGAGTCTGTCATAAATATAGTCGATGGACTTGTAATGCTAGATATCGTTATTTAGGGATAGTATCTACTAATCGCGAAGATAAAATAGAATTCATCAAGAATGGCCTAAGTAAGGAGTCTTTGGATAATATCTGATTGACTCTTGAGACGCATTCTTGTGGATTAGTGCAACACCAACTTCTTGGTTTATATGAGCCACAATCACAACTACTGTACATGCATGTCATTATTTTTAAAATTTTAATTTTCTTCTGATAATAATCTACCTATTTATGTAGGTGTTATCATTTTATTGTCTTGTTTATAAATGTAAGTTCTTCTTTTTATTTTCCACAGCATTAAGGATAAAAATGGAGGAAACCTCAACTCATAGATTTTGAAATATGTATATTTTGTGGATTTTTTCTTGGAAATGATAAAGAGTTCCTAAGAGAAGTAAACCATTTGGGTAGAGTCTTAGCTAGGTGAAAAATACATTTGGTATATGGGGCAGGTAGTATTGGGTTGATAGAATGTGTAGTAATAACAACATATGTAAGGTGTAGCCAAGTTTTAAGTATTAATTCGTGCACCTTTAAATTAGATCAATGAATGCACAATTGGGGAAAATTAGTGGTTCCAAATATGCAAGAGTACTTGTTGCACATACTTTGTAATTCTAATGTCTTTACTGTCTTACCAAATTGCTCCCATGGCCCAACTTAATATGCACTAGACCATTGGACTGTTAAATGTTAATAATTTCTTTGCATATTTTTTATCTTTTATAGATCAAGTTGTGTAGAAGATATTTCTTTCAGAATTGGCAAGATGGATCCCAATATCTGCATCAACCGCTAAAGAATTGTTCAACAAAATGCAAGCTTGCATTTCTAAACCACATCCAGCAATAATTCAGATAAATTGGGTATAACTGTCCTTCCCAATAAACTCCATCCCTTAAGTATCCTTTACCCTATTAGTCATGTTATTTTTATTAATTTTTTTTCCTCTACAGGATGTTAATTTTAACAAGTGATGAAAGTACTGTGGAAGAGAACAACCTGGACATGTGGATTTGTGTGTTATATTTTGTCTTTTGGTTTTACTATTAACATTATCTTATTATTGCATTTATTTTTGTTTAAGTTATTTCAAGATTTTCATTTTCAATAACTACTATTCCAGGTAACTTCTTCTTCACTCTACCTATCTATATTTTGACATTGGGGACAATGTATTAATCTGGTTAGGGAGAAGGATAGTTGACATATATATTTTCTTTTTTTAGGTAGTTTTTCTCATGCTGATATTAAAACAATTAGACAGAGCCATTAGTTTAAGATAGCTGAGTAAAAAGTAATTTTACTCTAAAGATGTTTCCTAGTAAGTATGCTAGGCATAACATTTTTCATAGTTAGCTTTGATTTTTATGATTGAAAATTTCTTTGCATTTAGTATAGTTCATTTTGCATGCTTTGTTAGTTTTATCATTATCCACTTGCGTTCATTGTTAATTTCTCTTTTTTTTTATTTTGTTCATTTTCATGTTCATATTTACTTTTTTATATATGAATGCATAAGTCATTGCATGTAGAAATATTTAGCATGAATTTAGGTTGTTTGTTTACATTTAGAAACCCAACTAATGAAAATACCATCAATGGATGTATATTTTGCAAACTTGAAATGGTTGTTAATTTTTGAAAGTAGTTAAAGTATGTTGCTTGTTACCAAAGAAAAAAAATAACACTGTGAGTGCTTTAAGCTCTTAGTGTTTATTCGGATGTGGGAATTTCTTTGTTAAGAATGCTTACTTTGTATTTTGAGCTAAACCTTGCTTGCATAAGTGGTCTTAAAGCCCCATGCACTTCTTGTGTGTAAATTTAAGAATGAATATGACATTTTAGGGCTAATCACTTACCAAATGGCTAACCTTATACATTATTCCTTAGTGAGCCTCCTTGAGCCTTATAGCCTAATTCTTTGTTTGAACCCTGCATGTTTAATTACTGCCACTTTGCTTTGATCCTTTGTTTTCCTTGGAACTAGTGATGCTTATATGATTTCGGGCATTAGAGAATTGAAGTGAATGTGTTATTTTCTGTAAAATAAAAAATAAATGTGTAGGTGTACTTTAGGATATGTTGAGTTACCTTGTGTTTAAATTGTCATAGTTGAAGGTTTTGGGGTGGGTGAGTTGAGTTTGAATTATTGAATTGAGTTGCATATCAACAGATTGTTGGGTTTTGAACTTGCTTTGATTTGTTGTTTCTTGTAAGAAAAAAAGGCAAAAGTGAGATAATAAGAAAAACCCTCGTAAAATAAGGTAAAAAGTAAAAAAAAAAAAAAAGGAAAAAAATGTTAAATTCCATTCAATGAGTCCAAAATTCAACCACATTTGTTCTCTAAACTCATTTGTTAATGTGGAATTGAGTCTTGGAGATTGTTTAGGGTGTGGATTTGGGAGACTTTGGGTTTCTAGTACTTTAGGTGCCAATGTTTATATTGATTGCATTGCTAGTTCTTTTAACTCCATTAAAATAGCCTCCATCCAATTTCCATTTTCTCAAAACCCCACCTCATTATAGCTTTATATAAAAACCATCGGACTTGCATTTACATGCAACCCCTTTTTGGAAATCTAATGGGGGTGAAGTTGGATCCCTTTACAAGCTCTAGATTGAAAAACATAAAGTAAGTCGTTATAACAAACCCACCTGAAAATGAGTGCAAAATCTTAGGGAGTGATCGTCTACCTTTGGTAACAAGGACTTAACTTTTTATTCTTTTATTAATTACTCTTATGTTAAGTTTACAAATTTTATATTTTCATAGTGTGGTATGCTATGAGTTGCTAGATTATGTGTTTTGTTTATTTTTCTGAGTTTGTTAGGTTGCACATGCTAAGAACTAGTAGGAACTTGGTTGGGGGGTGTGATCAAAACTCATAAGTATATAGTTATTAAGAGTTTAAATCATCATTGTACACTTTGAGTATGATTAATTTCTTTAATATCAGTTCTTTTTCATTGGATTACTATTTACGCATATTTACTATTTAGATGCGTATTTACTGTTCACCACATTTCACTATTCATATGGTGGCTATTGTTCATATGCATATTTATTGTTCATATTCGGGTTCCTATTCATCCATATTTACAAAATATGCTAAATAACTGTTGTTATGCAGGTAAATAAAATCATGACATCTCATAATTATTAGACTAATGATTGGGGCCTCAATCGTCCATAATTTTTGGTTTATGGTTCAGCCCAATTGAAAGATAGAGGAGATCAAATTTGGATCACAGACAGAACTAGTTCCAACATTTGAGCGTTTGGAGATCTTTCAAGATACAAATCATATCTAGAGTTGTGGAAATTGGAATTAACTGATTCCAAATCCATATGAAATCTAACAAATAGATCTTCAACTCTACTTTATATATTGAGAACAAATTTGATTATTCTCATTGCCAAAATTTGATTATAAATGAGTTTATTTTGCCACATGTTAGAGAGAAGTTTTGGTAACAAAATCATAACTTGAGCTACAAATATCAGTTTTGAATGATCAAGCTATTGTTTTAAAGATAAGAAAAGATTTACAAATCTTGTGCTTTGAGAAAGAACTGAATCAATGTGTACAGTAGTCAAAAAAATTAGAATAAGTTTGAGCTACCTCTGTTGATTTGTATTTCATCAATTTTACTATTTCACCAACCCCATCCCCAAGGCTCTATAAATAGGTAGTGGGAGGAGGATGAAATCAAGCTAGTTCCTAGGCAAAGTTAGAGTTATTGTATCAAAGCTAGCCTTCCTTCTTTGTTCTTGTTCTTATTTTTCAATCCCGAATCTCTGTTCAATGTGCTTTCTTCTTATTTTTCCTTTGATCTTTCAATATATGTTTATTATATCTTTGTACATATTATTTACTTTTATCATGTCTAACTAATTTTCCTTCTTGCTAAGGTGAAAGGGTGAATCTATTGGTATAAAAGTTATGACTAATTTAAGTGGATCTTAATGTTATTGGTATTTACTTTTTTAATCTATTTAGCTACCTTCCTCGTTAAGTGAAAGTCTTGATTCATCATAGTCGATCATTAGCACAAAACCTATTTGATTTGTTCTATAGATCATGACTCTGCTTGACGATTTCATCCCTTCATTTGTTGAAGAAAGCATCCTCATATCATCTTCATTGCTTATCTCCTCACTCTCATTTCTAGAGTCTCAATCCACCTTGGAACTCTTGCCCACCATAAAATCTTTCCCAATTGAAGCCCTACCACCACATCCACATACTCGCACCCTATGCCAATGCTGCCCCTAAGGATTTCCCCCAGATCAAACTCTAAAATCCCTAATTTCTTAGAGAGAATAAGGAGCTTCTGTCTAGAAAATTGAACGTCCTTCTAAATTCATGAATACTTGTCTTCTTTATGCACATTTACATATATCAAAATACTTTTACATATTTATATGACAACTTCAATTAGTTTATCATTATTTTTGTAAATCAATGAAAATTATATATATATGTATATATATATATACATATATATATTAAATTAGTAAATTAGAATCAAATTCTAAAAACTGGAAATTATATACTCCCTTTGTCCTATAAAAGATGATGTATTTATTTGGATACCGTGATTAAAGTGTGTATAGTTTATAATGCATTTTTTTCCATCTTTCTGGTTATGTATGGTAAAACTTTAAATGATAATTAAAGAAAGAAAATATTTCCTTTTGGGCTTTTGCAGTGAAAATTTTTATGAAGATTTAAAAAGAAAAAAAATTCTTTTTTAAGTTTTGTATTATGAGAGTTTAAATAAAGATAATAATATAAATTGGATGTTTAAAACTTTCAAAAAAAATAAAACACTTCATCCTTTTTGGGACGAACTAAAAAAAGAATACGTTTTATTATTTTCAGGATAGATATATTTTCAAATTACATAAAAGTTAAAAATGAATCAAGAATTTCATTTTTTTTAATATTAATTTTTTGTATTCTTTGCTTTTGTTTTTATTGGCTGAATGTAAAATCTATTTGAATTTAAAACAACTATTCGATTACATACATCTAAAATTCTATGAAGGCTCTTCCTGTCTATGAACATTTAGTTTGTTGTCATTGCATTCATCAAAATAAACAAGATGGCACGTTGAACTGTTTGTCTTAATGACAACTTATAAGTGCACATGGTTGTCCTGCAACTAGGGTCTAAAACTCTTTGAAGGAAAAAAGACAAAAAGGCGCCCCTTTGTAATTGGTATTCTTTTTTAATAACATAATTTGTAACTCGTAATTAATATTAAATATTAAAAAAAAAGTTAAAAAGAAATACAAAAATATTTATACACATAATTTCTAAATGTTTAGGACTTTAACATTAAATGCTACAAAAGTTCAGGACTTTTAAGGTCATTCTTCCTTCGGCGCTCCAGTCCGAACTCACCTATATATTTTAAAAAAATAAAAATTAATGCTTAAATTTGCTTGTTCCTCCAATTTCTTATATAATCTCTATTCTCCAATGGCCGTCTCTACTTGGATCTGCTGGTTTGGCGCGAACCAAAGGACAAACCAGGGTACGAAATCTCAATTCTGTTCGTGGGTTTGGTGGGAAGTTGCTGTTTCAGCAGATGAGATTCTTGTTCCGCAAGGTACGTGTCTCGAAATTCACTTGCCCTTTACTCTTCTGAATTCTGCTGATGTCTCTATCACCAACTTCATAACTTCGCTTCGAATTCTTTGAACATCACCTGATTTGCTTGTTTTATCAGCCGTCTCTTTGTCTGCCCAGTTGTTGTTTGAATCTTTGTTGCCCGGTCTGTGTTAGGGCTGGCAGTTTCATTGAGAATGTTCCTTGTAATTCTCGCCTCGAATTAGTTTGTATTTAAGGTGATGATGTTGGCTTTTGAACTGTTCTTTGTAATATAACTTTGGGAAAGTCGCTTTTGCCTGAAATTTCTTAATCATGTTGGGACTATTTCTGTGTGCATGAGATTTTTATGTGGCTTGATTTGGAGAGGTATAATGGGAAAACAAGGATCCCAAAATATTAAATATGCTTTTGGGAATAAAGATCATCAGATTAGAGGTTGGGAGAATTTTGCCGGCACTGATCCGACCATTGGGAGGAGAACTCAAAGCGAATATAATAATTGGAGTGCCAAAGTTGTATCACCTCATGGACTTAAGAATGACTCGGGAAAGCTCAGTTCGTTCAAGGGTGTTGGGAAAAAGCATTCATGGCTTCGCAGACATGTCCGGTCATTTGCGTTTATGTTTGTGTTTATAGGGTTTGTGTTTCTGCTTGACTCGGTTATCGTGTGGATTTGCAATTCAATAAGTCTCCAGAGTAGTTCAACGACAAGAAGCTCCAGTTTTGGGAAGGTATGGGTAGTAGCATTAGTGTATGGGAGAGCTTCTGATTTCCAACTTTCGATTATTTTTTTGACATTGTCAGTGGGCCTCGTAGAAATCAGGCTTGGAAGATAGATGGCTGAGCCAAATCCGGAAATAGCTCATTCAGCATCAGTTCGGATATAAATGTGCGGATGATGTTAAGGGAAACCTGTTGGCATCAGCTATTACAACTATAGCACTTCAAAAATACACTAGTGTAGTTAGGTTCCTCTGTGCAGTTGCATCTATCTCTAGTTCAATCAACGAGCAAAAGCATGTACTTTCAAATAGTTTTGATGCCACTCATTACCAATTCGAAGTATTGGCTTAGATGCCGAGTTCACAACGGTTAACCCTATGGTCAAATCGTGCAGGGTGATGATAGTGTTGGGTACATAAACGAAGGGGTATCACCGGTGCAGATGTACAGCAGACTTGTAAATTTAGCTTCAAATGCACTTCTCCAGGTATGTCAACAATTTTTTTCATATGCAATGTTGGTAAAACTTGGAAACTAGATAATTGAGATTTGTCTTTGTTTCCCCCCTTTACACTAGAAAGAGTTTAAGCAAGAGAAACTGGATTTGTGGAATGAAACACATCAGCAGGCATCAAACTGGAAACCTTGTGCAGATAGGTCATTGTCCACGGATCTAGGTAAACATTCATTATACGCTTCTCTCAATTTCCTGGAAACAATAACTTGTTGTTAAGTATTAGGAACACCATCTTGTGTGTAATGATTAAGTCCTTCTGTTTGTATTGTTGAGACAGAGAAGCCTAAAAAAGGCAATGGTTACATAATGGTCAGTGCAAATGGTGGTCTTAATCAACAACGAGTTGCTGTAAGTCAAGTTTGCCTGCTTCGTTTTCATGTTCAGAAGTGCTATCCCCATTCCATTGGGCCAAAAAAATAATAATAGCAGTATAGCTTACTCCAATATAACTAATGGCATTCTTTGACAGAACAACTTTTTCTTTGCCTTCAGATCTGCAATGCTGTTACTGTGGCTTCTTTACTTAATGCAACTTTAGTGATTCCTAGATTTCTTTACAGCAATGTGTGGAAGGATCCCAGGTCTGGATAATATCTGATCATATTTATTTTTCTGGACTGTTCGGTTCTCATTTCTATGAAATGGCACAATGGCCCCCATTGATACTTGCAAAGAATGAGATTAAGGCTAGTTGATCAATTAAACATATTGCCAATCATGAATAAGCATACTACTAGATAAAACTTTAAATTAAGTAGGCATCATTTCGTTGCAGCAACATGAAACCAAAAGTTTGCATTGATATTTTTTCCCTCTGATTTATTTTATAAGCAAGGTGTAACGGAAGCTAATAGAAGCTTTTTTACAGAAAATAATTTTGATTTTCTGCTTATCTTGACATATTTCTCCACTATTACTTGACTGTAAGTCTCAAACTTTCCTTTTGTCCAACAATAGTTGTAGCTCTTTGAAAATGATCACGGTTCATCTCAAATTTTTGCTGCAACTTGTAAACCTTTACTCCAAGTTTCAGGAACAAACATCTTTGGATGTACCTAGTCGTTATGTTTAAGAGAAACTCATAAACTCTGTTTATTTCTTAACGGAGATGCAGCCAGTTTGGTGATATTTACCAAGAGGACTACTTTATTAATGTCTTAAAAGATGAAGTCAGCATTGTAAAAGATCTTCCTCCTCATTTGAAGTCTGTAGATATTGAAGCTATCGGAAGCCAAGTAAGTAACCTTGACCTTCTAAGTTTTGAGTCACTTTAAACCATGGGTGCTGCTATATTACCTAAGCTGCGTGTTCATTGATGACTGAAATCCCAACAGCCATGTCAGTTTGTTTGTGAACTTCCTTAGAAATAACACATTTGTGCCTCCAGGCATTCTCTTCAAATAACAACAGTCATTTATATGGAGTCAACCTTGTTTTCTATGTATTTTTCTGTAGATTACTGATGCTGATATAGTAAAGGAGGCAAAACCTGCTGACTATCTTAGAACTGTACTTCCTCTCCTTAGAAAGAATGAAGTGGTTCATTTCCTCGGATTTGGAAATCGACTTGGATTTGATCCATTTCCTTTTAATCTTCAGGTTTGACAAAACTCTGCATGACATGGTGGTTCTTAATTAGCTTTATCTACCCCCACCACCACCACCACAAAAAGAAAAAAAAATTGTATTTTCTCAGACCTCAACACCAGCATTGCCAGTCCTTTCCCAAATTCTAGTGATGTGTTTTCCTTGAATGCAGAGATTGCGGTGCAAGTGTAACTTTCATGCCCTAAAGTTTGTACCGAAAATTCAAAAAATGGGCTCACTATTGGTTAAAAGGATAAGAAAATACAAAGCTGGAAAGAGTATATTGGAAAAGCAATTGCTTGGAGAGTTCATACCCCAGAGTCCCCCTAACAATGATGGCTCCAGAGGTCCATCCAAATATCTTGCTTTACACTTGAGATTTGAGGTGGATATGGTTGCATATTCTCTTTGTGATTTTGGAGGTGGAGAGAAGGAAAGAAAGGAACTTCAAGCCTACAGAGAGATCCATTTTCCTCTACTGATAGAACGTTTAAAGAACTTAAAGTATGAGCTCATTCAACTTCAAGCTTGTAACCTTTTTAGCTTCTATAATTTTATGATCGTGAACTTAATTGATGCGTGCAGGCCTGTTTCATCAGTGGAGTTGAGGAAGTCCGGAAGGTGCCCTCTAACACCTGAAGAAGCAGCACTGGTTCTTGCTGCTCTTGGTTTCAGGCATGGAACATACATATATCTCGCAGGTTCTGAAATATATGGTGGAGATTCTAGGAAGCAGACCTTCACCAGTCTCTACCCCAATTTAGTTACAAAGGAGAAGCTCCTCACCCCTGGCGAACTTGCACCTTTTAGGGATTTCTCTTCTCAGGTAAACCGGGAAATTGTTTCTCTTCCTTACTAAGTTCCCAGAAGATCATAACTGAACAGGAATTACCTCTAATGCAGCTTGCAGCATTGGACTTTATTGCCTGTGCAACTTCAGATGTGTTTACCATGACAGACTCTGGAAGCCAACTATCCTCCCTTGTGTCTGGATATCGCACTTACTATGGTGCTGGCAATGCCCCAACTTTGCGGCCTAACAAGAAGAGATTAGCAGCAATATTGTCGGAGAATAGCACCATTGAGTGGAGTACTTTTGAGTACAAAGTAAGGAAAATGATAGAGGAGGCCCAACGGGTGCGTGTTAGGGGCTTTGGTAGAAGCATTTATCGACAGCCCAGGTGCCCAGAGTGTATGTGTAAGTCTCACTAATGTGTTTATCTTTGTTTATATGCAACACAAAAGAAAAAGAAGCATTTTTTCATCCACATGTGATTTGGTTTTCTGGTGGATCACTTCTGTCCTCAATAACATGGACAGGCTCAGAATAAGTCCATTGGCAGAAAGGATTCGGCACCCAAAGAAATGGATAAAATATCAGATAATATTTTGAAAAATAGAAAAATGGATTGACTGAATGAATCAAAATAATATAATGCTGGAGCTAAATAACAACGAGTCCAACTTTACAGGGGGTTAAACACAGCAGGAGAGAAATATTCTCATTTCTCTGCATTGCAAAACATGAATTGTGGATGAAATCAGTTTTGTTCTTCTAGCATCTTTCTATTTTGCTACCAGTCTCACTTCAGGATGGTGGGAAGAAGCGGTTCAGGTTAAATGGAAGGGTGTAGAATTCCTCGTTCCTGCTGTCTCCTTTGAATGTTCGAAACTTAACCCACCATGGCATTCCTCTATCTTTGGCACTGTCCTTGTAGTCAAGGGTGTTATCTAAGAATACTGAGACAAATAATGCGACAGTAGGGGCCGAGAAGAAGATGGTGTTGAGGAAATCATTGAACTGCAAAACAAAAAGGAGGATGCAATGTATCAGCGAGTAAAATGAACAAGTTCAGTTCTAACCCAAAATTCCTCGTTTTAAAGGTGTTGGACTCACCCATCCAGCCCTTGTATGAGCAGGACCATGAAGGGCCTTGGCAGTGTATTCCCTGAAGTATTCAGGAATGGACAAACCCAGGAAGAGGGAAACTCCAGTGATGAAGAGGTTCCTCATTGAATTCATATTTGTGAATTGCATAAACGATAGCCCCACCGAAGCTGAAACCAAATGGTGTAGGGATAAGACAGATTCATAACAGAGTGATGAAATGAAACACAACTTTTGGTATGTCTGATATGTTATCATGAGGCTTTACCAACAAGACCAAACAGAACACAATACACAGCAGCAAATATGGTGAAGGGTATCGATGCAAACAGTGCCCCAAACTTTCCTGCAGATATCAAAAAGTTAATCGGAGATTCATATAAAGGAAACTGTAAGGGAAATAACATGTTGCAACTCTTGACTCACCTAGCATCGAGAAAAATATCATAAAGCCAGCTGAGATTTGAATGACTCTGCGACTTCCAACACGAGTGCTCCCAAGCAGACCCACATTTTCTCTGTTTTACTCCCCTATATTAGTTCATGCACCTAAAATGACTTGAAAAAGAAACAACCATCGATACACTCACACTGAAACTGTTGATCCACTTAGTGTTCCAAACATTCCGTTTAAGAGAATCCCAATTCCCTGCCAGCCAATCCCACGACTAAGTACATGAGCAGGAGGTGGTGTGGCGCTAGCTAGGCGTGCAGCAGCCTTGTAAGCTCCAGTTGACTGCCAAAGCACACGTTAGGTTTCATACAAATAAACATTAATATATTTGGATTCTTTAGTTTTGAGCAGACAGGTACCTCAACCAGTGAAACAAAGACAGCAGCCATCATTCCAAATGCATGACCAGCATCAAAGGTAGGAGCACCCCATTCGAGAGGATATGGGATTTTTATCCTGATTGCAAGAGATTTCAGTTAGAAACTGATCCCCCCCCCCCCCCCCCTTTTTTTTTACTGAAAACTGAGTTTTCCTTGAATCAGATTGGCAGCAGCCAAGTGTGAAATTAATTAGCACTCGAAATGCCTTGCAGGTCAAGTTTGAAACTATTGGCACTATATAAGCAAGGAACTACTATCACTAAGTTGGCCATGCCAATACAATGAAATACCAGAATCACTTGGAATGAAGTTCTAACGCAAGCTAGGAAAAAGCAAGTCAACAAATACAAGGTACCAACCATGGGGCAGATGAGATGAGGTTAGCCCTGTCAGTTCTGCAATTCAATTGGGTTAGTTCCGGTCTATGTTTGTATGCTCCACTGGCTGTTAAGAGGTGAGCATATGCCCATATTACAGTGATCGATATTAAGAGAGCAAACCGCTCAAGTATAGGAAGTTGCCTTGTCTGAAAGTTCTTCAAGTACTGTTGAAAGTTGAAACAAAAGCATCGAATGAAGTCAAGGTCTCAAAGAAAGAAGAAACTATATTACCAGTAATTTTTTTTTCTAAATTGCAAGTTGCTAAATTGTGTATGTCAACATAAATTTGTGATTTCAAGTACAAAGGGCTTTTCCTTTTCTCTACCTAGTTCTTGCTTGTTCCATTGTGCAAGAGGACTAAAGTGATACACAAAGCAGTGTTAACTCAAACTACTTAAAATAATCGTATCAATGACTCTCTTAAAAATTAAAAAATAAATAAATAAATTTTAAAAAAATTGCATGTAGTGAGGCAACAATTAAAAATAACCCAACACCAAAGTGGCTTGTCGCCTACTGGTCCGTTGACAAACAACCAGAACTCATGATCATTAAGACATTAACTGTAGTATCCAAAGTTCAAATTCCCACTCTGCTCTTGTTGTTGTCCATGATATGAGAAAAACCTAGTGGTCAGACAACCAAGTGATATCCAACAGCTGAGGCAACCAAATCAGTAATTCAACTTGTGGAATGACTGATTTTAACTATGACCCAACTGAAAACCTGGCCAATGCCTCTCTCTTAGGCATCTATAGGACTAGTGAAGGTGATCAATAGCTCAGTTTAAGTTAATCCAAGATGCAATGAGGAAAGAAATCACAGTGAGAATTTGGGGCCAAACTGCATTTCAATTATTGTTTTGCTGAACTTATTTTCTTCTCCTTTGACTCTTATCGATACAAAAAGCGAGACATGCTTGTTACCTGGGAGAAGGCAACAAAGAGTATAAGCATTGGAATGCCAATTTCCACACATCGACCGACCTACACATAACACATTCATTGGTATAACACATTATTAATGAGAACTAAAGACAGAAAGAAGATATAATGACAATACTGGTATTTTACTAATTATTGTACCACGGGGAAGCCTCTGTCGAAGAGGCCAAAACCCACAAGTGCAACAACTGGAACCATATTTAGCGGGCTGAAGAACCTGAAAGTGCAAACCAGTTTTCATTTCATGAACATATGCAGGTTAAGAATTGTGCTATATGTGAGAGGGTGCTGTACCTGGAACAAATAGCCCACATCTGACTATACCCCAGTATGATTTGTATGCTTGATGCCACGATCAATGCACCTTGGACAGCTCTCATGGTGCTTAGGAATCTCTATACGTATGATAATCATTCATTAGCTGGTTCTTATGCTTATTGGGTTCACTATCATGAGCTGCTAGCAAAAGCCATCGCTTGAATTGTACACATGTTAATGTAACATGAAACGACCTTTAAACATTTAAAATGTGTCAAAGGGCTAATTCCTCAGTATAGTTCTTAGGAATCGCTATACCTAGACATTTGATGAACATTCGTTATTTACAGGTTCTTGTTAATGAAGTTCACCAACACTCATTAGCTGCTAGCAAAAGCCAACAATTGCCTATACAAGTGACCGTACCAAGATACAGTCTTTGAATGCTAAAGCACATCAAAGGGCTAGTTCCTTATAAATTGGAGATTAATTTGTTTGAAAAATACTACAACATACAAGCTCTTTGCGCAAAAGTGAATTTGATAGAAGTAAAGTAAAATATGGTCTTCATACATGCTTTTTCTTTAGTAGAAAGTAGCAACAAATAAACTAGGAGACGTCCATTGAATAGTAAAAGCAAAAAACAGCCGAAGGATTACAATTGATTTGACTTGTATTTCATCAACTGGGAAGTGGGCACAATCTCAACAATTCAAAATCCATGGTACAGAGCTCAAAGTAATAAAAAGTGAAGCCTATAGGCATGTGGGTGGGTCACACATATGCTGACCTTTTGGGACTACCTATGTGAAATTTTCTACGACCAAACAGGAGTAGAGTAGAAAGATTTAGAAATTGTCTAGAGCAAATCACTAACCTCATGGCCATCCTCGATTCTCATCAAGGAAGGATCATGAACAATGGAGATGATGGGAACCATGAACGCATAAGAACCACCAATCACGGTTGGAAGCCGAGTCCCAAACAGCGTCTGTAGAAGAGTGTTGATTCCTTCAACAAAGAGTAGAGTCTGAACCACCCTCACTTTATCTCCCTTTGAAGACCAAATTAACAAAAGCAAATAGAAAAGCAGATACATATCAATCACTTGAACTTGATTATGGAAGAATCAAGAAAACAAGAGAATATGTCTAGAGTTCCCATGAAAGGAATATTCTATTATCTATAAGTTAGAGGGATCTGAAAGTAGAAACATATCTATATGTACTTAGAACCATGAACTCACATCAGTGCCTCCCATCAAAGGAACAAGAAATGAAGGGATCATAACAGCAGTCCCCAGAGCCAAAATGTAATGCTGAAAACCCAACGCTATAGCTTCCCCTGCTTTTTTCAGACGGTAAAAGTTAAAAACAGTAACATAGGCAAAGCAGAAAAGCCTTGCAGAAGAAAAAGGCATCATAAAGATCAAACAGACTCTGGATTGATCAGAAGCCCAGAAATTTAACACACCCCATGAAGGATTTGAGTCAATGCAGTACTCTAAGCCTTGAAGTTGGTCCATTGGAGGGTGGCTGATCTCTTCTGGTTTAGGAGCTGCCATGACTTATTTTACACCTTCGCACCCCAAAAGCCCCCTTTTTTACCTCCAACCAAAAAAATGGTTCTTCCCCAAATGAATCAAAGAAGATAAGCTCTTTCAAAAGCACTGCTTATTATTGAGAGCAAAAGATCCAATGGCAGAGCAGAAAGAAAGTTGCAGAGAGGATCAAACTAGAGAGCTAAAATGGAAACAAAACAATGGGGCGAAAAAGCTCATAGAGACCATAAGAAACAGAGTGAGAAAACAAATTAATTGGGCAGTTGCCGCGCACTAATTCTATGCCCCCTCTGTCGCTGCTACTCCTAGAGAGAGACTAGCGCAAGAGTAGAACTTCTTTTGCTAATCTCCACCCTTTTTTCGATTTATATGTCACAAAAGTACCGTTAACTTTTCTAAATTCCCAAATTGCCCCTTAAGCAACCTGCCAAGACTGAATATTACCGTTGCCCTGGGTACCACTAACTTATTGTTTTTCCTTTTTTACAACTCAGCTTCTTTAATCCATGCTCCCCAGATTCATTTGCCCTAAAAAATGCAACTTTTTTAATGGAGCTTGAAATGCCAAAATACGGTTCTTTGGGGAATCAAAATTTTATTTTATGTTCTACAGAAATGAACTGAGATTAAATTTGTGGAATTATTATAACTTTGACCCTCTAATTATTGCCAACATTTCCTTTGTACCTAGTTTTCTTTCTCGTTGGTCCTATTTACCTTAAAAGAAGAGAAAAGAAAAAAGGGTAATATGTTTTCAACTTTCAGTTTCAGTCAGAGAGGATTATGAATAATCGATGAACTCTAAAAACCTTACCAATCTTTCATACTTCTTTATCATCAAACTATTACCCTTGCACATTTCATTTATCTAATAACTAATAGAGCAGATTTAATTCCATTAGTACTTATAATTAATTTCTTATATGTAATACTAATTGAAAGGACTTTACTAGTAAGTGCAATTTTAGACTTATAAGATTTTTTGCAATTACTAGAATCTACAATTATATACTTATATAATTATTTAGCAAATAGGATAATTCTTGTTAACCCATAATGTTTCACTTCGTTTCTGTAAAAGCTTAAATAAGAATGCTTAATGCTCTCTTCCAGCACTAATGATTTTTTAATATGAATTAAAATATTAAAAATAGAGAATGTTGCTTTTAAATCTTCTAAAAGTCTGCTTCTTTGTTTATACATGCATGCATCCAGTAGTGCTACATAATTTAAAAATAAAATAAAAAATAAAAAATAAAATAAAAAAAAGAAGATGAGGTCGATTTTTGACTTCCGTGTATATGCCTGATAAAAAACGCGAAGTTTTAGCGCTATTGTAGTGTCATTTTCATTTCTTTCTCTTGTCAATGTCGCCTTTGTAAAGAAGAGTTAAAAGTCAATTATTTTGGTAAATGTTTGCATCTGGTATAACTAAATTTTTTTATTCCTCCCGTCTCAAGTTCTTTTCATCATTTTAGTTTTTTAATTTAAATTTGATTTATATATATTTATATTAATATTTACTAAAAATATTTTAAAAATATATATTTAAAAACTACCAAACTTATAGTGTTTAAATATATTTTTTTTAAAAAAATTTAACAAATATTAATATAAAACATTAAGTCAAACTCTAAGTCAAAAAATTAAAATGATACAAAGAATTTAGGACAAAAGTACTATAAAATTTTGTATGGGATAAATTAACCATATATTAAAAAAAGCAATGGATATCACTAACCTTTTTAACTGTCAGTCAAATAATATTGATTAAATTGTGTAAATGGTCTCTAACCTATTAATTATTTTATTTTGATTCTAAACCTATTAAAAATATTTCATTTCAGTCATAAATCTATTAAAAATATTTCATTTTAATCTCAGTGGAAGAAATTAATTAACTCAATATATTCATCTCATAATAAATTTTTAGAATATAAAAACTATTGTGTAATTATTTTATAATAACTTTAATTTGTATAATAATTTTTAAAGTTAATGGACAATTCAAATTACTTTTTTTCTCTCTGTAAATGGAATTTATTTTACATAAAAAGAAAAAAATACTAATTTAAATTATCTATTAACTTTCAAAAAATTATTAAATGTTTTAAATTTATTGAAAAATAATTATCAAATATTTAAATTTGAATTTTAAAGTCTATATCAAATAGTTATTTTAAATTAATGGATTTTATCTAGTAAAGAACCAAAATGAAATAATTTTAATATTTTTTGCACCAAAACAGAACATTTAATAGGTTAGAAACTAAAATAGAATTAATAATTAAATATTAAAGACCATACACGTTTACTCAAATAATATTGCATAAATTTTTATTAGATATTAGTATAAAGTTTTTATGAAGTTTGCCTAGACATTTCTTTTCAAAAGATTTTTATTTTTGCTTTTTATTCCAGTAGTCATACTTCTAGTATATGTTTGAATGAACTAGACCTAAATCCGTTTTAATTCTAAACTTTGTTAATTCAATGAGTTTGGTCCCAGATAATTCAACGTGAATCAAAATTTCCCCCCTTAAATAATGAAAATGGGACATATCACACGTGTTTGAATAATATATATATATAAAGACATACCCATCTAAAATCTTTTTTATATATGAGCTATAAAGGTTGCTTCTTATATATCTCAATATGAACTTTAAAATAATTAACTTGAACAGCTGTAAAACTTTAAGTTTTGTCAATTAGAAGAGTTTGTACTTGTAATTACTCCTTTCATCTCATATTCTTTGCATCATTTTTTATTTTTGGTCGTCTCAAATTTTTTACGTCATTTCTTCTTTTGAGAAGTTTTATGATATAAAATGACTATTATGCCCTCATATCACATTCACTTTCACCTTTCAATCTTATTTTCTTCCTTTAGTGTGATCGATGGGTTTGGTCTCTTCCGCCATCGCTTGTCCACCTCCTCCTCCAGCATTTCTCGTATGTCTCCGCAGTCCCCATCGCTCGTCCACCTCCGCCAACGCTCGTTTTCCTATGTGATAGGTCATCCACCTCTGCCACCATTCTCCATTTGTCATCGCCCTCCTCCGCCTCGGCCATAATCCTAATCTGTTTGAATCACTTGTCCACCAAAGGTTTGGTTGTCCGAAAAATTGATGAAGTCGTAGAAGTAAGTCCTCGCTGGCTTCTAATCATCAATTTTCCCGAGACAAAGTCACCCATTTGAGACATTGCTCGAAATCAAACGAATTGTAAGATAAATCGAGCGATTTGATGGTGTGATTTGATGGTATGGAAAAGGCGTGGGGTGAGGACGAAGTCATGAAACGAGGACAATATGATTCAATGGTAGGTAAATTGGATTGCGTGGGGTGAGATGGTGGGAATTTGAGGAGGCGGCAAAGATGGTGGGTGAACAAACGACGTGAGCTGAGGATGAAGGCATGAAGTGAGGGGTGGACAGAATGATTTGATGGTGTGGAATAGGTGATTCAATGGTGTGGCAAAACGGGGAGAGAGAAAGGAGGCATGGGTAAAATTGAAAAAAAAATTACATATTCTTATCATTTCTTAATCTCCATATAAATATAAATAGAGCTTTGGATGAAGCAAGTAATAAATTATTCTAATCTTTAATTAATCTCATATGCCACGGACAACTAAAAAAGCTATGTTTGTTATATATGTTGTATGAACTGAAATATAAAAGAGCATAGGACTTAAAAGTCTCTTTCCAAATTCCCGATCAATATTGGAGGAAAAAAACAAAGTTGAAAAGACATATACACACACATATACAAAGTTAGCATAAAGTAGTAAACACATATGATTAATTAATAAACAAATTGTACTAATTAGATTATGGATCAAACAAAGTTCAGCTCACAATTTAATAATAGTTAATTTAAAATTATGGTATTGGATAGAACTATATAAAAATTAGACAATCTAACAAATCAGTGGATTTTTATATCTTCATAAAGACTTAGGACCAATTCGGTATAAATTAATTAGATTAATTAGTCAACTTTTTTGAAAAGCTCAAAAGCGTGTAAATGGGGTAGGGATAAGTTTCACCATGATCTTTTAAAAAATTACTAAAATGCCACGCATTAATTTGTTTTCCTCTCAACTGGGTTTTGCTAATTGCATTCGGACAGAAAAGTCTAGCAGTTCTCCTCACTGTGTGCCATGGCCTGAGCACCTTCCACCATGTTTCGCGTCCTCCAGTTGGGCTGACAGTCGGATCTGGTTCCCTTTAGCACCATGAATCTTTTCCCAGCTACATTCGACGTCAATTGCCTTCGTCTTCCACCTTCAACATCTTTTCTGAATCACCCTCCGCTGTCGGCTGTTTTCAACCGCCCTCCGGTAAGTTCTTCATATTTTTCCGACCACGTGCTTTTGCCATTGCATAATATATATACCCTATTTTACTACCGATTTACGTACTAATAATCTTAATTAATTTAATACATACAACTCCTATCCACAGAAGGAAAAAAAAAAAAAAAAAAGGCCCACCCAGAAGTTGATTGGAAGACATTTATTGTAGAACAATTTTTTTCTCTTTTCAGTGATCATCTTATCTTTTCTGCACTTCCTCCTTTCTCTCAAGTGCAAATCTTTATTTCTCTCTCTCCTGTCCTTTTTCTTTCTATAGTATCTCTATTTTGGAATGAATTGTCGATTAATTAAATGATAAAGGTAATTGCCTATTCGATCTGGCTACTTTTTCTTTTTGAAAAGGAAATTTTATTTTTTTCTCCGTATGTACTTGATGTTTTTTCTAGAATTTTGTTTGATATATATATATGTATATTTGTTGCAACTCTATAGTCAGACAATTTCTATTTTTATCTATCCGTAGGCAGAGAGATTCACATATGTCAAGCGAGTTCTATATAGGTAGTGACACTGCCAAACGTGATCGTGTTTTGTGGGATCACACGACCATTATTGTTTTTTGCTGGATAGTGGCTAATGTTGTCCAACGCGGCCTTGTTGAAGGAGGACATCCAACGAAGACAGTTTGGATCACAATTAAAGATTTATTTTATCAAGAGACCGGCCGGCCATACACTATGGGTTAATTCAAGAACAAGTGGCCACAACTAAAACAATAGTACAGAACCTGGAAGCGGCTTTTGGGATCAACGACAGGGCTAGGATGGGACCCGAACATTGGTACAATTGTCACAGATGATGAGTGGTGGGAAAGTCATATACAGGTAACCGTTGTTAGATTCAAATATATGTTCAATGTTTTTGTGACTCTAAGCATAAGGTGTTAATAGAATTTTTTTTTTTTGAATTATTGTAGAACAATCCTGAGGTTGCTGCGATTAGGTTCAAGAAGACGGCAAATTGGCAAGACTTGGAGAACATGTTTGTCCGGTCAAAGATTTCTCATGCCATGGGTTGTCTTCGCAGCCACCTGTTGATATTCCACAGTCATTTCTTGCTATCGGTGGACAACATCCGTTGCCCACATTCATTCCACCAAGGCAATCCCCACATGTCGGATCTTCTAGTCCACCTATGGCGCAGCAAGTACATGTGAGTCCTCGGTCATTACGTGCTGCTAGAGGGGCAGCCTTAATTAGATGCCCGTGCACTGGACCTCAACAACTCGCCTTCAGCTTCTCCCCCAATTAGATCACAATATAGAACACCACATCAATCAGTGGGCTATGCTCTTACCAACCAGTGAGGGCAAAGTTCGTCAGGGAAACGTTCGAGGAGAAGCTCCCCCAACCACACAACGGTTGTTACTGAGTGGATATCAATTTTACGAGATAGTCAAGAGCGAGTGGATTCTGCATCTGCCACCTCCAAATAGTACGCTTATAACACCAGCATAACTAAACGCTTAAAGGTAGTGTCTTCGTTATCAGGCATAACTGAAGGTGATAAAACATGGCTTGATGCATTATCCATGTTTGTTAGAGAAGAGGGTCTTTGAGAGTGTTTCATCAATGGTTATTGGACACCAGAGATCAAGGTTAATTGGCTTCGGAAAGAAATTGCACATAGGAAGCAACTTAGCAAGCTTTGATATGTCTGCCCTATGAACTGTCAGTATGACACGACTTTGTGTTGTCTTTATTAGGATGTTAGCTTATTACTATGTCATTTGTACTGTTATTCTGCCCATGTTGAGGTGTACACTTTAAACACGTGTGTGTAAGTATTAAGAGATTAATGATTTTGTTTGGTTTGACAATGTATACTGGCAATTATAGCGTGTATGATCAGAATGCATACTGCATTGTTACTATATAATGTTACTTTACTATGTGCTAAATTTAATTCAAACTTTTGGATTCACATATGAACAGGGGTATGGACAGTGAAGTAGGTGACAGGGATATCGGGACACAGTTGAGCCCAGATGTAGTTGGAATTTATGTCAATATACCGTGGGACTCCCCACCAGACACACCCCCCACAACACCGCCAAGGTCCCGACCGATACCGACAGTTGTGCAGCATATGCAACGTGCACATCATCATTTGGTTATGATGTTTAGAGTACCAATGTTGCTTGCATGGGCATAATCATCACAGATGCAGGCACTCCACCGTCGGGCACCAATTCACCGTGAGAAGCTAATCACTGGTACTCAGTATTTGTAGCATTTGATGGAGAGTGAAAATGAGCTTTACTCTCACATGCTCATGACCCGGGAATGTTTTTGGGACTTACATACTGACTTGTGGGATAAACACCATTTCCGTGGCTCTCGTAGGATAGCTACGTATGAAGGCCTTTCCATGCTTGTCACTGTGTTGGCACATGGATGGAAGTACCGTGATGTTCGGCAGGTGTTTAAGCATTCGACAAATACCATATGCAGATGGTTTAGGAAGGTTTTGAGGTCGGTTGTGTCATTAGCGGAGAAAATTGTTCTACTAGATGAGCCGGATTTTAGAAGCCCCCACTCAACTATTATAAGCCATTGGAATGGGGCATTCTTGGGTGCCATTGGTGCAGTTGATGGTACATATATATGGGATACATGTAGGCCCTGATAGAAAATATTACCAAGGCAAGTTGGGTCATACATCACAAAACATGCTAGTTGTAGTGGACTTTGATATGTACTTCACAAATGTGTTTACCGGGATGCCCAGGAGTGCTCATGACAGTTTAGTGCTGCGTACTTGCATTCGCCAGCTAGGCTCAAACTTCCCAACAGCTCCACCTAGTAAGTTTCCAACCAACATATAGAATCTATTTCGCAAAACTAGTAGGTGTCATGAAAAGTTTAATGAAATGCTTTTTTCTTTTAGGACGCTACTATTTGGTGGACTCAGGGTACCCAAATATGGAAGGGTTTCTCGCACCGTATAAAGGTGAACGCTACCACCATAATGACTTTCGTGGATCTAGGCCAAGTGGGGCACATGAAATTTTCAACTAGGCACATGTATCATTACGCAATTTGGTTAAACATGTTATCAGGGGAGTCAAGGGAAAATTCCCAATTCTAATACGGTTACGACGGTTTGCCCCATACATACAAAAAAAAATAGTTATCACTTGTTGTGCGTTGTACAACTACATAAGACGGAATGAAAGTGAGGACCCGGATCAGGTTATGTACGACACACATGGTTTGTATGCTCCCAACAGTACATATTTGGGTGCGGAACAATTAGAAGAGGAAGACTTGCAAGCTGAAACCGTATCGATGGCACGCACCCATGACAAAATATTCGCAGCACTTTCCTTACCATAGGGTACCTGGCCGTGACGCATTATTTAGGACCAATACCTACTGTTATTTTTTTAATCTAATGTGGCTGCCATTCAAACGGACTATGATTGTTTTCTTGTTTGGATAAAACTTGTGTGTTACTGGCTTACATGTACCTAATGTCACCATTTTTACACAATTTTTTTAATTAATGTTTTCCTTTCCATTTTTTTATACTATGTTCAGTTTTTATTGTTGATTCTTTTTCTTTTCCATTGTACCGTTGCTCTATTTTTTTTATGGTTTAAATTTTTTTCACCCCTTCCCCAAAATTTCCCTTTACTTTTTATCATCTTTTTTCAATTTTCCCAGATTTTAACAAATGCAATCTTGTTCTATTCTTACCATTTGTCAACCTTTTTTAATTTTTATTCTAAATTTTTTTTCCAAAGTAGTTGAATTCATGATACATATACTAATTTAGTTTAAATTTAAAGTAACATTACGTATACTTTTTTTTTTTCTATCTACGAAGTAAAGGAATCAACCGAAAAAAAAACCTTATTGCAATTGAGGAAACTTAAAATTTATCCTTATAAAATGGTACTAATCCAAAGAGAATGAGCTACTTATAAAAAAGAAATATCTAGTTCAGCGATTGTATACACGTAAACAAATTGAACAACTAATACAAACCGTTAGAGGAACAAGGATTTAGTAATACGAGAACAAATATGAAGTTAATCTAACGGAGCAACAAGAATTAAGAACAAACCAAATTCCTACTAATAAAATGACAATGATTTACAAATAAAATAACAAACAAGTAGAACTAAACGGCCAAAGAAAAAAGTTACTCTAAAAGAACATAGTGCTACTAATTCAAATACAAAAAGCTACTTCAAATTAAATAACTACTAGTTCATCTAAAAAACAAACATGAACAATTAAAAACCAAACACATATTAATAAAAAAAATGAACACCTAAGTCGAAAGAATGAGTTATAGTGAAAGTAATACATTTGAAAGTACAACAAATTGTGTCTAACTAGTATTGGTTCAATGTACAAAACACACAAATTTCTCCGCTCAATTATAGTTAATTTTTTTGCTTCTGCCTTATGCCAATTTTTATTAACATAAGTAAAGGGCTAATTTCAACATCTAGGAACTTGGTTTTGTTCAAATAAAAAAAACCAACAAAGAACAACTAATAGATCTCAAAGAATAGGAAGAAACTGGTAACATAACAAATACTTATTTAAAAAAAAAACCACGCATTACCAGCAAGTCATCTCAAAGTAAGGAGCAAGTACGAAAACAACTTCCTGAAGTTATTTGGTCTACTGAAATTGATTAGTTATCATGAAGCTAGAGAAAATAAAATGAAATGGCAGGGTAAAATATAAAAGAAGGAAAAAAAAAAGAAAATTGAAAATGTTTACAAAAAAAAAAAAAGGAACTTGAAAATATAGGGAAAAAAGGAAGGAAAATTTTTTTTCTTAATTGGAAAAAAAAAACTAAAATGACACGGACAAACGTAATCAATGGAAAACTTACAAAAAATGCATAAAAAACCAAGAAAAAGGTAATACAAAAAAATTAGGGAAAATTAATAGTTGAGGCAACCAGGCATAAATGAAGGGCAAGTGCATGTACTAATAACTCTTCTTCTTAATAGTATTTCAGGCTCAAAACTTTACACATTGCTTGGTCTGTATGGAACAATTGTCCAAGGTAGCCTAATATGTATCTACAATGTAAGAATGTACTATTACAATTATGGCAGAACAAGTATTCAACTCTATTAGAAACACTTCAACAAAGTTATAACCATTAAAAGCCAACCATAGGGGTTCTAAACATACATAATTGCCTCTGCAAACACAATATAAACGATAGCACAACATGGCATAAGTACACTGCCAATTGAAACCAAATTGGGTGTCTGATGGTAGACAAAGACATACATTGCGGGCAGTGGCAACTGTCACGATAGGCCCAGCTCCATCCGAAGCCATGCAAAGTGTACTTTTGGCTCCTTTGTACCATTTATAAACATATCGCATGCTTTGTCGTTTCTGATCAAGAAAGCGGATGCATATAACCAGAATGGATCACCCTCTCTAACCCCAGGCAACTGACCAACAACTTGCATAACATGACCTATACTGGTCGACTCAACACCAACAGAAGTAGCTGATGATGCTGATGCACCAGACTTATTACTTCCATAAACACAAACAAGCTCACGGGGGAACTGCGTGGTGGAGGAGTTTGACAGGATCTGTATCACATTGTCTTCGGCCGACACGGGGTCCATTACAGGAAAAAAGTCATTCTTGTTATTCTGGGATGCATGTGGGGATTTTACAAACAGGGCCTCCATTTGGCGAGGTTAAGGAACCTTTTTATGCGTAGTTTAGCTACTTTCGGGTTATCCTAAAACGAATGACAAATGTCAACCATTACATGCTAACACATGTTACCCTTGACACAATGAATTACAATATCCAACCCGCTTAACATTACATGAAAACATCAACCATAACAGACTATTACAATACCTCAATATGATGAGCCCACCATTCATTGTCTACGACTATATACCCGGTCTCTGCATCCTATTGCCATTCATCAGGCGGGCCAAGCACAGTGATTCAGTCATCATACTCTTGCTGTAAAGTGTTCCACTTGTGCTGCAGGTAGTTCACATTCCACGGGTACCCTGTCTCATTCCTCATTTTCTCAGCAACAAGTTTCCATTCAACTTTGGTCAAGTAGCATCCCTCATTCAGTCCTTTTGCAAACACCTCAGTCATGAAAAAAAGAAAGGTGGCTATATAGGTTTGACCCTACCTCGGATAACCATATATGGGGTCATCGGGCCATTCATTTTTCTTTCCCTTGTCCATTCCTATACATGCACTAGACATTCTTATTCATGATAACCACATAATTGAAGAGCAATAATTCGGTGAATACTATTTACCCAGAGTTTAGCTTCAGGTTTCTCGGATATGCATTTTTCATTATAGCTACATGACAACAATTATGTTCCTAACCTTTTCATCACAGTAACCTCAACCAATCATTTGCTATCATAGGAATTAAAACACACTTCAAATGGATCAATGACCATGCCACAAGGTTTACAAAACAAGGAAAATGAAAATACCCAACCAAAATACTTGGCCGCAAAATAAGGAAAAATTACAATGGAAAATAATGGTGCAACGGGAAAACCAGATTGTTCTCTCTGCTTCCAAGAATAAAACAAAGATGAGAGGAAAACAAATTACTCTTTGTACACAAAGGTAAATTAGAGTGATGGGGATAGATAAAAACAGTAATCGTCTGACTCTAGAGTCGCCACAAACATATATATATATATATATATATATATATATATATATATATATATATATATATAACAAAATTCTAGAAAAACATCAAGTACATACGGAGAAAAAAAACAAAATTTCCTTTTCAAAAGGAAAATGTAGTTGGATCGAATAGGTAATTACCTTTATCATTTAATTAACTTACAATTCATTCCGAAATAAAGATACTATAGAAAGAAAAAGGAGAAGAGAGAGAGAGAGAGATAGAGATTCGCACTTGAGAGAGAGGAGGAAGTGCAGAGAAAAGAATACGACTGCCGAAAAAGAAAGAAAAAATTGTTCTGCAAAAAATGTCTTCCAATCAACTTTTGGGTGTGGCATTTTTTTTTTCTTCTGCGTACAGGAGTTGTATGTATTAAATTAATTAAGATTATCAATAAGTAAATCGGTAGTAAAGTAGGGTATATATTATGCAATGGCGAAGGTACGTGGTCGGAAAAATATGAAGAACTTACAGGAAAACGGTTGAAGATGGCCGACAACGAAGGGTGATTCGGAGAAGACACTAAAGGTGGAAGACGGAGGCGGCTGGCGTCGAATGCAGCTGGGAAAAGATTCACAACGCTAAGGAGAACCAGATTCGACGGTCAACCAGGCCGGAGGACGTGAAACACAGTGGGAGGTGCTCAGGCCATGGCACACAGCAAGAAGAACTGCAAGACTGTTCTGTCTGAATGCGATCAACAAAACCCAACTGAGAGAAAAAAAAAAATTCATGCATGGCATTTTAGTAATTTTTTTAAAAGACCAAGGTGAAACTCATCCCTACCCCATTTATACGCTTTTAAACTTTACAAAAAAGTTAACTCATTAATCTAATTAATTTATACTGAACTGGCCCTTAAACTCCGACCTCCGTTGTGCCAATAATAATGAACTTGAAGTTGTTATCTGTTAACTTGTTACTAAGCCAAAACTTTAAGCGCATGTAAATTTCAGCATACATGACCTGCGGTAAAAATAGGCACGTCGTATTGCCTCGACATAGGTCAAGCAAAATTATTGATTTTTTTTTTCAATTTTTGGTATTTTTAGGTAAAATATATTACATATAAGAAAAATTATTGATTTATTTTTCAATTTTTGGTATTTTTAGGGAAAATATATTACAGGTATATGTAATTGATTAATTTTATAACAAACATTTAGTGATATTTGATAAAAAAAAACTTGTGCTTTTATCCTTTTATACCTTAAAAATTATGATTTTATTATATATAACTGAATATTTATATGAAAAAAAGTTTAATTAATCTACATATATAAAACATACACTTCACATTCTTATAATATCAAATTTTTGTATATTTCTATGTGTTAATGTTATATTTTTATATATATTTAATTTTCACATATGTATATATGCCTAAATTATTTAAAATCGATATATTTGAGATGATATAAATGTTATTTTATACGGTCTGAAAAAATGACATACCATCCAATATGAAATTTAAAATCTTAATTTGTGGGATTTTAGTTGTGTTTGCTTTTCCTTTAACGAATCTCTTGTGATTTGTGAATGGGGAATATATGTATTACGGTATAATTTGCATGGAGAGGCAAGAACTGGGGACCTGAGACATCATCTAATGCTATGTACGGATCCCCTCTGCCCAACGTCTTTAATATGAACCCTGAACTGTTTCAGACCACTCCGTATTAAATGCAGCTTCTCTAGATACGCTTCGTGTGCTAGCTTCAATCCTTAAAAAAAAAAAAAAGAAGAGAGAATCAAAACTGTCAACTGTTCAACCAACTTTCAAATAACGTTGTAAAAAACGTAATTTTGTCTGGGACTGGCCGATAAAACAGCAACGCAAGGAGACGCATACAGGTAAAGGTAAAGTTTAAGGAGCAACACTGTATTTTACATAAGATGGACACTTTACACAAAATAAGTACTTTACATAAAATAAGTACTTAGAAGTGGACTAATTACAGTCAATGTCTTTTAGAGTTTGTGCAGTAGACTTATTTATCTTTTAGGTTTAGGATTGTTCACTCTCATTCATACTTTTGTAATATATTACATTCAATTTTATGTATAAAAATAATTGTGATTTGAATTTTAAAATCTTATAATTTTACGATCTAAAAAAGAAAAAAATGATACAATTAGATTCTACGATCACAATTATGATTCTAATATGATTTTACAATTACAACTTACAGAAAACTAGAAATAATTTCATGTATAATCCCAATTTTAATAACCTTAACTTTCAAATAATAACCAAGGAAAGGCTAAAAGGTTTATTCACTTGTATTTTGCTGGCTTTTTTTTATTACAAGAATTGCTTTTAGATGTGTTTAAGTTTCTTTCTATTAGCTGTGCAAATCTTTGCCATTTATAGAAGGATACCTAGGTAATAATCATTGATAACTATCAATTATCATAAGCCATTGCTCGAACACTAGGACTCTTGAATCACGAATAACTCCAGTTGATTAATTGTCAGTGATATCTGACAATAATCACAAACCGTTAACCAATGATCACCTATGTGAGTACTTTTAGCCTTCCTAACTTTGAATTTGTTTAAATTTATTATCTAAATTATCTAAATACTCCATCCATCTCATTTTATTTGCAACATTTTAGGTTGGTATGTGCCTTTAAGAAAGATTGTGCATTTACCAATGTGCCATGCTCTCCATCACTCAGAGCAACGAAGCGTGGCCGAAGCCCTTATACTTAGGAGCAGCTGAGCACGACGGAAAATGTCCCTACTCCTCAATCCAGCAGGACATATATCCTATTCCATGACCAATTCGAATATCTCACCCAAAACAACAATTGAAAGTTCAAAGGACCCAAATCCAGCACAAGTCACAATTGAATGCTTAATGGAAAAGCAAACCAAAACATATGCTACTGTTTCTCTGGCAGCGTTTATTTGCCTTCTCCAATTTCAGCTCAAAAGACTTGGAATTGAAACAAATCATCATTGACGACGAGGCCGCCATCAGCGTTTCTCCAGCCACAACAATACCCAACTATTGGCCTTTCACAGGGACAAACCGTAACAAGACAAAGACGATAGGGGCCATAGGAGATGAGGACGTTCCAGACAATCAGACCCATACAAGGTATAATATAGGATCTAGGCAAGGGAGAGGAGGCCAATCCAGGCTGGGGAAAGAAGGCCAACCCATACGGGACAAGGATGATCCGGACAAGGGAGAGGAAGTCAACCCAATGATGGAATTGTCAGCTGCAGCGGCAACTAAAGAAGAGAAAAAAGTGCATCCATTTCTCTACAGCAAAACCAAAACACATGAAAGGAGATCTTTTGGGAAAGTAGAACTGGAAAAGCCCAATAGAAAATTTGGGGAAATGAAGCGTGAAACGTGAAACCATTAGTGTGATAAAAAAGGACGTAACTTTGAAGGAAGAATCATAGACAAAAGGCATAGAGTTCTGAAAACATTTGGGATCGTAGAGAAAGAAAGAGGGCATACACATCAAGAAGAAGAAAACTGGAAGGGCATAATTGTCATTTTATGTGATAGAATTTATCAAAAGAGGAAATGGTAAAAAAAAAATTGAGAGGGCCTAAATAACAATATGGTGTAAAGAATATAAGATGAAAGGAGTATGTGTTTAATATATATTTATTGATTATTTATGATATTAGAGTGATTATTAATTATAATTGATAGTTGTGAAAGTTTTATTACTAAATTGCTCAACAAAAAACTTCATAAAGCTTTACGATTCCACTTGTAGCATAAAAACGTTTACGATTACCACTCGAACAGAGAATTTTCTCAACGTTTAGGACATAGACTAGGAAACGAAAGGATATAGGACTTGGGTGAATTAACTTAATATTATCCCCTAAAGTCTTGTTGTGGTCACACTTTCATACCTGGGCTTGGAGACCTGCACTTAACCCTACTTTCTCTTCACGTTGTTCCACATCTACTTTCCAAATTCTAACTTAAATTATTATGTAACTATATTGAAATTTTAAATCATCCAATAATATTTATAGTGAAAAGATAATGTAAATTATTAATTTTATTTTCTAAGATACATAATTATATTACAAGCTATGTTAAAGTCAAAGAAGGGAGATGCATTGTAGAGCCGGAAGAAACTTGGGAAAATGACTCTAACAGCCTCCAAACTTATGCCCTTGGGCTTCCTCAAGTTGTATAAACTTTAAAGGTTTTCCTTTCTGCAAATGTAAGATAGTTGTTTTCTCCATGAAATTTGAAAATCAAGGGATAAGATAAAATTACCGAAGTTGGGTGTCAATGATGTAATTAGTATCAAAACACATTTAAATTTTTTTTATCACTCAAAAGAGTCCATATAAGTGTATAGGATTTAGATGATATATCTGTTTTTTTTTTTTTTATGAATTGGAACAACACTGAAACAGCATATGCGGTACTTAAAAAAAAATGGAAGAGGTCAAGTTTAAACTTTAAACTTCTAATTTCCACCGAGTGTCTAAGCCTTTGTCACTGGACTAAATCACTCGGGACAAAACACATTCATTAAATTAATAAACGGATGCCCGTTAGAAGCATGCATCTAAGCAAATAAGGAATTGAATTAAAGGGGGGTGGGTGGGGTTGGAAAGGTACCAAACTAAGGCCTCAAGGTGGGTCTCTTTATCTTGTTCAAAGTAACATAATAAAGTGCTGAGAGGGGATCGACGAGGACCATCATGTCTGCCGCCAAAAGTAGCTTTCTCAAGCTGACCTAAGTTTGGTTCAATAGGATTGGTTGCAATTTGCACATAAAGCCTTAAGGTTTGGAAAACTCACATTTTTTCTCCTTTAGTTTCTGATTACACTTTACCCCCTTTCTAGTTTATTTGTATTCCTTAACAGCGCTAGCTAACAATTAGTTAACCACATGGAATGACTATATTTGCTTAAATGGATAAAGAATTTAAATTACTCCCTTTGTCCCATATTCTTTGAAACACTCACTTTTTAGCAATTAATCTATGATTTTTTATTTTTAATCTTTAGTATATAAATAAAAAAAAATTTCTATATAAATGATAAATAAGGACCTCTAGTTTCTAAACATATTTTTTAAAATTTTTTTCTAACAACCAATAATATAAATAAATTCAAGTCAAACTAGAGTCAAAAGTCAACTGTTTCAAAGAACTTGGGACGGAGGTAGTATTTAATAATTATCTAGCAATACGGTGTAAATTATTAGTTAGTATTGGTATTTATTTATTTAAAGGGACAGCAATCTACTATTGACTAATAATGTGATGGAATAAGAGAAAAAAAATGCAATTTATGAAATTATAGAGGGGAAATGTAATTTTAAATCAAGGGGTGGGGGGAGTGTAATTCACTAAACTTAAAACTATTGGGTTTAGGTTTTAGATGAGTTCTCTTCTGTGAGGCGTAAATTTCATGGACGGTTACTAATATGCAATTATTGTTTTTTCTTTGTCCTTGACTGTTCCGATTTGATTCTTAATTTATTAAAAATCTTTCATTTTAGTCTTAAAACTATAAATGAAAATTATTTATTGTTATCATATTAAGCTATAACATTGTTTGGCATAAACTTTCAAAATCATGTTTAAATTGTCTAATAACCATCTTTCAATAAATTTAAATTATATAATAATTTTTTTTATAGTTAATAATTTTTTATAGTTAATAAATAATTTAAATAATTTGTTTTTTATCTCTATAAAATTAGGTTTATTTCATTCTATAAGGAAAAGTAACACTTTGAACTGTTCATTAACTACCAGAAAAGAACATCATAAAGTTTAAATTTATTAAATGACTGTATATAGATAGTTTAAATAAGGATATTAATAGTTGATGTGAGATAATAATTCTAAGAGTCAATTCGTTTAACTTAAGCCAACTGACTTATTTTTACTTTTACATTATTTTTTCCTGAAGCTAATTTTATTTTAAAGCCAATATTATATAGATGCAATAATCTATTTGAAAGTAAATTTTTATGATGTTGTTAAATTTTTATAAAATTTTTCTTTTTTAATTCTTTAAATTAGAAAAATTCACAAAAATTTAGTAAAATTACAAAAATTGAATTTCGAATGAATCATTGCAGTTATATAATATTAATTTTTAATTAAAATTAGTTTCAATAAAAAATATAAAAATAAAATAAACCGTTTTGAAGTCAATTAACTTAAATTAAAATAAATTATGTTTTTATCATGTAAAAAACCAAAACAAAATAGTATCAATAGGTTTGGGACAGCACCAGGATCATCAATCGATTAGGACTTAAAAGAGAATAATAATTAAATGTTACACCCATGAAAATTTTTCCTCCATCAACTCATTTGCAGCTGGTTTCGCAAACTGCAAAGGATCTGGATGTTTACCACTTTGGGATTCGCTAGTAATTATAGCCCATCTGTTCATGGCTCAAGTTCTAATTCAAGAGAAACATTGGGCCAGGCTTTAAGAATTAATGAATAATAGCATTTGATCGGATCCCTCTCTCGTATTTGTGTACGTTTAATAATGAATTATGATAATTACAATTTGTCTCCTGATGTTTAAATGAAATTACACTTTATCAATCTTATTTTAGAAATATACAATTTTCCCTTTATTTTTTTAATACAGTTCTATAGTAACTTTTGAAATTTTAATTTAAACATTACGGTAGCCATCTTTCAGTAATTTCAATTTGTATGATATTTTTTTTATAGTTAATGGATATTTAATTTATTATTTTTTCCTTTTTGTATTTCTTTTAGTTTTTAAAATAGTATTTCAATTAATTATATAAAAAAATACTATATAGATTAAAATTTTTTGAAGATGACAACCGTATAGTCTAAATTAAGATTTCAAAAGTTACTATTGGACTGTATTAAAAATGCAGGGGTAAAGTGTATATTTTTTAAACAAGAGGGCACAAAGTGTAATTTCATTTAAACTTTAGGGGACAAACTGTAATTAACCCTAACAAATCGATGCCTCTTTTTTTTTTTAATGTTTAAGGAGCTTAGAAATGTGGAATTTACTCTTTTCACCATGGAAAGAGAAGTGTTTTATTTTCAGCAACTTTGCTTGCTTTTTTTCCCCCTTACCATACGTTGATATGTATTTCATCGAAAGTCAGTACAAAACATGAGATAAGTCTAACGTGTGTCATACCTTTTATATTTATATATATTTATATTTTAATATTATCCTTCATAACATAAAATAAGTGTAAACACATCAAATTTGGTGTTATCCTAAAATTGGAGATATGTCTAAATCATATACCAAATATGTACAAACTCAATGAACAAAAAAATGAGAGATGTGTAAAATAATGTTTGACATATGTACAAATAAGATAAAAAATATACTATTGATATATTCAACCTCCCATAAAAAACACGTGTAAAAAAGTCAAATCCTGCTTCCCACAAAAATTTGATATATGTAGTTACGTACAAATCAGATGACAAATATGTATAAAATTCGATGTAAAAAGCAAGTGCTCAATATGCACAAAACATGTAACACATATTAAAAATGATATCAGAGATATGTTATAGATATGTAAGTGAATAAAATTTTATATATGAATAATAATGTATTTAACATTATTTATATAAATGAGTTTTTTCTCTTGTACATATGTGATTACATATTAGTATGAATATGTTTATTAACTTATCTATATTATAATGTGATATTAAAATTGTTTCTATATTGTTGTATATGTATATATAACTTCATAACATTGCTTGTATCATTTTTTTCGCTTGTATGTATGTCTGCTAAAATGCAAGGGATCAATTTGAAAAGCAATAAAAAGATTAAAGAACAAAAGATGGTTTCTTCTCCAAATCCTAACTCTAATCCCTGCTAGCCGCAACCCAACAACCACCATCTTCTCACATTTGTTGATGCCGTAGACACCATCGCAAGCTTCCTTCACCATCTACCTCTTAATCTATCCTTCCCAGCTTGCTGCCTGACTCTCTCCGCCTTTCATCTCTCTCTCCAACAGAAATGCCAATCTTTCCATTCTTTCCCCATCTTCTGAACTCGGCTTCTGAAAACCACAACTTGCAAACATTGCCATTGTCCTCTCCACTTTTAAGGGCCATGGCAGTGCTCGTCTGGGGGTCATCATCACCATCCTATTGAGATACAACCGACTGCTAACTCCACACGTTGCCATTGATTGGCACCATCCTATTAAGATCCAGACTTGGTTGGGACAATGAAGTAAACTAAGTGAAAACTGGTGTATTTTATCCACCTAATATTTAAAATTAGAGCATTGACATAGATGATGGCCAGGGGCCTCATCGTTTGTAGTCATGGTGACTGGTGGAGAGACTTCTGGGAGGAAGAACGCCTGGTGGAATGGACAGCCCGAAGGGGAGTGCCTGAAAACTCAGAAACAAAGGGTTAGGAGGCCCCCGGAGTGTTTTTCCAGGGGGGGAACCTCCGACGCCCAAGTCAGTGGTGGCTGAGAAAAGGCAGAGAAAATAGCACAAAGGGCTGAAGGGTCTCGCCTGGTAGTTTTCTCAGAGTGTGGGAGCAGTCTTTGGCCAACCAACCAGCCTCCTGCCCAGTATTAATTCTTGGCATTTAAAGGAGTGCCTAGCCCGTTCAGATCACGACACGTGTTCGGTCGGGTGTTCCCTGAGTTTCTGGGCATAGGGGACAGATAGCTGGTAGTAGGTTGCCTTGAGCCACGTGCTGAGATGGGTCATGATGCGATTCTGATGACGTCCGTGTGTCAGAGCGCCTATTGAGGCGGCTTTATGACGTCTATTGTGGCAACGTGTTGGGCCGTTTTCGGGAGTCGCCACCAATCGGTTTTTTTCTTAGGTCGATTGGATACCTAAAATATGGTCTGCGAGAGTTCGGGGATCGGGAGTACGGTTACGTTAAAACAACTTTGTTAAAACGCCCAAAAATTGGCACCTTAGTTGATTTTAATTTTGTTTTGCTTTGCTTTTAAATAATTTTCAGTTAATTTTCAAAATTAGAAATTTTAACTGGATTAGTCGAAATGTGGATTTTTTAATTAATTAATTTGTATGAAATTTTATACTTCCGAACCATAGACTCTGCCGAGTCATTTGGACACGGAAGATTTTGATTCCGAACCATGGACTCAGCCGAGTCATTTGGACACGGAATTCGACGAAATTTTAAAGAATTTAATCCATATCGTAAATATGGATTTTTACCTTTTTATTTAATTTATTTAAAAAGTTTGATATTTTCCAAACTGTAGATCCTACCGGATCATCCGGATATGGAAATTAATTTAAAGTTAATTATTTAATTATTATTTTATGGAATTAATTATTAATTTAACTTATAAGTCTTTTTTTATTAAATTTGTTAATGATTTTAAAAAAAATCTTTCTTTTTTATATCTTATTATTCTTTTCTTTCTTTTCCTTATCTTTTTTATTTTTATCTTTCTCTTATCTCTCTTTTCTTTTTCTTATCTGATTTTTCTTATTTAATGAAGGATGTTTATTATTTAAAGAATTACTCAATTTATAAAAGAATTAAAAAAATAATTAATTTTTATTTAACAAGAAGTTAATTTAAAGGAATTAAAGAGTTTAAAAATAAAAAAATCTTTGATCATGGTACGGGGCGTTGTTACTCAGCCAGACCCTTTTCACCAGGTGAAGCAGCTCAAAAGCGGGCACGAGACAGTTTCCAGCCAATATACCATGAACTAAAAAATTCTCTTTTTTTTTTTACTTAACAACATGGTTCAGATTTATTTTACATATATATTTTTTATGGCTAATTTCTTTAAATGAAATGAGTTTAACCATAAAATAAAGAAAAATTAAATAACAATAAATAAAGTGGAGGTTTTCTTCTCTTTTTATTTTTTTATTTTTTTTATTTTTTGTTTTGAACATTCATAACAAAAAAAAGAGATGCATAAATTAAATAACACGTGCAAATAGATAAAGGGAAAACACATAAAGTAAACAAAAGAATATCAAAAGATGATATATAAATAAATAAAGTGGGGCTTTTCGGCCATCCACTTTTTTTTTTAAATAATAATAGGAGGCATAACCTTCCATTATAACAATAATAATAATAATAATAATAATAATAATAATAATAATAATAATAATAATAATAATTAAAGTTAGTTATTAATAAAGTTAGTAAAGTTAGTTGTTAGTATAACAAATATTAAATGGTTAGTGACAACAATAATAATAAAAGTTAGCGGTCAGTACAGTTAATTGTTAGTATAGCAAAAATTAAATGGTTAGTGATAACAATAATAATGAAAGTTAGTGGTTAGCACAATTAATTGTTAGTATAGCAAAAATTAAATGGTTAGTGATGTTAGTTGAGTTAGTAATTAGTTTATGCAAAATTTAAATAGTTAGTAATCTGAATAGAATAATAATAATAATAACAATAATAATAATAATAATAATAAATAATAATAATAATAATAAACATATAAAGATTATTGTTAGTTCTGTAGAAATAAAAAAGGTTAGTGACTTGTATAAATAAAATAAAAAAAGTAGAATAAGAGAAGAATTGTACCGAGATTCTGAATCGACTTTTAATCGAGTTGAGGATTCGCGAACGGATTTCATTATTAAATTTTTTATTTTATTTTATTATTATTTTTTTAAAATAATTTCAATTAATATCCAAGCCATAGATTCTAACCGAATCATCTGGTCATGGAATTTAATTTGAATTTAATTTATTATTAGCTATTTAATTAATTATTAAATGGCACAAGTAGACTGAATATTTCCTAGGTGTGATTTTTATTATGTCAAACTAATTTTAGATTAATTAAAAAAGGTTTATCTAATCTAATCATATAATTATGCTTAACATTAATTCCTCAGTTAATTTACACATTTAATTATTTGAGCAAACGAAAAGACAATAAAAGGAAATCAATGCGCGAATTGTAAATCAAAACAAACCCAAAGTTCAGATGAATAAATCAAATAAATCCAAGGACAAATTATTTATTAAAATTATTTATATAAGCTAATCATATAGTTAAACTTAATGTTAATTGCTAAGTGAATTTTACACCTTTAATTAACTGAATAAACAAAAACATAAAAAAGGAAAATAAACAACAGTGACTAAATTGTAAGTCAAAACAAACTTAAAGTCTCAAATAAATCAAATAAATATAGGGATTTAACTAGGATTAAGCCAAAATTATAGACTTTCGGGTTAGATTCGGATCAACAACAGATCGATTTGCGAGCTGGGTTTCATTATTTAATTTTAATTTTTGTTTACTTTCAACAATTTTAAATAAAATCCAAACCATAGATTCTAACCGAATCATCTGGATATGGATTTTGTAATTTATTAATATCCTAAATTCATCCTTGAATTTTCATTAAAATCTGCTCAGAATTGAATCTCGTAAATATGACCCCTTTTTTTTTAATACGTTATGTAAGCATGAATTTTAAATTTATGCTAACAATGAAAAGTTAAAATCAATATATAAGTAAATACCTGATCTAATTTAAACATACAATTTTATATTAACTCATCAACAAATTCATGATCCAAAATAATAAGACAAGCAATTGAACAAAAATAAACAAAACTATAGATAAAAACAATACTGTCAATGATTGATCTGCAAAGAAAATAAGGTTAGTGACTTAAATAGATGAAATAAAAAAAACTAAGGGCTAAATAAGAGTTTTACCAAAAAAAGTTAAGTTTTGACTTGGTCAAAAAATAAAAACGCGTCTGTTACGTTTTCAATGTTTATTTCTTTCTTCGTCTGGCGTCGGCACGGCGGCGTCGTTACAGGCCGCTGCGGAGGATGGCGACGGAACGGCGGGGAGCGATGGCGGGGCGTAGCGACGACGAGGAGGGGAGGCGACGGGCGGTGGCTGAGCGCAGCAAGGGAGGCGACGGGGTGGCTGGCGCGGAGAGAAAAGGGAGAAGAGAGGAAGCCATGTGGTAGAGAGAGAGAGGGAAGAGAAGAGAGAGAGAGGGAAGATAGAGAGGAACAGGAGGAGGAAGAGGTCAGCAGGCTCGGCGAGAGGGAGAAACCGAGACCGTTGTTGCGAGAGGGAGAGAGAGAAAGATAGAAACAGAGAGGGAGACGAAACAGAGAGGGAGAAGGAGAAAGATAGAAACAGAGAGGGAGAGAGAGAGAAAGATAACTCAGAAAGGGAGAGAGAGAGAGAGGGAGAGCGTGAGAGATCGGCGGGAAGAAGAAGATGAAGAAGAAGAACCTGGGAGCAGAGAGGAGGGAGACAGAAGAAAAATAATAAAAATCCCGAGAGGGAGAGAGATAGAGCTCCAGCTGAGCGTCTGTTGGAGGGAGAGATGAGGGAGAAGCGAGAGAGATCGGCGGGAAGAAGAAGATGAAGAAGAAGAACGTGGGAGCCAGAGGGAGAATAAAGAGAGAGAGAAGATTTTTTTTAGAGAGAGAGGGGAAAGAAGAGAGAGATGAAAGGCTGGCTCTCCCGGGCAGTTGAGAGAACCCCCTGCTAAATAAAAAAGAAAAGAATAATGGAGAAGGCTCCAGAGAGCCTCGAAGCCTCTGGAGATGAGATTATCTATTATTATTATTATTATTATTATTTTTAATTAATTAATAAATTTTAATTTTAATTTAACACACACAAACAGATATATTATTATATTTTATTCATTTTTATTTTTATTTTTATTTTTATTTTTATTTTATTTTATTTTTTTTTAACTTATAAAAATAAGAATGCCCCCTCCTAAACTAACTGATATCAATATATAATATTATTTTTTAATTTAATTGATTAATTTTTTTTAATTAATTAATATTATATTTTTTTTAATGACAGTCGGACGAAATTGGGTGTCAACATCTATGAAAGGACGTGTCAGAGGCTTCCTTAAATGCTTCCATAAATGTTCCTGCCGTACTCCCGAGGTCCCTGGGTGAGGTCGTCTTTTAGTTCGGACAGAGCCTCTTCGGGAAACAAGCCCTCAGTTCGGGGGTTCCCGGTTTCAAGGAGTTCCGCCTTCGGGGATATCATGTTCGGCTTACTGTCTGGTGCCGCTTTTCCGAAGGCGATCTGTTCACAACCTTGGGGGGCCGAGTAGTGTCCTCGGGGTTTCCTGGCGTGCCGGGTTCGGAGCTCTTCGGCTATCTCCCGAGGTGCCTGATCGCACCTTTTCTCGGGTAGCGCCAGCTTCTTCTGGCCATCATTGTGGCAGGGAGTTCGGCCAGATAGAGACGATAGCGTTTGGCTATCAATAGACAAAAGTCTTGACTCAAGCTTAATAAAGGACTCATCCTCAACTCAATTCTAATGGTAAGGATTTTGAATAATAATTAAAAAAATAAAAAAGAAAAAGAAATGCCATTTTTGTGGCAAATGGTTTTTCTTTTTTTTTTTTTTTTCTTGATGAAATTCACTTTTACAAACTCCCAAATGTAGCTTCTTTGGCTTACCTATATTGCGTATAGTTACAAGTTTGATACTCAAACAAGGGCTAAGTCTATTATGCACCATACCTCATATGCATCTTACAAACAAAAAGTTTGATATGCCTCAGTTAAAAGTAACAAATGTGTCCCATGCCCTTTTCCTGTTCATATATTTCCTTCGCTCTTTTCTTTCCACATCGCTGCTGTCTCTGACCGAAGCCTTCAACCACATTGTCGTCATTTCTTATTAGAGCCTCTAGCCATGCCAACATCGTCCTTCACTGGAGCCTCCTGCCACACTATCGACCTTTCTCATCAGAGCCTCCAACCACACTACCATCATCTTTCATTGGAGCATGAATGTCCAAACTGGTGAGGTTGAGACCTTCGGCCATGGCAATATCGTGGCAATGGCCATGGCGCATTAGCCAAGTGGTTTGCAACAATGGTGGTGTTGGCATGGTGGTAGATGGCGGGGACAAGGGAAAAAGTGTGACGACTGCTAGTTGAAACGGTTAGGTTTTAAGCAAAAAGAACAGATTTGGAGTCAAATATATTTGTTATGCTTCATTTGTTTTAATTTTTCAATTAACCCTCTATTGTTTTTTTTTCCCCAACATGTATGTGTACATAAGTAGTAAACAATTCCTGTAAAATCATAAAACTATATGTACCCAAGAATAAGATAGGAAAAATTTTTATATGAAATTATAGCATATACAAATGCATAAACAAAATTGTAGAAAAATATATAATCACATATATTCGGAAGAATAAACCTATTTATCTAAATTGATGCATAAAGTGTATGAAAATATAAATAGTATAATATGTTCAAATGAATATACATTTATGTATATATAAGAAAAATTATATGCATGAGATTGAATATATCTATAACAGATCTTTGATCTCATTTGTACATATATAGTACATATTTCTTACAAATCCTGCATTTATCTTATACATTGAGTTTCATATATATATATGACATTTGGTTTATACAAATCTCCAATTTTGATAGGAAATAAGATTTGACGTGTTCACATATATTTTTTTATCTTTGTGAGAGGTTGAACCTCTATATACTAATAACATATTTGTGATTTCATTTGTACATATGTCATACGTTATTTCTGCATATTAATTATTTTCTTTATACATCAAGTTTGTATATATCTGATATCTTATTTGTACATATCTCCAATTTTTTGGAGAACACTAAATTTGATATGTTTACACTTGTTTCAAGTTATGAAAGGTAGTATTGAAATAAAAATATAGATAAATATAAAGAGAATTGTGCATATTAGACTTACCCCTCAAACAAGACTCGAGAAGACTTTCAACTTGTTGTAAGCAAGCACTATGGCAACTACATGGGCGCATGCACACTTATGACTGAGGTGAAGGGAAATGTTGGACGACATTGGCCAGTAAAGCTCAACTTAGCTAACATGTACATGTTATATGTGTCGCAAGACTAAGAGCTCAATTAGAAATTGAAAAATTATAGGACTTATATTAAAAAATTCGAACAAATGCAAGACTAAAACGGAGTTATTCCTATTTATAAAAGACTAGGATATGTAGTTCTCATAAAATGCATCTGCTTCCCAGTCGGCAGCAATTTTCCTTCTGCACCACTCGGTCCCAAGAAAACCGACAACAATACCAAATCCTCCGATCTTCCTCCTTCAATGACGAATCATTGTTTATTTCCAATTTAATCTCCCAACCACAAGACCCAAAATCCGAGCTGCGCCCGATGGGTTCAGCCCAAAGTCCACCAGTTTTGTCGTCGGTTGGCCGGAAAGATAGTGTCGGCGGCAAGGAGGGTCTGCTTCTCGGCCGCTTCGAGGTCGGCAAACTTCTGGGTCACGGCACATTCGCCAAGGTCTACCTTGCCCGCAACGTCAAGACGGACGAGAGCGTCGCCATCAAGGTGATCGACAAAGAGAAGGTCCTCAAGGGTGGCTTCATCGCTCACATCAAGCGCGAAATCGCCATCCTCCGCCGCGTCCGCCACCCCTACATCGTTCAGCTCTTCGAAGTCATGGCCACCAAGTCCAAGATATATTTCGTCATGGAATACGTCCGCGGCGGCGAGCTCTTCAACAAGGTCGCCAAGGGCAGGCTCCGGGAAGAAGTCGCCAGGAAATACTTCCAGCAATTGATCTCCGCCGTCTCTTTCTGCCACGCCCGGGGGGTCTACCACCGCGATTTGAAGCCGGAAAATCTGCTCCTCGACGAAAACGGTGATTTGAAGGTCTCCGATTTCGGGCTGAGCGCAGTCTCCGATCAGATTAGGCAAGATGGGTTGTTTCATACCTTCTGCGGGACGCCGGCGTACGTCGCACCGGAGGTTTTGGCGAGGAAAGGGTACGACGCGGCCAAGGTAGATATCTGGTCTTGTGGTGTGATTGTTTTTGTTTTAATGGCTGGATATCTGCCGTTTCACGATCAGAATATAATGTCCATGTATAAGAAGATTTACAGCGGAGATTTTAGGTGTCCTAGATGGTTTTCTTCGGAGCTAGTTAGGCTTCTTAAGCGTTTGATGGACACCAATCCGGAGACCCGGATGACGATTCCGGAGGTTATGGAGAATAGATGGTTCAAAAAGGGGTTTAAGCATATCAAATTCTATATAGAGGATGATAGAGTTTGCAATGTTAATGAGGATGGGGTTGATGATGATGAACATGATGATGATGATGATGCTGCCTCCAATCATTCAACCGAAACCGAACCAGAGGTGTTGTTGAGAAAGAAGCCGTTGCCAAGACCGGCAAGTTTGAATGCGTTCGATATCATATCCTTTTCGGCAGGATTTGATTTATCTGGCTTATTCGAAGAAGGGGGGGACGAGGCAAGGATTGTGTCTGGTGCACCGGTTTCCAAGATTATATCGAAACTTGAGGAGATAGCCAAGTTGGTGAGCTTTACGGTGAGGAAGAAGGATTGCAGAGTGAGTTTAGAGGGTTCTAGGGAAGGTGTGAAGGGACCACTGACGATTGCTGCAGAGATATTCGAATTGACACCATCTTTGGTAGTCGTGGAGGTGAAGAAGAAGGGTGGTGATAAACGAGAGTACGAGGATTTCTGCAACAAGGAACTAAAACCTGGGTTAGAGAAACTATCACATAGCGAGAAGAAATCAACTTTTGTAGCTGTGGATTCACCATCAAGTTCTTTCTATTTACCTTCAGACACTGAGTAGGTGGAGGGATGAGGAAAAGCTTTCTCTCTGTCCCTCCGTCATTTTTGGTACTGTCAATTATAGGGTAGTTCATTTTTCACTTTGTCTAATTCTTTCAATGATTTTTCTCATTTTTTATCTTTCTTTTGTACTACTAGTTCTCTGTGTTTCAATGGTAGTTCAGACTGCATAGAATGGAACACAATTTTCTGCTACTAATCTCAGATACTTGTATAATTTTCTTACCTCATACTTCGTTTATTGCACCATTCTTTTAGTACTTTACAGCGGAAATACTTGTAAATTGGATTATAATGAGAAATGCATAGCGCTTGTTTGAAAGTTGAGACCCATATGTTCTTCCTAGCAGTTGTAGTCTCTTCACTCCCTTTCAGCTTGATGCTTTTAAGTGCCAGGAAAGTGGTTAAAATCATGCAAGAGATTCAGTGTGCTCTAGTAGTTCTGCCTGTTAGGCCTCTTATGGGTGCTGGTCCTAGGATGAGCCCCTCCTATGAAGCAGAGCTTTCTTGTCTTGTTCAACAATTTCCCAGTTTCTTCTTTGTGGTTTGTATGCTGGTGGGTACCTTTAAGGTTCTTCATGGCTGTTCCACCAGTAGTATAGACTGTTTTACAGGATTCGACTTGCACAATGTTGTAGCAGGCAATGCAGTAGCTGCTCTGCGATTCAACTGCCGTTGGGTACGATTGGCTTGTTTTATTCTCTTGTATGATGGTAGTTCATGCCCGCTCACTGGCTTGGAATGCGTGGACAACTGGCAGTTTTTGAAAAGCTTGTTGCTTCCTGTGTGTCACGCTGAAATGTTTATGAGATGTTTGCAAAATGCTGATATGGTACCTGCTAGGCCAGATGAAGAGGTTGTTGGAATCTTGCATGATTCTTGCGGTGGCCGCATCTCTTGCGGGACAGCGACAGCGATCCTCCTCCCCAGTTGATAATTTGTCTTGGACCATTTGGTTTTCTGGTGTGGTAGCTGCACCTGTTTGTGCAATGTCGATGTGAACTCGGGAAACTTTGGTGAGTATTCTGGGGTCTAAGACGAATATAGGTTTATATTTTTGAGGCATTTGAAATGTACCATAAGTAGGTGGCTTCGAATCCAAGTAAACAGGCTAGCAGAACCAGTAAGCATGCATAACAACCGCCTCCACAAGTCCAAATCACGCCGACCCACGAGGTCCCAACAACACGTAAAAAGCCTACCACAAGGGGTTGCTAAAATAACAACAGGATTCCAATTACTCCATATATGGCCGAGTACAGATGTGATAGAACAAATATACCAGATCGGCATAGCTTTTGTACAAAATGTTAACTCTAAGATTGTTGTGCTAGACTATTGACGCATAACATGGTGGAGGTTTCATTTAAAATTGTGGCCAACGATATCAAAATTGGGATTTCACTTAGAATTAGTATTATTATTATTTGTGAATTACAATCGTAAAATCAAATCAGAACTATAATTGTAATTATAGAATCAAATCGAATTATTTGTTTTTTTCATTTCAGATTGTAAAGTCGTAAGATTCTAATATTCAAATTGAGATTTTGATAATAGTAATTGTGTCTATCCTTTAATAGTTCAATATATTAATTTATATCATTCACTTTTTGTACAATCATTTGTAAATGTTGAAATTCTTTTATTATACAATAAAATGTTATACAAAGACTAAATCGAAAAGCACTTAAAAGTGTAGGGAACCAATTGAAGATCTTTTAAAGAGGTAGGGACTATACTTTAATGATCAAAACATGGATTTCATAAATGTTGTCACGAGGGATGTGGAGCTCCTTGAGGGGGATGGGCCTGCTGCACTACCGTTTGAAATGATAAAAGCATATCTACACATGCTCTGCTTTTTATTCAATTGAGGTTCGGTTTTCTAGTTTAGTTAGTTTTAGGAATGTGTAGATATGCTTTTATCATTTCAAGTCAAACTGAAAATGGGTTCTTAAACCTTTAAACTAAAATTTAACTTAAGAAGCAATGAATGACCCTATTCTAGCCAGAAAATGACTACCACATTGTACATAAATTTTGTTTTGAAAGCTACCTTTGAAGTATGTTTGAAAACAAACAAGTTCAATCAATAAAAGAAGTATAAAACACCAACCAAAGATCAAGTATGTAAAAAGTGAGAGAAGCTTGCACAAGGAAATTTTTTATAGAGGTTCGGTCTCTCCTCTTGAGAGTATGCTTCTCTCCTCAAGTTCACTACTTAAGAGTTTTCTTCTCCACTATGAAACACAAGAGTACACAATAGCACATAAAAGAACACTCTCCTCTGGTGGTTCTCTTTAACCCAACCAATCACTAGTTTTACCAAAGGCTAACTAGAAACCTTTCTAACTCCTTTTCCATTATAAGGAAATTACTCAAACACTCAAGACAAGCTTAATAATTTTGTGGTTACAAGGTGGTAAGAACTATGGAAACAGTCAATGCTAGATAAGCCAATAAAAACACAAGTTCTTAGCAATTTTCAAGTTCAAGCTCTTTGATGATGGATTCTCTTTTCTAGTTGCCAAGAGATTTACAACATGTATCTTGGTGTAATTATACTCTTTAGGAAGCTATTAGACCATTGGATCCTTGTTGGAGACACTTGGAAAAGTTTCTTAAAAATTGGGGACCGTTGCCCTGTTTTTCACGCAGAAAAAAAATGCTCCAGATTTCATGTTAAGTTGCGAGTTTAACAGGTTAAACTTAATTTTTCCCATTAATGGTCAAAAGTAACTAGAGACAAGTCATTAAATGTTCTGTAGGACTGTCCAGGTGATGTCCTCTGATTCGTCCGAATGATATTTGAAATTTTGGCTGAAATCGCGCCACTCGAAGTATTTGAGCAGAAGCTTTCAGGCTTCCATTTAACAGGTTAAAACCAAAGTTTAACGTGTTACCTGATATCTAAAAAATTTCCAGCAACTTCAGACTACGGATTAAACCATTTTAACTCATTAAAACATAAACCTGGAAGCAGGTTAGACTTAGGTGATAGAAATACATGTTAAACTGTGAATTTAATGGATTAAACTTGAAACAACTTAGAAAAACTTGTCATTTGGAAATCAAACTTGATTCAAACACTAATATAAATTAATAACCTACTAACTTCTCTTAAAAAACAAGTTTCCTCAATAAACTTAAAACATATTTTTTGAGATAACACTTGAAACACTTGAAAATTAAGCATAAGTTCAATAAATCTTATTTTGACCAAATGAAGTGAGATTAAGCACATTAAAATGAATCACTTGTCATCATCAAAACTAAAGTTTAGTTTGGAACAAATCCAACAACGAACATTCATCCCCAGCTATGGTAGGGTTTGAACCCTCCACCAAATTTGCAAAATGAAATTAAAATGTCAGATATGCCTCACAATTCTTTACGTCTCGAGTAACATGCAAGTTCCTTATTAACCTTTACTAACTAGAATATATTTATTTTTTCTGTATAACTTATACTTACTTCTGATTAGGAAAGAAAAAAAAATGTGGGTTGAATTGGAGATGTAATACAGTGAGTTATATATTGTGGTGATATTTGTCCACGCAAAAACAAGGTGATATATATATATATATATATGGCTCACACAAGCTGCATGAATTTGTAGGTTTTTTTTTCACCCAAACAAGACTTTAGAGCATATAACACATCAATAATCGCTGCAAACGAACCCATGTTTATGCATTAATTCATTAAAGCAGATGTACAATTGGTACCAAAATGATGAAGGGATATAATTTTCTTTTTAAGGCATCATCTAATACCATACACATATAAATGCTGATTTTTGAATGAGTAATTCTACAATAAAACTAAATTCACATGATTAGGTCATTCCATTAATTTGAACCAACCAAATTTTGTCACATTTATAATTATTATCACCAAAAACTTTTACACACTTCTAAGAATTAAGTTAATTGTAGAATAACATCCCAAAATTGAAATAATATCTAGAGACCCTCTCCAAATTTCAAAGCTTTACTTTCTTAAAAATCTCTATTTTGGCACCTCATCATAGTCTTTGCCTTCTGACTAATTGGGAATCAGGGGTGGACCTAGATTTTTAATAAAGGGTAAATTGCAATAGTTATCCTTAAACTTTGACCAGGTTGCTTATTTGTCCTGGAATAATCGAACGTTGCATTCATAGTTTTAGAACTATGTAAATGAGTTTTATTCGCCCTACCATCCATCTAAATCATTTGTGAATGACGGAAAGAGTATGTGGCATCTAAGTTTGCATTGCTGGGAATGAGTTGGGGAGTAAAAGGCAAATTAGCAAGATAATTGAGAGGGGAAAACAAAACCTTAAGTGGAATTAAGGGAAAGAAGTTCATAATCAGGCAAGGTTGAGTTGCTGTCCGAGTGAAGAATGCTAAAGAAGATTAGTTTGAGTAGATTGGTGTAGATTTGTTGGAATGGTGATCAATTGGGCTGTGAGGAGCAAAAGGAAGAAGAATCCCCTTAAGTATGGTAAGTATTTTATTGGAGGTTTAGGGGAATTTTGGTGTGTGGCGATGGTTGATGTTCCGACACAAAATATCAAGGATACGTTGGTGGTTATCTAATAGTTTATTAGAAGGGAGTTGTAGCTGGTGATAGACGAAAAAGTTAGGGGTATGTGAATTTAGGGTAGGAGATTTAGGCCACTGGTGTGTGAGTTGTGTTTTTTATGGTTGTGTCAAAAGAGGATGGCTTGAGGTATGGTTTGGGATGTAGCTTGACAATTTGTAATGAGGTAGTAGTTTATTGATAAGTAGTGAGGTTTGAGCATTATAAAAGTCTAGAATGGCTAAGGTTTGCAGGGTCGTATGTAGGGGAATACTATCTTATGGTTTAAGTCAGTGTTACTTGACCAAAAAGATTGTATGAATATGTCTCTGTAACAAACAGCTTTGTGTGCATGTTACAGTTGTATATGCTTTCCTTTGATTCTGATATGGTTTTTGTATGATTATAGGTCCCAATTCATAGTACTTTTCACTTGAGTTTCATTATGGAGGCTATTTGTTCTATTCATCAAATGAGACTTTAGAGCTTTAGTATTCTGGTAAGGGGATAAGGTTTGTTGATTGGTGCCAAAGAAACAAGCTTTCCTTATTATAGATTGATTTGATGATTAAGGAGTTAAAGGTTGATGTTGGGGATACTAGGATTTATTATTTTTGGAAGAAGCTAGGTAAAAGCATGGCAGATGGCCTAGTTAACTTTTTTACTGACTTATAACTTTTGGAGCTAGCTAACTCCATTCCACCTAGTAAGTCAATTGAGGTTTACTCGCAAAAGAAGAGTTTAGCAGATTTAGTTGTGGATTAGAGTCAGAGGAAATAAAGTTGAATGAGAGTTTGGGGCTGAACAATGATCAAATGCACATGGCATTGAAGAGGGAGAAGTTGATGTAGGATCAGATGTAGGGTCAGAGTTTGTTGATAGTGAATATGATGTTTCTGATGAGGATGCAATTGATGATGACATTCAGGATGAGCCTATGGACTTAGTTGTTGAGAGATTGACTTCCTAAAGTGTAAAAAGGAATAAGGGTAAGGGGAAAGGGCTACTGGTTGTTATTTCAGGAGATGGGGATGACAATGCTAGTGCAGCTAGTAATGAGTTGCATAGTGGATGTAGGAGTGATGATGATGGGACTTTAGATCCGTTTCCATAGTTCAATAATCTAATTGACATGAAGAATCGTCAATTCTTGTGTGTCATGAAATTCAGGTCTAGGGCAGATTTCAAGAAGGCAGTTAGGGTATATTCAATTAAAAATCAGTAAGACAAGATATAGTTCTAGAAAAATGACAAATTCAGAGTGAAGGCAGTTTGTCCATAGGATTGTCCATTTTTTATATATTGTTTTCACATGCAAAAGAAGCCTACCTTTCAAATTAACAACATGAACTTGAAACACAAATGCATCAGAGGTCATCATAATTATTTTGCTACTAACATGTAGCTTACTGAGCAATATAAAGAGCAATTCAAAGTAGATCCTAAATGGAAATCCAATGGCATTACAGCAAGTGTGAGAAAAGACTTCCTACTTGAGATTAACAGACATAAAACTTGGAGGCTTAAAAAGGTTGCAAACAAAGGGTGTGAGTGGGATGAGGAACAACAATATAGAGAGGTTAGACGGTATGGATATGAAGTCCAAAAGCACAACCCAGGTTCACTATACAAGTTACAGCTTGATATGCAGATCTTTACTAAGTTGTACTTCAGTCTTGAGCCTTTGAAAAAGGGATTTTTAGTTGGATGTAGGCCAGTTATTTGTTTAGATGAGTGCTTTCTGAAGTCAAGATATAAAGGCAAATTGTTGGCAGTTGTTGGGATAGATGGCAATGATAGCATCTATCCAATTGTATGGGTAGTAGTTGAATCTAAGTGTAAAGATTTATGGGGCTGGTTTCTTAGAAATCTAATGGCTGACCTTCATATAGAAATAAGCTACCAGTGGACCATTATGAGTGATAGACAGAAGGTGATGTCTAAATGTGTTAATATTACTGATTGTGTTTATGTTGGGTATGTATTTGACTGTAATTTCCTTTTATGTTTGCAAGGCTTAGTAACAGTGTTGGAGGAACTTCTCCTAGAGGTAGAACATCATTTTTGTGTAAGACACATGTATAATAACTTCAAGGTGGCTGGTTTCTGATGGCCAGGGGCCTCATCGTTTATAGTCATGGTGACTGGTGGAGAGACTTCTGGGAGGAAGAACGCCTGGTGGAATGGATAGCCCGAAGGAGAGTGCCTGAAAGCTCAGAAACAAAGGGTTAGGAGGCCCCCGGAGTGTTTTTCCGGGGGGGGGGGGAGCCTCCGACGCCCAAGTCAGTGGTGGCTGAGAAAAGGCAAAGGAAATAGCACAAAGGGCTGAAGAGTCTCGCCTGGTAGTTTTCTCAGAGTGTGGGAGCAGTGTTCGGCCAACCAACCAGCCTCCTGCCCAGTATTAATTCCTGGTATTTATAGGAGCGCCTAGCCAGTTCAGATCACGACACGTGTTCGGTCGGATGTTCCCTGAGTTTCTGGGCGTAGGAGACAGATAACTGGTAGCAGGTTGTCCTGAGCCATGTGCTGAGATGGGCCATGATGTGATTCTGATGGCGTCCGTATGTCAGAGCACCTATTCAGGGGACTTTATGACGTCTGTGACAGGACGTGTCAGAGGCTTCCTTAAATGCTTCCATAAATGCTCCTGCCGTACTCCCGAGGTCCCTGGGTGAGGTCGTCCTCTAGTTCGGACAGAGCCTCTTCGGGAAACAAGCCCTCAGTTCGGGGGTTCCCAGTTTCAGGGAGTTCCGCCTTCGGGGATATCATGTTCGGCTCGCTATGTCTGGTGCCGCTTTTCCGAAGGCGATATGTTCACAACCTTGGGGGGCGAGTAGTGTCATCGGGGTTTCCTGGCGTGCCGGGCTCGGAGCTCTTCGGCTATCTTCCGAGGTGCCTGATCGCACCTTTTCTCGGGTAGCGCCAGCTTCTTCTGGCCATCATTGTGGCAGGGAGTTCGGCCAGATAGAGGCGATAGCGTTTGGCTATCACATGCCCCCCTTTGGAAAGCCGAAGTGAAGACTTCGGTTTTGCATCTCTTTCCGAGGTTGTGTATGGGAGTTTCTTTGGAAGCTTAACCTGTTCCGAGGATGCGCCTTTTGCCCGAAGATCATGGGCTCTTCGGCCTTGGCCTGTTCTTTGGTGTCTTCGAGGTGGAGCCTGTGCCGAAGATACACCTCTTGCCCGAAGGTCATGGGCTGTTCAGCCATAGCCTGTTTCTTGGCGTCCTCGAGGTGACCTGCTCTTTGTTTCTGCAGGTCTGTTTGGCCGAGCGTGTCAGTCTGAGCGGCGCGTCCCAGTTTCGTCCCAGTTTTCCAGGGATGTCAGAAGACGTGTCCCAGCTTTCAAGGGAAGTTTGGAGGACGTGTCCCCCATTTTCGCGCAGTGATTGACACGTGGCACTTTGCCATTGGAGGAGAGTCGCGTCGGTTACAGAGGGCGTGCCTTTTCAGGTGCAGAGAGCAGTTACGGCGACGGTTCGCCTTCAAAGGGTACTTATGACGATGTTTCGGTTACCCCTCTCTGGCTTATAAATAGCCCACTCCACCATGAGTTTCTTTTGCTTTCTCTTCTGCTCTTCTCTCTGCTTTGCCCCTGTTCTTGCACTTTCTTGCTTTCTGTGGCGGAGCTACCTTAATCAGAGCTTTTTTCCAGCCAGCTTTCATGACGGCGTCCTCAGATTTTGGCAAATCTTTTGGTGGGTTTTTGTTTTTCAGAGCGCTTTGATCCCTGTGTTCTTTTGAGTTTTTCTCTAGAAACTGTTTTCTTCCATTTTCAAACTCGTTTTATGTCGAAAATGCCCCTTCCTGAGAGCTGGCAGCCTCTTTTAGCCCATCCTTGTTGTACCACCCCTGAAAAGTTAGAGAGGTGGAAGAAAAAATTCTTTCTTCCCTCTTACGCCATTACTAGGCTGCCTCGTTCTAGCCATTATGCTTTTTCAAACCGCAGTAAGGAGGTTACCGTTTTCCGAGCCCAGCTGAAGGCGGGTCTTCGGTATCCTCCCCCGAAGATGGTGTGCGAGTTCTGCAAATTTCATGGAATTGCTGTGAACCAGCTTCCCCCGAACTCGTTCTGCTATTTTAACGCCTACCTCTGCATGTGTGGCGTCTTCAGGATAGAACCCAATTTCAGAATCTTTATGCAGTATTACAAGCTCTCTGTGGTCCCGAAGGGTGGCTTCTATTTCATGCTACCTCGGGGATCCGGGGGCAAGAAATTCATGTTCACCTTCGCCACTAAAGATAGCTGGCGGGGGTGGCAACAGAAGTTTTTCTTCATGAAGATGGACGAGGCCTGGTCGTACGTTCCGACCAAATGGGCTCAGGGAACACTGGATGTGGACGTTGCTGATCCGAGGATCCTGCTGACCCCAGAGTTAGCTTCCTTGTTCGCGGACTGGGATCCCGAGGTCGTTCCGCTCGCCCTTTACCCTTTTCCAATCAACTGGAGGTTGATGACCGAAGAGGTCCTTCGGGAGCTAAAGGTGGTAAAGGAGCACGAGACTGACCTCGAGATGCCAGCTCCTGCCATCGCCGGGAAGGATTCCTGGTTGGTCAAGCTTCTTAAGGAGGAAATTTCTTTCGAAGCGCTTGCCGAAAGTGAGTTATCTTCTACTCCTTTACTGTTCTTTCCTCGGACTCACGCTGATGTTTCTCTCCTTTTTCAGAGATGGGCGACGCGACTGCCGCCTATTACAAGTCCCTTTTCACCGGCCAGGTGGAGAAGGGCGATCAGATGAACAAGGAGTCTTCCCGAAGGCGGAAGTCTACTGGCGCGGGACCTTCGAGGAAACGGGCAAAGAGAGCTGCCCAGGCTCCTTTAGAGGAAAATCCCGAGGAGACTGCCGAGGAGCCTGGGGCAGCCGAGATTCCGGAGTCTGAGGCTGCTGCTTCCGAGGTCCCTTCAACCGACGTCCCTCCTCAGAGTCCTACCGCGTCACAGGCCCTCCTTGATGTAGTGGTAGAAGTACCTTCTGTCGAGGAGCGGCGCAAGCGGAAGGGCAAGGGCATTTCGGCCGAGGAATCCGAGAACGATGTTGTCGAGGTTCCGCCAGGTTTGTTTTCAGATAAAGTGTACTTCCTTTGTTTTTTCTGGATTGGCTTCTTTGTCTTTAATCTCCTTCTCATTCTTATCACGCAGGGGAGTTGACTACCCCAGGCTGGGTGGCCGATCATGCTCGAAAACGAGCTCTTCGGGATGCCAAAATCCCGCAAGGGAAGATACCCAATGAGCCTTTTTGGACGTTCACGGAGGACATGAATATGTACTCCGAGGACATTCCTCAAATGGCTAAGGAAATTTAGAAGGGGGTGCTCACCGAGGCCTCCTTCAAGGCTATAGCGGCGGCCCACCCGGGGGATAACACCCTCGCCGCAAAGATCACCGAGCATGCTGCTCAGGTATATCCTTCACAGCTCTTTCCTTTCAAATTTTTCCTAAGTTTTTGGCTCTTACTGACCTTGCGTTTATTTTTTGCAGCTGATGGGGTACACCGCCTTTCTCCAAGTTCGGGTGGCGAGAGAGGTTGCTTTTCGAACTTCGGCCACTCGAACCATGAATGAGATGAGGACCGCACTCGCGGAGTCGGTCGCCAAAAACCATCAGCTGAAAGAGGCTGCTGAGAAAGAAGTAGCTGCCCTTTGGGAGGAGTTCCGGAAGGAAAAAGAAGAACTTCAAAAGGATTCCTCCAGGAAGATCGCCGACCTCGGTGACCAAATAAAGGGGATGCTCGCCGCCAACGAGGATCTTCTTCAGCACAAGGCTGGTTCTGACGGCCGTATAGTGTCGTTGACGTGTGAGAATAACGCTCTCCGAGCCGAGGTCGAGTCGTTGAAGAAGGAGCCGAAGGGGGAGGAGCAGATAAAGGCCTTGGAGGAGGAGGTCGAGGATCTGAAGGACGAAATTGACGACCTCGAGCTTGAGAAGAACGAGTCTGATCAGATGAGCAAGGTCGCGTTCCAGGACGGCTTCTGCCTTGCTCGGCACCAGGTTCTCCAGAGGTTCCCAGATCTGGACCTCTTTTTTCTAAAGGGTCTAAACATTCCTGGGGGACCTCGGTGGAAATGGTCCAAGGTCGAACATCTAAAACTTCCTCCTTCAATTCCAGCGCCGAAGGTGATGGAAAAGGGCGGGCAGACGAGTGGCTCTCGGGACGCCGCGAACCCTTAGCCAATTCTTAGGGCCCCTTTTCCTTCCCTTCTATTTTGTAATCCTTCTTCGGGCAGTTCTTTATTTTAAAGCAGCTTTGCTCTTAATGAGGATTTTTTGGCTAAGTCTTTTCTTGCGAGTTTCTTCATTTCCATTGTCTCGAACACGTTCGCTCAAGAGACTTCGGAAAACCTGCGATTAAAGAAACTTTTTTACCTTCCTTTGTCCCGAGTGCGCTTGCTCGTAATACTTTCTGGAAGGCCTGAAAAAATTTGACTAAGTCTTTTTGCAGGCTTTTGCATTTCCAATTTACCTCGAACATGATTGCTCAAGGGACTTCGGAAACCTTCAGTCAAATTTTTTGTTTTTCTAGTTGTCCCGAGCATGTTTGCTCAAGGGACTTCGGAAAACCTTTCGCGAGATTTTTCACTTCCCATTTTCCCGAGCATGTTCGCTCAAGGGAGTTCGGAAAATTATCTCTGCGCTGGCTATGGCGAGTACTTCTGCGAGATTTTTGTTTTCCATCTTTCCCGAGCGTGATGGCTCAAGGGACTTCGGAAAGTCATATCTACGCTTTATCATGGCGAGCACCTCTGCGGAATTCTGTTTTGCATAATTTCTGTACACTTAAGAATTTTTCTCAAGGCCATTCTGTACAACATAACTCCTCCACCCAACCTTAAGCGTAGAATTTTTTCAAGGCGTTTGAGTGCCAAGTGTTCTTCAATTCTACGCCTTCGGCGTCGCCAAGCTTGTACACGCCTTTTCGTACTTTGTGGCGAACCAGATAGGGTCCTTCCCAGTTTGCGCGAAGTACGCCATGGGATGGCCTTCAGGGTGCGAAGTCGGCCTTTCGGAGAACAAGGTCTCCCTTCTTGATTTCTTTTGGCCTGGCCCGTAAGTTTACAGCCGCGGTCACTCTTTTGCTGAAAAGCTTTTCTTGTCAGCTCGGCTATTTCTCTGTGTTCGGCCACAAGATCGAGATTGGTTCTCAGGCCGAGGTCCTTACCACCTTCATCAAATACTTGCACCCGTACTGAAGGTTGAACTACCTCTAGTGGGATAATGGCCTCTGTTCTGAAGACGAGTGAGAAAGGAGTTTCCCCTGTGGCTCTTTGGGGCGTCGTTCGGTAGCTTCATAGTACACTTTGGAGTTCTCCTGGCCATTTCCCCTTGGCTTCCCCTAGTCTCTTTTTCAGGCCATCTTTTGTGGTCCTGTTCGATACTTCTACCTGCCCGTTGCTTTGGGGGTGAGCTACTGGGTCGAAGTGCATCTTTATTCCGAGGTCGCTGATGAATTCTTGGAATCCTTTGTCTGTGAACTGGGATCCATTATCAGCTACTAGTACCCTCGGTATGCCAAATCTGCATACGATGTTCTTCCATAGGAACTTCTGCACTTCTTTTGCCGAGATAGTTGTTAGTGGTTCTGCCTCCTCCCACTTTGAGAAATAGTCCACTGCTACAACACAGAATTTCATGCCTCCGGGTGCTGTGGGGAGTGGCCCAATAAGGTCTATACCCCAGACTGCGAAGGGCCAAGGACAGTCTGCCGAAGTTACCATTTCCGAGGGTGTCCTCTGGTTTTTCGCGTGTCTCTGGCAGCTACTACATTTCCGAGCGAACTGTCTTGCGTCCTTTCTCAGGGTAGGCCAGAAGTATCCTTGGGGGGAGTATCACTGCTGCCAGGGCATTAGTTCCAATGTGTGAACCACACATGCCTTCGTGAACTTCTTCAAGGACCATTTCAGTATCCTTTTCATCCACACATCTTTGCAGCGAATTCGCATATCCCTGCCGATATAACTCTTCACCAATCAGGAAGAATCTTCCGGAGCGTCCTCGCAGTCTTGCAGCATCGCCGGGGTCTTCGGGGAGCAAATTCTCTGCGAGGTATCTTTTTATTGGGTCTTTCCATCCTGTTCCCGAGGTCGTCATGCTCAGCACTGAGATGCTCGGATGGTCTAGCACCTCGGTATATGTTTTCGACTTCGCCAAGCAATCTGCCTCAGTGTTATTCCGCCGAGGTATATTTTCGATCCGAACGGCGTCAAACTCTTGGATGAGCTTTGCTACTAGCTCATGATATTTTGCCAAGATTGGGTCCTTCGCCCCATAATCTCCTGCCGTCTGCCGAACTACCAGCTGGGAATCGCTGTGAGCCTTTATCACGCCAATCTTTCTGGCCAAGCGCAATCCCGCTATAAGGGCTTCATACTCAGTTACATTGTTGGTGACGTTGAAGCTGAACTTGATAGCCTTCATTACCTCCAGGCCTTCGGGGCCCCTGATAATTACTCTAGCTCCCTGCTGTTCGGACCCCGAGGCTCCGTCTCCGTGCAAGGTCCATTCTGGCTCTCCTCAGTGGTGGGTATTTCGGCGATAAAATCTTCCGGGGCTTGAGTTTTTATGGCCTTCCGAGGCTCATACGTGATTTCGTGTTCGCCCAGCTCTATGCACTACTTGGAGAGCCTTCCCGAATGATCGCAGCCTTCTCCCTGCAAGCACCAAGGCGTATATAGCTTTTTGAAGCAAAGGGTACCTGACTTCGGCGCCATGCAGGGACTTGCTGACATAGTAGACCGGCCATTGCTTTGACCCTTCTTCCTTCACGAGGACCGAGCTCACAGCTTTTTCTGTGACGGCGAGGTACAGTACGAGGGGCTCTCCCTTCCGAGGTTGTCGCAGAGTCGGCCGGGTGTCCAGGTAGACTTTGAGTTCTTCCCAGGCCTTTTGGCAATCTTCATCCCAAGGATGATCATTTCTTCCGAGGTCGCCTTCCATTTTTGTTGCCTTTGTGAGGACTTTGGAAAAAGGTCTACACCTATCTCCATACCTGGAAATAAACCTGCTCAGAGAGGTTATTCTTCCGGTGAGTCTCTGCGCATCTTTGACAGTGCCAGGAGTTCGGAACTCAAGCAGGGCCTTAATCTTCTCGGGGTTAGCGTCGATGCCTCTTTCGGATACCATGTACCCAAGGAATTTTCCCGAAGTCGCCCCGAAGATGCATTTTTTAGGTTTACGGCGGATCCCGAAGGCTCTGAGCTTTTGGAAGGTTTCCTCTAAATCTGCAACGTGGTAACCAGGTGTTGACACCCAATTTCGTCCGACTTTAAAATAAAAAAAATTAATTAATTAAATAAAAAAATTAATTATATTAAAAATTAAAACTTAAAAAAAAAATTTATTAAATTACTTGATTAATTGATTACTTAATTAGAAACATAATAATAGTAATAATGGCAATATTATTTTAGGGGCATTCTTTTTTAGTTTGTATGTTAAAGAAAAAAAAAGGGGGAAGAAGAAGAAAAAAAAAAATAATAATAATAAATTAAATATAAATTAATTAAAATTAAAAATTATTAATTAATTAATTAATTAAAAAGAAAAAGAAGAAAAAAACAAAAATAATAATAAAAAAATAGGAAGGGTGGCCGACAGAGGCTCCTCCCTTATCTCTTTCTCTTACGCTTTCTTATCTTCTTTTTCTGAGTTCTCTTCTCTCGCACTCTGAATCTTCATCTATTCTCTCCCTCTCACTCAACGGAGAGAACAGACACACACAGAAAAAAGAAAAAAAAATCATTCTCTCTCTCCCCGAGCACACCAGAAACAGAACAATCAAACTTTGAGCTCTCTCTCTCTCCTTAAAAAAAAAAATCCCTCAGCTCTCCCTCTCTCCCGGGCGGAAGCTAGTTCCTCTCTTCCCTCTCGGTTTTGATTTTTCGCTGCTCCTCTCTCGCTCCTATCCTCTCTTTGCTCCACTCACGTCTCCAGCCACCGCCTGGCTGCTACCCTCCACCGTAGTCAGCGACGCCGTCGCTCCCCTCCCGTTATTATCTCTCACTCAAAAACGCCCTCTCCCTTCCTCTCTCTCCCTCTGTTTCGACCTTCCCTCCCTCTGCCACGGCCCGCCTCTCTCTTCCCTCTCTTCCCCCTCTGTTTCGGTCTTCCCCCAACTCTCCATCCACGCCATCCAGACACCATCAGCGGCGCCGACCTCCGTCGCCGACCTCCCTGTTTCCTTGCCGACGCCACCGCAGCCCTCCAGTTCGCGCTTCGCCCTCGCCGTCTCGCACCTCCCCGTACACTGCCGTCCCGTCAGCCTCAGCGTCGCGCCACCGCCTCACCTCCGTCGCGACCCCCCCAGTGCCACCTAGGCGCCGTTCCCGACGTCGGAGAAACCAGAAAACGCTGAAGACGGAAACAAAAAAATAAAAAAAAAAAACAAAACAAAACGCCAGACGCGTTTTTTGCCGTTTGACCAAGTCAAAAAAATTAATTAATTATTGGTAAAAACTCTTATTCAATCCTCCATTTTTTTTATTTTATTCATTTAAGCTACTAACCTTATTTTCTTTGCAGATCAATCATTGACAGCATTGTTTGTTTTTTTTTTATCTATAGTTTTGTTTATTTTTGTTCAATTGCTCGTTTTATTATTTTGGATCATGAATTTGTTGATGAGTTAATATAAAATTGTATGTTTAAATTAGATCAGATATTTACTTATATATTGATTTTAACTTTTCATTGTTAGTATAAGTTTAAAACACATGTTTACATAACATATTTGAAAGATCATCTTTACGAGATTCAATTTTGAACGAGTTTTAATAAAATTCTAAAAAAATTGAATTTAGGACGATAGTAAATCACAAAATCTATGTCCAGATGATTCGGTTAGAATCCATGGCTTGGATATTAACTGAAATTATTTAAATTAAAATTTAATAACGAAATCCCGATGGCGAACCGACTCGTAGTCCGGATCTGTTATGAAAGCCCATAATTTTGACATAATTTTAATTTTTGCTTATGAATTTATTGGATTTGTCTAATTGATACTTTAACTTAGTTTTAATTTTTGCAATTAAGTCATTAATTCACTTATTTTCTATTATACTTTTGTTTGTTCAGCTAATTAAAAGCATAAATTAACTTAGGGATTGATATTAAGCTTAATTATATAATTAAGTTAAATAGGTAATTTTAATAAATAATTTGTCCTTGGATTTATTTGATTTATTCATCTGAACTTTGAGTTTGTTTTGATTTACAATTCGCGCATTGACTTCCTTTTATTGTCTTTTCGTTTGCTCAAATAATTAAATGTGTAAATTAACTGAGGAATTAATGTTAAGCATAATTATATGATTAGATTAGATAAACCTTTTTTTAATTAATCTAAAATTAGTTTGACATAATAAAAATCACACCTAGGAAATATTCAGTCTACCTGTGCCATTTAATAATTAATTAAATAGCTAATAATAAATTAAATTTAAATTAAATTCCATGACCAGATGATTCGGTTAGAATCTATGGCTTGGATATTAATTGAAATTATTTAAAAATAATAATAATAAAATAAAATAAAAATTTAATAATGAAATCCGTTCGCGAATCCTCAACTCGATTAAAAGTCGATTCAGAATCTCGGTACAATTCTTCTCTTATTCTCCATTTTTTTTTTATTTTATTTATACAAGTCACTAACCTTTTTTTATTTCTAAAGAACTAACAATAATCTTTATATGTTTATTATTATTATTATTTATTATTATTATTATTATTATTATTATTATTATTATTATTGTTATTATTATTATTATTCAATTCAGATTACTAACTATTTAATTTTTGCATAAACTAATTACTAACTCAACTAACATCACTACCCATTTAATTTTTGTTATACTAACAATTAATTGTGCTAACCACTAACTTTTATTATTATTGTTATCACTAACTTTAATTTTTGCTATACTAACAATTAATTGTGCTAACCACTAACTTTTATTATTATTGTTATCACTAACTTTAATTTTTGCTATACTAACAATTAATTGTGCTAACCACTAACTTTTATTATTATTGTTATCACTAACTTTAATTTTTGCTATACTAACAATTAATTGTGCTAACCACTAACTTTTATTATTATTGTTATCACTAACTTTAATTTTTGCTATACTAACAATTAATTGTGCTAACCACTAACTTTTATTATTATTGTTATCACTAACTTTAATTTTTGCTATACTAACAATTAATTGTGCTAACCACTAACTTTTATTATTATTGTTATCACTAACTTTAATTTTTGCTATACTAACAATTAATTGTGCTAACCACTAACTTTCATTATTATTGTTATCACTAACCATTTAATATTTGTTATACTAACAACTAACTTTACTAACTTTATTAATAACTAACTTTAATTATTATTATTATTATTATTATTATAATGGAAGGTTATGCCTCCTACTTATTATTTAAAAAAAAAAAGTGGACGGCCGAAAAGCCCCACTTTATTTATTTATATATCATCTTTTGATATTCTTTTGTTTACTTTATGTGTTTTCCCATTATCTATTTGCATGTGCTATTTAATTTATGCACCTTTTATTTTCTTAAATGGATGTTCAAAACAAACAAAAAAAAAAAAAAAAGAAAACCTCCACTTTATTTATTGTTATTTAATTTTTCTTTATTTTATGATTAAACTCATTTCATTTAAAGAAATTAGCCATAAAAAAAATATATATATAAAATAAATCTGAGCCATGTTGTTAAGTCAAAATTTTTTAGTTCATGGTATATTGGCTGGAAACTGTCTCGTGCCCGCTTTTGAGCTGCTTCACCTGGTGAAGAGGGTCTGGCTGAGTAACAACGCCCCGTACCATGATCAAAGATTTTTATTTTTAAACTCTTTGATTCCTTTAAATTAACTTCTTATTAAATAAAAAATTAATTATTTTTAATTCTTTTATAAATTGAGTAATTCTTTAAATAATAAATATCCTTCATTAAACAAGAAAAATTAAAAAAGAAAAGAAAGATAAAAATAAAAAAGATAAAGAAAAGAATAATAAGATATAAAAAAAGAATAAAGATTTTTTTTAAAAAATCATTAACAAATTTAATAAAAAAGACTTATAAGTTAAACTAATAATTGATTCCATAAAATAATAAAATAATAATTAACTAAATAATTTCCATATCCGCATGATCCGGCAGGATCTACGGTTTGGAAAATATCAACCTTTTTAAATAAATTAAATAAAAAGGTAAAAATCCATATTAACAATATGGATTAAATTCTTTAAAATTTCATCAAATTCCGTGTCCGGGTGACTCGGCAGAGTCCATGGTTCGGAATCAAATCTTCCGTGTCCAAATGACTCGGCAGAGTCCATGGTTCGGAAGTATAAAATTCTATACAAATTAACTTAAAAATCCACATTTCGACTAATTCAGTTAAAATTTCTAAATTAACTGAAAATTATTTAAAAGCAAAGTAAAACAAAATTAAAATCAACTAAGGTGCCAATTTTGGGCGCTATAACAATATTGTTTTAGCGTAACCGTACTCCCGATCCCCGAACTCTCGCAGACCAATTTTAAGGTGACCAATCGACCTAGGTAAACAGATTGGTGGCGACTCCCGAAAACCCGACGTTGCCACAGCTTGGCGACTCCACTGGGGACGCGACGTTAGTGAGTCGAGCCTACAAGTTGATTTGTTTTGATTTGCTTTGCTTATATTTATGTGGATTTATGTGCTATATTTACTTATTATAAACATGCATAATGCATTCATAACATGAAGCTCTATACCCGAGCTTCCTCAATTTAAACCCATTCTTTCTAAGCGGAATTGGTGTTGTTGTCCTTGTGAGGCCATGGTCTCCAAGCCTTCACCGGTTTCAAAGTAGTAAAGTAGTGTATTGCCTTCTGAGGCGGTTAGTCTCTACATGGGCCCACGAAAAGCTACGACTCGAATTAATCCATTCCTTACATTAACCCTAGAGGGTAAGGAATCGGGCCGTCACTATGATTTAGTGACGGGATTCGGGAACTATCCCTTGCCTTTTTGATAAACCACCTTATGCATATAGAACTCCCCACTTAACCATAGAACTGACCATAGAATTTCTACCATTTTACCAACGCCATAAGCATATCCTTGTTATGCTGTGTTGTTACTCTACACTTTTCTTCGTATGGTTTTAACTTGTTTATCCATAATACTTCATGAGTTGTTAATTACTATTTAACTTGTTAATAACCTTATTTTTCTTTTGTTATACTTCCGTTCTGTGCAATTATTCTTCATGCATCAAAACCACGCATCAAATTATGCTAACTTTTTGGTCTTTTAATAATAACTAGAAGTCTTGAAGTTTCACAATAGTTGATAATCAAACTCACTTATTGCATGCATCCATTACATCAATCATGTGCATACAAAGTCTGATAAAAACATAATCTCATTTTGTATTGCATGCATCCATTACATCAATCACGTGCATACAAAGTCTGATAAAACATAATCTCATTTTGTATTGCACACATCCATTACATTAAATACATGCATACAAAGTCTGATAAAAACATAATCTCATTTTGTATTACATACATCCATCACATCAATCAATTGCATATAAAGTTTAATAAAATGAATCTCACTTTAGAAACGGTAAAATTGGCCATCAACACCGATATCCAGCTCGGCTCCAAATAAGATTAATGGCAGAACAAACCAAAGGACGTCTCATAGATATGAAGTCCAATATAGAAAGTATGGCTGAGCAAATGAAACAGTTAATGGAGTTAGCGACCCAAGTCCCCGTCAATGACCCACAAGATCTAACCTATCCTCCCCAATTCACTCAGAACAGGTCTCAGTTCAAGAGAAGCTCTTTCATGACTCAGGTCCATCTGATATCATTCATCTAAGGCACAGTCCAATTTTTGAAGAAAAGAAGCTCCTGCTTAAAGAAGAAGAGAATACTAAAAAAACTCGAGATCATAGAAAAGAGACTGCGGACCATTGAAAGAGGCACTTTATCTCTTTTGATGAACAATCTTTGCTTGATACCAGATGTTGTGATTCCCTCATACTTTAAGGTACCTGACTTTGTGAAATATGATGGAACAAGTTATCCCATCAATTATATTACGTTGTTTCTAAGGAAAATACAACCACTCACAAGAGACGAGAAAGTGTTGATAGCACTTTTTCAAGAAAATCTTACAAAGTCAGCGCTACAATGGTATCTAAGTCAAGGTCTGAGAAACATCAAAGCCTGGAATGACCTCGTTTAAGCTCTCAATCAGTAACTGTGAGCATGTTATAGACTTACCCCTAGATCACCAAATTCTCCAAAATATAGAGAAGAAGGAACAAGAGACCTTTAAGGAATACGCATAAAGGTGGAGACACTTAGCCGCACAAGTTCAACCATCTATGATAGAAAGAGAATTGATCACCCTGTTTACCCAAGCATTAAATAGACCATTTTATGAAAAACTAGTTGGGAACACTTCAAGTAGCTTTTCAAATGTGGTCTTATCTGGAGAAAAGATCGAATTTGGAATTAAAACAGAAAAGCTGGTCGATTCTTCAATTGAAGGATGTTTCAATGAAATAACCGGAGCTATCCAAAACATCATCTCCAAGTCCTATGATCCAATACCACTCAAGTTACAAGTGAAAGGATATCCTATTGAGACTGTAATCTTCAAGGCTCCCTCATCAGTGCCACATACCACTCATGGGAAGAAATGCTACTCAAGTCGATTCAATTTTCACAAGTTACAAACCTGCTACCACCCATACCAACGGTAGCAAAGATCAAGTAGCCTCCTCTTCCAAGTTGGAATGACCCAAACGCCAAATACAAAATGTTCAATCGGACATTTAATTGAAAATTGTGTGGCACTGAAACTCAAGGTCCAATAGTTGGTCGAGTTTAAATTCCTAGGCCATGATGTGATTGGTAATTGAAAGTGAAGATTTCGAGCTGGAATTACATTGATTTTGGACGGACTCTAAGTCAGATCCGATCTAACAGTTCGCACACACTTTTGAATAACAGGGAATCCTTTTACTAAGCTTGCATCTTTGAAAGCTTGACAAAGTAATCTAATAGTAAAAATCTCCTAGATTTAGTCCAGAATCTAGGGTGTAGTCTTTGTTAAATGGACACCTGGTATTCTTTTTCTTGGAACAACAAAAAGATGTAATGTGTGCATTCTACCACTTTTTACCTAAAATTCCATTCTTACATCCACATATTCTACCATTTTCTACCAAAAATTCCATTTTTACATCTATCTCTCACTCTTTGCCATTACACTACCCATTATTGCCATCACACTTTACTCTCTAAATGATACTACTCGTGGGTGAAATTGAAAGATAAGGAAGATTTGTTAGTGATGATCTTCAAAGTGCTGCCAAATCTAGTAAGAATGATTTCAAATATTGCACCTCAACTCTCAAAAGGGAATTCACAGTGGTTATCAACATCCTTGCAAGAAATCTTGGGTTAGCTTCCAAAGAAGGTAGCTCTCCTATTAAATGACTTCAGTGGCCTCCAAATTCTCACAAATGCTCAACACAAGAAAAAGTTCTCGGCTCTCCACAACACAAACTCCAAAAAAAAAAGGAAAGAAGTTCATCCCTTCCATCAAAAGACAACAAGGGAAAATCCAAATCCAAAACAAAAAGAGACTGAGAGCAAACACGAGCAAGTAAGGCCACTTGAGTCATCTCACTTCAAGACGGCTATGATCTCGGTTCTCTGCAACATAAATTCCAAAAATGAAAGAAGTTCATCCCTTCTATCAGAATCCATTAAGGGAAAATTCAAAAACCAAAAAGAGACCGAGAGCAAGCATGAGCATGCAAGGCCACTTGAGTCATCTCACTTCAAGAGAATTATCAAGTATGTCATCACCATAGCTCACACAAAAAAAATAAAAAAAAAGAAACAAAACAAAAAGAAAAGAAAAGGGCTCAAATTAGAGCAAAGCAAAAGAAAGAAAACAAAGAAAAAGTGAGCTATGGATTCTAGACTAAAAACCTGCAAAGGCGGTTTAGAAGACAAGAGCGACCCTCAAACCAAGCGTACACAAAGACCATGATAGTTGGGGGGCAATAGTTGAGATCTAACTTTTTTAGAAAGAGTGGCAAGTTTGAGGTCATCACTATTGAGTTTTTCACCATAATCAAATCTGCTCACGAGTAGTATTAAAATACCCTTATTTCACACCACCCAAACTTGACTTTCCTCACACCTAATATTTACCTCTTAATATCATTCTCAAAGACTACCATAAAAAAAAACATTCAAACTTAACCTTCCTCACATATAATATTTATCTCTTGATATCATCCGCATTCAGCTAAAAGGCTATCATTCTGAATCATGTTTCTACCTTATTGCATTGCACAGTTTTTGTCTTCGAGTTGAAAAGGGGAAGAATGACAGGATATTTTAATTAAAAACAAAGACCGTAAGTTACTTGGTCAAGCTTTGCAAATTGATGAAGGTTTTTCTTTAAGGCCAAACCATTATTCATTAATGTGTGTAGACTTAAAAGTGAGGAGATAACTTGAGACTTTCTTTAAGAAAATGTGGTTCTTGTAAGAGAAATTTACGATCAAGTGCCATCACAAAGGTCTAGAAATGCTCGACCTTCTGTTAAATCTAAGGCGAGGTGATACCTTTTATCCACATAAATACCATATTCAGAGGGCAAAGTGGTCTCTATGAAGTGTAAGAGGAGTACTGCTAACAAAGAAGCTCAATAGACAAGGGGGCAAGTCTTATAGATCAGAACCTGTGTTTAAGAAGAGCACTCACTCAGACTATAACACGGAGATAAGTAAATGTCAGCACGGCCACAAGAAAGTGGCAAAGAGACATTGAAAGTTAAGCCTTCGATGGTGTGAAACCCATGACAACGGATGAGTATCCAAAGAGATATAAAGTATGAGGCGTGCGAACATTAAAGAAACTGAGATCAAAATTCAAGAACAAGTCAAGGAAAGAAGATTTTGAAAAGAGTTGGGCTTTTGAGGCAGTGGACAAAAGCTGGAAAGCATAAAGAGATTCCAAAAAGGCAATCACAAAGAGGATCCAGTAAAACAAAGACATAAAGAACTAGATCCATACAAAAAAAAAGCCATTAGCTACACATGCTCTACATTCATGCATTTCATATCATGCATTCATAGCCTTTATATAACAAGGACCAAACGGGAATCACATTCACAGCACAGTTACAGCAGTATAAGCTGAGATCTCAATGTCATCAGCTCTTACCAATCTATCACTGGATACACAGCTAATATGCGGGACCAACCCGCATCAGGAATTCAAGGATAAGGTAGACAATATTGTCAAAAGCCTGGCAATCGATTTAATAATCGAGACTACACCTGGAAGGACAGGATTGACGTCAGCTAGTAGTATCCAAGATAAGAGATAGCTGTGGTCAAAGATAAGGTAGACATCAAGAAATATTGTCGTTGAAAATTTGTCAAAAGCGGACAATGGATTCAATAATCGAGGACTGGATCAACGTCAGCTCGATGGAATCTCCAAGATAAAAAATATCTATCACATCAAAATGAAGTAGGATCTACTTTTCCGGTTAAGTGGCGGATACGGTACTCCGTGACTATCAAGTCGGTTATCTCAGTTGCCCATAATAACTGATTCTTTCCTCTCTTCTGTCTTTTACTTCCCTCTAGAAAATGGATCCTACTCTTTCTGTCTTACGAAAATATTTTCCTTCTCTCCCAATGAACATTCTCAAAAAGATCTACCAAGTTCGCTGTGAACGATTAATAGTTCTGATGCACAAAGGAATCCCTGAAGATGTGCGGTGGTTAATTGAAGCCAAGGTTCATCTGGCAGGTGAAATCCCAGAGGCATTTGTGTCTCACATGCCTGGAATAGGCAAAAGCTCTTATGCCAAAAAGCGAAGAGCGAAAAGGTTACAAGTCTGCCATAAATGTGGACGGTGGACTTGTAATACTAAATGTCGTTCTTTAGGGATGATCTCTGATAATCGAGAAGATAAAATACGATTCATTAAGAATGGCCTGAGTAAGGACTCGTTGGATGATATCCAATTGACTCTTGAGATGCATTCTTGTGGATCTGTGCAACGTGAACTTCTTGGTTTATGGAGCATTTTTCATGAAGAACGAAACCGTTACAGTCCCGGGAATCTGACTGTAAATGACCCTGTTTGCCAGCTTGTAAGAAAACTGGATGGGAAGCAAATCCTCGACTCATAGAAGCCGTTAATGCCGTTACTAGACGTAAAGCCAGTGGAAGATGTGAGTCACAGTCACAATTACTGTACATACAGTTTGTTATATTTGGAAAAGTTTGCATTTTCTTTTGACAGATGTACATGCTCCCCTAAGTGTAATCGACACGTTATCCCTTTTCATCACTATAAATGTGTGTTCTTCCTTCTGATTAAGCAGCGGATAAGATACCTCGTGACTTCTAAAGTCGGTTATTCCAGTCTCCTACAATAACTGATTCATTTCCCTCTTCTCTCAAATTCTTCTCTCATCAATGGATTATACTCTTTCTGCACTGCGAAAATACTTTCCTTCCCTTCCAATAAAAGTCCTTAAAAAGATCTACCTTGCTAGATGTGAAAGAATCAGAGTTTTTACACGCAAAGGCATTCCCAATAATGTGCAGTGGATAATTGAAGCTAAGGTCCGTTTGGCGGGTGAAGTTCCAGATGCATTTATGCCCCGCATGCCCGGTTTAGGTAAAAGCCGTTATGCCAAAAGGCGAAGAGCAAAGAGACTAGGCGTGTGTTATAAATGTGGGCGATGGAATTGTAATACTAAATGTCGCTCTTTAGGATACATCTCCACAAATCGTGAAGATAAAAGAAAATTCATTAAGAATGGCCTGCGTAAGGAATCTCTGGAAGATATCCGAGAGACTCTTGAAACGCATTCTTGTGGAAAAGTGCAAGGTCAAATTGTCAAATTGTGGAGGACTTACCATAAAGAACGAGACCGTTACAGTCTTGGGAATGTGACTGTAAACGACCCTGTCTGCCAGCTTGTAAGAAAACTGGATGGGAAGCAAGTCCTCGACTCATAGAAGGCATTGAAGCCATTACTAGATATAAATCAGTGGAAGATGAGAGCCACAGTCATGATTGCTGTACATATAAGCTGTCATTTGTCTTTTCTTTTGACAATAATGAACTTGCTTCTGCAAGTGTAATTAACGCATTATCTCTTTCATCACTATAAATATGTGTTAGTTATTTCCATTTCCTACAATCACTAATTTCTTTCTTCTCTTAAATACCTCCTTCATCAATGGAGTCTTCTCTTTCCGCCCTACGAAAGTATTTTCCTTCCTTCCCAATAAATGTTCTTAAAAAGATTTATCAAGCTAGATGTGAACGATTCAGAGTATTTATGCACAAAGGCATTCCTGATAATGTGCGATGGCTAATCGAAGCTAAGGTTCGTTCGGCTGGTGAAGTTCCAGATGCGTTCTTTCCCCGTATGCCCGGCTTTGGTAAAAGCGCTTATGCCATAAAGAGAAGAGCAAAGAGGCTAGGCGTTTGTCATAATTGTGGATGGTGGATTTGCGGCAATAAATGTCGTTCTCCAGGAGTAATCACCAGAAATCGTAATGATAGAATAAGATTCATCAAGAATGGCTTGCGTAAGGAATCTTTGGATGATATCCTATTAACTTTTGAAACACATTCTTGTGAAATAGTGCAATGGGAAATTATGGATTTATGGTGGACTTTCCGTAAAGAACAGGATCGTTACAGTCTTGGAAATCTGACTTTTAATGACCCTGTTTGCCAGTTTGTGAGAAAACTGGATGAGAAGCAAATCCCCGATTCGTAAAAGGCATTGAAGCCGTCCCTGGATGTAAAACCAGTAGAAAACGTGAACTACGGTCATGACTACTGTACAGGCTAGTTGTCGTTTTTGAAAATTTTCCTTCTATTCCAAGAATAATGTACCTATTCCTGACGTGAGCAACAGTCACGATTACTGTACATGCTAGCTGTCGCTTTTGAAATTTTCCTCCCCTTTTGGTAATAATGTATCTACTCCTGACGTGAGCAACAGTCACGATTACTGTACATGCTAGCTGTCGCTTTTGAAATTTTCCTCCCCTTTTGGTAATAATGTATCCACTCCTGACGTGAACCAAAGTCACGATTACTGTACATGCTAGCTGTCGCTTTTGAAATTTTCCTTCTCCTTTGGCAATAATGTACCCACTCCTGACACGGACTACTGTATATAGCTGCCACTTTTGAAATTTTCCTTCTCTTCCAACAATCACGTACCTACTCCTGACATAAGCTACAGTAGTGACTACTGTACATGCTAACAGCTATTTTGAAAATTTTCCTCCTCTTTTAACGATAGTGTACCCATACCTGACCAGAGTCATACTCGTGACTACTGTGAATAGCTGGCAATAATGTATCCATTCTTGAAAATAAAATTATTGTCTTATCTCTTCAACTCTATAAATATATCCTCTTTTCTCACAAGGGTAAGGATAGGAATGGAGAAAACCCCAACTCGTAAATCCCAAAGTATTTGTGTATTTTCTGGGGCTTTTCCTGGAAAAGATGAAGAGTATTTAAAGGCAGCCAACCATTTGGGTAGAGTATTAGCTGAGCGAAAAATACATTTAGTTTATGGAGGAGGTAGTGTCGGATTAATAGGAGGTGTAGCATCAGCAGCATCTTTAGGAGGAAGTCAAGTTTTGGGCATCATCCCTGGACCTTTGAAATTTGTTTCCGGGGGCACGATTGGAGAAGAATTAATGGTTAAAAATTTACAAGAGCGTGTGTTACAAATGCTTTTAAATGCTGATGCTTTTATCGCTCTACCAGGTGGTTTTGGCACATTGGGAGAAGTCTTTCAAATTGCTTCCATGGCCCAACTTAATTTGCATAAGAAACCCATTGGGCTTTTAAATGTTAACAATTTCTTTACAGGTCTGATAGCTTTTATGGATTATGCTATGCAGAAGAATTTCATATCAAGAGTGGCACGGCAAATTATAATATCCGCAACAACTGTTGAAGAATTGCTAGATAAAATACAAGCTTTTGTTCCTGAACCAGATCCAGCAATGATTCAGATACACTGGACACGACAGTCTTTCCCGACTAGTTCACTCCCATAATGGTCCTCTACTCACCCTGTTGAAGTATTGTGGAAGAAAGAAGCGATCTGATCCGTTTTTCTTGTCCTTTGGTTTTAACTATCAGCATTTTCTTTCGTATTTCAGTTTTTCTTTTCAGGGAATTTCGTTATCTTATAAGATAGTTTCATCCATGCTGATATTAAAACCATGGGACAATGCCTTTAGGTTGGAATGGCTGAGTAAAGAGTAATTTTTATTACTCTTGAGACGCATCCTATTAGGTCTACTAGGCACAACATTTTGGGGTAGTTAAGCTTTAACCTTATTTGGATGACATATCTCACAAGGGAATCCATATTTACTGAAGGAAATATTAGATGAACCTTGGATATTGATTCCAAACATCCGTTCCCTTTACATAATTTGTCAGTGTTATTGTCATCATCAAGATTCACTCGTTTTATCGAAGCCTAATTCTTTGCACTCGCCTATTATGAAAATTCACACTTTCGAAGAAAATTATTCCAATTTCAATTGCTTCTATATAAATTTCGCTCGAGGTCCTAAGGAAAGCTCCTTAGCCTCAAAATCAATTTTCATCATCGGGGTTTTAAGGATGGAACCTTTGCCTCGAAAACAATCAATCTTCATCATCGGGGTTTTAAGGATGGAACCTTTACCTCGAAAACAATCAATTTTCATCGGGGTTTTAAGGATGGAACCTTTGCCTCGAAAATAATCAATTTTCATCATCGGGGTTTTAAGGATGGAACCTTTGCCTCGTAAATAATCAATTTTCATCATCGGGGTTTTAAGGATTGAACCTTTGCCTCGAAAATAATCAATTTTCATCATCGGAGTTTTAAGAATGGAACCTTTGCCTCGAAAATAATCAATTTTCATCATCGGGGTTTTAAGGATGGAACCTTTGCCTCGAAAACAATCAATTTTCATCATCGGGGTTTTAAGGATGGAACCTTTGCCTCGAAATCAATCAATCAATCCGAGGTTTTAAGGATGGAACCTTTGCCTCGAGATCAATCAATCAATTCGAGGTTTTAAGGATGGAACCTTTACCTCGACATCAATCAATCAATCCGAGGTTTTAAGGATGGAACCTTTGCCTCGAGATCAATCAATCATTCAGTCCATCTTACAACGATAGAACCTTTCCTATCGTTAGAGGTTCTAAGGATCTTTCCTTAAACCTCAAACAAACAATCAATCATTCAGTCCATCTTACAACGATAGAACCTTTCCTATCGTTAGAGGTTCTAAGGACATTTCCTTAAACCTCAAACAAACAATCAAAATCATCATTCAGTCCATCTTACAACAATAGAACCTTTCCTATCGTTAGAGGTTCTAAGGACCTTTCCTTAAACCTCAAACAAACAATCAACCATTCAGTCCATCTTACAACGATAGAACCTTTCCTATCGTTAGAGGTTCTAAGGACCTTTCCTTAAACCTCAAACAAACAATCAACCATTCAGTCCATCTTACAACGATAGAACCTTTCCTATCGTTAGAGGTTCTAAGGACCTTTCCTTAACCTCAAACAAACAATCAATCATTCAGTCCATCTTACAACGATAGAACCTTTCCTATCGTTAGAGGTTCTAAGGACCTTTCCTTAACCTCAAACAAACAATCAATCATTCAGTCCATCTTACAACGATAGAACCTTTCCTATCGTTAGAGGTTCTAAGGACCTTTCCTTAACCTCAAACAAACAATCAATCATTTAGTCCATCTTACAACGATAGAACCTTTCCTATCGTTAGAGGTTCTAAGGACCTTTCCTTGAACCTCAAACAAACAATCAATCATTTAGTCCATCTTACAACGATAGAACCTTTCCTATCGTTAGAGGTTCTAAGGACCTTTCCTTCAACCTCAAACAAAAATCAATCATTCAGTCCATCTTACAACGATAGAACCTTTCCTATCGTTAGAGGTTCTAAGGACCTTTCCTTAAACCTCAAACAAACAATCAATCGTTCAGTCCATCTTACAACGATAGAACCTTTCCTATCGTTAGAGGTTCTAAGGACCTTTCCTTAAACCTCAAACAAACAATCAATCGTTCAGTCCATCTTACAACGATAGAACCTTTCCTATCGTTAGAGGTTCTAAGGACCTTTCCTTAAACCTCAAACAAACAATCAATCATTCAGTCCATCTTACAACGATAGAACCTTTCCTATCGTTAGAGGTTCTAAGGACCTTTCCTTAACCTCAAACAAACAATCAATCATTCAGTCCATCTTACAACGATAGAACCTTTCCTATCGTTAGAGGTTCTAAGGACCTTTCCTTAACCTCAAACAAACAATCAATCATTCAGTCCATCTTACAACGATAGAACCTTTCCTATCGTTAGAGGTTCTAAGGACCTTTCCTTAACCTCAAACAAACAATCAATCATTCAGTCTATCTTACAACGATAGAACCTTTCCTATCGTTAGAGGTTCTAAGGATCTTTCCTTAAACCTCAAACAAACAATCAATCATTCAGTCCATCTTACAACGATAGAACCTTTCCTATCGTTAGAGGTTCTAAGGACCTTTCCTTAACCTCAAACAAACAATCAATCATTCAGTCAATCTTACAACGATAGAACCTTTCCTATCGTTAGAGGTTCTAAGGATCTTTCCTTAAACCTCAGAGTTTAGGCGGCGAGAAGGTTTTCAATGCCTAACTAAGGTGGACGAAATTTGGTAACTAACTTTGCATACATCATGTCCCATGAAGCATGCAAAGGGGGGCAGCTGTTGACACCCAATTTCGTCCGACTTTAAAATAAAAAAAATTAATTAATTAAATAAAAAAATTAATTATATTAAAAATTAAAACTTAAAAAAAAATTTATTAAATTACTTGATTAATTGATTACTTAATTAAAAACATAATAATAGTAATAATGGCAATATTATTTTAGGGGCATTCTTTTTTAGTTTGTATGTTAAAGAAAAAAAAAGGGGGAAGAAGAAGAAAAAATAATAATAATAATAATAAATTAAATATAAATTAATTAAAATTAAAAATTATTAATTAATTAATTAATTAAAAAGAAAAAGAAGAAAAAAACAAAAATAATAATAAAAAAATAGGAAGGGTGGCCGACAGAGGCTCCTCCCTTATTTCTTTCTCTTACGCTTTCTTATCTTCTTTTTCTGAGTTCTCTTCTCTCGCACTCTGAATCTTCATCTATTCTCTCCCTCTCACTCAACGGAGAGAACAGACACACACAGAAAAAAGAAAAAAAAATCATTCTCTCTCTCCCCGAGCACACCAGAAACAGAACAATCAAACTCTGAGCTCTCTCTCTCTCCTTAAAAAAAAAAATCCCTCAGCTCTCCCTCTCTCCCGGGCGGAAGCTAGTTCCTCTCTTCCCTCTCGGTTTTGATTTTTCGCTGCTCCTCTCTCGCTCCTATCCTCTCTTTGCTCCACTCACGTCTCCAGCCACCGCCTGGCTGCTACCCTCCACCGTAGTCAGCGACGCCGTCGCTCCCCTCCCGTTATTATCTCTCACTCAAAAACGCCCTCTCCCTTCCTCTCTCTCCCTCTGTTTCGACCTTCCCTCCCTCTGCCACGGCCCGCCTCTCTCTTCCCTCTCTTCCCCCTCTGTTTCGGTCTTCCCCCAACTCTCCATCCACGCCATCCAGACACCATCAGCGGCGCCGACCTCCGTCGCCGACCTCCCTGTTTCCTTGCCGACGCCACCGCAGCCCTCCAGTTCGCGCTTCGCCCTCGCCGTCTCGCACCTCCCCGTACACTGCCGTCCCGTCAGCCTCAGCGTCGCGCCACCGCCTCACCTCCGTCGCGACCCCCCCAGTGCCACCTAGGCGCCGTTCCCGACGTCGGAGAAACCAGAAAACGCTGAAGACGGAAACAAAAAAATAAAAAAAAAAAACAAAACAAAACGCCAGACGCGTTTTTTGCCGTTTGACCAAGTCAAAAAAATTAATTAATTATTGGTAAAAACTCTTATTCAATCCTCCATTTTTTTTATTTTATTCATTTAAGCTACTAACCTTATTTTCTTTGCAGATCAATCATTGACAGCATTGTTTGTTTTTTTTTTATCTATAGTTTTGTTTATTTTTGTTCAATTGCTCGTTTTATTATTTTGGATCATGAATTTGTTGATGAGTTAATATAAAATTGTATGTTTAAATTAGATCAGATATTTACTTATATATTGATTTTAACTTTTCATTGTTAGTATAAGTTTAAAACACATGTTTACATAACATATTTGAAAGATCATCTTTACGAGATTCAATTTTGAACGAGTTTTAATAAAATTCTAAAAAAATTGAATTTAGGACGATAGTAAATCACAAAATCTATGTCCAGATGATTCGGTTAGAATCCATGGCTTGGATATTAACTGAAATTATTTAAATTAAAATTTAATAACGAAATCCCGATGGCGAACCGACTCGTAGTCCGGATCTGTTATGAAAGCCCATAATTTTGACATAATTTTAATTTTTGCTTATGAATTTATTGGATTTGTCTAATTGATACTTTAACTTAGTTTTAATTTTTGCAATTAAGTCATTAATTCACTTATTTTCTATTATACTTTTGTTTGTTCAGCTAATTAAAAGCATAAATTAACTTAGGGATTGATATTAAGCTTAATTATATAATTAAGTTAAATAGGTAATTTTAATAAATAATTTGTCCTTGGATTTATTTGATTTATTCATCTGAACTTTGAGTTTGTTTTGATTTACAATTCGCGCATTGACTTCCTTTTATTGTCTTTTCGTTTGCTCAAATAATTAAATGTGTAAATTAACTGAGGAATTAATGTTAAGCATAATTATATGATTAGATTAGATAAACCTTTTTTTAATTAATCTAAAATTAGTTTGACATAATAAAAATCACACCTAGGAAATATTCAGTCTACCTGTGCCATTTAATAATTAATTAAATAGCTAATAATAAATTAAATTTAAATTAAATTCCATGACCAGATGATTCGGTTAGAATCTATGGCTTGGATATTAATTGAAATTATTTAAAAATAATAATAATAAAATAAAATAAAAATTTAATAATGAAATCCGTTCGCGAATCCTCAACTCGATTAAAAGTCGATTCAGAATCTCGGTACAATTCTTCTCTTATTCTCCATTTTTTTTTTATTTTATTTATACAAGTCACTAACCTTTTTTTTATTTCTAAAGAACTAACAATAATCTTTATATGTTTATTATTATTATTATTTATTATTATTATTATTATTATTATTATTATTATTATTATTGTTATTATTATTATTATTCAATTCAGATTACTAACTATTTAATTTTTGCATAAACTAATTACTAACTCAACTAACATCACTAACCATTTAATTTTTGTTATACTAACAATTAATTGTGCTAACCACTAACTTTTATTATTATTGTTATCACTAACTTTAATTTTTGCTATACTAACAATTAATTGTGCTAACCACTAACTTTTATTATTATTGTTATCACTAACTTTAATTTTTGCTATACTAACAATTAATTGTGCTAACCACTAACTTTTATTATTATTGTTATCACTAACTTTAATTTTTGCTATACTAACAATTAATTGTGCTAACCACTAACTTTTATTATTATTGTTATCACTAACTTTAATTTTTGCTATACTAACAATTAATTGTGCTAACCACTAACTTTTATTATTATTGTTATCACTAACTTTAATTTTTGCTATACTAACAATTAATTGTGCTAACCACTAACTTTTATTATTATTGTTATCACTAACTTTAATTTTTGCTATACTAACAATTAATTGTGCTAACCACTAACTTTCATTATTATTGTTATCACTAACCATTTAATATTTGTTATACTAACAACTAACTTTACTAACTTTATTAATAACTAACTTTAATTATTATTATTATTATTATTATTATAATGGAAGGTTATGCCTCCTACTTATTATTTAAAAAAAAAAAGTGGACGGCCGAAAAGCCCCACTTTATTTATTTATATATCATCTTTTGATATTCTTTTGTTTACTTTATGTGTTTTCCCATTATCTATTTGCATGTGCTATTTAATTTATGCACCTTTTATTTTCTTAAATGGATGTTCAAAACAAACAAAAAAAAAAAAAAAAAGAAAACCTCCACTTTATTTATTGTTATTTAATTTTTCTTTATTTTATGGTTAAACTCATTTCATTTAAAGAAATTAGCCATAAAAAAATATATATATATAAAATAAATCTGAGCCATGTTGTTAAGTCAAAATTTTTTAGTTCATGGTATATTGGCTGGAAACTGTCTCGTGCCCGCTTTTGAGCTGCTTCACCTGGTGAAGAGGGTCTGGCTGAGTAACAACGCCCCGTACCATGATCAAAGATTTTTATTTTTAAACTCTTTGATTCCTTTAAATTAACTTCTTATTAAATAAAAAATTAATTATTTTTAATTCTTTTATAAATTGAGTAATTCTTTAAATAATAAATATCCTTCATTAAACAAGAAAAATTAAAAAAGAAAAGAAAGATAAAAATCAAAAAGATAAAGAAAAGAATAATAAGATATAAAAAAAGAAGAAAGATTTTTTTTAAAAAATCATTAACAAATTTAATAAAAAAGACTTATAAGTTAAACTAATAATTGATTCCATAAAATAATAAAATAATAATTAACTAAATAATTTCCATATCCGCATGATCCGGCAGGATCTACGGTTTGGAAAATATCAACCTTTTTAAATAAATTAAATAAAAAGGTAAAAATCCATATTAACAATATGGATTAAATTCTTTAAAATTTCATCAAATTCCGTGTCCGGGTGACTCGGCAGAGTCCATGGTTCGGAATCAAATCTTCCGTGTCCAAATGACTCGGCAGAGTCCATGGTTCGGAAGTATAAAATTCTATACAAATTAACTTAAAAATCCACATTTCGACTAATTCAGTTAAAATTTCTAAATTAACTGAAAATTATTTAAAAGCAAAGTAAAACAAAATTAAAATCAACTAAGGTGCCAATTTTGGGCGCTATAACAATATTGTTTTAGCGTAACCGTACTCCCGATCCCCGAACTCTCGCAGACCAATTTTAAGGTGACCAATCGACCTAGGTAAACAGATTGGTGGCGACTCCCGAAAACCCGACGTTGCCACACCAGGCAACTTGCTCTTGACTATCATATCATCAACATAAACCTCCATGTTTCTCCTCATTTGGTCTTTGAAGACCTTGTTCATCAGCCTCTGGTAGGTGGCTCCTGCATTTTTGAGCCCGAATGGCATCCTGATATAGCAGTATGTTCCTTCCTCGGTGATGAAGGCAGTCTTCTCTTCATCTTCAGGGTCCATCCTTATCTGATGGTAGCCACTAAAGGCGTCTAGGAAACTTAGGAGCCCATATTCAGCAGTTGAATCTACCAGTTCATCTATTGGCGGCAGAGGGTATGAGTCTTTCGGGCAAGCATCGTTCAAGTTTCTGAGGTCGATGCACATCCGGAGTTTGCTGCTACCTTCTTTTGTGGCGATGACCACGTTGCTTAACCATTCGGGGTACTTGACCTCCCTGATAACTTCAGCATCTAGGAGACGCTGGACTTCGGTTTTGACAAAGTTGCTTTCGTGGGCTGAGATGCTTCGTTTCTTTTGCCGGACAGGCCTTGCTTCCGAACTTACTTTGAGGCTATGCTGTATTATGCCAAGGTTCACCCCCGGCATATCTTTTGGCGAGTAGGCAAACAGATCTTTATTTTCCAACAGAAAGGATACAAGATTTTCTTTGTCACCTTCGGCCAAGCTCTTCCCTATTCGGGTAGATTGACCTGGGACAAGCTCTATTGTTTCCGTTTCTGTTTTGGCGAGATCTTCTTCTTCGCCTTTTTCTGGTGCCCTTGCCTCCATTGTCTGCGCGAAGTTGCTTGCCGTAGTTTTTCGCGCTTTTACAAATACCTTTCTCACCTCAGCTTGGTCTATGAATACCTCTGCATCTCCATCCTTGGTGGCGAATGTGACAGTCAAGTACTTCACATCAGGGCGAATATGCAGATTCCCCATTGTCTGCCTTCCAAGGATGTCGTTGTACGAGGACGGGACGTTCATGACGATGAATCTCGCCATTGTGGAGGGGTTCAACTCAGCTGCTCCGTTCACCGAAGTCCCTTTCATCATCAGCGGGAGGTCGATACATCCGAGGACGGGGAGTTCGGGTGGTCCAAGCCAAAAGTGGGCGAGGTGACAGGCTTCAGTTCGCTGCCGGAGATGCCCAAGCTCGGCAGCAGGTGCGAGAATAAGACGTCAGCATTTGAGCCATCATCAAGCAATACTCTTTTGACGTCCCAGTTCCCTACTCTCGCCATAATCAGTAGCGGATCGTCGTGGGGGAAGGCGACGGTGGAGCCATCTTTGCGAGCCAGCTTCTTTGATGGACTTTGATACTCCATGACTGCAATTTCTCTGGCTTTCCGCTTTCTTTCCGATGATGGGAGCCCCGTGGTGATAGTTTAGATAACCCCTGCTGGAGGCGGAGGGCGCTTATTTGGACTTCTATTTCTCCGCCTGTCGGAGTCATAGTCCTCATCTTCGGCCCTTTCTTCCTCCATTTTTCTGTCTTTCGGGGATGGCATCCTCAGGTATTTTCGAAGTTGGCCCAGTTTTATCAGCGACTCTATGTACTTCTTCAGCTGGAAACAGTCTTCGGTGTCATGACCGTGGTCGCGATGAAACTGGCAGAACTTCTTTGCATTCTTCTTATTATCGGCGGTCATGGCCTTTGGTCGCCGAATCCGCGTCCCTTGCCTTTCCAGCGCCATGAGAATGTTGGTCCGTGAAGTGCTCAATGGTGTGAAACTTTGAGGTTTCCTTCCTCGCATCCTCCGAGGTCGTCCTGCGTATTCGGTAGGATGCCGAGCTTGTTGACTGGACTCTTCGGGGCGGTGGTGATCAGGCTTCGGCCCAGCCATTCTTAGTTCTTCGGCGGTCATGTGCTGTTCTGCTCTTCGGTAAAATTCTCCGAGGGTCTCCGGGGGGTCTTTTGAGAACTCGTAGAACAGCTGTGAGTCTCGCCGAAGGCCTCGTGTCATGGCAAGAATGCGGGTTTCGGGCCTGAAGTCTGGGACGCTCAGAGCTTCCCTGTTGAATCTTTCGACATAGTCTCGGATGGTTTCTCCATTCCTCTGCTCTATGTCGAACATCTGCACAGGCATCTTCGCCGTAGGTCTGCTCCCAATGAATTGCTGTGTGAAGGCCGTGGACAACTCCTGGAACTCAGTGATGGTCCCTGAAGGCAATGAATTGTACAACGCAGTTGCTGGCCCTGTGAGGGTGACTTCGAAGCACTTGCACATGGTAGCGTCGTCAGCACCGTGTATTATCATGCTGCGTCTGTACTTCGTCAAATGGACCTGTGGATCAGTACGGCCATCATAAATCTCCAACCGAGGTACTCTGAAGTCACCTGGCATGGCTGCCTCAACAACAGCCTGAATAAATGGCGAGTCATCTTCGCAGCATGTTCCCGAGAGTCTGGCCCAAACGGGTTTTCTGGCCACTTGTTTCTCCACTCTGTCCAGCCGTGCTAGTATCCTCTCCATCAGCATTGTGGCGCTAGGGCCTTCTTCAGGGAATGGAGATCGCCGGCGCCTCTTCGGGGGGCAAATTCGGCGCTGAGGGGATAAGGACCTCGGCTCAGGCGACGAACTGCTTCGCTGTGAGACTCTCGGTCGCTTGGACCCGGTTTGTCCCACAGGCCGTTTCCTGAGGGCTATATTTTCTGTGGATGATTCTTTGCGAGGGTCTCCACTCCCCGAACTGTGATGTGTAGACTTGGGGCTTTTCTCCCGAGAGCGTGTCGGTGAGGGGGGTCTCGGGGCCTGTGCTTGCTGTGGCCACCTTCGGTCGATCTGCTGGGTCATTTCAGACACGACCGAACGCTGAAAGTCCCTCAAGAAGCTCATGGTGATTACCAGAGGGCGGTCTTCCTCAGGCGCAGAAGTCCCTGGGAGTGTTTGCTCAGCAGCCGGTTGTATCTCAGGCGCGGATGAAGACTTCGGGAGCCTCTTGTCCTTAGAACGCCGAGTCTCAACGACGGCGATCTCAGAGCGGTTTCCCACAGACGGCGCCAAATGATGGCCAGGGGCCTCATCGTTTATAGTCATGGTGACTGGTGGAGAGACTTCTGGGAGGAAGAACGCCTGGTGGAATGGATAGCCCGAAGGAGAGTGCCTGAAAGCTCAGAAACAAAGGGTTAGGAGGCCCCCGGAGTGTTTTTCCGGGGGGGGGAGCCTCCGACGCCCAAGTCAGTGGTGGCTGAGAAAAGGCAAAGGAAATAGCACAAAGGGCTGAAGAGTTTCGCCTGGTAGTTTTCTCAGAGTGTGGGAGCAGTGTTCGGCCAACCAACCAGCCTCCTGCCCAGTATTAATTCCTGGTATTTATAGGAGCGCCTAGCCCGTTCAGATCATGACACGTGTTCGGTCGGATGTTCCCTGAGTTTCTGGGCGTAGGAGACAGATAACTGGTAGCAGGTTGTCCTGAGCCACGTGTTGAGATGGGCCATGATGTGATTCTGATGGCGTCCGTATGTCAAAGCGCCTATTCAGGCTACTTTATGACGTCTGTGACAGGACGTGTCAGAGGCTTCCTTAAATGCTTCCATAAATGCTCCTGCCGTATTCCCAAGGTCCCTGGGTGAGGTCGTCCTCTAGTTCGGACAGAGCCTCTTCGGGAAACAAGCCCTCAGTTCGGGGGTTCCCAGTTTCAGGGAGTTCTGCCTTCGGGGATATCATGTTCGGCTCGCTATGTCTGGTGCCGCTTTTCCGAAGGCGATATGTTCACAACCTTGGGGGGCGAGTAGTGTCCTCGGGGTTTCCTGGCATGCCGGGCTCGGAGCTCTTCGGCTATCTCCCGAGGTGCCTGATCGCACCTTTTCTCGGGTAGCGCTAGCTTCTTCTGGCCATCATTGTGGCAGGGAGTTCGGCCAGATAGAGGCGATAGCGTTTGGCTATCAGTTTCAGTGGTAAATGTTTGAAAGACTTAATGTGGAATGTGGTTGGAGAAACTTATGTGCAAGAATTTACTAAATGGATGAGTGTTATAAGTGATGAGGATAAAATAGCACACAATTGGTTGTCTGAAAGGGATCCACACCATTGGTTAAGGTCACACTTTGACACTTCTATCAAATGTGACATTTTACTCAACAACTTGTGTGAATGTTTTAACAAGTTGATATTAAAGGCTAGGGATATACCACTGCTATCATGCATGGAAATGATCAAACTCAGCCTTATGAATAAGATCCATGAAAAGAGAGATTTTAAGAAAAAAACAAAGTGGCTCTATATGTCCAAAAATTCAGAAGAAGTTAGAAAAAAGAAGCAAGATTCGGTCTTTTACATTGTTGACTGGTTTGGAGCTGATTAGTTTCAAGTGGGTTGTAACGGACACTTTTTTGTTGTTGACCTTAAAGCACAAACTTGTGCATATAGAAAGTGAGACCTATCAGGCATTCCTTGTCCTCATGCTATAGCTTCCATGAGGAAATAAAGCTTATCACCTGAATATTATGTAGCTAACTGTTACAAGATTGAAACTTATCTCAAAGCTTATGAGCATATAATCATGAGAATTAATGGATGTGAGGTGTGGCCCGAAGATAATGGAACTGAAGTGTTCCCACCTTCTGTTGGGCGACCTAAGGCTGGGAGGCCCAAGAAAATGAGGAGAAAGGCAGCAAATGAGATTGAAGCTCAAAAAATAAAAGCTAAGTTATGAAATAAGGGTGTCAAAATGCATGGCAGAGTTTGTGGAAGTGGATACCATAATGCATGTCATGCCCAACTTAGCCCCTAGCCCATTCGGGCCCAACTACATAACCATGCAGCGGAATTCCATATAAGGGGCATTTATTCCTTATCAAAACATATGGGCATGAACCCCAAGACATTACCGGTGCTAGCTCATTAATTACTTTCTCTTGATATTTTATTGCTCTCAAAACAAGCTAGCACCCAAGTGGAATTTATGTGTTCATTTCATGTTTGTTATCAAACATAGCCAAGTACATACATGGCAATCAAAACACTCATCTACGTTTTGAAACTTATTTTTCATGCATATGCCTTGCATGCTTACATGTGTCTTGGTGATCACTAGTGCACATATACACTTATGTATCCATTTTCATGCTTTTCCAAGTTCACTTGCATTTTCTTCCTTAAGTGCAGATACATGGCCCAATATTGCATGCTTCCAAAATAAACATAGGCTTGTGGACTCTTTAGCACTTAAACATTAGCATGTGGCCGAATTTGCCATAGAACATACTCATCTTCACCAAATTCTTATTTAAGCCAAGACAAGCATTTAGATTCATTTCCAACATGCTTAAGTTCCAAGAATGCATATAATCCATAAATCATGCATGGGCCTCGGTAAGTCCACAAAAAGCAACAAAAACTCCAAGAGTCCAAAGTCCAACATACAAGTCATTAAAACACATGCATGGCCAAATTTAGGTAAGTCCATAAGTTTGGTCATTAAAGTGATACCAACTAAATATACATGCTTATCAAGCAAGCCATAGTTCCAAAATGCCATAGAACACAATTTTCCACTTTAAGACTTTGTTCCCACTAGCTCTAAGACACCTTGTCCTGCACACAAAGTCCACACTTATTACCTTGATTTACAAGCAACTCATAGTACTTAGAATACTTAGAATATTGAGTAAATACCATACATATGCATTATACCTTTACCAACAGAAAGAATATACAATACTCTTGACCTTAATGCCTTTCAAGTAAGCCTTTTCTTACAAAAGTAGAGGAGGGCGGGTGAGTTATAAACTCAATAAGGATTCCGTATAGCTCTTAAAGCCTAACATAGCCAAGACTAACATGGCAAAATATACTCCAAGCTCCTGAAAAGAAAACACTAAAACAAAGAAAACACAAGATACATGCATATAACAATGATAATGATAATTGGGGGTTAGCATGCACATCCAAACATAGAAGCACATAAAAACACACACCACTTAACTCCTTATTCCCCTTATGGGCATAGCAAGCATGATTCATAACACTTATTTCTTAGGTTAACCATTTTATTAATCCATTTTAAATCTGAGCTCTTTATACTTGGGAATTGAGTTGGCCGACTCAATTCCTAACCGTAATACTTGCACGGAGTGAGCTAGCACAGAGTTGCCTAAGCAACAAAACATAGTCCTCTGTAGCATTCTTAGGATCACATGGCATCCAATATCTATCACCCAAGGGCCCAAATACTCAAAAAGTATAAGAATCCTTACCAAAACCATTAGCAACTTTTGTTGCCCGAAAGCTTTAGAAGCTTAGCTCTTTGTTTTTCCTTGCTTGTTGTAACTAGAACTTCTATTCTAGCTTAAGATCCTACGAGGGCAGAAAGTTAGCAAGCCATATTCTTGCTTGACATAGCTTAGAAACATGGGAAATACCAAGAACACTTGGTAGAACACACAATACCTCAATCGAAGGAAGTATGGCTGAATCCATCGGCTTGATTTCCTTCAAGCTCTTGCTCATCTTTTCTTGAATTCACCACTTGATTCCTTGCCTTGGAAGGCTTTAAAAGCTTATGTGTATAAAAAACACAAGCTTTAAACACAAGAATGCCAAGAACAAAACTTGGTCGAAACTTCATTTGGTTGATGGTTTCCAAAAACGTCTCATTCTTTCAATCTACTTCTTGATTCTTGCTCGGGGTGTTCTTAAAAGTTTGTAGACACCAAGAACACTTGGTAAAAGCTCAAGGATACTCAAGAATGAGTCTTGGCTGAATTTAGAAGGAAAAAGAAGTTTAGAAGGGTGTTTTAGAGTTTAAGGCAAAATTTGAAAGAGAAAATAAGGGAGTTGTAGTGAGAGAGTGTAGAGAGAGATGGGGAGGAGTGAAATGAAGTAAATGGGAATGTATTTAGGCATGTATGGAAAAAATTTGAGGGGAGAGAATGTGGGAGATCGTGTGATTCACATGAGGGTGAATGAGAGACAAAGTAGGAGATAAATTGGAAGACTTTGGTGAAAGTTGGGAGAATTTGTCAAAAGTGGGGGACAAGTAGGTGGATGAAGGAATCCTAAGTGATGAGTTGGAGGGGAGGTGGATTAAAATAATGGAAAATGGAGGAAGGTGGCAGCCATGGCATCCAATGCATTTAAAATTGGCTAATTCCTTCCTTAGTCCTCCAATCTTTTAAATTCGGGCAATTGAGCCCAACTACTAAAATTCCTTTTGTCAAATTGAGTCCCTTACCTTTGAAATCCACCATTTATACCATTAATCTTCTTGGCCTAGGCTAAGCTTAATTTCTAAGAGTGTCCAACACTTACATATATCCATTCCTCATTTAATTCAGTGTCTCCTGAGCTCAATGAGCTCAATTCCCAAATTAGGAGAAAAAATTCTCCTCATAGCTCGAGGCTTAAATCACTTAGGATTTTAAGGGGTATTACAATGCAAGGTTTCATAAAAAGAAAACTTGTGCATCAATTAAGAGTAGTCAACTTGTGATTACATATTCTGTTTTGTACACATTTTCTTATGAGTCTTTGTAATGAGTTCTTCCTTAGAGTTGTCCCCTTTTTGGCTATGCAAGGTTCAAGTTAGAGTGGATAGTACAAGTCAGGCACATGTTCAATTGTCGCAGCCATTGCCATAAAGGCAAAAACTTCCAGTGAGTTTAAGTCACCCTTGCTTGGTATAATGAAATGGACATACTCTGAACTACTTGTTGACATTATGTTTTTTCCAGGTTATAAGAGGGGCAGAAGGAGGGATAGAGGTGATGAGCCAACCAGCACCTAGGACTACTAACCAGTAGCTTGGACACCAAGGCCAATGGATATTTTGTTGCTTGGATGACATACTGTAAACATCTAAATTAGATAGGCTTAACATGTGGGGTGAACAACTGAGTTATCTTCTGGATATTTTGTACAAATGCAGTTTTTGAACTACTGTAAGGCTCTCATTTTTTTAGTCTTATTAAGTTAAAAAGAATGTATATGAAGTTCAAGTGGTATTATATTATTCTCCTATTCTCTTTGTATTTGATCATTGAACTTTGTTTTTCCACATATCTTACAACAACCCTTCAACCTAGTAAACAGAAACATAAGTCAGATAAAGCACTAAGCATTACCAAAGGCTTGAATGCAACTAAGACCATTTCATTCATTTCAAAACATAGTACAAGGCATCATTTTCCCATCATCACAACTCCTATTAAAACAATAATAGCAAATGCATTGAATAACAAGCTCATTATAAGCCATTCCTTTGTTCTACCTACAACATCTTCAAACCTTTTTAATTTCAGACTAACATAGTGTTCAAGCCAATCTAACTTCAAGCACACATTCTCTCCAACATAACTACCTACAAAACCATCCCCTATCACTCCATTCCTTTTGCCACTTTGTCCACTAGAATGCCTCTATCCCCCTGCTTCATTCATGATTCTTTGCACATACCAACCCAGAAACCTATATTTGTTGTCAGCACAACAATAATACAACTTATTTGGATTTCTTTCTAACTAGGGTTGAAAATTGGTCAGGCCGAGCTCGAGCTGAAAATAGGCCATGCCGAGCTCGAGGCTACTGGGCTCGAGCTCAGCCCCTTTGATATTCGGTACTACTCGGGCTCGAGCTCGAATTGCTCGAGCCCAATTTTTTTAGGCTCAAACTTGGTTCGTACACTCGGTGGGCTCGAATGACACATATGAATCTTCAGTACCATAATTACACCTTATAACAAAGATGAGGGACCAAATTTGCAATTTTCTAGAGAAAAAAAAATTAGAAAACATATCCCAAACTTTATAATCCTTTACTATTCTACCCCAGTGTTGCAAATTTTACAATTGAGTCATCACCTTGACATCTTACTCACCTTTACTGCAAAGCCACCATAGTCCATCATCTAACGGTTTCTATGTTGATTTCTGGGTCACTGAAGTTCAAATCGACAGGAAAGCATAAACCTAGATTCGTGATCTGACAGGAGAGAAGAAACCTAGATTCAAATCAGTAGGAGAGCAGAAACCTAGATTCAAACACACATCATGAAATTGGTAAGAGAACAGAAACCTAGATTCATGATCTGGCAGCGGCGACGATTCAACCTTGGGCGCGTGCTGATGAAGATTCAAGCTTGGGTCACACAAATGATCTCATCTTTGGCATCCGACGTCTAACGTTCGGCATTTTCTTGGGGAGTCGGCCCTTGGCCGTCCTTTGTAAAGCTTGGAGCGTCAGGTAAGCAAGGCTGAAAGTGTCGATAAGCGAGCTGGAGGCACGATCCTTGGTGGTGGCCGAACGAGGAATGACTAGGTGGATGAGAATGGGAGTCGGGCAAGCAAGTTTTAGGAATTAGGCAGATTAGGGGATGAAGGGAATAAGGGTTTGGATCTAGGGCCTCTCAAGCCCATGAGCTCATAGGGCAAAGTACATCCAGGCTCAAGCTCGGCCCAAAAATGTATTTGAGCCCATTTTGCTGCTCGAGCTTAATTAGGCTCAACTCAAATTACTTGAACTCGAGCTACCCGAAAAAAGCCCGGCCTATTTTTACCTCTATCTCTGACCCATAAACCTTAATCACAGCACGAAGTCCACATTTGCACCATTTGTTTTCAAAGCATTGCCTTTCAGCTTTTGCCTTATTCAAGCTACTCAAAGACATTTTGCATATATCACAAGTTCTCAAAAAATTATAAAAGCCCATCAACCAACATTAACACTTGCAGCACCAAAATCCCTAACTACACTATATTTCTTCAATCAAACTATAATGTTCATAAAACACAGAATTGGAAGGAACATTACCTGATTATGCGACTAAAGAGAAAATTTTCAAACCTTCCCTCCTCTTCGCCTCGTTCGTTTTGCACTTGCTTGCCCTGATTTCATATCCTTCTTACCCTAGCAAAGGACGTGGATTGAGGAAGTTGAAGAACAAGTACTGCCTAGGTTTTAAATCCTTAAATTTGGCCCACCCAATCCCAGTTCATCATCCACGTCAACTTTCCATCAGACACAAATGGCTCCATTAGATTGTAGAACGAATTAGCAACATTGTGAATGTTTAGGGACTATGAATGCAACATTCGATTGTTCCAAGACGAATAAGCAACATGGTCATAGTTTAAGGAAAACTATTGTCTTTTGCCCTTTAATAAAGGAGTAGTTAAAACAAATTTTATCCTAAACTATAGTTCTTTCAAGAGAATTCAACTAATTTTAAAGATGAGTCAGAATGTATTTACCTTTAAATTTTAAAATAAATTATAGGTATTTTACAATTTTAATGAGTCAAGGCCCCTACTAGCTCATTTTTAGTTTTGTCCCCGCTAAGAATACTCTAGAATAGAGTTATACATAGTTGTAGTCCTTAAATTTCTAAGGGTGACCCCCATTTAAAAATTGGTCTAATCCCTTATATAGATTATAGTTTTAGGAAAGTTTCTATTGTGACCCATACTTAGTCATGTCCACGCGTGCTGTCGAGTGCATAAGAAATAAAAGCTTGAAAGTATCATTTCATGTGATTATTGCGCACATCCTTGCCAAGTCCATACAATGTCCTTAAGAGAGGGCTTCAATTCTTGGTAGCAAAATCTCTTGTACTCGTACGTATCCCCCGCCATTTTCTTCAACTCCACCACATAAAACGATGGCGTCACCTCAAAAATATCTGCATCTATCTCGAGCTGCCCTTTTCTTCCTTCCCTCAACCCAAGTAATTTTACAGTCCCATCCTTTTCCCAGCACTTAAATCTCTCCGCCACCGCAATCTCCTCGAATTTGGTGACGATCTCAGACACCGGTCTCCTTGTTGTGAACCGTGCCACCTTCTTGTCCGAATCCTCCTCGAATAGGCCCGACAGGTCGAACCCTTTTGAGAGAGAGATTATGTTGAAGGCGTTATAAAAGGTCGGCCTCACGAGGCTTCGTGACTGCAAGCTCACTCTGCGACTCGAACTCTTGTCACGTTCTAGTGAGTCGTAGTTGCTGTCTTCGAACGAGGCGTGGACGTCGCTGATCATCAAATCTCTCCATTCCGGTTTGGGTGTTGGCGGCGGTGAAGCTACGTGCTTAAACCCTTTCTTGAACCAACAGTTCTCCATCAACTTGGCGACGGTAATCCTTGTGCTCGGGTGGGGGTCGAGGATCCGGGAAAGGAGTTTCCGGACCTCTGACGGGAACCACTGCGGGCACTTGAATTCTCCCTTGCTTATCTTCCGGTACAAGTTCATCAAATTGGCGTCTTGGAACGGCAAATGCCCGGCGAGGAGCACGAAAAGCACCACCCCGCAAGACCAAATGTCCGCCTTGGCACCGTCGTAGCCTTTCTTGCTCAAAACCTCGGGAGCCACATAAGCAGGCGTCCCGCACGTAGTGTGCAACAGCCCGTCTCGACGCTGCGACTCCCGGAGCGCACTGAGCCCGAAATCGGAAACCTTGAGGTTTCCCTTCTCGTCGACGAGGAGATTCTCCGGCTTCAAATCCCGGTGGTAGACACCCCGGCTATGGCAATAATCAATCGCTGCGACAAGCTGCTGGAAGTACTGACGCGCCGCGTCTTCCTTGAGGCGGCCTTTGGCGACCATGTTGAAGAGCTCCCCGCCACGGACGTATTCCATGACGAAATAGATCTTGCGCTTGCTGGCCATGACCTCATGGAGGCGAACGACGTTGGGGTGCTTCACAAGGCGCATGACGGATATTTCTCGCTTGATCTGGTCGACAAGGCCGACCTTTAGGACCTTCTCTTTGTCGACAATCTTGATGGCGACGCTCTGGCCGTTGGAGGTGTTCCGGCCGTAGTAGACTTTGGCGAAGGTGCCTTGACCAAGAAGGCGACCCAGCTCGTACCGGTGCATGAGAATGGTCCCGTTCTTGTCCATTTTTCAGATGATTTTGAAGAAGAACGGAAGGGCTTTGGTTTGATATTGGGTGGTTCAAGCCATTGTTGATCTGCGAAAAGGCTTTGATTCTCGTCTAAGGAGAATCGGTGGAAGAGATTGATCGGAATCGTGTACTGCTTCTCTCTTTGTTGGAAAAAGCTCGTCCATTATTTGCTGAAATCCAGCCACGGTTAAAACGGGTTGTCGGGTAAAAATAGGAGGTAGAGTACTTAACTTTGTGTTTCGATTTGATTGGATGTGATTTTCTGACTCATTTTGAAGTAACCATATCTTGCGGTGTGGAGCCTATGTTAATGTTACGACTATAATAAACCTGCTAACTCATGGAGTTTGGGAAAATCCGCTGTATCTTAAAGATATTAGTCTTCAGCCTTCACTTACAACATGGAGATACTACTAAATATACCAAAATGAAAGAGGGGACAAGGAGGCAACTGCCTCTGCTTAATTATAAGATATTCCTTATCATTTTTTTTATTGGTATTCAAAACCATGTGTGCTCAGGAAGAGTTTAATGAAAGTAATAAGAATATCTCAAAAATATACACCACTTTGCATGTTTCTTGTAACCTGAAGGACATTGAGTTATATTAAAAATTTTTCATTTATAAGAGGCAAATGTTAGGAGTGTTTTGAACCCCAGCTTTAGCCGAGACTGTGACCCCAACAACCAACTGAGCTGGCTGAACGAGAGAAGATGTTCCGCTTGCTTTCTATGATGTGGAAAAAGGTCAATAAATCAGTTCGGTAGAAATTAACTAAAGTGCATTAACATGTTTTATCGATCAGAGATGTTGACTGGCTGTGATATCCACGCAATGTGGGCTTATTTGCCCACAGAGTGGGGTTTATAGACTTCTCTCTCTCTTTCTCTCTCTTTCTCTAGATTGTGGCTTTCTTTACAATCTTTCTCTACTTCCTCAAACTTGTGGATTTCTTTGAAATTTTTCTAGGTTCTAAGTTCTTGCTATTGAAAAGAAGGGAATTGAGAAAAGAAAATGCCGAATTTTTCTTTTTTTTTTTTTCTAGTTTTTCGGATGTTCCTTTGAATAATCCTTGTATGTTTCAAGTTTCTACAGAACCTCTACATCAGCGTAGCTACGGCACTTGCAACCTCTCTCATAGTAGCCACAATCACAGCAACCATAGGTCTGTAGTGGCACAATCCACCATAGCCACTGCTGTTTCCGCAACTATAGCTGCCCTGTTCCAACTAGTTTCAGTTGCCAAAACAAAAGATTCCCCCATCTCTAGTCTCCTTCGCCTACAGGTACCAAATCTCCAAAATTCCCCCATATTTGGTTTCCTCAACGAACTCCACCGCTAGAACAGGGCTACCCACATAATTATGGAATAGACGAATCGAAGCTTGATCAACATATGTTACTCAATGGGCTAGCACGAACAATGGTGGGGTTACCACAGAATCTGAGCAGAGAGGAGATGGAGGCTTATCTATAACTAAGGGAGTATATTACAAGGTACAAGGTTACGGCTGCTGTCGAATACCCCGGAGAAGAGAATGATGGCATGTTGTAATTATTATGAACATTGGATGAAAAAAACAGTTGGGTCAATGGTGTGTTTGGCCCAGACACTAAAAACATATTAACCCAATTGAGTTAAAATGAAACGAACTGGCTTAAGTGGACAAGGTCCATTTCGATTGTTGGTTTTAGGTTTATGTTCAACCAGTCGATAGTATCATATCCGCTTTTTGCACAGAGACACATCCATCGCTCTGCGGAAATCTTGCGACAACTCACAAACAGTAACTGTATATCTTAAGAGAGGCAGAAAAAGGACAGGACATGGGGTTGTTGGTAATGGTGTTGCTCTTGCAATCCTAATTGCACGCTCGCGTACAGGCAATACAAGTTTCTCAAAACATAAATATGGTTGGCATCAGTTCATTACCGTGAAGGTCATAGAATTAAATGCCCTAACGTCGAAGCAGACAATTCTCATGGGGAAACATCTGTCCTAGAAACTTGTCCTCGCGAGATACTAATGATGCTCACTTACCTAGTGAAGGACTCGCACGGTGATATGACTATTGAGACAGAAGCGTCTGTTCTTTGTAATGAGTGCGTTCATTGCCTGAGTTTGTGACGGGAAATGTACTAGTGCCATCTTTGAACCAGCAAGCCCCTGCCTGGGAGAAAGCTGGATGGAGGATGGATCATATTCACAGCCAGAAAGGAAGCGTTCTACGTCTTCTGGAAGGGCATTTTGAGGAATCCCTTGGAGCAAGACCTGGAAAGCAAGTACTTGAAAATTCAATGGAAAATACTTGCCAACATTGTAAAGATATACATTGTTAACACAATTAGATGTCACCATGCGTGAAGTGGAAGCCATAAAGATCTTGATAATTCAAAAAAAAAAAAAAAAACAATCCCTGACACTTTGAAAACTTAACTGGCCTAAGCTTCATCAACTTAACTAATTGATTGACTGGTTTCTTTTCTTGCGCTGATGTAATTCCTTGGTATCAAACAGTAAAATGGTCCTGATAAGATTTCTATTCATGATAAAAACAAGTGTCTGGGAATCTCTCAAAACTCATCAAGACTTTGACAAGACTTGAACACTGCCAGGTAAATGGTTCCTGACATTTCTTTAGACCCTAAGAAAGAAAAAACATGGAAAACTAATTGGAGAGCTACAAAGAGAACATACAGTGTTGATCTTAATTTGAGGCCTGGTAGCATGGGCAAGGGTAGCACAGCCAACCACATTTTTTGGAATGCAAAGGTAATCAGCTCATCACAACAAATAATGAGCTGAGCTCTTCTGTAGACATTTATGCTTATTTCCAGTTACATGTTTCTTCGCTTCACTCACTATCTGGTAAAGCATAGCTCATTCCATTGCTGCTTAATGATGCTTAACTTTTAGTTACAATGGCAGCAGTTAAGAGATTACTTCCTGAAACCTAATGGAGTAAATGTGCAATAAAACGAAGCAAGTCACTATGTCACGTAGATCCCTCTTGTCCTCCTAAACCTTCTATACTTCTGGTGCCCAAAGGTGAAGACAGCAGCCAGCCAAAAGTCCAAGTCTAAACCGTTGCAAGAACACAAATTCGCATTTGGTTGATAGCCAACATTAGTAGCAATGCAACATCACTTCCATTCAACACAAGCTTCTTTTTCTTTTCCTCTTAATTCTTTTGCTTGAAAGAAACTAGTTGAGCTAGAATGAACAAAAACTAATGAAATAACATCTAGACAACGGGCAATATGCGACTTACAGTTCTCCCATTGTAAGGTTTTAGAATATCCCACTGGGAAGCCTCAACCTGAAGAATGGAAGGAGAATGTCATTACATTAGTGGATAAAGAACAAGTTATCCTATGTGACAGTGCAAACACTGCATTACCCTCTCTAGCTTGTAGAAGGGGAGATTCCTTATCGTCCTCACTGCTTCGCCATACACAGCTGGACTTCGGAATCGCACCAACCTAGCAGCAACACAGCACAACACAACAGAACAACCCTTAAGACATACCTCTACCATAGGAATCAAACTGCTATAGTATTTCCTATAGCACAAACATGAATAAGAGCATCACAATTCAAAAACAGCTGAGCAACAAGAATAATACATTGCAAGAGGGAAAAAGGACCGGCTATAGCTGACTTTAACATCATCCTCCGTCAACTTAGCCTTCTCCAGCAGGCTAATAACATCGCTCTTCATTGTGTTCCTCGAGATGCCCATGATTCTCCCGTACACAAACCCTGAAATTTAAACCCATACAAGAAAAAATCAAGGTCCAAAGACCCTGAACACTGAGCTGGAACTAAATCATTTTCTCGCAAACGTTAAATTCCCAGGAAACCAACCTTTCTCCGAGGCTTTGATGAACTGATTGACTGTGGCATCATGCTCAGTCGCCGGAGACGATACCTGCGGCGGCTGTTCACCTTCTGCAGAGAAAAATCTCAGCGATCCGGTAAAGAACCAAGGCAGGGAACGAGCGTTGTTGGTCGTCGGGTGGAGAGAAGCGCTTGATTTGAAAACGTTTCGGAGGAGATTCATCTTCTTGTTATTCGGCTGGAATCCAGAAAATGGTGTGGCGGCAAAAATTAATAGATGCCGGCGACGGCCAAAGAGTGGCGACTGGCGACTGACGAGGCCGAGTAAAAAAATAGGAACAGGGGGTTGGCAGGTGAGCAGGGAGATGGGGTTGATGCGGTTATGGGCCATGGACTTGGACAAAGTAATGGGCATGGGCTGGCGGGTTGGCCCAGTATTAGTTTTACTCAATATATTACTCTTTCTATAATAACAAAAATAGTCCCCGCACCTTTGACTGCATTGGTGGGAGATGGACCTTTGATACTCTCGACTAGGATTCAAGTCATCCCTTCCTCCTTCTTTTTCTTCTAACTTCTAAATGGTGCCGAGTTCTTTGCATCATTCAAGTTTTTTTACATAAATTTTACTTAAATTTATTAAAATTAATATTTATTAAAAAAATTTAAAAAAATTTATGTTTAGAAACTATAGAACTAGTAGTTTTAAATATGATTTTTTAAAGAAAATATTTAGAATTTATTAATATAAATAAATTTAAGTCAAAAAACTGAAATGGTACAAAGAACTTAAAACAGAAGTAGTATTTTGTAATTTAGTAGCAGGCTTAATATTTATCCCTCTAATGCCATAACAATTATTTAACATTGGCAAATTGCACTTTAACTTAGACTTCTGTTTTCCCTTTTATACTGCTCTAACTTATACTCTCTTTGTCCCACTAATGTTGAGTGGAAAAGTTTGTGTTGTTTCACTTTTACCTTTAACTTTTTACACGTAAATTAAAAAAATTGAAATATGTGAATATTAAAATAATACTTTGAAGAGTAGTATTGTAAAGCAAGTTACTAAATATAAAAATATTTCAAAATTTTAGATGGTGAAAAAAATGGAGAAAGATTGGTGAGACAGAGGTGTGAATTGTATGGAAGCCAACTCTAGTAAGCTTTGAGCAAGTGGTGGTAATATCTTTTGCAAAAACTTATAATTAAGCTCCTGAAATTTTTCCTAACCTACATTTTGCATCCTTATTTTTGAAAACCTACAATTTACCCCATGTTTATTTTATATTATCTGATAAAAACTTCTGAATCTGTAATTTAAACTATACGATAGTTATCTCCTAATAATTTTGATCTCTTTAATATTTTTTTATAATTAATAGACATTTTTAAGTTATTAGTTTTTCCTTTTTGTAAATACATTTTTCTCCTTGTAAATGTATATCAGTATTTTTTTTAAGGTTGGTTAGCTGTAAAAAAAATATATAAAAAATCTTGAAATCACTGGAACATAGTTATTATACAGTTTAAATTAAGATTTCAAAAGTTGCTATCAGATATTATAAATGATATAGATAGTAAAATAAAAATTTTTAACAATAAAAGGGGTAAAGTGTATGTTAGATCAAAGGTGGTTTTTGTAAGTTTCCTATCTTTTGGCATGGCCGAGACGAAGTGGCCAACTCCTCGTTCTCCCTGTCTCCATGCAAACCCATCATTCAATACTTTCGCCTTTCTTATTCTTTTTCAAAACTATCAGTACCGGTAATTAGTTAGTAGCAAGAAGATAATAATATGGCTTAATTTAAATTACTCTATAGTCGTATGATAAAATGCTTAGACTTGTGCCTTTTAGTTTACTTGTTTTTGGGTTATTTTACACAAAATGCTTAGAAGCGTGTTTTTACTTCCTATCTAAGTTTGGATTAAATAAAAATAATTTATTTTTATTTTTATGAATATTGTCCGCAACTAATACCATTTGAAAGTAATTATACTTACTATGTGTCGTGCTCTTTGCATCATTTCACCTTTTTAACTTAATTTTAATTTTAATTTATTTATAATATATTTTTTATTTAAAAAAATAATTTAAAAGCTATAATTCTCCCTTTATTATTTATTACACTCATATACTCAAATGTTGAAGATAAAAAATTAAAAAATAATTCAAAAAAATAGTGAATGGTGGAAAAAATTTAGGACATTGGAGTATATATGTATAATAGTAACTCATTGGATAGCATCTTTATAATGTAATTAAATTTTTATAAATTTTCCCCACTCAACCAGAAAAAACAAAACCTCATAGAGACTTGATCATATTATAAAAATATGTTAATTATCTAACCTGCTTCCTACCTTTACCATCTTTTGATTTGTTTTGTATTCTCTATTTTGATTCCTAAAAAACATTTTAATTATTAAATTTATATAGTATTGATTTTAAATTAATATTAATTGTAAAAAAACCATAAAAAATTGTTGGAGTCGTTAAAGGGACTCATGCTTCAAAGGCTCTTGGCCTTAATGGATATATGGCTATAGTCTATTAGCACAATTGGGAAATTATTGATGTTGATATAGCTGCTGCAATCTTATCATTATTTGAATATAGTGATTTACTTTCTGCTCTTTTGCAACTATCATTCACTTGATCCCTAAACATGCCACATGCCTATGCTTCTACTGCAAATGATTTTAGACCAACTTCATGATGTTCTTTACAAGTTCATCTCTACAATCTTTTATTTTGCCTTCTATTATTTATGATAGTCAAGGGGCTTTTATTAAGTTGAGATTTATTGCTGATAATATTTTGCTCTGTCATAAAATTATGAAGGGTTATAGTAGAGGAAATATCAAGCCTTTGTATTTTGACTTAAGGAAGGTTTATGATATGTTGGATTGGAATTTCTTAGAGCAATTTATGCTTAGGCTTGAGTTCCTTGTGTAGTGGGTGAATTAGATTATGTGCTGTGTTAAATCCTATTCTTTTTCTATTATTTTGAATGGAAATCTTTATAGCTATTTTAAAGGTAGAAAGGGTGTGAGGCAATAGGGTCCCTTTCCCCTCCTTTTATTTGTTCTAACTATGGATTACTTGTCCATGGCTATAAGGAAATGTTTGATGATAATTATGTTAATTATCATCTTAAGTGTAAAAAGATTTATATACTTATCCAGGGCTTTAGGGAAATGTTTGCAGATGATATCATGATATTTGCAAAAAAGGATCTTAATTCTACTAGAGCCATTCGACATTGTTTGGAAATGTTTTCTAGGACTATTGGTTTGGTTATTAATTATGAAAAGAGCAAGGCCTTTTTTGGTGGGGTAGATGAGAATATTGGAAAAGAGATTTTGACATGATCCCCGTGCCCCTGCCCGGGATACCCTGTGAGCGTTTGTCTCACGGTGGATTGTAATTGGCTAGCTGGTTATGTGTGTGGATTAAATCCAATGCTACTAGTTGATTAACCTAGAAATGCAATATGTATGCACTTATGCTTTGACTTGGTTTATTAAAACCATAAAACATTTAATCATTTAGACATTTAGACATTTAGCCGGCTAAGTAAAATTCTATATAAATAAATACAAAATGCCAAAGCATATCAAAATCAACCTTTGAGTGATTAACTACACATACACCGCTCGTGAAAGCATTTATACATAAGTAATTAATGCTCTCACCCAGAGAACAATCCCCTGAGTCAAGGACTCTTTATAACATAAATACTGGAGGCAAAATAAAGTACTGTATCAAAATACAAGACTTTGCTGAGATCTTTTACCCTAGCTCCCACTTTGGACTCCTGTCCCAGTGGCGAGTCTCACAAGTCCTTTGCCAAGTGCTACTAGGCTCTGCAGCCAAAGGAAGAAGCAAGTTAGTACCACAACCTGACCAACAGACCAACTAAACACTTAAGCAAGCTAGAAACTTAAAGTTTCTCAACTACCGTACCTTTACAGACAAAAAGGTACTACCGCGATAATCCTCAGCGATTATCCGGTCCTGCTACTTCAGACTCTGCATAACAAACAGGGAGTGAGAATTCAACATTCTCAGTAAGGGTCTTCGATGTACCTGCAAGAAAAAGCTAGGACTCTGGTTGCGAGCTCACACAGCATGAGGGTACTAGTCATATATATATATACTAGGTCCGTAAACCTCTCCTCAAGTAGTCCTCTGTATCAGGCCAAGTGCAATCACTTAGCAACTTGACACATATACAGGCCAAGCGCAATCACTTAGCAACCTGACATATAGGCCAAGCGCTATCACTTAGCAACCTATCATATGGCTCAAGGGCGAACCTTAGCAAGCCTCATTCAAACATAGAACCTCTCACCTAGTTGTTATGCAGGGGAATTTATGATGGGACTTGTAGACTAGGCCGCAGGGCCTCTTTGATGTAAACTAGATGAACAAGGTTTCGCCTCGTGGCCTCGTGGCTCCGGCACGGCTAGGCCGACGAGGGTTCTAAACCTCTCACCTGAGCTATTGATAGCTAATTAAGTTCAATTGCAACATTTGTTTCCTTACTTGTTGCCTAAGCAACTTACTTACCTCAAACAGTTCAAGAAAACTCATACTTCCGGTGGGACTTTCGGAAGTCTCGGAGTACCATCGGGATCCTCGGACCCTTAGGCACGTTCCGAACCTTCCGTAGTCTCGGTCGGGTCAACGCAGCAAAAAGTCAAACCCCCCATTTTCTTGTGTTGGCGCCGCGTCGCCAAAGGCAAAAAGGAATTGGCGACGCGTCGCCAACGAACAAACGTTCTGTGACATAAAATTGAATTGGCGACGCGTCGCCAATTTTCGGGCCAATTGGCGCCGCGTCGCCAATTCTGTAGAAATGCAGAATTTGGCCGTTTGCTGCTACGAACTTTGGCAACCAAATACATATAGCAAACATGCATCAAAAGTTACCAAATTTCATACACATGAAGTACATGTTGCAGGGAACAAAACCAACTATCAAAGCCAAACTATGATGCATTAGAAGCATCAAACCAATCCTTCGAATTTAGCTAGTCCATCATAATTCCCAAAACGTTTCTTCATACCATAACCAAAAATTACTCAACTTTCTCAATCCATTTCAATCCAAAAGCAATCCAACAACTTAAAAACACTTTCTCCCTTACCTTAACACCAAGAACAAGCAAGAATTCAAACCCTTCCTCTTCCAAACAAGCTTCCAAAGTTCTACACAAAACCATACCAAAACAAAGCTCTAAAACATCAAAAACACATCTTTCAACCAAAACCCAAGCTTCCAATCAACCCATTAACACGAATTCAATCAAGAACATAAATCATACCTCGTTCAAAAATAGGGGATGGAGAAAAACGCCCTTTCAAGCTTCAAAAACATGGATTTAAGCTTGAAAATCACTTCTCCAAGCTTATACACCCTTAATTGCACATTTTGGCACCAAGATCACTTGATTCCAAGTTCAATTTGAGAGAGAAATGAGTGAGGGAAGCTTAAGAACGTGTTAATGGCAGCTTCTCCCCCTCTTTCCCTTCTTAAACCCTCACTTAGCAACCAAGATCACCAAGGTTTCAAGTTAAGTGCAATTAGGTCCCCCATCTTTGTAACTTAACAGTTCTTGATTAAATTCTTGTCTATTTGTTGAGTTTGAGTTAAGGTTAAAAGTTAAGTTCTAAAAATTCATTTTAAAACACTCGGGACTCGTCCCGGCCACTCAGGGTGCAAAATTACCATTTTGCCCCTGAACTTAGTTCAGAGCTTTATTCTTGTCGGAACTTAGTGAACTTTGGCAAACTTCTAAATTCTTGCTAGGCAAACTTAAATTAAACTTCTAAACTAAATTCTAAAGTCCTTACCTCCCACTAGAAGGGCCGTAACAGATTTTGATGCCTCTAAATATGTTAAAAGGTAGTTTGCCTAGCTAGTATTAGGTGTTCTTCTTGTGGATAAAAGATCGCAAACTAATCATTATAAGCTCTTTGAGGAAAAAATCCTGCACAATCTGAATAGTTGGGCCAATATGTTTTTGTCATATGCTGGTAGAGCTCAGCTGATCAAATTAGTGATCTTTAGTGTGCAGGCTTATTGGTCTGCTATGTTCCCCATCCCTAAAACTATATTGGGGCAAATAGAACACTGTTGTAGAACTTTTCTGTGGATGAGCTCTATCACTAGTACAAAATATCCAATTGTTTGGAAGTTTGTTTGTGTGCCTAAAGAGTTAGGTCATATAGGCATCTTTAATTTGTTTGGTTGGAATGATGCCGATAATGGAAAAAATCTTTGGCATTTGATGGAGGATAAAGAGAGCCTATAGATTAAGTGGATGCATGCTTATTATATGAAGAGGCAAGATATTTGGCAGGTGAAACCTCTTAATGATTTTTCTATTAACTGGAAGCATATTCTAAAAGCTTGGCTTTTATTTGCTGAGTATGTTCATGATCAAGTGTGGGAATGTGTGAAGAATGGAAATTTTATTATAAAGCTAGCCTATTTGCAGGTTGTGGAGAATTTTGATACAGCTTCGTGGCATTCTATGGTTTGGAACTCAATTCCTGAATTCTCTAGGATATTCTAGTTTGCAATGCTGAACAAATTGCCAACTTTTGATAGGCTCTACTTTTATATGGATTTACCTTCTCTTTTATGCTCTTTCTGTTTAACTATGGATGAATTAAGGAATTATTTAATTTTTTATTATGCCTATTCTGTGATGGTTTAGAGGGAAGTTATGTGTTAAAGATCTCCTAAACCAAAGTCAAGATTGACGAAGTAAGCTTAATTTTTAAGCTTAAGAATTTTTTTTTGCACACTAAATAGTTTAATTAGTGAGCTAATGTAGTGTATAATTAATGATATAATCATATGAGTAAAGTTGAGCCATGAAGGGAAAAATAGAAAATTTGCCAAGAAAATCCTTATTTTTAAGTCATGAATGTGGTTGGATCATGGAATTGAAGATTTCTAATTTATGTTTATAATTCCTAGTTCAAACTACATTAGAAAAGGGCGAGAAAAAGGCTTTGTAAGGCCTTAGGTCTTAATTGGCACTATTAAAAAAGAAGGGGATCAAGGGATGGTTAGAAGATGATAAGAAAAAGGTAAAACTTCTTCCTCATTTGATTCCTTTAACCATGTTTTTGGTAAACTCTAAGCTTCCAAATCAATTCCCAATCGATTTCTCCATCAATTGAAGCTTTCATAGGTGCTTTCTTGGTACAACTAACTAGGTTGAGCTTAAGGAGGTAAGTAATAACGTTTCCTTCCTTGGTAAGCTACAATTCTTGGATTTGGATTAAGGTTTAGGTTCTTGTTAGGTGAATCAAAGCTTGGGTAAGTTGTTTGATTGATCTCTAAGTTTGAATTTGGCTTTTGAAAGTTGAATAGCAAGCTCCAAGTATGATTGTGCTAAAATGGTTCAAGTAGTGTAGTTTGTAATCCACCAAAGAGGTAAAGGCATGTGAATGTGATTTCCATGCATATTGCTCATAATATGGTCATATTCTAAGTGTTCTATGCTTAGACAATTCATTTTGCTAGGCTAAGACAAGGATTGTATTGATTTGCAAGTTATTGGTATAAGTGCACTTGTGTGTGCATATAAGTTTATAGTTTGTGATCTTGATATTGGTAAAGGATTTTTATGTTTCCTAATGATTACCAAGTGCATGTGCATGTGTTTTAACATGTATGAAAGTTTGGAAAATGGTTGTTTGGTGAATGGTTCAAGCTTGAAGGCAAATGGAAGCAAAATGAGCATTGGAATGAAAAACAGGGGGAGCTGCAAAAATGAAGGCTGGTGACTGGCGATGTGGCATCTAGAATTCATTTCAGAACTAAAGAGTTATGGTCATTGGCAACACGGCACCACCATGCATTTTTCCCTAAGCTAGGGAAATCTCAAAGGCATTTCAATACATCAGTTTTGAAGCTTGGACCATTCTAAGATTTCTCAAACCTTTGTTTGAGCTATATAACCATTCTTAAGGTTATAAAGTGCATCTGTTAAGGAGTTAAGTGGTGGTTAAGTAAAAGCCTGAGGTTTAAGAACGATTTTAAGACCTTAAAAGAACTTAGGGTACTAAGTATTTGAAAGGCTTTAGACTTTAGATGTACTGCAGCTAAGCTACCTCACTTAGTGAGTTGAACCACAAAACTAAATTAAACTCCTGTACAATGTAATAAGGAAATAAAGAGGCAAGCTAAGCTTACTAAAATAAGACTAAAGTGTTGTAAGTTAGGACTAGGATGAGGATGGGTCCCCACCATATGACTCAACTATTGGTCATTAGTTAAGAACTCAGGATATTTTCGAGCTCGCATCAAAAAGCATTTATATGTCATTATATAATTGCATGTCCCAAAGTTTTATTTTGCAGGTATTAATCCTTTACTGAGAATTATTTGATTCTTACCCTTCTAAATGTCACATTGTACAAACTCAAATAGTGTGAATCCTGACAACCAATGAGTAGGTTGGTAAGAAAGTTCTAACTGTAGGTGCTTAATAATTTGAATCATGGTTGATTCTAAGTTTTTTAGTTAGCTAATTTTAGATGCTAACTAAGTGTGTATTTGTTGCTTTCTTAATTATAGGCCAAGTACATGAGGAGGTTAATTATCATCTTGGAAGCGATAAGCTTAGGTCAGAACTTCATTTTTAGATCTTTGATAGAGATTTGAGATATCTTGGTATTCATGAATTAAGGAAAGCCTCTAGTTTGGACTATTTTTGCTAGACATTGAAGTGTATATACATACACTTGTTGCTACTTTTGGATATGCATAAAGGTGGTAAAAGTGCATAGAGTTGATGTTTAAATTTTAAGTAAACTTGTTATATAACTTTGGTATTCAATTTCAAGTTCATACTCTTCACTATGCTATGCTAAAATATGCATTGGTTTGTTCTTCATTACTCAAGAATTGCTGAAGTTAAGCACACATAATGCATATGTTAGGGTAATGAACTAGTAGTATGCAAGTTTTAATTCATGCAAGCTTCGACTTCGCCAACTGCAACTAATAGCAGGACCATTAAATCTTGATTTAATTAATAGTCTTGGGTTGGCCATACACCAGGGCATGTTAAAAGCCCTTACATTATGTGCATGTTGAAACTAAGAGAAGCCCTTTGATAGTGAACTTGGTTTTGGACTTGGTTTAATCAAGTTGCTATAAGTAGCAATATCAAATGTTAAAGAGAGCTTGCTTTGCTGGACTGGTTTGTTTCATTTGGTAGGAGAGGAACAAACAACTTCATCATCATGGGTGGCAACAGCCTGAAGCTTTGGTTGGGTGGATTTTTGAATTTGTCTAAGCTAGATTTGGTTGTTCTATTGCTAATGTTTTTACCTAGGTTGTATATACCTAATTATCTTGTGCAGCACAGGTATTATAACTTTTATTTTCTGTGTTTTTTTAATCAATCTTTATCATTTTTTATATGTAGACCCCTAATTTGATTGATGTAAGTGTCACTGGGCTGTTTTATGAAATGAAATATACACTTGTTGAGGTGTTTAAAAAAAAACTATAAAAATGTGACTTATTTTGGGTGAATGCAACTTATATATAACAAAAAATTAGTGGTAGAGATGACTGTTTTCCTATATAATAACTAGTTTCATAACCCGTCTAATGGACAGGAAATTAATTCACATAAAAATATGTATTACACTTGATGCATACAAAAGATATTAGTATGTTTTAATAAAAATGTTGAATTTAGAAGTGAGCAAAAAAAATATAAGTTTACCAGGCCGAATAAGAGATCTAATATTAGACAAAGAACCCAATTTAAATTTGGCCCAAAAGTTTTGAAATGAAAGGTGGAGAAGAAAGCTGACCAAATTTAAAAAATGTAAAGGGCAAAAAAAGAATGTGAAAAAAATAATTTCTAAAAAATTAGAAACAGGCAAGAAATAATTTCAGTTAAAAAGGGGAAAAAAGAATGTAAAAAAAAAATAAGTAATTTCTAAGAAACAAATCATGAGGAATTAATTAATTTTAAAAATTAATGTACTTAATAAATTAATTAATTAATTTTAAAAATTAATGTACTTAATAAATTATTAAGTATGGAAATTGTTATATTTAGAAAATCTATGAAACTAAATTAGGCAAAAAAACCATGTGGCTCAATTATGAAGAATTACGGCAAAGTAATTGAAAAGTGATAATTAATTAATATAATTAAAACATAGCAAAAACTTCAGCCCAAACTTAAATTCATATAGGACCAATTTCGTTATCCAAGTAAAACAAATTTAGGAATTTAAATCAATTAATAAAATATAAGTAAAAAATGGGTCAAATTATTTAAATGTTAGAATGGCAAGATGTGCCCCAATTAACTAAAATATGGGGCAAATAAACAGTTCAGGGCCCATGGCAATTAAAAAGTGGTGCAAAAGGGTTGAAACAATAATTAATGCTCGGCCCAGTCCATGACAATGAGTTGAAATCATATGACAGAAAGAGTGGCTAAATTGTGACTTTTTTAACGTTAGGGTTTATGTATAAGACACTATGAAGATGTGGGGATTAATAAAAAACGGAGCAAAAAGGTGGCACTTGGTTGCAATTATGGGTAGGATAAAAATAAAAATTAGGGCAAGGCCCCATTTTTTGCATTCCCCCCCTCTCTCCTCCGTGCGGCTCTTTATTCTTTCTAAAATTTACGGTCCGTTCCTGGGTTTTCTGGGTTAGCCTGTCGGTGACTGGAGGTTTCTTCATTTTGCGCCACCGAGTAATCAATTTCCATGGTCTGGTGTTGTGAGTATGTGATAGCCGACGTGCTATTGCCCCCATCGCCTGAAGGCCTCGATTAAGCACTATGCTCGTGAAAATCTGGCATCACTGACGAGGAACGCCAATACCGACCTTGGAAAGGAGGGAGTCCGACTCCATGGGTGCATGATTTCGGAAGTCCGACAACAGCTCCGAAAATGACAGTACCGACCTCAGGAACTAGCGTGTTACCTCCCTCGGGAAGGTGACCGTACCGACTTCAGGGGAGAAGGACCAGCCACCCTCGGCAAGAGAGAATCCCCCTGAAAGAGTAATTTCAGAGCTAGGGGATCTCCCGAACTACCAGTATGACTCCGGGAAAAGGCTCCTCACCCCGAAGGGTGATTTCACCTAAAGGGACCTTGGGGGGTGCGGTAGAAGCATTTAAGGAGTCTCTGACATGTCGTCCGCACACGCTACACGCCGCCCCGTATGCGCTCTGACACGCCGACGCCGCCTACATCTTGTCATGTAGGGCTAGCCCTAGCCCTTGGCCCAAGGAGCCTATAAGCGGCTAGAGGCCCCCACGCCCAGAAAGGACAGATTACATCTGACCGAACACGTGTCACAATCTGAACGAGCCTCTTCCCCCTATATATACCAGGGAAATGGTCTTAGCAAGGGATCCCTCCCCTCCTCCCTGAAAAGGAAACGCCACAGGCAAGAATTTCTGGCCCTTTGCATTCCCTCTCCACCTTCAAAACACTAACTTGGGCGTTGGAGGCTCCTCCCCGGAAAAAGACTCCGGAGACCTCCTAACCCCTGTTTTTTGGGCATTTCAGGCGCACCCCCCCTGGGAAACCTACACTTCGGGCGTTCCTCCATATCAGAAGTCCCTCTCGGTCACACCATGTCACCTGACGAAGATGCTGCTGGGCATCATATGGTGCCGTCTGTGGGAAGCCATTCCCAGGTCGCTGTCGTTGAGACTCGGCATTCTAAGGACAGGGGGCTTCTGAAGCCCCCGTCCGCGCTAGAGATTCAACAGACAATCGAGCAAGCTGCAGCAGGGACTCCCCTGCCTGAGGATGAACGCCCTTTGACTATTACCGTGGGCTTTCTGCGTGAGTTCTAACTCTCTGTCATGGCCAAAATGGCGCAACAATTAGACCGCCGATGGCCGCAGCCAACTCCGGGGCAAAGGCCCTCCTCTCCGGTGCCTCGTCGGGAGAAGAGCCCCAGGTTAACTCACTGGAGTTCAGGAAGCGGAGAGCAACGGGATGAATCCTCCATGGAGAACATACCCCTCGGGACGCGACCCCGGGAGAAACAGCGTCAAAACGGCCTAGAACTCCTCGCCGATGGAGTTCTTCACCCGAAGAAAAATCGCCATCTCCTCAACGCCGAAGTCACTCCCCAAAGAGGAGACCTCAGTCTCCGTTCCCGGAGACTTATAGACAGCGGGAAGAAGAACCCAGTGCTGCACTCCTTATGGAGAAAGTACTAAAGAGGTTAGAAATGGTGGAGAGCCAGGTAGCTCGGAAGCTCGTCTGGGCTAGGCTGCCAGAAACTTTTAACGGGGACGAATCACCATTCAACCAAGCAGTGGTCGAAGCACCCATGCCGAGCGACTTTCGGGTACCTCGGTTGGAAACCTACGATGGCCAAACTGACCCTCAAGCTCATTTGACGAAATACAAACGCAGCATGGTGTTGCACGGTGCTGATGATGCCACCTTTGGCAAATGTTTTGATGTCACCCTTGCCGGACTAGCAACGGCATGGTACAACTCATTGGCTCCAGGAACTATCATGGAGTTCCAAGAGTTGTTTACTGCCTTCACGCAGCAATTCATTGGGAGCCGACCAACGGCGAAGATGCCAGTCCAGATGTTCGACATAGCGTAGAAAAATGGGGAAACCATTCGCGACTATGTCAAAAGGTTCAACAGGGAAGCCTTGAGCGTTCCAGACTTCAGGCCAGAAATATGTATCTTGGCCATGACACAAGGACTTCGGAGGGACTCCCAGTTGTTCTAAGAGTTTTCCAAGGATCCCTCCAATACGCTCGGCGAGTTTTACCGAAGGGCCGAGCAGCACATGACCGCTGAAGAATTAAGAATGGGCGGCCCGAAGCCCGACCACATCCGCACCGAGGGGCCAAGCCAGCAACCTCGTTACCCGAGCGAGTCAGGGGTACGACCTCGGAAGCCTAGGGGAAGGAAGCCATTGGTTTTCACCCCTCTGAACACCTCAAGGATGAGCATCCTTATGACAATGGAAAGGCAGGGAGCTCAAATCCAAAGACTGAAGGCCATGACCTCGGACAACAAAAAGAATATGAAGAAGTTCTGCCAGTTTCATTGGGACCATGGCCATGACACCGAGGACTGCTTCTAGCTAAAAAAGTACATTGAATCCCTGATAAAGCAAGGTCAACTTTGGCGTTACCAGCGGATACCCTTCCCAAAGGGGAGAAGAGAAGAGGAAGGGAAAGGAGATGACGAGGAATACGACTCCGACAGGCATCAGAACCGAAGTCCAAAAAGGCGTTCGCCACCCCCGGCAGGAGTGATACAAATGATCACAACAGGACTACCATCGGCAGAAAGGAAGAGAAAAGCAAGGGAGATTTCGGTAATGGAACATGGGAACCCGTCCAAAAAGCTGCTTCAGAGAGATGGATCACCATCATATTTCCCCATGATGATCCATTGCTGATTATGGCAAGGATCGGAAGTTGGGACGTCAAGAGAGTGCTACTGGATGATGGTTCAAATGCAGATGTCCTGTTCACGCACCTGCTGCCAAGTTTGGGTATATCGAGAAGCGACCTCAAGTCCGTCACGTCCCCTACGTTTGGAGTAGGACCATCTGAACTCCCTGTCCTTGGCTGGATTGATCTTCCCTTGATTTTAAGAGGAACCTCGGCCAGTAACAAGGATGAGCTATTTGCCTCAGTAATGACAAGGTTCATCGTCATTGATGTCCCTTCTTTGTACAACGCCATCTTCAGAAAGCAAACACAAGGAGAACTCCACATCCGCCCAGATGTGAAGTACCTAACAGTCACCTTTGCCACCAAGGATAGAGATGCTGAGATCTTCATTAACCAGGGGGAGGTGAGGAGAGTGTTCGTCAAGGCAAGGAAAGCCCCAGTGACGAACTGCGTGCAGACTACGGAAACGAAGGACCTGCCCGGAGAAGAGTTGAAAGGAGAAGGAACAGAAGATCCTGAGAAAATAAAAACAGAAGAAATAGAGCTTGTCCCAGGCCGAAACACCCGAATAGGGAAAAAATTGGCCGAAGGTGACAAGGAAAAGCTTGTATCTTTGCTACTAATGAATAAAGATCTGTTTGCCTACTCGCCGAAAGACATGCCTGGGGTAGACCCTCGCATAATACAGCATAGCCTCAAAGTAAGCCCAGAGGCGAAGCCCGTTCGCCAGAAAAAGTGAAGCCTCTCGGGACACAAAAATAACTTCGTGAAAACTGAAGTCCAACACTTAATAGATGCGGGCGTAATCAGGGAGGTCAAGTACCCCGAATGGTTAAGCAATGTGGTCATCGCTACAAAAGAGGGGAGCAACAAGCTCCGAATGTGCATTGACTTTCGAAACTTAAATGACGCTTGCCCTAAAGATTTGTACCTTCTCCTGCCAATAGACCAGTTGGTAGACTCAACTGCCGAGTACGGACTCTTGAGCTTCCTCGACGCCTTTAGCGGGTATCATCAAATTAGAATGGATCCTGAAGATGAGGAAAAAACCGCCTTCATCACCGAAGTCGGTACGTATTGCTATGTCAGAATGCCTTTCGTGCTTAAAAATGCAGGAGCTACCTACCAGAGGTTGATGAACAACGTCTTCAAATACCAAATAGGGAAAAACATGGAAGTCTACGTCGATGACATGATAGTCAAAAGCAAGCTGCCCATCACTCATATCGCAGATTTGGAGGAAACTTTCCACCAACTTAGGGCATTTGGAATACGCATTAATCCAGAAAAGTGCATCTTCGGCATAAATTCAGGCAAGTTCCTCGGATTTATGGTGTCAGAAAGAGGTATCGATGCCAACCCAGAAAAAGTCAAAGCGCTACTCGGATTCTGAACTCCCGTCACAACAAAGGATGTCCAAAGACTCACGGGAAGAATAACGTCCCTTAGTAGATTCATTTCCAGGTATGGGGATCGCTGCCGAGCATTCTTTAAAGTCCTTACAAAGGCAGCAAAAAATGGTGGCAACCTCGGAGGCGATGACCGTCCTTGGAATGAAGAGCGCCAAAAAGCCTGGGAAGAGCTTAAAGTCTATCTATCTCGCCTACCCACTCTTCCGCAACCACGAGAGGGAGAACCTATTATATTGTACCTCGCAGTTGCCGAAAAGGCACTAAGTTCTATTCTTGTAAAAGAAGAGGGGGCGGAGCAATGGCCAGTATACTATGTGAGCAAGTCCCTGCATGGCGCTGAGGTCAGGTATCCCCTGCTACAAAAGGCTATTTATGCCTTGGTATTAGCAAGCAGGAGACTACGCCCGTACTTTCAGGCTCACCCCATTATCATCTGAAGTAACCTACCTCTTCGGGACGTCATGAAGAGAGTAGATCATTCGGGAAGACTTTCCAAGTGGTGCATACAGCTTGGCGAGTATGATATTACTTACGAGCCAAGGAAAGCAATAAAAGCTCAAGCTCTAGCAGACTTCATTGCTGAAGTGCCCATTGCCGAAGGAGAACAATTGGACCTCGGCAAAGCTGAGCTAGAATGGACCTTGTTTGTAGATGAGGCCTCCGGTTTCGAACACCAAGGAACTGGGGTAATCATTCGTGGTCCCAAAGGCATCGAAGTCATGAAATCCATCAAATTTGGTTTTAATGTCACCAACAATATGGCAGAATATGAAGCGCGCATAGCAGGGTTATGCCTGGCCAGAAAAATTGGTGTGAGAAATCTAAAAGCCCACAGTGACTCCCAACTAGTGGTACGGCAGATGGCAGGGAACTATAGTGCAAAGGACCCAACTCTGGCGAAATATCATGAGTGCGTATCGAAGTTCATCCAAGAGTTCGACGCAGTACATATTGAAAATGTACCTTGCCGAGACAATGGCGAAGCAGACAGCTTGGCCAAATCAAAAAGGTTCACCGAAGTGTTAAGCCACCCGAACATAGCGATGCTAACCGTAGCAACCTCGGGCCAAAGGTGGAAAGATCCTATAAAAAGGTATCTTGCGACCGAAGAGCTCCCCGAAGACCCTCACGAGGCGGCGAAGGTGCGAAGGCGTTCCAGATGATACTTTCTAATCGGGGAAGAATTATACCGGCAAGGGTACGCAAATCCGTTGCAAAGGTGTGTCAGCGAAGAGGACGCTAGGATGGTTCTCGAAGAGGTCCACGAGGGGGCTTGTGGTTCCCATATCGGAACTGACGCCTTGGCGGGAGTAATACTCCGCCAAGGGTACTTCTGGCCCACCTTGAGAAAGGACGCAAGGCAGTTCGTCCAGAAGTGTGACAGTTGCCAAAGACACACAAGTACCCAAAGACTCCCCTCGGAGTTAGTAACCTCGGCGGATTACCCTTGTCCCTTTGCAGTATGGGGCATAGATCTCATTGGGCCGCTCCCAACAGCAACCGGAGGAGTGAAGTTCTGCGAAGTGGCAGTGGATTACTTCACTAAGTGGATCGAGGCAGAACCCCTAACAACTATATCGGCAAAGGATATACAAAAGTTTACCTGGAAAAACATTATATGCAGGTTTGGCATACCGAGGGTGACAGTGGCCGATAATGGTTCCCAGTTTACAGACAAGGGGTTCCAAGAATTCATCACCAACCTCAGAGTAAAAATGCACTTCACCCCGGTAGCTCATCCCTAGAGCAACGGACAAGTAGAGGTATCCAATAGAACCATAAAAGAGGGTCTGAAAAAGAGGTTGGGAGAAGCAAAGGGAAAATGGCAGGAGAACTTCTTAGTGTGCTCTGGAGTTATCGAACAACACCCCGAAGGGCCACGGGGGAAACACCTTTTTCACTCGTCTTCGGCACAGAGGCCATTATCCCTGTCGAAGTAGCGCGGCCATCAATCAGAATACAAGTGTTCGACGAAAGAGGGAATAACCTCGGATTGAGAGCTAAGCTCGATCTGGTGGACGAACATAGAGAGGTGGCCGAACTCAGAAGGAAAGCCTTTCAGCAAAGAGTGGCCACATCTGCAAACTTGCGCATTAGGCCGAAAGGAATAAGGAAAGGAGACCTCGTTCTTCGAAAGGCTGAATTTGAGCCCCGAAGACCTTCCCAAGGGGTGCTTCGGGCGAACTGGGAAGGGCCTTACTTGGTCCTTGACAAAGTTCGCAAGGGAGTATACAAGCTTGGCGACACCGAAGGGGGAGATCTGAAAAACACATGGCACTTGGATGCCTTAAAAAAATTCTATACTTAGAATTTTTGATGAAAAATGGTACAAGTTAGAAATTTTTTCTAAAGTACAAAAGTTTTCTTCCATCTGAGGGTACTCGCCAAACAAAGTTGAAACATGCACTCTCGAATGTCATATTTTCCTTCTGAAATTCATGAGGTTATATGCCTAAAAAGGGGTGAAGTCTATCAAGTACGGCCAACGAAGGCAGGCTAAAATTTGCCTAAGGGAGTTCATCAACAATGAGCGTTGACCCAAACCCAAAGGTTGACCGATGAAGCGAGCAAAGCATACCTTTCCGAAGTCCCTCGATCGAAAGTGGTCGGGACAACTAGGAAACAAAAATGTTGCTCAAAGGACTTAACCAAATTATGAAGGAAGGAAAATTTATTGAAGAAGGCCATGGAACAAGGAGAAAGTTACAAGGAGAAAAATTACAAGGAAAAAGAAGAAGACAAAAGTCCTAGAACAACTAAGGGACCTTGGCGTCTTTGGAAGCTCTCGCTCCTGTGTCCTTGGCTGGCGCCTTCGGTACTGAAGGAGGGGCGAATGGTAGGTTGAGGTATTCAATCTTTGACCAAGTCCACCGAGGCTCCTCGGGAATGTCCAAGCCAACGAAGAAGGAGACGTCGAGGTCCGGGTACTTCTTCAGAACTTGATGCCGAGCTAGGCAAAAACCATCCTGAAAAGCAACTTTGGTCGCCTGAATGGCCTTGTCTTTCTCGACGTCCAAGTCCTTTACCTCGCTCTGAAGCTTGGCAACCTCCTTCTCCAGCTCCTTTATCTTCTTCTTCTTCTTTGAATCCTTCTTTAGCGAATCGACCTTGGCTTGAAGCTCAGCTTTGTCATCAAGCGCCTTTGCCAGGAGAGCAAAACCTTCTTCCTTCTCCTTTTGAATGGCCTCGTTGGCCGGGGTCAGACTCACAACCTTCTCCCCAAGGTCGGACATCTTCTTGGAGAAATCCTTCAAGAGCTCTTCCTGGCACTTCAAGAATTCTTCTCGAAGCTTGGCGACCTCCTCCTTGGCTATCCGGCTCAACTCGGCATTCTTCACAATCGAGCTAGCACAGAAGACCCTGGCCTTCTCCAGTTTACCTTCGGCCCAAGCTCGGGCCGAAGACAGCTTCGCCACCCGAGCTCGGAGGTATCCACTATACCCCAAAAGCTGCAAACGAAGAAAGGGTATTCAATCAAATTCGCATAAGGAAAGCCAAAATACTTAGACAAAAAGTGGAAGGGAAAATGAAGAGGCCTGAAGAACTACTTGGGCAGCATGCTCGGACACCTTTACGGCAAGGGCATCCTTGGTGGGGCATTCCTCGACAATTGCCTTGAAGGAAGCCTGAGTGAGCACGCCCCTCGCCATCTGGGGAGCCATCTCCCGGCAATCCCTGGAGAATAAATTCATGTCTTCTGTGAAAGACTAGAACGGCTCCCTTGGAACCTTGTGCTTTGGGACGTGGAAATCCCGAAGAGCCCGCTTTCGGGCATGCTCAACCATCCAATCTAAGGGCGCCAGTTCCTCTGCAAAATAAGAAGCATATGTCTTATCAAGCGAAACTCCTTAAGTATGAAAGCTATAAGACTACAAGTGCTAAAAAGGGGGATAAGGGACAAACCTGGCACCACCTCGGCGACGTTGTCATCGGAGTCTTGAACCTCCTCCACGTCGGCAGGGATATGTTTGCCTTTGTCCCTTCGGCGTTTCTCCAATTCCTCGGCAGAAGGACCTCCTGCTAAAGAGCCCAAAAGATCCACCGACGTGGCGGGGCTCAAAGAAGCAGCAACAGTGGCCACCCCGGCAGGAACCCCGGCGGGAGTTTCAGGCTCACTGTCGAGCTCCGCCACATCTTCCAGGGGTGGAAGAAGGATGTCCTTCTTCGCCTTCTTGGCCGAAGACGGTCCGCTCCCAGTAGTCTTGTGCCTTTGGGAGGCGCGCTTCTTCGTTTGTTCCCCCTTTTCGGCTTGGCCGAGAAAGAGGGACTTATAGTAGGCAGTAGACTCGTCGCCCATCTCTGAAAAAGAAGGAAAACATCACTGTGAGTCTAGAAAGATACTTATATTAAAAACTTTGAAAGGAAACTTACTTTCAAAAAAGGCCTCGTAAGTGAGCTTCCCCCGAAGGAGCTTCACCAGCCAAGAGTCCTTCCCATCGATAGCAGGAGCTGGCATGTCGAGATCCGTCTTGTGCTCCTTAACCACCCCCAGCTCCCGAAGGACCTCCTCGGTCATGAGCCTCTAGTTTATGGGGAAGGGGTAGAGGGAGCGTGGAGGGACCTCGGCATCCCAGTCGGCGACAGCACGGATACGTCTGTTGAAGTCCGCAAACCTCACCGCCAACTCGGGAGTTAGCAGCTTCTTGGGGTCCACGACGTCCGTCTCCAGCTTTCCCCGAGCCCACTTGGTTGGGACATACGACCAGGCCTCCGCCACCTTTAGGAAGAAGAACTTCCTTTGCCACCCTCGCTAACTGTCTTTAGTAGCGAAGGTGAACATGAACTTTTTGCTCCCAGATCCCCGAGGTAGCATGAAATAAAAGCCACCATTCGGAACCGGATAGAGCTTGTAGTACTGCATGAACAGGATAAAATGGGGCTCTATTCCGAAGACCCCGCACATGCAGAGGAAGGCATTGAAATAGCAATACGAGTTTGAAGGAAGCTGATTCACGGCTATGCCATGGAATTGGCAAAAGTCATAAATCATCCTCGGGGGAGGAAACCGAAGTCCGGCCTTCAGTTGGGCTCGGAAAACGGTAACCTTGTCACGACGGTTCATAAAACTAAAATGACTTGGACGAGGTAACCTCGTGACAGTGTAGGAGGGGAGGAAAAATTTTGTTGCCCACTTCTCTAACTTCATCGAGGTGGAGCAACAAGGGTGAGACGTGAGATGTTGCCAGCTCTCGGGGAGAAAATCGACAGACATAAGGGGGACGGGTGAAGACATGGTCAGTCAAAGAAAAATGACCCCGGAAAAGGAATGAAGAGACTTCGGGAAAGATAGGGAAAACGGAAAGGGAAGGAACTGAAGGACTTCTAGAGCTACAACCCACCAAAAGTCTTGCCAAAATCTAGGTTTGAGGATGCCGTCGTGAAAACTAGCCAGAAATTGCACCACCGTTAACGCCATTGTAAAGAAAGGAGGAAAGGCACGAAAGCAGATGAGAGCGAAGCAAGAGCAAAGTAAAAGCAAATTAAGGTTATGACTGAGGGAGGCCTATATATAGCCCGAGGAAGGGTAGCCGAATCGACGTCATAATTGCTCCACGAAGGCGAAGCGACGCCATAATTACCCTTCACACGTGAAAAGACGTGCCTGCCGCAACCGACGTGACCGTCCCCAACTAACGCCTGGCACGTGTCAACCCGTCGCGAGAAACTAGGACGTGTTTTCTAACATCTCGAAAATCCGGGCACGCAATTCCAGATTGACACGCCTGGTTTCGAGACGTGACGGTCCGCTGACCTACGGTAGAGAAAGCAAAGAAATTGGGTATCTCGAGAACACCAAAGGGCAGACAGGTGACACCTGTCCAAACGAAGCTCATCTCCTAGTGGTGAGGTGCCTTCTCTGCGAACGACATATTTCGAAGTCCTGATAAGCGTCCCCATTATTGCCACTAGACGAAGTCTACATTCCAGCTTTCCGAAGGAGGGCATGTGATAGCCGAAGTGCTATCGCCCCCATCGCCTGAGGGCCTCGACCAAGCACTATGCTCGGGAAAATCTGGCATCACTGACGAGGAGCGCCAATATCGACCTTGGAAAGGAGGGAGTCCAACTCCATGGGTGTATGATCTCGGAAGTCTGACAACAGCTCCGAAAATGACAGTACAGACCTCAGGAACTAGCGTGTTACCTCCCTCGGGAAGGTGACCGAACTGACTTCAGGGGAGAAGGACCAGCCACCCTCGGCAGGAGAGAATCCCCGCGAATGAGTAATTTCAGGGCTAGGGGATCCCCCGAACTACCAGTATGACTCCGGGATAAGGCTCCTCACCCTGAAGGGTGACTTCACCCAAAGGGACCTTAGGGGGTACGGCAGAAGTATTTAAGGAGTCTCTGACATGTCGTCCGCACACGCTACACGCCGCCCCCATATGCGCTCTGACACGCCGACGCCGCCTACATCTTGTCATGTAGGGCTAGCCCTAGTCCATGGCCCAAGGAGCCTCTACGCGGCTAGAGGCCCCCACACCCAGAAAGGACAAATTACATCTGACCGAACACGTGTCATGATCTGAACGGGCCTCCTCCCCCTATATATACCAGGGAAATGGTCTTAGCAAGGGATCCCTCCCCTCCTCCCTGAAAAGGAAACGCCACAGGTAAGAATTTCTAGCCCTTTGCATTCCCTCTCCACCTTCAAAACACTAACTTGGGCGTCGGAGGCTCCTCCTCGGAAAAAGACTCCGGGGACCTCCTAACCCCTATTTTCTGGGTATTTCAGGCGCATCCCTCTGGGAAACCTACACTTCAGGCGTTCCTCCACATCAGAACTCCCTCTCGGTCACACCATGTCACTTGACGAAGTGCTGCTGGGCATCAGTATGAATTCGACGGCTAATAGTCACCATAGTAGCAATTTTTCGGCGGCAGTGCTACTGTTTCGGCCGTTATTACTTCTAGATTTCTAAAAAGCTTACATGGTTTGTCAAAGCTTTTTCTCATCTTCAGCTTTGACTAAAACAATTTTTCTAAAAGCTGACCGTTTTTCCTAGATCAGGTAACAAAATTATATGCTGGTTTTTTTTTTCAAAGAGACCTTACATTTTTTATATGGTTTCGATTGACTATATATACCCATTAACCTCTACGAAGCTGATTTATCTATAAAAAAAAAGTTTATCGAAATTTGTTACGGAAGGATATATATGAAACACTAGGTATTATCTATCCCTCGGCATGTGTTTACTGGGTTTGCTCTATAGGGAATTGCTTTTATCTGCTAGGAAGGAGCGTCTTGACATCGTCGAGCCTCAAGCTCCGCCGCCTGTATGGCAAGTGCTCATCACGCACCATCGTTAGCGGAGGGGCTATTCAAAGAAGGTAAAAACCTAGTGTCTTCTCTGTTTTTTGCACTAACATGTGTTCATATTATTCACCACGTGTTCTATTTTTATCTGACTTGTTTATTTCCCCCATCCCATATAAACCGAGACAAAGATCATGTATGTGATTGGTGAATTTAGAAGCAGACATGGAAATTTCTAGGAAACAGAGGTACAAGGTAAACACTAATTTTTTTTTTTTTGTGTTTACCTATCCAATATACCTAGTAAATATAGCAGATTAACAGTCTAGTTTTTTAAAATGTTTCGTACCTGTACTCAGTCAAACTATCTGTGGCTATTTATTTAGTTCCACTGATTGTTTAAATACGTTTATAAACTTTTAAGTAATAATATAGGGGAAACGCAATGCGGTTGTATAATTTGTTAAAAAAAATGCTAAGGTATAAAACATGGGCAACAAAATAGTGATAATTTCATAGAAAATGAATAAGCAATGGAGTGATGTCCTCATAGGAATTAAAAGTAAGCAACTAAAACATAGAACCACTGCCTTCAAAGGAAAAAAAAAGACTTTAGTCATAAAGGCCGTTCTCCGAATGACTGGTTTTCAAAGGGTCTGTTTTGACAACCTGGCCAATTCTCTGATATTTTCCAGTTTGCTTTTATGCTAGTTGTTTTTTCTACTGGGTGTCCTGATTGCTGATTCTCTTGCCATGAATGCATAGTAAAACATTGTCAATAACTATAGTGAAAAGCTTGGTTAGACAAAAAAAAAAAAGAACTAAAATACCTGTTTTGGTCATGCTTCTTGTTGCCGTTGGCTATATGATTTGGAAATTGCCTGTGCAAAGTAAGCATATTAAGAATATGGTAAGACAACAATGAATGCTTAGAATGAAATTTTTATGGAGGCATAATTTTGGCATTTTAGTTATCTATTTACAATAGCCAAGTCAGCCAAATATTAAAAGAAAGAATATTACTTTTTCTAGGCATAATTAGCAAGCAAGGAATCAATTAATAATTAGTGAGAATTCTACCCGAACTTGTTACTTTTGCTGCCTGCTGAACCGAATCCTCCATGTGTTGTCTCTCCTTGTTTGGTTGCTACCCGGACATGAATGTATAGTGAGGAATTGTAAATAACCATGCTTAAAAGGATCATGACAAAAAGTAAAAGAAACATTCATAACTTACTTGGATTTTGTACTATTTCCTTGCTGAACTTTAGTGTCTACATTGTAAACTAGGATTTTTCTGTAAATTTAAGATGTGTGTTAGATATGTACTGACTTTAGGGAAAAAAGGTTAAACTGAAATTGTAGAACATATTACTGCCGGAAGTGACTTGTGTAGAATTACTGTTGCAGGTCACCGTTGTAGAACGAACAATGGTAAAGGAAATATTCCATGGTGTTGCTTAAAGTTGCTGCTGGGAGATGAAGAATCCAAACTGCTTAAGAAAAGCTTCTAGTTGATGTCAGAATGGAGAAAATGTTTGAAAGAGCATCAATGTAATTGGCTATCAAATATATAGTCATTTCTATTACTGATAGTAGTGGATAACTGACTTAGGGAATAGGGCGATATTGGTATAGGCATTGGGTCGATAACTGTTGTTGTAACCGAATAAAAAACCACCAATAGGAAGTGGGATGAGGAACATACTTTCTTAAAATAGTTACCGTATTGATATAAGGGAAAACTAAAAATGGATGATAGGAACGTGGTTTAGGTATGGTTAAAATAATAAGTTTTTTCTATAATTAACGTTTGTACATGTGTCATTTTAATAAAAGATGTGGCAGCAAAGTGAATATGGTTCAAATTGGGCAAAGTCAAACATTCAACTAATGGGTATTTGACACATTATTAGAGGGAGGGATAATTTAAAAAGTTACCACGTGTTATATTGTGGTAAATTTCAAATTATATGTGGCATTTATATTAATTTTTGTTGCATTTTTTAAAATTATTAAAAGACAATTAGACAAACTACCTGCATTCATATCTATTTATAAATTGTATTTCATTAGATATTATATATTGTACATAAACCGGTGGTAGAGATGGTGCCACGTAGTGAAAGTGGGCGCCTAGCGCGCATGATGAACAGCAGCCCACGTTCACCCAGAACATCCTTCCCTTGTCGGCCACGTAGACCCTCTCTGTTAGAAACTCACCACCACCTGGTGAGTTGCATGCACCCCGACTCCTCAACTCAGTCAAAGGTTCTTCAAACCGCACTTTGACTCTTCTCCCATGCCACCAATTTTCCATCCCTACTCATATTTGTTTCATCTGCATCAATTTTGCTACTAACATATACACTACAAACCAATATTTAGTTTTTATGTATGTTAAACCTTAATTAATTTGGATCAATTTGCATATAAATTTTGTTTGGAGTTAATTTTAGTAATTAGTGTCAAAATTTTGAAAAAGCTATATGAAGATAATTTTTTATTTTTTAGACTTTGTTTGAGAACAATTTTTCTGATTAGCATTAAAAATAGGAATTAAAATACAAAACTTAAAAGTTAAAAGCTACATTTATATAGTTTTTCAAAATTTTATCACTAATTACTAATGTTAATATCAAATGAAGCCTTATAGTCAATTTATTTTAACTTAAGTTAATTTAATCTAAAATGACTTATTTTTATTTTATTTTATTTTATCTCAAACTAATTTTATTTGAAAGTCAATATTATGTAGATACAATAATTCATTTGAAAGTAAATTTCATATTGTTATTAAATTTTAATGATTTTTTCTTTTGTAATGCCTAAAGTTAGAAAAATTCATAAAAAATTTAGTTAGATTAAGAAAATTGTATTTTCAATAGATTATTACGGCTACATAATATTAATTTTTAAATAAAATTAATTAGGGTAAAAAAGATGTAAAATAAAAATATATTAGTTTAAATTAAGTTGAAATGAATGTAATAATAATTTTGAAAAACTCTCCCTGCCGCTATAATGTAAATATAAGGGCAAAAGGTCACGCTTACCTCCTGGAACCCACCAGTAGGCCAGCGCTGCGCGTAAGCCATGCACGACCTTGCGGTCGCCCCTCGCCGTGTCCTTTGCCCCTCTCTCCATCTGTTCCCACTCATCCTCGCTTCTATATAAACCAACCAATTTCAAGCTCTTCAAATATAACCTGTAAACACAGAATTATATATTTGTTCGTTCGGTCATGGAAATGGAAAACCGAGAGGAAGTCGCAGTCGCAGACAGGTTCCCTGAGTTCTACGAGACCTGGCTTTGCCGGCTAAACGACCTCCTGCAACATCTTCTCAGAGCCTCAAACCAAACCCCGGTAGAGTCCGAGCTTGAAGAACTCATCTCCAAGCTCACCTCTCACTACAAAAAGTATTACACCGTCAAATGGGCATGCGCTCACCAGAGCGTCTTCTCTTTCTTCTGCCCCACTTGGCTCACTAACCTAGAGAATGCTTGCTCCTGGGTCACTGGCTGGAAGCCCTCGGCCGCGTTCTTGTTCGTCGAATCGATGAGGAAGAATACCCGGCTGGAGCTGACGGCGGACCAGGCGAGGCAGATCGAGCAGCTGAGGGCGAGGGTCAGGTTTGAGGAGGAGAAAGTGGAGAGGGAGATGGAGAGGCAGCAGGTGGTAGTTGCGGACAGGAAGATGGTGGAGTTGGTGAGGTTGGCGAGGAAGGGGGATCTGGATTCGGGGCAGGTGGCGGTGGCGCTCAACGGGGTGGTGGCGGGGCTGGAGAGGGTCATGAAAGCCGCCGACTGCGTCCGCCTCAAGACGCTCAAAGGGGTACTGGACGCTTTGAGCCCCGCGCAGGCCGTCGACTTCTTGGCGGCTACTTGTATGCTTCACATTCGGCTCAGGCAATTGGGGAAGATGATTGAAGCTCAGAAGACCCTTAGCTAACATAGAGAGAGGGAGGGAGAGAGAGAGAGATTGTGTCATCTAGTTAGTTAGTTTAGCCAAGTTACTTAGGTGTTTTACTTTGTGTTTTAGTACATTCATGTCATGCTGATCTTTTTTGTTACCTCTTTTGGTGTGAGAAGCAAATCCATTAGCCCTTATCAAATGTTGCAACTTTAAGGTTAAAATGAAGCCAAAAAAAAAAAAAATCAGATTATACTCCATGCCTATGAAAATATAACAAGATTTTGAAAAACATAAGATTTTAATACTCACGTATGATGTATCGACTGGAAAGATGTTAGGCACCCAAAGTTAGCTAAAGCTAGCGAAGATCAATCAACCTTAGCATCGAAGTAAGATAAAAAACTTTTTAAGATTTATCCCAGTTGTTGAGGAGAGAAATAGAGGTGGAGAGAGATTCTAGTAAGAGCACACATGCGACTGGTTGTTTGTAGAAACCAGGTGAGGGAGGTCTGTTTGTATTGCAAAAAGGGTTTGGAAGCGCATTGGGGAGCATTGTGGGATTTCATGGAGTGTACATAAGGCTTGGGAATCGGGAAGCAAGAACAGTTTTCTTGGATGTTAGATTTGTTCTATAAATTAGCCTCAAGTTTTGATAATAATAACAAATTGGGAGAATTAATTAATGGTGTTTACCTCATTTTATTTTAGAAATTTTTAATTTTTTGACATTTATATAAAAAATAATTGATAATTTAAAGAAGGCTTAAATGCGTATTTGGTCCTTCAACTTTACCAACTCGCACTAGTTAGTCCCTCAAGTATGACTCCTAATGATTTAGTCCTGTAAGTTTCATTAAGTTTGTGACTTGGTTGTAAAAGATGAAATAAATGGGCAAGTTAGTCCTTTAGTGATTAAAAAGTGTGCAGGGGCTGGTGACGTGGGTTTAATGGCGTGAAGAAGGCACTTATGTGGATAAGAGAAGGCCGTTTCCAGGAGAATGAATTAGGTTTCGGGCAAGGGTTTTGAAGGGTGGGGAATTGGGGAAATCTAATTCTCTACAAATGGAGAGAAATTGGAACGAAAAAGTAAGTAGAACGGCAACATTAGGGTCTTCAACATGCTCCAGAGGTGATTGTCGCAAGAAATCAGAAGCAGAAGTAGAGGCGATGGAAAAATGCTTTTGCGGCCTCCCTGCGAAGCTATATACGGCATGGAAGGATACAAAGACTTTTGGGAGAAGGTTCTACGGGTGTAGCAAGTATCGGGTAATGCTAGAAACTGAATGATAATTATGTTTTGTAACTATTATCGTGGTTTGTGTAAAATGGTTTTGAAGTTATAGTCAATCCGATTTCTTGATGTGTGAAGGATTACCCATATGCTGGTGAGAAAGTTTGGTGTGATTCTATTGTGTGGATTGATCCAATCTTGTGATGTGATTAGGGAATTATGTTTCAGACAGATGAAGACAGAAGCTGATAATGGGAGGTTAAGGAGGCAAACAGAGCATGGTGGATGTGAATGTGCAAGTCTATAGGACTTGAAGGTAATCTTGAAGGAGGTTGAAGGGTTGAAGCTTGTATTAGTTAAACTGGAAAATAGCAGTAGGCGAATGTGGTCTGTAAGTGCCCTGTTTGTAGGAATGGTTTGTTTGGTTTTGGTGGTTTATGTTGTTTCTCTACGTCGTGGAAATGGTGTATTGATGTTAGGTATGTAATTGGTAGTTACAGCGTGAATGTACTACTGGAACTTAAGTTTTTTGTTGGTGTCTTTTGCAAAGGAATTTGTTAATGGAATGAAATAACGAGAGTTATGGCTTTTGCTTCAACTTGTTTTGCTTTTGCATATACACAGCTTGTTTCTTTTCAATACATTACCTATCTTACATACAAAATAACGTCCTTGTCTCTATAGAATCTAGTTATCTTAGGTACAAAAGCGTAATGACCAGCAACTGATTTTGCATAATCAGGTGCATAGCTTCCAGATATCAATTGATTTTGCACAATCAGTCAACTTTGTTGTCTTCTTTAGATAGCCAAAAAATGTCAGAAGGGATTGTTGATGCATCATCATCATATGAGCTGTTACTAGGCTGAAAAAAACACAGATTTTGTGCATGTGCCAATTTCTTGCTAAGTTAAAAAGGTTGTGTAAACTGAAAATGTAAATGTTAAAATGAAAGGAAAAGTGAACGGAATTACTGATTTTGCTCACATTTAGAATACTTGTCCCCAAGTCATCTATGTAAATCCTAATTCCAACTATTTTCCTGCCATGTCTACCTCTACCCCTTCCTCTGCCTCCACCACCATTTCTGCCTTTGTGTGCAGCAGTTACAGGTACATCTACAAGACCTCTACTTGCACCCTGAAAAATAGGTTGCTATATAATATTTTTATAATACAGTTATGATTTTTGCAGTAATTGTTGTTATAAACTTACCAAAATTGTCTCCCTGCCAATGTTTACTGCTTGTTGGCTCTGCATATATTCCTCTGCTCTACTCGGCCTTGCATCTCCTGCCTTAAAATTTATATATATTAAACATGTTAGAAACATTTTATTGGATATTATAACTGATGTTGCTGAGTAACTTACATATTGGATTCCACAGCCCTTTTTATTATGTCCTGTGAGTCCACATGTTTTGCAGGTCATTTTTCTCCCTGTCTTAGACAGCTTGCTTCCAGTTTTTTTAGGCTCATATTTTAATCTCCTTCTTGTCTTTTTTGGTCTTCTAGGCATTGCCTTGTCAAACGGAGGCTTTAGGTCCCCAAATCCCGTAGCTGGCTAGAAATCAATCCTAACATGACCCCAACCGAGTAAGCATATGCTTTCATAAACATAGCATTTTTGTACCACTTTGCCATATAGTCCAATGGCTTCTCAACATTGCTTATAATAGCTTTACATGCATGGACACATGGTATGCCAGAAAGTTGCCATGCTCTACATTCATATGACTTAATGCCAAGATGCACTGAGTACTTAAAGTTGTAGCTCTTGACCTCAAACCCTTGGTTACCATTACATATTGCATGCCATTTGTAGCTGTCATTTATGTTTTCTACAGCTTCGCCATAACTTTGTTCCCATATTGACCATGCCACTTGCTTCCCCATGCCCTTTTTCTAACTTGCCTAAGCATCACATATTCTTTAATCTCATCTAACATGGATATTATAGGCTTGCTCCTACCCTAACCAGCACAAAATTAAAAGCCTTAGAACAATTATTGTCTACTGAATCATAACTAGAGATGCATTGAAAATAGGCCCTACACCATGAGGTTGGATTAACTCGAATGGCAGCTGAACTAGAACCTGGTGCTAACTTTTCCAGCTCTTCAAGATTTCTTTTCAAATCTGGTTCATTGGTAGCTTTAGCATATGCATCGAAAACATCCTTCAAAGCTTCTCCTCTATACTTTGATGACCAGTTACAGTATATATGTCTCGCACACAGTCTGTGCTCAGCTTGTGAAAATGCTTGTCAAACCCCAAACACCAAACCCTATAAGAATAAATTTTGGTAAAAAAAAAATTGTGAATATCCATATAAAATGCTTAGTATAATTCATAAAAGTTAGTACCTTGTGCTGGTCAGACATAAAAGTCCAATTTTTCCCATCCGTGGTGTTGATATCACTTTTAAGATGTTGTAGGAACCACAGCCAAGAATCATTGTTTTCACCTTCAACCACTGCCCATGCTAGAGGGAACATTTGATTGTTCGCATCCTTTCCTACTGCAGTTAAAAGTTGACCTTTCATGACACCATTTAGAAAACATCCATCTAGCCCCAAGTAAGGCCTATAGCCCTCTAGGAAGCCATTCTTAAGTGCTGCTAGACAAACATAAATTCTCTTAAACATTCTTCCGGTACCTACTACTGTAGTCATAATGTCAATGGTGTTACCAGGATTTGCAACCATAATACCATGTGCGTAGTCCTCTAACTTTGCATATTCATGTTCCACATCTCTCTCCAATTTTTTCATAATTCTTAACTTTGTTCTCTTACATTGGTGAATAGAGAAATTAATTCCAAAAATTTTTTCAATATGTTCTTGGATGTAACTTGGTTTAATGCCTGGATGCCATGATACCAAATCTCTAACCTCATCCGCCATCCAACTAATGTTGCCCTTGAAATATTCTGGACTTGATTGCATTTATGCTCACTATTGAATGACTTCACCTGAAAATAATGTTTTGTTCTTTCCAATGATGCAAAAATCATCCATGGACATCCAGCCTCTTTACATACTACTCTAACTTTTGTCCTGTCATTTTTTACAAAGCTAAAATCATGCTTTGTTCTGAATTGAAAACTTGATCAAAGCTTTCTTAAACTGAATATGGTGCTTGAAGACCATTCCTAACTCAATGTGACAACTCCTTGAAGTCTCATTATACCTTGGCCAAAAAGGTAACCTTCTCACTTCAATTCGACCTCCCTCACCATCACTTTCGGAGCAGAAACTACCTGAATCAGATTTTGCCATTGCCTCACTATCATACCCATCTTCAAGTCGTTCGTTTATTTCTTGATGTTCTGTTTCACTTTTCCTTTTTCCACATCTTACAACCACAAAGCCTTTCTCTTTATAACCAGTCTCCTCTTCCATGCTTGCAGCCCATTTCGCATACCATCTCCTAACCTTCTCGATTGTATTTGTTAGTTCATCATCTTCATCAGATTGTAGACCAAGGTCAGCTTTGCTAATCTCTGTTCTCATTTCAGCGTCTAGGTCTACACCATCATTGTCATCACTTAAACTTCCATCCATACCCTATGTTGTAACATTTTCCTCTTCAATGTTTGTTCAAACATCTTTTAAATTAATCAGCCAATCATCATTTCTCTTGGTTGATGCTTGGAAATGGTTCATTAGTGTTTCAAATTCATTTTTAATCTAATTTTTAGACCAAACCAATGCCTCTGATCCAAGTGCCCTGTTTTCTTATTCATCTAATCCTAATCCAACATGGTAGCTCAAAATATGGGAACTTGTTATTTCTCCATTACTCAATGTGGTGCCATCTATATAGTGTTCAATATATACCTTAATAACCCCTGCTTTAACTGCATGTTTTACCATGTCTAATGTTGATGCATCATCATGCAATAATGTGAAAATGTCGCCTCCCTCAGACAATTTTCAAAAGTAAATGCCTTGTACAACCTTCTCATCATACCCCAACTACTTTATTTCTTCCATTAAACACCAATATGAAATTCTATCCTTGTCATAAACTCTTGAACAAATATTTCTGTCAATATGTCTACTCTTCGGCTCCCCAACAAACTTCCCACCATGGTGGAAATACAAGGTAAACTCCACCATTATGAAGTTACACCTAATATAATGTACTATACAAAGTCAAAAATACTATTTCCTTTCAAAATTTCCATTATAAATTTTTATTCTATAATACATCAACTAGCCATATATAATCCTTGGTTCAAGAAAGCCATTATAATTCAAAGCACTTCATTGCGCATATTTAATTGAACTTGACAACTTACATTTATTGTAGAAATTAACTACCAGCCATGCATGCATTAATTAAGAAGTTACAATAACTACCTTTGTCCAAAAAAATTCAGCTGTGCCTTAATTTTTTGTCTGCTGCCCTGGTTCTTTGATTTTGGTCCCCACCCATTTGTTCATTCAATTTTGCTCTTTCTGTTGGAAGCTAATGAAATGATCCATGTGTACCAAAAAAGTCACTATCACATGTCCTAACCCACTTAATTGGCGCCAATTGCAACCTATATTTCCCGCATTTTCCTTCTCAGCATAACCCCAGCCCATGTGCCAATTCATGTCAGCACTTATATAAACGCCATCCACGTTTCATCCAATTAGGGAGTAAGTCACCATACTTTGCAAACTTGAGGGACTAACATGCAACGAGCAATACTTAAAGGATTAACTCACATGAGTAAGTAAAGTTGAGGGACCTACTGTGCATTTCGGCCTTTAAAGAAATAGACATTACAACATAAAAGCTAGATAGCAACTGACAAAAATACTCACCGGCAATTGCTAAGGGTTACTGAAATGTGAACTTTAGTATCAAAATCTATAGTCGCTCCACATGCAACAACTAACAGTTAACTAAATAGGGTAATTGAAAATTTTATTCATGCTACCCATTTGTTTTTTCTTTAATTATTAGTGTCAATCCCTCATTCTATTTCCTTAGTTACTATATCCTATAAACACTTGCTATGTTTTTTTCATTGACCTTAATTTTCTCTTTTCTTATATCTAGAAGGTCATTTTTTTATTTTTTATTTTTTCTATTTCAAAATTCCCTTTCTTTTGCTTTTTAGAACCATTTTTTCTCTTGAAGTTTTTGACATGCTTTTTCAGATTGGCTTCAGCTTTCATGAACTTGTTGTTGGCTATATTAAAAATCATATCTAATTACTGAAGAATGGCGACAAGTGACAATACAATAGTGCCGCAGGAAAAAAGGCAACTTTGACATCGGTGCCAGGGGTTGGGGCAGGTGTTAGTGTTGTGCCCAAAAGCCAATCATAAGATGATTGTATTTTTTGCACTTTAAGTCATGATATTTTATTAAGGCATTAATCCAATAATTATGTTTGTTGTTCTGTTTCTACGTAATGTAATAACAATAATTGTAACCCTAGAATAATGATATTCTTAAATGTCTCTGGTATAGTATTATCATGGAACGGGTTATAATAATACATAACGATTAGCATATGTGGAGACTAATATGAGATATGTAGTCTATATATGGGTACAAGTTGGAGAACTTGTGTACTGAACTGACCCACCATGAGAATGCTACATGGATTGTTATATGAGTGTCATAATTGATTCTCATAGTGATCATGTATATGTAGTCATTTTACCTAAGGTTATCAAGGTTCCCTATATATGAGTCACATACTTTGATACTTCCCTTTGTTGCTCATAACTGAGTGAACTTGAAGGAGTTCATTGGTGATATCCGAAGGGCTATCGCCTTTCTCAGTACATACTTTCTGACAAAACATGGTCGGGAAGCCTGGCGTCACCCGAAAGAGGCACTATCACTGACCTCAGAAGGAGCGAAGTCAGATACCACGAAGTCCGGACTTCGCCTGAATACGCTAAGCGTTTCAAAGGTATCACCGGCTCCCTCGGGGGACCAAGCGGATCGCCTTCGGGGATAAAGAACCAGCTATTGTAAGCAAGAGAGAACTTCCCCGAAGGTGAAACCCTCGAACCAGGGGACTTCCCGAACTACAAAGCATAACTACCGAAGAAGGTCATCCGTACCAGAGAACGACCTCGCCCAGAGGACCTCGGGAGTATGGCATGAACATTTAAGGAGCCTCTGACATGTCGCCCACAGGCGCTACACGCCGCCCCAAATGGCGGTCTGACACGCCGACGCCGTCCAGGTCTTGTCACGACCTGTCTCGGCTCAAGGCTCAAGGAGCCTGCAAACGGCTACTTATCCCCTATGCCTAGAAACACAGAGAACATCCGACCGAATACGTGTCATGATCTGAACGGGCTGGGAACTCCTATAAATACCAGGGAACAGGCCCTGGCAAAGGGATCTCAATCCGACCCTCTCCCCTTGAGGAAATACAAACAGGCAAGGCCACTAAACCTTTTAGTGCTCCCCTTCTTTCACCTATCAGGACACTGACTTGGGCGTCGGAGGCTACTCCCCGGAAAAAGATCCCGGGGACCTCCTAACCCTTCTCTACGAGTTTTACAGGCACACTCCCCTGGGAAATCTAGGCTCCAGGCGTTCTCCATCTCAGGAAGTCCCTCCCGAAGTCACAATGTCTTCCAGCGAAGATGCCTTTGGGCATCAATTGGGTATGCCACATATCATGTAGAGGGTTTTGTCTGATCAAGATGAGATTTGTCCCTCCAATGTAGCAGGAGTGATATCTTTGGGCCTCTTGATAAAGTGAGACTAAGAAATGCATGGCCATACTCGGATGAGTTGATATGTGATATCAATGTCATCAGTTTAAGTTAGTTTACTCGGTAATCAAGAAACCAAACATTAGATTATACAAGAGTGGCACATTCTATATCTTGTGCTTAGTTTTGATATCTTGGACAAATGAACAATGACATATATGGATAATGATCATAAAGGTTTAGTCAAATCACCGAGCCCACTCATTGCTTATGATCATAAATATGATTTATGATCATTACTAACGTGGTAAGAGCCTATTGGGTCACATATATAGAGCCTATTGGGTCGTACATATAGAGCCAATTGGATTATTTGAGTGCATGAGATAATTTATTTGGGTTATGGTTTCAAGATAATTTTGTATTAATAATTGTCCAAAAAGTTGATCCATTATTAAGCTTAAAATTAAAGCCTAATTGGATTAAGGCTTTGAAACCCATTAGGCCTGGAAGTTGAGTCTCACTAATACAACATATAGTGAGAAATTCACAGCTTTTGCCCTATCTTCCCAAAAGTTCCAGCCGCACTCTTCTTTTGTCATTCATTGGAGGATGCAAGCTAACACTGCGAACACAAGAGAAACGGATCTGCTGGGACGTGGTGGAAGCATGGTGATCCCGAGAGGCTCGTGTGGATACCATAGAGAACTTGAACACGTCAACTGTTCAAGTTTTGTGATCCGACCCTACAGTTGGGTGAAAGATCTTAACCGAATAAAGTATGAAAATTTTTTAACACCCGGTTTACCCAGTTTCACTTAGATCCTAAAGGGTTTCGGTTATATTCTACTATACTTGTTTGACTCCCGAAACCCTACAGCAGGAGCCTGAGTCACAATGGCGGAGAGGAAGGCAAGTGCCTTCATGCTTTTTTGGCGCTTTTGGATCTCCTGTAGAGCCACTATCTTAGGCTTGAGTCTGCGTGGCTTCTTCACACCTAAGGTCACTAGACTAGACTTCCTCACCACCTTCATGTCCAGTTGTTTCCTTGGAGCCTTCTTTTCAATCGATTTAGAGAATTAGGGAAGTGGAGATGAGAGATGAAAGATAGTTTTGCTGGATCATGGATGAGAGATAATTTTAGAGAATTGGGGAAATGGAAAGATGATAGATTTTGAGATCATGGAAGTGGAGATGAAAGATAATTTTGAGGGATTGAAATCCTCTTGAAAAACAAAGTAAAGACTTATAATCTCATTTACAATCGGTAGGGGAAATAGGGTGCAAAGTTTCATTCTAATCCATTCCCTAATGATTGAATGGGCAAGATCAGCCACTATGAGATTGTTTTCCATGGAGGTAGGGTTGGCCATGGCTTAAAGGTGGGTGGCTGAAGTGAGGGATCCATGTGTCCTCCTAAACTCGATCACTACTAAAAAAAAGCTATTTTCCAATGATGTGAAGCCGTTAGAAACAGGCACTTTGGAAAATGATGTGTTAGGAAAAAAGTTTTTAATGACCTAAGGATTGGCCATTGGTAGTTACCAACGGCTGGCCATTAGAATTTAAAATATTGAAAATTACCTACGGCCTAACTTGAAGCATTTTTCCAACAGTTGAATAGTGTGCAACAACTAAGACCGTTGGAATATTTCCAATGGGCAAAGCCGTTGGAAATATTCCAATGCTTCAACTAATGGAAATTACCAATTGTTTTGGCAGTTATAAATATACCAATAGTTAGAGCCGCCGGAAACGCATATTAAAAGATAAAAAAAAATCCAATGGTCCATATCGTCTAATTTCTACTGTTTTAGCCGTAAGTGATTTTCCAATTGGATTTTTTTTTCTTTAAAAAAATATATATTCTAGCTTCCAATATGTAGGAATTGAGCAGAGAGAAAACTAAATTATAAAAGTCCACCAATATTCACCTTAAAAATTGAGTCCAACAATTATTATCTTCAACTACATAATTTCCAAATTTACCATAAAAATTCCACTATTACTAAATGTTAACAATTCTCTAGATGAAAGAAGGAGAAATGAGATCTTTTTTAGTAAATAAAATATACCATATGGTAGATGTGTTTTAAGTTCAAGTGCAAGTCCAAATGAAATGGCCATTTCCATATTTGGCCACTAGCACCCTATGAATCAAGGACAAAGGATTGGTTGAAAAAAATTCATGAGAAGTTCTTTCCTAATAAAGCCTAATTGAAAAGTTTGAGATCTTTGTTTCTTACACAACCTACTCTTTTTAGGAGGGTCAAGACACTTTTTTGCTTTTTGTGGATTTATCTTTCAGAGTATGCTCTAGATTACCAAAATCTAATGACGGATATAAATATGGAATCTAACACCATGACTGGAACCTTGAATAATGACACGTCATATAAATTAGGAAGGATGACAGAGTGGATTGTATTAAAGTTAATCTTTCTACATTATTCAAAAGGTTCCATTCCCAAATGTCCAATTTGTTATTGGTCTTATCAGTGAGGAATCAACAGGAAGATGTTGTGGACATGTCTTGGGAAAAAGACACTCCTACATATTGAAGTGTACTAGTGTTGATTTGAAACAGAAGGATCAAAGAAAATGTTGATTATAAGTTAAATGGAGTATTTTTGTTGAACTCCCATTTCAATTTTCGGAAATTGATTCCTTTGCTAATAATGATGGAATAGAGATCCAATGTTGTTTTAAAAGTCTAAATACTTTCCTTGAAAAGCTTGAAGAAGATTAAGTAATCATCTACAAAGAAAAGATGGTTGATTGTGGGCCAACTTCTGCTTGTTTTAAGCCAAGAAGAGATCCTAAAAAATTTAGTTGTAACAGTCAGTTAGAAAGTCTTTTTGTGCGCATGACGAATAAATATGGTAAAATAGTGTCACTTGCCGAATACCTGTTTGAGGGGAGAACAATTTCATAGTAATAACACCTATAAGGATTGAATATAAGACCATAGAGATGCATTTCATAATTAGGTGGATCTATAAATCTAGAAAATTCATAACTAAGGAAACTTTCTTGATGAATGATTACTAGATTTTATCATATGCTTTACACATATCTAACTTAAGCACTGTTTGTACCGTGAAGGTCCACTGGCTGGAACAATTATTTTATAGCATGGAGAAGCTAATGGGCAATTATAATGTTGTCCTAGATCGACTGACCTAGAATGAAAGTGTTTTGGTATTCTAATACTAATGAATTTGTGACATCCTTACTAGCTACGAAACAATGTGCATAGGATAAATAATACATTATGTACATATGTATTAGTAGTGTTTGATTTTGAACACATAATCAATGATTATGTGTTAGTCTAGCAACTGTGAGACTCTACGTCTAGCTTGATGAAGCAATTTCTGAAAGAGCTGAAGATTTAAAGACAACAAAATGAGTAATTAAGTTAACAAATGTGGTTAAAAGTCTATATGGTAATATGGCTTGGTAATTAGTTTGTTAGAATTAAAAGTTAAGGAAGTTTGGGCAAAAGTATGGCACAAGGTAGCCAATGACTAATGTGTAATTGGGTTCAAGTTTGAGTGCTCAAATGTACCATGCATGCAAATTAGGGGACTAAACGAGAATTCACACCTCACTTACGCATGTTTGAACCAAGCTGGCATATGCCTAGATTTCCACCTCAAAATCAACAAAGTCTTCGTCTTTAACCCTGAATTGGCATGAGATCATTTTTTAAATGCATTTGGGAGGCTAGAATTGCTGAACAAAAGGTTGAGGATTGGAAGTCTTGAAGGAAATTGGGCTTGCTTACGAGAGAAGGTTCTTTACTAGAAGTATTCTTGTTTGGCTGGAAGGTTTTAATGATATACATAATCTCTTTATTTTTTACTTTAATCTTGTGATTCTAGCCTAAAATGCACATAACACATTAATGATATAGGGGTTAAGGATCAAGTGACACCAAGTGTGGTCGATGACTTGATCTGGGGTTAGACAATTTTATTTAGCTTTGGATTGAGCTAGGCAAGTAATGTTGGACGGCATAGAAGGTTTAACCTATGGTTTATCATATGACAAGAAGGGTTAGGGAATTCTGGAACCTTGTAGTTTAGCCAAATTACATATAAAACCTTTGATTAAGGCCACTATAATTTAATGTATCATATGTGTTTGTTCAATTGTGTTTGATTGTTCAATGGCTTTGTGTAGCTTATAAAGATTCATGAATTGCCATAATGTATGCCTTACTAAGTTCTTTGAACTTACCCTTATTGTGATTACCTTTGTTGGGCTAGAACAAGATTAGTGCTAACTTGTTGTATAGGTTTTGTGTGTAGCTGTGACTTTATGTGCAGGTAATGATCTCAAATTAGTTTCTACTTTTGGTTATTGTAGCACCTTAGAACTAGATTGATGGTGTTTTATGTTTGTTTCAAATGTGTGTGACAAACTCTGGTGAAGGCAAGGGTTTTCACAGTTTTAAAAAGAAAGGAAACTGCAAAGTTGTTCATGGAGGTAATATAGTCTAGGGATAATGTGTACTAGTATTTGTGGCTCTAGTACTAGGGCTTCTTATGCCTAGATCCTAGTCAGACTTGTATCTAAGATGTTGTGTGATTGTGAACTATGCATCTAATATGTTGTGTGATTGTGAACTATGTCCTACAAGTTTTGGTTTTCAAATATATGTAACTTGCACTCATATTTTACTTTTTTGCATTAGTATAGGCATTAGCTAGGGCTAGCAGCTACATGTGTACAACTTTGGTCACTGGTGACTTGCATGAAATTGAGAAATTTTCTTAACAAGCATGTAACTCTTGTGTTCAAATATGATGATTGAAAATTATTACTGATATATAATATATATAGCTACGAATAAATATATATACACACACGCATAAAAATATAAGCTTAACCATAAAAGTAAACAAACTTTTCATATTGATACAGTTGTGTTTATGTATTCTGTTTTTAAAATTAAAATTTTAAAAATAAATATTGTTTCATCATTTTGTACAAATGATTTTTTTATATGAATATCTAGAGAAAGATAAGCCAAAAAAGCCTGGAATTGTTCTTGCTTGGCAACAATTGATCACTATTATTTGTTATGCATTACCAATAGTTAAACAAAATGTATTGTTAATTAGTTTTGTTCTTGCTGAGACAATGGGAACAAAGTGTGTCCGAGTACAACGGAAATGGTGATCATCTCTTTTCTGTGTCTGCTGCCAAACTAACAGTAACATTTCAATCCTTTTCTCTTTTCTCATTATTTTTGTTCACCTTATTTATCAACCTTCATTTTTTTGACTAACTAATTAAGAGAAGAAAATTAAGGGAAAAAGGAAAATAAAAAAGAAATTATTTTGGGGAAAATTAGAATAGAATTTTGAGCTTAGGTTGGTTGTGAGGGGGAAATAGGAGACAAGGAAAAGAGGAGAGAGAAAGGGACTCAAAGAAAAAAAAGAAAAAGCAAAAGGAAGAAAATCTCTGAAAAACAAAGAGGGGAGGAGAGAGAAAAACATAGGTAAAGAAACAGAGGCAAAAACTTTCTGAAACAAGAAAATCTTTTTCAGAAGAAAATAAAAGAAAGACAAATAAGCTCAAACATTCCTCCATGCCCATATGAGATAGGCCGGAGATGGCCAACCAAAGGATTTCGCTGCTATGAGATCAACCCGGGAATGAGGCAGTAACAGAGAATACAGAAAATTGATTTTTTTTTTTGACAAATTTTTGGACACCATACCCATCAATTTTCGAGCTTTCAACAAAAATATTGTTCTTTGTTGCCATTTTGTGTCTGAATCAAAATCCTCTCCTCCACCACCTATAATTTCATCCATTTTTCTTGTTAATATTTTTATCCGCCAACCCTCGAAAATCACAAGATTGTTTGGGGAACAAGTTTCGATCTTGGGCATCCTTTTGGGTAAGTTTATCTTCTCATTTTCATTTTTCATTTAAATCTTTTACTTGCTTGCCATTAAGGTTATTCTCTTTTTGTATCCGCTCTGAGTCTATTTTGGTTTCCAATGTTCAGCCCATATTATGCGCTTCGGACATTAAGGACAAGAGACCTTCAAGCTATTCATGTAAAAAGGAAAAATTTTTGTGGTACGAGATCAAAGAAGATGAGGGACCCTGATTTGATTAGCTCTAGACACATTGAATTCCAATTGGTTTGTTATTTAGATTGGAAATTGTAGTGAAAGAGGCTGTAGAGTAGTTTCTTGAACATTGCTGCTGCTGCTGCTGTTGTTGTTTGGCATCATATTTGCTAATTTTAAAAAGGGTTCCTCTATAGAAGAAAAGCTGGCGATTTTGCGCAATTGTTGCTGCCACCACCACTGCAACCATTAACAAGGGATGGGGGTTAGATGGAATCCAATTGGGTTCCAGTTCTTAAATTTATTGGTTTTGATCCTTGGTTTCCTTATTGAAGGATTCCATTCTCTCAACTCCGAGGGTAACATATTTTCCTCTATCATCTTATCTCATGTTTTTTGGTTTCTTTGGTATGGGTTTGATTTAGAAGTTCAAATGCAGGGTTAGCTTTGTTAGAATTTTGGGCAAAAATTGATTCTGATCCTTATGGAGCTTTTGTTGATTGGAATCCCAATGACAACTACCCTTGCACATGGTCTGGAGTTCACTGTGTTGATGGTCAAGTGCACATGCTGTAAGTTCATCTTGATGATACCTGTTTACTTATTTTGTTGTAGACATGAAAATTGAAACCTAAATGGGTTAGCAACCATTGACTTCTAGAGAGTCCTCAGGGTAAAAGATTAAAAAAATTGATATTTCAGGTGAGAAAGGGGTAAAAACTTCACTGTGTTAATATGTTTTTGATGTTGTGATGCGGATTCACCATAGAGATAGGTTTCTAGTTTGGAAGATCATTTGAAATTCTGAAAAAAGTTATTCTAATGAATATTGTTCTTACACCTTTCTATTGGACTAATGTAGGGATTTGAGCGCGCGTTCTCTGGATGGAACACTAGCTCCTGCACTTGCAAAACTGAGAGAATTAAGATCTCTGTAAGAATTCAAAATAGCTATTCTCACACATGGCTTTACCTCCATTATAGCATACAATTATTGCTATTTTTTTATTGATAAAAATTCTTGGACATTTGTAATCTTATTTGCACCAACAGTGTGCTTAGCAAGAACAGATTCTCTGGGTTCATCCCTAGGGAGCTTGGACAACTAAACAAACTAGAGCTTTTGGATTTGAGGAGTAACTACTTGGGTGGAACAATTCCCAAAGAGATCACCAGCATGTTATCCTTAAAGAAATTGTAAGTTAGCTATTATAATACAAGGGATCATTCAGCCCTATTGTTCGCTATTATATTTGACTAAATCTTTTGTTCAACACCAGGTTACTTAATGACAATAACTTTGAGGACAATAGTTTTATGACTTTTGGGAAGCTCAACTTGCGCTGTAATTTGAAGTTCAATCAAAATCGTACATCGCTCAAAGCTGTTGGAGTTTGTTGTGTGAATAGAAAGCTTGGACACTGGTAAGAAAAATCTTTGGATTAGATAGGCATCCTTGTACATGGTACTAACTTGACTATGGTTCTCATATCTTTATGGCTTATTTTTCTAGCATCTGGCAGAGTAGTTTTGAACAGTTTAATAAGGCAGGGTCGTCATTAAAAGAAGGATATCTTAGTACAAGGAATCCCCTCCAGTTAGACCGCCGAAGATCACTAGCTGAGCAGCCTAAGAACATTGATGCTGCACCTACTGGCGATGCAATATCGAATGAAGAAATAATTGTTGTTGTTCCAATGGCTCAAAGTAGTGGAACTTATCCAGCAGTCCCAGATGCAAAGAAGAAGAAGGCCCCTCCACTTGTAATGCTTCCTATGCCACCGGCTGCACCACTTGAAAATCCTGATTACGAATCTCCCAAAGGCTTTGAAACAAAGCCAGCTAGTGAACAAGCTTCAGCTTCACGAAATCTATGGAAGTACTTGATCATCATTACTTGTGTGGCCATTGTGCTAGCTGCTGTGTTCCTTCTCATAATTTGCCGGAAACGAGCTGCTAAAACCATACGTCCCTGGAAGACAGGAATTAGTGGACAGTTACAAAAGGCTTTTGTCACAGGTTTTCATAGAATTGGATCCAAAAAAACAAAAATTTCTTGTTACACATGATACAATTATATATGTATCTGATTATTCCAAATTCAGGGGTACCTAAACTTAACCGATCGGAGCTAGAAATAGCTTGTGAAGATTTTAGCAACATCATCGACACTCTTGAAGGTTGCGTGCTATACAAGGGGACACTCTCTAGTGGAGTTGAGATAGCTGTTGCAGCAGCCATTGGGAAATCTGAAGATTGGTCAAGGAGCTCTGAGAGGGCTTATAGAAAAAGGGTTTGTTTAATTATCATATCAATCCATTAATCATATAATCAACAATTACTCGCTCATCTTTCTATTTCATGCCAAACTTATTTGGTGATTCATGTATTGTGATCACTTCAGATTGACACGCTTTCTAGAGTTAACCATAAGAACTTTGTCAACCTTATTGGCTACTGCGAGGAGAAAGAACCCTTTACCAGAATGATGGTGTTCGAGTATGCTCCTAATGGCGTCCTTTTCGAGCATTTGCATGGTAAATTAACTACTTATGAGTAGCTTTCTCTTCATCCGTATTGTGGTCAATGAGGTTGTTGGAATATAAAGTTCTTTTTTCTTAGTTGAAGAAATGGAACATCTCGATTGGATTTCAAGGATGAGGATAATCATGGGTGTAGCTTATTGTCTTCAGTACATGCACCATGATCTTAACCCTCCCGTATCAGTTACAAACTTGAGTATAAAGAATGTTTTTCTAACCGATGATTTCGCTGCAAAGGTATATATGAGAAATAACTTGACTTGCACGTTATTTGTCCACAGTATGTTTTGGATCCTACCTTCATGGAACACTTCTCTTGTTTCTCAGATTGGAGAAATGAACTTTGTTTCAAAACTTGAAAGCAATAAGTCGAAGGTCTCAAGCGATGATGATGGAGAGAATTCTGAATTGTTATCAGCAGTTGATCCAGAATCAAATGTCTACAGTTTCGGGATACTCTTGCTTGAAATAATTTCTGGAAAACTACCATTCTCAGACAAAGAACCTATTGAGAAATGGGTATATATCTGAACTGAGACATGTATATGTCTGTAGTTTTATACACAAATGCTAATTGTCTGAGCTTGCAGGCTGCTCAATATCTCAACGATAAACGGGACTACAGCAAAATTGTCGATATAAGCCTCAAATCCTTCAAAGCGAATGAGCTCGAGATCCTCTGCGAAGTCATACAAGAATGTACCCAACAAGATGTACGACAAAGACCAACCATGAAGGAAGTCACTACGAAGTTGAAAGAAGTGATCAACATCTCGCCGGACCAAGCTTCCCCGAGACTGTCCCCGCTCTGGTGGGCTGAACTTGAGATCTTATCCATGGAAGCTGCTTGAGTGCTACTAACTGATCTCTCTCCTCTCCCACCGTTCGTAACGCAAAAGGTATCGCCTTTTTTATCAGTCCCTGCTTCCCTGCAAGACAACTGATTTTCCACATACTTAGGTTTCAAGTCAATTTTTTGAGTCACTTTGTTTTACATGTATAACCCTAACATTGATCCCATTCAGTTTTTTTTTTTTCACAGTTTTCCCCTTTAACTTTTTGAAATTTGTTATGTACATTATGATGAAGGATCGGTGATGCAAAAATACAGGAAAAAAAAACAATCAAGTGTTGAGTTCCTTCATCTTGTTTGGTTGTACACATAGGTTGATGAACATTCTCTTGATGTGTATTATGTATAGGATTTTTTGTTTTTTTGTTTTTCATCAAACTAGCCTCATATGAGGTCAAGTTTTATACAATTAAATAGTTAATTTTATATTTTGATTTGAAATGGCAATCTCTTATTAATGAAAAATGAGGCATATATAGGATCATGATTCCCAACAAATATTTCTTACAAGTTTCATTAAAAAGAATCTTAAAACTTATTTCATCAATCGTAGAACAAAAAATGAAAAAAAAAACTACAAAATTGTTTCAGTCATTCCCGCCTGCAACTTGAATTCTTTCAAGTCTGGGTCATTTCTTGATTGGCAAGCAATCCATCTCATCATTACTTCAAAGCCTCGATCAATAAGTTACCCCTTGGACTACCACACAACAAGATGGTTTCAATGATTAATTCCAAATGATCCACTGTGAGTGAAATGAAACAAAAAATGTGCGAATTGAAGTCAATTCCAGAAGATCAATTCCCTCAAATTACATGCTATCAAAGGAAGTCAATGTGATTCATGTGAAATGAAACAAAAAATGTGTCCAAAATTTGAGTAATAACTCCGGCATATGTCATAAAGAAGTGGTTGTACTAAGAAGTGAAGATGAAACATGGTATAAGGAATTTGGCCAAATTCCATTAATCTATAATTGTTTTAGCTACCATCAGTACAAAACTTAGGAGCTCCAATGCTGTGATAGATTAGCGTTGATGACCCAATTTCAAAGTGTGTAATTAGGGTGGTGTTGGGATGGACCCGAAATAATTATCGTCAAACCCACAAGGTAAAATAAGCAAACACTCAAGCCAATAGATCATAATCAAGTAAAAACAATAAGAAAAGCAGCAGCAAGCAAACATAAATTGAAACACATGATATACATGAAAAACTCCAGTGTAAAAGGAAAAATCATAGGGCAAATCGGCAGCAAAATCCACTATCAAGAAAAATAATATAACATCCAAGATCTAAGTTATTGCTCAAACTTAAATCCTATTATAGTAATTTGAGAAAAACTTGAAATTCAACACTCTAAGGTTCCTTAAAAAATCTTACTCAATGAAGATCTAAAGCACACCAAGACTCCTTGTTTGATACTAACAAACCCAAGAGAATGACCTCCTAAAATAACAAGATCAATGGACTAAAAAGTGCTGCTAAAACAAGGCCTATAGCATGAATCCTCGAGATCCACTTATCCATTGAAAACGTCTCTTTGCCTCTGTCTTGTGTTCTCTCACAAACCTTAATGAAGCGGCAACAATTAGGCTTTTTAATTTGACAAAGCTCACAAGTCCTAAATGAACTTTGAAAGCCAAATTGATTTTGGCTTCACACAAGCCACTTAAATGGAAATTAGGCCAAAGCAAAATAATATAACTTTTTTTCTTTTAATATAAGATTACACCCACAACAATCTCCGATTCTAATCTCATTTGGAGGAGATACCACCATCACTCTTTACATAGAGCACATGCAGGCCATGAGGTCACATCCTTCAGGCTTCTCCCTGGGAATCAACTTTGTCAACATGTCAGTTGCATTATCATCTGTGTGAATTTTTTTTTTTAAACTTTAAAAGCTTTTTTTCAGTCACCAAATGTAGTTAATGATGTCTTACCTCAATGTGGTTAGTGCGAGTATAATACAATGAGTTTTTGCTCAAATCGATAGCATTTGACTATCACAATGTATCATGTACTCCTCTTACTTCAAACCCAACTCATAAATAAACCGTTTCATCCAAAATATCTCTTTACCTACTTTATTGACCGCTATATACTCAACCTAAGTTGTAGACAAAGGAACACACTTTTGCAACTTCGACTACTATGAGACAGCTTCCTCAGCAAAAGCGAAAATGTAACCTAATTTAAATTTTTTACCATCAAAATCACCCACCATATTTGTATCAGTAAAGCCTTCCAAGATGGGTTTAGCACTGCCAAAACTCGTACCTCTCAAATACTCAAAAATCCATTTATTAGCTTCCTAGTGAGACTTTCCTAGATTAGATAAAAATCGACTAACCAATCCAACAGCATGAGCAATATCTGGCCAAGGACAAACCATGGTGTACATCAAATAACCAATAGTAGAATAGTAAGATATAGCTGACATCTGCTCCTTTTCTTTGGTTGTAGTTGATGCCCGGCAGCATCTTCGTCGGGTGACATTATGACTTCGGGAGGGACTTCCTGAGAGGGAAGACGTCTGGAGCAAAGATTTCCCAGAGGAGTGTGCCTGAAATGCTCAGAAAGAAAAGGGTTAGGAGGTCCCCGGAGTATTTTTCTGGGGAGGAGCCTCCGACACCCAAGTCAGTGTCCTGAGGGGAGATAGAGGAATAGCGCTAAGGGGTTAGGTGGTCTTGCATGTTCGTGCTTTCTCAGGGAAAGGGGTCGGATCCTTTGCCAGGGCTTGTTTCTTGGTATTTATAGTGGTGCCTAGCCTGTTCAGATCATGACACGTGTTCGGTCAGATGCGATCTGTACCTCCGGGCGTAAGGGACAGGTAGCCGTTTGTAGGCTCCTCGAGTCTAGGATCGAGACAGGTCGTGAGAAGACTTGGACGGTGTCAACGCGTTAGACCGCTTTTCGAGGCGACATGTAGCGCATGTGGGCGACATGTCAGAGGCTCCTTAAATGCCCGTGCCGTACTCCCGTAGTTCTCCGGCGATGTCGTCTTTCGGTATGGACGCCCTTCTTCGGGAATTATGCCTGTCGTTCGGGGGTTTCGCCTTCGGGGAGATTCTCTCCTGCTTGAAATAGTTGGTTCTTCATCTCCGAAGGCAATCCGTTTGGTCTCCCGAGGGAGTCGGTGGCATCCTTGGAATTCTTGACGTTCTAGCCGAAGTCTCGAGTTCAGGGTATTTTGACTTCGCTCCTTCCGAGGTCCGTGATATCGCCTCTTTCGGGTAACGCCAGTTTTCCTGACCACACTATTGGCAGGATGTATGTACTGAGAGAGGTAATAGCCCTTTGGCTATCACATGCCCCCCTTTGGGAGGCCGAAGTGAAAACTTTGGTTTGTAGGCTTTCTGAGGTTTATAAGTAATGTCGTACTCGCCCAGCTCTATACACCATTTGGAAAGCCTTCCCGAATGATCAACTTTCCTCATGACGTCCCGAAGAGTTAGACTACTTCGGACGATTATTGGGTGAGCCTGAAAATATGGCCGTAGTCTTCATCCCGCCAGTACCAGGGCATATATAGCTTTTTGTAGCAAGGGATACCTGACTTCGGCGCCGTGCAGGGACTTGCTTACATAATAAACCGGTCATTGCTTCAGCCCCTCCTCTTTCACAAGGACCGAGCTTACTGCTTTTTCTGTGACTACGAGGTACAACACGAGGGACTCTCCCTCGCGAGGTTGCCGAAGAGTAGGCAGACGGGCCACATAGGCTTTGAGTTCTTCCCAAGCCTTTTGGCAGTCCTTATTCCAAGGATGATCATCACATCCGAGGTCGCCCTCCTTTTTTGCTGCCTTAGTGAGGACTTTGAAGAATGCTCGACACCAGTCTCCATACCTGGAAATGAACTTGCTAAGAGAGGTTATCCTTCTGGTGAGTCTCTGCACGTCTTTCACTATGACGGGAGTTCGGAATTCAAGCAAAGCCTTAACTTTCTCTAGGTTAGCATCAATGCCTCTTTCTAATACCATGTACCCAAGAAACTTTCCCGAGGTTACGCCGAAGATGCATTTTTTGGGATTGAGGCGAATTCCGAAGGTTCTGAGCTGGTGGAAAGTCTCCTTCAGATTTGCGACGTGGTCGAAAGGCAACTTGCTTTTGACTATCATGTCATCAACGTAAACTTCCATGTTCCTCCCTATTTGGTCCTTAAAGAACTTGCTCATCAACCTCTGGTAGGTAGCTCCCGCATTTTTTAGCCCGAAGGGCATCCTGATGTAACAATACGTTCCACCCTCGGTGATGAAGGCGGTTTTCTCCTCATCTTCGGGGTCCATCCTTATTTGATGGTACCCACTGAAGGCGTCCAGGAAACTCAGGAGCCCGTATTCGGCAGTTGAGTCTACCAACTGGTCTATTGGTGGGAGAGGATATGAATCTTTTGGGCAAGCGTCATTCAAGTTTCTGAAGTCGATGCACATTCAAAGCTTACTGCTCCCTTCTTTTGTGGCGATAACCACGTTGCTCAACCATTCGGGGTACTTGACTTCCCTGATTACATCTGCGTCTAATAAGCGTTGGACTTCGGTTTTGACGAAGTTATTTTTATGGACTGAGATGCCCCGCTTCTTTTGCCGGACAGGTTTTGCTTCCGGACTTACTTTAAGGCTATGCTGTATTATGCGAGGGTCTACCCCCGGCATATCTTTCGGCGAGTAGGCAAACAGGTCTTTATTCATCAGTAGAAAGGATACAAGTCTTTTCTTATCACCTTCGTCCAAGTTTTCCCTATTCGGGTATTTCGGCCCGGGACAAGTTCTACTTCTTCTATTTCTACCTTCGCGGGATCTTCTGCCTCTCCCTCTTTTGGCCTTCCATCTGACAAAACCTCTGCATCCACAGTTTGTGCGAGGTTGGTTACTAGGGCCTTTCACGCTTTGACGAACATTTTCCTTACTTCGCCTTGATCGATAAAGATTTCCGCGTTCCATCCTTGGTGGCGAAAGTGATGGTTAAGTACTTCACATCCGAGCGAATATGCAGATTTCCTTGTGTTTGCCTTCCAAGGATGGCGTTATATGACGAAGGGACATCCATGACAATGAACCTTGTCATTGTGGAGGCAAATAATTCGTCTGTCCCGTTTACCGAACCTCCTCTCATCATCAGGGGGAGGTCGCTCCATTCGAGGACAGGCAATTCGGACGGCCCTACCCCGAAAGTTGACGAAGCGACGGGCTTGAGGTCGGTGTTGGATATTCCCAAGCTCGGCAGCAGATGCGAGAACAGGACATCGGCGTTTGATCCATCGTCAAGTAATACCCTTTTGACGTCCCAAATTCCTATTCTTGCCATGACCAACAATGGATCGTCATGGGGAAAGATGACGGTGGAACCATCCTTTCGGGTCAGTTTCTTCGACGGATTTTGATATTCCATCATTGATATTTCTTTGGCTTTCCTCTTTCTTTCCAAGGATGGCAGTCCCATCGTGATTGTTTATATCACTCCCGCTGAGGGCGGGAGATGCCTTTTTGGACTTCAGTTCGTTCGTCTGTCGAAGTCGTACTCCTCGTCATCAGCTTTTCCTTCCTCCTCCTTTCTTCCCTTTGGGGAAGGCATTCGCAGATAACGCCGGAGTTGGCCTTGTTTTATCAGCGACTCAATATACTTTTTCAGTTGGAAGCAATCTTCAGTGTCGTGCCCGTGGTCGCGATGAAACTGGCAGAACTTTTTCATATTCTTCTTGTTGCCAGTGGTCATAGCCCTTGGCCGCTGAATTTGGGTTCCCTGCCTCTCAATTGTCATGAGGATATTGGTTCTTGTAGTGTTCAGGGGTGTGAAGTTCGAAGAAGGTTTCCTTCCCCTAAACCTCCGAGGTCGCCCTGCCTGTTCAGCCGGGTACTTTGTTTGCTGGCCGGACCCTTCGGGACGGGTGTGATCATTCCTTGGTCCACCCATTCTCAGCTCTTCGGCTGTCATGTGCTGCTCGGCTCTTCGGTAGAATTGGCCAAGCGTGTCCGGGGGGTCCTTGGAAAACTCGTAGAACAGCTGTGAGTCCCTCCGAAGGCCCCGTGTCATGGCGAGGATGCGTATTTTGGCCCGAAAGTCTGGAACACTTAGGGCCTCTCCATTAAACCTTTCGACATAGTCACGGATGGTTTCTCCATTCTTCTGCGCTATGTCGAACATCTGGACCGGCATCTTCACCGTCGGACGGCTTCCAATGAACTGCTGCGTAAAGGCCGTGGACAGCTCCTGAAACTCCCTGATGGTTATAGGGGCCAATGAGTTATACCACGCCATTGCGGGCCCTGCGAGGGTGACCTCAAAGCATTTGCACAAAGTAGCATCATCAGCGCCGTGTAACACCATGCTACGTTTGTATTTAGTTAGATGAGCCTATGGGTCAGTTCGTCCATCATAGGTTTCCAGCCGAGGCACCTGAAAGTCACTTGGCATGGCTGCCTCAACTACTGTTCGGGTGAACGGCGATTCATCCCCACAGAAGGTTTCAGACAGCCTGGCCTAGACTGGTTTGCGAGCTACCTGTTTTTCCACTTTCTCCAACCTCGCTAATATTTTCTCCACAAGGATCGTGGTACTGGGCTCTTCTTCCTGGTGCTTGTAGGCTTCTGGGAATGGAGATTGCCGGCGCCCTTTCGGGGACGGACTTCACCGCCGAGAGGATGGTGACTTTGCCTCAGGCGATGAACTCTTTTGGCGTGGGGTTTTAGGCCGTTTAGGCCCTACTAGCCCCTTAGGTCGTCCCCCGAGGGGTATGTTTTCCATTGAGGACTCATCACGCGGATCACCATTTCCCGAACTCCGGTAAGCTGATCTCGGGCTTTTCTCCCAAGGGAGTGCTGGCGAGGAAGGGGCTTTTCTCCCAAGGGAGTGCTGGCGAGGAAGGCCTTTTGGGCCTGCGTTGGTTGCGGCCATCTTTGGTCTATTTGCTGCGTCATTTTGGCCACAATAGAGCGCTAGAAGTCGCACAGAAAACTCATAGTTATGACTAGAGGACGTTCTTCTTCAGGCGAGGAAGTCCCTGGAAGGGTTTGCTCAGTACCCGGTTGAGCTTCAGGCGCGGACGAGGACTTCGGAAGTCCCGTGTCCTTTGAACGCCGAGTTTCAACAATGGTGACCTGAGGGTGAGTTCCCACAGACGACGCCAAATGATGCCCGGCAGCATCTTCGTCGGGTGACATTATGACTTCGGGAGGGACTTCCTGAGAGGGAAGACGTCTGGAACAAAGATTTCCCAGAGGAGTGCGCCTGAAATGCTCAGAAAGAAAAGGGTTAGGAGGTCCCCGGAGTATTTTTCCAGGGAGGAGCCTCCGACGCCCAAGTTAGTGTCCTGAGGGGAGATAGAGGAAGAGCGCTAAGGGGTTAGGTGGTCTTGCCTGTTCGTGCTTTCTCAGGGAGAGGAGTCGGATCCTTTGCCAGGGCTTGTTTCCTGGTATTTATAGTGGTGCCTAGCCCATTCAGAACACGACACGTGTTCGGTCAGATGCGATCTGTACCTCCGGGCATAGGGGACAGGTAGCAGTTTCTAGGCTCCTCGGGTCTGAGACTGAGACAGGTCGTGACAAGACTTGGACGGCGTCGGCGCGTTAGATCGCTTTTCGAGGTGGCGTGTAGCGCATGTGGGCGACATGTCAGAGGCTCCTTAAATGCCCATGTCGTACTCCCGTGGTTCTCCGGCAAAGTTGTCGTTCCATACGAACGCCCTTCTTCGAGAAATTATGCCTATAGTTCGGGGGTTTCGCCTTTGAGGAGATTCTCTTCTGCTTGAAATAGCTGGTTCTTCATCTCCGAAGGCAATCCGTTTGGTCTCCCGAGGGAGCCGGTGGCATCCTTGGAATTCTTGACGTTCTAGCCAAAGTCTCGAGTTCGGGGTATTTTGACTTCGCTCCTTCCGAGGTCCGTGATATCGTCTCTTTCGGGTAACGCCAGTTTTCATGACCACACTATTAGTAGGATGTATGTACTAAGAGAGGCAATAGCCCTTCGACTATTAGTAGTTGGGCACGACTTTTTTCTCAACTTAAAGTGATTTGAAAAGGGCATAATAACTGGCTTAGCATCTATCATGCCGAACCTTTCAAGGACTCGTTCAACATAATTCTCCTGTGATAACCACAACATACCAACTTTCTTATCACGAATAATTCTTATGCCCAAAATTTTTTTTACTGGCCCTAAATCCTTCATATTAAAGGATTTAAATAATTCCCCTCTCAACTTGTGAATCATTAAAGTATCTTGCCCAACAATAAGCGAATCATCAAAATAAAGCAGAAAAATAATAAAGTTATCATCGGGAAATTTTTGGACATAGACATAAGAGTTTGCATCAGTTCTTTTATAGTTTTAACCAAAACCATAAAAGAATCAAACTTGCAGTACCGCTGTCTAGGTGCCTGCTTCAAGCTGTAAAGGCTCTTCTTCAACCTACAGATCATGTGCTTCTTCCCTTTCACTTCAAATTCTTCAGGCTGAAACATGTAAAGTTCCTTATTTAAGTCACCATGTGAAAATGCAATTTTCACATCTAGCTGCTCAAGCTCAAGATTTAGGCTAGCTGCTAGCCCAAGTACAACCCTAAATGGAATACATCTTCACCATATAGGAAAAGATCTCATTAAAGTTAACTCTTTTGCTCTAATGGAAGCTCTTTACCACCAAACGAATTTTAGACTTAACTAGCTTATCACCATCTTTTTTCAACCTGAACACCCACTTGTTTTAGGATGCCTGTCTACCATGGATAGATCTAGCAACACATATGTGTTGTTATTTTAAAGAGAATACATCTCAACTTACATTGCATCAATAAACTAGGCTATATCTACACAAGACTACACATCTAGGAAGCTTTCAGGCTCCCCCGCATCAACATGACATAATCATAATTAGGATACCTAGTTGATGGATAACACTCTTTAATAGATCTCCTCTGCTGAGACTTTAACTCCTAAAATGGAAGGGGCTACTCCTCCAGGTCAAGACCATTGTCATACGCAGCTATATCATCATCAACCTGTTCGCCAACAACAGCTGGCCGCTTTATCTCATGTTTTGTTGCTCTCCCATTTGCAGCATTCTTAGATGGAATAGGTGCAGGTGTCATATCATTAACAACATAAGCATTATCTGAAGTCTCCTCTTGCAGCTCAATATCTTCTATATTCTTATGCTTTCTATACACAACATTTTTGCTTTTAACCACATTCTTCTTCTCTGGATCCTATAACTAGTAGCTATACGCTATATTTTTCATCGCCATAACCAACAAGAATGCACTATTTGACTTTATTGTCAAGCTTCGACCGTTGTTCCTTGGGAACATGCATGAATGATTTGTAAATAGACACTTTCAAATGTGAATAAGAAATATTCTTACATATCACAAGTTCGTCGGGGCTAGAAAACCCAAAGGAATAGATGGGGTCTGGTTAATCAAGTAAACAGTAGTACTTATAGATTTATCCTAGAATATTTTCAGTAACTTAGGCATCCTTAATATGCATCTGACTTTATTAATAATGGTATGGTTCAACTTCTCAATTGCACCATTATGTTGCGGTATACCAGGCTCCATTTTCTCTTGACAAATACCGTGCTCCTTAGAATTCCTCTCAAACTCATTAGATGTATACTCCCTATAATTATCCGTTTGGAGACACTTCAATGGAACCTGTTACCACCCAATGACTCCACCTCGATGGAACCATAAGCATCAGAATGTATTAGCTCAAGTTTAGTTTTCTTTCATGTAGAAGGAACATGAAAAAAAACTTTAACTCTTTATCACTAATTTAAGCCAGCCATTTATGCCACAAATTGATAAAAGCATCATCCTCAACCACATTAGCGAACTGTTGCCACAAACATGAACACGAGTCCGATACAAAGTGTAGCAAAGATCACCTTTTTCCACTAATAAGAAACCAAATGATCAGGAGCATGCTTGGCCAAGCTGGACCAAAGAGCTTGATGAACAGCAAATCAGAATCCTGTGTCCAAAGATAATGTCCAAAGATTAATTTTCTGATAGAGAGTAGCAGAGAGAATGAGAAGAAAGCCAGCTCCCTTATCTCAGGATTGATGAGGAGGTTATATAGTTGTGGCGGGCTCTTGGTAGTTCGTTCTAAAGATAAAAATCTTATAGCTTATCCGCATTTGTGAGATGCAGTTTCTTCCTAGGAAATGTTTCTTTTTGGGGCCTTGATGGGCCTCTGGGCATAACCCATCTCCTAGCCATCAGCATCTAGGCCCTTGGACCTGTTTCCTACCAATGAGTCCCTCACCTATGAGGGAATATGAACTGAGGGTCCCATGTTTCCTGGTGCGCCTAGGCGACACTGTTTGAGGGCAGATGTGTGATCCCCTCTTTTTTTATTAGCTCCCTTGGGAAGTTGGGTGGACGTCACCATTTCGGGTTACCTTATCCACCCCTCTTATACGGTTGTGATGCATGTCAAGTGCATTGCGTGATAAGAAGGTAAAGAGAGCCATTAAATGGTCTTCAGGGAAGTGGCTAGGCATGGATATCTTAGTCGCTGCTAGTGGCCACGTATCCTTTGGTGACTCGCCAATCATTTGTATTGGCGACTTTTGAGGGGAAACCTAATAGTCGTGGGTTTACCTATATATGTCATGAGAGTTTCTACTCTTTTCCACTATTTGACTTGTTCTACTACTTTTTTGTTTCTTGATTTGTTGGCATTAGATTTCTCTAGGATTTCTTTTTCAAATTTTTTCTCTTTCTTGCAGTGTTCATTCTTTTTCAGTGTGTTCAAGTACTAGGTTCTTTGTCCTTTCTTCTTGGTCCAAATTTTCTCATTTTTATTTCCCTTGGGTACTAAGTTTTTCTGGGTTTCCATCATTCTGCCTTATATTGGCAGTTTCTAAGGGAAAACTCGAGAGTCATAAGTTCTCCTACATATATCATGAGGGTTCTCCTCTCTTCCACTATTTGGCTGGTTTTACTACTTTCTTGTTTCCTAATTTGTTGGTGCCAGAGTTCATTGGGAATTCTCTTTTGAAATTTTTCTCTTTCTTGCAATGTTTATTCTTTTTTAGTGGGTTCAGGAAGTAGATTCTTTGTCCTTTCTTGTTGTCTTACATTTTCTCATTTTTATTTTCTTTGGGTACTACATTTTTCTGGGTTTCCATCCTTTCACTGCCTTATTCCTTTGATGGCAACCCTGATGTGTTCTTGTCGGCTTTTGCAGATGGCTTCCACAAAATCACCGTCCGGGGCTACCGTTGATGCTAATGAAGCATTTAAGATGTTCTTCTTCTCTAATATTTAGGTAATGAAGGAAGTTGTGACTCAGCACAATGAAGGGACATTGGCGACGAATCACGCTAGATATTTTGGCCAAATGGCATTGTTGCCGTTTTTCTCATGCATAGGCTTTCAAGGATTGAGGCCTAGTGAGAAAAAGCAAAAAGGAAGATGTGTTTTTTATTTTCACGGACCAGCTCTAGGTAGCGCTCATGCTCCACTACCCCTTTCATTACTTAGTGAAGCAGATCTATGACCACTATCAGGTTCTACCATCGCAGTTGATGCTGAACTCGTTTGTCCATATCAATGGCTTCATCATCTGTTACAAGCTGGCGGAGGTGTATTCTCTACTAGAGGTATTCCTTTAGTTTTACATGCTAAACCTGAAGAATGGGGCCAGCTTTTTCCACATCGCCCCTATTAACAAAGGCAGGAACAAGTCCTTTGCCTTTGTATCCTACAAGGACTCATGGTTAGGGTGGAAGAAGGAACGCTTCTTCTTCATTGTGAGGGAGCAAGAATAAGGGGTTCCTTTATGAGTTCGCGGACACCCCACAGCATGCCTTTGTTAGGGCGCTGCCCATATAAGAGGGCTTAGAGGGTCATCGTTTGCTATTAGGTTTAGTTCATTGGTTTGAAAAGGTGGTGAGGAACAACAATTTTTTTGAGTTTTTCCCCATCCATTATACTAAAATAGATAAGACAACTCTCAAGTGGGAAAGGATCAACAAGGCCCACCGATCATATTCGAGCATGAAGAACCCTTGTAATTAGAAGGAGGGCTAGAAAGGAATGCCGGTTGAAGCCTTCGAGGTTGCTGCTAGGGCCCAACGAGGCCCATTGCCAAGGATTTGTATTCTAATCATTGTTTTTCCCTTGCCTTCATGCATGGTTTATGATATCTAATCATATCGTTCTTTTTGTAGAAATAAGTAGCCGCGCTAAAGATTTTTTGAAGAGGCGCAAGGGCATTATTGAAGCCTTAGTAAATGCCCATAAGATGGACATTCTTTTAGCCAGCACAACATATACTGCGAGAGCCCCTTGAAGGATGCACCTTCCGCACTGCCTCATCCCCCCGCTCAGGTTATAGTGGAGATCATTCCAAAAAAAACCCTAGCTATTTAAGAGGGGCCTCCTGAGCTGATGCTGGACGAGTGCTTTCAGGTGTACAATTTGAACCTTGTGTTATGTCAGGCGTAGAAGAGAGACTTGGCGCTAAAAGGGATTACGCCTAACCAAGTCTTTGACCATTTATGGGCGGTAGGGATTTGCGAGTTAATCCTCAAGGATCAGACCGACATTCGCCATCACATCCTAAAGTGGTTAAAGACCCCTAGGGATTAATAGTTTCTAGCTCATCCCTTTCATTTAGAAGAGAGTCAGCTCATGAGCATAAGCTGTAGCCTTCTCAAAGTACACTCCTTTGTATATTTTTAGCATTTTAATGTGTCCTTCCTTTTACTGACAAATCTAAATTTTACCAGGAAGCCACTGTTGCCTATAGTTTAGGGGAACAATGGTCAGTCATGGAGAAGACCTTTCATTTTAAGCTTGAGGCCCTACGCAAAAATACTACATTCCTTTAGTCGGTATTGGCTGACAAACGAAGTGCTAAAGAGGCTCTTGTGAAGGGCCTTAAGCTAGAGAGAGATAGACTAATAAGGTGAAAGAGAGCTTTACTTTAAAGCTGTAGTTGAAGCTGGTGGTGTTGCAGGAGGCTCTGAAGCAATCTCAGGGGAAGGAATTTGAGGCCAAAATGGAGGTCGATTACTTGGCAGTCTTGGTAAGGGTGGCAGAGTTCAAGATAGATGCTGTCAAGGTTACTCTGTCAATGAACAATTACGCTCCCCTGGGCCCAAGGACCGTTGCGGGTGAGACTAGCTCGAGTTCGGTTGCGTTTACGATTCCCCTTATAGAGTGCACTGAGTGAGTTGGCTTCATTGGGCTCGCTTCTCTTAAAGGTGGAGAAAAGGCTTGAAAGGATTGTCTTCCTGAAGTTCAAGGAAGGCTTTCTTTCCTACCGATTTTCAGGTCAAGTGAGTGAATTCGAACCTTGATATCTCATTTTTCTCAAATTATGAGGAATTGGGTTTGACTTAAGAAGCTTGGCTGAAGGATGGGAAAGATGTGATTCCTACCTTCGACGAGGATGCGTTGGTGATGGACCTTGATGAAAACCCTTCTCCAAACGAGTTTTAGGAGCCCTTGTTGTTAGCTCATACCCCATTTTTCCTTTTGTTCCCCCAGGGCTCTCCTTGGCCTCTTGTAACAAATTCTTTTATAAAGAAACTTTTAATGAGAAGTTTATTTTTACAATGCCTTTGTGTTCTGTCCTTTTGACGTTTAGTGACTCATTGTCATGCTTTGTTTGAGTAAGGGGCCCATATATGGGCTTAGTTGAGTGTTTTCTTGGCGTTTGAAGGTCTCATGAAGCCTTATTTCTTTGCGATATAATCATAAAATGTTGAGGAAGTGCTTCATTATTCGTAAGTAACCAAGATACATAATGTGAAGTACCTATTTTTGCAATGATCTAGCAAAGTAGGGAGACAAGTCATCTAAATGATAATCTCTATGTAGCTATCTTTCTCCTAAGGTTGCTAGCTCAAAGACTCTTTCCCTAAGCTTCTTTATGACTAAGTAGAGTCTGTCCTAATTTGGCCTTAGTGCCCTATGCGCCAAGTTTCTGCTAACAGTTCAGCTTTGGTGAGTATTAGGTCCTGCTTGAATGTTCTTGACTTTCATTTTTTGGTTATGAATTAAGGCAGTTCCCTGTTTGAAGGCCATTACGTGAACCCTCGCTTCTTCCCTCAATTCCTCTAACAGGGCCAGATTTCCTTCAATGACTTTCTTATTTTGACAGGGTTTGTAGACTTGGGTTTGTAAGGTGGGCATTGGTTCCATAAGCCATCATGAATGGTGATTTTTCTATAGGCCGTTGAGGAGTCATGCGATTGTCTAACGGGACACTTGGTAGCTCTTCCACCTACCTGCCTTTTGCCTTACCCGGCCTCTTTTTTAGGCCTTTTTTTTATCATTCTATTGGTGACTTTTACCTTCTCGTTTGACTAAAGATGAGAGACAGGGGTGAAGCATAGGATGCCTTTTTCTTTAGCAAATCGTCGAACTTGCTGATTGTTAAATTGCATTGTTGATAGTACTGATGGCTCGGGGGAATTCAAAGTGGCAAATGATGTTTTTCTAGGAACTTAGTAACTTGTGATACCGTGATAAAAGCCAGGGGCTTTGTTTCCACCCATTTAGTGAAGTAGTCTACTGCCACAATGTAGTACTTAACTTGCCCTGGAGCAATAAGGAGTGCTCCAATTAGATCTAGCCCCCACATGGTGAATGACTAAGGGTCCACTATTAAAGAGGCACTGGAAGAAGGTAGCCTCTATATCCTTAAGTTAATCTTGCAGTTATGGCACGTCTAAACAAATTCCTTGGCATCCTATCTGAACATAAGCCAAAAGTAGCCATATTTTAAGGCTTTGTGAGCCACGGCGTTGGCTCCTATGTGTGCTCTGTAGTCTCCCTAGTGGATTTCCTTGAGAATATGATGCCCCTCAAGCTAGGTCTGCCATCGCTGTAAAGGGGAAATGAACCTTCTTCTATGTAGCTCTCCTCGATGAGAAGAAAACGCTTTGCCCAAATCTTTATTTTTTTCTTTTCCTTGGGGGTTCCACTCAGTGTGCCTTTCTCGAGTGAAATTTTGATTTGCTCCCTCCAATCATTTCCAAGTATCATAGCGTGTATTAAGTGGACCAAGGACTTTGTGAGCATCTTTATTATGGCATCTTCTTGTCCTTTTGAAAGAGCATCTGCCCTAATATTCCCTCCTAGGGATCTTCTGCACTTGCACATGATCAAAGATCTTCATTAGCTTTCTTGTTATGCTAAGGTACTTGTAGAAAGTAGGCTTCTTTGTGCCCACTATTCCCATGACTTGACTCACTATTAGTTGGGAAACACTGTATATCTCTATATGCTTTATATCTCTCCCTAACAAATCATCCGTAGCCCCACACGGAGGGCTTTGTATTCCGTGATGTTGTTAGTTATAGAGAATTAGAATATGATTCTGAGAGCAACCTCTAAACTGAGCAGGCCCTTGAGTACAATGCTCACTCCCTAACATTTGAGTCTTGAGGGCTTATTGACATACATTTCCCAGGTGTATGGCTTATCAAGCCCTTGCTTTGCCTCAATGCCCAGCGTCATTTTTGCCATAAAATCTGCTAGGGCTTGTGCCTTAATAGCATTTTGGGGTTCATAGTGAATGTCACAATCTCCTAGTTCGATACACAATTTAGTAAGTCTTCCAAATTTATCTACTTTCTGTAAGATGTCCCATAAGGGTAATTTTTTTCTTATTGTAATTTGATGAGTCTGGAAATATGGTCATAATTTTTTAGAGGCCATAACAAGGGCGAAGACCGCTTTGTGGAGTATGGGGTATCCGGATTCAACCTTTTGAAAGGTCTTGTTAACATAATATACAAGCTACTACTCCATGCTTTCATCTCTAATGAGGATGGCATTGATTGAGCCTCTTATGATAACTAAGTAGAGTACGAGAGGCTTATTAGGCCTCGGTTGCTATAACATGGGGAGGTGTTGTAGATAATTCTTTATTTACTAGAATGCTTCTTGGTATTTATCCATCCACTCAAAGGCAGCTTCTTTTTTCAATATTTAGAAGAATGGCTTACATCTATCACCAAATCGCGAGACAAGTCGTCCAAGCGCTGTTAGTCTTTTGGCAAGCTTTTCCACGTTTTTCTTATTTTGAAGGCTAGGCATCATGAGGATGGCCTCAATTTTGTTAGGGTTGATATCAATTCCTTTTTCAAAGACCTTGTAACCAAGGAATTTACAAAGGCTAACACCGACGATGCATTTCTTGGGATTCAATTTCATGTTGTACTAACGCATCCTTTGGATGGTTTCCCGAAGGTCATCAAGAAGCTGGCTTATGGCTTTGCATTTCACAATCATATTGTCTACATATGCTTTCATGTTCCATCACATTTGATCTGTGAAGATTATGTTCATTAACCTTTGGTAAGTTGTTCTAGCGCTTTTCTGACCGAAAGACATTCGCTGGTAACAATAAATGGCCTCACCTATTATGAAAGCCGTATTTTCCTGATCTTTATGGCATATTCAAATTTGGTGATAGCCACTAAAGGCATCCATGAAGGATAGTACTTTGAATTTGGATGGGGCATCGACCAATTAATCTATGGATGACAAGAGGTATGGATCTTTTGGGCAAGCATTATTGAGACTAGTGTAGTCAACTCACATTCACCAGTCCCCATTTTCTTTCTTGACTAATGCCACCTTGGCAATCCATTCAGGGTATCGCACTTCCCGAATGATCCCAGCCTTCAACAGCCTTTTGACCTTATCCCTGACAAACTCACACCTTTTGGGCACCATGTTATGCTTTTTCTACTGTACTAATCGGGCGGAGGGATTTACTTGTAAGCTGTGAGTGATGACTTTCAGGTCTATCCTAGTCATCTCGTTAAGGGACCAAGCAAATACATCTATATTTTCCTTAAAAAATTGAATGAATATCTGTCTTACTTCAGGTAGAAGGTCCTCATCGATCTTGATTGCTTTTTCGGGGGCCACCTCCACCACCTCCATGTCTTTGAGCAAATCCATGCCATCCTCGCTTTCTTGATGGGCCTCCCTACGCCTTTTACGTTCTGCTGGTATGGGGGTATTCTCCCTAGGCCTTCATAAGGTCGCCACATAGCCTTTGTGTGCTACTACTTGATTGACAAACACCATTACATCTCTAATAGGAAAAGTAACGTTAACTTCCGGATGTCAGCTCGGATGTGGAATTATACCTAGGCTAGCCACCCATGGATGACATTATAAGGAAATGGAACATTAATGGGCACCGTGGAAGTCGTAGGCAAGCTCCCCACTATGATCTTTTCCTATCAACATCAGTGGAACCTTAACAATCCTAACAGTTGGGATCTTGTATTTATCGATCCCAAATGTAGGCCTAGTTACTGGCAATATGGAAGACTTCATATTCTTTATTTTTTCTATTAGGTTAATGAAAATGACGTTGACTTTAGCCCTTGTATCTAATTAGACCCTTTCCACATCGAAGTTGTTGATACATGCCCTCTATATGAGTGCGTCCATGTGCTGAATCACTACCTGGGACTTGTCAAGCCTTGTTATGACCTAGCTAGGGTTAGCAGCTTCTAGTTGTGCGATCTTGCACCCCTAGGCCTCTCCCTTGATGGTCATGTGGACTACCCTTGCTGGGGGTCCAATATTTGGGCAATCCCCTGGGGAGCAGGGCATCTCAGGCCTTCATCCTCTATCATTATCACCCTCATCATCTCTCCTATGAGGCATCTCCTCTTGTTTCCAACAAGGAGAAATTTTCCTAAATAGATATTCCTTTGGCTTGCCTTCTTGGATCATTTCCTCGAATAGCTTCTTTAGCTGTCAGCACTCCTCAGTATCATGCCCCTTGTTCTTGTGGTACCTGCAATATTTCTTGAGGTCCTTTTTGCCCTAAAAGGGCATCACTCATGGCCACCCAAGGAACTTGTTCTTCTTCTCGAGGGCATAGAGGATGTTTGACTTTATTTCTTTCAAGAGAAGAAGGACAAGCTCATTTCATGAGTCCCCCTACCCCTTTTCTGGGACCCTTTTTTTTTTTTGCTCTGGGGTGGTCCATAGGGAGCATCGGTTGGTTGAGTTCCTCAACATGCATGTATCTTGTGGCCTAGTTGAAGAATTCTCTTAGTTCCCATGTGGGATTCTCGAGAAAATCCTAGGCTAATCTTGAATCGTGGGCTAACCCATTGGTAAAGGCAACTAAGTATAGCTCTAGAGACAGCCTTTGCTATTGTATTGCTTCAACGTTAAATCTTCGGGTGTAGTCCCTTATGGGCTCTTCTCGACCTTGTCGAACTTTCAATAGGTGAGCCACCATTTTTGGGGTCAGCCGGTGTTTTATGAAGTGTCTTAGGAATATCTACAAGAGATCCTTGAATGAGATGAAGTGGCACCCCTAGTTGGTTTTAAACCAAAATGCGGTAACTCTAGTCAATGTAGAGCTAAAGGCTTTACACATGATGATATTGGAAGCCTAATGAAAATTACATACCTCTGCAGATGATTTACTAGGTCCGTAAAGCCATCATACAAGTCAATCTTTGGTATGTGGAAACCCTCAAAGGCAGAAGCATTATTTATCTCTTTTAAGAAGGTTTGGAGCCATAAGTACTTTATGTCTATGTCTATGCCCATGGTAGGGCCTTTCTTTAGCGGCTCTAGGGCCCGCATGCATTCCTTCAACTAATCAAGTATCTGCAAGATTGCACTAATCCGCTAAGACAATCTGATCGGTTTAAGAATGACGACTTTTCATGGGTTTGGACCTTCAAAGGCTGGCCTTAAGGAGGGGCCTTGTGAGGCCCCTCCGGGTGGCTTTCAACGGCTTCTTCTAAAGACTTAGGCAAGGCTCTTCAGATTTCTTGCTAGACTGTCGCCCTCGGTTGTTCGAAGAAGGCATGCTGTAATGCTTGGAATTGCTCGTCATTTAGGGGCGCAAAGCACTTCGGCCCTTTCCTCTATAGGTGTCCCTTTAATGCCCCACAGGATTTTCATGGTCATCTTCTTAGTGTGTTTCTTCACGAGCGAACCCTATGGATCTGTCAGGGCGATGGCTCTCTTACTTAGTCTTGTGTAGGTCCTGATTCTCCATTTAGGATCTTCATGTGTTCACCATTCTAGGATCCCACAAACGGTGCCAAGTTCATAAGGAATATGGCTAGGCAAGCTGGACCCAAGAGCTCGGTGAACAGCAAGTCGGAATCCTACATCCAAAGATAGTGTCAAAGCCACAAGATGTTCTCTAGTGGGAAACCCTCCAATGTTCAAGTCAGTTTTCCGGTAGAGAGTAATAGAGAGAAGGAGAGGAGAACCAGCTTCCTTACCTTTACGATTGATGAAAGGTTTATATAGTTGAGGCGAGCTTTGGGTACTTCATTACAGGGATAGGAATCCCACAACTTATCCTTTATTTGTAGGATGTAGTTTCCTCCTAGGAGATGTTTCCTTTTGGGGCCTTTCTGGGCCTCCAAGCATATGTCATCAGTATTTGGGCCTCTAGGCCAGTTTCCTACCACCATGCATCAACTTCTACGTCCTATCTTTGAATTTTTGATCATAACCTTTACAGTCAAGCACATTCACTGAAATAAGCTTATGCTGCATATCCGGAATGTGATGCACATCCCTCAACATCAAAATGAGACCCAAACTAGTCTGCACAACAACATCATTGATCCCTAAGATTATGGATTGAGTCATGTTACCCATCTTCACAACCTCACGGTCAAGCTCCTTATAAGTAGTGAACAATTCCTTCTTAGGAAAAACGTGATAGAATGCAATTGAATCAACTATCCTCTAGACATTCAGATCTATAATATGATTGCAGTCCCCTTGCACACAAACTAGTGTAACCGGATCATCACCATCTGACTCAACAACTGCAGTTGTATTTTTGTCCTCAGGATTTTTCTCCTTCTTCTTTTCAACATTCTTCCTCTTCCAGCAATGCTTCTTTATATGACCAGGTCTCCCATAATAATGACAACCTTTGCCATTTCTAGACTTTATGATTGTCGGATTTACCACAACCACTTTTAAGTCACTTACTATTACTTATACCTCTGCTCCTAGTGATAATAGCGTATGAATACTTTGAACCTGACTCATTTCTCCTTGTCTCATCATTGAACAAATTATCTTTAACCAAACTCAAGCTAAGTTTGTCATCTGGCATCGAATTACTGATAGTAATTATTAAGGTTTCCTAGCTCTTGAGTAGGGAACTTAATAGGCGTAATGCTTGTAAGTCATTGTCAAGGTCCAATTTCATAGTAGTCAATTGATTAATCAAATTTTGAAAATCATTCGGGTGCTTAGAAACTGATTGTCCTTCCTTAAACTTTAAATCACAAGCTTATGTATGATGAAAGCTTTATTTTGAGCGATTTTCCTTTCAAATAAGCCTTCTAATTTCTTCCACAGAGTCTGAGGATTCGTCTCTACATGAACATGATAAAACACGCTAATATCCACCCATCATCTAATAGTGCTAACTATTTTATGATTCAACTTCTTCCAATTGTCATCTAACTTGTCCTTTGGCTTGGATGAATAACTTGAAATTGGATCATACAAATCAAGACAATAAAGTAGATCCTCCATCTTTGGCTTCTAAATTGAATAATTCAATGCATTCAATCTGATCATTGAACTTGCACTATCACTAATATCCTTTTTATCCAAAAGTTGTGATACCACTTGTTAAGATGGATCTGAAATAATTATCATCAAACCCATTGGATAAAATAGATAAATGCTCAAGCCAAAAGATCACAACCAAAGTAAAAACAATAAAAAAAGCAGCACCAAGCAAAAATAAATTGAAACACATGATATATGCGGAAGATCCTCCGGTGTAGAAAGAAAAACTACAAGGCAAATCGGCAGCAAAATCCACTATAAAGAAAAATAGTTCCTTAAAGAAATTTTATCACAGTAATTTGAGAAAAACCTTAGAGTTCCTTAGAGTTTGAGAAAAAACTAATTTGAGAAAAACCTTAGAGTTATTGCCTAACCTTGAATTCTATCACAGTAATTTGAGGAAAACCTGAAATTCAACATTTTATATTCCTTAAAAAAATCTCATTCAATGAAGATCTAAAGCACATCGGCCCTCCTCAATTAATACTCACAAACCTAAGAGAATGACCTCCCAAAATTATAAGGTCAATGGACTATAAAAATTGATGCCGAGACAAGACCTGTAGGATGAACCAACGATATCCACTTCTCTGTCGAAAACATCTCTTTGCCTCTATCTTGTGTTCTCTTACACACTGCATTGAAGCGACAAAAATTAGGCTTTTTAATTAGACGAAACTCACAATTCCTAAATAAACCTTCAATGCCAAATTGATTTTGGCTTCACACATGCCATTTACGTGGAAATTGGGCCAAAGCAAAATAATATATATTTTTTTTCTTTTAATATGGGATTAGACCCACAACAGATAATTAGTGATATATAGAATGAAATTTTGAAATCTTATTGTTTCAAAAGTCTTTCTTATCCATCCCCTATTATATAACATGACTCAACCCAACTCTATCCAAGTATGAATCAGATGAAACGCCACAAATATGAAATAACTAAAATATGAAGTGTTCCTAACCCTTAAAGCAACTTGAACACTAGAAAAATAAGATATGATCAATACAAACCAAGCAAAAAACACTTATTCATTCATGCATGTTAAAATTCCACATTACTCATCAATCAATCAATCAACTTAGCTTTAATTCCAATTAGTTGAAGCTGGCTACATGAATTATGCTTCTCCAATTAGCTTGGTTGGTAGCAAGCCCTTGTAATAGTCATAATTAGGCATGACCTTTTTGAATTGAATAATCTCCAGTAAGTATTGGTCTTCAGTTACCTTTGTTACTCCTACGTACATCAATCTTATTACTCTTACATTTTTGTAACGGATTATTCCATTTCAAATACAAGAACCACCCATGGACCGGATAAATGAACATGAAATTTGGTTTAAGTCTAAACCGACTAAATATAAAAAATAACTCAATTTTTTATCCCATTGCAACCGATTTCTTTTTTTTTTTTTTTCCAATTGTTTTCAAATAGTGCTAACCACTGTTAAATGTAATGTTTCATGCACATGAGAAAACCGGATCAATCATATAATATTTTTCCTTTCCAAAAAAAAAACATCTTATAATAAAAGACACTAAATCCACCACTCAAGTGGTGGAGGTTAGACAAATAGCCCACTCAATTTTTTTTCTTCAAACACATCCTCTGCATCAACATTATTGAAGTTTAGAACAACCAAAACCTTAACCTACTGGTTAAGACATGTAGTTGTTATCAGAAGTCTGAGGTTTAATCTCTCATGTCACCCTTGAACTCTCACTTAGATATTAAAAAAAAAAACATCATAAAATTTTAGTCATTGTTAGACAAATAGACATATTACCAGCTCTTTGGAAAAAGTCTCGAAAACAAGTGTAATGTGGCTTAGTGAGGCATGAAAATCTGATCTAGCTTAAAAAATGGATTCTTACAGCTTGTTGCATGAAGTTTAAATGAAATTAAACTTTACCTCTGGATGTAATTTTTTTTATGTTGTGTCTAACATAAATTTTTTAAATTCTAATTTAAACTTTGCAATGCCTATATTCAAGTAAATTCAAACTTTTTAATAACTTTACAGTTAGTTAACAATTTAAGTAGTGGCAGATGCACATATAATACATGGGGGTCTATGGATCCCTTTTTCCTAGAAAAATGTGAATAACAGATACATAATTTAGTAATTGGACTATCTTTAATTTTCTAATGGTCTTTCATAATTTTCCTAATATTTATTGAAATGAAGAATTTGTTCTTACCTTAAGGAAGATAAAAAATGAGCCAATCTCTTCTCTTTTTTGACAATTAGAATCATGACATAAGCCCTATACTTGCCTTTCAATTTTTATACATTTTCCTATTTAGGTTTTGAACTTTTTGTCACAATTTTTTCTTTATATGAAAAAATTATTGAACTAGTTTGGTACAAGATAAAGTCAATAACCCAACTTGAAAGAAATGTATAAGTTTAAGAGTTAAAATGGAAGTTCTATCTTTTACATACTATAAAATATGAACACATCGCTCACCTTTTCATATTTCATATATTTTTCTAACTCTTATTAAAGTCATTTAACTAAACACAAAAAGCTAAATCAAAGCATTTTTCATATTTTCTTCTAAAAAACATTTTTTTTTCATCATTATATTACAGTATATGTGATTTATAAGCTACATTATTTAATGTTAGAGTTTAATTGTTGTATATGCATACAACCACCCTTTATAGAAATCATGGATCTGCCACTAAATTTAAGTTATCAATTCTTCATCTATAAAATGTCAAGCATTTGTTTTTTTGGTTTAGCTCAAGGTAAAGGTACATATTTTTAAAATAAAAAATTAAAATGTAATGTCTAATAAACCTCAAAAGATAAATTATAGAAGGGCAAATTGTTTTGTATTAATGGGATTACTGAGGGTGTTGTTTTCATGGCTCTAATTCGGGTTTGGAGCAAGTCACAGCTTTGGGTTTGACATTGGTCACAGACTTCATATTATTTATGTTTTATTGCAACTTGATAATCGATTTGTCTCGCTGCCAGAACCAATTGGCAAAGTGGTGGTTACTGGTTATGGAGAATCCAAGCTGTCATGGCCTCTTCTATCTTGCCAGTGATGATGGGCTTAGATGTAGTCTAAAGCTTAATAAATGGGGATTCGTGATGCAATACCAAGCTTGTCAAATGACATAACGGATATGCGGTCTAATGTTAGAATGTGGAGATGGGCATGTTGCATGGTGAAGGTACTTGAGCAAATGGTGAAGGAAGATGGATGAGCTCAAACTAAATTGGGCCGGAAGCTCGGAATTACCCCTCCATTATCTCAAATCTGCAGCAATGTCATCCATGGGAGCTAGGAAATGATGAAGAGGGCTAAGGGGAACCAGATCCAGTTCTATGGGTAGCCAAAGGAGGAACTCGCACTTTACCCAGGTGCTTCGACGGAATCGAACAAAGAGTACGAGATGAGTAGTTAATGGTTATCTTACAAGATGGCAAAAACCTAAGTTGATATGTACTACGACATGATGCCATGCCAACATGTGAGAGCATGTTCTTACAAGATCATGCCAATTATAATTAAAATTTCTTGTTTAATGGGCTAATTATGCCAATTTTATTTAATGAAAATTAATGTGTTGTTTGTCCAATTTCACATACTTTGACGTGGATATGTGGTATAAACAAGTTAGGTGGGTCACTTTTCCACACCCCTTCACTTGAGTGGTGGATGTAAGACTTTTCGCCTAGTTTCTACTAATATAGAAAAGGTCGTAATTATATGACAAATCACAAATATGACAGTATGATCTGAGTCATTCAAGTTTGAATATCAATACTGATCTTAGACTTTTAATTGTTCAGATCACATTATCACATATATATCTTGTCGCGTTACAATTTTCCTACATAAAACATGTTACATATATTTTGAGCTACAAGAAATTTGAAAAAAGAACATATGTATTCAAAAGGTGTAAATTTCAAAAATAATCCCTAGAGTACATAAAATTTTAATTAATCACCCCTAAAGTCGTTGCTTCTCCCTAATGCACACTTAATGTTGCTTATTCATCCCTCTATCATGTGTGACCGTTAGTTCTTCACGAAAATCTGATGTGTCTCCCGTTGAATATCTAAACTTGTCATTAGCAAAAGTCCTAGACTTCTTTATTGACAAATAGCGTAAAGTCCTTAGTTGGCCTATACACCTTTTAAAAATGTTTCCTTTTAATCTCTCATTATATTTTAGAGTAAGTGTTTAACATAAATTTTTAAAATTTAAATTTAAATTTTTTTGTAATTTTTTTTTTGCAATATATTTAAATTTTTCACTATTTTTTGGCAAATTAATAAAATTTTTTGATTTAGCTAAAAAAATATGCCAATTTAAATTATCAGGTTTGTCTATTTGTAAATCTAATTTTCTACATAAATTATCCAAGAAAAGCTATGTTAGATTTTTTTTTTATTGACAGTGACATGTTAGATTTCCATTAAGGGCCAACAGGGATGAATCAGTAATTTTACGTAGAAGAAGAATAAACAATAATTTGTGCATTTAAACGTTTGACCCAATAGCCACTTTAAAATGCATCAGGTTGCCCCTGGCTTCAGGGCCAAGCCTCAAGCCTTTACAGAGGCAAAAAATCCATTCAGTTCTGAATTTCGCTCTCTTAACCTTATAATGTATTGTACTATATTGTATTATAAGTACCAAAAACAACAATTTACATTTTAGGGATGATTAAGCAATAATTTGCATAATTTAGAAGTTGAGGGTGCATTTACACCTTTGGGAATCGATTGCTAGATTTGGTAATTTATGGCTATTGCTAGACTTAGGCTATATACCAGGTGTACAAGGATGGACCTGCCAAATGCAGAGACTTATACTACAAATGAAAGCTTACCAGTAGTAGGCCAGTCAAGCATAGAGGTGGGAAGTGGGTAGAATTGACCCAGGATTGGATTGGGACTAGCCGAGCTTGGATCTAGGTTTGGGAGGACCGAGACAACACTAGGTTTAGGTGGTTCAAGCTGGGCCAGTTTCATGTTGGATCTGAGCGGTGTTGAGTTTTTTTGAAAAAAAAGATTTACAAGATAATTAGATAATAATTATTTTATTAAATAGAAAACACCATCACTGGTGTAATTTTTATTAGCTATAAAAGCCTAACGACGCTTACAATAAAACGGAACGCACCTTACATGATAAAATGGTGAAAACCTTCCAAAAAATAATGAAATTTAAAACCTATGATCTATGTTAAACAGCATAATCAGATCAAGCACACTCTAAAAGAAACTAGGAATAGAAAAAAAAAGTTCATGAGTCATAATCGGATAATACCTCGTCATCAGAGCTTTTTTAGTCTTGCTTTTAGAGTGTAGTGAGAACCCAATCTCGATTGCATACATAGACTTCCAATGCCTCCGACATTAATCTCTATCATTTCTCCGATATTACCTGTTTTCCTACACTGAAAACTGCCTTGAAAGCCACCGTGTAGATAGGCACTTCGAGAATCTTTTGTGCAATGATCGACAATATCAGGAACCATGATATATTTTGTTTCCATCGCTTTAATATGTCGATGACGCTTGGCTCAAAAGACGTGTTGAGGTAGTCATCTTCCTCAGCTAAACCGGAATTCATTGGTCAAGGCCTTTTGAGTTTTTAGAGGGCTGGGTTGAATCTTGATGATATTGACTTCCTAGGAAGCTCAGATTAAGGGGCATCGGATCTTATCTTATCAAAATGCTTCTAACAATATAACTTGTACAAATATCGCAAGTAGTCGGATGTAGTTGCAGACATAGCTAAAAATTTATATAAGCCATTTCTAAATAAGTATGAAAAATTCTCTTAAGCAATATTGTTACACCCACCATTTTCACATATGGATCAAACAAAGATACAACTAAAAAAAAATTATGGGAATGCTTTTGTAATACTGAAGTCACTTACACCATATGGCTTTCACCGTCTATTTCAAGAACTCATCATCTTTAAATTGATATAAAGCATAAGTTATGTTCACTAAATGAAGCAAAACTTGATGCACCGTCAGATAATAAACACCGGAGAAAATTTTGGTTCCTCCTAAAAAACTTTAACAGTTCACCGGTTTTATAACTTTTGTCTCACATTTCATATGTAAAGAATTCCATATCTAACTTCATATTAATGAAATAAGTCAACAAATTTGCATATAAGTATGCATTTTGTAACATCAAATATGTGGAGTTCCAAAGGGTTGGACAATCCAATTTAAAACATTTACAAGAAAATGGTTTTTTATTTTCAAAACAAAACCTTTTAAATTTACAAAAAACATCGGGTTTTTATTTCAAATACGATAGTGAATTCCTTATAAGGACAATTTCGTTTGGAAAAACTTCTAAAACTTAACGCACCCAAAAGTTTAAAATGTGGCACATGCATTTAATGTGAAATAATGCACCATCAAGAGGTGGTTTCAATGCTTGACTTAAAAGGCGAGCAACAACATCATTGTTTGACATATTATCAAATGAAATGCAAAGCACTTTATCAGCATAATAATATTTACACAATGTTTCTAAGATGCCATTGTATATATGAAAACCTGTATGATAAGTTTCAATGGCCATAAATGAAAAAATACAATTTTGAATGACTCAATTAGAATCAATCCAATGCACGGTAACACAATAATATGATTGTCCTACATGTGATGTTAACAAGTCAAAAGTAAAAGCAACACAATGATCTAAAGTAGACAAACATGCTTGTAAGTTAGATTTATCGGCTTTAAAAATTTTAAAGCTCTTTTTCCTAGCAGTTTTCATGGAGACTTTTCTAAATTGAGGATTTAATTGTGTTCGCATCTAAGATTCTAGATGCATATCTTCAGTAGTTGAAATGAGTTTTTCAGTTAACATCATTCAATTTATCATGTTTTCCCTACAAGATTGTTGGTTAAAACGGAAAATACCTGACCCACATTAGTTAAGCTTAGCCTTAGCCATAAATGGAGAAACTCCTCAAACACAAGGGCTCTATCTAGCTTACTCATCTTTGTTCCTCTAGAATTGTACCAACTATACTTGTTTGCTTCTAAAGAAAGATCAACAACTTGTGTGTTCAACAAAAACTCATTGAAAGCTTCAATTTCTGAGTGACAACTTAGGCATCCATCCATTCTTCCTTATAAACAACTAAGTTGAAATCTCCAATACAACACCATCGCACTATTAAGCTAGTCATAACCACACTTAGGTTATCCTAAATATCATTCTTCTATGTTTGGCATTGTGGAGCATACATATTGATGAGAAGAATAGAAGTGTCCAAACCTTTGCACTGCCCCAGCACACCAAGGAATTCATTATGACTGAAAGAATCTAATTGTGAAAAAGCTTCTAAGTTCCAAATGCTTATCAAGCATCCAAAAAATCCTTATGAATTTATTTCAATGTGATCAAACTGATTGTCAGTCCATCAGTTCTAAATGTACACAGTAGGGTGTTGCTAGATTTTGTTTCTTGAAGCATCAAGAAATCAACCTTATTCCTCTTGAGTAACTTCCTAATCAAAGTCTTTTTCCCCTTTCTACCAAAACCTATTATATTGTTGCTAGGAAGATCCATGTTTAGTATCTACATCCCTATTTTGAACATCAACAACCTTGTCACCAGTGGTCTCCTCTCCACATATAATAAGCATCAGTCTAGGATTACATTTTGTAGGTAATATACTAATCTTATGACCCAATTCTAGTATCTTTTCTACTTTAATCTACAATATGACTCTGTCTGCTTTTGTATCATGTAGAATAATATTGTTTCTACACAATTAGTATGTAAGATGGTTTCTTCTACCAAGAGATCCACAATAGGACCAGAATGAATTGATGAGATTAGCCCAGAATTTGACATTTTCTTTGAAAATTTCCTTCTTGAAACACCATCTATCAAGCTCATAAAGCCTCATTTAAGACCTATTAGTCATTTACCCCTGGCCTTGAAGAATTTTCTACCAGGCCTGATATTGTTATTTGGCTTAATATCAAGCTACTAACAACGCAACGAATTAACTTGTTTGTCCTCAAAACACCTATCTTCAATTTTAGGTGCCTCCTTGGAAAAATAAATATTCAAACCATTGAGACTTCCCATTGAGTCATCTCTTACCATTCCAGCTGCCACTTTATTTACCAAATTAATCAATGAATGTTTTGAATTTGAAATATTTACCCTTTTAGATGGATCTCCATTAATGGTGGTTCTATTTATTATGTTTACAATTGTATAAAATAATTAAGGAAAATCTTTAACCCAGCAATTGAGATTTTAGTAGCCATCTTTAGCAACTAAATAGTTTAGTTGCTATATTTTGTGTCACATCACTGAGGGAAATGATTGAGTTTTCAATCATTCTTTTCAATAGCAAGCTCAATTTTATTGACTAGGTTTTTTATGTTTGAAGATCAATTGAAATTTCAGTCACCAAAAATGGTCTTTTTCAACTACCTAACAATATAGATATTCAGTTGTGATTTTCCCTCTTCATTGTAATGTCATTACAGAACCAGGTGATCTTGGAGTTAGATTGCCAAATTCTAATAAATGTTCTTTCCTCCGACAAGTGGGAGTTTAATTACCCATTTGGGGTCATACTAGAGGACGTTTTGGTTTTAGTTCCCAATTTTACTTCAACTATCTTTCAACTCATAGATGCAACAAGATTGCTATATTTCAACTTGAGCATTTTGTTCCTTATCTAGGTGCATTTATTATACCGATCCACCCCTAGATTAGGTGTCTGATATACTTTACTCAGATCTTATTTAATTTATGATATTACTTTCATCCAAAAAAACATTGTAGTACTGTCATTTTTTTCCTGTAAATCCACTAAAAATTCTTTATATATATAAAAATGCATGGAGCGTTTAACTGTACATTGAACAATAATGACCCTACTGCTCTTTTTTTTTTTTTTTCCTTTCCTAGAAAAATGGCCATATTGTTCTTCTAATCCTTAAGTATGTTCATTTTGCCCTTTTAGTCCTCAAACTTTTTTATATGATGCTTAGGTCTCTAGTATTGTCAAAGGAATTAGCTGGTCATTTAAAGGCAGTAGATTCTATGGCAGATTCTATGCCTTGTACATCTATGAGTAGATTTTATGCCTTGTACAACTGTGACAACTATCTTTATAATTGTAAATATTTTATAATTTCCTTATTCAGGATATACTAGCTATAGGATATCTTTAAATAGATCTATATATGGCAGTTTAGCTATGTTTAGGGCTAAATATAAGCTTGTACTCATATTATATGAGGGGAATTCTCCTCTAGTGAAAATACATATTTTTTGCTCAAAATTTGCTCAGTTTATCATGGTATTAGAGCCTTAATTTTGAATTCTTATGTGTTTCTCCTTCTTGAGCCCAACTCAGACCTATTTCAACTAAGACCTAGTTTAGTCCCTCGTTCTTAGTTATTCTGTTATCAAGTTATCTCAACCTCATGTCTTCAGACAAGTATGATGCTTTTTTGATTCGTTTTAATGGAAAAAAACTAGTCAGCCTGGCATTTCATTTCAAGATATTTTTTAAAGGAAAATATCTATAGGGACATGTTGATGGGAGCAAACCTACTCCTGACAAGGACAAAGACAAGGATGAGCACGCCAAGTGGGAAGTCAAGGATGCTCAAATCATGGCATGGATTTTAGGGTCTATGAAATCCAACATCATCTTGAATCTTCGACCCTTCAACGCCACAGTTGAACCATGGAATTATCTGAAAAAACTCTACAGTCAACATAATACTGCTCGTTAATTTCAACTTGAACATAAGCTAGCCAGTCTCCAACAGGGCAGTTTCTATTTTTGATTTTTATTCTAGCTTCATGAATCTTTGAGCTGAATATACTGATATAGTCTATGCTACCTTACCTCTCGAAGGTCTTAGTTCTGTTCAATATGCACATGAAACTACTAAGAAGGATTAATTTCTTATGAAACTGAAATCTGAATTTGAAAGCACCAGGCCTAATCTTATGAACCAAGAATTAGTCCCTTCCTTGGATGCATGCCTCAATGAATTGTTCAGTGAAGAACAACAACTTCTTACTCAAAGCACAACAACTTCTCAAGCAAAACACCTCGGAACAACATAAATCCACTTCTGTTCCTATGGCTTATGCAGCTCAAGGCAAGTCAAAAAGTAGGGACATTAGTACTCTTCAATGCTTTTGTTGCAAAGAATTTGGGCATTATGTAGTTCAAATTGACCCTCCAAGAGATCTAGAACAGCATATATTGCCTTAGCATGTTCTTCAAGTGTTAGAAGTTCTGTGGATACTTTGCATTTAACACAAAATGCTCTTAGTCCTATTCAATCTGTGACCCTTGAACTAATGCTCTTAGAAGTTCTTTGGATATTGTGCATTTGACACAAAATGCTCTTAGTCCTATTCAATCTGTGACCCTTGAACTAATTCAACAAATGACCATCTCTACATTCTCTGCATTAAGACTCTCAGGTAAACCCCTCACTACATCATCTCCTTGGTACTTTGATTCCGGGGCCTCCAATCACATGACAAACAATGTTAAATTCCTCACTAATGTTACTAAATATCCTAGAAATCTCAAATTTTATACAGCTGATGGCAACTCTTTACCTATCACAGCCACCGGTGATGTTTCTTCTTTTATAACCAATGTTCTTGTCTCTCCTGGCCTTACCACTAATCTTGTTTCTATCGGTCAATTGGTTGACAACGATTGTAAAGTGGAATTTTCTAAATTTGGTTATGTTGTGTAGGATCAGCAGTCAGGGAAAATGATCACAATAAGGCCCAAAGTAGGACGTCGTTTCCCTCTCAAATTTCTAGTGTTTCCATGTTTCTCTTCACCTGTCATTAGTTGTAATTCTGCTTATGTTGATTATCGAGCATGGCATAAACATCTAGGACACCCAAACGCCAATTTACTTTATACTTTGATAAATTCGGGTTTACTTGGGAATAAATGGGCACCATTTCTAAGTACTATTCAATTTGATTGCAATTCTTGTAGGCTTGGAAAAAGTAAAATTCTACCATTTCCCACTTGCACACCAAATGCAATCCAGCCTTTTGATTTGATACATAGTGATGTGTGAGGTATAACACCAGCTATATCTCAAGAAAATTACAAGTAATTTGTCACTTTCATTGATGACTATAGTCACTTCACATGGATTTATTTTTTGTATTCTAAAGATAAAGTGTTTTCTATTTTCAAGCTTTTTCATGCACATGTTTAGACCCAATTTTCTACCAAAATAAAAATTCTTCATTCAGATAATGGGGGTCAGTATATGTCTCATTTATTTCAAGAATTTTTGCAAACCAATGGCATAATTTCTCAAAGGTCTTGTCCCTCAACCCCCCAACAAAATTGGGTGACTGAAAGAAAGAACCGTCACCTTCTAGATGTTGTCCACACTCTTCTATTAGAGTCCTTTGTACCTTCTCGTGTTTAGTGTAAAGCTCTCTCCACTGCTGTCAACCTCATCAACAGAGCCTTCTCCCTTACTGAACCATGCCTCTCCTTTCTTTCGATTATTTGGTCATACCCCAAAATATTCTCATCATCGTACTTTCGGTTATGTGTGCTATGTTCATCTTCTTACACAGGAACACATAAAACTCACAGCTCAAGCTGTTCAATGTGCTTTTTTAGGATAATCTGTGCACCAAAAAGGTTTTCTTTGTTATGATCCCAACCTGTGTCATATTCAAGTTTCTCAAAATGTAATTTTTTTTAAACTAGAATTTCTTTTCCACACACCATGATGATCTTTCTCTTTCATTTTCTATTCTACCTATATTTACTAACTCTTCTATAAATTTTGTACCCTCTAAACCTCTCATAGTCTACCAACGACACCAAATCTCATCACCTCCCAAACCCTCTCCAGCTAATCCCCTAACTACTAATCTAGTTCTATCAACTGCACCATAACCTCTTAGACAATATACTCGGGTTCATAGACCACCAGAAGTTATGGATTCACCTGTCCTTTATCTTTGACATCCACGTTGTCCTATATTCCTATTCCTTCATCATATAAATAGGCAATGGAGCATTAATGTTGGTGGAAAGCTATTGAAATAGAACTTCCTTGTATGGAGGGTGTTTACATGAAACTTCCCTATGGTATGGCTACTTCCTCACATAATGATGTTTGCAAACTAAAATGATCTTTGTATGGATTGAAGCAGGCACCGCGAATACAGTTTGAAAGTTTTCGATCAACTTTTCTCAACTTTTCATTCAGTCAAAGTAAGTATGACTCATTAGCTTTCCTTCAATAGACATCTAAAGGCATAGTTGTTCTACTTGTTCATGTCGACGACATCGTCATCACTAGTTCTGATATAGAGGCCATTTCTAAACTTCAAAATTTGCTAAACTCTACTTTCCACATGAAAGACCTAGGCCAACTCACCTATTTTTTAGGGTTAGAAGTGCATCATCAACCTCAAGATATCTTCTTGAATCAGGATAAATATATTTAGGATTTGGTCCAATTAGCTGGACTTATGGACACAAATTATGTGGACACCCCAATGGAACTTAATGTGAAATATCGACAAAACAAAAGGGAACTTCTTGAGGATTATACTATATATCGAAAGCTGGTTCATAGTCTTATCTATCTAACTATTACCCACCCAGACATTTCTTATATTGTCCACACAGTCAGCAAGTTCATGCAGGCTCCTCGGCATATCTACTTATCCACAGTTTTTCACATCATTAAATATATTCTTGGCACCCCTAGTAATGGATTATTTTTTCCTGTTGGTTATTCACTCTAACTACATTCCTACAGTGACACAGATTGGGCTGGCTGCCCGGACACAAGAAAATCTACTATGGGGTGTTGCATGTTTTTTGGTGATGCTTTTATCTCTTGGAAATGCAAGAAGTAAGACTCTATCTCCAAATCATCCATTGTAGAGGAATACTGCACCATGTCTGCAGCATGCTTTGAGATCATTTGGCTGTGTGCTCTCTTAACAAAGCTTGGTTTTTCCTAAGATCAACCTACTTCCCTACATGCTGAGAACACTAGTACCATCCAAATTGCTATCAATCATGTCTACCATGAATGCACAAAACACATAAAGTTAGACTGCCATTATATCCGAAAGGCCTATGACTGCCAAGTTATCACCATCTCCACCACTCTACACATTACGGATATCTTCACATAACTTCCTTGTTAGCAAATTGATGCTTGTAAATTTACTAGCATCAATTTGAGAGGAGAATGTCAAAGGAATTAGTTGGCCATTTAAAGCCAGCAGATTCTATAGCAGATTTTATGCCTTGCACAACTATGAGCAAATTCTATGCTTGGTATTGCTATGACAGCTGTCTTTATAATTGTAATTCTTTTATAATTTCCTTATTTGGGATATACTAGCCGTAGGATATCTTTAGATAGATCTGTATATGGCAGTTTAGCTATGTTTAAGGCTAAATATAAGCTTGTACTCATATTATATAAGGGGAATTCTCCTCCAGGGAAAATACAGATTTTTTGCTCAGAATTCTTTCAGTTTATCAGGTATGTTCACTTTGTAACTGATACCAAGTGTCCGATCATAACATGGAGTTTGGGTACCAAATTGGAAAAAATAACAAACTTAGTTACTAGACATGGATTTAGGAATTAAGATTTCTACTTACCATAAAATTTAAAAAATTCTTACATAATTTTTTTAAATTTTAAAGTATTTATGAATCTTAATTCCCAATTTAGGGTTTTATACTAGTAAATGGGAATTAATATTTTATATACCTTAGAATTTATAAAACTCTTATATGGTTCTTTTAGATTTTAAGACTTTTGTAAATCTTAATTCTCAACTTAGGCTTTTCTCTTCTCAGTGAATGGTCAAATACCTCTTCCAGTTCCTAGATATGTAATTTCACTTTTAATCCTCAAACTCCTCCATCTGATGACCGGGGCCTTGGTTTGTTTCACTACTGTGATTGAAACTAGGGACTTGATCATCAGACAAAGGAGCTTAGAAATCAAATGAGAAAAATAATAAACTTAAGGACTGGTGGAGTTTGATCAGTTGTAATAAAAAGACAAAAAAAAATCGTTAAAAATTTTTCCTTCTACAATGTGTGTGGGCTAACAAACCTAGTATTTCTTAGACTCCATGAAATGTTATAGGAATCACCTGTTATGAGCCAGAAGGGAATCCCTAATTTGGACTTTGGTACATGCCTCCACAAAATCCCGGCATCATGAAAGAAAATTTCAACAGTCTTAGCCGCCAGAAAAATATTACAATAGTTACAAAAAACAGTTGTTTGTTGACGTGTCGTTTGTCCATCTCCTAGTTTTAGTTTCTTGAACGGGGAAAGGCCTCTCTTGCATGATTTTTTTGGTTAGCCGGATCTATTCCTTGGGTTAATTTAATTCAGACCGACCTAAAATCCCAATTCCAGAAACTAAAATTCACAAGAAAAAGACACAGAGAATTTATACTAACCTAACATCATCAATCAATTGATATTTTTTTTATTAATCAGCAATTAATCAGACAAGATTCCCCTTTAAGGGTCAATACATATAAACAATATTTATTTAGGAGGAAGTGCACATATATTCTAATACCTAGATTTGTTTATTGCAAGTTTGGATGTCTTAATCGATGTCATAAAATATAATAATAATGCCTCAGATAAAGTAAAAAAGGGAAATAAAACTTTTAATTCTTTGAAAGATTCTCAACACCTAAAATAATCCCAACGTCAACTCCCCATGCACAAGACAAGACAAAAGGAAAAGGCCTTTTTTTTTTTTTTTTTAACTTCCGTTTTCCCATTAATCGTTAGAATATCTGTCTCTTCCTGATCTGCTTCACCAACGTTTCAGAAGAGAGTTTATTTTTTTATTTTTTATTTTATTTTAATCATGTCAGACTTGTGTCAGGCTTAGCAAGATCTGTCTTCTAGCTAAAAAATCTGTCTTCCACCCAAAAAAAAAAAAAGATCTGTCTTCTAGCTAAGCCAAAACCCTAGGTAATCCTTTTCAATCGATTCCCAGAGGTTTGTATCAACCAAACCCTAGTTGTCTGGTCGAGACAAAACAGTTTGAATTCTCTATGTAACTAATGTGTTGTTTGTTTTTGTAGTGTTGGAAATTTAACGCCGTAAGATGCCCGGGGGCACAAAAGATAAGAAAGAATCAAATTAAATGATGATACTTGTAACGTTTATTACATGGTTATGTTTAAGTCAAGAGAAATTACGTTACCAGTCCGTTACTTTGACGGAAGGATTTTGGCCGTCCATCCCAATCTGTGGAGCCACATATGAACTAAGCTGCTAGAATCTATCTGTAAAAGGCTTTTTTTGTTTATCGGCAATGAAAAGATTTTATTAGAAAAAAAAAGACGGTTCATATCGCATTTTAGAGGAGATAAAAACACACAAAATCCAAAAAAGACATACAAAACACCCATCCCTAAATTTTTGAAGAAAATACATAATTAGCTTAATTCATACAATTTAAAGCTCATTCGTAAATCCATTTAAAATAAAGCCCATGAAAAATAAAAGCATATTTTGGAGGAAAATAAAACAATCGTGGCTCCTTTTCGAGAACAACACTTTTGGTGATGAAGACATACATCGTTTGTCAAAGTGATGGACAATTTAGCTTATCAAAATTCTTAACTAATGATGCTGTTCTTGCAAAAAATTAAATTTCATCGAATTAGGTGTAATAGTATTCAACTGGGGATTTAAAATATTAGCGAGGCTCTTTAATTTTTTTTTTTCACTGTCAATAATTAAAATGTATCAAGAAGAATTTTGAAAGCTCCAGATACAAAATTTCCACTACCTATAGTGCTACTCCTTTTAAAATAGTTTCTTTTTCTCTGTGTAATAGACTATTTTTCTTATAAACTTCAACATTAATTGTTCCTTATCTGTAATATTTAAAAATTGAATTCGAGTGGCAATTCATAGAATATTGGTTGGAATGTAATTAGAAATGAAATTCCATAATTTCCACGTCTCGATGTTGAAATCTAGCTTGGCTACAAAACCCTTGTCAATGTCTGCCTCCATAAGAAACCCAAATTAATTCTTTGAATTTGGAACTGCCCTTTTGGCTAATATACAAGACATGATAAGAGACCCACCAAAATTGACTAAGCAGGTAGAGGTTCTAATCTTCTAGACTGTTTTCAAACAAGGACTCTAGGTTTTCTTTTCTCCTTTTCCCCCCAATTGAAATTGACCAATAGAAACTCTAAGGTGTCACTATAACACCATAAAAATAAATTAATTACAAAACTTAAAAGCGGTGAGGACGCTAACACCACAGAGATGGGGACAAGATAATAGTGTTCGGGGGGGAGGGCCGGGTTAAAGGCAATAGAAAGTCTTTGTTTAGGTGGGAAGAAAACCGATGGGTTGATGGAGAAACGGCCCCAAAATAATTTTCTTACCATTCATGATCAAGTCAAACTTGATGAGAAAAAGTTGATATATCAATGAAGGACAACGAAGAGCTAGTCCTTTGCATCTAATTGCAAAGGTCAAACAATTAGTGTGATCTTCCTTAAATAGGTAGCCACAAAAATGTGCATTATCAATTGCTAAAACAATCAGTTATTGATCAGAATTTAAGAATTAGAAAGAATATTCAAATTAAATTATAATAAGTCTTTGTCTAATTGTATTTTTTGTTACTTAGAAGTATCTATACAAGTATAGTGTATATAGTTGAAAATACATAGATATTTAAAGGAAAATGAGATGCTTGCTTTTTCAAGACACATAATGCTATTGAACTAGTTTATGCAGCATTTTAAGGAGAAAGTGACAAATGTAAGGTTTGTACCTCCGACCTACGCCAGGTGTCCCTTATGTCTTAATCATTGGGCTAAAGTTTTCGAAACTTTGTATGACAGTTGAGATTAGTATTGACACAAACTAATTCAAAAAATATTTTGTGGTTTTTTAAACTATAAAGCTTTAATTGATATACATGTTAAATAAAAAATTAACAAGAGTAAGAATAACCGTATTAAATAACTCATGTGATTAAAAAGTTAAGTAGAATGATTCACTTATGAAAAGAATAACACCTAGGATGACTCGTATTGGCTATGACGTGGAAGTCCTAAAGCTACAGGATAAGTCGCTGAAATCCTCTTCAATTATCAGAATCCTTAATTACATCCTTAATTTCGTTCACCTATATTACGAATTATTCAAACCAACTGTGTCATATATATACCGACGCCCTAATTAAAACTAAACAAATGAATAAGATTTTAATTATTGGTTAATTTCGTAACGTCATAGATCATCTCTATGCAAATTGATCAAAATAATTAAACAATAATTCTAATAACAATTAAAAAGTAATTCTAATAATTCAATTTTTTTTCTTACAGAGAGCAATATTAACCTGTTCTTAGTAATTCTTTTTTATATTTCTAACAAAATATTATTTTCTTTTGATGATGAAAAAAGGACATTAATTAATTTCTTTATCAGCTGTTGGAAGAATTTTAGTACTGACAAAATATATGTATGTTCTTAATATTTCGTTTTTTGGGTTGATTTTTGTTGATAAAGCTTTCCAAGAGGAAGAATTTTTCTTTTTTTAAGAATTTAAGGTGACGATTGAATTGAAGAGGGGGAGAGGGTGAAGACAACTGTAAAAGGAAGGGGAAGTCACATGATCCATCCAACAAATCGCATCTGTATCCATTATGAGAGAGCAATATCCTATATTTTAATTTAGATCACACACCCAAGTGCATGCGTCAAACCACAGTTGAATTTTTTTCTCCAAATTTCAATAAATAAATAAACAAATTACCCTTTTCAGCTTAAGTAATTATAACATATATTTTATTCGATTTTTTCTTTGACATATTTTCGTTATTTAATACACTACTTTTAAGGCTGGGAAGTGAACAAACAGCTCGAATTCGACTTGATTTAAAGTTTGTTCATGACTCGTTTAAATTGTTACCAAATCAAGTCTAAACATAGTTCAATTTGTTTATTCTTCAACTCTATTAGGCTTGATTTTAGTTTTTTTTCTTAATTTAAGCGAACAACTTCACCCCGACTCAAGCTTAAACAATTAAAAGCTCATCACGGCTCGTTCACATTATTTTTTATCCAAACATAAATAAAATATCAAGTTCAATAGATATTTCAAGATGGTTGAACTAAATCAGTCTACTACTCAATTCGAGTGAGCTCATTTTCGGCGCTAATTACTTTAACATATTATGATTAAAATATTCATTTCAATATCATTTTTTTTATTTACTTGTATAAAGTGATTTTTTTCATGCGCTACAAAACAAAGAAGAAAAGTCTTGACGGCATATAAATTTTGATGGCTTCTATTCCACGGTTCTCCATGACCTCTAAAACTAACACCCCCAACTTGCACAGACGACCCTGCAAACTCCTCCTTCTCCTGCTTCTTCTTCTTCTTCTTCTTCTTGGTCATCTTCATTTCTCATGATCGATCCACCGATCGAATGGATCAACTTATTGTTTCGCTATTTGGTTCAGTCAAAATTATTCTGAACTAAGTTGACCATGTCGTCATCGTTCTCATCATCATCACTATCGTCGTCCGTGGCTGCTGGTTCAAGATAGGTAGGGGAAACGAATGGATCCTTCCAGTTCTGGTTATATTGCTTCTTTTTCTGGGCTCCTAATCATATATAGCTTTATCAAATTCTTCGTCTGCTCCAAAGATGGCTTCCATTTCAGCAGTTATGCCGCTGGATTTATCATTCTTACGTGACTTGTTTGTGTGTTTGTTTGTTTGGTGTTTCATTTCCATGGACCAACTTCTGAGAAAAGAGTTGTGAAAGTCAATATTTGAGTCACGAGAGCGGCAGTCCAGTGTTTTATTTTCCTCCAAGATACTTCTACTCTTAGTTTAATAGTTTTAGATGTTGGATGCTTTTCCTTATATTTCTTTCTGGGTTTCTGTGATTTGTTTTTTTAACTTTAATACTTGGGTTATATTGTTTGTTCATCTCTTTCTCTTGGATGAAGCTTGCTTCTTCTCCTTCTTCTTCTTTCTTAATATAATTTTTTTGTACAATATATATCAGAATTTCTATATGTGAAGAATTATATGATAAACCTCTCACATGATTTGAAAGAGAAGCTTTAATATTGATGCTTTTTAGCAATTGCCCTATTGAATTCAGATTAAATGCTTTAACACTATAAAATATTTGATTTAGTACTCTACCAAGACAATTCTCTTCTTTTCTCTTTCAGCATTTCTGGCTCATTATTGCAATAATGTTGAGAATTGAATTGTTAAAATAAATGCATCAATTAGAATTAAATTAGGGCCCAGCACACACACCCAAAAAAAAAACTACGTAACTTAACCTAAATTCATTAGTTTTTGGAACTACTACTGTTTGTAAGGTTGATGATCCTGCCACGCAGCCTGGCTTCCCCCATAAATGTTATAGAAATAAGTTTGGGCAGTGAACTGCCACCTAATTAAAAAAAAATATGTCCTGACATATTCATAAAATCAAAATATTTGGGTGCAGTAGTTGGAACTTGAAAATCCTTAACAGTAGAAGAATGCTTGTGATAATTTTTCCTGATAGGTCAGTAATTTAATTTTCATTTTCACTTGCTGCCTTACTTAATTATGCTGGACTTAATTTATCATCCGCAGATGGATAGTGGTTTCTTTAATTTTGATCCTGAGCAGGAACAACCGAAAGAATTTTGACAAGAAACTAATTTATTTTCAACGCATTAATATTGTGTGATACAATTGCTTACATTTTAGTGAATAATGTACGGAGGCATTTGGCCCAATATTAAATGAATTATTAGATTAAATAGCTGGAAAATCAAGGAAATTAAATTAAATGATTCACATTTTTGTTGCTGAATTTAATTTTCATTTGTGCACAGAAAACATCACTGACATATTTATTTTGCAGATATTAGAAGCTATACATTGGTGGGGAAGCAAATTGGGAGAAAAAATGGAAGATAGAAAAGAGGGGGGAAGCAGAGAGGAGGTCAGTTCACAAAAATGTTCATCTTTTGACCTAAATGAGGGGGTCACAAAGTTGGGTTCTAGTGATAATGAGGAATGTGATGAGAGTGATGATGGAAAGTTGGTTAGTGTAGAGGAGGATGAAAAGAGAAGGGAAGGGTGTTCAAGTGAGAACAATCTCACCGGAGGTGTGAGTGAGAGAAAGGCAGTCCGGCAGTATGTCCGGTCAAAGCAGCCGCGGCTCCGATGGACTCCTGAGCTCCACCTCTCCTTTGTTCATGCTGTTGAGAGGCTTGGGGGACAAGAAAGTGAGTTTTTATACTCTTCCTGTTTCATAAAAGCTAACATCTTTACAATTCATGAAAATTAATTTATTTACATTTTATTATAAAAATATGAATATTTTATATGAAAATGGAACTTTAAAAATTATAGTTTTTAAGTATCATTTTTAATAATTTTTTCAACACATATTAATATAAATATATTCAAGTCAAACTTTAACTAAAAATATATTAAAAAAAAACAAACTAATGTAAAACGGAATGAGTATTATGTTGACTTAATCATGTTGCATTAAATTTTAGTTTTGTATGATAATTCATTTTGATTTGCTATCACACACATAACTGGAATGCCAAGAGATAAATTTGAACTAAACCTATGATTGAGTTAAGGTATGAGAGAAATTACTAACATTTAGGGAATAATTAATTTAATTTTTTTTGTGTGTTGTGACAGGAGCAACTCCTAAGTTAGTACTTCAATTGATGAATGTCAGAGGATTAAGTATTGCCCATGTGAAGAGTCACTTGCAAGTACTAACCAATTTGTTGCTAGCTATTAATTTAAATTCATTAAGTTTCTTCAATCTGTTTCATTTTTCTTTTTACTATTAATAATTATTTGTCTTTCTGGCATATAAACATAATTCAAACAGATGTACAGAAGCAAGAAACTTGACGAAGGTGGGCAAGGTGAAGCTTCTTTCTAGATGCTTTTTTTTTTTTAATTTTTTCTTTGTACCAAAATATTTGTCCTTTTTTTGTCACAAAATATTAGTCAACTTTTCTTACTTATATAACACCTTTCGAATTCTGTCATTCCTGCTCAGGTAGCTCAAATATGTGAAGTTGTCCTGAAGTATAAAAGAAGAAGCATGCAAACTTGTAATAAATTTCGAGCACACTTTCTTTTAAAATGTGCATTCTGCTCAATAATTTTGGACTTTTCATCCATAATAATATACTTATTTCTCAATCGATAATTTTGAAAAAAAAAATTAATATACTTATGGGTCCCAAAATTCATCATCTTTACAAAAAAAAAAAATGAATAGTGACAAATATTTTAGAACGAATATTAGAGTAGTTATTTTCTAACAAAATAAAATCATAATTTTCTTTATGAAAATAAAAAATATTTGGTTTAACTCTCTTTAATTCTTGTACTACTGTACTTGAGAAGATAATTAATTGTGATTGCTGTTAAATTAATTAATATTGCAGTTTTAGGGCAAGGAAGGGGTGAGAGGGGAAACAATATTACAATGGTTCAGCAGCTGACAAGCAGTTCAAGCCAACACTACTTCAAAATGGAGAATGGTGGAATTGTTTTGGCGTCCCAAGTCGTCGACCAACCCAACTCCTTCACCCACCATCCTCTCCATTTCAGACGACCCTTTCCAAGGTACTGGCAATTAATAATTACGGTTAACCTCTCTAGATAAGAAAATTCCTATCTACAGAAATATGCTCTTTCCATTTTATAAAGGTTAGCATTTTTATTTTTTTTTATTAAAATTTGACTTAAATATATTCACATTAATTTATATTATAAAAAATTCTTAAAAATTATATTTATAAACAAGAGTCTTTAATATTACAATTTTCATATAAAAAGTTTATATTTTTTATAAGAAATTATGAAAGAAACAACATTATAAATTAATCATTGTAAATAGTAATAGGGATAAGTTTTGCGATACAAAGAAAATAAACAAGAAAAGTGTCTAATGTGATTCAGCATAAGTAATATAAATGTCTATATATACACGACAGTAGAGTATCTTATTATTTCATTATGAACTCTTAAACTATGGCGATACAATGAGAAGCCTATTTATAGGCAACCACGTAAAAAGAATGAATTAGAGATGATTATGTTTTTTTTTTAGAACATCACACATTTTTTTACTCAATAAGTGCATAATGATACTTACATTTTTAGGATAAGGGTCATACACTAAGTAACTGATAAAATTTGATCCAAAAGAAAATATAAAGGAAAGACTTTAATATTTGTTTCACACAACATAGTCATATACAATATAAACTACCCAAAAATCACTAGAAGAGAAATTGAGTGGAGCGACTAACAGGAGATACTGAAAGTTAGTGGCACCCTATTTCAATCACATGTCAATGGTATCATTGTGGGCAAGTGACTAAAAGTATTCAGCCACTCCGCAATCACTTAGATTAAAATATTTTTTCCTTCAATTGCTCCAAATAAAATATTATCTCTATTAGTCACTTTTAAAAAAAGAATTTAAACTTCAGTCGCACAAAAAACATCAGTCGCTAGTTTAGTCACTTTTACAAGAAAATACAATGTCCCCCTTTTCTTTATTCCTCATTTTTTGTCCTTCTCCGGTTTCTTTTTCTCTGCTCTCCATCTTTGCTTCTACTTCTCTACTTGCTCCTTCTCCTTCTTCTTCTCTACTTCTCCACTTCTCTCCTTCCCCTTCTCCTTCTCTACTTCTGTCCTTGCTCCATCACCTTCTCTCCTTCTCTTCTATGCTTCTTTTCTTGCTCCTTCTTTTTTAATAATTAAATATTTTTAATTATTATATTAATTAAAAACTAATTTTAATAATTTTAATAATTATCATTAAATAAAATATAAAAAAGACAAATTTCAAAGGAGCGACTAATGAGTGTTCAATAGCACAAGGAATCGCTCCATTTATTGCATGTCAAAAGTGAAGTGACTACTCTTCTCAGTAGCATGTTGTAGTCACTTTTTAGTTGATCTTTCTGGAGCAACTATAGTTTATGTGATTTAGCGTTTTAGTAGATTATCAGTCGCACAAAGCAACTAAATGTTACTATTTCTTTAGTCGCACTAAGGCTAACAACTTGTACTGAATAATCACTTCCGTACCTCTAGGTTTCTCATAGTGTATTCTCTCAATCCTGTCCTGCCAAAAAAAATAAATCATTTCAACCACACAAGCTCTCCTTACCTTCTCCTTTAGACCCATTACCTTGACAACCCTACTGCTCTACCAATCCCATAATCAAGACCATTTATAAGCTGCATTTCTTAATCTTATTTTGCAGATAATATATCCTTGTATCATTTCAGAATAGTCTCATTCGAAGAATAAATGTTCTCTCGTTTCATCTTTGCTTCAGAACACAAAGGACAAAGGATAGACTGGATATTGATACACTGTTCAGCCTATCAATAGTTGGCAGTCTATCCAATACAATAAACCAATAGAAATGTGGTTATATTTGATAATATTATCACATTTACGTAACTGGTAGACATGAACTTATCTAATAAAAGGCCATCCTTATTTCATTTCACTAGTGTCGAGACCAACCTTCCATAGAAAAAAAAAAAAAGAAACAAGAAAAAACCTTTCGTCTTCAATTCGAATTCATTAGCTCCCCTTATTATTTCACCTGAGAATTAAAAAACTTAACTTCCTTAGGGCAGGGAAAAAAACAATTGAAAAGTAGTGAAGATATACCAATACATAATGTTAATGAAAAACTTTTGCCAAGTAGATTATATCTAAGTTTGAGCAACATAGCACAACTAAGCTAAAAAAAAGGCACTAATTAAACTCTTGCTTCAGTGACATCTTGCTAATGTAGAATCGTCTTAATTTAACCTAAGTAGAAAAGACCCCTTAAGCCTCCTTGAAGAAAACCTAACTAGCCCCATTATAACTTCAATAAGTCCCTCTTCCCCCTAATTTCTCTACTTATAAGAATCTAGTCTACCAAGAACTGTTTACACCTTTCGTAACTCTTGCTTGGAGTTGAACTGTTTTTCTTATTATGATTAATAAGTTTAGCACTTGTAACACCTAGTATAACATGGATTTATTACTCATGTAAATAAACGTTTCCCTTCCAATGTAGTTCGAGGAACCAAAATTCCTGGTTTAATCCCAGCAGATTTGGAGACGGCAGAGACACAGCTGGAAAGGAGATTGGTCAGATGAGACCGAGCCGGTTTCTGGAGGAGAAGAGGTGGCCGCCATTTGAACTCATCAGGAACCGGTGGAAGGCCAGCAGCAGAAACAATAATAATCTCACCAAGGAGACCTTCCTTGGCACAGCTACAGTCTTCTCACCTTGGCCACAATCTGCAGACAAAATTTCCAAGATCTTGCCCAACTCTGCAGAGACCAACCAAGTATTTTCTCAGGACGTCCTCGCGGAGAGCTTTAGACCCAAATATGATCATCACCCTCGTTTTCCACTTGATCAGGTGATTAATAATAATAACACCCATTTATCTTGAAAACAATCATTATGTGTGTGTGTGCGCGCGCATCATACGACACCTTATTCCAACTAGATTGGAGTTGGTGGTGAAGTTAGTAACATTAATTATCTATTTAAAAGTTAATTAACCAAAGTTTTACCTTTAAAGCATCACTATATATATATTATAATTTTATCAATTGTTCTAATTTTTTTCTTTTTCTTTTCAAAAAATAGATGCACTGTGATAGACGACAAGATGAAAAGGAAAGGTTCCCGGACCTGCAGCTAAGACTAAGCCAGCAAAAAGTTGGGATGGATGAAGAGAAGAGCCAAATCAGCACAAGGCTCACGCTTTCTTGATAATTTTCATTATATATCCACTACACAGAAATAGGCCTAATACATCCAAATTCATGATCAGCAGCAAATTAAAATCCAAAGTACATACAAATTTGAGGGCGAGTACTTATAATTAGTGTCTGACGAGGTGTAATGTGTAAATTAAAAAAGGAGGTTGTATGAGTGAGGAGTGAGATCTTTCTAAGTAGTTGTTTTAGAGCACCTTTCTGGCCCCATATATATAATAAGGTGATCATTTCAGTGTTAATTATGTGAGGTCATGATTTATAACCGTTAGGCCACCATGATAACGGTTGTAATTAGTGATCTCATAATAATGGTGTTAGAGAAACCTTACGTGCATCCATACATATGTTTTGTGACCTGTGGCCATGTATGATCAATTTTGCTTATTAAAGAGGTTTTGGTAAGTGCTTGAGTTGCTTGCTTTGTGTGTGTGCTCATTTTTTAGGAAACTTGAGGTGCTGCTTGGATCAACACAAGGATAAGTTTTCAAAGGTTATTGAAGCCATTTTTACAAGCTTCTCATTATGCAAAATGCTTTCTCTATTCAATTAGATAACTTATACATCCCCAACCTTTTGGTAAGGTGTTTGGCGGATATGATGTTGCAACAAAACTAGTTTGGTTGTCATTTTAGTTCCAAAAAACTGACATGTCCCCTTTTCTAATTTATAATAATGGTATATACCTCCCATATACACTTACATGATGCTTATGGAAAAAAAAACTTATGCAATTATGTAATATATATATATATATATATATGTATATATATATATATAGCTATCATAGTATTTTTTGTATACAGAAGCATTTACAATTACGAGTTAGAATGTATTATAGTAAAGTGGCTGTTGCACAAAAACTTAGAGAACTTTCAGCTACATTTTGCCACTATCATGCTGCTTTGGCTTAAAGGAGAGTGTCTATAGTGACATATCTTATGTCTAGCCATATTCTTTATGACAAATACATGTCACCCATATTTATATATATCACCCATGTTGATTTTATATCTACAAGGAAAACAAGTCAATATGTATGAATTGTAATGTGTATATTTTGAGCGAGATTGTTTGAGTTTACTCCAAAAAATGAAATCTATATAAGTTTGATAGTTCCGAGTCAAATTGAAAATAATGAAATTTATAAGGGTAAATCAAATATACTTCCTACCTCTTATACACACACACACACACACACACATTCCAGTACTGTTCTTTATAATATAAAATAATTGTCAACACATCAAATCTTATATCCTTAAAAAATGGAAACATGTGCAAATTAAATATTAGATATGTACAAACTCAATTTACAAAGAAAGCAAGAGATACGTATAAATAATATATGAAAAATGTATAAGTGAGATAAAAAATATATTACAGGTTCAACCTCCCATAAAAAAACTATATGTAAATATGTCAATTTCTCCTTTCCGCCAAAATTTGATATATGTACAAATCGGGTGGCAAATATGTATGAAACTTCATATATAAAGCAAGTGAAAAAATATATACAAAACAAGTGTCACCTATGTACAAATGAGATCAGAGATATGTTACAGATATATTTAATTGTGTGTATAAAATGAAATAAAAATTAGGATCAAAATTCAATTAATAGTAATACAATAGTGATATGTCCAAATCAGATGTTAAATATGTATGAACTTCATGTACAAATAAGCTTAGAAATGTGTACAAATCAAATAATTGATATGTATATTTGTTATGAGAGATTTGGATAAATTATATGAAACATGTGTATAAATAAAATTATGAGAATTTTAAATGATAGGTATGAAACTTGATGTATAAAGCAAGCATTGGATATGTACAAAACATATAACATATATATATAAATTATTGCATAACTGTTACTAATGCGTTATGCTTATTTTTAAATAAATTTATGACTTCTTCCATATTATTTTTTACATTTGTAATCACAAATTTTAGTTTAAAAATAAAAGTTGTGGTAAAATTAGGTAAAGGAGAAACATTAAGGGCTAAAATGAAAAAATCCCAAATCGTTGGGTTTTTTTTTTTTGTTAGGTGTAACCCTAGCCGCAGGCAGCCACCATCTACTTCCCCTGCTGTCTGCCACATCCTTATCGCTTTTGGTTGACTAGGTCAAGCAGACGGGTTACGGGTTGGTACAAGAGTTTGGAATCGGTTTCTCCTCATATTCTAATAGCAACGACAATTTTTGCAAGATCAGAGAGTAGGGCTTTAGTGCCCGTGACAGCGGCAATCTTTAGGTGGGGTAGAAGGCAAGCGGTGATGTCAAAGGTGGGGGATGGAAAATCAAAGGAGGGGAACTGCACATACGGGTCACAATCACCCTCCCCTTATTTCTTTGCATTGCTAGCAGTAGGTGACACTTATGGGTGGCAGGGAATGAGAGGCAGAACAACTGTGGGTTGGCTGGAACGGCAGCAGTGAGTGGAATATGTCTGAGGGCAGCGACACATGGCAAAGATGCTTGGGCGGAGGAAAAAGCAAACAATTCGAGGAAGCTATTGGGAGTAGTTTAAAGGACACAGAAAGAATTCTCTAATTTAAATAATGGCAATACAGTATTTTTGCCTATGTGGTAAAGTAGGGCATATTTTCAACGAACACATTTATATGGTTGTAGTTTTAGATACTTCCAAACAATGCAATGATGGTGTGATTTTTTATCTCCATGAAGGCATATAATTATGGGAAAAATCTTAGCTCTTGCGAAACTTATTAATATGAGATCCCTAGTTAATTTTAAATTTCTTTCCAAAGTAAACTCCATAGTGGGTTTCTCTTTTTTTTTTTTTTTTGTCCTATACAAGTCACATATCTTCATTTTGTTATAGTGATGTCCTATACTTCATATAGCATGTCCTATCGAGGTTCTTTCCGATATTTGTACTGTTAACTTTGACATAATCTTGATAGAAAATGACAAAACTTTTTTTTCATCCTACTCATAACGTCCTAAAATTTATGAATCTATCAATTCAACCGTCTACATCTCACGCCAGAGTCAAATACCGTTTTCTCTTTCTACTTCTACCACATGATTCTCTAAGTGAACAATGCTTCGAAAATTAATTAGTGCTTATTTCTTCGCAAATCTACTCCTTTTTATTATTCAATTTCTGTTCCCTAAATTTTTCTCTTCTTTTGACCATGTTCTTCATATTTCCCCAAAAATTGATTCCTAAATCCCTAACATTCCCTTGGCAACTCAACTTGAATTTGGTTACCTCCCTATTTAATTGACATATACAGCTAGCTTCATAACCCGTCTAACGGACGGGACAGTAGTTCATACAAAACATTTGTTAAACTCAATATATGCACAAGATCGCAAGTAATTAAGTTTGAAGCGAAAATGTAATGTTAAACAATATTTACAACTAATGAACCCATGTCACATGTCTTATGATAGTAAACCTAAGCTAATAAGCAACAATATAATATACCAATCTATTCAAATGTACGATGTATTACAACTAAGAAACGTAGCTTGTCAACTACAACACATTCATCACACAATTTTGGATCATTAATCTTATATTAACTCTCAAGCCATTAATATGAGGAGCTTCAATAATGCGGCACATGCACAACCCATAACAATGGTGGCAAATTTTGTTTCAATTCGATTCAAGTTATTGGAGGTGCGTTTGTTATTTTAATTTAGAAATCTTTACAGACAGTATATAGTTGTATTTTGATCAAACTATTTTCAAGAAGTTGGTGTCAAGTCACCAATTGTCAAATAATTACCTTTAACTCAAGCAAGTTTTAGGATTTACATTCATGATAATGAAAAAAATTATCATCAAATAGAGGAAATAGAAACAGAAATGAAAGGGTAAAAATTTCTACTATGAAAGGGGAAAAATTATATTTTTTGACATTGACAAACCAGGCCTAGAGGTTCACTGGTCTGCCTTTGGTACTAAGAGATGTAAGAGTTTAGTTAAATTTAGCTAGTATAATAAATGGGCCAACAATTTAATACGTCCACAACAAGGGAAAAAAGAATGAAAACTGGGCCTAGTCAATGAGGAAAAGTTGAAGCCATTACAAGGGTCAAGAAGTGCATAATCTGTAACATTGGTAAAGTTAGGGAATACGTGGTAGGAGCTAAGAAGATGAAGGATACTAACTAAAATAATAACAAACATGAAGGACTTAGATGTAATTATTATGAGTACAAAAGGAAAAATTAGGGCAAGATTTTATTTTCAGCCGTCTTCTTTTTAAAAACTTACATCATTCTATAGAGCTTTACTTCTTCTTCAACTTTCTGTAAACCAATTTTTCTAAAAAATAATCCATTTTTTTGTAGATCAGGTTTGAAAGGGTTTAAGAGTCATTATTTTCACAAAGAACATAGGACGTTTACATGATTCCGGTCATCTTTCGTTCATCATTATCCTTTGTGAAAGGCATTTTCTGAAAAATCAAACAATTAATGAAAAGAGTTCTAGCAAGACCTTAAACCCTAGGTATTGTCTTTCCTTCCTCGGTTTGTACTTGATTTAATGTTATTGTTTTATTCAAAACTTGATGTATCCATGAAATAGGAGTGTTAGAACACTACCATGTCCCGTGCTTTGCCGCATGATCAAAACATGTTCAATACGCACCTCTGTGATCACTGAGGCTACATCAGGAAGGTAAAAATGTTTTGTCCTCTAGTTTTCTTTTTCCATTATGCATAACTATATTTTTTTTCCTATATTTCCTTGTTGAACTTTGATCTCATTTACTTTTTTCCTCTATCACATGTTAACCGGGACACCTCTGGAACTGATGGCCGAGATTCTCGAACGAAAGGTGTATATGGATGATAAGATGACCCCAAGATAAGGGTATCGTGTCTTTTAATTAGTTCACACATTTTATGTCTAACTTAATTTGGATCTTTGTTCCCCGGTACCTTGTATGTAAATATGCATGCTTCCTTGTTAGTATTAAGAAATGAATGTTACTTAGTTTAAAAAATCTTCCATATAATAACTGTTAAAGTATAAGTTAATTAGAAAAAGTTTGCAATGAATAAAGCATGCAACAAAGATAACCCATGACATAAAGATAGTGAATCACATATTCAAATTATGAAATTGAAACTTGTTTTTTTTGTTGCTTGCTGTTGATGCTTCTGGTGATGTGAAATGTGTTTTCTTGCTCCTGCCATGAATGCATAGTAAATCAATTTAAATATACTGAAAGGGTATATTATGGTGGGTCACTTTTTGCTGCTATGAATGTATTTTGAAATTTGTTAAGTGACCATAATAAAGGCCAAAATTGAAAATAAAAATTACGTAGAATACTTGCTGTGATTTGGGAATTTTCTAGTGTAATTTTTCTTTGCAATTTGCTACTGCAATGTTCTGCATAAGTTTGAAATATGAATGAGATATGTACGTAAAAGTGACAAAAAATCTACAAATAGAAAGAACTAGCAAGAAATCAAACAATATAATGAAAGTTAAATACCTGTGTTAAGATCGCTACTACTTGTTGTAGTTTCTCGTGTCTATTGTAAATTGGAAATTCTGTGTTAATTCACCAAATTAGAAAATAGCAGTTAGTATAATGATTTGTGGTTACCTACAAAATGATGAAATATTTAATATAAATGCATGTTACACACATTAAAATCTTCCATATAGCAAATGCTAACAGTCTAAATTTGCATATAAACAAAGTACATAAACACACATGAAGAGAATTAAATTGGAATGGAACCTGTTTGTTTTTATGCTAGTTGTTGTTATTTCTACTGGGTATCCCTCACTAGTGATTCTCATGCCATGAATGCATGGTAAACGATTGTGAATAACTACAGTAAAAGAGCTTATTAGATAAAAAGAGGAATTAAATTACCTATTTTGAATTTTCATCCTATTTTGTGCTGCAGTTGCCTGTGTCAATTGGAAATGGAATGTTTGTCTGAGTTAGTATTGCAAGTTACATATAATGTTACTAGTGCAGGTGGATGGTATAGAACAAAGAATTAAGGTGGGTGAGCACGGTGCCTGCTAGAAAACCAAGAAAGCCTCTGCTTCAGAACGTCTATTGTTGAACGGTGAAATGAATTTTGCAAAATACATCTCATCTACTCAAATTTTTTTAATTTTTAAAATAATATGAAATTACTATTTAGCCAAGCTACCTGCTTTCATACCTATTTATAGATAGTTTTTGGGTTTTTTAGAGTTGGCGTTCGGCCAGAACATGCTAATATACTCCTTTTTGTTCACACTGGTGACGGTCACATAACCATCGGCCTTGATGCCAAAGAATGCAAAGCCAAGTTGAAGCCGAAACATTTGCAAGAATAGGAATGACACAACGAAAATGATCTATTGGTATTTCGTTCAACTTATTTAATCTGGTTTTCTTTGTTATTGATTAGGATATCGTTGGCATTTATTAGTGTGAGTTTAGGATTCAAAAGGATCAAAGGGTTGGTGGCTGAAGCTCTTCTAGGAAGGAGAGTAGGGTCTCGCCAAAGCTCATGGATGATGAAAAAGAAAGTGAATTTGGGCGGGATATGTAGGTGGCATTGGTCTCGTCAGAGGCATTAATGGGATCGTCAACAACATCCTGGCAGAAATCCTTCCTCTCCCCGACACCTTTGATAGCCCTTGGAAAGTGTACGGCATCACTAATGGGGATGACAGAACCGCTGATGGGTCTCCGGTAGAAGTGAGAGAGGAGTAAGTCAAAGAGCCTTAGACTATGAGGAATTTTCTGTTGTTCATTGTCCTTGCATCTATAGGAATTCATCAACTTGGGAGAAACCCTGTTCACCCTTGGCTCTTGATTCATCAATTTCCTGCTCTTCTATAGGAGTTCATCAATTTGGAGAAAACCCCACCTCTTTGGATTGTTTTGATTAGTTAAGAGATTTGGACTTGGACAGGCAAATAATAACATTTGATTGGGCTTTTTGCCTTTTTGTTCCCATGTTTTGTATTATTAGCTTAGAGAATCAGGTGGGGAAGAAGAGGAAGAAAAAATAGTGCTTGGGTTGAGATTGGGATGATGGTTGAATTTTTAGATTCATAAATTAAAAGTATAAATAGAATAAAGAAAACCTAGGAACTATAGTGGACAGTTTTCCAAAATTTTGTCACAATTAACAGTACAACTAAGGAAAGAATTTTGAAAGGATGCACTACATGAGTCATAAGACCTCATTAGAACAAAATGAAATTATGTGACCTTGTTAAGATTAAAAAAAAAAAAAGATGACCCAATCTTAAGTTTACCCTTTCTTTCCATAACAAAGTGTGAATGGAGAAATAAATATACATTATTAGCACATAGAATACCTTTTAAGGAAAAAAACAATTATATTCTAATAGAGCAAACCTCATGGTGAGGCCCTTTCATTTATTTGTCTTAAACAAATCATATAATTCTATTTTGTCATAATAAGGTCCTTCACTTTATATTACGTGTATCCTATTTAGGTCATTTTTATCAATTAGGCATTAATTTTAACAGACTCTTAGTGAAAAATAACAACTCTAATTTCTAAAATTCATTCATCATGCTGTTACTACCCTAAACTTTATTCATCCTACTTTTAACACCCTAAAAATTAAACATCTAACAAATCAACCATTTCTCTTCCTTTTGTGCACCAATTACTTCTCTCGGACGAAAGAAACAAAACTAGATCAAGAAAAAAACATTTCGCTTCGTTGTCCGAATCTGGGCCTAAGAAGATCTTCCTCGCGCGACCCAAGCCTAAGAAGATGGTCTCTTCCTCACCCTGCCGGCCTGTCTCCCGCAGCACCCGCACCACCCCGTTTTCCGGCGTCGATTTCACCATCGGCATCGATCTCACCATCTGCTGCTCCCAGGCCGCCCCATCTCCTGCGTCGATCTCTTTCTGAATTGGCTTCCACGTCAATCTCTGGCGTCCTTGATCTCCGCTTTGATCTCCTTCTGAATCTCTCCTTCTTCTCCTCTCTCTGCTCGCTTTCAAGAAAGGTGAGGGCGATGGTGTCATGGATGAGGGCCCGTCGCAGGTGAGAGAATGGTGAGGGCGCATCGTGGGCAAGGGCGACGGTGCAGCCACCAAATTTGATTTTTTTTTTTTTTTTTTTATGAATCGCAGCGGGGTTTTCAACTCAATGGCAAAGAGTTTCGGAGCAACTTCAGTACACTGGTGTCCCTCAATTTCATCGTTTGTCTCCTTGTTTTAGTCCTCCGATGTCCCTCAATCTGTCCACCTCCCTTCTCTCCTTTCTCTGTTTTGAAGGTCTAGGTTACATGACACAAGAGGTTGGTGTGTGAGCGAGAATAGTAGTTGATGTGGTAGATCTAAAACTTCTAGAGTGTTAGAAGCAAGATGAATAAAGTTTAAGGTAATAAGAGTAAGATGAATGTATTTTAAGGACTAAAGTTAACATTTTTTACCAAAATTCCCTCAAAATTAATAGTCAGACTCATGGAAATGACCCAAATATAATGTGAAAAATAAGTTAAAAGGACCTTGTTAAAATAAAATAAAATTATGTGACTTGTTTAAGACTGAAAAAAAAAAAAAAAAAAGAACTCACTGTGAAATTTATTCTATTTTCTAATAAGTTTATTTTAAAAATTGGCAAGATAATTGGATGGGTCCACATAATTTCGTTGGAAGGATTTTGTCATGTTCAGTGAATTTGCTGAACATTTTTTAAGCATGAAAAAAATGGACAGTAGTAACTCACACAAGTGCAAACTCATACTGTCTTAACCTCTGAATTGCTTTTACATAGGGAATTCTTGGGCTAATAACAGGTTTTCTCTGTAAAATTACACTTTAGTTTATTTTGCTTAAAAAATCTACAATTTTCCCCTAAAACTAAAAAATATGTATATATTGTTTGACATTTGGATAAATGAAAAATTTATAATTTAAATTTTTACCTGATTTTCAAACTATTATTAAATAATTTAAGTTTACTAGGACATATGTACTATACTATTTAAATTATAATTTAAAAAATTAATGTCAGACTTCATAGTGAAAAATTTCATATCTATGGTGGGAAATATAGAATTCTAAGCAAACTGATATTAGGCTTATTAGCTTCGGAATTGTTTCAGTTCAGAACATGAGCAAGGTGGCCTTGATTTTTTTTTTCTTCTGGGCTTTAGACGAAAGGGACCATGTCTTTCCCTTTAATGGGCCTGCATGAGCAAAGGCTCTTTTTTATTTCTAGGCCGAGAGAATTTTCTTTAACAAATTCTAGAATGGACATACGTATATTTAAGAACATTGGTTTTTTTTTTTTGTACTCAAGTTAAATATGCTCATATCTCTTATATCTATATATATTTACATTTCAACACTATCCGTTATAGTATAAAACAAGTATAAATATATCAAATCTTATATTCCTTCAAAATTGGAAATATGTACAAATAAAATAATAAATATGTACAAAATCAATATACAAAAAAATCAAAGGATTTGTACAAATAATATGTGATGTATGTACAAATGATATCAAAAATATAATACCAATATATTTAATAATATATACAGGTTCAACCTCCCATAAAAAACATGTGTTAGTGTGTCAAATTTCATTTCGTATCAAATTTTGAGATATATACAAATCAGATGACAGATACATAAGAAATTTAATATATAAAATAAGTGATGAATATGTGCAAAACATGTGACATATGTATAAATAAGATTAGAGATATATTACAGATATCTAAATGAATAAATTTTTACATATGAATAGATATGAGATCAATGACTAAATTGTAACAAAATAGAACTATAAATTCCAATAACCTAACTACAAAGAAAAGGAAAAAGAAAAAGTTAGTGACCTAAACAAAAAAAAAAAGATAAAAGAATAGAGGGTTTGCAAACGTGTTTTACCAAATCTAGTCTGGGTCGGGTTTGGGTTGTTAAATGGGCAGCTCAAAAATCCCCTAATTCCATTTGCAATGACAATGGATGGGCGAGTGGCAGCCTGTGGTTTGAGGGCAATGACAATGGTGACCTATAGACGAGCGAATAGTTGTGCAGTGACATCATAAGACCACGAATATGTATGTGGAATATGGTGGGACAAGTCACGCTTCTTATCCTCCTCAATTAAGCATTGCTGGTGGTTGGATATGCCTACAAGAGGTAGGATAGTGACGATGGGTTAGAGTGACTGATGGTGGTGGAGCAAAAGGTGTGCATTGAATTGATATACTTGAAATTTTTTAATTTCAGTGGTAGGGTATACATTGGATAGAGAATTTTTACCCGTGCCTCAAAAATATTTATAAGAATTTAGAATTTAATAGGGGTTTAATATATACTACATTTCCTCCAACTCAGGTGAGTATCAAGGAATTTTCGTCTCTCTTGCCAAATATGTATGGATATTGTAGACGTATGTCTAATTAGACACAGTATTGATTTTACATTTTTACCTCTTATTTTAATTTTCCTTTCTCAAACCGTTTCTTTTTCTCCCTTTGATGCCACCGCTCAAACTGTTTCTCTCTTTACCCTCTTTTCATTGCCACCGCGCTGACCACCGAACGCCGCTCCTAACTTCAATCTTTGTCGCGCACTTATGATCTGACACGTCACTAATCTTCATCTCTCCATCGTGTCATTGATCTTCGTCACATCACCAATCTCTGTCGCTCCATCTCTATTTCAGTTCTCCGTCACTCCACTGAACTCTTTCACGTCACCGATCTCCGATCTCCAATCTATTCCGTGTCACCAATCTCCATCGCCATCTTCGATCTCCAACACGTCACCAATCTCCGTCACATCCAAACTCTGTCACTACATTACGCATCTTCGATCCCCATACACACAACAACATCTCGGGTTCATATGCAAATTGCTCAAATTCATGTGCAAATTGATGGCACAAGCATGAAATTTCCTCGGATCGTTGGAATAGTATAATCGACAACAGAAAGGGAGCCATTAAAAGGGCAACTCGGATTTTGCACAATTAAGAAACATAAAAAAATCTCTTTGATCAACAAGAAACTAACGACGCTTTCTCTCCTATTTTTACAATTTTTTAGGTTTACATATTCATTTACATTTTTGTACTTTTGTTAGGACACTTTTACAATTTCATTAAGACATTTTACCTTATTCTTTTAAACACTTTTAATTATTTTTAAAAAAAATAGAAATTCTATATTTTTAAATATTTATTTAGACACTTCTTTTTATTATTCTCGCATACATTAGCCCAGAAATTTTTAAATATTTTTTCAGACACTTTTTTATATCCAATCAGATACTTTCTTATTGCTTCAGATACTTCTAATTTTTTTATAATAATAAATTATTTGTAAATTACTTCAGAAACTTTTAAATACTAAATTAAATATTTTTACATATTATTTTCAAACACATTTTCTCATTACTTCAGACACTTTTACATATCATTTTGACAGAAAATAAATAGTTTGCATATTATTGAAAAGAATAAATAATCTACATATTATTTCAAACATTTGTATATACTTGTTCAGACACTTTGTGTAATTTATTTAGACACTTTGCACCTTTGTCTTTTAACACTTATGCGGATGTGAGTAATGACGGAAATCCTAGTGAGGGGCAGTTGAAATAGCAACGGTGGCAGCAGCGGCAACGGTGGCAACCTTGGCAATAGCGGAATTAAGAATAGGATTTCTAAAAGGAAAGAGAGCTAGTTTTGGTAAGGGGCAATTTTTTTTTTTTTTTATGAAACTAGCTTATATATATAGAGATTTAATGGTGGGTTAGTATGTCTAATTAGATATAGGCGCATAGTATAATAATTACTTGTCAAATGACCTATGGCCGTGGGAGACGAGTGAAGGATTCTGTAAGTAATAATCTCATCTTTCTTGCAAGTTTTTTGCAACAACAGGCTCATTACCATTAAAATCTCCTTAGATCCTTACTTTACGTTTCAACAATAGAAAGAAAGTTCTCCTTATAAATTATAAGGGTGAGACAATTATCATGCTTTTCAATGAGAGAATTTCACTCTAAAATCCAATTAAGTGGAGGATTTTAAAAAGTATTTATATATATACTGGAAGGATTTTTTATCAATTTATTTATACTTAACTAAAATTTAGAGTCAATTTATTTTAACTTAAGTTAGTTTAATTTAAAATATTTTATTTTTAATTTTATACTTTTTTGTCCAGAATCAATTTCATTTGAAAGTCAATATTATTTAGGTTTAATAATCCATTGATTGTAAAAATTTTATAATATTACTTAATTTTATGATTTTTTTTAATGCCTAAAAATGAAAATTTTCAATAATCTTTTAGTAATTTCAGAATTTCTTTGGTTTCGTTTTCGCCCATTATTAAACTTTATATGTCCAGTTGAAGTCATAAATCATGAATTTAACTACTCAATAGCTACTCTATGTGCATTTGAAATGTTACCTCAAGTCTCTCCTAAAGTAAAACCCTCATGCATCATTAAGTAATTCTCTTTCCACAAATATTTTCAACTTGGATTTACCTTCATTATATTCTATATATAAAAGAAAAATATAGCTACTCCCTATGTCAGTTAAGATAAAGTAAATGTCATAATTTTTCGTTAACAAAAGTTACCAAGTTCAGTGATTCCCTAACTTCCAAGCAAAAAGACGAAATTGGGCCTAGTTTACTTCACATGACTAATCATTTTAAAAGGACCACACGATATTTGGTAAACGACGTTGGCGGCTGCCCCAAGCAAACGGTTGAAATTGAAATTGCCTAAACATAAAATGGACCACACTCATATTCACATGGAAAACCCCGTGCGGGACATATCACGGATGTAATGGGACAATATTGTGTTCAAGTTATCTCCAATAAATGTTGATGATTTTTTTTAGCCAAATAAAAGACTGATTTCATGGATCAAATCAAATTTACCACTAGCCAATTTTCATTTAACTATTAGGATATTAACAAACAAATTTTTAACCTACTAATTAAGAATGTGTTCAACTTTCAATTCTAACTCTATGCGGGTTATTATTATTCTTCAATCCATATTCTACCAAACTTACTTATTTACCTTTGAGTTACATACTTGGTAGTAGCCGGAGAAGAGTGAGAGAGTGGCGAACATTGAAAATGATAGTTGAATCATTAGATGGAAAAATTTTATAGTTTTTAATGCAAAGGAAAGTTTTTAGATGTTAAAATTAATTTTTTCTCATTTCTTTCAGAAATGTTTTTTATTGTAATTATTAACTCTTATTGAGTGAACAAGTACTAATTGATTAAATAAGGTTGATTAAAAAGAGGATTCATACTTCCATAAAAAAATAAATAGAAGATTCATACATACTCATTTTTTTGATTTGTTTTACTTTTCTCACAATACATTTAATTTCCAGTTTTATTTATCTTTGAGACCTACGAAAAATAATCATTATTATTATTTTACTGATTTTTTGAAACTTATTTTAATTTGCAAAATGATCCCTGTTTGAACGTCATTAAAACACATTTTAAAATGCATTCATTCAAAATATTTTAAACATTGTAGAGATACAATGTCTAAATTTTTTTGAATTAATGCATTCTAAACGCATTTTAATGCAAATGAAAATGGCGTGTAGATGAACTATCATATTGTCATCATTTAATTAACAGCTTTTTAATATTATTCAATTAAAGCTTGTAATAAGAAACTTTTTCGAACAATGAATATAAATTTTAGTGAGGAAAAATAATAGTTAATGTATCAATTAAGTTAGAAAAATAACATTGAGAATGAAAAGTATCATTACCTCTACAATCTTATGCTGAAATGACGTTCTTCGTCCATAATCACACCTGTCATCAACAAATAGGCCTAAATGGAACACTTTTTTAAGGTTGGGAATTTTTTACTAACAAATTTGAGGTTAGGGTCAAGAATGGAACAATAATCAATGGCTAGGGACTATTGATGGAATTTATCCCATCTTCCATCCCTTAGTGTATATAGGATAGGAATGATAATTGGGCCGGTCGGATCATGTTGAGAGATCATTTGAATTCAGGTTTAATTGGATTATTATGAATTTGGGTTCAAGTTGAGTTATTTAAGTTCGGGTTGATTTTAGGTTCAGGTGAGATTTGGGTCAAGTTTATTTTAGCTCGAATTCAATACAGGGTTAGGTGAATCTTAATCTTGAGTATCTTAAAATCATGTTTGAATTGACTCACAGGGTTTATTTAGGTCAAATTGATATCTTGTCAAATTCAAATTATGTTATTTTGGATATGGGTTATTTTTTGTTCATTTTTTTTTTCAGGTTTAGGTTTTTTGGATTCGGCTTTTCTCACATTTTACTTAAATCTGATTCACAATTAGGTCAGGTTCAAGTTGTTGATTTTTTACCAAATGGGATATATCAATTTTGGGTTCAAGTGGAACATGTTAGGTACAATTTCATCATCCCTGTATATCCCAAAAAATAAAATATTGTATTTTTAGCTTGAGGTACTCCTTTTGGATAACTTTGACAGAGCCACGTAACCAAAAACCTTGTAAAGTTAGGGAGGCATCACTCATTAGATTGGGCAGGAAATTAGGGTTTAGTAGGTAGTAGGATTTGGCATTTGGGTCAATAATGGATTGATGAGATCAAGATGCTGATTCGCTAAGAGGTTACCAACCACCACATCTTTGTCATCACTCCTCCACGTTCCTCGTGTTGATGACCCAATCATCACTATTCATAACTGGTGCTGTTCCTGCTTCTTTGCCTCTGCACATGAGCTGACTTGACAAGTGTCAAAATTTTTGGTGATTTGGCTGAATAAATCATTTCAGCCGACTTAGGTCAACATACAAATATTAGAGTTTTTCAATTATTTATAGAAAAACTTTAATTAAAATTAAAAAAAATCATATGTAAGAAATATGATGTTTATGCTGAATTTCTAATTTCACTTATAATGGAACATGTCTATAACAATTATTCTCACTCATCTATCTCATGATAATTTTCCATGCAGTGGGAACAATCTATGGTGATGACTGCTAAGAAATTTTATCGCCTTATTTCTAGTTGCGTCAAAAATAATACTTCATTTGTTTCACATTAATTAATTTTTTTTTATTGAAATTTGACTTGAATATATTCATATTAATATATATTCAAAAAATTCTTAAAAATGATATTTAAAAATTATAATATTTAAAGTTTCATTTTCATAATAAATTTTAAAAAAATTAAAATTATAAATTAATTGTTGTGAATAATAAAATTGCCAGTTTTTGTCAAACAGAGTGAGTATTGATTATAAGACATTGGTACTCAGTTTTTGCATGAACTAGGATTAAGTTGTAGTATGATGATGTTAGGATTAAGTTGTAGTATGATGATGTTAGATTTTTGGATAACTTATTTCATGGAGATAAAATCAGTAAAACTAAAAGTTAAAAATTAAAAGTTACCCCTGGATAATTTTTTAAAAACTATAAAAGTAATCGCTGATACTAATATCAAACAGGGTTGATGCCTAAGCTTTTATCTTCCATAAACAGTCCACAATCAGATTTCTAACATCAGGCCTGAATTCGGAAATGATCCCAACGGAATATATCATTAAAAACAACAGAGGTAAGCACCCCAAAAGAGAATAAGCTGTATACAAGCAATTTCCAATTGTTTGCTAAACGCCACAACCACAGCAGAAACTTAATTACTAGTAAATGACACTAATTCTGTGGCAAGCAAGCTTCTAGATCAGCTATACCGGGCTCATAACGGTATCACCTCAGCCTCGGCCAAGCCGACAATAAAACAAAAGAACTTGTTTGCAAGCTTTAGAATGAAGAAGGAAAAAAATGGAAAAAAAGTACCCTAGTTACTTTGGTCTGCCCGGAAGGAATGTGATAAGCTGATCATGAGGACTTGAGTTAGGCCCTCCACAGCTCTAGTTCTTCAGATGTTTGGAAACATGAGAAGTCAGTTCCTGCGATGGAGTACAAAGATTCAAAGCATTCTTAGGCTACTGATGTCGTGACTGAAATCATTGCAACAGAACCTTTTATGATAGAATGGAGGATTACCTCAGAGTACCGTACATGGTCATGATGCAGGTGAGAAGTTTTAACAATTGTTTCCCACTTGGTGCATGTGGCAGGTGGCTTAGGATCTTGTTTTTTGGTGCCATGTTGAGCGTCCAACCGGGATTGTGTAAATGAACCTTGTGAGGTGACGGTAGACAAGGTACGCCAAAGCCAAGACTCTGATGGCACTTTTGGCAGAGGGGGAGGAAGTGGAGCTGGCTCATAATCAGCCTTAGCATCTCTTTCATCGTCTACTTTTGAGCCACCATCACTGTTAATGTCTCGGTTTGTGGCCTCTGGATACTCTAACAACTTCGGTTCTTGATTTACTTCTTCAGCCATAGCATATGACTTCTTTTCTGCCTGGCCTCCAAGTTTAGACAAGTGAGAAGAAGAAGACTGATAGGGTACTATAGGCCAGGAAGCTCTTTGTTCCAATAACATTTCTTCTTTCAATATCACGTTTGAGCATTTCTTATATTCAAATGAAGATTGTGGAGAGCTGATTTTGTTGATAACTTTTGTGCCTGATACAGTCTCAGAATCCTTTCCTACTGAGCCATTCCTGCCCATCATATCAGCGGAACTTGAATTCGGAGAAGAAGCAGCTTCTATTGGGTTAGCATTATCAATGTAAAGTGTCTTCTCAACTACAGGGCTAGCTGAACCAGACCCTTGTTTACTGCTTCTGTTTGATACAAGTTCATTGGAGTAAGACTTGATACCAGTCCAATTGTACTTATTCAACATGCTGGTTCTGAAATTCTCAGCTTCCTTTGGGAAGCCAAGCAGTCCTCCTCCCTTAAATGGAGACTGAGGTCTCTCCCTACGATAAGGTGAAATGCGACCACTCACAGCTAACCCCGAGGGAGAGGAACTATTTGCTAGTTGCAGCTCACCAGACTTGGTAAGCCGGCTTTCACCATACAATGGCTTAGTTCTGATCTCTGGTAGCTTTGGGGATTGAGCTCTATTTGTTATTTGCAGCTCACCTGACTTAGTTAGCCGACTTGCACTATAAAGTGGCTTATTTCCCATCTCCGATAGCTTTGGGGATTGGGATCTACTTGTTATTTGCAACTCACCCGACTTAGTAAACCGACTTGCACTATAAAGTGGCTTATTCCTAATCTCGAGTAGATTTAGGGATTGGGCTCTATTCGTAGTTTGCAGCTCACTTGACTTAGTAAGCCGATTTGCAGGGTAGAAAGGCTTAACTTTAGTCTCTGGCAGCTGGGGGTATTGGGCTACACTAACTGATTTTCGATTATGGATATCAAGAGAATGCTGAAAAGATACAAAACATAGCAGAAAAAGTACTAATCAGAATCACAACTACCTAGAGCATGAACAAACTTTTAAACTTACAGATGAATGTGAAAATATGAAGTAACACACACCTGCTTGATCATTTGCCTTTGAAATTCCTTAGAAGATGGTTTTCTGACATCAGCAGTGGAAGGCTTTGAAGAATGGGCCCTGACTTTCAATCCTGGAAGAGGATTCAACAGACACAAAGAGTTCTTAAAGCATAATCGAGGAAGGAGCCCACAGGCTTTTCTTGATATGTTGCTGGGAGTAACATCACACTCGCTATGTCCCTCTTCATCTTCTGTTTCATCTTCCAGTTTCAGGTCATAATGAGGCACGATAATCGCCTGACACTGGTTCTGGGGAGGCCTCACCTCCTGAAGAACCATGCTGTTCACCGGCCTTGGTTGGTCAGGTGCCAATGGTTGCTTTCTTGAAGCATACTGAGGTGGCTCCAGAGTCATTGCCTTGGCAGCTGGTAAGAAGCGGCTCATCATGAAATCTCGAGTTTGTGTATCTGAAGAGAAGGTTCCCAAAGGCTTTACAAGTGCACGATCTGATCCACTCAGTACACTCACACTATAATTCAGAGAGGCCGCTTCTGTTGGCGACAGTGTATCAAGAGCATCAGAATAGACCTCTTCATCATTCTGCGACTCTAAACCATATGTTTCATTTCCAACATTTGGGTGATCTAATTTTGCCTCATGATCATTCTGAATACACCTCAGAGTCTGAGGAGTACAAGTACTCCGATCTATCACTTCCTTCCCCGAGGGATACCTCACAATATCTGTTACTCTACCCGGTGGAAGCCTCGGTGTCACAGAGCCTTCCTCGGAAGGCTGCAACTCCAAGCTAACAGAATCCTTGCATTTCCCAGGGATTTGCTCCCACACAAAAGGAACTGCAACAGGCTTGGTCACTTGATCTAAGCACACTTCTTCTGGTTTGCGCAATGGAGCAGTTCGTGTGCGTCTACTATTTTGTAAAGAAATCACATTTTTCTTCGCCTTCACTCCATTTGAAGACGCTTGGGCTGAAGAAATGCGCCTCACAGATAAAAAAGGTGCGTTGAGGTTCAGTTTCCTCTCCTCCATCACACCCTTTTAGCGATTCAAAATGTTCCCAAGCTTCACTTCTTGATTCAATTCAAAGACTCAGTGTGGCATTACCAGCAAACAAATTAAAAAGAATCTGCAAAACGAACATGCATGAAAACCAATACCAAATGACAACAGCACCAAAATTGTCTGAATGCTCAACTAGATATGGATAAAAAACCATATCAAAAGAGACAGAACTGCAAAATCTCCACCCTTTTGATTAGAAAACATCACCATACACATGGAAAACAAGGAGGCTTTAGAGCTCTCAGAGATGGTGGAACACAAGGAAAAAGGCAAAACCCAGCAAATAAAGATGAAGAACAAGAACAGATATTCTGCCTTAATTACAACATAATTAGTGAAGAAAATTTAAATGGTAAGAACAGTTCACCTACAATTATATTCTGGGTTAATGCCAATAAATAAATCACCAGAAATGTCCAGGAGCCTAATCAAGAAAAGAATCACATACATTGGATTTAGAATTTACCAGACACCATAAATGCATTTACCGTAGCAGATGAGAAATATCCACTCTGCTTACTCCTTACACCAAAAAGGAACAGAAACTTCGTAAACCCTTAAATACACTACTAAGGAAAAAAAACAAAACTTTAGGAGAAACCCAATTGATTTTTTACTGAGAACAAGAATAAAGGAGTAAAATTTGATCAAGATCTTTGATGGGCCAAGACAGGAAGAGAGGAAATACCTCACATGAATGAATGAGGAGGGATGGATTAGCTGCTAAAGTTTGGGGCCAGATATGGTGGCAACAATTAAGGGAATGAGTGGGGGGAAAGGAAAGGAAGAGGAAGTGAGCGAAGTATGGTCAGCTTTTTTAGCTTTTTAATTTGTCAGGAGGGGCCTGGTCTGAATTGGAGAAGAAGACTGAAGAGAGCCGACTGAAAAGAGACAAGTACAGTACGCTGTAGACCGTGAGGCTACTGATCCGAGGGAGGGCATGAAACTAACTCTTGTTGGCGCTCCTATCTCCTCCTGCTGCACATGTCGCGTTTGAGCCCACGCTCGTTTCCCAATTTTCAAATTTTTTCCAAACAGAAAAAAAAACAAGAGAAAAAAAAACAGTTTGTAAGGGCGACAAACTCTAAAGCATTTCAAATGAGAAGTTTTTAGTTTTTGTTGAGAGAATGGAGTGTTGATGTAGTGGTGTACTGAAGCCGAGCCAAGCCAAGCCCAAGGAAATAAGACTCACGCTCGAACCTTTATCTTATCAGTACTATTTAGGTTTGAACTCAAATTACTTGAATCTAAATTTTGAGTCTTCAGCTTGGCTCTTTAGGCTCTATAGACTATAAACTTAAAATTAATGGTAATTTAGTACTTTTGGGTCAGAGAAATTAGATGTTTAAGATTCCTTAAGCTAGTCATGATATGGGGTCAAGTAGTGTCTAAGCTGAGCTCAGCCTTTTTATTTTTGAGCTCGGCTTCAAGTTGGGCTCAAGCTCAAGCTCAATAGGGGCCAAGTCAATAGCCCTTTCAACATCCTTATGTTGATGACATACTTTGAACGTAAATAGGCACCAGAACAAGCCCACTACCTAACAATTTGACTTAAGTTGTTTTTATCTACTTTTAAGTTTCAAGTTCTCAATCTCACATATAAGGATGACTCAATTCAAGTCTCCATCCTTACTCAATGCTATATTTCTGTAGTAGATATTGTATATTCCATAGTGATTAAAAATGACCTTTTGTAAACAAAAGAAAAAGATGACAAGATTTTATATTTAATTACTATGTGTTGAGGATAGTTTTCTTAAAAATATGTGTTATACAATTGCCTACCATGCAATGTAACTTGTGTTGTACAAATGGGGCTCTCATATGCAGTGGAAATTCCTTTTTTTCCATTTTTTTTTATAATCAGAAGCAAATTCAAGATAAAGTTAAGGAAAGAAGAAAGTAGTATGATCGTGAACTGGAGCAATACGATGACAAGGTACAACTATCAAAGCATAGAGATCCTTATTCTCCAATGCTATGATGAGGGATTGAACTAAAACAACCAGCTCAACATCAAGAGTCACAAAGCCACATAAAACTGCCAAAGCTTGAGAACAATCCGTTAGAATAGTAATTGAAGATAACCCAAACCTAATAGCCGTTTGTAGGGTGCCTTTGAACAGCCTTGAGTTTAGCTTCAAGAATGGATGCACAAATGGGTAAAAATTAACCACCTTTAAATATTGAAAGGGTGTTTGAAGCCATTCAGAGCCAAGCCACTACTCCTAAACCTACATTCTGACACCATGCTCCATCAACTAGAAAAATCTAAGGAGAATATGTCTGGAAACGTCATTCACTAACACCCCATGTGTGGCACAAAGGGTTAGGATGTGCGATTATGAAGGTAGAAGCTTGATTCATAAAGACTTTGGATGAGTGTAATAACTGCAAGAGCACATCCCTCATAGCTTGTAAAGATTCAACATTAAAATTCAGATATTGGAATACCAACTTATTCTACCCAAGCCAAATGATCCAAAGGGTAGAAACCAGATAAAATGGCCAATCTAGATCCCATTTCTTCTTTGTAGCAAGCAGAGTAAAAAGCCAAGCTTAGAATGAAAGATTACTGGTAGTACAAGGATGAGGGAAAAAGTTTCCCCAAATATCACCAGACCCCCAAACAACTCCAAAATAGAGTCTCTTCTTGAGAGTTACAACGTTGACAAAGTTTATGTTACAACCATGAGCTGCTAGAGTTGATGCATTAGAAAATGACAAAGGGCGGAGCTACATTGAGCCCAGTATGGGCAATCGCCACACTTCAAATTTTATAAAACATATATTTAGTCTATAAAGTTCTGTTAAAAATGCACTTTGACCCCACTAAAATTTTTTTTATTGACGCCGTTGCCCAAAAATTGCTATAAAAAACTAATAAAGTCTTGAATAATTGACTCATTTTTACCTAATCGATCCCAAACTTGTTGCATCGAATAAAAAGCTTTCTAACTTGTTCAGAGTAAAATAGTAAAAATCTAACCAAAGCCCAATATGTTCTTATTTCTTTCCTACTAGTTTCCTTACTTTTTTTCCTTTTCTAGTGAACATATTTGTTTCCTTACTTTAATAACATGGTTTAAATTCCACATTACCACATATTAAAAAGGAATAAATATTATCTATTTCATTTATTGACTGTGAATTTATTTTATAGCATCTTTATCATTTACTTCATTTTATTCCATTAGTATGTATTTTTAAATTTAATTGTTTCTTAAAAGAAATTAGTTCTTTAGTTGAGTAAGCCCAACTTTTTTTTATATATAAGTGAATTGTGTATTAATGCTTATGTTCTATTTTTCAACCAAGAAAAATATTGTTCAATTACTATTAATTTGTACAATTATTTATTTCATCTTTAGTAAATTGAGTATATGTGCAATTTTTTTCCTTTATTTATATTTTTTTACACTTGAATTTTATTAGCATAATATATATTAGTTTGTTTTAAAAATAAAGATACAACATAATAATTAATCCTTACCCCTACTAGCTAAATTTTCTCGCTCTGCCCCAAATTCCTTCAATGGAAAATTTCAAAAAAATACCTTGTATTTATTAGGAAGGCAAGTGCCCCAGAGTTGTTCAATGGCTCTAAAAAAGTTAGGGTCCTATGAGAGACCATGGCTACTGTAATCCGAATTGTGATTGAATGTAGGATTATTGAGTAATTGGCCTGCATAACTCTTTTTAATAGAGTAGTAACCTAATGAATTGTTATGCCACCGGACAATATCAAAACCCGCACCACCAGATGAGGGACCCCTTTTTCAATTAACTTCCACAATTGGCCCACTAACATTTCAGTCTTCAGACCAAGCCTGGTTTCCGATATTTGATCCTTAAGCACCCCTCAGCATCTTTGAGATTCTCTGGTAAAGTCACAAAAAATCATGGCAATACTAAAGAAGCAGCAAGCGAGAGTGATATAGTAGACAATTGATGAAATATCCCATCTATTTGTCAACTAAGTGGCCGACTTTCTAGTCTTGTAAATATTAGCGGCAATATTTTACTAAATTTGAATTTTAAGCGACAAATTTAAGCAAACAAAAATAATAATGATAAATTCACTGTTTTTAATAACTTTTCTTTTGGAAAATTTACTATTGCCTTAATAATTTCAGTTCGAATTTAAGTGATCTAGACTTTTGTGCCATTTTTTTAAGAGTAGAAAGAAACGCCATAATTGAATTATGGCTGTCTATGAGTCTATGAGCACCCAAACAAAAAAAAAATTATGGCTGCATATGTAAAAGATAATTTGAACATGCGAGAACATGAAATATTGTCATTAGTCCTCGACTGTCGGCCCATTAAACAAACATTACGACAAAGTCACAAGACACAACAACAAAGCAAGTGGCGCCCTTAGTTTCCTAGCTTTTTTGACTTTAGACATATGCAGTCATCCTTTATCTAGGTATATTTTTGACAAAATCTCAGAAAATACATTATTTTTCTTTCAATAATGATAGGTTTATATGTAAATTTCATACATCCTTGGCTGAGTGCCTAACTCGGATCTTTTTTTTACAAAATTAATGAAATTACTTTAATAAATGCTTTTAAAAAATCATACTTTATGTTAAATTAAATAACCGTTTTTTGGTTAATAAGAGTTGTTTCCCTAGGTTAGATGTCCAGCTCCCTAACACCGATTCTAATGTTGGGTCTGTGGCAACGTGGGGGTTTTTGGGAGTCGCCACCAATCGGTTTCGCCTAGGTCGATTGGACACCTAAAAATGGTCTACGATAGTTCAAGGGTTCGGGAGTACGGTTACATTAAAATAACTCTATTTTAACGTCCAAAATTGGTACCTTAGTTGATTTGAATTTTGTTTTGCTTGCTTTTAAATAATTTCAGTTAATTTTCAAACCAGAAATTTTAACTGAATCATCCAGATGTGGATTTTTAAATTAATATGGACTTCTAAATTTTGGTACTTAATTTGTATAATTTGTTCTATAATAAATTTGGTATTTTCAAACCACAGATTTTATCGAATCACCCGGATACGGAATTTAATGAAAATTTAGTTTTTTTAATTAATTATTAATCCATATCATAAATTCTGTCGAATTATCCCAATATAGATTTTTTTTGTCTTAGTACTTAATTTTTATTATATATTTGACATTTTCCAAACCATGGATCCTATCGGATCACCTGGCAATGGAATTTAATAAAAATTTTAATTTTTAATTTATTATTAATTATTTAATTAATTATTAATTTCTGTCATAAATTTTTATCGAATATGGATTTTTAATGATCTTAATATTAATTTCCTTTTTATTATTTTTTTTACAAAATTTTATTTTTTTATTTTCATTCTTTTTTTTTGTTTGATGAAAGATTTTTAAAGTAATTATCTAATCCATAGATCTAAAAATATACTTTAAAAAAAATTGATTTTTTTGGACTCATCTGATTATGATTTTTTTTAAAATTTATTTTTATTTAAAGGAAATAAAAGGTTAAATTTTGTTATTTAAAGGAAATAAAAAAAAGTGTCTTAATGTTCCAAATAATTTTTAAAATGACAAAAAAAAAAATAAAGGACCCCCAGGGGGGGTTGTAATAATAATAAAATAAGAAAGTAAGATGGGTTTTTGGCCAGCCATAAAAAAATGGTAAATAAATAAAATAAGATTAATCATCTGCATAAAGAAAAATAAATTGCGGAAAAGTAAATAAAAAAATAAATAAGGTGGGGTGCTTAACCATCCATATAAAAATATAAAGTGTGAAAAAAGTGAATAAAGAAAGAAATAAGTAAGGTGCAGAAATTAAATAAATAAATAAAGTGCAGAAAAATAAATAAATAAAGAAAAGTGGGGTGTTTAGCCATCCACTTAAAAAATAAAAAAAAAGTGTATAAAGTAAATAAACGCAGAAAATTAAATACATAAAGAAAGTGGAGCGTTTAGCCATCCACATAAAAAAATAATAATAATAAATAAAAATAAAAAAAATAAAAATAAAAAGTTCATAAAGTAAATATTTGCAGAAAATTAAATAAATAAAGAAAGTGAGGCGTTTAGCTATACACTTAAAAAATAAAAAGTGCGTAAAGTAATAAACAAAGAAAGTGGAACTTTTAGCCGTCCACGTAAAAAATAAAAGTGCATAAAGTAAATAATTGCGGAAAAGTAAATAAATAAATAAAGTGGGGCGTTTAGCCGTCCATGTAAAAAAATAAAAATGCATAAAGTAAATAAATGCATAAAAGTAAATAAATAAATAAAGTAGGGCTTTTAGACGTCCTCGTAAAAAAAAGTGCATAAAGTAAATAATTGCGGAAAAGTAAATAAATAAAGAAAGTGAGGCTTTTAGCCGTCCACATAAAAAATAAAAATGCATAAAGTAAATAATGCATAAAAGTAAATAAATAAAGAAAGTGGGATTTTTAGCCGTCCACATAAAAATAAAAGTGCATAAAGTAAATAAACGCAGAAAAATAAATAAATAAAGAAAAGTGGGGCTTTTTGCCGTCCACATTAAAAAATAAAAGTGCATAAAGTAAATAACTGCAGATATTAAATAAATAAAGAAAAGTGGGGCTTTTAGCCGTCCACATAAAAAAAATAAAATTGCATAAAGTAAATAAATGCATAAAAGTAAAAAAAATAAAGAAAGTGGGGCTTTTAGCCGTCCACATAAAAATAAAAGTGCATAAAGTAAATAATTGCAAAAAAGTAAATAAATAAAGAAAGTGGGGCTTTTAGCCATCCACTTAAAAGTAGGGGGTATAACCTTCCATAGAAAAATGTAAAAGAAAGTAAACAAGGTGAGGCGTTTAACCATCCACATAAAAGTAGGAGGTATAACCTTCCATAAAATAAAAGTATAAGAAAAGAAAAGAAGGTAAACATAACAATAAAAAAAAAACTTGTTAATGGCCAATCTGTAAAAAATAAGAAAAGTTAGTTGCTTGTATAAATGAAATAGAAAAGTTGGAGGATTAGAGAGGAATTATACCGAAATTTGAATTGACTTTTAATCGAGCTGTTGATTCGTGAACGGATTTTTGCTCCGATTTTGATGTTGACCAGCGGCGGACGATTGTTTGGCGACCGGTGCTAGGCTTGTCAAGTGGCGCGGAGATTATCTCATTTTTTTCTTTTTTTTCTTACTAGAAGTTTAGGATTACCGTAATTCCTCTTCTATTTTTTTTTTTCTTCATTGTTTTTGAAAGATTTTTAAATAATTATCCAAACCATGGATCTTATCAGATCAGCCGAATATGGATCTAGACGTCCTTGAAATCTCGGGACTTTATCAAATCCACCAAGAATTTGAAAGGAACATCTTGTTCTAAGCTGTGAGTCTTACCAGACCAACCGGATTTTGAACAAATAATCCATCTTAGGATTTTATCAAATTACAAAGAACGGATTCCCAAAAATTTAAATGTTGCTTAACCAACAATTTGATACACATTAGATGCATTACAAGAATTAAAATTAAGCTATTCTAAAAATAAAGATAAATAAATAAATAAATATACATACCAAATCAAAATCCCCTGTTGTTCTCCTATTTCAATTTTATGACTATATTCAATGTAAGGCCAATCAACAATAACTAAGAAGACAAAGAAAACAATGAAAGCTTACTGTCAGGGGCTAATTCGTAAAATAGAGAAGAGTTAGGCACTAAATTGAACAAAAAAAAGAAAGATGAGGAGCTAAACAAGTATTGTGCCCCAAAGGATATTTTGACCGAAATCAATTTTTGTCAAAAAAAAGGCGCGTCAACGGCGGCGTCTCTCTAGCGGCGATCCGACAACGGCCAAAGGGGTGGAATTGGCGAGGAAACGGCGTGGACGGCGAGGGCGAAGCTGAAGGAGGGTCGACGGGACGACGGTGGGGTGACGGAAAAGAGAAACCGAAAGCAGCCGGCGCGATTGGGCGGGAGGCGAGCAAGGGCGGCGGACGGAGGCGGGGAGCGTCTGTAGGTGGCTGTGACGGAGGCGAGGAAGCACGGTGTCTGGACGGCGAGGTGAGGCGACGGCGGCGGCGTAGCGAGGAAGGCGTCGGCAGAGGGATGAGATGAGAGAGTTTTTTTTTTTTTTAGTTTTTTCCCCCCGCTTCAGATTTTTTTTTTCTTTAATTCCCTCCTCTCTGTGCTAATCCTTCTCTCTCTCCTTTTTTTTTTTTTTAATTCCTCCCCCCTCCTTTTTTTTTTTTTTCGCTTCCAGGCAAATGAATAAATATATAGAAGAAGTTCCAAGAAGCCGCCAGTGTTTTCTCTTTTTTTTTTTTTTTTTATTTTTTTTTATTTTACACACACACACACACACATATATATATAATTTTTAACTAAACCTATAAAACAAAATGCTCCCTAAACTAATTGTTATTATTAATAATATTTTTTAAAATTTTTTTAATTAATTAATTAATAATAATTAATTTTAATTTTTTTATTTTTAATAGTCGGACGAAATTGGGTGTCAACATGATCCTTTTGCTCAAGATAGAAACTTTTTTTTTATTGTTTGACGTAAATAAGAATAATTCATTAACCAGAGCTCAAAGCATCAACAAGCCAATTCAGAACAGGCGAATTCTACGATGCCCTACCCAAAGAACCAAGGCCCCTTTTTGCTAAAGTATGGGCACCTTCATTCATTGAATGCCTAACAAAAGAAAGAGAGCAAGTGTTGACACCCAATTTCGTCCGGCCATTAAAATAATTTTAAAAAAAATTTAAATAAAAAAAATTAAATAAAAAATGTATTATTATTATTGTTATTATTATTACTAATTTTTTTTTAATTAGTTTAAAATATATTTTTGTTTTGTTTTGTGAAGATTTGATATATTTGTGTATATGTGTATGTTTGAAAGAAAAAAAAAGAAAAACTCCATAAAAATGACAAAATTTAAAAGTTTGAGGTAAAAATGACAAAATTAAGAAGTTTCAGGCAAAATTGACAAATTCTGAAAGTTTCAGGAGCATTTGGCAGTTTGTCACATAAAATTTTGAGCCTGCCGACGTTTTTGTCTCAAATTGACAGAAAACGACAAAATTGTCAAAATCAGAAGCTTCAGGAACTTATCCAGAGGCTGAGAGACGTAAAGGACTAAAACTGTCATTTTACCAATTTAAGAGATAAGTTTGAAATTTTTTATTAATTTATCCATCAACAGTTCAGCTAAACTTCCTCTATAAATAGCCTCCCAAATTTCGTGCTGAACACAGAAAAAAATAGCAAAAAAACTTAGAGCTCCGTTTTAAAAAAAAGATAAAATTACATCCCTTAGACCCAGCCCTCTTCCCTTCTTCCCCAGAAAGCCAAAACTTTTTTTCTCTGTTCCGTCTCTCTTTCTCTCTCTCTCTCTGTCTCTCTCTCTCGCCGTGCCCACCACCGCCGTCCGCCGGCCACCACGCCTCCGCCCAACCGTCCTGCCGCCGTCGTCCGGCCGTCCCGACGCCGTCGCCGTCGTGCCTAACTCCCGCCGCCGCGCCGCCCGCGTTCTTCTTTCTCTCCTTTTTCCTTCGCCGGACACCTCCGCCGCGCCGCCTTGCCCGTCGCCGTCGCCCTGCCCCCGCCACCGTCACCGTGCCGTCCGCCCTCGCCGACGGTCGCCCGTCGCCCCCTGTCCTTCCCCTCGCCGCCAGCGCCACCCCCCTGCCTCACGCCGTCATCGTTTCCTGGGATTCAAAATTCAAAACTAAAAGGGTAAACCCTTGTTTCACCCATCATCTTTTCAATTTCTTTCTATTAGGTCACTAACCTTTTTATTTTGTCTTTGCAGAAAATTAATTAACTAACTCATTTATTTTTTTTTACTTGTTTATTTGTTTATTATTGTTATTATTACTAACCCTTTTTTTTGTTTTTTGTTATTAGCAACTAACAACTAACTTGCTAATTTTTACTAACCTTTATTATTATTGTTGTTAATAATTAATTAAATTGTCTAACTTTTATTTTTGTTGTAATTAATTAACTTAATTAAACTTGGCTAACTTTTATTTATTGTTGTTAATTAATTAACTTAATTAAACTTGGCTAATTTTTATTTATTGTTGTTAATTAATTAACTTAATTAAACTTGGCTAATTTTTATTTATTGTTGTTAATTAATTAACTTAATTAAACTTGGCTAACTTTTATTATTGTTGTTAATTAATTAAATTAATTAAATTGTCTAACTTTTATTTTTGTTGTAATTAATTAATTTAATTAACTTGACTAACTTTTTATTATTGTTGTTAACAATTAATTTAATTAAACTTGGCTAATTTTTATTATTGTTGTTAATTAATTTAATCTAACTTTTACTAACCTTTTTATTGTTATTAACTAACTAATCCAACTAATCTAACTATATTAATTGTGCTAACTTTTATTATTATTGTGTTATTAAAGTGGATGGCCAAAAAACCCCACTTTATTAATTGAATTTTTTTATGATTAAAAGATAAAAAAAGGAATTTTACGTGAATAATTTTCTAAAGGCTAATAAAAATTACTTTTTTTATTTTGAAACAAAGTTTTTATTCCTTTTAATAAACAAACATAATGAAATAATTCAAAAATAAAATAAATAAATAAATAAACATAAAATCATTCTTTTAATACATCTTTAAAATTAATAATTAATGAAATAAAAAAAAAAAACTCCATGACCAAATGATCCGCCAGGATCCATGGCTCGGAAATATTTTTAAATAAAATATATAAATAAATTTTTTCTTTATAAAAAATAAAAAAAAACTTTAGACTAATATATTAATTATCTATTAATATATAATTTTTTTTAGTTTTCTTTATTAATAAAAAGAATAAAAAGCGTAAAAATTTTGGGTTAATATTTTATTCAGTAATATTTTACTTATTAAATTATATAACTTTTTGTTTCTTTTATAAAAATCTTAATCAAATAATTTCAAAATAATACAAAATAAAACAAAAATAATTGAATTTTCTCTTAAATATTTTTGACTTATTGATTAGATATATTTTCAGAAATATAAATTAAAATTAAAAAAAAAAAAATCTTTCATCAAACAAAGAAGAATATAAAAATAAAAATATCAAGACTTTTGTTTTAAAATACATATAAGTTTTCGGTTAAATAATCTTTTATTCCAAAATAAATTAAATAAATATCAAAACTTTTCTTCTTTTGTTTAAAATATACATATAAATTTTTGATTCTCTTAATAAAACAATTACTTTTGGTTAATCTTTTATAAAAAAAAATAATAAAAAAAATAATAAAAAAATAATAAAAAAATTTTTAGTTCATGGTATATTGGCTGGAAACTGTCTCGTGCCCGCTTTTGAGCTGCTTCACTTGGTGAAGAGGGTCTGGCTGAGTAACAACGCCCCGTACCATGATCAAAATTTTTATTTTTAAACTCTTTAATTCTTTTAAATTAACTTCTTATTAAATAAAAATTAATTATTATTTTTTTTTAATTCTTTTATAAATTGAGTAATCCTTTAAAATAATAAATATCTTTCATTAAACAAGAAAACAAAAAAAGTAAACAAGAAAAAAAAAAGAAAGATAAGAAAAATAAAAGAAAGATAAGAAAGAAAAATAAAAGAAAGATAAGAAAGAAAAGAAAGATAAAAAAAAATAAAAGAAAAGAAAGAAAGAAAAGACAAGAAAAATAAAAGAAAGATAAGAAAGAAAAATAAAAGAAAGATAAGATAAAAAAAAGAAAGGAAAGATAAGAAAAAGAAAAGAAAGATAAAAGAAAGAAAAAGAAAAAGAAAAGAAAGAAAGAAAAGAATAAAAAAGAAAGAAAAGAAAAGAAATTAAAAGAAAATTAAAAAAAAAAGTAAAAATAAGTAAAAAAGAAGAAAAAGAAAGAAAGTAAAAAAAGAAGTAAAAATATAAAGATAAATTTTTTAGTTAGTATTAAAAATCATTCATAAACAAAAAGAATTACCATTTAAAAATTAATTTCATAATAATAAGAATTAAATAATTACGATAAATCAATTTCCATATCCGGATGATCCGGCAGGATCTACGGTTTGGAAAATATCAAACTTTTTAAAATAAATAAATTAAATAAAAAGATAAAAATCAATATTTTTTACAATATGGATAAAATTGTTTAAAATTTCACCAAATTCCGTGTCCAAATGACTCGGCAGAGTCCATGGTTCGGAATCAAAATCTTCCGTGTCCAAATGACTCGGCAGAGTCCATGGTTCGGAAGTATCAAATTTTATATAAATTAATTAAAAAAATCCACATTTCGACTAATCCAGTTAAAATTTCTAATTTTGAAAATTAACTGAAATTTTTTTTAAAAGCAAAGCAAAACAAATATTAAAATCAACTAAGGTGCCAATTTTTGGGCGTTTTAACAAAGTTGTTTTAACGTAACCGTACTCCCGATCCCCGAACTCTCGCAGACCATATTTTAGGTATCCAATCGACCTAAGAAAACTGATTGGTGGCGACTCCCGAAAACGATCCGCACGTTGCCACAGCTTGGCGACTCCACTGGGGAGTCGACGTTAGTGAGTCGAGCCTAAAGTTGATTTGTTTTTATTTACTTTGCTTTACTATTATGTGGATTTATATATTATATTTACTTAAGTAAACATGCATAATGCATTCACAAAATGAAGCTCTATACCCGAGCTTCCTTAAATCAAACACGATTCTTTCTAAGCGGAATTGGTGTTGCTGTCCTTGTGAGGCCACGGTCTCCAAGCCTTCACCGGTTTCAAAGTAGCAAAGTAGTGTATTGCCTTCTGAGACGGTTAGTCTCTGCATGGGCCCACGAAAAGCTACGACTCGAATTAATCCATTCCTTACATAAACCCTAGAGGGTAAGGAATCGGGCCGTCACTATGATTCAGTGACGGGATTCGGGAACTATCCCTTGCCTTTTTGATAAACCACCTTCTGCATGTAGAATTCCTTACTCCACCTTAGAACCAGCCATTAAGAATTTCCCATACCTCGGTTCCCATTTCCATAGGTTTTGTTTTATCTATATGTTTGTATGATCCTATGTGTTATTTTTTTTACTAACTCTATTTTTCCTTATTTTTCCGGCATATACATTTCATCATTAAAGATAAGTATTTGGTGAAAGAACTATTATCATGGATATTCTCGATTATCTTCCCACGGCTGTTACTGGATCATGGAATGACACGGTAATCGAAACTCAGCCTGAAGCTATGGAATATTCCGAAACGGCTCAAAAGCTTCACGGAGATGCTCTGACATCCCATTCTCACGTACAGCTTAAGGACCAGGTATCGGTCCGGATAAATCAGAACGACACCACGGAATTATTGCAAGTCTGGAATAGTTGGAATTCTGCTGATCGGGAAGCTTTTACGGCAAAATATGGTCACATCACTTGCCTACTAAAGGTTACCGTTGATGCATCACTTGTCCGGGCTCTAATACAATTTTGGGATCCATTTTATCGATGCTTTTCTTTCGATAAGATGGATCTGGTTCCAACCATTGAAGAATACAACAGCCTCTTGGGTTGGTCCTCCGACTATCCAATCGAGACTTATCAACATGATAGAAGAACGGAGCCTCATCGAGCCCTAGCAAAATTATTGGATATGCCAGCTTCCAGTCTTCAAACCAAGTTTGCAACAAAAGGATCTCGAAAATTTATCAGTTGGATCGACTTAAAACAATTAAGTCACGTTCTCCCTCAGAAAAATCAACGACGCAAGCTCTTCGCCTTGGCGATATATGGCCTGGTAGTCTTCCCAAGAATCGTCGGATTCATTGAAGGAGACATCATTACACTATTTGAGCAAATCTGCAATGCTCAAATAAATCCGACCTCAGTAATATTATGTGAAACTATCAGGGCATTAAACTTTTGTCGCCAAAGAGGGGGCAAATTCATAGGATGTTCACATCTCCTCAACATTTGGATCAAAAGCCACCTTCCTTGTGAGAAGCAACATTTTGGAAATCGCTTTTCAAAGGACTTCATCCCAATCGAAGCCTTTTTGAAAAGTGAAACCATTCATCACGACAGCAAGGAAGCATGGGTTGATTATTTCAAGAACATCACCGAATTCCAAATTGAATGGAGAGCCCCCTGGTCTACCTCCACCCGCGTTGTCTACCGTTGCGGCAATTGCCCGTGGGTTCCTCTCTTAGGTATATGGGGAGGAACAAGTTATGCCCCAGCTCAAGTACGAAAACAATTTGGGTCCATGCAATTTATACCCATGACGCATAATCTGAGTAAGTTGGAATTTTCACACGAAGATCCAAATTCAAATAAGCTCGCAATGGGTATTTCAGTTGCGTGGAAAAGAATTTTCATATTGAAGTCGGGGCCTATTATTTCTCCCACTGCTTATTATGAATGGAGAAATAACCGGAAGGAAGGAATAGTTCTATCTGAAGAGGTCATCAGAAAATTGGCGAAAAGAGAATTGGAGAAAGAACTAGAGGAAGAAAAGGAGAAGAACAAGAGGATGCTCCTTGACATGCAACAGCTCGGTCACAAAACACAACTCCTCGAAGAGAAAGTTGAATACCAAAAACAAGTCATCTCCCAATTGGTTGATGAAACCGATCAAAAAGAGATGAGAGTCAGATACTGGGAAGATCAATACAGATTTTCTCAAGATCAATTGCAAACATTTTTGGTAGAAGTCAGAAAAGTTACAGAACAAGCCCAACTAATGGGCGAAGAAGCCAAGGAGTTAGAAGAACTGAGCTGTCCTACTCCATCAGTAAATGTTCAAAGAATGATGGAGTTCATATCTAAGGCCAGAAAGCAGTATTGTACTTTGGGTCGTTTCTTTTAAACAAACCTTTTGCTGAATGTAATTGAGAAATTCCATTATAGTTCTTCTTTCACCAAGTATTTACAATATTCATGCATGCATCCATCACATCAATCATACACACATAGAATCTAATAAAATAAATATTCCTTTAAAAGGGGTAAAATTGGACCTCAACACCGATATTCAACTCGACTCCAAACAAGATTAATGGCAGAACAAGCCGAAGGACGTCTCATGGAGATGGAGTCCAAGATTGAAAGTATGTCAGAACAGATGAGACAATTGATGGAATTAATCAAAGGGAAAACAACTCAAGTCCCCATCAAAGAAGTACAAGATCCCACTTATCCCCCGGGATTCACCCCGCAACGAGTCTCAGTCCAAGAAAACCTGTTTCAAGAATCAGGACCGTCTGCTAGTGTTCACCTGAAACAAGACACTGTACAGGAAGAGAAGAAGACATTACCAAAAGAAGAAGCAGAATCTCAAAAACTCGAAACAATAGAAAAGCGACTGCGAGCCATTGAAGGAGGCACTATATTCGGATCTCTCTCGGTGGATGACCTCTGCTTAGTGCCAGACGTCGTAATCCCTTCAGATTTTAAGGTGCCAGATTTCGTGAAATACGATGGAACGAGTGATCCCATCACTCATATCACATTGTTCCTAAGGAGACTACAACCACTCACAAAAGATGAAAAGGTGTGGATCGCACTTTTTCAGGAAAGTCTCACAAAATCAGCATTACAGTGGTATCTAAGCCAAGGTCCAAGGAACATAAAAACTTGGAATGACCTTGCTCAGGCCTTCATCGGCAACTATAAACACGTTATGGACTTGGCTCCGGATCGCCAAACTCTCCAAAACATGGAGAAGAAAAAGCCAGAAACTTTCAAGGAATATGCGCAGCGGTGGAGGGACTTAGCTGCACAGGTTCAGCCACCCATGACAGAAAGAGAAATGGTCACTTTGTTTGTCCAGACACTGAAATACCCATATTATGACAAACTTATTGGCAATGCGGCAACTAACTTCTCCGACGTAGTAATGTCTGGAGAAAGGATCGAGCATGGTATCAGGACTGGGATGATTACTGAATCCTTTAGCGATCCTATGAAAAGAGGAGGACCTTCCAGAAGAAAAGATGAAGAAATACAACAAATAGGAAGAGGAAGAGGGATTCCCTTCGTGGGTACTGTGGCCACCGGACCTCGCCTATCCTATTCTGCCAATAAGCCCAATTATTACCCTACCAATAGGCCCAATGATTATCCTCCCAATAGGCCCAATGATTATCTTCCCAATAGACCCAACAATTATCCTCCCAACAGACCTAATCAGTTACGGCCACCTGTTCCAACTCCTCCAGTACCTGCACCAAGACCAAGAGAAATCTTCGCACCAATTCCCATGACTTATACTGAGCTGTATCCAAAACTCATCGAAAGTCAACTTATTCGCCCAATTCCTACAAGGCCATTGGAACCCCCGTATCCAAGGTGGTATGACCCTAACATAAATTGCCCATATCATGATGGTACCGTGGGCCACGGACTGGAAAATTGCATAGCATTGAAGCGTATAGTCCAACAATTAATTGAGTCAAAGTGGTTGGACTTTTCCGATGAACCAAACGTCACTCATAATCCATTGCCTCCTCATCAAGCCAAACCAGTCAATATGATGGAAGAATACTGGCCGATGAAGAAAACAGTCAATGATATCATAACCCCTCTTAAGCATGTATATTCATGCCTTGTGAAAGAAGGGATTATCATAGGAAAGTCTTCTGGAAATAAAGAAGTCGAGGATGAGGAGTGGTGCAACTTTCATAACAGTAAGAGTCATTCTATCCAAGAATGCCCAGAATTCCGTAAAAGTCTACAAAGTCTCATGGACTCCTCCCAAATCATCGTTTTTATGTCAGATAAAGAGGATGACGTGAATGTGATAATTAAAGAACAAGAAGTCAATATCATGCCAAGACCACTAGTCATTCCGATCTCAAAATCTGCTCTCAAGCCTTTAAGAATTCAAGTTCCAAAGCCATTCCCGTACAAATCAGATAAAACTGTTCCATGGAACTATGGCTATACTTCTAACATCACATCAACTCCGTTAGAAGTTGGGGGCATGACTAGAAGCAGTCGGTGTTATTCTCCCGAGCAAATGAACAAGCTCCAACAAGAGAAGAATGTTACGGATCCAGCAAATGGACCTATTAACACATCTAAAGAGCAAGAGATGCCTCGAGCAGTAACAGATGAACAAGCTACTGAGTTTCTCAAACTCATAAAGCAAAGTGAATACAGTATCGTGGAGCAGTTGAACCGTCTGCCAGCAAAGATCTCCATACTTTCATTACTCTTAAGTTCTGATGCCCATCGAGAAGCTCTTCTCAAAGTCCTGAATAAGGCTTATGTTGAACAAGATATCTCCGTGAACAACTTTCACCACCTTGTCAACAACATCACGGCACAAAATCTCATCACATTCACTGACGATGAGATACCAGCAGAAGGAAGAGGTCACTCTAAGGCTCTGCATATTTCGATTAAATACAAAGATCGGATTATGGCCAGAGTTCTTATCGACAATGGGTCAGCTCTAAATGTAATGCCACTCGAAACCTTACATAAGATTGGTTTAGACCCATCATACCTCAACAACAGTCATATTGTTGTTCGAGCATTTGACGGAACGAAGAGAGATGTTGTTGGAGAAATAGAGCTACCAATAGGGATTGGTCCCTGTCTTTTCCACATCACATTCCAAGTCATGGATATTTGTCCATCTTATACCTGCCTGCTGGGAAGACCATGGATCCATATGGCCGGAGCAATTCCTTCTTCATTACACCAGAAAATGAAATTCATTATTGAAGGAAAGATAATCACGGTCTTCGCTGAAGAAGACATCTTGCTATCAAGACCTGCGGATGCTCAATATGTCGAAGTCAATGAAAATGTACCTGATTGCTCCTTCAGGTCTTTTGAGATTGTCAATGCTGCTTATGTCAGTGAATATGAAGAAGAACCCATTCCTAGCATCTCTAAAACAAGTCGCATGGTTGCCAAACTCATGATAAAAGGAGGATACTCACCGGGGTTAGGACTGGGACAAGATTTACAAGGAATCACAGAACCATTGAAAATCACCACAAATGAAGGGAAATACGGCCTAGGCTTCACACCGACAAGACATGATAAAATGAAGGCAATAGCTGAAAAGAGAGAAAAGAGGATTACACGATTAACAGGGCATCCTCTCCAGGAAAGAAATCTGGATATCCCTGAAATCACCGAAACGTTCGTGAGTGGTGGTCTCATTCCAAAAAATGACAATGAAGGCAAGCTGACTATCAACATCAACAAGTCTTTTGAAAGTCTTTCTATTCAGGCAATCATCAGCGATTCACCTGAAGAGGAGGAGCTTGTTCAACCTTGTGGCCCACGGGATGTGCTGAACAATTGGGAGGCGATAGAACTGCCTGTTATAATCGAAAGCTTTCCAAAGTAATCTAATAGTAAAAACCTCCTAAAGAAAGGTTCAATCAATAGGGTGTAGTCTTTGTTTAAGTGAACCTTTTAGTTATTGCTTTTTATTCCAATAAAGTTGTGATTTATGCACATTGTAAATAAAGTACCAGTTTGCATCCATCTCATTCGTGCCATTTTTTCTCTTCTCTTTCTTTTCTCTCTGGATAATGCAGACCCAAGACTCTCTTTGATGACAATGAAAGAATGAACTTTGATAATCCTGTAAACACTACCGACTCGGATGACGAAGATCTTCAAGTATCTCCTGAGCTATTAAAAATGATTGAGCGAGATGAAAAAGAAAGAGCAACAAGTCAAGAACCAACTGAGGTATTCAACCTGGGAGACAGTCAGGATGTAAAAGAAGTCAAGATTGGCACTTTATTCCCTCCTGAAGAAAAAGAAGAATTAGTCCATTTATTGAAAGAATATGTGGATGTGTTTGCTTGGTCATACCAAGATATGCCTGGCTTAAGCTCAGACATAGTACTACACAAAATACCCTTGAAACCTGGGGCGAAGCCTGTCAGACAAAAGTTACGAAGATTAAAGCCGGATCTAATCTTAAGAGTGAAAGATGAGATTCGAAAGCTGTGGGATGCAGGATTCCTTGGGGTCGCTGAATATACAGAATGGGTGGTTAACATTGTTCCAGTCGAAAAGAAAGAAAGCGGGAAACTAAGAGTTTGTCAGGACTACCGGCCATTGAACGAAGCCAGTCCTAAAGATAACTTCCCACTTCCTCACATTGATACGCTGGTGGATAATACCGCAGGAAACTCCTATTTTTCCTTCATGGATGGCTTCTCTGGATACAATCAAATCAAACTTGATCCAGATGATATGATAAAAACTGCCTTTATAACCCTTTGGGGTACCTTCTACTACAAGGTGATGCCTTTTGGGTTAAAGAATGCTGGTGCTACATATCAAAGAGCCATGGTTGCATTATTCCATGACATGATGCATAAAGAAATTGAAGTATATGTAGACGACATGATCGCCAAAACTTTCACTGCTAAGGGGCATCTAAAAGTGCTAAGAAAACTATTCGATAGACTTCGCAAATATCAATTGAAGTTGAATCCTGCCAAATGTACTTTTGGAGCCTCTTCAGGAAAGTTATTGGGTTTCATGGTCAGCAAGGACGGGATTCGAGTTGACCCGAGTAAAGTCAAAGCGATACAAGAAATGCAACCCCCGAAGACTCCAAAACAAGTAAGAAGTTTTCTGGGTAGAATCAACTTCATAGCAAGGTTCATTTCACAATTGACATCCAAGTGTGAACCTCTTTTCAAATCACTGAAGAAGAACAATCCGATCGAGTGGAATAACGAATGCCAAGAAGCATTCGAGAAAATCAAGCAATATCTATCAAATCCACCAGTCTTGGTACCACCCCGATCTGGAGAATCGTTGATTCTATATTTATCCATACAGGATTCTTCATTAGGATCCGTATTGGGTCAACGTGATGAGACAGGCAAGAAAGAGCATGCAATTTACTATTTGAGCAAGAAGCTTACCACATATGAAGCGAAATACTCAATAGTAGAAAAGTCCTGTTGTGCCCTTGCATGGGTAGCACACCGACTACGACACTACATGCTCAACAACACCACATTGCTAATCTCCAAGACTGATCCCATTAAGTACATTTTTGAAAAACCAGCTTTATCAGGCAGGATCGCAAAATGGCAAATGCTGTTGTCTGAATACGACATACAGTATGTCACCCAAAAGGCTGTAAAAGGGAGTGTGATTGCTGAATATCTGGCTGATAGAGCATTGGATGATTATAAGCCAATGAAAATGGAGTTTCCTGATGGAGATATAATGACAATAGAACAAGAAGTCTCTAAAGATGATGAAACATGGAAAATGGCATTCGATGGAGCATCTAATGCTTTGGGACAAGGGATTGGAGCCATACTCATCTCTCCAAGTGGAGAGCAATTCCCTCTTACAGCAAAAATTACATTTCCTTGTACCAACAATATAGTAGAGTATGAGGCATGTGCTATGGGACTCCAAATGGCACTGGAATTGAAAGTGCGAGATCTCCGAGTTTATGGGGATTCCGCATTAGTCATATATCAAATCAACGGAGAATGGGAGACAAGGGATTCAAAATTGATCCCTTACCAAAAGCTCATACTAGACTTGGCTCGAAAATTCAACAGTATAAGCTTCCATCATCTTCCAAGGGAAGATAATCAAATACCGGATGCTTTAGCTACTTTGGCTGTTATGTACAAGATCAGTGACCCCGAGCATACTCCTGTGTTCGAGATGAGAATAATAGATTCTCCAGCTTATTGCATGAGCATCGAAGAAGAATTGGATGGAAAGCCTTGGTATCACGATATCAAGAAATACCTCCAAGAAAGAGTATATCCACCAGAAGTATCAGAAAATGACAAGAAATTTCTACGAAGATTGTCAATGGGTTTTCTTTTAAACCTAGACATACTTTACAAGAAAACCCCAGACTCGATGCTACTTCGCTGTGTAGATACTCATGAAGCACGAAAGATCATGGAAGAAGTTCATTCTGGAATATGTGGAGCACACACTAGTGGTCATACCATGGCAAGACAAATAATGAGGGCTGGTTACTATTGGCTCACATTGGAAAGTGATTGCGTCAATCACGTAAGAAAATGTCACAAATGCCAAATATATGCCAACAAGATCCAAGCTCCACCTGTTCCTCTTAATGTAACAGCAATACCTTGGCCTTTTGCCATGTGGGGAATCGATGTTATTGGAGCGATTACCCCTAAAGCTTCCAATGGTCACAAATTCATCCTAGTTGCAATTGACTACTTTACTAAATGGGTAGAAGCTGTGTCTTATGCAAGCGTAACTCAAAAGGTGGTATGCCGGTTCATTAAGAAAGAAATCATTTGTCGCTATGGACCGCCAGAGTGTATCATCTCAGACAATGCCACGAACCTGAATAATGCAATGATGCAGACTTTATGCCGGCAATTCAAAATCAAGCATCTCAATTCAGCACCTTATCGACCGATGATGAATGGTGCAGTAGAAGCGGCCAATAAAAATATCAAGAGAATTGTTGAAAAGATGATCGTCACTTACAAGGACTGGCATGAGATGTTACCTTTTGCACTGCATGCTTATAGAACTTCTACCCGTACTTCTACTGGAGCAACACCTTTTTCTCTGGTATACGGTATGGAGGCTGTATTGCCCATCGAAGTTGAAATTCCTTCATTAAGGGTACTAATGGATACTCAATTAGGAGAAGCAGAATGGGTCAAAGCTAGATACGAGCAATTAAATCTAATTGATGAAAGAAGAATGATAGCCCTCTGCCATGGGCAACTTTATCAAAGAAGGATGATTCGTGCTTACAACAAAAAGGTTCGCCCACGACAATTTCACGAAGGTGACATAGTGCTCAAGAAAATTTTACCCATGCAACATGATTCAAGAGGAAAATGGACACCAAATTATGACGGGCCATATGTCGTGAAGAAAGCATTTTCAGGAGGGGCACTAATTCTGACAGAAATGGATGGACGAGAATTACTGAAGCCAGTAAATTCGGATGCAGTAAAGAAATACTTTGCATAATGAAGAAATTTTCGAACAGAAGGGGAGAAGTGGATACAGGGTTACCAAAGTTTATTTGATCAAAGTTGTCAAAGAGAGCTTTCTTCCCTTACACTTTCATTATCTATCTGTACCCAAGATTTTCATATTCTTTTACCCATAAATAAAAGCCAATTCTCTTTAACTTACCTTAGATTCTCACGTTCAAAATGCTAAAGTCGCTTCTATCCAGTTCTTTTCCTTCAAATCTCACATTCCTACTAGCCTTAAGTGTGCAATAAATTGTGACTTTTGAAGGAAGAATAGTAATAATTAAAACTTAGAAAAAAACAAAGACCGTAGATTACTTTGATAAGCTTTGTGAATTAAAACAGGTAAGATTGAGGTCCTGCTTTGCGAGCAGCACAGAACATAGGCTAACAAAGAAGAAGGAGTAACAAATCTTTGGGAGATAGCCTTGGTGGTAGCCTGAATGATCATTTCAGAAGTCTTAACATGTCTATGTCAGCAGGAAAGAATCATGCTCACGAATATTTCAACAGGGACAATTATCCAGAGAAGCATAAAATATGAGGCGGGCATTAAAGAAAATTGAGGTCAAAATTCAAAAATAAGGCAAGGAAAGAGGATTTTCGAACAAAGTTGGGCTTTTGAGACAATGGACAACAGCTGGAAAGCATAAAGAGATTCAATAATAGTCCGAGAAGGGAATCACAAAGAAGATCCAGTAAAGTAAAGCAAAGACATGAAGAGCTAGATTCAAAAAAAAAAAAAAAAAAAAAAAAAACCATCAATTACACATGCCTTGCATTCATGCATTTCACATCATGCATGCATGGCTTTTACATAACAGGGATCAAATGAAAAGCATGTCCGCAGCATGATTGCAGCAGTATAAGCTGAGATCTTAATGACATCAGCTCTTACTAATTGGACGCATAGCTAATACGCTGGACCCAGCCCCATCAGGAATCCAAGGATAAAGCATACAATATCGTCAAAAGCCTGGCAATTGAGGCTACACCTAAAAGAACAGAATTGATGCCAGCTTAGCAGCATCCAAGATGAGTGATAACTATCGTCAAAGATAAGGCAGACATCAAGAAATATTGTCGTTGAAAATTCGTCAAAAGCGGACAATGGATTCAATAATCAAGGACTGAATCGACGTCAGCTGGATGGAATATCTATCACATCAAAATAAAGTAGGATTCACTTTTCCGGTTAAGCGGCGGATACGGTACTCCGTGACTCTCAAGTCGGTTCTCTCAGTTGCCCATAATAACTGATCATTTCCTCCCTCATTTCTTTTACTTTCTCCTAGAAAATGGATCCTACTTTTTCTGCCTTGCGAAAATATTTTCCTTCTCTCCCAATGAACATCCTCAAAAAGATCTACCAAGTTCGCTGTGAACGATTAAGAGCTCTGATGCATAAAGGAATCCCTGAAGATGTGCGGTGGTTAATTGAAGCTAAGGTTCGTCTGGCAGGTGAAATCCCAGAGGCATTTGTGTCTCACATGCCTGGTGTAGGCAAAAGCCGTTATGCCAAAAGGCGAAGAGCAAAGAGACTAGGCGTGTGTTATAAATGTGGGCGATGGAATTGTATTACTAAATGTCGCTCTTTAGGATACATCTCCATAAATCGTGAAGATAAAAGAAAATTCATTAAGAATGGCCTGCGTAAGGAATCTCTGGAAGATATCCGAGAGACTCTTGAAACGCATTCTTGTGGAAAAGTGCAAGGTGAAATTATCAGTTTATGGAGGACTTACCATAAAGAACGAAACCGTTACAGTCTTGGGAATGTGACTTTAAACGATCCTGTTTGTCAGTTTGTAAGAAAACTGGATGGGAAGCAAATCCCCGACTTATAGATGCCATTGAAGCCATTACTGGACATAAATCAGGGGAAGATGAGAGCCACGGTCATGATTCCTGTACATATAAGCTGTCATTTGTCTTTTCTTTTGACAATAATATACTTGTTCCTGTAAGCGTAATTAACACGTTATCCTTTCATCGCTATAAATGCGTGTTCTTCTTTCCGGTTAAGTAGCGGATACAATACTCTCTGACTCTCATAATCGGTTATTTCAGTTTCCTACAATAACTGATTTCTTCATCTCTTCTCTCAAATTCTTCTTTTATCAATGGATTCTACTCTTTCCGCCATGCGAAAATACTTTCCTTCCATCCCAATAAATGTTCTTAAAATGATTTACCAAGCTAGATGTGAAAGGATTAGAGTCTTTATGCACAAAGGCATTCCTGACAATGTGCGGTGGCTAATTGAAGCTAAGGTTCGTTCAGCTGGTGAAGTTCCAGAAGCGTTCTTTCCCCGTATGCCCGGCTTTGGTAAAAGCGCTTATGCCAAAAAGCGAAGAGCAAAGAGGCTAGGTGTCTGTCATAAATGTGGACGATGGAATTGTAATACTAAATGTCGCTTTTTAGGATACATCTCCAGAAATCATGAAGATAAAAGAAAATTCATCAAGAATGGCCTGCGTAAGGAATCTTTGGATGATATCCTATTAACTTTTGAAACACATTCTTGTGAAATAGTGCAATGGGAAATTATGGATTTATGGTGGACTTTCCGTAAAGAACAGGATCGTTACAGTCTTGGAAATCTAACTTTTAATGACCCTGTTTGCCAGTTTGTGAGAAAACTGGATGGGAAGCAAATCCCCGACTTATAGAAGGCATTGAAGCCGTTACTAGACATAAATCAGTGGAAGATGAGAGCCACAGTCATGATTGCTGTACATATAAGCTGTCATTTGTCTTTTCTTTTGACAATAATGTACTTACTTCTGTAAGTGTAATAAACGCATTATCCCTTTCATCACTATAAATATGTGTTAGTTATGTTCGTTTCCTACAATCACTAATTTCTTTCTTTGCCTCCTTCATCAATGGAGTCTTCTCTTTCCGCCCTACGAAAGTATTTTCCTTCCTTCCCAATAAATGTTCTTAAAAAGATTTATCAAGCTAGATGTGAACGATTCAGAGTATTTATGCACAAAGGCATTCCTGATAATGTGCGGTGGCTAATTGAAGCTAAGGTTCGTTCAGCTGGTGAAGTTCCCGAAGCGTTCTTTCCCCGTATGCCCGGCTTTGGTAAAAGCGCTTATGCCAAAAAAAGAAGAGCAAAGAGGCTAGGCGTTTGTCATAATTGTGGATGGTGGATTTGCGGCAATAAATGTCGTGCTCCAGGAGTGATCACCAGAAATCGTAATGATAGAATAAGATTCATTAAGAATGGCTTGCGTAAGGAATCTCTAGAAGATATTCGAGAGGTTCTTGAAGCGCATTCTTGCGGAATAGTGCAATTTGAGGTTGTTGGATTATGGATAATTTTCCAAAAAGAACGAGATCGTTACAGTCTTGGGAATCTGACCCTAAATGACCCTGTTTGCCAGTTTGTGAGAAAGCTAGATGAGATGCAAATCACCGATTCATAGAAAGCATTGAAGCCATTACTGGACGCAAAGCCAGTGGAAGACGAGGATCAAAGTCATGATTACTGTACGTGCTAGCTGTCGCTTTTGAAATTTTCCTCCCCTTTTGGTAATAATGTATCCACTTCTGACGTGAACCAAAGTCACGATTACTGTACGTACTAGCTGTCGCTTTTGAAATTTTCCTCCCCTTTCAGCGATAATGTATCCACTCCTGACATGAGCCATAGTTACGATTACTGTACGTGCTAGCTGTCGCTTTTGAAATTTTCCTCCCCTTTGGCAATAATGTACCCACTCCTGACATGGACTACTGTATATAGCTGCCACTTTTGAAATTTTCCTTCCCTTCCAACAATCACATACCTACTCCTGACGTAAGCTACAGTAGTGACTACTGTACATGCTAGCAGCTATTTTGAAAATTTTCCTCCTCTTTTAACGATAGTGTACCCATACCTGACCAGAGTCATACTCGTGACTACTGTGTATAGCTGGCAATAATGTATCCACTCTTGAAAATAAAATTATTGCCTTATCTCTTCATCTCTATAAATATATCCTCTTTTCTCACAAGGATAAGGATAGGAATGGAGAAAACCCCAACTCGTAAATCCCGAAGTATTTGTGTATTTTCTGGGGCTTTTCCTGGAAAAGATGAAGAGTATTTAAAGGCAGCCAACCATTTGGGTAGAGTATTAGCTGAGCGAAAAATACATTTAGTTTATGGAGGAGGTAGTGTCGGATTAATGGGAGGTGTAGCATCAGCAGCATCTTTAGGAGGAAGTCAAGTTTTGGGCATCATCCCTGGACCTTTGAAATTTGTTTCTGGGGGCACGATTGGAGAAGAATTAGTGGTTAAAAATTTGCAAGAGCGTGTGTTACAAATGCTTTTAAATGCTGATGCTTTTATCGCTCTACCAGGTGGTTTTGGCACGTTGGGAGAAGTCTTTCAAATTGCTTCCATGGCCCAACTTAATTTGCATAAGAAACCCATTGGCCTTTTAAATGTTAACAATTTCTTTACAGGTCTGATAGCTTTTATGGATTATGCTATGCAGAAGAATTTCATATCAAGAGTGGCACGGCGAATCATAATATCCGCAACAACTGCTGAAGAATTGCTAGATAAAATACAAGCTTTTGTTCCTGAACCAGATCCAGCAATGATTCAGATAGACTGGACACGACAGTCTTTCCCGACCAGTTCACTCCCATAATGGTCCTCTACTCACCCTGTTGAAGTATTGTGGAAGAAAGAAGCGATCTGATCCGTTTTTCTTGTCCTTTAGTTTTATTATCAGCATTTTCTTTCGCGTTTCAGTTTTTCTTTTCAAGGAATTTCTTTTCTTATAAGATAGTTTCGTCCATGCTGATATTAAAACCATGGGCCAATGCCTTTAGGTTGGAATGGCTGAGTAAAGAGTAATTTTTATTACTCTTGAGACGCATCCTATTAGGTCTACTAGGCATAACATTTCGGGGTAGTTAAGCTTTAACCTTATTTGGATGACATATCTCACAAGGGAATCTATATTTACTGAAGAAAATATTAGATGAACCTTGGATATTGATTCCAAACATCCGTTCCCTTTACATAATTTGTCAGTGTTATTGTCATCATCAAGATTCACTCATCTTATCGAAGTTTAAATTTTTGCACTCACCTATTATGAAAATTCACACTTTCGAAGAAAATTATTCCAATTTCAATTGCTTTCATATAAATTTCGCTCGAGGTCCTAAGGAAAGCTCTTTAGCCTCAAAATCAATCAATCCGGGGTTTTAAGGATGGAACCTTTGCCTCGAGATCAATCAATCAATTCGAGGTTTTAAGGATGAAACCTTTGCCTCGACATCAATCAATCAATCCGAGGTTTTAAGGATGGAACCTTTGCCTCGACATCAATCATTCAGTCCATCTTACAACGATAGAACTTTTCCTATCGTTAGAGGTTCTAAGGACCTTTCCTTAAACCTCAAACAAACAATCAATCATTCAGTCCATCTTACAACGATAGAACCTTTCCTATCGTTAGAGGTTCTAAGGACCTTTCCTTAAACCTCAAACAAACAATCATTCATTCAGTCCATCTTACAACGATAGAACCTTTCCTATCGTTAGAGGTTCTAAGGACCTTTCCTTAAACCTCAAACAAACAATCAATCATTCAGTCCATCTTACAACGATAGAACCTTTCCTATCGTTAGAGGTTCTAAGGACCTTTCCTTAAACCTCAAACAAACAATTAATCATTCAGTCCGTCTTACAACGATAGAACATTTCCTATCGTTAGAGGTTCTAAGGACCTTTCCTTAAACCTCAAACAAACAATCAATCATTCAGTCCATCTTACAACGATAGAACATTTCCTATCGTTAGAGGTTCTAAGGACCTTTCCTTAACCTCAAACAAACAATCAATTATTCAGTCCATCTTACAACGATAGAACCTTTCCTATCGTTAGAGGTTCTAAGGACCTTTCCTTAGCCTCAAACAAACAATCAATCATTCAGTCCATCTTACAACGATAGAACATTTCCTATCGTTAGAGGATCTAAGGACTTTTCCTTAAACCTCAAACAAACAATCAATCATTCAGTCCATCTTACAACGATAGAACCTTTCCTATCGTTAGAGGTTCTAAGGACCTTTCCTTAACCTCAAACAAACAATCAATCATTCAGTCCATCTTACAACGATAGAACCTTTCCTATCGTTAGAGGTTCTAAGGACCTTTCCTTAACCTCAAACAAACAATCAATCATTCAGTCCATCTTACAACGATAGAACCTTTCCTATCGTTAGAGGTTCTAAGGACCTTTCCTTAAACCTCAAACAAACAATCAATCATTTAGTCTATCTTACAACGATAGAACCTTTCCTATCGTTAGAGGTTCTAAGGACCTTTCCTTAAACCTCAAACAAACAATCAATCATTCAGTCCATCTTACAACGATAGAACCTTTCCTATCGTTAGAGGTTCTAAGGACCTTTCCTTAACCTCAAACAAACAATCAATCATTCAGTCCATCTTACAACGATAGAACCTTTCCTATCGTTAGAGGTTCTAAGGACCTTTCCTTAAACCTCAAACAAACAATCAATCATTCAGTCCATCTTACAACGATAGAACCTTTCCTATCGTTAGAGGTTCTAAGGACCTTTCCTTAAACCTCAAACAAACAATCAATCATTCAGTCCATCTTACAACGATAGAACCTTTCCTATCGTTAGAGGTTCTAAGGACCTTTCCTTAACCTCAAACAAACAATCAATCATTCAGTCCATCTTACAACGATAGAACCTTTCCTATCGTTAGAGGTTCTAAGGACCTTTCCTTAAACCTCAAACAAACAATCAATCATTCAGTCCATCTTACAACGATAGAACCTTTCCTATCGTTAGAGGTTCTAAGGACCTTTCCTTAAACCTCAAACAAACAATCAATCATTCAATCCATCTTACAACGATAGAACCTTTCCTATCGATAGAGGTTCTAAGGACCTTTCCTTAAACCTCAAACAAACAATCAATCATTCAGTCCATCTTACAACGATAGAACCTTTCCTATCGATAGAGGTTCTAAGGACCTTTCCTTAAACCTCAAACAAACAATCAATCATTCAGTCCATCTTACAACGATAGAACCTTTCCTATCGTTAGAGGTTCTAAGGACCTTTCCTTAAACCTCAAACAAACAATCAATCATTCAGTCCATCTTACAACGATAGAACCTTTCCTATCGTTAGAGGTTCTAAGGACCTTTCCTTAAACCTCAAACAAACAATCAATCATTCAGTCCATCTTACAACGATAGAACCTTTCCTATCGTTAGAGGTTCTAAGGACCTTTCCTTAACCTCAAACAAACAATCAATCATCCAGTCCATCTTACAACGATAGAACCTTTCCTATCGTTAGAGGTTCTAAGGACCTTTCCTTAAACCTCAAACAAACAATCAATCATCCAGTCCATCTTACAACGATAGAACCTTTCCTATCGTTAGAGGTTCTAAGGACCTTTCCTTAACCTCAAACAAACAATCAATCATTCAGTCCATCTTACAACGATAGAACCTTTCCTATCGTTAGAGGTTCTAAGGACCTTTCCTTAAACCTCAAACAAACAATCAATCATTCAGTCCATCTTACAACGATAGAACCTTTCCTATCGTTAGAGGTTCTAAGGACCTTTCCTTAACCTCAAACAAACAATCAATCATTCAGTCCATCTTATAACGATAGAACCTTTCCTATCGTTAGAGGTTCTAAGGACCTTTCCTTAAACCTCAAACAAACAATCAATCATTCAGTCCATCTTACAACGATAGAACCTTTCCTATCGTTAGAGGTTCTAAGGACCTTTCCTTAAACCTCAAACAAACAATCAATCATTCAGTCCATCTTACAACGATAGAACCTTTCCTATCGTTAGAGGTTCTAAGGACCTTTCCTTAAACCTCAAACAAACAATCAATCATTCAGTCCATCTTACAACGATAGAACCTTTCCTATCGTTATAGGTTCTAAGGACCTTTCCTTAAACCTCAAACAAACAATCAATCATTCAGTCCATCTTACAACGATAGAACCTTTCCTATCGTTATAGGTTCTAAGGACCTTTCCTTAAACCTCAAACAAACAATCAATCATTCAGTCCATCTTACAACGATAAAACCTTTCCTATCGTTAGGGGTTCTAAGGACCTTTCCTTAAACCTCAAACAAACAGTCAGTCATTCAGTCCATCTTACAACGATAGAACCTTTCCTATCGTTAGAGGTTCTAAGGACCTTTCCTTAAACCTCAAACAAACAATCAATCATTCAGTCCATCTTATAACGATAGAACCTTTCCTATCGTTAGAGGTTCTAAGGACCTTTCCTTAAACCTCAGAGTTTAGGCGACGAGAAGGTTTTCAATGCCTAGCTAAGCTGGACGAAATTTGGTAACTAACTTTGCATACATCATGTCCCATGAAGCATGCAAAGGGGGGCAGCTGTTGACACCCAATTTCGTCCGGCCATTAAAATAATTTTAAAAAAAATTTAAATAAAAAAAATTAAATAAAAAATGTATTATTATTATTGTTATTATTATTACTAATTTTTTTTTAATTAGTTTAAAATATATTTTTGTTTTGTTTTGTGAAGATTTGATATATTTGTGTATATGTGTATGTTTGAAAGAAAAAAAAAGAAAAACTCCATAAAAATGACAAAATTTAAAAGTTTGAGGTAAAAATGACAAAATTAAGAAGTTTCAGGCAAAATTGACAAATTCTGAAAGTTTCAGGAGCATTTGGCAGTTTGTCACATAAAATTTTGAGCCTGCCGACGTTTTTGTCTCAAATTGACAGAAAACGACAAAATTGTCAAAATCAGAAGCTTCAGGAACTTATCCAGAGGCTGAGAGACGTAAAGGACTAAAACTGTCATTTTACCAATTTAAGAGATAAGTTTGAAATTTTTTATTAATTTATCCATCAACAGTTCAGCTAAACTTCCTCTATAAATAGCCTCCCAAATTTCGTGCTGAACACAGAAAAAAATAGCAAAAAAACTTAGAGCTCCGTTTTAAAAAAAAGATAAAATTACATCCCTTAGACCCAGCCCTCTTCCCTTCTTCCCCAGAAAGCCAAAACTTTTTTTCTCTGTTCCGTCTCTCTTTCTCTCTCTCTCTCTGTCTCTCTCTCTCGCCGTGCCCACCACCGCCGTCCGCCGGCCACCACGCCTCCGCCCAACCGTCCTGCCGCCGTCGTCCGGCCGTCCCGACGCCGTCGCCGTCGTGCCTAACTCCCGCCGCCGCGCCGCCCGCGTTCTTCTTTCTCTCCTTTTTCCTTCGCCGGACACCTCCGCCGCGCCGCCTTGCCCGTCGCCGTCGCCCTGCCCCCGCCACCGTCACCGTGCCGTCCGCCCTCGCCGACGGTCGCCCGTCGCCCCCTGCCCTTCCCCTCGCCGCCAGCGCCACCCCCCTGCCTCACGCCGTCATCGTTTCCTGGGATTCAAAATTCAAAACTAAAAGGGTAAACCCTTGTTTCACCCATCATCTTTTCAATTTCTTTCTATTAGGTCACTAACCTTTTTATTTTGTCTTTGCAGAAAATTAATTAACTAACTCATTTATTTTTTTTTACTTGTTTATTTGTTTATTATTGTTATTATTACTAACCCTTTTTTTTGTTTTTTGTTATTAGCAACTAACAACTAACTTGCTAATTTTTACTAACCTTTATTATTATTGTTGTTAATAATTAATTAAATTGTCTAACTTTTATTTTTGTTGTAATTAATTAACTTAATTAAACTTGGCTAACTTTTATTTATTGTTGTTAATTAATTAACTTAATTAAACTTGGCTAATTTTTATTTATTGTTGTTAATTAATTAACTTAATTAAACTTGGCTAATTTTTATTTATTGTTGTTAATTAATTAACTTAATTAAACTTGGCTAACTTTTATTATTGTTGTTAATTAATTAAATTAATTAAATTGTCTAACTTTTATTTTTGTTGTAATTAATTAATTTAATTAACTTGACTAACTTTTTATTATTGTTGTTAACAATTAATTTAATTAAACTTGGCTAATTTTTATTATTGTTGTTAATTAATTTAATCTAACTTTTACTAACCTTTTTATTGTTATTAACTAACTAATCCAACTAATCTAACTATATTAATTGTGCTAACTTTTATTATTATTGTGTTATTAAAGTGGATGGCCAAAAAACCCCACTTTATTAATTGAATTTTTTTATGATTAAAAGATAAAAAAAGGAATTTTACGTGAATAATTTTCTAAAGGCTAATAAAAATTACTTTTTTTATTTTGAAACAAAGTTTTTATTCCTTTTAATAAACAAACATAATGAAATAATTCAAAAATAAAATAAATAAATAAATAAACATAAAATCATTCTTTTAATACATCTTTAAAATTAATAATTAATGAAATAAAAAAAAAAAACTCCATGACCAAATGATCCGCCAGGATCCATGGCTCGGAAATATTTTTAAATAAAATATATAAATAAATTTTTTCTTTATAAAAAATAAAAAAAAACTTTAGACTAATATATTAATTATCTATTAATATATAATTTTTTTTAGTTTTCTTTATTAATAAAAAGAATAAAAAGCGTAAAAATTTTGGGTTAATATTTTATTCAGTAATATTTTACTTATTAAATTATATAACTTTTTGTTTCTTTTATAAAAATCTTAATCAAATAATTTCAAAATAATACAAAATAAAACAAAAATAATTGAATTTTCTCTTAAATATTTTTGACTTATTGATTAGATATATTTTCAGAAATATAAATTAAAATTAAAAAAAAAAAAATCTTTCATCAAACAAAGAAGAATATAAAAATAAAAATATCAAGACTTTTGTTTTAAAATACATATAAGTTTTCGGTTAAATAATCTTTTATTCCAAAATAAATTAAATAAATATCAAAACTTTTCTTCTTTTGTTTAAAATATACATATAAATTTTTGATTCTCTTAATAAAACAATTACTTTTGGTTAATCTTTTATAAAAAAAAATAATAAAAAAAATAATAAAAAAATAATAAAAAAATTTTTAGTTCATGGTATATTGGCTGGAAACTGTCTCGTGCCCGCTTTTGAGCTGCTTCACTTGGTGAAGAGGGTCTGGCTGAGTAACAACGCCCCGTACCATGATCAAAATTTTTATTTTTAAACTCTTTAATTCTTTTAAATTAACTTCTTATTAAATAAAAATTAATTATTATTTTTTTTTAATTCTTTTATAAATTGAGTAATCCTTTAAAATAATAAATATCTTTCATTAAACAAGAAAACAAAAAAAGTAAACAAGAAAAAAAAAAGAAAGATAAGAAAAATAAAAGAAAGATAAGAAAGAAAAATAAAAGAAAGATAAGAAAGAAAAGAAAGATAAAAAAAAATAAAAGAAAAGAAAGAAAGAAAAGACAAGAAAAATAAAAGAAAGATAAGAAAGAAAAATAAAAGAAAGATAAGATAAAAAAAAGAAAGGAAAGATAAGAAAAAGAAAAGAAAGATAAAAGAAAGAAAAAGAAAAAGAAAAGAAAGAAAGAAAAGAATAAAAAAGAAAGAAAAGAAAAGAAATTAAAAGAAAATTAAAAAAAAAAGTAAAAATAAGTAAAAAAGAAGAAAAAGAAAGAAAGTAAAAAAAGAAGTAAAAATATAAAGATAAATTTTTTAGTTAGTATTAAAAATCATTCATAAACAAAAAGAATTACCATTTAAAAATTAATTTCATAATAATAAGAATTAAATAATTACGATAAATCAATTTCCATATCCGGATGATCCGGCAGGATCTACGGTTTGGAAAATATCAAACTTTTTAAAATAAATAAATTAAATAAAAAGATAAAAATCAATATTTTTTACAATATGGATAAAATTGTTTAAAATTTCACCAAATTCCGTGTCCAAATGACTCGGCAGAGTCCATGGTTCGGAATCAAAATCTTCCGTGTCCAAATGACTCGGCAGAGTCCATGGTTCGGAAGTATCAAATTTTATATAAATTAATTAAAAAAATCCACATTTCGACTAATCCAGTTAAAATTTCTAATTTTGAAAATTAACTGAAATTTTTTTTAAAAGCAAAGCAAAACAAATATTAAAATCAACTAAGGTGCCAATTTTTGGGCGTTTTAACAAAGTTGTTTTAACGTAACCGTACTCCCGATCCCCGAACTCTCGCAGACCATATTTTAGGTATCCAATCGACCTAAGAAAACTGATTGGTGGCGACTCCCGAAAACGATCCGCACGTTGCCACAGCTTGGCGACTCCACTGGGGAGTCGACGTTAGTGAGTCGAGCCTAAAGTTGATTTGTTTTTATTTACTTTGCTTTACTATTATGTGGATTTATATATTATATTTACTTAAGTAAACATGCATAATGCATTCACAAAATGAAGCTCTATACCCGAGCTTCCTTAAATCAAACACGATTCTTTCTAAGCGGAATTGGTGTTGCTGTCCTTGTGAGGCCACGGTCTCCAAGCCTTCACCGGTTTCAAAGTAGCAAAGTAGTGTATTGCCTTCTGAGACGGTTAGTCTCTGCATGGGCCCACGAAAAGCTACGACTCGAATTAATCCATTCCTTACATAAACCCTAGAGGGTAAGGAATCGGGCCGTCACTATGATTCAGTGACGGGATTCGGGAACTATCCCTTGCCTTTTTGATAAACCACCTTCTGCATGTAGAATTCCTTACTCCACCTTAGAACCAGCCATTAAGAATTTCCCATACCTCGGTTCCCATTTCCATAGGTTTTGTTTTATCTATATGTTTGTATGATCCTATGTGTTATTTTTTTTACTAACTCTATTTTTCCTTATTTTTCCGGCATATACATTTCATCATTAAAGATAAGTATTTGGTGAAAGAACTATTATCATGGATATTCTCGATTATCTTCCCACGGCTGTTACTGGATCATGGAATGACACGGTAATCGAAACTCAGCCTGAAGCTATGGAATATTCCGAAACGGCTCAAAAGCTTCACGGAGATGCTCTGACATCCCATTCTCACGTACAGCTTAAGGACCAGGTATCGGTCCGGATAAATCAGAACGACACCACGGAATTATTGCAAGTCTGGAATAGTTGGAATTCTGCTGATCGGGAAGCTTTTACGGCAAAATATGGTCACATCACTTGCCTACTAAAGGTTACCGTTGATGCATCACTTGTCCGGGCTCTAATACAATTTTGGGATCCATTTTATCGATGCTTTTCTTTCGATAAGATGGATCTGGTTCCAACCATTGAAGAATACAACAGCCTCTTGGGTTGGTCCTCCGACTATCCAATCGAGACTTATCAACATGATAGAAGAACGGAGCCTCATCGAGCCCTAGCAAAATTATTGGATATGCCAGCTTCCAGTCTTCAAACCAAGTTTGCAACAAAAGGATCTCGAAAATTTATCAGTTGGATCGACTTAAAACAATTAAGTCACGTTCTCCCTCAGAAAAATCAACGACGCAAGCTCTTCGCCTTGGCGATATATGGCCTGGTAGTCTTCCCAAGAATCGTCGGATTCATTGAAGGAGACATCATTACACTATTTGAGCAAATCTGCAATGCTCAAATAAATCCGACCTCAGTAATATTATGTGAAACTATCAGGGCATTAAACTTTTGTCGCCAAAGAGGGGGCAAATTCATAGGATGTTCACATCTCCTCAACATTTGGATCAAAAGCCACCTTCCTTGTGAGAAGCAACATTTTGGAAATCGCTTTTCAAAGGACTTCATCCCAATCGAAGCCTTTTTGAAAAGTGAAACCATTCATCACGACAGCAAGGAAGCATGGGTTGATTATTTCAAGAACATCACCGAATTCCAAATTGAATGGAGAGCCCCCTGGTCTACCTCCACCCGCGTTGTCTACCGTTGCGGCAATTGCCCGTGGGTTCCTCTCTTAGGTATATGGGGAGGAACAAGTTATGCCCCAGCTCAAGTACGAAAACAATTTGGGTCCATGCAATTTATACCCATGACGCATAATCTGAGTAAGTTGGAATTTTCACACGAAGATCCAAATTCAAATAAGCTCGCAATGGGTATTTCAGTTGCGTGGAAAAGAATTTTCATATTGAAGTCGGGGCCTATTATTTCTCCCACTGCTTATTATGAATGGAGAAATAACCGGAAGGAAGGAATAGTTCTATCTGAAGAGGTCATCAGAAAATTGGCGAAAAGAGAATTGGAGAAAGAACTAGAGGAAGAAAAGGAGAAGAACAAGAGGATGCTCCTTGACATGCAACAGCTCGGTCACAAAACACAACTCCTCGAAGAGAAAGTTGAATACCAAAAACAAGTCATCTCCCAATTGGTTGATGAAACCGATCAAAAAGAGATGAGAGTCAGATACTGGGAAGATCAATACAGATTTTCTCAAGATCAATTGCAAACATTTTTGGTAGAAGTCAGAAAAGTTACAGAACAAGCCCAACTAATGGGCGAAGAAGCCAAGGAGTTAGAAGAACTGAGCTGTCCTACTCCATCAGTAAATGTTCAAAGAATGATGGAGTTCATATCTAAGGCCAGAAAGCAGTATTGTACTTTGGGTCGTTTCTTTTAAACAAACCTTTTGCTGAATGTAATTGAGAAATTCCATTATAGTTCTTCTTTCACCAAGTATTTACAATATTCATGCATGCATCCATCACATCAATCATACACACATAGAATCTAATAAAATAAATATTCCTTTAAAAGGGGTAAAATTGGACCTCAACACCGATATTCAACTCGACTCCAAACAAGATTAATGGCAGAACAAGCCGAAGGACGTCTCATGGAGATGGAGTCCAAGATTGAAAGTATGTCAGAACAGATGAGACAATTGATGGAATTAATCAAAGGGAAAACAACTCAAGTCCCCATCAAAGAAGTACAAGATCCCACTTATCCCCCGGGATTCACCCCGCAACGAGTCTCAGTCCAAGAAAACCTGTTTCAAGAATCAGGACCGTCTGCTAGTGTTCACCTGAAACAAGACACTGTACAGGAAGAGAAGAAGACATTACCAAAAGAAGAAGCAGAATCTCAAAAACTCGAAACAATAGAAAAGCGACTGCGAGCCATTGAAGGAGGCACTATATTCGGATCTCTCTCGGTGGATGACCTCTGCTTAGTGCCAGACGTCGTAATCCCTTCAGATTTTAAGGTGCCAGATTTCGTGAAATACGATGGAACGAGTGATCCCATCACTCATATCACATTGTTCCTAAGGAGACTACAACCACTCACAAAAGATGAAAAGGTGTGGATCGCACTTTTTCAGGAAAGTCTCACAAAATCAGCATTACAGTGGTATCTAAGCCAAGGTCCAAGGAACATAAAAACTTGGAATGACCTTGCTCAGGCCTTCATCGGCAACTATAAACACGTTATGGACTTGGCTCCGGATCGCCAAACTCTCCAAAACATGGAGAAGAAAAAGCCAGAAACTTTCAAGGAATATGCGCAGCGGTGGAGGGACTTAGCTGCACAGGTTCAGCCACCCATGACAGAAAGAGAAATGGTCACTTTGTTTGTCCAGACACTGAAATACCCATATTATGACAAACTTATTGGCAATGCGGCAACTAACTTCTCCGACGTAGTAATGTCTGGAGAAAGGATCGAGCATGGTATCAGGACTGGGATGATTACTGAATCCTTTAGCGATCCTATGAAAAGAGGAGGACCTTCCAGAAGAAAAGATGAAGAAATACAACAAATAGGAAGAGGAAGAGGGATTCCCTTCGTGGGTACTGTGGCCACCGGACCTCGCCTATCCTATTCTGCCAATAAGCCCAATTATTACCCTACCAATAGGCCCAATGATTATCCTCCCAATAGGCCCAATGATTATCTTCCCAATAGACCCAACAATTATCCTCCCAACAGACCTAATCAGTTACGGCCACCTGTTCCAACTCCTCCAGTACCTGCACCAAGACCAAGAGAAATCTTCGCACCAATTCCCATGACTTATACTGAGCTGTATCCAAAACTCATCGAAAGTCAACTTATTCGCCCAATTCCTACAAGGCCATTGGAACCCCCGTATCCAAGGTGGTATGACCCTAACATAAATTGCCCATATCATGATGGTACCGTGGGCCACGGACTGGAAAATTGCATAGCATTGAAGCGTATAGTCCAACAATTAATTGAGTCAAAGTGGTTGGACTTTTCCGATGAACCAAACGTCACTCATAATCCATTGCCTCCTCATCAAGCCAAACCAGTCAATATGATGGAAGAATACTGGCCGATGAAGAAAACAGTCAATGATATCATAACCCCTCTTAAGCATGTATATTCATGCCTTGTGAAAGAAGGGATTATCATAGGAAAGTCTTCTGGAAATAAAGAAGTCGAGGATGAGGAGTGGTGCAACTTTCATAACAGTAAGAGTCATTCTATCCAAGAATGCCCAGAATTCCGTAAAAGTCTACAAAGTCTCATGGACTCCTCCCAAATCATCGTTTTTATGTCAGATAAAGAGGATGACGTGAATGTGATAATTAAAGAACAAGAAGTCAATATCATGCCAAGACCACTAGTCATTCCGATCTCAAAATCTGCTCTCAAGCCTTTAAGAATTCAAGTTCCAAAGCCATTCCCGTACAAATCAGATAAAACTGTTCCATGGAACTATGGCTATACTTCTAACATCACATCAACTCCGTTAGAAGTTGGGGGCATGACTAGAAGCAGTCGGTGTTATTCTCCCGAGCAAATGAACAAGCTCCAACAAGAGAAGAATGTTACGGATCCAGCAAATGGACCTATTAACACATCTAAAGAGCAAGAGATGCCTCGAGCAGTAACAGATGAACAAGCTACTGAGTTTCTCAAACTCATAAAGCAAAGTGAATACAGTATCGTGGAGCAGTTGAACCGTCTGCCAGCAAAGATCTCCATACTTTCATTACTCTTAAGTTCTGATGCCCATCGAGAAGCTCTTCTCAAAGTCCTGAATAAGGCTTATGTTGAACAAGATATCTCCGTGAACAACTTTCACCACCTTGTCAACAACATCACGGCACAAAATCTCATCACATTCACTGACGATGAGATACCAGCAGAAGGAAGAGGTCACTCTAAGGCTCTGCATATTTCGATTAAATACAAAGATCGGATTATGGCCAGAGTTCTTATCGACAATGGGTCAGCTCTAAATGTAATGCCACTCGAAACCTTACATAAGATTGGTTTAGACCCATCATACCTCAACAACAGTCATATTGTTGTTCGAGCATTTGACGGAACGAAGAGAGATGTTGTTGGAGAAATAGAGCTACCAATAGGGATTGGTCCCTGTCTTTTCCACATCACATTCCAAGTCATGGATATTTGTCCATCTTATACCTGCCTGCTGGGAAGACCATGGATCCATATGGCCGGAGCAATTCCTTCTTCATTACACCAGAAAATGAAATTCATTATTGAAGGAAAGATAATCACGGTCTTCGCTGAAGAAGACATCTTGCTATCAAGACCTGCGGATGCTCAATATGTCGAAGTCAATGAAAATGTACCTGATTGCTCCTTCAGGTCTTTTGAGATTGTCAATGCTGCTTATGTCAGTGAATATGAAGAAGAACCCATTCCTAGCATCTCTAAAACAAGTCGCATGGTTGCCAAACTCATGATAAAAGGAGGATACTCACCGGGGTTAGGACTGGGACAAGATTTACAAGGAATCACAGAACCATTGAAAATCACCACAAATGAAGGGAAATACGGCCTAGGCTTCACACCGACAAGACATGATAAAATGAAGGCAATAGCTGAAAAGAGAGAAAAGAGGATTACACGATTAACAGGGCATCCTCTCCAGGAAAGAAATCTGGATATCCCTGAAATCACCGAAACGTTCGTGAGTGGTGGTCTCATTCCAAAAAATGACAATGAAGGCAAGCTGACTATCAACATCAACAAGTCTTTTGAAAGTCTTTCTATTCAGGCAATCATCAGCGATTCACCTGAAGAGGAGGAGCTTGTTCAACCTTGTGGCCCACGGGATGTGCTGAACAATTGGGAGGCGATAGAACTGCCTGTTATAATCGAAAGCTTTCCAAAGTAATCTAATAGTAAAAACCTCCTAAAGAAAGGTTCAATCAATAGGGTGTAGTCTTTGTTTAAGTGAACCTTTTAGTTATTGCTTTTTATTCCAATAAAGTTGTGATTTATGCACATTGTAAATAAAGTACCAGTTTGCATCCATCTCATTCGTGCCATTTTTTCTCTTCTCTTTCTTTTCTCTCTGGATAATGCAGACCCAAGACTCTCTTTGATGACAATGAAAGAATGAACTTTGATAATCCTGTAAACACTACCGACTCGGATGACGAAGATCTTCAAGTATCTCCTGAGCTATTAAAAATGATTGAGCGAGATGAAAAAGAAAGAGCAACAAGTCAAGAACCAACTGAGGTATTCAACCTGGGAGACAGTCAGGATGTAAAAGAAGTCAAGATTGGCACTTTATTCCCTCCTGAAGAAAAAGAAGAATTAGTCCATTTATTGAAAGAATATGTGGATGTGTTTGCTTGGTCATACCAAGATATGCCTGGCTTAAGCTCAGACATAGTACTACACAAAATACCCTTGAAACCTGGGGCGAAGCCTGTCAGACAAAAGTTACGAAGATTAAAGCCGGATCTAATCTTAAGAGTGAAAGATGAGATTCGAAAGCTGTGGGATGCAGGATTCCTTGGGGTCGCTGAATATACAGAATGGGTGGTTAACATTGTTCCAGTCGAAAAGAAAGAAAGCGGGAAACTAAGAGTTTGTCAGGACTACCGGCCATTGAACGAAGCCAGTCCTAAAGATAACTTCCCACTTCCTCACATTGATACGCTGGTGGATAATACCGCAGGAAACTCCTATTTTTCCTTCATGGATGGCTTCTCTGGATACAATCAAATCAAACTTGATCCAGATGATATGATAAAAACTGCCTTTATAACCCTTTGGGGTACCTTCTACTACAAGGTGATGCCTTTTGGGTTAAAGAATGCTGGTGCTACATATCAAAGAGCCATGGTTGCATTATTCCATGACATGATGCATAAAGAAATTGAAGTATATGTAGACGACATGATCGCCAAAACTTTCACTGCTAAGGGGCATCTAAAAGTGCTAAGAAAACTATTCGATAGACTTCGCAAATATCAATTGAAGTTGAATCCTGCCAAATGTACTTTTGGAGCCTCTTCAGGAAAGTTATTGGGTTTCATGGTCAGCAAGGACGGGATTCGAGTTGACCCGAGTAAAGTCAAAGCGATACAAGAAATGCAACCCCCGAAGACTCCAAAACAAGTAAGAAGTTTTCTGGGTAGAATCAACTTCATAGCAAGGTTCATTTCACAATTGACATCCAAGTGTGAACCTCTTTTCAAATCACTGAAGAAGAACAATCCGATCGAGTGGAATAACGAATGCCAAGAAGCATTCGAGAAAATCAAGCAATATCTATCAAATCCACCAGTCTTGGTACCACCCCGATCTGGAGAATCGTTGATTCTATATTTATCCATACAGGATTCTTCATTAGGATCCGTATTGGGTCAACGTGATGAGACAGGCAAGAAAGAGCATGCAATTTACTATTTGAGCAAGAAGCTTACCACATATGAAGCGAAATACTCAATAGTAGAAAAGTCCTGTTGTGCCCTTGCATGGGTAGCACACCGACTACGACACTACATGCTCAACAACACCACATTGCTAATCTCCAAGACTGATCCCATTAAGTACATTTTTGAAAAACCAGCTTTATCAGGCAGGATCGCAAAATGGCAAATGCTGTTGTCTGAATACGACATACAGTATGTCACCCAAAAGGCTGTAAAAGGGAGTGTGATTGCTGAATATCTGGCTGATAGAGCATTGGATGATTATAAGCCAATGAAAATGGAGTTTCCTGATGGAGATATAATGACAATAGAACAAGAAGTCTCTAAAGATGATGAAACATGGAAAATGGCATTCGATGGAGCATCTAATGCTTTGGGACAAGGGATTGGAGCCATACTCATCTCTCCAAGTGGAGAGCAATTCCCTCTTACAGCAAAAATTACATTTCCTTGTACCAACAATATAGTAGAGTATGAGGCATGTGCTATGGGACTCCAAATGGCACTGGAATTGAAAGTGCGAGATCTCCGAGTTTATGGGGATTCCGCATTAGTCATATATCAAATCAACGGAGAATGGGAGACAAGGGATTCAAAATTGATCCCTTACCAAAAGCTCATACTAGACTTGGCTCGAAAATTCAACAGTATAAGCTTCCATCATCTTCCAAGGGAAGATAATCAAATACCGGATGCTTTAGCTACTTTGGCTGTTATGTACAAGATCAGTGACCCCGAGCATACTCCTGTGTTCGAGATGAGAATAATAGATTCTCCAGCTTATTGCATGAGCATCGAAGAAGAATTGGATGGAAAGCCTTGGTATCACGATATCAAGAAATACCTCCAAGAAAGAGTATATCCACCAGAAGTATCAGAAAATGACAAGAAATTTCTACGAAGATTGTCAATGGGTTTTCTTTTAAACCTAGACATACTTTACAAGAAAACCCCAGACTCGATGCTACTTCGCTGTGTAGATACTCATGAAGCACGAAAGATCATGGAAGAAGTTCATTCTGGAATATGTGGAGCACACACTAGTGGTCATACCATGGCAAGACAAATAATGAGGGCTGGTTACTATTGGCTCACATTGGAAAGTGATTGCGTCAATCACGTAAGAAAATGTCACAAATGCCAAATATATGCCAACAAGATCCAAGCTCCACCTGTTCCTCTTAATGTAACAGCAATACCTTGGCCTTTTGCCATGTGGGGAATCGATGTTATTGGAGCGATTACCCCTAAAGCTTCCAATGGTCACAAATTCATCCTAGTTGCAATTGACTACTTTACTAAATGGGTAGAAGCTGTGTCTTATGCAAGCGTAACTCAAAAGGTGGTATGCCGGTTCATTAAGAAAGAAATCATTTGTCGCTATGGACCGCCAGAGTGTATCATCTCAGACAATGCCACGAACCTGAATAATGCAATGATGCAGACTTTATGCCGGCAATTCAAAATCAAGCATCTCAATTCAGCACCTTATCGACCGATGATGAATGGTGCAGTAGAAGCGGCCAATAAAAATATCAAGAGAATTGTTGAAAAGATGATCGTCACTTACAAGGACTGGCATGAGATGTTACCTTTTGCACTGCATGCTTATAGAACTTCTACCCGTACTTCTACTGGAGCAACACCTTTTTCTCTGGTATACGGTATGGAGGCTGTATTGCCCATCGAAGTTGAAATTCCTTCATTAAGGGTACTAATGGATACTCAATTAGGAGAAGCAGAATGGGTCAAAGCTAGATACGAGCAATTAAATCTAATTGATGAAAGAAGAATGATAGCCCTCTGCCATGGGCAACTTTATCAAAGAAGGATGATTCGTGCTTACAACAAAAAGGTTCGCCCACGACAATTTCACGAAGGTGACATAGTGCTCAAGAAAATTTTACCCATGCAACATGATTCAAGAGGAAAATGGACACCAAATTATGACGGGCCATATGTCGTGAAGAAAGCATTTTCAGGAGGGGCACTAATTCTGACAGAAATGGATGGACGAGAATTACTGAAGCCAGTAAATTCGGATGCAGTAAAGAAATACTTTGCATAATGAAGAAATTTTCGAACAGAAGGGGAGAAGTGGATACAGGGTTACCAAAGTTTATTTGATCAAAGTTGTCAAAGAGAGCTTTCTTCCCTTACACTTTCATTATCTATCTGTACCCAAGATTTTCATATTCTTTTACCCATAAATAAAAGCCAATTCTCTTTAACTTACCTTAGATTCTCACGTTCAAAATGCTAAAGTCGCTTCTATCCAGTTCTTTTCCTTCAAATCTCACATTCCTACTAGCCTTAAGTGTGCAATAAATTGTGACTTTTGAAGGAAGAATAGTAATAATTAAAACTTAGAAAAAAACAAAGACCGTAGATTACTTTGATAAGCTTTGTGAATTAAAACAGGTAAGATTGAGGTCCTGCTTTGCGAGCAGCACAGAACATAGGCTAACAAAGAAGAAGGAGTAACAAATCTTTGGGAGATAGCCTTGGTGGTAGCCTGAATGATCATTTCAGAAGTCTTAACATGCCTATGTCAGCAGGAAAGAATCATGCTCACGAATATTTCAACAGGGACAATTATCCAGAGAAGCATAAAATATGAGGCGGGCATTAAAGAAAATTGAGGTCAAAATTCAAAAATAAGGCAAGGAAAGAGGATTTTCGAACAAAGTTGGGCTTTTGAGACAATGGACAACAGCTGGAAAGCATAAAGAGATTCAATAATAGTCCGAGAAGGGAATCACAAAGAAGATCCAGTAAAGTAAAGCAAAGACATGAAGAGCTAGATTCAAAAAAAAAAAAAAAAAAAAAAAAAAACCATCAATTACACATGCCTTGCATTCATGCATTTCACATCATGCATGCATGGCTTTTACATAACAGGGATCAAATGAAAAGCATGTCCGCAGCATGATTGCAGCAGTATAAGCTGAGATCTTAATGACATCAGCTCTTACTAATTGGACGCATAGCTAATACGCTGGACCCAGCCCCATCAGGAATCCAAGGATAAAGCATACAATATCGTCAAAAGCCTGGCAATTGAGGCTACACCTAAAAGAACAGAATTGATGCCAGCTTAGCAGCATCCAAGATGAGTGATAACTATCGTCAAAGATAAGGCAGACATCAAGAAATATTGTCGTTGAAAATTCGTCAAAAGCGGACAATGGATTCAATAATCAAGGACTGAATCGACGTCAGCTGGATGGAATATCTATCACATCAAAATAAAGTAGGATTCACTTTTCCGGTTAAGCGGCGGATACGGTACTCCGTGACTCTCAAGTCGGTTCTCTCAGTTGCCCATAATAACTGATCATTTCCTCCCTCATTTCTTTTACTTTCTCCTAGAAAATGGATCCTACTTTTTCTGCCTTGCGAAAATATTTTCCTTCTCTCCCAATGAACATCCTCAAAAAGATCTACCAAGTTCGCTGTGAACGATTAAGAGCTCTGATGCATAAAGGAATCCCTGAAGATGTGCGGTGGTTAATTGAAGCTAAGGTTCGTCTGGCAGGTGAAATCCCAGAGGCATTTGTGTCTCACATGCCTGGTGTAGGCAAAAGCCGTTATGCCAAAAGGCGAAGAGCAAAGAGACTAGGCGTGTGTTATAAATGTGGGCGATGGAATTGTATTACTAAATGTCGCTCTTTAGGATACATCTCCATAAATCGTGAAGATAAAAGAAAATTCATTAAGAATGGCCTGCGTAAGGAATCTCTGGAAGATATCTGAGAGACTCTTGAAACGCATTCTTGTGGAAAAGTGCAAGGTGAAATTATCAGTTTATGGAGGACTTACCATAAAGAACGAAACCGTTACAGTCTTGGGAATGTGACTTTAAACGATCCTGTTTGTCAGTTTGTAAGAAAACTGGATGGGAAGCAAATCCCCGACTTATAGATGCCATTGAAGCCATTACTGGACATAAATCAGGGGAAGATGAGAGCCACGGTCATGATTCCTGTACATATAAGCTGTCATTTGTCTTTTCTTTTGACAATAATATACTTGTTCCTGTAAGCGTAATTAACACGTTATCCTTTCATCGCTATAAATGCGTGTTCTTCTTTCCGGTTAAGTAGCGGATACAATACTCTCTGACTCTCATAATCGGTTATTTCAGTTTCCTACAATAACTGATTTCTTCATCTCTTCTCTCAAATTCTTCTTTTATCAATGGATTCTACTCTTTCCGCCATGCGAAAATACTTTCCTTCCATCCCAATAAATGTTCTTAAAATGATTTACCAAGCTAGATGTGAAAGGATTAGAGTCTTTATGCACAAAGGCATTCCTGACAATGTGCGGTGGCTAATTGAAGCTAAGGTTCGTTCAGCTGGTGAAGTTCCAGAAGCGTTCTTTCCCCGTATGCCCGGCTTTGGTAAAAGCGCTTATGCCAAAAAGCGAAGAGCAAAGAGGCTAGGTGTCTGTCATAAATGTGGACGATGGAATTGTAATACTAAATGTCGCTTTTTAGGATACATCTCCAGAAATCATGAAGATAAAAGAAAATTCATCAAGAATGGCCTGCGTAAGGAATCTTTGGATGATATCCTATTAACTTTTGAAACACATTCTTGTGAAATAGTGCAATGGGAAATTATGGATTTATGGTGGACTTTCCGTAAAGAACAGGATCGTTACAGTCTTGGAAATCTAACTTTTAATGACCCTGTTTGCCAGTTTGTGAGAAAACTGGATGGGAAGCAAATCCCCGACTTATAGAAGGCATTGAAGCCGTTACTAGACATAAATCAGTGGAAGATGAGAGCCACAGTCATGATTGCTGTACATATAAGCTGTCATTTGTCTTTTCTTTTGACAATAATGTACTTACTTCTGTAAGTGTAATAAACGCATTATCCCTTTCATCACTATAAATATGTGTTAGTTATGTTCGTTTCCTACAATCACTAATTTCTTTCTTTGCCTCCTTCATCAATGGAGTCTTCTCTTTCCGCCCTACGAAAGTATTTTCCTTCCTTCCCAATAAATGTTCTTAAAAAGATTTATCAAGCTAGATGTGAACGATTCAGAGTATTTATGCACAAAGGCATTCCTGATAATGTGCGGTGGCTAATTGAAGCTAAGGTTCGTTCAGCTGGTGAAGTTCCCGAAGCGTTCTTTCCCCGTATGCCCGGCTTTGGTAAAAGCGCTTATGCCAAAAAAAGAAGAGCAAAGAGGCTAGGCGTTTGTCATAATTGTGGATGGTGGATTTGCGGCAATAAATGTCGTGCTCCAGGAGTGATCACCAGAAATCGTAATGATAGAATAAGATTCATTAAGAATGGCTTGCGTAAGGAATCTCTAGAAGATATTCGAGAGGTTCTTGAAGCGCATTCTTGCGGAATAGTGCAATTTGAGGTTGTTGGATTATGGATAATTTTCCAAAAAGAACGAGATCGTTACAGTCTTGGGAATCTGACCCTAAATGACCCTGTTTGCCAGTTTGTGAGAAAGCTAGATGAGATGCAAATCACCGATTCATAGAAAGCATTGAAGCCATTACTGGACGCAAAGCCAGTGGAAGACGAGGATCAAAGTCATGATTACTGTACGTGCTAGCTGTCGCTTTTGAAATTTTCCTCCCCTTTTGGTAATAATGTATCCACTTCTGACGTGAACCAAAGTCACGATTACTGTACGTACTAGCTGTCGCTTTTGAAATTTTCCTCCCCTTTCAGCGATAATGTATCCACTCCTGACATGAGCCATAGTTACGATTACTGTACGTGCTAGCTGTCGCTTTTGAAATTTTCCTCCCCTTTGGCAATAATGTACCCACTCCTGACATGGACTACTGTATATAGCTGCCACTTTTGAAATTTTCCTTCCCTTCCAACAATCACATACCTACTCCTGACGTAAGCTACAGTAGTGACTACTGTACATGCTAGCAGCTATTTTGAAAATTTTCCTCCTCTTTTAACGATAGTGTACCCATACCTGACCAGAGTCATACTCGTGACTACTGTGTATAGCTGGCAATAATGTATCCACTCTTGAAAATAAAATTATTGCCTTATCTCTTCATCTCTATAAATATATCCTCTTTTCTCACAAGGATAAGGATAGGAATGGAGAAAACCCCAACTCGTAAATCCCGAAGTATTTGTGTATTTTCTGGGGCTTTTCCTGGAAAAGATGAAGAGTATTTAAAGGCAGCCAACCATTTGGGTAGAGTATTAGCTGAGCGAAAAATACATTTAGTTTATGGAGGAGGTAGTGTCGGATTAATGGGAGGTGTAGCATCAGCAGCATCTTTAGGAGGAAGTCAAGTTTTGGGCATCATCCCTGGACCTTTGAAATTTGTTTCTGGGGGCACGATTGGAGAAGAATTAGTGGTTAAAAATTTGCAAGAGCGTGTGTTACAAATGCTTTTAAATGCTGATGCTTTTATCGCTCTACCAGGTGGTTTTGGCACGTTGGGAGAAGTCTTTCAAATTGCTTCCATGGCCCAACTTAATTTGCATAAGAAACCCATTGGCCTTTTAAATGTTAACAATTTCTTTACAGGTCTGATAGCTTTTATGGATTATGCTATGCAGAAGAATTTCATATCAAGAGTGGCACGGCGAATCATAATATCCGCAACAACTGCTGAAGAATTGCTAGATAAAATACAAGCTTTTGTTCCTGAACCAGATCCAGCAATGATTCAGATAGACTGGACACGACAGTCTTTCCCGACCAGTTCACTCCCATAATGGTCCTCTACTCACCCTGTTGAAGTATTGTGGAAGAAAGAAGCGATCTGATCCGTTTTTCTTGTCCTTTAGTTTTATTATCAGCATTTTCTTTCGCGTTTCAGTTTTTCTTTTCAAGGAATTTCTTTTCTTATAAGATAGTTTCGTCCATGCTGATATTAAAACCATGGGCCAATGCCTTTAGGTTGGAATGGCTGAGTAAAGAGTAATTTTTATTACTCTTGAGACGCATCCTATTAGGTCTACTAGGCATAACATTTCGGGGTAGTTAAGCTTTAACCTTATTTGGATGACATATCTCACAAGGGAATCTATATTTACTGAAGAAAATATTAGATGAACCTTGGATATTGATTCCAAACATCCGTTCCCTTTACATAATTTGTCAGTGTTATTGTCATCATCAAGATTCACTCATCTTATCGAAGTTTAAATTTTTGCACTCACCTATTATGAAAATTCACACTTTCGAAGAAAATTATTCCAATTTCAATTGCTTTCATATAAATTTCGCTCGAGGTCCTAAGGAAAGCTCTTTAGCCTCAAAATCAATCAATCCGGGGTTTTAAGGATGGAACCTTTGCCTCGAGATCAATCAATCAATTCGAGGTTTTAAGGATGAAACCTTTGCCTCGACATCAATCAATCAATCCGAGGTTTTAAGGATGGAACCTTTGCCTCGACATCAATCATTCAGTCCATCTTACAACGATAGAACTTTTCCTATCGTTAGAGGTTCTAAGGACCTTTCCTTAAACCTCAAACAAACAATCAATCATTCAGTCCATCTTACAACGATAGAACCTTTCCTATCGTTAGAGGTTCTAAGGACCTTTCCTTAAACCTCAAACAAACAATCATTCATTCAGTCCATCTTACAACGATAGAACCTTTCCTATCGTTAGAGGTTCTAAGGACCTTTCCTTAAACCTCAAACAAACAATCAATCATTCAGTCCATCTTACAACGATAGAACCTTTCCTATCGTTAGAGGTTCTAAGGACCTTTCCTTAAACCTCAAACAAACAATTAATCATTCAGTCCGTCTTACAACGATAGAACATTTCCTATCGTTAGAGGTTCTAAGGACCTTTCCTTAAACCTCAAACAAACAATCAATCATTCAGTCCATCTTACAACGATAGAACATTTCCTATCGTTAGAGGTTCTAAGGACCTTTCCTTAACCTCAAACAAACAATCAATTATTCAGTCCATCTTACAACGATAGAACCTTTCCTATCGTTAGAGGTTCTAAGGACCTTTCCTTAGCCTCAAACAAACAATCAATCATTCAGTCCATCTTACAACGATAGAACATTTCCTATCGTTAGAGGATCTAAGGACTTTTCCTTAAACCTCAAACAAACAATCAATCATTCAGTCCATCTTACAACGATAGAACCTTTCCTATCGTTAGAGGTTCTAAGGACCTTTCCTTAACCTCAAACAAACAATCAATCATTCAGTCCATCTTACAACGATAGAACCTTTCCTATCGTTAGAGGTTCTAAGGACCTTTCCTTAACCTCAAACAAACAATCAATCATTCAGTCCATCTTACAACGATAGAACCTTTCCTATCGTTAGAGGTTCTAAGGACCTTTCCTTAAACCTCAAACAAACAATCAATCATTTAGTCTATCTTACAACGATAGAACCTTTCCTATCGTTAGAGGTTCTAAGGACCTTTCCTTAAACCTCAAACAAACAATCAATCATTCAGTCCATCTTACAACGATAGAACCTTTCCTATCGTTAGAGGTTCTAAGGACCTTTCCTTAACCTCAAACAAACAATCAATCATTCAGTCCATCTTACAACGATAGAACCTTTCCTATCGTTAGAGGTTCTAAGGACCTTTCCTTAAACCTCAAACAAACAATCAATCATTCAGTCCATCTTACAACGATAGAACCTTTCCTATCGTTAGAGGTTCTAAGGACCTTTCCTTAAACCTCAAACAAACAATCAATCATTCAGTCCATCTTACAACGATAGAACCTTTCCTATCGTTAGAGGTTCTAAGGACCTTTCCTTAACCTCAAACAAACAATCAATCATTCAGTCCATCTTACAACGATAGAACCTTTCCTATCGTTAGAGGTTCTAAGGACCTTTCCTTAAACCTCAAACAAACAATCAATCATTCAGTCCATCTTACAACGATAGAACCTTTCCTATCGTTAGAGGTTCTAAGGACCTTTCCTTAAACCTCAAACAAACAATCAATCATTCAATCCATCTTACAACGATAGAACCTTTCCTATCGATAGAGGTTCTAAGGACCTTTCCTTAAACCTCAAACAAACAATCAATCATTCAGTCCATCTTACAACGATAGAACCTTTCCTATCGATAGAGGTTCTAAGGACCTTTCCTTAAACCTCAAACAAACAATCAATCATTCAGTCCATCTTACAACGATAGAACCTTTCCTATCGTTAGAGGTTCTAAGGACCTTTCCTTAAACCTCAAACAAACAATCAATCATTCAGTCCATCTTACAACGATAGAACCTTTCCTATCGTTAGAGGTTCTAAGGACCTTTCCTTAAACCTCAAACAAACAATCAATCATTCAGTCCATCTTACAACGATAGAACCTTTCCTATCGTTAGAGGTTCTAAGGACCTTTCCTTAACCTCAAACAAACAATCAATCATCCAGTCCATCTTACAACGATAGAACCTTTCCTATCGTTAGAGGTTCTAAGGACCTTTCCTTAAACCTCAAACAAACAATCAATCATCCAGTCCATCTTACAACGATAGAACCTTTCCTATCGTTAGAGGTTCTAAGGACCTTTCCTTAACCTCAAACAAACAATCAATCATTCAGTCCATCTTACAACGATAGAACCTTTCCTATCGTTAGAGGTTCTAAGGACCTTTCCTTAAACCTCAAACAAACAATCAATCATTCAGTCCATCTTACAACGATAGAACCTTTCCTATCGTTAGAGGTTCTAAGGACCTTTCCTTAACCTCAAACAAACAATCAATCATTCAGTCCATCTTATAACGATAGAACCTTTCCTATCGTTAGAGGTTCTAAGGACCTTTCCTTAAACCTCAAACAAACAATCAATCATTCAGTCCATCTTACAACGATAGAACCTTTCCTATCGTTAGAGGTTCTAAGGACCTTTCCTTAAACCTCAAACAAACAATCAATCATTCAGTCCATCTTACAACGATAGAACCTTTCCTATCGTTAGAGGTTCTAAGGACCTTTCCTTAAACCTCAAACAAACAATCAATCATTCAGTCCATCTTACAACGATAGAACCTTTCCTATCGTTATAGGTTCTAAGGACCTTTCCTTAAACCTCAAACAAACAATCAATCATTCAGTCCATCTTACAACGATAGAACCTTTCCTATCGTTATAGGTTCTAAGGACCTTTCCTTAAACCTCAAACAAACAATCAATCATTCAGTCCATCTTACAACGATAAAACCTTTCCTATCGTTAGGGGTTCTAAGGACCTTTCCTTAAACCTCAAACAAACAGTCAGTCATTCAGTCCATCTTACAACGATAGAACCTTTCCTATCGTTAGAGGTTCTAAGGACCTTTCCTTAAACCTCAAACAAACAATCAATCATTCAGTCCATCTTACAACGATAGAACCTTTCCTATCGTTAGAGGTTCTAAGGACCTTTCCTTAAACCTCAGAGTTTAGGCGACGAGAAGGTTTTCAATGCCTAGCTAAGCTGGACGAAATTTGGTAACTAACTTTGCATACATCATGTCCCATGAAGCATGCAAAGGGGGGCAGCTGTTGACACCCAATTTCGTCCGGCCATTAAAATAATTTTAAAAAAAATTTAAATAAAAAAAATTAAATAAAAAATGTATTATTATTATTGTTATTATTATTACTAATTTTTTTTTAATTAGTTTAAAATATATTTTTGTTTTGTTTTGTGAAGATTTGATATATTTGTGTATATGTGTATGTTTGAAAGAAAAAAAAAGAAAAACTCCATAAAAATGACAAAATTTAAAAGTTTGAGGTAAAAATGACAAAATTAAGAAGTTTCAGGCAAAATTGACAAATTCTGAAAGTTTCAGGAGCATTTGGCAGTTTGTCACATAAAATTTTGAGCCTGCCGACGTTTTTGTCTCAAATTGACAGAAAACGACAAAATTGTCAAAATCAGAAGCTTCAGGAACTTATCCAGAGGCTGAGAGACGTAAAGGACTAAAACTGTCATTTTACCAATTTAAGAGATAAGTTTGAAATTTTTTATTAATTTATCCATCAACAGTTCAGCTAAACTTCCTCTATAAATAGCCTCCCAAATTTCGTGCTGAACACAGAAAAAAATAGCAAAAAAACTTAGAGCTCCGTTTTAAAAAAAAGATAAAATTACATCCCTTAGACCCAGCCCTCTTCCCTTCTTCCCCAGAAAGCCAAAACTTTTTTTCTCTGTTCCGTCTCTCTTTCTCTCTCTCTCTCTGTCTCTCTCTCTCGCCGTGCCCACCACCGCCGTCCGCCGGCCACCACGCCTCCGCCCAACCGTCCTGCCGCCGTCGTCCGGCCGTCCCGACGCCGTCGCCGTCGTGCCTAACTCCCGCCGCCGCGCCGCCCGCGTTCTTCTTTCTCTCCTTTTTCCTTCGCCGGACACCTCCGCCGCGCCGCCTTGCCCGTCGCCGTCGCCCTGCCCCCGCCACCGTCACCGTGCCGTCCGCCCTCGCCGACGGTCGCCCGTCGCCCCCTGCCCTTCCCCTCGCCGCCAGCGCCACCCCCCTGCCTCACGCCGTCATCGTTTCCTGGGATTCAAAATTCAAAACTAAAAGGGTAAACCCTTGTTTCACCCATCATCTTTTCAATTTCTTTCTATTAGGTCACTAACCTTTTTATTTTGTCTTTGCAGAAAATTAATTAACTAACTCATTTATTTTTTTTTACTTGTTTATTTGTTTATTATTGTTATTATTACTAACCCTTTTTTTTGTTTTTTGTTATTAGCAACTAACAACTAACTTGCTAATTTTTACTAACCTTTATTATTATTGTTGTTAATAATTAATTAAATTGTCTAACTTTTATTTTTGTTGTAATTAATTAACTTAATTAAACTTGGCTAACTTTTATTTATTGTTGTTAATTAATTAACTTAATTAAACTTGGCTAATTTTTATTTATTGTTGTTAATTAATTAACTTAATTAAACTTGGCTAATTTTTATTTATTGTTGTTAATTAATTAACTTAATTAAACTTGGCTAACTTTTATTATTGTTGTTAATTAATTAAATTAATTAAATTGTCTAACTTTTATTTTTGTTGTAATTAATTAATTTAATTAACTTGACTAACTTTTTATTATTGTTGTTAACAATTAATTTAATTAAACTTGGCTAATTTTTATTATTGTTGTTAATTAATTTAATCTAACTTTTACTAACCTTTTTATTGTTATTAACTAACTAATCCAACTAATCTAACTATATTAATTGTGCTAACTTTTATTATTATTGTGTTATTAAAGTGGATGGCCAAAAAACCCCACTTTATTAATTGAATTTTTTTATGATTAAAAGATAAAAAAAGGAATTTTACGTGAATAATTTTCTAAAGGCTAATAAAAATTACTTTTTTTATTTTGAAACAAAGTTTTTATTCCTTTTAATAAACAAACATAATGAAATAATTCAAAAATAAAATAAATAAATAAATAAACATAAAATCATTCTTTTAATACATCTTTAAAATTAATAATTAATGAAATAAAAAAAAAAAACTCCATGACCAAATGATCCGCCAGGATCCATGGCTCGGAAATATTTTTAAATAAAATATATAAATAAATTTTTTCTTTATAAAAAATAAAAAAAAACTTTAGACTAATATATTAATTATCTATTAATATATAATTTTTTTTAGTTTTCTTTATTAATAAAAAGAATAAAAAGCGTAAAAATTTTGGGTTAATATTTTATTCAGTAATATTTTACTTATTAAATTATATAACTTTTTGTTTCTTTTATAAAAATCTTAATCAAATAATTTCAAAATAATACAAAATAAAACAAAAATAATTGAATTTTCTCTTAAATATTTTTGACTTATTGATTAGATATATTTTCAGAAATATAAATTAAAATTAAAAAAAAAAAAATCTTTCATCAAACAAAGAAGAATATAAAAATAAAAATATCAAGACTTTTGTTTTAAAATACATATAAGTTTTCGGTTAAATAATCTTTTATTCCAAAATAAATTAAATAAATATCAAAACTTTTCTTCTTTTGTTTAAAATATACATATAAATTTTTGATTCTCTTAATAAAACAATTACTTTTGGTTAATCTTTTATAAAAAAAATAATAAAAAAAATAATAAAAAAATAATAAAAAAATTTTTAGTTCATGGTATATTGGCTGGAAACTGTCTCGTGCCCGCTTTTGAGCTGCTTCACTTGGTGAAGAGGGTCTGGCTGAGTAACAACGCCCCGTACCATGATCAAAATTTTTATTTTTAAACTCTTTAATTCTTTTAAATTAACTTCTTATTAAATAAAAATTAATTATTATTTTTTTTTAATTCTTTTATAAATTGAGTAATCCTTTAAAATAATAAATATCTTTCATTAAACAAGAAAACAAAAAAAGTAAACAAGAAAAAAAAAAGAAAGATAAGAAAAATAAAAGAAAGATAAGAAAGAAAAATAAAAGAAAGATAAGAAAGAAAAGAAAGATAAAAAAAAATAAAAGAAAAGAAAGAAAGAAAAGACAAGAAAAATAAAAGAAAGATAAGAAAGAAAAATAAAAGAAAGATAAGATAAAAAAAAGAAAGGAAAGATAAGAAAAAGAAAAGAAAGATAAAAGAAAGAAAAAGAAAAAGAAAAGAAAGAAAGAAAAGAATAAAAAAGAAAGAAAAGAAAAGAAATTAAAAGAAAATTAAAAAAAAAAGTAAAAATAAGTAAAAAAGAAGAAAAAGAAAGAAAGTAAAAAAAGAAGTAAAAATATAAAGATAAATTTTTTAGTTAGTATTAAAAATCATTCATAAACAAAAAGAATTACCATTTAAAAATTAATTTCATAATAATAAGAATTAAATAATTACGATAAATCAATTTCCATATCCGGATGATCCGGCAGGATCTACGGTTTGGAAAATATCAAACTTTTTAAAATAAATAAATTAAATAAAAAGATAAAAATCAATATTTTTTACAATATGGATAAAATTGTTTAAAATTTCACCAAATTCCGTGTCCAAATGACTCGGCAGAGTCCATGGTTCGGAATCAAAATCTTCCGTGTCCAAATGACTCGGCAGAGTCCATGGTTCGGAAGTATCAAATTTTATATAAATTAATTAAAAAAATCCACATTTCGACTAATCCAGTTAAAATTTCTAATTTTGAAAATTAACTGAAATTTTTTTTAAAAGCAAAGCAAAACAAATATTAAAATCAACTAAGGTGCCAATTTTTGGGCGTTTTAACAAAGTTGTTTTAACGTAACCGTACTCCCGATCCCCGAACTCTCGCAGACCATATTTTAGGTATCCAATCGACCTAAGAAAACTGATTGGTGGCGACTCCCGAAAACGATCCGCACGTTGCCACAGCAAGATCGCATAAAACTCTTATTTCATCTAACAAGGTGCCAAAATGGGACAAAGAAGCTGATGATCCCTTTTAGAGTTCATTTATTAAACACAAAGAATCCAATTACAAAACCAGTGACTCCAACCCAAACTTCTTTGTCTCCTTCATGCCCCATAGGATAGCCATAGCCTCAAGGAAGAGAGAATCTCTACCTTCATACTTGAACCTATAAGTAATGGTAAATCATACCAAACTAGACAAGTCCCAACAAATGACACCTGCACTCACTTTTTTGTATGACTTGGACAATGCCTCATTGACATTGACCTTGAACGCACATAGATCAGGCTAGCACCATCTCGTGATCTTTCGTGCTTGAGGAGTCCTAGGAACTGAGGGTTTATTGGTTTGTAACTATTTTTTAGCCCATGTTTTAATGGCCTTGGCTAGTTTGGCTGACGTCAAATTAACAGCTTCATAGACAACCCGGTTCCTGTTATTCTAAACAAACCGTAAGGAGACCAGTACAAGCAATGATCATGTGTTGTCCCATGCTATAAGGGCCTTCAACCCCTCCCGTTTAGCTGCCCTCAATGAAGGGGGGTTCAATTCCATCAGTTGCAAAGTCCTGACTAAAATAGGGCACTTGAAGAACAGGTCAGTGTTTCCTATGGCTACCCACAGATTAGGTATTCTGGACTAATGTCTCGTTCTCACCAAAGAAGATTTACCAAGGTGGGCAAAATATCAACATAGAACCTTCAAAAACATAATTGTACTCAGGGTAGGAGCGACAATTGCCATAACCATGCCCAAAAGTAAAACCGAATTAGTGGGTCTCTATTGAAGGAAACCGCATAAGCTATATAGTATACTATTCTCATGGTTAAGTAACCATCGTCCATCATTCCATAGGTCAAGATATCATCCAAAAATCTAGGTGAAAGAAGAATGTTCTTAACAACTTCCACATTAGTAGGGTGTAACATGGCCTCCATAAGCCAGATGTTCCATTAAAAGCTTGAATAGTTGATGAGATATCCTACATGCCAATCCTCGGTACTAGGTACTAGCCCGGTAATTGGTTTATGTGAATTGCCAAATAGCCATTTGTCAAACCACATCGAAATATGCACTTCATTTCTAACCCGCCAGAAGGAACCAGCTTGTAGAATATCCTTACTTACTAACAAGCCTTTATATATAACCAAGTAGGAATAAGGTGTTGAAGCATGGATAGAATCTGAGAACTAGAAGTAGCATCTTTTGAGGACCCTAACAATAAAATATATGGGGCCCTTAACTAGACACCATGCTTGGTTGGCTAAGAGAGTAAGATTAAAAGTCGAGATGTCTCTAAAACCAATACCTCTTATTTGCTTCTTCATGCATAATCGGTCCCAACCACACCATGCAATCTCTTTCTCATCAATGCAGAAAGACAACAAAAATTCTAAAGATAATAATTGAAGTTTTTTACAAACCTTAGTGGGAATTAGTATACAACTCATAAAATGTGTGGGCATGGCTTGAACGACTGACTTAATTAAAACACACCTAACCGCCTGTGAAAGTAATGATGCTTTACACTGAGCTAGCTTCTTCTTTACCTATTCAACTAGATAATCAAATTCAGTTGTTTTCTTCTTTGCCCAACATCCATGAAAAACCAAGATATTTATCAGCTTTTAAGCTTGATTTTGTCCCCAATGTGTCCATAAGTCTCTTGTGCAGATTTTGCTTACAATTAAGGCTAAAAAATGGAATATTTCATCATATTAACCATTTTCCCTTAGGCATATTCATACAACTTCAATATAGCCAATAAGTGCTCCACTCCCACTTCTTTCATAAAAATGATGTTATCGTAAACAAATAAAAGTGCAAGATTAATGGACTAAATCTACTAATAGTAATTCCCTGAATTTGATTATCCAACTCAGCCTTTCGTAGAAAGTACAAATAACCTTTCAACATAGAATAAAAATAGGAAAAGGGACAATGGGTCCCCCTGTCAAATGCCTCATTGAAGGAAAAAATGTCTAGATGGTTACCCATTTACCAGCACAGAGAAAGAAGTAGATTCCACATAGCTCATCACCAAATCCATTGGAAATCCCATTTGACACATAACTACCCTTAAAAAACCTCATTCTATTTGATCATAAGCTTTTGACATGTCAAGTTTCAGAGCTAATGCACCATGACCTTTACTATAGAGGCCATTAATATAGTGACAAGTCTCAAAGGTCACTAAAGCATTATCTGTAAGCAATATTCCTGGTACAAAAGCACTTTGATTTTCAAAAATAATTCTTGGAAGCAAATTTTTTAATTGATTTACTAAAACCTTTTATATCAGTTTATAAAGTACATTACAAAAACTAATTTGTCCATAATCTGACATTGATGTCAAGTTGGTCACTTTGGGATTCAAGACTATAAAAGTAATATTAATCTCTTTTGGGATGCCGCCACTACTTAGAATAAAAATCACATATTTAATGACATAACGAAGTAACACATGCTAGTATTTCTAATAAAAAAACTATGGCACACCATCCGAACCTAGGAACTTGGTGAGAAACATCTAAAAGATAGCAACCCTAACCACCTCGATTGAGTAAGGTTGCTGAAGCTCTGCAATCATCAGTTCAGTGGCCACCTTGTTCACTAACGGCACAATCTCCTTTAAACGTGAAAGGTGTAAAGACTTGGATAACCCCTTAAAGTAATTAACCACCTCCTCTTGAACATCTTGTTTGTCTACTATTTTGGTCTTATCCTCCATTCCCAGATAATGTATCGAATTACGATGCTTTTTCCCGGAGGAAACTTAATGAAAAAATCTGGTATTTTTATCAACCCATTTCAACCATATGACCTTAGCCTATTGACTCTAATATTTGTTTTATTTTTTATAGAAAGTTTCCAACTCTTTTTGAATACGATCTATAAGCTTAGTGGAGTAGGGACTTGCCAGAATTGTAACAAGATTTTCCAACTTTTTCCCAACTCCCTTTATTGACACATGAAGGCTGCTCTTGTTTCTCCTTCACTTAGCCAACCCACATTTACATGCTTCCAACTTTGCTTGTAATGAATTAAAGCCTACAAAGCATAGTTGAGTTCTAATAATATCCTTCCACTCAGGTTCCAATGTCCACATAAATTCAAACCTCTAGGTTCTTTTCTAAAAAAGATCTAGTTTTCCAACTAGAAGACCTAAAGGCCACTATGGTCCAAGCACGCAAAGGGAAAATGCTCAATGAAGACCCTTAAAATAAGTCTTTCCATGCAAACATGACCAACCTTTATCTAAGCACTTATGAACCATCATGCCTCCTAAACATACATGTCTCCTTGTGAAACTTAAGCCATGGTATCCCAAGTCAACTAAATGTGCATTAGCCATGGCTTCCTGAAAACTTTCCATCTGAGAGAATGAACGAGGTCGGCCTCCTTCTTTTTTTGATGACCAAAGGGTCTCATTAAAATCATCAATGGCTAACTAAGGTAGTGGAGAATAGGTTGACAATTACTAGAGCAAAGACCAAGACTCTGAATGTGCTAAACCTCTCTTCCTTCCATCACAAGAAACAAAAATGCCATGTTAAAATCCCAAAGTATGTTAAACCCTATCCATTTCGGATAAATTTTCTTGGTTTCCATGAGAAACATAACATTTGGGTCTTTGTTGAATTGTCCTTCGAAGAGCTTGAACTACTTGGGCTGACCTTTGACAATTTAGGCTACATATGCTCATTGATCCAAGTAGGGTGAATCCCCGCTTAACCCTACCGTAAATAAAAAATCACTCCTTTTCTTTGCCTTTAACACCCTAGTATCACTAGCAGCTGCTAGGTCACCATTTCTTTTCAAATGGTTGAGTGCACCTAGAGTACCCTTGTCCATAGCCATCATGTTTGCTTTTTGTGGAGAGGTCATGCTACTATTGGGCCGTGACCTCCCCCCCTAATTTTCAATACCTGTCAAAGACCTTGCTCTCCTAAAAATTGAATCATTTCCCTAAAATGGACCCAGGATAAAACCAACTAAAATGAACCCAGGATAAAACCAAACCCTACCAAACCTAAGTCTGACTCCAAACTAGGCATGCTCGGTGTGACTTTGTTAGTTCAGGTCAAAGCCTTAGCATTCATAATCAAAGTTTGTTGTGCTCTTACCTCAAATGGAAATTTCACTTGGGAAATAACATTAGATGGAAGTTCCTCTAAGTGAACAATGGCAGCAACGACATTGTTATCCCATCTAACTGAAACTCTTACACGCGGTGCTTCCCTCTCAGGCACACTACCCAAATTGGCCAACACTTAGTGCTCCATAATTGATACCATAGGAGGTAAACTAAAGACCATCATAACCTTCCCACATATATGCTACACCTTGACAGCATCTCTGGTTCTCCTAGTAGACTCTTGAAGGGTGGAATCAAACCTTGCCTATTTTTTATCATCAATAAACCTAGTGCCTATAGGGAAGCTATCATGCTAAAGCCAATTACCATATTGTTTAACATTGCCTTCCAAGCCCGTTGGACAATCAAGACATTCTCTATTGACATGATCTAACTTGCCAAAATTATAGTAGAATTCTGCCGACCTTTCATACTTCACATAAAACCAGTGTTTGCCATGCTCATACTCAACCATTAAACCTTTTTGAAAAGGCCTAGATATGTCAATAAGGACGCTCATATAGAAATGTTAACTCTTATTTGTTAGGATACATCATATTTGATTAGGATAACTATGAAATATATTAAAATTATTCAATTTTTTTTAATTATGATAAATTTTTAAATTTTGAATTCATTTGAAGAGATAATATTAATAAAATAAATAAAGCTAATATGAAAAATATGATAATTATTTGAAAACAAGTTTATTCATTCACTTTTTGTTTTTGTAGAATCAATCGTCTTCGAAGAGTTGTATTTATTCAGATATTTATTTCATACAATTATTTATAAGTCTAATACATTAAAATTTTAATTTCAATTTTTGGAAAATTTTTGTTAGACTTTACAGAAAAGATTCAATTTTATATAATAAAAACTCATTTTTATATAAAATGAACTCAATTTCATTTAATAGAAAACCATTTTACTTTAATAGATATCTAATTTCATGCATCAATATTTAACATGAAAACCTGTTTCTTATATAATACCAACTTAGTTTCATATAATAGGTTACAAGTTTCATACAGTACAAACTCAATTTCATACACAATATATCAATTTCGTACAACAGGAACTTAGTTTTATGTGCAGGCGCAACTTTTCCACATCCTTACGTTTCATTGTTGTATATGCATACTTTGTTTCAGAAAAATTATTCAATTTTACACATATAGTTCCTAACTTCATACAAATAATTTGTAGTTTCATACATTTAATTTTCAGTTTCACACACTACTAAAACTCAAAACTCATACAATAATAATATATTTTTATACATATATGAACCTAGTTTCATATAATAAGAACCCAAACACACACACACACATACTCCCTCCGTCCCATATTTTTTGCACTACTTTTCTTTTTAGGTTGTCCTAAATTCTTTACATTATTTCCTATTTTAGTAAGTTTTAGCAAGTAAAATGATAATTATACCCCTATTTATTTGTCCTTTTTTTCTATTATCTTTTTTTTTTCCTCACCTTCCTACACTAATTCAAAAAGATCAAGAGCTCAAAAAATTAAACAAACAATTTTTAATTAGAACTCCAAAAATTGAAAAAGACCAATAGACTAGGATTTGTCACTGGAAATTTTTTAAAAGAAAATAAAGAGGAACAAAAGCCAACAATTTGTGCTAGGGTGGGAGAAGGAACGACTAATGGAGGTTATAAATCAATAGATTGAGAGAAGATCAGCGAGATCCATAGATCGAGGCTACAAATCAAGATGAATCGAGGTGGCAATGTGATGGATCGAGGCATAGTAGAGGAGGTCAAGGTTACGAATGGACATAATAGAGGCAATGAAATGAATCGAAGGAAGGATGAAAAATTGAGGAAGTGAATCTCTTGGCTTTTTGCATTTCCTTTTTATTTTGGATGATTCTTCTTTTGGGTGTCCTTTATTCAAATGGGAGAGGTGATTGGAGGGAGAGGCGATCAGAAGGAGATGAGAAGAACAAGTTCGAGCTCAGCGTTAGAGGCAACAGGCACAAAAAAAAAGGCAGGAAAATGAGGAGTGGGCAGGCAATAGAGAAGGTGGTAGATGTGAAAGGATAGGCAGGCGAGGATCAACAGGGAATTAAGGGGTAGAGTCGAGGACGGAAGCAACCATAACCATCTTTTTCTGGGAAAGTGAGGATTGAATGGCAGAGGGGCCAAGAAAAAGGAGTATTAAAGGTAAAATTGGAAAAAAAAATACATATTTTTATCATTTTTTTAATCCCTATGTAAACACAAATGAAGCAAAGAATACGGGTTGGAGGGAGTATATATTTGTGTCCTTTGCAAACTCAGCAGCATATATATAAAATCCACTAGCATATATGTATATTTGTGTCTTTTACAAATCTAGAACATTCATATAAAACCCAAAAGCAAGCATACATAAAAAGTCCCAATCAAGCATATAAAGATTCAATCTAGAACATAAATCTCAAATTTCAAACTAGTTCTTCATAAATCCATATTATTTCACAATAAAAAACACAAACTGTGTATGCTTTGTCATAAATCTCACCTTCAAATCATTTTCTTCTTCCTCTGAATTGAATTCTCCTTCGCCTAAATCATCGTCACTAAGTTTGCAAATCCTCTTCGTACCAAATCACTGTCTCCAACAAATATGAGTGATTTTTGGGTTGTATAGTCCGAATCAACGCCAATTGTCCTTCTTGGAGGAGATAATGGGTGAAAATGTGACATTGATCACTGTTTTGGGAGAAGAAAAAAATAGTGATAACGGTTCATATGCCTTTGAAGAGAGAACAATGATTGAGATTGGGCAAGTTTGATTAGGAGGCATGGTAGTTTGCGAATTTAGGTTTTTAGTAGTAAGAGAAAGATTGGATAAGATATGTATGAAATTTTTCAAATTTTTTGAATTTGTTCCCTCAATCTCGCTCCCATATATCCACTTTCCAAATTAGAAATGGATGAACAGGGAATGACAGTCTAACGTGGGTAACATGGTGCATATGCACCAAGAGGATAGTCTCTATTCCCCACTCCTAAGGCTATTTGTTAAGTTTAGGCTTTAAGTCCAGGAATGGACCCAAAAATTTTTGTTAGTGGGAACCAACTATTAATGCCTTGAAATATTTTAATATAATAAAAAAATTAAAATATAGACATAATTTATTTCAATTGTATTCATTATTTTTGCATGGTACTAAATTTGTCTATAACTACATTGGTATCAATTGTTGCAACAAGCTCATTTTCTGTATACATTAATAAAGAATCCCTAAGAAAATTGATACCTATCTTACTGCAAAGTCGAATCTTTACAATGTTCATGGCAAAAAAAAAAAATTATTTTACCTAGTCAGACAAAGATAAGAATTCCAAGGTCAGTTGAAGTAATCAGAAATCAAAATCAAATTGATGCAAAATTTGTAGGTGTTTTCAGTGGAGTTGAAAAATTTCTGGATTTGCTTTAACTTAAAGCTCTTCATTAAAGATTAGAATAGTAGTGGTACTGCAACTCAAATTGAACCAAGCGACCAATTTCTGACATCTGTGAAAAGGTAAAAAGAGTTAGGATTGTAGACTTTAGGGTTATGAGATAAAAAGCAATTCCAAATTCATTTTTTATGAATTATTTATTCTAAATAGTACTCCTTCCGTCCCAAAAGTTTTTCTCCATTTGTTTTTGGTAATTAATCTATGATTTTTTATTTTTAACATTTTAATATATAAATACAAAATCTTTGTATATGAATGATAATTCAAGATATGTAGTTTCTAAATATATATTTTTTGATTTTTTTTAACAAACAATAATATGAATAAAATTGAGTCAAAATACAACAAAAAGTCAAATGTATCAAAATTTATGGGACGGAGGGAGTATTCAATATAAAAAATTTAAGTTAAAAGAACCCGTCCTAATCAATAACGAACACTGCATATAAAAGAAAAAAGTATAAATGGAGCCAAATGTACAAAATAGCTTTAAAAAGCTCACAGATAAAATTCTCTTCCATTTTTCTAAAGGATCAAACTACTATTATACATATTTCTTAGATTCAGGAGTGGAGGGCCCCGCTAGCCCCTCCTTAGTTCCCTGTTTAAGTCTCTCTCTCATAAATTTTAGCCTTTACTATCATGCCATCTTAAATTCATTGTTGGAGTCTGTCACCAACCTAATCTTTTTCTTTCCTTTAACCATTCGGAAACTTTTTAGAAATTGAGATTCAAACTCTCCACTAACACTAATTAGTCTGAGTTGAAGGACTTTAGACACTTTAACCCTAAGTTTAAAAAAATTAGGTACCCAACCAATCTCATGAAAATGAAAAATAATCAAGAGATGGCAATTTTGTCACAAAATTTTTTTAAAAAATATGCACAGGCATACAGCGTTTAACTAATTAAGGTTGTTTATATAACTAAACTATGTGTCGTAACATTCCTGGCGCTTTTAGTTTGGTTGCAAAACTAAATGCCACCCATTTTTTTCTTTACCAACTTCTGTTGGCCGCATATTTATTAGTTGCATAAGTGACCGAAGCTCTTGTGGCATTTGGCTTTTGTTTTTAGTGTTCTTTTGGTTATTGTTTCTGCAAAAATTTATGTGATGACATTAGTATTGTCCTAATTGTTGTCTATTGCTCTTCACTATTTCAGCTTTTTTCTGTAAATCTTATCTTTATATATAATCTACTCAAGGAGGAGTATTGAAATCTAAAAAGGTTGGGTAGTAATTGAGTGAATGAAATGAGTTCATACAAATTAATTGTAAGTACAACTAAGACTCAATGTGTGAGAAGTGTAGACTTGAACTTGGTTGATGTGTGTCAGAATTTAATTGTTTCTTAAATAATAATAAGTGGGACTAATTAATTTTTCTATAAATAATTATACACTAATACCTAAAATTTAAGAAGGTTTTTATATATGATTTTTCTGAGTTTGGCAAACTTCTTTTAACTATGCCCATATTCATAATTGAACTCAAAGGTGAGAACAGTGGCGGAAGCAATAAGAGGACTAGGGGGTGCCGCCTAAAAAAAATATTTGTAAATTATATATATTACCCATGTATATATTTAATGATAAAGCTAAAAGAAACTTCATTATATTTACTGTGGCACCTCTAATTTTTTAATAGTTTTAAAATGAAATCTGACCCCTAACTTAAAATTATGGCTCTGTCCTAAGTGAGAAATTTTTTAGTTGATTTGAGCTATAGTATATTGGACCTAACCAAAATAGACTAGTGAAAACACAAGAACTTGGGCAGCTTGATATTTTGGTTCATTGGGCTCGTGAGAAGAGATCCAGAAATGTCGCCAAATTGTATTACTTGTATTACTATTTTGTTTGTAAGTTCCATATAATTTATTTATATGGGTATCCCTTCTCATTAGAAAATAATTTTTCTTGGCAAATAAAACAAAATAACATTTCGAATTAGGCGCATCTGATCTGACTGCCAAACATGGCTTCGATAGCAGAAGACAGGAGAAACATATCCTTCCAATAAAAATATCAAAAGGCCAAAAAAAAACTCAGAGCCATTTCTAAATAGCAGGGATATGATTCATGATTAACATTTATCACTTTAGACCACTGCAGAAAATGGGTTCTTCCATTTAAGATGTTGTTGGTATATCTCTTTTCTCTGTTTGGTTTTGCTCCATGGCAGCTTGTGCTTAGCCATCGTTCTTCTCTTAGCTGCCACTGCCATGGAACCTCCTGAGTTCTGTAAATAAAAAGCAGTGTCACGTTTACTTGAGCCAGAAGTTAAATAAATTTGCTGCAATGTGGGAGAGCAAAAGTTGGAAAGGAACAAGTTGATACCTTGAGGCAGAGTCCTTCATCAACATCACAAATGGGGTAATCACTAGGGCAGCAATATTCAGTTCCGGTGCAGCAAACAGCATTCTCATATGCACAGCATCCGTACATCAAGCATGTCCCAAAAAATTCCTGTATGCAACAGCATGTTTCGTCGCTTGAGCAATACGAAAAGTCCCCACAGCCACTTGGGGAAGGAGATGGTGGTGGTGGGGGTGGGGGTGGTGAGCCACCCGGTGATGGATAAGGAGATGGTGAGGAAGATTCTTTGGTGGGATAAGATGCCATGGCATTAACAGCACACACACCATATTTCAAGTTTTTGTCTCTCTTTAAATAGAAGTATCCATCAATCCCCCAACTTGTTCCCCAAGAGTTCTTCACAATCCAATATCCTTCTCCATCTTCAGATCCATATCCAACGATCAAAACTGCATGATCTATGTCATCTGGATTGTCCGAGCAGCTACCATCAAAGATTCCCTAATCGAATGATGACAGTTTTATTTTGAGCACTTGAATATTGTTGAAAGAAAATCTGTTTTGGGGTAGTAGACAGAAGAGACTTACTCCTGTGTAGAGCTGAAAGTCAAGTGAAGAGGCATCAATGCCTACACTAACAGGTTGCTGAGCAACAGCACATAAGAGGGCACTGTCTGATTGTGCTACATCTTCATAGCCATTGATGGTCACAATCTTCCTTTCCTCCTAATCAGGTATCGAAATCAGAAGTCATTACAAGTGAAATGAGACAAAATTGGTAAAAAAACGTGAAATGGTGTTGAATAAGACCTTGGTTGTATTGCATGTTCCATCTGTTCCTGTGTAGGGATAATCGGCTTCTGTATCGATCCCACCATTGTCTATAACCCATTCGAATGCGTAGTCCATGTAACCTCCATCACAACCATAATTTGTTGTGACACAATCCACGAGTTCTTGTTCCGAAAGGCTAATGAGGTCTCCAGTAACCAAAGCATTTATTCCCTCCATGGCTCCAGTTGAAGAAAAGGCCCAACAACTTCCTGCAGAAGAAAATTCCCAATTCTGTTACTACTGGTAGGGACAACTTTTAGTACTTCAAAGGTTTGCCAGTAAAAATGGTCCGTTTGGCTTGGTATAGATAGAAAGTTTAGTACTTCAAGATCTTCTGTTTCTTGGATCAAAAGAACTACCTCAGATGGCCCATAAGAGTCTACAATCTGAACTTCAATCATTTTCTGAATTTCAGTTTTTAATTGGTACTTTCTAGATCATGACAGGAAATTTTCAGATGCAACAAGCTAGTACTTAGACTTAATGGCCCTGGTTGAGCAGACAGCGAAAGGGATAGATATTACTGCAGGATAATTACCTAATTAGGCTAGCTACTTTCTAATAAAGAAGTTACCATAAAGCCAGTAAAAAACAAACTTACCACAATCTCCTTGGTCCTTCACTCCTGTCACAACACCATGTTTCCTCCAATCCAAGGAAGATGGAGCATCACAACTCTTCAACCTCCCATCACTATGATTACCATTTCTCTTAGCAGGCGTTTTGATCTTTGACAGGTGAGCCTGTTTGAACTCCTCATTGCTCATATCAGCAAACTTGTTCAGTCCCACACTGTGCCCTTTCCCTGGTTTCACCTTTGCATTTCTCTCCAACACAAACTTCAAATTCCTCTTGAAGTTCTCCAGCCTCCTTCTGGCCTCCTCCTCGTGCTTGTACTCCTTCCGGTGAACCTCTCTCCACTGCCGGAACATCTCCAGGACACGGTCCTCAGAGAGAAATGCATCAGGTTCATGGCCCAGAATGGAGTAGCCTGTTGGAAGACTTGAAGAAGCGGCTGTTAGTGCTAGAGAAGCCAAGATCAATAGAACAAGAGTTGATGGAGATACATGGGAACCCATTTTGCCAACTGGGTTAACCAGTTTTGTTTGGTCTTGAATCTACATTTTGGTGTATATAAATTGAAAACACTAACTAACCACATCCAAGCCTACCAGTCAGCTTGAGAAAATTTCTGCAGTTTATCCAACATTCTTCTCTTGCCTGCCCCCTTTTTTTTTGGGACTGCAATTATTTTTTGTCGTTTGGTGCCTTGGTGGGGTTATTGTTTGGAATAAATATTTATGTTTTTGTTTTCTTGTAAATAAGTAAATACTGTGACTTTGTTTGTTGGTGGTTCATCTGTCATTCAAAGTTTGAGAAGATTTGATTTGCTAGGGGTTTAAGGAGTGGTTTAAATCTAACAGTCATCAGTAGTATATTCTCAGTCAGGATATTATCCACTAAACAAATCAAAATGACAGCTTCTGTTAACAATTTCTGGACTTTTTTTTGTACAGCTGTTGAAACGTGAAGGTGACCATCGAAAATGGAACACGTAATTAATTCATGTAACTAATCCCAATTAGTTGGATGATTCTCAATTGATTGATTGATAATAGACAAAAATGGATCTATCGCGGTAATCAAACCAATCACCATGATTTTAGTAAATTCTTCCAATTACACTGTCGATGATTAGTCTAATACCCTCAAGTTCATAATACAACTATCAAGTTGAAGTTATGAACAAGATATTGAATTTGTCTTTTTGACATGAGTACGGTACTAGAACTAGTGGATTGCTGATAAACAATACTACGTCATTAAACTTATAGCCAATTCATTTTAACTCAGTTAAATTAATCTAAAATAATTTATTTTTTTATTTTTATATTTTTTTATTTGAAACTAATGTTATTTAAAAATTAATATTATATAGGCATAATGATTCATTGAAAATATAATTTTTACAATCTTATTAAATTTTTATGAAGTTTTCTTTTTTAATACCTAGAAATATAAAAATTTATAAAAAAAATTAATAATATTATAAAAATTTACTTTTAAATGAATAATTATATCAACATAATATTAACTTTCAAATAAAATTGATTTTGACTAAAAGTTATGAAAAAATAAAAATAAATTATTTTAAATTAAGTTGATTTAAAATAAAATATATTGGCTCTTAAATTTAAATTTCATCATCATATTTGACTAGTAATTTAACCCAACTTCTCCAAGATGCGGCACCATGAACACTACATTTATTTCCAGTGTCTCGAATACTGACGTATATCGCACAAAACAATGCTTACTGTAGGTGCGCAAGTTTTCACAATTTGTTGCATTACCACAGTATTTCATATGCCAATATTTTTTTATATGTTTTTTCTTTTTTCAATTTGGCTTCCTGAGGGCTGACCTGAAAATAAGGGCTGGCGTTAAAGGGGTGATGGGCCGTCTTTTAAGTACGACTTCCTTTATTTCTCTGATCAGTATAAGAAAAAAAAAACAAGTGAAATATACTCACATATTCGGATATCTTCAAGACAAAAGAAGCCAAGTAAGCCAACAACGGACCTTGGTGAGAACCCAAAAAAAAAAAAAAAAGGTACACTAAAAGAAGTAATTCCACATGAGAAACATAAAAAAAAACAGTTAACTGATGTGGATATCATCATTATCATCATAATACTGCACCTTAATCCCAACTACGTCAGAGTTGGTGGCCTGAATTTCATAGTGTTGATTAACTGTTTAAAGTTAAAAAAACACTGTAAGTTCATGAGAAACCAAAACCAGAGTAAACTAACATTGATGGAAGAAAGAAACGATCATACTGATCATATCACTTACTATGATTGTACTACATTCCTCCAGATATGTAACCATTAATTGACTCTAACATTTCAAACTAGCAATGGAAGATTGTAGCAGATGGCTCAAGAAAATTTGTCAAAAATTTGTTTTTCATGATGAAACCAACACACATTTGTCATCTGGTCTCCAACTTTACACGTAAAATGTAAGCTACGAGTAGATTTATCAAATAATGGGAGCCGACTTTAAAATTCATTTTTGTAGAAAGGTTTGTGAATTTAGCATCTCTACCGGTTAAATAAGTCAAGCCCATAAATTTAGCATTTCTCAATCAATTAAACTTATATGAAGTACTCAAACCTGATATTTCCAAAAAGTAGTAGATGAGACTCCAGCAAAGAAGTGCAGAAGATTATCAGACAGTGACATTGGTGGAACAAAACTAGAGCCACAATCAATTAACTGCAAAACCTTACTAACCAGAGCTCTTCTGTGTGTCTTATCCTTTGTTATTCAACATCTCTCCCTCTTCCCCACCCCCACTTCTGCTATCCCCTTTAGAAGTTAGATATTCCCTTTTTCTTCAAGTAGCTTAACATCTTGGTAGACATTGAACTACCATCCTGAAAATTGGGTACAGTAGCAGGAGTAAACACAACTACAAAGCTTTGGAGATGGAGATATACCAGGCCGTAGCAAACCTCCAAGAATTTCCCACAAGTGCACTTTTTGTTGAAGTAAATGAACTCTCGAACCTTGGGAACTGGTTATATGTATGTGATACCTCTACCTATAACCAATAGGTTTTAGGTTTCAAGAGTTTGCCAATATCATGCTAGAAGTTCAGAGCTAGGAATCCAGCTAATTAGACCTTAATTCATCTCTGTGCCAGCCCAATATAAAGCTTGCTGTGGCTCTGATTCTGGATCCATATGCCCATGTTTCATAAGACTTGAAAGCATCAACCTTAAATTCCTTGAATCTTTCAAGCTAAATTGTGAAGCCAATTCACATTTCAAAACACCCATTCCTTTATGCATTATTTGCATACAATCTCTCTTCTGCGTTTCTTCCCCTGATAAGGCTAAACAACTGATGTAGACTCAGCGACTTAGAACACTTCAAAAGCCAATGACAGGGCAACTAAAGTTATAAGATAGGGCCTTGTTTTTACCAAATGTAAAAGCACAACTAATGACCCATTGTTCGACTTGAAGCAAAGCTGCCACTTCAGGCCTATAGTTTTTTTTATCTTTTTTTGTTGTTTTTTATTTTTATTTTTTTCATGTTCACGCTCATAGCTCTTCGTGGCCACTGAGTGAGCTTTCTTAAGGTATTTACTGTAAAGAATGTTCAAGATCAAGACACACATGCCCCTCAAAGAGCCATTCTTTAAAGTTAAATAAAATTCAATCAACCACCCACAACATTTATCTGTCTATTTCTATCTCACCCTATCTGATGAATAAACACATTTTTGACATATCTATAGTCAAGTATTTCAGACAACAAAATCAAGTTGTATGCAACAAAAATTGAACTGTATCATGCTCAATCCTCTCCAACTTTCCTCTAACAAAGTCAAATGCTCAGGAATATGTAATACCAGGTATGGTAAAACAAGAAAGAAAAGTATACCAAAGTAAACCAGAAAGACCACGACATTAACTCCAACCAAAATCTTTATTGTGCAACTAGCAATGCCAAGTTTCTCTAATTTATTCAGACTGTGACAAACAAGACCATTAAGTTCATCATTCATTTGCCTGAAAAGCACAGAACAGCCATGTCAAAACTCAGAATCTAAATGCTAGAAGCAACATATCCATTTTGGTTACAAATTCTACACAAGTGTCACGTTACACAAGTTTTACCTGTGAACCATGCAAGTATCCATTTTCATCAAAAAATAATGATGAAGTATGAAAAACTTGATAAAGTGAAAAGAAAATCTTAAATTTCAGGGAAGAACTAGCCTCATTAAGTTGCTTTCGGGTCCATCCCTTGTTGCCAAACGTATACCAATTCATCCCATCCGGTGCTCGCCATGAGACCTTCAACAAGCACACTCATGTCCAGGCCAACTGCAAATTCTGTGTGGTGATCATATCTACCCACAAGAGCATCCTCAATCATGAAATCCCACAAACACACAGTCATGTCATAAGAGCACGAAGCAAGCAAATTCCTTCTGTGGGGCGAAAACTTTATCTTCCTCACGGCGTATCCATGCCCATTAAGCACAGCCACAGGCACTCTGTAGTTCCTGACATCCCACATTTTGATACTCTTATCAACACTAGCGCTAGCAATCAAGCACTCATCATACTTATTCCAATCACACGCCAGGATCTCGTGCTCGTGGCCCGAAATAATCATGGTCGAACCAGGTTCTCTAACGTCCCAAATCCGAACGGTACAGTCACCGGAGGCAGAAGCGAACACGTCCGAGTGTTTGGGATTCCAGGCGACGGAGTAGACGCAGTACGCGTGCTCCCTGAAAGTACGAATGGATGTAGGACGATCGAGCGTCCAGAGCTTAACCGAGTCGTCCCAGGAAGCGGAGAGGAATGAATCACGGCGAGTAGGGTTGTAATCGACTGCATGGACCTCGCGGGCGTGCTCCTGGAGTGATCGAACGGGGTTGGATTGAGGCGGGAGAGCGATGTCGTAGAGCTTAAGAGAGCCGTCAGCGCTGGCCGCGACGATGAGGGAATCGTGAGACTCGGACCAGGCGAGGTCGTAGACACCGTCGGCGGTGTCATAGGCGATTACTTCGGCTATAGAGGGGGAAGCGGGGGAGAGGTCCAGAACGTGGAAGCGGCCATTTCCGAGGATGCCGAAGTTCTGGGCGGTGGCGACGGCGAGACGGGACTCGTGGAAAGGGGAGAACTTGACGGCGTAGCCATTGAAAGGGGTTTTGAAAATCGGCATCGTTAATCGATTAATCTGTTTCCTGGGTTTGGGATTTCTAGAGAAGGGATTAATTGATTGTTACAGAATTCGGAAAAAGGTGAGAAGTGAAGTCTTCATCTGCATTTGCGCTTTGGGGTTCTCTAGGTTGGATGATGTTCGGACATGGACTAAACTACACTATTGGTCCCAAATCTATAATTACCATTTCAAATCGGTCATCAACTTCTTTTTTATTTCATATTGGTCTCAAACCTTTATAAAGCATTTTGTATTGGTTCCTAACCCTATGAGAAAATTGAGTTAGCATAGAGATCTGATTTCTAAAGGAAAAAACTGATAATTTAAATTAGCTATTAATCGTAAAAAAATTAGGACATAGTTTAAATTTACTGGAAGATGGTTGCTAAATAGTTTAAATTAAAATTTAAAATTTGATGTTTTACAATTGTATTAGATTTAGCAAATTTTGTAGGGACCAATATATAATAGAATTTAAAGGTTCCAAACTAATTTGTATTAAAATGGAGATTTGAGACCAAATCGTAAAATTAATTAAAGGTTTGGGATCAATAGAGCATTTTACCCTACATATCTGAGTCCAACTCACCTCAATTAGTACCTTAACCAGATGTTGAGAGTTTGAGTAGAGTTGCAACTAAATACAATTTCATAGTTGATGTAGCAGGTAATCTAACTGAGCCTAAGTTCATAAATGCTAGCAGGCGAAAGACCGTTAAATCTTTTATTTAACCTTTGGATTCGAGACTTCATGTGTACTTAAAAACAGATAAGAATTCGGATAAATATGCTTGACTCGCAAAATAAAGAGAAGTTGGATTTTAATATTATACTCCTTGTCACGGTACACTTATTTTAAGTGACAATAAGTACAAAATTGTAACAACTTTAAAATTTGTGGTTAAGAGTGTGTCTTGTCTTGTGTTTGTTATGAGTATGAGGGGCCATTTTGATGTTGCTTTGTGCTTCGGCTTTGACCAGAGTAGCTACCTACATTTGCCTTCTGTGGTAGCGATTACAAGTACCCATGCCCTGTGCACCCAAAAAACTGGACTACCATTCATATGCGTGTCTTAGTTTGCTCCATATACTATTCAGTCTCGGCTGCGTTTGACGTTTCTTATGCATTTCATTGAAGCAAATATGATTCTTATTAATGACGGCGATTAACAATTACTAATTGCTTTTGAAATGAGTATTATAAAAGGTAACTAGGATCTGTAAGAATTAGTCCGTGATTACTCGAGTCATTCGCAATTAATGCCGGTGGTTAGCAAAGCGATAGGTGGCGATCTAACTTATATATGTGGTATGGGTCGATGGTTAAGAGAATTATTGACGTAGGTCCTGTTTGACGTTAGCGTCAGCAATTAGTGTTAGAGTTTTGAAAAAGCTATCCAATGGTAGCTTTTAGCTTTTAGCTTCATCGTTTTCATCTCAACCGTTAAATAATTTATCCAAAACTCTAACGCTAATGACAAAAGCTGTTCCCAAACGAGGCCTAAGTTATTGTGAGTTAGTATATGTAAACTTTGGTGTTGTGACTGGTGGTAATATAAGCACTTAAACGCAACAAATATAAGTTGAGGTCTGCACTAACTAAGTTGACAAATCTCCAAAGCTATGCAACTTAAAAAAGCACAAGAATCAGTTTAAAACCACTATGAGGTGATCTAGGGGTGGGCATAAGTTGGGTAAACTTGTAATCCAATCCAAACAAGCTCTATTGAGTTGAGTTGAGTTAGATAAAAATTGATCATGGTTTGTGGGTTTGTTCCACATATAAAAAAATCGATAGTTTTTTGGTTGGTTCTGGTTCCATATGAAACCAACTCGAGATATATATATAATTATATAATACAAAATATAGTATTATATATATATAAATCTTTATTTATTTCTTTAAAGAATTATAATGACCATTTTTTATTTTTATATTAAACTCTTAAACTGATGTCCCAAATTGAAACAGTATGAAAGTTGTGGGATCATTTATGAAATTTTTCCATATTCACTTAAATCACTTCACTTCCTAAATCGATTACTCCTGAATCATTTTGCTTTTGATCTTCCATTCCAAGTTACTCTCTACGACACAATCATCATATTTTTTTTTTTCATTTATGAGCCATGTGAAACTAAAAATTCATGACATCTATACATTTTAGGTTTTGATACTAATGAAGATAGTCTTAAAAACTCAGCTTTCTATATTGAATGTCATACCAATGTTGGAATTACAGAAATAAAGTAAAGTAAACTGGTTAAGATGAAAGATACTCCACAAATAATTCTTTTGAATTATTTTGGTAAAAACAATATTTTAAACTCTCTTAAATGTGTCTAAGTAGATATATTTAAATATTAATTTAATTGTATATTATGTTGAATATTTCATAAAACTGGTTATGAATGTAGTTTTATTGAATTTGGGTGTTGTTATAGGTATATGGTATAAACTAAAAAACCCGAGAACCAGAACTGAAAAAACCAAAACCATGGTTCTAGTTTTGTTCAGTTCTTGGTTCTCGGGTTAGGTAGAAAAATTTTAGAACCGAGAACATTTCAGGTTAGTTCGGTTCCACTACAAAACTGAACCAACCCGACCCATATTCACCCCTAAGGTAATCTTATCACGGGATAAGATCAAAATCAATTATATAACTTTTATAATTTTTTTAATTAAGTCCTATATCTTTATGATTTTCTATTTGAGTCATATATTTTAAAAAACATGATCTCTATTAGTCCAATGGCCAGAGAACTTGACGGGAAATCTTACGTGGCATGTAATGGCATTATCTTTTGCCTAGATGGCAAAAAGTAGGGTTGTTCTTTTGCCCACTTAGCACATATAGGGGCACTTAATTACAAAAAATAAAAGCTTTATGAAAATTTTTTACAAACACAGAATTATATATACTTAAAGCCTAGTTAGAAACAAAAATCATGTTTTATCTTCTCCTACCTCCACGAGCGTGAAGAACATGAGTAGGTCTGGTAAAAGCTTCTAACTCCTTTTCCTCGTTTTCTTTGTCAGCCCTAACACTTTTCCTTGCAGCATCCCCTTAAAATCCACCCGCATCTCGCTCTACCCCCAAACCAAATCCTTTATCCATATATATCTCTCTTAGACCAAATGTCGAATGCCTTGCAAGCAAGCGAATCAGCAGTCACTGGAGAAAGAGATTCAACCTGTTAAAACCCTAAATCCCCTTCAATGGACTAGCACGCCTAGCTCGCCACTAGATTAATTCTCAATGCTGAACCAAAAAATCATCTGTGTTCCTCAACCCACTTTGTCTTTATCTGCCTACATCAACATTGAGCATAATGGTAGGATGGTGTTTGGGATGTCAGGTAACGGTATCCCGATTTTTGGGTCAAATATGTGTTGCTCATTTCAGTTAAGCTTTTGGCTTGTGTTAGGTATAAGATTTTGGGACTCTGTTTTCAGCTTAGCTTTTAGGAGAAATAGGAGCATGATAGAAAATCCCTTGATGACATGAAGGATTAATAAAGTTGGACCTTTTATTTTTTTTTTATTTTTTTTATTTTTTGTTCATGTGTGTTGCTTGCTGGATTTCATGCTTTATAACGTCTTGTTCGCACGAGTTTATCAAGTAACAGGTTTCATGATTGAGGTTCAAATCAAACACCTTCAACAAATGGAGAACCCAAACTGGGAGGAAAATCACTCGACATCTCTTCATGATCGCGTAGAAAGGAGAAGATAAAATATGATTTTTATCTCTTGACTAGGCCTCAACTGCGTATAATTTTGTGTCTGTGAAACATTTACATGAAATTTTTGTTTTTTTTACAATTAAGTCCACTCACATCTGACAGCCCCATTTTTACCAACTGGGCAAGAGACAATGCCATTGTGTGCCATACAAGACTTCTAGTCAAGGCAGTCCACTATGGGACTAATGTTGATAACATTTTCGAAGTAATAGGATTCAAATAGAAACTTGTGAAGTTATAAGACTCAATAACAAAATTTGTAAAAGCTATAGGACTCCTTTTGACATTTCGCCCTATAGGGTGTGTATGAAAGTTTTGTTGCTGAATCAAAAAGTAAAGGAAAAAAAGAGATTACACACTACATAGGGAGTCCTCTAAGCGTGTTATCTTTGTCCAACAAAGTCCTACATCTTTTCGTATTTTTATTGGATAAAGACTACTTTCCGTACTAAACATTTTACAACTTTTTTTTATTGAAGTCCTAGAATTTTGTGGATTTTTATTTGAATCTTAAAACTTATAACACCTATAAACAGTTAGTCTTAAAGTTAATTTCAAAATCGGTGGTTAATGATTTAAGACTAACTATTTACATATTTTACAAGTTTTAGAATTTAAATAGAAATTCACAAAATTTTAAGATTTAAATAAAAAAAAAGTTACAAAATATTTAGGACCCTCAGATAGCATTGCCAGGATAAGGAGTTTTATCATTTAAGAGTCTAAGCCCATGTTTTCAAAAAAAACAAAAGAGCAGAAAATGATGGGCTTTTGTGTTGATTGAATGCTGCAGTGGCCTTTGTAATTAGGGATGACAATTGAGTGGGTCGAGTCAAGTCATTCAGGTTCGAGTCTAGTTGAGTTAATATGAATTTGGGTCTAGATCGGGTCATTTAAGTTCAGGTTGATTTCAAGTTGAGTTGATTTTGGATTCAAGTTGGGTTGGGTCGGGTTTATTTGGGTTTTGGTTCACTACAGGTTAGATCAATTTCAATTTCAGATAACTTCAGGTCAGGTTTCGGGTCAAATTTGGGTTAACTTTTGTGTTCGCTCGGGTTACTGGTGTGTAGGCCAAAATGATTGAATCAATTCATTATTTTTTCAATTTTTTTTAAAATTTAAATCAAAGAATTCAATTTTTTATGTGATTTAATTTAAATTAATTTTTATTTTTTTAATATAATTAATTAAAATTTTCATAAAATTCTTCTTTATTATCGTTTAGTACATATTCAAGTAATTTAACATTGTTAGTAATACTTGATTGTTTTTCTAAACCCATACCATTCAACTATCACAATATAGGTCATTCAGATCTTCACCCAACTATCACCCAGACATACGCTACGACAATTTTGTTATGCTTATGTTTTGATAAATATTTTTTGAAATCACAACGTAATGCAAATTAAGTTCACTCTTAGTCACTAAACTGTAAAATTTGATAACTTTTGGATAAAAGTGCCAAGATTTTAAAAGTTTAAGGACTTATGTTGTAATTATTAGGGGTATTGAAATAAAATTTTTTAAAATTTAGGTACCTTATTACATTATACTTACATGTTTAGGGATGAATGTTGTAATTTTAATAATTGCTTATTAAGATCATTAAACTTACTAAATATAAAAAATTACTTCTTTTAAAAGAATTCAAATATGAGACTTACTAAATATGAAAGTTTCTTCCTCAAATATAGTACTCGCAATATATAGAAATTCTCAAAAAATAAAAGTTACTAAATATAAAAATTTCCTCTTAAAATATAAGAATTACTAAACATGAACATCTGAAAAAAAATGGTACTACTAAATATGGAAGTCTCCTCCTCAAATATGAGACTTACTAAATATGGAAATACAGAAAAACGAAAGTTACTAAACATGAAAATCACCATATTTAGGACTTACTAAATATGGAAGATAATGAAAAATGAAAGTTAAGATTTAGGGTTAAGGTTAAAATCAGGTCTTGTTGGGTTTAGTCATCAGGTCATCTCGAGTTCGGGTCAAGTCAATCTCGAGTTTGGGTCATTTTAGGTTTAGGTCAATTCAGGCTCGGGTCATTTCCAATTTTGGTCATTTAGGTTCAGGTTTTATTTAGTTTCCTTTTAATTGAGTTCGGGTTTAGGTCGTTGACTTTTTTTATCAAATCGGGTTAGGTCGGGCTTGAGTTTGGGTGAGTTAGGCCAGGTCATAAAGTCGAGTCAAATTTTGTCAGCCCTAATCATAGCCTTAATTGAAAGTGCATCTTCCAAAGGCTTGAAAATGGGTTGAATTTCAAAGGTAGTCACCAAGTTATAGATATTCTACCAAACCTGTTCCTAAAATTTTCTTCATTACCATTTGGGCACTTCCATAAGTTCATTATATTGTATCCGTTTGAGTAAAAGGTGAAATTATTATACGCCTAGGTTATGCAAGTCAATATTTTGTGAAATCATACGTTTAAGAAACAAAAATAAATACTTTATTACATATGTCATTAAATGCTAAAGTCTAAAAAACTAATAAAAAGGCTTAAATGCAGCAGCACTCAAACTTGACTAACTCGGACAAGGTAGTTCTTCACCTTCAACTCAATCCATTTGAGTTCTTAGACACTGTATGATAGTACAAGTTAGTTCAAATGCATGTACGTTACTAGGCATCATTATATGCCTTGCTAATATAGTGTAAGAACCATAGTGCAAATGGTTGAGAGAACCTATGGGTTTATTGGTGAGTTTGCAACACTGAAGAAATGACTGATGGTGCCCTATTTTGGCCAATGAGCACTTAAGCATGCGATGTAATAAATGGGACCCCGATAGGCTTCATTGTTGGAGGCTAAAGGATGGTGCTAGAAATTGGATCTCGTGTCACAATGTAAACAAAAAAATATTCTTTTTTGATGGTTAAAAGCTAACTATTAACCATCATGTAAAATACTTTGAGTTGGTTGTAAGTGTTGCCCAACTTTGTACTAATAAAATTTATAGATACTTTCCTCTTTTAGAAAGAAGTAGATCATGAACACTAAATTGAAAGCTACAAATTTCAATTTTCTAAAAAAAAAAAATATTGCCTGATTTGGTGTAGTCACAAATCCAAAGTGGCTAAGGCCATTTACCTTGCTGTTCTCTTGCTTAGATTGATTGATATAATCTTTTAGATGGAAGAGAAGCATAGCAAAAAAAATTTAAAAAAAAACAAATGCACAGTTAAATGTGGAAAATGAATCATGGCCAATGACTACGTAGGTCTTGGAAGTGGATAAAAATGAATTATGTAAGAATGATTAAGGCATCAGAGCTATTTTGTTACATCCATAAGTTTTGAGTAATTCAGGCACGCAGAAAGAAGATTGGAGTTTTACTGGGATTAGACCATTAAATCTTTAGTGACTTTCCATTTAAATTCTAAAACCTTATGAATTTCTATTTGAGTCCAAAAACTTGGGGAGAAAAACATGTAAATAATTAATCGTAAGCCATTTGTTCTGAAGTTAACTGTATGATTATGTACTTATACATTTTACAAGTTTTATGACTCAAATAGAAATTCACAAAATTTTAGAACTTAAATAGAAAATTAAAAAAGATATAGGACTAAAATTGGTATTTCACTTATTTTTACCTTGGCCAAAGTGCACCAGTAACCCTCCAACTTGGCTAACTTACACGAGTTAATCCCTTAACTCCAACTCGATATATTTAAGTCCTCAAACTTTGAGAAATGGTATAATTTAGTCCAAGACACCTCATGGTCTTAGGGGCAAAATTTACACATGATCCATATGTAAGGTTTTGAGAGCCAAGCAAATGCAGTAGAACCTAACCGAAACCTTCCAGGATCCAAGTGAAACAGAGTAAATCAGGTGTTCAAAAAATTTTATACTTAGTCGGCTGAGATCTTTTACCCAAATATTGAGTTAAATCACAAACTTGAATAGTTGATGTATGCAAGCTCTCTACGGTATCCATACCAACTACTTGGATCACCACGTCTTTACCACATTCTAGCAGGTGCGTTCCTCTTATACCCACAGTATTAATTTGCATCCTCTGAGGAAAAGCAAGAGGAGAGTGCAACTGGAATTTTTCATAACTCTTCTAATTTCATCCTTAGGGAAGCTAGGGTTGAAAAATCCTTACTATATATATATATATATATATATATATATATATATATATATATAGTGAGGCTTAACTCTCAAGGATAATAGGTTTCAAAACCCTAGTCTAATTAGGCCTAATTTCAGGCTTTATAATAACTCAACCTTTGAGCTAATTATTAATCTAAAAGTATCTTGAAACCAAAACCAAATAATTTGGCCAACACACTTGATAGCCGAAGTGCTATCGCCCCGGCCACCTAAAGACCCCGGGAAGGAGGGAGCCAGACACCTGAGGTACACTACCTCAGTAGCCCGCCAATACTAACCTCGAGAAACTAGCGTATCGACTCCCTCAGGAAGGCGACCGAACCAGCTTCGGGGGATAAAAACCAGCCACCTTCTGCAGGAGAAAGCCCCCCGAAGGACTAACTTCGGAGCCAGTTAATACCCCGAAGTACCAGTCTAACTCCGGGAAAATGCCTCTCACTCCGAAGGGAGACATCAACTAAGAGGACCTCGGAGGTACGGCAGGAGCCATCAAGGAGTCTCTGACATTCTGCCCGCACACCCTGCACGCCGCCCTCACACACACTCTGACACGCCGCCACAGCCTACGTCCTGTCATGTAGGGCTACGCTTGCCGCAGCTCGCGGCCCGAGGAGCCTACAGGCGGCTAGGGGCCCCCACGCCCAGAAATACGGATGGTATCCGTCCATACACGTGTTACGATTTGAAGGGCTCACCCCCTCTTATATATATCAGGGGAATGGTCACAGGCAGGGGGGGATCTCTCTCCTCTCTCCGCCCTGAATCCTCTCCTTTCAGCCCCCAGGAAAACACGGTAGGTAAGAGTCTTTTGTGCTTACTACTCCCTCTCCATCTCTAAAAGCACTGACTTGGGCGTTGGAGGCTCCTCCCCGGAAAAAGACTCCGGAGACCTCCTAACCCATGTTTTCTGAGTGTTTCAAGCAGGTCTTCCTGAGGAATCCCCGTTTCGGGCTCTCTCCCATACCGAAAGTTCTTCTCGGCCTCACCGTGCCTGCCACACGAAGATGCTGCCAGCCATCACAGGTGATCCACACAGAGCACCTTCTATCGGGACTCGCTTGCACCTCCTGAAGTCCCTGCTGCATTCACCACGACACACAGTGGAGATGATGCTGATGGGCATCATTTGGGGCCGTCTGTGGGAAACACTCCTAGGTCGTCGTTGTTGAAACTCAGCGTTCTAAGGACAAGGAACTTCCGAGGTCCCCGTCCGCGCTAGAGGTTCAACTGGCAACCGAACAATTGCAGCAGGGACTTTCTTTCCCGAGGATGAATGTCCTCCGACTATTACCATGGGCTTCTTGCGCGAGTTCCCACGCTCTATCGTGGTCGAAATGACGCAGCAGTTAGACCGAAGATAGTCGCAGCCAAATTCGGGCCGAAGGCCCTCTTCTCTAGTACCCCATCGGGAGAAGAGTCCCATGTAAATTCACAGGAGTGTGGAAAACGGGGATCAATGAGATGTGTCCTCGACGGGAAGCATACCCCTCGGAACACGACCTACGGGAAAAACACGGTCAAGATGACCCAGACCTCCCCGTCGAAGAAGTTCCGCACCCAAAGAAAAGTCGCCGTCTCCTCGGCAACAAAGTCAGATACCCATTGCCCCAAAAGGCCGTTTACGCCTTGGTACTTGCAGGCAGAAGGCTGCGACTTTACTTCCAAGGACACGCTATCATTGTCCGGAGTGACCCACCTCTGCACAACGCCATGAAAAAAAGTAGAGCATTCGGGAAGACTATCAAAATGGTGCATCGAACTCGGAGAGTACTACATCACGTATAAGCCTAGAAGGGCAATAAAAGCCCAGGCACTAGCAGACTTCATTGCCGAAATCCCAGAAATGGAAAATGCTGAAACCAACGAGGGAGATCGAGCGAAGGTAGATCCAGAGTGGAAACTCCCTGTCGAAGAAATCCCAAGCGCAGAACAGCAGGGCGCTGGAGTAGCCCCTCGGGGGCCCGAGGGCAGTAAGGCCACCAAAGCCATCAAATTTGGTTACCAATGTGTTGGGCCATCCGAGCATGGCAACGCTAGGTACAACAACCTTGGACAAAGGGAGGAAAGATCCTACAAAGAGGTATCTCGCAACTAAAGAGTCCCGAAAATCCTCATGAAGTGGCGAAAAGTGCAAAGATGTTCCGGACGATATTCCCTAATTAAAGAGGAATTATATCGGCAGGGGTACGCAAGTCCGTTACAGAGATGTATCGGTGGAAAGGGTGCAAGACAATTTGTCCAGGAAGCGTGAAAAGGGCCGAAGACACGCCATCACCCAAAAGACTGCCTTCGAAGTTGGTAACCCCGGAAGATTACCTTTGCCCTTTTGTAGTATGGGGCATAGACCTAACCGGGCCACTCCCGACAGCACCCAAAGGAGTGAAGTTTTGCGTAATAGCAGTGGACTACTTCACTAAGCGAAATGAGGCAGGACCCCTAGCGACCATTCCAGCAAAAGATATACAAAAGTTTGTCTGGAAGAACATGATATGCAGATTTGGCATATCGACGGTGATAATGGCCGATAATGGTTCCCAGTCTATGGACAAGGGATTCCAAGAATTTGCCACTGACTTCAGAATAAAATTGCACTTCGGCCCACTAGCTCGGCCCCGGAGCAACAGACAAGTGGAGGTAGCCAACAGAACCATAAACGAGGGACTATAAAAGAGGTTGGGGGAAGCAAAGGGAAATTGACCAGGAAAACTTCCTACTGTACCAAGGAGTTATCAAACAACTCCCGGAGGGGCCACGGGGGAGACACCTTTCTCACTTATCTCCAGTACAGAGGCCATTATCCATTTGAAGAAGTACCGCCACCAGTTAGAATATGAGTGTTCGACGAAAGAGGAAATGACCTCGGGTTGAGAACTAAGCTCGACCTAGTTGTCGAACACAAAGGAATGGCCGAGCTCAGAAGAAAGACCTTTCGGCCAAAAGGTGGCCATGAGAGCAAACCTGCGTGTTAGGCCAAAAGGAGACCTCGTCTCCCGAAAGGCCGAGTTTGAACCCCGAAAACCGTTCCATGGGGTACTTCGGCCAAACGGGAAAGGGGCCTTATTTGGTCCTAGACGAGGTCCGAAAGGGAGTATATAAGCTTGGCGACACCGAAGGAGGAAAACTGAAAAATGCATGGCACTCGGATGCCTTAAAGAAATTTTATACTTAGAATTTTAGATGAGAAATTGTACAAGTGAGAAATTTTTCTAAGTACAGAAGTTTTCCCCTATCTGAGAGTACTTGCCGAACAAAGCTGAAGCGCGCACTCCCGAAAGTCACGTTTTCCTTCTGAAGATGATTGGGTTATACGCCCAAAAAAGGTGAAGTCTATCGAATACAGCAGACGAGGGCAGGCTAAAATTTGCCTAAGGGAACTTCGCCAACAATGAACGTTTACCCGAAGGTTGGCCGATGAAACGAGTAAAGTGTACCTCTCCAAAGTCCCCTGACCGAAAGTGGTTGGGGCAACTAGGAAACAAAAAATTGCTCAAAAGACTTAACCAAATTATGAAGAAAAATTCATTGAAGAAGGTCTTGGTACAAGGAGAAGGTTACAATAAGAAAAACACAAAGAAAAAAGAAGAAGACAAAGGCCCTAGAATATTTAAGGGACCCCGGTGTCATGGGAAGCTCCAGCTCTTGTGTCTTTGGCCGCCGCCTTCGGTGCAGGAGGAGGGGCAAACGGCAGGTTAAGGAGCTCGACTTTCGACCAAGTCCACCGAGGACCCTTGGAAATATCCAGGGCAGCTAAGAAGGAAAGGTCGAGGTCCGGATATTTCTTCAGAAATTGGTGACGAGCTAGGCAGAATCCGTCCTGAAAGGCAACCTTGGTTGCCTGAATGGCTTTGTCTTTTTCTACGTCCAAGTCGTCCACCTCATTCTGAAGATCCGAAACCTCCTTCCGAAGATCTGCAACCTCCTTCTCCAGCTCCTTTATCTTCTTCTTCTTCTTCGAACCCTTCTTCAGCGAGTCGACCTTGGCTTGAAGTTCGGCGTTGTCAGCAAGAGCCTTCGTCAGAAGAGCAGCTTCTCTTTCTTTCTCCTTCTGAATAGCCTCGTTGGTGGAGGTTAAGCTCACAACCTTCTTACCAAGGTCGGACATCTTCTTGGAGAAATCCTTCAAGAGCTCCTTTTGGCCCTTCAAGAATTCCTCCCGAAGCTTGGCAACCTTCTCCTTGGCTATTCGGCTCAACTCAGTGTTCGTCACAACCGAGTTAGCACAGAGGACCTTGGCCTTCACTAATTTATCTTCGGCCCAAGCTCGGACCGAAGACTGCTTTGCTGCCTAAGCTCGAAGGTATCCACTATACCCAGGAGCTACAAAAAAAAAGGTACTTAGTGAAATTTACACAAGGAAAACCAAAACACTTAGACAAAAAAGTGGGAAGAAAAACGAAGAGGCCTGAAGAACTACCTGGGCAGCATGCTCGAAAACCTTAGCGGCAAGGGTATCCTCGAAGGCACACTCCTCGGCAACTGCCTTGAAGGAAGCCTGAGTGAGCACGCCCATCGCCATCTGGGGAGCCATTTCTCAGCAATCCTCGGAGAACAGGTTCATGTTCTCCGTGAAAGACCAGAACGGCTCCCTTGGGACTTTGTCCTTCGAGATGTGGGAATCCCGAAGAGCCCGCCTTCGAGCATGCTTAACCATCCAAGCTGAGGGCGCCAGATCCTCTGAAAAGTTGAAAGCGTAAGTTAGATAAAGCTTCTTAACTATACAAGTTATGAGGATACGAGTATTAAAAAGGGGTAAGAGACAAACCAGGCGCAACCTCAGCAACTTCGTCATCGGAGTCCCGGACCTCCTCCACATCGGCAGGAATATATTTGCCTTTATCCTTTCGGCGTTTTTCCAACTCCTCGGTAGAGGGACTCCCTGCTAAAGAGCCTAAAAGATCCACTGACGTGGTGGGACTCAACGAAGCAGGAACAGCGACCACCCCGGCAGGAACCTCGGCCGCAGTTTCAGGCTCGGCGGGAGTTTCAGGCTTGGTGGAAGTTGCAATGTCACCGCCGACCTCCGCCGCATCCTCCGGGGGTGGAAGAAGGATGTCCTTCTTCGCCTTTTTAGACAAAGACGGTCCGCTCCCAGTAGTCTTGCGCCTCTTGGAGACGCTTTTCTTTGTTTGTTCTCCCTTCTCGGCCTGACCAAGAAAGAGAGACTTATAGTAGGCAGCAGACTCGTCGCCCACCTCTGAAAAAGAGGGAAAACATCAGCGTGAGTCCAGACAGGCACTTATGTTGAGAACTTTGAAAGGAAACTTACTTTCGAAAAAGGCTTCATAAGTGAGCTCGCTCCGAAGGAGCTTTACTAGCCAAGAGTCCTTCCCCTCGGTAGCAGGAGCTGGCATGTCGAGACTCGTCTTATGCTCCTTAACTACCCCCAACTCCCGAAGGACCTTCTCGGTCATGAGCTTCCACATGATGGGGAAAGGGTAGAGAGAACGTGGAGGGACCTCGGCATCCTAGTCGGCGACAGCTTGGATACGTCTGTCGAAGTCCTCAAACCTCGCTACCAACTCGGGAGTTAGCAACTTCTTGGGATCCACGACATCCGTCACCAGCTTTCCCCGAGCGCACTTAGTCGAAACATGCGACCAAGCCTCCGCCACCTTTAGGAAGAAAAACTTCCTTTGCCACCCCCATAAGCTATCCTTGGTAGCGAAGGTGAACATGAATTTTTTGCTCCCATATCCCCGAGGTAGCGTAAAATAAAAGCCACCCTTCGGAACCGGATAGAGCTTGTAATACTGCATGAACAGGATAAAATGGGGTTCTACCCCGAAGACCCCGCACATGCAGAGAAAGGCGTTGAAATAGCAGTAAGAGTTGGGAGGAAGCTGATTTACGGCTATGCCATGAAATTGGCAAAAGTCGCAAATCATCTTCGTGGGAGGATACCAAAGTCCGGCCTTCAGTTGGGCTTAGAAAACGGTAACCTCGTCATCCCAACTCATAAAGCTAAAGTGACCAAGGCGGCGTAACCTCGTGGTGGCGTAGGAGGGAAGGACAAATTTGGCTGTCCACTTCTCTAATTTCTCAGAAGTGAAGCAACAAGAGTGAGACATAAGAGGCTGCCAGCTCTCGGGAATAGGCGAAGACATGGTTGGCCAAAAAAGAGACTTCGAAAAGAAGAAAAACAACTTCGGGAAGCTAAAAGAAAAGTAGAAACCGAAGGATCTCTAGAGTCAGAACCCACTAAAAGTCTTGCCAAAGTCAGGGTTTGTGGACGCCGTCGTGAAAGGTAGCCGGAAGAAGCGTCGCTGTTAATACCGCCGCAAAAAATGAGAGAAGGCACAAGAGCAAACGAGAGCAAAGTGAGAGCACAGAAAAACAAATGAAGAGTATGACAGGAGGAGGCTTATATAGATCGAGGAAGGGTAGCCGGAAAGGGCGTCATAATTGCTGCACGAAGGCGAAACGTCGCCATAATTGCCCCTCGCGTGCGAGAAGACATACCCATCCTAACCATCACCTGCCACGTGTCGACCGTCACGAGAAACTAGGACGCGTTTTTCTGACATCTTGAAAACCTGGGTGCACCACTCCAGACTGACATGCCTAGTTTCAAGACATGACGGTCCGCTAGCTTATGGCAGGAAAAGTAAAGAGGTTGGGTATCTCGAGAACACCAAAGGGCAGACAGGTGACACTTGTCCGAACAAAGCATATCCCCTAGGTGGCGAAGTGCCTCCCCTGCGAACGTCACACTCCGAGTCCTGAAAAGCGCCCCCAAAAGGACCACTAGCCGAAGCCTCCACTCCGGCTTGCCGAGGTGGGGCATGTGATAGCCGAAGTGCTATCGCCCCGGCCACCTAAGGACCTCGGGAAGGAGGGAGCTAGACACCTGAGGTACACAACCTCGGTAGCCCACCAATACCAACCTCGGGAAACTAGCGTATCGCCTCCCTCGGGAAGGCCATCGAACCATCTTCGGGGGATAAGAACCAGCCACTTTCTGCAGGAGAAAGCCCCCCGAAGGACTAACTTCGGAGCCAGTTAATACCCCGAAGTACCAGTCTAACTCCGGGAAAAGGCCCCTCACTCCAAAGGGAGACATCAACCAAGGGGACCTCGGAGGTACGGCAGGAGCCATCTGATGCCGGTCAGCATCTTCGTGGAGTGACATTGAGACTTGTAGAGGGACTTCTTGAGAGGGAGACCGCCCGAATGCCAGATTACCCAGGGGAGCGTGCCTGAAAAGCTTAGAAGAGGGGGTCAGAAGGTCCCCGGGGTGTGTTTCCGGGGAGGAGCCTCCGACGCCCAAGTTAGTGTCCTGAGGGAAAATAAGGGAGGAGCATTGAAAAGCAGAAAGACCTTGCCTGTTTGTGTTTTCTCAAGGAAAGGAGTCTGCTCAAGGATCCATCCTTTGCCCAGGTTTATTTTCTGGTATTTATAGGAGTATTCAGCCCGTTCAGATCATGACACGTGTTCGGTCATATCTTTCCTGAATTTCTAGACATAGAGGACAAGTAGCCGGTGGCAGGTTTCTTGAGCCTTGAACCGAGACAGGTCATGATGGGACCTAGATGGCGTCGGTGTGTCAGACCACCGTTTGGGGTGGCCTGTAATGTCTGTAGGGGACATGTCAGAGGCTCCTTAAATGCTCATGCCGTACTCCCGAAGTCCCTGGACAAGGTCGTCCTTTGGTGCGGACGATGCCCCTTCGGGAAATATGCCCGTAGTTCGGCGAGTTCCCTGATTCAGGGTTCCGCCTTCGGGGAGATACTCTTCGGCTTGCAATAGCTGATTCTCCATCTTCGAAGGCGATCTGTTTAGTACCTCGGGGGGACTAATAGTATCCTCACGTTCCCTGACACTCCGAGTTCGGGTCAGATAGAGGCGATAGCCCTTCGGCTATCACATGCCCCCATTTGGAAAGCCGAAGTGGAGACTTTGGTTTGTAGTCTTTCCGAGGATGCTCTTTAGGAATTTTTAGGGAGTAAAACTTGTGCCGAAGGTACACATTTTGCCCGAAGATATGGGCTGTTCGGCCATGGCCTGTCTTTTGGTGTCTTCGAGGCAACCTACTTCTTTCCTTTTTCTTTTTGCAGGTTTGTGTAACGTCGCGTCTCATGACCAGGCGTGTCAGTTTGGAGCGGCGCGTCCCAGCTTTTTAGGGGTGTCAGAAGGCGTGTCCCCTATTTTGGCACGGCAACTGACATGTGGCACACTGTCATTAGAGGAGAGTCGCGTCGGTTACAGAGGGCGAGTCTTTTCGGGCACAGAGAACAGTTATGGCGACTGTTCGCCTTCAAGGGGTACTTATGACGTCGGTTCGTCTACCCACCTTCGGCCTATATATAGCCCATTCCATCATAAGTTCCTTTTTTGGTTTTGCTTCTGCTTTTTTCCCTGCTTGCAACTGTTTTTTCCCCTACTTTCCGCGGTGGTGCTGTTTGACAGAGTTTTTTTCCGGCAATCTTTCACGACGGCGACTTCAAACCCAGATTTTGGCAAGTCATTTGGTGAGTTTTTGATTTCCAGAATCCTCTAATTTTTAGAGTTTTTCCTGAAGTTGTTTTCTTTCTTTTTTCCAAACTCGTTTCTCAGCCAACATGCCTGTTCCCGAGAGCTGGCAACCCCTTTTGTTTCACCCTTGCTGCACCACCCAAAAAAAACTAGCCAAATGGAAGAAAAAGTTCTTTCTTCCTTCGTATGCCATTACGAGGTTGCCACGTTCTGACCAATTTTGCTTTTCGAACCGTAGTAATGAGGTTACCGTTTTCCGAGCCCAACTGAAGGCCGGACTTCGGTACCCTCCTCCGAAGATGATTTGCGACTTCTGCCAATTCCATGGCATTGCCGTAAATCAACTTCCGCCGAACTCGTACTGCTATTTTAACGCCTTTATCTGCATGTGTGGCATCTTCGGGATAGAACCCCACTTTGTTATTTTTATGCAGTACTACAAGCTTTTCGTGGTCCCGAAGGGTGACTTTTATTTCATGCTACCTCGGGGATCCGGGAGCAAAAAATATATGTTCACCTTTGCCACCAAGGACAGCTGGTGAGGGTGGCAACAAAAATTTTTCTTTCTGAAGATGGAGGAGGACTGGTCGCATGTTCCAACCAAGTGGGCTCAGGGAAAGCTGGAGATGGACGTCGTAGATTTGAGGATAATGCTAACTCCGGAGTTGGCTCCTATCTTCGCGGACTTCGACGGACGTATCCGCGCTGTCTCGGACTAGGGTCCCGAGGTCTCCTCACGCTCTCTCTACCCCTTCCCCATTAATTGGAGGTTAATGACCGAGGAGGTTCTTCGGGAGCTAGGGGTAGTGAAGGAGCACAAGACTGACCTCGAGATGCCAGCTCCTGCCATCGCCGGGAAGGATTCTTGGTTGGTGAAACTCCTTCGGGAGGAAATTACTTACGAAACTTTCTTCGAGAGTAAGTTATCTCCGGCTCCCTTTGTTATGGTTTTCATCTTGGACTCACGCTGATATCTTTTTTCTTTTCCAGAGATGGGCGACGACACTACTGCCTTCTACAAATCCCTTTTTACTGGCCAAGTTGAGAAGGGTGAGTAGACAAAGAAGGCTGCTTCCCGAAGGCGGAAAGCGACTGGGGCTGGGCCTTCGGCCAAATGGGCGAAGAAGACTATTCCCCATCCTCATTCAGAAATTCTTGAGGAGGTAAGCGAGGAGCCCGAGGTTGCTGCCATTCCGCCGCCCGAGGTCGATGCCGACGTCCCCCCGACCGACGTCCCTCCTCGGAGCCCTACCTCGTCGCAGGCCCTTCTGGATGCCCTGGTAGAGGTTCCTTCTGCCGAGGAGCGGCGTAAACGCAAAGGCAAAGGGATCTCCACCGATGAGGCCGCGGACTCTAGCGATGACATCGTCGAGGTGCCGCCAGGTTCGCTTTCTTAGGCAAAGTGTGATGTCTTTACTTTTTGAATTTTGGGATGTACTTGTCTTGACCAACTTCTTATTTTTGCCGTGCAGGGGAGTCACTTACTTCGAGTTGGGCGGCCGAACACGCCCGGAAGCGAGCCCTCTGCGATGCTAAAGTCCCGCAAGGGAAGATCCCGAAGGAGCCCTTTTAGTCGTTTACGAAGGACATGAATTTGTACTCCAGAGACTGCCAGCAAATGGCCAAAGAGATCTCGAAGGGGATGCTTACTGAGGCCTTCTTTAGGGCTATTGCAGAAGCTCATCCGGGCGATGACTCCCTCGCCGCGAAGGTTTCCGAGCACGCTGCCCAGGTATGCTTCACGCCTATCTTTTTTCCCTTCAATTTTTTCTAAGTGTTTGGCTTTCTCTTTGTCTTACTGACCTCGCCTTTATCCCTTTGCAGCTGCTGGGGTACGCCGGTTACCTCAGAGTTCGGGTAGCCAGGCAGACGACATTCCCATGTGTTTGGAATTGGCTATCAAGAACCTGCAGCTGGCTGATGCTGCAGAGAAGGAGGTTGCTGCCCTTCGGGGGGAGTTCCAAGAGGAAAAAGAAGCACTTTTGAAGGACTCCTCCCAGAAGATTTCTGAACTCGGCTCCCAGGTGGCGGAGCTGATTTCGGCAAACGAGGTGCATCTAAAGGAGAAGTCGGAATCTGAGGCTCTCCTGGCGAAGGAGCTTGTTGAGAAGGCTGAGCTCCAAGCCGAGGTCGATTCTTTGAAGAAGGAGCCGAAGAAAAATAAGATGAAGGCACTGAAGAAGGAGGTCGCAGATCTGCAGAATGATCTTGAGGAACTTGAGGTCGAGAAGGACAAGTCCGACCAGATGGCCAAGGTCACTTTCCAGGACGGGTTTTGCCTTGCTCGGCACCAAGTTCTTCAGAGGTTCCCAGATCTGGACCTCTCTTTCTTAGAGGCTCTAAACATTCCCGAGGGGCCTCGGTGGTCCTGGTCCAAGATTGAGCACCTGAACTTGCCTTCTTCTATTTCAGCGCCAAAGGTGGTGGACAAGGACATAAGGGCTAGTGGCTCTCGGGACGCCGAGATTCCTTAGTTTGTTCTAGGACTCCTTGCCTTTTTCTTCTTCTTTTGGTACTTCTCCTTCTCTGTAAGCCGATTCACCTTAATGAAGATTTTTTTGGCTAAGTCTTTTTGCGAGTTGTTTCGTTCTCCCCTTTGTCCCGAACATGATCGCTCAAGGGACTTCAAAAAATCATACCTGTGCTTATTTCGGCGAGCACCTTCGCGAGATTTTTTGTTTCCCATTTTTCCCGAACGTGATCACTCAAGGGACTTCGGGAAATCGTATTTGCACTTATTACAGCGAACGCCTTCGCGGAATTCTAGCTTGTACACTTTTTATACTTGAGAATTTTTCTAAGAAACTTCTGTACTTAGCATATTTTCCAAATTTGTACAATACAATTCTTCCGCGAAACCTTAAGCATAGAATTTTTTCAAGGCATCTGAATGCCAGGTATTCTTTAATTCTACGCCTTCGGCGTCGCCGAGTCTGTACACGCCTTTTCGTACTTCGGCAAGAACCAAATAAGGTCCTTCCCAATTTGCGTGAAGTACTCCGTGGGAGGGCCTTCGGGGTGTAAAGTCAGCTTTCGGAGAACGAGGTCTCCTTTCTTGATTCCCTTTGGCCTGGCTCGCAAGTTTATAGCCGTCGCTACTCTTTGCTGAAAAGCTTTTCTTCTCAGCTCAACTATTTCTCTGTGTTCGCTGACAAGGTCAAGCTTGGTTCTTAAGCCGAGGTCATTTCCACTTTCATCGAATACTTGTACCCGTACCGACGATCGCACGACTTCGATCGGGATGATGGCCTCTGTACCGAAGACGAGTGAAAAGGGGGTCTCCCCTGTGGCTCTTCGGGGTGTTGTTCGGTAACTTCATAACACGCTTTGGAGCTCTCCCGGCCATTTCCCCTTTGCTTCCCCCAGTCTCTTTTTTAGACCATCTTTTATGGTCCTGTTAGATACTTCTATCTGCCCGTTGCTTTGGGGATGAGCTACTGGGGCGAAGCGCATTTTTGTTCTGAGGTCACTGATGAATTCCTGGAATCCCTTGTCTATGAACTAGGACCCATTATCAGCTACCAGTACCCTTGGTATGCCGAATCTACATACAATGTTTTTCCAAACGACCTTCTGCACTTCTTTTGTCGAGATCGTCGCCAGAGGTTCTGCCTCAACCCATTTGGAGAAATAGTCTACTGCTACCACGCAGAATTTTACACCTCCAGGGGCTGTTGGGAGCGGCCCAATGAGGTCTATGCCCCAGACTGCGAAGGGCCAAGGATAATCAGCTGAAGTCACCAACTCCGAAGGTGTCCTCTGGATATTTGCGTATCTTTGGCAATTACCGCATTTCCGGACGAACTGCCTAGCGTCTTTTCTCAGGGTAGGCCAAAAGTATCCTTGGCGAAGTATTACTGCTGCAAGGGCGTCGGCTCCGATGTGCGAACCACAGGCGCCTTTGTGTACTTCTTCGAGGATCATTTCAGTATCCTCTTCGCCAACACACATCTGCAGTGGATTTGCATATCCCTGCCGATATAATTCTTCGCCAATTAGGAAAAATCGGCCGGAGCGTCTTCGGATTTTGGCAGCTTCACTGGGGTCTTTGGGGAGCGTATTGTCGGCGAGATATCTTTTTATTGGGTCTTTCCAGCCTTTTCCCGAAGTTGCTATGCTCAGCACCGTGATGCTCGGGTGGCTTAGCACCTCGGTGCATATTTTTGATTTTTCCAAGCAATCTGCCTCGGCATTATCTCACCGAGGCATGTTTTTGATTCATACGATGTCGAACTCTCAGATGAGTTTTGCCAGCAATTCATGGTATTTTGCCAAGGTTGGGTCCTTTGCCCCGTAGTCTCCTGCCGTTTGTCGTACTACCAGCTAGGAATCACTGTGGGCTTTCAAGTTTCTTATGCCAATTTTTCTGGCCAGGCGCAATCCTGCTATGAGGGCTTCATACTCCGCCATACTGTTAGTGACGTTAAAGTCGAACTTGATAGCTTTCATCACTTCTAGGCCTTCAGGATCCCTAATGATTATGCCAGCTCCCTGGTGTTCGGACCCCGAGGCTCCGTCAACATGCAAGGTCCATTCGGGCTCACCTTCGACTGGATTCGGGTGGCTATCCTCGGTGGTGGGTACTTCGGCGATGAAATCTGCCAGTGCTTGAGCTTTTATGGCTTTCCGAGGTTCATAAGTGATGTCGTGTTCGCCAAGCTCTATGCACCACTTGGAGAGCCTTCCGGAATGATCGACCTTTCTCATGACATCCCGTAGTGGTAGACTACTTCGGACGATGATAGGGTGAGCCTGAAAGTATGGTCGTAGCCTTCTCCCTGCCAGCACCAAGGCGTATATAGCTTTTTGCAACAAAGGATACCTGATTTCGGCGCCATGCAGGGATTTGCTTACGTAGTAGACCGGCCATTGCTTCGGCCCCTCTTCTTTCACAAGGACCGAGCTCACAGCCTTTTCTGTGACGGCGAGGTATAGCACAAGGGGCTCTCTCATGCGAGGTTGTCGCAGAGTGGGCAGGCTGGCTAAGTAGATTTTGAGTTCTTCCCAGGCCTTTTGGCAGTCTTCATTCCAAGGGTGATCATTATTTCCGAGGTTGTTTTCCTCTTTTGCTGCCTTAGTGAGGACCTTGAAGAACGGTCGACACCTGTCTCCATACCTGGAAATAAACCTACTAAGAGAGGTTATCCTTCCAGTGAGTCTCTGCACATCCTTTATTGTGGCAGGAGTTCGGAACTCGAGCAGAGCCTTGATTTTTTCTGGGTTAGCATCAATGTTTCTTTCTGATACCATGTACCCAAGGAATTTTCCTGAGGTCACTCCGAAGATGCACTTTTCGGGATTGAGACGGATCCCGAAGGCTCTGAACTGGTGGAAAGTTTCCTTTAGATCTGCGACGTGGTCGTCAGGCAGCTTGCTTTTGACTATCATATCATCGACATATACTTCCATGTTTCTCCCTATTTGGTCGTTAAAGACCTTGCTCATCAACCTCGGGTAGGTGGCTCCTGCGTTTTTAAGCCCGAAGGGCATTCTGACGTAGCAGTATGTTTCTCCCTCAGTGATGAAAGCGGTTTTTTCCTCATCTTCGGGGTCCATCCTTATTTGATGATACCCACTGAAGGCGTCTAAGAAACTTAGGAGCCCGTATTCGGCAGTTGAGTCTACCAATTGGTCTATCGGTGGGAGGGGGTATGAGTCTTTTGGGCAAGCATCGTTCAAGTTTCTGAAGTCGATGCACATCCGGAGCTTACTGCTTCCTTCTTTTGTGGCAATAACCACATTGCTCAACCACTCAGGGTATTTGACCTCCCTGACGACACCAGCGTCTAACAAGCGCTGCACTTCGGTTTTGACAAAGTTAGTTTTATGGACCGAGATGCTCCGTTTCTTTTGCCGAACAGGTTTTGCCTCGGGATTGACTTTAAGGCTATGCTGTATTACGCTAGGGTTTATCCCTGGCATATCTTTCTGCGAGTAGGCAAATAGATCTTTATTTTCCAGTAGAAAATATACAAATTTTTTCTTGTCACCTTCGGCCAAGCTCTTCCCTATTCGGGTAGATTGACCTGGGACAAGTTCTACTGTTTCCATTTCCGCTTTCGCGGGATCTCCTTCCTTGCCCTTCTCTGGTGCCTTTGCCTTCATCGTTTGTGCGAAGTTGTTTGCCGGAGCTTTTCGTGCCTTTACGAACACCTTTCTTACTTCGGCTTGATCTATAAAGATCTCTGCATCTCCATCCTTGGTGGCGAAAGTTACGGTCAAGTACTTCACATCAGGGCAAATGTGCAGATTTCCCTGTGTCTATCTCCCAAGGATGGCGTTGTACGATGAAGGGACATCCATGACAATAAACTTCGCCATTATGGAGGCGTAAAGTTCAGCAGTCCCTTCTACCGAAGTTCCTTTCATCATCAAGGGGAGATCGATCCATCCGAGGACAGGCAGTTCGGACGGTCCTACCCCGAAAGTAGGCGAGGTGACGGGCTTGAGGTCGCTGCTAGATATGCCCAAGTTCGGCAGTAAGTGCGAGAACAGGACATCAGCGTTCGATCCGTCGTCGAGCAGCACTCTCTTGACGTCCCAGTTCCCTATCCTCGCCATGATCAGCAGCGGATCGTCATGGGGAAAGATGACGGTGGATCCATCCCTGTGGGCCAGTTTCTTTGTCGGATTTTGATATTCCATGACTGCTATTGCTCTGGCCTTCCTCTTTCTTTCCAAGGATGGGAGCCCCGTTGTGATTGTTTATATTACTCCTACCGGAGGTGGAGGGCGTCTCTTCGGATTTCGGTTTCTCCGCCTGTCAGAGTCATAGTCCTCATCTTCGGCCTTTTCTTCCTCATCTTTTCTTCCCTTCGGGGAAGGCATCCGCAGATATCGTCGAAGTTGGCCCAGTTTTATTAGCGACTCTATGTACTTCTTCAGTTGGAAGCAATCTTCGGTGTCATGGCCGTGGTCGCGGTGAAACTGGCAGAACTTCTTTATGTTTTTCTTGTTATCAGCGGTCATGGCCCTTGGCCGCCGAATTTGCGTCCCCTGCCTTTCCATCATCATGAGGATGTTTGTCCGTGTAGTGTTCAGGGGTGTGAAAGCTGGGAGTTTCCTTCCCCGCATTCTCCGAGGTCGGCCTGCCTGTTTGGTTGGATGTCGAGTTTGCTGGTTGGACCCTTCGGCGCGGGCGTGATCGGACTTCGGCCCACCCATTCTCAGCTCCTCGGCGGTCATGTGCTGTTCGGCCCTTCGGTAAATTTACCGAGGGTGTCCGGAGGGTCCTTAGAGAACTCGTAGAACAACTGCGAGTCCCTCCAAAGGCCCCGTGTCATGGCGAGAATGCGTATTTCGGGCTGAAAATCCAAGACGCTCAAAACTTCCCTGTTAAACCTTTCGACATAGTCACGGATGGTTTCTCTGTTTCTTTGCTCTATGTCGAACATCTGTACAGGCATTTTCGCCGTTGGCCGACTTCCAATAAATTGCTGTGTGAAGGCCGTGGATAACTCCTGGAACCCCGTGATGGTTCCTGGAGCCAATGAGTTATACCACGCAGTTGCTGGTCCTGTGAGGGTGACCTCAAAACATTTGCACAAGGCAGTATCATCGGCCCCGTGCATTATCATGCTGTGTCTGTACTTTGTCAGATGGGCCTGTGGGTCAGTGCGGCCATCATAGATCTCCAGCCGAGGTACCCTGAAGTCGCCTGGCATGGCTGCCTCAACTACAGTTTGGGTGAACGGGGACTCATCCTCACAGAAAGTTCCCAACAGCCTAGCCCAGACGGGTTTGCGGGCTACTTGTTTCTCCACCCTGTCTAGTCTCGCTAGTATCCTCTCCATAAGGACCGTGGTGTTAGGCTCTTCCTCTGGGAAGGGAGATTGCCGGCGCCTCTTCGGGGAGCGAGCTCGGCGTCGAGGGGATAGGGACCTCGCCTCAAGCGACGAACTCCTTCGTTGTGAGACTTTGGGTCGCTTGGACCTTGTTTGTCCTGCAGGCCGTTTCCCGAGGGGCATGTTTTCCGTAGAGGACTCTTCACGTGGGTCCCCGCTTCCCGAACTATGATGGGTCGATTTAGGGCTTTTCTCCCGAGGGCGTCTTGGTGAAAGAGGCCTTTGGGCCTGACCTTGTTGTGGCCACCTTCGGTCTATCTGCTGTGTCATCTCAGCCATGACAGAACGCTGAAAGTCCCGTAGAAAGCTCATAGTAATGACTAGAGGACGGTCTTCCTCGGGCGCAGAAGTCCCTGGGAATGTTTGCTCAGCAGCCGGTTGATCCTCAAGCACGGATGGGGACCTCGGGAGTCCCTTGTCCTTAGAACGCCGAGTTTCAACGACGGCGACCTCGGAGCGGGTTCCCACAGACGGCGCCAAATGATGCCAGTCAGCATCTTCGTGGAGTGACATTGAGACTTGTAGAGGGACTTCTTGAGAGGGAGACTGCCCGAATGCCAGATTGCCCAGGGGAGCGTGCCTGAAAAGCTTAGAAGAGGGGGTCAGAAGGTCCCCGGGGTGTGTTTCCAGGGAGGAGCCTCCGATGCCCAAGTCAATGTCCTGGGGGAAAATAAGGGAGGAGCACTGAAAAGCAGAAAGGCCTTGCCTGTTTGTGTTTTCTCAAGGAAAGGAGTCTGCTCAAGGATCCATCCTTTGCCCAGGTTTATTTCCTGGTATTTATATGAGTATTCAGCCCGTTCAGATCATGACACGTGTTCAGTCAGATCTTTCCTGAATTTCTGGACGTAGGGGACAAGTAGCCGGTGGCAGGTTTCTTGAGCCTTGAACCGAGACAGGTCATGATGGGACCTGGATGGCGTCGGTGTGTCAGACCGCCGTTTGGGGCGTCCTGTAACGTCTGTGGGCGACATGTCAGAGGCTCCTTAAATGCTCATGTCGTAGTCTTGAAGTCCCTGGACGAGGTCGTCCTCTGGCGCGGACGATGCCCCTTCGGGAAATATGCCCGTAGTTCGGGGAGTTCCCTAATTCAGGGTTCCGCCTTCGGTGAGATCCTCTTCGGCTTACAATAGCTTATTCTTCATCTCCGAAGGCGATCTGTTTAGTACCTCGGGGGGGGGGGGGGGTAATAGTATCATCGCGTTCCCTGACGCTCTGAGTTCGGGTTAGATAGAGGCGATAGCCCTTCGGCTATCACCATTAAGGAGTTTCTGACATTCCGCCCGCACACCCTGCACGCCGCCCTCATACGCACTCTGAGAAGCCGCCACAGCCTACGTCCTGTCATGTAGGGCTACGCTTGCCGCAGATCGCGGCCCGAGGAGCCTGCAGGCGGCTAGGGGCCCCCACGCCCAAAAATACGGATGGTATCAATCCATACACGTGTTACGATCTGAATGGCTCACCCTCTCTTATATATATCAGGGGAATGGTCACAGGCAGGGGGGATCTCTCTCCTCTCTCTGCCCTGAATCCTCTCCTTTCAGCCCCCAGGAAAACACGGCAGGCAAGAGTCTCTTGTGCTTATTACTCCCTCTCCATCTCTAAAAGCACTGACTTGGGCGTCGAAGGCTCCTCCCCGAAAAAAGACTCCGGGGACCTCCTAACCCTTGTTTTCTAAGTGTTTCAGGCAGGTCCTCCTGAGGAATCCCCATTTCGGGCTCTCTCCCATACCGGAAGTCCTTCTCGGCCTCACCGTGCCTGCCACACGAAGATGCTGCCGACCATCACAGGTGATCCACACAGAGTACCTTCTGTCGAGACTCCCCTATACCTCCTAAAGTCCCTACAGCATTCACCACGACACACAGTGGAGATGATGCTGATGGGCATCAACACTCAAATAATCTAATTGGCTCTAAATATGCAACCCAATAGGCTCCTATCATATTGGCAATAATCATAAATCACATTTATGATCACAAACAATGAGCGGTGTCTAATAACACATCATTACTACCTAAGTGACAAGATAGTTGATGATTCAACTAAATTTCTATTATTATTATTCATATATGTCATCATCCATTTGTTTAAGATATCAAGACCGAGCACGAGACATGGAATGTGTCACTCTTGTACAGCTCAATTTAAGGTTTTTTAATTACTGAGTAAATTAACTAAAACTGATGACATTGATATCCCATATCAACTCATCTGAGCATAGTCATGTATTTTCTCAGTCTCATTCAATCAAATAGCCCAAAGATATCACTCTCATTATATAAGAGGAACAAATTTCATTTTGATCATACAAAACGCTCTGCATGATATGTAACATATCCAATGACCATCTTAATGTTTACTCAGTTACGAACAATAAAGGGAAGTATCAAAGTATGTGACTTACATGTAAGGAACCTTAATTACCTTAGGTCAAAGGACTACATATATCATGATCATTATGTGAATCATTTATGATACTCATATAACGATCCATGTTGCATTCTCATATCAACTCATCTGAGCATAGTCATGCATTTCCTCAGTCTCATTCAATCAAATAGCCCAAAGATATTACTCTTGTTATATAGGAGGAACAAATTTCATTTTGATCATACAAAACACTCAGCATGATATGTAACATATCCAATGATCATCTTAATGTTTACTCAGTTACGAACAATAAAAGGAAGTATCAAAGTATGTGACTTACATGTAAGGAACCTTAATGACCTTAGGTCAAAGGACTACATATATCATGATCACTATGTGAATCATTTACGATACTCATATAACGATCCATGTTGCATTCTCATAGTGGGTCAATCTAGTACACAAGTTCTCTAACTTGTACCCATATGTAGACTACATATATCATATTAGTCTCCACACATGCTAGTTTTTATGTATTATTGCAGCCCACTCCATAATAATATTATACCAAAAACGTTTAAGAATACTATTATTCTTATTCTGGGGTTATAATTATATTTTATTATATCACACAAAAACAAAGCAATAAAAACAATTACTGGAATAATACCTCAATAAAATATTATGACACAATGTACAAAATACAATAATCTCATGACTGGCTTTTGGATACAACACTAACACCTTAATTTTTATTTTTTCCAAATATAAGTAACTGAACTTCATTTTTTATTGTTTTAGTCCACATCTAGGTTAAATTTATTTAGTTTCATGCGTTTTTGTTATTTGTGAAGTACCATATAACTGATAGTATTTTATAGAAATACTTAAAGACTTATTACAACTGAAGAGTTATAAAATAAGAAAATTATTATCATTAATTGATCAATTAAAAAAAGTAAACCAATTGATTTTCAAACATAATTAGTTAATTTATTAGTTTGATACTCATTGTGATGCTATTATAATAACTATTATTTAAAGTTTGTTGTTTGAGTAATTACTCCCTCCATCCAAAAAAAAAATGATAAATGTTCCTTTTTGAGTTATGCCAAAATGAATTGTTTCCTTTCAGGAAATTTTTTAACATCTAATTTACCTTACTATCATCATTTAAACAAAACTCACTTTACACAAAGTCCAAGAATTGCACAAAACCCAAAAAGAAATTTTTTTTATAATCCTCATTTAAACTCTCATTACACAAATCCCAAAAAAATTTTTTTGTTTATTTTAGCTTCAAGGGTAAAAATGAAAAAGATAACATAAATTACACACATTTTAATCTCCGTGCTCAAAGAAACGCATCATTCATATTAGGGTGGAGGGAGTATTATATTATTGGCAATGATTTAAAAAATTTTAAAGACTAATTGTATGGGAAAGAGTTCTAAGTTTTAAAATAAATTATTATAACAAAGATAAAAAAACAATTTCCTAATATAGTCATTTAGTTTGAGAGACATTTACTATTAGATGAGCCTTTTTTATAGCATATGCAATAAAACTATATTTTTTAAAAAATAAAAGAAACTAGAATTTTTTATATGAATCGCATATGATAATACAATATAAAGCAAGGATAATTTATGGTTAAAAAATAGATGCAGAAAGTTAAATTGTTGTTGGGAGGAATGGGTGTGTAATCCTTGACTAGCCATTTCAAATTGGATAAATTAGGTCTGTTTGCTTGGAAGTAGGGGCTTAAGGACAAAATTGGTGGAGTTGGATACATGATGCATCAGCTTTAGCATCTTGTTGGAGCTAGTCTTGTGGGTATTGTGCTATTGTACATTTTAAGTTTCTTTCAATAAAGTTCTTGTTATAGTTCAAAAAAAATATGGTTTATTATACTGGAACACCTCTTAATAATATAAAAAATATATAGAAATAAAGAAACTTAAAATTTGTAAGATTAATTTGTTTATTCATAAAAAATTATTGAAAACAAATAAAAAGTACTTTTGTACAATATACATAATACTTTTGTACAATATATATACACATACTCATAGACAAACTACAAAAAAAACAAATAACTTGTTAAACAATATTCTAAAAGTGCTTTCAAGGTTCTTTGATTTATCAAATTTTGATTTGCAAAAAATTTTAGAAAATCAGTATTAATAAAAATAAGGACTTTTAATTATGTCTTAAAAATCTCTATCAAGTATATCATAAACTAGTTTTAGCCAATATTTTATAGAAAGATTATATAATTGTAATATAAATAACATGTATTTATATAAATTTTGCCTATTCATGCACTAGATCAATCTAAAATGAACTGCAATTACATAAACATGAACAAAAGAGACATTAAGGATCAGTTTTGAATTTTTCCCATAACATATGAGTTGACTTGGACCAACTCGTGTTATTTCTCAAAGTTTGAGGACTTAAATACACTGAGTTTGGGTTGAAGGATTGACTCACGCGAGTTAATAAAGTTGGAGGGCTACTGGTGCACTTAGGCCTTAATAGTATCTGTGACCCTAACATTTAGTTATTGTACGATTTTGGACCATAATTTTGATATCTTACAAAGAAAGTCTCTAACATTTAAGTGTTCCATTTTAGATTTTTTGTAGATGGAAAACTTTAGTGTGAACGAAAAAAGACAAGTGGCTTGCTAGCATGGATGATTTGCCATGATGACAATAAATCAATTGCTATCGATAATGTAGAAAAGGAAGAAAAAAATTTAAAAAATAAGAAAATACAATGCGATGTCGTCTTTCTCCCATCATTCGCGTTGCCTTCCCTTTCGGCAGCAATAACATCAGCCTTTTAAGGACAATCCGCTGCCACCAACTGGGGTGGCATGGCTGCTCAGGGGACCGACGACCTCATCGATGCCATCCCTAAGGCAAGTAGCCACCGTCTCCGGTCCAGTGGTCTTCTAAAACTTGCGACTATCGCAGTTTGACGGCGATATGTTTGGAGGGCATAAACGCCAATGAATGGCAGTAGAAGTGCTCCTCAAAGGCTCTTGATCATCATCAAACAACTCCGGCAGGCTAATTTCACATTAACAACAACCATTTACAAAAATTAAGCCCGTTTATGCAAAATCAAGATGAAATTTTGGATGAGAAGAAGAAGAAGAAGAAGAACACAAAGAAGAACAAGCTGTGAATCAACTTGGGGCGGACAGCTCGGCTTAGGTGAACAATGCGACAAGGGTGATGTTGGCATGATGGTGTCGTGTAAGGAAGGAATGGGAGGTGGCAAAAGTGATTTATAGGAGGAGAGTGCAACAGAGGATGGGCAGACGATGCAAGGAGGATTCTTCAATGGAGAATCGATCTACAGCTAAAGAAGTGGATGAGGGATGATGTTGCAAAGGGCAACATAGGGGTAAGGTTGTCGTAGTGGAGGGTTCCGGGATGGAGAACGATGGTGTTAGAAGGGAGCTGAAGGTGGTGAGGTTAGTGTAAGGGAAGGTTTTAATTTTTTTTTTTAATTTTTATTCCTTTTCCACATCATCCCTAAAGTTGATTCATTGTGCCATCGTAATAAAATCAAGCACACTGGCAAGCCATGTGGCATTTTCCATCCATGCTAATGTTTTTCATTTACAAAAGGTCCAAAATGAATGCTTAAATGAGGTTATGAATTTTCTAATATAAGAAATCAAAATTAAGGTCTAAAATGGTACAATAATTAAAAGTTAAGGGCTACAGATGTAATTAACCCTAAATCTTAGAGATGTTTTTAGTAAATTCTCAGTGGCCTTTGGTTGGGGTAATGCCGTATCCAACCGCTATTTATGGTAATGACTAGTGTATTAGTCTGCTCCTATTCCTATACCACTAGCCTTTTTCCTTTTCTTTCTTTGTTTTTTTTTTTTTTTTATCAGAGTTTTGCCATTCATTCCATTTTCTCCATTTAGTAATGCTAAATCATACAGTTGCTTCCATTAGGTTTGGCCATAACTACGTTTTTTTTTCTTCCCTACATGATTTCAAAACCTACATGCTAAGCAAAGTGTCAAATACTGTTATCGTTAGGTATACCGCATTTCATATTTTTAAAATATATCACATAATATACCGTACTGCATACCGTTACTATTTTCACAAAACAATAAATGGTAGAATATTAATTTAAGATAAAAATAAATTTAATAAAATTGTTTGCACATTTTTATATGTATTTTAATTTTTCTCATCATAATTTGTCAAATATAGATAAAATATATATGATAGAAGATATTTTTTATACAAAAATTATCAAAAAAAAATGTTATATATAGAGCTAAATAAATATTACTTGGCAAAAAAACTTATTTATTCGTACAAGAAAAAAAAATAATACTTTAATAGTCACAATATATTTGTTAATATTTCATTGTGTTCTTAGATGGCTCAAAGTATAATATTTTGATGTAAAATGACAAAAAAATATCTCATACATGTTTGCGAAAAATAGAATATTACGGTACATACCTCACAATATTTATGGTATACCACAGTTTTTTAACAAAATATATATAAAAAAAAAATGACTAGTATGTGAAATATTGTGACTGCGGTATTTCTTGTGATAAAATGATAAAATATGAAAACATTTATATCACATATCGTTTACCCGCCGTAAGTGGTATACCGTGATATTTAATTTTATAATGCTGGGTAAAGTTAGTTACTTGGAAATTATTTTTTCCGCAAGATTAAGAGAAATGTAGGGCAAACAGAATGTCTAAATTGTGCAAAAAGAATACTAATTACTAAACAATTTAAAGTAACAAGTTTTCGGTAGTAACATTATGTCGTTAAAGAATAGGATGAAACTGTGTGTCAATTCTGTAACTAAATTTCGACCAAATCCGAAGGGTACTAAGGGCTAATTTTCAATCCATTTAATTACGTAAATTACAGAAAACATGTTGAGAGTTAGGTCATAGTACAACTTGTCTTCCATGGTAGTAGAAATCTATACTTTACTTAAAAACTATAGCATTGTAGACGATAGTAAAGTGAAAAAAAGCTATTTTATATTTAACCAGAAAAATATTTAAATCAGATTAATGTTTAAAGGTCTAAGTTTAATAATTACTAGAAATTTTTAGATTATAATTTTAAAAATTGATATCAGTAATTAACAAATAATGTAAGGAAGAAACTCATATTAAGAGGGAAATGATTTTTTCTGAAATGTGAGATAAATTGTATTATTTATTAAAAGTAAAGATATTTTTTTGGGGAAACTTACCAAACAGCTATGAGGTTTAGGCGAATTTATACTTTATCCTTACTATTTGGAATATCTACATTTACCCCTGCTCTAAAAGGTTAACTTCGTGATTTACCATGATGACAGAAAAAGAAAAAGCACCTGATTTTGCCTCCTAGCATTCTTCTATAGAAACTTTGCCCCTTGACTTTTGCAACTAAAAAGTCAGCCCTTGTCCTCAACTAGACCCATCCAATTCTTGCTTCTTATCTTTTTTTGTTGAAAATTACTGTTTATGGAGCACTAAGTACAACTTTCATAGTCCTTGTCCTCATAGCCTTGATGTGATTTTTGAAACCACTAACCGTAAGTGTACGGAGTGCGTTGAGTTAGAGCAAGAAGAATATCATCTCACGATAATTGATTTTTATTAATTCACAGTTATCACTACTTCAAGTCAACTTTAACCGAACAATCAAGATTGGATGAAGAGCTAAACAAGTAAATTAAAAAGTCTAAGCTAACTAAGTGAAATGTTTCTAATCTATGATGCAACAGTGTAATGCAAATTTGTGATTTTTTTTTTTATCAAATTATGAAAGCACATTTCTTATGGTTCACTACTTGACCTAATTAGTTGATGAATTTACGTTAATGGTTTGGTTTTCTACTTGTTGGTAAAGTTAACTAATTGGATACTTACTCTTCTAAATAAAAGGGTCACTCTCCTAAGCTTAGACTAGAACCATTTGAATTGCTAGTTCAAGAGAGGATTATCAAGCTTAATCTACATTTATCTAATGACCTAAACTAGTTTCCCAGCAAGTCTATAGTCATCACACTCTTCTCCTAGTTCCAATTGCATTTAATCTTTTCCAATAGTTTAAAAGCAATCCATGGTGCAACCAATTGTGGCCATCAATAAGCTAACACTACAATAAGCTCAAGAGAAGAATAAACAAGTATTTGATGGAAAACCAAAGCCACATAACCATGAATTCAACTAGCTTAATCAACTCAAGTAGTTATATACATAGAAAGTGTCAACAAAACTACTTTATAACTAAGCTAAACATGTCCATGAAAATACATAAAATGGTGTCCATATCCAAGTACAAGAAAAAAGGAAAGAAAGAACCCAAGTGACTAATTGAGCTTGGCTCTGCAAGGCTTCAAGAAACCCCCGAGTGCTCCTAGCCTCCTTCAAGCAAATCAAAACAAAATGCCTCCACAAATGATGGAAAAATGCAAGAAATGATGTAGAGTGAAAAACCTAGCCCAAACTTAGAATAAGAAGCGAATGAATAAATTCCAGGTTTTTCCAAGTGATAAGCCTCCCATCTTCACCAACCACCCAAAAGGATGAAATCTCTCCATCAATTGTAAGTCTTAATTCAAAATAGGAGATAGGGAACCACAAAACCCAAATATAGGGGCGTCAGGGTGCATAAACGGCCAACTTGGCACTACAATACCCAAAACACGAAGGTTCCTGGTGCCATAGAGCCACAACATCGTAGCTCCTAGGAATCGAAAGGTGCTTTAAAATTGTTGAACTATGGGGCTATAGCGGTAATGAACTATTCGTCCACACTTTTCATTTTTTGTTACACTGGCTTTCAGTTTGATCTGATGCTTTGGGTCCCTTTTTCACCTTACAAAATAAAAGTCCAAAACAAGAAACGGCAGAAAATATGTTATGGTGATGTAGAAAAATATGCTTGAAATTGATAAAAGGTTAACAATTTTGACCATACAAATTAACACTGATCAAGCATTCACCAACACTACCCGCAAGGCCTCTTATCGACTCGGGCACCACCTCTTTCGCCATTTCCCTAGATGGGTGCTTCTTCAAGACTAACTAGGAGGCTGCCAACTTATTCAAAACCAATAATGAAGAAGCAATCATCGTCTCTACCCTAAAGGATGTCAACGTCTTGTAGCCCTTTTACCTCACTGCCAAAATCTTCGAGGAGGAATCCACTTACACCTTCGACCTAAACCACTCAGGCTTCCACTTCTTTCCCATCTAAAACAACTACTTTGACCTTCGTCGAGCTTCCTTTTTTGTCACCACTGACAAGTATGTCCTTCTCAACAACTTTAAAGCCGATTCCAACTCCACTAAACCAAATCTCAAAAAGTTCCTCATCAACATTGGCTCCCCTAAATTTCCCCTCAACTTCGTCCCCATGCACCTTCATCAACACCCTCGAGATTGTCTCCACCTCAAACTCACTCATTGCTGACTAGGGCACCAGCCTCTTCTCTATCAACACCATCATTAGCCTTCTCAACTTCGGCTGCCAGGTCAATGTACAGCTTGGGCGGATAATTTAGAGTCAATGGATAGTGGGTCGAATAAGACAGTGGGTTCTGCAATGATGTTTGGGGCTTTCATTGGGCTTGGTGTAATGGTGATAAGATGGAAGTGACAAACATAGGACTGGCAGAGAAGGAAAGCTTCTCATTGTGGCTGCTACTAATTCACGCTAGTGACATAAGCTTTATGACCAACAAAGCCCATGTGCACAAAAGCAATTTCACAAGATGAGCATTTTTTAGATAGAGTAGGATTAGTGGATCGAGGAAACAATGAAGATGGCAAAGGGGTTTAAAGGGAAGGTCATGATCATTACAACTTCCACCCAAGGCATCGACTTTGGGATCCTCGAGTGCCTCAACTTAGGAGGGCATAGCTAGTTAGATGTACAAATCGAGGGGCAAAGTTGTTATGGAAGAAGGGTAGAAAGGCAAAATCTTGTATTTTCTCTTTCTTGTCATAACGTTAAATCCCAAAGTTAACTTTTAGGGGTAACTAGTAAGTGTAGGTATTTCAAACAGTGAGGATGGATGTATATGTTCGACTAAACCTCTAATAAGGTTTTGGTAATTTTTCCATTATTTAATTTTTTTCAGAAAAGATGTTTATCATGAAACTGATCAATGAGTTGAGACAAGCACAACACAGAATACCCTGTCACATTAGATGTTGATACGTAGAGAATTTTGTAGCTAAATTCTTAGCACAGGAATGAAGGGCTTCATATTAACTTCATTCTTGAACAGAGAAGCGTTACAAACATGAAAAACCTAAGGACCCTCTTTCTCCATACCGGCACATGTTACCCACTAACATCTACATCCTAGCAATTTAATTGGTGGGCCATACCCCTACATGGATGGGACTATATTGCTCTCATCAGCCACCAATTGTTTAATCAAGCTTTAGCCTCCAAATCCATTATCTATTCATTTATTGTGGATATTGATTAAAAATCTTGAAGCATTCAGCTATTTTAGTGTTCATTTGTCCCTAGTTGTTTCGTAGAGTGGCAAATGGGACACATGAAGAATGTAAGATTGGGTTCAACTCTCACCTCACTTATTTTTTTTTACTTAATGTCATTTATATTGATTTTATAGTTTTTTGAGTTTTGAACAAACTGACATTTCCCATATATCTTAGATATACTATCTCCTAACCTGTATTATTGTACAATGATTCTAATTATAAAAAAATTGTCCCATTTTTAGAATGAAAAGAGACAAAAGTAATAACTTCATTGTCTCTCATAAAACTATAGTATACCTCTTTTAGTTAGATTAGCTAGACCAATTAAAATCAATTTTTTAGAGAATATATAGATGAGTATGTTTTTTTTTTTAAATGTGATGATTAGAAGGTTGAAATTGAGATGTTTGAGATATATGATGCTTGCCAGAATATTATACTTCAATTACATAACATCCCATCGACTTATAGAATAATTTTAATAAAACCAAAAAACTAGAGCATATATGGTTTATGAACATCATGTGCTAGATTATAAGTGAAAGTTAGTTTATCTCTAAATCAATTATAAATTTTTTAATAAGTATATATGACATATTTACAAGCTCGTTTTATAAAATATCATGAAGGAATAGGACCAATTTTATCTATTTTGTCCCTCATTCCTAACTTGGTTGATAAAAAAATATAATTTCCACATCCCATGCCTGGGTTTGAATCTCCTCTCACATTTTCCTCCCTTAAAAAATTATTTACTTGTAGTAATAGATAATTCTGAGTAAAAAAATACTTTATCTATTTTATAGAAAATAGTTTGTTCCCTTCCAGTTATAGAGCCTACTTAAATTTTTCACACGTATTTTAAGCGATATGTTGGGGTAGACACACATAGATGGTCAAACTCACACATCTTCAAACGGATGTATTGAAAGAAACAAGCAGGAAATTTTCTTCTAATAAAAAAAATTAAATAATGAGATAACACTAAACATTTTGAATCAAATAAGATACTTACAATTACCTTCCTGAGATTTGTCATAACTTACACTTTGTTCCTTTATTTTTTAAAACCTACACTTTACCCCTTATTTTTTTTACACTATATGATAAGAACTTTTAAAACTCTAATTTAAAGTATATGATAGCCATCTTTAATTAATTTTGATCTCTCTAATATTTTTTTATAATTAATAGATATTTTAAATTATTATTTTTTTCTTATTTGTAAATGCATTTTATTCCTAGTAAATGCATATCAATATTTTTTAAAAATTACTAGAATGTAATTACCAGATAATTTAAATTATGGTTTCACAAGTTGTTGACAAACACTGTAAATGAGGTAGAGGGAAAAATGTAGATTTTTTAAAATAAAGGGGCAAAGTGTAGGTTAGGCCAAATTGCAAAGGGTTTATGTAATTTTCCCAATCAAATATTGGTGAGAAATCTGTAGTTTTACCCTTCGGCTTAAATCCCCAACCGACCTTCGAGACTATGAAAAACCTAGCTTTTTGGCCCTTGAACTAAAATTGATTCCCAAATAGTTCTTAAAATATCGAATTGTGCCTAATTGGCTCTTGGATGGCCGCCCATGCTTGACGACGATTACTATTGCTAATGAGTAGATCTTGCATAGTTTCAGGTGGTGAAGCCGTGAAGAGAAGCTCTATTGTTTCATGTTCCTACACAAACTCAGGAGGCTTACAAATCAAATTGATTCAATTAAAGGTTTTGAACACCCATAGGGACTAATATGAAGATACTAGGATTAAGTGAAGCTTTGGCCCCCTTTGAATTTGAGGCGCTGTTGTTTAAGGGCTATCTGAGAACTAATTTTAGTTCAAGGGCTAGAAAGCTAGATTGCTAATAATTTCAGGGATATTTGGGAGTTCGAGTGAGCCACGTTACCAAATTTAGTGGAACTTTCCTGTTTGACGCAACAAGCTCGAGTGGACACATGAGAAAATTTATTAGTGGATATCAAATCAATCACCTATGAATGACATTGTATTTCTTCTTATGAAGAGATTATCACTTTGAACATATTTTCTTGGCTTCCATAATCAGTCCTTTGAATTCAACATAAGTGAGGGGAAAACTCCCCAAAAAAAAACAATCAACCTCACATCATTGATATTTGAACAGGTAAACATCAAAATCCCACTTAGTTGACATAACCCTAGAAGTGGTAAGTTTTAAGTGTCAACTTAAACATATGACTTCTGGCTTGTGGGGCTAAAATTAAGGGCATAGCAAAAAGGTGGATTGACAGTTAGTAGCGAGAAAGAGTCCAAAAGCTTTTTGAGTTTTTCACCAATTCTACACCTAATAAACCACAAGGCATGGATCAAAAGGTGCAAAGGGGAGTCTATGGCATTTCACACTTCACTTTCCAATGAAAGCCACAACCCACATGATCTTGCTTGGGGATATTGAAAGATCACAGCCCCTTTCAATGAAGATTTAACTTTCCCATCCTTTTCCCCACACATTACCCAATCCTTCTCAACAAGGTTTACCCTAACAAATTCAATGAATCTAAAAGTTAGACAGTCATCTTTATATATTATCCTTTTGTTTTTGGGACTCATATATTAACCATTCTCATTATATTGAATTGTCTTAACTGTTCACCTTCACTATCACTAAAATAAGTTGATTTGACTTTTGAGTGAAAAGGGACTAAAATACTTTAAATGAGAAATTTAAAATCCAATTACATATATTTTCTTAATACTTATAAACGTTATAAAATAATATTTAGCAGTTAGAAGGAAAAGGGGAGGAGAGAACTCGAAGCCTAATTGATAGAATGAAAGACTCAATATCACAATACTTCATCAAAGATGCAGGGACCATTCCAATTTCAGATATTGTGTGGTAAAAAAAAAACTGGCTTAGGAAAGTTTAGCACTTTATTGCCTATTAGTATCTCCATCTACCAAATAAAGGGAAAAAAATAAAGTATTTTCTACCACCCAGTTAAAAAAATAAAAAAGACACCCCTCACTCCCCCAATTCCTAGTGAGATATTCAATTTGTGGTGACACGTGTCATAACTTGATTGAGTCCATGTCACCTATAGCCAATTCATAGCAAGTTGTGATCTTGTTGTGGCTTGCCTGCCCAGGGACCCAAGGCAACAACATTTGTCACCCATATGACCCGCTCCCAACCTTGCAAAAACCGAACCCAAAATTATTGAACTTGGCAAGGAGAGGATGGGAGGGCCCTGTTGATGGATCCAAAAGGCCAAGTACAGAGAGGGGTGCAATTATTCATGCCATAGATTTCATACCTAAGCAAGTGATGAGAAGAAAAAAGCAATCAATAAAATTAAAAACAAAAATAAAATACAATACCCTCCATAAAGCAATAATAATAATAATAATCAAAAGAAAGAAAAGAGCCATACAAAATCATTTGAAGCAAAAGTTGTTTTTTTATTAACTCATCACTTATTCCCAATCTCTCTCCCACTCCTCCCAAAAGAGAAAGAGAAAGAAAGAAAACTCTTCTTCCCCTCTCGCCCTTTATAATTCTTCTCTTTCCATCACACTTTCTTCTTCCACCTCCTCCTCCTCTCCCTCTTCTTCTTCTTCTTCTTCATGTCAAATTCACAGATAGAAAAAAACTCTCTACCTTAGAGATAGATCCATGAAGAACACAATCAGATGCTGCATTTCTTGCATTCTACCGTGCGGAGCGCTGGACGTGATCCGAATAGTGCACGCCAACGGGCGGGTGGAAGAGATCAGCGGCACCGTCACGGCGAGCGAGATCATGAAGGCCTACCCAAAGCACGTCCTCAGGAAGCCCTCCTCCTCTGCTTCCGATGACGGTATGGTCCCCAGGATCGTCGTCGTCCCACCTGATGCAGAGCTCCAGCGAGGGAAGATATACTTCCTCATCCCCGTCCCTTCCTCGGCTTCTTCTGAGAAGGCCAAGTCAAGGTCCTCCTTGAAGAAGAAGAGGCGGGAAAATAACAACAACAACAACTACGATAATAATAATAGTAGTAGTAGCAGTAACGATGGTCGGAGCAAGAGCCGAAGCCGGAGCTCCAGCAGTGGAGGGAAGAGCGACGGGATTGTGACGGCGGCGGCGGCGGCGGCGAATCTGCTGGTGTCGGATCAGTACTTGAGCGAGATTATGTCGGAGAACAAGGTGTCGACGCAGAGGGAGCGGAGGAGAGGGCGAGTGGGAGTGTGGCGGCCGCACTTGGAGAGCATTTCGGAGGCGCCAAACGATGCGTAGCGGCTCAATTAATTAATTGGATTTTGTGGAATATTTTATTGAGGAATATTGATTTTGCAGTTTAATTTTCAAAACGGTAATTAATTTTACTAAGCGATTTGTTTTTTTTTTGTTTTTAACTGAAGGTCTCTTTTCTTTTTAATAACTTCCCTAGCCTCTTCTTTCTTTTACGGGCTTTAATCTTTTCCTTTTTCTCGTTTTGTATATATGAGCCCTCAAGAAAAGAAGCAATAATGCAAAAAATTGTTGAGGTATTTATATATTAATTTATTTTTGTTTTAATGGAGACCATATATTGTATTTGGTAATAGTGTTAATAATAGTGTAGAAAATTGCAAAACAAATGTCATAAAAAAATATTTTAATTAACTAGCATTGGTTGATAAATTAATTATTATAAGCTCTAATATTAACTTTTTATTTAAATTCCCCAAAAAATGTAGTTTATTACCTGATGTAAATTATTAATTAACAATCTTTTTTTTTTGTTGAGGTACATTATAAAAAGGTGATGATGAATGATTTTGCATACCGACTTTTATTGGGATCTTGGCCTCGATGATAGGTAGGCACATTTCCGGGTTAAACTTAAATTAATATGTGTTTGAAGTCCCAAAAACTCTCGGCCGTTTCAATATTCTCAAAAAGATATAAAAGGTCCTTCCTTTTAATGTTTCTCTGTAATTTTTTTAATGTTATATATCCTTGCACTTTCTTAAAGTAAAAAAAAAAAATAGCATAAAAAAGTTTTGAGAAATTGGGTGAAAAGAACCAATATTGTCATTCTCAATTTAGGTTGCAAATTCATCTGGTGATTCTCTTTGCAAACAAAAAGATGGTCATTATGATAAATAATTAAGATGAAGGAAAATAGATAATTGGTATATATTTGTGCTTATCGTTTTCTTGGTGGTGTAGAATATTTCAGAAAGGAACAATCATATTGTTACAGTTATATATAATTTTTGTTATAAGATTCAATTAAACGTGTACCAAATTAAAATCACTTTCAAGGTCATTGTCTTATCATATAAATGTGATGTCATTGGAATATATCCAGCACTGCGTACCAACCATGCATTTTCTCTACAAATTTTCCAAAATCAAAAAGCATACAGATTAGCATAATAATTAAAGAGAAAGGTTTTCACTTTAATTTATCCATCTAGCTAGAGCTTAAATCCTCAATATGAGGTGTGGTTTTATTTTTATTTTTTTTAATATATCTTCAATCATTAATTCTAGTTGGAGCTATTCTGGAGTCTGTGGAATTGAAGCGTACAATTAAATTTTTGTTTTTTCATACAAGATATCCTCACCTATTTTTTATGGAACTATTTTGCACTAATGCAACTAGTACTACAACTGATTATGCTCCTTAATTATGTATGAGAAAAAAAATCGCATTTTCATTTTAATTTCATTAGCCATTTACCATATATATTTTAATTGTGTCTGGAAATGATGGCAACGATCATGGAGCAAATGAGATAGTAATATTTTTTTAAAGGGCTAATTACAATTTACTCACTAAAATTTAAATAAAATTATATTTTATCTTCTATTGTGTAAAAGATATACAGTCTACCTCTCTTAAATTGAGAGGAATAGACTATTTATATTTGGATATAGATTTGAAAGTTGATCTCAGATACTATATATATGAAAAAATGTCATATGTACAAAGAAAAGTGTATTTTTTCAAACAAAAAAGAGAAACAGGAGCTAAACTGTAATTATCGCATTTAAATTCATGAGTTGCAAAGTTTAATTGCCATTGCTATATTTTTAGACTTGGGACCAAGTTCTGTTGAGTATAATAATTTGAGTATGGGATAGAGTTTTGGAGTGAGGACAAAATGAAATGTTTTTAGTTTTTCTTTTTTTTTAGATAAGATCTATAAATTGAAATGAATAATTTTAGATTTATATATGAATGTTTCTACAAAATTAAACTTTCCAATTATATCAAAGTTATATTAGAACTCATATCATTTTAAACTATTCAATGATAATTTGGCACATAACCTACTAGCTTCACTTCAAAAAAAAACTGTTGGTTATACTTATTTAGTGAATTTTAATCAAAATTACACTTACTGCGGAGATTTCAAAGACTATAATTACTCCATTGCTTTTTTAAGCACCTGTAGTGCAAAACACTACATTGAATTTATGGATAGAAAAAAATTGATAATTTAAACTATTAATTAATTATGAACAATTGTTAGATGATTTAAATTTACTATAGTATAGTTACAAAACTTTTTCATTTACAGAAATAAAAAAAATCATAATTAAATAGTTTGTTAATTACCAAAAAATTATTAAATAACTTAAATTTACTGTAGAAATTTACTAAATAATTTAAATTAGGATTTTATAAAATTAATTTCAAACGCTAGATTTTAAAATCTCAAAACTTATGTATATATCAAATAAAGTTTATGAAAAATTAATAAATATAGGGGCACATAATCAAATCAAAATGAATTAATATGAGTGCAATTTACTGTTTTTTTTTTACATGGAAAAGATCTCTCTCTCTCTCTCTCTCTCTCTCTCTCTCTCTCTCTCTCTCTCTCTCTCTCTCTCTCTCTCTCTACATGTATGTATGTATGTATACACATACCCATGCAGGTGTAAACAAATAAAATTTTAAGGTACGAAACATACGCGCATGATACGAATGAGAGAAAAGAAATGTACATAAAAAAATCAGGACATGGCCCTACTATATATTTAAATCCTATGAATATTTATTATATGTTTAAGAATTATTTTTTCAAGTTGTCTGTTTTATTTTAGTTTTTTAACTTAAATTAATTCATATTATTATTTGTTAAAAAATTATAAATCTTTTAGTTTCTAAATATAATTTTTTTTTAAAAATAATTTATTAAATAATAGTCTACATAAATTTAAATCAAATTTAAATAAAAGACTAACATGGGAAAAAGAATTTAGATGTAGGCAGTGTATGAAATATGGTGCGAACTTAGTTGACACGTGTACACCCAAACAAAATAATGACCAACCCAGTAGTGTACAGCCCCACGAAACTGAAACAAGTGTTTAAATATCAGTGGGCTCATTTTTCATTGAGCCGCTAAGAAATTATAATTTAAGAGGGTAGCGGGGAGTAAAGAAACGTCCATGGGAGACACAACCAGCTAGCAAGTACTACTAATAAATATCATGTGTGTATATATATAAAGAAGGGATCGCTTAGCCTGAAAATTAGGATTCAAACTTCTTTGAAGGTGAAAAACTCATCCTTTTTATTAGAATGTCCATTTTTCCATCTTAAAACATGTAATATTTTGTTTATATTCAGAATTCAGAAAATAAGTATGTGTATAGATTTGTTAAGAGAAAATGAAAGTAACTTTGGGGAGAATGGAATTATAGTCCCCACAAAATATTTCGTCCACAGGAGAATAATTAGAAAAGCACTAACCAAAGTGGGCTTGGGAGGCATAATTTTTAGGTTCTCTCAGAGAGATGATTATTGAGTTGGTGCCAAAAGCATCTGCAAAGCTAATCCACAGTAGAGTTTGACCTCTACATTGGCTGCATATAAAAGCATATGTACAGTTTATCACCTTACTCCCTGTTAGACAGGGAGCAAATATATATATATATAAATATATATATATTAAGCAACAATTCGTTCTATGTAATTTGTATACCATGTACAACAATTCGTTATACTTAAAATAACTTATTATCAACCTCTACTATGAGCGGTGTTTGGATTTCTCCTAGCAACGGATGATTTTTCTTTAATTTTTCTTTTCACATGAGAAAACAATAGTTTAAAGGACATTTTGCCACAGGCCAACCATTTGGGCAAACAAGAAAAGATGACAGAGTTGGATAGATATGATTGGGGATGCAATCTGATAGAAGGAATTCAAACAGATTCCCAGGGTCTGTCACAAATCACATAACAGAGGAGTGAGGGTCATCCACTCCCCCAGTATTCTCCTGCCTGAATCATAAGTGCCCATCTCATACCTGCTGCCCTTTTGCTTTTGGGTATGTACCTCCGCTCCTCTATGATTTTTCCATATTTCTCTCACCATTTTCTCCTTATGAAGCTGATCAATTGGGTGGGGGAGGGGTGTCTTTGGAAGTCTGATGAGGCTGGTCGTGGCCTTGGAGGACTAATATAGGGTAGGGCCAAGAATCATCGGGCTTCGGGACATATATAGAAGGCGCATTGATATGCAAGCGAGTGCACTTCCAAGGCCGTTGCACAAAACCTAGAGAATAGTAAATGTACAACTTTAGAACACATGAGGTTTATATAGGCTTTAAGCTGGCGATTCTCCTAAGCGTCACTTTAGTATAAGAGTGTTAGCGGACTGAATTTTTATTGAGCTATTTGAATTTGAATTTGAATTTTTTGTTAATAAACCAAGTCTTATAAACTTCGAGTACGAACTTAAGCTGATTTTATTAATTGAATCCCTTATTGAATCGAGCCCAAACAGGCAAGTGTTCGGTTCAATAGATTTTTTGAGCCTATTGAATATTATATAATATTAATATAAATAATAATAATAATAATAATATAAATTTTAAGATTATATAATTAATAATTAAAATGAAGTAAAAGCTAGAAACCTAAAATCTTAAACTTAGCAGCAAACAGTAAAGGCACGCAATGCAGCCCTCATTTCTCTCATACTTTCAGCCTACTGTTGTCAGCCCTCTGAGTCTCCAACACTAACGGTGTTGCACTGGAGTAGTCCACTGCACATCTCCCCCGACCTCTAACTTTGACCCTAGCCGTTAATCTCCTTTGTTGAGCGACTCGCACCTCTGCTATTCAGTTCACCATTCTCTAACGCTGACGGTGTCACTTAGTTCATTGTTCTTCTCCAGTGGTATATGGCTTATCAACTCAAAGCCTCTGCAGTTAGACTCTGCCCTAATCTCCTTTGTCATACAATCTCTACGCTGACTTCCCCTAATCTCCTCTGACACGCAAGCCTCCCTTCGTCACCAATCCGGGCTTGAATCATAAGACCGCTAGTATGTCTTTGGTTCGATTTTGCTCCCTCATTCTAGCTAGCCTACAGAGTACAGACTATTGTTAATACTTGGATGGAGTGCTAATTTTGATTTGATTATTGCTTGTACTTAGGTGGTTTTGGTTTTTGAGATTTTCTCCTTATTCATAAGAATTGGTAATTGGTAAGACTTGCTAGTCTGCATTGGTAAGACTTGCGTGTTGACACCCAATTTTGTCCGGGTATTAACTTTGTTTAAGTTTTAGGTTAGGAAAATTAGTTTAGAGGGCATTTTCATTTTTAGGGGCAATTTGGTAAATTGTTATGACATTTAGGTCATTTTTTTCATTTTAAAGTTAGTTGGTCTTGTCACATTTAGATTACATTGTTTAGTTTTCATACTAATTTGGAGTCTTAAAGGTTTTTTGGGGTCAATTTAGGTAAAAGGGACATGTTTGGGTGCGAATTTGAGAGTTTTTAGAAAGTTTTGGGCAAAAACATAAATTTTGGGATAAATTTGGCAAGTTCATAAAGTTTTTAGCAAATCTGACAAGTTTATAAATGTTCAGGAGAATCTGGAAAATTCTACAAAATTTTGGGTTCAATTGACAAAATAGGAAAGTTTTGGGTGAAACAGGAAATTCGCGTAAAATCTAGGGCAGAATCAGCAACTCAAGACGTTTTCATGGACTTGGACAAGTATTTTGACCAGATAACATCCTAAGAGGTTTAAACTCTACCAAATATGATTTGGATGAGTTTGAACTTCTAAAAACCTGGTTAATCTCGCCTAAAACGCTTCTAGTATAAATATGGGTCGAAGAAAAAAGGGGAGAAAATTCGAAACCCTAAGCTCCTAGATAGAAAAGGAAAAATTCAACCTTTAGCCCCTGTCTCTCCTCCCTCATCGCCAAAAACCCTAAGCTTCTCCCCAATAACGCCGCCACCCCTGGTGTTCCTCTCTGGTACCCGACACCGCTCCAGCCACCACTAGTCGCCGCTCCTGCCGCCACCATCAGCCCCAACTAGCCTCCATCGCTCCGTCCGACCCTGTGCCACCGTCCCCAACCGTCTTCTCCCGCCGTTCGCACCAGAACGAAAGGAAGAGGGGTTCGCGTCCGTCTCCCGCCGCGTCTTCCTCTTCGGTCCGCCACCGCCAATTGCCGCTGCTCCCCGTCCACTCATCAAAGAGCCGCCCCCATCCATCGCCGTCCAATCCCAGCAGTCCGATCGCACCAATCGCCGCCGGAGACGAAGAATTGAAGAGAACCCGGGTTGCGACCCATCACCAAACCGATTCAACCCGTCTGACCCAGTCAAACACCTCTCTTCCGCTCTAACTCTTGATTAGCTCCCTATGCTTTTTGTTTCATTCATTCAGTTACTAACTTCTTCTCTTTTTTCAGATTAGTCACTGACAGCAATTTTTTTTTTTAATTTTCGTTTATTTGTTTGATTGACCTTGCATTAAGTTAACATAGGAATACAGGCTTAGGATGTTTACTTGTTTACCTCTTTATTTATCTTTTAATTTTAGAATAGCTTTGAATTTTTTTTTATTTTGAATCTCATAATGCGTCCATAAAAAGTAATAACATTCACAATTACCGATTACGCATTTGTAAAACACTTAATAAATTTTTTAGATCCATCCTTGGTGGGTTTGATAAAATCCTAAGGTAAATTATTCAATCGAATCTGATTAGTATGATAAGACTCATGGTTTTGAACAAGATGCTCCTTTCAAATTCTTAGTGGATTTGATAAAGTTCCAAAATTTCAAAGACATCTAATATTCCATATTCGATTTGTCTGATGAGATTCACGGTTTGGAATTAAATCAATTAAAAATTAAACATAATTAAATAAAATTCATAAAAATTATTTTTTTTTATCAAAGATTAGGTCAAGAAATAAAAACTTAGGAATGGGTAAAACCGAACCCATAATACCAATTTCCAAGTGCTATCATAAGGTTATTTTAGCGTAACCGACTCACGATCTCAAAACGTTACTATATTGTGCTATTTTAATTTGCTGAGATTGGCAATTGGTAAGACTTTTGATATTTCGATTTGCCAAGATTGGTACTTGGTATTTTGATTATAATTGGTAAATAGTAAACCTTACTATTTCGACTGGTAATTGTACTTTGTTGTTGTTTTTTTTTTCTTATTATTATTTGTGATATATATAACAGAACAATCTCTAATGAGGTTTTGGACACCCACCTTTATTGATGTCCATTTTTAAGTTTTTTTTTTAATGAACTATGTATTGTTGGATGAAAACTTAAAATCTAAATTTATCTTTCATTAAAACTAACAGAATTCTTAATACCGTTATGTCAATTAATTTAAACGGTATGTTTGATCTTCATTTAAAGTGGCGGTCATCAACATGGAAGCTATTAAAAAAGGCAACAATTTTCCAAAACAATTAAAATCTTCATTGACGAAAATTATTGCCAATTTTAACCAATAATCGAGTATTTAATTTCAAATCCTACAAGTAATGCAATTACATGTTGCATGCTGAGTAGTTCGGATAAACCAATAAGGAAATCTCAACATAATTTACTGTCCATGTTCAATTTAACCAAAATTAGACCAAAATTAAGGAGGGAACGGCGCACAAAATAATAAAATTACTGTTTATATATACCAAAAATTGGCTATATAAATGCGTACATTAAGTTAATTCCTCCATCCCCATTATCCATTCTCCACTGTTTGAGTTGCCTTATGTTTACAAAATGAATTTGATTTCTGGTTGCAATGTTTACTTTCTCAAAAGAGTTTTTAAACATTTCAACTGAAATTGCTCGAGCAATTCTTTACACTATTGATGTTGGATTTTCTACATTTATAACATTCATAGAAATCGAGGCTGATGATCATAACAACTAACGTGCAAAGTACGGTTACCACGGTAAATTCTATACATGCAAGCAAAAAAGCAAATAAAATGCAACAACAACTGAATCAATCAAAAGTTTTCAAGTATTTTATTCATTCAAAATAATATATTCCAATTTCAGTTAACATGTACTCGTCAAATGGAAAGGAGCACGAACATCAAATTATGTGAGCAGTTCAAATACAAGGATACACAGATTGTAAAATTAGAAGATAAAAATTTCTAACTAATAATGCAGGTACGTGAATTAAAAAAAAATTACTATTTACCTCCTCATTCGGACAATTCGTTTTGTATATGCATTAGCTACTATTTCTAACATTTTTCTTGCATATTCTAGAACTTGAGAGGGAGGCCAAAAGGTCCAAAAATATTGTGACATGGATAAGGTTTATGCAATATTGTGTTTTCATTATTTCATTAATGGATTTTTTTTTATCTTGCCAACATGTCTTTCCCTTCCTCTTCAACTTTTATAGATGAATTAGAAATTCCAGATAATTAATTTTGAAAAATTCGTACATATTTCTACTTAGTTATTTGGTTATATTATCGGAAAAAAATAATTGCTCTTCATTACATAGTATCATTTTTTTATCCTGGCAAATAACTAAGCATTACTATTCAGCCTTTATAAATTTATACTATATTCTAAATACGAAAGCGATTTTACTGTTCATCAACAGTACCCCTTTCGCTTTTTTTTTTTTTTTTTTGCTTTTCCCTGTTTTATGGTAAAACCTCTATTTTAGTCCTTGAGTATTTCAGGTCTGCCTGAATGATCCCCAACTTTCACCATTTGTTGCGAGATAGGGTTAAGACTGTTTTTTTGACAATGGTAAGATCGCCAGATAATAACACATGAGGACTACTACTTTCCAGAATCAACAATACAGGTACTGAGAGTATATTTTTCCAATTTATGGCACCCTCTCCCCCCCGGGGTTGAATGGCCAAATCTCCCTTTTGGTCCTTAATATAACAATGATTCCGTAATAGTCCCCAACTTTTTCAATCTGTTGGAAACTTTTAGAGAAAAATAAAATATGGTTTGTTTGAATTTAAAATGATAGATTCTTAAATGAAAATGAGAGACTTGCCTTTATAAACCATATTAAATATCAAAATTTTTTTCTTTTATGTGATTTTATTCAAAGGTTTAGTTAGATAGGTTAGATTCAAAGTTTTAATGAATTAAAACATATGCACAATTTATATAATGTACAGACACTTTACATGAGTTTGATTCTAAGTTTTGATTAGTTAAAATAGTGCACAATTTATATTATATATTGGTGTTTGATTCTTAAAATGTTTCATTTTACCACTAATTCATTAATATGTAAAATTTCAGAAAAATTTATTGCATGTATATTGTGCAATTTTATCATATATTATCAAGGTCAGAATTATTTTTTAACTTTATTAAGAAAATTATTAAACCCTTAATACCTAAAATTTTTTATTTTTTGGCTTGATCTAAATTTTTTTTTGTTATCTTTCTTTATTATTGTTTTCTGAAATAAAATCTCAATCATTATAGTTTACCAACTTTTAACAATGGTTTTGGTTTATTTGACTTTAGTCAATTTTTTTTATTTTTATCTTTATTAAGTTAATAGTCCATTAATTGATTGACATAAATTAAATACATTCATGTTTCGGTCATTTTTTTTATTATTAATGATTAAGTTTTGTAGCACCAATGATATACTTTAAGGTCTATGGTTTACTAAAATAATTTAGTCTATTATTGTTGAAATTGAAAGTGAATTTTTGTAGATAAATTTATCATTGATATTGAAAATTGAAGTCAAAAATTGAAAAAAACCAAAATTTCAATTGATTAATATGAATCTGTTGGTCAGAAATTTTTAATTTCTTATTATTAAAAATTATTTTCATGCTAAATTTATTAAAAAAAAAATACCAACTACAAAGTATGGTCATCAAAACTTCACTATATTCTAAAATAGGATGTGTTTTATACTGTTCATCTATAATGAAAATTACTGTATATGAACATTATGTTCTTTTTTTGCTTTTGTGTTTTACTGTTTTTTTATGTGATTGATTCTTTTTTCACATAGAAATTACTTTCTCAAGGGCCTGTGATGTTATTTTTAATAATTTCAATTTGTTTCACATTTTTTTTTATCAAAAACATTTTTAGTACATGAATTTATACATTTTTCCATTGTAGTCCTTGATTTCTATTCATTGGTCATTTTAATCCCAAAACTTAATAACTAGGATTTTTCCATTTGTTCTTTTTGCCACTAATTTATTTGTTCTTTTCTATTTATTGTTTGCTAAAGTAAAATTTGTTTCTTTTCTTTTTCTAATCAATCATAATAATTTCGTTCAATATTTTTTGTTTCTTTTTTATTATTATTATTTTTTAAAACAAAACTTTAATCACTATATAAGAGTTGTCTATTTTTTTATATGGTTTGAGCTAATTTTTTTTAGTTAATGTTTTCATTTATTTTTTTTCTTTATTAAGTTGATGATTAAGTCTTTAATTCCTAAAATCTTTACATTTGTTCTCTTGGTCTAAAGACAAATTTTTTCTATTTTTTTTGTATTAATCATTAAACCTCATTTTTTGTCACTGAAATCTCACACTTTATCTTATTTTATCAACTTTTTCATATTATTTCTCTTTTCTAAAAGAAAATTTTAACCACTGAGATTTATCCTTTAATACTTACAATTTTTTTGTTACTTCTTTTTATCCCAAAACTTTACATTGGCTTTTTTTTTTTATCTCGATTCTTACTTTTTTTTTCTTATTTTTATGAAACTTTTTTCATTTGTTAATGATTATTACTATTTATATTTATATTTAATGTTAATACGAATTGAACCGCCGCAACGCACGGGCACCATAAAACTCGTGTAATACTATTTGTGTGTGTTTTTTGCGAAAGTCTGTAAAATGGAAAATTTAAACCGTCAAATTACAATAGAAAGTAACTACAGCTGTTCACCAAGACTATTAATATAATTCATTTGCCATATTTATAGCATTGAAAATAATTATATCATAATCAGTCAAATTTATAAACCCCCCATTAAAACATCAACTAGCGATAAAAGAATAAATCAATTATAAAATTATAATTTATAATTTCAAGGAATATATTACCATAAGTTAAAAAGTAATATGACATTATTGCCAAATAAAAAAATCTATCCAACGAAAAAACTATTCAAGTGTTTCTCAGTTTTGCAATTAATAAATAAATTATTAACGATTTGATGTTAATACTACATTAACTAAGGAAAAACATTTTTTATACAAATAAATATTCTTTATCCACTTTTAAAAAATCAATTTTTCAGTCCATTTAAATGAATAAATTACTTTGGTGAGAAAATAAATGTAAAAGTAAAATGCTATAATGAACAAATTAAAAACGCTTTTCAGCCACACAATTATTCAAGCAAATAGCATTGTTTAATTTAATCACCAAATTATCAACTATTTGACGGTAATTTTACTTTAAGGGAAAATTTATTATTTATTTATCAAATTATTTTTGTAAGGCATTAAAAAAATTTCAAGCGATTAAAACAAACAAATCAGATTACTATGGAAATGAAATAGTTTTGGGAAATTATAAACAGGTGTTGACACCCAATTTCGTCCGGCTTAAAAATAAAAAAAATTAATTAAATAAAAAAATTAATTAATTATTTTAAAAATTAAAACTTATTAAAAAAAATTATTATTGAATTACTTAATTAATTGATTACTTAATTAAAAAAATAATGATAGTAATAATGGCAATATTATTTTAGGTGCGTTCTTTTTAGTTTGTATGTTAAAAAAAAATAATGGGAAGAAAAAGAAAAAAAAATAAAAAATAATAATAATAAATTAAATCTAAATTAATTAAAATTAAAAATTATTAATTAATTAATTAATTAAAAAGAAAAAGAAGAAAAAAACAAAAATAATAATAAAAAATGGGGAGGGTGGCCGACAGAGGCTCCCCCCCTTTATCTCTAATCTTATCTGCTCTCCTTCTCCCTCTCGGTTTCTCTCTCCTTCTCTCACGCTCTCCCTCTATCATCTGCTCTCCTTCTCCCTCTCGGTTTCTCTCTCCTTCTCTCACGCTCGCCCTTCTCTCCTCTGCCTCTCCTGACTCTCACGCTCACTCTCTCCCTCTCAGCTAGAACTCCCTCCTCCCTGCCGTTCGCGCCCGTGCCACCGCGTTGCCCCCTCGCCCTTGCTGCCAGCTTCCTGCTCCGTCGCCTCCCTCCAGAACTCCCTCCTCCACATCGCCTCCTCCCCTGCAGCGCCTCCTCCCCTCCAGTCCCCCGCCCTCGCCGTCTCGCACCTCCCCGTACACTGCCGTCCCGTCAGCCTCAGCGTCGCGCCACCGCCTCACCTCCGTCGCGACCCCCCCAGTGCCACCTAGGCGCCGTTCCCGACGTCAGAGAAACCAGAAAACGCTGAAGACGGAAACAAAAAAATAAAAAAAAAAACAAAACAAAACGCCAGACGCGTTTTTTGCCGTTTGACCAAGTCAAAAAAAAAATTAATTATTGGTAAAAACTCTTATTCAATCCTCCATTTTTTTTTATTTTATTCATTTAAGCTACTAACCTTATTTTCTTTGCAGATCAATCATTGACAGCATTGTTTTTTTTATCTATAGTTTTGTTTATTTTTGTTCAATTGCTCGTTTTATTATTTTGGATCATGAATTTGTTGATGAGTTAATATAAAATTGTATGTTTAAATTAGATCAGATATTTACTTATATATTGATTTTAACTTTTCATTGTTAGTATAAGTTTAAAACACATGTTTACATAACATATTTGAAAGATCATCTTTACGATATTCAATTTTGAACGGGTTTTAATAAAATTCTAAAAAAATTGAATTTAGGACGATAGTAAATCACAAAATCCATGTCCAGATGATTCGGTTAGAATCCATGGCTTGGATATTAACTGAAATTATTTAAATTAAAATTTAATAACGAAATCCCGATGGCGAACCGACTCGTAGTCCGGATCTGTTATGAAAGCCCATAATTTTGACATAATTTTAATTTTTGCTTATGAATTTATTGGATTTGTCTAACTGATACTTTAACTTAGTTTTAATTTTTGCAATTAAGTCATTAATTCACTTATTTTCTATTATACTTTTGTTTGTTCAGCTAATTAAAAGCATAAATTAACTTAGGAATTGACATTAAGCTTAATTATATGATTAAGTTAAATAGGTAATTTTAATAAATAATTTATCTTTGGATTTATTTGATTTATTCATCTGAACTTTGAGTTTGTTTTGATTTACAATTCGTGCATTGATTTCCTTTTATTGTCTTTTCGTTTGCTCAAATAATTAAATGTGTAAATTAACTGAGGAATTAATGTTAAGCATAATTATATGATTAGATTAGATAAACCTTTTTTTAATTAATCTAAAATTAGTTTGACATAATAAAAATCACACCTAGGAAATATTCAGTCTACCTGTGCCATTTAATAATTAATTAAATAGCTAATAATAAATTAAATTTAAATTAAATTCCATGACCAGATGATTCGGTTAGAATCTATGGCTTGGATATTAATTGAAATTATTTAAAAATAATAATAATAATAATAATAATAATTTAATAATGAAATCCGTTCGCGAATCCTCAACTCGATTAAAAGTCGATTCAGAATCTCGGTACAATTCTTCTCTTATTCTCCATTTTTTTATTTATTTTATTTATACAAGTCACTAACCTTTTTTTATTTCTACAGAACTAACAATAATCTTTATATGTTTATTATTATTATTATTTATTATTATTATTATTATTATTATTGTTATTATTATTATTATTCAATTCAGATTACTAACTATTTAATTTTTGCATAAACTAATTACTAACTCAACTAACATCACTAACCATTTAATTTTTGCTATACTAACAATTAATTGTGCTAACCACTAACTTTTATTATTATTGTTATCACTAACTTTAATTTTTGCTATACTAACAATTAATTGTGCTAACCACTAACTTTTATTATTATTGTTATCACTAACTTTAATATTTGCTATACTAACAATTAATTGTGCTAACCACTAACTTTTATTATTATTGTTATCACTAACTTTAATTTTTGCTATACTAACAATTAATTGTGCTAACCACTAACTTTTATTATTATTGTTATCACTAACTTTAATTTTTGCTATACTAACAATTAATTGTGCTAACCACTAACTTTCATTATTATTGTTATCACTAACCATTTAATATTTGTTATACTAACAACTAACTTTACTAACTTTATTAATAACTAACTTTAATTATTATTATTATTATTATTATAATGGAAGGTTATGCCTCCTATTTATTATTTTAAAAAAAAAAAAAAAGTGGACGGCCGAAAAGCCCCACTTTATTTATTTATATATCATCTTTTGATATTCTTTTGTTTACTTTATGTGTTTTCCCATTATCTATTTGCATGTGCTATTTAATTTATGCACCTTTTATTTTCTTAAATGGATGTTCAAAACAAACAAAAAAAAAAAAAAAAAAAGAGAAAACCTCCACTTTATTTATTGTTATTTAATTTTTCTTTATTTTATGGTTAAACTCATTTCATTTAAAGAAATTAGCCATAAAAAAATATATATATAAAATAAATCTGAGCCATGTTGTTAAGTCAAAATTTTTTAGTTCATGGTATATTGGCTGGAAACTGTCTCGTGCCCGCTTTTGAGCTGCTTCACCTGGTGAAGAGGGTCTGGCTGAGTAACAACGCCCCGTACCATGATCAAAGATTTTTATTTTTAAACTCTTTGATTCCTTTAAATTAACTTCTTATTAAATAAAAAATTAATTATTTTTAATTCTTTTATGAATTGAGTAATTCTTTAAATAATAAATATCCTTCATTAAACAAGAAAAATTAAAAAAAAAAAAGAAAGATAAAAATCAAAAAGATAAAGAAAAGAATAAGAAGATATAAAAAAAGAAAGATTTTTTTAAAAAAATCATTAACAAATTTAATAAAAAAGACTTATAAGTTAAACTAATAATTGATTCCATAAAATAATAAAATAACAATTAATTAAAGTAATTTCCATATCCGGATGATCTGGCAGGATCTACGGTTTGGAAAATATTAACTTTTTTTTTAACTAAATAAATTAAATAAATATAAAGATAAAAATCCATATTTACAATATGGATAAAATTGTTTAAAATTTCACCAAATTCCGTGTCCAAATGACTCGGCAGAGTCCATGGTTCGGAATCAAAATCTTCCGTGTCCAAATGACTCGGCAGAGTTCATGGTTCGGAAGTATAAAATTTTATACAAATTAACTTAAAAATCCACATTTCGACTAATTCAGTTAAAATCTCTAAATTAACTGAAAATTATTTAAAAGCAAAGCGAAACAAAATTAAAATCAACTAAGGTGCCAATTTTTGGGCGTTTTAACAAAGTCGTTTTAACGTAACCGTACTCCCGAACCCCCGAACTCTTGCAGGCCAATATTTAAGGTGACCAATCGACCTAGGTAAACAGATTGGTGGCGACTCCCGAAAACCCGACGTTGCCACAGCTTGGCGACTCCGCTGGGGACTCCACGTTAGTGAGTCGAGCCTAAAGTTGATTTGTTTTGATTTATTTTGCTTATTATGTGGATTTATATGTTATATTTACTTATTCTAAACATGCATAATGCATTCACAATATGAAGCTCTATACCCGAGCTTCCTTAAATCAAACACGATTCTTTCTAAGCGGAATTGGTGTTGCTGTCCTTGTGAGGCCACGGTCTCCAAGCCTTCACCGGTTTCAAAGTAGCAAAGTAGTGTATTGCCTTCTGAGACGGTTAGTCTCTGCATGGGCCCACGAAAAGCTACGACTCGAATTAATCCATTCCTTACATTAACCCTAGAGGGTAAGGAATCGGGCCGTCACTATGATTTAGTGACGGGATTCGGGAACTATCCCTTGCCTTTTTGATAAGCTACCTTATGCATATAGAACTCCACACTTAACCATAGAACTGACCATAGAATTTCTACCATTTTACCAACGCCATAAGCACGTCCTTGTTATGCTATGTTGTTGTTCTACACTTTTATTGTCTTCGTGTATTATATTTATAGTTTTAACTCATTTTCCCATAATAGTTCATGAGTTGTTAATTGTTATTTAACTTATTAATAACCTTATCTTTCTTTTGTTGTACTTCTGTTTTGTGCAATTTTCTCCATGCATCAAAACCACGCATCAAACTATAATAACTTTTGGTCTTTCTGATGACAACTAGAAGTCTTGAAGTTCCATGATAGTGGATAATCAAACTCACTCATCGCATGCATGCATTACATTAATCACGTGCATATAAAGTCTGATAAAAACATAATCTCACTTTATATTGCATGCATCCATTACATCAATCATGTGCATATAAAGTCTAATAAAAACATAATCTCATTGCATACATCCATTACATTAATCACGTGCATACAAAGTCTGATAAAAACATAATCTCATATTGCATGCATCCATTGCATCAATCACATACACATAGGATCTAATAAAATATATCTTACTTTTAAAAGGATAAAATTGGACCTCGACACCGTTATTCAACTCGGCTCCAAATAAGATTAATGGCAGAACAAATCGAAGGACGTCTCATAAAGATAGAGTCCAAGATAGAAAGTATGGCCGAACAAATGAGACAATTGATCGAGCTAATCAAGGCGAAAGCAATTCAAGAAGCACAAGTTCAGCCACCCATGACAGAAAGAGAAATGGTCACTTTGTTTGTCCAGACACTGAAGTACCTATATTATGACGAACTCATTGGCAATTCGGCAACTAATTTTTCTAACATTGTCATGTCTGGAGAAAGAATCGAGCATGAGATTAGGACTGGGAATATTGCTGAATCCTTTAATAATCCTATGAAAAGAGGAGGACCATCCAGAAGAAAAGATGACGAAGTACAACAAATAGGACGCGGAAGAAGGATTCCCCTCGTGGATACGGTGGCTATCGGACCTCGCCTATCCTATTTTGCCAATGGGCCCGATAATTACCTTCCAAATAGGCCCAATGATTATCCTCTGAATAGGCCCAATAATTATCCTCCAAATAGGCCCAATGATTATCCTTCCAATAGGCCCAACAATTATCCTTTTAACAGACCTAATCAGTCATGGCCACCTGCTCCTACTCCTCCAGTACCTGCACCAAGACCAAGAGAAGTTTTCACACCAATTTCCATGACTTATACTGAGTTATACCCAAAACTCATCGAAGGACAATTTATCCGTCCAATTCCTACAAAGCCATTCAAACCCCCATATCCAAGGTGGTATGACCCCAACATAACTTGCCCATATCATGATGGCGTTACAGGCCATGGCCTGGAAAATTGCATAGCATTGAAACGTACAGTCCAACAATTAATCGAGTCAAAATGGTTGGACTTTTCCGATGAACCAAACATCGCTCACAATCCATTGCCGCCTTATCAATCAAAACCAGTCAATGTAATAGAAGAACACCAGCCGATAAAGAAGTCAGTCAACAGTATCATAACCCCTCTTAAGCATGAATATTCATGCCTTCTGAAAGAAGGGGTTATCATCCGGAAGTCTTCTTTTAAACATGAAGAAGTCAAAGATGAGGACTGGTGTGACTTTCATGACAGTAAAAGTCATTCTATCCAAGAATGCTCAGAATTCCGTGAAAGTCTACAAAGGCTCATGGACTCATCCCAACTCATCATTTCTACGTCGGATAAAGATGATGATGTAAATGTGATCACTAAAGAACGGGAAGTCAATGCTACGCCAAAACCACTAGTTATACCAATTTCAAAATCTATTGTCAAGCCTTTAAGAACTCGAGTCCCGAGGTCATTCCTCTACGAATCAGACAAGGCTGTTCCATGGAGCCATGATTACACTTCCAACATCACATCAACTCCGTTAGAAGTTAGGAGTATGACTAGAAGTGGTCCATGTTACTCTCCAGAACAAATGTACAAGCTTCGACAAGATAAGAACGTCACAGACCCAACAAGTGAGCCTTTAGATACAGATACATCCAAAGAGCAAAAGATGTCTCAAGAGGTGACAGATGAACAAACTACTGAGTTTCTCAAACTCATGAAGCAAAGTGAGTACAGCGCCGTGGAGCAGTTAAACCACCTGCCAACAAAGATCTCCATACTTTCACTACTCATAAGCTCTGATGCTCATCGAGAAACCCTCCTCAAAGTCTTGAATAAGGCCTATGTTGAGCCAGATATTTCAGTGAATAATTTTGACCACCTCATCAACAACATCACCGCACAGAATCTCATCACATTCACTGACGATGAGATACCAGCAGAAGGAAGGGGTCACTCTAAGGCTCTATATATTTTAGTTAAATACAAAGATTGAACTATGACTAGAGTTATTGTTGATAATGGGTCAGCTCTAAACATAATGCCAATTGAGACCTTACACAAGTTTGGTATAGACTCATCATACCTCAACTACAGTCATATCACTATTCAAGCATTTGACGGGACGAATAGAAATGTCGTTGGAAAAATAGAGCTGCCAATAGAGATCGGCTCTTGTGTCTTTCATATCACATTCCAAGTTATGGACATTAATCCTTCTTATACTTGTCTGTTGGGAAGACCATGGATTCATATGGCCGGAGCAATTCCCTCCTCATTACACCAAAAAAATGAAATTCATTTTTGAAGGAAAGTTAATCACAGTCTTTGCTGGTGAAGACATTCTACTATCATCCATACCAACGGTAGCAAAGATCAAATGGCCTCCTCTTCCAAGTTGGTGTGACCCAAATCCCAAATGTAACTGAAAAGTCTGTGGTGCTGAAACTCAAGGTCCAACAATTGGTCGAGTCTAAGTTGCTAGGCCATGATGTGATTGATAATTGAAAGTGAAGATTTTGAGCTGAAATTACATTGATTTTGGAAGGGCTCCAAGTCAGATCTGACCTAATAATCCGCACACACTTTTGAATGACAGGGAATCCTTTGAATAAACTTGTATCTTTGAAAGCTTGCAAAAGTAATCTAATAGTAAAAATCTCCTAGATTTAGTCCAGAATCTAGGGTGTAGTCTTTGTTAAATGGACACCTGCTATTCTTTTTCTAGTACAACAAAAAGATGTAATGCGTGCATTCTACTACTTTCCATTTTTACACTCTTTGCCATTATACTATCCATTATTGCTATCACACTTTACTTTTTGACAACTGGTAATTCTTTTTGTTCTCCAACAAAAAGATGTTATGTGTGCATTCTACCACTTTTTAATTCCATTATTACATCTACACATTCTACCAATTTTTACCAAAAATTCAATTATTACACCTACACATTCTACCACTTCTTACCAAAAATTCCATTTTTATATCCATCTCTCACTCCCTTCCATTATACTATTCATTATTGCTATCACACTTTACTTTGAAAACGATACTACTCGTGGGTGAAAATAAAAAGTTAAGGGAGATTTAATAGTGGCGATCTTGAAAGTGCTGTCAAATCTAGTAAGAAGGATTTCATATGTTGCACCCCAACTCTCAAAAAAAAGAATTCATAGTGGTTATCAACATCCTTGCAAGAAGTCCGGGATTAGCTTCCAAAGAAGTTAGCTCTCATATTAAATGACCTCAGTGGCCTCCCAATTCTCACAAATGCTCAATACAAAAAAAAAATTCTCAGTTTTCCGCAACACAAATTCCAACAAAGGAAAGAAGTTCATCCCTTCCATCAAAAGCCATTAAAGGGAAAATCCAAAACAAAAAAAAGAAACTGAGAGCAAACACAAGCAACTAAGGCCACTTGAATCATTTCACTTCAAGAGGGCTATGATCTCAGTTCTTTGCAACACAAACTCCGAAAAGAGAAATTCATCCCTTCCATCAAAAGACAACAAGGGAAAATTCAAAACAAAAAAGGACTGAAAACAAGCACGAGCAAGCAAGGCCACTTGAGTTATCTCACTTCAAGAGAGTTATCAAGTATGTCATCACCATAGCTCACAAAAAAAAAAGGGGAAACAAAAAAAACAAAAAAAAAAAAAAGGAAAAAGGGCTCAAACTAGAGCAAAAGAAAAAAAAAAAGTGAGCTATGGATTCTAGACTGAAAACCTGCAAAGGCGGTCTAGAAGACAAAAGCAACTTTCAAGCGAAGCATACATAAAGATCACAATAGTTGGGGGGCAACAGATGAGGTCTAACTTTCTGGAAAGAGTGGCAAGTTGAGATCATCACTATTGAGTTTTTCACCATAATCAAATTTGCTCACGAGTAGTATTAAAAGACCCTTTTTCCACACCACTTAAATTTAACTTTTCTCAAACCGAACATCCTCATTCAGTTAAAAGGCTATCATTGCGAACCATGTTTCTACCTTATTTAATACTGCTCACGAGTAGTATTAAAAGACCCTTCTTTCACACCACTCAAACTTAACTTTACTCAGACCTAATATTTACCTCTTAATATCATTCTCATTCAGCTAAAAGACTGCAACAAAAAACAAAAAAAAAAACATTCAAACTTAATTTTCTTCACACCTAACAGTTACCTTTCGATATCATCCTCATTCAGCTAAAAGGCTATCCTTGTGAATCATGTTTCTACCTTATTGCCTTGCACAGTTTATGTCTTCGAGTTGGAAAGGGAAGAATGGCAGGATATTTTAATTAAAAACAAAGACCGTAAATTACTTTGTCAAGCTTTGCAAATTGATGAATGTTTTTCTTTAAGGCCAAACCATTATTCATTAATGTATGTAGACTTAAAAGTGAGGAGATAGCTTGAGTCTTTCTTTAATTAGATGTGGTTCTTGTAAGAGAAATTTACGATCAAGTGCCATCACAAAGGTCTAGAAATGCTCGACCTTCTGTTAAATCAAAGGCGAGATGATACCTTTTATCCACATAAATACCATATTCAGGGGGACAAAGTAGTCTCTACGAAGCATAAGAAGGGGATTGCCAACAAAGAAGCTCAATAGACAAGGGGGCAAGTCTTATGGATCAAAACATGAGTTCAAGGAAGAGCAATCATTCAGATTATAACATTGGGATAAGTAAGTGTCGGCACGGTCACAAGAAAAGGGGCAAAGCAGACATTCAAAGTAAAGCCTTTGATGGTATCAAATCCATGACAATGGATGAGTACCCGAAAGAGATATAAATTATGAGGCGGGCCAACTTTAAAGAAATTGAGGCCAAAATTCAAGAACAAGTCAAGGAAATGGGATTTTGAAAAGAGTTGGGCTTTTGAGGCAATGGACAAGAGCTGGAAAGCATAAAGAGATTCAATGATAGTCCAAGAAGGCCATCACAAAAGAGGATCCAGTAAAACAAAGACATAAAGAACTAGATCCATACAAAAAAAAAAAAAGCCATTAGTTACACATGCTCTGCATTCATGCATTTCATATCATGCATACATAGCATACAGAACAGGAATCAAATGGGAAGCACATCCACGGCACAGCTACAGCAGTATAAGCCGAGATCTCAATAACATCAGCTCTTACCAATCTATCACTGGATACACAGCTAATATGCGGGACCAACCCGCATCAGGAATTCAAGGATAAGGTAGACAATATTGTCAAAAGCTTGGCTACCGATTCAATAATCGAGGCTACACCTGGAAGGATAGGATTGACGCCAGCTAGTAGTATCCAAGATAAGAGATAGCTATAGCCAAGGATAAGGCAGATATCAAAAATGATAAAGTAGACAATATTGTCAAAAGCCTGGCAATTGATTCAATAATCGTGGCTACACCTGGAAGGACAAGATTGATGCCAGCTTAGCAGCATCTAAGATAAGAGATAGCTGTGGTCAAAGATAAGGCAGACATCAAGAAATATTGTCGTTGAAAATTTGTCAAAAGCGGACAATGGATTCAATAGTCAAGGACTGGATCAATGTCATGCCTTACGAGATATCAAAGATAAGAAATATCTATGATACCAAAATAAAGTAGGATCCACTTTTCCGGTTAAACGGCGGATACGGTACTCCGTGACTCTCAAGTCGGTTCTCTCAGTTGCCCATAATAACTGATTCTTTCCTCTCTTCTTTCTTTTACTTCCCTCTAGAAAATGGATCCTACTCTTTCTGTCTTACGAAAATATTTTCCTTCTCTCCCAATGAACATTCTCAAAAAGATCTACCAAGTTCGCTGTGAACGATTAAGAGTTCTGATGCACAAAGGAATCCCTGAAGATGTGCGGTGGTTAATCGAAGCCAAGGTTCGTCTGGCAAGTGAAATCCCAGAGGCATTTGTGTCTCACATGCCTGGTATAGGCAAAAGCTCTTATGCCAAAAAGCGAAGAGCGAAAAGGTTACAAGTCTGCCATAAATGTGGACGGTGGACTTGTAATACTAAATGTCGTTCTTTAGGGATGATCTCTGATAATCGAGAAGATAAAATACGATTCATTAAGAATGGCCTGAGTAAGGACTCGTTGGATGATATCCAATTGACTCTTGAGACGCATTCTTGTGGATCTGTGCAACGTGAACTTCTTGGTTTATGGAGCATTTTTCATGAAGAACGAAACCGTTACAGTCCCGGGAATCTGACTGTAAATGACCCTGTTTGCCAGCTTGTAAGAAAACTGGATGGGAAGCAAATCCTCGACTCATAGAAGCCGTTAATGCCGTTATTGGACGTAAAACCAGTGGAAGATGTGAGCCACAGTCACAATTACTGTACATACAGTTTGTTATATTTGGAAAAGTTTGCATTTTCTTTTGACAGATGTACATGCTCTCCTAAGTGTAATCGACACGTTATCCATTTCATCGCTATAAATGCATGTTTTTCCAGTCGGTTATCTAAGTTTCCTTCAATAACTAATTCCTTTCCATCATCTCTCAAATTCTTCTCTCATCAATGGATTCTACTCTTTCTACCCTACGAAAATACTTTCCTTCTCTTCCAATAAAAGTCCTTAAAAAGATCTACCTTGCTAGATGTGAAAGAATCAGAGTTTTTATGCACAAAGGCATTCCTGATAATGTGCGGTGGCTAATTGAAGCTAAGGTTCGTTCAGCTGGTGAAGTTCCAGAAGCGTTCTTTCCCCGTATGCCCGGCTTTGGTAAAAGCGCTTATGCCAAAAAGCGAAGAGCAAAGAGGCTAGGTGTCTGTCATAAATGTGGACGATGGAATTGTAATACTAAATGTCGCTTTTTAGGATACATCTCCAGAAATCATGAAGATAAAAGAAAATTCATCAAGAATGGCCTGCGTAAGGAATCTTTGGATGATATCCTATTAACTTTTGAAACACATTCTTGTGAAATAGTGAAATGGGAAATTATGGATTTATGGTGGACTTTCCGTAAAGAACAGGATCGTTACAGTCTTGGAAATCTAACTTTTAATGACCCTGTTTGCCAGTTTGTGAGAAAACTGGATGGGAAGCAAATCCCCGACTTATAGAAGGCATTGAAGCCGTTACTAGACATAAATCAGTGGAAGATGAGAGCCACAGTCATGATTGCTGTACATATAAGCTGTCATTTGTCTTTTCTTTTGACAATAATGTACTTGCTTCTGTAAGTGTAATAAACGCATTATCCCTTTCGTCACTATAAATATGTGTTAGTTATGTTCGTTTCCTACAATCACTAATTTCTTTCTTTGCCTCCTTCATCAATGGAGTCTTCTCTTTCCGCCCTACGAAAGTATTTTCCTTCCTTCCCAATAAATGTTCTTAAAAAGATTTATCAAGCTAGATGTGAACGATTCAGAGTATTTATGCACAAAGGCATTCCTGATAATGTGCGGTGGCTAATTGAAGCTAAGGTTCGTTCAGCTGGTGAAGTTCCCGAAGCGTTCTTTCCCCGTATGCCCGGCTTTGGTAAAAGCGCTTATGCCAAAAAAAGAAGAGCAAAGAGGCTAGGCGTTTGTCATAATTGTGGATGGTGGATTTGCGGCAATAAATGTCGTGCTCCAGGAGTGATCACCAGAAATCGTAATGATAGAATAAGATTCATTAAGAATGGCTTGCGTAAGGAATCTCTAGAAGATATTCGAGAGGTTCTTGAAGCGCATTCTTGTGGAATAGTGCAATTTGAGGTTGTTGGATTATGGATAATTTTCCAAAAAGAACGAGATCGTTACAGTCTTGGGAATCTGACCCTAAACGACCCTGTTTGCCAGTTTGTGAGAAAGCTAGATGAGATGCAAATCACCGATTCATAGAAAGCATTGAAGCCATTACTGGACGCAAAGCCAGTGGAAGACGAGGATCAAAGTCACGATTACTGTACGTGCTAGCTGTCGCTTTTGAAATTTTCCTCCCCTTTTGGTAATAATGTATCCACTCCTGACGTGAACCAAAGTCACGATTACTGTACGTACTAGCTGTCGCTTTTGAAATTTTCCTCCCCTTTTGGTAATAATGTATCCACTCCTGACGTGAACCAAAGTCACGATTACTGTACGTACTAGCTGTCGCTTTTGAAATTTTCCTCCCCTTTCAGCGATAATGTATCCACTCCTGACATGAGCCATAGTTACGATTACTGTACGTGCTAGCTGTCGCTTTTGAAATTTTCCTCCCCTTTGGCAATAATGTACCCACTCCTGACACGGACTACTGTATATAGCTGCCACTTTTGAAATTTTCCTTCCCTTCCAACAATCACATACCTACTCCTGACGTAAGCTACAGTAGTGACTACTGTACATGCTAGCAGCTATTTTGAAAATTTTCCTCCTCTTTTAACGATAGTGTACCCATACCTGACCAGAGTCATACTCGTGACTACTGTGTATAGCTGGCAATAATGTATCCACTCTTGAAAATAAAATTATTGCCTTATCTCTTCATCTCTATAAATATATCCTCTTTTCTCACAAGGATAAGGATAGGAATGGAGAAAACCCCAACTCGTAAATCCCGAAGTATTTGTGTATTTTCTGGGGCTTTTCCTGGAAAAGATGAAGAGTATTTAAAGGCAGCCAACCATTTGGGTAGAGTATTAGCTGAGCGAAAAATACATTTAGTTTATGGAGGAGGTAGTGTCGGATTAATGGGAGGTGTAGCATCAGCAGCATCTTTAGGAGGAAGTCAAGTTTTGGGCATCATCCCTGGACCTTTGAAATTTGTTTCTGGGGGTACGATTGGAGAAGAATTAGTGGTTAAAAATTTGCAAGAGCGTGTATTACAAATGCTTTTAAATGCTGATGCTTTTATCGCTCTACCAGGTGGTTTTGGCACGTTGGGAGAAGTCTTTCAAATTGCTTCCATGGCCCAACTTAATTTGCATAAGAAACCCATTGGGCTTTTAAATGTTAACAATTTCTTTACAGGTCTGATAGCTTTTATGGATTATGCTATGCAGAAGAATTTCATATCAAGAGTGGCACGACGAATCATAATATCCGCAACAACTGCTGAAGAATTGCTAGATAAAATACAAGCTTTTGTTCCTGAACCAGATCCAGCAATGATTCAGATAGACTGGACACGACAGTCTTTTCCGACCAGTTCACTCCCATAATGGTCCTCTACTCACCCTGTTGAAGTATTGTGGAAGAAAGAAGCGTTCTGATCCGTTTTTCTTGTCCTTTAGTTTTAATTATCAGCATTTTCTTTCGTATTTCAGTTTTTCTTTTCAGGGAATTTCGTTATCTTATAAGATAGTTTCGTCCATGCTGATATTAAAACCATGGGACAATGCCTTTAGGTTGGAATGGCTGAGTAAAGAGTAATTTTTATTACTCTTGAGACGCATCCTATTAGGTCTACTAGGCATAACATTTTGGGGTAGTTAAGCTTTAACCTTATTTGGATGACATATCTCACAAGGGAATCTATATTTACTGAAAAAAATATTAGATGAACCTTGGATATTGATTCCAAACATCCGTTCCCTTTACATAATTTGTCAGTGTTATTGTCATCATCAAGATTCACTCGTTTTATCGAAGCCTAATTCTTTGCGCTCGCCTATTATGAAAATTCACACTTTCGAAGAAAATTATTCCAATTTCAATTGCTTTCATATAAATTTCGCTCGAGGTCCTAAGGAAAGCTCCTTAGTCTCAAAATCAATTTTCATCATCGGGGTTTTAAGGATGGAACCTTTGCCTCAAAAATAATCAATTTTCATCATCGGGGTATTAAGGATGGAACCTTTGCCTCGAAAATAATCAATTTTCATCAATCCGAGGTTTTAAGGATGGAACCTTTGCCTCGAGATCAATTATCAATCCGAGGTTTTAAGGATGGAACCTTTGCCTCGAAAATAATCAATTTTCATCAATCCGAGGTTTTAAGGATGGAACCTTTGCCTCGAGATCAATTATCAATCCGAGGTTTTAAGGACGGAACCTTTGCCTCGAGATCAATAATCAATCCGAGGTTTTAAGGATGGAACCTTTGCCTCGAAAACAATCAATTATCAATCCGAGGTTTTAAGGATGGAACCTTTGCCTCGAAAACAATCAATTATCAATCCGAGGTTTTAAGGATGGAACCTTTGCCTCGAGATCAATTATCAATCCGAGGTTTTAAGGATGGAACCTTTGCCTCGAGATCAATTATCAATCCGAGGTTTTAAGGATGGAACCTTTGCCTTGAGATCAATCAATCAATCCGAGGTTATAAGGATGGAACCTTTACCTCGACATCAATCAATCAATCCGAGGTTTTAAGGATGGAACCTTTGCCTCGAGATCAATCAATCAATCCGAGGTTTTAAGGATAGAACCTTTGCCTCGAGATCAATCAATCATTCAGTCCATCTTACAACGATAGAACCTTTCCTATCGTTAGAGGTTCTAAGGACCTTTCCTTAAACCTCAAACAAACAATCAATCATTCAGTCCATCTTACAACGATAGAACCTTTCCTATCGTTAGAGGTTCTAAGGAACTTTCCTTAAACCTCAAACAAACAATCAATCATTCAGTCCATCTTACAATGATAGAACCTTTCCTATCGTTAGAGGTTCTAAGGAACTTTCCTTAACCTCAAACAAACAATCAATCATTCAGTCCATCTTACAACGATAGAACCTTTCCTATCGTTAGAGGTTCTAAGGACCTTTCCTTAAACCTCAAACAAACAATCAATTATTCAGTCCATCTTACAACGATAGAACCTTTCCTATCGTTAGAGGTTCTAAGGAACTTTCCTTAAACCTCAAACAAACAATCAATTATTCAGTCCATCTTACAACGATAGAACCTTTCCTATCGTTAGAGGTTCTAAGGAACTTTCCTTAACCTCAAACAAACAATCAATCATTCAGTCCATCTTACAACGATAGAACCTTTCCTATCGTTAGAGGTTCTAAGGAACTTTCCTTAAACCTCAAACAAACAATCAATCATTCAGTCCATCTTACAACGATAGAACCTTTCCTATCGTTAGAGGTTCTAAGGACCTTTCCTTAAACCTCAAACAAACAATCAATCATTCAGTCCATCTTACAACGATAGAACCTTTCCTATCGTTAGAGGTTCTAAGGACCTTTCCTTAAACCTCAAACAAACAATCAATCATTCAGTCCATCTTACAACGATAGAACCTTTCCTATCGTTAGAGGTTCTAAGGACCTTTCCTTAAACCTCAAACAAACAATCAATCATTCAGTCCATCTTACAACGATAGAACCTTTCCTATCGTTAGAGGTTCTAAGGACCTTTCCTTAACCTCAAACAAACAATCAATCATTCAGTCCATCTTACAACGATAGAACCTTTCCTATCGTTAGAGGTTCTAAGGACCTTTCCTTAAACCTCAAACAAACAATCAATCATTCAGTCCATCTTACAACGATAGAACCTTTCCTATCGTTAGAGGTTCTAAGGACCTTTCCTTAAACCTCAAACAAACAATCAATCATTCAGTCCATCTTACAACGATAGAACCTTTCCTATCGTTAGAGGTTCTAAGGACCTTTCCTTAAACCTCAAACAAACAATCAATCATTCAGTCCATCTTACAACGATAGAACCTTTCCTATCGTTAGAGGTTCTAAGGACCTTTCCTTAACCTCAAACAAACAATCAATCATTCAGTCCATCTTACAACGATAGAACCTTTCCTATCGTTAGAGGTTCTAAGGACCTTTCCTTAAACCTCAAACAAACAATCAATCATTCAGTCCATCTTACAACGATAGAACCTTTCCTATCGTTAGAGGTTCTAAGGACCTTTCCTTAAACCTCAAACAAACAATCAATCATCATCTTACAACGATAGAACCTTTCCTATCGTTAGAGGTTCTAAGGACCTTTCCTTAACCTCAAACAAACAATCAATCATTCAGTCCATCTTACAACGATAGAACCTTTCCTATCGTTAGAGGTTCTAAGGACTTTTCCTTAACCTCAAACAAACAATCAATCATTCAGTCCATCTTACAACGATAGAACCTTTCCTATCGTTAGAGGCTCTAAGGACCTTTCCTTAAACCTCAAACAAACAATCAATCATTCAGTCTATCTTACAACGATAGAACTTTTCCTATCGTTAGAGGTTCTAAGGACCTTTTCTTAAACCTCAGAGTTTAGGCGGCGAGAAGGTTTTCAATGCCTAGCTAAGCTGGACGAAATTTGGTAACTAACTTTGCATACATCATGTCCCATGAAGCATGCAAAGGGGGGCAGCTGTTGACACCCAATTTCGTCCGGCTTAAAAATAAAAAAAATTAATTAAATAAAAAAATTAATTAATTATTTTAAAAATTAAAACTTATTAAAAAAAATTATTATTGAATTACTTAATTAATTGATTACTTAATTAAAAAAATAATGATAGTAATAATGGCAATATTATTTTAGGTGCGTTCTTTTTAGTTTGTATGTTAAAAAAAAATAATGGGAAGAAAAAGAAAAAAAAATAAAAAATAATAATAATAAATTAAATCTAAATTAATTAAAATTAAAAATTATTAATTAATTAATTAATTAAAAAGAAAAAGAAGAAAAAAACAAAAATAATAATAAAAAATGGGGAGGGTGGCCGACAGAGGCTCCCCCCCTTTATCTCTAATCTTATCTGCTCTCCTTCTCCCTCTCGGTTTCTCTCTCCTTCTCTCACGCTCTCCCTCTATCATCTGCTCTCCTTCTCCCTCTCGGTTTCTCTCTCCTTCTCTCACGCTCGCCCTTCTCTCCTCTGCCTCTCCTGACTCTCACGCTCACTCTCTCCCTCTCAGCTAGAACTCCCTCCTCCCTGCCGTTCGCGCCCGTGCCACCGCGTTGCCCCCTCGCCCTTGCTGCCAGCTTCCTGCTCCGTCGCCTCCCTCCAGAACTCCCTCCTCCACATCGCCTCCTCCCCTGCAGCGCCTCCTCCCCTCCAGTCCCCCGCCCTCGCCGTCTCGCACCTCCCCGTACACTGCCGTCCCGTCAGCCTCAGCGTCGCGCCACCGCCTCACCTCCGTCGCGACCCCCCCAGTGCCACCTAGGCGCCGTTCCCGACGTCAGAGAAACCAGAAAACGCTGAAGACGGAAACAAAAAAATAAAAAAAAAAACAAAACAAAACGCCAGACGCGTTTTTTGCCGTTTGACCAAGTCAAAAAAAAAATTAATTATTGGTAAAAACTCTTATTCAATCCTCCATTTTTTTTTATTTTATTCATTTAAGCTACTAACCTTATTTTCTTTGCAGATCAATCATTGACAGCATTGTTTTTTTTATCTATAGTTTTGTTTATTTTTGTTCAATTGCTCGTTTTATTATTTTGGATCATGAATTTGTTGATGAGTTAATATAAAATTGTATGTTTAAATTAGATCAGATATTTACTTATATATTGATTTTAACTTTTCATTGTTAGTATAAGTTTAAAACACATGTTTACATAACATATTTGAAAGATCATCTTTACGATATTCAATTTTGAACGGGTTTTAATAAAATTCTAAAAAAATTGAATTTAGGACGATAGTAAATCACAAAATCCATGTCCAGATGATTCGGTTAGAATCCATGGCTTGGATATTAACTGAAATTATTTAAATTAAAATTTAATAACGAAATCCCGATGGCGAACCGACTCGTAGTCCGGATCTGTTATGAAAGCCCATAATTTTGACATAATTTTAATTTTTGCTTATGAATTTATTGGATTTGTCTAACTGATACTTTAACTTAGTTTTAATTTTTGCAATTAAGTCATTAATTCACTTATTTTCTATTATACTTTTGTTTGTTCAGCTAATTAAAAGCATAAATTAACTTAGGAATTGACATTAAGCTTAATTATATGATTAAGTTAAATAGGTAATTTTAATAAATAATTTATCTTTGGATTTATTTGATTTATTCATCTGAACTTTGAGTTTGTTTTGATTTACAATTCGTGCATTGATTTCCTTTTATTGTCTTTTCGTTTGCTCAAATAATTAAATGTGTAAATTAACTGAGGAATTAATGTTAAGCATAATTATATGATTAGATTAGATAAACCTTTTTTTAATTAATCTAAAATTAGTTTGACATAATAAAAATCACACCTAGGAAATATTCAGTCTACCTGTGCCATTTAATAATTAATTAAATAGCTAATAATAAATTAAATTTAAATTAAATTCCATGACCAGATGATTCGGTTAGAATCTATGGCTTGGATATTAATTGAAATTATTTAAAAATAATAATAATAATAATAATAATAATTTAATAATGAAATCCGTTCGCGAATCCTCAACTCGATTAAAAGTCGATTCAGAATCTCGGTACAATTCTTCTCTTATTCTCCATTTTTTTATTTATTTTATTTATACAAGTCACTAACCTTTTTTTATTTCTACAGAACTAACAATAATCTTTATATGTTTATTATTATTATTATTTATTATTATTATTATTATTATTATTGTTATTATTATTATTATTCAATTCAGATTACTAACTATTTAATTTTTGCATAAACTAATTACTAACTCAACTAACATCACTAACCATTTAATTTTTGCTATACTAACAATTAATTGTGCTAACCACTAACTTTTATTATTATTGTTATCACTAACTTTAATTTTTGCTATACTAACAATTAATTGTGCTAACCACTAACTTTTATTATTATTGTTATCACTAACTTTAATATTTGCTATACTAACAATTAATTGTGCTAACCACTAACTTTTATTATTATTGTTATCACTAACTTTAATTTTTGCTATACTAACAATTAATTGTGCTAACCACTAACTTTTATTATTATTGTTATCACTAACTTTAATTTTTGCTATACTAACAATTAATTGTGCTAACCACTAACTTTCATTATTATTGTTATCACTAACCATTTAATATTTGTTATACTAACAACTAACTTTACTAACTTTATTAATAACTAACTTTAATTATTATTATTATTATTATTATAATGGAAGGTTATGCCTCCTATTTATTATTTTAAAAAAAAAAAAAAAGTGGACGGCCGAAAAGCCCCACTTTATTTATTTATATATCATCTTTTGATATTCTTTTGTTTACTTTATGTGTTTTCCCATTATCTATTTGCATGTGCTATTTAATTTATGCACCTTTTATTTTCTTAAATGGATGTTCAAAACAAACAAAAAAAAAAAAAAAAAAAGAGAAAACCTCCACTTTATTTATTGTTATTTAATTTTTCTTTATTTTATGGTTAAACTCATTTCATTTAAAGAAATTAGCCATAAAAAAATATATATATAAAATAAATCTGAGCCATGTTGTTAAGTCAAAATTTTTTAGTTCATGGTATATTGGCTGGAAACTGTCTCGTGCCCGCTTTTGAGCTGCTTCACCTGGTGAAGAGGGTCTGGCTGAGTAACAACGCCCCGTACCATGATCAAAGATTTTTATTTTTAAACTCTTTGATTCCTTTAAATTAACTTCTTATTAAATAAAAAATTAATTATTTTTAATTCTTTTATGAATTGAGTAATTCTTTAAATAATAAATATCCTTCATTAAACAAGAAAAATTAAAAAAAAAAAAGAAAGATAAAAATCAAAAAGATAAAGAAAAGAATAAGAAGATATAAAAAAAGAAAGATTTTTTTAAAAAAATCATTAACAAATTTAATAAAAAAGACTTATAAGTTAAACTAATAATTGATTCCATAAAATAATAAAATAACAATTAATTAAAGTAATTTCCATATCCGGATGATCTGGCAGGATCTACGGTTTGGAAAATATTAACTTTTTTTTTAACTAAATAAATTAAATAAATATAAAGATAAAAATCCATATTTACAATATGGATAAAATTGTTTAAAATTTCACCAAATTCCGTGTCCAAATGACTCGGCAGAGTCCATGGTTCGGAATCAAAATCTTCCGTGTCCAAATGACTCGGCAGAGTTCATGGTTCGGAAGTATAAAATTTTATACAAATTAACTTAAAAATCCACATTTCGACTAATTCAGTTAAAATCTCTAAATTAACTGAAAATTATTTAAAAGCAAAGCGAAACAAAATTAAAATCAACTAAGGTGCCAATTTTTGGGCGTTTTAACAAAGTCGTTTTAACGTAACCGTACTCCCGAACCCCCGAACTCTTGCAGGCCAATATTTAAGGTGACCAATCGACCTAGGTAAACAGATTGGTGGCGACTCCCGAAAACCCGACGTTGCCACAACAGGCAAAATATTTTTAGAGATAAAATCATTGTTTACGTATGTACATCCATGCAGTTGTCACATTTAATGATGAATCTACATACAACTAAAATTATTGACTGATTTTACGATAACCGCTATAGAAACGGAAAACTTTGACAAAGGGCACGTTATTTACGATTAAATGGCGATTGAAATGGGAATCATGGGAGAATGGGCAAGAGTAACTAAGCATTAACTTTGAATAAATCTGGTATCTACCATTAGATCGAGTAACAGTCATAAACCAAGAAGAAAAATCATATATGCCATTTACGATAATTTATTTTAAAATTGAACTTATGTCAGTCGGATAAAAAAAAGGGAAAGTCTAATGTGCATTTACACTTTATGTTCATGTATACTTATTTTTCAATACCACCCATCATAGCATAAAATAAGTCTGAATGTATTAAATCCTGTGTTTCCCCAAAATTAGATGTATGTACGAATCAAATACTGGATATATACAAACTTAATGTGCAAAAAAAGTAAAAGGTCTGTACAAATAATATGTGATATATGTATAAATGAGTTTATAAATATGTTGTAGTATGTATACAATCTCTCATAAAAAAGTAAGTGTAAATGCATCAAATCTTGATTTCCGTTAAAATTAAATATATATACAAATCAGATGACAAATATGTATGAAACTTAATATATAAAACAAGTGTAGCATATGTACAAAACATGTGTCACATATATTCAAACTCCTTCATATAATTTGCCTTATATGTATATAAATTTATTTTCATTTTAACCTATACTACGTTCATCTCAAATCCATTTCAACAAGTACTATTCATAGTAATTAATCTATAATTTTTTATCTTCAATATTTTAGTACATAATTGAAAAACTTTCTTACATTAACGATAAATGAAGGCATAGTTTCTAAATATAATTTTTCTAAATTTTTTCTAGAAAATAATATTATGAATGAAATTAAGTCAAACTTAAATAAACAAAAGTGAAATATAAAAAAGAATATGAGATAGAAGAAGTATTATTTATATTTTCATACAATTTATGCATAGATTTAAATAAATGGGTGGGAAACTAACGATTATCCCTCTGAGGTTTGCTATAACCTATAGTTTGCCCGCTCTTTTTTTAAAACATATACTTTACTCATGTTTCTTTTATATTATCTAATAACAACTTCTGCAATTAAATTATCAGTTTGCCCCTGTAATTAAAACCTATAACTTGCCCCTATTTTTGAAATTGCATTTAAACTGTGTGATAGTCATCTTTCAGTAATTTCAATCTCTCCAATATTTTTATAGTTAATAGATGTTTTAAATTATCAATTTTTCTTTCTGTAAATGCATTTTTTTCGTGTAAAATGCATATCAGTTTTTTTTAAAAAATCAGTTTGCTATGAAAACATATAAAAATCTTAAAATTACTAAAACATGATTATCAGATTGTTTAAAATTAGGGTTTCAGAAGTTATTATTGAACACTATAAAGGAAGCAAGGGTAAAATGTAGGTTTTTAAAAATACAGGGGCGAAGTCTAGGTTAGACAAAACTATAAGGGGGTTTTTGTAATTTTCCTTAAATGAGTTTACTTTTTTGTACATATGAGATTATATATTTCTGCAATTATGTTTATGTATTTGTACATATATTTCTGCAATTATGTTTATGTATTTGTACATGCTATAATTTCATTTTAAAATTTTACTATATTATTTTTAGGTACATATAATTTTATGATTTTGTAGGAATTATTTATTACTTATATACATACACAATCTAAGAAAAATAGTAGGGGCTCAATTGGAAAAGGTAAAACAAATGAGTAATAGTAAAAGAATTTGACCGCAAATATTTTTTTTTTGTTGGAAAGACTCAAAACCTAGCTGCTGCTAATAGTAACTATTACTCCTTTACCCCAACCCCCGCCATTTACCATCACGTCGATGCCACCATCATTGCAAACCACCTGGCCAATATGTCATGGCAATGGTTGTGATATCACTGTGCACAACAATCTTGGCCTCGCCATCATAGACCCTCATATGCTTCAGTAAAAAATGGTAGCAGTGGTGGGAGGCTCTAGTGAAAAATGAAGGTAGTGTGGCTGAAGGCCCCTGTGAGAGACAATGGCAGCACTGCTAGATGCTCTGGTGAGAGACGATGATAGGTAGGGGGAGCAAAAGTGAGTGAGAGATGCAAACAAGGAAAGGACATAGGAAGGTTCTGTTACTTTTATCATGGTTATATAAGAACCTATAGGGTGCATATGAGATAGACCATAGAAAAACCATAAACTAGAGAAGGAAGATTGAATTCAAATATGACCAGATCTAGAGTCATGGTGTAGTAAAACATCCAATGGATACAAAAAACTCAAAAGTGAAAAGCCCATACATATAATATTGCATTAATGGATCTCTAAAAAACACCATATACCACTATATCTTGAATGATCGGTTGTAAAAAGAGAGGAGAGATTGCACACGTATGGTTGAACATAACAAAAACACATAAGTTAGAAGCCTATGTCTATATTTTTCTTTCTCCAAATTTACTAAAAATTGACAATTTCATTTGATCTAGTATGATTAGCGTAAACATAGCAACGACTATCAGGATAGAACTATATAGATGAAAGAGAAGGAAACAGATGTTCTTTCACAAAGAAAGTGGAGAAAAAGGCAAAATATATGTATACAATGAGTGTTTCTTATCTTATAGGCAATTTTTTTTTATAGGTTAATTCCAAATAACATCATCAACTCTTAAACTTTCTTGCTTATAGTAATGATCTGCAGATTTATTATTTGTAGTCCTTCAATATTTCAGGCCTCAAATGCTATATTTAAATTGTAATAATTAGAAAACTAATGATTAAGAATTAATGGAACCTTTTTGTAGTTAACCCTTTAAACTCTGATTATGGATTGAGTTGGCCCAAATTTATTAATTTTTTAATCTTATTTTGTTAGGCCCAGCAACATTATCTTTTTTTTTTTTAAGAATAATGTTGAAGAGAAAGGATAAAGATAAAGAATACATCTAAATGAACAAATTACTGAAGCCTAATTGTAGCTTGATAATAGGCTTTAGCAACGGATAACCGAGGAATCACCACAAAAAAACTCTATCAAATCTCCTAATAATGGCATGGATGTCGTGCATCAGACTTAAAGCATCTATCCTGGTGCTTTAAGGGCAAGTAACTATTAAGAAAGCTTGTTCACAATTTGATAAAATTTGTGCAGCAAAAACCACCAGCCAACTCAGTGAGTTTAAGGGCTTAAAAAATTATCATCATTTAGCAGTGAAGATGGTCGAAACATTTCCATGGGTGCCACTAAATGTATAGTTAATATTATCAACATTGCTCAGCCAAGACCAACCAATGACCGCAATATTTCTAGTAGAATCATATGCTCCATCAATTACAAATATCCAAGGAGGATCTTTGTTGTGATTGTTTCCCCAATAATAAGATAGTTGAATATGAGGAACAGAAAAAAAGACATTGAGATTGAACCTTAACTTGCCTGGCTTTAGACAGTGAATAAAGTAATTCATCTCTCTTATGCATTACTTTAAAAGGTTTAAGTGTTTGTCCAACAACATTGTTAATTTTCATTAGTTTGAAGTTCATATTTTTTGGCACAATTTTTTAAACTGTATTATTACATTTAAAAATTCCCCTAGATATAACCTTGTTATTAGTCTATAAATTTCAATTTTTTAAATAGAAATTGTTATTTAAAGCTAGCACAAAAATTATAACCATACTTATTTAGGCAAGGCTTGAAATGCCTAACAATCTCCAATTTAGTTAGGTTGGCTAAACACTTTATTTGATGTATTGCAAAAATTTAATAATCATTTTAGACAAACTAAACTAGCAAATGTAATATTTCAAAAAATTTTATTTTCATATATTTTGGCCATAAGTAACGTAATTATTGATATCTTTTGCTCTTTTTCTTTTTTGATCTCGTGGCAACGTCAGGTATATAAACTAGTTAAACCTGATTATGAAATTGTTATGGATTTTTTTGTTGTTTATTTTTTTTTCAAAAAGAGCTCAAGCTCGAGTATGCCTAATTGAGCTCATTAACAAATTTTTTAAACCTCTCGAAGTTCAAATCGAGCTTAGCACCATCTTGAGCTGAACTGGAGCATCGATTCCCCTAGCTCACTAAGCCCGAGCACCTTTTCAGAGTAAAATGAGCCGAGCTCGAACCAAAGGGGTTTGGGCTCGACTCAGCTCGGTAATACCTTTACTTTAGTATAATTGTACACATGGACAATTGCGTGTTGTACATTTATTTATTTTTTAACCGTAAAACAAAATTTTATTAAAATAAATAGAATATATATTTCCCAACGAGCTGGCACACCTCTTCTAGTGAGCTTATCATTTGAGCTAGTCAACTCGGTCTGCATCATCATCACATTACTAAAGCCATTGCCACTTTTAACCTCAGAATGTTTTTTTACCCCGTTGTTTCTTAGGCTACCCTTAGGCCGTCAAATCTGCTATTGCAATCCACCGGGATGCATCTTTAACAAATGAACATGAGCTAAATGACGAGAGCCTCCCTGCAAATCAACACCTGAGATAGCACACATCATTTAAAGAATTTTCATCCATCCATACAAGCTTCTTTCCTCTGGGAAAATAATGTTAATGCAACTGAGCTTCTTCAACTCCACCTATGCAAAAAATCTACCATGATTATTCATTTTTAATCCGAAGAAAATGACCCTATTGCTTGATTGAAATTGTTGTTGCCTCTTTCTTACTGATGGATTTTTTACAAAATCCATCCACTTTGATATGAACTAGTGAATTTTATCTCCTACTAAATCAGTTGACCCTCAACAACTACTCCCAAATTTAACAATAAGGATGACAACTTCAGTTTTTCTTTACTTAACTAATACATTGAAGGATTTTTGTTTAATTGAAATAAAGATTTCAGCATCGAATCTTATGAGCCCCAAATAAAATTTTTAGAGAAATAAGTGGGAGCTTCTTGTTCTAATGATTTAGTTCTTTACATAATTTTGCTTCAATCATTTGCATGTTGCATGTTGTACATAAATGAGGTTTTAAAGAAGAATTGTGGCATGAAAGCATCGCCCATTTTAATATGACAAGCAAATTCTAGACATTCATTGAATGGAAGACCCCTTTGTAATTCAAAGGAACACATTTATTTAGACCGATATTTTTCCAATCACTTCAAAAAAGAGTAATATACAATGACAGTTATGGTTGTAAATTAGCGAAGATTTTGTTGAGTAGCTTAAGCTTGAGCTCAGCTTAAGTCTTCTCGAATCGAGCATTTTCAAGTTTGAGCTTAAACTCAAGCCAAAAATTAAGCTTCATATGTTTTCAAGCCGATCTTTGAGCCTAAGGAGCTTGAGCTCAATCAAGCTCAGGGTTTGTCAAGTCTTTAATGATTATGATGAAAGAGTTAATTGCACTCATTCCATTTAAAATTAAGTCATGATTTCACATGAACTAGTTTCATATGAGCTTCTAGATAAAAAAAAATTCAATTTAAATAAGAATCTGCTTATCAATATAGTTTAAGAATAAACACTACACATGAAATATCAATAGTGTAATCAATTATGAAATATTATTACTAACAACCTACTGTAAGATATTCCAAATATTTATAAAAAGCTAACATCTTACTGTGAGGTTTTTTTTTTGTACACAGAATTCAATACAATTTATTACAAGAAGAGAGATGAAAGTAAACAATCCTAAACCTAAGGGATGAAAGGATTTGTTGCATAAGCCCTGGAGAACCTCAACTGCAATTAGCTTACTTCTAAGTGCTTGTTTTATATAGAATGCGACGTTACACCTCAAAGCTTGGTCTTGATTATAGGTCTCTCTTTGCGTTACCATTTTGCTGACTAACGAGGAACTACTGTGAGGTGTTATTGCTCTTTAAGAATACTGCTGCTTATTGTTTTTCTCAAAGTAAGCATCTTGGGACTTTAGAAAGAACAAAAATATAAAAAAAAATGATTTCTCAGAATTACAAAAAAAAAAAAAAAGGACTAATTCAGCCTACCTAGCAAGTCTACTACAAGATTTAAATAAGCATGCATTAAATTGTAGGCAGTTCTACCAAGTTCTAGCACACAAGAACTCAAAAAAAGATTGTAAATAAATGACATGAATTATAGGGAAAAAACAATACTCACTTTTTCTATAACGATGATTCCTTAGCTTGACCTACATTAAGAAGCAAAGTAAATGTTCAGGGACCTATAACAAATAGCTAAGTCTTTGGTAAGTCTTCAAGATTATATTTGGTACAAACACGGTTGATGTATAGAGCTGAGAAACCAAAAGGAGAAATGTAATTAAGTTGGTGCTAGCGAGCAAGTGACTAGCTACATTCAACTAAAGTCATCCAATAACTTAGCTGTAGATATGGTTCTTATTAGTCTTAATGGTTATCAGGATGGGGAACGCATGCAACATCCGTTTTAAACTGGGACTTCGACAGCCATTGCTTATCATCGTGACGCGTGGCAAACTTTTTCACACGAAAAATTATAATCGGTTAATGGGGGTTTAATTGTGTGGATCTTCTTTTTTCTTTCTTTTTCTCTCTAGCCAATGTCATTGTTTTCTGAGTTTATAAAATTTAAATAAAAATTTAACATTATATCATTACAAATATGTAATATTGATTTTCTAATAATATTAATTTTTAATAAAAAATAAAAAAATATTTTATATTAATTTAAAAAAAATATTTTATATTAATTTAAAAAAAATTATTTTAGATTAATTTTACTTAAACTAAAACAAACTAAATCCAAAAGTCTTTAGTTAGAGGAGTTAGCATTTAATATTGCCATAAGCATTCCCATTCCTTTGGCCTAATGACTAATTGGCTAAAGGTCCAGATAGATATGGTGGAGGTCATTATTCAAACATTTGACCTCCCCATTCTCCTATATGATGGCCAATGCTAGTTCTGGTGTATTCCAAGTCCTGAAAAAGTGAGATTTCCCCCTTCTCCTATATATGTATATCTCTTAGTCTTTATGCCTTGTGTAGATGCTTATGATTACTAAAAAATAAAAAACATTAGCATGAGTGGATAAAAAATTATAAATTATTTGTTTCCATTATCAGCTATTATGTAAAAAGATATAAAAAGATGAATAATAAATTTAAATAGTCACAATTGTTCTTAATTTATTAAATAAATTTAGAAATGCAAAAAAAGAAAATTTTCATATGGGGTACTTAAAAATTCTAATTCTTAATTTTTATATGGGGTACTTAAAAATTCTAATTCTTAACCCTTAATTGGGAATTAGGATTTATAAGTATGCATAAAACTAATAAAAAATATAATGTTTTTTTTTTCAAAAAAAATTATAGGTATTTATATATCTTTATTTCCAATTAAGGATATAAAAAAATTCTTTTTTGTACTATAAGAAAAAGAGTGTTTTTAAAAAATCTTTTACAACAAAAAATTAATCAATTTTCATATGTTATTATAGGGGTAAAATCCATTCGTAGTCCTTTAACTTTCATGTTTGTCCTAAATTGGTCCCTTACCTCCAAAAGTGTCTCTTAAAGTCTCTTATCTTATAACGTGCATCCTACTCAAGTCCCTTCCGTCAATTTATCCATTATCTCAAATAGAATTTGATGATGTGACACTTCCTATGTTGACAATGCATTCCATAATGCCATATGGCAGCCTACAAATGACTATATTGAAAGAAAAAGAAATGTTAGGCCAAAACTGACGCAAGAACATAATTTTATGCGCTTAAAACGTAGATTGACCCATAATTATCTTCTTCCCAAAATCATCTCTACAAAAACGCCGATGAATCTAACCCCAATTTCTACCACCTCCACCTCGATGTTCACTCCACTCCGCCTTATGCCAATCCCCGCCTACTAGCTCCATTTCCACCACAGCTGCAAGGAAGATGCCTCATTAGGAAGAGGAAGATGTGGATGTTCAATTCTGATTAAAAGGATTTTGTTTCGTTGGAAAAGTCTTCTTAATTCATTGGTTTTCATTGACAGGCTGAAGGTGGGGAAGGAGATGCGAGGTGGTTATTAAAAGGTGGAAGAGGGGCGACGAGCTGAAAGGAGAAATCTCCTCGGTTCTTCAATTTTTGTTGGCGAGCTGGAGTGGGGAACGAGAGATGAGTTGCTTATCGAGAGGTGGAGGAAGAGCGATGGGCTAGAGGGAGAGTTGGCAGGAGGGATGGCCAGTGGGAAAGTTGGCGGCTGAGAGGCGGATGTGGGCGGTGGCTAGATGGTGGAGGTAGTTGAAAACTTAAAGGTAAAGAATATTTTTGGTTAATTACATCTTAATTCCTTAATATTGTGTTTCTATCAATTTTAGCATCATATTTATTATTCTTCCTTACCAGTCACATATTGTTATGACATAGGATGCTATATGGCAGAGTTAGTGCCACATAAGCATTTTCCATCCAAGATAACGGCTAAATTGATGGAACATATCAAAATAGGACATGTTAAGGGAGGTAGGGGACTTTAAGATGCACTTTTGAAGGTAATGGACCACTTTAGGATAACCCTTAAAGTAAGGGAACTATATTTGGATTTTACCTGTTATTACAGATATTAAGTTCCTTAGTGCTCTACATGATGGTGAAAATTCAAATTTGAACATATTTAATTACAAGATGTTCCCTTGAAATATTTCTTTTTATTTTATCATTTCAAACTACATGTTTTTTTCATCATTAGATAGGTAAATAGAGAAAAAAAAAAGAAGCAGTATATAAAGAAGCCCCCATGCTCGTAGTCCATAGGCATTGTGAAGTCTAGCGAGAGGATGAGACAATGAAGGGGAAAATCAGAATTTATAAAGGAACTCAAACCTGTTTACCCTGATAGTCTTTTTTTACAATGGAGAAAAATGCCACATGTTATAATAATAAGTAGCATCTGCAAAAGCAGCTGTTGAAGCAACTACTGCTAGCATTTCCCTATCAGGATTTGTTGGAATGATTTCCTTACTTGAAGTGACTCATTAAATTATGAGAAAATTGCTTTAAACATCAAAACTTGTACAAACCGAAAAGGTTTGCTACGAGCTGCAGTTTATTTGTTTGCCCCAACTATAGGGAATAATGTTTTGGGTCCACAAGGATATAAAGTAACCTACTTAGCCCTTTGACATTTCTCTTGATGAAGAGTATCTAAATCTAACTATTGAGGCAACAAATAATCAACAAAAAAAATAATAAATCTCAGGACTAGGTAACGTTTTACTTGGTTTGAATGAAAAATCACTCCCTCAATATAATCTTTGTGGTAGAGGTAGATGTGAGGAACCGTCCCAATAAATACCTATTTAGTACTTTAATTAGGCTAGATCTTTCTGTTGCTTAATCCAAACTCTTAATTAGGCCAAGATCATTCCTCATTTTCAGGATCTTTTGCCGAAATTTACTATGTAAATCCTAGTCACTTACCTAACATTTAGTATTTACTTAAGATTTAAGAAAAACATTTACATAGTTCCAATAAAACACTTAAGCTTATTAAACTAAGATAGTGGTTTGGCAGGATTTAATTAAAACATGAATAAAATATGTGCGGCCACGTAAGAAAACATTTTAATGTTTATGCATGAACAAGTAATATATCATGCCAAACCATGGATGAAAAATACACTCATAGCAAGTAAATACTATGATAACACATTATCTAAGTGTTTTTCCTATCAACCTAAACAAGTAATGTTATGGGTTGATAAGCCTAACTCGAATCAATAATAATACATTCACGGTTATGTTAAGTCAAAGTCAATACCAGTAGATCTCCTACTAGCTACTACCACTATACTACAAAATACTCATGACCAAAATAGTCGGTAGACCCACCTTTGCCTAGAAGAAAGAACCAGAACCCAAGTGGGGAGTGACCCAAGAAATCCTTACCCGATTACCTTGCTGTATAAGGTAAATAAATTTGGAGTTAGATTCTGACCATAAGTGCCTACAACATATAAAAAATGAACATGTAGTGTATGCAAAATATACCTATGAGAAACTAACAAACAAGTATTAAATAATCACTGTGGATTATTTGGCTCATGCATAATGTTATCTTCATATTAACAATAAGGGTAAGTATATAAAATACTTGGTAAGGCACTCTAAAACAAACAATATATAACAACATTACACATAATTAACCATATGCACACATTGCCATGCATGCATAAACCTTGCCCATAAACTATATGAGCATGCCACGAGCTCTTATAACGTGGAGTATTATATAATGATCATCATATCATGCCTTTTTCGATACATGACTCCCAATACTTCACATACAAGCAAACATACTAATAAATAAACAAAAAAATAAAACAAAACACCCATTGGTCCATTTTTGCCCTTGAGCATGCATCTTTGCATTTGCCCTTGAGCTTGCCAACTTTCAGTAGCTCAAAACTCCCTTATTGTATGCAATAGGGTTTCAACATATTTTGCATGGATCATAGTGCCCATGGATGTGTCTTGCCCCTTCTAGGGCCCATTGGCCTGATAGGTTCAAATTTATGCTTAATTATGGGCCAAGTCATTTATTGGGCTTAAGTCTCGTTTGGGCCTTAGGGCTTTGCCTTGGGCTCCCCATTGTGGGTCATGCCCAAAGAGCAACCCAAGGCCTATAAGAAACCAAGACCCCCAAGATGTGCCCATGCGACCCCTTAGGTGAGCACGGCCATGAGCCTGTGGACGCATGTGCATGCGCACCCTTGGGCGTACCTTGGTGTGCCCTTTAGGCATACACAATTGCATGCCCACCTAGGCACACCCATGTGCACCTTAGCACACCAAACTCACCATGCTCCTAAGCACCCCAAAATGTTCATGCACCTAGGAGTCTATGTCGTACACGCACACACACATACCGAGCCCTTGAACTCGGTCACAACACATACACATCCAAACCAAGGCACACTTTTTTTGTGCTTACAAACCTTGAAGGTTTGGCCACATATATTTACCATACACCCAAGGCTTGGTCCACACACAATTTTACAAACCCATGCACCAAGGACACCACCTATTGCCCCAAACCAAAAGCTAGGTTCGGCCTTAGTGCCACTTGAGCCCTCTTTGGCTCTATTGGTCACTCTGTGCCCTTTTTGCCTGACCATTTGCCCTAGCTTTCACTAAGCTAAAACATGGATAGAGTTTCTCAAATAGAGAATGGCTAGAACACCTCACCCTTGTATAGATCACCACATTGCAAGCTCAAGTTTCAAGTACCATGAGTCTTTTCCTAGTCTCCTTGGAGTCATTTAACTACACAGTAAAATAACCACTTGAATAATCAACATTGTTGAGCCTAGGGGCCATGTTTTTTTACTACATATAAACAAGTCAAAATGACCTCCTCACCTTAGTAGAAAATCTCAAACCAAAACTCATTTCCAAAGCTCCACGGTTCTCCTTTTTTTTACCAAGCTTAACCTTAACAGTCAAGGGTTTTTATGAGTATAATGTTGTTATTTAAATAAAAGGAAACCTAGCTCTAGTAAAATGAAGTTTCTTGCCTCATTAAACAGCCCAAAATCGTGGCAACCTCTTGGAGAAAAACCAAACTCCTAAGCCCTTTTTTGCAACAAACACACATTTTCTTTGATATCTTACTTGCAAGCTCTTTTTCTCTTATTTTTCTTTCATATTTTTTTGTGAGTCTTTGTATGTTTGAGGGTTTAGGACGTGGTAAAATGGGTAGAGGAGGAGAAGAAAGTGAGTTGGTGTGTTTGGAGATAAATAAGGATGGAAAATGGGTGAATGGTTAAAGTGGTAGAAGATTAATGCTTTTACATGATTAGTAGTGGTTTAGGTTTCTTAACCAATGAAAATGGGGCTTTTCCACGTTTTTGGAAGCTTATTTTCTATCTCAAAGCCAGGTTACCTCATTCCCTAAAGTTTCCAAGAGGTGCTTGAGGTAAAAGTGCCTTTTAGGCTTCATAATCCTTGGTTAAAATGATGTCATTTTCATAAAATTCTCAAATATGTTTCTATTAAGAACTTAAAACTATAGATTTTATTTGCTCCATTTTCAACCATGTATTTTTCTACCCTTGACCAGGTTTGACCAAATTTGACCAACCAAAATTACCAAAATGCCATTCTTAGCTTATCTTGCAAGATAAGTCTTAAACTTGGTCAATTTAACTCTAAACTTCACCAAATTTCAAAAAATGGTTTCAAATATCGTTTCTCACCTTCCTAGACCCTTTTTGACCATATTTGACCTAAAAATTATCATTTTGCCCTTTTTCGCTTCTTTAGGAAGAAAAAGCCAATATTTGGTCAAATTAAGTTCAAAATTCATTGAGATTTTTACCTCTAGAAGCTCAATTCTATCTCTCTTGGTCACATTTTGACCTTTGAATTACCAAAATTACCAATTTTCCCCTAGTTGCCCTTATGATCAATTTATCTTAGATTTTTAATCCTATGAACTCCAAGAATTATTTGACTTATTGACTTGACTTAAACCTAGCTTGCAAGTGTTATCTAATCAAAGATCATGTAAAAAAAATAAATTAATTACCTGATAAACTGAGGGTTCTCACAGTGGACTTCGAGCTTTAAGAATTAGAGGAAGGAGGCTAGGTGCAAAAATGATCGGAAGGCTGGCTAAGACAAAAGAATGAACGACTGTGAGCGATGAGTAAGAGGGCCTAAGGCAGAGGGATGAGTGTGTGAATGTGTGGTGTGAGGACGAGAGTGTGTTAGCCTATGTTAGTGAGACAATGAGAGTGAGAGACGAAGATGAGAATAGCTTACTAGTTAGGGCGTGAGAGAGTTATCTAAGTTAAAAAAATCCAACTCAAGCCCAAGTATGTGGTGTGTGTGTGTGTGAGTGAGAGAAAATGACCCAATCCAACTAATGCCTATTTATGAATAAAGAGTAATTTAGTTATTTTGTTTACTAAAGTAACCCGAGGGGCCCAATTGAAGTTAAACAAAAACCGAAATTAACGTTATTTGGTCCTCCTAAAACCGAACCAAAATACCAAATCAATCTAACTGAATTTTTATATTCTTTTGATTTTTCGGTTTCTTTAATTTAAACCTAACTATGATCACTCCTAACTCTATCTGCATGCAAACTAGCTTTGGGCGGAATCCCTAGTTGATTGATTCCAGCAACCAATTTCACAATAAAAAGGTGGCAAATTTTAGCCTTTATTTAATCTGGTCAGAAGGAAATAACCACAAAATGGGCTCATTTTACAATAACACAATATTTAATAGAATATTTTACTCATTTCATGTTAAGTGGTTTTATTGACACATTTTTTGATATATTAGTGACTTATTTGGCTAGAAAAAATAATCAGTACGTGGTGAAATTGAGTTAAAATGAAAATAGCAATTTCCCATTGGTCATCTTTGCCCTCAAAATAATACAAGGAGCATTTTATAAAAGACGTCATGGCAAATAGTAACAAGCTGGCCTAAGCCCATAGTTTAGTTGTAATGAGGAAAAATCTTTTACATTATCCATGACTTGAAACCCAACCCACTATAACAATTTAAAGATGTCAAGGTCTATCAAAATCACGATCGGAGGGTTAGGATTTTATGATTTCATAATTTGAAATGAGAAAAAAAATTAATTAGATTCTATGATTACGGGTGTAATTTTGATTTAATTCTATGACTATGACCCATAAAAAACAAAAAAAAATTAAATAATAATTTTGACAACATTAAGTCTTTTTATACTCGGAAGAAAAGGAAATAGAGGAAACAAATTATTCATACAAAGCTTGACTAGCTATCTCATGGGCTCATCAAATACCTTCTCTAGAAACAAGTACAACGACACAAGGAACAAATTTAGAAATAAACTTATGAATAGCTGATAAAAGAGAAACTAAGGCGCAAAAAAATTTGAAAAAGGTGTTAGTGCTATCCATGAGTATTCTATTAATATATGATTTGAATTTGAATGGGCAGTCCACAGTAAAGGCTGATATATAGTATGAAGTTTTGCCATTTAGGCGGAATAAGTGTCATCTGGTTTACCTTTTATCACAATATCTTGAATTCCTTTCCTTGATAGAGCAACAACATTAATTTTTTTGTTTTTGTACACATAATCAACTATACGAGGTTGCAAGGTTGTTAAAGGAAGGTATCTATACTATAGAAAAGGAGACGTACTGTGTGTATCTGAAATTTCAAAAGACAATCAAAACGACACCTAAAATATTGTTATAAAATTGAAGGAATGGATCAGGTTAGTGTCCCCAATACTTTTACCATTTACACCTGTTGTTGGGGACAACAACATTTTGTGGTATACTGTTTACCGTGGGTACGCGGTATAAATATTTTTATATTTTGTGTATACCACATACCACTTATTTTTTATATGTATTTTATAAAAAAAATAGTGTAATACGTACCGCGGTATTTTATTTTTTGCGGTTATTTTTTTTCATTTTACATAAAAAATATCATACATATATAAGACATTAAAATATAAATAATACACATATCATAAAATAAACATTTTTATTATTTTTTTGTTACTTTTCTAAATTAATATAAGAATTTAATAGATAGTAGCAACTTGAAGTTCCTTGTGATGTTGAACAATATTCCTTAATTGGATTTCTGGTGCATGCTACCCCAATTGAATATCTTCTATCATATATATTTTATTTATATTTGACAAATTATGATGTGAAAAATTAAAATATATATAAAATGTATAAAAATAAATTATTAAATAAATTATATCATCTTAAAATAATATTTTAGCATTTATTTATTTTTATGAAATCGACAATAGTATGTGATACAGTATATCTTAAAAATTTGAGATAGCGTATACTTAATGGTAACTGTATTTAACAACTTGATTCGAGGTGTGCTGCACTAGTGAGATGATTGTGCATTTTAACTAACAAAGCAGCGGATCATGTTATTCGTGGGAAAGCAGAGCATGTTTTGGGCCTACTGGAAGTCCAGCAAGGCCCATAGGCCCAAGCGAATTTCCAAGTCGGACCCGAACGGAGCGGGGAGGAAGGAAACTGAACGGAACCGGCCGACATCTGTAAGAGCCCGGATCATCGTGCGGACGAAAACGAAAAGGTCCCATCCCATTCCCCTGTAGATGGTAAGTAAGGTCAGCCGTTCCGTTGGCCGGTCAAACAATCGCCCGATAATTATAAAAGAGACTTGGGAACAACGACGTGGGATCGTTCCAATCTCCACGGAGTCGCCAGCCGAGCCAAGCCGAGCCGAATACTTCAGCTGGCTCCCGCTCGTTCGGCAGCCAGCCGGCACATGCCTGCCGCTCATCGATTTCGTGCCTGTCCTCGTCCGCATCCACCCCCTCCCACGCCTCCCTCCTTTCTCCATTTTGCCCCTCCTTCTTCTTCCTAATTTACGTTTTGCCCTCTCACCTTTCAGGAGATTTATTCGATTTTCCTTCGTTTTCCCCGGTTCATCTATTTCATGCGCAACTTTTATCATTTTTCTTTGGTGCGGGTAATTTGTCAAAGTAACAGTTCGATCGGGGGTAAATTTGGCGATTTAGAGAAACTAGGTGACCAAGACGAAATTACGTATATTTGAGGCAAATTAGTTTGATCGGAGTAAAGACAATGTGTTAAGGAAGGCTTATTCTTGTTTAGTTGAGTTGAGTTGAGTTGAGTTGTCAAGCTATGAAGGTACTATTGGTGAAGTATCAGGAACAAGACGCCACCGAAATGTTCATGGAAAAGGACTGTTTTAATACCTTACCATATGTCCCTGCTAAAGTTTTCTTGATGGGGCTAATTGCTGAATGGAAATTTAGTTTAGTCAAACTTTTTATTTGTGGAAGATTAAATCCTGTCAAATGAACTAGACTGAACTCATGGTTCAAAGTTTGTTATTACTCTTTTTTTTTTTTTGTTGCCTATTGAAAAGATATTTTTATTATCAGATCTCAAGGAAGATAGTGTACACATGTGATGAAGAATGTCTATGAAAGGAGATGAGGGATTGTTAGTCCATTCAAATGATCTTATCTACTTCCCACAACATGATGAGATAGCATCAGCACAGGACATGAGCTTGCTTCCTAGAAATAGACTTGAAGCTACAAAATTTTATGCTACAACTTAGTTTTTGGACATCTTGAAGAAAATAATTGATTATCCATGACATTCAACCTCCTATATAAGCACCCATATAAGTTGTTGTGAATTGGAGTCCAACTCAACTTCCTGAAACTTTCCTTTAGGTCAACTGTTTAATCTCTTCTCTGATAGCTTCAGCATCTGCTGCCATTGGCCCATGTGTATTAACAAATGTTCCACATCCAGTTAACAAGTTGTCATCTTCATTTCTCAGAACCTATTGCAACATATTCTATTTTAAACAGTCCCAAAATTTTTATAACATTTCTATAAGCAGTAAATTATTGTATCACACTATCTTTGAAACTATCATTTAAATATTCACTTTTTTTTATAATTTTTTCAATTTACGTGTAAAAATTAAGAGCACAAGTGGAAACAATATAAACATTTTGCGCTTGTTTAATCCTCGTGTAAAATCAAATGGTTTAATGGATACGAGGAGAAGGGAGTTTTGACTTTTTTTTTTTTTAAATAATTGATTACAGTTAAAAAAAATATAAAAGATATTAAGATACACCACTGTTACTACCATTTCACAAAAAGAAAGGGAAAAAAAAACCGGAAAAGGAGTGTGGTATAAAGAGAAAAAATAGCAACAGAATGGTGGGGAAAAGGACAGAAAAGAGAAATCCGCTGAGTGGAAGTGTAGATAGCCATCAATATCATCGGAACACAAACGTAGCTTCTGTCGCAGGGTAGGGTAGAGATTCAGACCCGACCGCAGGCCGCAGCGGCCTCTTTGCTTTCTTTGCATCGTCAAACATGCCTTGCCAACACGACAAAGCCGCGCCACATCGGACGATGAGCCGAGCCCAGCCCCAACCCTTCACGCGCGCCTCTCTCCCTTTCTCTCCCTTTCTCTCTCCGACGAGCCACCCTCTATTATTCCCTACTCTCACGCTCCCCTCACGCGTCCGGCGCTTCATCGCCGATTCATTTATACCCCACCTTTCCCTTCTCTCTCTCCCCCACTAATCTCTTAGCACCTTCCGATGGGTGATCTCACCGATTCCCTCACACCGTCCTCCACCGCCGCTGCCTCCCGCTCCGTTCCCGTCCGCGAGGACTGCTGGTCGGAAGAAGCGACATCTACCCTCGTTGACGCCTGGGGCCGCCGGTATCTAGAGCTCAACCGCGGCAACCTCCGCCAGAAGGACTGGCAGGACGTCGCCGACGCTGTCAACGCCCTCCACGGTCACACGAAGAAGACCCACCGCACCGATGTTCAGTGTAAGAACCGAATCGATACTATTAAGAAGAAATTCAAGGTTGAGAAGGCTAGGGTTTCGTCCTCCAATGGTTCGTTGACCTCCTCATGGCCCTTCTTCGACCGGATGGATGCGCTTATCGGCTCTAATTATTCATCCAAGAAACCCTCGCCGTCGCCGAAGCAATCGCCAAAGCCGTCGCCGAGGTTGTCCCCGAGGATTCCCGGATCGCCGCCTGTTGCCCTACCCTTGCCACTGCCTTACCGTAGGACGCCTGGATCTGCCTCCGTGGTCGCTCTGCCGCAGAAGCGGGGAGCGGCTGCGGTGGATGATGGATTCTTCAGGAGGAACTACTCGGCCGCTGCTGCCGCGGCCGCAGAGAGCGAGGACGAGGGGGATGAGAGCGAGGGAGAGGATATGGAAGGGGAGGGAGACGAGAGAGAAGGCATGAAGAGATTGGCGAGAGCGATAGAGAGGTTTGGGGAGGTTTACGAGAGGGTGGAGGGTGAGAAGCTAAGACAGATGGTGGAGTTGGAGAAGCAGAGGATGGAGTTCGCCAAGGATTTGGAGGTGCAGAGGATGAAGATGTTTATGGACACACAGGTGCAGCTGGAGAGGATCAAGCGTGGCAAGAGATCATCAGGGTCCAGCGGTAAGGCCCTTTATTTTTCATGCCTTTTCACTTTTAACCCTGTTTTTAGTTATGAGAATCTTTCATGTTTTAGATTTTGATGTGTTTTATTGAGACAAAGTTTCAGATTTCAATGTCATTAATTTCGGTTACTTATTGTCATATTTTGATGATAAGGAAGCTTGTTTAACCATACGCCCCTTAAAAACACCTGCAGCTTGCTTCATTCTTTTTAAGCCTCACTGTTGCTATGCTGTATTGCTAAGAAAGGGCCTTATTTCTTTCTTCCTTACTGTAGTTACTCCATGAAGATTATTGATTCTTAATGCATGTTTAGGTTGCCTTCTTTGCATTGGGTGGTTTTTTTTTTTTTTTTTTGGTATCTTGTCATACTCTATATTGTTTGCGGAAGACTCTATCGAGTTGATTGATAAACTGGAAATGTCGTGGTTTTAAGATGAAAATTATCAATCACAGGTGAAATGTCAGTGTCTGTGTCTCTATTCTCAATGAACGCACTCAAAATGGAGCATCACACAGTTCTTATGAGGTTCAAATGGTTTCATATTTCTCTGGTTCTGCTCTATGAATGTGTTTTTGGGTTGTTGGGTGGCAGATGGCGCAGTAAATTAATATAAACCGATCATGCCATGTGAGCTGTTTGATCTTCGTTTTGTACTTTCTGCTTATCATGGATTTGTTTTCATGGAAATTGATGAAACCTTTTTTTCTTCTAGTTTTGTATGGATTGCATGACTGTGATGCTTCTTTTCTCATGTGTTTCTTGTGTTTTTTACTTGATTTTGTTTTGTTTTTTTTTTGTTTTTACATTAAGTTACCTGATGCGTGTTAGTGTCCATTTCGTAGATAAATCTTCTGTTATGACTAGAGTTAGAAACAGACAATAGTATCATAAATACAAGCAGTGTATAAGTGCGCTTCACATTTCTGGGCAGTGATTCCTTTGTTTTAGTAAAATAATTGAAAAACAGAAACTAAATAGATTACATCAATTTTTGTGTAATGTGAAACAAACTTGTCTGGTTGAGACTCGATAGGATTTCTAGGGGTGCTCTGCCTCGGAAAGCTTTTGAAAAGTTCATTGGGGTTTGCTTTAGATCTCACATATATGACTATTACAAATTTTCTGGGAAGAGTAATTAGCATATTGGCTGGTTGAATGATGACATTTTTTCTTATGTATATGAGGCTGGCCTGAGAAACTTGGATCTTATTTCATTGTAGTTAAGTTGGTTAAGCACTGCTATATGTAATTTTCACACATGCCAGGTGTCTCTATACTGAACTGCATAATGGATATGAAAATGCTTTTTACTAAGTAGGCACTTCAAAGGGTTGGCCCCACCCTGCTGGGATTGCAATTCTATTTTCCTTTAGATAGACTTTTGGTTGCCATTTCTGCACTAATATGCTCACTAATTAGTGTTCAAGTTTGTAAGTACTCTAGGTGGGTTCAATTGGCGCCCCACAGTTAAGTTGAAAATGTTACTCATTTTAGTGTTGTTCATATCTACTGCTCATAATGCTGGCTGGCTACCACGTGGTAGATTAATTGGCATCTTTCAGCAACCAAAGCTTTGGCCTAGAAGGCTTGTGGCTGCCAGAAGGTCTAAAGTTCAATCTCACTCTCCTCCCATAGCCTCCCGCTCATGTACAATAAAAAAAAAAAAAATTAGCTCGTCTTTCAGTGACCCATGATTTAACCTGGTGCGTAGTGATGTGGTTGTTATGCACAAAGCACATAGATTAGATCCTCCCCTCCCTTGGCCTTAGCATATGGATCTTCAGGAATGTTTCTTCTTGGAAATGTTGGCTCTGAGCAACATGTCGTGGCCATTGTTTCACTGGGAATGGATATCGCACAGATCTTTTGGTTATGTATCTGCCAATTGATTTCATTTTACTTTTCCTCAGATAGAACCATTAGGTTTTGTTTCGATGGTGTATATTTGCTGCTTATATATCTTAACTCTAGTGGATTTGTTCTGCTGTTTTCTTTTCAATGAATAATCATATTTGACGTTGATTGGGTCACTGAGAATTGCTTACTGTTCTTGCAGATATTTATAGCTAGTCGTCTTAGGGGAGCTTTTCATTTGGAGAAATATGGAGAAGATTGTTTGTATACTCATCCCTAATAGTATATAACCCTGGTGGTGGGAGATGACGGCAAAAGCCTTTGGGATCCTTCTCTTTTTGCTGTTCCCCTTGCCGCTGAAAAAAATGTGCAGAGAACTAGAGGAAGTAAATCTGGGCTGCTGACTAGGGTTTGATTCGGTTCTAATGTCATGCCATATTTGTGGGACACTAACTTGGGTCAGTCTATGTAAGTTTTAGGAGTATTTTTATTAATGGCCTAGACCAGGTTTCATGCTTATGGGATATTGTAGCTTTTGTTGCATCCGAGTAAATGCCATTCAGGATTTGTCTAAGTTGTTCCTTCTGAAAACAAATTTTTTTAACTTCCATTTTGCAGCTGAGGGTGAAGTGGTCTTTTCACTAATAACTTCAGGTGTAGTCCAAGTGGTAAATCTACAAATTTTACACGAAGACCTTGGGGAAATTTCGATTAGCTATTTGCGTTGTGGATTTGGGTCGAAGTTCATGGATTTCTCGTTCAGCAGAGTCTGTTTCATGATTTGGGACTTGTTATGTGTAAATCTTTAAAGAGGAGAATATGGATCTAGAGATTTTTTAAATGTCCATCTCCTTTGCTTGGTTTTGACCTCTAGACTTGGTGGGTAACCATAAAGGTTTCTAGCCATTGAGGCTAGAGTATTGGGGCGGCCGAAATGTCTATCTCCGGGCTTCTGCCCCGACGGGTTCAATGTAGAATCATATTGGGCTATTGCTTTTCGTTTTGTTTTCACATATGGTAAAATCTCTATCAATAAAAAATAACATAAAGTGAAATCTTACAAACAAGTAGAAGTATAAAAGTAACTTCAGAGTCATTTCATTTTAACTTAAGTTAAGATAACTTAAAATGGTTTATTTTTATTTTTATATATATTTTTTTTCTTGAAACAATTTCATTTGAAAGATAATATTTTATAGATACAATAAATTGAAATTGAATTTTGATGATGTTATTAAATTTTTATGAAATTTTTTTTAAAGCCTAAAGCTAGAAAAATTTATAAGAAAAATTAATAAGATTATAAAAATTATATTTTTAATGGATTATTCCACCTACATAGTATTAAAACTTAAATATAATTAGTTTTAGGTAAAAAAATATTTAAAATAAAAATAAGTCATTTTAAATTAAGTTTAAATGAACTGGCTCTCAATGTTGTAAAAACACACTTAAGTTCAAGTGCTATTAAAACACATTTTATTAAACTTTTTCAAAAGTAAAGTATTTTTTTTTAAAGTTTTTTGGTAATATCCGAGGGAGGTTAAGGACGAATTAAGAAATTTCAATACCTTCCGGTAATATTCATAAGTATTAGTCACCATGTCAATGCTTAGTTGTATCATATTACCAAAGACATACTATGTGCTTCCAAATACAGAATAAATGTTTGCAGAAATAAGAAACATCTTTCAAAGAAACAGAAACCAATGTCCAACAAATTGGCCTAGATGGCCAATGGGGGTGCAGTGGTTTTTAACTTCTGCAACTAACGATAACGTTATAGATATTTGGAGTTATATATCCGAGAATGACCATCTAATGCTCAAGTTGGTTCGTATAAAATGCATTTAGTTCCAACTTGATTGCATACATTATTTTGTTGACTTAATGCTCTTTTATAGGAGGAGAGTCCTTTTTTGGAAGGTAAGCTATCATATCCCATCTTTTATGGGATTTAGGTGTAATCCCCTCATTAATGTTGATTCATTTCCACCTTTATGTCTAGCCCTCATAATATGGACCTAAGGGTTCCTAATATAACCCTCGCATACTTTTTGGGGTCCCCTCTAATCATGGCTCATCTGATTACCTTAGACCTTTCGGGGCCCTAGGCAGGCCAAGGCTATAGGATAGCAACAATCCCCACCCTATCCCACCTCATCCCACCGCCTTGGTTAAATATGAGAAACTTTAAAGTGGTCCTTTCATTTATGCTGAATTTTTGCTACTATATTACTTTATTTGTCTAAAAAAAGATAAAATAATTTTTTTTTTCTGTCATAAAAAGGATAAAAGGCTTCCTTTATCATAAAGATTTTTAACATCTAATTTACCTTACTACCCTCATTTAAACTCTTACTACATAAAAACCAAAAGAGGGAATCTTTTCTTATTTTAATCTTCATTAAAACTTTCTTTATAAAAAATTTAAAAGAAATATTTTCTTTTTTAATCATCATTTAACTCTCACTATACATAACCCAAAAAGATTTTTTTTTATTTTAGTTTAAGAGGAAAAAATGGAAAAACATTATAAACTACATATAACTTAATCTCCGTGCTCAAATAAATGTATTACCTTTTATGGGACATAAGGAATATATTATTTCAAATGGTTTGATTAGTGTTTGTATAAATACCTTTATACTCTATTTGGATTTAATTAATAAAGGAAGAGGAGAGATGAGAAGGGAAGAGAAAGGCACAAATAAGTTATTTCACTAAATTTGGAGGGATGAAGAAAATACATAAAGAAGGGAAATAAGAGGATAATGACTCTTCCTCCCATTCTATTTCCTCTTATCCAAACAAGGAAGTCATATTAATTTTTCCTCATTTCCCCTCATGTTCCTTAAATCCAAAGAAACCCTTATTGCAAAGCTACTTCCCCATACACTTTTTGGCACACATGGGCATGTGGTAGGGCATAATAAGCCTCTAGGCTTAGGCTCATTATCAAACCTAACTGGAAAAAGTTTTTGAGTATTGGTGCTAGAGTTTTTACTAACTTATTAACGGTAGAGATTAAAACACTAAAGCTAAAAAGTTAAAAGCTAAATTCTACCTTTAAATAACTTTTTCTAAACTCTGACACTAATCTTTAATGGTAATGTCAAATGGGATCATCTGCCCCTTTACATTTTTGAGGCATGACAAAATGTTTCCAAATGTACAAAAATCAAGTACCTCTCTCATCCTCTATACGTTTTTTCTTATGCTTCATTTCAAAGTTTAGTGCAAGGTTGAAGTCACTTCTTTCTAGGGAATGTTTTTCTTTATTCATTTCTACCATCCATCATCAGTGAATCCTTCAAAAGGTAATGATCCTCTCAATGTCACATGTTCTTTGTCCTTTTTTTTTTTTTTCTTTTACCAGAAGCTTCAAGGACAGTTATTGGCTTCCCCTACTAACACTCCCTTGTCCATTCTTAGATGTCTAAGCATAGACTCTGGGAAAGCCCTAGGTTGGACTTGGTGCTTTCGAGAAGACTCCACAATAAAGGGAGACCATTGATCAACCATCCTTAAACTTGATAGGGGTATTGTGTTGAAGGAATGAGCTTTCTTAAAAAATCTCTGATGCCCTAATGAATAGCTACTATTGGCCTACAAAATTCTTGACTTTTCATATCCTTTCTAATTTTATGGGCCATTGTCCTAAGAACTACTGAACGACCATATATCTAGCCTAATTAATGGCTGGTTTTTAATTTCCCTTGCACCCTTTGGTCACTAGTGTGCAACCACTACAAGATTTCCTCCTTTCCAACTGAACCCAATTATTTTATTCATGATTTTTTTATATATGACGTCAAATTGATAGTTGAATTAGTTTGGATGGTCAATAGACTTGAAGTGTGCTTTGGTTCCTATAACCAAGGAAAACATTAGAAGTCTCCAAATTTGTATATTCAGGGAAAAGCTTAGCTCGAATGGTTAACAAACTTGAAGTAGCCTTTGGTTCCTATAACCAAAGAAAATATTATTAGAAGTCCCTGGAGTTGTATGTCTGGGAAAAACCTTCCGAAACTTGGAATCTATAAAACATTAAGCCTCATTTAGCATTTTTTGTCTGGCAAAATGAATTTGTGGAGATTTGAAGCTTGGCCACATCTAGGATAGCATCCCTTAAAGCCAGCTAGCTAGTGGGCCAATATGAAATGTTCTTCAATCGTAAGAGAGTCATTTATGGAAGATAAGCTATCAAATACTGTATTTTATAGTACTTAGGTGTAGAAGTTCAATGGCCCGGGCCAACTAGGCCTAGCCCGGGCCAAGCTTGAGGTCAAACTCGACCTAGCCTAGTCAAGGCTTGTCTCAGTCCAACCTAGAGAGAGCACGGGAAGAGGTAGGCTGATTATGGGCCTAGGAAAGGAGGGGGTGTTGCATGAGCCTGGCCCAGGCACGAACTGGGCCTGTCCAGGTTAGCTTGAACGACAAATTTCAAATTCTATAAAAAATGGGCAAATTGCACCCTTAGGCCTTCCAATTGCTTCAACTTACTTTTTTTTACTCGGATTACCATTTTGCCTACTCCAACAACTAGTAACAACTAATTTTTAAGGGTTTTTTTGTCAAAAAAATGACATCTCCTATATATAGGGAAACTCATTTCCTATACTTGCTCACATCAATATCTATAATCTTTCTTCCAAATTTCTTCTTCATTTCTACTGTTACTCTCTCACTAATGGCATCAAGAGGAAAAAAAAGTTGATTCCTCATCCCGCACCACCAAAAAATGAGTCTTTTTTTTTTTCCGTAAGAAAGATTGTCTAGCTAACAAAGGCGTCAACATCCAAGTTGTAAAATTTAGGGGAAGACCACATTGGACGTGGCCGGAATTAACATTTCACTTTGAGAAGAACGCATGGTCCAAAATGTTCAAACTTTGCGGGAAAATGATAGCACATGTGTATATATAATCAATCATTGTGACTGAAATAGGTTTTAGTTCCAGGAAAATAGAAAAGCCAGATAGATAGACATGGCTGCCATATGAAGAGGTATATTGGTGCAACCATGATTGGCCTAATGTTTCTAAATGATAATTGTTGGAATGTTTCATCATTTTCTCATGTATTACACATTTTAGTTTTTGTAAGTGTCGTTTGGTTTTTCAATTAATAAAATCTATTTTGGTAGTGAGTTTCCCTCTTTAAAAGAAATAACAATGCAAAACTAATTACATATATATATATATTTTAAAAACAGCCCAGCCTAGGCCCAACCCACATTCAAGCAGGTCATGCCCAGGCTTCACCAACCCAAATCTAGGCCCAGGGCCGGCCGGGCTAGGTGTGATCCTCTCACTGATGTTGGTCCTTGTTATCGTTTATATCCGACCCTCAATAAATATAGGTCTAGGGGATTGGAATGTAAGCTTGACCTACTTTGTACTCTATCCATGTCCCTTCTTGATTAATAGTAACACAGGGATTTTGGGCTGCTCGATTGTCCAGGCTCATAGGCCATCCACAAATCCATTATATTTGACTGTCTTGTTATTTTCTTTCAGATCTTGAATCAAGAGTTATGAGTTCAAACCTTTCTTGGTCCTCCTACTTCTATTTTTTTTTTCTTTTTCTTTTGTTCTTGTTTTTATGAAATTGACTACAAGTTAAAGTTTTGAGATGAAATGGAGAAATAGATTACATGCGTAAGTCATTTGATAAAAGATACCTCCATAAACTTTGATTCCTGATTCTTGGATTTTGCCGAGCTACGTAGGCTTGAAGGTTATGCTCTTATCTCATTTAAAAAAAATATATTATTCATTTTTAATTTTCATTTAGTCCAGAAGTAATAAAATTTCAAAGCCAATATTTTATTTATTCAATAGTCAATTGAATCATATTTTTTCTTTTCAAAGTAATTAATTTTTAGGAAATATTTTTTGTAAATATCCTAGAAAGATAATTCATGATAATACTTAATTATATCATAGAAAGATAATTCATGATAGTACTTACACCCAATTCATTTTAACTTAAGTCAACTTAATCTAAAATGACTTATTTTTATTTTTAAATCTTTTTAACCTAGAACCAATTTCATTTGAAAGCCAATATTATATATGTGTAATAATCCATTTGAAATAAAATTTTTATCATGTTATTAAATTTCTATGAAATTTTCTTTTTTAATGTTTAAAAAATAAAAATTTATAAAAAATTAATAATATTATAAAAATTTTACAATCAATAGATTATTTCACTTAAATAATATTGACTTTCAAATAAAATTGGTTTTAAGTAAAAAAGATATAAATATAAAAATAAATTATTTTGAATTAAGTTGATTTAAGTTAAAACGAATTGGCCATTAACTTTTACCAAAAAAAGTCTTAAGAGTAATTTTCTGGCTCCTTAAGTTGTAGAATTTCAATTATTTTTTATTTTAAGTAAATAATCCATAGATTAACCAACCCCCCTCCCCCCGCACACATAACAACTTATAACCTATTTTAGAAAATCTCTACCGATTGAGGTTTGCTGCTAGCTCTACCCCATAATATTTGACAGTTTTTTAAAAAAGAGTTTGGTTAAGTGTATGTTTCTTTGGGTGAAAATTGTAGATCAAATCTTATAACACAACAACAGAAATTTGAAGAATTGACCGATTCGGTTGTCACTATTTTGGTCATAAATTGATCGCTAAAAAGTGCTTAGTGACTAATTGACTAAAGGACTAAATTATTTGCTAGGATGTTAGTGACTAAGATTTTGGTGATTGATAGTTTAGTCGCCAAAAAGTGAAATACCGATTGATTGGTGACTAATTCACCAGTCAGGTTTTTGTACTTCTTTTGTAGTGCAATTGCTAAATTCTATTTTTAGAAAAATTTCAAAAATAATTAATAAAGGAAAAACGGGTAAAACTCAATTTTAAAAATTCAAAATTTATATGATCTTGGTTTTACATAGCAAAATGTGTCTACTTGTGCTTAAAATTTTGTAGGGTCAAAGTTTTAGTCACTTTCTTCCATTAACTACCGTATCTGTGTTGGATAGAATTCAACCTTAACCACCTATATTGGGTTAAGTAAAAACTAATGATAGGACATAGTTGGTTCCACAATTAAAAAATTTATCGGTTTTTGGATTAGTTTCTATTCCATATGAAATAAACTTGAAATGGAACCAAATTGAAAATATATATTTATGTATACTATAAGATATATGATATTACAGATTTACCCTATATATTCATATATCATGAGATTTATGATATTAAATTGTTAAGTAAATGGCTGCTTTTATTTTTTATTTATTCAAATTTTGTATTCATAGTGTATTATGTTAACGTATTTTGTTTATATAGGTTCTTTTGTCTTTTAGGTGATTTGCTGGTTAGCCACAGAATGGAAAATGACTTAAAACATATGATGCCCTTCTCTTTGTTGAAATTTGTAACATAGTGTGCTACTTTTTTAAATTCTATTCTATCTGTCCAAAGTTCTTTGCATCATTTTAGTTTTTTTTTTTACTTAAGTTTGACTAAAACTTATTTATCTTAATATTTGCTACAAAATTTTTAAAAATTTATATTTAGAAACTAAAAAAATTATAATTTTTAAAAATATATTTTTTAAAAATTTTAGAAACCATTAATATAAATAAATTTAAGTCAAACTTAAGTAAAAAAAAATAAAATGGTGCAAAGAACTTGAGATGAAAGTAGTACTAATTACATATGTATTTAAACTTTGATGTAGTTATGAATATATACGGAGTATTTTTTAATGTGGTAAATGTTGATGGATTCATTTATTTTTAACTGTTTAATTGTAATTTTAGATTAAATTTTATTGAATTTTTTAGTTGTTATAGGGATATGATGCAAACCAAAAAAATTGAGAACTAGAAAAAAAAAAGAAAATCATTGGTTCGTATTTTTTTGATTCTCAGTTCTTGAGTATTGGGCTAATTTTTCTAAAACCATGACTATTTGGGACTGATTCATTTTTAGTAAAAAATCAACTTGACCCAACCCATGCTCATCCATAATATCTACTAGGCTACGAATCTATACCTTTTTTTTCCCTTTCAAAACTATTGTACAACTTCAAATGAACATATAATGCTAATTAAGATCTTACCTTCAGTAACTATACCTTTCAACAACAAAAACAGCCAAAGCATACTAACGGTTAAGGTTTGTAATTATCAGGAGATCTAAGATCGAATCTGCTACTTCCTCTTCCACGTCTTTCCCATGTTAAGAAAACTAATCTCTTCACCAAACAAAAATTTTAAATATAGTTATCAACTAGGTATACTGTACTTTATTAATCATATGTATATCGTATGGTATACCGTGTCATGTACTAGTACCTATTTCATAAAAAGTATTATTTTAAAATTAAAAATATTGAATAATAATTTTATTGCACCTACTGTATGTATATCTTAATTATTTTTTTTTATCATAGCTTCCTATACAAATAAAATATATTTGAAAGACAATATATGGACAATTGAAAGATAAAAATAAAAAAAAAAGTCATAACAATTCACAAAACTCAATCATGTTAATATTTACCAATGAAATTTTATTTTTAAAATCAAAAGAAGGAAATAACATCAATATTTATGTTAAAATATATGAATGTCAATTATATATATATATATATATATATGTAGGTATTAACGCAATTTAAAATGAAATAAAAAAACTTATGTACCATGGTATGGCACTGGCTTAATTAGTGCTATATACCTCGATAAATTTAAAAAACTTACCAAAAGAGCATTGATATATACGGGAAATACACACTATATATACTGCATGACAAAATGCAAAAACATATGTTTCACGTATCTTACACCCTCAGTGCACTGTAAACCGCACCGTTAAATCATGCCACCAACAACGCAGCAAGAATAAGTAACACAAAAATGGTGGCCATAAACTGGCTACAGCTCACTCTGTGTAAATAGAAGTGAAATTTATATAAAACTGAGGCCCTTCAATCTTGTCTCTTAAGCTAAACTCAGCAAACTACATTGCAGTTTTCTTCCCTTTGCCAAGTATTAACATAACCGAGCTAGTACTAGTTTAATTTAATGCTGCAAGGTTATATATATATATATATATATATATATATATATATATATATAAAATACAGTCTAATTACCAAGGAAATTAAAGTACGCCATAATCAAAGACATTATTAATTACTCTGGCAATCATATCATCACCTCCTTGGTGAACGGAAATTTGAACCTTGAACTGATGCGGATATCATCCTGTAAAACATAGAAGAAACATTGTTAATTAGTTGCATTGGAAATTTAAGAATCACCACACAATTGTGGAAAGAGTCATTTTAAGAGGTTTACCTTTTCCAGATTTTTGAAAATTATAGTTCACCTACCTTACGTTAAAATTACAATTTACCTCTTTTGTTTAAAAAATATACATTTTGCTCTTGCCTTTTTAACATTGTGAAAGTATTAAGTTTTAAAATCTTAATTTAAATTATATCATAATCATCTCTCATTAATTTAAACTAAATGATAATCACCTTCCAGTAATTTTCATTTATGTAATAAATCTTTTATTATTAATAGACATTCTAAGTTATCAATTTTATCTCCTAATAATGTAAAAATATATTTTTTAAATATCAATTAACTGTAAAAAAGTAAGATATAGATATAAATTACTGGAAGATAGTTTTTGCATGGTTAAATTAAGATTTTAGTAGTTATTGCCTAACAAAGTTTATATTTTCAAAGGAGAAACAAACTGTAATTTTAGCTAAATCTTAGAAAAGTGTAATTAGCCCATAGTGACAATAACAATAATGACAGTGATAATAACAAGCAGGAAAAAACAAATGAAAGAAAACTCAGGCCTCTTGACAGAGAAACAGAAGCTTTGCTAGGTGCAAACTCTGTCACAGAAAAAAGCTGCCAAGTACATCAATCTATATATATAGATATATAGATATATAACAATTAAAATTCTCATAGGAGAGGATGAATCGTAACTGAAGCGTTACGAAACACCCAATTGGTTAGAACTATATATACACATCTTCTCACTTGATGAGACCATCATGTAATTAGTCTTAGTTTTAGGATTAGTAACTAGCTAGTTCTTGTGCTTGTTATTTGTTTTTCTTTTTTTTGCCTAGCTAGATCTCCTTTAGAGTGTTTTTTCTCTTTTTTCTTTTTTAATCTTAGAGCTGGTGTTGTTTATGTGTATGTGTTTTGGTTTTTTTACAGATTAGATTAGTTTCTCCTATCAATAAAAAAGAGAGACAAGTAACTTCAACATAGTGTAGATTAATGCAACTCTAAAGTTACTGTTTGTGAAGACAAAAACTTTTGAAGGCCATTTTTTTTTTCACCAGAAGTTTCAGAATTATACAGTGAGATTTATGAATATTTTAAACTGCTACAAACTTTCGAAGGCCATTTTTTTTTTCACCAGAAGTTTCAGAATTATACAGTGAGATTTATGAATATTTTAAACTGCTACAAACTTTTGAAGGCCATTTTTTTTTTCACCAAAAGCCTCAATTGCCAGTGTCGAACATTATAGCCAGGGGAATATGGAAAGCTCCCAATGATCTGTTCATGTAATACTTTGTGCACACAATTAGAAAAACTTCTAGCGAATAAGATTGGATAAATCTAATTAGTACGTAAAACGTATATGAATATTACATTTTTAACTGCAAGATATCAACCTAAATGAGATATCTAGTGAAAATTTTGAGCACTGTTTTAATAATTACGCTGGTTGGAAAACTTGAAACTTTAGTACGAGAAGCTAAGTAATTTTTTTTTTTCAGTTTCCAATAAAAGATAATGAAGCAGAACTGTTAGCTAATCGGGAGGCTATTCATATGGTGATAGAAAAAGGAAGCTTGGTATTTTCGAACCTTGTGGTTGAGGCTAGCTCATGTTTTTGCAGACATTAACAGGATGATCTCGTCAGGGTTACGGTTTCACGTCATGCATATTCCTAAAGAAAAGAATTCAAATGCCGATCAATGGCTAAACATGGAGTAAACCGGACTTCTCCTCTCAAGTTCTGGTTTTAGGTCTATGAAGATCGGTTGTCTGTTCCTTGTGTTGTTTTTAGTGTCTAGTGGATATAAAAAGGTTTGGCACTTATTTGAACTACTTCTAAATGTTTTTCCGATGAATAAAGTCTTTACCTTTCAAAAAACAAAAAATTGATTAGTCATATTGTTTCCATTATTGTTCTTGTTGTTATAAAGGAGTAGTGATTCTTTTCTTTTTTCTTCACGGCTGTTATTATTGTTTTATTGCTAAACCTTTGCTAGAAATCAATCACTTTCAAATTACAAATGGAAAAGAATCATAATTTTAAATATTTTTTATCAACTAATTTTTAAAGGGATAACATCTGCTATGTTAATTTTACACTAGAGGTACATAAGTCTTATTAGACATGTTCATCTAATGTTAACTTTACCTATAATTATGTGAGAAAATTTTACATGGTCACAAAAGGGGTTATATTATGATGATTTCTTATCACTCATTACGCATTAATTTTCAATTAGATACTTTACTGTTGTATCAAACTCAAGAGATTTGCTGTTGTCCCAACCATTGGTGTAATAACCAATGTGATAGAGCCACCCCAGCCTATACATGACTCATGAGGCGGCCTGTTAAGTGGGAAATATCTTAATTACATATTCAAAAAAGGTGTAGTCTAGACATTATATTGTGATGATGCATCTTTAGTTATTTCCAATTAGTTTTTAGTCAGAAACTTTAACATTACTAACTACTATAATTCCAATTTACAACACATAATGGGATGGGTATATTATTGGAATTAAGCTCTTCTAACTTGGCCCTTCCCCAAAATTTTTCCCTCTCCTTTAGGTTTGGACTATGGTCCTCTTTAATTTTATTCTAGTTGCTCCTTGTTTTGACTTTGTCTTAGAGTTGTATTTATGTTTTCCATTAATAGAATTTGATTTGCAGATAAAATTTAACAATATGTAAGTGTCATAAATGTTGTGCCACTAATCCCAATATAGGCCATGTTTGGAACTAGTTTTGTGATTAGTGTTTAAGTTTTGGATAATTTGTTAACAATAAAGATCAAATCATTGAAGTTAAAAACTAAGAACTACCATTAGAAATCCTTTTTAGAATTCTAATGTTAATTACTAACACTAATAGCAAACAGGGCAGTAATCAGAACAAAGGTATACTATAGAATGACAAGGGCAAAGATGATATATTTAAGGAGTTAATGCGGCACTTCAAGTGTTGCTTTGTTATAAGGGAGTGTTGGGTAGCTAGGACTAGCTTCTTGCTAGTTGCTAGTTGTGTATTCATTCTCAAATCCTTGTATCAGTAATATAATTCTTCTTTCTGCCGTTAAAAAAAACACTTCAAGTGTATATGTTGCTTAATTCAGTGACAATTTGCACATTCATCAGATTACATATAACCTAAGAGCCAATGTTCAAGCCTCTCTTAAGGCAAAGGTTACGCCATACAAATTTGCACCATTAAAAAATTATGAGCAAAGAAAAAAAAAAAAAGTTGATGATCGATCTGGACATGAACAAGTTACAATTAGTTTGAGAGAAAGAATATGAAACAACTCATTAAAAGAACCGAGTAGGTTTTCTATCCTTCATTGAGGCTCTTGAACTTTGGTACATGTACTTAACTACCTGGGTTAGAAATGGTGTACTGTAAATCCCAGTTTTCAGATCTTACGTACATTCCTAGGCTTTTCCAATATCTATTAATTTGACACAAGAGAAACACTTGTAATTAATTAATATTTTCTTAGTAGATTGATATTTTATGTAGCCATTGTTATACCTATATAGGTCATGTTTGGAGATCATGAACACAAGAACAGTCAAAGACAAATCCTATATGATAATTTTAAAAACCTTTAAAATTCCACCACTCATTTGCATTATAATTAAAAAGATTATAGAAGGTCCCGTGGACAAGATCTTCCTCAAATTATTAATTAAACAAGCAACTAACAACCCCGCAAAATAGTATACAATTTATGTTTGTTATTTAAAAAAATATGTGGATTTCCACGTCAAAATTATAATATATATTTAAAATCTCACATGCAACCAACGTATGATGCATACGCATTCACATGCATGGCCATTCATGGGGAGCAGAGAACCCCCAAAGAATCACAAAAGAGCCAAAACCAAACCAAAAAGTACTAAAAAATTATTGACGTTGGAGAATTCTAATTAACAAAATTAACTGTGTTTCTGCATTATATTAGGTAGATTAATTAGTGTCCAATCTCAAAACAAGAACCCAACTCCTTTTTACCCAATTTTTGAGGTAATTAAAGAATTTTGTGAGGTAGCTTTGAGTTCACCCACAAAAGTTAGCTAGCCAAATTAGGGTTTTGGACTACAGTTTTAGGGTTCTACAATGAAATTGGAGCTCCCCCTCCAACTAGTATAATAATGAAAATGATAATAATAATCAGATTGGGTTAAGATTTCGAAAAAAATCATGTCTTTGTGAAGAATCATGTAGTTTAACTGTTTAATACTTTATTATTAATTTTCACATCAATTAACAGAATTCTTTTTTTGTTTGATCGGCCAATTAACAGACATATTCACTGACGAAAAAGTGGATATAAAAATAAATAAATCAGGAAGGTCTTTTATATAATTACCATTTTCTTGAGTTTTGAAGGAGCAAGAGCCAATGAGCAAGCTTTTCTACTTGGGTGCCAGCAGCTTATCAACTTCGACATCGTTCACCCGGACTTGATTAATCTTCTTCTTCTTCTTCTTCTTGTAAGGAATTCCTCTTGCTTTCGCTTGGCACTCCCTCACCTCCCTCAAGTAGACCCGAATCGCGCCGTTCCCGAACGGATTATTCTCCGGCGAGCCACCGTGCTCCTCGTAGGCCGCCCTCAGCCGGCCGATCAACGCGTCCAGGCTCCCCCAGGCCTGCCTCAGTGGGCAGGTGCACGGAGCAGGCGGGTCGGGCTGCCCGAAGAAGACGCAGCCGTGGAGGTGGACCTTGGTCTTCCCGAACTGGTCGAGGTAGCGGAGGAAGTCGAGGACTTGGTTGCAGTTGCACTGGGACAGAGGGACCGGTGGGCGCTGGTTCTTGAGGTACTGCCCGAAGGTGTTCCAGTCGCGGCGCTTCTGGGACTCGTAGCGGCTGAGCGGCTGGCCGGATGGGGCGGACGAGGATCGGGAGGAGCCAACGACGGTGGCTGCGGGAGAATCTTTGGGGAAATCACCTGACATGATCGATTTGGGTGGAGGAATTCCTGGGTGTTTTTTGGCAGGGAAATGATGAGGGAAAAGGTGAAAGGAGGATTAGTGCAGTGTGGGGGATTAGAGCGAGAGAGAGAGAGAGAGAGAGAGAGAGAGAGGAAGAGAAGAAATCACATAAATAAAATTCTTTTGTTTAGGTCTTAGTGAGAGGACATGTTATGGGTCCATTGAAGGTGCTTTATGTTTGCCTTTCTTCATTTTGCTCATTTCATTTTTATTTGGAGACGGGAAATTATTTTCCTCCCAACCGAATGAGTTCGAGGTGCACATACATTTAGACCCAATTTTTTTAATTTAAAATAATTTATTTTTATTTTTATATATTTTTTTAAATTAATTTTTTTGAAAGTCAATATTATTCAGATGTAGTAATCCATCTGAAAGTAAATTTCTTCAATATTATTAAATGTTTACAATGTTTTATCTTTTTAGGCATTGAAAAGAAAAATTTTATAAAAATTATATTTTTAATAGATTATTTTATTAAAATAATATTGACTTTCAAATGAAATAGATTTTTGGTAAAAAAGATGAAAAAATAAAATATTTTTAATTAAATTGATTTAAGTTAAAATGATCTGGGTATTAATTACTAAAGTAGAAAAAAGTTTACATTTTAATTAAAATTCTCAAAATATTTAATTTTATAAATGCGTGGTTCAAAAACTGCCACATATGCAAGGTTGAATGAGTTTCCACTTACCGGGATCGAGCAAAATATTTTCCTTGGAGTAGTTCTCCCACATCGCTAGGTTTGTCTGGAATTATATTTTTATCCCTTGTTTTGGAATTTAGAAACAGCTTATAGTTAATTCAGTTTATAGTAAATAATTAAAAGTTTACTCTTTTTAATGCTATAGATGCCTCCATTTAGTACAAATTAAAAGAACATCGATTGGCACACTTTTTAATTTTATTCTATGTCCCTTGATTAAATATATTTTCATACGTTTAAGGATAAAAAAAATACACAACGGTTTAAGGTAAGAGTGATTTAATTACCTTTTCTTTACATGTAAGCTCTCTCTGCGCAAGGTTATAAGTTTTACTCTGTGAAAATTGCACTCTAGGTCCCTGGACTATACACACAATTGCAATGTGGTCTTTAACAATCCTTAAACTATAAACCCCACCAAAACTTTGTCTTAGATATCTACTGTAGTTTCATCTTCTACTTTATAAATACTTCTTTAGCCGATCAAAGAGGAGATAAAAAAAAAAGCAATCAGCAGTACACGCTGGTAGTCCGCCATGCTGATTAGACAAAAATCATAGGTGGCAGCCAGTTGGCAAGCAAGCATTTTTAACCCTTATGGTTAGTTAATTAATTGTTTGCCTTTGGTAACTAAACTTTACAATTTAGCAACAAAAATTTATTTTATGAATTTAAGAAGGCCTAAAAGCGCTTGTTGACCCCTTGAAGTGGGTCTACTAGGACACCTTGCCCATGAAGTCGAACTTAGTCCAACTCAAGCCCGAATTATATTGTAAAGTAGGATAATCAAGCCCCTAGACCACACGCTATAGTCATGTGTAATGTAAGTAATATAAATTAGTCCCTCAATTTTGTAAAATAGGACAAACAACCCTTGAACTTAAGTGGCCCCTCATGCCCAATTAGGTCATAGCTCATTATAGTTATGAACCATCTCCACCATGCAACGTCTCACGTACAAGGCAAAAACCACCTTAGCAGCCTCTTTCCTCCATGAATTTTGTCATAATCATCATAAACTAGGTTTAAGGCTTTGGAACCTTGATTTGCAATCTTTAGGATTGTAAGACTCAGGTTGATCTCCCAAGACTAAATTTCTTTAAGGGCTTTTAAAGACTTGCCTCTTAACTTGACCATGGTTGGCGACCGTCATTGCCATGGTGGTTGAAATCAGGCCTTGGAGGGGCATAGATTATTTTGCCCAAGACCCATTATTTGACATTGATTTTGATAAAATAGCACCCTTTTGAGAATTTTCCTTAAGCTTACCAAGCTCATGTTCATACACTCTCAAAACACCACAATTTTTTAGTCCAATATAAGAAAATAACCTGCTCACACCTAAAACAACTTTGAAAACTTTAACCTAATTTTGTAATTTCTATTTGCTACCTAGAGTGCTTCTTTTTTCCCACCAATGTCTTTTCATCTCCTTCCTTACCTGACTTCTAAGTAGCCTCCTTATCAACAGTTCCAACTCTTACACCATGCATCTTTGACTCCTCCTCTTGCCGATTACTTCTCACCTTGTCATGGCATGATCTTTTCTCCTCCTGCCTTGATGTCAGTATATCTTTTCCTGCGATTTTATAAATGGAGCTTGCTGACTCAAACTGCATCTCCTTTACTTGGATACACAAATGACCACGACAGCTAGGACCACCACCATCCATAGTAGTTGCCTTGTTACTCTAGGTTAGTCTGCCTTCACTTGCTATAGTTCCTAATGAATTCACCTCGTCAACCCCATCCCTGACTGTCCTGTTCATAGCCAGTCTCACTTCCCTATTGACCAACGCCTTTTAACTAGCACCATATCTGTCAAGGAGCTTGTTTGTTTTACTCTACGATGTTTAAGTGCCAATTAGGATCGAGTTCAAGTAGGTAAAGCATGCTGCTCTTCCCAATTAAGAGTCAAAAGTGCTCTTAGGTTATTAGGAATTGCATGAAAGGTAAACTCAGCTACTTTGGCATTATTTTTTTTTTGTACGTTGGATATGGGTTTTGAATAAGGGGAGACTTAAGCCTTAGTAATGTAAATGGCTGGTTAGGCATTTTGCCATCTCACTTAGATACTAGGTTCAATTTAGCATTACAGTTAATTTTCTTAGTTTTTTTGGTATTCAGAATTATATATAACAAAAAGGAAACAAAAGCACATGAGTAACACATTATCTACACATTGTAACCATTTGAAGGGTGAAGGCATCCTTAATAAAGAAATAATAGCTTTTGTCTATTATTGTTGAGACTGATGAGTTTGAGCCATTTTCCTCAAAAACTATTAAAGATTAAGTCCTCATAATGATTTATTATCATCTTTGGTTAAAATTTTGCAGACATCTAATTGAGTTGCTTGCTTCTAAACCGGGGAAATCTTCAAAGGTATTAGAAAGCTCCAAATTCTCTAAACTATATAAAAGTTGTTGCTCCACTTGCCTTGTTTGAGACATCCGACCCTTGGTGAAATATACATCCTTGATTAAACCTTTTAATGGGAGAAATTATTGTCACTCTGCCATAAGTCCGTGAATTCTCGAATACAGAGATTTGGATCCCTTGCTATCAACTTTTTGTGGGGTCATTGAAATGTTTGCTAGCTATAGATTCTGCAGTCTTTCTTTTGAGACATAGGTTAAAGCTAGCAGAGAAAATGGAACAAGAGCTCATAGAAGAATTGTAAGAAGAGCATGTATCAATAAGAGTACAACCTTGATTAGGTGAACTTGTTTAGGCAAATAAGGAATCAGAGCTTTGCTACCACCCCTCTTCCTAGTGTGGAGACAATCACCTTTAGACACTAATTTGAGCTTCTTCTGCTTTTCTTGTTGACCTTGGGACTATCCTCTAAACTAAAATTATGATTGATGAGGATAGTGAACCAAGCTGACTAATTCAAAAGAAGAACGTTGACTAGATATCATCATTTGAGGAGATGAAGTAGCTTGAACTGTAGCTTGGTGGAAAGGTTTACCAAAAGATTTTCTAGGTTTATGTTGCTGAAAATTGATTTTTTTTTGTTTCTAATCTTGCTAAAATCCTAAAATGACCATCAAACTTTCATAAATATGAGCATAGGGCTGTAAATGAGCTGAACAAACACGAACAAACCATGTTCATGTTCGTTCATTTAACTTTAAATGAACACGAACAATAAACAAACGCAACTTTTCTGTTTGTGTTCGTTCATTTATTAATAAACAAACACAGACACGGACACGGACACGAGCAATTAAACCTGATGACTACGATCAATCTAAATTAGAGCGAGTCTAGCAATGGCCAACAGGGCAATAGACAATGGTGAGAGAGATTATGGGTTATGGCAATAGGGCTCAACATGATGCTGCAGCAGGGTCACGCTATGAGGAAAATGATTGATTATGTTTGAGGAAACAAAAACAATATATTAACTTAGGAAAGATTGGAGCACAATCACATGAGTGGAGTATGTAGGCACTAATAAAAATGCATGATCTATAAAATATATATAATAATAAATGTACAGCTAATATATAAATAAATAAATTAATTAATATAAATGAACAAATAAATAAATGAACATAAACGAACAATAACTGAACGATTCATGAATGTAAATTAACAAACGGACCTTGTTCGTGCTCATTTATTTAACTAATCGAACAGAAAAATATGTTCGTGTTTGTTTGTTTAACTAAATAAACGAACATAAATAAACTCTTACTGAACGGTTTACGAATAGTTCACCAAACATTCTGTTCGTTTACACCCCTATATGAGCACTAAGGCAATATTGAACTTCCTTTTGTACCTAGACACCCATCGAACTTTCAAATTTGTATCCCCCAAAATTATATCCACTAGGCCTTCGAGTGCTTTAACTGATAATTTCATAAAATAATATACTGAAATTGTAATTTTTGCATACTTGAGAATTAATAAAGCAATCGTTGTAGAATTAAGACAAAATAAGCTCGAGTAGTTTTCCCTTTTTTTTTTGTAGAGTCTAGCTAACTAGTTACTAAGACTGACAAGTTATTAGTATTAATTATGTAATTCATTTTAGTGGATCCACAAATTTTGAAAATTTGAAGTTGGACATCCAATGGCCTGAGGGGTACTTATATTGAAAGTTTTATGGGTAAATGAGTACAAAGAAACGTTTGATGGGTTGATGAGCACATATTCATAAAAGTTGGTAGCCTTTTTGCAATTTAAGCCATTAATTTTTCCATTAGGTGAAAATTATTGTGAAGGACTTTTCAACGCTTCCATGATTGTCATCATCTTCGTGATTCCTCCGTTATCCAGCCATCGGCAGCATTTACACTTTCCCTCCGCCACCCATTCTTCACCGATACGAAGAGGGGATTTCGCCGCACCCTCGCCAATTCCAGAGAAAGTCTTTCTGTCAACCATACATCTAGGAGCAAAACCAAGATTTCAAGTTGAGAGGCGGAATTAAGGAACTAATATATATAGGCTTAAATGCGAAACAATATTTCAAATTTTGCCTATTGGATCACTTAAGCGTATATAAATTATGAATTAACACAATTCAGGACTCATACTTTCGAGTTTGAGGCGGTTCAGTTCATAAGGGGAATTGATTAGCTATATAAAATCATATGTTCAGATATCATTTCGCTCCATTTGAGTACCTTATCAAGTGACAATGTGGCTAAGTCTATCAGATTGATTAGACAGTGATAAACGGTGTCTAAACGTGTGACTTCACTTACATGATAAGCTTGTTTTGTGAACTAAATTACCCTAAATTAATAAGAATGAGTCATGAGTTGTGTCGGTTCATAGTTCTAGTCCTATAATCTAGTAGGTAAAGCTTGATGTACTATTATATATATATATATATATATATATATATATATATATATATATATATATATAGTTTTTTTGGTATAGTTAGAAAAAAATAAATTAAAATTATATATAGAGCCCTTATGATTAAAAATAAGGAAATATAAATTTTGAAAAAGTAAGTCACATAAATTGGGCGGTGGGTGGTCTGCGGTGTGAAGAGTGAAGAAGTTGTAAGGGATAATTACAATTTGCCCCTAAGGTTTAGGTAAAATCAAACATTGCCCCCTCTCGTTTAAAAAAATACACTTTACCCTTGTATTTTTAATGCAGTTCAACAACAACTTCTGAAATTTTAATTTAAACTATACGGTTATCATCTTCAAACAATTTTAATCTATATAATATTTTTTATAATTAGTTGACATTTAAAAAATATTGTTTTAAAAACTGAAAGAAATAAAAAATGTAAAAATTGATAATTTAAAACGTGCATTAACTGTAAAAAAATATCATATAGATTGAAATTACTAGACGATGGCTACCATAATGTCTAAATTAAGATTTCTAAAGTTACTGTCATATTGTATTAAAAACACATAAGGCAAACTGTATATTTTTGAAACAGAAGAGGGCAGAGTGTAATTTCACCTAAACCTCAGGGGGCAAATTGTAATTATCCCAAGTTGTAATTACAAGTTCCAACTTACAAAAAAATATTATGATAGCTGTGGTACTCTTTTTAATTGAGTGCAACAGTAGAGATTATGTACTGTTTAGACGAACAAAAAATTATGATCAAATCTACAAAATAAAATCAATAACATACAAGTCAAAAAATAAAAAAATAAAAATAAAAATTGCTACCTAATCGTTCATGACTCTCTATTGTTGCAAACTATTTTTTTTTTCGCTATTTGGTTAGATCTTTCTACCTTGATTTTGTATGCCCCAAAAATACATTATGTGATTTTTATATGTAAGCCAATATGACCGTTTGTCTTTTTCTCACATCCTAAGCCAGTTCCAATTTGGCTTTAGCAAACCATTTAATTGATATGACAATAAGAACATAAAAAAACTAATTTAACTGCAAGTAAAAATCTAAGGCTAATATATTAATATTGGGTATAAATTTTATATAGAAAAGTTAAAAACCAATATTTTTTTACTTTCTTTATTATATGTGTTGTTATTTATATTTTTTTACTATTTAATTTTCTAAAATAATTTATAAAATATACATCATATATATAATTATATAAAAATATTAAGGGTTAGGGGGGGCGAGACACTCCCAGCCTACCTCGTCTCTGGCTCTGTGTATGTCATCGAACTCAACTTGCTTTGACCACTGGCTTTGACCTTCAAATCAATCTTAGTTTCTACAAAAGCCCTAGCTCTGCCCTAAGGCTCCCCTGGTGGTTTGTTATGACTTCTACCATGTCCCTTTGTTCTTGCCTTAGAATTTGCTAGATAGAGCCACACTTCTTATGACGTCGGTTAACATTAGGGAACTGGGTGCAGGGGTTCCCAAATGACTCCATGACAGGCAGCGATATGATTTTATAACTAGCTGGCCAGTGACAAGGGACCTTGGAGGATGAAGAAAACCATGTGACAACTCAAAGATGAGTAAATGTCAAGAATGGTCCCTAATCTTTAGTCATTATTTTCTTTTAGTCCCTAACTTATTGAATGCTTTGTTTTAGTCCTAAACCTATTAAAATGTTTTGTTTTAGTTCTAAATCTATTGAAAACATTTCATTTTAGTACCAATTTGATGAAATTTGTTAACTCAACATATTTATCCGATAACTACTTTTTAGATCATAATTTAAATTAACCGGTAACTTTTTTACAATAAATGTAATCTGTATAATAATTTTTTTTACAGTTAATGAAAAGTCAAATCAGTTTTTTTTATTCTTTTTAAATTCAACTTATTTCATTCAGAAAAAAAACTACTAATTTAAATTTTTTATTTATTGTCAAATAATATTAAATTATTTAAATTTACTAGAAGACAGTTATTGAATATTTATATTAGAATTTTAAAAGTTTCTTTCAAAAAATTATTCTAAGTTAATGAATTTCATCTGATGAGAGATCAAAATAAAATAATTTTAATAAGTTTAGGACCAAAACAAATATTCAATAGATTATGAACTAAAAGGAAATAATAACTAAAGGTTAAAGACCATTTATGCAATTTACTCAGTCAAAGATGCCTTTCAAAGACCGAAGATCGATGTCACACACTCACACTAGCTTGTTGACCTTATTATTGATTTGATTGAAATTTGATCATATATTGAGTAAATTTCATGAATGGTCCATAATCTTTAATTATTGTTTTCTTTTAGTCCCTAACCTATTGAATGTTCTGTTTTAATTCTAAACCTATTAAAAATGATTGGTTTTAGTCTTAAATCTATTGAAGACGTTTCATTTTGGTCATAATTTGATGAAATTTGTTAACTCAAAGTATTTGTTTGATAACAACTTTTTAGATAATAATTTAAATTATCTAGTAACTATCTTATAAAAAATTTAATATGTATAATAATCTTTTACAGTTAATGAAAAATTCAAATCACCTTTTTTTTTCTCTTTATAAATTAAACTTATTTCATTTAGAAAGAAAAAATTACTAATTTAAATTGTCTATTTACTATCATAAAATATTAAACTATTTAAATTTACTGGAAGACAATTACTGAATATTTAAATTAGAATTTTAAAATTTTTTTGTCAGATAATTATTTTGAGTTAATAAATTTCATTTGGTGAAGGACCAAATTAAAACAATTTTATTTGGTTTAGGACCAGAATAGAACATTCAATAGGTTAGGGACTAAAAGGAAATACTTATTAAAGGTTAGGGACCATTAATGCAATTTATTCATCATAATTAAAAGAAGAGTAAATTACGTAGATGGTCCATAACCTTTGATTATCATTTTTTTTTAGTCTCTAACTTATTGAATGTTATGTTTTGATCCTAAACATATTAAAATTGTTTTGTTTTGATTCCTCACCAGATGAAATTTATTAACTCAGAATAATTCTGACATAAACTTTTAAATTTTTAATTTAAATATTCAATAATTTTCTTTTAGAAAATTTAAATAATTTAATATTTTTTAGCAATAAATAGATAATTTAAGTTAGTATTTTTTTTTTCTTGAATGTAATAAGTTCAATTTACAAAGACAAAAAAATGATTTGAAATTTCCATTAGCTATTAAAATTATTATATAAATTAAATTTATTTTAAGATAATTACCGGATAGTTTAAATTATGGTCTAAAAAGTTATTAATGGACAAATTCTTTGAGCTAATTTCATCTAATGAGATCAAAATGAAATGTTTATTAAAGGTTAAGGATCATTTATGTAATTTACTTATTAAAAGAAGGGTGAGTAGATATTCATTTTCTAGGATTTGATTGAAGTTACATTTCCTCTGGATTTTCAAAACCTTCCATCTTAAATTTTTTACGAAGAATCTCATTTTTACTAAACATTTTAAATCAAATTTAGCAATATATACCGATGTTGATCAAAAGGTATTAGAGAAATAGAGAATGACCAGGTTTTGAAACCTTGGGATCAAGAACTGTAATTAAACCTGACACTAAAAACTGTAAAAAGCAATTTAATTTGTAAGTAATTAACAATTCAATTGAAAAAAAAAATTACATAAGTAAACTTCATTGAAACTTGAAACATAATAAGTGAAATTTATGCAAGATTAACCTTATATTCAAATTCTTATATTTTGGCATAATAGATATTTGTATTGCTAAACTATGTCGGGACCAAACCAAACCAATCAAATAAAGTAAGGATAAAAAATTGGACCAAAGACGCTAACTGGGATGCCAACAAGGCGCCAGATACGATTTTTTTGTCTAATTCTAACAGCACAAATGGCATGCTGGCATGCATGTAACAAATTCCTTATACTAGGTTCAGTTTGCAACGTTTTTCTTAATTTAAGGATGACAAATGGCAACCCACCCACAATTTAAGGACAATAGTATCATTCACCTTTTTACTTTTACAATGTTATTTTCACTCATTTAGTGTCAATTAACTGTTTATTTACTTGATAGATAAATTTTGAGTGGGCGACGTTAGTTGTTTTATTACCACCAACTACTAACCGATATATTTAGTTGTAGAATTAAGGGAAACTTATAATTATCCCTGAAGTATGTCATAATCTACAGTTTATCCTATCTATTTTTAGAAACCTACACTTTGTCCATTGTAATTTTTACACTGTTTGATAATAACTTTTGAAACTGTATTTAAACTATACGATAATCATTTTCTAGTAATTTCAATCTTTATAATATTTTTTTTATAGTTAACAGACATTTTAAATTATCAATTTTTTTTTTCTATAAATATATTTTTCTCCGTATAAATATATATTTGTATTTTTTAAAGGTCAGTTGCCTGTGACAAAAATAAAAAAAATATTGAAATTACTATAACATTATTATTATACAGTTTAAATTAAGGTTTCAGAAATTATTATCGGACACTATAAAGCAAATAGGGGATAAAGTGTAGGTTTTTGAAAATAGAAGGGATAAAGTGTAGGTTAGAGGGGGCTCTTTGTAATTTTCCCTAGAATTAATTACATTACACTGGGTAAATATTGGACATTTGAAACCTCTGTTCTCCTATGTAAAGAGAAATCTAACAGAAACATAGTTAATGCTACAATAGGTTTACGATACATATATATGAAGACTAACTTGAAACTTGTTTAAAAGTTAGCTTAACGACCATGAAATTAGCACCTAAACATATTGGGAGAAAATTCGAGAGCAAGGTTTTAGGGGAATTGTACGAGTTTGTTCGGTTGCAATTAGGTTTGCAAATGGATCAAACTCATGTAGACCTATTATTTCGAGTTTGAACTCGATTTTATGGTTTTACTTTCGTTTTAATAGTCATGATAATTCTCTAATTATGTTGAGCTAATTAATAGAGCTTATTAAGTCCAACTCGAGTCTCAGTTTTATGGTTGCCTCTTTTGGAACTTCTAGTTTTTTCTTTTTTTCGTGATGGAATATTTAAAACAAAAATTTCATCCACATCTCTATCAAAGTGTCGAATTTTTTTAATAACTTTTTGCCACAAAGCTGTCGAAAAATTTGTGGGAAAAGATGCTCGTCTTTGAAATGAAAATCAGCGAAAGTGATTAGCCTCAAGTCAAGTAATTAGCAATGGTGGATTGGAGATAGTGCAATAGGTTATGTCTCCTTAGGGTTATTAGTTTATTAATAATTCATAGAATAGTGGTTCAAAAAAAAAAAAAACAACTATTCGTAGAATGGTAACAATGAGTGGATAATATTAATTGAGATGTATATATCATGAACGTCCTTTTCCTACCTATTGTACCTTCAAGAAAATTGACCAAATATTTTATATGCTAGGTGTTATAATTAACTAGTATTAATTAAGCATGATAATGATTAGCGAATTTGGAACAGTACCTTGAATTATTTCCTTAGGATTGATGCATCAAACGACTAATCTTCCTGATTATGATATATTGTTATCCTCTTTTTCTTTTCACAAAAGTAAATGTTGCATTTGATGTCCTTTTTGACTTGAAAAGGTTAACTTATAGTGACATTAACGATACGTGATCTAACTAGGTTAAATGGAGTAAATTTATAAATGAAAATTACCCAAATGGGTTATTAGGGGCAGTTCAGCGTGGCTTAATGCGTCCAAATTTATGTCTTTTTTTATCTACGCGTCTGCGTGCGACTAAGTTTTAAAAAGTTGAAGTGGCCCTTAAGAAAGATATATTCTATGGGTAAAATTCATTTGTGATCTCCTAACTTTTACACATATCCTAAAGTGGTTACTTACCTCAATTTGTGTTATTATAAAGTCTCCTACCTCTTAATAAACATCATATTGTAGTATTTTTCATTAGTTTTTCCATTATCTCAGATGAAAGTTGATAATGTCGCGACTTGAATGTCGATGTGGCAGCCAAAAATGCCACGCCACATCCTCTTTCATACTAACAATGACTATACTAAAAGAATAGAAAACATGAGGCTAAACTTAACACAAGCACATAAGTTTAGGGATTTAAAGAATAAATTAGCAAAAAGTTCATCTCCTTCGCCAAATATTCTCTGCTTCTTAGAAGGGCAGATCGCTAGATTATGGGTTTCATGGCATAGCCATCATCCCAATGCGTTTTACCCTATATTATACATTGGGTTGGACAATGATTAGTGTAAAATTCAAGGGTTGTTTTTACTTATATGTAAAGGTTGTGTTTCTGACCTGACCTTCTAACTAAAATGCATTGACTACATTAAATCCAGTTGAAGTAGCCTAGATTTTAGCAGCTTACTTATTGGTGAAATTTTGAAAGATTTTATTTGAAAATTTTAAGCATAAAAGTAGCTATATGGTACACAAAATGCACCACGATATACCTTTACTTTCACTATATTTACTAAAATTCCACTAAACTCAAATTCATAATATTTACAAAATTGCCACCATATCTGTCTAAAACAACATTTTTTTTCAAAAAAATGAATAACATTTTGTGAAACAACAATTTCTTATAAAAGGAACAACAATTAGTACCACATTATTTACAGAAATGGCATCATGCTCAAAGGTCACTTTATTTTGCAAAAATGCAACCATGCTCAAAGTTGCCTTACTTACAAGACTGCCACCATGTCTAGAATAATATTTCTTATAAAATGAAGAATATTTTACGGAACAATACATTTGTATGAATGAAACAATAGTTTTTACTAAATGGAACAATATTATATGAAACTTCAATTGTTATGAAATAAACAACAATTGTTCTAGCTAGAACAACAACTAATACATGAGGAACAACACTTGTGGCATAAAAGAACAACAATTGGTATGTGGAAAACAACAATGGCAAAACCCAGAGAACAGTATTGTTTGTGTATATACATAGGATTACATTTTCTAGTATTTACCAAATTTGTCATTCTTTTTTCTTTCAGTAGATACTATTGTTCATTTTATTTGGTTATATTATTCATTTAATTGGTATTGTTGTTCCAACTTAATATTAATGTTCTTTCAGTTGAAACTTTTGTTCATTCACTATTGTTGTTCAACTAGTTTATATTGTTGTTCATTTGATCCAAAGTGTTATTTATTTAGTTGAGGTGAAAAAGAAAGAAGCAGATGCAAGAAAAGAAAAAAGAGAGTTGCCTTAACAACCGATGGCAACACTATAAATAATAGGAAATTGCATGTGTATGGCTTGTATTAAGTGTAGCTTATTCTCAACCTAAGCATAAATGTAAGCATTCAAAATAAATGAGGAAGCATTCAAAATAGATGAGGATGTTGTAAACAAAGAAATTCTCTATTAACTGTTAAAATATTATAGTACAAACTTAAGAGTGAAATGGGCTCGAACTTTAGTGAATAAAGAAATTCACCATAACTGGTCCTCAGCTTTTAGCAACATTCCATTAACTATTAAAATATTATAGCACAAAGTTAAGAATAAAGTGGATTCGAACTCTAGTTAATAAAAAAAATCTCGCTAACTAGTCATCAGCTTTTACCAAAGCTTCCCTCCAAACACAAAGGGCTGATGTAGTTCCAGCTAAAATAGTTCAGTTGTATATAGTTACTACTTACTACCTAGCCAATGAGTCGCGCTGGCTCATGACATTGCATTGTCTCTGTTCATTTAATCTATTTTTCTACTTTTGTGTGTTCAAAAAGAAAAATAAAATATCAGAGATTTTGCCAAAAAAAAAAAAAAAACATGTGAGCATATTTCGCGGGAGACAAAAAAGAAGGAAATTCAAATTAAGTGTTCGTCAATGTGTGTGTGAAAAGACAACTATACATATACGGATATTCTATTTAAGAATAAAACCGATATAAATTATATGTAACTCCCAACTCCACTCCTAGCTATAATTAGTCACACTTTTCAAAAGAACTTTCAGCCTAAAATAAGTGAAATTAATACTTAATGTATCTTATTCCACTTTTAGCCTACCAAAATTAGTAAAAATATGCTCACGTGAACTTTTAGTTATAATTATATAATCTAATCAGGGTAATAGTATAAATTTTTTTACTCCTCCGTTCAATATTTTTTATCACTATTTTGGGATGCCCAAAATCTTTGCAAACAATTTCATATTTAAGAATTACTTCATCATAATACCCATATGATATCTTATTGAGCTCTTGTCTATTAGATAACAAGACCCATAAGAGATAATCATATAGAATAAAAAATATGTTAGTAAGGGATTCAATGAATCATAGGAGATGAGATCACACAATTGGCTGAACTTCCCCCACGATAACCATAAGGGAGACCCTAAGTGAGGCCTCTTGAGAGAGGGATGAGGTACATTTAATCCCCAGCGTACAACTTTCATTGAGCTTTCTTTTTCTAAAGCCTTTATTGTCTTAAATATCGAAGGGTCTTCCCTAGACACATAGCTCCGAGGCCCCTAACACTTGTCTTTGATTTCAGGTCCATTCATCTCTAAGGGTCTTGGGCATCTCACTATGTACTTTGGATATTAACTTGGCATTGTTTATGGAAACCAATAGATTATATCTAAACATCAAGGCCAATCAACGTGAGATCTAGGGTTATACCGTAGTAGGGGTGGATAGAATATCTCTTATGAGGCAAACCCATAAAGGAAGTTCTCTAGTGTGAGAGACCTAGATCATGGCTCATCCTCTAAAAATGTCTAGGCAATCATTAAGATTGAATAGGCCTCCAAAAGAAAGATAAAAAGTGTGAGATCGTTTAACTAGAAAGGGTGCACCCTGGACAAGCAGTTGAGAGGGAGGATGGTTCATGCATCTTGGTCCTGCAAATGTATCCACTATTAATGATGGCTAGGATAGTGAGTTATAAAGTAAGGAGGGTCCTTAGTGTGAGAGATCTAGATCATAGCTCATCCTCTGAGGATGTTTAGACAATCATCAAGATCGAAGAGGCCTAAAAAAAGATAAAAAGTGTGAGATCACTTAACTCGAACGGGCGCACCTTGGATGGGCAATTAAGAAGGAGGACGACTTTTGTATCTTCATCTTGCACATGTATCGATTATTAATGAAGCGAGCACCATTTTCAACCACACCTTAGGACTCTTCAGATACACAGGTCCTTTTCCATACCTATGCAAAAATCTATATTTGGAGTAGGAAAGGATGAGATCTCGACTTGTAAGGCTAAAAACCTGCCTCTAATGCTAATAAAGGTCATTTTGGAGTCTAGGTTTGGCACACTCAAGTGGTGGAGTTTGGGGTAATAGATGTGCCTTATCTTTACAACTCATTGCTAGGCCAGCCCATACAGGAACAATTCCATATGGTTTCTGATATATGACTGCTAACCTTAACTTTTGCAAGCCTGTAGAGATGCAAGGCTATCTGCACCATAATAGGTAGCTCGGAAAGCATACATAGCAAGCCACCGGACTCCTATCCTGGAAAGATGCCAAAAGATGACCTTCTAGAACCCTAGAGGGGTTTGGATAGAGAGAAGTCTAGGAGGAAAGCTACGCTCCCCACCTTAAAGATAAAGGTCAAGAATATAGAACTAGTCATTGGGGAAAGTAGTCGGTGGCAAAGGACTTACCCCCCAAGCTAAAAATACTCATTATGAATTTATTTAAAGCTAATATAGATGTTTTCACATGGTCCCCAAGCTATGTGACAGGAATAAATTTGGAGGCATTATCCCTAAGCCTGATCCTTTAGAATTGACTTCCACTAAGAGTCACGGAATAGAGGGTCCTAGGGAAGCCCCTATCGATGAAGAGGACCTCCCAGAGCTGATGCCCTTGCTCTTCTAGCATCTTGGGCTCGAATTCTTCATGCACCGTAATAATAGGTGTAGATCTATGGGCGCTTAGGCAAGGGTCTTCTTTGAGGATGTTCCTTGAACCTTCAAATGGGATGGAGCCCCCTGACATATGCCTATGGTGACAACCATGTGGGAGGGTGACAAGGCTGAGGTGGAAGGAGCAGCAGTAGAAGGCACAAGCACATTTATAGAATCCATGATGCACCCTGACTCTCAAGCATCCCAATAGGAAGGTGGATGGCAACATCCCTGCTTACAATAACAAATAGAAGATTGGACTAGGCAATATAACAATCTAAAAGCAACCAAAATAGCAATCCAAAAAGCAAAGTGCAATAAAATTTAGAGTAAAGGAAAGTACCTGTAAAAACCCCGGCAGCTATCTATTGGAAGGGATAGGCATAGAAAAAGATCACCATAGGAATGATGGCCTAGGTAAAAAGTTAGTAAAGGGTTTATATAGTGACAATGCGTCTCTACCTATTGCCAAATTGTTTTAGGTTGGATGCTTTAACATGATATCAAAGCCCAAGTTCCAAAACTATCTCAGCCATTGTAAAAAATAAACCACGTGATAAAGCAGAAGCGGCCAACATGTGATGGGACATGTTAAGGGGTTAGTGAAGGGTTAGACAGTTACGAGACCTCTCCATCTATTTCTAATTGGTTTTGAGTTAGATGCTTTAATAAGCCCTTGGATCTATTCCAGGCCGTCAGGAAGATAGAAAATCCTTGGGGTTCTCCACCACATCACGATCAAAAGAGGTTGATCACTTCTACCTTTTTCCATTATGAATTAAGGTAGGGTGAATGACATTTTTCTCATCATTAAACATTGGAAGGATCGGCTAAGAATGGTTCTCTTGTTGCTCCAAGGATCTCTTGAACCCCTAAAAGGAGCCCAAAACAATCTTTCTTCTTCTTTGGCCATCAATGAGAGCTCGCACTATATCTGCAATGATAAAAAAAAAAAGGATTTGTATGATAAGCAACACATGGCAAGGGGAAGATATCTATATTCACCTCGGGGGAGTGACCTAGTAATGAGGGACTATATGAGCAAAGCACGCATCCCAGGGACTCAAGGTTCAAGATTCAGGGTATAGCTTCTGAGATAAAATGTAAGTTTTTGAAATAATATGGTACAATTGGTATTTTCAATCAAAACCAGGGAGGGTTTTCTAAATTAGCCATAATAGAGCAAAAAATTTAGTGTGGGAGTTTAAGTGAGTCTTCAAACTCCCATCCAATTCATTTTAACTCACATCAACTTTTTACATTTTTTTTGTTTGGAACTGACTTTCACAAAGCCAAATTATAAAAATATAATAATCCATTGAAAATAAATTTTTTAATGATATTATTAAATTTTTATTATTTATTTTTTAGGTATTAAAAAAATTATATGAATTTAATAAAAATTATAAAAAATTTAGTTTAAATGGATTATTATAGATTTAAATAAAATTGATTTGGAAGAAGAAAATGTAAAAAATGAAAGTAAGTAATTGCTACATGTCCAACTTAAGGCCAAAAACCTGAGGAGCATTTACTGTACCAATATGCTCCTGATTTTGGATGCGTGTTGGTTGGATGAATCAAGTGATTTCCATTTTGGGTTTAATAAAGAAAAGACCTGGCAGCTGTGGTTCAAATCAGCAATTAATGGCCAAGGAAAATACAATGCACTGAAAAGAAAGGCCGAATTGAGGGGTTGATTCAAAATCGGGAGACATCTTTGCCTATTGAAGACATGGGGTCCAGGCCAAAAGTAAATGAAACATTTCACATAATGTGTATGGGACTTGGACACTTTCTATCTTTTTTTGGTGCTACTTGTTTGGCATTTTTATAGGACCTCACCAAGGAGCCCAGTTACGGCCAGCCAGCTTTTGTAGGGCTCCCTTGTTTATTGATATTCTTGCATAAAATCATGTCTTTTTGGTACTAAAGGAATATGTATGATTAAGTGTACTCCTCTGCAAGCAATGCACCAAGGTTGATGAGCTCACGTAGTCATTTGTGCCAAAAGGTTTGGTCAGATATTTTGTCATTGCCGCTTACTTTTTTTTTTTTTCACTCTAAAGTGATTTGTAGGTTATGTGGAGGACAGTGAGAAAAGAATCACCCCCTTTGTGAGAAAAAAGCTTGTTAGTTTGAAGGTCTAGCAAGATTTGGTGTGTCTCTCTTGTTCTTTTTCACTTTTCTTTCTTTTTTTAGTTTCAACTCTCCTCCTTATTAGAGCTAAAATGAATCAAAAGTCCTTCATCACTAATATCTTACTTTAATTTTTCATTATTTTATTTGTTCAGTTGTTTTTTTCTTTTTTAACTTGCAGTATCCTTCATTTGATGGGTGAATGGTAGTCGCACTGAGATACGGTCGGGCACTATTTTCCTTTGTACACAAACCCTAAACAAACTTGTTTTGGTATTTAATTGAAGAATACTGAATATCAGCAGCCCAACATAAAAAATTAACTCTAAACTTCATTAACAAACAACGTTATTTAAGATGCAAATTTTTGTGGCTCGGAGCTAAGGGTACAAGATACTGTTAAAGCATCCAATGTAAAATTAATTGATAATAAATAGAGTGACTTTATCACTATATAAAACTTTCGGTAACCTCTAATTCTTTGTCATGTAAAACTTTTCCACTTAATAGATACAATCATGATTCGCGAGAATCTCTTGAATGATAGTAGACATATACAAGCACTTAGAGCAACCATTGGAATAATATTGGAGTTAAAGCTAGATATATGTAGGCAGCTCTAGGTGCTCTTTTCCTATAAGGCAAGTATTGAGCTTTTGTGCATGCTACGGTACTTACTAAGATGGTTCCTTTTAGACAAGGTCACAACTTAGAAATTACAAAGATGCCAAGTTGTAGAAAATTTGTCTCCTCCTGAAAACAAAAAGAATGTCGGGCATAAAAGATAACTAAACTAACTCCAATTGGCTCCAACCTTTACAGATTAAAGAACCAGCGAAATGTTTTGATTTAATATCCAATATCACACACACACGAGATGTTTTATGTATACTAGCATCGTTGCATGTTCTTTTCAATATTTTATTTTATTTTATTACTTGACTTGAATTTTTTTCATATGTTATTATTTTTTAAGAAAATTTGAAAATATATTTTTAGAAATTATGGGTTTTCCTTTATCATTTGTGTATAAAAGTCTTGCATTCATATATCAACATATTGAAGATAAAAGAGTATAAATTAATTATTATGAATAATGAATGTTGAAAAGATTTGTTCAGTTTGTTGGCTTAAATCTAAGAAGCTTGAGAATTTTAATTTGTTTAAAATTTAGTGTTAGTTTTCTTATTTATTTTGGATTTAATTTTCCTATTTTATTGTGGTTTGGGTTTGTGTGTAGTATATAAAAGGGCTTGTTGTTTTAGAGTTTTGAGTATGAAAGAAAAGCCAAATGTTGTGAATAGGCAAAATGTGAGGATTTCAGGAGGAAGAAGAGGTCCGGAGGCCGGACAGGGCTAGGATGAGAAGTCTTTTGTGATTCTCTTATCTTGTGATTGTGTGAGAGTAAGATATTGAGGTTATCAGTAGTGTGTAGGGGATTCATAGGCCAGCGTGAGCACTAAGAGCATACATCGACTGTAATCTTTATACTTTGTTTGAGTGGATTTCCTTTATCCGTAGATGTAGGTTAGTTAAGAGCCGAATCACATTAAATTCATGTGCTTATTTGATTATGTTTGTTGTTCCGTTACACGTGATGGGTGATTGGAGAATTTCAAAAAATGGTATTAGAGTTTGCAATTCGGCCCTAACATGATGGAGCTTGTGGTGCGTTCATAGCATGATGGAGAGTATAGTTCGATGCTTGGTACGGTGGAGCGTTTGGATTATTTGGTGGAACCTTAGGAAATTGTCATAGGGATATTTGATAGTGGTTGTAGTGTGATACTGAGGGCTTGTTACAAGTGTAAAGATTGAAGATTTTGTTCACGTGTATTGATGCTTATGATGTTGATGTTCATGATGTTCGTGGTCGTTTCTGTTTTTTGTTGTGTTCATGTCTTGGTAGTATTTGTTGTTCATAGTTATGGTTGTTTGTTTGTGGTATGTCGTCACATGTACCCATATTTAGGAGGATTTGAGCCAATATGAAGATTGTTGAGTTTGTTGGCTCATATCTAAGACACTTAAGAATTTTAATTTGTTTAAGATTTAGTGTTAGTTTTCCTATTTGTTTAGGATTTAGCTTTCTTATTTTATTGTGGTTTAGGTTTATGTGTGGTATATAAAAGAGCTTGTTATTTTAGAGTTTTAAATATAAGAGAAAAGCCAATTGTTGTGAAGAAGTAAGATGTGAGGATTTCAGGAAGAATGAGAGGTCCAGAGATAAAAAAGGGTGGTTAGGATGAAAAGTCTTTTGCAATTCTCATATCTTGTAATTGTTTGAGGGCAAGATATTGAAGTTATTAATGACGTGTAGAGGATTCATAAGCTAGTTTAAGTACTAAGGATATACCTTTACTGTAATATCTATATTTTATTCAAGTGAATTCTCGTACCAGTGGATATAATCTAGTTAAGAGCCAAACAACGTTAAATTTTTGCGTTTGTTTGATTATGTTTATTGTTTCTCTATGCGTGATTGGTGACTGGGGAATTTTTTTCCATAAGAATTGAGGATGGAGTGAGTAGTTTTAGTTATTTATTGACTTTTTTTTTATTATATTAAAAAAATGAGTGTATGAGGAGATCTTTAATTAGTGTGTGTGTGTATGTATTATTGCTTTCTATTAAGGGAAAAAGTGTAGCAAAAGCAAAAGACAAACGTATATTTGAAAGCTGTTTAGAGTGCATATGTGAAAGCTGTCAAAATTTAGTTACTAAGGCTCTCAATAAAGAGATTGTCAAGGACACTTGAGACTGATTTCATTTATTGGGTACGAGGTTTAACCGTTTAAGATGTTTCTCAATAAGAGGTCCCAAATTAACAACAAAAAGAAAAACAAAAACTTGAGTTTAGGTTTTCATCTGAAAAGGTGTAGCATGTTAGGACTTTCTATGTATTTAACCTAATAAAGTACTCAATTTTTGCAACTATACTTGTCTTTATAAAATGTGTTATATTTAATTTTTTTATTTATAATGCACTTTTGTGTTTTTTATATTTCATAAATTTGTGAGCATCTATAGCGGGGAAATGACTTATATTGTTTTTTCTCTTTTTAGGTAATGAGGAGGGATGCCAAGAAGCATAGAGCTTAAACATTTGATTTTCTAGGTAACAACTATAATTCCTAGACATTATGCCAAAAATTTATTTCTTTGTTAGAAAGAGTCTATTCATAACCGTGAGTTAAGATTCAATTAAAATCTAAATACATTTTAGCCTCCTAAACTATGTTGACTGTGAGATGAACTATAAACCACATCAACCCAATATAACTCAAATACATGAAATTAAATGTCGTAAAGAGCCCATAGGAACAATCAAATTCAATGCTGTAAGTTTCTAGACTCACTTATCTCGAAATATGTCAGCAATTATAAGTCCTGATTGCAACATCCAAGCCAGAGACAAAATGGCTCCTACCCCAAGCGGGACAAGTTTTGTAGGATAGCTTCCTGCTCGTTAAGATCTCCTAGTCTAAAAGAAATTGGAGCCTTAACCAAAGTGTTAGAGGATAAACATATCAAAGGCTTAAGGCCTCAAGTTTTTGCTACGGTAAGGCCAATTTTGATGAATTGAAATGTGTGAAAGAGGAAATATATAAAATGAATATGATTGCATATTCTGTATTATACATGTACAATGAAAGACTAGGCATATGTATAGCCTCAAGATATATAAAGCAGTACTCGAAGGTTTAGCCCAACGGTTACTTCAAGCTGCATCAAGGTTGTCCCTTACCCTCTCCAGAGGTAAAAAACCCACCTAATCCCTAATTTCTCTCCCTTAACATTGTACTATATTGTAATCTGAGTAAATAAAAAAAAAGATATATAAAGGAGAAAAAGAAAGCAATAAATATCTAAACTATCCAATACAAGGTAATTGAATCAACTAGTCTATAAAACTAATGTATATTTCAAAACTATGGAAACATATTATGAAAGGCTTAAATACCCATTGCTCCCTTGAACTATAGTAACTTGGATAGTTAGCCTCCTTAACTATAAAGTGGATCAATTCAAACCTTGAAGTTTGACGAATTGGTCTCTTTAATCTTTTAACTCAGCCTGATTCTCATGAGAGGGCACGTGATCATGACGTTGTCTGCCTTTAATGAAGCGAGAACTCTCCAGCCCCATCCTCCACTTGTTGGGCACCCCAACAACCCTTTCCTCCACTTCCTCCTCCCCCATCCGGCGTTGCCCCAACCCCAACAGCCCCTTCCCTTGCCTTCTCCTCTACCCGATCTTTACCCTCCACAACCACTTCCCCCTCTCCTCTCCCAATGACAAAAAATCACCATCATTCTCATTGACTCACAGCCAGTCTTTCTATTACATCAAGGCCAGCTTAACCCCATCCAAGAAGACAGCGGCCTTCATCTCCTCTGCTTCATTCGTAATAAAAAGAACCCACATGAAAAGTGAATCGAAATCAACAAATGAGAAACAAAATCAAAGAGATGGAGGGAGAATTTAACCTTTAACTAGCGTTGCCAGAGGATTGAGCGAGTACATTGAGTAAATCAAAGGTGTCGGTGCCCATCAGATTAGGCAAGCCAAATGTTTTTCGTCTCAGTGGTGGCTTTAGTACCAACTCTTCCACTATCAACACACATGTGAGAATTTGTTGAGCAACAAGAGATAAAGCTACAACACCTGATGACGATGTAAATCGACAAAGCAAGATGACGAAAGTTAAGGGGTAGACGGACGAAGGTGGAGGAGAGGGTAGGGCCGATGAGGTTTTCACAGTAGGGACGTCGATGAATTAGGGACTTCGTTGAAGGCTTGATAACGTCTAGGCAACGTGCGGTCGCATGAGATTTTCACCATGTTAAATGATCAAAGTAACCAATTTTACAAAGTTCAGGGTTCGAGTTAATGTGGGTCATGGTTCATGGTGCAAACTATCTGAGTTACTATAGTTCAGGGGAGTAATAGGTGTTTAGGCCATTACAAAACTGGTCAAGGATAGGTTACGCCCAATATAGGAACTACACTCTAACTGAAGATCGCGACTTCATATCTAATAAATGACAAAATTTTGGTAGTACAATGATATCGATAGAATGGTTATGGGAGCCTTGTGTATAAAGCTAGGAGACAAGTTACACTTTTTTTCCCTCTCAATTAGAACAAGAAGATAAAAACTCAGCATGGAACAATAAGAAAATATAAAGGAATAAAAGTATTTCAACAAAGAACAATAAATTGTGTAAAATGATACATGAGCAAATTACAAAATGAATATGTAGATTTAAAAGAGAGCAACAAGATGAGAAAAATGAACAACTAAATTTAATTAAAGAATAAAATATAATCTTAGAAAAAAAAACTACTATATGCATAGAAACCAATTTTTAAATATCAAGGGGAACATATAAATTCAATATAGCACAATAAGATGACACCACACTTATATTTATCAAGAGAACAAGAAGCAACAGACAAAAGAATAATCATTATAGACATAACAGGCAGTTATTAAATATCAAGAGGAACATCTATATTTAACATGGAATAGAAAGATAAGACAAAAAAATAACTATATTCAACATGAAGCATCTGATACCGAACAACTACTATAGGCATAACAAGCAATTTTTTAATATTAAGCAGAGCAAATAGATTTATCAATGAACAACAATATGAGATAAAAGAATAATTATATTTAATAAAAGAAATGAAGCATTTGATAACAACTGCTACAACTATAGCAAGGAGTTATTAAATATCAAAACTAATAGATAGATATATTAAGAAACATTAAGATGTGACAAAAAAACAAGAATAACCTAATAAGGAATAACTACTACAGGTATAAAAAAACATAGATTAATCTAAAAAGGAACATGTAAATTGTTAAGGAATAGTAATATGTGTCAAAGGAACAATTAAATTTAGTTAGAGAATAAGAACAATCTAACAATGATCAACTTTAGCATACAATTAGTTGTGATGTGGTGGAATTATCATAATTTATAGGAACTTGATATGTAGTGGTAGTTCATAAATAATAGGATGTTGGGGTATATCTGTTGTACATGGGTGCATAATATAGTTACTCTTACAAAATATTCTAATATGCCTTTCCAAACTCAAGGTGGTAGTTTTAAAACAAACTTGAGTTTGTAAACTATATCATGAAAGTAGCATGGGTAAAGTGCTTTTTTGAATATAGCTGCTAGTTGATCAATAGAAGAAGTGGGTAAGAGATTAATTGTCTTATGACTAATATACAACAAGTTAAATCATAGCCCATCTTGATATGTTTTGTTAATTCAATAAAAAAAACTAGCACTATGAATATCATAATGAAGTTGAGTAGCTTATTCATGGGTGATTCCAATTTCTCTTAGTAATGAATATAGCCAAATGAGTTTTTCAGTTGTATTAGCAAGAGTTCAATATTCAACTTCTAAACTAGATTAAGCTACAAGGGTTTGTTTCTTGATTCTCTAAAGGTATAAGTTAATCTCCAAGGAAGAAGAAAAATCAAGTAGCCCAAAGTTAAGAATACCTTCAGTTAAAGTGATTCTTGTGTAGGAAAATTAATCCCATGATATATAGTGCATCGAATGTATAAATTGATTCGTAGAACCACAACAAAATTTGTGGTTTGCAAGATTGAAATAAATCAACTAATTACATAAAGGCTAAAATCTTAACTAATTGATGATAAAGTGTTGGATTGTTTAGTGGCTTTCTATTAGTTAAACAAAACTTGGCATCCACTTGCATTAAAGTTAAAGCAGTTTTACTATTATTAACTTAGACTAAGAGCCTAAATCTATAGTGTACTTTGATTGAGACACATAATATCCTGTAGATTCAAATGATATCTCTAGTCCCAAGAAGTGGTTAAGAAATTCAAGATCTTTCATTTCAATAACCCGTCTTAGATATTGCTTGAGATCAAATATCCCTCACATGTCACTTTTAATAATAATTATGTCATTGACATATAAAAGTAAGAGAATCTAAACTTTTTTATTTTTGTGAATGAACAAGGTTGTATCATAGGGACATAAAGCAAACCTAATTTGATAAACAATAAAGTTGAACCTTGAGAAACAGGCTTAAGGTGCCTGCTTCAATTTATACAAAGCTCAATGAAGATGACAAACCTTATTTGGAGCATGACCATATCCTTAAGGCGGATACATGAAAACTTCCTCAAAAAGAACTCTACTAAAAAGGCATTCTAAACATTTATTTGAAAAGTTGCAACCTTTTTGTTATTACTATGGCAAGAAGAGCTCTATTAGATGTTTTATGCTACAAGAGGAAAAGTCACCTTATAGTTAATTTCATATTCTTGGTTGAATCCTTTTGCTACTAACCTTACTTTGTAGTATTCAGTAAAGCCATTTGAATGGGTTTTGATGTTATGTACCCACTTGCATAAAATTGTGGACCTCCTTAAAAGCAAGTTAACAAGATCCGAATTTTTGGTTTTTCTTAAGGCTTGTCATTCTTTAGTCATTGCTTACAGCAACTCTAGATAGTTCATGCTTCTTTAAATATGGTAAAATAATAATGAAAGTTATGAAGCCATGAACAAAGTTGACTTACTCAAATGGAACATTATAATTGGTGTAAAGGCAAACTCAACATGGATAGGCTTAGAAAAATTGTTGAGTTTGTTGGCTTAAATACAAGATGCTTAAGGATTTTGATTTTGTTTAGAATTTAATTTTAGCTTTCATATTTGTTTAGGATTTAGTTTTCCTATTTTGATGTGGTTTAGATTTGTGTGTAACCTATAAAAAGGCTTATTGCATTAGGATTTTGAGTATAAGAGAAAAACTAATTATTGTGAAAAGACAAAATGTGAGGGCTTCAGGAGGAAGGAAAGGTCTAAAAGCCAAATAGGGCTTTTTAGGAGGGAGGAAATATCTGAGGGCCAAAGAGGTCTAGGATGAGAAGCCTTTTGTGATTCTCATGCCTTGTAATTATGTGAGAGCAAGATTCTAAGGTTATCAGTAGTGTGTATGAGATTCATAGCCCAGCGTGAGCACTAGTACTGTAATCTCAACATTTTGTCTATGTGGCATCTCTTAATTTATGAATGTAGGCTAGTTAAAAGGCAAACCACATTTAATTTTTGTATGCTTGCTTGATTATGTTTGTTTTTTTGCTACTCAAGATTAATGATTGGGAATTTTTTTCCCAACAAGTAGTATTAGAGCTTGTAGTTTGGTCTTAACATGTTGGAGGTTATGGTGCATTCTTGGCATGGTGGAGCTAGTGCTCATGTGTATTAATGTTCATGATATTGTTCTTTGAAGTCATGTTCATGTTGCTCATACTCATTCATGATTGTTCCTAGGTTCATGTTTTGGCGCTGTTCGTCTTTGTGATCTTGATCATGTATGTTTTATGCTCATGTTTATAATAAATAATTTGAGCCAAGGTGGAGATTGTTAGGTTGTTGGCTCAATTTCAAGAAACTTAAGGATTTTGATTTGTTTTGGATTTAGTTTTCATTTTTCTATTTATTTAAGATTTAGTTTTCTAATTTTGATGTGGTTTGGGTTTGCGTGTGGCCTAAAAAGAATCTTAATATGTTAAAGTTCTAAGTATGAAAGAAAAACCAATTGTTGTGAAGATGTAACATATGAGGATTTCAGGTGGGTGGAAAGGTCTAGAGGCTAGAGTAGGTGAAGGCGATAAGTCATTTATGATTCTCATATCTTGTAATTGTATGAAGGCAATATTATGAGATTATTAGTAGTATGTATAGATCCATAGGTTAACATGAGTACTAAAGGCTTACGTCTGCTATAATCTCTATATTTTTTCTACGTGGAATTCTCTCATTTATGAATGTAGGCTAATTACAAGCCAAACTAAGTTAAACTTGTGTGTGTTTGGTTGATAATGTTGGTTGTTCCGCTACGTGTGATGAGTAATTAAGAAATTTTCTTCCCAACAAAAACCTTATTTGGGATAGATATTTCAAGGATAGATTGTGGTTATCTCATGTTTCTACAATTGCATTAGAAGCAAAGAGACTGTAAAAAAGTTTGATTTCACATGCAACAAGCACCATTCATAGTAACTTGTCTATTTCCAAAATATATTTTTCTATTTTGACACATACTTATCTAGTTTTAAAATTCATCAGGATTTATTTGATTTTGAGAAAGTCTTATTTCGATGGTTGAAAAGTGTACATTAGAACTAGATAAATGTATCTAAAAAATCGATGATACATTAGAATTAGACAAATATATCTCAAAACCAGACAAATTTATTTCAAAACTACATGAATTATTATAACTGAATGTCATCATAATGCTATTAGAGTGGGTGAATTTACACCTAGTAAAGTGGTATTAAAGTGGGTGGATTTACAACCTCTTCATATAACCTTATTCTATTCTATAAGATCCTATAGCATTTCTTTTTTCAAACAATTCTATCTAGATACCTTAACTATAAACTCATGATTGAACTAGTAACATTTTTATCAAAATCAGCAGCAATCGACTCATGGGTTTATTTTCCACTATTTTGTGGTTCCATGAGATATTGAAAATCTTGAATATATAAAAATGAAACACTTTACCAATGTCATTCTAATGAACGAGGTAGAAACTAATAATTGTTCCATAGAATAATGGAGAAGCCATCACCAACTTGTCTTCATATATTTGAATAAGATCATGACCATAGAGGATACCTCTCCCAAAGGCAAAGGCATTTGGTTAAGCCTTGACTTCCTGTAGTAAGCTATATATGCCATATATAAGTTTTATGACTTGAAACACTAGAGATCCCTATCTAGCCTTTATAATTTTCATGAAGTTCTGTACAAGAAAAGCTAAGATAAAGTAGAAAAGATGGAAAGGAAGCATAGTTCTTCTGAGGCTGATGCACATATGCTGCTTGTTGGTCATTAGTTATTGTGCTTTGAGAATATTGTGAAATTGGTTTATCTTGCAGAGATTCAAGCAACAAATAAGGACTATAATGCTTCTGTTTGCAAGCTTCAATGGCCCTCAAAACTATGGAAATTTGATTATCTTAAAAATGCATACAAGTCACATGTTTCCTTTAAGACATAAAAATAACACCTTAACTTATGTCGCAAAAACACAGATTTTGGGTTTATATATAAGACATCAGAGATCAGTTACTCTAAATATCCGTTGTTTAGTAAGATTTGTGAGTAGTGTCTTTATAGCTTGATAAAGGGTCACTTTAGTTATCAATAGGACAAGAGATTGAAGAGAACTAGAGAGTAGTTTTTTCCCTCCAAATAGGGTCTTGGTCTTTTCGAAATCACCAAAGCCACTAGATAAATGCGTAAGGGCAAGTTGGTGGTCAAGTTTGGGACATTTCCTAAAGGAGCTGAATCTACTTAAGATGAGTTGTGCTTTTAAAGACCTAGACCCAGTTGCTGTATGTCAGAATATGCTGCTGAAGCTGATACAATTTCTTGGACAAAAGTGTCCTTAGGGAGATAAAGAATCCACATCTAATAAGTGCCCTGATAAGAGGGCAAGATCTATGCCCAATTAGTATGCCATGGATGGGAAAGACAATAATTCAGTGACCTTATCTACTTCATTTATCGAGGAATATTATTTTCTGGCCTTTCAACTTGTAGTTCATAATAGTTCCTTTGGTTCTTCATCTAAATTGAATGGGTTTCGGGTGGTTGACCTTCATTTACCCCCACCCAGCCATAAAGGTTATGAGCATGAACTGTCACAGAACAATCCAAGCTGTGATAGTTTATAGCATCAATGGCTTGTTGCATTTAAACTGTCACAGAACAATCCAAGCTGTGATAGTTTATAGCATCAATGGCTTGTTGCATTTACTTCATCTAGATATTCTATTTTTTATGAAGGCCAAGGTGAAAGGTTTGGGAGTCACTAAGAAGGTCAATCAAGTTGCTTTGCTCATGTCTTCTTTGTTGATGCCAAGGGTAGTCATGGGGGCCTTTAGGTTGGTTGTTAGGACAATATTTCTTGCTCTGATCTAGAAGCTTGGCATAATCTAATTTTGTTACATGTTAAAGATGAATTTAGGCAAGAGTGGATTTTGGGTTTTATTTATGGCAATTCGGTAATGCATCTCCATGGGACTACTTAGAATGAAATAAAATCAGTGTTATCATGCTACTTTTTCCCACTCTTCCTAATTGGTGACTTCAATTAAGTGCAAGACCCCATGGAAAAGATAGGTCAATATGGCTACCATATTCAGGAGGCTGAATTTATGAATTCTTTTATTTTAGATTGGCTATAACTTTGCTACATTGCCACAATCGAAAGTACACTTGGATGAATACTTGGAACGGTGAAGACACAGTCTTTGAAGTTCTAGATAATGCCTTTATTTTTATGGATTGGCTTCACCTCTATCTAGATGTAGTACTTCATAATCGGACCATTCAAGTTTCTGATCACACTCTTTTACTAGTCAACACGCACCCTAAACAAAAATTCTATAATCGATCATGGTGGTCTATTGTTAGGTGGTCAAGTCCCTAATAGTTACACTAAAAACTTCCATGACACAATTTAGGGTTGATTAGGGCCATACCTCCAAATCTCACTAGTAAACCCTAAAACTTAGTACCCTCTGAAATAGTTGAATAAAGAGAAGATCTTTGATCAATAATTCTAACTTACCACTAACGAACCTAGATCATGGTTTCTTTTGTTGAGGTTCATAAAATTCAAACTTAGGAATCCAAACTCAATTTCATTGTTTTTGCTTCAAAAGTTTACCACCCATATTAGTATTATTCACTAATAATCAAGCATCTTGAGATGTTTGCTAAATATTTTTGGATGGTGAATACTTATTTTCCTAAGAATTAACTTACTCTTTAACCATAATACACTACTAAAAAAAAACAATAATTCCCAAAGGATTATTTTCTGACGCCTTAAAGCCATCTAAATTAACAGTCGGAAATTGAAAATTTTCTCCCATATAATCTCACTAGAACGCCAAATTTTCCACTTTGAAGTTTTAGTTAGCTAGTTTTCCATGACTACCCATTTGAAATAAAAATTTTCCCTCCTTTTTCAACTATTATAAAACCTCACTCTTCCATCAAAACCACATCTTTTTGCTCTCATCTTCCCCTTCATTCATAAAAATATCTCCATTCCTCTCTAGAGCTTCATTTTTCTTCTTCTCCTTCTTCTTCTTCTTCTTCTTCCTCCCTTCTCTCTCACCATCTTCTTGATTACCGCCTCCTTCTTCTTCTTCTTCCCTCCTCTTTCTCACCATCCTTGACTTCTTTTTCTTCTTCTTCTTCCTTCTTCCTTCATCCCTTTCTCATCATATTCTTTGTGTTCCCTTCTCTTTGTCATCATATCATTCTTCTTCTTCCTTTTTTTTTCACCATTTTCACACATTTCCCGCATGAAAAATGAAAGTCAATGATTATATAAACAACAATTTCAACCATTTTCAAGCATATTTTCAGAAATAGCCGTTGGAAATTGTACCTTTTCCAATAGCAACAAGAATACCCAATGATTATTCCCAACCACTTAAGTTAAGACCAAACTCGGCTTGAGGTTGAATTGCCGTAACCTCAGGTTGCTCATCAAAGATAATGAAGGTCAGCCCCAATATCCACAATAAAAAATACTCCGAATTAAAGCCTTAGGATGGGTCATCCTTAAGTTGCTAGACATAAATTATCCGGCATTTGGATAAAGGGAGGAAGGATTATTCTCTTGTCATTAGGAAATTTTATAATCAAAATATTGTGTGGGAATCGCCTATTAATCTTTGGAAAATCTACATCGAAGCAAGATGAAAATCATCTACTGTAGTAAGAAATCACAATACAAATATTAAACACAAATCTAAAGTTTGCGGAGACCTCCACAACAGTTAATACCTAACCATCACTGAGTATTGAAGCACCAGAATAAATGAACAGAATAATTGAATAGCCACTAGAACTAAATTATGTTTTAACTTGATCTTGTGTTGAACTAATAATATGCAAGCTGGAGAAACTCCTTTTATTATCCATAAAACACGGCTATAATTTTCTTATTGAAGACTGAAAACTTGTGGACAAAACCTTGCCCAAATAAAGAATCGATGAAGTAATAAGGATAATAAGAAGTACAGTAAAGAGAAATTTTGAGACGAGTGAAGTTCACGCAGATCACCTCAATTTAAGTTGTTTTAAAATTTTCCGTATATCAATTAATGTATTTTTGGATACTGTGCTAGTGTCAAAAGTTTATACATGGAAACTACGGGTGAAAAAAGTGTGACTTGTGTCAAATCTTTGGGTTAAGTATAATTTACAGCTAAAATAATGACAATCCTAATCTTAATAGGCTTTAATTACATGGAGAAAGAGTAGCAAACCCACGTGAAACGGGCCCTTCTCCTCTAATTGTCTTCTAGTGGACCATCTAGTCTAGCACTAAGTGACCCCATTATCTAAAAGAAATTGGAAATTTATTCAAGTCCACTACGGTTTAATTCTAAACAAATCATAACCCATAGAATTTATTCGACCGAATCAGACCTTTACATAAACATATATTAAATTTATTTGACCGACTTGAAAATTAAAACTTTCATAGATTTTAGAGCTATGTTATTTGTATCTTTTCGATTTTTACAAGGATTGAAGAGCTACATTATATGTATCTTTTCGTTTTTTACAAGGATTGATTTGGGAGAAATTTTAAAATTCTTTGGTCAAATTTCAATTTTGTTATACTCCCTTTGAATAGTAAAATAATGGTCTAGATTTTCATTAAAAGACTCAATTTATGATTTTCACAATTATGCCTTAAATACTTATATTGGAAAAGTTAGAACTCAAAAAATATAGATATATTAAATTGGTTGGTACAAGACTTAATTTGACCAATGAAATGCCGCATTTATTGTGTATTCCTTAAGCCATGAATTTTTGTCAATGGGACAGTTACTTTGGGATGGGCGAAGTATGAAATTTTGAGTAAATTATGCGGGTGGTAACATCTAAAGCCAACTCATTTAACTTAAGTTAACTTATTTTAAAATGGTTTATTTTTACTTTTATATATAATCCAAATTTTATTTAAAATTTAATATTATATAGGTGTTATAATCCATTAAAATATAATTTTTATAATCTTATTAAATTTTTATAAATTTTTTTTAATGCCTAAAAAATTTCATAAAATTTAATAACATCATGAATATTTAATTTCAAATGGATTATTATATCTATTTAATATTGACTTTGAAATGAAATTAGTTCTGGGCAAACAAGATGTAAAAATAAAAATAAGTCATTTTATGTTAAGTTGACATAAGTTAAAATAAATTGGTTCTTAATTATCATTCTGTTTTAGTTTCTAACCTATTAATTGTTTTATTTTTTTTCATAAACTTGTTAAAAAAATTTCCTTTTTTTCCTAATTCTACTAAAAAAAATTTTATTTTGGTCCGCATTAGACGAAATTATCATTAGCTTAAATTATTTTTCTGATGGCAACTTTTACATCACAATTTAAACTATTCGATAAATGGCTTAAAATATATTTAATCTGCATAATAATTTTTTATAATTAATGAAAAATTTGAATTACCTTTTTTACTCTTCATAAATTGAACTTATTTCATTTAGAAAGAAAAAAACTACTAATTTTAAATTGTCTATTGATTAAAAAAATATTAAATAGTTTAAATTTATTGGAAGATAGTTAACAAATATTTAAATTAGAATTTTAAATTTTTTTAAGTAGTTATTTTAAGTTAATGGATTTTATTTGATGTAAAACCAAAACAAAATAATTTTTAGATTTAGGACCAAAGCAAAACATTTAATAGGTTTGGGAGTAAAATAGAGTAATAGTTAAAGGCTAAGAACCCTCCACGCTATCTACTCATAAAACTTGTATAAGAAACTTTCAATTAATCATGCTCATGATTTTATGTCAATTAATATAATACCAAATAGTCTAGAATCTAGAAACGGCCATCAGACTTTAACAAATATAATCATATAGATCAGCTGATCGAATTTTTAAAATTGTGCTTATCTAGGCCACTATCTTAATTAAAAACTTTTTGAAATTATGACCTAAAAGTGTAGGTTTTTCAAACCGAAAATCCAGAGAAACTGCAGTACTATTAAGACAGTACTGTTTTTTAGGTAGTTAAGAAGTTACAAAAAACTAAAAAAAATTATTAGTAAAATTCCATGCCAAATTACAACGTTTTTAAAACTTAAAAGATATACACTTTCCTCCTTGAACAAAAGAGAAAATGAGAGTTTCTCCTTGAACAAAAGAGAAAATGAGAGTTTCACATTTTGATAGATGAAAATTGATAATCCAAATTATTAAATAATTATAAAAATATTATTAAACAGATTGATTGCTTGGAGACATGTATTATGCAGTTTAGATTAGAATTTGAAAATTTGATGTCTAATAATGTTAAAAAAAAGTTGTGATGGGATAAATTGTAATTTCATCTAAATCTCAAGTGACAATGTGATTAGATCTTAATTCTATTTGCTCCCCTCATAGGTTGTGGGTAGAAAAATATACATTTTTAGTCCATAATTTCTGAAAATTCTAAATTAAGGCATTCTCAGCCTTATTTTGCACCTTTTTTTAAGTTTAATGGATGCATGAAATATATATATATATATATATATATATATATATATATATATATATATATATATATATATATATATATATATATATAATGATCATTTTCGTAAGCCTACCGAATAATGATAACTAGATACGCACATAATAAACTTATACTTCCTTGAATTTTTAACCAATAATTTGTAACACTAGATTAACCTTCTACAAAATATTTTTTAATCATAAGAAAATGCTCTCTACACCAGAACTAATGCAGATATTTTTTTACTAGGCTATTTTATCCTCACATAGGAAATTAATCTGAAGTTTCTCTAGTTTTCCAAAACCAAGAGAACATGAAACAAGAACGATGATGACGTATTTCGAAAAAGAACATTGATTCGGAATCGCATAATGAGGTTAATGTCAGGCCCAATAATGAGGATGGGCCTGTCTAATTTGCCAATTTTCATGATACTGCAGACTCAAAAGACAAAGGGTAACTAGCAACAATGGTTCCAAGCCTTTAATTTTCAATGTAAATTGTTCTCTAACAATCATTTCATTACAAATTGATCTCAAATATTTACTATTTATTTCATATTGGTCCCTAACTCTAGGTAGGCACAGGAAGTTGATTTATAGATAGGAAAAAGTAATAGTTTAAATTTTATATTAACTATGAGAAAATTATGACACAATTTGAAAATATTGAAAGACAATTATCAAATAGTTTGAATTTATTAACTCATACGAATTATCTAACATTAACTTTTAAATTTTAAGCTTAAACTATTCGATAACTGTTTTTTTATAAATTCAAATTGTTTCATAATTTTATAACAATTAATGGATAATCTAAACCATCAATTTTTCTTCTTTGTAAATCAAGTTTCTTTATCTACCTAGGGCTAAAAATGAAAATGCAATGAAGTATAAAGATTTGGGACAAATTTGCGGCGTAATGAAGGTTATGGATCAATTCGCAACAGTAATTAAAGGTTGGGTATCAATGATGTCGTTGCCCTAAAAAAAATCAACAAAACCAACTTAGAATTGCGTCATTAGTCTCAAAGTTCTGCTTTAATTGCATTTCTATCCTGATTCTAGTTTTATAGTTGCTTTGAAGATTCCTCTTCTAAAACATATTCTTCTTTTGAATCGCAATTGTTTTATAGTTTGTGATAATTCATACTTTTATTTGGGAAAATCGCTCAAAGCATGGATACCAGAATCACAATCTGGATAACAAAACTTGGTTTAATTTGCAATGGAATCACATTAGGGGTGAAAATGGGTCGAGCTGAAACCGAGCCTTTTGAGCTCAAACTCGACCATTTTTTCATTCAGTACTACCCAGGCTCAAGCTTGAAATGTTCGTGTCCAATTTTTTTAGGCTCGAGCTCAGCCCATAGGCTTGTTAGCCTCGAATGTCATTTTTAAATCTTTAGTGCCATACTTACAACTTAGATAAAAGATAGAGACTAAATCTGTAATTTTCTACATAAAAGAAAATAACTGAATCTATCCTAGACTTTCTAATTTTTTTCTGCTTTACCCTAATTTGGTAAACGTTACAAATGAGCCATTGTCTTCCTTAAGACATCAATTGAGGAGCCACCACCGCCTCTGCCGGTTACCACATCGATTTCTAGGCTTAGAAAGATGCCTTCAACATCCTTCAATCCCAGACCCAGTGTAACTTTCATGAGCTCGTAGTCAAGGTTTTAATGATAATAAGTTTGGCAATGGCCACGTCTAGAAAACTTAGGTGAGACTTGTGAACTAGGGCTGGAGGCTGGTGCTTCCGACTAGGGTCTCCAGCGTCTATTGCGTAGGTTGGTTGTTGTCTACTTAGGGTGTCAATTTTGGTCTCCAACGTTTGATGCATAGGCTGGAGCTCGTTGGGATAATCATCGGCCGTGAATTGAGCAATCATCATCAACCTTGGCTCCAGGGCTCTTGTCATCATCATGCACTTATGCCTTCACTCTCCAGTGGTGGCCGACTGAGCAGGTGCGTGGGTTAGTTGAGTGAGTAAAGGTAAGGCCATAAGGCAAAAGAGGGAGGGTGACTGGGGGTGAAGAATTAGGGCTTGATGGGAAAGATACAAAATGTTGGGCCTATTAAGTCCGCAAGCTCATAGGGCCGAGTTTCTTTAGGCTTAATCTCAGCCCTAAAATTGCTTAAGCCCAATTTTTGGCTCGAGCTTAAGCTCGAACTCTAATAGGCCCAACTCGAAATACCTCAACTCAAGCTTGAGCTCAAGCTACCCGAAAAAGGCTTGGCCCCTTTTTACCCCCAGATCACATAGAAGGGCATAATCGCTGGTAGTTTAAGATTCTATTAAAACTTAGTACAATTTATCATAATTATCTTAAATACCCAATGTTGCCATGGGATCTAAGAAGAACCGGGTGCCAAGGAAGCAATATTCCATAAATTATATGAAAAACAATATAAAGATCAGACAACTGCTAAAACAACAGTTATAAAGGGTAGTTCATGATTGTTTGTTAAAATGTTGAATCATAACAATAAATAAAAACATGTTGACAAATCTTGGAAATCCAGGAGAACAAATTCTTTTCTAACTAAAGGCATCATAATTTAGCAACTTCTTAAATAAACTGATTGTTCAAAGTCACTAGGGTCTCAAACTTGCAAATAAAAATAAACGTCAAGTATAAAGACCTAGTTAAGTCAATTTTTAAAACAACTAAATGGTTTGTACCTTTGTGGACAATTAAGATCAGGGCCAAGTTGTACGGGAGAATTTGTTCATTGATAAATAGGGTGGTTTCAAAATTGTGACTTGTAAATTAATAGTTAGATACAGGCAAATGGTTCAGTAACAATTATATTTATAAGTAGATAATAATTGTTCGCTATTACATACAGTATATTGGCAACTTCAATCTCGTAGAAAATGTTGAAAGGACCATGAAAACTTCACTTTTGGATTTCATTTGTATTAGATAATATATCATTCTGACAGATTTCCTGATCTATCAGCGTAACAGGTTTACTACAACTGCATAAGGATAAAGTTTTAGTAGTATATGAATATACCTATAAGAACAGATAATTAATCTATTGGAATATAGTGTAACTCACTGAATATTATGGAACCGTTTGAGTGATGAAGTCTCTATGGTGTCATTTGCATCAATTGTCCTTTTCATACCATTACGTACCTAAATTGGTTATACATAATATTGAAAGTATGAAGATAGTACATTAGTAAGGTATTTTCAAAAATTATTAATAAGATAATGCATATAAATAAGTAAATACTACATACACATGAAATGTTGCCAATAACCTTCCTTGCTTCAGTCGCATAATCAATAGGTTGTACCTTTTTAACCGTAAATCAAGAATATTTATTCTCACGGTTATACTAGGTGACCTAAATTAGCCAAAGAAATTCCAGACTCTCAAGTCATTTGAATATCCTATCAACCTTTTTTTGACCATTTTTCTAATGCAAAATAGTAAGGCATAAAGTGGAGTAAGGTATGGAATATTGTGCTAAGCAGAAGGAAGAAATAAGCCGAACAATAAGCCGTGACTAATTTAGAGGCAGAATACTAAAGCAATTGCCTTCTGACAACATCAAGCAAACCAAAACAACCTGTTATATACTGATCTCTAACCTTCACACAAAGTTTGTAACTATACATTTTGTAAAATAAAATGGGATTAACAATTTTTTGTAATAAACTTAATTTAAGTGTATATATAACACCAACTGAATTGTATTGCTATGGAAATATATAGTAAAGACAACATTCAATTTACCGAGTAATAGATGTACTGATTGTGATGTTACAATCACTACAATAAAAACAAGGTCCTTGTTCGATCACCTTTTGAAGGCAAAAGCAACAACCAGGGTAGTACCAAGGAAATAATTGGTCAACAAAAACAATTTCCGCAAGAAAGTTAAACACAGTGTGCTGAAAAGATCACATATAAGGCATACTAGAATATTTGAGGAAACGTATTAGTAATATACAACATTAAGCACTTTATATACCTTTGTTCTAATCGAGGCATGAATATATTCAAGTTCACAGAGTGTAAGCTGATGGAAAACCTTTGGAGTTGCTGACTCAAAAGTGTCTAAATTGGTAGGGTAACTCTTGGAAACACCAATTTCACCAATCTCAAGTCTTGTAAATTATGGGAATAATAGCACAAAAATGGAACTATAGTTAACAGGATGGTGTTTATGTATATTATGTTAATAGCAATGTAAGAAAGGAATTGAAAAAAGCTTACGATTTCAATAAAGTGGTAGCTTCAAGTAAGTCCAAATTAGCATAAAGCTTAGTTCCACATGTAGACGTAACATAATATCTTCTTGCATATTATTTGAAGCATATATATGTAAATGGATGATAATATGAGGCACGAGTATAGTGTAGTGTATCACATTATTTCACACGATATATGGTTGATTGACATACCATCATACACCTTCACGTATGTGCATGTAACAATTAAGACTACATGATCTTGATGGTCATAAAATTCATTAAAAAGGATAAGGTGTACTACAACATAGCCTATATTTCAGCTCCTCTAGAAGAACAAGAAATGTAAAAAATCAATACTAATATATTAAGTATATGAAATATATGAAAGTGAGAATAAATTAAAACATACATGTTATTCTTCAACCAAATATTGCGCATTGGTGTAAGAACACCATCACTTTTTTTTTGTCATGAGCGGGTTCACACACAAACAATTTTCCAATGATATCTGTTGCTTTAGTTATAGAATGATCATAAAGTTATTATATTTGTATTTTATTTATAAATAGTGAATAAAAAACTTGCAAAAGATTGATAAGGTTAGGGTTAAAACACCTGTGCAAATCTTGCTACCCGGACACCTTGATGGGATTTCTGAGTAATTAACAATTAAAACCTATGTTGAGCAATCTTGATGCAATCACCCAAGACAATAGTCACATATATAAATCAGGAGAAATAAATTTTGTATGATGACATCGCTAGATTAAAGCTAGGTGGGGTATGTGCAATTATAAAATTTTTAATGGTATAAACACCTCTTTCTAGAAGTATAACATGAACCTTATCAACTTCCACTTGTGGCACCCTTACACAAATATGATCATTTAACAAAACATGCATAAATAAAACTTAGAATTTGTTGTCTATGTATAAATGTAAATATTAAAACACTTACATGTGCATATAAAAGTATCATATCAATACCAAGGTAGGTTCAATCAGATGATCTAATAGAATCCCAAATTCAGGTAATGTGAGCCTTCAATGACCAATTAAACCTAACTATCGTAAGGTGATGAATGAGGTGATTTTGTTACCTTATTTGGACTAATTATACCTATGAAAGAAAATAACACATAGTTATATGAACGTAAGGAATGGAAGCAAAAAAAAAGTCATAATAAATCATTTGTTAGGGGAATTTTTTAGTAATAATTGATAAAATTAAAATTAAGTTGACATACCTGGTAATGAAATGGTTCTCACTTAATCTAACATCTATTTAGTTTATCAACTATTTCAGTGTATACAATATTTTATGTCAAACAAATATTAGTTGTACTGCTATTACATATCAACACCTTAAATCCATTAGGAGAAGTGACACTTGAAGCAGCAACATATAGTTGGCTATGGCCAAAAACCGATTTAGAAAAGTACAAGCCAACATGACTGAATATTTGGTCCTGACTCTTATTTACTGTCATCGCAAAACATGATTTGACAGGGGAATTGCCGACGTGATAAATTAAAAGTTAATTATATGTCTGACGGCACCATTTTAATACATGGAATAAAGCAATGCATCCCTACATTTCTTCCAGTCAGAACCTCTGCCTCGATAACACATTCAGCCAATTTTGTAACAATAAGTAGTGTCCAATTACACAGGCCATATGTTTGGTTGATGTTCCTCATTAGAATAATTAGAACCACAACCATTAGTGATAGTATATGATTTGGAAGACCAGAGAACTTTAACGTGTTAAGGTAGTCAACCGGATATAACAAAGAGTAGGAATCAGCATTTTCAGACATAGGAGATATACGATCTACACTCAAGTATGTTGTCAAGTCCCGTAACAATAGACTCATGATATTGTTGTTGACAACATCAACCGTATCATTTTTTGGTGAAAGTATTACCCTCTCCCCCAGGTGCTGCTTCTTAAAGAAAAGTTCTTACTCCTAGTTCTGGTGTTCAATATGTAAGAGGTTCAAGATGGTTTCTAGCCTGGTTTGTAGGGCAATGATGGTTTGAACAATTTACTTTAATATATTTAGAGCTACGTATATATGTCTTTCCTTTAAAAGATGTGTTTTCTGCAAAGTCAACTCTTTGGTTGAAGATCAGTGTTATTTTTGTTCTATTAGTTTTGATTTTGAGTATGAAACTTGGTTCTACTGATCCAGATCCTTGGAATCTGGTTTAAACATGTTTCTTTTACCTAATTAAGCCCACTGCAACCATCAAAATATTATGGTTCCTTATTTGACCTTGGCTAGTGGAATCGAGTAGGTAAACTGATGAAGATGAATTTGATTTTTCTAAGTTTTGTTCCTTTTTCTAAACATGTCTATTAATCTACCATAAAAGTACATTTCTTAATTAAACTTGAGGTTTATAATAGCATTAGTCCTTCCTTGGCATCACCTTTCTTGTTACTTAGACTAGTGGTGCTAATTGAGTGGGTGTGTAGGTGCATAAGTCTTGTTGCATATGCCCAGGAGCCCTACCAGGTGCCCTCTAAATGCATGTGCATGTGCCTTTGCTTTATGTGCCTCAAGGCCCTCCTAGGTGCCCAAGTGCACATGTCTGCACCTTGGGCCATAGTGCCCCAGAAGCCTTCCTAGTGCTTGGGCCTTCCTAATGTTTTAGGGGAAGGTGTGACAGTTTTGGTATTAGAGCAAGTTTCTTCCAAGATATAAAACTAGTATTGTCCACAGTAAACTTAGATAGACTAACTTAGTAAGTTAACCAATGTTTTATGCAAGAACGATAGATAATATGGTTGACACCAGATGACAACACAAAAAAGCTAATTGGGCATAAAGTCAAAGGCAGGGATCAGCTATTAGATTTGGTTTGACAAATTTGTTGATGGGTATGAATGTAGCCCTACAACTCCTGAACACCAATATCCAAAACTTGATTCATTACCAACAACCTCAAAATCCTAGAAAAAAATGCCTTGGAGGGAAATGCACCAATGCAAAATGCCAATGTAGAGGCCAATGCACAAAATGCTATTAAGGGCAATGCTAATAGAGGACAATAAAATGAAAATGACCAGAATGCATAAAATGTCCAAAGAAAAATTGTTGCTAGAGAACAATCTGTTGCCGAGGGCTTAGCAGAACATCAGGCTAAGACCAATAGGGTTCCAAACCCTATGAGGCATGTATCATCAGAACTGCACATAGGCTAAGTGTGAATGTAGAAGTTAATCGACATAAGAATTTAAATCAGCAACAACAAACTGAGTAAGAATCTGTCATTAGTGATCATAAAGAAAGGAAATAAACATAGTCAAGAAAATAAAATAGAAACAATGAGTAGTTTGAAGATTCTAGGGCTTTAAACCACCAACATTTGATGGAAAAAAGGATGTTGAAGAGCTAGAATTTTGGTTAAACTAGATAGAAAAGGTCTTTGACAGGTTCATAGTTACATTAACACAGAGAGTGGTGCTTATAATTTATAATTTAGTATGAAGAATTGAAACATAGTAGAGAGCTATAAAAGAGGCTTTTGAGGCAGAACAAGATAGGAGGCCTGGACAGAGAAAAAGGCAAATGAAGTGAAGGGAATTTTATGGAACAGTTCCAAAATCACACATAAGTAAAGTAGTGAAAGTTTAGAAATAGTTGGAGTTTGACTCACTCTCTCAATCAAACATGACAATTTTGGAGTATGAGTAAAAGCTCAATTCTTTGATTAGGTCTGCACCACAAGTTGAAGGACAGGAAACAATAAAAGCCAAGAAACAAAAATGGGAACCAATAGAAGTAACAAGGGAAATGGACCATGGAAGCCTACAGGACCTCAGTGTGACAAGTTCCACAAACACCATGGAGAGAAACCATGTTATTGGGATACAAACACTTGTTTACAATGTGGAGCAAATGACCATTAGGTGATGGACTGCCCAAACAAAACAAAGACTAATGGAGGACTAAGTATGCCACCATTTCCAGCAATAAGGGGAGCAGTGCTAGGAAGGGTTTTTGCACAGACCAATGAAGCATCCCAACCAATGCCAGCACTAAAAAGTGCCTTTACTTTAAATGGGCACTCAATTTTAGTTTTATTTTATGCAAGAGCCATAATTTCAACAGTATTAAGTCAAATAGTAGCTATATTACAGTTGGAATGTAGTGCTTTTAATAGAACACCAGGAAAACAGCTAATGATTTCTAACTCAATGGTTAGGAACCATAAGTTACAAATAGGGACATCTGAATTAGATGTGCCCTTGGTTGTCATAGAACCAAGTCCATATTGATTATACCAATAGGGAAGTGATAATTTCTAGAACACAAAGATTAAGACTAGCCAATTCAAATATTTTTTTGGCATAAAAGAATAATTAAAGCAAAAGCAAGCTAAAACTGAAGCCATCTGACCCCTTGCATGTCCATCATCAAATGGTAACCCAAAGCACTTGGAGGTTTAGAGAATGTCATGCGACCAAGCTAAATCAAGTGATCGCCCATATTTACTAAAACATCGGCATATTTATTCCATCCTCTCAGGATATGGTTAATATGAGTGGTAGCACAAGCCTCCATAAAAAAAGATACAATCTTGGATAGGCACTCCATATGAGTGCTCAATTTTCTTATTATTTACCAAGTTGACTACTTGCTCTGCATCCATGTCTACCTCAGCTTCTTAAATCCCTAACTCTTGTACCAAACATAAACCTTCCCTTAGGCCAAGAAGCTTTGCCATTAAAGAATTCACTGCCCTCATGCAAAATGTAAAGTCACATACCAGCACCCCGCACTGTTTCTAATAATGCCTCTCGTTGCTACTGAAAAACCTTACTAGCACACTAAGCTATCCACGTCCAACTTGAAGCACCCATAAGAAGGAGGATGCCATAAAATTCACCTAGCATCTTCGTGGCAAAGAATATCATCCCTTCTAACCACTGTAACTCTCTCCTACTCAAGCTGAAGGCTACAATCAACTATCTTGAAGGTAGTAGCACAAACACCAATGAATACAATTTGGTTCCTAACTTTACACAGCTCCCATAAAGGTTCCTAACTTTACACAACTCCCATAAAATAACAGAAAACCAACTAGCAGATGTGCGACCTGAACTAAGAACCTATCGAGACCTGCAATTTTCCTGGAGCCAAGTACCAAAATGCTTCAAAAGAAACCGAGGTAATTGGTGTGAATGGATAATCATAGCCCAAATTGTTTCCATAATAATACACTGCCTGAATATATAGTTAACTCCTTGACCTTAGCACCACAAGTGCTTACATGCACTCGATGAGAAAAAGCCCCATTTAGCATGATTTCAATTTGTTATTAGCTTACCCAGAGCCACAAAGCCAAATAAAGTGTTTTACCCACTCAAGGGTGTGTAGAGACCAAATCTAAATAACCTCATCCACTATAACCTAAACATGCCTGCTTGCTGTGATAACTTCCTATGCGTAATAGATAAAGAAATTTTCATCACTAGCAGCACTCCAAAAGAATTTATCCTAGACCCTTGAAGTAATTAGGAGAGGAGTCCTCAGAATCTCCAAAATTCTCATTTTAGGCAAATAGTCACGAAGTAATCTCGTGTTCCAACTACCATCATCCATAATAACATATGATACACGAAGATTATTTATCTCCGTTGAGAGATGGTAAAACAAGTCCACTCACAATGACTCTTGGCCTAGCCAAATGTTATACCGTTAAAAGATTCAAGAACCATCCCTTACTCGCCATATTATACACCGCTTAAGCACCAAACTATTGTTTAAGATACTTTTCCAAGTGTAGGAGTTGGTTGGTTTCTGGTGGTAAGATAACATAGTAAAATTAACAAGATTTTTATTTTGGAACACTTGGCATTACAAGGCATTTTCCTGATTCAGCAATCTCCGAATAACCTTAGTAAGAAAGGACTTATTCACATCTCTCTTCTTTTTTAAGTTGGGCCCGCCTTTATTTTTGCCAAGATAAATTGCATCCCAATTGACAAGATCTATGCAGCGAGATGATGAGGAACTCCCCAACAAAAAAGTCCCCACAAATAGGCTCAATTATGTTGCATTTGGAGACTGGGAATCCTAGTAGTAGACATGGTATAAATGGGAATCGACTAAATCATCACTTTAACTGAGACAGACCTGCCTACTAAACTCAATAACTTCTATCTCCAACCCAATAACTTATTCTCTAACTACTTGATAATGTAGTTATAAGTCTCCTTAGTAACTCAACCATAAAGAATCGGGACTCCCAGATACCTACCAAGGTCTTTTGTCAACGGGAACAGGACACCTGACCTAGCACTTAATAGGTCAGCTGTCCTACTTGGACTATTGGGAGAAACAAATAACTTCTTGACACTAAAGCAAAAGTGTAAAGGCAAACAACCATCACATCCACCTATTTGACTGAAGCTTCACCAAACAAAACCAAATCATTCACAAAAAATATGTGGGAGAGCTTTGGGCCATTCATGCCAATTTTAACAAGCTTCCGATCCTTGATGTGAATATGCCTTTCAAAAACATATGATAGCTTCTCCATGACTGGGATCAAGAGATATGGGGAGAGGGGGTCCCCCTGATTAAGCCCTCGTTCAGGTTGAAAACAATCAAGCTTCTCCCCGCTCCAGTAAATAGATTGACGGATAATATAAATTGAAAACATGATTAGCTCAACGACTTCTTGAGGAAAATTGAAATCAATGAGGACTTCCCTAACAAAACTCTAACGAATAGTATCATAGGCCTACCTAAGATCAATTTTAGCCACCAAAACCCCTCCTTGGCTCGAGATTTTTTCATTGAATGAACAGCTTCCTGCACTATAAGAATATTATCCTGAGTACCCCTGCTATGAAGAAAATAGATTGGAAATGACCAACCAAGTTAGAGATAATAAGCCAAAGATGATTAACCAAAACTTTCATAACAAGCTTAAAGCAGGTATTTAACAAAGTGATGGGATTAAAGATTTGGATCGCCTATGGGCACTTAGCCTTCAAAATTAGGACCACCAGGCCTTGAGCTAAATCTGTTAGGAAAGAATGGGTGTGCAAAGCATTTCGAACAAAACTCACAAGGTCTGCCTTCACTACATTCCAAAATTTCTAATAAAAAATAGGCTGAAACCCATCTGGGCTAAGCACGTTCATACCTTTCATGGAGAAGAGAGCTAACCAAACCTCCTATTCTGTTATCGGATAGCAGAGAGTAGTCCCTTCAGTTTCCAAAACAACTGGGTAATTCATTTGAGGAAGAACATTCAACGTACTAACTCTCTCTTCCTGAAACAAAGAATGGAAAATTGGGCAACATGTTACTTCAGGTGAAATTGATCTATAACCCAAATATAAACAATCTTGGGGGTAGGGATTTTGTTTAGAGATAGTTATCCCAGCGTTGACACATGAAAAAATTTGGTGTTCCTATCCTATTTGGCAATGTAGTCCTTTCTAGACTTTTGGAACCAAAAAAACTCTTCCTGCCTTAAAACTTCCTTGTACTCCACTAAAAGCTTGGACCTCAAGTCTTAAAGAAAGCTCGATGAGTTGTAATTATGCACCTACTAAATACCTCTAAGACAAGCTGTAAGCTTCTTCTTGCAAGTAAAAATGTTTCTGAAGACATGAAAATTCGAGTGCTTAAATTCTTATTTAAAATTTTCCACCAAAAGAGCTAGGTTGTCATTGTATCTTTTCCATGTTGTTTCAAAGACTAAAGGAAACTCCTCATGGGTGAGTAAAGCAACCTCACACCTAAAGATTTTGTGATCTTTTTTAGAGGGTAGCAAGCAAAAAGGCACAAACATGACTGGACTATAATCAGAATGAATATGGGAAAGGTTGAAAAGTTAGCCTTTAGGAAGCGAACCAAAGCTTCTGAATTTTAAAGAACACGTACTAAACATTCAACTATCATAACATACTTTTGAATCTTCCCAACCCATGTGAATTTCGCACCAAGGACTCTAACATCCATTAATGAGCAAGCATCCATACAATTCCTAAACCTCATTGCCCACGCTTCACCACCAAATTGCTTTAAAACTAAAGTAAAGTCATTAAACTCACCTAACAAAAACCAAGGCTAGGAAATTTGGATAGAAAAATTTTTAAGACTCCCACAGAATGCATCCTTACGCGGATGAGAAGGCTGGACATACGCAAAGGAAATGACAGATGAAATATCCAAAATCATGACCATTGTATGGATTGTTTGAGCGCTAGTCGCTAAGATCCGGACATCCACATAAGCCAAATTTCAAAGAATCCAGAGCCCCCCAACAAAGCCAGTGGCGGGCACCACACAATCATCTGTGAATCCAATATTTTTCTTCTTATCCCCTAAGTCCATGCTATCTGACTTGGTCTTAAGAATATAGACAATATTTAGCTTGTATTCCTAACACAATTCATAACAAGCTCCAATAAAATGATCATTGCCAACTCCCCTGCAATTCCAACCAATTATCTTCATGAAAAAAATGATAAAAAGTAAGAGATGACCTTAACTAGGTCAGGGAAGAATAAGTCTCTACAACCATCTCATCCTCATCTTCGAACATTCTAGAGAGCTTGGAGACAACTCTTTTGCATTAATGCCATCCCTTTCAAAGTAAGGGTTCATATGCTCATCAAAGTTCTCATCGTCTCAGTAAGGAGGATTATATGTGGTGTCCATTACTCAACTACAAAACTTCAAGCTACCACGTTACATGTTTTTCTACATCTTTAAGCCTCACGGTTGTGGGCTTTGGCACTTCCCCTTAACCTAGCCCAAGCGCATTCTAGTCGCACTATTTTTATTCATTTCTTTTAATGCCACTCTTTAGCTTGACCCACTTGGGCCTGCACGGTTCAAACCCATAGATTTATCCCCTCTATTTGTGCCTTGATACTTGTTTTTAGGTTAGATGATTTCCTTCTGAGTCTCAATCACGTATGTCTGAAAATTTGTTTCCATATCTTCAACCTGGTCAAATAAGGAAAAAAATTGATTTCCCCTAGATTTTTTTAAAAAGATCGTTTGGATTTCACATTGACATTACACCCTTGCCTAGCATGTGGTTGTCGATGTGCCACTAGCATCACCGGCCCATAGAGGTCAAGTTCTTCCGAATTATTCAGTCATGTTTCCACCGCATTTTCCCTAACTTGCAGGATTTTGCGAGGTCTTTGACACCATAGTTTTTTTAGAAGCAACATTCCCCAGTGAACCCTGTCTTAACAAAACCTGGGCCATTGCCACATTTTTTTAATAACTTTCGATACGATGCCCAAAACATACACACCCAAAGCAAATGGTATACAAACCTTCATACTCCACCCTTTGTATTATACTACCAAGCTCAATTTTTGAAACCAGTGGTTTGGAGAGATCAAAATCTATACACATATAAGCAAACCTTCTTTAAGCTATAACACAAACATCGTGTCTACTCTTATTGGCTTTCTGACAACACTAGCAATTTTCAGCAGGCAGCTCTCCTTGTAATGGCTTAAAGGTAACTCAGGTGATTGGATCCAAGCAATCATGGAATTTATCATTGTCATTAATGGACGAAACCTAGGCTTCGAAGATTGAACTACCAAATAGTGCCCCATGATCATCCAAGGGCCTCTCAAGAGGACTTTAATATAATCATCCCTCTTATCAAAATGAAAAATGAAGTAGCCAAATCCTAAATCAATGGTTTTGAAACCCCTTGCATTTCCTAGAGAGATGTAATCTTGGCACACAGGATATGATAATTGATATTACAACCAACAGGCTTTCTAACCACCACCATCTACCAACGTCGCCCCATTATGGCTCTCACTTTATTTGGAAATCTAACTCTTAACACAGTCCTACCAACTACCTTAATCAGGTTATCGAGTTCCTCATCATATAAATCCATGGTTGTTGCATCAGATTAGGCACTACCATTCCTCCAACCTATTAATTTATCCTTAAATGATACCAAAGGAAATACAACATCATGAACAATCTATAGATCAGTAGTTGTAGATTTAATTTTCTTTGTACTTATTTTGACATGGTCTTCCTCTTCAATCATCTTGCAAGCACCACCTTCAATGTCCATGGAAATGTACTTTTTCTCCTTCATAATTCAAGACATTAGAGTGACTCCATTTCTCTTGTCAATCAAAGAAGTTGGTGTGAGAACTTTAATCCAGTTAATTTCAATGAGTTAGTAGATGGCATGTATAGTATGCAGTGTATAGTTAAAGGAAAAGTGCTTGTAATAGAGGAAGAAGAGTACTATGCCTTGAACAAAAGTAATGTAAAAGCTAACCTAGAGGGAATACAAGTAGTAAAAGAGTCCCAGAAGTGTTTTCCATAGATTTATCTAGTTTACCACCTCAAAGGGAAGTGAAATTTGTTATTCACTCATAACCAAGAGCAATTCCCATATCAATTCCCCTATATAGAGTTTTTACCCCTGAAATGGCTAAGTTAAACAAATAGCTAGATGAATTATTGAACAAAGGGTTTATAAGACCAAGTACTTTACCTTAGAGAGCTCTAGTTTTGACTATAAAAAAGAAAGATGGAATTTTGAAGCACTGTATAATTTATAGAAAGTTAAATTCAGTCAGTGTAAAGAATATGTACCACTTGCCTAAAATTGAGTGCCTATTTGATCAGGAACCAAAATATTTTCCAAAATAGATTTGAGGTCAGGGTACTTTCACCTCAAAGTTAGAGAAGAAGATATACCTAAAACTGCATTTAGTACTAGGTATGGACATTTTGAGTTTGTGGTCATACCATTTGAGCTAACAAATGCCCTAGCGACTTTCATGGACATTATGAATAAAGTATTTACACCTTACTTGGATCTGTTTGTAGAAGTCTTTGTAGATGATATCCTTATATACTCCAAAATAGAAGAAGAACATGATAAACATTTTAGGATTGTATTGGATGTGCTTAGATAGAATCAATTCAATTCTATGCCAAGTTGTCAAAGAGTCAATTTTGGTTGTCTAAAATCTTTTTCTTAGGACATATCATCAACAACCAAGGGTTGTCAATAGATCCAAGTAAGGTGTAAGCATTTCTAAAATGGAAAATGCTTACAAATATGGCCGAGATTGGAATTTTTTTGGGAATGACAGGATATTACAGAAGATTTGTAGAAAGATTTTCTATTTTGGCTACACCTTTGACTCATTTGACCAATAAGGCTTGTAAGTTTGAATGGCCAGAAGCTTGTGAAGCTAGGTTTTAAGAACTAAAAATGAAACTTACTAATAAGTTTGAATGGTCAGAAGCTTATGAAGCTAGCTTTTAAGAACTAAAAATGAGACTTACCATAGCTAGCATACTCACTCTACTTGATCCAAAAAATAACTTTATTGTATACATAGATGCTTCAAGTTTAAGATTAGGGGTTGTGTTAATACAAGAATCATAAATAATAGCTTATGGCTCTAGGCAATTAAGACCTCATAAAGTGAAGTACCCAGTTCATGATTTAGAACTAGCAGTAGAAATATATGCATTAAAGGTATAGAGACACTATTTACTTGGGATGTCCTTTCAAATATACACTGATCACAAGAGCCTACATTACCTTTCCACTTAGAAAGACCTCAACATGAGGTAAAGAATATGGTTAGAATTCATAAAGGACTGTGATTGCTTAATTCAATATTTTGTAAAAAAAAAAAAAAAAGTTTAGTTATAAATGCTTTAAGCAAAAAAATATACTGAAGTAGTTAACTCTAGAGATCTAGCCACTAAAATAGAAGTCAATTCTTTCATACATCTATATGCCAGGTGGAAACATTGGGAATAATAGCAAGTATATGCTTTGGTGATTGAAACTGGTCGGCTCCAGTAGGTTAAAAAAGCTCAAATGAAGGATCCAAAACTACAAAAGTCTCAAAATAGGCTAGACATAGAAACCTACACCAATTCTTCAACTACAAAGATAGGATGTTGTACTTCAAAGAAAGATTGTATGTGCCTGACCTGGAATAACTAAAGGATAAGATACTCACAAAAGTACATCATAGTAAGTTGAGCATGCACCCTAAAGAAGATAAACTGTATCGTGACTTAAAGCTTCATTTATGGTGGCCTGGAATGAAGAAAAATGTGCACATGTTTATGGCAAGATGCTTAACTTGCCAAGTAGTAAAGGTTGAACATCATAAGCCAATTGGGAAGCTTGAACCTTTGCCCATTCTAGTGAAAAAAAAGGATTAATCACTACAGAATTTTTCACTGGAATGCAACTGACTAAAAGGCAACATGATGCTATTTTGGTGATTATTAATAGATTAATTAAAATTTCCCATTTTCTGCCTGCTAGAATGACTAATTCGGTAAATAAATTGGCACACCTATACATTTAAGAGATTTTTAGGCTTCATAGTATCCCTGATTGTATAGAATCAAATAGGGACCCTAGATATTGGTCTAGGTTTTGGATAGGTTTTCACAAAGCCTTAGGAACCCAAATGAATTTGAGTTTTGCATACCATCCCCCATCAGACAGGAAATAGAAAAAGTCATTCAAACACTTGGAGATATGTTGAGGGGATGTGTCGTGGCTTCAAAGCATGGTGGGATAAACATTTGCCTCTAGTAGAGTTTTCTTACAACAACAACTACCAAACTACCTTCAAAATGGCACCCTTTTGAAGCCTTATATAGGAGAAAGTGCATAACCCTACATTGTTGGGGTAGATCCAGTTGATAGATTAGAGCTTATGTTTAAAATAATTCATGACATTACAGAGAAGATAAAAATTATACAAGAAAGACTCAAAGCTATAAATCATAGGAATAAAAGGTATGCAAATATGAGAAGAAGAGATCAGGAGTTTGAAATTTGTAATAAAGTATGGCTGAAAGTTTCACCTACAAAAGGTGTGATGATATTTGGAATGAAAGGGAAGTTAGCACTAAAATTTGTTGGGCCAATTGAGATACTAGAGAAAGTTGGAAAAGTAACATATAGACTGACTTTACCACATTTTTTACCATATATCCATAATGTGTTCCACATTAGTGTGCTTAAGAAATACATAATGGATCATAAACATGTACCACCTGTGGAATTAGTAATCCTTGAAGCAGACTTGACATATGAAGAATAAGCAGCCTAAGCGTTGGATAGACAGACCAATAAGCTTAGAAATAAACTAATCCCTATGGAGAAAATTTAGTGGACAAACCATGGCATAAACAAAGCAACCTAGGAAATAGAAGCAGATATATATGCTCAGTATCCTAAAAGATTCTTAGAATTGATGCACAATTTGAAGGACCAAATTAATGAAGGTGTGAAGAACTACAACCCCTGCCCTAACATAGATAATGAGATTTTGTTTCTATTATTGTTATTTTGTTTTTAAGTAATTACTATTTGGGAGTAAATGTGTAGACTTAGTCATTTTAAAGAGGTAAGAGTTGTTTCAGGTGATCAAGTTGACAAGAATTAAAGACATGGTTTAAATTAAAATTATTGAAGGTAAAACTATGTTGATGGAGCTAATTGTGCACCAAGATCAGTATAGGGGATTGTTTTGAAAAGTGCTGAAGAGCTGAGAACTTAAGTGAAACAAAGGAATTGTTATAAAGTGGTTTTAGTCGTGGAAGTAGTATCGAGTTAAAACCTGAAGACTAGAGTACATCACTCAAAATAGTCTCAGGATGAAGCTGTATTTTGCCACCCATTCACAGTTTGAAAGTCTGAGTTATTGAGCTCTGAGAGTTCCAACCATCTTCTTATTTTTTTCTTGCTCGCAAGCCACAACCTTTACTGAGAAAACTTAATCTTCATTTAGAATTAATACTTGTAAAAGATTTGCTTTTGGATTAAAGAAGAATTGGTTTATTTGCAGAGATGGAAAGAAATCTTGAAGCAGAAGGCAAATGGCTTAAACTATGAGTTCTGGGAGCTTTAAAGTAAGAATTTTAAATTTTGGTAAAAAAACACAAATTCCTTTTAGTAATTAGAGATATTATGATATGCATGAAGGATTTGTTGCTAAAACATTAATCACAGAATGAGGTATTAGAAACCAGAGGGATAGACAAGGATTGGATGATCTTGGTTTTAGCACATTGATTGTTTAGCTTGATTTCGATGAAAATCAAGTGTTACCAAATTAATTCTAGAAAAAACAAGCAGATAGAAAACTTAAGGCCTCATGAGCTTGGTTGATTGATTAATTATGCTTAAGACTTGGTTTCCAGGAGCTTTTATTGTCCATATTTTGATTTTGCACTTGCTTTGTTGTGATGTTATGCGCCTTAGCTTCAGTTTTGTTATTAAGTTTCAATAAAACTTATCCTTGCTTCTTCTTTGAAGATACTAAACCTAGAGTAGATTGAACTATGGTTTGGTTTAAGGTTTTATGAATGCAAGTAATACTGTGAAATATTTATTGAATGTATATAGTTGCAGCATCTTAAACAAAGAACTCATGTACTTGGTTTTGAGCATGTCCAGTGTATTAGACATATTGGTGTACTTAAGAGAAGAAAGTACTTGACTCAAGAGCATAAGACAAAGTATGATTTTGTAATTCTGAAGTTGTAATTAGAATGTAGTCTTGGTGGAAATACAAGTTCTTACTCCTAGTTTCTGTGTTCTGTATGTAAGAGGTTTGGGATGGGTTCTGGTCTAGTTTGTAGGCGAGGATGGTTTGAACAACTTATTTTTATGTATTTGGAGCTATGGATATATGTCTTTCCTTCAAAATATGTGTTTTCTACAAAGCCAACTCTTTGGTCAAAGATTAGTGTTATGGTTGTTTTTCTTAGTTTTGATTTTGAGTATGAAACTTGGTTCTACTGATCCAGACCCTTGGAATCTTGTTTAAACTTGTTTTTTAACATAATTAAGCTTGTTAGACACCGCTACAACCATCAAAATATCATGGTTCCTAATCTAACCCTGGTTAATAAAATTAAGCAAGTAAACCAGTGAAGATGAATTTGATTTTTCTAAGTTTGGTTCATTTTCTGAGCATGTTTGTTAATGTACCATGAAAATGTTTTTCTTAATCAAACTTAAGGCTTAAAATAGCATTAGTCCTTTTCCTAGCATCACCGTTCTTGTCACTTAGACTAGTGATGCCAATTAAGTGTGTCTGTAGGTGCATAAGGCCTGATGCATGTGCCCAAAACCCGACGCCCCTATAATGCATATGCCTGTGCTTGTACCTTATGTGCCCCAGAGGCCCTCCTAGGTGCCTGAGCACAAATGTCTATGCCTAGGCCCACAGTGCCCCAAAAGCCTTCCAAGTGCTTGGGCTTAAGCTTAGGCTTATATTTCACACATGTGTTTAAGGGAGGGTGACAATAAGGATTCCACCGCATTGTAGTATTCACCTGTTTTATTGTTCACCTACTCATTTTACTATTCACTTCATAAAAATGACCAAATTACACTTCATGCCCTTTAGTTCTTTAATTTTAGCCACAACTACTAAATTCTTTAATTTAAGCCACAAATCCTTACACATTCTTCACCTTGCTTAAATTCACCGTTGCACACAAGCACCCGCTACTTTACAAATGATGAAATTCCCCATAAAGTCAGCTCCACCTTAAATTGAACTTCTCTTTTCACTAGTCCATCTCGAGTTTCATAAAGAGTGATCTTCCGGTCACATCACTATTTATGCATAGTTAACCCCCTTATGATCGATTGATTCACATCACCTTGTCTTGTTTTCACTCTCCACCTTAATAAAGAATCTTTGTTCTACATTCCATCGTGCCAAGTAATTGCCACGGATGAAATTAGGTCTATCTTAACAGGATTAACAATGGTCAAAGACTCCTCATGTCATGCTCAACATTTGCCAAGAATAACTAGCAAGCATGCAACACTCCCTACCAGAAAAATCGACATCGACTATACCCACCAAGATCCACCTTTTCTAATTGGTCACCTTGTACATCATTTCCAGCCTGTCTCTATATTATTATTGGACTTTAAAGAAATCAACTGTAAGTCTATTATACTACCATCAAATCCATAAGTATTCTTCCTAACTTTTTCAATATCATCAATGGTTTGATTTTTAACAAATACAACATCATAGTTTCCAACAAACCTCTTTTGTATCACTTAGAACAACCTTCAACTCTGATACTAGTTGGTGGGCACAGCAAATAAGAACTTTGATTACAAGATGATCAATAAAAATTATACTAGAAACTTAATGGTGTTTACTTTAATTTTGGGCTACATCTATTGGACAACCTTTAAGATTTTCCTCCACCATTAAAATAGCAAGCTTACAAAAAGAAAAAATTCTATAGACACAAATTCTAGAGGTTAAGTACTAACTAAGATAAGCCCAAAATAATAGCATTTCCAAACACCCTAAATAGATGTTTGATTATTTTTTCACACCTCAAGACAAATTTCTATTACTTATAATATTTTCCTCGAAACAAGTATGTTTTGTTTTGCCTCTCATTGGTGGTAAACTGTCACACAATGTATACACTTTTTTTGCTTGGTAATACTTGAAGGCAAACATACTAACCAAATGAGCAAGAGTGGATATTATAAGGATTTCACCATATTTTACTATTCAACAACACAGCTTATTATTCACTGACGCATTTCCCTGTTCTTCATGTAAAAAGTGGCCAATTCACACCCCAACTCCTCCAACCCATTAGTTTTAGCCACAATTTCTTAATTCTTTAATTTGAGCTACAAATCCCCAACAGTCTTCATGCTTGAATTGGTTATTTATATAGTAAAAAAAAAGGTTAATCATGAAAGGAAAGAAGAAGAAGAAAAAGACTCTCATGCATTAAAAGCATGGAAGTGGAAAACAAACTATATACATATCAAAGACATTAAAGTAAGATTAAATTGGGATTCAAATTGATTGGCAAGATTTAAATAGTTGGTAGTAAGATAACACTAAAGAAGCATTTAGATTTTGTAAGAAATTCAGTATAGTTATTATTTATGTGGATTTTGGGAAGACCAAAAGATTTCACATGCATGAAAAAACACAAAATTGCACTATGTTCAAATGACTTTTAATAAATTTTTTGGAATAGTGAAAATATAATAAATTTGTTAGCATATATGTATGTGGGAAATGGTGTGTGTGTGTGTGTGTGTGTGTGTATGTGTGTGTAAAATACCTCTCTGGGTGCAAATTTTATATTATCAGAAAATGCTCATTAGCAGTAACAATCAAGGGTTAGGGAGTCTACATTATAAAATTGACAAAGCCTAACTTAAAACCAAAGGAAATAAAATCCTACCATTTGTGCCAAAAAAATATATAATTATTGTTTATGAAAAATGGTAATCAAGCAAGAAAATCGATTCAAAGAGAAACTTTTTAATGCTCTCTTTGGAATTTCAAAATTTGTGTAGTTAAGGGGGAACAGTATAAAGGAGGTGGCAAAAATGAAAACTTCAAGAGATACTAAGATTTAAATGTTTGTTGTTTTTACTTTACATAGAAATCTAAAACCAATTAGTTATACATCATTTTAAGAATGAAGAAGTAGAAAAAAGAAATTTAAATTTTTAAAAAATATATAAATGTAATTAATATACAAATTCTTATTACTCTAGTTATTAAATTAGACATAAATAGATACAATAGTTATATTGTGAAAGTAATAACATTCATTTTGTACTACAAAAATTCAAACGTTAAGTTTTTCTAACCTAATTTAAGTATATTTAAATATTTTCATTTGATAAATATATATATAATAAATTTTTACATCACTACTAGTACATGAATTAGGGTGAATTATGCGATCAACTCCAACCCTTACTAGCTCCCCCACTACATGGAGAGTAGCTATACTTGTTTGAGTTACTTCTCCATAAATATGCATTGTATTTGGCCTAGTGAAAATAACTAAACAATGTTTAATCACCTGAATTTCAACATTCAACATCATCCTTGTGCATGATTAGTTTATTTGAGGCTTAGATCTAAGCCTTAGCGACATTGAACGAAAGTCAGTGTTCAAATCCTACCTTCACTAAATGCTACATATATTAATTTAATTGTCTTTCGGATTCTAAAAAAACAGATATCATGTAAACTTATAAAAATGATTCTTAGTATAAAAAAAATATAACATCTAACGTTCAACATTCTAATATTGACTTTTGTTGTTTAAGTTTATAATATCAATATGCCACAAACAATAGATATGAAAATGTCCTGCATTAGCTAGCCTAATGGCAATGCAAAAGGATACCCACAAGCAAAACTTGGATTCGAGGAGTGACGCTACATTCAACATAAACTGGGCACCCAAAAAGTGAGTTAATTGGCCCTGAAGTCCTCCAGATTTTGTGCAGGAAACCCCTTCACTTCATAAGTTTATGATAATTCACTCACATCATCACACTTGTAATAGATTATGAGTACCACAAAGAATAGATATGAAAATATGTTTTCACCAAACATAAAAGTCTAATAATTTTTTACATCTTCAAGTGCAACATCATTATTAGAAGTAGATTTTGAAAATAGTCATGACCTTCTCCTTAATCATAAAGCCTAACAAAAAGTTGTAAATGTGACAAAGGATGTTATTATGCTTGTATATGTTTAACTTCAAACTAGTAGCCTAATTGTAACAAGGGCTTATCTAATATGTGCATTTAAATGCATTAATTACCATGGTAAATGGCAAGTTTATCTAAGACAATGGTGATATTTGTTTCTCTTTTTAAGGACAAATTTGCCTTCTTTCTTCTTTGATGCTTCTCCAACCTTTCAACCCAAGGCTTCTTATAATGATCAAAAGATTTGTTATTTTTTCTTTCATGGGTGAGTCAAAATGACAGACAGTGGATTGAAAATAAAAAGTCTAGTAAACAATGCTGAAAATAAAAAGTTTTGTAGATGTAAAAGAAAAATTGAGAAAGAAAAGGCTAAATTTGTAACATAAACACATGATTAGGTAAAAGCTAAAAAGTGGTAAAAATATTTCGTTTACCTCATATAGGCATTTCAACCATCCTCTCTAAGTCTAACACCAATAATAGGTGTCTTAATATCATTGAAAACAATAAGTATATAGAAATGATTAAACAATTTATCAAGACAATGCCGCAACAATGCACCGATTGTTACCTTCTCTAATGGTTATAATTCTTCATTTTACATCTAATAACTAATATATCAAGATATTGTAATCATTAGATATTAGTTTTTGATAAAAGAGTAGAATGGAGATATAGTGGTTCTAGTATTTACAATGTTTAAAAATTTCTTTTAACATTTTAAAAACATTTTAAAACCACAATTCGAATTGAACCAGTGTCATTTTATTCAACAAATGTAAACTATGTGGAGTATTCCTCAACTTAAGCCAAGTCTAGAGGTGATTCAGTTTTTATTTGAAGTCCTATATTAAGTTCATAGTTTTATTAAAGTCTAATAATCATAAAGATAAAATAGGTAAAGATGGCACTAATCTTAGGTTTACCTGACAAATTAGGCACTCATATTTTTATTGAAAAATCGCCCACTTAATCTTTTTGAAATAGGCAAATTTGCTACGATTTTCTTGACATAGGTAAATAGTTTATTACCGTCATCAATATTTTGTTTTACTTTTTAAGATTAAATTTTATATAAGCCACTGAACTTTTATCATGCAACAATAATGTTACTTAGGTTATGTGTTTTGTAGAGCAAGCAATCCCCCTCAAGTCGCTCAGTTTCTCGTTTGCTCAACATTGAGAATTGAGATGATGTTATTATAACTATATTAGTTGTCGACATGGGCTACTGTTCTTAATCAGTACATATTTTCCCATTTTTCCTAAGTAATGGTTTAACCCCTTTTTAGCCCTCCACAGGTTTCCTTTCTTCTGCTTTGGTTTTAAACTATTTCATCTGACGATCAGGCCTTGAGAAAAAGTAAGGTCAGTGGTGAGGTCAATAAATATGCAAGTTTGGGGACTATAGTTGTCAAAGATAAAATCTACAAGCACTTTATTTAGTTTTTGTCTTGTCAACTTTTTTTATTTAAATCTGTTTCAGTTCCTAAGCTATTAATTTTTTCTCATTTCAGTCCCTAAACTTTATCTATTTGCCATTTTGATCATTTTCCCCCTTTTTCCTTCTTTTTTTTGTTTTTGTTTTTGTGCTTATTAAATCAATGTTAAACTTTCACTAATTATAGTATTTCTATTTGCTTTATTGATCCAAAAACTTTACTTTAACTTTTGTGTCAATACTTAAACATTACTTATTTTTTATTGGAAAGATATTTCTATCTCCTAAGAAAAAAACTTTGATCACTATGATTTGTATAATTTTTGCCATTACTTCAGAAATTTTGCTTGGAATTTTGGGTTTAAACCACCCAATTCATGCCAATTTTTATTGCTTTTTGGTCAATGGTTAAACACTACTTTTAATTGCTAAAAGCCCTACTCCTTATCCTATTAATCACAAAACTTTATTGTATAAATATTTTAAATCCTAATTTTATGTCAACTCCAAATCTTAGAGTTTTTTAATTTTCATGTGATTCTTTCTCATCAATGGTTAAACCCACTTTTAATTGCTAAAACTCAAAATTTTCCCTCGAGATAAGACATTAGTCAGTCTTAAAAGTTTTCATATTTTGCCAACTTAGTCATAAAACTCACCACGTTGCTAAAGTCGTCCTAAACCTATCAAAACGTTAGCCCTATTAGTCATAATTTAGATGTTTAGCTAAATGACAGACAAAAAAGTTAAGGTGGTAAATGACGAATGTTTAAGTGCTAACTTGTTAACTCTTTTTATTTATTTGGTAATTTTGAGGATTAAATTGCTCAAAACCAAAAACAAAAATGAGTAAAATACTTATTTCCCATTGTTCTCTTCCATTCTTCTCAATTCTCTTTTCTCATTTGTTCTTATTTGAATCTCTAATTAACTTGTCCTTTCCAGATCATGATCAAAACTTCGAGGACAACCTTGGTGTCAAGTTGGTCGTCGTCCATGGCGGGACCCAACTCCACATCGGGCCTATGCTCATCACCGATGGAATCTCCTCCCCTCGTTTGGAGACAGTGACATGGCATAAGGCTTACAAATGGGCACATAAAGGTCAAAAATGGAGAATGATAATGAATTATGGAAAAAGACACAGTGATGCCAGCCTCAATTGATCCTAAATCCTTTGTGATCGCTCAATTCATTATGAGCTATAGTCTTTAAATTTGTCTTCATGTATGTGAGGCTGATTGTAATTTCTTCCTTCTTCCCTCTTCTTCTCAAAGATTTAATGTTCTAACCGCCTGTTTGGATTAAGAGGAATGGGGGGAATAGGAAGGGTAATTATCTTCCATATCTTGTTTAGTTAGATAAAAAATTGAAGGAAATGAGGAGGGGAGACTACTGTTATCCCTCTACATGCCTCCTCACATATAATTTTCTAATCCTTCTCAAATTGAGAGGATGATGGACTCCTATCTATTTTTTATGCTCCACTCTCCCCTCCCTTTCACTTCAATTCTCTTAATGAATTATCCAAACAAAGCATATGAATAGACATTTCTCGCCCTTCTTTTCTAAACCTCATTTTCTCCTACTAAATCTCATGTTTCTCTCTTTTTGTTTTAGTCATTTCCCTGAACCAAAATCACTTCCTTTACTATTGCATCTTTTGATTTACAACTTCTAGTTCCAAAAGCTTATAGATTTTTTCTTCTTCTTGTAAAATGCGTGTCTTTTGTAAGAGATCAAGTGAATTAGTTTCAAGTTTAAGTTTTTTTACTAATTTCAAGATACCAATTGGATTTAGTCCCTCTTTAGGCCCACCTAGTATGATTCATACATTGGATTTGAAATAACTTTGGCTGCTGAATCAAATTTTTATGATTCTCAACGATTTTGTGCAAGTTTTTTCTTTTATCTTTTTAAGTGCATTTTTTTATTCATTTAGAAGGACATGATAAGTTACCATTTTTGTTTAAAGTTCTCATTCTGTTATTTGTTGATTTGCTCATGATCTTGTGAAGAGGATTGTTTTCCTAAAGCAAAATCCTTGAAGGTTTCTTTTTAAAAAAAAATGATTGGAAACATAAAGGTAGTGATAATGAAGAATAGTCAATTGAAACATCGGTCTCTTTTATCTCTCTTTAGCGATAATGGACGACAAAAGCGATTAGAGGGGGATGAAGGTGGTTATGGTGACAAGTGGGTTGAAGAAGATAGTGAATAGGGAAATGAGTGTTTTGATCACTCTTGTTTTTCATTTTGAGCAATTAAATCCCCAAAGTTACCAAACAGCTAATAAGAGTTAATAAGTCAACATTTAAACATCTGTTATGTGTCACCTCAGTTTTCCTATTTATTACCTAGCAATACTAACTAGTATCTTACCACTTTTTCCCTTTTTCATCTTTAAACTTTATTATTTAATAATTATTTTGTTATATTTACATAAATTGTTACCATATATTGAACAATTGCAACACGTGGGACATATAACTCTATTTATCAATATGTTTAAAAACTCGTGGAAAGCGCACTATTTATGAATAGTGAAAATCATTGTTCATGAACAATGCAATTTTTCCCCTTGTCTCCTGATACAATTGACTCTTTTTAAGGTGCAGTCTCCTTTCTGAAAGGAAATCACATTTTGAGAGCATATTTTTCTATTTTCCTAGTTTCATTCTGTTTCACATTTCCTCTTGGTTTTTAGTACTTGAATTTCTTCCCTTTTTCATTTTAGTCCCTAAGTTTGACCACTATGGTGTTTTTGTTAGTGTTGTGCCCAAAAAGCCAATCATGAGATGATTGTATTTTTGCATATTGAGTCATGATATTTTATTGAGGCATTAATCCAGCAATTTTGTTTGTTGTTTTGTTTCTGCGTAACGTAATAAACATAATTGTAACCCTAGAATAATGATATTCTTAAACGTCCATAGTCTAGTATTATTGTGGAGCGGGTTGCAATAATACATAATGACTAGCATATGTGGAGACTAATATGAGATATGTAGTCTACATATGGGTACAAGTTGGAGAACTTGTGTACTGGACCGACCCACCATGAGAACACTTCATGGATCGTTATATGAGTGTCATAAGTGATTCTCATAGTGATCATGGTATATGTAGTCCTTCGACCTAAGATCATCAAGGTTCCCTACATGTGAGTCACATACTTTAATACTTTCCTTTGTTGCTCGTAACTGAGTGAACTTGAAGGAGGTCATTGGGTATGTCACATATCATGCGGAGGGATTTGTATGATCAAGATGGGATTTGTCCCTCCTATGTAACGGGAGTGATATCTTTGGACCCCTTGATAGAGTATGACTTAGAAAATGCATGGCCATGCTCCGATGAGTTGATATATGATATCAATGTCGTCAGTTTAAGTTGGTCTACTCGGTAATCAAGAACCAAAGATTGGGCTATACGAGAGTGACACATTCCATGTCTTGTGCTCAGTCTTGATATCTTGGACAAATGGACAATGACATATATCGATGATGATCATAAAGGTTTAATCGATTCACCGACAATCTTGTCACTTGGGTAGCAATGATGTGTTGCTAGACACCGCTCATTGCTTATGATCATAAATGTGATTTATGATCATTGCCAACATGGCAAAAGCCTATTGGGTCTCACACATAGAGCTATTTGGATCATTAGAGTGCATGGGCTAATTATTTGGGTTATGGTTTCACTTTAATTTCGTATTAATAATGGGCCAAGGAGTTGAGCCATTATTAAGCCCGAAATTAAATCCTAATTGGATTAGGGCTTTGAAACCCATTAGGCCTGGAAGTTGAGTCTCACTATAAATACAACTTTTAAGTGAGAAATTCGTAGGTCTCCTTGCCCTAGCCTCCCAAAAGGACAGCCGCACTCTTCTTTTGCAATTCCTTGGAGGACGCAAGCTAGCACTGCGAGCGCAAAAGAAACGCATCTGCCGGGACGTGGTGGAAGCGTGGTGATCCCGAGAGGCTCGTGTGGATACCATAAAGAGCCTGAACACGTCAACTGTTCAGGTTTTGTGATTCGACTCTACAGTTGAGTGAAAGATCTCAACCGAAAATTAGGTATGAAATTTTTGAACACCCGGTTTACCCCGTTTCACTTGGATCCTGGAGGGTTTCGGTTAAATTCCGCTGCGCTGTTTGGCTCCCGAAACCCAACAGTTTTAGTTCCTGAACTTAATAACTACTTAACTAAATTATTGCCATTTGTTGTCTTGCTCCCTAAATTCTTTTTGTTATTTTATTTACTATTTTCTAAATAAAAATATTGATCACCATTGATTGTTAAACTCTTAATATATAAACTTTTTCCATGCTCCCAAACTTTTTGACCAATATTTTTTTCTTTTTTTTTTAGGTGCACACCCACGATGGGTGCACACTTCATTAATCACAAAAAGCCTAGTGACACTTACATCACTTGGACCAGGAGCCTGCATCAACTTTTCTTTTCTTTTAATATTTATTAAGTTAATGGTTAAACCATTAATTGAATAATATAAATTAAAAATAATTTTATATTTTAGTCATATCATTTCATTATTAATGATTGAGTTTCATAACATGAGTTATTTAATTCAAAAGCTCTATGATTTAAAAAATATAATTTGGTTCATAATTGCTGAGGTTGAAACTGAGTTTCTGTAAATAAATATCTTATTGATATAAAAATTTATAATTTGAGTAGATAAGAGATCATATATTTTGGTAAATTATCCATCATTATGAAGCATGTACAATGTTATGTTTCATCGTATTTTTTTTTTATCATAACTAATCATTTTAATGAAAAGAACTTAACATAAAGAAAGCCAAACTCAAAATTAAAATAAAGTGAAATTTTAATTAAGTAAATAAATTTATGGGTGAAATTTTTTTTAGTTATTTATTATTGATATTTTTTAATTCTAAATTTATAAAAAAAATACTCGCTACAATGTGCATGTAAAAAATAACTTCATTGTCATGAATCTTGGAAAAGAATTATTTAAACCCAAAATTACTGTCACTCTAGAACCCAAAGTCCACTATCGTCGTGCCTCAACTTTAAGGTTTTGAATCTCGTATGAGATGATGTACCAGTTTTTGTTAGTACGGTACAGTATTAGTATCATATTGCACCATCTTGGATGTACCAATTATAAATATTTTAGGCATATATCCATATATCAAAATTATGTGTGTGTGTGTGTGTGTGTGTGTGTGTGTGTGTGTGTGTGTGTACATATATGTATTTATATATAGCATATCAACATATAATAGATAATAAAATTTGAAACTGTAAGGGTGTGGAGTGTAGGTCACATGTAAGCAAATTAATTTAAAGTTTTTCACATATAAATATTTCACTATATATAATACAACTATAATTTTTAAGGTATGACCGAAAAAAAATAAAACTACATGTTTTCTTTCAAATATCAATAAATATTTGTTATGAAATTAATCAATTACACATACTTATAGAAAAAAATAACTAATAAACCACTAATATTTTCGAGTTGGTCGATTCATCTACTAATATTTTTTTCGGCCAAATAAACCACTAATGTTTGTAAGTTGACTTAAATCGGTCACTCTTGTAACTTTAATCATTAATGGAATCTTAGCGTAAAATGTTAAGTTTAATCCCTATGTTTTCTCCTTTCATTCCTAGCGCCTTTGAAGCTTGTGGACCCAACATTTCAACCACCATTTCCACTTTATTCTCCTAGCGCCTTTCCATCAAAGCCAAAGAACTCACGTTTCGAGCCATTATTGCCACAATCACAACGTTCATCAGCTCATAACTCTTAAATCATTGCCAGTGCCAATACTGCCTACGGGCTCATATTTTCACTTTAATGCCACCATAATCACAATTTTCACAGCCTTTCACTAGCCACAATCTTAAGTTCCTCTCTTCAATTCACAGCAATAATGGTGATGATGTGCTCATGGAGGGCTTGAGTTACTGCAAGAACCCTAAAAGCAGCAATAAGCAGCAATGACAAACCTCTAATGGCAGCGAGAATGGTAAAGGGGAGGATGATGCTACTTACGAGCTCGGGCAAGGGAGGCTACCACGAGATCTGATGGGGGCTGGACGACAATGTCATATTTGCATTATTTTAAATTAAATAAATCTATTTTGTCAATTTTAAAAAGATAGTGTTGGAGTTTTATAATATTTCAAAGTTGAGTGGGAAATTCGGCAATTTGGATTACATTAGCGATTTATTCAGCCATTTTAAATAATGTTAGTGGTTTATTTGGCCTAGAAAAACATTAGCGGCCAATTCGAACCAGTCTCAAAATATTTGTAGTTTATTTATTATTTTTTCCCATATTTATAATATATTTTACCTAAAAATATCAAAATTAAAAGAAAATAAAAAAATTATTTGGCCAGTACCAAGGCATTATGGCTAGAAAAATGCGAGATGGTTGGTCACCTAATACCAACCAGCACATTTTGGATATAGAGGACAACCTTTCTTTTATTGTTCTGTACTATTTTCAAGCTGGTACCAATATGTATCGCCTATATTGGCTTTGATATAGTATGAAATTCAAAACTACGCTCAAGTTACCTTACACCCCATCTCAAACTTAAAGCAATTGTGAGATGGAGACCTTCTCCTCATCGTTGTCAATCTTAAGGCTAATCGTGGAATCAAAGTAGGGGACAAGCTCTTTGATTTTTAGGATGAGCATAATAAATGATGGACAAAATTTAAGGTTGATTTGACAAGTGAATAACATTAAGGACTTATCTAGAAACATGCAAAGTGTTTTAGGATTAAAATGCTTTCTGTTACTTTTTTAAATGTTGTATCATATTTGCCTAGACTCATTAGATTAATGGCTTGTTTGTGGTGTGAGTCTCACATAAGTGGTGCATTTCTCCCATTTAAACTATAAAAATCCAATTTTTTTTTTCTTCAATTTAACTTTGAGTTGAAACTGAACCAACCAAAAAATCATGGACACCCTTAAAAGGGAAGCAGACCTAAGCACCCTCAGCAGGTGTATGAAAATATCACTTTTTTAAATCAAATAAATAAAAGTAGGAGTTGGAATAAATGAATTATGGAAGTCAAGTGGAAGCCGACAATGAACAGAATGTCTAACCCGTACCTTCAGGCGTTTCAGCCCACATAACCCCGAAGACACCCAACTAACCAAGTCAATACGGTCAAACAGAGAGGCCATTCTCGTCATTTCACTACCTCATTAAATGCACGCACCACGATTTTCATAGCAGGAAGGAATGGCTTGCAGTTTTGGCAACAACTCTTCGCTTCACACCCAAAAACGAAAAGAAAAAAATTCTCCATCCCAGCGGTTAAGCTGCTGCAATCACTCCAACAACCCTCCTCCTTCCTCACGGATTCCTCAATTTCACTCTTCGTTGTAGGTCATTCTCTCGCATTCCTCTCGTCTCTGTAGCTTCCGGTGAAGCTCGGCGAGTTCGAGAGCTGGAGAGGGATGCCGCTGGTGAGGTTTCCGCTGCGGAATGAGTTCGCCTTGGGCCGGCCGGAGCTCCACAAGGCAACAGACATAGAGGATCCCAAGGCGGTGCTTGACGGCGTCGCCGTTGCTGGTCTCGTCGGGATCTTGCGCCAATTAGGCGATCTTGCTGAGTATGTTCTATTTTCCTGTCTGCTGTTGAGCTTCTTAGTGGTTGTGCATTTATGATTCGTTTCTAGAATTTGTGAGCTTCTGCTTGTTTCAGATTTTGCTTAGTTTGTTTGGTGCATTTATGTGTTTTTTTTGGTGCTTGAGAGCAACTGAAGATTTGTTACTTAAAATGCAATTATCAAGAAGGGCTTCTCAAGCAGATTATAAGTGAGAGGCATGCTTATCTTTTCTTTCTGTGTTTTGCTAGGCTTCAGGCCGTAAGTTTGTTCCATGTGAAAACATACAAATTTGGTATTTCTGTGTGATTAGGAAACTAAGGGAGAAACATAATGTGTATTCAGAAATTGGAATGTGAAATTTGGTTTTCAAGATCCTTATATTTGTGTTCAGTTGCCACTTGTCAGATGTTCTGCTTGTTCGTTTGCTTACAATTTGAAGCTTGGTGTTTTTGTGGTCAACTAAGAAGTGACGTCCAACTGCTTCAGGTTTGCTGCTGAAGTTTTCCATGGCTTACAGGAGCAAGTGATGACTACAGCTTCTAGAAGTCATAAATTACAGTTACGTGTGCGACGCATTGAAGCTGCACTTCCTCCACTTGAGAAGGCTGTTCTTGCACAGACAAGCCACATACATTTTGCCTACACAGCTGGTGTGACTTTCAACCAAGTTCTTTTTCCGATGCTCATATATGATTTTTTAAGTCAGTGATTCTATGACATCCATTGCTATGCATCTATGGACATATGTCAATTGTGTATTTTGTAAGATGTATTTATATCTCTGTACTATCATTTGGTCATTGAAAGTTGGGGTGTATGATTGTTTCTTCTAATTTTATCATCTGGTCATTCAGCCAAGATACGTAGGCAAGAAATAATTTGAGAGCATCAGTAAATATAACTGAAATTTTATCAAAGTAAAATTCTGTCCTCACTGGTCTACCCATGCCTAGCTTATCTCATGCAAATGCCTATCTATTCTTTTATGTCCGATATGCAAAACCTCCCTAACTTTTTAAGAACAAGCCCTCCCTAATTTTAACCCCATTCAGGTTTACCTTTACCTATTTCCTTAAAAATTCATTTGTTTTGTCCTTTACTGCATGTTAACTCATCCATCACTACATCTTTATGTCCCACTAACTCATTTTATAACTGGATAGGATATAAGATTTTTTTATTCAAAGGAGCAAACTGGAAACTAATGGATGATGGGAAATTTAGCAGTTACAGTGAAGGAAAATTTCAATAAATATGTGAAATTTGGGCCAGGCAACCATTGCTTTGGTTTCTTGTTTGGAGATAGTAAAGAAATTGTGCATTCGTCCAGAACAGTTGATCTTGGAATTCCTAGGACTTGCCAGGGTAGATTTTTACCGAGGTTGTTTTGGTGAGAATGAGATCTGTTAACTGTTATGTTGCTTAAAGAAAAAGCATACTATTTACAATTTTAGTGTTGTGCTGGAGCAGTTTCATGGATATTGGAGACAACTAATATAAACTTTGAGATTCCTAATTGTTTGATCCATTGATAATATATTAATCTTCTTTAGGTTTTCTTTTTCAAATGATAACCTGTCTACTACTTGTCCATAAGGCATGGAAAATATATTTTGTACTAATTGAAGTTGCTCCCAAGGAACTTTTAGTGCTTAGCCATTCAGAAAGTTTTGTTTTCATCTTGTTCTTACAGTGTTATTTTCATCATTAATCTTTTCATTCAGATTATTTTATAAAGCAGTTCGCATGCAGGTTCTGAGTGGCATCCTCGTCTTCAAAATGAAAATAATCATTTTATCTACAATGACTTGCCGCGGTTTATCATGGATTCTTATGAAGGTTGCCGTGATCCACCTTGCTTACACTTACTTGACAAGTATGGTTAACTATGTCAAGTCTCCTTACTAATGATTGTAACTGAACAAAGTTTGATAATTTTGTTCTGCGTACTGATTCTTTCTCATTCCTGATCAGATTTGATGCAGGTGGCCCGGGATCCTGTCTGAAGAGATATTCTGACCCTACCTTTTTCAGAAGAGTTTTGGGTGAGTCTATTGAAGATGTTAATTCTGAACAAGTGCGGAAAGACAAGAAAACCCGTAAAAGCAAGGTATGGATTTAAGCTATCTGTTTAGCGATATGTGGAATCTTAACAATGTCATAGGTAGCCATAAATTGTACATTGGTTAGGCATGGGCTCCTGTAATTTATTTGCAGCTGGTTGTTCATGTCATGCTTGAGAAAAATTTTGGTAATACCTATATTTATGCATGTGTTTTGAAATAACTTGCATGGGATCTAAAGTTATCTTTTGGCTTAATCATTGAATTGACAGAGGAAGTCATCCAGCCAAAAAAGAGGGCTACCACGTGCTTTATCCAATCACAGAGGAAGGTAAATTTGCGTTCATATTCATGAATATGATATTGACAGAAGAACAAAGATCTTGGAGACAGAGAGGGCAAAATTGAGATCTGATTTATTTAACTCAAATTTGTGCAACTTCTCATTATGCAGGGTGGAATTTACTTCTCCAATTGTAAATGGGCGATCATCTCCATCTCAGAGTGCTTCCACAGTTGTCAATGAGCAGCCTTCTCCTTCTCAAACTGACTCCACAGTAGCTAATGAGCAGCCATCTTCTCAGGCTGCTTCCAATTTGTCTGATACTCAACCTCCTCCTCAAGATCCCCCTGCAACCTTTGTTGCACAAACTTCTCATCCTCAAACATCCTCTATGGTGGTTGATGATACGATGCCAAGACTTGACATGGGAGATAATACAGATTCTCTTATCTCGAGGACAGAGTCTGGCTATATTGAATTGTTCGATTTAAGTGCTTCTATGCAACACGAAGAACAAGAATCCAAGGAAAAGTTACCCAGTTTGATGAACTGTAGGGACACCTCAGGACTGCCTAATGTAGAGACTCATGCTGTGGAGAATAATTTTTCACATGGTTCATCACATGAAGAAGTTGCTTCAGGTTCATCTTGTGTTACTTGGGATGAAAAGGCAGAAATAGTGGAGTTCGCATTGGAATCGTGTGATATAGAAGAAGTTCCAGAGATGCACGTGAACTCAGCCAGTCAGGTCTATCAAGCCATCCATCAGGCAAATGGTGATCAAGTTGATATGCTTTCAAATGATGACAGCACTCAAGCAATCTCTAGCAGGAATGAGGTTGAAGAAGTTGAAAGTGAGACAGACAGTTTTATGGATGCACTTAATACTATTGATTCTGAATCTGAAGGTTACATTGACTGCCAAACAAAACGAGAATTGGAGCAATACTCCGGAGATGTTAATGCCAATGAAGAAAATGGAATGCATCTTTGTTCAGACAATAGAGCAGATGTTCTGACAAGTGGAAGGGGCCAGTTATCCCCTGATGTTAAGGATGAAACTCAAGTAGCTAAGATGCATGTGCAAACAGTAAATGATGCCAACCATGATCCATTCTTAGCTAAATGCCATGTCACCTTGAACATGTCATCAGAAGTAGTAAAGCAGGAGAGCTTGTTTGACTCCTTAGCTTCAGAGGATGTTACAGATAAGCAGATAGCTGAATGCCATGCAACATCAAACATCTCATCAGAAGTCTTAAAGCAGGAGAGCTTACGTGACTCCTTAACTTCAGTGGATGTTACAGATAAGCAGATTGCTCATAGTTCTGATTTGGTTACTCTATCTGGCAATGATTGTGGTGAAGTCCTCGAAAGGCCGGAGATGGAATCTGTCATCAGTGTTCCATCATCCACTGGCTCTAGAGTTTTCAACTCACCAGATCCATCAAGCACTCATGATAACTCACTTCAAAGGCCGAAGATGGATTCTGTTGTTACTGTTCCATCATCCAATGGCACTGGCGTTGTCAACTTGCAAGATCCACTGACTGATAGGGTCATTGATAGGATTTGTGAATCCACAACTTCTCATTCTGAATCTTCCAGCACTCATTCAGTTGGATTCTGGACAAATGGTGGACTTTTGGGGCTTGAGCCTTCTAAACCTCCTGTTTTTGCCGCACCAAACTTTAGAGTTAGTGATCATGAAGCCAGAGACAGTGGGGTACATCGTAGTTCAAATCATACAAATGTGATTAAACCCAATAATTCTACAGAAAAGCCTGTTTCATTTGCTGGTAATCCCAGTTGGGTGGAAAATGGTCATAGTTCTGATAATGTGAAAGCTTCAACTCTTCTTGCTGATTTAGACGGTAAGAATGAGCCATCCAGTGATTCTTTTCCCAAAAGAAGTATTGACCAAAATGTGGTTAGTCCAGATACAAAAGCTACATCAATACAATCTGGTCAAGTAAATGATGGTGACTTAGTAAGAATGTTTGGACTTGGGAATAGGTTGCTTGCCAATGGTTTCCGTAAGTCAGAAGATGTTTCCTCTGTAAAAACTGGCATGGAGGTGGAGCAGGGAAGTAGAGAACCAAGTGCAGGATTTAATAGAATTTTAGAGAAAGCATTTGACAATCAGCTTGGAAGTGGATTACCTGCAAGTTCTTATATTTCTTCACCGCCACTTCAACATATGAAGATATCTTTCAACCCTGTGAATGGATTTGAGACATCCAAACTGAAACTAAAGTTCCCTGATCAAAATCATATACAGGAGAGTGTTGCAGATATGTTTGCTTTGTTTCAGTTGGTTCCATCCCCTGGTTTCATACTTCAGGACGTTGATTCAGATTCTGATGATGATACATTTTGTAGATCATCACCATATATGTCTGATGATTGCCGAAGCCATTGTTCTGATTCAAATTCTGAGGAATGGGAATCTGGTGAATCACCAGAAGGGAAGGATCCTGAGCTGTATGAAGCTTTCAGAAGAATGTCGTCCATGGACTCTGTCTCAAACCTTTTGCAGGATCAGAGAGAAACCAGTGAGAGCATCCACATTGCCCTGGGATGTAAAGATGGTCATAATAATGGTGCCGAAACTAATGTTTCTGATCCTTTGGTTGATTTCCCTAGTTTTGATTCCTCCAACCCTAGAATACAGGAAAGTATTGAAACTGATGCTACTCAAAATAATCAGCTTCAACTGCAAAATGCTCGGGAGCCAACTCCTCTCACACCACCTCTTCCTCCTGAACAGTGGCGAATTTCAAAGTCATTCTCAAGTTTGGTAGAAGAAAAGCCTTCAGAATCCTCCAAGCTTGAGTTTGATATGAAAGTTATGCCATCTACCATGTTGCAGAAGCATCAGATAGCAGCAGCTGATCAGCCTCAAATCATTGATGAGGCAATTATGTTTAGGCCGGAGAAAAAGGTAGACTTGGAAATTGTTGTACATTGTGAGGAAATAATTCAAGGAAAAGAAAAAGATATAATATAGATTGAACTTTGTGGCTCTATGTATAAATAATCATTTATGGATGCAGCGGATTGAGAAGCCAAATTTGCGTAAACTGAAAGAAGCTAGCCAGAGCATGAAAATGGACAGGAAGGGCGACTTCTTACAGCAAATAAGATCAAAAGTGAGTGATTTTTCTTCTGTTTTTGGATGATCGTTTATATAAATTTCAAGGGACGTTGAAAGTTGCTAGTCTTGTGGCAAGAACTACCTGTTTTATGTGTTATTAGAGCTATCATGTGTCATAAATATACAGTCTGTGCTGTTCCATTTTCACCAAGCAAATTGATAATAGTAAAGGTAATAAATAAAATTGCTATTAACAGTATCTGTTTTCTGTAACAAGTTTTATACATGCTCTGTGGTAGCACCATTTATAAAAACAATAAAAGAGCATTTGTTTCATCGAAGAATATAAAAATGTAGAAAACAAAAGAGCGTTGCAATACAAAATTAATGTTTTTGGGCGGCAAAATAATGTGCTTTTATGTGGTAGAAAAGTATCTTTGTTACTTGGGTTATATGGGAGGAAAGGAACACTGATTTTCACGGTTGGATGGCTAATGTAGATGCTTGTTCTGGGACAAGGTTTAGTTCTCCCTATATCCATTTACATGCTTTAACCATTGGTTGTTTCATGGGATCTCCATTCTTTTGCATCATGGTTTTCCAGTTGTGGTTCTGTAATCTATTTGGATCCCTTGTCCTCTAATTTGTTATCTTTTAGGTATAATGTAATGTCTCTTATCCGGGGCAGGGGATTCTTCCTCATCTGAAAAGGGATAAAGTATATAAAGCTGATTGAAGATAATGCCTCTCGTTGTTGTTTTAGTATGTCTATGTTCTGCTCGTGATTTTACTTCCTACTCAAATTTGTTTCACTCTGTGGTTTCATGACCAGTGGAATTCATCTGAAATAACAGTCAGAGAATAGCATTTATGCTTATTTTATTTATTTATTTATTTTTGGGACTCTGAATAGTATTGATGTTACTTGACTTTTGATATTTCTTTTTTCGATAGTCATTCAGCCTGCGACCTACGGTCACAGAGAAACAAACAGCTGGATCAGGTGCTGCTGCAAATGTGAAAGTCACAGCAATTTTAGAGAAAGCTAGTGCAATTCGCCAGGTAAACAGCGCCTGTGAATTTCTTTTGCTTCCATTTGCTTTTATATTTTCTACTGTCAGACAATGGAATTTAGAAATGAGGAAATTTCAGGCCACTGGGAGTGATGATGGTGAAGAAGACGATACTTGGAGTGACTCCTCCTGAGCATTTCTGGAATGCCATCAACCCTGTGGGACGCAAATTGAAGTTAGTTTTGCACATCTTTGCAAGTTTTGTTCCGCAGCCTTGTAACGCCTGTTTATTTCATGTAAGTAATTTGTAGGTTCTTATCTTGCATCTTAATGCGACTCTCGCGTCCATTTCTTAATGAAAAATGGAAGATAAATCAGTGTTGCAAGCGATCGTGCTATGAAACCTCATAAATCCCTGACGGATAGCATCGTTCTTAAACCCTGCTGAGCTACCCAATTTTTCTTATTCATTTTCCTACAAACGTTTCAACATGCATAGAAGTGACTAATAACTTCAAATTTGCACGTTAACAATTTTTTTTTTTTCGGGGGTGGGGGTGTCGTGGCGCCCGTTGATTAGATGGTTGTCACGCATTTCGTAACTCTGAATTCGAGTCATGGGCAGTGGCACTATCATTTTCCATTCAGAGGTTTGAAGTTAGAACTCAGAACCGTCTCCAGAAATTATCCGTCTTCCTAAATGGTCACGTGAAAATGACACTTTGGTGTTGGCGATGGTTGTTAGGTTGTCATATTCGGGATGAGATTTAACGTTTCTCATTTGGACCTCACTTGGCTGTTTTCTTATTCCGTTGCTCTGAAAATCATTGATTACTTGGTCAGATCGCATTCTTTTCTTTTTCTTTTTAGTTTCTTTTCTTGTTTGCTAATATTTTATCTGTCTCGCTGTCGGTGATCAAGTTCTCAAGAATCTTTTGCCTGACTTATTGTTTGAAAATGTTAAACTACAAAAACCAATGTGTAAAATCTTCATTAAATTCTAGATGTCTGTACATAACTGTATGGAGAAAAAAAACAAAAAATAAAAGTCGAATAGCGGCACTTGTTTTTCGAGAAGTCAGCCAGATTGTTCGATGTAGGGGTGACCAGTATTCGGTTCAAACTAAAAAAATTAAAAAATTGAAATAATTTTAAATTTTGGTTCGGCTAATTCGGTAATTCAGTTTGGTTTCGGTTGAAACCGAATAACAAAAATTTCGGTTTCGGTTTTAGAATTCGGTTAATTCAGTAATTAAAATTTTTTATACTAAATTTTTTTAATTTGTTTCATGAACAATAATGCTACCAAGTAACCCAAAATAGCTTGAATTTTTTTTCCCTTTCCATGGACAATGAATCTTTTATATTGAATGGAATTTGAAAAGAAAAACAATATTTTTATCTCATTTCATCTTTTATAGAATTTAATTACCATTTTTTCGGTTAATTCGTTTGAATTCGATTTTATAGACTAATTCGGTTAATTCGGTTTTTTAAGCATCCAAAATTGAAAACAGAATAAAATGACTAATTCGGTTCGGTTTAAACCGAATAATCACCCCTAGTTCGATGCAGGGTGTTTTAAAGTTCTGGGCCAAAGTACCCCACCAGTCTCTCAACTTGATCAACTCAAACGAGTTGGTCCCTCAATTGGACATTAGTCTAAATTAATCCCCAAACTTGGCAAAACGTGATGACTTAGTACCTAAAGTGAGTTAGATTGACATGTGGTCTCATGTGGGATAACTCTGTCCGCCGTCCCTCATAATCAAAACGGAAGACATGTTGTTCAGCTTCCCCAAATTAGGCATACAACAAATTCTAGACTCCTGTGACTAGCTTTCTAGAACCCTCACAGATTACTCGTCTTGGTCATCCGAAATCAGCAGGGTATACAATTCTCGGTTGGATAATTGGTGCGATGGTGGTAGAAATGGTGGAAGCATGGAGAGTTAAAGTGTGATTAATGTGGGCTGCAGTAGTGGCCAATTCAGAGACTTTGATGGTCAGGGAAATGAATCGGGTTATGGAAGCCAGGCTAGATACCATGGTGATGTTGAGTTTGGGTATGAAGATGAGACTAACAGGGAGGAGGATGATTCTTCGATGTTGTTTTGGGGGGATCAGTTTGAAGATTTGAAAATGGGCATGATTGGTTAGAGGTAGTAATTTCTCTTATCAAAAAGCTCACCAGGGATCTGAATTCTATATTGTTAATGGAGGATACAGTCTGCAAGGGAGCTGCTACTTCTAATTGATTTTCATTGTTCTGTTTAATGGTTTGTTTTGCTAAATGTCAACCTTAATAAAGAAAAAAATTTACTATCTAAAGTAAAATATTATTATTTAGTTAGATAAATATTATTTTTTCACATAGACCATCAACAAATCTAGTTCATTTTTTTAGGCTACTTCTCCTTTTACTAATTTCGATACTTTCAGTGTTTTATTTTAATAAAACTAGAGGGCAAGGTAAAAATTTACTATGGGGAATTTTTTTAATGTGAAAATTTTGATTTTGGGCAAATAATTGAAATTTGACTAGAAATTATTTGAAATAAAGATAAAATTAACTTTGTAAAATATGGAGGAAAAGGAGAAATAAGATGATAAACAAAAAGATGAGAGTTAAGAGAGGAAATGAAAGCAAAGGGATTTTCATCGAAAAAAAATAAAAACAAAGAGAATGGAAAGTGGAGGGATAACAAGGAAAAAGTAGGGCCTCAAATGCTTATGTCGTGTGGACTGCATCCTCAATTACTAGCAGCGGAGAAGAGTCAGATCCACCCCTGCTCACTTCATTCGGAAAAAAGCTTGCCAGCATCATGTCACGTGCCACCACAAGTTGTTTCTCCTTTACCTTAGGGACTAACTTGTGATGAGTTACAAAGTTGGAGGATGAATATAGCCGAGTTTAAGTTAAAAGACTAAAGTGAAGGGACCCAGGGGGTATTTAGGCATAAAGTTCTGCTGCAGCGTTTTATGAAATTCTCTTCGATGTCCGTATTATATCTAGTAGAAGACTAGTACTACACTTTTTTGTTCGGGGTTGTATCGATTGGCCGAGCCCTAGAATCGAGGCAATTAAAAAAAAAAAAGAAAAAGGGAGAATGACGAGGTATGATATGACTACATAAAGAATTGAAGTGATTAAAAGGCTGACTTATTGATTAGGCCATTTCTGGATTAATACGTTGGTTCTGTTGCAAGTTGCAACAACTTGCAAGAAGTAATTGCCGTTTGTTTGGATCTATTATGCATTTCTTCAACTTGGCCTGGAACATGTTATACTATTTGTAATTGATTCCTTTAACGATTTAATATTTAAAGCCAATGAAGTGCCTCCAAACAGCTTCAAACCCGGGTCTAAAGTAACCATAAGCTGACGAATTTGCAAGTTTGCGACCCAGGTAAAGCCTCATCTGAGAACGAATTTCTAAGGTGTACCTGGTGAATGTCTAGCAGCTAAATGACAACAGTTATGGTTTTCACATTTTTAGGAAAGTATAAGTTAATTAAATTCAACAAGATTTAAGGAAACTACCAAAGATAATATATATATTTTAATCTGAGAAGTTTGAATTTCAATTCATTTGAAGAAAGGGTAAACTCTATGATAGGCTCCCTTTCTTATTTTTTTTTTATCCCAACCAGGTTACAAAACTTTTTTTTGTTCTAGTGAGGTCCTTTAACTTATATTTCGCATCCTATTTAAATCATTTTCTATCTGTTGGACTGTTTATTTTAGGCTTAAAGTCATTTTTTGCCTTCAAACTTGGATGACTTGGATACTTATCCCCCTCAACATTGACTCGGTCCAACATTGCCTTCGTGTTTTATCAGTTTCTCAAAAAAAAAAAAAATTCTGGGTGTTGTCTTTCTCATTTGTTGTGCTCAAAGCAGATGTTAGCAAAGACGTTGTTGGAGTCTAGGTTGAGAAGCCAACGCAACACTTCTCGATTATATTAGCTCAGTCTGTGCCTACTGAATTTTGATTCAATTTTAGAGATTTTTGTTTCTAGCATTACTCATAATTTGAATACTTAGTTGAAGGTGTGAATTTAGTTTTTGATTTTTTGAATATAAAACTATGAGCTTGGAGTGATAGAGCTTTCTAGTTTTGGTTATGCTCAGGTTTTCTTACCTGTGATAAATGAATTTCAAAAGCATACCAGATGATTCAACCAAGAATCAACCTTTGGGAATGATTCTTGTAGGACAATTCTATTACACGTTTACATTTATTAATGTTTTATAAGCATTTTGCTATGTTGATTCAATTATGCATGATGATTGCTGGCGTAGATCATGGCTAGCAATCACTTATTTGAAATTGCATAGATGGTTGGTTTGGGAAGTCTTCTTGGAAAAGTCTGGAAATTGGAGTAACAGATTGTGTTCCCTTTTTTGTACATATCAACGGGACCCATGCGATGGATTGGAGCAAACTGGTGTTCTTCGAGTGGCAGAAGCAATTCAAAATGGAGGATTTGCTGTGAGCTTCGGCGGAGATGTTGGAGAAAGGAAGCTTGGGGACAATGTATAAGGCGGTCTTCAACGACGGCTCCCCGTTAGCCGTGAAGCGGCTCAACATTTGTTAGACTTGGAGCTTATTAAGATATCAGAGAGGAGAAGCTTCTTGTTTGGGAACTGCAAGAGGTAATTGAACAGAAGAATAAACGCGAGCACATGCCGTTCGAGGTTAAGAGGTCATGTGATACTTACAAGGCCCAAAGGGCTACAGTGTACTGTTTTTGCAAGTTCAGGGAATGAGTTGGACCGATTTAATGTTAAGGGGGTTAAGTGTCAGAGCCATCCAAGTTTAAGGGCTAAAAATGACTTTAGGCCTTTATTTTAATGAAATCATAATAAAAATGACAACTCCAGTACAAAAAATTCATTCATTTTTCTCCTAACTTTATTCATCCTACTTCTACCACCCTAAAAGTTATAAATATAATAAATCAACTCAAATTAGGAAAGGAAAAAAGACCCCTAATGACAAAAAAAAAAAAAACGAAATGAAAGAAACGAAACCCCTCGTCTCCACCGTGCCACCGCCGATCTCGCTCCAAGCCCTATCCTCCGCCACTACCATCGCCATCGCAACCCTTCGCCCTCCAATCCAATTCCATCGTAAGCCTCCGCCAACCCCAACCGTCTCACTGGATAAGAACAAGACGGTCCTCGTGACGCGCGCCCAGTATGGGTCGGCTTGTAGACGGCGTCCGAATTGTTACCACTTGCCCGATTGCCCAAACCCCATGGTTAATTGCTACCAAAATTTCAATTTCAACACAAAAAAATAGCAAGAAATTGATATTCTCAACGATTTCAGAAGCAATTTTCTAGAATTTGAAAACACACCAACACAGTAGGAAGGCAACGGTGGTGATAGCAATCAGTGTAGAGAACGGTGGCTGATGGAGTCCGAATCAGATGAAGGGAATCAGATCACCGGCTTCAAAATCTAGCCTAGGGAGGCTCACGGCAGCTAATAAAACCACGAATTAGATCACTGGCTTCAAAATCTAGCTTTGGTGGGAAAGCGTCGCAAGTGAGTCCATTGTAGAGATGACGGCGCTGATGGTGAAGAGCTAGATGAAGAGAATCAGGAGATAAAATGCAAGGATTCGACTAGAGTACGGGACTTGGAGTGAGTGGATGGTCGGAGGCGAAGAGTCGATGAACACGAAGCTCCGTCGTTCCCGGATCTGAACCAAAGTTTAAGGGCTTAAATGCTCAACGGTAGAGGATTGTGGAGATTGGCTACTGTACATTTGGATCTGTTTTATGAGATTGGGACTTGAGGTCTTGTAAGGAGCTGTCGAATTTGTTTCGGGAGAAGAAATGGAGGGAGACAAGAGTCTGGTGTTGGTGAGAATGTAACAGAGGAAGCGTCTGGTGGGTTGGGGGAGAAAGGGTGAGTCATGTGAAGAGGGTAGTTGCAATGTTTGATCTATAAGTTTTAGGGTGCTTAGAGTTGATTGAAAAAAATATAAGGACTCGAGTAGGTATTTTCTTACCTATTTCCCGTAAAAATTAATGATGAAAATGATGGCAGGACTAAAAAAGGACAAGAAATATTAGTCACAAAATCTTGCTAAGATAAAATGAAGTTATATAATCCGTTTGGGACCTTAAAAAAAAATGATCCACTATGGAATTAACCTTTCTAAGAAATAATTTTAAGGAAATAAATGAAAATGATATCAAAGTTATTTCCCTTTTCTACTTTTGTGCAAAGTGTCAAAAGAGTTTTCTCTCATTCTGATTTGTTTTGTTTCATGTAACTTTTTTTAGAACATTAAATATGGTAACTATCATATATGGTAATTTCATGTATTTTTTTTGTGGTACAATAAAATTCAGTTTCACTCATTATTCTATCAATTTCGTAAAATAGAAATATAATTTGATACATCAAGTATCCAGTTTTGTATGGATGTAACTCAACTTCATAAAATGAGAACTCAATTTCATATAAAAAGAATCCAATTTTATAAAGTAAGAGTTTCTCACTTTTTATAATATGATCTTAGTTTCGTATAATATGTAAACAGTTTGATACAATATGATATCAATTTTGCATATTAAGAACTCAATCACATTTGTGAATTGTTTTTAAGCTCTATTTTCTCATCAATTGAAATACTAGGTGTATCCTTACATTTCCTTGTTGTATTTACACATTATATTCCAAAAAATTTCCCTAGTTTAACACAAATAATTCATAGTTTCATACAAATAAATCCCAATTTCATACAATTAATTTACAAACTCAAAACTCGTATTGCATTCCTAGCTTTATACAAAAAATTTGTAGTCTCATACATTGAATTCCTAGATTCATACATTATCAAAACTCAAAACTCATAAAATTGGAAAACAGTTTCATACTATACTAACTCAATTTCCTGCAATAGTAATATGTGTGTATGTGTGTGTGTGTGTGTATATATATATATATATATCTTATACAATTTATTTTTAGTTTTGTACAATATCAAAACTCAAACCACATCTGAGAAGAAGCACTGTTTCACACAACTCATTTTCAATTTCATACACACACATGTACACACAATCTAAAAGCATAAGTTATTTCCCCTTTATGTTTTTCCTTTCAAAAAATCATATATACTAAGACAAAAGTTTTATTCATTTGTAGATGGAGCTTTAATAGCAGCTAGGTCAAGGGGGAAGTTATAAGCATTATGTTCATGCATAACTTCCATACCAAGGTTAGCATGATCAATAATATCATATATATATAAACAATCTAGAAGCATACATGTATATCTGTGTTTTTTGTAAACCTAGAAACATATATACATATGTATGCATATAAAATCCAAAAGCATATACATATACATATATGTGGTCTTTACAAACCCAAAAAATACATATAAAATTGAGAAGCATAAATACGCTAAGAAATCCTAATCAAACATATAAAGCTTCAATTTGGAACATAAATCTCAAATTTCAAACAAGTTTTTCACAAACCTATGTTATTTCACAATAAAAATATAATCAATGTATGTTTTTCTCATGAACTTAACCTTTAAATTGTTTTCTTTTTCCTCTGAATTGAGTTTCTTCCTTTTCGGAATCACCATTGTTGAGTTTGCAAATCCTCTTCACACCAAATCACTGTATTTGATGAATGTGATGGATTTTTGGGTTTTAGGGTCAGAATTAGCACCAATTGTCCTTCTTAGATGAGGGAATGGATAAAAATATGATGTTGATCATCATTTAGGGAAAAGGGAAAAAAAAAAGCAGTGGTGATCATAGAATCTGAGTAAGAAGTGTACTTTTGATCATGGTTTTAATGTATTAGAGATATGGGAAAGATTGTGGAAGAGTTTGTATAGAAATGGTCTATAATCAAGTAAGTCCTAAAATCTAGCCTCAATCTTCATGCTTCCTTTTCTAATTTGAACTCTGGTTAATAAATGAAAATTGTAAGGTGTATGTACACTTGGTGGCCCACCTCCATTCCCCATCACGAGATTAGTTTAATACTATTATTTACAACATCTTCATTCAATGCTTGTACGTAATTGTTGGTGACACAAAAAGAGACAATATCACAACCACAACCTTCATAGTTTTCTAAGGATTAAGGAGGGGGGTTCTACAAAATTTTATTTATAATTTTTCATATCTCTAAGATTTAATATATAACTGATTTTATGAAAAAATTGTTTATGCAAATAAAATGATAAAAGAAATATATTGCAGCTCAAAGAGGTTCTAATTTTCATTTTGTTTTCCCGTTTTATCAAAAAAATAATAGTTTTGGCAATTTTTAAAAAGAAAAAAGAATGAAAATAGAACAGAATTTGTGGCTGTTGGACAAAAAAATTCTCAATCACCCATTGCGTGCAATAGGAATATGATCAAACAAGCATATATAAATTTAATATGATTTGGCTCTTAATTAGCTTACATCTATAGATGAGAGAAATTCACTCAAACAAATTATAGAGATTACAATAGAAGTACGCCTTATTGGTGATTACATTAACCTATAGATTCTTGCTCTCACACAATTACAATATATGATGATCATAGAAAGACTTCTGATTCTACTAGTTACCAATTTCATACCTATCTATCTTTTGAAAATTCTCACATCTTGTCTCTTCATCATATTGGTTTTCTAACACATTCAAAACCATATCACAACATGTCTTTTTATAGGTTACACATAAACCTTAAACAAAATAGGAAAACTAAAACTAAACCCTAAACAAAATCAAAATTCTTAAGTTTCTTGAATTTGAGCTCACAAAGAAAAAAATCTCCACCTTGGCTCATATTCTTTACCATGAACATAAACACTACGAACAACAACACAAAAAGTGCCATTATGAATGCACGATCACAATCATAGACATGAACCACAAACATCACCAAAACACAAACACAACAACAAACGAAAATGATTACAAACAACAAGAATATGACTCCAAACACCAACATCATGGACATTGTTGACACCCAATTTCGTCCGGCCTTTTTTAAAAAAAAAAAAAAAAAAAAATTAAAAAAAAAAAAAACTAATTAAAAAAATTATTATTATTATTATTATTATTGCTAAAAAATTTTAATTATGTTAATTAGTTTAAAATATATTTTTATTTTGAGAAGATTTCATTTAAAATAATATATGTGTGAATATGTATGTGTTTGGAATAAAAATAAAATTTCAGAAAAAAATGACAAAAAAATTAAAAGTTTGAGGTAAAAATGACAAAATTGAGAAGTTTCGGATAAAATTGACAAATTCTGAAAGTTTCAGGAGCTTTGGGTAATTTTTCGCGTCAATTTTGGGCCTAAACGGACGTTTCTAGCCCAAATTGACAGAAAACGTTAAAATTGTCAAAATCAGAAGCTTCTGAGCTTATCCAGAGCTGGAGTAACGTAAAGGACTGAAACTGTCATTTTACCAATTTAAAAGATAAGCTTGATATTTTTTATTAATTTATCCGTCCACAGTTCAGCTAAGCTCCTTCTATAAATACCCCCCCAAATTCAGTGCTGAACACACAGAAAATCAGAGAAAAAAGTTCAGAGCTCCGTTTTAAAAATAGAGAAAATTACAGCCTTATTCCCTAGCCTCTCCTCCTTCTGCCAGAAAGTCTCAAAATTTTATTTTTCTACGATTTGACCATCTCTTTCGTTTAATCTCCTTCGTTGTTCTCTCTCTCTCTCCTCTCATTTTCTCTCTCTTTCTCCTTCTGCCGTCACGCTGTCCCGCTGCCGACGCCGTCGCCGGTCGCCGTTTGCTCCCACGCCGTCCCGCCGCCGTCTTTTTCTCCTTTCCGTTTTCCTTCCGCCGCGTTTCTTCTCTCCCTCCGCCGGCTGCTGCCTGCGGCTCCTCCGCCGCCCTCCGCCCACGCCGCCGTCGCCCCTCCGCCCACGCCGCCGTCGCCCCTCCGCCCACGCCTCGCCGCCCCACGCCCGTGCTCGCCTCCCTGCCGTGCCAGCTGCGCTTCGTCGCGTTTTCTGTTTTCCCAGCAAAACAGAATTTCAAATTCATTTCCCAAGGGTAAAACCTCCTTTCAGTCCTTCATCTTTTCAATTCTTTTCATTTTGGTCACTAATCTTTTTATTTTGTTTTTTTTTTCAGAATTAATTACTAACTTTATTTTTTTACTTGTGTATTTATTTGTTTATTATTGTTATTGTTACTAACCTTTTTTTTTTTTTTTGTTATTATTAACTTGTTAACTAACTTACTAACAACTAACTTTTAACATTATTATTGTTACTAACCTTTTAATTTTTGCATTATTACTAACTTTTATTATTGTTAATTAATTTAATCAACTTGGTTAATTAACAATTAATTAATTTGGCTAAATTTTATTATTGTTGTTAATTAATTAATTTAATTAACTTGACTAACTTTTTATTATTGTTGTTAACAATTAATTTAATTAAACTTGGCTAATTTTTATTATTGTTGTTAATTAATTTAATCTAACTTTTTACTAACCTTTTTTATTGTTATTAACTAACTAATCCAACTAATCTAACTATATTAATTGTGCTAACTTTTATTATTATTGTGTTATTAAAGTGGATGGCCAAAAAGCCCCACTTTATTAATTGAATTTTTTTTTTATGATTAAAAGATAAAAAAAGGAATTTTATGTGAATAATTTTCTAAAGGCTAATAAAAATTACTTTTTTTTAATTTTGAAACAAAGTTTTTATTCCTTTTAATAAACAAACATAATGAAATAATTCAAAAAATAAAATAAATAAATAAATAAACATAAAATCATTCTTTTAATACATCTTTAAAATTAATAATTAATGAAATATAAAAAAAATTTAAAACTCCATGACCAAATGATCCGCCAGGATCCATGGCTCGGAAATATTTTTAAATAAAATATATAAATAAATTTTTTCTTTATAAAAAAATAAAAAAAAACTTTAGACTAATATATTAATTATCTATTAATATATAATTTTTTTTTTAGTTTTCTTTATTAATAAAAAGAATAAAAAGCGTAAAATTTTTGGGTTAATATTTTTCAGTAATATTTTATTTATTTCTTTTAAAATAATAAAATATAACTTTTTTTAGTTTTCTTTATTAAAAAGAATAAAAAGAGTAAATTTTGGGTTAATATTTTTCAGTAATATTTTATTTATTTCTTTTAAAATATAGCTTTTTTTAGTTTTCTTTATTAATAAAAAGAATAAAAAGAGTAAATTTTGAGTTAATATTTTTCAATAATATTTTATATATTTCTTTTAAAATATAATTTTTTTTAGTTTTCTTTATTAATAAAAAGAATGAAAAGAATAAAAATTTTGGGTTAATATTTTATTCAGTAATATTTTACTTATTAAAAGATATAACTTTTTTGTTTTCCTTTATAAAAATCTTAATCAAATAATTTCAAAATAATACAAAATAAAACAAAAATAATTGAATTTTCTCTTAAATATTTTTGACTTATTGATTAGATATATTTTCAGAAATATAAATTAAAATTAAAAAAAAATATTTCATCAAACAAAGAAGAATATAAAAAATAAAAATATCAAGACTTTTGTTTTAAAATACATATAAGTTTTCGGTTAAATAATCTTTTATTCCAAAATAAATTAAATAAATATCAAAACTTTTCTTCTTTTGTTTAAAATATACATATAAATTTTTGATTCTCTTAATAAAACAATTACTTTTGGTTAATCTTTTATAAAAAAAAAAATAATAAAAAAATAATAAAAAATAATAAAAAAAATAAAAAATTTTTAGTTCATGGTATATTGGCTGGAAACTGTCTCGTGCCCGCTTTTGAGCTGCTTCACCTGGTGAAGAGGGTCTGGCTGAGTAACAACGCCCCGTACCATGATCAAAATTTTTATTTTTAAACTCTTTAATTCTTTTAAATTAACTTCTTATTAAATAAAAATTAATTATTATTTTTTTAATTCTTTTATAAATTGAGTAATCCTTTAAAATAATAAATATCTTTCATTAAACAAGAAAACAAAAAAAGTAAACAAGAAAAAAAAAAGAAAGATAAGAAAAATAAAAGAAAGATAAGAAAGAAAAATAAAAGAAAGATAAGAAAGAAAAGAAAGATAAAAAAAATAAAAAAAAAGATAAGAAAAAGAAAAGAAAGAAAGAAAAGAGAAGAAAAATAAAAGAAAGATAAGAAAGAAAAATAAAAGAAAGATAAGATAAAGAAAAGAAAGGAAAGATAAGAAAAAGAAAAGAAAGATAAAAGAAAGAAAAAGAAAAAGAAAAGAAAGAAAGAAAAGAATAAAAAAGAAAGAAAAGAAAAAAAAAGGGTAAAAATAAGTAAAAAAGAAGAAAAAAAAAGAAGTAAAAATATAAAGATAAATTTTTAGTTAGTATTAAAAATCATTCATAAACAAAAAGAATTACCATTTAAAAATTAATTTCATAATAATAAGAATTAAATAATTACGATAAATCAATTTCCATATCCGGATGATCCGGCAGGATCTACGGTTTGGAAAATATCAAACTTTTTAAAATAAATAAATTAAATAAAAAGATAAAAATCCATATTTTTATACAATATGGATAAAATTGTTTAAAATTTCACCAAATTCCGTGTCCAAATGACTCGGCAGAGTCCATGGTTCGGAATCAAAATCTTCCGTGTCCAAATGACTCGGCAGAGTCCATGGTTCGGAAGTATCAAATTTTATATAAATTAATTTAAAAATCCGCATCCGATTAATTCAGTTAAAATTTCTAGTTTGAAAATTAACTGAATATTTTCTAAAAGCAAAGCAAAACAAAATTAAAATCAACTAAGGTGCCAATTTTGGGCGCTATAACAAAGTTGTTTTAGCGTAACCGTACTCCCGATCCCCGAACTCTCGCAGACCAATTTTAAGGTGTCCAATCGACCTAGGTGAAACAGATTGGTGGCGACTCCCGAAAACCCGACGTTGCCACAGCTTGGCGACTCCACTGGGGAGTCAATATTAGTGAGTCGAGCTTAAAGTTGATTTGTTTTGATTTACTTTGCTTTACTATTATGTGGATTTATATATTATATTTACTTAAGTAAACATGCATAATGCATTCACAAAATGAAGCTCTATACCCGAGCTTCCTTAAATCAAACACGATTCTTTCTAAGCGGAATTGGTGTTGCTGTCCTTGTGAGGCCACGGTCTCCAAGCCTTCACCGGTTTCAAAGTAGCAAAGTAGTGTATTGCCTTCTGAGACGGTTAGTCTCTGCATGGGCCCACGAAAAGCTACGACTCGAATTAATCCATTCCTTACATAAACCCTAGAGGGTAAGGAATCGGGCCGTCACTATGATTTAGTGACGGGATTCGGGAACTATCCCTTGCCTTTTTGATAAACCACCTTCTGCATATAGAATTCCTTACTCTACCTTAGAACCAGCCATTAAGAATTTTCTATACCTCGGTTCCCATTTCCATAGGTTTTGTTTTATCTATATGTTTGTATGATCTTATGTGTTACCTTTTTACTAACTCTGTTTTTCCTTATTTTTCCGGCATACACATTTCATCATTAAAGATAAATATTTGGTGAAAGAACCATTATCATGGATATTCTCGATTATCTTCCCACGGCTGTTACTGCATCATGGAATGACACTGTAATCGAAACTCAGCCTGAAGCTATGGAATATTCCGAAACAGCTCAAAAGCTTCACGGAGATGCTCTGACATCCCACTCTCACATACAGCTTAAGGACCAGGTATCGGTTCGGATAAACCATAATGACACCATGGAATTATTACAAGTCTGGAATAGTTGGAACTCTGCTGATCGGGAAGCTTTTACGGCAAAATATGGTCACATCGCTTGCCTACTAAAGGTTACCGTTGATGCATCACTTGTCCGGGCTCTAACACAATTTTGGGATCCATTTTATCGATGCTTTTCTTTCGATAAGATGGATCTGGTTCCAACCATTGAAGAATACAATAACCTCTTGGGTTGGTCCTCCAACTATCCAATTGAGACGTATCAATATGATAGAAGAACGGAGCCTCATCGAGCCCTAGCAAAATTATTGGACATGCCAGCTTCCAGTCTTCAACCCAAATTTGCAACAAAAGGGTGTCGGAAATTTATCAGCTGGACCGATCTAAAACAACTAGGTCACACCCTCCCTCAGAAGAATCAACGACGTAAGTTGTTCGCCTTGGCAATATATGGCCTGGTAGTCTTCCCAAGAATTGTCGGATTTATTGAAGGAGACGTCATCACATTATTTGAGCAAGTCTGCAATGCCCAAGTAAATCCGACCTCAGTGATATTATGTGAAACTATCAGGGCATTAAACTTTTGTCGCCAAAGAGGAGGCAAATTCATAGGATGTTCACATCTCCTCAACGTTTGGATCAAAAGCCACCTTCCTTGTGAGAAGCAACATTTTGGAAATCGCTTTTCAAAGGACTTCATCCCAATCGAAGCCTTTTTGAAAAGTGAAACCACTAATCATGATAGCAAGGAAGCATGGGTTGACTACTTCAAGAACATCAGCGAATTCCAAATTGAATGGAGAGCACCCTGGTCCACCACCACCCGCATAGTTTACCGTTGCGGCAATTGCCCGTGGGTTCCTCTCTTAGGCATATGGGGAGGAACAAGCTATGCTCCAGCCCAAGTACGTAAACAATTTGGGTCCATGCAATTTATACCCATGACACATAACCTGAGCAAGTTGGAGTTTTCACATGAAGATCCAAATTCAAATAAGCTTGCAATGGGTATTTCAGTTGCATGGAAAAGACTTTTCATATTAAAGTCAGGCCCTATTATTTCTCCTACTGCGTATTATGAATGGAGAAATAATCGGAAAGAAGGAATAGTTCTTCCCGAAGAGGTCATCAGAAAATTGGCAAAAAGAGAGTTGGAGAAAGAGCTAGAGGAAGAAAAGGAGAAGAACAAAAAGATGCTCTTCGACATACAACAGCTCAGTCACAAAACACAACTCCTCGAAGAAAAGATCGAAAGCCAAAAACAAGTCATCACCGAATTAGTTGATGAAACCGATCAAACAGAGATGAGAGCAAGATATTGGGAAGATCAATACAGATTTTCTCAAGAACAGCTTCAAATATTTTTGGCAGAAGTCAGAAAAGTGACTGAGCAAGCCCAACTAATGGGCGAAGAAGCCAAGGAGTTAGAAGAATTGAGCTGCCCTACTCCATCGGTGAATATTCAAAAAATGATGGAGTTTATTTCAAAGGCCAGAAAGCAATACTGTACTTTGGGCCGTTTCTTTTGAAAATAATAAGCTTTTGGTGAATGTAATTGAGAAATTCCACTATAATTCTTCTTTCACCAAGTATTTACAATATTCATGCATGCATCCATCACATCAATCATACACACATAGAATCTAATAAAATAAATATTTCCTTTAAAAGGGTAAAATTGGACCTCAACACCGATATTCAACTCGACTCCAAACAAGATTAATGGCAGAACAAGCCGAAGGACGTCTCATGGAGATGGAGTCCAAGATTGAAAGTATGTCAGAACAGATGAAACAATTGATGGAATTAATCAAAGGGAAAGCAACTCAAGTCCCCATCAAAGAAGTACAAGATCCCACTTATCCCCCGGGATTCACCCCGCAACGAGTCTCAGTCCAAGAAAACCTGTTTCAAGAATCAGGACCCTCTGCTAGTGTTCACCTGAAACAAGACACTGTACAGGAAGAGAAGAAGACATTACCAAAAGATGAAGCAGAATCTCAAAAAATCGAGACAATAGAGAAAAGACTGAGAGCCATTGAAGGAGGCACTATATTCGGATCCCTTTCAGTGGATGACCTCTGCTTAGTGCCAGACGTCGTAATCCCTTCAGATTTTAAGGTGCCAGATTTCGTAAAATACGATGGAACGAGTGATCCCATCACTCACATCACTTTGTTTCTCAGAAGACTACAACCACTTACTAAAGATGAGAAGGTGTGGATCGCACTTTTTCAGGAAAGTCTCACAAAATCAGCATTACAGTGGTATCTAAGCCAAGGTCCAAGAAACATAAAAACTTGGAATGACCTTGCTCAGGCCTTCATCGGCAACTATAAACATGTTATGGACTTAGCTCCGGATCGCCAAACTCTCCAAAACATGGAGAAGAAAAAAACAGAAACTTTTAAGGAATACGCCCAACGATGGAGGGACTTAGCTGCACAAGTACAGCCACCCATGACAGAAAGAGAAATGGTCACTTTGTTTGTCCAGACATTGAAATACCCATATTATGACAAACTTATTGGCAATGCGGCAACTAACTTCTCCGACGTAGTCATGTCTGGAGAAAGGATCGAGCATGGTATCAGAACCGGGAAGATTACTGAGTCCTTTAGTGATCCTATGAAAAGAGGAGGACCATCCAGAAGAAAAGATGAAGAAATACAACAAATCGGACGAGGAAGAGGGATTCCCCTCGTGGGTACCGTGGCTACCGGACCTCGCCTATCCTATTCTGCCAACAGGCCCAATTATTATCCTACCAATAGGCCCAATGATTATCCTCCAAATAGGCCCAGTGATTATCTTCCCAATAGACCCAACAATTATCCTCTCAACAGGCCTAATCAGTTACGGCCACCTGTTCCGACTCCTCCAATGCCTGCACCAAGACCAAGAGAAATTTTCGCACCGATTCCCATGACTTATACTGAGTTATATCCAAAACTCATCCAGAGCCAACTCATTCACCCAATTCCCACAAGGCCATTCGAACCCCCATATCCAACATGGTATGACCCTAAACTAAATTGCCCATATCATGATGGTGCCGTGGGCCACGGACTCGAAAATTGCATAGCATTGAAGCGTATAGTCCAACAATTAATTGAGTCAAAGTGGTTGGACTTTTCCGATGAACCAAACGTCACTCATAATCCATTGCCTCCTCATCAAGCCAAACCAGTCAATATGATGGAAGAATACTGGCCGATGAAGAAAACAGTCAATGATATCATAACCCCTTTTAAGCATGTATATTCATGCCTTGTGAAAGAAGGGATTATCACAGGAAAGTCTTCTGGAAATAAAGAAGTCGAGCATGAGGAATGGTGCAACTTTCATAACAGTAAGAGTCATTCTATCCAAGAATGCCCAGAATTCCGTAAAAGTCTACAAAGTCTCATGGACTCCTCCCAAATCATCGTTTTTATGTCAGATAAAGAGGATGACGTGAATGTGATAATTAAAGAACAAGAAGTCAATATCATGCCAAGGCCACTAGTCATTCCAATCTCAAAATCTGCTCTCAAGCCTTTAAGAATTCAAGTTCCAAAGCCATTCCCGTACAAATCAGACAAAACTGTTCCATGGAACTATGGCTATACTTCTAACATCACATCAACTCCGTTAGAAGTTGGGGGCATGACTAGAAGTGGTCGGTGTTATTCTCCCGAGCAAATGAACAAGCTCCAACAAGAGAAGAATGTTACGGATCCAGCAAATGGACCTATTAACACATCTAAAGAGCAAGAGATGCCTCAAGCAGTAACAGATGAACAAGCTACTGAGTTTCTCAAACTCATAAAGCAAAGTGAATACAGCATCGTGGAGCAGTTGAACCGTCTGCCAGCAAAGATCTCCATACTTTCATTGCTCTTAAGTTCTGATGCCCATCGAGAAGCTCTTCTCAAAGTCCTGAATAAGGCTTATGTTGAACAAGATATCTCCGTGAACAACTTTGACCACCTTGTCAACAACATCACGGCACAAAATCTCATCACATTCACTGACGATGAGATACCAGCAGAAGGAAGGGGTCACTCTAAGGCTCTACATATTTCGATTAAATACAAAGATCGGATTATGGCTAGAGTTCTGATCGACAATGGATCAGCTCTAAATGTAATGCCATTAGAAACTTTACATAAGATCGGTTTAGACCCATCACACCTCAACAACAGTCATATTGTTGTTCGAGCATTTGACGGAACAAAGAGAGATGTGGTTGGAGAAATAGAGCTACCAATTGGGATTGGTCCCTGTCTTTTCCATATCACATTCCAAGTCATGGACATTTCTCCATCTTATACTTGTCTGCTGGGAAGACCATGGATCCATATGGCTGGAGCAATTCCTTCCTCATTACATCAAAAAATGAAATTCATCATTGAAGGAAAGATAATCACAGTCTTTGCTGAAGAAGACATTCTGCTATCTAGACCTGCGGATGCTCAATATGTTGAGGTCAATGAAAATATACCTGATTGCTCCTTCAGGTCTTTTGAGATTGTCAATGCTGCTTATGTCAGTGAATATGGAGAAGAACCCGTTCCTAACATCTCTAAAACAAGTCGCATGGTCGCCAAACTCATGATAAAAGGAGGATACTCACCAGGGTTAGGTTTGGGACAAGATTTACAAGGAATCCCAGAGCCATTGAAAATATCCGCAAATGAAGGGAAATACGGCCTAGGCTTCACACCGACAAGACATGATAAAATGAAGGCAATAGCTGAAAAGAGAGAAAAGAGGATTGCACGATTAACAGGGCATCCTCTCCAGGAAAGAAATCTGGATATCCCTGAAATCACCGAAACGTTCGTGAGTGGTGGTCTCATTCCGAAAAATGACAATGAAGGCAAGCTGACTATCAACATCAACAAGTCTTTTGAAAGTCTTTCTATTCAGGCAATCATCAGCGATTCACCTGAAGAGGAGGAGCTCATTCAACCTTGTGGCCCACGGGATGTGCTGAACAATTGGGAGGCGATAGAACTGCCTGTTATAATCGAAAGCTTTCCAAAGTAATCTAATAGTAAAAACCTCCTAAAGAAAGGTTCAATCAATAGGGTGTAGTCTTTGTTTAAGTGAACCTTTTAGTTATTGCTTTTTATTCCAATAAAGTTGTGATTTATGCACATTGTAAATAAAGTACCAGTTTGCATCCATCTCATTCGTGCCATTTTTTTTTTTTTTCTCTCTTCTCTTTCTTTTCTCTCTGGATAATGCAGACCCAAAACTCTCTTTGATGACAATGAAAGAATGAACTTTGATAATCCTGTAAACACTACCGACTCGGATGACGAAGATCTTCAAGTATCTCCTGAGCTATTAAAAATGATTGAGCGAGATGAAAAAGAAAGAGCAACAAGTCAAGAACCAACTGAGGTATTCAACCTGGGAGACAGTCAGGATGTAAAAGAAGTCAAGATTGGCACTTTATTCCCTCCTGAAGAAAAAGAAGAATTAGTCCATTTATTAAAAGAATATGTGGATGTATTCGCTTGGTCATACCAAGATATGCCTGGCTTAAGCTCAGACATAGTACTACACAAAATACCTTTGAAGCCTGGGGCGAAGCCTGTCAGACAGAAGTTACGAAGATTAAAGCCGGAGTTAATCTTAAGAGTAAAAGACGAGATTCGAAAGCTGTGGGATGCAGGATTTCTTGGGGTCGCTGAATATACAGAATGGGTGGTTAACATTGTCCCAGTCGAAAAGAAAGAAAGTGGGAAACTAAGAGTTTGTCAGGACTACCGGCCTTTGAACGAAGCCAGTCCTAAAGATAACTTCCCACTTCCTCATATTGATACACTGGTGGATAATACCGCAGGAAACTCCTACTTTTCCTTCATGGATGGTTTTTCTGGATACAATCAAATCAAACTTGATCCAGATGACATGATAAAAACTGCTTTTATTACCCTTTGGGGTACCTTCTACTATAAGGTGATGCCTTTCGGGTTAAAGAATACTGGTGCTACATATCAAAGAGCCATGGTCACGTTGTTCCATGACATGATTCATAAAGAAATTGAAGTATATGTGGACGACATGATCGCCAAAACTTTCACTGCTGGGGGGCATCTAAAAGTGCTAAGAAAACTATTCGATAGACTTCGCAAATATCAATTGAAGTTGAATCCTGCCAAATGTACTTTTGGAGCCTCTTCAGGAAAGTTATTGGGTTTCATAGTCAGCAAGGACGGGATTCGAGTTGACCCGAGTAAAGTCAAAGCGATACAAGAAATGCAACCCCCGAAGACTCCAAAACAAGTAAGAAGTTTTCTGGGTAGAATCAACTTCATAGCAAGGTTCATATCACAATTGACGTCCAAGTGTGAACCGCTTTTCAAATCACTAAAGAAGAACAATCCGATTGAGTGGAATAACGAATGCCAAGAAGCGTTCGAGAAAATCAAACGATATTTATCAAATCCACCAGTCTTGATACCACCTCGATCCGGAGAACCGTTGATTCTATATTTATCCATACAGGATTCTTCATTAGGATCCGTATTGGGTCAACATGATGAGACAAGCAAGAAGGAGCATGCAATTTACTATTTGAGCAAAAAGCTTACCACATATGAAGCTAAATACTCAATAGTAGAAAAGTCCTGTTGTGCCCTTGCATGGGTAGCACATCGACTACGACACTACATGCTCAACAACACAACATTACTGATCTCCAAGACTGACCCCATTAAGTACATTTTCGAGAAACCCGCTTTATCAGGCAGGATTGCAAAATGGCAAATGCTGTTATCTGAATACGACATACAGTATGTCACCCAAAAAGCCGTAAAAGGAAGTGTGATCGCTGAATATCTGGCTGATAGAGCATTGGAGGATTACGAGCCCATGAGAATGGACTTTCCTGATGGAGATATAATGACTATAGAACAGGAAGTCGATGAAGAAAATGAAACATGGAAAATGGCATTCGATGGAGCATCTAATGCTTTGGGACAATGGATCGGAGCTATACTCATCTCTCCAAGCGGAGAGCAGTTTCCCCTCACAGCAAAAATTACATTTCCTTGTACCAACAATATAGTAGAGTATGAAGCATGTGCTATGGGACTCCAAATGGCATTGGATTTGAAAGTGCGAGATCTCCGAGTCTATGGGGATTCCGCATTAGTCATATATCAAATCAATGGAGAATGGGAGACAAGAGATTCAAAATTAATCCCTTACCAAAAGCTTATACTAGACATGAGTCGAAGATTTAACAGTATAAGTTTCCATCATCTTCCAAGGGAAGATAATCAAATCCCAGACGCTTTAGCTACTTTGGCTGCTATGTACAAGATAAGCGACCCTGAGCATACTCCTGTGTTCGAGATGAAAATAATAGATTCTCCAGCTTATTGCATGAGCATCGAAGAAGAATTGGATGGAAAGCCTTGGTATCATGATATCAAGAAATACCTCCAAGAACGAACATATCCACTAGAAGCATCAGAAAATGACAAGAAATTTCTACGAAGATTGTCAATGGGTTTTCTTTTAAACCTAGACATACTCTACAAGAAAACCCCAGACTCGATGCTACTTCGCTGTGTAGATACTCATGAAGCACGAAAGATCATGGAAGAAGTTCATTCTGGAATATGTGGAGCACACACTAGTGGTCATACCATGGCAAGACAAATAATGAGGGCTGGCTACTATTGGCTCACATTGGAAAGTGATTGTATTAATCACGTGAGAAAATGTCACAAATGTCAAATATATGCCAACAAGATCCAAGCTCCACCCACCCCTCTTAATGTAACAGCAATACCTTGGCCTTTTGCCATGTGGGGAATTGACGTCATTGGAGCCATTACCCCTAAAGCTTCCAATGGTCACAAATTCATCCTAGTGGCAATTGACTACTTCACTAAATGGGTAGAAGCTATGTCATATGCAAGTGTGACTCAAAAGGTGGTATGCCGGTTCATTAAGAAAGAAATCATTTGTCGTTATGGGCCGCCGGAATGTATCATCTCAGACAATGCCACGAACCTGAACAATGCAATGATGCAGACTTTGTGCCGGCAGTTCAAAATCAAACATCTCAATTCGGCACCTTATCGACCAATGATGAATGGTGCAGTAGAAGCGGCCAATAAAAATATCAAGAGAATTGTTGAAAAGATGATCGTCACTTACAAGGACTGGCATGAGATGTTACCTTTTGCACTACATGCTTATAGAACTTCTACCCGTACTTCTACTGGAGCAACACCTTTTTCTCTGGTATACGGTATGGAGGCTGTATTGCCCATCGAAGTTGAAATACCTTCATTAAGGGTACTAATGGATACTCAATTAAGAGAAGCAGAATGGGTCAAAGCTAGATACGAGCAATTAAATCTAATTGATGAAAGAAGAATGATAGCCCTCTGCCATGGGCAACTTTATCAAAGAAGGATGATTCGTTCTTACAACAAAAAGGTTCGCCCACGACAATTTCACGAGGGTGACATAGTGCTCAAGAAAATTTTACCCATGCAACATGATTCAAGAGGAAAATGGACACCAAATTATGACGGGCCATATGTCGTGAAGAAAGCATTTTCAGGAGGGGCACTAATTCTGACAGAAATGGATGGACGAGAATTACCGAAGCCAGTAAATTCGGATGCAGTAAAGAAATACTTTGCATAATGAAGAAATTTTCAAACAGAAGGGGAGAAGTGGATACAGGGTTACCAAAGTTTATTTGATCAAAGTTGTCAAAGAGAGCTTTCTTCTCTTACACTTTCATTATCTATCTGTACCCAAGATTTTCATATTACTCATAAATAAAAAGCCAATTTTCTTTAACTTACCTTAGATTCTCACGTTCAAAATGCTAAAGTCGCTTCTATCCAGTTCTTTTCCTTCAAATCTCACATTCTTACTAGCCTTAAGTGTGCAATAAATTATGACTTTTGAAGGAAGAATAGTAATAATTAAAACTTAGAAAAAACAAAGACCGTAGATTACTTTGATAAGCTTTATGAATTAAAACAGGTAAGATTGAGGTCCTGCTTTGCGAGCGGCACAGAACATAGGCTAACAAAGAAGAAGAAGTAACAAATCTTTGGGAGATAGCCTTGGTGGTAGCCTGAATGATCGCTTCAGAAGTCTTAACACGTCCATGTCAGCAAGAAAGAATCATACTCACGAATATCTCAACAGGGACAATTATCCAGAGAGGCATAAAGTACGAGGCGGACATTAAGGAAATTGAAGCCAAAATTTAAGAACAAATCAAGGAAAGAAGATTTTTGAAAAGAGTTAGGCTTTTGAGACAATGGACAATAGCTGGAAAGCGAGACAATGAACAACAGCTGGAAAGCAAGACAATGAACAACAGCTGGAAAGTGAAACAATGGACAACAGTTGGAAAGCATAAAGAGATTCAACGATAGAAGGCAATTACAAAGAGGATCCAGTAAAGCAAAGATATAAAAAAATAATAAATCCATCAGTTACACATGCTCTGCATTCATGCATTTCACATCATGCATGCATGGCATACAGAACAAGGATCAAATGGGAAGCGTATCCACCGCACAGTCACAGCAGTATAAGCTGACGTCTCAGTGACATCCGTTTTTACCAATCTACCGCTGGATGCACAGCTGATATAGTGGACCCAGCCCCATCAGCAATTCAAGGATAAAGTAGACAATATTGTCAAAATCCTGGTAATCAATTCAATAATCGAGGCTACACCGGGATGGACAGAATTGACGCCAGCTTAGCAGTATCCAAGATAAGAAATAGCTATGGTCAAAGATAAGCGTGGATATCGAGAAATATTGTCGTCGAAAGCAGACAATGGATTCAATAATCAAGGACTGGATCAATGTCATGCCTGATGAGATATCAAAGATAAGAAATATCTATGATACTAAAATAAAGTAGGATCCACTTTTCCGGTTAAACGGCGGATACGGTACTCCGTGACTCTCAAGTCGGTTCTCTCAGTTGCCCATAATAACTGATTCTTTCACCCCTTCTTTCTTTTACTTCCTCCTAGAAAATGGATCCTACTTTTTCCGCCTTGCGAAAGTATTTTCCTTCTCTCCCAATGAACATCCTAAAAAAGATCTACCAAGTTCGCTGTGAACGATTAAGAGCTCTGATGCATAAAGGAATCCCTGAAGATATGCGGTGGTTAATTGAAGCTAAGGTTCGTCTGGCAGGTGAAATCCCAGAGGCATTTGTGTCTTACATGCCTGGTGTTGGCAAAAGTTCTTATGCCAGAAAAAGAAGAGCGAAAAGATTACAAGTCTGCCATAAATGTGGTAGGTGGACTTGTAAGACTAGGTGTCGTTCTTTAGGAATGATCTCCAATAATCGAGAAGATAAAATACGGTTCATCAAGAATGGCTTGAGTAAGGACTCATTGGATGATATCCAATTGACTCTTGAGACGCATTCTTGTGGATCTGTGCAACGTGAAATTCTTGATTTATGGAGTATTTTTCATGAAGAACGAGACCGTTACAGTCCCGGGAATCTGACTTTAAACGACCCTGTTTGCCGGTTTGTAAGAAAGCTGGATGGGAAGCAGATCCTCGACTCATAGAAGCCGTTAATGCCGTTACTGGACGTAAAACCAGTGGAAGATGTAAGCCACAGTCACAATTACTGTACATACAGTTTGTTATATTTGGAAAAATTTGCATTTTCTTTTGACAGATGTACATGCTCCCCTAAGTGTAATCGACACGTTATCCCTTTTCATCACTATAAATGCGTGTTCTTCCTTCTGATTAAACAACAGATAAGATACCCCGTGACTTCTAAAGTCGATTATTCCAGTTTCCTGCAATAACTGATTCATTTCCCTCTTCTCTCAAATTCTTCTCTCATCAATGGATTCTACTCTTTCTGTACTGCGAAAATACTTTCCTTCCCTCCCACAAAAAGTCCTTAAAAAGATCTACCTTGCTAGATGTGAAAGAATCAGAGTTTTTACACGCAAAGGCATTCCCGACAATGTGCAGTGGATAATTGAAGCTAAGGTCCGTTTGGCGGGTGAAGTTCCAGATGCATTTATGCCCCGCATGCCCGGTTTAGGTAAAAGCCGTTATGCCAAAAGGCGAAGAGCAAAGAGACTAGGCGTGTGTTATAAATGTGGGCGATGGAATTGTAATACTAAATGTCGCTCTTTAGGATACATCTCCATAAATCGTGAAGATAAAAGAAAATTCATTAAGAATGGCCTGCGTAAGGAGTCTCTGAAAGATATCCGAGAGACTCTTGAAACGCATTCTTGTGGAAAAGTGCAAGGTGAAATTATCGGTTTATGGAGGACTTACCATAAAGAACGAAACCGTTACAGTCTTGGGAATGTGATTTTAAACGACCCCGTTTGTCAGTTTGTAAGAAAACTAGATGGGAAGCAAATCCCCGACTTATAGAAGGCATTGAAGCCATTACTGGACATGAATTAGTGGAAGATGAGAGCCACAGTCATGATTGCTGTACATATAAGCTGTCATTTGTCTTTTCTTTTGGCAATAATGTACTTACTTCCGTAAGTGTAATAAACGCATTATCCTTTCATCACTATAAATGCGTGTTCTTCCTTCTGGATACGGTACTCCATAACTCCCAAATTCAGTTATTTCCATTTCCTACAATCACTAATTTCTTTCTTTTTCTCTTAAATGCCTCATTCATCAATGGAGCCTTCTCTTTCCGCTCTACGAAAATATTTCCCTTCTTTCCCAATAAATGTTCTTAAAAAGGTTTATCAAGCTAGATGTGAACGATTCCGACTATTTATGCACAAAGGCATTCCTGATAATGTGCGATGGCTAATCGAAGCTAAAGTTCGTTCGGCTGGTGAAGTTCCAGATGCGTTCTTTCCCCGTATGCCCGGCTTTGGTAAAAGCGTTTATGCCAAAAAGAGAAGAGCAAAGAGGCTAGGCGTCTGTCACAATTGTGGATGGTGGATTTGCGGCAATAAATGTCGTTCTCCAGGAGTGATCACCAGAAATCGTAATGATAGAATAAAATTCATCAAGAATGGCTTGCGTAAGGAATCTCTGGAAGATATCCGAGAGGTTCTTGAAGCGCATTCTTGCGGAATAGTGCAATTTGAGGTTGTTGGATTATGGATAATTCTCCAAAAAGAACGAGAACGTTACAGTCTTGGGAATCTGACCCTAAACGACCCTGTTTGCCAGTTTGTGAAAAAGCTAGATGAGATGCAAATCACTGATTCATAGAAAGCATTGAAGCCGTTACTGGACGCAAAGCCAGTAGAAGACGGAACAAGGTCACGATTACTGTACGTGCTAGCTGTCGCTTTTGAAATTTTCCTCCCCTTTTGGTAATAATGTATCCACTCCTGACATGAACCAAAGTCACGATTACTGTACGTGCTAGCTGTCGCTTTTGAAATTTTCCTCCTCTTTCAGCAATAATGTATCCACTCTTGACATAAGCCATAGTCACGATACTGTACATGCTAGCTGACGCTTTTGAAATTTTCCTCCCATAATGTACCCACTCCTGACATGAGCTATAATTATGACTACTGTATATACCTGCCACTTTTGAAATTTTCCTTCTCATCCGACAATCATGTACCTACTCCTGACATAAGCTACAATCGCGACTACTGTACATGCTAGCAGCTATTTTGAAAATTTTCCTCCTCTTTTAACGATAGTGTACCCATACCTGACCAGAGTCATACCCGTGACTACTATGAATAGCTGGCAATAATGTATCCATTCTTGAAAAATAAAATTATTGCCTTATCTCTTCATCTCTATAAATATATCCTCTTTTCTCACAAGGGTAAGGATAGGAATGGAGAAAACCCCAACTCGTAAATCCCGAAGTATTTGTGTATTTTCTGGGGCTTTTCCAGGAAAAGATGAAGAGTATTTAAAAGCAGCCAACCATTTGGGTAGAGTATTAGCTGAGCGAAAAATACATTTAGTTTATGGAGGAGGTAGTGTCGGATTAATGGGAGGTGTAGCATCAGCAGCATCTCTAGGAGGAAGTCAAGTTCTGGGCATTATCCCTGGACCTCTGAAATTTATTTCTGGGGGCACGATTGGAGAAGAATTAGTGGTTAAAAATTTACAAGAGCGTGTGTTACAAATGCTTTTAAATGCTGATGCTTTTATCGCTCTACCAGGTGGTTTTGGCACATTGGGAGAAGTCTTTCAAATTGCTTCCATGGCCCAACTTAATTTGCATAAGAAACCCATTGGGCTTTTAAATGTTAACAATTTCTTTACAGGTCTGATAGCTTTTATGGATTATGCTATGCAGAAGAATTTTATATCAAGAGTGGCACGGCGAATCATAATATCCGCAACAACTGCTGAAGAATTGCTAGATAAAATACAAGCTTTTGTTCCTGAACCAGATCCAGCAATGATTCAGATAGACTGGACGCGACAGTCTTTCCCGAACAGTTCGATCCCATAATAGTCCTCTACTAACCCTGTTGAAATATTGTGGAAGAAGAAGTGATCCGATCCGTTTTGCTTGTCCTTTAGTTTTATTATCAGCATTTTCTTTCGTGTTTTAGTTTTTCTTTCAGGGAATTTCTTTTTTTATCTTATAAGATAGTCTCGTCCATGCTGATATTAAAACCATAGGACAATGACTTTAGGTTGGAATGGCTGAGTAAAGAGTAATTTTTATTGCTCTTGAGACGCATCCTATTAGGTCTACTAGGCATAACATTTTAGGATAGTTAAGCTTCAACCTTATTTGGATGACATATCTCTCAAGCGAATCTATATTTACTAAAGAAAATATTAGATGAACCTTGGATATTGATTCCAAACATCCGTTCCCTTTACATAATTTGTTAGCGATATTGTCATCATCAAGATTCACTCATTTTATCGAAGTCTAAAATTTCGCACTCGCCTATTATGCAAATTCACACTTTCGAAGAAGATTATTCCAATTCTAATTGCTTTCATATAAATTTCGCTCGAGGTTCAAGGAGATTTCCTTAACCTCATTCCATCAATTTTCCTTCAAACGATAGGAGAGTTCCTATCGTCGAGGTTCTAAGGAAGGGCCCTTAACCTCAAATCATCAATTTTTCTTCAAACGATAGGAGAGTTCCTATCGTCGAGGTTCTAAGGTAGGGCCCTTAACCTCAAAATCATCAATTTTCCTTCAAACGATAGGAGAGTTCCTATCGTCGAGGTTCTAAGGTAGGACCCTTAACCTCATTCAATCAATTTTACTTCAAGCGATAGGAGAGTTCCTATCGTCGAGGTTCTAAGGTAGGACCCTTAACCTCAAAATCATCAATTTTCCTTCAAACGATAGGAGAGTTCCTATCGTCGAGGTTCTAAGGTAGGGCCCTTAACCTCAAAATCATCAATTTTCCTTCAAACGATAGGAGAGTTCCTATCGTCGAGGTTCTAAGGTAGGACCCTTAACCTCATTCAAACAATTTTCCTTCAAACGATAGGAGAGTTCCTATCGTCGAGGTTCTAAGGTAGGGCCCTTAACCTCAAAATCATCAATTTTCCTTCAAACGATAGGAGAGTTCCTATCGTCGAGGTTCTAAGGTAGGACCCTTAACCTCATTCAAACAATTTTCCTTCAAATGATAGAAGAGTTCCTATCGTCGAGGTTCTAAGGTAGGACCCTTAACCTCAAAATCATCAATTTTCCTTCAAACGATAGGAGAGTTCCTATCGTCGAGGTTCTAAGGTGGGACCCTTAACCTCATTCAAACAATTTTCCTTCAAACGATAGGAGAGTTCCTATCGTCGAGGTTCTAAGGTAGGGCCCTTAACCTCAAAATCATAAATTTTCCTTCAAACGATAGGAGAGTTCCTATTGTCGAGGTTCTAAGGTAGGACCCTTAACCTCAAAATCATCAATTTTCCTTCAAACGATAGGAGAGTTCCTATCGTCGAGGTTCTAAGGTAGGGCCCTTAACCTCAAAATCATCAATTTTCCTTCAAACGATAGGAGAGTTCCTATCGTCGAGGTTCTAAGGTAGGACCCTTAACCTCATTCAAACAATTTTCCTTCAAACGATAGGAGAGTTCCTATCGTCGAGGTTCTAAGGTAGGGCCCTTAACCTCAAAATCATCAATTTTCCTTCAAACGATAGGAGAGTTCCTATCGTCGAGGTTCTAAGGTAGGACCCTTAACCTCATTCAAACAATTTTCCTTCAAATGATAGAAGAGTTCCTATCGTCGAGGTTCTAAGGTAGGACCCTTAACCTCAAAATCATCAATTTTCCTTCAAACGATAGGAGAGTTCCTATCGTCGAGGTTCTAAGGTGGGACCCTTAACCTCATTCAAACAATTTTCCTTCAAACGATAGGAGAGTTCCTGTCGTCGAGGTTCTAAGGTAGGACCCTTAACCTCAAAATCATCAATTTTCCTTCAAACGATAGGAGAGTTCCTATCGTCGAGGTTCTAAGGTAGGACCCTTAACCTCAAAATCATCAATTTTCCTTCAAACGATAGGAGAGTTCCTATCGTCGAGGTTCTAAGGTGGGACCCTTAACCTCATTCAAACAATTTTCCTTCAAACGATAGGAGAGTTCCTGTCGTCGAGGTTCTAAGGTAGGACCCTTAACCTCAAAATCATCAATTTTCCTTCAAACGATAGGAGAGTTCCTATCGTCGAGGTTCTAAGGTAGGACTCTTAACCTCAAAATCATCAATTTTCCTTCAAACGATAGGAGAGTTCCTATCGTCGAGGTTCTAGGGTAGGACCCTTAACCTCAAAACAATCAATTTTTCTTCAAACGATAGGAGAGTTCCTATCGTCGAAGTTCTAAGGTAGGGCCCTTAACCTCAAAATCATCAATTTTCCTTCAAACGATAGGAGAGTTCCTATCGTCGAGGTTCTAAGGTAGGACCCTTAACCTCATTCAAACAATTTTCCTTCAAACGATAGGAGAGTTCCTGTCGTCGAGATTCTAAGGTAGGACCCTTAACCTCAAAATCATCAATTTTACTTCAAACGATAGAAGAGTTCCTATCGTCGAGGTTCTAAGGTAGGACCTTAACCTCAAAACAATCAATTTTACTTCAAACGATAGGAGAGTTCCTATCGTCGAGGTTCTAAGGTAGGACCCTTAACCTCAAAATTATCAAATTTTCCCTTCAACGATAGGAGAGTTCTTATCGCAGAGGCTCTAAAAAAATTTTCCTTAACCACATAGTTTAGGCGGCGAGAAGGTTCTCAATGGCTAGCTAAGACGGACGAAATTTGGTAACTACTTTGCATACATCATGTCCCATGAGGCATGCAAAGGGGGGCAGCTGTTGACACCCAATTTCGTCCGGCCTTTTTTAAAAAAAAAAAAAAAAAAAATTAAAAAAAAAAAAAAACTAATTAAAAAAATTATTATTATTATTATTATTATTGCTAAAAAATTTTAATTATGTTAATTAGTTTAAAATATATTTTTATTTTGAGAAGATTTCATTTAAAATAATATATGTGTGAATATGTATGTGTTTGGAATAAAAATAAAATTTCAGAAAAAAATGACAAAAAAATTAAAAGTTTGAGGTAAAAATGACAAAATTGAGAAGTTTCGGATAAAATTGACAAATTCTGAAAGTTTCAGGAGCTTTGGGTAATTTTTCGCGTCAATTTTGGGCCTAAACGGACGTTTCTAGCCCAAATTGACAGAAAACGTTAAAATTGTCAAAATCAGAAGCTTCTGAGCTTATCCAGAGCTGGAGTAACGTAAAGGACTGAAACTGTCATTTTACCAATTTAAAAGATAAGCTTGATATTTTTTATTAATTTATCCGTCCACAGTTCAGCTAAGCTCCTTCTATAAATACCCCCCCAAATTCAGTGCTGAACACACAGAAAATCAGAGAAAAAAGTTCAGAGCTCCGTTTTAAAAATAGAGAAAATTACAGCCTTATTCCCTAGCCTCTCCTCCTTCTGCCAGAAAGTCTCAAAATTTTATTTTTCTACGATTTGACCATCTCTTTCGTTTAATCTCCTTCGTTGTTCTCTCTCTCTCTCCTCTCGTTTTCTCTCTCTTTCTCCTTCTGCCGTCACGCTGTCCCGCTGCCGACGCCGTCGCCGGTCGCCGTTTGCTCCCACGCCGTCCCGCCGCCGTCTTTTTCTCCTTTCCGTTTTCCTTCCGCCGCGTTTCTTCTCTCCCTCCGCCGGCTGCTGCCTGCGGCTCCTCCGCCGCCCTCCGCCCACGCCGCCGTCGCCCCTCCGCCCACGCCGCCGTCGCCCCTCCGCCCACGCCTCGCCGCCCCACGCCCGTGCTCGCCTCCCTGCCGTGCCAGCTGCGCTTCGTCGCGTTTTCTGTTTTCCCAGCAAAACAGAATTTCAAATTCATTTCCCAAGGGTAAAACCTCCTTTCAGTCCTTCATCTTTTCAATTCTTTTCATTTTGGTCACTAATCTTTTTATTTTGTTTTTTTTTTCAGAATTAATTACTAACTTTATTTTTTTACTTGTGTATTTATTTGTTTATTATTGTTATTGTTACTAACCTTTTTTTTTTTTTTTGTTATTATTAACTTGTTAACTAACTTACTAACAACTAACTTTTAACATTATTATTGTTACTAACCTTTTAATTTTTGCATTATTACTAACTTTTATTATTGTTAATTAATTTAATCAACTTGGTTAATTAACAATTAATTAATTTGGCTAAATTTTATTATTGTTGTTAATTAATTAATTTAATTAACTTGACTAACTTTTTATTATTGTTGTTAACAATTAATTTAATTAAACTTGGCTAATTTTTATTATTGTTGTTAATTAATTTAATCTAACTTTTTACTAACCTTTTTTATTGTTATTAACTAACTAATCCAACTAATCTAACTATATTAATTGTGCTAACTTTTATTATTATTGTGTTATTAAAGTGGATGGCCAAAAAGCCCCACTTTATTAATTGAATTTTTTTTTTATGATTAAAAGATAAAAAAAGGAATTTTATGTGAATAATTTTCTAAAGGCTAATAAAAATTACTTTTTTTTAATTTTGAAACAAAGTTTTTATTCCTTTTAATAAACAAACATAATGAAATAATTCAAAAAATAAAATAAATAAATAAATAAACATAAAATCATTCTTTTAATACATCTTTAAAATTAATAATTAATGAAATATAAAAAAAATTTAAAACTCCATGACCAAATGATCCGCCAGGATCCATGGCTCGGAAATATTTTTAAATAAAATATATAAATAAATTTTTTCTTTATAAAAAAATAAAAAAAAACTTTAGACTAATATATTAATTATCTATTAATATATAATTTTTTTTTTAGTTTTCTTTATTAATAAAAAGAATAAAAAGCGTAAAATTTTTGGGTTAATATTTTTCAGTAATATTTTATTTATTTCTTTTAAAATAATAAAATATAACTTTTTTTAGTTTTCTTTATTAAAAAGAATAAAAAGAGTAAATTTTGGGTTAATATTTTTCAGTAATATTTTATTTATTTCTTTTAAAATATAGCTTTTTTTAGTTTTCTTTATTAATAAAAAGAATAAAAAGAGTAAATTTTGAGTTAATATTTTTCAATAATATTTTATATATTTCTTTTAAAATATAATTTTTTTTAGTTTTCTTTATTAATAAAAAGAATGAAAAGAATAAAAATTTTGGGTTAATATTTTATTCAGTAATATTTTACTTATTAAAAGATATAACTTTTTTGTTTTCCTTTATAAAAATCTTAATCAAATAATTTCAAAATAATACAAAATAAAACAAAAATAATTGAATTTTCTCTTAAATATTTTTGACTTATTGATTAGATATATTTTCAGAAATATAAATTAAAATTAAAAAAAAATATTTCATCAAACAAAGAAGAATATAAAAAATAAAAATATCAAGACTTTTGTTTTAAAATACATATAAGTTTTCGGTTAAATAATCTTTTATTCCAAAATAAATTAAATAAATATCAAAACTTTTCTTCTTTTGTTTAAAATATACATATAAATTTTTGATTCTCTTAATAAAACAATTACTTTTGGTTAATCTTTTATAAAAAAAAAAATAATAAAAAAATAATAAAAAATAATAAAAAAAATAAAAAATTTTTAGTTCATGGTATATTGGCTGGAAACTGTCTCGTGCCCGCTTTTGAGCTGCTTCACCTGGTGAAGAGGGTCTGGCTGAGTAACAACGCCCCGTACCATGATCAAAATTTTTATTTTTAAACTCTTTAATTCTTTTAAATTAACTTCTTATTAAATAAAAATTAATTATTATTTTTTTAATTCTTTTATAAATTGAGTAATCCTTTAAAATAATAAATATCTTTCATTAAACAAGAAAACAAAAAAAGTAAACAAGAAAAAAAAAAGAAAGATAAGAAAAATAAAAGAAAGATAAGAAAGAAAAATAAAAGAAAGATAAGAAAGAAAAGAAAGATAAAAAAAATAAAAAAAAAGATAAGAAAAAGAAAAGAAAGAAAGAAAAGAGAAGAAAAATAAAAGAAAGATAAGAAAGAAAAATAAAAGAAAGATAAGATAAAGAAAAGAAAGGAAAGATAAGAAAAAGAAAAGAAAGATAAAAGAAAGAAAAAGAAAAAGAAAAGAAAGAAAGAAAAGAATAAAAAAGAAAGAAAAGAAAAAAAAGGGTAAAAATAAGTAAAAAAGAAGAAAAAAAAAGAAGTAAAAATATAAAGATAAATTTTTAGTTAGTATTAAAAATCATTCATAAACAAAAAGAATTACCATTTAAAAATTAATTTCATAATAATAAGAATTAAATAATTACGATAAATCAATTTCCATATCCGGATGATCCGGCAGGATCTACGGTTTGGAAAATATCAAACTTTTTAAAATAAATAAATTAAATAAAAAGATAAAAATCCATATTTTTATACAATATGGATAAAATTGTTTAAAATTTCACCAAATTCCGTGTCCAAATGACTCGGCAGAGTCCATGGTTCGGAATCAAAATCTTCCGTGTCCAAATGACTCGGCAGAGTCCATGGTTCGGAAGTATCAAATTTTATATAAATTAATTTAAAAATCCGCATCCGATTAATTCAGTTAAAATTTCTAGTTTGAAAATTAACTGAATATTTTCTAAAAGCAAAGCAAAACAAAATTAAAATCAACTAAGGTGCCAATTTTGGGCGCTATAACAAAGTTGTTTTAGCGTAACCGTACTCCCGATCCCCGAACTCTCGCAGACCAATTTTAAGGTGTCCAATCGACCTAGGTGAAACAGATTGGTGGCGACTCCCGAAAACCCGACGTTGCCACAGACATCAATGCAAATGGGAAAATCTTGAATCTTCAAAGTTGTACCAAGCCGTTGGTACCATGTTGCTACTACTACATAATATCACACACTGAGCTGTCGATGTCATGCCGTAACTACTACCAAATATCCTTAGGATAATTTCCCAAGCTCTACTATATTGCAAGCATGTAAAACTTTATTGCAATGCATATGAACAAACTGATCCACTTAGGATGATTCCCTAGGTTTCATCACACCATGAACAATCTTCAAACTTCAAGTTATCATCAACTTCATCCCTTCACCAATCCAAATGCTCCACCTTGCCAAGCATTGTACCATATGTTCCATCATGCTAGAACTAAACTATTAGCTCTGATACTACTTATTGGGAAAAATTCTCCTTCATCCATCACACACAATGAAACAAAAACATGATCAAACAAGCACACATAAATTTAACGTGATTCAGTTCTAAACTAACCTACATCCACAAATAAAAGAAATTTACTTAGATAAAAATATAGTGATTATAGTAAAAGTATGTCATTAGTTTTTTACGTTGACCTATGAATCTTTTACACATTACTGATAACTCTAATATCTTGCCTTCACACATTTTTAATATATGAGAATTACAACAAATTTTCCATCCTACTCTTCCCCAATTTTAGACATCTCTAACTTTTGAAAATCTTGATTTCTTGCCTCCACACCACATTGCATCTTTTCTTATACTCAAAACTCTACCATAATATACCTTTTTATAGGCAGCACATAAACTCTAAACAAATAGGAAAACTAAAATCAAATCCTAAATAAACCCTAAATCCTTAAGCTTTTTGGATTTGGGCCAACAAACTCAATCATAACTATAACATTGTGTATAGTCCAAGGAAAACTAGGACTTTTTCATTTTTTTATTTTTTATTCACAAAAACACTTACAAAGTGTATTTGTGTGTCTTTGAAGAGTTGGGGGTTTGGTTTTGCCTATTTCCTAAAATTTGGTGGGTTTGGCACAAAACACTTGCCAAAAATCCAAAAACTATTTTTAAAAACATTTTCCAAAACAGGTAGGTATTTTCTATTGATTTTTCTTTTCTCTGGTTAGATACAGAAAAAATTCATAAAAAAGTAATTAGTTTCCAAAAGTATTTTATGTAAGTGCCTATTAACTAGATAGAGTATTAGCTTTCAAATGACATTGGTTCTGAATAAAAAAAATAACAAAAATAAAAAATAAAAAATAATGGATTATTTTTAATGGGAGAAGTATAGATAAAACATATTTCATTTTTACAGATTTTTTTTCTGAAACTAATGCCATTTGTGAACTAATACTATAACTATAATAGTCAGTTGAATAACATTTTTTATAACGTAATTAAATTTTTATTAGTTTTTTACTTACCCAACCAAAAAAAATGAAATTTGATTAATTATTAATCTTATGTAGTAGTACTGAATTTTAAATTGTATTGATTCATGATAAAAAAATCATAAAAATAAAAATAAATTATTTTAAACTAGTCTTATTTAAGAGTAAATGAAAACTCTTGAAATAATTTCTCCTTCTTCTAGTAAGAGAAAAAAATATATATACTTCCCACAATGCCACGTTGAAATAAACAAAATCCAAGTAGCGGCCAAGGCCTGTTAGCTGGTAAGCCTGGTATGAACTGGGATCAGTTGCCGTGGAGACTTCGACAAGCCTGAGCGTGCAAACAAAGGTTCTTCCTCTTCTGACTTCAACCATGGCCATGGTGGTTAATTTTATGCAACTAACAAAAATTTAGTTCAAGATACTTTAGGAGACAATTTTTTTTTTAATCTTTCCACAACTTTAGGGCTAGTAAGAAAAGTTCGAGAAGTTTTGGTGGAATTATAGTTTGTCTAATTATATTTTATAGGCCTTTTTTTTCCCCTGAGGTACAGGAAGAAGAAAAAAATGAAAGAGATATTATTTTACATTTATATAGAGAAAAACTAATACTTTAAGCTGTTAACTAGTTGTCAACTTAACCATTATTGATAGTCTAAAACTATTAAAAGACATACACAGTATAGTTTAAATTATAATTTAAAAAATTGAGCAAACACTGTTATAAAAAAGTTTTAGGGAATAACACATTCAATCATAAAATTTTGATCATTTTTCTGTTTATGTCTTAAAACTTTACAAATTTCTATTTAAATCCTAAAATTTTCAAAACGTGTAAATAATTAGTTTTAAGTCATTAGTTACCTGTTCTGAGATTAAGTTTAGAAGGGGTAAACTTGTAATTTAATCCAAACTATGCTCGCAATACTCTTTTAATCATCTTGTGGAAAGCCTAATGTCAATTTTGCCCCTGTTACTAAGTAGTCACATATATTTTTCCCATAAACTAGAAAATGACAAACTTCTAACATTAATTTGGCAAGTAGAATACTTCGCTTCGTTAACTGGGCAACATCCATAAATAACAAAGTTTTGGTCTTTTTTATCCAAACAGATATATAAAAAATGACTGGTAACATCAGAACACAAATTAGTTATTAGAATCATTATTCAAAAGTAAAAAGCTGGACTAAAACTATTATATTTATTATTATTGTCATTGTTGTTGTTGTTTATGAAAAGAAAGTGTCATTATCGATGGGTTTTTTTACTAATTAAAAGAGCATAGTGTATCATTTGTAAGTTAAAGACAGGTAAAATATCGGATATGATGACTCGGCCTAAGATTCAAAATCGGTTTTAGGACGTATCTCCCAAATTGCTTTATGAGTTTCATTTTCATAAAAAGGTTTTTTGTAGATTTAGAACAAATGACAAAAAAAATAAAAAATGGTCCCAAAGATTCTGAATGCTTTGTTTTCCGGGACCGTCTACACTTTAGAGTCATATTCTGAAGACTTTTATATGTCTAAAAGGAGACAACGATTTCAAGACTTTAACGCCTGTAAAAGCTCCCCTTTCTAGAGCGGATCTTTTTGCATTGCAAAAGTGGAAGCACACTGATGAGTGGACATGGCGGCCAACGCAACGTTTTACTGCATGATTTGTTGCTACAGAGGAGGGGGAAAAAAAGAAAAGAAAATGCATGCATCTAGTAGATCTCAATTAATTATCTATATCATAACTTATTCTTAATTTGTTCTAATGTTTGGTTTAATCTCATATTTAAGCCGGCTAAGACATCGTTTGCAACTTGCATTTGATTGCGCATATATAGAAAAAGGTAGCTTGAAGAACTAACTAAAAGCATTAAAGAAAAAGAGACTTTCATACTTCATTTCATAAAGCACTCGTACAACATGATATGTATTCATAAATCCCACTTGTTATAGCAAAACAGCCAAATAGCCAACTAACCAAGTTACCAACTAATCGGGTGAACCAGTCTTTTAAATAATCAGGAACAAGGTACCTACGCAAAAAGATATTTTTAGGATCCCAAATGATGTTTTTGTGGGGAACAACCATTCAACAATCAAATTAGCTCTCTGATAGTGTTTGAAGTAGTTATGAAAAGTAAGCTTTTAAAATGTACCTTAGAAGTGTCATGAAACTCCCATTTTATAAAGTTAGATGTCATCTGTGCGTATTAAGGAGTCTCTTTAATATTATATTCCTTTCATTATGGGCTTTTAATCCGTGGTTACTTCTATACTTGTTGTCAATCTACTAGACTGAGCTCCATATAAGATGGGTCCCAATGGGCACCTTTCCCGGTCTTGGCTCTGGCATTAGACTCCAAGCCCAGTATGGTATCAACATGTTTCTCTTTTAAAAAAGTGGGATATCGGTCCTACAATTTACAAGGCCTATGTGCGGAAAACAATGTTTCTTTCAATAGAGGAAGGTGGAACGATGCCTATCAAAGAGGCTAAATGACGTCTATTCAAAGAGGAAGGGACCAAATGTTGCTTGCTAGATGCATATCCTTTCATTACAGTAAAGTAGGAGTCAAAATGATGCCTCACAAATATGTGTTATGAGCAACTAGAAGGCATGTAACTCTTGTGATAATCGAAGGCCATGTGCCGCCTCGTAGTTGGCCCTTGTCATAGGTAATGATGGTGACAGTTTTCAAAACAGGAGTTGAAGAGACCCCTTAGGGTTATAAAAAAACTTGTGCTTCACCATTCATCTCTTATCATTCTAGTTGGTTCTCAAAATATTTCAAATTCCATTGCTCCTTGATACATACTTTTGTATGTTTTTCTTCAATGACCATCCGGTGCTTTAACACTACTAATCCTATCATTACCATTATCTAAGCTTCAAGTTTAAGATAAATCTTATTCCTTTTGCATTTACTTTTTTATTTCATTTCTTTTATTTTTATTTTTATTTTTTCAATGGTGACTGACCACTATCCTCGATGCCATCTAATGGCATTTTATTTTCTTCTTTTCACCAGATGGTTTGTAAATCTACATTAGGAAATACAGCTACAAAATGCCCTGTTGTTCTCCACCATAGAGTCCTTTGATGGAAATGAGAACGTGAAGGCATCAATTCCATCATTACCATTATTTAAGCTTCAAGTTTAAGGTAAATCTTATTCCTTTTGCATTTACTTTTTTATGTCATTTTTTTTCGATGCCGACTGGCAACTATCCTCGATGTCATCTAACAGCAATTTCTTTTCTTCTTTTCCCCAGATGGCTTGTAAATCTACATTAGGAAATACACCTGTAAAATGCCTTGTTATTCTCCATCATGGAGTCCTCTAATGGAAAGGAGAACGTGAAGGAATCAATCTCCCCTTGCCTGGACTAGTTGTCCAATACCAAAGATACTTTAACAATTGAGGTGATGAAGATTGCCTGCAAAGGTATTTTTAGCCAATAGGAGTTGGGGCTCGCCTTTCTAAATGTTATGCTTAAGTCCTTGATGCCCAAAATTGTTGTATCACTATTTTCCCAGCCCAGCCTATGCTTCCCTCTTCACCCCCATCATCTTTTAGTTTTGTAAGTTCTACCATATTCCCCCCCTTTTACCTTCCTCTGAACTTTTTCACCCACTTGAATGCCTTTATTATCTCCTTCTATCTGGCAAAGGTCACCCTTATTCTAGAAGCCTTCATCAAGTTCTACACCCTCACTTTATCCAAGAGGTCTGTCATCTTCCACATTGCTCCAATACCCTATGGGTGAAAAAATTGTTTACCTTTACCTTGTGCAAGGATTCTTGGGGTCAATGGAAAATGTGATACTTTTGTACCCTCAGTGACCCAATTAGTAGTACTTTGTGAGTAGAGCAATCTCCACCAACTTGATCTTAATAATTGAACCATGTTATTCGATGGAAGAAGACGTGCCACTACTGCTAACATAGTTGGAGGGGATCGTGGGCAATGAGAAGTATGAGGGCATCTTCCCTTTGCCTTACCAAAGGATGGATGAGACAATGCTTCATTACATAGGCATAAGTCGAGCCCACTTGATCTAAGAGTGGGTGAAGAATCCCTACAATTGGATTTCAAGGGCAAGAAGGCTGTTACACATGACCTCTAAATTGGCTTAGAAGGTGCAGAGAGGTCAACAAATCATATTGATATACTTGCTTGCATTATTTACTTAAATGTATTAAGCTTTCTTATGCCTTCTTTTTGCAGACATGGGTCATGTATTAAATATGCTAAAAAAAATAGAAGAGACTAGTATAGGGCATTTACAAGTCCAGGAAGTTGAAATCTATGCCTCATTGGTCGTGCACTTCTTGGAACCTTATGTCAAGGCCCTCCCAACGCATGTGACTTCTTCTTGTAGAAATGTTTAGCATTTTAGTTAGAAAAGCTCTAACAAATTTTTTTTTTCAGTTGCTCCCCTAAAAAAATCCAAGAGAAAAGATCTAGTGGCCTTACTTGTTACTGTCTTATCAACTATTTCTATTCCACCTCTATCCATTTCCATAATAAGGGTCATTCCTATAAGGGCCAACAATAAGGGTTGTTCATCGAGTAAGTCTAGGGGATCCTCTCGATCTCACTTTCTTGAGATCCTCTCGATCTTTTTTCCTCCTAGAAGTAGATCAATCTTTTCTTCTAGCCATAATTGCTGATGCCCGAGTGGGCAGAGCAGCAATGAAAGATAATGGAAAATAAAGGAATCTCACCAAATTGCTTATTCAACCTGTAGTTGGCCATAGGGGAAGTTGATCATGGAAGACAAAAGGAACCTTCATTGGCATATCTTGGAAGGGCTTCGTCTTCTAAAATATTGCCATCATTTAGCTCATTTTCCTCAAGGGGATGTTATTGTTTTAGGGTCGGTGACAGCCAGCCTTTTTTAGGTGAGAATTTTATCTTTTAGCTTTTTCATATTCAAAATTTTTCTTTAATGTGAATTTTACTAACCGTTTGGCATTTGTAAGAAGCCCTCATGATCTTTACCATTAGAGAGTGGCACACTTTTTTATAGGACAGGCTCTAACAAGCGATTACCATCGTCAATGAGTTGTAGAAAGGGAAGACAAGCATTTAGAAAGAGTTGTTTGCTCAGTCTCAGCTAGCGACTGAAAGGGATCAACTTCGGTAACAACTTGCTTCCAAGGACAAGCTTCCAAGTGACTGTGACAACAAAATAATAGAGCTAGCTACAACCATTTAGTAGTATTAGTAAAATGAGGCTACTAAAGAGAAGGAGTTAAAATTTCTCCAAGGACTTCTCAGGGACCTTGAGAAGAAGTTAGTTGAGGTCAAGTCTGGCCTCTAGACTGAGCTACAAAGGGGTGACATGTGGGTTGCCTCCCTCTCTGAGTGGGTCATTAAGGCTGAGGGGTTAACAAGGAGTTTGAAGGAGGTGCAATCAAAGAAGTTCTAGCAATTACACTCAAAGACCAACTAGAGATTCATAAAGCTCAAAAAGATTAATGGAAGGCTATAAGATGGCCTCGACAAAGCTACAATAAATGAATACCACAAAGGCTTCCTTTTCTATCAGTACAAAGTGGGGGAAAAAGTGATTCCCTCTTTATAATCATGTAGATAACCCTAACAGTAGGTTTGAGATTCTGATGGTTATCTCTCATGATGTATGAGGCCTATCTCACCACCTGTCATAAGCCAGGGCCTCGGTCATTTTTGTCTCACCTACGGGGCCTCTCTTCTTGCTTTTTTTTTTCAAATTAAATCAAGACGAAATACATACTCCTTCATATTTTCTTCTTAAATTAGCTCATCAATAAGATCCTTCAATTTCCAACATTTATTTATTTCATGGCCCTTATCCTTATGATAATGATGATACTTCTTTGGGTTCTTGTTGGCCTTCAGATTCATGGGTTAGGGTCACTTGGTCTCTATGTTGTGCCTTTCCAGGCTACACATTATAATGACCCAAGTTTAGAACCAATCAATGAAACATCTACCCACACCACATAAGCTATCCTTCATGAAAAGGATAAGTGCTAAATGCTTATGCTCTAAAACTTAAGCCTACATATCTACATATGGCTTCTCATATTTCTCACATGTAGGATATGAGAGTGTTACAAACTCCCTCTGTTTTATACCCAATGTCCTCGTTGGGGTCTCTAGGGTTACTTAGTCCCTTAAACTAGTAATCTCTCTAATTGAATTACTTGGCTAGAGCCAAGTAACCTATTGTAGGGTTTTAGGAGCCAAACAAGCACAGCGAAAACTAATTGAAACCCTTCAGGATCTAAGTTAAATAGAGTAAATCAGGTGTTAAAAATTTGTATACATAGTCGGCTGAAATCTTTCACCCAACTGTTAAGTCGAATCACAAACTTGAACAGTTGATGTATTCAAGATCTCTATAGCATCCACACGAACCACTCGGATCATTAAGCAACAAAGGAAAGTATCAAAATATATGATTCACATGTAGGGAACCTTAATGACCTTAGGTCGAAGGACTACATATACCATGATCACTATGATAATCATTTATAACATTCATATTACGATCCATATAGTGTTTTCATGGTGGGTCGGTCTAGTACACAAGTTCTCTAACTTGTACTCATATATAGATTACATATCTCATATTAGTCTCTCCACATATACTAGTCTTTATGTATTATTGCAACCCACTTTACAATAATACTAAACTAGGGACGTTTAAAAAAACTATTATTCTAGGATCATAATTATATTTGATTATGTCACACAGAAACAAAACAACAAACACAATTATTGGAATAATGCCTCAACAAAATATGATCACTCAATGTGAAAAATACAATCATCTCCTGATTGGCTTTTGGGCACAACGCTAACACTTCTCTAATCTAGGATTAGCCTGGTAGATGATGCATGTGCACACCTAGTACGTTACATCATGACGATCCCAGGAATCAGTTAACGGAACATCTGCCCATATTATATATGTTTTCCTTTATAAAAAGAATAAGCGTTCAGTGCTCATGTTTGGGAACTTGAGCCTATATATCCATATAAAACTTTCCACTTTTCTTCCATATGAGATATGGGGGTATTGCATAGATGATATTTACCCAAGAACTGTCATTGTGGTGTATATGAGGTCTTCTTTCCTTAACCTCTCATTTTAGATGAAGGCCCATTATCTTTCACCTTTGGTTGCTTCTTCTGTGAGGTTGACTTCTTGAGCTCCTACACACGCATATACCCTGTGGCCTGATCTAGAAGCTTTTCAATATTCCCCAAATGTTTTTCATGCAGAACCCACACCAACAGGGAATCTCTCATCAAGTTTTGGGTTATTATAATAAGATGTAATTCAGGAGAAAAATCTTGTACTTGGATCGTCTTTATGTTAAAATGTTAAACATATCAAAATGTGACTTATCGTATTATAGTCAATCAACTTCCTAGGAAGTGGCATTGAAAGGTTTGTAATAGATCTCGAAAAAAGTGGAATTACCGATCCCTATTCATTCCAAACTATACCATCGTCACTCTTATTAAGGTCAAACAGAAAGCTCTACACCTAACTGCATTTATGGCCCATTCTAGCCTCATTAAGGTAATATATCACTATAGGTGATTAACAAGTCCATCAATCCATTGTAGGGATCAATTTTGGACATCTAGAAGCCCTAAGAAGTCGATGCATTGTTGATACCATTGATGAAGGGTTGATCTACATGTAGGTAATATCCTTTAAGGCAGATGACTTTTAACTCCCTCCTTAAGAGCCATTGTTAGTGCCATCCTGATCTCCTACTAAATCATGACCTTCAATCGCTCAAATAAGGGATGTTGGAGGGCTTATAATTGGTCATCTTCAAGATGGTGGGAACTTTACCTTTTTCAAATTCTTAAGGGGTAATGGAAGCTTATCCTTAGTGGTTCATTGCCCAGTTTCTTGGATGTGGGAAGCTCTCACCTGCTCATGAGGATTCTGCCTCCATTGATGGTGTTCTCATTGTCTAATTGATTCTAGTTACATCGAGTTATTTTCATATTCACCATATCATTCCCACAAATGACGTTAAATTTATAGCTAAATAGTTAAGCTACCACCCAATCAGGTGGACCTGGATCCTAGATGTTGCGCAATATGAATGAAGAACAAGGTACTTATGCACAAAAGACACAATCACAATCCCATATGATGCTTCCCAAGGGAACCCTTTGAAGGTCAAGTTAGCTTTCTACTGGTATTCAAAGAACTATGGAAAGTAGGGTTTTAAAATGTACCTTACGAGTGTTGTGGGGTTCCCCTTTTAAAAAGTCAGATATTAACTATGTGTATTAATGAGTGTCTAAGATCGAATTCCTTTCTTTATGGCACTCCTAATCCCTTAGTTACCTTTTAGGCTTAGTGTCAATCTACTCAACTAAACTTCATATAAACCGAGCCCTAATGAGCTTATTTCCTACTCTATGTCCTTGTATTGGGCTCAAAACCTAATACAGTATCACAACTAAACAACAAGAAACCTTTTCCCTCAAATGACTATCCAGAGAATTACTATATCATGCCGTGATTTGGAGAGAGTTTGAATCATAATGTGTAACTAATAATTTTTTTTAAATAGTTAATGAAGGAGTTAGGTGCAAGTATACTAGATAGTACATGTTATTTTCTTGCTCTTATACTAATCAATTTGGAAAAAACCAAAAATAAAAAAATTCATTTTTTTTCTTTTTAGTAGTCAATGCAAGGTTGCTTGAACCAGGTAGGTTCATATGGAGGCTGGAATGATGGTGAATCAAAGATCCTACACCGAAAGATAATTTTAGAACCCAAGGATATTGTTTTTGAAAGAAACCCTCTAACGATTAAGTTGGTTTTCAGCAAACAAAAAGAATTGATAGGGTGCTCAGTAAGAATCTCATATCTCAGGATTGGTGAATGAGGTTGGTTTGTATAGCTGAGGGAGAACCAAGAGAATTGCCTTTAGAGAGAAGTTGCCTAATCTGTCTCATAATTTTAGGGATCTTATTTCCATCCTTGATTGGTATTCTCTAAGGCCTACTAGGCCTTACCTATTTAGTCTCTGATCTATCATTTGCGGGCTTGTCTGTTTGAGCTTTGTATAGGGTCCGTATTTTACTGATAACTCCATTCCCTTTAAGAAAATGTGGGTCTGGGTCCCGTATTTTCAAGGTGACGTCAAAAAGCTACCGTATTCTTCATGGCATTCCATTTGGAAATTCCCTCTTATGGGGGTATGCGACCCTTATTCATGTCTTTTTCAAGCACTCTATATATTGCGGTACTTAAAGGGTACAATGCCTCATTGTAACAGCATCCTAGAGAAGGTGTTGAAACATTGTTGGTTTTTTATAAGCTTATATTACTCTATTATTTTTTTTGCATGTGAAAAATCCAAAAGTCTGACTAGCAGGTGAATTAATGCCCATTAAATTTGTCTCCAGATAAGTGACCCAAAGTGACTCTTTGACAACTGTTTCCTGCCACATGTCCCGTTCTTAGTGGCATAAAAATTAACCACAATGATGTTGGCAATTTTCGTGGGGTTTCCCAAGAGTCACCATCCCTGCTATGTATAAGGTAGGGTTTTTTACCCTTTCCATTTGATCATTTTACTGTCTTCCATTGTTCTCATCTCTCTGTTGTTCTTACTTTCGTCCAAAACTTTCTTTCATCTCTATTCGGCTCACTCTCTTCCTAGTTTCTTCATTCGTTTTCCTACAAGTAATCATAACCAGGTAATAAAATATGGTTTTCTTACTCACTTCTTTTTTGTTTTACTAGTTTGTGCTTTTTGGTATTTTGGCGTGGGTTTGTTGTGGCATTTTCTGTTGTTAGTTTTTCTTTGTTCTTTCACCGCATGTCACTTGCTAGCAGCAGCTCTTACATTTTCTTTGCCAGTTTTTCCAAATGGCATATTTAGGGTCATCTTTGAAAAGGGCTACCGCTAGCCACACTCCTTCATCCCCTAGTAGGTTAATGCTTTCAAGTGGTTTTTTTCCCCAATCTTGGGGTATTTAGGAGTGCAAGAAAAGTACTCACTGAAAAAACCCTTCTGACAAACCTCAGAAGGCCTTTCTGGCCCAGCAAAGTTGTAGTTGCCTTTACCATACGATAGGCATTAGAAGATGGAGGCCTCGCTGGGGGTGACCCAAAAGCTAACGTCCTCACCATTTTCTTAGGCTAAGTTCAAGCGGGCCTTCAGTTTCTTTTCATTTGTTGCTAGAACAATTTTAAGAGCACGACCAGGTGCCACCTTCGCAATTGACCCCAAATTGTTTCACCAGCATGAATGCCTTCATTCTTTATTACAAGATGGCCATGGTGGACCCTCTACTGGAGGCCTTCTTTCAATTCTATCTACTAGACTTGAAGAAGAATTCATTGTTCTTCCATTTCGCTTTCATTAATAGAGGGGCAACAAGTCTTTTTCTTTTGTCAACTGTAAGGATTCGTGGCCAGAGTGGAAGATCGCTTCTTTACACCATAAGGGAGCTAACATGGCGCTTCTTTTATAAGTGGGTGAATACCCCTAGCAGGCCTTGGTCATAAGGCTGTCATTGTACGAGGGATCCGTAGGACACTGAGCTTATAACAGGCTTCTTACCTGGCTGGAGTCGGTGGTGGGGAGCACCAACTTTATGGACTTGTTCCCCACTCGTTACATGGAGATTGGGGAGACATTGCTCAGGTGAGCAAGGATTAGTAGACCCTACCTAACCTATCCTGACATGCTGAACCCTAATGATTAGGCCCCAGAGGAAAAGGGATAATTGGTAGATTTCTTATAGATAACTTTCCAAGCCTAGCGAGTTCCAGAAGACCTTGAAAGTTGTACCTTACAAGTATGCTCATTTTTCCTGCTTTTCTTTTGCCAGAATTATTTAAAATCTGTGCTTTTTTCTCACATATTTAGGTGGCTAGGCCAAGGAGTTCATGAAAATGGCACAAGAGCATTACCAATAGGCTGGCTAATGCTTGTAAGCTTCCAATTTTGCAAGTCGGGGTAGCTTATGGACTTAGGGCTGTGGGGAAGTCTCCCGAAGCTCTAGCTTCCAAGTCAACACTGGCTAGATAAGTCCTTTTCGAAGGTGACTCAATTGGTCCAAAAGAAAGGACACTTTACGACCTCTGAGGGAACTTAAGTCCCATAAGGTGGGAGTGAACGTATGGCTTCTTTTGGCAATTTTCCCTTCCATGGCATTGATTTGATGTTATTTTATGCTAACTGTAGATTTTTTCATCCAGCTTCTATTGTAAAGTTCTCCAAGGGGAGTGGGCCCTCTTTTTCTATGGACCCAAAGGTGTCAGTGGTGTCGCATAAGTAAAAGGCACCTAAGGTGTTATAGAAGCAAAAGATGCCCAACTCTTTTCCTCTTTCCCTTGCCACAATTCTTGTAGGGATCATCCTGGAGAAGGCCCTGATAGAGAAACCTGCTGAAAGGGCCTCTAGGCCTACTCGATAGGAGTCCCATTTTGCTTGACTAAGTGGAAGATCATTTCAAGCCCAACATGCTCGTTTTAGGTACTAACTAACCATGGCTATAGGAGGGCATCATCATTTACACCATTAGGGAGAGGTGCGTCACACATGAGAGGACGATGCAACCGTTGCCCTCGTAGGTTGACAACCTCAGGTCTTCGAATAATGGGCTTAAAAAAAGCTGGCAAAGTAATGCGCTGCTAAAGAGGCCTTGAAAAAGAAGTTCAAGGATTTGAAGCTAGCTGAAAAGGAGAAGCGGGAGAAGTTCTCCAATGATCTGGAGCAAAAGCTATTGAAGTCAACGGATTCTTCTCGCAAGGTCGAGGAATATGAAGCCTAGGGCACCTCTAAAGCCAAGTAGCTAACTTCTCTATTGGAGGCCACTAATATCAAGATGGGGGCTATCGAGATGAGCTTCTAAATGAGTCCATTGGCTCCCTAGGTCGAGGCCAGCTCCAACTCAACCATCGCCCCGAACCCAATCATGGAGCACATTGTGATGGTTGGCTTTGAAGGCTGAAAGGCACAGGAGGTGTATGAAGGGCTTCGGGCTAAGGCTAATGCCCTTGTCAAGGAGCTTTTCTTAACCATCTAGAAGAAAGACAAAGGGCTCAATCAGAAAGCCTTTAAATGAATTCAAAGAGAGCTTCCTTTCCGGCCACTTCTAAATTGAGTGGGTGTATCCAAATCTGGACTTATCCTTCCTATCCGCTTATGAAAAGCTAGGTTCAAATTTTGATGTGTGGCTAAAGGAAGGGAAGGAAGGAGAAGCGCCCTACAATGATGTCTTATTGGTGACAAACACTGAAGAGACCCCTATTGAGGATGAATTTTGAGTGGATTCGTCTTTGGGCTTTCATTTAGAAAGAGCCTTTTTGGACTTGCAAGCCTTAATCTAATTTATGTTTCCCTCTCAGTATCCCCTTGAATTCCTTCTGTTTCTTGGTGGTGGCACTTTTACGTCAGCTTTCTAGTCCATAGATTTGGCTTGTAAATTGAAAACAATTTTTGTAAAGAATTCTTATGATTATATTAATGAAATTTTTATTCTAAATGCATTTTTCTTTCATTTCTTTCATTTTTCCTTCATGTGGGGTCTTATCTCAAAGATCGGCCTCATCGATGGCTATGTAGTCTCAAACAATTATAAAAAATCATTTTCATTCTTCCTCATTTTATTTCTTGAAGGTCCCTCTAAGGTATCGCTTTATTGACCTGCCATTTGTTTTATGGTTGCCTAGGGGCTTTGTGTGTCGATTCATCAAGTAGTAAAATGAATGTCTTCATTTTATTTCATAAAATAAGGTAACATCATTATTACACAAAGTAGGATAATAGGTCATCTGAATGGTAAGTTCTAGGCATTGTTTTACCGTCGAGGTTCTCTAACTCAAATATCTCATACCTAATTTCCTTTATTACTAAGTAGGGTTTATCCTAGTTAGTGTCAGTACCCTATGTCCTGGATTCCTTTATGTTAGCTTTACCTTGATAAGGGTTATTCCCCCTACCTCGATAGCCTTCTTTTTAACCCTCCTGTCATGTGCCAGAGCAACTCATTCTCTAAATTCCCTCATACTAACTTGGCGTCTTCTTTTAGCACTTCTAGTAGATCCAGTTTTCCTTCTAATGATTGGTCATTTTTTTCAACATTGTACGCTTGGACCCGTAGGGTTAGATGCACAATTTCCACTAGTATGAATGCATCTGTTCTGTAAACCATGCCAAAAGGACTTTTGTTGGTTGGCCTTCATGGCATTGCCCTGTAGTCCTATAGGACATTTGGTAATTCATCAGCCTACTTTCCTCCCAACTATTTCTTTAAGACATCCTTTATGGTCTAGTTGGTGACTTTAACTTGTCCATTTGACTATGAATGAGCCACAGCTGTAAAATAGAGGTGAATCCCCTTAGTCTTCGCAAACTGATGTGCCTTCTGGTTGCCAAATTGCTTACCATTGTCTATGACAATGGCATGAGGGCGTCCAAAATGACAAATTACATTTTTTCATAAGAACTTGATAATCTAAAATGCTGTTATTGAGGTCAATGGCTCTACTTTTACCCACTTATTAAAGTAATCTACAGTTACAATACAATACTTGACTTATTTTGAGGCTGTCTGGAGCGCTTCAGTCAAATCAAGGACCCACATGGTAAATGGCCAAAGGTCGGCAGCTGGTGAGGTGCCAGAGGATGGCAATCTCTGTACCTGAGCATTGAGTTGGCATGAATAACATCATTAGACAAGCCTCTAGGCATTTCGTCGGATCATTGGCCAAAAGTAGCCCTGTCACAGTGCTTTATGAGCTAGGAAGTCAATAACAATATAGGCCCTACAATCTCCCTAATGGATTTCCTGAAGAACCCTTTGCCCTTCTTAAGGGGTTAGGCATCACTGTAGTGGTGATGCAAATCCTCGTTTATATAATTCTCCTTCGATGATGACGAACCTTCCAAATCATATCCTATTCTTACTTTTTTCCTTAGGTGTCTTATTTAGCGTGCCAGTCCCAAGATAGAGTCGTATTGGCCATCTTCAGTCATCCTCAAGGTCCTGGTGTTCCAGCAAGTGAATTGATGGTTTCATGAGTTTTTCCATCATGGCTTCTTCTTGGCCTTTTGAGAAGGCATTTGCTCTTACATTTTACGCCTTCGTTCACCTTCTAAACTTGCATGAGGTCAAACGTCTGTATTAAATTCTTTGCCATGTTCAAGTACTTATAAAGAATAGGATCTTTGACTCTTACTACTCTAGTAGCTTGATTCATTGTCAACTAGGAATAACCATATATTTGTAGGCATTGTACCACTACCCGACCAGCCATCCACAACTGTGCTATGAAAGCTTCGTATTCAGCAACGTTGTTCATAACCAAGAATTGGAATTTAATTTTGAGTGTTGCTTCTTTATTGAAGGGGCCTCAAGGTAACACCCGACAGTTTGGTATTCTAGTCCAGATACCCCATCAATGTACATTTCCCAATAAGGGGTCTCATTTGATCATCTTTTTTCAGCCATTTCTGCTATGGTCATTCCTGCAACAAACTCGACCAAGGCCTGGGCCTTTATTGCTCTTTGGGGCTCGTACTGGATGCCAAATTCTCCTAACTCAATGCACCAAATTAACTAGCCTTCTAGACTGGTTGGGTTTTTGAAGAATATCTCAAACGAGTAACATGGTTTAAATGATGATCTTGTGTGTTTGGTAATAAGGCCTTAATTTTCTTGACACTATTGTGAGGGCAAAAACTACCTTCTTGATAATAGGATACTGTGACTCTTTTCCTTGGAACATTCAGTTGATATAGGAGGCTAGTTATTTCTTAGGTCCCTGCTCCCTGATGAGTATGGCACTAATAGAACCTTTGATCATGGCACTAATAACTCCCTGACTTCTTCTCTAACGAAGTCTTTCTCTTAAGGGTCATTGTTTGCTTCTTTTGTTGAGCTAGTTGAGCAAATGGGCTAACTTATGGTATATAAGTAATAACTTTTGGGCCTATTTTGGGCATGTCACTAGGAGACCATGCAAAAACATCCATATTAGCCCATAGGAATTTGATTAATGACCGCTTTACCTTATGAGGGAAATCTTTGCCAATCATTACACTTTTGCCATGATCTAGCTTTACTTCCTTTGCACCCTTAGACAACGATACGTTGTGCTCGTTACCATGGGATTGTTTTTTCCTTCTTTTCAAGTCCACCAAGGCTTGCCTGTCATCCTTTGATCCCTTTAAGCTGGCCACATAACTACACCATACAAAAGCTTAGTCTATATAAACAATGGCATCTCCAATAGGAGTTGTGAAAACCATCATTAGCCGTTTAACATCCACCCATGAAATTGTACCTAGACTGGTCTCTTGAGTATGGCATTGTACGGTAATGGTACATCCAAGATCATGAACTTTAATGCATAGGAGTCACAGGTGGTTCTTTCATCCTTGTCGATGCCCATCAACATGAGAGGCAGTCTGGTCATCCCAATCATCGGCACTTCATTTCTCCCAACATCGGACGTAAGCCCTAGAATGGGAGTTAACGAAGATCTCCTAACCTTGATCTAGCAAATCAGCAAATAAGACATTGGAGTTGGCTTCCGTATCCAAATACACCCACTCAACATCGAAACTGTTAATCATTGATGTAATGACAATTGCATCCATATGCGGAACGAGGACACGTGACCCTTCCAGGCTTGTAAGGATGTTACTAACATCGATCACTTCTAACTGAGCGATTTCACGCTTTTACTGCTTTCAAGCTGATGAAGTCTCTCTTTTGGTAATCATATGTACAACTCCTGCTGAGGTCCTGGGTTTTTATGGTCCCTTAGAGGAGTCGTGGCCTCTCTTGCCATTGACCCCTTTCGCAGTCATCTGCATATTCTCTTCTCCGGGGCCTCTGTTTCTGCCTCTAGCAGAGGGATGATTGCCAAAGTAAATAGGCCTTCAATTTCTCATCTTGGATCATTTCTTCAAGGAGCCTCTTCAACTATCAGCAATCTTCTAAATCATGGCCCTTATCTTTATGGTATCGACAGTACTTCAAATCTTTTTATTTGAAGGGCTTATCGGCAAAGGATACATGGGCATCCGGTTTATTCTTTCTAGAGCATACAAAATGTTTGCCTTCATTTCTTTTAGCGATGGCAAAATTGGGTCTAGTCTCATCAAGTCTGTGTCTGTAGTCCTTTTCTTAAAAATGGGTCATTCTCTTTAGCCTTTACTGCTTCTTCTACGTCATAGGTCAATTGATCCTTTTTGTGTGCATGTACGAAGTGGGACGATCAAGGAATTCCTTTATGCTCCTAATAGAGTTCTCTTGTAAATCTTAGGCCAATCTAAAGTCCCTTGACAATCCATAGGCAATGGCTACCATATGTTATTTTGGCGACAAGTCCTGCACTTGTACTGCTTCAATGTTGGATATCCATACATAGTCCTTTATGGACTCGTCCTGACCCTACCATATCTTCAATAGATAAGCCATTGACTTGGGGGTCGGCATGTTCCCCAAAAAATGACGAAGGAAAGCCTGAGAGATGTTTTTGAATGAGTAAAAATAACACCCCCTATTGGTTCCAAACCACGAGGCTATTGCCCTTATCAATGTGGAGCTAAACACCCAATACGTGATAACATCTAAGGTTCTTTCTAGTCTCATAGAGGTGATATACCTTTGTAAGTTGTTAACAAGATTCAAGAGACCATCATATAGGTCAATCTTTGGCATTCGAAAACCACCAGGAGTTGGGGCATTGATTATCTCGTCCATAAAAGGCTAAAGTCACATGTATTAAATATTAATAGTAGAGCCAAAGCCGACCATAAGAGGTTTGGGCACATTCATACACTTCTCCATCTTGTCTAACCTTTGCAAGATGATGCTTATATCATTGCTAATAGGATCATCAAATCACCCCAGTGATGTAGGGGGCTTGCTTATAAAGGTCCTTAGGGGCGAATCCCGAGGTGGTGCTCGATGAGGTTAGTTAGGTGCTAAATGGCACTCTGCGACCTTCTCAAGAGCTTTCAATAGTGCTCTACATATCTCCTATTGGATGGTCACTCTCAATTGCTTGTAAAGGGCATGATGAAAGGCTTGAAATTGGCAATCATTCAAGAAGGTAGGTCTCTTCCCTTCCTGAGGGTCTCTGGTCAACATGTGAGGTCCTTCATCTTTTATTTTGTGGGCGGTCCTCTCATCTTGGGGCCCTATAGACTCCCTGGGTGATTAGTCTGATTCTTTCATTAGCTTTGTGCTCATTTCCTAGCTGATCTGAGTGATCCATGTGAGATCTTCGAGTGTTCACCATGTTCACACAGATGATGCCAAATTGATAGTCAATGCGAGGTTGTCTAAACTAGGTAGGTTGGTATGGAGGTTGGAATGATGGTGAACTAGAGATCCTACGCCCAAAGACAATATCAAAGCCTTGAGATGTTTTTCCGAGAGAAACCTTCTGCTGATCAAGTTAGTTCCCGGCAAATAGGACAAAAAACAATAGAGTGATTAGTAGGAATCTCATACCTCAGGATTGGTGCATGATGTTGGTTTATATAGCTAAAAGAGATCTAAGAGAATCGCCTCTGAATGAAAATTACCTAATCTATCGTGTAATCTTGGGGATCTCGTTTCCATCTTTGATGGGGTTTCTCTAAAGCACACTAGTATTTCCTATTTAGTCTCCGATTTGTCTATTACGCGCTTATCCGTTATGGGCTTTGTATAAGGCCTATATTCCACCACATTTCTTTTTCTCTTTCTTTTTCTTTTTTGCTTTTGGTCTCACACAATTTAGACATTATTGTTGCCCCCAACAAAGATAATATATAAAAAAATGGATTTATTTTTGCATTTTTTTACTTTTTTTTTATATCCTGACCTAGATTTGTAATGCAAAGTTTATCTCCTACCTTGAAGCTTGATTGTTTTCTTTTTGGTTTTCTTATTTCTTAGTAAATGTTCGCTTTTAATTCTGATAAATGGTGTTCAACAAAAAGGTTCTTCCAAAGCATCCCAATAAAAGTGCATATCTTTCGGGGTGGAAGAAACGAAAACTTTTTATTCGTCCATGTTATATATATATAGAAAATGGCGCGGGATTTGAGGTTACTTTTGCATGAACTAAAAGTGATTCTTTTAGTAAAGAAGCGATTAAAGGAATCCCAACATAATAATTTCATTAAAGTAGTTAAAATTAGATATTTTCACAAATGAATTATTGTTCAATTGACGTAAGAGGTTTTTATATGAACTTTTTTGGTACATTTTTTTGTTTTTGTGAATTTAATCTAAGAGGTAATATTATGCTAAAAATATCATATTGAACTCTTGCGGATTGTGTGTGCCCTTTCCTGAACAAATTACACTATTTGTCAATTTGTCACAAAGGGCTAGTAGGTTTCGTCTGGAGGGGCAAACGGCATTAAACGTGAAACTTGGAGGGGCTAACAGGGGATACTTATGCGTCGTTATCATCTTTCCTAAAAGTTCTGGGGAACATTTTGGAAAGCTTTGAAAGGAACATTTCAGTTAGGTGTTCTGATTCAATCAATCAGCGAGTGGCGAATATAACGAGTACTAGTATTTTCAGGAACCTAGTTCCTTGTATACATTTTGTTTAAGGTTTGTAAGCTATAACTATAAGATGCATATTTTGAGATAGCTTTATAGCTTTACTTATTCTTCGTTTTTCTTATATATATATATATATATATACACACACATGTACATGTTTGTTTTTTTATGGTATATGTATATGTATGTATGTACGTATAACACTAGGTTTGAACATAGATTATTTTATACTCCCTCCATCCAATAATGGATGAAATGTTTCTTATGTGCCAGAGATTAGAATGTATGTAATTTATGATATTTTTTTAATTTTTCCTCTGAAACTAAAATTAGAAAAAAAAAAAAAAAGAATCCTTATGAGGTTTATGTAATAAGATTTTAAATAAAGATTAAAAATAAAAAATTTGTTATTTTTAAATAAAGATTAAAAAGAAAAAGTTTGTTATTGGGTTTTATGTAGTAATAAAGTTTAAATAATTGTGGTAATGTAAATTGAATGTTAAAAACTTTTCAAAAAGAAAAATGTTTCAATCTTTTTGACACAACTGAAAAGGAAATATGTTTAATCCTTTTTTAGACAAAGAAAATATTAACATTTTGGTGTACATAGAATAATTTATTCCACATATATATTCATATATACTTGTGTGTTGCACATGCATATATTTTTATTTTAATAAGGTTGAATTTATTATTAAGAGTAAATTGGATTATTACATGACTCCAAAGGCTCCATTAAATTAGTAAAATATGTCCTTAGAAAATAGTATTTGTTTGCAAGTTAAGCAAAAAAATACTTATATTGAGAAAACATACATGAAAATTAAGGCTAAATTCAGGTTTACTAGATCTATCATATCAATCTGCATTTAGTCCAACAGTTAAATTATTGACTTTACAGCCAGTGGAGTAGAGATCAAATCCAAAAGAAAAGCAATTATATGGAAGAAAAAGATTGAAGCTAAAGCATTAACATATATAACTAGTTATATAAAGCTGGTGTTCTTTAGGTAGAAAGAGATTTTTAAAGGGACTTTGGGTATTCGATATATAATTTCGGAGTTGATGTATTTTTATATTTTTATGGGAATTTTTAGGTGAAGTGTTCTGATGTCTTTTTAAAAGTAGTGGATGTTGTATTTTGTATTTATTACTAGAATTTTTATTTAACCGTTCAAAACTAGTTAAAATTGGGGTAGTGTAAATGACGTGGAGTAGTGATTTGGGCAAAAGGTTCATCATCAGCTTTTCCACGCCACCGACCTGTTCTTCGCGGGCGGCCGCTGCCTCCCTCTCCTCTCTCACATGCTCTTTTCTTTATCTTTTTAATTTTTTCCTTTTTCTATTCGTTGCGCTTTTTCCTCTTCTGTCCCTTTCTGCAAATAATATATAAATTTTTGTCTTTGTTTGGTATATATACTGGGTTTTAGCTCATAAACTTGTCAAAACAAAACCAAGAATCTCTCTTCATCTCTCTCTCTCTCTCTCTCTTCTAATACTAATTGGGTCATGGCCAGCCAAGAAGAACAAGGAATCAAGTTATTTGGGAAGCTGATCTCTTTACAAGAATTTAGATCCAAACCAGACGGCAATGATCGGAGCAAAGGCGATGATCAGAGGGCGGAGAAGCGGCCGGACAAGATCATACCCTGCCCAAGATGCAAGAGCACCGAGACCAAGTTCTGTTATTTCAACAACTACAACGTCAACCAGCCCCGGCACTTTTGCAAGGGCTGCCAGCGATACTGGACCGCCGGCGGCACCCTTCGAAATGTTCCTGTTGGGGCCGGCCGCCGTAAGGCCAAGCTCCCTGGCGCTTCCGGCGATGGGTGCTTCGAGGATGGGGCGGGTGGTGGTGTGGTGCACCCCATGTTTGCGGTGGAGGGAATGGTGGTGGAGGAGTGGTCTGCGGCTGCCTCGGAGGCACTAGACGGATTCCGGCATGGTATCTCCGTGAAGCGGCGGCGAGATAGCTCCTATGGTCAACCTTATGTTTAAATAGTTTTTCTTTGTTTTATATTAATTCCGATTAATGTTGTGAAAAAGTAAAAAGAAATTAGCATAGAAAAGGCTATTACATTTGTGGTCTCTAAACTATACTCTTTGTTGTACAATAGTCCCTGAACTAAGAAATAGTGCAAAGTACTCTTAAACTATCCTTCAATTACACGAATGGTCCTTCCATGTCCTTTCCCTCCATTAGACATTGACAGGAATATCATTTCTCACCCTTAATTTTATAAAATTGATTAAAATTGTCCATCACATTTTAGAATTTAACAATTGATCTATTAAACCATTGTAAAAATAAATTATTTATCTAATGATTAATGAATAAACATAACACTAGATGTTTTGAAGGAGAGGAGGAGTACACATCTCAAATTGATAGGCAATTAGTGATGTTACCCACTCCAACATAGTCTAGTTATGATATCAAAATTGTGCATTCAAAACTCCCAACGTTTGTATGTTCTGTAGCCCATCAGAACAATACCCTTAGTATACATATCCAGGTGGCCATCTTGGGCTATGGCAAACATTATCACAAGTTTTAATCTTGGCTACCACACATTAGGCAATCTTACAGCCACTACACCTGAAACTTCTTCCAAAAAAATGTATTAATCTAGTCATGTAACCCCCTGTTTTCCTTGCTCCATTATCAAGTAGAGACTTAGAGCAAACCAAGAACTTTTTTTTTACATCAATAGCCCACCTATGGACCAAGTTATGGATTTTTTAAGTTGATTACAAAATTCTGACCAAATGAACAGTAACTTAGCCAACTTTGTAACTTCATATCTTTGGCTACAGGACTCCAAATTCATAAATTCTAAATCCTAGTTCAACCTCTAGATGTGTTCTAGGTGTAGTCAAAATTTCATACCAAGATTCCTTCTACACATGAAGATATAGAACTTTGAGTGCATAGTCAAAATTTTACTCACTTTATGACTATTTTGCCCATACAAAATTTCATAAGTGTGCAAACACTTCATTTACAAAAGGTAAGCCCTCCAAGGCTATCCCATACATATCCAATACATATAGGAATTACATGCTCTTGCATCTAGCAATTTTATATGGCCAAAACAGAATTTACAAGTAAGCAGCCTATCATTCACACGTATTCAGCTTTACACCACATCACACACATAGCCAAAACATTACTCAAATGTTCACATACTTGTCTCATTTTACATACACTACATGTACATGCATACATGCACTACATAATGGTCTTAACTCAGTTAAATATGCACCCTAAGTTACAGAAGTGCCTGAGATACAATAGATTCCAGAAACAGGATACTCGACAGCTACTGCATAACACAATAAGTACCATCATTAAAAATACCACATGTGCTTCTAAAATCACCAAAATTTTCAGATCACAACTAGATACATAGAAGTTAAAATACGTGAAATTTTAGATCAAAACTCAAACAACAAAGGTTATTTTGAATGTGATCTTTCTGCTGGACCTGAAATGGCAGAATGGAGGAGAGTAAGTTTCATTGTGAAACTTAATAAGGGAAACACTTGGTTTCTTAAGGAAATATGACCCTCATTAAAACCTACATCCAAAGACACTAAAACACAAAGCCACAATGCATATGTACAAGATATAGCAACCAAATGCAGCAACCATTCACAACCAACAAACACATGAAATGCGGCAGCAACATAAACCATAGGTTAGTCCATAAAACATACAATAAACTTACGTAATTCATTATGGCAGCCCTCCTCAAGCTAATACTTGATCTTAGAGGATTTTGACACTAGTTAGTACTAATTTTGGGCTCTAGAAACCCTCACGTCATTGCCATCATTGTGCATTTCATACTAGGTCACAAAACCTTTAATAAGTGCACTCCCCTCACTAAGCTTAGTTCATCAAGCTCATGGCTCTCTTCCAAGCTTAGCCCTAGCCCTATGGATGCTTGAAAATAAAGTAAATAATCCATGAGAGCAAGAAAACCCCTACCAAAGTGGATAGGCCGAAAATCAAGCTTGATCATTGAAGTATCAAAGCAGTAGCTCTAGTTTGCTTCCAATTGCTTCTTTTTGCCTTTAATTTCAATTAATTGCAAATTTGAAGATATGGTGGCTATGGAGGAAGTGCGGCTGTGTTCTTGGGCTGGAGGAGGCCAAATATGGGAGAGAGATAAGTGAGTTGGTCACTTAAATGAGCTTAAGGGCATAAAACACACTTAACAAGCATAACCTTGCTTTATGTCATTTTCTTTCTCACTAATTATGATTTTTTTTTTGTCTCAAACTCATTGGTCCACATGTGCCCAACAATTTTGACCTATTTACAAGCCATAGCGAGCCTCCCCTAGGTGGGATAACCCAACAACTTTACTATTTAACTTAAGTAAAAAACTTGAACATCTTAAGGTTTACACTAAGACATTTAGGTCCTTAACGCTTTTAGTGTTTCCTTGGTCTAAACTTGTCTTTCATGAGCAATTTGGTCCTCCAATAGCACTTTCATACTATTCATATCCTTCTCATAACTTTCTAAATCTCTTTTTTTAGAGTTTGCAATTAAGTACCTAAATTTTTAAAATCTTACAAAAAAGTTCATAGGTTGTTTGACAAACAATCAATCCTTAAGGCTTTTCTTGGGGGCCAAGTTACCGACTTAGAACACTTTTAAGGAGGTGTTCATTATACCTTTACCTCTCATACTTCAATCATTATGAAGAGAATTACACAATATAATAATTTTTAGCCATTATGTCATACTTGTAATCCTCTATTTTTGTGAGGTGTTAACAGGTGAAGTTTGGTTTTTGTGTTAGAGTAATTGATTTAATTGTGAGAACTCTCCTCAATGGAAGGCTAAAATGTGGACGTAGTGCCTTGCCAGTGCTATCCATGTCTAGTTATTTGATTTATCAATGAAATTTTCTAATAAGAAAAAAAAACATAATTGATGATATTAATTTATTTATTTTTTTAGATTTATTTCATATTAAATTATCTTGATAATTTGCCTATTTGGGAAGACTTTTTTTTGGATCAATGTAAATTAGAGTTTTTGATAATGTATTAATAATAAAGATTAAACCGTTAAAGTAAAAAATTAAATATTACTTTTAAGTACTTTATTAAAAAAAATTACGATAATTACTAACGTTATGCCAAATGGGGATACTACAGTTCTCCAAAGTTGGTAGTAGTTAACATTTAGATTCTAAATATTTTAAAGTGTTGGAAGAAGACATTAAATTTTAAATATCTGTTTATGTCAGTCCTATATAAGAGTCTACTCTAATTAGCAGATACAAATAATTAAAATAGAGTACAACTCTATAAAGAAACAAAAAGGACTAAAGTTGGATGAATACAAAATTTTTACATAATTAATTTATTTATCAAAATTTTTAAAATCTATTTTTTGTTGTATTATCTATTAAACATACCAATATAATATAACCGTGACAATTTTTTATATAAAATAATTTATTCATAAAAAAATTCCATTAAATATTATTTAGAGAAAGGTATATGATAAATTTCAAATATGAAGTTTATCATTAAAATTATGAAAAATAAGAAAATGTCTTTATAAGTTTCGTAATAATCATGAATTGCTTCTCTTTCTTATTCCCTAGCCGCTTTCACTTGGCATATTTCAGATCTGAATTTGAAAAATAGTGTGCAGAATAGATAAACTAAATGTATTGGCAATTGTTAAGTTCTAGGATTTTGGGTGCCAAATTGAAGAAAATTCTAATAATATTGAGGATGATAGATAATATTTCCTTCAACAAGGGAAGGAGACCGAAGGGCTACTCGTGCAACAGATGGTTGTTTAAAAGAGCAAGCATGCGTCGGGTATAATAATGGATTTACCCAACCTGATAAGAAGAAGGTTGGGTTGGGTTAGATAAAAATTGAATATAGTTTATGAGATGATTTCATCTCTGGAAAAATTATTGGTTCTTGGGTTGTTTCGGTTTTATATGAAACCAACTTGATTTGAAACCAACCCAAGGTATATGTAATAATATATTATAAAATTTATAATTGTATATATATAATTATTTATTGAAAATTATATTACATGGGTTTTTAGTTATTTAGTTCTAAACCTAATCCTAGGTCCTAACTATCTCAATCTCACTCCATAAACGCATTTCTAATTTCAAAGACTATTGTTAGGGTAAGGGTTATAACTGTGAGTTTATTGGATTTTGATGTTATTATAGGTATATGATGTAAACAAAAAAAACCTGAGAACCAGAAAAAAAAAACTTAGAACTTTTGTTCTAGTTCTGTTTAGTGATTAGTTCTTAGGTTAACTAATAAATTTTTTGAACCAAGTCTATTTTAGGTTAGTTCGATTACATTAAAAACCTAAACCAACCCGAACCATGATCATCCTTATTTACTAATTTTTTATAATTCTTCTTAATTAAGGGATTACTTTGCCACATAGGGAATAATTTAGAGACCGTCTGAGGTATTAATTATTCTTTAAAACATTTAAATTTGACACATAAATTAAAAAAGAGGAAAAGATTTTGTGTTATTTTCACTCTTGTCCTTCAATTTTTACAAGCGAATCAACAAAATATGAAAATCTTGTAATGAAAAATAGTAAATGCTACAAACAATGTGGGACAAATAAAGTACTAATTAACAAGTACTAGTACGTAAAGGGAGAAGTTTTTTGCCGTGTTCAAGATTTAGTTCAAGCAGCAAATCTGAAAGTCCATGTGATTCGAGGAAGCCCAAAGATAGGGGTTTGACTTTGACTGGGGTTAGGGATGATTTACAAATCTCTTCTTATATAGTGTCACATCTTTCTCTGCTAATTTTGATATCTTGCAATATGATACTCTATATTTAAAAGGAAAGAAAAAGATGGAAAATGGTGCAACACTAATTGGGAGTTGAGAATCTTGAGATGCTTGTGCTCTGATAAGCATTGTGTTTGATCGATATGGTATACGCCCCCAGTACACAGGAAAGTCCTTTCTGCATCAGTACATATTAAAAATCATGGTCTAAGTTCATCTTATTGGTAGGAAAGCCCAAAAGGGACAGATTTTTCTTTTATTTTTTTTTTAAAAAATTGTGGGTAAAACAAGATATGTTTTTGCCAAAAAAATTGTGAAAGATATGCTGAAATTTTTTATTTTTTGATATTCAGAAGCATTTACAAGATATACAAAGGAAAGTTTGGAGGAAATCTATTTGTGTCTTAAAACCTGTAGAGCTATAAGTTGTAATTAGCATAAAATGATACATAATGTGTTTGTTAAGCATCAAACCAAGGTTGGAAGTCGGGCAGTCCGAGTGTGAAGCTGTTAGTTTGCCACCTACAGACAATATGAACAAATTGGCCGGACAAGGGAAACAACTTAGTGAGAGGATGGGGTTCATCTCTCACAATGAATATTGATTCTACAAATTTTGGTTAAAAAGTGCGTTCATAAAAATCTTTGGTCTAGTACACTGTACCTCCAACAGTCACATTAGCAAATTATTGGGGGCTGATTGCTCCAACCTGCTCTCGATATCAAACCTCCCCAGAAATAATGTTTCACTTGTTTTGAGAATGTTCTAAATCTCAAGAGCTATGGGGTAATTTTTGCTTTCCTCCTATATCGGCATCATTTCCCTCTTTTGAAAGTTGGCTTATTACCCTTCCTAGTCGAAAATAGCATTTTTCAGCTAACTAGTTCAAATTCCTAGTTTCTACCCTTTGGACGATATGGATTGGGCAATGAGTGTGTCTTCCGTCAAGCAACATTTCATGTTCTATCTTTGACTACACGATAGGATGATCTTATTACTTAGCTTTTTTTATTTGAGGATTTGTATCAGAAGTTATTGCTGCATATGTATAATCCCCCTCTTACTCTATGTGATACATGGGGCAATAACCAGCACTTATTACCTGATTATCACCTAGCTATCATAGTCACAGATGGGGCATGGCACAGTTCAGCTAGTCTGGGTACTGTAGCTAGGTTTGGCAAAGGGGCATTAATATACCCCCTTGCTTCATCAAGGCAATTTCCTTTGTCATTGCTGCTCAACATTAGAAACTGAACGATAGACCATTCATGGTGCTAGTTGATGGCAACTGATCATCGCCTTGAATTTCTCATTTTGTTCATAAATTGCTCATAGGTTTTACAGTTATTATTGCGTAGGCAACAATCTGATATCTCACTCTAAGAGTTGGTTAATCAAATATTGCATCTTCTCCAATCCTTCAAGCGTTGTTCGGTGATCATTGTGCCCAAGCATGATCATTGTGCCCAAGCAAAGGGTCCTTGCTCCGCACCAGCTTGCCGCTTCATTTCTTCCTTAATTACTCCTCTTACTTGTATTTTTTATTGTAAAAAAAAAATCAGTGGAAAAAAAAAATGGCAAATAAAAAACAAAACACTGGGATAATCTGAATTTTAGCTTCTCCAAAAAAATTAGAGAATTGAATTGCTTGAGGTTTTGAAAAAGGAAAACAGAACATTCTGTTGTAATAGCTACAATTCGTGTACTATTTTGTTGTATGGACGTCGAATTGTTACTGGTAATTAAAACCAATTTCGAAGTTGATTCCCACAAACAATTTTCACTTAATAAAGCAATAGGTATGGAAGTTCCAACAAACACGTGAAAATCTAGCGATGAGGCAACAGCCAGTTTTGGAATCTAACCTTATTCGATTCCAACTTTCATGTGACAATAATCATCACTCTACTAGGTACAAACCAAAATTAAAAATTTGAAACTATAAAAGTAATATAAGGTTAAAAGCAAGGCCATGAAAATAAAGTCCAAAGGCAGCAATTCCTCCAAAGAAAACACAGACTTGAGCATAGAAGAGTTGCTTATTTGGGCATGGGCGCCCGCGATGAGAGCTCATCTCATCGCTTGCGCCCATGCATGCACCTGCCCCTGTGCCTCCTTAGTCTTCTATAAGTTTACCATCGGGCGTTAATCCCAGCTCTCTGAGAACCTCTGCACACTCTGGGAGAGGATCCCTCCTCATGAAGCCGATAGGATTTGCCACCCGGGTTTTTGAAGTCATGCCACTGTGGGTTGTGAGAGAGACCCTAGCGGATTTTTTCCTGAACTCATCATGGCTAATCTCTGCACACTCTGGCTCACTGGACTTCACCAATAGCATCTCACACACCTCGTCCTCATGCTCGTGCCCCACCTTGAGCATGTAGCTTCCTTGGTCATCGGTCTCAACCTCGGTAGTATATTTGAGCACGCCATCCTGACGGTCTCTACACTCCAATCTCACCATTGCACCTAGTGAGTGTTACATGGCAAACACAAGGTCACATAACCCAAAACTCAATCATTGATGCTATATATATACATACTCATCTGACCCAACCACATCTATGCTAACGTAAACGTACCTTTCATGTAAGTTGTGAGACGGGTGACGAACTGGGTGCGGCAGGTATCGCAGTAGACCTTGCCTGTGATGTAGAAGTGAGTTTCATGGGGTGGGAGGGTAGTTTGGGAGGAACAGAGGGATACCAAGCAGAGGGCATAGGCAAGGAGGATGGAAGCTCCCCATCGTTTCGCCATTCTAATGCTCTGTATTTGTGGAGACGATTAAGAATGTGTTATGTTCGCCTGTTGAATAGACAGGCATTGGGAGGGAATTTATAGCTGGAAAATTAACCTGGCTTTTAGGACAGTTATTTTTGGTCGTCCCTTATTTTCCTCGGATGAGCTACGGCTAGGAATGTTTCTTTTGACCCGATCCCAAAACACCCACCCACCATTGAAATGTCTGTTTTACTAATATTGCACCCATGAAATTCGCGATCTCTCTCTCTCTCTCTAACTAAATTCAGGACCGTGATGGGATAACAGATCACAATGTCTATCATCCATCACGAGTCATCGATCAATGGAGATGTGATTCAGTGGTTGATCGAAGAATCGTGAACGACAAACATCAGTCCATCACCTCGTCATTTTCAGTCAATTCAAGCATGGCCTCTTAAATTACTAACAGCTGTCACACGTCCATAACACGAAAAAAATCATCATAGAATGTTATTGTATAATATTCCTCATCACTTGGAGGTAGAATTAATTGTAAACCTACATAATGCCCCAAAAATTGAAAAGATGAACGGTAGTACATAATGTTAAGGAAGGATTGGAGAAAAAAAAAAGAAGAAGAAGAAAAATATGTTACCATTAAAATTACAGTAAAAAAATATTTAAACGCGTTTAGAGCTTTGATGGAGAGATGATTTTCTCAATTCAATAGATGTAGAGATGGGGACTGGAAGATGGAAGATATAAACTGGCAGTTCAAACCAATATCATTCAAGTCATCACAACACCCACATCTTAGAACAGCATGATACTAGTTGAGTATCTCTCTGGAAAATGAGGTAACATCACCAGCTACTAGGGCTCTACTTCCACTCTTGATACATACTCCAAGCTCGGGAACAATTTTCTCCGGGAACAAAGACCATGGCAGAAATAACTACAGGTATCAGTTAAGAAATTATGAATGTTAGAAAAAAAAAATGAAAGAAATGCAATTAGGGAGCAAGAGCAACAATCAATAGATTTCTACCATTACTAGCCCTTTGGCCTAGTGGCTAAAGGATCAAAGGGATATAGTGGAGGTCAGCGGTTCGAACCCAACCTCCCCATTCCCCTATATGATGCCCTAATGCTGATTCAGGTGCCTTCCGGGTCCCAAAAAAGCAAGTATTTCATCATTTCTTTACATATGAGTACCTCCTAAATTCTCTTATACCTTGTATAGATGCTTCTAATTACAAGAGAGAGAGAGAGAGAGAGAGAGAGAGAGAGAGAGATTCCTACCAGTCGAATACTTACACGTTACAACATCCTCCATTGTCACTCATCTCCTTCAACTTTAGCAGATGTTTCCATCTTTTGGGCTTCATCAGCTGTGGTAAAACAAACGAATGATACATCAACTGCTTGTTCAAACTACTAAATACTAATGGATTAGAAAAAGAAGAGGGCATTCAGAACGCGAGATAACTGATAGATGATTAATCACATGCATCCAAAGGTTTGTTCCTAGTAGCGTGCATGGCCATGCATGGCAATGCATGCACTTGTTTAATCATAAGCAGACAGAGTACAGCAATACAGTTGAATTAGCAGCATACACTAGGTTCAATATTTAAACATTCAGATCAGAATGTTGAACAGGAACACTTGTTAGGCCAAGAAGTTCCTTGATTTTAGCATCAAACATCAGAACAGAACATTGATATCCATTTTAAGCTTTTTTTAAAAATAAATAAATAAATAAAACAGTTGCTTACTACCTTCCTCAGGAATGTCAGAAGTCCACAAGGTGAGATTGTCCCTAAGCAGCTGCATTATCAACGTGCTGTCCTTGTATGAATCCTCATTCAATGTATCCAATTCCGAGATAGCCTCATCAAAAGCTTGCTTTGCAAGGTGGCATGCCCTGGTACAAAGTTACTGAGAATATGAAACTTCCACCTCAACCAAGGGCCCCGTCACCCCAAAAAGTTAAAACGAAGCAACATTTATACCTTTCAGGGGAGTTCATAATCTCGTAATAGAAAACAGAGAAGTTCAAGGCCAAACCCAATCGGATGGGATGTGTGGGGGGCAACTCAGCTTCTGCTGTAGTAGATGCTGTCTGCAACGAAGTAATATAGAGGGCAATCAGAAGAAGTAGATAAAATATTACTTTTATACTGTGATGGTAGTAATACAGATCTACAGTACAAAATGTGAAAGCTTGATAAAACCATCAAACAAGTATGTGACTTAGGATCATTTTTTTCTTTTTCCCTCACAAAGCAGTCATAAGAGAGTACGTTAGCGCACAAAGATGAGCTTGTCATTTTGAAAGGTTGCTTGAAGCCGAATCAAAATTGAAACGATTTAATGAAGTTGAAGACTCGATCTAGAGCACAGTTTCCTATGACCAGTGCAAGTTGAATACAAATAATGACTTAATTGTCACATTGAAGTCTAAAAATAAAAATTCTATGCGATCCCAGAATGAAAGTGTTCAACTAAAGATAATGGGGAGAAAATTTAGTGCTGTTTTTTTTTTTTTTTGTGGGGGGGGGGGGGGGGGGCATATGAGAGGCAGAGTGGGGGTTGAATCTTGGATCTTGGATAACAGCCTCAACTTTAACCAATAGATCAATGCTTGAGTTGTTGGAGTGGCTGGTTTCGGGTGTAGGCAACATTCTTTTTGAAAGACTAAAGGAAGTTTTAGTACCCTCCAATATGACTCTGCTCAATTGAGAGGTTGTTGGTCAAGAAATCTCAATCTATACAAAAAAATCTTAAAAAGTATGCTTTCAGTTAACAAGCATTGATTTTGAGATTGATTTTGATAAAGCCTACGACTCAATCAAATGGAGTTTTCTTGATCAAGCAATGTTGGAGATGGGATTTGGGAGTCGATGGAGGGCTTGGATATTGAAATGTGTTAGCTCAGTAAAGGTGTCGGTACTCGTAAATGGGTCGCCAACAAGACAATTCAGGATGAGGAGAGGATTGAGGCAAGGAGATCCAATTTCTCGGTTTTTGTTCAGTATTATTAGCAAAGGACTCAATGTGCTTCTGAACAAAGTAAAGACCTTGGGACTGTTTTCTGACATAGAGGTGGGGCTGAAAGATGAAATGTGAGATGCTCACACTTGCAATTTGCTGATGACACCTTGCTTATTTTGCAATGGAAGCCCCTGGAGGAGTTGAAGAATCTGAAAAGAGTGATGCACTGCTTTTAATTGTCGTCTGGGTTGAAGATTAACATGTTAAAAAGTAAGCTGTATGGGATCAATATTATGGAGAATCTTGTTAAGTCGTGGGGCAAAGAGATTGGCTGCTCTCATGGTAAAATCCCTTCCCTTTATCTAGCTTTTGCTGGTAGGCGACAATCCTCAAGCAATGAAAATGTGGAAACCTGTTATAGAGAGAGTGAGAGCTAGACTGAATTTGTGGAAAACTAAGTTTATTTCGAGAGCAGGGAGGGCCACTCTAATAAAATAAGTACTAAACAGTTTACCCATGTCTTATTTTTCCATCTTTTATGTGCCTGCAGGTGTCTTGAAGGGGCTAGAGAAAATTCAAAGAAGTTTTGTTTGGGGATGTGAAGAAGGGAAGAAGAAGTTAGTGCCAATTGGTTGGGATACCATTATCAAGGCTAAAGATGCTGTTGGACTTGGAGTTGGTGATCTTCGAAGAAAGAATGACGCCTTGCTGGCGAAATGGATGTGGAGATATGGTAATGAGTTTGCTGCTACTTGGAGGAGAGTAACCCAAGCAAAATATGGCAGAGACAAGGATGATTTGTTGCCAGATGTTCCAAGAGGTGAAAAAATGTTGTATGTTTGACAGAGAATTACAAGTGTGCTGGAACTTGATAATAGGAATAACTCTATCATGAAGAAAGGTCTAACGGCTCTAATTGGTGATGGCAACAATACATATTTTTGGACTGACCATTGGTTGAGGGGATGATTCTCAAAAACAGATTTCCTAGAATATATGCTTTGTCCATAAACAAGGGCAGAAGGGTAAAGGATTTTGGATATATTGGTCGAATGGTTTATGGACATGGGATGTGAAGCTTCGACAGCCAGTTTTGGATTGGGAGGTTGAGGTTTGGAATGAGTTTATGTCTATATTAAATAAGGTGTTATGTGCAGATTATAAGGATAAGTTAATATGGACTTATGAGAGTTCGGGAGTATATTCTTCCAAATCTTTTGTCAAGCAGGCAGGAGAAGCAGCAGTAAACGATGCTGGCATTATAGCTTCTGTATGGAGTTTTTGGGTGCCTCCTGAAGTAGCACTTTTTTTTGTGGCGATTACTTCATGAAAGATTACCTACGATACGAGAAGCATGTTGGTGGAAAGAAAATTGCTGGAAATCCGAAATGCTACCTGCCCCTTCTGTAAAGTATGTGTGGGACTATTAATCATTTGTTTCTTCACTGTGATTTTGCAAGGAGATTGTGGTCTTTGGTTGGTAAAAGAATGATGCATAAAATGGCCCATTCCTTTTTCATTTGTAAAGTATTTTGCAATGTGGGAATACTATTCAAAACTGGTGTGCTCCAAGGAAGTGTGGATGTTGTTCTTTGGTGCCATCGTGTGGACCATTTGGCAGGTGAGGAATGACAAGATTTTTAGAGGAAAAGACTATGATATGTTTGTGGGTTTTGAGCTTGTGAAGTTGATAGTTGGCCATTGGCTTATGGCAAAGTCCAAGAATGCTGATCTGTCATTACTGGACATGATAATAGCACCTGCTAGCATTAAATTGGGAGGAAGAGAAGAAAAGCGCAGGAAGGAGGTTGTTAATTGGGAAACTCCAAAGAATGGTGTTCTGAAGTTTAATGTGGATGCTCGAGTTATTGAGGGTGCAGGTTTGGCTGCAATCAATGGGCTACTGAGAGACAGTGAAGGAAAGGTACTGTGTGTGTTCTCAAAATCTGTCACCTGTACCAATGTTGTTGAGGCTGAATTATTGGCGATAAAGGAAGCATTGGAAATTATGCTTGAGAACAAGCGGCATAAGAATGAAGAGCTGGTTGTTGAAAGTGATTCAAGGCTGGCAGTTGGGTGGGCAATTGCCAGGGGAAATACTCTGTCGAGATTGGCTGATTTGTTATGGCAGATTGAAAAGTTTCGAGCTTCTTTACATAAGTGCAGTATAAGGCATATTCCTGGGGATGCTAATAAAGAGGCTGATGCTCTAGCAAAAAGAGGGCTAGGAAGAACATCTCCCTTATTTGTTTGGTTTGCATAATTGTAAAGTTACGTGATGGCTTGTATTTTGCCTCGCAGTATGTAATGGTTACTAATCAATGATATTCTATTTTCTGGTTAAAAAAAAAAGTTAACAACCATTTATTGTCGGAAGTCAAGGCCTGTGAACTCGTTACTGTATCATATAATATTTCACTAAGGCAAAGGATTTCCAGAAGGGGGGGTTTTTTTTTCCAAGTAATAGCTGTTTCTGGGACCATAGAAGGAATGAAGAAATTTGGGTTTTTTTCAAGTCTTGCAACCATGGAGGTATGAGGAGAGTTCAATCCTTGGTTCCTTTCTCTATCTTCTGGAACATTTGCAAGTATCATAGATAGCATGCCATCAGGGTTTTCAATCTCAGGAGAAACTAGTTCTTTTATTTAAGTAATTAGTTACTGTATACTTTAGTTTTTTCTATCGGTCAATGAAGAATTGACTTGATCAAGACAGATGTACATAATTTCTATAATTTAGTTTTCGATTAACCATATATAATTTCTCTCCAAGAAGGTAAACATCTTTCCATATTCATTTAGCAAGATCCAGAGCACAAATTGTTGACGAAAAGATTGTCATATCAGTGTAACATCTTAGATTTCACACTTGCAATTCAGAGGTTATCTTTCCTTTTGTTGTTCTTCCTCATCATCATCATCAGATCATCAACATTATATACTTTAATCTCAAATTCCAATTACATTGGGGTTGGAGGGATAAAGTTCATAATCCCAATTAGCTATCAAAAATCATATTCACTATAAAGTCATGAAACGAAAAAAGCTCAAAGTCAGTCCTCTTCAGCTCAACACTTTTGTGATTGTGAGGAACTAAAGAAGTAAAACACCGAGAATTTATGCAAATACGGTGAATCCTGTTTTTACCTTCACCAGTCACAAACAAGATAAACCAGAAGCAAAGGCAAATTTAAATCCCACCCACCTGATATGCTTTCATCGAGTGATCAGCGGCCTCCTTCCGCTCATCACCACTCTTAAATTCAGCCAAATACCTATAGTAATCTCCTTTCCTACAAGAACAACATTGACAGTGAAAATTAAAGAAAGCCTCGTTCCAGAAACCAACATGGACGAAATCACACAACCCTCATTCAGGACAACTACTCACATTTTGTAATAAAACACAGAAGATTCACTTCCAGCGCAAGAGGGAATCAGATGCTCATCGATCACCGTCATAATATCACTGCAAATGCCAGACAACTCGGCTTCCACCTTTTGCCTATACCCTTGGATTCGCTTCACGTTTAGATCATTTCCTTTTGCCTCCTCTTTCTGCTCAATGGAGAAAAGAATCCTCCACGATGCTCTTCGAGCTCCGATCACATTCTTGTACCCAACGGAGAGCAGATTCCGCTCCTCCACAGTCAGATCCACATCAAGCTTAGCTAACTTCTTCATAGAATCCACCATTTCTGCGGCAATCAAAACTTCGAATCAAGTCAACAAATTCACACAAAACCCAGGTCCAAACCCTCGTTTGGTTGCTCAGAAAAAAAAAATGTACAGAACACATGAACCATAGATCTAAGTGTTCAATTAAGAGTCTAACACAAAAAGTGCCATAGAAAACAGAAGAAATAACAGACCGTCGTAGCGCTCGGCTTGCTCGGCGAGCTTAGCGACATAGACATAACTCTCCCGTTCTTTGGGCAAATCCATGTTGGATCTCTTTGTCGGAAGCGTTTCAGTCGCCCGAAAAGTAGTAAAATCTAGGATGATTCCGTTAAGCTAAGGAGGAGAAGATGCTTTCTTTCTCCTCTATGAAGTGCAAGAAAGGGTAAAGCAGAGGCCGGCCTTTTCTGACGTAGTAACTGATGGTGGCGGGTGGGTGCGTGAGGGAGGACCGGGACTAGGACTAGCCGTTGGTTTCACTTCAGTGACTTAAATTGACAAAACGAAAACTTTGTGGGCGGGACAAGACACGCGAAAAGGCCGGCTCCATTTTGGGTGATTCGCAAACGTGGGTTCTCACTTTTAAAACCCGTCCAGTCTTACGACTGATTTTGAAAGTGCATCAATTTGGTCTACTCGTCTCACTTTTAAGCATCCTCAAAATTATTGCATCTCAAAATAAATCAAGCACTTTTATACAGTTACTCACCCCCAATTTTACATGTCACTAATTCATACCAATTTTGAAGGACTTTTATATCTTCACATTTCAACCCAAGCGATTAACGTAGAGATGACCATAATTCGAGACACCATTCTCTTTCTCTAACTCCTCAAAAACTCTCAATTTTAGTATGTAAAAATTTTGAAAATAGAAGAAAAAATTTGAAATTATAATTATACGATTTAGTTAAGCCCTTACAATAACATATACTATAAGTGATATAATATCCCCAATATTTACAAAAAAATGGAAAATGTCAGCTATTTTGAGACAAAGAATATCACATAATCAACCTCTATACTATACGAAAATAGGAGTATTAATTACAACTATTGAGTCTCATAAAAGTAAATTAGTTTTCTCTTTTTCCTTTTTCTTAAAGTGTTTTGCTTAGACATGGAAATTTAATATTCAAGTCAAGCAAGATAAGATTAGTGTAAAGCAGTGCACGCTGGACAATATTAAACATATTGAGTTTTTCTACTTTTGCTCTAATTGTGGTTTTCTAATTTTATAGAAGCAAAATCCAATAGAATAGTGGAGATTAAATCTTTGATTCCCCTTTAGCAACACAATAGTTTCATTTAATTTCTAAGAATTGAAACCTACTTTATCCGTGTGTAGATTCTAACAATCACGTTTTCACGCTTACGACTTGCTTATTAATTTATTCATTTTATATTCTTTACATAATTTACTGTTTTTGGTTGTCCATAATCTTTGCATGATTTCCATATCTAGTACATTACTTACTATATTACCTCTAAAACTATTATTTCAATATTACTTATTCAATCTTTCTTTGTTTGCGTGTAAAAATAAAAAGACAAAAATGGAAAAAGAGTAGAGTTTTCCCTCTTTTTAAATTTCCGCTTCAAATCTAAACATTTCAGGAAATATGGGAATGATGGAGTACTACACTTTCCCGAAGTTACTTTTTACTTTTTACTACAAGTAGAGAGTAAGGGCGGTTTCCAATCTATAAGGATAACAATGCAACTATTAACAACCTCTAGGGAGTTTTTGTAATTCAACCCTTTTTTAAGACACATAGGATTGTGAAGCGAAAATCTACCGAATGCTGATTGGAGCATTCTGTCATCCCTGGGCTTTTTAATGTCTCCTCACGCGAGATTTCGAGCGTGCAAAGAACGCGCAGAGAACTACTTTTCCCTTTTTATTTATTTCTTTCATTTTTTTGGGGTTCTCAAAAGAATCTTGACAGGTGGGCGACAGCGAAGGATTAGGATTGGACAGCATTTCATGTGAAATTTCTATTCTTCACTTCAGTCAAATTTTCTTCTCTTTTTAAGAAGTAATTATTAGCCCGTGAGACAAAAAAAGCAGTGTTTGAACTTTGACGTGACATTTTCCGGCCGGATAAACTGTAGTGCTGACTATACTCCATATATTAGGGAGAATTACAATTTGCCCCTGATATTTGGTCAAAATTACACTTTCCCCCTATGTTTAAAAATTCTACTGTTTACCCCTTATTCTTCATCTCTGTCTATATAGCTATTAGCATCAGAGGCCCTACATATCAAAAGACCAAAGTAACCCTTAGCGTAGCTTGCTTCTTTGCCTCCTAAAAAGGAAGAAAAAAAAAAGATTCACCACAAGCTCCTTTAATAATTGTGCTTAGACCTATACAAAATCAAGATACATTTTCTAACAACTAAATGGCAGTAATGAAGAGCAACTACAATCCTCATTAATGTTACTCCCATGGACCAATGCAAACATACAAAACTTTGAAGCACCAATTGTGCATGAAGGCATAATATAATACTGAGTCATGTCCTAAAAAGGGTAGCTATTAGTTCACCTTCTTGTGAAAGATGGGTGTTGTCTGACCACCATAACCTGACTACTTATGACCATATTAGCACTTCCCCTACACAACAGGGCTATCTTTGCCCTTCTTGTACTATGTAATCTTGTGCAAGGTGTGCTTTCTGCACTCCTTGCTCTTGCAATAAGTCCTCTTCATCTTAGGTACGTTCACCTACAATAGAAATCATTGTAACAACAGGGAGAGTTAAATGTTCAGTAATTGTTTATTTGTTTATGAGAAAAGAACAACAACCCACTATATAATACACAACTTCATGGCCCGATGTAGCATGTTTAACATTCAAACTGAGAAACCATTATGCTTCTACCTTCAATTAAACTACAATTTCGCAAAAATAGAATAAATAAATAAATGAAATAGCAGAAAACCCATGGTTCATGCCAAATATGATAGCATGACTCAATCAATTTGATTCCCAAGTAAGCATAACTAGAAAACCATGATTTCTTCAACCGTCACTTAGGTAAACGAAAAAACAATACCCGTTTTGTCATTTCACAGAACCAGTAAGGCCAAAATACATCCCAGAGTGGAGTTCCTTGGTATTAAAACAATTAGATTAGATCAACCAAATCCTCTGTATTAGATTATCCTTTGTATTAAAGTAGGGAAAGCTAAGGAAGCAAAATAAGGAAATCACCCCACAACAATCACTAGCAATTCATCACAATATCAGGAGACAAGTCCCAACTATAATTGCTAAAATAATCAATGAGCTAGTCCCAAAAAAAAAAAAAGACTCCAACTCGTAGACCCAATTTGATGACCAAATCCTATCCTCCACAACTTCTTACAACAATTTGAATTAGAAATTATACACTTGCCTGCACTTCATCGATGATTCGTTGGTGAAGAATCGACCTTATTCATGATAAAATTCATGATGGGAATTTGTTTATGGTTTGCGTTTCCTACGAGCCGCCATCACCGTCTTCCTCTCTGCAACTTAAGAGGAAAAATGATGTTCACTTTAAATAACAAACATTCTAGGGGCAAATTCGGTTTTACATTCTCAAAATTGGGTAGGGCCTACAATGCTAACAAATGTGTGGACAGACATGACAAATAAGGGGTAAACTGTAGAATATTCAAATAGAAAAGGGCAAAGTGTAATTTTCACCAAATGTCATGGGGAAAATTGTAATTCACCCACTAAATTATTTAGAATGGAAATTAAGAAATTGGAGAACGCTTACATGTTGTTTTCATTTTTATTTTTAAATTTTTAGAAAAAAGTAAATATTGAAATGATAATTTCAATTGTAGAATAGTAAAATAACTTTCTAAATATGAAAATGCATAAAAATTTCAAACCCAACCAATCATCCTAAAAAATTCTTTGAGTTGAGCACCAATTAAATGAGTTTTTTAATGTTTGACATAATCTTGTGCAACAAATAAAAAATGGCAACGTTATAGGCTAAATTGTTTTTTCCTTTATGGATAAAATGACTTAATTTAATTTTATTTAAGCCGTAGATCTTGGATTAACAAAATTGCTCTAATTGTGAGATAGCATTTTATTTTCTATTAAAAATGGTAGAACTAGAGCTTTATATGAAGTAAATGGTTAGTTATAATTCATCTTTCCTTTTATCTTTATTTAAATTCTCATATTACGCAAAGAGTCATTTCTGTTTCATTTAAGTGGACCAAAGAGATAAAAGATACTACTTTGCAAAGTTTGTGGGTAACGTGAATGAGAGTCAAAGTTTTGGGGATAAAAGATTTAAGATGGCAAAGTTTAGGGAGCAAAAGGGATTTTAGTCCAAATAAAATATGTTGCAATAGTTTTGAAATAAAGGAGTATATGATTTTGCATTTTGATCTCTAAACTAAAAAATGTTGCAACAGTTAATATTTTGCAGGAGATAATTACATTTAATGTCTTAAAAGTTTGTATTCTTTTGGCATTTAAGTCCTAAATAAAGTCCTAAATAAAGTCATTTTTACTAATCAACAATGCCTTACTTTCAATTATCAATGTCAAAATTGTTTCTATTGTACCAAAAAGTTTTATATATTTAATTTTCATTACAAATTGGTCCTCAACCTCCTCTACGTTGCATATTGCATTGGTCTCAAATTTTTATACTTTGTCACATATTAGTCACTAGCCTTTGTCAAAGATTAAATTGGCACAAAAACTCGATTTACTGAGAAAAAAATTGACAGTTTAAATAATCTATTAATTGTCAAAAAAATTATAACAAATAATGGATTTATACGAAGACTTTTATCAAATAGGATAAATTAGAATTTAAAAAGTTAATATCTAATGGATACATGAAAGTTTAGAATTCAAACTAATTGATAACTCTCTTTTCATAAATTTAATATGAATTATAATTTTTTTTTCTATTAATGAACCATTCAAATTTAGTTTTCACTATTTGCAAACCATTGTGCTAATTCAATTTTTTTAAAGGCTAAGAACTAATATTCAATGAATTATAAATATCTGGGATCAATATGCAATAAAATGGAGGGAGATGACTAATTTGCAATTGGAATTAAAGGTTTAGGACTTTTGGTACAAGTTACCTAACTTCAAGGTCAAAGTAAAGGTAGGCAGCGAGTCAACCCAGGTAAAGGTGAGCTGCGCCTGGGCGAGGCTTAACCCAAGTCTGGGCAAAGTTAGTGTGAGCTTGGGCCATTTTTCAAAAATATATTTTAATAAATTTGCACAACTATTTTTTTTTTTTATAAAAGGAAACACTATTACCAGTGTCAATTTTATTAATTAAAAAGCCTAGCAGCACTTGTAATAATTGAAATGTGCTTCACATGAAATAATAGCAAAATGTTCCAAATAAAAAAAATAACCATTAAAATCTAGGATCTGTGTTTAACAGCATAATCAGGCCAATTATAAACTAAGAGTGATAATGAAAAATAAAAAAAATCATTTATCGTTCTCGGTTAGCACCTCATCATCGGAGCTCTTAAGATGTTTGTCTTGCTGTCATATAGCAGTAAGACCCTAATCATGGTTACAAACATAGACATTAACTACCTCTTGTGTCAACCTCATCCGTTTCTCCAATAGCACTTTTTTTATACACTGAAAGTTGACTAGAAGCAGCGATTAAGACCAGTATTACACAAATCTCCTAGGCAATGTTGGATAAAATGGGAAATCTAACCCACTTGTTCTTCCAACATTCCAAAATGTCTACCTTACTTTGCTTGAATAAAGTGGTAAGATAGTCATCAACTTCAACCAATCTCTTAGTGGCTTAGGGCCATTTCAGGATTTAGGCAGTATGGTTGAAATGTGATGATGAGGCCAATGTTAAAACATTACCTGGTTGAGATGATGTTAATCTTACCATATCTAAATGGCACACACATTATAATCTGTAAAACTCAAACACTTGATTCTCAGCAATAGTAGATAGTGCAAGAACATTGATATGGGTTTGCTCTTAAGGTTATAATTGAACAGAGCATTTAGTAAACTGTTCATGAACTATTCAACGGAAGTTCGTATATATTCATTTAGTAGGCTAAATGAACTAGCATGAACACAATTTTCTGTTCGTTTATTTAAATGAACGAACATGAATAAGCATGTGTTCATTCATTTATGTTTACAAATAGTTCAATTATTGTTCGTTTATGTTTCTCCATTTGTTCATTGTTCATTTGTTTATTTATTAATTTATTATTTACATACACTCATTTATATCTACATAGACCATCCACATGTAATCCCCACCCCCTTTCAAGTTTAGGTTTCCTTTGCTCACTAAGACGAAAGTGATGTTTGTTTGTGTTTATGTATGTTGTGGCAACGTCGGGTTTTCGGGAGTCGCCACCAATCTGTTTACCTAGGTCGATTGGTCACCTTAAATATTGGTCTGCGAGAGTTCGGGGGTTCGGGAGTACGGTTACGTTAAAACAACTTTGTTAAAACGCCCAAAAATTGGCACCTTAGTTGATTTTAATTTTGTTTCGCTTTGCTTTTAAATAAATTTCAGTTAATTTTCAATCTAGAATTTTTAACTGAATTAATTGGATGTGGATTTTTGGTAATTAATTTGTATAGAATTTTATACTTCCGAACCATGGACTCTGCCGAGTCATTTGGACACGGAAGATTTAATTCCGAACCATGGACTCTGCCGAGTCACCCGGACACGGAATTTGATAAAATTTTAAATAAATTAATCCATATCGTAAATATGGATTTTTATCTTTGTATTTATTTAATTTAATTAAAAAGTAGATGTTTTCCAAACCATAGATCCTGACGGATCATCCGGATATGGAAATTATTTTTAAAAAAGGTGAGCCAAAAAATAATTATTTAATCAAAATTTCATTTATTTAATAATGAAACCAAAAATTTATGTATATTTCAAAAAAAATAAAAGAAAAGTCTTAATACTTTATTTGATAAAAGGTGAACAAAAAAAATAATTATTTAATCAAAGTTTTATTTAATAAAGGAAACAAAAATTGATATGTATATTTCAAAAATAAAAGAAAAGTTTTAATATTTTTATTTGTTTTATTTTGTTTTAATGAAAGATTAACCAAAAGTAATTATTTAATTAAGAAACCAAAAGTAATTATTTAATTAAGAAACCAAAAATTTATATGCATATTTTAAAAATAAATAAAAGTTTTTTATATTTATATATTTTATTTTTTTGTGTTCTTTTTTATTGATAAAATAATTTTCTAATTTATAAGTCTAAAAATACATCTAATTAATAAGTCTAAAATATTTAAAAAAAATTAATTCTTTTTTTCTTGTTTATTTTTATTACCTTTATTTGAAATTATTTGGGTAAAATTTTATTTTGTTTAATAAAGGAAACAAAAAGTTATATCTTTTTATTATTTTGAAAGAAATAAGTAAAATATTACTGGATAAAAAATAAGTAAAATATTATCCCAAAGTTTTTATTTTTTTAATAATAAAAGAAAATTTATTTATATACTTTATGTAAAAAAAATATATTTTATATACTTTATTTAAAAAATATTTTCCAAGCCATGGATCCTGGCGGATCATTTGGACATGGAGTTTAATTTTTATTAATTAATTATTTAATTAATTATTAATTAAATCATAATTTTTATTGGATTTTTATTATTGTTTTCCTTGAATTTTTAATTATTATTACTATAGAAATATATTCGAAAACAGAATTGATTTTTAGAATTATTTAATTATGTTTGTTAAATAATTTTTAATAAAAAGAATAAAAAGTTTAACTTTTTGTTCTCTTTAAAGAAATAATTAAAACATATGTTTCAAAATAATAAAAGATAATTGTCTTTAAAAAAATGATTTTTTAAATAGAATAAAGTTAATTATTCACATAAAAGAATCTTCTTTTAATTAGTTACTGTTTACTTATTTATTTATTTTTTATTATTAAATAAGTAAAATAAATTTTATCATAAAATAAAGTTTTGGCATAAAGGAAAATTAAATAAAGTAAAGTAAAGGGGAGGTTTTATTTTAGTTTAGACATAAAAAAATGCATAAAATAACACATGTAAACATATAAAGGAATATTAAAAGATAATAAATAAATAAATATAGTGGGGCTTTTTGACCATCCACTTAAAAAATAAATAAATATAAGGCATAACCTTCCATGAATTATAAAAGTTAGCAAGAGTTAGTAAAGTTAGATGTTAATATTAATGACAATAATAATAAAAGTTAGTAAAGTTAGTAAATTAGTAACAATAATAATAATAAAAGGTTAGTAAAGTTAGTAAGTTAATAACAATAATAGCAATAAAAAAAGGTTAGTAAGGTTAGTAAGTTAGTGAGTTAATAACAATTATAACAATAATAAAAGGTTAGTAAGGTTAGTAAGTTAGTAAGTTAATAACAACAGTAATAAAAGTTAATAATGATAATAATAATAAACAAGTAAAATATAAAAGGAAAGTTAGTAATTAATTCTCTGCAAGAATAAAATAAAAGGTTAGTGACTCAATAGAAATAAATTGAAAAGATGAAGGGCGAAAGCTGAATTTTACCTAGGAACTAAAATTTCTAATTCTCCAGGAAACGCGGACGCGCGCGAGGAAAAAAAAAAAAAAACAGTGAGAGAAGGTTTAGGTTTTCTGGAGAGGAAGAGAAGAGGGCCAGGGACCTAGGCTAATTTTTTTCCTTTTTCTTAAACAGAGCTCTAATCTTTCTCTCTATTTTTTTCTGTGTTCAGCACAAAATTTGGGGGGCTATTTATAGAGGAAGTTTGGCTGAACTGTTGATGGATAAATTAATAAAAAATTTCAAACTTATCTTTTAAATTGGTAAAATGACAATTTTAGTCCTTTACGTCTCTCAGCCTCTGGATAAGTTCCTGAAGCTTCTGATTTTGACAATTTTGTCGTTTTCTGTCAATTTGCGCCAGAAACGTCGGCAGGCCCAAAATTTTATGTGACAAACTACCAAATGCTCCTGAAACTTTCAGAATTTGTCAATTTTTCCCGAAACTTCTTAATGTTGTCATTTTTACCTCAAACTTTTAAATTTTGCCATTTTTTTGGAGTTTTCTTTTTTTTTCTTTCAAATACACACATATATCATTTTAAATCAAATCTTCACAAAAAAAAAAAATGTATTTTAAACTAATTAAAATTTTTAGTAATAATAATAATAATAATAATAATAATAATTTTTATTTAATTTCTTTTATTTAATTTCTTTTAAAATTTTTTATGGTCGGACGAAATTGGGTGTCAACAGCTGCCCCCCTTTGCATGCTTCATGAGACATGATGTATGCAAAGTCGTTACCAAATTTCGTCAGGCTTAGCTAGGCATTGAAAACCTTTTCGCCGCCTAAATCCTGAGGTTAAGGAACTCTCCTTAGAACCCCGGCGATAGGAGCTCTCCTATCGTTGAAGGAAAATTGATTGTTTCTGAGGCAAAGGTTCCATCCTTAAAACCTCGGATTGATTGATTGATTTCGAAGCAAAGGTTCCATCCTTAAAACCTCGAATTGATTGATTGATTTCGAGGCAAAGGTTCCATCCTTAAAACCTTGAATTGATTGATTGATCTCGAGGCAAAGATTTCATCCTTAAAACCTCAGATTGATTGATTGATTTCGAGGCAAAGGTTCTATCCTTAAAACCTCAGATTGATTGGTTGATTTCGAGGCAAAGGTTCCATCCTTAAAACCTCGGATTGATTGATTGATGTCGAGGTAAAGGTTCCATCCTTAAAGCCTCGAATTAATTTATTGATGTCGAGACAAAGGTTCCATCCTTAAAACCTCGGATTTATTGATTGATGTGGAGGTAAAGGTTCCATCCTTAAAACCTCGAATTGATTGATTGATCTCGAGGCAAAGGTTCCATCCTTAAAACCTCGGGTTGATTGATTGATTTCGAGGCAAAGGTTCCATCCTTAAAACCTCGGATTGATTGATTGATGTCGAGGTAAAGGTTCCATCCTTAAAACCTCGAATTGATTGATTGATCTCGAGGCAAAGGTTCCATCCTTAAAACCTCGGATTGATTGATTGATCTCGAGGCAAAGGTTCCATCCTTAAAACCTCGGATTGATTGATTGATTTCGAGGTAAAGGTTCCATCCTTAAAACCTCGAATTGATTGATTGATCTCGAGGCAAAGGTTCCATCCTTAAAACCTCCGATTGATTGATTGATCTCGAGGCAAAGGTTCCATCCTTAAAACCTCGGATTGATTGATTGATGTCGAGGTAAAGGTTCCATCCTTAAAACCTCGAATTGATTGATTGATCTCGAGGCAAAGGTTCCATCCTTAAAACCTCGGATTGATTGATTGATCTCGAGGCAAAGGTTCCATCCTTAAAACCTCGGATTGATTGATTGATCTCGAGGTAAAGGTTCCATCCTTAAAACCTCGGATTGATTGATTGATCTCGAGGCAAAGGTTCCATCCTTAAAACCTCGGATTGATTGATTGATTTCGAGGCAAAGGTTCCATCCTTAAAACCCCCATGATGAAAATTGATTCTTTTCGAGGCAAAGGTTCCATCTTTAAAACCTCGACGATAGGAAATTGATTATTTTCGAGGCAAAGGTTCCATCCTTAAAACCCCGATGATGAAAATTGATTGTTTTCGAGGCAAAGGTTCCATCCTTAAAACCCCGATGATGAAAATTGATTGTTTTCGAGGCAAAGGTTCCATCCTTAAAACCCCGGCGATGAAAATTGATTCTTTTCGAGGCAAAGGTTCCATCCTTAAAACCCCGATGATGAAAATTGATTATTTTCGAGGCAAAGGTTCCATCCTTAAAACCCCGATGATGAAAATTGATTATTTTCGAGGCAAAGGTTCCATCCTTAAAACCCTGATGATGAAAATTGATTGTTTTCGAGGCAAAGGTTCCATCCTTAAAACCTCGATGATGAAAATTGATTATTTTCGAGGCAAAGGTTCCATCCTTAAAACCCCGATGATGAAAATTGATTGTTTTCGAGGCAAAAGTTCCATCCTTAAAACCCCGATGATGAAAATTGATTATTTTCGAAGTAAAGATTCCTTCCTTAAAACCCCGATGATAAAAATTGATTATTTTCGAGGCAAAGGTTCCATCCTTAAAACCTTGAATTGATTGATTGTTTTCGAGGCAAAGGTTCCATCCTTAAAACCCCGATGATGAAAATTGATTCTTTTCGAGGCAAAGGTTCCATCCTTAAAACCCCGATGATGAAAATTGATTATTTTCGAGGCAAAGGTTCCATCCTTAAAACCCCGATGATGAAAATTGATTGTTTTCGAGGCAAAGGTTCCATCCTTAAAACCCTGATGATGAAAATTGATTATTTTCGAGGCAAAAGGTTCCATCCTTAAAACCCCGATGATGAAAATTGATTTTGAGACTAAGGAGCTTTCCTTAGGACCTCGAGCGAAATTTATATGAAAGCAATTGAAATTGGAATAATTTTCTTCGAAAATGTGAATTTTTATAATTGGCGAGTGCAAAAATTTAAACTTCGATAAGATGAGTGAATCTTGATGATGACAATAACACTGACAAATTATGTAAAGGGAACGGATGTTTGGAATCAATATCCAAGGTTCATCTAATATTTTCTTCAGTAAATATAGATTCCCTTGTGAGATATGTCATCCAAATAAGGTTAAAGCTTAACTACCCCAAAATGTTATGCCTAGTAGACCTAATAGGATGCGTCTCAAGAGTAATAAAAATTACTCTTTACTCAGCCATTCCAACCTAAAGGCATTGTCCCATGGTTTTAATATCAGCATGGACGAAACTATCTTATAAGAAAAGAAATTCCTTGAAAAGAAAAACTGAAACGCGAAAGAAAATGCTGATAATAAAACTAAAGGACAAGAAAAACGGATCAGATCGCTTCTTTCTTCCACAATACTTCAACAGGGTGAGTAGAGGACCATTACGGGAGTGAACTGGTCGGGAAAGACTGTCGTGTCCAGTCTATCTGAATCATTGCTGGATCTGGTTCAGGAACAAAAGCTTGTATTTTATCTAGCAATTCTTCAGCAGTTGTTGCGGATATTATGATTCGCCGTGCCACTCTTGATATGAAATTCTTCTGCATAGCATAATCCATAAAAGCTATCAGACCTGTAAAGAAATTGTTAACATTTAAAAGCCCAATGGGTTTCTTATGCAAATTAAGTTGGGCCATGGAAGCAATTTGAAAGACTTCTCCCAACGTGCCAAAACCACCTGGTAGAGCGATAAAAGCATCAGCATTTAAAAGCATTTGTAACACACGCTCTTGCAAATTTTTAACCACTAATTCTTCTCCAATCGTACCCCCAGAAACAAATTTCAAAGGTCCAGGGATGATGCCCAAAACTTGACTTCCTCCTAAAGATGCTGCTGATGCTACACCTCCCATTAATCCGACACTACCTCCTCCATAAACTAAATGTATTTTTCGCTCAGCTAATACTCTACCCAAATGGTTGGCTGCCTTTAAATACTCTTCATCTTTTCCAGGAAAAGCCCCAGAAAATACACAAATACTTCGGGATTTACGAGTTGGGGTTTTCTCCATTCCTATCCTTATCCTTGTGAGAAAAGAGGATATATTTATAGAGATGAAGAGATAAGGCAATAATTTTATTTTCAAGAGTGGATACATTATTGCCAGCTATACACAGTAGTCACGAGTATGACTCTGGTCAGGTATGGGTACACTATCGTTAAAAGAGGAGGAAAATTTTCAAAATAGCCGCTAGCATGTACAGTAGTCACTACTGTAACTTACGTCAGGAGTAGGTATGTGATTGTTGGAAGGGAAGGAAAATTTCAAAAGTGGCAGCTATATACAGTAGTCCGTGTCAGGAGTGGGTACATTATTGCCAAAGGGGAGGAAAATTTCAAAAGCGACAGCTAGCACGTACAGTAATCGTAACTATGGCTCATGTCAGGAGTGGATACATTATCGCTGAAAGGGGAGGAAAATTTCAAAAGCGACAGCTAGTACGTACAGTAATCGTGACTTTGGTTTACGTCAGGAGTGGATACATTATTACCAAAAGGGGAGGAAAATTTCAAAAGCGACAGCTAGTACGTACAGTAATCGTGACTTTGGTTCACGTCAGGAGTGGATACATTATTACCAAAAGGGGAGGAAAATTTCAAAAGCGACAGCTAGCACGTACAGTAATCGTGACTTTGATCCTCGTCTTCCACTGGCTTTGCGTCCAGTAATGGCTTCAATGCTTTCTATGAATCGGTGATTTGCATCTCATCTAGCTTTCTCACAAACTGGCAAACAGGGTCGTTTAGGGTCAGATTCCCAAGACTGTAACGATCTCGTTCTTTTTGGAAAATTATCCATAATCCAACAACCTCAAATTGCACTATTCCACAAGAATGCGCTTCAAGAACCTCTCGAATATCTTCTAGAGATTCCTTACGCAAGCCATTCTTAATGAATCTTATTCTATCATTACGATTTCTGGTGATCACTCCTGGAGCACGACATTTATTGCCGCAAATCCACCATCCACAATTATGACAAACGCCTAGCCTCTTTGCTCTTCTTTTTTTGGCATAAGCGCTTTTACCAAAGCCGGGCATACGGGGAAAGAACGCTTCGGGAACTTCACCAGCTGAACGAACCTTAGCTTCAATTAGCCACCGCACATTATCAGGAATGCCTTTGTGCATAAATACTCTGAATCGTTCACATCTAGCTTGATAAATCTTTTTAAGAACATTTATTGGGAAGGAAGGAAAATACTTTCGTAGGGCGGAAAGAGAAGACTCCATTGATGAAGGAGGCAAAGAAAGAAATTAGTGATTGTAGGAAACGAACATAACTAACACATATTTATAGTGATGAAAGGGATAATGCGTTTATTACACTTACAGAAGTAAGTACATTATTGTCAAAAGAAAAGACAAATGACAGCTTATATGTACAGCAATCATGACTGTGGCTCTCATCTTCCACTGATTTATGTCTAGTAACGGCTTCAATGCCTTCTATAAGTCGGGGATTTGCTTCCCATCCAGTTTTCTCACAAACTGGCAAACAGGGTCATTAAAAGTTAGATTTCCAAGACTGTAACGATCCTGTTCTTTACGGAAAGTCCACCATAAATCCATAATTTCCCATTGCACTATTTCACAAGAATGTGTTTCAAAAGTTAATAGGATATCATCCAAAGATTCCTTACGCAGGCCATTCTTGATGAATTTTCTTTTATCTTCATGATTTCTGGAGATGTATCCTAAAAAGCGACATTTAGTATTACAATTCCATCGTCCACATTTATGACAGACACCAAGCCTCTTTGCTCTTCGCTTTTTGGCATAAGCGCTTTTACCAAAGCCGGGCATACGGGGAAAGAACGCTTCTGGAACTTCACCAGCTGAACGAACCTTAGCTTCAATTAGCCACCGCACATTGTCAGGAATGCCTTTGTGCATAAAGACTCTAATCCTTTCACATCTAGCTTGGTAAATCATTTTAAGAACATTTATTGGGATGGAAGGAAAGTATTTTCGCATGGCGGAAAGAGTAGAATCCATTGATAAAAGAAGAATTTGAGAGAAGAGGGAAATGAATCAGTTATTGTAGGAGACTGGAATAACCGACTTTAGAAGTCACGAGGTATCTTATCCGCTGCTTAATCAGAAGGAAGAACACGCATTTATAGTGATGAAAAGGGATAACGTGTCGATTACACTTAGGGGAGCATGTACATCTGTCAAAAGAAAATGCAAACTTTTCCAAATATAACAAACTGTATGTACAGTAATTGTGACTGTGACTCACATCTTCCACTGGCTTTACATCTAGTAACGGCATTAACGCCTTCTATGAGTCGAGGATTTGCTTCCCATCCAGTTTTCTTACAAGCTGGCAAACAGGGTCATTTACAGTCAGATTCCCGAGACTGTAACGGTTTCGTTCTTCATGAAAAATGCTCCATAAACCAAGAAGTTCACGTTGCACAGATCCACAAGAATGCGTCTCAAGAGTCAATTGGATATCATCCAACGAGTCCTTACTCAGGCCATTCTTAATGAATCGTATTTTATCTTCTCGATTATCAGAGATCATCCCTAAAGAACGACATTTAGTATTACAAGTCCACCGTCCACATTTATGGCAGACTTGTAACCTTTTCGCTCTTCGCTTTTTGGCATAAGAGCTTTTGCCTATACCAGGCATGTGAGACACAAATGCCTCTGGGATTTCACCTGCTAGACGAACCTTGGCTTCGATTAACCACCGCACATCTTCAGGGATTCCTTTGTGCATCAAAACTCTTAATCGTTCACAGCGAACTTGGTAGATCTTTTTGAGGATGTTCATTGGGAGAGAAGGGAAATACTTTCGCAAGGCGGAAAAAGTAGGATCCATTTTCTAGGAGGAAGTAAAAGAAAGAAGGGGTGAAGGAATCAGTTATTATGGGCAACTGAGAGAACCGACTTGAGAGTCACGGAGTACCGTATCCGCCGTTTAACCGGAAAAGTAGATCCTACTTCATTTTGATAGATATTTTTTTTTTTATCCGTTGATCCAGTCCTCGATTATTGAATCCATTGTCCGCTTTTGACAAAGTTTCAACGACAATATTTCTTGATGTCTGCCTTATCTTTGACCACAGCTATCTCTTATCTTGGATGCTGCTAAGCTGGCATCAATCCTGTCCTTCCAGGTGTAGCTTCGATTATTGAATCAATTGCCAAGCTTTTGACAATATTGTCTACTTTATATATTTTTTTTATATCTGCCTTATCCTTGGCTATAGCTATCTCTTATCTTGGATACTACTAACTGGCGTCAATCCTATCCTTCCAGGCGTAGCCTCGATTATTGAATCGGTAGCCAAGCTTTTGACAATATTGTCTACTTTATCCTTGAATTCCTGATGCGGGTTGGTCCCGCATATTAGCTGTGTATCCAGTGATAGATTGGTAAGAGCTGATGACATTGAGATCTAAGCTTATACTGCTGTAACTGTGCTGTGAATGTGATTCCCGTTTGGTCCTTGTTATGTAAAGGCTATGTATGCATGATATGAAATGCATGAATGCAAAGCATGTGTAATTGATGGTTCTTTTTTATTTTTATTTTTATTTTATATTTATTTTTTTATTTTTTATTTTTTTTTGGATTGATCTAGTTCTTCATATCTTTGTTTTACTGGATCCTCTTTATAATTGCCTTCTTGGACTATCATTGAATCTCTTTATGCTTTCCAGCTTTTGTTCACTGCCTCAAAAGCCCAACTCTTTTCAAAATCCCCTTTCTTTGACTTGTTCTTGAATTTTGGCCTCAATTTCTTTAAAGTTGGCCCGCCTCATAATTTATATCTCTTTCGGGTACTCATCCATTGTCATGGATTTGATACCATCAAAGGCTTTACTTTCAATGTCTGCTTTGCCCATTTTCTTCTGGCCGTGCGGACACTTGTTTACCCCCATGTTACAGTCCGAATGATTGCTCTTCCTTAGACTCAGGTTCTGATCCATAAGATTTGCCCCCTTGTCTATTGAGCTTCTTTCTTGGCAGTACTTTTCTTGCGCTTAGTAGAGACTACTTTGCCCCCTTGATTATGGTGTTTATGTGGAAAGAGATATCATCTCGCCTTTGATTTAACAGAAGGTTGAGGATTTCTAGACCTTTGTGATGGCACTTGATCGTAAATTTCTCTTACAAGAACCACATCTTATTAAAGAAAGACTCAAGCTATCTCCTTACTTTTAAGTCTACATACATTAATGAATAATGGTTTGGCCTTAAAGAAAATCTTTCATCAATTTTCAAAGCTTGACAAAGTAATTTACGGTCTTTGTTTTCAATTAAAATGTCCTGCCATTCTTCCCTTTCCAACTTGAAGACATAAACTGTGCAAGGCAATAAAGTAGAAACATGATTCACAATAATAGCCTTTTAACTGAATGAGGATGATATCGAGAGGTAAATGTTAGGTGTGAGGAAAGTTAAGTTTGAATGTTTTTTTTTTTTTTGTGGCAGTCTTTTAGCTGAATGAGAATAATATTAAGAGGTAAATATTAGGTCTGAGTAAAGTTAAGTTTGAGTGGTCTGAAAAAAAAGGGTCTTTTAATACTACTCGTGAGCAGCATTAAATAAGGTAGAAACATGATTCACAATGATAGTCTTTTGACTGAATGAGGATGTTAGGTCTGAGGAAAGTTAAGTTTAAGTGGTGTGAAAGAATGGTCTTTTAATACTACTCGTGAGCAGTATTAAATAAGGTAGAAACATGTTTCACAATGATAGTCTTTTAGCTGAATGAGGATGATAAGTCTGAGGAAAGTTAAGTTTAAGTGGTTTGAAAGAAGGGTCTTTTAATACTACTCGTGAGCAGTATTAAATAAGGTAGAAACATAATTCACAATGATAGTCTTTTAGCTGAATGAGGATATTAAGTCTGAAGGAAGTTAAGTTTTAATGGTGTGAAAGAAGGGTCTTTTAATACTACTCGTGAGCAGATTTGATTATGGTGAAAAACTCAATAGTGATGACTTCAAACTTGCCACCTTTTCCAGAAAGTTTGATCTCATCTGTTGCCCCCCAACTATCGTAATCTTTATGTACACTTGGTTTGAGGGTTACTTTTGTTTTCTAAACCGCCTTTGCAGGTTTTCAGTCTAGAATCCATAGCTCAATTTTTCTATCTTTTTTCTTTTGCTCTAGTTTGAGCCCTTTTTTTTCTTTCTCTCTTTTTTTGTTTTTGTTTTTGTTTCCCTTTCTTTTTTTTTGTTTTGTTTTTTTTTTGTTTTGTTTTTTTTTTATATATATTTTTTTTGTTCCTTTTTTTTTTTCTTTTGTGTGAGCTATGGTGATGACATATTTGATAACTTTCTTGAAGTGAGATGACTCAAGTGGCCTTGCTTGCTCGTGCTTGTTCTCAGTTCTTTTGGTTTTGAATTTTCCCTTGTTGGCTTTTTGATGGAAGGGATGAACTTTTTCCTTTTCGGAGTTTTTTGTTACAGAGAACCGAGATCATAGCCTTCTTGAAATTAGATGATTCAAGTGGCCTTACTTGCTTGTATTTGCTCTCAGTCTCTCTGTTTTTTTTTTGTTTTGAATTTTCCCTTGTTGGCTTTTTGATGGAAGGGATGAACTTTTTCCCTTTTTTTTTTTGGAGTTTGTGTTATGGAGAACCGAGATCGTAGCCTTCTTGAAGTGAGATGACTCAAGTGGCTTTATTTGCTTCTCAGTCTCTCTTTTTTTTTGAATTTTTTTGGATTTTCCCTTTAATGGCTTTTTGATGGAAGGGATGAACTTTTTCTTTTCGGAGTTTGTGTTGCGGAAAACTGAGAACCTTTTTTTTTTTTTATTTTTTTTTTTTGAGCATTTATGAGAATTGGGAAGCCACTGAAGTCATTTAATATGAGAGCTACCTTGTTTGGAAACTAACCCCAAACTTCTTGCAAGGATGTTGATAACCACTGTGAATTCTTTTTGAGGGTTGAGGTGCAACATATGAAATCCTTCTTACTAGATTTGGCAGCACTTTCAAGATCATTACTATCAAATTTCCCTTAACTTTTTATTTTCACCCACGAGTAGTATCATTTAGAAAGCAAAGTATGATAGCAATAATGGATAGTATAATGGAAAGAGTGTAAAAATGGAAAGTAATAGAATGCACGCATCACATCTTTTTGTTGTACCAGAAAAAGAATAGCAGGTGTCCATTTAACAAAGACTACACCCTAGATTCTGGACTAAATCTAGGAGATTTTTACTATTAGATTACTTTTGCAAGCTTTCAAAGATACAAGTTTATTCAAAGGATTCCCTGTCATTCGAAAATGTATGCGGACTGTTAGGTCAGATCTGACTTGGAGGCCTTCCAAAGTCAATGTAATTCTAGCTCGAAATCTTCACTTTTCAATTATCAATCACATTGGGCCTAGCAACTTGGACTTGGTTTTGCTTGATGAGGCGGCAATGGATTGTGGGTGACATTTGGCTCATCGGAAAAGTCCAACCACTTTGACTCGATTAATTGTTGAACTATACGCTTCAATGCCATGCAGTTTTCCAAGCCATGGCCTGGAACGCCATCATGATATGGGCAGGTAATGTTAGGGTCATACCACCTTGGATATGGGGGTTTGAATGGCTTTGTAGGAATTGGACGGATAAATTGTCTTTCGATGAGTTTTGGGTATAACTCAGTATAAGTCATGGAAATTGGTGTGAAAACTTCTCTTGGTCTTGGTGCAGGTACTGGAGGAGTAGGAGCAGGTGGCCATGACTGATTAGGTCTGTTAAAAGGATAATTGTTGGGCCTATTAGAAGGATAATCATTGGGCCTATTTAGAAGGTAATTATCGGGCCCATTGGCAAAATAGGATAGGCGAGGTCCGATAGCCACAGTATCCACGAGGGGAATCCTTCTTCCGCGTCCTATTTGTTGTACTTCGTCATCTTTTCTTCTGGATGGTCCTCCTCTTTTCATAGGATTATTAAAGGATTCAGCAATATTCCCAGTCCTAATCTCATGCTCGATTCTTTCTCCAGACATGACAATGTTAGAAAAATTAGTTACCGAATTGCCAATGAGTTCGTCATAATATAGGCACTTCAGTGTCTGGACAAACAAAGTGACCATTTCTCTTTCTGTCATGGGTGGCTGAACTTGTGCTTCTTGAATTGCTTTTGCCTTGATTAGCTCGATCAATTGTCTCATTTGTTCGGCCATACTTTCTATCTTGGACTCTATCTTTATGAGACGTCCTTCGATTTGTTCTGCCATTAATCTTATTTGGAGCCGAGTTGAATATCGGTGTCGAGGTCCAATTTTATCCTTTTAAAAGGAATATTTATTTTATTAGATTTTATGCGTATATGATTGATGTGATGGATGCATGCAATGAGATTATGTTTTTATCAAAATTTATATGCACGTGATTGATGTAATGGAATGCATGCAATGAGATTATTTTTATCAGATTTTATATGCGTGTGATTGATGTAATGGATGCATGCAATATAAAGTGAGATTATGTTTTTATCAGACTTTATATGCACGTGATTAATGTAATGGAATGCATGCAATGAGATTATGTTTTTATCAGACTTTATATGCACGTGATTAATGTAATGGATGTATGCGATGAGTGAATTTGATTATCCACTATCGTGGAACTTCAAGACTTTTAGTTGTTATTAAAAAGACCAAAAAGTTAGCATAGTTTGATGCGTGGTTTTGATGCATGAAGAATATTTGCACAAAACAGAAGTATAACAAAAGAAAGATAAGTTTATTAATAACTTAAATAGCAATTAACAACTCATGAACTATTATGGAAAAATGAGTTAAAACCATAAATACGAAAATAAAAGTGTAGAGCAACAACACAGCATAACAAGGATATGCTTATGGCGTTGGTAAATGGGAGGTATACTATGGTCAGTTCTATGGTTAAGTGGGGAGTTCTATATGCATAAGGTGGCTTATCAAAAAGGCAAGGGATAGTTCCCGAATCCCGTCACTAAATTATAGTGACGGCCCGATTCCTTACCCTCTAGGGTTTATGTAAGGAATGGATTAATTCGAGTCGTAGCTTTTCGTGGGCCCATGCAGAGACTAACCGTCTCAGAAGGCAATACACTACTTTGCTACTTTGAAACCGGTGAAGGCTTGGAGACCATGGCCTCACAAGGACAACAACACCAATTCCGCTTAGAAAGAATCGTGTTCGATTTAAGTAAGCTCGGGTATAGAGCTTCATATTGTGAATGCATAATGCATGTTTTCGCTAAGTAAATATAGCATATAAAAATCCACATAATAAGCAAAGTAAATTAAAACAAATCAACTTTAGGCTCGACTCACTAACGTCGAGTCCCCAGTGGAGTCGCCAAGCTGTGGCAACGTCGGGTTTTCGGGAGTCGCCACCAATCTGTTTACCTAGGTCGATTGGTCACCTTAAATATTGGTCTGCGAGAGTTCGGGGGTTCGGGAGTACGGTTACGTTAAAACAACTTTGTTAAAACGCCCAAAAATTGGCACCTTAGTTGATTTTAATTTTGTTTCGCTTTGCTTTTAAATAAATTTCAGTTAATTTTCAATCTAGAATTTTTAACTGAATTAATTGGATGTGGATTTTTGGTAATTAATTTGTATAGAATTTTATACTTCCGAACCATGGACTCTGCCGAGTCATTTGGACACGGAAGATTTAATTCCGAACCATGGACTCTGCCGAGTCACCCGGACACGGAATTTGATAAAATTTTAAATAAATTAATCCATATCGTAAATATGGATTTTTATCTTTGTATTTATTTAATTTAATTAAAAAGTAGATGTTTTCCAAACCATAGATCCTGACGGATCATCCGGATATGGAAATTATTTTTAAAAAAGGTGAGCCAAAAAATAATTATTTAATCAAAATTTCATTTATTTAATAATGAAACCAAAAATTTATGTATATTTCAAAAAAAATAAAAGAAAAGTCTTAATACTTTATTTGATAAAAGGTGAACAAAAAAAATAATTATTTAATCAAAGTTTTATTTAATAAAGGAAACAAAAATTGATATGTATATTTCAAAAATAAAAGAAAAGTTTTAATATTTTTATTTGTTTTATTTTGTTTTAATGAAAGATTAACCAAAAGTAATTATTTAATTAAGAAACCAAAAGTAATTATTTAATTAAGAAACCAAAAATTTATATGCATATTTTAAAAATAAATAAAAGTTTTTTATATTTATATATTTTATTTTTTTGTGTTCTTTTTTATTGATAAAATAATTTTCTAATTTATAAGTCTAAAAATACATCTAATTAATAAGTCTAAAATATTTAAAAAAAATTAATTCTTTTTTTCTTGTTTATTTTTATTACCTTTATTTGAAATTATTTGGGTAAAATTTTATTTTGTTTAATAAAGGAAACAAAAAGTTATATCTTTTTATTATTTTGAAAGAAATAAGTAAAATATTACTGGATAAAAAATAAGTAAAATATTATCCCAAAGTTTTTATTTTTTTAATAATAAAAGAAAATTTATTTATATACTTTATGTAAAAAAAATATATTTTATATACTTTATTTAAAAAATATTTTCCAAGCCATGGATCCTGGCGGATCATTTGGACATGGAGTTTAATTTTTATTAATTAATTATTTAATTAATTATTAATTAAATCATAATTTTTATTGGATTTTTATTATTGTTTTCCTTGAATTTTTAATTATTATTACTATAGAAATATATTCGAAAACAGAATTGATTTTTAGAATTATTTAATTATGTTTGTTAAATAATTTTTAATAAAAAGAATAAAAAGTTTAACTTTTTGTTCTCTTTAAAGAAATAATTAAAACATATGTTTCAAAATAATAAAAGATAATTGTCTTTAAAAAAATGATTTTTTAAATAGAATAAAGTTAATTATTCACATAAAAGAATCTTCTTTTAATTAGTTACTGTTTACTTATTTATTTATTTTTTATTATTAAATAAGTAAAATAAATTTTATCATAAAATAAAGTTTTGGCATAAAGGAAAATTAAATAAAGTAAAGTAAAGGGGAGGTTTTATTTTAGTTTAGACATAAAAAAATGCATAAAATAACACATGTAAACATATAAAGGAATATTAAAAGATAATAAATAAATAAATATAGTGGGGCTTTTTGACCATCCACTTAAAAAATAAATAAATATAAGGCATAACCTTCCATGAATTATAAAAGTTAGCAAGAGTTAGTAAAGTTAGATGTTAATATTAATGACAATAATAATAAAAGTTAGTAAAGTTAGTAAATTAGTAACAATAATAATAATAAAAGGTTAGTAAAGTTAGTAAGTTAATAACAATAATAGCAATAAAAAAAGGTTAGTAAGGTTAGTAAGTTAGTGAGTTAATAACAATTATAACAATAATAAAAGGTTAGTAAGGTTAGTAAGTTAGTAAGTTAATAACAACAGTAATAAAAGTTAATAATGATAATAATAATAAACAAGTAAAATATAAAAGGAAAGTTAGTAATTAATTCTCTGCAAGAATAAAATAAAAGGTTAGTGACTCAATAGAAATAAATTGAAAAGATGAAGGGCGAAAGCTGAATTTTACCTAGGAACTAAAATTTCTAATTCTCCAGGAAACGCGGACGCGCGCGAGGAAAAAAAAAAAAAAACAGTGAGAGAAGGTTTAGGTTTTCTGGAGAGGAAGAGAAGAGGGCCAGGGACCTAGGCTAATTTTTTTCCTTTTTCTTAAACAGAGCTCTAATCTTTCTCTCTATTTTTTTCTGTGTTCAGCACAAAATTTGGGGGGCTATTTATAGAGGAAGTTTGGCTGAACTGTTGATGGATAAATTAATAAAAAATTTCAAACTTATCTTTTAAATTGGTAAAATGACAATTTTAGTCCTTTACGTCTCTCAGCCTCTGGATAAGTTCCTGAAGCTTCTGATTTTGACAATTTTGTCGTTTTCTGTCAATTTGCGCCAGAAACGTCGGCAGGCCCAAAATTTTATGTGACAAACTACCAAATGCTCCTGAAACTTTCAGAATTTGTCAATTTTTCCCGAAACTTCTTAATGTTGTCATTTTTACCTCAAACTTTTAAATTTTGCCATTTTTTTGGAGTTTTCTTTTTTTTTCTTTCAAATACACACATATATCATTTTAAATCAAATCTTCACAAAAAAAAAAAATGTATTTTAAACTAATTAAAATTTTTAGTAATAATAATAATAATAATAATAATAATAATTTTTATTTAATTTCTTTTATTTAATTTCTTTTAAAATTTTTTATGGTCGGACGAAATTGGGTGTCAACATATGTGTTCATTTATTTAAGTTCATTTAAATTATTTACAAACTTGTTCATATATATCATTCACAAATAAATTCATTTGTTTTTGTTCATGATCATGTTTGTTTGTTTAATTCGTTTATAGTTGTACATGAATGAACACGAATATCCTTTTTCATTAAACGAACAAACGAACACAAACAAGACTTGTTCTTATTCATGTTTGTGTTTGGTTAAAACCTAAACGAACGAACATGGATAGAGTTTGTTAGTGTTTGTTCAGTTCATTTACAACCGTACTTTAAGAATGTATGGGTATGTCTAAAGTAATTGATTTGCACCCAAAATCCTTACATTTGGGTCAAATGCATATGCAACTAAAAAGATTTGTGGGGTGTCTTGAAAATGTGCAAGCCACTTGTTTTTCATGGCTTTAACGGTATCTTTAAAAAAAAAATCCATCATCTTTGTATTGATGGAAAACATAAACAATGTTTACAAAGTATTGTAAAACAGAAATACTTTAGCGACTCACTTAATTTGTAAGATTTATAATACATGGCGTTGGTTAGTGCTTCTAAACTCATTTTCAAATTTATAAAGCATGTCAAAAGCATTGCATGTGGATATGTGTTGGTCAACATTTCAAAACTTGAGTTCCATCGTATGGGACAATCCAATTTAAACCTTGTTCCACTAAAACTTATGTTACTTTCAGTGCAAAAAGCTTTAAACTCATGAGACATTTTTAGAATTGTTTTCCAAAAACATAGTGCATCCAAATTGGGATAATTTTGGCTTGTGAAAATTGCATTCCTTGATGAACACACAAATTCAAAATATGACACAAACAATGAACATGAAAAAAAACATTATCTAAAGGTGGTTTCAACTTTTTTTTCAATTCTCAAATATCAAAATGATTGTTGGATGCATTATCAAATGAGATGGATAAAAATTTGTCCATACAAAAAAAAAATTCATGAAGGGTATCCAAAATGCATGAAAAGATATTATAGCCAATATAATTCAATTTCATGCACTTAAATGCAATTATAATGTTTTTAATTACCCAATAATTATCAATCAAATGTGCTGTAACACGATAATAATCTTGACCTATAGGAGATGTCTACATGTCACTTGTAAATACAACACAATGATCCAAAGTAGAAAAATATGCTTGAAATCAGATTTTCTAGATTCAAGCAGTTTATGTTTTCTCTTCTATTGGGAACAAGATCTTTATGAACATTCTCGACATGGTGTTACAACGTTCCCTTCTTAGAGTTAAGTTTATGAATCAACTTTTTACTACAATGCTTGCACTTTGTATACATCGCTTCTCCTTCCTGCACGAGGTCATGGTGCTCCCACATCCAACATGAAGTTTTCCCGAATCTACCTTATGGGGGCTTGGGATGCTAGCTTTGTGATGTTGGTTGTGACCCATCTCCTTCATCAAGTTCCGCAATCCCTGGTGCCTCATTTGCATTTTCTTTAGAAAGTTATTCCTTAAGCCCCGCATTGATATTCATCATATTAATGTTGTCGTCATCAACATCATCTCAGATATAAATCCCTTGAGTTGGATGAGGGTGGTTACAGAAAAAGGATCCCAAGTCAGTGTGGGATAAGGAGCTTTTCACACCCTTGCTAGAATGAGCACTTTTTCTTGATGCCGGTAATTGAGATGAGTGGGAGAAAAATTAGAGATTAAGAAGATATTAATTGGGGATTAAGAAAATAGATGAGAACTAAAAGTGTATTGGAGAGAATGTTGTACATGTTAAAAAAAGATTGTAGATGTCGGTGTAAGGAAGAGTAGAAATGAGGTTTTCTATTTATATGAGAGCCAAACTTTTCATTTCCCTAAATTGCCCTAAAGAGCTAGCCATTTCTAAGGGATGGGAGGGCAAAAAATGACTTTTGGCGATTTCTAGTTGTTTGGAGCTGTTGGAAGGCCTTTTATACAATTTCCTTTTTTTTAAAAAAATTTTTAAAACCTGCTGCACGTTTGACATTAGGGCCAGCCTAGTCAGTCTGGGCCGGCCCCGTGATTGGTCCCAGGCTTCATTTGGTCCAGCCCCAGTTTATTTGCGCCCTTCCAAGGCCCATAAACAGCATGCATTCTCCTGGTCCGTCTCTGAACTGGACCAGGCTTGGCCCCTGGACTGCCCCAATCGAGGCCAGGCCGACCCGGCCTCTAGGTTAAAGTCCCTTTACATTATCTAAGAAGGTCGGTTCATCTCTAAAGGCAGGTCCTAAAATATAGCAGAGTTCAATTAGCTGGAAATGATATGTGAAGAACGTGCAACTTCACACGGGATAGATCTGTGTCTTGGACAAATCTGAATCGAGAGTTTATAGATTCGGCTCCCGGTGAAGTTTGGTTGACAGAAGGAATCGAAGCAACCGATCTTCAGGCCAACCTACTTATATTCGTACTAACTATACCCCAAGTCGTATATTCATATTGGATGAAGCAGGAAAATTTCCATTAACTGAAATTTTCATTTAAGATAAAACTTGTTTCAGAAAGCACAAATTTACTGCTACAAGCTTGCAGAAATGAAGCCGCATGAAATGGACTCTTGTTGCTTCAGGCTGTCTGCGACATGCGCAACCACCCCAGCACCAGCATTGTGAAACCACTCGTTTTTAACCTTAAACAAGAGGGCCAAAAAAAAAAAAAAAATTAAAGTGGTGACATAAAAGCTCCAAACAGCTGTTCAAAATTTCCCAGCATATGGTAGAACGAAAATGGAGGACTTACATGGATGTTGTTATGCGCAAAGAAGGGCCAGAGAGATGAATGAAAGCTGACATCAACTTTCTTCCATCCCAACTTCTGTAACCCTCTGATCATTTCCTCTGTAAAAATATGTAGGCGATTAGTCCCACCCTAGGGCCTAAAAATCACTTAATGCCCACTAAAACATCCAGTAGTTTGGGGGTTTTGGGAGGGGGGGGGGGGGGGGTGTGTTGTTACCTTCCATGATTTCAAGATATTCCAATGTATTCTGTGGGTTGGGTTCATTTTGGGCTGCCTCCTTTGCTTTCGCTGCTTCAGGAGGAAAACTGGGACCCTCGGATGAAATTGGTGGGCAGTACTCCACATCAACAACATGCTTGTAACCATCTAAAGATCGGCGTGGTGGCTGCTAATCAAGTATGATAAGTCAACAAATTTAGGGACAAAGCTATCATGCTACTTCCACAATCTTTGGTTTGAAATATTAAAATGCTAATGCAAGGTCACACATGGCTCTGGACTGGATTTCTGTACATTCTGACATTAAAAGCTACCACTGAAGAACCCCAATCAAGACCCACGCTTGTTTGCCTCACAGCTTCCTCCAAGCATAGATGCACTAGAGGCACTTTTCCCTTAGCGGGGTTGGAGGAAGTTCAGCCTCAAGCTAATTTACATAATATGAATTAAGATGAAATAAATACATTCATTATAGCAATTGAAACTTCATCTCATCATTGTATCAGGAAAAGGTGCAGTTGGTAATGGCTCAAAGAAATAGGAAATGAGTACCCAAACAAAATGGGATGTAAAAGACTAGCTGATGAAAAAGAATAAAGTTCCTAAGGTGACCTTGTTTTACTTTCCTTCACCAGACACTTTAGAGTGTCACTATCGGAATTTTCATAAACTTAAATCTCAAAGACCATGTACAACCCTGACATCACCGAAAACACACTATCTAATGGTACACACAGTGACAAACATCCCCAAGAATTTCAAGAAAAGGCTTTCTTCATATGCTGTAGAAGTTATTAATTTAAGAAACATGATGACCTAGCAAAATAAAAATTTGTGAAAACTTGAAAACTATTAACTGTTCTAACTGCAAAGCATTTCTGCCCTAATAGGGTAACATAATGCAGGCAACAAAACTTGATACCCTGTCCTCACCCCCTCCTCTTTTTGCCTTTTGATCCTCCCATCCAACAACTAAATTAGTTATCATCTAGCACAGATGATTGAATAAAGGGCCAGTTACTGATGGGTAAACTAGGATATGATCCATTCAGAAGAAAACTTGCCCACTCACCTTCACAAGTTCGGTCTCCCTCCTAATGGAGGATGTGCGCCAACCAACCATGTCTATGCAATGTCAAATGGAAACAAACAAGTTGCTGAAGAGAGTAGCTAAAGTTAAGTAAAGAGAATAAACAAGCAGGATACGATCGTAAGATACATTTGCATAGACAGAGCGGCATTTAAATGCTGCAAGTGCTGACCTGCAAAGTTAAGAACAAGGAACAACAATCAGTGATTATAGAACACAGGGGTCTAAAGATAATTGCAATTGCTATTCTTACAAAAATTTCCCGTCTTCAGTGTCAGATGCCATTCTTAAAAGCAGTGGTGGACGGTTAGGTTTGCCATCAGTAAGAAATAGCTGACTTCCTGTTCGGCCAGTTATAAATGGGGCTATTGGTGGAGCAAGTTTCTCTAAAATTGGGACCCCCAAAAGAAAAGGAAGCTGGAGAATGGCCAGACCAAAAGGTAAATGAGAAACTGAAGATGGAAGCAGTTCATGGTATTAAAACTCAAGACAAACATAATATACTCAAGCATGGTAAAGGAAGCTCCCAAATGAAATTCAAGGAGCACCAGAACAAATTGGCGTAGTATCCAGAAACAAGATGACAACATATTCTACCTTAACTTGCAAAACATGAAACTGACTTATTAACTGTTGGCAAACAATTTTTGTTAATACTAGCTAAGGGACATGTCAAATCCAATCATTAAAATTGAACACCTTTCTCAACTAAGCTTATATGCCAATTACTTGGGACGGCTACATGAATCTTATTTATGCTAAAGCCTTTTTATCACCCATCTAATCCAGTGTATCATAACTCTTCTCATATACTATCTTGCAAGCAACTCTATCACTCTACTTCACAGTAGCTTGGATTTCTGACGTGTTTCTCTTAGCTTGGATCTCTGGCCATAGTTCTTTGTTTTCCTCAATATCAACTAAAGTTGTTACTTTTTTGTTTTCACTTTGATCTTTATGAATCCATTTCCATCCTACTCTTTTTCATTTTTGTGTTGCAATCAAAGTTTATGCAACAAATGTACTAGTCGAGAAAATCAAAAGAGATACTTGGCTGAAATGTCAGAGATTAGATCTAGAGAAAAGACAAAACGCCATTGAGAGATGAGCTGAGGGATATTGACCATCTCTATTTATCCTTTCTGCAACAATGGCTATTTTGTACTTACCACAATGACCTTGTTTGCTCCCCATTTGTCATTAACATCATTTCTAATTCTGGCCTTCCTTTTGTAGGCACACATCCATCATAATATTTGCATCTCTTAGTTAGGCTCACATTATTTACTTTTTTATACCCTACCCTGTTTCTCAACAAAAACAGTCTCCTTTATCCACTTCATTCATTGTAACCACAATCCTATCATCCACAAGCTATCCACCTATTGGCCTACTGCAAATATTAACAAAAAGAGACACTGTTGCCAGCTCGGAACCTGATGGTCACATGTCATGAGAATCCAACAAAGAAGAATACTTTCAGAAACATGCATATCAAAATCATATATATGTGTATACATAAGAAAAGATGTTGACACCCTCCAGAACAGACCTGCTTTCTCCCTCTCACCCCAAGATGCGGACTTGCCAAGGTAATAAAACTGATTGGCTGCAGTCCAGCAATCGTACCTCGTCTTGAAGAGAACGAACTCTGCAAATATCCCTTTGCTGAATCAGCAACATCACCAGATTGGCTACAACTTGAGTCACTTGGCGAGTGAAGAACAGCAATTGCATATCTAGCAAACAAACCACCCAGAGAATGTGCTAAAAATGATATCTTTTTGAGGTTTTTGGCCTTCTTCACCACTTGTAAGACCTATTAAGATAATGGAAGAAAATTAGGAAATGAAAAAAGTACTTTTTACTAGTGAAAAAATTGGTCGCCTAAGTCAAATATTTCCTGGAAGTCTAGACCTAGTAGAACATCGTTCCCAGCATCTTAAGACTCACTTCATCTGCTAGTCGCTTGCCAGCTCCATCAATTCCAGAGAAGGTTTTGATATAAGTATTACATGAACTTGCTGCAACAAGAAGGAAAATAAAAACATAACGTTCTCAGTGGGAGTTCAGCTCAGTCATCATTCAAGCAGCTTAAAAATGTGATTGAAAAAGTGATGACTGATGAAACACAAGCAAAATTAATATTCTCCCCCTCGTATATAGAATTTATTCAAAGCGTCATTGTTTCCCTGTCATAATTCCTAACAATTGCACTCAGTCAATTCTGTTATTTTAAGCTAAAGTTTTCTCAATCCTTAGACAAAATGCAATTCCTGTTCAAACGGTATAAACAGTTCCATCCCTTTGCTCCTCTGACATGATAACAAGGGAATATTACATGTATTACATAGAACTCTAGCAAGCCACATTCACTGTCACATTATAGGTTGGTGGTTATTGTTTCAAGATTTGACCACTATATTCTGTTATTCCTCAGCATTGTGATATAGTAATGTATCGAAGTCCTAAGACAAGTAAAGAAGCAATCTTTCTCATAGATACATGCATAAGTAGGATGAGGATCTGAATACCATATATTAGAAACTTTCTCCCAAGTCGCCTTTTCAACTCTGCCTCAAAGTATGTCCAATCATTAGGGCTGCATTAAGAAATCACTTTAGCAGTCAACTAACGAATCCAAAAAACAACACCTAGAGCATTAACCTTCCCTTTTTTTTTCACATACCCATAGGTTCAAGCCTAATTATACTTTGCTACCAATGGTAAAGTAAACTTATACTAGTCAAACATTGATAGTGAAAACACTTCTATGGAGTACTAAGAGCCACACACCAGATCATGTTTAGTCAGTCTTCAAAATTCAAAAAATTTGTTACATACTCATCATATTGTTTGTAGCAAGATTTTTATAACCACATAAACAGTTCCACCTCATAGATGGTAACCCTGAGATTCAAAGAAAAACACTGGAGAAAAGGGTCCAGTGCTAATTAGATCAACAAACTGCATATGCTCATATTTCACTATTGGTTTTGTTTCCAACCTTCAAGGTTATACATTTCTTCAATATGGTTAGCGCACTTGGGCTTTTCATCATTGAAATTTTATCAATCAGTTTTCTCTCACTGGCAAGTACTAAAACACAAACAGCATATTCATATGCAAATGAAATTTGATAAACCAGTACCTAGCCAAGATGCCATGAACAAGAACAAGAAGGTGATCAGGATCATTTTGTCTGTTCACCATGTTGTTGTACGAGGCAAAGTTCCCCTGAGTAATTGAACTCATAGCTTGGGCTTTCAGGCAGTGAGTTGTCCAATTATTATTGGTTCCTACAGAGTACCACATAGTTAAGCCGCTTCAGCAAATTAAATGGTCACAAGTAGGAAAGCTGTATGGAATACAGAAGCATATGCTATTAACAGATGCAACCAGGAAAGACTGCCTAGAGATGAGGGGAAGGTTCCTCTTAACAGCATACCATGTCAAGAGACTCAGAGAAACATGGGGTTTAACTTGCAATGCTTTGGTACAAAAACAAGCACAAAACGGTACAAACAACGGACAAGCTGCCACAGGGAGTGATCATGAACAATTATGCAGTCCACCGATAAACTACAGTACCATTAAGCAACCTTCTATAGCTTAGTATATTTATCAGTTATAAAAGAAGCCAAAATGGAGCCATCGTCTAAGTAGAAATGGTACAGAAGCTCTAAAGTCTCAACCATCAACAGAGACTACAACCACCAGAATAGATCAGAGGAAAAGATTTTTCTAACTTAGAAGGAACAAGCTAATGAATATCAAAATGAAGAATACAAAGTCAATGGCAGTGTGACATGGACCAACAGACACCTACATAAATCCGAACTATACAAAATTGTCGCAATTTACTCCAAAAATGTCTAAGCAACAGTCCACAACCAATTTATTTATGCCAGAAAAGAACCATAACCATGCTAGAACACTTGCATTGTGTCCCACAGAGCCGAAACTGAATAACATCTTACCCACAAAGATCAAATATGGCAACCCTTATATATCTACAAAAGCAAATTTCTTTCATCAAACACAAATCACAGGTAAAACTTCCCCAAACATAATCAATGAACCCCAAGATATAATCCAACATCAGTCCTCTACAGAATCACCATTCAAAAAACAAAAAAAAAGGAAAACAAAAAGAGAAACAGCATACCGGAAGGGAAATTGACGCTTTGATGAGAGGAAGAGGAGAAAGAGGAAGAAGCCGAAGCTCCAATTCGAGGATTAATACTGTGGCTACTATTATTATTATTATTATTATTACAACTGCTCAATCTGGGACAATAACCAGCCTGAACTAGAGAAGCCGCTGCCATATATATATATATATATATATATATATATATATATACAGACAAAAAGATAAAAGATCAGATACAAAAGAAAATCCCTCCTCGATTTTCGTTCTCCGATGCAATCTATGGTAGCGTCACGCCATAACCATAACCATGCGTAAACCCATTCCCTGCAACATCATCACCAGGATGATGGACCGCTCCATTCTTTACGGAGATAAAATGAAAAAAGAAAAAAAACACAAACAAATTTTAAGGAAATGCGACGTGGATCATAAAGATTGAATTTTGAACGTATTTTCGTGTGACTGTTGGGAATTGCATCGTCGTGGGACGTAAAAGGAGGGATTTTTGGGGAGGAATCTGCTAAGAAGGTGACAAATCAGAGCTTTGTTTTGTTTTGCAAGCGAAGGCGATGCGCGCTTGCTGGGAAAGGGTGTGGATGATTGGGTCACAGGTAGTTCATTGACAGACCAATGAGGGGGTTACGTGCCGAAGTGTTCGGATGAGGGTGTCTTAGCATATATAGTGATAGAAATCCAAGTACAGAGTCAGCAAAGTTGGGCCGTGCTGACGTGCAACAACCGAGCAGCAGGTGCAACCAAATTGTGCCACGTAGTCCCCACCACGTTCGGGTAGCGAAGGTGAGCATTCGGCCCAGCACCAGCCGGCACGGAATTGGAACCCTTCACCAAGTATTATCAAATTTATCGAAGGTTTCTGTTTAAGTAGTTTTAATTTTTTTTATATTCGTTAAGTTGAAGATGTTATAAAAAAAAATTTCGAAAGAAATGAAAAATATAATCATCTAAATTAACTTAAAAGGTTCATATTGTACAGTATTTTCACTTTCTAATACTTTAATACCATAAAAAATATAATACCATAAAAATATAATACAAGAAAAACAAATTTTATAATCCAAAATTCGTAATATAAAGCTAAGAATATCTTAATCATTTAATGAAGCATATTGAACATCATGACCAATAGATGAATCAACATTATCATCTTCAAAATTCATATTTTTATATTCTTCTCTTACAATTTCATTATTTTAAGAGGTAAAAACTCATATATGCAATAACTTGTATCATCATTAATATTTTCTTCATTTATATCTATATAAATTTAATAATTAATGTTATCAATCAAAGTCATACTAATGGAGAGCGATAAAGTGACAGAGTCTAAGAAAAAAATAAAAGATGATTTATGTTTTATTCTTCAGTTTTCTTTAAATTTATTTTTTGTTTTAACTCTAAATGTGTTGAGTTTGATTGTATAAAGATTAAGTTGAATAATAGATTTATATATTTTTAGTTTGCTATCATTTTTCAACTAATTTTAGTAAATTTGATATAATAATGTAGAAATGTAAAATTCTAATAAAGTTTCTAAGTTTTTAAGACTAAAAATGAGATTTTACTGATTTTTACCTGCATATAAGTTTCTATTAAGAATTGTAACATTTTTCACTTTTAGAGTTGGAGAAGCATAAATTTTTAATACTAAAGTCAGGATTTTGATAACCATATAATGAAATTGTGCATAGTCTCCAAGAATCATTAATTACTGTGCTCCTCTTGCTTATATAGATGGGTTTTATTTCGCTAAATTGTTAGGTTTGATTTCCACTTCAATTTTGACAATTGATTTCGTTACCCTCCCAGTCCCACCTTCTTCACTTTTTTTTTTTTTAATTTTTGCCATTTGAATTCGTTTCTTCCTTTTCTTAATTCATAATAATGAAACCCATAAGTTAGTTTTTCTTTTAACTTAATTTAAAATGACTTATTTCAATTTTTATATTTTTTTATCAGAAACTAATTATATTTAAAAGTCAATATTTTACAGTTGCAATAATTCATTAAAAAATAAAATTTTTACAATCTTACTAATTATATTTAAAAGTCAATATTATACAGTTGTAATAATTCATTGAAAAATGAAATTTTTACAATCTTACTAATTTTTTTTTGAAATTTTCTAGCTTTAGGTATTAAAAAACAAAAATTCATAAAAAAATAATAACATCATGAAAATTTAATTTCAAATGAATTATGATATCTATATAACATTGAATTTCAAATAAAATTAGTTTGAGACAAAAAAATATATAAAAATAAAAATAAATTATTTTAAATTAAATTGACTTAAGGTAAAATGAAGAACTTAGACTTGTTTTTCCTCTATTATATTGTGGGTGGTATAAATAATTGATGGTAAAAGCCCTTCAATTTTAATTTGTATCAATTTCTATACTTTTCCATCCGTCACTTCAGGGCAACCTCTTTCTTTTTTACTTAAAAGACTTAAAGCCATTCTTGGTCCTTGAACTTTAATAACTTGGACACTTAACAACATTAACTTGAAATCGGTCTAACTCACCCATAAACTTTCAAACATGGGACACTTTACCCCCTTTTCCCCCATGTGCACATCACGTGATGTATTTTACCCTAACGCCATTTGCCCCTTTTGTTCCCTTCAATCTAAACTCGTTGGCTAAAATTGTTGCACTAGCAATAGCTGATCATGAACTCTTCAGCGATTTTCCCTGCATCCACTCCATAGTCCACTATTTTCTGCTTCTTTTTCCCTTGTTGGAATTGTCCCTTTGGAATGATTAATCGGGATGAAGCAAATGCAGGTCTCTCCTCGATTCTAGTCCTCCTTCAATTGTTGACAATCTCCTTGACTATTTGAAAAAGTCCTAGAATCATATTGACACCACCAATATCAAATATCTCGACCCAGATTTCCTACTTCCTTTCTAACTCTCCCCAATACGGCAATCCCTTCAACTCTCAAGCAAACAAGTGATTTAAGGTTTTGAGCGCCGTTACAGTCCCTTCCTCTTCCCTAACCCAATCGGCCCCTTGTTGAAAATAAAATAGATTTGGTTGAACCGAAATTGCCCTCCCCAATCACCACTTCTTTTCTCGTCCCTTCCTTGTCAAAATTGCCCTCCCCAATTCCTTCCTCGTCCTCAATTTTGGATGGCTGCGATGAGGAAAAGCTAGTAGTGAAAGTAGTGTGGAAGAGCTCATAGAAATGACGGTGAGACGAAGCGATGAGGAAAAGCTGGCAACAGTAGCGGTGAAAGAGAGTTGGCAACAGTGGTCGTGAAGACGAAGCAACGAGAAGAGTTAGTGGTGGTGGCGGTGAGGTGAAGTGACGAGGAAAAGCAATAGATTCTTTACGGTTTGAGTCAAAAAATAGAGCAAATGTCGTTAGGATAAAACATGATATGCACTTGGGTGAAAAAAGGGTACAGTGTCCTATGTTTGAAAGTTTATGAGGCGAGTTAGACGAATTTCTAATTAGAGGGGTTAAGTGTCCGTGTCACTCAAGTTCAAGGGCTAAATATGGCCGTAGGCCAACTTAAAATTGCCCACGTGCACAACTTAAAATGTTGGTTCGTTTAAAATAACTTTTGTTTTTATTGAGGAAATCCATAGTTTAATGATACCAAGTGATCAGCTAATTGCGAAACGCATAAGACTATGGTGCTATCACCTTGATTTTTTTTTTCCTTTTATAACGAGAAACATGTTACATGTATGCATCTGCAGTAAGAGTAGTAGTGTTGTTATCATGATCGGTTGAAAAAAATTATTTGCTTCATAAAACATGAAAGATATCATTTTATATTTGACAATTTTGTTGACTAATCTTTGTCGTGGAAGGGTCGTACTGCGACTAAAACCCGAACCCACCCATGGGCCAGTCTCTTGCTTTGCCACTACAGCGGAGCAAAGGCAATCACCTCAAGTTGTAAAGCTATCATCCTTTTGGTATTGCAACTATTTTAATGGATCTAACGCAATTGTGGAACTGGCAAAACCTGCAAAAATTGACATAGAAGTTGATAAAATGATAATCTATTGCTATTTTATATGTACTTGAAAATATGAATTTATGATATCCTTAAAATCGGTATTAATATCTTATAAATATTTATTTCATTTTATAATTTTTTAAATTAGTCGGTTCCCCCATGTAAAAGTGGGCTGACATATCGCAACAACTATATCACATAAAGTTCCTTAAATTATCAGGGCCATGCATTATTCAAAAGTAGTGATTTGTCTACCAAACACTTAATTGCCATGATATCAAACCCAAATATGTTGATAAATGTAATGTTAAAATAGATAAATTGTAATCCATCAATTTATTTTACTTTATTTTGGTTTTGGGTTCGGCTCTTTTTATGTCATTCATAACCATTAAGGTGATCGATTAAAAGAAAATGTATGATAAAAACAAAAAATATGCATTCTCCAATGGACTATATTCTACTATATTCTATTATGCTCCCAAATCTTGAAGGATGAAGTAAGATATCAAACATCACTATCGCTAGGTATATCATACCTCATAAATTAGATGTGAGCATAAGTCAGGTAGAATCATTGGTCTACCTAACACAATATGGGTGAATTAAGTTGGATTGGAAAAAAAATTGATCATAGTTCATTAGTTGATTCCAACCTTGGAAAAACCATCAATTTTAGGTTGGTTCCGGTTTCATATCAAACTAACCTGAGGTATACGTATTAATATGTTATAATATTTATGATTTTACATATATAACTATTTATTGAAAATTATATGACAAGAGTTTTTAGTTTTTTAGTTCTAAATGCACTCCTAAGTCCCAACAATTTCAATCCTATTATACAAACATATTCCCAATTTCACATGCCATCGTCGGATAAGAGTGATGAGTGTAATTTTATTAGAATTTTGGTGTTGTTATATGTATATAGTATAAACCAAAAATCTTGAGAACCAAAACCAAAAAACTCAGAACCATGATTCTGGTTTTATTCGGTTATCAAATTAGGTAGAAAAATTTTAAACCAAACTTATTTCAGATTGGTTTGGTTCCATAAAAACCTAAACCGAACCATACTCACCCATACTATAAATTATAGGTATATTGAATGGTATACTGTGCTGCATACATTTATTGTTTTTATAAAAAATGTTAAAATGTTATTTTAAGATGAAATATATTAAATAATTTTTAACACATTTTCATGTGTTCTAATTTTTCATCATAATTTACCAAATATAAATAAAATATATATGAGAGATAATATTTTTATACAAAAAAAAAAAAATGGAATATATAGAAAAAATAATTTTTTTAGAAAAAAAACTAACTTATTGATATATCATTCATAAATTAAATTTATTTGCAAATAAAAAAATAAAATTAATATTAATGTCAAAATATGTACATTAACCACTTCTTTCGTCTCATAATATTTGGCACATATTCCTTTTTTGACAGTTTCAAAATAGTTGTTCTTTTCTTATCTTTCTAAATAAGGTAATTTTTTTATTTATAGATATCAATCATTAAAAGGAGAGAAGTTGAGAAAATTAAAGAGTAAAAGTACGTATGACCAATTAAAAAGAACAAATGCTAGTAACTTTTTTTAGATAAGTACATATACTTTATATAAAAATAAATAAGCTAATAATTTTATATTACAAGAGGGAAGTAAAAAGTAGAGAAGTCTTAATTTACGTGTATCATCAAAAGAGACAGGTTTTATGAGACGGAGGGAGTATATTTTATTATTTTACATATTTATGTATGTTATTTCAATGTAAAATGACAAAAGAAATTAGCTCATACATGCAAAACAAAACAATCAGATACTATTGTATGTAATGCATGAAATTCTACAGTATACTGTGATATTCTTACAAAATATACACAAAAGGCGAGTGATATGCAAAATACGACAAAATGTCATGGTACACCGCAACATTTTGTGAGAGAAAATGACAAAATGTGAAAATGTTTATGCCACGTACCCTATTTCATGCCTTATGTCATGATATACAGTGAAATTAAAGACATTGGATGGAGTTTCAGTATCATAGAAAGACATGGGATCCTTTTTATTTTTCAAATTTAGCCATTTTTTGTGTTATACTATCTCAATTGTACTTTTATAATTCATGGTCAATTGTGTAATTTCATAAAGTTTTTAAGATAAAAGTTCAATATTATAGAAACATAAAGGACTTTTTCTTAAAATTTTGAAGATAAAAGTTCAGTATCATAAAACTCATGGCCCTAACCTAAGTAAGCAGGTTAAGGCCCACTATTAAGTGCATTATTTGACGGTCAAAATGGTTGACTTTTGTCAACTTTGAGAATTAATTTCTACTCACCCAGGCGAGATTTTTTTTTTTTTTTTACTTTGCTCTGTCTTTATGTAGGTTGGAGGATTTTGTGGAAGTGTTGGAATGAAGCAGGAGTGAACGAAGCAAAAACGGATTTGGAGAAGTCAAACTTGGAATTTGCATATTGGAGACACGTTCTCGAGGTTGGTGACGCGTCTTCAAAAAAAGGAAACTCTCGGAGTACTTTTAGGCATCTAGCGACGTGGTGCTGCCACATTCGAACATTGGTGACGCGTCCTCAACACACCCAGAAAAACAAAATGTTCCCCTACTTATAATTTGAATCTAAGCTTATTATTGGCTAGGAGATTTTATGCAAATGGGTAGGTGAATGAAAGAGATACCTCGAAGACTTACAAAAATTTAGAACCAAGCTTAGAGACTATCAATTCTTTTTCTTTTTCTCATCTTAGACTTAGGTTTTCCATAGTCACCACATTTTGCATTTTTCATCATCTTTGTAGAGTACTTGTGGATTCTACTTAAAGAAGGTATGAAAGACTTGCAGAAAAATTGAGAAGTCAAGCATTTAGAGTTTCTTAGGTTCCTTCTTTCCCTCATTCTTCTTGTATTGAAATATGGATACTCTTTTATGTATTTTCATGGTTGAGTTTAGTTTAATTTTGGAGTAGCCTTCCTTAGCACTTTTTATGGATATAGCTACACGGATTGATTATGTTGGATGAATTTATGGTTATGTGATGTTGGTTTTCTATCAAATATTTGTTTATTCTTCTATTGAGCTTATTGTTGTATTATCTAATTGATGGCCATAATTATTTGCATCATAAATTGCTTTTAAGCTCTTGAAAAAGATTAGAAGTAATTGGACCTAGGAGAAGGGTTTAGTGGCTATGGGCTTGTTGGGAAATTAGCCTAATGCATTAGGTGAAAGTAAATTAAGCTTTAATGCCTTTTCCTAAGCTTATAATCGGATGAGAATCCTTATTAAGTTTAGGCTAGAGAGATTAATTCTTTTAGTTGGAAAAATAAGAATTCCATTGGGTACTTCACCAACAAGCAAAGAAAACTAAGTCACTAACCTAAATTCACTAATTAATTAAGACAAATAGTAAACCCATAGGAAGTGTGTTTTCATAATTGGATAAAAAACCACAAATTTACATAGCATTCTTGCATTCTAGGTTAGTAGCATTTCACTTAGTTAAGTTTAGTTATTCATTTGACTTGCTCAAATCTTCATTCAGCTTTGATTGTCTAGCTAAAGTTGTCGTAGAGTAGTGGTACCTGGCAAGCAATTCAATTAATCCTCATGAAAAATATATTCTTTCTTACCTAACTTCAACTTCCACTGTGAGCTTGTAGTTAGAGTTCAAAACTCACAACAAGATTTTGGTACTGTTACTGGGAATTGATTATGTTGAATTGTTCAATATCATTGCTAGGAGATTAACTTTAGACTAAACCTTTCTTTCTTTACTTATTTGTTGCCTTTGTGTTTGGATAATTCTTTGGTATGTGCCATTGGTGTATGATCCGTTCTCAACATTATACTTTTTGGCCATTGATTCTGAAAATTGAGAGACATTTTAGTGAGCTTCGAGCTATATCACACTTGGGAGAATCAAGCACCACCTCTACATCCATGAAAGTTGGTGTAGATAATCTTAATGGTAATGGAAGCAACAATGGATGTAATGGTGGAATAGATCATCAAGATGGAGTTTATCCAAGGAATCCTCAAAGGCATACAAGGGAGTACATTGGACCCTTGGTAACGGAGAATTATTCAGACATTGTGAGGTCATCGGTTTAAGCCAACAACTTTGAGTTGAAGTTAGCCTTGATTTCCTTCATCCAACAAAATCAATTTGGATTCATGGTGTTAGAGGATCCTAACATACATATATTAGACTTCTTTGAGGCTTGTGACATTTTCAAGGCCAATAGGGTCTCCACCAATGCTATTAGACTTCTATTGTTTCCTTTCTTACTCCAAAATAAGGCTAAGGGGTGGTATCAATCACTAAAAAAGAGAAGTATCACTACTTGGAATAAAATAGCCAATAAATTCTTAAGCAAATTTTTCCTTCCATCGAAGAATGCCCACTTTAAAGCTTTAATTATGAGATTCAATCAACAGGAGATGGAGTCTATTTCAAAGGCATAAGAGAGATTTAAGGAGTCACTTATGAATTTTTTTCAACATGGATTCTTGGATTGCCAACAAATCCAACTTTCTATGAAGGCTTGGTACCTATTTCAAAATTTATGATTGATGCTTCAACCGGTGGATCCCTGATGTCAAAGATGGTCTGTGATGCCTTCCAAAATCTAGAGCAATTGGCACTTAATGGAGAGCAATAACTAGGTGAAAGAGCTGAACTAAGGAGATGGGTATTGGAAGTTGATCAATTGACCACTTTGTCGGTGTAAATGACATCTTTAATGAATCAAGTGTCCAAGTTGACCAACAAAAAGTATCTAGCCATTAAACAAACCATTGTCTTGACCTTCAACATATATAGTGGGCATATGCATATGAAGCTTGAAGAAGCAAATTTCATGGACAACTAGAACTTTGGGTTTATAAGCAACCAAATGAGAAATCAATACAACCCAAATTGGAGGGACCGTGAAAATTTTTCCTATGGAAATACAAGAAATATTCAACAACCACCATTACCTCTCGATTTCAATAAAGTCCCAATGGAGAAGAAGTCATCTATGGAAGAAATTATGTTGCAATTCATGAGAGGAACAAGAGATAGGATAGAGAAGAATGAAGCCAAGATGACTAACTTGGGTGCCACCATTGCTAGTATAGAGACAAATATGAGTGCAATCAACAAGAACATAGAGAATAAAATTGGTCAATTGGCCTTGGAGGTGAAGACATCCCAAAAGAAGAAGTTTCCTAGTAACATTGAGATAAATCCAAGGAAGCATTGCCAAGCCATCATACTTAAAGGAGGCAAGCAACTTGAATATCCATACAAGAATATGCTTTCTCAAATCACTCTTATGGTTGAAAATGAAGAGGAAATGGAAGAAGAACAAGTAGTGGAGATTTCTAAAGAGCAACCATCTAAGGTTTAACAAGTCTTACCCAACCCACTTTTGCCATTTTTAAAAAAAGTTTAAAAAAAAAGCTTGAGGAGCAATATGGAAATTCTTGGAGATCTTCAATAAACTTTATATTAACATTTTTTTCTTGGAAGCATTGACTTAAATGCCCAATTATGCTAAGTTCTTGAAGGACATTATTTCCAAGAAGATGAAGTTTGAAGATTATGAGACTATCAAACTTAGCCAACAATGTTGCGAGATCTTCCAAAAAAAGTTCCCTCAAAAGCTTAAAGACCTAGGAAGTTTTATAGTACCTTACTTTATTGGTTCATCTTCTCATAACATGGCATTGTGTGATCTTGGTGCAAACATTAATCTTATGCCTTTGTCATTATTTAGGAAATTTGAGTTAGGTGAAGTCAAGCCATCCACCATATGTCTTCAACTTGCCAATCGATCATTGGAATATCTAAGAAGAGTGGTGGAAGATGTGCTTATCAAAGTTGGTAAATTTGTATTCCTGATGGATTTTGTTGTGCTTGACATGGAGAAGGATCGAGATATTCTTTTAATACTTGGAAGACCTTTCTTGGCAACCAGTAAGACATTGATTAATGTTGAGCAAGACAAGCTAACATTGAGCGTTAATAAAAAGAGCATGAACTTTAATATTTCCCAAGCTATTAAAGCTCCAGATGAGGTTAGTATTTGTTTCCTCCTTGATGTAGTGGATACTTGTATTGGTGAAGCGAATAAGGAATTTCTATATGATGATCGACTCTTAAGAACTTTGTTGAGTTATGGTGCTATTGAGATTGATGTTGATGATATGTCTATTGCTTTGAATGTATTAGTGGATAATAGGACTTTGGTGGCTTCATGTGAGGATTTATGTTTGCTTGATGTGTATGAGAAAGGTGTGCCAAAGTTGGATTTGAAAGTGCTGCCTAATAATTTGAAGTATGTGTTCTTGGGTCCTAATAATCTTACCTAGAGATTATCTCTTCATGTTAATCTTTATTAGAGCAGGAAAAGTTGTTGAGGTTACTGAGAAAGCATAAAGATGCATTTGCATGGTCCATTAGTAATATCAAGGGTATTAGCCATTCCATTTGCATGCATAAAATTAGAATGAATAACACCTACACACCTATGGTTGAGCCCGAAAGAAAGCTTAATCCTGCCATGAAATAAATGGTGAGGGCAGAGATATTGAAACTTTTGAATGTCTATATCATTTATCTCATATTCGATAGCCAATGTGTTAGCCTCATTCAAGTAGTACCTAAGATAGAAGGGATAACCATAGTAACGGACTAAAACTTTGATATCATTACCACTAGAACCGTCACCGATTAGGGGGTGTGTATGGACTATTGAAAGCTCAACAAAGCCACTAGAAAAGACCACTTCCCTCTCCCTTTCATCAACCAAATATTGGATAGGTTGGCCATTCATGAATTTTATTACTTCCTTGATGGTTATTCCGGATACAACCAAATAGTAATTGCACCGGAAGACTAAGAAAAGATAACCTTCACTTGTCCTTATGGCATTTATGCATTTAGGAGAATGCTTTTTGGGTTTTGCAATACACCAGCAACATTCCAAAGGTGCATGATGGCTATCTTTGTTGACATGATAGAAAAGATTATGGAGGTGTTCATGGATAATTTTTTGGTATTTGGCTCTTCCTTTGATGATTGTTTGAATAAATTAGTAAAGGTGTTGAATAGATGTAAAGAAACCAACCTTGCTTTTAATTGGGAGAAGTGTCATTTCATGGCGAAATCCAGCATTGTTCTTGGGCACAAAATTTCTTTTAAAGGCATTGAGGTGGATAAGGAAAAAATTGTTGCCATTAAAAAATTACCCCACCTAAGAATATGAAAAATGTGAGAAACTTTCTTAGGCATGCGGGCTTCTATAGAAGATTCATTAAGGATTTTTCAAAGATTGTGAAGCCCCTTTTGCTCATTGTTGGAGAAAGACACCAAGTTTGAGTTTGATAGCCATTGCTCGGAGGCATTTGAGTTGATTAAGAAGAAGCTTGTGCAAGCATCTATTGTTGTGTCACCGGATTGAAGTCAACCATTTGAGATTATGTGTGATGTAAGTGACTTTGCGGTGTAAGCGGTCCTTCTCCAAAGAAGAAAGAAGATTTTTTGGGCCATTTACTTTGCAAGCAAGACTTTGGACTTAGCACAATAAAACTACACCACTACAGAGAAAGAAATGTTGGTGGTGGTTTTATTTCTTGATAAATTCTAGCAATACATCATTGGCACCAAAGTGATTGTGTTCACCAACCATGTGATTATTCAGTATCTTTTCACCAAGAATGGTGTTAAACCAAGGTTAATTCAGTGAATTTGCTTCTACAAGAGTTTGATGTTGAGATTGGAGATAAAAAGAGAAGTGAGAATGTGGTAGCAGATAACCTTTCAAGACTTGAGTTGAAAAAGGAGCAACATCCATTGTTCATCAAGAAGTCATTCCCGAATGAACATCTTCTTAAGGTAAAAGCTAGCACTCCTTGTTGATTATATGAACTATTTAGTGTGTAGAATGTTGCCTCTAGAGATGAAATTTTACAACAAAAAAAAATTTCTTGGTGGATGTGCAATATTATTTGTGGGATGAATCTTTGCCATTCAAGAGATGTGCTAATTAAGTCATTAGGAGGTGTGTTCCCAAGGAAAAAATGCTGGATATTATTTGTCATTGTCATTCATCTTCTTATAGTGGGCATTTTATGGTGGGCATTTTGGACCAACAAGGACCACCATAGAGGTATTTCAATTCAGTTTTGATTGGCTTTCTTTTCAAGGATTATTATGCTTTTGGGAAGATTTGTGACAATTACCAAAGAGTGGAAAATATTTTTAGAAGACATGAGTTGCCATTAACCAACATATTGGAAGTTAAGATATTTGATGTATGGGGGATTGACTTTATAGGCCATTTCCACCCATCTTTGTTTGCTTTTATATATTGTTTGCAGTGGATTACGTCTCCAAGTGGGTTGAAGCTATTGCCACACCTAAAAATGGTGACAGTCAATGTGGTGGCCAAATTCCTAAAAAAAAAAGGCATATTTTCCCACTTTGGTACTCCAATAGCCATAGTGAGTGATGGTGGTTCACACTTTTGCAACAAAATCTTTGCATAATTGATGGCCAAGTATGGAGTGAGAAATAAGATGGCTCTTTCTTATCACCCACAATCAAATGGCCAAGTAAAGGTATCAAATCGAGAAGCCAAGCAAATTTTTGAGAAGATGATCAATGGCACAAGAAAAAGATTGAGCAAGAAAGTTAGATGATGCTCTTTGGGCATACTGAACTACCTACAAAACACCATTTGGAATGTCTCCCTATAGACTTATGTTTGGCAAGCCTTACCACCTGCCGGTAGAGCTCGAACATCATGTATATTGGGCAATCAAGAAGCTCAATTTTGATATGAATGAAATAGGTGAAAAAAAGACTTCTTCAATTAAATAAGTTTGATGAATTTTTTTGGGAGGCTTATGAAAATGCCAAGTTGTATAAGGGGAAGACCAAGATGTAGCATGACAAGCTTATTATGTGAAGAGAATTTGTTCCTAGCCAAAATGTGCTTTTCTTTAATTCAAGGCTTAAATTGTTTTTGGGCAAGTTGAAGTCAGGTTGGTAGGGTTTGTTCATAGTGGTGAAAGTCACACCTTATGGAGCTATCAAGTTGAAGACGAAAGATGGAAGGGCTTATCAAGTTAATGGGCAAATGTTAAAGCATTACTATGAAGAAGAGCATCAAATTTTTGGCAGGCTTTGCTTGGCCAATCCACATTCATGATTTGTCAAGCAAAAAAGAAGTCATCTAGCTAAAGACGTTGCACTTAGCACTTTGGAAAAAGGCAACCTGACAATTTTTTTTAGTTTATTTCAATTAATCTTTTTCTTAGTTAGTTCATTCGATTTCCTTGGTTAGATTTCCTCTTTGATACATCTTTATTTTTCATTTGCATGTTGGTTGTAGAAGTTGTGAAGTTGGTTGGTCAAGGAATGAATGGGAGAGCCAAAATATGAAGCAGCCATATGGGAATAATACAATTTTTATGCATAATTGAGGCAAGAGTCAAAGTTTGGGGGTAAGCTTGTAAAAAATGGAAAATTGGGGCCCTGGCACAAATATTGGCAATGCATTGCCAGAAATCCTGAAAGTTGGTAAAGAGTTAGTAATGTTGGCGATGTGTCGTCGAGTTCACCTAACAAGTTAAATTCACACTTTTAAGCTTCATTTTTTTACCGTTCTTCACCTCTAAATTTTGTCCCCAACCTCTGACTCTCTTAAACCTCAAATCCTAGCCATTTTGTCCACCTCTTGGATCTGTTTTGCCATTGATTTTTAAACAAATTCACATCAAGTAACTGATTTTACTCTTTATTTCTTTAATTTTCATGTTTGAAAGTGTTGGAATCATGAGATATATGGCTTGTGAGAATTTACTTGAAAAGTGGCAGGTTTAATGATTTTCTTGCATGTTTTGCTTGTTGAGTATATTATTGATTGGGAAGTGATTTCATGTTTGTATTGTTAATTGGAATGCCAAAACCCATGCTCAAAATTACCCCTACATGGTAACCTGCGAATTTTTCATTACAATTATTGTTTGGTGCTTGTTCTTGATGTTTTATTTGTTAGGAATGCTTCATTCTACCTTAATATGAATGGGTTTAACAAGAATTCACTTCAATTTGAGCCACCTTGTAAGAATTTGGCACCTACATTTTTTAGAAAACTCAAGAACTTGGATATGAACAATATTTGCCATAAGGGTTTTTAAGAGATAACGTGGCTTCATAGGGGGCTAATTTGCGTTAGTTCTTTGCTTGCCTTATATCTAGGTGTTGCATACTTCATGTTTTGACCATCGGCTGTCACCAGGATACTTGAATTCCATGTGAATCACCATCAAACTTTTGCTATATCACAATGCTCGAGTAATGTTGATAACATGTTCTTGGGCATCCCATTCTTTGTGTAGGCTTTGTTGGGTCTTATTAGTTGATTATGTTGCAAGTATGCATTGCATGGATATGTCTTAAGCTTACTCTTGCAATAATTTCGTTATTCTCCTATGTCATTTGCTTCACAAAAGTGCTATGCCATAATAGGACCTTGACCTTTCAAGCATTGTTGTGTGGTGATTGAATTTTGCATAATTATTAATTTTCATATTCCTAATGTTGTTTCTTGAAGTTCTTGAATATGCTTATATTTTGTAAAGCTTCTTAAAGTGGGAGATTATGTTTGTTAATTATGAAGTGGTGGGGCTATTCTTTAAATATGTTAGTTGGGTTGTGTTCAAGTTTTGTCCTTATTTCCTTAATTTTACCTTTTAGGACTCATGCCAAAGAAGTTGATCATAGTGGATCCTCTTAAGGAAAAATGAAGAAGAAAAAAGATCCGGGATAAGGTATCAAGTGAGCCACCCTATGATAAGGACTGCTTTATTTTTGCTAAAGCGATGAACTATTTTGAGGACTTCAAGGGGAGGAAGCTAACTTTCAAGCAAGGTTTTGACCTATCAAAAAAGGAAAATGAAGGCACTCTTCAAGTAGTGAAGAGGTAAGGATGGCACAAGTCGTGTACACACCTCATGGTTGAAGTCTCCAAGACCTTAGTTGTGGAGTTTTATGCTAATCTTATTGGTACTAACAAGTTGGCTCAAGAGAACAAAAGGGTGATAGTGAGAAGAAAAAGCCATTGAATTGAAGCTGTGGAAATCAACAAGCACCTCGAGGTGAACCCACTCATGGGCACCCTTCCTAGATATGATATTTTCCTTGATGAGATAGCTAGAATTGTGCGTGGGAGGCAAGTGGAGTAGACTTATAAAAGGGTGGACCCAACCCGAAAGATTCATTTTAGATCCCCAGCTCTTCCTCCAAAGATGAGAGCATGGAACTGTTTCATCTCCTCCCGCATTGTAGGGAGTTCATTCCAGATCGCCTAGAGGTGCTCTATTGCATTGCCTTCAAATTCTAGATCAATGTGGGGCATCATTTCATAAAACACTTCATGAGGGCTAGTAAGTCAAAACGGGGAAATCCTCCTTATCCTCAGTTGATCATAGAGTTGATTCTCAAGGTGGGGGTCATCTTCGCACACCCACTTCTGTACTCAACAAGCATGAGGCCTATCTCAGTAGACAAGTTTTTGGGAGCACCAATGGAGGTTCAAAGACAGGACCAGGAGGAAGGGCAGGAAGAAGACCAAGAAAAACACATAGAGGGTAGGTGTCGAGAACAACTACACAATACCTATTTTAGACCCCGCCTAGGCCACAAATGAAGAATTGGCATGGGCACTTAATCAACTATACACTACTATCAGAGACAATCACACTGAGGTGATGGAGAGAGTGAGCACACATGATGGAATGTTCACCTCAATTGGTAGTGGGTTTGACTCCTTTGCTAAGGAGATGCGGGAGGGACTTTCTTTGGTCGTTGAGAACACTGATGGGCTTTTAGCTTAAGTTAGGTGGGGGGACATGTTGCAACATCCTCACTTGTCTCCCGGACTACCTTTCAATTGGTTTGATCCCAACCTAGTTTCATTTGTCGCAGTACCTGTGGTGTACCCACCACTCGATGTGCCACCCACCCTCATTCTATCCTCATTTCAGCACTACCTAGGATCTTTCGGCCGGTACTTCTTCCTTTCCACTGACCAGAGGTGCTTTATCCGACTATGATATGGGTAATGATAGATTGGGTAGGAACATCCACCCATAGGCATAAATCTCAAGCTTTCTCGTCATTTTGCTTACATTGAGGACAATGTTTTTTTTTTTAAGTTTAAAAGGAGGGGGTTTTCTTAATGAATGATACTTGGAATTCCTTACTTGCATTATGGTTTTAAGTGTTGCTAGATTAGTATTTCTCTTGTCTTTGATGTTTGTTTTGTATGTCATGTAGTTTGTTGTGTATCTAAGAGCATGTAGTTGCATCCTTATGTTGAATGCATCTAGGAACCCAATGCATGCTCTTTATTTTGATTGATTGAATATATTCGCAAAGGTAAGTCATTTGTAAGCTTTGGTAAGTAGAGAAAGGTTCTTTTTGTCATCAATAGTAGAAACCAGACTTGGTGAATGTTTGGAACTTGTGTGGCACATTTGTATTATAGGCATTATGGATGATTTCTTTATTTGGAGTGGTGCTTGTTTTGCATATGGATTCTTTAATCTACCTTTAGACCCCTTCATATCTGAATTGAGTGCATGCAAATAAGATGACGAAAATGAAAATTCAAGGCTAAACCACTTACCTAAATGGCTAACCTTTCATCATAATCTGTAGGTTAACCCCTTTGAGCCTTTAAGTGATGTTTGTTATTCAACTCATATAATTGAGCCATATTCATTACTATTAATCCTCTCTTGGCCCTTGAAGTAAGTTGAGCATTGTATATATAGGCTTGGGAAGGGTAAACATTTGTAAGTTATGTGAGTGAGCAAAAAACAAGTTTGGGGGCAAGATGTCAAGTTTATGAGCTTATTGTTGAGATTATGTGGTTTTTGTTTGGGTGTTCTATGAATAATTAATGCCTCTAGTTTGTTAAAGATTACTTTTCCTTCAAGAAAAAGCAAAATGAGTCAAATGTGAAAAAGCCATCATAAAAAAATATTAATAGTAAAAAATGATAATAATAAAATAAAACAATGAAAATGAAATGAACAAATAAGAAAAGGGGAAAGTATATGTACTTTATTTATTTTCTAGGAATTTACTCAAGTGTGGTATTAAATTATGCATGTGGGGTTTGCTTGGGAATTTGCTTGGAAGCTAAGAAAAGTCTTCTTTTTAATTTTTTTGATACCGTTGGTAGGACTTTAGATTTGATGATTAGGTTGCCCATGGTTTTATGCTTGACTTATTTCCTTAGTTTCACTTATAAAAAGCCTCATATTGATCCCCATCTATATGAACTCTGGCCCCAATATAAACTTATGTATATGTCATTTGACTTGAATTTGCATGCATGTTACTTAGGGACAATTAGTGAGTAGTTTGGGCCCTTTTGTAAATTGGTGGATGAAGTAGCATTATGAGTCGTAGATACACTAGGTAACCATAGATTAGGGAGCGAATGTCTGCCATTAATGACAAGGTTTTTTTTCCTTTACTTTTCTTAACGTCTTCGTTTTGGTTGTTTTTCTTTCTTAGGTTAGAGCATTCTAGAGACTAGCATTTCTCTAAGTTTGGGGAAGTTGTTAAGTGCGTTATTTGATGGTCAAAATGGTTGACTTTTGTCAACTTTGACCATTAATTTCTACTCACCGAAGCCATGTTTTTTTTATTGCTTCTTGCTTTGTTCCATCTTCATGTAGGTTGGAGGATTTCATGGAAGTGTCGAAATGAAGCGGGAGCGAGTAGAGCACAAACGGGTTCAAAGAAATTAAGCTTGGGATTTGCACGTTAGAGACATATTGTCAAGGTTGGCGACACATCCTAAAAAAAAGGAAACTTTCAGAGTACTTTTGGGCATCTTGGCGACATGGCACTGCCACCTTCAAACATTGGTGACTTGTTGCCACCAAGCTCTCTATTTTGGTGACGCGTCCCCAACGCACCCATAAAAAAATATTCCTCTATTTCTAATTTGAATCTAAGCATGTTATTAGCCAGGGGATTTAATCCAAATGGGTAGGTGAATGAAAGGGATATCTCTAAGACTTGGAAAAATCTGAAACCAAGCATAGAGACTATCAATTCTTCTTCATCTTCTCATCTTAGATTTACGTTTTCCATAGCCACACATCTTGCATTTTCCATAATATTTGTGAAGCACTTGTGGATTCTACTTAGAGTAGGCTTGAAAGACTTGAAGGCTTGTAGAGGTATTGAGGAGTCAAGCATCTAGAGTTTATTGGGTTCTTTCTTTCCCTCCTTCTTGTTTTATTGAAACATGAATACTCTTTTACATATTTTCATGGTTGAGTTTAGTTTAATTATGGAGTAGTCTTCTTTAGTACTTTCTATGGATGTAGCTACTTGGATTGATTATGTTGGATGAATTTATAGTTATGTTATGTTGGTTTTCTATCAAATGCTTGTTTATTCTTCTCTTGAATTTATTGTTGTGTTAACTAATTGATGCCCACAATTGGTTGCACCATAAATTGCTTCTAAGCTCCTGGAAAATATTAGAAGTAATTGGGCCTAAAAGAAGGGTTTAATGGTTATGGGCTTGTTGGGAAATTAGTCTAAGGCATTAGGTGAAGGTAAATTGAGCTTTAATACATTTTCCTAAGCTTGTAATTGGATGAAAATTATTATTAAGTTGGTAAATTGAGCTTTAATGCATTTTCATAAGCTTATAATCAGATGAGAATCCTTATTAAGTTTAGGCTAGAGAGATTAATTCTTTCACTTAGAAAAGTAAGAATTCAATTAGGTACTTCACCAACAAGCAAAGAAAACAAAGTCACTAACATAAATTGACTAATTAATCAAGACAAGTAATGAACCCACAGGAAGTGTACTTTCATAATTGGATAAAAAACCACAAATTGACATTGCATTCTTGCATTCTAGGTTATTAGCATTTCACTTAGTTAAGTTTAATTATTCGCTTGACTTGCTGAAATCTTCATTTAACTTTGATTGTTTAGCTAAAGTTGTCTTAGAGTAGTGGTACTTGACAAGCAATTCAATCAATCCTCATGGGAATAGTACTTTTTCTTATCCAACTTTAACGTTCAGCATGCGTTTGCAGTTAGGGTTTAAAACTTACAACACTTGCAAATAGTGCTATTTACCAAATGAGACCCTTAAACCCCAGCCAGGTTCAAATCCTAACCTCTTTACTTAATATAGGAACAAGTGTAAATACATCAAGATATCATGTGCCTCATTTCAAAAGAGCCATTTGAGATGAACTTTAGAGTTTTGAATAATTTATTAATGATGAAGATTAAACAGTTAAATTATAGTATAATTTTTAACCATAAAAAAATGTAAATTATCACAAAATTAAATTATGATCAACATGGATGATGGTGAACAGCAAAATGAGGCTAGTTGAGCAGTAGAGTGGTTGAGCTTTGGGTCTTTGGCAGTGACACATGATGGGCTTGCAGGATGGAGGGACAAACCTTTGGAGGCTAGCAAGGCTAGAATATGCAACGTAGATAAGGATAGAGGGTATAAAGATGCTCGGCCAGGATGTAGGAGATAAAATTGTTTGAATGTTTTCAAAATTTTAGGAAGATTTTCTATATAAATTCCTAAATTTTACAAAATATTGTTTTCCATTTTTTTGTAAAAATTTAGAAATATAAAAGGTAATACTATTAAGTGCCTCTATTTTTTTTTTCATATTGTTAATTTTTTTATAATATTTTCATTTTTTAATTATGGTTTCATTTTTGCTCTAGTAAATTAGGTCCCCAATTACCATGTACTGTAATTTTATTATCAGGCTTTCATGTATATTTATTTATGTTTTTCTAAGTGCTTTTCTTATCCCATTAGTTCCAACCTTGCTATCTATATAAGCATAATGGGCTTACAACTAAGTTTAATTATGGTCTATTTGCACATGTAAAACCTAATGGAGTAGTTGATGGTTTAGTGATGCTTATTATTTTTAGTTGGTGTAAATAAATGCACATCATAATTCCTGATTTTTGCATATATGATTCTCACCAAACTCATGGATTAATAAATTTTTAAGGATAAATAAGAAATGGGCAAAAAATTGTAACTAATAGAACAAGGATGGGGGTTAGTTTTACTTGAGCAAAGCCTATTGATTAGGTCAAACAAAAGAAAATGAGCTACACTGAAGCAGCTTATTTTCTACTTTTTCACTTCATTTTTACATGTAAATCAAGAAAAAAGGAAAAAGTGAATATTGAAATGATAGTTGGCAAGATAATATGGTAACATAATTTATTAAATATGTAAATATTCTAAAAATTTAGGATGAGAAAAAATAATGAATATTATAAAGAATGTAAAATGGAAGGAGTACTAGCTAGTAGAAAAAAAAAAGAAATACTATTCTACTAATAATGTTATTGCAGGTTTCACAAGTTAGGGAGTTTACTTGAAGAAGCAGTGGCAATGATTCAGTGACTATGGTGTGATGAACGGTGGCATAGGACACCAGAGATGAACAGATGGTATGGGAGAGGGAATAGAGAAGATTTAAGGGAAGACCAAGAGGTTTGTAATGTGGGAAAAGAAATAAATGAGGGAGAAGAGCACGGTCAGAGTGATTCTAATCTTGATGTCGGCAATGATTTTTTTTTTTTATCTTAAATCATTGCAAAATGTCACTCTTTGTGATGAAACATATGCATTGTAGCTTTTGGCACCCAACTATTTCACACAATTTCCTAAGCTTGACTTTTGCAATGATTCTGTGTCGAATCTCTTAGTCATCATAAATACGTTACAATTTGGAATTTTTAGTTGACTTCATTTCTCATATATGTGAGAAATATTTTTTCATAATCATTATTATTGTAAGATCTTATGCATGTAGTTGATTGGTCAAATTTACAGCTTGCTACGATTTTGCAATGATTGCTTATAGCCACAAAATTATTCAACACATATACGTGTAACAGATGTCTTCTTCTCTTATAGTGAGTCCATAGCTGATTGATACTATCATGAGTTAAACAAAATATGAGCTTCATGATGTCCATGCATTGCAACGGTTTAATCCTTGTTAACATTAAATACAAGTATAATCAATAGTGATCATTAACCATAAATATTTTTTTCATGGAAAATAAGTAATTGAGATCTAGTGGCATACTTGACTAGATCTATCTTTGACCACACATCTTGACACCTTGTCGCCTTGCCACGTCAAACCCAATGGCAGATTAAAGTCTTTTTTTTAAATTTGTTGACATGACTCGCTATCACGCTCAAAATCCTAGATAATTGGGACAGCAACTCTGGGGGGGCACAATTTGGCAGATTTGGATTGGCTTGATTAGCTTAGTACAATGAAGGGCTGATGATCACATTAAGGGAGTTCCAGATGATAGTTCAATTGGTCTTGCCGGGCGAGTTGGCAAAGCATGTAGTTATTGAAAGGATGAAGGTGATTACCAAGTTCACTAGCTTTTAAATTCATTCGTTTTGAGTTTTTAGATATTGAGTTGATAGGATTAGGTCCATTACTACAAGTTGGTAGAATAAGTCTTTGACACGTGGACTAGTATTGGGGTGATTCTAGAATATGCGGGGGGCAAGGGGTTATTGGTATGGGTTTTTTTTTCATGTTTCCTCATATTTTTATTTTTCTATTAGTTAAAGACCCATGTGAAGCAAGCATTAAAAAAGGCCATTGGAGTCATTGCAAGCCATGTGACCTGTTGTCCCGATTTACAAGTTACATAAGTGGAGTGGTCCCTAGCCATGTTTAGTGTGGTACCAAATGATGGTTATAGTTGCACCAATTTACGTTTTATATCGTACCAAGATATTTTTGAACTAGTATGGTACCAACTTAAGGTCTAAGTGGTATGAAGCTTAGTCACAGGAAATGCCTGAATCATTGCCGCTCTAGAGTTCCGCTCGTGAGTTCATGCTTTTGGAGCAAAAGTGTGACGAATTTGCTTTTTGATGATTAGAAAAGCGCGCTCTGAGGGTTTCCAATTTGTTTCTTGGATTTAACAGGGAAATCATATCTGTAACACAAGTTTTTTTTGGGGTTTTAGCATGTTAACTTAGTAACCTAAGTCAAGTTGAAGTCTAAACCTAAAATGAAACCAAAAGTCTAAATTGAAGCTGTTCGAAGTTGTCTGATGACTTTAATTTGATTGCTACAAAGCATTAGCCTCGTTCAACAGTAGAGCAGTAGCCAGCCGCCTTTTTCTATAGTGGAGCAATAGCCAGACAAAGCTGCCTTATTCTGCGGCAGAGTAGTAGCCTCGTTCTACAGCAGAGCAATAATCAGTCGCCCATTCTATAGACAAAGCAGTAGCCTCGTTAGCCATAATGTGATTTCTGATCAAGGTTGAAGAGCAAAAGTAAATTGGTAAGTTAAGTTTGAATCAAGAAAGTGTATCTTCCTGTGCAGCAGTGGTCGGTGAGTCAGTTGTTGGCGTCTTTTACAAGTGGAAGTGTCGTTGAAATCATGTTCCAAAGTTTTATTGGTGAAGTAAAATTGAAGCAACCAGCCAAAAGACACATTTAAATTTAAAAAAGCCTAGAGTACAGTAGCTTTGTTCTTTTGTGATTAAATAACATTGCTTTTTACTATTTTTTTAATCTATGCCCTATTGAATTAACCAAATACTCCATTGAATTAAACAATTATTTTATTCCGAATTGAAATTGAGAAGTATTATTTCTTATATATTTTTCCATGAATTTGTAGATTCGATGGAAGAAAAAAACAATGAGGAAAAAAGTGATTCACATTCAAACATTGGTGATACCAATGACCAATGTAAAGAGTTAAGCTCTACACCTTTGACAAGGTATGTGACATATATTGAGAATAAGAAAGATAAGTGGACTTGTAATTTTGGTTGCAGAGCAGAACCTTATACGGGAACATACTCATGTATAAGAGCTCATTTAATTGGACTATTACCTAGACAATGAGCTCAAGGAATAGCCACTTGCACCGAGGTAACAAAACAAGAAAGAGTAGGGTTGAAATAAGAGGAGGAAGGGGCTAAAAAACTATTTGGGAGTAGCAGTAGAAAGACCCCTATCATTAATTTACCAATTATTCTACTGACACATGATACAAATATGGCATGTGAAGAAGGTATGAAGCATATTGGACAGTTGTTCAAGTTGTCTTCTAGAGAAGAAACCGATGGTATCATTGCTAAGTATTTATATGGTTGTGGAATCCCTTTTAATACTGCTAGATCTTCTTTGTGGGTTGATGTGGCGAGAGCAATAAATGAAGCTCCTAAAGGATATAAGCCTCATAGTTCTGAAAAAATTGGGACCATGCTACTTGATAGAGAGAGAACGAAAATTGATCGTGCTTTAATTGCTATTAAGGAACAATGACCTAAGTATGGAGTTTCAATAGTGTCAAATGGTTGGTCCAACATTAAGAATCAACCTTTGATAAATGTTTTGGCTATTTCTAGAGGGAGGGCTATGTTTCTGAATGTTGTTAATTGTTCTGGTGATGAGAAAAATGCACAATTTATTACTGGTATTTTACTTAAGGCTATTGAAACTGTGGGGACATATAATGTTGTGCAAGTTTTGACGGATAATACTTCAAATTGTAAGGTTGCTGGAAATATTATTCAAGATAGACATCATCATATTCTTTGGTCTAGTTGTATGGCATATACTCTCAGTCTTATTGTGAAAGATCTAGTCAAATTATCTCATCCGGGCTTATCATTTTTTACTGATTGTTATGAGAAGGCAAAAAGAGTTGTGAACTATATTAAAAATCATACATTTGTGCTACATATATTCAAAACCTTTTCTACATTAGATATCATTCAAGTGAAGAAAACTAGATTTGGTCATCACTATGCAATTTTGGAGCGCCTTTTCGAGTAAAAAAATGTTTTGATATCCATGGTTTTGAATGATGAGTGGGAAGAACTTAAGAAATGAAGTTCTAGATCAAACTTAGAACATGATTAGGTTAAGAAAGTGGTATTAGATAATGAGTTTCGTGGACAGGTAAAATTCATTTTGTCCGTCACAAAACCAATTTGGTTAATGATTCGCTTTTATGATTCTAATAAAACAATTATTGGCAGGTGTATCAAAGAATGGAAGATATGATAGGTTCTACTGAAAAAGTCCTGTAGAATGATCAAGATCTATACAAAACAATGGAAAATTTTATTTTGAAACAGTGGAGAAAAATGAATCTGCCACTACATACACTTACTTATGTGCTTACTCCTTTTTATTACTTGCAAACTTGGCTACGAAAGGTAGGTCCTTGTGGAAGGAAGAGGACTAAGCCACATGCTAATTCATTGTACAAGGTATGTTCAATTTCATTGTTTAATTCTTTTCCTTTTCTTGTTCTTAGATGTTTTTTATAATCTTTTTTTTTGTTAATATTTTGTCCTTCTTTTTTGAAAAACAAAAAAGTTGCTTAGTTGCCCAAATTTTTCAATAGGTAATGTAACATATATGTATATATATCTTTATTATTATTATTAATATTATTAATATTTTATCTTGTTTTTAGGGACATACCTGAATGTGATTGACCAACTTGTTCATGATTTACGGGAGACTCCATTGATTCGTCAGCAACTTAGCGATTTTACAAGTAATACAGGAGTATTTGTTCAACCTCGGGCTATTGAAGATAGAAAAATGATGAGTGAAATTGCTTGGTGGAATTTGTATGGTGTGGTTGCTCCTGAATTATATAATTTAGCAATCAAGGTTCTTTCTCAAAGCATTAACACTTTATGTGTTGAGAGGGTCTAGAGCACATACGCATATATTCACAACGTAAAGAGGAACAAGTTGAATGCAGATCGAGCTGATTCGTTGGTATATGTGTACTACAATAATAGACTATTGACATATTATAGAAAAGATTATGAACCATCTTATAAGAATTGAGATGATTTTACATATGATGATGTCCTAGACAATGATATAGAGGCAATTCATAGAAAAGACCACGATTTTCTTTATGGAGATGGTGATTTTCATAACTCTTCTCAAACATCAAGTTCTAATCAAGTAAGATCAAACTTGTCTTAAGCACAAAGAGAGGAAATATCCTGTGGTAAGAAGGTTAGAAATGAGTGAAAAAGAATAACAATCAGTAGCTCCCGATTTATAATTAGTTTTACTATTTCTATTAGAATTCAACTCGGTTTGGACTTTATTTTTTAAGTTTGATTTTAAATATATTATTTCATTATTGAAGACTATTTTTAATAGTGATGCTCTTGAGCCGCTCTTGCTCTCGATATTTTTTCAAGTTTAATGAATTCGCGCTCTCGCTCTTGCTTTATGTTACGTAGGTATGAAGTTGTGGTTATGGTGGTTAAGGTTACATTGGTACCAATATAAGGTTAGAGTGATACCATGTTAAGGTTAGTAAGGTTATAGTGGTACCAATAAAAGGCTACAGCGGCAGCAAAAAAAGGTTATAATGGAACAAGAATAAGGTTATATTGGTACCAGTATAAGGTTATAATGGTAGTGAATAAAGGTTACAGTGGTAGCAAGATAAGGTTATAATGGTTTCTGTTTAAGGTTATAATGGTAACATGGTAAGGTTATATTGGTATCAATTTAAGGCTTTAGTGGCAATAAATAAAGTTTATAGTGGTAGTGAATGAAGGTTATAATGGTAGCAAGCTAAGGTTATAATGGTTGCTTTTTAAGGTTATAATGGTACTAATATAAGGGTATAGTGGTACCAAAGTAAGGTTATAGTGTTATAACTTTAAAGTTAGAGTTGTGATAAATTAAAGTTATAGTGATACCAATATAAGGTTATAGTGGTACCAAAGAAAGGCGATAGTGGTAGCAATAGAGGCTTATAGCACTACTAATATAAGGATAAAGTGGTAGTAAATAAAGGCTATAGTGGTACTGGATAAAGGTTATAGTGGTGGCAAATTAAGGTTATAGTGGTACTAATATAAGGTTATAGTAGTACCATGGTAAAATTATAGTGGTATCACTTTAATGTTAGAGTGGTACTGATATAAAGTTATAGTAGTACATAAAACAGGTTTTAGTGGCAGTAATAGAAGGTTATAGCAGTACCAATATAAGGTTAAGGAGATAGTAAACAAAAGTTCTTGTGGTAGTGAATAAATGTTATAGTGGTAATAAGCTAAGGTTATAGTGGTACCAATATAAGGGTTTAGTGGTATTATGGTATGGCTAGAGTGTTACCAATATAAGGTTATAGTGGTACGTAAAAAAGGTTATAATGGCATCAGTAAAAGGTTATAGCAGTACCATTATAAGGTTATAGTGGTACCAATATAAGTTTAAGGTGGTAGCAAATAAAGGTTATAGTGGTAGTGAATGAAGATTATAGTAGTAGCAATATAAGGGTATAGTCGTACCATGGTAAGGTTATAGTGGTACTATTTTAAGATTATAGTGGTACCAATTCAATGTTATAATGGTACTAAAAAAGGTTATAGTGGTACCAATATAAGGTTAAGGTGGTAGTAAATAAAGGTTATAGTGGTACCAAGCTAAGGTTATAGTATTTCCAATATTAGGTTATAGTGGTACCATAATAAGGTTATAGTGGTTCCACTTTAAGGTTAGGGTGGTAGTAAGTTAAAGTTATAATGGTACCAATATAAGGTTATAGTGGTGTGAATAAAAGGTTATAGTAGTACCGATAGAAGGTTATAATAATATCAATATAAGTTTAAGGTTAAGGTGGTAGTAAATAAGGGTAATAGTGGTAGCATGCTAAGGTTATATTGGTTACCTTTTAAGGTTATAAGGGTACTAATATAAGGTTATAATGGTACCACTTAAAGGTTAGAGTGGTAGTAAATTAAGGTTATAGTTGTACTAATGTAAGGTTATAGTGGTACCAATAAAAGGTTAAGGTGGTAGCAATAGAAAGTTATAATGGTATCAATATAAGGTTATAATGGTACTAATAGAAGGGTAGTGAATAAAGGTTATAATGGTTACATTTTAAGGTTATAATGGTACTAATATAAGGGTATTGTGGTACCATGGTAAGGTTAGGGTTGCATGAAACTAAGGTTATAATGGTACCAATATAAGGTTATAGTAGCCATAAAAAAAGGTTATAGTGGTTATTGTTTAAGGTTATAGTGATACCAATATAAGGTTATAATGGTACAATGGTAAGGTTATAGTTGTACCACTTTAAGGTTAGACTAGTAGCAAATTAAGGTTATAGTGGTAATAATATAGGGTTATAATGGTACTAAGATAAGATTACAGTGGTAGCAACACAAGGTTATAAAGATACCAATATAAGGTTATCGTAGTACTGATATAAGGTTGTAGTAGTACTGATATAAGGTTATAGTAGTACCAAATAAAGGCTGAAGTGGTAGGAAGCTAAAGTTATAGTAGTTACTTTTTAAAGTTATAATCATACAAATATAAGGGTATGGTGGTACAATAGTGAAGTTATAAGGTTATAGTGGTAGGAAATTAAGGTTATACTGGTACCAATATGTGGTTATAATGGTACCATGGTAAGGTTAAATTGGTACTAGTTTATGGTTAGAGTGGTAGTAAACTAAGGTTATAGTGGTACCAATAAAAGGTTAAAATGATAGCAATAGCAGGTTATAGTGGTACCAATGTAAGATTATAGTGGTAGGAATATAAGGTTATAGTGGTACCAATATAAGGTTAAAATGGTTACAACTTAAGGTAATACTAGTCCCAATATGAGGTTATAGTGGTTGTTCTAAAAGGTTTAAGTGGTACTATGTTAAGCTTACAATGGTAGCAGGTTAAGGTTATAGTGGTACTAGTATATAGTTAAACCGGTGCTAATTAAGGTCATAGTGGTATCATGTTAAGGTTATAATGGTACCATATAAGTGGCACCATGTGAAGGTTATAGTGGTACCTTATTAAGGTTATAATGGTACTGGTTTAAGTTATAGTGCTATCGATTTAGGTTATAATGGTACCAGGTTAAGGTTACAATGGCTTCAATATAAGGTTGGAGTGGCATCAATATAAGGTTTGAGTAGTACCAATCTAAGGTTAAAGTGGTTAGAATATAAGTTTACAGTGGTTTCATATTAAGGTTATAGTGCTAGTAATATAAGGTTATTTGAGGGTAAGTGTTACATTTAGTTTAGGGTTCGTTTATCGTTAAGGTAAGGTTAGTGTTAGTTTAGGGTTAGGGTTAGTTTAAGGATAAGTAGTTCTCGGTTTAGGGTAAAGGATTAGGGTTAGGGTAGGGTTAGTTTAGGGATAGGGCTAAGAAGAGTTTGGGTTAGTTTAAGGATAAGGTTAGTAACAGTTTCGGTTAAGAATAGGATAGGGTTAAGAACTGTGAAGGTTAGGATTAGTTTAGGGTTAGGGTTAGGGTGAGGTTTAGTTTAGGAACGGTTAGGATTAGTTTAGGGTTAGGGTTAAGAAGGGGTTATTTTATTGTTAATTGGTAGTTTAGGATTAGTTTAAGATTATTTTATGCTTAAGATTAGTTCATGGTTAGTTTATGGTTAAGGTTTAGGATTTAGGGTTTTGGGTTATTAGGGTTAATAGGGTTAAAGGTTAAGGGTTTAGAATTTAGGTTTTAGGGTTATGTTAAGATTTTGGTTTTAGGGTGGAATTTTGGAATTTACGGTTCATTTAGTACTCTTGGGGTGAACATTTATGGTTTAGCATCCATTTACAATTTAGATTTAGTTGAGTGTTAATTGGGAGTTTAAGGTTTACGGTTAGTTCTCGTTTAGGGTAAGTTTAGGGTTTAGGTGTTAATTTTGCATCTTTTTGTATGTTAATGTTGTACCATATTTTAATATGTGGGATTAATATAGTATAATTAAAGTTATCAAAGTATTTTTAATATTTAAAAATATAATCATTTGTTTCAATTAAAATGTGTGTACAGAGGAGTGCTGCGCATTTAAAATTTGGGAAGAAATTAAGATTGAAAAAATGAGGTTAGTGGGTGTCAAACCTCTATGCTTTAAGCTAGGGTTTTGCATAACTACTTACCACGGCAATAAAGGTGCATATTTGTCCTATTGCCACATGTAAAATATGTTATAAATGAACAACATCTTATTGGTTTAAGACAAATATGCGTTTCTGGTACTAGATCATATCTGAGCGATCAGGGGCTTTTTTGTTATCGTGCATGCTGAGAGACCACAAGCCTCAGGTTCTTCATTTGAGGTTGCATATGTAAGGTGATCAACGTTCTCTTGCCACTAGGTTTGATTCGATGCACATAGCTGTCACGCCCGCACTATGGACTTCCATTGATGGCTATTAGAGAGAGACTGTGTGACATTTTCTTCAACTAGCTCATTCCCGTAGGGGAACATGCATCAATTTCATCCTTAGCCTCTTCCTTCACAAAATTTGTAGCATGTCGTCTGGTGCTTTCGAGGTGTCCAGATTATCCAACCAATTTGCAGGTATATATGACAACTATTTTTCATGCCCTCCTGAAGCTCACTTCAAAAAAATAAATTGTTTCTTCTTAATGACAGTGACATTCATCCAAGCTTTCACCCAAAATTGGTGGGTTTGTCATTGTTTTAGGTGGGCATTTCATAGTCTTTCATTCGATGCCCTTTCGAAGAAAGAGAGAACTATTAAACAAAATGGGTGAATTTGACATTGGCCGGTCCTTCTAATTGGTCAAAAGGGCTGTACAGGCCATGTACATTATGGCATAATTCTTGTACAGTCAATACATAGCATGATGAACTTAACTTGTTTGTATTGCAAACAAATTTTTGGGTTGTTAATGATGTCGACCATATGTATGTGTCTTGTTTGCAAACTTTTGTAGGGCCTTACAATTGTACCGTATGTTCGGTTTGTCTTTCTTCTAGTAAGCTCATAGCTTGTGAACAAATATTTTATGTATACTAAGTGCATAAATTGGATGCCTCCTTAGTAGGTTGTACTACTAATCATCCTTTGTGCGCCCGACTTACATTTTGGGGATGTGCCTGCACTGTCCGCAAAATATTGTGAGCATGCTATGGGTCTATAGGTCATTCAACCAGTTGAACAAGTTTACATTTATAAGGCCGGGCCAAAGTTGGCACACGAGACACCTATTTGTGATCGACATCAACAACCACCCTTGTACCTTTCGAGGAGGATAACATACCATGCTTTTGTCCCCCATCATACTCATATTGCCGCCACACATATGTATTGGTTATAGTAACCATAACTCCAAGATTTGTTGCTGATACTACATGAACTGTGGCATCTTTTCGAGATGTGGCTATTATAACCTGTACATGTGTGAAGCCATTACTTGAGTATGTTAGGGTTATTAAGTATGATATGTTGTCCTCATGTAAAGGTACAAGAATCCGACAGCAGGTTCTTTATGTAATGGTTGGTGTTCAAGTTCATGTCGATTTGTTTGATTTTGTAACATTGTATTTCTTATTCAACAATTAGATTTATTTGAACACTTGATCAGGTGCATTTGACCCTATATATGGTACAATTGTTAAGATTTTTTCTGCACTAGCATATCTGTGAGAAAGTGATTTTTTTTTTTAGGTTGTTGCATTTGATGATTAGGCAAAGTTTTTTTCAAATGGTCCATTACTATTAATGTCTTTGGTTGTTCTTCAGGGTGCATGTGTTTTAGTAAGTCCACGCAAGAGTAAGGGTTCTGGTGCTAGTGCAAGGGTTTCCATGTCTTTAGAGACTATCCGTGATCATTAATCCATTGATTTACCGTTGGCTAATTCCTGAGTTATAGATGATTTGGAGTACGATTAGATAGAAACCGTTTGTAAGATAGAAAAGGATATTCAGTTGTGGACTTCTGATGACCTTTTAGGTTTTGAATTTTAGACAATGCCAAATGTAGAAAAATTCTACCAGAAGTATGCCTGTTTAATAGCTGTTATGAGGGATGAGAATAGGATGAGTATGAAGCTGCATATGGTACATCAAAGGAGGTGGGTGTGTTCAAGGCAAGGCACGTCACAGGTTAGCAAAGATAATGTACTAAGAAAGCATGAACCTTGGTGGATTTTTCAATGTGGATATAGTGCAGCCTTCCAAGTCCATTACAACAAGTAGTCAGAGAAACATGTTGTAAGGGTGTTCAAAGTTGAACACAACCACGTATTGGTAAGGAAGCACAAGGTTCATTTACTTAGGTCACAAAAGTTTGTTACAGAGCAAACTAAAAGTTTACAATAGGACATAAGGCTCATAGGCATTCCAAGTTCAAAGATAATGGACTACAGGGTGGTTACAAATTGTGGCTACAATAATGTAGGGATATAGTGCAGCCTTCCAAGTCCATTACAAATTATGGCTACAATAATATAGGGATATAGTGCAACCTTCCAAGTCCATTACAACAAGTAGTCATGAGAAATATGTTGTGAGGGAGTTCAAAGTTGAACACAACCACGTATTGGAAGGGAAGTACAAGGTTCATTTACTTAGGTCACAAAGGTTTGTTACAAAGTAAGCTAAAAGTTTACAATAGGACATGAGACGCGTAGGCATTCCAAGTTCATAGATAAATAACTATATGGTGGTTACAAATTGTGGCTACAACAATGTAAGGTTTACATAAAAGGACCTACGCAACGTGATAGATTCTAACAGTAGGGTTTGTGAGCTTCTGACGGATTGCAAGAAATCCATTACACACTTGACTTCTTTTAGCATAGTGTGATCCTGACTTTTATTGTTGTTACACTATTGATAGTATTAATACAGTTTGGTACCTTTTCTAGGCCGATGGGGGAATGTGGGAGGATTACATGTGTTTTGGGGATGTCATTTACTTTGACACAACATATAACAACAATGGGCATAGGCTATAATATGTTGTGATTTTGGTGTGAAGCACCATTTTATGACAACTATCTTTGGGTGTGGGCTGGTTACAGATGAGTTCGAGGGCTACTAAACTTGGTTACTATGTAGATTTCTTGACTACATAGGTAGCAAGATGCTTTCTTTAGTAATCACTAACTCAGCTTCTGAGATGAAACTTGTTATCTAAGGAAAAATGCCATAGACGAGACACCATTTATGTTCATGGCACTTGCTGTGAAATTGCAAAACAAATCTGAAGGACAATGTTGATTTATTGGGAGATTTGCCCACCTAATGCTACATATTAAGGATGCGAATAATCTTCAGCACATATGGGCACTTCCAGTTAAGGACCACGGTGTTAAAGCCAATTAGTAGGTGTAGGAGATGTGGGAGAAGCAGGAAAGCTGGGCAATTACACATCTAAAATGGACTTTTTTTTTAGGATGACAAGTGCACAAAAGGGTGAAGGTATGCACTCATTCTAGAAGTAGTTCCTTGGTTGATAGCTAAAACTATATGACATTGTGCACCGCATCGATGTGGCTTTAGATGGGTTGCGTAAGGCAGAAGTTCAACAACACTTTGTCTGTAAACATTCTGAAATCTAGTCTGTTGCACATCTTAAAATTTTTGAGAAACATGCTAGCGAGGTGTACACCCTAAGGTTGTTAAGCCATGTGTGAGGGAAGATTTTTTTGAGGAGTCAAATAATTTTTTTTTTTGGTACCAAACAGACATAGCAAACTAAAATTTATTAGGTATACATGTATGCATAGACTTGGGTACCATTAAGCGTCCACTTTGATGTACTCAGTAAAACCCTTCAGCGCTTGTGCAAATTAATGACATACACTAGTATAGTTTTCATCTTTATAAACCGCTACATTACATCCGTTAATAAATATTAACCACATTTAGGGCAAGATAAGGTTATAGACAACATGTATTTTTTTAGGATGTAGGCATTCCCATATGTTCTCAAGGATGAAGGCCGAGAATCTCCAAACCATTCCGGCAAGCTTTATACTAAAGCGTTGGACAAATGATGCCAAAAAGACCTATCTTATGTAACCTGAGCATGTTCTAATTTAGACATAGCCTGTCAATCCGCTAATCATGTCCTGCTGAGTAGCATATTCACCAATTGATGTATTTTGCATCCAAGTGTGACAGTGAAGGTCACGAAGAGATTAAGTGAGAGCTTGGACTGTTGGCTGTTCGTGACAGAAAGATTTTCCAAGCTTCCCCAAACAAAATTGATGATGAGTCTGTTGGATTTGACAGAGCAACATGCCACTTGGTCTGAGACCTTGTAAGGGTATACGAGAAAACAAGAAGACGAAGTACTGTCCAAAAAAGTGTTCCGTAAAATAAAAAAATCAACTAAAGTGCAAGCAAGAGGATGAACGAGTAATTGGCTATAAAAGATCCAGGGGACAAGATGTGTTAACAAATCAGAAGGACACAATGCCTTCAGACAAAAAGCCCTGCAACCATGAACGCCTTTTCACCGCACCCAAGGACAGAAGTTGCAACTTGGACACTATGTCATCATCATGGTTGTTTATAAGCTCCTTGTAGGTATAGATCCTATACTCTTATCCACAATGGACCAACATGGGATAATCAAACACACATAGTTCATGGCCATTCATGTCTTTCCATGGCCACTTTGAACAAATGCTCCACGCATAGATACAAAAGATGAAGAGTGAACCAAATCATTAGGGGCCACGGTTACTTTTGTGTCACGTTAAGGTTATGGATCATATGAATGATGGCCCTTTTAATTAGGGCAAATGAATGTGTCAAAGCCTGTGTAATAGACAATTGGCTAATCATTTAGAAATCTTTATCTATTTTTAGCTACAAAAATATTATAAACAGAATAAAGAATTATGACCAACAAAAATGCTTAAGGGACCATCTATTAACATACAAAAAAAAGGGTCCTGGGATTTGGACTAGCTATTAACATACAAAATATGGGTCCAAGCAAGATGGCCTAGATTAATGTACAAGAGACCAGACTATGTTAAGGGTGGAACTAGACAAAAGTTAAGATGACCACATATATATTCAGTTACATAATAATGGAATATTTACAAGGTTAACTACTTAAAGAAAGCACCCCTACACTCCATGCATAGTGGTTGGTCGTCAAAATTGTAAAAAATAATTATGATCTTCCTAACAACTCAGAATAATAAATTTTTAGTATAACAGTGGAAACTAGGTCAAATCCTAAGGAAAATTTTTATTTGAAAGCTTCCTTACAGAAAATTTAGAATAAAAGATTGGGGGGATTGTTTGCAATAAAAAAATGAAATAAAATAAAAGAAATTATCAGAGAAAAAAAAATAAGAAACCTATCAAGTAAGAAACCAATAAAATAATCAAGAATTCAAACATTGGCATTAGTCAACATCCACCATCGAATTCCTACAACTGATCATCAATACATAGATCAATTAAGAATTTGAATATTCATCATTGGAGCTATCTTCGTATCTTTCCTTAGTCGTAGTTAATAAAAAAAATAAGCGATCTAATTAACCCTAACTGCTAAACAACCTAAGACAAACGTTTTAATTTAATTTAACAATTGCGTTAAAAATTAGAGAGATCGATGAAACTAAATAATATAAACACAATCGGCTGCATTTAATTTAGTTGAATGCTCTCCCTAAGACCTAATGATTTTTGACGCAGCAAATCACTAAACCTCAGTTGCTTCACAGATTATAGAAACCAAATAATTACGGATTTAATTTCTAACCTAACAGTAGATTGAATTTAAATAACAACTAATAGGCCTCCTAGCGTATAAACATAACAATCATGAAATTAATCATAAAAGAACATCCAATACTCAAAATATTAATTGAATAAATAAAAACAACTTTGATCTCACAGTGCTAAAGAATTCAGCATTTTAGTCTCCTTCAACCAAGAATAAAAAGACCAATAAAAAGAAAAGAAAACAAACAAGAAAAGAGATAGAAAGTTGGGGAAGAAAGCCCCCCATGGGGTAGCCGTTGGTCCCCCTTTAATAAAATTAACCTAATGTGGTTAAATCCACAAAACTCCCTAAATTTCCTATATTCTTCCAAAATTACACCATGCAAATAAAAAAAGATTAAAAATAACTAGAATGCCTTAATATGATCAAGAGAATGATGTCTTTTAGCTGGAACTTTCTCCCACATGGCTTAGAGCCCTTTGGAATTAATCTACATCAAAACTGGTTTCAAAGTTGTGAGCCCAGAAACGCTCCAGAACATCAGCGGCAACTTCAAGATCAAATTTAATCTTGATGTAGCCATTTTTTCTCAAAACCCAAACCATTAAAGTTGAAGAGCTCTTTCTTAGCTTCAAAAAGGCACCTGAATCACATAAAATGGACATCTACAGCCAAAGATATGCCCAAAATACTGCAATTGCTTCTGAACCAATGATAACTCACAAATTGCAACTTTGAAGCTGAATTTGATCCTCTTAACGTGAAAACTAGTTTCATGGTCTGCATATGATTTGTAGCTCCAGATATTAGCTTTCTAATGAATCAAGAATCACTCAATTCTGATCTCTTTAGCTCAAGATATGATTTTTCTACCGGAACATCGCCAATCCGTCAAAATCCTAAAAGAACACAACCAAATTAAAACTTGTAAAATTACAAATTACATCCACTTTCAATTGAGTCCAGATATGTTCTAAGCTACAAAACATACTCAACATATATATTTAAGATTCAAAATATATTAAAACATACTAAATATGAGAGAAATAAATATAAGCTTATCACATAGTGTCAGTTGCATTCGGACACTTCCTAGAGGTCTTTTTTTTAACCTTACCCTTAACTTCCTTCTCGGCCTTGTCAATAGACAAAATTCTCTTCTTCCGAACATCAACTTGGCCAAAGTTGTGACACTCTTCCTCAAATCATGCAGTGGCCCACCGTTATACATCCACTCGTAGCTTGTTCTCCTCACAGTAAACCAAGGCAAGGACAAAATGACACAACTAATCATGTGAGTCTCACTGGTCATAAAAGGAAAAAACCAATATATTTTAGAATGAATTACTATTGAATGACAAACTATAAATACACAATCAAATACCATGATTGCATCAATAAGCCTTACATCCTTCTTAGGCTTAATTGTAACTTTAGTTGGGTTTGCCATGAAAAAAGCAAACAAACAGACCTCAATCCTGGATGTTAGGTTAAATCTAGAACTTCTCCCACTTTACCTTTTTGAAGTCCATAAATTTGAAGTTTGTTAGGTTAACCACTAGGTCCAACGCCTTCAACTAGTCATTTATCACCCAAAAAAATTAAACAAACAATAAGGTCATCAAAGGTCATGGAAGTTTGGGTACATAATAGTTTGGAAACAAAGGGGACAGTAGTGATGACGTACTTGTTCCTCTATCCTCTTAGTGCAATGCTCAAGTGTGTGGTCTTCACCTAATGTGTCCCACACAAATATGTTGCATAGTGTAATGTGAATAATAGGTAAGAAAAAAAGTACTTGTTCATGGATTGGAAAAAAAAATTGAAAATGAATGCAAAAGTTAGTTTTGTGAAAAGAATAAGATCCATTCATAAATATTTAGATATAACACTAGCAAAGACTTACCTTATCACAATTGTTAATGTCATCAAGTAGAAGCGAGGCAAACCTCTGATTCTTACACAAGTGCAATATATACTCCATAGGCTATAAGCCATAAACTAGGGGATAGTCATTGTTATACACAATTAAAAGTAAAGTAAGGACCATGGTGTAGTGGTGTGCCATTCAAATAGATTATTGGAAAACAAAAAAACAATGAGGGAAAATGAAGGGGTATCGTAAAGTCAAGAGAGAGGTACCAATTTTTAATGAAGGTACCACGTGCCCTTGCTTGATTCATCAAGATGAAACCCATGTATTTATCAAAGTACTCATCAGTCACTCGCCAAGAGCCAACAAAATGAGGTCGGTACGACGTGCCACATACAGACCACCTAGTACAACCAATACTTCATTGGTAGCAATCAGAACAGCTTAGAAGGTTAGACATGTCTCCATGAACGAGGTGATGCAAGTTAGAAATGTTAGATGGACTGCAAAAAACATATCAGATTTGAATGACTTATAAGTCATTAATGGGGCCAAAGTACATGTACATAGGCACGTAGTGCTCATCGGGTGTAACCAGATTGTGTATGGCAAATGGACTTACAACAAAAAGGATGCCCTTTGGCCCTTGGCCGTTCTCTCATTTTATGAATGGAGAAGATTATGACTTAGACAACATGTTTATACATGTGCGACACTTATCAAATATAGAAACCATAGATTTCTTCAATTTACATTTACACTGGACAGCCAAGACCATGACACAACAAAATGTGTATTGCATTACAAGAATATCATTCTTATCACCAAAACCACAGTAAACAGTAAAAAAGCAACCTTGTCTCATTTTTACCTTCACTTTTTTAGCTAAAATCAAATAACAAATCTAACCTTCCCATTTTAGATTTTTTCAAATTCAAATTAATAACGTCTTCTTTGGCCTTACCATCTCCACAATACTAGGAAACAAGACTAGAGCATTTGAGCAAGTGGCTACATTGTCAGCGAATTTATTGGAGACATTCAATGGGACCAGGTCAACATCTTCCACGATTGAGACCACATAAACTTTAAGGGAGACAACCCTAGTAGGAGAACTAGGATGTTCAGTACCAACCTGAATGTTATTTTCCGTCCTTGGGGATAAAAACAGAGGAGGAGGAAACAATGCATTTGACCTATAAGTTTCCTCATAGCAAGCAAATCCCTCAGATGCTTAGACTTCACTGCCTGAACCAAGGTACTAACTTGTGCACTAAGTTGGTGAAGGTGTTTCCTTTGCCGAAGTTGCTCGGCCTTGACGCCATGTCCATCAGCAAGAATGGAACCCATTTGCTCAACCAGGGTGGTGACAACATCAACGAGGCAATGGAATTCCCCAGCTAGCACATTAACATTTCTTTCCACACTATCCTAGCCATCCATGCCCTTAGTCGGCATAGCATTCTTATGATAGACCGCATCTGGAATGTCAGTATGGTTGACAACATTGGGTTTTTTGCCCTAATGCTCTGGTCCTGGCTTTGACAGTTTTGAAGGGCCTTCTTTGTACTCCTATAGGTACAAGCAGTGATGGAAGACTTGCACAATTGAAAACCTCAAACTTAATTATATGCAATATGAAGCTTACCTTATGTTCTTCATGAAAGCAGCGTTTGCCAAGTAATTTCATTGTAAATTCATAAAAAAAAAAAAGGTAATAGGAAGTGTGCCATTAGTCGTCGTGTACACACATGGAAGAATATAACAAAGGTAGTAAACTTGAAAATTGTGCAAATACTTAAGGCTACTTACCAATAACATCACAACTGATTGCTAAAATTACTCACTTTAGAAAACATGGTCGACGGTACCTGCTTGTAAGAACAATGCACATCTGCCAATATTGTGCACACTATCCTTTATAACCTTTTTAATTGAAAGCAGTAGTTGCACAAGTGTAAATGTCACCCATCGACGGTCAGGGGTGAAAGTTTCGGGGTTTGGGCTAAAACCCGAAATAAATGAACCCTCTCACAATCTAAAATTGGCAACCCAAATTAACCTAAAATACAAAGAAAACCCGAATCGACCTTTACCCAACAAAAACAAATTAGGGTCAGGTTGGATCAGTTTTGACCCGATGACGGTGATCCATCACAAAAGTACTAAGCAATGGCAAGACAAGTGCAAGTCGAGACAAAGGAAGTGGCAATGATGCGATAGAGGGCGAGCTGGGGCAATCGGAACACCAACAGTAGGCCAAAGGAAGGCCAAGCGTGAAGGCTGTGTGAGTGACTAGGCAACAGTGCGTACGACAGTGTTAGGGTGACTTGGCGAGGAGTTGGCGGAACCAGGCGCGTGTGTGCGTGCCAACATGACCGTTGGTAGTTGGGACTCTGGAGTCAAGTGATGTCAATTATTGACGCGAGAAAATACGAGCACTTGAGCAGGAGTAGGTGCAGTGGAGCTCTGCTGGCTGCTGTATTTCCAACGACACGATGCAAACCTAGTGGCTTGGAGTAGGAGATTTGGGATTAGGACTTAGGGTTTGGTGTAGGTAGGGTTATAAACTTAGTGGGTTGGGCTTTGTAATAGGGAAGGGATTAGGGAATTAAGGTATAGGGATAACATGTGTGAGCTGGGCCTAATAGTTTCAGGATGGTTTCGGGTGGACTCGGATTTAACCTGAACCAACATGATTTTTTACTTTTAAACCGGGTCAGTTTTGGGTTGACCCGAATGGTGCTTATTTCTCTCTTCAACCTGACCCTAACTCGTAAAATAGGGTCGGGTTCGGGTTAGGGCCAAATCCTTTCCCCCCTACTGACAGTCACCTAGGAGTGGGACATCATCCACGTAGGAGACGAACTGAAATACAAGGAACTTTTTGCTGGATGGGCAGATCACCATAGCAAATGCTAGTAGAATGTACATCCTTTTGAACTCATCCCCAGAACTACCTGGCAACCTCTTCATAATCCTTTTAAGGTTAACCACCCAGTGCTTACTAAAGCACCTGCAATATGTTTGTACCGTAGCCGACTTATGTTTAAAATCAAAAGCGTTACTACCATCCACTAAACCCATGAAATTAATGGAATCAAATGAAGCTACCTCAAACCTCCTCCCATAGACGTTCAAGGTCATAAACTCAGCATCAAACGAGCATGCAAGCAAGGAAATTAGATCTGACCGCAAGTGAACAAACTTGGTTCTCTATAAGAGTCCCTAGACTAGTTTCATTGGCCCACATCTTCTGATCAAAACTTAATGACTAAACTTGCCTATGAAAATAACTAGGCCTGCACGTTATGTCCAAGTGCCCAACACTCTCATCCTCAGTCTGATCACCAATAAACAAAAAACCTTATCATCCAACCCCATGTTCTTCCACTGACCACCTATTTCAGCCCACTCCTGCATATAGTCCAAAACATACCATTCATCAATGTTACTCAAATTTTACAAACACTAAAACTAATTATGCAAGGCTGGTACCTTTCATGTCATTTTTCAGGAGTTTTTCTCCTTAAAGCTTTGTGTTTCTTTATTACCTGCACGACATCAACTTGGTCAATGTCTAAACAAACAGCAACATAGCAATACCCCTCACTTCAATTGGCTTATGAAAAACTGGACCAAATTGATGATGTTACCTCATTCACCTCATTCCTTGCCATTATTTCCAGAAAGTTTACTGTACAAATGATAATCAATTCAAATGAAGTTAGTTACATGCAATCCACCAAAACATTCACAATTTCAAATAATACATGCATTTTCCTTTACTTTAAAGCCCCTCCTCAAATCATAGCATATAATCAACCTTGATTTCAATGAATACAAGAATTATTGCTGCATCCCACCCACTTAAAACTAATTGTAAGAACCCTAAACCGGAAGATCAAAAAGTGGGCTCTCAAAATTCATCAATGAAAACTGAAAAAATCATAAACCGCACTTTAGATTGGAAGAGACTTATGATTGAAGGCGAAGTTTACACCCTAAATTTCTTCATCTGTGAGCAGCAAGCTCCCCCGATGTGGATTCAAGCCGACGATGGCTACACCACTACTGCAACAACCTTGCCTTCTTCTACTCTCTCAATTGAGGCAAATCATCATGTCATAAAGATATCTTTAATGAAATCCAGGCCGATTAGAGCAACAGGATTGAAAAAACTCCTCTTACCCTCTTCCTCTCATCTTAGATGCAATAACATGTTTTCCCCTAATATCTGCCTATGACCCTTTCTACCGGTTAAAACTTCACCTCTTACATGGAAGGTACGTAAATATGAAATATTCAGTTTAAGTGACTCAACTGACACTATATTAAAACTTCATTTATATCCACCAATTTTTACCAATTTACCATCTGCCAGGATGGACGGTTTAGACTGGGTCAGCGCCAGTGCGGGTTTAGTATTTTAGAATCTCCCCTAGTATTGCATGCAGTCATCTCGTACTCTCGTGGCTTGGGGAAATAAAAAGTAAAGAGGAACTTCCTGTTGGTTAATTTCTCTAAGTTTTTCGAGATGAATGATTACATAAGATCTATAACCATTACCACAAAAAAAAAAAAAAGAAAGAAAATCTATAACTGACCTCAACTAGTTAGAATTAAGACTCAGTTAATTTGAATCATGACCAATAATAAAAAATGGTAGTTGTCATATCAGATCATCAGTGTGGTGACAATCTCTTAAACATCAAATAACAATTGATGGATTTTTTATGATAGCAAATGAAAATTTCTTCGTCTGAATTGCAATTTCCTTAACATCCCGTCTCTTATTCGAAACATGAGTCAATATACTGGTCGGTTACATCAAGGAACAGGCGTGGGGATTTTCATCACTGAACAGGGAGCACATCTGTTCATCAATAACGGTTGAACTGACATAACGGTAAGATGATTGCGGGGACACCTGGCGAGTGATGATTGGCAGCTGGACACTGTACTGATATTGTTGCTGTTGGTAATACTGATCCTGGCGGCAGAAGTAGCGTTGTTGGTCGGACCAGAGCTCGGCTCGCCGGTCAGTTTTCCGGACCGCTTTCAAGACTTTGTCCGGTTGGGCCCAACCCAGAACCGTCACCTTCTGTAGTTCCATGTTTATGTCTATGTCGTCAATTCCTTTGAGCTTTTCAAGTGCCTTTATGATCTTCCTCTTGCAGCCAGCACAATCAATATTAACCGACATTTCTACAAACTGGAAAAAATGTAAAGAATAAATTTTAGTTGTGACATTTTTTTAATAAGTTGTGATTCATTCCAACAAGTGCAAAAATATAAACATAAAAATATTAAACAATCGATAAGTATATAATACAAATATCCACAGTTGACATGAATACAATTAATTAAGAAATATGAGAAAATGATCTTTTTTTTTCTATTTTTTATATTCTAATTAAATCACTTAGTTGAGAGCTACTTATTTCATCTACTTAATTAAACACTACGAGATAGTTAATTGTACTGTATTTTAACAATAAACTATATTATATTTTATTGACATTTCCAAAAAATGAACTATCAATTTTTTTTTTTATATTTAGAATTAATTATATTACAAAATTTAAGGGCTTAGGGCAATGTCAAAGGAGGGGTGTCTCGAACCCAGTCTTGGACTGTGGAAGGGCAAAACTTATTCACCCCACCGAGGGTTCAGAGACAACTATCAAATATTAATGTAAGGGAACTCTAAGTAAACATATGGTTTAAAATACAACGAAATAAAGAAAGAGTTAAGGATCGAAACGAGTCAAGAACTAAAGCCTTGACCTACTGATTAAAACTCGTAATTGTTATTAGCAGGCTCAAGATTTAAATCTTCCACTTAAATTCTCCTTCATTTCTATATTCCGCGTTAAAAAAAAAAATTAAATAAATAGAGAGAGAAAGAGGGAGAGGGAGAGAGAGAGAGAGAGAGAGGAAGTTCAAACCGTCATTTGGTGTGGTCTGATAACAAATTAAAGAGCCTTTCTTCTTTCGATCGAGCTGGAGAAAAAATAAGGCAAGATGAATATATATATAGAGGCGGGGGTCGGCTAAAGGAAACAAGAAGAAGCACAACCCTAAGGAATAGATTTAATCCCCACAATCTGTTTAATTCTATATTCAACTTTCCCCGCTACGTACGCGGCAATTCCTCCCCGGATGAGAGAAAGAGCAGAGCAACAACTGAAAAGTTTATGATGTGACCTAATTTTACAAGTTACGCGGCACATATTATTTTCCCTTACTCCATGGACAAACTTAATTAATTAAATATTGCCGGGACAATTTTCTATTATTATAAGTGGAACTCAACTTATATATATATATATATATATATATATATATATATATGTATATATATATATATGTATGTATGTATATACAGGCTAGGGGTGATCACTATTCAGTTAAAACTGTAAAAAGAACCAAAAAATTGAAATAATTTGGAAATTCGGTTCAGTTATTTCAGTTATTTGGTTTGGTTTTAGTTGAAACTGAATAGAAAGAATTGGCTTTCTTTGCTTTATCTTAATCTTCAATGTCATCGACGACAACCAGTTACGTCTGCTACGGCAGTGGCATCTACTATGTGCTCCTACCTCTAAAACCCTCGAGACCAGCGCTTCCAAAATGGCCTTCCAATTTCCTCATTGGATTTTACGTATTTGAATCTTACTACCCTTGAAATTTGCCTCTGCACTTTTTCCTCGTACTTGGTCCACCTCGCCATCACCACACGATAGGTGGCTCGAGTAGCCGTCATGTCAAAGTTAAAGAAGGAGATGTGTTCTGGGTGCCGTGGTACTTTGCTTTCTGCCAAATCGCATCGAGGTCAGGGCCGTTAGAGTTCTTCGGATTCACGATGTCGGCGCACAGGAACCAACCGCAGTTCCTAGTGGGGGCGAACTCGCTGCTTCATGCATTGATGGGGCCCAAGCTAGCGACAACTTTCAGCATAAGTGAGGAGAGGATCAAAGGGATTCTCGATGCGCAGAGGGAGGCGTTCATCATCCCTTCGCCGTCGGTTGCGCGAGGCTGAGAGACGATTTGTATGGTGAGCTTATGGGAAAGTAAAATGTTGCTAAAACCTGAACTTAGTCATCTATATCTCATTAAATGGTTAATGAAGATATCCATATCCTTCTTTTTACATTTTAGTCACTGGATCGAAACTTAGAAGTAATATTTCGGTTATTTCGGTTTAAAATCGAACTGAACCAAAAAAATTCAGTTCGGTTTTACTTCATTTTAATTATTCAATTCGGTTAATTCAGTTTATTATAATAAAAAATTGAAAACCAAAATAACCAAAAAAATCGGTTCGATTTTAACCGAATTAACTGAATAATCACCCATAATACAGCCTATAAAAGTTTTTCTTTCATTTTTGAACTTTTAAAATGGTGTGGAGGGCTTTCTAAATATATGAACCAGAAACAGTGGTGGATCCATACATTCTATGAAAGAGATATACAAAATCAAACCCAATATTAGATAATAAAACTTATAAATTCACATATATAACATAAAAAACTAAACTCATATACAACTTTTGAAATAAAATCTAAAAAATGCTCTAATTTAGAATTTATTTTTCTGCCATTGGATGAACAACTACAACACGAGTTATAAAATTGTATATGAATTATAGAGAAGATAAACGAAATGTGCATGCCATATACAATGCAAACGAATAGGTCTCTTGTCGCCCTTAAACTCATATGTTTCTTGCCATTTAGTTATTAGATTTCATCTTGTATCCAACTAACTACTTAATTTTTTCATATGTTTGAGCAGAAAATAGAGTAAAAAATAAAATTTAACATTTAAGTGGGAAAATGTATGAAACTTCAAGGGCCAATATGAAATTTTATTATTAGAAATTATTAGCAGCGAGAAGAGAATGATGCATGTTTTGTCTTTTGTAAAGTAAGAAATGCTCATTATTTTATTCTAAAAGATGTTAAGGAAATTATTCTAAGGGGGTTAATTGCTATTTTATGTATATTTTGTTAACATATTTTTGGTAGAATTACAAAATTTCCTCTGATATTTAGTCAAAATTATACTTATTTCATCCTATTTCAAAACTTTTTAAAAATCCCTGAGGTTTCAATAAACCTACTAGTGCCCATCATCCACTCCATTAGATGTTCTTGCCATTTCCGGCATCGCAATAGTGATTATCCAATGGGGGAAGTCTAAAATAGTGAAGAAATAGAGCTATGGGGGTCCCCTGAAGTTTTTTTGAAGAGGAGGTTAGAGGAGGGAAAGGGACCTTCAATGCTCAAGTCAAGTGAAGTATGAGGAGAAGAGTAAGGTAGAGGATGCAAACAATAAATACTGGTTACCTTGAAGTGTAGAGATACCTCATATTTATAGGGCAAAGAGTAGGTGTGCCATTATCCGTGCCCTAAGACTAGGTAAAACGCGTGTCCAATTGGATTTAGATTTATGGAGGCCATAACCAGGCAAACCCTCTTCAAGCCATTGTTCTAACACCTGAGACCATCACCTTGGCAGTGTTGTTTAGTGTGCGCGAGTAGTGGCTTTATCGCATCTTCAGAGGGATTTCAAGAGGATATGTCCAAGGTGTTATGCATAGGGATTTCAAGACAAAGTAACCTAGTTGGGATACCTTGGCTGAGGTAGTTTTCAGGTGAGGTACCTCGTCCATCATGTGAGGTGCCTCCCAGCACCAAGGTCCCCTCTAAGACAAGCAAGGCTACTTTATATGGGGCTATCTGAGGTCATTCGAGGGAGAATAGGAATGCCTAGGGTAAGGTGGTGACCGAGGTAGTCTGGAGTGATCTTTTCTGAGGTTATTCCGGCTAAGGCCTTTTGAAGTTACCATGGCCGCAGTTATTCTCGAGCTAGCCTAGTATTGTTGGCCATCACCTACACTTACCCTTTCAGCTCCATTTTGAAGGATATAACCAATGGATTAATTACATTTAATGCCCTAGCTTTTAGTTATTGTGTAAGACTTCTCCTAAACATATAAATTGTTTCATAAATTTTATTTTTCAAATGACATAATATACTTTTATATATAGTTCCTTTTAACTTACCTGTTCAATGATTTTTCTTTATGGTTTAGTTTCAACTTACTTTCCATTATCTACACTCATTTTTTATTTTTACATTTTTATTTTTTATTTACCTCCACTTAACAATTTTATTTTATTTTTAAAATTGGTTGTGTTTGTTATGATAACTATTAAATCCTCTTATTTGAATTAATAGACCATTGGCCATTGTTTTCTAATATTAGATTTATATATTTACCCATTTGTTAATGGGTATTTATTGATTATTAATTTCCTTAACTGAATAATACATTAGAAACCATTCTATTTTTTAAAAATTGTAATATTTAAAATAAAATAATTATAGATACTTTGAAAAAACTTACAATGACGTTTGTAGTTTTTCTTATTAATTTTTAAGTTGGAATCAAGGTGTTTCTATATCTTTAAATTAAAAAATATGAAAAAGATAGTTAGTTTCTCAATTTTGATTGGAATTAAATTAATAAAAATCATACTCCCTCCGTCCCAAATTCTTTGAACCATTTGACTTTTTGGGCTAGTTTGACTTGAATTTTTTTATATTACTGATTGTTAGAAAAAAATTAAAAAATATATATTTAGAAACTATAGGTCTTGATTTATCATTCACACATAAAATTTTTTCATTTATATGTTAAAATGTCTAAAATAAAAAATCATAGATTAATTGGTAAAACGTGAATGGTGCAAAGAATTTGGGACGGAGGGAGTATAATTTTTTGAGATAAATGCTAACACTAAAATATGCAACATAAAAAATTGTTAATTTAATAAATTTTATGTTGATTGAAAAATTCTTTTAGTTTGCAAGTTATAATTGTAAAAAAAATTGACTAAATTTGTGATTTCTTGTGCATTTTTTAGTTTAAGGAAATTAATAATCATTTTGTTAACTAAGAAATTATTAAAAAATGGTTAATTAATAAATAAATATATAAATATAAAATCAAAATAAAATTACTAATGATATATTAATTCAAATGAGAGGGATTTTAAACTTTTCCATCTTATTTTAGGAATGAGCCTTATAATTTCTTCTAGTTTATCATTAGAAAATCCTAATAAGACAGATGGCTATTGTAACTAATATTGTTACCATCTATTCCATTGAATTATTTGATATTACGTGCTTGACATATCAGTCATTGTGACCATAAATCACTGTTTCATGATCTTAGCTTTAGTAGTTACTTTAACAAATTTTCAAAATCATGGGGATGAAAATAAATATTAGCCATTTTCAAAAATAAAAATGGTGTTCTTAATTAAAGGGAATTAAAAATTTGAAAAATATATAAGAAAAAAATAAGTACATACTGATGTTGCAAAAATAAATAAAAAATGAATGGTAAATAATTAAGGAAAAATAATTGAAAAAAACAAGTTAAAAGGATCGATATATAAAAAATATATTATATGATTTGAAAAATACAATTTATAGAGTAGTTTATATGTTAGGGTGAAATCTTAGACAATAACTAAGACCTATGACCTCAAAGTGTAATTAGTCCATTGGTTTTAACCTCCAAAATGAGTTTAAGAGGATAATTTTAGGTTTATTGAAACCTTAGGGGTTTTGAAGAGGTTTCTGAAATAGGAGTAGCGATGGGCAGTGGGCCGACCTAAGCCTAGGACTCGCCTGGCCTAGCTTGGCCTGGGCTTTGGTTAGTCATGCCTAGGCACGGCTCGGGAGAATGCAGGCTAGGTTTAGTCCAATTAAAACTGAAAATTAACATCTAAGATCTATGCTTAACAACATATTCAAATTAAATAGAAATTAAGTTTAAAAATGAGAAAGAAAAAGATCAAGCTTCCTCACTTGATATTAGCTCATCATCGGAGCTCTTTGGGTCTTACTTTTGAATTGCAGCAATACCCCAACATTGGTTGTATACACATACTTCCACTATCTCTAGTGTTAACCTTGCAATAATGAACAAAATAAAAAATCTTGAAATTTTTTTTTTGCCATTGCACCAACATTTCAACATCATTTAGCTCAAATGATGTCTTGAGGCAATTATCCACTTCAGCTAGACCAGAAGCAGTTGGTCATGGATATTTCAGCATTTTGAGTGTAGGATTAAACCTTGATGAGGTAGATGTTCTAGGACTTATATTTGAGGAGCTTCGAATCTTACCTTATCTAAATATTGCTCAAAATACAACTTGTATAAAGTCACAAATAATTGTTAGCAGTAGCAGACATAGCTAGAACATTAACATGGTTCATATCTAAATAAGTGTGAAAAATACTTTCAAGTATTGTATTTGTGCCTGACAATTTGACATATGGATCAAGGAAAGATGCAACTAAAAAGATTGATAGGATGTTTTCAAAATATTGAAGTTACTTCTCCCTCATGGCTTCCATGGTGGGTTTAAAAAACTCATCATCTTTAAACTAATACTCGCTCTATTTCACAAAAGCTGTCCTCTTTACTATTCACAATAATTAATCTATTATTTATTTCTTTTAAAATTTATCATAAAAATATGAACTTTTTACATGAAAATGAAACTTTAAAAATTCTAGTTTATAAATATCATTTTTAAGAATTTTTTTCAATTCATATTAATATAAATATATTCAAGTCAAACTTTAGTCAAAAAAAGTAAAAAGGATAGTTAATATGAAACGGAGGGAGTATAAAGCATAAGTAATGTTTGTTAAATGTAGCAAAACTTGATGGATAATAGGGTAGTAAACATAAGAGAAAAGTTTGGCTGTCTCATAAAAAAACGTTAGCAATTCACCTGCTTTGAAACATTGTTCCCATATTTCTGCTGTGAGAAATTCATATTTCAGCATCATGATTAAATAAAGAAGCAACAAATTTGCAAACAGATATGCATCCATCAACATCAAATAAGTTGAGTTCTAGCAGGTTGGACAATCTAGTTTAAACCGTTTCCAACTAAAATCGTTTTCAAGCCAAAACCTTTTGAACTCATGATATTCTTTGGGCCTTGATTTCAAATACTATAATGAATTTCAAATAGGAATAATTTTGGTTTGCAAAACTTCCAACCCCTTTTTTGGCACATAGGATTAGAATATGACACATGCATCTCATATGAAACAATGCACCTTCTAGAAGTGGTTTCAATTGTTGACTCAAAAGCCAAGCTGGGAGATCATTTTTTGAGGCATTGTCAAATGAAATGCACAAAACTTTATCTGCACAATAAAATTCATGCAAAATTTCTAAGATGCAATTGTAAATATGAAAATCAGTGTGATTAATTCTATGCACCTAAGTAAGAGAATTCATTTTTGTATCACCTAATTATCATCAATCCGATGAGCAATCACACAATAAAATGATCATCCTACAGAAGATATCCATATGCCATTATTTAACACCACAGAATGATCCCAACTTGAGAAATATGCTTACAAATTGAATTTTCTGACTTCAAATAATTTAAAATTCCCCATCCTACTGGTACTCCTAGATATTTTTTTCAATGCAGGGTTCAATTATGATCTAATCTAATATTCTAAATGAAGATCCTCTGCTTGTGAAAAGGGTTTCTTAGTAAGTATTATCCAATTAATCATGTATTCTCTACAAGCTTGTTGGTTAAATCTAACAATACCTGGTTCACTGGCACTGCTCCCAAGTTGTGTTTATCCCCCAGAATTGGTGGCTGCACTAGGACAAAAATTTGTATAGTGATTCTCCGTATGGTGCCTGAGTATTTGTGTGCTGGAGTTCTTTTTGTGCACTAATTTCTTGTTGTAATGTTTGCGCTTTCTATACCTTAATTCTCCTAAATGAGCTCGAAATGCTCTCGCACTCATTTCGTTAAAGCTCCTAGATTTACCTTGTGCTTGTGGATTCTCAGCCTTGGGGTGATGGCTTATTGATGTCGGTTGGGTCCTGTTCTCTCTATCTAGATTCTCGGTTGGGGTAGGCTCCACCTCTTTAATGCTGCCGTCGGATAGTTGATTGTCAAGGCTAAATCGTAATTTGTCACGTAGAATTGGTCATCATCAACCATGTGGACCCTCAGTTGGCTAGCCAGGATCTGCGACAAAACAAGCCTCTTAGGCTGGTAATGCGAGATGATGAGCTATCCACACCCACTGAATTAAATACCATGGTATATCGCTTACCACGGGTATATGGTACGCAGTACAAATGTTTTTGCGTTTTGTCATTTTACCATGCGGTATATTATGGTATTTTGCAGTATACCGCATATCACATACTTTTTGTATGTATTTCGTCAAAAAAACCGCAGTATACCGCAAATACTGTGTGGTACATACCGCGGTATTTTATTTTTCATAGATATTTTTTTTTACATCAAAATATCATAAAAATATAAAACATTAAAATATAAATAATACACATATCATAAAATAAAATAAATATTTACTTTTAATTTTTTTACTTTTCTTAATTAATATAAAAAATTAATGAATGATATTATTTATATTTGTAGTATATGCAAAATTAATGGATGCATGGTCAGTTGGTCACAGACTTGCAGCTTTTGTTTCTATCTCCCTTTTCTTTTCTTTTTTTTTTTTTTGAATTCATAATTACTTTTCAAACTCTTTTGCATGACATAAGATGAATATGTTGCTTTTGTAGAACAAACTAGGAAAGAAGCGTCATACTTTGAGCTACCTAGGAACTCAATGTGGTATTAGAAAATGTATTGTTATTATTAAAATATTTTTTTTCTCTTATATCAATAAATTAGTTTTTTTTAGTATTATTTATTTTATTCCATAAATAACATTTTTTTTATGTTTTTTGTATTAAAAAAATATCTTCTATCATATATATTTTATTTATATTTGACAAATTATGATGAGAAAAATTAGAATACATATAAAATGTGTAAAAATAAATTATTAAATAAATTATGTCATCTAAAAATAATATTCTAACATTTATTTTTTACGGTAACGGTAACAGTATGTGGTGCGGTATACCATGTGGTATACCTTAGAAATTCGGGGTACAGTATATCTAGCGGTAACGGCATTTAACACCTTGTTCACACCCTTGTTGGCGGTATTAATAGATTAGGAAGAGGTTAAGAAAAGATTAACAAAAATTCTCAAGAACTTGAACAATCTAAGAGAGAATGTAGTAGAGGAAGAAAAGATTGCAATTGTTGGTGTGAGGAAGTGTGAGAAATGAGGCTCTTTGTTTATGGGGGAGCCCATATTATTTTAGACTAAAAAGCCCTAAAAAACTAGTTGTTAGAGTGGACAAGATGGAAGTTTGGAGTTAAAAAGCATGTTGAAGCTGTTTTGGGGGGGGGGGGGGGGGGGATAGTAGTTTTGCCCTTTTTTGTAAATCTTAAAAGGGAGCCATTGAAGGAGTAATGGCTCGCTTGGGCCAGGACAGACATGTCTAGGCCGGTCTGTGCCTAGACCCGAGCTTCATTGTGGCCTAAGCCATGCCGGGCCAACCTGTCACACACCCATTCCTAGGCTCACGAACGGCCCACCACCTTCTGTGCCTTCCTTGAGGCTAGGTTGAGTTGTGCCTTGACCGGGCTAAAACAGGTGTGACCCTGGGTTAGAACAGGTTGACTAGGCCCAATGGCTACTTCTAAACAAGAGGGGATATGTATAATTTTAACTAAATTTCAAAGATATTTTATAATTCATCTCATATTTGTTTTTTAAAATAAAAGGTCCGTGAACGCATATAATATACATGGATTTGCCTCTGACCAGAAGCTAAAATATTTAAACAAATTTAGAAAATAAATAACTAAAAAAAGAAAAAAAATCGATGTACGTCATATTTGTTCTAATGAAACTATTGGTGGTGCTAATTATATAAAAAAACAATTATTGTATTGATAGTACTGCTTTGATTATTGAAATGCTAGTTAAATATAAATGTCAGATGGCAAAGCTATTAAGAAAAGAGGAAGACTTAGACCATAATAATTAGTAGACAAAAACATCGTTATCAAATTATTAAAAAAATCTCCTCGAGACAAACAAAAGAATAATGAGGCATATTTGACCACAAATAGGTACAAAGGCATAAAAAGAAGGAAACTTAAAATTATCCGTTAAGATCTGCTCTTAGATATAATTTGACCCTTATTTTTAGAAACTTACACTTAACTCTTTGTATTTTTTATATTATATGATAACTTCTGAAATTATATTTAAATTATATGATAGTTATTTTTTAGTAATTTTAATTTCTTTAATAATTTTTTATAATTAATAGACATTTTAAATTATCAATTTTTTTTTATAAATATAATTTTTTCCTTATAAATACATATAATATTTTTTTAAAGGTCAGTTGGTTACGAAATAAAAAGAAAAAATCTTAAAATTAATGGAACATAATTATCAAATTGTTTAAATTAAAATTTTCAAATTTGTTGTTGGATACTATAAAGAAATAAGAAGTAAAGTATATGTTAGATTAAATCACAGAGAATTTTATAATTTATCCTAAAAATAAACTATAATACAATTCTAAAGTAGAACACGTATACAAAAGTAGATTTTATGAATATATTTTTTAGATTTTAATTGAAATATAATTATATGTAGATCCGCATGAATGTTTAGCAACTATTTACCGCATAAATTTAAATAAATTCAGTTTTATAGAATTATTTTTATTATTATTACTCGGAGAAACCAACGACAGGATTTCTTTTTTGTTTTTTTGTGATCAACTTGAAGAAGCCTTCAAGGAGGTATCGTGGACGGGAGCATCAGGTGCGGAGAACTTTCATAGACGTCTACGAGCAAATAATAAACAAATCCGTACGTTTAATTTGGCCCGGGCTGTCACTTTCTTTGGGTACGTAGAAGGAAAGTTTCTGCATGCGACCCATTCCTATAATTACTTATTATTTAGGATAAACTCCACCACCATCCCTAAATCATATCCAATATTACTAATTCATCCATAAACTATTAAATATTATTTAATTATTCTTAAACTATATCCAATATTGTTTAATTATCCTGCCGTCAATCACAACCATTGAAGATGGATAGAAAAATGATGTGACTGTTGATATGACATGAAAAAATAATGAGATTACTAATGTGGCATAACTTTTCCATTCATCTTTAATGATAAGATAGACAGCAGGACAATTAAGTAACACTGAATATAGTTTAGAAACGATTAAGTAACATTTGATGATTTAGAGATGAATTAGTAATATTGGATATAATTTAAAGACGACCAGTGGAATTTATCCTATTATTTAATTTCTAACATGTCTTTTTCTTCTTACACTTACAGTTTGTTTGAATTGAGGGAAATAAGGGGGAAGGGGAGGGGTAATTAACTTCCCTCCCTTGTTTGGTTAGATAAAAAGCTGAAGGGAAAGAGGAGGAAGGACCACTCTCATCCCTCCTCATGTACAATTTTTAATCCCCTCAAATTGAGGGGATGATGAGCTCTCATCTATTTTTTACGTTTCACTTTTTCCTCCCCTTCCCTCCCATTCCCTTAATAAATTATCGAAACAAAGCATAAATCTTATTACTGTTTTATCTTATCATCTCTCAATTTCTCTCAGCTCTCTACTCATCATTTTTTCAGATTGGTTTAGTGATCTACCCTCAGCCGCACTGTCGTGATCACATTTGAAAGAAATAGAAACATTATCTGGATCACGCCACTCATCACCTGTTTCACAGCCACCTTATACTCGTCCCCTATAACTGCATCTGTAATGAGAAGAACTCCAAACTGTACTCACGTGATCGGATCCATCCCAATCAAGAACATCGTTACGTAACACAGTGCCATTGCAAGGAGAAGAGAATGATAGCCCGCATAATTTATTTTTCTAAATTGTCAGCGATTGTCTGGCCGCTAAGAACTGATTCTTCTGCTTAAATAATGAATCAATCAATTAAAGCAAACTCTGTGAATCAAATTTGCTAAATTATCGATCGACATAATAGAAATGGCAAATAATCTAGGGAATGATAATGCATCAATCGGAGAGAGGAGGTTGAAGGGGAGGAGTAGTGAGGAAAATAGAACGAGATCACCTAAAACCAATCTATTGAAGGTGATGATTGGTTTCAGGTTTTTTTGGTGAGACCACTTGTTTGTCACTTACATTTATTTTTTTTAAGAAGCATACACACACATACACACACGCATGTTCATCAAATGTGCATATCAATTATTAGATTTATATAGATATATGCTTGTGACATCCTCATATCTCATATGGGAGAAATGTGGAAAGCCTTATATGAATATATATAACGACCTAAGTCTAAAACTAATCTATGGAACACCTACTTACACCACATAGGCTATCCCTTATAAAAAAAAATAAGCATTAGGTACTTGTGTTTTGGAACTTAAGTCTATATATTAACATAAGACTTCCCACATTTCTTCCATGGGATACAAGTTGTTACAAACTCCCCCCTTATAGACTTAACGTCCTTGTCTTAGACTAGTAACATCTTTAATCAGCTTATTTGGCATCTGGCTAAGCAACCTCTCTAATCTCAAATCAGCCTCGATAAATGTTACATGTACACATCTAGTATGCCAAATAATCATGGTCTCAAGTTGGTTCTAACACCAATTATAATGACTTAAAGTCCAAAACCGGTTAATAAAACACCTGCTCATTTTACATTGACTATCCTTTGGAAAAAGATAAGCTAATGGTGCTTAGGAATAGACTCTCAGTATAAGGAAGTTCTCATGTTCTATATCGGGGGACATAATCACATACTTTGAACCATTCTCATGCTCTGATACAATTTGTGAAGACCAAAGTCCAGAATTGATCAACAAAACACTCGCCCATACCACATGGGCTATTCTTTGTGAAATGGACAAGCTACTATGTGCTTATGTTCTGAAACTTGAGTCTATATATTTATATAAGATTTCTCGCATTTCTTTCATGTGGGATATGGGAATGCCGGAATGCTACAATGCTTTTGGCAAGAAGCATGTTTTTCTGTGTACACATGCCTCACATAATCTATGCAAATCTTTCATACCATGTATACATATCAGTTATTTGATTTTTAGATATCTTTGACCTTATTTATACATCAAGTTCCTACATATATAACATCTAATATATACATGTTACTATTGTATTATTATTAATTGATTTTTTATCCTAATTTTTATTTCACTTAAAAAAATATGAATTTATGCATAAATTGTATGAAAATATAAATAGTATATATTCAAATGAATATAAATTTATGTGCATATAAAATAAATTATATGCACAAGTTATGATGTGCATAGTTAAATACTTAAAGAATTGAAGTCTAATACGCATATGAAATAGTGTGTGAAAATCAATATATATATATATATATATATATATATATATATATATATATATATAGCTAAGTATATCAACAATAGTTTTCAAAATTTTATTTGTGCATAATTTTTTCAAGATTTATACACATTTTTCACTTTTGTGAATTGTATCTTTTATTTTATTTGTATATATGTTTGCTTTTGATTCATACATATCTCTGATTTCAGGATGAAACACGTTTTGACACATTCATGATTATTTTTTGGATAAAAATTGAACTCTTACATACCATTGAATATATATGTAATATATCTTTGATCTCATTCATACATATGTGTCACATGTTTGTACAGATTCTTCGCTTACTTTATGGAACGAGTTTTATACATATATGTCATCTCATTTATATATATCTTAAATTTTGGAGAGAAATGAGATTTGACCGGTTCACGCCTTTTTTCCTGTGAGATTGAACTTGTACATACTATTGAATATATTAGCAACATATTTGCAATCTTATTTATACATGTGTCACGCATTATTTGTATAGGTACCTCACTTTTTTTGTACAGTAAGTTTGTACATATTTAGAGTCTCAATTGCATATATCTCCATTTTAGAGGACATAAGATTTGTTATGTTCACACTAGTTTTATGATATGGAGAGTAGTATTGGAATACAAATACATATAAACATTAGTTTTTTTTCTTGTACGATGTACGGGTTAATGCTTTATAAATTTTAGTTACACATATGCAATTATTTCAAAAATAATAGAAAAATAGAGAAATCTTGAAAATAAAAAATTGATGCATTAATGAAAATTTAAATGAATTTAATTGTTTTATTTGTTACAAGTAATGAATATAATATTCGTACAAATAATGATGATTTGAAATTTAAAAAAATGAATTTTATCTTATTATTATGAATATGTATAATGGAGTCTGCTGGTTTGGTTTATATAGTGGAATTGCATTTTGTATGAATTGAATTAGGAAACTATTAAATAAAAGTAATTGTGGATAAACTATCAGTAAATAGGTAAAAAAAATAAAAGAAAAGTAGAACTGTCTAGAGAGTTTTTCCCCAAAACACGTACACTTACAAACACACACACACACACACACACTCTCTCTCTCTCGATTTGAGTTGCATATTTAAAATTTTTATTTTCTATATTAATAAATGAAAAGAATGAAATGGTGAAAAGTACTACTTCCTCCGTCCTGCTTTATTTACTCCATTTAACTTTTTTGCTTAGTTTGATTTGAATTTATTCATATTATTATTTGTTAAAAAAATTAAAAAATATATTTAGAAAATATGTGTCTTCATTTATCATTCATATATAAAGGTTTTTCATTTATATACTAAAATGTTGGAAATAAAAAATCATAAATTAGCTAATGAAAAGTGAATTGGACTAAGATTTTATCAACAACACTATTGAAAGTCAGGCTAATGGCTGCATGTATAACTTGCGATGGTGTTGAGGTGGCCAGTAGAGGTGGGCAGCAAGCCGACCCAACCTGGGACCGAACCGAAGTGGACCAGCCGATCCTGGGCCTAGGTCAAGGAGGACCGGGATCGGCCCGGTCCCAGGCGGGGTGATCCCGAGCCAGTCCCGGGGTGGGTCTAGGGCGGGTTTGAAGTTTTTTTTTTTTTTAAAAATTAGAAACATAATTAATTGTATATGTAATAAATATTTTTAAGAGAAAACATCGCATCCGGTGTAAGTTTTATTAAGTTAAAAGCCAAAGGACATTTACAAATAATCGGAATGGGCCTTACATTTTGAAATGGCAAAACATTCCGAAAATGATGAAAAATAGAAATTTATGATATGTGCTTAATAGCATAATTAGATCAAATACAAACTACATGTATGATTGAAAAAAAAAGAAATTTCAAGCCTTGGTATCAAATATAACGTTGTCATCCGAACTCTTTTGGTCTTACTGTAGGAGTACTGCGAGGTCCCAATCTCGGTTGCACACGCATACTTCTGTCGCGTTAGGTGTCAATCTTGATCGTTTATCCAATATTACCCGTTTTCCTACACTAAATGTTGTCTAGGATAATACGGTGGAAACTGAAATGACAAGAATCTCCTGTGCGATTATTGATAAGATCGGAAACCTTGATCACTTTTGTTTTCACCACTCCAATATGTCGATGTTGCTTGCTTCGAACGATGTGTTGAGATAGTCATCGACTTCAGCTAATCTCAATGTCGTCAGTCGGGGTCGTTTAAGCATTTGGAAGGTCAAGTTGAATCTTGATGAGATTGATCTCCTTAGAGGCTCGGTTTGAGGAGATTCGGATCTTACCTTATCTGAATACCACTCACAATATAACTTGTATAAAGAATGCAAGTACTCGGAAGTAGTAGCAGACATAGCCAAAACATTTATATGAGACATTTCTAAATAAGTATGAAAAATTTCTTCAAGCAATGTTATTGTGCCCGTTAATTTGACATATGGGTCAAGCAAAAAAGCAACTAAAATGATAGGCATAAATGTTTTCGTAATACTGAATCCACTTAACCCGCATGACTTCGATAGACAGTTTTAACAAACTAATGTAAAGCATATGTAATATTCACTAAATGAAGCAAAACTTAATGAGTGGTTAGGTAGTAAATACTAGAGAAAAATTTAGTAGCATTGTAAAAAAACTTAATCAATTCACTGGTTTTGGAATATTTTCCCCAAACTTCAGTCGTAAGAAATATGTTTAGTTTCAGTGGATTGGGCAATCCAATTTAAACCGTTTCTAATAAAACTCTTTTTGATTTTCAAAACAAAAGCTTTTGAATTCATGAAACACAACAGGTCATGATTTCAAATATATCAATGAGTTCTGAATAGGTATAATTTCATTTTAGAGAATTTTTAAACCCTTTTGCACATAAATGTTCAAAATATGATACATATATCTGATGTGAAAAAATGCATCGTTGAAATGTGGTTTTAATGTTTGACTCAAAAGGCGAGCGACAACATCATTCTTTGAAGCATTATCAAATGAAATACACAGGACTTTATCAGTACAAAAATAATCACATAAAATTTCTAAGATGCAATTGAATACATGATAACCATTATAATCTGTTTCAATGACCCTAAATGACAAATTTTTTTTTTTCATAATCCAATCAGAATCAATCCATTGAGAAGTAAACACAATAAAATGATTGACCTATAGGTGATGTCCACATATCAGAAGTGAATGCCACACAATGATCAAGAGCAGAAAAATAGGCTTGCAAATCTGATTTTCCGACTTTAAATAATCTAAAGTTTTCTTTTTTAGCAATTTTTCTAGACATTTTTTTAAATGCAGGATTTAATTGTAATTTTATCCAAGATTCTAAATTCACATCTTCAGCTTGTGAAAAAGAAAAAGGTTTTTCAGTAAGTATCATTCAATTTACCATGCATTCTCTACAAAATTGTTGGTTAAAATGAAATATACCTGGCCTGTCGGCGTTGGTTGTAGACCCAAGTTGTGTTTGTCTTCCAGAACTAGTCCCGGCACTAGGGAGGATGTTGATTTTCAATATGTCGCTTCAGCGCTCTAGTGCCAAAATTCTTTTTATACACTAATTTTTTGCCGCAATGTTTGCATTTCCCGTACTTCGATTCTTCTTTGTGTATGAGCTCATAATGCTCCCAAACCCAACCAGTTAGTCTCGGGGATTTATCTTGTCCTTGGGTTTCCTCCATGGCGGGTCCATGACTTGCCGGCATCGATTGTGTTAACGGAATCTCCGTCGCCATTGCATCCAACTCTTTAACTTCATCATCCGATAATTGATCATCAAGTCCCAAATCGTAATTCATCATATTGATTCCAGTATTATCGTCGTGCAACTCTTCAATTGAGATGTCTTTATCGGTGGGCCGAGAACGGTGACGGAACAAGCCTTGGAGGTCGGTGGTGCGGGAAGATGAACTCTTTGTTGCATTACCCTTTCCTATTGAAGTCATGAGTCACAAACTAATAGTAGTGATTAATGAAAAATTAAGAGGAGATTATGAAAATATTAGGGGGAGATTAGTAAGAAATTTGGAAGTGATTAAGGAAAAAACTCAAATGCTTGAGAGAATATAATAGAGGAAAAAGAAAGATTGAGTGGTGGTGTGAGGATAGAGTGAAAATGACATTGGTATTTATAGGGGATGGCAAAAAATATTTGGACCACAAAATCATTAAAATTTAGTTGTTAGGAAGGGTAAAAATGGAATTTTGGGGCTAAAATATAGTAGAAAACCGTTGGAGGACCTATATTGTAATTAACCCATTTTTTTGAATTTGTTTCCAAGTTGACGTTTTCTAGCTGTTGAGCCCCTAGGCTTGGACTGGACCGGACCAGGGCGGTCCTAGGCTGGGCTCTGGCCAAGGCGGTTTACAAGGCAATTGGCCCAGGGGTGGTCCGTTTTGCACCATCTACCACTTTCAGGCCCATATGCGGCCCAATTTTGGGCGGTTTTTTGCCGGTGCGCCCCGAGGTAGGATTGACCAAGTGGGGCAGGGTTGACTGCCAGGCCGGTCCCGAACCCAACCCAAGTCCCAGCTCTAGTGGCTAGCCTATCACATTAATCACCATACATTGAATATATTAAAGTTTATAGGACACTGAATTCGTAAAATTTTTATATTTCACAAATTAATTAATACTACTACATAAGGGAGAACTAGTTGAAGTTGATTTGTTATGCGTAAGTGATTAAAATTATGTATTTTAATAAATACCTATGTTTTTAGAAATTTGAATGGTAAAACTTTAATATATCTCGAAAGCAATTTTATTTTTATTTTTCTAAAAGCATATATATTTTTTATATTATCCCTTTCTACTTTTAAAAATTTAGAAATTTATTACAAATATTTTTAGTTCTATAAAGGAATTTGGTTATAGTAAGAAAGATTAACTACTAACTTTGAAATAATAAAAAATTATAAAAATAAAGAGAAAAAAGAAGAAGAAATAGTTACCAGTAAATCCTAGAAGATTCTTAAACAAACCAAAAAAATTTAATTTGTTAATTTATTCTTCAAATTCTGTGAGATCCTTAAACAAAAAAAACTTTAAAGTATTTTATAAGTTTCTTAAATTACTTGGCCATAATTGATGTACAATTTAGACAAATAATCAATAAATAAAAAATCATGCTTTATATGAATCTCTATTGACCATATAATTTATGTTGATTTTTGTTAAAGTCAGGTCTTGTTGGGGTTCAATTATCGAGTTTTTGAGTTTGGGTTTGGTCAGTTTCAGGTTTAGGCCAATTTGGGTTTGGGTTATTTGATTTAGGTTTTTCTTCGGTTTTACATCAATCAAGTTCGGGTTTAGGTCAGTTTGGGTTAAGTCGAGTTTGAGTTATTGACTTTTCTAATCAAATTAGATTAGGTAAAACTTGGGTTCAGGTGGGTCAAGTCAGGTCAAATTTTTTCATCCATAGATGGGATCTTTTTTAACCATTCCTTTTGTGGTGTATTTTGTCTTCTTTGTTCTTGATCGATTGTGCCAATTAATAGAAGGGCTTAAGAAAGGGTTCCTTCTTGGAAATGGGATTTTAGTTGCCACTTCCTCAATACAGGTGATTGATAACGGAAAACATATTGTGTTGGTTGGGTTGTCTCAGTTTTCTAAAGATAATATATGACTAATTTGAGTTCTGAGGAGATTGTCTTAGTCAGTGTGAATTGTTACATGAAGGAAATGAGGTTGAGGACGAGTTATTGTATTTATTTATGTATAAGCTAAATGGTTTTGAAGAAGTTTGTCTCGAGGAGTAAACTCGCTTATGGAGACTAAATGACAAGAAGCCAGATTATCTCCCATATTTACAAGAAATTCTTTTATCAGTTTGTTCAGCAAAATACCCCCATGTCTTTCAAGTGGACAAACCAATGGCTAAGAAATCCAAGGTAGAAAATGAAACTTTGAAGCTTAAATTGGAAAAGCATCAACTGGAGCATAAAGCTAAAGTGCGAGAAGTTCATGATTTGGTAAAAGCTACAGATTTCATGTTTTGCTCAAGAATCAATTAAGACCAGGTAGGAACTTCAGGCCATAAGATTTGCTTTATAAGTGGACTTAGCAAACCTTGAACATAAGGACTAACTAATCCAACAAGATTAAATGCTCCAAGGGCAAAAGATTGGCAAGAATCTATTGACTTTATGGATATATCTAAACTTCTAACTACAAGTAGACTAGGGGTAATTGTTCTAACTTCACCTTCCGAGGGAAGATAGGTAAGTTTCAAATGAGAAAAAGCTTCTTACATTTGTTTGAATTGTGGGAATTCGAAACACTTTGACTCTTGCCGTTTAAAGCCTAAAGGGCGTATAGATGTTCCTTAAAGGCATCACTGGTATGCTCATGCAGGGGTTCCTATACCTCCTAAGGGCAAAGTTCACTGCCATTCTCCTTTTTCACAAGACCCTCATTCTCCAAATAGTAATGTACCATTAGATAATAGTAAACAACATACCAAAGATCTAGATCACTTCAAATTTCAAGCTAACAAATCACCTAGTCATCAATTTAGAAAGAGCAAAAGGAAGAGTAAGGAGAACAAAACTTGCCATAAGAAGCATCTTCATAACAAACACGTGGTAATGACTTCCAACCCACTGGAGACATGTTAGTATCCTCAACATGTTGAGAAAAGATTTGTTGTCCATATGAAAACTTCCTTGAGGTACAAGTTTTCAAATGCCTATAGCCAACTTCCTAAAAATGATAGTCAAGTGCTTAGCTTTGCTTTACCAAGTCTTGGGTGTAAATTGTGGCAATCGAACAATTCATCTGCTTGCAAAACAACATCAATAAATTACATTGGATAAAATGACTAATGGCAGGAATACAAATTACTCAAGTGGCTTTTCTTAAGTCGGTCAATGAAAAAAGTGAAATGCTTGCTTCTTCAAATAACTCTTAGCGTGATATTCTAGTAACTTAGGCTTTGGTTTGTAATTTTTCTCATTTTTCTTCTTATTATTCTTTTTGGATTAAATTTCATGAATGTTCCCTAACCTTTAGTTATTATTTCCTTTTAGTCCCTAATGAATTGAATATTCAATTTTAGTCCTAAACCTATAAAAATATTTTATTTTAGTCCTAAATCTATTGAAAAATTTTCATTTTGGTCCCAATTTGATGAAATTTGTTAACTTAAAGTCTTTTTTTGATAACAACTGTTCATATCATAATTTAAATTATCTGGTAGCTGTCTTATAATAAATTTAATCTATATAATAATTTTTTTACAATGAATGAAAAATTCAAATCAGTTTTTTTTTCTCTCTATAAATTGAACTTATTTCATTCAGAAAAAAAAAACTACTAATTTAAATGGTCAGTTTACTGTAAAAAAAATGTTAAACTATTTAAATTTACTAAAAAATAGTTACCAAATATTTAAATTAGAATTTTAAAAATTTCTATCAGATAATTTTTCTGAGTTAATGAATTTTATTTGGTGATGGACCAAAATGAAATAATTTTTAATAGATTTAGGACCAAAATAGAACATTTAATAGACCAAGGACTAAAACAAAATAATGACTAAAGATTAGGGACCATTTGTGAAATTTACTCATTATTTCTGAGTATAAAAAAAAAATAAAAAGAAAAATGGGCCCAGAAAGAGTGAGCTCACACTCTCACTATTTTCCAATCTGGTGGGCGGTTTTAACGTAAAAGACAAAGATGACGTGACTTTTTTGTTTTTATTTTTCCAGCCAATTGTGTTCAAAGGTCAAATGTCTGTTTGAACATGTGCACCTAGCAGCTCTCTTAATACTATATGGTCCCTAAAGATTTTATATATTTTCCTTAAAGGCGCTATGTAATTTTAAATGTACGGATATTATGATTACAATTAACTACCATTCTGCAAACGTGACACTGATAAGAAAGATAAAGCCAGAATCACAGAATAATGTACACAAGTAATTTTAAAAAGCTCAAAACCTTATCAAACCGATTTTTTTTTTCTAATTTTAATCTGCTACCTATTAGGGATTTTGCTTTAACTTACTTACTTTGTTTTTCTTTGGCCAGTACTTACTGTATTTTGTTTATTTAAAGGAGTCTTGCAGTAGAAACAGACTTACAGTGGAATGAAAAGTTTTAAGAATTTTTTTTAAGTACTAATACATTAGGTTTATTTGAAGAGTTAATGGTATAAAGAAAACATAAAAATCAAAGTAAACAATCACAAAGCTATTGTTCAGGGCTGCCATTAAAAAATTTAAGAATAAATTCTCATGACAATTTTTTAGCAACGGGTGTTGTTCTTGCTTGTATAGGTTGTTACAAAGGTAAAATTGTAACAATTATTAAATTTCTTTTCTCATCTCCTTTAATTAACTTATCCAAACATGGGAGTTGAAGTTTACTTTCTTCCTTTTAATAACTCTATCCAAATAATGGAAAGGTCATAATACTCCACCTTCCCCCTTCCCTTCCCTTAATAATTCCATCCAAAAATTTTCCACCGGCAGTGGCAAGACGATGGCGGAAACTGAGCGGCCAATTGGTAGACCGAAGGCCTCACCGAAGCCGCTTGCGGTTATCTTATCATCACTGATTATTCCTGTCGTAGCAGCGTTTATCGTTTACAAACTTGAGCTTATCGACCCGACTTCCCTGCCGTTCCATGAGCTGCCTCAGCGCAAGCTGCCGACGAACGGCCGGATTCTGACCGGAGCGGAGTTCGTCGGTGTGGGGAAGATGATCGGCCCAGAGGAAATCGTGTACGATTCCAAGTCAAAGACCATCTATACGGGCTCTCAGGATGGGTGGATCAAGCGAATCACAGTTCTGGACTCGGCTAATGACTCGGTCGTCGAGGATTGGGTCCAAACCGGTGGTCGGCCTCTTGGAATCGCTCTCGGAAGTAGCGGAGAGGTTATTGTTGCTGATGCTTTCAAGGTTGGTTTGCCCTAGGTTCCATTCGACATTAGTGTAGCAATTATTATTTAAGTTTTGAAAATTCTAAATGCGATTATTATTAGAATTTTGAAAAATCTGTTTAGGAGTAGCTTTTATTTTGAATAGTTTACATCACTTCTATTAATAAATTATTTAAAACTGTAACATTAATTATAAAAATTATTTTCAAACAGACCTTAATAATATCTATTATTTTTAAGTTAATATGTTATAGCATGCTTTATTGAAAATACTTAAAATATCTTAGTCTTGTACTGTGGTAGAACCAGGTTTTTAGGCTCGGGGCTAGGAGAATGCAAGACTAGTAACGGTCAAAACTGAGGAGAAAAAAATTATTTAAATAATTATTTAAAACATTTGCTTTTTGTTGTAAATTCATCTTCAAGTTCTCAATTGTTGTATATTTATCTCAATTTAGTCACTAATAATTTTAACTGTTGGTCAAATGGTAAATTTGCAATGTCAGATAATAATTTTGGATGAATATGCAATAGTTAAGAGATTAAGGAAATAACTTGCAATGAAAAATAAAGATTTATGACTGCCAGCGGAATTTACCCTTTTAATATTCTTCACCAATTTCAGGAGGGCAGGGCAAATATCGTACTTGATCCTTAACTCCTTATAAGACAACTAAATTAGTATATAATATTTATAGAGTTCCAAAATTCTTGGGGGGCAACAGTACCCCCCAGCCATGGCTCTGCCACTGGCCTTGTATATACAAAAGGTGTCTTAAGACATGGTTGTCAAAGCTGAACCAGACCAGCCGGTTCAGCCGGTCTGACCGTGAACTGTGAATCATTCTGATCCGGCTACTAGCCCATATAGGTATTGGCCAAAAACTGGTCAAAACCAGTAAGAACTGCTTTGGATTGTCAAACCGTTGAACCATATGAACGGACCGTTTAACATTAACAATTATAATAAAAAATTGAAAAGAAAAAAAAAAAAAGAAAACTCTGGTGTCCGTTCGGATTCAATTAAGCATGAGAGAGGCAGAGATCAGTGAGAAAAAAATTAACTGCAGAAGCCTGATAGTCACCGGCCTTCTTCCCTATCAGTCACCACTCACCACTGCTCTGCTCTCATAGCTTATGGACGTCACTATCCTGCTTTGTGTTTCTGGCTTTCCGCCGCAGCCCCTGCAGCCCCGTTAGCGACCTGAGTGTGTACTGCATACAGCCTCTTGTTTCTGAACTCTGGTCATTGTCAAGCATCCCGCTCCTCTCTACTCACCTCATCGTTACTGTTCTAGACTAATTTTAGACTTGACAAGCTTAGAAGTTTATATACAGGGTAAATCTTTGTTTGCTTTCTTTGTTTACTTTTACTTTTTAACTTTTTGTTTGCTTTCTTTGTCATTTTCTTTTACTTTTGCATTTTTAATTTTCCTTGCTCCCTTTTCTTTTGCTTTTTCCGATCTTTTCATGTTAGTTGTTGCAGCCTTTGACTAGCTTATCTTTGTTGCAAAAAGTCTTCTGTACGTTTTCAGTTTTCTTTGATGTTATTTGATGAGTTTTGTTTTTATCTTCTGTACATTGCCTTTGACTAGATCCATTACAAACAACTTAGACCAATTATTTTGAGCCTGTGAATGCGTATGCTTGCTAAGTGGCTAGGACATGACTGTAGTAATAAAATGTAAATATTTTTTACAATATATATACAGGGAACATGAAATAATAAGGAACAAATTTTAAATTCAATATATTGTAAACAATTTTAATAAATGAATGATCTTGTGATAAATTATTATGTATTATTATTATTATTATTTAAAAACAAAAAATTGATACAAAAAGAAAAATGTGTTGACAATCATTGAATATCATAAACAGATAAACAAAACAGTATAAATTTAGATATGAGAAAATGGTGGCTACTAGAATTTTTTTTTTAATCCTTGTGTTGATTGAAGTGTTTCAACCTTTGATTTGGACGGTTCTATCTCCGGTTCGGCTTCTAAAACATTTTCTTTAGAGAGCTCGCCACTTTAACGGCCAACTGTAACGATTAGGATCGGGATCACATACACTACTATTTATATTTACAGGGGCTGCTGAAAATAAGTGGGCAAGGGAAGATTGAATTGTTGGCTGATGAGGCAGATGGCGTCGGCTTCAAGTTGGCAGATGGTGTGGATATTGCCGAAGATGGTGTCATCTATTTCACAGATGCTTCATATAAATATGACCTCCTCGATGCTGAGAAGGACATATATGAGGGAAAGCCCTACGGCCGGTTCATGAGTTACGATCCCAAGACCAAGAGCACCACAGTCCTGGCCCACAACCTCTACTTTGCCAATGGAGTTGCGGTGTCTCCGAACCAAGATTTTGTTGTCTTCTGTGAGACCCCAAAGTAGGCTTCAGATTTAGACTTTGCTGCGGTTGGGGCTGCCTTGTCTTTGATAATCTCACTACTGATGTTATCTTGCAGGAGAAGATGCAGAAAGTATTACAGAGGAGGAGAAAAGAAAGGAATGATCGATAATTTCATCGACAACTTGCCTGGCTTGCCGGATAATATTCGGTATGATGGAGATGGACACTTTTGGATTGCAATTCCCATGGTACAGCCAGCTGATACATTCCACTATTCTCAATTGAAATTCATCTGGGTTTACACAGAAATTATAGTTTTTTATTCTTACAACTTCGGTGAATGATATTGGTAGGGCATGACCTATGTTCTAGACTTGGCTCTGAGATATCCGTTCATCCGCAAGGCCATTGAAGTGGTGGAGAAGTACGTGGGATGGCCAGACTTGAAAAGAAATGGCGGAGTGTTGCAGGTTGATGTGGAAGGAGAACCAGTCGCATACTACTTTGATCCCAACCTGGTTCTCATTTCTGGAGGACTCAAGATTGGAGACCATCTTTACTGTGGATCCCTAACTTATCCGTATATCATCCGTCTCAACCTGAGTCAATATCCTGCTTATGACCACACCACCCACTAAATGAGCAACATGCATATGTAAATAGGGTTTGTGATAAAGAAATGTGTTGATAAAGTTCCATCTCCCATGGCTTCGAAATTGATGGGGGGTGGGGTTGTGTTGTTAGTCAAATGTTTGTGGGGCATATTTTGTTTGTTGGCGTTCAAGTGACTCGGGGTACTCTAAAAGTTTGGTGGGGGTGGAGTATTGTCAGCGTAATTGTCATCCAACTACTTGCTGCCTCTCAATTCAGATTGTAAGGCCTTTTATCTTTTATAAATGCTAGAATAACTGCAAACAGCCACGTGAATTAAGCACTTTCTTATTTTTTAGTCAAATAATTACAACTCTAATCATTTTGAACAAAATAATTAGAATTATAATTATTTGAATAAAAAATAACAATAGTAGTATCAGTAACGATTTTACTTGTTTTTAATTTAGATAAATTTCTTATCAATTTCATTTTTCTATTAGATTCACTGCACCCATTATAATTGATAGCTAATTATATTAGATTTTAGTTTAATAATAATAATAATACTAATAATAATGATGATGATGATGATGATGATACAGGGTAGAATATGCTACAAATAATTCTAGCCGCCAAAAAAAATGATAGAAGTTTTTTTTATAGTACTTATAAAATTACTTCATGGCATTTTTAATATCATATTAAATATGTCAAAATTCCTCTTCTCATTATAAAATTTAAAATTAATAATATGCAACTTGTAGGGAAAATATCTTATTTTAATATATTAATAGTATCATATATTTAGAAATTTTATTAAAAATTAAGTTAGTAAATTTTATCTTAAGTTCTATACTTTAGGTTAAAAAAACTAATGATTAAAATGGAGATATTATGAAAAATTAAACATTTTTACAACTAATGTATTATCATAACTTTGACTTTTTAAATAGACCTGAGCTAAATTTGTAATAAAATTTTTTGAGGTTCTATTCAAAACAGAAAAAAAAAGACACAAGCTAAGTCTACAAGTGGGATATTTAATAACAAAGTCAAGCAAAAATAATTTTTTTTAAAAAGTGTGACCCAAATATAGTCCATGATGTCAAAATTCAGACTTGGTAAGTACACATTGAGTTTTTTTTTTTTAAAGACATGTAACTATAAGTAATTATATATTTCTCAAAAACCTTAGTTACCCTACTCTTGACTTTTAATCAAAATACACTCACCTCCAAGATTTTAAAATTTACTCTTATTACTCTCTATTTTGTGGCTGATTTAGTGAAATTGTTCCAAACATCGGAGTAAAGTCCTATATAGCTTTTTATGTTTTTAGATAATTAATGCTTACCCATTGATTTAAAAGTTATACTCATATCACTCAAGTTTGAAAACCTAGTCTTATCCATTATTTTTATAATATAGTTAGTCAACTATAGGAAAATAGACTCCTTAAAATAGAATAAAATCTTAGTACTTAAAAGGAAGAATAATAACATATAATTTAAGGTTTAGCCATTTTATATATCTTTGCAGTTTTTATTATATATAGATATAAATATAGATATGTATAGATATTACGTTGCACTTTCAAGTTTTGATAAAAATATTTCAACTTTTAAAAATTAAAAAAATAGATAAACATTATTTTTTTAGGCACATTTAAAAGTTATGTTTTTTAGGCATGTTTATTATTTATGTATATCAAAGACCTATCTATTACAAAATTTTAAATTTAGTAGCATTTTTCAATTTTTTTTCCATAAAAAAAAGACTTCATAGAAAACAATAACAAATTCTTTTTCTATTTTTTTTTATTTTTTTTCCTTTCCATAATTTTAGTATTTTAAAATCTAATAAATAAAAATGAAAATTTGAGTCTAATTAATAGAGATAAATATAAGGATAAAAAGTCATCCAACATTTCTAAATATTCATACTTTTTATTAGTTTTATCATATTTATATCATTGATTCAAATAAACATAACTATGAGGCTTTTGTAACTTTTAAGTTCCAACTAAAATATTTTAGTCAAATTTAAAAGTACAAAAAATAGATGAATTTTTATGTTTAAGGACACGTACCAAAAATATATATATATTAACTAAGGAAATATTTGTTACAAAATTTTAACTTATTATGGCTATTTAAGATTTTTTTTCCATTAAAATTTATATTTAATATATAAATTTAAGTAAATATATTAAACCTAAAAAATAGAATATATAACTTTAAATAAATATACTAAATTTATATTTTTTAGAAATTATGAATGGGACTTCCATTTTTTTTCTCTTTCTCTTTCAAATTCTTAGTGCTAATTATACCTCTAATAAATATACAATACCAAATTAGGGTCTCATTAAAAAATAAAAGACCAAATAACCTAAGGGTATAAAAGTTGATAAAAATTTTGTCACTTTCATATTTTTTATAGTATAATAAAATTATAATATTTATACTAAAATTAAAATCATTATAATTACAAAACAATTTACATGCATGTAAAATAAAGATCTCAATGCTTTACTCTATCTGTGTGAAAAGTAGTGTGACACAGTAAAAGTCTTATACTTTTTTTATATATGTCATAAGAATTTATTTTTTTTCTAGGTAGATAAAATTGTTAAGGTAAAAAAATATATTTATAATTAAGTAAGAAAAGCTGTAATCACACACTCAATGTATGTCAATAATTCTCATCATATAAAACTAACTTGTAAGAAGAGAATTGAAGCATAGAACCTCAACCCAAAAAAGCTTGAAACTAACCATTAAGATAAAGATCCAATTCATTTATCTTTAAGTCAAATTAATCCAAATATGTTTTTATGGGTTTTTTTGTGTGAAATCAATATTATCTAAAATTAAGTAATACTATATATATATAATCCATTGAATAACTTTTTTATGGTGTAATTGAATTTTAATTAATTTTTTATGTTGAATAAGTAAAAAATTGATGGTAATTACATTGTAAAAGTGTTATTCAATAAATTATTATACATACATATCAAATGATATTAATTTCGAATGAAAATTTCATAAAAATAAAAATAATTTTTTTAATTAATTAACTTCAAACAACCATCTATTTTTTTTTCAAGTGTATCATTTAAACCCCAAAGCTTCAAGTTAGAGCATTCATGAAGTCTCATAACTCTCTAATAAATAAGCAAAGGCAACTAAATAACTCTAATTTTATTTGATAGTATGAGGCTCCAGTTGGTGTAGATGATTCCAAGGGTTTAAATTCCTATAAGGCATCTAAATGCAAAAAAGACTCTTGCTCAAAATTTTTATTTTTTTTATAAATAGAATTAAAAATTTGGCATATTGTTGCTATTTTTCAATGTATAAATAACTATAGATGAAAGATTATAAGTTTTAAGTATTATTATTATTATTGTTATTATTACTGCTACTACTACTACTACTACTACTACTACTACTACTACAATTTGAATGAAAAGTGAAGGAAAGAGGAATCTAATTGACCCAAAACTAATGCTCAAAAGCATTTATTAAAAATTTAGGGTATGTTTTTTTAAATTTAACTAAATTTGGTGGTTAAAATAATAATTTTCTGAAAAATTAAAGCCTAAAAAGGATTCATGCATAATGCTACTTTGATGCAACTCGCAAGATTTGATTGGCTCTAAAAAATAATAAAAATATAAATAATATTTTAATATTTTTTTAGTATAGAAAAAAGAGTTAGTTGCTAAGAATAAAATTTACAATATTAAAGTAGATGAAAATGTGGGAAAAATAAATCTAATAATTTTTCCAATATTTTGACACATTGAAAATTGTAAAAAAATTTGCTAAAATTCATCTTTATTATAAAATAAAAAAATAATTCTAGGAGCCAAACAAATATTTTTCTAAAATTTTTTACAATGGCCTTTGCAACAATAATAATTTTTTATTATTTTTTCATAATACGTGCTTGAGTCATACGTGAATCATACGATTACTCTAAGATCGACCAAAGACCTAAGCTTTCAAAGTATATATATTCATCCAAGTTGGAAACAAAACTTAATTGACAAAATTTTTATATCCAAAGATATTTTTTATAGTAGAACAAATTTAAGCCATACTTGTTAAAATTAACTAAGTCTAGTGGTCAAAGTACGTTTAGTAGTCAAAATAGTAGATTTCCCAAAAACTACCCAATTTGCATTTTTTCTTACTTATTATATTTCTAGTATTTTAATACTACTAAATATCTAATTAAATAGGCAATCATATATTTAGATCTCGGTTAGTGGATTCTTTTCTTCCACTTTTTTCTAGAATCCTAATACTAAGATGAATCTAATTAAATAAGGAACATAAAATTTGCATACATTAAAAGAGAAAAATGACTTACAATTTCAAGGTGAAGGAAAAACTATAGGTGAACTACTATACAATGTTCACTTACATAAATTTTCAATATATATTTTTTTATAACAAAAATTATTTTTTACTATCCAATACTTATAGATTTTCATGTGAAACTTCCGCAAGAGTTTTACTAGATAATGAGCTTATGTAGTATTTAATTATCCAAGTTGCAAATCAAAAGAAACTTAATTGAAAAAAAAATTATGTTCAAAGGTACTTTTTATAGTAGTACAAACTGTAGCATGAGTTTTACCATATATTTAATTCTTTTGTTCAAATAAAATATTTAGCTATAAAGGTTTTTAAAATGCTAATTTGAAATTTTAATTTTTATGAAATATTTGGAAGTACAAACATTAGTATGAGTTTTATCATATATTTAAGTCTTTTATTCAAATAAAAGATTTGGCTATGAAAGTTTGTGAAATGTAAGTTGAAATTTTGAGTTTTATAAAATATTTATTGTACTTGAGGTTTTATTTCATCGTAATATAGAACCAAGTGAAATGTTTAATTAACACAAAACAATTGCATATAATACTCAATTTTTTAATATAGAATCAAGGAAGGGCAAGTTAGTAGTAAAAAAATAAAATTTAGTGGCAACTAAAATATTTTTTTTAAGTGTTCTAGTGCTAATATAACTCAAATTAAATAGACAATGAAAAAAATGGGTTTTATTAAAAAAATAACTTGTATGTAAGAATAAAAAAGTCATTTAACATTTGTACACCTTTGCACTTTTTATAATATCATAAATATATATAGTATCTTTTGCTGCTCAATATACATATATATACATACCCACACACATATAGAGAGAAAGCATTTGAATTTGGCGTAGATCAAGAAGGTGTCTTTCTCTCTCTGTCTCTGTGTCTTTAGACTTTGGTGTAAAAAAAATTTAATTCATGTTGATGCATGTGACATATGTTTCATTTTCGATGCTAGTATGTTGTTCATAATGGGTTAATTACATGCTTAAACCTCAACCTTCAATTATTGTTTCCGTTCTAACTCTAACATTCATTTTGTTCGTAACGTGTTTCTAACCTCATTAAAATGTTTCATTTTGACCATTTTTTTGACAGAAATCTTTATATTGAATGGAAAATGTCACATTAGCATAGGATTGTAAAGGAAAAATTTAGCTTTAAGCCTTGAAAACTTTCCTTTTACCAAAGAAACCATGAAACTTTTTCATCTAATGATCCAACCTTATTATACCCGAATCCTACAACAAGTTATTCTAACTCTAACATTCATTTTGTTCGTAACTTGTCTTTAACCTCATTAAAATGTTTCTTTTTGACCCATTTTTTGGACGAAAGCTATTATATTGAATGGAAAATGCCACATCAACATATGATTGTAGAGGAAAAAGTTAGCTTTAACCCTTGAAATTTTTCTCTTTACCAAAGAAACCTTGAAACTTTTCCATATAATGATCCGACCACCATCTTCACAATCCGACCTTATTCTTTCCAAATCCTACAACAAGTTCGCCTCTTGTATCATCATACAATCACATTTTTGTGCTGCGATTGCCTCGAGCACCTCCTCCATTAGACCCAATGTTTCTTCCCCAAAAGATCACAACTAAATCAAATAAAAGCTATTTACAAGCATGCACATTTGTTGTTTGACAAAATGCCCTACCCTTTATTTAACCACCATCTCCCCCATCGAGCTCGGCAAGCTCATCCTCCCGGACCACCTACCTTTCACGATCACCGTCCTCCTCCTCTCTCTTTCTTTGATTTTTTAAATTTCTCGATAAAATCATATCCTAGCCTTCTCTTATCCTTCAATTTTTCTTGCCATGTAATTAGGTGAAAATTCTTGGGAATAAAAATCTATGTGACTAGTTGGATTGAGCTCGACATTGTTGGGTGAGATGTTAGGGACATTTATTCTCGTTTAGTTTCCATTAAAGCTATCCTTAGTGTTATGTAGGTAAATTTCATTTGTAGTCCCTAAACTTATCACATCATCCTAAATGGGTCCCTAGCCTTCATTTTGTCCTCTGAAAGTCCCCAACCTCCCTATTTCTATCTCAATCGTAGTCCTTCCATCATTTTCATGGTTAACTTAGACGAAATTTCTCTGACAAATGCCAACACTGGTCTTACATTTTTTCTTCCCACTCAAATAACACTCAAGCTAATAAATTTACCACTTTAACCATCATCTCCCCCTGTCTTCCTCTATCACCATCTTCGGCCACCACATCCCAGCCCATTTACTTTAGATCACATCCCAGTATCCTCATCCCCATTTACTACTTAAAATCAGCAAATTTACCATTATTTTCATAAACCCGAACCCATTAACCCTTCCAAGCCCTTTGCACCCCATAAACCCAGAAATTTGTCTTCTCCTCTTTAATAGCCATAATCAGGCTCTTCATTCTAGGCAACCCAATTAAGTTACAACATAAAACCCAAAACACAACCGCAATGGAACATTCTCTAGCGCACTACCATGGTGGTGCTCGACATGGCAAAGGGAGCCATCATTGCTAGTGAGCACCATGATCCATTTCCTAAAACCGTTGACCCACGCTTCCAAATTGCAGGCAATTTCACTTTTGTCCCAGGTCAATTAGTCTGCTAACCACGTCAGGTAGTCAAGACCAATCCATCATGTATTAATGGTGTGTATTTTAGAAACGGTGCCAACCTGCTTTTTGAGCCATTTTCCAGACACCAATTCTTTGATGGTGATGAAATGGTGCACGCGATTAAGATCGATAGAGGCTGAGCGAGTTACGTTTATCATTTCATGGAGACACAACGGCTAGTTTGGGAGAGGAAGCTTGGTTGGCTAGTTTTTGCAAAGGCGATCAGTGAATTACACAACCATTCTTACATTACTTGATTGGTATGGATCAATTCAGATTCAAGTAAAAAGCTGATTTAGCCAAAGACCAAAGGGGACCTAGACTAGATTGATCAAATTTTCTAGGTACTTTTTTTTTAAATTACAATCTAACTTGCTTTTGGTTTTTTTCCTTCTCTCTGCCGCGATACTCCTTCCCTTACAATTGCCTATCCACCAAATTTGCTTCGTTTATTAGAAGGAAAAAAATTGGTGGTGGGTGAAAATGTTAAATTTACATGTTTTGGTGTGTTTTGAATGGATGGAAAAGACTACAGGGACCAAAATTGTATTTTTCATCAGCATTCTACCAAATTTAACAGAGAAATTGACGGGAGGATCACAGTTGGGGCAAAATATGGTAGGTTAAGGACTTTAAAAGGACAAAATGAAAGTTAGAGATCTATTTAAGACAACGTGAAAAGGTTAGGAACCATAAATGAATTTTACCGGTGTTATATATACTAATGGATACTAGTAGAGTCAAATTTAGTATAGAAAGTACCATACATACAAGACAATTGACTACTACGATCCGTTATTAGCCTCATACTCAAGCAAGCTAGATTCAAGTGGGAAGACTTACTTTAAATGTGTGTGCTTAGCCTTAGAACCAAAAAGGCAAACATTTAGGTCAATACTTGCTTATATTGCAACTAACTTAGCCTACTTAGAGTGTACCTTCAAAACTAACGAAACTTAGTCATAATTGTTGCCCTTTTACTAATTGTTCTACTCGACTAGCCCTTTTAGTACTTGCACAGCACTTAAATGGTGAGTACACTATGGTACTTAGTAAGTGATTTAAGCATCTACAAGGGAAAACATATGTAGACATGAAAGAAAAATACATATAAAATCAATCAAACAACACAACAACACATTATATAACATCATAATAAAACCAACAGTAATGTAAATGATGAATGGAAGAAGGAATGGATGAATTGTGCACATGCATATACCCTTAGACTTCATTATACTTGAGGGGGCTTACTCTTCCTTGAGCTCATGCAGCTAGGGTACTTGGATATTGGCCCTCATATCCAATATTAGCACTTAACCTTACCTAATGAAGTTTTCTTTACACGCACCTTAAGTAAGTTGTTGCTTACTTTACTTTACTTGCCTCTTACAGACTACTTTGAGTAAGTCATTACTTACTCACCTCTTACTTGTATCTTCCTTTTTCTTGTTGTGCCGGGTAACTAACTCAATAGTCATACTTTGCCAAGTTCTCTTTAACTTGACTTGGGGTTCCTTAGTTGATCCCTTCCCAAGCCCATCGGCTTGGTTGGGACCACTCAAATTTTGCTTTAATGCTCGGAGGTTCTTAACCTTAATCCTTAGGCCTTTAGGGGTCTTAAACCCTTTAAGGTTCCACTCCAATGTCAGGGATCCATGGCTTCTTCCATTAGCCATTGGAGGACTTTAGTTTGTCCTTAATACTTTACTTGCAATTTAAGGTACTTGCTTAATCCACCTACACTTAGCCCTTTTTAACCACCCTATTCATTACCCAACTTATTTGATGCCTAAATTAGTCTTAAGAGTGCTTATGAGCCTTTTTAGGACCTTGCCTAGGCCCTAGAAGATGGCTTATAGCCTTATAGGAATAGATAATGTTAAGGTGCAAGGGTGATGCGAATGCATTGAGCCCTTGGTGTAGTTGCATAATGCCTTGGCACCATTTCTAAAAATGGTGCAAAAGTAGGAATGAGGCTTGCCAGGATCACGATGTGAACGCACCATGCCTATGGTTAGTTTTTATGCTTTCATATGAAAAACAATATAATCTTATATTCACTCAATTTTTAAAAAGCATTTTTTGAATTTGTAAACACCACTAAAAAAGGGCTTTAGTGATGACTAGTTATCACTAAATCAAATATATCGATGGCTAGCCATTACTAAATATGCTATGACTAATTTACTCGTCGCTAATAATTGAGCAATGACAACTAACTACTTAGTGATGACCAGCCTTAGTAACAATGATAGTCACAAATTTTCCAACACTAGCCTTTTGCCAATAAGTTAGTGGCAACTAACCATCATTAATTTAGTAAAGGCTAACCTTCGTTAGACTTAGTGATGATAAGATGCTACTAAGTCAGTAACAACTAAATGTCACTAAATTAGTAATGATTTGCCTTTACTAATTCTAGCAATGGCCAGTTGTTATTAATTTAGTTATGATTGGCCTCCACTAGTCAATGACTATTATTATTATTAGGGATAATTACAATTTGACCCTTATGGTTTAGATGAAATTACACTTTACCCCTTCCTATTTCAGAAATATACATTTTGCACCATGCCTTTTTAATACAGTCCAATAGTAACTTCTGAAATATTAATTTAGATATTATGGTAGCCATCTTCCAGTAATTTCAATTTGTATGATATTTTTTTTATAGTTAATAGACATTTTAAATTATCAGTTTTTTCTTTCTATATTTTTTTTTCAAATTTTAAAAAATATTTTTTAAATATCAATTAATTATAAAAAATACTGTGCAAATTTAAATTGTTTGAAGATAACAGCTGTACAGTCTAAATTAAGATTTTAGAAGTTGTTGTTAAACTATATTAAAAGGGTAGAGGGTCAAGTGTATATTTTTTAATCAGGATGGGATAAAGTGTAATTTCATATAAACCTCAGGGGGTAAATTATAATTAACCATTATTATTATTATTATTATTATTCCTACAGACATTACTATGTTATCTTGTTCCTACCATTCCAATAATTATAAAATAGAGGCAAATTATATATACATATACACACAAAGTACATCAATAATGTCATGACACAGTTAAGTCATGCTCAAAAGATTATATATACATATTTTTGTTCCTATCCTAGGTTGGTCATTTTACCATAAAAGAGGTCCCGAAAACCAGTAACAAATTTGAAAGTATAGTCTTAGGAGAGAATACTTGATTAAATTTATTTTATTATTAACCAAAGCAACAATTCCAGTGATCAACTTCATAGCATTGCCGAAAGTTGAATTCAACAGGCCCCCCACTAAAAATTTCCCAAACAAGCAGGCTCTTGCTTGTTGATCTTCCCAATCTACATAAAAACAGGTGGTATGCATAAGTACCTAGTGAGAATCACAACTTTAGATGACACGAAATAAAGAAACACACATGTACAAATAAAAAAAAATGATAAGCCAATTGAGCAAGAATGCATAACAAAATCTAACTTTCTAAGTTAACTGTATACTGCGAGATCCAATGTGACCCCTAATGCAAGATTCGATGTTTTTAAGTTAACTAGATACTTTATAAACAAGTTTAGAGGTACAAAAGAAGGAAAACAAAGACTTGATGTGCAACCATCAAACGTACCTGAGCAGAATAAAAGGATATAAGGACAGAAATTTCTCTCACCTTCTTACATGGGAAAACCCATTTGAATGCACTCCATTCAAAGGTAGACCAATTAAAATAGTAACTTATTCTTTTTTAACGGTCCTAACGGCAACGCCACGTAGATCATATTCGCCATCTTTTACCGGCCTAGTGTTTTACTAAAAAGAACAAGTTTTAGAATCTTGAAAACATGAAAATAAAACAAAAACAGACTTCTAAAGGCACTAACATGAAACAAAAATGTGAAACTGGTGCCAGTTTCGAATCTTGTTGGTTCTGTAAATAAAAGAGCAAAGAATGTGTTTTTCTATCCGAAAGAAACAAAGAGGAACTTGCCAGTGCAGGCCAGATTTTTGTTTTTGGAATATGGAAAGCTTCTAAAATGCAGGAGCAGTCCGGCGGAAGGAATAAAGCTAATCACTTTGGTTTTCCCTCTAAAACATGGCACCACTTGCCCAGCCCCTCCATAAATAACATTTGTCTCCTGCAACTCATCACAATCCCAAGCAACAGAAAGAAAAGTTTCAGAAAAGTAGCAGGTCATTCCTGACATGGCCGAGAAGGAAGGAGGAGTTGTGAAGAAGGGCCATGAGGAAGGAATGAAAATGGCCATTTCTCTTCTTGAAGAGTTCGGGCTTCCTCTGGGACTTCTTCCTGTCAGAGATGTGATTGAAGTTGGTTTTGCTAGGAGTACTGGCTACATGTGGATCCTGCAGAAGAAGAAAGTAGAGCACGAGTTCAAGATGATCAGCAAGCTTGTGAGCTATGATTCTGATATCACTGGTTACATTTCCGCCAAGAAGATAAAAAAGCTCAAGGGAGTGAAGGCCAAGGAATTCGTGCTCTGGCCTCCAGTGAGTGAGATAACTGTGGAAGACCCTCCCACAGGAAAGATTCATTTCAAGAGCCTTGCAGGCATCACCAAGACATTTCCGGTGGAGGCATTTGCTGCAGCAAAGTAGAGGGTGCCCTTAGCTCAATAACTTTGAAGCAAGGTTTATGCTGTTTTCAATTTCCTCAATTTTGCCCAATTCCATCGTCAAGAATTGGTTGCATTTTAAAGAAAATAAACTTCTAGTTCTGCTCTTTCAATGGTTTGTCCAAGTGATGAGAAAATGTATGATTCCTACATCTTAACAGATGATACAACAGATGTCAATTGGAATTTGCAGAAAGAGGCTTTAAATAAACCATTCCCTCTTATTTCTATGTCTTTATAAACAACTCAAAAATTATCATTGTGGTAAGAGCTCATAAACCCTTCAGATTACCCCTGAGTTGAAGACATGCAAGTCCATCAATGTCTTGTAATATCCCTTCTCAATTTCTTCTTCGTTCACCCTGTGCAAGAGGAGGGTTTCAATAATAACATCTTCCCAGTCAATATCATTTGATCCTTTCCTCTTCCGCTTCTTCCCCTGAGACACATGTTCTTTGGCTTGAGAACTGCCATTATCATCCGCATTAGCAGTAGATGGATGCATGATCCTATCAATGCGTGCCTTGGCAGCATTTATCTTTGTTCGTCTCCTCTCAACCGCAGTAAGGCCAGAAAGAAAAGATGGAGGCATTGCAGCCATTCCTACATCTTTCTCCAAAATCTGTTTGAGAAGAAGCTGCTTACTCAGCTCTGACTTGCCACTCCACCAATCAGTACAATCAACACCGACAAATCCCCCACCGCTTTCGTTCCCAAGATCGTCTTCACCATGTCCGAACAACTCACCATGATCACTCTCCCCTGAATCCTTTGCATATCCACAAGAGTTCATTGAATCCTGTTCTGCGCAATTTCCATCATCCCTTAAGACATTATTTGTCCTCAAATTCTTCCCAATACTCTCCATATTCTTCCTCATCCCGTGCTTCTCCATCGATTTCCTTTCCATATATTGAATGATAAACGGAGCATGCCTGACCACATTCTTAACAGTCACATCCTTCCCCCATGGCAATACTAGAGCAACATTCACAAGCGCCTCCAAGAGCTCATTATACCTCAACTTGCTTGTAACCACCTTTGCTCTAACCTCCTTAGCTACACTCTCAATCTTCAAACCCTTCACTTCGTTCAGCTGCGCAACAAGCACAATAATGGCGGCCACCAATGGCAGTGGCCGCCTCCCGGTGGACAAAAACCACTTCACCGTACAATTCACCAAGAAAACCCCTTGCTTCTTCATCCTATCCTTCACATCATCATCCACCTGACCCAAACATGGCATCCGGCTGATCTCTCTCTCAACCAAGATGGCCATACTACATTCAGGCAAATCCAAGTTCAAGAAATCAGAAACACGGGAAATCATCCGGCCCAGTTCATAAACATCACAAGGAACAGCCTCTGTGATCTCCTCCATCGGCAAGAACTTGTTGCCCTTCCTCATAGCAATATAAACACATGCGCCAATCAAAACGCGGAACCATTCGCCGATACCAAACTCGCCCCCCGTGACGTCGTCGACCATGGATGTCACCTCGTTCTCCAAGTGGGTCAACTCCAGAGATTCCAAGAATTCTAGGATTAATCTCTTGGCTTCCAGAAGTTTCTTGTCTTTGTAGCTGTAGTACGAGCCACTGCCGGCGTGGCCGACGTAGATATTGGTACCAGTGGGACCGTTGAGGCCGCCGATCTGGGCATCGAAGTTCTCAAATTCCAGGAGGAGGTGGCAGCTGGAGCAGACGAGATTCCCCGTCTGGTCATCGCGGTAGGTCGACCGGCTCCCGCATTTGCAGCCCATTATTTCTTTTCTGGTTCAGGGTTTCGGATTAGTGTACTGAAATATCAAAACCCTAAGAACTGGGAGAGGAGAGAAGAAGAGAAGCCCTCGCAAGTTGTGAGCTTTCATGGTGATGCGGCGAAGGATTGTTCGAAATTTATAGTGATTGGATAATTTTAGGCGGCGGATATCCGGCCGAGAAGGGAAGCTTGAGCTACAAGAAACTGTGCGTTTTTGGAGCACAAGTCTTTCTCTTCAGGCCACAGGCTTTATAATATTAAATAATGCATAATTTAATCAATTATTTTCATTTTTTCACTATTTTTTTTTTGTTTAAAACTACTATCACTTAAAACCTAGTACTCATAGCATCTATCTGCTATGAGTATAATGCATATATGTTTAATTAGACATAGTAGTGATTTTCTAAATTTATCCCTTGTTATTTTAAAAAATTTTCTTCACGTCCTATACCTTAAATTGCGTTTATCTTCCCCAATTGTCATCAATGGTGTTTTCCAAACTGTGGAACTTCATTTTCTCCATTCCATTGCCTCTTCCAGATGATGTTCTTGGTAATTCGCTAATCACACGATGATGAAATCATCCACGTTTCCATAATAAAATATAGTCATTGTTTTGTTGAGATCAATCAAATCTAAATAGAGATGTTGTGTCCGTTGCACAACTCGGATTGATGGTGGTGGTCATCACCTCCACCACTCTGCCGTAATCAAGGCGGTGGTGATCTTGTAGTGCTACCTACATCCGTTCAATCTTCATCGAGATTAGTGGTAACTATCAATAATGACTTGCTAATTTTGGCATTAGATTTTAGAAATTGTTGGAGGGATCCAATCCTCGGTGATCTCTCACGGAAAAAAAAAAGTTTTACATATTACTTTAGATAATTTTACATATTTTTTCACACATTTTTTTACTTATTACTTTAAACAATTTTATTTCTAGAGAGAACAGATTGAGACCTATATATTACTTCAAATACTTCAATAAATTTCTTCAGACACTTTTGGTTATACATTCATACACTTTCACTTATTGCTTAAGACAAGTTTCTCTCTAAAGATAACAACGTGTCTATATGTTGTTCTAGACATTTGTACATATATTGCATCAGGCACTATTTACATATGTTCTAGACACTTTCAAATATCCATTCAGACATTGTTACTTATTTCTTTGGTCACTTTAATTTGCTTATGAAGAGAATAAAAGGAAAAAGACCACCTTCAGTCCTAAAACTTTTACACATTTTTATTTGAGTTTAAATCATTACATTTTTCTATTTGAGTCCTAAAACAATTAAAATGTATAAACTGTTAATCCTCAAGTTAACTGGATCACAAGTGGCTAATGACTCGTCTGATGTGGCATATAACATTTGTTTAGATGTTGACTGACATGTTAAGAAGAGTCAATTTTTGAATTCAAAAACAAATTTCAGACCGAAACAAAGACTTGCCTAATGAACACATGCTAATATGCCTTTTGAGACAAATAACCCACTAATGTGAAAGTTGGAGTGTAAAAAGCGGCGAGACATAGGGAGTGAATGAATGATCTTTTTTTTTTTTCGTTTGTTTGAGTAGTCATCTATGTTTTGTGTTTAGATGATTTGTTAGTCCAATTATGTGTTGGTATGTTAGTCCAATAGAGTATTGATTTTTAGTGTCTTAATTTTCTTTTTTTATTTATTTTCTTGGTCTATATCCATTTAGGCTATAGGCTTTAATATCAAATTTATCTTGGTTATACACTTCATAATATCACAGAGATTGAAAAATGTGCAAGACCTATAGTTGAGCGAAACATTCATCATTCCTCAGTGATTTATTTCTATAATAGATACTGTATGTTTTACAGTAAATATTCATAATATTTCACTTTCAGGCCTTTAACCTGCATGGACTATGTCTACAGTAAACATTCATCATTCCTCAGTGATATATTTCTATAATAGATACTGTATGTTCTACAGTAAATATTCCTAATATTTCACTTTTAGGCCTTTGACTTGAATGGACTATGTCTAATATTTTTGATATTTTTCGTGTGGAAAAAAATGATTTGATAGTGCTTGATTAGGATTACTTCTTAGAGATTGGATGACACATCTGGAGAAATTGCAATATATGTGTTTTTTCACAGAATTTGCTCTACTTCTTCTACCATTGTGAAGCAGGTACGATCTTGACTATACATGAATGGCACTGTTACATCTTCCACTTCTTTGAGACCACCATCTTATGTACCTGCTTGTTGAATTCCCCTACCGATACACTCAATTGCAATTCATGTTATTGCTAGCCTTTTTGCTTCACATGGTTCCACTAGAATTTGTGTTGTGGCTTGACTTTTGATGTTTTAAAATTTTCAATACATTTTACTCAATATTTTAACTAGTTCCTTGGCATTTATTATGTTTTCTTATGTAGTTCTTGTTTGATTGGTAGGAAATTAAGGTTTGAATACTTTCGAAGTGAAGAGGTTGGAAGAGAAGCAAAAATGGGCAAATCTTGGACCACAAGCCATTGGGTAACCAGATGCATCCTCAGAGTATAGAGCTGCAGCATTAGAATGTCAGAAATGAAGACTCTGCTGGAACAGCCAAGAACGCGTCCTTAGCTGGCTAAAAATACAAGAGAAGTCATAGTAGGCAAAGACGTGTCTTTAGCTCCTAAAGACGCATCATCAAATTCCAATGCTATATTTTTAGGACTTCCAGCAACTCATCTTTAACCACAAAGATGTTGCTCCATATTTCTTGGATCTTGTCCCCCTTTAGCCCCACTTTGATCTAAATTTCTATTGGTTACACTGTGGGGCCACCTTATCTCTAAAAAGGGAGGCATATTTGTTTTGGAGAAAAAGGAAAAAAGATGTAGAACTTTCTCTACTATTTCTCTTAAATTCTCTACTAGGGTTTTAGTATCATTTTCTCTAGTAGCAACCATTGTTAGTTCTTGAGCTTTTATTGGTCACCATTGGAGCTTAACTGGAGATTACTTTGAGTGCTCAAGGAGACTTGCTTGGAGACTTGGGAGTCAAGCTATTCTAGTCATCTTAGGTTTATTCTTTCATCTTCCTTGTAGTTTCTCATGGATGCTCTAATGTTTATTTTCATGCTTTTGTTTAGTTTGAGCATGGAGTAGTTTCTTCTACTTTTTCTATAAATGTAGCTGCTTTGCTTGATTATGTTGGATGAATATATGGTTATATGATTTGGTTTTCCTTCAAATGCTTATTTATCCTTCCTTTGTGCCTAATGTTGTGTTAGTCAATTGATGGCCACAATTAGTTACACCCTAAATTATTTTTAAACACTTGGAAAATATTAACGGTAATTGGACCCAAAAGAAGGGTTTAATGACAATAGGCATGTTGAGAAAATAGTCTAAGTCATTAAGTAAAGGTAAATTTAGCTTTAATGCCTCTTCCTAAACTTGTAATCAGATCATAATCCTTATTAAGTTTAGGATTAGAGAGAGTAAGTCTTTCACTTGGAAAGTAAGAATTCAAATGGGTGGGTGATTTCACCAACAAGTATAGAGAACTAAAACACTAACTTAAGTTCACCAACTAATCAAGACAACTAGTAAACCCATATGAAGTGTGCTTTAGTAATTTGCTAAAAACCCCAAATTTTCATTGCATTCCTAGCATCTTAGTTTAGTGGCATTCTAATTGGCCTTTCATTTGATATTGTTGGTTTAGCTAAAGTAGGCTTAGAGTAGTGGTACTTGACAAACAATTTAATCAATTCTTGTGAAAACGATACTTTTCTTTACCTAACTTCAACACTCATCATACGCTTGTGATTAAGGTTTAAAACTCACATCAACTTGTCTTCCTGTGTGCTGCTGCCTCTTTCCTATACCCTTCCATATGTTTGTGGTATTACATATTTGGAGACATTAGCAATATGGAAAGGCATGCTTGAAGCACGTTCACAGGGGTGGAGCAATATCGTCATCCAGTCCAACTCACGAGTTGTGGTCACTATACTTTTGCACTACACTAAACCGTCCTTTTATGCCCATAGAATAGTCCATGATAATGTTATTTCATTATCTGTTGCGCAAACTCTGTTGCACACTTGCTTGTATCTCTATCTAGAGAACTTTCGGGGTCGGGTGTAATGGAGATTATCATATCCCACTCACCTATTTGAGGGCTTTCAAGTTGATTCTTAATGAATACTACATGCCTACTTTCGAAAAACAAAGAATAACCTTTCATTATTAAAAAAAGGGGAAATTACTTTAGTAAAGAGGTTACCTCACAAGACACTCGCCAAACGCCCTCCGATGATGATGGTTTGGTAAAGAACTAACGACAACTTTCAAATCTCATTTGGTTCCAATTATTTTTTTTTTCCTTTGTTTTGTTTAACTTGAATTGAATAAACTAGAATTAAATAAACCAAACTCAAACCCCCAACAACTTAGGATAATTTATGCGCCTTTACTTAAATATTCTTCTCCAACAATGAAAACAAAAAGGAATTTGAGTCTTTTGCTCATCTAGCCTAACCGAACAAAACTCACTCTGGCCAGCAGTTATTGCCTGAGAAGAAAAAACTTTGGTGACATTTATTCTCGAAAATTAATTAGTGGGGAATACGAGTGCAAGATTTGCTCATTTTTCCTTTTATAGTATTTTGTATTGACTTCAGCTAGAAACAATTGTATATATCATCAATGAATTATACTCCCTCCATCCCACTTTCTTTGTTCCATTTAACTTTTTTAATTAGTTTGACTTAAATTTATTCATATTATTGTTTATTAAAAAAATATATGTTTAGAAACTATATATCTTAATCTATCATTGTAGACACCCAATTTCGTCCGGCTTAAAAGTAAAAAAATTAATTATATTAAAAATTAAAACTTAAAAAAAAATTATTAAATTACTTAATTAATTGATTACTTAATTAAAAAATAATAATAGTAATAATGGCAATATTATTTTAGGGGCATTCTTTTTTAGTTTGTATGTTAAAGAAAAAAAAAAAAAGGGAAGAAGAAGAAAAAAAAAATAATAAATTAAATCTAAATTAATTAAAATTAAAATTTATTAATTAATTAATTGATTAAAAAGAAAAAGAAGAAAAAAACAAAAAAAATAATAATAAAAAAATGGGGAGGGTGGCCGACAGAGGCTCCCCCCTCCCCTTATCCCTTATCTTCTCTCGCACTCTTTAATCTTATCTTCTCTCCCTCTCGAGAACCTTCTATCTCTCTCTTTTAGCTCCCAACTCAGACTCATCTCACAGAGACAGACACAAGACAGAGAGGAGCTCACAAAGCTCTCCCCTGGTAACTCGGACCCCTCTCTCTCCTGCCCCTCTCTCTCTCTCACTCACTCTCTTAGCTCTCGCCGGAACCATCCCTCTCTCTCTCTTTCATCTCAGCTCTTCTCTGCATCTCTCGCCTTCTCTCCGACACGAACCCCCCCGCTCTCACGCGTTTTCTCTCGGCCTCTCACAGAAACACAGACTCCCTCGCCTCATTCCTCTCTCTCTCTCTCTCCCGGCGACTTCGCTCGCCTAACTCTCCTCCCTCTCCTTCCCTCTCCTCCCGGAGCGTCGACGCCTCAGGATTTCCCCCAAAACTCCGCCATCTTCGACGCCCCATCGCCGACGCCCTTGCCACCAGTCACTTCCTCTGCGACGCCGCGTCCAGCTTCTTGCCGTCGCGCTCAATCGCCGCCTCGTCGCGCCAGTCGCCTCGCGTCGCCTCCCTGCCGCTGTGTCGCCCCCTGCTATCCCGCCTCTTCCTTGCGCCACCAGCCACCCAGCTCCAGCTTCCCGTCGGCGCACGCTGCCGCGTCACCCGTTCGCCCGGCCAGCCGCCGCACCCAAGCCCAGCCTTCGCAGTGCCTCCTACCCCTCCGTCAGCCGTCGCGCCCAGCCCGCCTCGTCACCCAGCTCCCTCAACTCCACGGTCGCAGCGTCCCGACGCCAGAAGGTTGAAGACGAAGACGCGTTTAACGTTTTGACTGAGTCAAAGTTTTTTTTTATTTTTTTATTTTTGGGTAAAATCCTTGTTTAGTCCTTAGTTTCCTTTGTTTTATCCATTTAAGTCACTAACATATTCTCTTTTGCAGATTAACCACTTACAGCAAGTTTTATTGTTTTCTTTGCTTTAATTAGTCTTACTTTTTTTTTTCTTGTAATTTTTTTTTTGATTGATTAAAAGCTTGAATTAACTTAAGAGTTATAATTAAACATAATTATATAATTAGGATAGATAGATATTTTTAATAATAATTTTATCCCTGGATTTATTTGATTTATTTATCTGAGACTTTTAGTTTGTTTTGACTTACAATTTAGTCACTGATGTTTATTTTCCTTTTTTATGTTTTTGTTTATTCAGTTAATTAAAGGTGTAAAATTCACTTAGCAATTAACATTAAGTTTAACTATATGATTAGCTTATATAAATAATTTAAATAAATAATTTATCTTCGGATTTATCTGATTTGCTCATTTGAAACTTTAAGTTTGTTTTGATTTGCAACTTGATCTCTGATTTACTTATGTTCTTTATTTTGTGTTTTGTTTGTTCAAATGATTAAACGCATAAACTAACTTAGAAATTGTCATTAAACTTAATTATATGATTAGGTTAGATAGGTAATTTTAATAGATAATTTATCCTCGGATTTATTTGATTTGTTCGTCTGAGACTTTAAGGTTGTTTTGAATTGCAATTTGGCCATTAATGTTTTTTCTCTTTTATGTCTTTGTTTGTTCATTTAATTAAGAGCATGAATAAACTTAAAGAATTATTACTAAGCATAATCGTATGATTTGGTTAGATAAATATTTTTAATACATAATTTGCCCCTGGTCTTATGTGATTTGTATATTTGAGACTCTAATATTGTTCTGATTTACAAATTAGCCATTGTTTTACTTTTTTAGTGTTGTTTGGATTATTAAAGTTATGAATTAGTTTAGAAATTGATGTTAAGCTTAAGCATGATTAAATTAGATAGATTCTTTAATGATTAATCTAAAATTAGTTTGACATAATCGAAAATCACACATTGAAAATTTCAGTCTGCATGAGCCATTTAGTAATTAATTAAATAACTAATAATAAATTAAATTTAAATTAATTTCCATATCCGGATGATCCGGCAGGATCTACGGTTTGGAAATATCAACCTTTTTTTTTTTTTTTTTTTTTAAAAAAAAAAAAAAAACTATATAAATTAAATAAAAAGATAAAAATCCATATTTTTACAATATGGATAAAATTGTTTAAAATTTCATCAAATTCCGTGTCCAAATGACTCGGCAGAGTCCATGGTTCGGAATTAAAACTTCCGTGTCCGGGTGACTCGGCAGAGTCCATGGTTCGAAAATATCAAATTTCATACAAATTAATTACCAAAAATCCACATCTGACTAATCCAGTTAAAATTTCTAATTTTGAAAATTAACTGAAGTTATTTAAAAGCAAAGTAAAACAAAAATTAAAATCAACTAAGGTGCCAATTTTGGGCGCTATAACAATATTGTTTTAGCGTAACCGTACTCCCGATCCCCGAACTCTCGCAGACCAATTTTAAGGTGACCAATCGACCTAAGAAAACTGATTGGTGGCGACTCCAGAAAACCCGACGTTGCCACAGCTTGGCGACTCCACTAGGGACACGGTTAGTGAGTCGAGCCTAAAACTTGATTTGTTTTGCTTTGCTTATTTTTATGTGGATTTTTTTTTATGCTATATTTGCTTAGCAAAAACATGCATTATGCATTCACAATATGAAGCTCTATACCCGAGCTTCCTCAAATCGAACACGATTCTTTCTAAGCGGAATTGGTGTTGTTGTCCTTGTGAGGCCATGGTCTCCAAGCCTTCACCGGTTTCAAAGTAGCAAAGTAGTGTATTGCCTTCTGAGACGGTTAGTCTCTGCATGGGCCCACGAAAAGCTACGACTCGAATTAATCCATTCCTTACATTAACCCTAGAGGGTAAGGAATCGGGCCGTCACTATGATTTAGTGACGGGATTCGGGAACTATCCCTGGCCTTTTTGATAAGCCACCTTATGCATATAGAATTCCCCACTTAACCATAGAACTGACCATAGAATTTCTACCATTTACCAACACTATAAGCATGTTATTGTTATGCCATTTTTGTTACCTTATCCTTGGTTTTCTTTGTGTTTTATATTTATGGCTCAGACTTCTTTTCGTAATAGTTCATGTGTTATTAATTGATATCTAACTCGTTGTTAACCTTGTTATTCTTTTGTTATACTTCTGTTTTGTACAATTTTTCGTCATGCATCAAAACCACGCACCAAACTGTAATAACTTTTGATCTTTCTAAATGACAACTAGAAATCTCGAAGTTCTACGATAGTTGATAATCAAACTCACTTATTGCATGCATCCATTACATCAATCATGTGCATACAAAGTCTGATAAAAACATAATCTCATTTTGTATTGCATGCATCCATTACATCAATCACGTGCATACAAAGTTTGATAAAACATAATCTCATTTTGTATTGCACGCATCCATTACATTAAATACATGCATACAAAGTCTGATAAAAACATAATCTCATTTTGTATTACATACATCCATCACATCAATCAATTGCATATAAAGTTTAATAAAATGAATCTCACTTTAGAAACGGTAAAATTGGCCATCAACACCGATATCCAGCTCGGCTCCAAATAAGATTAATAGCAGAGCAAACCGAAGGACACCTCATAGATATTAAGTCCAAGATAGAACATGGCCGAGTAAATGAAACAGTTAATGGAGTTAGCAACCCAAGTCCTTGTCAACGACCCACAAGATCTAACCTATCCTCCCCAATTCACTCAGAACAGGTCTCAGTTCAAGAGAAGCTCTTTCACGACTCAGGCCCATCTGATAACATTTATCTAAGGCACTATCCAATTTTTGAAGAAAAGAAGTCCCTACTTAAAAAAAAGAAGAGGATACTCAAGAAACTCAAGGTCCAACAGTTGGTCGAGTCCAAGTTGCTAGGCCCGATGTGATTGGTAATTGAAAGTGAAGATTTTGAGCTGGAATTACATTAATTTTGGAAGGGCTCCAAGTCAGATCTGACCTAATAGTCCGCATACACTTTTGAATGACAGGGAATCCTTTGAATAAACTTGTATCTTTGAAAGCTTGCAAAAGTAATCTAATAGTAAAAATCTCCTAGATTTAGTCCAGAATCTAGGGTGTAGTTTTTGTTAGATGGACACCTGGTATTCTTTTTCTGGTACAACAAAAAGATGTAATGCGTGCATTCTACTACTTTCCATTTTTACACTCTTTGCCATTATACTATCCATTATTGCTATCACACTTTACTTTTTGACAACCGGTAATTCTTTTTGTTCTCCAACAAAAAGATGTTATGTGTGCATTCTACCACTTTTTAATTCCATTATTACATCTACACAATCTACCAATTTTTACCAAAAATTCAATTATTACACCTACACATTCTACCACTTCTTACCAAAAATTTCGTTTTTATATCCATCTCTCACTCCTTTCCATTATACTATCCATTATTGCTATCACACTTTACTTTGAAAACGATACTACTCGTGGGTGAAAATAAAAAGTTAAGGGAGATTTAATAGTGGCGATCTTGAAAGTGCTGTCAAATCTAGTAAGAAGGATTTCATATGTTGCACCCCAACTCTCAAAAAAAGAATTCATAGTGGTTATCAACATCCTTGCAAGAAGTCTGGGGTTAGCTTCCAAACAAGGTAGCTTTCATATTAAATGACTTCAGTGGCCTCCCAATTCTCACAAATGCTCAATACAAAAAAAAAAAAGATTCTCAGTTTTCCGCAACACAAATTCCAACAAAGGAAAGAAGTTCATCCCTTCCATCAAAAGCCATTAAAGGGAAAATCCAAAACAAAAAAAAAAAGAGACTGAGAGCAAACACAAGCAACTAAGGCCACTTTAATCATTTCACTTCAAGAGGGCTATGATCTCAGTTCTTTGCAACACAAACTCCGAAAAGAGAAATTCATCCCTTCCATCAAAAGACAACAAGGGAAAATTCAAAACCAAAAAGGACTGAGAACAAGTACGAGCAAGCAAGTCCACTTGAGTCATCTCACTTCAAGAGAGTTATCAAGTATGTCATCACCATAGCTCACAAAAAAAAAGAAAAAGGAAACAAAAAAAAAAACAAAAAAAACAAAAAAAAAAGAAAAAAGGCTCAAGTTAGAGCAAAAGAAAGAAAACAAAGAAAAAGTGAGCTATGGATTCTAGACTGAAAACCTGCAAAGGCGGTTTAGAACACGAAAGCAACCCTCAAACCAAGCATGCATAAAGATCACAATAGTTAGGGGGCAATAGATGAGGTCTAACTTTCTGGAAAGAGTGGCAAGTTGAGGTCATCACTATTGAGTTTTTCACCATAATCAAATTTGCTCACGAGTAGTATTAAAAGACCCTTCTTCCACACCACTTAAATTTAACTTTTCTCAAACCGAACATCCTCATTCAGTTAAAAGACTATTATTGTGAATCATGTTTCTACCTTATTTAATACTGCTCACAAGTAGTATTAAAAGACCCTTCTTTCACACCACTTAAACTTAACTTTCCTCAGACTGAACATCCTCATTCAGTTAAAAGACTATCATTGTGAATCATGCTTCTACCTTATTTAATACTGCTCACGAGTAGTATTAAAAGACCCTTCTTTCAAACCACTTAAACTTAACTTTCCTCATACTTATCATCCTCATTCAGCTAAAAGACTATCATTGTGAAACATGTTTCTACCTTATTTAATACTGTGCACGAGTAGTATTAAAAGACCATTCTTTCACACCACTTAAATTTAACTTTCCTCAGACCTAACATCCTCATTCAGTCAAAAGACTATCATTGTGAAACATGTTTCTACCTTATTTAATACTGCTCACGAGTAGTATTAAAAGACCATTCTTTCACACCACTTAAATTTAACTTTCCTCAGACCTAACATCCTCATTCAGTCAAAAGACTATCATTGTGAAACATATTTCTACCTTATTTAATACTGCTCACGAGTAGTATTAAAAGACCATTCTTTCACACCACTCAAACTTAACGTTTCTCGGACCTAACACTTACCTCTTGATATCATCGTCATTCAGTTAAAAAGCTATTATTATGAATCATGTTTCTACCTTATTGCCTTGCACAGTTTATGTCTTCGAGTTGGAAAGGGAAAAATGGCAGGATATTTTAATTAAAAACAAAGACCGTAAATTACTTTGTCAAGCTTTGCAAATTGATGAAAGTTTTTCTTTAAGGCCAAACCATTATTCATTAATGTATGTAGACTTAAAAGTGAGGAGATAGCTTGAGTCTTTCTTTAATAAGATGTGGTTCTTGTAAGAGAAATTTACGATCAAGTGCCATCACAAAGGTCTAGAAATGCTCGACCTTTTGTTAAATCAAAGGCGAGATGATACCTTTTATCCACATAAATACCATATTTAGGGGGGGCAAAGTAGTCTCTACGAAGAGTAAGAATAGTACTGCCAAGAAAGAAACTCAACAGACAGGGGGGCAAGTCTTATGGATCAAAACTTGAGCTCAAGGAAGAGCAATCATTCAGATTATAACATGGGAATAAGTAAGTGTCGGCACGGTCACAAGAAAAGGGGCAAAGCAGACATTGAAAGTAAAGCCTTTGATGATATCAAATCCATGACAATGGATGAGTACCCGAAAGAGATATAAAGTATGAGGCGGGCCAACTTTAAAGAAATTGAGGCCAAAATTCAAGAACAAGTCAAAGAAAGGGGATTTTGAAAAGAGTTGGGCTTTTGAGACAGTGAACAAAAGCTGGAAAGCATAAAGAGATTCAATGATAGTCCAAGAAGGCCATCACAAAGAGGATCCAGTAAAACAAAGACATAAAGAACTAGATCCATACAAAAAAAAAACCATTAGTTACACATGCTCTGCATTCATGCATTTCATATCATGCATACATAGCCTTTACATAACAAGGACCAAACGGGAATCACATCCACTGCACAGTTTCAGCAGTATAAGCTGAGATCTCAATGTCATCAGCTTTTACCAATCTATCACTGGATACACAGCTAATATGCGGGACCAACCCGCATCAGGAATTCAAGGATAAGGTAGACAATATGTCAAAAGCCTGGCAATCGATTCAATAATCGAGGCTACACCTGGATGGACAGAATTGACGCCAGCTTAGCGGTATCCAAGATAAGAAATAGCTATGGTCAAAGATAAGCGCGGATATCGAGAAATATTGTCGTCGAAAGCAGACAATGGATTCAATAATCAAGGACTGGATCAATGTCATGCCTGACGAGATATCAAAGATAAGAAATATCTATGATACCAAAATAAAGTAGGATCCACTTTTCCGGTTAAACGGCGGATACGGTACTCCGTGACTCTCAAGTTGGTTCTCTCGGTTGCCCATAATAACTGATTCTTTCCTCTCTTCTGTCTTTTACTTCCCTCTAGAAAATGGATCCTACTCTTTCTGTCTTACGAAAATATTTTCCTTCTCTCCCAATGAACATTCTGAAAAAGATCTACCAAGTTCGCTGTGAACGATTAAGAGTTCTGATGCACAAAGGAATCCCTGAAGATGTACGGTGGTTAATCGAAGCCAAGGTTCGTCTGGCAGGTGAAATCCCAGAGGCATTTGTGTCTCACATGCCTGGTATAGGCAAAAGCTCTTATGCCAAAAAGCGAAGAGCGAAAAGGTTACAAGTCTGCCATAAATGTGGACGGTGGACTTGTAATACTAAATGTCGTTCTTTAGGGATGATCTCTGATAATCGAGAAGATAAAATACGATTCATTAAGAATGGCCTGAGTAAGGACTCGTTGGATGATATCCAATTGACTCTTGAGACGCATTCTTGTGGATCTGTGCAACGTGAACTTCTTGGTTTATGGAGCATTTTTCATGAAGAACGAAACCGTTACAGTCCCGGGAATCTGACTGTAAATGACCCTGTTTGCCAGCTTGTAAGAAAACTGGATGGGAAGCAAATCCTCGACTCATAGAAGCCGTTAATGCCGTTACTGGACGTAAAACCAGTGGAAGATGTGAGCCACAGTCACAATTACTGTACATACAGTTTGTTATATTTGGAAAAGTTTGCATTTTCTTTTGACAGATGTACATGCTCCCCTAAGTGTAATCGACACGTTATCCCTTTTCATCATTATAAATGCGTGTTCTTCCTTCTGATTAAGCAGCGGATAAGATACCCCGTGACTTCTAAAGTCGGTTATTCCAGTCTCCTACAATAACTGATTCATTTCCCTCTTCTCTCAAATTCTTCTCTCATCAATGGATTCTACTCTTTCTGCACTGCGAAAATACTTTCCTTCCCTTCCAATAAAAGTCCTTAAAAAGATCTACCTTGCCAGATGTGAAAGAATCAGATTTTTTACACGCAAAGGCATTCCCGATAATGTGCAATGGATAATTGAAGCTAAGGTCCGTCTGGCGGGTGAAGTTCCAGATGCATTTATGCCCCGCATGCCCGGTTTAGGTAAAAGCCGTTATGCCAAAAGGCGAAGAGCAAAGAGACTAGGCGTGTGTTATAAATGTGGGCGATGGAATTGTATTACTAAATGTCGCTCTTTAGGATACATCTCCATAAATCGTGAAGATAAAAGAAAATTCATTAAGAATGGCCTGCGTAAGGAATCTCTGAAAGATATCCGAGAGACTCTTGAAACGCATTCTTGTGGAAAAGTGCAAGGTGAAATTATCAGTTTATGGAGGACTTACCATAAAGAACGAAACCGTTACAGTCTTGGGAATGTGACTTTAAACAATCCTGTTTGTCAGTTTGTAAGAAAACTGGATGGGAAGCAAATCCCCGACTTATAGATGGCATTGAAGCCATTACTGGACATAAATCAGGGGAAGATGAGAGCCACGGTCATGATTCCTGTACATATAAGCTGTCATTTGTCTTTTCTTTTGACAATAATATACTTGTTCCTGTAAGCGTAATTAACACGTTATCCTTTCATCGCTATAAATGCGTGTTCTTCTTTCCGGTTAAGTAGCGGATGCAATACTCTCTGACTCTCATAATCGGTTATTTCAGTTTCCTACAATAACTGATTTCTTCATCTCTTCTCTCAAATTCTTCTTTTCTCAATGGATTCTACTCTTTCCGCCATGCGAAAATACTTTCCTTCCATCCCAATAAATGTTCTTAAAATGATTTACCAAGCTAGATGTGAAAGGATTAGAGTCTTTATGCACAAAGGCATTCCTGACAATGTGCGGTGGCTAATTGAAGCTAAGGTTCGTTCAGCTGGTGAAGTTCCAGAAGCGTTCTTTCCCCGTATGCCCGGCTTTGGTAAAAGCGCTTATGCCAAAAAGCGAAGAGCAAAGAGGCTAGGTGTCTGTCATAAATGTGGACGATGGAATTGTAATACTAAATGTCGCTTTTTAGGATACATCTCCAGAAATCATGAAGATAAAAGAAAATTCATCAAGAATGGCCTGCGTAAGGAATCTTTGGATGATATCCTATTAACTTTTGAAACACATTCTTGTGAAATAGTGCAATGGGAAATTATGGATTTATGGTGGACTTTCCGTAAAGAACAGGATCGTTACAGTCTTGGAAATCTAACTTTTAATGACCCTGTTTGCCAGTTTGTGAGAAAACTGGATGGGAAGCAAATCCCCGACTTATAGAAGGCATTGAAGCCGTTACTAGACATAAATCAGTGGAAGATGAGAGCCACAGTCATGATTGCTGTACATATAAGCTGTCATTTGTCTTTTCTTTTGACAATAATGTACTTGCTTCTGTAAGTGTAATAAACGCATTATCCCTTTCATCACTATAAATATGTGTTAGTTATGTTCGTTCCCTACAATCACTAATTTCTTTCTTTGCCTCCTTCATCAATGGAGTCTTCTCTTTCCGCCCTACGAAAGTATTTTCCTTCCTTCCCAATAAATGTTCTTAAAAAGATTTATCAAGCTAGATGTGAACGATTCAGAGTATTTATGCGCAAAGGCATTCCTGATAATGTGCGGTGGCTAATTGAAGCTAAGGTTCGTTCAGCTGGTGAAGTTCCCGAAGCGTTCTTTCCCCGTATGCCCGGCTTTGGTAAAAGCGCTTATGCCAAAAAAAGAAGAGCAAAGAGGCTAGGCGTTTGTCATAATTGTGGATGGTGGATTTGCGGCAATAAATGTCGTTCTCCAGGAGTGATCACCAGAAATCGTAATGATAGAATAAGATTCATTAAGAATGGCTTGCGTAAGGAATCTCTAGAAGATATCCGAGAGGTTCTTGAAGCGCATTCTTGCGGAATAGTGCAATTTGAGGTTGTTGGATTATGGATAATTCTCCAAAAAGAACGAGAACGTTACAGTCTTGGGAATCTAACCCTAAACGACCCTGTTTGCCAGTTTGTGAAAAAGCTAGATGAGATGCAAATCACCGATTCATAGAAAGCATTGAAGCCGTTACTGGATGCAAAGCCAGTAGAAGACGGAACAAGGTCACGATTACTGTACGTGCTACCTGTTGCTTTTGAAATTTTCATCCCCTTTTGGTAATAATGTATCCACTCCTGACATGAACCAAAGTCACGATTACTGTACGTGCTAGCTGTCGCTTTTGAAATTTTCCTCCCCTTTCGGCGATAATGTATCCATTCCTGACGTGAACCAAAGTCACGATTACTGTACGTGCTAGCTGTCGCTTTTGAAATTTTCCTCCCCTTTCGGCGATAATGTATCCACTCCTGACATAAGCCATAGTCACGATACTGTACGTGCTAGCTGTCGCTTTTGAAATTTTCCTCCCCTTTGGCAATAATGTACCCACTCCTGACACGGACTACTGTATATAGCTGCCACTTTTGAAATTTTCCTTCTCTTCCAACAATCACGTACCTACTCCTGACGTAAGCTACAGTAGTGACTACTGTACATGCTAGCAGCTATTTTGAAAATTTTCCTCCTCTTTTAACGATAGTGTACCCATACCTGACCAGAGTCATATTCGTGACTACTGTGAATAGCTGGCAATAATGTATCCATTCTTGAAAATAAAATTATTGCCTTCTCTCTTCATCTCTATAAATATATCTTCTTTTCTCACAAGAGTAAGGATAGGAATGGAGAAAACCTCAACTCGTAAATCCCGAAGTATTTGTGTATTTTCTGGGGCTTTTCCTGGAAAAGATGAAGAATATTTAAAGGCAGCCAACCATTTGGGTAGAGTATTAGCTGAGCGTAAAATACATTTAGTTTATGGAGGAGGTAGTGTCGGATTAATGGGAGGCGTAGCATCAGCAGCATCTTTAGGAGGAAGTCAAGTTCTAGGCATTATCTCAGGACCTTTGAAGTTTATTTCTGGGGGCACGATCGGAGAGGAGCTAGTGGTCAAAAATCTGCAAGAACGTGTGCTACAAATGCTTTTAAATGCTGATGCTTTCATCGCTTTACCCGGCGGTTTTGGTACATTAGGAGAAGTCTTCCAAATCGCTTCCATGGCCCAACTTAATTTGCATAAGAAACCTATTGGGCTATTGAATGTTAACAATTTCTTTACAGGTCTGATAGCTTTTATGGATTATGCTATGCAGAAGAATTTCATATCAAGAGTGGCACGGCGAATTATAATATCCGCAACAACTGCTGAAGAATTGCTAGATAAAATACAAGCTTTTGTTCCTGAATCAGATCCAGCAATGATTCAGATAGACTGGACACGACAGTCTTTCCCGACCAGTTCACTCCCATAATGGTCTTCTACTCACCCTGTTGAAGTATTGTGGAAGAAAGAAGCGATCTGATCCGTTTTTCTTGTCCTTTAGTTTTATTATCAGCATTTTCTTTTGCGTTTCAGTTTTTCTTTTCAGGGAATTTCTTTTTTTATATATAAGATAGTTTCGTCCATGCTGATATTAGAACCATAGGACAATGCCTTTAGGTTGGAATGGTTGAGTAAAGAGTAATTTTTGTTACTCTTGAGACGCATCCTATTAGATCTACTAGGCATAACATTTTGGGGTAGTTAAGTTTTAACCTTATTCGGATGACATATCTCACAAGGGAATCTATATTTACTGAAGAAAATATTAGATGAACCTTGAATATTGATTCCAAACATCCGTTCCCTTTACATAATTTGTCAGTGTTATTGTCATCATCAAGATTCACTCATCTTATCGAAGTGTAAATTTTTCCACTCACCTATTATGAAAATTCATACTTTCGAAGAAAATTATTCCAATTTCAATTGTTTTCATATAAATTTCGCTCGAGGTCCTAAGGAAAGCTCCTTAGCCTCAAAATCAATTTTAATCATCGGGGTTTTAAGGATGGAACCTTTGCCTCGAAAACAATCAATTTTCATCATCGGGGTTTTAAGGATGGAACCTTTGCCTCGAAATCAATCAATCAATCCGAAGTTTTAAGGATGGAACCTTTGCCTCGAGAACAATCAATCATTCAGTTCATCTTACAACGATAGAACATTTCCTATCGTTAGAGGTTCTAAGGACCTTTCCTTAAACCTCAAACAAACAATCAATCATTCAGTCCATCTTACAACGATAGAACCTTTCCTATCGTTAGAGGTTCTAAGGACCTTTCCTTAAACCTCAAACAAACAATCAATCATTCAGTTCATCTTACAACGATAGAACCTTTCCTATCGTTAGAGGTTCTAAGGACCTTTCCTTAAACCTCAAAAAAACAATCAATCATTCAGTCCATCTTACAACGATAGAACCTTTCCTATCGTTAGAGGTTCTAAGGACCTTTCCTTAACCTCAAACAAACAATCAATCATTCATTCCATCTTACAACGATAGAACCTTTCCTATCGTTAGAGGTTCTAAGGACCTTTCCTTAAACCTCAAAAAAACAATCAATCATTCAGTCCATCTTACAACGATAGAACCTTTCCTATCGTTAGAGGTTCTAAGGACCTTTCCTTAAACCTCAAACAAACAATCAATCATTCAGTCCATCTTACAACGATAGAACCTTTCCTATCGTTAGAGGTTCTAAGGACCTTTCCTTAAACCTCAAACAAACAATCAATCATTCAGTCCATCTTACAACGATAGAACCTTTCCTATCGTTAGAGGTTCTAAGGACCTTTCCTTAAACCTCAAACAAACAATCAATCATTCAGTCCATCTTACAACGATAGAACCTTTCCTATCGTTAGAGGTTCTAAGGACCTTTCCTTAAACCTCAAACAAACAATCAATCATTCAGTCCATCTTACAACGATAGAACCTTTCCTATCGTTAGAGGTTCTAAGGACCTTTCCTTAAACCTCAAACAAACAATCAATCATTCAGTCCATCTTACAACGATAGAACCTTTCCTATCGTTAGAGGTTCTAAGGACCTTTCCTTAAACCTAAAAAAAAAAAACAATCAATCATTCAGTCCATCTTACAACGATAGAACCTTTCCTATCGTTAGAGGTTCTAAGGACCTTTCCTTAACCTCAAATAAACAATCAATCATTCAGTCCATCTTACAACGATAGAACCTTTCCTATCGTTAGAGGTTCTAAGGACCTTTCCTTAAACCTCAAACAAACAATCAATCATTCAGTCCATCTTACGACGATAGAACCTTTCCTATCGTTAGAGGTTCTAAGGACCTTTCCTTAACCTCAAACAAACAATCAATCATTCAGTCCATCTTACAACGATAGAACCTTTCCTATCGTTAGAGGTTCTAAGGACCTTTCCTTAAACCTCAAACAAACAATCAATCATTCAGTCCATCTTACAACGATAGAACCTTTCCTATCGTTAGAGGTTCTAAGGACCTTTCCTTAACCTCAAACAAACAATCAATCATTCAGTCCATCTTACAACGATAGAACCTTTCCTATCGTTAGAGGTTCTAAGGAACTTTCCTTAAACCTCAAACAAACAATCAATCATTCAGTCCATCTTACAACGATAGAACCTTTCCTATCGTTAGAGGTTCTAAGGACCTTTCCTTAAACCTCAAACAAACAATCAATCATTCAGTCCATCTTACAACGATAGAACCTTTCCTATCGTTAGAGGTTCTAAGGACCTTTCCTTAAACCTCAAACAAACAATCAATCATTCAGTCCATCTTACAACGATAGAACCTTTCCTATCGTTAGAGGTTCTAAGGATCTTTCCTTAAACCTCAGAATTTCGGCGGCGAGAAAGTTCTCAAGGCCTAGCTAAGTCGGACGAAATTTGGTAACGACTTTGCATACATCATGTCCCATGAAGCATGCAAAGGGGGGCAGCTGTAGACACCCAATTTCGTCCGGCTTAAAAGTAAAAAAATTAATTATATTAAAAATTAAAACTTAAAAAAAAATTATTAAATTACTTAATTAATTGATTACTTAATTAAAAAATAATAATAGTAATAATGGCAATATTATTTTAGGGGCATTCTTTTTTAGTTTGTATGTTAAAGAAAAAAAAAAAAAGGGAAGAAGAAGAAAAAAAAAATAATAAATTAAATCTAAATTAATTAAAATTAAAATTTATTAATTAATTAATTGATTAAAAAGAAAAAGAAGAAAAAAACAAAAAAAATAATAATAAAAAAATGGGGAGGGTGGCCGACAGAGGCTCCCCCCTCCCCTTATCCCTTATCTTCTCTCGCACTCTTTAATCTTATCTTCTCTCCCTCTCGAGAACCTTCTATCTCTCTCTTTTAGCTCCCAACTCAGACTCATCTCACAGAGACAGACACAAGACAGAGAGGAGCTCACAAAGCTCTCCCCTGGTAACTCGGACCCCTCTCTCTCCTGCCCCTCTCTCTCTCTCACTCACTCTCTTAGCTCTCGCCGGAACCATCCCTCTCTCTCTCTTTCATCTCAGCTCTTCTCTGCATCTCTCGCCTTCTCTCCGACACGAACCCCCCCGCTCTCACGCGTTTTCTCTCGGCCTCTCACAGAAACACAGACTCCCTCGCCTCATTCCTCTCTCTCTCTCTCTCCCGGCGACTTCGCTCGCCTAACTCTCCTCCCTCTCCTTCCCTCTCCTCCCGGAGCGTCGACGCCTCAGGATTTCCCCCAAAACTCCGCCATCTTCGACGCCCCATCGCCGACGCCCTTGCCACCAGTCACTTCCTCTGCGACGCCGCGTCCAGCTTCTTGCCGTCGCGCTCAATCGCCGCCTCGTCGCGCCAGTCGCCTCGCGTCGCCTCCCTGCCGCTGTGTCGCCCCCTGCTATCCCGCCTCTTCCTTGCGCCACCAGCCACCCAGCTCCAGCTTCCCGTCGGCGCACGCTGCCGCGTCACCCGTTCGCCCGGCCAGCCGCCGCACCCAAGCCCAGCCTTCGCAGCGCCTCCTACCCCTCCGTCAGCCGTCGCGCCCAGCCCGCCTCGTCACCCAGCTCCCTCAACTCCACGGTCGCAGCGTCCCGACGCCAGAAGGTTGAAGACGAAGACGCGTTTAACGTTTTGACTGAGTCAAAGTTTTTTTTTATTTTTTTATTTTTGGGTAAAATCCTTGTTTAGTCCTTAGTTTCCTTTGTTTTATCCATTTAAGTCACTAACATATTCTCTTTTGCAGATTAACCACTTACAGCAAGTTTTATTGTTTTCTTTGCTTTAATTAGTCTTACTTTTTTTTTTCTTGTAATTTTTTTTTTGATTGATTAAAAGCTTGAATTAACTTAAGAGTTATAATTAAACATAATTATATAATTAGGATAGATAGATATTTTTAATAATAATTTTATCCCTGGATTTATTTGATTTATTTATCTGAGACTTTTAGTTTGTTTTGACTTACAATTTAGTCACTGATGTTTATTTTCCTTTTTTATGTTTTTGTTTATTCAGTTAATTAAAGGTGTAAAATTCACTTAGCAATTAACATTAAGTTTAACTATATGATTAGCTTATATAAATAATTTAAATAAATAATTTATCTTCGGATTTATCTGATTTGCTCATTTGAAACTTTAAGTTTGTTTTGATTTGCAACTTGATCTCTGATTTACTTATGTTCTTTATTTTGTGTTTTGTTTGTTCAAATGATTAAACGCATAAACTAACTTAGAAATTGTCATTAAACTTAATTATATGATTAGGTTAGATAGGTAATTTTAATAGATAATTTATCCTCGGATTTATTTGATTTGTTCGTCTGAGACTTTAAGGTTGTTTTGAATTGCAATTTGGCCATTAATGTTTTTTCTCTTTTATGTCTTTGTTTGTTCATTTAATTAAGAGCATGAATAAACTTAAAGAATTATTACTAAGCATAATCGTATGATTTGGTTAGATAAATATTTTTAATACATAATTTGCCCCTGGTCTTATGTGATTTGTATATTTGAGACTCTAATATTGTTCTGATTTACAAATTAGCCATTGTTTTACTTTTTTAGTGTTGTTTGGATTATTAAAGTTATGAATTAGTTTAGAAATTGATGTTAAGCTTAAGCATGATTAAATTAGATAGATTCTTTAATGATTAATCTAAAATTAGTTTGACATAATCGAAAATCACACATTGAAAATTTCAGTCTGCATGAGCCATTTAGTAATTAATTAAATAACTAATAATAAATTAAATTTAAATTAATTTCCATATCCGGATGATCCGGCAGGATCTACGGTTTGGAAATATCAACCTTTTTTTTTTTTTTTTTTTTTTAAAAAAAAAAAAAAAAAACTATATAAATTAAATAAAAAGATAAAAATCCATATTTTTACAATATGGATAAAATTGTTTAAAATTTCATCAAATTCCGTGTCCAAATGACTCGGCAAAGTCCATGGTTCGGAATTAAAACTTCCGTGTCCGGGTGACTCGGCAGAGTCCATGGTTCGGAAATATCAAATTTCATACAAATTAATTACCAAAAATCCACATCTGACTAATCCAGTTAAAATTTCTAATTTTGAAAATTAACTGAAGTTATTTAAAAGCAAAGTAAAACAAAAATTAAAATCAACTAAGGTGCCAATTTTGGGCGCTATAACAATATTGTTTTAGCGTAACCGTACTCCCGATCCCCGAACTCTCGCAGACCAATTTTAAGGTGACCAATCGACCTAAGAAAACTGATTGGTGGCGACTCCAGAAAACCCGACGTTGCCACAATCATTCATATATAAAGATTTTTTATTTATATACTAAAACGTTGAAAATAAAAAATTATAGATTAATTACTAAAAAGTGAATGGTACAAAAAATTTGACCCAGATGGAGTAATTTGGAAAGCCATGCTTTAAAGATTATCTTGCCAAACAATTTCATGCACTTAATTAATTCATGTAATTATATTATCATTTTCTCTATATTTAATCTGATATCCTAATCTTTAAAATATACCTACATACGAGTGCCAGAAATATACCCTTGTCAAACATGGGTCGGTACCCTTTGTCCAATTTAATTCCCAGTGTTGGGCATGACCTGAACAGATGAAGATCGGAGTAACACAGGATCTCACGGGTTTAGGCATTCTGTCTAACGGATGTGTTCTATCAAAGTTATATCTACCCAAGGAAATCCAGAACCAATTTTACATTCCACTTTTGTACAAAATAAAGCAAGACAGAACAGAGACATGCCAGCCCCCCGCCCCAGGGGGGGGGGGGGGGGGGGGGTTCACTTTGGTATGGAAGACGCACTATGAGACCCTCAAACCATCAACCGTGATAGAATGATCAAGGGGACGAAACAGATCTTGTTACCATATAGAGTTATTAACACAACAGCCTATAGAAACATTATAGCATTTAAAAGGCTAAGAGGGAATCATCTAAATTCATCATTTTAGAGCCTATAGGTCAATAATAGATTCGCTTTCTTACATCCGTAATCTAGTAATGCACTTCCTACATGCATACCTGCTGGAAAACTATCAACTCTGTCCTGAGCCAAAAGATGGGTTTGCTTCACATATGACACTCATCTAACCGGCTTTTATGCAGCTGAAATGCAGGATTGACCCAAGATCCACAGCTGCATTGCATGCCAGCCCAGTTGAATGAGCCTAATCGAGCATTGCACCCCAAACACAGAAGTTTCTCCTCCACAAAACCCTCTTGCACTGCCCAAAACAGATTCCAACTATATTATTTTCTCAAACAGGAGGGAATGAAAGATTCAAAGACCAATAGCATATAGCCCCCCACCCCCCAACACACACACACACACACACACAACTGATAAACTGCACCCTCTCCTAGTTAGGCCAGAATAGGTGACATGAATTTTAGTGGTGCCAATTAACTGATCAAAATTCATATTTGACATTATGAGTTCAGACAAGAAAAAAGGTGAAAACTTGAAGTCAATAATGTTCTAAAACCACAACCGAATGAATGACACAAATAACTAGTAGCATTATATCACCTTAATCCCAACTAATATCACAATCATACCGACAATATAAAGAAAAAACAAAGTGAAACTGTTTTAATGCTAGATATGCACAACATAAGTAGCTCAAAATTCACCTGGTTGCATCCATTTCAAGGGTTCCACAAAGATGGAAGAACACTCTGGCTGAACTCCATCCGCTCCATTTCTCTTTTTCCATTTGAAGCATTGCTCCCCCTTCCCCTGCTCATGTGGAACAACATTCTCTTCTGCAGCCACAATTCTCCTACACTTTTTGCAGCGGTATATCTTCTGAGGCTTAGGCTCAGCATTAGCTTCAGAGTTATTGCCCTCCGCCATTCACAAGGCTCTAGTAACAAAAAATCTCAATAAGATCAACCTAGAGAATCTTTCTTTGCCCAGGAAAGTCCTTGAGATTAACCTCAGCGATTGGGAAATTTCGCTAATAATAATTAAAATCATCGCTCCTAATTCTTGAAGCTAATCGCAACTGACGCTAATTTCCATAAGGAATCAAAGTAAGCACTTCCTGCACACCATAGTACGTTTCGGATAAAGCTATTGATTCGGGAAGCCACAAACCCAGCGACTGTAGTTACTAGACGAGTGATAAATTCACGAAACCAGACGAATCCAAACAGCGATAAGATGACGAGAGAAGGAATTCGAGAGGGAAAAAGAGAGATATACCAGAATCCTGAAAGCGAATATCCGTTTTCTCGATCAGCTAAAGCCAAGCAAGAATTTTTCGCGGCCGATTTCCGAATTCCAGACCAAAGGACAATAGACAGAAAGTGCGAGGACCGAGTGCCGATATCGGCCTGGTTCGTTTCGAAGCCTAAACAACAAGATTATCAAAGTCGGCTTCTATTTAGGGTCGTTTTGGATTGTCTTAAGTTGTAAAGTTGTTAGTTTTTACAAAAAACTTATAGAAAAAGGTGGAAAAATATAATCATCTATATTATCTTAGAAAGTTCATATTATATACTAATATTTTCACCTACTAATACTTTAATACCATAAAAAAAAGTGCCATACCATAAACATATAATACAAAAAAATAAGTTGTTAATCCAATAATTCATAATGAGAAGTTAAAAAATCTTAATCAGCTCATTTTAGAATACATGAAGCATCATGATCAATAGCAGTACCAATATTATCATCTTTAAAGCTTATATATTCATCCCTTTCTTATGTCATTTTATCATTTGAGATGTCAAACTCATTTATGTAAATGCTTGTATCATCATTGGCATTTTCTTCGTCAATATCCACATCTACATAAATTTCAAGGTTATCAAAGTTATAGTGAGTAAAAACAACCAAGTTACACAGAAAGACTAAGGAAAAAAAAAAAGACATAATTTATGTTTTATTTTTCAGTTATCTTTATTTCTTTTTTTTTTTTTTGTTTTAACCCAAAATGCCTTGGGTTTGATTGTATAAATATTGAGTTAGGCATTAGATTTATATATTTTTGGTTTGTGATCATTTTTTAGTCCAATTTAAGCAAATCTGGCATAATAATGTAGAAACATAAAGTCGTAAAATTTATAAGTTTGTAAGACTAAAGTCTAGACTCTATCTGTTTCTACTTACTTATAAGTTTCTACTAAGACTTAAGATGTTTTTTGTTTTTAAAGTCGTAAAAACGTACATTTTTGTTACTCCAGTTAGGCTTTTAATAACTATGCTAAACACGACTTCCTTAGGGAAAGGTGCAAATTTGTTTACGTCATGGAGCAATCTATCAGTGATGTGTTTTTCATTATAAATTTGACATTAACCTTTTATGTTGAGAGTAATTTGCCACTCATAGTTAAATTTAACTGTAGGAATATTTTATTTAGGGATAATGTCAATTTGCTTCTAAAGTTTATGTGAAATTACATTTTACCTCTTCCACTTTAAAAATATACACTCTATTCATTGCCTTTTTAATACAGTCTGATAATAATTTTTGAAATCTAAATTTAGACTGTATGACGGTCATCTTCAAGTAAATTTAATCTGTATGGTACCTTTTTTACAGTTAATTGACATTTAAAAAATATTATTTTCCATTTACAAAAAGAAAAAAATAATAATTTAGAATGCCCATTAATTGTAAAAAAAAGAATCATACATATTGAAATTGCCGTAATGTTTAAATTAAAAAATAAGGGCAAAGTGTATATTTTTTAAACACGAGGGCAAAGTGTAAGTCCACCTAAACCTAAGGGGGCAAAATTGTAATTAACCCTTTCATTTATTTTGAGAATATCTCACAACACAACTCTTAAATTGATCTTTAAATTTTTTCCCTTAACTTCTAGCTACCTAATATTTCATAACACTTAAGTGAGTCAAAACCCTTGTGTTTTACCATACACCCTCATTGCTGACCTTTCTTATTGTTACCTTCCTCATTGTAGCTCAGCAACCATTCACTATTGCTATCATTATTCCTTTATTCTCGAATTGCAGCACTTCTGAATTTAGTTCCTTTTGTATCAATTGAACCCCATTTATTTAGGGTTTATTCTAAAAGGTGTTGTTGGGATATTTTGAGAAGTGAAGGTAATGCTAATGGCAAAAATGGTGGAGGGTACAAGGGGCTATTGGACTAAGGGTCATATTGAAAATAATGGTAAAAATGATATATTCAGAAACTTAAGGCCAAAGCATTAGGTTAAGAAAACTTGAAATCGAAACTTACACTTTTATTATTCTTTTACGTTGGCCATGTAAACAGTTTTAATGGCTAGTAATATATTTACTTCAAACACATAAGGTTGATGGTAAATTTGTAATGAAAAAAAAACATTGATAAAAAAATTACTCTATCATGTAAGTAGTAGTGACAAACTTGCACCTTTTCCCTTACTTCCTTTGACCCTTTCCCTTGCATATAAAGGTTAGTCCTATTTAGTACTAGAAGATCTTTTTAATTCTTTGTAAAATTTTCTAAAACATAGAAATTAAAAAAATATATTTAGTAAGTACGTTTTTATTTTATATCTTATACAGAGACTAATCTAGAAAATTTATAAATGAGATTTGTATACATATAGAAATACTAAACTCAAAATTAAATAATAATGCTTATAAATTTACATATGTAACATAAAATTTAAACTCATATATAACATAGTAATGAAATTTTTTTGGAATAAAGTCTAAAAAATGCTTAAGTTTAGCATCTATTTTTTCTATCATTAGTCAAATAACTATAACACTAATTATAAAATTATACTCTCTCCATCCCGTTTTAATTGTAACGTTTCTCCAAGCACAGTTTTTAAGGTTTTCATTTCTTTTTCCATGTTTTCCAGTTTTGCCCTTTAGTCTGTCTTTTATCCCTACATTCTCTCAACTTGATTGCCCCCTCTGTAGATTAGCCGATTGTCTTTGACCATCGACAATTCCAGTAGTGGTGTTGATTAACTCAATTTCATAAACTTCATCGATTCACCGTTGATTGCAACAACCACATCGATTCCAATAGCGTCGTTGATTCGCTATCAATTCTAGCTAAGGGTATTATCAAGCTAAGCTGAGCCCAAACTTCTTAAGCAAGCTCAGCTTGCTTTACTTTTAGGGGCGCTCGGACTTAGGCTTGGGCTCGACATGCTCAGAGAAACGATGCTCAAGTTTGACTTGGGATGGTGCTTGAGCTCAATTCAAACACTCAAAAGGTTCAAATAACTTGTTAAAGAGCTCGATGTATGAGCTCGGTTTGAGCTTGATTAGACATACTCGAGCTCGAGCTCGATGAAATCGTTTTGAAAAAGTAATTATATTCAGTATTATCTAATGATATTTAGTGACTCTAATAGACAAATTAAACACAGTTATATTAATATTATATAAGATTCGGTAAGCTCGAAAACCTATCAAACAGAACACTGATAGGTTCAAGCTCGATTTAATAAGGTATTTGAATATCAAAATTGGCTCAGGCTTGACTTCGAAGTTCGATAAGCTCAGTTTGTTAACGATGAATTCGAGCTCAAGTTCAAATAGTTTGATAAATGCTCGGTTCATTACCACCCTTAATTCTAGCACCACTAACAGTTTCAGGAGCAACGTCAATTAGCCAATTGTCTTCGACCACCCACACCTTCCATCAAAGCTGTTGATTAGCCGATCGACTTCGACCACCCTTACCGTCGACTTTGATCACCTTCGATCACTGACGATTCTAGGAGCGCCCTTGATCACCATCAACTCTCCCGCACTTGGTTCATTCTCTTCGTCCAATTGCCATGAACTTTGCCAAAAAGGAGAAGATAGATGAACATTTTTCCAAAGGAGAATGAAGGAGAAACGAGTTAGAGATTATGAGGGTAAAATAGGAAATTGAGCATAAAAGGTTGCTAAAGAAGGAAACATTTCATTTTTTTAGGACAGCCAAAAACTGAAAATGTTGCATTCTTTTTTGGATGAAGGGAGTATATGAATTGTGGAGAAGATACGAGATGTACATGCTACATAGAATGTAAAAAGAAAATTATTTCATTCTTTTTGACAATGATGCTTTATTTCAATTAAAAGTGAACCAAATGACATATAACAAACCAACGGCATAAGACTCTAATGGATAACAGTAACACAAAACTGACCACAAAAATGCTACTTGTTCTTGCGACACCGTATGAATGGAAGAGAATTAGATCAAGTCAAATCTTTTAGGTTACCTAAAGTAAATATGGAGTATAAAACTCACAAATAAATGGAACAAAGCCCAAATCAAATCAACAGTAACTAAGAAGTGCAAGAACTAACCAAGCATCAAAGGTCTGAACAAAACTATTTATAAAAATGAAAAGATTACTTATCAAAACCTTAAAAAATAAAAACTAATTTTATTCTATACAGTTGCTTTCATATCTATTGCCAAGTGTAGGGACATCCCAATAGAGTTGAGATTCTCATAAACTTAAAAGAAAACCTAGATCTATCGTTACTCATCTTCAATTGAAGATTTACCTTGTAAGAGCCTCGAATCATTATTGAACACCAAAATTTGAAGGAGAGTGTATCCACCATGAAATCCTATAGATAACATCGGATTAGACTAGTCAAGCAATAAAAAAATTAAAAGAAAGCTAGCCAGATCTGGACCGAAGTTTGAATCTGGCTAGAACCGGCAAAGAAATATAGAGGAGACGACAAAAGGGAATGAGTTGGAGGAGAGGGGAAGTGCTAGTCCGGATCTTGTATGACTAACTCATTAATTTTTTCATATGTTTAAGTAGAAAAAGATTAAAAAAAATATATTCAATGTCTAGGTGGGAAATGTATGAAAGTTCAGGGCTAGTATAGATTTTTTTCCATTAAAAAATTGTTAGTACACAAAAGAGACTAACATTTTTTTTATCATTCTTAAAGTAAGAGATGGTCAATATTTCATTTTAATAGGTATTATAAAAATTATGGAGATCCAATGAAAAATTTGAAAAAGGATCCAATTGTTAGATTATATCTCTCATGAACATCTTTTCTAAAGAAGGATCCTTAAAAACACTAGTTGTTTTCGCAGTTCATATAGTTGTGTCTGCTGTAGGGCTATGAGCTTTCGAACTTAAAATTTAAGAGTATTACAGTAAAAATCAAAGAGTACTAATAGACCTTACATAATAGAAAATGGGTATATTTCACTTATGGTCCCTAATCTTTTAGCATTGTCCTAAACGGGTCCCTAACCTTTATTCTATCCTTTTAAAGCCCCTAACCTCCATATTTTTATCCAATCGTGGTCCTTCCATCATTTTTAGGGTTAACTTTAATAGAATTTTTATAAAAAATAACAACATTGGTCCTACATTTTCTTATTCCTACTCAAATTACCCTCATACTAATAAATTTGTCGCTACAACCATTATCTCTCCCCCTCTCTCTCTCTCAATCTCTGGCTGTCACGATCTTAGCTGATTTACCTAAGATCACATCCTTGTATCCTTATCCCCATTGTCAGCAGGTGAAAATTTTTCCAAAACGGTTCAACTTGTTGGTATTTTATTAGCGGTCAAAACTGCTGGTAAAATTGTAAATATTAAAAAATATATATATAATAATTACCAACGGGTTAAGTCATTGAAAACTGCTATTTTTTTAAAAAAATAAAATAATTTTTTAAAAATAGATTTTATATTTTACTAACATTATATTTTATAGTTACGAAGAATATAATTTATATTTCTAAAAATTACAAAATCAATCCAAAATAAGATAAATTAATCAAAAATTTTCAAATTCAATACAAAATCACTAAAATTAAAAATTCAAAGTATATCAAATCTGCACAAAAATAAAAAATAAAAAAAATGAAACCTAAATTAAGAAATTAATCCAAAATTAAATAATGAAAATGAAATTAAAAAATCAGATCTGATCTGCACCAAAATCACAAAAATCACTACAGTTCAAATATTTCAAAACTCATAAGATCTGCACAACAACCAAAAATCTCAAAATTCCAAAAAAATCATCAGATCTAGGAGAGCGACGGGCAAAGGAGGCAGACGAGCAGAGGGCAAAGGGCGAGATCAAGGTAGATGAGTAGCGGCGAGGAGAATGATGTGACGGTGAGATCAAGGCGGACAAGCGACAATGAGATCAAGGCGGATGCACGACGGTGAGATAGAGGCGGATGAGCGACAGTGAAACCGAGTCGAATCGAGGTCGATGGAATGATGTGAATGGCTAGAAACGGCCAAGAGATGTGAGGTGAATGGCGGAATGGTCAAGAAATACGAGGAGAATGACGAGATTGTGAGAGAGGGAGAGAGGGGGAGATGATGGTTGTAGTAGTAAATTTATTAGTGTGAAGGTAACTTGAGTAAGAATAAGAAAGTATATGACCCATGTTGTCATTTTTTATAAAAATTCTGTCAAAGTTAACCATGAAAATGACGGAAGGACCACGATTGGACAAAATATATGGAGGTTAGGGACTTTAAGAAGACAGAATAAAGGTTAGGGACCCGTTTAGGATGACGCTGAAAGGTTAGGGACCATAAATGAAATTTATCCAATAGAAAATGTATATTTGGAAGAAAAAAAAATAGACATATAAAAGTCACACATTTAAAAAAAAATAAATTGAAAGTTGGCAAACAATGAGCCGGCCCCGAGTGTGCTGGTTATTGAAAAAATAGACCAGGGTTTTGGAGTTCTCTCTGATTTTATTGAAATGCTAAACGTAAATACAAAAAGAGTTGCACAAAATCCTACACCAGCATTTATGATTTTGCTTGAGTTCTGGTTGCTAGTAGGAACGCTGTGGGCCTGTGGCTGCAGCTAATTTTCAGGCTACCACTTTATTTAGGAGCAATTAGGCTGTTATTGTGGTTATCCATCCTTTGGCAACCATAATTTCTCTTTAAATTTACTATATAATTTTTTCATACAATATTAAATAAAAATAATTTTTATTGAAATATGATTGTAGATAACATGTTGTTTTCACCAAATTAATATTGTTAAATTGAATAATAAATACAACAACAACAAAAAAAATTGAAAATTTAATAAATGATTCACTTATGTTAAAAATTTTGTATTCTTGTTCCTCTAATTTATTTCCTGATGAAGTTAAAGCTTCTTGTAGGGAGAAGCAAATTTTCATCTCCCTATTCATTCTCTCAGGCTAACAGGGAGAAGGAGATCTTCGCCTTCCTGGTCCAAGGCTTGAATTCAAGTCGCGGTGGCGGGCTCTCACAAAAAGGCCAACCAATCAGTTTTCAAATGCAGCTTTATGCTCCCCAAGTTTCATGAGATAGCAATACTACTCTTATCTAAATATTCCTGTAACATGCTTCTAATTAGGAAAAAAAAAATTGGGGTGAAGGGGACAGAATGACTATTTGTGTAATGGTAGATAGTTTTTAAACCACTTTGCAATAAAAGTTATAGCACACGGACTAGTGGTATAATTTATCCATTTTTCTAGAATCTTCTTTAAAAAGGCTCGTTTTAGCTTGGAATTGCTTTTTCATGATTCATGACTCATGAGATAATTTTGTACGTCCCAGAACCAGTGCGTCTCACGAAATGTTTCAACCTCTATTCTTATAGCCTCCTCGTATGTAGCATTTCTCAACTGGGGACACATTTTCTCAAATAAATATTATGTGTTTTTTTAACTCAAAATCAGTCATACAAAATTACAAAATGTAGAGAGGCATCTATATATTACAAAGAGAGAGTGTCAGACATACATCTGGGATCTTTAAAAACGACTAAAGCAGCACTGAAGGTATTTGTTGGATTGGTGAGGAGGGAGGGAGGGAGGGAGGGAGGGGAGGGAGGGAAGGGAGGGGATTTGAATCTAGGTGGGTTTGGTGTCCCCTGCACTTCTTTGCCGCTATGCTAGGTCGCTCAGGGACAAATATTATGTATTTCAATACAGTGTTGTTGTTGCATTAATGTTTTTCTTACTCAAACTAAGGAAATTTTTTTTTTCTTAAAAAAAATATTCTAGAAGTTCCGTTTAAGCTTCTTAAGCAATGTTTCAGTTAGATACAACAAGACATGTTGACCTGCATGATGTAGTAGGTATATTTTAAAATAAATTTAGTAAGAAAAATTTCAATAATAAATAATTAAAAAATTATGAGAAAAATTCACTAAAGCATAATTAACTTGAACAATAACCAAAAGTAGGTAAATAGAAACATAACCTCACATGAACTTTGAAATAATGTATAATTTTGTTATTAAAAATAATTCACTAAAAATTTTCCTCTTTTATCCACTTAAATTCTAATTTTTAATATCAATGAGAAATTTATTTAGAAAAATTTACTTTCAATTTTAACAATTATGGACCAAATTATTTTATTAAACCATAGAGAACAATTCATACCACAAAACGCAATCATGAATAATAAAATAATATAATTGAAACACAAAAATTGTGTTTAATTTATGTTAATAAATTAACAATTTAAATATTAACTTAATAAAGATAAGAAGAACAAAAAGAAAAAAAATTGACTAAAGTTCAATCAATCAGAACCATAGCCAGAAGTAGGCAAATTATAATTATTAAAATTTTATTTTGAAAAACAAAATTAAAGAAAGCAATGAAAAAAAGGTTTGAACCAAGACAGAAAATGAAAAAATATTATGTATTAAAGGCTTAGCAATTGATTTACTGAATGTAAACAAATGGCTTAACATAAAAATAAACAATTTATGATAACTAAAGTCTTACTTTAGAATATAGTACATAAAAACAATAGAAAAAGTTTGGGGACCAAAAGAGCAAATAGAAAGAATCTAATTAAATACTTATTAAATTTGGGGACCAAAATAAAACACAAATGGAACATAGAGACTAACATGGAAAAGAGTAGAAGCTTAAGGAGTAAATTGACGTTAACCAAAACAAATCTGAGACAACCTAAAACTGGAAAAACTATAAAATAGGCCCTAAAAAATGTGAGCACCTTGTGAAAAGGGGATCAAATTTAAGAAATGGTTAATTGCGTTTCAAAAAGGAAAAATAAAGAGGCAAAAGCAAAAAAAAAAAAAAAGAAAGAAAAGAATTGTCCATCTTCAATAGTGAACAGTGAAAATCTCACGACTTTTAGAAGTAAGCGAGGTATGTGAGACCAACACATTATGTAGATACATTCTATAGTAACATTAGTTGTAATATAATCAATATAAGTCATTAATGAAACAATGCAAAATGATAAGACTTATCTTAACATTAAATAAATTCTGAGTATAGATAATTTTAAACACATGGAGTAGTCAACTGAAGATGTGTTTATATAGGGTCAAAAGAGCATTAAAGATAACAAACGAAAAACTATTAAAGAAATTCTATTAATCAATTTAAATAAAACCATTAATAGAAAGAAAACTTTTGTGTTTATAGTGTAGAATAGCATTGCATAATATACATGCGTAAGTTTTTAGGATTTTTACTCACTAATGAATTAGTGATAAAATGAAACTTTTTAAGTATCATGCATTCATACATAATATAAATTGTCCACTTATTTCAACTAATCAAAACTCTAAATCAAATCTATATAAAGTGCTCTTGCATTATGAAAAATGTGCATTTATTTCGACTAAACAAAACCTTTAAATCAAACAAATATAATTAAAACTCCAAGTCAAACCATGTAAAAGAAAAAAAATTTGGTATTTAATATGGTCAATAGAAGCATGCCTCTCACTTTTATTTAAGGTTTTATCATCTTAAATTTAAGCAGGCCATCAAAATGTTAGTTTCCTAAAAGTTCATGATAGGTATTTGAAAGTCTGTCACACCTGCGCCCAGGGATTGAGACACTCCTCTTCCCTTCTCCTTAAAAACATTTGAATTTTGGTGTGTACAAAAATTCTGATTAATAAAAAGAAACAAGGTTATAACAAATCATGAAAGTTGGGGACTATTATAGCAGAAATTTTATATTCAGGAACTAAAAGAGTGATTTGACCAATCTGTAGGAGATGGAAAAAAAAAATTGAAACGGTGGGCGGACGTGTCAAAAAATAGCACAAAATACCCTTGGGTCCCTGAAATGTTTATTTTGGTACTGATATTCCCCAAGCTTTCTACTATGCCAATCATGTCACTGTCTGCGAATGGTCTTCCGGTCTACTCTCCAGCTAGCGACAACAGGAGAAAGTGGGGGAGCATTATGACATGCATGAAATATTTAGGGACCAAAAGAAGGGTTTAACCATGAATCTAGAGAAGCCAAGAAAAAAAAAGGCGCATTGTGTAGCTACTGTTGATGAACAGTAAAAAAACATTCATCTTTTAGAATATGGTTATAATTATAATTTGAGCAAAAAAAATATGAAACGGATAGTAAAAAAAATGCTTTTTTTGTTGTTCTCTGTTGACCATATCTTTAATTAAGGAGGTGCATACATATTATAAATTGAGAGAGAGGGGGAGAGATGAGAGAATCCAACCTAATTAGGCGGCTAAGTTTTTGCTTTCAAAGAAGATTTTTTTTGTCCTGTACCCTAAATTACTTTATAAGAGATTGTATTATAAACTTTAGAGACAATTCATTTCCCTTAATATGACTTAAAGAGGAAGAATTAAGTGGCCCTGTTAAGTCATTTTGCCAGTTGCGACCCAAACTCAAATGTAAAGGTGGGAAATGGGCCGGTCCGACTCGGCTCAGGGCGAGACCAGCCCGTAGTCAAACCCGCATTAAACCAATCAAAGACTAGCTTGGCATGGCCCAAGTAAGGCCCACTATAATATGGGCCGAATTTGGGCATGAGAGGAGACTTCCATGCAAAGTAACATGGCCCAGCCCACAACATCGAACTAGCTCAGATCTAGATTGGCTTGACCTAGGACTTGCAAGTCTAGTTTAGTTCAGGCTTGAAGTTGAGCAATTGCCAGAAAAGCTCTTTTTGCAATTTTTCAAAAAATAAAAAAAAAAGGATTAATTACAACATTAGTCCTCCAATGGTTTTTTGCTACAATTTTATCCCAAATTTCTACCTTCACCCCCCCAAAACTATATATTTAATGGAGTTTTTGGTCTAAATAAATTTTGGCCCTATCCTATAATAGGAATGACATTTCCACTCTACCCTCACACCAAACTCCAATTTTTCTTCTTCCTCTACTATATTCTCAAGTATTTTAGTTTTTTTGCTAATTTCTTCCAAATTTCTTCTTAATCTTCTTCTACTTTTTTATTCATCACTACTATTATTTTGAGACTTATGGCTTCAAGAGGAAAGGGCAAATCAGTGGAGACTTCATTTTCCCACACCACCGACCTCCAAGGCTTGTTTTGTCACCGTTTTTGGCTAGTCGATAAAAGCAACTCAATCGAGGAGTTGCATGACGATGATGACCAAATCGATATGATGAATTACGAGTTGGGTCTCGACAATCAATTATCTGATGATGATGTTGAAGAGGTGGATGCAACGGCAGCTGATGATCCGTCAACACAACCGACGCCAATAAGCCGTTAACCCATTGCAAAGGATACCTAAGAACAAGGATAAGGTAAATCCTCGATACTAGTGGCTTGGGTTTGGGAGCATTATGAGCTCGTATTTGAAGGGGAGTTGAGGGTAGGGCAAATGCAAATATTGTGGGAAAAATTTGGTACATAAAAAGAATTCTGGCACCGGAACGCTATAATGCCACATTGAAAATTAACATCCTAATGTCATTCCCAGTGTCATGACTAGTTCTGGAGGACAAACACAACTTAGGAGTATAACCGGCGAGTTATGTATATTTCATTTTAACCAACAATCTTGAAAAGAATGAATGATAAATTGGATGATACTTACTAAAAAACCTTTTTCACAAGCTAAAGATGTGCACCTAGAATTTTGGAATAAATCATAATTAAATCTTGTATTTAAAAAATTCTATAAGAAAATAACTAGAAAGGGAAGTTTTAAATTATTTGAAGTCGGAAAATAAAATTTGCAAGCCTATTTCTCCACTTTTGATCATTCTGTGACATTTACTTCTAACATGTGGATATTATCTATAAGTCAATCATATTGTTGCGTTACAGCTCATTGGATTGATTCTGACTAGGTCATGCAAAAACGCATTTTGTTATTTAGGGTCATTGAAACTGATCGTACTGATTTTCACATACACAATTGCATCTTAAAAACTTTACGTGATTATTATTATACTAACAAAGTTCTGTGCATTTCATTTGATAATGCTTCAAACAATGATGTTTCTACTCTCCTTTTGAGTTGGGCATTAAAACCACCTCTCAATAGCGCATTCTTTTACGTTAGATATTTGTGCCATATTTTGAACCTTTATGTGTAACAGGGTCTGGAAGTTCTCCAAAATAAAATTGTGCCTATTCAGAATTCATTGACGTGTTTTATGAATTCAAAATGTTTTGTTTTGAAAATCAAAAACCATTTTTTTGGAAACGGTTTAAATTGGATTGTCCAACCTACTGGAACTCCACTTATTTGATGTTACAAAATGCATAACTGTATGTAAATTTTGTTGATGAACTTCACGAACTTGAAGATGGGTTGTGAATTCCTTATGACTAAAGTCTGGAAAAAAATGTTTTAAAACCAGTAAATTGCTTAAGTTTTTTTATAAGGTAACTGAATTTTTCTCCAATATTTACTACCCAACCACTTACAAAGTCTTGCTTCATTTAGTGAACATTACATATGCTTTATATTAGTTTAAAGATAATGAGTTTTTTAAACTGACTCTCGAAGCCATGCGGGCTAAGTGGCTTAAGTATTTCGAAAACATTCCCCATATCTTTTTAGTTGCTTCTTTGCTTAATCCATATGTCAAATTGACTGGCACAACCACATTGCTTGAAGGCATTTATCATACTTATTTAGAAATGTCTCATATAAATATTTTGGCTATATCTGCTGCTACTACTTCCAAGTATTTGCATTCTTTATACAAGTTATATTCTTTATACAAGTTATATTGTGAGCAGCAGTCGGATAAGGTGAAATCTGAAGCTCCTCAAACCGAGTCTTCTAGGAGATCAATCTTATCAAGATTCAACCCAACTTTTCAAATGTTGAAGTGTCCTCAACCGACAACATTGGAATTAGCTGAGGCTGATGACTATCTTAACACATCGTTCAAGCCAAACAACGTCGATATATTGGAGTGGTGAAAACAAAAAAGATCAAGATTTTCGATCTTGTCGATAATCACATAGGATATTCTTGCCGTTCTAGTTTCCACCGTAGCATCTGAAGTAGTGTTTAGTGCAGAAAAACAGGTGATATTGGAGAAACGATTAAGATTGACGATGGAGGCGGTGGAAATATGTGTGTAACCAAGATTAGGGCCTCGTGTAGGGCCTCGTGGCACTCTGAAAGTAAGACCAAAAGCGTTTCAATGACGAGATAGGATTCAATGAAGATACTTGATTTTTTTTCCTTTTTACATATAGTTTGTAGTTGATCTGACTAGCTGTTAAGTACAGATCATAAGTTTTTATTTTTTATAGTTTTTCAAACGTTTTGCCATTTGAAAATGTATAACCTATTCCGAGTATTTGTAAGTGCTATTTGACCTTTTTACTTAATAAAAATTACACCGGAGGTGGTGTTTTTCCTTAAAAATAAATATTAAATACAAAGTTAATTAATTTATTTTATTAAAAAAAAACCACAATGACCCTAGGACTACACCGGAACTAAACCGCATGTCTCGGTCCTCCTGGACCCAGACCCAAGCCGGCCGGTCCCTAGTTTGGTCGACTTGGCTCCCACCTATGCTTGGCTGCTTATTGCTTAAATAGCCTAAAAGGAAAATGAATTGGCCGTTACTCTACATTCGGACATTTCTATCTAAGATTATTTGGGTCTAAAGATGAGAAACTTTTTAAACAAGGTAGAATCTGAATCATGTTAGCTTATAAAATTTGTTATTTTCTCCATCGTTAATTATATGAACCATTTTCAAATACACAAAGTTTTAAGCATTTCTTTTCTTTTCCATACTTACGCTTTGTTGGTGTTGTTAATCGTTTCAAACTAAAAAGTTCTTTTAGTTTGAGAATTATGTGAAGCGTTTAACACTTCAAACTTGTAGGCTGTTTTGGCCAAAGATTAATGACACCACCACATTAAATCACTCAATGTGTAGGCCCTTTCTCAAGGTTATAATTAGGAAAACATTATAATTTGATTCTCTCATTTCCTAAAAGATTCAATTATTTTAGGGCATCTCACTTATACTATAGAAGTCTACATGTTGATCGAAGAACATAACTAGAAAATTCCTTTGAACCTAAGCAATAACCGGGTAGTAAGCTTGCATTGCAAGGCCACATAGCCCTTCCGGGGCCTTCACATCTCTATGAATCCTCATGTATCCACTCTCGCCCCAACCTTCTCCCCATGAATTCTTCACCAACCAATACTTGGTACCATCTTTGTCGTCGTCTGCGCTGAACCCAACAATTGTCATTTCATGGTTCAAATCATTCCCACAATCTCCCTGGAGAACCCCACCCTTATAGAACTGAAAATTTTTTCCTCTCGTATCGATGGCAATTGAAACAGGTTGGGTGGCCACTGCCCTGAGAAGGGCTCCCTCGTCATTGGGAGGAACGTTTTCGTAGCCACTTATTTTAAAAACTTGTGAAGATGTGGTTTTGTTTGTGTCACATGTTCCATTCTCGGCCTTGTATGGGTAGTTATCTTCTGTTGTTAGGCTATTTTCTGTGATGTACCTGAATGCTTCCACGTTCCAGCCACCATCACAGCCGTGGTTATTGGTGCTACAGTCTACTAGTTGCTGCTCAGAAAGCGAAACCAACTCACCTGTTTTGATCTTGACGATTCCTTCCATGGCTGCAACGGATGAAAATGCCCAACAACATCCTAATAAAAAACAGAAAGGCCAAAAAAAAAAAAAAAGAAAGGAAAGAAAAGAAGGATTCATTTTAGTCATACAAAAGGAGATCTATTTTAATTTTTAAGGCCGAAAAAGCAAGCAGTTGGGCCAGACATGATCAATAAATCAGTTGGGCTGAGGTTGAATTTTCTGGGTTAAAAATAAAACAAATAGAGCGAATTGGGTCTGGACTTCCTCTTAAGGGTTAGACAATAGTAAGTGTAATCTAGTGGTAGTGAAAACAGTCAATAGGGAAGAAACCGTACTTGCAGCAGCGTCTTTGGACGGGTGTGATAAACTTGCTTCGAGTATTTAGGAGATTCTTGACAAGACAAAAAAATCAGATGAAGGGGTAAAACAGATTGGGATCAAAGTCAAAATGGGTTCGACATTGAAAATTAAATAAAACGATTAGAATAGAGGATTTCATCTCGAAAAAAAAAGCTTGAAAATCGGCCAATTTTTTATTTTTCTCCTAGATAGGGTTCTGTTTACAGGTTCTAGGTTTTGATGTTGTGCATGTATTTTATATTGGGTTTGAGTTTTGTCCTATGGTTCGGAGCTAGGAATCTTCTCTTTTAAGGGTGGTTTTAATTGTTGTTTTCTTATATTTGAGTTCTTCGGACTTTGGAAATTGCTTCATCACTTGTTTTTATTGTAGAAAAATTTCTTCTAATAAAAGAACCCAAAATAAAAAGGTATATATAGTTTGCTTACGCACGACAACTAAGTTGGTCTTTTACTGGGGTGACAGCTCCTTCCTGCCTCCAATCCAAACTCGTCGGAACCTCGGTAGGCTCTTGGTACCTAGACGAATTTTTTGGGACAGCTTCAAGGTTGGTTGAAAACCTGATCAATCCGGTACGAGAGGCCAGGAATTCTTCATGGGTCAGGTCAGCAAACTGGTTAAGACCCAAGGTATAAGAATTGTTTCTGGCATTGCTGAAGCTCTCTATGTACTTCAAGTTGTCCTTGAATATCTCAAAGCGCCTCAACTTCTGGGCACCGTCCTGGTAGGTCCGGCCAAAGTCAGCCATCCATTGCTCATGCTTCAGAGCCAGGGCAGTGGGTTCATGTGGACTTCGGGGCACGGATTCGGAAACCGGAATTCTGAAAACCATCAGTAAGAAGAGGACCATTGCCATGGTTGCTCTGCTACGGTGAAACAGACAAAGTTGTGGAAATTGTCAGGAAATTGAGAAAGCAAGAACTTGGAGGAAAAAAGGTGAGCCAATCTTCAGCTAGCGAATCTCGCCCGATGTTAGGAGACATCAAAAGAGTTTTTGTTAATAACTAGAAATAAAATGTTCTGACCGTTTGCTCAATTACGGCCTGTAACCGACCATTTACCTCTTCAATGCCTACTCTATGGTTTCCCAACGTTTCTAAAACATAATTAGTCTTGAAGTATGTGCATCGCATAAAGTTAATCTTAAAGCATTACTAAACCATTCTTTTTAAATTTAAGGATGACTCCCATTCATTATTTCTTAATTCTTATATGGGACCAAGGTTTTGTTTTTTGTACTCAAAATCAGTTATTCAAGATTATAAGGTATAGAGAGGTATCTATATGTTAGAGGAAAAGAGTGTCTGACATGCATTTAGAACCTTCAAAGGTGATTAAAGCAATACTAAAGGCATTTGTGAGGTTTGGGAGGGAGCAGGGGACTTGAACCTCGGGTGGGCTCAGTGTCCCTAGCGCCTTTTGCCACTAGGCTGGCGGCACTGGGACGAGATCAAGGTTTAAAATCTTTTATCAGATGGTGTACCATTTTTCTAATCATATGACACAATACTAGTGTCATATCTTATAGTCCCGGATGTATCAGTTTCAAATAATTCAGGCATATATACATATATGGAAATAAAATACATAAATATAATATATCAACACATAAAACATACCACATTTAGGATTGTAAGAGTATAAAGTGTGTGTTATTTTTATGTAGATTAATTGAGAGTTTTTCTCATATAAATATTTCACCATATATAATAAAACCATAACTTTTATGGCACGAAGAAAAATAAAAGTACAATTTTTTTTTCAAATATCAGTAAATATTTGTTATAAAATTAATCAATTATACATACTTATAATATATTTTACTAAAAAATATCAAAAACTGGAAAAAAAATAGATTTGGCCATACTGAGATAGAACGACATTACTATTCCATCCCATGTGCAAGATGACCAATACCCCTCGATATAAACAACAACTTTTATCTTAGCTATCCGTACCATTTCTACATCGATACTAGTACGTACCGCCTATATCAACTGCCATGGTATGAAATTCAAAACTATGTTATGGACTGCCAGCTACTCAAATAAGGGACCTCTAAAATTACAATTGGCTCCTGCACATTGAGCTCAAATCACAGAACTGTCATTACTTCACGCTAATCCTCTAACTTGTATGTTTGTTGCAAAAATATCCTGAAACAACTAAGTGTTGCCAATATATCGTTCTCATTTTCATCATGCATTTGGTCATTCATGTTTTGCATGTTGCTCATCAACTATGACACTTTGCTTTTCTATGCTTTCAATCTTACATTGATCGTTTTCACACCCCTCGTTTTTAGTTTGAATGTTGTTCATTTATATTTTACATCTTTCTCATTTATGTTGAATATTGTGGGTCGCTTATTTCTGATTTGTATCTTTATACTTTGTAGGTTGCTCAATCAAGTTTGATACTTTACTTTTTTGCATTTTATGTCTTGCTTTCCTTTTTCTGTTAAATGTCTGGCTCATGTTGCTTGTTTCTATTTGCAAGTTAATTATTCTTTTGTATCTTGCACTTTATTCGTTTTTCCTTTTTTTCTGATTTCAACTTTACATCTTTGTTGATTTACATGTTGGTCATTCAAGCTTAACATCTTGTCCTTTTGGATTTTTTTGTCTTATATATATTGTCTCGCTTGTTTTTTTGTATAAAATGTTGCCCGTTTCTATAAAATGGCTAATGGTTTAAATAGTCCAAGAGATAGGTCTAACCTTTGCTTGGTTTTTATTTATTTATTTATGTTTTATAGAGTTCCTTGTTTCTTTTTAACATGATCTTTATTTGTTTTTGTAAAAACACTAAAACGTGCAAATTTGAAACTTTACCTGTGATTTGGGTTTCATGTATTGCTTTTCCGTGTTTTCGGTCTTACTTGATTCTCCCAACATGTCGCTCATTTTTTTTCTATATGATAGGACATAGGCCCAACCTGAGAGCCCATTTTTTCATGATTCAAGTAGGAATAAAAGGTCCAATAAGCCAAAAGAGGAAACTCATCCAAAACAGAAAAAAGATCCTAGAATTACGGGATTGATCTAAGGATTTTTATCCCAAAGTGATTCTCACAGATCACGCCTCGACTATATAAGCCACACCATCCATCTATCTCGGGGTACGAGGTTTCTTCCTAGCTAAAGCTTTCTACTACTCTTCATAGTTTACCAGAAACTAACTTGATTGTTAGATGGCTTTCCCTAGGAACACATCCCAGGCATCTGACGTTGTTTTTGTGCGTAGGATCTTCATTCATCGAGTGCTAAGCAATTGGGCCTGGCTCAATTGATCCTTCTTTTTGCTATCAATTTGGCGCAATTTGTGGGAAACATGGTGAACACCTGGATATCTCACATGGACACCCAGAATCAGTTGAGAAATGACCACGGGAGCCATTGTGGGGATTAAACTAGCTCCCCTGCAGGTTCCATAGGGCTCATGCATAAGGAGACTAATCAGAAGGCTGAAGTAAGGGAGCCCTCAGCCCTTCAAAGGGAACCTCGCAAGCTGAAAGAGGGCGCCTCGCTGGATGACAATTAGCTTCAGGCTCTCCAAAACGCTTTGTTCGAGCAGTTGAAGGCAACTGTCCAACAAGAGATTCAGCAAGCCAAAGACCCCCAGAAGAAGCTACTGAGAGTCACCTTGTGACCGAGGAGCCTCAATAGGTTCCTACACTAGGCCTCCTCTAAAGGGTCAAGTAATAAACCAACCCATGTCACTAGGGTGGTCTAATGGCCCTGTCAGAAGTGACATAAGCACTATCCTGCAAGATTAGATTAAATGGAGCATCATATAGCCTCCAAAGGTAGGTCCCAGCTCATTCATTGACATTGAGTATATGTGGCTCCAGCTCTTCACCGAGGAGATAATCAATCACCCAACTCTCAGTGGTTTTTGAATGCCGAAGATTGACACTTATGACGGCCTCACAGACCCAATCAATCACTTGCAAAGGTATGTTACTTCCATGACATTGGAAAGGGCCTCCTGACTCGATCATGTGTAAAGCTTTCAGCTCCACGTTGGTAGGTGCGGCTGCCTCATGGGTTGGAAACAACAGGAGCATCGTTTCCATTCTTTCAAGGATGTCCTAGGCATTCCTCTAACACTTCTTGGGGAGTAAGCCGACCTCTAAAATGAAGGCCCACCTATTCAAAATTTAACAATGCTAAAGGGAGTCATTGAGCGACAGTGTGAAGATTTAACGCTGAAGTGGTGTAGGTGCAAGACTTATTTTCAAAATTAAACCTAGTGGCCATTACTCAAGGTGTGCCACAGGACTCTATTGACTTATGACTTGCATGATGTTGACACCCAATTTCGTCTGACCTTTTTTTAAAAAAAAAAATTAATTAAAAATAAAAATAATAATAATTAAAAAAAAATTATTAATTAATTATTATACAAAGAGAAAATTAAATTAAATAGTTTTGGGGGAGGGGCATTTTGCTAAGTTAATATCTATGTGTGTATATCCAAAAAAATTAAAATTAAAAATTTTAAAAAATTAATTAAAAAAATTAATTAATTAATATTATTATTAATTAATTAATTATTATTATTACTGAAATTTTTTTTAATTAAGTTAATTAGTTTAAAATACATTTTGTTTTATAAGGGTTTAGTTAAAAATGATATATGTGTGTATATATGTATGTATGAAATACAAAAGAAAACTCCATAAAAAAATGACAAAATTGAAAAGTTTGGAGTAAAAATGACAAAATTAAGAAGTTTTGGGAAAATTTGACAAAATCTGAAAGTTTCAGGAGCATTTGGTAATTTTTTGCATCAATTTTGGGCCAAACAGACGGTTCTGGCCCAAATTGACAGAAAAAGATAAAATTGTCTCAATCAGAAGTTTCAGGAACATCTCCAAAGTCAAAGAGATGTAAAGGACTGAAATTATTATTTTACCAAATTAAGAGTTAAGTCTGTTTTTAATTAAATTTCAAATTTTTTTAATTAAGGGAATCCAAAGCCCCTTCCCCTATAAATAGGGGGTGAAATCTGCGAAGAAACCGAAAAGAAAAAAATCAAGATTAGAGCTCCATTAAGGAAAAAAAAGGAAAACTGTAGAAACAGTCCCTGACCTCTCCTCCCTCTTCCCAAAAAAAACTAAAAACTTCCCTTTTCTCTCTCTTAGCCCACCGTTTCCCCATCCGTCAACCTCCGTTTTTTTTTTCTCTCTCTCGCCTTCCGTTGCCAGCCACCCCCTGCGTCTCGCCCTCCTCCGGCCCGTCCTTCCCTCTCCCTCCTCCAGCCCATCTTTCTCTCTCCCTCGCCTTCTCTCCCTCTCCCTCCTCCGTCTCGCCCTCCTCCGGCCCGTCCTTCCCCCTCCCTCCTCCGGCCAATCTTTCTCCCTCCATCCTCTCCGCCCCTCTCCCTCTCCGCCTCGTCCTCCTCCCTAGCCCGCCACCGTCGCCTCTGTGCACCGCCGCCATCGCCGCCGTACCCCTGGGCGCTGCTGCCGTCGCTCCCCTGTTTCCGTCACCCGCCAAATTCAAAATTCTATTCTTTAGGTAAAATTCTGCTTTAATCCTTCATCTTTCTATATTATTTCATTCAAGTCACTAACCTTTTATTTTTGCAGAATTAACACTAACTTTTGTGTGACTTATTTATTTGTTCTTATTTTTTTATTTCTTGTTATTTTTTTTTATGGAAGGTTATACCTCCTATTTATTTATTTTTTAAGTGGATGGCCAAAAAGCCCCACTTTTTATTTATTTATTTAATTTCTGCAATTATTTAATTTATGCACTTTTTTTTTATGGAAGGTTATACCTCCTATTTATTTATCTTTTAAGTGGATGGCCAAAAAGCCCCACTTTTCTTTATTTATTTAATATCTGTACTTATTTAATTTATACATGTTTATTTTATATGGAAGGTTATACCTCCTTTTTTTTTTTATTCTAAGTGGATGGCCAAAAAGCCCCACTTTTCTTTATTTATTTAATTTCCTGCAATTATTTAATTTATGCACTTTAATTTTTTTTTATGGAAGGTTATACCTCCTACCTTATATTTTAAGTGGATGGTAAAAAGCTCCACTTTTTCTTCATTTATTTAATTTCCTGTAATTTACTTTATGCAATTATGTGGATGATTAAACTTATTTCACTTATTTCACTTTTAGCCATAAAAGATAACAAATAAATAAAATAAAAAGAAGATTTTTTTTATGTGAATCATTAACCTTATCTCACTTATTTTTAGTGCTAATCAAGAATCCATTTTTACAACAAAGCCCCCATCCTTTATTATTTTGGAATACATATATTTTTTAAAAACAATAAAAAATTAATCTTTTATTCCTTTTATTAAAAATAAAAATTTAAAAAATCATAATCAGACAATAAAAAAAAATCAATTTTTAAGTATATCTTTTTTTAAAAAAAAATCTTTCATCAAACAAAAAAGAAAAGAATAAGAAAGAAAAGAGTAAAAAGAAAAAGAAAAAAAAAAGAACAAAATAGTATTTTTTTTAAAAAAAATTTAAAATTAGTTAACATTAAGGTTATTAAAAATCCAAAAGTTCACAAAAATTTATGAAAAATTAAGAATTAAGTTTTTTTTTTAAGTTAAAATCCATGTCCCGGTGATCCGATAGGATTCATGGTTTGAAAAAATATAAAATTTTAAAATGAATAAAATTAAGTATAAAGATAAAAATCCATATTCGGATAATTCGGTAGAATTTATGATATGGATTATTAATTAATTAAAGTATTTAATTAAAAAAGTAATTTTTATTATTAAATTCCGTATCCTGGTGATTCGATAGAATCTATGGTTCGGAAATATCAAGTTTATATAAAAAAAATTTTATAAATTAATTACCAAAAATTTTAGAAATTCACATTAATCTAAAAATTACATCTGGATGATTCAGTTAAATTTCTAGTTTGAAAATTAACTGAAGTTATCCAAAAGCAAGCAAAGCAAAAATTGAAATCAACTAAGGTACCAATTTTGGGCTTTAAAATAGAGTTATTTTAACGTAACCGTACTCCCGAACCCCAAACTCTCGCAGACTATTTTTAAGGTGTCCAATCGACCTGAGCGAAAACCTATTGGTGGCGACTCCCGAAAACGACAACCCCGCACGTTGCCACAGCTTGGCGACTCCACTGGGGAACTAAGTCAGTGAGTCAGGCCTAATAGTTGATTTCTTTTGTGCTGCTTTGCTTATTTTTATGTGGATTTTTGTGCTATATTTACTTATTATAAACATGCATAATGCATCCATGACATGAAGCTCTATACTCGAGCTTCCTCAATTTAAACCCGTTCTTTCAAAGCGAAATTGGTGTTGTTGTCCTTGTGAGGCCATGGTCTCTAAGCCTTCACCGGTTTCAAGTAGCAAAGTAGTGTATTGCCTCCTGAGACGGATAGTGTCTGCATGGGCTCACGAAAAGCTACGACTCGAATTAATCCTTTCCTTACATAAACCTTAGAGGGTAAGGAATTGGGTCGTCACTACAATTCAATGATGGGATTCGGGAACTAACCTCGGCCTTTTGATAAACTACCTTATACATATAGAATTCCCCACTTAAACATAAAACTGACTGTAGAATTCCTACCATTTACCAACGCTACAAGCATGTCGTTGTTATGCTATGTTGTTGCTCTATACTTGTGGCAACGTCGGGTTTTCGGGAGTCGCCACCAATCTGTTTACCTAGGTCGATTGGTCACCTTAAATATTGGTCTGCGAGAGTTCGGGGATCGGGAGTACGGTTACGCTAAAACAATATTGTTATAGCGCCCAAAATTGGCACCTTAGTTGATTTTAATTTTGTTTTACTTTGCTTTTAAATAATTTTCAGTTAATTTAGAGATTTTAACTGAATTAGTCGAAATGTGGATTTTTAAGTTAATTTGTATAAAATTTTATACTTCCGAACCATGGACTCTGCCGAGTCATTTGGACACGGAAGATTTTGATTCCGAACCATGGACTCTGCCGAGTCATTTGGACACGGAATTTGGTGAAATTTTAAACAATTTTATCCATATTGTAAAAATATGAATTTTTTATCTTTTTATTTAATTTATTTATTTTAAAAAGTTTGATATTTTCCAAACCGTAGATCCTGCCGGATCATCCGGATATGGAAATTAAATTTAATTTATTGTTAGTTATATAATTATTACTTTTATGGAATTAATTATTAGTTTAATTACTAATTCGTAATTCTTTTTGTTATAGAATTTTTAGATAAAAAAATTTTATTTTTTATTTTCTTTCTTTTCTTTTCTCTCTTTTCTTTCTTATATTTTTCTTTTCTTTTTGATTTAATCTTTCCTTTCTTTTCTTTCTTTTCTTTCTTTTCTTTTTCTTATCTTTCTTATCTTTTTCTTATCTTTCTTTTCTTTTCTTTTTCTTGTCTTTCTTATCTTTTTCTTATCTTGTTTTAGTTTTCTTTTTGTTTTCTTGTTTAATGAAAAATATTTATTATTTTAGTGGATTTAAAAGTTATATTTTAAATAAATCAGTAAAATATAAAGTCTTAATTTTCATGTATTTTTTTTAAACAGGTTTTATTTTTATTTTTTTATTATTTTTACTGGATAAAAATAACTATTAAAATTAATTTTAACTTTTTGTTATCTTTAAAGAATTAAAAACATGTATATAAAAATAAAAATAATTGGCTTTTTTAAAAATGATTTTTATTAGCCTTAATAATTAATTACAGAATAATCTTCTTTTAATTTTCATTTATTTATTAATTAGTAAAGGGTAAAGGTGAATTAAATAAAAAAATTATATAAAGAAAAAAATTAATAATAATAAAGTGGGGCTTTTTGGCCATCCACTTTAAAAATAATAATAAATGTTAGCAAAGTTAATTAAATTAATTGTTAAACAACAATAATAAAAAGTTAGTCAAGTTAATTAAATTAATTAATTAACAACAATAATAAAAAATTAGCCAAGTTAATTAAATTAATTAATTAACAACAGTAAAAAGTTAGCCAAGTTAATTAAATTAATTAATTAACAACAATAATAAAAAGTTAGCCAAATTAATTAAATTAATTAACAACAATAAATAAAAAGTTAGCCAAATTAATTAAATTAATTAATTAACAAAAATAATAAAAAGCTAGCCAAGTTAATTAAATTAATTAATTAACAACAATAATAAAAGTTAGCCAAGTTAATTAAATTAATTAATTAACAACAATAATAAAAAGTTAGCCAAATTAATTAAATTAATTAACAACAATAATAAAAATTAGCCAAGTTTAATTAAATTAATTGATTAACAACAATAATAAAAATTTAGTCAAGTTAATTAAATTAATTAATTAACAACAATAATAAAAAGTTAGTCAAGTTAATTAAATTAATTAATTAACAACAATAATAAAAAGTTGGTCAAGTTAATTAAATTAATTAATTAACAACAATAAAAGTTAGCCAAGTTAATTAAATTAATTAATTAACAACAATAAAAGTTAGCCAAGTTAATTAATTAATTAATTAACAACAATAAAAGTTAGCCAAGTTAATTAAATTAATTAATTAACAACAATAATAAAAAGTTAATTAATTGTTAACAACAATTATAAAAGTTAGTAATAATGCAAAAATTAAAAAGGTTAGTAACAATAATAGTATTAAAAGTTAGTTGTTAGTAAGTTAATAACAACAATAAAAAAAGGGGTTAGTAATAAACAAATAATAAACAAACAAGTAAAAATTAAAAGGGTTAGTAATTAATTCTGCAAGAACAAAATAAAAGGTTAGTGACCAAAGTGAAAGAAAATTGAAAAGATGAAGGATTAAATGAGAGTTGTACCCTTAAAAACTGAATTTGAAATTCTGGAAACGTGAAGAACAGAACGCACGCGCGCGGGGGGAGAGAAAAAAAAGAAAAAAAAAAAGGGTCAGAGAAGGTTTAGGTTTTCTGGAGAGGAAGAGAAGAGGGCCAGGGACCTAGGCTATAATTTTTTCTTTTTTCAAAACGGAGCTCTAAGCTTTTTTTTCTCATTTTCTCTCTGTGTTCAGCACAAAATTTGGGGGGCTATTTATAGAGGAAGTTTAGCTGAACTGTTGATGGATAAATTAATAAAAAATTTCAAACTTATCTCTTAAATTGGTAAAATGACAATTTTAGTCCTTTACGTCTCTCAGCCTCTGGATAAGTTCCTGAAGCTTCTGATTTTGACAATTTTGTCGTTTTCTGTCAATTTGAGCCAAAAACGTCGGCAGGCTCAAAATTTTATGTGACAAACTGCCAAATGCTCCTGGAACTTTCAGAATTTGTCAATTTTGCCTGAAACTTCTTAATTTTGTCATTTTTACCTCAAACTTTTAAATTTTGTCATTTTTATGGAGTTTTCTTTTTTTCTTTCAAACATACACATATACACACATATATCAAATCTTCACAAAACAAAACAAAAAAATATATATATATTTTAAACTAATTAAAAAAAATTTAGTAATAATAATAACAATAATAATAATAATAATACATTTTTTTTTTAATTTTTTTTTATTTAATTTTTTTTAAAATTATTTTAATGGCCGGACGAAATTGGGTGTCAACAGCTGCCCCCCTTTGCATGCTTCATGGGACATGATGTATGCAAAGTTAGTTACCAAATTTCGTCCAGCTTAGCTAGGCATTGAAAACCTTCTCGCCGCCTAAACCCTGAGGTTAAGGAACTCTCCTTAGAACCCTGGCGATAGGAGCTCTCCTATCGTTGAAGGAAAATTGATTGTTTCTGAGGCAAAGGTTCCATCCTTAAAACCTCGGATTGATTGATTGATTTCGAAGCAAAGGTTCCATCCTTAAAACCTCGAATTGATTGATTGATTTCGAGGCAAAGGTTCCATCCTTAAAACCTTGAATTGATTGATTGATCTCGAGGCAAAGATTTCATCCTTAAAACCTCAGATTGATTGATTGATTTCGAGGCAAAGGTTCCATCCTTAAAACCTCAGATTGATTGGTTGATTTCGAGGCAAAGGTTCCATCCTTAAAGCCTCGAATTGATTGATTGATGTCGAGGTAAAGGTTCCATCCTTAAAGCCTCGAATTGATTGATTGATGTCGAGGTAAAGGTTCCATCCTTAAAACCTCGAATTGATTGATTGATCTCGAGGCAAAGGTTCCATCCTTAAAACCTCGAATTGATTGATTGATCTCGAGGCAAAGGTTCCATCCTTAAAACCTCGGATTGATTGATTGATTTCGAGGCAAAGGTTTCATCCTTAAAACCTCAGATTGATTGGTTGATTTCGAGGCAAAGGTTCCATCCTTAAAACCTCAGATTGATTGATTGATGTCGAGGTAAAGGTTCCATCCTTAAAGCCTCGAATTGATTGATTGACCTCGAGGCAAAGGTTCCATCCTTAAAACCTCGGATTGATTGATTGATTTCGAGGCAAAGGTTCCATCCTTAAAACCTCGGATTGATTGATTGATGTCGAGGTAAAGGTTCCATCCTTAAAACCTCGGATTGATTGATTGATCTCGAGGCAAAGGTTCCATCCTTAAAACCTCGGATTGATTGATTGATGTCGAGGCAAAGGTTCCATCCTTAAAACCTCGGATTGATTGATTGATGTCGAGGTAAAGGTTCCATCCTTAAAACCTCGGATTGATTGATTGATTTCGAGGCAAAGGTTCCATCCTTAAAACCTCGGATTGATTGATTGATTTCGAGGCAAAGGTTCCATCCTTAAAACCCCGACGATGAAAATTGATTGTTTTCGAGGCAAAGGTTCCATCCTTAAAACCTCGGATTGATTAATTGATTTCGAGGCAAAGGTTCCATCCTTAAAACCTCGGTAATGAAAATTGATTATTTTCGAGGCAAAAGTTCCATCCTTAAAACCCCGATGATGAAAATTGATTGTTTTCGAGGCAAAGGTTCCATCCTTAAAACCCCGATGATGAAAATTGATTATTTTCGAGGCAAAGGTTCCATCCTTAAAACCCTGATGATGAAAATTGATTGTTTTCGAGGCAAAGGTTCCATCCTTAAAACCCCGATGATGAAAATTGATTATTTTCGAGGCAAAGGTTCCATCCTTAAAACCCCGGCGATGAAAATTGATTGTTTTCGAGGCAAAGGTTCCATCCTTAAAACCCCGGCGATGAAAATTGATTCTTTTCGAGGCAAAGGTTCCATCCTTAAAACCCCGATGATGAAAATTGATTGTTTTCGAGGCAAAGGTTCCATCCTTAAAACCCCGAATTGATGAAAATTGATTGTTTTCGAGGCAAAGGTTCCATCCTTAAAACCCCGATGATGAAAATTGATTCTTTTCAAGGCAAAGGTTCCATCCTTAAAACCCTGATGATGAAAATTGATTATTTTCGAGGCAAAGGTTCCATCCTTAAAACCCCGATGAAAATTGATTGTTTTCGAGGCAAAGGTTCCATCCTTAAAACCCCGATGATGAAAATTGATTGTTTTCGAGGCAAAGGTTCCATCCTTAAAACCCCGATGATGAAAATTGATTATTTTCGAGGCAAAGGTTCCATCTTTAAAACCCCGATGATGAAAATTGATTGTTTTCGAGGCAAAGGTTCCATCCTTAAAACCCCGATGATGAAAATTGATTATTTTCGAGGCAAAGGTTCCATCCTTAAAACCCCGATGATGAAAATTGATTGTTTTCGAGGCAAAGGTTCCATCCTTAAAACCCCGATGATGAAAATTGATTATTTTCGAGGCAAAGGTTCCATCCTTACAACCCCGATGAAAATTGATTGTTTTCGAGGCAAAGGTTCCATCCTTAAAACCCCGATGATGAAAATTGATTATTTTCGAGGCAAAGGTTCCATCCTTACAACCCCGATGAAAATTGATTGTTTTCGAGGCAAAGGTTCCATCCTTAAAACCCCGATGATGAAAATTGATTATTTTCGAGGCAAAGGTTCCATCCTTAAAACCCCGATGATGAAAATTGATTGTTTTCGAGGCAAAGGTTCCATCCTTAAAACCCCGATGATGAAAATTGATTGTTTTCGAGACAAAGGTTCCATCCTTAAAACCCCGATGATGAAAATTGATTCTTTTCAAGGCAAAGGTTCCATCCTTAAAACCCTGATGATGAAAATTGATTATTTTCGAGGCAAAGGTTCCATCCTTAAAACCCCGATGATGAAAATTGATTATTTTCGAGGCAAAGGTTCCATCCTTAAAACCCCGATGATGAAAATTGATTGTTTTCGAGACAAAGGTTCCATCCTTAAAACCCCGATGATGAAAATTGATTCTTTTCAAGGCAAAGGTTCCATCCTTAAAACCCTGATGATGAAAATTGATTATTTTCGAGGCAAAGGTTCCATCCTTACAACCCCGATGAAAATTGATTGTTTTCGAGGCAAAGGTTCCATCCTTAAAACCCCGATGATGAAAATTGATTGTTTTCGAGGCAAAGGTTCCATCCTTAAAACCCCGATGATGAAAATTGATTATTTACGAGGCAAAGGTTCCATCCTTAAAACCCCGATGATGAAAATTGATTATTTTCGTGGCAAAAGTTCCATCCTTAAAACCCTGATGATGAAAATTGATTTTGAGGCTAAGGAGCTTTCCTTAGGACCTCGAGCGAAATTTATATGAAAGCAATTGAAATTGGAATAATTTTCTTCGAAAGTGTGAATTTTCATAATAGGCGAGCGCAAAGAATTAGGCTTCGAGAAAACGAGTGAATCTTGATGATGACAATAACACTGACAAATTATGTAAAGGGAACGGATGTTTGGAATCAATATCCAAGGTTCATCTAATATTTTCTTCAGTAAATATAGATTCCCTTGTGAGATATGTCATCCAAATAAGGTTAAAGCTTAACTACCCCAAAATGTTATGCCTAGTAGACCTAATAGGATGCGTCTCAAGAAATTACTCTTTACTCAGCCATTCCAACCTAAAGGCATTGTCCTATGGTTTTAATATCAGCATGGATGAAACTATCTTATAAGATAACGAAATTCCCTGAAAATAAAAACTGAAATACGAAAGAAAATGCTGATAATTAAAACTAAAGGACAAGAAAAACGGATCAGATCGCTTCTTTCTTCCACAATACTTCAACAGGGTGAGTAGATGACCATTATGGGAGTGAACTGGTCGGGAAAGACTGTCGTGTCCAGTCTATCTGAATCATTGCTGGATCTGGTTCAGGAACAAAAGCTTGTATTTTATCTAGCAATTCTTCAGCAGTTGTTGCGGATATTATGATTCGCCGTGCCACTCTTGATATGAAATTCTTCTGCATAGCATAATCCATAAAAGCTATCAGACCTGTAAAGAAATTGTTAACATTCAAAAGCCCAATTGGTTTTTTATGCAAATTAAGTTGGGCCATGGAAGCAATTTGAAAGACTTCTCCCAATGTGCCAAAACCACCTGGTAGAGCGATAAAAGCATCAGCATTTAAAAGCATTTGTAACACACGCTCTTGCAAATTTTTAACCACTAATTCTTCTCCAATCGTGCCCCCAGAAATAAATTTCAGAGGTCCAGGGATAATACCCAGAACTTGACTTCCTCCTAGAGATGCTGCTGATGCTACACCTCCCATTAATCCGACACTACCTCCTCCATAAACTAAATGTATTTTTCGCTCAGCTAATACTCTACCCAAATGGTTGGCTGCCTTTAAATACTCTTCATCTTTTCCAGGAAAAGCCCCAAAAAATACACAAATACTTCGGGATTTACGAGTTGAGGTTTTCTCCATTCCTATCCTTACCCTTGTGAGAAAAGAGGATATATTTATAGAGATGAAGAGATAAGGCAATAATTTTATTTTTCAAGAATGAATACATTATTGCCAGCTATTCATAGTAGTCACGAGTATGACTCTGGTCAGGTATGGGTACACTATCGTTAAAAGAGGAGGAAATTTTCAAAAGCAACTAAAATATACAGTAGTCGCGATTGTAGCTTATGTCAGGAGTAGGTACGTGATTGCCGGAAGTGAAGGAAAATTTCAAAAGTGGCAGCTATATACAGTAGTCCGTGTCAGGAGTGGGTACATTATTGGGAGGATAATTTCAAAAGCGACAGCTAGCACGTACAGTAATCGTAACTATGGCTCATGTCAGGAGTGGATACATTATCGCTGAAAGGGGAGGAAAATTTCAAAAGCGACAGCTAGTACGTACAGTAATCGTGACTTTGGTTCACGTCAGGAGTGGATACATTATTACCAAAAGGGGAGGAAAATTTCAAAAGCGACAGCTAGCACGTACAGTAATCGTGACTTTGATCTTCGTCTTCCATTGGCTTTGCGTCCAGTAATGGCTTCAATGCTTTCTATGAATCGGTGATTTGCATCTCATCTAGCTTTCTCACAAACTGGCAAACAGGGTCGTTTAGGGTCAGATTCCCAAGACTGTAACGATCTCGTTCTTTTTGGAAAATTATCCATAATCCAACAACCTCAAATTGCACTATTCCGCAAGAATGCGCTTCAAGAACCTCTCGAATATCTTCTAGAGATTCCTTACGCAAGCCATTCTTAATGAATCTTATTCTATCATTACGATTTCTGGTGATCACTCCTGGAGCACGACATTTATTGCCGCAAATCCACCATCCACAATTATGACAAACGCCTAGCCTCTTTGCTCTTCTTTTTTTGGCATAAGCGCTTTTACCAAAGCCGGGCATACGGGGAAAGAACGCTTCGGGAACTTCACCAGCTGAACGAACCTTAGCTTCAATTAGCCACCGCACATTATCAGGAATGCCTTTGTGCATAAATACTCTGAATCGTTCACATCTAGCTTGATAAATCTTTTTAAGAACATTTATTGGGAAGGAAGGAAAATACTTTCGTAGGGCGGAAAGAGAAGACTCCATTGATGAAGGAGGCAAAGAAAGAAATTAGTGATTGTAGGAAACGAAAATAACTAACACATATTTATAGTGATGAAAGGGATAATGCGTTAATTACACTTACAGAAGCAAGTACATTATTGTCAAAAGAAAAGACAAATGACAGCTTATATGTACAGCAATCATGACTGTGGCTCTCATCTTCCACTGATTTATATCTAGTAATGGCTTCAATGCCTTCTATGAGTCGAGGACTTGCTTCCTATCCAGTTTTCTTACAAGCTGGCAGACAGGGTCGTTTACAGTCACATTCCCAAGACTGTAACGGTCTCGTTCTTTATGGTAAGTCCTCCACAATTTGACAATTTGACCTTGCACTTTTCCACAAGAATGCGTTTCAAGAGTCTCTCGGATATCTTCCAGAGATTCCTTACGCAGGCCATTCTTAATGAATTTTCTTTTATCTTCACGATTTATGGAGATGTATCCTAAAGAGCGACATTTAGTAATACAATTCCATCGCCCACATTTATAACACACGCCTAGTCTCTTTGCTCTTCGCCTTTTGGCATAACGGCTTTTACCTAAACCGGGCATGCGGGGCATAAATGCATCTGGAACTTCACCCGCCAAACGGACCTTAGCTTCAATTATCCACTGCACATTATCGGGAATGCCTTTGCGTGTAAAAACTCTGATTCTTTCACATCTAGCCAGGTAGATCTTTTTAAGGACTTTTATTGGAAGGGAAGGAAAGTATTTTCGCAGTGCAGAAAGAGTAGAATCCATTGATGAGAGAAGAATTTGAGAGAAGAGGGAAATGAATCAGTTATTGTAGGAGACTGGAATAACCGAATTTAGAAGTCACGGGGTATCTTATCCGCTGCTTAATCAGAAGGAAGAACCCGCATTTATAGTGATGAAAAGAGATAACGTGTCGATTACACTTAGGGGAGCGTGTACATCTGTCAAAAGAAAATGCAAACTTTTCCAAATATAACAAACTGTATGTACAGTAATTGTGACTGTGGCTCACATCTTCCACTGGTTTTTCGTCCAGTAACGGCATTAACGGCTTCTATGAGTCGAGGATTTACTTCCCATCCAGTTTTCTTACAAGCTGGCAAACAGGGTCATTTACAGTCAGATTCCCGGGACTGTAACGGTTTCGTTCTTCATGAAAAATGCTCCACAAACCAAGTAGTTCACGTTGCACAGATCCACAAGAATGCGTCTCAAGAGTCAATTGGATATCATCCAACGAGTCTTTACTCAGGCCATTCTTAATGAATCGTATTTTATCTTCTCGATTATCAGAGATCATCCCTAAAGAACGACATTTAGTATTACAAGTCCACCGTCCACATTTATGGCAGACTTGTAACCTTTTCGCTCTTCGCTTTTTGGCATAAGAGCTTTTGCCTATACCAGGCATGTGAGACACAAATGCCTCTGGGATTTCACCTGCCAGACGAACCTTGGCTTCGATTAACCACGGCACATCTTCAGGGATTCCTTTGTGCATCAGAACTCTTAATCGTTCACAGCGAACTTGGTAGATCTTTTTGAGGATGTTCATTGGGAGAGAAGGGAAATACTTTCGCAAGGCGGAAAAAGTAGGATCCATTTTCTAGGAGGAAGTAAAAGAAAGAAGGGGTGAAAGAATCAGTTATTATGGGCAACTGAGAGAACCGACTTGAGAGTCACGGAGTACCGTATCCGCCGTTTAACCGGAAAAGTAGATCCTACTTCATTTTGATAGATATTTATTTTTTTTTTTATCCGTTGATCGAGTCCTCGATTATTGAATCCATTGTCCGCTTTTGACAAAGTTTCAACGACAATATTTCTTGATGTCTGCCTTATCTTTGACCACAGCTATCTCTTATCTTGGATGCTGCTAAGCTGGCATCAATCCTGTCCTTCCAGGTGTAGCCTCGATTATTGAATCAATTGCCAAGCTTTTGACAATATTGTCTACTTTATCCTTTTTGATATCTGCCTTATCCTTGGCTATAGCTATCTCTTATTTTGGATACTACTAGCTGATGTCAATCCTGTCCTTCCAGGTGTAGTCTCGATTATTGAATCAATTGCCAGGCTTTTGACATATTGTCTACCTTATCCTTGAATTCCTGATGCGGGTTGGTCCCGCATATTAGCTGTGTATCCAGTGATAGATTGGTAAGAGCTGATATTATTGAGATCTCAGCTTATACTGCTGTAACGGTGCGGTGGATGTGTTTCCCATTTGATTCCTATCGTGTAAAAATCATGCATGCATGATGTGAAATGCATGAATGCAAAGCATGTGTAATTGATGGTTCTTTTTTTTTATTTTTTATTTATATTTATTTTTTTATTTTTTATTTTTTTTTGGATTGATCTAGTTCTTCATATCTTTGCTTTACTGGATCCTCTTTATAATTGCCTTCTTGGACTATCATTGAATCTCTTTATGCTTTCCAGCTTTTGTTCGCTGCCTCAAAAGCCCAACTCTTTTCAAAATCCCCTTTCTTTGACTTGTTCTTGAATTTTGGCCTCAATTTCTTTAAAGTTGGCCCGCCTCATAATTTATATCTCTTTCGGGTACTCATCCATTGTCATGGATTTGATACCATCAAAGGCTTTACTTTCAATGTCTGCTTTGCCCATTTTCTTGTGGCTATGCCGACACTTGTTTACCCCCATGTTACAGTCCGAATGATTGCTCTTCCTTAGACTCAGGTTCTGATCCATAAGACTTGCCCCCTTGTCTATTGAGCTTCTTTCTTGGCAGTACTTTTCTTGCGCTTAGTAGAGACTACTTTGCCCCCTTGATTATGGTGTTTATGTGGAAAGAGATATCATCTCGCCTTTGATTTAACAGAAGGTTGAGGATTTCTAGACCTTTGTGATGGCACTTGATCGTAAATTTCTCTTACAAGAACCACATCTTATTAAAGAAAGACTCAAGCTATCTCCTTACTTTTAAGTCTACATACATTAATGAATAATGGTTTGGCCTTAAAGAAAAACTTTCATCAATTTTCAAAGCTTGACAAAGTAATTTACGGTCTTTGTTTTCAATTAAAATGTCCTGCCATTCTTCCCTTTCCAACTCGAAGACATAAACTGTGCAAGGCAATAAGGTAGAAACATGATTCACAATAATAGCCTTTTAACTGAATGAGGATGATATCGAGAGGTAAATGTTAGGTGTGAGGAAAGTTAAGTTTGAATGTTTTTTTTTTTTTTGTGGCAGTCTTTTAGCTGAATGAGAATGATATTAAGAGGTAAATATTAGGTCTGAATAAAGTTAAGTTTGAGTGGTGTGAAAGAAGGGTCTTTTAATACTACTCGTGAGCAAATTTGATTATGGTGAAAAACTCAATAGTGATGACCTCAAACTTGCCACTCTTTCCAGAAAGTTAGACCTCATCTGTTGCCCCCCAACTATTGTGATCTTTATGCATGCTTGGTTTGAGGGTTGCTTTTGTATTCTAAACCGCCTTTGCAGGTTTTCAGTCTAGAATCCATAGCTCACTTTTTTTCTCTTTTTTTTTTTTCTAGTTTGAGCCCTTTTTCCTCTTTTTTTTTTTTTTTGTTTTTTTTTTTGTTTCCCTTTTTTTTTTTGTGAGCTATGGTGATGACATACTTGATAACTCTCTTGAAGTGAGATGACTCAAGTGGCCTTGCTTGCTCATGCTTGTTCTCAGTCCTTTTTGGTTTTGAATTTTCCCTTGTTGTCTTTTGATGGAAAGGATGAATTTCTCTTTTCGGAGTTTGTGTTGCAAAGAACTGAGATCATAGCCCTCTTGAAGTGAAATGATTAAAGTGGCTTTAGTTGCTTGTGTTTGCTCTCTGTCTCTTTTTTTTGTTTTTGAATTTTCCCTTTAATGGCTTTTGATGGAAGGGATGAACTTCTTTCCTTTGTTGGAATTTGTGTTGCGGAAAACTGAGAATCTTTTTTTTTTTTTTTGTATTGAGCATTTGTGAGAATTGGGAGGCCACTGAAGTCATTTAATATGAGAGCTACCTTGTTTGGAAACTAACCCCAAACTTCTTGCAAGGATGTTGATAACCACTATGAATTCTTTTTTTTTTAGAGTTGGGGTGCAACATATGAAATCCTTCTTACTAGATTTGACAGCACTTTCAAGATTGCCACTATTAAATCTCACTTAACTTTTTATTTTCACCCACGAGTAGTATCGTTTTCAAAGTAAAGTGTGATAGCAATAATGGATAGTATAATGGAAAGGAGTGAGAGATGGATATAAAAACGGAATTTTTGGTAAGAAGTGGTAGAATGTGTAGGTGTAATAATTGAATTTTTGGTAAAAATTGGTAGAATGTGTAGAAGTAATAATGGGATTAAAAAGTGGTAGAATGCACACGCAACATCTTTTTGTTGTACCAGAAAAAGAATAGCAAGTGTCCATTTAACAAAGACTACACCCTAGATTCTGGACTAAATCTAGGAGATTTTTACTATTAAATTACTTTTGCAAGCTTTCAAAGATACAAGTTTATTCAAAGGATTCCCTGTCATTCGAAAATGTATGCGGACTGTTAGGTCAGATCTGACTTGGAGCCCTTCTAAAATCAATGTAATTCCAGCTCAAAATCTTCACTTTCAATTACCAATCACATCGGGCCTAGCAGCTTGACCTCGGTTTTGTTTGATTTGTAGAGCAATGGCCTCGGGACTTGACGGCTTAAGAGTAGGTTTTGAGATTGGTATAGCATTGACTTCTTGTTCTTTAATGATCACATTCACATCATCATCTTTATCTGACATAAAAATGATAAGTTGGGATGAGTCTATGAGTCTTTGCAGATTCTTACGGAATTCTGAGCATTCTTGGATAGAATGACTCTTACTGTCATGAAAGTTGCACCATTCCTCATCTTCAACTTCTTCATGTCCAAAAGAAGGCTTTCCCATGATAATCCCTTCTTTCACAAGGCATGAATATACATGCTTAAGAGGGGTTATGATATCATTGATTGACTTTTTCATCAGCCGGTGTTCTTCTATCATATTGACTGGTTTTTCTTGATGAGGCGGCAATGGATTGTGAGTGACGTTCGGTTCATCGGAAAAGTCCAACCACTTTGATTCGATTAATTGTTGGACTATACGTTTCAATGCTGTGCAATTTTCCAAGCCATGGCCTGGAACGCCATCATGATATGGGCAAGTTATGTTGGGGTCATACCACGTTGGATATGGGGGTCCAAATGGATTTGTAGGAATTGGACGGATAAGTTGACTTTCAATGAGTTTTGGATACAACTCAGTGTAAGTCATGGGAATTGGTGCAAAAACTTCTTTTGGTCTTCGTGTGGGTACTGAAGGAGTCGGAACAGGTGGCCGTAACTGATTAGACCTATTGAGAGGATAATTGTTGGGCCTATTGGGAGGATAATCATTAGGCCTATTGGAAGGATAATCATTGGGCATATTGGGAGGATAGTCATTGGGCCTATTGGTAGGATAATAATTGGGCCTTTTGGCAGAATAGGATAGGCGAGGACCGGTAGCCACAGTACCTATGAGGGGAATCCCTCTTTCGCGTCCTATTTGTTGTACTTCTTCATCTTTTGTTCTGGATGGTCCTCCTCTTTTCATAGGATCACTAAAGGACTCAGCAATCTTCCCAGTCCTAATCCCATGCTCGATCCTTTCTCCAGACATGACAACATCGAGGAAATTAGTTGCCGAATTGCCAATGAGTTTGTCATAATATGGGTATTTCAGTGTCTGGACAAACAAAGTGACCATTTCTTTTTCTATCATGGGTGGCTGAACTTGTGCAGCTAAGTCCCTCCACCGTTGGGCATATTCCTTGAAAGTTTCTGGCTTTTTCTTCTCCATGTTTTGGAGAGTTTGGCGATCCGGAGCCAAGTCCATAATATGTTTATAGTTGCCGATGAAGGCCTGAGCAAGGTCATTCCAAGTTTTGATGTTTCTTGGTCCTTGACTTAGATACCACTGCAATGCTGATTTTGTGAGACTTTCCTGAAAAAGTGCAATCCACACATTTTCATCTTTTGTGAGTGGTTGTAGTCTCCTTAGGAACAGTGTGATGTGAGTGATGGGATCACTCGTTCCGTCGTATTTTACGAAATCCGGTACTTTAAAGTCCGAAGGGATTATGACGTCTGGCACTAAGCAGAGGTCATCCACTGAGAGAGATCCGAATATATTACCTCCTTCAATGGCTCGCAGTCTCTTCTCTATTGTTTCGAGTTTTTGAGATTCTCCTTCTTCCTTTGGTGGTGTCTTCTTCTCTTCATACACAGTGTCTTGTTTTAGGTGAACACTAGCAGACTGTCCTGGTTCCTGAAACAGGTTTTCTTGGACTGAGACTCGTTGTGGGGTGATTCCCGGAGGATAAGTGGGATCTTGTGCTTCTTTGATGGGAACTTGAGTTGCTTTCCCTTTGATTATTTCCATCAATTGTCTCATTTGTTCTGCCATACTTTCAATCTTGGACTCCATCTCCATGAGACGTCCTTCAGCTTGTTCTGCCATTAATCTTGTTTGGAGCCGAGTTGGATATCGGTGTTGAGGTCCAATTTTACCCCTTTTTAAAGTAAGATTTATTTTATTAGACTCTACATGTATGTGATTGATGCAATGAATGCATGCATGCAATGTGAGATTATGTTTTTATCAGACTTTGTATGCACGTGATTGATGTAATGGATGCATGCAATATAAAGTGAGATTATGTTTTTATCAGACTTTATATGAACGTGATTAATGTAATGCATGCATGCGATGAGTGAGTTTGCTTATCCACTATTGTGGAACTTCAAAACTTTTAGTTGTCATTATAAAGACCAAAAAGTTAGCATAATTTGATGCGTGGTTTTGATGCATGAAGAATAATTGCACAAGAAAGATAAGGTTATTAATAAGTTAAATAGCAATTAACAACTCATAAAGTATTATGGATAAACAAGTTAAAACCATACGAAGGAAAGTGTATAGTAACAACACACCATAACAAGGATATGCTTATGGTGTTGGTAAAAATGGTAGAAATTCTATGGTCAGTTCTATGGTTAAGTGGGGAGTTCTATATGCATAAGGTGGCTTATCAAAAAGGCAAGGGATAGTTCCCGAATCCCATCACTAAATCATAGTGACGGCCCGATTCCTTACCCTCTAGGGTTAATGTAAGGAATGGATTAATTCGAGTCGTAGCTTTTCGTGGGCCCATGCAGAGACTAACCGTCTCAGAAGGCAATACACTACTTTGCTACTTTGAAACCGGTGAAGGCTTGGAGACCGTGGCCTCACAAGGACAGCAACACCAATTCCGCTTAGAAAGAATCGTGTTTGATTTAAGGAAGCTCGGGTATAGAGCTTCATATTGTGAATGCATTATGCATGTTTAGAATAAGTAAATATAACATATAAATCCACATAATAAGCAAAGTAAATCAAAACAAATCAACTTTAGGCTCGACTCACTAACGTGGAGTCCCCAGCGGAGTCGCCAAGCTGTGGCAACGTCGGGTTTTCGGGAGTCGCCACCAATCTGTTTACCTAGGTCGATTGGTCACCTTAAATATTGGTCTGCGAGAGTTCGGGGATCGGGAGTACGGTTACGCTAAAACAATATTGTTATAGCGCCCAAAATTGGCACCTTAGTTGATTTTAATTTTGTTTTACTTTGCTTTTAAATAATTTTCAGTTAATTTAGAGATTTTAACTGAATTAGTCGAAATGTGGATTTTTAAGTTAATTTGTATAAAATTTTATACTTCCGAACCATGGACTCTGCCGAGTCATTTGGACACGGAAGATTTTGATTCCGAACCATGGACTCTGCCGAGTCATTTGGACACGGAATTTGGTGAAATTTTAAACAATTTTATCCATATTGTAAAAATATGAATTTTTTATCTTTTTATTTAATTTATTTATTTTAAAAAGTTTGATATTTTCCAAACCGTAGATCCTGCCGGATCATCCGGATATGGAAATTAAATTTAATTTATTGTTAGTTATATAATTATTACTTTTATGGAATTAATTATTAGTTTAATTACTAATTCGTAATTCTTTTTGTTATAGAATTTTTAGATAAAAAAATTTTATTTTTTATTTTCTTTCTTTTCTTTTCTCTCTTTTCTTTCTTATATTTTTCTTTTCTTTTTGATTTAATCTTTCCTTTCTTTTCTTTCTTTTCTTTCTTTTCTTTTTCTTATCTTTCTTATCTTTTTCTTATCTTTCTTTTCTTTTCTTTTTCTTGTCTTTCTTATCTTTTTCTTATCTTGTTTTAGTTTTCTTTTTGTTTTCTTGTTTAATGAAAAATATTTATTATTTTAGTGGATTTAAAAGTTATATTTTAAATAAATCAGTAAAATATAAAGTCTTAATTTTCATGTATTTTTTTTAAACAGGTTTTATTTTTATTTTTTTATTATTTTTACTGGATAAAAATAACTATTAAAATTAATTTTAACTTTTTGTTATCTTTAAAGAATTAAAAACATGTATATAAAAATAAAAATAATTGGCTTTTTTAAAAATGATTTTTATTAGCCTTAATAATTAATTACAGAATAATCTTCTTTTAATTTTCATTTATTTATTAATTAGTAAAGGGTAAAGGTGAATTAAATAAAAAAATTATATAAAGAAAAAAATTAATAATAATAAAGTGGGGCTTTTTGGCCATCCACTTTAAAAATAATAATAAATGTTAGCAAAGTTAATTAAATTAATTGTTAAACAACAATAATAAAAAGTTAGTCAAGTTAATTAAATTAATTAATTAACAACAATAATAAAAAATTAGCCAAGTTAATTAAATTAATTAATTAACAACAGTAAAAAGTTAGCCAAGTTAATTAAATTAATTAATTAACAACAATAATAAAAAGTTAGCCAAATTAATTAAATTAATTAACAACAATAAATAAAAAGTTAGCCAAATTAATTAAATTAATTAATTAACAAAAATAATAAAAAGCTAGCCAAGTTAATTAAATTAATTAATTAACAACAATAATAAAAGTTAGCCAAGTTAATTAAATTAATTAATTAACAACAATAATAAAAAGTTAGCCAAATTAATTAAATTAATTAACAACAATAATAAAAATTAGCCAAGTTTAATTAAATTAATTGATTAACAACAATAATAAAAATTTAGTCAAGTTAATTAAATTAATTAATTAACAACAATAATAAAAAGTTAGTCAAGTTAATTAAATTAATTAATTAACAACAATAATAAAAAGTTGGTCAAGTTAATTAAATTAATTAATTAACAACAATAAAAGTTAGCCAAGTTAATTAAATTAATTAATTAACAACAATAAAAGTTAGCCAAGTTAATTAATTAATTAATTAACAACAATAAAAGTTAGCCAAGTTAATTAAATTAATTAATTAACAACAATAATAAAAAGTTAATTAATTGTTAACAACAATTATAAAAGTTAGTAATAATGCAAAAATTAAAAAGGTTAGTAACAATAATAGTATTAAAAGTTAGTTGTTAGTAAGTTAATAACAACAATAAAAAAAGGGGTTAGTAATAAACAAATAATAAACAAACAAGTAAAAATTAAAAGGGTTAGTAATTAATTCTGCAAGAACAAAATAAAAGGTTAGTGACCAAAGTGAAAGAAAATTGAAAAGATGAAGGATTAAATGAGAGTTGTACCCTTAAAAACTGAATTTGAAATTCTGGAAACGTGAAGAACAGAACGCACGCGCGCGGGGGGAGAGAAAAAAAAGGAAAAAAAAAAGGGTCAGAGAAGGTTTAGGTTTTCTGGAGAGGAAGAGAAGAGGGCCAGGGACCTAGGCTATAATTTTTTCTTTTTTCAAAACGGAGCTCTAAGCTTTTTTTTCTCATTTTCTCTCTGTGTTCAGCACAAAATTTGGGGGGCTATTTATAGAGGAAGTTTAGCTGAACTGTTGATGGATAAATTAATAAAAAATTTCAAACTTATCTCTTAAATTGGTAAAATGACAAGTTTAGTCCTTTACGTCTCTCAGCCTCTGGATAAGTTCCTGAAGCTTCTGATTTTGACAATTTTGTCGTTTTCTGTCAATTTGAGCCAAAAACGTCGGCAGGCTCAAAATTTTATGTGACAAACTGCCAAATGCTCCTGGAACTTTCAGAATTTGTCAATTTTGCCTGAAACTTCTTAATTTTGTCATTTTTACCTCAAACTTTTAAATTTTGTTATTTTTATGGAGTTTTCTTTTTTTTCTTTCAAACATACACATATACACACATATATCAAATCTTCACAAAACAAAACAAAAAAATATATATATATTTTAAACTAATTAAAAAAAATTTAGTAATAATAATAACAATAATAATAATAATAATACATTTTTTTTTTAATTTTTTTTTATTTAATTTTTTTTAAAATTATTTTAATGGCCGGACGAAATTGGGTGTCAACAATACTTTTGTCTTCTTTGTGTCTTATATTTATGGCTTTAACTCGTTTTTCCATAATAGTTCATGAGTTGTTAATTGCTATTTAACTTGTTAATAACCTTATTTTTATTTTGTTATACTTCTGTTCTGTGCAATTATTCTTCATGCATCAAAACCACGCATTAAACTATGCTAACTTTTTGGTCTTTCTAATAATAACTAGAAGTCTTGAAGTTTCACGATAGTAGATAATCAAACTCACTCATTGCATGTATACATTACATCAATCACATACATGTAGAGTCTAATAAAACAAATCTTACTTTAAAAAAGGTAAAATTGGACCTCAACACCGATATTCAACTCGGCTCCAAACAAGACTAATGGCAGAGCAAACCGAAGGTCGTCTCACAGATATTGAGTCCAAGATTGAAAGTATGGCCGAACAAATGAAACAATTAATGGAGCTAATCAAGGGGAAAGCAACCCAAGTCCCCGTCAAAGAACCATAAGATCCCACTTATCCTCCGGGATTCACCCCGCAACGAGTCTCAGTTCAAGAAAATCTATTTCAGGAATCAGGTCCGTCCGCTAGCATTCACCTGAAACAAGACACTGTATATGAAGAGAAGAAGACACTACCAAAGGAAGAAGGAGAATCTCAAAAGTTCGAAACAATAGAGATAAGACTTCGGGCCATTGAAGGAGGCACTATATTCGGATCTCTCTCAGTGGATGACCTTTGCTTAGTGCCCGATGTCGTAATCCCCTCAGACTTTAAGGTGCCAGACTTTGTGAAATATGACGGAACGAGTGATCCCATCACTCACATCACGTTGTTTCTAAGAAGACTACAACCACTCACAAAAGACGAAAAGGTGTGGATTGCACTTTTTCAAGAAAGTCTTACAAAATCAGCATTACAGTGGTATCCAAGTCAAGGTCTAAGAAACATTAAAACATGGAATGACCTTGCTCAGGCCTTCATCAGCAATTACAAACATGTTATGGACTTGGCCCCGGATCGCCAAACTCTCCAGAATATGGAAAAGAAAAAGCAAGAAACCTTCAAGGAATACGCTCAAAGGTGGAGGGACTTAGCTGCACAAGTTCAGCCACCCATGACGGAAAGAGAAATGGTTACTTTATTTGTTCAAACACTAAAGTATCCATATTACGACAAACACATTGGCAATTCGGCAACCAATTTCTCAGACGTTGTCATGTCTGGAGAACGAATTGAGCATGGGATTAGAACCGGAAAAATCACTGAGTCCTTTAATGATGCCATGAAAAGAGGAGGACCATCCAAAAGAAAGGATGAGGAAGTACAACAAATAGGGCGCGGAAGAGGGATTCCCCTCGTGGGTATTGTGGCTACCGGGCCTCGCCTATCCTATTTTGCCAATAGGCCCAATGATTATCCTCCCAATAGGCCCAACAATTATCCTCTCAACAGGCCTAATCAGTTACGGCCACCTGTTTCGACCCCTCCAGTACCTGCACAAAGACCAAGAGAAGTTTTTGCGCCAATTCCCATGACTTACACTGAGTTGTATCCAAAACTCATTGAAAGTCAACTTATCCGCCCAATTCCTACAAGGCCATTGGAACCTCCATACCCAAGGTGGTATGACCCTAACATAACTTGCCCATATCATGATGGCGTTCCGGGCCATGGCCTGGAAAATTGCATAGCATTGAAACGCATAGTCCAACAATTAATCGAGTCAAAATGGTTGGACTTTTCTGATGAACCGAATGTCACTCACAACCCATTGCCGCCTCATCAAGCTAAACCAGTCAATATGATAGAAGAACACCGGCTGATAAAGAAGTCAGTCAACGATATCATAACCCCTCTTAAGCATGTATATTCATGCCTTGTGAAAGAAGGGGTCATCATGGGAAAACCTTCTTTTGCACATTAAAAAGTTGAAGATGAGGAGTGGTGTGATTTTCATGACAGTAAGAGTCATTCCATCCAGGAATGCTCAGAATTCCGTAAAAGTCTACAAAGACTTATAGACTCATCCTCATCATTTTTATGTCAGATAAAGATGATGATGTAAATGTGATCATTAAAGAGCAAGAAGTCAATGCTATGCCAAGACCACTAGTCATACAAATTTCAAAACCTACTGTTAAGCCTTTAAGAATTCAACTCCCGAAGCCATTCCCCTACAAATCAGACAAGGCTGTTCCATGGAGTTATGGTTACACTTCCAACATCACATCAACTCCTTTAGAGGTTGGGAGCATGACTAGAAGTGGTCGGTGTTATTCTCCGGAGCAAATGAACAAGCTCCAATAAGATAAGAACGTTACAGACCCAACAAGTGGACCTCTTGATACAAATACATCCAAAGAGCAAGAGATGCCTCGAGCGGTAACAGATGAACAAGCTACTGAGTTTCTCAAACTCATAAAGCAAAGTGAGTACAGCATCGTGGAGCAATTAAACCGCCTGCTAGCAAAGATTTTCATACTTTCACTACTCTTAAGCTCTGATGCTCATCGAGAAGCCTTCCTCAAAGTCTTGAATAAGGCCTATGTTGAGCAAGATATTTTCGTGAATAATTTTGACCACCTCGTCAACAACATCACGGCACAGAATCTCATCACATTCACTGACGATGAGATACCAGCAGAAGGAATGGGTCACTCTAAGGCTCTACATATTTCGGTTAAGTACAAAGATTGAATTATAGGTAGAGTCCTTATTGATAATGGATCAGCTCTAAATGTAATGCCACTTGAAACCTTACACAAGCTTGGTATAGACCCATCATACCTCAACAACAGTCATATCGTCGTTCGAGCGTTTGATGGGACGAAGAGAGATGTTGTTAGAAAAATAGAGCTGCCAATAGGGATTGGCCCTCGTGTCTTCCACATCACATTCCAAGTTATGGATATTAATCCTTCTTATACTTGTCTGTTGGGAAGACCATGGATCCATATGGCAAGAGCAATCCCCTCTTCATTACATCAAAAACTGAAATTAATCATTGAAGGAAAACTAATAACAGTCTTTGCTGAAGAAGACATTCTGCTATCTCGACCTGCGGATGCTCAGTATGTCGAGGTCAATGAAGATATACCTGATTGCTTCTTCAGGTCTTTTGAAATTGTTAATGCTACCTATGTCGGTGAATATGAAGAAGAACCCGTGCCTAGCATCTCCAAAACAAGTCGCATGATTGCCAAACTCATGGTGAAAGGAGGATACTCATCGGGGTTAGGTTTGGGACAAGATTTACAAGGACTCCCAGAGCCATTGAAAATCTCTACAAATGAAGGGAAATACGGCCTAGGTTTCACACTGACAAGGCAAGACAAAATGAAGGCGATAGCTGAAAAGAGAGAAAAGAGGATTGCACGATTAACAGGGCATCCTCAAGAGGAAAGAAATATGGATATCCCTGACATCACTGAAACATTCGTGAGCGGTGGCTTAATTCCGAAAAATGACAATGAAGGCATGCTGACCATCAACATCAACAAGTCTTTTGAAAGTTTTTCTATTCAGGCAATAATCAGTGATTCACCCGAAGATGAGGAGCTCATTCAACCCTGTAGCCCACGGGATGTGCTGAACAATTGGGAGGCGATAGAACTGCCTGTTATAATCGAGAGCTTTTCAAAGTAATCTAATAGTAAAAACCTCCTAAAGAAAGGTTCAATTAATAGGGTGTAGTCTTTGCTTAAGTGAACCTTTTAGTTATTGCTTTTCATTCTAATAAATTTATGATTTATGCACACTATAAATAAAGTACCAGTTTGCATCCATCTCATTCTTACCATTTTCTCTTCTCTCCTTTTTCTCTCTAGTTAATGCAGACCTGAAACTCTCTTTGATGACAATGAAAGAATGAACTTTGATAATCCTGTAAACACTACCGACTCGGATGACGAAGATCTTCAAATATCTCCTAAGCTATTAAAAATGATCGAGCGAGATGAAAAAGAAAGAGCAACAAGTCAGGAACTAACTGAGGCATTCAACTTGGGAGGCAGTCAGGATGTAAAAGAAGTCAAGATTGGCACTTTATTTCCTCCTGAAGAGAAAGAAGAATTAGTCTACTTATTGAAGGAATATGTGGATGTATTTGCTTGGTCATACCAAGATATGCCTGGCCTAAGCTCAGACATAGTGCTACACAAAATACCCTTGAAGCCTGGGGCGAAGCCTGTCAGACAGAAGTTACGAAGATTAAAGCCAGATCTAATCTTGAGAGTAAAAGATGAGATTCGAAAGCTATGGGATGCAGGATTCCTTGGGGTCGCTGAATATACAGAATGGGTTGTTAACATCGTTCCAGTCAAAAAGAAAGAGAGTGGGAAACTAAGAGTTTGTCAGGACTACCGGCCCTTGAACGAGGCCAGTCCTAAAGATAACTTCCCACTTCCTCACATTGATACGCTGGTAGATAATACCGCAGGAAACTCCTACTTTTCCTTCATGGATGGCTTTTCTGGGTACAATCAAATCAAACTTGATCCAGATGATATGATAAAACTGCTTTTATTACCCTTTGGGGTACCTTCTACTATAAGGTGATGCCTTTTGGGTTAAAGAATGCTGGTGCTACATATCAAAGAGCCATGGTCGCGTTATTCCATGACATGATGCATAAAGAAATTGAAGTATATGTAGACGACATGATCGCCAAAACTTTCACTGCTGGGGGCCATCTAAAAGTGCTAAGAAAACTATTCGATAGTGTTAACACCCAATTTCGTCCGACCATTAAAAAAAAATTTTAAAAAAAATATGTTAAAAAAAAATTAAATAAAAAAATTAAATTATTATTATTATTATTATTATTATTACCAAAAATTAAAAATTTTAAATAAAAAAAAATTAAATTAAATTTTTTTTAGCTTATGGGGGGCATTTTTATTTTATAGAATTAGCTTTAAAATAATATATATATATATCTGTGTGTTTATTAGAAAGTTAAATTAATTGTTAATTATTATTTATTATTATTAAAAGCAAAAACAAAAAAAAAAAGAGAAAAATCTGGCCCTCTCCAGAGACTTCTCCCCTCTTTGTCTTTCTCCAGAGCCTTCTCGCTTCTTCTTTTCTTTCTACTTAACCAGCAATCAGAGCTCTCCCGGGCTCAGAACTCTCCCCCCCTCTCACAGACTTCTCCCTCCTCTAACCTCTCCCAGTACGCTCTAACTCTCCCTCTCTCCTCTCCCAGCAGCTCTCGCTCTCTCTTCTCCATCTCTCGGACGAAGCCTCTCGCTTCCCTCTCCCAAGCCACTCTGGCACCCTCTCTCTTCCGCCATGTCTCTCGACTCCTACATCGAGAAAGTGCTGTAGAGCCTCGAGGAGATATAGCAGCGAGTCGCCGAGCTCGCCTCCTAAATCACCCTCGATTTCGCCGCCGATCTCTTCCGAAGAATCCATCAGATCCCAGTAACCAGCTTGTAGATCGGGAACCGGCACCAGCTCATGATCCCGAAGGTAACCATCTTCGCGACACTTGAGTACGGTTCGTTTCTATCCCCTGTTTGCATCGTCAGTACCGGCTCGCTGGAGTTCCCGAAATGGAAAGCCACTAATGGCGGAGACAGCGGCTCGGACGATGATGAAGCCAAGGAGAACATCGATTCAGGCGAGGAAAAATAGGAGCTTCAGATCTAAAAAAAAAAGAAAGAACAAGAGCAGCACCAACAAACAGATGCCGCCGGCGAAACAGAGAAGAAGAACGAAGAACCCGTCAAAATTTTATTTTTTTTGGTAGAACTCTAGTTTACACCTTCATCTTTCCATATTTGTTCATATTAGTCACTAACCCTTTTCTTTTTGCAGGTCAGCCATTGATAGCATTTTTTTTATTATTTTTTGTCTGATTGTTTTATTGTCATTGGATTGTTTGTTTGATTGTCATTTGATTGTTTGTCTTCCGTTAAACCCACATAAAATATGAACAACTTACCCCCGTTAATTACAAACCAATACATTAGATGACGCGGAAGGAGTTATATATGTAATTAATGTAAAAAATTTGGAATAAGAAACTGATTAAAGAGAAATCATGGTAATATGCTTTGAAATAAAGAATCAATTGAGAATTAACAACCAATACATTCCAAATATAAGATTTTTACATACATGATATTATATATGGAGAATATCACAAAAATATACATTAATATGTATATGCATATTTATGCATAAGTTAATAATTCTACCTTTGATATTCTTCTATATATTTATGTATTTGTTTTGTACAAATTTGTCTGTATATTTCGTATATATTTGTCAAAATACATATATTGTGCATATTTGTACATTTGTGTTTTTACAATTTCTACGTACATTCTTGTTCATTCATGTTTGGTATGATATTTATTTATACATATATATATTCTACAATTACCACATACATAAAAGTATAAGCATCTTTTGACAAATTAATTTCTTTGTGTGTATATATATATATGTGTGTGTGTATGCATGATAGATTTTAATATGTGTTTAGTTTGCATTAGAAAAATATATAAATAAAATTTTTGCTTTAATTGTTATTAAAATAGATAATTATAATATAGAATTATACACTTGTGCCAAGTTTTATTTTAATAAAATAGAAATAAAGTTCACGTTCCCAAATCGAATGAATACAAATTTATTAGACACAATATACTTATCAAATATAGGTGTAATAGTTTTTTTATGAACCATAATTATATAACCCTATTTACCGTTTAAAAAAAAAAAAAAAGGGTGTCATTGTCAAAAAAATAATATGTTGAGATTTTTCAGCCATAAATTCACATGGATCAACTAAAATTTTATTTTATTTCAATTTTGAGTTGGATTTTTTTTTACGTTATATTTTTCTATCATTAAAATGATTAATTTGGGGTAAAAAAATATATATACCATAAAAATAAAAATTATATGTACTTTGAATCTATACATATTTACTTCTTTATAAAGAAAATAATTTATTAAAATTTTTCATCTCTTATTAATTCAAACTCTAATTTTTTTTTATATTAATAAAATTTTATCTAAAGAATTACTTTAAATTTTAGTAATTATGGATCAAATTATTTTAGTTAACCGTAGACTTTAAAATATTGATGCTATAAAAAATTAAATTAAATTTCATTAAATTCCATATCCGAATGATCCGGCAGGATCTACGGTTTGGAAAACATCTATTTTTTTAATTAAAATAAATTAAATAAATACAAAGATAAAAATCCATATTTACGATATGGATTAAATTATTTAAAATTTCGTCAAATTCCGTGTCCGGGTGACTCGGCAGAGTCCATGGTTCGAAATTAAAACTTCCGTGTCCGGGTGACTCGGCAGAGTCCATGGTTCGGAAATATCAAATTTTATACAAATTAATTACTGAAGACTTTTAAACCCGTCTTAATTTAAAAATCCACATCCGACTAATTCAGTTAAAATTTCTAGTTAGAAAATTAACTGAATATTTTTTTTTAAAGCAAAGCAAAACAAAATTGAAATCAACTAAGGTACCAATTTTTGCGCGTTTTAACAAAGTTGTTTTAACGTAACCGTACTCCCGAATCCCGAAACTCTCGCAGACCAATTTTAAGGTGTCCAATCGACCTGAGCGAAAACCGGTTGGTGGCGACTCCCGAAGACGGCTCGCACGTTGCCACAGCTTGGCGACTCCGCTGGGGACCCTTGTTAGTGAGTCAAGCCTAAAAGTTGATTTATTTTGTTCTGTTTTGTTTATTTTTATGTGGATTTATATGTTATATTTACTTATTCTAAACATGCATAATGCATTCACAATATGAAGCTCTATACCCGAGCTTCCTCAAATTGAACACAATTCTTTCTAAGCGGAATTGGTGTTGTTGTCCTTGTGAGGCCATGGTCTCCAAGCCTTCAACGGTTTCAAAGTAGCAAAGTAGTGTATTGCCTCCTGAGACGGTTAGTCTCTACATGGGCCCACGAAAAGCTACGACTCGAATTAATCCTTTCCTTACATAAACCCTAGAAGGTAAGGAATTGGGCTGTCACTATAATTTAGTGATGAGATTCGGGAACTACCCTCGGCCTTTTGATAAACCACCTTATGCATATAGAACTCCCCACTTAACCATAGAACTGACCACAGTATTCCTCCCATTTACCAACGCCATAAGCATGTCCTTGTTATGCTATGTTGTTGCTCTACACTTTTATTTTTTCGTGTCTTATATTTATGGTTTTAATTCATTTTTCCATAATAGTTCATGAGTTGTTAATTACTATTTAACTTGTTAATAACCTTATTTTTCTTTTGTTATACTTCCGTTCTGTGCAATTATTCTTCATGCATCAAAACCACGCATCAAACTATGCTAACTTTTTAGTCTTTCTAATAATAACTAGAAGTCTTGAAGTTTCACAATAGTTGATAATCAAGCTCACTCATTGCATACATCCATTACATCAATCACATGCACATAAAATCTGATAAAAATAATCTCATTGCATGCATTCCATTACATCAATCACGTGCATATAAATTTTGATAAAAACATAATCTCATTATGTATTGCATGCATCCATTGCATCAATCATATACATGTAAAATCTAATAAAATGAATCTCACTTTAAAAAGGTAAAATTGGATCTCAACACCAATATCCAACTCGGCTCCAAACAAGACTAATGGCAGAGCAAACCGAAGGATGCCTCACAAATATTGAGTCCAAGAGAAAACATGGCCGAGCAAATAAAACAATTAATGGAGTTAATCAACGGGAAAGCAACCCAAGTCCTCGTCAAAGAACCACAAGATCTCACTTATCCTCACGGATTCACTTAACAACGGGTCTCAGCTCAAGAAAAGCTTTTTCATGACTCAGGCCCATCTGATAACATTCATTTAAGGCACAATCCAATTTTTGAAGGAAAGAAGCCCCTGCTTAAAAAAGAAGAGGATACTAAAAAAAACTCGAGGCCATAGAAAAGAGATTTCGGGTCATTGAAGGAGGCACTATATTCTGATCTCTCTCAGTGAATGACCTCTGTTTAGTGCCAGATGTCGTAATCCCTTCAGACTTTAAGGTGCCAGACTTTGGAAAATATGATGGAACAAGTGATCCCATCACTCACATCACGTTGTTTATAAGAAGACTACAACCACTCACAAAAGACGAGAAAGTGTGGATAACACTTTTTCAAGAAAGCCTTACAAAGTCAGCACTACATTGGTATCTAAGTCAAGGTCCAAAGAACATCAAAACATGGAATGACCTCGCTCAGGCTTTCATCAATAACTACAAGCATGTTATGGACTTGGCCCCAGATCGCCGTACTTTCCAGAATATGGAGAAGAATGAACAAGAGACCTTTAAGGAATATGCACAAAAGTGGAGAGACTTAGCCATACAAGTTCAACCATCTATGATAGAAAGAGAACTAATCACCCTGTTTATCCAAACATTAAATAGACCATTTTATGAAAAACTATTTGGGAACACTTCAAGTAGCTTTTCAAATATGGTATTATCCGGAGAAAAGATTGAATTTGGAATCAAAACAGGAAAGTTGGTCGATTCTTCAATTGGAGGGTGTTTCAATGAAAGAAGCGAAGCTGTCCAAAACATCATCTCCAAGTCCTATGGTCTACTACCACTCATGTTATGAGTGAAATGATATCCTATTGAGACTGTAATCTTCAAGGCTCTCTTATCAACACCACATACCACTTATGGGAAGAAAGCTACTCAAGTCGATTCAATTTCCACAAGCTACAAACCTACTATCACCCATACCAATGGTAGCAAAAATCAAGTAGCATATTCTTCCAAGTTGGAATGACCCAAATGCCAAATGTGATTACCAAAAAGGTTCAATTGGGCATTCAACTGATAATTGTGTGGCACTGAAACTCAAGTTGGTCGAGTCCAAGTTGCTAGGCCATAATGTGATTGATAATTGAAAGTGAAGATTTTGAACTGGAATTACATTGATTTTGGAAGGGCTCCAAGTCAGATCCGACCTAACAATTCACACGCACTTTTGAATAACAGGGAATCCTTTGAATAAACTTGTATCTTTGAAAGCTTGCAAAAGTAATCTAATAGTAAAAATCTCCTAGATTTAGTCCAGAATCTAGGGTGTAGTCTTTGCTAAATGGACACCTGGTAATTCTTTTTGTTCTCCAACAAAAAGATTTAATATGTGCATTCTACCACTTTTTACTTAAAATTCCATTTTTACGTCCACATATTCTACCACTTTCTACCAAAAAAATTCCATTTTTACATCTATCTCTCACTCTTTGCCATTACACTACCCATTATTGCCATCACATTTTACTTTCTAAATGATACTACTCGTGGGTGAAAATAAAAAGTTAAGGGAAATTTGATAGTAGTGATCTTGAAAGTGCTGCCAAATCTAGTAAGAAGGATTTCAAATGTTGCACCTCAACTCTCAAAAAGCAATTCATAGTGGTTATCAACATTCTTGCAAGAAGTCCGGGGTTAGCTTCCAAAAAAGTTAGCTATCATATTAAATGACTTCAATCGCCTCCCAATTCTCACAAATACTCAACACAAAAAAAAAAAAAAAGGTTATCGGTTCTCCGCAACACAAACTCCAAAAAGGAAAGAAGTTTTTCCCTTCCATCAAAAGCCATTAAAGGGAAAATTCAAAACCAAAAAAAAGACTGAGAGCAAGCACAAGCAAGAGAAGCCACTTGTGTCATCTCACTTCAAGAGGGCTATGATCTCGGTTCTCCGCAATACAAACTCCAAAAAGGAAAGAAGTTTTTCCCTTCCATCAAAAGCCATTAAAGGGAAAATTCAAAACCAAAAAAAAAAAAAAAGACTGAGAGCAAGCACGAGCAAGCAAAGCCACTTGAGTCATCTCATTTCAATAGAGTTATCAAGTATGTCATCACCATAGCTCACACAAAAAAAAAAAACAACAAAAACAAAAAAAAAGAAACAAAAAAAAAAGAAAAGAAAAGAGGCTCAAGTTAGAGCAAAAGAAAGAAAAAGAAAAAGTGAGCTATGGATTCTAGACTGAAAACCTGCAAAGGCGGTTTAGAAAACAAGACTGACCCTCAAACCAAGCGTACACAAAGACCACGATAGTTGGGGGGCAACAGTTGAGGTCTAACTTTCTGGAAAGAGTGGCAAGTTTGAGGTCATCACTATTGAGTTTTTCACCATAATCAAATTTGCTCACGAGTAGTATTAAAAGACCCTTCTTTCACACCACTTAAACTTAACTTTCCTCAGACCGAACATCCTCATTCAGTTAAAATACTATCATTGTGAATCATGTTTCTACCTTATTTAATACTGCTCATGAGTAGTATTAAAAGACCCTTCTTCCACACCACTTAAACTTAACTTTCCTCAGACCGAACATCCTCACAGTTAAAAGACTATCATTGTGAATCATGTTTCTAACTTATTTAATACTGCTCACGAGTAGTATTAAAAGACCCTTCTTTCACACCACTCAAACTTAACTTTACTCAGACCTAATATTTACCTTTTAATATCATTCTCATTCAGCTAAAAGCCTGCAACAAAACAAAAAAAAAACATTCAAACTTAATTTTCCTCACACCTAACAGTTACCTCTCGATATCATCCTCATTCAGCTAAAAGGCTATTCTTGTGAATCATGTTTCTACCTTATTGCCTTGCACAGTTTATGTCTTCGAGTTGGAAAGGGAAGAATGGCAGGATATTTTAATTAAAAACAAAGGCCGTAAATTATTTTGTCAAGCTTTGCAAATTGATGAAAGTTTTTCTTTAAGGCCAAACCATTATTCATTAATGTGTGTAGACTTAAAAGTGAGGAGATAGCTTGAGACTTTCTTTAAGAAGATGTGGTTCTTGTAAGAGAAATTTACGATCAAGTGCCATCACAAAGGTCTAGAAATGCTCGACCTTCTGTTAAAGGCGAGGTGATACATTTTATCCACATAAACACCGTATTCAGGGGGGGCAAAGTAGTCTCTACTAAGCATAAGAAGAGTACTGCCAAGAAAGAAACTCAACAGACAAGGGGGCAAGTCCTATGGATCAAAACTTGAGCTCAAGGAAGAGCAATCATTCAGACTATAACATGGGAATAAGTAAGTGTCGGCACGGCCACAAGAAAATGGGCAAAGATACATTGGAAGATAAGCCTTCGATGATATGAAATCCATAACAGGGACAATTGTCCAGAGAGGCATAAAGTATGAGGCGGGCGAACATTAAAGAAATTGAGGCCAAAATTCAAGAATAAGTCAAGGAAAGGGGATTTTGAAAAGAGTTGGGCTTTTGAGATAATGGACAAGAGCTGGAAAGCATAAAGAGATTCAATGATAGTCCAAGAAGGCAATTACAAAGACGATCCATTAAAGCAAAGATATGAAAAACTAAATCCAAAACAAAAAAAAGAAACATCAGTTACGCATGCTCTGCATTCATGCATTTCACATCATGCATGCATGGCTTTTACATAACAGGAATCAAATGGAAAGCATATTCGCAGCATGATGGCAGCAGTATAAGCTGACATCTCAATGACATCAGCTCTTACCAATCTATCACTGGATACACAGCTGATATACTGGACCCAGCCCCATCAGCAATTCAAGGATAAAGTAGACAATATTGTCAAAAGCCTGGCTACCGATTCAATAATCGAGGCTACACCTGGAAGGATAGGATTGACGCCAGCTTAGCAGTATCCAAGATAAGAGATAGCTATGGTCAAAAATAAGGCAGACATCAAGAAATATTGTCGTTGAAAACTTTGTCAAAAGTGGACAAAAGATTCAATAATCAAGGACTGGATCGACGTCAGCTGGATGGAATATCAAAGATAAGAAATATCATTCACATCAAAATAAAGTAGGATCCACTTTTCCGGTTAAGCGGCGGATACGGTACTCCGTGACTCTAAAGTCGGTTCTCTCAGTTGCCCATAATAACTGATTCTTTCCTCTCTTCATTCTTTTACTTCCCTCTAGAAAATGGATCTTACTCTTTCTGTCTTACGAAAATATTTTCCTTCTCTCCCAATGAACATTCTTAAAAAGATCTACCAAGTTCGCTGTGAACGATTAAGAGTTCTGATGCACAAAGGAATCCCTAAAGATGTACGATGGTTAATCGAAGCTAAGGTTCGTCTGGCAGGTGAAATCCCAGAGGCATTTGTGTCTCACATGCCTGGTATAGGCAGAAGCTCTTATGCCAAAAAGCGAAGAGCGAAAAGGTTACGAGTCTGCCACAAATGTGGACGGTGGACTTGTAATACTAAATGTCGTTCTTTAGGAATGATCTCCGATAATCGAGAAGATAAAATACGATTCATCAAGAATGGCCTGAGTAAGGACTCATTGGATGATATCCAATTGACTCTTGAGACGCATTCTTGTGGATCAGTGCAACGCGAACTTCTTGGTTTATGGAGCATTTTTCATAAAGAACGAGAACGATACAGTCCCGGGAATTTGACTGTAAACGACCCTGTTTGCCAGCTTGTAAGAAAACTGGATGGGAAGTAAATCCTCGACTCATAGAAGCCGTTAATGCCGTTACTGGACGTAAAGCCAGTGGAAGATGTGAGCCACAGTCACAATTACTGTACATACAATTTGTCATATTTGGAAAAATTTGCATTTTCTTTTGACAATAATGTACTTACTCCCATAAGTGTAATCAACACGTTATCCTTTCATCACTATAAATGCATGTTCTTCTTTCCGATTAAGCAGCGGATACGATACTCCGTAACTTCCAAAGTCGGTTGTTTCAGAGTCCTTTCCCTCATCCATTAAATTCTTCTTTCGTCAATGGATTCTACTCTTTCTACCCTGCGAAAGTACTTTCCTTCTCTTCCAATAAATGTTCTTAAAAAGATCTACCATGCTAGATGTGAAAGAATCAGAGTTCTTATACGCAAGGGCGTTCCTGACAATGTGAAGTGGATAATTGAAGCTAAGGTCTATTTGGCTGGTGAAGTTCTAGATGCATTTATGCCCCGCATGCCCGGTTTAGGTAAAAGCCGTTATGCCAAAAGGCGAAGAGCAAAGAGACTAGGCGTGTGTTATAAATGTGGGCGATGGAATTGTAATACTAAATGTCGCTCTTTAGGATACATCTCCACAAATTGTGAAGATAAAAGAAAATTCATTACGAATGGCCTGCGTAAGGAATCTCTGGAAGAGATCCGAGAGACTCTTGAAATGCATTCTTGTGGAAAAGTGCAAGGTGAAATTATCGGTTTATGGAGGACTTACCATAAAGAACGAGACCGTTACAGTCTTGGGAATGTGACTTTAAACGACCCTGTTTGTCAGTTTGTAAGAAAACTGGATGGGAAGCAAATCCCCGACTTATAGAAGGCATTGAAGCCATTACTGGACATAAATCAGTGGAAGATGAGAGCCACAGTCATGATTGCTGTACATATAAGCTGTCATTTGTCTTTTCTTTTGACAATAATGTACTTGCTTCTGTAAGTGTAATTAACGCATTATCCCTTTCATCAATATAAATATGTGTTAGTTATTTCCGTTTCCTACAATCACTAATTTCTTTCTTTGCCTCCTTCATCAATGGAGTCTTCTCTTTCCGCCCTACGAAAGTATTTTCCTTCCTTCCCAATAAATGTTCTTAAAAAGATTTATCAAGCTAGATGTGAACGACTCAGAGTATTTATACACAAAGGCATTCCTGATAATGTGCGGTGGCTAATCGAAGCTAAGGTTCGTTCAGCTGGTGAAGTTCCAGAAGCGTTCTTTCCCCGTATGCCCAGCTTTGGTAAAAGCGCTTATGCCAAAAAAAGAAGAGCAAAGAGGCTAGGCGTTTGTCATAATTGTGGATGGTGGATTTGCGGCAATAAATGTCGTTCTCCAGGAGTGATCACCAGAAATCGTAATGATAGAATAAGATTCATTAAGAATGGCTTGCGTAAGGAATCTCTAGAAGATATTCGAGGGGTTCTTGAAGCACATTCTTGCGGAATAGTGCAATTTGAGATTGTTGGATTATGGATAATTTTCCAAAAAGAGCGAGATCATTATAGTCTTGGGAATCTGACTTTAAACGACCCAGTTTGCCAGTATGTGAGAAAACTGGATGGGATGCAAATCGCCGATTCATAGAAGGCATTGAAGCCGTTACTGGATGCAAAATCAGTGGAAGACGTGGACCAAAGTCACGATTACTGTACATGCTAGCTGTCGCTTTTGAAATTATCCTCCCAATAATGTACCCACTCCTGACATGAGGTACAGTTATGACTACTGCATATAGTTGCCACTTTTGAAATTTTCCTTCTCATCCGACAATCACGTGCCTACTCCTGATGTAAGCTACAGTCACGACTACTGTGTATGCTAGTTGCTTTTGAAATTTTCCTCCTCTTTTGACGATAATGTACCCATTCCTAACATGAGTCATAGTCACGATTAATATGTATAACTGTCACTTTTGAAAATTTTCTCCTTTTCCGACAATAATATATCCACTCTTGAAAATAAAATTATCTCTTCATCTCTATAAATATATCCTCTTTTCTCCTTCTCTCACAAGGGTGAGGATAGGAATGGAGAAAACCCCAACTCGTAAATCCCGAAGTATTTTTGTATTCTCTGGGGCTTTTCCTGGAAAAGATGAAGAGTATTTAAAGGCAGCCAACCATTTGGGTAGAGTATTAGCTGAGCGAAAAATACATTTAGTTTATGGAGGAGGTAGTGTCGGATTAATGGGAGGTGTAGCATCAGCAGCATCTTTAGGAGGAAGCCAGGTTCTGGGTATTATCCCTGCATCTCTGAAATCGGTTTCTGGGGGCACGATTGGAGAAGAGCTAGTGGTTAAAAATCTGCAAGAGCGCTTGTTACAAATGCTTTTTAATGCTGATGCTTTTATCGCTCTACCAGGTGGCTTTGGCACATTAGGAGAAGTCTTCCAAATCGCTTCCATGGCCCAACTTAATTTGCATCAAAAACCCATTGGGCTATTAAATGTTAACTATTTCTTCGCGGGTCTATTATCTTTTATGAATCGTGCTGTGAAGCAGAAGTTTATCCCTGAGGCAGCACGGCGAATTTTGATATCTGCAACAACTGTTGAAGAATTGCTAGATAAAATGCAAGCTTTTGTTCCTGAACCAGATCCAGCGATGATCCAAATAGACTGGGCACGACAGTCTTTCCCAACAGTTCCGTCCCATAATTGTCCTTTACTCGGCCTGTTGAAGCATTGTTGAAGAAGAAGCGATATGATCCATTTTTCTTGTCCTTTAGTTTTATTATCAGCATTTTCTTTCGTGTTTCAGTTTTTCTTTTCAGGAAATTTCGTTATCTTATAAGATAGTTTCGTCCATGCTGATATTAAAACCATGGGACAATGCCTTTAGGTTGGAATGGCTGAGTAAAGAGTAATTTTTATTACTCTTGAGACGCATCCTATTAGGTCTACTAGGCATAACATTTTGGGGCAGTTCAGCTTCAACCTTGTTTGGATGACATATCTCACAAGGGAATCTATATTTACTGAAGAAAATATTAGATGAACCTTGGATATTGATTTCAAATATCCGTTCCCTTTACATAATTTGTCAGTGTTATTGTCATCATCAAGATTTACTCATTTTAGCAAAGTCTAAATTTTTGCACTCGCCTATTATGAAGATCCACACTTTCGAAGAAAATTATTCCAATTTCAATTGCTTTCATATAAATTTCGCTCGAGGTTCTAAGGAGAGTTCCTTAAGCCTCATTCAATCAAATTTCCAACGATAGGAAAGTTCCTATCATCGAGGTTCTAAGGAGAGTTCCTTAAGCCTCATTCAATCAAATTTTCAACGATAGGAAAGTTCCTATCGTCGAGGTTCTAAGGAGAGTTCCTTAAGCATCATTCAATCAAATTTTCAACGATAGGAAAGTTCCTATCGTCGAGGTTCTAAGGAGAGTTCCTTAAGCCTCATTCAATCAAATTTCCAACGATAGGAAAGTTCCTATCGTCGAGGTTCTAAGGAGAGTTCCTTAAGCCTCATTCAATCAAATTTTCAACGATATGAGAGTTCCTATCGTCGAGGTTCTAAGGAGAGTTCCTTTAACCTCATTCAATCAAATTTTCAACGATAGGAAAATTCCAATCGTCGAGGTTCTAAGGAGAGTTCCTTAAGCCTCATTCAATCAAATTTTCAACGATAGGAGAGTTCCTATCGTCGAGGTTCTAAGGAGAGTTCCTTAAGCCTCATTCAATCAAATTTTCAACGATAGGAGAGTTCCTATCGTCGAGGTTCTAAGGAAAGTTCCTTAAGCCTCATTCAATCAAATTTCCAATGATAGGACAGTTCCTATCGTTGAGGTTCTAAGGAGAGTTCCTTAAGCCTCATTCAATTAAATTTCCAACGATAGGAAAGTTCCTATCGTTGAGGTTCTAAGGAAAGTTCCTTAAGCCTCATTCAATTAAATTTCCAACGATAGGAAAGTTCCTATCGTCGAGGTTCAAGGAGAGTTCCTTAACCTCATCCAATCAATTTTACTTTCAACGATAGGAAAGTTCCTATCGTCGAGGTTCAAGGAGAGTTCCTTAACCTCATTCAATCAATTTTACTTCCAATGATAGGAAAGTTCCTATCGTCGAGGTTCAAGGAGAGTTCCTTAACCTCATTCAATCAATTTTACTTTCAACGATAGGAAAGTTCCTATCGTCGAGGTTCAAGGAGAGTTCGTTAACCTCAAACAATCAATCAATCAGTCCATCTTACAATGATAGGAGCTTTCCTATCGTAGAGGTTCTAAGGACCTTTCCTTAACCTCAAACAATCAATCAATCAGTCCATCTTACAACGATAGGAGCTTTCCTATCGTAGAGGTTCTAAGGACCTTTCTTTTAACCTCAAACAATCAATCAACCAGTCCATCTGACAACGATAGGAGCTTTCCTATCGTAGAGGTTCTAAGGACCTTTGCTTAAACCTCAAACAATCAATCAACCAGTCCATCTTACAACGATAGGAGCTTTCCTATCGTAGAGGTTCTAAGGACCTTTCCTTAACCTCAAACAATCAATCAACCAGTCCATCTTACAACGATAGGAGCTTTCCTATCGTAGAGGTTCTAAGGACCTTTCCTTAAACCTCAAACAATCAATCAACCAGTCCATCTTACAACGATAGGAGCTTTCCTATCGTCGAGGTTCTAAGGTCCTTTCCTTAAACCTCAAACAATCAATCAACCAGTCCATCTTACAACGATAGGAGCTTTCCTATCGTCGAGGTTCTAAGGACCTTTCCTTAAACCTCAAACAATCAATCAACCAGTCCATCTTCAACGATATGAGCTTTCCTATCGTCGAGGTTCTAAGGACCTTTCCTTAACCTCAAACAATCAATCAATCAGTCCATCTTACAATGATAGGAGCTTTCCTATCGTAGAGGTTCTAAGGACCTTTCCTTAAACCTCAAACAATCAATCAACCAGTCCATCTTACAACGATAGGAGCTTTCCTATCGTCGAGGTTCTAAGGACCTTTCCTTAAACCTCAAACAATCAATCAACCAGTCCATCTTACAACGATAAGAGCTTTCCTATCGTAGAGGTTCTAAGGACCTTTCCTTAACCTCAAACAATCAATCAATCAGTCCATCTTACAACGATAGGAGCTTTCCTATCGTAGAGGTTCTAAGGACCTTTCCTTAAACCTCAAACAATCAATCAACCAGTCCATCTTACAACGATAGGAGTTTTCCTATCGTAGAGGTTCTAAGGAGCTTTCCTATCATAGAGGTTCTAAGGACCTTTCCTTAACCTCAAACAATCAATCAATCAGTCCATCTTACAACGATAGGAGCTTTCCTATCATAGAGGTTCTAAGGACCTTTCCTTAAACCTTAAAACCAACCAAATCAATTTCTTTTCGACGGTAGGAAGGTTTCTATCGTAGAGGTTCTAAGGTAGGGCCCTTAACCTCGATCAATCAATCAATTTTTATTTAACAATAGGAGAGTTCCTATCGCAGAGGTTCTAAGAAAGTTCCTTAACCTCAGGATTTAGGCGGCGAGAAAGTTTTCAATGCCTAGCTAAGCCGGACGAAATTTGGTAACGACTTTGCATACATCATGTCCCATGAAGCATGCAAAGGGGGGCAGCTGTTGACACCTAATTTCGTCCGACCATTAAAAAAAAAATTAAAAAAAAATGTAAAAAAAAAATTAAATAAAAAATTAATTAAAAAAATTAAATTATTATTATTATTATTATTACCAAAAATTAAAAATTTTAAATAAAAAAAATTAAATTAAATTTTTTTTTAGCTTATGGTGGCCATTTTTGTTTTATAGAATTAGCTTTAAAATAATATATATATATATATCTGTGTGTTTATTAGAAAGTTAAATTAATTGTTAATTATTATTTATTATTATTAAAAGCAAAAAAAAAAAAAAAGAGAAAAATCTGGCCCTCTCCAGAGACTTCTCCCCTCTTTGTCTTTCTCCAGAGCCTTCTCGCTTCTTCTTTTCTTTCTACTTAACCAGCAATCAGAGCTCTCCCGGGCTCAGAACTCTCCCCCCTCTCACAGACTTCTCCCTCCTCTAACCTCTCCCAGTACGCTCTAACTCTCCCTCTCTCCTCTCCCAGCAGCTCTCGCTCTCTCTTCTCCATCTCTCGGACGAAGCCTCTCGCTTCTCTCTCCCAAGCCACCCTGGCACCCTCTCTCTTCTGCCATGTCTCTCGACTCCTACATCGAGAAAAGTGCTGTAGAGCCCCGAGGAGATATGGCAGCGAGTCACCGAGCTCGCCTCCTAAATCACCCTCGATTTCGCCGCCGATCTCTTCCGAAGAATCCATCAGATCCCAGTAACCAGCTTGTAGATCGGGAACCGGCACCAGCTCATGATCCCGAAGGTAACCATCTTCGCGACACTTGAGTATGGTTCGTTTCTATCCCCTGTTTACATCGTCAGTACCGGCTCGCTGGAGTTCCCGAAATGGAAAGCCATTAACGGCGGAGACAGCGGCTCGGACGATGATGAAGCCAAGGAGAACACCGATTCAGGCGAGGAAAAATAGGAGCTTCAGATCTAAAAAAAAAAGAAAGAACAAGAGCAGCACTAACAAACAGATGCCGCCGGCGAAACAGAGAAGAAGAACGAAGAACCCGTCAAAATTTTATTTTTTTTGGTAGAACTCTAGTTTACACCTTCATCTTTCCATATTTGTTCATATTAGTCACTAACCCTTTTCTTTTTGCAGGTCAGCCATTGATAGCATTTTTTTTATTATTTTTTGTCTGATTGTTTTATTGTCATTGGATTGTTTGTTTGATTGTCATTTGATTGTTTGTCTTCCGTTAAACCCACATAAAATATGAACAACTTACCCCCGTTAATTACAAACCAATACATTAGATGACGCGGAAGGAGTTATATATGTAATTAATGTGAAAAATTTGGAATAAGAAACTGATTAAAGAGAAATCATGGTAATATGCTTTGAAATAAAGAATCAATTGAGAATTAACAACCAATACATTCCAAATATAAGATTTTTACATACATGATATTATATATGTAGAATATCACAAAAATATACATTAATATGTATATGCATATTTATGCATAAGTTAATAATTCTACCTTTGATATTCTTCTATATATTTATGTATTTGTTTTGTACAAATTTGTCTGTATATTTCGTATATATTTGTCAAAATACATATATTGTGCATATTTGTACATTTGTGTTTTTACAATTTCTACGTACATTCTTGTTCATTCATGTTTGGTATGATATTTATTTATACATATATATATTCTACAATTACCACGTACATAAAAGTATAAGCATTTTTTGACAAATTAATTTCTTTGTGTGTATATATATATATGTGTGTGTGTATGCATGATAGATTTTAATATGTGTTTAGTCTGCATTAGAAAAATATATAAACAAAATTTTTGCTTTAATTGTTATTAAAATAGATAATTATAATATAGAATTATACACTTGTGCCAAGTTTTATTTTAAGAAAATAGAAATAAAGTTCACGTTCCCAAATCGAATGAATACAAATTTATTAGACACAATATACTTATCAAATATAGGTGTAATAGTTTTTTTATGAACCATAATTATATAACCCTATTTACCGTTTCAAGAAAAAAAAAACAAAAGGGTATCATGGTCAAAAAAATAATATGTTGAGATTTTTCAGCCATAAATTCACATGGATCAACTAAAATTTTATTTTATTTCAATTTTGAGTTAGATTTTTTTTTACATTATTTTTTTCTATCATTAAAATGATTAATTTGGGGTAAAAAAAAATATATACCATAAAAATAAAAATTATATGTACTTTGAATCTATACATATTTACTTCTTTATAAAGAAAATAATTTATTAAAATTTTTCATCTCTTATTAATTCAAACTCTAATTTTTTTTATATTAATAAAATTTTATCTAAAGAATTACTTTAAATTTTAGTAATTATGGATCAAATTATTTTAGTTAACCGTAGACTTTAAAATATTGATGCTATAAAAAATTAAATTAAATTTCATTAAATTCCATATCCGAATGATCCGGCAGGATCCACGGTTTGGAAAACATCTATTTTTTTAATTAAAATAAATTAAATAAATACAAAGATAAAAATCCATATTTACGATATTGATTAAATTATTTAAAATTTCGTCAAATTCCGTGTCCGGGTGACTCGGCAGAGTCCATGGTTCGAAATTAAAACTTCCGTGTCCGGGTGACTCGGCAGAGTCCATGGTTCGGAAATATCAAATTTTATACAAATTAATTACTGAAGACTTTTAAACCCGTCTTAATTTAAAAATCCACATCCGACTAATTCAGTTAAAATTTCTAGTTAGAAAATTAACTGAATATTTTTTTTTAAAGCAAAGCAAAACAAAATTGAAATCAACTAAGGTTCCAATTTTTGGGCGTTTTAACAAAGTTGTTTTAACGTAACCGTACTCCCGAATCCCCAAACTCTCTCAGACCAATTTTAAGGTGTCCAATCGACCTGAGCGAAAACCGATTAGTGGCGACTCCCGAAGACGGCTCGCACGTTGCCACAGATAGACTTCGTAAATATCAACTAAAGTTGAATCCTGCCAAATGTATTTCCGGAGCCTCTTTAGAAAAGTTATTGGGTTTCATGGTAAGCAAATATGGGATTCGAGTTGACCCAAGTAAAGTTAAGGCTATACAAGAAATGCAACCCCCGAAAACTCCAAAACAAGTAAGAAGTTTTCTGGGCAGAATCAACTTCATAGCAAGATTCATATCACAATTGACGTCCAAGTGTGAACCTCTTTTCAAATCACTAAAGAAGAACAATCCGATCGAGTGGAATAACGAATGCCAAGAAGCATTCGAGAAAATCAAGCAATATCTATCAAATCCACTAGTCTTGGTACCACCTCGATCTGGAGAACCGTTGATTCTATATTTATCCATACAGGATTCTTCATTAGGATCTGTATTGGGTCAACGTGATGAGACAGGCAAGAAAGAGCATGCAATTTACTATTTAAGCAAGAAACTTACCACATATGAAGCGAAATACTCAATAGTAGAAAAGTCCTGTTGTGCCCTTGCATGGGTAGCACACCGACTATGACACTATATGCTCAACAACACCACATTGATGATCTCCAAGACTGATCCCATTAAGTACAATTTTGAGAAACCCGCTTTATCAGGCAGGATTGCAAAATGGCAAATGCTGTTGTCTGAATACGACGTACAGTATGTAACCCAAAAAGCTGTAAAAGGGAGTGTGATTGCTGAATATCTGGCTGATAGAGCATTGGATGATTATGAGCCAATGAGAATGGACTTTCCTGATGGAGATATAATGACGATAAAACAGGAAGTCTCTGAAGATGATGAAACATGGAAAATGGCATTCGATGGAGCATCTAATGCTTTGGGACAAGGGATTGGAGCTATACTCATATCTCCAAGCGGAGAGCAGTTTCCTCTCACAGCAAAAATTACATTTCCTTGTACCAACAATATAGTAGAATATGAGGCATGTACTATGGGACTCCAAATGGCACTGGAATTGAAAGTACGAGATCTGCGAGTTTATGGGGATTCTGCATTAGTCATATATCAAATCAATGGAGAATGGGAGACAAGGGATTCAAAATTGATCCCTTACCAAAAGCTCATACTAGACTTGGCTCGAAAATTTAACAGTATAAGCTTCCATCATCTTCCAAGGGAAGATAATCAAGTTCTGGACGCTTTAGCTACTTTAGTTTCTATGTACAAGATAAGCGACCCTGAGCATACTCCTGTGTTCGAAATGAAAATAATAGATTCCCCAACTTATTGCATGAGCATCGAAGAAGAATTGGATGGGAAACCTTGGTATCACGATATCAAGAAATACCTCCAAGAACGAGTGTATCCACCAGAAGCATCAGAAAATGACAAGAAATTTCTACGAAGATTGTCAATGGGTTTTCTTTTAAACTTAGACATACTTTATAAGAAAACCCCAGACTCGATGCTACTTCGCTGTGTAGATGCTCATGAAGCATGAAAGATCATGGAAGAAATTCATTCTGGAATGTGTGGAGCACACACTATTGGTCATACTATGGCAAGACAAATAATGAGGGCTGGCTACTATTGGCTCACATTGGAAAGTGATTGCATCAATCACGTAAGAAAATGTCACAAATGCTAAATATATGCCAACAAGATCCAGGCTCCACCTGCTCCTCTTAATGTAACAGCAATACCTTAGCCTTTTGCCATGTGGGGAATTGACGTCATTGGAGCCATTACCCCCAAAGCTTCTAATGGTCACAAATTCATCCTAGTGGCAATAGACTACTTCACTAAATGGGTGGAAGCTGTGTCTTATGCAAATGTAACTCAAAATGTGGTATGCCGGTTCATTAAGAAAGAAATCATTTGTCGCTATGGGCTGCCAGAATGTATCATCTCAGACAATGCCACGAACTTGAACAATGCAATGATGCAGACTTTGTGCCAACAATTCAAGATCAAGCATCTCAATTCGGCACCTTATCGACCGATGATGAATGGTGCAGTAGAAGCGGTCAATAAAAATATCAAGAGAATTATTGAAAAGATGATCGTCACTTACAAGGACTGGCATGAGATGTTACCTTTTGCACTACATGCTTATAGAACTTCTACGCGTACTTCTACTGGAGCAACACCTTTTTCTATGGTATATGGCATTGAGGCTGTATTGCCCATTGAAGTTGAAATTCCTTCATTAAGGGTACGAATGGATACTCAATTAAAAGAAGCAGAATGGGTCAAGGCTAGATACCAGCAATTAAACCTAATTGATGAAAGAAGAATGATAGCCCTCTGCCATGGGCAGCTTTATCAAAGGAGGATGATTCACGCTTACAATAAAAAGGTTCGCCCACGGCAATTTCACGAGGGTGACATAGTGCTCAAGAAAATTCTACCCATTCAGCATGATTCTAGAGGAAAATGGACACCAAATTATGATGGGCCATATGTCGTGAAGAAAGCATTTTCACGAGGGGCTCTAATTCTGACAGAAATGGATGGATGAGAGTTACCAAAGTCAGTAAATTCAGATTCAGTAAAGAAATACTTTGCATAATGAAGAAATTTTCGGACAGAAGGGAAGAAGTGGATACAGGGTTACCAAAGTCTATTTGATCAAAGTTGTCAAAGAGAGCGTTCTTCCCTCACACTTTCATTGTTATTCATCTGTACCCAAGACTTCTATATTCTCTTACCCATAAATAAAAAGCCAATTCTCTTTAGCTTTCCTTTGATTCTCACATTCAATTTTTATATTCCCTTGTTCAAAAAATGAAAAGTCATTTCTCTCTAGTTCTTTTTCTTCAAATCTCACATTCTTGCTGGCTTCAAGTGTGCAATAAATTGTGACTTTTGTAGGAAGAATAGTAATAATTAAAACTCATCAAAAAGCAAAGACCGTAGATTACTTTGATAAGCTTTATGAATTAAAACAGGTAAGATTAAGGTCCTGCTTTGTGAACGGCATAGAACATTGGCTAACAAAGAATAAGGAGTGACAAATCTTCGGGAGATAGCCTTGGTAATTGCCTGGATGATCGCTTCAGAAGTCTTAGCATGATCATGTCAGCAAGAAAGAATCATACTCACGAATATTTCAACAGGGACAATTATCCAGATAAGCATAAAGTGTGAAGCGGACGAACGTCAAGGAAATCGAGGCCAAAATTCAAGAACAAATCAAGGAAAACTTTTTGAAGGGGTTTTTAAAAAGAGTCGAGTTTTTGAGGCAATGGAGAAGAGCTGGGAAGCATAAAGAGATTCAATGATAGTCCAAGAAGAAAATCACAAAGGGGATCCAGTAAAGCAAAGACATGAAGAACTAGATCCATCCAAAAAACCCAAAAAAAAAAAACCATCAGTTACACATGCTCTGCATTCATGCATTTCACATCATGCATGCATGGCCTTTGCATAACAGGGACCAAACGGGAAGCACATTCACGGCACAGTTACAGTAGTATAAGCTGATATCTCAATGACATCAGCTCTTACCAGTCCATCACTGGATGCACAGCTAATACGCTGGACCAACCCGCATCAGGAATTCAAGGATAAGGTAGACAATATATCAAAAGCCTAGCAATCGATTCAATAATCGAGACTACACCTGGAAGGATAGGATTGACGTCAGCTAGTAGTATCCAAGATAAGAGATAGCTATGGCCAAAGATAAGGCAGATGTCAAGAAATATTGTCATTGACAATTTGTCAAAAGCTGGTAATGGATTCAATAATCGAGGCTACACCTGGAAGGACAGGATCGACAATAAGAGATAGCTATGGCCAAGGATAAGGCAGATGTCAAGAAATATTGTAGTTGATAATTTGTCAAAAGCTGACAATGGATTCAATAATCGAGGCTTCATGCACAAGGACAAGATCGACGTCAGCTCGACGGAATATCAAAGATAAGAAATATTGTCAAAACGTTGGCTCCATTTTTCCGGTTAAGTGGCGGATACGGTACTCCGTGACTCTCAAGTCGGTTCTCTCAGTTGCCCATAATAACTGATTCCTTCCTCCATTCTTTCTTTTACTTCCCGCTAGAAAATGGATCCTACTCTTTCTCCCTTGCGAAAATATTTTCCTTCTCTCCCAATGAACATTCTCAAAAAGATCTACCGAGTTCACTGTGAACAATTAAGAGTTTTGATGCACAAAGGAATCCCTGAAGATGTACGGTGGTTAATCGAAGCGAAGGTTCGTCTGGCAGGTGAAATCCCAGAGACATTTATGTCTCACATGCCCGGCATAGGGAAAAGCTCTTATGCCAAAAAACGAAGAGCGAAAAGGTTACAAGTCTGCCATAAATGTGGTCGGTGGATTTGTAATACTAAATGTCGTTCTTTAGGAATGATCTCCGATAATCGAGAAGATAAAATATGATTCATCAAGAATGGCCTGAGTAAGGACTCGTTGGATGATATCCAATTAACTCTTGAGACGCATTCTTGTGGATCAGTGCAACTCAAACTTCTTGGTTTATGGAGTATTTTTCATGAAGAACGAGAGCGTTATAGTCCCGGGAATCTGACTTTAAACAACCCTATTTGCCAGTTTGTAAGAAAACTGGATGGGAAGCAAATCCCCGATGCATAGAAGGTGTTGAAGCCGTTACTGGACGTAAAACCAGTGGAAGATGTGAGCCACAGTCACAATTACTGTACATATGATTTGTCATATTTGGAAAAATTTACATTACCTTTTGACAATAATGTACTTTCTCCTGTAAGCGTAATTAACACGTTATCCTTTCACCTCTATAAATGTGTGTTCTTCTTTCCAGTTAAGTAGCGAATGCGATACTCCCTGACCCTCATAATCGGTTATTTCATTTTCCTACAATAACTGATTTCTTCCTCTCTTCTCTCAAATTCTTCTTTTATCAATGGATTCTACTCTTTATGCCCTGCGAAAATACTTTCCTTCCCTCCTAACAAATGTTCTTAAAAAGGTTTACCAAGCTAGATATGAATGAATCAGAGTTTTTATACACAAGGGCATTCCTGACGATGTGCGGTGGTTAATTGAAGCTAAGGTCCGTTCGGCTGGTGAAGTTTCAGATGCATTTATGCCCCGTATGCCCGGCTTAGGTAAAAGTGCTTATGCCAAAAAGCGAAGAGCAAAGAGGCTAGGTGTCTGTCATAAATGTGGACGATGGAATTGCGATGCTAAATGTCGCTCTTTAGGATACATCTCGAAAAATCGTGAAGATAAAAGAAAATTCATTAAGAATGGCCTGCGTAAGGAATCTCTGGAAGATATCCGAGAGACTCTTGAAACTCATTCTTGTGGAAAAGTGCAAGGTGAAATTATCAGTTTATGGAGGACTTACCATAAAGAACGAGACTGTTACAGTCTTGGGAATCTGACTTTAAACGACCCTGTTTGCCAGTTTGTAAGAAAACTGGATGAGAAGTAAATCCCCGACTTATAGAAGCCGTTACTGGACGTAAAACCAGTGGAAGATGTGAGCCACAGTCACAATTACTGTACATATAAGCTGTCATTTCTCTTTTCTTTTGACAATAATGTACTTGCTTCTATAAGCGTAATAAACACGTTATCCTTTCATCTCTATAAATGCGTGTTCTTCTTTTTGGATACGGTACTCCGTGACTCTCAAAGTCAGTTATTTCTGTTTCCTACAATTACTAATTTCTTCCTTTTTTCTCTTAAATGCCTCCTTCATCAATGGAGTCTTCTCTTTCCGCCCTACGAAAGTATTTTCCTTCCCTCCCAATAAATGTTCTTAAAAAGATTTATCAAGCTAGATGTGAACGATTTAGAGTATTTATGCACAAAGGCATTCCTGATAATGTGCGGTGGCTAATCGAAGCTAAGGTTCGGTCGGCTGGTGAACTTCCAAATGCATTCTTCCCCCGTATGCCCGGCTTTGGTAAAAGTGCTTATGCCAAAAAGAGAAGAGCAAAAAGGCTAGGCGTCTGTCATAATTGTGGATGGTGGATTTGCGGCACTAAATATCGTTCTTCAGGGATAATCACCAGAAATCATGAAGATAAAAGAAAATTCATTAAGAATGGCCTGCGTAAAGAATCTCTAGAGGATATCCGAGAGACTCTTGAACCGCACTCTTGTGGAATGGTGCAATTTGAGATTGTCGGTTTATGGATGACTTTCCAAAAAGAACGAGATCGTTACAGTCTTGTGAATCTGACTTTAAACGACCCTGTTTGCCAGTTTGTAAGAAAACTGGAAGGGATGCAAATCGCCAATTCATAGAAGGCATTAAAGCCGTTACTAGACGTAAAGCCAGTGGAAGACGTGAACCAAAGTCACGACTACTATACATGCTAGCTGTCGCTTTTGAAAATTTTCCTTCTCTTCCAAGAATAATGTACCTATTCCTGACGTGAGCCACAGTCAGGACTACTGTACATGCTAGCTGTCGCTTTTGAAAATTTTCCTTCTCTTCCAAAAAATAATGTACCTACTCCTGACGTGAGCTACAGTCACGACTACTGTACATGCTAGCTATCACTTTTGAAAGTTTTCCTTCTCTTCCGACAATCATGCTAGCAGCCATTTTGGAAAATTTCCTCCCCTTTTGGCAATAATGTACCTATTCCTGACGTGAGCCACAATCATGGCTACTGTATATGCTAGCTGTCACTTTTGAAAATTTTCCTTCTCTTCCGACAATAATGTACCCACTCTTAAAAATATAATTATTGCTTTATCTCTTCATCTCTATAAATATATCATCTTTATTTCTCACAAGGATAAGGATAGGAAGGGAGAAAACTTCAACTCGTAAATCCCGAAGTATTTGTGTATTTTCTGGGGTTTTTTCTGGAAAAGACAAAGAGTACTTAAAGGCAGCCAACCATTTGGGTAGAGTATTAGCTGAGCGAAAAATACATTTAGTCTATGGAGGAGGTAGTGTCGGATTAATGAGAGGTGTAGCATCAGCAACATCTTTAGGAGGAAGTCAAGTTCTGGGCATTATCCCTGGACCTTTGAAGTTTGTTTCTGGGGGCACAATTGGAGAAGAGTTAGTGGTTAAAAATCTGCAAGAGCGTTTGTTACAAATGCTTTTTAATTTTATCGCTCTACCAGGTGGTTTTGGCACATTGGGAGAAGTCTTTCAAATTGCTTCCATGGCCCAACTTAATTTGCATAAAAAACTCATTGGGCTGTTGAATGTTAACAATTTCTTTACAAGTCTGATAGCTTTTGTGGACTACGCTATGCAGAAGAATTTTATATCAAGAGTAGCACGACGAATCCTAATATCCGCAACAACTGCTGAAGAATTGCTAGATAAAATGCAAGCTTTTGTTCCTGAACCAGATCCAGCGATGATCCAAATAGATTGGACACGACAGTTTTTCCCGACCAGTTCCGTTCCATAATTGTCCTTTACCCGGCCTGTTGAAGCATTGTGGAAGAAGAAGCGATCCGATCTGTTCTTCTTGTCCTTTAGTTTTATTATCAGCATTTTCTTTCGTGTTTCGGTTTTTCTTTTCAGGGAATTTCTTTTTTTTTATCTTATAGGATAGTTTTGTTCATGCTGATATTAAAACCATAGGACAAAGCCTTTAGTTTGGAATGGCTGAGTAAGGAGTAATTTTGTTTACTCTTGAGATGCATCCTATTAGGTCCATTAGTCAGGACATTTTTGGGTAGCTAAGCTTCAACCTTATCTGCATGACATATCTCACAAGGGAATCTATATTTTTTGAAGAAAATATTAGATGAAACCTTGGATATTGATTCTAAACATCCGTACCCTTACATAATTTGTCTGTTTTATTTCACATCATCAAGATTCACCCATCTCATGGAAGTTTAAATTTTTGCATTCACCTATTATGAAAATTTACACTTCCGAAGAAATTATTCCAATTTCAGTTGCTTTCATATAAAGTTTGCTTGGGGTGCTAAGGAAAGCTCCTTAACCCCAGAAAGGAGAAAATAGTTTTTCTCCACCAATCAATCAATTTTCTTTCAACGATAAGACAGCTCCTATTGCCAGTCTTTCTCCTTCCATCCTCTCTGCCCCTCTCCCTCTCCGCCTCGTCCTCCTCCCTAGCCCGCCACCGTCACCTCTGTGCACCGCCGCCATCGACGCCGTACCCCTGGGCACTGCTGCCGTTGCTCCCCTGTTTCCGTCACCCGCCAAATTCAAAATTCTATTCTTTAGGTAAAATTCTGCTTTAATCCTTCATCTTTCTATATTATTTCATTCAAGTCACTAACCTTTTATTTTTGCAGGATTAACACTAACTTTTGTGTGACTTATTTATTTGTTCTTATTTTTTTATTTCTTGTTATTTTTTTTTATGCAAGGTTATACCTCCTATTTATTTATTTTTTAAGTGGATGGCCAAAAAGCCCCACTTTTTCTTTATTTATTTAATTTTTGCAATTATTTCATTTATGCATGTTTATTTTATATGGAAGGTTATACCTCCTATTTTTTTTATTCTAAGTGGATGGCCAAAAAGCCCCACTTTTCTTTATTTATTTAATTTCCTGCAATTATTTAATTTATGCACTTTAATTTTTTTTTATGGAAGGTTATACCTCCTACCTTATATTTTAAGTGGATGGTAAAAAGCTCCACTTTTTCTGCATTTATTTAATTTCCTATAATTTACTTTATGCAATTATGTGGATGATTAAACTTATTTCACTTATTTCACTTTTAGCCATAAAAGATAACAAATAAATAAAATAAAAAGAAGATTTTTTTTTATGTGAATCATTAACCTTATCTCACTTATTTTTAGTGCTAATCAAGAATCCATTTTTACAACAAAGCCCACATCCTTTATTATTTTGGAATACATATATTTTTTAAAAACAATAAAAAATTAACCTTTTATTCCTTTTATTAAAAATAAAAATTAAAAAAATCATAACCAGACAATAAAAAAAATCAATTTTTAAGTATATCTTTTTTAAAAAAAAATCTTTCATAAAAAAAAAAGAAAATAATAAGAAAGAAAAGAGTAAAAAGAAAAAGAAGAAAAAAAAAGACAAAAAAAGAACAAAATAATATTTTTTTAAAAAAAAAATTAAAATTAGTTAACATTAAGGTTATTAAAAATTCAAAAGTTCACAAAAATTTATGACAAATTAAGAATTAAGTTTTTTTTTTAAAGTTAAAATCCATGTCCGGGTGATCCGATAGGATTCATGGTTTGGAAAAATATAAAATATTAAAATGAATAAAATTAAGTATAAAGATAAAAATCCATATTCGGATAATTCGGCAGAATTTATGATATGGATTATTAATTAATTAAAGTATTTAATTAAAAAAATAATTTTTATTATTAAATTCCGTATCCTGGTGGTTCGATAGAATCCATGGTTCGGAAATATCAAGTTTATATAAAAATTTTTATATAAATTAATTACCAAAAATTTTAGAAATTCACATTAATCTAAAAATTACATCTGGATGATTCAGTTAAATTTCTAGTTTGAGAATTAACTGAAGTTATCCAAAAGCAAGCAAAGCAAAAATTGAAATCAACTAAGGTACCAATTTTGGGCGTTAAAATAGAGTTATTTTAACATAACGGTACTCCCGAACCCCGAACTCTCATAGACCATTTTTAAGGTGTCCAATCGACCTGAGCGAAAACCGATTGGTGGCGACTCCCGAAAACGACAAACCCACACGTTGCCACACATGACAATCCTATGATGAACATAGAAGAGTTTCTTAACCGAGCTACACGGTACATGCATTCAGAAGAACTTAATCAGCCAATGGCACAGAAAGAACAGCCAAAACCCAGATAATGTGGGTTCACCTCTAGGAAGAGGAATAAAGTTCTGAAACCCTCATGAATGGACTGATCCTACCCCCTCTAAGAAAAACAAAGCCGAATATCCTCTACACTCTAGAAAGGAAAATCTAAATGCCAAGATGGCCCCTGCCAGTGCAACCTTCAAACAAAAAGGACATAAAAAAATACTATAAATACCATATGGGCAAAGGACATGACACGGAGGATTGTTGGCAATTAAAAAAGCTTTTTCGAGGAAATGATACTGGTAGGAAAGTTAAAAGAATATTTGGTGAGGCCATGGTACCCTTACCAAAAGTAAGAGGAAAGACCCCGAAAAAAAGACCATAAGGAGGATCACTATGAGAGACAAGAGCAAGAGATATCACAATTCCTCCTAAGGGATCATAGGAACCCGAGACCCCCAGCAGGGTCATGCACATGATCAACAAAGGGGAGTCTTTAACCATTCAAAAATGACAAGAGCATGAGATAGCCCAAATAAAGGTGACCAACCCTGGTAATGTCCTCACAAGGTCTGATGGGCCTCGGGGGCTCGTACCTCACATAGACCTCATAATAATCATGGTCAGGATCAACAATTTTGATGTAGAAAGCATGAATCTAGACACCAGTGCCAACTCTAATGTCCTCTTCTTTGATTTACTGGAGAAAATCAAGGTAAAACAATCTTCTTTGCCCCTTTTTCCTAAAACCTACATTTGGGTCGATAGAGGAGAGGTTTCGATGCTTGGAGCTGTCAGGCTACCTCTTATGTTGATGGGAGTAAACAAGAATGAGAGGGTCATTTATGACTCCCATACCTTAGAATTCTGTCTTGGACATACCATCGCCATATAATGCCATACTTGGTAGATTAGCCCAGGTAGAATTTCATATTATATCTGACATTAAGTGGCTAATGATGGTTTTTATGACTTTTATCAGAGATGCTGCTATTTTCGTAGACCAGGCTTCAGTGCGAAGAAGGTACATAGCCAATTTGAAGAGAAAGAGAGATGAGAAGTTCACCCCCACAAAGCCAAAGAAGAAAAATGAAGTACCTTGCGAGAATGAACCTAGCTTGCCCCTGTTTATGGATGCCAAAATGATAAAGATAACCCCTTAGTAAGGCTATAAAGATTGGCCAAGATCTTCCCCCTAAGGTAAAATAGTCATTCATTGAATTTTTAAGAGTTAATATGAATGTTTTTGCTTGATTCCCTAGTGACATGCTATGGATAAACCCTGAAGTTATCAGCCATATGTTGCAAGTAAACCCTCTACTCAGCCAATCCAATTAAAAAAGCAAAGCATGGCACCTGATAGGGGAGATTTTGTTAGGGAAGAAGTCATGAGGTTATTAAAAGTAAGTATCATCCATAAGGTGCAATACCTTGAATAGCTCACTAATGTAGTTTTGGTGAAAAAAGAAAACATAGAGTGGTGTATGTGTAACGACAGTACCAAGTTAAATGACGTTTACCCTAAAGTGCCTTGTCGGTTACAATCTATAGACCAATTAGTTGATGCAGCATTTGAATTCAAAATCTTGTCCTTCATGGATGCCTTTAATGGCAACCATCAGATCCATACATACCCTAAGGGCAAAGAGAAAACAGCCTTTACCATAAGGGTAGCTATATATTGCTACTAATGTAACACCCCCATATCCCATATAGGTGAATTGTGGGAAGCCTTATGTGGATATATAGGCTCCAATTCTAGAACATAAGCACCTAGCACTTATCCTTTTCCAAAGGATAACCCATGTGGTGTGGGCAGGTGTTCCGTTGACCAGTTCTAGACTTGGGTCGTTGTAGATGGTATCAGAGCCAACCCGGGACCACGATGGTGTGGCATAGTGGGTATGCACATGCATCGTCTACCGGGACTGATCCTGGATTCAAGAGGCTACTTGGCCGGGGGCTAAGTAGTCCGATTAGAGAGGTTACTTGGTCCAGGGAACCAAGTAATCCGATTGACCCCAACGGGGACGTTGGGTACATAAGGGGGGGAGTTTTTGTAACACCCCCATGTCCCACATGGTTGAATTGTGGGAAGCCTTATGTGGATATATAGGCTCCAATTCCAGAACATAAACACCTAGCGCTTATCCTTTTCATAAAGGATAGCCCATGTGGTGTGGGCAGGTGTTCCATTGACCAGTTCTGGATTTGGGTCGTTACAAATGGTATCAGAGCCGACCCGGGACCACGATGGTGTGACATAGTGGGTATGCACATGCATCGTCTACCGGGACTGATCCTGGATTCGAGAGGCTACTTGGCCAGGGGCTAAGTAGTCCAATTAGAGAGGTTACTTGGTCTGGGGAACCAAGTAATCCGATTGACCCCAACGGGGACGTTGGGTACATAAGGGGGGGAGTTTGTAACACCCCCATGTCCCACATGGTTGAATTGTGGGAAGCCTTATGTGGATATATAGGCTCCAATTCCAGAACATAAACACCTAGCGCTTATCCTTTTCATAAAGGATAGCCCATGTGGTGTGGGCAGGTGTTCCATTGACCAGTTCTGGATTTGGGTCGTTACAAATCTGTAACAACCAAAGTCCAGAACTGGTCAACGGAACACCTGCCCACACCACATGGGCTATCCTTTGGAAAAGGATAAGCGCTAGGTATTTATGTTCTGGAATTGGAGCCTATATATTCACATAAGGCTTCCCACAATTCACCCATGTGGGACATGGGGGTGTTACAAACTCCCCCCCTTATGTACCCAACGTCCCCGTTGGGGTCAATCGGATTACTTGGTTCCCCGGACCAAGTAACCTCTCTAATCGGACTACTTAGCCCCTGGCCAAGTAGCCTCTCGAATCCAGGATCAGTCCCGGTAGACGATGCATGTGCATACCCACTATGCCACACCATCGTGGTCCCGGGTCGGCTCTGATACCATCTGTAACAACCAAAGTCCAGAACTGGTCAACGGAACACCTGCCCACACCACATGGGCTATCCTTTGGAAAAGGATAAGCGCTAGGTATTTATGTTCTGGAATTGGAGCCTATATATTCACATAAGGCTTCCCACAATTCACCCATGTGGGACATGGGGGTGTTACAACTAAAGGATGCCCTTCGGACTTAAGACTGCTAAAGCTACTGACCAAAGGTTGATGAACAGGATTTTTACAGATCAATTAAGGTGAAACATGGAAGTCTACATAGATGATATAATCACCAAGAGCAGAGCGATGGATTATCACTTTGATGACCTTCATCAAACTTTTGAAAGAATGCGATAATTCAATATAAGGCTGAATCATAAAAAGTGCACCTTTTGATGAATAAACCCTATATATATATATATATATATATATATATATATATATATATCATAATTTTCCTGGCTTTTGTTTTTATTTATTAGCTTAATTGAGCTATTAATAGCAATTTTATAAATTTAGGTGTTGGTATTTTATTTTTTTCTCCAGGAGAACAATTCTTTGACTTTTCTAATTGCTTGTGGGCTTTTCCATGCATGGTGAGTCTTTAAATGGAGCCAAGTCCAATTATTTTGAAGAAAAGTTGAAGGAACGGTGTCATTTGGATTATTAGGAAGCAAAAGACCAACTTTGCTTCTTTAATTCTTTGGCGTCAGATTCCTTTTTGCGTGGAACTCTTTTCAAGTTTCAACTAGCTTGTGTACACTTCGCAAATTCCTTTGAAGCCAATTCAATGTTTCCAATCAAAATTGAACCAGAAATTAAAGTCCTAAGCAAGTTGGGCACCATATCTACTTGCTCTTCGAATTAGTGCTCGACTTACAAAAAAAGACGGCCAATACCTTTGTTCTTTCTGCATTGACTCATGACACTAAACAATAATAAAAGCTAAGCCCTAATTTGGAACTAAATTCTAGGCTGGCCTTATTTGTTTGAGTAGAAGCTGTGATCGAAGATGGTCAGGAGCTCTCCAAAAAAATGCAGTGCATAAAAGGTGTTCGACAAAATGCCCGAGAAAAAGATAATAGCAGTTAGAGTTTGAAAAGTTTGGGACTCCTCATTTATGCGAAACTTTATTAGCCAATCAAGAGAGAACGCACGAGAAGACACATTTAACAAATTTTAGGTTTTTCTTTTTTTATTTTTCTTGTGCCTTTTGTCTCAAACATGAGCAAGTAATTTTTCTGGTTCAGTTCTAGAGACAATTTTCATCACCAACACCAGTTATGAGAATTGATTTTACTTTCTTAAACTTTCTTTAAATTCAAGTATTTACATTTTCATTATTCAGATTTATTGCAATTAATTTTTCCGTTCTCACTTGTTGGATTGGTTCTGCGATTGCAAATCTGTTTAATTTTCTTTTCAACCGCTTAGGTGAAGAATTAGATTTAGAAGCAAGTGAATTGATTGGAGATTACTTCTTTTTCGGGTTAGTTTATACATGAGAAGTATGATAGGTTAAATTATTCAAGCTTTTCGATTGTTGCCCAGAATAAACTTTTTGGCTCATTGTTCTTAATGCTGATTTTGAGATAATTAGAAATTGCTTTTCAATATCTAGTGACACAAAATTAAGAAATTAATCTAAAGCGTTTTTTGGTTAATTTTATTGCTGAATTCCTTGGGTTCTTTTTAGCTTTAAAAAGAGTCATATTTATTTGCTTGGATTGAAGAAGTACTTTTCTTCGATGATCAATTGCATGATTGGAATGGATAATCAATCCTGAACCGAGTATTTTTAGTATTGGTTAATTTCATTTTAATTTTACAGTTAATTTATTTCAGCTTTCAACTCAAGAAGACCCCAAATCTTTTATTTCAGTTTTCTGACAGGAAGCTTGCAGTAAAAATTTTTTCCTTAGGGATTCGACCTGGTTTTTACTGCTAAACTTCAAATTTATTTATTCTAAGTTGTTAGTGATACCAAAATTATTTTTTACGGTTTCGACGACCGACCACCTTTAGAGTATGAGCCAAAAAATTTTGGGGTACATGGTTTTCGAAAGACGAATCGATGCCAACCCGGACAAAATTGAAGTCATCACGGTGATACCTGATCCATAAAGTAAAAAGTACGTTCAAAAGTTAGTAGGCAGGCTGACTTCCTTCGGCCAATTTGTGTCCCACTTCGGGCATTGTTGTTGACCCTTCTTGAAGATACTAAAGAAGAAGGCAACTTTGACTAGACCCGAGGAATGCCATGATACTTTCAAAAATATTAAGGAGTATTTGTGATGCCTTCCAATGTTAAAACTACCAAAGACCTAACGAGACCCTTATCCTATATTTGGTGGTTACAGAAGGCTTTGTCAGTGCAGTGCATGTCTGAGAATAAGGACCCAAACAATGGCCAGTTTACTATGTCAGTTGAACCCTCCAAGGAGCAGAATCTCGATTAGCCATCCTCCAAAAGCAATCTTCACCCTTGTGATGGTGTCACAAAAATTGAGGCCCTATTTTCAGATACACGGGATCATTGTCAAAATTGAACTACCGCTCTAGGACATCCTTTAGAAACCTTGACAAATCAGGCTGACTGGCAAAGTGGTGCATAGAGTTGGGAGAATTCGACTTTCATTATGAACCCCACAAGGCAATTAAAGCACAGACCTTGGCTGATTTTGTTATAGTGATGATCTTAGGAAAGAGCATTGAAGATACCAAAGAAAGGTATTTAAAAGAAGTCCCACCCTAGGAAATATATGTTGATGGTGCATCCAGCCTTGAATACCAAGGAATAGCCATCATTTTAAAAAGGGCTCTTAGGATGGAAGTGACACTTAAAGTCAGATTTCACTTCCTCATTACAAATAATGCTGCTAAATACAAAGTCTCATTTGAAAGGCTACAAAAGGTAGTTCGGGCATAGGTATGATGCCTACAAATATACAATGATTCCCAATTGATAGTAAATCAAGCTATTGGAATAGCGAAAGCCAAAGACCCCACATTTTATAAATATCTAAATACGACAAAAGATTTGATGTAGTCATTTGACCTTGTGTAGGTCTAGAAAAGTTTGACGGAATAGAATAGAAAGGTGGACAGCCTCTCGAAAGGCCGAGAAAAGACCCTAATGAAAGCACTCACAAAACCTTCAATCCACTTGCTGCACCATCAAGCTCTCAAGGATGATTAGAGAAAGCCAATACTATTTTATCTCAAAATTGAGGCCGTTGAAAAGACACCCAATGAAAGAAGCATGACTAGGATTAGGTTAAGAAGGCTCATCATCATTGGAGGAGAGCTATATAGGTGGGGTTCTATTTATCCTTTACAACAATGCCTTACGCCCTAAGAGGGGCAGGAAGTTCTCCAGGAAATTCATCAAGGAGACTGTGGAGCACATATTAGCATCATTCTTTGTCTCACAACATGTTGTGACAAGGTTATTTCTAGCCCACAACTCAAAAAGATGCTAGAAGACTCATACAGCAATGCCCCTCTTGCCAACTCAATTCATGAATATAAAGGTTGTTGTCTTATAGTGCCTCATTCATTGGCTATTGACCCTTGGCTTTTTCCCATGTGGGGTTTAGATTTGATTGTAGCACTCCTTATGGACCCTGAACAAGTTAAATATTGCATCATAGCAATAGATTACTTCACTAAATGGGTGGAAGCGGAGCCCTTGGCCTTGATAACAACCCCTCAGGTTATCAAATTTTTGTAGAAGAACATCATTTGTCAATCGGGCTGCCCTCAATCCATCGTCATAGACAATGGCAAGTAGTTTGAAAATCGGGAGGTCCGCCAGTTCATAGAATCGAAAGGCATCCATCTTTATTTTGCACTTGTTGCCCATCCTTAGTCAAATAGGCAAGTAGAAGTCATCAATCAAACCATAAAAGAAGGCCTAAAAAATAGGCTAGGAGAGGCCAAAGGAAGATGGGCAAAAGAGCTCCCAAGTGCCCTATGGAACTATAGGACGACACCATACAAGGCCACTGGTGAATCATATTTCACTTTGGTTTACGGAAAATACGCGCTAATATCAGTAGAAATTGCCCAACTTACCATAAGAGTTTGAGCCTACGACCCTAATAAAAAAGATAAAGAACTAGAAGGAAAGCTAGACCTATTAGAGGAGTTCAGAGAGGACACCAGGATTCGTATGAGGGCCTTTAGATAGCGGGTTACATCAACCTATGACTAGAAAAACAAGAAGAAAGCTACACAAATAGACGAGTCAGTCATCAGAGGAATTACCCTGAGGACTTAATTGAGGTTTTCGATTTCCACTAGAAGGTTAGCCATCGAGCGAATAACCTCCAGGACTTAACTAAGGCTAGGCCACTTCTATTAGAGGTTAACCATCAGGAGAACAACCTCTAAGACTTGATAGAGGGTAGCCTATCTACATTTAGATAGCCAAAACAATGAAGGAAATATAATGTAAGAAACCAATATAATTACAAAAAAAAATAGGTCCACATCAACAGAAGAATCATGGAATGGAAACATGAAACAAACATTTCATCAATAAAATCTCTTTAGAAAGACAACTGATGATGTACAATGAATCCAAAAAAGTATGAAATACAAACTAGGTATTAAAAAGGGTGCACAAGCCTAGGATGGTAAAAAAATTAAAGGATGGCAAAGGGATGCTGGTAGGGAAGCATGAATCCTATAAGAGCCCTGATGCTAGGAGGATAAGATGACTCCAAAAAGAGAAATTGAATGTAAGGCAACCTAGAACTCGTCTGAAAGTGGAGCCTCCTTAGTGTCCGTCACTTCAACACTCTTATTGAAAAGTGCCTTGCTTGCTTTCCTTTCCTTTAGCTATGACTCGAAGTTTGAACCTAGTTCTTCATAAGCTGATAAAAAGGATAACTCCAGGTTTGGATGGGCTCACTCGACCTAGAAACAGTAGCTAAGGAAGCCCTTCTTAAACTCGTCAAAAGGCACCTTACCTAGCCCCTTATCCACATTTTGAAGAAGCGAACTAAGCTCCTTTACACGAGTGTTGGCCTTGGTTCAAAGTTCCCGGTACGCCTCATGCCCTTGACGGCCAACAAAGCTAACTTTTACAATCTATTCCATGAAGGGCATCATAGTTATAGCAGAGCTTGAGCTAGCTTCACTTTGGACCATCATCATACCTAGCGGAGCTAGCAGATTCATCTGTAGCATCACCTCAATGACTCTAATCCTATCCTCGAGAGCCTTTAATTGCACGTGCAGCAGCTAAATCTCAGCATTTGCCTAGGACTCCCTTTCGTTGGCCCTTTAATGGGCCTCAATTGACTCCTTCAGCTTCAGGTCCAAGGCCTTCAAGTGCTTCTCCTCTTCCTCCTTGGCCTCCTTCATTTTCTTGAGATTATTGGCCATACTTTCCTTGGTAGTGCACTTCACCTCAAGCTCCTTCCCCGCCAGATCCTTCGAAGCCTTTAAGTTGTCAAATTACAATGATAACATCTGTAAGGTTTTCTCATAAGCGGTAGACCTCTCACCATTGGAGTAGTTGACAATGGCCTCCTATAAAAACCAAGTCAGTAAGTACGCAACAAGTTATCCCTTGATAGGCAAGATAAACAAGTGTACCTGGAAGAGGTTACATCCAATGCTCATCAGCTGGGAGTCATCCCCTTGATTAAGGAGGTAAGATGGTGCCTATCCCTGGGGGTTCTCAACTCCTCAAGGATATGATAGGTGTCCATTCAATCCTTTTGGATCAACTTACCAACAACCACCATCTATTGAGGGTCGAACACATAACCTAGCACGATCCCCTTAAGTGCCAAAATTTGCCTTTTGCTCTTGGCCCCACTCAGGAATTAAATTGTGGAGCTGGAGGTGATCATCCACATCTAGCACAGGGAAATCCCTGAAACCTGATCCCGATGGGGCCTTTTCTAAGAAAACCCTAACTAGAATCATAACAAAGGGAAGAGGCAGAAGGTCACCCACCTTTTGCTTCTGGGACACCTTCGTAAGCACCTATTACTTTTGTGGCATCTTCCCACTGCCTTCTTCTTATAGGAGGCCTCTCCAGGCCTCTTTTGTTTTTGGGAGACCACTAGTGACTTTGGGTCTATAGTAAAATAGGGCATAATAGTCTTAGACTACTTCACAATAGGGGTTGGATGGAAAGATTCATAGTTAGCACAAAATAATGTCAAATCAACAAAACTAATGACATGGAAGGAAAAGCCACAAAAACAAGTCCTACCGTTACTCCTAGTTTGATAAGCCTCATTAAATTGGCCAAAAGAACATTACCTATTCCGCAATAGTTAAGCCTTCAGAAATGAATCATGTAACTTTGCCACCAAAGCCGTAATGGGTTGTGTGGCAGCACTAGATCATGCGCTGCCTTGGCTAACAACACTTGGAGCATGTGGGCATTGACAATGCTTTTCCACCTTTTCATGAACTCCTTGCCCTTGTCACCCATTTATGCAAAAGGAGAAAATGAAGGGTTGGGATCCGCCTAACTTAGAAAGCCAAAAATGTTAACAAGTATGTGCAAGGAATAACTTTTCGTATCTGGAAGGCCTCATTACACTTGGAAAACTATAAATAAGTTGTCTACCAACAACCCTCTTTCCCCTACGACCCAATTAGCCAGGTTTCGCATGCCCATATAAGTCATGTGAGCCCTATTAATCCTAGCCTACCTGAGCGAGCTCTCTTTAATCTTTTGTATAGTGGATGGGAAAGAAATCCAAAATATTGTTATTCCCCACCACCAACTTTAGCCAGATCACCAGACCATTGCACGCACATTGACCCTCAGAGCCATCAATTCATATATCGATTGCCTGTAAACCAAGGCCTGTTGAGAGGTACTTGGAAACTCATAGGGGAAGCCCCATCCCTGCTCTTTCAGAGTGAAGAAAAAACACTTCTTCCATCTTGCCCATGAATCCTTACAACTAGTGAATGCAAAGGATTTGTTTCCACCTCGGTTGATGAAGGTGATGTGGAAAAACACTGAATCTTTCTTTAAGTTTATCATGTAAAATTGGAGGAAGAAGTCTAATAAGGGATTTACCATCACCCTTTTTGTAGCAGATGATGATGTCATTTATATGTACAAAATAAGTTAGCATTAGCTGCGACGGCAGAATCTAGTAGTATTAGCAAAATTGCTCCACCAATGGGTGTAGTGAAAAATGAAACCCCACCTGTTGCAGCCCCATAAAAACAATGAGGATATCCACCCCTTTATCATCCTTAGTAAGGCCCTTATCCATTAAAGCCTGCTTGTTGGAGAGAGCAGCCATGAGCCCATTGGGCTAGAAAAGCCTTTAGAGATTTTTGGGCAAGTTTTCCTTTGCCAGTTGAGTTCTTGTTCCTCTAAAAGCTACCAGATTAGGGGTGAATGGCCCCTTCATGGAATCAGCCACATCGAGTAAAGTAGGAGCTTTGCTGGCGGTAGCCCTTGTAAATGATCTCGAAGAAGCCATTTGGAAAAATCGGTGAGGAATATGTCAGGGCTACTGCCAGCAAATGATGGGTGGTGAATGAGTGGAAAAAAAGGCCATAAAAAATAGTAAAAGATGTAACCCAAGACAAAGTAAAAGTGCCAGAAGAATCAAAAAAATTAACAAGCATGAGTTAATATAAAAGAAAATTGCACAACCTAATTAAAATTGCCTTTGGAAAATGAGCAAAAATACTGAAGAAACAACTGAACAAACGCTGAAGAAGAACTCTAAACAAGGGTAAGTGCAAAACTCAGGGAAATGGAGAATAGCAAAATAATGAAAGTGGTGGAAAAGAAAGCCCTACACTATATATATAGACACACCTATGACACTTGGGTAACCCCTTCTGAAACTACCACATAATCATTGTTGGTTTTTAGCCCACTCAAAGAAGGACACGTGGCCACTAGTAGCCATTGAATACTCATGTCGAGTCACTTTTCTGAAGGTGCATTTAATGGACGTCGCCTCTCCTTCTCCCCATGCCATCAGAATTGCCATATGTAACACAGATAACGGGTAAAAGGAAATTGCCTAAGAAACCATGACATTTTGGGAAGTTGTTAAGAAAGGCCTCACACCCCTACCAAACTAAATCATGCTGCATTAAAATGAAAAAAAAAACAACACAGAAAGAAGGGGGTCACACCCCCTAAAAAAGGTAAGAAGCCATCCAGCAATGATGGCATTTTGAAATAGTTAGTATGATGAGAATGCAGGATCCCTGCCCACATTCTCCTAAAGGGAAAGGAAGCTATTGATAGGACATAGCCCAACCTGAGAGTCTATATCCTCACAAGACAAGCCCAGAATAAGAGGTCCAGCAGGCCAATAGAGGAAACCAATCCAAGATAGAAAGCAGATCCCATAATTATGGTACTGATCTAAGGATTCTTATTCCAAATCAATTCTCATGAATCACGTCTCAGCTATATAAGCCAAACAATTCACCTATTTTGGGGTACGAGGTTTCTTCTTGGTTGAAGCTCTCTATTACTCTTCATTGCCTGCTGAAAACTAACTTGCTCATCATAAGGTTTTCTCGGTTCATTGAGTGCTAAACAATTGGGTTAGGCTTGGCTGATCCCTCATTTTGCTATCACTGTAAAGTGTCTAAAGATGTAATTTGCCCAAACACTAGATATAAAACTTTATAGATGGAGAGATGAAACATGGGAGAGATGAAACATGGCACTTATAATTATAAGCTTCAGAAGATGATAAAGCATACACCCTAAGTCTAACTCAACTAGCTAAGGCATGTGCCTCCTAACCTTAGGGTTTGGAGTTTGAGTCTTAAATATTGCATGAAAATATAATTTCTTGATGGATGTAGTAGATATCCACTAGGGCTCAAGTCCATAAATTTTTCCAACCAAAAGGCCCAAAGATCTTCTCTTTTCAACTATTGTCATTAGATACCTAAGAATTTAAGTGTACAAAAAAAAATGACAACACAGCAAGATGGACATAACACAATAAATATCAATGTTGGCAATTCTTAATACTTAAGGTTAAGCTCAAAAGCATCAATAGTGATTCTGTTGGATAACACATAAGACTACATACATCACTAGCAATAGAGATGATGATGTCATGGATGGCAATAGAACCAAATGCAATGAAAAAAAACAATGACGAAGATCATGAACTGGTGGTTGTTTGACAATCAAAATTTAGACTAAAAGCAATATATTGATAGAGAGAGACAAATAAGGATATGGGAGTAATTTTGCTCAGCCCTTTACTAGATTAACCATTAGTCCTTAAGGATATTTGTTCACTATGTGTGAAATGAACTCTTAGTCCTAAAACCATAATTACAGTTACTAATTGGTCCCTAACGTCCTTTTTATATAGCATATTGGTCACAAACCTTTAAAATTTGTTGCATATTGGTGTCTAACTCTGCAAAATTTGTCAACTCTAATATAATTGTAAAACATCAAATTTTGAAATTTTAATTTAAACTATTCTGCAATTATCTTCTAGTAAATTTAAAATTGTACCATTTTTTTACAGCTAATAGACCATTTGGTTTTTACTCTCTGTAAATTGGGTTTCTATGCTTACTTAGTCTTTTTGTGAGGCTTGCAATCAATATACGACAAAATCAAATATTAACAATCGATTTACAATGATAACTATGTATTTTAGATTCATGGTACATTTACCTTACAACAACATTTTCAATTTGGTAGTTTTGTGGATTTTACATGGATTACGGGCCATGCCCTTATGGAGTAGGCCAATTGAGCCTAACTTTTTCAAAGGAGATGATGACTTAGCCATCATTTGAGTCTCGTCTTCATAAAAAAAAACACAAGAACATACACACACACCCATAGCGAGATTATTTCCTCCGGCATCTTAAAGGATTGGATTAACCCACTAGAAACCCCTGATTTCTTTATAAAAAAAACCACTCACAAGTTTGTAGTTTTAGTCTCTATACAACAGCTCAATGCAAGTTCTCAATCATTTTTTATGGACTTCCCATTTTCAATGTCATAGGAAATATGATGGGTATTTTTTGTTACTTAACCATAGTTTCTGTTACTTTATGTATCCTCATCCTAATCCTACTTCACAAGAACTTTTTCCTACCTTAGTGAGTTTGGTGGCTTGCCACTTTTCTTACCTATTTCATATTGTACAGAAGTTGCTCTTAAACTTGGTGGCTTTTTTTGCCAAGTTTGGTAGCTTGGCTAGGGTTTCTTGTGGCTCAAGGCTCTTTCTTACACTTAATACCCATGTCGTTGCATAGGGTCCTTCTAAGCTTACTTGAATCTTAAGCTCTCTTTTGTCAACCTTTCAACTCCTTTAACGGATGCATTTTAAATAGCTTAGGAATTGGTTGAAGACTTTAAGTAAGATTGTAAACATTTAATAATAGGCCTAGGATGCAAACCATAAAATTAGGAGCCCTAAAACCTTGATGAAACTTTGGGGATTTTAGATCTTGGCACTGGGATGCCATGACTAGCACTACAACACTGTCTTTGTTTTTGCTCTGTTTCTTTAGGGTGCCTCCAATGCTACGACACCGTGGCTGGCACTGCGGTGCTAGGGGTTCCCCTGCTTCCGTCATATTTTTGCCTTTAACTACCCCCTTGCTCCTAATCATTTCCTGAGGCTAATTTTCACTTGTTTCAACTCATTCCAACATTCATATAACTGAACATCAAGTATTGTATCCATTCAAACAACTTGTAAACTGAAATCGCTTACTTAGCTCAAGATAGCCTTCTTTGAACTTTAAAATACACAATAGCACATATCCATGTTCTACTTGATTTCTTGTAGCAAATCTTGTTCTTAGCCTATTGGATTAATCATAAAAGCATAAATAATACTTAATACTTAATTGAATCATTTTGAAAGAAAGATATCGAGAACACACTTAGCGACACTATCCTCATTTTTCATGAGACTCAACAATTTCTTGGGACCTTTTGAGCTTCCTAGCTCCTTAACTTGGAATTCAATGTTTATAGCTACAATTCAAGATAAAGAATGAGTTTCCCCATATACCCAAAGCTTAATTTGATCAACTAAGCAACCTAGCTCAACCAAATATCATAAATAGAAGTTTCCCATGGGTGGAAATGTTTTTCTTAGCTCTTTAGAGCTTAAATTCCTTATTATACTCTTATTTCCTTCAGGATTGAGCTAAAAAATGTGGGAAGGGGTTGAAGCTAGGTTTGGTCATCTTTGGGCTAGAAATGGCATAAAAATGGAGATGGAAAGATATAGAAAGTCTCCCAATTTATCTACAATTTCTTCACAAAAATTTCCCTTTTAGTCCCTAAATTCTTGAGCTAATTTCAGTTTAGCCCATTAGTATCCACTTTCTCTTATTTTTTCCTCCCATAAATGAAACTAGAGTATGAATCACTTTAATACTTAAATATTTCTTAATTCCACCTTCTAGTTTTATTTATGGTACAAAACTTGGGGTCATAGGATAAAATGACAATTTTTTCGCTTAGTCGCTTTATTTTGTTCCAATGATCCAAATTAACTCATTTTTGCTGCAAGTAACTTCCTTGGATCATAACTTGGTATGCTAATTGAGTATTTAAGTATGGAAAGAAAATCATACTTGCCTTAGTAATCTTAGTCTAGGCCTTGGGGAGACATTACATTATCCCATTCTTTGAAAATTTGGTCCTTTAAATTTTAACATAACTAGATATTATACTTAGATGCCATCTTTGAGCATTCTGCTCAATTCCTTCATGGCCCTTTCTTATTATGGTTTAACCATAACACTTGACCATGTATACATTTCACCTTTCATCTTTTGCTTTGTTAGTCAAGAAATCCCTTCTTATAAACTTCACTTGTGAGGTAACTTTTCAAAATCCTTCCCCTACATTTACCTTATTTTAGGCCTTTGTGTTTTTTAGAAATTTTTCTCTTTTGACTTTGATAACTCCCCCTCTAATATGGGATATACTTAATAATACTTTATCTCTTACCCTACACTTACAAAGGATTTGTCTTTACCTTGACAAGCATTTTGGCTTACCCTTTCTTTTCACCCTTAAGTTCTTGGTGACTTTAACCAATCTTGGTGATTTCTCACTTCAAATTTAATCACCTATTTTTCTTAGGTGTGCTTTGCTTACTGCTCTTAGTGCTCTTAAGCACATATTCTCTTTTCAGCTTACTTTATCTTCCTTGGGTGTGCTTGACTTTAAGGTATCCACAACTTAACACCTATATCTTACCATGGGCATTTTAGTTCATATGACCTTCTTACATTTAGGTGTGCTTGGATATAGCCTAGAATTTTCATTGGCCACTTCAGCTTTCTTTGATAGTAGAGTCTTTCTTAGCTTTATAGTCCTTCTCTTTAATTTCTTATCCTTTAGCACCCATTCTTGGTACCCAAAAATTCTTTTTACTTAGGTACTGTAGGCACCTCACGTTATCTTTACATTCAATAACTTCTACTTTCTTCCCACAAACTTAACTTTAATCACTTGATCATGTAGTGTGTAAGTGTGGCATCATTCTACTTTAGGGCACTTTTAATCACTAAGGAAGCATTTGAATAGTTTTTACCTTGGGTGCACCTAGTGTTGCCACCTCGGTCATACTTTTCACGGTCCACCTGGGTTACTTAGATATGTACTTAGCACTTGGCCTCTTAGGGAACTTTTTCTTTTCCTTTTTTCTTCATGGTATTTTCAAGACCTTAGGGCATAACCCTTTTAATTGCTTTGGCCCATTGGGGAAACCAAAACACTTGGCTTCTTTAAATGTTGCCTTCCTATGCACTCACACTAGTAATTTGCCAAAATTCACTACCTGCGTTTCTTTTATGAAGACTAACTTAAGTACCTTTACTGGATTTCCAATACTTAGACATTTTATTAAGTTATTACTCAGTTTAACCTGCACTTATGCACCTTTTACCATGTCCTTTTAGCATGCTTTTCACGCTATAGTCCATCGTGTGTGCACTTTTGGCCACCTAAGATTGCAACCCCTTATGCCCTATGGAGAAGTTACTTACTAGCTTCAGCCATTATAGCTTATTTAGCTTTCTCTTCTTGGTCACCTTGCTGTCCATGAGTTTGGTCCATTTCAAGACTTGTACTTAAACTCATAGGTAAAAAGGGTACCCTACTTACCCTTTGGGGTAAAGCTCCAACAAGCTCTTAGGCTTTTTTAGCTTTTTGATTAGAAGTTTCACTTCAAGTCATACTTAGCTCTTTTTAAGGAACTTTTAGGACTACTTTCTTAAGCTTAGTAGCTCATAAATCATTCTTAATTCTCCTTGCACATCTTCTATTGAATCATGATTCTCATGAGTGCACACACTTTGCTTAAGGGTCTAAAATTATTTTTGTTGAACACTAATTCCCCATTTTCCTTAGGGCCTCTCCCCTCATTTAGAAATCCGTCCAGATACTTTTTCTTATGCAAAATGTGTAGGTTTAACCTTGAAATAACTACATCCACTCATGGTGCACTCTTATAAAGCTTAGGAAAACCCTTACACCTAACTTAGGCATTTAGCCCTCTTAGGTGTTTCTCTGTTTCTTTTCATTTAATCACCTTTAAATAATTATGTAGCTTGTCTAGACTTCTCACCTTAGCTCTTCTAGGTCGTTCCTAGCTAATATAAGGCCTTATGATTTCTAGAATTCCTTACACTCAACCCTTGTCCCTTGAATCCAAGGGACCACTTTCACTTGCTCTAATTATGGCCATTCTAGAGGGCCTTTAGTTATTTCCGGACTTCCACTAGGTTTGGCCTTTTAGGAATTTTTTTTATAGCTTTCTTAGTCTCTTAGGGGCCCATAAAATCACCCATTCTTGCTCTAAACTCCTTGGGTTGAGGTAGTTTATTCAAATACTTAGCTGATTTCCTAGTTCACCTTACTCGCCTTACTGTCATAGCATGATGTCTTTAAGGCACTTTCAAAAGACTTGAGCACTTGAAAATTTTTATACACATGCTTAAGTCCCTTAGGAACCCTACGACACCTCCTTTAATGCTCAAAACTTTAGATATTAGTGTAGCTTATTCATGCTCCTCATTGATGCTCTGGATGACTAGCATATTCTACACTTAAACTAAACTTGTCATGCAACCCCTTAATGCCTTTGAAAGCTTGTATGGGCATTATACCCTACTTCTCCATACACTCCAGCATCTCTTAGCTTTGGGTTAAGTCCTTAATCAACTCCTAACCATGCCTTATGGTGTTCACAAAACATCACATAATGCATGGCTAAGTCTAATCGTGCCTTTGCCTATATGATCTTCTTGGCTATTTATGCCTTTGCACTTAGGCATCTATTAAACATTTAAGTACTCCCTTTGGATGTTATCCCTAACTATTCCTTTGCTTACCATGCTCATTTAGGTGTCATACATACAAAGAGCACAACACACACTTTGGGTTATTGCAACAACATAACTTACATAACTTAGCCATAACTAAAGCATACATTGAAGGTAGTTTGATCATAATCAAACTCCACAGTTATATGCATTATTGAATCATAATTAGATTAAATTTTCTTCTTGCTCCTTTGTGAGGGGTAAGCTTTTGATTTCCACCTTTGAATGATCACTTGCCCAAGCTACGACCTTGGGCCTTTCCCTTGCCTTAAGGTTGGTGGCATGGGTGCACATATTTTTTTTATGCTCCTAGCCCTTATCTCTTGGATCCCTACTCTTGACACCCTCGACATTCATATCCTTGACCTTGGTGTAGCCACATTCCTTAATGCATTTTTTATCCTTTACTATCTACTTCACCAAATAGCTCCTTTCATTTTATGTCTACTTACATTGCACAACCTTGAAGTGTTCTTCTACTATAGGGAACTTCACCCTTCACACTGAAAAACTATCAACTTTACTTTGGACTTTTTTAGAGTCCATACTTCCTTCGACTTGGTGTTTAGGCTCAAACCAAACACTTAGGCCCTTAACTCCTTTTAAACCTTGGGTTTACTCCTTGATTCCTTGGACTCTTAAGCCTCTTAGGGATCTCTTATTGCCCATAAAAGAGCCTTACCCTATTGTGGGTCCCTTATTCCTCATAGGAATACTTACACTCTTCATCGAGTGACTCACTCTTTACAAGTTCACTTGGACCCCTTTCTAAAATCCCACCCCTACAACCAAAATCAGAAAACATCCCCAGGTAATATAGTACAATAATAGCTATCCATACTTAGCATCTCGACATAAAATTAACAACAAAAGAAGTAATTAAAACATTTCTTCTTTTACTTGCACAAGGCCTTTCTTTTTTATCTTAGACACTTAAATCCTCTCATAAGACACTTCAAGACTTTTCTAAGGCTTTATCTGACACCACTATAAACAACCATTGTGCAGGATATCTTATGATTAGGATATGGTGGTCCCATAGTTAGTTACAATTGGCTAATTAATACTTGCAAATTCTTTAAAATTTGTACGTAACAGTATATTAACTTAGATCATGAATACATGCATGAGTAGCTTCGGTGTCCCATAAGAAACCAACAATTAAATTTTTAAAAATCCTGTTGGCATTTAAAGGAAAACATTTTACACAAACCTCCACTAAATAAAAAATAATCAAGTAAATGTGTCTTCAAGTATTGACTGAATGTACATCTCTAGCTCTTAATGTACATCAAAAAGTGACCAATGTATATGAAATACATCTTAAAGTTTGGTACATTTGTCATTACTAGAGCTTTAACTTAGTACCATTAAGTACCCAACTGTCTAGGCTATCTAAGATCCTGACTAAGCTCCAACCTGAGCTTGCTTTTACTCCTAAAGCAAGAGAGCTTCTTACTGTCCTTGTGCACAACTTTGTTTGGCCTAACATCAAGGCCATAGGTAACATTTATAGTTAGTCTAGAATAATGGCAAACTAATAACTTAGAATCTATCAAGATTCCATATATAAACACATACTTGCAGAAAAAATCTTAGCATAACACCAATACTTGGTGTTAAGCCCATTAAACTATATCTGCACAATATGAACTTAAGGGAGTGAGAATTTAACAATTCTCAGTAAGGGATTTGTAATCCCGCAAAGAAAATTTTTAAGACCAAGCAATATATATATTGTACAAGAGTTGCTCTTAAACTTGGTGACTCTTCTTGCTAAGTCTGGTAGCTTGGCTAGGGTTCGTTGTGGCTCAAGACTTTTCCTTACACTTAATACCCATGCACTTGCATAAGTTCCTTTTGATCTTATTTGAATCTTAAGCCCTTTATTGTCCACCTTTCAACTCATTTAATAGATCTAATTTAAATAGCTTAGGAATGGGTTAAAAACTTTAAGTAAGCTTGTAAACATTTTAGAATGGGCCTAGGATGCAAACCGTAACATTAGGAGCCTTAAAATGTTGATGAAACTTGCGAACATTTAGATCTTGGCATTGCGGTGCCATAGTTGTTTTTGCTCTATTTCTTAAAGGCTCCTCCAGCGTTACGATGCCAGGGGTTCCCTTACTTCCGTCATTCTTCGCCTTTACAAATTGCCCCAACTTTCTCCTAATCATTTCCTAAGGCCAATTCAAACTTGTTTCAACTCATTCCAACGTTCATATGATAGAACATCAAGTATTGCATCCATTTAAACAACTTGTAAACTTAAATCCCTTACCTAGCTCAAGATTGCCTCTTTTGAACTTTAAAGCACACAATAGCACATATCCAAGTTCCACTTGATTCTTGTAGCAAATCTTGTTCTTAGCCAAGTGGAATAATCACTAAAGCATAAATAGTACTTAACTGAATCAATTTGAGAAAAATATAGTGAGAACACTCTTAGCCATACTTACCATTTTTTTCTTGAGACTCAACAATTTCTTGGGACCTTTTGAGCTTCCAAGCTCCTTAACTTGGAATTCAAGCTCCATAGCTACAATTCAAGATAAAGAATGAGCTTCCCCATATACCCAAAGCTTAATTTGATCAACTGAGCTACCTAGCTCAACCCAAAATCATAAACGGAACCTTACTGTGGGTGGAAACATTTTTGTTAGCTCTTTGGAGCTTAAATTCCTCTTGATGCTCCTATTTCTTTCATGGTTGAGCTAAAAAACGAAGGTTGAGGTTAAAGCTAGGATTTGGTCATACCTGGGCTAAAATGGCATAGAGGTGGATATGGAAGAAAGAGATAGAAAGTCTCTCAATTTATCTCTAATTTTGTCACAAAAATTTCCTCTTTGGTCCCTAAATTCTTGATCTAATTTCAATTTGGCCCCTTAGCCTCAACTTTCTCTTATTTTCTCCTGCCATAAATGAAACTAGAGTAGGAATCACTTCAATACTTAAATATTTCTTAATTCCACCTTCTAATTTCTTTTATGGTTCAAAAACTGGGGTCTTAGGGTAAAATAACCATTTTGCCCCTTAGTGGCTCTATTTTGCTCAAATTATCCAAATTAACTCACTTTTTCTACAACTAACTTACTTGGATCATAACTTGGTGTGATAATTGAGTATTTAAGTATGGAAAAAAAATCATATTTTTCTTAGTAATCTTGGTCCAGTTCTTGGGGAGACATTACAGTTTGTCTTGCAATCTATCTCTTCTTTGTTTTTTACCTTTTGATAACTCTAATTTTCACTTTTAGCTTTGAGGAAAGTAAAAACTGCTTTGAAATTGGATACCTTTATTGTTATTAGATCCCTTTCACCAAAATTTCATGAATGATTTAGAAATATGATAGCAAGTGATTTTCCATAATATAAAACTTGTATTGGTTTTCGAGAGTCAAAGTGAACATGTATTGTTATTCTATTGATACCATGAATGAATTGCTTCTTTGTGAAACAATGCTTCTAAACTTCGATATATAAGGTAGCTTGGTGGGATAATACTTTGTCAAAAGAAAAATTGTAGTTTAGAAAGAGTCCCTTAGATTTAGGTAAAAGTACTTTCTCTTTTGGTTAAGAACATACACTTTACCCATTGAAGCGGTATTGCTGTTCAAGCCAATCAAGGAAAATCCCTGAGGTTTGGGAAATTTAGCAAAACTACCTGAGATTTGGATAAAAATACATTTTCTCCACCCAATTTAAAAGCCTACACTTTATCCTTTGAAATTATATATCATTGACACCAATAGGAAAAAGAACTATTTTATATTTATTAAATAAAAGAAAATCTAATAGTAGAAGTTATTCATTTTCTAACAAATTATTATTAGAAAGTTTAATTTTATTGGTAGGCAAGATTTTAGATAACTTAATGTTAGCAATTAACAGATACTATAGAAAAATGCTTATATATGGAACACAGAATTTAAGTTTTTTTAATGATCAGAACCCTAACAAAATCAAAGGGTAAACACCCTCATTGTCTTGCTAGTTTGGTAAACTAATAAGGAACATCAACTAGTCTCATGACTACTGCTCAACATAAATCAGAGTATTTGAAGTGCAAACTTAGGGTAGTTCACTTAGGCTAGTAATTCAAGGAGCCTTTACCTAAAATGAACCCTACATCCGCCATGAATTCACAAGCTGCAAGTCTTTCAATGTGCAATGGGAGTGGAGAGTTGAACTTGAAAGCTTATGCTTTTTTTTTTTGGTCGAACAGTGGTCATACTTGAGGAGATAACGCTTTAGCTTGGCCTTTTTTAGAGCTAATTCATTTTAATTTAAGTTAAGTTAATCTAAAATAATTTTATTTTATTTTTACTTCTTTTTTACTTTGAATCAATTTTATTTAAAAGCAAATATTATGTCTATATAGTAATCCATTTGAAAGTAAATTTCCATGATGCTATTAATTTTTTTTTGAATTTTTTTAATGACTAAAAATAGAAAAAAGTATTAAAAAAACTAGTAAGATTATGAAAGTTATATTTTTAATGGTTTATCATAGCTACATATTATTAGTTTTTAAATAAAATTAGTTCTAGATAAAAAAAAATATAAAAATAAAAATAAATTATTTTTAATTAAATTAACTTAAATTAAAATAAATTGGCTCCTAATAAAAAAATAGAAACTCTTCAAGGTCATGATTAACAAAACTGTCATGGTACCCACATGTAATACCTGGCGTAGTATGTGTCTGCATCCCAAACCAATCTAAAATGCCCGTGCCTGCCATGGCCTTGTTCCAACAATTTCTTGAATAAAGCACCTTTGATTTGGTTAATCTATATTTTTTTTTCCTTTAGTTTTTAAAAAAAAATATATTTTACTCTTACTTTTTTTTAACAATTTCTAAAATTCTAATTTAAATTATTTGATAACTATGTTCTAATAATTTTAAAATTTTTATTATTTTTTCTCATAGCTAATTTTAACTGACATTTAAAATATACTTATTTGTATTTATAAGAAGAAAAATATATTTATAAAAAATACTAATTAATAATTTAAAATTTCTATTAATTATACTAAAAATATTAAAGAGATTGAAATTACTGAAAAATGACTATAATGTAGTTTAAATTAGGGTTTTAAAATTGTTACTAAACAGTGAAAAAAATAATGATAAAGTTTTAAAAAATAATAGGGGGAAAGTGCAGTTGAGCTCAACCACCATTATTATATGTTTCACTAATTTCTTTGCAGCTTGGCTCCAATTTAGATGACGAAGTCTTTTGGTCTCTTTTCGAGCGAGCTGATGAGGCACAAGCCAACAACCTGGACTACTCTTCTCACCAAATATTGGAAACTTGAAACCCCAACTTCAAATGGAAGGCGGATCGACCAGCCTTCTGGCCAAGCAGAGGTGAAACAGAGCAGCAGCTACCTCCATAAAAGATTGGTCAGCTCTTCCTCAGAGAATTGCAGTTTTATGTTGGTTTAAATCTTTTGTTTTGTTTGTGTCAGATGCGCAGTTGTGACGGGAGCAAACAAGGGAATCGGATTGGAAGTGTGCAGGAGCTTAGCTTCAAAAGGGGTCAAGGTGTTGCTTACTTCCAGAGACGAGAAGAGGGGCCTTGACGCTGTTGAGAAGCTCCGAGCTTCTGGGACTCTCTCTGTTAACATCCATTTTCATCAGCTCGACGTGACCGACCCCGCCAGCGTCGCATCCCTCGCAGATTTCATCAGAAACGAATTCGGAAAACTTGATATATTGGTAACTCAGCTTCCTAGTATAATGTTTGTAGAAATTATCAGAAAACAGGTGGTAGTTCGTTAGGGCAGCTAGAGCCTTGCAATGTTTTGTAGGTTAACAATGCAGGAATTTCTGGGACCATACTGAACCCTGATGCTTTCCCCACAGCGGTTGAACGAGTTGGCGATTTTGTAAGTTGCCTGTCTCTCATGAGACATGTATCTAATGGGTCGAAAGACAGATCCTGATGATGTTTCTTCTGCAGCCTCTTGAGACACAAGCCAACTGGAGTGAGATTGCAACACAGTCTTATGAGATGGCGGAAGAATGCCTGAAAACCAACTACTATGGTGCAAAACATGTCACCGAAGCGCTTATTCCACTCCTGCAGTTGTCAGATTCCGGAAGGATTGTGAACGTTTCTTCTAGCTTGGGGCTGTTAAAGGTACAACTCTCTTCTCCCACAAAACTCTTACTAGAAATGGATTAGCAGAACATACTTTACTTCCTGCCCAGCAACAGAGCTATATTGATGTCCACCGGAGGTTCTTTTGTTTTTTGAGCTGGGGTTACTGGTTAATTTGATTTTTTTATTCTTGTGTTATCAAGAAATAAAACTAATGAGTCACATCATGAAATTACGGGAGAGGGAAACATCATGAAGTTTGATTCAAGGGCTATCTGCTCACTCCATAGATTGATTGAAAAGTATAGGGAAAAAACAAAAGGATTTGCATATGGTATTCATAGATCTAGAGAAAGCGTGTATTAGAGTGCCTAGGGAGGTATTATGATGGGTGATAGCAAAGAAACAAGTTTCTGCTACATGTATTAGTTTAATTAGAGGCATGCATGAGGGAACAGTTTCCTATCACCGTATGTTTGCACCAAGACTCTGCCTTAAGCCATTATCTTTTCACCCTGGTGATAATGAATTGACTATAATCATCCAAAATAAAGTTCCACGGTGTATGTTATTTGTTAATGACATTGTTCCATGGGTAAATTATAAGTGAGAACTGTGGTGAAATACCCTAGACTCTAAAAGTTTTAGAATAAGTAGGTCTAAGACGGAATACATGGAGTGTAAGTTTAGCATACAAAAGAGTATAGAAGATGGTAAGGTTTCATTAGAAAGCCAATAACTCTCTCAAAGTGACTCCTTTAAGTATTCAGAGGGAAACATTCAATAAGACGTATACAAAATGAATATTGTAGAAATTAAAATGTTGTAGTGGGTGAGTGGGCATTCCCAAGAGATAGAATTAGAAATGAAAACATTAGACGTATATGGTAAATGGTAAATGTAGCCCCAAATGAGAATAAAATCAAGGGGGGTCACATTCAAAGTAGACCAATTGTGGCGCTAATGTGTAAAGAGTGATATTATAGATGAAGGTGGGTAAGCAAAGGTAAGGGGAGATCTGGACTTACGTTGGATTATGAAGTAAAAAGATATCTTATCTTGTTAGGATACCAACCTAGCTAATTAGAGACATAGGATTCATGTAGCCAACTCTAACTAGTTGGGACCAAAGTTTAGTTGATTGATTGATCATTATAGGTGTTAATAGGTGGTTAATTCATTAAAATGACACCCCCTCCCTACCATATTCTTTGCACCACTTTTCTTATTAGGTTGTCCCACATTCTTTACACTGTTTCCTTATTCAGTAAATTTTTCAAATCACATTTACCATTATACCCCTTTTCAATTCATCTTTCTCCTTTCCAAACACACCAATTCTCTCTACGTTTCAACTCATCTCTTTCTTTGTCCCCGTGTCATCTTTGATTTGTGACCACCGTCAACCCCTCTAGCGATCTCATTTATTGACTACCATCAACCCCTCCGACAATCTTTGATTTTGTCTTCTTTCTCCTTCCTCCGCTACTGTAAGAGGCAACAGTCTTCGCTAAGATTGATTTTAGGTTTTCAAACCTCAATCAAGTGAGGAACCACCGTTGGAGATGGCTTCACAGCTTCCAAATCCTCAATTGCTGCCATTGTTCGTGAAGAAGAAGATGGAATCATCCTTCCTCGACTGGTGGTGGTTAGGTATTGCCTAGATTTCAGTGGTGGTGGCTCAACTAGTGGTGGCTGGGTATTGTTTGGATTGCAATGACTATTGTCCTTGCCTTAGGCACCGATGCCTGTATGCTGCCAGTGGTTGCTTCATCCCTCTCGGAGATGATTGAATCCTGCTCGCTACGACCCTAGCCATGATTGGGCCTTTTCCCATCCGAAAATGTTGCTAGTCATGGATTAGGTCCATGTTGGAATGGAGATAAAGCAAAACAGAGGTCAGTATCGGAGGTAGTGGCGGTCCTGGCGGAGGGAGTAAACATGATAGTCAACAAAAAACTTAGAAAGAAGGAAGTGAGGAGTAAAAGGGCAAAGGTGGAAAAAAGGAGGAAAACAATAGTCGCCTTGGTTTGTGTGTGAAATCAAATGGTGCAAACATTGTGAGATGGAGGGACTATTATCTTTAACTTGTATTTTTTTTAATTATTCTTTTTCATTTGGAATTCATAGGATTTCTCATAGGGATGAAATTCATTTGTGGTATCTAACATTTTCACCTTGCCCTAAATAGGTTCCCAACTTTCATTTTGTCCTCTTAAAATTCTCAATATTCTTATTTTTGTTCCAAACGTAGTCCTTATGACATTTTTCAGGTTAATTTTAACAGAATTTCTATGACAAATGCCAATATTGGTCCTACATGTTATTATTACCACTCAAATTACCCCCAAACTAGTAAAGTTACCACTACAACCATCATCTCCCCCACTATCCCTCTCACCATCCCCGGGCGGGCACCATCCCAGCCCATTACTCCCGCGACCCCTCATCTACTTCCCCATCTGTGTCTGGCCTCCATCCGCCACTCAAGCTACCCATCAATCAAGCTATCGATCCATAAACCACTTTTTCCAGGTGAACTCTCGTCCGCGACATTCCTGATCTCCACGCTCAAAAGGCCCTCAGACCGCCACAATGTCTATGCGCTCCTTTTCGTCTTGTCACCTTCTCGCTCCACGCTCCCTCTTTTCCTCCGTTTCATATCCACGCACACCAGCACACACAACGATCTAGACCCAAAATATATTTTCATTTCTGTTTTATTAAAAATTTTCAATTTCTATTTCAAGGCAGTAGAAAAGAGAAAAAGAAAGGAGCTTTTTTGTGCTTGTTTCAGGGTGATTTTGTGTCGATTTTTCGTTAATGGGTCGGTATTAAAGATGAAGGTGCTCGGAAATTGAGCTTACCAGAGGCATTTTCGAGTAAGAATCCGTCGGGCGCAGATATTAGACCAGTCGCTAGGAGGAAGACCCGAAATCATGGCTTGACCCGGATGAGCCAGGTCGGTGGCCCGGTCGGCTGGCGGAGTAGACCCGAGATGCCATTTGCTGAAATGGAAGATTGATGATAAAGAAGGGGATAGAGGGAAGGGCCTCGCTACAGAGGAGGAGGAAGATGGCTGCCGGAGAGGTGGTCGCGGCTTTGGAAGAAAAATGCTCGGGCAGTTTCGGCGAGGAAACTTGCAGCTGGGCTATGGCGGTTGCAAGTTGCAGACCCTATGCCGGACTGTGACAGAGAGCGGAGGAGAAGAGACCGGTCAGAGATTCCGATCTCTAAGAGCCTCCATGTCACTCGATCTGACAGGTTGGAAGAGAGAGATTGGCAAGAGGAGCCAGCGCCCTGGAAATAGAGATTAGGAAATCCGTGTCACACAGGGTCGATGGGTTAAATTTAGAGGTCAAGGATATTTGAGTAGGAAGAAGAAGATGTAGAAATTAAAGTTGGCATTTTTCCCCCAAATTCCGTTAAATTTAGCAGTAATATTGACAGAATGATCACGCTTCGAACAGAAATTGGGAAATTATTAGGGACTTTAAGAGAATAAAATAAAGGTTAGGGACCCATCTAAGACAATATGCAAAGATTAGAGACCATAAATGAATTTTACTCTTTCGTACAGCCTATGCGGACATATTCCCCAATTTCTACGTCCTCAATTCAAGTCCAGTGTACTCCCATTTAAACTTCACAAATTCAACTCTCCTGTCATCAAAGCTCCATAGAAATTAATGAACTAATGAGTGAAAAAAATTATAATTGTTTCTATTTGATACAAGAAAAAAAAGGAAGAAAACCCATTAGACGAAATAATCAAAATATTAATACCATTTTTGCTTAGTAAAACAAGTCAATTCTTTACATAGTATGTTAAATTTTAAAGATATTTTAGTAGATCAGTTAAAAAGAAGTGATTGACATTTTCTTCTTCATATATTAAAATAAAAATTAACCATGTATATTGTACCATAAAAATAAGATTTGGTTTATGTAATTATAAAAATAAGAGTAAATGACACCAATGTCATTAGCTTATTTATTCTTAAACTATCAATTGTTATATCTTCATCTTGAAGCTATCGTTAATGATGCATCATTAATCCTCCATCAGTCTTACTATTAAAATAGCTAAATTGAGCAAATGAACTAAAATAGGGGTTAAAAAAGGAACTTGAACGCAAACATGAAAACTTTTTAGTTTCAGTAAAAATTTGGATATAATAGGTTAAGATTTTGAATTTGGTACTATAACAAAGTTGTAGAGGAAAGTAAGAGAAATTGAATCGTAAGCACATTTTAAAAATTTGGAAACTTTTAATCACTGGCCACTACAAACAGTTATGCAAAACGGTGGTTTGTGGTGGTCGAAAACAAAAATGTTCCAAATTTTCAAAAAAATTTATTTGGTTGGATTCCTCTTGCTCTTTTTTTACAACTTTAAGTGTGGTTCTGAATCCAAAATCTTAATCTATCTCTTACAAATCATCATTAAAACTTTGAAGTTAAAAAATGTTTCCCTTTGGAATCAGATTAGATAGGAAAGATTTTGAATTTGGTACTTTAGTCAACACTATAAAGAAGAGCGAGAGGAATTGAACCATATAAAAAAATGTTATAAATCTAGAACTTTTTGATGTTAGCCATCATGAATTATCTGTGATGGTGGGCGACAAAATATTTCGATATTTTCAAATGTTTCTACGATTCACTTCCTCTTACTCTCTACTAAAATTTTACTACAAAACCAAATCCAAAATCTTACTCTACCACCTCCAAATCCTAGCCGAAACTTTGAAACTCAAAAGTAGATTGTAGTCAAATTCCTTTTTTAGAACCTAAGTTTAGTCCATCTATTAAATTTGGCACATTCTAATGAAAGGACTGACAAAGAACAGATGGTTCAATATTAGTAATCATCCTAAGACAAATAATGTAATATGATAGCTTAAGGACGAATAATAACATGGGCTATAGTTTAGAGATATTTTATGTCATTTACAATAAAAATAAATTAGTGTATTATATGTCATAGATGTTTTTATTACACTTGGTTTCTCTGTTATTAAGTATTATTCAAAATATATTACATGGCTAACCATAATTCAAGTGACCGAAAGACAAAAGGCCCTCTAAGTGTAGGAAACCTGGCTCTACCACAATTCCTTACAACACATCCCTTATGAAAATACTGTCATTTGCTACAATATGTTTTTTGTTTTAAATTTATACATAAACCAGATTTAGATTCATGTTTCCTTGGTTTTCTTTTGTCATCCAAACAAACATGCAATCAACTTTCTTGATGAACAACTTCTTTAACCTACTTCTTGTTTGGTTTTATTTCAAAGCAGCAAAATGCTTGACAAAAAATTTTACAAATTTTTGGTTTGATTCAGATGTTACCTAATGAATGGGCTAAAGGGGTGCTTAGTGATGCAGAAAACCTTACAGAAGAAAAAGTGGATCAAGTTGTAAACCAGTTTCTTGAAGACTACAGAGAAGATAGGTTGAGAACCAAAAGCTGGCCGACCTTTTGCTCTGCTTACATCATTTCAAAAATAGCCTTCAATGCTTACACAAGAATTCTGGCCAAAAAGTACCTGAATCTTTTTGCCATTTGTGTTCATCCTGGCTTTGTCAAGACTGATATTACTTGCAATACTGGTCCATTGATTGCAAAGGATGGTGCCGAGCACATTGTGAGGGTAGCTTTGTTACCAAGTCATGAGCATTCGGGGGCTTTCTTTCATATGGGTGAAGTTATTGGCTTTTGAGTGACGGAAGGGATGGAAGGGATGTTGATTATGCTTTACTTTCTTAGACAAACTTTTATTGGAATAAATGAAAGCAAATGTCAAGTTTTATCAATAAAGAACGTATTCCTTAGAAGGGATGGCATCAATCACATTGTAAGGTTAGCTTTGCTGCCAAGTCATGAGCATTCATGGCATTTCTTTAGTAGGGATAAAGTTATTACAACCTTTTGAATGAGGGAGATGTTGATATACACTTTACTTTCTGGTACAAAGTTACTTGATTTTATGGAAGCAAAGATCAAGGTTTATCAATGAATAATTGTGTTATTGTTCTTGATGAAATAATCAAGAGAAACTTTGAAAAAAAAAAGTGGCACTGATTTTTTGATTTGATACCTTTATATTGCTTCAATTCTAATTCATGTGTATTTCACATGGATTTTGTTCCATGCACTTATAGACTAGGCCAACCGAGGCCAACTTCTCCAAAGGACATGACAACTTAGCCACCCCTTGAGTTTAGTCTTCATAAAAAAATGACACACACACACACACACACACACACACATCATGCAATCTATCTCTTCTTTTTTTCTCACCTTGTAAGAACTCTAATTCTCACTTTTAACATTAGCGAAAGTGGGAAAATGCTTAAAAAATGGATCCCTTGACCGCCATTAGATCCCTTTCACCAAAATTTCATGAATGATTTAGAAATATGATTGCAAGTGATTCTCTATAATATAAAACTAGTAGTAGGTTTCAAGAGTCAAAGTGAACATATATTGTTGTTCTATTTATACCATGAATGAATTGTTTCTCTTTCAAGCAATACTTTTAAACTTCGATATATAGGGTAGCTTGGTGGGATAATATTTTGTCAAAAAAATAGTTTAGAAAAGGTCCCTAAGATTTAGGTAAAAGTACTTTCTCTTTTGGTTAAAAACATACACCTTACTCATTAAAGCCGTATGTATTGCTGCTAAAACCAATTAAGGAAATTTCCAAAGTTTGAACAATTTAGAAAAACCACCCGAGATTTGGATAAAATATAGTTTCTCCACTCAATTTAAAGGCCTACACTTTATCCCTTGATATTATATATCATTAACAGCAATAGGAAAAAGAACTATTTTATATTTATTAAATAAAAGAAAATCTAATAGTGAAAACTATTCATTTTTTTATCAAATTATTATTAGGGAGTTTAATTTTATTGGTAGGCAACATTTTAGATAACTTAATGTCAAAAATTAACGGATATTATAGAAAAATGCTTATATATAGAATGCAAAATTTAGGTTTTTTTGATGATCAGAACCCTAACGGCATCAAGGGCAAACAACCTCATTATCTCAATAGTTTGGTAAATTGGGGAATAGCAACTAGTCTCATGACTATTGCTCCAGGTAAATCGGGGTATTCAAAGTGTAGGCTTGGGGGGTTCACTTAGGCCCGTAATTCAGGGAGGCTTTATCTCAAATGAACCCTACATCCATCCTGAATTCACAAGCTGCAAGTCTTTCAATGCACAAGTGGAAGTAGAGAGTTGAACTTGAAAGCTTATACCTTTTTATTTTTTGGCCTGGGGAGAGGTCATTCTTGAGGATACAACACTTTAGTTTGGGTTTTCTTAGAGCCAGTTTGTTTAATTTAAATCAACTTAATTTAAAATAATTTTTTTTTATTTTTATATCTTTTTTACTTGAAGCCAATTTCATTTGAAAACCAATATTATGTAGATGTAATAATCAATTTGAAAGTAAATTTTTATGATGTTATTAACTTTTATGAATTTTTTTAATGCCTAAAACTAGAAAAAAAAAGTTCAGTAAGATTAAAAAAGTTATGTTTTTAATAAATTCTCACACCTACTTAATATTAAATTTTAAATAAAATTAATTTCAAATAAAAAATATATAAAAATAAAAATAAATTATTTTATATTAAATTAACTTAAATCAAAACAAAATGGCTCTTAAAATTTATTGGAGGAAAAAGAAAATGCTCATGATTAACAAAAGTGTCGTGCTGCCCTCATGAAATACCCACCCTACTAGGGGTGTAATTGAGCCGGGCCTTTAAAGAGTAGCTCGAGCTCGAATCCAAACGGAGCCTTATCAAGCCGGGTTTATCGAGCTCGAGCTCGAGCTCGAGCCTCATTTTGAGCTCAAAAAATTATAGGGCCGAGCTCGAGCCCGATGCTACCCGGCCCTAAAAGAAAACGAGCCTAAGAGGCTTGCATCATATAATATTATTAATTTGGGCCTGCCTGATTCTTAAAACCCAAAAAACTCCTAAATGCTACCCAACCCAATTGCCCAAACCCATGTCCTCTCCCCAGTCTCGTCTGGCGCTGCCTCTCTCGTCTCTCCCCAGTCTCCCCAGTCTGGCCGCCTGGCGCTGCCTCTCACGTCTCTCCCCAATCTCCCCAGTCTGGCCTGGCGCTGCCTCTCTCGTCTTTCCCCAGCCAGTCGGCCACGCGATTTCTCTCCCCGGCCAGTCCGACACCCCTTGTGAGCCAATGTATGTGATCTTGTCTTTTCGTTCCTTTTCTTGGGCTGATGCCGTTGTTTCTGCTCTTGATTTGGCGATCAAATCAATGTTTCCATTTTCTAGTTACCGAATCTGAGGTTGAGGTTGAGGCGTTGTACGATCAAATCAATATTTTATCATTATTATTATTTAAAAGAATTTCTAGCGTGTTATTGTTTGTCCTTGATGGCTGATGCGAATTGTGCCAATTTGATAACTGGAGAGAGTAGATGGGCTGGCTCAATTTGACGGGTCTAACGAGCCTAAGGGCCGAGCTCGGGCCCAATTCGAGACAAGCTTGAGCCTGAAAATTCGGGCTCGAGCATATCGAGCTCGAGCTCGGGTAGTACCATTAAGCTAAGGGGCTGAGCTCGAGCCTTAAGGGCTCGGGCCCGGCCCGGCCCATTTACGCCCCTACACCCTACACTATGTCTGTATGCCAAACTAAAAATGCCCATGCCGGGTAGCTGCATCATGCATCAGCATGACCTTGTTGCCTCGCTTTCCTATAATTTCTTCGATTCAGTTAATCTATAGTTTTCCCTTTATTTTTTAAAAATTTATACTTTATTCTTACTTTCTTTATACTATCTAGTAACAATTTTTGGAATCTTAATTTAAATTTTTTAATAATTATGTTCTAATAATTTTAAAATTTTTATTATTTTTTTCTCAGAGTTAACTTTAACTGATATTTAAAAGATACTGATTTCTTTATCAAAACATATACTAATTTATATTTATAGGGAAGAAAATATATTTATAAAGAATAACAATTGATAATTTAAAATTTCTATTAATTTTAATAAAAATATCAGAGATATTGAAATTACTAAAAAATAACTTTCAAACAGTTTAAACTTAGATTCCAAAATTGTTGCGGGACGATTACTGTATGTTTCACCAATTTCTTTGCAGCTTGGCTCCAATTTAGATGACGAAGTCTCTTGGTCTGTTTTAGAGCGAACTGATGAGGCACAAGCCCAAAACTTGGAGTCTGGACTACTCATCTCACCAAATATTAGAAACTTGAAACTCCAACTTCAAATGGAAGCGGATCGACCAGCTTTCTGGCCAAGTAAAGGTGAAACAGAGCAGCAGCTAGCTCCATAAAAGATTGGTCAGCTCTTCCTGCAGTTTTTTGTTGGTTGAAATCTTTCGTTTTGTTTTGTGTCAGATGCGCAGCTGTGACGGGAGCAAACAAGGGAATCGGATTGGAAGTGTGTAGGAGCTTAACTTCAGAAGGGGTCAAGGTGGTGCTTACTTCCAGAGACGAGAAGAGGGGCCTTGAAGCTGTTGAGACGCTCCGAGCTTCTGGGACTTTCTCTGTTAACATCCTTTTTCATCACCGACCCCGCCAACGTCGCATCCATCGCAGATTTCATCAGAAACAAATTCGGGAAGCTTGATATATTGGTAACTCGGCTTCCCAGTGTAATGTTTGTAGAAATTATTTTCCAAAAATTTGTAACAACAACAACAGACTTGCAATGTTTTGTAGGTTAACAATGCAGGAATTTCTGGTACCATACTGAACCCTGATGCTTTCTCTGAGGCGGTTGAACGAGTTGGTGATTTTGTAAGTTACCTGTCCTTGATGAGACATGTATCTAATGGGTCGAAAGACAAGTCCTGATGATGTTTCTTTTTGCGGCCTCTCGAGACACAAGCCAACTGGAGTGAGATTGCAACACAGTCTTATGAGATGGCGGAAGAATGCCTGAAAACCAACTACTATGGTGCAAAACATGTCACCGAAGCGCTTATTCGACTCTTGCAGTTGTCAGATTCCGCAAGGATTGTGAACGTTTCTTCTAGCTTGGGACTGTTAACGGTACAACTCTCTTCTCCTACAAAACTCTGACTAGAAATGGATGTGCAGAATATGCCTAGTTTTTTGCTTGAACATACATTCCTTCATCCTTCTTCCTGCCAAGCAACAGAGCTAGAATATTTGATGTCCGCCGGAGGTTTTTTTCCTTCTTTCTTTTTTTTTTTGGAGGAGGGCGTAATTGGTTAACTTGATTTTTAATATTTGCAGTATTAAGGAAAAAACTAATGAGCCACACCACTGAGTTATAGGAGACGTGGTTGAGGTTAGACTCCTGTATACCATGTAACAAAGGTAAGTGGAGACCTGAACTTTGGATCAATTTTGTAAAAGAATATCTTTTCTTGCTAAGATTATCAGAGGATTTCAAAGAAGCTTGCTACCATCCAAGCTGATTGGAGTTCTAAGATTCATGTAGTTGACTCTAACTAGTCGGGTTAAAGTTTAGTTTATTGATTGATTATCGTAGGTGTTAATAGGTGATTAGTTCAGTCAAATAGTATTATCTTTAACTTCTATTTTCCAAACTATTCTTTATTCTTTTTCATTTGGAATTTATAGGGTTTCCTGCAGCCTTTCTGCGAATATTCCCCAATTTCTAGGTCCTAGATTCAAGTCTATGGTGCTCCCATTTAAACGTCACACATCTAATACTCCTATCATTAAAGCTCCGTAAAAGCTAATGAAGTCATTGAGTGAAAAAGATTATAATTGATACCGTTTGTAACTTCGATTGGATACAAGAAAAAAAGGGAAGAAAACCCCATTGAATTAAATAATCAAAATATTAATATCATTTGTGCTTAATAAAACAAAACAATTCTTACATAGTATGTTAAGTTTTAATTTAATACATCAGTTGAAAGAGAAGTGATTGACATTTTACTCTATATAGAAAACAAAATAGCCATATTTATTGCACTATCAAAATAAGATTTAATCTATGTAACTATAAAACAAGTGTAAATGTTATCAAATGTTCCTAAACTATGCGCCACATTACTTATTCATTCTTAAACTATCAATTGATGCATCATACATCTTGGAACTATTGTTAATATTGCACCATTTATCCTATGTTAGTCTTATTATTAAAATGGGCCAAATTGAGCAACTGAAAATGAAATTTAACTACAAACATGAAACTTTATGAGTTTCAAAGTTTGGTGAATATTTGAAGGTAGATTTTGGATTTAATACTGTAATAAAGTTGTATAGGAGACAACATGAATTGAACCATAGAAAAATTTTTAAAAAAATAGCCATTTTTTTTCACCAGCCACCAGAAGCAGTTGTTGGACGCGGTGATTCATTAGAGTTGGCAATAAAAACTTCCACATTTTCAAACTGTTTTATTTGGTTGCATTCTTCTCACTCTCTTTTACAACCTTTACCAAAGTATTGAATACAAACTCTTAGTCAACTCCTCTAATTCCTCACTAAAACTCTGAAGCTAAAAAATGTTTTCCCCTGAATTGGAGAAAAATCTACTATGACTTTTAGTAAAGTACCAAATCCAAAATCTTAGCCTATCATCTCCAAATCCTCACTGAAACTTTGAAAATTAAAAGTTTTCAAATTCATGGTCAAATTTCATTTTTTAAAACCCCAATTTAGTTCAATCACTCAATTGGGTACCTTTTAATAGGAAGACTACGTGAGGATAAATGGTGTAACGTTAATGATTGTTCCAGGATAAATAGTGTAACAATTAATAGTCTAAGGACAAATAAATAACAAGCACCATAGTGTAGGATATTTGGTGTATTATATGTCATAGTTGTCTTTTAATTCATTCATACCATGAAGGATGATGTATTTTTCTAGGCATGAAGATTAAAGTATGTTTATTTATATTATTTTTCCTATTTTTATCTCTAAACCTAAATTTTTTAAAAAATCCTTTTTGGATTATGTGTAGTGAGATTTTAAATGGTGATTTTAAAAAATATTCCTTTTTAGAGTTTTGTGTTGTAAGAGTTTTGATGAAGATTAAATGAAAAGGATCACCCGAAACTTATTCCAAAAAATTGTATTAATCTAGTCATGTACCTCCATATTTTCTTTCCTTCATTATCAGGTAGAGTCTTTAAGAAAACCAAGGAATTTGGTTTTACATCAATAGCCTACCTATGGACCAAGTTATGGATTCTTTAAGTTGGTTATAAACTTCTGACCAAATCAACAGTAACTTAGCCAACTTTGTAACGTCATATTTTTTGCTACAGGGCTTTAAATTCAGAAATTCCAAATCCCAGTTCAACCTCTTGATGTACTCTAGATGTGATAAAAAGTTCATGCCAAAATTCATTCTACACAGAGAGATATAGAACATTGAGTGCAGAGTCAAAATTCTAGTCACTTTATGACAATTTTTCCCATACGAAATTTCATAAGTGTGCAAACACTTCATTCACAAGGGGCAAGCCCTGCAAGGCTATCCCATACATGCCCAGTACACATAGGAATTACATGCTCTTCCATCTAGCAGCTTTATGTGGCCAAAACAGAATTTACAAGTACGCAACCTATCATTCACACTTAGGCAGCTTTACACCACATCACATACATAGCCAAAACATTAATCAAAGGTTCACATACTTGTCTCATTTTACATACACTACATGTACATGCATACATGCACTACATAAAGGTCTTAACCTAACTAAACACACATGCTAAGTTATAGGAGTGCCTGAGACACAATCAACTCCAGAAACAGGATGCTGGACAGCTGTTGCATAACACAATAAGAACCATCACTAAAAATACCAAATGTGCTCCCAAAATCACCAAACTTTCTAGATCACAACAAGATACATGAAAGTTAAAATACTTGAAATTTTAGACGAAAAATCAAACCAAAAAGGATAGTTTGAATGTGATCTTTCTACTGGACCTCAAATGGCAGAATTGAAGAGAGTAAGTTCAATTATGAAACTTAGTATGGGAAACACTTGGTTTCTTAAGGAAATGTGACCCTCATTAAAACCTGCATCCAAAGACACTAAAACACAAAACCACAATGCATATATATAGGATATAGCAACCAAATGCAACAGCCATTCACAACCAACAAATACATAAAATGCTGAAGCAACATAAACCATAGGTTAGTTCATAAAACATGCAATAAACTTAAGTAAATCACTACAGTAACTCTCCTTAAGCATAAGCTTGCCCTTAGGAGAGGTTTAACACAAGTTAGTACTAACTTTGGGCTCTAGAAAATTGTGCAATGAGATTTTAAATGAGGTAATAAGGTAAATTGAATACTAAACACTTTCTAAAAAAGAAAACGTTTCATCCTTTTTGGAATGGCAAAAAAAAAAATGTATTTCATCCTTTTTGGGACGGGGGAGTATTATACTTGCTTTCTTTGTTGTTAAGTATCATACAAAAACCATCATATTGCATGGCTAACCAGAATTCAAGTGACCGAAAGACAAAAGGCCCTTTAAGTGTAGGAAATATGCTTTGCCATAGTTTCCTTACACAAAAAATTCTTACTTCTAAAAATATTGTAATTTGCTACAATATGTTTTTTTTTTTAATATTTATACATAAACATGATTTAGATACATGCACTTTGATTTTCTTCGGTCATCCAAACAAACATAGAACCAACTTTCTTGCTGAACAATTTCTTTATTTCTAGTTTGGTTTTACTTAGAAGCGGCAAAATGCTTGACTGAAATTTTGTGAATTCTTAGTTTGATTCAAATGTTACACAATGAATAGGCTAAAAGGGTGCTTAGAAATGTAGAAAACCTTACAGAAGAAAAAGTAGATCAAGTTGTAAATTAGTTCCTTGAAGACTACAAAGAAGATGGGCTGAGAACCAAAGGCTAGCCAACTTTGTTCTCTACTTTCATCGTTTCAAAAGCAGCCTTGAATGCTTACACAAGAGTTCTGGCCAACAAGTACCTGAATTTTCTATCACTTGTGTTCATCCAAGGTTTTGTCAAGACTAATATAACCTGGAATGTCGGTTCAATAACCACCTAGGATGGCATCAAGTACATTGTAAGGGTAGCTCTACTGCCAAGTCATGAGCATTTCGGGGCTTTCTTTCATATGGGTAAAGTCACTAGCTTTTGAATGAGGGGTATGTTGATTAACTATTACTTTCTCAAATAAACTTTTGCTTGATGAAATGAAAACAAACGTCAAGTTTTATCAATAAAGAAAAGTGTTTTTTAGTAGGAATGACACTGAGCACATTATAAGGTTAGCTTTGCTGCCAAGTCAAGAGCACTCATGGTGTTTCTTTAGTAAGGATAAAGTTATTATAACCTTTTGAATGAGGGAGATGTTAATTAACTTTTACTTTCTCATACAAAATTAGTCAATTGTATGAAAGCAAAGATCAAGGTTTATCAATAAACAATTGTGTGTTATTGTTCTTGATGAAATAATCAAGAGAAACTTTTAAAAAAATGGCATTAAACTTTTTTATTTGATACTTTTATATTGCTTCAATCCTAATTCATGTGTGAATCACTTGTTGTCTTAGTTTTAGGAGTGATGTTTTAGGCTAATCATTAGTATGGGTAAGGCTCCCTACCCCTTATGTCTATATATATTCATATTTCAATATTACCCTTCATAGTAGATAACAAGTGTGAACACATCAATTCTCTTATTTCCCAAAATTAGGGACATCTTCAAGTCAAACAAACTTGATGTATAAAAAAAAGTAAGGGATGTATATAAATAATGTGTGATACATATGTTACTGATATATTGATTAATATGTACAAGTTTGACCTCTCATAAATAAACAGATTTGGACACATCAAATCTTGCTTCCCACCAATATTTGATATATGTATAAATCAGATAGTAGATACATATGAAACAAAATGTATAAACCAAGTGGTGGGTATTTAAAGAGTATGTGACACATATATATAAATGAGATAAAAAAATATGTTATAGATATCTAAATGAATAAACTCTTACATATAAATAATAATGTATTTGACATTATTTATTCTTTTGTACATATTTGATTATATGTTAGTATGATTCTATTTATTTATCTATCTATCTATATTCTATTCTAGTATTAAAATTATATATATGGTAAAACAAACTTCATGCAAATTTGGTTAAAATTGACTAAATAAGAGAAAATATGAAAATTGTTAGCCAAACAGACTCAAACACAACCGAAGGTATAAAAATAAGGTGTTGTTAGTGACTAAATTGCAAGAAAATAAAAATCTTAACCCCAATGAGCTAGCTGTAGAGAACAAAAAACATTAGTGAGTTAAATGAAAAGGGCAAAAGAAAATAAGGTTTGCAAATGGGTTTTACCAAAACTACTCTTGGCCAGTATTTTTTAATGTGTATGGAATGGGTTAGATGGGTCAAGAAAATAAGTTTACCTTTGATTCCCTGGGTAGTGACGATGGTTAGATAATCTAGCAACTAGGCTTTGGTGGCAATGGCTTAAGTGGCCTGTAGGAAGGTGGATAGTGGATGGTAATGTCGAACAGCTGTGGATCAAACTCAGATCACAGTGAGGTTGGAACGCGCTCATTTTCCATTCTATGATTATGTGTTGTCGTTGGTTAGGCATCATTCAAGGGTAGATTTGGAGGGTGGTTAGAGGAAACGTCACCATTGGTTGAGCTTTTAAGGACTGTAGCCTGCAGCACTACCAAAGAAGGAACGATGGGAGCTAGTCATGAATCATGGAACAGACATGGTTAAGATATTTTTTAATTTCAGTGAAGATAGAAGGGTAACTATAAGGTAGGGTATATATAAAATGTAGTATATTTTTGGCCTACACTATTAGTATTTGCATATTTGTATGCCCATTCCCTAAAAAAAAAAAAAAGAGTTGTCCTAAGGTGCAATCACGATGGTGAATTAGTTGATTTAAAAAAATTTACCCAAAACAAATCTTTGAAACTTTCAAACAAGAGGCAAAATAAAAAATCTCAAGTAATCTTACACCAACCAGAAAATTCTACCGTAGATGCAATAGAATTTTCTTTAAATATGTGACTTAGAACAATTTTAAAAAAGAGCAGGAAGAGTTTGATAGACTACTGCAAAACAATGAACCCAATTGACAAAGTAAACAATAAATGGAAGGAGAAAATAAAAAACTTGAATACTAAGATTTTTATGGAGGTTTAGTTTTTCTTCTTAAGAGCCTGTTCCTCTTATCAAGTTCATGCTTCAAGAGTTTTTTCTTCATTAAGCAATTGCAAGATTACAAGACCTTACACCCTTTTTGTGGTACACTCTATCTTTTTCTTTAACTAGTTTGCTAGAAGTTAACTAGAAACTTTACTAACATTCTATCCCTTATGCAAAAGTTCATCACCAAATTGATACGGTTAACTACTTCAATAAGTCATTATGTTGGTTGATCCTCTCAAAGCACTTAATTGCTTTAAAAATGCCACAACAAAAGTTGAATTGGTTCACAACTACTTCATATTTTTTTTAGGCGAGTCTCATGAAAGTGGTTGCCTAAAGCGTTTAACAACCATTTCTATTTATTTTAAAGCTGTCATAACCAATTCTATAAGGAATTAAAAAACTGCTTCAAAAGTCCTATTTTCTTGTAGTGCATGTTAGTTCAGCAAAAGAGTTCAAGTATTTATTTAACACCACGAGAGGCAGGCACAACCTCAATGCTAAAAAACAAGTTGAGACGGCCTAAGTCCTTGTCTAGGAAGCCCTTTAAAAGTGCCTTAAAAAGTTGATCAATAGTAGTCTGTGAAAGACTTGTTAGCAAAATATGATTAACATAATCTCATGTTGCCAGTTTTTATTTGTATGTTATTCTGGATACTTAAGGTTTGAGCCCAAAAACATCAATGATGATTGTGATGGATGACATAGAACACTACATACATCACTGGCAATAGAGATGATGATGTTCTGGTTGATAATTGAAATAGATACGGTGATGAAAAACAATTATGAAGATTATGTACTGGTGGTTGCTTGACAATTGAAAGTTAGACTGAAGACAATATATTGATAAAAAAAGATAAAAAAAAAAAAGGATATAGAAGTTATTTTGCTTAGCCTTTTACTCGATTAACCATTGGTCATTAAGGATATTCATTCACTATGTGTAAAATGTATTATTGGTCCTAAATTATAATTACAGTTACTAATTGGTCCCAACCTCTTTTTCATAACATATTGGTCAAAAATCTTTAAAATTTGTTGCATATTGGTCTCTAACCCTACAAAATTTGTTAATTATAATGTAACTATAAAATATCAAATTTTAAAATTTTAATTTAAACTATTCAATAATTGTATTCTAAAGAATTCAAACTAGACCATGCTTTTTTATAATTATGTAGACTATTTGGTTTTTACACTATATAAATGAGATTCCTATACAAACTTAATCTTTCCATGGGGTTAGCAACCAATATGCAACGAAAACAAGGATTGAGGACTGATTTACGATGATAATTATGTATTTGGGACCCATGGTCCATTTACCTTAAAAAAACATTTTCAATTTGGCAATTTTGTGAATTTCACATGGATTCTGGGCCATGTGCTTATGGACTAGGCCAACCGAGCCCAATTTCTCCAAAGGAGATAACAACTTAGCCACCACTCGAGCCTCATCTTCATCAAGAAAATGTATAACTCTCAATGAGATTATTTCCTTTGGCATCTTGAAGGATTGGATGAACACCTAAAAACCTCTGATTTTTCTATTAAAAAAGGTATTCACAAGTTTGGGGTTTTAGTCTCTATACAGCAGCTTAGTGTAAGCTCCCAATAGTTCTTTTTTGTTCTTTCCTTCTCATTGTCACTGTAAATATGATGGATATTTCCTATTACTTAACCATAGTTTGTCTTGGAATCTATCTATTCTTCGCTTTTCACCCTTGTTAGACTTTAGCTTTTGCTTTTAGCTTTAGGGAAAGTAAGACACCACTTTGAAAATGAATATCTTCACTGTTATCAGATCATTTTTACCAAAATTTTGTGAATGATTTAGAAATATGATTGCAAGTGATTCTGTACAATATAAGACTTACAAGTGACTCACCTTGAATGAATTGCTTCTTTTAAGTAATACTTCTAAACTTCAATGTATAGGTAGCCTCCTTGGACAATACTTGTAAAAAAATGTAATTTAGAAAAATGTCCCTAAGATTTAGGTAAAAGTATTTTCTCCGTTAGTTAAAAACATATACTTTACCCATTGAAGCCATATTATCGATGAAACCAATCAAGGAAAAAACCCCCCTGAGATTAGGCAAAAAAAATACATTTTTCTCCACTCAATTTGAAAACCTATATTTTTTCCATTAAGATTATATATCATTGACACCAATAGGAAAAGAAACTATTTTATAGTTATTGAATAAAATAAAATTTAATTGTTAAAATTATTAATTTTCTATCAAATTATTATTATAAAATTTAATTTTATTAGTAGGTAACATTTAATTTGATCAATTAAATTAAATTTTCAAATGTCGGTAAACGATTAACAAATATAAAAATTCTTATATATGACACAAAAAATTTAAGTTTTCTAATGGCTTAGAACACTACCGACATTAAGGGTAAACACCCTTATCATTAGGCCAATTTGGTAAACTGAGGAACAATAAATAGCACCAAGATTGTTGCTCTAGGTAGATTAAGGTATTCAAAACACAAGATTGGTGGTACACTCAGGCTAATAATTTGGGGAGCTTTTACCTCAAGTGGACACTACATCCATCCTTAAATCACAAGTTGCAAGCCTTTTAATGAGCAACTAGGAGAGGAGTCGAACTTGAGAACTCATATTTAATGAGACAATATCGATGCAAAATTTAACTTTTTGAAATAGAAGATGATGGATTCTTACCATTTCAACTAGAGTTAAAGGTCCCTGCACCATATTTAAAATGACTAAGTATTGGGGACACTAAACCTGAGGCCTTGGGTTTAAATCCCCTTCTTTGATCCCACTAATGCTTTTAGTGCTGGTTTGGTTGCCTTACGAGGTCTTAAATGCTTTCCAGGCACCCCCTTCTTATGATGTAGATACCTCTTTATACTCTACAGCCTTGTATAATTGATTCTGAGGTTAAAAAAAAACTAGAGTTTGGATTTTTCTAAAATTTATTAGGTAAAAAAAAAAAAGTTCTTTAAGGTCATGGTTAATAAAAATGTTTGCTATGGTGTGCACATAAAATACTCGACATTCTCTATCTATCACCAAACTAACTTATTAAAATGCTTATACTTGCTAGCTGCATGATCTTGTTGCCTAGATTTCCAATAATTTCCTGCGGAAATTACTGAAATATGCTTTGATTTAGGTAATCTATGTTGTGCACCTTTTAATTTTAAAAACCTACACTTTATCTCTTACTTCATTTATACTGCCAGATAAGAACTTCTAAAATTTTAATTTAATTTATTTGGTTACCATGTTTTAATAATTTCATATTTTTTAACAATTTTTCATATTTAACTGAGAATAAAAAAATATCAATTTGCATTTACAAAGATGAAAATGCATTTTCAAAAAAGAAAAATTGACAGTTTAAAATGTCCATTAACTATAAAAAAAATATTAAAAAGATTAAAATTATTAAAAGATAATTATCATATAGTTTAAATTATAATTTTAGAAAGGCTTAAATATACATTTGGCCCGTGAACTTGCACAACTCATGCAAGTTAGTTCATAACTCAGTACTTAGTAAATGTTAGCCCCTGAACTTTGTAAAGACTCATGATTCACTATATTTGCTTAAACATGTTGATGGAAAAAATACAAAATCCTTATTCATCCCTTTTAATTTGTCATAAGAAGTACTCTTATTTTATAATCATCTATATAACCCTTGCTGTCTTTTCTCTCTACTTTCTCAAACTTTGTTTTGAGCGCACTTGGCCATCAAGGACCAAAAGGTTGTTAAGATCCCGACTCGAATCTTAGGATCTCACAGTCCTATGATCCAACATCGTGAAACCTTATTAGAAAGTAATAGGATTGGTGATATGGTAGGATGGGGTAGGATCTTGATTAAGATATAAAGATCGGTAGAATTTTTTGATCCTATCAAACCTATTGGTATTGATTTTTGTTGGTTACATTTTAGCCCAAAATAGAAAATTTAAGTGATGGGCCCTTATTGCCCAAGTTGGACTACCCAAGCTAGTGGTTATATGACTTGAATTGTAAAGCAAACGTAAAAAGAAAAAAAACATGTCTCTTTCTCATTTAGGAAATAAAACTCGAAACTTCGAAAGCACCTTCATAAATTTGTTGTTATTGTGTTAATTATATTTGTTTATGAATTTCTTTTAGACATGTGTTGGTTGTTTCATTAGTTATGTTGATGTATGCTCTACCAGGGCTCTAGTTTTGTTTATACTATGACGCTAATTGTGTTGTATCATTATTATAACACATAAACTTTATTAAGTTTTTAATATAATTAGTCTTTTATATGAATTATATTATTTATTATAAGAAATTTTGATCTTTTAGTATAATCTTATAATCTACTATCTAATTTTATGATTTTGATCTTGTATTATGAAAAACGATCATGGGTAGGATCCCGATCTTAACAATTTGCTCTTTACTATGCCATTGCCGCATTTTCCCTCGACTACCTTATTGGCAAGGGCGGCTTGGCTTTATCTTCCGAGCCACCATTTATTAGATGAACAGAGAAGTCACTGTCAAGGTCATAGATGCGGCCACTCTTCGAAAGGAGTGTGATTTTTCAAAATGAGCTACTTTTTGCATTAAGAGTCAATTCACCATTCATTGTCCCGATACTCAACTTTTCATTAGAAAGGAAATGACACCGTATGATCCTGGTTTATGAGCTCATGCTTAATGACAACTTGTAAAATGATCTGCTTAGCCATAAATGTCCAAAATGAATGCTCTAGAAGATGAAAATTTTTATTGTGGTGTCTTCAAGGGAATTGAATATCTCCACAAGTTGGATCTATTGATAATTCACGATGTCTTGAAACCGAGCAATGTTCTATTGGGCGGGTATCTATATGCCAAGATTGAGAATTTTGGACAGACGAAATTGAAAATGAAAGGGAACCCTAGGTGGCTAAAGCAGAAGTTGTTGAGGTTATAGGTCATATATAGAAACAAAGAATGTGACCACTACTTTGACCAGTAAAATTTAGGGGTGGACTAGTCACCGAAAATTGTTAAGGAGGTGACATAGTCGCGTTGTTCCCAATGAGGCAATTGGGAAGGAGGAGGTAATAATGGTGTTGTATACAACTATAAAGTAGGGTGGTAACAACAAATTTTGTGAAGCCAGAAGGAGAAGACAAGGAGGATGAAAGCTTTATCAGGATAAGTCTAAAGTAAGAGTAATTTTTATGACAAATTTAAAGAGATCAAGTGTACTTTTGTAATTATTCCATCAATATGTCTGAGCAAATGTACTAAGTTATAAGCTTTTGTAAAGTTTAGGAGTTAACATTTACTAAGTACTGAGTTATGAACTAACTCACATAAGTTGTCCAAGTTCAGGGTCTAAATATATATTTAGGCATTTTAGAAATTATTATTGAACAATATAAAAAAATAGGGGTAAAGAGTAATTATCTTATAAATAATGAGGGAAAAGTCTAGGTTAGCTCAGATCACAAAATTATTATAAGCAGCTAAAATGGTCAATTCATCCCTCAACTTTGATGAATTGCACGAGTTAGTCCCTAAGTGTGATTCATCATGACTTAGTCCTTTAAGTTTGATGAATGGTACGACTTACCCTTTAACTTGATAAATAGTGAGATGACATTATTTAGAAGCTGATGTGGAACAATTATTTTTAGGTTGTGCTGAGGTGGAAGAAAAAGCAAAAAAAAAAAAAGATAGAAGGCACAAAAAGGACAAAGGGTACCATTTGAGCTACCGTTGCTCCTTTTCTGTCGAAGAACAAAATGAACCATTTGATCATTGGAAGACTTTAACTAGAAGTCTGGAACAAGAATTTTTTAATTATTGACTAGAAAAAGACAAGTAAAATTGGTTGGTATTTACTAATAGGAGCATGTACAACACAAATGTAGTTCGCCTTTGATTTTTTGCTTTGGTTTTAAATAGAATTCTTCCCATCGTCACATAGCTACTCGATCTTTTGGTGACTCTCGATGGTGTTTGCTCACCGTCTTTTGATCGTTCACCCTCCATTTTGCCCCTCACACACAAGACAACTCACTTTCAATGGCATTTGCTCTATTTTTGCCTTTCTTTTATTATAGATCATTTTCACCTTATTCACGTTCCCTTCCTTGAACGGTGAGTTCAAGAAGTTGGCGAGCCAGTCGTTGGGAGAAATTGACAATTTCACTTTCTTGATATGATTGTAAATCTTCAGGGCTATGGACTTAGTTCTCATGAACCATCTTTTGTTCTTGCTTTGCTTTTGGGTTGCAAAGTGGTGGTTAGTTTTTTCAGCGTCAACACGAGTACTCTTTTATGACAAGCTCATCCTAATTGACTTGGGTTTGTAGAAAAAAGTCAGATTTTGAAGACAAAAAATTAGGTTCTAGATTTACTAACCAAGCAACATACTTGAAAATTGAACAATTGCAGATCAGACCACACCACACCTCTGATCAAGGAATTGATAATCCATACACGCTACGCAGTGTATTGCTTTGTCGGTAGATGGCAGAAAAATTTGGTTCTCGCAGCTGCTTCTGGTACCAATTTATTGTCCAAACCCTAGCTCAAGGTGGATGAACCAGACATGGGGTGCTGTTGCTTCATTCCAAACCTAAATCGAACATGCAAAATTTTCAGACCCCTTCAGGCTTCACCGATCATCTCAACTTACAATAACAACATCACTTTTTATCCACATCACCTTGTCCTTAACGTTGTCAATGTCATGTGATGGCCTGTGACTATTGAAGGGACTAAAATAAATAGACTATCGAAGTTTTAGGACTAAGCTGCAACATTATCAAACTAAAAGGACTAAGTTGTGCTAAGTCACACTTTAGGAATTAAGTCGCTCAAGTCACAAAAGTTGAGGGACGAATTGCGCTTTTAGGCCTTATAGCTGCTGGCTCCAATTCGGATGTGCTTAATTAGCTAGTCAAATGTGGGCCTCATTCGGTCAACTTCAATTTGCCCCTTTGATTAATGGAAAGTACGCCAATTGCCATTCCAATTGCCACCGTTGCCACCGCATCCTAACCACTGTCCGCCGAATCAGACGCCTTCTGAGTTAAGGTTAGGTTCTCTCCCTTGATGCAATAGTCCTTCCCCTCCCCGATCTTCAAGCACCGGCCTCTACATCTCCTCGTGCTCCAACACGACTCTGTGCAAGAGAAAATGCCTGACGGAAACCCTAGTCTTCAATTCCTCCGTCGAATTCGATGATTCTGAGGGGTGCATAGGCCGAGAATCACGGAAGACTTAGGGTTTTGCTGATTTTTGGCCTCCATCTGTCTGCGGTGTCTTTTTCCAATCTCAAATCGCCGAAACGCTCAAAATTAGAAGGAATTCGGATGAGGAGAGATGCGACCGTACCAGCTGAACTTGGTGGCCGATTGGAGCCCGGGGGACGGAGGTTATCGGAAGGGGTGGAGTGGGGTGTTGGCAGCAGGTGTTAGAGCAGGGGGACGGTGGCATGAGATGTGAATAAGAGACAATCAGAGGTTAGAAATTATTGAAGGTAGCCTGTTGACCAGTCAAAGCAAAGAAAGTTCAGCTGCTTAATCTGCTTTAATATGAACCGAGTCTTTGAGCGAGCTAATGAGCCACAAGCCCAAATGGAAGGCCGATCGACCAGCTTTCTGGCCAAGCAGAGGTGAAACAGAGCAGCAGCTATAGCTCCATAAAAGATTGGTCAGCTCTTCCTCAGAGACTTGCAGTTTTATATTGGTTTAAATCTTTTGTTTGTTTGTGTCAGATGCGCAGTTGTGACGGGAGCAAACAAGGGAATCGGATTGGAAGTGTGCAGGAGCTTAGCTTCAACAGGGGTCAAGGTGGTGCTTACTTCCAGAAACAAGAAGAGGGGCCTAGACGCCGTTGAGAAGCTCCGAGCTTCTGGGACTCTCTCTGTTAACATCCTTTTTCATCAGCTCGACGTGACTGACCCAGCCAGCGTCGCATCCCTTGCAGATTTCATCAGAAACGAATTCGGGAAGCTTGATATATTGGTAACTCAGCTTCCTGGTATAATGTTTGTAGTAATTATTTTCCAAAATTTTTGTAACAACAAAGACGTGCAATGTTTTGTAGGTTAACAATGCAGGAATTTTTGGGATCATACTGAACCCTGATGCTTTCTCTAAAGCGGTTGAACGAGTTGGTGATTTTGTAAGTTACCTGTCCTTGATGAGACATGTATCTAATGGGTCGAAAGACAAGTCCTGATGATGTTTCTTTTTGCAGCCTCTTGAGACACAAGCCAACTGGAGTGAGATTGCAACCCAGTCTTATGAGATGGCGGAAGAATGCCTGAAAACCAACTACTATGGTGTAAAACATGTCACCGAAGGGCTTATTCCACTCCTGCAGTTGTCGGATTCCGCAAGGATTGTCAACGTTTCTTCTAGCTTGGGACTGTTAAGGGTACAACTCTCTTCTCCTACAAAACTCTTACTAGTAATGGATGTGCAGAATATGGCTAGTTTATTGCTTGAACATACATTGCTTCTTCCTGCCCAGCAACAGAGATATATTGATGTCCACCGGAGGTTGGTTTTGAGGGGGGTTATTGGTTAAGTTGATTTTTTATTTTTGTGTTATCAAGAAATAAAACTAATGAGTCACACCATGAAGTTATGGGAGAGGGTGATTGAGTTTAGACTAAAGTGTGATTCAAGTATTACAGAAAGCCAATTTGATTTTTATGCCCGGAAGATCTATTGTGGAGGCTATTCACTCACTCCATAGATTGATGGAGAAGTATACGGAAAAACAAAAGGATTTGCATATGGTATTCATACATATAGAGAAAGCGTGTATTAGAGTGCCCAGGGAGGTAATATGGTGGGCGTTAGCAAAGAATCAAGTTTCTGCTACGTACATATATTAGTTTAATTAGAGGCATGTATGAATAGGGGTAATCATTTGGTTTATTCAGTTTAAACTAAACCAAATTAGTCGGTTTATTCGATTTTTGATTTCGGATAATAAGAAACTGAATAGACAGAATTAGCCTATACAACTGAACTGAAATATTTCAATTCGGTTCGGTTCCAAACCAAATTAACTGAAAAAATGAGAGTAGGATTGTGTGAGAGAGAGAATGGGAGAGAGACGAGTGCGTTTTTGTTTTTCCTTCAAAATTCCATTCAATATAAAAGATTTATTGTCCATGGAAATAAAGAAAAACCAAGCAAATTTCGGTTGGTATGTAGGTTTATTATCCATGAAAAAACTGAAGAAAATCTAATAAAAAAAAATATTTTGGTTAATTTGGTAATATCGCAAACCAAAACCAAACTGAAATTGAAAATTTTTTATTCGGTTTCAACTGAAATTGAACCGAATTATCGAATTGGCCGAACCAAATTATCAAATTATTTCAGTTTTTTGGTTTTTTCGGTTTATACCGAACACTGATCACCCCTGTGTATATATGAGGGAGCAGTTTCTAGTGTTAATACTGGGGATAGGTTTGCACGAGGACTTTGCCTTAAGCCGTTTTCTTTTCACCCTAGTGATAATGAATTGACTAGAATCATCCAAAATAAAGTTCCATGCTGCATGCTATTTGTTAATGACATTGTTCTAGTTGATGAAACTATGAGTGGGAAAATTATAAGTGAGAACTATGGTGAAGTGCCCTAGAATCTAAAAGTTTTAGAATAAGAAGGTCTAAGATGGAATACATGAAGTGTAAGTTTAGCATACAAAAGAGTATAGAAGATGGTAAGGTTTCACTAGAAGGCCAAAAACTCTCTCAAAGTGACTTCTTTAAGTATTTAGGTTCAATTATTCATAAGAGGGAAACATTGAACAAGATGTGAATCACAGAATTAAAGCAGACTGGGCAAATTGGAAAAGTTGCCATTGTAGCTATACTCGATAAAAATTTGCCTCTCAAGTTAAAGGGAAAATATTATAGAACGATCATTCGACTAACCATGCTTTATCCGGTATTTGATATTGCATGATAAAAAAAGCAACATGAAAACAAAATGAATATTGCAGAGATGAAAATATTGTTGCGGTGGATGAGTGATCATACCCTAAGGGATAGAACTAGAAATGAAAATTTTAGAAGTATATGGTAAATGTAGCCCCAGTTGAGGATAAAATAAAGCAGGTCACATTAGATGGTAAATGAGACCAACCGTTGCATTAATGTGTAAATATAATAGATGTAGGTGGGGGTAACAAAGGTAAGGGGACCTAAACTTGCTTTGGATTGTTTAGTAAAAAAATATCTTGTCTTGCTAGGACTATCAGAGTGGCTTGCTATCAACCTTGCTGATTGGAGACGCAGGATTCATGGAGCCGGCTCTAATTAGTTGGGATTAAAGTTTAGTTGATTAATTGATTGTGATGGGTGTTAATTGGTGGTTAGTTCAGTCAAATAATATTATCTTTAACTTGTACTTTTCAAACTATCCTACAGCCTCTGCGGGCATATTTCCCCAATTTCTAGCTCCTCTATTCAAGTCCATTGCACTCCCATTTAAACTTCACACATCCGATTCACCTATCATTAAAGCTCCATAGAAACTAATGAAGTAGTGAGTGAAAAATTATAATTGCTTCTATTTGATACAAGAAAAAGAAAAAAAGAAGAAAACCCTATTAGATTAAATAATCAAATTATTAACATCATTTTTGCGTAGTAAAGCAAATCAATTCTTTACATTGTACGTTAAATTTCAAAGATATTTTAGGACATCAGTTAAAAGAGAAGTGATTGACATTTTACTTTCATAGATTAAGAAAAGGAAAATACCTAGACCCCTAACGTAAACACTGACCTACACTTGTGTCCGTCATGTTTCAAATACTCATACTTACACCTCTCCAAATGTAATTCCGTTAATGACCATTAAGAAAAAAAAGGCAAAATTCATTCTATCTTCCTAAACTTTTTCACTTTATGACTTTGCCCCCTAAACTTTACACCTTGTCTCCTTCATCCCTCCCCATCTCCCCAAAATTGTTTCTTCCCATCTCAGCTCTGACTTGTTTCTTCCCATTTCCATTTCAAAGCCATCATTCACCCCAGTAATTGCTCCTCTCTCCAATCAATCTCTCCCCAATACATGCCTTTGACCCTAGGCTTTCAAATCCACAAGTCGAAGGTTATCCATTGGGAAGTCGTCGGAGGACTCATTGTCCTTCAGCTCAGAGCTCAACTCCTTGGCAGTCCTGGAGTTTGATTCACTTCTCCCTGGGTTTTGTCGAAGTGGGAACCGATTCTCTTGGGCTTGCAAGAGCCAGAGCCGATTCTCCCAGTTCCAGCTACCCATTGGCAAGACCACCCTTGAGGTGTTAATTGTCTGTACTGGCATCATCGTCAATGGTATTGGCTGCAGTGAATCAACGACGGAGAAGGAAGGGAAGTGGAGGCACCTAGAAACGGTGAGAGCCGCAATGAGTGAAGATAAGGCACAGGCACAGACTAATACAAAACAAGCTACTGAAAATCGTTGATCTGAGAGATGAAGACATGGAGCAGCGGATTAAGAAGCTTTGAGAAATGCTTGATCGATGCTTTCAGGATCGCTGTGAAGAGGTGATCAGAATGGGAACTAGGGCACAAGCGGGATCTGAAAGGAATCAGCTGGGCTGGGTGTATTTTAGCAGCCACAAAAAGGTGACGTGATTCCATTTTTGGGCACACGAAGAGAGTCATGCAAGGAGAGACGGATTGGTTCTGGTTTTAGGATTTGTTGGATGATACTTTTGCATTGGTTCTTTTCATCTCCTAGATTTCATTTTTTGTTTATGGGTTTTGTTTTTCTTAAGTTGCGGGGTAAAGTTTCTATAAATTAAGGTAGGAGGGGAAAGTCAAGTATTTTACCTTTTTGTGGTAACAGTGAATAACAAAGTTAACTTTTAAGGGGGTAAGTATAGGTATTTGAAACATTGAAGATATAAGTGTAGGTTAGGGTAATACTTCAGGGGGAGTCTTGGTAATTTTCCCTTAAAAGAAAATAGCCATGTATATTGTACCATCAAAATAAGATTTGACCACGGACATGAAAACTTTTGAATTTCAAAGTTTCATGAGGATTTGGAGATGGTAGGCTAAGATTTTGGATTTTGTACTATAACAAAGTTGTAGAAGAGAGAAAGAGGAATCGAACACTAGATACACTTTATAAATTTGGAAATTTTAAATCTCCGGCCACCAAAGACGGTTGTTGAAAGCGGTGGTTTTTGGTGGTCGGCAATACAGGGTTCTAGATTATCAAAAAATTTTATTTAGTTGAATTCCTCTCGCCCTTTTTTACAACTTTTAGCAAAGTACTGGATCCAGAATCTGAGTCTACCTCCTCCAAATCCTCTAAAAAATTTTGAAGCTAAAAAATGTTTCCCTTCTAAATCAGAGTAGATAAGTAAGATTTTAGATTTGGTACTTTAGCCAACACTGCAGAGAAAAGCGAAGGGAATTAAACCATATAAAAATTTTTATAAATGTTAGCCACGTTTATGGTGGCCAATGACAAAATATTTCTATATACTTTTTAAATGTTTTTATGATTTAATTCCTCTTGCTCTTCACGAAAATTTTACTAAAGTACTAAATCTGAAATCTTAATCTATCACCTTCAAATCCAAACTGAAATTTTGAAACTCAAAAGCTTTCATGTTATGGTCAGCTTTTTTAGAACCTCTATTTAGTCCTTTTTTTCAGTTCGGCACTTTCTAATGGCAAGACCAAGTAAGGACAAATGGTGCAACATTAATGATAGTTCTAGGGAAAATAGTGTAATATGATAGCTTAAGGGCGAATAAACAACATGAGTCATAGTTTAGGGGTATTATGTGTCATAGATCTCTTTTATTATACTTACTTCCTCTGTTATTAAGTATTATTCGAAAGCCATTATATTACATGCCTGGCAAGAATTAAGTGACCGAGAGACAAAAGGCCTTCTGTGTAGGAAACCTGGCTCCGCCACATTTTCTTACAACACCTTCCTTCTGAAAATAATACTGCCATTTTGCTACAATATGTTTTTTGTTTTAAATTTATACATAAACCTGATTTAGATTCATGCTTGTTTGATTTTCTTCTGTCATCCAAACAAGCATAGAACTAACCTTCTTGATGAATAACTTCTTTACCCTACTTCTTGTTTGGTTTTATTTCAAATTAGTAGCAAAATGCTTAACTAGAATTTTGTTAATTCCTGGTTTGATTCAGATGTTACTAAATGAATGGGCTAAAGGGGTGCTTAGCAATGCAGAAAACCTTACAGAAGAGAAGGTGGATCAAGTTGTAAGCCAGTTTCTTGAAGACTACAGAGAAGATGGGTTGAGAACCAAAGGCTGGCCAACTTTTGTCTCTGCTTACATCATTTCAAAAGCTGCCTTGAATGCTTACACAAGAGTTCTGGCCAACAAGTACACGAATCTTTCTGTCACTTGTGTTCATCCAGGTTTTGTCAGGACTGATATAACCTGCAACACCGGTTTAACGACTGCCAAGGATGGTGCTGAGCACATTGTGAGGGTAGCTTTGTTGCCAAGTCATGATCATTCTGGGGCTTTCTTTCATATGGGTGATGTTATTGGCTTTTGAGTAGGGGGATGTTGATTACCTTTAGTCTCACGCAAACTTTTGCTCCATGAAATGGAAGCAAACGTCAAGTTTTGTCAATGAAGAAAAATATTCTTCTGTAGAAATGGCTTGGAGCACATTGTAAGGTTAGCTTTGTTGTCAAGTCATGAGCACTCATGGCATTTCTTTAGTAGGGATACAGCTATTACAACCTTTTGAATGAGCAAGATATTGATTAACCATTACTTTCTCATACAAACTTTGTATGAAAGCAAAGATCAAGGTTTATCAATAAATAATTGTGTGTTCTTGTTCTTGATGAAATAATCAAGAGGAACTCTGATAAAGAAGCGACATTATACTTTTTGATTTGATACTTTTATATTGCTTCAATCCTAATTCATGTGTGAATCACTTGTTCTCTTAGTTTCGGGATTAATGTTTTAGGCTAATCATTAATATGGGTAAGTCAAATTTGTTTCCAATCCCTTATGTCTATATATATTCATATTTTAATACTATCTGTCATAGTATAAAATAAAAATGAACACATCAAATCTCAATCTTTTAAAATTGGAGATATATACATGTCAAATACTAGATATGTACAGACTTGATATACAAAGAAAGTAAGAGATTTATATAAATAATATGTGATATATATGTTACTAATATATTTAATAGTATGTACAAGTTCGACCTCCCAATAAACATGCGTGAATGCATTAAATTCTACTTTTTGCCAAAATTTGAGATATGTGTAAATCGGATGATAGAAACGTATGAAATTAAATTCAATTTATAAACCAATTGCTAGGTATGTAAAAAATATGTGACACATATATATAAATGAGATCAGAGACATGTTACAGATATCTAAATGAATAAATTTTTATATATAAATAATAATGTATTTGACATTATTTGTAAAAAAAGAATAAACTTTTACATATAAATAATAATGTATTTGACATTATTTGTAAAAAAAGAATAAACTTTTACATATAAATAATAATGTATTTGACATTATTTGTACAAATGAATTTATTCTTTTGTACATATTTGATTATATGTTAGTATGATTCTATTTATTTATTTATCTATATTATAATATGGTATTAAAATTGTACATATGGTAAAAAAAACTGGACTCAAGTTTGGTTAAGGTTGTCTAAATAAGAGAAAACATGAAAATTGTTAGCTAAATTGACTAAACAACATCCAAAAGTATAAAAGTAAGGTACTTTTAGTGATTAAATTGCAAGTGAGCTAGCTACAATGAGCTTAAATGAAAAGGCCAAAAGAATAGAAGGTCTGCAGGTGGGTTTTACCAAATTGTTCTTGGTCAGTATTTTCGAATGTGTCCGGCGCAAGTGAGACGGGTTAGGAAAATGGGTTCGGCTTTAATTCCTTGTGTAGTGACGGCAGTTAGACGATCGAATGACTGGGCTTTGGGGGTGGTGGTTTGGGTGGATTGTACAAGGGTGGACAATGGGTGGTAACATCAGACGGTCAAGGATCAAACTCAAACCACAGCAGGGTTAGAAAATGCTCCCTTTCCATTCGTTGATTAAGCGTTGTCATCACATAGGCATCGCTCAAAGGTGGATTTGGAGGGTGGTCGAAAGAGGCATCATTATCGGTTGGGCTTCTAAGGACCGCAGCTTGTAGCACTGCTGAAGAAATGAGAAGGGGAGCTGGTCATGAATCGTGGAAAGGACATTGTTGAGATTTTTTTTAATTTTAGTGAAGATAGAAGGGTAATTATAGGGTAAGGTGTACATAAGGTGGAGAATATTTTTGGCTTATGCCATTAGTTTTTGCATATATGTATGCATATTTGTTCCAAAAGAAGAGTTGTTCAAAGGTGCAATCAAGAGGATGAATTGGTTGATTTAAAAATTCACCCAAAACAAATATTTGAGACTTTCAAACAAGAGGCAAAATGAAAAAGCTCAAGTAATCTTACACTAGAAAAATTTACCATAGATGTCCTAGAATTTGCTATAAAAATGTGATTTAGAACAATTTAAAAAGAAGTTGGCAAGAGTTTGATAAACTGTAGCAAAAAAAGGAACCCAATTGACAAAATAAACAAGAAATGGAAGGAAAGAATAAAAAACATAAACACCAAGATTTTTATGAAGGCTTAGTCTCTCCTTTTGAGAGCCTACTCTTTTCACGAAGCTTATGCTTCAAGAGTTTCTTCTTTATTAAGCAATTACAATATTAGAAGACCTTACACTTTTTTTGCAGTACACTCTACTTTTTTCTTTAACTAGAAATTTCACTAACATTCTTTCCCTTATTAGGAAACAACCAAATCTCATAAGTCTGACTTAGTAATTTCGTGCTTACAAGACTTCAAGAGCAATCAAGAGACTCAGAGCTGGAACAGCAAGTGAAAGCACTAAGTTTTTGGAAAATCTCAAGTTAAGAGCATTTTTTATGAGAATGTGTAATGATTTCTCACTTCTTAATGTCTAGTTCCATCCCAAAATGTTTTTTTGGATATATATGTGCTTTTTTGGGAGCAAGAAAGTTGTTGGATAGCAACTGGAATTGCTAGAAAGGGCTCCATAAAATCTGCTAGTCAATAATTTCCTTGATGTGCTAAAATCTTTACATGTAATATGTGATAGCCGAAGGGCTACCATCCCTCTCAGTACACACCTCCTGCCAAAAATATAGCCGAAGACCTCATGGACGTTATCGGGACTTCGGGGGACCAAACGGATCACCTTCGGAGGCGAAGGTCCAGCTATCCCAAGCAGGAGAAGAATCCCTCCGAAGGCGGAACCCCCAAACCAGGGAACTCCCCGAATTGTGGGTACGTCTCCCGAAGAAGGACGACCTCGCCAAGAGGACCTTGGGAATACGGCTGGAGTATTTAAGAAGCAACTGGAAATATTTGTGCTCTATTTGGAGCAAGAAAGTTGTTGGATAACAACTGGAATTGCTAGAAAGGGCTCCACAAAATCTGCTAGTCAATACCTTCCTTGATGTGTTAAAATCTTTACATTTAATATGTTAAACTTGTGAGTTTAATATCTTGAACTTTGACTTCTTTATTCACCATTCTAAAATTTGATTTTTGTAGAGCGATCATAACATTCATATGTTCTCCTTTGATTGGTTAGATGGATTTTGCAAGTTTGAGTCATAACTTGTCAAATCGAAACAAAAAACGTACAACAAATGAAAAGCTTTAGTCAATAGGTTCAAATTTGAGCTTGATTGTTTAATAGATCTAAAAAAAAAAACAGCAGCTTCAGACTTCAAATTAAACAAGTTTAATTGATTAAAATGTAAATATGGAAGATTTAGTCTAGATACTTATTGGCTATAAATAACAATTAAAAAATTTCTTAAACAGATTAAACTTGAAACTAAACTTGATTGAAACAAAAAACACACTTAATAGAGGACTTACTACCCTCTCTTCAAATATAGATTTCTAAACAAATTTGAGCATTCCTTTTAATTAGATATAATAGTTTAAAACTTGGAACTAAAACTCACTTGATACAACGTTGACAAATTGATTGTAACCTTTTGAAATGAGATTAATCACACTAAAAAATTATATTTGTTATCATTAGAATTAAGGATTTACTTAGAACAAATAAAAAAAAGTATTAATATTGGGGAAAATTTTGTATTCTCATTATGTTGTGCAGCCAAACTTGAGAATACAATTAAAAATAATGCCTAAATATAATGTGGTTTTGGCTTTTGTTCTAACTTATAGTATCTATAGATGAGAGTGATTTTACTAAACTATCTTACCCCCAACCCTAGAACAATAATAACAAAATTATTCATAATGATTATTACACTAAGTTTTTCACTTTACTTACATTTGCCTGTCAATATTCTTGTAGATAATTTAGCAGTGTAAGGGTTGAATCTTATTACTAGTTTATTAGTTGAATTTTTGAAAAAAGAAAACTAGAAAAATTCATATCTAATTAAGAAACATATTGGCAAAAAATTTAAATCATATAAAAACAAAGAAACATATCAAAGTAGCCGTGAAAGGAAACATGTATTTTTTCATTAATTATCATTTTAATGACAAGTTAAATAATTAATTCATTCCATAGAGAAATCTATTTACATGTTCCAATCAAAACAATTTTGGGGCACACACAACTCTAAAATTTGTCCATTTGTAGATTCTAACATAGGATTGCTTACATATAATCCTCGTGCCTCATATTTTCACAAGCAAGAACACTAATCCAAGTTATAGCTTGCTAGCTACTTCAATGGCTTTCTTAACAAAATCCCAAAATGATATTGTTAGCCTTCCTCACCGTTTTGGCAAAGTGTGTTTTACATGCTTTCCCTCGTCCATCTTTTGAGCTACTTATGTCTAAGAAGTTTGAGCAATGGATAGCTAGTTCTGGTCACATTTACAAAGATGGATTGGACAAAGAGAAGTGTTTCCAATTTTTTAAGAAAAATGTTGAATACATTGAAGTTCACAATGCTAATACCTCTAAGTAGTACAAATTGGGAATCAATGCATTTACTGACATGACTGTGGAAGAGTTAAAGGCCACAAGAAACAGGTTAAAGCATGGTGCTTAGCCCTCAAAAGTTACTTCAAGTATTAAAAAGTTTTTACTATTCTATCTACTATGGATTAAAGAAAGAAAGGAGTTGTCACCCCCATCAAGGACTAACAACAATGTGGTAAGTAACTTTGTCAAGTTAAAGAGAGAAGCTTCAAGAAGTTCTATACTCACCCTATATTGTTTTGAATTCTTTGCATAAATATGCAAGATGTTGCTAGGCTTTCTTCGTTGTTGTAGCGACAAAAAGGATTAATCAAATTGCAATTGACAAATTAGTCTCTTTATTTGAGCAAGAGGTTGTTGACTTTGATGTTCATGGTGAAGACCAAGGTTGTAAGGGTTGTTGGATGGATGATGCTTTCAAATTCATCATAGAAAACAAAGGCCTAACCACAGAAACCAACTACCCCCATGAGAGAGTTGATGGAACTTGCAACACAAGAGGGGCAACAAATAGTGTAGCCAAGATAACTTGTTCTGGAGATGTACTTGCGAATAATGAAGTAGCTTTGCTAAAAACTGCTACCTACCAACCATTTTTTGGTAGCCATTGATGCTAGCATCTTAGACATCATGAACTATTATGGACGGGTATTTACAGGGAAGTATGGTACTAAGTTAGACAACGGAGTAACAATTGTAGGGTATGAAACTAATACAGATGAGACTAAGTATTAGTTGGTGTAGAACTCACGCAGAACCACATGAGAAGAGAATGGATACACAAGGATGTAGAGAGATGTTGATGCTAAGGAAGGCCTTTGTGGTATTACTATTGTTTCCTTATACCCTTCTAGCTGAAAATTGTAAATACTTGGTGTTTATGGATGCTTTATGGTTTTAATTTTCTCTTTTTGTTTGTTGTATACTCCATGATTGTGTACTTGTGATTCTTTGTTTTATAAAAATTAATCATATATAGTACTTTGTTAAGAGTAAACATCAACATACTGTTAACGTTGTTTCACTACTAAAATATGCATATTTAATGAAGGTAAAAAATAATAGCTTGCTGTCTTTAATTTTTTTAGTAAACACTGGCAATGGTTAGTCATCAGTGACAACATTGTATAAATGTAGCAACTGTTTACCATTGGTAGCATGTTTTAGAAATATTTAACTTTGTGTGTAAGTTGCTATGTTTCACGTAAGATACTTCTATCATCTATTCCAATCCTTATCACACTAAGTTGGGGAGTAGTAGCATTTATCATGTAGATAGTTGAGTTTTTCTAATTTTGGATAGCACATATTTCTCATTATAAATACAATATAGAAATATAGTTTCTTGGGTAGCAAACCTCTTTCTTTCATGGTATTATAGCCCATCAACTTATGCCAAAATGAGAAACAAAGGTTCTCTTACCACTACTCCATCTTCTTCCTCTACCACTTCTTCGTCTATTTTTTTCTTTCATATCAATGGTCTGCTTAGTACGTTACCAACACTTTCTGTTAATCTCAGCCACCTAATCAACATTCGGTTGACACAAGACAATTACCTATTATGGGAAGCACAATTTTTATTGTACATAAGGGGGCAATACCTACTAGGTTATGTTGACGGCACCATTATGTGTGCTAGCTAGTTAATCACGAATACATCCTCTAAGGATGGAAATTTGATTCCCAACTGAGCATACTTGAGCTAGTCTCTATAAAACTATAACATTGTCGCACACAAAACCATGTTGCTCTTTATTGTATTTATAGTGAAGTACTAGAGTTATAGTAGGATATAATATAATACCAAACTGATACAAGCCGATAAACACATTTGAGTTAGGATAGATAAAGGTAACTTCTATCCTAAGCTACAATTATAGCTAACATGCACCCACAATCATAACAACAAGGACTAGACCTTAAGAGAGGTCAAGAATTGTTGATGAAGTCAAAATGGTGATGATTTAGTGAAGATATCTGTGACTTGATTTTAAGTTAAGATGAAATGAACCACAAGATTTTTTTGAGCAACCTTTTTCTCAGATAAAGTGGAAGACAACTTCAGTGTGCTTTTTCGGGCATGAAAGACAGGATTTATAGTGAGATAGGTAGCACCAATACTGTCACATCACAAAACAAGCAACTAATAAACGTAAACACCTAATTCTGAAAGCAACGTTTGCACCTAAAACAACTCAATAGTAGCATTAGCCAAGGATTGGTAAGTTGCTTCAGTGCTTGAATAGGAAACTATTTACTGTTTCCGAGAGCTCTAGGAAACAAGCTTACTTCCCAAGAAAATGGTGAAACCATTGTGAGGAAGATCATCAAATATGGAGATAAAGAGACAAAGTGCTCTTCAAATGACATAGTATTCTCTTGACAAAAGCCAAGTGCTCTATCATAAGAGATTGCACATATGGACAAAATTTATTAATGGAAAAAGCGATATCTGGTCGAGTCATAGTAATGTATTGTAATGCTCCAACGATGCACCTATAAAGCATAGGATCTACCATAGGGTTGCGTTCTTGTTTGGAAAGTTTTCCAGTTATGGAAATGGGAGTATAGACAGGTTTAGTAGCAACCATGTTGGTTCGACCAAAAAGTTTAAGTATATATTTTTGTTGTGATAAGATAATGCCACAAGTGGTATGCATTACCTCAGTGCCCAAAGAGAAGTTAAGATGGCCCAACTCCTTGATCAAAAAGTCCTTTTGAGGTTCTTTAGGAAATTGATCAATAGCAGGCTGTGAAAGACTTGTCACCAAAATATCATCAACATAATCTTATGTTGCTTGTTTCTATTTGTATATTGATAGTCAATGTGGGGTCATATGAAACAAGTCCAGGAGCTTTATAAATGGTAAACTAGAGATCCTGCAACCAAAGAAGGTGTTAGAGCCCCGAGGTTTTCTCCCCGGGGGAAACCTTTCAACGATTAAGTCAGTTTTTAGCTGAGGGAGTAGAAATAATGTAATGTTATGTGAAAATATCATATTGTGGGATTGGTGAGAGTGATCTTCTTATATAACCATGGGAGGTTTTGAGAAGATCATTCCTAGATAGTAACTATCCCATGATTTTTGGATTTTGTTCTTATCCTTGTTCAGTTTACTCTTTGACCTGGTTGGAATTGGGCTCATTGCATCTTTTCACTGGTTTTCCTGGTATGGGCTTATTTACTATAGGCCTTCATGATACCAATAACTCTCATTTGCTTTAAGAAAATGTGGGTCTTGGTCTTACATTTTTAAGGAGGAGTCAAAACACTATTGAATTTTTCTAGAGCTTTTTGTTTAGGTACTTTGCTGCTTCATGGCTAGGGTACGATCCCTATTTGTGTTATTTTTGTGCTTCTTATACATCATCGTATTTTGTGGGGTACGGTGCACCATTTAATAACTTCCCGATAAAGGTGTCAAAATGTCGCTGGTTTATGGGAGGTTTCCAACATTCTTTTATCTTCAGTACGCTTGGCAGTTTCAATGGTCTGATTAGAAGATGAAGTGATGCCTACTTAATGCTTCATTAGGGAAGTGACTCAATGTGACCCTTTCGCAGCCACTTTCCATCACGTGTTCTAGTCCTAATGGCCTAAATATTCGCCATAATGGTGATGCCAGTTTTTAAAGGTTACCTGAGAGTCATGTTCTCTTCTATATGTTAGGTAGGGTTCTTACCTTTTATCTTTCACCATTTTACTGCCATTCACTGTTCTCATATTTCTACATTTATCTACTTTTTTTTCCCAAAGTTATTTTAAGGTGGTATGGAATTCCTGAAGCTCTTCTCTCGAGTCATTCAATTTTTTCTTCCCAGTTTCTTACAAGCAGTTTTAATCAAGTAATGGGTACAGGCTTCCCTCACCTACTTCTTTTTTCTTTTCTATTGGTATGTTGCAATTTTTGTATCTCAAACTGGGTATTTTTCTTGTGCTGTTTGGTTTCCCTTGTTTTTCCACCACTCATTATTTGCCAGTAGCAACCCTTACCTTTTCTTCGCTAGTTTTTCTATGTGGCATTTGTAAAGTCATCACTGGGAAGGGTTGTCGCTAGTCACATTCCCTCATCCCTTGGTGAGGCAAGTGAAGCGGAGGCCTTGAGGGGCCATTTTGTCTTTAGTCCTGAAGTATTGAAGGGTGCGATGACATCACTTACTGAGGAGACCCTTCAAACTAACCTCCAAAGGTTCTTTTGGCCAAATGAGGTAATGGCCACCATTTGTAGAAGGCAAGCATTAGAAGAAATGGGCCTCATTAGGGGCAACCTAAGGGTGCATGTCCTCACTATCTTTGCCGGACAATTGCAAGTGCAGCTTCAATTCCTTGTTTATCCATTGGTGGAGTAGTTTTACATGCACTACTAGATGCCGCTTTTGTAGCTGACCACAAATTCTTTTACCCACATAAATGCCTTTATCTTTTGCTACAAGATGGTCATGCTGGACCATTTGTTGGAAGTCTTTCTCCAGTTTTATATGCTAAATTTGAAGGACTTGTTCTTTTTCCACGTGGCCCTCATCAACCGGGGAGGTTAAAAGTCTTTTCAATTCATTTACTACAGTGACTCGAGTGCCGACTGGAATGACTGTTTCTTTTACACTTTGAAGAAGACAACATGGTGCTTTCCATGTAAGTGGACGTCGACCCTTCAGTAGGCCCTGGTCCAAAGGCCTTTGATATATGAAGGCTTTAAGAGTCATTGAGCTTACACTAGGCTCCTTACTTGATTGAAGTCGGTGGTGGGGAGCACCAATTTTGAGGACTTGTTCCCCATCCGTTACACAAAAATTAGGGAGATGTTGCTCAGGTAAGTAGGAGTCAGCAGGGCCTGCCTATCTTATCTAGGCATGTTGGGCCCTAGCAACTAAGTTGCAGGGCAAAATGGGTTATTGGTGGAGTCCTTTGAGATTACCTTTTGAGCCTAACAAGGTCCATCAGACCCCAAAACTCATCACATGTGTTTTTTTTATCTCATTTTTCATTTACTGAAGTGATTCCAACTAAACTTGGTTTTTTTTTCATATTTAGGTAGCCAAGCTAAGGAGTTGATGAAGCGGCCCAAGAGCATAGCCGATGGGTTGGCTGATGCCCATAAGCTTAAGATTTTATTGATCGAGGCGGCTCATACTTCAAGGGACACAACCTCCAAGGCCAAGTCTTTCAAGTTTGCACCCCTTGTAGTGTATACAGAAGAGTTTCCTTTGGAGCTGCCTTAATAGGTTCAGAAGAAGCCGCATTATTCTAATTGGATGGAAGTCCCATGGGGCAAGAATGATGGTATGATTCAACCTTTCAGCAATTTTCCCTTCCTTGGCATCAATTTAACATTGTTTTATATTGATTGTGAGTCTTTCTATCTAGCTTATCCCAAGAATCAACCCAAAGGGAGTGCACCCTCCACCGTAAACCTAAAGGCATCAGAGGCTTCATCCTAAAAGGCACATAGCTCTATCCCTCATTCCCCCACCATGATCCCTATAGTTGTCATCCCGAAAAAGGCCTCGGCATAAAAGCTGGCTAGAGGGCTTCCAAACCTGCTCATTGGGGGGGCCTCTTCACTCAACGAAATGGAGGATCACTTCAAGCCTTACAACCTAGTGCCCTAACGAGGCCAGGCACAAAAACGTGATATGGCACTTAAGGGGTTCCTGCCTAACCAAGTGTTCGACCCCTAGTAGGCAGTGGGTCTTGGCAAGTTGATCATGGAAGATCATACCAATATTACCTATTGCATCCCGAAGAGGTTGAAGACCTCTAGAGATTAGCACCTTCTTACTCATCCTCTTGGAAGACAGTGCCAAGCTTATAAGCACCGCTTGTGGCCTCTTTCAGGTATGATCACTACTGTTTTTCAGGATAAGCGTGTTTGTGGTAAGTACTAACTAATTCTATTTACAATAGGCAATTGTCACCTACCCCATTAGGGAGAGATACGCTTCCCGTGAAAAGATGATGCAGCCATTGGCCACACAGGTTGACAACCTTAAGTCTTTAAAGTGGGGTTAACGAAGGAGTTGGCAGAAGAGCGCATTGCCTAAGAGGCCTTGGTGAAAGAGCTCTAAAAGTTGAAGGCCAAAAGGGAGAAATACAAAAGGCTCTCTAAGGACCTAGAGTGAAAAGTGTAGGAGTTAGAGGAAGCTCTCTGCAAGGTTGAGGAGAAGGATGCTCAGGCCATCTCTGAAGCCCGATGACTGAGTTCTCTATTGGAGGCCACAAAAAATAAGACAGAGGCCATCAAGGAGAGCCTCTTGATGGGTGCATTGCCTCGGCTGGGTCTGCTAGTCACCTAGGGTGGATTTCGCCGGCGATAGACACTATGGAAGCTTTCTTCAAAGATGAGTTCTGAATGGCTTAATCTTTTAGCGTTTGTTTGATAAATGCCTTATTAGACTTGCAAGCGGTATTTCCACAATTGTTTGAAGGATAACTGTAAGAAGTATTTACACAATTGTGTGGATAGGTATCAGTTGCTCCTTACACCTCACCAAAAGGCCCTCATATGATTTGTGCTTCCTCATTAATATGGCATTGAGATCCTTCAACTACTTAGTGGTTGTGCTCTGCTTTTAACTATCTGGTCCATAGCTTTAGTTTTCTTGGAACTTTGTAAGTGAAGTGACACTTTTGTAAAGGATCCTGATGATTATGTTAATGAAGTATTTGTTTTATTCATTTGCACATCTCTGGTTTTTTTTTTTAATCTCAATGATTTATGACATCATAACTTTGTAATTGACCTCACAAATAATCAATTGTTTAGGCTTAGCCTCATATAAGTCCTAGGATTATTCTCCGTTGGCTAGCCTTTGTTTTATAGATTTCAACAATCATTATGATTCACTTCTTTGGAAGTTCTTCAATGAGGTTGTTTTGTTGCTCCATCTTTTCTTGTTTGTTTTTTTAGGGGTGGCTCGCTAGTGGCCTTGTATACCAATCCATCAAAAATAAATTTGAAAAAATCACGTTCCTTTATTGATTTGTTTACACAAAATAAGGTAGTAAATCATCAAAATGGTAGGTCCTAGGCATTGTTCTTCCATCGGAAATTGCTAGCTCAAAAACTCTATCCTTAACTTTATCCTTAACTAGGAAGGGGCTATCCTAATTTAGTCTTATCACTTCATGCCCCGGGTTTCTTCCTATTAACCTTGCTTTGACAAGGGCCAATTCTCTCACTTGGATTCACTATTTGAATTCCCTTATGTAGACTCAAGCATTTTTCTTAGTTCTTCTAATAGATCTAATCTCCCTTCAAACAATTTGTCATTCTTTTCCTCATTTAATGCTTGAACTCGGAGGGTGAAAGGTGCATTTTTCGTAAGTATGAAAACCTCTATTCCATAAACCATAACAAATGGACTTTCACCAGTTAGCCATCATAGCATCATTTTGTAGTCCCGTAGGACACTAGGTAATTCTTTCGCTCACTTGGCCTTGGCCTACCTTTTCTTTAAACCATCTTTTAGGGTTCAATTGGCGGTTTTGACTTGCATGTTTAACTATGGATGAGGTATGGGTGTGAAATAGAGGTGGATATCCTTCATTTCACAAGTTGATGCACTTGTTGGTTATCAAACTACTTACCATTGTTTGTAATGATGGCTCTAGGGCACCAAAACCTACAGATTATGTTTTTCCATAGCGATTTTATGATTTATAAGGGCTGTGAACAAGGCCAAGGGTACTGTTTCCATTATTTGGTAAAGTAGTCTACAACTATGATGCAGTATTTAACCTACCCGGGGGCCATAAGGAGTGCTCCTACTAGATCAAAGCCCCACATAGCAAATGGCCAAGGATCAGCTATAAGCAAAGCGGCAAAGGATGGCAATCTTTCTATCCAGGAGTTAAGCTGGCAAGAGTGGCATCATTGGACAAATTTCTTGGCATCCTTTTAAATTGTAGGCTAGAAATACCTTTGTCATAATGTCTTGTAAGCTAGGGAATCAATGCCAATATGTATTCTGCAATCTCTCTGATGGACTTCTTAGAGTACCTCGTGTCCCTTAGGGAGCTACGCATCACTATAAGGGCGAGACGAACCCTTGTATGTATAACTCTTCCTTAATTATGATGAACCCTTTTTACCAGATCCAGGTTATTCTTTTATCTTTGAATGTCTCCCTCAAGGCTTCAGTCTTGATATAAAGTTGTATCGACTGTCTCTAATCATCCTTGAGGGCTTGGTAATCTAATAAATGAAAGATCTTCCATTAAGGCCTCTTCCTGGCTCTTTGAGAGGGCATCAACCCTCATATTGTGGGCCCTCAAAAATTTCTGAACTTGCACAACATCAAGTGTCAGCATTAAATTCTTAGCCAAGCTTAAGGATTTACAGAAGGTTGGATTTTTAGCTCTTGTAACTCCAATAGCTTGGTTTACTATTAGCTGTGAATCATTATATATTTGTAGGTGGCACATCCCCGCTAAATTCATCATCCGTAACCCTGTTAGGAGGGCTTTGAATTCAGCCATAACGTTTGTAACTAGGAACTTTAATTTTATCCTGAGCATTGCCTCAATTCTGAAGGGGCCTTGTAGTATGACCCTAGTGCCTTGTTATTCAAGTTTGGAGGCTTTATCCATATACATTCCCTAAGGCAGAGTATTATTCAGGTGTTTATCTTTGGTTGTCTCTACAGGGGTCATCTTTAGAGGCCTAAGCCTTTATTGCTTTCTAGGGTTCATACTGAATGTCAAATTCTACAAGCTCAATACACCATTTAGCTAGCCTTTCGGATTGGTTAGGCTTTTATAAGACATCTCAGAAGAATAACTCTATTTGAATGATGATCTTATGTATTTGGAAATATGGTCTCAATTTCCTGGATGTTGTCATGAAGGCAAAACCTGCTTTTTGGAGGATAAGGTATCACAATTTTGCTCTTTGAAGTGACCAGCTAATGTAATAGATGGGCCATTGCTTAGGTCCATATTCCTTGATAAGCACAGCACTAATGGAACCTTCTATCACGGCTAGGTACAAGACAAGAGGTTCTTGAGGCTTCTGCTCTTTCAATTTTTGAAGGAATCGTAGGTAGTCTTTGATTTGTTCAAAGGCTTCACGACATTCCTTTGTCCATTCAAATACCCCTTCTTTCTTAAGTATTCGAAAGAAAGGTTAGCAACAGTCTTCAAATCACGACACGACCCGTCCTAGGGTGGTCAACCTACCTATTAGCTTCTGGACATCTTTCTTGTTTTCAGGGTCAGGTATCATCAACGATTGCCTAAATTTTGTCTAGGTTGGTATCGATCCCTCTTTCAGAGACCACATAACCAAAAGTTACTTGGCCCCATCCCCGAATGTACACTTTCAAGGATTTAATCTCATATTAAATTACCTCATTCTATGGAAGGTTTCTCACAAATCATTAAAGTGATGGTCTATTGCCCTATTTTTAACAATCATGCCATCTACATGGGCCTCCATATTCCAACCAAGTTGCTATGAGAAGATCCTATTCATGAGCCTCAAGTAGGTGGCTCTTAGATTTTTTAAACCAAAAGACATCCTCTAATAGCAATTCACAGCCTCTCATGTGGTAAAGGCTATCTTTTCTTCGTGTTTTGATCTATCTGAATCTGATGGTAACCGCTAAAGGCATCCTTAAATGATATAATTTTAAATTATATGGTAGCGTTAATAAATTGATCTATGGATGACAATATGTAGGGATCATTAGGATAGGTATCATTTAGGTTCATATAGTCGCCGCATAATCACCATTCTCAATTCTCCTTTTTTACTAAGACCAAATTTACAAGCCACTCTAAGTATCGTACTTCTTGAATGATGCATGCTTTTAATAATCTTCTAACTTTTTCCCTAACAAAGACCCTTCTTTTAAGTGTCATGCTTTACTTTTTTTATTAGATTGGTCAAATGGAGGGGCTAACTTGTACCTTATGAGTGATAATTTTAAGATCTGTTCCTGGCATGGCCATGCAAAACATCCATATTAGCCTGTAAGAATTCAACAAGTGATTGTTTTACCTAAGAAAGAAGATTTTTGCCGAACTTCACACATTTGCTATTGGCTAGCTCCACTTTCTCAGCATCCTTAGATGAGGACACATCGGCTTTGTTGTCATGGGATTGCTCACTTCTCCTTTTTTGATCCATCAAGGCTTGTTTGCCATCCTTTGGTCCACTCAAGCAAACAATGTAACTTCGCCGTATTGAAGCCTATCTATATAAAAAGTGGCATCTATAATCAGAGTTAAAAAAACCATAATTAGCCACTTAACATCTGATCTAATATGGAATTCTGCCTGAGCTGGCTTCTCAAGTATGACATTCTATGGTAATGGTACATCCAAAATCAAGAACTCTGAAGTATGCGAGTCACAAATAAATCTTCCATCCTTGTTGGTACCCATCAGCATAAAGGGTAGTTTAATCATCTCAAGCATTGGAACTTCATTTCTTCTAACTCCAAATGCGGGCCCCAAAATGGAAGTCAATAAAGATCTCCTAATTCTGATTTTCTCCAGCAATTCAGTGAAAAGGACATTGGAGTTCGCTCTCGTATCTAAGCAAACTTTTTTAGCATCAAAGTTGTTAATCATTGTAGTAATGACAATTGGGTCCATAGGAGGGATGAGAACACGGGACCCATTGGGCCATGTAAGGATGTTGCCGATATCAGCTAGTTTTAACTGGGAGAACACGCATTTTTGCTACCTCCAAGTTGCAGAAGATTCTCTTTTGGTAATAATGTGCATGACCCCTGTAGGGTGTCCCAAATTCCTATGATCTCTCAGGGGTGATCGTGGCCTCTCTTGTCATTACCTCTGGTCATAATTGTCTTCATCATCTCTTTCTTAAGTCCTTTTTTCTTGCCTTTGGCAGGGGGTCAATGGCCTAACCAAGTGTTCTTTCAATTTTTTGGCCTAGATCATCTCTTTGGGGGGCCTCTTCAATTGCCGGTAATCTTTCATATCGTGGCCCTTATCATTGTGACACAAACAGTACTTTTTCAAATCCTTTTTGTTCAAAAGGCCCATTGGTGGAGGCCACTTGGGCACCTGGTTTGTCCTTTCCAAGGCATAAGAATGTTTATTCTTGTGTCCTTTGGTAGCAATAAAACCAAATTTAGTCGGGGCAAATATGTACTACTGCTTTTATTTCTCGAGGTGGGCTTGCCCTTTCTAGCTTTTAATTGTTCTTTTTAGATCATAGGTCAATTAAAATCTTGTGCATGTATACACCGAGTGGCGGGGTTAAGAAACTCATATTTGCTTCTAATAGGGTTCTCATGTAAATCTTAAGCAAATCTTAAGTCCTTTGACAATCCATGGTTTATGGCTACTAGGTGTAACTCCGGGGACAAATCCTGTACTTGTATTACTCAGCATTAAACCTTCATACATAGTCCCTCAGAGATTCTTCCTGACCTTGCCATATCTTCAACAGTTGAGTTATCATTTTAAGGGTTGGCCTATTGCCCAAAAAATGGTGAAAGAATGCATGGAAAATGTTATTGAAGAACTAGAAGTGACGTCTCTCATTGGTTCCGAACCAAAAGACCGCTGCTTCCACCAATGTGGAACTAAACACCTAATAAATGATGACATTAGAGGCCCTCTCGTACCTCATGGAGGTGATATATCTTTGCAGATGATTAACAATATTCGAGAAGCCATCATATATCCCAATTTTTGGCATTTAGAAGCTGTTAGGAGTTTGGTCATTGATGTTTTTATCTATGAATGGTTAAAGCCACATATACTTAATATCAATGGTAGAGTTAGAACCTACCATGGAGGGCTCAGGCACATTCATGCACGACTCCATTTGGTCTGGTCTTTGTAGAATGGCACTTTTATCATTGCCAGCGGGACCATTAGGTCTCCCTAGTGATGTCGGGGCTTGATCATGTAGGCTCTTAAGGGAAAATCTGTGAAGTGAGGCTTGACGAGGTTTGTCAAAAGCTTGGTGGCTTTCGGTAGCCCTCTCAGGCACTTTTCACAGTGCTCTCCAAATTTCCTGTTGAATAGTCACCTTCAACTATTCGAAAAGTATGTGTAAAGGGGCTTAAAATTGATCATCATTTGAGGGAATGGCTCTCTTCCCTTTTCATCCTTAATCGGCACTTAGAACTCCTCTTCTTCAATTCCATGGGTAGTCCCTCCATGCTGGGGCCCTATAGATCCCCTTGGGCAATTGGTTTATTTATTACGTTGTCCTTTATGTTCGTTTCCTAGTTGGTCTTGGTTATCGATGCAAGAGCTATGAGTGCTCACCATGGTTCTCATAAACACTGCCAAAATTGTAGCTAATGTGGGGCCTTATAAGCCAGGCTAGGAGCTTTGTGAACAATGAACTGAAGATCCTATGACAAAAAAAAGCGTCAGAGGCCTAGGTTGTTTTTCCTATGGTAAACCCTTTAATGAACAAGTCAATTTACGGCTGAAGAAATGGAAATGGTGTAATGCTAGGTGAGAATCTCATACATCAAGATTGGTGAGAGTGATTTGCTTACATAGTCACGGGAGGGTCTGCAAAGACCGTTCCTAGATAGGAATTATCCCATGATTTTAGGATTCTTTTTCCATCCTTGTTAGGTTTCGTCTTTAACCTGGTTGGAGTTGGGCTCCTCGCGTCTTATCATTGGTTATTCACTATAAGCCGCGCATAAGCCCTCATGCTACCATATATTATTCTTGATACTTAAGGTTGAGCCTAAAAGCATAAATGGTGATTATGATGGACAACATAGAGCACTACATACATTATTGGCAATAGAGATGATGATGTCGTGGTAGGCAATTGAAACAGGTGCAGTGATAAAAAAATAATAATGAAGATTATGAATTAGTGGTTGCTTGACAATTGAAAGTTAGACAAAAGACAACATATCGATCAAAATGGATAAATGGGAGTAATTTTGCTAAACCCTTTTACTTGATTAACCATTAATCCTTAAGGATATTCATTCACTATGCGTAAAATGCATTGTTGGTCCCAAACCAATAATTTTAGTTACTGATTAGCCCTAACGCTTTTGATAACATATTTGTTAGAAACCTTTAAAATTTGTTGTACATTGGTCTCTAACCATGCAACATTCGTTAACTCTAATGTAATAACAAAACATCAAATTTTGAAATGTTAATTTAAATATTTTGTAATTGTCTTCTAATGAATTCAAACTATACAATGCTTTTTTTTATAGTTATATAGACCATGTAGTTTTTACTCTCTATTAAATTGGGTTTCTATTCTAATTTAGTCTTGTAATGGGGTTAACAACCAATATGCAATGAAAACAAAGATTAAGGACTGATTTACAATGATAATTAAGAATTCGGGGCCCGTGCATTTACCTTAAAACAACATTTTCAATTTGGCAATTTTATGGATTTTACATGGATTCTAGGCAATGCGTTTATGGCTAAGTCAACCAACCCTAACTTCTCCAAAGGAGATGACAACTTAGCCACTACTCGAGTTGCATCTTCATCAAGAAAACACACAACTCTTAGCGAGATTATTTCTTCAGGCATATTGAAAGATTATATGAACACCCAGAAACCCCTAATTTCTTTATTTAAAATGCCACTCACAAGTTCGGGGTTTTAGTTTCTATACAGCAGCTCACTGTAAGCTCATAGTCATTCTTTCCTTGTTAATGTCGCTACAAATGTAATGGGTATTTTCTATTACTTGACCATAGTTTGTCTTGCAATCCATCTCTTCTTCACTTTTCAGCTTTTTCAGAACTCTAATTTTTTCTTTTAGCTTTACGGAAAGCAGAAAACCACTTAAAAAATGGATACCTTCATTGTCATTAGATCACTTTCACCAAAATTTTATGAATGATTTAGAAATACAGTTACAAGTGATTCTCAATAATATAAAACTTCTAGTTCTTAAGAGTCAAAGTAAACATGTTTTGTTATTCTGTTTATACTATGAATGAATTGCTTTTTTCAAGTAATACTTCTAAACTTCGTTCTATAGGTAGCTTGTTGGGATAATACTGTGTTAAAAAAAAGGTAGTTTAGAAAAAGTTCTTAAGATTTAGGTAAAAGTATTTTGTCCATTGGTTTAAAAACATATACTTTACCTATTGAAGCCGTGTTGCCAGTGAAACCAATCAAGAAAAAACTAGGATTTGGATAAAACTACATTTTCTTCACTCAATTGAAAAATCCCTTGAAATTATATATCATTGACACCAATAGGAAAATGAACTATTTTACATTTATTAAATAAAATAAAATATAATAGTTGAAATTATTCATTTTTTACCAAATTGTTATTAGAAAAATTAATTTTATTGGTAGGCAACATTTAATTAGATAACTTAAATTAAATTTTCAAATGTTGGAGAACAATTAAAAAATATAAAAAATGCTTATACAAAACACAAAGTTTAGGCTTTCTAATGTCCTAGAACCCTACTGGCATCAAGGGTAAACACCTTTATCATTAGGCCAGTTTGGTAAACTAAGGAATAGCAACCAACACCATGATTGTTGCTCTTGGAAAATTAAGGTACTCAAAATGCAGAACTGCGTTGTACACTCAGGCCTATAATCTAGAGAGCCTTTCACCTAAAACAGATACTACATCCACCCTAAATTCATGAGTTGCAAGCCTTTTACTGAATAAGTAGGAGAGAAGTCGAACTTGAGAACTCATTTATAAGGAAGCAATACCTTTACCGTTGCATCGGTGCCTTTATTGGCCCAAAATTTAAGTTTTTGAAATAGAAGATAATGGATTCTTACCATTTCAACTAGAGTTTGGGGTCTCTGTACTACCGATAAAATGGAAAAATGTTAGGGACACCAAACTCAAGGTCCTGAGTTCTAATCTCCTCTTCCCTCTCCTAATCCCATAAATAATTTCAGTGTTGTTTTGGTTGGGTTGAGATTTCAAATGTTTGCCAGACACCCCCTTCCTATAATATAAATACATCCCTGTACCCTGTAGCCTTATATGGTTGATTCTGAGTAACAAAAAAAACTAGAGTTTGGACTGTCCTAGAATTTATTTGGAAAAAAAAAGCTCTTCAAGGTCATAATTAACAAAAGTGTATGTTGTGGTGCGCTCATGAAACACCCGGTGTTCTCTGTCTGTATCTCCAAACTAACTCATTAAAAATGCTTATGCTTGCAAGCTGCATGATTTTGTTGCCTAACTTTCCAATAATTTATTAGGAAATTTTGAGAAATTTGCTTTGATTTGGTTACTTTATGCCCTGCACCTTTTGTTTTTAAAAACCTATACTTTTTCTTCCACTTCCTTTGTATTATTTGATAATAACTTTTGAAGTCTTAATTTAATCTGTTTTGTAAATATGTTTTAAAATTTTCAAAATTTTATCATTTTTCCACAACTTCCAATGGAAGGCGGATTGGTCAGCTTTCTAGCCAAACAGGCAGCTAACAGTAAAAGATTGGTCAGCTCTTCATCAGACACTTGCAATTTTTTGTTGGTTGAAATCTTTCTTTTTGTTTGTGTCAGATTCGTAGTTGTGACGGGAGCAAACAAGCGAATCGGATTGGAAGCGTGTAGAAGCTTAACTTCAAAGAGGTCAAGGTGGTGCTTACTTCCAGAGATGAGAAGAGGGGCCTTGAAGCTGTTGAGAAGCTCCGAGCTTCTGGGACTCTCTTTGTTAACATCCTTTTTTATCTGCTCCACGTGATCGACCCTGCCAGCGTCGCATCCTTCGCAGATTTCATCAGAAACAAATTCGGGAAGCTTGATATATTGGTAACTCAGTTTCTTAGTATAATGTTTGTAGAAATTATTTTCCAAAATCTTTGTAACAACAACTAAAGACTTGCAATGTTTTGTAGGTTAACAATGTAGGAATTTCTGATTACTGAACCCTGACGCTTTCCCCAAAGCGGTTGAATGAGTTGGTGATTTATAAGTTACCTGTCCTTCATGAGAAATGTATCCAATGGTCGAATATGGTCTTTTTCTTTTCTTTTTTTGAGGGGGTTGTAATTGGTTAAGTTAATTTTTTATATTGTGGTATTAAGGAAAAAACTAATGAGCCGCACTATTATGTTATAGGAGATGTGATTGAGGGTAGACACCATGTATACCATGTAACAAAGGTAAGTGGAGACCTGAACTTTGGATTATTTTTGTAAAAGAATATCTTGTCTTGCCAAGATTAATAGAGGACTTCAAAGGAGTTTGCTACCAACTAAGATTCATGTAGTTGACTCTAACTAGTCGGGATTAAAGTTTAGTTTATGGATTGATTATGGTAGGTGTTAATAGGTGATTAGTTCAATCAAATAGTATTATATTTAACATTTATTTTCCAAACTATTCTTTTTCATCTGGAATTCATAGGTTTCCTACATCCTTTTTGTGCATATTCCCCAATTTCTAGGACCTAGATTCAAGTCTATGGTACTCCCATTTAAACGACATTCAATTCTTCTATAATTAAAGCTTCGTAAAAACTAATGAAGCAATGAGTGAAAAATATTATAATTGCTATAGTTTGTAACTTTTATTTGACAAAAAAAAAAAAAAGGAAGAAAACCCCATTGAATTAAATAATCAAAATATTAATATTATTTGTGCCTAATAAAACAAATCAATTCTTACATAGTATGTTAAGTTTTAATTTAATACATCAGTTGAAAGAAAAGTGATTATAAAACAAGGGTAAATGTTACCGAATGCCAAAACTAGCCATATTTATTGTACTATCAAAATAATATTTAATCTATGTATTTATAAAACAAGGGTAAATGTTACCAAATGTCCCTAAACTATGCGCCACATTACTTATTTGTCCTTAAGCTATCAATTGCTGCATCATTCATCCTGGAACTATTGTTAAAATTGCACCATTTATCCTATGTTAGTCTTATTATTAAAACGGACAACATTCAGCAAATGAACTAAAATGAAGTCTGATAATGGAATTTAACTACAAACATAAAAAACTTTCTGAGTTTCAAAGCTTGGTGAAGATTTGAAGGTAGATTTTGGATTTAATATTATAGTAATGTTGTATATGAGACAAAATGAATTGAACAGTAGAAACATTTTAAAAATATAGTCATTTTTATTGCCAGCCACCAAAGGCAGTTGCTGAAAGTGATGATTTATTATAGTTGGCAACAAAAAGTAAACGTAAAAAGAAAAAGTGCTTGTCTGTTATGTGACTTGAATTGTGAAGTAAACGTAAAAAGAAAAAGAGCTTATCTTTCTTTCTCATTTAGAAAATAAAACTCAAAACTTCGAAAGTACCTTATAAGTTTGCTGTTATTGCATTAATTATGTCTATTTATGAATTTCTTTTAGATTTGTGTTGGTTGTTGCATTAGTTATGTTCATGTATGCTTTACTATGGCTTTATTTATACTATGACATTAATTGTATTGTATCATTATTATGACACTTAAACTTTATTAAGTTTATAATATAATTAGTCATTTATATGATTTGTATTATTTATTACAAGGAATTTTGATCTTTTAATAGGATCTTATGATCTATGATCCCAATTTTGTGTCATGAAAAACGATCTTGGGTAGGATCTCGATCTTAATAACATTGCCAATTTTCCTGCTTTGCTCTCTTCATTGCCATTGCCTCTATTTTCCTCGATTGCCTTATTAAAAAAGGCGGCTTGGCTCCATCTTCCAAGTCACCCTTCAGGAGATGAATAGAGAAGTCATTGTCAAGGTCATGGATGCGACCGCTCTTCAAGGGGAGTATGAGTTTTCAAATGAGTTGCTCTTTGCATTGAGAGTCAATTCACTCTTCATTGTCCTAGTACTCGGCTTTTCCTAAAAAATGAAATGACGTTGTATGATCCTGGTTTATGAGATCATGCTTAATGGCAACTTGCAAAATGATTTACTTAGCTATAAATGCCCATAATGAATTTTCTGGAATACGGAAATTTTTTTATTGTGGTATCATCATGGGAATTGAATATCTCCATAAATTAGATCCATCGATAATTCATGATGACTTGAACCCGAGCAATGTTCGATTGGGTAGGTATTTATATGCCAAGATTAGGAGTTTTGGACAGATGATGTTGAAAATGAAGGGGAACCCTAGGTTGTTAAAGCAAAAGCTATTGAGGTTATAAGTCATCTATTGAAACAAAAAATGTGACCATTGCTTTGACCAGTCAAATTTAGGGGTGGGCTAGTCGCCGAAGATTGTTAAAGGTGGTGATATATTCACATTGTTCCCAAGGAGGCAGTTGGGAAGAAGATATTTGAGAAGAAGGATGCAATAGCGGTATTGTGTACAAGAACAAAGTAGGATGGTAACAACAAATTTTGTAAAGCCAGAGGAAGAAGATAAGGAGGATGGAAGGCTTATCTGGATAAGTCTAAAATAAGAGTACATCTTTTGACAAATTAAAAGAGATCAAGAATGCTTTTGTAATTATTCCATCAATAAGTCTAAGCAAATGGACTAAGTTGCAAGCTTTTGCAAAGTTCAGGACCCAACATTGATTGAATACTGAGTTAGGAACTAACTCACACGAGTTGTCCAAGTTCAGGGTCTAAATATATATTTAGGTCTTTTAGAAATTATTATTGAACAATATAAAAAAATAGGGGTAAAGAGTAATTTTTTATAAATAATGAAGGTAAAGTATAGGTTAGCTTAAACCACAAGATTATTATAAGTTGGCCTAAATGCTCAATTCATCCCCCATCTTTGGTGAATCACATGAGTTAGTGCCTAAAATGTGATTCATCATGACTTAGTCCTTTCAGTTTAATGAATATTGTGACCTAGCCATTAAGTGGATGAAGAGTGAGATGATGTTACTTAGGAAGCTGATGTGGAAAAACTATTTTTAGGTTGTGCTAAGGTGGGAAAAAAGGCAAGAAAAAAGGAGATAGAAGGCACATAGAGGACAAATGGGGACCATGTGAGCTATTTGTTGCTCCTTTTCTGTTGAAGAACAAAGTGGACTATTTGACCATTGGAAGACTTTAATTGGAACTCTAGAATAAGAATTTTTTATTATTGGCTAGAAAAAGATAAGTAAAATTGGTTGGTATTTACTAACAAGAGCATGTACAAGTTCGCTTTGGTCTTGAACAGAATTCTTCCCATCATCGCACAACTACTCGATCTTTTGATGACTCTCGATGGTGTTTGCTCACCCTATTTTGATCACTCACCTTCCATCTTGCTCCTCACACACAAGACGACTCATTGTTGACAACATTTGCTTTATTTTTGTCTTTCTCTTGTTGTAGATTATTTTTGCCTTATTCGCATTCCTTACCCTGAACAGTGAGTTCAGGAAGCTGGGGAGCCAACTGTTGGGAGAAATCAACAATTTCACTTTCTTGATATCATTGTAAATCTTCAGGGCTTTGGACTTAGTTCTCATGAACGAACCTTTGTGCTTGCTCTACTTTTCGGTTCCAAAGTGGTGGTTAGTTTTTTCGGCATCAGTGCGAGCACTCTTCTCTGGCAAGCTCATCCCTATTGAGTTGGGCTTGTAGAAAAAGTTAGATTCTAAGGACAAAAATTTAGGTTCTAGATTTACTAACTAAGCAATAGACTTAAAAATCAAACAATTGCAAATCAGACCACACCATTGATCAAGGAATTGATAATTCATACACTCCACACAGTGTATTGCTTTATTGGCAGATGGTAGAAACATTTGTTTCTCACCACTGCTTCTGGCACCAATCTCTTATCCAAATCATAGCTCAAGGCTGATGAACCAGACATGGGGTATTGTTGCTACTTCATTCCAAACCTAAATCGGACATGGGGAATTTCAGATCCCTTTAGGCTTCATCGGTCATCTCAACTTGCAACAGCAACAACACCACCGTTTTATTCACATCACCTAGTCCTTAACGTCATCAATGTCACGTGATAGCCCGTGCTGTTGAAGAAACTAAAACGCATACACTATCAAAGTTTTCAAGACTAAGTTGTAACATTATCAAACTTAGAGTACCCAATCATGATAAGTCACACTTCAGGAATCACCAAAGTTGAGGGACGAATTGCGCATTTAGGCCTTATAAGAATCACTAATTTCTTTCCTGCTGGCTCCAATTCGGATGAGCTTAAAGGTAGAATAGTCCAGCTGCATTTAGCTAGTCAAATATGGCCTCGGTCGGTCAACTTCAATTTGCCCCTTTGGTTAATGGAAATTGCAAAGTACACCAATTGCTATTCCCATTCCCACCGTTGCCACAGCAGCCTAACCAATGTCCACCGAATGAGACGCCTTCTGAGTTAGGGTTCTCTCCCTTGATGCAATAGTCCTTCCCCGCCCCGATCTTCAAGCACCAGCCTTTACATCCCCTCGTGCTCCAACAGTACTTTGCGCAAGTGAAAATGCCTGACGGAAACCCTAGTCGTCAGTTCCTCCGTGAGATTCGATGATTATGAGGGGTGCATAGGCCGAGAATCACGGACGACTTAGGACTTTGCTGATTTCTGCCTCCTTCTGACTGCGGTGTCTATTTCCAATCTCAAATCGCCGAATTCAGATCCACCTGAAAAGCTCAAAATTAGTAGTAAACGGATGAGGAGAGATGCGACCGTACCAGCTGAACTTGGTGACCGATTGGAGCGAGGGGGACGGAGGTTATCGGATGGGGTGGTGTGGGATGTTAGCGGTGGCCGGAACTGAGACACAAGCGGCAGCAGGTGTTAGAGCAGGGGGACGGTGGCATGAGATGTAAATAAGAGAAAATGGGTAAAATCCAAATTTAGTCCCCTAACTTTAAAGGTCGTCCTAATGTGGTCCCCTAACTCAAAAAGTGGCTATTAAAGTCCCTTAATTTAACTCACGTGTCCTATTTAAGTCCCTATTGTTAGTTTATTCGTTAGTTTAGATGGAAATTGCTTACGTGGCATGCCAACTGCCAGATGGTTTCCTTTTTTATGAGAATAAGTGATAAGACTGGAAAAAATAAAAATTTAGGATAGAACTGATACAAACAAATAATTCTAAAGACCTAAGACATACATTAACCCAACACAGGCCATCCTATTCGACGGTAGATGTTGTCCTCCGATTCAGTGGTGGCGGCGTCCGAATTTCGTGGACCCATTTTGGGATTTCGGATCTCAGCATGTCCAAGTACCTCTTTAGCAAAGAACTCGACGAAGAGGACGAATTCCTCTAGCGCCAATCAATCACTACGTCGCTCTAGAACTCCACCCTTCTGGGAGTCCGAGTTTCGTTCGCTAAACCCACATCCAAACTTCTTCTCAAGAAATTGGAAGATGACCCGGCCAACCTTTCACTGACGGATCTCTGTTTCTTGAGCAATTCAAGGTCAGAATCGGAGCTCCGAAAAAATGAATCCCGTTTGAAGAAATCCAACATGGACAGGGAAATCGGAACAGGAAAGAGAGATAAGTTAGGGAAATCGGGATGGGGAAGAGGAGGAAATCGGGGACGGGGAAAGTGGTGGCAAGATGGCAGTGGTGGGCATTGGCGGCGATGAAATGGTGGCTGGCTCGGCAAGTGGTGACGGTGAAGAGATGAGAAGAAGATGAAATTTGGATTAATCACCTTTTAAATGTAAAAAAATATTTATCTTTATCAATTATACCCTAAATTTTTATTTTTTTCAATTTTATCACTTATTATTATAAAAGAGGATGCCACGTGACAGTTGGCATGCCACGTAAGCAATTTCTAGCTAAACTAATGCCTGAACTAACAGTAGGGACCAAAATAGGACACGGGAGTTAAGTTAGATGACTTTAATAGTCACTTTTTGAGTTAAGGGACCATATTAGGACAACCCTTAAAGTTAGGGGGTTAATTTGGATTTTGTCCAAGAGAAAATCGAGTAAATTGCAGGAATCATCCGTAACCTTTAACTATGTTTTCGTTTTAGTCCCTAATCTATTGAATGTTCTGTTTTGGTCCTAATCCCTTTAAAAAATTTCATTTTAGTTCTAAATCTATTAAAAGTATTTCATTTTGATCCTAATTGGATGAAATATGTTAATTTAAAAAATTCATCTGATAACAATTTTTTAGATGGAAATTTAAATTATATGGTAACTATCTTATAATAAATTTAATCTATATAATAATTTTTTATAGTTAATGAAAATTTTAAATCACTTTTTTTTCTTTCTGTAAATTAAACTTATTTTATTTATAAAGAAAAAAAATACTAATTTAGATTGTTTATTTACCGTAAAAAAATATTAAACTGTTTAAATTTACTAAAAGATAGTTACCAAGTATTTAAATTAGAATTTTAAAAATTTGTGTCAAACATTTATTTTGAGTTAATAAATTCCATCAGCTGAGGGACCAAAATGAATTAGTTTTAATAGGTTTAGGACAGAATAAAATATTTAATAGGTTAGGGACTAAAACAAAACAACAATTAAAGGTTAGGGATCATTTATGCGTTTTACTTAGAGAAAATCAGAGATTAGACATTATTGAAGGTAGCCTGTTGACCAGTCAAAGCAAAAAAAAAAAGTTCAACTGCTTATTCTGCTTTAATGTCTCAACTGCTTAATCTGCTTTAATGTCTCAACTGCTTAATCTGCTTTAATGTCAACCGAGTCTGTTGGTCTCTTTTAGAGCGAGCTGATGAGGCAGAAGCCCACAACCTGGACTACTCATCCCACCAAATACTGGAAACTTGAAACCCCAACTTCAAATGGAAGGCGGATCGGCCAGCTTTCTCAACAAGCAGAGGTCAAACAGAGCAGCTAGCTCCACAAAAGATTGGTCAGCTCTTCCTGCAGTTTTATGTTGGTTTAAATCTTTTGTTTTGTTTGTGTCAGATGCGCAGTTGTGACGGGAGCAAACAAGGGAATCGGATTGGAAGTGTGCAGGAGCTTAGCTTCAAAAGGGGTCAAGGTGTTGCTTACTTCCAGAGACGATAAGAGGGGCCTTGACGCTGTTGAGAAGCTCCGAGCTTCTGGGACTCTCTCTGTTAACATCCATTTTCATCAGCTCGACGTGACCGACCCCGCCAGCGTCGCATCCCTCGCAGATTTCATCAGAAACGAATTCGGAAAGCTTGATATATTGGTAACTCAGCTTCCTAGTATAATGTTTATAGAAATTATCAGAAAAAAGGTGGTAGTTCGTTAGAGCAGCTAGAGCCTCGCAATGTTTTGTAGGTTAACAATGCAGGAATTTCTGGGTCCATACTGAATCCTGATACTTTCTCTAAAGCGGTTGAACGAATTGGTAATTTTGTAAGTTACCTGTCCTTCATGAGACATGTGTCTAATCGGTCGAAAGACGAGTCCTAATGATGTTTCTTCTGCAGCCTCTTGAGACACAAGCCAACTGGAGTGAGATTGCAACAGAGTCTTATGACATGGCGGAAGAATGCCTGCAAACCAACTACTACGGTGCAAAACATGTCACCGAAGCACTTATTCCACTCCTGCAGTTGTCAGATTCTCCAAGGACTGTGAACGTTTCTTCTGGCTTGGGACTGTTAAGGGTACAACTCTCTTCTCCCACAAAACTATTTTAGAAATGGATGTGCAGAATATGGCTAGTTTGTTGCTTGAACTAACATTCCTTCTTCCCGCCCAGCAACAGAGCTATAGTTTTGTCCACCGGAGGTTTTTTTTAATTTTTGGGGGTGTTTATTGGAAAGGTCCGGTTTGACATTAGTGTTAGAGTTTCAGGAAAACTATTTAAATGTGGCTTTTAACTTTTAGCTTCAGCTATTTCATCTCAACTATTAATTAGGGATGAACATTATTCAAACAAAACTGGAAAAACCGATTACATTTAGATAAAATGGTTCGCTTATCTTTTCTGATTAGACAGTTTGGAATAAAACCGAATTTCATGTTCGGTTATCAGATCAATTATTACATCATGCACTTGAAGCCGAATGGACCATTAACTGTACATATATAAAGCTATTTACTACTAATTTTGGACCATATGTTGTTTGTCATTCTTTAATTTTTGGTATGAGAGGTAAGATTTTGAATATTAATCGTATTTTTTTCATTTACTATGTGTCTAGATCTTAGAAAGAGAAATGAAATAAACTGAATAGAATAAACCAAAATATAATTTGGATGGTTCGGATTGGTTTTGACATGTAACTCGTACAATTTAGATACACTTTGTAAAAACCAAAAACTGATCGTATCATTGTGTTCAGATTGGTTCCAAACCGAATCAATAGAATGTTCACCCTTGTCATTAATAAATTATCCAAAACTCTACTGCTAATCGTAAAAGATATTGCTAAATAGCGCCTAAGTTGATCTTTTATTCTTGTATTATCAAGAAATAAAACTAATGAGTCACACCATGAAGTTACGGGAGAGAGTGATTGAGCTTAGACTAAAGTGTGATTCAAGGGTTACAGAAAACCAATTTGGTTTTGTGCCAGGAAGATCTATTGTGGAGGCTATTCACTCACTCCATAGATTGATGGAAAAGTATAGGGAAAAGCAAAAGGATTCGCATATGGTATTCATAGATCTAGCAGAAAGCATACATTAGAGTGCCTAGGGAAGTAATATGATGGGTGTTAGCAAAGAAACAAGTTTCCGCGATATATATTAGCTTAGTTAGAGTCATGTATGGGGGAGCAGTTTCTAGTGTTAAGACTGGGCCTGGACAAAGGATTTTCCTATCATCCTAGGTTTGCACCAAGACTCTGCCTTAAGCCGTTAACTTTTCACCCTGGTGATAATGAATTGACTAGAATCATCCAAGATAAAGTTCCATGGTGTATGCTATTTGTTAATGACATTGTTCCAGTTGATGAAACTAACAGTGGGTGAATTATAATTTATAACTGTGGTGAAATCATGGAGTGTAAGTTTAGCCTACACAAGAGTATAGAAGATGGTAAGGTTTCATAAAACGCCAAAAACTCTCTCAAAGTGACTCCTTTAAGTATTTAGGTTCAATTATTCATAAGAGGGAAATATTAAACAATATGTAAATCACAGAATTAAAGTAGGCTGGGCAAAATGGAAAAGTTGTCATTGTAGTTATACTCAGTAGAAGTTTTCCTCCCAAGTAGAAGGGAAAATATTATAGGACAGTTGTCCGACTAACCATGCTTTAAGGTAGTGAATATTGCAGAGATGAAAATGTTGCGGTGGATGAGTGGTCATACCCGAAGGGATAGAATTAGAAATGAAAACATAAGAAGTATATGGTAAATGTAGCCCCAGTTGAGGATAAAATCAAGGAGGGTTGTGTTAGATGGTTTGGTCACATTCAAAGGAGACCTATTGATGCGCTAATGTGTAAGAATGATGTAATAGATGTAGGTGGGGTTAACAAAGGTAAGGGGAGACCTAAACTTACTCTGGATTAATTAGTAAAAAAGTATCTTATCTTCCTAGGACTGTCAGAGGGGCATGCTACCAACCTAACTGATTGGAGATGCAGGATTCATGTAGCCAACTCTAACTAGTTAGGATTAAAGTTTAGTTGATTGATTGATTATCATGGGTGTTAATAATTAGAAGCAGAATTAGCAAGCATACATGATTCACTATGAATCAGTTTTCTTGCTTTTATAACATTTTAACAATCCTAGAATCAGTTTTCTTGATGTGAAATTTCTTCGTTCAACTTTCCTGTGTACATCTGCATTCTGATTACGTTTCATGAATGCAGTATGCTTGGTGAAATTCTGTTTTCTTGTTTGGTTCAGTTCCTACGCAATGAATGGGCAATAGGGATTCTTGACGACGTGAAAAACCTTACAGAAGAGAAGGTGGATGAAGTTGTGAACCAGTATCTTAATGACTTCAGACAAGATGAGTTGAGGACCAAAGGCTGGCCAACTTTTAGCTCTGCTTACATGGTCTCGAAAGCCGCACTAAATGCTTACACTAGGATTCTGGCCAAGAAATACCCTTCCCTCTGTGTTAATTGTCTTAATCCAGGCTTTGTGAAGACTGATATAGTCTGCAACCAAGGTCTGGGAACCGCAGCCGAGGGCGCGGAGTATATTGTGAGGTTAGCTTTGCTGCCAAGGAATGAATCTTCTGGGCTTTTCTTCGACAAAGATGAAGTTACAGCATTTTAAATGATGCCATGCATGGAAGCATGGATCAAAGATTTAGAAATAAAAAAGAGATCAGAATGAGCAACACATTGTTCTTTACTTGGGATTCGCTTCAACGAAGTGCAGCATGTTAAATACTAATAAAACCTGTCATGTTCATCGTTGGAGACTGTTACGGCAAAGAGCTTTTGCCGTGAACTATGATTTCAAAAATAATGTCTACTCAAGTACGTCTCTCTTCATACATATTGATGGAATTACAAGATCCACCACTTTTGAAGGGGAGGGTGTTCCTATTAGGTGAAAATATTGTTCATACTTTACAAATACGATTTTCTTAAACTAATTTTTATAAGCTTATATTTATATGTTATTATGTGAAGTTTCGTTTTTATTTTATGTTATTTGATTGGCTATAACCATGAGTTAAAGTTATTGGCATTTGAACTTTAGGTGATACAATCCTTCTATTTAGGAACAATGCTCCCAGTCTTGCTCTTAATTGTAGTACCTACTCTCAGTTTTTTAGAACTTTTACAGTGGTGAGTTTAGGAATTTTATGAAGTAGGGTCCATTTAAATACATAAATACTAAATAATAACATTGTATAGTAAAATTTACAAATTCACATATACAAAAAATTATGAAAAAATAATTTTTAGAAAAAAAAGTGAAAAGTATACTCAAATTCAGCATTTATTTTTCCATTATTGTTTAGACAGCTTCAACTATAGTTGTAAAATTATATATCAATTATGGAAATAGATGGTGAGATGTGTATTCTTTATAGAATTTAAAAGGCAGAGTCCTTGTTTACTCCTTAAACTTATGTGTTTCTTCACTACTGATTTATTGACTTTATCTTGTGTCCAACTAACTTCTTAATTATTTTAATATGTTCGAAGAGAAAAGAGAATGGTGAAAAATGTTCAAGGTCTATGTGTGAAAAAAGTGTATGACTTTTGCCTTTAGAAAAATCATTTGTAGAGAATCAAAATTTTTTTTTTTTTTTTTTGCATTTTTCAAGGTAAAAGAGACTCATTTTTTTTCTGTTTCATATGAAAATTACAGGAGCTTATTGTCAAATTAAAAAGGGACCAATTACTAAACGGAGTCCATAGACCCTCTTATTATACTTATAGATTCTAAAATGCAATTTTACTTAATTTTAAAAAAGTAAAGTTTTCCCATTTTCGAGGCACTCTAGAGTACTTAGAGTCAACCAACATGGCGCTCTCATTGGGCTAATAGACTAGTCAAAGCCCTAGAAACAAAGCTCAAGTTAATATGGCACTAAACTTGTTGTATGAAGTGAATAATTGTGAGATTGTGCACCTTCTTCATTCCCAATGTTCCTCACGTATGTGGAGGAACCTGTCTTTTTTATAAATTAGTTGGAATTAATGATTGGTCCGCACTTTATTGCGTGTTGATCAACAAAGATATAAATTTTCTATAACAATTATATTTGTGAAAAAAATTTTTTGTAAAAAAAAAACATGACTTCAAAACTAAGTAATGATCAATTCAAATGTTTTAAAAAAATTAAAATGTTTCAAATTGGTAACAAATTTCATAAATAAGAAACACGCGACGTAAGACTAAGGTAGTTAATTTGAAATTTTTAGCGCAATTTGGGGTTTTGGTTGTAACTGATGAATGTTCAAGTGCCCAAAAACACAAAAGCTAAAAGTTTAGGCCATGTTTTTTGTTTGTTGGGAGACAGTGGTGAAAATGTATGATTTCAAAGTCTGTATACCAAAAGATGTGATCACATATAAATAGAGAAATTATTGTAAATTTTCCCATTTTTTGGTTTTAGACAACTTTTGGCTAGGTTTCTAAATAGGCAGCAGCCTAAAAAAAATATTATAGCAAGCAAAACATTATTCGTAATATCACATCAAGCCTTGTTTCTTTAGTTAATATAAAAATAATATCTAGCACATATTGGAATTAACCTCATAAATCTGCAATTAACTTCTTTTATCAAATTTGCCTTGAGTGCCCTTGGGCCTTTCATTTGGGCTTACTGTGCTTCTAACTTGAACTTAAACTCTATCAACCTCTTATGCCTCTAGTTGACCTAATGGGCCCCATATAATATCAATTAGGAAAATATTTATCACTGACCATCATAATGACAAATTGATCCAGGTCATTCAACCCCATCATAAGTGTCTTGAATCTTGAAAGGCTCACTAGCAGTTTGAAAATCTAGATATGTATGCTATAATAACTGATTGTGAGTTCATTAGAGTCCTATCAATTATTGGTCACCATGTGAAGTTCAGATCAAATTTACCAACCCATAGCAATGTGTTATTTAGTCGGGTAGGGTTGAACTCTTGCTCTGTGCATGATCCTCTTTCTATCAGAGATGATAGCGCCCCTCAACTTGTTGGAAATTACGGGCAAAACCAATTATCCTCTTAGCTTGTCGCAAAGCTTGTACCTCACCTTTGGGTCGGGCCACATGCAACCCCTTCATCTAGATATCACCCCCTTTTACCTCCCATGACTAAAAGGTGATATTTGACCCAAAAAAGACAGATTACACAATAAGTGAGAACTTATTTTTAGTAATTTTTGGTATTGAAAATATCACAAAACTCCTATTATTAGGATCAAAGCTATCAAATCTCAAAATCATCATAATCAAACAAGTAGGACTACTATTTTCTTTTAACTTCTATTTGTACTACGCACTAGAGTGACAAGCCCTTAAGTGGATCTATCACTTTGTAGAGGAAGGAAACTTAACGTAATGAAGTTTGGCTTTGGCCAATATCACTACAACAAATCTCAAATGTAGCTACCGTCAGGGGCAACTGTTTTTGTGATCACCATCAAAACAGTGGCTAATATGGCAACCAAAAAAGTTTTGGAGGTTTGTGGTTATTGTTTGGTCACCGTTTAAAGTTGGTTGCCAATATGGTTGCTAGGACAGTCGCTAGGCCACTATTTCTAATGGGCCTATGTTTTGGTCACTTGACGGTTACCCAAGTGAAAAAACAATCAGTAACTTAATTGTAATTTTTGTAAGTTAAAGCAAACCGGTAAGTTTGTAACACAAAAAAATTTTAGGGGACCTAGGGCATATATTAGGTTTATAAACTAGTATAAAGCCACACACGTTCTTTCTTTTTCTCTTTCATGTCTTTTCTCTAGCAAGCGTCCTCCACTACACTCTACCACAAAGTAATTTCCAGCCACTGTGGATGGTGGCGCTTGAGTAGGCATTCAAATGGTTCAATTCTAATTATGTTCTTTTTAACTTTTCCTAAAGAACCAACTTCAAATTCTATTTAGATTTTATAGATCTATAGTTAAAGCTCAATTCTCTAACTGTGTATCTTGTGGTCTTGGATTATTGGTTGTTATTTTGGGTTTGCTGCTTTGGAGAGGAGTTGACTGCCTCCCTTGGTACATGTAGTTTTGTCGATGATGGCTTCACTGGAGCAATTTCCAGCCACCGTTGATGATGACCCTTGAGCAGGTGATTACAAAGTTCCACAATGCTTTTAGATTTTGATAAAATCTTCTATTAAAGTTCAATCTCTAACTATTTCTTTTATGTTTTTTTTTTATTTTGGATTGATTTTTTGGGTGTAGTGTGCTTTGGACGAAGTTGATTTTTTGGGTGTGATTTTAGATTGATCCCTAGCAAAGTTGATGGAGCTCCCTCGGTTACAAAGGAGTTTGATGGCACTAGAAGAGTACAAGAGCCTACTAATTCCTTATTAAATTGAAAAGCACAAATCTTGATGGATTTAAATTGTAGATTTGGAAATTGAATTTGTGAAAACTATTTTTTTTTAATTCCAATTTTGTTTTGGTTGTGGGGTATGTAGCGACCGTTCGGCCAACCATCTGCTTTGATTTCTAATTCGATCGCCTAATGGTGGCTTTCCCTTGACGATCAAGCTCTTGGCCACCATTATGTGGCCACCTGTTTTGGTTGCCCAAAAGTTAATTTAGCCATTGTTTGGCCACTAAATGGCTGGTCTCTGTAGGCGAATATATTTATCAACGGCAATTCCCATTGATTGGCTGGGAATCTTACTTATTAGTTTATGTTTCTTCCAACTATCTCCGCAAATGTGATATATTAAAAAAAAATAACCGCCTCATAGATTGGACTTTTTTTTCCTGAAGAAAAATAGGTATTTGATCATGGTGAAATCTTATCAAAACTATATATATCCAAATAATTTATGAATAATATTTTTTCCTTTTGTTTTATACGAAACGTTTATTCCAATAATTAGAAAAATAATTAACTTACGAATAACAAATAAACTACCACTCACTTTCTAATATGATGATTGAGGTTTATGACCATATTCTAATGACGCTGAATTCATATCTCCAAAGTCTTTGATGCTATAGCCTTAACCACAATACTAAGACTCATTAGCGTTGATCTTTTTCTTTTTGTTCATCAAAGATTTAACCCTACCCTCTCCACCATGATAAAATTAGGATTCAAATGGAAGGCTTTGATTTGAATATCAAGGAACTTTATTAATATCCATATTAATTACCTAACTACTTCAACATATAAACTTCAAATGAGAAACAAAATTTATTGGAGATTCGATGATACAAGTTTTAATTAATCTAGTTTCAATGAATCTAAATTAGTTGAGAAACCAAATTAACGAAAAATCAACAAACAATTCAACTTTAGCTCAATTTAGTGCTTGTTCATGGCTCTTTTAAATTGTTATCAAGCTTGACATGAACAAAATTTTAGCCTTGATACAAAATTCAAACCAAATTTGATTTAGTTATTATTTTATTTGGCTTGGCTCGATATTTTTTTTAATTTTAATTTAAATAAATGACTCGAGCTCAACTCGAATTTAATCAATTAAAAGCTTGTTTATGTTTTTTCAACTCAAACATAAATAAAATCTGAAATCCTATAAGTATTTTGAGCCTAATATAATCAATATACTACTCGACTCAATACGGCTTATATTCTGCTATTGACAACAATAAATATTAACTGCTGGAACTTAAATTGGAAAAAAAAAAAATAACGAGTGGAGGAAATGAAACGTACCAAACGTGCACGGCCAGCATTACAAAAGGAGTAAATTTCATTTATATTCCCTAACCTTTTTGTATTATTCTAAATGAGTCCCTAACCTTTATTTTATCATCTTAAAGTCTCTAACCTCTATATTATTTTTTTTTTCCAATCATGGTCATTCTGTCATTTTCAGGGTTAACATTGACAAAATTTTTTTTGACAAATGCCAACATTAGTCTTACATTTTCTTATTCATACTCAAATTACCCTCACGCTAATAAATTTACCACTACAACTATCATCTCCCCCTTTCCTTCTCTCACCATCTCTGGTTACCATAATCTCAGTTCATTTACTTGAAATCACATTCTTGTATCTTCGTCCTCATTTACTACTTGAAGTTGGCCAATTTATCACTACATTTATCCAGGTTCGCTCAAGATCAATTTAGATCAGACATAAACAAAGAGTGATTAAAGTTCAAATTCAAAATTCAAATATCTCTTTATAAACCCAAACCCATTAACCTTCCCAGTTCCATCCGGTCGTTGAATTGAATGATAAAAATAGCAAAAAATAAAAGAACAAACAAGCAAAATTTAACCAAGCAAACAAACAACGACTTGAATCGATCGCCAACCTTTGATCAGGCTTTCTCCGACCACATTTGTGGCATCCAGTATGCCACGAAGACACCGTAGCTAGTTGTTGTAGTTAATCGGTCTCTGTCTGTGACTTACCAAAGAAAAGTAGATCGAACCCATTCAATTTCACTTCAGCTTTTCCAGCCCCCACGGGCAACTTTGCAGGTTCTTCTCTAGATCTAAGTTGTCCCACTCATTGACCTTGGCGGATTTTTTTCCAAACCCGCGCTAGTCGACGAGCTCACTGGAGTTGATTGCCGATGCTCGTGCCTCCATGGATGAACTTGCTCCGAGAGAAGACTAGAAGATGTAAGCTCTTCACAAACTAGATCACCAGTGGCGATGTGAGGAACATTGAGGAACGCCTAGTCTGGGGCAGAGATAGCTCAAACTTGAGGCAATGTGAAGAATGCCACTGTCTGGTGCTTGTTGGCCTTGTGGCTCACGAGTAGGGGACTTAAATTTGGGCAAAGAAACTATTGATAGAGGCGGGGCAGCAGCTAACGGCGAAAGAGGGGGATGTTTTGGAGGTGGGAGAGGACTAGAAAGGCTTTACTTTTCTAGAAAGTTTGAATTGATGAGAGAGTGTGTATGAGAATTCTCAAAACAAAAAGAATGAGGGTGCTTTAAGTGTAAGGAAAAAAATATAGGGATTAAAGTTAAAAATTTTCCCTAAAATTTCATTAAATTTAACAGTGAAATTAACGAAAAACCCACGAATAAGATAAAAATGGTGAGGTTAGGGATTTTAAGAGGACAAAATAAAGGTTAGGGACCTGTTTATTACAATGAAAAAAGGTTAGTGACCATAAATGAAATTTACCCATTACAAAAGATTAGGGGTAAGCATGGGTTGGGTAAACCCGAAACCGAAACCGAAACCGAACCACCCCCATTGGGTTGGGTTGGGTTGGGTAAAAATTAATCATGGTTCTCGGGTTGGTTCTACATATAGGATAACTGACAGTTTTTGGGTTGGTTCTGGTTTCATATGGAACCAACCCGAGGTGGAACCGAACCCGAGATATATATATAATTATATAATAAAAATTATAGTATTACTAATATATCCATACACACACACACACATATTTCTTTGAAGTATTATGATGGTTATTTTATGTTTTTATATTAAACTCTTAAACTGATATTTCAAATTGAAACAGTATGGAAGTTGTGGGATCATTTACGAAATTTCTCTATATTTGCTTAAATCACTTTACTTCATAGACCCACCACTACTAAGTCATTTTGCTTTCGATCTTTCATTTCAGATTACTATTTACGACACAATTATGATATTTTTTTCATTTGAGTCATGCAAAATTAAAAATTTATGACATCAACATATTTTAGGTTTTGATACTGAAGAAGACGGCCTTAAAGGCTCAATTTTCCATATTGAATGTCATACCAATATTGGAATTACTGGAATGAAGTAAATTAGTTGAGATAAAAGATACCCTACAAGCAACTCTTTTGAGCCATTTTTGTGAGAATAACATTTTAAACTCTTTTGAATGTATCTAAGTACATATATTTAAATATTAATTTAATTGTATATTGTGTTGAATATGTCCATAAAACTGATTATGGATGTAAATTTATTGAATTTTAGTATTGTTATAGGTATATGGTATAAACTGAAAAACCCGAGAACCAGAACCGAGAAACCCAGAACCATGGTTTTGGTTCTGTTCGGTTCTCGGTTTTGGGTTGAGTAGAAAAATTTTGGAGCCGAGGCCATTTCAAATTGGTTCGGTTCTACCATAAAACCGAACCAACCTGACCCATGCTCACCCCTACAAAAGATTAACCGCTCTCTGATGCGACTCGCGCCAAGTCGTTCCAAGTTTGCTGATTCATGGAATCTTCATCTTCTTGGCCAATAAAACGACAGAAGCCGGAAGTAATCTTTTTCAAAATTGGAATGGTATCTACAAGTTCTGGTTAATTGTTTGCATGATTCTGATATGACGTTAGCTTTGAGTCACCCGTTTCTATGCTACATCTCTCATTATTGATCCCTCGACGTAGGGCTGACCCAGGTTTTTAATAAAATGAAGACCAAAATAAATTTTATTATAAACTATAATTTTTATAAAAAAATTTGATCAATTTTAAAAGATGGCTAAAATATATATATTTTTTAATTTTAAAAAAATTTAAAGGTATTTTACAATTTTAGAGGGGGCCGAGGCCCATGCTAGCATTCCCTCTAGTTCCGCCTTTACCTAGACATTTGGATTTGGATACTAGTGGAAATTTTGGATCGTACATTAGGGCCAAAGTGTCTGATGCATGAAAGTTTGAGGACCTCGGCTATGTTTTACTACTACTAGAAAGCCAAAGCTAGAGAAATACAATATTGATTCTCAAACGCCCGAGAGTGTTTCTTGCATTTTACTAGCTAGGCTGACTATACGGAACGTCCACCTAATTAATTATTCACAATAAGGTCCCACTTATAACAATACTGTAAAAGTGATTATTTTTATATACAGTAGTTTATACAATAATTAAAATTATATATTTTGAGAAATTTAAAATTTTTTTAATTTTTTTAAAAATTAAGTATTATATATATTTTTCGTTTCTAGAGTGTGCCATATAAGGAAAATATTCAAACAAAATTAACTACTTTACATAAATAAATTGTAATTTAAGTGATTGTTAGTTAAATAAAATATTAACTTTTTAAGTAAAATAAGTGATTTTATAAGTAATTAACTTATGTACGCCGAAAACAAATATACGTGTTTGGCATTACTTAACCTATCTTACATCGTCCAAAATATTTATGCATCTTTTTAAGTTGCAACAAGAAAATATCTTACCTTCTACAAGCTAAAGATCAAACTGTCAGCACAAAGTGCCCCAAAATTAGGCGAAGAGCTAAGGGCTAAGGCTAGGGGTGAAAGCTGAACCCTAACCCAAAACCCAACTTGAAACCTCACATATGGGGTTGAGTTAGGATCAGGTCAATGCATAGAAAAAGTGATTTTTGGGTTGATCCGAACCCGAACCAATTTTGAGAACAAAAAATCGGTTTGATTCAGATAAAATCCAATTACAACCCGATTAGCCCGAAACCCAAAGGCCCACTACCTACCTAAGCCCAACTCTCCTAACCCTAAAATCCCCCAACCCCCCTTTCATGTCCCTAGCCGATAGACTCTCAAGTCTCACCACTATCCTTCATGCGTCTTCACTGCCTTTGCCCTTCCTAGCCCCACTGCCCTCCTCTACCTAGCCAGTCGCATCCCGCCGCCCTCCCATCACCTCCCTCGCCTAGCCAGTCACCTCCCACCTCCTTCCCTTGTTGCTCATTTGGTTACCATTGTCCTCGGGTTTTTTCACCGTCATTCCTCTAGTCCTTTGCCATCGTCGGTCGTTCTTTGGTCGTCTTCGTCATCAATGCGCCACCAAATTGATCAACGCCCTTGCCTCCTTCACGCTGCATCCACCTTCCCTCTCCTCGCTCGATCAACGCCCTGCCGTCGTTTGAGAGGTCATCGATCAAGACCTCAGTGCCCTGCAAACCTTCTCTATCTTCTCTTTCTCAATCTCCCAATTCTTATCTTGGATTATTTAGTGTAGATTCTTGGATTATTTCGTGTTTGTGGCAAGATTTCTGGCTGGTTCTTAACATAGATGGTGAAGGAAAAGATCACAGAGGAGTATCAGAGGCGAAATGATGGAGAAAATGGCAGTCGTGGCACAATTGGCGGCTGGTGTTGGGTAAACCCAACCTTAACCAGAAAATTTAAGATTAGGGTCGGTTCAAGTTCTTTTCCATTTTCGATCGATTCGGGTTGAGATTTTCAGATTGTGAAAGAGTCAATTTACTTCGAGTTTCCGCCCAAACCTGATTTGAAACCCGAAACTTTCACCCATAATAATTTCAAATACTGTTGGAGGCACATTCGTTTATACGGTTGCATCACGTACGAACGAGATTTTCGAGCACCTTCACTAATGAGTTTTGTCCCGTTTATATGTTTTCAATTTTGTTATGTCAGTCTGCTAATAGCATTTAATCATTGCTACCTCTCTCTCAAATTCTTTATTTCACTTAAATTTGATTTAAATTTATTTATATTATTATTTATTATTATTTTAAAAAAATATATATTTAGAATCTATATTTTTAAAAATATATATTTTTTTTAATTTTTTATCAAATAATAATATAAATAAATTAAATCAAACTTAAATAAAAAAACTGAAATGAAGCAAATAATTTGGGAGGAGGAAGTATTCTTTTTTAAAATAGAAAATTTTATTAAAAATAAATAGAATGTATAATTTTTAGTTCGAGAAAGATACCAGAATAATTTACTCCAACAGATTCTCACAATACATAAAACAACCCGGCAAACTCCTATAAAACATAAAACGATAACCAACTCCTAAAACTGGAAATCCTTAAAAACTCTCTTAACCTTAAAAAATCAAACTTCCCCTAGGAATATCAAAATTTACAAGCTTTGTTAAGGTGTAGTTTCTTTGTTTCCTCCTCCTCCTCCTCCTCCTCCTCCTTTTTTTTTATTGAAAGGTTTCTTTCTTCGCATATACTGCCTTATTCAAATCGACAGTTTCAAAAAAATTTCGATCCCAAAATATTTTTCACTTTTTCATAATTTTACATCTTCGGTCCAATGTATTCTTCTCACTATCTCAAGCCTTCGTTTTTATAGAACTCCCTGTATAAAGCCTATGAATGCTTTTAATAATTATTATGGGTAAATTGAATTATTTACTTCTCCCTAAACCATACCTCCCATTACAAAAGTGTCTCTAAACTAAGGGACATAGTAAATCTGCCTTAAATTTACCATCTGTTACAAAATGTTCCTTCTATCTGCAAATTTATTTTAGATGTTCAACTACTAAATGTAAACAGTTAAAATAGGGTAAAACTCTATTAGGAAACAAAAAAAACCAATTAAAATTTTAAAATATTCTTATTAATGTACTAATTTTTTTATTTATCTGTACTTAATTTGGTGAAAAAATAAATGTTTTTTATATCAAATAAAAGTTCAGTTGAGAATACTTTGTTTAATATAGTTTAGAAAAAATTGTGATAAATATAAAAAATATAAACCTTTACATTTGTCAACTGACACCTAATATAGCTAGGTTTGCTTTGTTTGCTACTTTAGATGCATTATAGTTTACGGACAAATGGTTACTTGGCTGAAGGACACTTTAGATACTAAAAGTTTCACATATTTTCTATTTCAGCCATAAAAGTTTTCATTTTCTAAAAAAGTTCACCCTAAAACTTTTCAATAAATGGTTGATCAATAGTACATTAATTTCTTACAGTTAATAGACCATTAAATTATTGCTATTATTGACAGTTAATATATCATTCTAGTTATTATTTTTCATATTTATAAATTATTTTCTTTTGATAAATTATTGTTTAGTAACTATTTATGCAATTTCAAAGTTTAAGGACTCATTTATAACGTCATAAACTTTTATGATTGAAAAAGATAAGGTGTGAAACTTTTAGGGTTCTTCTCCCCTTATTACTATTTTATTCTATTTAGTAAATGGTGACTTCGAAGAGATAGGCCTAATAATATGCTTTTTCGACAATATTTATAATATTTACAATAAAGTGGCCTAATATGGTTTCAATTTTGAGATTTTGGTTAAATTACACTTTGTAACATTTTGTTTTAGAAATATACACTGCTCCCTATAATGGGACATTTTTATATTATTTAATATTAACTTTTTGAATTTTGATTTAAATTGTATAGTAATTATACCCTAGTAAATTCACTATAAGAGAAAAGTATAAAACCAATTGGAAAATCGGTCGCTAATCGATCGGCATTATACTTTTTGGTGACTGATATGGCAGTCACCAATTGATCGCCATATACCTAGTGACAATGAGCCATTACCAGCCTAGCCAAACATTGTGACGTCGAGCCATCACAATGGGATATGCATGCCTTAGCTAGCTTGTCCAAGAATAGCCCTATCAACTAGTATAGGACACAAGGTATCCCAAAGATAAGTCTCTATAGGGTCGTATAAACCAGACGCTGTACAATATATGCAAGAGAATTTTCATGTAGAAATGGGAAACTTACCCAGGGCACTAAGGGTGAGGTAGAGTTTGATGAAGCGTTGCTTTTTGCTGAAGTTGCTAGTGGTAGGGTTGGTGGAAGAAGGGGTGGGTCACAGGAATGTGTTCGAAGCACCATTAATTGCTTGGATGTCATCTCTCATATTACGGTGCTAGGTATACCATGTCTATCCCTTTCATATAGAAGCCACAATTCTAGGAGGAGGTCAACAAGCGCATGAAGGAGAAGGTGGCTGCTAAGATGACCTAGCTACAGACTCAGGTTTAGGAGGATTTGGCTAGACATGCAAAGTAGATGGAACTCTAATATGAAGAGGTGATTAGGAGCCGAGTTGCACAGATGGAGTGACAGTAAGAAATGCAAATTTCTAGCTCATGGCGGGCAATCGAGGCATTGGATACTCAGGTAAGGTATAGAGTTCATTGGACTACGAGGCATTGTTATATATGAACAATTTAGTAATGTAAGTGTCTAAAATTTTTAATTTCTAAATTGTTCATATACTAAGATTATGTGCACTCAAATATGGATTAAGTTTTATAGTATGTTAAATATTTCTTAAACTGACTGTAAATGTAATTTTATTGGATTATGGAGTTTTTAATTTTTATATCTATATATTAAGAACAAAAAAAACCTAAGAACCAAAATTGAAAAAACCAAACTCATGGTTATGGTTCTGTTCTGTTCTTAATTCTTGTATTTGGTAGGGATTTTTTTTTCTTTTTTTGAACTACCTCATTTCAACTAAGTTCAGTTTTCACTAGCAAATTGAACCATCCCAACACATGCTCATTCCTAGAGTTTCATGATTCAGAGCATGCCAATTTGAAAATCAGGGACAATTTGTCCGAATCAATAAAATTCAGGGGTAAAAATCCACTTTCGTATTTTCATTGCCCATCCAAAGGCTGTTTGACAGGAAATTAATATACGCGTGGCTGCTGCTGAGATTGTTGCTTGACCTTTAAATTATTAACCGTCGCAAGTTGCTGGTGGTATTGACAATTTTTGTTTCTTTTTGAGCGAGCTGATAAGCCACAGCCTCCACTCATCTCATCTAATATTAGAAACTTAAAACCCAGAAACATCTTCAAATGGAAGGAGGATCCAGCTTTGTGGCCAAACAGAGGTGAAACAGAGCAGCCATAAATTCGTCAGCTCTTCCTCACAGATTTGTAAACTTGGTAAGATTTTTATTGGTTGGTTTCAGATGCGCAGTCGTGACAGGAGCAAACAAGGGAGTGGGAATGGAAGTGTGCAGGAGCCTCGCTTCGAAAGGGGTCAAGGTGGTGCTTACTGCAAGAGATGAAAAGAGGGGCCTTGAAGCTGCTGAGAAGCTCCAAGATTCTGGTCTATCTAGTAACGTTGTCTTTCATCAGCTCGACGTGACTGACCCTGCTAGTGTCGCTGCCCTTGCAGATTTCATCAGAAATGAGTTTGGGAAGCTCGATATATTGGTAGCCTGCTTTTTCTTATCCACTCCTCTACTTCTCTGAAGACACAATGGGTAGCTTTTAACAATGTTCTTAGTTTTCGAATAAGGTGCCTTCGTAGATTTATATGTTCCCAGTGTGAACCATTTTTTAGGAGAGACGGATTATAATCAGCAGTAGGCGAAAGAGTTAAATTTCTGGGTCATTATGTTTTCTTTATGAATTAGTCAGTTAGAGCAGCTGTAGACGAACAACTTTTTGCAGGTTAACAATGCAGCAATTTCTGGGCTCATACTAAATCCTGATGCTTTTGGCAAAGCAGTTGAACAAGTTGGTGGCTTTGTAAGTTATCTTTCCATGTAATTACACATGATCCTGAGAAGGAAAGAGACATGTTGTGGTACTTATTTTAACTAATTCAATTTTGCAGCCTCTTGAGAATCATGCAGATTGGAATGAGATTGCAACAGAGTCTTATGAGTTGGCAGAAGAATGCCTGAAAACCAACTACTATGGTGCAAAACGAGTCAGCGAAACTCTTCTTCCACTCCTGCGATTGTCAGATTCTGCGAGGATTTTGAATGTTTCTTCTGCCATGGGGGGATTTACGGTACATCCTCCTCATGATACAAAGTGCTGTTTCCAGAACATATATGTTATGATTTATGCCAAATTATATTCGTGCAGCGAGTGAATCTGTAACCAGTTATATTGCAACACACTGCCCCTGCTCCACACCTGTTTTCTCTCCATCACCTTCTTCTTTCTTTTCCATGCCTCCGGCTGGGTTTGGATACCAATCCAAGCCTGGCTGATTGATTTATTGTCTTTATTCTACTTAATCAATCATCTTCATCTCTTTTTTAACATTCCTTCTCCCAAAAACTCTTTTAAAACTATTAGCAGGGGCATTGTCAGTTTCATCTGACACTTTATGGGAGACAGATCTTAGTGATCTGTTTTTGGTGTGGTGGGTCAGGCTAAGGCCGGATGGTGAAAAATGACAAGTGTCAATAGTGAAACATTTTTGAATAATGGATTAGATGACGGTGTTGGAAATTTTTATTTATCCATTTTGTTAGATTTTATGTTGGTTGATCTACTATTAGGTGTTGATCCGGCTTTTATTTGATCGGATCATCTATTGTTTGTTTTAACTATTTTTTCATCATATCTAAATTTTATTACAGTTATTGTGAGTTATCTATTTCAAATTTATTCTGGTTTATATGAAAAGTGCAGCTTACTCCGATCCTCTTCTTTTTATGCAGTATTGCAGGAACAAGTAGCCTTTCTAGGAGCAAGTTTTATGTTACTGTTGTTCCTTAGAATCTTATGATATTATTCATTTGTAAAAAGTTATTTAACTCAGTTATAATAATTAAAAGAAAAATTAGCAAGCATACATGATTCTTGTAGTAGTTGTTTGACTATTTGTTTTGTTATCATTTGTTTGCTCCTCCCTTCCTCGTACCTAAATCTTCCAATTAAAGACAGCTCCATATATAACACTTTCTTCTCCAGTTTTACAATATATCCAGTTTATGCTTCTTTGATTTTATCATGCCATTTAAACAATCCTAGAATCAATTTTCTTGATGAACAATTTCTTCATCCAACTTTCCTATGTAAATGTCCTTTTAAATGTTTTAGGCTTGCGCATTCTGATTACGTTTCACGAATGCAAAATGTTTTGTGAAATTTTGTTTCCTTGTTTGGTTCAGTTCCTACGCAATGAATGGGCAATAGGGATTCTTGACGAGGTGGAAAACCTTAAAGAAGAGAAGGTGGATGAAGTGTTAAATCAGTTTCTTAATGACTACAAAGAAAATGAGTTAAGGCCCAAAGGCTGGCCAACTTATTGGTCTGCTTACATTGTCTCAAAAGCCGCACTGAATGCTTACACTAGGATTCTGGCCAAGAAATACCCAACCCTCTGTGCCAATTGTGTTACTCCAGGCTTTGTGAAGACAGATATAGTCTGTAACCAAGGTTTAGGAACTGCAGCTGAAGGCGCTGAGTACATTGTGAGGTTAGCTTTGCTTCCAAGGAAAGAATCTTCGGGGCTTTTCTTCAACAGAGATGAAGTAACAGCATTTTAAATGATGCCTTGGAAGCATAGATCAAAGATTTAGAAATGAAAGAGAGTTCAGAATGAGCAACACATTGTTCTTTACTTTACTTGTGATTCACTCCAACAAAGTGCATCATGTTAAATACTAATAAAACCTGTCATCTTCATTGTTGGAGACTGTTATGGCAAAGAAAACAAAGAGACAGATCAAGAAGTGAGATAGAGATCAAGATAAGTGAAAACAAACACGAGTTTCATAAACTAATTTGTATAAGCTCATATTTATATGTTATTATGTATAAGGGAAAAAAAAAAGGTGGTCGGGAAAAGGATCTGAAGAGAATAATGGCTTTCCATGAGTTTTTACTAAATGCTCAACTTCATGATGCTGGAAATAAGGGACAAGAGTTTACATGGTTCAATAAAAGAAAGAAAGGCTCGGTTAAGGAAAGGATTGATAGAGGTCTAATAAAAGCTAAGTAGAGGCTCTTCTTTTCGACTACTCAGGTGTTTAATCATCCAAGAATAGCCTCCGATCACTCCCCCATTGTTCTGAACACAACCGTAAAGGACAAGAAAGGGAAAAAGAACGTCAAGTTTGATCAAATGTGGGCTTGGGAGAGTTAGTGTATAGTTGTTGTAGTTGATGCCTGGAGTAAGGTTTCTAAACATGAAGCTCAAAATGATTTGCAGGAAAAATTACAGTAATGCAGAAAAGACTTGATAAGATGAAGTAAAATGCCCTTTAAAAATAATAGATAGGAAATTGACAGGTTAATGACACAATTAGTTGCAAAGCAAGAGTAAGATTTATTATCATGGGAGGATGAAAGAAGAATGCAAGAATGTCTAGAAGAACTATGGACTAAAAAAGAATTGTACTAGCAAAAAAGGAGTAAAGTCAATTGGTTACAGGCAGGAGGCAAAAATACTTCTTTCCTTCATTTAACTACTATACAGTGAAGAGCTACCAACAAAGTGTTGAGGCTAAATAATGAGCAAGGCCAATGGGTGGAGAATGAAGATGAAATAATTTAAATGTTTAGAACTCTCCCTGTAAATTTGTTCAAATCTAATAGGGCTAAGCATGGAGATCATGTTCTAAGCCAGTTAAAAAAATTGTCACACCTCAGATCAACTAGCAGTTGCTAACATAAGTGAATAAGGAAGAGATTAAAGATGTTATTTTCCAGTTAGGAAGACTTAAAGCTCCAGGTCCTGATAAATTCTCTGGAGTTTTCTACCAAGTTTTCTGGGATGAAGTGGGGGAAACTATTGTTAAGGCTGTTAAAGCTCTTTCCATCCAAGGTATGTTTGAGCCTTCCTTAAATCATACTCCTCAAATCATACTTCTATTGTACTCATTCCAAAAGTTGACTCCCCTAAAATAGTGTCTCTGATAAGCTTATATTTATGATATTTATTTATCTCATATTTAATATATTTTAATATATTTTGAATCTTAAAGATATATTTTAAGTATGTTTTGTAGCTTAGAGCATATCTTGACTCAATTGATTAAAAGTGGATTTAATTTACAATTTTACAAGTTTTAATTTGGTTGTGTTCTTTCAGGATTTTGACAGATTAACTATGTTCTGGTGAAAAAATCATATCTTGAGCTAAAGAGATCAGAATTGAGTGATTCTTAATTCATTGGAAAGCTAACATCTAGAGCTACAAATAACATGTAGACCATGAAACCCATTTTGCACGTTAAGAGGGTCAAATTCAGCTTCAAAGTCGCAATTTGTGAGTCATCGCTGGTTCAGAAGGAGTTGCGGTATTTTGGGCATATCATTAGCTGTAGATGCCCGTTTTATGTGATTCAGGTGTCGTTTCGAAGCTAAGAAAGAACTCTACAACTTTCATGCTTGGCGTTTTGAGAGATAATTCCTGTATCAAGGTCGAATTTCAGCTTGAAGTTACTGCTGATGTCCTGGAGTATTGCTTGGTTTACAACTTTGAAACCTTCTAGTTAGTTTGAATCTTTTTATTTGTGTGGGGTACTTTTGCAAAAATATAAAAATTTTAGGGAGAGTTTTTAAATTTAGCATTCTAGATTAACTCTATTAGAATGGGAGCACAACAGCTCGCCTCCCTCTCTCTCTCGCAAGGGGCTCCCCCCCTTCTTCCTCAACTCTCTCTGTCTATTTTCTTGTTTTGTTTTGTTTTATTTTTAGTGGTCTTTTTATTTTTGGTTGAAGGAGACTGAAACCATGAATTCTTCAGCACTGTGAGATCAAAGTTGTTTTTATTCATTCAATTAATATTTTGAATATTGAATGTTCTTCTATAATTAATTTCATAATTATTTCGTTTATATACTGGGAGGCTTACTAGTTGTTATTCAAATTCAATCTACTACTTAATTAAAAATCAAATCCATAATTGTTTGATTTCTCTAATCTGTGAAGCAACTGAGGTTTAGTGATTTACTGCGTCAGAAATCATTAGGTCTTAAGAAGAACATTCAACTAAATTAAATGCAATCACTTGAGTTTGAGTTATTTAGTTTCATCAATCTCTCAAATTTTTAACGCCATTGTTAAACTAAATCAAAGCGCTTGTCTTAGGTTATTTAGCAGTTAGGGTTAATTAGATCGCTTGTTTTTTTATTAACTACAAGTCTACAACTAAGGAGAGGTAGGAAGATAGCTCCAATGATAAATATTCAAAGTTTTGATTGATTTATTTATGCATCGATGATCAGTTGTAGGAATTCGGTGGTGGATGTTGACTGATGCCAATGTTTGAATTCTTGATTGTTTTGTTGGTTTCTTACTTGATAGGTTTCTTAACTTTTGTTCTCTGATCATTTTATTTTATTTATTGCAAACAATCCCCCCACAATCTTTTACTCTAAGTTTTCTGTGAGGAAGCTTTCAAATAAAAATTTTCCTTGGAATTCAACCTGATTTTCACTATTATACTACAAATTTATATATTCTAAGTTGTTAGTAATACCAGAATTATTTTTTACAGTTTAAACAATGACCAGTCTCAGTTTAGGCTAATTAGCCTTTATAATTTTTGTTACAAAATTATTTTAAAAATTCTAGCAAATAAGATTATACCTTACTTAGACACACTTATCTTGCCTTTTCGATATGCATTTATTAAGGATAGGATGATTCAAGACAATATTATAGTGGCTCATAAAGCATTCCTTCATTTTAGAAATAAGAAGTCAGGGAAAAAAAATATGAAATGACAATAAACTTGGATATGAATAAGGCATATAATAGGATAGAATGGCCTTTTCTTGCTGACACTATGGAAAGAATGGCATTTCACTGAACATGGATTACTTAAGTGATGAAATTGGTGACCACTGTGTCTTACAAGCTTATTATGAACGGTAAAAAATCTGATAGGTTTTTTCCCACTCGAGGACTTAGACAAAGAAATCCACCATCTCCTTATCTCTTTATATTTGCTAAGCATTATTAGTAATGATCTCTAATGCCGTGAGGACTAAGACATTGGATGGAATAAAGATTGAACAGATTTTGCATTGTTCTTTCTTAACTTCTTTTTACAAATAACTCCTTGTTCTTTCTTATTGCATCTTCTAGCAATTGTACCAAATTCAACCAGATTCTTAACGATTATTACCATGCTTTTGGCCAGTTCATTAACCTGGAGAGATCCTGTGTATTTTTCAGCTTAAATACTAATATTCTTGTCGAGAATAAGATTAGTTGAACTCTTCAAATTACAAGAACTACCAATCTAGGAAAACACTTAGGTTTCCCACTCTCTAGGGGAAATCTAAGACTAAGTCTTTGGGTTTTATGTGTGACAATTTTTTGAAGAAACTTCAAAGTTGGAAAGGGTAAATGCTTTCATCTGCTAATAAAGAAGTGTTGATCAAATTTATTGCTTATGCCATTCCAACATATTCAATGGCCTGTTTTAAGTTTCCCACTGGATGGTGCCAAAATATGAACTCTTTTATCCCTAACTTTTGGTGGGGTTTCTCTAAAAAAAATCATAAAGTATATTTGTTGACACCTAATTTCGTCCGACCCGTTCTCTTTTTAAAAATAATAATTAAAAAAAATTAATTAAAAATTAAAAAAATAATAATTATATAAAAATTATTATTAATTAATTATACAAAGAGAGAATTAAATTAAATAGTTTTGGGGAAGGGGCATTTTGTTAAGTTAATATCTATGTGTGTATATCCAAAGAAATTAAAATTCAAAAAAAAAATTAATTAAAAAAATTATTATTATTAACTAATTAATTATTATTACTGAAAAAATTTTAATTAATTAGTTTAAAATATATTTTGTTTTATAAGGGTTTAGTTAAAAATAATATATGTGTGTATGTATGTATGTAGGAATTACAAAAGAAAACTCCATAAAAAAAACAAAATTGAAAAGTTTGGGATAAAAATGACAAAATTAAGAAGTTTTGGGAAAATTTGAAAAAATCTGAGAGTTCCAGGAGCATTTGGTAGTTTGTCACATGAATTTTGGTTGACAGAAAAAGACAAAATTTTCTCAATCAGAAGTTTCAGGAACATCCCCAAAGTCAAAGAGACAGAAAGGACTGAAACTGTCATTTTACCAAATTAAGAGATAAGTTTGATTTTAATTATTTTTTAATTATGAACAGTCCAGCACTCCTTCCCCTATAAACAGGGGTCCAAATTTGTAAAGAAACAATGAGAAAAAAAGAAATCAAGATTAGAGCTCCATTTTTAAAAAAAAGGGAAAACTATAGAAACAGTCTCTGGTCTCTCCTTTTTTTTTTTCCAGAAAACCAAAAACTTCTCTGTTCTCTCTTTCAGGCCACCCCCTTTGAGTTGCCGTCACCCCGTCCATTTTCTTTTCCTCCCGTTTGTTTGCCCTCGCCGTCACCTCACCTCCTCGCCATCGCCCCCCACCGTCGCCGTTTCGTCCAAAGCCGTGGTTTTTTTTTTTTTGCCGTTTTTTTTCATTTTTCTCTCTTCTCCGTCGTGTCCCGTCGCCCCTGAGTCATTCCCCGACGTCGCCGCCGTCCTCGCCACCTCCGTCGACCCAGCTGACGCCACAGCCACCCCGTCGTCGCCCCACCTCCACGCTCAGCTGTCCCTCCACCGTCGCCGGAGAAAACGAAAATCAAAAGGGCAAAACGTTTGCAAATCGCTTTTTTGGTATAATCCCCATTTTAGTCCTTGATATTTTTATTTCATCCATACTAATTTTGTTATTCTTGCAGAAAGGCCATTAACAACTAACTTTACTAACAACTAACTTTTATTATTATTATTATTAACGACTAACTTTACTAACAACTAACATTTATTATTATTATTATTATTATTAACAACTAACTTTACTAACAACTAACTTTTATTATTATTATTATTATTATTAACAACTAACTTTACTAACAATTAACTTTTATTATTATTATTAACAACTAATTACTAACAACTAACTATTATTATTATTATTATTATTATTATTATTATTATTATTATTATTATTCATGGAAGTTTATACCTCCTATTTATTTATTTTTAAAGTGGATGGCCAAAAAGCCCCACTTTATTTATTTATTATCTTTTAATATTCCTTTATTTACTTTATGTGCTTTCTCTTTATTTATTTGCATGTGTTATTTAATTTATGCACCTTTTTTTTAATGGATGCCCAAACCAAAAAAAAAAAAAGAGAAAAACCTCTACTTTACTTTATTTATTTATTGTCATTTAATTTTCCTTTATTTACTTTATGCAAAAATCTTATTTTATGGTTAAACTTATTTCACTTATTTCACCTTTAGCCATAAAAAAAATAAATAAAATAAAATAAGTAAATAATAACAAATTCAAAGAGAAGATTTTTTTTTGAATAATTAACTTTATTCCATTTTATTTTTAGTGCTAACAAAAAAAAATTTTTTACAAAAGCCCCCATCCTTTATTATTTTGGAATACATATATTTTTTATAAAAAAAACAAATAAAAAATTAACCTTTTATTCCTTTTATTAAAAATAAAAACTAAAAAATCATAACCAGACAATAAAATAAAAATCAATTTTTAAGTATATCTTTTTTTAAAAAAAAATCTTTCATCAAACAAAAAAGAAAAGAATAAGAAAGAAAAGAGTAAAAAGAAAAAGAAGAAAAAAAAATAAGAAAAAAAAATTAAAATTAAAAAAAAAGAACAAAATAAATTTTTTTAAAAAATTTAAAAATTAGTTAACATTAAGGTTATTAAAAATCCAAAAGTTCACAAAAATTTATGACAAATTAAGAATTAAGTTTTTTTTAAGTTAAAATCCATGTCCGGGTGATCCGATAGAATTCATGGCTTGGAGAAAACATAAAAGTTTTAAATGAATAAAATTAAATATCAGGATTAAAATATTTAATTAAAATTTCGTCAAATTCCGTATACGGGTGACTCAGTAGAGTCCATGGTTCGGAAATATCAAATTTATCAAAAAAAATTATACAAAGATTTTGAAGAATCCTATTAATTTAAAAATCCACATCCGACTAATTCAGTTAAAATTTTCAGTTTGAAAATTAACTGAAATCATTTAAAAGCAAGCAAAACAAAATTGAAATCAACTAAGGTACCAATTTTTGGGCGTTTTAACAAAGTTGTTTTAACGTAACCGTACTCCCGAACCCCCGAACTCTCGTAGACCATATTTTTAAGGTATCCAATCGACCTGAGTGAAAACCAATTGGTGGCGACTCCCGAAAACCCGTACGTTGCCACAACATTAGAGAAGTTGGAGAATTCTCAAGCCAAAGTAGCAAGTGGTCTAGGTTTCAAGGAGTTGGAGGAATTTAACAATGCATTATTAGCTAAATTAGCATGGAGAATTATCAAAAAGCTTTCCAGCTGGTCTAGTATTTTAGAAGAATGAAGTGTAGTAAAAAAAGGCTATTGCTGGAAAATTGGTGATGGAAAATCTATTATGGTCCAGAATGAGCCTTGGGTGCTTCCTTTTAACAAATTGCTACATCCAGTTGAAAATATTCCTCAACACTTACAAAATCTGAAAGCATGGTAGTTATTAAAGCCTATTGCTTATGCATGGGACCTAAGGAAAGTCCAGCAATTCATTTTTTTCAGGAATCTTAGGCCATCTTTTCTCTTCCTGTCAATATCCAGTATGGCCTTGATAATATGATTTGGCCTTTTAATCAATCTAAGGAGTTATCTGTTCGGTTAGCCTATATCTTTCAGGGGAAGGCACTAACTTCTACTTACCTTTCTTCTTCTCATTTTCCATGTTCTTGGCTTTGGAAACATTTGTGGAACTTAAGTGTTCGCTTAAACTATTGAATTTCATTTGGAAGGCATGTCAAAATTTTTTGGCCACAAATGTAAATGCAAGGTTGTTAAAAACGTGATCCGGATCGTAGGATTGCGCAATCCTACGATCCTGATCCGATAAACCTTTTCAAATCGTAGTAGGATCGATGTCACTGTAAGATCGTAGTAGGATCGTGATTAGGATCATAATATCGTTAGGATCGTAAGATCCTATCGATCCTAATTAGTGGTGATTTTTTGTTGTACTAAGTCTATTTTGGCCCAAATTTAGAAATTTTAAGTATTTGGTTTGGTCCAAATTGGCAACCCAAATTGCCCAAATCTAATTGTTAGTGTAGCATGTGATTTTTTCAAAGATAAAACAAAATATATTGAATTGAAAGACCCTGAAGAAGAAAAAAATCTACCATTCTCTTGTATGAACTTGAAAGTTCAAAATTGAAGTAACGCCCTCCAGTTGTTCTCTCTTCTGTTTAAGGGTCACCGTTCACCTTCTCTTCGTCTAATCCCTACGATTCACTTGCTTTTCCTTTGCTTGTTCTATAGGCTTATTTATTGTTGTTTCATGGTAGTTTGACATTGTACTATCTTTTAGTTGTCAATGTTGTGTTTCTTTATAAATTTTATTCAAACTTGTGTTGGTTATTGTAGTAGTTATGTTGACGTATGCTCAATTAAAGCATTAACTTTACTTATGTTATATCAATAATTGTGTTGTATCATTGTTATGATGCCTAAATTTTACTTGGATTCCCAACATAATTGGTCTTTTATATGAATTATATTATTTAAATAAGAAAATTACAATTTTGGTAGGATCTTACGATCTATGATCCGATCTTGCAATCCCGATCTTATATGGTGAAAAATGATCTAGGGTAGGATCCTGATCTTGACAACCTTCGTAAATCAAGTTAAGAGGCATTTGTCTAGATACCGTACTCACCATTTTCGCTCTATGGCTGAAACAACAAAACATGCTCTTTTCTTTTGTGAATGGACAAAGTCTGTGTGGTTTGGGTTACTTGATTATATTGTGGATTTTAGGGCTGTCACTACATTTGATTAATGGCTAGTTGATGTTATATCAAATTTTGAAGCAAGAGGTATGGATGAGAAAGCTTTCTTGTCAAAGGTTGTATTTGCATGCTAGAACATATGGTTGGCAAGGAATGCTGCGATTTTTTAGCACAAAAAATTATGTCTAAATCAAGTTATGCATAAGAGCAAGCAGAATTTTATGGAGTTCTGGATTACTTTGAAGTCTCATGAGGGTAAAACAAGTATAAGGTGTGATAGATGAAAATGGACTACTCCTAAATTCAATATAATCAAAATTAATACTGCTGCTGCTTTCAATGTTCACTTAAGGAAAGCCGGAACAGGGATTGTGATGAAAGACCAAGCTGTCTATCTAGTCTTTGCAGGTGGTTCTTTTCTGGCCACACGCTTTATTGAGTTAACTGAGGCTCTGGAAATTAAAGATGCTCTAAAGAAAGCACTCTAGATTAAACTGTTTAAGGTAAATGTAGAGTTAGACTTAAAGGCCTTTATAGATACATCTAACAAGGGTGAAGGATCGTGGACGACAAAGGGGGCCATTGCTGATGCTCGCTTACTATCTCAAAAGTTCACCCGTTGTAGAATATCCCATATATAGCATCTTGGTGTAAAAAGGAGATAAGATCATATAAGTGGAAAAATTATCCTTCGCCTCCTTTTTATACTGTTTTGTTCACAGACTTGATGTACCAATCCCTTGCTTTTGTAATAAAATTCATCTTTTTTTGGAAAGAAAAAAAATATGTTATTATGTAAGGTTTCATTTTTCGTTTATGCTATTGCATTGGCTATAAGTATAATATAAAATTATTGGTAGTGAAACCTATGGGATATAATTCTTTTATTTAAGGTCAACATTGCCCTTGTCACCCTCAATTGCTGTTCTTGCTATCATTTTTTTGTAAAATTTTTATAGTGGCGGATCTAAAAATTTTACAAAGGGGGGGTCCATTTAAATATATAAATACTAAATAATAACATTGTACGATAAAGCTTTTAAATTCACATATACAAAAAATGATTAAAAAATTTATTTTTAGAAGAAAATATGAAAATTATACATAGATGTAGCATTTATTTTTCTATTATTTGTTAAATAGCTTCAAATATAGTTATAAAATTATATAAGAATTATGGAAATAGATGATGAAATATGCATTCTTTATAGAATTTAAAAGATAAAGTCCTCATTTGCCCCCTTAAACTTATGCATTTCTTCACTATTGGTTCATTGACTTTATCTTATGTCCAACCAACTCCTTAATTTTTTAATAAGTTTAAAGAGAAGAGAGAATGGTGAGATATGTTCAAGGTCTATATGGGAAAATATATGGAAGTTTAGGGGCAAGTGTATGACTTTTGTCTTTAGAAAATTGTTTGTAGAAAGACTTTAACCCATTCTTTTAGCATTTTTCAAGATAAGAAAAACTCATTTTTGTTCCATTAAATGTTATGAAAATTACAGGGGTCAGAAAGGGTCCAGTTACTAAATTATGTATATATTATTAACAATTTCATAGAAAAAAGGTGGTCCATTATACATGTAGATTTGCAATTACAATTTTCATTAAATTTTAAAAAGTGAGATTTTTCCATTCTCATTCCCACTCTTGGGACACTCTAAGGTATTTACAATCAAACTAACATGGAGCTCTCACTGGGCTAATAGACTAGTCAAAGCCCCACAAAAAAAAGCTCAAGTTAATATGACACTAAAGTTGTATGAAGTGAATCATTGTGAGATTGTGCATTTTCTTCATTCTTAAGGCTCCTTATATTTGTGTGAGTAACATGCGATATGTAAAGTGAATTTTTTATAACTTAGTTGGAATTAGTAATTGTCCCACACTTTATTGTGGGTTGATTAACAAAGATACAAATTTTTCATAATAATTATATTTTAAAAAAATTTTAAAAATATGATTTCAAAACTAAATCATGATCAATTCAAATGTTTTAAAAAAATTGAAAATTTTCAACATTATTAGTAACAAATTCCATAAATAAGAAATACAAGGCATAAGGCTAAGATGGTGAATTTGAAATTTCAACACAAGTTGGGGCTTTGGATGTAATTGATGAATGTCTGTAGGCCTAAAAAACAAAAACTAAAATTTTTGAACCTTGTTTTTTGTATTAATTGAGAGAAAGTGGCAAAAATGTATGATTTCAAAGTCTAACTACCAAAAGAGGTGATCATATATAAATAGAGGACTTATTGAAAATTTTCCCGTTTTCAATTTTAGACAACTTTTGGCCAGATTGACTAAATGGGCTGCAGCCCAAAAAAAATATGGTAGCAAGCAAATAGATTGTTCTCAATATCACTTCAAGTCTTATGGCATTAGTTAGGATAAACGTCACCAAACATCCTGAAAGTATGTCCCATATTGCATATTCATCCTGAAAGTACAAAATGTTGCATCATTCATCTTAGAAGTATGGAATTGTTGCATCATTCATCTTTCTGTTAAGTATTATTGTTGGAAAGTAAGAAAAAGCTGACTTGACAAGACAAATGGTGCAATATAAGACATATTTCTAGAATGAATGGTGCAACATAAGTCATACTTCTAGGATGAATGATATAACAAAAAACATGCCCTTCAATTGAAGAGTTGATGGAAGAATGAATGGTGCAACAATTACATACTTCTAGGATGCTTAGTGATGTTTACCCCATTTAGTTAATATAATAATATCTTGCACATGTTGGAATTAAACTCACACATCTAAAATTAACTAGTCTTATCAAGCTCGTATAGATTGCCCTTGGGCTTTTTATATGGGCTTATTATGCTTCTAACTTGAACTTTTAAACTCTAACAGCCTCTTATATCTTTAGTGGGCCTACTAGGCCCCATATCATATCAACTAGGAAAATGTTTCTCACTGTATATTATAATGGCTAATTGATCTACGCTGTCCAACCACATTATTTTGAGTACCTTGAATATCAAAAAGGTTCATTAGCAGTTTGAAAGTTTAGATATGTCTGCTACAATGACTAACGAAGAGTTTATTAAAGTCCTATCAATTATGGGTCACCATGCCAAGCTCGAATTAGATTTACCAACTTTCATCAATGTATTATTCAGTCGGGGTCGGGTGGAACTCCCGATTCACACCTGATTCACTTTCTATTGGAGATTATAGTACCCCTCAAGTTGCTGGAAATTATGGGCCGTCCCAGTCAACCTCTTAGCTCGCCGCAAAGCTTGTACTTTGCCTCTAGGCCAAGCCACCGACAGCCCCAATATCGCCCCCTTGGCCTCCCATAGACTAAGAACAGTGAAATCGACGGTAAGTGTCACTTGTTTTCAGCAATTTTCTGTTCTAAAAATATTATGGAACTCCTATTATTAGGATCAAACCTATCAGATCTTAAAATCAACATTGATAGCCGAAGTACTATCACCCTTCAAACCCGTAAGCTCAGGAAAAACACCACCCTCGAAAAGCAGAGCGTCACCCACAAGGAACGCGAGCACAGACTTTGAAAAAAAAGGGGTCTGGCCCTTTAAACATCCAACCTCGGCGATCCGCCATCACCCCTGGCAATAACAATACTAACCTCGGGTATACGATGCATCGCCATCCTCGGTAAAGTAATCGAGCAGGCTTCGGGATAGAAAGACTCACCACTTTCGGCAGGGAAGAGCGTCCCCGAAGGGGACCATCCTTGGCGAGAGGACTCCCGGATTACTGAAACGATCTCGGAAGAAAGCCCTCCTGTCCCAAAGAGTTCTCTTTTATTGAAGGGATCTCAGTAGTACAGCACAAACAATTAAGGAGCCTCTGATATGCCGCCCTCGTACGCAAAACGCCGCCCTCATACACGCTTTGACACGCCATCGCCGCATACGTCCTGTCACGCAGCCCTACCTTGGTCTTGACCTTTGGTCAGAACGGCTTGCAGACGGCTAGAGGCCCCCACACCCGAAGGTACAGATTGTATTTGACCGAACACGTGGCACAATCTGAACGGGTTACGTCAGGCAAATTTATTCATATCCTCCTATATATAGGGGAAATGGCTCCGGTAGACGGGGGAGACATTTTTCTCTTCGTATCCCTACTACTTTTAGTCTCTAAAAATACTGACTTAGGCGTCGGAGGCTCCTCCACTGAAAAATACTCCGGGGACCTCCTAACCTTTATTCTTTGAGTGTCTCAGGCAATCTCTCCCCGGAAACTTCTCGTTCAGGCGTTCCTTCCTCACCAGAAATCTCTCCCTGTATCACTATGTCATGCAGAGAAGATGCTGATGGGCATCACCTGGCGCCGTCTGTGGGAACCCTTTCCCAGGTCACCGTCGTAGAGACTCGACGTTCAAAAGACAAAGGGCTCCCGAAGTCCACCTCTGCACCGGAGGCTCCGCTGGCGACCCAACAGCCCACTGCAGAAACTTTCTTGCTGGAGGACGAGCGTCCTCTAACCGTTACCATGAGTTTCTTGCGTGATTTTCAGCGCTCAGTCGTAGCTGAAATGACGCAGCAACTAGACCAAAGGTGGCCACAGACGCCTACGGACCGAAGGCCCCCATCGCCAGCACCTCATTGGGTGAGAAGCTCGAAGTCAACTCACCGGAGCTCGGGAACCGGAGACCAGTGTGACGAGTCGTAGACAGAAACGGGGCCCAAACGGCCCAGGACTCCCCGCCGAAGGAGTTCTTCACCAGAAGAAAAATGACAATCCCCTCGGCGCCGAAGTTACTCTCCAAAAAGGAGGCGCCGCTCTCCACTCCTGGAGGCCACCAGGCAGCAAGAAGAAGAGCCCAGTGCAACACTCTTGATGGAAAAAATCCTAAAGAGGTTAGAAATGGTGGAAAGACAGGTAGCTCGGAAACCCGTCTAGTCTAGGTTGTCAGAAACCTTCAGAGGAGATAAATCACCGTTTACCCGAACAGTAGTCGAAGCACCTATACCGAGTGACTTTCGGGTACCTCGTTTGGAAACCTACGATGGCCGAAGTGACCCCCAGGCTCACTTAACCAAATACAGACACAGCATGGTGTTGCACGGTGCTGATGACGCTACCTTGTGCAAATGCTTTGAGGTCACCCTCTCTGGACCGACGATGGCATGGTACAACTCGTTAGCCCCTGGAACCATCACGGGGTTCCAAGAGTTGTCTACCGTTTTCACCCAACAATTCATCGGAAGCAGGCCGACGGGGAAAATGCCAGTCCAAATGTTCGACATAGCACGGAAGAATGGGGAAACTATCCGCAATTATGTCGAGAGGTTCAATTGGGAAGCCCTAAGCGTGCTAGACTTTAGGCCAGAGATATGTATCCTCGCCATGATACGAGGACTGCGGAGAGACTCACAGTTGTTTTATGAGTTCTCGAAGGACCCCACAGACACTCTTGGCGAGTTTTACCGAAGGGTGGAGCAGCATATGACAACTGAAGAGCTGAGGATGAGAGGCCCAAAGCCGGACCACGTCCGTACCGAAGGGCCGAGCCCCTTAAACACCCCCTTAAAAATCAGGGGGTTGACCTCGGAAGCTGAGAGGGAAGAAGTCATCGACTTTTACCCCCTTAAACACCACAAGGACGAACATTCTCATGGCCATGGAAAGGCAAGGAACCCAAATTCAGCGTCCGAAGGCCATGACTTCGAACAACAAGAAGAACATGAAAAAGTTTTGCCAGTTCCATCGGGATCATGGAGATGATACCGAGGATTGCTTCCAGCTGATGAAGTACGTAGAGTCCTTAATAAAGCAGGGCCAACTCCGGCGTTACCTGCGGATGCCCTCCCCGAAGGGGAGGAGGAAAGAAGATGACGAGGAATATGATTCCGACAGACGTCGGAACCGAAGTCCCAGGAGACATCCACAACCTCCGGCGGGAATAATACAGACGATCACCACGGGACTACCCTCGGCGAAAAGGAAAAGAAAAGCCAAGGAGATCTCGGTGATGGAGTATGGTAACCCATCAAAAAACCTTATTCGGAAGGATGGATCTTCCATAATATTCCCTCATGACAATCCTCTGCTGGTCATAGCAAGGATAGGGAGTTGGGACATCAAGAAAGTACTTCTGGATGACGGTTCTAATGCTGACATCTTGTTCTCTCATCTGCTGCCGAGCTTGGGTATCCCAAGGGGCGATCTCAAAACCGTTACCTCTCCCACTTTCAGAGTAGGTCAGTCCGAACTCCATGTTCTCGGGTGGATTGACCTTCCCGTAATGTTAAAATGAACGTCACTACAGAACAAGGATGAGTTCTTTGCTTCCACGATGACAAGGTTCATCGTCATAGATGTTCCTTCGTCGTATAATGCCATCCTTGGAAGACAGACGCAAGGAAATCTTCACATTCGTCCAGATGTGAAATACTTGACTGTCACCTTCGCCACAAAGGAAGGAAATGCTGAGATCTTCATCGACCAAGGGGAAGTGGGAAAGGTGTTTGTCAAAGCAAGAAAGGCCCCAGCAAAGAGCTGTGCACGGACTATCGAAGCAAAGGCCGTACTCGCAAAAGAGGCAAAAAGAAAAGAAACAGAAGACCCCGAGAAAATAGAAACAGAAGATATAGAACTTGTCCCAGGGCGAAATACCTGAATAAGGAAAAAAGTGGCCGAAGGTGATAAAGAAAAACTTGTATCTTTTCTGTTAATGAACAAAGATCTGTTTGCCTACTTGTCGAAGGACATGCCTGGGGTAGACCCTCGCATAATTCAGCATAATCTTAAGATATGTCCCGACACAAAGCCCGTGCGCCAAAAGAAAAGAAGCTTTTTGGCACATAAGAACAACTTTGAAAAATCCGAAGTCCAACGTTTAGTGGAGGCCGGCATAATAAGGGAAGTCAGATATCCCGAATGGCTCAGTAATGTAGTTGTCGCCACAAAGGAAGGGAGTGACAAGCTCCGAATGTGCATTGACTTTCGAAATGTAAATGATACTTGCCCTAAAGATTCATACCCACTACCGCCAATAGACCAGTTGGTGGCTCAACCACCGAGTATGGCCTCCTAAGTTTCCTGGACGCCTTCAGTGGGTATCACCAAATCAGGATGAACCCTGAAGACGAGGAAAAAACTGCGTTCATCACTGAAGTTGGTACATACTGTTACATCAGAATGCCCTTCGGACTTAAGAATGTAGGAGCCACCTACCAGAGGCTAATGAGCAGCGTCTTTAGTTCCCAAATAGGGAGGAACATGGAAGTCTACGTGATGATATGATAGTTAAGAGCAAACTGCCTAGTAGTCATATCGCGGACTTGGAGGAAACATTCCGTCAGCTGAGGATCTTCGGAATCCGTCTAAACCCTGAAAAGTGCGTGTTCGGGGTGAATGCGGGTAAGTTCCTTGGATTCATGGTGTCGGAAAGAGGTATCGATGTCAACCCATAAAAGGTTAAGGCCCTACTGAGATTCCGAACTCCCACGACGAAAAAGGATGTGCAAAGACTTACAGGGAGAATCACTTCCCTCAGCAGATTCATCTCCAGATATGGGGATCGCTGCCGACCATTCTTCAAGGTCCTTACTAAAGCGGCGAAAAACGGCGGTGGCCTCGGGAGCGTGGTACATCCCTGAAACGAAGATTTCCAAAAGGCTTGGGAAGAGCTTAAGGTCTACCTGACTCGCCTACCGACACTCCGGCAGCCACGGAAAGGGGAACCCCTCATACTATACCTCGTCGTCATTGAAAAGGCGCTAAGTTCGATCCTCATGAAGGAATAAGGGGCGGAGCAATGGCCAGTATATTATGTGAGCAAGTCTCTGCATGGTATCGAAGTCAGGTACCCCTTACTACAAAAGGCTATTTACGCCTTGATACTGGCAAGTAGAAGGTTGCGTCCGTATTTCCAAGGCCACCCTATTATTGTCCGAAGTAACCTACCTCTTCAGGATATCATAAAGAGGGTAGACCACTCGGGAAGGCTTTCCAAATTGTGCATAGAACTCGGCGAGTATGATATCACCTATGAGCCGAGGAAGGCAATAAAAGCTCAAGCCTTGGCGGATTTCATTGCCGAAGTACCCATTCCCGAATAAGGTCAACTAGAGTTCATGAAAAATGAACCAGAGTGCACTCTGTTTGTAGATGAGGCCTCTGGCTCCGAGCACTAGGGAGCTGGAGTAATCATTCGCGGTCCCGAGGGTATAGAGGTCATGAAAGCCATCAAATTTGGATTCAGCGTCACCAACAATGTGGCAGAATATGAAGCCCTTATAGCAAGATTATGCCTTGCTAAAAGAATTGGCGTGAGAAACCTTAAGGCCCACAGCGATTCTCAGCTAATGGTCCGACAGATGGCAGGAGACTATACCGTGAAGGACCCAACTTTGGCAAAATATCACGAGCTTGCATCAAAGCTCGTTCAGGAGTTCAACATAGTGCACATTGAGAACGTGCCTCGCCGAGACACCACTGAAGCGGATAGTCTGCCTAAATAAAAAAATTCCACTAAAGTATTGAGCCATCTGAACATAGCAATGATGAGCATAACAACCTCGGAAAGAGGATGGAAAAATCCCATAAAGAGGTATCTTACGACCTCGAAGCTTCCCGATGACCCTCGCAAAGCAGCAAAAGTGCGAAGATGCTCCGAACGATATTTCCTAATCGGGAAAGAATTTGTACCAACAGGGGTACGCAAGCCCGCTACAAAGGTGTGTCAGCGAAAAGGACATTGAGATAGTCCTCCAGGAAGTCCACGAGGGGGCTTGTGGTTTCCACATTGGAACTGACGCTTTGGTAGGAGTGATACTCCGCCAGGGGTACTTTTGGCCCACCCTAAGAAAGAACGCGAGGCAGTTTGTCCAGAAATGTGATAATTGCCAAAGACATGCCAACGTCCAAAGGTTACCCTCAGAATTGATAACCTCAGCAAACTACCCCTGTCCCTTTGCAGTATGGGGCATTGACCTCATTGGGCCACTCCCGACTGCACCTGGAGGAGTGAAGTTCTGCGTGGTCGCAGTGGATTGCTTCACTAAATGGGTTAAGGCAAAGCCCCTAACAACCGTTTCGGCGAAGGACATACAAAAATTCGTCCGGAAGAACATTGTATGTAGATTCGGCATACCAAGGGTGATAGTGGCCAACAATGGTTCCCAGTTTATTGACAAGGGATTCCAAGAATTCATCACCGACCTCGGGATAAAAATGCACTCCGCCCCGGTAGCTCATCCTCAGAGCAACGGACAGGTAGAGGTATCTAACAGAACCATAAAAGATTGTCTAAAAAAGAGATTGGAGGAAGCAAAGGGAAAATAGCCAGGGGAACTTCCTAGTGTACTGTAGAGCTATCGGACAACACTCCGAAGAGCCACAGGTGAGACTCCCTTTTTGCTCGTCTTTGGCACAGATGCCATTATCCCTATCGAGGTAGTCCAACCATCGGTCAGGATACAAGTGTTCGACGAGGAAGGGAATGACCTCGGATTAAGAGCTAAGCTCAACCTAATTGACGAACACAGAGAAGTGGCCGAACTTAGAAGAAAAGCCTTCCAGCAAAGAGTAGCTATGGCTGTGAACTTGCGCGTTAGGAAAAAAGGAATTAGAAAGGGAGACCTCATACTCCGAAAAGCTGAGTTCGGGCCCCGAAGACCGTCTCATGGGGTACTTCGAGCAAACTGGGAAGGACCTTATTTGGTCCTTGACGAAGTTCGGAAAGGGGTCTATAAGCTCGGCGATACTGAAGGGAACTGAAGAATACGTGGCATTCAGAGGCCTTGAAGAAATTCTACGCTTAGAATCTTATCAAGAAATTGTACTGTTAGAAATTTTTCTAAGTACAGAAAATTTCCTAGAAAACTAACTCTACCTAAGAAATCTTGCCGGACGAGGTGCAAGTAAGTACTTGCGAAAACCACACGTTTCCCCCGAACTTGGTAAGGTCATTTTTCCCAAGGGGTGCGTCGACCGAACACGGCTGGTGAAAATAGGTCAAACATTGCCTAAAGGTATTCGCCAAAGCTAGTGTTTTCCCGAAGACGGTTAATAAACAAAAAAAAAGCATCTTCCGAAGGGTCCCAGACCGAAAATGATCAAGGCAACCCTTGGAGACGAAAATTATCGCTTGGGGACTTAGCCAAAATTTAAAGGAAGGAAAAATGTCATTGAGAAGGCCTTATTACATGGAGGAGATTACAAGAAGAAGATTACAAGGAAAAAGAAGAAGACAAAGTAAAGCCCTATGCATATAAAGGACCCCGACATCATGAAATGCTCCGTCCCCAACATCCTTTGCCGCCACCTTCGGCTCCAGATGAGGGGCAAAAGGTAAGTTGAGGAGCGCGATTTTTGACCAAGTCCAGCGAGGCCCCTCGGGGATGTTTAGGGCAGCCTGGAAGGAGCGGTCGAGGTCTGGGTATTTCTCCAAAACTTGGTGTCGAGCTAGACAAAAGCCATCTTGAAAGCCAACCTTGGTCGCCTGGTTAGCCTTGTCTAACTCGACAGGTAGGTCTTCCACCTCATTCTGCCAAATCGGCGACCTCCTTCTCCAGCTTCTTCGTCTTCTTCTTCTTCTTTGTCTATTTTTTCAGGGCCTTAACCTCGGCCTGAAGATCGGCGTTGTCGACGAGGGCCTTCGTCTGGATAGCGGAATCTTCTTCCTTCTCCTTTCGATAAGCCTCATTGGCAGAAGTGAGCTTGACGACCTTCACACCGAGGTCAAACATTTTCTAGGAGAAAACCTTTAAGAGCTTATCTTGGCCCTTCAAAAGTTCCTCCCGAAGTTTGGCACCTCCTTCTTGGCAATTTTGCTTAACTCGGTGTTCTTAACGACCGAGTTAGCGCAGAACACCTTTGCCTTCCCCAGACGCTCTTCTGTCCAAGTCCGAACCGAAGACTGTTTTGCCGCCTAAGCTCTGAAGTATCCGCTATACGCTAAGAGCTGCAAAAAAAAGGGAATAGGACATTTGGTAAAGCTACACAAGGAAAGCCAAACACTTAGAAAAATTGGGAGAAAGAATAAAGGGTCTAAAGAAGTACCTGGGCAGCATGCTCGGCCATCTTCACGGCAAGGATCTCCTCGTTCGTGCACTCTTCGGCCATAGATTTGTAGGTAGCCTGGGTAAGCACTCCCCTTGCCATTTGGGAAGCCATTTGCTGGCCGTCTTTTGAGAACAAATTTATGTTCTCCGTAAAAGACTAGAAAGTCTCCCTTGGGACCTTATCCTTCGGGATATGAGAGTCCTGAAGGGCCTGCTTCCGGGCATGCTCCACCATCCATGCCGAGGGCGCCAATTCCTCTGCAAGGTCAAGGCACAGTTCCATTAAGACATTGTTCTCTAGTCATATATCAATGAGATCGAGAGTACTAAAAATTTCTATGGGACAAACCTGGCGGCACCTCGGTGACGTCATTATCGGAGTCTTGAACCTCCTCCATTTCAGCAAGGACATGTTTGCCTTTGCTTCTCTTGCGCTCCTCGAGTTCCTCAGCAGAAGGGCCTGCTGTCGAAGAGCCTAAAAGGTCCGCCGAAGTAGTAGGACTCTGTGGAATGAAGCTGGCAGCAAGCTCCGGTGGCAGGACGGCCTAGACCTCGGGCTGATCTTCGGCCTCCTCAACATCTTCTGGAGGCGAAGGAAGGGGGTCCTTCTTCACCTTCTTAGCCGAAGACGGGCCGCCCCCAGACGTCTTTCGCCATTTTAGGGCCCCATTCTTCGTCTATTCCCCCTTCTCGGCTTGACCGAGGAAGAGGGATTTGTAGAAAGCGGCTGACTGATCACCCATCTATGAAAAAATAGGAAAATATCAGTGTAAGTCCAAAGGGATACTTATACCAAAAATTGGAAAGTAACTTACTATAAAAAGGGGCTTCGTAAGAGAGCTCCCCCCGAAGGAGCATCACCAGCCAGGACTTCTTCCCGTCAGCGGCAGGAGCTGGCATGCCGAGGTCCGTCTTATGCTCCTTGAGCACCCTTAGCTCCCGAAGAACCTCTTCGGTCATAAGGTCCCACTTAATGGGGAAGGGGTACAAGGAACGCGGTGGGACCTCGGCATCCCAGTCGGCGACAGCTCAGATACGACTGTCGAAGTCCTCAAACCTCGCTGCCAACTTAGGAGTTAGCAACTTATTGGGGTCAACGACGTCCGTCTCCAGCTTCCCCCGGGCCCACTTAGTCGGCATGTCCGACCATGCCTCGGCCACCTTTAGGAAAAAGAACTTCTTTTGCCATCCTTGCCAACTATCTCTAGTACCGAAGGTGAACATATATTTTTTGCTCCCAGATCCCCGATGCAGCATGAAATAGAAGCCACCATTCGGGACTGGATAGAGCTTGTAATACTGCATGAAAATAATGACGTGGGGTTCTACCTTGAAAACCCCACACATGCAGATAAAAGCGTTAAAGTAACAGTAAGAGTTGGGCGAAAGCTTATTCATGGCTATGCCATGAAATTGGCAAAAGTCACAAATCATCTTCGGCGGAAGAAACCGAAGTCTGGCCTTTAGTTGGGCCCGAAAAACGGTAACCTCATCACGACTATTCATAAAGCTGAAGTGGCCAGGATGAGGTAGCCTGGTAGTGACGTAGGAGGGAAGGAAGAATTTAGCTGTCCACTTCGCTAATTTTTCTAAAGTAGAACAACAGGGGTGAGACATGAGAGGCTGCCAGCTCTCGGGAATAGGTTGGATGGACATAAGGGGGATAGGGGAAGACATGTTCGGCAAGAGAAAATGACTTTGGCAATGAGAGTCAAAGGACTTCGAGAAAAAATACATAAGGTTCGGGGACTAGAAAAAACAGAAACCGAAATGACCGAAGGGCCTCTAGAAGAGAAACCCACCAAAACGTTTGCTGAAGTCGGGATTGGAAGACGCCGTCGCAAATGGTTGCTGGAAATCTCTCCGCCGCAAAAAGAGAAGGAAGAGCTCAAAGACAGATGAGAGCAAAAGAGAGATAAAGGAAAGCAAATGAGGGGAAGGAGGGTTTATATAGACTGAACAAGGGTAGCCGAATCGTCGCCATAATTATCCCTCGATGGCGAAAAGACGCGGCTGGTGTAACCAACGTGACTATTCCCAACCATCGCGTGCCACGTGTCAACCAAGGCGTGAAACGAGGACGCACTTTCTGACACCGCGAAAACCCAGGCACAACTATCCAGATTGACACGCCTGGTTACAAGACGTGATGGTCCACTAACCTGCAACAGAAAAAGTAAAAATAAAGAGAATGCGCATCCTGAGAACACCAAGGGACTAACCAGAGGGCAAGTAATGATGCCTTGGCTAAGAAGGCACGCCTTCGGGTGGCAAAGTGTCTCCTTGAACGGTGTCCCGCTCGGAGTCCTGCAAAGTGTCCCCAGAGTCTAGAGCCGAAGTCTCCACTTTGACTTTTCGAAGGAGGGTCATGTGATAGCTGAAGTACTATCACCCTTCAAACCCGTAAGCTCAGGCAAAGCACCAGCCTCGAAAAGCCGAGCGTCACCCACAAGGAATGCGAGCACAGACTTCGAAAAAAAAGGGGTCTAGCCCTTTGAACATCCGACCTCGGCGATCCGCCATCACCCCTGGCAACGACAATACCGACCTCGGGTATACGGTGCATCGCCATCTTCAGAAAAGTAATCGAGCCGGCTTCGGGATAAAAAGACTCACCACTTTCGACGGGGAAAAGTGTCCCCGAAGGGGACCATCCTTGGCGAGGGGACTCCAGGATTACTGAAACGATCTCGAAAGAAAGCCCTCCTGTCCCGAAGAGTTCTCTTCTATCGAAGGGATCTCAGTAGTACGACACAAACAATTAAGGTGCCTTTGATATGCCGCCCTTGTACGCAACACACCGCCCTCATACATGCTCGGACACGCCATCGCCACACACGTCCTATCACGCAGCCCTACCCTGGTCTTGACCTTTGGTCAAAACGGCCTGCAGACGGCTAGAGGCCCCCACAACCGAAGGTACAGATTGCTTCCGATCGAACACGTGGCACAATCTGAGCGGGTTACGTCAGGTAGATTTATTCATATTCTCCTATATATAGGGGAAATGGCTCCGGTAGACGGGGGAGACATTTTTCTCTTCATATCCCTACTACTTTTAGTCTCTAAAAATATTGATTTGGGCGTCGGAGACTCCTCCCCAGAAAATTACTCCGGGGACCTCCTAACATTTATTCTTTGTGTGTCTCAGGCAATCTCTTCCCGGAAACTTCTCGTTGAGGCATTCCTCCCTCACTAGAAATCTCTCCCCGTCTCACTATGTCATGTAGAGAAGATGCCGATGGGCATCAGTCATAATCAAACAAGTAGGACTTGTATTTTCTTTTAACTTCTTTTTGTACTACGTACTACTAAGAGTGACAAGCCCTTAAGCGGATCTATCACTTGTAGAGGACGGAAACTTGACGTAATGAATTTTGCCTTTGATTCCCATTGATTGGGAATCTTATTTTTTCGTTTATGTTTCTTCCAATTATCTCCACAAACGTGATATACTAAAATAAACTAACCGTCTCATATATTGGACATTTTTTTCTCGAAAGAAAAATAGGTATTTGATTAATTGCAACATGGTGAACTCGTATCAAAACTATATATCCAAACAATTTATGAATGATATTTCTTTTTTTTTTTTTATATTAAACGTTCATTCCAGCAATTAGAACAATAATTAACTTATGAATAACAAATAAACTACCACTCACTTTCTAATATGATGATTGAGGTTTACGATCATATGCCAATGAGGCTGAGCTCGTATCTCTAAAGTCTTGATGTTATAAACTTAACCACAATACTAAGACTCATTAGCGTTGATTTTTCTCCACCATGATATAACATTAGGATTCAAATGGAAGGCTTTGATTTAAATATCAAAGAACTTTATTATTATCATATTAATTATTACCTAACTACTTCAACATATAAACTTCAAAAGAGAAACAAAATTTATTAGAGATTTGGTGATACTACTTTTAATTAATCTACTTTCAATGAATCTAAATTAGTTGAAGACTCTAAATTGAGAAATTATTTTTCTACTCTTCATATAATGAAAAATGAACGAACAGTTTAAGTTTAACTAGTTTGAAAGCTTGTTCGTGACTCAATAAAACTGTTATCAAGCCGAGCATGAATAAAATTTTAAACTCAATAAAAACTTTAAACCAAACTCAATTTACTTATTCTATACTTGATTTGGCTTGGTTTTAGTCTTTTACCTTAATTCAAATGAACAACTCGAGTTTAATCAGTTAAAATTTCGGTCATATTCTTTTTAATATAAATATAAATAAAATATTAAATTCTATAGATATTTTTAGCTGTCTCATCTTTGGAGAATAATAAATACATTTAACAGCTGAAACATAAATAAAAAAAAAAAAAACGAGTGGCGGAAAGGAAACGTACCAAACTTGCACGGCTAGCATTGCAAAAGATTGATTATCTCTCTGATGCGACTCGCGCCGAGTCGTTCCGAGTTTGCTGATTCATGGAATCTTCATTTTCTTGACCAATAAAACGACAGAAGCCGGAAGGAATCTTTTTCAAAATGCAAAGTGGAAATGGTATCTTACAGGTTCAGGTTAATTGCTTGCATGATTCTGATCCGACGTTAGCTTTTAGTCACCCATTTCTTTGCTTCCTCCCTCATTATTGATTCCCAGACATTTGGATTTGGATATTAGTGGAAAATCTGGGGACTTTCCTGGACCTACATGTTCCCCACTAATTAATATCCACACTAAAGTTCCCACATATAAAAACTTTGTAAAAGTGATTATTTGATACACAGTAATTATCTGCTTAACTTTGATATTAATTAAAATTATATAGTACTTTAATAATTTTAAAAATTATTTTTATTTTTTTTAGAAGTAAGTATTTTATATTTGTTTTTCTTTTTAAGAAGGGAGAAATGTAATTAAAAGATTAAAGAAATAACTACTTTATATAAAGAAATTATAATTCAAGTGATATTGTTAAATAGAGCATTATTTTTAAATAAATTAATTCTAAAAAAATTAAAATTGAAAATAAGTGATTGAATAAGTAATTAACTTATGTACGCCGAAGACATCCGACCTATTCAACATCTCTAATTATGATTATGATTATGATTATAAAAAGGTGATTTTATTAGTAAAAATAAGTAATTTTTCAAGTAAAATAGAAATCATGATTATATGTTTAGCATTACTCTAATTAATCTATCTTACATCTCGCATCATCCAACCTATTCATGCACTTTTTTTTTTAAGTTGCAATCAGAAAATATGAGATCTTGAAAAATTCGAACCGTCATCACAAAGTGCCCCAAAACTACGCGAAGGGATAGGGCCAAGCTAGATATATATTGAGGCATGTGGCCCAATAAAGTCTATTCGAGCAAATTATTAATAAGTGATTATTAATATTATTTTTCTATATAAAGCATACCAATAAGTTTTATCCTATTACAAAATCGTTTGTCACAATTTAGTCTGTCTCTAAAAAAAAGTAAGTTGAACGGGTTAACTTCTTAGAGTGGAATCAAATATTAGCACTTGGATTTTTCATAAAATTCTTTTAAAATTTGATTAATTCGTCACTTTTTATATTACGCGGCTGCTATAGTAATTAAATTATGCATATATAGTAGGCAATTTATTTGAAAAGTTATTGATATGAATCTACTTTGTATTGGTTTTACTAAAAATTTCAGAATCTAGAGGGTTACTCAAGAAGTGGAGGAGAATCACTCAAATGACAAGAAGAGCATGTCAATCTTAGCTCATAAAGAAAAGTGGCCATCAATTGGTGAAGGCCCCAGCTTTTCTTTAAAAAAATATGTAACAACACACACAGTTGAGTTTTCTTAAATCGTTTATTCCTTTTTAGTAAATATATAGTATGATTATAACTAATAGAATAGTAGCATCTTGCTCTGCTTTTACAAGTGTGAAGCCAATACTAATAGGAATCCATTTCAAGTTTTTCCAATTATTGTTCTATCTTTAAGTGTAGTTTTCAAAGATTTATTAGTGCAATTCTAGTTTACAAGATAAAATTCTCAATAGGGTTCATCTTTCCATTTAGAATTGGATCTTTGTCTAGTTCTATATATTGTTGTTTCCAATTTTTCCTTCAAATACCTAAGGCAGGGTTTCTTTTTCAATTACACATTAGAATCTCCTCTTTATAGAGAACCATTCCTTTCTATTTCTTTTTCAGTGGTTGGAAAAGGAGGACTTGTCTTATATACTCCTTACTTTATATCTATCCTACCCTTATAACCAACCTTTTACGCTTATTAAAAATTAGAAATCTCAAGAGTGTTCTTCAGCAATAGCCTTTTGTACAACCAGCGTGTTAGCCACTCTATCTCGTCACCGCCATCTAATCTTGCCCCATCAGCCGCTCTGTATCGCCTCTGCCATCTGGGCTCATCTCATATCACATTCCTTGACATCACCAACACCAGCAACACCAAATCAAGGAGGAGTTGATGAGAAACCCCTCTTCCTTATCATATACCTATTTCCAATCCGCCACCATATATTTGACATTGACATGCTTTGTTGGTCTAGTGCCTGGAAGTTGCATGTGTTGCCCCCATTGGTGGCCAAGCAGGGTTATTTGGGCTTATTTGGTTTTAGTCCTCAATGTTTCTCCTTTTACCTAATTTTGTCCAAACTTTTTTTTAAGATAAAAATTTTAATTATATGTACACATATAAAAAGTAATGTGGAAGAAGTTATAAAATTATTTACAAATGAAAACAAAATATTAGTAACAGTTCTATGATCTAATTTTTACATATGTGTCATATGTTTGCTACATATTTATCATTTGCTCTATACATCAAGTTTTGTACATATCTACCATCTGATTTATATATATCTCTAATTTTGGTGGGAAACAAGATTTGACTATACCTGTTTTTTTTTTATGGAAGATTAAACTTGTACATATTACTAAATATATTGGTAACATATTTATGATCTCATTTGTATGTATGTCATACATTATTTGTATAGATCCCTTATTGTCTTTATACATTGAGTTTGTACATATTTGTATTCTGATTTTTACTATCTCATTGGAATCAAAATTTGATTTATTCATACTTATTTTATGTTTTGAGAGATAAATTGAAATAAAAATGCATATAAACATAAGGGCTAGAATACACATTAAGATTACTTAGTGAATAAGACCCACAAAAGGAAATCTAACTTCTACTCCTCAAGACCCTCTAATGTAAATGTACTACAACTTTACTGACAACAAAAGGGAATTTGCTAACAACTTTGAAGCAGTATGAATTGCTTTAAGCTAAATTAACAAGGCCTCTATTATTCGACTTAGCATTTGGGCCTTTTACAATTCTCCATGACTTGGTTCCCCCACCCGACGTATCCCTTTAGTTTGCATTAATTACCACTTGCGTAGCCTTATCCCCTTTTGCGCCACAGTACCTAGACTCGTAAACACCTCACTAGTTTTGTATGGCGAATAAATAGGTCATCCCACCGCTTCGAGGATTCCCCCATCTTGTCCATGCGAAGGAGGACAAGGATATATAGTGGCTTATCATTGGTGATTCACCACCCACCCTTTGCCACCTATTTAGCAGAGAGAAGCTGCCTTTGTCTTATTTCTCTTTGAGGTTGAAGGAGATGATGGTGTAATATATAGGATTGAATTAAAGGAAGGTGAGGCACATGTGGGTTGATGCACAAGATGCAAAAACTTGAAGCTTTTTAGAGATTATGCAAGGGGGGTCAAAGGTAGTGGGGGCATGATGTGAAAAAGGAAAAATAGAGGCCTGATAAAGGAACACTGGAGAGAGGAAGGCTAAGCGAGTGGTACACTGGTACTTAATGACAATCAAACGGATTAGTTGGGTAAAGGGAGAGCGGGTCACGCTAGACACATAAAAGACCCAAACGCTAAGTCAAATAATGCGGTCTCATTAACTCAGGTTAGAGCAATCCAAACTGCCCATTTATCTCCTAGATCAAAAATTTTTTTTTTTTTTTATAAAAGATGATTCATTTGAATTAAAAGTGAGTCAAACAACATCTTATAATCCAATAATGACATAAAACTCCAAAGAACAACAAGAATATAAAACTGGCTATAAAAAAGCTATTCGTTCCTGCGACATCGAATGAAGGGAAGAGAATCGAATTAAATCGAATCTTCCAAATAAGCTAAAATAAATTTGGGATATAAAACTCACAAATAATTGGAACAAAACCTATGGTAGAACAATAATAACTAAGCAATGCTAGAACCAACTAAACATTAGAGGTCTGAATAAAACTATCTATAAAAATAAAAAGATAACCAATAAAGCCTAAAAAAATAAAGACTAAGGTTATTTTGTACAATCACCTTCATATCTGTTGCTAAATATTGTGACACTTAAATAGGGTTGAGATTCCAGTTAATCCAAGAGAAAACTTAGATTCATCGCTGCTCGCCTTCACTTGAAGATTTATCATGTGAGAGTTTCGAATCACTTTAGAACACTAGGATTTGAAGGAAATTACATCTACCATAAAATCTGATAAATGATATCAGATAAGATTAGTCAAACAATGAAAAGAATGAAAGGAAACTAGCCAAATTCAAATCAAAGTCTGAATATGGCCGAAAACGGCAAATGATAGTGAGGGAGGCGGTAGAGAATTAGGTTTGAAAATACTTTGTTAAGTTTGCGGCTAATTGAAACTCTATGAATTTTACATTTTTTTTAGATCAATTTCTAACTATCCAAGAACTTGTACCTTTTATCTTGTAATTCAAATAATCATAAAGTATGATATCAAGCTACCTACTAAAAATTGGTAAAACGAATGAAATTGTCAAATTTATGAGAGTTTGTCAGTTTTTACCAAATAACTCAATAGTATAAAAATGAAATTCCAAGTTGGAAAATGTAAACCATAATCTAACATACATTATATTCATACTACTATTGATACTAACTGTCTACTTTTCATGAGGCGTTATATCATCCATCATGGTGGATGTCCACCACTAATGTTGAAAGTAATGGCGTTAGACGGATAGTTAATTATAAAGAGAAGGGTACCATTTTAAATAAATATTTGTAATTATGAAGGATATAAGGAGTTATTATTAGGGGAGAAAGTTATTGTTTTAAATAAATCTCTGTAATCATGAAAGAAATAAGGTTTAAGATTTTAATTATTTCTACAAAAAATAAATCTCCTATTTTCAAATGAAAATACTAGTATCATCGCAATTTGGTGTATAGTATATGTGGGATTGCTATCATATATTGGCTGAGCTGGTATCTAGAATTGTTATTTTTGTGTTTAATACTGTTTTTCTGTTATATAATTATATTAGATTGATGTGTAAATTAGTTAGTCTGATGTCTAGTACTGTTATTCTAGTGTTTAGCACTGCTGTTTTGGTGTCTAGAACTATTATTCTAGTGTTTAGTAATGATTTTTTGTTTCTAGTGTCTAATTATGTTAAGTTAGTTTATAAATTAGTTAGTTTGGTGTTAAAGACTGCAACTATGTATAGTTGTTAGAACCAAACCATGTCATCCGGTTCAACCAATTTAACTGTGAACCGGTACTCTTAATGGTCCGAGTTTTGGCTCATTTGTGAAGAAGTCATGAACATGTCAAAACCATTAAAAACCACATGAAACTATTCAAAACTGGTGACCTGGAAGCTGTTTTGAATTGCGGCTTGGACAAATGTGTCCAATTTCTTGTAATATTCATAAATAATGCGTAAAAAATTTGAGGGTGCCTTTTAGAACTTAATTTAGCGAGCTTTTTAGCACAAAGAAGTGCTTTCTTTGCTGAAGAAACTGATCAACTTGATGGCTGTAAAAGTGAGAGTCAATCATGTAAGAAAAGGAAAGAAAGAAGCAAGTCCAGATAGAAAGGAAGACGCAAGTCAAGAACAAAAATAATTAAGTCAATAAGAAAAGGAAATGAAGAAGCAAGCGAAGAGGGAAAACAAAACAAGAAGGAAAGGACTAAGAAGTGTGGCGCGGAACTAGGCCAAAGGAGAAGTTATATTAGAGCAAAAACTCTAGATATAGTCCTCATATTTACTGACTTGTCATTGTTGCCCCCTTATTTTCAAAATGAACAATAAAATCCCTCCGCACTCCCTAGGCATGGGCCAACAAAACTACAAAAAAAGCATTGACCTGGTGATTTAACTGGTTAAAATGGTAGGACTACGACTTGGATACTTTGACGATTGGGTGAATGGTTCAGCTTTAAAAACACTGCTGCTATTGTGTCTAGTACTACTATTGTATTGACTGTGAATGATTTTTTTGTATCTAGTTATATTATGTTGATGTATGAATTAGTTAGTCTTTATATTGGTCGATGACAGTTAGGATATTGAAAATTTAGCATCACACTTGATAAATCATAATTTTTTGAATTCCTCAACAATAAGAACAATAAAATAGATTCTATTCTAAAAACATCATTATTATTTTCTCAATTAATGATAAAATTTAAATTTTAAAAACCATGTTATCTATCGAATATTAATACATAAAAGTTCTATTTAGTGGTGGATGTCCGCCAAAGTAGACGCGAATTTTTCACGTGATTTGGTTACCAATTAACACCCCTATCGTAGGCGAGAGTGGAATTTCTAGTTTTCATCTCTTTTAAAAAATAGAAAATACTTTCAGTGGATGGCGCTGTCACGTGTTGAACGCAATGTCTTCCATATATTGCTCTCAGTCCTCACAGCTCTTTCTTTCATTTTCAACAAAGAGAACAAGACAATCCATGTTTAAAAATGGAAAAATCCAACATGGAACAATAATAATGTTTTTTTTTTCAGAAAAAAAACTTTTTTTCTCATCACCTTTTGAGTTATTAACTAAAAGGACTAGATGTCATTATTTCAGATGTTGGAGGCACGTCTGTTTATAGAGTAAGTATTATGTACACCCGGCTTATTACGTACGTCATCCTTGAAAAGTTTTAAAATTTACATTTTAATCGCGCACTTACAATACTAGCTATAGCATTTTTGCACAAGTGCGACAAATTGTCAGATTAGGCAAAATGGTTATCGCGTGTTGGGGGCAGGGAGATTAGTTGCGGTCAAGTCCTACATGCCTCCTCTCTAGTTTCTTTATTTATTTCAATTTTCATTTTCTTTGGTATTTTTAAGTCTTTTTTCTCATTTTAACTATTTTTTTTCGGTTTACCTTGCATCTATTTGTTTTTCTTATATTTACTTTTTCCCATTTTATTTTTTAATTTTTCTATTTCTAATAAAAGAACAAAAACCAAGTTCATATAAAGAAAGAAACATGAACAAACAAAAGAAAAAACACATACTAATAAAAGAATAAATAGTTACTTAGAAAAGAATAGAGAACTAGTAATAAAAGAACAAAAAAAAAGTTTCTCCAGAAGAACAAGTAGGAGCTTATAAAAAAACAAATACATACTAATAAAAGAACAGAGAGTTACAAATAAAAAATCAAACATCAAGTTTATTTAAAAAAATAAATATGAACTAATAAAATAATAAATATCTGCTAAGAAAAGAACAAAGAGTTACTAATTAAAGAATAAAGGACTAGTAATAGGAGAACAAAAGACTAGTAATAGGAGAACAAAACATTAGTTTCTCTAAAAGAACAAATACATACTAGTAAAAGAACAAAGAGTTACAAATAAAAGAACAAACATTAAGTTCGTCTAAAGAAACAAATATGAACTAACAAAAGAATAAAAATTTATTAATAAAAGAACAAAGAATTGCTAACTAAAAAACAAGGGACTAATAATAAGAGAAAAAAAAATAGTTTCTCTAAAAGAACAAATACATACTAATAAAAAAAATAAATAACTAAAAATAAAAGAACAAACATTAAGTTCATACAAATACATACTAATAAAAAAAATAAATGACTACAAATAAAAGAACAAACATCAAGTTCATCTAAAGAAATAAATATAAGCAAACTAAAGAACAAACACCTATTACTAAAAGAACATAGAGCTACTAATAAAATATCAAAGAATTAGTAATAAAAGAATAAAAAAATAGTTTCTCTACAATGGCAAACAGAAACTTATAAATGAACAAACACAAACAAATAAAAGAACAAATAGTTACAAATAAAAAAATAAACATACAATTCATCTAAAATAAATAAATATGAACTGTTGGCCCAAGTGCAACCAAGAGGGGGGCGGTGAATTGGTTGTATTAAAAACTTTAGCAAAATCAAATTTTACAACTAAATTTACTTAACCAAAAATCAAGAACAAACTAAGCAAGTATAAGGAAAATATAAAGCAAACTATAAATAGAGGCAAGTAAAGAGTGCACCGAGCTTTATAGAAGTTCAACTCCATCAACCGGAGTCTACGTCCTCTCCTCAAGCTTGCTCACTTGAGATTTCCTCCACTATTTCTTGGTGAAAATTACAATGGTGTTTTCTTCAAGGTTTACACCCAACCAATCTCTAGTTTTCTCCAAGGCTCACTAGAAATCATTCCCTAGTGTTCTTCAAGGCTCACTAGAAACCACTCTACACTCAAAAGATTCTAAGACTTGAAACGTTTATAAACTCACAAACTCACACAATAGCACTCAAGCTAGATATACAAGTGAAAGCACAACTCTTTGTATTTGATGATGAATATTCACTTCTAATGGACAAGAGTTATCTCTAAGGTGTTTCTTCATATATTTATGCTCATTTAGGGGCTAAAGAGACGTTGAAGAACCGTTGGGAAGGTCAGAAATGTCTCCAAGAAAGCAGGTGACCGTTGCTGTCAAATTTAATAGAAAATCGTGTCTGTCGCCCAGTTTCACCCGGGTGAAATATTTTCACTCGGTTGAAAATTCTGTCTGATAATAAAATCCAAGGTTTGACCTCCAACGGATATATTGGTAATTAATGAGCTGTCAACACTTTATATACGTGGAAATCTGACGTGACATGAATATATAATTAATTTTTAAAGATTTTTTGAACCAAAAAATCACGTGCAAGTCTGGAATCAATGTTTCACCCAATTGAAAAATTTTCACTCGAGTGTTTTCCTGTTCTAAAACCAAAATACTCTCGGGTTTGAAAAATCGCTCCAGTTTCACTCGGTTGAAAAAATTTCACTCGAGTGTTTTTCTGTTCTAGAACCAAAATACTCTCAGGTTTGAAAAATCACTCCAGTTTCACCCAGTTGAAAAAATTTCACTCGAATGATTTTCTTGTCTAGAAGTAAAATGCTCTCGAGTTTGAAAACTGGCTCCAGTTTCAACGCGTTGAAACATTTTCATCCTGTTGAAACTGTAGCTTCAGGATTTTCTTACTTTCAAACTTCAATGAATTTTTCTCCAAAATGATTTCTTCCTTCATAAGCAATGCTTGAATCAACATAAATACTTCAAATATACTTATGAAATAATTTTCCTTCCAAAGATCAAAACTTTATCAATAAAAGACCAATGTATAAATCTTTAGGTAAAGCTTTAAAACACATAGAATAAATATGTTTTGTTATCATCAACATCAAATAAATGTGAGCCATTAATGGAACAAATCCAACATGAACTAACTAAAGAACAAACACTGACCAATAAAAGAACAAAGAATTAGTAATAAAAGAACAAAGAACTAGTAATAAGAGAATGAAAAAATAGTTTTTCTAGAATGACAAGCACAAACTTGTAAATGAACAAACACATATGAATAAAAGAAAAAATAGCTATTAATAACAGAACAAACATCAAGTTCATCTAAAGAAACAAACAAAAACTAACAAAAAAAACACTAACTAATAAAAAGAACAAAGTAGTACTAATAAAAGAACAAAAAATTAGTATTGAGAAAACAAAAAATAGTTCCTCTAAGAAAAAAAATAAGAACTTATAAAAGAACAAACTATTACTAATAGACACACAAATAGTTAATAATAAAATAACAAATAACTTAGAAAAATAAGAATAATATAAAAAGAGTTTAAATAAAATTAAGAAGAAAATGTAGATAAATTCAAAAAAGCAAGAAAAAAAAAGAATAAAACTATTGGGCCACTATATATATTATTTTTATTCATATTTTTATTTTTTTGACTGGATTAGATCCAACTAATTTGACAGAAAAGAATGAAAGTACAAAAAAATAAACAAAACAAAACAAAAACAAAAACAAAAACAAGAACACCAAATAGGAAAAGAGGGAAAAATGGAAAAAGTAAAAATTGTGGAAAGAAGTCACAGAAGAAGTGTGTGGAAGAAAGTAATGAAGAAGGGGAAAACGAGGAAAAAAATAAACGAAAAAAAAGGAAGATGTATGTGGGAGAAATAAAAATAATTTAACATAAAAAATTTAAAAAAACACCATGGAAGTTCGAACCCCTAAACTATATTTTCTAAATCTTCATGCAACAACCACTTCGCTAAACGCAATATCATGCTTAAGGTAAAATAATATTTACACTAAATGACCATATGTGTGCTGCCTGTTTATATGGTCACGTAAGTACGAGATTTTCGAGGACCTTCATTGATGAGTTTTCTACCGTTTGTGTTTTCAATTTTTTATTGGGTAAATTACAAAATTCCCCCTCTATTTTGATTTAACCTACAATTTGCCCTTTATTTTCGAACATCTACACTTTACCCCATACTTTCTTTATAATGTTCGACAATAATTTCTGAAACTCTAAATTAAACTATTTGATAACCATGTTCAATCAAACGTATATACAGAAAGGAAAAAATGATAATTTAAAATGTCTATCAAGTATCAAAAAAATATTTGAAAGACCATCATTATTGAAAAATGACTATTGTATAATTTAAATTATAGTAGTTTCAAAAGTCGTTATCTAACAACATAAAATAACAAGGGAGAAAAGTGTAGGTGTTTAAAAATGAAAGAGGCAAACTATAAGTTAAAGTAAACTTCAGGAGGTAATTGTAACTTTCACTTTTATATGTCAATCTACCAGTAGCATTGACTATTATTTTTTTCCAAAATAAAAAATTTATCTTACCTGATGATACCAAGCTTTTTTTTTTATTAAATGGTAAAATAAAATATTATTAAAAATAAATAAAATACATAATTTTTAGTTTTAAGGCCTAAAACCATAAATAGCCCATGAACTTTGGTGACTTAGACACATAATCCCTTGAACTTTGACTCGAGCCGACTCGCCCCTTAAATTTCGGTGAGTGAAACACTTAAGCCCCTTGAATGACGGAAATGATGCACGTGCTTACATGTGATTAAATTCTGTTACAAAATTTATGGAATTTGTTATATGATGACTAAAATGAAAATCAGAAAAAACTTAAAGGACCTAATAAGCCATCCCATGGCTTCGTCGGACACTAGCTCCGACGAGCCAATGACCTCAGTCGGCTGCCTCTTCCTCCAGCCAAATATGGACATGATCAGCCACTGTCTAATTCGCCCCCAAAACTCTATCGACTTAGCCACCATAAAGTTTTCCCTCGGCTCCTCCCTTATGCTTCAATACCAAAGGTTTTGTAGCCTCTTGGTCCATGACCGGAACGGCCAAGAACTATGGCGTTAGACGGAGGCCGAAGTTGACAAACACCTTTTTGCATTGACGACCCCTTTGAAACAGGGGAAAACAGGGCTGACGATTATAGCGCAGCCGGTAGGAAATTTCGGCAATGAAATCTCGTTGATGTCTTTCAGATTCATCACGCCCAATGGTGTGTGGTCTTCCGGTCTAGTTTAGCTTGGCATTCACGGCTGATTTCGTGGCGAGGGACGCTTCATGGGTTTGTGACCAAAAGACAGCGATTTCTGGCAAAAAAGAGGTGGAGCCTGGCTAAGAAAATTGACCTCCGCCGTCTTCTTGGTTTATTTGCATTTATTTGCAAAGTCAGGTCCTTTGAGTTTTTGATTATCTTTGTTTCAGTCATTGTACAACTGATTCCATCAATTCTGTGACGGAATTAAATCACGTGTAGGCACGTGCCTCATTTCCGTCATTCAAGAGGCTTAAGTGTCCCATTTACCAAAGTTTGAGGGGTGAGTTGACTTGATTCAAAGTCCAAGAGGTTATGTGTATGAGTTATTAAAGTTTAGGGGCTATTTATGGTTTTAGGCCTAGTTTTAAAGAGATACTGAAACAGTTCACTTCAATAAATTCTTCCGATACATAATATAAAACATTTCAACAAACCCTCACAAGACATAAAACTACAACCAACTCGTAGAACCCAAAATCTTTAAAAACTCCCTTTAGAAAATACATACACCAACATCAAAATTTTAGAAGCTTTGTTAAGAGGTGGTTTCTTTCTTCACACATAACTCCGCCTTATTCAAATCAACAGTTTTTGAAAAAATTTCTATTTCAAAATATTTTTCACTTTTCCATAATTTTACATCTATTAAATTTGTTCTTCTCACTATCTGAATCCTTCATTTTTATAGAACTCCGCATGTAAAGCCTACGAATGCTCTTTAATATAATTATGCCTAATTAATTGCTTTTTAAAAAAAAAAAATTCCCTAAACTGTGTTCACATTACAAAAATGTCTCTAAACTAAGGAATATTTAAAGTGTCTCTAAACTAAGGAACACAGCAAATCTTCCTTAAATTAATCATCTGTTACAAAATTTTCCTTCTATCTGCAAATCTCTTTTTAATTAGATGTTTGACTGGTAAATATAAACAGTTAAAGAGAATGAGACTCAATTAGGAAACAAAAAAGACCAAGTAAATATTATAATGTTTTACATAAGTGATTTACTTATTAAATTGTTAAAATTTTAATACTATTGTACTAATTATTCAATTTATCCGTGCTTAATTTGGTGATAAAATAAATGCTTTTCTTATATATAATAAATTTTCAATTAAGAATATTTTTTTGTTTAATATAGTTTAGAAAATAATTTATAATAAATATCAAATATTTGAATTTTTTACATTTTTTTAGTTGGCACCTAATATAGGTTTGCAAATGGAAGGACATTTTTTTTAAACAGATGATTAAATTAAGGGCATATTTGCTTCATTCGTTACTTTAGAGGCATTATAGTTTAGAAACAAATGATGCAATTTACCATACATACTTGGGGAAAGGACATTTTAAATACTAAAAATTTTACATATTTTCCATTTCAGTCATAAAAGTTTTCATTTTCTAAACGAGTCTTCAAATTTTGCAACCTTGTAAAAAAGTTGGTCCTAAAACTTTTCAATATATATATGGTTAAATTGTAATTATCTAACACAAATTTTTCAAATTCTAATTTAATCCATTTGGTAATATCTTCTAATGAATTTAAATAGTACCATAATTTGTTATAGTTAATAGACCATTTAAATTATTTTTATTGTTGACAGTTAATATGCCATTCCACTTATTAAATTTCATATTTTTAAATCAGATTTTTTGATAAATTATTGTTTATTAACTTTTTATACAGTTACAAAGTTTTAGGACTTATTTAGATAAAGTAATAAATTTTTGTGATTGAAAAAGATAAGGTGTGAAAATTTTAGGGCTTATAAGTTACACCTACTTTTCGATGACCGATGCGGTGACGGATTGTCTAGCGACCACTGAATAGGTGTGACATTCAATCGATAAAACCTAGTTTCTTGGTAATTGAAGCGTTCTAAAATAGTTTTGTTAAATTATCGAATTTTATTTATCTAAATATAAAATAGGAGTAATATTTTTCCTTTGGTTTCAAAGGGCAACAACTAAGATGCACAGTTTTTAAATAAAAATTGAATAAATTGTAATTTCATTCAAATCTCATAGAGGAAACTGTGAAACGCAGGGAGTATGATTGAACAAAATGCGAAAGATTCATTGTATGTGATTTTGCTGGACAAAGAGTCAAAGACATTCTCTTAGCCGTTTTGTTGGAAGGAGTATTATAGTATGAAACGGCAGGAATGTGAAAACTTTATCAGCAGTGTAGTATGGTATTGCTTGTTGAATAGCAAGTACTCTGCCGTAGATTCTCTTTCATACTCTACCCCAATTCATTTTAATTTAAATTGAATTAATTCAAAATAATTTATTTTTATTTTTATATTTTTTTATCTATAACCAATTTGATTTAAAAATTGATATTATGTAAGTGTAATAATCATTGAAAATAAAAATTTTATGATATTATTAAATTTTTATGAGTTTTTTTAAGAAATTAAAAAAACTCATAAAAATTTAATAACACTATAAAACTATTATTTTCAAAGGATTATTACACTTATATAATATTAAATTTAAATAAAATTAGTCTCACAAAAAAAAAAAAAACCTTCTATCCCAAATTCTTTGCAAAATTCACTTTTTAAAAATTAATCTATGATTTTTTATTTTAAACATTTTAGTATATAAATGAAAAATATTTATTTAAGAATTATAAATCAAGCCCTATAGTTTCTAAATATATATATTTTTATTTTTTTCTAACATACAATAATATAAATAAATTTAAGTTAAACTAGCCAAAAAAGTCAAATGGAGCACAGAAAGTGGGATGGAGGGAGTAAATCAATTTTTAATTAAATTGACAAAAGTTAAAATGAATTGAATGCAATATCCAAGTTGTTTTAGAGGAAATTACAGAAATCTATACGTGATTTGGCCTAACCTACATTTTACCCCATCTGTTTTAAAAAACATAGACTTTACCCCTTACTTCCTATACATTGTTCGACAACAACTTTTAAAATTCTAATTTAAATTATTTAGTTATAACTACATTCTAGTAAGTTTAAAATTTTTTTATATTTCTTTCATAGTTAATTGATATTTAAAAAATATTGATTTATATTTATAGATAATAAAAATTGATAATTTAAAATATTTAATAAATATTAAAAAAAACATTAGAGATATTGAAGTTACTGAAAAATAACTATTGTATAGTCTAAATTAGGGTTTTAGTAGTTGTCGGATATTGTAAAAATAAAGAACATAGTGTAGGTTTTCAAAAATAATGAGCAAAGTATAGGTTAGACCAAACTATAGAGGGTTATTGTATGTTTTTCCTTTGTTTTAACTTGAAGTTGATTAATCCAAAAATATTTTTAAGGTTTTTATCTGAAAATAATATCATTTGAATGCTAATATTATTAGGTATAATAATCCATTACGCAACATTTTTATAGTGTAATAAAATTTTTGTTAAGTATTTTTTAAGTTGAGTAACTAAAAAATTCATAATTATTAGATTATGAAAATAGTATTCAAAGAAGTATTATATATATATAGTATTAACTTTCAATGGACATTGATTATATATACCAAAATAATTTATGTTATTTTTTCCAATTTTGCCCATGAAACTAAAATTTAAAAAATCTTTTTTGGATTTTGTGTAGTAAGAGTTTAAATAATAATTAAAAAATAAAATATTCTTTTTTTGAGTTTTGTTTAGTGAAAGTTTAAATGAAGATTAAAAAAAATTATTTATTGGGTTTTGTGATGTGAGAGTTTAAATAATGGTAAGAAGGTAAATTAGAATTTGAAAATTTTCTAAAAAAAAAGGAAATGTTCCATCTTTTTTTGGATAGCTAAAAAAACAATACATTTCATTCTTTTTTGGGACGGAGAGAGTATATAGTTGTGATTTTACAAAACTAGCTAGTATTAATTACACACAACCTCCTAAATTTCAACTGAAATGCCCTTACATATCTGAAGTTTCAAAATCGACACTTATCTTTTTTATATTACCTCACATTAACTTTCTAAATTCATGAATGAAATATTTTAATTATCAATTTTTAGTGTAAATACAAGGCATTCTTGTTCTTTACTGGTATTGGAAAAAAAAATTACGGGTAAATACAGGTCTTGAAAGCTCAGCAAGTAAGTATAAATTTGGCCGACTTTGGGGGTAAATGTCAACAGGCCAAAATTGTATTTCTAAAACAATGTTCAACTAAACTTTTCATTAGTAAGGTTTGGCTCTAATTATGATCTTTAATTTCACAAAACTTTACGATACTTCTTGTGAAATTTTATTTACCATAAATATGCGGTATGTATTATAGATGTTTTTGTAAGTTGTCAATATTTCACATCAAATACCATAATATTTTGTGAAATTTTATATATCGCGGAACTTTTATATATATTTTTATCAATTTATCACAGTGTACCATACTATTTGATATCGGTACTTCACTTGTATTGTTATTTCCCAATCAAATTGAAAACCGTCGACTTCGACTTTTTCAAAACCAATCCCAAAACATTGAACGAGTGTTTTGGAGCAATAATATGGTGCACCTGCAAAATGTACTATAGCGCCCAAGTAAGCGTATGCTAGAGATGTTTTTGGTGGTGCAAGGGACACTGACACACTGTTGGTGATTGTGTGTGGCCTTGTATGGGCCTTTGAGGCTTTAGGAGGCAAGAGGACCATCAAATCAAGGAATACATATACATTTGGGCATAATCCATATTATTATTATATATACTCACCAGTCACCAAGAGGTAATTCGACACTATAAATAGTGTTCGCCTTTTTCTCTTTGCTCCGAAATTTTTTATTGATTTTTTTTTAGGTTGAAAAAGGGTAAAGTGTGGGCCATTTTTTATTTGGCTTGAAATTGTTTTTTTTTTTTTTCTGTTAATTATCTTTTGGGTTGAAAACTACACAATCAGTGCTCTGTTTATCTGCAGTGATGTCTTTCTGATCCTCAAACTTTAAAAATAATTTTTTGGGTTTATTTTTTTTATTCAAAAGGGTAAATTACACAGTTGGTCATCTTTTTGTTTATAATGATGTCTTCTGGTCCTCAGACTATAAAAGTTTGCATATTTACCATCTTATCCTAAATTGTTGGTTTTTGTGTTTTAGGCCCTCGAACATTCATGTGCGACACCTAAGAGTTAAGACACTGAATTTTCCTGAAATCCTAAGTTCACTACATTAGTCTTATGTTGTATATTCTTTATTTACCAAATTTTTTACTAGTATGTTTTAAACGTTTCTTTTTAGATTTTTTGAATTGATCATAACTTATTTTTAAATTTATAACTCTTTTAGTACTTTTCCTCTTAAATATAATTAACATGAAAAAATTGTATCATCGTTGGTTAGTCCACAACAAAATGTGATCACAATCTAGTGTACTACTATTCACCAATCCTCTGTGACCGAGTGAGCCGTTATTGTGAGGCTAAATTACTATCCTATTAGGCCATAGTACTTGTGTGGCCCGCCATTTTGGGCCTTTACCCAAAATGCAAATAGTCAAATCCATATTGGTGGGAAGGTATCCTCACAAGTGATTTCAGTTAAATAACTTCAGGTATCGGTCTAACCGGACCATGTCCAGCCCTTGTCAACAAAACTTACATGAACAACTAAATGTAACGAGACAAGTGATTCAAAATTTCAAATTATTGGGAGATCTAATCAAGTGCCGTGGTCCTACATAAATACATGCAAGTCATGTTCTACTAAGCAAAGCGAATAGACCACAAAACGCGACAAGAATCTTGGCCTATAAAAAATAGCCCGTTAAACAATTCGAACCCACACCACCCAAATTCCAAAGCTTCACTTGCATATTCCCACCCACACAGTGTCCGCTGCAAAACAACACCAAAACATGATCACCAACACTGGCATTTCCTTGCCCCTTCTCCTTATAGTTCTTGCCATTTGGATCTCCCCCGTCCTTTGCCTCCGCCCTCTTGCCGAGGATGTCGACAGCTACATGCTGCAGCGGCATGAGGAGTGGATGGCCGAACACGGCCGCTCCTACTTTGATGCGGCCGAGAAGGCGGTACGGTTTGCCATATTCAAAGACAACCTTGAGAAGATTGAGGCTTTTAACAACGGTGTCGACAAAGGGTACAAACTTGGCCTCAACAAATTTGCGGATTTGACTGATGAAGAATTCCGGAGGATGCACATGGGATATAAGACTAGGGCTTCTAAGAAGTTGACGTCGAAACCGAGAACCCCTCAACATGGGAACCTGTCTGCCGTTCCCACTTCCTTGGATTGGAGGACAAAACGTGCTGTTACCCCTGTCAAGGACCAAGGCGGTTGTGGTTAGTAATAAGATCCCTTTCATATCTTTATGTTTTCAAACAAATTAGTTGCTGTTAAATTTTTTTAATCCAGCGTCAAGTTCAAGTCTTTATGACGCCTTAACCTGTATTTATATGTGTGTGTACTAAAAGAAGTACCTTTTCTTTTTCTTCTTCTTTTTTTTTTAACGTATGAGAAAGCTAAGTTGGAAATCGACTACTTGAACTTCTTTTATTATATAAAATATTTGTTTTTAATATAGAAACAATAGTAATTAATATGTTTTGTACGCCAACAAATTGATTCGAAATATATAAATTAAACATTGCGGCTATGTCATTTTCGAAACATTGAGTACTGTTCCTTTTGTCCGATTGGTTTTGGCATTTAGCAATCTTGAATATTTTATTTAAACCGCCAAATGGTACTGTAAATCCATTTAGTCTCTTCTTTCATAAACTGTCCTTTGAATATGATAAGGACCAATTATATTTATAGTTACTCTTAAAAAGATACTTGGTCAAAAAATAAAAAAGCAACTCTATATATATATATATATATATATTGAAATCCGGTAACATTGTATCATGTATTAGTTAAGATCTGAATGAAGTATATCAATTAATCAGTCTGAAAATGAATTAGTGAATTAAACATGCCTTAAGAAAAATAAGCTTGCGATGAACTAGCTTATTCTCTTATGAAATAAAAATAACTAAAATAAATTTCAGAACTAAAGAAATGATGTCCTCTAAAAAATTTAATTTTGTTCTGGAAAATAAATCCTTTTCTTACTTATCTCGTACTAATTAATGACTATGATCAATATATGTGAAAAAGGTTGCTGTTGGGCTTTTTCGGCAGTGGCGGCCATAGAAGGAATAACGGCTATCAGGAGAGGCAAATTAATCTCCCTCTCGGAGCAAGAGCTCGTCGACTGCGACGTCAACGGGGACGACTACGGATGCTCCGGCGGCCTCATGGACAACGCCTTCAAGTTCATCGAATCCAACGGCGGCCTCACCACCGAATCCAACTACCCCTACGAGGGCGTCGACGGCACTTGCAGCAAGCGTAAGGCCGCAGCCAAGGCCGCCGCCATCGCCGGCTACGAAGACGTGCCAGCCAACAACGAGGCAGCCCTCTTGCAGGCGGTGGCCCGGCAGCCGGTTTCCGTGGGGATCGAGGGCAGCGGCTACGACTTCCGGTTCTACAAGAGCGGAGTGTTCGCCGGGGACTGCGGGACGGAACTTGACCATGCCGTGACGGCAATCGGATACGGTACGGCCGCCAGCGGGGCAAAGTATTGGCTGGTGAAGAACTCATGGGGGACAAGCTGGGGAGAGGGTGGCTACATGAAGATGAAGAGAGATATTGGAGATGAAGAAGGGCTGTGTGGTCTTGCCATGCAAGCTTCTTATCCTATAGTGTGAGAAGGAAGCAAAATCTAGCCATACATCAAAAGAAAATAATTTGGTCTTAAGTATAATTAAGATCAGGTCGTTATGGCAAATTACATGTTAATATCATGTAACTGAACAGATCGTTAATTACAGGTAGCTTGTATGTGTGAATAGATCATTAAGTGGAAGCTATGTTTTATTAGGCTTGTATTGTACCGGTAAGTGATTGTACAAAATAAGAAATAAAGAACAGATTGTAAATTAATCAAATGGCATTGGGTAAGAATAAGAACAAACAAAAAAGCAGTCATATGATATGCAACTTTACAGTTTTAGCAGTTTTATTATGGTTCATAGGCCCGCAAAGCATATAATGTCTATTTTAGTAACTTTGAGATAGGTATCTTGGAATGCTTATATATTTGGGATTTTAACAATTATCCCAAGCATGTGTGACTAATTATTATATATTAAGTAGACCGGGTACTGAACTTAGTGGTGGCAAATGGGCCGGATTGACCCGGGCTTGACCCGAATTAGGCTCGGATGAAACTCAGCCCAGCATGGCCAAATCCGGGCTCGGCTCAGCATGGAGCAGACTCGGAAGGTGGCGGGGCGAATATGGGTCTGAGAGAAGAGGGGAGCCCAAATTAGGGCGGCCCAGCCCACTTATGTGTTCAACTTGAACTGGACCGGACCGGCCCGCAGAGCCGGGCCAGGTCGAACATTCCAGGCATTCCATTGCAGATTTTCAAATTAAAAAAAAAAAAAAAACAGCGCCAGACTTTTTTTTTTATCCCTAGACTTTTTTACCTTTAGTCAATAGTCACTAATGGCTAGTTTTTTAGGACTTTTTGGGCAAAACTAATTTTTTCTTTTCTTATAAATAGCCAGCCTCATTCCCACACTTCCTCACACAAATCATCTTTTCTCCAATCTCTTACAATATTCTCTCATTCTCTTTACTATCTCCCTCCAAGTTTCTTAATCTTTCACTAATAATTTTTTAATTGCCTCTTAATCATCTCTCCTTCTATTTAATTATTTCTTCCACTAATGGCTTTACGAAGGAAGAACTCCGGCAAACGCAAGGGTATTGCCTCCTCCTCATTTGGCATGGGGGTCAGTTCATTTTTTCAAGGACGTTTAGTCTACAAAAATCGAGGCTTTCACAAGAAATTGCCAACAATGATCCCAACATTGACATGGCGGCATACAACCTTAGCATTTACGATCAACTCTCTAATGATGACGTTGAGGAAATTCCACTAACCCAAGTCAGTGGCGAGGGGCCCCCATCGACGCCACAAAGCGAGCAACCTGAGTAGATTTAAGTGAAGAGTGGTAATTTGAAGGCTTTCATTTGGGCGCATTTTGAGCAAGTTTGGGAAAGTGAAATGAGGAATGCCAAGTGCAAACATTGCGACAACAAATTTGCACACAAATTGAACTCCGGGATGGGCACCCTCACGAGGCACTTGAGTAAAGTCTATGGAGACATCAGTTGCATTTTCGGTGGACAAACACAACTAACGGGCGTTGGCAGCTCCGGCGATCCAAGTATTTTTTGATTTAATCCAAAAACTACTATGCAAGGTTTAATTAATTGGATGATGATTATTGAAAAACCATTTAGACAAGCTAAGGATGAATACTTAGAAAGATTCATCCAAGAAAATCTAAATTCTGCTTATAAAAAAAGGTCTAGCAAATGGCTAGGAGAGAAAGCTTTAAACTGTATGAAGTTGGGAGAAGTGATTTACAAGCATATTATTCTACCATTGATCATTGTTTGTCATTTACATCTGATATGTGGACATCTCTAATATGAAAAAATTGCCATTGTGTCATTGCTCCTTGGATAAATGATGAATGAGTTATTAAAAAATGGATAATTGCTTTTAAATGTATGGAATGTGATCATACGCTTTGGAATATTTTCAACTGCATTATTGAAAGTTTGTGTGAATTTTTTGTTTGCGATAAAGTTTTGTCCATTTCTTTTGACAATGCTTCAAACAATGAGTCGATGGTGAGAGAATTGATAAAAGAAATAAAACCACCGCTTGAAGGAAAATTTGTTCATATTCATTGCTTATGTCACATTTTGAATTTATGTGTTCAAAATGGTTTATAACAATTGCAAAACCAAATTGAGCCAATTCGAAATGCTTTACTTTTTGTTAAAACAAGGAACAAATCGGCTCGTGAATTTAAAATGTTTTGTATTGAAAAATAGGGTGAATTTTTCTTGGAAAAGGTTTAAAATCAATTGTCCCACTCGATGAAACTCAACATTTGAAATGTTAAATGATGCTCAACTATGGGCAAATCGTTTGACTCGCTTTGTGAACTCAAAAGTATAAGGCGACTGGCTAATAGACGAAGTTTGGGCAAAATGTTTTAAGTTAGTTGAATTGCTTAGATATTTTTATGAGGTAACAAACTTTTTTTCTAGGGTTTATTACCCAACAGTGCATCAAGCAATGTTATATTTTGTAAACATTGTCCACGTTTTCCACGAATATAAAGACAACGAGTTTTTGCAGCCAACTGTTGAAGCAATGCAAATGAAATGACTTGATTATTTTCAACAGATCCCGTAAATTTATCTTGTTGCATGTGCATTAAATCCCAATGTCAAAATCATTGGTTGTCTGCAATTGTTAGAAGCATACTATCATACAAATTTAGGTTAAGCACATGTTTTTGCACTTGCTATTTTTGCTGAAGTTGACCACAATTTGAGAGAGTTATACAAACTCTACTTCATTAAGCATTCTGATAAGGTTAGGTCATCTGATCCAACACCCGCCTGACATTCAACCTCCTCATCATCATCAAGGTTCAATCCAGCGGCAAATATCCTCAAACGACCGAGACCCACAAACCTAAGATTGGCGGAATGGGATGATTACCTCCACACTTTATTTGAAAACAATGAGGAAGACATCCTCGAGTGGTGGAAGAACAAAAGAGGAAGATTCCCGATCTTATCCATACTGGCGTAAGAGATTTTGGCAGTTCTGGTCTCAACTGTCGTCTCCAAGGCAGCTTTTAGTGCAGGGAAACGAGTCATATCGGAGAAATGAGCAAAGCTCACACCTGAAGTCGTTGAGGTTTGTGTTTGTAACCGGGATTGGGCGTTTGCTGCTCTAAGGAAGCAAGATATGAAAAGCTCCAATGATGAGGTCCCTTCTGATGATGACCAACAAGAGTAGATTGTAGGTTTTATTACAATTTAAAGAATGCAATTGATCTGATTATGCTGCTAAGCACAATCTTAAGTTTTACCTTTTCATTGTTTTTAATGAAACGTTTTGTCATTTTCAAGTGTAAGGCACATTCCAAATTATGTAAGTGCCTTTTGGCTTTTTTATTAATAAAATTTATATCGACAGTGGTGATTCTTCTAAAAAATATATATTTCATAAAGTTACTATCAAACAACGATTGAAAATATATTAAAACACATTTTTAACTAATCGGATTGACTTGGCCCAGCTCAGACCTGCCCCGGTTGGGTTGGACCCTGCCGAGGCCCACCCCACTTTGATCTAGGCAGTGTTCGGGTCCAAATAACCCGACCCAGGACAGGCCGGGGCGGGTCGGGTTGGCCAACCGGCCACCATATTGCACTACTACAACATTTTCTTGGGTCAAAATTGCATTAATAGTGCCATGCTCTTATAATTTTTTTACAAAAGTTTTTTGGGCCAAAGCTGCTCTTTTGGCCTTTTTTTTTTTCACAAAAAAAATTACACAATTTGTCATATATTTGCTAACGGTAATGTCTTCTAGTCCTCAAACTTTTGAAAATTTCTAGTCAATTGACTTCTGGATCAGCTCATGAGAAGTGGCTAAGATACTTTGATTTCTTACGTTTTCATAAATAAAATCTAGATTCTACCATATTCTACATGCTAAGTCAAAGTGGTGGATATTCTAATTTTGATTATCATTCCCATGGATCCATACATCTCGATCGAAAAAGAATCAATAGAAAAAGAAAGAATCAGAATTGATCGTTCTCAGCTACAAAGTTTATTTTATCCACTGTGGGAGGTGCCATTTTTCTATTAGTAGGGGTTTTCCGTATCATTTTGTGTGGTATTTGAAACGTCTTCCTAGTTATATTGCGAATCTTTTAGATAAACCTCTTAAAGCCTCAAACTTTTAAAGTAGGCATTTTTACTTCTTTATCCTAAACTTACCAATTTTTCCTAAAATCCAAAATTTCCTATATTAGTCTTATGCCATATGTTTTCTACTTATCAAATTTGCTATCAACACCTTTCAAACATTTCAAATTTTTTGTAGAACTTTTGAATTGATAAGAACTTATTTTTGAATTCATAATTTTTTAGTACTTTTTTATTTTTACATATAATTGACATGAAAATTTTTTATCTTTATTGCTACAGCAAAGTGCAGGTCTTAATCTTGTGATCATATAAGTTATGAAAGGGATTGCATGATCATTTATGGGCTTTAAATGACCATGTGTTATGATCTCATAAGCAATAACATTCACAACTGGTTTTAAATATTAAGATAATTAATAGGTCTTGCCTACACCTAGCACACATCGTGTGCCACCCCTACAGAATACAAAAATTTATAAATTGACCTAGATTCTTCAAAACCAAGCAATCATACCAATTTTCATGAAAATAAAAGAAAATATAGATTTACCCCTGCATCTTAAAATGCAAAAATTTAAAAAATATGCAAGTAGATATTTCTACATTACGTGAAACGAGTAGCTAAGAAGAAAAAGTTTCTAACACTGACAACTTTGAAACCAACATAAACTAGACCTAGAAGATTACTTGTCCATAAACTACCTGTTATTGATGAGTTCTTACCAGGAAATAGACATGCATTATACTGTACGATGATATTTGTTCTTTTTTACATTTTTATCACATGCTCTTTTGTTCCCATTCTTTTTTAGTTCCTATATGTCCTTTTATATATTGTTGTTTATTCTATTTCGGTTATTATATGTTCTCCTTAATTTCTAGTATGTTCTCATGTTTCCATTATTCTGTCATTAACTAATATCTGTCAAGGGATATGAGTCTTTTGGAGAAGTGTCATGAACACTTCAGAAGTCGATACATATTTAGAATTTGTCACTTTCTTCCTTGGTAGAAATGATGATGTTGCTGAGCCAGTTGGGATATTTTACTTCTCTTATTATGTCTGCCTTCAAGAGTCGTTGGATTTTTTTTAAAGAAGTCATTTTTATGTGATGATATGCTGCATTTTTTCTACTGAATGAGCTTAGCTTCGGGGTTTACTTTTAGGCTACGTTGGATTATGTTTGGATCTATTCCAGGCATTTCTTTTAGGGAGTAATTCAATAAATCCTTGTTTATTAGAAAGAGAGATACAAGCCTATCTTTTTCCTTTTTGGCCAGATGTTTCCCTATTTGGGTACTTTGGCCATGAACTAGTTCTAAATTTTCAGTTTCTATCTTTTCATCATTGTACTTTTCTTTCCTCAACCTTCCTTTGGTGATCTTGCTACCTTTTCCAGTGTCTTAAGCATGGACTTTGATAGGACCATGCCTTGCTTTGAGGAACACTTTTTTCACCTTGCCCTGATCGATGAATATTTCTGCGTTTCCTTTATTTGTTTCGAAGGTAACTATTAGATATTTCACGTCAGTCCTCAGGTGGAGGTTGCCTTAAGTTTGCTGACCAAGGATGGCATTGTAGGACAAGGGGACATTTATGATGATGAACCTTGTCATGGTGGAAGTGGAGAGATCCTCCCATGAGTCGACCAAGGTGCCTTTTAGCATTAATGGCAGGTCTACCCATCCCAAGACTAGAAGTTCTGTGGGCCCAACCCCAAATGTGGGTAAAGTCATTAATTGGAGGTTGCTTTCGGGGATACCCAAGCGCAGTTGTAAATGGTTGAATAGGATGTCGGCATTTGATCCATCATCACAGAATACCCTTTTGACATCCCAGTTCCCAATTCTGGCCGTGATTAGAAAAAGGTCATCATGGGGAAACTTTACCACTGAGCCATCTCTTTGTGTAAGCTTGTTTGTGGGATTATCGAATTCCATCAAGGCTATTTCTATCACCTTCCTTTTTATCTCAACTGAAGGCTTACTAGTGGTGATTGTTTGGATGACCCCAGCCAAAGGAGGAGGATGTTTCCTGGGACTTCAGTTCGGACAACGTCTATCAGAGTCATACTTTTCATCTTCACCCTTTCTTTTCTTTTCTTTTTTTTTTCCCTGGACTTAGGCGAAGGCATTCACAAGTATCACCGAAGTTGCCCTTACTTGATCAACGGTTCAATGTACTTTCTTAATTGGAAGCAGTCTTCAATATCGTGCCTATGATCTTTGTGAAATTGACAATACTTTTTCATATTATTCTTGTTATCTCAATTCATGGGCTTCGGTCGTTGAATCGAGGTCCTTTACCTTTCCAAGACCATCAAAATATTAGTCCTTGTTGTGTTCAAGGGAGTGAATGCAAGTGGCCTCTTACCCCTAGCTTTTCAAGGTCTTCCTCCTCATTTGCTTGGATACCAAGGCTGGGTATTTTGTCTTTCGAGAGATTCATGGTCTAACTCTGGTCCTCCTATTCTCAGTTCTTTGGCATTCATATGCTGTTCAACCCTTCAGTAGAACTCCCCAAGTGTTTCTAGGGGGTCATTTGAAAATTTTTAGAAAAGATGGGAATTCCTTTTTAGTCCTCAAATCATCGCCAAAATTTGAATTTTTGGGCAAAAATCAGGAACACTGAGGGCATTGCGATTGAATCTTTCAACATAGTCTTGAATGGTTTCCCTCTTCTTCTAGGCTATGTCGAACATCTGGACAGACATCTCTACTGTTGGCTTACTTCTAATGAATTGTTGAGTGAATGTTGTGGATAGTTCTTGGAATCCCGTAATTCTCCCGGGCATCAAGGAGTTATACCATGTGGTAATAGGCCTGGACAAGGTTATCGTAAAACACTTGCAGAGTATGGCATCATCAACCTTGTGTAGCACCATTCTCCTCATATATTTGGTCAGGTGAGCCTAAAGGTCCCTTCGTCCATTAGAGCTTTTGAGGCAAGGTACTTGGGAATCACTGGGCATGGGGTTTCCGCCACGGCGCGAATGAATGGAGACTCATCGCTGGTAAAGGTTTCAGACAACCTTAACCAAACTGGATTTTGGGAAACTGGCTTCTTAACCTTATCTAGCCTCTCTAAGATCCTTTCCATCAGGATAGTAGTATTGCTTTCTCCTCATTGTTGGGAGTAATGTGGCAAGGGGGAATGGGGCCTCATTCTAGGTGAATAACTTTGTCAACGAAGAGATGGTGTCTTCCCCTGGAGAGAGTGACTCTATTGTCGTGAAACCCTTTGCTCTTTTGACCTTGACCTCCCCGTCTCGTGTCCACGAGACAGCAGGTTCTTTGTTGATGGTTCTTCATGAAGGTTTCTACTGATTGAACTCTATTGAGGTGACATGCGTGCTCTCCCCAGGTAGGCTTCCGAGTCGGGTGTCCTTGCATGTGAACGAGCTCGTGACCATCACTAGTCAAGTTGTTGAGTCATTTCGGCCATAATGAAATGCTAGAAATTGCATAGAAAACCCATCGTGATTGTAAGAAGATGTTCATCTTCGGGTAAATGAGTCTCCGGACGTGGCTGATCTGTTATTGTCCGAGGCTCAGGGCAGACTAGGACTTATGAACTCCTTTGTCATTAAAATGTCAAGTTTCCACAACAGTAATCTGGGATGTATTTCCCACATACAGTGCCAAGTGATGCTCCAGGACATCCTCTATGTAAAACATGTTAGCCTCTGGAGTAACTTGTCTCGAATAGCACCTACAGCAGGATGAAACAAGGGTCAGAGGGCTCCCCAAAGTATTACCGGGGAAAGGACCTTCGATGCCTAAGTCAAAATGTGGAAGGAAAATATGTGAAAGTAGTAGGTAAGAAAGTGTGTGTTTATATCGTATTACCAAGAAGGCTCCCGAGTATATATAGAGGGTTGTGGAGAGAATCCATCTATTTGAGCAAAGGAAATTCATATATGTGGACGATCAAATTTAAGGGTCCATCGGTCTGTACTGCAGATGGGGCATATCCAGTTGGCCTAAGACTAGCAGGTGGTTATGTTCAGGTATGCAACACGTTAGTCTTCTAACGGTGGTCAGTTCGTTGTTCGAGGATGATTGGCCTGGCGCCTGAGGGTGATGGTCAAGCCTCTTTTTCTTTTTAAGGTACGCTGGGCGATAGCCCTTCGGCTATCAAAGTTAAATACCACGCATAGATATTTAGTAACTATAGAAATACTTTATTTTAAGAATCAATAAAGTTTGATAACTTACTTCAATTTAAAACTAAATGTTATTCAAAGTAATATTTATTTGTACGTATACTACTAGGAATTTACTCAAATAATTTTTATTTAGATTCACCACTAAAATTCAGCTTCATCATGGTCTTATCGTATCACCACCATTTCACTGCAATTTCCTCCATACCGCTTGTGCTTGCCCCCTCCCCCGAGCCAAAAAACCTGATTCTGTTAGTACCTAGATACTACTGACAACCTCAAATGTAATGCCCGCAAATTCTAAGTGATTTAAGCATCGGGCTATGAAGAAAATTTTTTCCCAATTTGGGAATTTAGCTTATTAAGCTCGGGAGACACTAAATTAAGTGGGACTGGGGAGTATGATGAGTGTTGGACACTCTCAAAATTTAATCTTGGCTTGGGCCAAGCAAAATGATGAAAATATAAGGTGAGGGACTCAATTGGACAAAAGGGACTTTTGGTGGTTGGGCTCAATTGTCCAAATACAAGGAATTGAGGGACTAAGGGGGGGATTAGCCAATTTTAAAGACATTGGATGCCATGGCTGCCACCTCCCTCCATTTCTTCTTTATTTTATTCCACCTCCCATTCAACTCATCACTTAGGATTCCTTCCTCCACCTACTTGTCCCCCATTTTTGACAAATTCACCCAACTTTCACCAAAGTCTTCCAATTTGTCTCCCACTTTGTCTCCCACTCACCCCATGTGAATCACATGATTTCCTTCACTGTCCCCTCTATATGGACGACCATTACATGCCCAAAAACACTCTAATTAATTCATTTAACTCTTCTCCATCTCTCTCTACAATCTCTCACTAAAACTCCTTCATTTTCTCTCTCAAATTTTGCCTTAAACTCTAAAACACTCTTCCAAACTTCTTCTTCTTCCTAAATTCGGGGAAGACTCATTCTTGAGCATCCTTGAGATTTTACCAAGTGTTCTTGGTGTCTACAAACTCTTAAGAACACCTCGAACAAGAATCAAGAAGCAGATTGAAGAAAGGAGATGTTTTTGGAAGTCATCAACCAGGAGGGGTTTCAACCAAGTCTTGTTCTTGGCGTTCTTGTGTTTGAAGCTTGTGTTCTTGATACATATAAGCTTTTAAGGCCTTCCAAGGCAAGGAATCAAGTGGTGGATTCAAGAAAAGACGAGAATGAGCTCTAAGGAAATCAAGCCGAAGGATTCGGCATACCTCCTTTGGTTGAGGTATTTTGTGTTCTACCAAGTGTTCTTGGTATTTCCTATGTTTCTAAGTTATGTCAAGGAAGAATATGGTTTGCTAACTTTCTGCCCTTATAGGATCTTAGGCTAGAACACAAGTTCTAGTTACAACAAGCGAGGAAAAACAAAGAGCCAAGCTTCTAAAGCTTTCGGGCAACAAAAGTTGCTAACAGTTTTGGTAAGGATTCTTATACTCTTTGAGTATTTGGGCCCTTGGGTGATGGATATTGGATGCCATGTGATCCTACGAAGGCTGTAGAGAGCTATGTTTTGTTGCTTAGGCAACTCCATGCTAGCTAGCCCCGTGCAAGCGTTACGGCTAGGAATTGAGTTGGCCAACTCAATTCTCAAGCATAAAGAGCTCAGATTTAAAAATGGATTAATAAAATGGTTAACCTAAGAAATGAGAAATATGGATCATGCTTTCTCTGCCCTTCAAGGGGATAAGGTGTTAAGTGGTGTGTGTGTTGTATGCTTCTATGTTTGGTTGCACATGCTAACCCCCGATTATTATTATTATTGTTATCTGCATGTACTTGTATCTTCTTTGTCTTAGTGTTTTCTTTGCAGGAGCATGGAATATCTGTTGCCATGTTATTCTTGGCTATGTTAGGCTTTGGAAGCCATATGTTAGGCTCTGGGAGCCATACAGAATCCTTACTGAGTTTTACTCACCCGTTCTTTTCTACTTCATGTAGGAAAATGAGTACTTGAAAGGCATTAAGGTCAAGAGTATTTTATACTTTTTCTGTGGTAAAGGTATTATGCATATGTGTGGTCTTTGCTCAATATTCTAAGTATTTTAAGTGTTATGGGTTGCTTGTGTAACAAGCTAATAAGTATGGATTTTATGTGCAGGACTTGGAGTCTAGATTGTGGGAACAAAGTCTCTAAGGTGGAAATGTGTGCTATGCATGATTTGCCATGTATAAGCATGTGCTATGTATTTTGGTTTGTCTTAAAAACCAAATTTGTGATTTAAAGTGTTTATGGACCCTTTACGGTATTAAGTAAACATGAACTAGAAAGGAAATGCATGCCTATAATGAGCTAAAATGGTAACCAATGAAATTGAAGACATGTATGTGTTTATGTGCAATAGTGGGTTACCAAGACACATATGAGTATGTAAGAAGTATGCATCATAAACAAGTTTCTTTTTTTTCAAAACTTGAATCTGGTGTTTTGGTTGTCATGCATGTACTTGGCTATATTGGATAACGAGCTTGAAATGAACACACAAGTTCCACATAAGTACTAGCTTATTTCTGAGAGCACAATATAAACCTTTAAGTAAATACTTAATGAGCTAGTACTAGTAATGTCCTGGGAACATGCCCATATGTTTTAGAAATGAATAAATGTCCCTTCTAGGAAATTCCGCTGCATGATTAACTAATTGGGCCCAAAATGGGCTAGGGGCTAAGTTGGGCATGACATCAATAGTTTGCCCTCACATAATTACAAAATATGTGAATCATAAAAGACTTCCCGTTATATTTTTTGACGTTTTAGACCTTTTTTTTTTTAAATCCTCACATGTTGCCTCTTCATCACGTTGGCTTTTCTCTTATACTTAAAATCCTAATATTACAAGCTTGTTTATAGACAACACAAAAGCCCAAACTGCATCAAAAATAAAAAAACTAAATCCTAATCAGAACCTAAACCTAATCCTAAAACAAATTAGATAAATAACAACTTCAAGTCCACCTTTTCTTTGAATTTGAGCCAATCACCCAAAAAGTCTCCACCTTGGCTCAAATTCTCTATACCATAAGCATGCTGTAACAACCATGAACAAATAATGCGACCAGGCAAACACGAATTTGAACATCACATACCAAACACCAAACACAACACAACGAGCGGGAACGACTATGAACATTACTATGAATGTCAACATCACAAGCATTACTATAAACGAACAAGAGCTCCACCATGCCAAAAATGCACCACAAGCTCCACCATGCTCGCACCAAAACACAAGCTCTGATACTATTTACTAAGAAAAAAAATTCTCCAATCACCCATCATGAACAATAGAACAATAAGCATGCTTAAACAAACACACAAATTTAATGTAATTTGGCTTTTAACTAGCCTATATCCATGGATACAAGAAATCTACTCAAATAAAATATATAGATTACAGTAAGTATGCCCACAGTGCTCATGCTAGCCTCTAAATCCCCTATATGCTACTAATAACCCAAATATGTTGCCATCACATAATTACAAAATATGATAATCACAAAAGACTTCTCATTCTGCTCCTCTACACTTTCAGACCTATCTTTTTTTTGAAAATAATCATAACTTACCTCTTTACCACATTATTTTTCTTTTAGACTTAAAAGCTTAATACAACAAACCATTTTATAGGTCAGACACAAACTAAAAATACATCAAAATAGAAAAACTAAATCTTAAAGAAAACCTAAACATGATCTTAAAACAAATTGGAATAGTAAGAACCTTAAGTTCTCTTATTCTTTGAGTTTAAGCCAATCACCCCAACACAAATTCTTTCACTAAAGCTTGGAAGGTGGGTAGCCATGGATGATTATATGTGAAAGTACATATTGTAAAGTGGATCCATTTACAAATTATTCATGAGTTGCTATCATAGTGCATAGTACAACTTACTAAGTAATATGCCAATGAATTTATAGTCACAGTTGAAACTTAAGTGTTACAACATTAACCATTATAGTTTTGAGTGGCTCCAATAACATCACTAAAAGTCATAGTTTGTTGCCAAATTGACTAAAAAAGTTTTGAATTATGAACAATATAGCCACCAATATAAATGATAGTGAGAATATTTCATCAAGTGATAGAATATTCTATTTAAATGTGATTAATTGCCAAATAATTGATGAAACAACATGCCAAATATGGAAAATGAAAAAACTCCAAAGTTAGGTAGCTGAACCATATAACCCACCACAGTTAGGGACCTGGACCAGATTGCCCACTATGTCTACCATGTCCACCACCCAACCTCTTTCCACTACTTCTAGCCTTGATTTACCACCGTCAATGTCGCCTCCTATAGTTGACAACACAAGAAAGAAAAAGAAAAAAAAAGAAACCAGGTCACACAACTCATCCTAACCTTCATCCCTTTCCGATCCAATCACTGATTCAGCTAACCCAAGCTTCATCGTTGTCGTCCAACAACACCTTAGCCGCCATTGTTCATGCTTTGCCCTACGTTTCTTCATCAAAGTCATTAGCCACTGATAATGCGAAATTAAAGGAGGAGCCTTTCACAAAATCTACCATTTGTCGCCACTCTTACATGTTATTTGTTTGTTGAGGGATCGTTGCAGCCGCACCTTCCTTGGCCTAAGCCTCCGATCACTTTGAAACTGTTGCCCTGTTGCTATCAAAGTTAAAGATCAAAGATCATGAGGTTGTCTTAAAAATGAAGTGGTTGGGGGTGGTGACCTAGGCAATAGAGGGAGCCAATGATGAAAAGTCAAGTGGTCTTGAAGAAAGATGCCGCACGTAAAAAGAGTGGCAACGATAACGAAGGGAGGGGACAATGATGAAGAAGAAGAAGAAGAGTAGAGGTACTAATTTCAATGTCATGCCGGTATGCAAAATCAGTATTTTGTTTACAACTCAGTGCTACATCAGTATGCATGGTCACTATTCTGTGTACATATCAGTGCCACTAACAGTGTAGTGGTTAATTTGGCAGCAAATTATGAATTTGATGATAAAATTGGAACTACCCTAAACTATTGTTGGCAACAGGGTGTATATTAAAGATTAAGCTACATTGAAATTTTTATCTTTCTCAAGAATTATCCTTTTATCATTGTATTTGTCACATAAATATACCATACCTCGTTATTATCTCAATATGTCCTATATATGTGTATCACAATTCTAATTAATGCAAGAAATTCCACACCATCTTAGTTCAACCTCTATCATGGTATTAGAGCATTAGCGATCTATTGCTTCATGCAAGCCAACCATGGCCAATGATCCTCCATCGTCACCAACTTTCTTCTCAACAAAAATTACAACATTTGAAATCTTTCCAAATGAAGTCTCTCTAAGCTCTTTCGAAAAGAACCTGATCTCCCTAAATATAACCAATCAAATCCTAATCAAATTAAACCTTGAGAACTTCCCATCATGGAGAGCACAATTCATTCTCTTCCTTTTTGGCCTTGATTTAACAAGTTACATAGATGGCTCAAATCCCTATCTAAGTCTGACCATACCATCATCCAACTCGTCAAATGGTGCATCAGCAACCTGTACAAGTTTTTAACTCGGAGTATACATTTTGGCTTTGACAAGACCAACTTTTGCTGAATGCCATTCTTTCCTCAATTTCCAAATAGGTTCTTCATCTTCTTACCTTGGCACATACCTCATATGAGGTTTGGGACAAAATCATCACTCTCTTTACAAGCAGATCTCGCTCACACATTATGACATTAAATGAATAGCTTCATGCACCTTGTCAAAATATATCTGTTTCTTTTGCGATATTTGAAAAGTGTTGTAGATGAACTTGCCTTGGCTCATAAGAAGATTGGAGATGATGATCGCATACTCTATGTCCTAGATGGAATTGGCAATGAATACAAGGGGATAACGATTGCCATCAGAGCCCATGATACAAAGTTGATGTTTGAAGAGCTTCTTGATAAACTAGATATTATGAGATGTTTTGAAAGTGCAGTGAACAAATCGCTTATTCTTTCCTTATTAGTGGTAACACTGCAATAAAACCATCACAACATCCAAAAAGCTAATCCTCCCAAGATGGTCATATGTCTTGACCACCCTGATAGCAACATCCATATACATTAAAACCAAGGAACAATCAGGCACAGATCAATCAACCTCGCTTTTTTGTACCAGAAAACAACCATGTTGTCAATACTACAATAAGCTTGGACACATTGCAAATGTCTGCTGGCATGCCAAACCAAATGAATCTAATCGTCCTTCACTAAGGGTGAATTATGTGAACAATTCTTAGGCATCATTTCATAGTTGGGCTCTCAACTTAGGTGCCTCTCATCATGCCATACCCAATCTTTTGAAACCTTAAAATAAGTGAGCCTTACGAAGGAACTCATAAACTAGTCTTAGATGATGGTGTAGTTTTGCAAATTTCTCGAATTGGTTCCTTATCCATATCACTTCCTCACACACAACTATAACTTCACAATGTTTTATATGTTTATTCTTTTAACCAAAATTTTATTTCCGCTTATCACATTTTTCATACTAATAATGTTTTTATTGAATTATTTTCTTCCCATTTTGACATTAAGGACCTATAGACTAAGGTGGTACTTCCAAGTGGCCCTAATGTTCATGGTGTCTATGTTCTTACCAACAAATCTCTAGCCTCTCAAGTTTTTCCCACTGCATCCATTGGAGTTGGGTGTTCTGAGTTAATCTGGCATCGTCACCTAGGCCATATTGCATAACCCTTTCTATAACATGTCTTAAATCAATTTTCAATTTCATGTTCATCCAAAAAGTTGGTTAGTTGTGGCTCATGTTTATGTAATAAAAGTCACAAGCTTCTTTTTTCAGTTTCTTCTCTTACAAGTAAGCGTCATTTGGAGCTAGTTTACACTAATGTTTGGGGTCCATCACTAGTACAACCTATTGATGGTTTCCTTTATTATGTTTCACTTGTCAATCATTTTTCTAAGTATATCTAGTTATTTCCAATGAAAAGAAAGTCTGATGTGTTTACTATTTTTCTTAAATTCAAGGCTTTTGTTGAGAATTTCTTTGATTTGTCTATTGTTAGTTTATACTCGGATAGCTTGGGTGAGTTTACCAAGCTAAAACTTTTGCCTGCTGACTACAAAATCTCACATCTCACTACTCCACCACATATACCTCAACATATTGGAGCTATGTAAAGACGACATCAACACATCGTAGAAACTAGAATTACCTTACTCTATCAAGCCTCAATGTCATCATCGTTTTGGATCATTGCCTTCCTTACAACCACCTATCTAATCAATAAAATGCTGAGATCAACCTTAAAAAACAAATCTTCCTTTCAAATCCTGTTCAATAAAGAACCCAACTACTTAAAGTTTCGTACCTTTGGTTGTTTATGCTATCCTTAGCTATACCCTTACACTAACAATAAACTTGAACCCAAATGTTGCCCTTGCATCTTTATTGGCTACTTGTTTGGTCAAAGTGGCTTTATTTGTTTTGATCATTCCATGAGTAAGTTTTTTTGTCTCTCATCATGTTATGATTGAAGAAGGGTCTTTCCTATTTACATCCTTATCTTTCTCATTTACACCATGTTCATCCAATCCATCCTCGAGCTCACTGATGACACCTAACAACTCCACCATTATCCCTTTTTTTCTTGACCACCACCTTCATCACCTATCTGCCCTACCACCCCTTATTCACCCACTCCTGCACCATTTTCTTCTAACTCATCATGCTTCACTCACATCTCGTTTGATCAATCCCCCTCCGATACACCTTCTACACTACCTGAGATGTCCCCGTCTAGCTTAACTCACATCAACCAACTAATACCTCAACCTACTCACACTCATCCTATGGTTACCTACTCTCAAAATAACATTTTTAAACCCAAGAAACTATTTTATGCAACCTCTCATCGTCTAACCAAACCTCTAGAACCAACATTTGTTACTTTTGCCTTTAAAGACCCTAAGTGGCATGAACTTATGGTAACTGAGTATGCTGCTCTAATTTAGAATGGTACTTAGGATCTTATTCCAAAGTAACCACATTTTAATGTTGTTAGATGCAGGTGGATATTTCACATTAAAAGGAATGCCGATGGTTTGATCTTTTGTTATAAGGGTCACCTTATGGCCAAAGAATTTCATCAAGACCTTGGGATTAACCATAAAGAAACGTTTAGCCCTATTGTCAAACTAGCCACCGTTCTAGTTGTTTCATCGTTAGCTGTCTCTAATCATTGGCCACTTCATCAAATTGATATGAATAATGTTTTTCTACAAGGTACCTTGGCCGATTAAGTTTACTAGAATAACCACTAGCCTTTTCACACAAGATTCATCTTTCCTATATGTGTTGGCTCAAGAAACCAAGATATGGTCTTAAACATATACTATGATAATCTTGGTGTAACATATATGTGTGCTAATCCAATGTTCCACTCTCGAATGAAGCACATATCTATAGACTACCACTTTGTATGTGAACGAGTTCAAAATGGCTCCATTTTTGTCCATCACATTCCAATTGAAGCTCAGCTAACAGACGTGTTGACAAAACCACTTCCTATTCTTTATTTTGAGCTGTTGCAGTCCAAGATCGATGTCTCCAACGTATCCTCTTCTTGCAGGGGCGTATTAGAGATTAAGCTATATTGACGTTTTTATCTTTCTGAAGAATTATCTTTTTATCATTGTATTTATCACACACACACCAGACCTCATCATTATCTCACTATGTCCTATATATGTGTATTTCAATTCTAATTAATACAAGTAATTCCACACCATCTTAGCTTGACCTCTATCGGTTTAGACCCATAACTACGATGAGTTTTTTGGCAGTTCTCCCTAATAGATATTATAGAGGTCCAACATAGCTCGACTATGATTTGATCGGTGTCCAATGTGAGTGCTAGATACTAGGACTCTAATGCGTGACTGACCCATAAACAAAGCTAGTGACTGAGTGATCGTGATGTCCGCAAAAAAATTGGCAAAAGCAATATTATATTGTTCAGAAGTTCGATAAAAAGTCTTCAAGGGTGGATGTTAGCCTGAATAAGGCAGCAATCTGGAAATAACCCGGAGGAAATGCAAGGTTGTGTGGAAAAAGTTTCCGTAGGTGTAGGTAACTGGTTACCAAAAGTAGTAGCTAATAGAATGCACGAATGAAGAGGGAAAATCTCAAGTGTTGTATTTCACCATAGTGATAAAAAAGATACAAGAGTATTCCGCTGAGTATAGGAGATATGGATCCAATAATACTAGGAGATAATGATAAGTGCAAGAGATTAAGGTTAGGTAAAAAGAAATAAAATCATTTGTCTCTAATAGTAGTAACCCAACAACGCGACTTTTGCAGAAGTATTTGGATTCTTATGTTTAAACTGCTAACCTTTGGCCTTTGGACTCATTATTTACTGCAATGTTATTGAATTTACTGCAAAAATGTGGGATCACATCTACTACATGCCATTTGGAGAAAACATAAGCATAATGAACATAATTACGTATGTTAAGGGCAAGAAGTGGACCGCTAAAGTGGAACTGGGTAAGCATGTCACATCGAAATATCAAAAGATCATCAAGTATTTTACTCTGTTACAATGCAGGTACCCAGGTTGGTTAGGAGGGGAGTAAAGAGGACCACAAGTAGTATATACACTGGGACTTCCAGGGAAGAAATTTCTTTTGGCTACCAAACAGTTTGACTCCATACAATACGGCTCTTCTCCTCCATAATTCTAATAACTAACAGTGGTGACCAAGACATCTATGATAAGAATCGACCGAGTGAGGGCAGATTTCTTAGAAAATTTCAAAAAACAAAGGACAAAGACCATGACTAGCGGGTCTATATAGCCTTGGCAATATGGGTGAAGAATTGACAAACGACCAATCAAGAACAAAAACTGAATGAACTACATAAAAGTGCTAAACTTCCTGTACATGTCAGAATAATTTTTTCCTTTTTTTATTAAGTGAAGAAGTCGGATCTCGTTGATATTAAACATAAAAATATGAGTGTTCCTTTTATAGAGAACCGAAATTCAGATGTTCCTTCCGCTAACAATCTCATGCTTTGTAGACAATCAATATGTACCATCATAAACTTTAATTAAGCCGGTGGAATAAACCTAACCTTGAAATGAGATAACTTTTTCACCTAAGTGTTTTTCTTACAATCATGGAAATGAAACTCAGAAAGACCTAAAGATGTACACTGACCATAACATACATTAAGGGGTGAGAAGTGGAGCACCTTTTGCATATCTTCTTCCAACACCTTTTTTGTATTATTTTTTTTTCCTTTGTAGGAAGCACAAAAATAATGCCACCAATTTGTCATCATCTCATCGGCTAAAAAGCACCATTAATCCCAAACCTTCAAGTCTTGTTCCACATTGGTCCCCCGTCTTCATTTTGTTGCAAAATGGACCTAAATTTTTATAATTTATTGTATATTGGCATCTAGCTCTAAGTGGACATAGAAACTCAATTTATAAAGAAGAAAACAGATAGTTTAAATTATCTATTAACTATTAGAAAATTATGGTTTGGTTTGAATTTATGAAAAAACAATTATTAAATAGTTTAAATTAAAATTTAAAAAGTAAATTCAGATAATTCGTGAGAGTTAATGAACTTAAATTGTTTAATAGTTGTCTGCCAATAAATTAAAACTATGCCATAAATTTCTTATAGTTAATAAATAATTTAAACAATTAGTTTTTCTTCTCTATAAATTGAGTTTTTATACCTATGTAGGATTAGGGACCAATATGAAATAACTTATAAAGGTTTGGGACCAATTTGCAACCAAATAAAGGTTAATGATGGATTTGCAACCGAAATTAAATGTTTGGGACTATTGATTATATTTACCCTCATCTCATCAGTTTGTCTTGTTGACGTAGTACTAAACTAAACCAAGAAAGACGCTTCAGAAGACTAGTAGTAGATGGTCCCACAAAGTTTTCCAAGAAGAATATGCCTAGCTAGTGTGAAATTAGCCACATGCTAGCTAGTGTGAAATTAGCCACAGGCGAAGGGCATTTTCTTTCCTAAATGCATTGTTTTTTAATTTTTTTTTCAAATAACAAGCATTATACAAAGTTCAGGACGTAGTACCATATATCCAAGGAGAATGGAGGAATATCTAATTCTTTTTTGGCACTTGGAAAATAATCAAATCAGTATTTAATCATATTTTGTGGGAAAATGATAAAGGTTTGAGTTGAACTTTAGACCTCTGCTCATATCATTTAACCTCTCAACTAAATGGCCCAGACTTTCTAAGCATTGTTGATGATGGTAAGATCTTGGAATACTGGGCGAAGATATTTTGTAATGCTAGCCATTCTTTAACCGAGACGCCTGCTTTTGCACACATTGCGGGCCGGATTACAAAAAAATAGCAAAATTCCAGTCCACACGAAACGAAAAGAAAAAGTGAGCTGGTTCCTATCAATCTTGATTCAATGACAAATCAAATTCCAACCAGAATGCAAACTGCTTCACAAATGCAAACTTGCAATGTCTGGAAAACAAATTAATTAGAAAAATCTAGTGAATTTCATTTCCTAATAATGATCATGAACATATATAAGCCACATCAATCGAATCACAAATTCTTGTGATAATTAAGTCCAAGATTTTGTATTTTAAGAGCTGGTAAAACTACTTTGTCACACCTCACACAGGCCCCAACCTGTGCACTTATAGTGCTAGTCAACTGTGCAACCAAAGCACTAGAACTTAGGTTCAATTATTACTCTTATGATGGTTTATAAGTAAGCTTATGGCTCGGCCATGTCTCTCATACCTGCACATAATTTCTACTCATAAGGCTAAGGCCTGGAAGGTGCCCCAGGAGGCTAACCCTGTAACTTTTAGTCATTTCTTGCATCAAAAGGCAAGATTTAAAGGTCTTCACATATAAGTGTTTCATGTGTGCTCCTCAAGTGTGCATTCATAATGCATGGCAACCAAGAAGCCCATATACATTAGAGTTTGAAATCATAAGTTTTTCCATGTCTTCTGCACATTATGCACAACAAGTCCTAAAAGAGGTTTAACACCTTATGGTCCACATCTGAAAGTGCACATAATTTTATAAGACCAACTTAGTTTTCCATTCATAACATGTACATAAGAGTCATAAGCCATCCGAAACCTCATTCCTATAAATATATACATCATACAAGTGCCTATGTCCTTGGAACACTACCAAGAGCACTTAAAATACAAAACCACCATGAGTTATGCATTACAAGCCCATGTACTTAATAGTACCCGAGACCTACTTTGAAAGTGTAGTACAACACTAAAACTTGCAAAAAGAGTCCTACAACTAAGCCCATAATCAAAAGAGCAAGCCATAAAATCAGGGCCTATGAGCACACATCCATGATTCTAAACTTGTCCCATAATGTACACTCAAGCCTGCAAGAACTCAAACACCTGAGTTTGCTAAAAGATACAAGACTTGCACCATGTACTTATTGAGCCAACCTTCTCGGTTCAGTACATACCTTGCACAACCGAAAGCAAGCTTAGTATACAGAAGCTAATCAAGCTCAAATCCCTTTCATGAAACACATATATAAATGGGGCATGAGTTATATAACTGAGTAAGGATTTCACTCAGCTCATTTGAGCTTATTTACTTAAATCCGAAGACTTAGCCTCCTATATCCATGCTTAACTTGCAACAAAGACAAGGAAACACCGAAACACAAGTATATACAACAACATATACATAACATCTACAACTAGTAATGGTTAGCAAGCACAACCAAAGCATCAAAGCACACAACTCACACACTACACACATTGTTCAGTTTCGGCCAAAGGCCTATCAAGCAAGTACAACATTTCTAATCCGTAATACTTTTCCATTACATCCCATTCCACTAAAGCTCCAAGCTCATTCATAGGTTGGCCTACCCATGAAGAACCTTAGTACTTGCTTATAGGAAACTAGCTAGTAACCAACCAAATATACTCGAAGGTAATCACATAGCCCCTACAGCAATCCAAGCTCATTTAGCTCAAAATACCATCACTTAGATGCCTAATATTTACTTGAAAATGGAACAATACCAAAATCAAGTAGGATATAGTGAATCCTTACCAATTTCTTGCTTTAAGCTTTCGGCGAAGCTCAATTCTTCACTATCAAGCTTTGAGTTTAAGCTCACTTGGTTGCCTATGGCCAAAAACACCAATAATGAGCTTGATTCTTTAATCCAAGCTTTAAACAACAAGGATTTGCTATGGAATCATAGATAACCCGGCTCTCCTTCTCCAAGAACTCGAATTGACTTCAAATGGAATGCTTTGACCCATTTAGTCAATCGGTTGAGTAGTGGAAGCATGCAACAACCGGCTAGGTGCCACATGCACATAAAATGGGTTCAATGCCCTTCACGGCATTACACATTCTTGCATGGTGCATTTCGATCCCTTCATGAACTTTTCATGTCTTAATTAACACCCGAATAGATGTTCATTTCAGCCCTTTAGTTTTTTTTTCACCATCACAAACCTAAGCCATTTTGCTTGCACAAACAAACCTGAGAAGCCTCGGGTAGGCCTATACATGATATTGCCCATTTTCACTTAAGCCTATTTTGTTTTAATGCATTTATCTTACTTTTTTGGCCTTGGCCAAACATTGTGGTAAGGGTCCTGACATACTTGATTGGCTTAATACACCATCCCTCCGACTTCAGATTTATAAAATGCTTTTCGGTACAGAGAGGACAAGGGCAATAACCCGGTGGAAGGAGATCAAACAAAATCTTTCAAGCATTTGATCCATATATCCTCCATAGGGATGTCAATGGATAGAATGGTTGGTAGGATAGTCCTTAAAGTTTGTTTTCTATCTTGTTTCTTTGATTCAAGAATTAATCAAACTTTCAAAGCTTTTCTCCTTCTAGTAACTAAAGATTATTGTTAATATCTTTTTAGATTCTCACCCAAGTCGCATATCGACCGTAAAACCTGTTGTTGAAGTGAAAAGACAGTAAGATCAAGTAAAAAGCTAATAGATAGCTGTTAAAGAAATTAACACTAATCAATAATTACTGATGGATAAAATTTTTAGAAATTTCACTAGGACTGCTTCAAAGAGATAGAGGGAAAAAGAAATTATAAGGAATAGAAAAATAAAAACTCACAAGCTATTTTAATCAGAGATGTTGAAACTAAATTAGGAAATTGGAATATTCCTAAGGTTAATAAATTAGATGTTTGTAAAAAAAAAAAAAAATTGATCTCAAAATGACTTATGTCATTAAAACGGTAAAAAAACCCTATTCCAATAATAGAATAAAATCATAAATTTGAATTGTTTTCAAAATACATGATCAAGGATCATCTAGAAACTCACTATAACTATTCACATGTTGGACTTGTGTAAATTGCTTTAAAACCTTTAACGAGAAAAGGTTTGAACATTTCTGTGATAATTGCATTAAGAGATTGTAGACATAATAAATTTTCTGATTCTCTATTAGGCATTTTAGACTAAAGTCTGTGTGATGGACTAATTTATTTTAATTTTCATCTAAACTTCATTGTTTCTTTGAAATATCCTCATATTATGAAACTCTTAACTGCAAATATCATGACATTTGATTTTGAAATGCTAGAAAGATCCCAAAATCTTGCTTTAGTTTATAGAATCTATGATAAAGTAATGACAACACAAATTGAGCCTAGGGCCTCAGAATTTGGCACACTAGGAGAAACTTTATTATTAAAAGCTAACACAAAGAAAAGTTATGTTGTCATTTCAAAACCAATTAAATGGAGAAATATCAAGCTTCCAGAAAAATGGATTTTTCAAAATGAAATACCCATGAAACCTTTAAAACCTCAAGAGATAGAGAGAATAGTTGAATATAAAAATGGAGAGGTTGAAATAAAATTCGGCAAAGACAAAGCCACAAAAAGTGTTATTTGATAACAATTAATAGATGGATGAAAAAATAAATGGGAAATTGATTACAAACTCTATGGTTAAGAGAATAAATACCTAGCTAGGCATTGAATATTAATAATAAAGTTGTCAACTTATATTATTTATAGTAAAATTAATCTAATATAGATCATTATAATTAGAAAATATAAATAAAAAACATGACCAATTCCCCAAAGAAAATGACTTAACCTAAAATATTTAACATGACCTTCATTTTTTATTACATTTTATGTTTGACCATCTTCCTGATATAGTATTAGCATATATTAATTAAACCTTAATATAGTGCTAGCTTATTTATTTAATTATTAATTTTTTAAAATTTTTTAAAGAAAAAATAATGAAGGTAATGGAGGAAAATTATAATTTGATGTTAACATAGAAAAGCTCCAATCGAGTTTCATGTATTTTCAGTAAATAAATGTGATTGAGTGGTGAAAATAATAATAACACCATTTAATGTAAAATATATTTATAAATCTAAAATGAAAAAATAAAATAACAATTAACAAAAGAATGATAGTAAAAAAAAATTAATAGTAACCAACCCCACCACAAAAAACATCAAAATATTGAATGAAAAGAAAAAAAAAATGAAACAAAGAACACGTATATTATTGTCTATTTTTTAGATTTTATTTTTAATATGTACTCATATGTATGAAAAAATTTGTAACAAGAAGGATAAAAGTTTCTCTTTGTCACTCGTTTTTGTGGCATCAGTCACTCACCTGGAAAGAGTTGTGGAGGTAAGCATTTTTCTTTTTCATTTTTTTTAATATAAACTTTATCCATAGAGTTCGAAAAGTTTAATTGGTATAGCATCACAGGATGATTCTGCCACAGATCTGTCTACTGACAGGAGGGATGGATAAAGTCTAATTGGTATAGCACATTGTTCAATTTCTTGTTTGCTCTTTTTCTTTTCTTTATTTTTTTTTCTGATATAGGAATTAATAAAAATAAAATAATTCGGAATTCGAGACCGCCTAACAATCTTTATCCGAAATTGGTACCAAAGTGGAGAAAACTCATCGACTTGGTGATTCTACATTGACATCAATTGGGATTTCAGAGACGAGAAGATACTTGGGTTATCACATTTTCACTTGCAATCCTACGCTATTACATGTTACATGTAATATGACCTTTCTTTTGAGGAAAAAAAAATACCAAAACTATAATGATTTGTTGGCCTTATTGAGTTAATAGAATAAAAGCGTACCATTTGTCGTGTTAAGTGTTGCTTTTTCTAGTTGAGGTTGCACAGTAATTTGTACAACTCAGTTCATGGATATCCATACCAAGTCTCATATGTCTCCAGGAATTTCAGTCGTAGAAAGGGAGATATTGATCCCACAAGTTTGGATGAGTTAAGCACCGAAAGATCGACTGGGAGGCAACTCCAAATGCGTGGCTTGCTTGCAAGTTAAGATAATGTGTATCAGTTTGATTCAGGGTTGTGTTAATGACTTAATATAGGCCTTCTAATCAAACGGGCCATTGATGACTTCTGTTTCAGGGCTTCATTTTAAGCTTATAAGTTAGAAGGTTGGTGGCCGCTGCCACTCTGACCCTTATACATACAAGTCCTTAATTCCTCCACAATTTACAGTCTCTGCTGACCCACAACACCATTAATCTCACAGTTCTGCTTCCTGCAAGAATAAAGAAAAACAGATGGATCAGCTCCTCAACCAATTTCCCCATTCACATAACAACGGATGGGAAAAAGTTCGAATTGTTCATCGACCCAGAATGTGAACATGAACATACACAAGCACATGGATAGAGTTCCAGGGCTACACACATAGCTTCGGAATGTAAATTCGGAAACAATATTGCATAAAACAAATCAAACCCCAAGGAAAAGAGACCTACAGGCCAGAAAACAAAGCTTTTGCTAATTAAAAACAATATATAAAGTACAATCGTGACAGATAATAGCCGGTAAGAATTATGGGAGCGAAGGATATCTTAAATCGACGTTGTCTGAAAGAAAAAGAATTGAATGATTCAGAAGGAACAATGGCCATCAAACATGAATGATTTTGTATTTCTGGTGCTTGCGAATCTGCTAAGCAAAACAACACCATTCCTGCAACGATAAACATTTACTACTAACACCCAACAAACAGGAGAAAGGTGTTAACCTGCCTCCCGGTTGTTCATTCCCGCGAACAAGTGTCTCCTGGTCTCCTGTCATCTCTTCTATTAACTCCTGCAGTGGTTTATCAGCACTATATTAGGAACAAGAGTTTCAAACACTGCCAATTCCTCTCGGTTCTTGATTCTCAGGAACAAGAGTCTGGTTGATAATCCCAGCAGGCTTCCGGGCAAAACTTTCATCTATGGGACCTCTCTCTGCAAACATCTCCAGCAAGTATGCATCTCCATATGTTGATACTTCGCATTCTCTGTCTGTTATCACAGAGTAACATCTAGACTTTGTTTGCTACGATTGGTGAGTGCCACTTACTTAAAACTGGAGAGAGCTTTTGGGTTAGTGGCAAACAACATTGGTAGGGCAATACCTGGCCAGAGTGTGCTGTTGATCCTTGGTTAGTCGTCGAAGCCGTTAAAAATAATTTCAGTCTTACAAATAATTCAGAATAAATAAATTTGTATTATAACAGTGAAAACCAGATTGAATCCCAATGAAAATTTTTAATCGAATACTTCCTGTCAGAAAACTAAAGTAAAAGATTGGGGGTTTTTTTGAATCGAATGCTGAAATAAATTAATTGTAGAATTAAAATGAAATTAACCAATACCAAAAACACTCAATTCAGCGTTGATTATCCATTCCAGTTATACAGTTGATCATCGAAACAAAATATTTCTTCAATCCAAACAAATTAAACATGACTCTCTTTAAAGCTAAAAAGAACCCAAAAAATTCAACAGTAAAATTAATTAAAAAAAATTCAAATTAATTTCTTAATTTTGAGTTATTAGATATTGAAAATAATTTCTAATCAACTCAAAATTAGCATGAAGAACAATGAACCAAAAAGTTTATTCTATGCAACCATCCAAAAGCTTGAACAATTTAACCTATCTTATTTCTCCAGTATGAACTAATCAGAAATAAAAATAATCTCCAGTTAAATTCACATGCTTCTAATCGAATTCTTTTCACTCAAGCGGTTTGAAAGAAAATCAAGCAATTTTACAATCTCAAAGCCAATCCAATAAGTGAGAACAGGAAAATTAATTGCAATAAATTTAAACCATGAAGAAGCAAATACTCAAATTTGAAGAAAATTTTAACAAGCAAAATCAATCATTACAACTGGTGTTGGCAATTGAAATCGTTTGTAGAACCAAACTAGAAAACTATTTAGACATGTTTTGAATGAAAGATAAGAAAAATAAAGATAAACCAAAGTGCCAAGAGAAGGAGAGACTGGTGGTAGCTGCTGCATCTTTTTAGAAACCTAAAAAAAAAACCTAGTATGGTAAAAACCACAAAATCTTCCTAAACTTTGTATATTACTATAAAATTCCTCACATAAATAAAAGAAGACTCAAAATAACTTGAATGCCTTAATACAACCAGGAGAATTGTGTCTTTAAGCTGAAATTTTCATCCACATGGTTTAGAGGCCTTTGGAATTAATCCACTTCAAAACTCGTTTCAAAGTTGTGAGTCAAGAAATGCTCTAGAACATCAGCAGCAACTTCAAGATAAAATTCGACCATGATGCAATCCACATCTCTTAAAACTCAAAGCATAAAAGATGTGGAGCTTTTTCTTACTTTGAAATGACACCTGAATCACATAAAATAGACATCTACAACCAAATATATGCTCAAAATACCGCAACTGCTTTTGAATCAGTGATGACACACAAATTCCAACTTTGAAGATAAATTTGACCTCTTAATGTGTGAAATAGGTTTTATGGTCAACATATGATTTGTAGCTCTAAATGTTAGCTTTCCAATGAATTAAGAATCACTCAATTCCAATTTCTGTAACACAAGATATGAATTTTCTACTGGAACATTACTAATCTGCCAGAATCCTAAAAGACAACCAATAAAACTTGTAAAATTGTAAATTAAATTGACTTTTAATCAATTGAGTCTGGATATGCTCTAAGCTATAAAACATGCTCAAAATAGATCTTTAAGGTTCAAAATACATTAAAATATACTAAATATGAGAGAAATAAATATAACAAATGTAAATTTATCAAATTCCCCCACATTAGCTTTTGCTTGTCCTCAAGCAAAACACAAAATAAAAGAAATTTGAGAAAGAAAAAAACATAGTTTTGAGCTAAACAGAGTAAGATAATAACACATCCAAGGGTCCTAAGAGCTCAGCAAAAGAAATTAAGTATGCAACCTACCAGTCAATAGCAACTCAAAACAAAATAAGTCTATGAAAATAATTTCTTCACAAGCTAGCAACGATCATCTCTCAAAACTTGTGAAAAAAAACATCAAACTTATGCACCAAATAAAGAGAACAAACCAAGTAAATCAAAACTTTGGCGAGTGTATAATAGAGGCTCTGCCATACCCAAGCTACTAACTCGGCATAACTCCAATGTGGTCTTTCATTATACTCATATTCCTACTACTTTTTCGAGCAGTGATCAACTCTTGCCTTAGGAGAAGACCCCTACCTATTTCAATATCAAAAAATAGCGGAGTAGCAACTATTTATTTTTCAGAACACAACAATTTTGCCCTTTTTTTTCTTCTCAAGTTGTTCAAATTATCCATTAACCAAACAAACCACATAATCAACTTAATAAGCTCATAATCTAACATGGCTTAAATCAATGTACTAAACACAAAAATTTGATGTGAAAGTCAGTTTCTCAAGATGGCCATAAACTAGCTTGATAAAAAATTATAAAAAGAATAATTTAAAAATAAGATTTGAGAGTTGTATAAAAACTAATAAATTGATAACTTAATACTCAAGCTAGGCATTCAAGAACTAGAAAGTGAAATTATCCTAACAATTCATATCAATGCTCAAAAGCATGCTCAAAATTTTGGAAACAGAAAATTAGGCCACACGTTACCCACTCCCCCACACTTAAATCGAACAGTGCCCTTAATGTTCACAATAAAAACATATATGGGGAAAAGAAAAGGTACTACCTTGAAAGTTGTTTTTGTGGTGATTTGTAGGCCAGAACTAGACTTTAGCTTGTTGGCCCTGTGTTTCACTTTTCTTCCAATTTGAAAAAATGTGATACCTGACGAAGAAAACCAGTTGTGAGAACAAAAAATCATGAAAAATAGAAGCAGGAAAATAAAAACAAAAATAAAAGAAATGAAATTCTTATTGTTTGTGGCTTAAAACCACACTTGGATTGCCTCTCAAAAGTGCATTTTTTTTTTATTATCTTTGGCTAGACAACCCCTTTCCCATCAACCATGGTGCTTTGAAAATCCCTCATGGATGGGCTTCAACTTATGCGTCTCGGTGTTGAACACTTTGTCCGTTTTTAAACTTTTAAGCTCGACTGCACCATGAGTAAAAATATTAGTAATAACAAATGGTCTAATCCAATTAAGCTCAAACTTACTAGGTAACACTTTCCATATTTTTCTGTATTTGCGCAACACCTTTTTTCCAACCATAAATGGCATCTCATGTTCTTATTGCAACGTGGCATTTTCTTTCTTATCTTTTTGTGCCAACTTTGCTTGGTTTTTAGAAATTGTTCCTAATTTCTGTTCTAAAGTATCAATTTTTTCAACAAAAGAAACAGAATTATCATTGTCAATTTCCTTCAGCGTGTCAAAAATATTGAACTGTGCAATTTTGCCATCAAATTTCATTGTGAGAGTGCCAATATCCGTATCAATCTTGGTCTTAGATGTCTTTAAAAATGGTCTCCCTAAAAAAATAAGAGCAGTTAGATCATTATTCTCCACATCAAGCACATTAAAATCAGTAGGAAACATTACATCATTTACTTGCAAAAAAACATCATCAACTATGCCCCTAGGATAGGCATTCGATCTATCAGCTAATTGAATTATAACACCAACTTCATTCAAATGTGCAAGTTTCAAAAAAGTATATATAGAATATGGAATAACATTAATTGAAGCTCCTAAATATAACATAGCCTTTTCCACCTTAAAATTGCCTATTACGCATGGTATAGTAAACATGCTAGGGTCTTTACACTTCTGAGACAACTGCCTTTGGATTCTCGCAAACATATTCTCAACAATTTTGATTGTCTTATCAGTTGGCAGTTTTTTTTTGTTGGCGCACAGTTCCTTCAAAACCTTAGCATACCTAGGCATTTGCTTGATTGCATCCAATAAAGGTATGTTAATTTCGACCTTCCTAAAAGTCTCAAGAATTTCCTGCTCTGCCTCTTATTTCTTTGATGTTGCCAACCTGCTAGGAAAAGGAAGTGAAATCAGAATTTTTGACTTTGCAAAAATTGGATTGTTACTTACCTCCTCAGTTGGTGCATTAGACGTTACTAGTTTTGGGCCATCTTGTTCCTTTTTAGGTACTGCCATTTTTTATATGGTGGTTTGCACTTTTTTTCCACTTTGAAGGGTCACGGCATTAACATGCTCTCTCGGGTTGATTTCAACTTGAGATGGTAGTCTTCCTTTTTCAACTTCAATTTTGTTCAATGAGGCTACTAGTTGTGAAATTTGGTTCCCTAAGTCTTTGATATTGACTCTTGTTTTTGCTGAAACATTTAGGTGTTAGTGGCTAAAGTCTTCACAATATCCTCCAAAGCTATACCTGAACTCAATGCTTGATTATGTAGTATAGTTCCAGCTCTTGAAGTTGGAAACAGCTTCTCTAAAAATTTTCTTTTTAAGTTGTTCCAGGTTCTAATTGAACCAAAGGGAGATTAGTACAACAATTCCTTTGCCTTGTCTGCCAATGAGAACAGAAAGGCTCTCACTTAATTAGTTCTTTAGCAACTCCCTATGGCTTCTTGGACGAGTAGAATACATGAAACTCCTTCAAGTGTTTGGGGGGGGTCCTTACCAACTACAAGTCCATGAAAAGTAGGCAATAAGTGAATCAATCTAGATTTTAATTCAAAAGCTACCTCAATATCAGGAAAATCGATGCACAGGTGTTGTTGGACAACGTTGAGAGTTGCCAACTCCCCTAGTGTTGTTTGTGCTGCCATCTCTACAATAACAACTACTTCTTCATCATTTTCTGAGTCGGTGTTCGCAGATGTTGAAATTATAAAATTGACCGCTTGCCTTTTTGCATTCCTGTTTACCTTTGTTGTCTTCTCGATCTCTGAATCAAACACTAATTCACCTACACAAGAAGATCTTGGCATAAGTCAATTTATTGAGAAATAAAGAAAAAAAAAATTAACAAAAAAAAGAATCTCCTCGACAATGGCACCAAATTTTTTGTCAGTTATTGAAACTGCCAAAAATAATTTCGACCCCAATAACAACTCAGAATAAAAAAATTTATATTATAGTGATGAAAACCAGGTCGAATCCCAAGAAAAAAATTTTAATCGAAAGGTTCCTATCAGAAAACTGAAATAAAATATTAGTGGATTTTCTTGAATCGAATGCTGAAATATTAACTATAGAACTAAAATGAAATTAACCAATACTAAAAACGCTCAGTTCAGAATTGATTATCTATTTCAGTTATACAATTGATCATCGAAATAAACTATTTCTTCAATCCAAGCAAATAAACAGGACTCTTTTTAAAGCTCAAAAGAACTCAAAGAATTCAATAGTAAAATTGACCAGAAAAAGCTTCAAATTAGTTTCCTAACTTTGGGTCACCAGATATTGAAAAGCAATTTCTAATCAACTCAAAATTAGCATGAAGAACATTCAACCAAAAAGTTTATTCCTGGTAGCAATACAAAAGCTTAAACAATTTAACTTGTCTTACTTCTCCTATATGAACTAACCAGAAATAAAAAAATAATCTTTAGTTAAATTCACTTTCTTTTAATCAAATTCTTTTCACCCAAGCGGTTTGAAAAAAAATCAAGCAAATTTGCAATCTCAAAGCCAATCCAACAAGTGAGAACAGGAAAACCAATTGCAATAAATTTAAACCATGAAGAAGTAAATACTCAAAATTGAAGAAAATTTCAACAAACAAAATCAATCATCACAACTGGTGTTGGCGATGAAAATCATCCTTAAAACCAAACTAGAAAACTCCTCAGACATGTTTTGAATGAAAGAAAAATAAAGATAAACAAAGTGCCAAGAGAGAAAGAGACTAGCAGCAGTTGCTGCATCTCTTCAAAAACCTAAAAAAATTAAACTAGTGTGATAAAATATAGAAAATCTCGCTAAACATTCTATATTGTTATAAAATTACCCCACACAAATAAAAAAATATTCAAAATAACCAGAATGCCTTAATATGAACAGGGTAATTGTGTCTTTATGCTGAAATTTTCGCCCACATGGTTTAGAGGCCTTTGAAATTAATCCACATCAAAACTGGTATCAAAGTTGTGAGCGAAGAAATGCTCTAGAACATCAGCAGCAACTTCGAGATGCAATTTGACATTGATGCAGTCCATATCTCTCAACACTAAAAGCATGAAAGTTGTAGAGCTCTTCGTAAGCTTCAAAATGACACATGAATCACATAAAACAGACATCTACAGCCAAGGATACGCTCAAAATACCATAACTACTTTTGAACCAGCGATGACGCATAAATTGTGACTTTGAAGATGAATTTGACCCACTCAACGTACAAATTGGGTTTCATGGTCTACATATGATTTGTAGCTCCAGATATTAGCTTTCTAATGAATCAAGAATCACTTAATTCTGATTTTCGTATCTCAAAATATGATTTTTCTACTAGAAAATCACTAATATGCCAGAATCCTGAAAGACAACCAATAAAACTTATAAAATTGAAAATTAAATCGATTTTTAATCAATTAAGTCCAAATATGCTCTAAGCTATAAAACATTCTGAAAATAAATTTTTAAGATTCAAAACACATAAAAACATACTAAATATATATTGGGTCCATATTTTGTTGATAAAAACACATCAATCCTCTTCTTCTTATTCTTCTTTTTTATGGGAAAAAAAACTGAACTTCTAATATATATTGGGTCCATATTTTGTTGATAAAAAGTGGGAAAACAAATAAAACTTCTAAGACTTTAACAAAAAAACCAAAATTCCAATAAGCTATCTAAATTTCTAAACAAAACAAGCTCTGTCAATTTCACTTCACTTGGCCATATCCACATTTCGTCCGCAAAATCTAGAAAGCCCAAACATTTCCACATAGGAAGTCTAGTGATATGACAAATGAAAACTCTAGCTCATACCTAGTTTGCTCCCAATCAAGAAACACAAGCAATTTTGAGACAGTAGGGATTATGACACCAAGTAAAGGCAAACAAATAGAGTCAAACTAAAATAGTGAAAAACACTTAAGTTTGGATACATCACAATAGTTATAATACAAAGAATAGTGATAGATTCAAGCATTCATTCTCACTTGAAGGCATTATTTATTTATTAAACATGAAAATGAAAGATCGAGCACACAAGATAAGATAAAAAAAACTTAATTATTTTCTTGTGAATTTTGAACATAGTCGAGAATTCCAAGGTGCTGCCTCCGCTGTTATATTCTAGTGCGAAGAAGCTTATCTTTGGTTGAACTTAGTTGTGTGACAACATCACTCACATTCATCATTGCTCCAGGATGTTCAACAGAGCAAGTAACCCTGATTTTGAATATTGAGATCAAGCAATCTTGAATCCTTTGGAGCTACCATTTGCCTTTTCTGTCATCAACAATGCTTATGCCTACCAGTTCTTGATTCCTGCGAAGAAGTGCCTTGTCAAAAATATCACACACATTATTGCACAAAGCATTCTTTACAAAAGTGTGAACGTTTAATCCATCTTGAAATATTTCATCAGTTGGTCTTTTTCCAGTCAACATCTCTAACGAGAGCATCCCATAGTTACACACGTCACCTTTGGTTAATGTTTTGCCTCCCATTCCATATTCTTTATAGACATTCACATACACTCAATTGTGGAATACAATAATGAAAATTAAATTATTAATCTCAAAAGCTATTTGATGAAATCAGATTTCAAATATATTAAATAAGGAAACAAGGATAGATGCACATTACCTGGAGCAGTATAACCAATTGATCCTTTTATTCCAATTTAGCTTGTCTCATTTTGCAAAGAACCATCCCTACCTCCTGCAAGAAACCTGAGTCCAAAATCACCTAAATGTGTAGTCATGTCTGCATCGAGATGGACATTGGTTGGCTTGAGGTCATAATGGACCATTGGAGTCTCACATTGATGATGAAGATAATCCAGTGCAAAACCAACATCAATTGCTATGTTAAGCCTCTGAACATTACCCAAATTCTTTGGTGGTCTTTGGTTTGAATCATTATTCTGAAAGGTGTGATGGAGCCGTTTGTCTAGACTTCCATTATTCACGAACTGATAAACCAGTGCCTTCAAATCCTTACCTTGACAATTAGTACTCGAACAAACTGTGAGTATCTTAACAAGATTCCTATGTCTAATACTCCCCAGTGCATTGCACTCAACCATGAAGCTTTCTGAAGCTCTGTGTTCGTGGAGATAAAAAAGTTTAAGGGCAATTAATGTAGTTCCACCATCCAACATCCTTTTACATATTGCTCTGAAATATCTAGTGCCAATAAAATTGGTAGAAGAAAAGCCATCAGTAGATTTGAAGAGACTATGATATGATAACTCCATGAACTTATCGTCTGAGTTACTTGCCATTGATTTGTTCCCCTTACTTCATAACTGGGCAACAAAGCAACACAAACACAAAAAAGGATGCTCTGAAAATGTGAGATATTATCAAGAGAATCACTTTCCAATTCTTCTTGGACTTACGGACATTGCACTTGGGTAGGTGAAGTTCAAGTACTCCCTCACACAGTTTGTTGTTCCCTATCAACGATACTGCACTTGCATTCAAAAATATCCATTGCAATGGAGCAACACCTTTGAGATCATTATAAGACAGGTCTAGAAGCTTCAGGGACTTTAATAAAGAGACCAAAATTCTTGGGATATCTCCAGTAAGTTTATTGTTAAATAGATTCAATACCTAAAGCCCTCTTAATAAGCTCAAGGAAGTAGGAATAATTCGTTGGAACAAGATTCCACATAAATCTAGCACTTTATGACTTTGGCAACTACCTAGAGCATTTGGGATTTCACCTAAAAGTAAGTTGGAGGATATATCAAGTAGCCCAATATTTTTCATGTTTCCTACTTGTAGAGGGATGTTCCCTGTGAAATGGTTTCTAGAGAAAAAGATGTCGATGGAGAAAGGTGGAAGGTTAAATAGTTGTGGTGGTGTTGAGCCACTAAGTTTATTATCAGACATATCCAACACTATTAGGTTCTCACATTCTCCTAGACTTGGTGGGATGGTAGCCTCAAGATTGTTCTGGTGCATGTTTAGTTTAGTTAACATCTTCAAATTCCCAAACAAGAAAGGAATATTCCATCTGAACTAGGGCATTTTATCAACTTAGAATGACTTTCTTTGTTTGAGAATCAAACTATTTGGTCACAATCCACTTAGCATTAGGAGCCTGAACAAGCTGAAATATTTATTCCAGAACCAAAACAATATTTCAGGAAATATTCCTTTCTTGTTTGGGAATTTAGCTTTGAAATGACCCCTGAATCATATAAAACAAATATCCACAGCTAAAGATATGCTTCAAGTACCACAATAGCTTTCAAATAAGTGATGATACACAAATCGTGACTTTGAAGATAAATTTGACCACTTTTACATACAAACTAGGTTTTATGATCTACATATGATTTGTAGCTCCAGATATTAGCTTTCCAATGAATCAAGAATCACTCAAGTCTGATTTTGTATCTCAAGATATAATTTTTCTACTGGAACATCGCTAATCTGCCAGAATCCTAACAGACAACCAATAAAACTTATAAAATTGGAAATTAAATTGATTTTTAATCAATTGTGTCTAGATATGCTCTAAGTTATAAAACTTCCTCAAAATAGATCTTTAAGATTCAAAACACATTAAAACATACTAAATGTGAGAAATAAATTTAATAAATGTAAGCTTATCAATCATTTGCTTCTTCTTCTTCATCTTTTTTATGGAAAAACTTATGAGAATATGATAAAGAAGCTAATTTTATTCTTTTTCTGTGTATTTTTCAACACAAAGATACAAGGATTTATACAAGTATGCAAGGATCTATATATGGTTATACATGATTTGAGGCACTAATTGTATTGAATTTTAGATAAGGAAAGATTTTCATTCCTATGATGATGCTATTCGACAGCTCATGCCAACACACCCCCTCAAGTTGGTGCATACAAGTCTTGAAGTTCTAACTTGTCAAGTGAGTTGTAGAAGTTCTTGTTGCATATCGCTTTTATAAGAATGTCTGCCAGCTGATCTTCAAACTTGACAAATTGGAATCGGATTATCTAATCCTAAAGAATTTGTTTGATAAAATGATGATCAACTTCTACATGTTTGGTTCTGTCATGCTAAATAGGATTATGAGAAATTTCAATAGTGGCCTTGTTGTCACAAAATAAGTCCATTTCTCTATTTTGAGCAAATCCAATTTCAATTAACAATCTCCTAAGCCAGAGAAGTTCACACAGACCTTTAGCCATTCCACAAAATTCTGCTTCAGTACTTGACAACGCTACAACTTTTTGTTTCTTGCTTCTCCATGTAACCAAGTTTCCACCAATAAACATGAAATACCCTGAGGTGGATTTCCTATCTGACACATTTCCTGCCCAATCCACATCTGTATATCCCTCCACCCTTAGGTGATTATTTTTCTTGAACATAAGTCCTTTTCCAGGTGACGACTTGAGATATCTCAAAATTCTTGTTACTGCATTCATATGGTCTTCACTAGGACAATGCATGAATTGACTTACTACACTCACAGCATAGGCAATATCTGGGCGAGTATGTAATAGGTAAATAAGCTTGCCCTCTAATCTTTGGTATTGCTCCTTGTTTGTTGGTACCTGATTAGGATATACACCAAGTTTATGGTTTTGGATAATGGGCGTGTCTGCAGGCTTGCATTCCGGTAATCCAACTTCTGACAACAGGTCTAGGGTATATTTCTGTTGGGAGAGAAAAATGCCTTCTTTTGATTGTGCAACCTCAATCCCCAGAAAGTACTTTAGCCTCCCTAGATCCTTCATCTCAAATTTCCTTGCTAGTTGTTCTTAAAGTCTTCATATTTCTTCTGAGTCATCTTCTGTAATAATCATGTCATCCACATATACTATTAAAGCTATCAACTTACCTTGTTGATGCTTCAAGAATAACGTATGGTTTGAATTACTTTGCTGGAATCCATTTTTCTTCATTGCCATAGTAAATCGTCCAAACCATGCTCGAGGTGATTGTTTTAATCCATACAACGCTCACTGTAACTTGCACACAACTGTAGCTCCTGAAGTGACCATATAGCCAAGTGGAATATCCATATAGACTACTTCCCCTAGATCACCATGTATGAAGGCATTTTTCACACCGAACTAGTGTAGTGGCCATTCAAGATTTGCTGCAAGAGATAGGAGCACTCTTACAGTGTTTAATTTGGCCACTGGTGAAAAAGTCTCTTGATAGTCCACACCATAGGTTTGTGTGTAGCCCTTTGTTACTAGTCTCGCCTTATATCAGTGAACTGATCCATCTGCTTTGTACTTGACAGTGAAAACCCATTTACACCCTACAGTTTTCATACCTTCAGGTAGAGTAACAAGAGCCCATTTTTCATTCTTTAATAAAGCATCCATTTCTTCTCCTATGGCCTAGACCCACTTCTGGTCCATCATTGCTTCTTTGACATTAGCAGGAATGTGGATGCCTGAAAGCTCATTTGTAAACCTTTTAAGGGGCTCTGATAGTCTTTTTTTGGACACATAACTTGTGACAGGATAATTGAAGCCGTTTTAAGATTCTCATTTAGTATAGCCAATTCAAGTTCTATAGGTTTTTCTGCATTTTTCCTCAATTTTGAAGTTATTATTCCATGCTCTATAGGTCCTCCCCAGTTCAACCTAAGCCAGTTAAGCTTCTCTTGTTTCTCCCCTGAAGGGAATAACCACATTCTTGTGAAGGATAAAACATGGCAGATTCTAGAACTGTGACATCCATCGTAATGTAGGTTTTTATAGTGATTGGTTCATAACACCAGTACCCTTTCTTATGTGATGCATATCCCAAGAAAATGCACCAAATGGCACATGGATCAAGTTTTGTTTTCTGATTCATGTAGAGGTGAACAAATGCAACGCATCCAAAAACTCATGGTGAAATTGTCAAGGCCAATGGCAAAGCAACATATGTTGCAAGGGCCTATAGTGGAGTCTGAAATTTTAGAACCTTGAAGGGCATTCTGTTGAGTAGGTGTACTGTAGTGGCCACAGCATTACCCCAATGATGTTTGGGTACATGTGCCTTAAGTAGTAGAGCTCGAGCAATTTCCAGTTTATGACGGTTCTTCCTTTCAGCGACTCCATTTTGTTGAGGAGTTTGAGTACACGAGGTTTCATGAATAAGACCATGATGTTGGAAGTAGTCATGAAATGATTTGTTCACAAACTCCCCACCATTGTCAGATCTAAGTACTTTAATCTTGGCCGAGAACTGGGTTTGCACCATGTAATGAAAGGATTGAAAAACTGCAAAAAATTCATCTTTATGTTTCAACAAGTAGATCCATGTCATACGAGTGCAATCATCAACAAATATCACAAACCACCAAATTCCAAATAAACTTAATACTGGAGTAGGACCTCATACATCAGAATGAATTAATGCAAATGGAATGCTACTTTTATTCAAACTTAATGGATAGGACACACGATGACTTTTTGGTAAAATGCAAGTGTCACATGCAAAGTCATCCTTTGACACTTTAGAGAATAAGTAAGGAAACAAGTGCTTCATATAACCAAACGAGGGGTGTCCTAACCGATGATACCAAAGCCAAATTTGTTGTTCTGCAATATCACTTAGATTACCCATGTGATGTGCTTGTCCTATACTGAAGTCATCAATGTAGTATTGGCCTCATTTCTCAGTATCATGCCCAACGATCTTCCTGGTAAGAATATCCTGAAGAAGACAAAAATGAGGATAAAATTGAACAACACAATTCAAAGCTTTGTTAACTTGCCCAATTGATAATAATTTATGTGAAAGGGATGGAACGAGAAGAGTATGAGGTAATGGTAACGATGGTGATAACATCATAGTGCCGGCCCTAGTGACTGGGGAAATTTCCCCATTGGCATTTGCAATGCAAGTTCAATGTGGTGCAAATGTTTATGAGAAATCCTCAACATCATTTGTCATGTGATCAGTGGCTCCCGAGTTAAGTATCCATTTTTTGTTATCGTTATCAAAGGAAAAAAGTGTAGCACCTAACTTAGAGTTTTTCACTTTTTTGTCAAAGTTTCAACTTGAGGAATAAGAGAGAGGTGTGGCTTAGTTACTGCGGCTGCCACTTTGCCAACTCTGCTAACCTGGAGTTCGTACCACCATTTTGGATGCCCATGTATCTTAAAACATGTCCCGTCAGTGTGTTTTAACCCTCCACAGTGAGAACATTTTAATTCACCAGGCTGTTGGCGTTGTCGTTGCTTAATCGGGGTGGATTTGCTTTCATTACTCAGTGAGAGAGAGATGGAGGAGCTGGGTTTCTTGTATCCGAGTCCTTTTGAGGCTAGAACAGCCCTTAGAGTAGTTTCTATGTCGCTGTTTATCGTGATTGCCTGTCGTACAGCTTCTCGACGCACATGGGCATATGCCTGCTCTATTGCTGGGAATGGTTGCATTCGGAGAACATCACTTCGAATCTTGTCAAGCTTATCGTCTAAACCAACATAGACCCGTTCTTCTTGAATCATGTTATTATACTGTTGGACATCAGCGGCACAGATCATTGGATTCGGCTGTCTGAAGTCTATTTCTCACAATAAGCCTTGTAAATCATTGTAATATTTTTCCAAGGAACCACCAACCTGCTTTAGCCACATCACTTGCTGTCGAAGATCATACACCAGAGATGTGTCGCTGCCATAAAAAAAGGCTGTTGCAATGGAGTACCAGACTTGCTTTGCTGTCGAAATCGAATGAAATTGCCGATTAATAAGGGATCTAAGGAGTTGATTAACCAGCTTTTCATGATGGCATTCTCTGTGCACCATTTCCGGAATGTCGGATCTGTCTGAGGAGGCTGAGGCAAGTCACCATTGATATATCCCAGTTTGTCTCTGCTAGAGATATACATCTCAACAACCTGGGACCAAAGAGCATAATTGGCGCCATCCAATTTGATGCCAATTGGAGCTGCAACAGTTTTTGGAGTTGGAATCGAGTGTGGAGTTGAGTTGAGAACTTCTGTCATGCGAGATGTCAATTCTGTAAGCATGTTACTATTGCCAGAAGACCCTTCAGTCATGCGAGATGTCCATTCCATAAGCATGTTGCTGTTGCCAGAAAACCCTTCATTCACAAATTCTACCATTGAAGAAAATGAAGAGAGGAAAAAAAAAATCAAAGAGCCAGAATCACAACACTTTGCTCTAATACCATGATGAGAATATGAGAAAGAAGCTGATTTTATTCTTTTTTCTGTGTATTTTTCACTACAAAGATACAAGGCTTTATATAGGTATGCAAGGATCTATATATGGTTATACATGAATCTAGGCACTAATTGTCCTGACCTTTAAATAAAGAAAGATTTTCATTCCTATGATGATGCTATTCCACAGCCAATGCCAACAAAAACAAAAATGAACTTCTAATATATATTGGGTCCTTATTTTGTTGATAAAAAGTGGAAAAACAAAAAAAAATCACTAAGACTTTAGAAAAACAAACAAAAGTGCAATAAGCCATCTAAATTTTCTGAACAAAACAAGCTCTGTCAATTTCACTTCACTTGGCGATATGCATATTTCATACACAAAATCTAGAAAGCCCAAAAATTTCCACATTTCTTGGCCATATTGAGAAAAACTGGCAAGTCTAGTGACATCACAAATGACAACTCTAGCTTACACCTAATTTGCTTCCAATCATGAAACACAAGGAATTTGTGAGACAGTAGGCAATATGTCACCAAGCAAAGGCAAACAAATAGAGTCAACTGATAAAGTGAAAAACACTTAAGCTTGGATACATCACAATTGTTCTAATGCGGAATATACGACAGGTTCAAGCATTCATTCTCACATGAGGGCATTATTTCTTTATTAAACATGAAAACAAAAGATCGATCACACAAGATAAGATAAAAAAGCTTAATTATTTTTGTGTGAATTTTGAACATACACAAGAGTTCGAAGGTGCTGGCTCCGCTAGCATATTCCAGTGCGAACAAGCTTGTCTTTGGTCAAACTTAGTTGTGTGACGACATCACTCATGTTCATCCTTGCTCCAGGATGTTCAACAAAGCAAATGACCGCAATTTTGAATATTGAGATCAAGTAGTCTTGAATCCTTCGGACCTGCCTGCTGCCCTTTCTGTCATCAACAATGCTTATGCCTACCAGTTCTTCATTCCCACGAAGAAGTGTCTTATCAACAATATCACACACATTATTGAACAAATCATTCTTTACAAAAGCGTGAACATTTAATCCACCTTGAAATATTTCATCAGTTGGTCTTTTCCCAGTCAACATCTCTAACAAGAGCATCCCATAACTATACACGTCATCTTTGGTTGATATTTAACCTCTCATTCCATATTCTTCATAGACATTCACATACACTAAATTGTGGAATACAATAATGGAAATTAAATTATTAATCTCAAATTCTATTTGATGAAATCAAAGTTCAAATATATTAAATAAGGAAATGAGGATAGATGCACATTACCTGGAGCAGTATAACCAATTGATCCTCTTATTCCAATTTAGCTTGTCTCATTTTGCAAAGATCCATCCCTAGCTTCTGCAAGAAACCTTACCGGTCCAAAATCACCTAAATGTGCAATCATGTCTTCATCGAGAAGGACATTGGTTGGCTTGAGGTCATAATGGACCATTGGAGTCTCACATTGATGATGAAGATAATCCAGTGCAAAACCAACATCAATTGCTATGTCAAGCCTCTGAACAAGACCCAAATTCTATGGTGGTCTTTGATTTGAATCGTTATGCTGAAAGGTAAGATGAAGTCATTTGCCTAGACTTCCATTATTCATGACCTGATAAACCAGTGCCTTGAAATCATTACCTTGATAGTCGATAGTTTGTGAGTATCTTAATGAGATTCCTATGTTTAATACTCCTCAATGCATTGCACTCGACCATGAAGCTTTTTGAAGCTCTATGTTGGTGGAGATAAAAAACTTTAATGACAATTAATGTAGTACCATTATTCAACATCCCTTTATATACTACTCCAAAACTTCCAGTGCCAATAAAATTGGCAGAGGAAAAGCCATTAGTAGATTGAAGAGACTATGATATGATAACTCAATGAACTTATCACCTGAGCTACTTGCCACTAATTTGTTCCCCTTGCTTCGTAACCGGGCAACAAAGCAACACAAATACAACAAAGGTTGCTCTGAAAATGTGAGATATTATCAAGAGAATCACTTTCCAATTCTTCTTGGACTTACGGACATTGCACTTAGGTAGGTAAAGTTCAAGTACTCCCCCACACAATTTGTTGTTCCCTATCAACGATACTGTAGTTGCATTAAAAAATATCCATTGTGATGGAACAACACCTTTGAGATCATTATGAGACAAATCTAAAAGGTTTAGGGACTTCAATAAAGAGAACAAAATTGTTGGGATATCTCCAGTAAGTTTATTGTTAGATAGATTCAATACCTGAAGTCCTCTTAATGAGCTCAATGAAGTAGGAATAATTCCTTGGAACAGGTTTCCACATAAATCTAGCACTTCAAGACTTTGACAACAATCAAGAGTGTTTGGGATTCCACCTGAAAGTAAGCTGGAAGATATAACAAGTAGCCCAATATTTTTCAAGTTTCCTACTTGTGGAAGGATGTTCCCTGTGAAATGGTTTCCAGAGAAAAAGATGCCGATGGAGAAAGGTGGAATGTTAAATAGTTGTGGTGGTATTGAGCCCCTAAGTTTATTATTAGACATATCCAATGCCATTAGGCTCTCACCTTCTCCTAGAGTTGGTGGATTGGTACCCTCAAGATTGTTCTGGTGCATGTTTAGTTTAGTTAACATCTTCAAATTCCCAAACAAGAAAGGAATATTTCCGGAAAGATTTTTTTGGTTTAGGAATAGATATTTCAGCTTGTTCAGGCTCCCAATGCTAGGTGGAATGTGACCAGATAGTTTGATTTTCAAACAATGAAGGTCATTCTAAGTTGATATGATGCCTTACTTCAAATGGAATCTTTCCTGAGATTTTGTTGATTTCCAAAGTAAAGATAGTGTGGGTATTCTTCCTCCAAAGTTTCCTACACATGTGGGTATTCGTATGATGCTCTGACAAATTGCCTACACATGTGGGTATTCTTCCTCCAAAGTTATTCATGTCTAGGGACAACACTTCTAAACTTGTAGCGTTCACCGCAGAACAAATAAATTCTTCATCATTTTCCCCTCCACTTCTAATATGTTTGGTTTCAATGCTAAAAACTTTGAGATTATTGAGCTTCCCAAGAGAGGGTAAACTTCCAGAAAATTTGTTTCTTCCAACTATGAATTAAATGAGACTTGTGGCACTGGAATGAAAAGAAGGGATGCTCCGGGTGAATTGATTTGCTTCGATGATATTTTCTTTGAAATGAGGCATGTTAACTCTGAAGTTTGCTGCAAGTCTTCCTTGAAGTTGGTTACACGCTAAAGCCAAATAGTGTGATGAAATACACAAAATCTTGCCAAACTTTCTATATTGTTGTAAAATTACCACACACAAATAAAAAATTATTCAAAATGACTAGAATGCCTTAATATGACCAGGGAATTGTGTCTTTAAGCTGAAATGTTTGCCCACATGGTTTAGAGCCTTTGGAACTAATCCACATCAAAACTAGTTTCAAAGTTGCAAGCCAAGAAATGCTCCAGAACATCAGTAGCAAATTCAAGATGCAATTTGACCTTGATGCAGTCCATATCTCTTAGAACTAAACCTATAAAAGTTGTAGAGCTCTTTCTTAGCTTTGAAATGATACCTAAATCACATAAAACGGACATCCACAGCCAAGATATGCTCAAAATATCAAAACTGCTTCTAAACCAGGGATGATGCGCAAATTGTGACTCTGAAGATGAATTTGACCCCCTCAACATACAGACTGGGTTTCATGCTTTGCATATGATTTGAAGCTCTAGATATTAGCTTTTCAAGGAATCAAGAATTTCTCAATTCTGATTTTTTTATCTCAAGATATAATTTTTCTACTAGAACATCACTAATATGCCAGAATCCTGAAAAACAACCAATAAAACTTATAAAATTGGAAATTAAATCTATTTTTAATCAATTAAGTCCAGATATACTGTAAGCGATAAAACATGCTTAAAATAGATCTTTAAGATTTAAAACACATTAAAACATACTAAATGTAAGAGAAATAAATTTAATAAATGTAAGCTTATTAATCCTCTGCTTGTTCTTTTTCTTTTTTTTATGGAAAAAAAAAACTGAACTTCTAATATATATTGGGTCCTTATTTTGTTGATAAAAAGTGGAAAAACAAATAAAACCTCTAAAACTTTAACAAAACAACCAAAAGTCCGATAAGCCATCAAAATTTCTGAATAGAACAAGCTCTATCAATTTCACTTCACTTGGCCATATCGACATTCCATCCATAAAATCTAGAAAGCCCAAGCATTTCCACATTTCTTGGCCATATTGAGAAAAACTATCAAGTTTAGTGATAGCACAGATGACAATTCTAGCTCACACCTATTTTGCTCCTAATCAAGAAACACAAGCAAATTTTGAGACAGTGGGTATTATGTCACCAAGAAGAGGCAAACAAATAGAGTCAAACTGAAAGAGTGAAAAGTACATAAGTTTGGATACATCGCAATAGTTCTAATGTGGAGAATATGTGACAGGTTCAAGCATTAATTCTCACTTGAGGCCATTATTTCTTTGTTAAACATGAAAACGAAAGATCGAGCACACAAGATAAGATGACAAAAACTTAATTATTTTTGTGTGAATTTTAAACATACCCAAGAGTTCCAAGGTGCTAGCTCCGTTGGTATATTCCAGTATGAAGAAGCTTGTCTTTGGTCAAACTTAGTTACGTGACTACATCACTTATGTTCATACTTGCTCCAAGATGTTCAACAAAGCAAGTGACCCCAATTTTGAACCTTGAGATCAAGCAGTCTTGAATCCTTCGGACCTGCCTGCTGCCCTTTCTGTCATCAACAATGCTTATGCCTACCAGTTCTTCATTCCCACGAAGAAGTGTCTTATCAACAATATCACACACATTATTGAACAAATCATTCTTTACAAAAGCGTGAACATTTAATCCACCTTGAAATATTTCATCAGTTGGTCTTTTCCCAGTCAACATCTCTAACAAGAGCATCCCATAACTATACACGTCATCTTTGGTTGATATTTAACCTCTCATTCCATATTCTTCATAGACATTCACATACACTAAATTGTGGAATACAATAATGGAAATTAAATTATTAATCTCAAATTCTATTTGATGAAATCAAAGTTCAAATATATTAAATAAGGAAATGAGGATAGATGCACATTACCTGGAGCAGTATAACCAATTGATCCTCTTATTCCAATTTAGCTTGTCTCATTTTGCAAAGATCCATCCCTAGCTTCTGCAAGAAACCTTACCGGTCCAAAATCACCTAAATGTGCAATCATGTCTTCATCGAGAAGGACATTGGTTGGCTTGAGGTCATAATGGACCATTGGAGTCTCACATTGATGATGAAGATAATCCAGTGCAAAACCAACATCAATTGCTATATCAAGCCTCTGAACAAAACCCAAATTCTATGGTGGTCTTTGATTTGAATCGTTATGCTGAAAGGTAAGATGAAGTCATTTGCCTAGACTTCCATTATTCATGACCTGATAAACCAGTGCCTTGAAATCATTACCTTGATAGTCGATAGTTTGTGAGTATCTTAATGAGATTCCTATGTTTAATACTCCTCAATGCATTGCACTCGACCATGAAGCTTTTTGAAGCTCTATGTTGGTGGAGATAAAAAACTTTAATGACAATTAATGTAGTACCATTATTCAACATCCCTTTATATACTACTCCAAAACTTCCAGTGCCAATAAAATTGGCAGAGGAAAAGCCATTAGTAGATTGAAGAGACTATGATATGATAACTCAATGAACTTATCACCTGAGCTACTTGCCACTGATTTGTTCCCCTTGCTTCGTAACCGGGCAACAAAGCAACACAAATACAACAAAGGTTGCTCTGAAAATGTGAGATATTATCAAGAGAATCACTTTCCAATTCTTCTTGGACTTACGGACATTGCACTTAGGTAGGTAAAGTTCAAGTACTCCCCCACACAATTTGTTGTTCCCTATCAACGATACTGTAGTTGCATTAAAAAATATCCATTGTGATGGAACAACACCTTTGAGATCATTATGAGACAAATCTAAAAGGTTTAGGGACTTCAATAAAGAGAACAAAATTGTTGGGATATCTCCAGTAAGTTTATTGTTAGATAGATTCAATACCTGAAGTCCTCTTAATGAGCTCAATGAAGTAGGAATAATTCCTTGGAACAGGTTTCCACATAAATCTAGCACTTCAAGACTTTGACAACAATCAAGAGTGTTTGGGATTCCACCTGAAAGTAAGCTGGAAGATATAACAAGTAGCCCAATATTTTTCAAGTTTCCTACTTGTGGAAGGATGTTCCCTGTGAAATGGTTTCCAGAGAAAAAGATGCCGATGGAGAAAGGTGGAATGTTAAATAGTTGTGGTGGTATTGAGCCCCTAAGTTTATTATTAGACATATCCAATGCCATTAGGCTCTCACCTTCTCCTAGAGTTGGTGGATTGGTACCCTCAAGATTGTTCTGGTGCATGTTTAGTTTAGTTAACATCTTCAAATTCCCAAACAAGAAAGGAATATTTCCGGAAAGATTTTTTTGGTTTAGGAATAGATATTTCAGCTTGTTCAGGCTCCCAATGCTAGGTGGAATGTGACCAGATAGTTTGATTTTCAAACAATGAAGGTCATTCTAAGTTGATATGATGCCTTACTTCAAATGGAATCTTTCCTGAGATTTTGTTGATTTCCAAAGTAAAGATAGTGTGGGTATTCTTCCTCCAAAGTTTCCTACACATGTGGGTATTCGTATGATGCTCTGACAAATTGCCTACACATGTGGGTATTCTTCCTCCAAAGTTATTCATGTCTAGGGACAACACTTCTAAACTTGTAGCGTTCACCGCAGAACAAATAAATTCTTCATCATTTTCCCCTCCACTTCTAATATGTTTGGTTTCAATGCTAAAAACTTTGAGATTATTGAGCTTCCCAAGAGAGGGTAAACTTCCAGAAAATTTGTTTCTTCCAACTATGAATTAAATGAGACTTGTGGCACTGGAATGAAAAGAAGGGATGCTCCGGGTGAATTGATTTGCTTCGATGATATTTTCTTTGAAATGAGGCATGTTAACTCTGAAGTTTGCTGCAAGTCTTCCTTGAAGTTGGTTACACGCTAAAGCCAAATAGTGTGATGAAATACACAAAATCTTGCCAAACTTTCTATATTGTTGTAAAATTACCACACACAAATAAAAAATTATTCAAAATGACTAGAATGCCTTAATATGACCAGGGAATTGTGTCTTTAAGCTGAAATGTTTGCCCACATGGTTTAGAGCCTTTGGAACTAATCCACATCAAAACTAGTTTCAAAGTTGCAAGCCAAGAAATGCTCCAGAACATCAGTAGCAAATTCAAGATGCAATTTGACCTTGATGCAGTCCATATCTCTTAGAACTAAACCTATAAAAGTTGTAGAGCTCTTTCTTAGCTTTGAAATGATACCTAAATCACATAAAACGGACATCCATAGCCAAGATATGCTCAAAATATCAAAACTGCTTCTAAACCAGGGATGATGCGCAAATTGTGACTCTGAAGATGAATTTGACCCCCTCAACATACAGACTGGGTTTCATGCTTTGCATATGATTTGAAGCTCTAGATATTAGCTTTTCAAGGAATCAAGAATTTCTCAATTCTGATTTTTTTATCTCAAGATATAATTTTTCTACTAGAACATCACTAATATGCCAGAATCCTGAAAAACAACCAATAAAACTTATAAAATTGGAAATTAAATCTATTTTTAATCAATTAAGTCCAGATATACTGTAAGCGATAAAACATGCTTAAAATAGATCTTTAAGATTTAAAACACATTAAAACATACTAAATGTAAGAGAAATAAATTTAATAAATGTAAGCTTATTAATCCTCTGCTTGTTCTTTTTCTTTTTTTTATGGAAAAAAAAACTGAACTTCTAATATATATTGGGTCCTTATTTTGTTGATAAAAAGTGGAAAAACAAATAAAACCTCTAAAACTTTAACAAAACAACCAAAAGTCCGATAAGCCATCAAAATTTCTGAATAGAACAAGCTCTATCAATTTCACTTCACTTGGCCATATCGACATTCCATCCACAAAATCTAGAAAGCCCAAGCATTTCCACATTTCTTGGCCATATTGAGAAAAACTATCAAGTTTAGTGATAGCACAGATGACAATTCTAGCTCACACCTATTTTGCTCCTAATCAAGAAACACAAGCAAATTTTGAGACAGTGGGTATTATGTCACCAAGAAGAGGCAAACAAATAGAGTCAAACTGAAAGAGTGAAAAGTACATAAGTTTGGATACATCGCAATAGTTCTAATGTGGAGAATATGTGACAGGTTCAAGCATTAATTCTCACTTGAGGCCATTATTTCTTTGTTAAACATGAAAACGAAAGATCGAGCACACAAGATAAGATGACAAAAACTTAATTATTTTTGTGTGAATTTTAAACATACCCAAGAGTTCCAAGGTGCTAGCTCCGTTGGTATATTCCAGTATGAAGAAGCTTGTCTTTGGTCAAACTTAGTTACGTGACTACATCACTTATGTTCATACTTGCTCCAAGATGTTCAACAAAGCAAGTGACCCCAATTTTGAACCTTGAGATCAAGCAGTCTTGAATCCTTTGGAGCTGCCTGTTGCCCTTTTTGTCATCAACAATGCTTATGCCTACCAGTTCTTCATTCCCACGAAGAAGCGTCTTAACAATAATATCACACACATTATTGCACAAAGCATTCCTTACAAAAGTGTGAACGTTTAATCCATCTTGAAATATTTCATCAGTTGATCTTTTTCCAATCAACATCTCTAACAAGAGCATCCCATAGCTACACACATCACCTTTGGTTGATATTTTGCCTTGCATTCCATATTCTTCATAGACATTCACATTCACCAAACTATGAAATACAATAATGGAAATTAAATTTTTAAACTCAAAAGCTATTAGACGAAATTAGAGTTCAAATATATTAAATAAGGAAATGAGGTTAGGTGCACATTACCTAGAGCAGTATAACCAGTTTAGCTTGTCTCATTTTGCAAAGAACCATCCCTAGCTCCTGCAAGAAACCTTACCAGTCCAAAATCACCTAAATGTGCAGTCATGTCTTCATCGAGAAGGAAATTGCTTGGCTTGAGGTCATAATGGACCATTGGAGTCTCACATTGATGATGAAGATAATCCAATGCAAAACCAACATCAATTGCTATGTTGAGCCTCTAAACAAGACCCAAATTCTTTGGTGGTCTTTGATTTGAATCATTATGCTAAAAGGTGTGATGAAGTCGTTTGTTTAGACTTTCATTATTCATGAACTCATAAACCAGTGCATTGAAATAATTACCTTGATAGTTGATACTCGAACAAACTGTGAGTATCTTGACAAGATTCCTATGTCTAATACTCCTCAATGCATTGCACTCGACCATGAAGTTTTTTTAAGCTCTATGTTGGTGGAGATAAAAAAATTTAATAGCAATTAATGTAGTATCACCATCCAACATCCCTTTATATACTACTACGAAACTCCGAGTGTCAATAAAATTGGCAAAGGAAAAGCCATAAATAGGTTTGATGAGATTATGATATGATAACTCGATGAACTCATCGTCTGAGTTACTTGCCATTGATTTGTTCTCCTTTCGTTGTAACCGGCAACAAAGCAACACAAATACAACAAAAGCTGCTAAAAAAAATAAGAGATATTATCAAGAGAATCACTTTCCAATTCTTCTTGAACTTACAGACATTGCACTTGGGTAGGTGAAGTTCAAGTACTCCCCCACACAGTGTGTTGTTTCCTATCAAAGGTACTGCGCTTGCATTCAAAATATCCATTACGATGGAACAACAGCTTTGAGATCATTATAAGACAGGTCTAGAAGGTTCAGGGACTTCCATAAAAAGACCAAAATTCTTGGGATATTTCCAGTAAGTTGATTGTTTGATAAATTCAATACCTGAAGCCCTTTTAATGAGCTCAAGGAAGTAGGAATAATTCTTTGGAATAGGTTTCCACATAAATCTAGCACTTCAAGACTTTGGCAACTGCCAAGAGTGTTTGGGATTTCACATGAAAGTAAGTTGGAAGATATATCAAGTAGCCCAATATTTCAAGTTTCCCACTTGTAGAGGGATCTTCTTTGTGAAACAGTTTCCAGAGAAAAAGATGCCGATGGAGAAAGGTGGAAGGTTAAGTGGTTGTAGAGTTACTGAGCCACTAAGTTTGTTATCAGACATATCCAACGCTATTAGGCTCTCACATTCTCCTAGACTTGGTGGGATGGTACCTTCAAGATTGTTCTGGTGCATGTTTAGTTAACATCTTCAAATTCCCAAACAAAAAAGGAATTTTCCCTGAAAGATTGTTTTGGTTCGAGAATAGATATTTCAACTTGTTCAGGCTTCCAATGCTAGGTGGAATGTGCCTAGATAATTTGATTCTCAAACAAGGAAAGTCATTCTAAGTTGATAAGATGTCCTAGTTTAGATGGAATCTTTCCTGAGATTTTGTTGATTTCCAATGTAAAGACAGTAAGATGCTTTGACAAATTGCCTACTCATGTGGGTATTCTTCCTCCAAAGTAATTCATGTCTAGGGACAACACTTCTAAACTAGTAGTGTTCACCGTAGAGAAAATAAAGTCTTGATCATTTTCCCCTCCACTTCTAATATGTTTGATTTCAATGCTAAAAACCTTGAGATTATTGAGCTTCCCAAGAGAAGGCAAACTTCCAGAAAATTTGTTTCTTCCAGCTATGAATTAAATGAAACTTGTGGCATTGGATATAAAGGAAGGGATGCTCTCAGTGAATTGATTTGCTTCGATGATATTGTCTTTGAAATGAGGCATGTTAACTCCAAAGTCTGCTGGAAGTCTTCCTTGAAGTTGGTTAAACGCTAAAGCCAATGGTCGGTCGTCGAAATCGCCAAAAATAATTCTGGTATCTCTAACAACTCAGAATAAATAAATTTGTAGTCTAGTAGTGAAAACCAGGTCGAATCCCAAAAAAATTTCTTAACCAAAAGCTTCCTGTCAGAAAACTGAAATAAAATGTTGAGGGATTTTCTTGAATTAAAAGCTGAAATAAATTAACTGTAGAAGCAAATCGAAATTAACCAATACTAAAAATGCTCAGTTCATGTTTGATTATCCATTCCAATCACGTAGTCGATCATCGAAAGAAAATATTTCTTCAATTCAAGTAAATAAACAGCACTCTCTTTAAAGCTAAAAAAAACCCTAAGAATTCAGCAATAAAATTAACCAGAAAAAGCTTCAGATTAATTTCTTAATTTTGAGTAACCAGATATTGAAAAGCAATTTCTAATAAACCCAAAATTAGCATTAAGAACAATGAACCAAAAATTTTATTCTAAGTAATAATCCAAAAGCTTGAACAATTTAACCTGTCTTACTTCTCCGTATGAATTAACTAGAAATAAAAGTAATCTTCAATCAATTCATTTGCTTCTAATTGAATTCTTCACCTAAGCGGTTGAAAGAAAATCAAGCAGATTTGTAATTGTATAACTAATTCAACAAATGAGAACAGGAAAATTAATTGCAATAAATCTGAACAACAAAGAAGTAAATACTTGAAATTGAAGAAAGTTTAAGCAAGAAAAATCAATTCTCACAACTGGTGTTGGCAATGGAAATCGTCCCTCGAACTGAACCAGAAAATTACTCACTCATGATTGGAAGAAAAACAAAGAACAATAATAATAGAAGAAAAACTAAAAAGCAAAAAAAAGAGAACTGCCCCTTGGCGGCAGCGAGCTTTTAAACCAAAAGACCAAAAACCTATGGCTAAACTCATAAAAACTCCCTAAACTTTCTATGTTGTTATAAAAGTACCCCAAATAAATAAAAAAAATTAAATAACTATAAGGTTTCAAAGTTGTCAGCCAAGCAATGCTCCAGAACAGCAATAGCAACTTCAAGCTGATATTCGACCTTGATTCAGCCATTATTTCTCAAAACTCAAAGGATAAAAGTTGTAGATCTATTTATTAGCTTCGAAACGACACCTGAATCGCATAAAACGGACATCTACAGCCAAAGATATGCCCAAAAAACCGCAACTGTTTCTGAACTGGCGGTGACTCGCAAATCGTGACTTTGAAGCTAAATTTGACCCTCTTAACGTGTAAACTGGGTTTCATGGTCTGAATGTGATTTGTAGCTCCAGATGTTAGCTTTCCAATGAATCAAGAATCACTTCATTCAGATCTATTTAGCTCAAGATACGATTTTTCTACCGGAACATCACCAATCTATCAATATCCTGAAAGAGTACAACCAAATTAAAACTTGTAAAATAGCAAATTGAATTCACTTTCAATCAATTAAGTCCAGATATACTCTAAGCTACAAAGCATACTCAAAATATATATTTAAGATTCAAAACATATTAAAACATACTAAATAGGAAAGAAATAAATATAATAAATATAAGCTCATCAGCCAAATATGACATATTAGAGAGATTGAACATTGAGTAAGGAATGGAACCTGAAAATTCATTTCTTCCCACTACAAAAGTGGTCAAACTTTTCAACTGGCCAAAAGAGTTAAGAATAAACCCACCCATTGTGTTACTACTTAGAGAGAGCAATTCCATTGAAGATAAGTTCCCTAAGGATGGTGGGATTTTTCCTATTAACCTGTTAGCTGCCAATTCTAGCCATTGGAGGTGTGACATACAACAAAGTTTACTTGGTATGTCCCCGGTCAAAAGGTTCCCATAAAGGTTAAGGATTTTGATCTTAAAGTAACAAGAAATGTTCGGGGAATTACTCCAGCAAGGGAGTTGTTGATTAGATATAAAACTTTCAATCTACCCAAGTCCCAGATGTCTCGTGGAATTTCACGACCCTAGCTGTTGTTTGAAAGATCTAGCACCCTTAGAAAGCTTAGATTTCCAAGATAAGGGGATATTGTTCCTGGCAGTTTGGATGAATCAAGCTCCAAGGCAACAACCCTTTGGCGCCGATGGTTGCAAGTGATACTGTGCCACTGGCACCCCGAAAGGGTGTGGTTCCATGAGTTGGGAATCCCTAATGGATCTTGGGTGATTTTTTCTTTGAACTGCAGGAGTGCCTGTCGATCACTTTTTTCTCTAAGTCGTGCCAAACTTGCATCACCATGATAGCTGAAACAAGAAAGTAGCAAGAGGTCAAAATGAACCAAAACAAGTAGAGCGGTACGACTTGAACGCAACTCCAAATGCATGGCTTGAGTGCAGCTCATGTAATGTCCGCAAAATCCTAAGTAATTAAGCCTCGAGCTATGAGAATTTAAGGTTTAAGAATTTTTCCTAAATTGGGAATTAAGCTCATTGAGTTTGGGAAACACTAAATTAAGTGAGACCGGAGAGTATGATAAGTGTTGAACACTCTCAGAATTTAAAACTTAGCCAGCCATACCCTCCCAATTTCCTATTAATTTAAGCCACCTCCCCTCCAACTCATCACTTAGGATTCTTTCCTCTACCTACTTGTCCCCCACTTTTGACAAATTCTCCCAACTTTCACCAAAATCTTCTAATTTGTCCCCTAATTTTGACTGTTTCACCCACCACCCACACAAGTCTTCCAATTTGTCCCTCACTTGTCTCCTACCCATGTGAATCACATGGATTCACCATTCAAACCCCCTATGGCTGGTCATCAAGCTCCCATTTGCACTCTCTAACACTTCATTTCACTCATCTTCATCTCTCTCTACACTCTCTCACTATATTCTCTCCCACTAAACTCTCAAAACTCTTCCAACTCTTCTCTTCCTTATACCATTCGACCGTAGCTCAATCTTAAGCTTCTAAGAGCTTAAACCAAGTGTTCTTGGTATCTATAAGCTCCTAAGAGCATTCCAAGAAAGAATAAAAAAGAAGATTGAAGAAAGAAACATTTTGTGAAGCCATCAAGTTAATGGAAGATTCGGCCAAGTCTTATTATTGGTGTTTGTGAATGTGAAGCTTGTGTCCTCAATGTTCATAAGCTTTTAAAGCCTTCCAGGGCAAGGAATCAAGTGGCGGTTTGAAGAATAGTCGAGAGGAAGCTTGAAGGAGACTAAGCAACACAAATTCAGTCATACTTCCTTTGTTGAGGTATTATGTGTTGCACCAAGTTTTCTTGGTATATGTAAGCTTTCGAGCTATGATAATGCAAGAATAAACTTGCTAATTTTTTTTCCATTATAGGTTATTGAGCTAGAAACCAAGTTCTAGCTATAACAAGCGAGGAAAAGTAAGAAAAACAAGCTTCTAAAACTTTCGGGAAACAAAGTTGCTAAGGGTTTTGTGGTATGGATTCTTATACTCCTTGAGTATTCGGGCCCTTGGGTGATGGATATTGGATGCCATGTGATCCTAAGAAGGCTATAGAAGACTATGTTTTGTTGCTTAGGCAACTCTGTGCTAGCTAGCTCAATGCAAGCATTACAGCTAGGAATTGAGTCAGCCAACTTAATTCCCAAGCATAAAGAGCTCAAATTTTAAAATGGTTAACCTAAGAAATAAGTACTATGAATCATGCTTGCTATGCCCGTCAGGGGAATAAGGTGTTAAGTGGTGTATATGTTGTGTGCTTCTATGTTTGATTGTGCATGCTAACCCCTGATTATTATTATTATTATTGTTATTGCTATATGTATTATGTTTTCTTTGTCTTAGTGTTTTCTTTGCAGGAGCATGGAATATTGTTCCCATGTTATTCTTGGCTATGTTAGGCTTTGGAAGCCATTAGAATCCTTACTGAGTTTATAACTTACCCGCTCTTCTCTACTTTTGTAGGAAAATGCTTACTTGAAAGACAATAAGGTCAATAGTATTTTGTACTCTTTCTATTGGTAAAGGTTTATGTACATGTGTATTTGCTCAATATTATAAGTGTTCTAAGTGTTATGGGTTACTTATGTAACAAGCTAATAAGTGTGGACTTTATGTGCAAAACTTGGAGTCTAGATTGTGGGAACAAAGTCTCTAAGGTGAAAAGTGTGTTTGGCTCTTTGTGTGGTTTGCCATGTTTACACATGTGCTATGATGTTAGCCTTGTCTAAATGACCAAACTTGTGTTAAAAATGGACTTTAAGAACATTCGGCCATAATATGTGTTAATGGCTTGTACATAGACTGTTGAACTTTTAGTGGTCATGAACATTTTGGGCCTAAGTAATGTTGATGATGAGCTAGAAAATGGAACTCGATATGTTTAAGTGCATATAAGTAGTTATGTGTACTTTTGAATTAGACTTGAGTATGCAAGACATGAGCATGTAAAACAAGTTTTCAAAACTTGAATAGGTGTTTTGGTTGTCATGCATGTACTTGGCTAAGTTGAGCAATGAAATGAACAATTAATTTCCACATAAGTACTAGCTTGTTTCCGAGAGCATGAAAAATGGACCTTAAATTAGTAATTAATGAGCTAGTACTGGTAATGCTCGGGGGTTCATGCTCGTATGTTTTGATAAAGAATAAATGCCCCTTGTGTGGAATTCCGCTGCATGGTTAAGTAATTGGGCCCAAATGGGCCAAGGGCTAAGTTGGGCATGACAACTCAAGACAATGTATTCTGTATGAGTTTGTGGGACTTTTGGGCTACCAAAAGAAGGGAAAGAAGGCTTGGCAACTGAACTTGTTATTGGATCAAGGGTAGCAATAATGACTTAATTATATAGAGGGGTTTTGATCTCGAGTGGGCTAGAAAAATAGGGCAATTATTTTCAAACGGTCATTGTCTCATTGATGCCATTATCATATTGTATTTTTGGCACCAGCATAAGATTTTCAACTCTCTTAATTTCCAAGTTGTTAGGAAAATAATTTCTCAGTCATCATCATTGCATCACACATATCCAAAACAATAGATAAGATTAAACAAACACACACAAATTCAACATATTTTGGCTATTAACTAGTTTATATCAACGGATCAGACAAATCCACTCAGGCAAAATATATAAATTATAGCAAAAGCATACTTTTAATGCTTATACTAGCTTATAACTCCCCCATATATAGTGGTGTAATCATTAAGGGACAAGAAGGCGCCGCCACCTACCAGGATCTTTAAAAAAGCGATAATATGAGACACTAATTTGGTTATTTTGTCAGAAGTTAGGGACCATGTGTAAATTCTGACCCCTGGATATAATGGAAGAATATAAAGATGGGGCCAGTGAGACATTCGCTAAAAGTTATAGGGATCGAATGTGCACTCATTACAAACTTTTTTTGTTACTCATTTTTCTTATCCTAAAACCATGACTTAAATGCAACATTAGCTTTTTGACTTTACTTAATTAACATAGTTAGCCCTCAGATTATGAGTCAGCCTATTTTAGTCATTGAACTTTGTAAACCATATTAAGTTCAAAAGTTTCAAATAAGTCATGTTAAACCTTAAAAAAAATGTCAATGTTTTTTAAAAAAATATGGTTTTTTCTACTTGTTTTTAGTGTGAAGTTATAAACTCTTATATCTTTCAATTTTTTTATTCTAAAACAACTAGAATTAGTGTATTTCTAAGTAATCCACCTTGGAAGGTGGGAAACAACCCTTTAATTTTTTGAATAATTAACTAAATGTCTTTATATTTTACCTGAAAAAGTAATAATAATACTTCCCATTCAAAATTCATTTTTGAAGTCTCTAAATAATTTTAAAGACTTATTCAATTTAAAGTTTGATGCTTCAAGACATCCTCTATGTAAGACATGTTAGCCTCCAGAGTAGCTTGTCTCGAATAGCACCTATAGTAGGATGAAGCAAAGGTCAGGGGGCCCTCCGGAGTATTATTGGGAAAGGGACATCCGACACCCAAGTCAGAATGTGTAAGGAAAATATGTGAGAGCAGTAGGTAAGAAAGTATATGTCTATATCATATTACTTAGGAGCCTCCTAAGTGTATGTAGGGTAGAGGAGATAATTGTTCTGTCTGAATGAAAGAGATTTAGACATGTGGATAGTTGGATTTAGGGGTCCTTCGGTCTGTACCTCAGAGGGGCCATCTCCAACTGGCCTAGGATTAGCAGGCGGTTATGCTCAACAATCAAACCAGGAGGTGTGTGGATGGTCTCTATTAATGGTCCCAGGAGACTGCGTATTTGGCATGTTTCTCTAAGGTTCTTTTAGGGTATCCCAAAGGTGTGCAACACATTAGTCTTTTGAGGGTGGTCAATTCGTTGTCCGAGGATGGTTGGCCTGGTGCCCGAGGGTGATGGTCAAACCTCATTTTTCTGTGGGTACGCTGGCGATAGCCCTTCGGCTATCATGTACCCCCCTCGGATAGAGGAGAAGTTGTATCTTCGGTTCTACCATGCTGACCTTTGTCGAGTGCGTATGGACCTAGGGTTTTTTCCCACCATGAGAGTATTTGATTCCCACCGAAATTTCAATTTCACGGGTAAATGGACTGGCTCCTTCATTTTATGCACTATTAATTTGTTAGCTCAGGAGGCGTGCCTTGATTTGTGTACTGATTGACACGTTTCATCATTTGATTGATTATTTTTTGCATCGGTTATGTTGGTTACGTCTCTTTGACAGGAGGTAGTCATTATGGCATCTTTTGTTTGCCTTCCTTGGGCTATATATCCCCATGTTCGAAGTAGAGGTTCATTACTTCTTATTTTGTTTTTCTGTTTGCCTTCTCTAGGTTGCTAATTTCCTCTCTTCTAGAGTTGGTTCTCTATGGTAAAGCGATTTCTGGTAACTTTTGTAGTGGCTTATTAGCTTCTTTGGAACATAATCAAGTATATGATCTATTCGAAGTTGCTTTTTTATCCTTCTCTATCTTTTTCTCCCATTCCAAAGTAGAGCGTTAGGAATGTGGGATAAAGAGTATAGGGAATTAAAGTTTCAAAGTTAGTACCACTGAGGAGAGTTGGAGTTCACTGAACGCCTATTTAAGTTGTGCTACTTTGGAAAAAGTTAAGAAGTGGTGAACGAGGTTCTTTCACCCTTCGTATGTTAAGACTAGGGTCCCTGAATATGCTGAACTAAGCTATCATCGTTAGGAAGGAGGGGTCATCATTTTTAGATCTTAGCTTCGTAGAAGGAGTTTCTAGGCTTACCCCAGCAAACTACGGAGACCAAGGATCAGGCCAATTCTTTCGAAGAGTCTTGTGGTGAGGATGCAGAGAAGTAACATAAGGACTTTTTTTTTCAACTATATGTACTCTTCTTCTCTTTTGTTCAATAATGTTGTTCATTCTAGTATCATGTTGATTCATATTTTTGCCCAAGTCCTAGATATTTTCTCCTTCAGTAAGGCAAATGATGATAATACTTTTTAGGCATATATGTTTGCCTTCTTCAGAAAATTTCAAGCAATGCTAATAAGTAAAAATTTGCTCAAATGTTTTAAGATTTTGTCAATGATTTGAATGATATTATCACTTAGCATTTGCACAACTTAGAAATTTCTAAGAATAGTATTCCTTCAAAGAGTCCGAACGGCAAGTATTTTTAAACTCTTTTTCTTCAGCGTTTCCGATCTTGAACGCACCAGGCCAAACTTATTTGGTGACCAAATAAGGTCCTTCCTAGTTTTCGTGAAATACACCGTGAGATGGTCTTCGAGGTTCCAATTCAGCTCTTCAGAGAATAGGGTCACCAACTTTGATTCCCTTAGGCTTAACTTTTAAGTTTGTTGTGGTAGCGACTTGCTACTAGAAAGCTCTTCTACAAAGCTCGGCCATTTCCTTGTGTTCTTCTAACATATCGAGTTTGGCCCTTATGTCAAGGTTATTTTCTTCTTCATTGAATACTTGTTTACTTATAGAAGGATTTACTATTTTGAAAGAAATCAAAGCTTCTGCTCCGAACACGAGAGAAAAATAGGTCTCCTTGGTAGCTCTTCTTAGAGTTTTTCGGTAAATCTATTCACTAGGCCACTTTCCATTTGCCTTCCTAAGCTTTTTCTTCAAACCATCTTTTAGAGTTGTATTTGACACTTCCACCTGTCCATTGTTCTGAAGATGTGCAATTGGGGCGAAGTGCAACTTTATGCCGAGGTTAGTGGTAAACTCTTAGAAACCTTTGCCAATGAATTGGGTGCCATTGTCCGTGACTATCACCCTTGGACAGCCGAACCTGCATACGATATTTTTCCAAACTAATTTTTGGATATCTTTGGCTAATATTGTCACCAAGGGTTTTGCTTCGATCCATTTAGTGAAGTAATCTACTGCAACAATGCAATATTTGACCCTTCCTGATGTAGTGGAGAGTGGACCAATTAGATCGATTACCCATACGGTGAAGGGGCAAGGATAGTTGGCCGATGTCACTACTTCGAAAAGTGTTCTTTGAACGGGTGCATGCCATTGGCATTTATAGCAATGCTTGACGAATTGACGAGCATCCTTCCTTATGGTGGACCAAAAATATCCCCATCGAAGTAATACTCTAGCCAGGGCATCTGTCCCGATGTAGGATCCACATATCCATTTATGGACTTCTTTCAACACAGCTTCTGTGCCCTTTTCATCAACACATCTTTGTAGGCTATATAATTCTTTTCCAATTGAGAAATATCTTCCTGACCTCCTCTATACCTTCGCCACTTCCCGAGGGTCATTGGTCAAAGAGTTACTGGTTAGGTATTTCTTTATTGGATCTTTCCATCCTTTCTTTGTGATTTCCATCGCCATAATGGCTATGCTTGGGGAATTGAGCACCTCGGTGGGCTATTTTTATTTGGCTAATACATCTGCTTCCATGTTCTCTTTCTGAGGTACCTTCTCAATTTGTACTTTATCAAATCTCATAGTCAATTCTTTGATGAGGTGGTGATACTTTGTTAGCTTCAGGTCCTTGACCGTACTCCTTTGTCAATTGTCAAACTACTAACTGCAAGTCGTGTAGGCCATCAAGGATTTCACGCTAACCCTTCTTGCCAACTATAACCCGTTATAAGAGCTTCATATTCGACAATGTTATTGGTGGCTTGAAATCCAAATTTGATGGACTTTGTAGTTTCCATACCCTCATGTCCTCGTATTATTATATCGATGCCTTATTCAGATCCTGATGCACCATCGATGAAAAGTGCCAATTCGAGCTCTTCACCTCTAAGGTCTTCCAACACATTGTTGTTCTCTGGCAGTTCAACTATAAAGTCTGCTAGAGCTTGAGCCTTTATCGCTTTTCTTGGCTCATAAATGATGTCGTATTCCCCGAGTTTTATACATCTCTTCGACAATTGCCCCAAATTATCTACCCTTTTCCTGATATCCCAAAGAGGCAAATTACTTCTTACTATGATGGTTGCCCTTAAAAGTATTGCCAAAGTCTTCTACTTGCCATGACTAAGGCAAAAATTGCCTTTTGCAATGTTGGGTACCTTACCTTGGCCCCATGCAAAGATTTACTGACGTAATACACTAGCAATTATTTTCCACCTTCTTTCCTAACAAGGACTAAACTTACAGCTTTCTCACTAACGGCTAGATAAAGTATGAAGGGTTCTTCGTCCTTGGGTTGCCAAAGTGTGGGTAAGCAGGCAAGGTAATTTTTCAGCTTATCCTAAGCTTTTTAACATTCCTCATTCTAGGGATATGGTTCGGCGTCGTCCCCATCATCGGTTTTTTATGCCTTAGTCAATAATTTGAAGAAAGGTCGACAATGATCTCCATATCTGGATATGAATCTGCTAAGTGCAGTTATTCTTCCAATGAGCCCTTGTATGTCTTTAATAGTTGAAGGCGTTCAAGATCTGAACAGGGTTTTAATTTTTTCAGGGTTAGCATTTATGCTTCTCTTGGATACCATGAAACCAAAGAACTTGCCAGCTGTTACTCTGAATACAAATTTTTTAGGATTAAGGGGACTGCGGAATGCACGGAGCTGCTGGAAGGTTTCTTATAAGTTTGTGATGTGGTTGCTTGATAGTTTGCTTTTAACTATCATATCATCAACATATACTTCCATATTCCTGCGAATTTAGGTGTCAAACACCCTGTTCATCAACCTCTAATATGTGACTCCTACATTCTTGAGGTCGAACAACATTCTTACGTAGCAATATGTTCCTACGTCAGTTATGAACACCAATTTTTCCTTGTCTGTGGGGTTCATCCAAATTTGGCGATGCCCACTGAATGTGTCGAGGAAACTAATAATTTGCATTCGGCAATGGAATCCACAAGCCAGTCAATTGAAGTTCTTTTGTTATAAACTGATTATTACTTGTTGTTTGTCTAACATATATTTATTCGTAAAAGATCATCTGCATAGTTTAAGAAAAAACATATACTTAGTGCAAAAAAACATAGTAAATATTCTTATGTTTGTTCTCAGACTACTAGTTTCATGCTCTTTTATTTATATTCCTTTTCAGTTCCTATATATTTTTTATGTATTGTTGTTTGTTCTTTTATTAAATTTGTTTCTTAATCATCAGTTTCTCTTTGTTCTTTTATCCTTCCCTGTTTGTTCTTATGCATGAAGTATATGTTCTTTTATGTATTTTAGTTTGATTTATTATGAAGTATCTGTTTTTTGATATGTTCCAATTTGTTCAGTTTGCTGAAACAATTTTTTGTATGTTTATTTTTTTTAAGATAAAAAACCTATTATTTTATCTTTCCTATACTTTTGAAGAATTAATTTTCTTTCCTATATTTTTTTTTTTGGAGTTATCTATTATTTAAGCTTTCCTTTTGTTCTTTTGGCGTAACTGTTTATTCTTATAAAGACATTATTAGTTCTCATGCTCTTTTCTTTTTTTTTTTTTGTGCTCTTTTCCAGTTTGGCGACAGAGGAGATGAGGAAAGTCCAATGATGAAGGGGAAGGAGCAAGTCCAATGAAGGAGGAGAAGGCAGAAGAAACGAGAGGAGGGCGGTTTGTGAATTGAAAATTCTAACAATTTAGCCTCAACTAGTTGTCAAAATCAAGTCTAAATCATTGCAATATTGTGACAATTATAATAGTCAACACCTAGGTAATGTACTTAACCTTTGATCTTACCATATGTTCTGCTATGATATAAATCATCGTAGAAGTCCAACCCATATTTTCCCCAAAATTTTCAGAAATACCCATGCCTTTTGTTTAACTTTTCCTACTATTTTGCCTTAATAGGTTGGTTTTTTCCCATGACTTACCCTCAATTTTTATTCATCCCTACAATTTTCCCATGATATGCAAATCAGTGACTAAATTGCAAAACATTAAAAAATTTATGTAAAATTATAAATTATTGAAAAGTTTAAGGTCCGTTTAAATAATTATTCTTGACAACTAAAATTAATTTTTTAAAAATTTTGATATCTAATTTTTATGAATATAAACATTTTAAGGGTCCAACGTTGAAATTTTTTCAAATTTCTATTAATATCATTAAACCCATTAAATATAAAGATATTCTACTTTTTAAATATAGAAACCCCTAAAACGGAGGGGTTTAGGTGTTTAGGGTTTGGATTAAGGTTGAAGTGTTTAGGGATTAGGGTTTAGTATTAAGGGATTAGAGTTAAGGTTTAGGGGTTTAGGATTAGGGTTTAGTGTTAAGGGGCTAAGGTTAGGCTTAGGGCTAAGAGGTTTAGGGTTTAGTGTTGAGGGGTTAAGGTTAGGGTTGAGGGATTGAGGGGTTTAGGGTTTGGTTTAGGATTGGAGTGTGTAGGGATTATGATTTAGTGTTTAGGGGTTAGGATCTAGGATTTGAAGTTAGGGTTAGGGTTTAGGGTTTAGGATTAAGGTTAGAGGTTTAAGCATTAGGGTTAAAGTTAGGGTTTACGGTTTTAGGGTAAGGGTTTAGGGATTAAGGTTTAACGGGTTAAGGTGGGATTTAGGGATTAGGATTAAGGCTAAGGTTTAGGTTTTAGGGTTAGGGTTAGGGTTAGGGTTTTAGGGTAATGGTTTAGAGATTTATGGTTAGGTTTTTTGGTTTTGGGATAAGGATTTAGGGTTGAGGGTGTTGCTACAATTTTCCTATGTTACACACTTACAATTTTAATTGTAGCAAATCTTTCACAAATTTTGCACCCAAAATTTCCTGCCTTTTTATTTGAGATGATTTAAACCGTCAATACAGAATTATTGCAAAATCTCATGTGCTTCTCCGTGAGTTGGATGCACCCGATCCATATCCAATGAAAGTGAAAACGAGATGAGCAGTTTCGTTTATCGATTGCTTCTTGAATACTAATACCTTTGTCGTAGACTTCATACTGTCTGCGACCATCTTCCACTCAAAGTCTAAGGAATGGTTAGGGATGGCAACAGAATGGGTAAGATTTGCGAACCACGGATATCCACCTGTGACGGACAGGTAAATGGGTGAAAATACCTGTGAAGGGGTAGGCATGAGTAGTAAATTGCACCCATCTGGCGAGCATGAGTGGGTGATGGATATGGGGTATCCATCATGGATAAATCTGCCCCGTCTACTCGTGAAACCTGCCAAATATATGAAATATCAAGTTCATCCTTAACATAAGTGTCACCTATCCTAATTAGCTAAATGGCTAATTTAGTAATTTCCCCTCATCAGCTTCAATCGCTTCTGCCCTGTGGCTTCGCTTCACCGATTCATTTGAAAATTGGAGTTGGACGTTAGGTTTGGGAAATTAGGACTGGGAGGTCTCGATTGCTCATTTGCTCATGACTGCCGCTGCACACAAAAATATGATACTCAATCAACTGTCTAGCACCGGCAGCATCACGAAGAGATTGTGAAGAAATCAAGCTGCAGAGGACCAGAGGTGGGTGACCAGTCTCAGGCAACACATCACTGGCACGGCCAGACGACGACATTTCCTTATGAATCGGAGGGGAGAACGGTGGGAAACTAGGAGTAACGGCAAATCAGAGAGGAAAACGCCTGATTAGAGGTTGGCGATGAGAAACTAGGCCAGCTCAAAACAGTGACCATTTGTGCGGGCAACGGGTGAAGGTTGTAAGAACAGTGGTCATGTTTAGAAGCTTGGTTTACCTAATGACCAGATTCCTCTATTTTTCTTCTATTAGCTCACTGCCCTACACCAACTTGCCTTGCCTTGCCTAGCCCATCTCTAATTCTTTGACTTCCATTCATTTTCCATTACTTCCAAATGCTTGTTTCCATCCCTTGCTCCATTGATCTCATCACTGAGTTTACACCTCATTTGATCATAACTTCTCCAATTGCTTCCAACAATCTACCTTCTGCACAATACACTTCTCTTACTAAGAACTTAATCTTTCTAGCTACTTCAGTTCAATTGTCAATTTCTAATCTAAATTAAACTGGGAATGTGGCCTTCGATTTATTTATTTTTAAATATATATATTGTTTTTCCATGAAGTATCTTCACCCATTTAGTAGGATTTTTTTTTTCATTTATCACCTCCAGTCTCCAGAAACCTCAATTAGGCTGGGACTAAACCAATTCTTTTTATTACCAACAAGTTAGTTGTTTCTTTGTTTCCATCATGAAATTTCTAATGGACTCAAAATTGAGGTGCAAATTTAAGAAATTTGCTTCTTATCAATTTGGTTCTAAAGAAATAGCCAAAACCGTGGGTAATATAGCCTAAACCACGGATTACCTGTGGACATAGATTATCCATGGGTTGCAGGTGTGGGTGATAGCGGATAGGGGTTTTCCGCGCCTGATCCCCTCCATTGCCAAGCCTAGGAATGGTGCGTATCCCACCTCAATTTGTCCCTCGCCCCTGTGACAAGTGGGTGATATATAAAAACTCCCCCAAAGTTTGAGAGGAAGTAAAATTTAGTCAATTTGTTCCTAAATCCTACACTTTCACGCTTTCTTTTCTTTTCTTTTCTTTTTTTCATTTAAACGGAAGAAAAATTAATAATTTCAACTATCTATTGACTATTTAGTAGATTGTTTCATTTACTGCATGACATATATTTAACAGTTGAATGTGGATTTCAAAGTTAATTAAGCAAGCAACTAATAAAGCATAGGTTTCTGAAATAATATGTGACAAACTGCTTTTTTATCCAAACCTTAAGGATATTTTCTGTGATTTAGTTTCTGAAATAATTAGGTGCCGATTTAACTCAAACAAGTCACGTACATAACGTTATTTCAATTATTTTACGCCACATAATTTGAAGAAAAAATTCAATTCGTATTTGTAATTATAAGTTCAATTGGAATGATTGCTTATATGAGATTCTCTATATTAGGAATCCTGCACACACTATACATATGAATCGCGCATCATACAACAATCTATGTCATTATTCGCGATCATCACGCCATCATTTGTAGGCTCAATCAATCATTCCATAGCTTCTGAGGTAGTTTTATTATTATTATTATTATTATTATTCCGATAAAACAAGACCCAGATGGGTGATTTATTGATCAAGAATATTAAGAGTGCAGGGGCATTTCATCTCTAAGAAGATCTCCCGAAAGACCCAGATGACTGATGAATATAACTACGAAACTGCGACAACTTCCTTTTTTTTTCGAAATTCTGCAACCAGTTTTCTAGTCCAGTACAATATTGGCAAAGCATACATGCAAGTCATATTCTATACTAACACTTGGAGAAGAACACAAAAAATGACAAGAATTTTGTCCTATAAAAACCACCAAAACAAATTGGAATCCGCACCTCTCAAATTCAAATATTCACTTGTACATTCCCACCCATACACTGGCTTCTACACAACAAGACAACTACCTTTCCTTGGCTATGGCTTCTCTCGTTAGTTTTGGCTATTTACGCCTCCCCGGCCCTCTCCCTCAGCCACGACAGCTACATGCTGCAGCGGCACGACTAGTGGATGGCCGAACACGGCCGCTCCTATGCTGATGCGGCTGAAAAAGGCGCGGCGGTTTGTCATATTCAAAGACAACGTTGAGAAGATTGAGGCTTTTAATAATATATGGTGTGGAGAAAGGGTACAAACTTTGTGTCAATAAATTTGCAGATTTGACCAACAAAAAATTCCGGCCGACTCACACCAGATACAAGGCTAGGTTGACATTGAAACCCAGAACTTATCATCATGGGAGCATGTCTGCAGTTCCAACTTCCTTGGATTGGAGGACAAAAGGTGTTGTTACCCCTATCAAAGACCACGGCGATTGTGGTTAGTAATAAAATCCCTTCTTTGTGCCAAGGGTTTTAATTGTTTTTGATACCATAGTTTCACTTTTAGTACATTTAAGTGCCTTATAGAAATTATTTTGATACATGTACCACAGAAAATGGGTGCCATAATTAATTTTCGTGGTACTCATGTATGAAAAGAAAATTCATGCACCATTAATTTTTTTTTCATTAACCATAAAAGATAATCGCATCTTTAGCCTAATTTGGGACATTATAAGGAGGTTTAGCGTTCGACTCTGGCCTCTTCACTGGTTCCCCAAAATGCTTCTAAATAGAAAAAAAAAATCGCATTTCATCCACGTTTGTTAACTATGTATACTCTTTTTTTGTTTAATAACTATTTATCATTAATAAAGTTATCTTTCGCTGAAAAAAAAATATGAAATTCTTTAAATATAAACAGACGGCTCGTAGGTCATTTTCGGACGTCGACGTCGACTGTTCCTTTCTTGCCAATTTTTTGGATTTAATTAAAACTCCAAAACTATTCTATTGTTATATATCATTAATTGTTTTCTTTCTTCTTATATCGTTTCAAGGACCAAATGGATGACAAAATTAGAAGATAGTATTAAATACATACAAGTGCAGTAAAATAAAGTCAACTAATGGCACGGAGTAAGTACCTTTATGCAAAACTCGATTTTCATAAAAAAATTATAGGAATAAATACAATTTAACCCGTGAGGTTTAAGTAAAATTACACTTTATCTCTCCTATTTCAAAAATATATTTTGCTCTTACCTTTTTAATGCAGTTCGACAGCAACTTCTAAAATATTAATTTAGAATGTACAATATTTATCTTCAAGTAATTTTAATCTATATAGTACTTTTTTATAGTTAATTGATATTTGAAAAAAGTACTATTTTCATTTACAGAAAGAAAAAAATTAATAGTTTAAAATATTTATTAATTGTAAAAAAATATTATACAGATTAAAATTACCAAAAAATATCTTTCATAATGTCTAAATTAAAATTTAAAAAGTTACTATCGGACTATATTAAAAAGATAGGGGATAAAGTATATATGTATGAAGTAGAAGAAGCAAAGTGTAATTTACCTAAAATTAGGGGCAAATTTTAATTAACCCTAAATTATATGTGCTGCACCTTTTGGTATAATTATTAAAAGATGTATCATTTGGATTATATTTTATTTGATTTTTATATTCATATAAAAACATTTCCAGAAACATCTAAAACTACTGATCCTTTCGAAAATTAATTGAGATGTTTTCTTAATTAAATTTAATAAAAAGCTAATATGAAAATAAAAAATAAACTATTCTTAGTTTTTACTCAAAATAATGAATCTGTCAACCAGAGAGACGGAAGGAGTATGTGTTACTATCTCCCTTAATTTGGTTAACCACAATTTGAGTTCTTGTCATGTTTCAAAATTTGTAAAATTTTTTTTAAATTCTACCAGTTGTAAGGAATAAAGAATTTTTATTTGATATTTGGACACTAATAAGTTGAATATTTTTAAAAAAAATATTTAATTTTTACAATTTTTTTCATGCCAAACTTGAAAAAAAAAATTTATAAGAAAAACTAATTTTCTAAACATTTTAAAAATATATTTTAAGCTTCTCAAATTGCAGATCTTTAACTGATAAGATGAGTGAAAAAAAAATCAACAAAATTGAGAATAATGCATTAAATAACTAATTATATATTAACTTGATTTTTATAATCATATAAACATTTTCAGAAACGTCTAAAACTACTGATCCTTTCCAAAATTAATTGAGATTTTTTTCTTAATTAAATTTAATAAAAAGCTAATATATATATATATATATATATATATATGAAAATAATAGTAATAAAAACTATATTTAATTTTTACTCAAATAATGAGTGTGTCAACCAGCTGAGGGACGGAAAGAGTATATATTTGTTGCTCGCTTCTTTTGGTTAAGTACGAATTTGAGTTCTTGTGAATCTTGTGCGTGTTTCAAAAATTGAAAAAAATTCTGAATTCTACTAATTGTACGGAAAAAGAATTTTATATGATATTTGTCAATATAAATTGAATAATTTTTACAAATTCTTTTCATACTCAACTTGATAAAAGGGAAATTTTAACAAGAAAAAATTAATTTTTTTAAACATTTTAAAAATATCTTTTGAGCTTCTTAGATTGTAGATCTTTAATTGATATATAAGATGAGTGAAAAATTTTAAAATCAACAAAATGAGAATAATGCATTAAATGACTATTTATATAATCTCTTAAGGAAAAACCTTTTAGATTTATTGAGGAAAAATATGGGGTGGAGATCGGTACCACCAATACTCTATTTACTTGTTAAGTACTATTATTAGTTTTTTTTATCGAAATATTATTAGTAATTAATTAGTTTGATAATGTAATAGGATGCTGTTGGGCGTTTTCGGCGGTGGCGGCCATCGAATGAATAACGGCTCTCAAGAAAGCCAAATTAATCTCCCTCTCAGAGCAAGAACTCGTCGACTGCGACGTCAACGGCGAGGACGCCGGTTGCTCCGGCTGCGTAATGGACAGCGCCTTTGAGTTCATCATATCCAACCGCGGCCTCACCACCGAGTCCAACTATCCCTACCAGGCCACCGACGGCACCTGCAGCAAGCGCAAGCCAAGGCTGCCACCATCTCCGGCTATCGAGACGTCCCGGCCAACAGCGAAGCAGCCCTCTTGCAGGCGGTGGCACAACAGCCAGTGTCGGTGGCGATCGAGGGGAGCGGCTTCGACTTCCAGTTCTACAGTAGTGGAGTTTTTGGCGACCAGTGCGGGACAGATCTCGATCATGCCGTGACGGCGATTGGATACGGGACGGCCGCCGGTGGAGAGAAGTATTGGCTGCTGAAGAACTCCTGGGGGAAGCGCTGGGAAGAGAATGGGTACATGAGGCTGAAGAGAGATGTGAAGGCAAGAGAAGGGCTCTGTGGTGTTGCCATGAAAGCTTCTTATCCTCTAGTGTGAAAAGAAAATGATTATGGAGAATTTTAGATTTTAGAAAAAAAAAATATTCTCGAGTGTAATTAAGAAATGAAATTATGATTAATTACAGGTCATGTAACATTAAATAGTTTATTACAGGTAGCTTGTAAGTGTGACTAATTTTGAGGTTTGTGTGTTGTTTTGGGTTGTTTGTAATATTCCTTCCAAAGTGCATGTAAAATTAAGTTCATAAATTAAAAAAAAAAGATTGTATGTTACTCCATCTGTCCCAAGACTATTGTAATATAGTATTTTATTTTAGAAACTCTCAAAATCTTTACAATATTTTTATGTTTAGCAAAATAATTTACCATACTATACTTCAAATTAAACTATCATTTCAATATTAAACTTTTTCAACTTTTTTGGTTTATGTATAAAAAGTTACGGAAAAAGTTAGAAACAACACATAAATTTTTTATATTTTCTTAGTCTGTATCAAACTAAATAGTTTAATATATATGGGACGTCAATTGGGGGGCTATAAGATTGGAAAACTACAAAAACTCCACATGGAATGTATTCTGTTCCATCATATTTTGGGAAATATATTATTACATCTCCCAATTTTTCTGATATCTGCAGCCACCTGCGGCCACACCCCATTCTTTCATTTTGGACATTAAAGTTAACACTGCTAGCAAGATCCTTAAATGTCAAATGGAGAATATTGTTAACCAGAAAGAGCGTATAGCCAACACAAAAGATTGAATGTGTGGTGTTTTTCAAGAGTTAGTAAAAATATTTTTTTAATAAATCATCACATTCAATAATTTCTATTTGGTAAATCATCATATTTTAATCATGTGTATTTTAATATGGTATTTTTTGTTTGGCACTCCATTAATAACTTAGGCTTTAAATGTCCAAAATAAATAATGAAGCTGTAGCATGTAGGTTCCCGAAAACCTGGGGCAAATAGTATGTCTTAAAATAGAGGGGGCAATCGTAAGCGAGGCCAAACATGAGAGAGATTTTGTAATTTATGCCTTTAAAATTTATCACACTTTCATCACCTCCAAAATTCGGTACTTCCTAGGTTGGGAAATCATTTTTTTTCTCTCCTCTTCTTTTAAACACTGGTATGAAAAGAACCTGTTTTTTTTTTAATAAAAGTTCGACGATCACATACAGTGTGAGAAAAGTAGGCGGAAACAGTATGTTCCAAACTTAAAGGGTCAAACTAGAACAATATCGAACCTTGAGGGTGTGATGGGCTCATATTTTAATTGTATTCTGGCCCAATAAATTACTCCCTCCGTCCCATAAATTTTGATACATTTGACTTTTTGTTGTATTTGACTCAATTTTATTCATATTATTATTTGTTAAAAAAATAAAAATATATATATATTTAGAAACTACATATCTTGAATTATCATTCATATACAAAGATTTTATATTTATATATTAAAATGTTGAAAATAAAAAATTATAGATTAATTACTAAAAATAAATAGAGCAAAATTTTTGAGACGGAGTGAGTACTTGTTAAATTTCTCCAATTATCAATCAAAATCATTGACGTACACAAGTCAGTAAAGGATGCACATAATCGGTAGCTGACGTTTCCATCCGTGATCAACTCTTTCCGAAATCTCCCACGAATTAAAAACTTGTACACTTGACCTTTGACCGTAACCCAATATTTGGATGATAAAGTATTTTCAGAATTAAGGTGGTAAAATTTGACCCACCCTAAAAATATGGATCAACTTACCCAAAATCAAAACCTAACCTGACCTAATTTGATTATAAAAATCAATGATCCCGAGCATTACTAAAATTTGGTAATTTTTCAACACACAATTTATCAAAGGTTAGATTGTTGATAACAGTTACCAATAATTAGATCATTGGTAACTTTCTAATGGCTTACACTGTTAGTACTTACCAATACAAATAACCGTTGATACGGCCTAAACCGTTAGAAAGTGAAAAAAAAAACTTATTTTGAAACAACATGGGAATTGTGGGACTAAAGTAAGATTTATTTTCCCTTTTTTAAATTATAAAATTCACATGCTACTCCCCCCTCTCCTCTCATATATCTCTTCCTTTTCTTCTGCTTCCCTCTCTCCCTTTCTCCAGACACATCGTATCTTCTTTTCTTCATGGGTTAATTACAATTTACCCTTAATATTTAGGTGAAATCACACTTTGTTCTCTCCTATTTAAAAAATATGTGTTTTATCCACTACCTTCTTAATACAATACAACAAGAACTTGAGAAATCTTGATTAGACTATACAGTTATGATCTTCAAGTAATTTCAATCTGTATAGTATTCTTTTGTAATTAATTAACATTTAAAATATTATTTTAAAAACTGAAAGAATTACAGAAAGAAATAACTAATAATTTAAAATATCTATTAACTACAAAAAAAAATACCATATGGATTGAAATTACTAGAAAATAGCTACCGTAATATCTAAATTAAGATTTAGAAGATGTTGTCAAACTGTATTAAAAATGTAGGGATAAAATGTATATTTCTAAAATAGAATGAGTAAAGTGTAATTTCACCTAAAACTCAGAAAGCAAATTGTAATTATTTCTTTCTTCATCCATCCTTCTCTTTTTCTCCCATATCTCGTCCATTTTCTTCTCATTTTTCTTCTTCTCCTCTCTCCCACACAAACATCAGATTCTGGGTTAGAGTGGTGCCACTGCCTCACGGATGTGTTTTTCGGCAATGCTGGCGGTGGTCGGAAAATTTTTTTTCTCAGATTTTTTTTGTTTATATGTTTAGATTCCTTGTTTTCTCTTCTTTAATTTTTTCTAAAGTCACTTTTTTTAAAAATTAATTTTTTTTTTTTTTTTTGTATATGTTGCTTCAAAGTTCTACATCAAAGGATTTTTTTTCCAAAAATTTGTTTTAATTACATGATTTTGATCCTTTTGTTCTTCTCTTTAACTTCTTCTAAAGACATTTCTTCAAAAAACACAACTGATTTTCATAAATCAAGCTTGAAAGTTTTAAAGCCCATTATTTATTTATTTCTTTATTTTTTTGTTTCTGGGTTTTTCATTGTATTTTTTGTACTTTTACTTTGGAGGGTATTGCTGGCGGGGTGAAGACTAGTTGAACGGATCTGGCAATGGTGGCGGTGGTGGCCGCAATTGCAGCGTTGGGGTTGGTTGCTTCAGTGCCTGTTGGTCGCTCTGGATTGTAGTGTCCAAAACAATGCATGTCTCTGGATTTGTGTCTAGCATTGTTTATCTCTTATTTTCTTATTTTATTTTTTCTTTATTTTTTACTGTGCTTATTTTCCCTATTTTTGTAGGAGCATGGGAGCTATTGGATTGTGGTGTCCTAAATAATGCTACTGGATTTTTGGTGGATAAAGCCGACAAGAAGATCTCCAACATCATAGCACAATAGGTTCAATTCTACTTTTGCGCTGTCTTTTGCTGGTTCGTTGATGATGTATGTAGTGGAGAAAGATTTTGTTTATGTTGTGCTTAAGATCAACATGGAAAATTTGTAGTCTTTCTTCGTTTTTTGGCCGGCTAGTTCAATTAGTAATTTTTTAATGAAAAAAAGCTCTGTCTTCATTATTTTAGATTATTTCATTTAATCTGTAATTTATTTTTTTATTATACTTTTATTTTATTGCAATATTTAGGTTCTTTCTTTTAGCTTTGTGTAATTTTAAGTTATTTCAAATTTTCTAGGAATTCTTGTAATGTTTGTTAGGAAAACTTTTTAATCTTTTCTTTTCAAAATAACAATTTTTTGCATAAATGAAAGCAATTTCTTTTTAAAAAAATAAAAAACAGTTTCCAACGGTAACACGTTGAAAACTACTTTAATTGTTTTTAATATCATGAAATTTACCAATGGCTCCAGTCATTGGTAACTTTACCAACAGTTAAACACATTGATAGATGCCAACGATTTAAGCCATTGATAAAAAAACTAAACCATTGCTACAACTGATCAATTTTAGATAGTTGGTAATTAACAATGGTTTCTTTTACCAACAAGAAAACATTGAAAATTACCAATGACTGAATATTTAGCCGTCGGTAAAAACACTTCAAACGCATTGATTACCAACAATCTCACATTCGTAAATTTGAGACCATTGGTAATGGTTGTAGAAAAACAACCTTATTTTAGTAGTGAACTTGGTTGCACCAACCTGATCTGAACCCGAATCCGATTAAAGTGAAACCCTAAAAAACCTATAACCCAAATGACCCCAACCCGAAATACCCGAACCTAAAATAACTTGGACTCAAATTAGACAAAACTCGAATTGGCCCGAACCTGAAATGATTTGAACCCGAGACTTACATGAGTCAAACCCGAAAAGACAAGAGTCTAAACCTGACAAGACCCTATTTTAACCCAAATAAACATAAAATATATGATTGGCAGATATTTAAAAAATTATGATTTTTTATATATTGATTATTTATCTAAATTGTACATTAACTATGGCTATGCAATTTAAGAAGTTCAAAAAATGCTTTAAAAATATTTTTTATTTAGGTATCTTCTAGAATTTGAATAATAAATTAATAAAATAATTTGTCTTGGCTTGTTTAGGGGTCTTCTATGATTTATTGGTTAAAAAGTCTTAATAATTTTCAGTATTCTCAATTTTGGTAATCTCACTAATAGTGATTAGCTTAATTTGATAATCTTAATCTGAAAGGAATTATTTCAACATAATCCAATAAAGCAACTAAATCAAACTTCAATTTTTTATAATATGAAGGAGTGAAGGACTCCTATTTATACTAAGGAAGACATAAACATGAATAATAAGATTTGGAGGGATTAAGCGCCATCTAAATCCAATTTAAAGATGTTTATATCTGTTAGGATATAATTTGGCTATAATTGTATTTTAAGTCCAACAAAACTCTTAGACTAACGTTCTGGTCCCCAATTTTATGTGAATTTTCAATTTAGCCCAATCTTTCCAGGGTTTGTAGAATTAGTTATGACTTTATGAAATTGTCAGAATTTGTCTAGAATTTCTCAAAATTACCTGATTTACCTCAAATTCTTGAAAGTTGACAGATTTACCGTAAAGTTTTCAATTTTGCCTAAAACTTTCTAAAAACCTCTAATTCACACCCAAACTCTTCTATTTCGCCTACGTTGACATCAATTGACCTCTAGGGTCTCTAAACTTTTCAAATCTTTGCATCAAAAATCAAATTCTTTAATTTGAATTTTATCAAATTCTAAATTCTAAATTAAAAATTGAATCAATTCAATCATGCCAACCTATGCACTAGTAACATGATTAAACTCAAATCTGACCTAAAACCCAGATAACCTGACCTGAAGTTACCTGAAACTGAAATTGATCTGACCTAAATTAAACTCAAACCTGAATAAACTAGACCGGAGTTGGAAATCTACTCAACCCAAACCCAAATAACCCAACCTAAACCCGAATTAATGCTAACCCAATTGAACCTAAACTTGAATGACCTGACCCAAACCCAACTCAATCCACCTAATTGCCATCCATACTTAGAATTAAGATTATAATAAACCAATCACAAATATATGGTATTATCATCTAAATCAAACCTATCAATTTTTAAATCAATTGAAAATTTTTAATATTTTTTTCTGATAAAGACATTTTTGTTTATTGTTGACACCCAATTTCGTCCGGCCATTAAAAAAAATTTTCATTAAAAAATTAAATTAAATATTAATTAAAAAAATTTATTTATTTATTTATTATTATTATTATTATTATTATTACTAAAAAATTTAATTAGTTTAAAATATATTTTTGTTTTCAGAAGATTTGATTTAAAAAGATATATATGGGTATATGTGTATGTTTGAAGTAAAAGTTAAAACTCCATAAATGACAAAATTAAAAAGTTTGAGGTAAAAATGACAAAATTGAGAAGTTTTGGAAAAAATTGACAAATTCTGAAAGTTTCAGGAGCTTTGCGTAATTTTTCGCATCAATTTTGGGCCAGACGGACGTTTCTGGTCCAAATTGACAGAAAACGACAAAATTGTCAGAATCAGAAGCTTCTGATACTTATCTAGAGGATAAGAAACGTAAAGGACTGAAACTGTCATTTTACCAATTTAAGAGATAAGTTTTGATTATTTTTATTATTTAATTAGGAACAGTTCAGCCAAACTTTCTCTATAAATAGGGGTCCAAATTTGATGCTGGACACAGAAAAAAATAGAAAGAAAGCTTGGAGCTCCGTTTTAGAAAAAGAAAAAATTACAGCCCTTGTCCCTGCCCTCTCTTCTCTCATTCCAGACGCCCAAAAACTTTTCTTTTCTTTCATTCCAGCCACCATCTTCCCCCTCCGCGCTCTTCTCCCGTTTCACTACGTCACCGACGTTTCTCGCTGTCCCTTTGTCACCGTTGCTCCCCCGCCATCGCCGTCGCCCCCACGCCGTCGCCATCACCCTCCGCCGCCGTCCGCCGTCGCAACCCTCGCCCGCCGCCCGTTTCTCTTCCTCCTCCGGCTGTCCTCCGCCGTGCTCCCGCGCCGCCGTCGCCCTGCCCCGCCCCCGTCGCCTCGCCGCCCCTTCGCCTGGCCCACCGTTGCACCAGCTGCCCCCCCCCCCTTGCGCGCCCGCATCGCCTCTGTTTCGCGTTTCCAGAAATTCAAATTTCAATTACTAAGGGTACAACTCCCTTTTAGTCCTCTATCTTTTCAATTTATTTCACTTTGGTCACTAACCTTTTATTTTGATCTTGCAGAATTAATTACTAACTCTTTTAATTTTTACTTGTTTATTTATTTTTTTATTATTGTTATTATTACTAACCCCTTTTTTTTTTATTATTGTTATTAACTCACTAACTTACTAACTTTACTAACCTTTTATTATTATTATTGTTACTAATTTACTAACCTTTTATTATTGTTATTATCATTATTAACATCTAACTTTTCTAACTTTTGCTAACTTTTATAATTCATGGAAGGTTATACCTCCTATTTATTTATTTTTTTAAGTGGATGGTCAAAAAGCCCCACTTTATTTATTTATTTATTATCTTTTAATATTCCTTTATATGTTTACATGTGTTATTTTATGCATTTTTTTATGTCTAAACTAAAAAAAAAACCTCCCCTTTACTTTACTTTATTTAATTTTCCTTTATGCCAAAATTTTACTTCATGATAAAATTTATTTCACTTATTTAATAATAAATAAAATAAATAAGTAAATAATAACTAATTATAAATGAAAAAAAAAAGAGAAGTTTTTATGTGAATAATTAACTTTCTTCATTTTTAAGGCTATCAAAAAAAATCTTTTTCAAACAAAAATCCCCATCCTTCATTATTTCAAATCTTCATTATTTTGAAACATCAATTTTTATTTCTTTAAAAAAATTAACCTTTTATTAAAATTATTAAAAAATCATAATTGAATAATTCTAAAGATACAAAAAAAAATCAATTCTGTTTTTTTTAAAATATATTTTTAAAGTAATAATAATTAAAAATTCAAGAAAAATAATAAAATAATAATAAAATCCAATAAAAATTATGACTAAAATTCATTAAATAAACAATTAATTAAAATTTTAATTTCCATATCCGGATGATCCGGCAGGATCCACAGTTTGGAAAATATCAATTTTTTTAAATTGAATAAAAATAAATATGAAGATAAAAATCCATATTTTACGATATGGATTAAATTATTTAAAATTTCATCAAATTCCGTGTCCGGGTGACTCGGCAGAGTCCATGGTTCGGAATTAAAACTTCCGTGTCCGGGTGACTCGGCAGAGTCCATGGTTCGGAAATATCAAATTTTTATACAAATTAATTACTAAAGATTTTTAAACCGGTATTAATTTAAAAATCCACATCCGATTAATTCAGTTAAAATTTCTAGTTTGAAAATTAACTGAATATTTTTTTAAAGCAAAGCAAAACAAAATTGAAATCAACTAAGGTACCAATTTTTGGGCGTTTTAACAAAGTTGTTTTAACGTAACCGTACTCCCGAATCCCCGAACTCTCGCAGACCAATTTTAAGGTGACCAATCGACCTAGGTGAAATAGATTGGTGGCGACTCCAGAAAACCCGACGTTGCCACAGATTGGCAACTCCACTGAGGAGTTCTACGTTTGTGAGTCGAGCCTAAAAGTTGATTTGTTTTGATTTGCTTTGCTTATTTTATGTGGATTTATGTGTTATATCTACTTAAGTAAACATGCATAATGCATTCATGACTTGAAGCTCTATACCCGAGCTTCCTCAAATCGAACACGTTCTTTCTAAGCGGAATTGGTGTTGTTGTCCTTGAGAGACCATGGTCTCCAAGCCTTCACCGGTTTCAAAGTAGCAAAGTAGTGTATTGCCTTCTGAGACGGTTAGTCTCTGCATCGGCCCACGAAAAGCTACGACTCGAATTAATCCATTCCTTACATAAACCCTAGAGGGTAAGGAATCGGGCTGTCACTATAATTTAGTGACGGGATTCGGAAACTATCCCTTGCCTTTTTGATAAGCCACCTTATGTATATAGAACTCCCCACTTAACCATAGAACTGACCATAGAATTTCTACCATTTTACCAACGCCATAAGCATATCCTTGTTATGCTGTGTTGTTACTCTACACTTTTCTTCGTATGGTTTTAACTTGTTTATCCATAATACTTCATGAGTTGTTAATTGCTATTTAACTTATTAATAACCTTATCTTTCTTGTGCAATTATTCTTCATGCATCAAAACCACGCATCAAATTATGCTAACTTTTTGGTCTTTATAATGACAACTAAAAGTTTTGAAGTTCTACGATAATGGATAAGCAAACTCACTCATCGCATGCATGCATTACATTAATCACGTGCATATAAAGTCTGATAAAAACATAATCTCACTTTATATTGCATGCATCCATTACATCAATCACGTGCATACAAAGTCTGATAAAAACATAATCTCACATTGCATGCATGCATTCATTGCATCAATCACATACATGTAGAGTCTAATAAAATAAATATTCCTTTAAAAAGGTAAAATTGGACCTCAACACCGATATTCAACTCGACTCCAAACAAGATTAATGGCAGAACAAGCCGAGACAATTGATGGAATTAATCAAAGGGAAAGCAACTCAAGTCCCCATCAAAGAAGTACAAGATCCCACTTATCCCCCGGGATTCACCCCGCAACGAGTCTCAGTCCAAGAAAACCTGTTTCAAGAATCAGGACCGTCTGCTAGTGTTCACCTGAAACAAGACACTGTACATGAAGAGAAGAATATATTACCAAAAGAAGAAGCAGAATCTCAAAAGCTCGAAACAATAGAGAAGAGACTACGAGCCATTGAAGGAGGTACTATATTCGGATCTCTCTCAGTGGATGACCTCTGCTTAGTGCCAGACGTCATAATCCCTTCGGACTTTAAGGTGCCAGATTTCGTGAAATACGATGGAACGAGTGATCCCATCACTCACATCACATTGTTTCTAAGAAGACTACAACCACTCACAAAAGATGAAAAGGTGTGGATTGCACTTTTTCAGGAAAGCCTCACAAAATCAGCATTACAGTGGTATCTAAGTCAAGGTCCAAGAAACATCAAAACTTGGAATGACCTTGCTCAGGCCTTCATCGGCAATTATAAACATGTTATGGACCTGGCTCCGGATCGTCAAACTCTCCAAAACATGGAGAAGAAAAAGCAAGAAACTTTCAAGGAATATGCCCAACGGTGGAGGGATTCAGCTGCACAAGTTCAGCCACCTATGACAGAAAGAGAAATGGTCACTTTATTTGTTCAGACGTTGAAGTACCCATATTATGACAAATTCATTGGCAATTCGGCAACCAATTTCACTGACATAGTCATGTCTGGAGAAAGGATCAAGCATGGGATTAGGATCGGGAAGATTACTGAGTCCTTTAGTGATCCAATGAAAAGAGGAGGACCATCCAGAAGAAAAGATGAAGAAATACAACAAATAGAACGAGGAAGAGGGATTCCCCTCGTGGGTACTGTTGCTACCGGGCCTCGCCGATCATACTCTACCAATAGGCCCAATGATTATTCTACCAATAAGCCCAACAATTATCCTCTCAACAGGCCTAATCAGTTACGGCCACCTGTTCCGACTTCTCCACAAAGGCCGAGAGAAGTTTTTGCGCCAATTCCTATGACTTACACTGAGTTATATCCAAAACTCATTGAAAGTCAACTTATCCATCCAATTCCTACAAATCCATTTAAACCCCCATATCCAAGGTGGTATGACCCCAACATAACTTGTCCATATCATGATGGTGCCGTGGGCCACGGACTGGAAAATTGCATAGCATTGAAGCGTATAGTCCAACAATTAATCGAGTCCAAGTGGTTGGACTTTTCCAATGAACCAAACGTCACTCACAATCCATTGCCGCCTCATCAAGCAAAACCAGTCAATATGATAGAAAGAGCACTGGCCGATGAAGAAGTCAGTCAATGATATCATAACCCTTCTCAAGCATGCATATTCATGCCTTGTAAAAGAAGGGATTATCATAGGAAAGTCTTCTTTTGGAAACGAAGAAGTCGAAGATGAGGAGTGGTGCAACTTTCATGACAGTAAGAGTCATTCTATCCAGGAATGCCCAGAATTCCGTGAAAGTCTACAAAGACTCATAGACTCCTCCCAACTCATCATTTTTATGTCAGATAAAGATGATGATGTGAATGTGATCATTAAAGAATAAGAAGTCAAGGCTATCCCAAGACCACTAGTCATACCAATTTCAAAACCTGTTCTTAAGCCTTTAAGAATTCAAGTCCCAAGGTCATTCCCATATAAATCAGACAAAACTGTTCCATGGAGCTATGATTACACTTCTAACATCACATCAACTCCGTTAGAAGTTGGGAGTATAACTAGAAGTGGTCGGTGTTATTCTCCGGAGCAAATGAACAAGCTCCAACAAGATAAGAACGTTACAGACCCAACAAATAGACCTCTTGATACAAATACATCCAAAGAGCAAGAGATGCCTCGAGCAGTAACAGATGAGCAAGCTACTGAGTTTCTCAAACTTATAAAGCAAAGTGAATACAGCATCGTTGAGCAATTGAACCGCCTGCCAACAAAGATCTCTATACTTTCACTACTCATAAGCTCTGATGCTCATCGAGAAGCCCTCCTCAAAGTCTTGAATAAGGCCTATGTTGAGCCAGATATTTCAGTGAATAATTTTGACCACCTCGTCAACAACATCACCGCACAGAATCTCATCATATTCACTGACGATGAGATACCAGCAGAAGGAAGGGGTCACTCTAAGGCTCTACATATTTCGGTTAAATACAAAGATCGAATTATGGCTAGAGTTCTTGTTGATAATGGGTCAGCTCTAAACATAATGCCACTTGAAACCTTACACAAGTTTGGTATAGACTCATCATACCTCAACAACAGTCATATCACTATTCAAGCATTTAACGGGACGAATAGAAATGTTGTTGGAGAAATAGAGCTGCCAATAGGGATCGGCCCTTGTGTCTTCCATATCACATTCCAAGTTATGGACATTAATCCTTCTTATACTTGTCTGTTGGGCAGACCATCGATTCATATGGCTGGAGCAATTCCCTCCTCATTACACCAAAAAAAGAAATTCATTTTTGAAGGAAAGAAGGCATTCTGCTATCACCTATATCAACGGTAGCAAAGACCAATTGACCTTCTCTTTTAAGTTGGTGTGACCCAAATGCCAAATATAACTAAAAAATTGTGTGGCACTGAAACTCAAGGTCCAACAGTTGGCCGAGTTCAAGTTGCTAGGCCCGATGTGATTGGTAATTGAAAGTGAAGATTTTGAGCTGGAATTACATTGATTTTGGAAGGGCTCCAAGTCAGATCTGACCTAACAGTTCGCACACACTTTTGAATGACAGGGAATCCTTTTACTAAACTTGCATCTTTGATAGCTTGCCAAAGTAATTTAATAGTAAAAATCTCCTAGATTTAGTCCAGAATCTAGGGTGTAGTCTTTGTTAGATGGACACCTGGTATTCTTTTTCTGGTACAACAAAAAGATGTAATGTGTGCATTCTACCACTTTTTACCAAAAATTCCATTTTTACATCCACATATTCTACCACTTTCTACCAAAAATTTCATTTTCTCACATCTATCTCTCATTCATTGCCATTACACTATCCATTATTACCATCACACTTTACTTTGTAAACAATACTACTCGTGGGTGAAAATGAAAGTTAAGAAATATTTGATAGTAGTGATCTTCAAGAGAATGATTTCAAATGTTGCACCTTAACTAAAAAAAAAGAATTCACAGTGGTTATCAACATCCTTGCAATAAGTCTTGGGTTAGCTTCCAAAGAAGGTAGCTCTTATATTAAATGACTTCAGTGGCCTCCCAATTCTCACAAATGCTCAAAAAAAAAATTCTCAGTTTTACGCAACACAAATTCTCAAAAAAAAAAAGGAAAGAAGTTCCTCCCTTCTATCAAAAGACAACAAGGGAAAATTCAAAATCCAAAACAAAAAGAGACTGAGAGCAAGCACTAGCAAGTAAAGCCACTTGAGTCATCTCACTTCAAGAGGGCTATAATCTCGGTTCTCTGCAACACAAACTCCAAAAAGAAAGAGAAGTTCATCCCTCCCATCAAAAGGCAACAAGGGAAAATTCAAAACCAAAAAGGACTGAGAACAAGCACGAGCAAGCAAGGCCACTTGAGTTATCTCACTTTAAGAGAGTTATCAAGTATGTTATCACCATAGCTCACACAAAAAAAAAAAGAAAGGGAAATAAAAAAAAACAAGAAAAGAAAAGAAACGAAGCTCAAGTTAGAGCCAAAGAAAGAAAAAGAAAAAAAGTGAGCTATGGATTCTAGACTGAAAACCTGCAAAGGCGGTTTAGAAGACAAGAGCGACCCTCAAACCAAGCGCACACAAAGACCACGATAGTTGGGGGGCAACAGTTGAGGTCTAACTTCCTGGAAAGAGTGGCAAGTTTGAGGTCATCACTATTGAATTTTTCACCATAATCAAATTTGCTCACGAGTAGTATTAAAAGACCATTCTTCCACACCACTTAAACTTAACTTTCCTCAGACTGAACATCCTCATTCAGTTAAAAGACTATCATTGTGAATCATGTTTCTACCTTATTGCCTTGCACAGTTTATGTCTTCGAGTTGGAAAGAGAAGAATGGCAGGATATTTTAATTAAAAACAAAGACCGTAAATTACTTTGTCAAGCTTTGCAAATTAATGAAAGTTTTTCTTTAAGGCCAAACCATTATTCATTAATGTATGTAGACTTAAAAGTGAGGAGATAGCTTAAGTCTTTCTTTAATAAGATGTGGTTCTTGTAAGAGAAATTTACGATCAAGTGCCATCACAAAGGTCTAGAAATGCTCGACCTTCTGTTAAATCAAAGGCGAGATGATACCTTTTATCCACATAAATACCATATTCAGGGGGGCAAAGTAGTCTCTACGAAGCGTAAGAGGAGTACTGCCAACAAAGAAGTTCAATAGACAAGGGGGCAAGTCTTATGGATCAAAACATGAGTTCAAGGAAGAGCAATCATTCAGATTATAACACGGGGATAAGTAAGTGTCGGCACGGTCACAAGAAAAGGGGCAAAGCAGACATTGAAAGTAAAGCCTTTGATGGTATCAAATCCATGACAATGGATGAGTACCAGAAAGAGATATAAATTATGAGGCGGGCCAACTTTAAAGAAATTGAGGCCAAAATTCAAGAACAAGTCAAAGAAAGGGGATTTTGAAAAGAGTTGGGCTTTTGAGGCAGTGAACAAAAGCTGGAAAGCATAAAGAGATTCAATGATAGTCCAAGAAGGCAATCACAAAGAAGATCCAGTAAAGCAAAGACATGAAGAACTAGATCCATAAAAAAAAAAAAACATCAATTCCACATGCTCTGCATTCATGCATTTCACATCATGCATGCATGGCTTTTGCATAATAGGAACCAAATGGGAATCACATTCACAGCACAGTTACAGCAGTATAAGCTGAGATCTCAATGTCATCAGCTCTTACCAATCTATCACTGGATACACAGCTAATATACGGGACCAACCCGCATCAGGAATTCAAGGATAAGGTAGACAATATGTCAAAAGCCTGGCAATCGATTCAATAATCGAGACTACACCTGGAAGGACAGGATTGACGTCAGCTAGTAGTATCCAAGATAAGAGATAGCTATAGCCAAGGATAAGGCAGATATCAAAAAAATATAAAGGAGACAATATTGTCAAAAGCCTGGCAATTGATTCAATAATCGAGGCTACACTTGGAAGGACAGGATTGATGCCAGCTTAGCAGCATCCAAGATAAGAGATAGCTGTGGTCAAAGATAAGGTTGACATCAAGAAATATTGTCGTTGAAAATTTGTCAAAAGCGGACAATGGATTCAATAATCGAGAACTGGATCGACGTCAGCTCGATGGAATATCCAAGATAAAAAATATCTATCACATCAAAATGAAGTAGGATCCACTTTTCCGGTTAAGCGGCGGATACGGTACTCCGTGACTCTCAAGTCGGTTCTCTCAGTTGCCCATAATAACTGATTCTTTCCTCTCTTCTTTCTTTTACTTCCCTCTAGAAAATGGATCCTACTCTTTCTGTCTTACGAAAATATTTTCCTTCTCTCCCAATGAACATTCTTAAAAAGATCTACCAAGTTCGCTGTGAATGATTAAGAGTTCTGATGCACAAAGGAATCCCTGAAGATGTGCGGTGGTTAATCGAACCCAAGGTTCGTCTGGCAGGTGAAATCCCAAAGGCATTTGTGTCTCACATGCCTGGTATAGGCAAAAGCTCTTATGCCAAAAAGTGAAGAGCGAAAAGGTTACAAGTCTGCCATAAATGTGGACGGTGGACTTGTAATACTAAATGTCGTTCTTTAGGGATGATCTATGATAATCGAGAAGATAAAATACGATTCATTAAGAATGGCCTGAGTAAGGACTTATTGGATGATATCCAATTGACTCTTGAGACGCATTCTTGTGGATCCGTGCAACGTGAACTTCTTGGTTTATGGAGCATTTTTCATGAAGAACGAGAACGATACAGTCCCGGGAATCTGACTGTAAACGACCCTGTTTGCCAACTTGTAAGAAAACTGGATGGCAAGCAAATCCTCGACTCATAGAAGCCGTTAATGCCGTTACTGGACGTAAAGCCAGTGGAAGATGTAAGCCACAGTCACAATTACTGTACATACAATTTGTCATATTTGGAAAATTTACATTTTTTTTTTACAATAATGTACTTATTCTCATAAGTGTAATCGACACGTTATCCTTTCATCACTATAAATGCATGTTCTTCTTTCCGATTAAGCAGCGGATACGATACTCCGTAACTTACAAAGTCGGTTGTTTCAGAGTCCTTTCCCTCATCCATTAAATTCTTCTTTCATCAATGGATTCTACTCTTTCTACCCTGCGAAAGTATTTTCCTTCTCTTCCAATAAATGTTCTTAAAAAGATCTACCATGCTAGATGTGAACGATTTAGAGTATTTATGCACAAAGGCATTCCTGATAATGTGCGGTGGCTAATCGAAGCTAAGGTTCGGTCGGCTGGTGAAGTTCCAGATGCATTCTTCCCCCGTATGCCCGGCTTTGGTAAAAGCGCTTATGCCAAAAAGAGAAGAGCAATGAGGCTAGGCGTCTCTTATAAATATGGGCGATGAAATTGTAATACTAAATGTCGCTCTTTAGGATACATCTCCATAAATCGTGAAGATAAAAGAAAATTCATTAAGAATGGCCTGCGTAAGGAATCTCTGGAAGATATCCGAGAGACTCTTGAAACGCATTCTTGTGGAAAAGTGCAAGGTGAAATTATCGGTTTATGGAGGACTTACCATAAAGAACGAAACCGTTACAGTCTTGGGAATGTGACTTTAAACAACCCTGTTTGTCAGTTTGTAAGAAAACTGGATGGGAAGCAAATCCCCGACTTATAGAAGGCATTGAAGCCATTACTGGACATAAATCAGTGGAAGATGAGAGCCACAGTCATGATTGCTGTACATATAAGCTGTCATTTGTCTTTTCTTTTGACAATAATGTACTTGCTTCTGTAAGTGTAATTAATGCATTATCCCTTTCATCACTATAAATATGTGTTAGTTATTTTCGTTTCCTACAATCACTAATTTCTTTCTATGCCTCCTTCATCAATGGAGTCTTCTCTTTCCGCCCTACGAAAGTATTTTCCTTCCTTCCCAATAAATGTTCTTAAAAAGATTTATTAAGCTAGATGTGAACGATTCAGAGTATTTATGCACAAAGGCATTCCTGATAATGTGCGGTGGTTAATCGAAGCTAAGGTTCGTTCAGCTGGTGAAGTTCCAGAAGCGTTCTTTCCCCGTATGCCCAGCTTTGGTAAAAGCGCTTATGCCAAAAAAAAAAGAGCAAAGAGGCTAGGCGTTTGTCATAATTGTGGATGGTGGATTTGCAGCAATAAATGTCATTCTCCAGGAGTGATCACCAGAAATCGTAATGATAGAATAAGATTCATTAAGAATGGCTTGCGTAAGGAATCTCTAGAAGATATTCGAGAGGTTCTTGAAGCGCATTCTTGCGGAATAGTGCAATTTGAGATTGTTGGATTATGGATAATTCTCCAAAAAGAATGAGATCGTTATAGTCTTGGGAATCTGACTTTAAACGACCCAGTTTGCCAGTTTGTGAGAAAACTGGATAGGATGCAAATCGCCGATTCATAGAAGGCATTGAAGCCGTTACTGGATGCAAAATCAGTGGAAGACGTGGACCAAAGTCACGATTACTGTACATGCTAGCTGTCACTTTTGAAATTATCCTCCCAATAATGTACCCACTCCTAACATGAGATACAGTTATGACTACTGTATATAGCTGCCACTCTTGAAATTTTCCTTCTCTTCCAACAATCACGTACCTACTCCTGACGTAAGCTACAGTAGTGACTACTGTACATGCTAGCAGCTATTTTGAAAATTTTCCTCCTCTTTTAACGATAGTGTACCCATACCTGACCAGAGTCATACTCGTGACTACTGTGAATAGCTGACAATAATGTATCCATTCTTGAAAATAAAATTATTGCCTTATCTCTTCATCTCTATAAATATATCCTCTTTTCTCACAAGGGTAAGGATAGGAATGGAGAAAACCCCAACTCGTAAATCCCGAAGTATTTGTGTATTTTCTGGGGCTTTTCCTGGAAAAGATGAAGAGTATTTAAAGGCAGCCAACCATTTGGGTAGAGTATTAGCTGAGCGAAAAATACATTTAGTTTATGGAGGAGGTAGTGTCGGATTAATGTGAGGTGTAGCATCAGCAGCATCTTTAGGAGGAAGTCAAGTTTTGGGCATCATCCCTGGACCTTTGAAATTTGTTTCTGGGGGCACGATTGGAGAAGAATTAGTGGTTAAAAATTTGCAAGAGCGTGTGTTACAAATGCTTTTAAATGCTGATGCTTTTATCGCTCTACCAGGTGGTTTTGGCACATTGGGAGAATTCTTTCAAATTGCTTCCATGGCCCAACTTAATTTGCATAAGAAACCCATTGGGCTGTTGAATGTTAACAATTTCTTTACAGGTCTGATAGCTTTTGTGGATTATGCTATGTAGAAGAATTTCATATCAAGAGTGGCACGACGAATCATAATATCCGCAACAACTGCTGAAGAATTGCTAGATAAAATGCAAGCTTTTGTTCCTGAACCAGATCCAGCGATGATCCAAATAGACTGGGCACGACAGTCTTTCCCAACCAGTTCCGTCCCATAATTGTCCTTTACCCGGCCTGTTGAAGCATTGTGGAAGAAGAAGCGATCTGATCCGTTTTTCTTGTCATTTCGTTTTAATTATCAGCATTTTCTTTCGTGTTCCAGTTTTTCTTTTTAGGGAATTTCCTTTTTATCTTATAAGATAATTTCGTTCATGCTGATATTAAAACCATGGGACAATGCCTTTAGGTTGGAATGGCTGAGTAAAGAGTAATTTTTATTACTCTTGAGACGCATCCTATTAGGTCTGCTAGGCATAATATTTTGGGGTAGTTAAGCTTTAACCTTAATTGGATGACATATCTCACAAGGGAATCTATATTTACTGAAGAAAATATTAGATGAACCTTGGATATTGATTCCAAACATCCGTTCCCTTTACATAATTTGTCAGTGTTATTGTCATCATCAAGATTCACTCGTTTTATCGAAGCCTAATTCTTTGCACTCGCCTATTATGAAAATTCACACTTTCGAAGAAAATTATTCTAATTTCAATTGCTTTCATATAAATTTCGCTCGGGGTTTTAAGGATGGAACCTTTGCCTCGAAGAACAATCAATTTTCATTCAACGGTAGGACTACTCCTATCGTCGGGGTTTTAAGGATGGAACCTTTGCCTCGAAAACAATCAATTTTCATCACCGAGGTCCTAAGGAAAGCTCCTTAGCCTCGAAATCAATCATCAATTTTTCTTTAAACGATAAGAGAGTTCTTATCGCAGAGGTTCTAAGGTAGGGCCCTTAACCTCAAACTTGCAACGATAGGAGAGTTCCTATCGTCGAGGTTCTAAGGAGAGTTCCTTAAACCTCAAACAATCAATCATCAATTTTTCTTCAAACGATAAGAGAGTTCTTATCGCAGAGGTTCTAAGGTAGGGCCCTTAACCTCAAACTTGCAACGATAGGAGAGTTCCTATCATCGAGGTTCTAAGGAGAGTTCCTTAAACCTCAAACAATCAATCATCAATTTTTCTTCAAACGATAAGAGAGTTCTTATCGCAGAGGTTCTAAGGTAGGGCCCTTAACCTCAAACTTGCAACGATAGGAGAGTTCCTATCATCGAGGTTCTAAGGAGAGTTCCTTAAACCTCAAACAATCAATCATCAATTTTTCTTAAACGATAAGAGAGTTCTTATCGCAGAGGTTCTAAGGTAGGGCCCTTAACCTCAAACTTGCAACGATAGGAGAGTTCCTATCGTCGAGGTTCTAAGGAGAGTTCCTTAAACCTCAAACAATCAATCATCAATTTTTCTTCAAACGATAAGAGAGTTCTTATCGCAGAGGTTCTAAGGTAGGGCCCTTAACCTCAAACTTTCAACGATAGGAAAGTTCCTATCGTCGAGGTTCTAAGGAGAGTTCCTTAACCTCAACCAACCAATCAATTATCAAATTTTCCCTTCAACGATAGGAGAGTTCCTATCGCAGAAGTTTTTAAAGAGGATTCCATATCCTCATAATTTAGGTGGCGAGAAAGTTTTCAATGCCTAGCTAACCCAGACGAAATTTGGTAACGACTTTGCATACCTCATGTCCCATGAAGCATGCAAAGGGGGGCAGCTGTTGACACCCAATTTCGTCCGGCCATTAAAAAAAATTTTCATTAAAAAATTAAATTAAATATTAATTAAAAAAATTATTTATTATTATTATTTTTATTATTATTATTATTATTATTACTAAAAAATTTAATTAGTTTAAAATATATTTTTGTTTTGAGAAGATTTGATTTAAAAAGATATATATGGGTATATGTTTATGTTTGAAGTAAAAATTAAAACTCCATAAATGACAAAATTAAAAAGTTTGAGGTAAAAATGACAAAATTGAGAAGTTTCGGGAAAAATTGACAAATTCTGAAAATTTCAGGAGCTTTGCGTAATTTTTCGCATCAATTTTGGGCCAGACGAACGTTTCTGGCCCAAATTGACAGAAAACGATAAAATTGTCAGAATCAGAAGCTTCTGATACTTATCCAGAGGATAAGAAACGTAAAGGACTGAAACTGTCATTTTACCAATTTAAGAGATAAGTTTTGATTATTTTTATTATTTAATTAGGAACAGTTCAGCCAAACTTCCTCTATAAATAGGGGTCCAAATTTGATGCTGGACACAGAAAAAAATAGAAAGAAAGCTTGGAGCTCCGTTTTAGAAAAAGAAAAAATTACAGCCCTTGTCCCTGCCCTCTCTTCTCTCTTTCCAGACGCCCAAAAACTTTTCTTTTCTTTCATTCCAGCCACCATCTTCCCCCTCCGCGCTCTTCTCCCGTTTCACTACGTCACCGCCGTTTCTCGCCGTCCCTTTGTCGCCGTTGCTCCCCCGCCGTCGCCGTCGCCCCCACGCCGTCGCCGTCACCCTCCGCCACCGTCCGCCGTCGCAACCCTCGCCCGCCGCCCGTTTCTCTTCCTCCTCCGGCCGTCCTCCGCCATGCTCCCGCGCCGCCGTCACCCTGCCCCGCCGCCGTCGCCTCGCTGCCCCTTCGCCTGGCCCACCGTTGCACCAGCTCCCCCCCCCCCCCCTTGCGCGCCCGCATCGCCTCTGTTTCGCGTTTCCAGAAATTCAAATTTCAATTACTAAGGGTACAACTCCCTTTTAGTCCTCTATCTTTTCATTTTATTTCACTTTGGTCACTAACCTTTTATTTTGATCTTGCAGAATTAATTACTAACTCTTTTAATTTTTACTTGTTTATTTATTTGTTTATTATTGTTATTATTACTAACCCCTTTTTTTTTATTATTGTTATTAACTCACTAACTTACTAACTTTACTAACCTTTTATTATTATTATTGTTACTAATTTACTAACCTTTTATTATTGTTATTATCATTATTAACATCTAACTTTTCTAACTTTTGCTAACTTTTATAATTCATGGAAGGTTATACCTCCTATTTATTTATTTTTTTAAGTGGATGGTCAAAAAGCCCCACTTTATTTATTTATTTATTATCTTTTAATATTCCTTTATATGTTTACATGTGTTATTTTATGCATTTTTTTTATGTCTAAACTAAAAAAAAAAACCTCCCCTTTACTTTACTTTATTTAATTTTCCTTTATGCCAAAATTTTACTTCATGATAAAATTTATTTCACTTATTTAATAATAAATAAAATAAATAAGTAAATAATAACTAATTATAAATGAAAAAAAAAAAAGAAGTTTTTATGTGAATAATTAACTTTCTTCATTTTTAAGGCTATCAAAAAAAATCTTTTTCAAACAAAAATCCCCATCCTTCATTATTTCAAATCTTCATTATTTTGAAACATCAATTTTTATTTCTTTAAAAAAATTAACCTTTTATTAAAATTATTAAAAAATCATAATTGAATAATTCTAAAGATACAACAAAAAATCAATTCTGTTTTTTTTTAAATATATTTTTAAAGTAATAATAATTAAAAATTCAAGAAAAATAATAAAATAATAATAAAATCCAATAAAAATTATGACTAAAATTCATTAAATAAACAATTAATTAAAATTTTAATTTCCATATCCGGATGATCCGGCAGGATCCACAATTTGGAAAATATCAATTTTTTTAAATTGAATAAAAATAAATATGAAGATAAAAATCCATATTTTACGATATGGATTAAATTATTTAAAATTTCGTCAAATTCCGTGTCCGGGTGACTCGGCAGAGTCCATGGTTCGGAATTAAAACTTCCGTGTCCAGGTGACTCGGCAGAGTCCATGGTTCGGAAATATCAAATTTTTATACAAATTAATTACTAAAGATTTTTAAACCGGTATTAATTTAAAAATCCACATCCGATTAATTCATTTAAAATTTCTAGTTTGAAAATTAACTGAATATTTTTTTAAAGCAAAGCAAAACAAAATTGAAATCAACTAAGGTACCAATTTTTGGGCGTTTTAACAAAGTTGTTTTAACGTAACCGTACTCCCAAATCCCCGAACTCTTGCAGACCAATTTTAAGGTGACCAATCGACCTATGTGAAACAGATTGGTGGCGACTCCAGAAAACCCGACGTTGCCACATTGATAAATTTCAAATGTTCAAATTTTAGGGGGTAAATTACAAAAATTTACAAACTGGATTGAGTTAAAAATTTCTACGTGTGATCTTCATAATTGAAATATTAAATTTGATGGTTAGATTAATTATATTGGCACAGGATAAAGAATTATCGAATGATATCAAGAATGTGAATGCTTACACTAGTGTAATTATATTTCAAGTGCTCTTCCTAAGTTTGAATTTGAGCTCTAGAAAGTTGGAGTCATATTATTGCAGAACCAAACAAGAGATTTGAGTATTTTCTTCAAACTATCGATATCACTTCTATTTTCTTAATTGAATTGAGCTCAGCTGAGCAGTGGGTGAATCATGTTCATCATATCTTGAAATAAAACAAATGTTATGTTTCAACAGTTTACTGGATGTTGAATTGAATGGTACACGATGTGCCACAAGCTTTTAATCAAGTTGAACACTAAATGTTTGTCTAATAAAGCAAAAATGTTGTGTGAAGTTAAAATTGAGCAAAGTGGTGGGTAAATCAAACTCAACCTAAATAATTTGTTCAAGTTCTAGATCTAAAACAATATGAATGGGCAATAAATGAGCTTTAACTTAGTGAACTCGATCCTAATCTTTTTGTTCCAGCAGTAACTATGTACAAGTTAATAATATTGCTTCAAATGTACAAATACAAATTGTAGAGCTGGCCAAATAGATGTTCTCTAGGCAGTTGGATAAGAGGCTTTCATAGCAATACCACAAAGTCCTTCCTCTGCCTCAACATCTCTCTGTATCCTTATGTAACCATCCTCACCCCAACCAGTTCCCCATGAGTTCTTCACCAGCCAGTACTTGGTCCCGTCCTCAGCCGTCCCATACCCGACCACGGTCATGGCATGGTTCAGCTCGGTCCCACATTCTCCGGTGAACACCCCGCTCGAGTAGCTCTTGATCCCACCAACATCAATGGCCACAGACACTGGCTGGTTGGCCACAGCCTTTAGCAGAGCTGCCTCATTGTTCAAGGGCACATCTTCATACCCAGTGACGCTGGCTGCATTTTTTGCTGCCTTCCCTCTGTCACAAGCTCCAGCAGCTGCTTGATAAGGGTAGTTTGATTCTGTGGTCACTCCTTTGTTAGATATGATGAAGTTGAAGGCGTCATCCATCCAGCCACCATTGCATCCTCGGTCTGTGCCTTTAGTGTCACAATCAACAACCTCTTGCTCCGATAAAGAGATCAGCTCCCCGGTTGCGATTTGCGTGATCCCTTCAATGGCCGCCACTGCAGAGAATGCCCAGCAACATCCTGCAATATTTAATGAATCAAAACAAGGCCAAAAAATCATAATTTCTTATGGAAGTGTAGAAGAGATGTAACTTAATTACCACATTGGCCTTGGTTCTTAATGGGGGTCACAGCTCCTGCCTTCCTCCAGTCCATGCTTGAAGGTACTTCAGAAACATTTTCATACTTGAAGGAGGTCAGTTTCAAGGATCGAACACCAGGAGCAGGAGGCATCTTGTAACCGGTACGCCCGGCCATGAACTCCTCCCCGGTTAAATCTGAGAATTCATTGATTCCCAACTTGTACTTCTTGCTCTTATCAGCATTATGGGCTTCAATGTGCTCTACATGTCTCCTGAAAATCTCGAACCGTTTCCCCTTCTCAGATGCATCCTTGTAGACGCGGCTGTGACTAGCCATCCATTCCTCAAATTTTTCGAGTTGGGATGGCTTGGGCACATGGCGTGCAGAAGCATAACACAGACATATTCCCAGAGCAAGAACCATGGAGATGCTGATAAGAAACCTGCTCTTCATTGTGGGTTTGGGACATACATTGACATAGCTTGCAGTTTATGTAGAGAATGTTTCTTAAGCAGATTTGTTTTTAGAGCTTGACATGCTCCAATCGGTCTTGTTTTCTTACACTTGAAGAACTACTTTTTTGTTTCGTATCTTGCTTGACAGAAGACAAGTCTTCCATTCTAATGTTTACTTGAACTTTTGATTTGTTTGGTTAGGTTGATCCTATTTTTTGGATGACTAGAAATGCCTCTAGACCATTCTTTTTACTAACATTATTTTGGAAGTTGGCTTATGCATTACTTTATTGACTCAAATATTGTCAAAATGGATTATCATTAAGGATAAGGACAAATGGATGGAACAGAAAAAAAGGTATTTGCCAAACTGAGCAACAAAAGAATTCTTCTTTTTGTTTCTATGTCGTTTTCCTTTTCTTCCTTTGTGTGACAAAGTCTATAGAGATGGTTTCTAGATAATATGAGATCTTCTTTAATCTGAGTTCAGCCTCCAATAGCAAACGGATTTAGAAACACATTTTTTTTTTTAATTCAGAATCATGTACACGTAATACTTTGGATAGGATGGGGGTGAATTACCAATTTCTTAAAACCTGGAGGGCGTGAGACAATGTAACCAAGGCCTTGGCCTAGGCAGTGTCCTGTAGTGCCAATTGAATTAACTGGCGGGGACTAGAAATACAATATTTAAATATTACCTTTATCCCAGATTCATTGATCAATCTACTATTCATAGTAATCAAGCATTTTACTAATATAAATACAAAATTTATATTCATAAATAGTAAATGAAAGCTTGTAGCTTTTAAATATTATAATTTTAAAAAAAAAATTCCTTAAAATAATTATATAAATAAATTCAAATCAATTTTTTTTAACGGAAAATGACTTAATTAATTGGGGAAGGAGGAAGTATAAACTTAATCAATTCAGGAAGGTGAAAGTATAAAGGCACAAATCGAACTTATATATATTTGGTGATGATCATGCAAACTAGGATTCTAATTTTATTTTCCATTACCCAAATCACATTCGATGATCTAATACACAGAAATTGGTTTCTAAAGGTACTGCTTGAAAGAGAAGCAATTCATTCATAGTATAAATAGATTCACATCAATAGTACATGATGATCTTTGTTTCTTGATAGGTACATCAACTTCTAATTTACAGATAATCACAAGCACCCTCATCTTAGAATATACAGAAAATAAAGCATAAGCATAAATAAAGCAACAACAGACACCATATTTTTATGATCTTCAAGCAGTTGGGTAGGAGGCAACCATAGCAATACCACAAAGTCCTTCCTTAGCATCAACATCCCTTTGCATTCTTATGTATCCACTCTCGCCCCATGTGGTTCCCCATGAGTTCTTCACCAACCAGTACTTGGTCCCATCTGTATCAGTTCCATACCCAACAACTGTCACTCCATGGTCTAACTCGGTCCCACATTCCCCAGTGAAAACCCCCCCAGAGTAGCTCATGAAGTCAGAGCTGCTAGCATCAATGGCTACAGAAACTGGTTGGTGGGCAGCAGCCTTCAGCAGAGCTGCTTCATTGTTTGCAGGGACATCTCCATAGCCAGTGATCTTAGCTGCACTACTAGATGCCTTTCTTGTGTTGCAAGTTCCATCAACTCCCTTATAAGGGTAGTTGGTTTCTGTGGTTAGGCCTTTGTTTTTTATGATGAATTTGAAACCATCATCCATCCAACCGCCCTCACAGCCTTGGTCTTCACCATGGACATCACAGTCAACTACCTCTTGCTCAGACAAAGAGACTAATTTTCCAGTTGTGATCTGATGAATCCCTTCTGTGGCTGCAACAGCGGAGAAGGCCCAGCAACATCCTGCATATTCATGAAAAGGATTTAGCGCAATGTAGGTGAGTATAGAACTTCTTAAGGTTTCTCTCTTTAACTTGACAAAGCTACTTACCACATTGTTGTTGATCTTTTATTGGGGTGACAGCGCCTTTCTTTCTCCAATCCATTGAGGATGGAATAGCAGAAACATTTTCATACTTGAAGGAAGTAACTTTTGAGAGCTGAGCACCAGGCTTGAACCCGTTTCTCGTGGCCTTGAACTCTTCCACAGTCAAGTCAGTAAATGCATTAATTCCCAGTTTGTACTTCTTAGAGCTATCAGCATTGTGAGCTTCAATGTGTTCAACATTTTTCTTGAAATTTTCAAAATGCCTCTCCTTCTCCAATCCATCTTTGTAGATTCGATTGTAATTAGCTATCCATTGCTCAAACTTCTCAGACATGGATAGCTCAGGAGAAGGACGAGCGAAGGCATGTAAACCACAAGATGCCAGAATTATGAGGAAAGCCAACGAGATCATTTGGGATTTAGCTAGGGAAGCCATTGAAGTAGCTAGCAAGCAATAACTTGGTTTAGTGATTTTGGAGTGAAGAGATCTCTAACTGACCAGCACCTTTTTATAGGCGGTTTCCAGAGGCAATCCTTTGCTTATGACTTGCAAAAGGATAAGTTTTGCACTTCTACGTGCCCCCAAAATTGTTCTGATTGTAACCAAAACTTGTGGTAGTATTGCAAAAAGTCAAAATACAAGTTTCACGTTGGCAGCTACTTTGGCCTCTTTGTTTTCTGTTGATTCAAATTCTTGGCCAATCACCATCTTTAGCCATGAATATTCCAGCTGAAACTCAGCCCTTGAAAAGCAAACAAACGATTTGGCGTACGGTGCATTGCTGATCTTGACCTCTTAAGTAATCCTTGTAGACCAAAACTCTTGCAATTATACAGCCATCTAAAATAAAAGTTTTCACTTCAAAAGTTTGGAATTGCTTATTACATACCGAATTTCGCTGAGACACATGGTTGATGAATAAAAGAAGCTTAATTAACATGTATGTCAGAGATTGATTTACTGTGTCTTCTATTCATCTCAGAAATATTAGGTTTTTGTTTTCTTTATTGAAAAAGGAAAAAAAAAAACTGGTAGTAATTCTGTTTCCTAGAGCCCTGGAGACTTTCTAGAAAATGCATCCCAAATTGCCATTCACCCGTTTCACTAGGCTAGATTTTTACAGGGTGATAAAAGAAGAAGATAAGGCCATAATCTTGCTTAACTCTTCATCAAAATCATGAGTCGATCATTGACTCGATTGATGGTTGATAGATAAATTGCATATAGATATGTAGCTTAGGTGTTCGTTGTGCATGTTTTATGATACCTGATGGTTGGTACTTTGTATGCTTGAACAGCCTATCGTGGACAGCTCCATGACTCTTTGAACCATTACAATGCAGCAGAGAGCAACCCAGGCATGACAAGAACTCCTAACAGGGTTATATGCTCAACTGGCGTTGGGTGCAAACGATCAACATGAAATCAAGTTTTCGCTGTGAATGATCACCATGGAAGATGGATTCGAAAACAAATATTGGCTTTGTTTTGCAGCACAGCTGCAACCGGCAATGCCCCGAACATACGATACTACTGGGATGTTCTAGGACCTCCCACGTCGATACTTTTACTCAAATTCATGTGCTGTTGGCTTGAAGCAATTGCTGAAGAAGAGTTGATTTTACGCCTTCAGTTTCCCTTCTAGCATTATCGAACACCTGCTGATTTAGATATATGGCGTCGTTCTTCAAGGAAAAACCAGCACTCTTGTGTGGCGAATGATATAATTTCACTCTTCATAATCGCTGTCTAGTTCAGACTAAATGACACATGTGCCTGGAACAAAGTAAAGAAATCAGAAGATTACTTGGTACTAACATTACAATCTAAACCAACAAGTCCCATATCTCAACAGCACTCTCCAATCCTCTCTAAGATCATATATTCTATTGCTGATCGAGATCGACCAAACTAGCTTTTTGTTCTTGCTCCTCATCATAGTCATCGTCTTCATCATCATCATCATCTCTATCATCCTCAATAGGTATGCTGCTTCGAGGCAATTCGTCCAGCAAATATCTCGAATCATATTCACTGATGTATTCAAACCCATATTGTGTGTTGCGGTGCTTCACTAGAAGCCAGCGCAGCAACCTGTCCTCCTTGTTAAGGTAATGTAGTTCCTTGTTGATATTAGGTGTTGCCATCATGGTCATCTGAATTAGTTGACCCTGCAATATATGTAATAGAGATGTGAGCTCCTATAACTCATTAATATTTACCATGAAAAATAAACACTTTATTACAAGGGAATAGAGCGTCTGCTCCAAGGATTCTCTGACTTGAAAAAACACCAAAATAAAACTATCAAGAGCAAAAGATCTCTCATGCTTGGACAATAAGCTAAGCTATACTCATTTTAATTGAGTAATAACAGCATAATAACCATAATAATAGTAGTGTTTAATTATTCGTGTTCAGGGTTACATTACGAATAAAAGAATATCAACATTTATCAATAAACAAAAATAGAAAACAAAAACTAGCTCACTACTAGTTGAGCTGGTAACAGCCCCACTGCCAGGGGTTGGCTAGTGGGGGCTAACTTTATGCTCTATTGTTGATTGGCCAATTGAGCTGGATTCCAAACCAACAAAGAACAAAAATAAAAATAAAAATAAACAGAACAATATCAGGGCTACATTTGCTCCTTACTCCATTGGGAAGACAGAACAAAAGAAGCAGACAGAGATGAGTGCCAAACAATAAGAATGGACATTTCCACCATTTCATTCGGACAACATACTTATTCATGGATACTTTGACTAGATTATTCATGGGTACTTCAACAAAAGTAAAATCCAGGTACAGGACATTATCCAGCTACATTTCGTTTGATATTTTCAAGATCAATGTGGTTAATTTTTAACGAGACCATACATATAGAAACCATGCTCTTAAATAAACTCATATAGCTTACAACTTCTTAGAGAAGCAGAGTTAATTTTGAAGGAGGCCATACGTATAGAAACCATGCTCTTAGATAAACTCATAGAGCTTACAACTTCTCAGAGAAGCGGATTTAATTAAATTAGAGCAACCAAAATTGGAAAAATTATTGCAAGGACATATCCATCACGCAGCAATCACCAAGAAGAACAACGATTCAGAACCAGATGGGTTGGTGCATTTTACCCCACATGGTTGTAACAAGAGAATATTGCAAAACAAGAATAATGAAATGCCTTCAGTTTAAGTCCCCCGGGCAAAAATTAAGACAGATGGGTTGGTTTTAACAAACAAGGTAAATGCAGCATCCACTATATACAGAGCTTGGTTAGGTAAATCAAGAGCAAAAATATGCATAGGCCAAGAATATCACTAGAGATCCAAGCTTAAGCACAAGAAGCACAAAGAAGGCACCCAAGCGTGGTTAGCTAAAGTGAGACAAGAAGAAAGGTATTTTTAATGCATTATTAATATTCCAAACAAACTGGACCCTAATTGTTAACCTTTGATAGAAGGGAAAAATAAATTCAGAACTGAAACCTGTACCAGGATGAATAACTCCACCAAATATTCAAGAGCTTTTACAGACAAGTCCTAGTAATTAGCGTGTTTCTTATCAGCAACAAAAAATTCATTAATAAGAAACCAGCAAAAAGCTGGAAAAAACTGTATACGAAATGGTAAGTGAAACAGGGCACCTATTCCTGCTCTCAACAGAAACTGACGCAGCGCATCCCCAACAAGGTTGCAGGCCAAACAAGCACATTAGATTTCCAGTTTGTAACTGCTGAATCAAAATTCATTACAAGACATGCTCCATCCTAAAGATACAAGGGTTCCACCAACAGAGAAAGTATGAAGAGACAGCTGGCTGAAAGACTAAGAACAGCTCAGTACACACAACTTCAAGGTTGCTCTTTTTGCAAAGATATTTGGTTCTATCCTGGGTATAGCTGCAGGTTTTCTGCTGGGGAAAGAGGGGCCTATGGTATGTACAGGTGCTTGCATTATCTCTTTATTTGGTCAGGGGGGGTTCCAGGAATAACCATTTGACTTGGAGATGGCTGAGGTACTTTAAAAATGACCAAGACATGAAAGTCCTGATCACTTGTGGGGCAGTTGCTGGTGAAGGTGCTGCCTTTCATGCTCCCGTTGGAGTGCTCTTTGCGCCTGAAGAGCAGCTTCTTGGTATTCCCATATCTCTCTCCAGCTAACCTTTTTGCTCTCTTCTGTATGCCTAACAGACCGTAAGTAGAACTGTTGTATACCTTGGCAGCTAAATCCATCCAAAATTTTAGCACATATTTTGCATATGTTTACCACCACATGGATCTACTAACTATAGTGGCTTGAATGTGAACTTAAACTAATTAAAACGAAAGCAACAAATCTGGTGTTTGAGTGTTTCCGCAGAAGTAATTTTGAATCGTAACTAGAGTTGTCAGTTGACTGAGAAGTTGGTTTTCAGAATACCCTTTACTAGGAACTTGCTTGATTTTTGCTACGTAAGTTCATATCCGTTCTCAGGTGACTAGTTCAAGTGCATATTTTGTAGCATCAATTATGACAACTAATGAGCAATCTTACATTCATTTGCGGTCAGGTGGAGGAGTGCTTTGCCATGGAGAACCTTTTCTTTACAACTGCAGTGGTTTTGAGACCTTTAACACAGTTATGTTCCACTGGAAGGTGTGGGTCGCTTGGAGAAGTAGGTCTGATTATATCTGTTCGGCTACTGTTAGTTATAGCGATAATACTAACAGGAATCCTTGGTGGTGCTCATTGATAAGGTTCTTGGCATATGTAGCAATTAGTTACCAGTATTTATAATCCAGAAAGCACGTAACTTCAGGGTTCAAAAATTCTACTGAACCAAACTCATCTTTCTCTCAAGCAAAACTGGAAATATCGCAAATGGCTAGGCCGTAGAAATTAAAAACGAAAACGTCACCTGGAACAAGCAAAATCCCTTAAAACTCAAAAGCAAAATGGTTCAATGGAAGCTAAAAATCGTCCAATCACTTCCAGTATCAGCTGAAAATAAAAACCCCCCAACGACAAAAAACCACCAGAAACCCCAGAAGAAAAAGGCCAAGAAAATCTAATCGTCACCTGAAAGTACCGGCCGTCGAGCTTCTTGATGCCGTAACCCAATTCAACAGTTCGGAAAGACTTGACCTCGGTAAGGACACCGTTCCGGCTATAGACGTGCTTCGCGATTCGAGTTACCAAGTCCTTCAGCACCGGTGCTGTCACTTGGGGTTTCAGTAGAAGCATGCAATCGTACAGAGGCATTTCTCAGTCTCCTGCAATCTGATCGAATTCTCGCCGGAATCGGGAAACAGAGTTCAGAAATAAAGATGAAGAAGAGCTCAGTAGTAAGGAAGAGGCACGTTTTTGGAGCTTGGCGGCGCCTAGCGAATGGGTCGGGTTTAGCTGGTAAAGATGAGAAAAATATGAAATTTTACCTTAATATTTGGGAGATTTGCCAAATGACCAACTGTGCTGCAAAGTGTTTCAAAATAAGACAGGTTGTTCCATCCCTACCCTTTCCACTTAATTATTTCACACATTTTTGTGTTGCTTTATTCTATTAAATAGATTTTATATATCCTTATCCTTATTTTCCACTTTTTTTCTTTGATTTTGCTTGGAGCAAAAAATATTAAAAGCGTGGGAAATGTAAAGCAACTAAAATAATTAAATGTGGAGCTCTTCTTATATATTTTCATAATAACATTACATGACTTTGAAGGTTTAGGAATAAAGTACGATTCTTATGGCTGAATCTTGCTGATATGAAGTTTCTAATATCCATTGAACTCAAGTCCTTAGGCTTGGTCAAAGTACATGTACTTACAAGTTTTTAACGTAGTTATTTATAAGTTTGATCTAATTCAAATTTAATGATAATGAAGTAGAATAGTACCTTCTCCAAGCGTAAAAGTATTGCCTAAAACAGGGAAAAAGATTAAAAAAAATCCTATAAGTTTCACAATTTTTCTAATTGAGTCCTATAACTACACGAGTTTTTATTTGAGTTCTACAAATTTGAAAACGTGAGTTAAGTTAGTCCTATATTTGGACAAGGCTGATGAAAAACTTATGTGGCACTTAACACCATTAATTCTTGCCCAGTTAGCACATATAAATGGATTTAAATGTAAAAAATAAAAATTACATAAAAAGAGTTCTATCAACACAAAATTATGAGAACTTGAAACCCAGTTAAACAAAATTCTTGCTTTCTGGCATTCTCTCAGACGAAACCATCCTTTCTCTATCTCGTACTCCCTCAGACAAAACCCATCTCTCTTCTTCTCTGCTGTTTAATCTCTCACCTTATTCTTGCAAAATCAGGGTGTTTTGTACCCAAAAAGCAGGGCGTTTTTCATTGAGGCATTTTATCGAACATGTTGCCTTCATTATTGACAGAACACAAAAGAGTTTGACAACAACAAATTCTCCGACCAACATTCAACTTGGCCAACACCTGACACAGGCCAACCGTGATAACCTGACAAGGACCGCTGCTGATTGAAGCCGGCGGATCTCCCAGATCTTCTGTTCTGTGTGTCGCCTTTATCAGACTTCTATTCTGTGCATCTCCTTCATTGAAGCTGGGTTGATAGAAGGACATATATTCAAACACTGGATTGATTCAATTAGCCTCGTTTTCTTGATCTGTAGTTCTCGTTCCCAACTCTGCGTCGGAAACAGATCCAAATATCCTAAAAAGGAAAAAAATCATGAAATCATGCAAATGCAAATAGGAGAATTAGGAATGGTTTCGAGAGAATTGGTAAGAGAGAGATAGTAGGAGAGAGGCAGAGGGAGACAGAGTAGGATGGTTTCTAGAGAGGGGCTTTCGAAGTGTGACGGTTGAAATCGGGAAGGGGGGAAAGAAGAGCAGGGCTGCCGGAGTGTGATGATTGAAATCGGGAAGGGAGGAAAAAGAGCAAGGGCCACCAGATTGGGTGGCCAAATTGCGTCCGGAGAGAACTAAAGCGCCACCGGTGAAGTCGAAGGGGCCCCCTACCGAGGAACAACTGAGGAAGAAGCCTTAAGTACCCAGAATTTTGTGTTTGTGCATGTAACTTTTATTTTTGACAATTTAGTCCACCTGCATGTGCCAAGCAGTGGCGGACCCAGGATTTTAGGCTCGGGGGGGCTAGGGGCAAAGCAGAGGTGAGACGAGCGACGATTAAAACCTAAGAAAAAAAATTATTTAAATAATTATTTATAAAAATTAAATTTTATAAAAAATTATTTAAATAATTATTAGGTGTATATGGTATTAAAATAATATCTATTCTAAATAAAAATTAGTAAAATAATTACTTTATTTTTATTAATTAACACTGAAATATCCTAGAGGGGAGAGAGAGACATACAAATGTTGAAAGAGGATGGTTTGGGATAAACATGCAATATTTCAGATGTTAGATATAAATTTGCAATGAAAAGTAAAGATTTAGCACTGTTTGCGCTTTTACCCTTTTATATTCTTCAGCCAATGTGGGGGGATAAAACAGACAACCGATCCTTAATTTCTTCCAAAATGGCCAACCTAGTACCTTATATTTAAAAACTCACAAAAGTCTAGGGTGGTAGTTTTTGGGATGGATATGGAATGTTTCAGAGGTTAGGTGAAAATTTGTGATAAAAAGTAAAGATCTAGAACTGTTTTCGTTATTTACCCTTTTATATTCTTCAGCCAGTTTGGGGGGGGCAAAACACTTAACAGGTCCTTAGCTTCTCACAAAATGACCAACTTAGAACCTCATATTTAAAAACTTACAAAATTCTCAGGGGGCAGTGGCACCCCCCTGCCCTAAGGTAGTTCCGCCCCTGGTGCCAAATGGGCTAAAGAACAACCCCACTTTTGCCAACTGGGCAAAAATAATGCCATTATGTGCCCCGTAGGATTTCCTGTCAAGGCTGTCATTTATAGGACTAATAGAAATCATGTTTTCAAATATATATGACCCAAATAAAAAAATCATGAAGATGTAGAACTTAATAAGAAAAGTTATAAGAGTTATAGGACTGATTTTGACTTTTTCCCCCTAAAACAGTATAGAAATCCAATTCATTCATAGTATGAAGAGAACAATAGCAGCAATATATGTTGAGCTTTATCCTTGATGAGTACATTGATTTTTATGTTATAGTGAAACACAAAACACCCATTTTACAATGTACAATTCATTTCAGCTTAATGGGCTCTCATTATTCTTGTGTTAGGTCGGGTTTAGCACGGGCTAGTTTATGAAATTAGCCCCAGTTTTGGTCATATTTACTAATTTTTTCCATGCTATTAAAAGGCCTATGCCAAGCTTATCCTCTCTCGCTCATGCACCAACCCGTCATTCCCTCTGGCAGCCGCCCAAAACAAGCTAGTCATAGCACTATCTCTACCGACCCGCCATGTTTAGTCCTATAATCAGCCACTCGATCCACACACATGCATAGATCGAGGCCTCAAATGGAGGAGCCATTTACAAAAGGAATAAGGGTGAAGCTATGGCAAGGAAGCTCCTTCTGTGGGCTTAATCCATGTTGATAAATATATCCAGTAGTGATTCTCCAAATACAAGGCTGCAAACCACCATCTGGTTTTGTGAAGCTAACTAACGAGAAGATTTAGTGGAAGACTACCAAATTTGAGGACAAGGCACAACCATTAGAGCCAGAAATGCATCAGGCTGGCAAACCGTCGACGATATTGCAAGGGTAAGGAGGTTATAGTCAGTGGATTGTGGGTGAGAAAGGGAGAGAGGCCCTTCAAGTTCTAAAGTTAGGAGAGTGAAGTCAAATGGTGGCAAAGAAACATAAATTAAGTAAAAACAAGAGCTAATTACAAGGCTGGTTGGCATATACCCGACCTACCTCCAATAATGAAAGCCCATGAAAACCATTAAACTAAAACGAACTAACCCAAAAGGAGAGGCACCATAAAGCAACTACAAATATCTTGTATTTAACATATTTAAGAAGTTAGGTAAGAGGCAACTATAGTAATACCAGAAAAGGTCTTCTGGAGCATCAACGTCTCTTTGCATCCTTATACACCCATTCTCACCCTAAGTGGATCATCATGAGTTGTTCACCCACCAGTACAATTAGTGTTATTTGTACAAGTTCTATAGTTAACAACTATAAACACCTCTTCAATATAGCTCATGAAGTTCATGCTACTAGAATTAGTGAATACAAAAATTGGTTGAATGGCAATGGCTTTTAGCAGAGATGTTTTAATGTTCACTGGCACATCTTCACAGCTAGTGATCTTGGCTGCACCATTTGTTTCTTTCCTTATGTTGCAAGTTTTATAAACTCTTTCATATGGATAGTTCATTTTGAATAAAACTAGAACATAAAGCTTTTACTTTTCTTTTATGTTCAAGTACCTTACAAGAGGGAGCATTTGGTGCACTATTTATACACCTTGTACAATCATGGATTAGGGTAAAAATGATCTATTCTAATCATTAAAAGGTTTGAGTTATTAATTAAGGCTAATCTTATTAAAATGAGAAAAGATGAACTTGAGATATCAACTCAACTTTTAACAACCTTCTCAAGCTGGAGCATGAAGGGATGAAATGCCAAAGCTTGTGTTTCAATCACTATAAATCATTGATGCCTAAAGCATTTTTGAAGATATCTATATTTTTGAAGATATCTATATATTGTAACTTTGAAGGAACATATCTAGTTTCAAGTTCTTTCGAGCTTATTCGTTCATATATAAAATGGCATTGAATTTCAATATGTTTTGTCCTTAATGATATAAAGGATTGGCTACTATGTGAAATGTCCTCTTGTTATCACAGAACAATTGCATGGGATGTGTGTGTTCAATTGTTAGATCTTTTGACAATGATTTTAACCATACTAACTCACTTGTCACTGTTGTCATTACTCAATATTATGATTCAGCTAATGACATGCTTACTATTGGTCGTTTTTAGTTCTTCAAGATAAAGGTGTTGGTCCCAACTTCATAAAGTAACCTATTACTGACATTCTTGCAATTGGACATGTTACCCAATTTATATCATAATATTATTTTTAGACTAATTTTTCTTTGCGTAGGAATAAAAGTCCATGTCCAAGATTCCCCTTGATGTAATAGAGAGCCTTAATACTGCATTATATTGTTCAATGGAAAGATCTTGCAAATGTTGACTCAAGATATTGATAAAATACATCGTATCAGTCCTTGTGATAGTTAAATAAAAATTTCCCAACTAAGCTTTAATATCATGTGGGATCTTAATATTTTGGTTTGGTACTACTACCTAGCTTGTGATTTTTCACAATGTCTCTTATTTGGCTTGGCCCCAATTAAAACAGCACTCCCCTGGCATGTCAAAAGCATATTTTCACTGTCTCACAAAGTTGTCTGCTCTACCATGTATGTGCGACTTCTAAACAAAAGAAATATTTGAGTTTTTTATGCCAGATGACTAGGCTACTTTTACTCAGGCAGCTAAAGGAACAACTTTAGGGAGGAAAAAACTTACTACCTAAGTGTCTGTGTTTGTGTGTGTGCAAAAGGAATCATCAGAAGAAAACAAAATTTGCTGTTGTGGCTTATGATTTCAACATGAACAAGCAGAAGCATATTTAATGAGCTCCACATGCAGACATCCAACCTGGCAAAGAAAGTAATCCACGTCAACTGCTTATTAGTCATACAATATCAAGTCTTCCCTCTTTAAGACTCTTGACCTTAAAAATCTGTGAAATCTGGAAACCTCGCCTTTAAGCTGAGAAAATCATCCCAAGTTGCTTCTTCTGGAGCAGAATTCAACCAATGAACAAGGACCTAAATGATAGCTTGATTTCCCTTTTGATGAATTTTTTATCAAGTATGGCTATTTTGGATTTCCCTTCCTTATCACCAAAGTCAGGCAGGTCAACATCACTGGAGCAACACCCACCTTTTTCTTGAGGAGTTAAACATGAAATACATTATGGATACAAGCTTCTAGTGGTACCAAGAGTTTATATGCAACCTTCCCTACTTTGGCTATTACCTGAAAAGGCCATAATACTTGGCATGACGTTTTTGTGTGGTTGCCTGTTCCATAAAAGTCTACCTATATTTTTTAAACTTCAGATAGACTCAATCTCCAATAGTAAACTCTCTATCTGTCTTATGATAATTTGCCTATTGATTTATATGACTTTAAGCCTTAAAAAGTTTGTCTTTTAGCTGTTGAAATATGTTCCTTCTAGCTATGAGACTAAGATCCACAAACTCCATAACTGAGTCCCTCAGTACATATGGCACGTAAACTAAAGGCTTCTGTCCGTAAAGAACTTCATATAGGCTGTGGTAAAAGTGTGGAAATGGGTTTTGTACCACCACTTGGCCAAAGGGAGCTAATTTACCCAATCCTTTTAATTCCCAATAGTCATGCACCTTAAATATGTTCTGACACATCTGTTATAAACCTCTTTTTGCCTAGCAAATTGGGGGTGGTAGATAATGGGCATATGCAGCAAAACTTATTGGCATTTGAATAATTCTTTCTAGAAGAAACTAAGAAACATTAGGTCTCGATCATTAATGATAATTCTAGGCATCTTGTGTAACTTAAGACATATCTTGAAAGGCCTTGGCTATCAAAGCAAAATAATATGGATAAGAGAAGGGTATAAAGTAGGCATAGTTGCTCAATTTATCAACTACTACTAGTATAACCTTATTTCCTTAACCCTTGGGTAATCATTCAATGAAATCCATGATAATGTTTGTCCATGAATCTTTGGGTACAGGAATAGGATATAGCAACCCCAAGCTAGTAGCATTGTCAATTTTGCACCTTTGACGGATGTCACAATTTTGAATGTAGTTTCTAATGTCCTTGTCCATCCCCTTTGAATAACACCAACTATTGATCTTCTTTGTGGTGACTTCCGGTTCCAAATGGCCCTTACATCTTTAATGTACCAATCATATAAGCTTCAGACTCAATTAAGAGCCTGACCAACAACCAGCTTCCTATCTCTTCTTCATATGTTTTGATTGTAAGAGTACTTGGGGTGAGCAGTTGAATCTTACACTTTTTCAGCCATCACCTTTTATAATTGTTCATCCACTGCACAACTGTTAATAATCTCCATCAAGAGATATGCAATAATAGTGGCCAATGCCATGCAACCCAACTTTAGGTTAGGTAACCTAGAAAAAGTATCTATAGACAAATTCTCTTTTCTTTTTTTCCACAGGACTTCGTAATAGTACGACATCAGTTTCACAATAAGTTTTTGTTGTCAATGTGTCAATATATGCTACTCCTTCAAAGACTTCAAGCTTTTCTTGTCAGTCCTTATAATAAAGTCCACCCTAGAAAATAAGGCATCCCTCTTTCCATGGCCATAATAATTTCAAGGAGCTCATTTTCCTAGGTTGATAGAGCTTGGTGCCTAGTTGAAAGAGCCTTATTAAGATAGGAAATTGGATGTCCTTGCTGCTAAAGGATAGCCCTAATCCCAAATTGGTAAGCATTAGCATCAATGACAAAAATGTCTTTAAAGTTTGGCAGGGCCAAAACAGGTGCAGTGCTCAAAGCTTATTTCAGTTAACTGAACATATTCATGGCCTCCTGAGTCTAGATGAAATTTTTTTTCTTGAAGAGTTGTGTTAAATCCCTATTGATAGTTCCATATCTTTCAATAAACCACCAATAATAACAAATAAGCCTTTAAAAACTTCTACATTGCTTGATAATTTAAAGAATGGGACACTCCAAAATAGTCTGAATCTTCTTATGGTGGGTTAACACCACTTGTTGGTTAATAATATGGCCTAAGTATTCAACAAAAGCCTAGTTGAAGCTACATTTTCTTTCCTTGATGTATAAGGAGTGTTCTCTAAGCACATTTAACACCTTCTGGACATGCTCAAAAAGTTTTGACTAGCTTTTGCTGTAAAACAATATGTCATAAAAAAAACTAAAAAAAATTTTCTCAAATAAAGTCCAGACACATTATTCATAAGGCCTTGAAACATGGAAGGAGCATTAATCAATCCTATTGGCATCACTAAAAATTTGAAAGTAACCATGATGTGTGTGAAAAGTAGTTTTAGGGATATCACATGGCTCCATGCATATCTGATGATAACTAGAGCAAAAGTCTAGCTTGGTAAAATATTTAGCCCCATATAATTTGTCCAAAAGCTCTTCAATCACTGGTATAGGAAACTTGTCTTTAATGGTGACCTTATTGAGCTCTTAATAACCAAATGCATAATCTCCATGAGTTATCTTTTTTCCTTGACAAGCACCATGGGGGATGAAAAGGGATTGTTGCTTAGGCTGATAACTCTAGCTTTAAGCATTTATTGTATCATACCTTAAATCATTTTTTTTTTGTACAAAGAGGTACCTATAAGGCCTTATGTTGATCGATTTAGCACCTTCCTTAAGGTCAATCTTATTTTCAAAAGCCCTGTGAGGAAAAAGTGATAAGGTTTTAGCAAATAAATCATCAAATTGTTGCAATAAGGCCTTCATTTCAACATTATAAGGTCAATCAACCTCTACAACATAGAACTTTTCAACCTTAAATTCTACTGCTCCTACTAGCTAAAGGGCATATACTTGTCTTTTCAACTTTTTTTAATGTGACTGAGTAGCTTATATGTTTCCTTCCCTGGTGTAACTTTGACAGTCGAGCTAAAGGAGGCCTCGCAATGTCACATTTTTCCCTAAGTATGCAAACAACATCTTGACCTTCTCAAAATGCTAATGGATTTCCTTTACAATTTTTAGCCATTGTACCATTAATATCATTTTGTACTCACCTAAGGGTAGCTATAGTATATTAACTTTGAATTCTATTCCTTGCAAAGTCTAGTTAAGACCCTTGCATAATGTGAAACTTTTGAGCACAATACTTTCAGCCACCTTGACTCCTATATGATTAACTATCTCCCTCATACATCCCAATCCTTTGGCCATTGATGTCACAGGCCTTAAACTTTAATCCTATCTTAGTCATATAGGACCCTAGGAACCTTACACTTATTCAGTGTTAGGCCTATGTAAATTTGTCCTTAGTGGGCCTACTAATTGATTAAATCCTTAATGCAATAATGTATTATACTATGCCTTACTATGGCTGTAGGTCAATGACCATAAAAATAATATATAATCGATGCAACTGGCCAGCACTTCAAACATGCATTTATATAAAACATACTATTATGCATTGTGAATCCATACAAGCTACTAAGGAACACAACCACTAGTTCCATAGCATTTACCAGAGGCATAACTTGTGCACACATATATACATCATACACAAAAGTGTTATATATATGCTACACACTAAGAATCTGGGAATCCGATCCCACCTAGGTTACACTGCCAAAAAGGGGTCACTACAGTGTTCAGGTATTCCCTATTCCTTACCTCTGTACAACAAAAGCCAGTAAGTTAGTATTCCAGTAATTAGGAACCTGCAAAAAAGAAACTTAACAATAATGTACAATAGTAATTAACTTCTGCACACCTGGTATCAAAATAATAACAACCAGTTTCTTTATTGGTTATTAGCCCCAAGTCCACCAATATCTGCACACAAAATATGTAAGGGATGTGAGAACAAAAAGTTCTCAGTAAGGGTTATAACCTGCAAGAAAATCAACAATATAGGACCATGCATATTATCCATAAGGATGTCGATATATGCATAGTGCACTTAAGCTCAAGTCATAGTGCTAGGAACTCATATTATTGGCCAATAATTATGGGAGTAGCTAGTTCCCACAATTCCTTTACTCATTTGTCCTGCAATTGACAAGTCCAACTTGTCTATACAAATACTGCTTTGAAAGCTTCTTAGTATTTGCCAATATCCCTTATTTTATGTACAGGAGTGAACTATTTGCTTATTTAGTGCATGTGTTAGTACTACCTTTATAAGGTTTCGTGAGTGGTTAAGGACACTTCACCCTCTTAGGTCCATCTAGGTCTTAGCCCATCATTGTGACCTTAGGTATCGTAGGTTCTTAACCCGTCATACTCACCGTAAATTATACCATATTAAGGTCCATTTTGCCTATAGATACAAGTTTACAAATATGCACTTACACACTTCATATGCACTTCATAGTTTAGCTTCTTACCAAACCCAAACGTATAAGCTTCTCAATAGTCATCAGTACTCAAATCATATGTTTGTTAAATCTATCAATAATTCGGTCACTTGATATACAAGTATCGTACCACTTGATATACAAGTATCATAGCTAAATTTATTTAACACATAAGCATACAAATTAAATAACCCTTACCTTAGATAATTTAATTTGCAAGCTTCAAGTACTTAGCCTTTTGTCTCGGTTCTAGTCTCTTCTAGGGTCTTTTTATAGTAGCTTGAGTAATTACCTATAATTGATCATTTAACAATAAGACAAACCATTCTTTAGGCCAACAATTAATAATTCCCACTATGGTTTAAATGATTAACTTAACCCTTGTTCATGGATTTAGTTAATCGGCCCTTAACAAAGCTTTTGTTCTTCTTTACTCATCGTATTTAATTAGAAGGACTTCTTGTTCATTTTTCCATTTATTTTCCAACAATTTCAACCATATTATAGCCCAAAATAAACAATTAAAAGTTGGAATTAAATGGAGAACTGGTAGATCCTTTTATTCCAAAATCAACCGTACCTAAGGCCCTTTCTTTTACAAGCTTAATTTCCAAGCTATCCTTGTTTGTTTTCTCTTATCAAGCATCAAGAAAGCCAACTTAATAACCATTTGCAGCAGCTATAGGATTGAAATAAAGCTTGAAAATAGGGGAAATAAAAATTAGAACTTACTTGAACAAATAGCTTGAAAATCAAGCTTAGGATTGCTTCATACTTGATTTTTCTTCAAAAATTTGCTTAATTCGTGGTTAATTTGAGAGGATCTGGCTGCTGGAAGCTTAACCAAGTTTGTCCATGGTGTTTCTGGGAAGAGGGGTGAAGTTTCGGGTGGTTAGGTGTGGAAGAAATGACCCGGTTGACTTAAATAAGACACCACCGCCTCACTTTAAAAAAATCACGTGCTTAGTGCCCACTTTGTACTCTCCAGTAAATTTGGGTTTATTCGTAACATGCTTAGAAATCGAGGACCAAGTTGGTATTACGCCGCGCATGGTTCCTTCGCAGATATAAATACATGGGCAGTCCCATACTTTCCGTTATATTCCATTTTGTCCCTACCTTTATCAGGGTTACATTTAAACCACTTCTGAACAACCTAGTTAATCCAAAATTTCACGATGATAGAGCGGAAATCATGGAAAACCATGATACCTCAAATTTATTATTTTTCTCATGCTCTATCCAACCGTGCAATAAAAATGGGTCACTATATGAAATGACCAAAATACTCTTGGCCCGGCTTGCTTAAATGATCAATTTTATTCATTTTTAACTACTAAACCCTAAATTACCGAAATTTAGCTTGCAAATAAATTATCTAAAGTGTAATTTATTAAATTAACTAATTACCTGGCTAATTAGACTTATAGCTCCGAGGGCCGTCACAACTGATTTGTCTAAGAAAATGTGGATACTCCCAGAGTCCACAAATATTTGCACTGGTTTCCCCTTAATGACTCTTATAGCCCTCATGGCGCATTACACCTTGCAAACCTTAATATGACATTCAAAGATAGCAAAGAAACATCCCCTGGGTTACCTTCATCAGTATAGTCCCCAATGGCTTCATTAACTTCCATATCAATTCCTCATCCTCTATGATAACCCCAATCTTGCACAAATCTTTCAAAAACTATAAAACAAAACACTTTTTTAAAGTGCTTTTTTGGTCAAGCACTGAGTTACAAATATCTGAATTTTTTTTATATTTTTTTTATGTAATCAATCCTCTACAACCAAAAGGCAAATTTGATTTTAAAGCTAAAATTCACATTTTTTTTTTTGCTATTCAAATGGCCAAAAAGTATGTAAAGTTTACAATTTTGATATTGGCTGTATTTTTATTTATCTAGATGTTATTTTCCAAGAAAATTTTTTTCCTATTCTCAAAAGACCAGGTTGATACTTACTGTGAGCAACCTAGATGCAAAGATCACTTGCCTAATCCCATACTATTAGATGAAGACTTACCCTTCATTGAGTGCATTTGTGAACCCATAGTAACTAACCTAGAAAATAGTGAGTGAATGAGCAACCAAATTGGTAACACAGATGCAAATCAAAGCAATTAAACCATAAAACACCCTCTCTAATTAAGAAAAAATGAGTGAAACTAACAACATCAAAGTACTTAAGTGACTACCAACCCCCTTTGTTAGGAAAAAGTACATCTCCTTATTCTAATATGGCATGCTCACGTAAACCTTAACCACTCATTTCATATATTTCTAATAAAACCTTTTCAATAGACCATCAAGTTTTTATTTGCTACAATTCTTCAAGATAAAGGACCAACATCTTACTTAGTGGCTCAAGTAGACTCAAACTAGTATAATGCCATGAAGACTAAGATTGAGGCATTGGAAAAAAATCACATGTGGGATCTAACAACATTACCTAAAGTAAAGAAGGTTGTGAGTTACAAATGGGTATATAAAATCAAGCACAAGGCAGATGACAACATAGAGAAATATAAAGTAAGATTGATAGCAAAAGGTTTTACGTAGGTCCAAGCGATATGTTCTGGTAGTCACAACAATCAAAGGATTAGAGTTACATAAACTTGACATGAACAATGCATTTCTACTTGCATGACGAAATTTATAGGCAGCATCCTCCAGGCTATCTTAAGGAGGGAGGCAAACATGTTTATAGATTTTAGAAATCTCTATATAAACTAAAATAGGCATCAAGAGATTGGTTTTCTAAGCTTTCAATGACTCTAAAGTCATTTGCCTTCAAGTAGTCCTATGCAGACACTCTCTAATTTACCCAAAAAAAAGTACCTTTGTGGCAGTACTTATATATATTTTATGACATGGTGGTTGTAAGCAATAACTCTATGGAATGTAAGAAGGAGCAAATTTATCTATAACATCAAGGAAAATTGATATCGTATCACTAATAATTTACCTGTGTGGATTACTTTCTCTGCTAGGATGGACATCTACATATGGAGCTCATAAAGTTTGCTTCTAGTTGCTCAAGCCAAAATTATAAGTCGCTGTAGCCATTTTTTTTTCTAATTATTTTCTTGCATTTCTCTCGTGGCTATATATATATGAGTTGTAATCATTTTAAGGAAATATTAAATATTGGCGTCCTCATCTCCTTACTTTTTTCTTCTTCTTCTTTACACTCATGACAATAAGTTTTCTTTATTCCTGAAGTTGTTCCTTTAGCTTCTTTAGCAAATGTAGCTTAGTCATCAGGTATTAAGTGGTATCACAGCTCTTTCCTGGCAACCATAACAAAAGGCACCAAGATGCAAGAATGCCGTAAGTCCATTGAAGAGTTCATGAAATCAAGAGAGCTGATTAGGTGAGTCGAGGCATAACTGTTCCTCAAAAAATGGCCATAGGGCTAGTCATCTTGCTTCAACACCCACCTTCACCTCAAATGTAAAAGGTCAATGGCACTAGCACTAGTGGCACTAAACCAAAGGTTCCCATGATAGGAGGTATGCAAGGAAGGTTAAATCTGTCATCTCTCGCATGCATCAATCTTGTGCATTTTGACCAGCTTATATTGATCCCATAAGCAACCCAAAGAACCTACAATAAAGGGGAGCAATGGTGACTAGCAACGACGGTTTGACATTCTCCTTAACAAGGTGCTCCACTCCTTGCATAAAAAGCTTATTGTCCGTTTATTTTTTGCTGGGTTATATCCTAAAATTCAAATTCTTACAAGAATGTGTAATCCTAGAACCCTGGTCCAAGCCTAAAGGTTAACTAAGTTATAGGAGTTGGTCAATCAGACTATGGAGGCTTAGGTTCTTCAACAAGCAAAAGGTCTGCTACCTACACCAACCCATAGATGTTGGGCTTACCCACTGCCCAGAATGTACTTTTCCTTGCCCCTCTTATGGCCACTGAAAATAGAACAATAGAGTAAAATGATCGACAAACTAAGAACTGGCAGAGAATAGAGCTGGAAATGAATGTTTCTGGTGTAGTGAACAGTTCAACCTAGGACACAAATTGTACCTTGCTACTAATTTAATAAAGTTATGTTATTCTAAATTTTATATTATTATTATTATTTTATCTCCTACAATCACCATTGGAACTCTATAACATATAGATTGATGGATGGTAGAGATTATGCCCAGTGGCAAATCCAGGATTTGTATAAAGGAGGTCCATATAAATATACAATAATTAAATCCTAACAATAAACAATAAAACTTATAAATTTGCATATGTAATGATACCATGTGAAAACAATGTTTTCTAGAGAAAAAAATATGAAAAATGCTTTGATTTAGCATCTTTTATGCCCTTAGTTGAATGAGTTTAATGAGAGTTAGAAAATTATATGAAATACAAAGAAGATTAGCAAGATGTTCATATTGTATAGAATGTAAAAAAAAAAGTTCTCTTTTAACACTCAAATGTTTAAATTTCTTTCAACTTAGCTTATTGAATTTACCTTGTGTCCAACTAGCTCTATAATTTTTCCATGTGTTTGAATAAAAATGAGAGATAAAAAGAGTTTAACGCCTAGATAGGAAAATGTAAAAAAGTACAAGGGTCAATATAGGACTTCTACCATAATTCTAAATGTCAATGGAGACAAAAGATTGACCTATTATTTTATCTTTTTTTTTTATGTAAGAGGGTCACATTCTTTTGTTCCAATAAATACTTTGAAAATTATAAGGGTCCATTAAAAAATTAAAGGGGTTTGATTACTAATTATGTATCTTTTACTAATAATTTTCTAGAAAAAAAAATGAAGGGGGTCCACATGTGCATCTTCATTTGATCACACCACATGAGGCTTAGTCCATTTTTATAGTTTTTAAAAGTTTTTCACAATTTGTCAGCACATGTATAAGTTAATTGCTTATACTATATGAGATAGAGTTGTCTCAATGACTAGAATAATGATTCCTAATGCATATGTGAATATTTATAAGGATAAATATTTAAACATTACCAAATTAATTAAACTTAGACCTTCAACTACTATGAATATAGTAATTGTTATTTGTTCCATAGATTTGAGAGTAATATATACTTAAATGTATACATTATATGATTTTGATATGCCAAACAATGATGTCTATTACTAGATATATTTGAACTTATTCAATTGCATAAATGTCAACATATTAAGTTCATGATTATTGAACATGGAATTCACTGCCTTTAAAGTAAGAGTAAATATTTTGGAATGTCTCTTAGTTTTCGGATTAAGAAATCCATCTAGTATGTTTAGAAGAATAACATTTTAAAAATTTTTATTTTATATATATAATTATATATGTAATATATATAGGTTTTATAAATATTTTTTCTAAACTTTTAAGTTTAGAAAAACTTGAAGAGACATGCACATATTCATTTTCAAATTGACAATGCCACAATTTTGAATGTGGTTAGTTTGGTCTAAATTATTTGTAACATTATTGGATGGTAAATGAAATAAAATAAAGCATATGGTTCTTATAAAAAAGATCTATAAACTCCTAGTTGATTCTACAATATTGTACAAAATGTTATACTAAGTTGTAATAAATAGCTAAGGACTAATTTGACAATATGTAGAGATCCCAACAGATCCCACACATTCTAATCTTTATCTTGTATTTGATATAAGTAGAGGTCTACTGCATTGATAACAATATATAAGAGACATACATGAAATATTTCTGTTAGAGAAATCATGATTTGAACAAATTGGAATATGAAGAATTTGAGCATGTAAAATTTGAAGATTCTACACTTATGGAATTAAAAATAACATATTCTTGTAATTATTTATATGATCTGATCCTAATGCATACTAATTTAATAGCATAGAACTGGTTACAATTCTCAACTATGGTATCAAAGCATATTTTGATCATAGGATAATTCACTTCTACGTATTTCATGAATTTATGTTGTTTTTTTGGTATATTGCTCATGCCTACAAACACAAACACACAAAATCACATAAATGTTGATTCTTTGCTTTAATCTATATGCAATTATTGTTTTAATGTTACTAACATTTTAACAAGTAACTAACCCTATATTTTTGCCACTAATAGGATTATTATGCAATAAAGTTGTTATAAGATAAGCTGAATAATTCTCTATAATAATATATAATTTTTTATTTGCATTCTTTTGTAATAAAAAATAACATGAAAAAAACATTTGCATATTATTTAAGAATAAGTAGAAAAATAATAAACATAGGAGTGTTATAAATATGAAATTGTTCTATCTTAATGTTTTGTATGTATGAGGCGTGAAACCATTTATTATATAAAGAATAAACTAATAACCTTCAAAATACAAATAACCAATGGTCAAATAATATAAACAAAACTATATAAAAAAAAAAGTAGACAAAGTTACAAAGTGATAATTATTTCTCTCCATTCTCCTCAAAATCAATGGTCATTGTAATGCTAGAACTATAAAAGTATGACATTTTTTATCATAAACAAAATAGAAAATGCATATATTCATAATCTCAATGAATATACATATAAGAAAAGTTAAACTACTTTTGGGAAAATAGTTTAGCTGATGAAGAACTTTCCTATGAATAAATTTGCATGGGATGCTTACCTAATATCATTGGTGTATGACTTGCCATAATCTAGAATTAGTAATATACCAACATATATTAATTTGAAGTTAGTGTGAAATTGTAAGTGTTACAACAATAAAATGATATATGTATTACCTTCTCAATCATAAATAACAAGTATTTACTCTCTTTTCTTGCATCCAAAGGGAAAATATTTGACACAGACAAAGACCAGTAACCCTTTTTGAAATTAAAATTATTTAATTTAATTTTAAAAATATATTTTGAAAAAAAATAATATTTTGAGCATATATTGAATTTGGAGGTCTCCTTCATACTACAATAATATTAAATTAAAAAATTACATAAGTGCATAATACATAAATGAACTTATTAAAGTAATAAATTACCATCACAGAAAGCGGGAGCAATTTACTTGCATTACACTTGAGAATGGCACTTGTTTTCGCATCAGAGAATACAAATTTTGCTTATCCATTGTGGTCTTGTGCAAGTATAGTAACCTTAAAATAAAAGTGTATAGTAATATAAAATATGAATATCATAATTTCATTCATGACTATTTCATAAATAACTATACATGAAAATCAAAATTGCCATAGGATTTGAGATTATATTGAACAGCTACAATTTTTGCAAAAGATTGTGGTTTCTTGTGTCAACCCTCTTCTAGCTAATATTAAGTACCATCCATTGGTAGTGTCTATTTTGACTATTGTGGCACGATAGGTGTAAGTATTATTCCACAAATAAAATATATAAATAGATTAAATATAGTTTATTAAAATGCAATAGACAAAAAATATTTAGATGAAAACTAACCTCTTATGCTCTTCATTTGATAAGTGATTGTAGTTGAGATATGCATTTGGACATGTTGATGTTGGTTTTGGGATAATAAAGTAGTCAACTTAGGTGGCATAAGTAGAGTCTTTATAATTAATTTGAGAAAAGTATTGTAAATAAAATATATAATTGAAAAGTATAGTATTGATGTTTTGCTATAAGTTTAGAGGAAAAAAAATGTACTCCTATAAGAAAGAGAGAACTTCATGTATATCCAAATTCATATAAATTTTTGTTCTATGAGTTGAGCGTAAATTATAGGCACCCAATGAAAAAAAATTGCAATAGTGAAGCTTGGGAAAAATATAATAACATAAATTAAATAGAATAGAAATAGTTTAATAAGTACAAGAAATGGTATAGTACTTTAATATACTTACCAGCAAATGTGTAATTAGATGTTGAGGTGAGCACTAAAATTGTTTTTGTTAAATTATTGGTAAAGACACCAATTGAATGAGTGTCAGTATGAGCATCCCACAAGATTATTTCAATTCATTTACCCCTAAAAGTGAAAGTGAATAACATGTTATTGTGAAATATGTTCAATATCAAAATAGATCATATAGAAACAAAATTGTATAAGTTTAGAGTATATACCTTAGATTGGTGAGGCTTATAATAGGTATCTTTGGCAAATACCCATTTGTACAAATCTAATCAATAATTAGACTCATTTTCGTAAGCTTACCAATAATATCTAAAGCAGTAATAGTTAATGAGAGAATTCATAACAATAAAAAATTGGTACAACTTAAAATAAGTAAACGAAAAAAAATTGGTGGAATAATAAACAAAGAATGCATACTTATGGTGTATATGTTCTGAGATTTGGACAGTATCTTATCAAATTCAAAAAAACTCAAATTTATTGAGATTAATCTTTCGGACATCTGATTGTATTACTCGAATACTTGTGTCAAATTTGAAAGAAATCATGTATTCTTTAGAAACTGTCAATGGCTTTTAGTTGGAGCAATTATGTGGAAGTTATAGATTTTTTAAATGTTTCCCTCTTTTAGCAAATGGAATAATTTTGGTACATGGGAAGACCATATCATGCATGTGTATGAAAGTCTTGATTACGTACAGAACATATTAGTAATGTAGTATAATAAATTAAAATTATCATTATGTTAATATAATGAATATAATAGAAACATACACACTCATCTAGGACGACTGTTGTTATTCCTATGAGTGAGTTTGTTTTATTGTTCCAAGCATCCTACATCATGGTAATTTGAACAATAGTCTTCCATTAGTTTCATATAGGAGTTAGTTAGTCAATCTTGTAATGTTTTGGAGCCATTATGAACCTAGAATATAAGTGTGATACGATTCATAATATAATTATAAAAGAAGAAAACAATTTATTGTTTGACAAATGGTGTAAAGGAATTGAATATTAAAATAAAATATGTTAAGGTTATGGGAGAATGGTTACCTTAAAAATAGCCTAGTGTTTGCTCTGCGATCGAATAAAAGATTAGTGTGAGAAATTAGCAATAATAAGTTTTGGGTTGTATTTAGAGTAAAGTGGTATTAGGGTTTCACATTTTGTATATGGTAGCCTAATCGATGAAAAGTTAGTGTAGTTTAGAAATATTAACTTTTTTATATTTTCTTTCATAATCATAGTAAAATTTGCATATTATACTAAGCAAGTAACGGGAAAATCCTATAGAAAGAAAAATTATCATTAATTTACATAAATATCAAAGAGAATAAGAAGTGTATTGTTTGTAGGAAGGCATCAGAATATGAATAAAATCAATGCTACTACCGTCATCCAAACTTGTATGACCCATTTACAAATATACATAGTTTTAGGCAATTGTTTTTTTTTTTCGATGAATACCTTTGATTGACATAGTCATAAAATTAAAAACATTGATTTTTTTTATTTTCTTAAAAGCGGGAAACATTAAATCGAGCGGTAAAATTCCTGGCAATATATTTTTTTTATTGATTGTTTTTCTCTTATTGAAAACCAAGAAAAATCTTCCATATCCCATTATGCTACTTACACTTAAATTACTCCTAAATTAGACAAACTCCACTTCCAGAGAAATTCTTTTCTTTAATCCAAAATAGATTCTCAACGTATCAATGCAAGCAACTAATCAAGATCAAGAAAAGTGTTGACAAGGCAAGAGAGGTAAGCCATATGTGAAGCACTTCTGAAGAAGTGTGAAAATAGAAAACAAAAATAGGGATATATAAAAGCAGTTGCCACTATATTCTCTTCTTCTGTAAGTACAGTCAAAAGGATATAGAAACAGACACAAATTTATGTTGCTAATAATACTACAATTAACCTTACAATAAGATTGGCTATAAGAGTAAGCAGAAAACAAGTTTAGATTGATCTCCAAAAGGTGGCTGAAATTCTATTATAGCTTCGCTCAAACATACAATCAATATCAAATACACTTAAAGTTTCCATATCAAGTCTTCACAGATGTGTCAAGGAATGAGTCATTCGACCTCACTCAAATGCCATAAAGTCACATTTGACAAAGGAAAACAAAAGAAGTAGACTAAAATTCTGCTTGTCTATGATTGACAAAAGTTCTTTTCCTCAAAATCCTATGTCAATCGACTTGTACAATTTTGTGCATGTTGATGAAAAATTGTTCTAGTTGTCCAAAGAATCAAAGAAGTACTATCTACTGCCCAATCAACCTGAACCTTTTATGCACATGTAAGAATAAAAGTTTTATAATCAAAGTTATGTTTTTGGTTGCAGTAGCACGTCCAAGGTTTAATCCATCTATAGGATAAGAATTCTCATGTAAGATTCATATTTTTTTCATTTTTTTTTTTTTGCAAAGAGCCTACAAAAAGAAACAGGAAAAATTGAGCTACTGGTACTTTAGAAACTAAGCCCATACTTTTTGTTGCAAAAGATGTTATCAAATCTTGCTTGAATGAAAAAGTCTTGCCAAAAATTCAAGAAAAACAACCTTTATTTTCTTCCAACTGTACCATATACATCGAGCAAGATAATGCAAGACCACACATAGCTTGTAATGATCTTGAGTTTCAAAAGGCTACAAATATTTAAGGGATTTGACATTCAATTGATTTTTTAGCCTCATAATAGTCCTGCTATAAATGTACTGGATTGAGGTTTTTTAGAGTAATACAATCCTTATAACAAGAAGCCCCTAAAAGTATTGATGAGCTTGTGTTTGTAGTTGAGAAGTCTTTTGAAGAATTATCATCTGAAAAATTAAATCATGTGTTTGTCACTTTAGAACTGTGCTTGATAGAAGTGATGAAGGTGAATGATTACAATAACTATAAAATCTCTTATGCCAACAAGGGTTGATTGCAACAAGAATGAAATCTATCTCTACAAGTTTCCTATGATATTGCATTAATTGGGACAACTCAGTCACACTTGCAGCAGTAAAAAGGGCAAATTCTATTGTGAAATATGGCAATTTTATTGCTTAAAAAGAAAAAACTACTGATTCATTTTAAAGCTGCTAGAAACACAATTTGTTCTAGCTAATAAGGAGTCCTTTAGATGCAATTCAATTTATTTTAAAACTTTCTTTTTTTTATTTTTTGTTTATGTAGAGAAGGATAAAATATGATTATATTGGGTAATGAAAAAGTCATTTGCTGATAAGAGTTTGTTTTGTAATGAAGAATTGCTTTTGCTTTATTTTTTATTTTAACGTAAAATAAAATGGAAACCAATTACCAAGGCCACTAATTTTCACCTTGAGAATTGTGTGTTTAATGTTGCTGGCTTCTACATTTACTTGGTTAAATTTTATTGACATCATCATCATAAATCTTTAAATGTGTGGACCCTTTTGGGGGGTATAATTGAAAAGCTATTATAATTTATTTTTTTTTCAGCAAATGGTTCAATCATTTTGGGACATCCCATATTAGAAAGTGGCTCATACAATTTGGGACAAAGGGAGTGCTTTTCTATAATACAATTATTGATTTTTATTGGTTGTGATATTTTTTTTCCTTGACTTGCCTTTGTAAATGTCTTTTTACTTTCCTTCATGTTATAATTTTTTGAGCTTGATCATTATTGAATTATCCATTGTAAGATAGATAAAATTAACATAAATGGATTAGGCCCATTAGTAACTTCCCAAATGTTATTGGTTTATTGGGAAATAAGATTTAACTCCTTCAAATCATTGCTTTATGCAAGGTCAAACAATAGAATTGGCCCCTGAATTTTTATAACTCAAATGAGTTAGTTTGAAACCCAAAACTCATTAAAAGTTAGCTTATGAACTTTACAGAAGTTGGCGACTTAGTTTATTTTTCAGTTGTCATTATACATGCCTGATAGTTTGTTTTTTAGAGTGAGTTGATAGGGATTGACTTATGTGGCTAGAAAAGTATTATTTTTTGTTAGGCTAGGTAAGGAAAAAAAACAATAATGGTTGGTTACTATTTTTGAAAAATATTATTAAGTAGGTAGCATATTAATTTTGAAATAATATTAGTTTTAGACAAAAAAACAACAACAACAACAATAACAATAATAATAATAATAATAATGCTAGTTATAATAATAATAATCATGCCATGTAAATACATGAATGTGCAGGAATAAATCATGCATGTGTTTGACTTAGAATCTAAATCATGCAAGTTTTATCTTATAAATTTAAAATATATTATGTTATTTTGCTACTTCTGCTGTGGTTTTTTATTTTTTAAGTTAATTTTGATTATTCATTGATAGATATAAGATATTTTTAAAAATGTGCGAATATTCTTTTGGGTCAAGGGGTGCAGTGATTATTACATTATACGAATCCCTAAAGGGAAAAAAAGAAAGAAAGAAAGAAAACAAACGGTGCAATCATCAATGTATGTCATTTTTTAAAATAATTTTAAAATTATAAAAAAGTATTTTTTATTTAATTTAATACACATCCAGTAGTTAACTTTTCAATTATAATAGGGTGATGTTCAAGGCATGTGTAATGGTAGTTTTATTAAAAAGTTTCTTGATACTTTTAATTAATTAGTTTATTATTATTATTATTATTATTATTATTATTATTATTATTATTATTATTATTATTATTATTATTATTATTATTATTTGTCTAAAACTAATATTATTTTAAAATTAATATGCCACATACTTAGTAATATTTTTTAGAAATAATAACCAACAATTATTATTTTTTTCCTTACCTAACCTAACAAAAAAATAATACTTTTCCTACAACATAAGTCAAGCCCGGCCAACACACCATCAAATCATACATTGTTAGTCATACACAGTGACAAATGGACTAAATCGCCTACTTCCAAAAATTTTAGGAGCTAACTTTTAATGGGTTCTAAATTTCAAACTAACTCACTTGAGTTGTGAAAGTTCGGGTGTTAATTGTATAATTTGGCTGAAAAATAGCAATTAAAGAATAGGTGATGGATTCAGCATTATATTAGAATTCATTCTTAGAGTAACATGGATTATAATGAAATTGTTAGAGAAAAATGATTAGTTGACAAAAGTAGCAAGATGTATGAAGTTATAGGATATCACACTGGAGAATTTAGTGGAGTTAAAAGTAAAACATTATTTTTCTAAAACTAAACCTATGGTAGAAGTCTTTACTTACAAGCTTTCATTATAGATAAAGGCTCTCATCACTTTTGCACAGATTCTGTTAAGCTTCTCAACAACAAAGAACAAATGCCCTCCTTATTGTTGCCAAGAATTATTATGATGACCTGGTCCTACACTTCATGAAGCTCTTTGAGATGGAAGACTTGTTGAATTCACCTAACTTTGATTGTAACACTCATCTACATCTCGCTAAAATGGAGTTTCATAGCTCCATTGTTTACACCGCTTAAGAAATAAAAAGATGGAGATAAAGGCAATCAACAAGTCCAACAAATTTGCTTTTGAAATTGTTGAGTTTTCTGATGATTGCTGATTGGAAATGCCACAAGTAACCATAAAACATACTAGACTTTTAGTATTTAAAATAAATCTGCCCTTGAAACCGTTGAGCTTTTTGCAATAGCAATATAGTATTTACTAATAGTAGCGTTTCAGATTCTCTGACTTTTACATTTACTTGTTGTAGCATTTAACGTTAAAGACACTAAGAGAGAAATATAAGAAGCTTGGTGTGAACATTAACAAAGATGTGCTCAGACAATGATCATTGCAGAATCCTAAAAATTGGGACAGAGCAATTCCAAGCAAATGGCAGACAAACTTGTGGCCATGGCAACACTAATTACAACATTCACAGTAACATTTATGCTCCCATGAGGGCTAAAACTCAATAGCCTGATCGATGGCACTCATTTGTTGCTTCACAAAGCAGCATTTCAAACATTTATTGTCATAGACATAATTTTCATGACCTCTTCTCTCCTTGACCTTTTGCTAGAAGCTTTGATTTAGCTTGGAAATTTGAGTGCAAGATTTAAATTCTATTTTGGACATATATGATCTATTTTTGCAATAAAATATCATAATTTCAAGAGTGTGTATGTTGGGTTAGTGGTTGTAGGTTTTGAAACCAAATTTTTGGGGTTTTGGAGAGCAATGTTTGATTTCTAGCTTAAAATACTGTTTAGATGAATCCAACAAGTTTATTTGGTAAAAGAATTGAGTTTGCAAAGTTAGTCTTATTTGGAAAGTCAAAGCTTCATTTTGCCATCGAAACCTGAAATTTCACAAGCTATAGCTGGTGTAAAATTTTGACCGTACTAAGTGCTTATATGCTTAAATGTGTGTGAAGGTGAGCTTTACTCCTTGATTTTGTGAACCCTTCTATTATGTGTGTAAAACTTTTCCTAATGACACAACCTTTACAATTCTTACTATTAACGTCATAAACCTTTTATATTTATAATGTCATTTGTTTTTTTAGCTTTTTTCCTTCAATAAACATTTTGTTTGTAAAAAATTTATGTTTATTGGCCTCATGTCACTTATTATGACGTTTATTTCTTGGTTATTATGGTTGATATCAACGTTTATGCTTTCCATTTTGAGACCTAAAGTAGAGCTTGTAAAAACAGTTGATGACAATGGAAAAAGCCCTTTTGCACTATTTTGTAACCTTTGGTCACCAAGAAATAGTGATTGAGCTTCTAAAATGAGATGTTTCTGTTGCCTATCAACTGAACCAAAATGTTCAAGTGTCCACCCACCTAGCCATAGAGCAAGGGAGCCTATCTGTGGTAAAGTATAGTAAAATGAAGAAACTATAAATAAAAAAAAACTTTACTTTTGCACATGTCTTAATGAGTTTAATTGATCGTCTTATTTAAGTGAAAAAGAAAGATGCAAATTAATAATCATGATATAATAAACTTGGAGATAAAAGATGACATTTCCTACCCTTGATGAGGAGCACAAAGTAAAACATCTTTTTCTTCAAGGTTTTTACTATCAAGGATAAAAAAAATGTCAACATTATTATCAAGCTCTACATCCTCCACAAACTAAATTCATATAAGCCTATATTTTAAGAACTTTAATTATCATCCCATTGCCAAAAGGGAATGCCAATGAGAAATCATGAAATGAATCTTCAACTCTTTGACAATAACAAACAAATAATAAGCTTTCTAGTTTATTTAGTGGTGATCTAAGTATTAAAGTATCATAAATATCGAACATCATGAGAAAAATAGAGGAATTGTCACTATGCAAAGATGACAATGAGATGACATCTCTTAAAGTATGTTTTTGTGGGAGTTGAAGGTGCATAACTTGGAAAGGCTCCTATTGTATCTACTGTAACTGAACTATTGGATGGGCCTAAAAAAGATATTGGCTGCTTTACATTTCTCCAAGTCTAATTTGCTAAAGTCTTAACATAATCAGGAGATTACCATGTGAGGAAACTGCTGAGTTTTTCTTTTAATTTTTTCAAGTATATTGTAATATCATAACTACATTAAAGATTTAGTGAAAAATCTAACATGTGATTGATTAGGTTTGATATAACAAAAAGATAGAGCCGTTCAACAATAATAGTCCAATAAATTTAGAATTGAAGCACCTTTATTATCGAAAGGAGCATCAATTCTCAAAGTGTCTATGATAATGTATATACAATAGCTTTTGCATAATGAGACAAAAATGAATTAACATTTAAGTTCCTTTGTCAGAAAAATAAAATTGTAATAGTATGTGCTAAACATGAAACACGAGGGAAAGGGTGAGGAGAACATATTTATCTGATCCAAGTTCATTAGTAATGTCAAAAACTAAGGTGAAAAAGGTAAGCAAACACTATCAAACCTAATCATTTAAAATGCATTAGACATGCAACCATGTACATTATCGCTTTCACTGTCACACATTTTATTTTGTTATAAATCCATGTTAGAACTTTGCAACTGCTGATTTGAAACATCATCTAATGCACACTGCCATTCTGCTTTAGTTGCTACTACTACCGCTATTGACTATAGGTGAATTATTTTTTTTTAAGATATAATTTTTTTTTTAAGATATAAAAATTTATCTTTCAATAAACACAAAAAAATTAGCTCATATTGAAAGGAAAATAGAAATAGTCTATGCAAATATTCTAAAATAGGTGAACTTGTAAAGTTAAGGAAGAGATTTTCAAGAAGCACAACAAAATTACCAACATGTCACGAGAATATAAAGAGTTGTAGTAATTACCTATACTTGTAGTATTAGTATGAGGTTTCCCTATGGTATGAAGTATACTAGCAATAGTCAAAATGAAATTTGTTTGTGAGGATGAAATAAGAATATTAAAGATGTTATAAAACAAATAAAAACTCACTAAATGAATCAAGTAGCGAAAAGTCTGAGATACACTGAGTGGGTATACACCCAGTTAAGTTACTGTGATGTTTTCATTAATTGTAGATAAAAAAGAAATTTGCTATTAATTGGAATGAGTCAAGTGATTATGCTTTAACTATCATTAATTAAATCTTCTTCAAAACTAATTTTGGTAATTATCGTTACCACTTTAATTCTTTGCATTTTTTTCTCAAATTCACCGTCTTCATCCTTGCACTTTCTTCCATCAACTCTCTCTCTCTCTCTCTCTTTCCTTTATTATTCAAACATTTTGTTTAACAAACCAATATATTAGGTAGTGGCAAAATATGATTTTAGACTTAAATGAAACTGCTCTAAATGCAAATAATCTTAACGAAATAAATAAAAATAATATCAAAGTCATTTTTCATTTCTGATTTTGCTCAAAGAAGTTTTGTATCATTCATTCATTTTTTTAATTTCAACTCTTTTTTAGAACATTAAATATGGTAACTATCATATATGTTATTTCCATATATCTATTTTTGTTGTATAGTAGTAATTCACTTTTGTACGTCATTATATCAATTTCCTAAAACAGAAATCTAAGTTAATACAACAAAAACCCATTTTTGTGTAATTGCAACTCAGCTTTATACAACAAGACCTTAGTTTTATATAAAAGTAGCCTAGTTTCAAACAAAAGGAGCTCATCTGCAAACAAAAGTAGTCCAGTTTCATATTGTAGTAACCCACATTCATGCAAAAGCTAGCATCACAGTTTCCTTAAAACAAAAACTTAGTTTCATACGATAAAATCAGTTTCATAAACTTTTTTATCAATTTCATATAGTTCAGAAACAGAAACACACATTTAAAACATTGCATTTGAGTTCTTTACATAAAATCTAAAAACATACATATACATTTGTATCTTTTACAAAGCCTCGAAAGCATACATATAAAACCTATATATATATAATGGTAACCATTGCATATGGAATAATTGGGAGTGGAAATATGATTTAATTTGGTGGAGGTATAGTAGGAACCGTTTTACATGCAATTATGTTCCGTTCCTTATTTTTCTCCATAAATCTCGGGCTTTATATCTTTCTAAAATTACACAAACATTTTACAACTGTTTTAAACTATAATCCATAAGACATAGAAGACATTAAGAATAATGACTGTTAAGTTAAAGCATATGCTCCAGGTGGACAGTGACAAACATCATAAAGTGGATAAATGAGGCAATCCTATGACATTATTGCATCCCTGAAATATGAGAAGAAATAAAAATTTTGGATTTAAATGTTGATTGGGCAAATATTGTAGTAAATGATAATAAATAAAAAAAACATCTATACCAATAAACATATAATATTAAATCACTGTATAAAGTGAAAACTTACATATAAATAGAAAAATAGGTAGCATACCTCTTCCAATAGCACCAAATATTTCAAAATATATAACATATTTTGAATATTCATTAAAACCATCTTTATGAATTTTTATCAATATTTTCAGACTATCAAGTGAAGTTACACGTAATGCAGTGACATACAAGTGCCCATGACTGAAAACAGGTTTCGAAAGGCATAACTCAACACTTTCAAAAGTTTGACCTTAGCTATTGTTTATAGTAATGGCATAACAAACCATAATTGGAAATCGCCAATGAGCTAAAAAAAACGGTCATTTTGATTCTAAAGGGGACATCTTGACGTGAGAAATGATAAATGTTCGTCCAGCATTATGCCCTGTGATTGTTTCAGCCTTAATGACATGATCACCTAGTTTCTTAACAGTCATTCTTGTTTTATTGCATTGTCCTAGTGTTTGATTGATATTTCGCAAATGAAAAATGGGAACTCCTTATGTTAATTATAAATCCTTGAAATTGAAGGTTGTTCAGAAATTCTGTTAGATATATCATGGACAACTCTTCATGACTACCTAACGCTAGAGAAATTTTATCTATACTAAGATATGTTTTTAACTCACCAAGAAACTAATTTAATATTGACAGATTAATTTCATCAATGATATCATTCAATGAAGATAAAATTGTTCCATCTTTCACATAGCTTGGATCATTAAACTTAGTGAGCAGAATAGGGTAAACATGTGAAATAATTTCAAAAAGTGGATTTGGCTTAGGCGTCACTAAATACTAGTTTAGGATTCTTATCCATGATGGATCATTTTCATCACTATTGATAAAGACCACCGGCAACTTTCCTTTACCCAATTTAAATACCTACTCATTGAATTCTCTTACACTTTTAAATGTAGAATTTTGAAACGCACATTTTCTATAAGAGTAAAAACTTGGCAAAAATGCAATATAACGAAGTTGCATATTGTTGATGAAACTATATTAGCTCTGGTCCCTTTCAGAATTACTGATAATATTTGTCAAAAGTCTCCACCAAGAACAAATGTCTTCTTGTCAATTTTTTTATCTCTACATTAACATCTATTGCTATCATGATATCACGAAGTAAGTACTTCAGACATATGCTGATGAGCCATTGGTGCCTTATCCCAGATAATTAAGCTTGCCTTGCAGATAAAGTCAACCAATGGTGTGTTCAATTTAATAGAACAAAAAAAAAATCTTTCTCTAATTCAATTGGTATTCTTAACCTTGAATAAGTTGTCTTCCCTCTAGGCAATAGTAGAGTTGTAATTTCTAATGAAGTAATAGCCCAAACTATCTTTCCAGTTGAGCTTAGCTTTGAAATTATAGTCCTCCACAAATAGGTCCTCCCTGTCCCACCCTTTACTATACACAAAAAGAAATGACCTAAACCTGTTTCAACAGACTAAATAACATTTGTATAAACATGAAGCTGGTTTGTGTTTATTTCATTAAACAACCTAACATACTCCTCAACTAATGAATCTCGATCATATATCATATCTTCATCCAATATTAATTTTTGCCCTATAGCTAAATTGGTAACATCTGGAAAAGGTAAGGAAGAAAACTCTCTTAAATATCGACCAATGTTATTCAAGATCTTTTCAATCTCATACAATGTATAGTTTTGCAACTAATGAGGTGTTAAAACTAATTCTAGAGTTCTAAAAATTTGTCACTGCCATAATAGAATTTCATCTAATAATAACTCTCAATTTCTAAGCCATAGCTCAAAAATATCACTTACTTCATAATAGAGGATCAAAGTGACAAATAATTCACAATGTTGGTGACCTAATGTCCATTCAAATGCTTCATGAAAGGTGTTATGCCATCCATTATTACTTTAAAGAAGCCTTACTGCATAGCATGCATCTTTGTATGTAACATGTTTAGTACCGTGAATAACTTATAAATGCTCAAAAGCTAGTGGGGCCTTTAGCAACATTCTCATATAGCATCTTTCTTGCTGTTCATGTTTTAGTCCTTTTGTTCCAAACATAATGATAGAGGAAATCAATAAAGGTTAATTCTTGTACCTTTTGATTTTTTTTTAAGAATTCTAAAAATTTGGTTTTACTTGTGTTGACATGACAAACAACATTTTCTAAATCTTTATCTTCCTCATACATTATAGTTTACTCATTTAGGAGATAGAGTAACAAGTGTTCAACATGAGAATCTTGATATTGTATAAAGAATGCAAAAACTTCTCCAGCATTCTTCTAATGTTGAAACTTACCGAGCAATCATATAATTTTTTATTTCATCAACATTATCATCTTTAGCATGATTGGGAACTCCAAATAATAAAAACTTTCTCTCCACAACAAAGGTAGCCCTATCCACACATTTGTACACGTACTTGAATAGATATTTTATACATCTTTCTTTTGTGGTCTTCTCAACATTGATGTGACAATGTGACAATCAAATTTAACTACCAAATTAACATTGTGACGCATAATCCATCTACTGTCAACCTAAACATCATTAACTACTACGACTCTATTAGGTTTCGAGCGTATGTAAATAAGGTATCTTTCTTTATTATAGATGTCTGGTCCTGAAATTGGTGTGAGTAATATCTTGAACATCAATTATCCATTATATAAGGGCAACTAGGGTTTGCATTATCACATGGGCCATACACTATATGTTACAAGATAACTTTGCATGCTACTAGATTAGTTTTAGGATTAGGTAACTTAGAAAAATAAATTTATAAATTCTAGAAGCATTACACACCTTATCATATGGATGGAGGAATGAAGCAATATGTGCATGAGGTAGCCCCCTTTTCTGAAATTCTATAGCGTACAAGACTACAAAAAAACTAAAATTAAAATAGTAATAAGCCTTTAATAGTAGGCAATGATTAATTAATGTTAACATTTTATAGTACTTACAAGTAATAACATCACCAAAATGTTTTTTTCATGCACTGACCTTAAAAAATTTAGCCAATCTAATTCTGAAAATGCGAGCGACTATGATGGTATTCAGCCTTCTGTTCAGGTATAAGATCCAGAAATATAGTTATCTCTAGCCATTTAGGATTATGTTTAAATATTATAAATAAATCAAGAAAGCCATATGAATGATAGATAGCCATGGCATCTTGGTAACATTGTATCATTTATCTCAAACCACTAGTGCATGATGAAGGAAGAATCAAATGTTTGCCCATAGCCAGAAACATTTGTTTTATCACAAGCAACTACATTACAAATACCTTGTAGAATTTTATGATGGAATTGTTTTTTGTTTCTCATTATCCAAGAGAATTGCTCTTTTAAGATTTCAGTATAAACATCAACTACATGTTGTTAGAACAATCTACCACCTCTAAACATAGTACAGTACTTCCTATGCCTTGTGGTAGATAAAATGCATAATATTGTCAATTTTTGCTCTTGTCCCTTCAATATTAGTTAAGTCCGATAATAATATATTTTTATAGTAGTCATCCTTACCATTAGGATATAGCAAAAGACATTGCATACTCATGAATAATGGATGTAATGGATTAATATGTTAGGGCACTCTAACTTTGCCATGCACAACTATATCTCTGGTCATAGTAAATTCATCAGTAACAATGAGTGTTGCAAGCCCATGAACTGATGGCAAATTATATTAGTGACCATCATAACAATGATCATATATCAAATACAAACGTACTGGTTGGAAGTCAAACTTCCTAAAGTGATCTTTGACCATCCTAAATGCTTAGGCCACTCTGTTATAGTCATTTAACATCTAAAACAAATCTTGGACTATTTGGGGATCTAAATCAGCAACTGTATCATCACTCTGAATTTGCAAACGGTTGTGAACTTTATTATTAGTGTCAAATATGTATAACTGTGAAAATCATAGCCTTTCTTAATTAAAAGGAAGCTAAAAACCTATTCAATGGAAGTTTTGTCCATATAGGCAGAACATATATGGACCATTTCCATAATTGATGGTGTTGTTAAAGCTCCCACCCATAAAAATGAAAGAAAATAGAGTTGTACTTATGTAGTAGCCATCTAAATGTTTGTGAGCAAGGACCTTTGAAATATTATAGCAAAACTTTTAGAAATTATGTTGGCTCACGGGCAAGTGGTAATTTCACCATCCCGCTTTGGCAACACAGGCTAAAATGTGGTACTCCAACTCTCTGACTTCTCATTTATTTCCTCATACCAAATAATTGCCCGATAAAAAGAATATGGGCATATGTAGGTTGGAGGACCAAAGGTCCAAAGCTAAAAAATAGTTCTTATGAAATACAACATATATTTTATATGTTAGGTGGGAAAATAAAATGAAAACAAAGTGCACAATGAATTGTAAAACATGCTTGGATGCCTCATTGAGCGTAACATCCTTGCACTGGATTGTTGAGAGTCTTTAGTAGTATCTATTTCATTTTTAATATTCACATTCTTTCCAACTAATTCCTCAATAGAAATGTTGGTAACAAAATTTGAAGTTCTAAAAAAAATGATTAGATATGCATGCATCAAAAGCAAAAGTGAAGTAGAAAATATTTGAAAATTTAATGAAAATGCATTTTCTGTAAATTATCATCCTCATATTTATATGATTGTTCTTGTGTTTTCATTTGTAGTTTAATGATACTTCTAGTAGTATTACTTCTGGAAGATGGGATTCTTGTAGATTATTAGAGCTCTCTTTGACCTAAAAAATTCTCATTCATGAAAAAGCATTTTGAAGATTTGGATTAGAATGATAAGATTTTTATTGTTCCGGTTTGTTGCATTGTATTTAAGAAAGGGTTGGTAAACTCTTCCTTATTTGTTCCATGTGTATGTCGTGAATGGAAACAATTGGAATATCAATGAAAGGTTCAATAGGAGGGCACTATGTTGTAGTTTTGCAACTAAAAGATGAAATGTCTACCTCTAAATTTTTATGTTCACTCAATTAAATAAGATGTAATGATATGTCCTCACCATTATAAACAATAGAGTCTAGGAGATTAAGATGATGAGAAAAGTGTAAGAACTCTCTTGGAGTTTCACTTGAACGGTTAAATAGGACATTAGAACCACCACTTAAACCTGTGTAACTTAAATAATACTCACTCGGTCCCAAAATCTTTGCTCCATTTGTTTTTAGCAATTAATCTATGATTTTTTATTTTTAACATTTTAATATATAAATGAAAAATCTTTGCATACAAATGATAAATCAAGACATATAGTTTCTAAATATATATTTTTTAATTTTTTCTAACAAACAATAATATAAAAAAAAATTAAGTCAACATACAACCAAAAGTCAAATAGAGCAAAGATTTCAGGACAGAGGGAGTATAAGAAAACATGAAAATTTTAATTTTAAGAATCAAATGCCAAAAATATATCATTTTTTAAGCTAAATAAATAATGTATTATGACAGCATGGGATATTGTTCAAAATTTAACGATACAAAAAAGAAAATATGACAGAACAGGAAAAAAGAACTGTATCAGCATAAAAATGTTCAAATATTTTACTTTAGAATATAAATAAAAAATAATATTAATACAAGAAGTACCATTAGCTTCATCACAGTCACCCAAACCTAGTTATCAGAATTAAAGTAATGGGACAATTGTATCTCCATTCACTTGAAAGCATCAAAGTAGTATTGTTAGAAGCTTCGACTGATTGAAAACTTGTAATGCAAGATAAAGGATTCTATTGAGTAATGGTCCTATGAATGAATGCATGCAATGGTGTTGTGTAATATAAGGTGGATGACCTTTTATAAAGAGATTGTCTTCCTTTAATATTGGTACTTGAGAGATTGGAGAGATTTGGTTTATTAAAAATATAGTTACTAATTGTAGTGAAGAAATTGGTAGTTGTAGGTGAAAAGGTTGACAATGTCAAAGAATTTATCATGTCAGGTACGAAAGCAATGTTTGGCGACATGTTTTCATCTACAAATACATTTGCATCAAAAAACCCAGTTAAATTTTGTGTTTGTTGGATAAGTCCCAATGTCACTGTATGTGTTGTATTTATTCTAAAATGAGGTTATTCACGAATTGTGGGGCTCTGAGTCAAGGAACATAACTTTACATTCTATTCTTGACATTGAACCACCATCTTACTTTTTCTTTGGTTTCTAAAACCTCTGAATTGCATATTCAAACCTATCTAACAAAAGCACAGTGTATGATATGGTACTGTAATTCCACTAGTTTGATGGTTATAGTTTTCTTTTCTTAATTTAATCCAAAGATTGTTTCTTGCATTAGCAATATGTTTTCTAATTTATTGTGATTGATTTGATTTATTCTCCTTTTTCATAAATGGAAAATCAAATTAAATAGTAGTTTGCCAAACATATCATTTATTGTTTAAATTGGATCTAGGTCTTCTACAATTATAGTAGTGAGTAGTGTATAGGTGGATTACACATTAGCAAGATATCATAAATAAAAAAAACTTAGATTTTTATATTTTCCAGCATCTCTATTCAGCACTATCTCTTGTTGACAACAATTTTTGTTTTTTAGCTTTCAAAACATACAAATGTTTTTCTAATAAAAAATGGTTAGAAACGCTAACTTTGCACATTATTAGCTTTTTGACAATAAATTGAATAAAATTAATACTCAAACCTCTAACTTACTGATAAAAAGAAGAGTTTAAAGGATAAGGGTAATTAAAATCATATTTGTACAAGGAAACGCAAAGAGCAAAAGAACCTAAAAGTTTGTGTATGAATTCTGCAATTTGATTTATCTAAATAATAATGTAATAACATAAATTCGAAGGAATTAAACAAACCTTAAGCTCCTTCAGGTGACTGGAGACTGGAGCTCGTCATCTCTAGAGCCGTGTATAGGAGGATCAATAACATCACAACCATCTACCAATTGATCAAGAGGATTACTTGATCTAACAAAATAAATTGTGTAAAGATTGCATTGTTGACGTCTACCAAGCTCTTCATTAGACCCAACTTCATGAAGTACCCAGCAAAGTTCATGACAGATCCAACGAGGACAATAAATCAGGTGTTACTGACCTTGGTGAGAAGGCTGGAGATCACTTGGACCATGAAATACAAAATTGGTGTTTCATTAATGGTATCTTTGTGCTTTTCCTGTAGCCTAATGATCAAATTCCAGTATGGGTATTCCTTTTGTTGGTTTTTCATTAATGGCTGGAAAGCTTTTTGCTTCAATTGAGTCCAACTTTGTCTTGGTCTGGTTAAATTATTTAAGTATGTTATTTTATTTTTAATTTTCATCTAACTTTGTCTTGGTCTTATTAAAATATTTATTCTTACACAGATTAATTGTAGGCATTTTGGTGAAGCATAACACAAGCGTGGAAAAGAGAGAAATTAAATAAGAAATTGCTGAAGCTATGAAGGCAAAAAAAAAAAAAAAATTAAATGTGTTAAATAGAAATTTGCTCGAGCTACCATGACAAAATAAGAATTTAAGTGTTTAACGTAAGAGAACTAAAGTATTGTGTTTCATGGAGGGTATTTTTTTGTGTTTAAGGTTAAAATTTGACTTAGCAATCAATTAGCATATCAATTAATTTAGCAATTATTAAATCACCCCCAGCTTCTGCTTTAAAATATATATAATAGATAGGTATAATTGAAACATCATTGGAATTAAAATAAAAAAGTCTAGTAAGAAGTTTTGAAATTTCCATGCAGGTCAAATTGTTTTGGAAGAGTCATTAGGCCAGAGATGGCGGTTGTTAGCTGTGGGGACAATACTATAAGGTTGTTGATCCCTTATATCGTCATATCAACCCAAGCCAGTGGTGGGGATGGCCCCCGCATAAGGGTTGTTATTGCTGCTCAAACACAATACAATGATGAAAAGAAAAGCAGCTGGTCATGATCGGATTGCCGACCTGCAAACTATTCTAAGCCAAACCCAACACTACAAAAAAGATGTGTTTTTTTCAGGCTTTAAAGAAAATGGCCCATAAGGGCTTGTAATATTTTTTTTTATTTGGCCAATCTTTTCTTATTTTTGTATTGCTAGACTCAAAATGTTTGGTTTACTATTATCCTTTTCCAAAACAAATAGCATTTCATTCTTTTAATCTCCAAATTAGTTAATAATTTCAAAATAAAATATTTAATCTTTATTTTTAGAAAAAAATAATATATGAATAATTAATTATTTTATTCAGTGGGAGTTTTACGCATGATTATTTCATATTTTGAAATTCTTGCGGATATGTTTGTATGCATGATAATTGTATGAAATAGTTGTTGTAAATTATTGTACATACTCTTGCAAATGTTGCAATATTTTTCCTAATTATACGCTAATTATGGAAACAAATTTTTTGTTTTGAATTGTTTAAAATATAAAATCCTTTCTATTAATATTAATTATCAAGTGTGAGAAATAGAAATCAGATCTTTGGAAAATTAATTTTCTAAAGGCTATCATTACAGTAAATAATAAGTGTGAATATTATTCACTTAGTTTGATACCAAAAAAAAAATAACTAAGCTAATGATAATTTATGCTTGTTAATTTACTTTATGGTGATAATGGATGTATTATGGCTAAGTGGAACTCAATTAAAATAATTAGATTTCTCACAGGAATATAATGTATCTAACAATGGGTATACACTTGACTAAAACAATATGTCAATCTAAAGTAGGTGGCCAGTGTATTGTTTTTAAAAGCTAAAATAAAACAATAGTCTTACAAATGTTATGAGATAAATATGGTATGATATTTGCATTATTCGTTATTAGATTAATTCCAAAAGGAGTAGTCAAGCATTGCTAATGAATTTTTATTTTTCTAATTACTCATATGTGATATGTTATGCTTATGAGGGTAACTTTAAATGCAATTTGCACTTTATTGTACATGATACAAGTGAAGAAGATATTGATTTTCTCCATAATGCATTATATATTTGTTTATGTGTTCTTTTTTAGAACCATGAACACCATCAGTCCTTAGTTTACTAAGAACCTAGAAGAGAACTACCTTAATAAGGTAAAATATTGTGGCTAGAAAAGAAACCTTTAATATTATGCTCACTACAAGTAAGTTAGTGTATGTTTTGAACGAGACATTGCATGGACATAATGAAGATCAAAGTGAAGATAGGTGAGCTTATGAAGCTTGGCATGAACATGATTCCTTGGTTAGGTGTTAAATTTGGAACATCTTTAGAAAAGGCTCTAGTAGCAATATGAAAAATGCTAATTGCTAGGGACATCATGAATAACCTAAAAGAAATGTTTGAGCAGTAAAATCTTTATGCTAGGATAAACACCATGCATGGGCTTCTTTGTACCAAGATGGCTAGGGGAACACTTGCTTATGATCATGTGATGACCATGATTAAGTATTTCAATGTGTTGGAATCCCTTGTTGCTAAGATGGACCATACAACCAAGATAGATGTTACCTTGTGCTTTTTGCTAAGTCATTCAATAATTTCATTTTGAACTTTAAAATGAATGACAAGATAGTGATATTTCCTGAACTACACAATATGTTGAAAACGGCGAAAGAGCTGTTTAAGAAGGATATGCCTATCATAGTATGAAAGGAAAGTCCTTTAAGGCCAAGAACAAGTACAACAAAAGAAAGAAAGGAAAAAACCTCTTATAAGTTAGGTATGAGCCTAAAAAAATTTGGGAAACACAAGTGTGGGGATGAATACCACTTTTGGGCAAGAAAGGTCATTAGAAGTGTAATTGTAAACATTACCTGGCTATAGTGAGCAAGAAGAAGTCTTCAGATGGTATGTATTTTGTCTTTATCATTGAGACAAATTTGTTAGATGGAATTCTGCATTCCTAGTGTGTTGATTATAGTGAAACCACTTATGTGTGTAACATATTATTGAGGTTCCAGAAAATAGAAGGCTGAGTGATTGAGAGATCTCAAAACTAATGGGAATAAATGCAGGAGTTGTGGTTGTTTTTTAAGAACTTTTCATTTAGTTCTTTTAGGTGGAACTATTCTTTGTTTATCAAATTATCTTTATGTGTTGTAAGTTAGGAAAAATGTAATTTTTATTGCGTAATTGGATGGTATTAGATAATCGTTTCTATTTCTCAAAAAAGTTACAATAAGATTACGTAACAAATTTGTGACTCATGGTTTGACAAATGATGGTCTTTATTTTTTGTGTGCACTTCATGAAAGCAACATGAATATTGAACCTACACCATATGATGGAAACAGTTCAACAAAGTGAAAAAGAAGAGTTCATTCTCACATATCTTTGGCATTTGAGACTTGGCCACATAAATGTCAGAAGAATCAAAAGATTGGTCAAAGATGGTCTTTAAGTTTCTTAACATTAGAGCATTACACAATCTTTAAATCTTTAGCTCAAATGATTTAGATCTTAGACATAACAATATACATGGACCAAATGTTCTTGGATAGGTGTACCAAAGTTTAGGATGAAGGCTTTGCCACCCAGTTTATGGTTAAGGTAAACCACAAACCTCATTGGAGATTCCCAGTAGATTTACAGATTGCCTACTAACTAGGATAAACCGCAGACCTTAATAAAGAGTTGAACTCTAACTTGACAAGCAGGAGTGCTAGCTTTTAGCCAATAAGGCCAACCCTCATTGGCATAGGTTATCATTGTTTCTTTGAAGGACATATTATATCTTTTTTAGTGTAAATAATAATACTATTCTACTTATTCGATTTACTTGGTCTCATTTTCAGAAGCCAATAATTAATTTAATAACCAAACAAAAAAGTTAGTGTTAATTAAAACTAAACTAAATAGCAAAATAATTAAATCATTTTGTTAAAGTTAGACTATTTTGATTATTTTAATTTTATCTGAATAACACCCACTACATTTAAAACTAATCAAATCATATAGGTTGTCATTTCTTTTTTTTTTTGCATGCCATACATGTTATCATTATTACATCTTTTTTGCCGGTGTAAATTGCTTTAAGATGATTATGGAAAAATTAAGAAAACAGTTTTGTAAATTTCTAGTAGTTGGGACTTGGTTGGTGATCACTTGTGCACTAAACTCCTAAAACATGTATCAAGATACTAAAGGCAGATAAATTTTTGTAATTAGCATTAAAGATTTAAATAATTTATTAATGATAAAGATCGAACCACTAACTCTAATATCAAATACATAAAAAATTGTATAGTGGTTTTTTTAACTCAAATTACATAGCAAAATAGCCACATTTGCCCAAATACACAAAAAAGATTAGATGAAATTAAGGTAAAGGCATCTACCAAAGCATTAGTGCCCTAACAGTGAATAGAGAAAAAAGAAGGGAGAAAAGAAAAAAAATGATTGTTTAATGCCAAATCTGATTAAAAGTGACATGGATTTCTCATCTTTTAGCAATAATAGGTGTTCAAACTCACAATAGTACTTTTATGATAAGGATAAAATAATACATTTAGAGGGAGAAGGCGCACATAAAAACAAATAAAGACCAGAGCTAATAATCAATGCTAGCGAGTGAAATTTTGTGGTTCAGTAACTGCTTTTATAATTAACGTTTAAGTTTTGGATAATTTATTAGCGGTAGAAATGAAATCACTGAAGTTAAAAGTTAAACATTACTCTTTGAAAATTTCTACAAAACTCTAATAATAATCGCTACAGATAATATCAAATGAGGCCTACAAGCAATCCTTCCAAGTGGCTAGAGTGCAATGCTGAATCAAGTTAAAGAGTACATGCAGGTTTAGACTAAATAGATAAACATGCTTGAAATAACTCAGAAAAACAGTACTGTCACTGTGGCCTACAAATTCTACTATAGCTAGCCACCTTAAAGTTATCAGCTTTGGTATATAAATAAACAAGAATGTGGAAAAAAAAAAGCATTAAGAAAGAGTTATCAATGATTCAATCTAATTATTTAGAGATTAATTAAAAAATTAAAGAAAGTGAAAAATTTCAAAATTATTGGCGTTGATGGTCAATTTGGAATATAGAAAACATTAAAGACCATGAAAAACTTTACACAAAGATCAAATGGTCAAGTTTGTGATTTAACGAAGAAGTTGCATTTTACCAAAATTAGGGAGTCAATTGCTAGGAATGAGAGGTTGAGGACCCAACATGGGAAAACGAAGAGTTATGGCTACTGGCCATGTGCATGTTACCCAAATTAGGGAGTCAATTATCATTAAAAAATATGTCTATAATAACGCATAAATATCTTCAATTGACTAGTCATATGGATTCACTAAAGAGCACTTAAAGAGCATAATTGATGTTATACATCATGATAACCGATGACAAAATATTTATCTTTATGATGGTTAGAATTATGATTCAAAATCAATGGACTATCTTAGTTGGTATCAATCCAAAACAAATCTTTTATAGCTTAAGAAAATATCTTGCTTTTGGAAGTTTGAGAATGAAACCGTGTTATTAAGCCCCCATTCTAAATCATTCATATAATTTATCCCTCATTATTGATATCGTTAACACCTATTGGGATAGAGTGGTAAAAGTAGTTGATATAAGAGCTCAAATATAAAATAACAACATTGCCATACATTGAGGGTCAGTTTTCCATTTTTTTTTTTGTTTTAAACATCCTTCTCGAACCACAGAAGAAAAAGGGCTGAGGCCCAAAATATGTTCCTATAGTAGCAATCTACTGTTCGTAAATGGAAGGTGGGGCCCCTTCATTTGATTTTTATGGGATGTAGGTTTTTTTTAATGAGAAAACTAGTTATTAAGGTGGCAAAGAAAATAATTGGTGGTGATTTGGCCCAAACCAAAAAGTGAAATGATTAATTTCTATCATTGGCTTAATGGTAGACTTTTTTACAATGATTAGCAACAAAAAGGCTTTGTTCCTATCCCCTAAACTGTGAAATTATTACTAAAGTAATAATGTAGCAATTTTGTTCTTAAAATAACCATATATTGCATAATTAAGTTTTCTTCTATCAAAAAATGTGGCTTGAGATTAGCTTGAGAGCTCGATCGGCTCAATTGAATCAAGGGAAAATTATAAATTTTGAAATCTTAAGGGGCTACATTTAAGTATTATGTAACTTTGTGTAAATTTTAGTTAATCCTATATAATGACACTCTTTTTTTACCAAAGGCTAACTGAAAGTTTTCAAAATTTTAGTGACTTATATGAAATCGTGGCTTAACTATAGGGGATGAGTGTCATTTTGACATTTTTTTACCATAATAGCTAAAGGCTCAAGAAGGTTTGGGCTTGAGCTTGAGTCGAAAACATATTGAGTTTAATTTTTAACTTTTGAGCTCAACAAAGCTTGACTTAAGAAGGCTTGAGCTGAGCTTCAACTTAAGCTACTTGGCAAAAGCCCAACTCATTATACCCTTAATTACAAACAAAAGCAATATGAACAAAGTTTTGAGTCAAACACAATAAGCTTGAGCTCTGCTTGATAAGGTAATGGTATTACTATAGCTTGAGCTCAATAGGAAATGGCACCACAATTCCTATTCAAACTCAAGTCGAAAGCTTGATAGGTTCAATAACATCAAGTTTTAACAGAAACTTTTCAAACCTTAGGGTTTATATCTAAGTATGACCTGACTTTAGAGATAAATTGTAATTTTTCCCCTTTTATAATGGTAATATTTAACAAAGGGTAGTTGAAAGTTTTGAAATCTTAATGGGCTATTTGTACTCATGTTCAAATTTTAAGGGCGTTAACTTAATTAAGTCTAGTTTTCATAAGTCTCATTATACTTGATAAAATTTCAAGAACTTGAAAGTCAACCACCATTGAGCTTGAGCTCAATTCATTAGGGTATTGAACCCCTTTTTTTCCTCGAGCTCAATAAGGGTTGACTAAAAAAAATGCAAATTGGGCTTAAGCTTAAGCTACCCAATAAAGACCTTACTCATATATACCACTAGTGTAAGATTTGAAATTGTCTTTTTTATCAATCACGAATGGTTGAATTCTTTTCCCTTGCATTAATGCCCAATGTAGACCCATATCACTATCTTTTCCTTTGCAAGTTCCAGCTATGTCAAAGTAAGTTCCATGACACATCCATGGCAGATGACTAGTTCAACACCCTAAAGCATTTTTTGAAGGAGTTGTATGAACAACTGTGTTAGGAGGCCCATAAAGTACTTTTTCGGTTAATGAAGGATGAAGTAGAAAGTTACCAGTGGACATGTACCAATAGGCTGAAGTGCATAAATAATTGATGGGCCCATTAAAAGGATATAACTCATGAAGAGCCAGAGGTTAATCAACACATACCTTTGTGCTTGAATGAAATAGAGGAGTGACTAAAGGAAAAACTAAGAGGTGTCAGGGAACTACTACTAAACATTAGCTACATGTGCTTTCTAGGTTTTCATGAATGACATCTAGAATGCATCATCCCCTCAGACTTCCGGATGCTGATGATGGATTTGTATAACAACTTGATACAATCTGGTCAACTATTTTTAGAGGAACATTACCACAATGAACTTTGAAGAGGCTAGTGATGCCATCATGTACAAGGCATTCAATTCAATGCTCTTTGGAATAGCTTTAATGTGGTTTAGGATATTGTAGAATGGGAGGTTTTCTTCTTTCAATGATATTTCTTAAGATTTCCAATGGTAATTTTTGGGGTTCACCCTTTGAAGAAGACAGTGAACTAACTCCTAGACATCAAGCATGAGAAAAATGAACCCTTTTGTGACTATTTAAGTCTATTCAACTCAAAGGCCCTCCAGATCCCAAAATTTCCCCTGGACATGAAGTTGCTAGCGTTAACAAAAAAGATCTTTCCAATGTTTCATTTTTTTTAAGACTATATAGGAGAATCTAGCTTAAAGTATGGAGGAGTTCTACAGCTAGACCTATCGTTGCATCCAAGCAAAGGATGCCAACCATCATGTCCCAGAGAATGGGTCCAAGAAGGACTAGTCTAGAAAACAGTAGGAAAATAATAAGAAGAAGCGGGAAAGGCCTCAAGTCTCGTGTGCCCACCCCTCAAGTATACTAGGGAAAATATCCTACATGCCATAGGGTGAAAGAACATGGTGATTAAGTGGTCCCATCTGATTATTAGCAAGTTTCTAAAGGACCATAAGAAGTACTAGTCGTGTCTCGAAGACTAAGGGCATGACACTAAAACCTATAATGAACTTAAGGCATTCTTGGAAGAGCTAGTTCAAGAAAACAAGTTACCATAATACATCCGTGATGTTTCCCCTATTAGATAGAGGTCACAAGAACCATGGTGGGAAGACTATAACAAGGACCATGGTGGCAATAAAGAGCTTAGAGGCAAGTTCCCTAGTGTAAGGGATTTTGACTATGACTCACTGGCGTGTGTGGTAAAGATTATCACAGTGACCGAGGGATCCTTCAATATAAAAATAAATAAATAAATTCAAAGTCGCCTAGCAAGAAATAGTGGACCCATGCACACGATTGAAAGGAAAGATGGGTCTTAGACCCTAACCTCATATAATGACCTATTGCTTATTATGGCCAGGATAGCGAACTACAATGTGAAAAAGGTCTACATGGATGATGGGCCAATTTCAGTGTCATCTTCAACCATGCCTTGGAGCCTCTCAACAATTGGAGTTCTTCCCTCACACTAATGCATAGACCCACCTTTGGAGTAGGGAAGGATGAGTTCCTAACAGTGGAGATGATCCACTACCATTGATGCTGACTAATGTCATTCCAAGATAGCCTAAATACCTAGATGATGCTTGTATTATAGTGACTCAGCTAAACCCTCCCTAGGACATTTTGGAGATATGAATTGAGCCCCGAACTTTGATAACAGGAACATTTTGCTTATATGATTTAACTTCCATCCATTTAAAAAAGAAAAAAAATCACATAGCTGCCACTTAAGTTTTCTAATTTTTATCTTTTACACCCTAATATTTTGTCCCCTCCATTTAGGCAACTATCTTCAATCTAAGACTCCAACTTCTTCAAGATTGCCGCCTCTCTTCTCAAGCGCTTCCCTACCTTTAAGAATGTCACCTTCCCTCCTTCAAGCCAAATTTTTGAACTTCATTTTTACTATAATTGGAAAAATGAAGCAACTAATGAGGTGGCTTGTGATTATCTGGGGAAAATAATTAAAATAACTTGACTAAAATAAATTATCTGAACAAAATAATACCTTAATGCTACCAAATTGAATATTAATACATTTTACCAGAAAGAAATATAGATCCAACATTCTTTATTTTTTTAATCTCATAACTTCTTAAATGAGATTTGCATAATTCATCCAAGGGCCAAAGATTTTGTGGCTACTGAATATTCCATGCTATATAATTTTTTTAATGGCCTTTCCTCAACTATCAATTAATATACCAATTTTGTTCTTAAGATGTAATTCTGTATAAGCTATTTCTTGAGAATTGATGATTGGATAATGCTCATAAAGGTGAAAGACTATGATAAAGGTGCATCTTGATGATTAAAAGGGATTAAATTGAAAGGAAATTAAGAAATATTGAAAATTTTCGTATATCATTGTGGTTTGAAAAATTTCAGCAGTAGATCAAGACATTTTAGTTGGTTCTATATAAAAATGTGGCTGGAGCATAAGCTTATAATATATCATTGAAATGGTTTATGAGTCTATTTTAAAATAAAAGAAACAAAATTTGTTTTGGAGGCTTGAGTAAGGAGTTATGTTGATTTTCATAAGACATCATTAAAATGACGGGTATTACACGAGTTTGAAACTTGAGGACCAAATTGTACTGATTGGATGATTTGAAAATTGTGAATAAAATATATATTATAGCTTGAGAAGTCTAGTTTCATAGGAATTTTATATATTGCAATTTGAAGTTTCATACAAAGAGTTACGGTCATTCTCTTGTGAGTACACAATTTCAAGTTGAACCAAGGTTTTTAGAAATTAAATTAGGCTCTTATGATAATTCATACTATTTTGATAAGGTTCAATAACCTGAGTGATTAATGGTGGATGGGAGATCCGACTCGAATTGAGGCTGCTACAATTCCAAAGATGAGAAAGTGCAGGTGGGGTTACATTGAGAATGAGGACTTAAGTAGTAAGAGGCAAAGTTTCAGGTGCAAAATGATTGAAATAAAAAACCTATATGACTATGTTTAATACAATTTAAGGCCCAAAGTTATTAGTTTGTATGATTAAAGACCTGAAATTTAATATTGTGCAATCATATGTAATTTAGTTTTATCACCAATGAAAAACATCCAAGTTACCGAACTAAGTTGACAAAGTGTTCCTATCATCAAAGTTTAAAACACAGTTCATACCTCCAAAATGTCCAAACAAGAGATTGATAGAGTTACTATAGTACATAAGTCATTTTGGTAATTAGGCCTCTTGAGAATCAGGGAGCAAATGTGCTACTCTCAGACGATGAAGTTCTTGGTACTAGATATCCCCTTTGCCTAAAACGCTTTGTTAAGGAAGCCAGCCCGTGTACAGTTCCATATCTGATCGGATATTTGATTGGTGACATTGACGTGCATGCTTGCTAGGGGATACGAGGGTTTATGTAATTTGTTTGTTTGTTAATTTTCGTACTTTAGCTGTACAATTTAAATTATTGAAATTTGTCAATAAAAATGCATTTATTAGATAAAGATGTTAGAGATTTTCAATTAATTTAAAAATTTACAAGCATAATCTACATGAATAAATCTTTAAAGTCAAAAAAATGGTTTACCATAATCTTAACTGTACCTGAAATTATGAAAAGGTATAAACTGTGTGAGCACTTTCACACGTGTAAACGGATTTCTTTGCTCTGAACGAATTTTGGGGGGAAGAAAGTGAAGCTGTAATAAACCTTAGGGGTGAATAGCAACAGTTTCTAGTTGGATATCAGCGACTCAGGTTGGCGGCCGCCTTTATATAACTCCAATAGCAATGCGAGCCAGTGCGAGGCCACCTTCCCCACCAGCTTTGTCAACGCTAGAAGCCAGCCACACCAGTTGCCCCTCTCTGCAATTTCAGCTTCCTGCTTCATCTGTTTTCTCCTGAATTTTCCGTCAAAAGTTCACCGAATCCCACTAAACATCTCCTCCTCGAAAGGCCCGAGATTACTTAGCTGGAGCTTGTATTTTGGAAATGGTCGAGTTCAAGCTTAAGAAGAAAATGTGGATGTTTTCTTTTTAACTTCATCCCCACAAACACGCCCAGGAACCTCGTTTCTGCGTAATGGAAGCTGCCGCCATACGAGCACAAGCACCGGTCGTCGTCAGCAGCAAAGGCAACAACAAGATCATTAAACAGCAGTATTTCCCTCTTCAAAAGCTCTCCTTCTGGTTCGCCCCCACTACGCGTCCGCCCGGATAAAGTCTCCTTCAGTCCTTGCTCTTGATTAGGTCTTTGCGTAAATTCGTCGAACATCATGACTGCTTACTACTTTAATAATAGCTCTCCGTTTGGGCACTGCTTTCCGGACCCTTTCGACCCGTTTCTGAATGATTCCGGGGCGCTCAATAGAGGGCATCAACTCGGGTCGGTTTCGCAGTCTCTGTTGTTGGATAGCCAGAAGGATGAGCTCATGAGGGCCCAGACGAGAGCCGGGAAAAAGGATGTGCCGGAAGATAAAGTTCTAGCGGCCTTAAAGAATCACAGTGAGGCGGAGCGGCGGCGGAGAGAGAGAATCAATACTCATCTTGGTACGCTTCGTGGACTCGTTCCCTGCAAGGAAAAGGTATGAGCTTTCTAATCCAAAATTATAATACCATTTGTCTAAAATTAATCGTTAAATCAGTTATTGGAAGTCGGTGATTAGGAAGTCTTCTGATGTGTTAGATCGTAGATTTCAGTTAGTCTGGCAATGATTGAGAACAGCTAATTTCTTTGCGTTGATTACAGCGGAGGGGAAAAATCCTGGTAGTTCATTTAGTAACACCAATAAATCATATGATCAGATTATGCATTTCTATAGACTGGTTTTGTAGGTAGTAATTTCTGAACCATTAACCGGTGGCAAAAGTACAAGTGTATATATGAGTCGTAGCTATGGATAGTGGAGACAGTTTTGATCAAAGATTAGTTGATTGATATGAAGTTATGAACCATTTTGGTTTGAAAAAATGATAATTTAGCATTGAGGAAAAGTTGGGCCATGTTGGATTGAGGGAAGGGGAAGGAAGAGGAGGGAAGGAAAATTAGTATGACTCTGGAGGAAATAGAGGGTGAGAGAGTCATTATCCCCCCAACTTCCTTCCTATACATGTTTTTTTCTTTCCTATGAATTGGAGGGAAATAACTCCTCCGTCCACTTCTCTTACCTTCCTTCCCCTCCCCTTCCTTTATGAATTGAATCCAAACAGATCTGAGCTCCTCAAACATGAATAATAGAAAGTGGCAACAATCATCTGGCGAGGATATCCAAAGTCAGATGCCCTTCCCACTTTGCTCTTTAGCCTCATGCCAAGTTTTTCTCTTTCCCGGTGAGTATGTTATTCGTCATGAATCTGGTCTCTCAAAGTTAAGATACAAATCGACCAAGAAGCAATAACGAGGACTTCTGCTAAGTTTAATCTTGACATGATATTTTCTGCTTCCTTTTTAGTAAGGATATTTTCCTTTTTGTTGAGATAATGGTGGGGCTGGCACTGGCAGTAGTAGTGGTGAGTATGATGATGATGATTATTGTTATTGCTAATATTTTTCAGATTCCCTTCCAAAAATTTGCAGCTAACAACTGAAGTCTTAGTCTAGAAATTAAGGCTTGGGGTTGTTACCAGAGGTCCCGAGGTTTCAATTACCCTATTAGCCTCCTTGCAAAAATAGAATTAGCAATTTGTGACTTATCTGTGTGCTAGTGGTGTCAACTCCTGCCAGGAAAGCGAGAGCCCAGCTAGTGATGCATTAGATGTTCTTAAGCGACTTTGTAATTTTTTATATAGAACTAGAAAATGGTGTGCACCAATCAGTAGCTTGTTTCTGACTTTATAAAGCATGATTATTTCACCTTATGATCTCTCTATAAAAAAAATTATGTATATCCACGTTCTCTGCGTTTTAAAGAGCTGACTTTTCTTGCTTTATTGTGTTCAACTGTTCATCAAATTTCAAAATGGCAAAGCCAGACTATATTGAGTAGAAAATGGGGAGAGTTGCCACTTTTTTCCGTGCATTGTATTTACCATTTCTAACATAGCAGTTGAAAAGAAAGGCAGTAATTATCTGTAGATGGGCACTAGAAAATGTAAAAAAAAGGCAGGTGTTAACTGTCCTAAAGCGCAGGCTGCAATTATCATTGGATAAGAACTTCAAAATGTAGGAAATAGCATGCAGTAATCACCCATGGATAGGAACTTGTAACTTTTAAAATTTGGAGCAAGTTCGAGGAAGCTTCCTGAACTGTCATCCGTACTCTACTCGGTAATTTATTTGCTGATCTAATCTTAATGTTGTACACAGTCAATACTAAATTTACTAATATACACTAATTTCGCATAAAGTTTTCTTTATTTTTTTTCTTTGTTTGTTTTATTCTCAAAAATATAGTTGGTCGGCAACCACATCAAAATGATTAAGAGTAGTGATGCGCCAGCTAAGCTGCTAATCCCTGACATGTATTAATTTATATGGCTTGGATGCTTTCGGCTAAAGAGATGGGTATCCAATTTTATATGTTTGCAGACATGAGCTAGGTCAAGGCATCTGATTATATAATCTACTAGTCCTTTTGTTTTTTCCCTCGACATTTTTAGTATTTATTTATGATCAACAAAGTCAAAGTATATAACTAGCTTAAATGATCTATCAACTCTGGCCTATTATGAAGTAATTATCAATTTTGATCTGACCCCTCTGGTAAACAATTTTTGATTTACCAACAAGTCAACAACAGTGGGCTCGTGAAACTTGTCTAGGTTACAAATATTTAACAATTGTGGTTTGCAGATGGACAAAGCGACATTGCTTGCTGAAGTTATCCAAGAAGTGAAACAACTGAAGAAGACAGCAGTTGAAGCCAGTAAAGGTTTTGTCGTTCCAATGGATGGGGATGATGTTACAGTCGAAGCGTTGGATAAAGGAACCGATGGAAGATTTTACTTCAAGGCATCTGTATGTTGTGACTACAAGCCCGAGCTCTTGTCTGATCTGCAGCAAGCTCTCGATACACTTCAACTGGAGATAGTAAGTGAAGAAATATCAACTTTAGAAGGCCGGGTGAAGAATGAAATTGTTTTTACCAGCTGCCAACAATCGCGTATTGCTGCTGGGGAACACCAAGTATTTGCAAATTCTGTTTGCAAAGCCCTGAGCTCTGTCCTCGAAAAGGCTTCTGCCTCGACAGATTATTCGCCTAGAGCAGCCTTCGGGAACAAGAGAAGGAGGATCCCTTTTCTTGAATCATCCGGTTCGTCTTCGTGAGAATTTAGACCTCACCACTCTCTGCAGTATGTATCTATACATGTTCAAAGTTGTGGAAAACTACAAAGCATATGGTACCTGTAATTTTGCTGTAGGAAACTCACGGATCAATCATAAATAAAACATGGTCAAGGGCTTTGTGACCGCTGTAACTTACCATACCTGTGTATTACCATCATCGAGTGTTGTAATATAGTGATATATAAGAGTTCTCTGAGTTTCCATTTGCTATGCTCTAATCTGATTATTATCAGCAAAAATAACGAATAAACCATTAACATTTTTGTGCTGGCTTGATTCACCAACTAATGTTTTTTTTTTTTATCAAATATACAACTAATGATTCTAAATGGGTTCAAATTTGCCACTATTGTAACTTTTTCTATTAAGTCTAATGGAATTTTAGCATAAAATATCAAGTTTAGTCTCTATATTTTATATTTTTACTCCCAGCATCTTAGAAGTTTATTAATCTAATATTTGAACCACCTTCTTGAAGCTGATATCGATATTTAGATTCCATTTGTGGGTAATAATTAAGATCTTCCTGAACTTGCTGATAGCGGTCATGATGTTCCTCTTCTTACTTTGTCTCATATTGCACCCTAATCTTGTTTTAAGCATTAATATAAGCGAGACATCGTTCAAAAGTGACAGTGTAAGGCCGGAGGCATTCCATCTTGAGTGACAAAGATGATACATTTTGAAGAAGCTAAAAGCGGCAATGAATAGACTGTGTCAAAAAAAAATGTAATTGTGGAATGTGGTTATGGAATTTTTTAAATGGTGAAGGTAGCATATTTGAATTGTTTTAAACCAAGTTAAGCTATTTTATTAATTTTAAAAAGTTAATGATGGAGTTTTGTAATATTTCAAGAGTCGAGTGGGTAAATTTGCATATTTGAATAACATTAGTGGTTTATTTGGCTATTTTAATAACATTAGTGGCTTATTCGGCCGAAAAAAAAAACATTAGTAGCCAATTCAAGTTGAGTCTAAAATGTTAGTGGTTTATTCATTATTTTTGCCGATTATTATCTATGCTACCTAGTATTGTCATAATATCAACCAATTTCATTCCTTTAACTAATTGAGGAAGAATTTGCAAATTGATAAAATCCAACGGGTGATTTTTCCATCCTAAAGGAAAACAACTTTTGTTCTGTTTTAGAAAAATTCTCAATTCTCCTTTTGGGGCTTCAACTCTCACATAAAGTTTTTGTTTCGCAATTCAAATGTGGGAAAAAGTTTTTTAATAATGAATCGATATTTAAAATCATTCCATTATATATGGATCCTTTTGCTCTATCAAAGCATCAAATTTCTAAATTCTCATAGGGACCCCCTTGAATTCCTTCCAAAGCCTGTTGAATTATTCTTATGGATTCCATTTTTCACTGATTTGGACTAAATAATGAGCTATATGTATAATTCTAATTAAAGACCATGAGTTTCCAAGGATCTATTTGACTTTGACCTGATTTTATTTTGAAAGTGGAATGAAAAAATTGTTGGGCTACATTTTTTAACTAGCTTTCTGAATTAATTTATCAATATCATTATAATAGAAAAACAAATCAAATATGAAGCCTTCTTTTCACATTTTTCTCTATATATATCGACACATCATATTCTCATAAAACCTACACAATATATAAGTCATCTATCCTTTTTTCCATGTACAAAACTCATATTTTCCAATATCTAAATCTTTCATTATACTCTACTATTGATGTCTCGGATTTAAGCTTCTTCACGTCTCTCTTTCTTTTCTTTTGAAGATCTATTTTAATTAACACAATATTATTGTTTAGTGATATATTTCACTCATATGAAAATCTTATTCTGCATGTTTCAAGATTTGAATTGTGACATTTTATCTTTTGGAATGTAGTTCTAACTAAACTATATCTCTATGCTTAGATATTCTTTAGAAAAACTATGTTTTTTTTTTACATTTCAATATTTAGGAACAAAGTTAGAAAAACTTTATGTTGTAATATATGCTAATTTCTTATTTATATTTGATAATATGTCGCTTTTCCATTTTCTGTACATCTTCTACATGTATTATTTTTATTATGTCAAGCCCATAAATTTTTCTTATTATTTTAATTACACTATTTAGTGTTAGTGTTGTGCCCAAAAAGCCAATCATGAGATGATTGTATTTTTGCAAATTGAGTCATGATATTTTATTGAGGCATTAATCCAGCAATTTTGTTTGTTGTTTTGTTTCTGCGTAATGTAATAAACATAATTGTAACCCTAGAATAATGATATTCTTAAACGTCCCTAGTATAGTATTATTGTGGAGCGGGTTGCAATAATACATAATGACTAGCATATGTGGAGACTAATATGAGATATGTAGTCTACATATGGGTACAAGTTGGAGAACTTGTGTACTGGACCGACCCACCATGAGAACACTTCATGGATCGTTATATGAGTGTCATAAGTGATTCTCATAGTGATCATGGTATATGTAGTCCTTCGACCTAATATCATCAAGGTTCCCTACATGTGAGTCACATACTTTGATACTTTCCTTTGTTGCTCGTAACTGAGTGAACTTGAAGGAGGTCATTGGGTATGTCACATATCATGCGGAGGGATTTGTATGATCAAGATGGGATTTGTCCCTCCTATGTAACGGGAGTGATATCTTTGGGCCCCTTGATAGAGTGAGACTTAGAAAATGCATGGCCATGCTCCGATGAGTTGATATATGATATCAATGTCATCAGTTTAAGTTAGTCTACTCGGTAATCAAGAAACCAAAGATTGGGCTATACGAGAGTGACACATTCCATGTCTCGTGCTTAGTCTTGATATCTTGGACAAAGGGACAATGGCATATATCGGTGATGGTCATAAAGGTTTAGTCGATTCACCGACAATCTTGTCACTTGGGTAGCAATGATGTGTTGCTAGACACCGCTCATTGCTTATGATCATAAATGTGATTTATGATCATTGCCAACATGGCAAGAGCCTATTGGGTCGCACACATAGAGCTATTTGGATCATTAGAGTGCATGGGCTAATTATTTGGGTTATGGTTTCACTTTAATTTCGTATTAATAATGGGCCAAGGAGTTGAGCCATTATTAAGCCCGAAATTAAATCCTAATTGGATTAGGGCTTTGAAACCCATTAGGCCTGGAAGTTGAGTCTCACTATAAATACAACTTTTAAGTGAGAAATTCGTAGGTCTCCTTGCCCTAGCCTCCCAAAAGGACAGCCACACTCTTCTCTTGCAATTCCTTGGAGGACGCAAGCTAGCACTGCGAGCGCAAGAGAAACGCATCTGCCGGGACGTGGTGGAAGCGTGGTGATCCCGAGAGGCTCGTGTGGATACCATAGAGAGCCTGAACACGTCAACTGTTCAGGTTTTGTGATTCGACTCTACAGTTGAGTGAGAGATCTCAACCGAAAATTAGGTATGAAATTTTCGAACACCTGGTTTACCCCGTTTCACTTGGATCCTGGAGGGTTTCGGTTAAATTCCGCTGCGCTGTTTGGCTCCCGAAACCCAACATTTAGTAAGTTTAACCTATGATAAATATAATTATGTAAAACCTATAAATGTATAATGATCATGCTGCCATTGTAAAAGGTACTTTTCTTGCATATGTTTTCTTTTTACTAATCAATATCAAGGTTTTATAGTTTTGGTACCAAATATATCCATTTTAATATTTTTAAGAATAAAATTTGTAGTATTCCTTTAACTTCCTTGCCTCTCTCTTCTAATATACAATTTCCAATGCAATTTTAAAATAGATTTATAACACATTTTCTTCCATTAAATTTGCACATTAACTTCATGTGGAAAAAGTAAAGCTCTTTAAAATTTTAAAACTATACATATAATGCAATTAGTAAGGAAACATTAATCTCATACAACACTATCATAACCTTTAATATTTATTCTAAAACTTTCATGCTACACCTACTCTATTATAATTTTTTAGTGTGTAAGATGGTGTTTAAGTCAGAGGAAGAATTTGTTCATAAGAAAATAATTTATTTAGAAAAATAAAAAAAATCATCAATTAACATCTATTTTTTTAAAAAAAATAAATATTTGATTTTTAAAAAAATTATAAATTCAAATCAATTTATAAAATAAATTTGATTATTAATATTAATTGGTTCAAAAATAAAATCAAATTGACATCAATTAGCATTTAATTCATTTCATAAAAATACAGAAGATAATTTAACATTTACCAAAATAATTTTATTATTTACAATGATAAAAATCATTAGTTTTTATATTTTTTTTATCAATGATTAAATTCAATCTAAAAATATCTTACGATTTCTTAAATTGTGCTTTTTTATTGATTCAAAGCTTCAAACTAATACTAGCAATATTTGTGTTTTAAATTGGTTTTTGGTCAACTATGTAATATGCAAAAAAAAAAAAAAAAGTATTGTGGAGTGTGTTACCATTATTATCTTTATTATATCTTAGACTTTTTGTCATTCCTATTATGACTTTGTCCATACATATAAGTACATATTAAAGACAACCTAAACTAATTTAATCCCTCTTCTCACATCTCTTTCATTCGTGTAATTTCTTTTCTGGCAAGTATGTGTCTTCCCTTATGGTCATGTTTTTCTTCATATTTTATACTGGGTTGTTGTTGTTGTTGTTATTATTATTATTATTATTTATCACACTCTGATGTTTTTTATTTATTTTTCCTTTATTTTCTATTTTTTCTTTAGAATCAGGCCTACCTTTTCTTCTTCATTCTTTTCCTATGTTATAGTAACATTTTTTTTTCATTTTCACATACTCATACTTAATATTTTTCTTCTTTTGTATTCCGGAAACTAATACTTAAAATAGTCATAGTCATATTTTTATTCTTCTTATTCTTTTCATACATGTTTTAGTAGCCTAATCCTCCATAACAAATTTATTTTTCTAGTATCTTTAGTAAAATTAGTTAAATCTCTAACCTTCTCAAGGCTTTGCAAGTAAAGGCCAAGTTTAGGTGACAAGATTCGGGAAGGATAGGGACAATAAGGTGATTTTTTCATCTCTATTGGTAGGGGCAAGTTGGGCTAATTAGAGCATCTTCTACAGTTTCTCCATTTTGCAGTTTTTCTCAATTTTAAGGAATATGAAGTCATTTTTTACTCCAACAGTTTCCCCATCCTATTCTCTAAAATAGGGAATAAGATGAAATTGAAGATCTCATTCCCTATTTATGCAGAAACTCTAAAAATTTTTGGGAAATGAAAAATATTATTTTCTCTATCTCGTAAAAGTTGTCTCATTTATTATTCACAACAATTAATTCATAATTTCATTTCTTTCAAAATTTCTTATAGAAATATAAACTTTTTATATGAAAATAGTACCTTAAAGACTCTATTTCATAAAATTTAATTTTTTTTTAAAAAAATTATAGTACAAATTAATATGAATATTTTTAAGTCAGACTTTAGTTAAAAAGGTTAAAATAGTTATTTTTTGTGAAACAAAGATAGTAAATTTTTACGTTTTGCACAATATTTAATTATACAACAATTAATTCATATTTTTCTTTCTTTCAAAATTTCTTATAGAATTATAAATTTTTTTATGAAAATTGAACCTAATGACTCTATTTTATAAATATAATTTTTAAAATTTTTTATAATATAAATATATTTAAGTCAAATTTTAATAAAAAATGTAAAAGAGTCATTCTTTGTAAAACAGAAGGAGTAATTTTTTTACATTTTTAATAATATTTAATTATAAAATAATTAAACTAGTCATTAATTTGAATTTTCTTTAAATCCATAATATTTAATTGTTATGTAATAAATACAAAATTCTACAAAATAGGGAAGCTGTTGAAGTTGGAGCAAAAAAATTATAAAGATTTTACTTTTTGCTTCCCTATCTTATCGAAATTTTGGGGAAGCTGTTGGAGATACTCTTATATTTAGTCTTATATTTGATTTATCTTATGTCAAAACCAACAATTTAAACACCTCGATATAGTTATATTCTTTTTTTTTTAATAAGTTATTGTAAAGTATGATAAAAACTTGTCTATTTCTCAAAAATTTGAAGGTAGCTACGCTAAGGGATCAGGACCATGTTCTTATAACAAATACTTAAAATATGAATATTTTTTTTAATTTTCTTATTTTCTTGTACATCTTTTAGAGTTTTAGTATTCTAACACTCCATAATAAATATGTTTTTCTTGCATGTATATTCTTCTCATTCTTCAATCCAAAATTTTTTAAAAAGTGCATAAACATATAATTTTATATTGACACATGCTAACATAAAAATTATACTAAAAAATTTGTTAACTATTAAGTTTTTTTTGTAGGGTCTTATATAATTATCTTTATTTAGATATTCTATAATTTCTTATTTAATTCATGTTTTATTGCTACTATAAACTATATAAAAATAAAGAAAATATAAGCAATATTAGTAGAATATTATATTAATTTTAAATATAATTTCTTACAAATTTACTTCATAACACATGATTATTAATTTGTGTAATCATGTATTTATATTTAAACTATTGCATATAATATCAAGACACTTATCATTGCCACTTTACTTTACTTGTAAAATGTTTGTATTGATGAATAGGATTTTTACCTATTATTTTATTTAAAATTTTATTACAATAGCAAGGAGAGTGTCGAAAATATGCATGTAAATTTGCAGAGGATGTGGGTTCTGAAATCAATTAGTGGATTAATTTATCCATAAAGTAAGACATTTGGATTAATTTATCTGTAAAGGAAGACGATCTGCAGACTTGATTTTGCAGCATGCTTTTTTTGTCAAGTTAGCTTGGAAAAGCCCCGTTTTGGTATGTGGGAGAGAAAACGATGAGGGAGGATGTACACTGGATTTATTTTTAGTTGGCGTTAATCAATTCTCGATGAATAGTCTTTTTTATTCAAATAGTTGATTGTGGATTGTACTTTGAACTATAGTTAGTTGCTCATTGTAGAGATCAGCCAAAGTTTCATGCTTTTTTCTCCATGACTCCAGAGACATTGTGGGCTTTGTTACCCAGTCCAAACTTGTTTAGCAGTGGTGCTTTTGCATTTACAACTTTTGGGTATAGTGAGAGGCATTGGACCAAACAGCACTCAAGCAGTATCTTTCTTTCTGTAAACACCCATTTAAAGCTATGCTTGGTATAGAGAATAGAAACATGAAAGGAAAACTTCATCTAATGGTTCACCTAAATTGTAGGATGATATGTTTATAAAGATAACAAGTCTAAGTGTAACTGTTGGTATGATGTACCTCTGAGCCTGCATTTTAAACCTCTTTTAAACCTTTCTAAGCCCTTACTAGTTGTCGGCTCATTAATAGGTTCAGTTGATTGACTGTAAGTTATAATCTGAACCAAAGCTGAGGGATTAGCTTTTTGTTTCTGAACCATTGCAGGTTATACAACATTTGACAGAGAGTTCAAGTTAAATAGAGTGCGATCATCGTTCTTATTAATGTCAATATGGATAGAACACTCAAGGGAATTGCCTGGATTGGGAATATATACCAGAAGCTTGAAGCAGCGTGTTTGGAAGTCGATGATATAGTGAATGAGGTATTCAGCCGCCTGTAGCTATGCTTTTCTATTTATGTTTCACTGCTAAATTACTGCTTGTTAAAAGGTTCTGCAGAACTCACAGTTTACATTTTAGAAATTATGAGAATAAGAACAGATTGGAGCTTTTTGTCAAATTGTTCGTAGCCACTGCTAATATTTCTTACAACATTGATGACAATTTTTACCAGGAAGCACTCAGATATGTGGAGAACCAGGTGCAGACAGTGGGTTCCAATGTTAAACAGTTCTGCACTGAATTTGTGCAAGATGTGCTCTTTTCACATGAGAAGGATGCAGAAGAGCACCTCGACGTGGCTCTAATGCAAAAGGCTGATATCTCTGCCTATCACGACTGCCTTACAGGTCTTCATGGAGACCAAACTGCAAAGGAGGTGTCTCTTCATTCCAGTGGAGATGTGTGTTCTGAGACATCTTTAGATCAAAGTTCTGATAGTGAGAAGTGTGACAATTTGGAGGTTGAAGTTGCTGAAAATCCTGTTGATGGGCAGATACAGCTTGTGACAGAGTGCAAATCCACCATTGAAACAATGGTGGATGATGGCTCATGTTCATGTTTGATCTCCATGGGGGCTTCCGATTCTCTGGAGTTGACACAATGCCATAAGAGTGACATCTTGAAGTGTGACAGCATTCCTGACCCCTTAGAATCAGCTGGTAAACTATCCTATCCAATTTACCTGTGTTCATAAGACAGTGACATAAGTGACAGAACTTGGGCTTGAAATCTTATTGTTTGTTTTTTGGGGGTGTTTGACATTGAATTGTTTAATTAACACATGGCCATATTTTTTCAGAGAAATCAGGAAATAATGATCCAGAGTTGAACACTAGAACTGTTGCAATCAACCAGGAAGCTTTGGAATCACCTGATATGTGTGAAAATTTGGTGGTTGGTGTCACTGAAAATCCTGTTGGGGAAGGACATGTACAGCAGGAGACAGAATCCAAGTCCTTAATGAAAATGCCAGAGGTTGATGACTCATCCTATCATTTAGCCACTTCAGAATCTTGCAGTTCTCTAGATCTGGCTCCATGCCTTAAAGTGGAACTTCTGGATAATGATATTACTCCTGACAGCTTTTATGTGAAATCACCTGGTAAGTTTTCCCATCCTGTGTTTTATTAGTGACGCAGTTTGGCCTTCAGATCACATTATCTTCGGTGGATGGAATCAGACAGTATTATATTGTTAAAATTATATGTTTTTCTCCATATCGTTGCAGATAAATCTGAGAATGTTGATTTGGCAGAAATTAACAATAGAACTCACGAAATCAACATGGAATCCTTGGAAGTCCTTGACTTGGCAAAGCTAGAAGAGAGTTGCATAATGGTAGATGGTAGTGAGAGTCATTCGCTTACTAATGAAGGAAAAGGACGCAGATCTTACAAGGTTTGAGTCCTTCAATTGCTTCCTAGCCTATTTCAGTTCCACATAGTTTGTTTGACGTAAATTGCGTGCTCCAGCCATCAGCTTAACTGGAATTTAGTACTTCAGGAACTGAAACTCATATGGTCTCTCTGGTTCATGCAGAAAAAACTGAAGGAGGCCTTCTTTTCTAGAAGAATGCTGGCCAGGGGTGGTCAGGAGCTGGATGACAGGACTAGAGGATGGCACAATAAACAAAAGGGAAATCTGTCCGAACCATCCATTCTCGATGGCAAATCTGACTCACCGAACCTTGAATGTGGTGATTCCGATTGGGAGCTTGTTTAAGGCACTTAAAAGAATTGCTGGAAATTGCAGGCGGATTGATCATTCGTATGCCATTCCAATTACATGCTTATTGATCAACATATTTTATTTCTGACCTGAATGTATAACAAGGAGAGCGTCGAAAACATGCATGTAAATTTGCAGAGGAGCTGGAAATTTCCAGTGGAGATTTCTTTTGATTAATGTGGAGCAAAATAACTTTGGGGCGTCAATAAACAGATTTTCTCGACCCTTTTTAATGAATTGAAATGGATGATCAGTTATTTACCCGTGTGTATGAATTAAATAGAACTTGCGTTGCTCGCTTTTTGAGTTTAGGTGTTACAACTTACAGTGGAGAGTTGCTGTGCTCAACTTAGCAAATGTTGATTACATCTTCACCCAAAACACACGCAAACAAATCATGTGTGAACATTTCAGACAGTGCAGAAGACTTCCCTTCAGTTAATAGTTGGGTATTATATTCCATGGTGTGAAGAACTTCTTCACAACTTAGCAAATATTTGTATCCAATCACACAATTATGGCTAAAACTTGTAAGTCCAATGCCGTGAAGAAGCTACAGAAATGGAAGCAATTTCACGGAGAGATTAGCGGAAAGAGCACATCATCAGTAGACGGACTCATCTGCTGTTTGTTTCTTAGTCTTCCTGGAATTGTGCAAGAACTTTACCAGTTGCACTACGTAAATTTTCTAGTTTTGTGAGATCCTGGTTACTGGCAGTAACAATTTTCCACACCAGTTCATGCACGTAGCTCTATTTTCCAACTGCACCTTTCCACAAGTTTGGGAGCATCTCTGTGAGGACCCCTGCTTCAGCTCAGCTCCAAGCCATTGGCAGCAACAATTTTCCACCAGTTCATGCGGGTAGCTCAATTTTCCAATTGCACCTTTGCACAAGTTTGGGAGCATCTTTATATGGACCCTGCTTCAGCTCAGCAACCTGTATATGAGAGTGATGGATGAGCATGAGCAATGGATGGCGGAGTTCGGCAGGAGTTATGAGAGTGATGCGGAGAAGTCCAGGCGTTCTGAGATATTCGGACAGAACTTGGAGTACATAGAGAGCTCCAACAATGCAGGTAACAAGTCCTACAGGTTGGGACTTAACCAGTTTGCGGACTTGACCCATGAAGAATTCCTGGCCTTTCATACTGGATTCAAGTTACCAAGTAACCTAGGAGCGGTCAGAAAAACTTCGTTTAGGCACGAAAACGTTGCCGATGTACCGACGAATCTGGATTGGAGGAAGCAACAAGCTGTCACCGAAGTTAAAGATCAACAAAGATGTGGTAAGCGAACTATAGCCTTGTTCATTTTTCTCCAAGTGAATACTTTCTGATGACTAAAACAAATGTTTCTTTCTTTGTCAGGATGTTGTTGGGCATTTTCAGCAGTTGCAGCCGTGGAAGGAATCATCAAGATAAAAAAAGGTAAGCTGGTTTCGCTTTCTGAGCAACAACTAGTGGATTGCAGCACCAAGAACAGTGGTTGTAATGGTGGCTGGATGGTGGAAGCATTCAAATACATCATAGAAAACCAAGGCCTAGAGACAGAAGAAGACTATCCATATCAGGCAGAGCAAGGAACTTGTAACACAGGAAACACCTCAGAACAGTACACAATCACTGCCTACGAGGAGGTTCCTAGCAACGACGAGGCAGCTCTGCTCAAGGCAGTGACCTCCCAACCCGTTTCGGTTGCAATCAGTGGAGAAGGGAAAGATTTTATGTTCTATCAAAGAGGGGTTTTCAAAGGAGAATGTGGGCAACGTTTGACCCATGCTGTGACCATTATTGGGTTCGGGACAAGCGAGGAAGATGGGACTAAGTATTGGTTGCTGAAGAATTCCTGGAGTGAAGCTTGGGGCGAGGGTGGCTATATGAGGATTGAGAGGGATGCGGAGGCCCCAGGAGGGCGTTGTGGCCTTGCCCAGAAGCCTTCCTTCCCAATTGCATAAGCTCAGGGCAAATGTAAGGGGTATAAACTTCATGTACAAAGGTAAGGGTACACAGCTATATGCTGCAACTTGTTATTGGATAAGCGGACTCTACAATCTAAGTCTGCATCTAATGATAAGCTACCGTGTCAGCTTGTGAACTTACTTTTGTACAAGTTTGTACTTCTAGCATTTTCTTAAATTTAGGAAGTGGGGCATTTCTTATGTTCTACTAGTAATATTTTTCATTTTACATGCTTTACTGGGATTATCAAATAGCTATTTTATGTACTGCTTCTAAGATTAATGCTGTCAGCAGGAAAACGGTAGCAGCAGGTAGTCTATAAGCTCTTTGGTAATTTAAACTTTATCTTTAAAATCTACTACTTGTTTGTTGTTTTTTTATGCATACTACTGTACTTGTAGGATGCTACATATATTTTTAATTTAGTGTTGAAGTATTGTTAAAGTAGCATGCTGAATCTTTTTTAAAAACATCTATGTTTGCCAACAGGGTAGCAGCTAATAGTCTACTACTACTACTACAACTGTGTAGCGTACCATTCACAAATAAACGTGACAAACTAGCCTTGTGTATATTGAAACTATTAGCAAAATATTCTCCAACTTACTTATATATCACATACAGTGAAAGTTAGAATATGATCAGCAAATAAATACTAATGAGCTTTATTTGTTCCACGCGTTACTGCAGGTTAATCTATGGTAGCATTTAATGTAAATAAAAAAAAGTGATTATTGAATAATAAAATTTAGCATGCATGTAAATCTGATGCAGTAGATGTTATGTTCCCTGCCTGGTTATCATGCATGGGGCACGTTGAAAATATGCTCATATATATATATATATTAAAAAGACAACAAAAAGCACGTACACAAATAAAGTGTATTGTTTTTTTATAATCACAGATAAAGTGTATTATGTAAAGGAACTTATTTTTCAGTGAATGGACGTATTTTGATATCAAATTAATGAACCTCATAAATTTAGGGTGGCACAAAACTGATTGTGCCGAAAATAAAAAATTGAATGACACGACCCAATACACTTTTCACAGCGGCGGAGCCTTACTGGGGAGGGGATGTTGTCAGTTGTCACCCTTAGAAATTTTGAAAATATTTAGATTATAGGAATTAATTTGCTCATTTTTCTCATAAGTTAGTATTAGATGTGACATTTGGTCCCCGGATATGGTGGTGGAATATAAAGGTAGGGGGCTGTGAGACATGGGATAGAAAGATGGGAACTGCATACGTAATTCTCCATGGCAAGTAACTGAAGTGGTGCAGCAGTTCCGTTAACGAAGGAAAGGAAGAGGTTAGTGCTTTTTATTTTTTCCCTTGGTTCTCCTCCGATTGTAGTTGTTTACTCAAATCGTTGCAAGTCAAAGCCATCAGGAGCATCTAGAGGGAGATGAACCAAGCTGTGGATCATCTAGCTAGAGTTGTTGCCCTTCAAGCTAATGCCTTTGTAATTCTAGATCAGGCCCCCTTTACTCTTTATCCTTGTTCTATCTCAAGACAAAGAGGAAACTCAGTATCCTGAGAAACTACATAAGCCACTGGACCCTTATAGCATAATGGATGACGAATGTGATGGATGTGTTCACATTGTTTGATTCTATTGGTCCCATGTATGGCCCACTTATCAAATAGTACAGACACATCCATCACATCTGTCATCTGTCACACTTAAATTTCCGTAAGTCACTCTATTTGACTGCTTTTTGTATTGTACTGCTCTATTTATATTTTTATAGAACGTTTCCTTTTGACCCAACAAAAGAAAAAAATGAATATGAGTTGATTAGGTGCTTAAGTCCAGTAATTTGAATGTCCTCTCATCCCTAAAACTTTTTGCTTCTTGTTAGTACAATAAAAGTTAGAACGCAAATACTTTTTTGTCAGTTGATTAACGAAAATATATTACTAACTTCATATATAGGGAAAATTGTTAAAAAAAAGTTATAAATGATTAAATTAAAATTAATTAATGATCATTTTAAAGCTTTTATAAAATTTGACAAATAAAAAATATATAATATAGTAGATTTGAGATTTTAGCAGAAATTGGTGCCTTGATTATAAGGCATGAAATCTGGGGCCCAAAAATTCAAAAGCCAAGATCTTAAGACATATTCGGTGTTTTTTGGGACCAAGTGACATATTCTAAGTTGAAAGTTTATAGAACTGCAAGGCAGCATCATGCACAAACTGAATACTTAACTGTACACTTTCTGGTTTTGGACATCCCACCTAGATTGAGGCCCAAAACTGCCAAGTACTATAGCTAGGATGCTATTGCTAGCGAGGATCAGGTGTTGCCTCCTTTATGCAGCTTGCACTTCATTATGTGCTGATAAATAGAAATATAACTTTTTATAGAAATCACATTTATAGAAGAAAAAAGTGTTGATAAAAAGTTATGCATTCAAAACTAAGCCATAGTTAATTCAAAAGTTTTAAAAAATTGAAATGTTTCAAAATTGTTGGTGACTAATTTGGTGAATAGTAGAAAACATATTGTATAAAACCTAGATAGTTGGTTTGAAATTTTAGTACAAATCGAGGCATTCACTATAACTCATGGAACTTCAGAGGGCTTAAATTGAAAAAATCAAGAATTTTGTCAGCATAAAACTACCACCAATGTCACAATGTTACAAATTTAGCCATTATGCCATTCAAATTTCACCAAGATCTTCACCAGCCACCACCAGATCTAGATTTGCAAGCCTTCCTCATCCACATTGCTCTATTGCCTGCCATCCATTCAATTCGGTTAACCCCCAATTACACCACTATTGCTTAATCTATTGTAATGGTCATTGGCTCAACCCCCCACTAGCCTCCCTTTGAAGTTTCAAAAGCCTACTTGTGCATCCTTGATGTCGAACACCCTTCGTTAGTAAGTCCAAAACCCGAACCATCGTTACTATCGTAACTTGCCCATTATTCAATTCAACCAATTAAATAAACCCATAAATTTGTAGAATATACAATTATGATGGTATATTCCATATATTTTGTCAAATTAATAGTCGATTTTCTTCTCTTTATAACATTAGTAATCATAACATATCAAACCAAATTTAAGTTATCAGTGGCAAACTTAGGCCAATAATAACAACAATGAGAAATATACTCATTTAATAACTTTTCACTGTCAAATTAGCTATTTCTGCCAAAAACTTTTAAATTGCTAAAAATGAACTTGACCTGATGAAGTATGGTAATTATATACAGTGTTAATTGCATATTTTGGCTATAATCTTTTATTATTGTATTATTTTTTACCGTAATCTCAATTTTTTTTTTTTGCATAGAAAATCTGTAGCCTTGTTTAAGTATTCTACTTGGAAATAGAAACTGTTAGTATGGCCGGAAAATCCGACAATTGCACAAAGTTGACCGCCATTAGCCATAGTAGTAAAATAAATCATAAACACATACCCATATGTTAACTACGTACTATTGATGATGTGGAAAATGAAGGAAAAAAATGAAAAAGAATAATCCCAAATCCACCCAACATCTCCCTAACACTTCTTTAAGGGCCGATAGAAGCCTTCTGGTTGAAAAGTTGTTGAGATCAAAGACTTCTCCCAGAGAGTCTATGATGCACATCTTAGGACCACAAATTTGTACACTTTGAGAGGACTTAAGGATTTCAAAGCTAGGAAGCTCAAAAGCACCAACTTAAGCTACAATGAGGTCTTTTGGAGTTATTGGAGTGTTGCAGCCATGGAAAACATGCACCCTAAGGTCCCTCCACGTGGAATATGTGCTATCAAGCAAAGGAAAAGAGTTACCGTAGACCGACCCTTACCTAAACCCTTTTGAAGCCCTTGGAGCGCACCTTGGCATCCAACCCCTCAAGGGCACAGTTGAGCTCTTGAGCCTTCCATGATTGAATCTATGGCTACAATCAACAATGGAAAACTTGGAGCTCCATTTGAACACATAAGGAGTCAAGACAAACAATGGTGCACAATTTTGGAGAATAAAGGTTTATATGCACCTTAATCCACATGTACACCTAAGGAGCATTACCTAGTCCACCATGGAACCTAGGACTCATCATGGATAGCGAAAACCTGGAGCTAGGCTGCACCACCCCCGTGCCATTGGTGCACCTCGGAGCCCTTGGTGTACCCCTGGGAGGCCTTCATGAGCTCTAGCCATAGATCTCTTCAGTTTTCTAGACCTTTGTAGCCTATAAGCTCTTTGGTAATTTAAACTTTATCTTTAGAATCTACTACCTGTTGGTTGTTTTTTATGCATACTACTGTACTTGTAGGATGCTACATATATTTTTAATTCAGTGTTGATGCTGAATCTTTTTTAAAAATATCTATGTTTGCCAGCAGGGCAGCAGCTAATAGTCTACTACTACTACTACAACCGTGTAGCGTACCATTCACAAACAAACGTGACAGTTAGCTTTGTGCATATTGAAAGTATTAGTAAAATATTCTCCAACTTACCCATATATCACATATAGTGAAAGTTAGAATATGATCAACAAATAAACACTAATGAGCTTTATTTGCCCTGTGCATTATTACGGTTTAATCTGTAGTAGCATTTAACGTAAATAAAACAAACTAATCATTGAATAATAAAATTTGGGGATGAAGAGAGAAAAGATTAGATTTCTATATATTAGAAGTGAGTTTAACCACATTACTGAAAAAAAAAATTTCTATGAAAATAGAAAAAAAAATTAAATTTAATTGGAGTTGACTTAAAATCAGGATCTAATCCCTACAAAATAAAATTTTGGGATGAATTGGCTAAAGAGTCAAATCTTAGCAACTAAAATTGGTATTTAACTATTTACACAAATATATATATATATATATATATATATATATATATATATATATATATATATATATATATATATATATATATATATGGTATAAATTGAAAAGTCCAGGCAAAGTTTGGGGATAGTCCAAGCTATGGCTGAAATGAGACAAACCAAAAGGTTCACAATTATCCTTTAAAACATAGAAATAAATTTTATTTTTAAGCATTGATAGAAAGGTCAGAGTAAAGTTTTAGGATCAATAGAACAAATGTAAATAGAATAGAAAGTAAGGGTTTAGAATTGAATTAACAAAGGCAAATAATAATAATAATAATAATAATAATAATAATAATAATAATAAAAGAAAAAAAAAGAAAATTAAAAGGGGAAAAAATTACAAAATGACAAATGGATATAATTTAGGGACTGAAATAAAAAAGATAGATAGCTCAAGGACTGAAATGGATTCAAGAAAAAAAAACCGAACGAAAAAAACCTAGAGAAAGTCCTTGTTGTTTTTTTTATTTGACAGTTGCAGTCCACAAATTTACAAATGTGTCAATTCCACCAATGGCTTCTATTGTCTTTTAAGGCCTGATCGTCAAATGGAATAGTTAAGGTACCAAATCGGAAGAAATGAAATTTATGAATGGTGGAAAAGGCATTAAACCATTACATAGGAAACACAAAAAAAAAAAGAAAAGGAAAAGCATTGTTCGTGAATAGTGATCTAGTTCGGTAATTAATATAAAGTATAATTTAACATTGTTTTGCTCTTAATTTGTCTGAACTAATGGACGTGAAAAACCTGATAACATTGGTATTCAAAAGCATGCTTACAAGTGTACAAGCATAGCTTAGTTGGGCATTCTTTTGGTATTCAAAAGCATGCGTACAAGTATATAAGCATACAAGCGTAGCTTAGTTGGGCTTTCATGCTAGGATAATTCATGGTTGAACCAGAGCTTAACTTACTTTTTTCTTCCTTTAATTTGGCCAGGCCATTCTTGATTTTGAACCTTCTTGGAGGACTTGTATTTAGCTTGTTAAAAGGGCAAGCTGGGCGGGTATAATCAAATTGTACCCAGTTTAGGTAGGTCAACTCGATCTAGCAGTGCTCATCTTTATTCATCCACTTGAATGTTAAGGCGTTGTATGCTAGATCAACATCCACTCATATTGACGTGGCATTCAAATCATTCTAGTAGAAATTATTGATATAAATCCTTAACTTGCATCCTTAATCATTCTAGTAGTTGTGTTTTTAATTTTTATTTTTAAGGAAACTTTCAGCTCAAAGTTCAAATGCGACTGAACATTTCTTTGTTTCAAGTTGGATATTTTGGAAGATAACTTACATTTTCCTTTTTCAAGTTAAACACATATATAGTTGTAAGAAAATAGTTATAATATATATTTAATTGTTGTGAGATGAAAAAGCTAACATATCTGAACTATTCATCATTCATCTAGGCTCATGGGTGCTATGGTTTTACATCGCCGCCTATGGTGGAGAGCTTGATCTGAGCAGTGTTGATGGCTCAGAAACATAGTTGATCGAAGAAGGGGGTTACAATTTGTTTAGTTTCTAAGAAGGTTTTTGCAAAGTTGAATGAGGCTGAACAGTATCCTTTAGTGGTCATGTCTAAAGATGCTAAATCGGGGCAAGGCGAATCTGATCTGAAGAAAAATCAGTGCTTGGAATGGACGTCCATGGTTAAGGCTGAGGACTAGCCAACCACTTTACGACCCCTTGAAGGTTTAGCAGAGGAGGATTCAAACCCACCAAGGAAGTTGTATAGTGAAGCCCTTGCTAATAATCAACATTTGGAAAATGGCTTAAAGCTTCAGTATGTCACAAATCAAGAAAGAGAACACCACGTGGAGATTGAAACTGATGATATAGACGAATAAATTAAGAGGTGAGGGAATAATTTGGTAGGATACTTGGGACTTAACCAGTTTGCGGACTTGACCCATGAAGAATTCCTGGCCTTTCATACTGGATTCAAGTTACCAAGCAACCTAGGAGCGGTCAGAAAAACTTCGTTTAGGCACGAAAATGTTACCGATGTGCCGACGAATCTGGATTGGAGGAAGAAAGGGGCTGTCACCGAAGTTAAAGACCAACACAGATGTGGCAAGCGAACTATAGCCTTGTTCATTTTTCTCGAAGTGAATACTTTCTGATGACTAAAACAAATGTTTCTTTCTTTGTCAGGAAGTTGTTGGGCATTTTCAGCAGTTGCAGCCGTGGAAGGAATCATCCAGATCAAAAAGGTAAGCTGGTTTCGCTTTCTTAGCAACAACTGTGTCAACTTGTAAACTTACTTTTGTACAAGTTTGTAGTTCTAGCATTTTCTTAAATTTAGGAAGTGGGGCATTTCTTATGTCCTACTAGTAATATTTTTCATTTTATATGCTTCAGTGGGATTATCAAATAGCTATTTTATATACTGCTTCTAATATTAATGCTGTCGGCAGGAAAAGGGTAGCAGCAGGTAGTCTATAAGCTCTTTGGTAATTTAAATTTTATCTTAGAATCTACTATCTCTTTGTTGTTTTTTTTATGCATACTACTGTACTTGTAGGATGCTACATATATTTTTAATTTAGTGTTGAAGTATTGTTAAAGTAGTATGCTGAATCTTTTTTAAAAACATCCATGCTTGTCAACAGGGCAGCAGCTAATAGTCGTCTACTACTACTACTACAACTGTGTAGCGTACCATTCACAAATAAACGTGACAAACTAGCTTTGTGCATATTGAAACTATTAGCAAAATATTGTCCAACTTACTTATATATCACATACAGTGAAAGTTAGAATATGATCAGCAAATAAACACTAATGAGCTTTATTTGTTCCACGTGTTACTGCAGTTTAATCTGTGGCAGCCTTTAATGTAAATAAAACAAAGTAATTATTGAATAATAAAATTTAGCAGGCATGTAAATCTGATGCAGCAGATGTTATGTTCCCTGCCTGGTTATCATGCATCGGGCACGTTGACAATATGCTCATATATATATTAAAAAGACAACAAAAAGCACGCGCACAAATAAAGCTTACTCCATCTGTTTCATATTAGCTGTCCTTTTACCTTTTTTGACTAAAGTTTGACTTGAATATATTTATATTAATACGAATTGAAAAAAATTATCAAAAATGATATTTAGAAATTAGAATCTTTAAAGTTTCATTTTCATGTAAAAATTTCATATTTTTATGATAAATTTTAAAAGAAATAAAATCATAGATTAATTGCTGTAAATAGTAAAGATGACAGCTTTTGTGAAACAGAGGGAGTATTTTTTTTTATAATCACAGATAAAGTTTTATTATGTAAAGGAACTTATTTTTCAGTGAATGGGCGTATTTTGATATCAAATTAATGAACCTGATAAATTTAGGGTGGCACACAACTGATTGTGCCGTAAAATAAAAAATTGAATGACACGACCCAATACACTTTTCACGGCGGCGGAGCCTTTGCTGAGGAGGGGATGTTGTTAGTTGTCACCCCTAGAAAATTTGAAAATATTTAGATTATAGGAATTAATTTGCTCATTTTTCTCATAAGTTAGTATTAGATGTGACATTTGGTCCCCGGATATGGTGGTGGAATATAAAGGTAGGGGGCTGTGAGACTTGAGATAGAAAGATGGGAACTGCATACGTAATTCTCCACGGCAAGTAGCTGAAATGGCGCAGCAATTCCGTTAACGAAGGAAAAGAAGAGGTGAGTGCTTTTTATTTTTTCCTTTGGTTCTCCTCCAATTGTAGTTGTTTACTCAAATAGTTGCAAGTCAAAGCCATCAGGAGCATCTATAGGGAGATGAACCGAGCTGCGGATCATCTAGCTGGAGTTGTTGCCCTTCAAGCTAATGCCTTTGTAATTCTAGATCAGGCCCCCTTTACTCTTTATCCTTGTTCTATCTCAAGACAAAGAGGAAACTCAGTATCCTGAGAAAATATATAAGTCACTGGACCCTTATAGCATAATAGATGATGAATGTGATGGACGTGTTCACATCGTTTAATACTATTGGTCCCACGTATGGCCGACTTATCAAATAGTACAGACACATCCATCACATCTGTCATCTGTCACACTTAAATTTCCATAAGTTACTCTATTTGACTGCCTTTTGTATTATACTGCTCCATTTATATATTTATAGAACGTTTCCTTTTGACCCAACAAAGGAAAAAAAGAATATGAGTTGATTAGGTGCTTAAGTCCAGTAATTTGAATGTCCTCTCATCCCTAAAACTTTTTGCTTCTTGTTAGTACAATAGAAGTTAGAACGCAAATACTTTATTGTCAGTTGATTAATGAAAATATATTACTAACTTCATATATAGGGAAAATTGTTAAAAAAAAGTTATAAATGATTAAATTAAAATTAATTAATGATCATTTCAAAGCTTTTATAAAATTTGACAAATAAAAAATATATAATATAGTAGATTTGAGATTTTACCAGAAATTGGTGCCTTGATTATAAGGCATGAAATCTGGGGCCCAAAAATTCAAAAGCCAAGATCTTAAGACATATTCGGCGTTTCTTGGGACCAAGTGACATATTCTAAGTTGAAAGTTTGTAGAACCCCAAGGCAGCATCATGCACAAACTGAATACTTAACTGTACACTTTCTGGTTTTGGACATCTCACCTATATTGAGGCCCAAAACTGCCAAGTGCTATAGCTAGGATGTTATTGCTAGGGAGGAGCAGGTGTTGCCTCCTTTATGTAGCTTGCACTTCATTATGTGTGTATAAATAGAAATATAATTTTGTATATAAATCACATTTATAGAAGAAAAAAGTGTTGATAAAAAGTTATGTATTTAAAACTAAGCTATAGTTAATTCAAAAGTTTTAAAAAACTGAAATGTTTCAAAATTGTTGGTGACTAATTTGGTGAATAGTAGAAAACATATTGTATAAAACCTAGATAGTTGGTTTGAAATTTCAATACTAATTGAGGCATTCACTACAACTCATGGAACTTCAGAGGGCTTAAATTGAAAAAATCAAGAATTTTGTCAGCATAAAACTACCACCAATGTCACAATGTTACCAATTTAGCCATTATGCCATTCAAATTTCACCAAGATCTTCACTAGCCACCACCAAGATCTGGATTTGCAAGCCTTCCTCATCCATATTACTCTATTACCCGCCATCCATTCAATTCGGTTAACCCCTAATTACACCACTATTGCTTAATCTATTGTAATGGTCATTGGCTCAACCCCTCACTAACCTCCCTTTGAAGTTTCAAAAGCCTACTCGTGCATCCTTGACGTCGAACACCCTTCGTTAGTAAGTCCAAAACCCAAACCACCATTATTATCGTAACTTGCACATTATTCAATTCAACCAATTAAATAAACCCATAAATTTGTAGAATATACAATTATGATGGTATATTCCATATATTTTGTCAAATTAATAGTCGATTTTCTTTTCTTCATAACATTAGTAATCATAACATATCAAACCAAATTTAAGTTATCAGTGGCAAACTTAGGCCAATAATAACAACAATGAGAAATCTGTTCATTTAATAACTTTTCACTATCAAATTAGCTATTTCTGCCAAAAACTTTTAAATTGCTAAAAATGAACCTGACCCGATGAAGTATGGTAATTATATATAGTGTTAATTGCATATCTTGGCTCTAATCTTTTATTATCATATTATTTTTTACCCTAATCTCAATTTTTTTTTTTTTTGCATAGAAAATCTGTAGCCTTGTTTAAGTATTCTATTTGGAAATAAAAACTATTAGTATGGCCGGAAAATCCGACAATTGCACAAAGTTGACCGCCATTAGCCATAGTAGTAAAATAATCATAAACACATACCCACATGTTAACTACGTACTATTGATGATGTGGAAAATGAAGGAAAAATATGAAAAAGAATAATCCCAAATCCACCAAACATCTCTCTAACACTTCTTTAAGGGCCGATAGAAGCCTTCTGGTTGAAAGGTTGTTGAGATCAAAAACTTCTCCCAGAGAGTCCATGATGCACATCTTAGGACCACAAATTTGTACAGTTTGAGAGGACTTAAGGATTTCAAAGCTAGGAAGCTCAAAAGCACCAATTTAAGCTATAATGAGGTCTTTTGGAGTTATTGGAGTGTTGCAGCCATGGAAAACATGCACCCTAAGGTCCCTCCACGTGGAATATGTGCTATCAAGCAAAGGAAAAGAGTTACCATAGCCCGACCCTTACCTAAACCCTTTTGAAGCCCTTGGAGCGCACCTTGGCATCCAACCCCTCAAGGGCACAATCAAGCTCTTGAGCCTTCCATGATTGAATCTATGGCTACAATCAACAATGGAACACTTGGAGGTCCATTTGAACACATAAGGAATCAAGACAAACAATGGCGCATAATTTTGGAGAATAAAGGTTTACATGCACCTTAATCCACATGTACACGTAAGGAGCATTACCTAGTCCACCATGGACCCTAGGACTCATCATGGACAGAGAAAACCTGGAGCTAGGCTACACCACCCCCGTGCCATTAGTGCACCTCGGAGCCCTTGGTGTGCCCCTAGAAGCCCTCCATGAGCTTTAGCCATACATCCCTTCAGTTTTCTAGACCTTTGTAGCCATTTGCACATGCTTAGCACATGATTTGCACACGAAATAGCCAATGGACATACATAGACTTTATTAGGTCAAATTTAAGTCCAAAAATGTGTTTTAAGTGTGTTTTCTACCCTATATAGGACTTCTGGTGCTTTTACAAGTCCTTTTCCTTTCTAGTTTGATATTTTTAGTTTTCTAAGGATTTTTAAGGCCTGGAATATATATAAATATGCCAGATATGCTGCAATAACACACATATTTTGAATATATAATATATTGCTTGAGAAGTTCATTATTTTTTATTTTTTTTTAACTTGCTTAACACATAAGAAAGCTAGGTTTTTTTGTGTTTTTTTTCTTATACTTTTTGTTTTTAGCTACAACTTGGTTTTCTAGCCTCTTAAAAGGTGTTTTATGGAGCTTGTAGTTTCATGGTTGCATTTCTTGGTCAATATACCAATGAGGTTTGCATTAGTTTGCCTCTGGGTTAGCACCTATAACATGTCCGATAAGGCCCATGCACCTACAATGAGGCCACTCGAGCATTCCATGGCAACAATATTTGCTCTAATTTCACTCCTACCCAATCTGGCTCCTCTGCCCCTAACCCCATTAGCAGACTCTTTCTTCCGTCCGACAACCATCAGTTGTTAAGCTTCAGTCACCCAAGTCCAAGTTGGGTAAGAACTTACAGAGCACCATAGTCTGTTCATCAGAGACAAAAATCGACAAAAAGCAAAGTGAGCGACCATTTCATGTTTGCCAGCATATTAAAGTTCCGCTGGCCAGTCCCTCTTCCACCTAGACCTCTTATTCTTTCTTCCTCCCTCGCCACCTCATTTGCAGGTTTCCACGACTTGAAGAAGAAGGCGGTCAAAGTCAGGTTGAGTAAGGCGATTAGAGTATAGAAAATGGACAAGTATTTCAGGCAATACCTATCGAAGGAATACTGGAGGAGGGTGCCAGCAGAGATGTTGGCCAATTCTAATGATGCTAAAGAAGCTTGAGGGAGATGTTTGCCGAAGGGGTTATTTTTTCTTTTTTTCATTCTTTTCCATCCATGCTAACGGTCTTTCTCCATCAAATGTCTAAAATGAAACAATTAAACGAGGTTAGAGATGTTTTATGAAAAAAAAATTGAGGTTAGAATCTTAAATGATACAATAATAAAATGTTATGGGCCATGGATGTAACTAACCCTAATGTATATATTCCAGTGTTGGGAATTCCAGTTCAAATTCCTTCATATTCTTCATTTTCTTTATTTAAAAAATAAATAAAAATAGGGCAAAAGAGACAAATAAACCACCCAGGTTAATGAAATGGACAGATTGACCACTATTGTTTTTTTATTTTTTGCAGTTAAATTGACTATCAACGTTATATTAGTAGTGTAATTTGGTCATTGGTGTGATGGTTGCCAAGTTGGACGCAAATGTGTCAAGTATTCATGGAAGATGATGTGACAAATATTATCCCCACTTAGCCCCTAAATTTTTGTCTAATACTATAAAATCTCTTCAAATATTTGTTTCTTCTCTCTTCCTCCATCCTCTTCCTCCTTTTGCAACTTATCCTAACAAAGGCCCGCTATCTTCTTCTTTTGTGGGGCTGGGTGCGTCTTTGCTTTGATCAATCATCTGTGCATTTGCATTTCTACTTTTGTCAGAGAAATAGGGGCTTTGAGCAATCATCTTTTCATTTGCATTTGAGTTCAAATTCCATGAATTTCTTCTTCTTCGCACCAAACCCAGATTACCTTCAACCAGAAAGTCTCCTCGCAATCTGCCTCCTTCAACCTCGCTTCCGAGGATGCCATCGCCACAAACCTATGACGAAGGCGGCGACAAATGTGCCCGCCCACAAAATCGCACCAAACCTAGTTTGGTAATGTGCCCGCCCACAAAATCTGAAGCTGGATTTGAATCAGAAGATTATCTAGTTGCGGAGGAGTCAGGACCGAATGAGCGGGGTTCGTCAGCTTGCTGGGGATGTTGAATTAGGGCAGCGGATGAGATAGGAAGGTTCTAAAGAGTAGGGATGTTGAGGGGTTAAATGATATATTCTTACGAACATGAAGGTATTTTTTAGCTTTAAAAGGATGGGATTTTGTAGAGGTAGAGCAGGGTAGGAAAAGGCAGGCAGGGCAGCGGCATGATGTGAGCATGAGGATAAGGATGGGATTGGCAGGCAGTTAATTAGTTTGTCGTGTCTGGGGACAGTATCTATCAGTTTGGAAGTTTGGGAGCTTGTGTGTCGCCTTAACTTGACTTGCGAAATTTTAAAAATTGGGAAGACAACTTAATAGCCGCATGGGGGAGTTGTGGAATAAAAATTAGTAGACAACTCTGTAGATGCTTCCCCAATTTCATCGTCCAAATGTTCAGTAGGCCGATTGATGATTCGATTAGCTCCGGAAAAATATTGAACATGAAATTGTACAATCTTAGAACCCACTCTCGGAAACAGAGATTCACCGCCACCCTCCGAGGACGAAACTGTGAAGGAAATGCTCTGTCAGAGATGAAGGATAAGCGAAAAAGAGAGTTTTTATGGTTTATTTTTTAGTTTAGAGATTGGTGTGCATAAGATCATTTAGTTCATGGATGAATTGTGTAATTTACCATTTCAATCAGTCATATTATCAATAGGGATAACAAAATTTGACCCGACCTGATGACCTAGTCCAACCCATCTGAACTCAAGCATAACGTGACCCAATTTAACCAGAAAGTCAATGACCTAAACCTGACAGTGCTCAACCTAACCTAAATACGAACCTAATTAAAGTGAAACCCTGATAAAACCTGAACCTAAATGACATAAACCCAAAATACCCAAATTATGAATGATCTAAATCTAAAATGACAAAAATTCGAGATTGACTTAATCTGACCCCAAAATTACTAGATGACTAGACCTGATATATCCCAATTTTTTACCCATATCAACAAAAATATATGGTTGGCACAAATTTAAAAAATTGTGATTTTTTATATATTGCTTACTTATCTAAAATACACATCGATTATGACCATATAATTTAAGAAACTTTAAAATGCTATAAAATATTTTTTATTTAGGGGTATTTGAAAAATAAATTAACAAAATAATAAGCTTTACATAGGGGTATTCTGGAATTTAATAATTTAGGTATTTGCTTATACATTTTTTTAAAGTATGTAACTAGCACACTGGGTCTTATCTGATTATTAAATTGGACGTCGACTAATTCAAATTGAGTAGCAGTAGATCCATTTGGAAAACTCCATTTGTTGCACAAAATTTTTCTTTTCATTTTTTTTCCGGTAATCCTACACAAATTTGTTGAATTGTTGGATACTTGGATTTATTATTTAGGTTTTAAATTTCAAGTTTGCCACACAAACTTCAATTGGTAAATACAATATTAGTTTAATATAGTTAATTGTTTTAAACCAGGGTATTTGGAATTTGATTAATTAATATGGTTCTCTTCATTGTTTGAAATTTGATCCAGTTAATTTCAAATGTTTCAAATTAAGGTATTTTTATGTCTAGAAAAATTAAATTTTTCAATAATTTTTTCTTCACCTAGTATTAACATTCCCGCCCTGTCCAATCTTACTAATATTCCTATATTGTATTAGTAGGAATGGTAAATACATTATTAGTATTTAATTTGAATTTAATTTACCATAAACTCTAAACCCAAAACTCTAAACACTTACCCTAATCTAAATCATAAGCCCTCAATCCTAACTGTAAACGTTATACCTAAACCTAAATTCTAAACCTTAAATCATAAACCCTACCCTAATTGAAACCTTAACCTTAACCATGAGCCCCAAGTCTTAATCCTAAACTTTAACCTTAAAACTCTAAACCTTAAACCTTAACACTTAATCTTATTCCTAACCTTAATTTGTCCTAAATCTTAACAATTAATTTTAATATTTACCTTAGACCTTAACTTTTCTCTTTTATTAGCTTCCATATTTAATAAATTTTATATTTGGAGCTTGCATATTTAATAACTTTCATTTTTTAGGAACATTCATATTTAGTAATTCTTATATTAAAAAACTTTTATATTTAATAAATTCAATATTTGAGTTTTTCTAAAATAAGTAACTCATATTTGGTAAGTTGTATGGGTGAGTATGGTTCGGGTTGGTTCGGTTTCATGGAACCGAACCAACTCGAAATGATTTCGGTTCCAAAATTTTTCTACCCAACCCGAGAACCAGGAACCGAATATAACCAAAACCATGATTCTAGGTTTTTTTTGCTCTGGTTCTTGGGTTTTTCAGTTTATATCATATATCTATAACAACTCCAGAATTCAATAAAATTGTATCCACAACCAGTTTTATGAAATATTCTACATAATATACAATTAAATTAACATTTAGATATATATACTTAGACATATTCAAAAGAGTTTAAAATGCTGTTATGACCAAAATGGTTCAAAAAAGTTGCTTGTAAAGTATTTTCCATCTCAACTAGTTTACTTTTCTCCAGTAATTCTAACATTGACTTGACATTGAACATTGGAAAACTGAGCCTTTAAGACCGTTTTATTCAGCATCAAAACCTAAAATGTGTTTTATGTCATGAATTTCTATTTTTGCATGGCTCATAAATAAAAAAACATTAGAATTATGTCGTAGAGAGTAGTTTGAAGTAAAGAGATTGAAAGCAAAATGACCCAAAAGTAGTCAATCTAATAATCGAATTGATTTAAGTGAATATGGACAAATTTTGTAAAAGATCCCACAGCTTCTACATTATTTCAATTTAGAACATCAGTTTGAGGGTTTAATATAAATCCACAAGATTACCATAACAGTTTTTCAAAGAAATACATATATATATGGATATACTAGTAATACTATAATTTTTATTATATATATATATATATGGGTTTCATCTCGGGTTGATTCCATATGGAATCATAACCAACCAAAAAACCATCGATTCTCCTATATGTGGAACCAACCTATGAACTATGGTCAATTTTTACCCAACCCAACCCAACCCTATGGAGATGGTCCGAGTTGGGTTTCAAGTTTATCCAACCCATACTCACCCTCAGTAAGTTGGATGATCTTCGTAGGCAATTGTCAAATTACAACATTGTTCCCTAAACTTTTAAGTATAATGTAATAACGTGCCTAAATTTAAAAAATTTTCATTTTAGTTACCAAAATAATTACAATATGGGTCCTTAAACATTTTAAATCTTTACATTCTGCCATAATTTTTGAAATTTTGTAGTGTAGTCACTCATAGAGTAATAGTGAACTAGACTTATATCCCATAGAAATTTCATGGCAAAAGTTGGACACCACTGCAAATTTTTCGGAAAATAATTAAGAAAATTTTTATGAATTTTTTAATTTAACATGCTAAGAAAAGAAAAATTAATGTAAATTAATTGCACAAAAGGTTGAATTATTTAATTTAAATTTTAACAAAAACTAAACCAAACAATTGAATTGATTAAGAGATTTTGGTACATATACTAGTAACCCAAACAAACCCGACTGGTCAACTCGAGTTTGGACCAAAGCTTGACCTGAAATTATCCGAGAATGAAATTGACCTAACCTGTGTTGAACATGAACCTAAATAAATCAGACCTAACCTAACCTGAACTCGAAATCAACCCAAACCCAAATGACCCGACCTGGATCCAAATTTATACTAACCCGATTAAACTTGAACCTATATGACTTAACTCAAACCTGACCCGACTCACCCAATTGCCATCATTCATTAGCATATATCATGGAATGTTTCATGAGGTAACGGAATATTCCAATTGTTAGTTTTTTTAGTGGCTAATTTGTTCTAATCGCAAAAGTTAGTGGCCAAAAAACCTACAAAACAAACTTAGATGATGAATTTAACTGTAAAAAAACAAGAATGGGTGCTGTGCGATGTGCGTAAACCTGAGTGGCTTATTTGTACATTTTCCCTAAAAATAAAGAATAAAAAAATAGAGAAGAAAGAAAGAGTGAAAGAAAGTACAACACAGACAAATCAGATAACTGAGCTGGAACTTGCTTTTTCCCTCGAGGAGAAGCTGGACCGCTGAATTCGGGGAAACGGCGATGGCAGAAGAACACAACTCATCGATCCTCCAATTCGCACCATCCGAGAGCTCCGTAGATGAGGGATTCTGGCATAGATTGTCTTCTCTCAAGCTCAACCAGCTTGGCCTCGACGATTCGCCGATCCCGATCACCGGTAACCATTTTCCGGCGCCAATTCCTTGGCTTGCTTCCGTTGGCATCTTTCTTTCGACGGTTTCTTTGCTCCATCGCGCTGAATTCTGTTTTATTTTTAGGTTTCTACTCTCCCAGCTCGAACCCTCAGAGATCCAGTAGTTTGACCCTGGAAGCTGATTCTCTGCCCTCGGATTCGGACGAACAATCTTCCGCTGCGGGGGCGTCTCGTCAAGGCAATCGGACCAAATGTTATGTTCCGGGAACTCTCTACAACACGAATACCATGGAGAGCTTCCAGTCTCTTGATAAGCAAAGTCTGCTGATGGCGGAAGGGAAGAAGGTAATCAGTTTTATGTGAGACATACAGGATTTGATTGCTGCTAGATTTATCGGAAATTGTTTTGCTGAATGTGATCTCCAATTTTGATGGTAGCTAGATTTGGGAGGATATTCATAGCGGCAAAGCCTTGGAGGACTCCGCATTATTATCAAGGTTTTTGCTGATTTCGTTTGCTGACCTTAAAAAGTGGAGGTTTTATTATTGGTTCGCTTTCCCGGCTCTGGTGCTTGACCCTCATGCATCTTTGGTGGATTTGAGGCCAGCTTCTCAGTACTTTACATCTGAAGAGGTGCTTTGGATATGATTGGTGTGAGCTCTATTGACATTGCTTAGATGATTATATCTTTTTCACTGTGTCAGGTTCTTGGTTGTTTGCTTGAATTTTGTAGGCCGAATCTGTCTCAGCTGCATGTAATGAGTGGCGGAGCTCAAATGTAACTACTGGTAAACAAGTCTTTTGTCCCATTTCTTTTTCTTGTTTACTCCTGATTTTCTCCTATATTTTGGTCCCTTTACATGAGACCCTTGTTAAAGAATCAGATATTTGGTGTATTGCAGATGTGCCATTCTTCTTGGTCTGTTTGGGTTCTGATTCACGTGCTACTATTAGGCATATAAAGGACTGGGAGACTTGTTACGGGGTTTTTCAAAAGGTTTGTCTGCAAACCTATTATTCGGTGTTCAAAATTCCAATTGCCTTTTGATGGGAAGATAGTTTAATTCAATCCATATGTAATAACTCTAGTTATTAACCCTACGAAACCACAGATGCTTTTTCTCAAACTGGCTATGCATGTTATGGCAGTTGTTGTTTGCTTTTTATGATCCTTGTCATCTTCCAAGAAATCCTGGTTGGCCTCTTCGGAACTTGCTAGCACTCATTTGTTCAAGATGGAATCTCAGTAGAGTTCACTTCTTTAGCTACAGGGAGAACCGTGGTTTTGCAGATTTAGGATTGTCCCTTGTTGGTGAAGCTTTGATTACAGTTCCACAAGGTAGAGAAAAGGATGGGGGTGTCAGCTAATTTAGATTGGTGTTTTTCTTCTTTTAATAAGCAGTTGATTTCTGTTGTATTAATATGTTGGGCAATAATCTCTTTAGGCTGGAGAGATCCTGAATCTGTACCAAAGGTTGTAGGATGGGAACTCAATAGAGGAAAAAAAGGACCTAGGTCTATTAACCTTGCTAAATCAATGGACCCAACCAGGTAACATATTTGAGCTGTTACATTCTAGTATGTTGTCTTCCATACGTGTTCTATCTTTGCCTGAGCACTTTGGATTTTTCCTTTAATTAGGTTGGCAATATCTGCTGCAGACTTGAATTTGAAATTGATGAGATGGCGTGCTTTACCGTCTCTACAATTAGACACCCTGTATTCTACCAAGTGCCTTCTCATAGGAGCGGGTACGCTTGGCTGTCAAGTGGCTCGCATGTTAGTGGTGAGTATTTTGATACTCTCAGCCTGTGGTGTATATTGCATTGGTTGGATGATTATAGACCATTCGTGGTTTCAGGCCTGGGGTGTTCATAGAATTACACTGCTTGATAATGGTAGGGTGGCCATGTCAAATCCCTTGAGGCAGTCCCTCTACACATTAGAAGACTGCCTTAATGGTGGTGAATTTAAGGCCACAGCTGCAGTGAGAAGCCTAAAGCGAATATTTCCAGCAGTGGTAATTAATTTTTTTTTTCATCAAGGCTTATGCAGCTCGGCTCAATCTTATGAGAGAATTTGCTAATGTTTCATACTATCTTTATATTTTAACTAGGAAGCAGATGGTGTTGTAATGAGCATTCCAATGCCTGGCCATCCGGTAAATAGCCAAGAAGTGGAAGGCATGCTTCAAGATTGTAGAAAACTCTGTGATTTAATAGATTCTCATGATGCAGTTTTCCTCTTGACTGACACTAGAGAAAGTCGATGGCTGCCTACTCTTCTTTGTGCCAACTCTAACAAGGTCAGTCTCTTGAAAGTTTATGCTGAACTTCTAATAGTCACCTGCGCTTGATAAGTGCTATTTCCACCCCAGCTGACACTGATGAGAGCAGCAGCATTTTTTTTTTCTCTTTTTTGTTTTTCTTCTCCAACTAATGTTGCCTATATATATATATATATATATATATATATATATAATGCAGATAACCATTACTGCAGCTCTGGGTTTTGACAGCTTCTTGGTTATGCGCCATGGTCCTGGTCCTTTTAACTCTACACATGACATGAAAGCTGAAGGTGTGCCCTCTTTATCTTCTGATGTGGGCAATCTTACCCTAACAAATAAAGATGGAGAAAATAGAGTTGGCTGCTACTTCTGCAATGATGTTGTTGCCCCAACAGATGTACTTTCATGACTCCACGAGTATATATTTTAGTTTTATTATACATTTGATATGAAGCTCAATGGATTCTCGTCATTCTGCAGTCAACTTCTAACCGCACTTTGGACCAGCAGTGTACTGTCACACGTCCAGGACTTGCACCCATTGCTTCATCACTTGCAGTTGAGCTTTTAGTAGATGTCTTGCATCATCCGCGTGGGTAAATATCAGGAATATATAAAACACAAGCTTGTCTGAGTATTTTCATTAACCATACTTGGTCTGGATTCTAAAAACACCTGAAATTTATTCATGTCAAAATTACAGTATATATGCGGAGGCTGATATTTCCAACTCCAGTTATAGTGTAAACTCAGAGCTTCCTCTGGGTATATTGCCTCATCAGATTCGAGGGTCCCTTTCCAATTTTTCACAGATGACCCTTGTGGGTCACTCTTCTAACAGTTGCACTGCTTGTTGCAGCACAGTAAGTTTTCTGGATGATTTCATGAATTGTTATTTCTTCTGCCAACCATGACAGTGCTCTGTGCTTGTTTTTGTATTCCTGTAGTGTTGCTGTGTTGTAAGGCTGGGATCGGTAGCTAAATAGAAAAATTGATAATATTGATTATCAAATGGGTGTTGTGATAGCTTGGAAAGCGAGAGCATATATTTTATCACACCTTGAAAACTAGAATGGCTGGCTAGTAAGGAAAATGTTATGTTTGGATGTTAAGCTGGACTTAGAGGTTTGAACTTGGACATCAGAGTAAAGAGCGTAAAGGCACACTATATCGCAGAAAAATGTTTAGCGTAAAGTGAATATTTGCATGAGACATCAGTTTGCTATTGTACTATAGTGAAACTTGAAGTGAGCTGGACCCCACTAAACCAGCTCAGCTTTAATCCTGCTTGTATCTTGGCAGTTGGCAAATAAACCCCACTTATGCAGTCCACCCAACTCAGTCTAACACTAAAATGTTTTAGATTCTGAAGATGCTTAGTTATTTTTCACAACTCCATTCAATGTAATCCCAGGTCTAGCTAACATTGCTTGTCTTACAGCCTCACCTTCTATTGAACCACTCTTATTCTCATGAATTCCACTTTGTCTGTTAATTGCTCACAAAAGTTTCAACTTATTTGTTTTATGTGGGTGTTAGATCTCTCTCATCTTGTCCGATTTTAATTGTTGGAGCCAATTTAATCGACTTGTATGCTTAAAAATAGAACTTACCTTTCATATATGTGGATTATTCTTCTCATAGATGTGCTTAAAGCATCTAGGATCTGTTTTCCTCGACGATAAACTACCGGGCCCTTAGCTTTGAAGTGCTGGATTAATTTTTGTTGGTATGATTTTGTTGTCTGTTCCTTCTTCTGCTCAATTTGCAGCTTTTGACATTGACAAACATTTCAGGTTGTATCTGAATATCGGAAAAGAGGAATGGAGTTCATTCTCCAGGCAATTAACCATCCTACATATCTGGAGGATCTCACTGGACTGACGGAGTTGATGAAATCAGCGAATTCTTTTCAGCTGGACTGGGATGTTGAAACAGACAATGATAATGATGACTGCACCGAAATCTAGGTTTTAGATTTAATTCTTTCATAACATTTCTAAACTGTACATAAGCATGTCACGGAAAGGATGTCATACGTTCACTCAACCTTCTGAACTCTAACATTGCAGAACTCAACTCTAAACTTGAAGAAAACAGGACACTTTCACTCTTTTGACTTGAGCTCAGGTCATGGCACTTGCAATTAACTTCTGTTATCATCCATTTGATTTGCTAAGGTTGTGTTTGACCCGTGGGTGCATTTCTCAGCCTGGTTTGTTAAGCCTCGTGGTCAGTTTTTTCCCACGATTGTTTGCTATCGGCCTCATGGGGTTCATAAGCCTAGTGACTGGAGACCTTAAGAGATAGGTAACAATATCAAAACATCACATCTTTGTCGTTCCAAACTGCTGATGAGATGGTTGTGATGTTAAATTTTTTTGGGTAAATGGCGCTTGTCATCCCTAAAGTATTAACAATGTTGCTTCTTTGTTCTGGAAGTACCAACTGTTGTAACAGTCTTGTAACTATTGCCATTATTGCAATAAGATCCTAACATTGATTCTCAGCGTCAAGTATGGACGGAAAGATGAGTTGGCAACTCATTTGGCTTTTGGCAAAGCATGAATTAGGGATTTCAATGTTGTTCTTGGGAAACTTTACCTCTACTTCTCTACTGTATCTGTTTGAGCCTACGTACCCTAAACTTTGAGTCACTTGAAATTCTTTGACAACCAGATTGGGTCGATGGGAGACGACAGCATTTGATGGTGATGGTAGAGGTGGCTCTCGGCTTGACAGAGCATGAACAAAAATGTGTCAAATCGGTAGGATTGGATACAAACAGAGATTGATGTGATGGTGAAAGTTCGAGACTAAGGCAAGTTGAGTGTAGGGCAGTTGGCATATTAGGTAAGGGTAACAATGAGGCAGGTTTTAGGTGCAATGGTGGGAAGAGTTTAACGACGCTGTAGGTATCGAGTGTGGCTAAGTCGAGCACCACAGTTGAGGCTGCTTGTTGTTCGGGAGGATGGCGGAGGCAATGCGTAGAAGGCTAGGTGCAACCATGGAATGGGATTGGCAGCGCTTCTAGGACATTCAAGTGGATCGATTTCTGAAATTATTATTCTTAATTGAATTTGTAACTAATGTTTTTCTTGAATTTTATGGTTATGGGGAATCTTGAATATTCTTTGGTATGTTTGGTAGGTTTTTATTCTGGTGACTATGGGAGCATTGGGGTGAGAGGGCTCCATTGATCAAATCGGATCCTATTTCCCGGGGTGTAACGGTGGTACTGGGTTTAGTTGGGTACGACGGTGATGCTTAGGCTAAATATAATGGTAAATTGACCAGAGTATAAATCCAAGGGTTGATTTGCATAATATCTAAATTTGGAGGTTAGGTAGAGTAGTTCGGCCCGCCTAATTACTAAAGCTAACGTGGGATGGTGGGAGCGGATTAAGTGCATATTTCTAGAATGTGAGGGAGACAAATGTAAATAGCATGAGGGATAAGTGTCATTTTCCCATTGTTCTTTAAACACCACATGACCTGCTTAATGATTCAACTCTTTTTAATTTGTCAGCTTTGAAAGGTTGTTTATTACCTACTATGGATTAACTTTCAAAAGTGGGTTTCTAGTTTTCTACCTTTTGTTCCCTGATTCTGGTTAGGGATGTTAACAAAAAAGGGTTTAGCTAAGATTGGGTAGGTTATGTGTAAATGCTTGCCCTCGCCAAGCCTCATGGGTTTGAGGGGCTAGGGGCTGGCAGGGTTCAGTTTGACATCCATAATATCTGGTAACCTAAAACACAGAATTATAAAAAAATTAAGGACTAGTTTGCAAATAATAGAAACACTAAATCCCCTAGCTCCGCGCTTCAAATTGTTCTGTGCGATTAGGGTTCGTTCGTTTCGCAGTCGCAGCGGCAGCTCGAGAGAGGCAGTGGGAGCTTAACACATCTAGCCATCATGGGTCGTATGCACAGCCGAGGGTTTGTTGTTTCGCTCGATTCTTCTCTCCCTCAAATGAATGCCCTTCAAAAAAAGACCCAACTTTTTGATTGATTTGCGTTCTTTGTTTGCTCAGTAAGGGTATCTCTGCTTCTGCCTTGCCTTACAAGAGGACTCCTCCCAGCTGGTTGAAGATCTCTTCACAGGATGTAAGTGGCTCGGTTCTTGTTAGTGTTCGTCTTCTATTTTCCTCATCTGGGATTTGATTGGTTGCTGGGAAAATGTAGTAGAATGAATGTTGTTGTGATAATGATTTTGTAGCTGTTTGTTTTTCCAGTGTTCTCCACATGTTTATCCAAGGATGGTGGATATATATGGTGTATATGGGGTTGCTATTGTCTTCAAATATAACTTAAAATCCGTTCCAGCACTAGGGCTTGAAATTTTTGTGCAAAACATAGAAAGTACTATTTAGTTAGTGCTTAGACTAAGCTATTGGATTTTGGTTGCGTGTGCATCTATGTGCACCGGTGTAACTAGAAAATTTGTCCGAATATATGATTGTTTATTGTTAATGGGGATCTTTTACAACCTATTCCTTGGTTCATTTTGCTCTGTAGCCTTTTCTATTAAAAAAATTAGTTTTAAATTGATAGATTTTTGTTTAGGTTGAGGAGAACATTTGCAAGTTTGCAAAGAAAGGTTTGACACCATCTCAGATTGGTGTCATTCTCCGTGATTCTCATGGGATTGGCCAGGTTAAAAGTGTCACTGGCAATAAGATTTTGCGGATCCTGAAGGCTCATGGTGCGTTGAGCTTAAACTTTTCTTTATTTTCTTTTCTTTTCTTGTGGTTGGACGAGAAACTAATTCTTTGTACTTTGATTCCTTTGAATGATAATCGTACAGGTCTTGCTCCTGAAATTCCTGAGGATCTCTACCACCTGATTAAGAAAGCTGTTGCAATCCGGAAGCATCTTGAGAGGAACAGGAAGGACAAGGATTCGAAGTTTAGGTTGATCTTGGTTGAGAGCAGGATCCATCGCCTTGCTCGTTACTATAAGAAGACAAAGAAGCTGCCACCTGTTTGGAAATAGTAAGTTCCACTCTGTTGCTGAACTTGTTTCCTACATACACATGCTATAAGAGTTTGTTTGGTGCTTATTGCTATGACTGACATGTTCAGAGAAATGATCATGATATTTAGATCAGCACTGGTTTTGACAACCTGAAAATCTGGTTAGATCCTCCTATTGAAAATGTGACTTGTATCCTTTTCTACTTGCTGATGAACGAACCCCTACATCAGGAGCATCGACTTTTGACGTTGAAATGGTTTTGTGATGTGTAATTGTATCGATTGTTCACCTTTTCTATGATTGTACCACTCCATACGATGATATGTTCTGTTATTAGACAGTTATATTAATCAGAATGGCTCCTTCGACTTGCTTATTTACGACCATATTTTCCCTGTTTGATTTATACAGCGAGTCTACAACAGCCAGCACCCTAGTGGCCTAAGGAAAGCATGCATTGAACTCCAAGGATCAAGATTCTACTTAGGATCATGTTCTGTCACCAAATATTTTGAGCCGCTTGGTTTTAGTTTTCTTGGGTTTCCTAGGCTGTGGCCACTTTCCTGTATTAGACTAATTGTTACCTCCAATTTTCCTTGATCACATGAAGGATTCTTTTTTGATGCATTTTTGACATCTTGCGCTACATGTCGATATTTAGTATTTACTTTTGTGCGCCCAAAGAAAGTAATTTTGGTTATATCTCATGTTCTATTGTGGTTAGCCATACTTTATTTGATGCCAAAAAGGATGAAGAGAAATGTTCGTCGAATGCTTGGTATGAGATTGTGGGTTCTCTTTAACTCTTATTTTTAGAATAACAATATGCATCAATTGGGAATAGATTATGTAATTAACAATAAAATTTTTTATAGTTGTAACGGCAAATATTCGCTCTTCTAAGGATATTAAATGTTAATACAGTTTCCATATAGATCCGAGTGTATTTTGCACTTGGTATATATCATAGTTTGAGATCAGGAAGTGCTCGTAAATGTAAATTAACTGCAGGAGTGCGTAATGAGATTTTATGGACAAATACATCATGTTGACACGATCTAAAACCAAAGTTGAACTGAGCGATGCTACAGTAATCATTTCATTTTGAGTTATCGCTCCTATTTTTGCATTCCAGCTGACATTTTCGTTCATAACACCTTCACTTAAATTTTAAAAATGACAATTTTCCATTATGCTCCCACTCCTTGCTTCCTCTATTGGGATGCTTTGGGTCACTTATATAGCCCCCCTAAACAACCTTACATGAACATTCTTGGAATATTGTGGATTTATCTATCCAAATACTAGAAATGTTGTTGGGTCGGATTTGTATCGGAAGACGGTATTCCCACATCCAACCTACTATGTTAGATGTTGCACCTATATTCTATTGATTATCCATTAAGTGGACAAGTTTGATATCCATATCTTATTTACTTTTAGGTAGATTGGGTCAGGTAAAACTCATTTACTCATCATGCTTCCACAACCATAAGTTTTCCCATTCTTTTGATCTCAATTTCTTTTTAGTGGGCTAAGTGGACACAAATTAAAGTAGCATATAATATATAAGTGCCATACAATACAAATTTAAGCAAACATAAACTTTTAAGCATCAAATTTAATAAATCTTAGTATCTAAAAAGAATGTATAATGTAATCACACACACGTACACATAAACACATATATATGGCAGGTGTCTGCTGACACCCTACCAAATATGATTATGTCGCAACCGAAGCTATACTCTCGAAATTTGGCAAAGTACAAAGTTGCTCACTATTTTGCATGAAAAATTGAAAACCTACTAACCCTCTTCCACAGCGGCAGCCTCCGACGAATAACCAATTACTGGAGCACATTCCGCCAACACCTCCAAAGAAAACTAGCAAGGAAAATAAAAAATGGTTCACCGATTCTAAGCTTGTTTGGGGAAAGATATTAATCAGTCAGAGCCAGTCCTAAAACTTTTTATGTTTTACCAAAATAGTATTAAAACAGTAAAACTCATAGTTAACGATATACCTTATACTATGAACATTTTGCAGAAGTTATATCCCTTAAGTTCAAATCACCTTCAACTTTTGCTTTAGTGACTTTCTTCCAGCTTTCATACCATCCCTTGCGCTGTGTTTGCCCAGGAAAAGCTTCCACAAATACAATTCTACCAGTTAATCTTTCAGAAAGAAGAAAGTGAAAATTCCAATGCATCCTTTGCCAGAGAAAGGATCATTTTTGTGTCTGTATTTGTATTCATCTATTTATAAGATATTAAATACGGGAGCTGCAAAATACATTACCATAAAAAACTAAAGAAAATAAATAAATTAAAACGTTGAAGGGATCCAAGGGGACGAATCCCAACCCTTCATAGAGCCAAAATATTATGTTGGTCAAACTTATAATAGATTTTTAAAGAAATATCATCTCCTAATCATATTATATATAATTGGCCAAAATGTGCATATGGTCCTCCAACTTGACAAACTTGAGCGAGTTAGTCATTTTTGTTTGACTCAGTGTGAGTTAGTCTTCTAACTTTTCAGATTTAGCATTTTAGTTCATAAAGTTTGTTAAACTAAACGGTTTAGTCTATATGCTAATGTATAGCGGCTAGCTGGGAAAACATCATCTGTTAGGCGAGCAGATGAATTAAAAATTAAAACGAACAAATCATGTTTATCTGTTCGAATTTTTTTGCAGGGTTTGAGTGAGGAGAGGGATAGGGGAAAAAAGCCCCAAAGCAGGTGCTGGTCTTCTCAACTTTGTTGTAGGAGCAAACATGAACATAGGCGGCAGAGCAAGTCTTCTAGTTGGAGTCGGCGAGTGGGATCCATTGATTTGTCTATGCATCAATCCATTGATTCAGTAATTCATCGATTTGGCAATTCGTTGATAATAAATTAGAAGGGTTCATCGATTCGGTGAGGACAGATGCGAAGAAACTGCCGTGTTGGGGACTGATTTGGCTGTGAGGACAATGCAAAGAAACAGCCACCCTTATGATAGGGAAGCTGTTGTAGATGGAGGCAAAAAGTGGCCCTCAATGACCCAAAATGGGCCCTCCACAGGAAGGGATCCGAATGTGAAGAAGCCGTGGTGGTTGAGACGACGAGCTTTGCAGGAACAAACGAATAACGAGAGAGACAAGACAAGACGAGATGACGTGGAAAAAAAAAAGGCTAATATGGCAGGACCAACTCAGCACAACTCCATGCCACATTAGCAACATATCTAACTCCATTTACCCTTCCATCCAATTTGGACAAACTTGCTAAATTTTGTAAAGTTGAGGGACCAACTCACACTGGGTCAAACATAAAGGACTAACTCGTTAGAGTTGGCCAAGTTAAGGGGCCAAATGCATATTTTGGCATATATAATTTAATTATTATGTGTCATAAACATATTTTTGGTCATGAACATGTAACAAAAGGTATTTGTCATATATATATATATACTCCTAATCTACACACTACAGCCATAGTTTTAGTTCATTTACAAGTTTGCCACCATCACTTTTTTCTCCCAAATTATCTAACCTTTATCTCTTGTCTATTGCCCAATCTTCTTTTATTCTCATCTTCCTTGTCAAACCACTACAAGAGCAAATTGGAGCAATGACGATGAGTCAGTTTAGCTTTGAATTGGGCTTACATCACTTTCAAAATGTTTACAATTAGCCATTTGCTAGGCCATTGCCACCAACCTTCACTCATTCAACTCCTCTAGGCTTTTTACTCTTCTGCCAAACTCATAATTAGAGAAATTAGACTTATATGCGAGCATAGTCGTAGAAAATCAAATGGAATGAAGCCAATCAAGCTCCAAATTCAACCTACTGACTTTTAGATGTCCAGGTTCTTGAAGAGAAAGTCAAAAAGCAGCTAAGCTTTGCTACCTCTGTGATGTCCAGTTCGATTCCTCCATCATCGATGTCATAAGTTCTCTGACCTTTAATCAAATTACCAGATCAGTACAAGATTTTAAAAATGGGTTCAACTTCAACAATTGGTTTTGATGATAATTTTTATTTAATTAATTTGTTAGGGGGGTCTGTAAAGGGTTAGTCATGATTTTCTGGTGGATTTTTTTATTCTATTTATAGTTGAGTTTTTTTTTACTTGATTCAGGTTGGCTATGTGTTATTTGATAGAAAAAAGAGTGACAAAACTAAGTGGGATGTTAGAGAAGGCTTATTCCTTTAATTCTTTGTAGAATAGCCTTAATATCAAGTGGGTTTCTTGATTCTAGTTTCCTTTTCACCTTTTATGTTTTTTTGGGTGGAATTGGATTACATTTAATTGGGATACCACATGCATATTTTTGCAGGACATTGGAGTGAGCAAGAAGTGGAGCTATGAGGAGGGCAAAGTTTATGGAGTTGAGTATTTTAACGGTAATTTTGAAAGGTTGGTGGCTGCTAAATTGGCAATTGAACTAAATAATTTTTTCAGGAACGAACAAAGTATCTCTAAAAAAAAAAAAGCATCCTTTAAGCTTAGCAGGCAAAAAAGAAGGAAGAGAATAAGAGAGAAATTGTACATATTCTTTTAAGAATGATTATTTTGTTGTTCCATTCAGGAAGAAGTGCAATTCCATTCATAAAAGCGTGTTGTTCTTTAATATTTTATCAAATGTGTTAATATATTTTAACATGGAAGAGAATAAGAGAGAAATTATACAATTTTTTAAGAATGACTATTTTACTGTTATGTTCAATAAGAAATGTTGTTTCATTCATATAAATATGTTGTTTTATAATATGATATTCATTATATAAGATTTGTTCTTCATAAATTACGATGTTCTTCCAGTAAGATGTGTTATTCTATTCATATAAATGTATTGTTCTGTAATATGTTGTTCATTTTATAAGATGTACTATTCATAAATTATGATGTTTTGTTCAATAAGAAATGTTGTTCTATTCATACAAATGTGTTATTTTGTAATATATTATTTATTTCAGAAGATGTATTATTCATAAATTATAGTGTTTTATTCATCAAGAAGTGTCATTTTATTCATACCAATGTGTTGTTCTATAATATACTGCTCATTTTGTAAGATTGGCTGCTCTTAAACTGTGGTATTCTATTCAGTAATAAATGTTGTTCTTTTCATAAAATTGTGATATTCTTTAATATGTTGTTCATTTTGTAGATCTGATGTTCGTAAATTATGATGTTTTCTTTAGTAAAAAAGTGTTATTCTGTTCATATAAATGTATTGTTTTGTAATATGATGTTCATTTCATAAGATATGTTGTTAATAAATTATAGTGTTCTGTTTAGCAAGAAGTATTGTTCTATTCATGCAAATATATTATTTTGTAATATGCTATTCATTTTGTAATATTTGTTATTCGTAAATTATGGTGTTCGATTCATTAAGAATCGGCTAAAGAAGTATGTTGATGGTAGTGTTGAAGGACTCAACTTTTATTTTATTTAGAGCCAAATATAGTTTTATTTCATAGTGTTGTTACATTCGGTGATAAGTGATGTTCCATTCATATAAATGTGTTGTTCTGTAATATGCCGTTTATTTCATAAGATGTGTTACTTGTAATAAATGTTATTTTGTTTAGTAAAAGTGTTGTTTCATTCATACAAATGTGTTGTTTTATAATATGTTATTTGTTTCGTAAGATGTATTGTTCGTAATAAGTGGTGTTCCGTTTAGTAATAATTGTCGTTCCATTCAATAATAAGTATCATTCCCTTCGAACAAATATGATATTCTGTGAAATGCAGTTCTCTTTTGAAAAACATGATGTGTTGTATAGTGGTATTTTATTCAGATAAATGTGCTATTTAGGATATGGTTGTATTTTTGTAATAATGTGAAAGCGATGGAGTAGCGAGTTGTACTAGGTATACCATATATCTACTTTCTCTCTCTCTCTCTCTCTCTCTCTCTCTCTCTCTCTCTCTCTTTCTGTGTATGTTGTCGCATTTATCGGCATTTATTCTCAGATGGGTAAATTCCTCCATGAGTCAATTAGCTTATTTTCTTGTCCCAAAGGAGTATCCTACTACCATGGTTATTGTGAACATATGTCTTTAGACATAGAGGGCAATTTTTACAAGTTTACCCATTGCCCTAAATCAAAATTTTTTCTCTCTAATCGCTGCTTTTCCATTCTTTCTGGATCTTTCTCTGCTTTTCGTTGCCGCAGTCGCCGATCGCCGCTTTGTACTCCGATCTCCATCGCGCGCTGATCTTTGTCGAGCACCAAGAGAAGACGAGATTCGAGGCAATGAGGCAATTCGAGGTGATTTGAGGAGAGACAACGAGACGAACGATGCAATCAGTGTAGAGATCGGTGAGCAAAGGAGATTGACGGAGATCTAAGGAGATCAGTAAGCGAAGGAGATAGATAGGATTAGTAGGTGAACGGAGAGATCGGCGCGACGGAGGTGAGACTGGCAAGTGAAGATGGCAGAGGTAAGACCGGCAAGCCGAGGTGAGATCGGTGAGCAAAGATGGAGGCGCTGAGATCGGTGAGTGAAGATGGCGGCGGTGAGATCGGCGGATAGGCAGGTGAAAGGAAAGATTGACGCAGCTGACGTGAGATCGGCAAGTGAAGGAAAGATCAGCAAGTGAAGACGGCGGAGGTAAGATCGGCGAACGAAGAAGAGATCTGCGAGTGAAGATAACGGCAATGAGATCAGCAAACGAAGAAGGAGATCGGCGTTTGAAGGAGATAAGCAGATACTGCAATTTGTTTTCCAAAAAAATAAGTTTTTTTATTAGTTGTTTTTAGGACACTTTTGTATTTTTTCTTTAGACACTTTTAAATATTGATTTAGACACTTTTAATTTTCTATTTAGACATTTTTTTATTATTTCATATACATTTTTTTTATCATGAAAATAAATTGCTTGCATATTGCTTTAGACATTTTGAAATTTTTCTTTAGATATTTTTACACATTCATTTATACACTTTTTTATTGTTTCAAATAGGTATTTTTTAGGATAGTAAATTATTTACGTATTGGTTTAGACACTTCTAAATATTTATTTAGACACATTTGCTCATTATTTTAGACATTTTTAAATTTGTATTTAGACATTTTTTAGACATTGAATCATATACTTTTATTTGAACATTTCTTTAAATATTTAGACACTTTTACATGTTGATTTGAACACTTTTATATTTTTAGTCAGACACTTATTTTAATTATTTCAGACATTTATTTTCTAAATGTAACAAATTATTCAGAAGTTATTTAGTTAGACACTTTTATATATTTCTTTAGACATTTTTTAAAATTCAATTAGACAATTTTACTTATTGATTCAGACACTTTTTTGTATTATATTTTAAATATAATAAAGTATTCACAAGTTGATTCTGTCATTTGTTGTTCAGCAATTCTGTCATTTTTTATTCAGACACTTTTACATGTTTATGTAGACATTTTACAATATTCAATCAGATACTTATTATTATAGCTTTAGACACTTTTAGTTTAACCTTATAATAATTTCTTTTATATTACCTTGTAGACATTTCCACATACTATATTAGACACATTTACATTTTATTGTAGACATTTTTGTTGTTCGAAAGCAATAAGGACGCGCTTGGAGGAAACGATCAGAAGCAAGATCTGGTCGGTGACAATGAGATCTGACGGGTAATGGACGAGATCCGGCAGGTGATCGACAAGATTCGGTAGGTGACAACGAGATCCGGTGGGTGACGACGAGATCCGCCGGGTGACGACGAGATCCGCCGGGTGACGATAAGAACTGGGAAACGATCAGAAATAAGATCCAGCGGGTAGTCGACGAGATCCGGCAGGTGAAGACGAGATCCAGCAGGTGATTAACGAGATTCGGCGGGTGACGACGAGATTCAGAGTCAAGCAGCTGCGAGATCTAGAGCTGGATGATGACTATAAGATCTGGCGGCGATGGCAGCAAAGGTGAGTTTTCAAGAGTGAAGATGAGTTTTGGTTTAGGGGTAAATTAGTCAATTTATTTACTGAATTATGGGTTATTGATAGGAAACTAATATCCTACTTTAATATTGTCATCTAGAAGTACCTTATCTCATTGTGCGTGTTCCAATTGGGTATTTTTTGTCTATTTCACCATTAAAACGGTCGGATTTTGCTAATGTAGCACTAATTAACATTAAAGTAAATGCAAAATAGCAATTTTGGTCCTTACATTTTCCAATCAACAATTCTAAACCATGAAGTTCTAAAGGTAAAGTTTACACCACCATCAAAACCATTTTTACATTTCTACCTGATTTCTCTACCCAGACTTCTTGGCACGGAGTCGTGCTGAAAAGAACAGAGAAGGAGGGTGAGCGGAAGGGTGGAAGGGAAATCAATTTCACCCTCGATTCTTGATTTCGTCGTCGGATTGGTCTTAATTTTGCCTTCGCCACTCGATTTCACCTTCTCCTTTCATTGGTCACGATTTTGCCTCGCTTCCAATTTCACCTTCGCGTCTCGATTTCACCTCCACTTCCAATTTCACCTTTGACTTCTGTCGCTCTCGATTTTGCCTTTGCCTTTTGCCTCTGATTTCACCTTCACCATTCTCAAACGACGCCAGATCCGGGAAGTGAAGATTGTGGAGGTGGCGCTCTGGCGATGGTGGAGTTCGGCGACGGTGGAGCTCTGATGATGGTGTAGTTTGGCGACGGTGGAGTTCGTGGCGTGGGTGGTGTTGGCGCTATGCTCGGTGGAGGGGCAGAGTTAGAGAGTGGCGGAGGTGGAAAGAAGACGACGGAAGGAGAGTGCCTAGATCTTCGCGCTCCTATTGCCAACGCCAAGATTTGGAATCGAGAGAGGACAATGCTAGATTTCTTGTTCTCGAATCGAGACACATTTTCTCCATTTTCTATAATTCTGATTCAGAGCAACCTATTTTTCCTAACACCGAATAAGGCACAAATGTTCATCGGATTTTGCTTGGTGGCTGAGTTGTTCATCTGATTAGAAAAAAGTATCAGGTTTAGAAGTTGTCTCCTGTTCATTTGAAGGGATTAGGGATGTAAAATATTAGATTTAGAAGTTTAGGTATAGAATTATTAATTGAAAAAGCAAGAGGACTTAAATTGTTATTTTTAAGATTATTTTACTTTTAATTAATGTCACGTCATCAATGTCAATGACAAATGTGATCCACATTGACATCATTTGTTGTTGATTGCGCTAAAAATAGGACACATCAGTAATTTTTGTCTGTTTTAATGGTAAAATGAACAAAAAGTACTTAATTGAAACACGCAAAATGAGATAAAGTACTTTAATAGGATAATATTAAAGTAAGGTATTCATTTGGGATAAAAACAATAAGCTAAGGGACCCTTAAAGGAATTTACCCATTCTCAGATATGATGATTAGAATAAGGAGTTGCCTTGGATTAATGATAATAAACTAACTCTGCTTTCGCTACATATGGAAAAAAAGGTCCAAAATAATTGGACACTTCAACAGGTTCAATTATTAGTCTAATCTCTTATTTCTTTTAACATGTACTTTAAAGAATACGCTTCCAGGTGTTTGTATTTTCATGTTTATAAAATGAGCACCAACAAAAAAAATCTAGGGTATCATATCAAAATGTAGTAACATGAATTAAAATATCAGACTCTTTAAATATATTTCATGTGCTGTCAAATATTATTTTATGAGTAACTAATTGCATTAGTACTTGATAATAAGAAGTAACCGAAAAAAAAAAGCAAAAAAAAAAAAAAACACTCACATGTTTGTAGAATATGCAAGAAAATGTTTTTGAGTGTTGGGGAAAAATTTCTCAAAAATAATTATAAGATAAGTATATGATATACTTTTCATTTTGGTAATCAGAAGCATTTATATAAGATATACGAGTTAGAATGTACCCATCATATATAAGAAAATGAGGGAATAACTGCTTTTCTAAGACTTTGAAGATACAAAAACTAGAGTTCGAATATTTATACGGAGGAATGGGGTAATTGTATAATTTTATTTATATTTGGTTTAAAAAAAATATTTTGGCGGCATGGGATGTTGCATTATTCCAGAATAATGAGAGCGCCCTATTGGGCTAATTGAGGAGAGACGTGCTTACAATGAGATACTATCCTTGAATCAAATATTTTGATATGAAACATAGGATCTTAGTTAACAGAGTCAATAATCATTTAGTTTATTTCCAGCATTAAATGAATAAACTTTAAAAGGTTTTATATTACTATATTGTACTTCTTCTAGCCTATTATTAGTGGCATTTGTTTTAAAAAAATTATCCTAAAATTAGTGCATTTTATTATAGAAAATTTGTATAATAGGTCTAGATTAGATTACTTCCTTATTTTTTACAAAACGGAAAAAGTTTCAACCATTATGAGTCCATGGGGCCACAGGCCCAGAAACTCCCATATGTGTACGTATGTGTCTATCTGATTTCCACCAACAGTCTATCACCAATATTTTCTGTATAGATATAATGAGGCATATTTTGGTCTGTATGTTATAGCGTTCATTTTTTAATAAATATTAAAATAAATATTAATAATAAATAATTAAAAATTCTCACTTATAAATTCATGTTCATTAATTAAAATTTCACTTTAGTTTAATTATGAGATAGGCTTTCTTTATTTTGTTTTTCTATCATTAACATAATTAGTTGTGAAAATATAATTCTATGAAACATAATAATGCGAGTGTTTGAAAATGATGAATATTTTTCTGTCATTTAAAAATAATCCACTAAAAATTTACATATTTTATCAACTCAAATTTCAATTTTTAACGTCAATGAGCATTTTTTTTTGTAAAAAATATATTTTGATTTTAATTATTATGGACCCAACCACTTTATTAAACAATAAAGCTTCTGAAGTAAATAATTCATGCTATAAATCTCAATTATCAATAATAAAAATATATAACTAAAATCTAAAACTGTATTTAGTTTATGTTAACTAATTAATGGTTTAATCATTAACTTAATAAAATTAAAAATAAATGAAAATAAAAAATGTAGCCAAAGCCAAATCCACATGAAGTATAGCTAAAAGTAGACAAATTAAAATGACTAAAGTTTTGTTTTAAAAAACAATAATATATAAAAGTAACAAAAAATTTTGGGGACCAAGACAGGATATAGAGCTCCCTTCTTTTTATAAATCTCAAAATATTGCAGATACTACCATATGGATGTTCTCAGAACTTCGATTTTCTTCTTCTGTATCTTTGCATTTGGATTACCTAGCCTCCAACCCGACACCTAAGAGGTGAATTGTGTACTATTTTCTGCTAATTGCAGCTAACAGCATTTTAGGTTTTAAGAGGCAGACAGAATCCCTCCAAATTTACTGAGTAGTTTTTTATCTTTTAATACATACTTGTAAATGCTTCTGACAATAAAAAAAAATTATTCCTCATTCACCAATAAAAAGAAAACCCTAAACCCTAAACCCTAAACCCTAAAATGACTAAAGTTTTGTTTTAAAAAACAATAATATATAAAAGTAACAAAAAATTTTGGGGACCAAGACAGGATATAGAGCTCCCTTCTTTTTATAAATCTCAAAATATTGCAGATACTACCATATGGATGTTCTCAGAACTTCGATTTTCTTCCTCTGTATCTTTGCACTTGGATTACCTAGCCTCCAACCCGACACCTAAGAGGTGAATTGTGTACTATTTTCTGCTAATTGCAGCTAACAAGTATAGCTAAAAGTAGACAAATTAAAATGACTAAAGTTTTGTTTTAAAAAACAATAATATATAAAAGTAACAAAAAATTTTGGGGACCAAGACAGGATATAGAGCTCCCTTCTTTTTATAAATCTCAAAATATTGCAGATACGGATGTTCTCAGAACTTTGATTTTCTTCCTCTGTATCTTTGCACTTGGATTACCTAGCCTCCAACCCGACACCTAAGAGGTGAATTGTGTACTATTTTCTGCTAATTGCAGCTAACAGCATTTCAGGTTTTAAGAGGCAGACAGAATCCCTCCAAATTTACTGAGTAGTTTTTTATCTTTTAATACATACTTGTAAATGCTTCTGACAATAAAAAAAAATTATTCCTCATTCACCAATAAAAAGAAAAGACTTCGAAAACTTACTGGTTTCTTAGTTAACAATTGAAGTTATAGGAGCGCAACCAAGGTGAAAGTAAGAAAATAGTTCAGTGACTAAACAGAGCCTTTTTACCGTCCTGTCCTTTCCTCAATTTTCGCTAGCAAATCCTAGTTGAAGTAAGCTGCTTTCTCTCGCTCTTCGAAGTCTAACCGAACCAGGTTTACTCTGAAACTTGGGTTTTAAAAAGGTTTTAGCTTTTTTTCTTCTCCAGCTTCGAGTTCGTTGATTTTAGCTCTCCCACCTGCATGATCGCCTCAAAGTTTCTGATCAAGAGAATATTTCTGGGTACTTTTTCCTTTTCATTAATTTTTTTTTAATCCTATTAATCTGGTATGAATTTGTAGCCGTCCGTTTAATTTTGATGCGCCTTAGCTTGCCGATCATGCTAGTTCTGTTTTTCCTTCCTCTACTGAGAATTTTTCTGTTTTAGTATGTGAGTTGCTCACCTGGGTTTTAGCTTTTCCCTGCTCAATTTTCGTTGCGCTGAGAATTTGCATCTACCTTACTTCATGTTTGCTTTAGAAATTTCTATGTTTGGCTGGTGAGAAACCCAGGTGAGGACCGAATAGTATTGTATTATTTGTTCCACTGTTGCAAATTTTATTAGCTTTATCACCCACTGTCAATGTTCTTGTTTGGTTTCAAAGAAATTTTGAGAACTTGTGAAGAAGCAGGTAGTTTTGTGGTCCTGTTGTTTTTGTTTGTTGTCCTGGCTGCTAGTATGAGAAAATCAAGACTTTTTTATATTGTAAAGGATGTCCCAACTCTTAGACCTCTAGTTTTTAGCTATTGTCCTCTTCATTAGCATATTATTGAGGAGAATCCAAGATGTTGTTTACCATGGACTTTGTACCCTGAACTATATCTGTATTTCCGACAAGTGTTTCTCTTGAATCCATTGATAGTATTGGTTCTGAAATCAATTAGTGGATTAATTTATCCGTAAAGTAAGACATTTGGATTAATTTATCTGTAAAGTAAGACGTTCTGCAGACTTGATTTTGCAGCATGCTTTTTTGTCAAGTTAACTTGGAAAAGCCCCGTTTCGGTATGTGGGAGAGAGAACGATGAGGGAGGATGTACACTGGATTTATTTTCAGTTGGCGTCAATCAATTCTCGATGGATAGTCTTTTTGATTCAAATAGTTGATTGTGGATTGTACTTTGAACTATAGTTAGTTGCTCATTGTAGAAATCAGCCAAAGTTTCATGCTTTTTTCTCCATGACTCCAGAGACATTGTAGGCTTTGTTACCCAGTCCAAACTTGTTTAGCAGTGGTGCTTTTGCATTTACAACTTTTGGGTATAGTGAGAGGCATTGTACCAAACAGCACTCAAGCAATATCTTTCTTTCTGTAAACACCTATTTAAAGCTATGCTTGGTATAGAGAATAGAAACATGAAAGGAAAACTTCATCTAATGGTTTACCTAAATTGTAGGATGATATGTTTCTAAAGATAACAAGTCTAAGTGTAACTGTTGGTATGATGTACCTCTGAGCCTGCATTTTAAACCTCTTTTAAACCTTTCTAAGCCTTTACTAGTTGTCGGCTCATTAATAGGTTCAGTTGATTGACTGTAAGTTATAATCTGAACCAAAGCTGAGGGATTAGCTTTTTGTTTCTGAACCATTGCAGGTTATACAACATTTGACAGAGAGTTCAAGTTAAATAGAGTGTGATCATCGTTCTTATTAATGTCAATATGGATAGAACACTCAAGGGAATTGCCTGGATTGGGAATATATACCAGAAGCTTGAAGCAGCGTGTTTGGAAGTCGATGATATAGTGAATGAGGTATTCGGCCTCCTGTAGCCATGCTTTTCTATTTATGTTTCACTGCCAAATTACTGCTTGTTAAAAGGTTCTGCAGAACTCATAGTTTACATTTTTAGAAATTATGAGAATAAGCACAGATTGGAGCTTTTTGTCAAATTGTTCGTAGCCACTGCTAATATTTCTTACAACATTGATGACAATTTTTACCAGGAAGCACTCAGATATGTGGAGAACCAGGTGCAGACAGTGGGTTCCAATGTTAAACAGTTCTGCACTGAATTTGTGCAAGATGTGCTCTTTTCACATGAGAAGGGCGCAGAAGAGCACCTCGACATGTCTCTAATGCAAAAGGCTGATATCACTGCCTATCACGACTGCCTTACAGGTCTTCATGGAGACCAAACTGCAAAGGAGGTGTCTCTTCATTCCAGTGGAGATGTGTGTTCTGAGACATCTTTAGATCAAAGTTCTGACAGTGAGAAGTGTGACAATTTGGAGGTTGAAGTTGCTGAAAATCCTGTTGATGGGCAGATACTGCTTGTGACAGAGTGCAAATCCACCATTGAAACAATGGTGGATGATGGCTCATCTTCATGTTTGATCTCCATGGGGGCTTCAGATTCTCTGGAGTTGACACAATGCCATAAGAGTGACATTTTGAAGTCTGACAGCATTCCTGACCCCTTAGAATCAGCTGGTAAATTATCCTATCCAATTTACCTGTGTTCATAAGACAGTGACATAAGTGACAGAACTTGGGCTTGAAATCTTATTGTTTGTTTTTTGGGGGTGTTTGACATTGAATTGTTTAATTAACACATGGCCATATTTTTTCAGAGAAATCAGGAAATGATGATCGAGAGTTGAACACTAGAACTGTTGCAATCAACCAGGAAGCTTTGGAATCACCTGATATGTGTGAAAATTTTGTGGTTGGTGCCACTGAAAATCCTGTTGCGGAAGGACATGTACAGCAGGAGACAGAATCCAAGTCCTTAATGAAAATGCCAGAGGTTGATGACTCATCCTATCATTTAGCCACTTCAGAATCTTGCAGTTCTCTAGATCTGGCTCCATGCCTTAAAGTGAAACTTCTGGATAATGATATTACTCCTGACTGCTTTTATGTGAAATCACCTGGTAAGTTTTCCCATCCTGTGTTTTATTAGTGACACAGTTTGGCCTTCAGATCACATTATCTTCGGTGGATGGAATCAGACGGTATTATATTGTTAAAGTTATATGTTTTTCTCCATATTGTTGCAGATAAATCTGAGAATGTTGATTTGGCAGAAATTAACAATAGAACTTACGAAATCAACATGGAATCCTTGGAAGTCCTTGACTTGGCAAAGCTAGAAGAGAGTTGCATAATGGTAGATGGTAGGGAGAGTCATTCGCTTACTAATGAAGGAAAAGGACGTAGATCTTACAAGGTTTGAGTCCTTCAACTGCTTCCTAGCCTATTTCAGTTCCACATAGTTTGTTTGACGTAAATTGCGCACTCCATCCATCAGCTTAACTGGAATTTAGTACTTCAGGAACTGAAACACATATGGTCTCTCTGGTTCATGCAGAAAAAACTGAAGGAGGCCTTCTTTTCTAGAAGAATGCTGGCCAGGGGTGGTCAGGAGCTGGCTAGAGGATGGCAGAATCAACAAAAGGGAAATCTGTCCGAGCCATCCATTCTCGATGGCAAATCTGACTCATCGAACCTTGAATGTGGTGATTCCGATTGGGAGCTTGTTTAAGGGACTTAAAAGAATTGCTGGAAATGGCAGGCGGATTGATCATGCTTATTGATCAACATATTTTATTTCTGACCTGAATGTATAACAAGGAGAGCGTCGAAAATATGCATGTAAATTTGCAGAGGAGCTGGAAATTTCCAGTGGAGATTTCTTTTGATTAATGTGGAGCAAAATAACTTTGGGGCGTCAATAAACAGATTTTCTCGACCCTTTTTAATGAATTGAAATGGATGATCAGTTATTTACCCGTGTGTATGAATTAAATAGAACTTGCGTTGCTCGCTTTTTGAGTTTAGGTGTTACAACTTACAGTGGAGAGTTGCTGTGCTCAACTTAGCAAATGTTGATTACATCTTCACCCAAAACACACGCAAACAAATCATGTGTGAACATTTCAGACAGTGCAGAAGACTTCCCTTCAGTTAATAGTTGGGTATTATATTCCATGGTGTGAAGAACTTCTTCACAACTTAGCAAATATTTGTATCCAATCACACAATTATGGCTAAAACTTGTAAGTCCAATGCCGTGAAGAAGCTACAGAAATGGAAGCAATTTCACGGAGAGATTAGCGGAAAGAGCACATCATCAGTAGACGGACTCATCTGCTGTTTGTTTCTTAGTCTTCCTGGAATTGTGCAAGAACTTTACCAGTTGCACTACGTAAATTTTCTAGTTTTGTGAGATCCTGGTTACTGGCAGTAACAATTTTCCACACCAGTTCATGCACGTAGCTCTATTTTCCAACTGCACCTTTCCACAAGTTTGGGAGCATCTCTGTGAGGACCCCTGCTTCAGCTCAGCTCCAAGCCATTGGCAGCAACAATTTTCCACCAGTTCATGCGGGTAGCTCAATTTTCCAATTGCACCTTTGCACAAGTTTGGGAGCATCTTTTAAAAGAATTGATCATTCGTATGCCATTCCAATTACATGCTTATTGATCAACATATTTTATTTCTGACCTGAATGTATAACAAGCAGAGCGTCGAAAATATGCATGTAAATTTGCAGAGGAGCTGGATATTTCCAGTGGAGATTTCTTTTGATTAATGTGGAGCAAAATAACTTTGGGCCGTCAATAAACAGATTTTCTCGACCCTTTTTAATGAATTGAAATGGATGATCAGTTATTTACCCGTTTGCTCTTTATAACATTAGTAATAAAGATGTGCACTAGGTCCTGATAAAATAAGAAGAAATGCAAGATACTGGATTCAAGTTACCAAGCAACCTAGGAGCGGTCAGAAAAACTTCGTTTAGGCACGAAAATGTTACCGATGTGCCGCCGAGTCTGGATTGGAGGAAGCAACGAGCTGTGACCGAAGTTAAAAACCAACAAAGATGTGGTAAGCGAACTATACCCTTGTTCATTTTTCTCGAAGTGAATACTTTCTGATGACTAAAACAAATGTTTCTTTCTTTGTCAGGATGTTGTTGGGCATTTTCAGCAGTTGCAGCCGTGGAAGGAATCATCAAGATCAAAACAGGTGAGCTGGTTTCGCTTTCTGAGCAACAACTAGTGGATTGCAACACCAGGAACAGGGGTTGTAATGGTGGCTGGATGGTGGAAGCATTCAATTACATCATAGAAAACCAAGGCCTAGCGGCAGAAGGAGACTATCCATATCAGGGAGAGCAAGGAACTTGTAACACAGGAAACACCTCAGAACAGTACACAATCAGTTCCTTCGGCGAGGTTCCTAGCAACGACGAGGCAGCTCTGCTCAAGGCAGTGACCGCCCAACCCGTTTCAGTTGCCCTCAGTGGAGAAGGGCAAGATTTTATGTTCTATCAAAGCGGGGTTTTCAAAGGAGAATGTGGGCAACATTTGACCCATGCCGTGACCATTGTTGGGTTCCGGACAAGCGAGGAAGATGGGACTAAGTTTTGGTGGCTGAAGAATTCTTGGGGTGAAACTTGGGGCGAGGGTGGCTATATGAGGATTGAGAGGGATGCGGAGGCCCCAGGAGGGCGTTGTGGCCTTGCCCAGAAGCCTTCCTACCCTCTTGCATAAGCTCAGGGGCAATGTAAGGGGTATAAACTTCTTGTACCGAGGTGAGGGTACAGAGCTGATGCTGCAACTTGTTATTGAATAAGTGGACTCTACAATCTAAGTCTGCATCTAATGATAAGTTACTGTGTCAGCTTGTAAACTTACTTTTGTACAAGTTTGTACTTCTAGCATTTTCTTAAAGTTAGGAAGTGGGGCATTTCTTATGTTCTACTAGTAATATTTTTCATTTTACACGCTTCAGTGGGATTATCAAATAGCTATTTTATGTACTGCTTCTAAGATTAATGCTGTCCGCAGGAAAAGGGTAGCAGCAGGTAGTCTATAAGCTCTTTGGTAATTTAAACTTTGTCTTTAGAATCTACTACTTGTTTGTTGTTTTTTTATGCATGCTACTGTACTTGTAGGATGCTACATATATTTTTAATTCAGTGTTGAAGTATTGTTAAAGTAGTATGCTGAATCTTTTTTAAAAATATCTATGTTTGCCAACAGGGCAGCAGCTAATAGTCTACTACCACTATTAAAACCGTGTAGCGTACCATTCACAAACAAACGTGACAGTTAGCTTTGTGCATGTTGAAACTATTAGTAAAATATTCTCCAACTTACCTAAATATCACATACAGTGAAAGTTAGAATATGATCAACAAATAAACACTAATGAACTCTATTTGTCCCGCGCGTTACTGTAGTTTAATCTGTGGCAGCATTTAATGTAAATAAAATAAAGTAATTATTGAATAATAAAATTTAGGGATGAAAAGAGAAAAGATTAGATTTCTATATATTAGATGTGAGTTTAACCATTAATGAAAAAAAAATTCTATGAAAATAGAAAAAAAATTAAATTTGGAGTTGACTTAAAACCAGGATCTAATCTCTACAAAATAAAATTTTGGGATAAATAGGCTAAAGAGTGGGATCTTAGCAACTAAAATTGGTATTTAACTATTTACACTATATATATATATATATATAATGGTATAAATTGAAAAGTCCAAGCAAAGTTTGGGGATAGTCTAAGCTATGGCCGAAATAAGACAATCAAAAGGTTCACAGTTGTCCTTTAGAAAATAGAAATAACTTTTCCACAAAATGATTTCTAAACATTGATAGAAAGGTCAGAGTAAAGTTTCGGGATCAACAGAACAAATGCAAATAGAATAGAAAGTAAGGGTTTAACATTGAATTAACAAAGGCAAGAGAAAAAAAAAAAGAAAAGGGAACAAAAATACCAAAATGACAAATGGATAGAATTTAGGCACTGAAATAAAAAAGATAGATAGCTCAAGGACTGAAATGGATTCAGGAAAAAAAAAAAAGAACAAAAAAAACCTAGAGAAAGTCCTTGTTGTTTTTTTTATTTGATAGTTGCAGTCCATAAACTTACAAATGTGTTAATCCCACCAATGCCTTCTATTGTCTTTTAAGGCCTGATCGTCAGATGGAACAGTTAAGGGACCAAATCGGAAGAAATGAAATTTATGGGTGGTGGAAGAGGCATTAAACCATTACATAGGAAAACCAAAAAAAAAAAAAGAAAAGGAAAAGCATTGTTCATGAATAGTGATTTGGTTCGGTAATTAATATATAGTATAATTTAACATTGTTTTGCTCTTAATTTGTCTGAACTAATGGACGTGAACAACCTGCTAACATCAATAATATAATGAGAGAAGGAGAAGGATTCCCGTCCTAACCCTCTTAACTTCTATTTTTCTTGAAATTCTTATATCTTATTCTTTATAATATTAGTTTTTCTCTCATACTTAAAACTTTAACATAACTTGCTTGTTTATAAACTGTATACTTATCCTTAGAGATGGTAAGTAGGTTGAACGGCTTGGGCCAGACTAGGCCTAAGGCTATTGAAGAGAAGTCTAAGAATAGCCCATCTATTCCTAAGCTAGCCTACTTTTTTTTCTTCTTTTCACTTAGTTGGATTTTCCTTTTTTTTTTTTTTTTTTGTATTCAGAAGCATGCTTACAAGTATGCAAGTATACAAGCATAGCTTAGTTGGGCTTTTTTTGGTATTCAAAAGCATGCTTAAAAGTATACACGTATACAAGCGTAGCTTAGTTAGGCTTTCAGGCTAGGTTAATTCATGGTTGAACCCGAGCTTAACTTACTTTTTTCTTCCTTTAATTTAGCCAGGTCATTCTTGATTTTAAACCTTCTTGGAGGACTTGTATTTAGCTTGTTAAAAGGGCAAGTTGGGCCGAGTATAATCGGATTGTACCCAGTTTGGGTAGGTCAACCCGATCTAGCAGTGCTCACCTTTATTCATCCACTTGAATGTTGAGGCATTGTATGCTAGATCAACATCCACTCATATTGACGTGGCATTCAAATCTTTCTAGCAGAAATTATTGATATAAATCCTTAACTTGCATCCTTAATTTTACAAATCGTGTTTTTAATTTTTATTTTTAAGGAAACTTTCAGCTCAAAGTTCAGATGCGGCTGAACATTTCTTTGTTTCAAGTTGGGTATTTTGGAAGATAACTTACATTTTCTTTTTTCAAGTTAAACACATATATAGTTGAAAGAAAATAGTTATAATAAATATTTAATTGTTGTGAGATGAAAAAGCTAACATATCTGAACTATTCATCATTCATCTAGGCTCATGGGTGTTATGGTTTTACATCGCCGCCTATGGTGGAGAGCTTGATCTAAATAGTGTTAATGGTTCGGAAACATGGTTGACTGAAGAGGGGGTTACAATTTGTTTAGTTCCTAAGAAGGTTTTTGCACAGTTGAACAAAGCTGAACAGTACCCGTCAGTGGTCATGTCTGAAGATGCTAAATCGGGGCAAGGCGAATATGATTTGAAGAAAAATCAGCTCTTGGATTGGGCGTCCATGGTTGAGGCTGAGGACCAGCCGATGACTTTACGATCCCCTGAAGGTTTAGCAGAGGAGGATTCAAACCCACCAAGGAAGTTGTATAGTGAAGCCCTTGTTAACAATCGACATTTGAAAAATGGCTTAAAGCTTTAGTATGTCACAAATCAAGAGAGAAAGCACCCCGTGGAGATTGAAACTGATGATATAGATGAATAAATTAAGAGGTGAGAGAATAATTTGGTGGGATACTTGGTCGATGGCCCGGTGAGTTATACCCAGGTAAAGAATTTGTTGATGAACATCGGTCGTCTCTTGATATTTCAAAACCTAAGATTTATTCACACCTATTTGGTTGGTTTGTGTTTCAGTTTACAAATGTAATAGATTGTGACAATGTGCTAGCTAAAAGGGTTTGGACCATGGGTGTCTAGCCATAGGCTCTAAATAAATGGTCTGTGGAATTCAGTTTTCATAATGAGGATGCCTTAAAAGTTCTTGTGTGGTTTCAAATCCAATGCCCCATGGCCCTATGGAATGCAAAGGCCTTGAGCAAGATATATAGTTAGTCGAGTGGGTAACCAATAGTAAATGATAAACTCACTACATCTAAGGAGTGAATTGTATATGCTCGTGTGTTGGTAGAATTGGATTTATCAAAACCTATTATGAGAAGCACAGAAGCGAAGATGCCTAATGGATCTCGGCTTGAGGTTTTCTTTGTGTTTGAAAAACTTCCTAAGAACTGTTCAAATTGTTGTATGATGGGACATTTGCTAGAGAATTGCAGGAAAGCAAATGGTCCAAAAAAAGCTTAGGTACACCAGGAGTGGGTTCCCAAGGAAGTTGCTGTAGAAGTTCACCAAGCTGAGAACTAGCAAGTAACCGAGTCTGAAAATTTGGTGGACGTTCCTAATGAGCATTATACTACCTTTACCCCTAAGAATGCTCCAAAGTTGGATGTGGGCAAAGAATAGGCAACAAAAGTTATGATCAATCTCTCATACAAGTTTCAGGCTTTAAGGAAAACAAATGTTGGGATGAAGAGGGTGACAAGACAAGCTTAGGTGAAAACCAATTTGAATACCAAGGCTGGTCCTATGAGAAAGTTATTGGTGGATAAAGAAGGCTTTGCTTTTGCATCTAAATGGTCATTTTTGTATGGAATGTAAGAGGCTGTAACAAGCCTCTAAAACTTTATGAGGCTCTTAAATTTGCCTCTGTAAATAAAGTTCAAGTGTTTGCCATTTTAGAAATTAGAATCAGGATCAAGAAGATTGATATACTAGCTAGACGCTAGAAAGGGAAATGGGACTTTATTTCCAATCATGAATCTCATCAGAATGGTATAATCTTTCTGTTTTGGTTGCCTTAAGTAGCTCTGCAAGTGGTGGAATCAACAGGTTAAAGGATTACCTTGAGGATTTGAATGCTTAAGAGTTTTGTCTTTACTTGTACATTTATATATGCTTTTAACTTTGAGACTGAGAGGAGACTTTTATGACATGATTTGATTCAGTAAAATGTTCAAGCCCCTTGGCTTATTATGGAGGATTTCAATGTGGTTTGAAGAGGCTCAGAAAGGAAAAGCTTTAACCTTGTTAGAGATGGGGAAATTAGAGATATACATACTTGCTTTGAAAAGTTAAGGCTGGAGGATCTTTCATATTGTAGTAATGTGTTTACATGGTATAATCAACAAGACAATGAATCAGTGGTTTAGAGCAAGTTAGATTGTGTAGTATCCAATTTAGAATGGTTGCAGCAGCATTTGGATGCTCAAGTTACATTCTTTCAACCTGGAATGTCCAATTATTCTCCTATGATTGTGAATATTCACAAGGATTGGTGACAAGAAATGGTCAGTTCAAGTTCTTAAATTATTGGCTTAAAGATCCTAATTTTCTGAACTGTGTAGGAGAAGGTCTTAATGTTGATGTTGATGGGTGCAAGATGTATAAACTGGTCTAGAAGTTACACCATGTTAAGTTACATCTGAAGATGTTGAATAGAGACAAATATTCTAATATTCAAATCCAAGTTAGAGAAGTTGAAGCTAAATTATCTTATGTTCAGGATCGGCTGCAAGCTGACTGCCCTAATGATGTGCTTTTCTGATAGAAGAAAAAGGCTAAGCTTATGCTGTGGAAGCTTTTGAAGGCTTAATGCAGTTTTTTTTAAAACAGAAAGCTCAAATTACTTGGATGAAAGAGGCAGATTCAAGCATTAAATATTTCTATGCTAAAAGGAAGCAGCACATGATTAACTCTCATATTTTGGAGGTAGATGACTCATTTGGTGAAGTCCGAAGGGGCCAAAGACAGGTAGCAGGTGCTTTAGTCGATTTCTATAAATACCTTTTGGAGACCAAGATTAATATGGGGGAAATGATGAATCTGCAGGTTATTCAGAAGGGTTCTTGCCTTCAAATAGATTAGTGTATAGTGCTGCTTTAGGCAATTACTCTACATGAAGTGAAGAATGCAATGTGGTCAATTCCTCCAAATAATGCTCCTAGTCCTAATGGCTTAAGTGCTCGATTCTACCGGGCTTCTTGATATATAATTGGCCCCACTATGATTGATATTGTATAGGAATTTTTTGTATTTGGTAAGCTCTTGAAAGCCATTAATGCCACTAATCTGGTGCTAATTCCTAAAAATCTTGATGCTGCAAAAATGGGAGATTATAAACATATTTCCTATTGCAATGCTCTTTATAAATGCACAATAAAGATTCTAGTTAGCCGTCTAAAAAAGGTGCTAAACTTTTTGGTTAGCCCTATTTAGGTTGCTTTTATTATGGGTAAATCTATTCATGAAAACATTTTGATAGGGTGTAAGCTATTAAAGCATTATACAATGAAGCATATTTCTCCAAGATGTATAGTGCAATTGGATATAAAAAGGCATATGATTTAGTTAACTAGTGGTTTTTAAAAGATGTGTTATTGGCCTTTAGGTTTCCCCCTATTTTTGTTTCTTGGATTATGGTATGTGTGAATTTTTAATGTTCTCCATTTATGTGAATGGTTTGATTGAAGGTTTTTTTAAAGAGGAAAAAGGGTTAAGGCGAGGAGACCCCATGTCCTTTGACCTTTTTGTTTTGTGTGTGGAAGTATTTACTCATCATACCAAGTCTATCCAGCATCAAGAGGGGTTTCACTTTTACCTAAAATGTGCTTAACAAAGGCTCACACATCTTGCTTGTGTTGATGATCTTATATTGTTCTCTAGAGGTGATTTGAGATCCATTAATGTCTTGTGGTCTTATGTAATGCAATTTGTAGCTATCTCTGGCTTGCACCCAAGGCAAGAAAAAACTAAGATCTATTTTGGTGGAATGGCAGATGAGGTGAAACAAGAAATTTTGGATCATTTGAATTTCCAGGAAGTATTATCTTTTGATATTTAAATGTTCTTTTAAGCTCAGCTAGATTAAAGATTAGGGAGTATAGTGCTCTGATGACAAAATTACGTAAAGAATTGACTTTTGGGGGGTTAAATTCCTCTCTTATGCTGGGCGGTGGCAATTGGTACAAGCAGTTTTTTCGGAATCTTGCAATCTTCTATATATCTATCTTTAATTTGCCAAATAGAGTTATTCTGAAAGTGGAGGCAATGTGCAAAAGCTTTTCCTGGAAAGGTGTTGCCTTTTCCGGGAAGCACCCCTTAATTAGCTAGAAAAGAATTACAATGTCGAAAAGTAAGGGAGGGCTAGGAGCAAAACAGTTGCTCATTTGGAACCAAATCAATGCTCATTTAGTTTTATGTGCAATTCATAAAAAGAAATATCCTCTTTAGGTGAAATGGGTTTACAGTTATCAATTGAAATGAAAAAAGTCTAGGATGTTAAGAAATTATCTACAGATTCAGCAGTAAGGCAAGATATTTTGAAAGTCAAGCATATGTTTTGTGTAAAAGTTGGTTCGGTGGCTCAAGCAAAAACTTTAATGAAGGGGGCTGACTCTGGTATTAAAATTCAGAGTTTGTCCTATAAGAATTTACGTGCTAAGAGACCTAAAGCAGGCTAGTCTTGGCTTTTGTTAGGGTGCGATTACTACTCTCAAAAAATTAATATGCTATTCTAGAAAATTATGAATGATGGTTTGCCAATCTTGGGAAAAGCTTAAAAAATGAGGGATTTCTTTGGCTAATAGGTGTGTTTTGTGTCAAAATGATGCTAAAACCATAAAGCACATTTTCTTCTATTGTGTTATCTCAAAGCAAATTTTGGGCAAAGTGGCAGTATGGTTGGAGATGTAAGTGGATGGAAGTGTCTAAAATTGGATAAGGTTGGCCAATGAGACTTAAGGGAGGCATATTGTCAGGAAGATTAAATGTGCAAGTATTCTTGTTGTGGTGTATCATATTTGGAAAGAAACAAACAATAGGAGTCATGGCAACAAATCGAAAAACATTGATGAGGTTATGCGTTGTATTGAAACTGACATTTGTATTCAGGCTTCTATGATCCATTTCCCCCGTCTTCTAGCTTCTAGTTGGTGTAAAAAGATTTTAGGTTTATAAGTTTTTGTTTTTGCCCTTAGGGATGCTTAGGAGTATTATGTAATTGAGGTTTTTGCATATAATGAAATTTTGCCTTGGCCTAAAAAAGCTAACATATCAAAGTGTAAGGTTTTCACACATTCTAAGTAAGAACTAGCTGAAGATTGAGGTTGCTTGAGTTATTCAAATTTACTTACTACATTCTTTTTTAGAAGCTTGTTTACCTTGATCTAGTCTTGTTTAATTTTCAGTGCAAGGGAAACCTTCAAAGAGCAGAGGAATATTACTCTCGTGCCTTGCTGATTGACCCTAAAGATGGTGAGGTTATGTCAAATTATGCTAGATTGATATGGCAACTTTGTCATGATCCTTAAAAGACACTGTGGTATTTTTAGCAAGTAAACAAAACATTTACCTACGTATCAAAATATGAAATAAATATTCTTGGACATTTTCTTGTAGAATTTGCAAATTACTCGTTGAAAATACAGTTGGGCAAATAGTCATGGGAGCTGATATTTCTTTTTTATTTTTAGGGGAAGAGTAAGGGTTCATAGGAGGATGGCTAGAGGGAGTTTGATTAAACTTTTGACTTCTTGATAACAACTATAAGCCTTAACCACTAGGCTAAGACTTTGGTCATTATGGGAGCTAAAAACATGAGATTAAAAAATGGGCCTTGATACCCATGACAATTGTCTCGTGCATTTTGTGTGATAGATTGTCACATTTTGATCTGTGTTGATGTACTAAATCATATCATATTTAATAGCTTTTTAGTTATTGGTAACTTTCAGAAAAACCAAGATGTCTTGTTAATCGCTTCACTTTGTGTATGTCTTTACAGTAATGTTTTGGCATAATATTCTAGCTTCTTATAGGATATAGAGAAAGATGATGAAGAAGATGGTGCAGCTACAAGGCATGGTCAAGGCCATTCTTCTGTCCTTGATTGAATTGCAACTGCATCAAACGCTTAGGTAGGTGCATAGGGATGTGGGAGAACTTTTCAAATTCTAACAATGGCTAAGATCTACCATAACCAAGTCAAAATATAACCATAACTATGTTTGTTCCATCTTAGCTAGAACAATAGTTCTTCAATATATGTCTGGTCTAGCTTGGCTTTTGGTTTTAGGTAGTGTTATACCTATAAAACCTTCATAGTACTTATTAAAGAACTTTTAAGTGGGTTGCTTATGTAATTTTGTGTCAGTCATAGTTTGTTATATCAGTACCTATTATTTTATTTATTTATTTAAAAAATGATACAAAAGAGCACAATGTTAAAGTTAAGAGGTGTTTGGTATATCACAAATGCAATGCAGGATCTGGGTATACAATTTTGTTAAATGTACTAACAATGTGACTAAAGCTTGTATGACAATGACAGAACTAGAAATGTTTAAAGTATGGATGTCAACTAGATAAAATAAATTATAGAATATATACCAAATGTGGAGAGAGGTATCAAATTAACCTTTAATTCTCGTTTTGTTTTCATTCTCAATTTATTAACTATTCTCTGTTAGTCCTAGATATTTTTTAAATGTTCCATATACTTACAGGTAAACCTTTTTAAATTGTTCCATATTGCTCACCCATTAGATGCAACCCGTTCACACGAATAAAAATTGTCACATAAGTACAATAAGCTATACAAAAACTGATTTATAGAAATAAAAAGAAAACTGATAATTTAAAATTTTCAATAATTGACAAAAAACTATGGCAGAATGTAAATTTATTAGAAACAGTTACTAAATCATTTAAATTACAATTTCATAAATTGATGTTAGACAATTATTTCTAAGTCAAAGGGTTCCATCAAATAGGACTAATATGGGATAATTTTAAGTGGTTTAAAACCAAGAGAAAACAATTAATAGGTTGAGATTAAAATAAAACTCTCTGTCCAAAAAATGATGACAAGTAATTTTTTTTTTGCTATCCCAAAAAGGATGAGCTATTTTTCTTTTTGGAAAGTTTCTAACATCTATTAGTTTACTGCCCTCATTTAAACTCCCTATGCACAAAACCAAAAACTGCACACAAAAAAAATCTTTTCTTTTTCTAATCCTCAATTTAAATTCTTACAAAACAAAACTCAAACAATTTTTTTTTTTAATTTTAGCTTCAAGAGTAAAATTGAAAAGAATAATATAAATTACATATATCTTAATCTCCATATAAAAAAATTACATCATCCAAAATCAGACGGGCAACTAACAATTAAGAGTTAAGGATTGCCTACAAAAGTGACCCTTAAATACTATGTATGACTAGGAAATATGAAATTTATAGAATATAAATAAATGTTCTTGTACAGTTATTAACTCAAGTGGTTAAGATGCATGTCTCTAATCCAAGATTAAGGCTTCAAGCCCAAGAAACTTGCCTGTGGTGAAAGAAGAAAGAGCAAAAAGATGCATGCTAAGCCGAAGCTGATGATGGAGCAAGCCAATCGAGTAGCCAAATTTTATAGATTATCAATCAACTTCATAATTATGTGTGTGTTGCAATTTTTTTTTTTTTTTGTGTCGCAAAACTTATTCTTACAATTGAACCTTGACAATACTTCATGTCATCAAAATTATTAAAAAATGCATTATTACTAACTCCATCAAATTCGTCATTCTAAATATAAGTCACTTAACTTTTCTAAGTTGGATTGGTAAATGAGACTTTGAGTTAATCTTTAATTGTTAATGGGGTAAAATTCACCATGGGTCACCTAGTTTATTTTTTTGTCCTATCCGGGTACCTTACCTTTATTTTGTCCTAGCGAGGTACCTTTGATCCTATTGCGCATCCTGTTCAACTACTTTCCGTCAAATTGGTCGTTAAATTGGATGAAAAATGATGATGTGGCATTAAATAATACTAAAATAAACTTAAAATGATGACTTCAGTCCTCAAACTATTTCAATTACTAATTCTAACCCTTAAAATTTATTTTCTTGATTTTCGTGTATTGTTCATATGATGAACACAAACACACAAAACCCACATGGATCTGAATCCTTGCCTGTTTTGAATGTTCTTGTTGTTTCGATGTTACTGGATTTTTGTTGAGAACATGGATACACTGAAACAACTTTGTTTTTGAGAAAAAGAAGATCTGGTTGAGTTTTTGAAACTAACCAAAATTGCTCGATTTGATCCCGAGACTCCCCGGCCACCACCGTCCGTGAAAGTCACTGGTGGATGGCTCGGTTTCGTAGCATCAAGGCTGAAGGTTAATAGCCCCATGGTTTGGAGGCTTGATTTCGCTTCAACTAGTTTGAATTTTGATTCGTTTCGAATGTGGGTTCATGAAAAGGTTTAAGAACCCTAACACTTATTTTTGAAATTAAGTGTTATGTGTGCGAAATTGATCAAAAAGAATTGTTCCATTGTGATAATCGACCTCTGGGGAACAAAACCCATATATTTTTGTTGCCGTTTGACAGCGATAGCGTCGCCGGAAAAGTCGCGACTTTCGTAGCTTGTTGAGCAGCTTGTGGACGAGAGCCAGCGCCTTTAACGCGATGATCCAGTCTCGCGTCTTGCTCAGCCGCTTGGAAATGGAAGCACCAGCACAGGTGCCGGAGACGGGGAGAGTTCGTTGCGAATCGCCTGTAGTCGAGTCGTCGTTCTCAGCATCGAAGCGGCTGAGCAAGACGCGGGACTGGGCCCGATAGCAGCGAGCCTCGGCGAGGAGTGGTGGTGGTGGCTGAGCAAGCCTCAGCGAGTTCAGTGGTGGCGGCGGCTGAGCAAGCCTTTAACGCTGCTGAATTTCAAATTCTGGGCCCGATAGCGGCGAGCCTCGGCGAGTTCAGTGGTGGCGGAAACGAGGAGGATGATGAGGGCAATTCGGCGAGGAGTAGGAGACTGAGAGAAACCAGGTTGAGTTGGCGCCAGCGAGGAGTTCAGCAGCGTCGTATGGCGGCTGGAATGGAAGAATGGTCTGGAATTGTTGGCTTAGGAGTAGCTCTGGAATTGTTCGATTAAACAATTGTACAATTGTTTCTGTGATTTTTGGACAATTACTGCGGAGGATGGGGAGGACGACGTAGAGGTCGAGGGCGGCTGGGATGGTGGCCGACAGAGGAAGAGGTTGACGTTGGCTAAAATGATTTTGGTGGAAGTTTAAAGGTTAGAATTAGTTATTAGAAAAGTTTAGGGTCCAAAGTTATTATTTTACGTTTATTGTAGCATTAATTAATGCCACGTCATCAATTTCCGTGAGACTTAACGATGGAATCAACGGAAAGTACCCAGATAGGACACGTGATAAGAGGTAAGATACCTCGCTAGGACAAAATAAAGGTAAGGTACCCGGATAGGACAAAAAAATAAGTTAGGTGACCCACGGTAAATTTTACCCATTGTTAATGGGATATGACGAGTGAATGGAGTCCCACAATTATTTGTGTTTGTGCAAGTCAAAAAAATTTACTGGTTTCATTTGTAGATTTTTTTTTTTTTTTAAAGAAGGCATCCATGCATTTCATTAATTAGAAAATCGATCAGCGGCTATAATGGCCAAAATATGATCCAAAACCTCGTCCGTCCAAAGGGAAAAGTCATCAAATAAGAGAGCTAGCTTAGCTAAATAATGAGTGACCGAATTGGCCTCCTTAAAGGCATGCAGAACCTGCCACCATGCAAGCTTTAACAGTTTGCGTCGGATCTCCACCAAAGGGAAACTGTTATCCCCTCCAAACCGGTTGTAGTGGGTATTGGTATAGGCTGCTTGGTGAGGCTGCCTTTGTTGGCCTCACTGTAGAAAGACCCATAGTATAAAGATATACATAAGTTAAAGCTAGCGCAACGAGATGCGCAATTCTGATATTCGCCCAGCTCCGTTAGTGTCCTCTTGCCGTTAGTTCGGATAGAATTGGTAAATAATGTCACCAAATCAATTTAAGTCTTTAAGACATTTGGTTGATTCTATTTTTTTTTCAACTTCCCTTTTGATAATTTATTACTTTTTCTATCCCAAATTCTTTGCACAATTCACTTTTCAGTAATTAATTTATACTTTTTTATTTTTCACATTTTAGTATATAAATGAAAATTCTTTATATATGAATGAAAAATCAATGCCTATAGTTTCTAAATATATATATATTTTTATTTTTTTTAACAAACAATAATATAAACAATTTCAAGTTAAATTTGTCAAAAAAATCAAATGGAGCAAAGAAAATGAGATATAGAGAGTAATAGATACGAAAGCAAGAAAAGTGGCAGTATTGCAATTTAAGATTCTAAAAAAGTTTTTTTTTATTATTATGTGATTTCCACGTATTGCTTGGCTAAATTTTCTTCCATATATGTCCCTATCTATGCCACATGTGATCCTCATGGTTGTTCTCTTTTTAAATATTTTTTCCCACAGAAAATTAGTATCCAGATTAACGTTTTCCACAGCTCACAAAATTCGGCACTTTCATGTGATTTTATTTTGTAAAAACATATTTACAGCATTTTAAATTCCCAAAACCACCCACTAACGTTTTAGTTTTGTTATGTATGTACCAATACGTTTCCTAGGTTAAAAACAATTTCTAATTTTTGGTAGTTACCACAACTTATCCACTTACTCAACTGCTCCATTTTCTCCACTAACATACTACAATTATACTCATGTTGAAAACTGTATATAAATACAAACCAAAGAAAGGCAATTTATTTGTTTTGCCTTCTACTGTGACTCAAAACTGAAGCAAAAGAAGCCGAAAAAGGGGATTTGTAGAGAGGTTGTAGTAGTTTGGTGGATAACACTTGTTCCACCTCCTTGACCCTTCATCTCCCGGCAGAAAACAATAATCAGTGTTTATGATGCAGTGTTTTCCTACTCTTTTTTAATTGAACAAATCTAAAATTCCTACTGTTTCATGCAGTGTTTTTGTCATCTCCAACAGTTTTTTCATCGCAGCAATAGCAGCAGGTAAATTATTCTACAAACCTAACATTTTCTACTGTTTTTTAATTCCAGAAATCTAACATTTCTCATTTGGTGCAGTGTTTTGTGTCATCTTTTGCATGGACCAATAGTAACAGGTAAACTCATTTTTTATTAAGGCATTTATAGTCAATAACCACTTAAATGTACTTATGTTTTTCTTTTTTCAGTTGTAGTTTCGTGTCACCATCCCATAGCACCAATATTCACTACAAAAAAAAGTGACATATAGCGACGCCAATCTATAGAGACACTTCAGAAACTTGTCAGTAAACACCATCTACAACGACAGCCTGTCTACATCTTTTGACACTTCACCGAACGCGTCGTTAAAAATGGGACAATGGCGACACAGAAGTGAAACCCGATGGTACAGGAAGGATAAATTAGTAAACAGGGTAAAGTTGTATTGTCAAATTTGGGAAATAAAATTGAAAAGATAATAAAACGGCGAAAGGATAGAAGGAAGGCTAGGGTGAGCAAGCGGCCAGGCTAAGGAAGGAGAGTTGGGGAGATAAAAAAGAAGAACGAGGCCGGCGGTTATTGGCTGGAGTCGGATCGCCGTTTCTCTAGATGGGAAGGCTCTAAACGGATATAGAAGTGAGAGCGATGTGAATCGAGGAGGAACTTGGGAAGGAGTGTGATGGGCGGAGAAGATAGTTGATGCCGATGGCTGGTACGAGATTGGTGGTCGACAATGGTAGCGGAAAATGCCGTTGATCAGAGCTACATCTGGGGAGGGTTAAAGACAAGAGGGAGATAGATTTTGAGGAAGATAGTGAGATTCAAGGGGAGTGGCAGAGCGAGCTCAATGGCATGAGCCGGAGACCTATGCAATCTACGTACATTGGTCAATCTAAATAGAGGACGAAACTGGTGTGCTGGGTCTTTGTGGCGGATCTGATAAAATCAAAGCAGAGAGAGCCATGCTCGTTGTCACCGCAACACCGTTTTCAATCTTTTTGTCTACTTCATACCAGCCGATTGGGATGTCCTTTCCTTGATCACTCTCTTTCAATTTTCGGTTTGCATTTTTTGGCTAATTTCTTGTTGATTTTGGAATTTATCAGTGCTATGTGGTAGATCTAAGTTGTTTTAACATATGAAATCCAAACATTTATGTGTAGTTGATTGATTTGGGGGGTGATTCCTTTGGTCCAGTAGTTGTGAATTGGAGAAGATACAATCACACGATTTTGTTTTTGTTAGTTTTTGGACTTCTTGCCAGATGGTGATTTTATGATAAGTAAATGACTATGAAATTATCTAGTTACAGAACTAACAAGATTATGAAACTGGCTGCATTTGAAGAATTGTGTGCCTTAAACAATTGCGGTTTTGGCAAAAAAATTGTAGTCGAGATTAGAAATTAAATCCGTCATCTATCAAGATATAGAAATGGAATTGCATCTATTTGGGATGCTTGCCGTTTTGTATTTTATAATTTGCTTCGCTTATGATTTTTTATTCCATTTGCTGCTTGGTTTTAATTTTATATACATCACCTGTTCTAATATCAATATTTTTTAATTGGATATACATCACTTGTTGTTCCATTTGCTGCTGGTGCGCTGAATATATATATTATATATTATTTAATTGGATGTATATGTAGCTGTCTTCTATTTTGATACCCTTGAAGCTATAAGGTTCAAGAAGATTATGGATTAGTTGCTTGCGTGTTCTCAACTAGAGGTGGGAACCGGATAGGACCGGCCCAAGACCGTCCGGTCCTGGTCCTGGGTCCTGAGGACCGGGCTCAGCCCGGTTGTAGGCGGGGCGGTTCCGAGCCAATTCCGGGGAGGGTTTCATATATATATATATATATATATATATATATATATATATAATAGAGCCATTATTAATTATATAAGTCATAAATATTTTTAAGAAAAAACACCACCTCCGGTGTAAGTTTTATTAAGTTAAAAAATCAAACGGTACTTACAAGTAATCGAAACGGGCCTTACATTTTGAAATGGCAAAAATGTTCCGGAAATGATAAATAATAGAAACCTATGATCTGTGCTGAACAGCATAATCAGATCAAATACAAACTACATGTATGATTGAAAAAAAAAAATTCAAGTCTCGGTATCGAATATTACCTCTTCATTCGAACTCTTTTGGTCTTGCTGCCGGAGTGCTGCAAGGCCCCAATCTCAGTTGCATACACATACTTCTACCACGTCGGGTGTCAATCTTGACCGTTTTTCTGTTATCACCAGTTTTCCGGCACTAAACGCTGCCTTGGATGAGACGGTCGATACTGGAACGACAAGAATCTCCTGTGCGATTATCTACAAGATCGAAAATCTTGATCTTTTTTATTTGCACCACTCCAAGATGTCGAGGTCACTTGCCTCGAACGATGTGTTGAGATAGTCATCGACCTCAACTAATCCCGATGTCATCGGTCGGAGTCGTTTGAGCATTTGGAGGGCTGGGTTGAATCTTGAGGAGATTGATCTCCTGGGAGGCTCGGTTTGAGGAGCTTCGGATCTTACCTTATCTGAATACCGCACACAATATAACTTGTATAAAGAATGTAAGTACTCGAAAGCAGAAGTAGACATAGCCAAAACATTTATATGAGACATTTCTAAATAAGTATGAAAAATTCCTTCAAGTAATGTTGTTGTGCTCGTTAATTTGACATACGGATCAAGTAAAGAAACGACTAAAAAGATAGGTGGAATGTTTTCGAAATATTGAAGCCACTTAGCTCGCATGGCTTCGACAGTCGGTTTTAACAACTCATCATCTTTAAATTGATGTAAAGCATATGTGATGTTCACTAAATGAAACAAAACTTTATGACTTGTTAGGTAGTAAACACCAGAGAAAAATTCAGTTGTCTCGTAAAAAAACTTAAACAATTCACCGGTTTTGGAACATTTCTCCCAAATTTTAGTCATAAGAAATTCACAACCCATTTTTTAATTCATGAAATGTGATAACAAATTTGCATGCGGTAATGCATCTTGCAACATCAAATATGTGGAGTTCCAGCAGGTTGGGCAATCCAATTTAAACCGTTTCCAAGAAAATGGTTTTTGATTTTCAATACAAAAGCTTTTAAATTCACGAAAAATAGCAGGTTTGGACATAAAATATTTTAAAGAGTTTCGAATAGGCAAAATCTCATTTTGGAGAACTTTTAAACCCTTTTGGACACAAATGTTCAAAATATGGCACATGCATCTAACGTGAAAAAATGCACCGTTAAGAGGTGGTTTTAAGTTTTAACTCAAAAGACGAGCGGCAACATCATTATTTGAAGCATTATCAAATGAAATGTACAATACTTTATCAGTAAAAAAATAATCACATAAAGTTTCTAAGATGCAATGAAATATTTGATAACCAGTATGATCTGTTTCAATAACCTTAAATAACAAAATACGTTTTTGCATTATCCAATCAGAATCAATCCAATGAGAAGTAACACAATAGAATGATTGACCTATAGATGATGTCTACATATCAGAAGTAAATGCCACACAATGATCAAGAGCAGAAAAATATGCTTACAAATCTGATTCCGGCTTCAAATTGTCTAAAGCTTTCTTTCCTATCAGTTTTCCTAGATACTTTTCTAAATGCAGGATTTAATTGCGATTTTATCCAAGATTCTAGGTGGACATCTTCAGCTTGTGAAAAAGGTTTTTCGTTAAGCATCATCCAATTTACCATACCTTCTCAACAAGATTGTTGGTTAAAACGAGATATACCTGGTCCGCCGGCGCCGGTTGTAGACCCAAGTTGTATTTATCCTCCAGAACTAGTCCCGGTACTAGGGAGGATGTTAGGATGTTGATTGTCAGTATGTCGTTTCAGCGTTCTAATGCCGGAATTCTTTCTATGCACCAATTTTTTCCCGCAATGTTTGCATTTCCCGTATCTCAGCTCCCCTTCGTGTATAACCTCATAATGCTCCCAAACCCAAGCAGTTAGTCTCGTGGATTTACCTTGTGCTTGAGTTTCCTCCACGGCGGGTTCATGACTTGTAGGCGTCGGTTCTGTTGACGAATTCCCGGACGCCATCGCATCCAACTCTTCCACTTCATCATCGAATAATTGATCGTCGAGACCTAAATCGTAATTCGTCATATCGATTCCAGCATCATCGTCGTGAAACTCTTAAATTGAAATGCCTTTATCGGCGGGCCGAGATCGGCAATAGAACAAGGCTCGGAGGCCGGTGGTGCGGGAAGATGAACTCTCTGTTGACTTGCCCTTTCCTTTTGAAGCCATATCTCAAGTACTAATAGTAGTGATTAATGCAAAATCAAGAGGGAATTATGAAGATATTAGGGAGAGATTAGTAAGAAATTTGGAAGTAATTAAGAAAATAAGGAGAATACTTGAGAGAATATAGTAGATGAAGGAGAGAGATTGAGTAATTGTGTGAGGATTGAGTGAAAATGACATTGGTATTTATAGGGGGAGGGAAAAAATTAGTTTGACTAAAAAGTCCTTGAAATTTAGTTGTTGGGAGGAGTAAAAATGAAAATTTGGGGGCTCAAATGGAGCAGAAAGCTGTTGGAGGGTCTGCTATGTAATTAGCCATTTTTTAAAAAAAATTCTGCAGGTTGCCGTTACTGCCAGAGAGCCATTGGGCACGAGGCGGGGCTGTCTGGGGCGGGTTAGGCAGTTTCGTGGGTTTGGGCTGGTTCGGGGCGATTTTTTTTTGCGTCTCCTCCTCCTATTGGGCCCATACTCGGCCGACAATATAACGGGCTTTTGCCGAGGCAAGTTTGACTGGTCCGAGCCGAGGTTAACTGGCGGTCCGGTCCTGGTTTGGGCCGGCCCATGTCCCACCTTTATTCTCAACGCGTCATTGGAGAAGCAAAGGTCTGAATTTTAGAGGGTTTTGCTGGCAGCTGCAGCTTTTGATATTTGGTTGGAAAAGAATACCTCAATCTTTGGGATCGAGAAGTTGCTTTGTGATATGTTCGATTATGAAGAGTCTCAACTGCAGTCAATTGATCTTCCCTACTAGTTTAAGATTCTTTTTTGTTGTTTTAGTACCGGTTTCGCTGTTTTCTTTTGTAAGCACCGGTCCTTACAGATGCCATTGGCTCTTAATTAAATATTTGTGTTTTTTGTCCCATTTTAAATACAAGTGCAATTAAATTGATTCAAGTTTGAGGACCAATCTATCTTGCTATAGTAAACATATATTATATATTAGTGTCTTGACAAAAATGACATTGATAAATATAAAAAAATACAACACCTCCTAATGATAGTAGCAAGACTCGAAATGAGCCTACCGTTAGAATTACTGGTACAAAGAGTCCATTACTATATCTTTTTTGCGATCTCAAGTTAACTGTCACTATAGGAGTTTTGGTTATACCGACGGGTCTGTTAAACTGTTGCTAAAGGATAGTGATGGACTTCTTAAAATGCATTGCAATACCGTTGGTAAAGGAAATAGTTACAGTTTCCTGTACTTTTAGTTATGGAAATTTGGTGTTACTAAATGTCCTTTCTTTTGTAGTGATTTGTTTTCTTCCTGTAGCTTCAGCGTACAAAACCAGGTTCCAATCTATTAACAGATTTGTGATATGATATGCTTCCTATTCTATTGACTGAAAGTACAAAGAGTCCATTACTATATCTTTTTTGCGATCTCAAGTTAACTGTCACTATAGGAGTTTTGGTTATACCGACGGGTCTGTTAAACTGTTGCTAAAGGATAGTGATGGACTTCTTAAAATGCATTGCAATACCGTTGGTAAAGGAAATAGTTACAGTTTCCTGTACTTTTAGTTATGGAAATTTGGTGTTACTAAATGTCCTTTCTTTTGTAGTGATTTGTTTTCTTCCTGTAGCTTCAGCGTACAAAACCAGGTTCCAATCTATTAACAGATTTGTGATATGATATGCTTCCTATTCTATTGACTGAAAGTACAAAGAGTCCATTACTATATCTTTTTTGCGATCTCAAGTTAACTGTCACTATAGGAGTTTTGGTTATACCGACGGGTCTGTTAAACTGTTGCTAAAGGATAGTGATGGACTTCTTAAAATGCATTGCAATACCGTTGGTAAAGGAAATAGTTACAGTTTCCTGTACTTTTAGTTATGGAAATTTGGTGTTACTAAATGTCCTTTCTTTTGTAGTGATTTGTTTTCTTCCTGTAGCTTCAGCGTACAAAACCAGGTTCCAATCTATTAACAGATTTGTGATATGATATGCTTCCTATTCTATTGACTGAATGCATGTGTGAACTCTTTAGATGCATGTATGAATTATTTGGATGCATGTGTGAAGTGTATGGTCTGCCAATGAAAAGATATGGGAAACAGAAATTAAATGATACCATAATTGACTTCCTTTCATGGTTTTATGGAAGTATTGAACGAAAGCATAAAGTATCCACAAAAAAATCCTTTTGTTCATGGCTATCTTACTATGGAAATGCATTGTGGTTAATTTTTTTACTCTTTTTTTAATATATTGTAGTTCCAGTTTCAGATAGCAGACACAAACAACTAGAAAAAACAATCACGAACTCAATAAACCTAGCCTATAGTAGTAACAGAAATTCTTCCATTGTATGTTATGCATGTATAGCTACCAGCTTTTACTTTTTTCTTGGTAGTCTACAATTCAAGCAATGTATAGCCAAAAAAATAGGCCTACAGTACCAAGTGTAGAATTTATTCCACTGGATGTTATATATCTATGAATTTATTTCCTAAGCAATTAATAACTTCCACTATGTGTGTGTGTTTTATTTATTTATTTATTTATTTTTTGTAGTATAAGTACCAATTTCAAAAACAAGTCCAGAGCCAAAAAATCATACCGTACCAAGTATGAAATCTCTTCTAATTGGATGTTATGCATGTATGAATTTATTTTTTATGTAATTAATAACTTCTATTTTTCCCCCTTGTGGCAACGTGCGGGTCTTTTTCGGGAGTCGCCACCAATCTGTTTACCTAGGTCGATTGGACACCTTAAAATTGGTCTGCGAGAGTTCGGGGATCGGGAGTACGGTTACGCTAAAACAATATTGTTATAGCGCCCAAAATTGGCACCTTAGTTGATTTTAATTTTGTTTTACTTTGCTTTAAAAAAAATTCAGTTAATTTTCAAACTAGAAATTTTAACTGAATTAGTCAAAATGTGGATTTTTTTTTAAGTTAAGTTGATATTTCCGAACCATGGACTCTGCCGAGTCATTTGGACACGGAAGTTTTTAATTCCGAACCATGGACTCTGCCGAGTCACCCGGATACGGAATTTAATGAAATTTTAAATAAATTAATCCATATTGTAAAATATGGATTTTTACCTTTTTATTTATTTAATTTTTTAAAAAAAGTTGATATTTTCCAAACCGTAGATCCTGCCGGATCATGCGGATATGGAAATTATTTATAGTTAATTATTATTTTATTATTTTATGGAATCAATTATTAGTTTAACTTATAAGTCTTTTTTATTAAATTTGTTAATGATTTAAAAAAAAATCTTTCTTTTTTATATCTTATTATTCTTTTCTTTCTTTTCTTTTCTTTTCTTTATCTTTTTGATTTTTATCTTTCTTTTCTTTTTCTTATCTGATTTTTCTTGTTTAATGAAGGATATTTATTATTTAAAGAATTACTCAATTTATAAAAGAATTAAAAAAATAATTAATTTTTTATTTAATAAGAAGTTAATTTAAAGGAATCAAAGAGTTTAAAAAATAAAATCTTTGATCATGGTACGGGGCGTTGTTACTCAGCCAGACCCTCTTCACCAGGTGAAGCAGCTCAAAAGCGGGCACAAGACAGTTTCCAGCCAATATACCATGAACTAAAATTTTTTTTTTTAACTTAACAACATGGTTCAGATTTATTTTACATATATATTTCTTATGCCTAATTTCTTTAAATGAAATGAGTTTAACCATAAAATAAAGAAAAATTAAATAACAATAAATAAAGTGGAGGTTTTCTTCTCTTTTTATTTTTTATTTATTTTTTTTTGTTTTGAACATCCATTAAAAAAAAGAGATGCATAAATTAAATAACACATGCAAATAGATAAAGGGAAAACACATAAAGTAAATAAAAGAATATCAAAAGATGCTATATAAATAAATAAAGTGGGGCTTTTCGGCCATCCACTTTTTTTTTTTTAAAAAAAATAATAAATAGGAGGCATAACCTTCCCTTATAATAATAATAATAATAATAATAATAATAATAATAATTATGTTTAATTATGCCTAAGCTTAATGTTAATTTCTAAACGAATTTATGCCTTTAATTTGCTGAACAAAACAAATCCATAAAAGGAAATAAATGCCAATAAACCAATGGCCATATTACAAATTAGAACAACATAGGATCTCAATTAGACAAATCAAATAAATACAGGGGTAAAAATTAAAATTATGCTGAAATTATGGACTTTCATAACTGGGTCAATAACGAGCCGATTTGCGATCCGGGTTTCATTATTTGATTTTTAATTTTGCTTTTTGTTTGCTTTAAATAATATCAATTAATATCCAAACCATGGATTCTAACCGAATCATCTGGATATGGATTTTTGATTTACTAGTTCTAAATTCATTCTTGAATTTTCATTAAAATATGCTCAGAATTGAATCTCGTAAATATGACCCTTTTTTTTTTTAATACGTTATGTAAGCATGAGTTTTAAATTTATGCTAACTATTAAAATTAAAATCAAATAAATAGGTAAAAATCTGACCTAACCTAAAATTGCAATTTTATGTAATATTGATCACAGACTAATTCATGATTCTCGAAATAATAAACCAACAACCAAAAAAAGAAATAAAAACATAAAACAATACTGTCAGTGATGAATATGCAAAACGGGAGAACATTAGTGACTTAAATGAATAAAAACAAAGAGAATCAAGGGCTAAATAAGAATTTTACCCAAAAATTTGATTGAGTCAAGAAACAAACGCGAGTCGCGACTGGCGGGCCTTCTTCTCCGGCGTGTAATCATTCTCGACAGTGAAGAATTTCCTGATGTACTCGACGCTCTTGTTCTCGATCCTCTTGGCGATCTTTTGGTTGAGCAGCTCGAGAAGGTCCTTGATTTTGAGGTAGTTGGCGGTGCACGATTGGATTTTTTGCTATTTAATTTTATTTTTTTATTTTAAATAATTTCAATTAATATCCAAGCCATGGATTCTAACCGAATCATCTGGACATGGATAGATGATCCATCTTAGGACGGATTTCTAATAAATTTAAATATTAATTAACCAATAATTTGATACAGATTAATATATTACAAAAATAAAAATTAAACTATTCTAAAATCCAATAAATATACATGAATATACATATCAAATCAAAATCCTATATTATTTTCCATGTCAATTCAATGATCGAATTTTATGTAAGATCAAACCAATATTAATAAAGAAAACAAAGAAAAGTATGAATAATGAAAATCTTGCTGATAGGGGTTAATCTGCAACATAGAATATGTTAGTGACTTAAATGAACAAAACAAAGAAAGCTAAGGACTAAACAAAGATTTTACCAAAAATAAATAAAAAGTCTTTGACTTTGGTCAACAATTTAAAAACGCGTCTTCTTCCTCGTGCAGCAAAGGAGCACAGCAGCAGGGGAGGCGAGGCGCGACGAGGCGAGCCAGTGGGCGGGCGCTGGCGCTGTGCTCGGAGGAAAGAACGACGGCTGACGGAGCGGGGGAGAGTCGCGAGAGCAGAGACCGACGGCGTGCGAGCGCGGCAGAGGACGACGCGAGGCGACTGGCGCGACGGCAGGGAGGCGCGACGGAGGGGAAGTCTTCCGGTGCAACGGTGGGGAACTGGTGAGCGGGGGCAAGGTGCAAGGAGGGCTGCGGTGGCGTCGGACAGAGCGAGAGTGGAGCGGCTACGGGAGGGCTGCGGTGGCGTCGGCAAGGTTGGAGCGTCGGGGGCAAAGCCAGAGCAGGAGGAGGCGGTTGGTGGCGTGAATGGCGTCGAGGCGGAGAGAGGAGGAAAAACTGAGGAAGGCTAGAGCTGGCAAGGGCTGCGCGGAGTCGACGCGGTGGTAGCAGCTGGTGAGGTGAATCTGATGAAGGTGACGCGCCAGGGACGGAGAGGAGGGGAGGAGAGAGTTGGGCAGGAGGAGGAAGAGGTCAGCAGGCTCGGCGAGAGGGAGAGGGAGGAGGAGAGAGAGAGGTCAGAGTTACCAGGGGAGAGAGAGAATGAGTTGTGCTGAGCGTGAGAGAGAAGAAAGAAATTTGGGCGAAGAGAGAGAGAACCCCAGAGGGAGAAGGAGAGCAGATGAGAGAGGGAGAGCGTGAAGGAGAAGATAAGATCAGAAAAATCTAGAGAGAGCCAGATAGACTGGACAGAGAAGGAGCTGGAATCGAACTCTCTAGAGATCAGATCGGGTCCCTGAGATAAGGGAGAGAGTTCGTGATTTCTCCAGTAGGGGGGAGCCAAAGTCAGGGGCAGGTAAGGTAGGTAGATTTTTTTGTTTTGTTCTGGGGGAGGCCGAGCTACAAGGAAAACACGTATCTAGGGGGAGAATTTTTTTAGTTTTAGTTTTAATCAATTTAAAAAAATAATTAATTAATTAATTAATAGTAAATTTTTTTAAAATGTTTTTAATTAATTTTGATTTTTATACACAAATATAGATATATATTATTTTAAAGCTAATCCTATAAAATAAAATGCCCCCCATATCCTAAAAAATTTTTTTATTAATTTTTTATTATTTTTGGTAATAATAATAATAATTAAAAAAAAAAAATTTACGGGTCGGACGAAATTGGGTGTCAACACCCTCTTTTTCCAGCCACAAAACCAACAAAATTATAGTACTGGGCATGAGATTTCTAAAGCTATATGCCATTCATCTTTGAATTTATTTTCTAGGCAATTAATGACTTGTACTCTTTTATTTGTATGAAATTTATTTTATACATTTAGAAAGCTGGAAACCAGCCACAGAGACCAAAAAAAGAAAAAAAGCAGCGGTATATTACCATATTCATACTATCTATTTTTGTGTGCTGCAATCAAGTTGTTAGCTTCTACAATTTTTTTCCAAAACCAGGAAAGTTTAGGATTATATCGCATGAACTATATTTCTCCGTTAAAAGATCATCTTAGTCACACTAAATAGAACTGTATATTCAGAACTAATATTGTATTCCACTACTAAAAATTGTTAGATTACCAACTGCTTAATTACCAATTACCAACGGCTTAACCGTTGGTAAATACCAACGTGTAAGACCGTTGGTATATTATTTTCAATGTGCACGCGTTGGTAGGGAATAAGAATTGGGCTGGCATTTTTTCCAACTACGTAGCGGTCTTAGCCGTTGGTAAAATTTGCAACGTGCACGCGTTGGTAGTTCAATGTGTGGATATGGGCCTAGTTTTTTGGGCTTTATTACCAACAGCTAAGCCGTTGGTAATGCTTTAATGAAACGCTGCGTATTATTTATTTTTTTACCAACGGCTAAGCCGTTGGTAATTGAAATTTAAAAAGGTCTTCTTCTTCCTCCAGACGCATTCGCGTCATTTCAGCTGGTGTTCGTCATCCAGCTTCTCTCTGCCGCCCCGTTGGTTGCCATTGCCGGCGTCGGTCGTCGGTGACCACCGTTTGACGCGTTTCTTGCCCCATTTCACGGATCTGGTGCCAGATTTGCAGGTAAACGTCTACATTTACATTTTCGTTTGTTTTTCTGAAATTTCTTCTATTTTCCTTGATATTAAGTTGTTTAGCTCGATTTTCTCAGTTCCTCCCTTCACCTATGAGCTTGAAGAGTTGCCCATTGTTACTCCTCTCATTTGGAAGTGATTGGAGGTAAGTTTCAATTTCTTTTTCCTAGTACTGTTATGCTAATTAAAACGGGATTTTTGAACACAAATTGTTTTTAATTATTTATATTGCTAATATAATTTATGTGTTGTGGCTATGGTTCGAACATAGTTGTTGGTATTTGTCAATTAATTTCTGTTAATTATTTGTTATTTGCGGATATTTTTAGTGATAGAAAAAGTGAATATGCAATTTCTTTGTGGTTTTTAATTATGTTAAAAGGTAGATATTTTTAGTCTGTGATATAGATTATTGTATGGAATGATTATTTGTATATTTTGATGCTAATTAGTTTAGTTATGGTTTAGTTGGAGTGATTTAGTGTAAATGGTTATATTATGTCATGGTGTAATAATAATAATAATAATAATAATAATAATAATAATAATAATAATAATAATAATAATAATAATAATAATAAGATGTACCAATAATATAAAAATAACAATAGTCATAATAATAATTAATTAATATGTGTACGTAGTAGTAGTAGTAGTAACTTATAAAATAATAGTAATGAACCTAAGTAATAAAAATTAAGTATGAAATGTTCAATGTTATAACGTTAATACAAAGAACACTAAGAATGTGAAGAATAATAATGTAGTAATATGCATAATAATAACAATAATATGAACAGTAATTATAATAATATTATTATTACTATTGATGATGATTATAATAATAATCATACTAAAAATAATTTTACTTATATGTATCGAAAATCATAATAATTTTACTTATAAGCATGGCACAGTCATAACAATAATAATAATAATAATAATAATAATAATAATAATAATAATAATAATAATAATAATAATAATAATTATTATTATTATTATTATTATTATTATTATTATTATTATTATTATTATTATATTTATATAAAATAATATTTATTATACTTAAAAAAATACAAATACTAATTATACATAATAATTAAAATAATTATAGAACCAAGTACAGTAAAACCCATATATAGTAATTAACTTTGACTAATTAATAATAATACCCATAATAATAATGATAAAAATAATGTATATAATTATTATTATTACATCATAATAATTATACTTATATGCATGGCACAATCATAATAATAATAATAAATATAATTAATATTATTAATTATATAAAATAATATAATTAATAGTTAAAAAAATACAAATACTAATTATACATAATAATTAAATTAATTATAGAACCAAGTACAATAATACCCATAGTACTTAAATTTGACTAATAATAATACCCATAATAATAATGATAAAAATAATGTATATAATTATTATTTTACATCACAATAATTATACTTATATGCATGGCATAATCATAATAATAATATTAATTATTATTATTATTATTATTATTATTATTATTATTATTATTATTATTATTATTATTATTATTATTATATAAGAATAATATTTATAATACTTAAAAAATACAAGTACTAAGTATACATAATTTTTAAAATAATATTAGAACCAAGTACAATAATACCCATAGTACTTAAATTAGAGCCAATTGATGAACTATCAATAATTAGTACTGCATCTGGTGGTAGAAGGAGAGGGCCTGTTTTTTTATTAGGATATGAGCAGTGTGTCATACCGGGCCGCCGACTGCTAGGTGCCATCCCACTTATCGATATCACACAGACACCGCAATTCAACGAGCAAGTACAGAAGATGATGGCGGAGGAGAATGCGCGAAGGGATGCCGAGTACGAGAGGAAGCTCGAGAGAATTAAGACGAGATGAAGGCGAGTAGAGCCGCATTGGAGGCGAATAGAGCCGCATTGGAGGCGAACCGGGCTCAGTTGGAGATTATTTGTCGTTCGCTAAACCTTCTATGCCCGCCGGCTCAACTAGTTCCACAGTATCCTGATGACTCGGACTCTGAGGATGCGGAGATAGTCGGGACTCCGTGATGGTCATCATCAATAGGTAAATCATTTCATAATTTCTTGTGTTATCAGACTTACATAATAATTGTTATGCCTAATTAATTAAGACTCAATTGAAATTACTGAGATGTGTAATCCGTTGAATGTTATATGGTTTGTTCTAGACATATATGTACTTGTTTTAATTATGGTGTATTAGAGAATATTTGATGGAAATTACGTGGGCATATCTGTGTAATCGTTATTGCTGAGCAAGGCTGGGGGAACTTTGGAATTGGTATGTCCGTTTCGAACATAATACCAATCGGGGAAAACACGAAACAACCGCAGCCTGAAACTGAAAATGTACATTACCAACGTGTAACCGCCGTTTACCAACTCGCACTAGTTGGTAATTACCAACTATCATCCGCGTTGGTACTTACCAACACTCTACCAATTGTCTGCAAGTTGGTAATTACCAACGGCTTGCTACCAACTCACACGCGTTGGTAATTACCAATGCGTACGCACGTTAGTAATTACCAACCCCCTTACCAACTGCTGTAAGTTGGTAATTACCTACGCGGTAAGTACCAACGGGTATGGCAGTTGGTAATTACCAACGCGTATGGCAATTGGTAATTACCAACGCGCACGGCAGTTGGTAATTTACCAACTGCCATAACAGTTGGTAATTACCAACCGCCGTGCGCGTTGGTAACTACAACTACGCGTTGAAACTAAGCCCGGTTCCTAACCATTGGTAATTACCAATGTCTATGCGTTGGAATTTACCAACGTATTATTTTTTATGCGTTGGTAAAAAAATTTCCAACGCATCAAATACCAACGTGCATTTACCAACGGCTGGCAGTTGGTGAATTCAGTTTACCAACGCGTAGCAGTTGGTAACTAACAATTAGTAAACTGGAGAATTTTAGTAATGTTCCTATTCTATTATTAATCTTAGTCACATGAAGTAATTATTTTTTGTTCATATTATATTGAGTTCCTGTCCCATTATTAATATCATTATCACCATTTGTCTTCTACAATCAAGTTCCCAGCTTCTATGTGCCACATTTTTTTCTCCCCATGCTATGCTTAATCTCATTCATTCTTCCCACTCTGGCTTTAAAATAAATTAGTATTCAAATATTTCTTTTCTTGCCATTTTATAAACCAGTTGTACTTATCAGTTTACAATATTACGAGTTAGGCAGGAGCATATATATATTATGGGTGGACTCTACTTTCAAACTTTCAACCTTGATTTATAAAAATTGTCTCAGTTTTTTGAACACATGGCTTTTGAATGAGTTGATGATGACAAGGAGAAGATGAAAACAATGCAAACGGAAAGGTTTTTTTTTTTTTTTGAAAAAATGAATTTAGAGAAAATTAGAGCGGATGAAAAGAGAAATAAAATGATGTAACCATTTTTAAAATTTGTAAACATTTTTCCGGCACTGTGGCACCACCACCGGGAAATTCATGGCATGACGGCAACACAGCCAAACCCAGAACATGAACTTACGTAGAGGGAAGATAGGGCATTCGTGATAGAGAGAAAGAGAGAGAGAGAGAGAGAGAGAGAGAGAGAGAGAGAGAGAGAGAGAGAAACACATGGTGGGGTTAATGAAATGGGACACCCATTTTTTAGAGAATTCTTGCATAGACCCAGTGGACATACTCCTACTTAACCCATGCTTACTGGGTGTTTGTTTTTCGATGAAAAAGGAAATTGCTTTCTGTTTGGATAACTGAAGCAATAGTGTGATAATTATCATAAATTTACCTTTAGCAAAATATCTATGGAGATTATATAAACCACTTAGGGTTTAGGGTTTAGGATTTAGGATTCAAAAAAGTAGGCATTTTCCTATGTTCCCTGTATTACATATACTTCTTTAAACCCTATACTTTATGTACCTAATTCTAAATACAAAAAAAAAATGATAACCTACAACCTCTACGTGCTACACATTGACATTTCTCATTTGATACATAATTGTTTGTGTTGCATGAAATATAATTTCTGTTCTTATCATCTTTTATTTACCACTATCAATATATATTCTTTAATATTGTGACATTACAGCTGTGTTCCCAAAAGTAAATTGTTGTTTCATTATACTATGTCATTTCTTGACATCTCATAAAAGACAATTTTATTTTGAAACACCTATATGTTCATTTGACGGGTTATGAAACTAGTTTTTAGTTATGGTATTTATCACAAATGAATTTTTCCTTCTTTATCTTTTTGTTCAAGTATTTGGTATGGGAGCACATTCTCTCCCCCCCCCCCCATTCTATCTCCTCAACCCACTGAATCAACATCCATTCTTCCTCTACCAGAACTCCAATTGGTAGTTGTTCTCTATATTTTTCACCTAAATCATTCTATTCCATGCCCAAATCCACAAAAGCTAGCAAAAACCATGATTCCAAATGGTTGGAAGGTGGATCAGGTTAGTAGTCCAAATTAAGACAAAGGTTGATTGAGTTCGCTTATGAGTAGAAGAGTTCAGGTTTGGTAGCGTCTTATTTTTTATTGCAAAATAACATGAGTTTCTAAAAACTAGTTTAAAATTTGAGATTAATGTGTCAAATTAAAGCTTTATAAGTTTGATTGTGATTTTTATGATCTATGTATATTTTTTTGGTTATATATATATGTTCTAGATTTGTAAAAAGCACAAATATATATATATACGCTTTTGGGTTTGTAAAAAAATACAAATGTTTCTAGTTTTGTAAAGGATATAGATATCCATGTATGCTTTTAGGGTTTATATGTATACTTATGGTTTACAAAAAACACAGATATATATGTATGTTTTTGGGTTTTATATATATGCTTCTAAATTTTTCTTATCAACACAAATATACACACATGTTTTTGGATTTTTTTATGATGTATGCTTCTAGATTTTTTTTTTTTGTGAAGATCACAGATATATATGTATGCTTCTGGAGTTTTTATTTCCGAGATTGGTTCATATATGTATAAAAATTGGGTAGTAGTGTATGAATCTGGAAATGAATTGTATGAAATTAAGATTTATTTATATGAAGCTATGAACTATTTATGTAGAATTGGGTACATTTTTTGGAACATAGTGTGCAGATTCAACAATAAAACATGGGAATACACCTAACACTTCAATTGGTGGAGAAACAAAGTTTGAAGACAGTTTATAGATATAACTGGGATTGTATTGTATGAAATCAAGATCATATTGTAAAAGTGTGAAGTTCTTATTATATCAAATTGGAATGTGGATGTACAAAATTAGATTATTTTCATATGAAACAAAATTTTTATTATCTAAAACTGAGTTACAATTGTACAAAATTGGGTTCTTATTGTATCAAATTAAGTTTCTATTTTATAAAATTAGGTTCTTATTATATCAAATTGATATGTTAATGTGCGAAACTATAAATCTATTTAACAAAAATGATTTCCTATCAAACGAAATTGGGTCCATATTATACAAAATGACTTTCTATTATATACACCAAATATTCTTCATAATATCGACGAAAACTCTCCAAACATGAAACTGAATTCTTCATGTATTAAGCTAGTAACCAATTGTACAAAATTGATGTCTGAATATATGCTACTTTATAGCTACCAGCTTTTACTTTTTTCTTGGTAGTCTACAATTCAAGCAATGTATAGCCAAAAAAATAGGCCCTACAATACCAAGTGTAGAATTTATTCCACTGGATATTATATATCTATGAATTTATTTCCTAAGCAATTAATAACTTCCACTGTGTGTGTGTGTTATTTATTTATTTGTAGTATGTAGTACCAATTTTAGAAACAAGTCCAGAGCCAAAAAATCATACCGTACCAAGTATGAAATTTCTTCTAATTGGATGTTATGCATGTATGAATTTATTTTCTATGTAATTAATAACTTCTTTTTTTTTTCCCTTTTTCCAGCCACAAAACCAACAAAATCAATCTTATAGTACTGGGCATGAGATTTCTAAAGCTATATGTTATTCATCTTTGAACTTATTTTCTAGGCAATTAATGACTTGTACTCTTTTATTTGTATGAAATTTATTTTCTACATCTAGAAAGTTGGAAACTAGCCAGAGAGCCAAAAAAAAGCAGCGGCATAGTACTATATTCATACTATCTATTTTTGTGTGCTGCAATCAAGTTGTTAGCTTCTACAATTTTTTTCCAAAACCAGGAAATTGGAGGATTATATCGCATGAACTACATTTTTCCGTTAAAAGATCATCTTAGTCACACTAAATAGAACTGTATATGTAGAACTAATATTGTATTCATGTTCTATTGTTAATCTTAGTCACATGAACTAATATTGTATTCATGTTCTAATTTTCTTTTTTTTACAATTTAAAAACTTCCAACAACAATCACAGATGAGCGAGAGAGGTGTGAGCGAGAAAGGAGTGAGGAGAGAGCATGCCCGAGAGAGGAGATTCAATCTAGGGAAAAGGTTCAAGGGAAGATTCCAGTCAAGATTTTAGCAGGGTCATGGACAAAGTATCTACGTCATTTTTCTTCAAGAATTTCCTGGAAGACCGGGACAAGTGTAATCTCTGGCCGGTGTTTCAAAGATATGGAACAGTGGTGGATTTATTTGTTGCCAAGAAGAGAACAAAAGCAGGTCGTAAATTTGGATTCGTCAGATTCACGAACGTGAGGAGCAAGGAAGTCTTGGAAAATGACCTAAATAGTATCTGGATTGGGTCGTTCAAGCTGCGAGTTAATATCACAAGGTATCAAAATCAGGCTACTCAGAGGGAGCCCAAGGTTGTGACGAGAAGACAAGCAGAAAATATAGATCGTTTCGGGGCTTGGAGAGATGAAAGAAAATATGCAGAGGTTGTCGGAGGTAGCTCAAAGGAAAGATATTGAAGATCAGAAGTCGAAATGTCGAAGTGGTACAAAAGGTGAAACGGATGACTCAGACTAGGAGGTGTGGGCCGAAATCAAGTTAAGCTCAAGAAAAGAAGAACTGAAGTGGTTACACTAGTAATAAGTTTTTATTTATCATATTTATTTCTCTCATATTTATTATATTTTAATATATTTTGAACCTTAAAGATATTTTTTGAATATTTTTTGTAGTTTGCAGTATATTTGGACTTAATTGATTGAAAGTGAATTTAATTTACAATTTTACAAGTTTTAATTTTTTTGTGTTCTTTCAGGATTATGACAGATTGATGATATTCTGGTAGAAAAATCATATTTTGAGCTACAGAGATTGGAATTAAGTGATTCTTAATTCATTGGAAAGCTAACATTTGGAGCTACAAATCACATCCAGACCATAAAACCCATTTTACACTTTAAGAGGGTCAAATTTAGCTTCAAAGTCTCGAATTACGAGTCATCCCTGGTTCAGAAGCAATTGTAGTATTTTGGGCATATATTTGGTTATAGATATCCGTTTTATGTTATTCAGGTGTCATTTTGAAGCTAAGAAAGAGCTCTACAACTTTCATGCTTTGAGTTTTGAGAAATAATGACTTCATCAAGGTCGAATCTTAGCGTAAAGTTGCTACTGTTATTTTGGAGTATTGCTTGGCTGACAGCTTTGAAACCTTCTAGTTGTTTTGAATCTTTTTATTTGTTTGGGGCACTTTTGTAACAATATAGGAAGTTTAGGGAGATTTTTGGATTTAACTACATTAGGTTAATTATATTAAAGGGGACCCAGGGCTGCCGCATAGGGGGCTCTTCACCAACTCTCTGTCTCTTTTCTTATTTGTTTTTCTTTTCTTTTTAGTGATCTTTTTATTCTTAGTTGAAGGAGATTGAAATCCCGAATTCCTCAGCACTGTGAGATTAAAGTTTTTTTTATTCATCAATTAATATTTTGAGTATTGGATATTCTTCTATGATTAATTTTATGATTGTTTTGTTTATATGCTAGGAGGCCTACTAGTTGTTATTCGAATTCAATATATTGTTGGGTTAGAAATTAAATTCGTAATTATTTGGCTTCTCTAATCTGTGAAGCAACTGAGGTTTAGTGATTTGCTGCGTTAGAAATTATCAGGTCTTAGGGAGAACATTCAACTAAATTAAATGTAGCCGCTTGTGTTTGTATTATTTAGTTTCATCGATCTTTCTAATTTTCAATGCAATTGTTAAATTAAATCAAAGCACTTGTACTAGGTTATTTAGCAGTTATGGTTAATTAGATCGCTTGTTTTTTGATTAATTACAACTAAGGAGAGGTAGGGAGATAGTTCCAACGATGAATATTCAAAGTCTTGATTGATCTATCTGTGTATCGATGATCAGTTGACTGATGCCAAGGTTTGAATTTTTTATTGTTTTGTTGATTTCTTACTTGATAGGTTTCTTAATTTTTGTTCTCTGATCATTTTTATTATTTTATCTCTTTTTTTATTGCAAACAATCTCCCTGATCTTTTATTTCAGTTTTCTGTCAGAAAGCTTTTAGAGAAAGAATTTTTCTTGGGATTCGACCTGGTTTCCACTGCTATACTACAAATTTATTTACTCTAAGTTGTTAGTGATACCAGAATTATTTTTAGCGGTTTCGACGATCGACCAACTAGTGTGCCATTGGTGAAGTAAAACAATTTGAGTCTATAAGCCAGCTTCAATATTTGATGGAGGTAAAAGGCTTTGGCAACTACAAAGTCAAATATGTGGGAGGTAAAAGAGTCTTAATCGAATGTATTTCAAAAGAAGCGGTGGACAGAATCCTAGAAGATAGAGCAGACTGGTTTGAAGAATGGTTTGATTGGATTACTCCGTGGTCTTCTTAGCTAAATCATCCAAGAAGAGTTGTTTGGTTGAATGTAGAGGGATTACCCCTTCATGCCTGGTGCGAAGATGCGTTCGCAACAATCGGAGTACTCTGGGGAAAGATCATTTCTGTGGAAAATCTAACTCTTCAGAAAGAACAGGTTTGCCTAGGAAAAATTTGTGTATTAACGCATTGTATGGAAACAATATCAAAGGTCATAAGAATTAAAGTGGATTCCAAATCATATGATGTTAGAGTTTGTGAAGATATATATCATCTAGTCGACTTCGAGCCAAGATACAGTTCTTCGTCATAATTAGACTCGGAAGATGATGCAGATGAGTCAGCAAACGAAGCAAGCTATGAAGAAGACAATGTTGATGTTGATGTTGAAGAGTTGAGTATTGAAGAAAAAGAAAAATTTGAAGATGTTTCGATAAGTGGAAAAGTTGGCACAGACTTCCGGGAGAAAAAGGAGATACATAGCATTGGAAATATAGGAGAAAAATGAGATACATAGCATTGGAAATATAGAAGCTTGGCTGTCTCAAGTTTCAAGAGATAGTAGCTCTAAAGGTGGTGGTAGGAAGCCACAAGTAGTTCGAATTTAAATTTAAATTTAACCTTTAACCGTGAAGGAGAAGGAGAATCGGAAAATATAGAAGAGTTGGGCTTGAATGTTAGAGAAACTCGAAACTCAAGCTCGGAGGCCCAAAAAAGTAAGTGTAGGGCTAGTCTAGAGAATGGTAGAAAAGAAATTAGTTTGGACCATGAGGCAAACATGGCCCAGGAGGTAAAAGGATTGGGAGGATCAGAGACAGAAAATCGTGGCTTCTGGCGGAAAACAGAAAAAAAGTGGATCGAAGGGCAGAGCAGGAGAAGGAGCAGATCAAAATATGTTACCGAGGTGATGCAGAACACAGGAGGGTGGTGCGGTGAAACAAGCTTGAGATTGATGAAAGCCATGACAAGTGCATGACCTACAAGAGTGAGAAGAAAGAAGATACTGGGCGGCAAAATTAAGTCGGGAGCTGATCTAACAGCAGAAGTGGAAGTTGCTAGTGAGTCAATAGATGATTCAGTGATAAAGCTTTGTATTGCAAAGATTTTGGAGATTGGAAGCAGGAAAGGTAATGAGTCTACAGAAGTAATTGAAAGCTTGTACAGAGAAATCGAGTCCGTAAAAAAAGCAGGTAAGTTAATTGGTTTTAATATGAATGTTGCAGATGATAGTGAGCTGGAGGATCTGTTAACAGGGAGGGGGGAGGGACTGGTGAGTTAATGGGGTTGTTTGCAAAAGGGTTGTGCGGTAAGAGGAGTGGTAGAAAATCATGAAAATTATGTCATTAAATATCAGTGGTGTGGGGAAGAATCTGAAATGTAGATTATTGAGGGAGCATTGCTCTAAGGAGAAAATTGATTTTCTTTGGGCTCTAGGAAACTTTATTCTCTGGAGAATTAGGAGATGCAAATCGAAAAGTTGCCTCTTTCTGGGACTCGGCAGGTTATGAATTTGTCAAGAAGGATGCTTGTGGAAAATTAGGGGGCCTGATGTGTGTTTGGAATACAAAGGTGTTTCATAAAATCAATCAATTTTCTGGAGATGGATTTTTGGGTATCTCAGGAACTTGGAAAGGATACTCAGTATTGATAAACATTATAAACGTATATGGGCCTCAAGGTGATACAGAAAAGCTGGAAGTTTGGAGGCAAATCTCAGAAATAATGGGGAGAGGTTCAGGAGTATATGTGGTTTTTAGAGATTTTAATGCAGTAAGATCTAGAGAAGAGAGGCATGGCACTAGTTTTGATGCAGGAGTTGCTGAAAATTTCAACAACTTCATCAGTGGAGCTAGTTTACAAAAGATTCAAATGGGCGGAAAAAAGTTTACCTGGTTTCAAAAGGATGCAGCAAAGATAAGCAAATTGGATCGGTTCTTGGTTTCTCACGATTTTTTCCAGTGGTGGCCAAAGGCAGTTGTGCTAGCACTGAAGAGAAATATTTCAGATCATGTTCCATTGCTGTTGAAGTTGAACCTGACAGATTTTGGACCAGTCCCTTTTCAATTTTTTCGATGCTTGGATGGATCATAGTCAATTTCAAGAGTTGGTTAAAAGGTTGTGGTTGGATTGTGACATCTCTAGCTCACCTGGGGTTGTATTTAAAGAGAAGCTAAAATTCTTGAAGCCTGAGTTAAAGTTGTGGAAGAGTAAAATGTTTGATAATTTGAATGCTCAAGCTGAAGGCCTGAAGCTAGAAATAGAAAATTAGGATCATCTGGCAGAATCAATGGAGCTTCAGGAGGAAGAGAAAATAAAAAGAGCCGAAGCTTGGTGGAGATATTCTGAAAAAGAAAAACTCAAGGAAGCTATGATCAAGCAAAAAACACGTGTAAAATGGGCCATTGAGGGGGACAAAAATTCCAGCTATTTCCATGCTTCCGTAAGAGGGAGAATAAGGAGAAAGAATATCATAGGTCTGAATATTAATGGGAAATAGAGGGAGGAGCCAAGTGAGATTAAAGGGGAGGTGTACAGCTTTTTCCGGAAAAATTTCCAGGAGCAGGTGGACATTCGCCCAAGTTTCAAAAGTAGTGGATTCAAGAAGCTTTCAGATGAGTTAAAATAGAGATTGGAAGATCCGTTCACAAATGCTGAAATCAAAGAAACGGTGTAGCAGTGTGGAGGATCCAAAGCCCCAGGCCCGGATGGGTTTACATTTAATTTCTTCAAGAGGCATTGGGAGATAGTTGGACCAAATATTATAAAGTTTGTTAAACATTTTGGGAAAGTAGGAAAGTTAGAAAGTAGATGTAATTCCTCTTTCGTGAGCTTGGTGTCGGAGAATAAAAATCCGATCAATCTTGGGGAATATAGACCAATCATTCTCATTGGTTGTCAATACAAGATCATTGCAAAGGTGTTGGCAAAGAGGTTAAAAGGAGTAATTCCATTACTGATTAGTGATGTGTAGTTTGGATTTATAAAAGGAGGACAAATTCTTGATGGTGTATTGATTACAAATGAGTTGATCACCCAAGCAAAAAGAGAAAACAAGAAACTTTTGCTGTTTAAGGTTTATTTTGAGCGGGCATATGACTCCTTAAACTGGAAGTTCTTGGATTTTATTATGGAGCAAATGAACTTTGGGGAGGTTTGGAGGAGATGGATTATGGCCTGTTTAGAAAGTGCAAAAGTTTCAATTCTTGTAAATGGTAGCCCAACTCCAGAGTTTTAGATGGAAAAGGGAGTTCGTCAAGGTGATCCTCTTTCCCATTTTTTTATTTCTAATAGTGGCTAAAGCACTTCATGTAGCAGTAGTGGAGGTGAAAATGAAGAAAATTTTTGCTGGAGTGACGGTTGGTGTAAGTAAGATATCTATTGCTCACCTACAATACGCTGATGATACATTATTCTTAGGTGTTTGGTTAAAAAAATGGAAGAAACCTGATAAGATTCCTGGATTGTTTTCAGTATTCCTCGGGTCTGAAAGTAAACTTAAGAAAGAGTAAGATTTTCAGTGTAGGTGTTAATCAGGAGGATGTGGTAAAAATGGCCAGATTGATAGGTTGTGGTGCAGAAAAATTGCCGTTTAGATATCTGCGCTTACCAATTTGAGCAAATCTGAGAAGAGTCCAGGCTTGGCAGCAGGTAATTGAGAAAGTAGATAATAGATTGTACATGTGGAAGGCAAAGACTTTTTCATATGGTGGTAGACTGACCTTGCTAAAATCAGTTTTGGGAAACTTGCCCTTGTTCTTTTTCTCATTGTTTCGTGCTCCTATCTTAGTGATTAAAAAGTTGGAAAGTAAAAGATATCAATTTTTTTTAGGGGGGCTCAAAGGAAGGTAAAAAGATAGCTTAGGTAGAGTCGAGTAAGGTGTTGTCAAAAAAGAAGGTAGAGGGCTTGAGTGTGGGTAGTCTAAAGGCAAAAAATTTGGCTTTGCTCGGGAAGTGGTGGTGGCGTTTAGGATGGAGGAGGATACGTTATGGGTCAAAATTATTAAATCTATTATTGGGGAAAAGGACGGGTTAGATAGGGTTTTGAGTGAGAGAATGTTTTCTGGAGTATGAGGGAGCATACTAAAAATAGGCAGGGATTTGGAGGAAGTTATGGTGGATTTTATAAATTCTTTTATGTGGGATGTAGGGTAAGGGATAAGGTAAGATTTTGGGAGTACCTTTGGCTAGGGAATGTTGTTTTGAAGCATAAGTTCCCTAGATTATTTAAGTTAGAGGTGTCAAAATATTGTTTGGTAAAAGAAAGGATGAGGGACAATGGGTGGGAATGGTTATGGAGGAGGAATTTAAGAGGAAGGGAGGTTGGAGAGTTTGAGGAGTTGTTGAAATTACTGGACTCAACAAATTTGATTCCAGGTTCTTATGACAGATGGAGGTGGCAACTGCACTCTAGTGGTATATATTCGGTAAATGTGCTATCCATTTTGGTGGATGAAGCTCTTTTACCGATTGTATTTGGTGGCCAAGCTACAAGATGGAGTTCGTGGGTCCCTCAAAAAGTTAACGTATGCATATGGAGGGTTCTACAGTATAGACTTCCTTCAAAATTAATCTGGCATTGCGAGGCATATCAGTTCAAGATATTTTTTTTCCATTCTGCAAACGGGAAGAGGAATGGTTAGACCATTTTTTTGTGAACTACTCCCAGGCAAGGGATGTTTGGTCTTCAGTATATTCATGGTGGCATCTTCGAGCGACGGTAGCAAGTAATTTGATGGAAGCATTATCTGGCCAACATCTGGTTTGCTTTAACTTGACTCAACAGAAGGTATGGAAGGCTATAACATTTATTGTGGTTTAATCTATCTGGAATAGAAGAAATAATTTAGTCTTCAAAGATAGTAGAAAATCAATTGGGTACGTGCTCTTCCAAATTCAAAGTATGTCTTACTTTTGGATCAGGAACAGGTGCTCAAAACTTAATTGTAGTTGGTTTGAATGACTTTTTATTCCAAAAGATGCGGTTCAGAACTAATTGTAAGAGGGAGGGGATATGTGTTTGCATAAGCATTATGGAAGCTTTGTTTTAAGGGAGTGTTGGGGGTCTTTGTTGGGTAGCTAGGATTAGCATCTTGCTAGTTGTGTATTCATTCTCAAATCCTTGTATCAGTAATATAATTCTTCTTTCTGCCATTAAAAAAAAGTAATTATTTTTTGTTCATATTATATTGAGTTCCTGTCCCATTATTAATGTCATTATTTCACCATTTGTCTTCTACAATCAAGTTCCCAGCTTCTATGTGCCATATTTTTTTTCTCCCCATGCTATGGTTAATCACATTCATTCTTCCCTGATAAGCTTATATTTATTATATTTATTTCTCTCATATTTAGTATGTTTTAACATGTTTTGAACCTTAAATATATATCTTGATTATGTTTTATAACGTAAAGCATATTTGGACTCAATTGATTGAAAGTGGATTTAATTGCAATTTTACATGTGTTCTTTCAGGATTTTGACAGATTGGCGATGTTCCGGTAGAAAAATCATATCTTGAGCTACAGAGATCAGAATCAAGTGATTCTTGATTCATTAGAAAGCTAACATCTTGAGCTACAAAACACTTTCAGACCATGGAACCCAGTTTGCACGTTAAGAGGGTCAAATTCAGCTTCAAAGTCGCAATTTGGGAGTCATCGCTGGTTAAGAAGCAGTTGTAGTATTTTGGGCATATATTTGGCTGTAAGTGTCATTTCGAAGATAAAAAAGAGCTCTACAACTTTCATGCTTTGCATTTTGAGAAATAGTGATTGCATCAAGGTCAAATCTCAGCTTGAAGTTGCTACTGCTGTTCTGGAGCATTGTTTGGGGTACTTTTGTAAAAATATATAAAGTTTAGGGAGCTTTTGTGCATTTAGCACACTAGGTTATGTTTTTCTTAGGTATTTAAAGGGTGGCTGTGTGCGACTTCTTTCCCCACTCTCCCTCTCTCCTTCCCCAACTCTTTTTGTTTTCTTTTCATGATTGTTTTCTTTTCTTTTTGTTGGTCTTTTTATTTTTAGTTGAAAGAGACTGAAACCCCGAATTCTTCAGCACTGTGAGATCAAAGTTGTTTTTATTCATCAATTAATATTTTAAATATTGAATGTTCTTCTATGATTAATTTCTTAATTGTTTCGTTTATATGCTAGGAGGCCTACTAGTTGTTATTTGAATTCAATCTACTGCTGGGTTAGAAATCAAATCTGTAATTGTTTGGTTTCTCTAATCTGTGAAGGAATTGAGGTTTAGTGGTTTATTTCATCAGAAATCATTAGGTATTAGGGAAAATATTCAAATAAATTAAATACAGCCACTTGTGTTTGTGTTATTTAATTTTATCGATCTCTCTAATTTTTAATGCAATTGTTAAATTAAATCAAAGCGCTTGTCTTAGGTTGTTTAGGAGTTACGGTTAATGAGATCGCTTGTTTTCTAATTAACTACGACTAATGAGAGGTAGGAAGATAGCTCCAACGATGAATATTCAAAGTCTTGATTGATCTATCTATACATCGATTATCAGTTATAGGAATTCGGCAGTAGATGTTGACTGATGCCAAGGTTTGAATTCTTGATTGTTTTGTTGGTTTTCTACATGATACGTTTCTTAATTTTTATTCTTTGATCATTTTTTTATTTTTATTTTATCTATTTTTTTTATTACAAACAATCCCCCCCCCCCAATTTTTTATTTCAGTTTTCTATTAAGAAGCTTTTAGATAAAGAATTTCCCTTGGGATTCGACCTAGTTTCCACTGCTATACTACAAATTTATTTATTCTGAGTTGTTCGACCTAGTTTCCACTGCTATACTACAAATTTATTTATTCTGAGTTGTTAGTGATATCAGAATTATTTTTTGCATTTCGACGACCGACCAAAAATTTGGCGTCGTTGTTGGGGAGATTTCTTCTTCTATTAAAGTTTCTTATTTCTTTTTTTTATTCTCTAGATTTATTTTTCAAGTTTTTTTTTTATTCTCACAATTGGTTTTCTTGGTCAGCAGTACTTTTTCAAGCTGGAGGTGAACCGAATCATATGGGGCAACAAGCTAAAGTCAAATTCTGGGTTGCGAATAATTGTGAAACCACCTTTCAGGGCGGTACCTTTTCTTTTCCCCAACTGTACTTTTATTGTGAACATTGAGGACAATGTTTGGTTTAAGTGTGGGGGAGTGGGTAGCTTGAGCCATAATTTTCTGTTTTTATAATTTTTGAACTAAATTTTTTTTTATTCATACTTTTGAGCATCGATCTGAATTGTTAGATGATTTTACCTTTTTTGTTCTTGAATGCTTAGCTTGAGTGTTGAGTTAGTAATTTATTAGTCTTTATGTAACTCTCAAATTTTATTTTTAAATTGTTTTTACAATTTTTTATCAAGCTAGTTGATGGTTATCTTGATAAGCTGATTTTTTTGATCAAATTTGTGTACTTAGTACGTTGATATAAACCTTGTGAGATTATGAGCTTATTAAGTTGAATATGTGGTTTGTCCGGTTGATGGATAATTTGAATCACTTGAGAAAAAAAATAAAAATTGTTGTTTGGATTGTTGTATTTTGGTGAAAAAGAAATTTGTTACTCCGCTGTTCTGGGTATTGAAGTAAGTTGTGGTCTTCTCCTAAGGCAAGAATCGATCATTGCTCGAAAAAGTACTAGAAACATGAGTATGGTCAAAGACCACTTTGGAGTTATGTCGAGTTAGTAGGTTGGGTATGGTAGAGCCCCTATTATACACTCGTTAAACGGCAGAACACAAGAAAAATACAAAATGAAAAAAAAAACCAAGTTAAAATTAAAAAAATAAATAAATTCTCAACTGACTTTTTATTTTCCATGGGATTGTGGTAAAACCGGTTGTGCTTTTTGAGTTCTTATCTACCTGGTTTGCTCTCTTTATTTCGTACAAAAATTTGATGTTTTTCTCAGATTTTCAATTGTGATTATTGCTAGCTTGAGAAGAAATTGTTTTCAAAGATTTATTTAGTTTTGAGTTGCTATTGCCGAGGAGATTGCATACTTAATTCCTCTTGTTAAGTTTTTCAAGACCCTTTGATGTGAAATTATCTTACTCGGTTTAGCTTAAAAGTATGTTTCTATTTTAAGTTTTACCCAAGGACGAGCAAAAGCTAAGTGTGGGGGAATTTGATAAACTTATATTTATTATATTTATTTCTCTCATATTTAGTATGTTTTAATATATTTTAAACCTTAAAGATATATTTTGATTATGCTTTATAACGTAGAGCATATCTGGACTCAATTGATTGAAAGTGGATTTAATTGCAATTTTACATGTGTTCTTTCAAGATTTTGACAGATTGGTGATGTTCTGGTAGAAAAATCATATCTTGAGCTACAGAGATCGGAATCAAGTGATTCTTGATTTATTGGAAAGATAACATCTGAAGCTACAAATCACTTTCAGACCATGGAACCCAGTTTGCACGTTAAGAGGATCAAATTCAGCTTCAAAATCGCGATTTGCGAGTCATCGTTGGTTAAGAAGCAGTTGTGGTATTTTAGGCATATATTTGGCTGTAGATGTCCGTTCTATGCGATTCAGGTGTCATTTCAAAGATAAGAAAGAGCTCTATAACTTTCATGCTTTGAATTTTTAGAAATAGTGACTGCATCAAGGTTGAATCTTAGTGTGAAGTTGCTGCTACTGCTCTAAAGCATTGTTTGGCGTACTTTTGTAAAAATATAGAAAGTTTATGAAACTTTTGTGCATTTACACTTTAGGTTATGTTTTTCTTATGTATTTAAAGGGTGGCTGTGTGCGACTTCCTTCTCCCCTCTCCCTCTCTCCTTCCCCAACTCTTTTTGTTTTCTTTTCTTGATTGTTTTCTTTTGTTTTTGTTGGTCTTTTTATTTTTGATTGAAAGAGACTGAAACCCCGAATTTTTTAACATTGTAAGATCAATGTTGTTTTTATTCATCAATTAATATGTTGAGTATTAAATGTTCTTTTATGATTAATTTCTTAATTATTTCATTTATATGCTAGGAGGCCTACTAGTTGTTATTCGAATTTCATCTACTGCTGGGTTAGAAATCAAATTCGTAATTGTTTGGTTTCTCTAGTTTGTGAAGCAATTGAGGTTTAGTGGTTTACTGCGTCAGAAATCATTAGGTCTTAGGGAAAACATTTAAATAAATTAAATGCAGTCGCTTGCGTTTGTGTTATTTAGTTTCATCGATCTCTCTAATTTTTAATGCAATTGTTAAATTAAATTAAAGCGCTTGTCTTAGGTTGTTTAGGACTTGGGGCTAATTAGATCGCTTGTTTTCTGATTAACTACTAAGGAGAGGTAGGAAGATAGCTCTAACAATGAATATTCAAAGTCTTGATTGATCTATCTATGCATCAATGATCAGTTGTAGGAATTCGGTGGTGAATGCTGACTGATGCTAATGTTTGAATTCTTGATTGTTTTGTTAGTTTCTTACATGATACGTTTCTTAATTTTTGTTCTCTAATCATTCTTTTTATTTTTATTTTATCTCTTTTTTTTATTATAAACAATCCCCCCAATTTTTTATTTCAGTTTTCTGTCAAGAAGCTTTTAGATAAAGAATTTCCATTGGGATTCGACCTGGTTTTCACTGCTATACTACAAATTTATTTATTCTGAATTGTTAGTGATACCATAATTATTTTTAGCATTTTTCCCATTCTGGCTTTAAAAGAAATTAGTATTCAAATATTTCTTTTCTTGCCATTTTATAAACCAGTTGTACCTGTCAGTTAACAGTATTACTAGTTAGGCAGGAGCATACATATATTATGTTGGACTCTACTTTCAAACTTTCGATCTTGATTTACAAAAGTTGTCTCAGTTTTTTTAACACATGGCTTTTGAATGAGTTGATGATGACAAGGAGAAGATGAAAACAATGCAAACGGAAAGATTTTTTTTTTTTAAGAAATGATTTTAGGGAAAATTAGAGTGGATGAAAAGAGAAATAAAATGATGTAACCATTTTTAAAATTTGTAATCCTTTTTCCGGCACTGTTGCACCACCGCTGGGAAATTCATGGCATGGCGGCCACACAACAAACATGAACTTATGTAGAGAGAGAGAGAGAGAGAGAGACGTGGTGGGGTTAATGAAATGTGACACCCATTTTTTAGAGAATTCTCACATGGACCCAGTGGACATACTCCTACTTAATCCATACTTAGGGGGCGTTTATTTTTGGATGAAAAAGGGAATTGCTTTCGGTTTGGATAATTGAAGCAATAGTGTGATAATTATCATAAATTTACCATTAGCAAAATATCTAATATGGAAATTATATATACCGTTTAAATTTGATTTAATTTGGTATCTCGCATTCTCCTTAAGAATCGCAACAGAAGTCAACTTATTATGAGAGATAATGCTGTTGGTTTTATGTATTTATGGAAATTATCTTGTAGATTTATTTTTCCAATTTTGTACACTATATTATTATTTACGTCTGTTAGTCTGAAGAACTCTCACGGTCAAGCAATATTATGGATAGGCTTTTGGTTCCAAAGTATTTCATACGATAGTGTTTGATTTGAATGAAATACAATCAAGTAAGGATTTATCTGTTGATTCTTATATATATTCCAGTTTAATACATATAAAATCCAGCTTAATAATTTAGAATTCAATGTAATACATATAAAACCTAGTTTAATACATATATAATCTAGTTTAGCACGTAATATTCAATTTAATACATATAAAATCTATTTTAATACATATAAAGCCCATATATATATATATATATATATATATATATAATCCAATTTAATACATATAAAACACAGATTAATACACATAAAATCCATAAATATACATGAAAATTACCCATGCTTAAGAGGACAAATGGGAAAAGCAAGCGAGCAGACAGAAGCGTTCTTTGAGGGAGATGACAAAACCTTTGGGGCATTACTCTGTAACACTATTGCATTACAGAAAGAACTATATACTTCACATATGTACCAGTATTAACCTATATATATTATTCTAAACCCCCAACGTATTAACCTACATTATAGATGTATTACCCCAAACAACCAAAAATAAAAATGCCTAATTTAGATCTATTTCACATCAATGCAACCACACAAAATGCCTAATTCACTTCCACACAATACATAAACCATTTCATACAATACCTTAGCTATTCAATTCCATACAATATGCCTAATTTGTACAAGTATTAATAAAAAAACATGAATGTATTGTTTTGGAACCCCATTTTATGCACTAGCCACAAATCACGATTTCAAGCTCAATTTCATTGCCATAGTACAAACCCATCTCTAAAAAAAATTGTCTCCCATCCTAATCTTACCTGCAAATGATTAAAACCCAAACCCATTCCTTTTTCGCCGTAGATTGGGTATGCCTGACCGGCTACATGATTTGCCAAAAACCAGAAACAGGCTGATGGAAGACAAAACCTTTGGGTGGTGGTTTATCCTTTGACTTCGCCGTCGTTGTGCCCACTATCGCACCAATCATGAAAGCCTCCCACCACTGCAAACAACAATCAGATCATAACAGCAGCAGGAAGACAACAGAATTAGGCCACGGGTTCCTTTGGTTGTCTCTGAAGAAGAAGCTATGAGCAATTTGCTCGTGGATTTTTGGGAGACGGAATTGGATTTTTGAGGGATGCTTTGATCATCATGGCTTTAGGGTTGGGAGAGTTTTGCCAAGATTTTGTATGGACTTTCAAATATTAAGTCTAGTTGTATTGTTATTTTAAAAACTTTTTGTACGCACAAATTGACTTTTATTTATTTGGTTTAGGCCAATTCTCAATTCTCATCATCATCATTATTATTTGTTTTATTTTTCCTCCTTCCTTTTGTGAAATTGGAATCTAAGAACTTTGTTGCATTTTCTACATAATGTTGTCAATTATTTATTTTATTTTCACAATATTTTATTGAGTAATATTACTTCCAAAATATTAAACTTTTATCTATATTTTTATTTGCAAAATGTAATATTAAATTACTTCATGATTAATATTTCCATTAATAGTAAACATTCTCTATTCATACAATTAGTAATTATTTCACATACTTTTTAAAACTTTTTATTGTTTCATTTTTCCCTTTTTCTAATTTTTTTATTCTTAATTTCCTTAAATTACTAAACTTGTATAAAATCTATGTACGGATAATTTTGTTAATTTTTTAAATAAATTTCACTAAATTTTATTATTTTTTCAAATTGAAATCTACATTTCTCACAGAGTTTTAATCACACTCTTATTACTTAACGTACTTACTCTTTCACTTTTTTACTCCTTATTCCTATAATTAATAAATTATATTTTCTCTGGAGTATTTACATTATTTTTGCTAATAAGTCATTTTAGCAATGTATCTTTTGAAACTTTATCTTTTACCACATCATCTACGACTAAACTTGAAATTGAGTCCATCTTGTACGTAACAATTTTTATCTTTTGCTTCTTATTCCATATGCATAAAATTTTCTTATATTGCTAACTCAACTTTGTCATAGGTTGAAGATTCATGACAACCTACAACGTCCCACAGGCCGAGTTCAGGTGGCTGAATGGGACATCAGTGGCCAGGATTTAAGCCCCACCCCCTCTCCCCAATCCCAAGAAATGTCATTAATGCTAGTTCAATTGCCTTTGGATTAAAAAAAGTAGGCATTTTCCTATGTTCCCTGTATTACATATACTTCTTTAAACCCTATATTTTATGTACCTGATTCTTAATACAAAAAAAATATGATAACCCCCAACCTTTACATGCTACACATTGGCATTTCTCATTTGATACATAATTGTTTGTGTTGCATGAAATATAATTTCTGTTCCTTTCATCTTTTATTTACCACCATCAATATATATTCTTTAATATTATGAGCTATGTTCCCAAAAGTAAATTGTTCTTTCATTATACTATGTCATTTCTTGACATCTAATAAAAAAAATTTTGTTTTAAAACACCTATCTGTCCATTTGACAGGTTATGAAACTAGTTTTTAGTTATGGTATTTATCACAAATGAATTTTTACTTCTTTATCTTTTTGTTCAAGTATTTGGCATGAGAGCACATTCTCTCTCTCCCCCATTCTTTCTCCTCAACCCACTGAATCAAGATCCATTCTTCCTCTTCCAGAACTCGAATTGGTAGATGTTCTCTATACTTTTCACCTAAATCATTCTATTCCATACCCCAATCCACAAAAGCTAGCAAAAACCATGATTCCAAATGGCTGGAAGGTGGATCAGGTTAGTAGTCCAAATTGAGACAAAGGTTGATTGAGTTCGCTTATGGGTAGAAGAGTTCAGGTTTGGTAGCATTTTATTTTTTATTGTAAAATAACATGAATTTCTAAATACTAGTTTAAAATTTAAGATTAATGTGTCGAATTAAAGCTTTATAAGTTTGATTGTGATTTTTACGATCTATGTATTTTTTTGGGTTTTATATGTATGTTATGGGTTTGTAAAAAGCACAAATATATATGTATGCTTTTGGGTTTGTAAAAAAATACAAACATATATGTCTATTCTTAGATTTTAAATATGTGTTTCTAGTTTTGTAAAGGACATAGATATATATGTATGATTTTAGAGTTTATATGTATACTTATGGTTTACAAAAAAACACAGATATGTATGTATGCTTTTGAGTTTTATGTGTATGCATCTAAATTTTTCTTATAAACACAAATATACACACATGTTTTTGGATTTTTTTTATGATGTATGCTTCTAGATTTTTTTTTTTTTTCTGGTGAAGATCACAGATATATATGTATGCTTCTGGAGTTTATATTTCTGAGATTGGTTCATATATGTATAAAAATGGGGTAGTAGTGTATGAATCTGGAAATGAATTGTATGAAATTAAGATTTATTTATATGAAACTATGAACTATTTATGTAGAATTGAGTACATTTTTTTGAACATAGTATACAGATTCAACAATAAAACACGGGAATACACCCAACACTTCAATCGGTGGAGAAACAAAGCCTGAAGACAATTTATAGATGTAACTAGGATTATATTGTATGAAATCAAGACCTTATTGTAAAAGTGTGAAGTTCTTGTTATATCAAATTGGAATGCGGATGTACGAAATTAGAATTTGTTTGTATGAAACAAAATTTTTATTATCTAAAATTGAGTTATAATTGTACAAAATTGGGTTCTTATTATATCAAATTAAGTTTCTATTTTATAAAATTGGGTTCTTATTGTATGAAATTGATATGTTAATGTACGAAACTATAAATCTATTTAACAAAAATGGTTTTCTATCAAACGAAATTAGGTTCATATTATACAAAATGAGTTTCTATTATATGAAACCAAATATTCTTCATAATATCTAATGAAAACTCTCCAAACATGAAACTGAATTCTTCATGTATTAAGCTGGCAACCAATTGTACGAAAATGATGTCTAAATATATGCCACAACATGAACACGTTTGATTATGTGAAAAAAATGAATGAAGAAACTCATTTTTAAATAATTACCATATTTGTCATATTATATTTATTTTTTTCATTAAGAATATCTTTTCAAATAAATTTAAATTCAAAATTTTCCCCATAATTAAAATTTTAAATAAATTTAATATATTTCATAATCATCTCAATCGAATGACTTATCCTAACAAACAAAAGTTACCATACTCAAAACAAACAAAATCCTAACAGTGTCAAGTTGGTGCTTGTGCACTTAGGTACATAATCTCAAGGCTCTAACAAGATTCATTTGCTTTGTGCATTGGGGCGGTTTAATATATGGTAACATTTAATGTAAATATAGTAAAATAATTATTAAAGGTGTTCGTAGGGCGGGTATAACCGGGTTCTAGCTTAACCCACCCTGTATCATTGACCAAGTTGTGCAATTAACTACCAAACCTTACCTACAAACATTAAAACCTAGTGAAAACCCAATCCACATAGAAAGTGGTTCGCGTTGGGTTGGTACTACCGGTTTTCCATGTTCTCTGCAACAAATTTTATCCAATATAGTTATAAAAAGGTAAGACGGACAATAGTCTTAAACATGTAATTTCTAAAAAAAATTCTCAATCCAAGTAAAATTCATGTCATCAAAAAGCAATATTCCATGAACAACAAAACAAAAGAATGGGAAAGACACAACAGAAAAACTTAATCACAAGTGCAAATATAGATTCATGCAATTCAGTCTATAAATAGCTGAGAACATTTAGTTATATACTTCAGCCTACAAAGTCAGTCATGTCCACCAAATGAGGCATTGATGATTGTTCTATCCCTCTTTATCTTATTGTTTTACATGATGCAGGAATAACAACTGTATGCATGCTCGAAGGCTATTGATGCGCCTGGCTCAAGGTATTTTGGTGGTGTATGTTGACTAATTAAGACTATATTTTTCTCATGTTTTTTACCATTTATATCTTGGCTCCTACATTTCAACATATATATTGATCCAATTCTAATATATTGATTAGAAGTTTAACAACCAACTTTTGACCATTTATACAAATCACATTATTCCATTTAAAATAAGCAGGTCAATTCGGGTTAGCTTGGTTTTACTTTTAACTACCCTAACTTACCCGCATTAGTGACCAGATATTACTTTAAACTAGACGGGTTGGTAGGTTGAACAAATTGGATGAACACCCCTAATAATTATTAAGTAAAAGTTTGAGGATGAAGAGATGAAAGATTAGATTTTTAGGAATTAAAAGTGGGTTTAACCATTGATGTAAATAACTTTTCCATGAAAATTAAAACACTAAGATTTGGAGTTGACCTAAAATCATATTCTAATCTTTATAGAATGAAGTTTTGGGATTAAGCAAAAAAGAAATGAATAGTATTTTTGTTCTGAAATTAATATATAGCAAGGTTTATAAGTCCCTTACATTGCGTTAGTTCAATCTGTAGCAACATTTAATGTAAATATAGTAAAACAATCAATAAATAATAAAGTTTAGGGATAAAGAAAGGAAAAATTAGACTTCTAGCAATTAAAAGTAGGTTTAACCATTGATTTTAAAAAATCCATAAAAATAAAAAAACTAAGATTTATAGTTTACCTAAAATTAGGATCTAATCTATATATAATAAAGTTTTGGGATTAATAGGGTAAATAGTGGGACTTTTTAGCAATTAAATGTGGTGTTTAACCATTGACAAAAAAATTAATAAAAAATGGTACTAATTAGTGATTTAAATCAAAAAGTCCAAAAAAAATCTTAAAACAATCCAAGCCATAGCCAAAATCAAACAAACTATACAACCAAAGTTTTCTCTTAGAAAATAGAAATAGCATTTCTATGAAAAGTGATATTTAAGCATTGGCACAAAAATTTAAATAAAGTTTTAGAATCAATAGAGCAAATGGAAATACTATAAATAGTAAGAGTTTAGCATTATTTTAATAAAGGCCGAAAAAGAAAAGAAAAAAAGGAGAAAAAAAGACCAAAATGACAAACAAAGAGAATTTGGGACTGAAATGAAAAATATCAATAGCTCAGGACTGAAACAGATTTAAGAAAAGAAATGCCAAAAAGACAAAAACTTGAGAAAGTCATTATGGTTTTTATTTTTGGCAGATAGAGTCAATGAACTTACAAATCCGTTGAACCCGCCACTTTCCTTATTATGTCTCTCAAGGGCCTGATTAGTAGATGGAACAGCTTAGGGACCAAAACTGAAGAAAGAAAATCTACAGGGACTCAAAGGCTGTTAGACCATTACCTAGAGAAAAGTAATATATATATATATATATATATATCTGCTCATTTTCATGAAGAGTGACCCAGGTCGACAATTAATATATAGTTATAATTTCACACTTCCCAAAAAAAGAATACGTTGAAAAGTTAGTCCTCGTTTGGTATTGTTGCCTTTTTTCATATTTTGTTTTCCTTATTTTTTCTATTTTGTTTCCATGTTTCCAAAATTAAATAATAATGTGTTTTTATTAAAATTTTATAGTGAAATCTATTTCGAAAATTTTTGAAAAGAAGGTTTTCTTACTTTCTGTTCACCCCCCCCCCCCCCCCCCTTTCCCAATTTTACTTCCAGTTTTTAAAATTAGAAAATAGCAACAGATACGAAGCACATTTTGTTTAGAAAACTGAAAATAAAAACAGAAACAGGAAGCGTTACCAAATGACTCCTTAGAATTTGACTACCAGACAGAAAATACTCCGAATCCACTTAAAAATAAAATAGTCCAAAACAATTGTGGTGATAAATTATTATTATTATTATTATTGGATAAACATGTTAGCTAAGAACATATCTAAAAAATTGCTATGTACATATGATTTCTAATAAGACTCTTAATATTTGTTTTTTATGTCAATTCTCTAGAGAACCAACAAATCAAAAGGCAAGGACGACTTGACCATCGCTTTCATTATCTCATGCTACACGTTGTCTTGTCTGGGGCAAAGCTGCCAATATAACAGTCAGGTCAGCAGCAGAGAAACTAATTCCTCGTTTTGACCAATAATGTCATTTTCACCTTTCTTATTTTAATTTCTGTCCAACCCATTTACTGTTTTAATGTCACTTTTGTGATTTTTATTTATAAGTACTGATTGCATAAACTTAGTTTATGTTATAGGCGTTTATTTTACTATATAACTATTGTTAATTTAACCTCTATCTATTAAAATTTATCATCTGTCAGACACGTTATGATTTATATGAAATTACGAGCATACCATCACATCCAAAACTCGTAAGATTACAACTCACGCCATCCGATAAATATCTACATCATAAAACTCAAAACTATTCAACTTCTTTGAGAAGCTTATCTTCCGGTAACCGTCATCGACGGATTATTACCTTCAACTGCTCAACTTTGCTTTTTCATTGAAATACCAGGCAGAATCTCTGTTCTAGCCGCTAAGCTTCCGTCGTGAAAAACCTAGCTGATGATAAACTGATTTCCGGTGTAAATCGGGGAATCACAACGATGAAGAAACCGCGGGATGAAAAGATGCTTAACGAGCAACTATAAGTACTTGTCATTTTCTGCACCTGTCCCTCTAACCTGTTTCGTCTTCTAGTGCTGTTCGTTCTTCCGCACCATAAATGTATTTAATCCCTATAGAATGTCGATAATCAAAACAAGAAATAAGAGAAAAGCTCATGAACAAGGAAAACAAGAAAAAGGAAAGAAAATCACATAAGTTGCCAAAGACAAATTAGAAGCATCTACGAAGAGCAAAAGAATTGAAAATAAGGCAAAAGAAATCACACATCAAAAGTACTTCTCATTTTTGTTCTTTTAACGGTATCCGTATGTTCTTCTGTCTTCTTCAAAGGTGAATGTGTTTGTTCTTTTGACGAGGCATTGTTTGTCTTCTTTAGATCTGTTTGTTTTCTGTTCTTTTAGAAAGCCTTGTTTATTCTTTTACATTTTCGTTCTTTTGTTCTTTGATGTTAGTTTGTTTAGGAGTGCCTGTTTGTTCTTTTAAAAGGTATTGTTTGTTCTTTCTTGTCAACCTGTTTGTTCTTTTAGAAGGTATTGTTTGTTCTTTCTTGTCAACCTGTTTGTTCTTTTAGAAGGTATTGTTTGTTCTTTCTTATCTACATGTTTTTTCTTGTCTACCTGTTTGTTTTTTTTTATGAATGTTTTTTCTCTTAACTAATGCTATTATAAAATCATGAGCTGATGTACTTTTGTTCCTTGGTGTTTTTTCTTTTAAAAGTGTCTGTTTGTTCTTTTAGAAGTCATTGTTTGTTCTTTGTTACTCATGTATTTGTTTTTATAAAAAACATTTTTGTTCTTATATATGACCCTGTTTGTTCTTTTGTCCCTTGGTGTTTGCTTTTTTAAAAGGGTATATTTGTTCTTTTAGAAGGCATTGTTTGTTCTTTGTTACTTAAGTGTTTGTTCTTTTGATGAGGTATTGTTTGTCTTCTTTTTTTATGTGTTTGTTTTCTGTTCTTTTAGAAAGCCTTGTTTGTTCTTCTAGAATGGCATATTTGTTTTTTTACATGTTCGTGCCTTGCATAAATTACTTGTTCTTTTGTGCTTTGGTGTTTATACTTACTGGCCTATTTGTTCTTTTGGAATGCAATGTTTTTTTTTTCTTATCTACATGTTTGTTCTTTTAGAAGACATTGTTTGTTCTTTTTTTTATACGTTTATTTTTTGTTACTTAAGTGTTTATTCTTATACATAACCTTGTTTCTGTAAACTACTTATTCTTTTATCTTTTGATATTTGTTCTTTTAGAAGAGCATATTTTTTTTTAGAAGGGCATATTTGTTTTTTTAGAAAACATTGTTTGTTTTTCTTTTCCTTCGTGTTTGTTCTTTTTTTCCTACTTGTTTGTTCTCTTACAGTAAATATTTATTTCATTGTTTGCTATAGGTCATCTTTTACACCCAGGAACTCTGCATTCCAAGTTCATGAGCTAATGCAGATAATATCACACAACCTTGAATAGAAAAATGCTATAGCGGAGCTTGGGTTGGATAGGCTTTTCCATATTCTCGAGATCACTATTAGGCAGGAGCTGATAAACTTTTTAATCTCTGCCTTTGACTGTAACTCGTTGACTCTATCTATTCCAAACAAGAGGGAGATTGAGATTGACACTGCTGATGCCCATGTATTGTCTGGGATACCCTTTGGGCAAATCATTGTGCAAACATATGACATGTTCTTCACCCCAAATTCTGATCGAGCCCTCTTATTTGCTTCTTGGCCACAGTAATTTGGTGGCTAATCCCCACACCCAAGGTAACTAAGGGAAGTAATTCTTCAGGAGAAAGAGGAATGAGAGAATTTCAAGAAGAACTTTATTGTCTTCATTGTTACACATCTAATTGCTCCAACAGCAAAAGCAAATGACTGCAAATGGATAGTTGTGAAAGCAATTATGGATTTATCAATTGTCAAGAATATGAACTGGGCTCAGTACTTGATTGATTCCTTTGTTTCATCAATTAAAAAATACAAGAGGAAAAGTTCAATGGCCAACATTGGTGGGTGCATCCTTCTCCTTTAGGTATTCCTCTCATCATGTCATAACATTATTAGCTTGCTATTGTTACAACTAATTAATTCTAAAAATATCATTCGCAGCAACTATACTTTGATAGATTTTGAATGAAGGGCCAACCAACTGTTCCTAGACAGATACTAAGAGTGTCTGGATGGGATAGCAAATTAATCATCCAAAGAATCAACTAAGAGAAAGCTGTAGATTCCTTTGGATTAGGAAAGGTGACACTGTTTGTCCTTTTAGACTTGTTTGTTATTGTTTATTCTTTTATATGTTACTGTTTATATATTTTGTTGTTTGTTCCTTTTGTATTAGTGTTTGTTCTTTTTCACGTTTTTGTCTGTTCTTTTACATATTACTCTTTGTTCTTTTAGAATTATCTATTTTTTGTTTGTTATATCACTTTTTTTTTTATATTTTGTTGTTTGTTGTATAACTTGTTTTTTATGTTTAAGTGGCGGATGATCTACTAGTTGCCACCATTAGAAAAAAAGAGAGGAAAACTTGTAGAACATATCTAGAAAGGCTGAAGAACATGCACATGGAGAATTAGCCTCACAAGAGGTTGAAAGATTTGAGGAACTTATTGATGTTGTGTTACAGCATGCAAATAGGGCTGTGGATGCCAATTGGGATTTTTTTAAGGCCATGAAAGATGCCATGAATGCCTACCATGACCAGACAACAATTATTATTGAATACATGGCAATGAGGACACCTGCACAAGGAGGGCCATCTGACTTTCAGTTCAATTCAACTGCCCTAAACCAAATTCATGAGTTGACACAGTTGTGGGAGCATGAAAAAGAACGATTCACATAACCATAAAGACAAGCAAAAACAACAAAACACACATATTGTTTATCGGTGCTGTAAAAAGAGGCTTTGATGATGATGGAGAATAATAGGATGATCAGATAAATGAAGAGGATATATGTTTTGATGATCTCCTGCAACATGATCATGACAGTGATGACGATGATGACAGTTATCAGCAGCCAAAGCAACAAGGGAAGTAAGGAGGCAATGAACAAAATAAATTTAAAACACAGCATGAAAAGCCTAGTAGAAATAAATAAATTACCATTTGTTCATTTTTGTTTGTTTTTTCTTATATCAGTGTCTATTCCTTTTGATGTTCTTGTTTATTCTTTTATACATTATTGTTTGCTCTTTTAGACTTCTCTGTTTGTTCTTTCTTGTATCAGTGTTAATTATTTTTAATGTTCTTGTTTGTTCTTTTCCTAACCTAGTTCAAGCTCCAGAAAAACCAGTTAAAGACAAACATACAAAGACATAGAAGATTTCATTCCTCTTTTCACACAAGCCTAGTAATTTGTTGAATGAACAACATGAATCAATTCATGGAAACCATGAAGGGAAAAGAAATGAAACACAACATGAAGAGGCTGGTAAAAAAATAAATTACTTTATGTTATTTTCTATTTGTTCTTTCTTTTATCACTGTTTGTTTTCTTTTATGTTCTTGTATGTTCTTGTATGTTTTTTTATGTGTTACTTTTTGTTCTTTTAGACTTCACTATTTGTTCTTTTTTACATTTTTGTATGCTCTTTTATGTGTTACTTTTTATTCTTTTAGACTTCTCTGATTGTTCTTTTACCATATGTACATGAAAAGGTGCTGGAAAAATTGTTGAAGAAAAACAAGAATGGGTTGCTATTCAGACCAAGAAACAAGAAGAGACAAATAAGAGTTAGGTTCTTTTCTTTTACTATTAATTTTCATATATGTTAATGATTGTTTTCTTTTTTGCATTACACATGATCTTTTACATTTTCCTTGCAGAACCTGTGAATTACTTGGATGAAATGCTAGACTTCACATTGCTGTCAGACTCTCCAATTGTTAATGTTGCTGCCAACTCTCCCATATCAAAACTCCTGACTGAGCTCCCAATATTAAGACTTTCAGCCAGGGGCGAAGCCAGAATTTTAAGTTAAAGGGGGCCGAACTTAATTTTAAAAATATTAAAAAATTAATGGGGACCATAGTAAAGAAAATGGTTTGTTTTAGCTTTATTTTTACATATATATATATATATGATTAATATATATAATTTATAAAAAATTAAGGGGGTCGGGCACCCCCCAACCCCCCTATTGTCCCCGTCATTGCCTCTAGCAAATACTTTGAATGAATAAACCAATGAACCACAAGTAGCTACCCTACCTACAAGAGACATTAGCTTCATTCAATAATGAATTCATCACAAAGTATGCTACACATGCACCTTCTGAAAAGCTTATAGACCTTGAAATTAAAGTTGTAGATAAGGCCCTTTTAATTAGGTATAAATCCTGTAAATTTAATATACTACCAAACAAGTTTTGAAATCAGTTTTGTTTGTTCTTATACATGACTGGTTAGTCGTTGAAACTGCCAAAAATAATTCTGGTATCACTGACAACTCAAAATAAATAAATTTGTAATATAGTAAAAACCAAGTTGAATCCCAAGGGAAATTTCTTAACCGAAAGCTTTCTAACAGAAAACTTAGAATAAAAGATAGGGGGAATTGTTCGCAATAAAAAATGAAATAAAATAAAATAAATGATTAGAGAACAAAAATTAAAAAACCTATCAAGTAAGAAACCAACAAAACAATCAAGAATTCAAACCTTGGCATCAGTCAACATCCACTGCCGAATTCCTACAACTGATTATCGATGCATAGATAGATCAACCAAGACATTGAATATTCATCGTTAGAGCTATCTTCCTATCTTTCCTTAGTCCTAGTTAATAAAAAAACAAGTAATCTAATTAAGCCTAATTGCTAAGCAATCTAAGATAAGCACTTTGATTTAATTTAACAATTGCATTAAAAATTAGAGAGGTCGATGAAACTAAATAACACAAACAAAAGCGGCTGTATTTAATTTATTTGAATGTTCTCCCTAAGACCTAATGATTTCTGACGTAGCAAATCACTAAACCTCAGTTGCTTCACAGATTAGAGAAACCAAACAATTATGGATTTGATTTCTAACCTGGTAGTAGATTAAATTCGAATAACAACTAGTAGGCCTCTTAGCGTATAAACGAAATAATCATAAAATTAATCCTAGAAAAACATCTAATACTCAAAATATTAATTGAATGAATAAAAATAGCTTTGATCTCACAGTGCTGAAAAATTTGGGGTTTCAGTCTCTTTCAACCAAGGATAAAAAAAAACACTAAAAAAAAAAGAAAACAAACAAGAAAAGAACATAAAAAGAGTTGGGGAAGGAAAGGGGTGGTGGTAGCCACTAGCCAGAGAGGGAGAGTCGTGCAGCCCTTGGTCCCATTTTATAAAATTAACTTAATATGGTTAGATCCAAAAAACTCCATAAACTTCCTATATTGTTACAAAAGTACCCCAAACAAATAAAAAGATTTAAACTAACTAGAAGGTTTTAAAGTTGTCAGCCAAGCAATGCTCCAGAACAGTAGCAGTAATTTCAAGCTGAGATTCGACCTTGATAAAGTCATTATTTATCAAAACTCAAAGCATGAAAGTTGCAAAGATCTTTCTTAGCTTCGGAATGACACTTGAATCGCATAAAACGGACATTTACAGCCAAAGATATACCCAAAATACAGCAACTGCCTCCGAACCAAGGATGACTCGCAAATCGGGACTTTGAAGCTGAATTTGACCCGCTTAACGTGCAAACTGGGTTTTATGGTCTAAATGTGATTTGTAGCTCCAGATGTTACCTTTCCAATGAATTAAGAATCACTCAATTCCGATCTCTTTAGCTCAAGATATGATTTTTCTACCGAAATATCACCAATTTGTCAAAATCCTGAAAGAACACAAACAACTTAAAACTTGTAAAATTGCAATTAAATCCACTTTCAATCAATTGAGTTCAGATATGCTCTAAGCTACAAAATATACTCAAAATATATCTTTAAGGTTCAAACCATATTAAAACATACTCCCTCCGTCTCATAAAATCTGTCCTCTTTGATAATGCACGCAAATTAAGAATTCTTTACTTTTTACTTCTTTCTTTTAATATAAAACTATTAGTTTATTTATTTTTATCTAAAGTACATGTACTTATCTACTTTTTAATGGGCCCTACGTACTTTCACTCTTTAACTTTCTCAACTTTCTCTCATTTCAATAAATGAAATATATATAAAATAATAAAAAAGTTACCTTATTTGGAAAGATAGAAAGGGGACAATTATTTTGAAACTGCCAAAAAAGGAATAGAGGCAAACTATTGTAAAACGGATGGAGTACTAAATATGAAAGAAATAAATATAAGCTTATCAATGACCTTGTTTGTTCTTTTCTCCCTTGGTATTTGTTCTTTTAAAAAGGCATATTTGTTCTTTTAGAAAGCATTGTTTATTCTTTGAGAAGATATTTTTTGTTCCTTTTTGTCTTTGTGTTTGTTCTTTTAGAAGGCATGGTTTGTTCTTTGTTACTTAAGTGTTTGTTCTTTTGATGTGATACTTTGTGTCTTCTTCTTTGATGCGTTTGTTTTTTGTTTCTTTTAAAAAGCATTGTTTATTCTTTTCGAAAGGCCTATTTTTTTTTTACATTTTCATGCCTTGCATATATTACTTGTGATTTATAATATGCAGTTCAACTTCTATAATATGCAGTTCAATTTTGATTTAAATTTTTGGTAATTCGGTGCTAAGGGACACATTTGCAACATTGCTTGGTGAAGGTTGCATTAAAGTACAAATTGTACACGTGTGGATATCCCTAATAAACAAGAAGGAAAACTAGAGTCCTCACAATAAAAAGGCTTTCATCACTACTTTCTTATCAATAATCCTAAACCACTATTTGACTTTATTTTTTCACATGTTATTGTTTGTTTTTTTAGAATTCTATGTTTGTTCTTTCTTTTATCAGTGTTTGTTTTTGTATGTTCTTTTATCAATATGTTCTTTTGGATATTCTTGTCTGTTTCTTTTCATGATACTGTTTATTCTTCTTTATGCTTCTGTTTGTCCTTTTGCATGTTACTGTTTCTATTTTTAGTTGGCTGAGTTCATTTGCTCATTCTTCCGTGTGTCTTTGTTCATTTTCACAAGGACACTGCCCTGAATATCTTGGATAATGCTAAAAATCAAAAGAAGAATACAGTTGTTGTTGAGGAGATTAAACAAACGGGAATTGAAACATTGACAAACTGGATTGCAAGCCAAAATTTACAGCCACTCAAAGAATATGAACTCGTAGAATTTATTTGTTATTGTTATTCTATGTATGTTAGTGTATATTATTTGTTATTGTTATCTAAAGTATAATTTTACTTTGATGTAGATATTTTTTCCAGTCATCTAACGTGAACACTACTTCATTTTACTGTTTGATATGAAGGCTAGAAAAGTCAAGTCAATTGACAAACTGTAAATAGTACAAGCAAAATACAAGAGGATAAGGAGTGCCCTCGTAAATCGCTCAATCTCTGGTCCATTTATCTGTTCTTTTATGTGTTACCTCTTGTTCTTTTGTTTTGAAAGATCATTGTTTTTTTTCTTCTTGTCTCAGATGATAATATTCAACTCCTACTATAACGTAAACAATATCAAATTCAAATATCCAATAACAATCTTCAAACGTTCACGTGTGAAGCTACTTTGGAAAGATGTCATGCGTAAAGCTAGCAAGAAAAATGCATATAAGTTAAACAGAGTTGATTGCGGAATTTTCACATGTAGATACATGGAACTTTATGAAGGGAAGCGGTTTGATTATGACTTAGGACCAAATAACGGAATGGTGATTCATCACATCAAGATTGCAGTAGAACTTCTTTTTTCGGAGCACCACACCAGAAGAAATCAAGTGCTTCAAGCCATAGGACAGTAGAAAAACAAACTATTAGGTCACCTGTTATACTTCTATGTAGGGTCTTTTAATCTATACTGTTTGTTTCTTTGTAGATTATGTATATTCTTCTATGAAAAACATACGAATATTAAAGAAATTATTGTTCTTTTGGCAATGAAGTTTTTTGTTATTTCATGTTATCTTCTATGCTTTTTTTTACAAGATATTGCATGTTCTTTTCAGTGATATTAATTTTTCTTTTTATTTTCTTGATTTTTTATTTTAATAGCCTCTCTGTATTCTTTTTTGTGCAAGTTCATGTTGTATTAGATCTTAACATTTTTTATTTTAGCTGTTTATAAGTTCTTATTTCTTGAAAACGGCCTATTTTTTTCAAGTTTTCTCTTTGTTCTTTTAGAAATAGAGTTATGTTATTTTACAAATTACTCATTCCTTTTTTATGAAAAAGAACAAACATAAAATATAAAAAGGAGCATATAGTATTATCTAAAGAAACAAACATCTAAACTAAAAAGAACAACTATTCATTTTAATGTAACTATTTGTTCTTACATCACAACCTGTTTGTACCTTTATCTTATACTGTTTGTACCTTTATCTTATACTATTTGTTTTCACTATATATTCATAACACTTGTATGAAAATGTTATTCCTTTGTAAACAATCATATACAATTTCATAGAAGAACATACAGCTCCCCATAAAAGAACAAATTGTTGACTACAAAAGAATAAAGAAATAAATGAAACTACTTCTTCGACTGCTTTTCAACACAACTCTGAATCTGCTTCTTGCTGCGCCTTTTCATCCTAACAGGTAATGGGTTATGTATTCTAGACTCATCAACCCTAGAAACACAACTAATGCTAGGATCCATTGCTTGGTTTGAACTCAAATAAGCTCTTACCTTTATACTCAAATCTGTGACCCACTGTTCACATAAATGCCTTGCCTCCTCAATTTCTTGACATGAAATCACAACATCAGATATATCTTTCATCAACTTGTTCCTCTAAAATATGCTAAAAAACTTATCATTAGTTCCACCATCCTTAGTATCAATACACTTACCAGCTCTAACATTATTTGTCCACCTTCTAACAATATACGCAGTAGGAATTGTTGTAACATAATTTTGAGGATATGCAAATAAAACCACCCCATCTCCTGAAAATGCTTACATGAACAATTTACCGTAATCAAATCAGTGTTTGTAAAAGACATCAGGCAGTAATGTCCTTCAGAATCTTGATTTGCAACTTTATACTCAGAAACACCATTAACCTCACTTAACAACTTGTAATCAACAAAAGAACCAATCTCAAGCTCATATTTAAACTTTTTATAGATATGAAATGCATATACATCAACAACATGCTTCAAAAGCGAACAATGAAACTTCACACTCAATGACCATCAGTTATGAAAATCTTCACCAACCTCACCGTCTCTTCATTCTCTAATTCTCTGTTCAATCAAATGAAACATTGACAAAAGTGATGTCTAGTTGTTGCAAATCTCATTCAACATGTGATTTGTACTTTTACTTTTCTGGGTTAACAATATAACTACAAAAATAACATACATCAATTCATAAAAGAACACTAACTAACGAATGAAAGAACATGCATTAATTCATAAAAGAACATATACCAGTAACAAAAACATTGTAGATATTTTACTGAAAGAACAAACACTAATTGACAAAAGAACATACAACAATCTATAAAACAACATACATATATAGCAAGTAAAAGAAAATAAAGTAAGTACTGAAAGAACAAACATAACAATACAAAAAGAACATATAAGTAAACATAAAAGAACCTGCACTAGCTCATGAAAGGACAAATACAAGGTAACAAAAATGAATATAAAAAGAACAAGCAACATTTCATAAAAGAACATACAGAAATCTGTAAAAGAATAGACACATTAAGATATGGGAAATTAGCTGTTGAAAAAACATCTCTGCAATAGGCAGGGCACCACTTCTCCCGCAATGTAAATATACTCTCGAGCCAATAATTACCTTCTAAACCAAATGTCTTAATCATATTTGACCACATTTTAATAAACTTCTGAACAATAATACAATCATAAACACACCGAGTCAAAGGTCTAGAAAATTCTTTACTGCTATTCATTAACCACCCTAAATGTTTTCATGCATTCTGTGAAATATGCGATAGGAACAATCTATGCTTAGAACTAGGTAAATGTCTCTCAATAGCAAACATAATGGCTGGATCTTGATCTATCATAAAAGTTGATGGTTGAACACCTCCCATACTCTCTAAAAATCGATCAAACAACCACCCAAATGTCTTATTCTCTTCGTTGATCAAGAAGCCAAAACCAAAAATAACAATCTGCTTGTGATTGTTTTCTCCAACAAAGGGGGCACATATGAGACCACACATATTTGTTCTATATGTTGTATAAAAAACAACAGCATCACTAAAGCACTAATAATCTTCATACATACGTGAATCTCTCCATATAAAATTACCCAAACGACCGTCAATAACTTGATATTGATCGTAAAAATTGCCATTACAAATACATTTTTCTTTAAAACAATCAAGCAATAATTGCACATCAGCACTCCCAATCTGAATTGACTTTTCATGGGTAAAAAAATTGTATAAATCCTTCTTCACAAACCCAATAGACTCAATACGTCCGCATTCTTAATACATTATCCTGAATGCATATATAGCTCGAATACCAATTTACATGAAATACATCTACATATTCTTCTTCCTTTCATCTATATGCTCGCAGCATGCAAAAAATGAGTCTGATATTGTGGAGCAAATGTATAACTATGCTGCCTATCATGTCTATCACACTTCTAAGAACTACTCAGATCAATTTTAAACCTCATAAATGCCTTACAATTAGAGTGAAAACTAGCCCTTTCATGACTCCCATCAATCGCAGAACTATGTTTCTCACTAGCACAATAATAGTAAAACTCCTTTCCATAACAAAAACCATCTGCCCTACGACAAAGCCTAGTCTTTCTTACATCAAAACCATGGCTAAGACCATACTTTCTGTAATACTCATATACTTTATCCTCACTGCCAAATTTCATACCAGTCATATCAATCCTTTCAAATTCATCATCATTAGAATAACCTACATACAGCTCCATTATAAGAACATATACAACATAAAAAAAGAACAAAATCTAACACATAAAAGAATATATACATTTTTAAAAGAACAAACTTTGTAGTATAAACGAACAAGGCTAAACACATAAAAGAACGTATATTAAAAAAATGTATATTGAAAAATAAAAGAACAAGGTCTAAAGTACAAAGGTACAAACACTAATGAAGAAAAGAACATAGTCATGAGTCATAAAAACCCAAAACATCAATTCCATAAAGAGAACATATTGTAAACCATAAAAAGAATAAGGCCAACTCATAAAAGCAAACGTGCCAGGCCAAAAAGCATATATATATAAAGCCAATATAAAAAATAAAAAAATAACATTGTCTAAAATAGAAAACAACAAATAGTATTCTTAAAAAGAACATCTACTGCTATACAAAAGAACATATACCTTCAATAGGAATATCATATGAGATCGCCAAAGAATTGGACAATGCACCCAAATCAAATCCCTCAACATTAGATATCAGAGATTGAACATCTGCTCCACAATCTAAACCACCAGAAATTGAGACAGAAGGAATTAAGCCTAACATAAAAAAAACAAATCTAACATGAAAAGACAATCCAAATATAATCTTCATAAATGAAATGCAAAATAAATATTAAGAACACGTTCGTACCTAAGTTAACAGAGCAAAGAACGTCAGATGACTAAGGAGGAGAAACATTCAGATCTAGATCCATTATACCCCAAAAGCAAACACCTCTTTCAATAGCAAAGAAAAAAAGAAAACTAAGATCAAAATCCATTTACAAAAACTATAATCTGACAAAACAAGAGTTTCAAAACTCAAATTTACCAAAAACACGAGTTAAAAAAAAAAAGTGTACAACCATAACACAAGTCGATAGCTCAAAACTAAAAGCAATAAACAAAAAAAGCTATATGCACTACATAAAATTTGAACAAACAAAGAACGATCAATGCAAGTCGCAAGTCTTGAGGCAAAGCTATAGGAAGAAACAAAACAACTAATTCTTGAGGCAAAGTTAGATCAAGAAATGACAAAAAAGAGAAAAAAAGAATAGGTATAAATAATGGCAAACTTTTAATTATAAAAGAAAGAATGTCATAATGGCACGGATGTAAATAAGCCAGACGCACACAAGAATCAGCCTTTTTTGATACACAGAATTAGGTATTATAAAGTGTTAAGGATTACGAGTTAACAGGAAAAAAAAAAGATGCTCAGACACAATTTTAAAAGGTTAAAGAGTCATGTCCCTCAGCATTTACGTCATTCTAAAAAACAATGCGGGACTCTTATTTGTATTGAAATTACACAATTATTAGGAAAAACTTTTGGTTTAGTGACACAACTTCTAATGAGAAGTCAGTACACGAAATTTTGAAACCCTTTACAATCAATACTCTCTCACAAATCAAAGTATACAGCTATAGCTACATCTTTTAGCACTTGTACAAACATTAACCTCACAATCCATTTAAATTAATTTTGAAGGAGTATGTGTGTGTGTGTGTTGGGGTTTATAATACGATTGCTAAAAGAAATACCATAGTCATTGATTATAAAGAGAAAAAAAATCTAAAAAATTCGTCCTCACTTCCTTAGGTGAGTTAGCAGTAGATGACATTTTCTAGCAGTAGTCGGGGGTTCAAATGGCCCTACACTCTACACAAAAATCTGAAAAGGCAGTGCTCAAACTATCATCGATTTGGGGAAGAACACATTTAGTTCTAAAACTTTGATCATTTTTCTATTTAAGTCCTAAAACATTACAATTTTTTATTTAAGTCCTAAAATAAAAAAAAAAACATGTAAATAATTAATCCTAATCCATTAGATACCTGTTTTGGGGTTACCTTTAGGACTCTGTTTTGGGGTTAACTTTAGGACTAACTGTTTACACGTTTAACAAGTTTTAGGACTCAAATAGAAATTTAGAAAGTTTTAGGATTTAAATAGAAATTCACAAAGTTTTAAGATATAATATGAAATATTTAAGATTGAAAGCGCTTTTCCCTCTTATTTATAATTTTTTATGCTTTTCAAATTTATAAAGAAAAACGAAAATATATATCTTTCTTGAAAAAAATAAAAATTTAAAAATATTTTTTAATAAAAGTATGATTTTTATCATTCAATCCATAAACAAAAAAAATATTGTCTCTTCTTTGAAAAAACAAAAAAAACAAATTATTTGTTCTTCTCACTATAAGAAAATGGAGGCTCAATTTCAAAAAGCATTTGGAAGGAAAAATAGTGAAAGATTTTGCAACTGCAACAAAATAAAAGTCAAGAAAAAACTACTTTCAATGCTAAATTTTTTGTAACTTTTTCATTTAAGTTCAAAAACTTATTGAGTTTCTATTTAAGTTTTAAAATTTTACAAATTTTTATTTGAGTCCTAAAACTTGCAAAATGTGTAAACAATTAGTTCTAAAGTTATCTTTAGAACAGATGGCTAACAGTTTAGAATTAACTGTTTATATGTTTTGAAAGTTTTATGACTTAAATAAAAGCTTATAAAATTTTAGAATTTAAATAAAAAAAATGATCAAAATTCTATGATTGAATATGTTCTTTCCTTAGTGATTTTCATATCAATTAGACAAGTAAAACTACTCATTATGAAATTACTATAATTATACGACCCATTTATATATTAATAGTGGTTTTGTATTAATGGAGTTGCCAGGCAGCTGAGGCACGCACTTGAGAGCAGTAATTTCTTGACGCAATCGTTGTGGTGACTGTTATATGAATGATGAGGTTTACGAATTCGGTTCCATCTGATTTGAGCAGGGATGTCAACGGATAACTATGCCGACGGAATCCTGTTATATCCTATTCTATGGATCATTTTTCTTCTTATAATTAAATAGATTTAGGGTGGATATGAGTTTTTTTTTTTCACCTGTTGGATACAGGTAGGATACGGGTTTGAGGTCCACCCACTTCATATCCTACGCATATATGTATATATTATTACATTTTTATCAAGGTGTTAAACTTATGTGTAAGGCCTAGACTTTTATGTACCTTCCCTTGTTAGTTTGTTGTATTATTTTTCACTATATTTGTGATATACTGATTATAAAGTTCATTTTTTGTAGTGTGTTGGTATGTTTGGAGCATGAATTTATGTGTAATGCTCCCTTGTGGTGTCTCTTTTATTTTTTTCACATACTAATAGTGATTTTGACATCTTTAATTGATGTAATTTATAGCTTCTTATTTAATTTTTTTTTTGTGTGTATGATTGTAGATGTGTAGTGGATGGACAGATTTTTACCCGATTCTACCTGCATAAAAATGGGTAGGATATGGATACTAAAATTATTCACCTGACGAGTGATGAGTACGATAAGGGTAGGACATCTAACGTAGTGGGTAGGATGTAGTATTACTCTCATCTTACCCAAATCCGATCCATCAACATCCCTATGATTGAGCTTTATGTTTTTCATAAATCTATATTTTATCTCTGAATATGAGTACTTTTCTTTTTATCATATCCATTACTTATTGATATCAAATTTTAAATTTTAATTTAAACTTTTAAATAGTCTTTCGGTAAATTTAAACTATTTAATAATTGTTGGGTAGTTTTAAATTATAAGTTTTTCATATATTTAAATATAATCTTTTTCTTCTTATTTATGCCAATGACGGCAGAGCTTCAAAAACAAAGTTTTGGTATCTAAAATAAAAAGTGCATACAGTATTTTACCAAAAATTCCACGGATTTTTTTCTTATAAATTACTCATTATTTCTACAGAGTCTCTCCTAAAGCACCTAACGTTAAAAAGGGAATACCTTCCAAATCAATATTTGAATTTTAGTCAGTGAAATAATGAAATTCATGTCATTATTTCATTAATCTCCTCGCATCCAATCATAGAACAATATTCGCTTACTTTTGGTCTACTTTTGATCTACTTTTGTGCTTATAATTACCATTATTTTGAATGGGCAAAAAAAGTAAATTTGCCACTAAATTATAGAGATGGAGTAACTTTGTCACTAAACTTTTTTATAAGTAAATTTTTCATTAATGTTTTTGTTGTGCGCAATTTTACCACTAGCCGTTAAATGGTAAGGATATCCCATTTGTTTAGAGAATAATCCATAACACAACTCTTAAATAAGATCTTGAAAGTATTTTCCTTAACCTTTAGCCACCAAAATTTTTCACAATACCTAAATAAGTCAAAACTATATGTTTGACCACACACCCTCATTTCTAATTTTTCTTGTTTTCACCTTCTTTATTATTGTGAAACAACCCTCCATTACCGCTTCCATCGATCCTTTATTTTAGAATTATAACACTTCTGGATTTAGTCTCACCCGCATCAATTAAACCCTATGTAGAAGAGTGGAGGTAACATTGGTGGCGAAAAGGATGGATGGTAACGAGGTGTATAGGGGTTTGTTGTAGCGAAGACAATAGTGAAAATAATATATTTAGAAACTTAGGGGTTATAGTATTAGGTAAAGAAAATTTGGAATGAAAACTTGCACTTTTTCATTATTTCACATTTGTCACATTAAGCAATTTTAATAGCCTGTGACAGATTTGCTCATAACATAAAACATTGATAATAAATTTGCAACTTTCAAGAAGGTTAATGAAAAATTTATTTGCAAAAAAAATTTTGTGGGAAAATTACTCTACCTCCCGCTAAACCCGTGAGACCTCCATACTCAACTTTTGGATCAATCCATGGAGACTTTCCGTAATTACTAAATCAGTCTGATAAACAAATTCATTTTCTTCTTTTGTTTTTTCGTCCTTCACTAAAATTCCATAAAACATATTCCCTCCATCTTATAAAGAATAAAACATTTCTCTGGATGTGAAGATTAAAATATATATAATTTATGATATTTTTTTTCTAATTTTTTCCATAAAACTAAAATTAAAAAAAAAATCTTTTTAAGTTTAGTGTAGTGAGAGTTTAAATGATGATTGAAAAAAAAAAATTTTTTTTTGGGTTTTATGTAGTGAGAGTTTAAATGAAAATTAAAAAAAATTATTTATTGAGTTTTGTGTAGTTAAAGTTTAAATGAGGGTAATAAGATAAATTAAAAATTAAAATTTTTCCAAGGAAAACCTTTCAATCTTTCTGGGATAACTTAAAAAGAAATAAATTTCATTATTTTTTGGACGGAAAAAATAATTCTCAGCAAATTAGAATTTTCAATCAGAAAAAGCCGGGGAATGCCTAAATGTACCAGTCGCGCCGAAACTTCCACAACTTGCATGAGTTCATCCTTTAGACATTAGACTCAGGAATCTGAGAAATTGTGCGAGTTGACAAAATTTAGGAACCACCCGTGCGTTTAGGGGGGAAAAAACAAAATAGGAGTAAATGATGTCTGGATGGAATGAGAAACGTAGAGAAAAACAGTAAGACCCGTGTGTGTTTTATTGTTGTATTGACATTAATATTAGTGATGAGTGTTAGAATTTAAAAAAAAAAAGAAGAAAGGGCCTATTTAAGGATTTTTTTTTTATATTCAAAATCAGCTAGTATAAGACTATTAGAATATGAAGAGGTACTGAAAGTAAGAGGAATGCCCGCATTTTGGTACCCAAAAGCCACCAAGCCTGCACCAAATGGCGTTATCGTTGAAAGAGGGGGACGGGAGAGGCTTTGAACTTAGGCAAGCTGGGTTCATGTCCCTGGCACTTTTTGCTACTTTACTGGTAGTGTAGGATAGGGATAACTTTTTTTAAGAGATTTGATTTCTATTATTAATAAATTATCTAAAACTGTAATATCAATTATAAAACCTACTTTGTTTTCTTTAACTTCATTTAAAAATAATGTTTAAAATTAGTGTTAGAGATTAGAATAAATTATCAATAGTTGTGCTTATAACCTAAGCTATTGTTAGATTAATTTTTTCCCGAACGGAGTCTTGAGCGGTCCTACCACTTGCGAATATGCAACAACGTTTATTCATATTGGCAGAGCTGTCTAAATTCAATTAATTAATGATATATTTATGCTAAAAGGTTAAATTATTAATTATCAAAGTTGTGTCATGGGTTTGAAAAAGTGAAAAATTTAGTCATAAAATTTTATTTTAGTTGTATTTTGCGACACTTTTATATTTTCTAGTACTTATTATAATAGGTACCCTAAAGCCTTTTGCTTGATATTATAATAAGTACTTATTATATAATAGTTGGATTAATTCCCGCTTATGATTCATGATTGTCATTGGCGCGAAAGAGTTTTTACATTTGGAAGCCGGGACTTTAAAACTTAGGCCTCATGCATCCCTTATCATTTGGTTATTTGGTTTTAACGGAAATCAAATTGTCCAAAAAATTCAGTTTTCAGTTATGTACATTAACAATAAACTGAATAAAGAGAGGAAATTGAAATAACTAAAAATTAAAAAAAAAATTGTTTTTTTTTATATTTCGGTGAACAGAACTTCATATACTTGCACCAAAATTCATTTTGTTCTCTTTTCAATTTTGAATCCATGGCACTAATCTATATACAAATAAATTTAGGATTCGAGGCCTAATTCACGTATAAATAATTTTTCATTTTCTATTATTTCCCCTTTTTTTCAATCAAGGCCCACTTTATAAAATAACTCAATAAGGCATATATTTGTTTATTTCTGTCACCGAATTTCTGAAACACCTAAGTGAAAACTACACTGGAAAAAATTAGTTATTCGGTTATAACTGAAAACTTATCATTTTTCTCATATTGACAATCAAAAATTGAAAAAAATAAACGGCAATTCAATTTTTTTTATTATAACCGAGTAGCTGCCCACCTATACATCCTAGCAACTGGGAATTTTTTTCAATTTGATATTAATTTCAAAATTTATTTATTTATTTTTTGTTTAGATCAATTCTCTGCATTGCCAAATATAAAATGGAGTCCCCGCCACCCAATTCAGGTAGCAACAAACACACTCGGCCTGACAATGGCTAGGGTTCAAATCCCTTCTCCCTCCTCTAATCTCAAATAATGTCATTAAATATTGGTTCAGTTGCCTTTAGATAAAAAAAAAGTAGACATTTCCTGTTCCCTATATTGTACAAATACATCCTCCAGACCTTATATTTGTATACATAATCTTGAGTACAAAAAAAAAAATAATAATAATAAATGGAGGTCACGTTTTTTTTTAACCTCAATTTGGCTAATTACAAAACCACCTCTAGGTTTGGTACAATCATAATTTACCACTTTCTATTTCAGAAAGAGACTTTGCCATTGTGAATACTTTTTTTTGCTAACAGTATATAATGTCATCTTTTCATATTTTAACTTACCTATCTCCCTCAAATTTAAACAATTTAATAATTGTTTGATAGTTAGTTAATACTTTACATTATCAAATTTCCATATATCTAATGAGAACCAGTATTTTTGTTTCTTATATTTTAGGGACTAGGGTGCAGGCTTTCAAAATAAAAGTATGTAAACTATAATTCATCCAAAATTGATAATTGAAGTTTTCTTTTGATAATTAGCATTTAATAAGGAATCATGTTTTTTTTTTCAATAAGGATCCGACAGCCAAGTGATCTGATTTAAAAAACAACTCAATAAGAAAAGTCAGTGATTAAATTCTTTATAATTCTTAACGATTCATTGATGTATAGTATACTGTCAACAAAAGATTGATCTAGGTTATTATAAAAATAAATGAGAAGATACCTTCGTTTGTCTTATATATTTTAGTTGCCTTTTATATATTGTATTTATAGCGTTTTTGTCTACAACCTAGCTATAGTTTAATTAATAGTATTTGCTAATTTGTTTCGTTATTTCAGATATAAAAGTTGCTCAAACCTTATATATACAGTCCCTACTACCTAGATCCCTCCATAATAACATCTTATTACTATTTTATTTACTAAATTCATAATTTTTCCTCCAGTAGTTAATTTTTGTTAAAAATTTTGAAAGTTTGAATTAATATGAATATATATTTTACCACTTGGTTTTGAAATATGTTATGAATATTGTATTTTTCCTATATTTTTAAGGAAGTAATCATAATGAAAGACAATAATTTTTCACACGATTTTAGAATGACGTATTTTTTAATATTTTTACAGACAAGATGAAAGCAAATAGCGTCTAATAATATAAGAATAATACTATTTACATACTTGCAAATAATACTATTTACATAGTTCGCCCTTTAACTTGTATACAAAAGCATTAAAAGATAAATTATCGTAAAACTGCGTAAAGAAATTGAAGGATGAAGTAATGTGACATGGATAGAATATGAGGCTTATTTGTAAAAAAATATGATTTTTTGTTTTTGGTACATGGGGCCTTCCTCATTTGCGCTCTACCTTATGTGTGCCTTTTTGGTGAAAAGACAAATATGCCCCTAATTAAAAAAAAATTGAAATTCTCATCTTCTTCTTTCTCGCCAATCGCATTGCCTGTGTCCCTCGCTCAGTCACCAGACAGTCTCCCTCGCTCATTCCTATTTTGTCTAGCACATCGATCGAGTTATAAGCATTAATATAAATAGGTTCGCATTCCCCTCTCCAACAAAGTCACATGAGCTCTTTCTTTTTCTTTCTTATTCTTCTTCTTTTGCATTTTTCTTTTATCTTCTTTTCCATCCAGGCAAAACACTTTTGTCTTTTTGTTTTGTCCCTTGGCACTGCTGCGTCTTTCTTTTTCTTCTTCTTCTTCTTTTTTGTCCACGTCTCAATTTTTCTTTTAACAAACGGTTCTAAATGGTTTTCAGTTTACTGTTTTGAGCAGTTTTAACGGCTTAACCTTAGTGTAATTGAATTGGAATCGGGACTGTAGAGATTAGCAGTGGTGGTAATAACAATAATAATAACAATAATAATAATAAGGAGTTTTCCGAAGATTGCCAACAGATAACCTTGAGATGTTAATGTGGACAGCCGCTGGCATCCACACGTGCGGTCAACTTTATTACACGTTGGGTCAACTTTGTTCCATATTGGGTCAACTTTGCCCACTCTAGATTCTTTGAAACTCAACAAAAGGGCAAATTCCTCAATGTATCCCTTAACTTATTTTTGTGTCATAAAATGGTACTTTTCCTTAAATTTATCCTATTGAAGTATCTTATCTCATATTCGTGTCTCAATTAGGTCTTTTCCATCAATTTTAAAATCAAATCAGATAAAAATTGCTTACATGGCATTAATTAAGACTAAAATAAATCTAAAATATCAATTTTAGTCCTCAAATGTTTTCATTCAAGAAATCTAAATCTTCCAAATGTCCTGAACATTAAGAACGATCTCCACTTTTAAAATATCTCCTTTTAGTCACAAAAACATCAAGAACGCCGGTGGCCAACCAATCTCTATCCTCGTTCAATCTCTCACGCTGTCTCCACCATAGGAATGAGTTGAAGAGGAAGAGAACTGATGGAGAAGATGGTGTTCTAATCTGGATTCGGTCTTAAAACCCAAACAAAACATTTCCCCATTCTACTCCAATTTCCCAAATGGAGTTTTATGGTTTTTTTCCTTCTTTAATTTTACCCCTTCGTCTTTCGTTTCTTGTCCAATTCTGAACTTATTTTCGCTCATAATCTCGATGCTTAAAGATCTAAATCTTTTGTTTTTTGTTTTTCCCAAATCAAATCAAATTTTCTCAAACTCTTCTAAAACCCACTACAAAATGAATGCGAAATCACGACTGAAAATAGTGACTGAAATTCAGTCGCTATGTGTTTCAGTCGATAATTAGTCGGAATTAAAAAGTTCACTTTTTATTGTGACTGATAGGTGACTAAAATTTTTAGTCGCAAAAATATCAGTCACCTTTCAATCAGAGATGTTTAAAAGATTTGATTGCAGTCGCCCTTCAGTTGCATTTTTAGATGCCAAAATTTGCCTCAATGGCCTTCTCAGTGGCTAAGTTGATTTAGAAGTTTTGAGTTTTTAGGGTTTAGATTTTCATAGAGTTTAGGATAAGTGTATTAGAATTTTTTTTTTTGTTTTAGGGTTTGGAAGTTTTTTTGTTTTTTTGTTCTTAAGATTTAGGGATATAGAATTAGGATTCAGCATTTTTTAGGGATTAAGGGCATAGATTTAGGGTTTGAGATTTTTCTTTAAGTTTTAGGGTTTGAAATTAGTATAGAATTAGGGATATTAATTGAATTAATTTAATATTAGGGTTTTGGGATTTATTTTATGATTAATTTATAGCTTTTTATGATTAATTAGGTTTGAGAATTTTTTTAGGGTTTAGGGATATATATATGGAATTAAGATGGTTTAAGAATATTTAATTAATTAAGTATTAGGTTATTGAAATCTAGGGTATGGGAATTGCATTTAGGGTTTAGGATTTAGGGTTAATGGTATATATAGATTATGTTTAAGGTTTAGGGTTAATGGTATAAATTAGGCTTAGCATTTAGGGTTTAATTAGGGTTTGTATTTAGGGTTTTAGGTTTAATTAGGGTTTAGGGTTTGCACAAGATTTGGGGTTTAATTAGGCTTTGTATTTAGGGTTTAGGTTTTAGGGTTAATGGTAGTTAGGTTTAGGGTTTAGGGTTTAATTAATAGGGTTTGTATTTAATGTTTAGGGTTTAATTAGGGTTTAGGTTTTAATTAGGGTTTGCATTTAGGGTTTAAGGTATAATTAGGGTTTGTTTTTAGAGTTTAGAGTTTAGGATTACTAGTAATTAAGGTTAGGGTTTAGGGTTTGATTAATAGGGTTTGTATATTTAGGGTTTAGGGTTAACAGTTGTTAGGGTTTAGTTAGGGTTTATGTTTTAATTAGGGTTTGTATTTAGGGTTTAGGGTTTGATTAGGGTTTAGAGTTTAGGGTTAATGGTAGTTAGGGTTAGGGTTTGGGGTTAATTAATAGGGTTGATATTTATGATTTAGGGTTTAATTAGTATTTAGTTTTTAATTAGGGTTTGTATTTAGGGTTTAGGGTATAATTAGGGTTTTTGTTTAGGGTTTAGAATTTAGGATTAATGGTAGTTAAGGTTAGAATTTAAGGTTTAATTAATAGGGCTTGTATTTAGGATTTAGGGTTTAATTAGGGTTTAGGTTTTAGTTAAGGTTTGTTTTAAGTATTTAGGTTTTAAGGGTAAAGAATTAGAGTTTAGGGTTTAATTATGGTTTAGGATTTAGGGTTTAAGGTTTTTGTGTTTGTATATAGTTAGGGTTTGGGGTTTTTTAAACCTTAATTAAACCCTAAACCATTTATAAAATCCCTAATTAAAACCTAAACCCTAATTAAAGCCTAAATTCAAGCCCCATTAATTAAATCTTAAACCTTAAACCTAACAGCCATTAACCGTAAAACCTAAATCATAATTAAACCTTAAACTCTAAATACAAACACTAAACCCTAATTAAACAATCCCTAGAGGGTTTAGGGTTTTACGATTTAGGGTTTAAAGTTTTTTTAAAGTTTAGATATATATATATATATATATATATATTAGGATTTTTTTAGGGTTTAGTATTTTTTTAGGGGTTAAGGTTTAGGGTTAATGGTAAATTAGGTTTAGGGTTTAAGATTTAGGGATATATAGAAATATAGTTTAGGGTTTGGGTCTTAGGGTTAAGGGATATAGAATTAGAGTTTACAGTTTTAGGTATTAGGGTTTAATTTAGGGTTTAAGGGTTAATTTAGGATTTACATGTTTAGAGTCGAATTAATTATTAATATATGGAATTGTTCTTATGGTTCATACTGCCCTGTATATGATATAATTTATTTATTAATTTTAAAATTTGAAATTATCTATATGGAGAAAATTTCATGAACTTATATATATTTATGATTGTACCACATATGTAATTATATTTATGTTTGTACACACACACACACACACACACACACACACACACACACACACACACACACACATATTCATACCTATATTTATGATTGTTCGATACATATACATATATATATATATATATATATATATATATATATATATATATATATATATATATATATATATATATATATATAACTAGAAAAATGATGAACATAGCAATTGAATTTCAACTACCCTCATGTATGAAGTGACTGTATTCATCTGGCTTTTGTGACTGAACTTGTTAGTTGAGGTTTAGTCGGATTATAGTCGGAGTTCAGTCACTAAGCAGTCGGAATAAAAAAGGCTCAGTCAGGTTGTAGTCAGAGTTCAATCGCTCCAATTACTTCTTTTCTACTTCCTTTCTTGTTTACCCGGTTGTTTCACTCATTTTAATCCCAACACTCTCATCATTCACTTTCATTTTTTGTCTTTCACTCTCATCTCCGTCTCTCATATCTTTCAACCTTCTTGCTCTCATCTCACTCTTATCTTTCATCTCCGTTAGCTAGTCCGCCACATCCATCGCATCGTTGTCCGTTCACCTTGCCGGTCGGCCATCCGTCATCGCTGCTGTCACCTAGCCTCCCCGGCCTCGCCGCCTTTGCCTTGGTCTTCTTTGCCTCAGCCTCACAGCGGTCGCTTGTTTCCTCCACCTTGGCCTTGATGTTGTCGCCTTGCTCTCAACCTCATCGCCGTCATGTTCGTCTTGACCTCGCCGCCATTGCCTCAGCCTCCTCTGCCTCATTCGTCTCTAGATCTGAGTATTAAATTTTTTGAATTACGAATTTTGAATTTTGTGACTTTTTAAATTTTATACTTGGGCATGTATGTTGACTTCTATATTAATATAAATGTATTTTATTTAAATTTTAATTTCATTATTTGACTATTTTATTATTAATAATTAAAATAAGTTAACATTCATACCAATTTAATCTAACTTTGAATTAAATAACAGGTGAAATAAATACCTAGTTAAATTACATAATATTAATTAAATATTAATCATATTAAATATTAATGTATTTATTTAAAAGATAAAACTGTTGTGGCAGTTACTAATATAATGACTGAAGTAGTTAGTTGCAAGGTTTAAAGCAGCTTACAATTTTTGTGACTAATTCTTGACTGAAAGTTTCAGTTGCTTTCACTAATCAAGATTCAATCGTGAAAAAATTGTGACTTGAAAAAATGTGATTGCCATTTGCAGTTTCGAAGTAGTCGCTTTTGGGCAATATAGCAATTGAAATACGACTGAATTTTTAGTCGTGATTTTACATATGTGTTGTAATGACAGCTTCATGAACCATATGATAGGGAACCTAAGTCAAATGGTTGGCTAGTCAATGGACAATTATGAGGGAATCTTGGTTCTTCCCTGTGGCGGTTGGCAAGTTAATCGACGGTTTCTTCCTTCCACCAGTTGTTCATGGACCTCTACAATGAAGCTTGTAGGATGATTTTTTGTCCTCATATATGAGAAATGGAATACCTTTGTTTGGGTTTCCTAAAATCTAATCCCATGCTGATTGTTTGTCTTCATATCTAAGAAATGGATTCCAGCGATGGTAGAGCTACCGTGGCAGCAGTAGAATTATCCTTTGGTCCTCTTTTGTTGGAAACAATACATCAGGCCAAGGAATCTCAATTCCTACATCAACCTGAAGGGGGATTTGATAAAGAATAAAAGTTGATTGCTCGATGTGATTCGCCGATGACAGAGGCCTTTAATGCTGGGGAGGAGATGAATTGACTCCAGAAGAAAAAGAATTGACCTCAAACTCATCTCCCTCTTAACCAACATAGAAGTTGTCTCTCATGGATCTGTTAATTTTTTCGTTTTCCCAACGAAGTTTCTATGAAATTCGACAGGTAAGAGGGTAGGAGTTGAGGGAGAGAGGAAGGTCAGAAGTACTAATTGGAACTTGAAACTTACAAGTTTAAGGTTTAGGCTTATTAATTATAAAAGTTTGAGAACCAACACTGTCATTTTAAGATTATTTTAGCCTTAATTAATATCATGTCAGCAATTTCCATATGATTTAACAGTTTGATATAATGGGAAGGACCAAATTGGGACGCGAAAGTAAGGTAAGGTACCATTTTAAAACATAAAAATGAGTTAAAGGACCCCTGGTAGGATTTACCCTTAAAAAAAAGTGCAATCCGTTCATATTTGCCAAGGGTGCAATTAAAAGTAAAGAAACACCAGTTAATTAAGGTGAATAACCTCAAGAGCATGGTAAAAAGCTACATTAATATCCTCAGTCATCCATTTCTCTTAGATATTGAGTGCAACATTAGATTGAATGTCTTACCAACAATGATGACAATAACATAACAATGGCCCATTCAAAATTGTACGTGTACAAAATAGTGGCCAAAAAACCCCTGTTTGATTCTGGATAGTGGTCAATACAATTATGAGTAACTTTTCTGTAGACCGGGTTTATATCGTGCGCTATCCTTAAAAAATATAATAATTGTCATTTTGACCCCATTTCTTAGAAAAGTAAGCAATCATGCCCTCATGAAATATAATAGATTTTTCTTTTTCCGCAACCTTAGGACAAACTATTTAGTTGGGTAGCATGGCTGATATTTTAATTTTGGGGGAAGCTGGGCAATGGATCGAATGCCAACGATCCCCCTTTTCATTTTTTTTTTAAATTTTGTTTTCTTGTTCTTCTCTTATTCTTCTATTTCTTTCTTTATTTATTTTCATTTTTTTCTTTGTTTAGTTTTGTTGTATATTTACCTTTTCCATTTTTATTTTCTCATCTTTTTCCAGTTTCCCTTTTTTTTTCTTCTTATTTTAGTATTATTTCAAGTTTTGTCTATTGTTTTATTTCATGTTTTACTCCTTATTTTCTTAAAATATTTTTTTTCACCTTTTTTTACTTAGATTTATGATATTATTCTTATTTCTTCTTGTTCTTTTATGTCATATGTCTACTTTTCCATTTTTTTATTTTCTACTGTTTGTTCTTTTGTTTCTTCGTGCTTATTCTTTTAGAATGGTATGTTTATTCTTTTAAAAGGTATTGTTTATTCTTTGAGTAGGCATTGATTGTTCTTTTTTGTCTTCGTGTTTGTTCTTTTAGAAGAAAATGTTTGTTTTTTATTACTTAAGTGTTTGTTCTTTTGATGAGATACTGTTTATCTTCTTTTATGATGTGTTTATTTTCTGTTATTTTAAAAGCATTCTTTGCTCTTATAGAAGGGCATGCTTGTTCTTTTACATTTTCAAGCATTGCATAAATTACTTGTTCTTTTGTGTTTTGGTATTTATACTTACGGGCCTGTTTGTTCTTTTAGAAAGCAATGTTTGTTTTTTCTTGTCTACATTTTTGTTCTTTTAGAAGGCATTGTTTATTCTTTCTTTTACATGTTTATTTTTTATTACTTAAGTGTTTGTTCTTATAAAAGGCACTGTTTGTTTTTATACATGACCATTTTTTTGTAAACTTCTTGTTCTTTTGTTTTCTAGTGTTTATTCTTTCATAAGGGTATGTTTGTTCTTTTAGAATGACATGTTTATTCTTTTAGAATGCATTGTTTGTTCTTTCTTTTACATTTTTATTTTTTGTTACTTAAGTGTTTGTTCTTATAGAAGATGCTGTTTGTTCTTATACATGACTCTGTTTGTATAAAATTCTTGTTCTTTTTTCTTCTGGTATTTGTTCTTTCATAAGGGCATGTTTGTTCTTTTAGAAGACATTGTTTTTTCTTTCTTTTACATATTTAGTTTTTGTTACTTAAGTGTTTGTTCTTATAAAAGGCACTGTTTGTTCTTATACATGACCCTGTTTTTATAAACTTCTTATTCTTTTGTCTTCTGGTGTTTGTTCTTTCAGAAGGGTGTGTTTGTTCTTTTAGAAGGCATGTTTGTTCTTGTAGAAGGCATTATTTGTTCTTTTTTTTACATGTTTATTTTTTGTTACTTAAGTGTTTATTCTTATATAAGGCACTATTTGTTCTTATACATGACCATGTTTCTGTAAACTTCTTATCTTTTTATTTTTTTGTGTTTATTTTTTTAGAAGGGTATGTTTGTTTTTTTTAGAAGGGCATGTTTATTCTTTTAGAAGACATTGTTTGTTCTTTCTTTTACATATTTATTTTTTGTTTCTTAAGTGTTTGTTCTTATAGAAGACACTATTTGTTCTTACACATAACCTTGTTTCTATAAACTTCTTGTTCTTTTGTTTTCTGGTGTTTGTTCTTTCAGAATGTATGTTTGTTCTTTTAGAATGGCATATTTGTTCTTTTAGAAAACATTATTTATTTTTTTTTCCTTCGTGTTTGTCATTCTGAAATCAAAAGTTCATTTTTTATAAACCATCCCATTTATCCATTTTAGGAATATTCCAATTTCTTAATTTCTTTTCAACATATTTGATTAATATAGTTTGTGAGTTCTTCATTGTTCTATTCCCCATAATTTCTTCTTCCTCTTGTCTCTTTGAAACAGACTTAGTTAAATTTCTAAAAATTTTATCCATTAGTAATTATCAATTAGTATTAATATATTTATTAGCTTATTTGTCAACGTTTTACACAATCTTACTATCTTTTCACATCAACTATGGGTCTTACAATTGCTACGCAACTTGGGTGATATTCTAAAAATTTCCTAACAATAATATTTAATTACTAGTAGGAGAAAAGTTTTGAAAACTTGACCATTCCTTGAATCAAAAAAATGAGACAAAAATTAAAATTTAGGGACTAAGTTGTACATAAAAAATAACTTTGAGGAGGTGGTTTACGCGTGCGCCGGGCGCACAGAAGAATCAACCTACAATTATATGCACACATAATAATGGCCACAAAAATATGGAAACGCACTCTTCAAGCCTAACCGCAAACATCCATCTCCACTTGCCTTGCAAGTAATATATAAGAGTTAAACTTTAAAGAGCGAAACCGGCTTGGGACTAGAGCCCCAGATTGGGAAGATAGACCTAGAATTTTGAGCGGTAGTTTTTAGCCAATGCAGCCATTTTCTAAGGATAAACCATCTAATAGTCAGAGAAGGAACTCTATGCTACTGGTCACACGTGTGGGACAAGCTGTTCCTTGTGAGCTTGTGGACCAAGAATTCAGCTAATAGCCACCATCTAGCCCCACAAGTTTGTTCTCCAAAGTTAGTCATTTGTCAAAATATCAAATGACAAGGATGATGAAGAGCCATACCAGAGAGTGGAAAGAGATCATCATTGTAGATAAAAACAATCCAACTAGGTCCCAAAGATTCAAGATTCCTCTTACTGTTGTCCTTAGGAAGCTGACATCAGTAGTAAGGTGATGGTAACGGTCAAATTTGGCAAGTGCATGGTTTCGATCAATCAGTTACGTCCCAAGCTCCAGCAAATTTGCTAGCTTCCCCTGTAATATTCCCAAACGTCCATTGACCTGTCAACATTTACTTTTTCCTAGTGCAACAGGGGCCCTACCACCACAAAACTTTAGAAAACTTACAATTATTCTCTGAGGTATGCCCTAACCTACAGTTTGCCCCCCTCTATTTTAAGAAACCTACAGTTTACCCCAGTATTTTCTACACTATCTGATAACAACTTCTGAAACTATATTTAAATTATACGATAATTATCTTCTAGTAATTTCAATCCATTTAGTATTTTTTTCATAGTTAATAAATATTTTAAATTATCAGTTTCTCCTTTATGTAAATGTATTTTTTTCTCTCTATAATTACATATTATTATTTTTTAAATGTTAGTTGGTTGTGCAAAAAATATAAAAAATCTTAAAATTATTAGAAAATTAATATTAGATAGTTTAAAATAAGGTTTCAAAAGCTGTTGTCGAACCCTGCAAAACAGATAAGGGGTAAAGTGTAGGTTTTTTAAAATAGAGGGGACAAAGTGTAGGTTAGACTAAACCATAGGGGGGTTTTTGTCATTTTTCCCAAAACTTTTAGTGTAGATCAACTTGAGGCAAAAAATAAAAAATAAAAAATAAAAAGTATGCGTTTCGTTATAGCAGAGAACTCCATTGCCTATAAATACCATGCAAGCGATCGTACCTTCTCACAGCCTCGAGATAGAAAGTGTCGCTTGACATTAGATAGATCTTACCAGGCAACTGAAAAATGGCTTTCACCAACACAAAGTTTTTGGTTCTCTGCTTGATTAGTTTATGGTTTTGGATTAATGCCTCTTCCCTTGTGCTAGATGAATCTGTCGTTGCTGAGAAGTTCAATCAATGGATGACTCAGCATGGCCGGTACTATGCACAGAAAGAAGAGGAGGAAAGGCGTTTCCAGATATTTAAGGCCAACCTGGAATTCATAGAAAACTTCAATAATATGGGAAATCAGAGTTACAAGTTAAGCACAAACAAATTTGCAGACATGACAAATGAAGAATTCCTAGCATCATATACAGGATATAAAACCTTAGGGTCATCGGAAAGTAATTCATTCATGTATGAAAATGTGACCACTATCCCACCTACCATGGACTGGCGAAAGAAAGGTGCTGTCACCAAGATAAAGAACCAAAATGACTGCGGTAAGAAAAATATACATCTACTCCGCAAGCATTTTATTATTCTTTTTATGTTCTAAGCTAATTCTTACTTGGATTTTGGCAGGGAGTTGCTGGGCATTTTCAACTGTCGCAGCTGTGGAAGGAATCACACATATCAAAACAGGTCGCTTAATCTCACTCTCGGAGCAACAACTAGTGGATTGCGTGAAAAAGAATGATGGCTGCCGTGGTGGCTGGATGCACAACGCGTTTGATTACATTGTGAAAAACAAAGGAATCTCTAGTGAGACAAAATACCCCTATAAGGGAACAAATGGCACCTGTAAATCCGCAGGAGCAGAGGCCAATATCAAAGGTTATGAAAACGTGCCTCGATTTAATGAGATGGCACTGCTGAAAGCTGTAAGCATGCAACCTGTGTCAGTGGCTCTTGATGGATCTGGACCTTCCTTCTGGTTCTATTCTGAAGGTGTCTTTACAGGACCTTGCACAACAACTTTGAATCATGCAGTCACAGTTGTTGGCTATGGCACCAGTGCAGATGGGGCCAAGTATTGGCTGGTAAAAAACTCATGGGGTGAGGATTGGGGTGACGGTGGATACATGAAGATGAAAAGAAATGTTGGTGATCCTCAAGGTCTTTGTGGCCTTGCAAAGCATGCTTCATACCCAGTTTCTTGAGTCACAATCATGTTCCCAGTATTTAGATAACAGCAACCTATGTTACCCAGTGATCTAGCCATGGAGTTCCATCGACCTCTAATAAGTCTAGCCCAGTCTAGTTATTAGTCTCAACAATCACGCTGGCATGCAGGAACCACTAGAAATTAAATTCTGCAAGCCAAGTTTAGTTTGCAGTCCAGCTGATATAGCTATTGTGTGCTCAAATAAAATGACTTGCATAGTTGCATGTCAAAATGTCTCAAGTCCTAATAGTTATTTATCATTTTTTCTTTGTTGGGAAAGTGTCAGTGAACTACTATATAGAAACAATCATTTCTCGAGTTAATCAGTGTCAGGATCATCACACCACTTACTAGATGTTTAAAATTAGCAAATGAGCAAGAACTGAGCATGCTAAGATAGCACCAAGCAAAGGCAGTCCCAGCTGAAAGTTCCCCAGAAGAGCTTCATTGTGTTTTGGGAGAATCTCCAAGTTTGAACAAGATGGAAACTCCCTGCATGAATCAGAAGCAAGGCGGCTTTGGCTATGCTGGCATGGTCCGTGAATAAGAGCAGAATGAAAAATAAAGGCTTAAATGCCAAATTGACCATCAAACTTTTAAAAGTACCAAATTTAATACTGAACTTTACTTTTAAAACCAAATTTACCACCACTGTTATTTTTTTCCATCAAATCACAAGAAAAATCACATTTTTGGTCCTTCATTTTTCATGTTTCTTTTACTATTGTCCTAACTTTGCATATCTAACAATCATGCTATCCTCCTCAACAAGTCCAGCACCAACTTCAATTCTAGTTGTAGCTGGCATACTTTCTTTGAAGGCCTCCCTAGAGTCATTAATCGCACATTAAGCTTTCTTCATTTTCGAAACTTGTTTCTTGATATGTTTGAAATTTAACAGTTTTGATCTTACTTTTATCGATGAATGCCTAATCCTAGAGCAGCTAATTCTAGCTGAAACAGCCAAATGATTAACCTTTAGAATCTTACCAATTTTTCTTCGTTTATCCCCAATCTCAACCAAGGTGTTAAATACCGTTACCGCTAGGTATACCGCACCCCGAATTTTTAAGGTATACCGCATGGTATACTGTGTTGCATACCGTTGCCCTTTTTGCAAAAAAATAAAAGTTAGAATATTATTTTAAGATGACATAATTGTTTAATAATTTATTTTTACACATTTTATATGTATTCTAATTTTTCTCATCATAATTTATCAAATATAAATAAAATATATATGATAGAAGATATTCAGTTGGAGTAGCATACACTAGAAATCCTATTAGGAGATATTGTTCAACACCGTAGGAACCTTTAAGCTGCTACCACCCATTAAATTTTTATATTAATTAAGAAAAGTAACAAAAAAAAAAATAAAAGTAAATGTTTATTTTATGATTCGTGTATTATTTATATTTTAATGTTTTAAATATTTATGATATTTTTTATGTAAAATGGAAAAAAATAGTTGTGAAAAATAAAATACTGTAGTACATATCACGCAGTATTTGTGGTATACCGTGATTTTTTTTGATAAAATACATATAAAAAGTGAGCAATATGCGGTATACCGTGAACGTGATAAAATGAAAAAACGTGAAAACATTTGTACCGTGTATCCGCAGTAAACGGTATACTGTGTGGTATACTGCGGTATTTAACACTATAATCTCAACAACATCAACTAGAAATTATAAGCAAAAACACACAGAGCTCCAGTTTATGGTAGTAACCTATAATTGCAATTTATATTATACATTGGGGAAAAAAAATGAAATGATAGCATTTAGGAAGGTACTTTGTGAAGGTATGGCGACGGAGCAGGAGCTGGCTGGCGTTGCTGGCGGGGATAGTCTTTTATCACTTGAAGAAGATGGCACAACCATTAGATAAACAATGTTAGGGCATTCGTAAAAGAAACATGAAAAATCAATGACTAGAACTGTTATTTTCACATTCAATTTGAAGGTCACTTAACGGTGTAATGGTAAATTTGGTATTTTTTTGTAAGTTTAATAGTAAATTTGGTCTCAAAAGTAAAATTCAGTATGAGATTTAGTACTTTTGAAAGTTTAATAGTAAATTTGGTATTTAAGCCAAAAATAAAAGACCACATGTAAAGAAGATATTTCCCAAGATCAGTTAAATTATGCAATGATCTTTGCCTGATGCCACATTTACCTGTTACAATTTAAGGGTAATAAGCGACACTTATGCCGTTTCCCATTATTCGGGTTGGACTTGGGGCAGAGTAGGGATGGCAAAATTTGACCCGACCCGATAACCTGACCTAACTCTTTTGAACCCAAGCCCAACTTAACTTGATTTGACAAAAAAGTCAACGACCTGAATATAACTGTATCTAACCTGACCTAAACCCAAACTTGATTAAAAGGATACCCGAGCCTGAATGACCCAAACCCTAAATGACCTGAGTCTAAATTACCTCGAACCTGAAATGACCCAAACCCGAGACTGACATGACTCGAACCTAAGATAACTCGATGACTAATCCCAACAAGACTCGATTTTAACCCTCACCCTAAACCTTAACTTTCCTCTTTCATTATCTTCCATATTTAATAAGTCCTAAATATATAGGTTTCAATGCGTAGTAACTTCCATTTTTTTAGACTTTCATATTCAATATATCTCATATTTAGAAATGGTGACTTTCGTAATTAGTAACTTCTATTTTTTTTGTACTTTCATATTTAGTAAGTCTCATATTTAGAGAGGGGACTTCCATATCTTGTAGTTCCATTTTTTTCATCAATTATTTGTGTTTAGTAATTCTCATATTTTGAGAGGGGATTTCCATATTTAGTACTTTATCCGTCCCACTTTCTTTGCTCCATTTGATTTTTTTGCTAGTTTGATTTGAATTTATTTATATTATTATTTATTAAAAAAATTTAAAAAATATATTTAAAAACTATAGGTCTTGATTTATCATTCATATATATAAAGGTTTTTCATTTATGTGCTAAAATGTGGAAAATAAAAAGTCATAGATTAATTGCTGAAAAGTGAATGGTGCAAAGAATTTAGGACGGAGGGAGTAAATTCTATTTTTTGGGGACTTCTATATATTACAAGTATCATATTTGGGGAAGAAACTTTCGTATTTAGTTAGTCTCATATTTTGATTTTTCCAAAAGAAGTAATTTTTATATTTAGTAAGTTTAATAATCTTAATAGGCAATTATTGAAATTACAACATTCTTCCTTAAACTTTTAAGTATAGTGTAATAAGTACCTGAATTTTAAAAAAATACATTTCAGTCACTTATAATAATTACAACATGGAACTTTTATTGCACTTTCACAAAAAATTTTCAAATTTTGCAGTTGAGTCACTAATAGTGAACTTGATTTAAATTTTATAGTAATTTCAAAAAAAATTCATCAAAACATAAGCATAGCAAAATTGTCGTAGTATATGTTTGGGTGATAGTTGGATGAAAATCTGAACGACCTGTACAATTATAGTTAAAGGTTATGAGTTTAGAAAAATAATCAAATATTACTAACAATGTTAAATTACTTAAATATGTACTAAACTATAATGAAAAATATTTTTATGAATATTTTAATTAAATATACTAAAGAAATTAATTTAATTAAATCACAAGAAAAATTGAATTTTTTTATTTAAAGTTTAACAAAAAAAAACAAATTCGATTCAATCATTTTGGCCTACGCACAAGTAACCTGAGCGAACACAAAGGTAGACCTGAATTTGACCCGAAACCTAACCTGAAGTTATTCGAGACTAAAACTGACCTGACCTGTAGTGAACCCGAACCCAAATAAACTCGACCTAACTCAACCAAAACCCAAATAACCAGACCTAGACCTGAATTTATGCTAACCTGACTAGACCCAAACCTAAATGACCTGATCCAAATCTAACCGACCTACTCAATTGTTATCTCTAGGGCAGAGAAACAACAGATACACAGAATGTTGATGCTTCAGCACAGCTTTTCCACTTATGATTTTGACTCTTGGACAAAGCCATTGGTCTAAGCCATAGACTTCCACGAACTTTTCCTCTTATTTAGGTGAAGAAGAGCTTCACTATCTCTTACCACAAAGCCTCATCTTCCCTCATTGGTACCCAAAGTATCTAAGCCACTGGCCAACTACAGTCCTAGCAACAGCCCAGCTGTAGAAGGCCTAGCCAACATAACTAGGAACTGCAAAGCTTACTGCTCTTATATTACTCTGATACTAAAAGAAACTTCACCCACATCCAAATGAGCTCTAAGAAGCGAAATTTCAGCATTCACCCTGACCCATTGCATGGAAGATCAAACAAAATGATTGTTGGATTTGTTCCATTCATTGCTCACATTTATTTGATTTTGATGATAACAAAACATATTTGTTTTATGTGTTTCAAAGCTTTACCTAAAGATTTATACATTGGTTTTTTATTGATAAAGTTTTGATCTTTGGAAGGAAAATTATTTCATAAGTATATTTGAAGTATTTATGTTGATTCAAGCATTGCTTGTGAAAGAAGAAATCATTTTGGAGAAAAATTCATTGAAGTTTGAAAGTTTGAAAGTAAGAAAATCCTGGAGCTACAGTTTCAACAGGATGAAAATGTTTCAACGTGTTGAAACTGGAGCCGGTTTTCGAACTCGAGAGCATTTTACTTCTGGACAAGAAAATCATTCGAGTGAAAATTTTTCAACCGAGTGAAACTGGAGCGATTTTTCGAACCTGAGAGTATTTTGGTTCTAGAATAGGAAAACACTCGAGTGAAAATTTTTCAACCGGGTGAAACATTAATTCTAGACTTGCGCGTGATTTTTCGGTTCAAAAAATCTTTAAAAATTAATTATAAATTCATGCCACATCAGATTTTCACGTGTATAAAGTGCTGACAACTCATTAATTACCAATATAGCCGTTGGAGGTCAAACCTTGGATTTTGTTATCAGACAGAATTTTCAACCGAGTGAAAATATTTCACCCGGGTGAAACTGGCCAACAGACACAATTTCTTGTCAAAATTGACAGCAACGTTCACCAGATTTCAAGAGGACTTTTCTGATCATTCCAACGGTTCTTTAACATCTCTTTGGCCCCCAAATGAGCATAAATACATGGAGAAACATCTTGGAAATAATTCTTGGCAACTATAAAAGAGAATCCATCATCAAAGAGCTCAAACTTGATATTTGCCTAGAACTTGTGCTTTCACTTGTATATCTAGCTTGAGTGCTATTTTGTGAGCTTGTGAGTTTGTAAACATTTCAAGTCTTAGAATCTCTTGAGTGTGGAGTGATTTCTAGTGAGCCTTGAAGAAAACTAGGGAGTGGTTTCTAGTGAGCCTTGGAGAAAACTAGAGATTGGTTGGGTGTAAACCTTGCAGAAAACACCATTGTAATCTTGATCAAGAGATAGTGGAGGAAATCTCAAGTGGGCAAGCTTGAGGAGAGGACGTAAACTCCGATTGGTGGAGTTCAACCTCTATAAATCCCGGTGCATTCTTTCCTTGTCTCTCTTTATATTTTGCTTTATATTTTCCTTATACTTGCTTAGTTTGTTCTTAATTTTTGGTTAAGTAAATTTAGTTGTTAAATTTGATTTTGCTAAAGTTTTTAATACAACCAATTCACCTCTTTCTTGGTTGCACTTGGGCCAACAATGCTTATAAACATCAGAAGACTATTCCTGGTTATCTTTCAGTAGGAGTAACCGGCAAAATATAAGGCCTCTGAAACAAACCTTACCATTCTTCGGCTGGATTTCTGGTTCAAACGTCTCTTTGAACAGTTGATTGAAATTTTGGATTTCACACTCAATCTAGTTGGGATCACTGCGATTGAAATATTCAAACCGCTAAAAAAAAAAAAAAGGTTAATCAATCGAAGTAAAACAAGAAATCGAAAATCCACCATTCTGAAATATCACCAAGCATAGAAAGGGGAAGCAAAATTACTTGGCTGAAATGTCGACGAAAAGAGGAACAAAGGACGGAACCACTGAAACGGAGCTTCTGGCACTGGTTTCTGGGACCGACCAGCAGGAGAAAGATCAAAGGATGCACTTAGCTTGCCTCTGCCCGGCCTGCCCAGTGCCCATGTCCTACTTCTATTGATCTAATATATATTATAAAAGCCGGATAGGTTTCAGGTAAAAAATGACATGCATGTGACATATATTCAATTTAGGTAAGAAATTTAGTACTTATTCTCTCTTACTATCTTTACTCCATTAGATTTTTTTAAATAGTTTGACTTAAATTTATTTATATTATTATTTATTAAAAAAATAAAAAATTATATATTTAAAAACTATAAGTCTTAATTTATCATTCATATATAAATTTTTTTTATTTATATACTAAAATTTTAAAAATAAAAAAATTATAAATTAATTATTAAAAAAATTTATAACAGATGAAGTATTATTTATACCAATATCCCAATAATGCCCTTGACCCAGTTCTGCAAGCTTAAAACGGATTCAAATTCAAATTTCAAAATGTGTAAAGGAAAGTAGTTTTCCGCAATATGGCGAATCAATTATGGTTGAATTATTCTTGGTCTCCATTTTTATTCAAAGCAAACAAAGCATCTTCTTAGTGCTCTTCCTCTCACCCATCCTTCATCTAAATCTCGTATCCCATAACTGATTCCCAAAGCCCCCTAGCTTCCTTAAGGCCATGGTGGTGTGGTTACTATCCTCTTATTATCTGGCGGTCATCTCATTGACCCTAATCAGATCAGCGCTATCATGCCTTCAAATATAAGACAACTTTCATTTCATCTGGGCCTTGATCTATTGGGTCGAAGATGCTGGTGGCTGCTTCCGCCATCTACTTCTTGAATCTCTTGGCGATGTTCTCATCAATCGACTTTACCACGACACTATAGGGTACTTATTCCTTTCTCTCTCCCCATGGTGATAATATTATTATGTTTCTCGACTTTGTTTTATTTGTTCCAACTTTTTTTCTTGGAGTCAAAATTTTTAGGGGAAATATGCTATTCCCTCCGTTTTGTATTAATTAACTCTTTTATCTTTTTTTTGTTGAAGTTTGACTTAAATATATTTATATTAATATGCATTGAAAGAAATTCTTGACAATTATATTTAGAAACTATAATTTTTAAAGTTTCATTTTCATATAAAATATTCATATTTTTATGTAATAAATTTTAAAAATAAAATAAAATCATATATTAATTGATGTGAACAATAAAAATGTTAGTTCTTGTGAAATGGAGAGAGTATATGTTTTCCGAATGCATATAATGCACAAAGGACCTGGGTCCTGTTCAAGGTGTTTAATAGCATTATTCGCTAAATGTACCACACCTCATATTTTTAAGGTATACTATATGGTATACAGAGTCACATACTGTTACCGTTTTTATAAAAAAAAATAAATATTATAATATTATTTTAAAATAAAAAAAATTAAATAAATTTTTTTTGCACATTTTTATATGTATTCTAATTTTTCTCATCACAATTTGTCAAATATAAATAAAATATATATAATAGAAGATATGTTTTACACAAAAAAAAATAAAAAAATGTTATATATAGAGCAAAATAAATATTACTTAACAAAAAAAATTAATTTATTGATACAAGAGAAAAAGAGAAACAATACTTAATAATAACAATACATTCACTACAAGAGATAAGTGATGGAGCAACTGAAACTAGCGATTGAATTTCAATAGCTAGTTAGTCGCTAGCTTGTGGGTCATGTGATTATTGTGACTAACCAGCGACTGAAATTTCAGTCGCTAATTTTAAGCTTTTAGTTGCTAGTCAGTCATACATTTTATATTACTTTTTTGAATTAGTTGCTATTCAGTCGCTAATATGATTCAGTAGTTATCTCAGTCACTAAAGCAAATTAAAAACTTCGGCTCCGGTCTCTCCTTCCTCATTTCTCCTTTTTCTTCCTCCTTGATTTCTCCTTCATCTTCTTCTTCCTCAACTCCAGCCTTTCATTCCTTATTTTGCCTTCTCCCGCCTCTTTCATCTCTCCTTCCTTTTCTCCTTCCTTCAGCTCCAGTCTTTCCTTCATTTCTCCTTCTTCTTCCTCCTCATTTTCTAATTAATAATATTATGTTTAGATTCTATATTTATTTTAATTGAACTTTTTTATTATTACAATTCATTATCGCATTTAGTATATTTCATTTACACACACACACAGTAAATATCTCAGCAATTAATTTTTTTCAAAAAAAATTAAATCAGTAATAGAGACTAACATTTCAGCCACTATTTTGCTATGGTTTAAAAATTGTGCAACTGAATCATTCAGTCGCTAGTTAGTCGCTAGCCACCTAACAACTAAAGTTTTCACAACTGACACATTTTGTCGCTAGTCAGTCATAACTAGCGATTGAAAGTGACTGTTTCCTCAATTGATATCCTGCATTTGTGTTTTAGTGATTTTCTAATACCACATTGAGTTCCTAGGTGGCTTAAAGTATGATATTTTGATGTAAAATGACTAAAAAAATATCTCACCTGTCCACGAAAAATATAATACCGTGATACATAACTCACGGTATTTGCTATATATCAAGGTTTTTTTTGACACAATGTACATAAAAAGTGACCGGTATGCAAAAATACTATATTATACAGCAATATTTTGTGCGAGAAAATAATAAAATGTGAAAATATTTGTACTGTATACTTACAGTAAATGGTATACTGTAGTATTCAATTCCATGGTCCTATTCGACAAATTGGAGGTTGCTTTTTCTTTTATGTATCGTTATTGTTGTCAGCAACAAGGCTAATGACACTTGTGCTTTCAAGTTTGTTGTTGAGGTACTCTACTTTTGTTGTTTTAGATTTTTGTTACTGCCCAGTTGGGATTCCAAGCATTCTTTGTTCACCTGATTTCTGTCCACGTGACCTCTTTCAGTTGATTTGCATATTCATATTTTTTTAATGATTGATTCTTTTTCTATGAGCAGGTTTTTGTCATTTCTCTTACTGCCAGTTTATTTTGTTTTTCATATTTTAAAATGTAGTTAGAGATGATTTTGGCAAGTTCAGATGCAATGATATATTCAGATGTACAAGAGTACTTATATTGGTCACCATAGCTATTTGGACTTCAGCAAATCCTATCACTTTCTTAGTTTGTGGAGAGACGGATCTTGAAGATCATAAGAAGGTAAGATGTAAAAAATGGAATAGCAAAGCCAATGTTTTTGAAATTCTTTTAGTTGTGTTAATAATGGTTCAATGTGCATTTGATCACATGATGCCGCAATGAAATGATCCCGTGTCTCTTTGATCTTTAACATGTATGTTGTAGTTTTTAGATTCCAATCCAATAAGAATGCTTTCAGCTGCTCTAAACATAATTCTATGTTAGAAGTACTTTTTTTTTTTACCGGTGTCACCATTTTTCATCAGCTTCAGGAATTTGTGATCCAGGATTCCCCTGTTGCAAGCAATTTTTAGTTTTTTTGTTAGCTTTTGCTTTTCTTTTATTCATTCTAGAACTTTCCATTTGTTACTGTGGCAACGTCGGGTTTTCTGGAGTCGCCACCAATCTGTTTCACTTAGGTCGATTGGTCACCTTAAAATTGGTCTGCGAGAGTTCGGGGATTCGGGAGTACGGTTACGTTAAAACAACTTTATTAAAATTCCCAAAAATTGGTACCTTAGTTGATTTCAATTTTGTTTTGCTTTGCTTTAAAAAAATATTCAGTTAATTTTCAAACTAGAAATTTTAACTGAATTAATCGGATGTGAATTTTTAAATTAATATCGGTTTAAAAATCTTTAGTAATTAATTTGTATAAAAATTTGATATTTCCGAACCATGGACTCTGCCGAGTCACCCGGACACGGAAGTTTTAATTCCGAACCATAGACTCTGCCGATTCACCCGGACACGGAATTTGACGAAATTTTAAATAATTTAATCCATATCGTAAAATATGAATTTTTATCTTTATATTTATTTTTATTCAATTTAAAAAAATTGATATTTTCCAAACCGTGGATCCTGCCGGATCATCCGGATATGGAAATTAAATTTTTAATTAATTGTTTATTTAATGAATTTTAGTCATAATTTTTATTGGATTTTATTATTATTTTATTATTTTTCTTGAATTTTTAATTATTATTACTTTAAAAATATATTTTAAAAAAAACAGAATTGATTTTTTGTTGTATCTTTAGAATTATTCAATTATGATTTTTTAATAATTTTAATAAAAGGTTAATTTTTTTAAAGAAATAAAAATTGATGTTTCAAAATAATGAAGATTTGAAATAATGAAGGATGGGGATTTTTGTTTGAAAAAGATTTTTTTTGATAGTCTTAAAAATGAAGAAAGTTAATTATTCACATAAAAACTTCTCTTTTTCTTTTTCATTTATAATTAGTTATTATTTACTTATTTATTTTATTTATTATTAAATAAGTGAAATAAATTTTATCATGAAGTAAAAATTTTGGCATAAAGGAAAATTAAATAAAGTAAAGTAAAGGGGAGGTTTTTTTTTTTTAGTTTAGACATAAAAAAAATGCATAAAATAACACATGTAAACATATAAAGGAATATTAAAAGATAATAAATAAATAAATAAAGTGGGGCTTTTTGACTATCCACTTAAAAAAATAAATAAATAGGAGGTATAACCTTCCATGAATTATAAAAGTTAGCAAAAGTTAGAAAAGTTAGCAAAAGTTAGAAAAGTTAGATGTTAATAATGATAATAACAATAATAAAAGGTTAGTAAATTAGTAACAATAATAATAATAAAAGGTTAGTAAAGTTAGTAAGTTAGTGAGTTAATAACAATAATAAAAAAAAAGGGGTTAGTAATAATAACAATAATAAACAAATAAATAAACAAGTAAAAATTAAAAGAGTTAGTAATTAATTCTGCAAGATCAAAATAAAAGGTTAGTGACCAAAGTGAAATAAATTGAAAAGATAGAGGACTAAAAGGGAGTTGTACCCTTAGTAATTGAAATTTGAATTTCTGGAAACGCGAAACAGAGGTGACGCGGGCGCGCAAAGGGGGGGGGGGGCAGCTGGTGCAACGGTGGGCCAGGCGAAGGGGCGGCGAGGCGACGGCGGCGGGGCAGGGCGACGACGGCGCGGGAGCACGGCGGAGGACGGCCGGAGGAGGAAGAGAAACGGGCGGCGGGCGAGGGTCGGGACGGTGGAGGGTGACGGCGACGGCGTGGGGGCGACGGCGACGGCGGGGGAGCAACGGCGACAAAGGGACGGCGAGAAACGGCGGTGACGTAGTGAAACGGGAGAAGAGCGCGGAGGGGGAAGATGGTGGCTGGAATGAAAGAAAAGAAAAGTTTTTGGGCGTCTGGAAAGAGAGAAGAGAGGGCAGGGACAAGGGCTGTAATTTTTTTCTTTTTCTAAAACGGAGCTCCAAGCTTTCTTTCTATTTTTTTCTGTGTCCAGCATCAAATTTGGACCCCTATTTATAGAGGAAGTTTGGCTGAACTGTTCCTAATTAAATAATAAAAATAATCAAAACTTATATCTTAAATTGGTAAAATGACAGTTTCAGTCCTTTATGTTTCTTATCCTCTGGATAAGTATCAGAAGCTTCTGATTTTGACAATTTTGTCATTTTCTGTCAATTTGGGCCAGAAACGTCCGTCTGGCCCAAAATTGATGCGAAAAATTACGCAAAGCTCCTGAAACTTTCAGAATTTGTCAATTTTTCCCGAAACTTCTCAATTTTGTCATTTTTACCTCAAACTTTTTAATTTTGTCATTTATGGAGTTTTAATTTTTACTTCAAACATACACATATACCCATATATATCTTTTTAAATCAAATCTTCTCAAAACAAAAATATATTTTAAACTAATTAAATTTTTTAGTAATAATAATAATAATAATAATAATAATAATAATAAATAATTTTTTTAATTAATATTTAATTTAATTTTTTAATGAAAATTTTTTTTAATGGCCGGACGAAATTGGGTGTCAACAGTTACCAGATCAAGGCAAAAAGAACATTGATGCAAATGAAGTAATTAACAACATCTTTGTCTTAGAGTTTGGTTGCATGTATTTGACTTCAACTGTGTTTTATATTTTAATTAGGTTAAGGATGAAATTCACCAACAATCTATGGTTTTATCTTCCCAGCCTTCTGTGTCTTCTATTGGGTTTGTTCCTGCAACTCATGAAGTTGTGGAATCTTTGCCCGTTAAAGTTTATAAGTCATTTAAACTCCTGAGCAATGGCACCACACAGTCATGAGTTCTTACCCCCTCCTTTACTCTTGTTAATCTAAAGATGAGCTAAAGATGCATAGGAAAGGCCAGGGTTTGTGATGGACGACGAGGCTGTTGGGTGATGCAACCAACACGAATGTGAAGAGTGGGAAGATAATTTTGAGTCGAAGAAGTTGATGCATTAGGAGAAGGGTGGAAAGCTAGATGATTTATAGAAAGTGGAAGCGAAGGAAATGATTTGCGTGATTGGGTATGGAGCTTTTTTATTTTTTTACTTTTTAGAGATGAATGCTGGCTTTATTGGTATTGTTTAGGTTCACAATGAAGGTTTTTGTTAGGTAAGAAGAGGTTCCCCCTTTGATTTATGTGGAAATCTAACTTTATATGTAAGATGCAGCAAAGCAAAATTTGTTGAATTTTTTAGCCTTTTGCAAGGTTTGATAGAAACCAAATTTCTTTGGGAGCCATCTGCAAAATCTGTGAGTTCTTGATAATTTTTCCATGGAGGGAGAAAAAGAGGTGGACTAGAGGACCAGGGAGATGAAGGATTAAAAAGGAAAAAAAAAACAGCTTCATAGGAGTCAAAATGGACAAGAAAGAACATTTACTCCATTTGTTTTGCCAAAACCACAAAAAGGCGTGTAGAGACATAAATGTTAGAACTATTAAGAGCATAGAGCTAGTTGATGCACCTCAGGCTGAAGGATCCGTCATTCATGATTAGATACAATTGATGCAAGAAAGAAAAAAATTAGAAAAAAAAATCAACGATGGATAATGACTATTTCCGTTACATTTTTTTTTCTTGAACTCGAACCTCTTTCTTGCTTAGGTTTGACTTCGAAGAAAATGGAGAATGAAAATGGCATAGTTATATGATTCGTCGTCGGAAAAACTTTTATTCTTCTGTCATTTAGTTCTTGTGAAAATTATTATTATTATTTTTTATGATCATAATTGGAATATTCATTCTTGATGTAAGTTGTTCTAAAGTGCAAATTGAGGGGACAATTTGGACAGAAGCATTGACGATGAGAATATGCAAACAACAACTTCATAATTCTCGTAAGAACTTGGGGTAGTTATTATCTAGCTTTTGTATTAAGAGTTAGTTGAAATGTTAATCAAGTCAACAATCAACTCAATGGCCTTTTCCCCTCCTTTGGTGTTAAAAGGATAAAGCTGAGGCAGCAGGAGATCATCCAAAAAAGCCAAGTCATTTTTTGCATATGTAGCCAAGAAATGGGATTACGAGTTTAATGCAAAAGTCAATGATGATGTCTATGCCTATGTTGGTTGGATGCATGATCTTCCGTTTTTAAATGATACATCAGTTTTCTTTATCATGTCTAACATTGCAAAAGCTTTGAACAGTTACTTATCATTTTAACAAGCCTCGTGTTTATTTTATTTTATTTTTTTAAGGGAATGTTTATATTAATTAGTTCTGTGTACTTTTCTAGTTTACATGTCATCACTTATGTTAATTCTAGCTAAACATGGGTAAATTGCACGTGTTAACCATAACCTTTTAATTCTGTTAATTTATAACCACAACCTGCAATTTGTTCATTCCGCCTCCCAAACATGGTTAAGTCGTTTCATTTCAAACTTTTTTTTTATGAAAAGCGTTATCTCTGACAGAATAGTCAACGGTGGCATAGATCTTCGCCGGATTGGCCACGCTGGCCCATAAATTATGTCCAGTCATCCAGCCACATGAAAAATGGCGTTAATTTTTACCAGCAAATTTTCCCTACCCCCCTTCATAACTAGCTCGTGAAAGGCAGTGGACTTCTAACCTGGGCAAGTTAACGCATTTCAATGTTGGGATCAGACGTAATTGTGCAGTCATAGAGGAAGCGACGTCGAAGATCTATTCATGTGGAAGACCCATAACCCTACTAACGTTGTGGACAGAAGCAAACGAGGGTCGAAGGTTCTTGAGATGCAGCAATTATAGGGTATGCTCCCACAAATTTTTTTCATCTAATCTTCCTAACTAAGTTCAGTTTTGACAGTAGGGTCTTTTTGTTGTTATGTTTAAGGAGTGGAAAATTATGGGTTTTTTTATTGGTATGATCCACCCGCCTCGAGTAGGATGCAAGACGTTGTTGGGGGATTGTTGAGGTGGATTTGAATGATGGTAGAACAGCTAAGGGAGGAAAAGGCTAGGACAAGACAATTGAAGGTGTGGATCGGAGTGCTTGTTGTTGTGATTGTGATGGAGCCGATGATATGGATTTGTGCATGAGGATGACGGTTTGTTGGACAATGGGGGTGTGGTTTGTGTTTGGGTTGAGGGTGATGTTTTGTTAGTGTGTGTTCGGGGTTAGGGTATTGTGGGTTGGTGTGTGTGGGGAAACTCATTTGTTGTATATAATGAGTAAGTTGTAATTAGTTCCAAATTAAACCCGAACAATATGTTAATGTTATATTTTTAACCCAAACCTTTTTTCTTGTTTCATTTTGGACCATAACTATGAATTACGAGTTCCGTATTAAACCCTAACCTTTATATATAATTGTGAAATGAACCCAAACTTGTGTTTTATATTTCATTCAAGTGAAAAGCAATTGCACAGTTTTAAGTTGAAGTTCCAAACAACTAGCTTTCATATATTTTTCAAGTCAAAGAAACTTTTAAACATACTGTTTTGTTATATATTCATATCCCAAAATATAAAAGCATCCAACAAAAGTAACTAAATATGGTCATTCCTAATTCACTCCCTAACCATTGTTGGCAACTGCACAAAAAACATCCCAACTGCACAATAAACATAACATATACAAAAAATTCTTGAATTGTCCTAGGTTTAAGCCTGTGGAACCTTTCCAGGCTGATCTCTTCCTTGTTTGATTGTAGGCACTCCCATCTGCATTTGTGCGCGAGAAGGCTGAACCAAATGCATATGGACATGGTTGAGATTATGGCCTCACTTGATTCTGGTCCAAATCAACTACATCACTAATTGCCTTCGGTGGTTGGCTTGATGCTTGATTTCTTCGAACCTAAAATGAAGACACATATTCAGAGCATGTTTAAAACACATCAACTTGCATTGAAATGATTCATAGTTGATGAAATTTGTTAATATACTTGAACTTTGTTCCTTTTATAAGTTGAGGATCCTACTGGCCCTTGGTTTTGATGTAAGGATCAGCTGTCCTTATTTTGTAAGTAGCCTTGGTATGTCCCTCCTCTTTACATATACTATAATGCATTTTCATCCCAAATCTTCTCATTTTGTTTGGGTTATCACTTTCCCCTACTTCTCTTCTTCTCTTCTTTTGTTTCTTGCCTTTCTTTGGCTTTCCCAATTAAGGGGGTTGGATAGAGTTATGGTATGTTTCTTGCCACTGATCCATGCTGGTGACGGGGTTGATGACATTTCCATATGCCTTTGTACATGTCTCAGTTATGTAGTAAGAATGCACATGTTCTTCTATTTTCCCTCTGTTGTGTGCCACTTTCTGCAACTGCAGGTTTTTGTTTCCAGATCAACAACAAATTGACTATAAGGGGTGTTCACTTGACACTGTGACCCTCCTGATGCCATAAAGGATGCACCAACCTGCTTGTTCCATTGGCTTGTGTGGCAACGTCGGGTTTTCTGGAGTCGCCACCAATCGGTTTACCTAGGTCGATTGGACACCTAAAATATGGTCTGCGAGAGTTCGGGGGTTCGGGAGTACGGTTACGTTAAAATAACTTTGTTAAAACGCCCAAAAATTGGTACCTTAGTTGATTTCAATTTTGTTTTGCTTGGCTTTAAAAAAAATATTCAGTTAATTTTCTAACTAGAAATTTTAACTGAATTAGTCGGATGTGGATTTTTAAATTAAGACGGGTTTAAAAGTCTTCAGTAATTAATTTGTATAAAATTTGATATTTCCGAACCATGGACTCTGCCGAGTCACCCGGATACGGAATTTGACGAAATTTTAAATAATTTAATCCATATCGTAAAATATGGATTTTTATCTTTATATTTATTTTTATTCAATAAAAAAAAAGTTGATATTTTCCAAACCGTGGATCCTGCCAGATCATCCGGATATGGAAATTGATTTAATATTTTATTAATTTTTTTTTGTTTATTTAATCATAATTTTTTAATATTTTGTTGTTATTATTTTTTTTACTTTTCTTAAATTGTTAATTACTATTACTTTTAAAAAAATTTATTGATTTTCTTTAATGTTTTCTTTAAAATAAATAAATAAAAATATGTAATCCAAAAATAATAAAAGATGGTTGGCTTTTTTGTTAAAAATTGATTCTTTTTTTTGTTAGACATACAAATGAAGTTAATTATTCAAAAAAAAACTTCTTTTTTTTGTTATTATTTTTATTTTTATAGCCGAAAGTGAAATAAGTTTGGCCATCTATATAAAAAAATACATAAAGTAAATAAAGGACAAATAAATAAATAAATAAATAAAGTGGGGCTTTTTGGCCATCCACTTAAAAATTGCAGAAATTAAATAACATGTGCAAATAAATAAATAAATAAATAAATAAAAAGCAAATAAAGTAAATAAAGGAAAGTTAAAGATCAATAAATAGTAAACAAATAAATAAAGTGGGACTTTTTGGCCATCCACTAAAAGAATTAAATAGGAGGTATAACCTTCCATCAATTATAAAAGTTAGTAAAATTAGATGTTAATAACAACAATAATAATAAAAGTTAGTAAAGTTAGTAAAGTTAGTTGTTAATAACAATAAAAATAAAAGTTGGTAATGTTATTTGAGTTAATTATTAACAATAATAACAACAATAATAATAAACGTTAGTAAGTTAATAATGATAATAACAATAACAATAAAAGTTAGTTATGTTAGCAATTAATAATAATAATAATAATAACAATAAAAGTTAGTATGGTTAGTAAGTTAGTGAGTTAATAATAGTAACAACAATAATAATAAAGGTTAGTGATAATAACAACAATAAATAATAGATAAACAAATAAATATTAAAAGAGTTAGTAATTAGTTTTTCTTTCTGCAAGGATAAAAGAAAAGGTTAGTGACCAAAGTGAAAGAAATTGAAAAGATGAAGGATTAAATGAGAGTTGTACCCTTAGTAATTGAAATTTGAATTTCTGGAAACGCGAAATAGAGGCGACGTGGGCGCGCAAAGGGGGGGGGAGCTGGTGCGACGGCACGGGCACGGGGCGGCGAGGCGGGGCAGGGCAACGGCGGTGAGGGAGCACGGCGGAGGCGGCAGGACGACGGCGACAGTGAGTAGAGGGAGAGGAGAAAACGCGACGGGACGGTGTGGGGGCGGAGGTGACGGTGGATGGTGTGGGGGCGGCAGGACGGTGGAAATGGACCAAGGGGAGACGATGGGCGCACGGGCGGTGGTGGCGTGTGGCGTGGAAGAAAGAGGAGAGAGAGAGACCGAGACAAAACGGAAGGAGGAAGACGGGGGCCAAAGCGTCAGAATAAAAAATTTTGAGATTTTCTGGAGAAAGGGAGGAGAGCCAGGGACAAGGGCTGTAATTTTACCTTTTTTTTAAAACGGAGCTCTAAGCTTTCTTTCTATTTTTTTTCTGTGTCCAGCATCAAATTTGGACCCCTATTTATAGAGGAAGTTTGGCTGAACTGTTCCTAATTAAATAATAAAAATAATCAAAACTTATCTCTTAAATTGGTAAAATGACAGTTTCAGTCCTTTACGTTTCTTATCCTCTGGATAAGTATCAGAAGCTTCTGATTATGACAATTTTGTCGTTTTCTGTTAATTTGGGCTAGAAACGTCCGTCTGGCCCAAAATTGATGCAAAAAATTACGCAAAGCTCCTGAAACTTTCAGAATTTGTCAATTTTTCCCGAAACTTCTCAATTTTGTCATTTTTACCTCAAACTTTTTAATTTTGTCATTTATGGAGTTTTAATTTTTACTTCAAACATACACATATACCCATATATATCTTTTTAAATCAAATCTTCTAAAAAAAATATATATTTTAAACTAATTAAATTTTTTAGTAATAATAATAATAATAATAATAATAATAATAATAATAATAATAATAAATAATTTTTTTTTAATTAATATTTAATTTAATTTTTTAATGAAAAATTTTTTAAAGGCCGGACGAAATTGGGTGTCAACAGCTGCCCCCCTTTGCATGCTTCATGGGACATGAGGTATGCAAAGTCGTTACCAAATTTCATCCGGGTTAGCTAGGCATTGAAAACTTTCTCGCCACCTAAATTACGAGGATATGGAATCCTCTTTAAAAACTTCTGCGATAGGAACTCTCCTATCGTTGAAGGGAAAATTTGATAATTGATTGGTTGGTTGAGGTTAAGGAACTCTCCTTAGAACCTTAACGATAGGAACTTTCCTATCGTTGAAAGTTTGAGGTTAAAGGCCCTACCTTAGAACCTCTGCGATAAGAACTCTCTTATCGTTTGAAGAAAAATTGATGATTGATTGTTTGAGGTTTAAGGAACTATCCTTAGAACCTCGACAATAGGAACTTTCCTATCGTTGAAAGCAAAGTTGATTGATTGAGGTTAAGGAACTCTCCTTGAACATCGACGATAGGAACTTTCCTATCGTTGAAAGTTTGAGGTTAAGAGCCCTACCTTAGAACCTCTGAGATAAGAACTCTCTTATCGTTTGAAGAAAAATTGATGATTGATTTTTTGAGGTTTAAGGAACTCTCCTTAGAACCTCGACGATAGGAACTCTCCTATCGTTGAAAGTTTGAGGTTAAGGGCTTTACCTTAGAACCTCTGCGATAAGAACTCTCTTATCGTTTGAAGAAAAATTGATGATTGATTATTTGAGGTTTAAGGAACTCTCCTTAGAACCTCGACGATAGGAACTCTCCTATCGTTGCAAGTTTGAGGTTAAGGGCCCTACCTTAGAACCTCTGCGATAAGAACTCTCTTATCGTTTAAGAAAAATTGATAATTGATTGTTTGAGGTTTAAGGAACTCTCCTTAGAACCTTGACGATAGGAACTCTCCTATCGTTGCAAGTTTGAGGTTAAGGGCCTTACCTTAGAACCTCTGCGATAAGAACTCTCTTATCGTTTAAGAAAAATTGATGATTGATTGTTTGAGGTTTAAGGAACTCTCCTTAGAACCTCGACGATAAGAACTCTCCTATCGTTGCAAGTTTGAGGTTAAGGGCCCTACCTTAGAAACTCTGCGATAAGAACTCTCTTATCGTTTAAGAAAAATTGATGATTGATTGTTTGAGGTTTAAGGAACTCTCCTTAGAACCTCGACGATAGGAACTCTCCTATCGTTGCAAGTTTGAGGTTAAGGGCCCTACCTTAGAACCTCTGCGATAAGAACTCTCTTATCGTTTAAGAAAAATTTATGATTGATTGTTTGAGGTTTAAGGAACTCTCCTTAGAACCTCGACGATAGGAACTCTCCTATCGTTGCAAGTTTGAGGTTAAGGGCCCTACCTTAGAACCTCTGCGATAAGAACTCTCTTATCGTTTAAGAAAAATTTATGATTGATTGTTTGAGGTTTAAGGAACTCTCCTTAGAACCTCGACGATAGGAACTCTCCTATCGTTGCAAGTTTGAGGTTAAGGGCCCTACCTTAGAACCTCTGCGATAAGAACTCTCTTATCGTTTAAGAAAAATTGATGATTGATTGTTTGAGGTTTAAGGAACTCTCCTTAGAACCTCGACGATAGGAACTCTCCTATCGTTGCAAGTTTGAGGTTAAGGGCCCTACCTTAGAACCTTTGGGATAAGAACTCTCTTATCGTTTAAGAAAAATTGATGATTGATTGTTTGAGGTTTAAGGAACTCTCCTTAGAACCCCGACGATAGGAACTCTCCTATCGTTGCAAGTTTGAGGTTAAGGGCCCTACCTTAGAACCTCTGCGATAAGAACTCTCTTATCGTTTAAGAAAAATTGATGATTGATTGTTTGAGGTTTAAGGAACTCTCCTTAGAACCTCGACGATAGGAACTCTCCTATCGTTGCAAGTTTGAGGTTAAGGGACCTACCTTAGAACCTCTGTGATAAGAACTCTCTTATCGTTTAAGAAAAATTGATGATTGATTGTTTGAGGTTTAAGGAAGTCTCCTTAGAACCTCGACGATAGGAACTCTCCTATCATTGCAAGTTTGAGGTTAAGGGCCCTACCTTAGAACCTCTGCGATAAGAACTCTCTTATCGTTTAAGAAAAATTGATGATTGATTGTTTGAGGTTTAAGGAACTCTCCTTAGAACCTCGACGATAGGAACTCTCCTATCATTGCAAGTTTGAGGTTAAGGGCCCTACCTTAGAACCTCTGCGATAAGAACTCTCTTATCATTTAAGAAAAATTGATGATTGATTGTTTGAGGTTTAAGGAACTCTCCTTAGAACCTCGACGATAGGAACTCTTCTATCGTTGCAAGTTTGAGGTTAAGGGCCCTACCTTAGAACCTCTGCGATAAGAACTCTCTTATCGTTTGAAGAAAAATTGATGATTGATTGTTTGAGGTTTAAGGAACTCTCCTTAGAACCTCGACGATAAGAACTCTCCTATCGTTGCAAGTTTGAGGTTAAGGGCCCTACCTTAGAACCTTTGGGATAAGAACTCTCTTATCGTTTGAAGAAAAATTAATGATTGATTGTTTGAGGTTTAAGGAACTCTCCTTAGAACCTCGACGATAGGAACTCTCTTATCGTTGCAAGTTTGAGATTGAGGGCCCTACCTTAGAACCTCTGCGATAAGAACCCTCTTATCGTTTAAGAAAAATTAATGATTGATTGTTTGAGGTTTAAGGAACTCTCCTTAGAACCTCGACGATAGGAACTCTCCTATCGTTGAAAGTTTGAGGTTAAGGGCCCTACCTTAGAACCTCTGCGATAAGAACTCTCTTATCGTTGCAAGATGGACTAATTGATTACGAGGCAAAGGTTCCGTCCTTAGAACCTCGTTGAAATTGAAATTGATTAATTGATTGGTTACGAGGCAAATGTTCCGTCCTTAGAACCTCGTTGAAATTGATTAATTACGAGGCAAAGGCTCCGTTCTTAAAACCTCGTTGAAATTGAAATTGATTGATTACGAGGCAAAGGTTCCGTCCTTAGAACCTCGTTGAAATTGAAATTGATTGTGGAGAAAAACTCTTTCCTTCTTTTTAAGTACCTCAGACAATCGAAGTTGAAATGTTCTATTTGGAAGTGTGAATTTTCATAATAGGCGAATGCAAAAATTTAAACTTCGATAAGATGAGTGAATCTTGATGATGACAATAACACTGACAAATTATGTAAAGGGAACGGATGTTTGGAATCAATATCCAAGGTTCATCTAATATTTTCTTCAGTAAATATAGATTCCCTTGTGAGATATGTCATCCAAATAAGGTTAAAGCTTAACTACCCCAAAATATTATGCCTAGTAGACCTAATAGGATGCATCTCAAGAGTAATAAAAATTACTCTTTACTCAACCATTCCAACCTAAAGGTATTGTCCCATGGTTTTAATATCAGCATGGACGAAACTATCTTATAAGATAAAAAGGAAATTCCCTGAAAAGAAAAACTGGAACACGAACAAAAATGCTGATAATTAAAACTAAAGGACAAGAAAAACGGATCGGATCGCTTCTTCTTCCACAATACTTCAACAGGGTGAGTAGAGGACAATTATGGGATCAAACTGGTTGGGAAAGACTGTCGTGTCCAGTCTATCTGAATCATTGCTGGATCTGGTTCAGGAACAAAAGCTTGCATTTTATCTAGCAATTCTTCAGCAGTTGTTGCGGATATTATGATTCATCGTGCCACTCTTGATATGAAATTCTTCTGCATAGCATAATCCACAAAAGCTATCAGACCTGTAAAGAAATTGTTAACATTCAACAGCCCAATGAGTTTCTTATGCAAATTAAGTTGGGCCATGGAAGCAATTTGAAAGACTTCTCCCAATGTGCCAAAACCACCTGGTAGAGTGATAAAAGCATCAGCATTTAAAAGCATTTGTAACACACGCTCTTGCAAATTTTTAACCACTAATTCTTCTCCAATCGTGCCCCCAGAAACAAATTTCAAAGGTCCAGGGATGATGCCCAAAACTTGACTTCCTCCTAAAGATGCTGCTGATGCTACACCTCCCATTAATCCGACACTACCTCCTCCATAAACTAAATGTATTTTTCACTCAGCTAATACTCTACCCAAATGGTTGGCTGCTTTTAAATACTCTTCATCTTTTCCAGGAAAAGCCCCAGAAAATACACAAATACTTCGGGATTTACGAGTTGGGGTTTTCTCCATTCCTATCATCACCTTTGTGAGAGAAGAAGAAAAGAGGATATATTTATAGAGATGAATAGATAAGGCAATAATTTTATTTTCAAGAATGGATACATTATTGCCAGCTATTCACAGTAGTCACGAGTATGACTCTGGTCAGGTATGGGTACACTATCGTTAAAAGAGGAGGAAAATTTTCAAAATAGCTGCTAGCATGTACAGTAGTCACTACTGCAGCTTACGTCAGGAGTAGGTACGTGATTGTTGGAGGAGAAAGAAAATTTCAAAAGTGGCAGCTATATACAGTAGTCATAACTGTATCTCATGTCAGGAGTGGGTACATTATTGGGAGGATAATTTCAAAAGCGACAGCTAGCATGTACAGTAATCGTGACTTTGGTCCACGTCTTCCCCTGATTTTGCATCCAGTAACGGCTTCAATGCCTTCTATGAATCGGCGATTTGCATCCCATCCAGTTTTCTCACAAACTGGCAAACTGGGTCGTTTAAAGTCAGATTCCCAAGACTATAACGATCACGTTTTTTTTGGAGAATTATCCATAATCCAACAATCTCAAATTGCACTATTCTGCAAGAATGCGCTTCAAGAACCTCTCGAATATCTTCTAGAGATTCCTTACGCAAGCCATTCTTAATGAATCTTATTCTATCATTACGATTTCTGGTGATCACTCCTGGAGAACGACATTTATTGCCGCAAATCCACCATCCACAATTATGACAAACGTCTAGCCTCTTTACTCCTCTTTTTTTGGCATAAGCGCTTTTACCAAAGCCGGGCATACGGGGAAAGAACGCTTCTGGAACTTCACCAGTTGAACGAACCTTAGCTTCGATTAGCCACCGCACATTATCAGGAATGCCTTTGTGCATAAATACTCTGAATCGTTCACATCTAGCTTGATAAATCTTTTTAAGAACATTTATTGGGAAGGAAGGAAAATACTTTCGTAGGGCGGAAAGAGAAGACTCCATTGGTGAAGGAGGCAAAGAAAGAAATTAGTGATTGTAGGAAACGGAAATAACTAACACATATTTATAGTGATGGAAGGGATAATGCGTTAATTACACTTACAGAAGCAAGTACATTATTGTCAAAAGAAAAGACAAATGATAGCTTATATGTACAGCAATCATGACTGTGACTCTCATCTTCCACTGATTTATGTCCAGTAATGGCTTCAATGCCTTCTATAAGTCAGGGATTTGCTTCCCATCCAGTTTTCTTACAAACTAACAAACAGGGTCGTTTAAAGTCACATTCCCAAGACTGTAACGGTTTTGTTCTTTATGGTAAGTCCTCCATAAACCGATAATTTCACCTTGCACTTTTCCACAAGAATGCGTTTCAAAAGTCTCTCGGATATCTTCCAGAGATTCCTTACGCAGGCCATTCTTAATGAATTTTCTTTTATCTTCACAATTTATGGAGATGTATCCTAAAGAGCGACATTTAGTATTACAATTCCATCGCCCACATTTATAACACATGCCTAGTCTCTTTGCTCTTCGCCTTTTGGCATAACGACTTTTACCTAAACCGGGCAAGCGGGGCATAAATGCATCTGGAACTTCACCCGCCAAACGGACCTTAGCTTCAATTATCCACTGCACATTATCGGGAATGCCTTTGCGTGTAAAAACTCTGATTCTTTCACATCTAGCAAGGTAGATCTTTTTAAGGACTTTTATTGGAAGGGAAGGAAAGTATTTTCACAGTGCAGAAAGAGTAGAATCCATTGATGAGAGAAGAATTTGAGAGAATAGGGAAATGAATCAGTTATTGTAGGAGACTGGAATAACTGACTTTAGAAGTCACGGGGTATCTTATCTGCTGCTTAACCAGAAAGAAGAACATGCATTTATAGTGATGGAAGGATAACGTGTCGATTACACTTATGGGAGTAAGTACATTATTGTCAAAAGAAAATGTAAATTTTCCAAATATGACAAATTGTATGTACAGTAATTGTGACTGTGGCTCAGATCTTCCACTGGCTTTACGTCCAGTAACGGTATTAACGGCTTCTATGAGTCGAGGATTTGCTTCCCATCCAGTTTTCTTACAAGCTGGCAAACAGAGTCGTTTACAGTCAGATTCCCGGGACTGTATCGTTCTCATTCTTCATGAAAAATGCTCCATAAACCAAGAAGTTCGCGTTGCACTGATCCACAAGAATGCGTCTCAAGAGTCAATTGGATATCATCCAATGAGTCCTTACTCAGGCCATTCTTGATGAATCGTATTTTATCTTCTCGATTATCGGAGATCATTCCTAAAGAACGACATTTATTATTACAAGTCCACCGTCCACATTTGTGGCAGACTCGTAACCTTTTTGCTCTTCGCTTTTTGGCATAAGAGCTTCTGCCTATACCAGGCATGTGAGACACAAATGCCTCTGGGATTTCACCTGCCAGACGAACCTTAGCTTCAATTAACCATCGTACATCTTCAGGGATTCCTTTGTGCATCAGAACTCTTAATCGTTCACAGCGAACTTGGTAGATCTTTTTGAGAATGTTCATTGGGAGAGAAGGAAAATATTTTCGCAAGGGAGAAAGAGTAGGATCCATTTTCTAGCGGAAAGTAAAAGAAAGAAGGGAGGAATGAATCAGTTATTATGGGCAACTGAGAGAACCGACTTGAGAGTCACGGAGTACCGTATCCGCCACTTAACCGGAAAAGTGGATCCTACTTCATTTTGATGTGATAGATATTTTTTATCTTGGATATTCCATCGAGCTGACGTCGATCCAGTCCTCGATTATTGAATCCATTGTCCGCTTTTGACAAATTTTCAACGACAATATTTCTTGATGTCTGCCTTATCTTTGACCACAGCTATCTCTTATCTTGGATGCTGATAAGCTGGCATCAATCCTGTCCTTCCAGGTGTAGCCTCGATTATTGAATCAATTGCCAGGCTTTTGACAATATTGTCTACTTTATATTTTTTGATATCTGCCTTATCCTTGGCTATAGCTATCTCTTATCTTGGATACTACTAGCTGACGCCAATCCTGTCCTTCCAGGTGTAGTCTCGATGATTGAATCGATTGCCAGGCTTTTGACATATTGTCTACCTTATCCTTGAATTCCTGATGCGGGTTGGTCCCGCATATTAGCTGTGTATCCAGTGATAGACTGGTAAGGGCTGATGTCATTGAGATCTCAGCTTATACTGCTGTAGCTGTGCCGTGGATGTGCTTCCCATTTGGTTCCTATCATGTAAAAGTCATGCATGGATGATGTGAAATGCATGAATGCAAAGCATGTGTAATTGATGGTTCTTTTTTATTTTTATTTTTTATTTTTATTTTTTTTTTTTGGATTGATCTAGTTCTTCATATCTTTGCTTTACTGGATCCTCTTTATAATTGCCTTCTTGGACTATCATTGAATCTCTTTATGCTTTCCAGCTTTTGTTCACTGCCTCAAAAGCCCAACTCTTTTCAAAATCCCCTTTCTTTGACTTGTTCTTGAATTTTGGCCTCAATTTCCTTAAAGTTGGCCCGCCTCATAATTTATATCTCTTTCGGGTACTCATCCATTGTCATGGATTTGATACCATCAAAGGCTTTACTTTCAATGTCTGCTTTGCCCCTTTTCTTGTGACCGTGCCGACACTTACTTATCCCCATGTTATAATCTGAATGATTGCTCTTCCTTGAGCTCAAGTTTTGATCCATAAGACTTGCTCCCTTGTTTGTTGAGTTTCTTTCTTGGCAGTACTCTTCTTACGCTTAGTAGAAACTACTTTGCCCCCCTGAATACGGTGTTTATGTGGATAAAAGGTATCACCTCGCCTTTAACAGAAGGTCGAGCATTTCTAGACCTTTGTGATGGCACTTGATCGTAAATTTCTCTTACAAGAACCACATCTTCTTAAAGAAAGTCTCAAACTCTCTCCTCACTTTTAAGTCTACACACATTAATGAATAATGGTTTGGCCTTAAAGAAAAACTTTCATCAATTTGCAAAGCTTGACAAAGTAATTTACGGTCTTTGTTTTTAATTAAAATATCCCGTCATTCTTCCCTTTCCAACTCGAAGACATAAACTGTGCAAGGCAATAAGGTATAAACATGATTCACAAGGATAGGCTTTTAGTTGAATGAGGATGATATCGAGAGGTAACTGTTAGGCGTGAGGAAAATTAAGTTTGAATGTTTTTTTTTTGTTTTGTTGCAGTCTTTTAGCTGAATGAGAATGATATTAAGAGGTAAATATTAGGTCTGAGTAAAGTTAAGTTTGAGTGGTGTGAAAGAATGGTCTTTTAATACTACTCGTGAGCAAATTTGATTATGGTGAAAAATTCAATAGTGATGACCTCAAACTTGCCACTCTTTCCAGGAAGTTAGACCTCAACTGTTGCCCCCCAACTATCGTGGTCTTTGTGTGCGCTTGGTTTGAGGGTCGCTCTTGTCTTCTAAACCGCCTTTGCAGGTTTTCAGTCTAGAATCCATAGCTCACTTTTTCTTTGTTTTCTTTCTTTTGCTCTAACTTGAGGCCTTTTTTTTGTTTTTTTTTTTTTGTTTTTTTTTTTCATTTTTTTTTTTTTTTGTGTGAGCTATGGTGATAACATACTTGATAACTCTCTTGAAGTGAGATGACTCAAGTGGCCTTGCTTGCTCGTGCTTGTTTTCAGTCCTTTTTGGTTTTGAATTTTCCCTTGTTGCCTTTTGATGGAAGGGATGAACTTCTCTTTCTTTTTGGAGTTTGTGTTGCAGAGAACCGAGATTATAGCCCTCTTGAAGTGAGATGACTCAAGTGGCTTTACTTGCTCGTGCTTGCTCTCAGTCTCTTTTTGTTTTGGATTTTGAATTTTCCCTTGTTGTTTTTTGATAAAAGGGAGGAACTTCTTTCCTTTTTTTTTTTTTTGAGAATTTGTGTTGCGTAAAACTGAGAACTTTTTTTTTTTTTGAGCATTTGTGAGAATTGGGAGGCCACTGAAGTCATTTAATATAAGAGCTACCTTCTTTGGAAGCTAACCCAAGACTTCTTGCAAGGATGTTGATAACCACTGTGAATTCTTTTTTTTTTTTAGTTGAGGTGTAACATTTGAAATCATTCTCTTGAAAATCACTACTATAAAATATTTCTTAACTTTCATTTTCACCCACGAGTAGTATTGTTTACAAAGTAAAGTGTGATGGTAATAATGGATAGTATAATGGCAATGAATGAGAGATAGATGTGAGAAAATGAAATTTTTGGTAGAAAGTGGTAGAATATGTGGATGTAAAAATGGAATTTTTGGTAAAAAGTGGTAGAATGCACACATTACATCTTTTTGTCATACCAGAAAAAGAATACCAGGTGTCCATCTAACAAAGACTACACCCTAGATTATGGACTAAATCTAGGAGATTGTTACTATTAAATTACTTTGGCAAGCTATCAAAGATGTAAGTTTAGTAAAAGGATTCCCTGTCATTCAAAAGTGTGTGCGAACTGTTAGGTCAGATCTGACTTGGAGTCCTTCCAAAATCAATGTAATTCTAGCTCGAAATCTTCACTTTCAATTAGCAATCACATTTTGGCCTAGGAACTTGGACTCGACCAACTGCTGGACCTTGAGTTTCAGTACCACAGAATTTTCAGTTACATTTGGGATTTGGGTCACACCAACTTGGAAGAGAAGGTTACTTGGTCTTTGCTACCGTTGATATGGATGATAGCAGAATGTCTTTACCAGCAAAGACTGTGATTAACTTTTCTTCAAAAATGAATTTCATTTTTTGGTGTAATGAGGAGGGAATTGCTCCGAATCCATGGTCTTCCCAACAGACAAGTATAAGAAGGATTAATGTCCATAACTTGGAATGTGATATGAAAGACACAAGGGCCGATCTCTATTGGCAGCTCTATTTTTCCAACGACATTTCTATTCGTCCCGTCAAATGCTTGAATAGTGATATGACTGTAGTTGAGATATGATGAGTCTATACCAAACTTGTGTAAGGTCTCAATTGGCATTATGTTTAGAGCTGACCCATTATCAACAATAACTCTAGTCATAGTTCGATCTTTGTATTTAACCGAAATATATAGAGCCTTAGAGTGACCCCTTCCTTCTGCTGGTATCTCATCGTCAGTGAATGTGATGAGATTCTGTGCGGTGCTGTTGTTGACGAGGTGGTCAAAATTATTCACTGAAATATCTGGCTCAACATAGGCCTTATTCAAGACTTTGAGGAGGGTTTCTCGATGAGTATCAGAGCTTATGAGTAGTGAAAGTATGGAGATCTTTGTTGGCAGGTGGTTTAACCGCTCCACGGTGCTGTACTCACTTTGCTTCATGAGTTTGAGAAACTCAGTAGTTTGTTCATCTGTCACCTCTTAAGACATCTCTTACTCTTTGGATGTATCTGTATCTAGATGCTCACTTGTTGGGTCTGTGACGTTCTTATCTTGTCGAAGCTTGTACATTTGTTCTGGAGAGTAACATGGACCACTTCTAGTCATACTCCTAACTTCTAACGGAGTTGATGTGATGTTGGAAGTGTAATCATGGCTCCATGGAACAGCCTTGTCTGATTTGTAGAGGAATGACCTCGGGACTCGAGTTCTTAAAGGCTTGACAATAGATTTTGAAATTGGTATAACTAGTGGTTTTGGCGTAGCATTGACTTCCCGTTCTTTAGTGATCACATTTACATCATCATCTTTATCCGACGTAAAAATGATGAGTTGGGATGAGTCCATGAGCCTTTGTAGACTTTCACGGAATTCTGAGCATTCTTGGATAGAATGACTTTTACTGTCATGAAAGTCACACCAGTCCTCATCTTTGACTTCTTCATGTTTAAAAGAAGACTTCCGGATGATAACCCCTTCTTTCAGAAGGCATGAATATACATGCTTAAGAGGGATTATGATATCGTTGACTGACTTTTTTATCGGCCGGTGTTCTTCTATTACATTGACTGGTTTTGATTGATAAGGCGGCAATGGATTGTGAGCGATGTTTGGTTCATCGGAAAAGTCCAACCATTTTGACTCGATTAATTGTTGGACTGTACGTTTCAATGCTATGCAATTTTCCAGGCCATGGCCTGTAACGCCATTATGATATGGGCAAGTTATGTTGGGGTCATACCACCTTGGATATGGGGGTTTGAATGGCTTTGTAGGAATTGGACAGATGAATTGTCTTTTAATGAGTTTTGGATACAACTCAGTGTAAGTCATAGGAATTGGCGCAAAGACTTCTCTTTGTCTTTGTGCAGGTACTGGAGGGGTCAGAACAGATGGCTGTAATTGATTAGGCCTGTGGACAGGATAATTGTTGGGCCAATTGGTAGAATAATAATTGGGCCTGTTGGCAGAATAGGATAGGCGAGGTCCGGGGGCCACAGTACCCACGAGGGGAATCCCTCTTCCTCGTCCTATTTGTTGTATTTCTTCATCTTTTCTTCTGGATGGTCCTCCTCTTTTCATAGGATCACTAAAGGACTCAGCAATCTTCCCGGTCCTAATCCCATGCTCGATCCTTTCTCCAGACATGACGACGTCAGAGAAATTAGCTGCTGAATTGCCAATGAGTTTGTCATAATATGGGTGCTTCAGTGTCTGAACAAATAAAGTAAGCATTTCTCTTTCTGTCATGGGTGGCTGAACTTGTGCTTCTTTGATGGGAACTTGAATTGCTTTCCCCTTGATTAGCTCCATCAATTGTCTTATTTGTTCGGCCATACCTTCTATCTTGGACTCTATCTGTATGAGACGTCCTTCGATTTGTTCTGCCATTAATCTTGTTTGGAGCAGAGTTGAATATCGGTGTTGAGGTCCAATTTTATCCTTTTAAAAGTAAGATTTATTTTATTAGACTCTACACGTATGTGATTTATGCAATGGATGCCTGCATGCAAAATAAGATTATGTTTTTATCAGACTTTGTATGTACGTGATTGATGTAATGGATGTATGCAATGAGATTATGTTTTTATCAGACTTATATGCAAGTGATTAATGTAATGCATGCATGCGATGAGTGAGTTTGCTTATCCATTATCGTAGAACTTCAAAACTTTTAGTTGTCATTATAAAGACCAAAAAGTTAGCATAATTTGATGCGTGGTTTTGATGCATGAAGAATAATTGCACAGAACGGAAGTATAACAAAAGAAAAATAAGGTTATTAACAAGTTAAATAGTAATTAACAACTCATGAAGTATTATGGATAAACAAGTTAAAACCATACGAAGAAAAGTGTAGAGTAACAGCACAGCATAACAAGGATATGCTTATGGCGTTGGTAAAATGGTAGAAATTCTATGGTCAGTTCTATGGTTAAGTGGGGAGTTCTATATGCATAAGGTGGCTTATCAAAAAGGAAAGGGATAGTTCCCGAATCCCGTCACTAAATTATAGTGACAGCCCGATTCCTTACCCTCTAGGGTTTATGTAAGGAATGGATTAATTCGAGTCGTAGCTTTTCGTGGGCCCATGCAGAGACTAACCGTCTCAGAAGGCAATACACTACTTTGCTACTTTGAAACCGGTGAAGGCTTGGAGACCATGGCCTCTCAAGGACAACAACACCAATTCCGCTTAGAAAGAACGTGTTCGATTTGAGGAAGCTCGGGTATAGAGCTTCATATTGTGAATGCATTATGCATGTTTATCTAAGTAAATATAATATATAAATCCACATATAATAAGCAAAGTAAATCAAAATAAATCAACTTCTAGGCTCGACTCGCAAACAAAGGGTCCCCAGTGAAGTCGCCAAGCTGTGGCAACATCGGGTTTTCTGGAGTCGCCACCAATCGGTTTACCTAGGTCGATTGGACACCTAAAATATGGTCTGCGAGAGTTCGGGGGTTCGGGAGTACGATTACGTTAAAACAACTTTGTTAAAGCGCCCAAAAATTGGTACCTTAGTTGATTTCAATTTTGTTTTGCTTGGCTTTAAAAAAAATATTCAGTTAATTTTCTAACTAGAAATTTTAACTGAATTAGTCGGATGTGGATTTTTAAATTAAGACGGGTTTAAAAGTCTTCAGTAATTAATTTGTATAAAATTTGATATTTCCGAACCATGGACTCTGCCGAGTCACCCAGACACGGAAGTTTTTAATTCCGAACCATGGACTCTGCCGGGTCACCCAGACACGGAATTTGATGAAATTTTAAAAAATTTAATCCATATCGTAAAATATGAATTTTTAATTTTATATTTATTTTTTCAATAAAAAAAAGTTGATATTTTCCAAACCGTGGATCTTGCCGGATCATCCGGATATGGAAATTGATTTAATATTTTATTAATTTTTTTTTGTTTATTTAATCATAATTTTTTAATATTTTGTTGTTATTATTTTTTTTACTTTTCTTAAATTGTTAATTACTATTACTTTTAAAAAAATTTATTGATTTTCTTTAATGTTTTCTTTAAAATAAATAAATAAAAATATGTAATCCAAAAATAATAAAAGATGGTTGGCTTTTTTGTTAAAAATTGATTCTTTTTTTTGTTAGACATACAAATGAAGTTAATTATTCAAAAAAAAACTTCTTTTTTTTTGTTATTATTTTTATTTTTATAGCCGAAAGTGAAATAAGTTTGACCATCTATATAAAAAAATACATAAAGTAAATAAAGGACAAATAAATAAATAAATAAATAAAGTGGGGCTTTTTGGCCATCCACTTAAAAATTGCAGAAATTAAATAACATGTGCAAATAAATAAATAAATAAATAAATAAAAAGCACATAAAGTAAATAAAGGAAAGTTAAAGATCAATAAATAGTAAACAAATAAATAAAGTGGGACTTTTTGGCCATCCACTAAAAGAATTAAATAGGAGGTATAACCTTCCATCAATTATAAAAGTTAGTAAAATTAGATGTTAATAACAACAATAATAATAAAAGTTAGTAAAGTTAGTAAAGTTAGTTGTTAATAACAATAAAAATAAAAGTTGGTAATGTTATTTGAGTTAATTATTAACAATAATAACAACAATAATAATAAACGTTAGTAAGTTAATAATGATAATAACAATAACAATAAAAGTTAGTTATGTTAGCAATTAATAATAATAATAATAATAACAATAAAAGTTAGTATGGTTAGTAAGTTAGTGAGTTAATAATAGTAACAACAATAATAATAAAGGTTAGTGATAATAACAACAATAAATAATAGATAAACAAATAAATATTAAAAGAGTTAGTAATTAGTTTTTCTTTCTGCAAGGATAAAAGAAAAGGTTAGTGACCAAAGTGAAAGAAATTGAAAAGATGAAGGATTAAATGAGAGTTGTACCTTTAGTAATTGAAATTTGAATTTCTGGAAACGCGAAATAGAGGCGACGCGGGCGCGCAAAGGGGGGGGGAGCTGGTGCGACGGCACGGGCACGGGGCGGCGAGGCGGGGCAGGGCGACGGCGGCGAGGGAGCACGGCGGAGGCGGCAGGACGACGGCGACAGTGAGTAGAGGGAGAGGAGAAAACGCGACGGGACGGCGTAGGGGCGGAGGTGACGGTCGAAACGGACCAAGGGGCGACGGCGGGCGCACGAGCGGTGGCGGCGTGTGGCATGGAAGAAAGAGGAGAGAGAGAGACCGAGACAAAACGGAAGGAGGAAGACGGGGGCCAAAGCGTCAGAATAAAAAATTTTGAGATTTTCTGGAGAAAGGGAGGAGAGCCAGGGACAGGGGCTGTAATTTTCTTTTTTTCTTTTAAACGGAGCTCTAAGCTTTCTTTCTATTTTTTTTCTGTGTCCAGCATCAAATTTGGACCTCTATTTATAGAGGAAGTTTGGCTAAACAGTTCCTAATTAAATAATAAAAATAATCAAAACTTATCTCTTAAATTGGTAAAATGACAGTTTCAGTCCTTTATGTTTCTTATCCTCTGGATAAGTATCAGGAGCTTCTGATTATGAAAATTTTGTCATTTTCTGTCAATTTGGGCCAGAAACGTCCGTCTGGCCCAAAATTGATGCGAAAAATGACGCAAAGCTCCTGAAACTTTCAGAATTTGTCAATTTTTCCCGAAACTTCTCAATTTTGTCATCTTTACCTCAAACTTTTTAATTTTGTCATTTATGGAGTTTTAATTTTTACTTCAAACATACACATATACCCATCTATATCTTTTTAAATCAAATCTTCTCAAAACAAAAATATATTTTAAACTAATTAAATTTTTTAGTAATAATAATAATAATAATAATAATAATAATAATAATAATAATAAATAATTTTTTTTAATTAATATTTAATTTAATTTTTTAATGAAAAATTTTTTAATGGCCGGACGAAATTGGGTGTCAACAGCTTGTTAACCTTCTGAATAATTTTAGGATAAATAATCCTTGTAAAACTCTTTAGTGCCATTTTTCTGTTGGCAATTCTAACCATTAGCTTTGTTCTAATTATTTCCAGCATGGTTAAAATAAGTTTGTCCCTAGCATCTAGGATGAACCTATTGAAACACTCACTTATATTATTCAGCAGCATATCACATTTGCAATACTAACTGAAATGTGCCCTTAACCAGTGTTGTGGTGGAATAGCATTCAACCACATCCATGCACTCTTCTCTACAGACTTAAGCCTATCCATATTCCTTTTGAACTCTGAAATATAACTACTTCTAGCAGCATACCACACTAACTCTTTCAACACACCACCAGGATGTGAGTTCTTAAAGTTGTTGTACAAATTGCAAACACAAAACCTGTGTTTAGCTTTAAGGAACAACTTTTGCACTGCTGGAATCAGACCCTGGCATAGTTACATAAGTAAAGTTAGCTTTTGTATCAATAAGATAAAAAGACATAAGAAGATATTGTCAATTACCTTTTGTCTGTCACTAATGAATGTCCACAACCTTGAATTTGTATTATCTATTCCTAGCTTCTCACCCAACATACTTAGAAGCCAATGCCATGAACCATAACACTCAACATCAACTCTTGCATAGGCAATTGGCTAGATGCAATCATTTGCATCTATTCCTACTACAGCTAGTAGCTGTCCACCATAATTTCTTTTCAGAAAACAACCATCAATGCCAATTATAGGCCTGCATCCCTTAAGAAAACCTTTCTTGCATGCCTCAATGCAGATGAAAACCCTCTGGAAAAATAAATTGTCCAACTTTAACGAAAACATTGTTCCAGGATTTGTCCTTATGAGCTCACCTTCATAATCACCTCGCTTGCTAAATTGGACACTTTCATCACCCCTTATAATCTTAAATGCCTTCTGCTTCTCTCCCCATACTTTGGTTCTAGGCACTAGGGGTGATCACTATTCGGTTAAAACCGAAAAAACTGAAAAATCGAAAAAAAGTAGGAGGGTTTGATTGCAAGGTAGATAGAAGATTGATGGCTATTTTAGGGTTTTGTCATCACAAGCATCCTCCCCCTCGGCTCCGCCCATTGCTCGACTCCGTTCTACCGCCTACGGCCTCGCCTCCGCCCTCACCCCCGCCGCCTACACTCCCCTCCCCCCTTGCCCCAGCCGTCTAACCTCGCCTCCGCCCTAGCCCCCTCCATCTGCCCTCGCCCTCCAGGCCTCCACTCCCCGACGGCCTTACCCTCCACTCCCTGGCGCCCACTCCCTCCACTCCCCGGCGCCCTCTCCCCCGCCATCAGACCTTGCTTCCATCCTCACCCTCGCCGTCTACCCTCTGCTCCTAAACCGAGAAGACTCCGATGAGAAAACGCCGGCGCCGGCCAAGGTGAAGACGTTTGGTCGCAAGGACGACCGGACTAATGTAACTCTTGGCTAAACCCCAAACTAATCCTCTATTTCTCTTTAAATAGTCTAAAAAGGTACACAAATACTAAAGTTTACATTTTATTCACTAGAGCAGAAAATCAAAGTTAGTATTTCGGTTATTTCGGGTTGAAACCGAACCGAACTAAAAAATTTCGGTTCGGTTTTACTTCGGTTCCATCCTTCTATTCGGTTAATTCGGTTTGTTATAATAAAAAACCGAAAACAAAAAAAACCGAAAATTTCGGTTCGATTTTAACCGAAAAAACCGAACAATCACCCCTACTAGGCACTTCTAAGTTGTAATCTCTTCTAATCTGATCCTAAAATGCTATAATAAACGTATTAGGATCAGATCTTCTGATCTTACAGTGCTGTTTTTTTTCCCCTGAATCTCAAACTTTCTTCAAATTTGGGTTTGTTATTCTATAATCTACAACTCTTCTAATATAATCATAATTAAAGCTGTACATGTTTTGTGGTTCACTTATATTTGAAAAACTTTGAAACCCCGCAATCATCTATGATATATTTTTTTTATCTCACCTCTATTCAGCCCCGGCCCCTAAATTCGTAGGCTCTATTGGCTGATGATATATCTAGTTACCCTGACTTCCCGTAATTGAAATTGTGGCATATGTTTTTTATTTATTTTTATTTTTTTTATCAAATCTGGCATAATTTTTTATTTGCTGAGAAAAAAAAATAATGGAGATCTTGAGTCGTTTCAGTTTTATGACTATTGATCTATTTGATTTAAAAATTTTTCTTGCTATACTACAAAGAAGTTGTAGACTATGGTTTATCCATTCCAGATGGTAAAGGAATTATATTAGAGAGTCATTTATGCAAAAAGTACATGTGTAGCACAGCGATACAAACACTTGATCTAATTTTAATCAAAAGTTATGTGATGCTAATTGTATTGAGCTTGTTTATATATTGTTGCCACATCCTTTGATTAAGGCACAATGCCTATTAATTTTTGTCCAATATTATATTTGGTAACTAGAAATAAATGGAATTTTGCCTATAATTTAACCTTTTAATCTAATTATTGATCTAAAAATTCTTAAATTTGGGTGTTGATTTGAGAATTTTAATTGTAATTGTATTCTTTTTTGAAATTGTTAACCAATTTCCAGATAATACCTTTATTTTCAAATAGTCATACAATCCAAAATAAAAAAATCAATTCATTAGTTGATTTATATTAGCCCTTAATTTTGACTGTAAATTGGGTTTTATATGGAAAAAATGTAAATAATTGACTTTACATTTCATATTAGCTTCTTCGGTTGAATTGTAAAATTACATTTAATTGATTCCTTTCCTTATTTTTAGCAAGAATGGAATCAAATTCTTGGTCTTAAATTTTCCCATTCTTTTATTAGTTTTATAGTAATCGTGAGACCAGTATTGACACGGCTGTCCTTGGCCCCTACCTAAGAAGCCTGTGAAAGCTGGTCTCATGATGGTTGCAATTGGCTAGCTATATATGTGCGCAGATTAAAATTTCTTGATACTAGTTGATTAACCTAGAATATGTGGAATGCATGCTCTTCCTGCTTTGACTTGGATTAACAAAATTCCATAAACCATTGACTTGGCCAAAACATTTCCAAAGGAAACATGTTCAAATAGCCAAATCATACAAAATCAACATTTATGTGAGTTTACTACACATAACAACTGTGTGCGAGCATTCATACATAAAGTAGACTAATGCCCTTATCCAAGAGCAACCCTAAAGTCTAAGACTCCTCAAAACATAAATAATGGAGGCAACTAGGAGTACTATATATACAAGCATCAACTGAGATCTTCTTAAACTAACTCCCACCTTGGATGCAAGTCCCAGTGGTGAGTCACAAAAGTCATCGTCCAAGTGCTACTAGGCTCTGCAGCCAAAGGAAGATTGTAGTTAGTACTGTTACTTAACCAACAAGTTACCCAAGTAGGTTAGAATCATAATGATTCTTAACTGAAATAACTGCAATAAAAGTAACTACCGCAATAACCCTCAGTGGTTACCCGGCCCAACAACTTTAGAATCTGCACAACATAACTAGGGGGTGAGAATTTAAACATTCTCAGTAAGGGTCTTCATTGTATCTGCAAGAAAAGTTACTAAGGACTCCACATATGATAACATATGTAACCTGCTGTGAGCTCATACAGCCTAAGGGTTTAATATATGCATATACCTAAATCCCTTGAGACTTCTCCTCATCCTGGTCCTTGAACTACAAGGCATTGCTTTGTCTTCTAGCTAGCTTAGCTTGCCAGCTTAACTAGTGATTAACTAGTGATAAATCACTAGTTAAACCTATCCTATTTATGTTATACAGGGGCATTATGGTGGGACTATTGTAGACTAGGCCATAAAGACCTTGTAGACTAGGTGCACTAAGGTTTCACCTTGCAACCTCGTGGCTAAATGCACTATTAGGCTACCAAGGTTTCTAAACCTTTTACCCAAGCTAGTGATACTTAGTTGTGATCCTTTGTAAACTAGTTTTCTTGCTTATGGTACAAGTAACCATAAAGTCTTACAAACTCAAGAAAACTCCTAGGTCTTAAAGGACTTTTGAAAGTCTCAGAGTACCTCCGGAATGCTTAGGCCCCAAGGTACCCTAAAAACCCCCTTAGGTCTCCCTTTGACTTTTCTAGCAAAACTTGAAAAATTTAGCCAATATGCCTGTGGCGACAAGTCGCGGATATTGGCGAAGATTAGCAACGTGTCATCAATACCTGTGACAGCCTAGAAAATTTTGAGTTTCGCTGCTATGAACTTTGGACGCTTACCAAACAAATCAAATATGCTTGGTTCGCCTACAAACTTCACATACATGTAAAACATGTTGCATAGAACACAACCAACTATCACATGCCAATCTATGATGCATTATAATATCTGTGGCAACGTCGGGTTTTCTGGAGTCGCCACCAATCAGTTTACTTAGGTCGATTGGTCACCTAAAATATGGTCTGCGAGAGTTCGGGGGTTCGGGAGTACGGTTACGTTGAAACAACTTTGTTAAAACGCCCAAAAATTGGCACCTTAGTTGATTTTAATTTTGTTTTACTTTGCTTTTAAAAAAATTTCAGTTAATTTAGATATTTTAACTGAATTAGTCGAAAATGTGGATTTTTGGTAATTAAGTTGGATAAAATTTGATACTTCCGAACCATGGACTCTGCCGAGTCATTTGGACACGGAAGATTTTTGATTCCGAACCATGGACTCTGCCGAGTCATTTGGACACGGAATTTGGTGAAATTTTAAACAATTTTGTCCATATTGTAAAAATATGGATTTTTATCTTTTTATTTAATTTATTTATTTTAAAAAAATTGATATTTTCCAAACCGTAGATCCTGCCGGATCATCCGGATATGGAAATTGATTTACTTAATCGTAATTATTTAATTCCTGAAATTAATTTTTTAAAAGGTAATGATTTTTAATACTAACTAAAAATTTGTCTTTATATTTTTACTTCTTTTTTTTTTCTTTCTTTTCTTTTCTTTTTTTTTTTTTTTCTTATCTTCTTTTTTTTTTATTTCTTTTTTTTATTTCTTTTTTTATCTTTCTTTTATTTCTTTTTTTTATCTTTCTTTTATTTTTATCTGATTTTTTTCTTAATTTATAAAAGAATTCAAAAGCAATTAATTTTTTTATTTAATAAGAAGTTAATTTAAAGGAATCAAAGAGTTTAAAAAAAATAAAATAAAAAAAAAATCTTTGATCATGGTACGGGGCGTTGTTACTCAGCCAGACCCTCTTCACCAGGTGAAGCAGCTCAAAAGCGGGCACGAGACAGTTTCCAGCCAATATACCATGAACTAATTTTTTATAAAAATAATTATTTAATACCAGGATTTTATTTATTTACCAAAGAAAACAAAAGAGTTGAAAATAAAATCTTAATTCTCATGTATTTGATTTTTTATTTAAAAGATTAACCAAAATAATTATTCAATAAAATAATAAAGAAAAGATTTATATAAAGAAAGTCTTGATATTTATACATATTTATTTTTTTAAGCTTATTTTTTTTGATTTGGTAAAAGATGAACCAAGAAAGTAATTATTTAATCAAGGTTTTGTTTATTTAATGAAGAAAACTAAAGATTTATATGTATATTTTAAAAATAAAAATGAAGCCTTAATATTTTATTTAATAAAAGGTGAATCAAAAAGTAAACAAAACTTTATTTATTTAATGATGAAACCAGAAATTTATATATATATTTCAAAAATAAAATAAAAATCTTAATATTTGTTTGTTTTATTTTTGATAAAAAAATTAAGCAAAAATGATTATTTAATAAGGAAAATAAAGGTAAAGTTTTGATATTTATATAATTTATTTTGAAAAAAGATTAAAGAAATCAAAGATTTATATGTATAAAAAGTTTTTGATATTTATATGATTTTTTTTATGTTCTTTTTGTTTGCTAAAAGATTTTTATTATTACCTTTATTTGAAATCATTTGAATAAAATTTTATTTAATAAAGGAAACAAAAACAAAAAAAAATGTTATATCTTTTTTTTTATTATTTTGAAAGAAATAAGTAAAATATTAGCCCAAGAAAATTTTTACTCCTTTATTCTTTTTATTAATAAAGAAACCAAAAAAATTATATTTTATTATTTTGCTGGATAAAGAGATAAATAAAAAATATTAGTCCAAAGTTTTTTTTATTTTTTTAATAATAAAGGAAAATTTATTTATATACTTTATTTAAAAAATATTTTCCAAGCCATGGATCCTGGCGGATCATTTGGACATGGAATTTAATTTCTTTTTTTATATTTCATTATTAATTATTAATTAGAAAAAAAACATTACTTTTAAAGATGTATTTAAAAAAATAATTTGTTTTTATTTATTTATTTATTTCATTATGTTTGTTTATTAAAAGGAATAAAAACTTTGTTTCAAAATAAAAAAAAAATAATTTTTATTAGCCTTTAGGAAATTATTCACATAAAATTCCTTTTTTTAATCTTTTAGTTAAAAAAAATATTAATAAAGTGGGGCTTTTTGGCCATCCACTTTAATAACACAATAATAAAAGTTAGCACAATTAATATAGTTAGTTGTTAATAACAATAAAAAAAGTTAGTAAAGTTAGATTAACAATTAACAACAATAATAAAAATTAGCCAAGTTTAATTAAGTCAATTAATTAACAACAATAATAAAAGTTAGCCAAGTTTAATTAAGTTGATTAATTAACAACAATAAATAAAAGTTAGCCAAGTTTAATTAAGTTAATTAATTAACAACAATAATAAAAGTTAGCCAAGTTTAATTAAGTTGATTAATTAACAACAATAAATAAAAGTTAGCCAAGTTTAATTAAGTTAATTAATTAACAACAATAAATAAAAGTTAGCCAAGTTTAATTAAAGTTAGATGTTAATAACAAAAAATAAAAGTTAGCAAGTTAGTTGTTAGTAACAATAAAAATAAAAGTTAGTTATGTTAACAATTAATAATAATAATAATAATAACAATAAAAGTTAGATGGTTAGTAAGTTAGATGGATTAGTTGTTAATAACAACAATAAAAAAGAAGGTTAGTAATAATAACAATAATAAACAAATGAATAAATAAATAAATAATTAAAAGAGTTAATTAGTTTTCTGCAAAGACAAAATAAAAAGGTTAGTGATCAAAGTGAAACAGATTGAAAAGTTAATGAACTAAATAGGGATTTTACCCTAACAATTGGATTTTGAACTCTCAGGAAGACGGACGCGTCGGGCGCAAAAGGGGGGGGGGCTGGCTGTGCACAGAGGAGGAAGAGGAAGGGCTGGGGGCTGCAGGCGCGGTGGCGACGGCGGCGCTGGCGCGGCGGCTGGAGCGGCGACGGGCAGGGCGGCGGACGGCGAGCACGGCGGGGGCGGAGGGAGAGAAAAAGAAGGAGAGAAAAGGAAGGGACGGCGGCGGGCAGGGCGGCGGACTACGGCGTGGGGCACGACGGCGGCGGTGAGGCAGCACGGCAACGGGACGGCGGCAGGCGGCGACGGCGTGGGGCACGGCGGCGGCGGCGTGGGGGTGAGGAGAGAGAGAGACGGAATCAGAAGAGAAAAATTTTGGCTTTCTGGGGAAGAAGTGAAGAGGGCTAGGGGCTAAAGGCTGTAATTTTATTTTTTTTTAAAACGGAGCTCTAAGTTTTTTTGCTATTTTTTTTTGTGTTCAGCACAAAATTTGGGGGGCTATTTATAGAGGAAGTTTAGCTGAACTGTTGATGAATAAATTAATAAAAAATTTCAAACTTATCTCTTAAATTGGTAAAATGACAGTTTTAGTCCTTTACGTCTCTCAGCCTCTGGATAAGTTCCTGAAGCTTCTGATTTTGACAATTTTGTCGTTTTCTGTCAATTTGAGCCAAAAACGTCGGCAGGCTCAAAATTTTATGTGACAAACTGCCAAATGCTCCTGGAACTTTCAGAATTTGTCAATTTTGCCTGAAACTTCTTAATTTTGTCATTTTTACCTCAAACTTTTAAATTTTGTCATTTTTATGGAGTTTTTCTTTTTTTTCTTTCAAACATACACATATACACACATATATCAAATCTTCACAAAATATATATATATATATATATATATATATATATTTTAAACTAATTAAAAAAAATTTAGTAATAATAATAACAATAATAATAATAATACATTTTTTTATTTAATTTTTTTATTTAATTTTTTTTAAAATTATTTTAATGGCCGGACGAAATTGGGTGTCAACAATATCAATCCAATCATCACAAACCTCATAGTCAACCATAATTCAGCCTTGCTCACTAACTAATGCTATTGCTAGAACTACTCGAATTCATCAAGTAAACTCATTCCAATAGCATTAATTGAACTTGAAAACATAACTCCCTTACCTCAACTCCAATCAACGAGCAAAAATTATGCAACTCTTTTGCACCAACTAAGTTTCACAAACTTCAACCTAAGTTCCAAGCAAATATGGGCACAAAACATCAAGTTACTAACTCCTAACCAAAACCCAAGCTTCCAACCAACTAATAAACATGAAATCAATCAAGAATACATTGATTACCTCGTATCAAAAATAGGGGATAGAAGGAAACGTGCTTCCAAACTCCAAAATCATGATTTTATGATTGAAACAAGCTTCCAATGGCCTATATACTTATGGTGGCTCCACTTTTCACTAAGAACTCTTGATTTTGGGCTCAATTGGATGAAGAAATGATGGTGTGAAGGATGAACTCGGGTTATGGCAGCCACCCTTCACTTTACCATCTTATAAACCTTATAAACCATATTTAAAATTCAAGCCACCAAAGTATTAGACATGGAACACTTAAACCCCCTCATTTTGATAACCTTAGTCATTCTTAATCAACTTTGTTTATTTCAACTAAGTTTGGGCTAAAGTTAAAAGTTAGGTTATAAAAACTCATTTTAACTACTCGGGATGTAGCCCGACTCGTCGAGATGCAAAATTACCATTTTACCCCCAAACCTCATTCATCGCCTTAACCTTCATGGAACTTAGCGAACTTTGCTAAACTTTCTTATTCTTGCTATGTAAACTTGAATTAAGGTTCCAAACTTAATTTAGAGCAATTTACCTTCCTCGGGCATGCTTCCCACTAGGAGAGCCATAACAAATATAGTGACCGTATGGTAATTATATTTTTTGAAACCTTAAATCTATTCCACATTTTCTAATCATGGTTCCGTAAAAACTAAGTAGTTAAAATTCTATTGAATTTAAATTTATGTAACAGTGTTAGGGGATCCGTTAGGTTTAATGAAATGTAATATTAGATTTCAAGTTTTAATTGACCAATATACAACTATTGCAAAAAAAAAATTTAAAAATAAAATGGGACATGTGTCTATCAATGAGGGTGAAAATTAAGGAAAAAACAAAAAGCTCCATCGAAATTGTCCTGCTTTTTATATATATAATTAGATTATGTTTGTTCTTGTATTTGTACATAACATATATAACTCAAACTTGAGTGTAACCCTATAATAAATAGTATTCTTAAATGAGTTGGAGGGTTGGCCAAGAAAAGAGAGAAGAGAGGTAGATTTACATACAATAGTATATAATAAAGATTAAAATAAAAATAAAAAATAGAGAGAATAGATTTTTTTAAAGAAAAATTTATCTAATTTCATTCTCCATTGCTCGCAAACTTGTTTTTCCCATCAATCTTTGTAATTAAGATGATGTGTTGAATCTCCACTACAAAATCTCACTTAAATTTTCGTTGCACGTGATAATCAATGCATTAGCGTTGAGAAGCAATTTCATAGTGCAAGACTTCATATATCCAACCACTATGTCAAGGATTTCAAAACAGTAAAAAACAACTGAGTTCATGATAGAGAATAAAGAAATGTGTGAAATTAAAAAGAGAATAGCCCTACCATATAAAAAATATAAAATGCTGTAATAATTAACAAAAAATGAGGGAAGAAATTAGATTTATATCAATTTATAGTGACTTTACTTTAAATAAATTTAATTATTAATATACTTAAATGAGATGAAAATGTAGAAACAAGTACTAATTTAATTCAATTTAATTTGAATTTGTTAAGAATAATGGAATAATGAAACGGTAGAAACAATTACTAATTGAATTTGATTTGAATTTATTAAGAATAATGGGATAATGATTATAATTAATTACGAAGTGAAAAGCTAATTTGGTCCAAAAAAGGTAACCGATCCAAGTAATTATAGTTGGTAATTTACCCATTTCGTGTGTGTTAGTGTGTTCATGTACAAAAATATGGAAAAATAATGGATGTAGACATTAAAAACTAACGTGACATAAATAAAAATGATTAATGATAAAGATCAAATCCACGTCTTCACAGAATTATATAAATAACTAGTTCTTAAACTATTAAATGTAACTTATTTAAGACTCTAAGTTTCAAACATTATAAAAATCACCATAATAAATGGTTCATGACTGTTGCTCAGGTTTCTCTCCATTGTATATAGATATATAGATGCTCTTGCTCCAATATTATTATGGAATAAGTTGCAATAATAAATAAAACTAACATATGTAGGGACTTATTTGAGATATAAAGTCTACACTAGTTTGAATACCTAGCGCTGCCACATGATCAAAAAATAAAAATGAAAAACATGTCAATAATTATGTTACTTATGGAGAAGACATATGAAAAGTAATAAGTAAAAAAATGTTAGAAACAGTAGTCTAGTTTGTCTAAAGTGGTTCCTAAAAATTGGTGTGTGTGTGTTCAACGATAGATATTAGTTTATAATTAACTGTATTTGGGTTCTTTCTCTTTTGCCATCAGGATTCATTTCCATCTATACTTATTTCATTTCTTTTCTTCTTTGTTCTTGCACTCTTTATATATCAATGCCTTATTGTTTGTTGCTTTTTCTAGTTTGCAACTTTTACCTTCTGCTTAGGTTCAAGATTGATCTTGCAAGATCTGGCCTTAAGAGTTCTAGATTTTTTCTTTTTCAAATTTTTTGTTATTTTTTCACATTTGAAGGTTTTTTTTTACTTAACATATTTCCAAATTTGGGCTTATGAATTATTCAGTTTTTTTTTTTTATTTTTGTTAACCTTTTATGTTATTTTTGAAAATTTTACAAGTATGGTTAAACCTAATTTTTCTAGCTATGGCCTTATGAGTTTTTCATTTACCTTTTTTTTTTCTAAATAAAAATTTATCTTAAAAATTTGCAAGTGTGTTTATGGCCTAACTTAATCAACTTAAATATTTGATTTTTTAAGTGAATTGTTAAGTTTAGATTGTATTTCTTAGCCCATGTTCATTCGATTTCTCTTATTTGTTGATATTTTTCTCCTGACTGAGATCAGATCTGTTCATATTTGGCCTCAATCTTTAAAGTTGCTGGCCTTAGGTTAGATTGGCTTACCATTTCTCATGCGCACTATTCTATTGTTTTGATGTCTCATGAAGGCACATGCATGGAAATATTTTGTATTTCGGTTACCTGCTTGAAGCCAAGCCAATCTTGTAACAGATTAATAAACCCGTGAGTACTATTTTTCAACTATAATATTAAAACTTAATAATTTCATAAAATTTATGAATATAAGTTTTTGGAGTTTTTTAATATATCTCCTATTCATGAACAATTTCAATCATTTAGGATTGAGCACTAACATTGGTATGTATTACTACTTCTCCCCCCATTTTTTTAACCTTATATTGTTCACAGTAATTAATGTATAATTTTTTATTTTAAAATTTTGGTATACAAATGCTATTTATATTTATAAATAGGAAATGGAAATTTTTATTTTGTAAATATAATTTTTATTTTTTTCAAAAAAATATAAAAAGGGGCAATTCATTTTAAGCTAAATTTAATGCATTATTCATATACGAAATGAATAAAGTGACTATTACCATATAAAGCGTAATTTATAAAATAATGTATTTTTATTACTTTTCTAACGTATCCGACATTAAAAAAGAAAAATTAATTAAAAATACTTACTTTCACGGAAAAAACAATCTAAAATTAATTTTTGGACTTCTTTAAGTGTATGAATTTAATAATTAATAATTTAAAAAAATATAATTTACATAAAATGATGAATAATAATATATAAATTTAATTTAAAATGAATTCCCACTAAATTTAAATCAAATTTAAATTAGAAAAGGTAAATGACGCCATCAATTAGAAACAAAGGAAATAATAATCTATCGAGAGAAAGAAAAATGTCCCACTTGGCCTGCCCTCTCTCTTTTTTGCACACACCCATTTATTTGCAGCTCGCCATCGTCACCATCAGATAAGATCTCTCACCCATCCATAGACAATGAATATGTATTCACACTTGTCAAACGCTTATCCATATATTAGACACTGTGGTATTGTATAAAATAATGCATGTGGTCATTTGCATTCAATAAGAAATTTTTAAAATAAAATAACTGACTTTTTTAAATGTCAATAACTCCAATTAAGTCTCTTAGAGTAGTCTAGCTGTAGTTATTTTCCGAGCACCAAAGACAATAAACACATAAATTAGTCTTAAATCATTCCATGTATTGTTTCGTTTATTACCTATAGTAGAACATTTACCAGCACTGCCTCACTCAGAGGATGCTTTTTTGTAAAAAAATAATTAAATGAATCACCTATGAGGTTAATGTATTCGAAGATAGTACAAACTAATGGGATGCGTGGTGGAATATAGTAAAATTTACGCTTTAATGTAGGAGAATGTTTAGAATTCTCCTTAGAATTGAGTAAACTTTTATAGGTCAATGTTAAGGGGTCAGTCTCTGTTAGAGGATGAATTGAAAAGTAAATTTAAGTGAATTACTCTATCAATTCCGTAATTAGTGGTAAATAATAACTTTGTGTTTAATAAATTATCAGTCTTGAAATTGAAGACTTCGCTACATATGGAATTTTAGGCCAAATCTGTCATAGGGGCGGTAATTTTGTTAAATCTGTCTCTATTTGTTAATAACTTTTTCCTTACCTAAAATTAATCCTATGAATGCTCCAATCTTTATTTAGGAAAGTTTACTCATCTATTTAAAAGAATAGAGAATATACACCTGGTGTATATATACCAATTAACGACGTTAACGCTTCTTCCGTCAGGAAATTTGAAAACAGAGATAACACACGAGAAAAATGGGCCATATTCTCGGCAGTTACCTCTTTTGAGTCCGAATTCCATAGAAAAACCTCATAATTGTTTCATAAACCTAAAACCGACGATTGAGCCCTCCCTGAACTCAACTGTCGCTTCGCCGAAAGTCATGAAATCAGAGAAAACGCTACCCTCGGGTGGGGGATTTCTTTCCGAAGGTTCCATCCGTCATCTACGAGGGCGCTAGACAATTGGGGAGCCGGCGGGAAAGGGAACGGGCGTCGCGAGAGGGAGGACAGGGGTTCGCGATTTTGCCAAGGTGAGATTTGGATTTTTTTTTATGATTTTTGTGTTGTGAGGGTGGGTCAACTACTGAGAGTTGTTAAATAGCGAGAAACTGTATGGGCTCGCCATTAGATTTGTGATTTCTTTGAAATTAGTATGTATTGTTCTGAATCTGAGATGTTAGATAGGAAGGACGAACACCATGACTAAAATTTGTGTTTGTGATGATCTAAATCTGACATGTATGAGACTGAGTGGGATATGAATCGATCTGAAAGACGACGAAGGAGAAACAGATGCGGTTCTGTTACATTGGCTGAATCTGAATCTGATTGTTGGGTTTTCCATTATGAGTAGTGTATGTTTGATGTGCTATCACAATTTAGAACAGCCAGTGTGTGGAATGGTACAGTGCATCATCAGATTAATGCATTCGATATCCAGAATGATACATTACATTTTCAGTTTAATACAAAAGCTTCCATGTATTATAAATTGAATGTTCTATATAATATTGTGATGTGTTTTTATGTTATCAAGGTTCATGAACGGTGGTAGTACGGTGGTGTTGTTGGGTAATGTATGTGATTGTGAGGTTTCCTTTTGCATATACAGATTAATACATTCGAATCCCAGAATGATAGGTTGCATTTCCTGATAAATATGTTTCCATTCCAGTTTAATACATGGATCTACCTGAATAATACGCTAGCATTGTTAGGGAATACTGTTACAATGATTATCAGTAGTGATACATGTATTATGGGAAACTGAATGGCTTACGCGTTAATTCATTTGTATTCCAGTTCAATGCATTGGGAATTTATTATCCTATTTTCCATTATGAGTAGTGGGTGGATATGCACAATACACATACAGATTAATACAGTGGATAACCAAAATGATACATTACTTTTACAGTTGTGATTAATTCTATTATGATTAGTGTATGTTTAATGTGCTATCACAGTTGTGTAATTCTGTCATGATACATTACATAACCAGATTAATACATAACTAATACAGAATGATACATTACCTTTTCAGTTTAATAACTTGGCTGTTGTATATAATATTGTTATGCTTTGTTATGTTAGCAAGGTTCAAGAATCGTGTTCTTTGAAATTATCATGTATTGTTCTGAATTTGAGATGTTAGCAAGGTTCATTATATGTGAAAGTCCTATCCGTGTGCTATCACATTTGTGTAATTCTGTCATTGTGTTGACACCCAATTTCGTCCGACCATTAAAAAGAAAATTTTTAAAAAAAAAAAAAATTTATAAAAAAAAAAAAGTAATTAAAAAAATTAATTAATTATTATTTTTATTACTAAAAAAATTTTTAGTTTAAAATACATTTTTGTTTTGTGAAGATTTGATTTAAAATAATATATGTGTGTATTTGAAAGAAAAAAAGAAAACTCCAAAAAAAAAAAAAGGCAAAATTTAAAAGTTTGAGGTAAAAATGACAACATTAAGAAGTTTCGGGAAAAATTGACAAATTCTGAAAGTTCCAGGAGCATTTGGTAGTTTGTCACATAAAATTTTGGGTCTGCCGACGTTTCTGGCCCAAATGGACAGAAAACGATAAAATTGTCAAAATCAGAAGCTTCAGCAACTTATCCAGAGGCTGAGAGACGTAAATGACTAAAATTGTCAGTTTACCAATTTAAAAGATAAGTTTGAAATTTTTTATTAATTTATCCATCAACAGTTCAGCCAAACTTCCTCTATAAATAGCCCCCCAAATTTTGTTCTGAACACAGAAAAAAATAGAAAAAAAACTTAGAGCTCCGTTTTAAAAAAAGAGAAAATTACAGCCCTTAGCCCCAGCCCTCTTCCCTTCTTTCCCAGAAAGCCAAATTTTTTTTTCACTGCTGTTCCCTCTCTCTCTCTCTCTCTCTCTCTCTCTCTCTCCGCCGTGCCCCTCGCCGCCCGTCGCCGCCGCCCTACGCCGTTAGCCGCGTTCGCCGCCGCCGTGCCCTCCCCTCCCCGCTCCTGCCGCCGCCGCGCTCGCCCTCACCGCCAGCCGCCCGCGCCGTTCCCCCCGCCTCGCCTTCCTTTTTCCCTCGCGCCGCCCCTGCCCGCCGCCGCCCCTGCCCGCCGCCGCGCCGCCCTCGCCGCCGGCCGCCCGCGCCCCACGCCGTCGCCCCCTGCCCGTGGCCGCGCCGCCAGCTGCCCCTCCCCTTCCCCCCTCGCGCCGCGTCGTCGTTTTCGTTTCCCAGGAATTCAAAATTTTAATTCAAAAGGGTAAACCCCTGTTTCACCCATCATCTTTTCAATTTCTTTCTATTAAGTCACTAACCTTTTTATTTTGTCTTTGCAGAAAATTAATTAATTAACTCTTTTATTTTTTTTACTTGTTTATTTATTTGTTTATTATTGTTATTATTACTAACCTTTTTCTTTTTTTGTTGTTATTAACAACTAACAACTAACTTGCTAATTTTTACTAACCTTTATTATTATTGTTGTTAATAATTAATTAAATTGTCTAACTTTTATTATTATTGTTAATTAATTAATTTAATTAACTTGGTTAATTAACAATTAATTAATTTGGCTAACTTTTATTATTGTTGTTAATTAATTAACTTGACTAACTTTTTATTATTGTAATTAATTAATTAATTTAATTAACTTGGTTAATTAACAATTAATTAATTTGGCTAACTTTTATTATTGTTGTTAATTAATTAACTTCTAACTTTTTATTATTGTTGTTAATTAATTAATTTAATTAATTTGGTTAATTAACAATTAATTAATTTGGCTAACTTTTATTATTGTTATTAATTAATTAACTTGGCTAACTTTTTATTATTGTTGTTAATTAATTAACTTGACTAACTTTTTATTATTGTTGTTAACAATTAATTAAACTTGGCTAATTTTTATTATTGTTGTTAATTAATTTAATCAACTTTGCTAACCTTTATTATTATTTATTTTTAAAGTGGATGGCCAAAAAGCCTCACTTTATTTTATTTAATTCACCTTTACCCTTTACTAATAAATAAATAAATGAAAATTAAAAGAAGGTTATTTTGTAATTAATTACTAAGGCTAATAAAAAATCATTTTTAAAAGCCAATTATTTTTATTTTTTATTATTTCTTTAAAAATAACAAAGTTGACTTTTTATTCCTTTTTGTTAAAATTAATAAATAGAAATAATTAAATAATTCTAAAAAAATATACAAATCAATTCTTTTTAAACATATCTTTAAAATTAAAAATTCAAGAAAAATCCAATAAAATTATAATTAAAATTAGTAATTAATTAAATAATTAAAATTTAAAAAAAATTAAAAATCCATGACCAAATGATCCGCCAGGATCCATGGCTTGGAAATATTTTTAAATAAAGTATATAAATAAACTTTTCTTTATTAAAAATAAAATTTTGGGACTAATATATTAATTATTTATTAAAATAATAAAATATAAATTTTTAGTTTTCTTTATTAATAAAAAAGAATAAAAAGAGTAAAATTTTTGGGTTAATATTTTTCAGTAATATTTTACTTATTTTTATAATATAACTTTTTAGTTTTCTTTATTAATAAAAAGAGTAAATTTTTGGGTTAATATTTTTCAGTCATATTTTATTTATTTCTTTTAAAATAATAAAATATAATTTTTAGCTTTCTTTATTAATAAAAAGAATAAAAAGAATAAAAATTTTAGGATAATATTTTATTCAGTAATATTTTACTTATTTCTTTTAAAATAATGAAAAGATATAACTTTTTGTTTCCTTTATAAAAATCTTAGTCAAATGATTTCAAAAATAACAAAAAAAAATAAAAAATAAAAAAAAGAAGAAAACCTCCACTTTATTCATTGTTATTTAATTTTTCTTTATTTTATGGTTAAACTCATTTCATTTAAAGAAATTAGCCATAAAAAAATATATATGTAAAATAAATCTGAACCATGTTGTTAAGTCAAAAAAAAAAAAAATTTTTAGTTCATGGTATATTGGCTGGAAACTGTCTCGTGCCCGCTTTTGAGCTGCTTCACCTGGTGAAGAGGGTCTGGCTGAGTAACAACGTCCCGTACCATGATCAAAGATTTTTATTTTTAAACTCTTTGATTCCTTTAAATTAACTTCTTATTAAATAAAAAATTAATTATTTTTTTTAATTCTTTTATAAATTGAGTAATTCTTTAAATAATAAATATCCTTCATTAAACAAGAAAAATCAGATAAAAAAAAAGAAAAGAAAGATAAGAGAAAGATAAAAATCAAAAAGATAAAGAAAAGAAAAGAAAAGAAAGAAAAGAATAATAAGATATAAAAAAGAAAGATTTTTTTTAAAATCATTAACAAATTTAATAAAAAAGACTTATAAGTTAAACTAATAATTAATTCCATAAAATAATAATTAAATAATTAACTTTAAATTAATTTCCATATCCGGATGATCCGGCAGGATCTACGGTTTGGAAATATCAACCTTTTTTTAACTAAATAAATTAAATAAATATAAAGATAAAAATCCATATTCACAATATGGATAAAATTGTTTAAAATTTCACCAAATTCCGTGTCCAAATGACTCGGCAGAGTCCATGGTTCGGAAGTATAAAATTCTATACAAATTAATTACCAAAAATCCACATCCGATTAATTCAGTTAAAAATTCTAGATTGAAAATTAACTGAAATTTATTTAAAAGCAAAGTGAAAAAAAATTAAAATCAACTAAGGTACCAATTTTTGGGCGTTTTAACAAAGTTGTTTTAACGTAACCGTACTCCCGAACCCCCGAACTCTGGCAGACCATATTTTAGGTAACCAATTGACCTAAACATAAACAGATTGGTGGCGACTCCTGAAAACGAACCACACGTTGCCACAGCTTGGCGACTCCACTGGGGACTCCACGTTAGTGAGTCGAGCCTAAAGTTGATTTGTTTTGATTTACTTTGCTTTACTATTATGTGGATTTATATATTATATTTACTTAAGTAAACATGCATAATGCATTCACAAAATGAAGCTCTATACCCGAGCTTCTTTAAATCAAACACGATTCTTTCTAAGCGGAATTGGTGTTGCTGTCCTTGTGAGGCCACGGTCTCCAAGCCTTCACCGGTTTCAAAGTAGCAAAGTAGTGTATTGCCTTCTGAGACGGTTAGTCTCTGCATGGGCTCACGAAAAGCTACGACTCGAATTAATCCATTCCTTACATAAACCCTAGAGGGTAAGGAATCGGGCCGTCACTATGATTCAGTGACGGGATTCGGGAACTATCCCTTGCCTTTTTGATAAACCACCTTCTGCATGTAGAATTCCTTACTCTACCTTAGAACCAGCCATTAAGAATTTCCCATAACTCGGTTCCCATTTCCATAGGTTTTGTTTTATCTATATGTTTGTATGATCCTATGTGTTATTTTTTTACTAACTCTATTTTTCCTTATTTTTCCGGCATATACATTTCATCATTAAAGATAAGTATTTGGTGAAAGAACTATTATCATGGATATTCTCAATTATCTTCCCACGGCTATTACTGGATCATGGAATGACACGGTAATCGAAACTCAACCTGAAGCTATGGAATATTCCGAAACGGCTCAAAAGCTTCACGGAGATTCTCTGACATCCCACTCTCACGTACAGCTCAAGGACCAGGTATCGGTCCAGGTAAATCTGAATGACATCACTGAATTACTACAAGTCTGGAATAGTTAGAGCCCTGCAGATCGGGAAGCTTTCACAGCAAAGTATGGTCACATTGCTCGCCTACTAAAAGTTACCGTTGATGCATCACTTGTCCGGGCTCTAATACAATTTTGGGATCCATTTTATCCATGCTTTTCTTTTGACAAGATGGATCTGGTTCCAACCATTGAAGAATACAACAGCCTCTTGGGTTGGTCCTCCGACTATCCAATCGAGACGTATCAACACGACAGAAGAACTGAGCCTCATCGAGCCCTGGCAAAATTACTGGATATGCCAGCTTCCAGTCTTCAAACCAAGTTTGCAACAAAAGGATCTCGAAAATTTATCAGTTGGATCGACTTAAAACAATTAAGTCACGTTCTCCCTCAGAAAAATCAACGACGCAAGCTTTTCGCCTTGGCGATATATGGCCTGGTAGTCTTCCCAAGAATCGTCGGATTCATTGAAGGAGACATCATTACACTATTTGAGCAAATCTGCAATGCTCAAATAAATCCGACCTCAGTAATATTATGTGAAACCATCAGGGCATTAAACTTCTGTCGCCAAAGAGGGGGCAAATTCATGGGATGTTCGCATCTTCTCTACATTTGGATCAAAAGCCACCTTCCTTGTGATAAGCAACACTTCGGAAATCGCTTTTTAAAGGACTTCATCCCAATCGAAGACTTTTTGAAAAGTGAAACCATTCATCACGACAGCAAGGAAGCATGGGTTGACTACTTCAGGAACATCACTGAATTACAAGTTGAATGGAGAGCCCCCTGGTCCATCTCCACTCGCGTTGTCTACCGTTGCGGTAATTGCCCGTGGGTTCCTCTCCTAGGTATATGGGGAGGGACAAGTTATGCCCCAGCTCAAGTTCGAAAACAATTTGGGTCCATGCAATTTATACCCATGACTCATAACCTGAGTAAGTTGGAATTTTCACATGAAGATCCAAATTCAAATAAGCTCGCAATGGGTATTTCAGTTGCGTGGAAAAGACTCTTTATATTGAAGTCGAGCCCTACTATTTCTCCCACTGCTTATTATGAATGGAGAAATAACCGGAAAGAAGGAATAGTTCTATCTGAAGAGGTCATTAGAAAATTGGCGAAAAGAGAGTTGGAAAAAGAACTAGAGGAAGAAAAGGAGAAGAACAAGAGGATGCTCCTTGACATGCAACAGCTCGGTCACAAAACACAACTCCTCGAAGAGAAAGTTGAATACCAAAAACAAGTCATCTCCCAATTGGTTGATGAAACCGATCAAAAAGAGATGAGAGCCAGATACTGGGAAGATCAATACAGATTTTCTCAAGATCAACTTCAAGTATTTTTGGCAGAAGTCAGAAAAGTTACAGAGCAAGCCCAACAAATGGGCCAAGAAGCCAAGGAGCTAGAAGAACTGAGCTGTCCTACTCCATCAGTAAATGTTCAAAGAATGATGGAGTTTATTTCAAAGGCTAGAAAACAGTATTGTACTTTGGGTCGTTTCTTTTAAACAGATCTTTGGTGAATGTAATTTGAGAATTTCCACTATAGTTCTTCTTTCACCAAATATTTATAATATTCATGCATGCATCCATCACATACACATAGAATCTAATAAAATAAATATTCCTTTAAAAGGGTAAAATTGGACCTCAACATCGATATTCAACTCGGCTCCAAACAAGATTAATGGCAGAACAAGCCGAAGGACGTCTCATGGAGATGGAGTCCAAGATTGAAAGTATGTCAGAACAGATGAGACAATTGATGGAATTAATCAAAGGGAAAGCAACTCAAGTCCCCATCAAAGAAGTACAAGATCCCACTTATCCCCCGGGATTCACCCCGCAACGAGTCTCAGTCCAAGAAAACCTATTTCAAGAATCAGGACCGTCTGCTAGTGTTCACCTGAAACAAGACACTGTACAGGAAGAGAAGAAAACATTACCAAAAGATGAAGCAGAATCTCAAAAACTCGAGACAATAGAGAAAAGACTGAGAGCCATTGAAGGAGGCACTATATTCGGATCCCTTTCAGTGGATGACCTCTGCTTAGTGCCAGACGTCGTAATCCCTTCAGATTTTAAGGTGCCAGATTTCATGAAATACGATGGAACGAGTGATCCCATCACTCACATCACATTGTTCCTAAGGATACTACAACCACTCACAAAAGATGAAAAGGTGTGGATCGCACTTTTTCAGGAAAGTCTCACAAAATCAGCATTACAGTGGTATCTAAGCCAAGGTCCAAGGAACATAAAAACTTGGAATGACCTTGCTCAGGCCTTCATCGGCAACTATAAACATGTTATGGATTTGGCTCCGGATCGCCAAACTCTCCAAAACATGGAGAAGAAAAAGCCAGAAACTTTCATGGAATATGCGCAGCGGTGGAGGGACTTAGCTGCACAGGTTCAGCCACCCATGACAGAAAGAGAAATGGTCACTTTGTTTGTCCAGACACTAAAATACCCATATTATGACAAACTCATTGGCAATTCGGCAACCAATTTCTCCGATGTAGTAATGTCTGGAGAAAGGATCGAGCATGGTATCAGGACCGGGAAGATTACTGAATCCTTTAGCGATCCTATGAAAAGAGGAGGACCTTCCAGAAGAAAAGATGAAGAAATACAACAAATAGGAAGATGAAGAATGATTCCCTTCGTGGGCACTGTGGCCACCGGACCTCGCCTATCCTATTCTGCCAATAAGCCCAATTATTATCCTACCAATAGGCCCAATGATTATCCTCCCAATAGGCCCAATGATTATCTTCCCAATAGACCCAACAATTATCCTCCCAACAGGCCTAATCAGTTACGGCCACCTGTTCCAACTCCTCCAGTACCTGCACCAAGACCAAGAGAAATCTTCGCACCAATTCCCATGACTTATACTGAGCTGTATCCAAAACTCATCGAAAGTCAACTTATTCGCCCAATTCCTACAAGGCCATTGGAACCCCCGTATCCAAGGTGGTATGACCCTAACATAAATTGCCCATATCATGATGGTACCGTGGGCCACGGACTGGAAAATTGCATAGCATTGAAACGTATAATCCAACAATTAATCGAATCAAAGTGGTTGGACTTTTCCGATGAGCCAAACGTCACCACAATCCGTTGCCGCCTCATCAAGCAAAACCAGTCAATATGATAGAAGAACACTGGCCGACAAAGAAGTCAGTCAACGATATCATAACCCCTCTTAAGCATGTATATTCATGCCTTGTGAAAGAAGGGATTATCATGGGAAAACCTTCTTTTGGAAATGGAGAGGTCGAGAATGAAGAGTGGTGCAACTTCCATGACAGTAAGAGTCATTCTATCCAAGAATGCTCAGAATTTCGTGAAAGACTGCAAAGTCTCATCGACTCCTCCCAACTCATCATTTTTATGTCAGATAAAGATGATGATGTGAATGTGATCATTAAAGAACAAGAATTCAATGCTATGCCAAGACCACTGGTCATACCAATTTCAAAACCTGCTCTTAAGCCTTTAAAAATTCAAGTCCCAAAACCATTCCCATACAAATCAGACAAAACTGTTCCATGGAGCTATGATTACACTTCTAACATCACATCAACCCCGTTAGAAGTTGGGAGCATGACTAGAAGTGGTCGGTGTTATTCTCCGGAGCAAATGAACAAGCTCCAACAAGATAAGAATGTTACGACGAGTGGATCTCTTGATACAAATACATTTAAAGAGCAAGAGACGCCTCGAGCAGTAACAAATGAGCAAGCTACTGAGTTTCTCAAACTCATAAAGCAAAGTGAATACAGCATCGTTGAGCAGTTAAACCGCCTGCCAGCAAAAATTTCCACACTTTCATTACTCCTAAGCTCTGATGCTCATCGCGAAACCCTCCTCAAAGTCTTGAATAAGGCCTATGTTGAGCAAGATATTTCCGTGAATAATTTTGACCATCTCGTCAATAACATCACGGCACAGAATCTCATCACATTCACGGATGATGAGATACCAGCAGAAGGAAGGGGTCACTCTAAGGCCTTACATATTTCGGTCAAATACAAAGATCGAATTATGGCTAGAGTCCTTATCGACAATGGGTCAGCTCTAAATGTGATGCCACTTGAAACCTTACATAAGATTGGTTTAAACCCATCATACCTCAACAACAGTCATATTGTTGTTCGAGCATTTGACGGAACGAAGAGAGATGTTGTTGGAGAAATAGAGCTACCAATAGGGATTGGTCCCTGTCTCTTCCACATCACATTCCAAGTAATGGACATTTGTCCATCTTATACCTGCCTGCTGGGAAGACCATGGATCCATATGGCCGGAGCAATTCCTTCTTCATTACACCAGAAAATGAAATTCATTATTGAAGGAAAGATAATCACGGTCTTCGCTGAAGAAAACATCCTGCTATCAAGACCTGCGGATGCTCAATATGTCGAAGTCAATGAAAATATACCTGATTGCTCCTTCAGGTCTTTTGAGATTGTCAATGCTGCTTATGTCAGCGAATATGGAGAAGAACCCATTCCGAGCATCTCTAAAACAAGTCACATGGTTGCCAAACTCATGATAAAAGGAGGATACTCACCGGGGTTAGGACTGGGACAAGATTTATAAGGAATCACAGAGCCATTGAAAATCACCACAAATGAAGGGAAATACGGCCTAGGCTTCACACCGACAAGACATGACAAAATGAAGGCAATAGCTGAAAAGAGAGAAAAGAGGATTGCACGATTAACAGGGCATCCTCTCCAGGAAAGAAATCTGGATGTCCCAGAGATCACCGAAACGTTCGTGAGTGGTGGTTTGATTTCGAAAAATAACAATGAAGGCGCGCTGACCATCAACATCAACAAGTCTTTTGAAAGTCTTTCTATTCAAGCAATCATCAGCGATTCACCTGAAGATGAGGAGCTCATTCAACCTTGTGGCCCACGGGATGTGCTGAACAATTGGGAGGCGATAGAACTGCCTGTTATAATCGAAAGCTTTCCAAAGTAATCCAATAGTAAAAACCTCCTAAAGAAAGGTTCAATCAATAGGGTGTAGTCTTTGTTTAAGTGAACCTTTTAGTTATTGCTTTTTATTCCAATAAAGTTGTGATTTATGCACACTATAAATAAAGTACCAGTTTGCATCTATCTCATTCTTGCCATTTTTTTTCTCTGAATAATGCAGACCTGAAACTCTCTTTGATGACAATAAAAGAATGAACTTTGATAATCCTATAAACACTACCGACTCGGATGACGAAGATCTTCAAATATCTCCTGAGCTATTAAAAATGATCGAGCGAGATGAAAAAGAAAGAGCAACAAGTCAAGAACCAACTGAGGCATTTAACTTGGGAGACAGTCAGAATGTAAAAGAAGTCAAGATTGGCACTCTATTCCTTCATGAAGAAAAAGAAGAATTAGTCCACTTATTGAAAGAATATATGGATGTGTTTGCTTGGTCATACCAAGATATGCCTGGCTTAAGCTCAGACATAGTACTACACAAAATACCCTTGAAACCTGGGGCGAAGCCTGTCAGACAAAAGTTACGAAGATTAAAGCCGGATCTAATCTTAAGAGTGAAAGATGAGATTCGAAAGCTGTGGGATGCAGGATTCCTTGGGGTCGCTGAATATACAGAATGGGTGATTAACATTGTTCCAGTCGAAAAGAAAGAAAGCGGGAAACTAAGAGTTTGTCAGGACTACCGGCCATTGAACGAAGCCAGTCCTAAAGATAACTTCCCACTTCCTCACATTGATATGCTGGTGGATAATACCGCAGGAAACTCCTATTTTTCCTTCATGGATGGCTTCTCTGGATACAATCAAATCAAGCTTGATCCAGATGATATGATAAAAACTGCCTTTATAACCCTTTGGGGTACCTTCTACTACAAGGTGATGCCTTTTGGGTTAAAGAATGCTGGTGCTACATATCAAAGAGCCATGGTTGCGTTATTCCATGACATGATGCATAAAGAAATTGAAGTATATGTAGACGACATGATCGCCAAAACTTTCACTGCTAGGGGGCATCTAAAAGTGCTAAGAAAACTATTCGATAGACTTCGCAAATATCAACTGAAGTTGAATCCTGCCAAATGTATTTTTGGAGCCTCTTCAGGAAAGTTATTAGGTTTCATGGTCAGCAAGGATGGGATTCGAGTTGACCCGAGTAAAGTCAAAGCAATACAAGAAATGCAACCCCCGAAGACTTCAAAACAAGTAAGAAGTTTTCTGGGCAGAATCAACTTCATAGCAAGGTTCATTTCACAATTGACGTCCAAGTGTGAACCTCTTTTCAAATCACTGAAGAAGAACAATCCGATCGAGTGGAATAACGAATGCCAAGAAGCATTCGAGAAAATCAAGCAATATCTATCAAATCCACCAGTATTGGTACCACCCCGATATGGAGAATCTTTGATTATATATTTATCCATACAGGATTCTTCATTAGGATCCGTATTGGGTCAACGTGATGAGACAGGCAAGAAAGAGCATGCAATTTACTATTTGAGCAAGAAGCTTACCACATATGAAGCAAAATACTCAATAGAAGAAAAGTCCTGTTGTGCCCTTGCATGGGTAGCACACCGACTACGACACTACATGCTCAACAACACCACATTGCTAATCTCTAAGACTGATCCCATTAAGTACATTTTTGAGAAACCAGCTTTATCAGGCAGGATCTCAAAATGGCAAATGTTGTTGTCTGAATACGACATACAGTATGTCACCCAAAAGGCTGTAAAAGGGAGTGTGATTGCTGAATATCTGGCTGATAGAGCATTGGATGATTATGAGCCAATGAAAATGGAGTTTCCTGATGGAGATATAATGACGATAGAACAGGAAGTCTCTAAAGATGATGAAACATGGAAAATGGCATTCGATGGAGCATCTAATGCTTTGGGACAAGGGATTGGAGCCATACTCATCTTTCCAAGTGGAGAGCAATTCCCTCTCACAGCAAAAATTACATTTCCTTGTACCAACAATATAGTAGAGTATGAGGCATGTGCTATAGGACTCTAAATGGCACTGGAATTGAAAGTGCGAGATCTCCGAGTTTATGGGGATTCTGCATTAGTCATATATCAAATCAACGGAGAATGGGAGACAAGGGATTCAAAATTGATCCCTTACCAAAAGCTCATACTAGACTTGGCTCGAAAATTCAACAGTATAAGCTTCCATCATCTTCCAAGGGAAGATAATCAAATACCGGATGCTTTAGCTACTTTGGCTGCTATGTACAAGATCAGTGACCCCGAGCATACTCCTGTGTTCGAGATGAGAATAATAGATTCTCCAGCTTATTGCATGAGCATCGAAGAAGAATTGGATGGAAAGCCTTGGTATCACGATATCAAGAAATACCTCCAAGAAAGAGTATATCCACCAGAAGCATCAGAAAATGACAAGAAATTTCTACGAAGATTGTCAATGGGTTTTCTTTTAAACCTAGACATACTTTACAAGAAAACCCCAGACTCGATGCTACTTCGCTGTGTAGATACTCATGAAGCACGAAAGATCATGGAAGAAGTTCATTCTGGAATATGTGGAGCACACACTAGTGGTCATACCATGGCAAGACAAATAATGAGGGCTGGTTACTATTGGCTCACATTGAAAAGTGATTGCGTCAATCACGTAAGAAAATGTCACAAATGCCAAATATATGCCAACAAGATCCAAGCTCCACCTGCTCCTCTTAATGTAACAGCAATACCTTGGCCTTTTGCCATGTGGGGAATCGATGTCATTGGAGCGATTACCCCTAAAGCTTCCAATGGTCACAAATTAATCCTAGTTGCAATTGACTACTTTACTAAATGGGTAGAAGCTGTGTCTTATGCAAGCGTAACTCAAAAGGTGGTATGCCGGTTCATTAAGAAAGAAATCATTTGTCGCTATGGACCGCCAGAGTGTATCATCTCAGACAATGCCACGAACCTGAATAATGCAATGATGCAGACTTTGTGCCGGCAATTCAAAATCAAGCATCTCAATTCAGCACCTTATCGACCGATGATGAATGGTGTAGTAGAAGCGGCCAATAAAAATATCAAGAGAATTGTTGAAAAGATGATCGTCACTTACAAGGACTGGCATGAGATGTTACCTTTTGCACTACATGCTTATAGAACTTCTACCCGTACTTCTACTGGAGCAACACCTTTTTCTCTGGTATACGGTATGGAGGCTGTATTGCCCATCGAAGTTGAAATTCCTTCATTAAGGGTACTAATGGATACTCAATTAAGAGAAGCAGAATGGGTCAAAGCTAGATACGAGCAATTAAATCTAATTGATGAAAGAAGAATGATAGCCCTCTGCCATGGGCAACTTTATCAAAGAAGGATGATTCGTGCTTACAACAAAAAGGTTCGCCCACGACAATTTCACGAAGGTGACATAGTGCTCAAGAAAATTTTACCCATGCAACATGATTCAAGAGGAAAATGGACACCAAATTATGACGGGCCATATGTCGTGAAGAAAGCATTTTCAGGAGGGGCACTAATTCTGACAAAAATGGATGGACGAGAATTACCGAAGCCAGTAAATTCGGATGCAGTAAAGAAATACTTTGCATAATGAAGAAATTTTCAAACAGAAGGGGAGAAGTGGATACAGGGTTACCAAAGTTTATTTGATCAAAGTTGTCAAAGAGAGCTTTCTTCCCTTACACTTTCATTATCTATCTGTACCCAAGATTTTCATATTCTCTTACCCATAAATAAAAAGCCAATTTTCTTTAACTTACCTTAGATTCTCACGTTCAAAATGCTAAAGTCGCTTTTATATAGTTCTTTTCCTTCAAATCTCACATTCCTACTAGCCTTAAGTGTGCAATAAATTATGACTTTTGAAGGAAGAATAGTAATAGTTAAAACTTAGAAAAAAAACAAAGACCGTAGATTACTTTGATAAGCTTTATGAATTAAAACAGGTAAGATTGAGGTCCTGCTTTGCGAGCGGCACAGAACATAGGCTAACAAATAAGAATGAGTAACAAATCTTTGGGAGATAGCGTTGGTGGTAGCCTGAATGATCGCTTCAGAAGTCTTAACATGTCCATGTCAGCAAGAAAGAATCATACTCACGAATATCTCAACAGGGACAATTATCCAGAGAAGCATAAAATATGAGGCGGGCATTAAAGAAAATTGAGGTCAAAATTCAAAAATAAGGCAAGGAAAGGGGATTTTTGAACAGAGTTGGGCTTTTGAGACAATGGACAACAGCTGGAAAGCATAAAGAGATTCAATAATAGTCCGAGAAGGAAATCACAAAGAAGATCCAGTAAAGTAAAGCAAAGACATGAAGAGCTAGATCCATAAAAAAAAAAAAACCATTAGTTACACATGCCTTGCATTCATGCATTTCACATCATGCATGCATGGCTTTTACATAACAGGGATCAAATGGAAAGCATGTCCGCAGCATGATTGCAGCAGTATAAGCTGAGATCTTAATGACATCAGCTCTTACCAATTGGACGCATAGCTAATACGCTGGACCCAGCCCCATCAGGAATCCAAGGATAAAGTATACAATATCGTCAAAAGCTTGGCAATTGAGGCTACACCTGAAAGAACAGAATTGATGCCAGCTTAGCAGCATCCAAGATGAGTGATAGCTATCGTCAAAGATAAGGCAGACATCAAGAAATATTGTCGTTGAAAATTCGTCAAAAGCGGACAATGGATTCAATAATCAAGGACTGAATCGACGTCAGATGGATGGAATATCTATCACATCAAAATAAAGTAGGATCCACTTTTCCGGTTAAGCGGCGGATACGGTACTCCATGACTCTCAAGTCGGTTCTCTCAGTTGCCCATAATAACTGATCCTTTCCTCCCTCCTTTCTTTTACTTTCTCCTAGAAAATGGATCCTACTTTTTCTGTCTTGCGAAAATATTTTCCTTATCTCCCAATGAACATCCTCAAAAAGATCTACCAAGTTCGCTGTGAACGATTAAGAGCTCTGATGCATAAAGGAATCCCTGAAGATGTGCGGTGGTTAATTGAAGCTAAGGTTCGTCTGGCAGAAGAAATCCCAGAGGCATTTGTGTCTCACATGCCTGGTGTAGGCAAAAGCTCTTATGCCAAAAAGCGAAGAGCGAGGAGACTAGGCGTCTGTCATAAATGCGGACGTTGGACCTGTAATACTAAATGCCGTTCTTTAGGGATGATCTCTGATAATCGAGAAGATAAAATACGATTCATTAAGAATGGCCTGAGTAAGGACTCATTGGATGATATCCAATTGACTCTTGAGACGCATTCTTGTGGATCCGTGCAACATGAACTTCTTGATTTATGGAGCATTTTTCATGAAGAACGAGAACGATACAGTCCCGGGAATCTGACGTTAAACGACCCTATTTGCCAGCTTGTAAGAAAACTGGATGGGAAGCAAATCCTCGACTCATAGAAGCTGTTAATCCCGTTACTAGATGTAAAACCAGTGGAAGATGTGAGCCACAGTCACAATCACTGTACATACAATTTATCATATTTAAAATTTTCCATTTTTCTTTTAATAATGTATTTGCTCCCCTAAGTGTAATCGACACGTTATCCCTTTTTATCACTATAAATGCGTGTTCTTCCTTCTGATTAACCAGCGGATAAGATACCCCGTGACTTCTAAAGTCGGTTATTCCAGTCTCCTACAATAACTGATTCATTTCCCTCTTCTCTCAAATTCTTCTCTCATCAATGGATTCTACTCTTCCAATAAAAGTCCTTAAAAAGATCTACCTTGCTAGATGTGAAAGAATCAGAGTTTTTACACGCAAAGGCATTCCCGATAATGTGCAGTGGATAATTGAAGCTAAGGTCCGTTTGGCGGGTGAAGTTCCAGATGCATTTATGCCCCGCATGCCCGGTTTAGGTAAAAGCCGTTATGCCAAAAGGCGAAGAGCAAAGAGACTAGGCGTATGTTATAAATGTGGGCGATGGAATTGTAATACTAAATGTCGCTCTTTAGGATACATCTCCATAAATCGTGAAGATAAAAGAAAATTTATCAAGAATGGCCTGAGTAAAGACTCATTGGATGATATCCAATTGACTCTTGAGACGCATTCCTGTGGATCAGTGCAACGCGAACTTCTTGGTTTATGGAGTATTTTTCATGAAGAACGAGAGTGTTACAGTCCCGGGAATCTGACTTTAAACGACCCTGTTTGCCAGTTTGTAAGAAAGCTGGATGGGAAGCAAATCCCCGACTCATAGAAGGCGTTGAAACCGTTACTAGACGTAAAACCAGTGGAAGATGTGAGCCACAGTCATAATTACTGTACATACGATTTGTCATATTTGAAAAATTTACATTACCTTTGGACAATAATGTAATTGTTCCTGTAAGCGTAATTAACACGTTATCCTTTCATCGCTATAAATGCGTGTTCTTCTTTCCGGTTAAGTTGCGAATGCAATACTCTCTGACTCTCATAATCGGTTATTTCAGTTTCCTACAATAACTGATTTCTTCATCTCTTTTCTCAAATTCTTCTTTTATCAATGGATTCTACTCTTTTCGCCATGCGAAAATACTTTCCTTCCATCCCAATAAATGTTCTTAAAATGATTTACCAAGCTAGATGTGAAAGGATTAGAGTCTTTATGCACAAAGGCATTCCTGACAATGTGCAGTGCTTAATTGAAGCTAAGGTCCACTCGGCTGGTGAAGTTTCAGACGCATTTGTGCCCCGTATGCCCGGCTTAGGTAAAAGCGCTTATGCCAAAAAGCGAAGAACAAAGAGGCTAGGTGTCTGTCATAAATGTGGACGATGGAATTGCGATGTTAAATGTCATTCTTTAGGGATGATCACCAGAAATCGTGAAGATAAAAGAAAATTCATCAAGAATGGCCTGCGTAAGGAATCTTTGGATAATATCCTATTAACTTTTGAAACACATTCTTGTGAAATAGTGCAATGGGAAATTATGGATTTATGGTGGACTTTCCGTAAAGAACATGATCGTTACAGTCTTGGAAATCTGACTTTTAATGACCCAGTTTGCCAGTTTGTGAGAAAACTGGATGGGATGCAAATCGCCGATTCATAGAAGGCATTGAAGCCGTTACTGGATGCAAAATCAGTGGAAGACGTGAACCAAAGTCATGATTACTGTACATGCTAGTTGTCGCTTTTGAAATTATCCTTCCAATAATGTACCCACTCCTGACATGAGATACAGTTATGACTACTGTATATAGCTGCCACTTTTGAAATTTTCCTTCTCCTTCAACAATCACATACCTACTCCTGACGTAAGCTACAGTAGTGACTACTGTACATGCTAGCAGCTATTTTGAAAATTTTCCTCCTCTTTTAACGATAGTGTACCCATACCTGACCAGAGTCATACTCGTGACTACTGTGAATAGCTGGCAATAATGTATCCATTCTTGAAAAATAAAATTATTGTCTTATCTCTTCATCTCTATAAATATATCCTCTTTTCTCACAAGGATAAGGATAAGAATGGAGAAAACCCCAACTCGTAAATCCCGAAGTATTTGTGTATTTTTTGGGGCTTTTCCTGGAAAAGATGAAGAGTATTTAAAAGCAGCCAACCATTTGGGTAGAGTATTAGCTGAGCGAAAAATACATTTAGTTTATGGAAGAGGTAGTGTCAGATTAATGGGAGGTGTAGCATCAGCAGCATCTCTATGAGGAAGTCAAGTTCTGGGTATTATCCCTGGACCTCTGAAATTTGTTTCTGGGGGCACGATTGGAGAAGAATTAGTGGTTAAAAATTTGCAAGAGCGTGTGTTACAAATGCTTTTAAATGCTGATGCTTTTATCGCTCTACCAGGTGGTTTTGGCACATTGGGAGAAGTCTTTCAAATTGCTTCCATAGCCCAACTTAATTTGCATAAGAAACCCATTGGGCTTTTAAATGTTAACAATTTCTTTACAGGTCTGATAGCTTTTATGGATTATGCTATGCAGAAGAATTTCATATCAAGAGTGGCACGGCGAATCATAATATCCGCAACAATTGCTGAAGAATTGCTAGATAAAATACAAGCTTTTGTTCCTGAACCAGATCCAGCAATGATTCAGATAGACTGGACACGACAGTCTTTCCCGACCAGTTCACTCCCATAATGGTCCTCTACTCACCCTGTTGAAGTATTGTGGAAGAAAGAAGCGATCTGATCCGTTTTTCTTGTCCTTTAGTTTTATTATCAGCATTTTCTTTCGCGTTTCAGTTTTTCTTTTCAGGGAATTTCTTTTTTTATAAGATAGTTTCATCCATGCTGATATTAAAACCATAGGACAATGCCTTTAGGTTGGAATGGCTGAGTAAAGAGTAATTTTTGTTACTCTTGAGACGCATCCTATTAGGTCTACTAGGCATAACATTTTGGGGTAGTTAAGCTTTAACCTTATTCGGATGACATATCTCACAAGGGAATCTATATTTACTGAAGAAAATATTAGATGAACCTTGAATATTGATTCCAAACATTCGTTCCCTTTACATAATTTGTCAGTGTTATTGTCATCATCAAGATTCACTCGTTTTATCGAAGCCTAATTCTTTGCGCTCGCCAATTATGAAAATTCACACTTTCGAAGAAAATTATTCCAATTTCAATTTCTTTCATATAAATTTCGCTCGAGGTCCTAAGGAAAGCTCCTTAGCCTCTAAATCAATTTTCATCATCGGGGTTTTAAGGATGGAACCTTTGCCTAAAAAATAATCAATTTTCATCATCGGGGTTTTAAGGATGGAACCTTTGCCTCGAAAATAATAAATTTTCATCATCGGGGTTTTAAGGATGGAACCTTTGCCTCGAAAATAATCAATTTTCATCATCGAGGTTTTAAGGACGGAACCTTTGCCTCAAAATCAATCATTAGTCCATCTTACAACGATAGAAGCTTTCCTATCGTTAGAGGTTCTAAGGACCTTTCCTTAACCTCAAACAAACAATCAATCATTCAGTCCATCTTACAACGATAAAACCTTTCCTATCGTTAGAGGTTCTAAGGACCTTTCCTTAAACCTCAAACAAACAATCAATCATTCAGTCCATCTTACAACGATAGAACCTTTCCTATCGTTAGAGGTTCTAAGGACCTTTCCTTAACCTCAAACAAACAATCAATCATTCAGTCCATCTTACAACGATAGAACCTTTCCTATCGTTAGAGGTTCTAAGGACCTTTCCTTAAACCTCAAACAAACAATCAATCATTCAGTCCATCTTACAACGATAGAACCTTTCCTATTGTTAGAGGTTCTAAGGACCTCTCCTTAAACCTCAAACAAACAATCAATCATTCAGTCCATCTTACAACGATAGAACCTTTCCTATCGTTAGAGGTTCTAAGGACCTCTCCTTAAACCTCAAACAAACAATCAATCATTCAGTCCATCTTACAACGATAGAACCTTTCCTATCGTTAGAGGTTCTAAGGACCTTTCCTTAACCTCAAACAAACAATCAATCATTCAGTCCATCTTACAACGATAGAACCTTTCCTATCGTTAGAGGTTCTAAGGACCTTTCCTTAAACCTCAAACAAACAATCAATAACCTTTCCTATCGTTAGAGGTTCTAAGGACCTTTCCTTAACCTCAAACAAACAATCAATCATTCAGTCCATCTTACAACGATAGAAGTTTTCCTATCGTTAGAGGTTCTAAGGACCTTTCCTTAAACCTCAAACAAACAATCAATCATTCAGTCCATCTTACAACGATAGAAGCTTTCCTATCGTTAGAGGTTCTAAGGACCTTTCCTTAAACCTCAAACAAACAATCAATCATTCAGTCCATCTTACAACGATAGAACCTTTCCTATCGTTAGAGGTTCTAAGGACCTTTCCTTAAACCTCAAACAAACAATCAATCATTCAGTCCATCTTACAACGATAGAACCTTTCCTATCGTTAGAGGTTCTAAGGACCTTTCCTTAAACCTCAAACAAACAATCAATCATTCAGTCCATCTTACAACGATAGAAGCTTTCCTATCGTTAGAGGTTCTAAGGACCTTTCCTTAACCTCAAACAAACAATCAATCATTCAGTCCATCTTACAACGATAAAACCTTTCCTATCATTAGAGGTTCTAAGGACCTTTCCTTAAACCTCAAACAAACAATTAATCATTCAGTCCATCTTACAACGATAAAACCTTTCCTATCATTAGAGGTTCTAAGGACCTTTCCTTAAACCTCAAACAAACAATCAATCATTCAGTCCATCTTACAACGATAGAACCTTTCCTATCGTTAGAGGTTCTAAGGACCTTTCCTTAAACCTCAAACAAACAATCAATCATTCAGTCCATCTTACAACGATAGAACCTTTCCTATCGTTAGAGGTTCTAAGGACCTTTCCTTAAACGTCAAACAAACAATCAATCATTCAGTCCATCTTACAACGATAGAACCTTTCCTATCGTTAGAAGTTCTAAGGACCTTTCCTTAACCGTAAACAAACAATCAATCAATCAGTCTATCTTACAATGATTGGAGCTTTCCTATTGTTAGAGGTTCTAAGGATCTTTCCTTAAACCTCAGAGTTTCGGCGGCGAGAAAGTTCTCAATGCCTAACTAAGGTCGAACGAAATTTGGTAAACGACTTTGCATTCATCATGTCCCATGAAGCATGCAAAGGGGGGCAGCTGTTGACACCTAATTTCGTCCGACCATTAAAAAGAAACTTTTTTTTTAAAAAAAAAAATTTATAAAAAAAGAAAAGTAATTAAAAAAATTAATTAATTATTATTTTTATTACTAAAAAAATTTTTAGTTTAAAATACATTTTTGTTTTGTGAAGATTTGATTTAAAATAATATATGTGTGTATTTGAAAGAAAAAAAGAAAACTCCAAAAAAAAAAAAAGGCAAAATTTAAAAGTTTGAGGTAAAAATGACAACATTAAGAAGTTTCGGGAAAAATTGACAAATTCTGAAAGTTCCAGGAGCATTTGGTAGTTTGTCACATAAAATTTTGGGCCTGCCGACGTTTCTGGCCCAAATTGACTGAAAAAGACAAAATTGTCAAAATCAGAAGCTTCAGGAACTTATCCAGAGGCTGAGAGACGTAAAGGACTAAAATTGTCATTTTATCAATTTAAAAGATAAGTTTGAAATTTTTTATTAATTTATCCATCAACAGTTCAGCCAAACTTCCTCTATAAATAGCCCCCCAAATTTTGTGCTGAACACAGAAAAAAATAGCAAAAAAACTTAGAGCTCCGTTTTAAAAAAAGAGAAAATTACAGCCCTTAGCCCCAGCCCTCTTCCCTTCTTCCCCAGAAAGCCAAATTTTTTTTTCACTGCTGTTCCCTCTCTCTCTCTCTCTCTCTCTCTCTCTCTCTCTCCGCCGTGCCCCTCGCCGCCCTACACCGTTCGCCGCGTTCGCCGCAGCCGTGCCCTACTCTCGCCGCTCCTGCCGCCGCCGCGCTTGCCCTCGCCGCCAGCCGCCCGCGCCGTTCCCCCCGCCTCGCCTTCCTTTTTCCCTCGCGCCGCCCCTGCCCGCCGCCGCCCCTGCCCGCCGCCGCGCCGCCCTCGCTGCCGGCCGCCCGCGCCCCACGCCGTCGCCCCCTGCCCGTGGCCGCGTCGCCAGCTGCCCCTCCCCTTCCCCCCTCGCACCGCGTCGTCGTTTTCGTTTCCCAGGAATTCAAAATTTTAATTCAAAAGGGTAAACCCCTGTTTCACCCATCATCTTTTCAATTTCTTTCTATTAAGTCACTAACCTTTTTATTTTGTCTTTGCAGAAAATTAATTAATTAACTCTTTTATTTTTTTTACTTGTTTATTTATTTGTTTATTATTGTTATTATTACTAACCTTTTTCTTTTTTTGTTGTTATTAACAACTAACAACTAACTTGCTAATTTTTACTAACCTTTATTATTATTGTTGTTAATAATTAATTAAATTGTCTAACTTTTATTATTGTTGTTAATTAATTAATTTAATTAACTTGGTTAATTAACAATTAATTAATTTGGCTAACTTTTATTATTGTTGTTAATTAATTAACTTCTAACTTTTTATTATTGTTGTTAATTAATTAATTTAATTAATTTGGTTAATTAACAATTAATTAATTTGGCTAACTTTTATTATTGTTATTAATTAATTAACTTGGCTAACTTTTTATTATTGTTGTTAATTAATTAACTTGACTAACTTTTTATTATTGTTGTTAACAATTAATTAAACTTGGCTAATTTTTATTATTGTTGTTAATTAATTTAATCAACTTTGCTAACCTTTATTATTATTTATTTTTAAAGTGGATGGCCAAAAAGCCCCACTTTATTTTATTTAATTCACCTTTACCCTTTACTAATAAATAAATAAATGAAAATTAAAAGAAGGTTATTTTGTAATTAATTACTAAGGCTAATAAAAAATTATTTTTAAAATCCAATTATTTTTATTTTTTATTATTTCTTTAAAAATAACAAAGTTGACTTTTTATTCCTTTTTGTTAAAATTAATAAATAGAAATAATTAAATAATTCTAAAAAAATATACAAATCAATTCTTTTTAAACATATCTTTAAAATTAAAAATTCAAGAAAAATCCAATAAAATTATAATTAAAATTAGTAATTAATTAAATAATTAAAATTTAAAAAAAATTAAAAATCCATGACCAAATGATCCGCCAGGATCCATGGCTTGGAAAGATTTTTAAATAAAGTATATAAATAAACTTTTCTTTATTAAAAATAAAATTTTGGGACTAATATATTAATTATTTATTAAAATAATAAAATATAACTTTTTAGTTTTCTTTATTAATAAAAAAGAATAAAAAGAGTAAAATTTTTGGGTTAATATTTTTCAGTAATATTTTACTTATTTTTATAATATAAATTTTTAGTTTTCTTTATTAATAAAAAGAGTAAATTTTTGGGTTAATATTTTTCAGTAATATTTTATTTATTTCTTTTAAAATAATAAAATATAATTTTTAGCTTTCTTTATTAATAAAAAGAATAAAAAGAATAAAAATTTTAGGATAATATTTTATTCAGTAATATTTTACTTATTTCTTTTAAAATAATGAAAAGATATAACTTTTTGTTTCCTTTATAAAAATCTTAGTCAAATGATTTCAAAAATAACAAAAAAAAAATAAAAAAATAAAAAAGAAGAAAACCTCCACTTTATTCATTGTTATTTAATTTTTCTTTATTTTATGGTTAAACTCATTTCATTTAAAGAAATTAGCCATAAAAAAAAATATATGTAAAATAAATCTGAACCATGTTGTTAAGTCAAAAAAAAAAAATTTTTTTAGTTCATGGTATATTGGCTGGAAACTGTCTCGTGCCCGCTTTTGAGCTGCTTCACTTGGTGAAGAGAGTCTAGCTGAGTAACAACGCCCCGTACCATGATCAAAGATTTTTATTTTTAAACTCTTTGATTCCTTTAAATTAACTTCTTATTAAATAAAAAATTAATTATTTTTTTTAATTCTTTTATAAATTGAGTAATTCTTTAAATAATAAATATCCTTCATTAAACAAGAAAAATCAGATAAAAAAAAAGAAAAGAAAGATAAGAGAAAGATAAAAATCAAAAAGATAAAGAAAAGAAAAGAAAAGAAAGAAAAGAATAATAAGATATAAAAAAGAAAGATTTTTTTTAAAATCATTAACAAATTTAATAAAAAAGACTTATAAGTTAAACTAATAATTAATTCCATAAAATAATAATTAAATAATTAACTTTAAATTAATTTCCATATCCGGATGATCCGGCAGGATCTACGGTTTGGAAATATCAACTTTTTTTTAACTAAATAAATTAAATAAATATAAAGATAAAAATCCATATTCACAATTTGGATAAAATTGTTTAAAATTTCACCAAATTCCGTGTCCAAATGACTCGGCAGAGTCCATGGTTCGGAATCAAATCTTCCGTGTCCAAATGACTCGGCAGAGTCCATGGTTCGGAAGTATAAAATTCTATACAAATTAATTACCAAAAATCCACATCCGATTAATTCAGTTAAAAATTCTAGATTGAAAATTAACTGAAATTTATTTAAAAGCAAAGTGAAACAAAATTAAAATCAACTAAGGTACCAATTTTTGGGCGTTTTAACAAAGTTGTTTTAACGTAACCGTACTCCCGAACCCCCGAACTCTCGCAGACCATATTTTAGGTAACCAATCGACCTAAACATAAACAGATTGGTGGCGACTCCCGAAAACGAACCACACGTTGCCACACATTGTACATTACATTACCAGTTTAATACATAACTAATACAGAATGATACATTAGTATTTTCGCATGTGCATAGTATACATGTACTAATACAGAATGATAGATTACTATTTTAGCATGTGCATGAGATATAGTGGTTAATGGTATTTTTTTTTTCTATAAATAATGACAGCTTGACAATGGCCAGGAAAGATGGAAGTGGTGAGTCTAGTGAGGAGGGAGCAGGGGAGATAGACTATTCACAGTACCAACTGTATGGAGAACCCTTTGAATTCATTTTGTCTTACCAATTTTTTGTGTGGTGGTGATATGAATGGGAGCTAAAGTGTCTGTTGGTATACAGTACTCTACAGAAATTACTTGATTTTGCCTCCAACGAAGCTTATTCCGATGAGCCTTGAAACCATTATTCACCGTATACCGACTAAAAAATGAATATGCTGCTTCCACACTCTCAAAACCAACACCTTCGAAAGATACATCTTCGAACCCATTATCTCCTTTTATCATAGAGTAATCGACAATATAATCTGAAAATAGATAAAAAAATATACTGGTTTATAATGCATACAACCATTAGCGTACAACTATATCACATTTTAATACATAATATTTACAGTTTAATACATATGCCACACAGTTACATGCAAAATTGCAGACAAATGTGAAAACAATTTCACACAGAATTCAAACACACTATCCTAAATTGCGAGAATTTAAACATTGTTCAGTTTCACCTTCCTCGACTCCAACTCCCTCATCACCACCATCGACATCCACTTCTTCATCTCCTTCAGCATCGAATGCTGCATAATAAAAACATCCTTAATGCCATTAAGAAATTACAGTGTAACACATATATGCATATAAATTAGATAAAAACCTCCTAATTCTTCTCCATAATTCACACAGTCATCAGCGACCTCTTTTCCCTTTTTGAAATATTGAACGTTTACTCCGCAATTGTTTTCTTCATCACAACCGCAAATTACTTCCCCCTCGCCTTTCCCCGCCTCAGCACCACTATACACTTCTTCAACTGCTGGGCTTTCGTTTAGGTCAAACACCATTTTATATGAACTTTCAGACAAAAAAATTATCTAATGCTCGAATAACGAGAATTCTTGGATGCAAAAAAAGGGGTTTGAGCTTCGTCAAGGAGGGAATTGCTGCAATTCAAACTGGTATGAAAAATATTCATTTTGAATATTATATAAATGGTAAATTGATTTTTCTAACTTTCACGTTTCCTAACTAATCGTGACTTCCTAACTGAACCATGTTTCCATATTCTGCCTCATTAACCGTAAATTCACGTTTCCTAACCGGGTGGACATACACCCGGTGCATCCAAGAATTTTCGTCTATTTAATTGCACCTTTACGTAATTAATCCAAAATTTGTCAGAACAGGGAAGTTATTTATGGGTTTAATATATCCAAATACTAAAATAATACTTATTTAAGACGTAGAATTAGTTGTCTGAATGCTCCAATGATTTTTGGAAAATAGTTAATTACTACTTTGACTTGTTCACTAATTTAACATTTTTACGTAATTTTTTTTTTTTTGCAAGAATAGAATCAAGTCCTGATTACATCGTTTTAATGCCTCCTATTCCTTTATTGTTTTTATACTAATTGATAAGTTGCCTAGTCTAACTCCAATTTAATTACTGTAGGTTAATGAATGTTGTTTTGAACCGTTAAATCTATGCCCTGTTTCTAATCATAACTCCGTAAAAACCAAGTTGTTACCATTCTTTTAAATTTATTTAACGGTGTTAGGGATTGCATTAGTTTTAATTAAGAAATGGTAATTTTGGATTTAAGTATTTATCCCACAAGACACAGTTCATGCAAAAAAAGAATAAAAAATGTTAAAATGGACACATGTCAAGTAGGGAGGGTAGCAATTAAGAAAAAGACTAAAAAATTTCCTTAGAATTGTCCTGCTTTATATATATATATATAATTAGATATGGGTACAAGTTGGGGAATCTAATTTACATGTATATCTTGAAAGCTCTCATTGTTATACATTCGAGGGTATAAAGAAAAATGTTGCTACACATTTGTTCATTAACAAACCGTGGTCAAGCTTTTATCACATTGCAAGGTAGAGTCCACACAACTTGGAAGAACATTAGTTGGTGAATCAATTTCTTTCCCTTGACTTTGTTTTAAGGTCAGTGCTTGTGGTGCCACATGAACAACTTGCACGAGCATATTATCTTGCTTTTATGTCTTTTTCATAACTCATTCTTCATTCTGAGCGAAAAAAAAATGTATGTACCTTACTTTTATGATGTGCAACTGTTATTGTACTTTTTTTCTTGGTGCTGAAGGACTAAAGCCACTAAGGACTCAAACCCAAGCCAGAGAATAGTCCTTATGCATGGATATTGTAGATATATGTCTAATTAGGCATAGTATTAATTTTACATTTTTATCTCTTACCCTAACTTTTCTTTTCTCAAACCGTTTATCTCTCTCCCCCTCTAATGCCACCGCTCTGTTTTTCTCTCTAACCTCCTTTCATCACCGCCACTGCCGCCGCTGCTCTCATCACCGATCACCACTCTTGACTTCAATCTTCATTGCTCTCTTCTCATCTCCGCCACCGCTAATCGCCGATCGTCGCTCGGGTTCACACAATCTTCGTCGCCCTCTTTTCATTGCCGATCGCCGCTCTGAACTTTGATCTCTGTCATGCTCCTTTTATCTTCGCTGCCACTAATCCCCAATCGCTACTCGGGTTTGTACGATCTCCATCGCCCTCCTCTCATCGCCACTGCTACTGATCACCGATCGCTGCTCTGGACTTCGATCTCTGTCACGCACCTCCAATCTGAAACTTCACTGATCTCCATTACTAGATCACCTTACTGATCTTCGTTACGTCACCTATCTCCGTCGCTCCATCGCCATTTCCGTTCTCTGTCACTTTACCGAACTCCGTCACATCACCAATCTCTGATTTCTGTCGCATCACCGATCTCCATCACCATCTTCGATCTCCGGCGCGTTACCGATCTCAATAGCGTCCGAACTTCATTGCTGCATTGTGCATCCCTAATCTCCGTATGTGCGCTGGCAGCTCTAGTTTGAACGCAAATTGCTCGGGTTTGTGCGCAAATCGACGGTGTAAACTATGCTTTCTCTTCTATTTTTACAATTTTTGGGTTTACACATTTATTTACATTTTTATACTTCACACTTTTACAATTTCATTAAGACATTTTGCTTTATTCTTTTAGGCACTTTTAAATTTAAAAATAACAGTTTTTTTAAATATTTTTAAATATTTATTTAGACACTTTTTTTAATTATTTTCGCATACAGGCTCAGACACTTTAAAATATCTTTTTCAGACATTTTTTAATATTCAGTCAGATACTTTCTTATTATTTCTTATACTTCTTATTTTTTATAATAATAAATTATTTGTAAATTACTTCAAACACTTTCAAATACTACATTAGATATTTTCATATATTATTTTCAAACACATTTGCTCATTAATTTAGACACTTTTACATATAATTTTGGCAGAAAATAAATAGTTTTCATATCATTAAAAAGAACAAATAGTCTGCATATTATTTTCAGACATTTGTATATATTTTTTCAGACACTTTGGGTAATTTGTTTAGACACTTCGCACCTTTGTCTTTTGACACTTATACAGATATGAGTAATGACGAAAGATCTAGTGGAGGCGGTGGTGATGACGGCGGCGGTAGCAACTTCGGCGATAGTGGGATTGAAGATAAGAATTCTAAAAGGAGAGGGAGAGTTTTGGCATTGGAAAATTTTATTAATTTTATTTTATGGAAGTGACTTATATGTAGAGAGCTAAGGGAGAGTTAATATGTCTAATTAGACATAGGTGCATCACATAATTTCACTGGGACAACAGCACTTCGCACAAAAACCTGGTTGTCTGTTGTGATTTGTGACTGCGTGAAAAAGAAAGAAGGAAGGGACAAAGATAGCATCATTAATATTAACTGTGGGTATAAGGGGAAACATACCTATACGACATATGTACAATAAGGCGCACGCCAGACTAAGCCAACAAGCAGTGGCATAGCTAGGGGCACTGGAAGGTGCAGCAGCAACCTCCACAATTTTGAAAAAGATAAATTATTTGGTATGTTGGTAAAGATATATTTAAAAAAAAATACTACTACTGTTATAAAAAAATTAGTTTATTTTATTTCTCAATGCTTATACAATACATTGTTTTTCAATATTATTAATTTACTTGTAACATGATAAGTAAAAATGAAACTATAGAAAAACTCATAATTTCTAAAATTTTTTCAAAATTTTCACTCAAATTTTATGCAGGACGAAATATTTTCAAAATTAACAAATTAGCTCTACTACTGAAACGTTATATTCATTTCTTGACTAATAGAGAAACATATAAGATAAATCTTTTATACCATATTCTATATTTTTCACTTACACTTTTAAACAACTTCCACACCATAACCTATTATCACATTGTTATGATATTAGTATAGTATTATCTATTCTCATTATAATTAGCAAATAAAAAAATTTAATTGGTTATAATTATAATTTATATCACAAACATTGTAAAAAGCATTTGCCACAAATTTTATTACTATTCCAATGATGCAGAATCAACGCATACTATCATTAGGTAAATTGCGCCAAAAATTTTATAACTTTCATTTCTTATTGTAAATCCATCTTAAACTTATTTTTCGTATGTTTGATGATCCTCAACTTCTGGTAAGAATTATGAATTGCCTCTTTTGTTATATTTCATCAAATTTTTTAAGAATTCCATCACTGTCCTACACATTGCTAATTTCTTTACAAAATTTAGTTATTAGTTTTTGTTTCTGCATAGATAAGACTTCTTTATTGTTAGCTTATATATGATGAAAATTTTATTGAAATTCTTGGTAGATCGAGTAGCCAAAGATAAATGAAGACTTAATAAAGGTTGAAAATGGTTGAAAATTGTCAAGTAACAAACACGAAATTAAGAACCGTTTTTACATCAAACATTCACAACTTGATTAGAATAGAAACATTCACGACATGGTTAGAATATGTTATAATTGCATTTCAAGAAACATTCACAATATGGTTAGAATATGTTATAATTGCATTTCAAGAAACATTCACAACTTGGTTAAAATAAGAAGATTTATTTTAGAATAGGTTGTAATGGCATTTCAAGGAACATTCACAACATGGTTAGAATAGGAACATTCCCAACTTGGTTTGAAATTTGATTGTTTAATGGCTAATTGGATATTCTACCTAATACAATATTTGAGTAGAGAAAAATGGCTAATTGGTCACTTCTACTTCACTAAAAAAGCCACCTATGTTATGCATTTTTAATGAGGGATATATCAAAGTGGATAGTTTGGAAATGAATTTGGGTGGGAGCAAGCATATAAACATCTAATAGTATTTGTTAAATAATATAAATTACGAGAAAAAAAAGAACTACGCAGGTTCTTCTACTTTGGCCTCCAAAGCCCTTTTGTAAGGTAAATTTTAAAAAATCTATAATCTTTTATTTTTATTTTATTTTAGTTCCTAACCTATTAATTCTTCTGTTTTGGTCCTAAACTTATTAAAATTATTTCTCTTTGGACATTCATTAGATGAAATTCATTAACTTAAAATAATTGTTTAATGCAAAATTTTGAAATACTAATTTGAATATTCTGTAACTATTTTCTAGTAGATTTAAATTGTATAAAAATTTCTAGATAGTCAATTGCCCATGCTGGCAAGCCACATGGCGTTTTTCTATCCATACTAATGCCTTTTCATCTAGAAAAGGTCCAAATGGAACATTTAAATGATATTGAGGCTTTCTATGCAAGAAATTGAGGTTAATAATAATTTGTTTCATGATTTCAGATATAAAAGTTGCTCAAACCTTATATATATAGTCCCTTCCCCCTAGATCCCTCCATAATAACATCTTATTACTATTTTATTTACCAAATTCATAACTTTTTTCCAATAATTAATTTTAGTAAAAAAATTTGGAAGTTTGAATTAATGTGAATATACATTTTACCACTTAGTTTCAAAATATTTATTCATTTTATTTTAATCTAAAAAATATTGAAAAACTTAACGGGAAAGTCCTTTAAAAAATAAAGGATTAGATTCAATGAGATGGAAAATATTGTATTTTCCTTGTTTTTTTCAAGGAAGTAATCATAGTGCAATTATCTAAAATAATGAAAGATAATAAGTATTCACACGATTTTAGTATAAATTATTTTTTTTAATATTTCATATACAAGATAAATGTAAAATGGCGGAAAATAATATAAAAATAATGCCATTTACATGGTTCATCTTTTAACTTTTATGCAAAAGTATTAAATGATAAATTATTGTAAAGCTGCGTACAAAATGGCTTAATTACAATTTATCCCCAATGATTTAGATGAAATAACATTTTGCCCCATCTTGTGTAAGAAATATACACTTGAGCCCCTATCTTTTCAATACAATCCAACAACAACATCTGAAATCCAAATTTAGATTGTATAATTGTCATCTTCAAGTAATTTCAATATGTATAGTATTTTTTATTATTAATTGACATTTAAAATATGTTGTTTTAAAAACTGAAAGAAATACAGAAAGAAAAAATGATAATTTAAAATGCTCATTAACTGTATAAAAAATACCATATATATTAAAATAACTGGAAGATAACTATCGTAATGTCTAAATTAAGATTTAAAAAGTTATTGTGGAATAGTATTAAAAAGATATGGGGCAAAGTGTATACTTCTGAAACAAAATGAGACAAAGTGTAATTTCACCTAAATCTTATGGGACAAATTGTAACTATCCCTAAAAAAATTGAAGGGTGGAATATCATGCTAATCTTGTATATATTTAATAAAGGTCATTCCTGTAATTAGAATCTAGACTTCGCCAAAATTAAGGGGGAAAAAAATATGTTTTTGTTCTTGGTACATGCACTGAATTAAATACCGCGCTATATGGCTTACCGTATATCCGTGGTATGCGGTACAAATGTTTTCACGTTTTGTCATTTTACTGTGCAAAATACCGCGATATACTACATACCGCGCACTTTTTGTATATATTTTATCAAAAAATCGTGGTATATCACAAATACCGCATCGTACATACCGCGGTATTTAATTTTTTGCACCTATTTTTTTATTTTTTTTATTTTATATCAAAATATCATAAATATATAAAACATTAAAATAAAAATAATACACATATCATAAAATAAACATGTACTTTTAAATTTTTTTTTTACTTTTCTTAATTAATATAAAAAATTAATGGATGATATTATTTATATTTATAGTATATGCAAAGTATATGGATGGTATTATTTATATTTATAGAATATCAATAAATTAGTTTTTTTTAGTATTATTTATTTTGCTCCATATATAACATTTTTTTTATATTTTTTGTATTAAAAAAATATCTTCTATCATATATATTTTATTTATATTTAAAAAATTATGATGAGAAAAATTAGAATACATTTAAAATGTGTAAAAATAAATTATTAAATAAATTATGTCATCTTAAAATAATATTCTAACATTTATTTTTTATAAAAATGGTAACAGTATGCGCCACAGTATACCTTAAAAATTCAGCATGTGATATACCTTGCGGTAACAGTATTTAACACATTGGGTGTACAGGTCTTTCATCATTTGCGCCCTTCCTTATGGGCACATTCTGAGGGAAGAGACAAATATACCCCTATTTAAAATGTAAAATTCATATCTTGTTCTTTCTCACCAATCGCGTTGCCTCTCTCACTCGTTCAGTTGCCGCCACAGTTTCCTCCTCCGCCGCTGATTTACCACTGCCAGCCCCGTCACCATCGTCATAGTATGTCATCTCTCCTGAACCGCTGCCGAGCCGAGCATTGTTGGAATCAAGGGATTTCAAGATCCTGAATCGTCGTCACTGATCGAGCATCGCCGAAATCATATTCGGGCTCCTGAATAGTCATCGCCGAGCCGAGTATCACCGGAATTAGAGGATCTGAAGATCTTGAATCTTGGCAAATCGTCGCTCCTATCGTCAAACGCCTTCAGCAGATCAAAGATTTGGGCTTACCTGCTTTTAGCCCTCAATGTTTCTCCTTTTATCTAACTTTACCTCAACTTTTATTTTTAAGCTAAAATCTGTATTCAAAGGTACAAATGTAAAAAAAAATGTGGAAGAAGTCATAAAATTATTTACAAATAAAAGTAATATATCAGTAATAATTCTATAATCTAATTTGTACATATGTGTCAAGTATTTTGTATAAATCCGTCACTTGCTTTATATATCTAGTTTCATACATATCAATTACAATTATTAAAATTTTATTTGTAAATATGTCTCACATAATTTATACAAATCTCTTATAACAAATATACATATTAGTTGTTTGATTTATACATATCTCTAAGCTTATTTGTATATCAAGTTCATGCATATCTAATATCTGATTTGTACATATCATTATTGTATTACTATTAATTGAATTTTTATCCTAATTTTTATTTCATTTATAAAACTATAAATCTCGTCCATACAATTGAATATATCTGTAATATATCTGTGGTCTTATTTATACATATGTGGCACATGCTTTTGCACATATCTATAACTTGCTTTATATATCGAGTTTGATGCATATTTGTCATTTCATTTGCATATATATCTAATTTTGGCAAAAAACACTTGGGGTGTTCACATCTATTTTTTTATGAGAGGTTGAACTTATAACGTATATGTGATCTCATTTGTACATATTCACAAATTGTTTGTACATATCTTTCGTTTTCTTTATACATCAAGTCTATACATATCTAGTGTCCGATTTGTACATATTTTCAATTTTGGGGGTAGTGGTGGATCCAGAATTTAAATAAAAGGTTGTCCAAATGCATATACAACTATGAACCTTAATATTAAATAATGAAACTTATAAATTTTTATATATCATAATATAATGTGAAGACAATGTCTTTTAAAAAAATGTGGAAAATGATTTGATTTAGCATTTTTTATACCCTTAGTTAAATTAGTTTAACGAAAGTTAGAAAATTATATGAAATATGCAGTAGATTAGCAAGATATTCATGTTGTCTAGAATGTAAAAGACAGAAATCCCCTTTTTAACACTTCAACTTATATATTTCTTCTGATATGACTTATTGATTTTATCTTATGTCCAACTAACTCTATAATTTTTCCATATATGTTTGAAGACAAAAAAGGTGGCAAAAAGAGTTTAATGCCTAGATATAAAAATGTACAAAAATTCAAGGGTCATCTATCATGATTCTAAATGTCAATGGAGAGATGAGACTAATCAATGTTTTATCTTTGCTAATGTCAGAGGGACATATTCTTTTGTTTCAATGGATATTATAAAAATTATGGGAGTCCATTAAAAAATTAAAGGTGGTTTGGTAACTAAATTATGTAATTTTTACTAACAATGTTATAGAAAAAAAGGGTCCATGAACCCCAATAATTTACATGTGCATTTGTTTTGTTTAGGGAACATGAGATTTGATGTGTTCACACTTGTCTTATATTATAAATAGTAATATCAGAATGTAAATATGTAAATATGTAAGGGGTGGGAGCACATTAGACTTACTCTTGTGCATGAGTCTAGTGCGAAGATATAATGCATTTATCATAGGGTTTGGAGGCAAATCTAATTGAATTATTAGGAACCTACATTACAATATCCCATGTGATTTGACTTAGTTTACACTTCACTATCTTTATTTCTAAAAACTCACATTTTATATCTTTCTTTTTGGTTTTTTACATTGTCCAGCGACAATTTATGAAAACCTAATTTAAACTCCACAATAGTTATCTTACAAAAAATTTAATCTTTCCAGTTTTTTTACAGTTAATAGATATTTTAAATTATCCATTTTCTTCTATGTAATGCATTTTCTTCTATGTAATGTGAACCAATATTTTTTAAATATTAGTTAATTATGAAAAAATTAAAAAATTTGAAATTATCATAACATAATTATTAGAAAATTTAAATTAGAATTTTAAAAGTTATTGTTAAATAGTGTAAAGGAAGTAGGGGTGACATGTCGGTTTTGAAAATAGACAGGGGCAAAGTGTTGGTTAGGCCAAACATCAGGGGTTTCTATGATTTTTCCTTGAGTTATTGTAGTTAATGATAAAAAATGATGCAAAAAGTACCAAATTTACCACTAATATTTAGCTCTTGGATTAGATTTCTTACTAAAATTTTATCTAGTACTGATATGGCCTCTATTGTTATAGTTGAGACTAGATATGTTACTACTATTATAGTTTGGGAACTTATATGCCACCAACTATTAAGAACCCAACTGTAAAAACGATAAATTGTTGGACACACAAAGTATCATTTCTGTTAGAACAAATTGAGTATTACTTAGCAAAACATGAAAACCGCTAGTTCATTATTCTTTTTCATTTGTATTGCATAAGTGGTGAGTGATATGACAAAAATGGTAAGAATAAGACTAAAATGAAAATTTGTACATAGCATAACGACAAAGTTTGCATTTTGTCTACTACATTAAGTTATAATCCTTGATATAAATAGCATAAGGAATGGAACTAAGTTTGCATTTTGTCTATTACATTGAGTTATAATCCTTGATATAAATAGGTTTTCTTTCCCCTTTACAGCAAAGTCACAAGTGGCACGGTACTCTATCTTTTTCTTCCTTCTTCTTTTTCTGCATTGTTCTTTTATCTTCTTTTATACCCAAGCAAGTTGCTTTTGTCTTCTTCTTTTGTCCCAAGGCACTTATGCTTTCTTTTTTTTTTTTTTTTTCTTCTTCTTCCCCCTCTTCTTCTATGTCTCAGTTTTTTCTTTTTAACAGCCGATTCTAAACAATTTTTGGTTCACTATTTTGAGTGGTTTTAATCATTTAATTTTGGTGTAATTAGTGGCGTAGCCAAGATTTCAAGTGTGGGAGCCACTAACAAAAACCTGTTGTAAAAAAATACATCATATAAAATTATTTTTTTGTAGCAAATGAAAAATTGGCTACAAATGAGAACACAAAGAGTTGATAAGTAAAAGTGACTACAAAGAAACTTGTAATAAAGAGAAGATGAGAGAATTAATATCAAAGGAAAAATGATTTTTTTAAAAAGAGTACAAAGAAATACTTAGAAGTAGAGAATGCCGAAAAATAAGGATAGAGAGAAGTTAAAATAGAAAATAATATTACAAAAGACTTGTAAAATATAATAAGTTTAATCAATACTCATCTTGAAGGGTAAATAAATGTTCCATATTTTATTTTCACTTTGCATTTTTATTATCGTTAAGGTGACAATTTCAAGAACAACATTTAACCTCAAGGTTGTCAAGATTGAGATTCTACCTAGGATCTTTTTTTGCCATGCACGATTGAGATTGTAAGGTCGGATTGTAAATCTTAAAATCCTACCAAAAGCTTAAAATTTCTTGTCTAAATAATATAATTTATGTAAAAGATCAATTATATTGAAAACTCAAGTAAAATTTAAATTTCATAGCAATGGTATAATATAATTATTGATACAATACAAGGAAAATTCAAACTTTAATAGAGTATACACCAACATAATCAATAAAATAATAAAAAAAGTTTGAAAGAAATTCAAGAACAAACACATTATTGACAAATAAAAAAGAGTACAATGTCCATAATTTAAATATTTAGTAAGTGACTTCCAATAAATTTAAAATGTATAATAATTTTTTTACAGTAAATAAATAATTTAAAATTAGTAGTTTTTTCTTTCTGAATCAAATAAGTTCAACTTATAGAGAGAAAAAACTGATAATTTGAATATCTATTAACTGTAAAAAATGTTATTATATATATTAAATTTACAGTAAAATAGTTACCAAATAATTTAAATTATGCTTTAAAAGTTGTTATTAGACAGTTATCTTGAGTTAACAAATTTCGTCCAATTTGGGACCAAAATAAAATATTTTTAACGAATTTAGAACCAAAATCGAACATTTTTAATAGGTTTAGGATCTAAATAGAACATTTCATAGACTAAAGATGAAAATAGAATGAAAATTAAATATTAAGGATCATCCATGTAATTTACCCTCAACAAAAATCAATATCTGAGTAGGATCGGTAGGAACTTTCGATTCTACGATCCTAGTCATGATCCTACAATATTTTGATAAGGTTTTCTATGTTAGGATCATAGGATCGTATGATCCTATGATCAAGATTGCAATTTTAACAACTTTGTTTAACATTCTTAAAATCTTTACTTCTTTATGACTTGAAAATGCACTTAAAAACTTAAGGACTTAAATCTATGTTTTCAACAACTTTAATGCCTCTTTTAAAATTTTTCTTTGTTCAAAGAGATGAAGCAAAGTTATTAAACCCCAAAAAAATTTGGGGAGGCCGTGGCCAGTCAGGGATTCTCCTTGGCTCCGCCATTGGGAATAATTGAATTGAAACTAGGACAGTAGCGACTAACAATAGTATATACTACAAGAGAGATCACAAAAACTGACTGACATATCGGTCAGTAATTGGTCACCAAAACATTTTTTGGTGACCGAAATATATGGTCAGCAAAATTTTGGTCACTAAGAGCTGGTGACTAAATATAGTAACCCAAAAAAAGAGTCAGTAAGCGGTCACAGCTAATGACTGATTTAGTGACCGATGTAATTGGTCAACAAAGTGACTAATTTAGTGACCGATTTAATCGGTTGGTGAAACTGCCTTTTTTTTTTATTAATTTATTTTTATCAATTATAAATTTTTGGTATTAAAATTAATAATTTAATTAGTCATCTATTATGATTAAAATACATGTAACAAAAATACTAAGTTTTTAATTTAATTAATATAAATATCATTAATTTAATATATATATATATATTACATAACAAATTATCCCTAAATACTAACTATACTAACTATCATCTTTTCCATTAGATGCCTCACCCTCTTCCTCCTCACTCTATCGCATCATCATCACCAACATGGTCGGGTCAATTCCTACAGGGAGGCCGCCAACTAACTGTAGTCTACCAAGAGCGGAGGCCATGGCTTCCTGACGGTCACGTCCAACACGATCTTGAAAGGACTTCATTGTTCTTTCCATGTTTTGTATTTTTTACTATTGAAGATCCACTGTCTTGTTATACTTCATTTGAGCTAAACACAGTAGCAAGCAAAAGGGCCCAGAAAGAGAAAGTACAAAGAAATCAATAAACAAAAAGTAAAAAACAACATGAAAATTTAAGGGAAGAAAACGTACCAGATGATGCTCGAAGAAAAGGAAGAAAGAGAAACTGACGGGCAAAATTTAATCAGAGCAGAACAGAGTTGTGGGAGTCGATTGAAGCATTTGGATGAAAAGAAAAGCTAATTTGGGATGAGGCTATGGAAGATGACACTCATATTTCAAGCCAAGTTTGTGTGCAGCAAATTTGGGAGTAGGAGTGAAGTAATAATTTTGGTGGTGTAGTAAAGGTAAGCAAGTTGACGTTGTGGGCAAAAGTCTGACTTTGAGTGGAAAAGGGGGAGAGGGCCAACTATGATCTCTAGCGCTTTTATTTCCTGTCATTTATTTCTGCCGCCTGGTCATTTCAACAATTGCCACCCCATTTGAACCTAAAAATAAAATAATGCTTATACGTTAACGCCTATTTATACATGAAATTTTAAAATGTTTGGTTAATATCATACAAAACACTTACCTAAACTGCAATATTGTATCTCTAGCTGCAAAGAGTCTATCTCCGGATAATGCTTCCTTTCCTCTCAGACGAAGGAGATCTGTGGAGAAAGACAGAAAATAACAAGAAGAGTGAAAATGATATACCAAAAAAGCAAAGAGAGCCAATGGCATCTATATATTTACGTAGAGAGGATGGTGGTAGTCTAGCAGATTAGTGAAGTTGTTTAGTGACCGATTAAAGTTAGTCACTAGATTGGTCACTACATTGACCGATTATTGACCTGTTAGTGACCAAATTTGGTGACCGAATCTTTACCGGCCACTAGTTGATTAGCACTTTTCTTGGGATGTTGAAAGCACTTTTTTGCAACTAATTTAGTGACCAAAATCTTAATGACTACTTCTTCGATCACCGTAAATGGTCACCAAAACCTGGTTCTCTTGTAGTAACAGCAACAGTAATAATAATAATAATAATAATAATAATAATAATAATAATAAAATAATAATAGCTATTATTATTATTATTATTATTAACAACTGTATAGACTAGTTTGGATTGAAAATAAGTGGTAAATGTTTCCATTCCAAAGAAGTTGTGAATATTTCCATTCCATCCAATTCAACGTTCTAACTGATAGAAAAACCCAATTGAGACACGAAAATAAAGTATGATACTTTATAGAACAAAATTAAGGTAGAGTACCATTTTAGGACACCAAAATAAACTAAGGGACTCTTGGTGGAATTTACCTCTAAACAAAAGTGCAATCCGTTCATATTTGCCAAGGGTGCAATTAAAGTAAAGAAACATCAGTTAAGTAAGGTGACAACCTCAAAACAAGAGTGGTTAGTCGGTGAAACCGTAAAAAATAATTCTGGTATCCCTAACAACTCAGAATAAATAAATTTATAGTTTACTAGTGAAAATCAGGTCGAATCCCAAGGAAATTTTTTTTAATAGAAAGCTTTCTGTTAGAAAACTAAAATAAAAGATTGAGGGGTTTTCTTAAAACGAATGCTGAAATAAATTAACTGTAGAATCAAAATAAAATTAACCAATACTAAAAACGCTCAGTTCATGATTGATTATCCATTCCAATTACGCAGTTGGTTATTGAAAGAAAATATTTCTTCAATCCAAGCAAATAAACAGAATTCTCTTTAAAGCTAAAACAAACCCTAAGAATTCAACTGTAAAATTAACAAAAAAAAGCTTCAGATTAATTTCTTAATTTTGAGTAACCAGATATTGAAAAATAATTTCTAATAAACCCAAAATTAGCATTAAGAACAATGAACCAAAAAGTTTATCCCAGGCAATAATTTAAAATCTTGAAAAATTTAATATGTCTTACTTCTCTGTATGAACTAACCAAAAATAAAAGTAATCTTCAATCAATTCACATGCTTCTAATTGAATTCTTCACCTAAGTGGTTGAAAAAAAATCAAGCAAATTTGCAATCGCATAACCAATCCAACAAGCGAGAACAGTAAAATTAATTGCAATAAATCTGAACAACAAAGAAGTAAATACTTGAATTTAAAGAGCATTTAAGCAAGTAAAATTTATCCTCACAACCAGTGTTGGTGATGAAAATTGTCCCTAGAACTGAATCAGAAAATTACTCACTCATGATTGGAAGAAAAACAAAGAATAATAATAATAGAAAAAAAAAACTAAAACACGAAAAAGAGAGGGAGGAGCAGCTCACGGCAGCCACTTCTTAAAAACCTAAAAAGATTGCCTAGTGTACTAAATGTAAAAAATTTTCCTAAACTTTCTATATTGTTACAAAATTACCTCACACAAATATAAAGATTTAAAATAATTAAAAGGTTTCAAAGCTGTCACCAAGCAATACTCTAGGACATCAGCAGCAACTTCAAGCTGAGATTCGACCTTGATGCAGTCACTATTTCTCAAAATCCAAAGTATGAAAGTTGTAGAGCTCTTTCTTATCTTCCAAAAGACACCTGAATTACATAGAACGGACATCTACAGCCAAACATATGCCCAAAATACCGCAACTGCTTTTAAACCAGCGGTAACTCGCAAATCGCGACTTTGAAGCTGAATTTGATCCTCTTAACGTGCAAACTGGGTTTCATGGTATACATGTGAATTGTAGCTCCAGATGCTAGCTTTCCAATGAATCAAGAATTACTCCATTCCGATCTCTGTAGCTGAATATATGATTTTTCTACCAGAATATCGCCAATCTGTCAGAATCCTGAAAGAACACAACTAAATTAAAATTTGTAAAATTGCAATTAAATCCACTTTCAATCAATTGAGTCCAAATATGCTATAAGCTACAAAACATACTTAAAATATATTTTTAAGGTTCAAAATATATTAAAACATACTATGACAGAAATAAATATAATAAATATAAGTTTATCAAAGAGCACGGTAAAAAGCTATGTTAACATCCTCAGTCATCCATTTCCCTTAGATATTGGGTACAGTATTATATTAAATAGTCTACCAACAATGATGGCATTAACATAACAATGGCCCATTCAAAATTGTGTGTGTACACAATAGTGTCCATTTGACGAAATATCCAATGACAAGGATGATGGAGAGCCGTAGTAGAGAGTGGAGAGAGATCATCATTGTAGAAAAAAACTCTCCAGCTAGGTCCCAAAGATTCAAGATTCCTCTTAGTATTGCCCTTAGCAAGCTGCCATTGGTGGTAAGGTGATGGTGATGGTCAAATTTGGCTCATTGCATGATTTTGATCAGTCAGTTATGTCCCAAGCTCCAGCGAATTTGCTAGCTTCCTCTGTAAAGGTCTACGTTTTATTTTCCTAGTCCAACTGGGGCCCTACCACCACAAAACTTTCAGTGTAAATCAACTCGAGGCAAAAAATAAAAAAATAAAAAAATAAAGAAGAAGAAGGTTGCGTTTCGTAATGGTAGAGAACTCCATTGCCTATAAATACCATGCAAGCGTGCGTACCTTCTCACAGCCTTGAGATAGAAAGTGTCGCTTGACATTAGATATATCTTACCGGGCAACTGAAAAATGGCTTTCACCAACACAAAGTTTTTGGTTCTCTGCTTGATTAGTTTATGGTCTTGGATTAATGCCTCTTCTCTTGTGCTAGATGAATCTGTCGTTTCTGAGAAGTTCAATCAATGGATGACTCAGCATGGCCGGTACTATGCACAGAAAGAAGAGGAGGAAAGGCGTTTCCAGATATTTAAGGCCAACCTGGAATTCATAGAAAACTTCAATAATATGGGAAATCAGAGTTACAAGTTAAGCACAAACAAATTTGCAGACATGACAAATGAAGAATTCCTAGCATCATATACAGGATATAAAACCTTAGGGTCATCAGAAAGTAATTCATTCATGTATGAAAATGTGACCACTATCCCACCTACCACAGACTGGCGACAGAAAGGTGCTGTCACCAAGATAAAGGACCAAGGTGGCTGCGGTACGAAAAATATGCATCTACTCCACAAGTATTTTGTTATTCTTTTTATGTTATATGTTAATTCTTACTTGGATTTTGGCAGCGAGTTGCTGGGCATTTTCAGTTGTCGCAACCGTGGAAGGAATCACATATATCAAAACAGGTCGCTTAATCTCACTCTCGGAGCAACAACTAGTGGATTGTGTGAAAAATAATTATGGCTGCCGTGGTGGCTGGATGCACAACGCATTTGATTACATTGTGAAAAACAAAGGAATCGCTCGTGAGACAAAATACCCCTATAAGGGAACAGATGGCACCTGTAAATCTGAAGAAGCAGCGGCCAATATCGAAGGTTATGAAAACGTGCCTCGATTTAATGAGATGGCACTGCTGAAAGCTGTAAGCATGCAACCTGTGTCAGTGGCTCTTGATGGATCTGGACATGCCTTCAGGCACTATTCCGAAGGTGTCTTTACAGGACCTTGCACAACAACTTTGAATCATGCAGTCACAGTTGTTGGCTATGGCACCAGTGCAGATGGGACCGAGTACTGGCTGGTCAAAAACTCATGGGGTGAGGATTGGGGTGACGGTGGATACATGAAGATGAAAAGAAATGTTGGTGATCCGCAGGGTCTTTGTGGCCTTGCAAAGCATGCTTCATACCCACTTGCTTGACTCACAAGCATGTTCCCAGTATACCCAATGATCCAGCCAAAGAGTTCCATCGACCTCTAATAAGTCTACCCCAGTCTAGTTATTAGTCTCAACAATCATGCTGGCATGCAGAAACCACTAGGAATTAAATTCTGCAAGCCAAGTTTAGTTTGCAGTCCAGCTGATATAGCTATTGTGTGCTCAAATAAAATGACTTGCATAGTTGCATGTCAAAATGTCTCAAGTCCTAATAGTTATTTATCATTTTTTCTTTGTTGGGGAAGTGTCAGTGAACTATTATATAGAAACAATCATTTCTCGAGTTAACCAGTGTCAGGATCAGCACATCACTTGCTAGATGTTTGAAATTAGCAAATGAGCAAGAACTGAGCATGCTAAGATAGCACCAAGCAAGGCAGTGTTGGGAATCCGAACGAGTTTCACGCTATTAAATTAGCATGCACCAGGATCGGATTGCAGAAATAATCACACGGGTATCTTGTTTTCGAAATTCCACAAATGCAGAATTCTCCAAGCTTAACACGCTCGAATTCCTTCTCTTCCGGTTGCACTATATGAGTGTTTGTACTATTATTGTTTCTTTGTTTCTGTTTCCATAATCCATCTCTTTTCAATAATACACAACCACTCCTTTTATAGGCAAAAAGTACAATAGCTTCTCTCAGAAGCTAAAGTACAACTTCTCTTAGAAGTCAAGTACATAGCTTCTCTCATAAGCTAAAGTACAACTTCTCTCAGAAGTTAAGTACATAGCTTCTCTTAGAAGCTAAAGTACAACTTCTCTTAGAAGTTAAACCGGGTAGAGTTCAGAATGTGGCGTGGGACCCTTGGGATCTCTTGATCCTGTCAAATTAGTCCCAACTAATTTATTGTTTACAAGTCAGTACAACATTTTGTACGACCTTGTAAAATCTCCCAGGATTTCAGAGATAATTCACAAGTACCCATTTTATTCTATTCCGTTCACCGTCCAATATTGTTGCACATAATCCAGACTAGACCAACCACATCCAAGTTGTGGTACTGTCAATTCGGAATTAAATATGTGCACGTCTCTTTAAGTTTATTCGGACTCTAAACAATTTAGAAAAACATTTATAAAATCTATATATACCATATATATAATTTTATATATAGAAAATAATATTTCCAAAAAAATATTTTTCTAAATTGACCACGTGGATTTCTTAATCCGAAAAACCAAGAGATTTACTCCACAATATTCACTCTTATTTCAAGAGTGGTGAATTCTATGTTGAATAATCATGAACTTAACATGTTACATTTATGTGATCCAACATGTCCAAGTATATCCTATAGTAGGCATCATTGGTTGACATATCAAAATCACATAAAGTATACATTTAAATTCATATTATTCTCAAGTCTACGGAATAAATAACATTTACTCTTTCTCAACAGTTGAAGGTCTAAGAGTAATTGATTTGGTCCTGTTCAAATATTTATCTCCATAAATATCCACATACACATTAGGAATCAATATTCCAGTGATTGAGACAAATCACTCTATCTCATATAGTAATGTCATATGTGCAATCTTTTATGAGTAATCAACCCAAGTATATACTCATAGATTGTGAACACCTTTTAAAGAACTACAAAGATGAATTAAGTCTCATGTGGCATGATCTCCATCATCCATCAATTCATATGTAATATAGTTCTTATGGATTTATCACAGTAGGAGATAAGTTGGCTTTGATGAGCACAACAAATCTTTCAATCTCCCACTTGCGATTCAAAGCCAATCAGCAACTATTCTAAGACCCATTTCCTTTACATGTTTCTCAAAAACCTTTTGAGATAACGGTTTAGTCAGTGGGTCTGCCACGTTCTCCACTGAAGCAATCTTTATGATGCTTACATCTCCTCTTTTGACAATTTCTCTTATCAAGTGAAATTTCCTCTGTACGTGCTTCATGCGTTGATGAGCACGGGGCTCTTTGACTTGAGCAACAGCCCCAGTGTTATCACAGTACAGAGTAATTGGAGATTCTATGTTTGGAACAACTTCAAGTTCCTGAATGAACTTCTTGATCCAAACAGCCTCTTTTGCTGCTTCAGAAGCGGCAATGTATTCGGCTTCAGTTGTAGAGTCAGCTACAGTACTTTGCTTAAAGCTTTTCCAACTGAAAGCCCCACCATTTAGTCCATAAACGAATCCAGAATTCGATTTACCATCATCTGGATCAGATTGGAAGTCAGAATCAACATATCCTTTTACTTCCAATGAACCACCACCATAGACTAAGCAATAATGCTTTGTCCTGTTAAGATATTTCAAAATATGCTTGTTGACACTCAATTTCGTCCGACCAGTTTATTTTTTTTTATTTTTTTATTTTTTTATTTTTATTTTTAAAATAAAATATTATTTAAAAAAAATCAAAATCAATTAATTAATTAAAAGATATAAAATATTGTTTTAGGGGCATCTTTTTGTGTGTTTCTTTTATAAAAAAAATATATATTAATTAAAAATTAATTAAAAAATTAATTAAAATTAAAATGAAATTAATTAAAAACTAAAAAATTAAAAAAAATTAATTAAAAATGGCCGACAGACGCTCCCCGGGCGCAAATTTCTTCGCCTGCTCCCTTCTCGATTCTTCTTCCCTTTCTACTTAAACAACTCTTCCCACTATCGTCTGGGAGAGAATCTCTATCCGAACCTATCTCTCCCTCTCGCGCACATCTCTCTCTGATTCTTTCACTCTCCTGGTCTATCTCCCCCAGGCCTCTCTCTCTCTCTCTCTCCCTAAAACACATTCACAGACACAGAGAAAAGAGCTCGACCTCCCTCAACAATACTCTCTCTCACTCTTAATCAAGTTCTGTTTTTTTTCCTTCTCTTCCCTCAGCCAACCTTTGCTTCCCGCCGGCGCCCAACAGCCTTCCTCTCTCTCTCTTTGCGTGGCCGCCTCCTGCTCGCCGCGACGCCAGCCTTCCCTTTTCCTCTTTTTGCTGCTGATGCCCATTCTCCGCTTCTCCTCCTCGCTGCCACCACAGGATCCGCCAGCCCGAACCTCCTGCTTCAGCCTCGCGACGCACATACCTCCCTGTCGTTCCTGCGCCTCTTCCGCCACCTTGCCTCGCCTAGTCCCCTCCGGCCGCTGCTCCCCCTCGCCGTCTCCAGCTTCTCCCCGCCTGATCCGCATCGCTGCCACCTCCTCCTCGCTGCTGCTTTTTCTCCCGTCGCCTAACCCCTGCTGTCCCTCCAGTCGCCGTCTCCAGTCTCCCCTCGCCCCCGCTCCGTCACGCCGTCGCGCCCAACACCCTGCTCCAAGCCGCCGTGTCGCCTCTCCAGACCCAGCCCGATGCCCGAAGGAAGAAGGAGAAGTTAAAAACGTCAGACGCGTTTTTAATTGTTGACCAAAGTCAAAGACTTTTTATTTATTTTTTAGGTAAAATCCTTATTTAGTCATTAGTTTTCTTTATTTTGATCATTTAAGTCACTAACATATCTGATTGATTTCTTTTTTTTCTAATTCTGTTTCGTTTCGGTTGTAATTTTGATCCTATTTCGTGTTTTGGTTGTGATTCTTGTTCGGATGAGTAGTGATGGAGAGGAACTTTGATTTCATGCTTGCTTTCGAGTACTGTTCCATATTGGTTTTTGCTGATGATCTCTGTTTGGTTTGGTCGTTGTGCTACGAAACAGTACAAAATAATAAACAAAAAGATAGATTTACTTTTCTGAATATGGATGCTTTCGATAAAGAAAATCTATGAACTAAGTCATCACTAGTATTTTCTTTCTAATAATCGAATCCTTGGGTTTTTCTTGCGATTTGTGCTACTGTGAAATAACTGTTTATGTTTTGTTTATTTTCCGAATTTCTGAGCATTGGTTTGGCAGGGAAATGAATTAATTTTTTTTTATTGGTAAAATCTTTATTTAATCCTCCATCTTCTTATTTTCTTCCATATGAGCTACTAAGTTTCTTTTATTTTGCAGATTGGCCACCGACAACAAGCTTTTTGTTTCTTTATTTGTTTGTTTTGCTATGCGTCAAATTTAGCTATTAAATTTATTCGTTTAAGACGGTTTGACGTATGAACTGATCAAATTTGTTTTCTGTTGCTGATAAGCCGAGACACAGGGGGTTAAATACGTATAGCTAATATGCATCTTACTTGTTGGTGCTTCATGAGTTGAATTTTGATATAGAAATTTGATACCTGGATGCAACTATATCAGTTTATTGTACCCCTTAAAATCAGCAGATAAGTTTCAGAATTGCGGGCGTCTATTTCAAAAAAATTGGATGATAAAATCCTGAGATTTCGAGGATGTTTATTTCCATATCCGGATGATCCGGCAGGATCTACGGTTTGGAAAATATCAACTTTTTTAAAATAAATTAAATAAAAAGGTAAAAATCCATATTAACGATATGGATTAAATTCTTTAAAATTTCATCAAATTCCGTGTCCGGGTGACTCGGCAGAGTCCATGGTTCGGAATCAAATCTTCCGTGTCCAAATGACTCGGCAGAGTCCATGGTTCGGAAGTATAAAATTCTATACAAATTAACTTAAAAATCCACATTTCGACTAATTCAGTTAAAATTTCTAGTTTGAAAATTAACTGAATTTTTTTTAAAGCAAAGTAAAACAAAATTAAAATCAACTAAGGTGCCAATTTTGGGCGCTATAACAATATTGTTTTAGCGTAACCGTACTCCCGATCCCCGAACTCTCGCAGACCATATTTTAAGGTATCCAATCGACTTGAGCGAAAACCGATTGGTGGCGATTCCCGAAAAAGACCCGCACGTTGCCACAATGCTTAACAGCGGTCCAATGACCTTCCCCAGGGTTGGATTGGTACCTACTTACAACACTCACTGCTTGTGCTATATCGGGCCTAGTACACAACATTGCATACATGATATTGCCAACAGCAGAAGCATAAGGGCAGTGTTTCATTTTTATCCAATTCCTCATCAGTCTTAGGAGACATATTTTCGGAAAGGATGATTCCATGTCGAGAAGGCACGAAGCCTTTCTTGGAATCTTGCATGTTGTACTTAGCCACGATCTTATCAATGTAAGTAGATTGAGATAACCCCAACAAACTTCGGCTTCTATCTCTATAGAGCTTAAGACCAAGGACATATGATGCCTCACCCAAATCCTTCATAGAAAAATGAGTGGACAACCATAGCTTCACTGCTGATAACATTTCTACATCATTCCCAATAAGTAGAATATCATCAACATATAAGACAAGGAATGTGATAGCACTCCCTTGTGTCTTCTTATAGACACAAGCTTCATCCGAATTTTTTTGATAAGCCAAATTGTTTAACTATCTCATCAAAACGGATGTTCCAACTTCTGGAAGCCTGTTTAAGTCCATAAATGGACCTATTCAGCTTACATACTGACTGTTCCTCCCCACTAGATACAAATCCTGCAGGTTGGTTCATATAGATATCTTCATCAAGATACCCATTCAAGAAGGCAGTTTTTACATCCATCTGCCATATCTTGTAGTCATAGTATGCAGCTACGGCTAACAGAATTCTGATGGATTTAAGCATGACCACTGGCGAAAAGGTTTCCTCATAATCAATTCCTTCCTTTTGATTATACCCCTTTGCCACTAATCTTGCTTTAAAGGTTTCCACCTTTCCATCAGGTCCTCGTTTTCTCTTATAAATCCATTTACAACCAATAGTCTTAATATTGATTGGTGGATCTACAAGAGTCCAGACCTGATTCTTATGCATAGAATCCATTTCTGAATTCATAGCATCAATCCATCTATCCCTGTCAATTTCCTTCATTGCCTTTTCATATGTTCTAGGATCTTGTTCGCAATCTTCTGAAATCATCATGAATGATTCATTCAGAAGTGTCAACCTTTGAGGCGGACGAATGATCTTTGAACTTGTTCGAATAGGCTCTAAAGGACTATTAACTCGAGTACTATCATCAGAAGCAGTGCTATCAGATGTTTCAGTTAACTCTTGTAAGATAATCCCATTATCTTTCCTAGAGTCAACCACAAAATCTTCTTCCAAGAAGACCGCATCTCTACTAATGAACACTTTTTGTTCATTTGGATTATAGAAATAATAACCCATAGTGTCTTTTGGGTATCCTACAAATAGGCATATTTCTGTTCTAGATTCCAACTTTGTAAATTTTTGCTTCCTGACATGTGCAGGACAGCCCCAAATTTTCAAGTGTCTCACACTCGGTCTTTTGTTAGTCCATAACTCGTATGGAGTTTTTGGGACCGATTTAGTTGGAACTCTATTCAACAGATAGACAGCGGTCTCTAAAGCATATCCCCAAAAAGACACTGGCAGATCGGCCATGTTTATCATTGAGCGCACCATATCCAATAAGGTACGATTTCTTCTCTCAGAAACACCATTGAGTTGTGGTGTTCCCGGTGGTGTCAATTGTGAGAGAATTCCATTATCTTTAAGATAACCTCTGAACTCATCGGAGAGGCACTCGCCTCCTCTATCGGAGCGAAGGCACTTAATACTTCTACCTTTTTTTTTCTCAACTTCATTTCGAAATTCTTTGAACTTTTCAAAGGCTTCCGATTTATGATGTAACAGGTAGATGTACCCGTATCTAGAATAGTCATCAGTGAAAGTGATGAAATAATAGATACCACCTCTTCCCATATGGTTCATAGGTCCACATACATCAGTATGTATGAGATCTAATACATTTGAGCTTTTTTCACCTTTTCTAAAAAAAGGTAATCTAGTCATCTTTCCCTGAACGCAAGATTCACAGGTTGGATAAGTTTCTAATGTTAAGAAACTCAAAGGACCATCCTTAACCAACCTTTGAATTCTTTTGGCGTTAATATGACAAAGTCTCAAATGCCAAAGATAAGTGGGAACTATCTTTTCCCTTTTTCGCTTTGTTGAACCATTCCCATCATATGGTTCAGATTCAACATTCATGTTGCTTTCATGAAGGGTATGCAAGAAGTAAAGACCATCATTTTTGAAACCACTTGCCACAAATTTGTTACGAAATTTAATCGTAACTTTACTACGAAATAGGAATGAATATCCCATATCATCCAATTTTGAAATAGAAATCAAATTTCTCTTGACTTGCGGCACATAAAGACAATCTTTTAAATAAAGAGTGGTTCCATCTAAAAGAACTAATTTAAAAGTTCCTAAAGAGATGGCTGCAACTCTTGCATCTGATCCCATTGCGGCAACGTCGGGTTTTCGGGAGTCGCCACCAATCCGTTTACCTAGGTCGATTGGTCACCTTAAAATTGGTCTGCGAGAGTTCGGGGATCGGGCGTACGGTTACGCTAAAACAATATTGTTATAGCGCCCAAAATTGGCACCTTAGTTGATTTTAAATTTTTTTTTTTACTTTGCTTTTAAATAATTTTCAGTTAATTTAGAGATTTTAACTGAATTTGTCGAAATGTGGATTTTTAAGTTAATTTGTATAAAATTTTATACTTCCGAACCATGGACTCTGCCGAGTCATTTGGACACGGAAGATTTTGATTCCGAACCATGGACTCTGCCGAGTCATTTGGACACGGAATTTGGTGAAATTTTAAACAATTTTATCCATATTGTAAAAATATGGATTTTTTATCTTTTTATTTAATTTATTTATTTTAAAAAGTTTGATATTTTCCAAACCATAGATCCTGCCGGATCATCGGGATATGGAAATTAAATTTAATTTATTGTTAGTTATATAATTATTAATTTTATGGAATTAATTATTAGTTTAATTACTAATTCGTAATTCTTTTTGTTATAGAATTTTTAGATAAAAAAATTTTATTTTTTATTTTCTTTCTTTTCTTTTCTCTCTTTTCTTTCTTATATTTTTCTTTTCTTTTTGATTTAATCTTTCCTTTTTTTTTCTTTCTTTTCTTTCTTTTCTTTTTCTTATCTTTCTTATCTTTTTCTTATCTTTCTTTTCTTTTCTTTTTCTTGTCTTTCTTATCTTTTTCTTATCTTGTTTTAGTTTTCTTTTTGTTTTCTTGTTTAATGAAAAATATTTATTATTTTAGTGGATTTAAAAGTTATATTTTAAATAAATCAGTAAAATATAAAGTCTTAATTTTCATGTATTTTTTTTAAACAGGTTTTATTTTTATTTTTTTATTATTTTTACTGGATAAAAATAACTATTAAAATTAATTTTAACTTTTTGTTATCTTTAAAGAATTAAAAACATGTATATAAAAATAAAAATAATTGGCTTTTTTAAAAATGATTTTTATTAGCCTTAATAATTAATTACAAAATAATCTTCTTTTAATTTTCATTTATTTATTAATTAGTAAAGGGTAAAGGTGAATTAAATAAAAAATTATATAAAGAAAAAAAAATTAATAATAATAAAGTGGGGCTTTTTGGCCATCCACTTTAAAAATAATAATAAATGTTAGCAAAGTTAATTAAATTAATTGTTAAACAACAATAATAAAAAGTTAGTCAAGTTAATTAAATTAATTAATTAACAACAATAATAAAAAGTTAGCCAAGTTAATTAAATTAATTAATTAACAACAGTAAAAAGTTAGCCAAGTTAATTAAATTAATTAATTAACAACAATAATAAAAAGTTAGCCAAATTAATTAAATTAATTAATTAACAACAATAATAAAAAGTTAGCCAAGTTAATTAAATTAATTAATTATCAACAATAATAAAAGTTAATTAATTGTTAACAACAATTATAAAAGTTAGTAATAATGCAAAAATTAAAAGGTTAGTAACGATAATAGTATTAAAAGTTAGTTGTTAGTAAGTTAATAACAACAATAAAAAAAAGGGGTTAGTAATAAACAAATAATAAACAAACAAGTAAAAATTAAAAGGGTTAGTAATTAATTCTGCAAGAATAAAATACAAAGTTAGTGACCAAAGTGAAAGAAATTGAAAAGATAGAGGACAAAACAAGGGTTGTACCCTTTAAAAATTAATTTGAATATGCTGAAACAGAGGTAACGGACGCGCGAAGCGCAGGGGCAGGGGGGAGGCGGAGTTGGACGGGGGGCGCGATCAGGGGCACGGTGGCGAAGGCGCAGGGTAGCGAGGCGGAGGGCGAATCGGCGGGCGTGACAGAGTAAAAGAGAAGAGAGAGAAAGAGAAGGAAGAAGGAAGAAGATGGTCAATTCGTAAGGAAATAAAATTTGAGAATTTCTGGGCAGAGGGAAGATAAGCTAGGGAATAAGGCTGTAATTTTATCTTTTTTTTGAAACGGAGCTCTAAGCTTTCTTTCTATTTTTTTCTGTGTTCAGCACAAAATTTGGGGGGCTATTTATAGAGGAAGTTTGGCTGAACTGTTGATGGATAAATTAATAAAAAATTTCAAACTTATCTTTTAAATTGGTAAAATGACAATTTTAGTCCTTTACGTCTCTCAGCCTCTGGATAAGTCCCTGAAGCTTCTGATTTTGACAATTTTGTCGTTTTCTGTCAATTTGCGCCAGAAACGTCGGCAGGCCCAAAATTTTATGTGACAAACTACCAAATGCTCCTGGAACTTTTAGAATTTGTCAATTTTTCCCGAAACTTCTCAATTTTGTCATTTTTACCTCAAACTTTTAATTTTTGTCATTTTTTTCATGAAATTTTATTTTATTTCAAACATACACATATTCACACATATATCATTTTAAATCAAATTTTCACAAAACAAAAATATATTTTAAACTAATTAAATTTTTTAATAATAATAATAAAAATAATAATTTTTTTATTTAATTTCTTTTAAAATTTTTTTATGGTCGAACGAAATTGGGTGTCAACACCCATCAACAATGAGATCTCTCCTTCACTCAGCCTTCTTGTTTCCTGGAACCCCTGCCATGTGTTACACACATGAGTGGTTGCCCCGGAATCAAGACACCAGGAATTCGTAATTCCATGCATTAAGTTTATCTCAATGATAAAGACAGAAGACTTACCATCTGATGGTTTCTTGTTCACTGTAGCAATGTAATGTTTACAATTACGCTTCCAGTGACCTTTCTTACCACAGAAATGACATTCATCTCTGGACTTGTCCTTCCCCTTCTTTTTAGACTCATTCCTAACTTGAAGAGGGTTCTTGCCCTTGTTCTTTTTGTTATTCTTGCGCCTGGTCGTGAAGGACTGTCCTTCCATGACCATGATGGGCTTATCCTTCTTAAGCAACTCTTCCGCTCTTTGCAACATATTACGCAGTTCAGGAAGTGTCACTACCTTATCATTCATATGAAAGTTCAAAACAAAGTTATTGAATGACTTAGGCAACGAGCACAAGATAATGTCTATCTTGGTCGTATGGTCCATCTCAGTGCCAAAGGAATCCAACACATTGATATACCCAATCATGGTCATCACATGATCATGAATAGGTGTTCCCTCAACCATTTTGGTGGACATAAGCCCTTGCATGGCATTCATCCTAGCAGAACGATTCTGCATCTCAAACATCTCTTTTAGGCTATTCATAATTTCCTTAGCAGTTGGCATCTTTTTATACTGCTGCTGAAGCCTATTCTCGAGAGATGCCAAGATATAGCACTTAGCCAAGGAATCATGCTCATGCCAAACATCATATGCTTTCTTTTCCTCTTTATGATCATCATCAAGAGGGGGAAGTATAGGTGGCAACTCGTTCAAAACATGTGCCAACTTCCCTGCAGTGAGCGCAATGTCAAGGTTTCTCTTCCAATCACAATAGTTTGCCCCATTAAGGCGGTTCTCTTCCAGATTCTTAGCAAACTGAGGACTAATGTTGTTCATGATTCTATAAAAGAGCACACAAACAAAATATATAAGGCATAGCGGAGAAAATCAATATTTTCTTTAATTGTATCATATACAAGTAAGTACTAATTGCATTCAAAGTCACCCTCATGACCATAACATATCATATATGAACAATTAGAAAAACAAGAACTTCATTTAATTGCAAGACTACTCCTTTTGGTATTAATCTAACAATAATGAAGCAAATATCATACCATATTTATCTTATAACATTTATAAGATTCTTGTTTTTAATTTTTGGCTTCTAAAGACAATATACCCGCCATCCATTTTAGATCGGCATATCTCTTTAGTCAAGTGTACACCCATTGTCTAGATGTATTATATTGCTGTGAGAAACTAAATCATTTTAATTAAGCCCCCACTTGGCTATAACACATCCATTATCACCATAATGTAAATCAATAAGCACAAATTATCATTAACCTAGTCATCTCCTTTTGGTATCAAACTAAGCCAACAATATCCATACTTATTATTTACGACAATGGAAAGCCTTTAGAAAATTAATCTTCTAAAGATATAATTTTCTATCTCTCACACTTGATATTTAAATACTGAGGGAATTTATTTTGTATTTTGAACAATTCAAAACACATAAATTAATTTTCTCAATTATCACCATAACTGTAAAATATATTGCAACACTTGCGCAAGCATGCATAATAATTCTCAACAATAAATTCAAGCAATTATCATGCATTCATCCATATTTGCAAAATTTCAATAAATGAAATAATTATGCAAATAAGTTACCACTGAATAAAGCATCCAATTATTTAGAAATAAATCATTCCAGAAAAATAAATATTCAAAATATTTAATTTCTGAAATTAATAAATAAATTGGGAACTTGGAATAAATCAAGAAAACCATTTCACTTAAAAGAAATATGCATTTGGGCCATGTAAACGAAATTTAAAAAACTGGCCCATTTGGGCCTTTTTCTACAGGCCCGAATTTTTTTTTTTTTTATTGGACTGCTGGACTTGTTCCAGCTATTGGGCCTGCAGCTGCGCGGCCCACTTCCCCTTTCTTCTCCCCTTCGTGTCGCACCAGCAGCAGCAGGAGCTCCCTTCCCCCGCTGCTAGCAGCAGCTGTCACACCTCCGGCCAGCCTCCAATCGCCGTCGACTGGGGCGGCGCTGCCTCCCAGGAGACCGGCAACCCTTTCGGCCTCAACCCCAAGGCCGACAGCCGTCGTTTCAAGCTCGGTGGCCTCCCGGAAGCCGCGACCGTCGCAACTTTTCCGGCGAGGAAAACGCCGTCAAACTACTACAAATTTATATGGGTTTTGTTCTTTGAAGGCCAAAGATCACAATGGAACAATTCCTTTTGATCAATTTCGCACACACAACATTTAATTTCAAAATTAAATGTTAGGGTTCTTGAACTTTTCATAAACCCAGATTCGAAACGAATCAAAATTCAATCCGATTGAAGCGAAATCAGGCCTCCAAACCATGGGGCTATTGACCTTCGGCCTTGATACTTCAAAACCGAGTCATCCGCCAGCGACTTTCACGGACGGTGGTGGCCGGGGAGCGTCGGGATCAAATCGGGCAATTCTTGGTTAATCTAAAAAAATCAACCAGATCTTCTTTTCTCAATAACAGAATTGTTTTCGGAGTATTCTTGTTCTCAACAAAAATCCAGTAACATCGAAAACAACAAGATCATTCAAAACAAGCAAGGATTCAGATCCGTGTGGGTTTTGTGTGTTTGTGTTCATCACATGAACAATACATGAAAATCAAGAAATTAAATTCGTGAAAAACATACAAAATATTATTCCACAATCATAAACCTGGCTCTGATACCACTGTTGGGAATCCGAACGAGTTTCACGCTATTAAATTAGCATGCACCAGGATCGGATTGCAGAAATAATCACACGGGTACCTTGTTTTCGAAATTCCACAAATGCAGAATTCTCCAAGCTTAACACGCTCGAATTCCTTCTCTTCCGGTTGCACTATATGAGTGTTTGTACTATTATTGTTTCTTTGTTTCTGTTTCCATAATCCATCTCTTTTCAATAATACACAACCACTCCTTTTATAGGCACAAAGTACAATAGCTTCTCTCAGAAGCTAAAGTACAACTTCTCTTAGAAGTCAAGTACATAGCTTCTCTCATAAGCTAAAGTACAACTTCTCTCAGAAGTTAAGTACATAGCTTCTCTCAGAAGCTAAAGTACAACTTCTTTTAGAAGTTAAACCGGGTAGAGTTCAGAATGTGGCGTGGGACCCTTGGGATCTCTTCATCCTGTCAAATTAGTCCCAACTAATTTATTGTTTACAAGTCAGTACAACATTTTGTACGACCTTGTAAAATCTCCCAGGATTTCAGAGATAATTCACAAGTACCCATTTTATTCTATTCCGTTCACCGTCCAATATTGTTGCACATAATCCAGACTAGACCAACCACATCCAAGTTGTGGTACTGTCAATTCGAAATTAAATATGTGCACGTCTCTTTAAGTTTATTCGGACTCTAAACAATTTAGAAAAACATTTATAAAATCTATATATACCATATATATAATTTTATATATAGAAAATAATATTTCCAAAACAATATTTTTCTAAATTGACCACGTGGATTTCTTAATCCGAAAAACTAAGAGACTTACTCCACAATATTCACTCTTATTTCAAGAGTGGTGAATTCTATGTTGAATAATCATGAATTTAACATGTTACATTTATGTGATCCAACATGTCCAAGTATATCCTATAGTAGGCATCATTGGTTGACATATCAAAATCACATAAAGTATACATTTAAATTCATATTATTCTCAAGTTTACGGAATAAATAACATTTACTCTTTCTCAACAGTTGAAGGTCTAAGAGTAATTGATTTGGTCCTGTTCAAATATTTATCTCCATAAATATCCACATACACATTAGGAATCAATATTTCAGTGATTGAGACAAATCACTCTATCTCATATAGTAATGTCATATGTGCAATCTTTTATGAGTAATCAACCCAAGTATATACTCATAGATTGTGAACACCTTTTAAAGAACTACCAAGATGAATTAAGTCTCATGTGGCATGATCTCCATCACCCATCAATTCATATGTAATATAGTTGTGGCAACGTCGGGTTTTCTGGAGTCGCCACCAATCGGTTTCACCTAGGTCGATTGGTCACCTAAAATATGGTCTGCGAGAGTTCGGGAGTTCGGGAGTACGGTTACGTTAAAACAACTTTGTTAAAACGCCCAAAAATTGGCACCTTAGTTGATTTTAATTTTGTTTTACTTTGCTTTTAAAACTTTTCAGTTAATTTAGATATTTTAACTGAATTAGTCGAAAATGTGGATTTTGGTAATTAATTCGGATAAAATTTTATACTGCCGAACCATGGACTCTGCCGAGTCATTTGGACACGGAAGATTTTGATTCCGAACCATGGACTCTGCCGAGTCATTTGGACACGGAATTTGGTGAAATTTTAAACAATCAATCCATATCGTAAAAATATGAATTTTTATCTTTTTATTTAATTTATTTATTTTAAAAATTTTGATATTTTCCAAACCGTAGATCCTGCCGGATCATCCGGATATGGAAATTGATTTAATTTATCGTAATTATTTAATTCTTATTATTAATTTTTAGTTTAATTACTAAATTTATCTTTATATTTTTACTTTTTCTTTCTTTCTTTTTCTTCTTATTTTTACTTTTTAATTTTCTTTTCTTTTCTTTCTTTTGTTTTCTTTTTCTTATCTTTCTTTTCTTTTTCTTATCTTTTCTTTTTTTGATTTTTTTTCTTGTTTAATGAAGGATACTTATTATTTAAAGAATTACTCAATTTATAAAAGAATTAAAAAAAATTAATTTTTTTATTTAATAAGAAGTTAATTTAAAGGAATCAAAGAGTTTAAAAAATAAAAATCTTTGTTCATGGTACGGGGCGTTGTTACTCAGCCAGACCCTCTTCACCAGGTGAAGCAGCTCAAAAGCGGGCACGAGACAGTTTCCAGCCAATATACCATGAACTAAATTTTTTTTTTTTTTTACTTAACAACATGGTTCAGATTTATTTTTCATATATATTTTTTTATGGCTAATTTCTTTAAATGAAATGAGTTTATCCATAAAATAAAGAAAAATTAGATAACAATAAATAAAGTGGAGGTTTTCTTCTTTTTTTTATTAATTTTTTTTTTTTTGCTTTGATGAAGGATATTTATTATTTAAATAATTACTTAATTTATAAAAGAATTCAAAAGTAATTAATTTTTTTTAATAAGAAAGTTAATTAATTAATCTTGAGATTTATTTTATGTTTATTTAAAAAGAAGAAATAAATTAATCAAGAAAGATTTATATTTTATGTTATGCTTGTTCTTTTTATTTAATAAAAGATAAACAAAAATAAAAAAATTAAATCAAGATCTTATTTATTCATTAAAGAAAGCAAAAATTATATTTTAATTTAAAATAATATAAGTCTTAATATTTTATTTTGTTTTATTTTGTTTTGATAAAAGATTAACCAAAAGTAATTGTTTAATTAAGAAAATCAAAAATTTATATGTATATTTTAAACAAAAGAAGAAAAGTTTTGATATTTATTTAATTTGTTTTGGAATAAAAGATTATTTAACCAAAAATTTATATGTATTTTAAAACAAAAGTCTTGATATTTATATTTTATTTTGTTTGATGAAAGATTTTTTTTTTAATTTTAATTTATATCTGTGAAAGTATATCTAATTAATAAGTCTAAAATATTTAAGAGAAATTCAATTATTTTTTGATTTATTTTTGATTAAGATTTTTATAAAGGAAACAAAAAGTGATATCTTTTCATTATTTTAAAAGAAATAAGTAAAATATTATTGAATAAAATGTTAGCCCAAAAATTTTACTTTTTATTATTCTTTTTATTAATAAAGAAAACTAAAAAGTTATATTTTATTATTTTAAAAGAAATAAGTAAAATATTACTGAATAAAATATTAACCCAAAAATTTTACTCTTTTTATTCTTTTTATTAAAAGAGAAAATTAAAAAGTTATATTTTATTATTTTAATTATTAATATATTAGTCCAAAGTTTTTATTTTTAATAAAGAAAATAAATTATTATATACTTTATTTAAAAATAATTCCAAGCCATGGATCCTGACGGATCATTTGATCATGGAGTTTTAATTTTTATTAGATTTTAACTATTTAATTAGTTATTAATTTTATTTATAATTTTATTGGATTTTTCTTGAATTTTTAAAAAAATATTTAAAAAGAATGGATTTAATCATGTTTATTTATTAATTTTAACAAAAAGTTAACTTTGTTATAATAAAACATGTATTCCAAAATAAAAATAAAATAATTGGCTTTTAAATTTTTATTAGCCTTAATAATTAATTACAAAATAATCTTCTTTTAGTTTTTTTTATTTATGGGTAAAAGGTGAATTAAATAAATTAAATCATATAAAGAAAAATTAATAAAGTGGGGCTTTTTGGCCATCCACTTAAAAAAATAATAAATGTTAGCAACAATTATAAAAGTTAATTAATTAACAACAATAATAAAAGTTAGCCAGGTTTAATTAAGTTAATTAATTATCAACAATAATAAAATTTAGCCAAGTTTAATTAAGTTAATTAATTAACAACAATAATAAAATTTAGCCAAGTTTAATTAAGTTAATTAATTAACAACAATAATAAAAGTTAGCCAAGTTTAATTAAGTTAATTAATTAACAACAATAATAAAAGTTAGCCAAGTTTAATTAATTGTTAATTAATTAACAACAATAATAAAAATTAGCCAAGTTTAATTAAGTTAATTAATTAACAACAATAATAAAAGTTAGCCAAGTTTAATTAAGTTAATTAATTAACAACAATAATAAAATTTAGCCAAGTTTAATTAAGTTAATTAATTAACAACAATAATAAAAGTTAGCCAGTTAGTTGTTAGTTGTTAGTTGTTAATAACAACAATAAAAAAGGGGTTAGTAATAATAACAATAATAAACAAATAAATACACAAGTAAAAAAAAAAAAAAAAAGTTAGTAATTAATTCTGCAAGAACAAAAGAAAAAGGTTAGTGACCAAAGTGAAAGAAATTGAAAAGATGAAGGACTGAAAGGAGGTTTTACCCTTGAGAATTAAAATTGAATACTGAGAAAACGAAAACGCAGGCGACGCGAGGGAGGGCAGGGGAGCGACGGCGGGCCAGCCGACGGGGGCGCTGGAGCACGGCGGCGGGGCAGGGCAGCGGCGGCGAGGGAGCCCAGCGGCGGTATCCGGCGGACTGGAGCGGAAGGAGGAGGGAAAACGCCGGGGAAAAGGGAGTCGGCTACGGCAGGACGGCGGCGGCGGAACGGCAGGACGGCGGCGGCGTAACGGCGGGACGGCAGGATAGCGGCGGTAGGACGGCGGGACGGCGGGGGAAGCGGTGGAGATGGCGTGACGGGAGGAAAAAGGGGAAAACGGCAAGGAGGAAGACGGGGACCAAAGCTTTACTAAAAAAAACTTTTGAGATTTTCTGGAGAAAGGGAGGAGAGCCAGGGACAAGGGCTGTGGTTTTCTCTTTTTCTAAAAAGGAGCTCTAAGCTTTTCCTCTATTTTTTTCTGTGTTCAGCACTGAATTTGGGGGGGTATTTATAGAAGGAGCTTAGCTGAACTGTGGACGGATAAATTAATAAAAAATATCAAACTTATCTTTTAAATTGGTAAAATGACAGTTTCAGTCCTTTACGTTACTCCAGCTCTGGATAAGCTCAGAAGCTTCTGATTTTGACAATTTTAACGTTTTCTGTCAATTTGGGCCAGAAACGTCCGTTTAGGCCCAAAATTGACGCGAAAAATTACCCAAAGCTCCTAAAACTTTCAGAATTTGTCAATTTTGTCCGAAACTTCTCAATTTTGTCATTTTTACCTCAAACTTTTAATTTTTTTGTCATTTTTTCCTGAAATTTTATTTTTATTTCAAACACATACATATTCACACATATATTATTTTAAATCAAATCTTCTCAAAATAAAAATATATTTTAAACTAATTAACATAATTAAAATTTTTTAGCAATAATAATAATAATAATAATAATTTTTTTAATTAGTTTTTTTTTTTTAAAAAAAAAAAAATTTAAAAAAAAGCGGGACGAAATTGGGTGTCAACAATAGTTCTTATGGATTTATCACAGTAGGAGATAAGTTGGCTTTGATAAGCACAACAAATCTTTCAGGCAGTCCCAGCTGAAAGTTCCCCAGAAGAGCTTCATTGTGTTTTGGGAGAATCTCCAAGTTTGAACAAGATGGAAACTCCCTGCATGAATCAGAAGCAAGGGGGCTTTGGCTATGCTGGCATGGTCCGTGAATAACAGAAGAATGAAAAATAAAGGCTTAAATACCAAATTTACTATCAAACTTTTAAAAGTACCAAATTTAATACTGAACTTTACTTTCAAGACCAAATTCAACACCACCGTTACTTTTTCCATCAAATCACAAGAAAAATCACAGTTTTGGTCCTTCATTTTTCATGTTTCTTGTACTATTGTCCTAACTTTGCATATCTAACAATTATTCTATCCTCTTCAATAAGCCCAATACCAATTTCAATTTTGGCTGTAGCTGACATACTTTCTTTGAAGGACTCCCTAGAGTCATTAATCGCACTATATGCTTTCTTCATTTCTGAAGCTTGTTTTTTGATATGCTTGGATTTTAACAGTTTTGGTCATACTCCTATCGATGAACGCCTAATCCTAGAGCAGCTAATCCTTGCAAAATTAGCCAAATGATTAACCTTTAGAATCTTACCAATTTTTCTTCGTTTGTCCCCAATCTCAACCAAGGTGTTAAATGCCATTACCGCTAGATATGCCGCACCCCAAATTTTTAAGGTATACCATATAGTATACTATACCGCATACCATTACTGTTTTCACAAAAAAATAAATGTTAGAATATTATTTTAAGATGACATAATAGTTTAATAATTTATTTTTACACATTTTATATGTATTCTAATTTTTCTCATCATAATTTGTCAAATATAAATAAAATATATATGATAGAAGATATTCAGTTGGAGTAGCATGCACTAGAAATCCAATTAGGGAATATTATTCAACATCACAGGGACCTTTAAACTGCTACCATCTATTAAATTTTTATATTAATTAGGAAAAGTAACAAAAAAATAAAAGTAAATGTTTATCTTATGATTTATGTATTATTTATATTTTAATGTTTTTATATATTTATGATATTTTTAATGTAAAATGAAAAAAAATAGTTGCGAAAAATAAAATATCGCGGTACATACCACGCGGTATTTGCGGTATACTGCAGTTTTTAGACAAAATGCATATAAAATGAGCGATATCCAGTATACCGAGAACACAGTAAAATGACAAAAAGTGAAAATATTTATACCGTATACCCGTAGTAAACGGTATACCGCAGTATTTAACACTATAATCTCAATAACATCAACTAGAAATTACGAGCAAAAACACACGTAATTCCAGTTTGTGGTAGTAACCCATAATTTTAGTTTATGTTGTACCTTGAGAAAAAGAATGAAATGATAACATTTAGAAAGGTGCTTTATAAGGGTACGACGACAATGCGGTAGCTGCACGACTATTAGATAAACAATATTATGGCACTAGTAGAAGAAACATGAAAAATCAAGGGCTAGAACTGTTATTTTCACATTCAATTTGACGGTCACTTAACGACGTAATGGTAAATTTGGTATTTTTTTTTGTAAGTTTAATAGTAAATTTGGTCTCAAAAGTAAAATTCAATGTGAAATTTAGTACTTTTGAAAGTTTGATGGTAAATTTAGTATTTGCGCCAAAAATACAAAACCACATGTAAAGAAGATATTTCCCAAGATCACCTAAATTATGTAACGATCTTTGTCTGATGCCATATTTACCTATTACAATTTAAGGGTAATATGCAACACTTGTGCCGTTCCCCACTATTCAGGTTGGGCTTGGGGCAGAGAAGGGATGACAAAATCTAACTTGACCCGATAACTTAACCCAACTCACTTAAACCCAAACCCAACTTAACCTGATTTGAAAAAAAAAAGTCAACGACCTGAACATGACTGTACCTAACTTGACATGAACCCGAACCTGGTTAAAGGGATACCTGAACCTGAATGACACAAACCCTAAATGACCCAAGCCTAAATTGACTTGAATTCAAAATAACTCAAACTCGAAACTGACCTAACTCGAACTTGAGATAACCCAATGACTAAATCTAACAAGATCTGATTTTAATCCTCACCCTAAACCTTAACTTTCCTTTTTCATTATCTTCTGTATCTAGTAAGTCCTAAATATAGAAGTTTCCAGGTGTAGTAATTTCAATTTTTTTAAGGTTCATATTTAGTATATCTCATATTTAGAAATAGTGAGTTCCGTAATTAATAACTTCCAATTTAAGGGTAATAAGTGACAATCGTGCCACTCCCCGCTATTCGGCTTAGACTTGGGGCAGAGAAACAACACATACAGAGAAAGTTTGATGCTTCAGCACAGCTCTTCCAGTTATGATTTTGACTCTTGGGCAAAGCCATTGGTCTGAGCCATAGACTTCCGCAACCTTTTCCTCTTGTTTAGGCAGAGAAGAGCTTCACTATCTCTTACCCCAAAGCCTCGTCTTCTCTCATTGCTACCTCTAAGTATCTAAGCCACTAGCCAACTACGGTCCCAGCAAGAGCCCAGCTTTAGAAGGCATAGCCAACATAATTAGGAATTGCAAACCTTACTGCTCTTGTATTACTCTGATACTAACCGGAACTTTATCCACATCCAAATGAGCTCTGAGAAGCGAAATTTCAGCATTCATCCTGACCCATTGCATGGATGATCAAATAAAAATGCTCATAAATTTCAGAAAACTATTCCTGGTTATTTTTCAGTAGGAGTAACCCGGCAAACTATAAGGTCTCTGACGCAAACCTTACCACTTTATTCTTCAGATGGATTTCTGGTTCAAACGTCTCTTTGAACAGTTGATTGAAAATTTGGATTTCACGCTCAATCTATTTGGGATCAATGCAATTTAAAATATTCAAACCACAAAGAAACGTTAATCAAACGAATTAAAACAGGAAATCGCAAATCCACCTTTCAGAAATAGACTCGAATCAAGATGACCAAGCTTTGACCGAAAAAAAAAAGGGTCAAGTCTAATGGGGTACATTAGCCTTTATTCTTGTCTCAAATGGGTAAATTATCCTAAAATTTGTCCTATTGAACTATCTAAACTCATATGGCATGTCCCAATTGGATACTTTCTGTGAATTTTATTGTTAAATTAGATTGAAATTGATGATGTGACATTAAATAATACTAAAATAAATTCAAAATAAAAACTTGGAACCCTAAATTTTTAAAATTACTAATTCTAAATCCTAAAACTTTAACTAAAATCAATTATGCTCTCCCAATGTCAGTCTCCCTTTCTCTTGTTCACCTAATTCTCTTGGCTCTCTCTTCCACTTATGCCATAACCAACTGCCCAACCACCCAACCATTGTCCTAACTTTGCTGCTATCATACCGTACCAACGAGTTGAGAATCGAGGAAGAAACTTGTGTTTTGTCACAAGTGGACGAGGAAAATCAGTTGGCGTAGTCAGAGCGGCGCGATTACCATCCGATCTCACTGATTACCGTCCAATTGCCAACCTAGCTAGACTGAATTCCAAGATAGACCTGATGTTGGAAAAGCTTGACACCAGCGTTCTCAACTACTGTGTAGCATTGCAAATTGAGGTTGTTGTGGAGGGTTGCGAATTGTGGTCTCAGTTATGAAAAGGAGGGCAAGCGTCAGTGAAAGATGGTGGCCGCTGCAGGAGGAGGTGGGCAAGCATCTTCCGATCATATCACCTGTATTGACGTTGATGACCGTTGGAGAAGAGGTGGGCAACCAATGGAAAATTGGTGCCCACGGGGTGGCTCTAAGGGTGATCAGCAACTTCTAGCATGGCGACAAGAGAAAGTTTAGGGTTTTAGGGGGCTAATCGGGCAAGGGAGAGTAGAATTAGTTTTAATTAAAGTTTAAGGGTTAAAATTAATGATTGGAAAACTTTGAGGACTAAAGTTGTTATTTTGAATTTATTTTAATGTTATTTAATGTCATGTCAGCATATTCCGTCTGATTTAACGACTGAATCAACAAAAAGTATCTAGATGGATCGCACATTTGTGACAAGAATAAAAGCTAAAGTATCTAGATGGAATCAACAAAAGAGATTACATATCTCGTTGAGATAAATGTTAAGGTAGGGTACCCATTTGTGACAAGAATAAAAGCTAAGGTATCTATTAAGGGCGGAGAAAGGGGCAAACCAGAGGGCAAATTTGGAGTGGCTATCGAACGGAGAGAGACGACAGCGAGATTGAGAAAGATTGGGGAAGATTAGATTAACTACCCTTTAGGTCCCAAAAATTATGTTTTGTGTCAATTTTAGCCTGAAATTTATTATTAGTCTAGTCTAGTTACTTCTTATTATAGAATATGCTGCCGCATGGCAATATGGGTGTCATGTAGGCAATTTCCATAAGAAATAACGGTCGAATTGACGGTAGAGACTAAAATAGGATAAGTTAGCTGAGTTAGGAAACCTTAAGAGGATGAAAAATAGTTAAGGGCTTATGTACAACTCTGACGCTAATCATAAAAGTTGTTTCTAAATGAGGCCTTTAGATTTTAGTCTTAGCGGTTTTACCTCTACCATTAATAAATTGCCTAAAACTCTAATACTAATTACAAAAGCTGTTCTTAAACAGGGCTTATGTATAGACACGTTTACGAGTTTAAGTTAAAAACCTACATGCATAAAGATCACAAGTTGGAGAAGTATAGTATTTATTTCTAATAGTATAAATTCATGAAACTCTACATTTGATCATTGTCATAGCATTTAAATGTTTCGGCCCGTGACAACTTCAAATTACATTAGGCTTGCCCAAAAATCTCATTCTGTTATTTGGTTGTCTCTAACTTATAATATATTTTGAATATCAAGAAAGGAAAAATAAACCATCTTCTTAAAGTTAGCCTACAATTAAGTACCCAAAGTGTCAAATAGGCAGGTCTTGATAATTCAAGGGCTAATGGGGCATAAAAATAAATTCATGGGCTTGATGGCTAGAAATTTGATAGTTTAATGGCCAATTAGATATTCTACCTAATACAATATATTTAAGAAGAGATAAATGGCTAATTGGCAACTTAATATTTCATTAAAAAAAAGACCACTTATCTTATGCATTTTTGAATGAGGGATATTTCAAACGGAAAGTTTGGAAATGAATTTGGGTGGGAGCAAGCATATAAACTCTAATAGTAATCGTTAAATAATATAAACTATGGAGAGTAAAAAAAGTAAGCAAGTTCTTCTATTTTGGTCTTCAAAGGCCTTTTGTATGGTAAATTTCAAAAGTAGTATCTAATCTTTGAGGCTGAAATGCACATTTGATCCCTTAACTTTGCTGACTCAAGCGAGTTAATCCTTTAAGTTTAACTCAATATGACTTAGTCCCTTAACTTTGAAAAATTAAGCAAGTTAGTCTCTCGATGTACGGAGTGGCAAACAGCGTTTCTTTTTGCTCCTCACCGTGACCCTTGGAGTATTGCCGAAACTGCGCAACGCTTTTGTACTACAGCCGCCATTGCGTCCCAAGCAGTCGTTTGCACTCCACAGTCACCAAAACGCCTACTCCACTACCGTCACCTCTCACCATCAATCCCTTTACCATTTCCAATTGCCACCTCGGACTTTGCCCGTTGCAGCTCCCCACGCTGTTGCCTGACCACCGTCGGAGTCCCGTCTCTTGGCCGCTCTTGATTCCAAGCCCGCCGCCCTCCGTCCGCCATTCCTGGTACCTCCCAGCCATGCCACCGGAAGGTTGCCCCCACCATCGCTGTTGAAGCTTGAGCTATCGCCGCTCTCGCTATGCTGTTTGCCTACCGAATCGAATGAGGAAAACTCGGGCCCTCCATTTGATTCAATTGAGTGTCGTCCGACTTGGTTGGGCATCCTTCGATTTGATTGGGCCTCGTCCGACTCGATTGGACGGTGAACGATGCATGCTTTGGCCTTTGGCCTCCTTTGATTTAATTGGGCATCGTCTCCCACGTGATATTGGGCTTCATCGTCGTTGCCGCCATCCTCACGTTGTCTCCGTCCACATCAGATTGGCACAACAAATCAGAGGCAGAGTCATCCTCGCCGCCCTTCAAGATCTGTTGTATTGTAATAGAATTAGGTCGGAGAAGAAGCGATTCCAGCAAAATAACTAACGCCATCCTCTTTTTCGTCCCTCGTTAGACTAACTCACCATCTTTTTTATAGTTGAGGGAGTAAGTCGCATAGTTTATCAATGTTAGAAGACTAAGTGATTATGAGTCAAAGTTTAAAGATTAACTCGTGCGAGTTAGCAAAGTTGAAGGACCAATCACGCATTTAGGCCAATCTTTAATTATCATTTTATGTTAGTTTCTAACTTATTAATATTTCCATTCTTTATTAAAATTGTTTCTCTTTGGGACCTCATTACATGAAATTCATTAACCTAGAGTAACTATATAACACAAAGTTTTGAAATATTAATTTGAATATTTTGTAACTATCTTTTAGTAAATTTAAATTGTATAATAATTTTTTGACAGTCAATCACCTATGTTGGTGTGCCATACGGGGTTTTTGTCCATACTAACACTTTTTGTCGACAAAAAATCCAAAAATGAAACAGTTAAAATTAGATTGAGGATTTTCTGTGTAAGAAATCAAGATTAGGGTTTAAAATAGTACAATAGTAAAAAGTTATGGGCCACACATTCAATTAACCCATTTTGGTCTCAAGGCCCTTTTGTATGGTAATTCTTACAAACAATCTCTAATATTTAATTATCATTCAATTTTAGTTTCTAACATATTAACTATTTTATTTTGGTTTTAAACCTTTTTTCTTTTTTGCTTCTGGCTAGATGAATTCATTAAGTTATAGTATTTGTCTGACACAAAGTTTTAAAATACTAATTTGAATATTCAGTAACTATCATTCAGTAAATTTAAACTGTATAATAATTTTTTGACCATCAATAGACAATCTAAATTATTATTATTTTTCTTTCTCAAAAAAATAAGATCAATTTATATATAGGAAAAATTGATGACTTGAATTATCTATTAATTGTAACAAAAATTATAAGAATTAAATTTATTGCAAAATAGCTATAAAATTGTTTAAATTATGATATAAAGAGTACAATTACTTCGACTTACTCTTACCGTCCTATTTTGTTTGCACCATTTTTCATTTTGGTCATCCCAAATTAGTTGCACTATTTTTGTTTTTTAGTAAATTTTATCATTATACGTTTCCTTCTACTTTCACCTTTTTCTTGGCTTCTTGATTTTCTCCACAAGTTCAATCCCATCAACAGAGCTACTGACCTCACTGCCCTACACGAGAAGTTCAAGCAGCCCTCGCCGTCCAACTCCACTGGCCGTTCCAACCTCCCCGGCGTCGATGTCTTCTGCTCAACTACTGAACCAGACAAGGAACCGCCGCTGGTCACTACTATCAAACTTTGTAGTCGAGAAAGTTGGTGTGAGGAAGATATTGGAGCGGCGGCCGGGGGTAATTCCTAGCCTTCCAATGGCAATTCATTTGCCGGAAACCCCCAACTCTGTGGACCTCGCCCCGCCACAGTAAAAAAGCTACTTTCAAAACCAGTTTTGAAAATATCCAGAACATTGTCTAATCCCTCGCCATGGTCAAAACCAGCTTTGAAAATTAGTTTCCTTCCATTACACACGATATTTTTTATTTCTATTTTTATTAGGGGTAAATTTGTCTAAAAATATAAAATCTCATTATTCCTTAATCTCTATATCAATTAAAAATGGGGCAAATAATACGGGATGGAGAAAGTAATAAATTTCATCCAATGAAGACCAGAATTAATTTTTTTATCAATTTAAAATCAAAATGAAACATTTTTAATATATGTTAGGAACTAAAATATAATGATAATAAAAAAGTGTGGACCGTCAACACAATTTTTATCCGTTTTTGATCGAATGGTTCTTCTATTTTGCGTTTAATTAGAGCTATACAAGAGGGATTGAATTTAAACTGTCTAGGAGAGGGAGGAGAAATTTATCATCCTCAAGTGAGGCCACTCAACTTGATTCGTATTAATCAGAATTCAATTAAAAGCTTCAAAATACCAAGGTCATAGCAAATTTCAATGATTATCCCAACTATTGAAGAATCTGAGTTCAAGTGTACAAAGCTAACTAAAAAGAGTTTCTCGTTTCTCGTCAATGTATGGCTCCTGCACATCAATATGCTATTGCTACTCCGTTTCTCTTTCAATTCTATCTTCGGTATGATTGTAATTAACTATATAAAAAGAAAACTGTGGAAGACTACCACTACTAATCAAATAGTACTAATTGGCCAAAATGCAATACATGAGATATGATCATAGTATTAAATATCGGGGTATATCAGTTACTGTGGGTACGCGGTACACAGTATAAATATTTTCATATTTTGCTATTTTACCGTTTGGTATACTACGGTATATAGTGGTATTTAACGGTTTACCGTATACCGTTCACTTTTTGTATGTATTTTGTAAAAAAATCACAATATACCGCAAATATCGCGTGGTACGTACCGCAATATTTTAATTTTTTGCTACTATTTTTTTCATTTTACATAAAAAATATCATAAATATATAGAATATTAAAATATAAATAATGCACATATCATAAAACAAACATTTGCTCTTTTGTTGTTACTTTTTTTAATTAATATAAAAATTTAATGGATGGTAACACCTTGAAGGTCCATGTGGTGTTGAATAATATCCCCCACTTGGATTTCTAGTACATGTTACCCAAATTGAATATGTTCTATCATATATATTTTATTTGTATTTGACAAATTATGATGAGAAAAATTAGAATACATATAAAATGTATAAAAATAAATTATTAAATAAATTATATTATTTTAAAATAATATTCTAACATTTACTTTTTTACGGAAACGGTAACAATATGCGGTATGGTATACCATACGGTATACCATACGGTATACCTTAAAATTTTGAGATATTGTGTACCTAACAATAACGGCATTTAACATCTTGGATATGATCACCCATCATCTAACGTTTTTCACGTTGGGTCAACTTTGATGCATATATATATATAGAGCCTTCCTGGAAAGCATATAAAAGTGTTATCTCCTCAAGTTCGGCAGGGCTCCAATCAAAAGTGGTGCTCAAATTATTTTATGGACTCCTAACATCGTAATTGAACTAGCGCAACGTCCAGAAACGGTAAAAAGTTATGTCAAAATGCTCTCAAATCATAATTTTTAGCATTAAAGATTAATTGAAAATGTTATCCAACAATGGTTGCTACAATTACATGTAAAGGTAATGGCCATAAAAGGAAAAAAAAAAAAGAAAAGAAAAGGGGAATCAGAGCACTCTCCATGCCTAACCACGAATTTTGTATAGAAATAAGAGAATACTTTGAAACGAATCACTTTCTTGAGGATATCCCACACTAAAAGTTGTTCACAATTTCTACGAACAACACTTACTTATGGGTCATGAAATGAATTTCGACGAATCTCTTTCCCGAAGAGTGTTCACAACTGTCCGACGGAAGCTGTCGAATTTTTCTTCCCGACGTGTCCAAAACGCATGGACGTGTTTCCGACTGCTACCTGTGGGAAACTGTGTTTTCCGATAACTAGCCACTGGAAATTTCGGACGGGAATCACTTTTTCCCAGTGGTGACCCTACTCTCGCAGAGTTAATGGCTTCTTCCCTGTCGTTTCCGCGCTGCTTTAACTTTTGGGTCAACTTGTCTCCACGTTGGGTCAACTTGATGTTCAAGATTAATTTACTGGGAGCAACGCAGAAAAGCAACGACTTAGATTGGCCAAGCTTTCGCCGTGTTCAAACTAATTTTACAAACTTCTGCCGCACTTGAACCGGCACAAGTCCAGAAACACCAGCAATGGTAACACAGAATATATCTAGTGAGATGAAGGGTAGGATCCTATAAATACCGTTCAAGCATGCAAACCCCTTCACAGCCTCAGGATAAAGACTGTCCCCCGACACTAAATATAACTTACCAGGCAACTGAGAAATGGCTTTCACTACCACAAAGCTTTTGGTTCTTGTGTTGATTAGTTTAGGGTCATGGATTTATACCTCTTCCCTTGTGATCGATGAATCTATCGCTGCGGAGAAGTTCAAGCAATGGATGACCCAGCACGGCCGGTTCTATGAGCAGCAGGCAGAGGAGGGGAGGCGTTTCCAAATATTCAAGACCAACCTGGAATTCATAGAAAACTTTAACAAGGTTGGAAATCAGACTTACAAGTTAAGCACGAACAAATTTGCAGACATGACAAATGAAGAATTCCTAGCATCATATACAGGATATAAAACCTTTGGTTCATCAGAGAGGAATTCGTTCATGTACGAAAATGTGACCAACATCCCACCTACCATGGACTGGCGAAAGGAAGGTGCCGTCACCAAGCCTAAGAACCAAGGTGGCTGCGGTAAGAAAAAAATATACATCTACCCACAAGCATTTTGTAACTTTTCTTGGGTTCTAATCTAATTCTCATTTATAACTCTGGCTTTGGCAGGGAGTTGCTGGGCATTTTCAGCTGTGGCAGCTGTGGAAGGACTAGCATATGTCAAAACGGGCCGTTTAATGTCACTCTCAGAGCAGCAACTGGTGGATTGCGTGGAAAAGAATGATGGCTGCGGTGGTGGCTGGATGCACAACGCATTTAATTACATTGCAAAAAACAGAGGAATCTCCAGTGAGGTGAAGTACCCCTACAAGGCAACAGATGGCACCTGTAAATCTACAGGAGCAGAGGTCAATATCAAAGGTTACGAAAACGTGCCTCGATTTAACGAGATGGCACTACTGAAAGCTGCAAGCAAGCAACCTGTGTCGGTGGCTCTAGATGGAGCTGGATATGGCTTCCAGTTCTACTCCGAAGGCGTTTTCACAGGACCTTGCACTACAACTTTGAGTCATGCCGTAACAGTTGTTGGTTATGGTGCCAGTGGAAATGGGACCAAGTACTGGCTGGTGAAAAATTCATGGGGGGAAGGGTGGGGAGAGGGTGGATACATGAAGATTAAAAGAAATGTTGGTGACCCGCAAGGCCTTTGTGGCCTTGCAAAGCATGCTTCATACCCAGTTGCTTGACTCAAGCAACAATGCTGGTGGTCTTAGTATTAATCTCAAACAATAATGCTGGCATGCAGAACCCAGTGGGAATATTTTGCATGCCAAGCTTAGTTCATAGTTCAGCTGCTATAGCTGTTGTACTGGGAAAAAAAATATGACTTGCACAAACATGATAAGAACTTCTTACATAAATGTAGAAGCAAGGATGCTTTTTCCTAGTTGGACATGGCCCTTAAGCCATTTTCAGGTTAACCTTCCAAAGGTCTTTCCACCCCACTTCGTAATCGTCTAAAGAGAAAGAAAAAAAAAAAAAGGACATGAAAGGTAAGAACAGAAGAATGGCAAGATCGAAGAGTAAATGGAACAAAGAACTAAAACTAAAACAAAGAATCCTTTTTAAGTTTTGTGTCATGAGAGCCTAGATAAGACTAGAAAAAGAAAATGTTCTTTTATGAATTTTGTTTCATGTTAGTTTTAGTGAAGGGAGTAAGGTAAATTGAATGTTAAGTTTTTTTCAGATAAAAAACGATTGAACCTTTAAGAAATTTAACATATCAATTAAAACGAATTCGAACTCTGGATCCCGTTAACTTTTGGTTAACTCTCAAACAACCTTCATCCTTTTCGAGTTGACCATTTAAGTCCCTAAACTTTGAGACAGGTCCATCAACCCCCCAAAATTTTTGAAATCAGCCGAGGTAGATCCCGTTAACTTTTGGTTATGATGACAGATTCTTTTCCTATCTGTGGGTGACCAAGATCAAGTTAGCTACGAAGCTGATTCGTGCTCCAACCTGCGACTCTCTCTCTCTCTCTATACATAAAAGCATATTTACAAGTTTATTAGAATAGCCAGCTTCAATGGCGGAGCTACGCCTTGCTGGGAGGGGGCGACCGCCCCCCCACCCAGGGAACTTTGAAAAAACGTAAATATAGGGTAGTAATTTGATGATTTTATCAAAAATTAAGGATAGAGTGTGTATTTTGCCCCCCCAAATATTGTGAAAAAATATAAAGATGGGGGGGCAATAAGGTAGGCTATGAAGAAAGTAGGGAGCCAGTGAGTAGTTATTCCCTCTACATCAAGGGGGATATTCTAAAATGGCCTAAATGCACTATTAGTCCTCAAACGTTTCCAACTCGTACGATTTGCTCCTTGATCTTTGAATTAGTATGAATTAGTCCCAATTTACAGCTTTACCTAACCGCGACGTCGTCTCTCTCCTTCGGGCTCCGCCGACTCTCCTCCGGGCTTGCCCCCCCAACCAAAAATCCTGGTTCCGCCACTGGCCAGCTTTAATGCCCTTTTTCCTTGGTGCTCCTTTACCATTTCTCTAAAGCGGCTGGAATGGACCAATGAATGCTGATATTGCAAAGTTATGTCCTCAAGTTTTCCCTATGTGAAGTGAAACCACTGAACAAAGCGGGGTACGTAACGGGGTTGTGCTGGAGATGTGCAGCTGTTAGGAAAAAGACTAAGTTTCTTTGCACTATGTTTTCTTTGAAGGTTATAGTTTCTTTTAATTATATTAAAGTTTGATAGAATCTTGCACCAATCAAACATTACTGGCTACAACATGTCCTCTCTCAATATCCTTGTTTCTTCTGTTGTTACTATTCTATTACTATTATGTTGAGTACCCAAAATAAATATCCTCTCCTAATATTCACCGGTAATTGATGTAGTGACTGACACACAAAATAAAAAAAAAAAAAGATAAATTACATAAAATTTCTGAAGTTTGTTAAAATTTACATTAGTACTTTAAGATTTTAAAACTAACAACTTCCAGTATTTACCATTAGGCTTTTAACGGCTGTGGCATATTCGGTGCTAAATTATAATATTAGTAGTTAATTTAGTCCCAAATTATAACTTTAACAATGCAATTAGAATACTTCAAAACTATAATAACCATATCAATCTAGGTCCATAATGCAATGATTTTTTTTATACTTTTGCCGAGAAGAAAGTCTAACTTCCTTTTTCCAACTATCAATTAAGCTGTGCCTTGGCTATGCTAGGCACATATAAAAAAAATTAAGCCGTGCCATGTAAAATTTAGTAAATATAAATCTTTCAATACATAAAACACTCTCTTTTAACTTCTAAAAGTGTCGTCCATCATTTTCCGTTGAGTATGACCCTATAAGTCTATAACCGCATTCGTGTCACCATGTCTTTTCCTTTGTGTCATGCGTCTCTGATAGCTTACGAAAAGTTCCAATCAAATTTTGTTTCATTTTTATTCGTAAGGAAGGAGGTTACTCAGTTCACACAACTCGCCGGGTCGGTCCCTGATGGGTTTCACTTTCATCTGGTTCTTGCTATTAGTCTCGGCGGTTCTGTGCCCGACTCGGGCTCTGGGAACTCGATCTCCGCCGGAGCTCCAGTCTCTTGCTGCTAAATTGTTGGAATCCGCGAGAAGTCCAGACTTCTTCGAATGGATGCGAGGGGTTCGGAGGCGGATTCACGAGCAACCGGAGCTGGGATTCGAGGAGCACAAGACGAGTGAACTTATCAGGAACGAGTTGGACTCACTTGGGATCGTCTACAAATGGCCGGTTGCTAAAACTGGAGTTGTTGCTTCAATTGGATCTGGTGCTAAACCAGTTTTCTCCCTTAGAGCTGACATGGATGCTCTCCCTGTTCAGGTGCCTCCCCTGCTGCTTTTTGACATTCTGTTAGTCAACTTCACTTTTGTCACAGTATGAAATGTGTTTTTTTGTTCTCTCTTTTCAAATTGGACCCTCATTAGTCATTGCAAGATTTTGATGCTTTCTTTTCAAAGTTCATGGATTGGAGAACAGAAAAAGTTAAAATAAATTTATCCTGTTCAGTAACTGATCTCTTATTCTGGGACATTTTGGGAACATCAGATTTTGTGATGGGGGAGTTTGACTAATGAATTGACCAGCCCATTAATTACTTACATGTGTTATAATATGAATAATGCTAAAGCTATGAACACTTGTACAAGCAATGATTCTATGAAAATGATGTGCTGGATAATGTTTGAAGGAGTATTGTTTTCAGGATTCACTTAAGTTTAATGTATCCAATAACTGTATGATATACTTATAAGTTTGAAAAATTCATTTTTGTAAAAGGTTTTGTAGGTATAGCTCTACTATGTAATCATATGCTTCATAATTTTGAAGGAATTAGTAGAGTGGGAGCACAAGAGCCAGGTTCAAGGCAAAATGCATGCTTGTGGTCATGATACTCATGTAGCAATGCTACTTGGAGCAGCCAAGTTACTCCAAAGCAACAGTGACCTGCTCAAGGTATTCTTGCATTTCAAAATATATTTCAATCAATGGGTAAAATGGATTTGTTTCTATTGTGCGGATGTTAGCTTATTTCATTGTTAATTTGAAGGGAACTGTGAAACTGGTTTTCCAGCCGGGGGAAGAGGGTTATGGAGGTGCTTACCATATGCTGAAAGACAGCATTTTGGATGATATAGATGCTATGCTTGGTTTACATGTGTTGCCACAAGTACCCAGTGGTGCCCTTTCTTCCAGGCCGGGTCCAGTCCTCGCGGGAGCTGGTGTCTTTTCAGCCACAGTTCAGGGGAAAGGTTGTCATGCTTCTAGCCCACATCTGGGTAGGGATCCCATTGTTGCAGCCACTTCTGCTGTAATGGCCCTCCAACAGATTGTATCTCGCGAGACTGATCCCCTTGAAGCCAGAGTAATTTTCTCTCATGAAAATTTCAAGTATAGTTCTTAAAGGATTAAGTTTCTGTGCCACTGCACATGACTGGTAAAGTGGTCTAGAATGCCAGAAGGCACAATCTAGACTATGTTTAAGCTTCACATTCTAGCACAGACAAACCATTTTCAGCATTAATTATGTTGTCATTGCATCAGATCGTAAAATATGAACCAGCATTCATCAAATTTTACAGGTTGTGACCGTTGGGTACATAGAAGGGGGTAAAGCTCAGAATGTGATACCAGATTCAGTTAGATTTGGGGGAACTTTCAGGAGTCTGAGCAACGAAGGTCTTTCTTACGTCCAGGAAAGAATCAAGGAGGTGAAGAAGCAGTTCTTACATCCTCTGTTTTCTCTCAATATGGTTACCCCGGTTAACTTGAGTTCTAATCCATGATGTTTCCATCCTGAAGGTTATAGAAATGCAAGCAGCAGTATATCATTGCAATGCCACGGTGGAGTTTGTGAAGGACAAGGAGGAGCCTCCCTTTCATCCTGTAGTGATCAATGATGAAGCGCTCTACAAGCATTCGAAGAAAGTTGCTGAAGCTCTAGTTGGAGAATCTAATGTGCATCTCCTCCCAGTGACCATGGGAGCGGAAGACTTCAGTTTCTACTCGCAGAGAACTGCAACTGCAATGTTTGTGCTAGGAATAAGCAACGAGACCCTCAACTCGGACAAGCCATTGCACTCACCATACTTTTTCGTGGATGAAACTGTCCTCCCTACAGGAGCAGCGTTTCATGCTGCAGTTGCAATTTCCTATTTGGATGCTCATGCTGTTGCCACTTACTGATAGTTTCCTTCTACCTTGCCGAGTTAGTCTGAGCATGGCTAAGTAGTAAGTGCTGTAGGATTGCAGTAACAGGTGTGCCCCTGAGTACCACTCTGTTATGTCATCAAATTATTTGTTGCAGCCCTGCAGGGCGATTTAGACCAACAAAAAGGTGATCATGAGCACAAAAAATTACTGTATTTTGTCTTTGTTAACCTGAGACGACCCTCAGAGGCTCATGTGTCCATGTTTGATCGTATTTTCTTTCTTTTAAAAAAAAAAAACCTTTCGGATGCATAATTTCATGTGCCTGTTTTAGACGGTCAGGAAGCATATGTGACGGTGAGAGACGGTCACCGTATCACATTTGCATTTTGAATCAATTTGTGAGTGAGTGAAGTGTTCAACGACAGATCTTGATGGAGTTCAGTATTCAAGTCAATAAAATTTGAGGATCAATTTGGTGTTTAAGCTGGAAAACCTAATAGCCGTCCGTGATTCCTTTTCCCAATTCGCGGGAGGAAAGACTTCAACAGTGTCTGGCAAAAAAAGGATGGTGCTGTGGGCGTATCCGCCGACGAGAAAGCAACTAGCGGTGACGATCGGCTTCTTCCTCACCGGCGTTTCGCTCAGCGCCGCCGGTGCCTACCTGTCTCTTGTCAACATTGGCCCTCAGCAAGATCGGGCCCAAGCTCGTTCCCGGTACATCAAAGACCGACTGAGAAAGATGCTAGAAGACTGATCGATCCCCAAGTTAGTCTTTGTACTAACTGTTGGGAGTAGATTCTAAGGTTAGACCTCTTCCCCTGTACTTGATATGGTTGATGGGTTTTTCGTGGGATACTAGAATTTATGCCTGAGAAGAAAACTAAACGTTCGGAAAAGAAGTACACTTTGTTTGATTTTTACAAATTTAAAGGTGTTGCATTGCCCCATCATTTTAGTGCCATTTCTTTTGTATATAGAGAATAATTCTTATCATTTGTGTCCATTGATGATGTCAAAACTTGCAGCTTTTGCATCTAAGGATGAGTTTAGTGGCTCTTAAAACCTATTTATGGTTTTTGCTTCTTGTTTTCATAAATTGGAGAGCAGCCACTGCTTTGACTCTGGTTTGGCTTCGCGTGTAACGCTGGCAGTGCCTGAGTTTGCAGTGTGAAAAATTGGGATAGTCATTGGAAACAATGGTTTCTTGGCCATGGTATGTTCCTTCTTGCAATTTGGAACCATAGATGACACTTCCGTGGTCATATGGGTCCAGATATTGTTCCACTTCGTGGCTTGGTTCTGTGATTCTGTCTGCTCATTTGTTTGGCTTTGTAATGTTTATAGCATCTTATTTGAAGCATAATGCATATATTCATAACATTAATAAGATTGTGTGGTTCCTTACATTGGGTTGCGTCCAGGTCTTCGTATCAAGTTCTAACTGTTAGGGATGCCCTTTTTCTGATTTCAACTTTTGATTTACTTTGGTGTTAGAAGGTATTTTCCTTTTTGATGTTAAAGGAAATGTAACAAAATGATAGATAAGTCAGAAAATATCCTACAATGGAAGGAAATTTCTTCTTTAATTTTTGGTAAATTGATTGCCCACTTGTATATACCCAGTATTTGCATATTGGTATCTCATGACCTCTCTTGTGATGCTTTTCCTGAAAGCAAGATGCTTAGATAATGTAATTGTAGGTAGATTTGGATAGCACATTTGACAGGCAAACACTGAGCACACTAGCATTTTGTGTCGAATCGATCACATACTCAGTGGTGCAGGACAGAGCTACTTCTTTTGTGCTAGTTTGTAGAAGTCATGCATACATATCTATTATTTGACAAGGTCTAGGTTATACTGAAGCAAGGGCTAGAGGGACTACAGTAACCGGAGAGAATGCTAATCATCTACCAACAGAAAGCATTGGTTTTATACTGGATCTTCTTGTAGCCGTCTTTAAAGTTTAAACAGGACATCAGCTGAAGATAGTTACAGTTTCTGATTGATGGTAGAATGGAGTTGAAGATCATGGGTAAATCATTCTCAACAAGCTGAACTTCATTTACAGATCATCTGTGGAGTTTTTGCTTCACTTAGAGTGGTAATCCCACCAAGAAGATGTTCGAGGTCCACTCGCTTATAAATGGCTATATTTCTTTACTTAGAGTGTACTCTGAACTCTCTGCCCTCTCAACAGATGAGTCAGCTCCCTAGCTGACCATTTTCTTGTGCAGAATATTTGCTTGATTCTTCAACTAAGCATTATCTTCAGTCATATCAGTAGCTAGTTCATTGCAACTACTTCAGTTATCTTTCTCTTTTCTAATTCTCGAGTCACTTGGTCATTGTTAGGAAAGAGCAGTGGTGGTCAAGCACTAGGTCGAAAAAAACATTATCTGAGTAGCTTTTAATATTAGATGTTTGGAAATATGCTCCCACCATTTGAAGTTATAAAATCTTTGATGCTGATCACAAATGTTTTCACCAAAAGAAACCTTAAGCTCCTTGAGAAAACTTGTCTTACAGCCAGTTCGTTTATGATTAATGGAGACTTGTTAATGTGTTAATGGTTCCAGTGACCAATTGGGTTGGCTGAACACGCGGGTCATCTTTAACCCGCTTTTTACACGGATGAGAAAGGGCACTAAAATTAGCAGTAATTACTACCTGTATCTTCAATGAAGTGTGAGAGATCAAGCAACTTGGAGAGGAAGAAGAAAATGAGAAAACAGGCTGCTTAGCTCTTCACCACACAGAAACCGGATTCAACTGCCCGGGTCGGGGTTTGGTTATGACGGCCATAAGGGCCAACCGAAGAGGGAATGGGGCCTAACGACACAATTCCAACTTGGCACATTGTTATTAACGTTCACGGTCGTGCTGTTGTGCAGGAATCAACAATAATCCTTCCACAGGTTCACCAACGGAAACTTTGTTACGACTTCTCCTTTCTCTAAATGATAAGATTCAGTAGACTTCTCATGACATCGTGGGCAGCGGAAGTTTCCCAGCAAAAAGAAGCGAATATGGGGCTTTGCAAGAGAAAAATCATGAAACCCAAAAAGTTTATGCTCCAGTTGTTGTCAATGACCATTAATTTAAAGCAAACATTGGAAATCTTCGATCGCCACCAGCAGGTCACCATGGCTACTGGTTCCCAGTAGAAGCTATCACATAAGACGGTACTGGGTTAGTCCCCAAATAATCAGCTCTCGAGTGGTGTTTGATGAGAAAATGAGGGACTATACCCCATGTGGCTTTTGACATAGTCTTGCTTTAGATCAAAGATGGAAATTGGAGGGTGAATCCCAACTACAGATTGTAATGTGTTTGTTGAAGGATCCTCACATTTAAGGCAATGGAATGGGCCGTAATTCCTGCTGATTTGAGAGTCGTTTTCCATCCGTGTAAAGGTTGGTCGGAGACAAACCGCATTTTCACCCGACTCAGTTGGCTGCTGGAGGTGTTACTGCATTAATTGGTTGGCGTTAATGAAAAACGAATTGGGAGTTAATCTCAGCAAGTTCTTGGTAAGCTTCTGAAGCTCCTAAATTGCTTCCTCATCATTCTCTCCGCATCAGGCTTGTCAAGAACAAGAGAACGTCAATGGTAGCGCGTAAAAATGAGCAATCGGCAACTAAAAATGAAGATAAAATGGTAATAACTTGGATAATTAAAAAAGGCGGGATAATATGAAGGTAATGTCATTGTGATGGATGATTATCATATCACGACTGAAAAATAGGCCTAATGTCAATTACGTTAACTCGGACACTTTGGTGCTTTAACCCAGTGACTGCGTCAAGTCAGACATTTTCCCTCTGTTACAAAAAATTTTTGTCCTCTAATTACACAATTTGAAATTTAAGTCCTATAATAAGGGATATCAACGGATATTTGTCCCGATGGATATCCTACTATATCCTATCCGATAAATAGAATTTTTTTTACAATTAAATGAATTTGAAGTGGATATAGATTTTAATTTTTTGTACCTTGTGGATGTTGGTAGAATATGGGTTTAGACCTACCCGTCCCCTATCCTACTAAGGGCAATATAATAGTAGTTTACAAAAAAACTTAATTAACTTAACTACTTGTAATAATTAACTTAACTATTTGTAATTGCAACTAAGTATCATTATAACACCAAAACAAGATGGCCAAGGCAGAGCTCCGAAGAAGGTTTCCACCTTTTTTTATTTCATGAAGTTGTATGCTTGTACTAATGTATGTGCTAATTTTACTAATTTGATTTAGACAAATTCTTTATGGTTGATCTATAACTAAGTCAATTCCTTTTTTTTATTATTAATATTGTTTTATTTTTTTGCAATATCAATTTTAGTAATTTTTTATGGGATTATATTATAATATTATTGTTTTTTATTATGCAAGCATGCAGTCGGTAAGTGAATGTTATCCAATTCTACCCTATTTAAAATGGATTGGATATGAATATTAAAATTTATAAAACCAATAGATGGTGGATAGGATTCAAATTAAGTATTAAACATGATGGATAGGATGCGGGTTTAACATTATCCTAACCACATCTTATCCACTGTCATCCCTACCTACAATTGCACAAGGGTAATTACAAAAGCTCCCTTGAGGTTTGACCTAACATACACTTTGGCCTTTCTATTTTCAAAAACCTATACTTTACCCCCTACTTCCTTTATAATATCCGACAACAACTTTTGAAACCCTAAATTAAACTAATTGATAATTATCTTCCGGTAATTTCAAGATTTTTGATATTTTTTTCATAACTAATCGATCTTTAAAAAATATTTATATGCATTTACAGAAAAAAAATTTGAATTTACAGAAAGAAAAAATTGATAATTTAAAATATCTATAAACTATAAAAAATATTGCAGAGACCGATATTATTGAAAGATAACTATCATACAATTTAAATTATAGTTTTAAAAATTGTTATCGGACAGTATAAAAGAACAAGAGGGCAAAGTGTTAGTTTTAAAAAATAAAGGGGACAAACTATAGGTTGGGGTAAACCTCAGGGTAATTGTAACTTTCCCATTGCACAAATGGCAGAAATATCAAATTTGCCACTAATATTTTGGGTAAGGAGTGGATATGCCACTATAGTTTTTTTTTTTCCCAATCTCCTACTAATGTTTTAAAATGGGCCAAATATGTCACTGCCAATTAAAAAAATAACTGAAAATGGTAAAAATAGCAGATTTTGAAATCTTAGGGTTATTATGCATCTTTCAAAAAATATCAAGACCTTTCAGATTTTTACCAAAAAAAGGTATAATCTTTGCCATCAGCTCTTCAGTCCTATTGTTGTCTCTGTCACCAGCGCCCCAACCTCATGTCCCCATCACTGTCCTCCCTTTGTCTCTACTATCTAATCTCATCATTGGCATTTTTAAAAGAGAAAGATTTTAATTATAAAAAATCTTTAAAATTTGTTAAAATTTGTATTATCACCATAAACTTTCAAAACGTGTTATTTTTAACATTTTTTATTAGCTTTTTAATGTTTTTTTTTTATAGATTTTTAACGGTCAATTATATATCCACTCTTAATTTGAAACTTCAGTGGCATATCTAGCCCATTTTAAAACATTAATAGGAGATTGGGAAAAAAAAATTATAATAACATATTCGCTTCCAACCCTAAACTTTAATGGAAAATTTGATATTTTTACCTTACACAAACCATAACCTGGGGCTTAAAGCCCTAAATTGCAATTAAACATAGCCTTCAAGAGTTTCTGTTTCTATCTTTTCAACCTAACATTTCATTTGGTCCTAGAGGGCCATAGTCTCTATCACAAACCGGAAGAATGTGCTCTCGTCGCCCATAACAAACCAATGCACATCCTCCATTCCAGTTCATAATCCCAGATCCAGGTCGGCATCAGATCTCTTGTTCTCCTTTTTTAATTCTTGCCTGTAGGGATGAGATCGAGATGAGTGGTGGCTTCGTGTGAACTGTGGCGGTGTGTAGCGGCAATGTTGGAGGCCTTCTACGGCGCGATAACTTTGCTAGAAACCTAGTGAATCAAACCCCAGACTAGCCAACCCCACAGCAGTGAGATTGAAATGCGACAGGTCTGGCTTTTTGGAGTCGCCTGGAAGAGGCAGTAAATGCGGGGTTGAAGGTTTCAGGGAGTTGCGGTGAGTGGATAGCAGCGAGGTGACCTCAAACGGAGAAGTGACATGCTCCGATTTCAACAGAGTGGAGGAAGATAAGTTGGAGATAGTGGCTTAAGTGGTAGGAAAAAAAAAATTGATGTAAAAGATAAAATAGAAACTTAAATAGCTATCATGTTGTTTTTCCTTTTTTGAATGGCCTAAATGCTTCTGTGGTCCCTCAAGTTTGGTGACTTGCATGAGTTAATCTCTAAAGTGTGACTCATCAAAACTTAATCCTCCAAGTTTGATAAATATTGCAACTTAGTCCCTAATTGGATGGCAAGATGGATGGCGTTGCTTAGCCTACTCGGACAAAGCAGGAGGAATTGAGTTATCATGCAGGTCACTAGGAACCATGAAACTTGAAAAGTTTCCTTTGAGGTCGATTGCTCCTGAAGCTCTCCCGGTTTCTCCGTTCTTGAAAATCACCAATGCATGATTTGGTTCTGTAGCATTTAGGCCACAAAACAATAGCCCTATGGTTTCGGGTTTTAATTTTGCATGGTTTGTTTCAATTATGATTCAAATCAAATCTAGTTTTTGAAAGTTCCTTATGAACCCTAACTTTAATTTTTGAAATTGAGTCTTATGTATGTGAAATTGATAAAGCGGAATAGTACATTGGTGTTCACCTATCCTTAGAAAGTGAAAGCACTGGGGTAGTCATGATTCTTAGAAGACGAGTTGTTGGCAGTGGGGCGAGGAAGGCTGTGATTCGTGGAGATGAGTTCATGGTGGTTGGGCAAGAAAAGCTATGATCCATGGATACGAGTTAATGGCGACAGGGCAAAGAAGGCTGCGATCCTTGGACATGAGCTGCTGTAGCGTCGCGAAGATGAAGAAAGAAGGTCGAGTGAACACCAAATGACTAGCGGTGGGGGTAGAGAAAAGGATGACGTCGAATTCAATGAAGCAAAGGCTAACGGTGAAAGGTAAAGCTGGATTTCATGGACAATAGGTCATCAGCGAGGCATATAGTTGGATTTGACTGGAAGATCATTGGCGGATGGCGATGAGGGAAAGAAACCATAACGGCGTCATGGTCACGTGACAGCCCGTGCCGTTTAGGGGATTAATTTGCACGCACTGTCAAACTTTTTTTAGCCTACGTCACATATTTATCTAACTTGGAAGACTAAGCTGCAATGAGTCAATCTTTAAGGACTAACTCATGCAAGTCACCAAACTTAAAGGATCACAGGTGCATTTAGGCCTTTTTAAATGGACAGAAGTTACGTGACGTGACATTAAGTGAAGGAGTCATTGAGTCACAAGGGTAAAGTATCTAAGTCATATTAGTTCAGGGATAATGTGATGTTTGAAAGTACAGGAGGCAAAGTGTCTAAGTCCACATAGTTTGGGATGTAATGGGTATCTAGGCCTACCTATATGAGCTAGAGTTAGTTGGTGAACGGTTAGGAAGTAGGTGAATCATAGCAGTGATGCCTATGTTAGGATTGAAGCATGAGCAAAAGAAAAAAGAACATGGACCAGACAAAGAGAAGAACACTGAAGAACATGAGATGAACAAAGATTTGTCAGAAAAAAAAAAAGATTGCTAATTTCAAAAGACTTTTAAGCAAATAAAAAGTTTAGGTGGCGTTTGGTTGTGGAAAATAGTTTTCCTTTATACTTTCTATTTCTAGTTTTCATTTTCTATGTACAGTTTTCTAAGATACTTATTGGAAAACATGTTTACTTGTTTCACTATTAGTAAAGATGATATAATGCATACACATAAATAAGAAAAGTTCAATTCCTTTGTTGAAAGTTGAAGAGAAGTTTGTGCACTATAAGTAGATATTTTTCCTAAGTCTATCAGCTTTAGAATTGAAAAGGATTGCCGTCATCTTTAACCGATGAATCACTTGTTGCTGACCATCACTGTGGCTTTGTTTCACATTACTAATAATCAATTCCGTTGTTTGAAGTAAATGGAGTAGTCCAATTGCAATCTTCACGTTGCCCCAATTTCCTACGAAGCTGGTTGCCAATTTTGATTGTTGTTGCTTGTCGATTTTGAGGAAGCTGGTTGGGTAGCAGTGATGAGGAGATAGGTCAAGTGGTGACTATAAGGGAGAAAGCTAGTTCGTGTGTCCGTGATAGGCACTCAACAATGGGAGACGATGAGAAATTGCAAGCGAGAAATGCAATAGATGGAAAATTGGGGAAACATTAAAAATAGTGTTTCCCAATTCTTCATAATTTGTAAAATTGTTTTCTCAAAAAATAGAAAAATAAAACTCATTTGCTAAACAAATTTTCTTTTCATTTTCCAATTTTTAGAAAATTTTCAAGAACAAAACAGGACCTTAGATTTGGGTAAAAAAAAAAAAGGCATTAGCTCCAAACCTTTAATTCTCATTATAAATTGGTTTGAAACCTTTATAATTTATTGGATATTGGTTTCTAACTCTAGACAAGACTAAGTTGACACAAAAATCTCATTGATAGATATAAAAAAATAATTTAAATTGTACATTAATTGTCAAAATAATTATGGCACAAATTGGATTTATGAGAAGAAATTAACAAAAAAATTAAATTTAAGTTTAAAAATTTATATTAGATGATTATGTGAAACTTAACAAATTCAAATTATTTTATAGCTATCTTCCAATAAATTCAAACTATGTCATAATTTTTCAATGAAAACCCTAAGTTTCATAATCCTTGATAACTGTGAGTCATTACGGATGATTGATTCACCTGTAAGGCCCCAAAATCACATAGTTCCCATGCAAATCAATGGTTTGCAACTACTAATGGGGGTCACAGACCGTAAAGTAATCAAGGTCCTTTTTTAATAGCTAATAAGTCATTCAAATGATCAAATTTTCCTTTTTGTAGGTCGGATTTAGGATCAATATGCAACCAGATGAAGGTTGAGTACTAATTGCAATTAGATTTAACGTTTTGGGACAAATTGTGCCTTATTATCCATTTAAAATCTTAGATTGCGAAAAGTGCGAAACTTTGATGTATAAACAGAATGGCGCCTCTGTATATTTTAGCCGGTTCTAAGGCACACAATTTGTAGCATACATTATTCTTCTCCTTAGTAAATGTATCATTCACTACCGCACATAAAAGATTTCACGAAGTAACATTCTCTTTTGCGACCAGTGCAACATTACTTTGTATATACAATTCTACAAGGCCACTGTGAGGGTCGACCCAGCTTTTTTAAAAAGCCCCAACTTCAAACAGCAGACAATTTCGACCAAAGTTAGGGAGAAAAAAAAGGGAAAAGTAGAATAAAAAAATCTATATCCATAGTTCTGGTTTTGTTCAATTCTCAGATTTGGTTAAAAAATTTTGAAACTATAACCATTTCATGTTGGTTCAGTTCTACAAAAAATCCAAATCAACCCAACTCACACTCACCCCAACGATTAGTGAAACATTACTTTTTATATACAATTTTGTAAGGCCACCATGAGGGGCCGGCCTAGCTTCTTTTAAAAGGAGGCTTAAAGATAAGTTTTAATTGAACTTCAGTTCTTATAAATACATTTTGACTAATTTTAAGATGTGTGAAAATATATTTTACACTAAAACTTAAGGACTAAAAATAAAATTTTGCCACTTTAAGGGGAGTAATTATGGTTGTAAATGAATAGAATGTTTGGTAAACCACTCATGAACTGTTAGACTAGAGTTCATTTGTTTATTTAGTTAAACAAACAAACACGAATAAATTTTATATTCGTTTAAGTTAAATGAACCAACATGAACACTTTATCTATTTATTTATTTTTCATAAGTTCTTTTATTCTCAATATTTGTTTTTGTTTGTTTATTTATTTGTTTGTTTGTTTATGTTATTTACGAATGCATTTACTCATATTGTTCGTAAAAATGTTCATTTAGTGGTGTTTACAAATGCCCATTTGATTCATGATAATGTCGCTGTTAACAATCGAACATAAACAAACACAAACATGTATATTTGTAAACAAAGAAACACAAACAGAGCAATTGTGTTTGCTGTCATTTATATTCATTTTCACTTGAAGTTAAACAAATGAATAAGAATAAGGTTCATTTTTGTTTGTTTAGCTCGTTTACAGCCTTAATAGCAATCTCTATAGGTACCACCCTGCTACAATTACTTACTAACCAAGTCACCATAATTAGCAAGAGCCAAAACTGTTTCCACGTATCAACTTTTGGGTCACCGGTCTCCATGTTTGGTCAACTTGATGTTCTATATTTCCTGGTAACAACGAACATATAAAAGCAATGTACTAAGGTTTCTTTTGAAATCAAAAAGTCGCGTTCAAATTGTTTTATGAATTCCTTTGTATTAAAAACGCATTTGAACCAGGACCTAAGTCCGAAAACAACAACCATGGATAGTGACACAACCTCAGGAGCAATGGTCCTGAAAAAGCTATGTGAACGTCCCTAGTTATTGATTTCCCCCAAGATAATAGCGTTAAGAATGTTGATCAACTCACTACTTAGTCAAAGTACAAGTGTAACAGGATGTGAGAGGAATTGGAGTTTGTTCAAATTCATTCATTCAAAGCACTGAAATAGACTAAAGCATAAAATGTTAAATAATTTAGTTTTTGTTCATTATAACTTCTAGCTTTGAGAGAGTTAATTTTTCAATATGCTATAATCTATACAACTTCGTGAGAATTTTTTTTATATTTATTATAGTAAATTTTATACTTGTAGGATAATGAGTATGACCTCAAGTTCATTGGATCTGATAAGCCTTGATAATATTCAGAGGTGGAGCCACATATAAGTAAATATGACAAATGCCACCACTGAATTTTGGAAAAATTATATAAATGGTAAATGCCTTGTTAGAAAATATTCAATAAGACCCTATAAAATTTTAGAAAATGACCTCACTCATTATAAAATGAATAAAATTAGTGTTGATTGCCCCACTAAGATAATTTTCTGGCTCCACCCCTTATAATATTAATCTGATGGATGATTAGGTTACCAAGGAACCCTAACAGAGAATGATGTTGATGTTGATTAGCTTAGTGTGGATGAACCTCTTGTTAATTTAGGAACAATTAACATTGAACTTCCCATGGGAATTTTTCCTCTTGATGAAAAAAGTGAGAATGAGGCTGAGCCTACAAATGTGTCAGCAATAGCATAATATGAATATGTTGAAGTTGGTGGTTAAATCTTTTTTTTTCTATGTTGAACTTAAATTGAAAGTTGAGACATCTTAAATATATTGTATATTCTATCTACTACCTCACACCTTATAAATTGAATCTTTTGACTTTCAATATGCGTTTGAATGTATGATTATATGTTCTATTTACATGTATGTGACTTTTATATGTGTATAAAATTTATTATAAACTGGTACTTCTGAAAAGTACCACCAATACGGTACAAGCACCCAAAATTGTATCATATCATTGAAAAAACAAATTAGGAAAAAAAATTTCTAATTTCAAAGGCCTTTAAAGTAAATAAAATGTTTAGATTTGGGTAAAAAATGCAATTAGTTCTAAATCTTTAATTCTCATTACAAATTGGTATAAAACCTTAACAATTCATTGAATATTGGTTTCTAACCCCAAACAAGACTAAATTGACACAAAAATCCCATTTACAAATATAAAAAATGATAATTTAGTTAGTCTATTGATTGTCAAAAAAATATGGCATAGACTGAATTTATGAGAACAAAATTGCTGGAAAAATTAAATTTGAGTTTAAAAATTTATATTGGATGATTATGTGAGATTTACAAATTCAAATTATTTGATAATTATCTTCTAATGAATTCGAATTATATTATATTTTTTTAATAAAAAACCCGAGCTTCACGGTTTATGACGACCATGGATCATCGCAAACCGTCGATCAGCCTATGGGGCCCCTAAATTGCATGGGCTCTACTGCACTTTAACAGTTGTAATTCAAGTATAAGTTGTCACAAGTAATAAAATCCCGGAAGTCCAAATGTCAAACCACAGGGAAGTAGATTGAGAAATACAAATTACAAAAGTAAAGAAAGATTTTGACAAAAAGTGTGAACAATTTTGTTTAAAAATTTAATTTCAAGAAAATAGCTAAAGTTAGGGATCCATTTTAATATATCGGTTATGATTAATTTTTGCTCATCTTGTCACTCAACTGGGATCTACACATAGAGAAGGTCTCAATCAAGGAATTTAGTTAGTATTAGCTTTCACTAATCTTATAACGCGAACACTTGTAAATGAGTTCAAATATCTATCATGCCAACCTTTGTCCACAATAACTCAAGATTCCAATATAATTGGCTTAGCCACACTCTACAAAGGGAATCAAGCAACTTTTGTATCAATGATTTGACTATGATAAATCAAAACTCCCACTTAACAAGGAGGGTGGTTAAAACGATTTAGAAAGTAAATACCATTTACTTTTAAATCTATTTAAATCAATCATAACATTTATATCAAAAGTTTCACCCTTTCACCTTAGCAAAAAGATGATTAGTTAGACATGATAAAAGTAAACAATATATTGAAAGATAAAATAAACATAGATTGAAAATCAAAGAAAGAACAAGAAGAAGATCAAGAAGAAAACACTTGGACAGAGTTTTGGAATTGAAAGCAAGAACAAAACTAAAGAAGAAAAGCTAAAGATGATATAAGAACATAAAAATGGCCTAAAAAATTATATGAATTCATCGTCCCCCCAATATGTATATTTATATAGTTTTGGGATGGGTGAAATAGTAAAATAGAATATTAAAATGTAAGCAAATACAAATCAATAAAAATGAGCTGCAACTTCTTTTAATTTTTTGACCACCATAAATATTGACACCCAATTTCGTCCGGCCATTAAAATAATTTTAAAAAAAATTAATTAAAAAAAATGTATTATTATTATTGTTGTTATTATTATTACTAAATTTTTTTTAATTAGTTTAAAATACATTTTTTTTGTTTTGTTTTGTGAAGATTTGATATATGTGTGTATATGTGTATGTTTGAAAGAAAAAAAAAGAAAACTCCATAAAAATGACAAAATTAAAAAGTTTGAGATAAAAATGACAAAATTGAGAAGTTTCAGGCAAAATTGACAAATTCTGAAAGTTCCAGGAGCTCTGGGCAATTTTTCGTGTCAATTTTGGGCCTAAACGGACGTTTCTGGCCCAAATTAACAGAAAACGACAAAATTGTCAAAATCAGAAACTTCTGAAGCTTATCTAGAGCCTGAGAAACGTAAAGGACTGAAATTGTCATTTTACCAATTTAAAAGATAAGTTTGAAATTTTTTATTAATTTATCCATCAACAGTTCAGCCAAACTTCCTCTATAAATAGGCCTCCAAATTTAGTGCTGAACACATAAAAAAATAGAGAAAAAAAGTTCAAAGCTCCGTCTTAAAAAGAGAAAATAGAAGCCTTAGTCCCTAGCCTCTCCTCCCTCTGCCAAAAAAAGTCCCAAAATTATTTTTTTTCTTACGTTTCGACTACCTTCTTCCTCCGTTTTCTCTTTCTTTCTTTTGCTGTCACCGTCCTATCCCGCTGCCGTCGCCCTGCCGCCGCCGTCCGAGTTCCTTTTCTTCTCCTTATTTTCCTCCGCCTCCGCCGTGCTCGCGTCGCCGTCGCCCCGCCGTCCTGCCCCACCGACGCCGCCGTCCCCCCCTGCCCCTGGCCGCGCCGCCACCGTGCCCAGCCAGCCAGCCCCCCCCCTCGCCCCCTTCGCGCGCGTCCTTCCTCTGTCCTTCTTCAGATTCAAATTTTAAAATCTAGGGTAAAACGCTCATTTTGTCCTTCAATTTTTCAATATCTTTCACTTGGGTCACTAACCTTTTATTTTGTTCTTGCAGAATTAATTCCTAACTATTTTAATTTTTACTTGTTTATTTATTTGTTATTATTACTAACCTTTTTTTTATTGTTGTTATTAACAACTAACTACTAACATGGCTAACTTTTATTATTGTTGTTAATTAATTAATTTAATTAAACTTGGCTAACCTTTATTATTGTTGTTAATTAATTAATTTAATTAAACTTGGCTAACTTTTAATTTAATTAAACTTGGCTAACTTTTATTATTGTTGTTAATTAATTAATTTAATTAAACTTGGCTAACTTTTTATTTTTTTTAATTAATTAATTTAATTAAACTTGGCTAACTTTTAATTTAATTAAAATTGACTAACTTTTATTATTGTAGTTAATTAATTAATTTAATTAAACTTGGCTAACTTTTTATTGTTGTTAATTAATTAATTTAATTAAACTTGGCTAACTTTTAATTTAATTAAACTTGGCTAACTTTTATTATTGTTGTTAATTAATTAATTTAATTAAACTTGGCTAACTTTTTATTGTTGTTAATTAATTAATTTAATTAAACTTGGCTAACTTTTATTATTGTTGTTAATTAATTTAATTAACTTAACTAACCTTTATTATTGTTGTTAATTAAATAATTAATTAAATTATCTAACTTTTATTATTCTTGTTAATAATTAATTTAATTAACTTTGCTAACCTTTATTATTATTTATTTTTAAAGTGGATGGCCAAAAAACCCCACTTTATTATTATTAATTTTTCCTTTATTTGATTTATTTCATTTAATTCACCCTTACCCATAAATAAATAAATAAAACCTAAAAGAAGATTCTTTTATAATTAATTATTAAAGCTAATAAAAATCATTTTTTAAAAAAAACTAATTATTTTTATTTTGGAATACATGTTTTTATTATTTCTTTAAAGATAACAAAGTTAACTTTTTATTCCTTTTTGTTAAAATTAATAAACAAGCATGATTAAATAGTACTAAAAATATACAAATCAACTTCTTTTTTTTAAAACATTTTTTAAAATAATGATATTTAAAATTTAAAATTCAAGAAAAATCCAATAAAATTATAATTAAAATAATTATAATTAATTAAATAATTAAAATTTAACAAAAATTAAAACTCCATGACCAAATGATCCGCCAAGATCCATGGCTTGGAAATATTCTTTTAATAAAGTATAAAAATAAATTTTTCTTTATTAAAAATAAACACTTTGGACTAATATATTAATTATTTAATAAAATATAATTTTTTAGTTTTCTTTATTAATAAAAAGAATAAAAAGAGTAAAAATTTTGAGTTAACATTTTATTCAGTAATATTTTTACTTATTTCTTTCAAAATAATGAAAAGATATAACTTTTTGTTTCCTTTATAAAAATCTTAGTCAAAAATAATAAAAAATAAATAAAAAAAAAGTGAATTGAATTTCTATTAAATATTTTAGACTTATTAATTAGATATATTTTCAGAGATATAAATTAAAATTATTTAAAAAAATCTTTCATCAAACAAAAAGAATATAAAAATAACAAATAAATATCAAGATTTTTATATACATGTAAATTTTTAAATAATCACTTTTGGTTAAATTTCTATCAAAAACAAAACAAATAAATATCAAAAATTTTATATACATAAAATTTTAGTTTCTTTTCTTAAATAATCACTTTTGATTAATTCTTTTTATTAAAAAAATCAAAAATAAAATATTACGATTTTTCTTTTATTTTAAAATATACATATAAATTTGTGTTTTTTTTAAATATACATAAAATTTTAATTAAAATAATTACTTTTTAGTTAATCTTTTACTCAAAACAAATTAAATAAATATTAAGACTTTTTCTTTTTGTTTAAAATATACATATAAATGTTTTGGTTTTCTTAATTAAATAATTATTTCTGGTTAATCCTTTTTTTTTAAAAACAAAAACAAACAAAATATTAAAACTTTTTTTATATATATAAAATTTTTGTTTCTTTTATTAAATAAATAAAATTTTGATTAAATAATTACTTTTTGTTCACTTTTTATCAGATAACATACTAAGACTTTTCTTTTATTTTTGAAATATATGTATAATTTTTTGGTTTATTTGTTAAATAAAATCTTGGTTAAATAATTACTTTTTGGTTATCAAACCAACAGAATAAATGTCAACTCTTCAAATTTTCTTTAAAAAAATTCTTGATATTAAATATTTTATTAAATAAAATTATTTTTCTTTTATAAATTGAATAATTATTTAAATAATAAATAACTTTCACTAAAAAAAAATTAAAAGAAAGATAAGAAAAAGATAAGAAAGATAAGAAAAAGATAAAAAAAGAAAAGAAAGAAAGAAAAGAAAGAAAAGAAAAAGAAAAGAAAAGAAAAGAAAGAAAAGAAAGGAAAAATAAAACTAAAAGAAAGATAAAATCAATAAGAAAGAAAAGAAAGAAAAGAAAAGAAAATACAAAGAAAAAAAAATAAAATTTTTAGATTATTAATAAATCTAAAATTTTCATAAACAAAAGACTTACAAATTAGTAATAATAAATTCCATAAAAATAATAATTATATAACTAACAATTAATTAAAGTAATTTCCATATCTGGATGATCCGGCAGGATCTACGGTTTGGAAAATATTAACTTTTTTTAACTAAATAAATTAAATAAATATAAAGATAAAAATCCATATTCACAATATGGATAAAATTGTTTAAAATTTCACCAAATTCCGTGTCCAAATGACTCGGCAAAGTCCATGGTTCGGAATCAAATCTTCCGTGTCCAAATGACTCGGCAGAGTCCATGGTTCGGAAGTATAAAATTCTATACAAATTAATTACCAAAAATCCACATCCGATTAATTCAGTTAAAAATTCTAGATTGAAAATTAACTGAAATTTATTTAAAAGCAAAGCGAAACAAAATTAAAATCAACTAAGGTACCAATTTTTGGGCGTTTTAACAAAGTTGTTTTAACGTAACCGTACTCCCGAACTCCCGAACTCTCGCAGACCATATTTTAGGTAACCAATCGACCTAAACATAAATAGATTGGTGGCGACTCCCGAAAACGAACCACACGTTGCCACAATAAACATTGAATCAGCTCTTCCTCAAAGCCCAAAACTTGTAGATCTCTTCTTTATCTTCAAAACAATAGCTTGCTCATTCAAATCAGATGTCTGTAGCTCAAGTTATGATTTTCTACCGAAACTGCTCTTAGCACACAAAAGAATGAATGCTCTTATCTATAATCAGATTTTGGCAATGAAAATGATCAAACTATCTATTAAAATGAAGATGGGTCGAAGATCTATGTATTTTCTTCTGGATGAATTTAGAATCAATCAATTCTGACATCTACAGCTCTAGATATAATTTTTCTCGTGAAGGGTCGCAAAGTGAGGATTTTACCAATAAAATAATTATTAAATAAATATATTTTAATATTAATGAACAGTAACCCGCATATGTGTAGTAAACATGTGTACGAACAGTGAAATATATATTTGAATAATAAGTCGGTGAATAGTAATCTAGTGGGAAAAGTGCTCCAAATTAGAAAAATTAATCACACTCAAAGTGTATAATAATAATTTAAACCCTTAACAATAATACACTTATGAGTATTCATCAGGCTCTATGCCAATCGACAGTCTATGATGACTCATACTGGTGGCAAACCGTGAAGTAATTAGGGCCCTTTTTTATAGCTAATGAACCATTTAAACTATTAAATTTTCATCTTTATAAATCAAATTTATGTACCAAGTTAGTTTTGTCTAGAGTTAGGGACCAATAAACAACGTATTATAATGATTTGAGATGAATATACAACCAGATAAATGTTGAGGACTAATTGCAATTAGATTTAAAGATTTAGGACTAATTGTGCCTTATTATCCATTATTATAATCTTAGGTAATTGCGGAAGGATCGTTCTACGGTGCCCTTGCGAGTACCTACCTGGGGGCACGTGTCAATTGATGAAATGATTAGTTTTATCCCTGTTTTTATTAAAATGTGTATTTATCTCCCTAGCTTCTTACTTGATTTAAATATGTCACCAACTGGGAAGAAGACTAGAAGAGTGTAATTATTCCTCCAACGTTAGCTGCCTTCGCTTTACTTGTAGTAGGTTTTCTGGAGCTTATCGTTCCTGCTTGTATGGGGCTTTACTCGTCATCGAATGGGCAAAAGGACAAAAAAAAAAAACAAAAACAAACAAACAGTGCAAACAAATAAGTGCAAGTAACATCCATCAAGGCCTAATACCAACATGTATCGGCCTTCACTCAAATGTTCAAAACATTATGTTCATTTTCTTAACAAAATAAGCGTGAAGTACTATATTTAAACTTTAAAACAGCAGTTGTAACCATTTTGTAATATACATGTTGGATGGTACTGAAGTTCTACATTTGCAATTGCAAAATGAATCTTTACTACAAACAAGTTAAAACTTCTCACACTTTTGTTCTTTCAGAACTTAAATAGACATTCCTTGAGTAAGGTTTGTTTGAGATTATTAACGATGCATTAAAAATATATTTTTTATATAATAAATTATTTTTTGCAAATTATCTATCTATTAAACTTACACTTTTAAAAAGCCCTAAAGACATTTTTATTTTTTTTTTTAAAGCAAGCAATTTATTATCATATTGTTATGATTTTAGAATACTATTATCTATTGCCTTTCTAATTAACAAACAAAAAAATTTAATTCGTTATAATTATGTACTTTTACTCATACTCTTTTTCCCAATTGGTGGCCAAGTTGGCACAATAAAAGGCTAAGGAGTTCAATGCACACTTGTAACAAAATAAGGGACAAAATTAATGGGTTTTCTTATTTAGGATCATAGTGATCTGCGTTTCTTATTTTAAGCTCAGTGCAAAATTCAAATCAAACTCAATTTACGCTCAACTCAATTTTAATATTTTTCATTAATTTAAACAAGCAACTTAAGTTTAATTGGTTAACAACTTGTTCATACTTTTTTTTATCCAAATATGAACGCAATACCAAAGTCGATAGATATTTCAAACTAATCACAATCAGCTTATTACTCTGCTATGCTTAGCTTGTTTTTAGCCCTAATAGTTATAATTACTTAAAATTTTTTGTTTGCTAATTAGAAAGACAATAGATAATAGTATACTAATGACATAATAATGTGATAATAAATTACTTGCTTTTTGAAAAAAATATTGAAAATGTCTTAAAGGCTTTTTAAAGTGTATGTTTAATAGGTAGATGATTTGGAAAATTAATTTAATATATAAAAAATATATTTTTAATGCATCATTAATAATCTTAAACAAACTTGGTCCTAATCAAGGAATACTCTATTTTAGTTCTGAAAGAACAAAAGTGTGGTAAGTTTTAACTTGTTAGTAGCAAAGATTCATTTTGCAATTGCAAATGTAGAACTTCAGTACCATCCAACATGCATATTGCAAAATAGCCGCAACTACTATTTTAAAATTTAAATACGGTACTTCATATTTATTTCGTAAAAAATGAACATAATGTTTTGAACATTTAAATGAAAGCCAACACATGTTGGTTATAGCTGTAGGTATCAGGCCTTGAAGGATGTTACTTGCACTACTAATTATTTGTTCGCATTTTGTTTTTTCTTTTTTTCTTTTGTTCATTCGATGATGAGTAAAGTCCCATATAAGCAGAAGAGCAAGAAGCTCCAGAAAACCTATAAAAAGAGAAGGCAGCTAATGTTAGAGGAATAATCTCACTCTTCTATTCTTCTTTCTTGTCGGTGAACATATTTGGCTCAAGTATGAAGCTAGGGAAATAAACACACATTTGTTGTAAAACTAGGGATGAAACTAATGATTTTGTTCCTTCTGAGAGGCGTGACATACGTGGCTTGCTACTTGAGTGACATGTGCCCAAGGTAGGTACCCGCGACGGCACCATAGAACGATCCATTGCGGAAAGTGCGAAACTTTAACAGAAAAACAGAATGGCGTCTTTGTACATTCTCACCGGTTCTAAGGCACACATTATTCATCACCTTGGCAAATGTATCATTCATTTCCGCATATAAAAGATTTCAGAATTCTCTTTTGCGACGAGTTTGTATATACACTTCTGCAAGGCTACTGTGAAGGCGGACCCAGCTTTTTTAAAAAGGATGGAGTTTTTCTTAAACTTGAGTTATTTTGAAGATATTTTGTCTAATTTTAAGGTTTGTGGCTAAACCTTAAGGACTAAAAAAAAATTTTACCATTTTAAGGAGGCCAAGGCCTCCCCCAAGTAACTAAGATGGTAAACCAACAGAATTTTGGTGAACTGCTCATGTGCAGTTAGATTAAAATTCATTTATATTTGTTTATTTAATTAAATGAACAAATACAAAAAAAAATTTATATTCATTTTGAATTTGAACAAAGTATTGTTCGTTCGTTTATATTTATGAACAGTTCAGTTAATTTTTTTTTATGTTTGTTCTTTTATTTTGTCTGTCTATTTGTTCATTCGTTTAATTATTTATTTATGTTTTATAAGTTCTTTTATTTTTAATATTTGCACTTGTTCATTTGTTTGTTTATGATGTTTACATACACATTTATTCATATTATTCATAAATATTTTCATTTAATGGCATTAACAAATGCCTTCATTTGGTTCATGCTAATGTTATTGTTAATGAACGAACATAAAATAGCACAAACACATATATTTATAAACAAGTGAATATGAACAGAAAAATTATATTTATTTATATTTCATATTTATATTCATTTCCGTTTAAAGTTAAATGAATAAATATGAAAAGACTCCTTTTCTGTCCTTTTAGTTCATTTACTGTCCTACTAACGGCCCCCTGGGTACGCCCCTGCTACTATTACTTACTAACTATGCTGCCATAATATAATTCGCGAGAGCCAAAACACTAAAGTTTATAATTCTCCGTCAAGCCGTTTCCATGTATCAACTTTTGGGTCAACCGGTGTCCACGTTTGGTCAACCTGATGTTTTAGATTTCCTGGAAACGACGTATAAAAGCAATGTAACTGATTTTCTAAGGTTTCGTTTGAAATCTAAAAAGTGGCGTTCAAATTGTTTTACGAATTCCTTTGTATAAAAAAAGCATTTGAACCAGGACCAAGTCCAGAAACAGCAGCCATGGATGGTGACACAGCCTCAAGAGCAATGGTCCTGAAAAAGCTATGTGAACGTCCCTAGTTATTGATTTCCGCCAATACATTAGCATTAAGAATGCTGCTTCATGCACATGTATCATCTTTTCAGCAGCCTACGACGTGAAGGTGGTAGGGTTGGAGCTTCTGGTCCTGGGACCGATCCAGGAGAAAATAAAGAACTGAAGCTTGGGGCGCTGCTTGAACCGCTTTGGTACGCCTCTTCAAATGGCTGGTCATGTTATCCTGTTCACGTCTTATTTAAATTTTTATCAAGCCAAACTTAAATAAAATTTCAAATTTGATTCACAATTCAAAAAAAGTCTTATTTAACTACAGTTCGGATTGAGTTAACTCGGTTTTAACTTATTCTTTTAATTTAAGCAAACAACATGAGCTCGACTTGAACTTTATCAATTTAAAGTTTATTTGTGGCTTGTTTATACTTGTCATTCCAAACATGAGAAAATATCAAGTTTGATACACATTTCAATTCAAACAATGGTCTACCTACTACTTGGCTCAGCTAGGCTTGACTTAAGTCTTTTTAAGCTTATTTTTTTTCTTTGTTGGTACATGAGATGGGAGGTGGAAGGGGGTGAGACATTATTGAACTTTTAAAAACATGAAGTATCCTTTTTCATGGTTATTTTTAGTATGTTAATTTCCAAGATAAACATTTGCATGATTATGTAAGTTGAGGACACGACTGAATTTGAACCTTTTTTTATGTATAGGAGTAGGGATGTTAATGGGTCAAATTTTGATTGTTGAGAGTATTCCCACATCTTACCCGTAACCTTGAACGTTCTACCCCCATCATATCCCTTATCCATTAGATGGACAATTTTTACATCCATATCCTACTCATTTTAAGATGGATTAGGTAAACATTTGCATGATTATGTAAGTTGAGGACAGGATTGAATTTGAACCTTTTTTTTCATGTATAGGAGTAGGGATGTTAATGTGCCAAATTTGGATTGGATGAGGGTATTCTCACATCTTAACCGTAACCTTGAACGCTCTACCCGCATCATATCCCTTATCCATTCGATGGACAATTTTTACATCCATATCCTACTCATTTTTAGATGGATTGGGTCGAGTAAAACCCAACAACTCACCATATCTCCACAATCATAATTTTATTGAGTCATGTTTACAATTTTTACTATTAAAAAAATTCATTATACCTTATTTATTAAAGCAACACATGCATGTTTTTAATTCCATATAACTTATACATTATATTTTTATTTTTATCACATAACTAATACTAATATATTATACACATGCGCACACATATATATATAGGTTGGATGTGGGGTGGGTAAACATTAAATCCGCATCCTACCCAAACTCATCGTAGGGTGGAAGAAGAAAAATCACATCCGATCTAAACTCGATCAATTGCTTAAAAAATCTGACCCATTGAATCATATGCAACCAAATAGTTGTTGGATTGAACATCCATTGGTATCCCTATATGGGAAAGGTCAAAAAGAACTAAGAGTTAAATATTGGATTTTAATAAAAACGTGTTAACAGTTAGATTAATTTAACAGCCAATTTGGATGAGCATTAGTTGACCCGACCCAATTGATTAAGTTAGGCTCTTACGCTCCGAGTTGGCTGTATTTTTAGGGTTTTTTTTCTCAAACCAATATTATTTGAAAGTTTATACTACACACAAGTATACTAACCTATTGAATAATATTTTTTATATTTTTTATGATTTAACTAATTACTTATTATTTTTTTAGGTTGAGTGAGTACAAAAATTTATTTATATTACAAAAAAAATTATGCAATGAATTAATTATTATTCCTATATGGTATTGATTTTCAAATAACTTTAATTTTAGAAAAAAATCATAAAAATAAAAATAAGTCATATTAGATTAAATTGATTAATTAATAAACGAATTGCACCTAAAACTTAATTCATTATTATTAAATTATAACGAATTTCAATACTATAACGAGTTTAAATTTCAGTCATTACTTCAATTCTTTATCAATCTTTTTGGTTAATTAAAATAATTACTTTGACTAATGCTACGATCTATTCTCATTTCATCTGTAGTTTATATATTTATCAACATTATTTTTATCAATTAACTTCATCTATCATGAATCATCTATATATGTAACTAACAATATTGGGAACATACTGACATGTGTAACAACTTCAAACAACCATTTGAATTTATGAGTTATAACAAAGAGATTGAAAGTTTCAATGGGATCCATAAGCCTCACTGCCTCATTGGATTGTATATTCGTGCATGCTTATTGTGATCACATGACAAAGGAAATTGGACCGAAATGTTGCCAATTGAACAAGTTAAAGGACAAAACTGTCTCAATCAACTCGCCAAGTATCTAAGTTTCTCTTTCTTTTTTTTTTTTTTTTGTTTTTTTGATAATCAAAATCAAGAGAATACAAAGCAGGGTTAAGAGAGCATAAAAGCAGCAACCTAATTCCTATAGATTGGTATATAAATTAATTAATTTGATGCCTAGTACCACTATTCTTGTGTCTAATATTGCTATTTTAGTATCTAAAACTCTTGTTCTGGTATCTAATAATGTATTTATAGTGTCTAATTATGTTAGGTTTATGTATAAATTAGTCAATTTGGTGTTAAGGATTGCTATTATGGTGCCTAGTCTTACTATTCTGATACTATGACCAGTTTTCCTATGTACAATTATGTTATGTTAGTGTATAAATAAGTTGTCTCTGTATTGGTTGATGTTGGTTAGAACATTAAAAGTTTAATGTCAGAACTGAGATATTGTAATTAATTTGGATTCCTTAACAAAGAGAATAATAAAAGAGATTTTATTCTACAAAATCTCCTACAAAATATTGTGATTATCTCTCTAAATAATGACAAAATTTGAAAATTAAAAAACTATCTTATCTATCTAATGTTAATACCATTAGAGTTTTATCTGTTAGTAGATTTCCGTCAGGGTGGACGCGATAACTCCCTCAATAAAATAACATATATTAGTGTTATTATTTGTGCTCGGATCCCAAATAATGATGTACAACTTAATACGGAAACCTATACTTTGGGGTAGAACAATTACAATTTTTACTATTGATTATCACAAAACTTTTTTTTCAAAAATAACCAAGTATTGATCCAATGGTTAAAATTTGTGATCGTAGATTACAAAAAAAAAATGTGATCGTAATCAGGAGGAACAAGGTTGAATTCATCATTTGCCCTTATCTCCCTCTACAATACCAAAAACAATCCTTTTTTCAAAATAATACTCTTTTTGTCCCATATTCTTTGTATCATTCACTTTTTAACAATTAATGTATGATTTTTTATTTTCAATATTTTAATATATAGATGATGAATTTTTATATAAGAATGATAAATCAAGACATATAGTTTTTAAATATATTTTTTAAAATTTTTTCCTAACAAATACTAATATGAATAAATTTAAGTCAAATTATATTAAAAAATCAAATTGTGCAAAAAATATAGGATAGAGATAGTATTTTCTAAAATGAAAATTTTCTTTAATGATTTGTATTTGAATATTCAAATGGATATTATCACTCTGTTTATTTAAAGCAAATGTTTGGACTATATTGTGGATTTCTTCTAATGTAATTTTCCTTAAGTAATTCTGAACATCTTTTATCGTTAATAATTAACACTCCCTCCATCCTAAGTTTTATGTTCCATTTGTCATTTTGGGTCATCCCAAATTCTTTGTATCATTTCCTTTTTTAGTAAATTTTACTACTCAATGTTACACTTATACCCCTATCATTCTACACTCTTATTCAGCAAATACAAATTGCTTTGTTTTGCTCTATTTTATTCGTTGCTTCTCTGATCTCCAATGGCCGTTCCTGGCATCATTGTGACACCATCTATTCATTGTTGCCAGAATCGCAAACTCATCTCCTTGTCACTAGAATCACAAACCCAATCGTCTACTCGTTGTTGCTGGAATCACGAACCTATCTCTTCGTTGTCGTTGAAATCGTTAACCATCTCCTAGTTGTTGCTGGAGTCGCGAATCCATATCCTCATTGTTGCCGAAATCACGAACCCATCTCCTCGCTGTCACCAAAATTGCAAACCCATCTATTTGTCGTGCCGGCCGAAATGATGGCCGATATGTGTGGAGAGATCTGATGCAAAGGAAGAGATTGGATGCAAAGGAGAGATCGGATGTGAAGGAGGTGATCAGACGCGAAGGAGAAATCAGATGCAAAGGAGGCAATTGGACACGAGGGAGGCAGTAGGAGCGACAAATGAAGTGACGGATCAAGGAGGGGGAAAGAGAAAGTTGGCTACAGGACAAGGCCGGCAAGGAGATTATGAGGGGCCGAACTTGTGGTGGAGGTGAGGAAGGAAAAAAAAATGGACCAAAGGTACAATTGTCCAAACATACATATTTTCATCATTTCTTAAACTTCATGCTAAGTACAAATGGAGCAAAAAACTCGAGACGGGGGGAGTATTTCACAAATTATGGACTACATTTCAGGTTTCTTGCTTCTTCCTAAAAGGAAAATGTCAATCTAATATTTATTTACTTACTACAAAAATATAGTAAGTGAATTTTCCTAATTCTTAGTTTTCCTAAAGACAAATAGCCCATTAGAATTTTTCTATTTCTCTTTTTGTCTTTCATGAAATTTGGTTGGCTTTTAGTTTTAGTACTTTTTAAAGAATTTTATAGATTTTTTTTTAGCGAAATTGAATCGAATTAATTGACATGAACCTTGGCTGGATTATGTAATCCATCCATGCATATTGGAGCATCACTGGCCTCAAACTTTGCTTATTCGAACAAGTTGATCCCTCAATTGAAGCTTAGCATAGAAGAACCCTCAAACTTCAACTCTCTTTATCTCATATCTATTGAACCATTCCAGTTGTCACAAAGATTAAGAAAATAAAGAAAGTTTATGTGTTGTTTCCACTTTTATTCTTAACTTTTTACACATAAATTAAGAAAATTGAAAAAAAAAATATTGAAATAACAGCTTAAAAGGTACTATGGTAAACTAATTTATTAAATATGAAAATATTGAAAAGATTTTAAACTCCTCAAAACAGAATATGTTGCTATAGTTTTAAACTGAGGGATTAAATTCTCCTAGTCCACACATCGTAGCTGGCGCCAAGAACACCCGCCTGGTTCCAGGTTCAAATCTCCCTTCCCCACTTATACCATAAAATTAAGTTTTTTATGCTAAATGTAGCCCTACGCCTTCCAAGTCCGGGAAACAGGCAAACCAACATCAAACTCTACAAAAAGACACTGATATGCCCTTTCTTATAAAGGTTTCTGACTACTGAAAAGAAATTCTAAATTGGAGCCAATTAGTGCACCAAGTAACAAAGAATCTCACGCACACCCACTCAGCTTTGCTATCGAGAGGGAAGGTTTTAAAATAACATTTGAAAAGCTTTGGAACAAAAACTCACTCGGCACAACTTTACAATTCCATATAAACTTTTGAAATTAAAACATTAAATCACAAATAATTTTTTAACCATCAAAATTCAAGTATATTAATTGGAGGAAATCTAGTAGTGAACGTCCCCTTGCTTTGTGATTGCAACCGGCCGGAAATTTCTTTGTTTGGTTTCTTGTACAATCATTAATTGCTCACCTACGTATGTATTAGATGAATTCGACCTATTGCTCGTCTAGCCTGAGTCACCGGTTATTAAGTAACATTTTTTAAATGGATCATAATTATTTGACAGTTTGTGATGACCGTGATTCATAATGAATATTGTGAAACAAGATCAAAGCAAGGATTAGCCTCTGTGATCACTAATCATCGGTCTGCTGTTCCTAGAATTTAACAGAAAGTTTGGTCATGTACGGTCCAACACAATATTTTTACATCTAATCAAAGTTGGAGGATCAAATCAAACTGACTGAAAGTTAGTGGATGAAATTGTACAATTTGTAAAAGCTGGAGTACCAAATGGACACTAAGCCGAAGATCTAGAAAAGTAACATTAGACGTTTTTTCTTCCTTTCCTTTCTTTTTTCACATAAGATGGATGTTGGACCTTCAGCCCTCTGACATAGTTGCTAGAAGGTTCAGGGCTCGAATCATAATCTCCCTACTTCCTGCAACATGTGTTACAAAAATTGTTTCAGTTGTCATTCTAACCCTAAAAAAATTGGTATGTCCTTTCTCTAATAATATATCTCCCCCTCTAAACTTGAATAATGATTTTGATTGCCCTAAAAAAAAAAAAGGATGGAGGCCAGCAAGGGTGAGCATCTGGACCTAGAAACTCTTAGTATAATAACCACAAATCTTAATCATTAAACCAGAAACTGGTTGTGAACATTCACGCCTTTTGCAACTGAGTGAAGTATTACTTTGTAAGCACTGCAGAGTGCAGGGGACACCATTACTTAATTCCTCATGGAGTCGTCGTAATTGGCACGGGCACAAATGACCTGGCACCTTCCAATTGCTCTCACTTTGTTTCAACATTTTGGCACCTTGGGCCTACTTGTCTCCACGTTGGGTCAACCTTATGTTCTAGGCATTTGATTTGTTGGGAAAAAATAGAAAAGCAATATTGGATTAGCCCAAGTTTCGTTTAAAATTTAAAAGGCGATGCTCAAACTATTCTATGAACTTTTTGCGTCGCAGTTGAACCAGCACCAAGTCCAGAAACATCAGCGAAGGTGATACAACCTCAAGAGCAATGGTAATTAAAAAGCTATGTGAACATCCTTCGCTTGCCAGGAAGCATGATGACCGGTTTATGGAATAACATCGACCAATCTGGGTTCACCTTCTATCTTTGTTTTCTTTTTCGTATTGTAAAAGTAATAAGAATAATAGGTATTAAGTTTTTTTTTTATCATCCCAACATGGATATATTTTTTTTCTTGGAAGTAGAAAAAAGTGTTATAGAAGTGTCTAAGAAATGATAGACTTCTTATACGAGATCAAAATGCCTAACTTGCCAAAGAGAATCGGCATACAACTCTGCTATCTTTATATCAACGAGCTACATGTCATCACCTAAAATAGAATACAGAGTAAACTTGGTTTTCAGACAGTCCTATAACGAACACTTATGATACCAGAAATCATGACTTGTCGGGCTGTAACCAAACAAAATTTTTGGTGAACTGTTTATATCCATTTATTTAGTTAAATAAATAAATACGAACAAAAATTTATAGGTAAAAGAGGTAAATTTTCTACTAAACTATAGGTAGTTGAGTAATTTTGTCACTAAACTTTTTTTGCAGGCAAATATACAATTAATGTTTTCATTTGTGGACTATTTTACAACTGGCCATTAAATGGTAGGAATAGTCCATTTTCTCAGTAAATATTTTATAGCACAACTCACAATCTAATTCCTGAAAGTTTTCTCCATAACTGTTAGCTACCCAAAGCTTTCAAAAAGCCTAAATAAGTCTAAACTCTATATTTGACACCTGTCTCATTATTACCAATCAACTCTCCATTGTCGTTATTATCGATCCTTTATTCTACAACTACAGCTCTCTTAGATCTAACCTCACCTATGTCAATCGAACTTTATTTGATTAGAGTGTGTGGAGGAGTGGAGGTAACACTAGTGGTGGAAAGGTTGGGGGGCGGCGAAGGATACAAGAGTTTACTGGAGTTGAGTCAATGGAAAAAATGATAGATTGGGAAAATTAGGGGCCAAGGTGTAATGTAAAGGAAACTCAAAATTGAAACTTGAAGTTTTATCATTTTTCATGCTTACCAAGTTAAGGAATTTTAACTGCCGATGACAAATTTGCTCTCAACATAAAACATTAATGACAAATTTGTACCTTTTGAAAAAATTAATGCCAAATTTGCATGCAAAAAAAAAAATCGGTGACAAAATTATTTTACCCTATATAGTTTAAAGAAAAATGTGCCCATTTTGCCAAGTTTTATGTTTGTTTAAGTTGAACCAACAAACATGAACTAAATATTATTCTTTTATTTATATTCACTAACAGTTCAGTTAATGTCTATTTCCTTATTTGTCCCTTTTCTCATCTATTCATTTACTCATTTGTTTATTTTTTGTAAGTTTATTAATTCCTACTATTTGCTTTTGTTCGTTTATTTGTTTGTTTGTGTTTGATTATATTGTTCACAAACACATTTATTCATATACATTATTCACAAACTTGTTCATTTAAGAACATTCATAAGTGCGTTCATTTGGTTCACAATAATATTAATGCCATCTAACAAATATGAACAAACACGGGCGCATTCTTTTATAAATAAGCAAACACGTAGAGAGATAAAGTGTTCATATTCGTATAAAATAAAACGGATGAATATGAACACAGCTTTCATCTTTCTTCAATTCGTTTATGGCCCTAATGCCTCGCTATTGGTTTCCATAAGATATGGCTATGAGGACGGATTAAATATTCTCATTAAGAATGTTCGTCCATACACATATATCATCATTCAACAACCTAGAAGTCGAAAACCGGCTTCAGAGTGCATGTAGACTGGGGAAATATGGCCACAAAAGCTGGAAATATCGAAGATTTTTTTCCAGCCAATGCAGTCATTTTCTCAGACAACATACATCACACGCTGTGAAGAATTTCTAAAGGAAGTTAATTATCAAATGCTGCCATAAGATACTTACCATCAGCCGGAAAAACGAAAAAGAATCTTTCTTGCCAGACATGAGTCCAACATGCCAACAGCCTCAGGACACTTGCTAGTGTCCCCCGCACCATTTTCAAACCTCAATCCACTGGTCAAAAGTAGAATCTCCTTGTTCATTTGGGTCCCCTCCCATTACAAAACTTTCTTATACAGATCAATTGTACAAGAAGACGCTTTTTGTAGCAGTATTGCATTCGACTTCCTATAAAAACCAAGCAAGCTAACATACCTCTTCAAAGCCTCAAGATAGGAAGCTGCGGTTGAGACTAGAAATATCTAACCAGGGACCAGAAAAATGGCTCTCACTTCCACAAAGCTTTTGGTTCTCGTTCTGATTAGTTTAGGGTCTTGTATTTATGCCTCTTCCCTTTTGCTAGATGAATCGGTTGTTGCTGAGAAGTTCAAGCAATGGATGACTCAGCACAGCCGATACTATGAGCAGGAAGCAGAGGAGGGGAGGCGTTTCCAGATATTCAAGGCCAACCTGGAATTCATAGAAAGTTTTAACAGTATGGGTAATCAGACTTACAAGTTGAGCACAAACGAATTTGCAGACATGACAAATGAAGAATTCGTAGCATTACATACGGGATATAAAGCCTTAGGGTTGTCGGAACGCAGTTCGTTCATGTATGAGAATGTGACAGATATCCCAAATAGCATGGACTGGAGAAAGAAAGGAGCTGTCACAAAGATAAAGGACCAAGGCAATTGTTGTAAGAAAAAATACGTATATATACTACAACTCTATAAATGTTCTGATACTGCTCTCATGTTCTAACTTCATTCTTACTTTGCTTTTGGCAGTAAGTTGCTGGGCATTTTCAGCTGCGGCTGCTGTTGAAGGAATCGTATATATTAGAACAGGTAGTCTAATCTCCATTGCTACACAACAACTGGTGGATTGTGTGAAAAAGAACAGTGGCTGCGGTGGAGGTTAGATGCACAACGCCTTTGATTACATTGCCAAAAACAAAGGAATCTCTAGTGAGACAGATTACCCATACAAAGAAGCAAATGGCGTTTGTAAATCAGCAAATGCAGCAGTCCAGATCAAAGGTTATGAAAATGTACCTCGATTTGATGAGATGGCACTACTGAAAGCTGCAAGCATGCAACCTGTCTCAGTGGCTATTGATGGAGCCGGAGAAGCCTTCCAGTTCTATTCTGAAGGTGTCTTTTCCGGACCATGCACAACTTCTATGAATCATGTGGTCACAGTCGTTGGCTATGGTACGAATGCAAATGGGACCAAGTATTGGCTGGTCAAAAACTCATGGGGAAAGAATTGGGGTGAAGGTGGATGCATGAGGATGAAGCGAAATACTGGTGATCCACAGGGTCTTTGTGGCATTGCAAAGCATGCTTCATACCCAGTTGCTTGAGACACAAGCATGTTGCAATTAGTTGATGCTATTTTGTTTAAAAACTAGTTACACCAACCCCGATAAGCCAATTCCAGGCTACAGAACAATATTACTTCATGGTTCAGGCAGCTATAACTTTTTGTACCAAAACATAACAACTTAAATGTAAGCATGTCTCACAGTCCTCCTGGCCTATTATACCATTTCTTATATAATCTCCAAGCACAAGAAGGTTGGCCGGTGAAAAACTTTAAAATTTTGCTTTTGCATGCTCCCGTAGATTCAGATAACTTTAAACAGTTAATTGATGACTTCTTGCCACCAACTTAATGTAGTTGGGTTAAAGTGCAATATGATGATGATGATAGAGTAATCATCAAAATCACTTGGTACGTGTTTTGAATGAGCAGAGCAAGTGTAAAGATGATACTGAACATCGTGTATCAGAGAGATTTCAGGAAAAAGGGAAAAAAAATGTTAAATCGAACAATAAGAATAAAAATCCAGTCAATTTGCAGAAAACCCTGAACCACAAATCACCAACCCACAACTGAATTCAGAAATAGCTAGAGGCTAATTGACATCGAAAGAACAGAAAAACAAAATACAAAAACAAAGAGAACCCAAAAATTGCTTACCCTAAGATGGACGCACAGGAGAGAAGTGGCAGGGAACCAGCCAGGGAGATGGAGCTTCTGAGTATGGAACCAGCCAGGAACCAGGAGATGCAGTGACCCTAAAGGAATTCAAGGTCAATGCTAGAAGTTTACCTTTAGAAAAGCTTTATGCCTAACCAAGGCGGTGAGCCCCTGACATGATTATCCCATTGCAATTAGTAAAAGCCGTTATTTGCAGGCAAATGCCACCGAGATGGTCTACAGTCACACTTAATCCATCAGATTGCACTCCTCTTGGGATGGCAAAATTGGACTTAACTAAAGACCTGACCCGACCACCAAACCCGAGCCCGACCTAAACCCGATTTAACTAGAAAAGTGACCAATAGCCCACTTAGCATAGATTGGAGAAAGCAAGGGGCTGTCACTGATATAGAGGACCAGGTTAATTGTGGTGAGAACAAAATGAATCAACTCCACTAGTGTTTTGATACTTCTCTTATGTTCTAATGAATCAACTCCACTAGTGTTTTGATACTTCTCTTATGTTCTAACATCAATTCTTACTTTGCTTCTGGCATGAAGTTGCTGGGCTCTTTCAAGTGTTGCAGCTCTTGAAGGAATCAAATATATCAAAACAGATCGTTTAATCTCACTGTCTGAACAACAGCTGGTGGATGGGTGCATAAAACACAAAGGAATCCCTAGTGAGACAAAATTACCCCTACAAGGCAGATGATGGAACCTGTAAATCTCTAGGTTCAGCAGCCAGGATCAAAGGGTATGAAAACGTACCTTGATTGGATGAGATGGCACTGATGCAACCTGTGTCAGTAGCACTTGATGGATCAGGAAAAACCTTCCAGTTCTACACAGAAGGTGTTTTTGCTGGACCCTGCACAACTTACATGACTCATGCAATTACAATAGTAGGCCACAGTACGACTACAGATAGAAACTAGTACTGACTGATTAAAAATTCATGGGGGCGGAAATGGGGTGAAGGTGGATTCATGAAGATTAAGAGAAACGTTGATGATCCACAGGGTCTCTGTGGCCTTGCAAAGCATGCTTCATACCCAGTTGCTTGATTGCCAAGGATGTTGACAACATTTGGTTAACATCAGTCAATATTCCCTCAAATTTTCGTTTTCAAGTTTCAACCACCTTTTCTCTTTCCCTCTCTCGACCTTCCTTGTTTCTTTGTTTCTTCTCCATAGCTTTTGTTTATTGACTTAACATCAGCCAACATGATCACAGCATTTGGCTGATTTGAAGGAGAAACTGAGGACTTCAGAACATGAGAAGGGTAAGGAAGGTCAACCTAAGTACAGCAGGAAATCCTAGCACAGCATATTCTTTCCCATAATTAGTGCAAGCCTAGCTTAGCAATTTAATCAGTTGTTGACTTTTCAATGAACCTCCAAAGTTCAAATCAAAACCTTGCCTCTAGTCATGTTTGATACGTACTCAAAAGAAATGAAATCAAAAGAAAGCAGAATTTTTTTTGGTGTCAAGTAAAGGTTTGAAGCATCTAATTATAGAAATATTTAAGATCAACATTCAGCCAAGATTCTTAGAAAATAAACGGACTTAGGGTGTAATCCTTGAGACCCACCTGATAATCTACAAATAACAAGGTAGATATTTTAAAATTGAGCCCACATATAGGTCTACCAGGAGGTTAAACAGCTATAAATCAGGATTGAACAGTAAGGCTGCTATAAATAACTTGATATTTCCTGGGAGATACAGCCATTGCTCCCTTTTAAGTTCCATTACTGGAAATACTTAATTTTACATATCAACCTATAGTTTTCACACAACCATGTATCTTAAAGAGCATCAAACAGGCATTCACCTAATCAGAGACAGAGTGCTGCTGTATAAATTGCCAGAGGTGCCCCAAACTTGATAGAGAAGAAACCTGAAAAAAAAAAAACAATTACGGCAGAAACTTCTCATGACTGTGGAAGCAAGAAGGCTTGACCATGCTGGCATGGCCATGAAGCAATTTTTCCAGTTTAACCGGCCTAAGTTCTTTCCCCACTTTACCCTAGTTAACAGGTCAAGGGAAAGGGGGCTGGGAGGATTGGGGAATGGAGATAGGAAAAGACAGAGAACAGAAGGTGATCATTCAACCATATAGGTTCCAGTGATAGACCATGGAGCACATGGAACAGAGGAATATTCCCCAATATCACTTAAATTGTCCAATAATCTCCTTCTGGTTTCACATCTAGCAATTGCAATGAAAAACAAGCAACACTTCTGCCATTCCCGTATTTTAGTTGGACATAGGGCAAAGGACCAACAGACTATTTGCATCCTGATGCTTCAACAGAGCTCTTCACTAATGGTTTGCATTTTTTGGCAGCCATGAGTCTGCCAATAGACAGGCCCTCCTATTCATTTTTCAGTAGGAAGAACTCACATAATTGTGGTAGCATTAGATCTAATTTCAGCATCCTAAGATTAACCAAGCAGGGCATCTGGTGTAAAATCTTAAACTTAATTCTTTTGATGAATTTCTAGTTCAGATATAGCTTCTAAAAGTTTACTGATGTTATGAACTTCATGCCACCTACCCCAACCTTGGTGGCATTAAGGAGCGCTGGATCACTGCTATTAGCAATAATTGGCACTTTTCAACTAAACCAAGTCAAGTAATCCAAAAATTATAGCAGAAATGGAAAGGAAAGGGAGCAAAATATAAATAAGTTCAGTTCAACACCAAAACTCAAAACCCTTCAATATGCAGAAGACCAGAAACACAAGTCACCAACACAACTGAAACCTAACATTCAGATATGGTAACAGGTCAAAACCACAAAACAAAGGGTACATGAGATTACCTACTCAAAAATGACAACAATGAAGATAAGTTAATGGCAGACCCAAGAGTGATGGAGCAGTGAAGCTGCACATTTGGTTCAGTTGCTATAGCTGTAATATTGAAATAAAAATGGCGTGGTCTTCTAGGTTCTAAGTTCTAACGACTATTTTCTTTCTACCAATCAAAGTGCAAATAAGCAAAAAAGGATTGGAACAGCAATCCTTGATACTAAGCTAGCTAAATAGATCCATTAAAAATGAGCCCATGGAATAGTCTTCTAGAAAACTAAACTGCTCGAATTGAATACTTGAAAGAATAGCAACTTGCCTTTGATATAACAGAAAGAATACTGAAAGAACCTTCCACAATCAAGGAGAATAACAGGATTTACAACTGCTTTTCATATTGTTTGGCATTGGCCTCTTCCAAGTTACATCTTAAATCCAGTTACTTCTTTATATCAACTTACGATCCTAGTAAATCTATGTTTATTAAATGGCATTCGAACTGCTAATCACTGATTTAAAGCTTCTGTACGAATATCTGAGGACAAAGTAATGTTTACGAAGATTATAGTGTGACAAGAAAATTCATGAGAGAAAACATCTTACATATATGTAGAAACAAGAGGCTCCCACCACGTTGGACAGCCTGAAGCTTTCTTTCCAGGTTAACCCTTCAAAGGTCTTTACACACTTTTTATTTATCACATTCAGAGCAAAAAAGATAAAAGCAGAAGGATGATCATTCAACATGGTTCCAATCGAAAAAATCAAAGAGCACATGGAACAGAAGAGTTGTTTTCCAAGATCATATGTATCATCCTATGATCTTCATTTGCAGTTACATTACCAATTGTACTGAAAGAAACAAAAAATGTAACAGTTATCACCGCTTCCCACTATTTGGGTTGGACTTGGTACAGAGAACCTTACGACCCTTAGCACGTCGACGCTTTAGGACAGCTCTTCCACTTGTGGTTCTCATTCTTCTGCGGAAGCCATGGGTCCTAGCCAAAGATTTCCGAGATCTGTTTCTCTTGGTTTGACAAAGGGTAAACTTCCCAGCCCGTACCACTAAGCCTCGTCTTTTCTGTTTCCTAATCCCAGTATCTGAGCTGAAGTCCACGCCCAGTGACAGCCCTATTAAAGAAGACACAACAAATAAGTTTAGGAACAGCCAGTAAATGTTTTGCTCACAAATTTGATCAAGAAGATTTTATACGCATTCAACCAAACTCTGAAGGTAATTTCATTTAATCCATCCAGCGCCATTTCATGTAAAGAGATACTAATAAAATACTCACAAACATCTTCACAACCTCCTAATTTATCTTCAGTAGGATTAATTTTCAAAATTTCAGTTATACACAATAAAATTCAGCAGAAGACTCAAGGCAAACCTACAAATTCAATTGGCAAGAGGAAATGAAATAAAAAGGAAAAAAATATAAATTCCAGTTCATCGCTATATAAAACCCTGCCAATATACGAAAGACCCAGAAACACAAATTGTCTACGGAAAAAAAAAAACAAAACAAAACAAAACCCATGAACCAACTCACCAGAAAAAATCTAGCCCACAATTAATTACCTGAAAATGTGGACGAAGAAGAGGGGAGAGAGGCAGAAGAAGGAAAAAATGAGCAGTGAAGCAGCGAAGGACGACTGGAGCTGCTACTTGTCACAGAGATAGAGCTTCTGGTTCTGGAACCAGCCAGGAGAGAGAGCGACGCCAAAGGAGTTTGAATTCGAGCAGCTTTGGTCCGCAGCAATGGCAAGGACGTGACTACCGACAATGTTGAAGCCATAGCCATTTTCCTTGCTTGACGCTGCTTCTTTTTCCGTCCCTTATCCCAAGTTATCCTGCCCAAAGAGCAGGAGAAGCTCGAGGCCGTTCGGGTCTGAACCTGGGCCTTGTATAGTGGGTCGGGTCATTTTACTTGTTCGCTTTGGTCCATGTACTAGAATCTGTGTCCACACGCGGTCCAAGGTTCTAACGCCTTAACAAATTTTTTTTTTTTTTTTAAATTAGACAGTAACAAACGACAGCTGTCTATGATAGATCTCGTCCATCTATAATTGTGGAATTTAAATTTACAAATGAACAAAATTCATCATAGATGGTTATTGTATGTTTCCTAATTAGAGTTTCTTTATTACTTTTTTTATTAATTAAACTGGTTTTAATCTAGGGTGTTTAAAATTTTTTTTACGAACAAGAGATATGCCTCTTCCTACTACAGTTCACGTAGGGTATGATGTTTATTGATATTCATTGAGTTGTTGGTTGAATGAAATAACTACTTCTTGACAAAAAAGGAAAAAACTCCTGTGGTGTAATAATATATTTCAAAAAACATAAATTAATGAAGTATAATATATTTCTCAAGATAAGCGAAGATTTTTGTAAAATATCATAAGATTTTTGTAGTTCACCTAAAATTAAAAATAAGTGAGACTATAGGAGGATTAGCTAATTTGATCACTGATCTAATTTAACTAGCTATAGAAGTATAAACTGATCTTTTCCCTAGCCATATCTGATGACATGATCGAGTCTCTCTAACAACTTTTCGCAACATAAGCAATACTAAAGTGATTAGTTGAGTAATCAATTTCCTAAGTCCTAACAAATAAGTTTGTATGATACGTTTTTCTTGTTTAAAAACAAAATTTTCGTTAACTGCACCTTCTCCTTTTGGGAAGTCAACTTAACCCATATATGCTTTATTGCCTTACATAGCTTTAGTATGATTTTGGGTAGTCATCAAATTGACAAACCAAAGAAAAAGTCATATATATAATTACCTTTTTCTATCTTGATTTATATAAGAGATTCCTCTTATTTACCACTAAAAAGTGTGACCAGATGAGTTGTACGGGGAGATTTTATAATAAAATACTCTTTTATGGCATTTTTTTATACTTTTTTTATTTCATATTATTTGAAACATTTAATTTTTTTTAATAATTTGAATTGAATTTATTCATATTATTGTTTGTTAGAAAAAAAATTTAATATATATATATATATATATATATATATATATATATAAACTATAGGTCTTTATTTTTTATTTATATAATAAAATTTTACATTTATATACTAAAATGTTAAAAACTTATAAATTAATTGTTAAATAGTAAATATTGTAAAGAATTGAGGACAGAGAGAGAGTAATATTCTAATTATACAATAAAAAAATTCTAATATTTTTTATTCTTATTTTAAAAAAATTAGTAGTATTTTTCTTTTTTTTTTAAGCAATGTTTATGAAAAGAAAAAATGTATATTAAAAAAAGATTAAAAAAAATAGAAATTGTATGCCATAAAAAAAACAAAGGGCAGTTCATTTCCAATAAATCCCATTATACAGTCAACATTTTTAGATAGGTCAAAGGGAGTTCCAGCATCTGAAAAGGAAAAAGCATAAAAGTTGGGGAAAATTATAAAAAAAGGCCACTGGCGTTTTTTCACCTACTCAGCGTTCTTCTCTCAAGTCCATCTACTGCACCAAGAGAGAGAAGGTCGTCTGTATTTGCACCCACGAAGCTCCGCCCCCAATCCCCTTCCCGCCACTGGCCACCGTCTGTTCTGGATCCACCTCCCCACAGCCACATTAACTGCCTGCAAAGCGAGGTGAAGCCCCACTTGGCATTTTTTAATCTGCTCGTTTGAGAGGAAAATATGTCCGTCGTTCTTACCGGTGCCGGCGTGAGTCTAGTAATGTACAATGCTGAGCTAAGCTAACTTCCACGTAAGTCTGATTTGTGAATAATGTTGTTGTTTTTTGCGTAGTGGGAAGGTGTTTGTTGTTTTAAGCTGAGTGAAGGTACTACCAAGCAGGTCACGCAGTGTTATCGCTTAATGCACATTTCATCAGTGTTGGTAAATCCAGCCCCGAGCAGCTTGTCAAACCAGTTCTATCGTGACCCACGGGGCACAATGGGCTGTCTTACACTCTTAAACCTACTTATGACAAAGCCCTATCAAACCCAAATAACTCAATGACCTAGACAGCTTGATTAACCCAAATTTATGTGGGTTGTGAGCTTTGAACTTCACTTTTTTATTTTTTTGTGGTCTTTGTAGCTTAGATTACTTAACTATGTTGGATTAATGTTTAGTTAGCCTAAAATTGAAACAAAATTAAAAAAAAAAAAAGTTTAAAAAAATTAAAAAATAAAAGAGTGCAAACTACAGTGACTCTCAAGGCAAAGTGTGAATGAAATCTTAAAAGAAATAGAGAAAGATGGAGGGTATTAAAATTATGTGTTATTTTGTTATAAAATATTAAAAAGTAAAGTCTTATTATACGACATATGTAAAGTCTTATTATGTCAAAGCTCTGTCAAACCCAAATGACTCAGTGACCTAGACAGCTCCATTAACCCAGATTTATGTGGGTTTTGGGCTTTGCACTTCACTTTTTTTTTTTTTTGGTAGTGTGACCTTTGTAGCTTAAATTACTTAACTATGTTGAGTTGATGTTTAGTTGGCTCAAAGTTGAAACAAATTTTTTTCAAAAAAAAAAAGTTTAAAAAAATTAAAATTTAAAAGAACGCAAACCACAGTGACTCTCAAAACAAAGTGAATGAATTCTTAGAAAAAATAGAGAAAGATGGAGGGTATTAAAATTATATGTTATTTTATTATGAAATATAAAAAAGTAAGGTCTTATTATACAATATATGTAAAAAACATGGATGCATGTTATATTTTGGATAGTAGTAGCAGAACATGTTTGGCAGAATGTGAGCATGCTTATATGCAAATGCTTTTATGCATTATGGCTGGCCCAGCTGGTTAAATCAATTAAACTAGTTGGCCCACCACCCATCTACCTTTCCAAGTTGTTCCCTATGCTAAGTCTGATAACATTGCATTTTGGCAGGTAATTTCTACATGAGCTGTTGAGAAATTAGTTGTGAATTGAACTTATTGAAGATGAATGTATGTCATTGATATTTCTGTTATCACTCAGTTTTGTAATTCGACTCTTTGTTATACGATGGTTATAGGGTATCATTTGTCGATGCAACTTGGTGGATCTAAATAGGGATTAATATGTTAGTGTATGGGTGTCAAGGTTTGGGTGCGACTCGAGACCTTTCTTTCTCTTGGTGCAGTAGGCGAACTTAAGACAAAAAGAATAGTATGGTGAAAGAAGAAGGTCAAGTAGGTGAAAAAAGGCTAGTGGTTTTTATTTGTAATTGTCCCCAATTTTTATCCTTTTTTCTTTTCAGACATTGGACATCACCTTTGAACTAAAGGTGTTCAAAAGGGCAAACCCGGCCTAAGATTAGGTCAAAATCGGCTCGGCATGGGCCTGGGTAAAGCACAGAAGAGGGAGGGGCGGTTATGTACCTATGGGAGAATCAGGCTTGAAGCAGGCTAAGAACAGCCTAGTTCAACCGACCTATGTCGTATATTTCTATTAATGCTATAACTGTCACTATTAAAGAGTACTTACGGAAGTTATTTAAAATTTATGCCTACCAGCATAAGGATAAAGTAAGGAACACTACTTCCTCTACTGTTGGGTGTTCATCATCGTCAAGATCATCAGCATTCAATCCGGCTGAACAACTCTTCAAACGGGCCTAGGCTGCAGCCTCTGGTTTTACTGAGGTGGAAGTATACCTCAATTTGGTTTAGGAGAATAGTGAGACTGACATTCTAGAATGGTGGAAAGCAAAAAGCAACAAATTTCTAATACTCTCTATCATTACCAAACAAGTTCTAGTTATTCTCGTCTCAACCTTGCATCTGAGTTGGTTTTCAGCACTGAAAAACGTGTAGTTTCAGAGAAACGAGCAAGGTTATCACCGGATGTAATTAAGGTTTGTATATGCAACCGTGATTGGGTTCTTGCAGCATTAAGATTACAAGACCACAAGAGTTCTGACGATGAAAACCCGATAAGGTAAATACTTAAATCTACGATTTGCTCATTATCTTCCTACTTTGTATTTGATATGATTTTATTATTCAGCACAGATCCCAGGTTTTATTTTAATTTTACTTTATGGAATGTTTGCCATTGACTCATGTAAGGCCCTTATTTCATGTTATGTAAGTGTCATTTGGCTTTAAAATTAATAAAATTTCATACTAGTGGTGGTGTTTTACTCTTAAAACAAATAGTTTTCAAAAAATTTATGTCAAAATCAAATTTTAAAAATAAAAATGGCTGGCTTAGGCCTGGCCCAGGCCCAGGTAAAACCTGGCACTGACCCAGCATGCCTTTAGCTGGGTCATGCCCAGGCCTTCCAGACCCAAGCCTAAGCCCAACCGGGCCAGGTCGGCCCAGCAAACACATCTACTTTGAACCATCTAAGAATGTTGACCAATTAATAGGATTTATCAGAAAAGAACTACCCTGAAGTCTATCGGTATCCAAAGTATTTTATTTCATTAGGTATTTTCATAAATATGCAAAGTACCTTAGACCAAAAAAAAAAAACCAAATGAGTATATTGCTTGAATAACCAAAAGCTTAGCCTAATTTCTACTCCCTCATCTTATATTTTTCTGTACATATGGGATTGATGCAAAAATTAAGAAAGAGAAAAAACTTTTGTTATTCACTTTTTACATGTAAATGAAAAAATGGAACAAATGAATATTGAAATAATACAATGAAGGTTAATATGGCAAATTAATGTACTAAACCTAGAAATATTGTAAAGATTTAAGAAGATCCAAAATAACAAGTGATGCAAAAAATGAGAGACAAACATGGTATTTTATGTTGTCACATTGCCCAATCAAGCTCTCCTTCCTCTTTATCTTGTTCATATGTACAAAAGAAATAAGGTGATGTCATATGGAGCCTAAAGCTTAATACTAAGGCCTAGATCGCCCTGACAGTCCCATAGGGCCCGGTTTGCCACTAGTACAACTAAACAGGGCGACACCTAAGCTGAAAAGTAATATAACTCCTACGTGGAAAGAAAATCCTATATTAATGAAACTCTATAACACATGTCTTCTAGCTCTATAAAAGGGAATTTCCAAGATACTTTAAAATATGTTTTGAAGCTCTACTCTCCATAGCTTTCTCATCACTTGTGATGAAGGTAACTTGACCATCAGAGAATTTCTCCCGAGTACACAATCCATGGCCATGATAGTGGTTATTTCAGTACATGTTTCTAGGTTCACATCACCTAATAACAACTTAGAGACCTATCTAACTAATTTGGTTAACAACACCTCTCTTTTGCAATAAAAAAGGTTTGGCTAATATCACAGTTTATAACTCTCTCCGAGAGTCACATACAAATTTAAAAACTTGTTTAACAATTTAAAAGTTATGTATGTATCCGTTGAACTTACAAACTATTATGTTATAACTAGCCAGTGGCCCGCATTTACCTATAGGGACAACCTGGTACTATTTAAGGTATAAGAAATAGTCATAGTAGTTTGATAATTTGATAATTTGGTTAAGTGGGTAAATTTTGGTTTTAAAAAATTTGGGGGGTTTAATTGTTAAAAAAAAAAAAGCATTGTGTTAGAAGATGATTTTAAGATTTGGCAAGAAATTTTCACCCAATTCGTTTTAACTTTAGTCAATTGACTACAAAATGACTTATCTTTATTTTTATATCTTTTTTACTTGAAACTAATTTTAATTAAAAACCAATATTATGTAGCTGCAATAATCAATTGAAAATACACTTTTTTATAATTTTACTAAATTTTTATGAATTTTTCTAGTTTCAAGCCTAAAAAAAAAACATTTCATAAAAATTTAACAACATCCTAAAAATTTACTTTCAAATTGATTATTGTATCTACATAACATTAACTTTCAAATGAAATTGATTTCAAGTAAAAAAAATGTAAAAGTAAAAAAAAAGTCAATTGACTTTAAACAAAATGAGTTGGCCTCAGCCACCTTGCAAAGAGAAGCCGTCACCAGTTGCTAGCATAAAAATTTTCACCTGGGGGTGGGGGGGTTCTCTTTCGACAATGATGTTTCTATTGATGTTGATGATGATGATTTAACAAAGAAAATGATGAAAAATATGTTGCACTCAGCTAAAGGATCCAAACAGATGCTTTGCTGCTGCCGCCATCCTCCTCCTCCTTGTCATTGTTAATGATCTCTTTAGAACTGTCACCACTAAACTGATCATCAATCGATCTTTCCTCCTACTAGTTCTACTAAACTGATCTCTATCCCCTCTATCTTTGTATTCTTCCTGTTCCCTATTTTGCTCTTGTTCGCATTCCCTTTCTCATTCTCAATTTGTCTCCTTCACTCCGCCCTAATCTCTCAGCCTCGCCGTTTCCAGCAACTTCATTAGGCCATACTCTTTTGCAGCAGGAAATAGAGCAGTCAAAAATGCATAAAAAATAAAACAAAAAACACCGATAACAATACCAGACTGGAAATCAGTACTAGAGTATTCACTCTGCAAGTGAATCAGCACATCAACCTCAATATATAGACAATAGAAAATAGTTAGCTAAATCGCATTTTCTGAATGTAGGCTGTCTAGTTAAAACATGCAGTGGATCACTCGTCACCGAAACAACGCCAAATAGGAACAATGTTTGGAAAACACATGGCACGTTGCCAACCCCCACCACGCATCTTACTGTTTTTTATATAGATTTCTGAAAATTTATTTCCAACATCATGCTTCATTAGCCATTGTAGGATCTAGTTGAGATTTCGAAGTGGGCATCCAACATTGAAGGGCGGCCCATCTGACCCAGCTGTAGCCCACCCGATCACTTTTTTTTGTTGGACAAGCTCCAAAACAACCTCACAGCTTTGGTCAACCATTAATCCATTCCGCCAATTTGTTTCCACCATTTTATTTCTTTAACCACCACGTGTAAAGTCCAAAAAATTATTTTAAAATATTTTTATAAAAATAATATTTTTAATTTTTAAACTTAATAACTTAAAAAGTAATAAAAAATATTTATTTTTTACAAAAAAATTTTGGAATTAACGTGTGGACTCCTTAAACGTAAGGTCTCTTATAATTGATAATTTTTGTGAATAATGTTTTTGTATAAGAATAATGTACAATGAATAAATGGAAAGTTTTTAGTGTTTTCTAATAAAGCTTGGGATTTTGATAATGCAAGTAACTGTCCAATTATGGCATAATTGGCATGATAATAAACACAATAATTTGTTCTTTCAATCATTTTTGCTTCTCCTTTCTCTTTTGGGTCGAAAAAGTCACCCCAACTTGTCTCTTTCTGAGGGTATTACACGTACGCTTCCATTAATATATTTCTTGTCCCGGTGATTGATCAGGAGTTGCTTCGGAATTTTGGTCAAGCTTATTGACAAATAGGCACTCATTTATTAAAAAATGACGATATATAATGATGAAGACGGCGAAATTATCATTTCCATGAAAACGATATACTATAGCATGCCCCGCGCTTTGCTGCCGGTGTTTATGTTCTATTACGTTGTATTTCTTTTGTCCTAAAAAGAATGAAATATTTTTTATTTTAAAATTTTTTTAACTTTTAATTTATTTTATTATTTTTTTTAAACTCTAATAACACAAAATTCAATAAAAAATTTTTTTTAAATCTTCCTTTAAACTCTTATCGCATAAAACTTTAAAAAAAAAAAAGTCATACAATATATGTACATATATAATGTTGAAACATACATAATATTTCATCATGCATATATATAGTTATTTTGTAATTTACAATGTATTATGAAACAATAATAATAATAATAATAATGAATTGACCCATTCCCAGTACCCAAAAAAAGAAGCAAAAAAAAGGCAACCCTTTTTGTAATTTACAATGTATTATTATGAAATAATAATAATAATAATAATAATAATAATAAATTGACCCGTTCCCATTACAAAAAGAAAGATAAAAAAAAAGGCAACCATTTTTGTAATTTACAATGTATTATGAAATAATAATAATAATAATAAAAGTGACTCATTCTCATTACAAAAAAAAAAAAAGACAACCAGCCATGTAAAAAATACTTATGGTGCCTCATTTGGCAGGAATGTGAAATGGAGAGCTTAAGCATAAAAAGGGCAAGATTTGGATAGCTTTTGATAGAGTTCATAGTATAATATATAGATTTTAAGTCAGAAACTAGAGAAGAGTATACTTTCTTTGTACCAAGTTCTTTTTAATGTTTACTATTTATAATAAATAATTTATAATTTTTTATTTTTAATATTTTAATATATAAATGAAAGACCTTTATATATAAATGATAAATAAAGACCTATAACTTCTAAATATATTTTTAAACTATTTTTCTAATAAATAATAATATAAATAAATTTAAATAAAAAAATAAAAGGTTTCAAAAAATATAGGATGGAGATGGTAACACTTTTCAAGTCCAAAATTCAAGTGAAAATCAGCAAAAGTATATCCGACAATTTGAGGTTATTTATTACTTTCATGACGAGTTTTTTTTTTCTATCAAATTAAAATTTTGTATCCCCAATCATCCTCATATTACTTCATATCACAATTATTAAATTCTAAATTTCAATTTTAGAAGTTCATGCTTCTACGACTCTAGAAGCAAAAAACATCTAAAGTTCTAGTAGAAACTTATTTGTAAATGGATACAAGTAGAGTCTTGATTTTAATTTTAGAAACTTAGAAATGTTAAGACTTTACATTTCTACATTATTAAGTTAAATTTACTGAAATTGGACTAAAAATTATAGTAAACTGAAAATTTATAAATCTATTACCCAATTCAATATTTATACAACCAAACCCAACATATTTAGAGTTAAAAGAAGAAAGAAATTAGTTTGATTTCTTAATTGATGAAATGACAAGAAAAAATGATGAAGAAGTGAACTTTGAATATGATAGTATTGATACTACCACTTGTCATGATGTTCATGAGTTCTATTAGATAATTGAAATGAACTTTACAAATGATAATATTGACAATTGTGGGTTGTAAAACTTGTTTTCTTGTATTGTATGTTTATGATATTATATTTTTTTGTGGAATTAGAGTATTATTAAGTGAAAATGTTAATATATTCACTCAATAAATCAGTATAGTGCATTTCTATTTTGTGTTCAATAATAAGCAAATTGTTCCTTTCTGTTACCCCTTTCTCAATATCACACTTCTCTATTTTTTGTGCCTTTGGTTAGATTTGGATTTTAATTCAAGCCTGATCAGTTAATTTATTATCATTACTTTAACCGACCAATCACTCTTATATCTTTTTTTCAGTGTTCTTCTTCTTGTTCTTCTTTTTCTTCTTTTTCCTCCTCCTTCTCCTTCACATGATTTTTTTTATCACCATTAGTAGGAGCATCTATGTAATCCGTTTTGGTGTTTATGGAACAAGCATAGTGTGAAAAGTGACAAGGCATAGGTGGCGAGGTACCTACAAATAAGAGATTGAGTGACAGTGTCTTTTTCATTTTTTTCTTGTTTGAGTCATCATCTACATTTTGTGTTTGGATGTTTTGTTTGTCCAACCCTGTGTTAGTCTATTAGTCTAATAAATTATTGGTTTGTTATTGTGTTAGTTTGTTTTTCGATTTGTTTTCCTGGTCTATCTCCCTTGGCCTATAGTTTTGGATACCAGATTTATCTTGGTTATCCATTTTACAGTATTGCAAGGACTAGAAAATATGCAAGGCTTACAGTTGAGCCAAGCGCCTCTTGTTCCTTAATGTTATATTTCAGTAGTAGATACTATACATCCTATGGTAAATGAGAATAATCTTTCATAAAAAAAAAAGTGAAAATTTTTGTAATATAAACTTCCTAAAATAATGTAGATGGTTATTTCTTTTTAAGTGCTTCCGGATAGAATATTACGACTCTACGACTTTTTATTACTTTATGATTGTAGAAAAACCAAAATGACTATAGGTAAAAACTCAAATTTCATAACCTTCCTCCACACAATTAGTCTAAGGGGACACCAACCATGATAATAGCTGAGATTCACTTCTCAACCCCACCTAAAAAATTGTTGATATGGCTCCTAAGTTTTCTAGGTTTCGAGAAACATGTAAGTTGCCCTCCATCCCATACAACCTGTTATAAATACTATTCCTTGTAAAAATACTTTGAATCACAAAAAAAAAAAAAACACTTTGATATAGATTATTTACAAAACTCATGTAAGGTTTATACCAAATTACAATTTGCTCATTTTATTTTTATAAATGTAATCATTAACAAATGGAATGTATATATTGTCAAATGTAAAGCCTCATAAGTCATAACCACCCCTAACTAACATTTATAACAAAACCTTATTCTTCAAGAAATAAACTTTAAAGATGCAATTCTATGTTGTTTATTTATATTTTTTTTCTTTTTTGAGGCTTCAAGGGGTAATTCAATTCTAACAACAAACAAGCAAAAGTTTCTTGTGTGCCCATATTTATGGAATTCTTTAAGAGTCATGGCTTTGTGACTAATCTATGGATTGTCCAAGGCTATGACATTTGCTCAGATAAAAGGCCCAAGCATGTTATGTCTTTGTAAAAAGCGGCGATCCTCGACAATAAATGGGTAGCTAAGGTAGTGCTTTCATATGCATCAAAAGGGATGGCCACTTCTAACCATCATTCTATTCTATCCACCAAAACATAACAAGTTAAGAACCATAGTTTTCTAATATATGTTCATATTCCAGCCTATCTTCTTCATAATATAAAGGAGAAACCTAGATAAGGTTACCCGAATGAAATCAGTCTTTATAACTTGTTGGAGGAGGAAATTAAGTGTTGGGTGCATCAAGAAAAATACAATACGCGTATGGTTTTTTTCATGTAATCAAAACTGGGAAATGGTCTATTTGTACAATCTAGTAATTTTGTAAAATTCTTACACTATACAATTGCAAAATGGTGACGAAACAATTACAATTGCATCCATAAAGCAAAATAATGATTAACCTTTTGAAGATTGGTGATTGAGCTTTAAAATCCTCGAGTTTAAAGACCCAATTCAATATTCACGTGATTGAATTTGATTCTAAACCTTAAAAGGGTTTGTGTTAAGGCTCTTAAACTTAACGTACAATAATCATGAATAATGTTGAGGGATTGGCTGAAGTTCAAAGTAGATGATGACTTGAAGTTATTTTTAATTTAATTTTTTTAAGATTGAGTTTAGGTTTTATTTAGGATTCGGCTTTTTCATTTTTATGTGGTTTGAGTTTGTGTTTAACCTATAAAAAGCTTTGTTTTATGTTAATATTTTAAGTATGAGACAAAAATCAATGTAGTGAAGATGTAAGATATGAGAATTTTTAAAAATGAGATAGCTCCAAAAGTTATGAGGAATAAGACAAGAAATCTTTTGTGATTCTCGTATTTTACAGTTCTGTTAAGGTAAGATATTTAGGTTCTCAGTATTATATAGGGGATTTATTAGCTAGAGTGAGCACCAAGGGAATACTTCTACTGTAATATATATATTATGTACAAATGGATTACTCTCATCCGTAGATATAGGCTAGTTAAAAGCCAAATTACATTAAATTTGTTTTTGCTTGTTTGATTATATTTGTTTTCCACTATACGTAAAATGCGAGAGAGGAAATTGTTTCCAACAAACAAATTAAAATTACTAGCAGGGGCCACCAATCATAAGCAAGGAAAAGCCCTCCCATTTGTGGCAGTCGTATACAAAGGTCAGGTTGAGTAAACCAATGAGGTCTAAACCAAATGGGTCAACCAAGATAATTTGGAGAAAATGGATGTTGGCGGGCTACCTAATCCATATCCGTACATATGTGTGTGTGTGTGTGTGTGTGTGTGTGTGTGTGTGTGTGTGTGTGTGTGTGTGTGTGTGTATCTCAGACAAATGAATACCACTGGCAATACAATTCCCACCATTTACTATATAATTATGAAACAAAATTAAATTACATTTAATAGGCTAAGGTTTGGTTAAATTACACATTTCCTATATGGTTTCAAAAGGGGAAAAGACCATTACTACAAGAAAATAGCTTATTTTGGACCGTAATTATTGATGGCCAACAATAGGAAAATTTCTATTGGATATTCATTTCCCAAAAAGAAAAATTCAGACAGTTTGCCGTTTAAAGTTCCGATGATATTGTTAGCAAGAGACCATTAGAAAGGTCCAGCAAAGTCTCCCGGTATAGCAGCCTTTTGATGGTAGGCCACCAGAAGATGGTGCTGGAGGTCTTCTATTGGCTAGCAACCAAAAAATAGTGCTAGAGGTATTATGACAGTGCCTCACCCAAAAACTTGCCAGAGGTCTTCCAATGGCTTCCTACCAAAAAATATACTAAAGTGTTTAAAATGGCTTCCCACCAAAAAACAGTGATCAAAGGTGTTTCAATTGGTAGCCATATAAAGATGGCATATCACCAGAATAGGGACCAGAGGATTTTTTACGGGCAACTATCAGTAATGTACCGACAACACATCATTAGAACCGTGACAGGAGGCATACTGCCATTTTCTGGTAGTGTCCCACCACTATTTTTATGATAGTCATCTTCAGTAACTATTTATTGATGACATGTGGTCAGAAAACATTGACTAGAGAACTTCCGATGGCTTGCCATTGGTAAATTCAGATGGACTTTAGCCATAAAAAATGGGCACTTTTCTTCTAGTGCTTATAAGTTCTAAAACTCGATAATTTTAGCATCTAAGTCCTAAATCTTTCAAGTATTGTTAAAAGTGCTAAAAATTTTAGTGTTTATTTCCATTAATTCTATATACACAATTATATTCAAATTACCAAATGTAAAAGTTAAGAAAGAGGAAAATGGGCAAAATTGCCAGTAATGTTTGTTGAGAGGGGCAATTTTTCCACTAATATTTTTTTTTTGCAAAATTGCCATCAACATTACTTGTTTCGTGCAATTTTGCCACTAATGGTTAAAAGTGCCTATGTGACACACGTGAAAAATGAGAAAAAAATCAAGTTTTGGTTTCAAGCTTTCTTTACATAAATCCTTAGTACCTTAAGCTTTTTAATATATCATTTTTATCATTGTCCCTGCCACCCCTTTCCAACTAGTTCCTTCACTAGCTTCACCACCGTTCTTATCTAGTTGTTGCTGCTTTGATCAATCCTTTGATCATCTCCAACTTCTGACAATGCTAAATCCTTGTCAAAGAAGGGCTTTCCACTGCCACTATCATTTGCAACTTTTAAAGCCTGAGTTTACTACCCTTTGATCATCAGTAGAGCTTAAAACTGCTACCATAATCCACTTGATGTTGATCCATATTGAATGCAGCACACCACCTTCCGTTTATGGGCTATCGATCTTTTTTTATCTTTGATGGTAGCTTGGGATTAACGATGATCAACATCGACAGCTTTATGATAAAGTCAATCACTCTAATGATGATCAAATGTGTTGAAATTAAGCATTAAAGTTGGCAGATGATAGTGGCAATTGCAAGCCCTTAATTGTCTTGGCTTTAATGTTATTGACAGTTGGTGATGCTACGAATTGACATTAGGAGACTTGCCGGACTAGTAGCAATCAACTGGGAAGATGATTTAATTATGGCTTAGGGTGAGGATGGAGCTGATGATGGAGGTGTGGCCAATGATAGTAGTGGTAATGGTCATAAAGAGGAAGAAGATGACCAAAATAGTATATTCATAATGTAAGATAACAAGGGGCTAAGGACTAGTTTAAGAGTTTTTTGCAGCTTTTTTAATTGTTTAGTTATTGATGTAACTTTGAAGTGTTGCTAATGTGGCATGAAATATTCTCATTTTAGATAAAATATTCCAACTATTAAAGACTTAATGGCTATTTCAATCTTGTTTTGCAACTTTAGTGGCAAATTTACTTTTAATTCTCATACCTTAACATTAGTTGACAAATTGCCCCTACAAATATTAATGGCAATTTTGTCCATTTTCCTTTAAAATAGTACAAGTCAGTCATGAAACAAAAGAAAAAAAAAGTTTTATGAATACAATTTTTTAGATAGGTGGTTTGACTTATTAAAAGTTTTCAAAACATAAGTTTTTGTACTAATTATTTGGCTTATCAATATTAAATATGTTAATAATAACATAGTATACAAATTAAATTTTCTATAATAATCATGTACATTTAATGGCTTTTAGAAAAAAAAATTGTAAATGTCAAATGTAAACTTTTACAATAGTTTATCATCATATGTAAAACTGATGGTGATAAGTAGTATAAGCTTTAGTAGGGCTGTAATTTTTGGGTTTTGAGTCGGGTTCGAGTCTAAACCCTACTTTTCTTAGCCCATAAATAACAGCTATTTTTTTGCTTGAACCCGAACTGGTTCAAACTCACAACTTGAACTAACCTTAACCTGAAAATAATGGATTAGGGGTGGGGTGGATTCAGGTGGCCACTTCTTCCATCAGATGTTGTTTTGTCTTCGATGACCCTACGTCGAACTGCATGATAGTAGGGCGACTAAAGGTGTGGTGAGGAAGGTTAACAGTGGGGTAAGGAGGTTGTGGTGGTCAGGCAGTGACTCGTGTGAGGCAGGGCAAACGATAGAGGCCTAAAGATCAAGGTGAGTTGAGGCAAGCGACGATTGCATGAAGGCAATGCAGCGAAGACAGCGCGACAATGGGGCAGGGTGATGACAGAGTGGGGGCAAGGCCAAGGTAAATGAAGGTTTTAGGTGACAGGAGTAGAAGCACTAAGAGGCAAGGACTAGATAATGAAGCAAAAGAAAATGTAAGGTGAAGATGAGGAAGACTAAGGTTGGAGGCGGCAAGGTTAGTTACTAGGTCTAGTTTAATAAGTTAGAAATTAGTTTGGATTAAATAATTAGATTGGGCTAGGATTTTTTATTGGTAAGAAGTTAATTTAACGATTGGGCTTAGATGGGCTAGGTAGGGATTTCAGGTCATTCGGGTTAGACCCAAACCAACGTGATTTTTTGGCCTTTTTATTGGGTTGGGTTGGGGTCAACATGAAGTACTCAATTCCTATTTCTTGACCAGACCTTAACCTGATATTTTGGGCCAGTTTTCCGATCAGGTTTCGGGTTAAAGTTATTTACTTACACCCCTAAGCTTTAAAGTGAAAGGTTGAAAGATTTAAGACCAAAATGTTTATAAATGTGAGTTTTTAGGACTTTTGGCATCATTTTTTAGGTGACGAATTACAGTGAATTTGAGTGTGAAATGGTGAAGCGGCTTATGATAGTCAATAATACTCCGGAACTTCAGGATCAATGAATCAAAACACAACCTATCTGATCCTATCACAAAGAGAAAATGATAGTTGTGATCTATTCTCATGCACAACCCTGTTTTAGTCTTTTTTTTTTTTTTGTTATTATTGTTTTAGGCCACTCTTATTTTTTATTTTATTTTTATTTTTTATTTGAATTCTTTCTCCAAATTTGTTTTAATGTTCTTTAGTATTGTTTGAGACTTTTTTATTATGTATTATTTTATTTTTTATTATCAAGTGAAATAATTAATCCAAATGGGCATTTTTTTACCAGATGAATAAGAATAAAAGAAAAAGGAAAAACAATCAAGGTAAAAGAATATAAATTAACTGTAAGTGAATAAAAAACTTAAAGAAGACCAAAAATAACGATGACCAATATAGAATTAAAAAAAAACACACAAAACCAACTCAAATAAACAAAAAAAAAAATTACCCTACATGTTTATTTATTTACTGATGATTTTTTATTTATTTGTATCATGTTGGACAGTCAATTTGGCACAAGAAATTGCACTAGGTTATTCCTCATTATCACTTGAATAATTTTATTTGAGAATAATTTATTTTTGAAATAAATTTTTCATGTTTTTTTGTGCAAAAAATATTAAGAAACGTAAATCATTTTTTAAAAAAACAAAGTTTTTTTTAAGCATCTTTCAATTGATTTTCATAAGTTTTATAAAATATGTATATCAAAGTTTGCACTTTTTTTAAAAAAAATAATCTAGGAAAAATCTAGCCTTAATAACATTATTTTATGGTAACATTCTTCTTTTCTGATAGTCCCAAAATCATTCTTACATTTTCTAAATAGAAATATTTTTCATAATTCATCTATGTTTTATGTTCCATTTTTTTATTTTATTTTTTTTCTAAAAGTCTTTTGTTTTATTTAGTACATAATCTATATGTTAGATTGTGTTTATTTCAATTTTGATAAAGTTTCTTCATAAGCCTTTGGTCTTGATGATAAAATTATTATTATTATTATTATTATTATTATTATTACCTATATTTCATCTGTACAATTTTTCATTATAAAATTTCCACGCACATATGATCACATGGTACTCATAGAAATCATTTAATTAAAAACTTATAGAGATTGAAGATTATAGACCAATATAATTAGATAATTTAGTTGAGGGTAAAGGATTGCTTAATCAATTACATATGAGGTTAGGTTTAATTGAAAAATTTATATAAATGCAACTGTACTTATGGAGATTTAAATATTTTAAGTTCTAGATATTTTTAAAAGCTATAAAAAAAATGGCAACAACATTTTTCATAATATGAATTAATGAAATAAGTCAAGCTTATAATTTTTTCAAGGGTTAATTACACTTTCACTCTTGATGTTTAGTTTTAATTATTTTTTACCCAATCTTATGAACCGAATTTTATCCAAATTTATTTTAAATATAAATTTCTTAAAATAGATATATTTTTTTATATGTAAAATATATAGATTAATTAGCATGTGCATCCAAAAGAACTAGTTTATCAATAAATTCAAATCATCTAATAACTACAAAAAGATCCTTCCTGTTGTTGATTAATAACGTTTAAAAGGAGACCAGAAAAGTGTACATTTTAATCAACAATAAAACCATTGAAAAACAAAAGTGAGTTAACGATAAGGTTTCATAATTATGCATAAAAAAACACTGCACTCCGTATGATTTTGTTGCTCGCGATTCCCGTGGCTTGCAAGCCAATAGAAATCAAAAGAACCTTTATACGAATCCCCCTTTTTTCCTTTTCTTTTGTTAAAGGAAAATTAAAAAGTTGATGTCAAAACCAAACCAAACCAAATTGTCTCAAAACCCCTACAGGTTGACATTGGTTGCATCCTGCCTCCCCTGCAGCCCCGGTTCGAGCCATATTGCCTTATTCTCAAGCTCCTAAAACCTTCAACCTTCAAAACCTTATAGAGCAGAAAATTTTGAGCAAAAAAAATTAAAAAATTAAAAAAAAAAGAAAAAAAAAAAGACAAACCAAAGCATACCCTTCCAAAAAAACCCCCAACCCAAACTCATGTTAGTAATAAGGCCAAACTACACATTTGACCACTAAACTTTTACAACTTAAGCGAGTTAGTCCATAACTCACTACTCACTAAATACTAGCCCCTAAACTTTGTAAAAATTTACGATTTAATCCATAATGTATTGTATATGACTGACAGCTTTAGTCCAAAATACTACTACAGTCCCCTTTACTTTTTTTTTTAAACCAAAACCACTATAACTTTCAAATCTACCAAAAACACTATCATCCTCAATGCACCAATCGTCCCAAAAAATGACAAGCTCCGATTCTGTCTTGACGAACGAAAAGGGCCAATTACATCCTCCAATCCCTCCATCAATTCCCCTAACTCATCAAGTTTCAAATTCCTGTTCTATTTGTCCCCAATTTTGTCCCAATTGTTGCAGGTAAACAATGAGAACACTGTAGCTGTCTCCGATTTGTAGTCGTCATCGCCATTGGATTCTCTCCAATTTTCCATCCTCCAATCACCGTCGTCGTCTCTGATTCGCCGTTCTCCAATTGTTGATTCGTTGTCCTCTAATCTCCAATTTCACCACTGATTTTGCCGTTGCCATCGCGTTCCCTCTTATTGGCCATCCTCCAATCTCCGTCACCATCGTTGTCTCTGATTTACCGGTCTCCAATCGTCGATTTGTAATCGAAGAAGAATACACATAACCAGAGAAGATGAGGGAGGAGGTGAAATAGGTGCTAGCCCTAACTTCTTCATCTCTACGGTAGCATTGTGAATGGTGGGCAACAACTGGATCGGGAGGATTAGAAGGAGGCATCGAGATGGGAGAATGAAGGAGGGGCAATCTTTGGGGATAGTGACGAATGAGTAATGGGATTGAGAGTACGGGCTATGGGATGGAAGGTGGAGTAAGGAGGCGTCGAAAATCAGACAGCTCCAGCTTTAGGACGGTGGTGTTCCTCCTCATCTTCAGCCGCCCCAGCATCATTGGGATGAAGTGGTAGTAGAAATTGAGAGAATGGTTGCTTGTAGCGAGATAGGTGGCAGGCCAAGGAAAGATTAAGGAAGATGGTGTTTTTGATCAATCGAAAAGTTGTGGGTGTTTTGGGTTTAAAAAAACAGGTAAAGGGGCTGTTTATGTATTTTGGGTTGACGCCGTCAGTTGTTTACAGTACCTTGTGGATCCACTTGCAAACTCCTACGAAGTTCAAGAGCCAATATGTAGTGAGTACTGAGTTTTGGATTAAATCGCTCGAGTTATCAAAGTTCAGGGCCAATTGTATAGCTTGACCCAGTAATAAAATAAAACAACAGTACTGACCACTGTCCTGCGGCCACCTCCATGTAAACCCACCAAGCCAATTGTCTTCCTTCTCTCTCTCTCTCTCTCTCTCTCTCTCTCTCCTCCTCTGCATATAAAACCCTTCACTTCTCTGGCCACTTTTGCCTCCACCAAAGACACAGAGACATGGGCTTTCTGTCAAACATCTCCCTGTTTCTCTTCTTGCACTTTGTGCTCTGTTTCCTGCACGAAACAGGCGCAGAGCATTACAATGTGACTGCTCTGAGAGGGTACAAGAAGCTCGGCGGCTGTAATTTGTTCCAAGGAAAATGGGTCTTCGATCCTTCCTACCCTCTCTATGATTCCGCTTCTTGCCCCTTCATAGATCGCGAGTTCGACTGTCTCAAATTCGGGCGACCCGACAAGCAGTACCTCAAGTACTCCTGGAAACCCGATTCCTGCAATTTGCCAAGGTAGGACCTTAAGTTTGGGCGAGTGTACAGTTTGGTCCTTGTTGTTTGAAAAGTTTAACTTACGGTTTTCTGGCTTGTAGGTTTAATGGGGTGGATTTCTTGGGGAGGTGGAGGGGGAAGAAGATCATGTTTGTGGGTGACTCGCTGAGCCTGAACATGTGGGAATCACTGGTCTGTATGATTCATGCGTCGGTACCGCTTGCCAAGACCACTTTTGTGAGGAGCACCCCTTTGTCTTTTGTCGTTTTCAAGGTAAATTTGCTCCTTTACTTACCTCAACTTTTGCGGTTTTCACGAGTTTTTTTTCTTTTTTGTTCTTTTATACTTATAAAGTTATAGTCCCTTTCATTGGAAAATTGCGTTACTTAAGTAAACTAAACTATGCACATATTTTCGCACGACCAAATTATGCTACAAAGATGGCTAAGAAGCTGGTGTTGGGCGCCTCCCAATCCTATTTCCTTCCCTTTTAAATACTTCCTTTTCTTTGTTTGGTTGGCTTTCGAGTTCCAAAGGCGGTTCGAAAAGGCATGACACCAAAATGATTGCCTCTATTTTGTTTCTGCTTTCTGAAGTTTATCTTGAATGAGGACACAAAAAAACATCTAAATCATTAGAATATTATATAAAAAATGAGAAGGTTGAAGTTGGAGCTCTTAAATATCCCCTGTGTTCCTCTTGCCCATATTCACCAGACCTCATCATGATCCTTTTCATGACGCCCCTCACCCACATAATCTTTCCTTCCCTAATGCTAACAATATGGTAGCACGAAAATTTCCCGTTTGATAAAACGGCCCAAGGTTCAAATCTTGATTTTAAGGAATTTTAAGGGCCAATTCGTTTTGTCTTAAATTAACTAATTTTTTTTTTATTTTTATATCTTTTTTACCTGAAACCAATTTCATTTGAAAGCTAATGTTATGTAGATGTCAATTTCATTTGAAAGCTAATGTTATGTAGATGTAATAATTAATTTAAAAGTAAATTTTTAAGATGTTGTTAAATTTTTATGAATTTTTCTTTTTTAAGACTTGAAACTAGAAAAATTTATAAAAATTTAGAAAGATTATAAAAATTGTATTTTTAATTAATTATTGTAGTTACATAATATTGACTTTTAATTAAAAATAATTTCAAGTAAAAAAGATGTAAAAATAAAAAAAAATTATTTTTTAGTAAATTGACTAAAGTTAAAACGAATTGGATGTAAAGTTGTAGCTAAAATTTGAAGTCATAAAAAAAACAAACAAAAATAAAGTCAAGAAGCTTAAAGCGTTTCCCTTGTTTCTTTGGGTTGTTGTTTTAGGCAGGATTAAAAGTGTTATTGGTATCTATGAGATTTATGTTAGGAGGGAAATTATCCTAAAATAAATAACTTTCTATAGAATAATTTTATGTATTTTTTGGTATATCAACTAGTTATAGAGTTTGTGGCTACTATTTAATAACAACATGTGTCTCCATTTCAACCTATAAATCGATTGGCACATGGTAGATATGCAAGTAGTTAAGAAATTGATTTGCAGAAGGCCACATGATGATAAACACAAGTGTATTCTAATATTCCGTCACTTTCTCTCGGTGTGACCGATAAATTGGAGGGGATTACTAATTATCCACTAAATTAACATCTTCCCTAGATTTTATGAAAATTAGATCTAGTTGATTGATTTAAATGAAAAAATTATATGCTCTCTCTGTTTCAATTTCTTTGCTCTATTTCAGTTTTTTATTTAAATAATATTAACAAATAATAATATAAATAATTTAAATTTAAATTTAAATAAAAAAAACTGAAATAAAGTAGAAAATTTTCAACAAAAGTGTTAGTAGCGCCTGAAAATTGTTCCTAGAGTAATTAGGACATGCAAACATTCTAAGAAGGAAAGAAGGAATAAGAAATGTTTGGATTAGACTCTGTACTGGCACTTAGGGTTAATTTGGACATGCCAGTACAGAAAAGGATGTTAAGCAATTTGATTGGTTGATGTAGTTGTTGGATTGGATGATGTTCAATTATAAGCAAATCTTGTTTAATCTTGTTTATTGCTGACAGCCTGTTATAAGCAAAGCAGCAGCCCACCAAGTTGCCAACTGCACTGGCCTACATATAATTAGCACCTTTCCTCTTCTTTCTAGAGAGAGTTGTCCCCGCACCTTTATGTATTCATTTTAATTTAACTCAACTAATTTACTTTTATTCTTATATTTTTTAATTTAAATTAATTTTATTTAAAATTTAATAGTTTTTAGATGTAAAAAATTATTTAAAAGTAAATTTTTATAATATTATTAAATTTTTATTTTAATACCTTAAATTAGAAAAATTTATAAAAAATCAATAAAATTATAAAAATTATATTCTCAATAGATTATTATAGTTACATAATATTAAATTTTAATTAAAATTAGTTCTAGATAAAAATGGTGTAAGAATAAAAATAAGTCTTTGGAGTCAATTAATTTAAGTTAAAACGAACTGGGTATTAAAAGTGTTTGAGATATTGTGAAAAGTTCCAAAATTTGACTTTAGTCTCCCTACTCTCTCCCTCAAAATGCCAAATAAAGCTGGTTCTGAGTCCAAAAAAATTGATATTCCTTTTTCCTTACCTAGAATACTAATATTTCTTTACTTATGTGCATATAAAAAAAATATTCTTCTAAACACCAAATAAAATAAAGGGTTGTCTTTAAAAAAAAAAAAACTAATCGTCTTACAAGTGTTATACCATTAATAGATTATTCAAACCTCTAATATTATAAAAAACTGTTTGTAAAATAGGCGAAAGTTCTGACATTAAACTTTATTAGGAAAGATGATGGGCCCCTGCCCGACGAATCAAAATTCAAACTTTCTTTTTTCATATAAACACAGAATATAAAAAAAATTTATGTTTCTTTTTGTCCTTGTGCTGTGAGTGTGACTTGTATTCGAAAATTTTTGTTAGGAATGAAGTTTAAAAAAAAATTCGTAAAGAAATGGAAATATAAAAAATTGTTCTTAACACATTCGAAAATAAATTTCAAATTTTAGAAATACATTGCTTATACGGAGTTTTTACTTTCAAATTCTACTAAAAATATATTTTAAAATTGTATAAATATATTGATAAAACATAAAGACAATATAAAATACAACAACAACAACATTTACAAATGAGTCCCAAATTATAACTTCATCCTCCACAGATTAGCATGGTTGGTTAAATATATAGTCCAAGGGGACCCAAACATTGTTAAATGGTAAAAAGACCAAAAAAAAGAAGAAGAAGAAGAAGAAGAAGAAGAAGAAAAATTATGACTTGATAAGGACAAGCCAAAGTCTTATTTTGATTGCTTAAATGACACATCTAAGATTTGGACATGTCCACAATCATTCAAGATTTATGGTTCACTTCTAACCAATTTTTGGTTGCTTGCCTTAAAAGGATCTAAACTACTTATAGTTGCATCACTCTATCTATCAGTTGTTTAAGTGAGGTAGGATTAAATCCTTTTTAGTGATTGATATTAATGATAATTAATTACTAATGCAGGATTACGGAGTAAGTATTTATTTGTACCGTACACCTTATTTAGTTGATATTGTTAAAGAGAGGGTGGGGCGAGTGCTGGACTTGCGCTCCATAAACGCCGGCAACGCTTGGAGAGGTATGGACATGCTGATCTTCAACACGTGGCACTGGTGGACCCACACCGGGAATTCTCAGTCGTACGATCTCTGACCTTACTTTTATAACAAGTAACAAGAATTTTAGGGAAATGAGGCGCTCACACCATACGTGATAGTTACACATGCATGAGTATTGTTAGATGATATGAAGTTCATGTAAGACTTACTCATACGACAGCGTTCACGTGCCCTTGACTCTAATAGATGATTGACATAATCTACTAGTATTAATAAGCCATGTAGGCTCACTTAACGGAGGATTAGTATATGTTTTTGTTGCTAAAAATGTAGGTGGGATTATATGAGGAATGGGCAAGCATTGGTAAAAAATATGAATCGTCTGGAGGCGTTTTACCTTGGGCTCTTGACTTGGGCCAAATGGGTTGACGACTATATAGATCCTTCCAGAACTAAAGTCCTCTTCCAAGGCATTTCTCCCACCCATTATCAGTAAGTTTTTCTAATTTTAAGGAATTTATCCTTACAGAATACTACTCATAAGTCTAACCAATTATATTCTGAAATATTCTGTTGTTCTTTGGTCAAACCAGAGGTAGGGACTGGAACCAACCCAAAAGGACTTGTTATGGGGAGCTAGGGCCGTTAGGAGGGTCAGTTTACCCAGGAGGATCACCCCCAGCAGCAGCTATTGTGTACAAAGTGCTAGCGGCGATGAAGAAGCCGGTCTACTTGCTCGACATAACAACATTGTCACAGTTGAGGAAAGACGCCCATCCTTCGACTTACAGCGGTGAGGGTTCCGGCATTGACTGCAGCCACTGGTGCCTTCCCGGCTTGCCTGATACTTGGAACCAGCTTCTCTATGCAGCCCTTGTTATGTGAGGGGTACTTACTTCACTTTCAGCCTCAAATTGTATATTCATTTAGAGGTTGGAAAATAAGTTGGAGTGATTCAATTGTAAAGTGATTGATTTTTTATTTATTGTTGTTCCAATTGATTGGGAAAGAAGAAAACGATTGCTTTTAGTGTTAGTTTGATGGCGTTGATCATTTTATGAATCATGACATGTTTAAGACCAGTGAATAATCTCACCTCACTCATTCCTGTGTTTTAACTTTATGAAATATGGTACTTCTAAACCTATAAATATTTTCAGAACCATGACACCGTTATTGTCCATCACGGTGACAAATGCGTGAGGGCCACCGGATGTCGTGGGATTCACTCATCCAATGATCCTCACACTTCATGTGGGTCTCTTGCCATCCGATGGCCATCATTACTATGACAGACGGTGAGGGTAACATCTTCTATACTCCAAAAGTGGATTTCACAAACTGATGATTGAAAAATAATGATTTCCACATATCACTTCATTCCAATAAAAAAAAAATGAGTCAACCGGCATTTTGCAAGCCAACAACGCCATAAGACTAGGAAATAACAGGAATATAAACTGGCCACTAAGGAAGCTAGTCATTCCAAAAGTCACTTGTATTTAAACAGTCCATTTAGTTGTTTGATGCATAATATGATTTTCTTTTACTAAGATTGCCAGAAGGACTTTTACAATTGAACTCACATGAGCATTTTTACCCAAAAGTATAACTTCCTTCCTGCATTCATGAACTTGAGGGCCAACTGCTGCTGATTGTTCCCATCTCGTGGAAGTGTCCTATGCCGGCAGAAAACTGAAGTACATCAATTGACAAAATCTCACAAACTAAAAGAAACTTCTAATCTCACATACAAGTTCCGACGAGTTCAAAATATGGAGGAAATCAAAGATGATGATAATCTAAACCATTTCAGCAACCAACTGCAGACATCTATCTCTCTCTCTCTCAATCTAAGACACCCTAATGCGGGGAAAACAAATGGTGATGGAAATTTCAAGATCAAAGGTAACTGAAATAAGGTACATTCAGTACTGAAATAAGGTGACTGAAAATTGAAGCTGACCTAACAAAAGTTTCAAACAGGAGATTGCGGCGAAACTAATAGCCCACATATACTGCAGCATTCACTATGTAACAGTCATCATTCTTGTCTCCCATTTCTTCGACATGCACGCCACTTGAGCATATTAATCCCCCATCTGAAACTTCAACACCCAAAATTTTTCCGCTGCAATTATCCTAAAAAGTTTCAGTTACGTTCTAAAAGATCCCGATTCAATAAAGCAAGCAGACTATCAGTATCTTCATTAGCTTAGATCTGCAACAAAAAACAAGGGAGACAGCACAATTTGACCAGAGCACAACAGTACTTCTTCTGTGTCATGTCAGCTTGTGACACATATGATGCTGAAAGCAGCAACGTTAATTACATGGCACAAAGAGTTTCAAGATACAATTAATTTTGGGGAAGTATGAGCAGATTCTTAATCCTTGATATATCCTTCTTTGCTTTGATGCTGTGCCATGCCTCACTGTCACATACAGAAGTGGTTAATCCACATAGGTGACGCTAGGCATGGATGAGGCTTAGCAGCAATTTTGGCATGAAAGCCAGGTGTTTAACCAAGTAGCTATATTGAGTCTTTCTCTTGGGGGCAAAATGTACATGTAGACATTTCAAATCCAATGATCCACAAGATACACTAATGCTTGTAAAGAGCACTTCTTCCAGCTTACCTTCATATTACATTTCCTTGTTTCAGATTCCCTTAGAGGTTGCGAAGAAAATAGAACCTTCATTTGGGCTTAACTGTAATGGGGCGGAACAGATGAGAAGTTCAAAGACAATGTATTTAAACGGTCCCCAGCTCAGCAACCTAAGGGAGGTTTGGGGGTCTGGCCTTTGAGAGATCAAAACCTTGCCCTTCCGGCTAAACGATTTTGAAGATAGACAACAGACCAGTACTGTTCCTAGAGACAGGCTGTTGCCAGAAATGGGGCAAGAACCAATTGCTGGATTCCTAACATGGTTTTTGGTACTTGACAGGTGTCTGGAAAGCAACCAAGAAAGTTTAGGAGTAATTAACTTTTGTCCACTTCAAAGCACAGGATGATAACAAAGTGTGTTTTTGGCACGATATCTGGTGTCAAGAGGGCACCTTACAGAATGATTCCCAGCTGTGTTTGTCTGGCAACAAATAAGGATGCATAAGTCACAATTGCTTCACTATGTTAGATGAAGTTATTGTTTGGGGTGTTCAGCAGTTCACAAAGCCAATCATAGAAAGTTAGCCACGTTGACTAATTTTTACAAATAACTGAACGTTCAGAAGCTGGTTGGGAAAACAATAGTCCATTTTACGAGTCTTCAACAACACCTCAGATTTCAGTTAAATTTTTTATGTAAATCCCTGTTTGATTCCTTTGCTTCAGATAGAAGGGTGGAGTTCCTATGGAGAGAAAACTTCCAACAGCAGCTTTTCTTAAGCTGTTTGAGAAAAGATTCTAATGATCAACAATCTTCAGAAAGAAAGCAAAGTTTTGGTGAAAATGTGTTCTTCTTATTCAGTCCATTCGTAATCTTCTGTTTTCCTGCATATGGATGAGAGTTTTATGGGAGAACCTTTACGCTTTTTGATGTATAGTTGGGTCACTGGTGGAAGAGAAAATGAAGGCTGGGCCATGTGGAATTTTCACACAGATAAGAATAAATTCAGGATCATTCCTCTCTCTGATCTTATGATAGTTTGGTTTGAACGTAAAAACAGAGCCTTTGGTTGATGATTCCTCTCTGTTTTTTGGATAGCTTAGTTAGAACATTGTACAAGAGTTTCTGAGGGCGCAGAGAATGGTTTCACAATCTTGACTTGTTCAGGTAACTCGAGTCAAGACAAATCAGTAAAACACAAAGCTTCTAATGAAGCAATAGCATGTTGATGTGGTTGCCACTAAAGGCACAAAGGATGCTCATTTGATCACTAAGAACTATGCAGTCAATGACGTTGAACCCAATAACACTTTGGATATTTATTTTGTAATTAAGTTTTAGCTTTTTGCTATTCACTTGATGCCTTATAAACCTTGTCCTTCATCCTAAAGATAAAATAAAAGAATACGAAAAAAAGAAAAAATAAGGAGCATTGTAGACAGTAGACACTTACTAAGGAAATACAGACTTCACCCTGTCAATATCCAAAGATTGCTGTAGAGAGTGAGGCACCCCTAGCTTGATCTTTAGTTTCATTTGTTCAAATGTGACTCCAGGTATGGAACCTGAAAAGTTCATTTCATCTTTATTGCAACGAAAAGGGGGTTCACAAAACCCTCAATGAAATAGACCAGAAAACGAAAATCTCATTCTAGGTCCAAAGTTAAATGGGTGAATACCTATTTGCTATATCAAGAGCAATCATGAAAAACAGAAGTAACAGGCTTTCAAGATCACCTACACTCTTCAAGATCAACCGACAATTGGCCGCCTAGCAGTTAACGCTCTCGCCTATTACCTGGAGGCTGGAGCCAACCTCTATATACAAGAAAGTCTACTAGTGGATTGTACACTGCTTATACAATCAAGAGAAGCTGCAACAGAAGTTTTGACACCTATCCTTTGCTCTAAGTGCAACTTAAACTTTATCACAAGTACTAAAATGGCAATACAAAAGCAACTGTCTCAGAGAGTACAGAAAAGAAAAATCAGTACCTCTCCTGAAGGCGGGAACGGAGTTGGAAGTAATAGCATCTCTACAAGCTCGCATAGCTGCAGCCGTAATATCTTGCCTATTCCCACAAGCCAAAAGACAAACAGACTTAACAATAAATGACCAACTTCTGATCAATCAAAGGGGAAACTCGAGAGTCGGGAACACGGGAAGACATCAGAAACAGAAGAGAAGCATGAGAGCAAACCCATGTTGATCGTATCCGACACCCATCTCTACAAAGAGGAGCTTCATCGATGCTGTACTTGCTGTCGTCTGGTGGGCTTCCATGGCTGCCGGGCGTTGAAACCGAAGACAGTGGGAAGAGAAGCGGTTTCGGAGCGAGTGAGATGGTTTCGCGGAATTCGGAGAAAGAGAGGGGAATTGGGTCGACGAGGAACTGTGGAATGGGAAACTGGGGAGTGTGGAAGCAGTGGCAGAAACTGCGGTCGGGACCATCTCGGTGGTTGTAGAATAAATGAAAGAGACGATGCAGCAATTCAAATCGCCGGCATTTGGGCCTTGTCTTCGTCTCGATTCGGTGGAATCGATGTTGTCGGATCTGTTGTCTTTCTACGAAATGGGCTTACATGGATTTTAATTACATTTTTTTTATATAAAATTTATTTTCGATCCCTGACTTTTACATTTTTCCTAAAGTGGTACATTCCTCAACTTATGCTACTATAAAGTTACTGCCTCATAGCTTGCATCCCACCAACGTTCCTTTTGTCAATTTCCTTGCTATCTTTGATGAAACTTGATGACGTGGTATATTTTGAGCCGATGTAGCAGTGCCCAACACTTTGTATGGGTGAAAAACATTATATGACCTGTTCTTTCATAACAACAAATAACCATATTGGAAGAATAAGATTTAAGCATAAAGGATTGGGGGAAGAAGATGAAGTTTGGGCTAATATATGATTTACATCCCTAAGCTTATGTGTTTGTGTTACTTTTAGCCTGAAGTTGCTTATTCTTCTAGTATATCTATTTATTGTTTTGGGCCTAAGCAGGGTGTTGCCAGGTTAGGCATTGCTACATCGACTTAGAAGATGCTATATCATCAAGTTTCATAAAAGATAATCAAAAAATTGACAAAAAACTATGAGACTTTATGATGATATAAGTTGAGGAAGAGAACTACTGTAAAATAAAGATAAAAGCTAAGAGATTGAGAATGAACACTACAAAACGGATGCAAAATTGCGATTGAAAATAATGATTGAAAGTCAGTTACTAGATGTTTTAGTCGCTAATTAGTTGTAAGTAAAAAAGTCTACTTTTTATTGAGACTAATAGACGACTTAAGGTTTTAGTCGCTGAAATGTTAGTCGCTTTTCAGTCAAAATTTTTTTAAACATTTGACTTCAATCTCCCTTCAATCACTTTTTTAGCTATCAAATTCGCCTCAGTCGCTTTCTCAGTGGCTAATTAATTTAGAAGTTGTGGGTTCTTTTAGAGTTTAGGATATATGTATTCATTTTTTTTTTTGTTTTAGGGTTTGAAATTTTTTTTTGGGTTTAGGGATATAGAATTAGAATTTAGGGTTTTTAAGGGATTAAGGGTATTGGACATAGGTTTAGGGTTTGGGATTTTTCTTTAAGGTTGAGAGTTCAGAATTAGTATAAGGTTAGGGTTTGAGAATTTTTTTAGGGTTTAGGGATATATATAGAATTAGGATGGTTTAAGGATATTTAATTAAGTATTAGGGTATTAAAATTTAGGGTATAGGATTTGCATTTAGGGTTAATGATATAGATTACGTTTTGGGTTTAGGGTTTAGGGTTAATGGTATAAATTAGGTTTAGCATTTAGGATTTAATTAGGGTTTGTATTTAGAGTTTTGGGATTAATTAGGGTTTAGTGTTTAATTCGGGTTTGCATTTAGGGTTTAGGATTTGCTTAGGGTTTAGAATTAGGCCTTGTATTTAGGGGTTAGAGTTTTAGGGTTAATGGTAGTTAGTTTTAAGGTTTAGGGTTTAATTAATAGGGTTTGTATTTAGGGTTTAGGGTAATTAGGGTTTAGCGTTTAATTAGGGTTTGTATTTAGGGTTTAGAGTTTAGGATTAATGGTAGTTAGGGTTAGGTTTTAAGGTTAATGATGGTTAGGTTTAGGATTTAGGATTTAATTAGGGTTTGTATTTAGGGTTTAGAGTTTAGGATTAATGGTAGTGAGGGTTAAGGTTTAGGGTATAATTAATAGGATTTATATTTAGTGTTTAGGTTTAGTGGTAGTTAGGTTTAGGGTTTAAAGTTTAATTAGGGTTTGTATTTAGAGTTTAGGGTATAATTAGGGTTTGTATTTAGAAGAGTTTAGGATTAATGGTAGTTAGGGTTAGGGTTTAATTAATAGGGTTTTTATTTAAGGTTTAGGGTTAATGGTAGTTAAGTTTCGGGTTTAGGGTTTAATTAGGGTTTGTATTTAGGATTTAGAATTTAGTATTAACGGTAGTGAGTGTTAGAGTTTAGGGTTTAATTTTAATTTCATAAACTTATGTGATATAATTTCTTTATTAATTTTAATTTTTGAAATTATATATATGGAGAAAATTTCCTAAACTTATATATATTTATGATTGTACCACATATGTAATTATATTCATGTATGTACACACACATACACATTCATGATTGTTCCATGTATATAATTATATTTGTATATACATACATACATATATATATATATATATATATATAAAGTGAAAAAACTGAGCAAATCATAAACATAGCAATTGAATTTCGACTACACTCATATATGGGATGACTGTGTTCATCTGGCTTTGGCGACTGATTTTGTCAATTGAGATTTAGTTGGGTTGCAGTCAAAGTTTAGTTGCTAAGCAGTTGAAATAAAAAAGGTTCATTCAAGTTGCAATTGGAGTTTAGTCGCTCCAGCTACTTTCTTTCTACTTCCCTTATTCTCTACCCGGTTGTCTCACCAATTTCAAACCCAACACTCTCACTCATCTTTCACTCTTATCTCCGTCCTTCATCTCTTTCAACCCTTTTGCTCTCATCTCACTCTCGTCTTTCACACTCATCTTTCATCTCTGTTTGTCACTCCGTCACGACCATTACATCGCAATCCATTCAACTTGCCGGCTCGCCATTTGTCATCTCAACCCACATCGCTGTCTGCTTCTGCCATTTTTTGCCTCGCCATCATCCGCCTTAGTCTCCTCCTCGACCTTGCCACCATCCGCTTCTATCTTGTTGGCCTCGCTACTGTTCACCTCCACCTCCTCCTCTGCCCTAGTCTCCTCAGCCTCCTTCGCCTCTTCTACGTCGGTCTTCTCCAAATCTGAGTTTTAAAATTTTGATTTTTGAAAATTTTGAATTATTGTATTGAAGTTTTTTAATTGTTCTCTGGGTCTAATTTTTTTAATTTTGTTTTTTTTTAATTTTATATTTTGGTATGTATGTTGACTTTTATATTAATGTAAATGTGTTTTATTTAAATTTTAATTTCATCATTTTGTTTATTTTATTTTTAATATTTAAAATAAGACAATATTCATAACAATTTAGTGAAATTATCAATTAAATAACAAATGAAATAAATAATAAATTAAATTAAACAATATTAATTAAACAATAATTATATTACATAGTAATGTTTTTTGTTTGACAAATAAATTCTTATTATAGCAATTGAACATGGTAGTCACTAATATAGTGACTGAATGAGTCAGTTGCAACCCACAATATTATCAACTGATTTTTTACTAAAAGTTTCAGTCGCTTTTTATAATCGAGATACAGTCGTGACAAAATTGTGACTTGAAAGAATGCGACTGTTATCTGTAATAGCAAAACAGTCGCTTTTAACTAATATCACAATTGAAATATGATTGAATTTTCAATCATGATTTTATATCTGTTTTGTTGTGAAATTTCACCCCATAGTTTTTGAATTACAGAGCAATATTTGCACAATTTTTTAAAATCTTTATTATTATTCTATGGGAGATGTTAGGGACAATCACTTTAAAAGTTTAGACTTGACTTTTAGAAATTTCTACTTTTGTAACTTTAGAAGGAGAAATGTGTCAAAAATCAATAGAAATTTACGTCTAAGTAAAAACTGTTAGAATCTCGACTTTAACCTTTGAAATTTAGAAACATTAAGGCTTTATATTTCTACATTATTAGTTAGATTTGCTAGGATTGAGCTAAAAAATGATAGCATGCTGAAAATATATAAATATTTTTTTTTTTTAACTCTTTGTCTCACTTAATTGCTTTCCTTCACTATGAGTTTGATAACATTGTTATCAAAATAAATGTAAGTTTGGATATAGATGAAGAAAATGCTGCAAATATGCAAGTATTGACATAAATGAGAATGACCACTCAAATGATTTAATGACAAAAGAAAAAGATGAAGATATGAAAACATTAAAGATGATAATATTGACACTTCAATTGGGCATGAAGTTCTATGTGTTTCATTAGATTATTGAGATATCCTAAACTTAACATCATGAGTTGTGGATTGAAAAACTTATTTTTCTTGTGTTGTATGTTTACAACATGACACTTTCTTTAGTATTAAAGTATTAGTAAGCAAAAAGGTTATGTTATGTGAACTTCCTAAGATAATTTGGATGGTTATTTCTTTTATCTATTTTTAGAATCTTATGACTATATTTTTTACAGTTGTAAAAAAAATGCTACTCTAGGTAAATACCTAACTTTATTAAGATGATAAGTTACACCCTTCCTAATATCCTAACATATGGCATAAATTTCTTATTCTTACCTTGGTATAATTATTTTTAAAAAAAGAAAAGAGAAAAAAAATTCATCGACCAAATAAAAACAACCAAGTAAATTTTACAAATAGTCTATAACCTTTAACTATCATTATATTTTAGTTTATAAACCTATTAACTATTGTGTTTTAATCCTAAACTTATTAAAATTGTTTTGTTTTGTTCCATCTTCAAATGAAATCCTTTAACTCAGTGTAACTGTCACATACAAACTCTTAAAGTTTTAATTTAAATTTTTTATGAGTATCTCTACATAAATTTAAACTGTATAATATGTTTTTATCAGTCAATAGACAAATTAAATTTATTATATTTTGTTTCTAAATGAAATAAATTCAATTATAGAGATAAAAAACTTATGATTTGAAATAACCGTTAAATGTAAAAAAGTTGTTATATAAATTAAATTTATTGTAAGTCTGTAAGAAAGTTAGCAAATAATTTAAGTTACGATTTAAAAAGTTATTATCAGATAGTTAATTTGAGTTAAAAACTTTATCTAAGGGCCACAATGAAATGTTGTTTAATATATTTATAACCAATATAGAACAGTCAATACATTAACGACTAAAATATAGTGATAATTAAAAGTTATGGATCATCCACATAATTTACCCAAAAATAACCTTAAATTGTGTTTGAGTTTTTTTAATAGATTTAAAGCTACAATAAAATGTTTTTAATAGATTTAGTACCAAACTAGAATAGTCAATAGGTAAGGAACTAAAACAGAACTACAATTAAAGTTATAAATTAACCATCCAATTTACCCAAAAACAACCTCAAATTATTTTTGAGTGCGAAGTACATCGCCCATCAACCTTTTTTTTTTTTATTTTAGTTTTCCAAAGTATTGCCCAATGGGGGAGACTAATCCCTCCATCCATCAACAATATTTTTTTTTTGGGTTTCCCAAGGTATTCTTAGGTGGCAAAGACTAATCTCTCTGAAACATTTTCCATTCACGTTGGATATGTTGTTAGGCTAATTCTTATGTGTGCCCAGCACATGCGTAAGCCAGCTCCCTAAAATTATTTTTTATGAACAATCTAGTCCCTAAAATTTAATCTCTGTCTTATTTCTTTAATCTAGGAAATTAATCAAATTTTGCAAAGCTTCTCTCCTTCTAGTAATTAAAGATTATTGTTAAAATATTTTCAGAGTATCACCAAATTCATATAGCAACCGTAAGACCCGTAGTTTAAGTGAAAAGACAATAAGATTGTGTAAAACGTTGATAGATAGCTGGTAAAGATATTAACACTAATTGATAATTACTAATGGATAAAATATTTAAAAATTATGAGGAATAGAAAATTGAAGAATTCACAAGCTATATTAATTAAAGATGTTGAAAAGAAATTAGGAAATTAAAATATTTCTAAAATAGATAAATGAGATGTTTATAAAAAAGGAACTTTTAATTTCAAAATGACTTATGTCATTAAAGCGGTGGAGAAAACTGTTCCAATAATGGAAAAAGATTTTAAATTTGAACTATTTTCAAAATATATGATCAAGGTTTATCTAAAAAATTATTATAATTATTTTCATGTTGGACTAGTCCAAATTGCTTTAAAACCTTTTACTAGAAATGGTCTAAACACTTTTGTGATAATTACTTTAGGAGATTGTAAACATAATAAATTCTCTAACTCCCTACTAGGCGCTGTTGAATCTAGTCTCTGTGATGGACTAATTTATCTTAATTGTCATACAAACTTCACTATTTCTTTGAAAGACCCTCATATCATGAAAGTCTTAACTGTAAATATCATTACATCTACTTTTGATATGCTAGAAGGATCCCAGAATCTTGCTTTGGTTTATAAAATCTATTATAAAGTAATGATAACACAAATTGAGCCTAAGGCTCTAGGATTTTATATACAAGGATAAACTTTATTATTAAAAGCTAATACCGAAAACAGTCATGCTGTTATTCTAAAACCAATCAAATTGGGAGACATTAAGCTTAAAAAATATGGATTCTCCAAAATAATAAAAAAAAAACATGAAACCTTTAAAACCTCAAGAATTAGAAAGAATTATTGAATATGAAAATGTAGAAGTTGAAATAAGATTTAACAAAGATATGATTACAAAAATTGATTTTTCAGAACTAGAGCAGAAAAGGCTTCCCTCAAGAATTGCTTACAAACCCTCTAGACTTTCATGCTCTTATGTTCTAGAATCTGAACATGAAAAACTTGTAGATGGAATTAGAGAATTAATAGAACAAGTTTCACATCTTGTTTATAAAACTAATCCAGTTGTCTTGGAAAAATTTCATAATTCTGGACAACAAAAAGAAGAAACAAAATATGTATCCATAGGATCTCCTAATCATAGTTTTTTCATATTTTCAATTAAACATTTTAATAGAACCATTTAGGTTTGACCCTTATAATCTAAATGAAGATTTTTGGTTAGAGAAAAATGAGATTAAAATAAAATGATTTTTTGATACTTATACCAAAGAAGACAGAAAAAAATTAAACATGTTTGGTATAAAAAAATAATGATAATTAAGAAGAGTTTGAAATTCTTTGAATGGTTTATTCCGGCTATTGTGCTGGATGAAGAAACTGCATTTGATGTGTTAGAAGAAACTTGGGCTACATATATGACTAAAGATGGAAAAGAAATTACATCTCCACATCCACCTAATACGACGGTCATCATGAAAGAAAAAACTAAAACATTTGCTTCACCTTTCAAAGTTTTTGATGTAGAAAATCTTGAAACTGCTAAGAAACTTGTTGATAAGAAAGATCTCTAAAATATTATGGAATAGAATAATTACACAAACCTTTACCTACAATCTATAGGAAAACAAATGAATAGAATTAAAAAAACTAACTTATTTTTACTTTTACATTTTTTTTTATGAAACTAATTTTATTTGAAAGCCAATATTATGTAAATGCAATAATATATTTAAAAATAAATTTTCATAATGTTGTTAAATTTTTATGAATTTTTCTTTTTTAATGCCTTAAACTAAAAAAATTCATAAAAATTTAGTAAGATTACAAAAATTGAATTTTTAATGGTTTATTGTAACTACATAATATTGGCTTTTAATTAAAATTAATTTCAGGTAAAAATACATAAGAATAACAATAAGTCATTTTAAAGTCAATTGACTTAAGTTAAAACGAATTAGGTGTCAATTTTTTAACCAAAACTTTGGCCAGAAACAACAAAATCCCCAATAAGTTTTCCTAAGAAACTTTCAGAATTCAGATTAAAACCAAATTCTATAATTATTGATTTAGCTGATCAAATAGCTAAACTAATAATCAGATCTGAAAAACCAAAAGAGACTATGGATAAAAATTGAAAGGTTTAGATAAATGTTATTAAAGACAATCCAAATATCCAAGAATTAGTTAATTCCCATCATTCAGAACATGAAACTTTACAATTGAATCATCTTCATTCTGAAGGGGGGAGAATAGCTCCAATTAGAAATACTTCAAGAGTTTGGAATGTGCCTCATCCTTATAGTCTAACAAAACCATCACCAGTGTACATAAGACTAAATAATTATTCTGAACCTTATGCTTTTGCTGGATATAAAGGAGATTCAATAAGGGAATGAAATATAGATGGTTTATAAGAATATCAAATAATAAACGCTATCCAACATATGATTATGTTTGGGATAATTGCTAGAAAAGGAGTTGATAATTTGGACCTAGACATAGCTGAAATGATCATTACTAGTTTTACAATACAGCTAAGAAACTGGTGGGAAAAGTGTCTAACTAAACAAGGTAGAAAAAAAATAAAAAATGCAAGAAAAATGCTCACAGTACAAGATGGAAATCAATTAATCCAAACAAGTGAGCCTGATGTTGTTAATACTTTGCTGTGTACTGTTTATTCTCATTTTGTTGGTGATGCAACAAGTAAAAAAAAGTAGAAATGGTGAATTGTTGTTAAATTTGAAATGTAGGACTTTATCAGATTTAGAATGGTATAAGGATACTTTCCTTACAAAAGTTTATGAAAGAGAAGATTATAGATCTTTTATTTGGAAAGAAAATTTTCATACAAGGGTTACCAAAACACGTTGGTCAATTGGTTATAAATCACATAAAAGAGAAAAATCAAGGTCATCCCAATTTAGAAAACTATACTTATGGCCAAATCATAGCAGAAGTTAAAGAAGTCAGTTTAAAAATGTGCCATAAAATGAAATGACAAAAACATGTAAACAAAAAAAATTAGTGGGAATAAAAGAAATGGGTAGATTATGTTCTCAATTTGGTTATGATATTCCAATGCCATATTCTGAATATGAGCCTAGAAAACAAAGAAAACATAATTCCTATAGAAAATATAGGAGAAGAAAGTTTGAAAGAAAAAATTGGGAAAAGATCAAAGAGTTTACTGGAAATGTGGAAAACCAAAGACATTTTGCCAATAAGTGCAAGACAAGACAAAAAATAAACTCTTTAGAAATAGATGAAGGTTTAAAAAATAGTTTAATACAAATTTTGTTGAATAGTGATAGTGAACCCAAAGAAGTCCAAGAAGAATTAACTTCTAAAAATTCTGAAGATGTAAATGTAATTGGTATTTCTGATAGTTCAAAATTTGAGTTAGAAAGTTGTGGTTTAAATTGTGGTTGTGATTCTTGTCAATTACAAAACACATTTGATGGTCTGCAGTTAAATGTGATTCAGATTAATTCCATTACTAAAGAAGATGAGAAAATCCTAGAAATTGCTAAACAAATTGATGATATAGAATTAAGAAATTTTTTTTTTTGTTTAATTATCTTGATAAAGTTGGTAAGCAAGAAAACCAAACAAATCAAAGTTGAAGAAATTTTAAAAATAAGGTTAATGTACAAGAATTAACCAAGCCTCTTGCATATAGTTTAAATGAAAATTTAAAAAGGATAGACGGGGCACATAATAGTAAAAAAGAACCCACAATAGGAGAATTGAAAGGAGAAATTTCAAAAATAAAGATAGAAATAAAATCTCTAAAAAATAGAATTAAAATTGTAAAACTTCAAAATTTTCAAGGATACTCTCAAGATTTTCCAGAAGATGAGTTAGTTATGGAAAATATGAAAGAATTTAGATTCAAGGCCAAATAGAAAGAAAGAGGGAAAAATATTCCAGAAATAAGTAAAGAAAATAAAGATTTAAAAATAGAATATTTCCAAGAAAAACCTTTACAAATTAATGAAGTCTATTCTATGCCAAATCAAATATTTGCTAATAAAATGACTCTATTAATAAAAAATCAATTCAAATTGGCAACAGTAGTCTTAGTAGACTCAGGAGCCGATAGAAACTGTATTAAGAAATGAATTGTTCCTTACCAATATCTTGATAAGTCTTTTGGATCTATTACTACTGCTAATAAAAAAACTATAACGATAAGGTTTAAACTAACAAATTTTGATGTATGCAATGAACTTATCTGTATTAAACAACATTTTACAATTTTAAACATGAATCAATAGATAATTTTAGGAATTTTATTTCTGGCTTCAATCATGCCTTTTAAAGTAAGTATGAATGGAATTTCTACCAAAAAATTTGGAAAGAAGATTACTTTTGAGTTTACTAAATCACATAGAAGGTCATTACTAGAAGAGTTCAGTATAGATTTAGGAAGAAAATAAAATGTTCTTATGTGTTTACAAGAAGAAGTAAAACACAAAAGTGTTGAAGAAAAATTAGAAGACCAAGAGTTAAGACAAAAAATAGAACATTTTAAGGAATTTCTAGCTAATAAAGTTTATGCTGATATTGTCAATGTTTTTTGGCAAAGAAAAAAACACACTGTGAATCTTCCTTATGAACTAGATTTTAATGAGAAAAACATTCCTACAAGGTCTAGAGCAATCTAAATGCATGAAGAATTAATGACCCACTATAGAAAAGAAATTCAAGACTTGTTGGATAAAAAATTGATTAGAAATAGTTCATCACCATAGAGTTGTTCAGCCTTTTATGTTGTCAAGAATTCAGAAATTGAAAGAGGGGTACCTAGACTGGTAAGCAAGTATAAACCTTTAAATAAAGTTCTTAGATGGATTAGGTATCCACTACTAAATAAGAAAGATTTGTTATCTAGACTTCATAATACTGTGGTATTATCAAAATTTAATATGAAGTCAAGCTACTGGCAAATCTAAATTGCCGAATAAGATACATATAAAACAGGTTTTAATATCCCATTTGGCCATTATAAGTGGAATGTCATGCTTTTTGGGTTGAAGAATGCCTCTTCAGAATTCTAGAAAATTATAAATGAAATTTTTAATCTTTATAATTCTTTTACTGTTGTTTATATTGATGATGTGTTTATGTTTTCTCAATCAATGGATCAACATTGGAAGCACTTAAACAAATTTGTAAAAATAGTAGAAGATGTAGGATTAGTAGTACAAGCAAAGAAGATAGAATTGTTCCAAACTAGAATTAGGTTCTTGGGCTATATAATTCACAAAGGAACAATTAAACCTATTAATAGATCAATAAGTTTTGCTGATAAATTTCCTAATGAAATTAAGGACAATAAACAATTAGAGAGATTTTTAGGAAGCCTATATTATGTTGCAGATTTTTATAAAGATCTTACCAAGGATTGTAAACCTCTGTTTGATAGATTAAAAAACAATCCTCCTGACTAGAGCATAGAACAAACTAAAGCTGTTCAGTTAGTTAAAAAAAGAATAAAAGAAATTTCTTGTGCTAATATTCTTAACCCGAAGCCTTTAAAATTGTTGAAACAGATGCTAGTAATATTGGATATGGTAGAATATTAAAACAGAAAATTGATAATAAAGAACAATTGCTATGGTTTACTTCAGGAGTTTGGAACCAAGCTCAAAAGAATTATGCTACTGTTAAAAAAGAAATTTTGCAATTGTTCTTTGTGTTACAAAATTTAATGAAGATCTTCTCAACAAGAAATTTTTAATTAGAGTTGATTGTAAAGCAGCAAAAGATATTAAAAATTTAGCTTATAAGCAAACTTTTGCTTATTGGCAAGCCATTTTATCTGCTTTCGATTTTGATATTGAGTATATTGCAGGAGAAACCAATTCTCTTTCTAATTTATTGATCAGAGAATTTTTGCAAAGGAGAGAAGATAGCAAAGAATTTGAACAAAAAAAATAAAGCTATTCTCTGTCAAGAATCCAAGGAAAACATGATGCAAACAGAAAGTTGTCTAAAAATGGACATAGAATTAACTAGAGCTCTTTTAGCTCAAAATCATTACCAATGGGAAAATCTTGAAGAAGAAGGAAATACCTCCCAAGAATTAATTCAGAAAAATATAAAATCTAAGGTAGAACCCTTCAAGAAAAGAGATTTTGGGTTTGGCAATGATAATCCATTGCTTTCTCAAAAAAGAATAATATACAGGAATTTTCAAAGAAATTCCCAAGAACTAAAACAGAAGATCATTTCTTCAAGGCCCTCAAAACCTGAAGAAAACTTTATGTACAATTTGGGCATATCAACTGTATTCCAAGAAATAGAAAGAAAATGCTTAATTTCCTCAAAAGATAAAGATTTTAAATATCTTTCAGTTATAGAACTAACAAAATAATACTGGCCTAAACACCAGAATTCTTAATGACAAGTCCAGCAATTCAAGAGGTCTCCGTTATTTGAATTAATATTACAAGAAACTGGTTATCTTTAAATTGAACATAAACCCAGAAGAACTAAGATCACCATTAATCTTAAAAATGGTGATAAAGAACTTTCACAAAAATATATTTTAGAAATTGGAATCTCTTTATTTAAAATATTAAAAGTTACTTTACTCCTTGTCTAGCATGAATTTGGGAAACAAAATGGATAAAGCATCCTTAACCGGTATTTACCCAAGAATATTAGATTTGATAAAATTGAAATACTTGATGATGAAGAAAACCCAAACAAGGATTTCCTGGATGTCAAGCTTATTCAATTTGATCAAGAAGGACAATTCAAAGATAGCAAAATTCATATCTCTGTAATGAAAGAAAGAATCCTGAAGTTTGCCCCGAAGCAATTGCCTCAGAAAGACCAAGAAAGCATCGGATCCTCATTCGACAAGAATGACTCAACAATGTCCCAATAAAAGCATATTTGAGTGACTGCCTTACTTTTCATAAGAAAGTAGAGAGTGTTGGTAGAAACTGACAATAGAAGAAAAGCAACCTGCTAACTGACAATAAATAATTACCTCATTTATCTAATGAAGTGGAGCATTATCTGGCCACTATAAAATAGTCCCATATTCATTTGCTTCCTAATTGGAGAAGGGTTGATAGCCTTATCTTCAAGGCTCAGAAATTCTGCCTATTTAAGGAGGCCTTTCTCCAGTCTCAAGGCATTCGAAAAATTTCATCTCTCTCTCTTTCTTGTAGTCCATATGTTGGACATCTTTCTTATTTCCACTAGAGTTTTCATTCTATTACCTAGTAACTAAGCGGTGTGCTTGTACCTGTACCATAGTGGTGTCAATTCTGTTAAAGCTCAGTCTTCTACTTTAACAATTCAAGTTTGTAGTCTTTCCTGTGTTCTTCCTCTACGTGTGGTAAACTAGTTTTCATTAGTCCTTTGTAAGTTTGTATTTCAAGTTAATAAATGATGTGTATGTGTTTTCTAGTTTATATGCATATGCTTTCATCTATGTTTTATGTTATGTTGTGTTAAAACTATCTTTATGCTTTAGTTTGAACTACATAGGCATTTTAGGTATCAGAGCCACAGATTGTTGTTTTGCTGAATGTTTTGAAACTTTAGGTATTTTGTAAAAACAAGAAAAGTAAAAATCCCAACTTAGAATTTAACGTAGGTGCACGTAACAACTACTCATGTTGTTAAGGGCTTAAGCCCTTACCACTCAGAAGTTGGCGCCCATCAACATCTTTGCAATTGCTCTAACTTCAATCAAGTTTTTAGTTTCCTTTGCATTCGTTTATTGAGGACCTTGATTAGAATGCTTGGATGGATAGAAGTCCTTGCCTTTCTCAAACAAAATTGGTTGGATTTGGCATTTTAAAGCAGATTTAGGCCTCCAAGTTTATTGATTTCCCTTTTTCCTTTGTCGTGTTTTGGGTGATAAGCTTTCTCTAACAGTGGTTAATTAGTGTGCTATTTTTGGTTTCGTCATTTGTGATTTGGGATGTGGCAGAGGGCTAGTGTCCAAATCTTTGAAATTGCTTGCACAGTAGCTAATCATCTAAGCCGAAGTCCTAGAGGCTAGAGCTAATCGAAGTCCTAGAGCTACCCAGTTTATTTTAACTTAAGTCAATTGACTCCAAAATTACTTATTTTTATTCTTACATTATTTTTACCTCAAACTAATTTTAATTAAAAGCCAATATTATGTAGTTGTAATAATTCATTACAAATACAATTTTTGAAATCTTACTAGATTTTTATGAAATTTTCTAATTTAAGGCATAAAAAAATTCATAAAAATTTAACAATATTATGAAATTTTACTTTCAAATGAATTATTGCATCTATATAATAGTGGCTTTCAAATTAAATTAGTTTTAGGCAAAAAAGATGTAAAAGTAAAAATAAGTCAATTGACTTGAATTAAACCAAATTTGCTACTAATCTTATCTCTCACTCTCCCCATCCCCCTGTCTTGTTTTATTTTGAAACCCCTTCTTTTTTAAAATAAATCATGCTATTTTTTTTTTTGTTACTGTTAAAAAAGAAATTTTGCAATTGTTCTTTGTGTTACAAAATTTAATGAAGATATCTTCAACAAGAAATTCTTAATTAGAGTTGATTGTAAAGCAGCAAAAGATGTTTTGCTTAAATATGTTAAAAATTTAGCTTTTAAGCAAACTTTTGCTTGTTGGCAAGCCATTTTATTTGCTTTTGATTTTGATATTGAGTATAATATGGAAGAAACCAATTCTCTTTCTAATTTCTTGACCGGAGATTTTTGCAGATGAGAGAAGATAGCAAAGAATTTGAATAAAAAAAATAAAGCTATTCTCTGTCAAGAATCCAAGGAAGACATGATGGAAATAGAAAGTTGTCTAAAAATGGACACAGAATTAACTAGAGCTTTTTTAGCTCAAAATAATTTCCAATTGGAAAATCTTGAAGAAGAAGGAAATCCATCCCAAGAATTAATTCAGAAAAAGATAAAATCTAAGGGAGAACCCTTCAAGAAAAGAGATTTTGGGTTTGGCAATGATAATTCATTGCTTTCTCAAAAAAGAAGAACATACAGGAATTTCCAAAGAAATTCCCAAGAACTAAAACAAAAGATCATTTCTTCAAGGCCCTCAAAACCTGAAGAAAACTTTATGTACAGTTTGGGCATATCAACTGTATTCCAAGAAATAGAAAGAAAATGCTTAATTTCCTTAAAAAATAAATATTTTAAGTATCTTTCAGTTATATAACTGACAAAATAGTACTGGCCTAAATACTATAATCCTCAGTGACAGGTCCAGCCATTCAAGAGGTCTCCGTTATTTGAATTAATATTACAAAAAACTGGTTATGTTGAAATTGAACATAAACCCAGAAGAACTAAGATCACCATTAATCCTAAAAATGGTGATAAAGAACCTTCACAAAAATATATTTTAGAAATTGGAATCTCTTTATTTAAAATATTAAAAGTTTGGACATTCTCATATTGGGACTATATTAAGGCTTGGGAAGAAGTTTTCCATATTCAGAATAGAGACCATCAACATTCATGGATGGCTCTATTCAAGACCAAGCAAAGAAAATTTTCAAACTGGTTTTATAACTGGTACTTTGGAAAGGGCTTGTTTAGAGACTTTTTCCTAGAATAAGTTATGAAGTGCTTTGAAGGATTATGTATGTTCTAAGAACAATTTCTCCAAAAAATCAAAAGGTGTCATTCTCGGACTTCTTTTTATGGTTATGAACGATATTTTTTAGATCCTTCAATGACATTATGAGAAACAAGAAATGAAATATGACACCCACTTTACTTATTGTCTAGAATGAATTTGGGAAACAAAATGGTGGGATAAAGCATCCTTAACCAGTATTTGCCCAAGAATATTAGATTTGATAAAATTGAAATACTTGATGAAGAAGAAAACCCAAACAAGGATTTCCTGGATGTCAAGCTTATTCAATTTGATCAAGGAGGACAATTCAGAGATAGCAAAATTCCTATCTCTGTAATGAAAAAAAGAATCCTGAAGTCTGCCTATAAGCAATTGTCTCAAAAAGACCAAGAAAGCATCAAATCATCATCCGACAAGAATGACTCAGCAATGCCCCAATAAAAGCATCTTGAAGTGACTGCCTTAATTTTCACAAGAAAGTATAGAGTGTCGGTAGAAACTGACAATAAAAGAAAAACAACTTGCAAACTGACAAGAAACAATTGCCTCCTTTATCTAATGAAGTAGAGCACTATCCGGCCACTATAGAATAGTCCTAGATTCGTTTGCTTCCTAATTGGAAAATACTTTTACTTTAACAATTCAAGTTTGTAGTCTTTCCTGTGTTCTTCCTTAGCGTGTGGTAAACTAGTTTTCATTAGTCCTTTGTAAGTTTGTATTTCAAGTTAATAAATGATGTGTATGCGTTTTCTAGTTTATATGCATATGCTTTCATCTATGTTTTATGTTATGTTGTGTTAAAACTATCTTTATGCTTTAGTTTGAACAACATAGGCATTTTTGGTATCAGAGCCACGAATTGTTGTTTTGCTGAATGTTTTGAAACTTTAGATACTTTGTAAAAATAAGAAAAGTAAAAACCCCAACTTAGAATTTAATGTAGGTGCACATAACAACTACTCATGTTGTTAAGGGCTTAAGCCCTTACCACTTAGAAGTTGGCTTCCATCAACAGCTTTGTAATTGCTCTAACTTCAATCAAGTTTTTAGTTTCCTTTGCGTTCGTTTATTGAGGACCTCGATTAGAATGCTTGGATGGATAGAAGTCCTTGCCTTTCTCAAACAAAATTGGTTGGATTTGGCATTTTAAAGCAGATTTAGACCTCCAAGTTTATTGATTTCCCTTTTTCCATTGCCGTGTTTTGGGGTGATAAGCTTTCTCTAACAGTGGTTAATTAGTGTGCTATTTTGGGTTTCGTCATTTGTGATTTGGGATGTGGCAGAGGGCCGGTGTCCAAATCTTTGAGATTGCTTGCACAATAGCTAATCATCTAAGCTGAAGTCCTAAAGGCTAGAGCTAATTGAAGTCCTAGAGCTACCTAGTTCATTTTAACTTAAATCAATTGACTCCAAAATTACTTATTTTTATTCTTACATATTTTTTACCTAAAACTAATTTTAATTAAAAGCCAATACTATGTAGTTGAAATAATCCATTAAAAATACAATTTTTGAAATCTTACTAAATTTTTCTAATTTAAGGCATCAAAAAAGAAAAATTCATAAAAATTTAACAATATTATGAAAATTTACTTTCAAATGAATTATTGCATCTATATAATAGTGGTTTTCAAATGAAATTGGTTTTAGGCAAAAAAGATGTGAAAGTAAAAAAAAGTCAGTTGACTTGAATTAAAACAAATTTGTTACTAATTTTATCTCTCACTCTCCCCATCCCCCTGTCTTGTTTTATTTTGAAACCCCCTTCTTTTTAAAATAACTCATGCTATTCTTCTTTTTTTTTTTTTGTTTCAAAAGGAATTGTTACCAAAAAAAAAAAATAGCACGGGTCATTAGGCAACCTCAACCAATTAAGATTAGGTCCTTTAGCCATTAGGGTAGTGATGAACCATAAAATAAAATAAGAGAATATGAAGTAGGAGAACGAGTCAGAGAAGCCTCGGAAACGTATTGGGCAAAATTTTGAATATAAAAGCATTTCCTAAATGGAGTCAATATCCACATTATGTTATAAGTGAATAATGTTTTGTGTGTGTGTTTGTTGTGGGGAGGATACAGAGCTCCCAAGGGACAATAGGCAAATGTGGATTTTAGCTTTGACCAAGTAAAGCTAATCATCTAAGCATTAAGGTGACAAGCTTAGAAATGCCTTTTAGGTGAACAAGTTGTCGGCTTGCCGGTTGTTGTTATAGTATCTTGTTTCTTTTTTCCTTTTTATGGGGGGTGGGCGGGTTTGTTTTTATAGGCTTATTGTTTGTTATTTTTCTTTTTTTAACACAGATAGCTTAAGAAACTTGACGACAAAACAAGCGTGAGATCCGTAATCACGGAGATAGAAAGGTGAGTTCCATGTGATGTGGAGGGCCAATTCAGTGAATAGAAAAATAGGTACAAAATACAGATCTCCATGCCCGCACTTAATGCCTAGGCATTGGCGCATTGAAGGCTGGGAAGGGCGAGAGCGCAAGAACAATAAACGGATTGATTGGGACTCCCCTCCCACACTTTGAAATCAATCAATAATAATAACAATCAGCAAAACCGCTGCTGCCAATTCTTTCTATTCACAACCCATCTTCCTAATCTATCTTTACAACAACAAAACACAACCCCCGTACGTGTTCAGTTCTGAAGCTGAGGCTGCTACAGAGAATCTACTACATCATCAATCAGCAGGCTGTCGACCTGCACAGATACTTGTGCTGCTGCTGGCCGTGGCACTCTGCGTGGCACCCTCGCGCCTTGTCTCGGAGCTCTTGGAACGCCCTCATCGTTTCCACGTCGAAACCGCCTGCAAACTGGAAATGAAGAAAAGCATATGAACAATGTACTAGAAAGCATTGCAAATGGTGTTGTGGTGTGACAGTGTGACACTTACCTGATGTACACGGAATGCAAATCTAACCCCTTGAACTATCAGCTCCTCTTCTTCGGGACCACCACCGACCGATTCAAGGGCCGCAGACACCCGCTTCATGTACTTCTTTGCCAGCTTCACCGACGCTAGCTTGATCTGCAATAATTCCATCACTCAATTGTAAGCAATCAATGTGCTACGAACGTGGACACTTCGTTTCCTTCTAAATCATTTCCATTCTCGGCTAAACCAAACAAAGGGCATGAATGCATAATGTACCACAAAAATTAGGGACCAGCGGAGTAATTTGTCCCCTATAAGTGCATAATCCAAAGTGTTTTCCTAGCATGGAAATAATCCAAAGCTAGTTTAGTAGAGCGAGAGAGACTAAAGTAACATGTGGGCACGTACGTGTAGGGTCAAACGGGAAGATCCAAGGAAGAAGCATCCAAGTAGATATGTCTAGAGATCTGGGTGCTCACATTTGCCCATACGAGCATGCGCATGGAAGATGGGATTTAACTACTAGAATTCCCTTGTCCGTGAGGCTACCGACCCTGGTTAGAGACTATTATATGGTAGTACTATTCTATGTTATTGAAGTTCCAAGATCTACACAAGCAGGTGATTGGAGGATGTGCACCTAAGTTCTGTGGGCGAATTTACGGGTGAGATTTACAGGCTTAGGTGTTTTCTGTAAATATTCCAGGTAATTTCCTAGCATGGAAATAATCCAAAGCTAGTTTAGTAGAGCGAGAGAGACTAAAGTAACATGTGGGCACGTACGTGTAGGGTCAAACGGGAAGATCCAAGGAAGAAGCATCCAAGTAGATATGTCTAGAGATCTGGGTGCTCACATTTGCCCATACGAGCATGCGCATGGAAGATGGGATTTAACTACTAGAATTCCCTTGTCCGTGAGGCTACCGACCCTGGTTAGAGACTATTGTATGGTAGTACTATTCTATGTTATTGAAGTTCCAAGATCTACACAAGCAGGTGATTGGAGGATGTGCACCTAAGTTCTGTGGGCGAATTTACGGGTGAGATTTACAGGCTTAGGTGTTTTCTGTAAATATTCCAGGTAATGTGACAGGGCATATTTATAGAACCTATCTATCTGTTACCAATAAGCAACCATGTCTAATGAATTTTGCAGAGGACATTTATGTTGATGAGAGAAATCAATACCTGGCTCACGATTCCTGTGTCAAGCATCCAATCCATGGGGATATTGAATCCTCTGTACCGGTTGGCCGCGGATTCTCTCATTCTCGAGAGATTGTACACCCCATGTTCTAGCCTGTCGTTTAATGTTGGTAGTTTATGAGAAAAACAGGTTTATGAAGTAACTGAAGGCACTGAAGGCATGAGATTTATGAGTTCTGTTCTCTTACTTCTCGAGTAAAGCCTGCATCTTTTTGAGGGCTGAACCACAAGGCTGCCGGTCCACATCACGAAAGGACGAAGCTTCGGCCTCAAGTTTCCGGAGATCACAATATCCGAATGCTGCTTCACGCAAAGCATCGGCCTTCTGCTCCGGCCACTCAAAGTGTTTAAGGACCGCTCTTTCGTCCACCTATCCAGCAAACAAGACAAGAACAAACTTATAACACCAACAAATCTGGGAACAAAAACCAGCAAAAGGGCTCCAATTAGAAGCAAGGTTTATGTACCAAGTAGGAAAGTTCGTCGTCGAGCCATTTGACAAAAGGCACAACATCCTCTATGCTTGTAAATGCAGCATTCTCAACTTCTTTGATCAGAAACCTTATGAAGTCTCCCTGTGTTTCCACATCTGTTTTTATCTGCATAATCACACAGATTTAGAATTGGCATTAGTTAATCCCATAGGATTGGGATTAGTATTAGTAACTTAGTAACTAATCTTAAAAAAAAAACCACTTGCAATCAACTAGTATTCAGAAATCAACCAAGTAATCTAATGATCAAACTCAGGTAAGGAAAATAAAAAAGGGTAATTTCCAAAGTTGCCACCGAAGTTTAAGAAATTATGCAATCAAAACCAGGACCGCTCAAAAATTAAATCCCCCACATGGAATCAGAACAGTGTCTTATTCTTAGAAAGAAACAAATAAACGCAAAAGCAACAGAAAAGCAATAAAGCCGCTCAGCGACTCGTCACTGTCACTGAAACTGGCAATGCTACAAGCTGCAGTGGCAGTTTCGTAAATATTGGGAAAGGTCGACCCTAACCAGAAGCAGAGCACATACCGCGAGCAGATGGGCTGAACGATTTTCAATTTCTCCGATCATGTCGCGCGCATTGCCGTTCGCCGGCAATACCTCTGGCACGCTTCCTCCGGCGGACTCCCTCCGGGAATCCCTCCGCATTAGTGAATGGTAGAACTCCACTACTTCCGGAATTCTCCTCACCTTCGCCGCCGCCGGTCTAATCCCGTTCGGGGGCGGAGGAGGAGGTGGAGGAGCAGACACCTTCACCGGAGGGACATTTTTAGCCACAATAGGTGGTGGCGGAGGAGGCGGAGGCGGCAGCGTTTTAGACGAAATTGGTGGGAGCGGCGGCGGCGGAGGGACCGTTATCTCCACGAAAGCTGGGCCGTCCTCTGAGTCGCTCGAATCACTGGAGGAAGCTGGTTTCGACGGTAACGATACAGATGACGACGGTCTAGGCGGGGGCTTTGGAACCCTAGGGGCGCGAGATCTGAGATTGGACAGAGTCGATTCGGCGAGTTCATCCGAGTTGCAACGGGAGTGCCTCGGTCTTTCTATCTCCGCTTCGTTTCTATGATTTTCGTGGTTCGAACAGAAATCTAAGGATTTACTGTTCGTCGTCTTCAAGCTTTTTATCAGATTGGACTTCACGCTAAGTTCAACTAAACCCTGAAACCTCTGCGACGAAGAAAGCTCGTCGCTGTCCGCAGCAGAGCCACCGCGCTCTGACGAACACGACGGAGTTTTCCTCAGTTGTGAAATCTCGGATTCCAGTTCCAAAACTTTTCTCTTGTGTTCCATTTTCAGTTCCGAAATCGTCTCTTCGTTTTCTCGCAGTTTTTTCTCGTTTTCCTTCGTCAGTACTGAAATGTTCGCTTCTGTTTCCTGCAACTTCTTCTCGCATTCCTCTTTTTCTGTCTCAACTCTCTCGAGTTCCGTTCTTAACCTCTCGTTCTTGAATCTCAAACTTTCGATCTCCGCAGAGGCTCGCTCCAGCTCTTTATCTTTCGTGGCGATCTCATTCTCGAGCGCCGGCAGAATAGAGACGGACTCTTTGAGAAGCTTGTGTTCAAGAAGCTCGGTCTTGAGCCGCGACTCCCTGTCCCGGAGCTCCTCCACGAGACGCAGAAGCTCGGCGACGTCCGGCGGGCGGGGCTGCACCTGGGCAGAGGAACGCGGGAAGTAGACGCCGAATGAGCGCGAGAATGAAGATTTCTGGGCGCTGCTCTTGGACGCCGAACTCGACGACGGCAATGGCGGTGTCTCCTCCTTGCCTCTGCCCGGCGACTTCTGCAGACCCATCGCCTTCCTCATGGCCTTTCCAGCTACCATCGAGAAAGGTCTATAAAACTAGTAAATCTCTCTGCAAAACTTTTGCGCCCGCTGGTTCCTGGTCTCAAAAGATCGAAGCAATACAAAACTGTCGACGTCTGAAACAGATAAGAACTAGAGAGAGAAAGAGACAGATGAAGAGAGGGAGAGAGGGAGGGAAGTGAGTCTGAACTAAAGGTAAGAGGGAAAGGCACAGGAATCGAGGAACGGTCTTCTGGGTCTGGAATCCTGTTTGAAACTGGCAAGAAAAAGAAAATTCGAAAATTGAATTTGGTTGCTAGTACTTAGTAGGATTCCTGAAGCTCGTTGGAATCGAGAGAGCCGGTGAAGTCGCGTGGGGAGTGGTGCGCGTGGGGGAAAGGAAGTGGTTTATGAGAACTAAAACGAGGGTTTTGTTTGGTTGATAAATACGGGAGAGCAAAGTGACAGAGAAACAGACACTAAATTCAGGAACAGAAAATTGCCTCCAACGGTCGGCTCGATTTCTCGCTTCAACCTGAATTGAACGGGCTTTAATTTGTACGGACATTTTGAACTGGTTAATTAGCTCTCTTTTCCTTTTTTTTTTTTTTTACATATAAACATTATTACAGGTATATAAATATTGGGGAGATCTTAAAAAATAAGAACTAGGAAATGACTTTTTTCGAAACAAAAAAATACAACCAAACTAACATTATAATGATATCATATGTGAAAAAGTGGTGAAATCGGGAGTTTAATCTCAATTTCACGTACCCCTTTAACTATTTTGCTAGGAAGATGGTACGGTTAATTAATTCTCAAGTAGGTCTTTTAGAGAGTCAAATCATAATTTCTTGGGTCACAAGTCAAAGCCCCTGAGGGATAATCTAATTTAATTTTGGTTGAAACTTGAAAGTCAGAGTTTGGAGAGGCATCAAGCTTCTTTTAATTCTTGTTCTAACTTCGTCCGAAATTTCTGTGTGATTTCGTTGCTTTCGTTTAAGTGAAAAGGCCTGCGACAACAAGAATTTGGAGGTCAAATGAAATTATATATAATTTTATGAAATTATGCTTACTAACTAATTGCATCGTCTAAATTTAAGTGAGTCTTGCACAAAAATTTTATCCATTAGTAGCGAAATTTTGTATCATATTGACTACATATGTACTGTTACCCTATCAAATTTCTTCTCGTTTTGCCTAGGGGAAGAAATTTTTTTCCTTCAAATCGTTGAAATGTAAACATTTACTCCCTTCGGTCCTGATTTGATTGACCATTTATTATTATTTTTTACTTAAATTAGATTTGAATTTAATTATAATATTATTTTATAAAAAATTAAAAAAATTATATTTAAAAGTTAACAACGTACATTTTTTATTTGTGGATATAAATTTTAAATTCACATATTAAAATGCTCAATTATAAATTACTACTCCCTACATCTCAAGTTGTTTGCATCATTTTGGTTTTCTTTACTTAAGTTTAACTTAAATTTATTTATATTATTATTTACTAAAATTTTTTAAAAAATTTATAGTTGAAAACTACATGATTTATAGTCTTTAAAAACACTGTTTTTAAAAAACATTTAGTAAATACTAATATAAATAAATTTTTAAGTCAAACTTAAATAAAAAACTGAAGTGGTACAAATAACTTGAGACAAAGGTACCACTATACATAGTTTATGGATCAGAGAAATTATGGTAGACACAACTATTTTTATTCTCAATTCTCTAATTCATCTTTAATCTTTGTTTTCAATATTAGGAGTGAGTATTATTTGGACAAAACAGAAAAATCAAAAAGTTTAATTATATTTAGATAAAATAATCCAATTTCTTCTTTAGTTCATCAGTTTAGACCAAAACTGAATTTCATGTTCAGTTATCGGATTGATTATTGGATCATATACTTAAAATCAAATAAACCAAATAGTAATATATATTTTACCATTATTTATAATGACTCTACTTATATAAATTTATTTCCTACTAATTATGGACTATATGTTATCTATCCTTCTTTTATTTTGGGTATAAGAGGTAAAAAGTTTAATATTTATCTTATGTTTTCATTTATTATATATCTAGGTTTTAGACAGAAGAACCGAATAAACTAAATTAAATACACCAAAATGTAATTCTGGATCGTTCAGATTAGTTCTGGCATGTAATTCAGATAATTTGGATACAATTTATAAAAACCAAATATGGTTCGAACTATAATTTTTAAAATGGTTTCAAAATGAAATCAACCGAATGCTCACCACTATTCAACATTAGCTTTGGAAAAGCAAAGATAGAAAAGAAAGGAACAAGAACAAAAAAAATGAATATGTACTCTTTAACTAAACTAAAACCCAAATTAGACCAATTGTCAAGCCCACACTACAGGCCATTGTATTGTTGTATCTTTCATAATCCCTTATGTCCACATGGTCCATGTTACCTAGCCCAAATTCTTTCTTGGCCCCTATATGTATCTCCCAAATGGAGGCAGCCTTTGGCATCCCGCCACAAATATCACCTTGTATCCCATCCTGATCCTTTTAAGAAATTGGTGGATCCCATATCCAGTGCCAAATCCAACTTAATTTTTTAAAGAGAAAAAGGGATAATTTTGCCACAAAAGTATATGACTCAGAGTAGTTTTTACATTAAAGTTTTATCCCAGAGAAATTTTCTATTAATATTTTAAAAATGGGCATATTTGCCACCAATGTTTTGGAATATGGGGATATTTATCACTATGGCAGTTAACAGTGAGAATATTTCATCAGAGTGGGGGTAAGTTGGATAATCCGCCACCACTTCAGCTAATATGTTTTTTGAAACGGGCATATTTGTCATTAATGTTTTTTAAACGGGCAGTTTTTGTTGGAATTCTTGGCGCACCAAGATCCTTTTAAGATAGGATTTGAGCTCATTGAGCTAACTCTAGCTTGAACAGCTATCTAAGGTAGCTAAAAGTAGCTCCCTTTAGCTTAAGTCAGCTCACTTCAGCTATAAGTAGCTCAAAGTAGCTGCACTTCAGCTCAAGTTAGCTCAAGTCAGCTCACTTCAGCTTCTGGTAGCTGAATGTAGCTGCACTTCAGGTCAAGTCAGCTCACTTCAGCTATAAGTAGCTCAAAGTAGCTGCACTTCAGCTCAAGTTAGCTCAAGTCAGCTCATTTCAGCTTCTGGTAGCTGAATGTAGCTGCACTTCAGGTCAAGTCAGCTCACTTCAGCTATAAGTAGCTCAAAGTAGCAGGACTTCAGCTCAAGTTAGCTCAAGTCAGCTCAAGTCAGCTCACTTCATTTTTTGGTAGCTGAATGTAGCTGGACTTCAGTTCACTTCAGCTGAGAGTAGCTAACTCCAACTCAAGGGCAGTTCAGGGAACTAGACCTTAGTTCATGGAGCTTGATTGGAGCTCAGAGGAGCTCAATGGTGCATAAGTAGCATAGTGAGCTAGCTTTGTGCCAGCTCACCTTGCTTTTAGCTCAAAACCACCAAGAGACACATCTTTTGTGTAAAGGTATGTCTCTTCATCAAAAGAGATGACTATTGGCTAAAAGAACATGTCTTTTCATCCAAAGGAAGTGTTCCTTGAGTGAAAAGACATGTATATTCGGCCATGAGGGTGGTTGGGGTGGTTATTGCACTAAGAATGATGTCCTATGACTTCAAAGGACATGTATATTCGACCATAAGGTAGTTATGGGGTGGTTATAGGCCAAAGGAAGTGTTCCTTGGCTAAAAAGACATGTATTTTCGCCATAAGGTAGTTATGGGGTGGTTATAGGCCAAAGGAAATGTTCCTTGGCTAAAAGACATGTATTTTCGCCACCATACATGACCCTTAGCCAAAGGAAGTGTTCTTTGGCTTAAAAGACACTTTTCTTGGTGTAAAGGTGTGCCTTTTGGTCATCTATAAATAGCCTTTAGAGGCTAGCCATTTTAAGCACGAATTTGCACTCCATTTGCTCCATTTTCTTGAGAGAAAATTGTTCTCCTCCTATTTTCTTTAAAGGCCGAAATATTAAACACTTCTTGAGAGCATTTTGGGTGGATTTACATAGAGATTATTCATCTCTATTTCAAGCTTCAGGGCGCTCCTCTAAGATCAAGTTCTCCCTCAAGTTTTTTCGCTAAAGATAACCAAGAAGAAAGGTGCACATCTTTTCTTCATTTAGTAGCATGTTAGGTTTCATTTTCGTATATTCTTAGTAGCATGCTAGGATTTATTTAACACAACTTGTATGTGATCTTGATATGTTATATAATATGTTATGCATGCCTATATCCATGTTGAATTCAAATGAACAAATATGCATGTGGCATATACATGAGTAGATAACATAAAAGTATGTTATCATAAGATCATAAGATCCTGAAATCTTCAGTTTTGCCATCAATGTTTTCGAAACGAATATATTTGGCATCAAAGTTTTGACACCGGTGATGGTAATGACATTCAAAAAAGGTGAACAAAGTGGGAGCTTGTCCAATTATAACAGATTGTGCACGAGACATGACAAATAACAATTGGCCAGTAATCATGGTGGTCAAACAACAATTTCTCAGTAATTAATGCTGTTGGAATTGACCAAATCTATGAGTTTGGGTTACTGTAGTTAGGTCTAAGGCTAAGGCTGAGAGTGTAGAGGTTGTGTCGGTGAGTTGAAGGGAAATCGTAGTGGAAGAATTCATCAGTGTACTTCTCTGACCTTCAATTTCCAGGGTGATGCCCCGCAACATCTTCGTCAGGTCACATGGTGTGACCGAGAGGGACTTTTGATGTGGAGGAACGCCCGAAGTGTAGGTTTCCCAAGGGGGTGCGCCTGAAATGCCCGGAAAACAGGGGTTAGGAGGTCCCCGGAGTCTTTTTCCGGGGAGGAGCCTCTGACGCCCAAGTTAGTGTTTTGAAGGTGGAGAGGGAATGCAGAGGGCAAGAGATTCTTGCCTGTGGCGTTTCCTTTTCAGGGAGGAGGAGAGGGATCCTTTGCTAAGACCATTTCCCTGGTATATATAGGGGGAGGAAGCCCGTTCAGATCGTGACACGTGTTCGGTCAGATGTAATTTGTCCTTCCTGGGCGTGGGGGCCTCCAGCCGTTTATAGGCTCCTTGGGCCATGGGCTAGGACTAGCCCTATATGACAAGATGTAGGCAGCGTCGGTGTGTCAGAGCACATACGGGGGTGGCGTGTAGCGTGTGCGGGCGACATGTCAGAGACTTCTTAGATGCTTCTGCCGTACGCCCCGAGGTCCCTTTGGTTGAAGTCACCCTTCGGGGTGAAGGGCATTTTCCTGGAGTCGTACTGGTAGTTCGGGGGATCCCCTAGCTCTGAAATTACTCCTTCGGGGGGATTTTCTTTTGCCGATGGTGGCTGGTCCTTCTCCCCTAAAGTCAGTTCGGTCACCTTTCCGAGGGAGGTAATAGGCTAGTTCTTAAGGTCGGTACTGTCATTCTCAAAGTTGTTGTCGGACTCCCTCCTTTCTAAGGTCGGTATTGGCGTTCCTCGTTAGTGATGCCAGATTTTCCAGAGCATAGTGCTTGGTCGAGGCCCTCAGGCGATGGGGGCGATAGCACTTTGGCTATCACATGCCCTCCTTCGGAAAGCCGGAGTGTAGACTTCGGCTAGTGGCAATAATGAGGACGCTTATCAGGACTTCGGAATATGACGTTCGCAAAGAAGGCACCTCACCACCAGGAGACGAGCTTCATCCAGACAGGTGTCACCTGTCTGCCCTTTGGTGTTCTCGAGATACCCAATCTCTTTGCTTTCACTGCCGCAGGTCAGTGGACCGTCGCGTCTCGAAACTAGGCGTGTCAGTCTAGAGCAGCGTGCCCGAATTTTTGGGATGTCAGAAAACGCGTCCTAGTTTCTTGTGACGGGCGAAATGTGGCAGGCGCTGGTTAGGGACGGTCACGTCGGTTGCGGCAGGCACGCCTTTTCGTGCACGAAGGGTAATAATGACGGCGCTTCACCTTCGCGGAGCAATTATGACGTCGATTCGGCTACCCTTCCTCGGGCTATATATAGGTCTCCCTCCGTCATAACCTTCATTTGCTTTTACTTTGCTCTCGCTTCGCTCTCGTCTGCTTTCGTGTCTTTCCTCCCTTCTTTGCGACGGCGTTAACGACGGTGCGATTTCCAGCCAGTTTTCACGACGCCGTCCTCAAACCCAGATTTTGGCAAGACTTTTGGTGGGTTGTAGCTCTAGAAGTCCTTCGGTTCCTTCCCTTTCTGTTTTCCCTATCTTTCCCGAAGTCTTTTCATTCTTTTTCCGAGGTCATTTTTCTTTGACTGACCATGTCTTCACCCGTCCCCTTTATGTCTATCGATTTTCTCCCCGAGAGCTGGCATCCTCTCACGTCTCACCCTTGTTGCTCCACCTCGGCGAAGTTAGAAAAGTGGACAACAAAATTTTTCCTCCCTTCCTACGCCGTCACAAGGTTACCTCGTCCCGGTCATTTTAGTTTTATGAACCGCCGTGACGAGGTTACCGTTTTTCGAGCCCAACTAAAGGCCGGACTTTGGTTTCTTCTCACAAGGATGATTTGCAACTTTTGCCAATTCCATGGTATAGCCGTGAATCAGTTTCCTCCGAACTTGTATTGCTATTTCAATGCCTTCTTCTGCATGTGCGGGGTCTTCGGAATAGAGCCTCATTTTATCCTGTTCATGCAGTACAACAAGCTTTATCGGGTTCCGAAGGGTGGCTTTTATTTCATGCTACCTCGGGGATCTGGGAGCAAAAAGTTCATGTTCACCTTCGCTACTAAGGATAGTTGGCAATGGTGGCAAAGGAAGTTCTTCTTCCTAAAGATGGTGGAGGCCTGGTCGTATGTCCCGACCAAGTGGGCTCGCAGAAAGCTGAAGACGGATGTCGTGGACCCCAAGAAGCTGCTAACTTCCGAGTTAGCGGCGAGGTTTGCGGACTTCGACAGACGTATCCGTGCTATCGCCGACTGGGATACCGAGGTCCCTCCATGCTCCCTCTACCCCTTCCCCATAAACTGGAGGCTCATGACTGAGGAGGTCCTTCGGGAGTTGGCTGGTGAAGCTCCTTCGGGGGGAGTTCACTTACGAGGCCTTTTTTGAAAGTAAGTTTCCTTTCAAAGTTTTCAGTATAAGTATCTGTCTGGACTCACACTAATGTTTTCCTTCTTTTTCAAAGATGGGCGACGAGTCTGCTGCCTACTATAAGTCCCTCTTTCTCGGCCAAGCCGAAAAGGGGGAACAAACGAAGAAAGGCGCCTCCCGAAAGCGCAAGACTACTGGGAGCGGACTGTCTTCGGCCAAGAAGGCGAAGAAGGACATCCTTCTTCCACCCCTGGAAGATGTGGCAGAGGTCGACAGTGAGCCTGAAACTCCCGTCGAGGTTCCTGCCGGGTGGCCATTGTTGCTGCTTCTTTGAGCCCCGCCACGTCGGTGGATCTTTTGGGCTCTTTGGTAAGAGGTCTCTCTGCCGAGGAGTTGGAGAAACGCCGAAGGGACAAAGGCAAACATATCCCTGCCGACGTGGAGAAGGTTCGGGACTCCGATGAAGACGTCGCCCAGGTGGCGCCAGGTTTGTCCCTTATCCCCCTTTTTAGCACTTGTAGTCTTATAGCTTTCATACTTAAGGATTTTCGCCTGATGAGACGTATGCTTCTTATTTTGCAAAGGAACTTGCGCTCTTAGATTGGATGGTTGAATATGCCCGAAGGCAGGCTCTTCGGGATTTCCACGTCCCGAAGGACAAGGTTCCAAGGGAGCCGTTCTGGTCTTTCACGGAGGACATGAATCTGTTCTCCGAGGATTGCCGCGAGATGGCTCCCCAGATGGCGAGGGGCGTGCTTACTCAGGCTTCCTTCAAGGCAATTGCCGAGGAATGCCCCACCGAGGATGCCCTTGCCGCCAAGGTGTCTGAGCATGCTGCCCAGGTAGTTTTTTAGGCCTCTTCATTTTCCCTTCCACTTTTTGTCTAAGTATTTTGGATTTCCTTATGCGAATTTGACTGAATACCCTATCTTTGTTCGCAGCTTTTGGGGTATAGTGGATACCTTCGAGCCCGGGTGGCGAAGCTATCTTCGGCCCGAGCTTGGGCCGAAGGTAAACTGGAGAAGGCCAGGGTCTTCTGTGCTAGCTCTGTTGTTAAGAATGCCGAGTTGAGCCGAATAGCCAGGGAGGAGGTCGCTAACTTCAGGAGGAATTCTTGAAGGGCCAGGAAGAGCTCTTGAAGGATTTCTCCAAAAAGATGTCCGACCTTAGGCAGAAGGTTGTGAGTCTGACCTCGGCCAACAAGGCCATTCAAAAGAAGAAGGAAGAAGGTTCTGCTCTCCTGGCGAAGGCGCTTGATGACAAAGCTGAGCTTCAAGCCAAGGTCGATTTGCTGAAGAAGGATTCAAAGAAGAAGAAGAAGATAAAGAAGCTGGAGAAGGAGGTTGCCAAGCTTCAAAGCGAGGTAGAAGACTTGGACGTTGAGAAAGAAAAGGCCATTCAGGCGACCAAGGTTGCCTTTCAGGATGGTTTTTGCCTAGCTCAGCATCAAGTTCTGAAGAAGTACCCATACCTCGACGTCTCCTTCTTCGCTGGCCTAGACATTCCCTAGGAGCCTCGGTGGACTTGGTCAAAGATTGAATACCTTAACCTGCCATTCGCCCCTCCTCCAGCACCGAAGGCGCCGGCCAAGGACGCAGGAGTTGGAGCTTCCAAAGACGTCGGGGTCCTTTAGTTGTTCTAGGACTTTTGTCTTCTTCTTTTTCCTTGTAATTTTTCTCATTGTAACTTTTTCCTTGTTCAAAGGCCTTTTTCAATAAATTTTCCTTCCTTCATAATTTGGTTAATTCCTTTGAGCAATATTTTTGTTTCCCAGTTGTCCCGACCACTTTCGGTCGAGGGACTTCGGAAACGTATGCTTTATTCGCTTCATCGGTCAACCTTTGGGTCAATGCTCGTTGTTGATGAACTCCCTTAGGCAAATTTTAGCCTGCCTTCGTTGGCCATACTTGATAGCCTTCACCCATTTTTAGGCATATAACCTCATGAATTTCAGAAGGAAAATGTGACATTCGAGAGTGTATGTTTCAGCTTTGTTCGGCGAGTACTCTCAGATGGGAGAAAACTTTTGTACTTTAGAAAAAATTTCTAACTCGTACTATTTTTCATCAAAAATTCTAAGTACAGAATTTTTTTAAGGCATCCGAGTGCCATGTGTTTTTCATTTCTCCCCTTTGGGTGTCGCCAAGCTTGTATACTTCCTTGCAAACTTCGTCAAGGACCAAGTAAGGCCGTTCCCAGTTCACCCGAAGCACCCATTAGGAAGGTCTTCGGGGCTCAAATTCAGCCTTTCGGAGAACTTTCCTTATTCCTTTCAACCTAACGTGCAGGTTTACGGATGTGGCCACTCTTTGCTGAAAGGCTTTCCTTCTGAGTTCGGCCACCTCTCTATGTTCGTCCACCAGATCGAGCTTAGTTTTCAATCCGAGGTCATTCCCTTTTTCGTCGAACACTTATATTCTAATTGATGGCCGCACTACTTCGACAGGGATAATGGCCTCTGTGCCGAAGACGAGTGAAAAAGGTGTTTCCCCCGTGGCCCTTCGGGGTGTCGTCCGATAACTCCAGAGCACACTAGGAAGTTCTCCTGGCCATTTTCCCTTTGCTTCTCCCAACCTCTTTTTCAGACTCTCTTTTATGGTTCTGTTGGATACCTCTACTTGTCCGTTGATCTAGGGATGAGCTACCGAGGCGAAGTGCATTTTTACTCCGAGGTTGGTGATGAATTCTTGGAACCCCTTGTTTGTGAACTGGGAACCATTATCGGCCACTATCACTCTTGGTATGCCAATCCTGCATATAATGTTTTTCCAGACGAACTTTTGTATATCCTTTGCCGAAATAGTTGTTAGGGGTTCTGCCTCGATCCACTTAGTGAAGTAATCCACTGCCACCACACAGAACTTCACTCCTCCGGGTGCTGTAAGAAGTGGCCCAATAAGATCTATGGCCCACACTGCAAAGGGACAAGGGTAATCTGCTGAGGTTATTAACTCCGAGGGGAGTCTTTGGATACTGGCGTGTCTTTGGCAATTGTCACACTTTTGAACGAACTGCCTTGCGTCCTTTCTCAAGGTAGGCCAGAAGTATCCTTGGCGTAGTATTACTCCCGCCAAGGCGTCAGTTCCGATATGGGAACCACAAACCCCCTCATGGACCTCTTTGAGAACCATCCTAGCGTCTTCTTCACTGACATACCTTTGCAATGGATTCGCATACCCTTGCCGGTATAATTCTTTCCCAATTAGAAAATATCGTCCGAAACGTTTTCGCACCTTCAGTGCCATGTGAGGATCTTCGGGGAGCTCTTCAGTTGCAAGATACCTCTTTATAAGATCTTTCCACCCTTGGCCCGAGGTTGCTATGGTTAGCGTCACTATGGTCGGTTGGCTTAACACTTCAGTGAACCTTTTTGATTTGGCCAAGCTGTCTGCTTTGGCATTGTCTCGGCGAGGTACATTTTCAATATGTACTGCGTCGAACTCCTGGATGAGCTTCGATACGCACTCGTGATATTTCGCCAGAGTTGGGTCCTTTGCACTATAGTCCCCTGCCATCTTCCACACCACCAGTTAGGAGTCACTGTGGGCTTTTAGATTTCTCACACCAATCTTTCTGGCTAGGCATAACCCTGCTATGAGAGCTTCATATTCTGCCATATTGTTGGTGACATTAAACCCAAATTTGATGGATTTCATGACTTCGAGGCCTTCGGGGCCACGAATGATTACCCCAGCTCCTTGGTGTTCGGAACCGGAGGCCCCATCTACAAACAAGGTCCATTCTGGCTCAGCTTTGCCGAGGTCCAATTGTTCTCATTTGGCAATGGGCACTTCAGCAATGAAGTCTGCTAGAGCTTGAGCTTTTATTGCTTTCCTTGGCTCGTAAGTAATATCATACTCGCCAAGCTCTATGCACCACTTGGAAAGTCTTCCCGAATGATCTACTCTCTTCATGACATCCCAAAGAGGTAGGTTACTTCGGATAATAATAGGGTGAGCCTGAAAGTACGGGCGTAGTCTCCTGCTTGCTAATACCAGGGCATAAATAGCCTTTTGTAGCAGGGGATACCTGACCTCAGTGCCATGCAGGGACTTGCTAACGTAGTATATTGGCCATTGCTCTGCCCCCTCTTCTTTTACGAGAACCGAACTTAGTGCTTTTTCGGTAACTGTGAGGTACAATATAAGAGGTTTTCCCTCTCGTGGTTGCCGAAGAGTGGGTAGGCGAGATAGATAGACTTTAAGCTCTTCCCAAGCTTTTTGGCACTCCTCGTTCCAAGGACGGTCATCGCCTCCGAGGTTGCCACCATTTTTTGCTGCCTTTGTAAGGACTTTAAAGAATGCTCGACAGCGATCCCTATACTTGGAAATGAATCTGCTAAGGCACGTTATTCTTCCCGTGAGTCTTTGGACATCCTTTGTTGTGACGGGAGTTTGGAATCCGAGTAGTGCTTTGACTTTTTCCGGGTTGGCATCGATACCTCTTTCTGACACCATAAATCCGAAGAACTTGCCTGAACTTACGCCGAAGACGCACTTTTCCAGATTAAGGCATATTCCGAATGCCCTAAGTTGGTGGAAAGTTTCCTCCAAATCTGCGATATGACTGACAGGCAGCTTGCTTTTGACTATCATGTCATCGACGTAGACTTCCATGTTTCTCCCTATTTGGTCTTTGAAGACCTTGTTCATCAGCCTCTGGTAGGTAGCTCCTGTATTTTTAAGCCCGAAGGGCATTCTGACATAGCAGTATGTACCGAATTCGGTGATGAAGGCAGTTTTTTCCTCATCTTCGGGATCCATTCTGATTTGATGATACCTGCTAAAGGCGTCGAGGAAGCTCAAGAGTCCGTACTCAGCAGTTGAGTCTATCAACTGGTCTATTGGCGGGAAAGGGTACGAATCTTTAGGGTAAGCGTCATTTAAGTTTCGGAAGTCAATGCATATTCGGAGCTTGTTGCTCCCCTCTTTTGTAGGGATGACCACATTGCTTAACCATTCAAGGTACTTGACCTCCCTGATTACGCCCGCATCTATTAAGTGTTAGACTTCGGTTTTCACGAAGTTATTTTTGTGTCCTAAGAGGCTTCACTTTTTCTGGCGAACGGGCTTCGCCTCTGGGCTTACTTTGAGGCTATGCTGTATTATGCGAGGGTCTACCCCAGGTATGTCTCTCGGCGAGTAGGCAAACAAATCTTTATTCATTAATAGGAAAGATACAAGCTTTTCCTTGTCACATTCGGCCAATTTTTTCCCTATTCGGGTGTTTCGGCCTGGGACAAGCTCTATTTCTTCCATTTTTATTTTCTCAGGATCTTCTGTTCCTTCTCCTTTCGACTCTTCTGCGGGCAAGTCTTTCATTTCCGTAGTCTGTGTGCAGTTCTTCACTGGGGCTTTCCTCGCCTTGACGAACACTCTCCTCACCTCCCTCTGGTCGATGAAGATTTCAGCATCTCCATCCTTGGTGGCAAAGGTGATCGTTAAGTACTTCACATCTAGGTGGATGTGGAGGTTTTCTTGCGTTTGCCTTCCGAGGATGGCGTTGTATGAAGAAGGGACATCAATGACGATGAACCTTGTTATTACTAAAGTAAACAACTCATCCTTGTTACTGGCCGAGGTTCCTCTTAACATCAAGGGAAGATCAATCCAGCCAAGGACAGGGAGTTCAGATGGTCCTACTCCAAATGTAGGGGAAGTGACGGACTTGAGGTCACTTCTTGGTATACACAAACTTGGCAGCAGGTGCGTGAACAGGACATCTGCATTTGAACCATCATCCAGCAGCACTCTCTTAACGTCCCAGCTTCCGGTCCTTGCCATAATCAGCAATGGATAATCATGGGGAAATATGACAGTGGATCGGAGAGATGGATTCCTATGTTCCATTACCGAAATCTCCTTTGCTTTTCTCTTCCTTTCTGCCGATGGCAATCCTGTTGTGATCATTTGTATCATTCTTGCCGGGCGTGGCGGGCGCCTTTTCGGACTTCGGTTCCGACGCCTGTCGGAGTTGTATTCCTTGTCATCTCCTTTCCCTTCCTCTTCTATTCTCCCATTCGAGGAGGGTATCCGCAGGTAACGCCGAAGCTGACCTTGCTTTATCAGTGATTCAATGTACTTCTTTAGTTGGAAGCAGTCCTCGGTATCATGGCCATGGTCCCAGTGAAACTGGCAGAACTTCTTCATATTTTTTTTTGTTGTCTGAGGTCATGGCCTTCGGTCTTTGGATTTGGGCTCCCTGCCCTTCCATTGTCATGAGGATGCTCGTCCTTGAGGTGTTCAGAGGGGTGAAAGCCAATGGCTTCCTTCCCCTGGGCTTCCGAGGTCGTACCCCTGACTCGATCGGGTAACGAGGTTGCTGGCTCGGCCTTTCGATGCGAATGTGATCGGGTTTGGGGCCTTCCATTATTAGTTCTTCAGCGGTCATGTACTGTTCGACCCTTCGGTAAAACTCGCCGAGCGTATCGGGGGGATCCTTGGAAAACTCATAGAACAACTGGGAGTCCCTTTGAAGTCTTCGTGTCATGGCCAAGATACGTATTTCTGGCTTGAAGTCTGGAACGCTCAAGGCTTCCATATTGAACATTTCGACATAGTCACGAATGGTTTCCCCATTTTTCTACGCTATGTCGAACATCTGGACTAGCATCTTCGCCGTTGGTCAGCTCCCAATAAATTGCCACGTGAAGGCAGTAGACAACTCTTGGAACTCCATGATAGTTCCTGGAGCCAATAAGTTGTACTACACCGTTGCTGGTCCGGCAAGGGTGACCTCAAAACATTTGCACAAGGTGGCATCATCAGCACCGTGCAACACCATGCTGCGTTTGTATTTCGTCAGAAGAGCCTGAGGGTCAGTTCGGCCATCGTAGGTTTCCAACCGAGGTACCAGAAAGTCGCTCGGCATGGGTGCTTCGACCACTGCTCGGGTGAATGGTGATTCGTCCCCGTTAAAAGTTTCTGACAGCCTAGCCCAGACGGGCTTCCGAGCTACCTGCCTCTCCACCCTTTCTAACCTCTTTAATATTTTCTCCACAAGGAGTACAGCACTGGGCTATTCTTTTTTTTGTCTATAGGTCTCCGGGAACGGAGACTGATGTCTCCTATTTGGGGAGTGACTTCGGCGCCGAGGAGATGGTGATTTTCCTTTGGGCGAAGAACTCATTCGACGAGGAGTTTTAGGCCGTTTTGACGTTGTTTCTCCCGTAGGTCGCCTCCCGAGGGGTATGTTCTCCGTGGAGGATTCATCTCGTTGCTTTCCACTTCCCGAACTCCAGTGAGTTGACTTGGGGCTCTTCTCCCGATGAGGCACCCGTGAGGAAGGCCTTTGCCCCGGAGTTGGCTGCGGCCATCAGCGGTCTAATTGCTGCGTCATTTCGGCCACGACAGAGCATTGGAACTCACGTAGAAAGCCTGATGTCCGGGGACATCTTCGCTGGAAGGCATGGTGACTCCCGGGAGGGCTTCCTGTGAGGGAGAGCGCCTGGAGTTGAGGTTTCCAAGGGGAACGTGCCTGCAAAGCTTAGAAAAGGGGGTTAGGAGGTCCCCGAGGTGCTTTTCTAGGGAGGAGCCTCCGACGCCCAAGTCAGTTTCCTGAGAAGGTAAGGGGGAAGCACTAGAGTTTTCAGTGGGCTTGCCTGTGTTTTCTTAAAGGAGAGGAGTCCAACCTTTTGCCAGGGTTTGTTTCTTGGTATTTATAGGAATGTCCAGCCCGTTCAGATCGTGACACATGTTCGGTCGGATGTTCTCTGAATTTCTGGGCGTAGGGGACAAGTAGCCGGTGGCAGGCTCCTTGAGCCTTGAACCGAGACAGACCGTGACGTGACCTGGATGGCGTCGGCGTGTCAAATCACCGTTTGAGGTGACATGTAGCGGCTGTGGGAGGCATGTCAGAGGCTCCTTAAATGCTCATACCGTACTCCCGAGGTCCCTGGCTGAGGTCGTCCTCTGGTATGGACGATGCCCCTTCGGGAAATATGCCCGTAGTTCGGGGAGTTCCCTGATTCAGGGTTCCGCCTTCGGGGAGATCCTCTTCAGCTTTGCAATAGCTGATTCTCCGTTTCCGAAGGCGATCTGTTTAGTACCTCGGGGGGGCTAATAGCTTCCTCGCGTTCCCTGACGCTCCGAGTTCGGGTCAGATAGAGGCGATAGCCCTTCGGCTATCACATGCCCCCCTTTGGAAAGTCGAAGTGGAGACTTCGGTTTGTAATCTTTTCGAGGATGCTCTTTGGGAGTTTTTAGGGAGTAAAACCTGTGCCGAAGGTACACCTTTTGCCCGAAGATATGGGCTGTTCGGCAATAGCCTGTCTTTTGGTGTCTTCGAGGCTACTTACTTCTTTCCTTTTTCCTTTTGCAGGTCTGTGCAGCGTCGCGTCTTATGACCAGGTGTGTCAATCTGGAGCGGCGCGTCCTAGTTTTTTAGGGATGTCAGAGGGCACGTCCCCTATTTTGGCACGGCGGCTGACACGTGGCACACTGTCATTTGAGGGGAGTCTCGTCGGTTACAGAGAGCGCGTCTTTTTGGGTGCAGAGAGCAGTTATGGCGACGGTTCGCCTCCAAAGGGTACTTATGACGCCGATTCGACTAGCTACTTTCAGCCTATATATAGCCCATTCCATCATATATTCCCTTTTTGCTTTTGCTTCTGCTCTTTTCCCTGCTTGCCACTGCTTTTGCGCTTTCTCTTGCTTTTTGCGGCGGAGCTGTTTTAACAGAGTTTTTCCGGCAACCTTTCACGACGGCGACTTCAAACCCAGATTTTGGCAAGTCTTTTGGTGGGTTTTTGTTCTCCAGACTCTTCTGATTTTTCAGAGTTTTTTTCGGAACTTGTTTTCTTGCCTTTTTCCGAAACCATTTTCTGCAAATATGCCTATTCCCGAGAGCTGGCAGCCTCTTTTATCTCATCCTTGCTGCACCACTCCAAAAAAACTGGCAAGATGGAAGAAAAAGTTCTTTCTTCCTTCGTATGCCGTTACGAGGTTGCCTCGTTCTGATCAGTTTTGTTTTTCAAACCGAAGTAATGAGGTTACCATTTTCCGAGCCCAACTGAAGGCCGGACTTCAGTACCCTCCTCCGAAGATGGTTTGCGAGTTCTGCCAATTTCATAGCATTGCCGTAAATCAACTTCCCCCGAACTCGTACTGCTATTTTAACGCCTTCTTCTGCACGTGTGGCGTCTTCGGGATAGAACCCCACTTTATTGTTTTTATGCAATACTACAAGCTCTTTGTGGTCCCGAAGGGTGGCTTTTACTTCATGCTACCTTGGGGATCTGGGAGCAAAAAATATACGTTCACCTTCACCACCAAGGACAGCTGGCAAGGGTGGCAACAAAAATTTTTCTTTCTGAAGATGGAGGAGGCCTAGTCGCATGTTCTGACCAAATGGGCTCAGGGAAAGCTAGAAATGGACGTCGTGGATCCGAGGATACTGCTAACTCTGGAGTTGGCTCCTATCTTTAAGGACTTCGACGGCCGTATCCGTGCTCTCTCGGACTGGGGTCCTGAGGTCCCTTCGCGCTCTCTCTACCCCTTCCCAATCAATTGGAGATTGATGACCGAAGAGGTTCTTCGGGAGTTAGGGGTAGTGAAGGAGCACAAGACGGACCTTAAGATGCCAGCTCCTGCCATCGCAGGGAAGGATTCCTGGTTGTTGCAATTCCTTCGGGAGGAGATTTCTTACGAAACTTTGTTTGAGAGTAAGTTATCTCTAACTCCCGTTGTTATAGCTTTCGTCTCGGACTTACGCTGATGCTTTCTTTCCTTTCTAGAGATGGGCGACGGCACTGCTGCCTTCTATAAGTCCCTCTTCACCGGCCAAGTAGAGAAGGGGGAGCAGACGAAGAAGGCGGCTTCCCGAAGGCGGAAAACCACTGGTGCTGGACCTTCGGCCAAACGGGCAAAGAAGACTATTCTTCCTCCCCATTTGGAAAGTATTAAGGAGGAAAGTGGGGAGCCCGAGGTCGCTGCCATTCCGCCTTCCGAGGTTGCTGCTAACGTCTTTTCGGCCGATGTCCCTCCTCAGAACCCCACTCCGTCGCAGGCTCTTTTGGATGCCGTGGTGGAGGCTCCTTCTGCCGAGGAGCGGCGTAAACGCAAGGGCAAGGAGATCTCTACCGATGAGGCCCCGGCTTCTGACGATGACGTCGTCGAGGTGCCGCCAGGTTTGCTTTTTCGCCGAAGTGTAATGCCTTTATTTTCCAAAGTTCTTTTCATTCTCACCAGCTGCTCGTTTTGCCATGTAGGGGAGTCACTTACTCCAAGTTGGGCGGCTGAACACGCCCAGAAGCGAGCCCTCCGTGATGCCAAAGTCCCGAAAGGGAAAATTCCGAAGAAGCCTTTTTGGACGTTTACGGAGGACATGAATTTGTTCTCCGGAGACTGTCCCCAAATGGCTAAGGAGATCGCGAAGGGGGTGCTCACTGAGGCCTCCTTTAAGGCTATTGCGACGGCTCATCCGGACGATGACACCCTCGCCACGAAAGTTACCGAGCATGCTGCTCAGGTATGCTGGTTGCCTTTGAAGAATTTTTTCTAAGTGTTTGGCTTTTACTGACCTTGCCTTCATCTTTTGGCAGCTGATGGCGTATGTTGGCTACCTCAGAGTTCGGGTGGCCAGGCATACGCAGTTCCAAACTTCGGCCTTAGAGGCCATAGAGAAAATGAAGGCCATGTGTTCGGAACTGGCCGTCAAGAACCTGCAGCTGGCTGACACTGTGGAGAAGGAGGTTGCCGCCCTCCGGGAGGAAAAATAGAAGATTTTGAAGAAAACCTCGCAGCAGATTTTTGACCTCGGTTCCGAGGTGGCGGGACTGCTTTCGGCCAATGAAACGCTTCTAAAGTCGAAGTCAGAGTCTGACGAACTCCTGGCGAGGTTGCTTATTGAGAAAAATGCGCTTCATGCCGAGGTCGAATCCTTGAAGAAGGAGCCTGAGAAGAAGAAGAGGATAAAGGCGCTGAAGAAGGAGGTTGCGGATCTGAAGGACGAGCTCAAGGACCTTGGGGTCAAGAAGGATAAATCCGACCAAATAACCAAGGTCGCCTTCCAGGACGGCTTTTGCCTTGCTCGGCACCAAGTCCTTCAAAGGTTCCCAGATCTGGACCTCTCTTTTTTGGAAGCCTTGAACATTCCCGAGGGGCCTCGGTGGTCCTGGTTGAAGATCGAGCACCTAAACCTGCCTTCCTCAATTCTGGGGCCAAAGGTTACGGAAAAGGGCGTAGAAGCTGGTGGCTCTCGGGACACCAAAAACTCTTAGGCAGTTTTAGGGGCCTTTTCCTTTTTTCTTCTTCACTTTTTGTACTACTTCTTCGGGCACTTCACCTTTGTAAGCCTGTTTTATCTTTAATGAAGATTTTTTGGCTAAGTCTTTTTGCAAGTTTTTTCATTTCCCTTTGTCCCGAACACATTTGCTCAAGAGACTTCGGGAAACGGCACTTGCTTTTGTTAAGGCGAGTATCTTTGCGCGGTTCGAAATTTCCCATTTTTCCCGAACATGATTGCTCAAGGGACTTCGAGAAATCACCTGCGCTTTTTTCGGCGAGCACCTTTGCGGAATTCTGATTTTGTACTTCAAGAATTTCTCTAAGAAACTTTTGTACTTAGAATATTTGTCTAATTTGTACAACACAATTCTTCCACGAAGCCTTAAGCATAGAATTTTTTCAAGGCATCTGAATGCCAAGTATTTTTCAATTCTATGCCATCGGCGTCGCCGAGTCTGTACACGCCTTTTCGTACTTCGGCAAGAACCAGATAAGGTCCTTCCCAATTCGCGCGAAGTACTCCGTGGGATGGCCTTCGGGGTGCGAAGCCAGCCTTTCGGAGAACGAGGTCTACCATCTTAATCTCTTTTGGCCGGGCTCGTAAATTGATGGCCGCGGCCACTCTTTGCTGAAAAGCTTTTCTTCTCAGCTCAGCTATTTCTCTGTGTTCGCTGATGAGGTCAAGCTTTGTTCTTAGGCCGAGGTCGTTTCCACTTTCATCCAACACTTGCACCCGTACTGATGGTCGCACTACCTCGATTGGAATGATGGCCTCTGTACCGAATACTAGTGAAAAAGGCGTTTCCCCTGTGGCTATTCGGGGTGTTGTTCGGTAGCTCCATAATACGCTTTGGAGTTCTCCTGGCCATTTCCCTTTTGCTTCCCCCAGTCTCTTTTTCAGACCATCTTTCATGGTCCTATTAGATACTTCTACCTGCCCATTGCTTTGGGGGTGAACTACTGGGGCGAAGTGCATCTTTATTCCGAGGTCGCTGGTAAATTCCTGGAATCCTTTATCTATGAACTGGGATCCATTGTCAGCTACTAGCACCCTCGGTATGCCAAATCTACATACGATGTTCTTCCATATGAACTTCTGCACTTCTTTTGCCGTGATAGTTGCTAGCGGTTCTGCCTCAACCCATTTGGAGAAATGGTCTACTGCTCCCACGCAGAACTTCACGCCTCCGGGCGCTGTTGGGAGTGGTCCTATGAGGTCTATGCCCCAGACTGCGAAGGGCTAAGGATAGTCAGCCGAAGTTACCATTTCCGAGGGTGTCCTCTGGATTTTTGCGTGTTTGTGGCAGTTACCACATTTTCGGACGAACTGCCTAGCGTCCTTTCTCAGGGTAGGCCAAAAGTATCCTTGGCGCAGTATTACTGCCGCCAGGGCATCGGTTCTGATGTGCGAACCACAAGCGCCTTCGTGTACTTCTTCGAGGATCATTTCAGTATCCTCTTCGCCAACACACCTCTGTAGTGGGTTTGAATATCCCTGTCGATACAGCTCTTCGCCTATTAAGAAGAATCGCCCGGAGCGTCTTCGCAGTTTTACAGCCTCAATGGGGTCTTCGGGGAGCGTGTTGTTCGCGAGATACCTTTTTATCAGGTCTTTCCAGCCTTTTTCCGAAGTTACCATGTTCAGTACTTCAATACTCGGGGGGCTTAGTACCTCGGTGTGTGTTTTTGATTTTGCCAAGCAGTCTGCTTCGGCGTTATCCCGTCGAGGTACGTTTTCAATTCGCACGGTATCAAACTCCTGAATGAGTTTTGCCACCAGTTCATGGTATTTTGCCAAGATTGAGTCCTTCGCCCCATAGTCTCCTACTGTCTGCCGAACTACTAGCTGGGAGTTGCTGTGGGCTTTCAGATTTCGCACGCCAATTCTTCTGGCTAGGCGCAATCCTGCTATGAGGGCTTCATACTCAGCCACATTGTTGGTGACGTTAAAGCTGAACTTGATGGCCTTCGTTACTTCAAGGCCTTCGGGACCTCTAATAACTACCCCAGCTCCCTGATGTTTAGACCCCGAGGCTCCGTCAACATGCAAAGTCCATTCGGGATCACCTTCGTCAGGATCCGGATGGCTGTCCTCGGTGGTGGGTACTTCGGCGATAAAGTCTGCCAGTGCTTGAGCTTTTATGGCTTTCCGAGGTTCGTAAGCGATGTCGTGTTCGCCAAGCTCTATACACCATTTGGAGAGCCTTCCGGAATGATCCACCTTCCTCATGACGTCCCGAAGTGGTAAACTACTTCGGACGATGATAGGGTGAGCCTGAAAGTATGGTCGTAGCCTTCTCCCTGCCAGCACCAAGGCATATATAGCTTTTTGTAACAAAGGATACCTGATTTCGGCACCATGCAGGGATTTGCTCACGTAATAGACCGGCCATTGCTTTGGCCCCTCTTCTTTTACAAGGACCGAACTCATAGGTTTTTCTGTGACGGCGAGGTATAGTACGAGAGGCTCTCATTCGCAAGGTTGTCGCAGAGTAGGCAGGCTGGCCAAGTAGATTTTCAGTTCTTCCCAGGCTTTTTGGCAATCTTTACCCCAGGGATGGTCATTACCTCCGAGGTTATCCTCCTTTTTTGCTGCCTTTGTGAGGACTTTGAAGAATGGCCTACACCGATCTCTGTATCTGGAGATAAACCTACTGAGGGAGGTTATCCTTCCAGTGAGTCTCTGCACATCTTTTACTGTGGCAGGAGTTTGGAACTCGAGTAGGGCCTTGATTTTTTCTGGGTTAGTATCAATGCCTCTTTCTGATACCATGTACCCAAGGAATTTTCCCGAGGTCAATCCGAAGATGCACTTTTCGGGACTGAGACGGATCCCGAAGGTTCTGAGCTTGTGGAAGGTTTCCTTTAGATCTGTGATGTGGTCATCAGGCAGCTTGCTTTTGACTATCATATCGTCAACGTACACTTCCATGTTTCTCCCTATTTGGTCGTTAAAGACCTTGCTCATCAACCTCTGGTAGGTGGCTCCTGTATTTTTAAGCCCGAAGGGCATTCTGACGTAGCAGTATGTTCCTCCCTCGGTGATGAAGGCGATTTTTTCTTCATCTTCGGGGTTCATCCTTATTTGATGATAGCCGCTGAAGGCGTCTAAGAAACTTAGGAGCCCGTATTCGGCAGTTGAGTCTACCAATTGGTCTATCGGTGGGAGAGGGTATGAGTCTTTTGGGCAAGCATCGTTCAAGTTTCTGAAGTCGATGCACATCCGGAGTTTGCTGCTTCCTTCTTTAGTGGCAATAACCACGTTGCTCAACCATTCGGGGTATTTGACCTCCCTGATAACCTCAGCGTCTAGCAGGTGCTGGACTTCGGTTTTGACAAAGTTATTTTTATGGGCTGAGAAGCCTCATTTTTTTTGCCGGACAGGCTTCGCTTCCGGACTTACTTTGAGGCTATGCTGTATTACGCCAGGGTTCACCCCTGGCATATTTTTTGGCGAGTAGGCAAAGAGATCTTTATTTTCCAGTAGAAAGGATACAAGTTTTTTTCTTGTCACCTTCGGCCAAGCTCTTCCCCATTCGGGTAGATTGACCTGGGACAAGTTCTACTGTTTCCGTTTCCGCCTTCGCGGGACTCTCTGCCTCGCCTTTTTTTGGTGCTTTTGCTTTCACAGCTTGCGCGGAGTTGTTTGCTGGAGCCTTTCGTGTTTTGACGAACACCTTCCTTACTTCGCTTTGATCTATGAAGATTTCCGCATCTCCATCCTTGGCGGCAAAAGTGACGGTTAAGTACTTGACATCAGGGCGAATGTGCAGGTTTCCCTGTGTCTGTCTTCCAAGGATGGCGTTGTACGATGAGGGGACATCCATAACGATGAATCGTGCCATTGTGGAGGCGAACAACTCTTCTGTCCCCTTTGCTGAAGTCCCTTTCAGCATCAAAGGGAGGTCGATCCAACCGAGGACGGGCAGCTCTGCCGGACCTACCCCGAAGGTAGGCGAGGTGACGGGCTTGAGGTCGCTGGTAGATACACCCAACCTTGGCAGCAAATGTGAAAACAGGACGTCGGCATTTGATCCGTCATCGAGCAGCACTCTTTTAACGTCCCAGTTTCCTATTCTCGCCATGATCAATAATGGGTCGTCATGGGGAAAAATGACGGCGGAACCATCCTTTTGGGCCAGCTTTTTTGTTGGACTTTGATAGTCCATGACTGCTATTTCTCTGGCCTTCCTCTTTCTTTCCGAGGATGGGAGTCCCGTCGTTATTGTTTGTATGATTCCTGCTAGAGGTGAGGGGTGCCTTTTCGGACTTCGGTTTCTCCGCCTGTCGGAGTCGTAGTCCTCATCTTCTGCCTTTCCTTCCTCCTCTTTTCTCCCCTTCGGGGACGGCATGCGCAGATAACGACGAAGTTGGCCCTGTTTTATCAGCGACTCTATATACTTCTTCAATTGGAAGCAGTCTTCGGTGTCGTGACCGTGGTCACGATGAAACTGGCAGAACTTCTTCATATTCTTTCTGTTGTCGGCGGTCATGGCCCATGGCTGCTGAACCTGCGTCCCCTGCCTTTCCATCGTCATGAGGATGTTTGTCCGTGTGGTGTTCAGGGGTGTGAAATTTGGGAGTTTCCTTCCTCGCGTCCTCCGAGGTCGGCCTGCCTGTTCGGTGGGATAGTGATTTTGCTGGCTGGATCCTTCGGCCCGGGCGTGATCGGACTTCGGTCCGCCTATTCTTAGTTCTTCGGCCGTCATGTGTTGTTCGGCCCTTCGGTAGAATTCGCCGAGGGTGTCCGGGGGGCCTTTAGAGAACTCGTAAAACAGCTGTGAGTCCCTCCGAAGGCCCCGTGTCATGGCGAGGATGCGTATTTCGGGCCGGAAGTCCGGGACGCTCAGAGCTTCCCTGTTGAACCTTTCGACATAGTCGCGTATGGTCTCTCCAATTCTTTGCGCTATGTCAAACATCTGAACCGGCATCTTCGCCGTTGGCCGACTCCCGATAAATTGCTGCATAAAGGCGGTGGACAACTCCTGGAACTCCGTGATGGTTCCTGGGGCCAATGAATTATACCAGGCTGTTGCTGGCCCACTGAGAGTGACCTCGAAGCATTTGCACAAGGTAGCATCGTCGGCCCCGTGCATCATCATGCTGCGTCTGTACTTGGTCAGATGGGCCTGTGAATCAGTACGGCCATCATAAGTTTCCAGCCGAGGTACTCTGAAATCACCTGGCATGGCTGCCTCAACGACGTCTTGGGTGAATGGGGACTCGTCCCCACAAAAGTCCCCGACAGCCTAGCCCAGACGGGTTTACGGGCCACCTGTTTATCCACCCTGTCCAACCTTGCCAATATTTTCTCCATAAGGGCCGTGGCGCTAGGTTCTTCTTCTGGCAGGGGGGATTGTTGGTTCCTCTTCGGGGAGCGAGTTCAGCGCTGGGGGGATGGGGACCTCGCCTCAGGCGACTGGCTCCTCCTGTGTGTGCTTTTGGGTCGTTTTGACCCCGTTTGTCCCGCGAGCCATGCCCCGAGGGGCATGTTTTCTGTTGAAGACTCCTCTCGTGGGTCTCCGGATCCCGAACTACGATGAGTTGGTTTGGGGCTTTTTTCCTGAGGGTGTGCTGGCGAAGGAAGCCTTTGGGCTGGAGCTTGTTGCGGCCACCTTCGGTTTATCTGTTGTGTCATTTCAGCCACAACAGAACGTTGAAAGTCGCGTAGGAAGCTCATGGTTATGACCAGAGGGCGCTCTTCCTCAGGCGTGGAAGTCCCTGGGGGGGCTTGCTCAGTGGCCGGTTGGACTTCAGGCGCGGACGGGGACCTCGGGAGTCCCTTGTCCTTAGAACGCCGAGTCTCAACGACGGCGACCCGAGGATGGGTTCCCACAGATGGCGCCAAATGATGTCCGGGGACATCTTCGCTGGAAGGCATGGTGACTCCCGGGAGGGCTTCCTGTGAGGGAAAGCGCCTGGAGTTGAGGTTTCCCAGGGTAACGTGCCTGCAAAGCTCAGAAAATGGGGTTAGGAGGTCCCCGGGGTGCTTTTCCGGGGAGGAGCCTCCGACGCCCAAGTCAGTCTTCTGAGAAGGTAAGAGGGAAGCACTAGAGTTTTCAGTGGGCTTGCCTGTGTTTTCTCAAAGGAGAGGAGTCCAACCTTTTGCCAGGGTTTGTTTCCTGGTATTTATAGGAATGTCCAGCCCGTTCAGATCGTGACACGTGTTCAGTCGGATGTTCTCTGAATTTCTGAGCGTAGGGGACAAGTAGCCGGTGGCAGGCTCCTTGATCCTTGAACCGAGACAGGCCGTGACGTGACCTGGATGGCGTCGGCGTGTCAAATAGCCATTTGAGGTGACATGTAGCGTCTGTGGGCGGCATGTCAGAGGCTCCTTAAATGCTCATACCGTACTCCCGAGGTCCCTGGCCGAGGTCGTCCTCTGGTACGGACAATGCCCCTTCGGGAAATATGCCCGTAGTTCGGGGAGTTCCCTGATTCAGGGTTCCGCCTTCGGGGAGATCCTCTTCAGCTTTGCAATAGCTGATTCTCCGTTTTCGAAGGCGATCTGTTTAGTACCTCGGGGGGGCTAATAGCTTCCTCGCGTTCCCTGACGCTCCGAGTTCGGGTCAGATAGAGGCGATAGCCCTTCGGCTATCAAAGCCCACGGTAATAGTCAGAGGGCATTCATCCTCAAGTAGGGAAGTCCCTACTGCAGCTTGCTCGGTTGCCGGTTGAATCTCTGACGCGAACGGGGACTTCGGAAGTCCCTTGTCCTTAGAACGCCGAGTCTCAACGATGGCGACCTGGGAATGGGTTCCCACAGATGGCGCCATATGATGCCTCGCAACATCTTCGTCAGGTGACATCGTGTGACCGAGAGGGACTTCTGATGTGGAGGAACGCCCGAAGTGTAGGTTTCCCAGGGGGGTGCGCTTGAAATGCCCAGAAAACAGGGGTTAGGAGGTCCCCGGAGTCTTTTTCTGGGGAGGAGCCTCCAATGCCCAAGTTAGTGTTTTGAAGGTGGAGAGGGAATGCAAAGGGCCAGAGATTTTTGCCTGTGGCGTTTCCTTTTTAGGGAGGAGGAGAGGGATCATTTGCTAAGACAATTTCCCTGGTATATATAGGGGGAGGAGGCCCGTTCAGATCGTGACACGTGTTCGGTCAGATGTAATCTGTCCTTCTTCGGCGTGGGGGCCTCCAGCCGCTTATAGGCTCATTGGGCCCTGGGCTAGGACTAGCCCTACATGACAAGATGTAGGCGGCGTCGGCGTGTCAAAGCGCATACGGGGGCATCATGTAGTGTGTGCGGGCGACATGTCAGACTCCTTAAATGCTTCCGCCGTACCCCCCGAGGTCCCTTTGGTTGAAGTCACCCTTCGGGGTGAGGGGCCTTTTCCCGGAGTCGTACTGGTAGTTCGGGGGATCCCCTAGCTCTGAAATTACTCCTTCGGGGAGATTCTCTCTTACCGAGGGTGGCTTGTCCTTCTCCCCTGAAGTCAGTTCGGTCACCTTTCCGATGGTGGTAACTCGCTAGTTCCTGAGGTCGATACTGTCATTCTCGGAGCTGTTGTTGGACTTCCGAGATCATGTACCCATGGAGTCGGACTCCCTCCTTTCCAAGGTCGGTATTGGCATTCCTCGTCAGTGATGCCAGAGTTTCTCGAGCATAGTGCTTGGTCGAGGCCCTCAGGCGATGGGGGCGATAGCACTTCGGCTATCACAGGGGGTTGAGGAAGATAAGTTTGAGATTGTGGCTTTGGTGTTAAGGATGAAAGATTACAGTGAAAACTAGGAAAGAAATACAACTTAAGTAACTATACAATAAATTTTTCTTTTACAATTTCCACATGGGCCTCCACGTATGCTCCATGTCAACAAAATATTGTCATATCATCACTCTATCAGCATGTCTTGACATGTCACTAACGACAATGACAAATATCCTCATTTCAAAAACATTAGTGGCAAATTTCTAAGAAATATAACTTAATGGAAAAACTACTATGGGCACTATACTTTAGTGGCAAAATTGCCCATTTTGCCTTTTTTAATGGGAAATGCACACTTAAACACCTTCAACGTAAGCTCCTTGAAGGTTTTGTACTGTTTACAGTTGTCCCTATATATTCTAGAAATGTACACTTAAACACCTTCAACGTAAGCTCTACTTGTCAAAGGGGTGAGCCCAAATACTTAAACTAACCTTCAAAGTTTTAGAAATTGTGCAAAGTACTTTGGATTTGTGATATCTTTTGCTACCGTTGTCAGTTAGCCTTAGCACCACCATTGCTTTTCAGGGTAGAGGATCCAACCTAGGGTTGATCATTCGGTTCAAATTAAACCTAATTTTTCGGTTTATTTGATTTTTTATTTTGGATCGTCAGAAACTGAATTAACCAAATTAAGAGTTGAAACCAAAATAGAACCAAACCGAAATATTTTGGTTATGTTCGATTTAAAATTAAAAAAAAGATAAACAAAAATATGTCCAACCTATCATTCGGTTCAAATTGAACCTAATTTTTTGGTTTATTTGATTTTTTTTATTTTGGATTGTCAGAAACTGAATTAACCGAATTAAGGGTTGAAACCAAAATATAACCAAACCGAAATATTTTGGTTATGTTCAATTTAAAATAAAAAAAAAAACATAAACAAAAATATGTCTAGACTGAGTGATGAACATGCAAAAAAAAAATGTAGGTGACTTAAAAACCTATATAACAATAAATGTATGACTTTTCTGGCATTTACTCACATGACTTCTAAAACTCACCTCCTTCCCAGATTTAAACAAACAAAGTGCACACCAGTGGCTTTTCAAAATCTATTTTTTAGCCCAAATCACATGAACGCTGCTCCAATATCAAATACTTTTTGTGGTTGTGGCTGATGGGTAGGTAGAAACTGAGACAGACATGGACCTTCTCAAGACTCGATGATGTCAATGTCTGTGTGGTTGATGAGTGATAGTTCATGGTGTGTGTTGTTTCAGGCTTCACAAGCTCAGTCGAGGTCGATTGGGCACCAATTAGTGGTGTCACCAGCATCGATGCAAGAGGACTATCATGACCATTGAGTGCGTGACTGAGATAGAGACGAGTATGTGCAAGAAAAAAGATCAAATGAGGCGTGGTGTTTCTACCTCTCTGGAGCCTGGTATGGTGTGCATGTGTGGTAATTGGTTAAGGTTGGTTAGGAATTAGGATTAGACTTAGGCTGTTATCTATTGTGTGTGGCCCAACAACAAATCAGTGTTATGGGCTAGTATAGAAGCCCAAATATGTATAAGAATACTTCAGTTTTTTCAGTTATCGAATTAATTGAGTGGCTAACCGAAACCAAACTAAAACTAAAAATTAATTTTTTTTGTGAATTACCGAATTAGCCAAATTAGATTTTTGAAATTTTTTGGTATATGTATATATATTGTTTAAACTGAATAGTGATCACCTTAATCTAACCTGTACATGAAGCTTCATTTCCCTAGTGCTCCCACAATCATTATAATAAAACTTAGAAAATGGGTAAAATCCACTAGGATCACCTATTTTATGTTTATTTTCGAAGCGGATGCCTGACCTTTAAGTTGTCCTAGCCGAGGTACATTTTTGTTAATTCCAGTATTAATCCTAACAAAAAATGCTGATGTGACACAAAAAAAAACTAAAATAAATCATAAAATAACACTTATAATTCTCTAACTTCTTTTATCAGCAATTTTAAACCTAAAATTCTAAATCTATTATTGATGCTTCTAAACCCCTTCTCCCTTTTGCTCATCTAATCTTTTCTTGTTGAATACCGTTGCCTTTCACTCACCGAAGCTAGTGGAATTCCCTTAACCTTCGTACGCCTCTACCTCACCCTTCATCCCCAACTGTGCTCTTTCTAATCCCTCTACTTTACCCCAAGCCCTACTCTAATTTTCCCCAAAATCCCTATACCACCACCTTTACTTTATCCCCAGTCTTCGATGAACAAATCTTTGATTAATAGATCTCCATGATGCCAATCAATGTTGCACTCCATCATTTTTGCGATGCTAATTGATGCCATAATCCTTCAATTCCATGATGCCAATCATTTTCTCCATGATACCCTCCACAGCCTATCCATCTTTTTCATCTCCGCCACCATCATCGCCTTATCTCTACCAAAATCAAGACTAACTTTGTTGCTCAAACAACAATAGACAAGTGAAGAAGAAGGTGAAGGCAACATTGGCTTAGGTCGAGAGAAAAAGTGGGAACAAGAGTTATAGGGGCTAATGGGGACAGAAAGAAGTGATCGGAGAAGAGGAAATGAGAGAAAGTTGGCCTCCGTTAGAAGAAGCATTTTTTGATCGATGGTGATCTGTTGATGATGGTTACTAGAGGTGAGGAGGTAGTATCCGTAACAGAAGGCTAAATGTAAGGAGGTGGCGGCTAGTTGAGACTAGAGATAAGGTGATGCCATGGTCAGCTGCAGAGAAGAAGTGGTTGGGTCCATCGATGGTCAACAACACTTGAATGGTCAATGTTTGACCAAACTATTGTAAAAGTGAGTCATGGTTTATATATTTACATGGGTTAGAATTAGAAATTGTACAAGTTTGGGGACTACAATTGATATTTAAAATTTATTTTAATATTTATTTATGCCACATCAGTATTTTTTATCTTATTTAATAGTTAAATTGATGGAAAGTAGTTAAATAGGACGCTCAATATTAGAAAAGGTACATCGTTAAGGCAATTTAAAGGTCGAGCATCCACTTAGGACATGAAAATAAGTTAGGTGACCCATAGTAAATTTTACTCCTTAGAAAATATACCCAAGAGAACTTAAGATTTATTACAACCGCCAAATCCTAGAGAACCAGCAATTGCAAATTGAATTAAGAAAAAAAAAAAGTCGGAAACTGAGTCATTTGACTATCTTCCTACCAATGCTGTTTATTCCTACCCAGGTTTGCACCTACCTTCTACAAGTTACCTCTGTCATCATTCTCGAGTAACAAATCTACTCTAATTCTATCGCTCAACTTAACCACACCAGCATGCATCAATATTGCCCTTAATCGATAATCAAGTGCTCCATACCTAACCTGCCTCAGTTTCAACTTTCACTACATTGATCTCTGCTTTGTGCCCAATCTAGAATTATTTACCTTATTGTTCATCTTCATCAATCCCAATGCCATGTCTAGTGTCTGATGTTTCCTTAGAACTTTATAGTAGCAGTGTTACTCTTGTCCAACTTTTAACCTAGGAATTAAGGAGCACTATAGTATATTCAATTTAATCTAGCTCTGCTAGGTTGTTAATTAAGCTGTTTTGGACAATTAATAGCTTCCGTGTACAAAAAAAAATATAAGAAAAATTAAGACAAATTGAGGCATATTGATTTAAATAGCTCTCGAGTTAAATTTTAGGGGTAATATTGTAACACATGGTAAGATTAAAAATTGAACTACCTAGTTTTTTCTTGATACTAGACAACTTCAAAATAACCAAAAATATTGAGAATGTGCGAAGAAACCTCTGCTGCTGACAGACAACATGCAACAAGTTAGAAATAAAGGCGAAACTGAGGAGCTTTTATTCATACCTTACAATAAGGATGAATGATGTCTATGAGGATGAGTAGAGGATTTAAGCTTGTCAAAAAAATAAAAATGTAGGCACGGGTGTAACATTCTAGAATGTAATAAGCTGGAAATTGAAAAGGTGACCTTAAGATGTAGCAGAGGTCTCTAAAGGAGAAAAGTTTTTCTTGGGAAGAGATACCTCCACTTAGTACGATGCCAACACATGGCCATCATACTCAAATCAGCCCGAAACATAGGGACCCTACTTATTCATTTCAACTTCAGAGTGCCCGTTGATACCCCACAAGGATTTGGCCTATTGAAGATTAATGAAAACCTAATGAGCAACACTCCATGGTTGGGCTTGGGCTTATTGACTAAACAACATACTGAAGTGCTAGTTGTGGGCTAAAAGAGTTAATAGGTTGACTATTAACTATGGAAAACACGTTAAGAAGGACTTTTATGATCACTAAGGTGATCATGTAATGAAAGTGTTTTCTCCATAATGGTGTCTTCTTAGGGCCTATAAGATATCCATCATAAGAGGAGAATAACTATGTTCTAGCTTCTTGGCTATAGTTTTTACTAAGCTCTCACACTTCTTTTAGGATATTACTAACTTAAGTATCACAGGGTCTTCCTAGGACATACAACTTTGAGACCCTTTACATTTGTCTTTAATTTTAGGTCCATTCATCTTTAAGGGTCTCAAGCATCCCACTATAATTTTAGACATAAATTTTCAAGCAACTAAATGAATTTGTCTTTGTCTAAAGAATTTGTACATGGTGGTTCTTGAAAGCCTGATAAGGGATCTTCTGCCTTGCTTCTCTATTGCTTAATTTACTAAAAAATTGTATTGAAATTCAAGCAAAAGCTTGATCTAGAAGCAAGTAAGCCTGTGTGATGGCTTAAAGCCATATGGCCACAGCCTTGAAAAAGGAATTTAATGATTTGGAACTTTTAGAGGTAATGTTCCATCTAATTAAGCTTGCTTCTTTTCTAATTAGTGAGTAACAAGGGAACCATATGAAAAAGTTATCTTTCAGGGTTGGTTTCTAGAGCTCAATTAACTTACTAGTTATGTTGCTTACTTCTGAACTATTTTATTTGTTGTGTGTAGTCTGTTTATGTCTAAATCATATTCTAAAGTATATTTATCTATATAAATTTTATTTTATTAATGTTGCAAACTAAATGGTTTCTATTTTGTAGGTTACTATAATTTAGACACTTACCGAGTTCTGTGAACTCAGTCGTTTTGTTTACTTATTTTTGGGGAAAAGGCCAATTGATAGTTATTTGCCTGCTAATTTCCTATGTTTTTGTGTTCTTAGCATAGTTTTTTTTTTATCAATGGGAACATGAAGGGGATAGATGTGAAGTGGCAAATTGAATTCTCAACATCTGTTTTCCTTGGTTTCAAAGACTTCCCTCTAGTCTCTAGTTGCCATATGCTTTACATGCTTAACCTATTAAATGGGGCATTTCCCTTACCAAGGAATTTGAAATGTGAGGCTTTTATTCCTTTATATTTCACTGAAAAGAGAAGGTATGTTGATATCATATTAAGCTTAAGCCCATAATACCTACCCATTGGAGCAAAGACCATATTTTCATTAAAGTTCAACCCAAATTGACAATTAAGAGACAAATTTTAATTAGGAGAACAAATATCCCCTATCACCCTTGTTACCACCTCACAAAAATGGAAGAATTACAAGTGTGACATAATGGTCAAAAAACCATTATATTGTATAATTCTCTTCATAGTAATTAAAGTATGAGGGGTAAAAGGTATAATGAACACCTCTTTAAAAGTGTTCTAAGTTAGTAACTTGGTCCCAAAAAAAAACTTTAAGGATTACTTGTTTTTCAAGTAACTTATGGACCTTTTTGCAAGGTTTTGGAAATTTGGATACTTAATTGCAAAACTCTCAAGAAAAAGCCTTGGAAAGTTATGGGAATGATATGAATAGTATGAAAGTGCTATTAGAAGACCAAATTGCTCATGGAAGATAAGTTTGGACAAAGGAAATATTAAAGGCATTAAGGACCTTAATGTCTTAGTGTAAACCTTAAGGTGTTCAAGCTTTTTGACTTAAGTTAAAGGGTAGAATTGTGGGGTTATCCCACCATGGGGGAGGCGGCTATGGCTTGATAAATAGTCAAAAAGGTGGGAAAAATGTGGGCCAATAAGTTTAGGACAAAGAAATCATGCTTATGGGCAAAGAAAATAACATAAAGCATGATTAAGGCTAAAGATGTTTAATGTCCTAAAGCTAATTTAAGAAGCCAAACTCAATTTTTCTTCTCTCATATTCAACCCAACCAGCCACCACCCTCCTCAACACTTCTTCCATAGTTCCTACATAGCCACCAAACCTCTAAGATTGAAATTGAAGGCAAAAGGAAGCAAACTAGAGCTATTGCTTGAATACTTCACAGATCAAGCTTCAAATTTGTCATACTCATCTTGGTAAGGGTTCTCTTGTTCTCATGGATTGTTTATTGTATTTTCAAGCATCCACGGAGCTAAGGCTAAGCTTGCAAGAGAGGCATGAGCTTGATGAACTAAGCTTAGTGAGGGGAGTGCACTTATTAAAAGTTTTGTGGCCTAGTGTGAAGTGCACAATGATGGCAATGAAGTGAGGGTTTCTAGAGCTCAAAGTTAGTGCTAACTAGTGTTAAAATCCTCCTAAGACCAAGCATTAGCTTGAGGAGGGCTGCTATAGTGATTTACTTAAGTTTATTGCATGTTTTATGGACTAACTTATGGTTTACGTTGCTGCCGCATTTCATGTGTTTGTTGGTTATCAATGGCTGTTGCATTTGATTGCTATATCTTGTATATATGTATTGTGGTTTTGTATTTTAGTGTCGTTGGATGCAGGTTTTAATAAGGGTCACATTTCCTTAAGAAACCAAGTGTTTCCCTCACTAAGTTTCACAATGAAACTTACTCCCCTCAATTCTGCCATTTCAGGTCCAGCAGAAAAATCATATTCAAACTAACCTTTTTCATTTGAGTTTTGATCTAAAATTTAGTTATTTTAACTTCCATGTATCTAGTTGTGATTTGGAAAGTTTTGTGATTTTAGGAGCACATTTGGTATTTTTAGTTATGGTGTTTATTGTGATATACAGCAGCTATCCAACATCTTGTTTCTGGAGTCCATTGTGTCTCAGGCACTACTGTAACTTTGGGTGCATAGTTAGCTGGGTTAAGACCATTATGTAGTGCATGTATTCATGTACAAGTAGTGTATGTAAAATGAGACAAATATGTGAACATTTGAGTAATGTTTTGGCAATGTATGTGATGTGGTGCAAAGTTGCCTAAGTGTGAATGATAGGCTGCTTACTTATAAATTCTGTTTTGGCCATATAAAGTTGCTAGATGTTAGAGTATATAATTCCTATGTGTATTAGACATGTATAGGATAGCATTGAAAGGCTTACCCTTTGTGAATGAAGTGTTTGCACACTTATGAAATTTTGTATGAGCAAAATGGTCATAAAGTGACCAGAATTTCAACTCTACACTCAAAGTTCTATATCTCCCTGTGTAGAATGAATCTTGGTATTAAATTTTGGCCACACCTAGAGTACATCTAGAGGTTGAATTGGGATTTTAATTTATGAATTTGGAGTCTTGTAGCCAAAGATATGACGTTGCAAAGTTGGCTAAGTTACTGTTCATTTGATCAGAATTTTGTAACTAATTTAAAAAATCCATAACATGGTCCATATGTGGTCTATTGATGTAAAGCTAAATTCCTTGGTTTTCTTAAAGACTCTACTTGATAGTGAAGCAAAGAAAATAGGGGGTTACATGACTAGATTAATACAATTTTTTAGAAGAAGTTTCAAGTGCAGTGGCTGTTTACTTACACTTAATAAGATTGTCTAATGTGTGGTAGCCAATATTAAGACTTGTGCTAGTGTTTTCCTTCTTTGCTGTCATGGTGTGCATAAAATGTGAATATGTGTGTATTGGTTGGACCAATATGCATGCATTTACATAGTGCCCAAGATGGTCACTTGGGTATGCATACTAAGGGTATTATTCTAATGGCCTATAGAACATACCAATCCTGGGAGTTTTAAATGCACAAATTTGGCACCATAATTAGACTACCCCGGAGTGGGTAACAACCTTATTAACGGTATTACAACCAACTCAAATGGAAATGCTTACCTAGAAAGATAAGGAATTGTACCTATATAAAGGATTTTACGGAAAACCCTAGTAACATTCACATCACTCTCTAAATGTCTTACTAGCTACCTTTCAGTTACTCGACTAGCTTTGGCATTGGAGGATTCTCCCTAGATACACTACTCATGGGACTTTTAATGTTGCCGTTTGGCTATGAGTTTAGTCATTACCTCTATTTCTTGAGCCTAAAATTTCACTTAGACATCATTTTTTATATAAATATTTTTAAAATGCTAGGAAAAAAATCTCATAAAGTCCAATACTATTTTGACATATTACATGACAATTTTTATTTGGATTATAAAAGAATCAAGTCTACAACAAGGAAGTCAAGTTCACATTGGGTTTTCATCTTACTACGCTAAGCTTTATCAAGTTTGAATTTGAGATAAAGCTCAATTATATATTGATACTTTATTGAGTCTAGCTTCAAACCTCAAGTGTTCAAGTTGGAAAGTTATCAAGGTTTTGACTATTCTTATGCTAAAAGGGTTATTGTACTTAGATATCCCCTCAAGTTTAGTTATAGTTATACCTATCTATTTAGGGTCAATTAACATTACCCCTTGAAGTTTGGTATAATAGCTGATAATCCCCTAAGTTCAAAAATTCTAATTAGTCTCAATTATGTAGAGGCTATTGAACCCTTAAGTTGAGTTTAAGCTAATACTTTAAGGCCCATCTACAGAAAAAATGAATCAAGCCGAACTTAAGCTTAAGAAGTCTAAGCTTGGGTCAACTTGTTTATACTTGTAATATTTATACTAATCACACTGATACTTGTCAAACTAATTTAAAAATTTTAAAGAATATATAGGTTTAAACTCAATGTAGTAATGAATAATTAACACTTTTCCCTCTTCAGTATTTAGTCCTCCTTCCATTCAAAATTAATTGCCATACTTACCATTTTGGAGTATTCAAAATTTCCAAAATATTTCATTAGAAATTTTTTTTATTTTTTATGTTTAAATAACAAAAATCTTTATAAAAATATGTTTAATAAAGTGATGTAAATAATTTATCTTATATATATTTAAAGTTAAAATAATATGTCATGATGTGGAATTTTAAAATATAATTAATTTATGTGAATAAACAAATGCGTGAAAATATTGGGATAATGGAGTATATTTTTAGTATGGCAATCAAGGCTAGAATCAAGATATTCAATTTTGCAGGGTACCATGGTATTTTATGCGATTTACCACTTACCATGTGTATGTGATACACGAATTTTTGTGGTTTGTTATTTATTCATGTGGTAGATCGTGGTACTTTGTGTACTGATATTTTTTTGAATGTTTTTTCAATTTACCGCTAATACCAAGTTATACACTCAAGGTATACCATGGTACATGAGTTAGAGATTTTTTTTTTCATTTTACATTAATATAACACATCGATACATATATAAAATGATAAAATATAATTAGCAAAAATACTTTGACATAAATATTGATGTTATTTGTTTTTTAATTTTTAAAATCATATATTTTCATACAAAAATGTTTTCTTTCGTATATATATATATACTGTTTTTCTAAGAAATTATGATCAAAATAGTTAGAACACATTCAAAAAAAGACAAAAATAAATAAATTTAATGTTTTTATCCTAAAATTATGTATCAACGCACGAATGCACGCGCACGCGTGTGCTTGTAAGTATGTACAGTAGTGTTAGAAAATTGTTGGCCTATGCATAAGTTTGGTTGGCTTTATAAAGAAACTTAAAAGGGTGATATTGGATCAAAATCTTCATCAAACACCGAGGCATCTTTTTCTAGTGTTGGTCTTAAATTTACTAAAAAAGTTAATATTTATTGTGTGAGGAAAAATAATTCTCCAAATACTTACTTAAGTTTTCCTAAGATCCCACCAATTTTAAAATCAGTGGATAAGTCTTAAGAGCATGGGATTGTAAGTTTGATTTACCCATGCAAAAGGTTCCAAGGGAACATGATTGTGTGAGTTCCTGGTTGATATCAAAACTTTTGGTATAAAAAATACTAGGTATTTAGATTAAGACAAAAAGATTATATATTAAGACTTCGGATTCTTGTGCTATTCTTACTGAGGGATCTGTGGATTATTGTGATGAGCTAGCGTTGGGTATTTTAGAGAAACTTGACATGACTAAGGATCAGAGGAATGGATGAAAGAAAAGTGATTTATGGACTAAAGAATTGGTGCTAAAAAAGTGCATTGAAAATATTTAAATGGGGGATTAAGGCTAGAATTTTACTATACGTACCTTTCCTTTTGAGTCTTGGAGGTTATGATTTTTTGGGTAAGACTTATAAATTTTGATGGTGGTGGTAGCATTTGATTTTTAACTTAGGATAAAATACTCTTGACCTACACACTACACCCATAACTTTAGTTTATTTACAAGTTTGCCACTATAACTTCTTTTTCCACCATTATCTAACCTCTATCTTCTGTCTATTGCCTAATCTTCTTTTATTCTCATCGTCCTCGTCAAAACCATTACAAGAGCAAATTGAAGTACTGACAATGAGCATAGAAGTGAAGCTAAACTCGTCGAGCTTCGAATTGGACTTGCATCACTTTCAACATATTTACAATTAGCCATTCACTAGGCCACTGCCACCAACCTTCATTCTTTTAGCTCCTCCAAGCCTGCTACTCTTCTGCCAAGCTCATAATTAGAGAAATCAAACTTATATTCAAGCTTAATTTCAAGAAATTAGATGAAATGGAGCTGATTAAGCTCCAAATCCAACCTACTAACTTGTAGATGTCCAAGTTCTTAAAGAGGAAGTTGAAAGGCAGCTAAGCTCTACTACCTCTACGATGTCTAGTTCAATTTCTCCATCATCAGAGTCATAAGTTTTCTGACCTTTAATCAAATTACCAGATCAGTAGAGAATTTTAAAAATGGGTTCAACTTCAACAATTGGTTTTGATGATCATTTTTATTTAATTAATTTGTTAAGGGAGGTCTATAATGGGTTAGTTGTGATTTTCTGGAGATTTTTTTATTCTATTTATAGCTTTTTTTTTTTAAACTTGATTCAAGTCAGCTACATGTTACTTAATAGAAAAAGAGTGAAAAAACTAAATTGGATGTTAGAGAAGGCTTATTTCTTCAATTCTTTGTAGAATAGCCTTAATATCAAGTGGGTTTCTTGATTCTACTTTCATTTTCACCTTTTATGTACTTTGAGTAGAATTGGGTTACATTTAATTGGGATACCACATGCATATTTTTACAGGACATTGGAGTTAGCAAGAAGTGGAGCTACAAAGAGGGCAAAGTTTATGGAGTTAAGTATTTTAATGGTAATTTCGAAAGGTTGGTCGCTACTAAGATGGCAATTGAACTAAAGAATTTTTTTTAGGAATGAGCAAAGCATCTCTCCTCACAAAAATGTGCATCCTTTAAGCTTGGTCTATGTTATTAAACAAAACACACAATTAAATTATTAGTAGGCAAAAAGAAGGAAGAGAATAAGAGAGAAATTGTACAAATTCTTTTAAGAATGATTATTGTGTTATTCCGTTCAATAAAAAGTATAGTTCCAGTCATAAAAAAAAATGTGTTATTTTTTAATATTTTATCAAATGCATTCATATGTGATAGCCAAAATGTTATCGCCCCGAACACCTAAGGACCCCGGAAAGGAGGGAGCCAAACGCCTGAGGCACGCGACCTCGGCACCCCGCCAATACCAACCTCGGGAAACTACCGTATCACCTCCATCGGGAAGGCGACCGAGTCAGGTTCGGGGAGAAGTGCCAGCCACCTTCTGTAGGTGAAAGTCCCCTGAAGGGCTAACTTCGGAGCCAGGAAATGCCCCGAAGTACCACTGCGACTCCAAGAAAAGGTCCATCACTCCGAAGTGAGACATCAACCAAGGGGACCTCAAAGGTACAGCAGGAGCCATCAAGGAGCCTCTGACATTACTCCCGTACACCCTACACGCCGTTCTCGCAGGTACTTTGACGCGTCACCACTGCTTACGTCCTGTCATGTAGGGCTATGATTATCACAGCTCGTGGCTCGAGGAGCCTGCAGGCGGCTAGGGGTCCCCCACGCCTAGAAGTACGGATGGTGTTCATCCATGCACATGCTGCAATATGAAGGGCTCACCCCCTCCTATATATACTAGAGGAATGGTCACAGGCAGAGGGACCTCTCTCTCTCCTCTCTCCGCTCTAAATCCTCTCCTTCCAGTCCTCAAAAGAAAACAGCGACAGGCAAGACTCTCTGCTACTGGTTGCTCTCTCTCTTCACCCTTCCTAAAGCATTGACTTGGGCGGCGGAGGCTCCTCCCCGGAAAATCACTCCGGGGACCTCTTAACCCTTGTTTTCTGAGTGTTTCAGGCCAGTCCTCCTGAGGAATCCCCATTTCTGACCTCTCTCTCATATCGGAAGTCCTTCTTGGCCTCACCGTACCTGCCACGCGAAGATGCTGCCGGCTATCACAGGTAATCCACACAGAGCACATTCTTTCAGGGCTCGCCTACATCTCTGGAAGTTCCTACTGCATTCTCCACGACACACAATGGAGATGCTGATGGCCCTCATCGCCATCATTTGGCGCCGTCTGTGGGAAATCACTCCCAGGTCGCCATTGTTGAAAACTCGGCGTTCTAAGGACAAAGGACTTTCTAGGTCCCCGTCCGCGCCAGAGGTTCAACCGGTAACTGAACGACTGCAGCAGGGACTTCCGTGCCCTAGGACGAACGTCCTCTGACTACTACCATAGGCTTCCTGTGTGAGTTCTCACGCCCTGTCGTGGCTGTAGTGACGCAGCAGTTAGACCGAAGATGGCCGCAGCTAAATTTGGGCCGAAGGCCCTCCTGACCAGTACCTCGTCGGGAGAAGGATCCCATGTCAACTCACGGGAGTTCGGAAGGAGAGATCAACAAAGATGAGTCCTCGACGGGAAACATACCCTTCAGAACGCAACCTGCGAGAGAAGCAGGGTCGAAACGACCCCGAGCTCCCCGTCGAAGGAGTTCTGCACCCAAAGAAAAGTTGCCGTTTCTTCGGCAACAAGGGCATATGCCCATTACCCAAAAAAGCCATCTACACCTTATTATTTGCAGGAAGAAGGCTATGACTCTACTTCCAAGGTCACGCTACCACTGTCCAGAGTAACTCGCCTCGGGGCGACATCATGAAAAGGGTAGAGCATTTGGGGAAGATCATCAAAAGGGTGCATCGAGCTCAGAGAATACTGTAGCACGTACGAGCCTAGAAGGGCAATGAAAGCCTAGGCACTGGCAGACTTCGTTGTCGAAATCCCATGAGTAGAAAATGCTGAAACCAACGAAGGAAACCGAGCAAAGGTAGATCTAGAATGGAAACTCCGTGGAACCCCGAGCACAGAACATCAAGGTGCTTGAGTAGCCCCTCGGGAGCCCGAGGGCAGAGAGGCCACCGGAGCAATCAAATGTGGTTACCAATGTGATGGGCCATCCGAGCATGGGAAGGCTGAGTATAGCAACCTCGGACAAAGGGTGGAAAGACCCTACAAAGAGGTATCTCGCAACCAAAGAGTCCCAAAAATCCTCATGAAGTGACGAAAAATGCGAAGATATTCCGGACGATGTCCCCTAATTAAGGAGGAATTATACCGGCAGGGCTACGCAAATCCGCTACAAAGATGTACTGGTAAAAAGGGTGCAGGACAATTCGTCCAGAAGGTGTGAAAATTGCCAGAGACACACCAGCACCTAAAGGCTGCCTTTGGTGTGGATAACCCCAGAAGATTACCTTTGCCCATTAGCAGTATGGGGCAAAGACCTCACCGGGCCACTCCCGATAACACCCGAAGAAGTGAAATTCTGCGTAGTAGCAGCAGACTACTTCACTAAGTGGGTGGAGGTAGAGCCCCTAGCAACTATTCCGGCAAAAGATATACAAAAGTTCGTCTAGAAGAACATGATATGCAGATTTGGCATACCGACGGTGATAATGGCCGATGATGGATCCCAGTCTATGGATGAGGGATTCCAAGAATTCGTCACCGACTTCGAAATAAAAACACACTTCGACCCACTAGCTCAGCCCCAGAGCAACAAACAAGTGCAGGTAGCCAACACAGCTATAAAAAAGGGACTACAAAATAGGTTGGGGGAAACAAGGGGAAAAGGCCAGGAAAACTTCCTACTGTACTGAGAAGTCTTCGGACAACTCCCTGAGGGGCCACGGGGGAGACACTTTTCTCACTTATCTCCAGTACAGAGGCCATTATCCCCATCAGAGTAATACGGCCATCAGTTAGAATACAGGTGTTCGGCGAAAGAGGAAACGACCTCGGGTTGAAGACTAAGCTTGACCTAGTTGACGAACACTGAGAAATGGCCGAGCTCAGAAGAAAGGCCTTTCAGCAAAAGGTGACCATAAATGCAAACCTGCATGATAGGCCAAAAAGAATAATGGAAGAAGACCTCATCCTCCGAAAGGCCGAGTCTGAACCTCGAAAACCATCCCATGGGGTACTTTGGCCAAACGGGAAGGGGCCTTATTTGGTCCTAGACAAGGTCCGAAAGGGAGTATACAAGCTTGGTGACGCCGAAGAAGGAAAACTGGAAAATGCATGGCATTCAGATGCCTTAAAGAAATTCTATACTTAGAATTTTAGATGAGAAATTTCTCTAAGTACAGAAGTTTTCCCCTATCTGAAAGTACTCGTCGAAGAAAGCTGAAGCACACGCTCCCGAAAGTCTTGTTTTCCTTCCAAAGATAACTGGGTTATACACCCAAAAAAGGGTGAAGTCCATTGACTCCCGAAAAGTCTTATTTTCCTTCTAAGGATGACTGGGTTATATGCCCAAAAAAGGTGAAGTCCATCGAGTACGGCCGACAAAGACAAGCTAAAACTTGCCTAAGTAAACTTCGGAAACAAAAAGGGTTTACCCGAAGGATGGCCGATGAAACGAGCAAAATGTACCTTTTCGAAGTCCCTTGACCGAAAGAGGTCTGGACAGTTAGGAAACAAAAATTGCTCGTACCTTTCCGAAGTCCCTTGACCGAAAGTGGTCGGGATAACAGGGAAAAATTACTCAAAAGACTTGACCAAATTATGAAGGAAAATTCATTGAGGAAGGTCTTAGTACAAGGAGAAGGTTACAAGAAGAAAAATACAAAGAACAAGAAGAAGGCAAAGGCCTTAGAATATCTAAGGGACCTCGGTGTCATGGGAAGCTTTGACTCCTATGACTTTGGCCGCCGCCTTCGGTGCAAGAGGAAATGCAAGTGGCAGGTTGAGGAACTCAACTTTCGACCAAATCCATCGAGGACTCTCAAGAATATCTAGGGCAGCCAAGAAGGAAGGGTCGAGGTCTGGATATTTCTTCAGAAATTGGTGACGAGCTAGGTAGAAGCTGTCCTGAAAGGCAACCTTCGTCACCTGGACGGCTTTGTCTTTTTCTATGTCCAATTCGTCCGCCTCGTTCTGAAGATTGGCAACCTCTTTCTCCAACTCCTTGACCTTTTTCTTCTTCTTTGAATCCTTCTTCAGCAAGTCGACCTTTGCTTGAAGTTCAGCTTTGTCGGCAAGAGCCTTCGTTAGAAGAGTAGCTTCTTCTTCTCTCTCCTTCTAAATGGCCTCGTTGGCCGAGGTTAAGCTCACAACCTTCTCAACAAGATCGGACATCTTCTTGGAGAAGTCCTTCAAGAGATCTTCCTGGCCCTCCAAGAACTCCTCCCGAAGCTGGGCAACCTTCTGCTTGGCTATACGGCTCAACTCGATGTTCGTCACAACCGAGTTAGCGCAGAAAACCTTGGCCTTCTCTAATTTATCTTCGGCCCAAGCTCGGACTGAAGACTGCTTTGCTGCCCAAGCCCGAAGGTATGCACTATACCCCAGAAGCTGCAAAGAAAGAAGGTACTTAGCGAAATTGACATAAGGAAAAGCCAAAAAAGTAGGAGGAAAAGTGAAGGAGCCTGAAGAATCACCTGAGCGGCATGCTCGGAAACTCTAGCGGCAAGGGAATCCTCAGAGGCACACTCCTCGGCAACTGCCTTGAAGGAAGCCTGAGTAAGTACGCCCCTCGCCATCTGGGGAGCCATTTCCCGGCAATCATCGGAGAACAGATTCATGTCCTCCGTGAAAGACCAGAACGGCTCCATCGGAACTTTGTCTTTTGGGACGTGGGAATCCCGAAAAGCCCGCCTTCGGCCATGCTCAACCATCCAAGCTGAGGGCACCAAATCCTCTGCAAAATAGAAAACATGGGTCTCATCAGGCAAAACTCCTTGACTGAAAAAGCCATGAGATTGCGAAAACCGAAAAGGAGATAAGAGACAAGCCTGGCGCAACCTCAGCAACGTCGTCGTCAGAGTCCCGGACCTCTTCCACGTCAGCATGGACATGTTTGCCTTTGTCCCTTCCGCATTTTTCCAACTCCTCGGCAGAGGGACTCATTTCCAAAGAGCCCAAAAGATCCACCGACGTGGCGGGACTTAGAGAAGCAGTAACAGCGACCACCCCGGCAGGAACCTCTGCGGGAGTTTCAGGTTCAGCGAGTGTTGCAACTTTGGTGGAAGTTGCAATGACACCACCAACCTCCGTGGAAGTTGTAATGACACCTCTGACCTCCGCCACATCCTCTGAGGGTGGAAGAAGGGTATCTTTCTTTGCCTTCTTGGCCGAAGACGGTCCGCTCCCAGTAGTCTTGCGCCTGTTGGAGACGTTTCTCTTCATTTGTTCTCCCTTCTCGGCTTGACCAAGGAAGAGAGACTTATAGTAGCCAGCAGACTCGTCGCCCATCTCTGAAAAAGAGGGAAAACATCAGGATGAGTCTAGATAGGCACTTATGCTGAAAAACTTTGAAAGGAACTTACTTTCAAAAAAGGCTTCATAAGTGAGTGAGCTCCGAAGGAGCTTCACTAGCCAAGAGTCCTTCCCCTCGGTAGTAGGAGCTGGCATGCCAAGATCCGTCTTGTGCTCCTTAACCACCCCCAACTCCTAAAGAACATTCCTCGGTCATGAGTTTCCACATGATGGGGAAGGGGTAGAGAGAGCGCGGAGGGACCTCGGCATCCCAGTCGGTGACAGCATGAATACGTCTGTCGAAGTCCTCAAACCTCGCCGCCAACTTGGGAGTTAGCAACCTCTTGGGATCCACGACATCCGTCTCCAGCTTTCCCCGAGCCCACTTAGTCGAAACATACGACCAGTCCTTCACAACTTTTAGGAAGAAGAACTTTCTTTGCCACCCTTGCCAGCTATCCTTGGTAGTGAAGGTGAACATAAATTTCTTGCTCCCAGATCCCTGAGGTAGCATGAAATAAAAGCTACCATTCGGGATCGGATAGAGCTTATAATACTGCATGAACAGGATAAAATGAGATTCTACCCCGAAGACCCCGCACATGCAGAGAAAGGCGTTGAAATAGCAGTACGAGTTGGGAGGAAGCTGATTTACGGCTATGCCATGAAATTGGCAAAAGTCGCAAATGATCCTCGTTGGAGGATACCGAAGTCCGGCCTTCAGTTGGGCTCAAAAAATGGTAACCTCGTCGTCCCGATTCATAAAGCTGAAATGACCGAGGTGGAGTAACCTTGTGGTGGCATAGGAGGGAAGAAAAAATTTGGCTGTCCACTTCTCTAATTTTTCAGAAGTGGAACAACAAGGGTGAGACATAAGAGATTGCTAGCTCTTGAGAATAGCCGAAGACATGGCTAACCAAAAGAGAGACTTCAGAAAGAAGAAAAATGACTTCGGGAAGCTAAAAGAAAAGCAGAAACCGAAGGAAGAACCCACCAAAAGTCTTGCCGAAATCAGGATTCCTGGACGCCGTCGTGCAAGATGCCGGGAATCGCTCCTCCATAAAAACCGTCGCTGGAAAAAGGAAAAAGGCAAGAGAAGACGCAAGAGCAAACGAGAGTAAGGTAAGAGCAAAAAAAAACAAATGAGGAGAATGACAGGAGGAGGCTTATATAGATCGAGGAGGGGAAGCCGAAAGGGCGTCATAATTGCTGCACGAAGGCGAAACGTCACCATAATTGCCCCTTGCGCGCGAAAAGACGTACCCATCCCAACCAGCACCTGCCACGTGTCGCCCGTCACGAGAAACTAGGACACATTTTCTGACATCTTGAAAACTTGGGTGCACCGCCCCAAACTGACACGCCTAATTTCAAAACATGGCGGTCCACTAACCTATGGCAGAAAAAAGTAAAGAGGTTGCGAATCTCGAGGACACCAAAGGGCAAACAAGTAACACCTGTCCAAACAAACCATGCCCCCAGGTGGCGAAATGCCTCCCTTGCGAACGGCACACCCCAAGTCCTGAAAAGTGCTCACAAAAGGACCACTAGCCGAACTCTCCACTCCGGCTTCCCGAGGGGGGGGCATGTGATAGCTGAAGTGCTATCACCCCGAACACCTAAGGACCCCGGAAAGGAAGGAGCCAAACGCCTGAGGCACGCGCCCTCGGCACCCCGCCAATACCAACCTCGGGAAACTACCGTATCGCCTTCATCGGGAGGGAGACCGAGTCAGCTTTGGGGAGAAGTGCCAGCCACCTTCTGCAGGTGAAAGTCCCCCGAAGGGCTAACTTCGGAGCCAGGAAATGCCCCAAAGTACCACTGCGACTCCGGGAAAAGGTCCATCACTCTGAAGTGAGACATCAACCAAGGGGACCTCGGAGGTATGGCAAGAGCCATCAATGAGCCTCTGACATTACGCCCGTACACCCTACACGCCGTCCTCGCAGGCACTCTGACGTGTCGCCACTACTTACGTTCTGTCATGTAGGGCTATGATTATCGCAGCTCATGGCCCGAAGAGCCTGCAGGCGGCTAGGGGTCCCCCATGCCCAGAAGTACGGATGGTGTTCGTCCATACACGTGTTGCAATCTGAAGGGCTCACCCCCTCCTATATATACTAGGGGAATGGTCATAGGCGAAAGGACCTCTCTCTGCTCTGAATCCTCTCTTTCCAGCCCTCAAAAGAAAACAGGGATAGGCAAGACTCTCTGCTACTGGCTGCTTTCTCTCTTCACCCCTCCCAAAGCACTGACTTGGGCGTCGAAGGCTCCTCCCTGGAAAATCACTCCGGGGACCTCCTAACCCCTGTTTTCTGAGTGTTTCAGGCCAGTCCTTCTGAGGAATCCCCGTTTCGGACCTCTCTCTCATATCGGAAGTCCTTCTCGGCCTCACTGTACCTGCCATGCAAAGATGCTGTCGACCATCACAGGTAATCCACACAGAACACCTTCTTTCAGGGCTCGCCTACACCTCCGGAAACTCCTGCTGCATTCTCCATGACACACAGTGCAGATGCTGATGGCCGTCATCCACACAATTATTTTATAATGACTATTTTACTATTATATCTAGTAAGATGTGTTGTTTCATTTATATAAATGTATTGTTCTATACTATGATATTCATTATGTAAGATTTGTTGTTCGTAAATTATGATGTTCTTTTCAATAAGAAATGTTATTCTATTCATATAAATATGTTGTTCTGTAATATGCTATTCATTTCGTAACATGTACTGTTTGTAAATTATGATGTTCTATTTGATAAGAATTGTTTCTTTATTCATACCAATGTGTTGTTCTATAATATGGTATTCATTTCGCAAGATGTGTTACTTGTAAATTATGGTATTTTGATCATCAAGAAGTGTTATTTTACTCATACAAATGTGTTGTTCTATAATATGTTGCTCATTTCGTAAGATGAGCTACTCATAAACTGTGGTGTTCTGTTCAGTAATAAATGATTTTCTTTCATATAAATGTGTTGTTATTTGATATGTTGTTCATTTTGTAAGATATGATGTTTGTAAATTATAGTGTTCTGTTCAATAAGAAGTGTTATTTCGTTCATATAAATGTATTGTTCTGTAATATGATGTTCATTTTGTAAGATGTGTTGTTCATAAGTTATGATATTTTATTTAGTAAGAAGTGTTGTTCTATTTGTACAAATGTGTTGTTCTGAAATATTCTGTTCATTTTGTAAGATTAGCTATTCATAAATTGTTGGATTTGTTCCTCTCATGACTTATGTTTATTTAATTTTGATGATAACAAAACATATCTATTTTTTGTGTTTCAAGGATTTATTTAAAGATTTACACCTTGGTTAGTCATTCATAAAGTCTTGATCCTTGCTAGGAAAAATGTTTTCTCAAGTATATATCAAGTATTTTTAGTGATTCAAGCATTACTTGTGAATGAAGAAATCTCCTTGGCAAAAACCTTTTTAAAGTTTGGAAGTTTGAAAGCAAGGAAATCCTGGAACTACAGTTTCAACATGGTGAAACATTTTCAACGTGTTGAAACTGGAGTCAGTTTTCGAATCCGAGAGAATTTTATTTCTGGAAAAGAAAATCATTCGAGTGAAATTTTTTCAACCGGGTGAAACTGGACTCATTTTTCGAACCCGAGAGCATTTTATTTCTGGACAAGAAAAACATTCGAATGAAAAATTTTCAACCGGGTGAAACTTGGATTCCAAACCTGCGCGTGAGTTCCCGGTTCAAAAAGTCTTTGAAAATTAATTATAAATTCATGTCATGTCAGATTTCTACATATATAAAGTGCTGACAACTCATTAATTACAAATATAGCTATTGGAGGTCAAATCTCAAATTTCGTTATCAGACAGAATTTTCAACCAAGTAAAAATATTTCACCCAGGTAAAACTGGGCGATAGACGCGAATTTTTGTCAAATTGACTGCAACGTTCACTAGATTTCAAGGGGCATTTTTCTGATCATTCCAACGGTCTTCAACATCTCTTTTGCATCCATTGGAGTATAAAAACACCAAGAATCATCAAGGAAAACTCTCTTGGCAACTAAGAAAGAAAATTTATCATCAAGAGCTCAAATTTGATACTTTGCCAAGAACTTGTTCTTTCATTTGCTTATTTAGCCTTGAAAGGTCCTATTGTTCTTACAGCTTGTAACCACGAGATTATTGAGCTTGCCTTGAGTGGTTGAGTGATTTCGTTGTAAGGGAAAGAGAGTTAGATAGGTTTCTAGTTAGCATTTGGCAAAACTAATAAGAGGTGAAGGTAGAAGGAACTACAAAAGTGTTGTGTGCCCTTGAAGGCTATTGTGTATCTTTGTGTTTCATAGTGGAGAAGAAAACTCTCAAGTGGTGAACTTGAGGAGAGGAGTAGGCTCTCAAGTGAAGAGTTCAAACCTCTATAAAAATTCTCTTATGCAAGCTTCTCCTTCTCTCTACATACTTGAGCTTTAGTTTGTGTTTTATGCTACCTATCTTGATTAAACTTGTTTGTTTTCAAAACCACTTCAAAGGTAGCTTCCAAAGAAAAATTTAGGTGGAGTGTGGTAGTCATTTTCTGGTCAAAATAGAGTTAATCATTGTACTTTAAGTTCAATTTGAGTTTGAGGTTTCATGAACTCATTTGTGGTTTGTTTTAGAATACAACCAATTCACCTCCCTCTTGGTTGCACTTGGGCCAACAATTGGTATCAGAACTAGTGGCTGTGTTTTGATAAAATCCAACGATTTTTAAGCTTAAAGATCCATAGCAACCACTAGTATGCATCTTGAGGGGAAAAATCCTTATAGGCCACCTTTGTTTGACTTTACAAACTTTAATTGGTGGAAAACTAGAATTGAAATTCATATCCAAGCTATTGATCATGCTCTTTGGAGGATCATTAAGGATGGTCCTAGGATACCTATAAAAATGGTTTATGGAAACCAAGTGCCAAAAGATCGAACGGAATATGAACCGGAGGATGATCTCATGTGTACTATGAATGCAAGGGCAATGAATATCATATATTGTGAACTAACCCCCGATGTATTTAATTTGGTTTCTTCTTGTGGAAATGCTAGGGATATATGGAACAAGCTATTTGTGACTTATGAAGGAACCACACAAGTGAATGATACCAAGATGCACATGCTTGTGAGAGCATATGAGTTATTTACCATGGAGCCAAATGAAAGCATTCAAAAAATGTTTAGAAGATTCAATGAGATCCTTACACCACTCAAATTACTTGGGAATGAGTATACAAATGAGGAGTTGGTGAGGAAGATCTTGTGGAGCTTACCTTTATCATGGAAGAGTATAGTTGAAGCTATCAATGAATGAGGAAGCATTAAAATAATGCATGTGGATGAGCCCTTTGGAAAGTTGTTGACTTATGAGATGAATGAACAAGTTGAGGAAAGATACATCAAGAAGAACAAGTCAATGGCTTTGAAGACTCAAAAGGACCACACATCATCAAGTGAAGATGGAGAAATTGATGCGGCCCTCTTGGCAAGAAAATTTAGTAAGATGTTTAAGAAGTCAAGAAGCAAAAATTTTAAAAATAAGAAGTATGAAAAAAGTAAAGGAAAGCATTCTAAAAGGAGGGATGAAGTTATTTGCTACAATTGCAAGGAGCCCAGACATCTTCAATTCGATTGTCCATTGAAGAAGAAGAAGAAAACAAACAAGTACAAGAAATTCTCCAAGAAAAAAAATGGAAAAGTTGTGGCGGCTTGGAGTGCAAGTGACTCATCTTCAAGTGAAGGTTCATCTTCATCCAATAGCTCAAGTGATCAAGCAAATCTTTGCTTATTGATAGATGATAGTGTAGCCTCCTTATCAAGCCAAAGTCACTCCAACCTATGTCTCATGGCAAAGGAGAAAGATGAGGTAAACAACTACTCAAGTGATTCATCTAGCTCATACATATCTATAGGTAGTGAGTATTTACAATTGCAAAATGCTTTTAATGCTCTTTACAAAGACTCTCAAAAGCTTGCTAGACATGTAGGTGAATTAAAAGCCTTGAATGCATCCTTGACCAAAGAAAGAGATGAGCTAAAAAAGGAGAACTTTGATCTCACACAATCTTTATCTAGATTTGTCAAGGGAAAAGAAAAATTAGACTTATTACTTGGAGCACAAAAAGGTGTTTATGGTAAGGCCGGAATAGGCTACAATACTTTAGTTAAAGAAAAGAAATTTGGGAATAGATTTATTGGTGCATCATTTACTATGTATAGCCCATTCACAACTTTTCATGCTTGTGGTAGAAATTATCATTATGCATATGATTGCATAACTAAGAAACCAAATGCACAAATTAGCTATAAGATGATTTGGGTTCCTAAGGGAACCAAGGTTGTGGCTAACATTGAAGGACCCAAGAAAATTTGAGTACCAAAATCCAACAAGTGATTGTTTATTTGTAAGGGGCAAGAAAAGAGACTTGGTATTTTAATAATGGATGCTCAAGACATATGACCGGTGAAAAGTTTCATTTCATAAACCTCAAGCAAAAAGGAGGAACCGTCTCATTTGGAGATAATAGCAAAGGTACCATCTTTGGTATAAGTAGAATTGGTAAGGAAAATTTCTCCTCAATTAACAATGTGTTTTTTTTTTATGGATTGAAGCATAACTTGCTTAGTATTAGTTAATTGTGTGATAAAGGTTATAGAGTTATATTTGAAGCTCTTGTATGCCAAGTGATTGATATTGTTTCCAATCAAATTAAGTTCATTGGTAGAAGACAAAGAAATGTTTATGTGATTGATTTGAATGACTTGTCTTCTTTTAATGTGAAATTTCTAATGGCCACAAACAAAGATGATAGTTGGTTATGGCATAGAAGACTTGGTCATGCTAGTATGCACATAATTTCAAAGCTAGTAAAAAGTGATTTGGTTAGAGGTTTACCTAAAATGAAGTTTGAAAAAGACAAAATGTGTGATGCTTGCATGAAGGGAAAGCAAACTAAGGTTTCCTTTAAATCAAAAAATTGTATTTCAACTTCTAGGTCTCTTCAACTTCTTCATATGGACTTGTTTAGACCCATTAGAACTAGGAGTTTGGGTGGAAAACAATACTATTTTGTAATTGTTGATGACTATTCTAGATTCACTTAGGTATTTTTTCTTGCTCATAAAAGTGACACTTGTGGTGTATTCATTCCATTTGCTCATAAGGTTCAAAAAGAGAAAGGTTCATGCATTAGCTCAATTCGTAGTGATTGTGGTAAAGAGTTCATTAATCATGACATGATTTCATTTTATGAATCTAGTGGCATTTCTCATAACTTTTCAACCCCTAGAACTCCTCAACAAATGGTATTGTGGAAAGAAAGAATAGAACTCTTGAGGAGATGGCTAGAACTATATTATGTGAAAGTAGTCTACCAAGGTATTTTGGGCCGAAGCAACAAATGCCGTATGTTACATTCTTAATAGAGCATTGATTAGATCTATTCTCAACAAAACTCCATATGAGCTTTGGAAAGGTCAGAAGCCAAACATTTCATATTTTCATGCATTTGGATGCAAGTGTTTTGTCTTGAACAATGAAAAAGATAATCTTGAAAGGTTTGATGCAAAAAGTGACGAAGCTATATTGGTTGGGTACTCTAGTAAAAGCAAAGCATTTAGAGTCTTTAATAAAAGAACTCTTGTGATTGAAGAATCCATTCATGTTGTATTTGATGAGACTAACAATGCTACTAGAAAAGAGTGTTGTAGTGATGATGATGTTGTAGATGATGCTCATAAAAAGGAAATCAATCACAATGAGAAGGAAGTCTATCATGTTCCACCAAAAGATGACAACTTTGAAGGAGATGAGCCTAATGATGCACTAGAGCATACATAAGGTCAAAAGGCTTTGCATGACAATCAAGATCAATCTAAGGAAAAATACCTACAACAAGAAGAGCACTCTCATCAAGGATTGCCTAGTGAATGGAAGTTCAAGTATAAATCTAATCATTCAAGAGACCTCATAATAGGTAATGCTTCAAAAGGTATTGTGACTAGATCTTCCTTGAAAAAGTTATGTAGTTACTATGCCTTCTTGTCTTAAATAGAACCTAAAACCATTGATGAAGCCCTTGGAGATGAAAATTGGATTTTGGCTATGCAAGAGGAACTAAACCAATTTCGTAGGAATGAGGTTTGAGAACTAGTGCCTAAGCCAAAAGACCATTCCATTATAGAGACAAAATGGGTCTTTAGAAACAAGCTTGATGAAAATGGTGTTGTCACTAGAAATAAGGCAAGGTTAGTTGTAAATGGTTATAGTCAAGAAGAAGGTATTGACTTTGAAGAGACCTTTGCACCCGTTGCAAGGTTAGAAGCTATTAGATTACTTTGTGCCTTTGCTTGTTTTATGGAGATTAAGCTCTTTCAAATGGATGTAAAAAGTGCTTTTCTAAATGGTTTTATCAAAGAAGAAGTTTATGTTTCACAACCCCCCAGTGTTAAAGATCCAAATTTTCCAAACCATATTTTCAAATTAAAGAAGGCCTTGTATGGCTTAAAGCAAGCTCCTAGAACTTGGTATGATAGGTTTGAGTAAATTTTTTATTGATCAAGGGTTTGCTAGAGGTACGGTTGATACTACTCTTTTTATTAAGCATTATAAGGATAACATGTTAATTGTGCAAATTTATGTAGATGATATCATATTTGGTGCTACTAATGAGTCTTTATGTAAAGAGTTTTCTAAGTTAATGCAAGGTGAATTTGAGATGAGCATGATGGGTGTGCTTACCTTTTTCCCTGGACTTCAAATCAAACAATCAAAGAAAGGTATTTTCATCAACCAAGCTAAGTACACAAGAGAGCTACTCAAAAGGTTTGGCTACTCAAATCCAAAGCCTAGTGTCATTCCAATGAGTGCTACAACTAAGCTTGATAAGGATGTAAGCCTATTGACCAAAAACTCTATAGAAGCATGATAGGTTCTTTGCTTTATTTGACCGCTAGTAGACCGGATATATTGTTTAGTGTTTGCTTGTGTGCTCATTTTCAATCATGTCCTAAGGAATCATATTTGAAAGTGGTAAAAAGGATTTTTAGATATTTGGTTGATACACCCAACCTAGGATTATGGTACTCTAGAGACACTAGTTTTAATCTTTTAGGATATTCCGATGCCGATTATGCGGAAGTAAAGTGGATAGAAAATCAACTAGTGGCTCTTGTCAATTTATTGGGTGTTGTCTTATATCATGGTTTTCAAAGAAACAAACTTCGGTTGCTTTATCCACCGTGGAGACCGAATATATCACGGTCGGGAGTTGTGTAGCTCAAATATTGTGGATGAACCAACAATTGAAAGATTATGGGTTTAGCTTCAAAAAGACACCCATTAAATGTGACAATACAAGTGTTATAAGTCTAGCTAAAAATCTGGTTTTCCACTTTAGAGCAAAGCATATTGAAGTTAAGCATCACTTTATTAGAGATCATGTGCATGATGGTGATATTGCTCTTGAATTTATTGATACTCAACATCAATTGGCTAACATATTTACCAAACCATTGTGTGAAGAAAGGCTTACATTTATTAGAAGGGAATTAGGAATGAGCAACCCAAGGTAACTTATTTTCTTCCAAAAAGAATGAAATTATATTATCATGAAAAGTTCAATTTCATGCTTTTATAATTCAAATATTCACATATTGAAGTATGTCATTCGTTCTCTCACGCCCTGCTGTTACTTGTTTTGGATTTAAAGAGTGTTTTTCACACATTTTACTAATGTTCGAATTTGTCTGTTAATTTCACTCGAGTTAAAAATTTTTCATTCAGGTGTTGTCAAAGTTTTGCTTCCAGGTTTTTGCTCCCAGGTTTTCTGTCTATTAATTTCACTCTGGTTAAAATTTTTCATTCGGGTGCTGTCAAAGTTTTGCTTCCAGGTTTTTGCTCCCAGATTTTCTATCTATTAGTTTCACCTGGGTGTTTCTTTTTCAATCGAGTAATTTTAAAAACAAAAAAAAAAAAAAAAAACATTTTTGCTGTCACTTGATGGACACTTTTCGTTTCTTTTTTGACTAGTCTAACTTTGCTCCTAGCCGAGCGTTTTGTTTCTTCTCCCCTGTTCTTCCCACCTGGTTTCGTTCCCTCCCTCGCCTTCGTAAACTCTTCGTTCTCCGCCTACCCAGCCCCTCCTCTCTCTTTCGCTGTCGGCACTGTCCTCCTCCGTTCGCCCCGTGCTTCGTCTCCAGCACCTCTCTGTCACACCAAAACCCTAGCCTCTACATTCCCCGTTGTCCACCGCCATTAAATTCGGGCTCGTCCTCTGCGATTTTCTGCCCTATCTCCCATGGCACTACGAACTCACAATGGAGGCGTACCGAAATGCGGCCGTGACGCGACAGATAGAGGGGGACTTGCTTGAAAGCGCCTGAAGGCAAACGCCAAGCGGGCCAAACGTCCGGCAGTCCAATCGCCGCCCTCTCCGGCACGCTCCTCCTCCTCTGACACCGAAATTAAGGTAATGGACATCCCTACCGTGACTGTGGCTTCTGTTACTGACGCATTTCAGAAATTTAGGAAATTATGCAAGAATCGTATTGTCTCTGTTGACAAATTAAGGAAAGAAAAGTTTGCTAAAGTGGCTCTATGGGTTGAATTTTTCAAGATAGGCTTGTTCATTAGTCAGAAACCTAGAGGTTCAGAGGCTCAGCTTAATTAGTTCTACAGAAATTTAACGGTAGATGACCAATCTCTTACTCTCACGAGCTTCGTAGATGGTATTCGTATCTGTGTATCTAAGGATTCTCTCTTTGCTTTAATTGGTGCTAAATCAGATACTGAGAAAACTTTCAAAGTTGAACATAAGCACATTTTGACTCGGTTCTTTCCGGGGTTGGCTAAGGTCTATTCTCAGTTGCCTCATCGAGTTTCTCCTAGTTTGCTCGAGTCTCCCTATCGGGTTTTGCATTGGATTATTGCCCATATTTTGGTACCTAGGGAATGGGCCAATAATGTCACTTATCAAGATGCCTGCCTTATGTATAAGATCTCTAAGTAGAACAATGTGGATTTTACTGCTCGAATCGTGTCCTAAATGAAAAAGGCAGCTACCACCAAGGCAGCCCCTTTGCCCTATCTTACCCTCATCACTCGACTTCATGAAACCCATGGGGTAGCTTGCACCTCGACAGAACTTTCATTGGATAGTCGTGCTTCTCTTGTTGATCCTACAAATTTGAAATTGGGCGGTCTCAAGTTTGATGAGGGAGTTGGCTGGACTAGAGATGAGACTACTTACAAGAAGTGTCTTCAGAGAACTCTACGAGAGGTTAACAGAAAGCGTGGGGTTGCAGAGCCTCCTGTGGATAGTGATGCAAGTGTTGATGAGGCTGACACTCATGAGCTTACTGAGTTGGAGTTGCTTGCTCATGAGTTAACCAAAGCCAATGCACGCCTTGATTCTTTGGAAACATCTCAAGTTGAAATTCTTGTCAAACTTGTGAAGCTTGATGATATCCACTCCCTCCTTTCTCCAACTAGTTTCTCATCGAGGCTAAGGGTCTGAGCCTCCCACTGCTGCCACTTCAGCTTCTCCCAGGGCCACCACTACGGCGAATTCACCTCCTGAAGCTCCTACAACTGCTGCCCCTGTTGATCCACCTCCTGAAGCTCCTACAGCTGCTGCCTCTGTCGTTCCACCACCTAGCCCCTGCCTTGCCATCATTCCCCTTCCCCCAAGACCCTCATTTCCCTTCCCCTATTAGTTTTCTTTAGGATCAAGGTTTCACAGCTTGTTCTAGTTATGGAACAAACAATGTTTTTTTCTCTTCTTTTAGACTTAGGTTGTTCATCTATCTCTATGACTTTTGTTCTTGTGGATTTATTCCACATGACTGTTATGCCTTGTTATGGACGTATTTATGCATATGTGACTATTATGACTTTCTTATGCTCCTTGTTTCACTTAACGCCTGTGCTTATAACTGTTCTTAATTCTTTTTTATTATGACAAAAAGGGGAAGAAAATTAGTGGTTCATTCGCTTAATGTTGTTATTGATTATTTGTTTTTATTGATTCAAGAGTATATATGCAAGAAGTAAGGGGGAGTAGTATTGTTATGATGAAGTAAGGGGGAGCATGCATAGTTTAAACAATTGTGGAAGTGTTTGGTATTATATCTACTTAGTATTGATTTTTCAGTGAATATTATGTGGCTGGTTTACATCCTTGAACAGGGAGTTTTGTTCATTTTTTAGGGGAGACTATATCAATTTTTTTTTAACTCTTATTCTTAATCATTTCCAATGTTTTCTCAAAAGTTTTGTCATCATAAAAAATGGGGAGATTGTTGGATTTGTTTTTCTCATGACTTATGTTTATTTAATTTTGATGATAACAAAATATATTTATTTTTTGTGTTTCAATGATTTATTTAAAGATTTACACCTTGGTTAGTCATTCATATATAAAGTCTTGATCCTCGCTAGAAAAAATGTTTTCTCAAGTATATATCAAGTATTTTTAGTGATTCAAGCATTACTTGTGAATGAAGAAATCTCCTTGGCAAAAACCTTTTTAAAGGTTGGAAGTCTGAAAGCAAGGAAATCCTGAAACTACAGTTTTAACAGGGTGAAACATTTTCAACGTGTTGAAACTGGAGTCAGTTTTTGAACCCGAGAGAATTTTATTTCTGGACAAGAAAATCATTCGAGTGAAATTTTTTCAACCAGGTGAAACTGGACTCAGTTTTCGAACCCGAGAGCATTTTATTTCTAGATAAGAAAATCATTCGAATGAAAAATTTTCAACCGGGTGAAACTTGGATTCCAGACCTGCGCACGAGTTTCCGGTTCGAAAAATATTTGAAAATTAATTATAAATTCATGCCACATCAGATTTCCACGTGTATAAAGTGCTGACAGCTCATTAATTACAAATATAGCCGTTGGAGGTCACACCTTAAATTTCATTATCAAACAGGATTTTCAATCGAGTAAAAATATTTCACCCGGGTGAAACTAGGCGACAGACGTGAATTTTTGTCAAATTGACAGCAACATTCACCAGATTTCAAGGGGCCTTTTTCTGATCATTCCAACGGTCTTCAATGTCTCTTGTGCATCCATTGGAGTATAAAAAAATCAAGAATCACCAAGGAAAACTCTCTTGGCAACTAAGAAAGAAAATCTATCATCAAGAGCTCAAATTTAATACTTTGCCAAGAACTTGTTCTTTCATTTGCTTATTTAGCCTTAAGAGATCGTATTGTTCTTACACCTTGTAACCACGAGATTATTGAGCTTGCCTTGAGTGGTTGAGTGATTTCCTTGTAAGGGAAAGAGAGTTAGGCAAAACTAGTGAGAGGTGAAAGTAAAAGGAACTACAAAAGTGTTGTGTGCCCTTGAAGGCTATTGTGTATCTTTGTGTTTCATAGTGGAGAAGAAAACTCTCAAGTGGTGAACTTGAGGAGAGGAGTAGACTCTCAAGTGGAGAGTTCGAACCTCTATAAAAATTCTCTTGTGCAAGCTTCTCCTTCTCTCTACATACTTGAGCTTTAGTTTGTGTTTTATGCTACTTATCTTGATTAAACTTGTTTGTTTTCAAAACCACTTCAAATGTAGCTTTCAAAGAAAAATTTATGTGGATTGTGGTAGTCATTTTCTGGTCAAAATAAAGTTAATCATTGTACTTTAAGTTCAATTTGAGTTTGAGGTTTCAAGAACTCATTTGTGGTTTGTTTTGGAATACAACCAATTCACCCTCCTCTTGGTTGCACTTGGGCCAACAAAAATTATGGTGTTCGATTTAATAAGAATTTGCTAAAGATGTATGTTGATAGTAGTGCTTAGGGATGACAATGGTGCAGATTGGGTGCAGGTACCCCCATTCGTAATTTGTGCCCGCGAGTTTTTTCATACCCACCAAGTCACGAGTATCCTCTAATGAGTAGAAAATGTCACCCATGATCATGACCTACGAATAATCCACACTCGCGGATGACCTACGGTAGCAATAGAATACACATCCAATACAACTATGAGAAAATCTATATTTGTACTGAGGAGTTTTCTTGTTACCACGAATCTAAGAACATTTAACCATCTACCCCTTGGAAGGAATTTTAAAAGATTTCAAGTTATACTAATCGGGGAAAACTCAAAATTTGCTGAAGAGACAATGGCTACTGGCTGCTGTTTTGCTGTCGGTTTGGGCTTGAGTACGATAGGGGAGATGGGCGATAATTACTAGGATGGCCGAAAATGGCACAACACTCCCTCAGATCAGACAGCCACCGGTGACAGAGTTAGAATGACAAGATTGAAGGTACCGAAAAAGCTAGAATTTATGAATTTCATGAGAACAAGTTCGTGAATCGGATAAATGAAGAGCAAAAGCAATAATTGAAAGTACCTGGGCTTGAATTAGACCTATGCCTTGCTAGGGATAGCTGCCGGTGCAAGATTTGTGACGAGCTGATCACCAATGTCAACGTCGTGATGCGAACTTGCATAACTCCATAGTCTAGACGAACTGACGAAGTGGCAGAACGCTAAACAAGTGTAGAAGGATTAGGTAATTAAGGATTTAGGGTAGCTGTTCTTAAACTAAGGGTAAATTAAAATTTTCATACACTTGGCAGGTTTCACGTGTATGCAGGGCAGATTTACCTGCTACGGACACCCCCTACCCACCACCCGCCCACACCTACTAGATGGGTGAAGTTTATTACCCATATTCGCCCCATCAAGGGTATTTTTACTTGTTTACCCATTTGTCATGGGTGGGTATCCGTAGTTCACGGATCTCATCCACTCCGTTGTCATCCCTAGTAGTGCTGAAGGACTCAGCTTTTATTTAAAGCCAAATATAGTTTTATTCTATAGTGCTGTTCCGTTCAGTGATAAGTAATGTGTCATTCATACAAATATGTTGTTCATTTAGTAAGATGTACTGTTCATAATAAGTATTGTTCTGTTTAGTAATAACTGTTGTTTCATTCATACGAATGTGTTGTTCTATAATATGTTGTTCATTTTGTAAAATATGTTGTTCATAATAAATATTGTTCCATTTAGTAATAATTGTTGTTTCATTCAATAATAAGTATTATTCCCTTCAGAAAAATATGATGTTCTATGAAGTGTTGTTCTCTTTAAACAAACATGCTATTTTGTACAGTGATGTTTTATTCAGATAAATGTGATGTTTATGATGTAATAATTTTTTATAAATAATGTGAAAGTGAGGGAGTAGCGAATTACACCAGATATACCCTATAGTTACTTTATTATATATGATTTTAATGTTTATAAATTGTTCTAATATCTCTCTGGAGCTGGGAGGTATATACTTTTTTGTTTTAATAAAATTACTTTTTTTTTTATCAGCGAAAGAATTTATTGAAGAAAGCCAGCCAGAAGCTGGAGAGTAAATGCCCAGAACTACACGCCTAATAAAATTGTTGTCTTACCGTAAAAAAAATGTACGTACGTATCAGCAGCAACAATACTTGATGTGTTACAGGTGCGGTACGCCTGGCTGAAAAAGGGTATTAAAACCCTTGGCCGGAATAAAATTTGGCTCTAAATGAATATGATTAGAAAATTTGGCTTCTGCTGATTTAAAAAAAAAAAAAAAAGGAAAACTGGAGAGAATTTACTCGATATGCTCCAGCTTTAGCACTCATATGAAATGGGTGTTTGTGCTTTTCTCAGATGTTTGGAAACGCTTAAACTCAAAGATTCAACACAGGTAATTTCTTGCTTAATTGAACTTGGTTCCCAAAACAGAAATTTCCCAGATTTTGAAAGCCTCGTATATATGAACCAAGTAAATAGCTAGGTGCCTTCTTCCTCTCGCCTAAGCATCAATATCATGCCACATGTTTTTGTTTCGATCGGTCACTTGAAAGCAAAGACATGAAGCACTATTCTTGATTTTGTATCGCCCAATTTTTTGGTAATACTATATGTAATATATAAAAAGCTTATATTAAAATTTTACAAAAATATATGTGACACAAATTAATTAAAAATTGAAAAATTAAGTTTAATCTTTTAATTTTTCTTCATCTACTTAATTGTTATCACAATAATTCAAGACATACATCGGTAAAAGTCTGTATAAAACTATATCGAATAGACCAAAGTCTGTTTGAAACTATATCGAATATCTTTCTGCATAGTTGTGGTTCCAATAACGACAGGAATGAAACTCAAGTGTTAATTATTAAAGGACAAGATTTTGGTTTCTTTACCTTTTCTTTCTGGGGTGAAGGAATAGTTTGCTGTAATGTGCCGCTAATTTAAGTGACAAAGGATATGAGGGCAGGAGAGGGAGGTTTGAGGTTCAACTTCCATCTTTCTCAGTTTTTTCCACAAGTAATTTTGTTTACATTAGGTTTAGATGTCTTCTAGGTAATTTCCCTATTTCCTACTCCCTCCGTCCCAAATTCTTTGCACCATTCACGTTTTACCAATTAATCTATGATTTTTTATTTTAGACATTTTAACATATAAATGAAAAAATTTTATGTGTGAATGATAAATCAAGACCTATAGTTTCTAAATATATATTTTTTAATTTTTTTCTAACAATCAGTAATATAAAAAAATTCAAGTTAAACTAGCCCAAAAAGTTACATGGTTCAAAGAATTTGGGACAGAGGGAGTATATATTAACATCTCATAACTCTTATATCTAGTGGCAGCTACTTCTGATTACCAAAAAAAACAGAGAGAGAGAGAGAGAACTTTAAAGAAAAAACGTGAGACCCATTATTTATTGGTGGACTTCAAAGCCAAGAATATTGAGATCTTTGCTTCCCACTTATTCTCACCTAATTTTTTAACAACAATGTCGTGAGCAATTTTCCCTGTACAAAATACATCATCATTTGAGCAGCTAACTTATGAGAATTTAAATCATTCGGGTCACTAAACTATATGCTAATTATAAGCCAATTAAAAAAATATGATCCATTTTTGAAACAAAAGCCAACAAGAAAATGGATTTCAATATGAAACCACATAGCATGACACGTTCATTATCATAACAGATTTATCATACTTTTTTTAATTTCTAGTTCATGGAACTAATTTAAGGAGTAGAAGGATTAATTTTTGCAAACGCATGGTTGATCAGGAGGAGTTGATGATAGGGACCTTTGGGTGCTTTAACAAGCCATCACTTAGAAATTATTATTATTATCATTATTATTTTGATAAAGCCGTCACTCAAAAATTATAATACTATATATTAAAAAAAACTACTATAATCTACGGCGAAAAATACTAATCAAGAGTTATTAATTGCACGACACCTAAAACGATACTTTGTGCTAAAACTAGTTTAATCACTCCGAGCAGACGACCTAATCAAATCCGTCCAAAGATAGCAATTTCCCAACCAGAAGTTGGAATCAAGTTGGGCGAAACAAAAATCAACAAGGAACATAGAATAGATAATTATTAATTAACATAGAAGGAATTGGTCAGCTTAGCAAATGATTAGTTTCTGAGAAAAATAATCTAATTAATCAGAGGTCAATATATCCACTATAATGGCTTGGGATTCTTTAAAAAGGTTATCAGAACAATAATACAGGTGATATGGGAGGAGGCGAAGAAAAAGAAGAATAGTTTGCTAAGGTGGTGGCTCCAGATCAAGGGGAAGAAGAAGAAGACGGGGAACAACATGGCGAGAAGATGGAGGGAGCTGAGCGGAAAGAAGCACTGGGAAGGCCTTCTGGACCCCCTCGACATCGATCTCCGACGCTATATAATTCACTACGGTGAACTGGCTCAGGCCACCTATGACACCTTTAACTCCCAACGCAAGTCCAAGTTCGCCGGCAGCAGCATCTACGCCCGGAAAGACTTGTTCGCCAGCGTTGGCCTGGCGAACGACAACAATCCCTCCAAGTATTAAACAATAGTATTTAAGCTGATATGACCTAGTTCGAACTTAAGTCGCCACAGTTATTATTATTGGCATTGTTTCAGGTACACGGTGACAAAATATTTTTATGCAACGTCGAGGATTAGGGTACCGGAGGCATTCATCGTGGTGCCTTTGTCACGGGAGGCGTGGAGCAGGGAGTCCAACTGGATGGGGTTCGTGGCGGTGGCGACGGAGGAGGGGAAGGCGGCGGTGGGGCGGCGGGATATAGTGGTGGCGTGGAGAGGGACGGTGATGGCGCTGGAGTGGATAAATGATTTTGAGTTTCCTTTGGTTTCCGGGGAGGAGATTTTTGGTGAGGATGGCTTGGCGAAGGTGCATCAGGGCTTTTACTCCATCTACACTTCCGATGATCCTCGTTCGCCGTATAACAAGACCTGTGCAAGACAACAAGTAACTAACAATTTTTCTTCGTATATTTTTTTTAAACTTTTATTCTCCCTCTTATTCTGCTTCTACTTTTTTATCTTGGGTTATTATTATTATTTGGTTCGAGGGAATCGTGGAATTTGTATTTTGAATTATTTTATGCTAGACATATATAGTTTGCTCATGAGAAATGCAAGAAATTGATGAGGAAATGTATCATTAGTCGCTTAATATTTCACTCTTTGGCAACCAACTGGTGATCGAGCTATCAGTCGTAAAAAATTTAGATACCTGTGTTTTAGTATACGGTATAGTGACTAATTTTCTTTTTATTTTTTTTAACTTTTTTTTTTCTTTCTTATTCTGCTTTTATTTTTTTTTCTTTTTGGATTATTGTTATTTCCTTCATTTTGTATTAATTAATTGACTCTTTTACTTTTTTTATTGAAGTTTGATTTGAACATATTCATATTAATATATATTAAAAAAAATTAAAATGATATTTAAAAACTATAATTTTTAAAGTTTCATTTTCATATAAAATATTTATATTTTTAAAATAAATTTTGAAAGAAATAAAATTATAAATTAATTGCTGTAAATAGTAAAATAATCAATTTTTTTAAACGGATGAAGTATTATTTGGTTCGAGGGAATTGTGGAATTTGTATTCTAAATTGTTCTATGTAAGACATTTGGTAGGAACAAAAAAAAAATTATCAATTAAAAAAGGTAGAGTTTATCGGGTTGTTCAAAAATTGTTTTCACATATGCCAACTTTGGAACTTCTACGAAAGATCTATGTTAGCTTGATTAACCAACAAGCTTGAACAAAGGGTTAATTTCCTTTTCGTAACGTATTCGAATATTATAGATCATTTGTGGAATATATATATATATATATATGCGACAGATTTTTATATGTGAAATTTATGTTTAAAATTTTTTATTGTATTAAATTAAGTGAGATGTGTTTCAAGCACTTTGAATTGCTATAAAGTACAAGGGACATATGATCTATGCGGGAGCCCAGCCGCAAGTTGGAGATGTTGCATAAAGAGACACGAACTTAGGTCAATCAAAGTTAAGAACATTAAAAATTCTATAACAAAATTATATTATTTTATATAATTTTTTACAGATCAACTGGTTTGTTTAACAAAAACAAATGGCGGCAAAGTTAAATTTTTCGGACCCAAGTATCAGCACCAAGAATTTAGTTTTATCCTACTCACTAATAGTGTAATTCTTTTTTTATTAAACCAGCATATTATAGCTCTCCGTTTAATAAATTACTGCACTACCTTTAAACTATAATTTTAATATTTATTTATTTTTATTTATCTTCTTTGACATTTACATCCACAAAGTAAAAGGTAAAAAAGAAAAGGACATATAAATTTTTTCATCTTTCTAAATCTCCATGTCAAATCCAAATATTTTAACTATTTATGAAAATGAATTATGACTTATTTTGAAGATCTCACACTAATATAAATTCCACGGTAATTGAAATTGTTTCCTTAATAAAGTGTTGACGGAGAAAGAAAAAAAAAAAGTCCATGGATAAAATAATATCTTCTTTATTTCTTAAAATTAAAACGAAAATAAAATTTTAAGTACTACACAATCTAGCAAGAGTTCTTGCATTGGAAATCTGATCCCCTGGCTCTTATGAATCAGGTGCTCAAAGAGGTTAAGAGACTGGTGGAACGATACAAGGACGAGGAAATAAGCATAACGGTGGTCGGCCACAGCCTCGGCGCGGCGCTCGCAACCCTAAACGCGGTCGACATAGTCACCAACGGATTCAACAAACCCGACTCCAAACCCGACAAGCCCTGCCCCGTCACTTGCTTCCTCTTCGCCAGCCCCCGCGTCGGGGACGACGACTTCGAGCGCGCCTTCGTGGCACAGAAGGAGCTCCGGGCCTTGCGAGTCCGGAACGCCATGGACCTGATCCCGAACTACCCGCTCTTTGGGTACGCGGACGTCGGGGAGGAGCTGGGGATCGACACGCGAGAGTCGGAGTTCTTAAAGAGCCCCGGCAACCTGACGACCTGGCACAACCTGGAGTGTTACTTGCACGGGGTGGCTGGGACTCAGGGGAGCCGCGGCGGGTTCCGGCTGGAGGTGAAGAGGGATGTGGCCCTGACGAACAAGACTACGGATGCTCTGAAGGACGAATATCTGGTGCCGGCGTCGTGGAGAACGCTCAAGAACAAAGGGATGGTTCAGTTGAGCGATGGGTCTTGGATGCTCATGGATCATGAGGCTGATGTCGAACAATAGGACGTGGTTCTTGTTAGACAACAAACTGTTTTTTTTTTTTTTTTGTTTGGGGGTGGGGGGAGGTTATTTGAATATTGGGTTGAGAAACCAGAAAGTTGATTTGATTTTCTGCTTTTATTTTTTTCTCTATGATGAATCCTAGTGATTATTATTTTTTTGTTGGTATTTGTTTTCAGAAAGAAATAATGTACTCCTTCCCTTGTGAAGTGCTGAAATATGTGTGGGTTTAACGTGAAAATAAGAAAAAATTTGTGTGTTGTTTTCATTTTTACCTTCCATTTCATAAATCAAGAAAGGTGAAAGAAAATGTTGAAATCATAATATGAAGTGTAATATATTAAAGTAATTTTTTGGTAGAAAGACGGTAATAATAATATTAAAAAGGAACAAGTCAGGGGGGTTACAAGCACCTATAACGCTAAACATTTGATAGTCCTAGGGCAGGAAATGCCCATACAATCAGCTAAAAGATTGGTTTGAGCAAAATCCGGGCAGTGCAAAATGATTGTAGTACCCTGAGTTTCTGAAGAAGCTCCACGATTCACAAAACATCTGCTTAGCATTTTGTTGTCTATAGATGTATTGTGGATGATGGATTTGGCACTTCGCACTGAGTAACCTACATTCAGTCAATAAAGATGTGAGTTCAATAGGACAATTGCAAGCGGACCCAAGTAGCTGGATGACTGTTTTGGAGTCCATTTCAACCTACAGTGGAAAAGTTCCCAGATGATGAGCCAACTTAAGGCTCTCAAGCAGCCCCCAAAGTTCTGCCTCTGGGCTGCAGGAATTTCCAACTTTTTGAAAGAAACCAGCTATAGATTTTCCTTCATCATTATAAAGGAGGCCCTCCACCCCTGCTTTACCTATGGGCTCAAGTCTTAACCTGTCAGTGTTGAGCTTGAAGGTTCTAGAAGGTTCGGGTAGCCATCTAGTAGCGACCACATGAGAAAATCTAAATAGCAACCAAAGTCAGTAACCAACCTTTAGTTGCTCATGAGTTTTTGATGACCTGCATATTGTTGTGGGGACTTAATTCAATAAATTTAATATTAAAATAATTAAAACATTTTATTCATAAATTCACATTGATCAACTAAAATTTTACTTTATTTCAATTTTGAATTAAATTTTCTTTACATTATATTTTTATCATTAAAATGATTAGTTATAATTGAAATATAATACTGTAAAACAAAAAATTGTATGGACTTTAAATATATACATATTTTCTTTGTTATTAAAAAATAATTTACTAAAATTTTTCATCTCTCATTAACTCAAACTATCCAATTTTTAATAACACAAAATTTATCTAAAAAAAATTACTTTAAATTTCAGCAATTATGGACCAAATTATTTTAGTTAACTATATACCTTAAAGTAAATAATAGATGCTGCAAAATTCAATCATAAAGAATTATAAAAATGACTGAAACACAATATTGCATTTAACTTATGTCAATCAATTAATGGTTTAACTATTAGCTTAATAAAAATAAAAAGAAAAGAAAAAAATTGTCTTAAGGCAAATCAACCAGAACCATAGTCAAAAGTTGACAAATTATAATTATTAAAGTTTCATTTCAAAAAACAATAATAAAGAAAGATGACAAAAAAATTTTGGACCAAGATAAAAACTGAAAAAACTTTATAAATTAAAGGTTTAATAATTGATTTAATAACATCAAAATATGATATAACTGAAAAATAAAAAAATTATGCTGAGTTTAAAAGATAATACATAAAAAACAACCAAAACAAGGTTTGGGGACCAAGAGAGCAAATAGAAAAAATCTAGTTCAATAGTTATTAAATTTGGAGACCAATGGAACACAAATGAAACTTGGGGACCAACTTTGGGAAGAGTGGAAATTCAAGGATTGAAATTGAGTTTTAACCAACGCAAAATATAAAATAGACTAAAACTGGAAAATCACAATACATGCTCTCAAAAAGTGAGTGCCGTGTGAAAAGGGAATCAAACTAAAAAATGAGTCAATAGCATCCAATAAAAGGGGGGGGGAAAGTGGCATTGTTAATGTAAAATGAAATTTACCATGGATGAATAGTATAAACACTGGTCATTTCTAAAAGTAAGCGAGGTATGTGAAGACCCATTTAATATTGCAAGTCGTTGATGGAATAATATAAAAAGATAAAACATACTTTGACATTAAATAAAATTTGAGTATAGATAATTGTAAATATACAAAATAGTTAAATGAATATGTATTTACATATTTTCAAAAAAACATTAAAGATAACAGAAAAAAAAATGTCAAAGCAGTTTCATTAACCAATTCAAATGAAACCATCAAAAGAAAGAAAAAAAGCTAGAGTATTTATAATATAGGATAACATTGCACAATATATATGCATAAGTTTTTTCAGATTTTTACTCACTAATGAATTAGTGATAAAATAAAATATTTTAATAATCAATAACCTATACGTAATGCAAATTGTGCACTGTTTTAACTAATCAAAATTTTAAATCAAATCCCATGTAAAGCACTCGTGCATTAATCAAAACTTTGAATTTGACCTATCTAATTAAACTTTTGAATAAAATCATGTAGAATAAAATTTTTTTGGTATTTAATATGGTTAATAAAAACATGTCTCTCATTTCCATTTAAGGCTCTATTATTTTAAATTTAAATAAATCATCCAAATTTTTTTCTAAATTTTCCAACCGATTGCAAAAGTTGGAGACCACTATGGCAAAATTATTATATTGAGGGACCACAAAAGGGATTTGAACATTCCTTGGAAGTCAAAAAAAAAAAAAGGGAACGGGGACTTCAAATAAAATGGACAAATATACTTTCATTCCCTAAATTATTTGTTTCTGTAAGTAACCATCTACATACTTTATTATCTACCGATCTTACCATCATCAATAAATAGTATTCGGGGAATCAAGATGGAAAACGTGAAATATTGGGGGAACAAAAGTGACGTTTTACCGGAAAAAGCCAAAAAAAAAAAAAAAAAAAAGCGGAGGCACGAAAGTAACCAAGGCAAAACTATAATTAGTAGGCTCACTTTTGTAGCGACTAACACCCAATTCGTTTTAACTTTAGTCAATTGACTACAAAATGATTTATTTTTATTTTTACATCTTTTTTACTTGAAACTAATTTTAATTAAAAGTCAATATTATGTAGTTACAATAATCAATTTGAAAGTAAATTTTTATCATCTTACTAAATTTTTATGAATTTTTTTAGTTTCAAGCCTTAAAAAAGAAAAATTCATAAAAATTTAACAACATCCTAAAAATTTACTTTCAAATTGATTATTGTATCTACATAACATTGGCTTTCAAATAAAATTGGTTTCAAGTAAAAAAGATATAAAAATTAAAAAAAATTTGTTGACTTTATCTCAAACGAATTGGCCCTAAATATTTAGTTACTATTTAGCCAATCGCTCTTTAGTGGCCCTTTCAGTTCAAATTTTAAAAGTCAGTGCTCATCTTAAAAACTCAGTTGCTGAACTCTTTGTTTTACTTTGGTTTCTGCGTAACTCTCTCTCTTCTCTTTATTTTCCTTCACAACAGAGAAAGGCAAAGAATCACTCATCTCCTGCCCTTCTTCCTTCGCCATAAACGTTTGGCCGATCTCATCTCTCCTCAGTCCTCACCGACCTTTTTTCAAGCAACATCTCGTCCGAGCGGTGAGCCCCATCTTCTCCGTGAACGGCAATCCCCATCTCTTGCATGAACGGCGATCGTATCCGTCAACGGTCATCTCTTCCGCCAATGGTGGTATCAACATCTTCCTCCATTGATTGTTTCTCTGGAGCTCAGAGTGGGAGGGAGCGGAGGTCGAATCGGCGAATCGACAAAGAGTGGGAGGGAGAGGAGGTCAGAGGCAGTGCGGAAAAGGGGAGATACTCAGAAATGGGGCGGCTGGATATCTTCGGCAGTGAGATTTTCTTTTTTTCCTTCAAATTTTGACTCCCAGTTGTGGCATTGTGGCAACGGCAACGGTTTGGCTTGGTTTTTCACGGACAATGACAGAAGGGCTCGGGCTGTGTTTTGGAAGACGGCGAGGGACAACGACGGCCAAATCGACGAGGGTTGGTGGCGGGAGGAGACAGAGCAACCACTTCTCTGTTTCTTGGTTATTTTGAAAATTGTTGTTCTCTGTTTCTTGTTGTTTTTTGTTCTGAAAATTGTTCCTTTGTTTCTTGGTTATTGTTGAAAATTGCTGTTCTCTGTTTCTTGGTCTTCTTTGTTTTTGGATTATTGTTGAAAATTGAAACCAATATATGTTTCTCACGTCTGGTTTCTCTCTCTTTTGATCAAGTTTTTGTATCTTAATTGTTGATTTCAATTTTTGATCTTGGTGTCCATTGCTTCTGGTAAATGGAATAAGCAACCAATTAAAAGCAACAGAGAACAAAAGGATGCAAGAGAGAAATAAAAAGAAAAACCAACTTGGATGTGAGAATGTTGTTATGAGCGGCTAAATAGTTTCAGTCGCTCAAATCCAAGCTTATTATTTGAGCGACTAATTAGACTGTGTACTAGGACTTATCTTTTGAGGGTTTAGCTGACAAAATTCATGCCAAAATGTTGAAAAAATCTGAACTTTGATTGGTTTTGGACCCACAGTGAGCCTGTCTTTTTCCTCTTCAAAAGTCTGACACTTGCAGCAGCCAGAGAACAAAAACACAAAATTGTTCAGTTGCTCCCAAGTTAGGCAAAAAAAATGACTGAACTTTTTCGTCACTCGTCAGCCGTCCCTTTCGATTGACTGCGACTGGAAAATCAGTTGCTTTTGTGTATTTCTCCGGTAGTAAGTAGGGGTGAGCATAGGTCGGGTTGGTTCGATTTTATGGTGGAATCGAACCAATTTAAAATAGCCTTGGTTTTAAAATTTTTCTACCCAATCCAGAATCGAGAACCGAACAAAACCAGAACCATGGTTCTGGTTCTTGGGTTATTTGGTTTATACTATATACCTATAATAACACCAAAATTCAATAAATCTACATCCATAATCAGTTTTATGACATATTGAACATAATATACAATTAAATTAATATTTAAATATACCTACTTAGATTTATTCAAAAGAGTTTAAAATGTTGTTCTTACAAAAATGGTTCAAAAGAGTTGCTTGTGGGGCATATTTTATCTCAACTAGTTTACTTCATTCCAGTAATTCCAATATTGGTATGATATTCAATATAGAAAACTTAGTCTTTAAGACCATATTCTTTAGTATCAAAACCTAAAATATGTAGATGTCATAAATTTTTAATTTTGCATGACTCAAATAAAAAAAATATCATAATTGTATCGTAAAGAGTGGTCTGAAATAAAAGATCGAAAGCAAAAGGACTTAGGAGTAGTGGGTCTATGAAGCAAAGTGATTTAAGTAAATATGGAGAAATTTCGTAAATGATCCCACAACTTCCATACTGTTTCAATTTGGAACATCAGTTTAAAAGTTTAATATAAAAACACAAAATAACCATCATAATACTTCAAAGAAATATGTGTGTGTGTGTGTATAGATATATTAGTAATACTATAATAATAATAATAATTATTATTATTATACACACACACACACACACACACATATTTCTTTGAAGTATTATGATGGTTATTTTGTGTTTTTATATTAAACTCTTAAACTGATGTTCCAAATTGATGGATATATATATGATGGATATATATTATGATGGATATATATATATATCGGGTTTGATTCCATATCGGGTTGGTTCCATATGGAACCACAACAAACCCAAAAACCGTCGGTTCTCCTATATATGGAACCAACCCGAGAATCATGATCAATTTTTACCCAACCCAATAAGGATGGTTCGGTTTCGGTTTCAGGTTTACCCAACTCATGCTCACCCCTAGTAGTAAGTGTAAAGTCTATTGACTCTGTGAATATTAAAAAAATCTGTGGCCCTACATTTGAAAGAAGCAAAAACACAAACCATAAAGCAAACAATATTATTAAATATATTCCTATTTCTATGATAAGCTTACATTTGTTATATTTATTTTTTTTATATTTAGTATGTTTTAATAAGTTTTGAATTTTAAAGATCTCTTTTAAGTATGTTTTGTAACTCATAGCATATCTGGACTCAATTGATTAAAAGTGAATTCAATTTGTAATTTTACAAGTTTTAATTTGATTGCGTTCTTTCAAGATTTTGACAGATTGACGATACTCCAATAGAAAAATCATATCTTGAGCAACATATATCAGAATTAAGTGATTCTTGATTCATTGGAAAGCTAACATCTGGAGCTACAAATCATATGCAGATCATGAAACCCAGTTCATACTTTAAGGAGGTCAAATTTAGTTCCAAAGTAGCGATTTGTGCGTCATTGCTAGTTTAGAAACAGCTATGGTATTTTGGGCGTATCTTTGAATGTAGATGTCCATTTTATGTGATTCAGTTTTTTTGAAGATAAGAAAGAACTCTACAACTTTTATGCTTTGAGTTTTGAGAGATAATGACTACATTAAGGTCGAATTTTAGCTCGAAATTGCTGCTGATGTTCTGGAGCGTTTCTTGGCTCTCAACTTTGAAACCAGTTTTAATGTAGATTAATTCCAACGGCCTCTAAATCATGTGGGAGAAAATTTCAGCTCAAAGACACAATTCCCCTCGTCATATCAAGGCATTCTAGTTATTTTTAATTTTTTTTTATTTGTGTTGGGTATTTTAGAAGAATATAGGAAGTCTAGGGAGTGAGCTTTTGTAGATTTTACCACACTATGTTAATTTTATTAAAAGGGACAAACAACTGCCACCCCACCTCACCCCCCCGCCGCCGCCTTCTCTCTCTTCTCTTCCCTAACTCTCCTTGTGTTCTTTTCTTATTTCTTTTCTTTTTTTTTAGTGATTTTTCATGGCCATATCCGACTAATCTTTTTATTCTTGGTTGAAGGAGATCGAAACCATGAATTCTTCAGTATTGTGATATCAAAATTTTTTTATTCATTCAATTAATACTTTGAATATGTGATGTTCTTCTATGATTAATTTCATGATTGTTTCATTTATATGCTAGAAGATCTGCTAGTTTTTATTCGAATTTAATTTACTACTGGGTTAGAAATCAAATCTGTAATTGTTTGATCTTTCTAATCTGTGAAGCAACTAATGCTTATTGATTTGTTGTGTCAGAAATTATTAGATCTTAGGGAGAACATTCAACTAAATTAAATGCAACCGTTTGTGTTTGTGTTGTTTAGTTTCTCCACCTCATCACATCTAAAGCTAGGATAATCCAAGTTTTCAAAAGTAAAGTAATTTTTTTTCTCATAATATGGGATAAATCAAAGGTGATAAAGAGTTAGGGTGCTTTACCTCAAGGAAATTTGAAGGTGGTAAAGAGTCAAGGTTGTTTAGTAGTTAAGGTTAATTAGATCATTTGTTTTCTGATTAACTACAACTAAAGAAGGGTAGAAACATAGCTCCAACAATGAATATTCAAAGGCTTAATTGATCTATCTATGCATTGATGATCAGTTGTAAGAATTATGGGTAGATGTTGATTGATGTCAAGGTTTGCATTCTTGATTGTTTCATTTTATTTTTGACTTGATAAGTTTCTCAATTTTTGTTATCTAATCATTTATTTTATTTTATTTTATTTTTTATTGCAAACAATCCCCCTTAATCTTTATTTCAGTTTTCTGTTAAAGAAACTTTTAAATAAAAATTTTCCTTAGGATTCAACCTGAATTTCACTACTATAATACAAATTTATTTATTCTGAACTATTTGTGAAACCAAAATTATTTTTTGCTGTTTCGACGGCCAACCATTCTACTAGTCCAAATTTTCCAAAGCAAATGGGATAGATGGTGTTCTAAAGGATGTTTGCAAAGATGGAGATAGTAGAGCTGGTGCAGATTTGTTTAATAAGATTGAAGTACACATCATCAAAATGCCAATTTAGATCAAAATAATGCATAATATCCTTACTATGATGGTAGTTAAAAAAATATGAAATTTATTAGGACTAGAGGTGAGACTTATGGACTAAATCTGTTTTTCAACGTCTTTGGGGAGGGTGAAGGAAAGTTTGTCCAACTGCCAAGCTAGTTTTGGTGCCATTATGAGGTATTATTGCCATTGAAAAGAATGGTTTTGGTACCCTTAGCTAAGTTAATCTTAGTGATCACTTTCCAAATATGAGAAGAATATTTGGCATTGAGTAAAATTATGAGCATCAAACATGAAGTAACTACTACATCTAGTGAAATTGAATAGTTGCCCATATTACAATACTAGTCACCAAGTAGTACATCCGAGCTTAGTGGTGAAGCCGTAGTTGGAATTAATGTTCCCAAATGTATGTGGACAATCAGCCCGAACCCAGATCAAGTCAAACTTGGCCCATCTTGGTCAAACCCAAACCTAGCCCAACATGGAGAAAATTTGGGAAAAGGTGGGTCATTTATAGGCCTGGTAGAAGAGGGAAACCTAAATAAAACAGGCCAGACCAATGTTTGAATTGGACTTGGAACCAAGCTAGCTCAGCCTAAACTGCCCGAGTCCGAGCCAGGTCGGGCCGGGTCTAGGCAGGGTTGGCCGTTATTTGTCGACTACTAGCTAATTCAAAAATTCAAAAAAAATGGATTAATTACACCTCAACCCACAAAACGGCTCAAAACTTTAAAAAAATGCCCCAGATTTTTTTTACCCCTCATAATTCTTATAAACAGCTAATTTTTTAGGGTTTTTTTAGGAAAACCAAATTTATGGCTCCCTTATAAATAGAAATCCTTACTTTTACACTTCCTCACATCAAGCTCTCTTTTCCATCTACAAAATTTTCTCATTCTCTCTACTAGCTCTCATCAATTTTTCTTAAACTTTCGCTAATATTTTCTTAATCTCCTCTTAGTCTCCTCTGAATCTATAATTATTTTCTTTCACTATTGACTTTACTAGTTTGCACCTTTTGTTCTTGATTCCGACGATAACTATAGGATGAGGAACTCAGTTATTTGTGACGGCAGACTAACCAATGCAATCAACAAGAAGAAATCCAATCTAATCCACCTCAATGGAAATGAACAGATCTCATTGATTGTTCATCATGCAGCACAATTCCACAAAGGCAGTTTTTTTTCTCTACATTGATTCTAGATCCAACTTACTTTGGTAACAGTAGTTTTGGTTGTTGTAATAGAATCCATAAATCCATGAAGCGACGCTACTTCAGAACAACTAAAGTATATGATGATGAGCCAAACAAAACTGATTAAATTCCTGAGTTAGCTAAAATAAAACGATGCAAACAAGGATAAAAGTGAGAGAGAAAATTTGAAATGATGGCATGAAATACATATTTATGTGCCCAAAATATAGAGAAAACAAAATGATTTTTTTCAATTATTTTGGCTAATAAGAAATTGAACCGAAATATTTCGGTTTAGTTTGAGAACGGGTCCATGGGTAAATTTGGTCTAGTCAGCTTGTTTTCATGTGAGCCAAAAATTGAAAAAACTAACTAATTTAGTTCAGTTCAAATCAAACAAATCAATTGTTCATGTCAGGGCCTAATTCACCCCCACCCTAAATCTTTTTAGGAGATTAGGGATCAATCAATTGTTTTTAACCACCTAGTTGGTTCCATAGGGTGAATTAGACTCCAACTCCCATGATTTTTAACCTCAACTTAACATTTAGATTAATAGTTTAATAAGTTAAATTGCTACTTTAACACATTAAGTTATTAATTTAATGTGTTAATCTAGTGAATGCATTTACTTAACCAATTTCATTATCTTCTTTTAAAGCATATGGGGTGCATAAGTATAGGTAGGCTTATGAGTGTGTGTCTTAGTGTCTTTAAGGCTAACTAGGGCCTACCTAGTGCAAAACATATACACACACACATAGGCACACATACATGCATACACATTAGTTTAATATTACAGACCATGCATGCATTTTTGCATCATACCATACTTAGTGCCTTATGGCTTACTTAAGCCCAAAATACATTCAAGGCATAGGTCATGCCTTCAATTATATACAAATATGTATAGGCCAAAATTTACAAAGAGGGACTACATGGCCCAAAAGTTATGTACACAAAAGTTTGGGTCACTAAGTGTCATGCATGATACAAACAAGGCTTAAACTGTCTTTAAGCCTACAATCACTTTGACCTGACACTTAGGCCATAACTCTTTTATTACTCTCCTGGTCTTAGCCCATACTAGGATAGAGCCAAACACAGCAACTTCTACTGCAGCCATCAGGGCCTACAAACACAGCAACAGAACATAATCATTAGTTCAATTTTATGAAATTTTTCATGTTTCCTTTTCATAAGCCATAAATTTTAAAGTATACCTCTCTATACATAGACATCTCTTAAAGGTCCTTTAGCCCTTCATTTTTCCACTTCTTTACCTAAAATAGGCAAAAGAGGACGTGAGTATACAGGTACTCAGTAAAGACCCAATACAGCACCTAGTGCTTTCACAATGTTTAAAACATTGCTAGACATATAAACCTCCAACTTTGCTTAATAACCTACATCCAAAAACATAGAAGACACTAAAAACAACACATACAGAATAATACATAAAACATGTATATACAAAATAGGGGTTAGCACACATATACAAATAGAGAAGCACACAAACACACACACCACATACACACGGTTTCCTTAACATAGCAAGCATGATTTTTCCGTAGTTTTTTCGTGTGATCATTATGATTAGGTTCAATTAACATATAGCTCCAGGTAATTAATCAAGCTTGGCCCAACTTGAACAAAAACCCTACGCTTTCCAAAAGCAAACTAGCTAGCTTACCATAGTGCTTAATGCACATATAGCCTTTAGGTACCTTTGGCCTTTAGCCATCCCCTAAGGTAGCCTTTTCCCTTCAAAATATAAGAGAAGAAGCTCATATGAGCCCTTACTTATGGTTGAAATGGCAGTAAGAAAGCTTGATCACACATTATTGAACATAAGCATCAAATGTAGACACCACCATGAGCTAGTCTTGCACCATCATGCTTCAAATTTGTCTTGTTTTTGTTCTTCTTTACCTTCTTTCTTTTTGGTAGCTCTAGGGTGTCTCAGCAGAGGTTTGGCCAAGTAGAAGAGGGTAAGAAAATATTAGGAAATCAAGAAGACAGCAGCTCATGAAGAACGCCATAGTTGATATGCCATACTTAGTCTTAGTTTTGGCTAACTTGCTTTGTCTTTTGGTTTGCTTGTGTTTCAGTGTCTAACAAGTCTTTGGTATATGTTTGTTGTATTTACAAACTATAAATGAGCTAGGAAACAGCCAAGAAATAGCTAAGAAGCTATAATGAAGCTGCCTTTGAAGACTACAAAGCAAATGGTGGCTGAATGACCAAGCCGCCATGGACTCTTGACTAATTTTTTTGTCAAATCCTCCTCCAAGCAGCTCAATTCCTTCAAATCTTCATTTTATCCTTGTTTACTCTTTAAGTGGCACATATTGAACACCCACTTCATCAATTAACTCAGCCAATTAGGCCCTCAAACTTTGCATTGAACATAGACACACTTAAAGTGCATTCAAGAGCACTTTTGTGTTGTCTAAAGTGTTTTTTGTGTTTTCCACCTTTTCTTAGCCCACAATGTAGCCCTCATTCTCATTTAAATGATAAGTATCAATCTCATGTATTTTCTTTCATGACATTAGGCTTTAGAGCTTTCATAAGCACATGGTTACACGTAACACTTAAGAGTGTTCTAGTACACTCTAGTGTGTTCTTGTTCTTTCTTATGTTTTTTTCACAATTCTTGGGCTTATGTAACCGCCCTCAGTTGTATCATGTCTTTAGGCATTAAGTTTACACAATTTCCCTTGGGGTTTTAGGGTTTAGAGCCCTCAAGTTCACATAAAGGCACATAAGGGTGTGCTCAGAGTCCCCTTTGTGGATCTCCTTAAATTTTTGCTCCTTAATGCTTCCAAGTTCTTCCAAACCATGAGTCTTTGTCTTAAGACCCTTCATAGCCATTCTTCAATCACTTTTGGTTTAGGAATAGAGCATTTTTCTTCTTTCATTTTCCCCCTGATATGCAATTAGGGTATCTGGTGAGTTTCTTAGTTCTTAATGTTTCATAACTTGCATTGTCTATTCACATCTTTGATGTATCATACTCACACAAGAGTCATAGTATATGACCTATGCAAGTTATAGGTATGATAGTTTACTCTTAGCTACCCATGACCCAAAGTAAACTTGATGGTTGCCTGATTATTAGGCATAAGGCCGAATTAAAAATAGAGGCCCAATTAAGCTTATATAGGCTTGAGAACTAGGGATATACCCATTAAACTCACCATTCAACTATATACTCATAGAGTACCTTTCTTACTTTTCCCTATGTTGTGTACTGCAGTCTTTACTGATTTGAGTGTTGGAGGAGCCTCCACAAGGTCTTACCCCTGCGACTCCTCTAGCCCATTATCTATCTTTGTGCACAAGTGAATAGAGCCTATTAGTAGTTTGGGAACAATTGCCTTTCGTTGAAACTTTAAGGTATATTGCATAATTATTGTTTTATTTTAGTACTTAACCTATTGACTGTCTGGTTTGGTTTTAAACTTATTAAAAATATTTTATTCTAGTTTGCATTAGATAGAATTTTTTAACTTAAAATAATTGTCTAATAGTAACATTCTAGATCATAATTTTAACTATTCGATCACTGTTTTACGATAAAAATAATTTGGACAATTTTTTTATAGTTAATAGATAATTTAAATCACCAATTTTTTCTCTTTGTAAATCAAACTTATTTCACTAAAAAAATACTATTAATTTAAATTTTCTATTTACTATTAAAGAATTGTTGCACAATTTAAGTTCACTAGAAAATAGGTACTGAATAATTAAAATTCAATTACAATTTCAAAATTTTTGTATCAAACAATTATTTTGGGCTAATGGATTCAGTTGGTGAAAGACCAAAATGAAATCATTTTAATAAACTTATGACCAAAATAGAATAATTAATAGGTTTAGGACTACAATAAAATGATAATTAAAGATCAAACATTATTTGTGAAATTCAATCACAGATTCACTCATAATAAATTTGTAAACAAATAGAACTTTTGGTGAACTATTCATGATTGGCTCAGTGGCAGTTAATCTATGCTGTTTCTTTAGGTAAATGAATAAAGACAAATAAAATTTTATATTGGTTTAAGTTAAATGAAAAAACATAAACTAAGCGTTGTTAGTTTGTTTATATTCACGAATAGTTTAATTAATATTTTTTTATATTCATTCTTTTATTTATCCATTTGTTTATTTAGTTGTTCATTGACTCATTTACTCCCATAAAGAATGATGCATTTCTTTGGGTATGAAGATTAAGGTCTAGATAGTTTATAATACTTTTTACATTTTTTTTCCTGAAACTAAAGTTAAAAAAAATCCTTTTTTGGGTTATGTTTATTGAGAGTTTAAATGATAATTTAGATTTTTTTTTTTTTGAGATTTTACTATAAGATGGATGCAAGATAGCGACTGCCATCCCAGTCACATTTTAGTCAATAAGTACTTTTATTCTCGATTGGGCAATGACTGAAGAGAGCAGTTGGATATTCCCTAGTTGCTATAGCACCACAATTGCATCTTGACTATAAATGGTGACTAACATACTCAGTCAACATTTAGTTGAGAGCATTGTAGGACATCCTAGAAGCAGCGACTAACTTGTTCAGTTGTTAATGTAGCGACTGTAAGTTCAGATGCTAATGTAGCAACTGCAAGTTTAAGGACCTTTTTTTTAAAAAGCTTAATTATTATTTAATACAATTGTTATTTAATTACTATAAATATTTAATTCAAATTTTTATTTATTATTTAATTGATATTTATAATAAATTGGTATAAGTATTAACTTATTTTAATCATTAAAAATAAAATAATCAAATAATGAAATTAAAATTTAGGTAAAATCTATTTAGATTAATATAAAAGTCAACTTAGATATCAAAATATAAAAGTCAACATAATACAATGTTTTTACATAAAACATCATTTTTTTTCTTTTTACTTTCTCAAATTTCTTTGCTCTCTCAAACATAATTGTTTTCTGTTTTTTTTCTTTCTTAAATTTTTTTCCTCTTCACTGTGGTTTCTTATTCTTCTTCTTACCATCCCAAATTCTTATCTTATACAACATTACTCGAAAACCAGAAGAATCACAATTGAAAAAGAACAAGTAGAAGAAGATAACTTAAAGATGGAAGAATTTTAGGGAGCTGGGAAAATGAGCATAAAGAAGAAGGATTCTTACTTAGGTTTTAAAGGGAGCTAGGGAATGAGCCACTGAAAAGTTAGTCGCTAGTTAATCGAGTATAGTTACTAGTCAGTTGAGTGGATTTTACTTTAAATGCAGTCGTTTAAAATTCGAATGCAATCACTAATATTTTTAGTCGCCTAGCAATCACCAGGTAAAGAACACATTATTTATGCTGACTGAATAGTGACTGCAGTGGCTAGCGATTGACTTTCAGTTGCGATCTTCCATTTTTCTTGTAGTGTTTTATGTAGTGAGAGTTTTAATAAAAATTAAAAAAGAAAAGATATTTTTTTTAAATTTTGTATAATGAAAGTTTAAATGAGAATAATAAAGTAAATTGAATATTAAAAAGTTTCTAAAAAAAGAAATGCTTCATCCTTTTTGAAAAGGCCAAAAAAGGAATACTTTTGATCCTTTTTGGCACAAAGAGAGTATTTATTTATTTTTGTAAGTTCATTTATTTATTATATTTTTGTTTTGTTCATTCATTTGTTTATTCATTTACTTTTGTTAAACACATTTATTCATATTATTCTGGTGCATAATCATTTAAGGGTGTTTTTATGAAGTATTCGTTTCTTCAGTTTGTTTGGTTAAAGGCAATCAGGGGCGGACCTATGTAGGGGCAGGGGGTGCCGCTGTTCCCTCAAAAAATTTGAAAAAATTTAAATATAGGTACTTAATTGGTTAATTTAAGAAAAATTAGGGATTGAAAATGCATTTTTTCCCTCGAAAATAATGGAAGAATATGAAGATGGGAGGGCAGTGAGGTAGGTGCTAAAGAAAACAGTGACCAAATGAGTAATTATTCCCTCTAGCCTTAAACAAATATTCTAACATGACCTAAATACACTATTAGTTCTCCAAAATTTTTTCAACTTATACGAGTTGCACCCTAATGTTTTACTTAGTACGAATTAGTCCCAATCTCCAGCTTTGCCTCGCTGCGATGCCATCTCTCTCTTTCGGATTTAGTCGACCCTCCTCCAGGCTTGCCCCCCCGAACCAAAAATCCTGATTCCGCCACTGAAGGCAATGTTATTATTAAGAAATGGGCAAGAACATGAATATATTCTTTAAAATTAAACTAACGAACACAAATAAGGTCATTCATGTTCGTTTTGTTTATTTAAGACGTAACTCGTAAAACACTAAAGCACGAAACGGGGAGGGTTACTAACATCTTAGCTCTAAATTCATACTTCACCCCCAAATTTTAATAACTTAGACATATAATTCCTCCAACTATAATTTGGGACCAACCAACCCTTAAAATTTGTACTGTGGGATGCATAATACCCTTAACTGAAGGAAATGTCATGTTGCCTATTTCAGGACTTAAAATGAAAGGGAGAATGAACTTAAATGGCCTAATTGGCATTATACTTATTAATGAATTGTTTTCATTTTTACTTATTAATGAACTTAAAAAGTCACTTATTAATGGATTTTTTTCACTTTTACTTATTCTTTTGTCTAAAAAAAATGTTAAATATTAAAAGCTAACACCTCTTTTATCTCATAAAGGTTGCAATAAATACTATTTTGATTAATTTCAAAATCCCTTGCAACAATTTCATATTTATCAAATTTTTTAATCATTAATTTATCATATTATCCTTATTTCAACTTCACTTTGAGATTACAATATAGTCCCTTATTGTTTAACAAAGTATGATTAGGTATTTGTACTATAAAAAAGCTTTCATTTTATTTCTTTTATTTCTCAAGTTATAAAATAATTTTACAACATTGATAAAATTTTGAATTAAGCCACTAAAATTTACAAGTAATAGCTTAATAATTAATATTTTTACAAGTGCCAAAAGTGGGAAGGAGTACTATTTATGCCTAATAATCAATTGAATGATACTTTTTTTTTATAAAGCCTTAATTTTTATCAATTCATTAACTTACAAATCCTAAAATAATTAAAAAAAATAAAAATATGATACTTATAAAATGTATATTTTAAAATACTATTTGAAACTCTTAAAGTATAATTTTTCAATAAATAAATAATTTAGATAAATAAATATTATATATAGAAATAAAATTTTTTAACACATTATTAATAATCTAAACAAGCTTGATGTATAAGGAATGATTTAATTTATTTTTTAAGGATTTAATTATTTTCACAGTTCTTTACCAGTACTCAAGAGGTTTGATTTTTTATTTTTTTGGAAGTGAATGTAGAAAAAATTGCTGCAGTTGGTAGTTTTATAACCCACTATAAACTCATTTTCATGATTATTTAAAAACTTTAGATAAGTAGAGAGAGAAAAAAAATTAATTTTCATAAAAGAACTTCAACCTGTTATGTATGTTGGTTGTTCGTTGTTCCTTTGATGAGCAGTAGCCAGTTTAGCTCCCTGGAGATATGGGCCGAACGCCAACTATGTCCTTCATGAACATTCTCCTTTCTGTCTTGAGTCCTAGGTTAGCAAAAGTTATATTTTTGCCGGTTGAGGGCTTATGTGCCCCAATTTGCGAAGTTTGGCACTACCGAGTTATAGTTGGGTGGTTATGTGTCTGAGTTTTAAAGTTCGAGGGTCAAGTATGAATTTAGGCCCCCCATCACGTTACCTAATATTCAAACTTACGAAAGTCTAGCTAGGCTTGACTTTCATCGGAGATTAACAGTTTGGTTTGCGTTAGGTTAATTTGGTATTTTGATTCGATTTCAGTTAAAATTGAAATACAAAAAAGTTCGATTTCGGTTTGGTGCTTAAATCTCTGCAAATGTGCTCGCTCGATCTCCCATGAGTTTCTTCGAAGTAATCGGTAAGTGAAACTATCGAATTTCATATTTTCATGATAATTTGAATGTATGATTTCTCAGAGTTGTTTTATTTTCCCTCAAACTTGTTAGAAATTTGTCCAATTGATGTTATTTTCACGCTTCTTCCTGGGTAATTGTCTAGGTTAATGAAGTTGTAGAGATTATGGGTTTGGCATCTGCTAGTACTACTGCGGAAAACCTTCAGTTTTGCATATTTGATCTGAGAAGGGGACAATATGAGGGGCAGGAGCTGGAAAAAATCTTGTTTTTCCATCCTGCTGATTTGCCCTTTCCAACCCAGCTTTCCGTGATTGGGCTTAGCGAAGGACTTATAACATTTACACGGTTAGTAGCTGCTATTCTCTTGAATTCAATCTGAAGCAAACATGTAACTTCTTTATTGGAGCTGAATCTGCTATCTTTTGTTCTTAATTGCCATGTCTTGTCTCTCGGGTTAATTCTAAGTGTTTCTGGAACATTTTTGACGAAGCTGGCAAGAATCGAGTTTCCTTGTCATTTTGGTTTGTTATGGATTTGTTTGCGCAATTAGTTCACTGCATTGTGTTAGGAGATGCTAGTCTGGTCATATGTGTCAAAATATTCTCTTTAGCTCTATTCTCACCGCGTTCCATGCTTGTTGCACTGTTTATTTGAGCTAACTTTTGGAACTCGGATATTTTGCATCTAGCACATCGTGCAAAGCCAGCGCTGTCATTGGTATTTAGAGTGTTATTTTTCAGCTCCATTTAGTTGCAGAATTCCATTTCTGTAATTTGACATATGCTTGATATTGTCAATCCATATTATTGCACAGAAAATGCTTATTATTCTAACTCCCGTCAATTGCCTATTGTTCATCACACTAGTTAAGACTACCCTTATGGAAAGGATAAAAGAGCTGGGACATTGTTTACCTGGATAAATTAATCGAAAATGTCTTAATACATCTTCCTCAGTTTGGAAACAATTTTTGCCATCTCATATCTTATTACAACTCATTTTTTCGCCTGTGCCTTTTTGAGGATTTGGAGGGAAAAGTTATGTGCTAATCAAGGATGATGGTTAATCTACACAGCTGCCATGCATTACATATCTTCCTTTGTTTGGTAAAATAGAAAAAACTGGAAAGGAAGATTCTACTGTTTGATCTTAATGAGCTGAGCTCATATATTTTAACTTATCTCACTTTTCTTGGTTCCTTTTCCCCAGCTTTTTAATGCATATGGTTTGATCTCTCTAGGCAATATTCTTCCAGCATCTAGTATAAGAGCCTTTTTTTCTATGGGGAATGAATTTCAATTTTATAATTTCTAATAGAATCAGCACATCATATTTTTCGTAACTTGTGCAGGATTTTTTCTCCAAATGCTGCTTGTGAGGTTATTGAAGCCGAGAGGCACTCTCATGTTTTTTATGAGGCTGAGCCTGACATCTGGATGGTGATGGTGTGTTTCCATGGTTATCTTAGCTACTTGAATTAGTTGTTTTGGCTGTAATAACTCAGCTACTTGAATTAAGTTGATCATTAGCTGTAAGTTCCTAATATCATGAATTTTTTTTTTTTGAATAAGAAGATCAATAAGAGGGTAAGTTGGGATCAGTACTTGATAGTGTCCTTAGTGTGTTTCATTTTTCTTGTCTGAAGTTTTTGTTAATATTTTTATATGCTTCTTCTGATCAACAGTTTTATGTATGTCTCTGATTTGCTTCTTGAGATTGCAAGAACATGTTCTGGTCCAATGAGTTCTAACATGCCATAGATGGAATTACATTAAGCACAACACACACAAGAATGTTAGTGTGTTGGTGTGTGTGGGGGGAGGGGGATTGCTTGATGGATTAAGGTTTTTGTGGTGTACTGCACGACTGCTGTTGCTACAACATTTCCTTCTGATCTCTGGTTCATACCTTCCCCAAATAGGTTGTTGAAAAAAGTAAGGAATCAGAGACCATATGGCGCATTGAAGCATTAAGAGAGGTTCTGAAGGAAGTTCACTTTCTTTTCAGAATGTTTCATGGGTCTATAAGAGCATTGATTGAAAAAGAACCAGGAGGAGGATTAGTCCGATCTCACTTGTATGTGTTCATTATGGACTATCTCAAAGGTACTTAACTATAAAGTCGTCAAAGTTGCTCTTAGTAGAATGATTTCATTTGTTTGGTTGTCTTTGAATTCAAATGCTTCATTGTAAGTCACTAATTGCCAGCATTTCTCAAGCGATCTCCCTTGGATAAGTGCTGCTGTGGTAATGCTGAAGTTGCCGTATCAAATGGCCTTCATTGGATATTGGCTAACAAGTAATGTTGAAATTCCTTTCCAATCTTGCCTTACATGTGAATTTGTCTTTGAGGCAGATTTTCTGGTTGGAAAGAAATTGCAATTGCCATTGTACAGTGATTGTTTAAAGGAGCGTCAAACTGTACAAATGTTAACTGTGGGACGGGATGCTGCTATTGAAGTGCAGGTTTGTCTTTAGAATTGTGTTTCAAGTAATTATGAACTTTAGGGATTCGGGATTATGTTTTCAGGGTATTGTGTTTCTAGCTGTCTTTCACCTGCCTAAAGTGTTCTAAAATCTTGACATAAGATTCAGTGGACTAAAAGAGAATTGTTGAGGTCCGTTGATGGAATTCTCGATTCCCAGACCTTAAAAGTTTTTGAATTTTGTAGTAATGTTTTGATATAGTAGTTATGTTTTGATATAGTTTTTATTTGCTTCTGTTGTTGATAACATGCATTATTTTTTTATCCAGTCACTTGTCCGGGTACTTGAATCATGTGCTGGCACTGCATCATGCTCCTCACTGATTTTATTTCAAGATCTGATGGTGTCCACCACGCTATCACCCGTATGATCTAACATCTGAAGCCCATTTAGTTGTCCTGCTCTTTTCCGTTAGATAACTTTGTTTATCAGATGCTTATCTTTGAAGTGGTCTTTATTTCAGGAGGATACAGTAGGTTTATTTACATATGCTGTTTTAAGATTGAGCCCACGTGCATTGTCATCTGGAGCAAGTTCTTGGTCTTATTTTAGCAAAGGAACTTCATCTCAAACTCTCAGTGTCTCTACTTTAGCCTCTACCGGTTCTATCTCAGAGCAGTTGTATGGATCACAGGATGCATCTCGTGCTGGAGATAATATTTCTCATGTTATAAGGCCCCTACAGCCAGACAAGTGGTCTAAAGGGAAGGATGGTTTTCTTATCAGTGATATCTGGGGAATGGAGATTGGTACCTCAAATTTAGTCACTCCAACAGTGTGGCTAAGGCAGACAGAGGAGAGAATGTACCTTTGTGGTTTCCAGTATAGAACCCTTACATTACTCCTCCTATTTCCAGTTTCTTCGATTCGTAATGGTGAGCAAGGTATTGCACTGGTGAAGCAGCAAATCATTGAAAATGTAAGTGCTTGCATTTACGGGCTGCAAAATGTTCCCTGTCAAGTAAATATGCAACTGAACAAAAATACATTCCTGAAAATATTCACCCTATTATCAGCATTAATGTGTCAATCAGTTCTCAAACATGCAATATATTTTACTCAAAACTTTACACTATTGTGAACTTCGTAGAATTTGTACTTAATTTTGGAAATAAGTTAGCCCTGATATCTGTTTTTGCTCTAGACTGTTAAGGGAAAATTTTAAACTCCTTTTCTTACGTTTCTTTGTGTGTGTGTAATTTGTTGTTTTCATTTCAAAGCTTCTCTGCATGAATTCAGCATCCTCTTAATTTTGTTTCATGTGTCAGGCTATGGTATGGCATTCAGTTTTTTCAACTTTACAATAAACAAGGGAGGATGTTAATGATAATGAAATTGATGACGGCCTCTATGTTATTTTATGTAATAAAATTTGCATCTTATGTATGCTTTTTGAATAGACATGATATGAAATTTAAATCAGGGTAGGGCATATTGTGCCTAATTTAATTTTTAATGCAACATATTACCAGGGAAGTTACATATTTCTATAATTAGTTTGGTTAAGAATAGCCAACTGCTAAAGTTCTGTCTTTTATGATATCATTTTCAGGCATCAGTAAAAATTCTAAAAGTTGAAGAAAAATTGTCGAAAGGATGGGGTGGTGAAAATGCTTATCATGTCAGTGGGTACCGCTACTTGTTAGTCGATGCCAATAGAGACATATCCAGGGCTTCACCGCCAGCAAAAGTTGCGACTTTGATGAAGGTAGGGAAGAGGTGCGTTTTCTTTAATTAATACTTTATGGCATTTATAATCTTAAGATGGAGAGCTGAGGGGGTTCTATTTGATTTCTCTAAACCCATTTTTAAAACAGTCGTCATTTTGAAAACAAGTGACCGGTTTTATATGACTGATCATGTCATCTCAGGAGTGTTAACAGGTTCTCAAATTAGACACCAATAGGCTTACAGCCTATGTAGCTTCTGGGAGTGAGAATCAAATACAAACTGTCTTCTACCGGGAAACTAATATTGAAATATGCTGCTGTTTGATAATATAGGAATCTTTGCTTGCCTTAAATAAACTTAGAGAAGAAGTGGATCTGGAGAAGAGTAGGGCAAGATCAGAGAATGCAGGTCGTGACAAGAGCATGGAAATTTGTATAAGAGCAAAGAACAACGCATGGGTCATTGCCCGTCTCACAGGAGGAAGGGAACTCTATATGGCCTTAGAGAAGGCCAACGAAACACTTCTGTATGCTTCTGATGCTGTTGAAAAATTTAGTAACAGGTATGGCATTCCAGCTCCTAATCTTTTCAGGTGACCACATCGGTCCCCTACCGTTCCCATTTCGTCTCACAACTACCAATTTCATGCAGGTATTGCAATGGAATGTTCTCTTTTGATTAGATTATCTTAAAGTGTAGCCGAAATATTCCATGAATCGTTGATGATCCCAGACAAGACTATCCTTGAGGAGTTGCAGGTTGTAGCCTTTGTAGTTCACTGTAGCATGTAGTACAGCTTTCAGTAGCCAATGATTTTAGAGCTAATTTGTTCTAACTTATTCCAAAATGGTTTATTTTTATTTTTACATTTTTTATCAAAAATTAATTTTATTTAAAAGTTAATATTATGTAGGTGTAATAATTCATTGAAAATATAATTTTTATAATCTTACTAAATTTTTATGAATTTTTCTAGCTTTAGGCATTGAAAAAGAAAAATTCACAAAAATTTAATAACATAATAAAAATTTACTTTTAAATGGATTATTGCATCTACATAATATTGGTTTTCAAATGAAATGAGTTTGAGATAAAAAAGATGTAAAAATAAAAATAATGCATTTTGGATTAAGTTAACTTAAAACAAATTGGCTATTAGTCTTTGAGCCAAGGTTTTGTATTTATAGTGTTCTGTTTATTCTCCTATAAATATCGTCTTGGCAACATGATCAAATAAAAGTGTACATTCGAAAAAAATTGTACTTTTAGTCAACATAAAAGAAAAAAGGAAAAAAAATTATTTTCTCTCAGAATTTTGGAATTAATTCTTCCCAACAATTGACATAGGGAAGTAGATTGCCCGTAAGTCTCAGTAATCTTAGGAATCATGTATACTTCTTGAAGCACGACTTGCACAAAAGGATTTATTTGAGTACTAGTGAGCGGGTGGGGTCTACAGTGTACATAGGCTAGATGGTATAATTTTTTTTCTTTTGTACCCTTACTCTTATATTGACTATGAATTTTAAAAATAAATATATTTAAATAATTAAACTTCCATTTTTTGACGAAAATTTGAAATGAAAAAAAAAAAACAAAAATTTCGATGATCCATAATCCAAAAAACTAGTGTGATGCATTGGGTTGGGACCATCACTACTAGTACTGAAAAACATCCAAAAAAATTGGGCAACGGCCCAAAAAGCAGATAAGAAGGCCCAACAGCCAACTTTTAAATTGCAGAGGAAGAGGCTAGGGTTTTCCCTTTGTTCACATCTCAACTCTAGTTCTCTATAGAGGGCAGCAGTTAAATCTCAGATCTCTCCTCTCTGTACCAGATCTGAGAAAGTTCGGTCTCTCCCGCGATCCGGTAAGTCTTCCTCCTACTTTTCTTTTTATCTTTTTTTTTGTTTGCAGTTCTTTTGGAATTTGTTGGGTCTCTAGGGTTTATGATATCTGTGTCCGAATTTGTCATTTTCGCGATGTATATTCTTTGTTCTTCCCTTTTGCATCAGTAGGAAACTTGAATTAAAGGTTTTTTTTGTTTAATTCCTATAATGGGTTTGAGCCTCTGATGACGACTGAAGAAAATATAACTTTCGTTCTTCCGAGATGCTCCATGCGGAAATTTTATGGAGACCTGAACTGAAGAGGCCTAGCGCTCGAAAGCTTTATTATGTAGTGGATTTGTTTGGTTTTTTGTATTTACTTTAGCAGATGGTCTTCATCTCTGTGGTGTTGTCCTATGTGTTTAGCTAGTCATTTAAATATTTCTTTTAGTCATCTAGAGATTGTTGCCCTCATGGCTTTTTTGGTCTCGTTGGTGATGTTATGAGAAAAAATTTGGTCCTCTCTGAATATATTGGGAGATGTGAAAGGAAGACCCTTAGGAAGTTCCTTTGTAAATTTTGTGTGATTATTTTCTAAGGGGTTCCTTGGTCATCTCCATTCACTGCTGTCTTCTGTTCTTCGGATTGCAATACAAATTGCCTCTGGTTACTGCCTTTAGTTGATTCTAGCTATTAAAAAATATATTCTCAAGTCAAGGCTATGCAATTCCATCTTTCAATTGTCTGCCCCTGCTCCTGCCTTATTTGAATGCCTCTTGTAGGTGAATAAGAGTTTTACTGAATGTCTCTTCTAACTGTTGTAACTGTCTTCTCCCCTCAGAGCTTGACTGTGTGTGCCTTGGAATATCTCTTCTTAAGTCCTCTGCATAACAATGAGGTATGAATCTATTCTGTTCTCGAATGGGTTTGCGAAAAGCTAGTTGTCATTTTTTACTTGCTGTTTTTCATATACTGACATTTGTCCTTTCTTTCTCAAAATTGCAGTCGGCCAATGGAAGAAGAGGTAAGTTATCCATCCCTTAACTCTATTCATGCTGTAAAATTGATAATTTGTCTCCTTTTGGGTTTTGCCTTTGCTTTTATTGATTTCTTATCAATTGGCTGGAAGTTACTTTTTAGCTGCTTTGGAAGTAAGTTTTATCTACTTCCATTACCTGTGTTGCTTCGGGTTTTTATGCCAAGCTGAAAGGGAAAGGAAAAAAACAGTTTCATGATACAGAAATTTGGAACATCTTATCTGCTGGTTTCTGCTGCTGATTTCTTTTTCAAATGTTTTCTTCTATGTTATTTTGTTGAGCAATGATCTAATGAGGAGAACCTGAGGTTTCATGTCAAGTTTCATTGTTGCAGACTGCCAAGAATGAGGAGGAAGAATTTAACACAGGGCCACTCTCTGTTCTGATGATGAGTGTTAAAAATAACACACAGGTAACATATTAAAGATCTCCAAGTTTCATTGTGAGTTGTGCAGCTATTGGGAGTGTCCTTGTAAATGTGTAATTAGTCGACTTATAATGCAATCACTGAACAGGTGCTTATCAACTGTCGGAACAATAGAAAGCTTCTAGGTCGTGTAAGGGCCTTTGACAGGCACTGCAACATGGTTCTGGAAAATGTCAGAGAGATGTGGACTGAGGTTGGCATCTGCAAGACCTTTATTATTTTTATTTTTGGGTCTCGTTTTTGTTTTTATACCTACAACACACACACACACACACACACATCTTTGGAGGCATACTTACATGGTTCTTTGCAATTTGCACAGGTCCCAAAGACCGGGAAAGGCAAGAAAAAGGCCCTTCCTGTCAACAAGGACAGGTTCATCAGTAAGATGTTTCTTCGTGGTGATTCAGTTATCATCGTTCTCAGAAACCCAAAGTAGAGCGCCGAGGAACATGGGATAGGTATCTAGAGTTGCATCGTCTCCCCAGTCCCATTTTCAGCCCCTATCTTGTAGGAAGTTATGATTGCAGTTTAGCTTGTTATTTTGTAGCAACTCTCTTTGTAAACTGATGTGGGTAACTTGCTGAGATGTTGAATGAGTTACTTACACTGGAAGGCACCCAAGAGCTGGTGAAGCTTGTTTGATTGGAGGGGGATTTAGTGAGTAGACAAATCGTTCCATTGTCCTGTAAATGACTTACATGAAGTCAAGGCTTATCTGCCCGTGAGTTAGTGGAATATAATGGTAACAAGGGATATGGCCCATGAGATAGTGGATTACTTCTGATAGCCCTCTGATGTAAATTCAACGATGGCAAAGCGAGTACCACTAGGTGCACGTGCAGCCAGGCTCCAGGAGTCCATTTGGAGCCATGCCATCGACATTTCACCTTGATTTTTTTCCCCTAAAAAGAACCCCAGGGTGGATGTAAGTTTCGTTAAACAGAAAAGGCTATAAGGCAGAATACAACAACAAAAAAAAAAAAAGCACATATGGTAGGCAAAAAATGAAAATAAACATTATAGGCTTCGTTTGAGAATTACGTTTATCATTAATGTTAACTTTTATGATCAATATTAGAGTTTTAAATAATTTATTTAACAATTGAGATAAAAATATTGAAATTAAAAATTATTATTGGATAGCTTTTTAAAATGCTAACGCCATTACCAAATAAAGTCTGTCCAGATACTTGGAAATTCAATATGGATTCGACTTCAAAAATTGAATCTGAAGGGAGTTAATACTAATTTACTCAAAAAAATGATGATCCAAGTGAGCGAGCTGTGAATCTGCAGGAAATGAGAAAAGTCTGGTCTAAAAACAGGAGTGAATTATGTAAAGATGGGACTGTGTCTACATCATCTAAAGAATTGTTGTCCAAAAGAAGTCACGAGCGCTGGCCGGAGTTTTATTTTCCTCTAATATGGGCTTATTTCAAGAGGCCAGGTGCTAGGTTTTGTTTTCAATGGATCTAGGAGCGGGTCTTATTTTCTGCAGGGTTAGTTTTATGTATGATTTGAAGCGTGTTTTTAAGTGTTTGTTCCTTCATCTCTTCCTCCAGGATGAAGCGTGTACCTTTTTCTTTTCAATAAAATCTTTTTTATTGCCATAAAAAAAATCCCAGTATATATATATATATATTGCAGTGTCTTCCGTACGTCAAACTGGGCAGAAGGGATGAAAAGTTCACAGAAAGAAAAGCATTAGGGAAAATGTTGGTGGCATGCAGAAGCAGACGCGTGATGACCATGGCAGCAGAGCAGATGCTATGGATGTTCTTAACAAACTCTCTGGTGAGATCGAGTACTAAAGTTCTTGTCTGTTTCTCTCTCTCTTCAAATTTTGTTAAAAACACTGAATATTAGGTATTAATGTACTGGATTTAGAAGAGTTAACTAGCCTTCACTAGATTTTCCAGGATCTAGCCAAGTCCGACTATGGCACGTAAGAGTTTTTCTAAGAAAGTTTTAGTTTTTTAATTTGCCATCATTGATAGATTATATTTTTCAGAAAATTAAAGCTTAAGCGGAAGGATCATAGCCTATAGGATTATCAATATTGACAATATGTAAGTTTTTAACTTATAAATTAAAGGAAAATGCTATACATATCTCTAGAATCATGTTAGAAATTAGGATGAATCACTTATGAGATTGATTTACAACTAGAAATTACGCTTGTTATTTAGGTTCCTAAACCTACACCCTCTACGTTTCCTACATCCTGAGTCAATCCTTAATTAGAATTAACTTAGAAAAAAAAACTATTTTACCTTTAAATTAAGAAAAAAAATACTCATTCTGTCCCATTTTACTTGAAACGTATTTCTTTTTGGGAGGTCCCAAAAGGTTGAAACATTTCCTCTTTTGGAAAAGTTTAAACAATTAAATTATCATTTTACACAAAACCTAATAAAAACTATTTTTTTAATCTCCACTCAATCTCTCACTGCACAAAATCCAAAAAAGAATATTTTCTTTTTTAATCATTATTTAAGCTTTTACTACATAAAAAAATAACACAAATTACACACACTTTAATCTCCGTGCCCAGACAAATGTTTCAACTAAAATGGGACGGAGGAAATAATAAAAAGGTTTTTAGACTCCCCGTAAATATTGGCACTGTTTAAGCATACAAACTTATTGACATACATATAATTTCTATATTGTCTAAATTAAGGCCTTTTATTGCAATTAATTTTTGTCTACATTAGAGTAAATTAGAAGTCTCCACATGATTGTATTTACCCTAAAAGTTACAACCTTAGGGCAATTTAAGAAATTCAGGATAAATGATTGGCTACTCACACACATATATGCTCAACTTTTTGTTTTATTATAAGTTCCCATTTGTTCTTTTATTAGATAAACTAGTAATTCTTTTATTAGTAGTTTTTTTATTTTTTTACCTCAATTTTATTTTCTTTTATTGTTTCCTATTTGTTCATTTCCGTCCATAACCTTCAGAAATCCTCCAAAGATTCTGTACGACTTCTAGTTAGGCAATAAATTTTGAGAAATCTACCTTATTTTTCAGTAGCAACACTCATCCCAACATTCAACATAGAATTAACAATCTCCTACATATTCCTCAAATTGATAATCTAGCAAAGTATTTAGGCCTTCCTACATTATGGGGGAGATCTAATGTGGAGGCTCTAGTTTTTGTCAGAGACAAAATCAATAAAAAGTTATAGGGGTGGAAAGAGAAAAATGTTGTCTCATGCTGGAAAATAAGGACCAATTCGTTTTGTCTTAAATTAACTAATTTTTTTTTTATTTTTATATCTTTTTTACCTGAAACCAATTTCATTTGAAAGTCAATGTTATGTAGATGCATAGATGCAATAATTAATTTGAAAGTAAGTTTTTAAGATGTTAAATTTTTATGAATTTTTCTTTTTTAAGATTTGAAACTAGAAAAATTTATAAAAATTTAGTAAGATTATAAAAATTGTATTTTCAATTAATTATTGTAGTTACCTAATATTGGCTTTTAATTAAAATTAGTTTCAAGTAAAAAAGATGTAAAAATAAAAAAAAAAAGTCATTTTATAGTCAATTGACTAAAATTAAAATGAATTGGGTGTAAGTGTTAATAAAGGTAATTGCTTTCTCTATCCAGATGTATCCTATTTAGTGCTTCAAATTTCCTACAACCAGGTGTACTAGGATGAATGCTTCCATTGTTAACTTTTGGTAGGGCTACACAGAAAAAGGGGCTACACAGAAAAAGGGAACAAACTTCATTGGAAGAGCTGGGATACACTAACTCTTTCAAAGCAAAAAGGGGGAGGGGGGACTGGGATTTAAAGATCTTGAGACTTTTAACAAGGCTTTTCTTGCCAAAATGGCTTGGATAGTGCTTAAGAACCCTGATAAGCTTTGGGTACAGGTTTTGAAAAGTCTGTACTTTCCTCAAATTGATTTTCTAACTGCTAGGAAAGGCTCTACATCTTCTTGGGGTTGGAACTTGGAACAGGCTCTTAGCTGGCAGAGAAATGATCAAAGACAAGATTTGTTGGTCGATTCAAAATGGGGAATCAGTTAAGGTATGGATAGATCCTTGGATACCTCGACTCCCTTACCTGTGGAATGACTGCAACTGGTGAGCATACTGTGCTTTTGTTACGAAGGTAAATGAGCTCTCAAGTCTGCCAAATGAGTCTTCCAGTAATTTTGATGGGCCACCAAGTCTCCTACATAAGAGCACTAAGAAAATGTTTCACCCAACCAAATTTAATGATTACGTGTAAAAAGAGAAGGGATATCCAATCCTAGATGCTAACTGATTTCCGTTGTACCTTTGGCTATATCAGGAAAATTGAATGAATGAAATGGGAGAATTACCCCCAGTACGCACAAATTTCACGTGTAAAAAATTACACCTTGAAATTAATTGTAGCACAAATTACAATATTAAAATTTAGAATAGAGATTTTGGGGGATCGACTCTCTAACGTGCTTCTCACGTGCACAATCCTCTGATTAACGCTTCGAGCTTTTAGTGGAGACGCAAATGGCATCTTCGCGAACACGGACTCCGGACTTGTCTTGCACGAATACGAACCGAGGTCCTTGCCACTTCTTTCGGTTTAAGACTTTCTGATATACTTCTTGGACTTGGGGGCTTTGGGCAATGTCCGCCACTTTCTTGTGGCTTTCCTTGGAGTTTGATTTAACGCAGCACAGAAACGAATCCTTCACGTTCCTCACCGCTTCTGCCAAATCTGGACTTGAACTTGATGCAGCGCTGTCCCACGTTCTTCGTGTTCCTCGCTGCGTTCTTCAAATCTTGCCTCAAAACTAGGATTTGATCTTCTTTGGAGTTGATTTTTTCTTTTGCCGGGCGTTTGTGCTTGATCGGCTTGAAGAACAAGAGAAAACTTCTTGTAGAGAAATTTTTCTTCCTCTCTAAGTTTTTTGCCTCTCCAATTTCTTTTCTTCCTCTTTTTTCCTCTTTTTTCCCTTGGCTTCGGGGACCTGTTTATAGGTGTAGAAAGGAAGTGGTTTGGTTCAAGAAACCCACATGTGACAATTATCATGTATTTATCTGCTGAGGGTTTTAATTTTTTATTTTTTATTTTTATTTGCAGGACTCCTTGGTTTGCTTGAGTTCGTGATTCCCAACTGCCATGACGAACTGAGGGTTTAGGTATAGATCGTCTCCAAACTTTAATTTTGGATTTCTAGATCTTTCCGGATCTCGAGGGCGTAGACGAACCTTTTAGGTTTTAAGGCGAATCCTTTCAGCCTTGTCTTTGTGCCTATTTTTTGGATCACAGACCGCCTAAGTCCTTTTTGCTGTGAAACGATCATCGTTGCTACTGCTGCTACATCAAGTTCTTCTCCAAGTTAGATATTTTGTTGCAAGATGGCTGCCCCAAAGGTGCGTTTAGAAGTTGTACCAGCTTCCAGGCCGGTGAAGATTGATTGGATTGCTGAGTCTAACGATGGCAAGTATTTGATACTTCCAAAAGCCACCGTGAAGCCGCGTTCTGGAGGTGATGTTGGCCCAATTAAGCTTGTTGTTCGTTATCCTTTTGTCGGTTTTTATGCCATGGAGCACCTACACCGCGTTGAAGAACCGAGCATGCCGAGGCTTAGTGAGTATCCTTTGGATAAGGATATGGTTCTTGGAGATGTTGTTTTGCCAGATTGTCGACCATCCTTGTGCTTTCCCCCGTCTCATGTGAATGTTCATGATGTTCCAAAGCCGCATGTAGCTGAGCTCATTTCCTGTCATCAACTGAAGTGGGGCTTTTCCCTTGATTCAAGAGGTGAGATTCAGTATTTGCGTGGTTTCAGGGAATGGACTGTCAACACTTGTGGTATGTTGCAGGTGAACAGGCTTACTGACTTATCTTCTGCCATCGGAGCTGCGCGTTTTGACTACCATCGGCCGAATGGAATGTATCGTGCTTTGGTTGAGGCTTGGTCTCCTGGAAAAAATACTTTCATCACTTCAGAAGGTGAAATCGGCATATCGCTATAGGAGTTGTGTGAGATTAGCGGCCTTTCCATTCAGGGAGAGTATTACGAAGAGGCTGTGCCAAGCTACACTGAGCTCATGGATCGTAATACGGATGGCTTGCCGGAGACTTGTATGTACCTCTTCAAGGCTTTCTCAGAGATTGCTTTTAGTAAGAACAAAGATAGGCTTTCGTATGCTGATTGGATTGATTTTTGGTTTAAAGTGAAGGATCCTATGCCCAATCCTCGTGCCTCTAAGCAATATCAGGTGGCGACTCAAGTGAAGTATGATCGTGGCGGTCAATGCACTAAAAGTCTGCAAATCAAGAGATCGTTTATGATGGCTTCCCAAAACTCTGATTTTTCATTTGATTCGCCGGCTTTCCCTAAGCTTGAGTGTCCTACTTTTCCAAAATTTCATGATGAGCTCAAAATTGCTGCTTACTTGGCTTTATGGCTTTGCCGCTACATTCTCCCTTTCAATGATGACTTACGACCTGGAACTTTCAAAGCTGCATGAAAGATGGCACAATAAGTCATCTTTAGTTTGGTACCTCCTATCCTGGCATGCATTTATAGACGGCTCTCTGAGACTAGGCAGCTTGAAGGAAAGTCTCGTGATCTTAGCTGGGTGAAAGTAGCATTTCCTGGTCATTTTCTTTATGCTTGGGCTGGCTTGCATTTTCCACGGGGAGTTTATGACACCATGAGCAAAGATTTGCCTCGTCCTCTGATCCAGAAGATTCGTGGAACCTTAAATGCTTATCAACATTGGGAAGATTCTGCTGCTGACTGTAGGTCTTTGCTACGTGATGGACTTTCGTCTTGTGATTTCTCATGGAATCCTATGCCGGCTTCAATAATAAATCCAGGGGAGCATGTTGATGATGGGAAAAGAGGGCAAGATACCGCAAAGTTCATGATGAGCCTCCGTCTCGGATACTTGACATATCGTCGGAACAATACCTTTATCTCGGAGTACTATAATCCTCATCGGTTTGCTTGGCAACATGGCTTTCTTCAGAGGCTTCCTGGCAACCCAAAACTCACTATTCTTCCTTCTCGGCTTGACTTCTTATATGAAGCGTGGTTGTCTTTGACTCGGATTGGTACATGTGCTAGATTCCACATCCCCAAGTTTTTTTCAACCATTGGCTTGCAAGTTGACCTGAGCTATACAAATTGATGGAAAAGTAAGGTGCTCCCTACTTTGGAGAAAATTCCAATTTCTGTATTGTTGGAAAGTGAGAAACCAAGCTTCGAGTTATCTCTTGTCAAAATTCCACCATCCTTAGTTAAGGAGCAAAGCCTAGATCCAAAGAAGCGTCTGGTGACGGGAGCATTAGTGGCTCCTATAAGAAAGATGATCAAGTTAAAACCTCGTGAACAGCTTTTGCTGGAACCTAGTGTGCAAGCTTCAAGTAACAAATGTTCTTCTTCTTGTCAAAGCTTAGGGAACAGTCTTGGCATGTCCCCGAAGTCTCTTAATAAGGGTAAGTATCTCCCTTCTGTTTTGATTAAAAAAAAAATTGTTTCTTCATTTTAGTTTGTCTAATCTTGTCCTTGCTACAGTCTTCCCTAATGTACCGGAATCAAAACACCTTCTCTATGAAGAAGACCTGGCACATGGCATTGAAACGATTGGAGCTCTAGATGGTTTATCTGATCGTCCTATAGAAGATAATTCAAATGAGAAAGATGAAGTGGAAGTTGTGTCGAATGGCCAAGTCATAGCTTCTCCATGCAAGGCACCTACCATTGATGCAGTACCGATGCCTTATCCTCTGAAGGGAAACTCACAAATTGTGCCAATACTCTCTTGTGCTTCCAGCATGCCAAAGGAGTCTTTTACTTCAGTGGATCTCATTAAGGAGATTATTTACTGTGGCCTCATAGACTACTTGAAGAAGGAAGGTGATGCTGCTTTGCAAAATGGATTTTCTTCACTACGAGATTGGTGGCATTGTAAGAGGGATGAAATTCCTAATCTTTTGACAAAATGTTTCTTTGTGGATTGCTCCCCCTTACTTGAAAAGATGGATTCTCTACTTAAAGGAACTGATGTGTACCTTTCATAGAGGCAAGAAGCCATGCAATCATTGGACCCAGAGGTAAATTAGAGGGAGCTTGCTTCTATTGAAGCAAAATCTGGCATTCATACTTCACGAGTGGTGACTTTTGCTGAGAAAATAGATTCACATGTTAATATCATAAAGAATGCTAATGCCCAGATAGAGAAGCTTCAACAGCAAATAGCCGATTCATTAACTGCCATTGATAGGTTCCGCGATGAGAGTCAGAAATCTCTTGAAGCACTTAGTTCCTTGGATGCAAGGCGCGAAGAAATCAAAGACTACTTAGCTGTAGGGGGATCTAGGATTGAAGCAGTAAATCGGCGAAGGCAAGAACTTGAGAAAGAGCTTTTAGACATTTTTTCTGGGGATTGGGCCACCATTTCCATGTAGCCTTACTTTCCTTTTCCTTTTTTTTTATTTTATTTAGGATTAGGTAGGCTGTTGCAGGATTCCGGAATGCAATGAAAATATCTATTCTATTTTTTTTTAATCTCATCGTCTTACTTATTCCCAATCTTTAAATAACATCTCAACCTTAATAATAAGGATGTACTTGAACTAAGTGACAAGCAAAACATAGCTCAAAAGGGAAATTTTCATTTGATTTAGCCGTTCACAGTTTATACTCGTGCGGGCCAGGAGTATTACATTTTTGTTTTGAAGATTTTGCCGTACACAGTTTATACTCATACGGGCTAAGAGTATTACATTTTTTTTTTGTTTTGAGGATTTCACCGTACATAGTTTATACTCGTGCGGGACAGGAGTATTACAAGTCACTGTGGGATATAACAGCTTCGGAGGTTGATGAATGAGGTTGGCATGGAATTGGCAGGCTTGACATCTCCTGGCGTAGCTGATGCAATCCTTCACCATAGTTGGCCAATAATACCCCATCCTTTTGATACGATGGTAAAGTTTTGGTTTAGACTGATGAGCTCCACAGATTCCAAAATGAGCTTCTTCTACAACTTGCCTCGCTTCTTCATCACTTAGGCATCTAAGGAAGACTCCTTCGATAGAGCGGCGATAGAGAACCTCCTTGAAGTGGACGAACCTTGGTGCTCTTCAGCGAATATCAGCTCGACGGCGAGGGTCTTCATGTAGGTTACCATGTTCCAAGTAACTAATAAACGGTTGTCGCCAATCCTCCTTTGGTTCAATGACGGAGATAGTATGACTGCACCCATATTTCTCGACTAATATTTGTGGTACCACCCATCTTTTATGTACTTGGATCGAGGCTTCTTGCTCGGCTGAATTTGCTAGAACAGCTGCCAGGTTGGCTAAAGCATCGGCATGTCGATTATGCCCTCTGGCAACATGATGGATGCTTACTTGCTCTAATTGGTCCAGTAAATGCCTTGCATATTCAAATAAAGGGAGTAATTCAGGTTTGCGAACATTGTATTCTTGGAGAAGTTGGTTGACCACCAGCTTAGAATCTCCAAAGATCTCCAGTTCTTGGATTTGCATGTCCATGGCTGCTTCCAATCCAATTAGCAAGTCTTGATACTCCACTACATTATTCGAGCACTTCTCGAGCAAGCTGAAAGAGTATGGCAAAACTTCATTGTAGGGAGAGACGAACACCACACCTGCCCCCGCTCCATATTCTCGAGATGCACCATCAAAGAACATCTTCCTGGTCGGGATGATTTGTGCAAGGAAGACTTCCTCATCTGGTATGTCTCCTGAGAGTTCCCATTCTGCTGGTATAGGGTGATTGGCAAGAAAATCCGCCAATGCTTGCCCTTTGATTGCCTTTTGCGAGACAAACACTATGTCAAATTCAGACAGAAGAAGAACCCATTTAGCCAACCTTCCCGAAAGTACCGGTCTTGACATCAAGTACTTCAGTGGATCAGCCTTTGACACAATATGGACTACATAAGCTAGCATATAATGCATTAACTTCTTTATAGCAAAGATCAATGCCAGGCATATCTTCTCAATTGGAGAATAATTAGCTTCCGCCCCCACTAGCCTTCGACTCAAGTAGTAGAGTGCATTTTCCTTCCCCTCATCATTTTGTTGAGCAAGAAGTGCCCCCAATGAGTGTTCTTGGGCAGCTATGTACAATATTAAAGGCTTTCCTTGAATTGGAGCAACAAGGACGGGTGGATGGAGTAGGTAGTGCTTTATACTTTTAAATGCATTCTTGTAAGCGTCATCCCAGATAAAAGTCATATCTTTTTTTAGGAGCCTACTAAATGGGTGGCATCGTCCTACTAGGTTGGAGATAAACTGCCTTATGTATGCTAATCTTCCTTGCAGGCTTTTAAGCTCACGGGTGTTACTTGGCTCAGGCATTTTTAGGATTGCGTCTATCTTTGATTGGTCCACCTCGATGCCACGATGACGGATGATGAATCCTAAGAACTTTCCAGAAGTAACACCGAAAGCACATTTGAGAGGATTCATCTTTAGTTGGTATTTGTGAAGTCGGTCAAAGACGTCACGCAAGTCCTTTAAGTACTCTGACTTGTTTTTCATCTTCACCACCAAGTCATCGACATAGCATTATACTTTCTTGTGCAACATGTCATCAAAGATTCTTTGCATCGCTCGTTGGTAAGTTGCACCGGCATTCTTGAGTCCAAATGGCATAACTTTGTAGCAATAGATCCCTTTTGGAGTACGAAAGGCTATAAATTCCTCATCTCTCTAATCCATGCGAATTTGGTTGTAACCAGAGAACCCATCCATGAAGGACAAAGCTTCATGTCCCGTCATTAAATCAACCATTAATTCTATTATTGGCAATGGGAAGTCATCCTTTGGGCAGGCTAGATTCAGATCTCGGAAGTCTATACAGATTCTGATTTGGCCGTTCTTCTTCCTCACGACCACAATGTTTGAAATCCAGGTGGAGTACTTAACTTCTCGAATGAAGCCCGCATCAATAAGTTTATCTACTTCAGCCTCAATTTGTGGAATAAGTTCTGGCCGAAATCTTCGTTGAGCCTGTTTGACGGGGCAGGATCCATGCTTCACGGCAAGGTGATGGACAACGATCTTTGGATCCAATCCATGCATCTCCCTATAAGACCATACAAAGACATCTTCATATTCTTTCAGTAGCTCGAAGTACCTCGCCTCCTATTCAGGACCCAGCAGGCTGCTGACAAACACCGGCTTTGGATGATCCGGCATCCCTAAATTTAGTTCCTTCAAGTCATCAACAGTTGTTTGCCCTCATTCCTCAAAAGCTTCAGACGCAGGGCTTGGTTCAGTTTTCTCGACTACTTCTTCCATGCTTGGCTCATCTTGATCTCGTCCTTCAAGTGCGACATTATTGCAGGAGGCTACTTCTTCTTGAGGATTATCATCTTCGTGAGATGTTTGGTGGCGACGCTTTTGTCTCTTTTGCCTTTGGCGTTTGGCCTTTGCTTGTGCTTTCGGATGAGCTCCATTTAGCCCGAGCCGTGCAAAAACTGAAGTCCTTTGTATATTATAAGTACGGGCTTTTGGTCCCAAGCGTTTAAATACGGAGACTCGAACATTCTCACGGGTTTATTTTTCCTCCTGGTTAACCTGCAACTTTACTTGGTCTTCATCATACTCATAAATCTGAATCATCATCGGGTTGCATGATGCATTCTTTGCAAGGTTAGATGGTTGATATCCTAAACCATACTTTTCCCCAAGCTGTTTTTTTCCAATGATTGCATCCAAATCACCAAGTTGCCGGGGTTCACCTTTACCATATCCTGCTTTTTGAAACAATTTCTCGACCTTGGGGCCAAACCATGCATTTGCTCTCAAGCTTTGAAATTCCTTCATTTTCTTTGCAGGTTCATCAGACACAGTTAATTTAGAGAGTGAGGAGATTGGTAGGACCATGTCTTCTTTTAGTACTCTAGCATCTTCTTTAGAAAGCGAAGTTTGCTGGTCGAGGCAGGGATGTTCCCTTTGGTGCTTTTTGCTTTAGGGAGCATTATGGAGAAAGCCTTGGGCTTCGTATCTTGGCAGTCTTCCAAGTAGAACTTGGCGTCGGCAAAATGGGTTTCCTCGATGTCAAAAGGGGCGGTTTCTGCCACTACACGCTTGATGCTTCCATCATCACCAACATACTTGAAGCATTGGTGCCAAGTTGATGATACAACTTCATTTTCATGCATCCAAGTACGCCCGAGCAGCAAGTCATATGAAGTATTTGCGTCAATAACATAGAACAAAGCAAAGGTCTTCGACTCTTCTATCTCCATTGTAAGCTGAATTTTCCCTGTAGAGCATTGCCCCTTTTGGTTGAAACCTTGGATGGTCAACTTGCTACTTGAAAGATCCTTTATGGATAGCCCGACCTTCTTCAATGTTCGAATAGGCATGATATTCACAGCGGAGCCACCATCAATTAGGATCCTCCCAATCAGGTGTTCGAAAATATATCCGCTTACATAAAGAGGTCGATTATGCAAACGACGGCCCAACTGCAAATCTTCGTCATCAAAAGATATTGTAGCCATACAGGTGACACACTTATCGTTTGCCTTTTTGTGAAACACCTTTCCTTCATAAGCTTCTGGGTCAATGAGCACTTGAAGTATGGCTAGCCGAATATCTTGTAGTGGCTTGAGAACCTCATTCATGGTCATGGTAACAGGGAGATCTTTGAGTTTGGAGATGATGCCAGCCATTACCACATCAACCTTATCTCCAATGCTTACTTTGCCAGGTCCTTTATGGCTACGACTTAATTCGCTATCTCCATGAACGCCTGTAGCGTTTACCTCTACATTGTGTTTTATAAAATATGACTTTGGGAAATAGTCAAGCAGTGTCACGGACCTCCTAACCACCTATTGTGATTCTGCACTTGCTGGATGTAGTGGCTTCCAAACTTTCCTAGGCATTTGAGGATGCACTTTTGTGGGGTTACACCCTTCCAGTTTTTTGTCTTTCGGAGCTTCTAGTAAAGGAGAGTGTGGTGGTTGATTCCTTCTTCGTCTTTGGTCTCTCACCATTTTTCATTCACCATCTTGCTTATCTGATGAACTGGAACTTGCTAAATCTCCCCACCCAGTTGGCTTTTCTACTTGGTAGCTCATCGGGTCAAACACTCTTGAAGGACTTGGGATGCTTACTCTTTTTGTCCAAGCATATTTTTCTTTCTTACTTATGAACGTTGACCATCCATCATTGACTTCATCTTCCGACTCAGATGAGAACTCCCATGTATCTAAGTCATCGACCATGACATCATAGAAGCTTGGGGCATTTGGGTTTTTAGAGTATTTTGGCATACCAGGGTATGCATAAATAGTTGTTACCTCGCCATCGACCTCAAATTTTACTGGGACAACATCTTTTGGGCCACATGTGAGTACTTCAAGTGTATTTTTCTTCCCTGTGAAGTCTTGGGTAGAGACCTTGACTTCATCCTCATGTTTTTCTACGAACTTTGGGGAAGTCGCTTCAAAGCATATCTCGGCAACATTGGAAACCAATGGTTCCTCCAAATCATCGAATTTGATATGCCCTTTCTTTTCCATGCGGACTATAAGATCCTTCAACACAAATCATTTCTCGACGGGGTGGCCAATGATACGGTGAAATCGGCAATACTTAGGGTCGTCTATCCTTCCAACCTCCTCCGGTCTATTTGGATTTGGCAATTCTATCAAGTTCCTTTCTAGCAATTGGTCCAAGATTGCCGGCACATACGAATCTGCAAATGGGTATTGTTTTGCTTCAAGTTCCTTGAGTGTCAATTTTTTCTTTACATCCGGTTGGCCCTTCACAAATTTAGTATCAAGACTTGAGTTCCCTCTGGAGATCTTTGCCGGAGTAACAGCTATAGCCATGGTTTCTTTTGTCTTCACAACCTTTTCTTCTTTGTCTTTATTGTCATATCTCTTTTGAGAGGAATTGCTTGGAACATAGCTCCCATGCCTTGCAATTTGGATCTCCAGGTCGTGAGCCCTTGTTGCGAGTTCTTCAAACGAATGTGGCATGTTTCCTTTCAAGCTATAGAGTATTCCCCAGTGCATCCCTTGCGCACACATATTGATGGAAGAGGCTTCGCTTATCCGCTCATTGCAGTTGAGGACGTTGGTTCTCCATCGCTTTATGTATTCTGTCACTGGCTCGTCCTTCCTTTGTTTGATCGTTGCCAACTCCGGGAGGCTGACCGTCCTTCTCTTGCTGTAGAAGCGTGACAAAAAATCTCTTTCAAGTTGGTCCTATCCATTAATGGATCCAGCAGGAATATCCGTGTACCAATCAAAGGCAGCCCCTTTCAATGATCGCACAAATTGCTTCACCATAAGATCACCATAGGTCCCAGCATTATTGCAGGTTTCAATAAAGTGAGCCACATGTTGCTTCGGATTGCCCTTGCCATCAAATTGTTAGAATTTTGGTGGTTAATAGCCTAACGGCTTCCTTAGCTCATCGATCCTCCTTGAGTATGGCTTTGCATACACTAGGGATGATTGTGGAGCCATTCCAGATTGAGCTCGAATGGTATCCATGATCATGTGTTAAAGTTGCTGCACAGACAATGAGGCCACAGACCTTTGGGCTGTGTCATTCAGGGCACTTTGCAAGACTGTACGATCATATTTACTTTGCTTTTGCTGCTTTTCCATGTTCTCAAGCTTTTCAGCAATAGGATCAACAGCTTTCTTAGTGCCACTTGTAGTTGCTTTCCTCGGAAAATGTTGAGCTTCTAATTTACTCATTAACAACGCAATCTGGGCATCTTTCTCTTCAAGTTTTGCCGTCAACATTTCAATGGAAAATGCCATTCACTCAAGACGATCCTCAGGATTTCCAGAATCTGCTACCAAGGCTGGCAACTTTGAATCTAAGGATGAAGAGTAATTCGCCCACATTTTCTTTGGGAAAGTCATATATCCAGTTTTAGATTCTTCACTTGTGGTGGCCCTTTTCATTGATGTCTTGGAAGATGAGCGAGCCCTTATCTGCTCGGCGGAAACTTCCACTTCCTTGTTCCTACTTGAATGGTTGGAGTGGCTTGAAGGATTGGCTCTCTCTTTTGTTGGTTGAATTTCTTTCTTTTCCACAGCAATTCCTTGTTTCTTGCTTTTGTGAGAAAATTGCTTTAGCGGAGACGCCAATTGAGATCCTTCAGCACGAGCTTTTGCACGAGTAACCAGTGCGACTTCCTTTTCCTTTGCCGCAGATTTCTCAGCATTGACAGTAGCACTTTTGGCTTCGATGATCTTTACTTAAGTTTCTTCAAAGCTTCCCCGATGCGAAAGATGAGAGGTAGAGAATGTCCCCAGTAGAGTCGCCAGAAATTTATACGCACAAATTTCGCGTGTAAAAAATTACATCCTGAAATTAATTGTAGCACAAATTACAATATTAAAATTTAGAACAGAGATTTTGGGGGATCGACTCTCTAACGTGCTTCTCACGTGCACAATTTTCTGATTAACGCTTTGAGCTTTTGGTGGAGACGCGAATGGCTTCTTCGCAAACACAGACTCTGGACTTGTCTTGCATGAACACGAACCGAGGTCCCTGCCGCTTCTTTCGGTTTGAGACTTTCTGATGTACTCCTTGGACTTGGGGGCTTTGTGCAATGTCCGCCGCTTTCTTGCCACTTTTCTTAGAGTTTGATTTAACGCAGCACAGAAACGAATCCTTCACGTTCCTCACCGCTTCTGCTAGATCTGGACTTGAACTTGATCCAGCGTTGTCCCACATTCTTCGCTTTCCTCACCGAGTTCTTCAAATCTAGCTTCGAAACTGGGATTTGATCTTCTTTGGAGTTGATTTCTTCTTTCGCCGGGCGTTTGTGCTTGATCGACTTGAAGAACAGGAGAAAACTTCTTGTAGAGAGATTTTTCTTTCTCTATAAGTTTTTTCCCTCTTCAATTTCTTCTCTTCCTCTTTTTTCCTCTTTTTTCCTCTTTTTTCCCTTGGCTTTGGGGACCTATTTATAAATGTAGAAGGGAAGTGGTTTGGTTCAAGAAACTCACATGTGACAATTATCATGTATTTATCTCTTATATTTTTCTTAAGAGAAAATAAATATGATAATTATCCCTCATTAATTATCCAATTTATTTAATTTAAAAGGATAATTAATGGAGCATTCTAGAATTTTCTAGAATATTTGAGCAAAATCATAGGCTTTAATCATTTTGGATTTTAAGACCCCATTTGCTAATAGTGGACTTTGGCCAAAATGACATAATGAGTTTTTATTCAAAGCCTCCAGTTGTGTGCTTTTAGGCTCTCGAAAATTGGATTTCTTGAATTTGTTGTTTCCAAAATTGGTAGACTTTTAAATTTTGGATATCAATTTAAAAATGAGCTAAATAATGTAAATTAAATTAAATATTTTTTAACCCAATTAAAATTTGATGTCTACGCCCCCATCTCTCTTTTCCTCACAAGTCTGTCTCTCTCTGCCCTTCTTTGTTTCTATGAAAACCCCTTTTTCCCTATTTTCTTCTGTCTTGCAGGAAATATCTGCATCATTTGGTTCTCTCGTTGAGAGAAATGATGATCGTCATGGGATAATGAATGGTTACTCGGTATAAAGCCATAGAAGAAAACGTTTCGAAGATCGCGGACCAGATTCAACAACTGGAGTCCATTGGGGCCATGGCGCAGCAGCATGCGTTAGCGAAAAAAAAAACTTCACTCTCGCGGAATCCATTTAGAAATCGCTAACATCGCAGCAGGCGGTGCTCTCGGACATTGTCTTAAAGCTGGCCCGACTGGAGAAACAACCGATGTTGACGCCTCTGCTTCCATCGCCACAGGGTCAACCACTCTTCTTACCGACGCCATCGTCAACCCCAGTGTCGGGCCTTGAAACGTCAATTCCTCCTTTCCCACACTTGCTTAAGTTGGAGATACCCTTGTTCACCGGGGAAAATGTCCTAGGTTGGCTATTTCAAATCTAAAAATTTTTCTTGTATCATCGCACACCACCAGAACAATGACTGGAGATTGCTGCCTTCTACATCACAGGACCCGCCCTGATGTGGTATTAGTGGATGTATTCCACCAATCAGCTAACCACTTGGGAACCATTTGCCTGTGATTTGGAGTTATGCTTCTGGCCCTTAACTTACATCAACCATGAGGCAGCGCTCTATAGATTAAGGTGGACGGTCGGGCTTACCAACCAAAACCTCCTAACTATTTCATATCGGGTCTTACTGATGAGATCCAGAGAGAATTGCTCCTCCTCCGCCAGCTTCACTGTCACAAGCCATGGGAATGGTGAAATTGGTAGAAGATAAAGTTCTGGCAACCCAGAAACCGCAGCTGCGGCATGAACAAAATCGATCGAGTCTAGCTCCCTTCAATCCAAGTACACAACCTCCGAAAATGGTAACTCAGAACAAAATATCCATTAGGCGATTAACTCCGACGGAAATGGCAGTAAGGCGAGAAAAATGGCTTTGTTATAACTGTGACGAACGCTTTGTTCCAGGTCATCACTGTAAATCTCCTCAGTTCCTATGCTTGATACCCAATGACAGGGATAATGGGTCATTATCAGAAACAGAGCCTGTCTTTGACAATGGCGGAGGCACCACTGCCGCCTGCTAGTTAAGAGGAACAACTGACAATGTCCCTACATGCATTGGATGGCAGGACAACCTCTACAACACTGTATCGAAGGTGCCATTAAGCGGAAGAAAGTTATGGCCATTGTGGACAGCGAATCCACTCACAATTTCATACAAGGGCATTTGGCCCACTTTCTGGGACAGCTAATTCAATCAACAGGCCAGCTAAACGTGACCATGAGAGATGAAGCATCCCTGGAATGCATGGGTAAGTGTGACCAAGTCTCCCTTACAATGGGTCAAAATGAATTTTTACTGGATTTCCATCTATTACCTGTTTATGGGGCTGATATCATTTTGGGTGTTCAATGGTTGGCTTGTTTGGGCCCCATTTTGTTTGATTATCAAAACCTTTGTATGAGTTTTCTTCAGGGAGATAAACAAGTCACAATCCATGGGCTCAAGTCCCTAGGGCCTACTTCTATTTCTTACTCCCAATTATTGCATGGGCTAAAGGCGGACAATGTGGCTGCCCTTTTTATTCTATCACTAGACGTGCATGCACTTGCCTCCGATGTACTCGAGAACACAGCCGCCATCATTAGTGACCTTCAAGAGGTGTTGGGAAGCTATGAAGAAATTTTCTTCGATCCGATTGGCTTTCCACCTTGCAGCCCTATTGACCACCATATTACACTAAAACCAGGAGTTCAATTGGTGAACGTTAAACCATATAGATACCCGCACTTCCAGAATGGGGAGGTTGAACGTATGGTGCAGCAAATGTTTTTTTGAAGGTATCATCCGCCCCAGTACTGGCCCTTGCTTTTCGTCGGTTCTGCTGGTATGCAAAAAAATGGCACATGGCGATTTTGCGTCAATTATAGAGCACTCAATTTCGTGATAGTAAAAGGCAGGTTCCCAATCCCCACAGTAGATGAGTTGCTAGATGAGTTACATGGCGCTCATTTCTTCTCCAAGTTAGATCTTCGAGCAGGCTATCATCAGCTGTGAGTAAACACTGATGACATTGAGAAGACGGCGTTTCGAACGCACGATGGACATTACGAATTTCTAGTAATGCCTTTCGGGCTCTCAAATGCCCCATCATCTTTTCAGGCACTCATGAACACCATCTTCAAACAAATTCTGAAAAAGCACGTGTTGGTCTTCTTCGATAACATTTTGGTGTACAGTGAATCTTGGGGGGCACATCTCCAGCACTTGGAACAGGTCTTACGAATTCTGCAGCAAAACTCTTTGCATGCTAAATTATCTAAATACGTATTTGGACAGACTTCAGTCACATGTTTGGGGCACATTATTTCCGGGTCTAGAGTACAGGTTGACCCAAAGAAGATTTCTGTCATTCAGAGTTGGCCAGAACCATCAACTGTTCGACAGCTACGCAGCTTCCTCGGATTGGCTAGGTATTACCGTAAGTTCGTGCCCAACTATGCTACAAAATTTGCTCCGCTTACCTAACTATTAAGAAAGGATTCGTTTATTTGGACACCTCAAGCTACCGCTGCCTTCCAGAAATTGAAGTCTTCCTTGGCTTCAACACCTGTGCTCAAGCTACCCAACTTTACAGAGCCCTTTGTTATTCAGACCGATGCATCGAACACAGGAATTAGAGCAGTCTTGACACAACATGGACAACCCATTGCTTATTTTAGTAAGCAATTAGGACCTATTTACAAGCAGTGTCGGTCTACGCCAAAGATATGTTTGCAATTGTGGAAGCTGAGAGGAAATGGTGACAGTATTTGATCGGACATTACTTCATTATTCGAACCAATCATCGGAGCATCAGGAGTATGATATCTCAGACTATACAAAACACCTAAGCAACAACAATGGGTAGCTAAACTATTAGCTATGACTTTGAAATCCAATACAAACCAGGAAAAGAAAATGGGCCGGTTGATGCCTTGTCTCACATTCCTGAGGGGGCATTCAATGACCTGAACTTAGGGACAAAACCAGTTTCGGCATTGCTGCAAGCAATAAGAGTGTTCCTTCTTCACCACGACCCCTCATCCAAATTGTTGCAAGCTATTCGAGACCACGTAGTAGAATACCCCAACCATGCAGTCAATGATGGGATAATACTTTATAAGGGAAGAATTGTGGTGCTAGAGGAATCAGGACTTCAATCACTGATTCTACAAGAATTTCACCATTTCTTAGTTGGGGGACATGGGGGAATACGGAGGACTTTTTCTCGAATTGCAGCTATTTTCTACTGGCCAAGGTTACGACAGTGTGTTAAGGAATTTGTAGGTCAGTGTCTTACTTGTCAGCAGGTTAAACCAATTAACAAAGCAGCTCAAGGTCTATTGCAACCACTCCCAATTCCAAGTAGAGTTTGGGAGTCTATTTTAATGGATTTCATCACACACTTCACATCTTCGGGGGGAAAAATAGTGATTTTCGTTGTGGTTGATCGACTGTCTAAGTATGCGCATTTTTGTGCAGTAAGGACTCATATAACAGTTGGACAATTGGCAGAAGTCTTTGTGTAGGAAATTGCACGTTTGCATGGATTCCCCACTGACATTATTTCGAACAGAGATCCCATCTTTATGAGTAGCTTTTGGCAAGAACTATTCCGGCTACAAAGAACCTGTCTAGCCGCGAACACGGCATACCATCCACAAACAGACGGGTAAATGGAAGTCGTAAATTGTTGTGCGGAAGACTACCTACGGTGCTTTGTCGCTGAACAACCTCAAAGCTGGAAAAAATACCTGCCTTGGGCTAAGTACAATTACAACACTTTTTGGCATTCAGCCATTCAGATGACCCCTTTTCGGGTGCTCTATGGACGTGATCCCCCAACTTTCTTGGACTACGTACAGGGTACTACCTTGGTTGCTTCCATTGATGATCTGCTTACAGAACGCTCCAATGTGCTAGCACAGCTTCGAAAAAGCTTAAGAAGAGCCCAGTTGAGAATGAAGAATCAGGTCGATGCCCACCGTACTGAGAAACAGTTCTATGTAGATGACTGGGTTCTCATGAAGCTCCAGCCATATTGCCAGACGTTTGTGAGTAGGATAACGTCCCACAAGCTAGCCAAGCACTTCTATGGGCCTTTTAAGATCCTGGAAAAGATCGGCAAAGTGGCATACCAAATTGAGCTACCACCTGGATCAAAAATTTACAATGTTTTCCATGTATCTCTTCTGAAGCAATTCCATGGAGATCCTAAAGGGCAGGAAGACAATTTTCCAGTCGATTTTTGGGCAATCATCCGATTTTACACCCTGAACAAATCTTGGGGTTTAGAAGGATACTGCAGCAAGGGCAATTCACTCCCCAGATATTGATCCAATGACAATCATAGGAACCCCAAGATGCAATCTGGGAACCTCTACACGAATTTGCCACAGACTTCCCAACATTCAACCTTGAGGGCAAGGTTGATGTACAAGAGGGGGAAAATGCTACAAAGGTAAATGGGCTCTCAAGTCTGCCAAATGAGCCTTCTAGTAATTCTGATGGGCCACCATGTCTCCTACGCAAGAGCACTAGGAAAATCTTTCGCCCAACCAAATTTAATGATTACGTGTAAAAGAGAAGGGATATCCAATCCTAGATGCTAACTAATTTCCATTGTATCTTTGGCTATATTAGGAAAAGCGCTTGAATGAAATGGGGAGAATTACCCTCATCTCTCTCTTCCTCACAAAGTTATCTCTCTCTGCCCGTCCTTGTTTCTGTAAAAACCTCTCTTAAAAACCTCTCTTTCCCTATTTTCTTCTGTCTTGCAAGAAATATCTGCATCAATTTTTGTGTGATTGGACCTTACTTGTCTAGTTTGCTACTTTGGATTATATGGTAAATCGAGAGCAAATACCTATATTTTCTGCTTGGCCTATTAGGAATGGCTTCTTGTGCGTAGGACACTGAACTACTGCTATCCAAAATAAGCTTTACATGTTGGTATATTTGGAAATGGAGAAATGCAGTTGTTTTCATGGGAAAAAATTAGATCCTACATCTATTGTTCCTCAAGTCCAACTTGTTTTATAGTAATTATGGTCAGTCGATGTGAAAGTCCTTGAAGCTTTCAAAGATGCATTCCTAGTTTTTGGTGCATGCCTCCTAATGGTTTGTATAGCTAAATACGGATGGTGCATGGGATGTTAAGAATAAACATGTAGGAACTTGGATGATTCTGCCAAGTGATACTGGTGCCTTGATTTTAGCAGGGGGTGCTTATTGTTGTGCCCCAAATTTGGATGTTGTGGAATTGCTAGCTATATATTCAAAAAGGGCTTTGGAAGGCAGCAGCTTTACATAACACACATCTAATTGTGGAATCTGACAACAGAGCTGCTTTTTCAGCTATTGCTTATGGTCTAATGGATTGGTGTGCTCGGCCAATTGTGGAAGATATCCACTAGCTAGAGATTAATTCTTTGCTTGTAGTTTTGAGTTCGTCCCTCGGCAAGTTATTGTTTGTGCAGATCATTTTGTCAAACTTTGAAAAAGGGAGATGATATTCATGGAGTTGACATCTAGTCTCTTATCCACCCTCTTTTCCCTCATCTCCCATGATGATTTCTTGTGAATAAAGCTTTATTTTCTTTCTGGCCGAAAAAATGAAATTGTTTGTTCTTGTAACCCAACTAATGTTGAACACATCTATCTGCCATCTTTTGTTACACACCTACTTTTATGATAAGATGCTCTACAACACAAGTCGGCGAAGTAATGCAACTATTTACCAAGAATCCAGCTCGGAAAAATGTTATTATTAATTTTTTCCGCCTCCCACCAATCTTTATCAAACATCATTTGTTTAGATTCTTGGCACAAATAAGAGAGAAAAAAGCTACAAATTCTTTTTATGTTAAAATTAATATATTTATTTAGGTTGCGTATTTTTTTTCTTTTAATTTTACAAATTTATTTTTAATTACCATGATAATAAAATATTACAAAAAATTTTTTAAAAAAAGGCTAGAAAATTAGAAACTTTTGTAAATTTTTAAGTAGGAAAATTTTAAAAAAAATTCCCAGAAAGCAACAAAAAGACGAAACAAGTTTGGCCCTGCAACAAAATAGCTAAGGGAAAATTGGGGAGTCCGAGGTTTGCGTGGCCTCTCTACTTCCCCAATAGTGCCACTACAATGCTGCTGTTAGTTTGGGTGTCTTTGGAATGTGTAAAAGTACTTTGTGCACAAAAAAATGAAAAAGAGAAAACAAACAAACCGTGGTGTGCTGACTTTGGTCTGACTAGAAATGAAGGGTATTCTGTAACAACTAGATTCACTATCTAGAATTTTTATGAATGAGGGTTTCTATGTGTCTATATAGTGAATCTTATAAATTTGCATATATAATACTTTCTTCATCGCACAATATTTGGCCCTTATTACTTTTTTGACAATTTTAAAATAGTTGTCCCTTTATTATCTTTCTAAATAAGGTAACTTTTTTATTATATATGTATATATATATATATCAATCATTAAAAGAAGAGAAGTTGAGAAAATTAAAGAGTAAAAGTACATAAGACCCATTAAAAAGTACAAATGCTAGTAACTTTTTTTAGATAAGTACATGTACTTTATACAAAAATAAATAAACTAACAGTTTTATATTAAAAGAAGAAAGTAAAAAGTAGAAAAGTCTTAAAGCCAATTCATTTTAATTTAAATCAATTAACTTATTTTAATTTTTATATTTGAAAGCCAATATTATGTAGATGCAATAATCCATTTGAAAGTAAATTTTCATGACATTGTATTTTTAATGGATTATTGAAACTACATGATATTGGCTTTTAATTAAAATTAGTTCCGAATAAAAAAAAACATAAGAACAAAATTAAGTTATTTAGAACTCAATTGACTTAAGTTAAAATGAACTAGATGTTCATTTACGTGTATTATCAAAGAGGATAAATTTTATGAGATAAAAGGAATATGATAATTGATAAATATTTTTAGAGGAAAATCTGAAAATGTTTTATTTAACATTTTCTTTTTTTTTTCTATCAATTAACTTGCTTCAGTGAAATATAAATAAATAAATGAACGAGATGTTCATGTTACATACAATATAAAAGATAAAAGTTCCCTTTTAGCCCATTATCTTATACATTTCTTCTCACTTGTAGGGATGGCAATCGGGTGGGTCGGGTTTAATCGGGTTAGCATGATTTTAGGTCCATGTCAGGTCATTTGGGTTCAGGTTGGCAGATTTCAAGTTCGGGTTTGGGTTGGGCCGGGTTCATTTGGCTTCGGGTTCAATACAAGTTGGGTTACTTTCAATCTCGGGTAATTTCAAGTAGGGTTATTCGAGTTTCGGACCAAACTCAGGTTGATCAGTTGGGTTTATTTGGGTAACTAGACCCTAGTGTATAAGTTGAAATCATTTAATCAATTCAATTTTTTTCCCAAATTTTGTTGAAATTTAAATTAAATAATTTAATTTTTGGTGCAATTAATAGTATGTTCAATTAAAAAATTTATAAAATTTTTTTTAATTATGTTCTAACAAATTTGTTACAATACCCAACTTTTGATGTAAAATTGTTATGAAATATAACTATAGTTCACTATTATTCTATTACTATTAGTGGCTAAAATTTAAAATTTTAAAAATTTTAGTAAAAACGCAAAGATTTGAAAAGTTTTGGGACCCATGTTGTAATTATTATGTGTGACTAAAATGAAAATATTCAAAATTTAGGTACCTTAATATAGTACACTTACAAGTTTAGGGACAATATAGTACACTTACAAGTTTAGGGACTAATGTTGTAATTTTGACAATTGTTACCTTAATCATCAAACTTACTAAATATGAAAATTACTTGATTTAGAACAACCCAAATATGGAATGAAACTTATTAAATATGGAAGACTTTGAATATGAAACTTAATAAATATGAATATTCCAAAAAAATGAAAGTTACTAAATATGTAAACCCCAAATATGAAAGTGAAACTTATTAAATATGAAAGATAATAAGAGTTAGCCGATTAGGATTATGTGTTAAAGTTTTAGGACAAAAGTTAAGAATAAGATTAAATATTAAGGTTTAGGGTTAGGATTGATGGTTTATATGGTTAAGGCTAGAGTTTAGGTTTTGGTAAAAGTTAATGTTTCAATTAAGCTTAGGGTTTGGATTTAGTGTTTAGGATTTAGATTTAGTTATATAGTTTACAATTAGAATTGAGAGCTTATGGATTGCGTTAAGTAAATGTTTAGGGTTTTAGGGTTTAGGTATATGGTTTAGAGTTAGAAGTTTAGGGTTAGGATTGATGGTTTATATGGTTAAGGCTACAATTTAAGTTTATGGTAAAGGTTAATGTTTCAATTAAGCTTATGGTTTGGATTTAGTATTTAGGATTTAGGTTCAAATATATAGTTTACAATTACAATTGAGGGTTTATGGGTTAGGTTAAGTAAATGTTTAGGGTTTTAGGGTTTAGGTTTAGGGTTTAGAGTTAAGAGTTTAGGGATTATGGTTTTAGTAAGTTTAGGATTTATGGTCTAAATTTAGGGTTTATGGAGATGTTAGGATAAAGTAAGGATCAAAGTTATGGTTAAGGTTTAGGTTTATAGTCTAAGGTTAATAAATTTAGGGTTAAGTGTATTTAAAATTGGAGGCAAATAACTAGAAAAAAATATTACATTTGTTGGTAATTAGAATATAATGAAGACAAATAAAAGAAATCAAATTTTAAATACTCTAATTTAATTGAATCAAATTTCAAATAAAGAAGAGAATCATATTAATTAAATTAAATTACAAATACTCTGATTTAATATAATAAATTAATATTAATTTATCAATTCAATTTGTCCAAAACCAAAAACCAATCCACCAAAATTGGGTGCTAAATGAAAAGTGCGAATTTGTTTGTGTTGTACTTGTGCAGCAAATAAAAAGTAACAATAAGAAAGATGAAACAAAACATATCAAATTTGTGCGCCAGATAAAAAATCCAAATTGAAAGTTGAAACCCTAAACCAATTTGTTTGTTCGGCTTTCTGAGCTTTAACAAAAACTGAAAGTAGGAGTGGCACTTGGTGACTCGACGGTGGCTATTGAATTTAGGTTTCACCAATTATTCGTCCCCCCTCAAATTCCCTCTCGCCAATTGCCCGACTGCCATGCTTCGAATTTGAGGCACTGAACAGAGCAGTAGAAGACACCAGCCCCTCTGCAGTCCATCACACCGCCACTAGGCTTACCCGTTCACAACGTCAATTGGCACTCAATAGCCACAATTCCAAGTCGGGACCTATGTTGCACAAGCGGTCCCAAATGTATCCTTGCCACCAGTCTCCTAAATTGGAGGAGATAAGAGAAGGCTCGATTTTGTGACGGCCCTCGGAGCTATAAATCTAATCAGCCATGTGATTAGTTAATTTAATAGATTACACTTTAGATAATTTATTTACAAGCTAAGTTTCGGTAATTTAGGGTCCAATGGTTAAAAATGAATAAAATTTATCATTTAAGCAAGTTAGGCCAAGAGGGGTAATTTGGTCATTTCATATAGTGATCCATTTTTATTGCAGGGTTGGATAGAGCATAAGAAAATATTAAATTTGAGATACAACGATTTTTCGTGATTTCTGCTCTATCATCGTGAAATTTTAGATTAACTAGTTTTGTTCATAAATGGTTTAAATATAACCTTGATAAAGGTAGGGACAAATTGAATATAACTGAAAGTATGAGACTGGCCGTATAATTATATCTGTGAAAAAACCAGGCGCGGCGTAATACCAAATTTGGTCCTAAAGGTTTGATTGTGTTATGAATAAATCTAAATTTACTGGAGAGTACGAAGAGGGCACTGAGCACGTGATTTTTAAAGTAAGGTGGTGGCGTTTTAATTAAGTTAACCGGGTTATTTCTTCTACGTTTAACCACCCGAAGCTTTATCCCTCTTCCCAGAAATTCCATGGATGAACTTGCTTAAGCTCCCAAGATCCAAATTCTCTTAAATTAAACACAAATTAGTAAGGATTTAGGGTTGAAATCAAGTATTCTTGCATAAAGAGCTAGAGTTGAGCTCAATTGTTGCAAGTAAGTAAACAAATTATTTTTTCCCTAATTTTTCTGGTTTCATTTCAGACCTGGGTTGCTGGAAACTATGTTCCATGTATGTTTATTGAATAAACTAAATATGGGAAGTTGAGAAATAACTTAAATTACAAAAAAAATGGTGTTTGGTTAGGAGGCTATGGATTAATGTGTTATACGTAGCTTTTCCTATATAGTTTTGATGTTTGTGGCTAGAGGAATGAGCTGGAATTGATATTGCTTGTTTATTGCTAAGTATAAAAGACTAACAAGTAAGGAAAAGAAAAATATTGGGTTTAAGTTTTATTAAGGGTCAATTATATGGAGACCAATGTAAAAGTTAATTTAGTCATTTAAACCATATGGGGCTTTGTTAATTATTAGCCTAAATATGGGCTATTTATGTGTTAAATGATCAATATAGGTCTTAAGCATAAGCTACTAAGAAGAGACCTAAGTTTGGCTTGAAACCGAGACAAAAAGAATCAAGTGCCTTGAGCTTGCAAACTAAGTTATCTAAGGTAAGGATTATTTAATTTGTATGCTTATGTGTTAAATAAATTTGGCTATGATACTTGTATATCAAGTGACCGAATTATTGATAAATTTAACAAGCATATGATTTGAGTATTGATGACTATTTAAGAAGCTTATATAGTTGGGTTTAGTAAGAAGCCAAACTATAAAGTGCATATGAAGTGTGTAAGTACATATTTGTAAACTTATATCTATAAGCAAAAAGAATCTTAATATGGTCTACGGTGACTATGATGGGTTAGAAACCTACAATACCTAAGGTCACCATGATGGGCTAAGACATGGATAGACTAAAGAGGGAGAGGTATCCTTAACCACTCATGAAACTTTATAAAGGTAGCACTAACACATGCACTAAATAAGCAAATAGTTCACTCTTGTACATAAAATAAGGGATATTGGCAAATACTAAGAAGCTTTTAAAGCAATATTTGTATAGACAAGTTGGACTTGTCAATTGCAGGACAAATGGGTAAAGAAATTGTGGGAACTAGGTACTCTCATAGTTATTGGCCAATAATATGAGTTCTTAGCACTATAATTTAAGCTCAAGTGTATGAGGCATACATATATAGATATCCTTATGGATATTATGCAAGATCCTATATTGTTGTTTTTCTTGTAGGTTATAGCTCTTACTGGGAACTTCTGGTTCTCATATCTCTTACATATTTTTTTTGTACAGATACTGGTGGACTTGGGGCTAATAACCAATAAAAGAACTGGTTGTTAGTATTTTGATACCAGGTGTGCAAAAGTTAATTAATATCGTACATTGTTGTTAAGTTTCTTTCTTGCAGGGTCCTAATTACTAGAATATTAACTTATTGGCCTTTGTTGTACAGAGGCAAGGAACAGGGAATACCTGAACACTGTAGTGACTTTTTTTTTTGCAGTGTAACTCAGGTGGGATCGAATTCCCAGATTCTCAGTGTGTAGCATATGTATAACACTTTTGTGTAAAATGTATATATATGTGTGTGGAACTTAAGCCTCTGGTAAATGCTATAGAACTAGTGATTGTGTTCCCTAGTAGCTTGTATGGATTCACAATGCATAATAGTATGTTTTATATAAATGCATGTTTAAAGTGCTAGCCAGTTGCATCGATTATATATTATTTTTATGGTCATTGACCTATAGCCATAGTTAGGCATAGTATAAAACAGTATTGCATTAAAGATTTAATCAATTAGCAGGCCCACTAAGGATAAATTTATATAGGCCTAACACTGAATAAGTGTAAGGTTCCTGGGATCCTATATGACTAAGATGAGATTAAGGTTCAATGCCTTTGACAGATTCGCATCCACCTCCTTTTCCACCACCATTAGATGTCATTTTTTTTCGTCAGCACCTCCTTGTGGTGGCCGTGTCACCACCCAGCAGAGCCCCTTGCCAGCCTCTCCTGCCGTCACCTCGATCGTGCGAATCGAAGACAAACTCGCTTCAGGACCCACGAGCTAAAAAGGTAATCTAAAATATTGATAGTTTAATGAAAATCAGATCATTAGTCCTGTTATGATGCTTAAAGATGTTGTTATTTTTAAGGTATCTCATTGGATAATGTTAAGTGACTCATACAAGAATTGAAAAGGGTAAAAAGGTTGGATACTGAGTTATCTCTGTAATTTCTTCTAAGGTAGGTTATTATTTCAAACATGAATGTCATTTATAAGGCTGTTTGTATTAGTTGGATGGATGCAAGAAAATATAGGCCTGGAGATAAAGCAGTTACTGGATGCAAGTATTATTTTGGTTCCTATATTCTGTTAAGTAATGATAAATGAGAGATTAGCATGATTTTTGTACTCACTTATTAAGATATTTGTGGCCTAAACCGCTGTTCTTGGAGAGCTAGGGGTATGTAATGCTTCTTGGTTCCTATATTCTGTAATGCTTCTTGGTTCACAATTCATTCATCCTGGCCACCTTTATCTCACTTGTCCTTATTTCTGTTTTGTTTCTTTATTAGCTATCTTTATTTTTCTTGATCATTCCTATTAATTCTAATTCTTATTATTTTTTATTCCAGCCACCCCTATCTTAAAATTCATTGTTCCTATTTCATTTACTTCCTTTTAATCTCATTGTCTGATTTCCATGTTTTCTCACTAAAGTATCTCATCCTTTTTATTTATTTTATTTTTAGTTTACAGCAAGTCAACAGTGGAAATGTCTAGTATAAATGGAAAAGATGCCAACAATCAAGAGATTGAAATTGGAAGTGGTTCTAAAAGAGGGCAAAACAAGACTTGGTTAATAGTTTGGAATGAGTTCGAATCCATTGATAGTGAGCTGTATCCAGATAAAGTGAAAATAGCCAAGTGCAAACATTGTAAAGTAAAGGAATACAAGGCAAATTCCATGATAGGAACAAAATACCTTTTGCGCCATTTGAAAAAATGTGAAAAGTATTAGAGTTCCTTAAATGGTAGTGATAACAACGAAGAGTTATCACATTGAAAGTTAGATAAAGCTACCTATAGGGAATGACAGTGTAGAATCACAGTCAAGCATGGGTTACTATATTTGTATGTTGAGTATGAAGAGGTATGTGATTACAATTCATACTTGAACCCTGATGTTAAGCATGTATGTCGAAACACTCATAAAAATGACATTGCTAAGTTCCATAAGAAATTAACAGAACAACTTAGATCTTATTTGGGGAACCTTCCTAGAAGGATTTCTTAACTAGTGATATATAGACATCACTGATTGATGAAGGGTGTTTTTGTGTCACTGCACATTATGTGGACATTGGTTGGAAATTGAGGAGTAAAGTCTTGACTTTTCAACATCTTAAGCCACTACATAATACTAATATATTATATGAGAACATATTTGGTCCCTTGAAAGAGTGAAGGACTGAGAACACATTTTTTTCCATCACATTAGACAATTCTAGCAACATGACTAGTATTCAGACTTTGTTGTGTGGCCAACTCAACCTTTAGAATGGTTTGATCTGTAGAGGAAAATATTTTCGTATTTGTTGCAGTGCACATATTTTGAATCTTATTGTTCAAGATAGGTTGAAGATAGTTTCTAGGGGTCTAAAAAAATCAGAGAAAGTTTTTTTATATGTTTATAGATCAAAAGCAAGAAGGATTAGGTTTTTTTTAGTGTGCTCAAGCAGTTGGGGTAAACATTTCTAAATCATTATGGCTAGATATACCTACTCAGTGGAATTCTACTTATTTGATGCTTGAGAGGGTACTTGTTTATCATCCAGTATTTTCTCAGTTGCAAATTGTTGACACTTGTTATGAACATTGCCTTAGTGATGTTGAGTGGGACAAAATTGTAAAAATCACAGCAATTTTGTAGCTTTTTTATGAAATGACCATTCTCTATTTTTGGTTCTGAGTATCCCACTGCCAATTTGTACTTTGGGAATATGTGGAGAATGCAAAAGTTTATACTGGAGACGATGAATAATTCAGATTTACAGATAAAAGAAATGGCATAACAAATGAATGAAAAGTTTTAGAAGGGCTGGTAAGTTTTTCAGTAGTTCTCTCATTTGTGGTTGTACTTGATCCTCATTATAAGTTGGTTTTTGTCAAGTACTGTTATGAGAAATTGGGTACAGCTCATGTTTCTAAATGGTTGGATGTTCGAGGTGAACTATATTTTCTTTGCAAAGAGTATGAGACTCGTGGTGGTGGTTCACTTCATTCATGTGAAGTTGGAATTGGTGGTGGGCAATCTTGTCAAAAAGTAAATTTAGATCTTCTTATAAGTATACTATTTTCCTGATATTATGCTTGTATATATTTTTATATGTTGTACAATACTCTCAAAATTGATAGATATATTGATGTGGATTTAGGATTTTGCCCAAGATTCAATGGGAAGTTTCAACTTGAAGTCATAGCTTGATCTTTACTTGGATGAGCCTAAAAAGCCAATTAAGTTGAACTTAGACATCCTTGCTTATTGGAAAGAAAATGAAGCACGGTATCCAATCATTGCACAAATGATAAGAGACATATTGAGCATTCCTATCATAACTGTTGCTTCAGAATTAACTTTTAGTATGGGTAGTAAGATTCTTAACAAATATAGGAATCGTCTTATCCCTGATAATGTACAAGTTTTACTAACATCTTATAACTGGTTATATGGTTACAAAGGTATGGTTTCTTTTTTATGGTTTTTCTTTAATTTTCAATATATCATAGTTGTTGCTAATATCTTCTTCTTTCTCAACCAACTTAGCTGAAGAGTATGAATTGAAACATCTAAATGGCATAGAAGTGGTATTAGATTCGTTGACCAATTCTGCTGCATCTTTTAATTTGGTGTTGAGATAAAATTGAGTTTAGTCACTATATGGTAGTTAAGTTTTTAGTGCTTTTTAGACAATGGTTCAATTGATAACTAGGGTTAAATGACTCTATATTTTATTTTTCTATGTATTTTTTATTACAAAATTGCTGAGTATGCTATTTAATTATTGCTAGTATACTCACCCATACTATTTGATTTGTTGAACTTGAAGTTTTGCTTGTACATTGACAGGGTTATGGAAGGTATGGGCAGTTAACGCTCTGCTAGGAAAAACAGAAGGTCGTCTCCTGTTACTTCCATAAGAGCTTATGCTTAGAGCAAGTCAGATGATACATGGGATGTTTGGATTCCTTTCAATGTTTTGGTTTTTAATGTTTATTGATATAGATTCTTCATATCACAGTTCAGCTTTGTAAAAAGTGTTGGTCGTTTCTTCTGTCCAAGTACTGGTTGGCTCATGTGTCTTGTCTTGGCAAGTGGTATGTTAGAATATGATGATTTCAATTTCTATGTTTACATTCTATGTATGATGGTTACGAATGTGCCACATTTCCATAGCCATGTCGAAGATCTAATTTCTACTTAGTTTTTACTTCCTCACAAGCTAGTATTTGTTAGATCGTAGAGTTTAGATTCAACTGTTTTCTAGGAATAAGATTTAGTTATTTTCTTTTGTGAATAGATAAAAAAAAGCTTAGACCGTTTTCTTAAATGGATTGATTGCTACTCAATTTAGACTAGTCAAAGTCCAATTTAATTGCCATATCAGGCCCGGTGTGTTGGTTACATGCTTTAAAAGAATTTTTAAGTAAATCCCCAAATTATTAAATTCTACAAGATCCCTATATAAAGCATATTATTTTGTTAATTTATTCTTTAAAAACCCCTACATAAAAAATATTTTTACAATATTTTAAAGTTTCTGAAATGGTATGGTCATAATTAATGTGTAATTTAGATAAATAAGCAATACATAAAAACATAATTTTTTACATCTCTATCAACCATATATTTATGTTGATTTGGGTTAAAATTAGGTTTTGTCGAGTTTATACATCGGATCATTTTGGGTTTAGTCCAATTCAGGTTTAGGTAATTTGGGTTTGGGTCATTTGGGTTCAGGTTTCCTCAGGTCTCACTTCAATTGAGTTTGGGTTTAGATCAGGTCAGGTACAGTTGGGTTTGGGTTATTGATTTTTTTTGTCAACTCGAGTCAGGTCGGGCTTGGATTCAAGTGGGTTGAATTAGGTTATCAAGTCAGGTCAAATTTTATTATCCCTACTCGCTTGATCCCTTGAGTTTATCTTGTGTTCAACTAGTTCCTTAAGTTTTCCGTATATTTCAAGAAAAACAAATGGCAAAAAAAGCTAGATGAAAAACTGTACGAAAGTTTAGGATCAATATAAGACCTTTATTATTCTAATTATTAGTAGAGAGAAGAGACTACTTGATTTTTTTCATTTTTATTAATGTAAAGGGACACATTCTTTTGTTTTAATAGATATTATAAAAATAATGAGATTTACTAAAAAAATTTAAATATGATCTAATTACTAAATTATGTATCATTTATTAACATTTTTCTAGATAATTCAATCCATGAACCTCCAAATTATATATATATATATATATATATATATAGACACACACACACACACGCCACTGGGTTCATGAAAAAAAAAAAGAGAAAGAATCAGAGCTGACAGGTTAAAAAGAGAGTAAGAAAGGAAAATAAAAATCTGAGCCTATGGGGGAAAAGTCCACTCGAAAAAGAAAATGACGCGGAAATTTCGTCAACTGTCGAGGGGAAGGACTCGGTCTGGTTGCCCCTCGTAATTCTGAGCGCGTCACCATTCAACAACTCTACTTAGCTCCGCGCTTGTCGGCAGCGTATTTGTCCAGGAGTTGCCCTATGTGTAGCGTAGGTCGTACTCTTGCCCAAATAAGTTCTGTCCTATACGTAAAATTTTATTTTGATAAATATCATTAAAAGCCTTTATTTTTTAATTATTAATTTTTTTAAGTCCTAACTTATAATTGTGATTTCTTTTGATGAAAGTGTTTTTTTTTCCATTACCTGTAGTTCATACAGTATCTATTAGTAAAATACAAATTCTGAACCCAATATAGACAATAAACTCAACTCATATATTTTATAGTATCCATGCAACACAGTATTATACAAAAAAAATTATAGAGAAGACACAAGTATACCTAATATTCAAATCTACAAACTGACAGAAAAAGTCCTAAAAAGTAAGATATATAAACCTACTATAACACTTGGACAGACAAATGCTAACTTCATATCCACTATGATAGAATAGATCGATCGAATCTATCAAGTAGTACTCTTTGCTATCAGGGAAAAGAAAACTCCACCAATGAAATTGATTATTTAAAGAAATAACATAAAAATTAATGAGATATAACCAAATCTGGCTAAAAAATCAGCCAAATTCAGTCAATTAGGCTAAAGTTGAAAGGACTTTTTGGGAGAGGAAGAGAATGATTGCGCTTATAATTGTGATTTTTTGGTTCTAAATCATTTCATTTTAGTCCCTACTAGATTAAATTCATTAACTTAGATAAAAGTTCTCACATATATGTAATTCCATGACATACAAAACTCAATATAGAAAGAAAAATATAATAATTTATAATATTTATTAACTGTGAACAAGTTACAGAAAAGTTAAATCAAAATTAAAAAAATTAATGTTAGACAATTACCGTAAATTAATAATTAATGTGTCCTACCTGGTGAGAACCTAAAGGAAACAGTTTTTGAAAAGATTTGGAACCAACACATAATGATTAATAAAATAGGAACTGAAAAAACGATAATTGTAAAAAATGTTAATGATTCTCCATAAAATATATCTTAATCTATTTATACCGGGTCTTACTTGCTCCACGAAAAGTGCCACGTTCAAGTAAATAACTTGAAACTTATTCTTTTGATAAAGAACAAAAATTTGTAAATACACTTGTTGACGAAGCTTTAACCGTAAATTATTAGTTAGGTGGTAGTGATCCTAAATTGTCGCCGTTATTAAGCACATATCGATCAGTAATCAGCAGTCTGACCTAATTAAAAAAGTTATTATGAACTAATAAAAAAAATCAGGCTGGACTAATTACAATAAAGAATTTATATGATTTAGGACTTTTTCTTAGAGCCTTAATGTTGACTTCCTAGTGAATATTAGATCAGAATACTATACCCATATATTCCGAACAATAATCAATTGCCACAATTCCATAATTTTGGTGGAATTCGGAAAAATAAAGTAGCTAATTCAAACCGGGAGACTAATTCAATTCCTAAATGATTTGAAAATACTATGGTTTTACACTAAGAAACTATTAGTGTAGGAATATACAACAGCAATTTGGGGTTGAAAGCGTAGCTGAAGAGATATGAGTTAGTACTGGTGACTTTGTGAGATCAAATATTAAATCTTCTGCAGCTTCTTAACGTAAAGGTCTTTTTGAGCAAGGGCCAGAAGTTGATCCGTGAGCAGACACTAGTCTAAGTTAATGTATTGATAACCTAATGGTGGTCCGTAAAAAGTTAAAAAAATATATATATATATACTCTCCGCGTTCTATTATCTTTGCTTTATTTGACTTTTCGGCTAATTTAATTTGAATTTATTTATATCAATGTATGTTAGAAAAAAAAAATTAAAAAATTATATTTAAAATCTATAAATCTTGATTTATCATTCGTACATAAAAATTTTTCATTTACATGCTAAAATGCTAAAAATAAAAAATTTTAGATTAATTTTTAAAAAGCTAATGGTGCAAATAATTTGATATAGAGGAAATATACAACAAGAGAGAGGAGAGAAAAATTTTAATTATTTTTTACATGAAAGAAGAGGATTGGAGAGGTCATATACAATATTTTCTGCTTTTTTGGGATTCAGAAAGATACCCAAACTAACATTGCAGTGGCACCATATTAAGAAGAAAAGAAGGCAGGAGTCGAACCTTAGCTTTCTAGTAGTCCAATTTTAAACACCAATTTTCTAGTCTATATTTAACATCGTTTACATAAAAGTTGCTTTAGTTTTATATTCTCTCCGTCCCAAAAGTTTTGCTCCATTTGTTTTTTACAATTAATCTATAATTTTTTATTTTTAACATTCTAATATATAAATAAAAAATGTTTGTATATGAATGATAATTCAAGATATGTAGTTTCTAAATATATATTTTTTAATTTTTTCTAACAAACAATAATATGAATAAAATTGAGTCAAAATACAAAAAAAAATCAAATATATCAAAATTTATGGGACGGAGGGAGTAATTAATTTGTTTTAATTTAAGTTAACTTATTTTAAAATGACTTATTTTTATTTTTAATTTTTTTTACACAGAACCAATTTTATTTGAAAGTCAATATTATGTAGATATAATAATCTATTTGAAAGTAAAATTTCATATTGTTATTGAATTTGTATGAATTTTTTTATTTTTTGCATTAAAAAGAAAAAAAATTATAAAAATTTAAAAAGATTATAAAAATTATATTTTCAATGGGTTATTATACATAAATAATATTGGCTTTTAAATGAAATTAGTTCCAAAAAAAATATAATAATAAAAATAAATAATTTTAGAACTAATTGACTTAAAATAAATTAGCTCTTACCTGTCTTATGTCCAATTTTTTTTTCTTTGAAGTAAGTTTGACTTATGTCATAAGGCATCCTTCTACAATATAGAAATTTACAATTTGGCCTAGATTTTTACAAATTAGACAATCACACCACTTGTCCACAAAAATCTTGTTAGTTTCTTTTTTCTTTTTCTTTTCTTTTTTTTTTTTAACTTTTGCCTCTTTGCCTTTTCTTTTCACTTGTTCTATTTTTTTTTCAAGTCGCAACCCCCTTTGACACTCTTCTATTACTCTTTTTTCCCAAAAAATCTTTCTTCCTTTTTCTTACACTATCTTTTTTTTCCTGTTGCTTAAATTTAATTATGCATTCTCTTGTTTTGCTAGTTTTCTATGATTTCAATTGTTCACTTTGATTTTAGTTTTACTCTAATTTCAGTTGTTTGCTTTGATTTATGATTTTTTTATTTTTTTTATTATTTTATTTAGATTTTTTTTTATTTTAGTCTTTGCTCTAGTTTGTTCTTTCCTCCAATATGTCATAAAAAAAATCTGAAATTAACACAAAAAAGTCTAAAAAAGAAAAAATCAAGCACCCAATACTAAAAAATTGAGGCTTTATTTGTTCTTTTATTAGTTTTTATTTGTTCTTTTATTAATAGTTTATTCTTTTATTGGTAGTTTTTGTTCTTTTACATGCAATTATTTGTTCTTTTACATGCAGTTATTTGTTCTTTCATCAATTCCTACCAGTTATTTAGATAAACTAGTGCATGCTCTTTTATTAATAGTTATTTATTTTTTATCAATAACTATTTATTCTTTTATCAGTTCTTATTTGTTCTTTTATTAATAGTTGTTTATTCTTTTATTGGTAATTTTTATTCTTTTACAAGTTGTTGTTTGTTCTTTCATCAATTTCTACTTCTTATTTAGAATAACTAGTTGTATACCCTTTTATTAGTAGTTCTTTTATTTTTTTTATCAGTAATTATTTGTTCTTTTATTAATTCACATTTGTTTCTTAGATAAATTAGCTTTCTTTTTTATTTATAGTTATTTATTCTTTTGTTAGCAGTTGTTTATTCTTCTACAAACAATTGTTTGTTATTTTATTAAGTCTTTATTGTTCCTTACATAAACTATTAATCTGTTCTTTTATTGTTTGTTATTAATTCTTTTATTAGTAGTTATTTATTGTTTTACGGATGGTTGTTTATCCTTTTATCTATTCTTGTTTTTTCTTTAGATAAACTAGTTGTCTTTTTTTATCACTAATTATTTATTTTTTTATCAGTATTTATTTGTTCTTTTATCAATTTATAGTAGTTCTTTAGAAAAATTGACTATTTGTTTTTTTAGTAATAGTTATTCATTTTTTTATCAGCAGTTATTTATTTTTTAATCAATTCATGTTTGTTCTTTTAATAAACTAATTGTTTATTCTTTTATTAGTTGTTATTTGTTCTTTTTTTATACTTATTTATTCTTTTATTGACAATTATTTGTTCTTTTATCAATTCTTATTTGTTATTCAAAAATTCTAAAAGAATAGGTAAAAATTATAAAAAGAATAGATAAAAACTGATAAAAAAAATCTAGGATAGATAAAACTAATAAAATAAAAAATAAAAAAGATAAAAATAGATAAAATTAATAAAAGAATAAATAAAAATTGATAAAGGAATAGATAAAACAAATAAAAGAATATATGAAATTGGTAAAAGAACAAACAATAACTTATAAAAGAACAAACAAGAATTGATAAAAAAAATAGAAATATTTACTCTTTTATCTGATACTATTTGTTCTTTTATCAGACACTATCTATTCTTTTTACCAGCAATTGTTAAAAAATTAAGAAATAAAGTACACAAGTTAACAACAACAAAAAACAATAATAATGAATAAAATTAAAAATAAAACAATAAAAATTTTAATGCAAAAAATAATATGAAGATATGGGAAAAATATAAACTAGCAAAAAGGAAAAAAAAAAAAGAAAGAAAAAACTATGAAAAAGAAGAAGAAATGAGACAAAAGAAAAAAAGAAAAAGAAAACCAACAAAAGGGAAGGTAAAATATGAAAAAAAAAATGAGAATAATAAAAAACAAAAAAGTGATGTGGAACAAAAAAACCGGTTAATACCAAAAAAGAAATAAAAAAGAGAAATGCTATAAAAGATAAGGAAAAAATGAACAAATGAGGAGAAAAAAACAAACTAGAAAAGACAAAAAGGTCCCACATGCCTAGCATAGCTAGTTGCAAGAGACATTGGCCATGGCCAAAGCTAGGGTTTATTCCCCCCCCCCCCCCCCCCCCAAAAAAAATCCCAAACAATTCCATTAAAATGCTAGATCGGTTGCCTTTGGGTCTCGGAAAAGCAGACATTCCCCTTATTTCTTATACTCCTTAATCCCTATACTTGTATACCTGATTCTGAATACAAAAATAATAATAATAATAAAAGAATAGACCATAAGAGAGAAATAAACGAACTAGGAAAAGCGAAAAAGATAGAAGAAGGATGTGAAAGAAATGAGGAAGATGGAAACCACAACCTCCCTTTCCAGCAAATCAAACCCATGTCCTGTAACTTAATTGCATAGCAATTAGCCATTATATCATATGTCTAGGGTTGGCGCTTTTGCTATAAGTAGACTTGTGTCCATGCACACACAAGTCTAACGCTATAAACGACAAAATTGAGAATAAATGCCAAAGAAAGTTACAGGTTTTTCTTTTTATATTTTATAGTTATTCCCCAAACTTAGGTTAATATTACAATTACACCCTTAAAGTTTGGAGATATACACTTTTCCCATTAGTTTTCTATTATTTACCATATAATTTTTTATTCAAAACTGTACATGGAAAGCATATTACAAAGGCTAAGTCCACAAGATGGACCTTCACTAAAAAGGTCTATCACACTCAAAATGACAAGCTCTAACACATGAATCAAATTTAACTCGAGCTACTAATTGCTCTACTGTCTTCTCACGACTGTCAAACAGTTTATTATCACCCTCCCACCAAAGATGATAAATTAAAGCAACCAGCATTGCTTGACTGATCTAGCAAAGAATGGACTTTCCTTTAATTTTACTCTTGAACCAAATAATGTCATCATGCCACCTGAGCAGTCTTCGGCAAATAACTAACCAGAATAACACTTTTTCCCACACTTGCTTTGGAAATTCGCATTTAAAGAACAAGTGGTTGGATATCTCCTTCTCTTTTCAACATAAGTAAAACTCATTTACTAATTGAATGCCTCATTGATATAGTCTCCATTGGGTAGCTAAACTACCCATTTGAAGCATTCATGTTTTAGTATTATGCTTCATCATTGAAACACTTCTACAAATTGTGCTACACCATCCCACCTTTCTCTTTTTCTACAAAAGAGTGAGTATTGATTTGAGACCTAAAAGATGGCCTCTACCTCGTCTCACATAACACACCTATTCTTTAACTAATCTATTGCATATTATGTTTAACACCTAAAACAGTGGAAATGGGATTCAAGGTTGAAATATCATCATTTTTATGTAATAAGAATAGATCCAAGACACCTATAAACAACCCATTTTCAATAGAACATCCCAAAAAAGCTTAAGGATCAAATAAAAGTTCCAAACCTGCAAGTCACATAGGTTGACACCGCCTACCTCCTTTAGAGGGGTAGCTTCTTCCTAAGCAATCAATGTGTTCTTATTGCCTTACACTACCCTTGGTCATAAGAAGTTTCTGCATATGCTGTTAATGGTACCAACAACTTTTTTGGGAATTAAGAACACCAAAATTTAATATTTCCTCCATCCCAAGTTCTTTGCAACTTTTATTATTTAGCAATTAATTTATAATTTTTTATTTTCAACATTTTAGTATATAAATAAAAAAATCTTTATATATAAATGAAAAATAAAAATCTATAGTATATATATATATAATTTTTTTTTCTAACAAACAATAATATAAATAAATTTAAGTCAAACAATTCAAAAAAGTCAAATATTTCAGAGAATATGAGGTGATGATAGTATATTAAAATAAATCTCAACATTGATTGAGTTAATTGAATTTGGCAACCATACAACAAGTGTTTTTTTATTGCAACCCTTGACCTTTTTCAAGATTTTTTACAAGAAAGGCTCCAAGTCTTTCACTTTAGGGAAATAGAGAAAATTGGGACACTTAGATACTTTATTGGCAAACTTACCTATTGAAAAGCCCGTGCTCTCCAAGATCACTTTATTTGAATTTCATTGAATATCTTAAAAAATATATATATTTTACTTCTAGTCACTTAGTGTAAGGCCTAATATGTCACAAAATTCAAATAGCTTATGGTTTAAAAGGAGAACCCCTGAACATTTGTTATATTAAAAAGAATCAAATAATCATCAAAGCTGAGGTTGGCATGTTATGGCATTTGTACTTTGGTTGAAAACTGAACAACCCCTCATTCTTAAGATTCATCAAACTCTTTGAGAAGTTTTGCATGAAAAAAAAAAAATAGATATGGGGATATGAGATTGCCTTGATGCAAGCCTTGATTACCCTATAAAACTCTATGGACTTCACCATGCTCTTTTGAAGAGATAGGAAGTATAACCGTTAAGATTGGTGCCTCATTATCCTTTATGGACCAAAGAGCCTCCTTAATGTTTGACCTAGAAATAGGCTCCATTATTTTATGGCCTAAATACTAGAACACCCTTATATTATGGTGACTTGGCCATATACTCCCCTAGACATTTTTTAGGTCATAATCGAGCCCTAAACTTTGATGACCGAGACACTTTGCTCTACTCTATCGAATTAACTTCCATCCACCTAAAAAGGAAAAAAATCACATAATTATCACTTAAGTTTCCTAATTTTTTGTCTTTTACACCCTAATATTTTGTCTCTTCTACTTAGGCCACTATCTTAAATCCACGCCTCCACCTCCTTCAAGACCACTACCTCCCTTTTCCGACACCTTCTTGTAGCCTCTTTGCGCTCCATTACCATTGATACAGTCTTCTTTCTCAATTCCTTCACCTCCATTTTATTTTTTTAAAAGGTATGTTATATAAATCATAATTAATTTTAAAAAGCCAAATTTTTAAACTAGTACACTATTTATTGTATTACTTTTAGAAGTATTGTACTAATATTGTAAAGGAGTTTACCAATAAAAAGATATTCTTATCTTATTTCCTATGATTTGATATTCTTAACACATTTTAAACCACTTTTTTATGCATACCCTAGCCTCCAATACCTAAGTTTCATTGATTATGGGTTGGGTCAAACACAGGTAAAACCAAAGATGGTTGGGTCTCAGACTAGGTTAGCTTCGGGTCACAACATGAATTTGGTCCTCTTTCCCTCGATTTACAACAGAGGCAATAAGTTTTTCCCAACGACAACTTGCGTTGCCTTTACCAGTGGTCGGCAGCCTTCGAGATGGTGGTGCAAGCTTGGGGTAATGTGGCTTGTGCCGAATCGACGTTTAAATGTTATAGCTCTCATGAGGCTTCACATTTTTTATTCAGAGTTGTCAGTGGCAGATGACGCTAGGAAATGGTGACATAAGTCGAGGTAGGACGGTAGGGACAAGCTAGGACGGCTAGCAATGGTGGAGCGGCAACTGGATGGGGTGGTCGAGGACTTAGGTAGTAAAAGACAAAGTTATGAGTGCAAATGATTGAAATATAAAACTTATATGAATATGTTTGATTGCAATTTAAGTCCCAAAATTTATTGATTTGTACAATTAGAGCCTAAAATTTTAAATTGTATAAAAATGACCAAATTACTGAATTAATAGGGCAAAGTGTCCCGATCATCAAAGTTTTATGGCTTGATTATGACTTTGAAAAATTCCAGGGGAACAAATGGCTGAGTCACCATAGTATAGGAGTGTTCTGTGTATTTAGTCCTTATTCTACTACGATGCTACTTATTCAAATAATTAAGGCCTATCTGCACGATATAAGGTTATAGATCCTTTATAGGATGCTTAGATCTAATAAGGATAAATAGAAGGATAAAAACTCATCCTAATTAACTTTTGACCTATGATTTCACTTCCATCTATCTAAAGGATAAGGAATATAATTATGTTCAAACAAGTTTAGGTGGTTTGGTATTTGTTCTCCAACTAATTGACATTTAAAAATAAAGTGTTACATTTATAGAGAAAAAAAGTGACAATTTAAAATGTTTGTTAACCATAAAATATACATGACATATTGAAATTATTGGCAAATAGTTACCATATGATTTAACTTTAGAAGTACTGTCATACAGTACAAACAATTGGGAAAAGTGTAGATTTTTAAATCTTATGGTTGTAACTGTAATATCAACTTAAAAAATTTAACTAAATCTACCTTAACCACAAAGATAGTACAAATTTAGCTAAATCTACTTTGAATCTAGCCAGTTAAAATCCCTATTCATAAGGCAAATGTAAGATGTAACTGTCTACATTTCCTGTAACTCTTCGTGCATAATTAAGAATTGATCGAAGATGTAGTTTAGCAAACATCTATGAACATTATTTTTATCTTATAACTTAATAATATTTTATGAGTGTCTGCTTTTTATTTTAAACCTTTTTTTTCCCAATATTAATAATATGAAAATTGTAATATGACACATGAAAGATGTGACAGCATGTTCTTTATCGTTGAAAGTGTAACATCAACACTAATGTTCAAACTTCAATGGCATAAATTAGGCCAAACTATACATTTGATCTTGGACTCTTGTAACTTGAGCAAGTTAGTCCATAACTTATTACTCATTAAATATTGGCCCCTAAACTTTGTAATAGTTTGTGAGTTAATCTGAAGCATATTGTACATCACGAACAATGTCGGCCTAAAAAACCTTTGTAGCCCCTCTGCTTTTTTTTTTTAGTCTAAACTCCCATAAAACACTACATTCCTTAATTTACCCAAAACCCAAACCTAGCAGTGAGTGTGCTTTCTTCATTTTGGCCATTTTCATTACCCACTCCCTGAATTTTGGATTTTTTTTTCCTTATTAGAGAAATGAGGAGGCTTGTCAAAATGGTGATCTCAGTGCTTTAGATGACAAAAGAGGACTCCTGGGGCTGTTCTGTTCTTTGATATTCTGAAGACACATGGGAGGCTTAAGATACTAAATTTTGCATTGGTCAAAGAGCTCTTTAGCTAAGAGTGAAGTGCTCTCAAATTCCTTGCTAACATTGAATGTAAAATTGAAAGCTAACCCACCATCTTGGTCATCTTCTAACCTCTCCTTAACTTCTCTTGCCTTGGGTGATTTGGGTGTGTCAGGCTTCTCTTCCTAATTGAATGGAACCGACATAGAATGCTTATTCTGCTAGCCTAACGATGATCCATCACACTAAAACAGTTGAATTCTCTGTAAAACTCCAAAATTCTGGTGGGGCTTGTAGGAGTGCTAAAGATACAATTGTGTATGCCTTTCTTTTTTTTCCTAGACATAGCCTGTGATATTCTAGGAAAAGGAAACATAATAAGCTAATAAATCTATTTTATTACAATTGATTATGGGAGATTGGGTTACCATTTCAATAGGTTTACCCTTGCTATTTAGATTTGATTTCATATTTGTGGAGTTTAAGCCTATAAAACTCTAATTGCATAGACTTCTAATACCAAAACTAGGCTAGCTTCTCAATTTTTAGGTTAAAATCATTACTAAGAAAGCATATTTGTAACCGGGTTTATTGTGTTAAGTCATAAATAGGTTTCTGGTGAATTGAGGATAATAGTGTTTTTAGTAGATTTAAAAGTTATAAGTGTTTAAGTTAAAAAAAAAAAAAGGTAAAGGGACTGTAGAGGTATTTTGGGCTGACGCTGTCAGTCATGTACAGTACATTATGGATTAACTTGCAAACTTTTACAAAGTTTAGGGGTTATTATTTAATGAGTAGTGAGTTATGGACTAACTCGCTCAAGTTGTAGAAGTTTAGGGGTTAAATTTATAGTTTGGCCCATAAATTACTTATCACGTTTGTGATCTGTCATATAATCAGAACTCATTTATACTATTAAAAAAATTAAATATTAAAATAATTAAAATTAATTATTAAACATTTATTTAAAAATATTTTTTATTTTAAAAAAATGATTCAAAATCATCTATAAAAATTTGATCTTGAAAATAATACTCTAGAAGTTGTTATCACAGTTTAATAGAATTGTGTTCAATCATCAAATAATATAGAATGTTTGAAAAAAAGAAAAGAAAAATGGTAATTGGTTCGACCTTTGGAGCTTTAGTTAGTAAGGAAAGTTACAATTATCCATGAGGTTTACCCTAACTTATAATTTGTCCTATTTATTTTTAAAAACCTACACTTTGCCTCTGATTCTTCTGTACTATCTAATAACAGCTTTTGAAACTGTAATTTAAACTGTATGATAGTCATCTTTCAGTAATGTCGGTCTCTATAATATTTTTTATAGTTAATAGATATTTTAAAGTATTATTTTTTTTTAAAATTTATTTTTCTTCTTGTAAATGTATATCAGTATTTTTTAAAGATTAGTTAGGTATGAAAAAAAAATCAAAATCTTGAAATTACTGTAACATAGTTATCAAGCAGTTTAATTTAGGATTTCAGAAGTTATTGTCGGACACTATAAAGGAAACAAAGGGTAAAGTGTAGATTTTTGAAATAGAGAGGACAAAATGTATGTTAGATTAAACCATAGGAAAACTTTTGTAATTTACGCTAGTTAGTATTTTGTTTAAATTTTTCGATTGATGCATGTAAACAAGCATTAGAATTACCCCTCTTGGGTAAATAAGATCGTAATTATCCCTATCAGGGAATTATGATTTGTAACTACCATTGTTAAGGAAAAAGCTCTTGAAAGCTTGCATTCCCGCTTTTTTGCAAGCACTGACAGTTTGACACACGGTTTGGGAACAGAAAGAACGAAAAGAAATCTCAAATTTTGCGAAAAAGGAAAGAAAATTCAATGAATAAACGAGAAATAAAAGTTGATTTTTTATTGGTTGATTCGTTTGTATCAGTTTCTTTTTCATGTTAGGAACATGCAAGTGACAACAATTGCATCACTCATGTTACACTTTCAGCATCAAAATATGAAATGTTGTAAAATTCATCCTAAACTAAGAGAGAGAGAGCGGGAGAGAGAGTAAGAAGGGGAGATCCGTGCCAGAAAAAACACAAAAAGGAAAATCGAAAATATCATGTGCCAGAACCATTCAAGTCAACCTCACCCAATTTTAGATCATATATATATAAACATATGACGGCAGTTACGAGGTAGTTATCCTAGGTTGGTGCCGTTATATATAACCAAATATCACTGTCAGTAATCATCACGCCGGACTAATCTATGTGAAAAACAACAAAAAGTTCATGTGTAAAGAAATTCTCTGTTTGAAGACTTTTTCTTACAGCCGTAATGTTGCCCTTTTTTTCTTTTTCCTTTTTTTTTTTTTAAAAACATACACACACACACACTTTAAGTTAAGACAGGAGAGAAGTTGTCATAAGGTGGGTTTACTTGAGGTTTTATACCTCGTACCAGATAATACACCATTTTTTTAATGGTATGGTATAGTATCAGTACTGTATTATATTGTCTCGAATATATCATTTATATTATTTATTTATTTATTTACATACATACATACATACATGTACACGCACACACTTACATACATATATATCAAGTTACACAAGACATAACAAGTTATTAATATATAAAAAAGAAATTAAAAAACATAAGCAAGTAGTTTTTTGTTTTAACATTTTTATTCATTAATTCAACAAATTAAAAAAAACATAGCAGATTTCCTTAAAAAATAAGGCCAATTACTAACAAATAAAAAAAAAATAAGAGAAATGGAACGGTTAAAAATATGTGAAGAATAAATTTTAATTATTTATAATTGATTCCCTAAAAAGGTATAGTAATCTTTTATTGTTAAAAAGTAGTGAGATTTTATGAAAAGTACAAATTAATTATATGTTTGTACCAGCTTAGCATATTGGATGGGTGTGTTGTTGGGCTGCGTATTGACCAATAGGCTACCAATTTTGCTACAAATTAATGACAGGGAGTATATTATGGCATAGTGGCAGCAGCTCTCTCCCCAAAGCCTGGGGTGGGGAATTTGAGTCTCTCCATCCTCAATTGAGGGGAATTTTATGCATAATTTCCGTTGTGGGGTGTCCCCCAAAGACAACGAAACAAGCGAGATGAAGTGTATCAGTTGGTACATTGCGGTATATTAGATGAAATGGAATTTATTTGCTCGGTATTGTTCAAGAGTCAGTACCAAGATGTACCAATCAGTACAGTACAGTATCTAAAACTCTAACTTCTACTACTTTTTCCTGTGAATGATATCAAGCACCACAGGTTGGTCCTAGATTTGTTGTGATCTACTGTGCCATGTGCACCATATGCGACACAATAAGGAGAGATCCCCTTAGTACATGTAGAACCTAGACAAATTTTGAGATGAAAGTAACATTGGGAATAAGGAGGCCACGCACGGCACTACCTTGGTGGCTTCCAAAAGTTCTTGAAGTTTGTTTTCTAAAGCCGAGGAACTAAAAGGGAGAGGGACTCCATATTGCAATTTCCACTTACTTCATTTGAAAAAGTTGTAGCTCCCATTTCAACTAAGGGCCAATTCGTTTTGTCTAAAGTCAATTAACTTTTTTTAATTTTTACATTTTTTTTATCTGAAACTAATTTTATTTGAAAGTCAATGTTATGCAGATGCAATAATCAATTTGAAAGTAAATTTTTAGGATGTTGTTAAATTTTTATGAATTTTTCTTTTTAAAGGCTTGAAACTAGAAAAATTCATAAAAATTTAGTAAGATTATAAAAATTGTATTTTCAATTGATTATTGCAGTTACATAATATTGGCTTTTAATTAAAATTAATTTCAAGTAAAAAAGATGTAAAAATAAAAATAAGTTATTTTGTAGTCAATTGACTAAAGTTAAAACGAATTGGGTGTAATTTTCTCCAAGCAACATCGATAATAAATATTTTCAAAGAGTGAAATATAGGTTGTCACTTACTGGTTCCCCAAATGTAATAGACAGAGTGTGGTATATTAAAAAATTATCTTAGGTATTTGGCTTGATATTCCTGAGATATGAGAATATTTTTTGGACAAATTCATCTCCTCTTGCTATAATTGACTAGACATGAAATGATGTATTATGGAATGCATATTTATTTTTTCTTAACCAGATAAGCTAGAGGGTAGAAACCAAATAGGTGAACCATTCAAATTGCCACTTATTCTAGGGTGCAAGTAAAGCAGAAACCCCTGATTCAAAAGTAGGAAACCTCCTCATCGATGGCTCTGTACAGAAATTACCTTATACATCTTGTGAACCTTGGCATTCCCATAATAAATAAAATAAAGTTCCATCTTCCATGTCTATCCTACATCTCAAGCATACAGGATTTGGGAGCATGTCGTGGGATGCTAAGTTGCTAGCTATTGGGAGAACATTAAGCAAACATTGCATAAAAATACTTTAAATTTTTGAGGTACAATGAAAGTCTACACCTTTTTCAGGATTAAGTATAAATTAGAGAAAGGTGCTACAACCAGCTTATGAGCCGAGAAAAAAGTAAGTGATCTGTGAAATTCCAAACTATGGCCCTACTTGATAATAAATATTTCTTAACTATTCCCAACCAAATAAGATAACCAAATCCAATTTATGTGGATCAAGGTAGGGAGTTTTATTACTTGGTCTATACTATTGTTAGAGAAGTTTTGCCGAAAAGCTGACATCAACCATCCTCGGTTTGAAAAGTCTATCTAGAGCTGTAATGTTGAGCTCCTAGTGAAATGGTGTGCACGCACATAACTAGACAAACAGTATAATTAATACACCCATCTATTTGTACTACAGTCGATTGACTTCCAAAAATTTGATGCCATTTGAAAATTGGAAATTCGAGTGGATGACAGATGTAACAAATGCATCCGTCACATCTGTCATTCGTCATGTTACAAAATTCCTTTGAAAATATAGAGTTACTAGTTCAAACGGGAGACTAAGTCACTTTCTAAATGATTTGACAATATAATAGTATGTTTTTATGCTAAAGATTCAAAGTTTCTTTAATCCTATAAGGAAAAAAAAACATTTCTAAGCAAATATTAGATACCGACCTGCAAGCAATAAATAATCTGATGCAATGTACCAAAAGCCCTCATGGGAGATCAAAGCAAAGGAAAGAAATGACAAAAAGAGGGGAAAGGAAAATTGAAATTGAATTAGAAGGCCGTGTATACACACACACACTTACTTTTGAGAGGAAATCAGAAAGGTAGATAAGGCGACAATTAATAATCTGATTTAATGTACCAAAAACCCTTAAGTCAGAAAGGTGGATAAGGCAACAATTAATAATCTGATTTAAAGTACCAAAAACCCTTAAGTCGGAAAGGGGATAAGGCGACAATTAATATGTTAGCGTGCATTTGGTCAAATCAAAATTTATGCATAATCTGTACACTACTATATGGATAAGGCGACAATAAATGCTACGGGTATCATCCAGTTTTATTGGAATGGAACTGATTGAAATATAAGATCTCGGTTCGTTTTTTACTACAAAATTGATCTAATTAATATAATTGTATGTTAGAATCAATTCGAACAATTTAAACTACGTTTTGGTCTATTGAGTTTTTTTTTCTATATTTTTAACTAAGCGCATGATAATTGAAAAAATAAGATAAAAATTTATAGTTTTGTGTTGCATACCTAAAGCTAAAAGAGTTAATAATAATAATAATAATAATAATAATAATAATAATAATAATAATAATAATAATAATAAGTGTTAATATACATTTAATTTGTTTGGTTTATTTGATTTGTTTGATTAGAAATTTAAAAGCAAATAACCAATATAAAATTTGATTTTAAACCAGTTGAACCAACAAACAATTAAATCATTTTATCCAATGTTGTTAAAATTGCAATTCGGATCATAAGATGCTATGATCTAGTTTCATAAAACCTTGTTGGCGTGTAATAGGATTGATAATACGATGTGATTGCAATTATAGTCATAAGATCTGTAGAATTGAAAGATCCTACCATTCTTACTTTGTATTGATCTTTGTTGGTTTATACTTATATTTTTTTAGTCCAAATTATAAAGTTTAAGTGATTGAGACTTTGTAATCTAAATTAGTGGCCATGTGAATTCAATTGTGAAGTAAACATAAAAAGAAAAAAAGCTCATCTCTTTGTCTCTCTATCTCTTCCTCTCTCTCACACACACACACATCCTGGAGATAAATCATGAAATTTCGAATGCACCTCTACCATTTTTCCATTATTGTGTTAGTTATGGTTGTTTATAAATTTATTTTAAATTTGTGTTGGTTATTTTATTAGTTACGTTGATGTATACTCTATTGAGGCTTAAACTTTACTCATGTTGTGAGAATAATTGTGTTATATCATTGTTATGATGCTTGAACTTAACTTTGGTTTCCAATATAATTCGTTTCTTATATAAATTATAGTATTATTTAGACAAAGAATTGTGAACTTGTGGCAGAATCTTATGATCTAGATCCTAAAAGCAAAAAATAATCCATTATAGGATTCCAATATTGAGAACCTTGATTTTATCCAATCTAAATGAACCGTTTGATTCTCTTTATTTATTTAGTGATATTAAAATTATTCTTATATTATTTCTATATACATATAATTTCATATCTTTGTTCATATCATTTTTCACATGTGTGTGTGTGTGTGTACTTGGAAAAACTACAAGGATTGCAATAAAATAAATAAAAGCTATTAGATTGACTAAAGTGAAAATCCAAGATCATTAATGACCAAGATATGAACTAAAGACAAGTTAAAGGACCAAGTTTGGATTTTTTTCATAAAGTTAGGAAAATTGCTTTGTCCAATGAATCTTTACGGCAGGTCAAAATTTCTTCGATTTGGTGATCGAGTAGCAAAATGAGGCAGTGGTGGCTTAAGCTTCAACGATGGAGGCATGGACCGATTTCAAGAGAGGTGGAAAGAGCAAATTATCAATCGGAGGTAGTGGATCAAGGAGGAGATGTGGCAGGCCGAAAGGACGAGGTGGGCTCTTCCTCTTGTTTTCAGCATTAGTAATGGCTGGCAATGTTGGGGATGACGATGCGGGTCACAATGAGATGTGATGGCTGCCGGAATCGACAATAAAGGAAGGAAACAATGGCGTGCGTCGAGCAGTAAGTTGACATTTTTTCATATTTCAAAATTTTAATGAAGGTAGTTAGTAATTTCTAGGTAGGGCACATTATGGCATCCACCCTGGCCGATGTACGATAGGGACAGATGCTTTACATTTGTTTCTCATTTTTTTTTAAAAAATAAAATCAAGTTACTTCTTTTTTAAATTTCATATTTAATTAGGAAATAATCATGTTATCTTTAAAAATATTTTTGTAAGAAGTTTTTTTGAGATATTTTTAATACTTAAGAAATTAAATCAATTACCATATGTTTATTTTTAACATCAAACAATTTCATGTAGCCGGGGATGGAAAAGATATAGATATAAAATGTAAAACTAGTTTGCATAAAAGCATATTTGAGCAAAAACTAGATTAGTTTTAAATATTGTGATACTAGATACAGACACTCATCAGCCACAATCAAACATTTGACATAATAATTATGTAGATTGTACACTTTTTTACTCGATTTAGGCACTTAATCGACCATACTAGACATTCAACCACCGTGACTAGACACTTGGACACCATACTCAAATAAATAAAGAAGTCATTTTCTTACCAAATTCAGACACTCAACCTATTATATTTGATATTCAATCATCACAATTAGACACTTAAATACATAATCATGTAGATTGTACACTCGCTTACTAGATTTAGACATTTTACCTATCAAAATAAGCATTCAACCATCGTAATCAGATACTTAGACACACTAATCCAACACTTGGAGATCATACTTAAATAGGTAGACTAGGCACTTCCTTACTATATTTAGACACTTAATTATACTAGATACCCAACCAACACAATTAGACACTCGAACACCACAAAAATAGAAAATGATGGAGCTAGACATCTCATACCTAGAACAAAAATCAGTGATTAAATGTCCATTTCTATGTATAAGATGTATAATTCTATGAATAAAATGTTCAATTATATCTACATGATGCCTAGTTTTATATAAAATGTATCCAATTCATTTGCACATAGATAAGATACAAGCATGTAGAAAGCTATAAAAATATTATATGATTTTGCCACTTAAATATCCTTAAAAATAACATAATTATCTCCCAATTAGTGGTAAAATTTGAATAATTAAACTATTTTATACCTATCTCTTCACTACTAGAAAAGGGTTACTACTGATAGATAAATTTTCGACAGATAGCCATTGAAAAATGATGTTTCCAACAGATAGCCATTGGAAACATGTCTGTCACATTCAAACATGTTGGAAACTTGCTTTTGACGGCAGCTGTCAAAAATCCGTTGGAAAATCCAATGGAAGATGACTATCAAAAAATCCAATGGATGACAGCTCAATGGACGGTAATTGTCAGAAATTCTAGTAAACGGCATGTGGATTTTCTGACAGTTAGCCATCGGAAAAATCCAAAATATTAAAAAAAGAATAAATTAAAAAACCCCAAATACTAGTATAATATCTATGTAGGAGAATGCGTGATCTAGATTAACTGCACCACTAAAGACTATTTGGGCACTTCCAAAGGTCCTTTTCTGCAATAAAAAAAAATGCAACTACAGGTTAGAACAAAAGAAGCTTATGGAAATTGGAATCTTCATTAGGAATATCAAAACTTCATGCCTCTTAGATTAAATTTACTGCTAGACAATTTGGCAGGAGGTATTATCAAACAACAAAATATCATACTCATTTAAGAAGTACTGATTAAACAAAAAAAATACATAAACTGATTTTAAAAGTATTGACTAACAAAAAAATATCACAAGGTTTAGAAACCGTAGGCAACAGCACCAATTCATTTAACGGTCCCAAGGTTTCGAAACAGTAACCAACAGCACCAATTCATTTAACGGTCCCAGTATGCCGAGAAAGTCCTCCAGGTTTAACGGTCCCCGTACGCCGAGTGGGTTTGAACGCTGCCATTCCCGCGTTTTTGTAAACGTTTGACTCAGAAACATAATGGGAAAGAAGCACAAATGGAGGACTTTGCCATTGGGCACCATACAAATAGATTCTGAGTTGTTCTGTAACATTTCTATAAATTATACAGCTAAATTGGTAGTGAAATGTAAACAAACAACTTAAAATTTATGTGCTTAATATACTTTATCGACTTTCATAGTACCTTTAAGTTTTAACAGTTTCTTTTTCCTGTTTATATAAGTTAAGGACGAAAACTTTTTTAATAAGCTCGAGTGGAGGAGAAATTTGATTTAATTAACCATAACGCCAATACACAATACTACTCCACAATACATTTAAATATTAATATATTTTGACATATATCTCACTTCTTTGAACAGAAGCGAAACATATGTTTGTTTTTCTTTTTAGAAAACCAAATTTTCTCAATCATACGACTTTCGAACACAAAAGTCCGTCGACATTTAAGAGTCCCAGATAGGTCCAAAAGCCGCGACTCCCGCTTTTTGGCAAGCGTCGACAACGTCTCGGCTTCCTTCTGGGTTACTCGTCACAATAACGACTTCCGCCCCGAATTTCTTGGCCGTCTCCACGCTCATCTGTGACACGTTCGGGCGGCCGAGCACCGCCGTGTCATGGACGATCACTCTGTCGCTCGGCCTATTGCTCACCCACTCTTTGATTTCTTTTCCGAAGTTCTGCTCGATTCCCTTAGCCACCCACAGCAAGCATACGTCGGCTTTGCAGGGTTGTAGCAGGAAGGACAAGAAGACGCAGATGCCGGAGCCAGTGGCTACCAGCAGGACCCTGTCGTACATGTTGGTCAGGTACGGAAGTCCAGCGAAGTGAACTTGTCGGACCCACAAATGGGTCGGCGGGTTCTCGACTAGGGACTTGGTGAAGTCGCCGACGGCTCCAGCAAGCATCATGTGATCTTTTTTACCGTCGGAGATGATGCCGAAGGCATGCCACTCCGACATTGGGGATGGGCTAATCCGGCCCAAGATCCCGGCTTTTATCCCTCCCTCAAATCGGATGATGGAGGCGTGGCCTGACGGCGAAGATATTTTGACCGGAACTCGCCGGACGGTGAGCCAAGGGATGAGGATTAATACAGTAATCCCAGCCGTGAACCAGAATTCCTGCTGCTTGATCAATCTGGAACCAAGCTCGTTCGAGTAAGATTTTGTCCGTGGGTCGTAAGAGATTGTGAGAATAATGAACGCCCAGAGGAGTCCGAGTGCTGTCCAGCCGGCGAAACGGTGGATTCTTTCGAACACATTGTGGTGGAGATGGCGGACAAGTGGGAAGGCAGCCAAGCAAGAGAGACCGAGGAGAGACAGAATTGCGGAGGCCACCCCGATGATTTCAGGGGAAGTGTTGTCTCGGTCCTTAAGAGTGCGAACCAGAGCATACGTTAGCCAGGCGACGGACGAGACACCGCAGCCACTGTGGATTCCTCCGAGGCTCTGAAGGAGAGAGGTGGTAGCAGTCTTGGCACGAAGAGGGACCCAGGAGTGGCCCAAGAGCTTGACAGCAAGCCAGAAGACGATCCTCAGAAATGCCTCGCTTCTGCAGAGAGTTAAAGCGAGGACGTTGGCGATAGCAAACAGGGCAGCCCGGTTTCTAGCATAAGGGAAGTGTCCCGTGGCGGCAAGAACCAGACCAGTAATGTTCAAGGTTAAACAGACGGCGAAGAGTCTCTTGTAGACAGTGAAGAGTCCCTGGTCGAGAAGAATGACAGAGAGCCTGGACTCTTGCGGTTTCCGCGCCGGTTTGGGAGGCTGTTCACCGCGGCTGGCGGCAGGAAGGATGGGTTTCTCTTCTTTCTCTTCGTCTTTCCCTTCTTCAAGACGCTCCAAGACGAGGCTATAATCCGGTCCTGCGCCTTCGTCGTCCGCATCGCCTTCATGATCAAGGTCACAAAAGTGGCTGCTGGGTCTGCTCGCGGACCTCTGAATAGAGGAAGGATAGATCTTGGAGGAGCTTCCATTGTAAAACGGGAGCCAAAACCATCTGCTGCCTGGTTGTGGCTGTTCGAGTCTAGCTTGTGGGCTTTCAACGGCGAAAGGGTCAGGGTGAGGTTTGATCTCGAAGGTCACTCCTCTGCAGCTGGAGAATCTAACTGGGCTTTGTTTTGGATTGTTGTTCTCCATTAGAGGCAGAGCAGAGAAATTTATCGTGTTAGACTAGAGTAGAGAAGACGAGTACTGATTTGAGCTGTGCGCTGTGGCCGGGAAGGGGTGGGGGGGCGTTTTATAGGATTCTGAGGCTAAAGGTTGTTAGATACATTCTTTTGACTTTGATTTTGTCAAATTGCCGCTGACCAATGTGCTTTGGCCATTTTGATACGAGCTTCACTTTTTAAGTTCATTCAATTTCTTGTAGAGGCGACCAAGATTATTGTTTTAGGAAAAGTCTTGGCATAGTGAATGCTAAAGTAATTACCTGTTTGAATTTTGTGAAAATGTTTTTAAAAAAAAAATTGAAGTGAATTGTATTCTTGTTGAAAAGAAAATTTTTCAGTTGATGCTTTGATATAATTCAAATTTCACGGAGTAATATGTGGTAATATTGAGAACTAACTTGAGTTTACTTGGGTGAAAATAACTTAATTCTACGTTCAATCCAATGGATTGTATATTGTTGTTTTTTTACATTCAAATTTGTCCCAGCACTAATTTTAATTTTAGGCCTAGATTTGACAAAGTTAGTTTAGAAAACATTTTTATTTTCCAATGTCAATTTACCAACTGTGAAGACATTTAGAGTCAATTTGGTTGTTTTTAGAGTTTGGGTGGTTAGTAGGACTAGAAATATTTAGATTAAGCTGTGATTTTACATTTTTAGGAATTTAGAATAATCATTTATGGCTAATGATCAGCTTAATTTATGTGTTAATTTTGATATTTATTTAAGTTAGTTTTGTTGTATTTAAATGATTTATTACCCTCACTTATTTAGTTTTTATTTTATTTAGATTATGAAACTTGTCAAAGAAGTTGAGTAGATTTTTATGAAATAAAATGATTATATTATAAGAAATTATAACTTAAAAATTAAGGATATTTTAGTTATTTGGAATCCTAAATGCTAAGATTTAGAAACCTAAAAAGAGGGCACCCGCATGAGGAGAGTTGTTGTTGCAAACAAGAGACGAGAACTGCGAAGAGGGACTGAGGGAGGAAGAGACGAAACGGAACGGCGAAGACGAGTTGGAACAGACGAGAATTAGAACCGAAGTTGCGGCTGCGAACAGTGAGGTGCCGAATTGGAACAGAGGTCGATTGTGCAATTGGGAAGGGAAAACGTAATTGGAACAAGGTGACGAATTGGAGAGAAACACGTCAACTTTTCACGTTTCTTGTTCTTGGGTGTAGAGCAATATTGTTTTTCTCTTCTTTTTCTTCAATTAATTTCTTCTTTCAACTCAAGTACATATTTTCGGATAATGTCGTGCAATTTATTTAGATTATCGGATTTTGTTTATGAATATAGTATGAGTGGTTAAATTGCTATGCTACGTTAGGAATGTAACCTAGTTAAATTATTTTAATTAATTTATTTAGGTTGTGTTTTAGTCTATTTTTTTTGTAATAATGAGTATTTTCTATATTTGATCACTATAGATAATTTATTTTAGGGATTTGAATAAAGTACTGAGAGATGAAACTTAATTCGTACACTAGGGAAATAAAATTACAATAATTAGGATAGAGATATACCTATATGTTTCTAAAAATCTGCCTAAATAATTAATTGGAAGATCTTCAACTAGATAAAACTCAAGCCTTAGCTATCCTATAATTGTTTTCTTCCCGATTAATCATTATTCTTATAATTGGTTTAGTTTAATCTTAGTTTAATTTTAGTTAATTTTACTCCTTTAAAATATGAAATTATTTCTTTTATTTTTCATAAATAATTAAATATCTGTTCCTCGTAGGATTGATACTTTGGTTTGTCATAAGGATTAAAACCTCATACAACTGACCTTGTACACTTGCAGGATTAGCCCTATAAGTCAAAATCGGCATTAATGTTATTTCTATGCTAATTTTGAGTGCTAAATGTTTTTAGGGTCATTTTAGGGTTTTTAGAATGTCATGGGTAAAATTGGAAGTTTTGGGCAAATCTTTCAACTTATAAAACCTTTAGGCAAATATGGCATTTTTATAGAATTCTAGGTGAAATCTAGTGAGTTTACAAAGTATAAGACTAATTTGACAAATTTTTGAAGTGTTGGGTTAAATTGGAGATTCATGTAAACTTTGGGACCAAATCAATACTTCAAGAATTATTGTGGACTTGGACTAGGATTTAGATGAGATTGCTTCTTAGGAGAACTAAAGATCTACATATTCGACTTTCATGATGATTAATCTCCAAATTCCTTGTTAGTCGTGTTCTTGACTCCATCGCTATACATATGTTCAGAAGAATCACTAAGAAAATGAGAGAAAATTTGAAACCCTAAGTTCTTCTAAGTAAAATGTTAAATCTGCAGCCTTAGCTTCGAATTTTCTCTCTACCCTCTCCAAAAACCCTAAACTCACTACCATCTTTGGGACACTATTTGCAACTTGGCACACCACTACCTCCAACCGTCGTCGGTCCCTACCCACCACCCTCACCTATCTTGCATTGTACTACCGTTTCCACACACTGTTGATGATTTAAAACGCCCATCCACCATTAATCATGAACTCCTTTCACCACACCTTGCCCACGTTCGTTGTTGATCTAGCTTCCCGGGCATCTTCTGTTGTTGCTACTCACCTCCTTAGCTGTCAAACATCACTTTCAGCTGACCAAGTCTTGTGCCCACTCTGATTGACAGCCCCCGTTGTGAATCAAATAAGTGAGGAGGAGATCCGAGTTTTGCAACATATCTGACCCGGTAATGACCTAAATTTGATTGATTGCCTAGTCAACTTCTTTAACATTAGGTAAACTCCAATCTAATCCCAATTTTTTCTTCTTTTCTTTGTTGAAGTCATTAACTTATATTTGTTTTGTTGTTCAGTCACTAACAAAATTGTCTTTTTACTCCAGTTTAATTAAGTTTTTGTTTACTTGTTTATTTGAGTCATACAAAGATCTAATCATTGGCTTCACATATAAATAAAGGTTTAGGCTAGTTTTTTCAATTGTTCAACTAATTTAATTTACTTAATATTAAAAAAAAACTAAATTCAAATTAAGGTGATAGAATGCACAATAAATTTTATGAAAGTTGTTCTTGATGGACTTGGTGAATTCCCATGACATACTTATTTGCTCCAACCCAATTGTTCTAACAAGATACATAGTTTGAATAAATGTCTTTTTTATTCTTGGTAGATTTAGTAAGATCCTGATATCAAATCCAATAATACCGAATAAATTTCATATTTGGTTTCACTGTTTGAATTAAAATTAAATAAAATTCAAAAAAATTATTTAATTAATGATTATGTATTAAAAGAAACAAAAAACATTAGGAAAAGACAAAATTGAACCCTCATGGTACCAATTTTGGGTGTTAAAGGGTGCATAGTCTTCCTTTAATATATCCAATTCATGAATCTTAAAATCTCCCATAGGTCATATAAGACATCCAATTGGCCGAAAAAAATTGAATGGTAACAAGTCTTAAACACGTTACCACACATATGAAAATTCCTACTTTAGCAACCAATAGTACTTTGATATTAACTTCAAATTATATGCTTAGAGGTAGCTTGATCTTTTCTTTTTAATTTTTACCATCCACGAAGTAAGGGTTGAATTTTCTATTTATTTTATTTTATTTTATTTTTTCACTCAGAGTATCCTCTACTCACTACATGAAAATTAATCTGTTTTCAGGCATTCTAAAATACTAAAAAGAGCACCTCTCTCTTACATAAGTGTTTTCACATAAAAAATTAGGAAATAAATTTCGGATTTAATTGAAAAGGTCCTTGAGCCAAGTGGGAGTTGATGTTAACTACAAATTTCAAGTCGTTTTTATTAGCCAAATTAGTTGGCAACTTTGAAGAGAAGACTTTCTATAGTTTGATTGCATGCTTTGATGTTCTATAAATTATTATTGATTGTTGCCCTTATTCCAAAAAAACAAAACTTCAAATTCATTTGTCACTTTCCATGGGAGGCATATTACGGTTGTTGGCTAATTTTGCATTCACACTCCATCGGTTCTGTGAAATTTATGTGTTTGAGCAAGGGTTATAGACAATTTTGTTCGCGCATAGTAAATTGTTTATGACGTTCTCTAATTTTGTAGGCCCACTCGGAATAAAAAGTTAACAAGGACAGAAGACATCATCATCATCATCATCATCATTATTGCGTCAGTGTCTTACTAGAATTTTTTTTCCAAGATTTGAGATCATTTTATAAATTTTTTGAGATCATTTTATAAATTTTGAAAAAAAAAAATAAGGACTAAAATGAAAGAAAGTTTTAAATGGTATAGGGCCAAATTGTATTTTCAAAAAAAGAAGGGACTTGATTGTAATTTTGATTTAAGAGTTGAAAGAGGGTAGTACAGAAATTGATTATAAACTACTAAATATAGAAATGTAAGAAAGATTTTTGAAATTGTTCAAAATAGTATATGTTGTATTTTTTTTTTAAACGGATGAAGTATCGTTTTTCAGCTTAATTAAGAAAATCATGAAGGAAAAAACTTAATAAGAAAATCTTTTTTGTTTGGCTGATATATTTTTTTGAAAAAAAAATTATCTATTTAAACATTGGGTTTAGTTTTTTTAGTCCATATGATAGTAATACTAATGGTCACCCTACTGATTTGGTAGACCTATGAATTATATGGTTTGGGTCATTGCGATTATACTATATACTAAAAACCGTTTAGGGTTATTGTTCAAATAAATAGTAAACCACAGTATATTCCTGCTTTTGTTCCTTGTTTTTTAGTTGGGTTGAGCTTCGCTCTTTAATCTGATTTTTTTTACGCGATTACTTCTTTTAGAAGTTTAGTTAGATTTTTAAAAAATAATAGCTTTTTGAGGACCTATCTTGCTATTCTTGCACTTTCATTTTGTTTTGCGTTTCTTTTTTATGAAACGCGTTTCTAGTCCTTGTATTGTTTCAGTTTCCCATATTGGACCCTGAGTTTGATCAGCTTGACGTTTTGGGCCTTGAACTTAGTAACTACTTAATTATAGTGTTTTTGTTTGATCTCTTGATTCTTTTTATTTTTTATGGTGTGTTGTTTTCTAAACTAAAACATTAGTCACCATGGTTTATTTAGTTTTTTAGTGAAATAGAGCTTTTTTTCCTTAACTTTTCCTGAGTTAATTGTTAAAATTTTAAAGCATAAGGTTTTTACATTTTTTCTTTGAGTCCCTAAACTTTTTTATTGCTTTTCTTCATTATTATTTTACTTAATATTATGACATTATGTGGCCACCCCAATGCACGGGCCTTTAGAACTTCATTTTAAGATCTGTTTGCTGATGTCTTGTAGAAAGGTGTGTCGTGCTGTTAAAGAAAATTATTGAATTAGAAAACTTCAAATCGGCTTATCCTAATGCTAAAATGATATGAAAACACTAAAAAAGTCAACTAAAATCGTCATTCAAAATTTTAAGATTTTCAATAAGAATACTCATTCTTGGGAGCAAAAATCGGAAGTTATTTAAAATTTTCAATTTATTTGAAAATTCAATCATTTTACCATATATATTTATCTAAATATTAGGCAAAAATACGTAACTAGTGGCTTACTATTTATAAAGACATGACAAAGAATATACAAACTAAGAAGCATTTCGTTGAAGGATTTCAACAATCAAGATTATTTACAATTTAAAATTCTCAAAATCTTATGTTTGATTGTGGTGCCATATAGAGTCGCACAAGGCGCACAACGAAGTTAGTAGCAAAACACAGGGAGTCCAGCCCCAAAGGAACAAAAAAAGGATATCTAGTAAGGAGCGAAAACAAAATCCTCTAACTATAGGATAATTTTCATTTAGAAGCGATTCTCGGATCCTTCACAGCAGTATAAACTGCCTCCTTCACAGCATCAGAGGCGGCAATGTACTCAGATTCTGTTGTAGAGTCGGCTATTGTCTCTTGCTTTGAACTCTTCCAGCTCACAGCACCATCACCAATATAAAACACATAACCAGATTGCGACCTAAAATCATCTTTATTGGATTAGAAGCTAGTATCGGTATAACCCTTTACAACGAGTTTATCTTCGCCTCCAAAGACCAAGAATGTATCCTTAGTCCTTCGTAAATACTTAAGGATGTTCTTAACGACTGTCCAGTGACTTTTACCGGAGTTTGATTGGTACATGCTCATCATGCTCAAGGCATACAAGCCATCAGGATGAGTACATATTATGGTATACATGATAGTTCCAATTTCCGAGACATATATAATCTTACTCATGCGTTCTCTCTCTTGAGGTGTACTCGGACACTTAGATCTAGAAAGAGTTATACCATGTGACATGGGCAAGAATCCTTTCTTGGAGTCTCACATGCTAAACTTCTTTAGCACATTGTCAATGTATGTATTTTGACTTAGGCCGAGCAATTTTCTAGATTTATCTCTATAGATCTTGATGCCTAACACATAGGCTGCTTCACCTAAGTCCTTCATAGAGAAACATTTCCTTAGCCAAGTCTTTATAGACTACAACCTAGGGATGTCATTCCCAATGAGTAGTATGTAATCTACATACAATACCAAGAAAACAATAGCGCTTCCACTAACCTTCTTATAGACACAAGGTTCATATTCATTTTTTATAAAACTAAACTCTTTGATTGCTTCATCAAAACAAAGATTCCAACTTCGAGAATCTTGCTTCAGTCCATAAATAGACATTTACAACTTGCACACTTTATTGATATTCTCAAGAGTGACAAAATCCTCAAGCTGTGTCATGTACACATCCTCAAGTAGCTTTCCATTAAGGAAAACAGTTTTGACATCCATTTGCCATATCTCATAATCATAATGTGTAGCAATAGCCAATAAAAATTGGATGGATTTAAACATGGCAACTGGTGAAAAAGTTTCATCATAGTTAATATCATGAATTTGCTTGAAACATTTTGTAACCAATCGTCTCTTAAAAGTAATCACATTACCATCCATGCTAGTTTTTTTTCTTGAAAACCCATTTACACCATATAGGTTTTACTCCTTCAGGTGGATCAACCAAAGTCCATATTTGATTTTCATACATGGATTCTATCTCGGACATCATGGTCTCTAGCCACTTCTCATAGTCAGGCCCCAACATAGCTTGTTGGTAGGTTATGGGCTCATCCTAATCCATGAGTATCACATCGCCAGTGTGAGTCACGAGAAATTCATATCTATTGGGCTCACGCTGAATCCTACCAAATCAACGTGGGCTCTATGTAACAGGAACAGACTCCTAAATCATAACATCTTGTACTGTCTGTTCAGGTTTCATTTTAGGTTCGATGTCCTCTTGTTATTCTTAAATTTTTTCAAGTTCTACTTTCCTCCCAATGGTTCTTTTAGAGATAAACTTTTTTCCTAGAAAGACAACAGTTCGAGAAACAAACACTTTTTGTTCAGAAAAATTGTATAAATAGTAACCATTTCTTTCTTTGGGATACCCAACAAAGAAGCATTTATGGGATTTGGGCCCTTACTTGTCAGAGGATTGACGTTTCACATAAGCGTCACAAGCCCAAATTTTCATAAAGATAGATTGAGATGCTCTCTACTCCATATCTTATATGGTGTCTTTTGAACTGATTTAGATACAACTCAGTTTAGTGTAAAAGCAGCTGTCTCTAGAGCATGTCCCCAAAATGAGTTTAGAAGATCAACTTGACACATCATAGATCAAACCATGTCTAACAGAGTTCGATTTCTCTTTTCAAATACACCATTCCATTGAGGTGTACCAGGTGGAGGGAGTTGTGATACTATACCATACTCCTTTAGATAGTCAAGAAACTCTTGATCCAAGTATTCTTTACCTTGATGTGATCAAAGTACTTTGATACTCTTCCCGAGTTGATTTTCTACTTCATTCTTGAATTCTTTAAACTTTTCAAAGGATTCTGACTTGTGTCTTATGAGATACACATAGCCATATCTACTGAATTCATTAGTAAAGGTAATGAAGTATTAGAAATCTCGTCTAGCGTGTGTAGACATTGGGCCACATACATCACTATGTATAAGTCCTAATAAGTCATTAACCCTTTCACTTTACCCAGTGAAAGGGGTTTTGGTCATCTTGTCCAATAAACATAACTCACATGTCTCATACGATTCAAAATCAAATAAGTCCAAGAGTTCATCCTTATGAAGCATGGATATGCGGGTCTCATTTATATGGCCCAGACGACGGTGCCAGAGATAAGTCAGGTTCGAATCATTCAATCTGACCTTCTTGATATTCACATTTTAGATTAGATTTTTGAGTTCTAAAACATACAACCCATTGCTAAGTTGATCATTACCATAAAAGATTTTATTCAAATAAATAGAACAAATATTTGTCCTTTATTATAAATGAAAGACCTTTCTTATCTAAGCAAGAAATAGAAATGAAATTTCTACTAATAGTAAGCACAAAGAGGCAATTGTCTAATTTTAAAACTAATCCACTAGGCAAAGTGAGGACGTAAGTTCCTATAGTTAAGATAGCAACCCTTGCTCTATTTTCAACACGTAGATCCACTTCACCTTAGGCCAACTCTTACTTAGATTCTGCACATTTGCACAAATGTGATATTCATATCCAGTATCTAATACCCAAGATGAGGAAGTAGAAAATTTAGCCTTTATAACAAAAATATCTAAAGTGGAAATCTTACTTCCCTTCTTCTTAGCAAGTTTTTCAAGATAGAGCTTGCAGTTGCACTTCCAGTATCCAAGTTGCTTACAATGGAAGCACTACCCTTCCTTAGTCATACCACTAGATGGTTTTAGTGCAGTTGAAGAAGAATTAACATTGGACGTTCCTTTAGCTTTATCTTTCTTCCTGTTGGCTTTTCTCTTCCCTTTGCCCTTTTGTACCATCATAATGGGCTTAGCCTTCTTAAGCTTTTGCTTAGCAGTTCTCAACATGTTGAGCGATTCAGGGAGGGACTTGTTAAGGTCGTTCATGTTATAGTTCATGATAAACTAACTGTAGCTTTCTGGTAACGATTACAGGATTACATCAACAACAAACTCTTTCTGAAGAACAAATTTCAAACTCTTAAGATTCTCAACGTACCCAATCATCTTAAGCACATGAGGACCCACGGCACTTCCCTTAGATATTTTACACTAAAACAATGTCTTAGAGGTCTCAAACCTCTCATGCTTAGCTTGCTCTTGGAAGAGCATTTTAAGTTGTTCGATTATATTGAACGCCTCCATGTTCTCATGTTGCTTCTGAAACTCAAATTCTATGGTAATAAGCATGAGGTAAGCAACATCCAGAGCATCATCAGAATGCTTCTTGTGAGCATCATTTTCAGCTCTTGGAGCATTAGCAACAGACTCATTCGGAATAGGCTGCTCTAGGACATAAACCTTTCTCTCTTACTTGAGGACTATCATCAAATTTTGATACCATTTGAGAAAGTTGGTCCCATTCAGTTTTTCATTCTAAAGGATCGATTACAGCGAAAGTGTCAATGTGTTTTGTATCATGGTTATCTACAACAATAAATATGCAGTGTAAGAGTCATGCATTTTAATTCATTTAATAAGGACTTTATTAAATGATACTCCCACTATTTTACTCAAAATAATAACTTTCGATATTATTTCAGAAGATCTCGGCGTTAAGGTATTCTAGTGGGCCAAGATCCATATTTTACCACAACCTGAGTCAGGTTGGCTTTTCTCTCAAGTTACAGTTATTTAGGTAGGCAACTCATTGCCAATTGTATCTCATACAACTTTTGGATAATTGGGTGAACAACACTTGTCCAAGCTCATCTCATGAACTTAAGCTCAACCCTATGCCTTTTAAGTCCCCAATCCTATCAGGATAACTTGGTTAAGCCGGATCCAAAGTTAGTAATTTGGATATTACTATTATCCCATTGTGCTTTACTAAAATGAACATAGGCGCTTTGCTTTGGCAAACTCACCCAATGTTCATCAAAGTTTTCACGAGTGCTAACATTTAGAAGGCATCACATTTAATGACTTAATATTTTGTTTTAGGGATTTTTTTTTTATCTCACCAATTATTATCTCCGGTTGTCTTATACATGTATCACATACAAATATAAAACATGCATCTCATGCTAACAATAAAGTAAACGTGACATGGTTATAGCCTAAACTATACAATATTCTCAAGCCAATGAGAATATCATAAAAAGCCTAAAAAAAGAAAAGGGTCTTCATAAGCCTCTTCTCCTTCTTGCTGGGTTTCCATTTTGTTGTCACATCCTTGGACATACCACCTTGAACGATCTCATATTGTACAATTACATTAATAATAGAAACCTCGAGTTGCATTCGAAGAGAGTTAAGTGAGAAGATAATGTACAATGAGAGCGACAAGAAAGGGCACGACTCGTAAGCCGTATTTACAAGTACAACCAACAAGGGCTATAACCATGCACCATGCTTTAATCACTAATCAGCATATCATATCAAATTTCATTCAACAAAAATGTATGCCAATTAATGTGCATTGATTAACTAGTTTTTATTAATGTGGTGTTTCGCATACGGTGGTTCCACTGGCCGATCAGCGGATGGTGTTGTCTTACAATTATGTTGCCAGAGTTCTTCTATTTCAAGCAACTAAGCACTCAAAACCACCTTCATTCGAGCCACCAAAAGTACTATACTCTCGATGCTCGAATAGCCTTAATCCGATGCATGCTAGGGTTTTGCAACTTGACATGGCCGTCCTTGGCCCCTGCCCAGGAAGCCTGTGAGAACTGGTCTCACGGTGGTTGCAATTGACTAGTTGTATATGTGCGCGGATTAAATCTCATGATACTAGTTGATTAACCTAGAATATGCACGATGCATGCTCTTCATGCTTGGACTTGGATCATTAAAAACATAAGCATTAACTTGGCCAAGTAATTTCTATAGAAAGTAAATACAAATAGCCAAAGTATACAAAATCAACCTTTGTGTGAATTTACTACACATAACAACTTGTGGGAGCATTCATACATAAAGTGGACTAATGCCCTCACCCAAGAGCAACCCTAGAGTCTAGGACTCTTCATAACATAGACTGTGGAGGGAACTAAGAGTACTGTATAAATACAAGCATCTACTGAGATCTTTTTGATCTAACTCCCACCTTGGATACATATCCCAGTAGCGAGTCTCAAAAGCTTTATCCAAGTGCTACTAGGCTCTGCAGCCAAAGGAAGACTTAAGTTAGCACTGTTACTTAACCAACAAGTACCCATGTAGACTAGAATCATAAAGATTCTCAAGTGGTGTACCTGTACATACAAAAGAGCATTACCGCGATAATCCTCAACGATTACCCGGCCCAACAACTTCAGTCTTTGCACAACATAACTAGGGAGTGAGAACATAATATTCTCAGTAAGGGGTCTTCAGTGTACCTGCAAGAAAACTACTAAGGACACCACATATAGTAACATTTGTAACTTGCTGTGAGCTCATACAGCCTAAGGGTCTGAAATATATGCATATAAAACTAGGTCCCTTGAGACCTTTTCTCATCATTGTCCTTGAACTACAATGCGTTGTCTTGTCCTCTAGCAAGTAAAGTTTGCTAGCCTAACTAGTGATAAATCACTAGTTGAACCTCTCCCATTTATGTTGTACAGGGGAATTATGATGGGACTATTGTAGATTAGGCCATAAAGACCTTGTAGACTAGGTGCACTAAGGTTTTCACATTGAAGGCTTAAATCCAAAGTCTCAACTAGGCTTCTAATGGTACTAAACCTTGCACCCCTTTATGGTGTTCTATTATGGCCATAATTTCCTTTAAAACTTGCCTTAACTTTGAGTTAAAACAACTTTGAAAATGGGCCATTTTAAGTGTTTTTAAAACATGGAGGTGATAGTACTCCCTCTTAGCTTCGCGTAGAATCTTGAATCACCTCAATCGGACACTCGAGCGAAAAGTTATGCTGAAAACAAAATCAAGTGTCAAATGCTGTCTTGGCGACACAGTGCCACAGTTGTCGACGTTTTGCCAATTTTTTGAGGTCTTGGTGATGCGTCATGGGAACTTGTATAGATTGGCGACGCATCGCCAAACCTACAAAATGCCCAGAAAATCTCCGGTTTTACTGCTATGAACTTTGAACACTCTCCAAACATATCAAACATGCATGGATAGCCTTCAAACTTCACATATGTGTAGTACATGTTGCATATACCACAATAGACTATCACAAGCCTTCCTATGATGCATTATAATATCATTCCAATTAAACCAAACACACCAGTCCACCATAATTCAACCAAATCCTCTAATTAATACTATAGTTAGAATTACTCAAATTCTTCAAGCAAACTCAAGCCAATAGCATTAATTGAACTTGAAAATATAACTCCCTTACCTCAACTCCAAGCAACAAGTAAGAATCAAGCTCTTTTCCAATCAACCAAGCTCACCAAAGTTCTACACAAGCCCCAATAAAAAACAAAGGCACCAATCACCAAAACTTCACTCTCTAACCAAAACCCAAGCTCCAAACCAAACAAATAACTTGAATTCAATCAAGAACACATTAATTACCTCGCTCAAAAATAGGGGCTATGGAAAAACACCCTTCCAAGCTTCAAAATCATGGTTTAAAGCTTGAAATTAGCTTCTCTTAGATTGTACACCTTGAATTGCACCTTTTGACACCAAGAACACTTGATTCCAAGCTTAATTTGAGAGAGAAATGAGTGAGGGAAGGATAAAAATGTGGTTATGGCAGCTTCCCCCTTCTCTTTCCCTTCTTAAACCCTTACTTAGCATCAAAGTCACCAAGGTATCAAGCTTAATGCAATTAAGTCCCCCATCTTTGTAACTTAGTCATTCTTGATTAAATTCTTGTTTATTCTTCAAGTTTAGGTTAAGGTTGAAAGTTAAATTATAAAAACTCATTTTAAAACACTTGGGACTCATCCCGGCTCTTCAGGATTTAAATTACCATTTTGGCCCTGAACCTCGTTTAGTGCCTTATCTACCTCGGAACTTAGTAAACTTTGCTAAACTTCTCTATTCTTGCTATGTAAACTTGAATTAAGGTTCTAAACTTAATTTAAGGCACTTTACCTCCTTCAGGAATGCTTGCTACTAGGAGAGCCATAACACAACTATTGCAAGAATCCTAATCTGTATAGGCATCTCATACCAATCAATCTAGGGTTAATCTCATTAACCAATTTATGTCGTGTCTTCATGTATCTCATATATTCATTATGAGTTTTGGTTTCATGTATCATGAATCAATTTAATTAATCATGATCAAAACATTAGAACACAAAACATGTCATGCGATTCGACATTTAATTCCGATTTAGGGGTTCACAAGTAGTTCTAATACCACTGTAGGGTTTCAGGAGCCAAACAAGCGTAGCGGAATATAACTAAAACCCTCCAGGATCTAAGCAAAATAGCATAAAGCAAGTGTTCAAATTTTTCATACCTAATTCGGTTAAGATCTTTCACCCAATTGTTGAGTCGATCAAAAAACCTGAAAAGTTGACATGTTCAATCTCTCTACGGTATCCACACGAGCCTAATGGGATCACCACGCCTTTACCATGTCCCGGCAGATGCGTTTCTTTTGTGCTCACAATGTTAGCTTGCGTCCTCCAAAGAATGGCAAGAGAAGAGTGCAGTTGGTTTTTAAAACTTTTCTAATTTCATCCTTTTTGGGAGGCTAGGGAAAGAACTGTGAAATTTTCACTATATGATGTATTTATAGTGAAACTCAATTTTCAAGCTTAATGGGTTTCAAAGCCCTAATCCAATTAGGTTTAATTTCGGGCTTAATAATGACTCAGCTTTTAGGCCAATTATTAATACGAAATTATCATGAAACCATAACCCAAATAAATTAGTCCATGTACTCAAATAATCCAAATAGGTTTTATGTATATGACCTAATAAATGAGCGGTGTCTAGCAACACATCATTGCTACCCAAGTGACAAAATTGTCAGTGATTCAACTAAACATTTATGATCATTACCCGTATAAGTCATTATCCTTTTGTCCAATATATCAAGACCAAACACGAGTTATGTAATGTGTCACTCTCGTATAGCCTGATCTATGGTTTCTTGATTATCAAGTAGACTAACTTAAATTGATGAAATTGATATCGTATATCAACTCATCTGAGCATGACCATGCATTTTTTTAGTCTCACTCTACAAGGGGCCCAAAGATATCATTCTCGTTACATAGGATGAACAAATCTCATCTTAATCATACAAAACCCTTTACATGATATGTGACATATCCAATGACTATATTCATATTCACTCAGTTACGAGCAATCAAAAGGAAGTATCAAAGTATGTGACTCATATATAGGGAACCTTGATGACCTTAGATCAAAGGACTACATATACCATGATTACTATGAAAATCACTTATGACACTCATATACGATCCATGTAGCGTTTTGATGATGGGTCAGTCCAATACACAAGTTCTCTAACTTGTACTCATATGTAGAGTACATATCTTATATTAGTTTTCACATATGCTAGTATTTACATATTATTGCAACTCGCTCCACGATAATATTAGACTAGAGACATTTAAGAATATCATTATTCTATGGTTATAATTATGTTTATTACATTATGCAGAAACAAAACAACAAACATAATTACTAGATTAATGCCTCAATAAAATATTATGCCTCAATGTCCAAAATACAATCATCTCATAATTGGCTTTTGAGTATAATACTAACATAAATGTTTAATTTAAATGTAAGAGTATAACTTTATTACATAATATCAAGATTACATACTGAGAGACCTCACAGTTTATCACATGTCAATATTTCTAAAAAAATAATGGAGGTAATCCATTTGAACTTGGTGACTTAAGAGGGAACATTTAGAAAAGAACAATTTTGACATTTTTAGCTGTATATGGCTGCATCAATTGATTATTCATAGAATTCATCACCACCTTACTTACTAATGGAAAAACTTCTTCAAACCTATATGAATATGATGTTTGAAAGAGCTTCTTAAAGTATCGTACCACCTCTTTTTCAATGCCCCACTGATCCAATAATTCGGAGCCATCTACCCTCCTTAAGCTATGAATGTAGTTGCATTGTTTCTTTCCAGATGGTACTTGGTGAAAGAATTGTGTGTTTCTATGCCTTTCCCTTAACTACTTAACCTTTGTTCTTTGACTTGACATTTTCTATTCTTTTTGTATAAGAAACCAAGCCACTTTTCAAGTCGGTCAACTAACTTGACAAACAGGGAACTAACTGGTAGCCCAGATGCCTTTTTCAGCTCCTTTTTGTTTTTTTTTATTATTGTATGAATACTACCATCATCCATTTTCCATTCTAATAAGCTACTTTTACATTCATCGAGCTTAGTTAGAAGTAACCTTAAGCCAGCTATGCACATTTTCACCCTAATAATCTTTTCACACTATGGCTTTAATGTCCACACGGACTTAAACCTCTATATTCTTTTATGAAAAATGCTAGGCTTACTAAGCAAAAATATCTAGAGCCTACTGTGATTTGAACATGCAAAGGGAGAATTCTTGACAAAAGCCCTCTGGAATATGTGTTTCCAAAGAAAAGGTGCCCAAACCTTTATACAATCATTCATGCATTAGCACACCGCTCTAGCACACACGTTTCCACGTAAACTCAGAGCCATGATAACCAATATCCATGATATAGACATCTGCCACTAACTCATAAAAGCCATCTAATTGAGTTTAAAATTGAGAATGATGCCTTCTTTTTCTCTAATGCCAAAAATAGCTCATTAAAATCATTGAAGACCAACCAAGGAAAGTTGTGACTATGTAGATAACTGGCAGAGCAAAGGCCATGACTATGGGCATAGTTCCCTCCCCAGATGCTCGTAAAACCCTCTATTAGTCATTAAGCCACTTCCATCACTTAGACCTTCACATTTATATGGTATTGGGAAAAAGACAATAGCTCCACATTCTAGTAAAAATGCCATAGTAATGCTAGACCTTACGTCCTTCCTTCACATGAAATCATGAAACCATACTAAAAACCTAATGAATGCTGAACCCTTTGCATTTTAGATAAAGTTTTTCGGGTTTCCAATAGAAAAATAATGTTTGGCATCTTTCAATAGATTGCCCTACTAAGAGCATGAACTATCTAGGCCAAACTTAGCCCTTGTTAGTTCAAACTGAAAAAGACTCATTGGGCTTGATAAGGTGAGTCAGCACTTGACACTGCTAGGAATAACGGGTCACTGCCTTTCTTTACCTTAATGATTTCAACAAATGTTACACAGTGAAGCAGCAAGGTTTAGTCATGCCTGGTTCATGTGTTTCTAGTTTTAGAGAGTGGTTGTTTGAGCTTAAACCTTAGATTCCTAAATAGATGAACCAAGTTTTCCCTCATTCTAGTGAAAAAGTTATTAATGATAATAACTTCATCACCTATGTTAATGAGCTTATCCACTAGATGGTTGTCAATGAAACCAGCTTTACTTATCACCATGATTCACAATCTTTTCTATTTGATCTTTGTGGGCACTCGCCAAACTATCCCTGACTTGCAAAAAAGAATTAGCGTTATACATTTGGTTGTAGGTGTTGGTGGATATTGTTCTCTTGAGGATTGATGAACAGACCTCCGAATGATGTAGTCTTGAGAGTGTCAATTGGAGAATGAAGAAAATGAAGGCAATCAAGATACCTACCCGCATGAAAAGGAGCCTCCGTTCTTTGAAAAGGTAGTTGATAGATCTAGGTAAAGATATATGGTTCTTTAGAATTTTGGGTGAACAAGTCGGCAGATGGTTCTAAAGATCTCATCATCACACCTCTTACTAGCTTGTATAACTGTTTCATCATGCAGAAGGCTTCTAGCTCTTTGAAAAATTCAATCAAATTGGACTTTTCCACAAATGCCTTCAACTTATTCTCTGCTTCTCTTAACTTTCTCAAATGTTGTTTTCTACTTTAATTTTGTTGCTAAACATTTAGGTCATTTTGGCATCTAAACGGTTTGCAAACAATGCATGTCATCAGTGATCATGTAATGTACACATGTGTGGTCAAAGGAGTAGACCAACCCACTTAATCAAGTTAGAAAACTAAGTCAAATCAAGTTAAAGTCCAAGGGGTAAATATCCTAATCAATTGAGTTCAAGGGCCATTGGGGCAATAAATGGACATATACAGGTTATATGTGAGCAAGGACTTTCAATTTTGAGCATGTATACCAACATCTTTCCTTCTCTTTCCGTCTGTCTGACACACAGATGCTTATGCACAGCTGTTAGTATCTTTTTGGAAAAAAAACAATTTTAGTCCTGAAACTATTCATTCTGTTTTAAGTTAGTCCTTAAGCTATTCGAGTTTCTAAATGAGTCTATTTTGTCTTTCCATGTCAATGTAATTAGTTTTTTTCTTGATGAGCTTAATTAAAAATCTGATCCAGCATATGATCATCGTTTTTTTCCCCAAATAGTCCAAAAGCTCCCTTATTTGTTCACATCAACCCTTTCACACTTCTTACATTACCATTTCTTTCAATGCTTTTTCTACTTGATGTTTCATATTCTTTAATGTTCCTAATAGTTGCAGTAGTGGCATATGGGTTTTGTATTTGCTAAATAGAGAGAAGCATTAAAATAAGGGGCTAACTATAGTGACATGAAGAGAGAAGATGACGGTTATACAATGGCTCGGATATCTTATATGCAAGGCCACCTCGAACCAATTGATCTAGCCTATTCCATAAAATTTTAAGAAGGTATGGGCGTAATGTTGAGGGCAGTGGACCGCCCTTGTCATCGCAATCTGAACACTTCATTGGATCATTCAATCGGTAAGAGTATAGAGTGAAGTGTACAAAGTCAACGTGAGCTAATAACTCGCACTCACGAAATTCCTTGTTGAAAACTAATAATTGTAATGATCTATCTCCATCATGATTAAATTTCAAATGTTATTAGGCCTCATCGACCAAGGCTATAGACTCATTGAATATGTCAGTGTAGCGTGTGTGTACCTCAAAATATCTAAGGGCATCATATATCTTTTATTGCCTTAAACTTTTATGGCTTAAGAGGTCATAGTCCTTTTAAGAAGCTAGCCATGGAGTGGGAACTCCAAGAAGCTAATTAACAGGCTGACTTGTCATTCATTCATGAAATTAAGTGAAAAAATTGCTCTACCAAGTAAGAATTACCGTGCAGTATCACTATAGATGATAAAATTTGACTCGACACGAAGACTTGACTTGACGCACTCGAACCCAAACCTGACTTGACCCGATTTGACAAAAAAAGTCAATGACTTGAACCCGACTGTACCCAACCCGACTTGAACCCAAACGCGATTGAAGTGAAACCCGAGAAAACCCGAGCTCGAACCCGAAATGACCCAATGACTAAACTTGACAAGTCTCAATTTTAACTTAAATTAACATAAAATATATGATCAACAAAGACTTTAGAAAAATTATGATTTAATATATGTGAATGACTTTTTTTTATTCTGTTGATCTATTTTACATTGTAAAGCAAATGAGTGAGAACTATAGGAAATGATTAGTGAAATGGTGATATAGAGATAAGAATAATTAGATTTTAGAAATTATAGTACTTCTTCCGTTCCATATTTTTTGAAATATTTGACTTTTTTGAATAGTTTGAATTGAATTTATTTATATTACTCTCTCTGTCTCAAATTCTTTACACTATTCATATTTTAACAATTAATCTATAATTTTTTGTTTTCAGTAATTTAATATATAAATAAAAACCGTTATACAGGATTTATATATATATATATATATATATTAATTTTTTAATAAACAATAATATAAATAAATTCAAGTAAAACTAGTTAGAAAAGTTAAATGGAGCAAAGAAAATGAGACGGAGGGAGATTATTTGTTAGAAAAGAATTTAAAAAGTATATATTTAAAAACTATAGGTTTTTATTTATTATTTAATATAATTATTTTTGATTTATATGCTAAAATGTTAAAAATAAAAAATTATAGATTAATTATTAAATAGTAAATATTACAAAAAACTTGGTATAGAAGTAGTATTTTATTAAAGAAATTACATATTAATATATTTTCATAAATTTTATATTATTTTTTATATCTAGTTTAATTAAATTTTAATCAAAATTAAATAAAAAATTTGAAGCGATTTAGCTATTTCGGCTTATGCATTAGTGAATCAAGTAAATCTGACAATCAAGTTGAATATAGTCTAAGACCTAATAACCCGAGCTGATTGAATCCGAATCCAAATAACTCATTCTAAACTTAAATACATACTGACCCGATTAAACCTGAACCTAAATAATCTAACTCAAATCTGACTCAATCTATCCAATTACCATCCCTAAATATCACCCATAAAATCAAGAAAGAGCTCTAGTCTATCAACTTTTACTATGTCTCAAACGTTTCAATAAAGCAGCCGCAACTCGAAATACAAAGCCTTTTTATGGACTCTGAACTGAATTGGAAATACATAAACGGTGTTGGGACTTAAAATGTTCTTTCTCCGTATTCTTTTGTTCCCCTGAACTTCTCTCTTTTGGAAAATCTTCCAGATTCTTCGATCCTCGGCAAACGATCTTTCTCATCGCTCGTCGAACATCAACCTCGACGACGGGACGGCCCGTCGCTATCCTTCCCTTGAAATCCTTGCTCAGTTACAGCTGTCCTCATCGCACCGGAGCCCTAGGTTTGCCTGTTGATTCGCAGAGTTTTGGCGTGCCTAACAATTATCCGTACGTTTCCATTGGCCCAAATCAATCTATGCTCTTTAGTCTAATTTATACGGCAATTTCGTCTAGGTTTTCAGTTTAGGACCTCTCTCTGGCTTTCTAACTCTCCTTCTTTCCAATTTCATTGCCATGTCTCAATTCTTGTTTCCTTGAAAATTCTTGGTGGCTTGAGTTTGTTTTTGTTATGTCATCGATGATACAGCGTCGGAGCTGGCTTGCGGGTTTTTTCCTTCTCCTTGACGGCGCTGGTCGTCACCTTTTTTTCTTTTGGTTTTTGAGACGCCGAAGTGTTGGCTGAGTTTTTGTTAATAGCAAATTTTCAAGTTTATGGTTTGATCCCTTAACTCTATTCTCAGAAATTAGGATTTTTTTCCCCTTAGGTTACGAATTCAACTTTATTTTCAGAAATTAGGATTTTGTTTGCCCTTAGCCTTAGGTTTCAAGATTAGAAATGACCAGCCAGTAGGAGAACAAGTAAGTTACTAATGTTTATAAATCCAGAAGGTAATACAGGGTAAGTAAAACAGATATTTCAAAATTGAATTCAAAAGCATGTATATCTTTCATATCGTTATTTTACTCGAAACTTGAATGAAGAAGGGAAAAGAATTAAAGAATTTTGTAACGTGATATGTTTAAAATGAATCAAGTGCTGTGTGCACCTTGAAGGGTTACTTTATTAGTTTGATCTGCATTCTGTAGTCTCGTGTACACCCATCAAGGTTGAAAATAGGTTTCTCAATAATTTGGAATAAGATTCTTTTTTTGTTCTAATTAATTTTTTCTAAGCATCAGCTTTAGGATTGTTTTTGGTTGGTAACCTGGTATTTGTCCAATGGTTCCTTTTCCTTTTTCCCAGATAGGAATCATCTTAAACTAGCAGCTTATTTCTTTGCAACTTCAAAATATGTCGAGTGGGGTGAGGAGGGTCTCACGTCAAGATATACAACTGGTAAGATGTTGAGATTGTTTGTTCTTCTCTTTTATATATTATTAGGAAGATTGACATTTTGCCACTGCTGGATGGTTCTGTGTAATGGAAATTCATGCGTAAATAATTTGTTTACCTCATCATCTCAAGTGCTACACTTATTAATGGTTGTGAAACATGGTATCATCAGTGTTGAGGTCGGGGTTTTATACTTGTTGCCCATTTCTAATAGTTTCCCTGTTATCTTTATAGATCAGCGATTCAGCTTTAGAGGATATAAATTCTAGATTATATTTGTTGACTGTTGAGGCTTTTCCCATCGCCTTAACCTTTAAGGCAAGGGGCTGGTCAACATTGTATTTAAATTTTTCCCATTTTCTTCTGGAGCATTGCATTTTGCACTAGCGTGATTGCTGTGCTGGCCTTTTTTTGTCCTGGTGTCAGTATTGACTTAGTGAGTTCTCCTTATATTGAATTCAGGTGCAAAATCTTATTGAGCGATGTCTTCAACTGTACATGAATCAGAAAGAAGTTGTTGAGACTCTTTTGGCTCAGGCAAAAATAGAACCTGGTTTCACAGAACTTGGTAACTGATCATTCTACTTCTATAGACTTACAATGTCGTATATTTCCATCGTTTTGTCCTCTGAAACTCTATGAATTCATGCATCCTGTGCACCTTAAGATGAATTTTGAGACCATTATTTCTGAGAATAATCACAACATTGCAAAATCTCATGTGAAAAGAATTTGCAATTGACATGACGTCCTTTTTTGAGAAAAAATATATTAAAGAATAAAGGAACAGTGTTAGAAGTTGAATGATTGGATTGTAAACTGATGTAGGACGGCAGAAGGGGTTCTAGTATAGGACTGCAGTTTAGGGTTTAGGGGACTGGATAGGATAGGGTTCATGAAGTGCTGGAAATAAGAAAAGAGAGGAAAGCGAAGGATGGAAAGACCTTGGAAGTCACAGCAAAGCTTCCCTAAGCGTCAGACCTAGGTCTAGTATCACATGATCCAAGAAAGCATAAAGTGCTTAGTTTTTTGTGAAGTAACTCTGGATATAATTTAAGGATTTATGTGCTTATATAGAGCTTTAGAAGTCGTATTCATTCTAGGATATGAAAACTGATTAGTACTCAAAAGTGATTATAGGACTTAAATAACTCCTGGGTCATTAAGGAAACCTAAATAGACTCAAAACGTAAATCCCCAGATAGATTTTGGAACCTCTAGCTTACCTGGACAAAAAAAACAAGAGGTTAACTAAATTAAGCTATACTCCTCCTAAGAACTTAGTAATGAATGTAGAACTACAGAGAATTATCAAAGAATCATAATTTAAAGTCTAGAACATTTTGTTATCACAATGGTGTGATGCCTATGCTTGTATTCATCATCATAATGTTTCTTGGTTTGTGTTGAATACCCTAGATTCTTATTGCTTATCCATCATCTAATTGATATGAGAACTGTAAATAGAAAACTTGAAATGATTGAGGGAGGAAAACATGTCACCATTCACTAAGCTAAACAGATATTCAGGATCACCTTCTCCACCTCTGTTTTCTAATCATTTTTTAATACAATAACAGATATAAAGTGATATCATTTTTGGTTGTCTGTTGGCTTATTTTCCTCTTTTATCAGTTTGGCAAAAGCTTGAAGAAGAGAATCGAGAATTCTTCAAGGCTTATTATCTCAGATTAATGGTGAAGCACCAAATAATTGAATTCAATAAGCTACTTGAACAACAGGTTCAGTTGATGCGTCAGATGCATTCTACTGGAATGGCTACCATGTCTACATCTAATGGATCCCACATACGAGCTAGTAAGGCTACTTTCATGTAGTTTCTCCCCATTTGAAGCTCATTTTCCATGAACATGTTGCGTTGCTTGCATTGATATTATCCCCAAGAAATCATCTACTTCTCAGAATCTCATCATTTGCATCTTATGATGTTTTCTTTTACAGTGCAACAAAATGAAGCATGTTACCCTCCAGATAGTACAGCACCAGCACTGAAGCAAGAAAACATGCACCATACTGTTGTTCCGAGTTTGTCAAATGTTTTCTCTAATGGAAGCACTACATTGCAGAGTGGTATGCATGCTGCCACTGAGATGCCTTCCCATACTGGGAGAATTGATACAACACGAACCCTGCTTTCAACTCAAAGCTCAAATGTCGGCATGACGCAGGGCATGATTGGTGGGATGATAAAAACGGAGCCTGGTTATTCAGGCAGTTCTCCTTACATGTTTGCCGCTGACGGGAATATCCTGGAACCTCGTCAAACAATTGCAGATGCATCTGTTGCATCATATGGCAGTGTTGAATCCAGCTCACAATCGCTAACTGAATCGCTTTTGGATGCTGACATTTCTTCATTTGGATTTTTAGGTCAAATACCTCGAAATTTTAGTCTTTCTGACCTTTCAGCAGAGTTTTCTCAGAGTTCAGGTCTCTTTCTCTCTCTGTATGTCTGTGTTACCTCTGTGTGTGTGTGTGTGTGTGTGTGTGATGTTTCTCCATGCATGTCTATAAAATGATTCTATACTGCTTCCCAAAGAAGAAAACATATGAATTTGAAAACACATGCTCCTTGCATCAGAATTCTGATGGTATGAGCACCAATCCCTAAAGTAGAATCTGTTTTGTCTACTTTCCAGATATACTGGTTAGCTATCCACGATCTCCCTTCTTGGCAGCAGATAATGACAGTTTTCTTGATCCGCATGATAGAGACCATCAAGGTGACGCTTCATTTATTATATATGGATGTATTTCAGTTTTTCTATTTCCTTTCCCTTTTTTTTTTTTGACAAAAAAAACTGTTGATACTTGAAGAGGTTGGTGACATTGTTTTATGACCTTGTATAGACAGCAAAGGACTGGAGACCATATCAGAAGGTTTGAGTTATGAAGGCTTTAGAAGCGATTAGCTTGTTGGTTCACAACTTCATTGGTAAGAACATAGCGTGTGCCTATATTTAAACAAACATGCTTAAAGTGATCTGCTTTTGTCGCTTTTGCATTACATGAACTGTAATGACTATGTAAGTAGGCAACAAATGATTGTTTATTCTAGTATGTGTTAAAGTCCCATGTCGGGGATGGGTTGTGTGTTCGTTATAAAGTTTTACTAGTCTAAAATATGTTTTGAAGTTGTTTTGCATTTGACGCTGCCTGTTAGAGCTGTCTTTCTAGGTATGTGAAACTCAATCATGCATCTTGATTTGCTTTTCTACTACTATTTTGAGTGTTTGTAGTACATAGAAAATGAACCTTCATATTTTGTTTCTTTTCTAATTTGTGATTTGTGTTGTCTTTTCCCCCATCATGCTGTTAATTTCCATTGGAAGTTCTTATGGGCCGATATTGGTCTTACAAACTAAAAATGATGTTACTAAAAGGATGCTGTGCTATTCGCCACTGAAGCAATGCCCATTAAGAAAAGCGCGCTTTAAGCGCATGATGCGTGCTCTTTAGATGAAGCGCAAAGTGCCTCCTCAACCAACAAAAAAAAGTCTTTCAAAATCTTTTTTTTTTTTTGAATTGGACCCATCGGTTCCCACAAAGAAAACCCTAGTCCTAGTCAAACAAATATAAAAGTTGAGTGGGGAAGTGGAGGAAACAATCTGTTGCTTATACCAGGAAAGAGAAAAAATAGAGAAGTGGAGGAGGCAAGCTGATGTAGGAGCAAGTAGAAGCTACAACCAAAGGGAGGACACACAAGGGAAGAAGAGAACCAGAGGGCGAAAAGTAGAAATGCAGGGGAAGATGCAAACCAAATTCTTATTTCATAAACTAAAGCTAACATAAGATATGAAGCCATTGGCATCTTAAAACCTAAAACTAAACCCTAGAATAATTAATATGGGAAACCAATATTTATTGATAGAACCCAGCAATTACTATTTTGGCTCATTATAAGATGATTTTGTGTTTTTTTAGGGATGTTAAGCGTATTCAGTAATAAAAACATGGAATATTTATATGCATTTATATGCTTTTATTACTATTTTGGCACAATATATGGATGACTTTGTGTTTTTTAGGGATGTTAAAGCTATTCAATCGTTGATTTTGGTATATTTTATGTCTAGAATTAGCTAGTTCACACATACTAAAGCTTATCTATAGTGTAGGGCTTTGCTTCATTGAAGCATGCGCTTTCACTTTGTGCTTTGTGCTTTGCAAACCCTTACCACTTTAGTGCACTTTTTGCTTTTTAAAACCTTAGGTGTATTTATACCATGAAGTGTCAATTGCTTTTTTGTTTGTGCATCTCACAGGCAAGAACTTCTCTTCGTATTTTAAGTTGCAAACGGCTGCTTTGCTGCAATCAAACTAAAGACTGTTTTTTAGCTTTCTGCTGAAGAATTGTTTTTAAGCTTTCTGCTTAAGAAATAGTAAAATCTCTTTAGCCAAGATTGTTTCAGGGGGAGTGAAACTGAGAACTATGAATGATGCCCTGCTCATGTTTTGGTCAAGAAATAGAAAAAAGCAGCTGCACCAGAGTCTGGCTCTCTTCCTCTGCCCAAGCCAAATACCAAAATTTTCTGCTTGAGCTCCTTATCTGAACAATTTTGTTTTTGGTCCTAGTCATTATCTAGAGAGCACCTGCTTTATGGTTTTTCCATTAAGTTCCTCGCCAAAGCTGTTTAGTGAATGTAAGCATTAAAAAGATGCTTTTTTCCTTACCACTAAATCCCTGCTCCTCCACGTTGCCTTTGCAGGTCTGGCAGCTGGGAACTTCTGTATATAGCATGCTTGTAATGAACCTGAAGATTGGTATAAGATTGTTGTGTTGGATTTGGCATCCCAAAAGTGGACGGGAGTAAAATGGTTCAGGGGGTAAGAAAATAAGGTTCAGAGTTATTGAAGCAGATCATCATGTTGTAGTTTTGTGGCTTGTTGTGGTCTTGTGTTCCCTGCAATGTTAATAGATGTAGACGTTGATAATGTAACAATTTTCTGTGTGTTGTTTGTTGTTTGGATCTTCCAAGAAAGATTTCCTCTGTACCGTCTCCGAAACACTGATGCTATGATCCGCATAACTAACAATATAATTGGTTTTCAATAAAAGAAATATTAGTGCGTGGCCAGGATATTGCATTGCGAATCATCAAGTCGCAGTGCGGTTACTTGATTGTAAACTTGTAGACAGAGCTGGTAAAAACAAGATCAATGCAATTGGCAACGCTGTAACACTAACCATCACAGTCACAGCGCTGCAATTGCGGGACAAGGGAACGGAACGAGAGGTTTGTGATCTGTAATGGAGAGAAATCCATGAATCAGTGAGACCGAGATTCGTTGATGAAATCTGGATGTGAAGAAATTGTTTAACTGGTCTTGAACGAAGAGGCTATAGATGGAGAAGGATTTTCCCAGATCTGGAGGTGTGGTTCTTGCCTTTATGTGGTAAGCAATAAGGTCGATTGCCCGCCACATCAGCTCACAAGGGTTGGGTTGGGGACTGAGCTTTCCTCCATTATTTTCTTATAGGACAAAGCTATTGAAACATCTCCATTGTCCATCCCTAAGGAAGACGGGGTGCTCGACATCGAGATCGTATTTGTACCTAAAGTGGTACCGGTTATTACCGCCAAATCAGGCTTGTCATTGCTCTTCCCATAGACTGCGCCAATGCTGGTTCCCAACTTGCAAGGCAAGGTTGATGATTGAGCTCAGGTATGAGGAGGCAAGGTTTGGTCTAGATAATAGTTCTCCAAGCTCTTTAGCTCTAATCCTTGATAGAAGTGGTTGTGCACCTTCAAGACTATCCGATATTTAAGTCAAAACAGGCTCTAAGGTGATTTAAGTGTGCTATATGTGGAATTGGATTGAGTTTAATGAAAGAAGGATGAGAAATTATAGGTTTGGGATTATATGGCTCTCTCTGAATTTTTCCGTGTGAGTTATGTGTAAGTGGGTTTGGTCTTTCATGGACTTGGTAGTGTGGCCTTTTCACCACATAAGGGATAGGGTAAGTTAAGAGTGTTCCAATGAATGTTTGGGGAATCTATTCAGTTGTGACATGCCCTAGGTCAACTAGTAGCTGATAGGTCCTTGTCACCTTCTAACATTTTTCAGGTCACAGGGTGAAATTTAATGTGTCAAATTTGTGTTCTAGAAAAAGGCTGAAATCTAATAAACAAGAAAGTCAGTTTTGGTCCATGTCCAAGGCTTCATATTAGGAAGAATATCTTTTTCCCACTGGAAAGATGGCCAACCCCTTCCATTGATAGTAAGTAAGATCAAAGAACATTTTAAGAACATAGGCTTCTTTTATCTTGGACGATAGTAATTCTTTTTTGTCATTTAGGGTTTTTTCTTGCTTTTCGATGTTATCAAGTTCAAATTTTCAAGTTGCCAAGATAGTTTGCATAGTTAAATTATTGTTACTTTTAAGTGTTGGTTATTATTTTCTCTCCCCCCCTTTTTTGTAGGTAATTTCATAATGTGAGTTAATTCATGAGGTCACACATGTGGTATTGTCCCCATTGATCGGAGTCGTACAGTTTTGTCCTTTTGGAAAATGTGCCTCATGTGGGAGATAAGTGCTTGGGCTATATGAAACTCTCAAGTCCTTTGTATCCATCTTTATGGGAAAGCCTCTAGAATCAACATATGGGGAGCTATGATGATACTATAACTATCCCATGGGGTCAAGATGAGGGGCTTGAGTGCTTAATTTAGCCATGTACCTCTCTCCCATGTGAGGAGCCTCTTAAAGGACAAGAGTGTGTGGACCTTCATTCTAAAGCAAACAATACGTCTCAGGAGCTTCTAAAGCCTTTTAAGAGATGGGCGTTAAGTGATAAGCACCTGATTGGCTATGAGCACCTGCTCTGTTAGGTGACAATCGACCACTAAGGGATAAGCACTTGGTTTGATAAGTGGCAATTGAGCACTACCTCACACATTGTAAACTGTTATGTGAGCCATACCTCTAGAGAGACTTGAGCCAAACATGTGTAACCCTTCTAAGGATTCCAAAGAATGTTTTACATTCCAAAACCTGTAAATACTTTTCTTTACTCTCATTTTAGACATTCAGTTCCCATATTTATCACTATCAATTTCACAAACTTTATCACTAACTTAGGCATTGGAGTTCCTTGCAGGTGCACGGCTTCCCGCACTGGTGGTCAGGACTAAGTAGAAGTTCAAAGCAATCAGATGGTAGCATTTTCCCTTACCTCATATAGTTCAGAGCTCATTGCAAACCCCCACTTAGAAATTCAGTACTTAACATTGGCACCGACTGTGGGAAAGGTGATGAAAAGCCCATTGGACAACATACTAGAGGGGTTATTGTTTATGCTTTATTCCTTTATGCTAACATTATTGCTACTTACATGAATTCAAACACGGCCTACAGTATCACCTCATCCTATAGGACCAATTTGGCCTACAAGCCACTTTGTCCTACGGGACCAACTCAGCCACCAAGTCACCTCATCCTATAGGATCAACTTGGTCCATGGGTTAGCTCATCCTACAAGACCAACTAACAAATAGGTTAATTTGACCTTTGGACCAACACAGCCCTTGGCTCACCTTGCCCTATGGGATCAACTCGACCTATGAGCCACCTTATCCTCCAGGACAAATACGGCCTATGGGTCGCCTTATCCTATTGGACCAACATGGCCTATAGGTCATCTCGCCCTATGGAACCAACTCGGCCTTAGGTCACTTTCTCTTATTGGACAATCTTGGCCTGCGTGTCAACTAGTCCTTTGTGACCAACTTGGCCTATGGGTCACCTCGTTAACCAACTTGGCTTTTGGGTCACCTCTTTCGAGAACAACTGAACCTCTAAGTTATCTTTGTCCTTTATGACCAATTTAGCCTACGAGGCACCTCGTCTTACGGTACCAACTAGGCCTACAAGTCACCTCATCCTATGGGATCAACTCAACCTTCAAGTTACTCCATCGTATGGGACCAACTTTGGCCATGAGTTACATCATCCTATTGGACCAGCTGGGCTCACGAGTCACCTCGTACTTCCAAACCAATTTGGCCATTGGGTTACTTGTCAAACGTGACCAACTTGGCCTACAGGTCACCTCATCCTCTACGACCAACTCGGCATATGGGTCACCTTATCCTATAGGATTGACACAACATATAAGTCACATAATCTTACAGGACCAACTTGGCTTTTAGGTCACCTTGTCCTAGGGGACTAGCTCAACCTCCAAGTTACCTCGTCCTACGTAACCAACTCAGCCTATGGGGTCGCCTATCCTTCAAGACCAACTCAGCCTCTGGCTCACCTCATCCTTCATGACTAACTCGCTTATTGGTCACATCATCCTTTGAGACCAACATGGCCTATAGGTCATCTCATTCTACGGGACCAGCATGGCCTACGAGTCACGCTGTCCTAAGGGACCAACTTAACCTCCGAGTTACCTTATCCTATGAGTCTAACTCGGCTGATAGTTCACCTCATCTTAAGTGACAAACTCGGCTTCTTTGTCACCTTATCCTATGAGACCAACTTGATCTTTATTTCACCTTGTTATACAGGACCAACTTGGCCTAAGGGTCACCTCATCCTACGAGACTAACATGTCCTGTTGGACTAGCTTATCATACAGGACAACTTGGCTTAGCCTTCCGGCCTCTTATGAAGACCCCCGATGTAAGGGCATCACCTTATCCTATGAGACCAACTCAGCCTACTAGTCATGTCATTATAGGAATAATTGATGAGCACGTTCTCTGCTAAATGGTGGCCAAGCATATGCCTCAGCTAATGAGATCTTCTGAAAACCACCCACTTACTAGAAATGATGGTCCCACATGCCCACATCCTCTTTTCAATCCCTTTGCCTACTAGGGGAGCTATGATCATATGAGGTTTGGACGAAGGGTTTGAGTGCTTAATAAAGCACAAGCCATTCCCTTTCATGTGAGGTGCCTTTTAGGCAAAACTATGCAAATCATCATGCCAAAGCAAACAATACCTCACGTGAACTCCTAAAGCCCTTTAAATGATGGGCACCTACTCAACTAGGTGACAACCGAACACCAAGTGATGAGCACCTGGCCAGCTAGGTGACAGCCAAGCCCTAAATGATGAGCATCTTGTTGGTTAAGAGCACTTGCTTGGCTAGGTGACAGCCAAGCACTAATGAACACCTAATCGGCTAGAAGGGCATTTGTTGAGTACTTCGCACATGGAAAACCGTTATGTGTGCCTAACCCCTGGAGATACTCAATTCATGTGTTACTCTTCCAAGGATTTAGGGAATGCCATACATTCCCAAGCCTATAAACACCATTTTCTCCTCTCATTTTAGACATTCAATTCCTATATTTATAACTCTCAATTTCATAGATCTCTCTAACTTAGGCATCGAAGTCTCTTGCTGGTGCATGGCCTTCATGCTGGAGGACAGAAACAAGGAGAAGCTCAGAGCAATTAGATCGCAGCCCTCTTCCTCAACTCGAAGCTCAGAGCTTGGAGCCCGTCCCAGAACCCCCACCTGACAAATTTGGGGCTTAACTACATAGTTATCAGTATTGATTACCATAAGGCTTGCCCATGGCAAACCAAACAGTACCCACATCTTGGTATGGGTAACAATTGCCATCGTGGGTGATTGGAATATAAACTCTCTTTAAATTAAATTTATTTGAAACATTCATTTTTGTAACTCAAGGACAATTGGACATGAATTTACAAATTTGGAGGTTTTTGTTTGAGAATCGACTTCAATTTATGGGCCAAAAAGTCACATTTTATATAGTTGATAGCAATTTGAGTGCCAACTGTCTTCCAAGAGTTAAGCCTTGAGATTTTATGAGTATCCCTTAATCTATAAAATGAAGATATCCCAAGAATTAATATAAGTCTTTCACAACAACCAAACCTTGATCTAATGCCTAAAATTTATGTTTATAATTATAAAAAAACACTTAAGATTTAATCTTCCACTTTCCCTTAGGCCTCTTTCTTTTATGTATAAAAAAAATGTGTCTTTCACATGTTAAAAATTTTTGGTTAATACCAAACAAAATCTCCCCTAAATATTAGTAAGTTGATCGATTTACATATGTTCTCCCGTTAAGACATTAGAAATTGCCACCTGAGCTGAAAAAGAAAAAAGCGTATTCAAAGTTACTTTTTGAACTTTAGGTGAGAATACACTTACCCCTCTAAGGTTTGGAAATATACATTTATTTCCCTATTTTTTATTATAGTAATTTCAAGTTATTCAGTATTTTTTATAATAATTAACACTTAAAATATTATTTTTCTTGGAAAAGTACCAAATTGCCCACTAATGTTTGGCTCATGGACTGGATCACCCACTGAAATTTTCTTTGGTATTAATACTAACAGTAACATATCTGATACCAGACATGTAGACTAGTGTCATAGTTTGGGACCAAATATGCCACCAATTGTTAATACCAAACTTTAAGTTTGAGAAGTTGTTAGTTTTGAAATCTTAGGGTACTAATATAATTTTTAACAAAACTTTAGAAACTTCATATAATTTACCATTTTTATTTTTTTTTTGTGTATTGATCTGAGCCATCACATCCACCTAATCTGAATCTACCACTGAGTGATTAAAAATACATCAGAATAAAATGACGAATTTGAATTTCATTTCTAGCAGATCTGATGACAGATATGGTAGCTGGCGCACAAAAAATAAATAAATAAATAAATTACATAAACGTCCTAAAATTTATTAAAAGTTACATTAGTATCCTTAGATTTCAAAGCCATCAACTTTTCACTTATACCTCAATTGGTGGCATTTTTGGTCCCAAGCTATAGTATTCGTGGTATATGTGGTCCCAACTAGAACATTAGGGGCAAATGTCGGTACTAGAGAAAACTTTAGTTGACAACCTGATCTAGGAGCCAAATACTAGTGGGAAATTTGGCATTTTCCCCCATTTTTCATTTATTGAGAGTAAAATTTATAATTTAAATTGTTGATTAACTATAAAAAAATTATAAAGATTGAATTTTTTTTTATAAATATCCCATTTAATGTAAAAACATTTACTGCACAGTTTAAACTAAAATTTCAGACATTAATGTGGGACAATGAAAAAAAATGGGTCCAAAATATAGATTTCCAAATCTCAAAGGTATAACTGTGAATATCAGTAATTTGGACTAATGGATAATTGATGACATTAAAAAAGCAAAGGATAAGTGTACATTTCTAAATCTCAGGGTGTAAGTGTAATATCATCTAAGTTTAGGGGTAATTTGTACAAAATCCAAGAAGAAAAGGTTTAATTGAATCGAATTTTTTATATTTCTTTTGCGCAACCTGACTTCGGAAACAGCTTATTGGTTCGGTTCTTGCCACCACAGGGCACTTCCCTTATGCTAGAAACAGGGGTTGCCCTGTTCGTTATCGCCAACGTCCTTGCTTTAACTCTTTGCAGAAGCGAGGCATTTCTAAGGATCGTCTTCTGGCTTTCTATCAAGCTCTTGGGCCACTCCTGGTCAGTTTAGCAACTAACTATTTTAGTCGCTAAGCACCTTTTCCGGGACTTGGTAGTGACCGGCGAGAAACTAATTTTTGTGACAATTCAATTTTTTGTTGCCCTTTTGGTCAAGTATTCACATTTCTCTTGTAGTGACTAAGAACCAGTAACAGAAACTATAAATCAGAACAAGACATTTATGGGCAAGAAGTATACACCTAAATACTAGAAGTATATACCTATATTTATCTAATAGATATTTAAGGACTAAAAGTATAAACATATGGAATACAAGTAGACACCTATCGGTTAGAAGCAGACATATATACATAGATTGATGTAGATAAAAAATTTGAAATCTATTAGTTATCAATTACGACATATCAATAATAGAGAATGCTGATATGAATAACTAGAACATTTTTTTCGTTCTTTTACATAATATATGATCAAAGAGGAAAAATTGCAAATGACACTATTTTAAGAATCCAATATAAGTTCACAATGTCCAGTTATGAGTTTGTTGCGTTTAATTCTACATGTGAGATGCCTAGCTTTTTGCATGTAGTGTACAAATCTGTGCATCTAATGTTTATTTCGTGTATGAGATATCTAGTTTTGTGTATGAAATGTCAAATTATATTTGCATGATGTCTTGTTAAATTAAGAATTGTTTCAAGTTAAACATGGTATAAGAAATGGTAACTAATTTGGATTCCAAAAAAATGAAGAACCATAAAAATATTACAGGATATATTTTTTTTCACATAAAAATTCTAAAAACTGACATGATTATCTCTCAAAGAAATGTAAAATTTGAATAAAAAACTGTCTTATCCTCATTACTTATAAAAATGACATACAAATATTCAAACATAAAAAATAGACACTCGAACATCTGAAACAGATACCCTCAAACGAGTGTAAGACACATTGAGGCAAACATTCTTAATCCAATGTTAGACACCTTAAAACCAACGGGCTTATTATTTCGTTTGGCGTATGTCGGCTACTGATGAAGGTAATACTACCTCCTTAAAAGTGTAGGGACTTTTGTGCTCCAAAGTCGTATTGGTTGAGAAAATTTTGTGTTGTGTTTTAACAAACAGATTTAGTTATGTCAAAAAACGCAAAAGGGAAAAAAGCATATATTTCATTTCTGTACAAAGAAGCCAAGATATCATATATATCAACATATGCTAATGTTCAAAAGTGTATTCCGGAGTAATATTTTTATATTCGGATTATGGTTAATGAAATCACATTTCGTAGAAAAGAATTTAAATCATATTTAGTTCATAAATTTCCAGTTACTATTTAATGTAGCTTTATAATTTATAGAAATATTAATTACACAACAACTCATTCTATTTGTTTGATGTCCCGGCATTCTTGCTTCTTTCCCAATATATTTGTGGTGAGTTTGCATATTTTCTCATGCTTTTCACTTGATACATCCGTTGCTTCCCTTTCATTTCCCATTTTGTTTTCCATTTCAAAAAAAAAAAAAATGTGTTGCGTGTCTTTAATTGATAGGTGCATTTTTTTTCACAAGAAAACAAATATTTTATTTTTGTTTTAGGTTATCACTATTACGTAATGACATGTCTTTTGACATACAAATTTTATTAATAGAAAAAGCCAAATGCCACTTTCAACAAAACAAAGGCCAAATATAACATAAAATGAAGTGAAAACACAAGCACTAGTATGTGCTTAACAGCAAAATGAGGCTAATACAAACTAATCAAGCAATGAAAACAGAAATCTTAGTTCCCGTTTATTCATAGAATTTTTATTTTCTTTTTGCTGCCAAAACTGAGATTTCTCTTCATTCTTTGTTTTCCTTAACTTCATATATATGCTTGGTTTCTCATAAGATATAAGCAATGCATTAGAAAAGACATTGCCCACATGAAAAATCTCTTAAAAAAATTATAAAGTGAACAAAAATTCCTAATGTACTACAAGAATCATATAATCACGTGCATATAAATTAATAAAAGCATGTTGGATGCCTAATTAAGCGGGCAAAAAAGGATCCAAATTGGTGACAAATTTTATATGCGGTGGCTAATTTGAGGTCTCGTCCATGTTGAAAAAGAGAGCTTCTGTATATTTATTTTCTAGTTCTGTGGAAGCTGCCGATAACTGCGGCCTTGCTCTTCGACTACGTTTGAGTCATTCTCCCGCGATTGGAATATTTAAACAAACAAGTTTTGGGACTCTAGGGGCGCCGAACGCAAAGGCAATACAACGCGTTTAAACTTTTTCACAAAAAGATGTTTCATTCTAACTAAGAATAATTTAAACGATATCTTATAAATTAATGACAACATAATATTCTAAAAATCAATAGAAATATAAAATTAACTACTAAAATACTGTTCATTCCTACAATACCAAATAAAAGGAAGAGAGTCGGATCAAGTTGAATATTGTACATAGACTAAAATAAATCTAGAGTAGAGAACTCACCAATAACTGAAATAAAGCTCAGATCACTAATAATAACGAAACAGTGTTGGAGGCAACTAGACATCTAGAACCTAAAAAAGACTATGAATAAAAACAAAAATATGACCCATAAAACATTAAAAAGAAATAAGGCCTAAATACCTTTTCATCCCTCAACTTTGCCAACTCAAACCTTTTATCTCCTGAACGTTGACTTGGGCTCACTCGCCCCTTAAACTTGGAACTTGGTACCTTTTACCTTCTTGGTCCACTTAAATGGCTGTGTAAGTTATACGGAGGACTGAAATGAAGATAAAAAAAAAAGATGAATGACTAGCTAACCAATAACTGGAACAAAGCTCAGATCAAACTAATAATAACCAAACAATGTTGGAAGTAACCAGAAATCTGGAGCCTAAAAAAGACTATGACTAAAAACAAAAATATGACCCATAAAACCTAAAAAAGAAATAAGGCCTAGAAACCCTTTCACCCTTGAACTTTGACAACTCAAACCTTTTATCTCTTGATCATTGACTTGGTACCTTTTACCTTCTTTGGTCCACTTACATGGATGTGTAAGTTATATGGAGGACTGAAACGAAGAAAAAAAAAAGATGAATGATTAGCTAACCATTTGACTTTGACTTTTATATTATTTTAATTATCTGCTTCAATATTCTCAATTCGAGTAATTAAGGGAACTACTAACTCTGTATAATCTACATGATCCAACTAACATTCTGCATCGAAATATGATTTATTTAATTTTAATACTTAACTCGTTCATAGAAAAATGACTAATTTGTCCTTTATCTTCCCTTTTATGTTCCTTTCAGTCCTCATATGGCCTAAACAATCATTTAAGTGGACTGAGGGGGTAAATTCTAAAGTTTGAGGGGTAAGTGAACTTGGGTCAAAGTTCAAGAGCTAAAGGTCTAAATTGGAAAAGTTTAGGGAGTGAAATGGGTTTTAGGCAAAAAATAAGACTGATTTTATTCGATGCAATTACCTCCATATTTGTTGAAAAGCATTCATACACCATAGTAGGGCCAAAATTATAGTGAACTTAAAACCTACATCCATCTCTCCCTGCCTCTAATTGAAGATCTACCCTATAAAAGTCTCAAATAGCTTATGAACACCAGGATTTGAAAAAGATTGCATCTACCATTAAATTTGATACATAACGTCATATGAGGTCAATTAAGCAATAAGGGAAATGAAAGAGAACCGGCCAGATCTGGACCGAAGTTTGAATTTGGTCGGAAATAATAGATGAAAATGGGAAAAATGGTAGATGAAAGACTTTGAGAGAAAAAGAGAGTTAGGTGGCTAGGTTTAATGGGTTTAAACTTTAAGCAAACAATAATTAAACAAATTTAGCTGTACTTAGTAGCCTAAGATTGTAATTAAACAAAACATGAAAGGAGGAAAAATTCCACGAAAAAGTTGATTACATAAAATTTCCATTGACATTTTTCTAAGTGTAAATGTGCCATCATTGTTATTAAAATAGAATGAATTTGCCATCATATTTTGAAAGTTACAAATCAACCAAATGGCACCAACCTTCTCCTTATGGCATCAATGTCACCACATCAATAGGGTATGAATAGGTGTATCTAAGCATAGGGAACAAAAGCCCTAACCCGGAGACAACTTGAAATCCTTTGGCTTGGGTATGAATAGTGATGGGAAATGCCTAAGGATGGTGGCGCGGTGTGGGCTAAGTATAAGGATAGCCTCGTAGGACCATTGGTGGAGGCTAGGTTGGCATCTGGAGGCATCAGGCAATAATGGCGAAGCTTCAGGGATGGCAACGACAGGGTGAAAAGTTTAGAGTTTCTAGGGAGATAAGTGGTGAGGCAAGGGCCAAAACTATAGTTTCTCCTTTTCTTGAAAATACTTAGGCTTTTGCTAGTTTTCTAGCCTTTTCTCTTTTTTTTCTTCCAAATACTGACTCCCTATTTATAGCAGGTGAATTAGAGACGTAATTAACAAATTTTTTTGGGGATTAAATCTCATCAAAATTAGATTTGAAAAGATTTGAATCTCTTTGGATATAATCCAACAAAACTCTTAGATTATTGTTTAGGTCCCCAATTTTTCATGAACTTTTAATCTAACCCAATACTTCCAAGATTTGTCATATTATCCCAAAACTTTATGAAAATGATAGATTTTACCCAAAATTTCACAAATTTGCCAAGTTTGCTTGAAACTTATTAGGAGTTGGTAGAGATCTTTCTAAAAACTCTCAATTCACATCCAAACTTTTTTTTTTTGGTCTAAACTGACCCAAAAAGTCCTTTAGAACTTATTAGTACCTAAATTAAATTAATTCCTATTTTGACCCTAAATGATCATTCTAAATTCCTAAAAATTTATAATATGAAATAACAATGTAATCTGAATGCACCCAATTCTATCAACTCCTAAGTTTTAAAATGACTATATTGACCCAAATGTTCAAACAAATGATCAAATTGCCCTAAAAAAATGCTCCTAAACTAATTTTTTTCTAATTTAGAGCCAAATTAAAATTAGTGTCTAAAAAAAATTGGGTCATAACAACAAGAGAAAAAAAAAAGACAAATCAAGAAGTTCCACTGAAAATAATCAAAAGAAATATAAAGGACTAAAAAAAGGATGATAGTAGTGATGATGAACAAGCAAATGTAGCTGATGAGTTCAACATTATTCATAAAGATGATATTGTCAATCTTATAACCCAAGATACTACTTAGGTGATTGACAATAATGCTACCATTCATGTCATATCTTGGAAAGAATTCTTTTCATCTAACATGCCAGGTAACTTGAGTGTGTTGTGATAATGGGAAATAAGGGCTTTTCATAAGTTATAGGCAAAAGAGGTGTTTTTTATGAGACTAAGAATGGTGCACATTTAGTCCTAAAGGATGTCAAACACATTCTAGATTTGTAGCTGAATCTGATTTCTACATGCATACTTGATGATGAAGATTACTACAACATCTTCTTTAATGGTTAGTTGAAGCTTACTAAAGAATCATTGATGGTGGCCAGAGGAACAAAGTACTCAAAATTGTACACTGCAGGCAAAGACTCCTAGAATGTTGTGAATACAATAGAGAATGAAAGTACAGTAGAGTTATGGTATAATCAACTAGATCATATGAGTGAGAAAAACATTACTTGTCTAGTCAAGAAGAATAAGTTACCTGGATTAGATCAGGCCCATTCAAAGAAATGTGTTGATTGTCTAACAAGACAGCAAAATAGAGTGGATTTTAAGAGTTTCCCTTCTTCTAAAATAAAGAATGTATTATATCTGGTACACTTAAATCTATATGGACTAATGCTAAAGCCATTTAGTGGTGCTTGATACTTTTTTTTTTTTTACTTTAATTGATTATCATTCTCAGAAGGCATGAGACTATACTCTAAAATAAAAAAATATCTAATTTTAATGTTTTCAAGCATATTTCAAACCCTGGTTGAGAAGCAAACCGACAAAAAGATGAAGTGCATTCAAAACATAATGGTAGGCAATACATTGGACCATTTAATGCTTACTACAAAAAAGCATGAACCTTGACATTAGAAAACACCATTATATTTTCAATAGAGAGAGTGAAATGTTTACTTTAACATGCAATGTTGCCTCAAGTTTTTTCAGTGAAGAGTTCCTGACAGGTTTCCATTTAATCATTTTCATGTATTCTTCTATAACATAATGTTCCAAAAAGAGCATGGTCAGGAAAAGATATCTTTTATGACCATCTATTGGTGTTTGACTATGAATATTAAGTGAATATCCCAAAGGATAAAAGGTCTAAATTTGATGTCAAGACATGACAATATATATTTATTGGCTATGGCCAAGTTAGTTTACCAGTATATTTTATGCTCCAATTTTAAAGAGATTTATCAAAAACCATGATTTTATGTTTGTTGAAGATTAAACCATCAAAAATATTAAAATACTATTAAGGGTTAATCTATAATGGGTAATTGATGAAATAGTAACCCTATCAATTAGCCATTTTTTAACTGGGAATTAAGGTCAGAATGACCACTCCATTGATTGGCCAATGTTTAACCAGGAATTAAGGTCGGAATGACCACTACTTGTACATGCTTGCTATTTGTTTAAGTTGATTTATTACTTTTCAAAATATGGTGGCAAGTTTTTTTTTAATAATGTTGATATCATGTTTACCCTTGCAAAAACTTGGTGGTCAAATTTTAGGTTGTAATTTTGTGACTTCTCTTAAGCATAAACAATAACAAATAAATCCCTTTGTTCCGAGAAATGAAGGTGATTTTGGATGTGATCTCTTTTATGTACTCCCAAAGCCTCTATTATATTGCTATCATCTCTGATTGTTCTTAAGCTTAGCTTAAATAGCAAGATTCTCCCCCTTATTGCTCAAGTTAGAGGCAATGGTAAGGTAAATTTAAATGCTAATTTCCTCATTTGGGCACTTCAAGATTTTAGTGGTCAAGAGACAAGTTATTAACTCTACTCACTTGTTGGCTTTTAGGTGCTCAAGTCCCTTTTATCGTATCCTTCTTGCATTTTTATTCCTTTTTGTGTATAAAAAAAAAAGCAAACAAATCTACATTGAACTAAGAATGAAGTAGTTGACAATGTTATAGATTAAAATGTTCAGGATCAAATCATGACATTATTAAGAATGAGAATATCTTCTATTATGTATCTTAATTAGATTATTGGGTGTCCTTTGAACTGACAAAAAGTATCGAATATAACTAAAATTACAAAGTCCAATTAGTTTTTAGTTGTTAATTAGTTGTCGTTACAATTGTTTTCTAGGTAAAATTTGTTTGTCATATCTAACTTTTTTGTATTCTCTTAGATGGGCCCTTAACTTTCATTTTGTTTTTTTAAAGTCTCTAACGTACCAAATCATGTCTCAATTATCGTCTTTCCGTTAGTTTCATGGTTAAATTTGATAAAATTCAGTGAAAAATGATAGCTTTGTCCTTTACATCACTTTTCTCCCACCCAAAGCACCCTCAAGCATAAAAAGTTACATATCCTTCCTCTCATAATCTTGTATACTCACTGTGCACCAACTTTCACCTTCACCCCTCATTGTCCCTATCATCCACAACCTTTTCAAAACCTTCTATATCAGTCTTGGCATGCCTTCTCTCACCTAATCATCTTCATTGCTGACCTCTTTCTCTCCCACCAGACCTTGCCCCAAAACGATGTCATCTTCATCGGCCACCCTAAAGCTAGGGATATTCACAACATCCTCTCCTGTGACCATCACACCACCAACTCTATCTCATATAGCCCCATCTAATAGTTCTTCTTTTGTAATCTCACTACCAAAATGCTCCACCCCTCTTGAGTCATATCATACTCACATGCCCGCAAGTGGGTACTCGGAATTCTCATCAATTGCTTGGATCCATAGGCCAAAACCGGGGAACCTGTTTGCATTTTGAATCACTTTCGGTACTCAATGTTTTGCTAGCTGGTGATGATGTGCTTTGATGACAAGCTCAGTCAATATCAAATTAAGCAAATTAAGGAAGTTTAGTGGTGACTACTTCTAAGTTTTGGTTTGTTTAGCATGCTTAATATCTAGCCTAGATTCACTAAAATTCTCTTCTATAGTCATTGGCAGGAGTTTTTAAAATGTCACAAAGATCAGAAAAACATCTTGAGCCTGTTGATCCGAGCTAGATTGAAAGTGCAAAAAGAAAGATAGAACAACAATGATGACTATATTTAGGTTTTCGATGATACACTGCTAGGTTCAAGCACCATGGGCTCTGCCTCCATGGTAGGAGTGAAGACCTGGAAGGTAGTTTGAGTATGGATTGTGAAGAGCTAGGTAGGAGTTGGCAGATAGTGGGTATACAAGGATTAAGAGATGGGAGATATGTAACTTTGAATGCTTAAGAGTGCTTGATTGGGGAAAATGAGATGTAGGGGCCAAAGTTATCATTTTTCACTGATTTTGGTCAAATTTAATTGTGAAAACTGACTGAACGACGATGATTGAGACATGATTTGCTATGTTGGGGTTAAGAGGATGAAATGAAGGTTAAGGATTCATTTAGGAAAACACATAAAAAGATTAGGAATGATAAATGAATTTTACCTGAACTTGAACCTGAACCCAACCAGACATGGTGGGTTAGAGTTTGATTAAAGAGTGAGAAAATATAATTTGAGCTAACCTGAACTTGACCTATTTTAAAAAAAAAAAGAAAAAAGAAAAAAGGTGTTAGTTCGGGCCCAACCCAAATAAACCCAAAATCCTAACTCAATTCCTAGGCCCAGCCCATCTCAGCCTAACCTATAAATTATCCCTAACACTAACTAACTCCCCAACCACACTCACACATGGACATGACAAACAATAGACCCTAGCCCCTCTCACCTTTAGTGCTTTATGCCTTGCCCTTGCCCTTCCCTGCCCCTTTACCATCATTCCGTCTTAACTGACCCTAGTCCCACTTAGGGATGTCAATGGATGTCCAATTCGACAGGCATCTAGTTGTATTCAATCCAATGGGTCAAGTTTTTTAGCAATTGACCAGGTTTAGGTTAGATATGGTTTTTCTTTTTCCACCCGCCATCGAGTTTGGGTTGGATGCGAGTTTAAGGTTTACTTGCCCCATATTTGACCCATATATATGTGTGTACGCGTATGTATAATATATTAGTATTAGTTATGTGATGAAAATAATAGTATAATAGATAAGTTATATGGAATTAAAAACAGACATAGGTTGCTTTAATAGATAAGGTATAATAAATGTTTTTAACAGTAACAAATGTAAGATTAGACATGACATGACTCAATAAAATTGTAGTTGTGGAGGTGTGGTTGGTAAATGAGTTTTACTCGACCCAACTCATCTAAAAATGGGTAGGATATGGATGTAAAAATTATCCACCTAATGGGTTATGGGTAAGATATAGGTAAAGTGTTCAAGGTCACGGGTAAGATATGAGAACACCCTCATCCAACCCAAATCCAACCCATTGACATCCCTAGTCCCGCCCTACCTCACCACCAACTCAATTAGCTAAAGACAACATCGAAAAGTGTGAGATTGATGATACAAAGCCAATTGAGTGGAAAGAGGGAGGAGATGGGGTTATCGGGAGAGAAAGGGGGCGGGGGGCGGTTGGAGAGTTCAGTGTTATTGGTAAAAGGGGAGTGTAGGAGACAAAGTGGTAGAGAAGAGCTAGCAATGGCGACAAGTTTCAATCTAAACTGACCCAACCTAACTTTAACCCAATTTTTTCATATTAGGGTCGGGTCGTGTTAGCTGTCCAATTCAGTTTGGATAGGGACATGAAATCGCAGCCATGCATGGTGCCTAAAATTTTGGGTTTGGGCCTAAACCCAACCCGATCACATAAACCATAAATCCTAACTACATCCACGCACTTATACAATCGCTGGAACTTTTCTTGAGAAAGAGTAAACGAGTAAATGGCTCATTTTTATATTCCTCATCAAGTAAACGAGTTGGATGTTACGGAATCAATAAGCGTGAAAATAAATATCAAAGGAATTTCGGGATTAAAAGGTTGTTGGCAAACGACATGAATCTTGTTTCTCACCTCAGTTCTGTTTTTGTGAAAAATGGGTTAGACTTGGACCATCGCTCTCTACAAGTAGAAACAAGCAATTCTGCACGAGAAATCGGCATCACATGAAACGGTAGTTCTATGTTTGTACTCTTACATTGCACGTGTTATTTTCATTAAAATTCAGCACACAAACATACAAGAATTGCTCTCGCTAGAATTCCCATACTCATACAACATGTACAGGGGGCTGGACATATCGGCAGAGAAATATGGTCGACTTAGTTCTAGTCACCAAGTAGAGTGGCACTTAGGGGCAGCATAAACACAAAGTATCCGACTAAAATGCCATACCTATGGCTGATCCACTTGTCTTTGATGAGCTAGGAGAGTTCCAAGTGCTTGCCCTTTTATTCACAAGTCATCCATGCTACTGCGGATTGGGAGGGCGACTGTTGGCTGCAGAAACACGGGATCCCCACTCCAATAGCTCTTTGCTTGTGTCATCTTTGTGCACAAAAACTTCAATGAAGCATAATGAATCTTTATTCACTTCCATTGCCATGGATATTGCTTCCGTCAGCTCATCTTCTGTTCTTACCTGCAATTGAGAAATTTCAAGTTATGATCCGCAGGTCCGGTAAACAAATTATTGAGGATTGCTTTTGCATTTTCTTCATGTAACACTAACCTTGACGGTCCAGCACTTGCCATCATTGTTATGGATGGCATCAACCAGGCCTGTGTAGTCCCAGTTCTTGATGACATTGTAGGGACCATCATGAATCTCCACTTCAATGGTATATCCCCCATTGTTGATGAGGAATATAATGCTATTCTGTCTGGAACGAATCATAGTTGAAATGTCCTGAGCAGTCACTTGGAAACTACCATCACCAATGCAAGCAATAACACGCTTGTTTTTAGCAGCCTGAGCATATCCAAGGGTAGCTCCTACTGACCAGCCAATAGATCCATATTGCATCTGGAATTCATATCTGCCACAAGCAATTTATAAGATGGATCTATTATTGATTGCTTGGAAAATATGTGAGTTAAGTGTTCAACATTTGGCAAGGCTAGCGATATTTGAGGCAACTCCTCTTACCCGCAATTCTCTGGAAGGCGGAGCTTCTGACAATTAAACCAAGAGTCTCCAGTTTCGGCAATTACAGCAGTATTGCCACTGAGCATCTCCTGTTCCCAAGATCAATGATAAATGAGGAAAATATTAGTGAACAGAAGTGAAGCACACTAAGAAAATACATTGTCACAGAGAACCAGCCACTGTTATTTCATTATACCTTATAGTGCAAGCTATCAACTTTGCAAATAACCAACACAACAAAAATAAATTGTAAGGCTCTTCATACTAACCTGAATGTGCTTAAAAAGGACATTTACTCGTAAAGGTTCATCCTTCCCATGTTTTAGAGGAATTCCGTGAGGGACATATATGCGGCGATAATTCTCCATAGCCGTGCTGTTTCTCTTTAGTCTCTTAGCTAAGGCTGTCAGGAAGTCAGCCATGAAAACCCATCCAAAGGAAGGACCATTGCCAATGGTCACACGATTAGGCTGCACAACTATCAATTTCTCCTTCTTGATCAGCAAGGAATACCCAACAGAGCTATAATCATTAAAGATTGGGCCTACAAATATGTAGGCATCTGCTGATTCCACTATCTCCCCACAAAAATTGGTGCTAACAGCTCCCCAGTATGTACCAATAAAGTGTGGATGATGTTCAGGAACCAATCCCTTGCCCGAAGGCATAACAGCAACCGGATACCCACTAGCATTTGCAAGCTCTACAAAAGCTTCTTGTGCCTTTGAACCCCTTAACTTTGGCCCCCCAACAAGGACAGGCTTGACAGCTTTATTCAGAAACTCAGCTGTAGCTTCCACGGCTGCTTCCAACCCTAATTGATTGCTCACCCTGCATGAATAGTAAAGGGTCAACAATAGATGTAGCATGAAGATCAGAGCAGATTATGAAGCTTAACACATGAAAGAGGAGTGCCTTTTTTATCAAGTTTACTAGTAAAAGGAGCTCTAGTGCAAAACTACACAGTAAATGCCAAGGCATTTGGACACTGTTTAAGTCAAACGAACAGTCAACTAAATCATCCACATCATAATCATGCTCGTGTTTAAGCCCAAAAATGTCTTCGATCGTGGCTTTAAGTTAAAAATTTTCAATTCACCACTCTTATCACCAAGTCATACATGAGTTATGAGTAGCAGAAAGAGAAAAGATGACTCGGAATGGAACAGGTCAGACGCACATTATATGAGACTGCAAATGCTAGAAACCGCTCAGTTACCTGTCTTACTTTGAAATTTGTCTACGATTCTAGGCAAGTAAACCCATCATGAACACAAGCATGGAAGTGAAATTCAATGACTTACTGCAAAATATCATAACAATCAGAGCTAAATCTAATCCTACACAAGTCCAACTGAAGAAGCAGAAGTGCATTGGAACTTGAAGAAGAATCATTAACTTCTATCAGTTCCAAAATGCAGCAAAATTTGGAAAGGAACAATAACAGGGAAATAAAGGTCATACTTTGGAGCAAGGAAGAAAGGCACTGGCTCTCTAGCAAATGTGGGATGAGGAATGCCTGGCAAATTACAGCTGATACTAATGTACACAGGCTTACTCTCCTTCAAAGCTGTTGAAATCGCGGTATCTATAAGCTCATGAGCGTCATCCAAATTATTCACAACAGCCTGTAAATCCACCATAAAACCCATAATTAATCTCCCATTTATTCTCACCCAAAAACCAAAAGAAAAAAGAAAAAAAGAAAAGGAACATAATAATATTCTTAAAAAAGGAAAAAGGTAATAGCTATAGCTTGGCCGGTCAAGAACTTAAAAGCATAGGGTTAAGTGAAGTGATTGAGCTACAACTTCTACTTGTGTAGCCCAAGAGAAAACAAAAATGTCATAGGTACTTTAGCTCACCTGGTTACAAGTGATGGTCTGGAAACATCTCAGTTCCTGGCTGAAATCGGGCAACCCGATTGTGTGATGCAGGATCCGGTTCGTCCCATAGTCGTTCGAGTTCGGCCCGCCCACTATACAGATGACCGGCAAGTTCTCACTATAAGCTCCAGCAATGGCATTGACGACACTGAGCCCGCCGACGGTGAACGTAACGGCGCAGGCGCCGACCCCTTTGGCCCTGGCATAGCCGTCGGCAGCATATCCGGCGTTGAGCTCGTTGCAGCAACCGATCAGGTTGAGCTCTGGCTCTGCTATCAGGTGATCCAGGAGGGTCAGATTGAAGTCCCCGGGAACAGCGAAGACGTCCCTAACCCCAATCTCGACCAGCCGGCGAGCCAGGTGGCGACCAAGAGTGCCGGCGCTGGAACCACCACGCACCGGTGCCGGCAAGTGACTGGGTCGGGCTGTTGACCCGATATGAGTAGCAGCTTCCATTAGCGAAAATCGATCAATAAACTAGAAACTAAGAGGTGATTAGTGATTAATGATGGATTCTAAAGTGGGTCTAAGGAATTTATATGGGTTTGTGTGAAGAGAAAACGATGGGCTGGTTCTAGAACAAGGAAATGAATATGGAGAAGACGGCAAGGGACAGAGAGTGGCTGATGATTGGCTCGAACTTGGAAGATCGGACTTGGGTGACAAGTAAACAAAACCAGCTTTGGCTTTGTTGCTGGATTGGATTCGGGAGTCTGGGATTGGATTATTCTAAGCGACTAGGCGGAATATTGAATAATTTGTACGGGGACCAGTATAAGCTATACAGCAAACGCCAAACTGCTTCAAGGAAACAGGAGTTCGTTTGTCTGTTTTCTACGGTCGGGTTGTAACTTGGACGAGTAGCTGGTCCTGGAAGAATGATTCAGGTCGCTTTGGTCCCCAAACTCAGCCGCTTGGATCATTTCAATCCCAAAACAAGCGGGAACAGGCAAGACTGTCACTGTTTAAGATGACAGCTGGGCTGGTGGTAGTGGGCCCACGTCCTTCTGCCCTAGTTAAGGTCCTGTTTTGTATTATTGTTAAAATTTGAGAGAGTTATCTAATGGTTGTTTCTAGCTTTTTGTTTAACGGCTCAATTTTCACCATCAATAAATTATCCAAATTATAACGTAAATTACAAAAGCTATTTTAAAATGAGACCATCCTAACATCTTCCAATAGTGGCAGTAGGACAATGGAGTCTTGATCCTTGGAAGACAGTACACCCTTAACCTCCTTGTCCTCAATTAGATCAAATCTTAATTTTATTTTAATCTTACGATGCATTAGACATCTGCTCTAAGAAAATAATCTTCATTGCAGGTGGCTGTAAGAGCCTCAAATGGATTGAACAAAAAGATTCTTTAACCTATCTAGCCCCATTTGCACACTTGCAAATGGCATTAAGGAGTCACATCCTTAAATCTTAGAATCTTATGATTTTACAATTCAAAATAAGAAAAATGATTTGATTAGATTTTATGATATTTATGATCACTTACTATTATAATTATGATATGATTCTATAACTATATGATTCACATAAAAAAAAGATTCAATGTGGAATTCCGATTTTGACAATCTTGATTTGAACTAAAAAGACTAAAGTTTCCCAATGTAAGATGATTCATAATTTGAGGACAAAAGATACCAATTGGTAAAAGTTTGAGGGGCATCATTGCAATCAGCCATTTTATTAATATAACGTTGGGATTAAAAGTAGAATTAGGGGTTAGTATGGGTTAGGTAAATACAAACCATCTTTATTAGGTTGGGTTGAATTAGATTAGTTAAAAATATATTATGTTTCGTGAATTGATTCTACATCTGGAAGAACTATCAGTTTTTTTGTTCATTCTGATATTATATGGAACTAACCCCAGACATATGTAGAACTATATGGTAAAAATTATGATATTATTGAAGTGTGCAAATATTTATGTATGAAATATGTGAATATATACATTTAAACATCTACATTAAAAATTATGAGATTACTAAATTATTCATATATTAATAATATGTATATTTAGAAGTGGATTAAGTTGTGTATTATGTTAGATATTTCTTAAATTAATTATGGATGTAATTTTATTATATTGTAAAGTTGTTAATTGTTATATTTATATAATAGGAAACAAAAACTCCAAGTACTAAAATTGAAAAAATCAGACCCATACTATGGTTCTATTTGATTCTCGACTACCAAATAGGATAGAATTTTTTTGAACCCATCCTTATTTTAGTTGGATTAGAAAATCAAACCATGTAATAAAGTGGACCATTAAAGCGTGAAGCAGCAACCGAAAAGGTTTGTATCCATGTAACGCTATGTCTTATTCCTTATGCCTTTTAACTTTTCTGACTTGTGGTTGATATAAATTTATTTATATTTTATTTTTTATAAAATTTAAAAAAGAAATTGTTTAGAAATTGTAAGTCTTTGTTATCATTTATGTATAAAAATTACACTGATATGCGATCATACCTAAATTAACAATTAATAAATTTAATATGGGTGAATTAATACGTGTTTTACCTACTTCTCGGGTAATTTTGACTTTTCAGCACAAAATCACGTGCAACTCACACGTCCGACCTAAACCAGATGCGGGGTTTACTTTAATTCAGTTTTATTAATGCAGGCTGAACTGGGCATAAGCTTATTTTAGGTTTTGAGGCTAAGGTGTCCACGTTTGTAGGTATCATAAGTTGTCGGGGTAAATTGCAAACGTTACCCCTAACCTCTTAATTATGTTCCAGTTCTAACCTCAACCTTCATTTTGTTTATTGCACCTCCCCAACATGGTTAAAACGTTCTATTTTGAACCTTTTTATGACGGAAGTTATTAATTCAGACGAAAACAGCCACATTAGCATATTATTGTAGTGGACAATGTTAACTTTAAGCCCTGAAATCCTATCCCTTTAACAATGAATCCTTAAAACTTAAAAATATGATTAAAAAAAAAAACACTACCCCACTCACCCATCCTCACCACTAACTTAACCCTACCGCCCATCGGGGATTAATCGGACGAATTCAGTTAATTGCGAAATGATTCTCAATTCAGTTCCTTTTTTCTTCCCTTCAACCCTCCTCTGCCTCAAGAAATTGTATGTTGTTCTGCAGAGAATGAAGAACCTAATGAAGGATTGTTCCACTGGAATGCAGAATGAATAGGCCGCCAATTCTTTCCAAGAGCTCACCATCGATTTGTCTACTCTTTTGGATATTCTTCCCGTTAGAGAACTCAGTCTTAGCGATGACATCGTGGAAATCGTTGGCTTGTTGAGGAAACATTGTTCTAAAACCTCGCTCTACGTTGATCTTGAAGGTGCTTATCTTCGGCGGGAGGTGTTGGCGCTGATCGACAGGATCAAGAAGGAGATCATCCCCAATCAGGTGAAAGTGAAGGAAATATTTGAGAGGTTGGGATTTCGAGATGACTTAAGATGTAGAGAAGAAATTGAGATGTTCGAAGAAGAAATTCAGAACCAAATCGATGAGAACTCGCAATCCGACATCGTTTCCTTGATTAGGCTGGAGATGCGATAGCGGGGATTAATCGGACAAATCACACCACGAAATGGGTAAGTGGCCCATCAGACGAATCATCCTCTCCTCCCCCTTATGCTGAAATCGAACAAATCTAGCACCCAATCGCATCAAGCAAATTGAACGAAAGGGTTGGTGAGAGGCCGAATCGAATGAAACACAGTGGAATCAACTGAATCGGGCGTTCAATCGCGATAGAATCAAATGAATCACGATGGAATCAGAATCAAACGAATTAGGCCTCTCTTTCACGGCGAGGATGGGGGAGAGGAAGCGGGTGTGCGGCAGCGGGGATGGGTTAGTAGCAGGGATGGTTGAGTAGGGGAGTTTTTTTTTTTATCATATTTCAAAGTTTTAAGGATTCATTGTTAAAGGGATAAGTTTTCAGGGCTTAAAGTTAACATTGTCCCCTATAATAATATGCTGATGTGGTTTTTTCCGTCTGAATTAACGACTTCCGTCATAAAAAGGTTTAAAATAGAACGTTTTAATCACGTTGGGGAGGCGCAATGCACAAAATGAAGGTTGAGGTTATAACTGGAACATAATTAAAATGTTGGAGGTAATGCGTGCAATTTACCCTAAGTTGTCGTTCATGCATCTCGCAACAATACTGGAAGGGCACACAGTGATGCAGCCAAGAGTCATGTTTAGGAGAGGTGGAGTGAAGATGTGGATGTGATTATATTGTTTTTTTGTCATTTACTCTACTAAAGTTTAGGAAAATTACAGTTATCTTATGTGATTTGTCCTAATTTATAGTTTGCTTATTTTTATTTTTAAAAACATAAACTTTGTCTCATATTTCCTTTACACTGTTCAATAAAAATTTCTAAAATTATAATTTAAACTAAATGATAATTACCTTCCAGTAATTTTAATTTTCCTAATATTTTTCTTAGTTAATAGATATTATAAATTATCAGTTTTTTCTTTCTGTAAATATATTTTTCTTCATGTAAATACATATCAGCATTTTTTTACAGTTAATTAACTATAAAAAAAATATCAAAAATCTTGAAATTTTTGGAACATTAATATTAGCCAGTTTAAGTTAGGGTTTTAGAAGTTATTGTCAAACACTGTAAAGGAATGAGGGTGTAAAGTATAGGTTTCTAAAAATAGATGAGACAAAGTATAGGTTAAACCAAACCACAGGGGGGTTTTTGTAATTTTCTCACTAAAGTTTTTGATTTGCGTAGGGCAAATTGTGTCTGTGGCCCCTAACCTTTAATTATTGTACCATTTTAGACTTTAACCTCAATTTTGTCCATGAAAAATCCCTAACCTCATCTAACTTATCTAAGTGTTCCATTTTGAACCTTTTATGGATGAAAAACATTAGTATGAACGGAAAATACCACATGGCATGCCAACATGGATGATTTTCCACATGGTACAATAAATTAGCTGCCATGGATGATGTGAAAAAGTAAGAAAAAATTAAAAAAATATATATATATATATATAAATTAAGAAAAACATTAAAAAAAAAAATTCAAATGGATCAAGCACCCAAATTGATTCCCTTGCCCAACTACTCCGTCACCGTTCCCCCAGCGCCATTGCCCTACCAACGGTCACTCGTTCCATTGCTCACATTTGTATGTCAACGGCTTAACGTTTCCCTTGGATCTATTCGTTGACGGTGGGCTCAAGGTTGATGCGAATCGAATGGGGGCTTGACGGCTGGGCTTAGGCAGATGATGCGAATCGAGTGGTGGATAGAGGAGTGGCTGACAACGTGAATCGAGTGGGGGACGAAGGGGCCGTAGACAACACGAATCAGGTGGAGGGATGGAGGAGTGGCAGACAATGCAAATCAAGTGAGTGATAGAAAAACACTAGACGATAGGGTGGTGGGGCAGGGGGAACGGCAATTGGGTGGGTGACTAGCGGCAATGGAATGGGTGATCGATGATAGAGCGGTGGCCTGGGGGAACGGCGATGGGGCAGCAGGGGAAGGGAATCAATTTGGGTTCTTGATCCATTTGAATATTTTTTTTTAATTTTTTTTCTTAATTTTTATATTTTTTAATTTTTTTGAATTTTTTATTACTTTTCCATATCATCTATGGCAATTGATTTATTATGCCACGTGACAAATTATCCACGTTGGCATGTCATATGGTATTTTCCGTTCATACTAATGTTTTTCTTTCATAAAAGGTTCAAAATGAAACACTTAGATAAGTTTAAGGATTTTTTATGTACAAAATTGAGGTTATGGTCTAAAATAGTACAATAATTAAAGGTTAGGGGCCACAGACGCAATTTACCAGATTTGCGTAAGACATTTAAAAATGATAAAATCCACCAAAGCCCATCATTAATTTTATAAGTTACAAACAAGTACCCATCTTTAAAACTTTTACAATTTTATATCATATTAACTATCACTAATAAACAATTTTGAAAAATCTAGGGGGGCAGGAGCCCCTCCCTATCCCTGCATAGCTTCGTCCCTGGATGCACACTATTTATAGTACATCTATCTTAAGTTCTTTGATTGAAATGTGTTTACATATAAACATTGTAGGGGAATTTGTTTTGATATATATTATCCTTGGCAATTTTAAAACTAATAAATTTTTTTGTCCTTTTTATGTAATATTGGCTTTTGATTTATAATTTTCTATGGTCTAAAGCTTATATGACAAGCTAGCAAAACTCACAAATTCAATTACTACTTTTAAAATGACAACAATCAATATGGTAATAAAAATTTCAACCTCACTCTAGTACCATACTCACAAAAAGGTACAGAAACAGGAACATGGAAACCGATCACATTTTGTATGAATTCTCTTGACTGTGAAACAGAAATATGTATCTAAAGAGACCCTTCATAACAAAGGTAACTATGAATCAAAACCATATGGAATTGTAAACCAAATAGAAAAGGGTAAAAACAGAACATGAGCAAGAGTAAATGAAGCAGAGATTCGCTCCTAGTGCTCAGTGCAGCTTTCTTAATCCATATCTTCAATCAACAAGGGATCTTGGAAGTAAACCATTCAATGACAAGAATAGGAGCCTTTATCAACGCCAGGGCAAACTCAATTATAATCGTCACACACAAGCAACATGGGCAAATGCAACTCAACAACAACCTAAATCACAAAATGTTGGAAACCCTTTGTTAGCTTTTACTATAGATGATACTACAAGATTGGTAACTAATGGTGCTTTGGAGGCCTAAACCGGGAAGATCTCCCCAACAGAAACCAATCCAAAACCCCGACTTGACCTGAATTGATAAAAGAAAGTCTATTAAATCTCACATAACTTAATAAAGACTTTATTTATGGCTTTTTATTGCAGTAAAGCCCCTCCTTTCAACAAAGTCTTTGATCTGATGAAATCACCTTATCAAGCTCATAATAATCCGACATAACAAATAAGAATCAGAAGACTTTTTCTATTTAGTAATCTATATTTGTGATATGTAACATACCCGACAATCCATATAACGATGCCGACCAGGGAGAGGAGGCAGGAGAGAAAGGCGAAGGGCAGACCCAACAAGAACCCAAGAGGTCTGCATTCGCAATCCTCGCGGCAGCAGCAACACATGTCTCTCTGTCTCTCTCTTGCTCTTCACCTCTGTTTTGGGGTTTGTTCTTCTCTGTTTTAGGAACTTCTCTTGGGAAAATCTTTGGCTAAAGGAGAAGACTACAACCTGCAGGCCGGCAAAACGAATGACATGACAGAGTAATCTTGTTAGAAACCAGCAAATTAATGGATAGCTCGATGTCCATGGGTTGAAAAAATCGAGGTTTGGCAACTACAATAGATTACCAAATAATACCAGGTGTCCCCCAGGCAATCCCCATACAAATCGTTGCTGACTCACCATAATTATATTAACTAGAGTTAGTTATAATTTGTTACATAAGATTTAGATATTATTACGCTTTACCCCAACTTATTTCAAAAATATATATTTTACTCTCTCAAGAAAATTGTCTTATATTTAGTGAAAGAAAAAAATTAATAATTTAAGATACCCATTGATCATAAAAAAGTACTATATAAATAAAAATTATTAAAAAATAACCGTCATACGGTTTAAATTAAGTTTTTAAAAGTTATTAATAGATAATATAAAAAAAATAAAGGTAAAACGTATATTTCTAAAACAGTGGAAGAAAGTGTAATATTACCTAAATTTTAGAGATTAAATTATAATTAACCTTATTAACTAAAACAGTAATAATTGATTAAAAGTTAAGAACAGTTCCGTAATCTGCTATACCACTGATTTTTTTGCCAAAACGTGTCTTTACGACCTGACCCAAGGAAGTTTTAAATTAGATTATCGTTTAAAAAAAAAAACAAAAACAAAAAGATAAGTGAAGTGATGACGTTTCTTTCAGAGCTTATCTCTTTTTTGCTGAGGGGAAAAAGCTATCGTGGCATGGTCTTTGTACTCCCACATTCACAGCCCGGATCCAGTCATCACTTCTCATTTCCTTGCTCATTAAACCCTTAAATTTATAGCGAAGGCAATACTGAGTATCAAAAAAATTAAATTATTAATTTTTATTTTTTAGAAAAATGTAAAACAGTTTTTTTTTCCTAAAAAAGTGAAGTAACCATAGACTCCTAGAGTGTAAAAGTGAATAGTGATAAATTTTAGGTCAGAAAAGGTGTAATTTAATCAGAAAAGGAGTAATTTAATAGCTTTGTTCACTTTTTATGGGTCAATTACATTTTGCCTATAAACTTTGGTACTGACTATTATACTTTTACCTCTTCAGTTTTAAAACCTGATCTTACCCTCTACCCTTTTCAACTTTAATATAGAAGAAAACTGTCTTGCACATTTCTAAAAATAAAGAAAAAAGGGATGATAGTTTGAACAATAAATTTAATTGTTGTCGAAGAAATCAGTAGATAATGTAAATGTACTAAAAATAAATTCCATACGGTTTATTTTATTTTATTTTTTTGAAAGAATACCTCCTTCGATTAATCAAAGCTCAGAACATGTAGGAATAAAACCTTCCCCTTCAAGGTAAAGACTTTAGGCCCTCTTGCCATGATAACTGAGAGCAGCGAATGGGCAGTGGAAGTGTGGAACACACAATTTCCAATTTTCCAGAAGAAAAGGTGAGCCAGTGGTGGCAAAGAAAGGTTCCAAAGCCAAGTCCAGAAATCTGATTTAATCCAAATATCCCTCTCATATAGCACACCCTAAGCAAGATATTAAGCTGATCGAACCGTGCGTGAATTAAGCTGCCACTCATACGGTTTAATTTTTTATATTTTAAAAGTTAATATCAGATAATGAAAAAAAAAAAAGAGAGTAAGTGTATTTGTGGCATAAAAATGTAAGGCAAAAATATCAAATTTATCACTAATATTTTGGGTAGGGAGCGCATATGCCACTATAGTTTTTCTTTTTGTCCAATCTCTCACTAATATTTTAAAATTGGTCGAATATGTCACTGCCAATTAGAAAATAACAGAAAATTATAAAAATAATAAATTTTGAAATCTTAAAGTTATAATGCATCTTTCAAAAAATATCAAGATAATTGAGATTTTTTTCAAAAAAGGATTTGATTTCCATCGTTAGCACTTCAGCCCTGTTGTTTTCTTCGTTACCAGCACTCCAACCTCGCTGTTGCCCCTCTCTGTCTCTGCTGTCTAATCTCCTCTTCGGCATTCAAGAAAGATAAAGAGAATCTAATTACAAAAAGTCTTTAAAGTTTGTTAAAACTTGCATTATCATCCTAAAATTTTAAAACTTATTATTTTTAATATTTTTTGTTAGCTTTTTAACTTTTTTCTTTAGTTTTCTAATAATCAATGGCATATCTACTTTTAATTTGAAACTTCAGTGGCATATCAGACTCATTTTAAAACGTTAGTGGGAGATTGGGTAAAAAAAAACTACAGTGGCATATTTGCTTTCAACCGAAAACATTAGTGACAAATTTGATATTTCTGCCAAAATATAATTAGCACTCACCCACAACGTGAAAAGTGTAGTTCACCATTTAATTTATGGTTCTTGATTAGTTGATTGATGGCGAAACGTAAATTAAGCTTCCAATTAAGAGACAGTTCGTTTGCCTTTAAATTGATTTAATAAGGGCACATTAATGCTAAGGTGGGCGGGTTTCATGCGGGTTATCTTGGAGTATGGAGTTGAACAATTTTCTAAATGCCCCTAATATTAGCCAGAATTACACCCTTTTGCCATCACGTATTACATTTGTCTACCTTACGTCTCGTAGACTCACTCCTCACTTACGACCTTTGTCGATTTAATGATCTCTCATCTCATTCACTTCATTGGCAGAGCAACACGTGCAATTAAAGGTCCAGTGGCCTTCTTGGCCACCTAAGAGATCCATTCATCGTTTTGAGTTCCATTCATCATTTCACCGTCATTTACTGCACTCTAATCCACACTCCTAAGCTGTGTCCACCATCCACCATGTCCGATCCACGATCTTAAGTTGTCGTCCCCTATGCTACAATCCCTTTGTGTAGTCACCTGATTCACACTTCATTTTTGTCGACTCAACCTTGTCCTGTTCCGCATCTTCTCCATCCCAAAAGGCATGCCAATTGCAAGTTGGGGACAGATGAATGGGCCACTGAATCTGAAGCTGACAGTGCGAACATGAATGGCCATATAGATTTGTCAAGGCTAAGAGGTGGGAGTTGATTTGCCAATGAAATTGTTTGACTGAACGGAGAAAGGTGAAGCATTTAATCGATAGCAATAGCTTGTAAATAAGATGAACACTGCCCTAGTTTTTCTATCTAATTTGACCCACTTTGCACCCAGACAAATAATGAAGGCCCATTAATGGGTTTAATGTAAAATGAACAGCCCCTCAACTTTTCATCTCTACCAAATTTGCACTTGTGTAAATTCCACTTTTAATCCATCCCTCAAACAAATCTGCACCCAACTAATTCTTGAATGGCCAAATTGAATATTAGCTGAAAATTTTCTAGAAAATATTTGTAACTATAGTTTAAAGAAACCTCTACAATGGTCACAATTGCCTCTGACTACCACAAGTAACCACCACCTATGATGGGTGGTCTAACATGACTTAGGGTCGGAAACAGAAGCCAATAACTCCATCAAATCAAATCGCATCTTAAAATTTTAGGTTTCTTGAAATTGGTTTCTGAAGTTAAATTAATAAACTGGAAATGTTTAAGCACAAATTGGAACCAGATATAGCAAGGCTCCGAGAGCTATGGGCGGAAAACCCTTACAATATGCTATAGAGCTGTGGGCTGAAAACCTTTACAATATGCTATCGAAAAATGGCAGCTTTCAGGCTGGAATGGCCTTCACTTAAAAGTAGGCCGTGAAGTAAGCTTAACTCCATTTGAAGGAGACTATGACCCTCAACTTAAAGTACAAGTGGAAAAAATGAATGAATAGCTTAAGCTCGACTTAACTTTAGCTCAATTTAAAACTCATTTGTGGCTAATCCAAACAGTTATCAAGCCAAATTTGTTCAAAATTTCAAGTTTGATATATAATTCAAAGATAGTTTGATTTTTTTATTACTCAACTTTGCTTAGCTTAATTTTAGATCTTTTCCTTAATTTAAGTGAACATTTCAAGTTTTCTCAAGTTCATTTGGTTAAAGACTCGTTCACTGCTTGTTTATATTATTTTCAATCCATACATGAACAAAGTATCAAACTTGATGTACTCGTTCATAGGAATTCCCTCCCTGATTTGCTACACCCAAATTTTATTTACGATCCTTAAGGCTATTTGGGATTCCCAAGTACCTTAGAAATTTAAAATTTTCTTAAGGAAAATTTTCTCCAAAGCATTGTCAACAAATGCAAACCTTGTTACTAATGGTACTTTTACAGATCACCTCTACTCTTGATGTCGTTCCTTGTCAAAAACAATGTTGCACCGCTTCTAGGAACGTCTAAACTTGCAAGATATCTAGGGTAATTTATGTTCTCATCCTTCAACCATAAATTTTGCATCCTTTGAAGAATGGTTTGCTTCCCTTCTTAATCACTAGAAGCACTATCCATCGGATTAGTTTCATTTCCTAATCGTCACACTCTGGACTATTTGGATTGGTCACAATAAATGTACTTTTAAGAATGTTACATTTTGTGAAGAAACACTCAATCAATTGGAATGTATTTCATTCATTTTGCCAAGATACAAAGTAGCCGAATATATACAATAGCATACACATATAACAACAATAGCTAAACTAGTTACACACTAAATAGAGATAGAGATAAGAGATAAGGTGAAGTGATTGAGCTAAGCAACTATACAGATTGACACCATTTGGGAAAAGTAAGAAAAGTCTCATCTAGATAATATTTTTAATGTTTCATCCTTAATCTCCAGAAGGGTGATATTTTCTACAGCTATCTAGGGTCATTGATTTTCAATGGAGGTTATCTTACTTTCCATTTAATCCCTCACCCACCTTATGTTATTCCTAGGGTCATAGTCAAAATCAAAATATGCTTTGTCATCTAGAAATCTTTGCCATTGATGGTGCTTGGTAGAGTTTAATGGGGATGGGTGTGACCACTTGGGTATAGTTGGGTATCCAATGCAACTGCATAACATCTTCCCAAGTGTAAATCTGCTTTGGAAGCTGAACTTTATATTATTTATGAAGTGACATCTTTTGTGTTTTCTTAAAGCCTTACATCGGCAATTATTTTTACTAATTATTCATAGATGTTATAATCAATCTAAGGCACACTACCCACTAGTGTGAATCTTCTCTGTCTTGTTCGCCTTCTTAGGCACGTCCTAGACTCCTTCCAACATTGCCCAATCCCCGTCGTGCCAAGGCAGAAAGTTTTCATCACCCTCCAACTTGCATCCTCATCTCGTCCTTACTTTCCTCTTTTATCTTATTTTCATTAAATTAAAAAATTGAAACATACCAGACGAGTCCAGTTGCCCATGTCGTCAAAGAGAAATTAGAAAATATAAATGGTTTAGTTTCTTTAAAAATTCAAGTTAAGCATGATTAAAAAAATTGCATAATAAAAGACATAAATGGCGAAATTTTCAATTTTTTTCTCTCCATTGAATGGATACATCAAATTATTTGATAAAAGAAACCCAAATGTGCATAATGATTTTCTTTTCATCTTTTATTAAAAAAAAAAAGAAAAAGAAAAAGTTAGTCCAATGTCCTGCAAAATAAGAGGTTTATTTATTTTGAAAACAACTGGAAAACATTTTTGGAAAAACAATTGATTTCTGAAAAATATTTTCTTTGTCCAGGTTAAAAAAAAATGAAAAAATGGAGAAGAGTAAATGATGGTCGTCCATACTTCATAGCGAAGTGCCCTAAAATATCGTGGGGGCATTACCCCAAATGTGCCCTAAAATAGCAAGTGCCCTAAAAATCATTATGCACATTACCCCAAATGTGCATAATGATTTTCTTTTTCTCTTTTAAAAAAAAAACAAAGAAAAAGAAAAAGTTAGTCCAGTGTCCTGCATAATAGGAGGTTTATTTATTTTGAAAACAACTGGAAAACATTTTTAGAAAAGCAATTGATTTCTGAAAAATATTTTCTTTGTCTAAGTTAAAAAAAATGAAAAAATGGAGAAGAGTAAGTGACGGTCGTCCATACTTCATAGTGAAGTGCCCTAAAATATCGTGAGGGTAGATGGGACAACGTGAGTCAAAGTGGGAAATAGTTACTTTGTAAAATTCAAGTAAATGTGTTATGACAATGAGTGAGAAATAATAATAATAATAAAAAAGTGATTAATAGGAATGGTAATGTGGTGCGTCAGGTTCGGGTTAGTCGGGTTAGTATTAATTCGGGTTTAGGTCAGGTTATTTACGTTCAGATTGATTTTCGGTTGAGTAGATTTTAGGTTCAGGTCAGTCTTATTTGGATTCGGGTTTAATTTGGCTATGGTTAATTTTAATCTCGAGTAATTTTAGGTCGAGTTATTTAGGTTTTTGGTCAGATTCAAGTTGATATTCGAGTCTAATCGGGTTATTAATGTATAAGATGGAATTAGAGGTGGGAACCGGGTCGGACCAGCTCGGGACCTGCCGGTCTTGGGCCTAGGTCATGAGGACTGGGCTTGGCCCGGTTGTAGGCGGGGCGGTTCCGAGCCGGTCTCGGGGCTGGGTGGGGCGGGGCGGGGCAGGTTTCGTTTTTATTTTTTTGTTAAAAAATATATATATAAAAAAAAATAGAAAAATTATTAATTATATAAGTCATAAATATTTTTAAGAAAAAACACCACCTCCGGTGTAAGTTTTATTAAGTTAAAAATCCAAACAGCACTTACAAATAATCGGAAGGTGCCTTACATTTTGAAATGGCAAAAACGTTCTGGAAATGATAAATAATAGAAACCTATGATCTGTGCTGAATAGCATAATCAAATCAAATACAAACTACATGTATGATTGAAAAAAGAAATTCAAGTCTCGGTATCGGATATAACCTCTTCATCCGAACTCTTTTGGTCTTGCTGCCGGAGTGCTGCGAGGCCCCAATCTCGGTTGCACATGCATACTTCTACCGCGTCGGGTGTCAATCTTGACCGTTTTTCTGTTATCATCCATTTTCCGGCACTAAACGCTACCTCAGATGAGACAGTCGATACTAGAACGGCAAGAATCTCTTATGCGATTATCGACAAGATCAGAAATCTTGATCTCTTTTGTTTCCACCACTCCAAGATGCGGAGGTCGCTTCTCTTGAACGATGTGCTGAGATAGTCATCGACATCAGCTAAGCCCGATGTCATCGGTCGGGGTCGTTTGAGCATTTGGAGCGCTGGGTTGAATCTTGAGGAAATTGATCTCCTTGGAGGCTCGGTTTGAGGAGCTTCGGATCTTACCTTATCCGAATGCCGCTCAGAATATAACTTGTATAAAAAATGCAAGTACTCGGAAGCAGAAGCAGACATAGCCAAAACATTTATATGAGACATTTCTAAATAAGTATGAAAAATTCCTTCAAGCAATGTTGTTGTGCTCGTCAATTTTACATACGGGTCAAGTAAAGAAGCGACTAAAAAGATTGGTGGAATATTTGAGAAATATTGAAGCCACTTAGCCCGCATGGCTTCGGCAGTCAGTTTTAACAACTCATCATTTTTAAACTAATGTAAAGCATATGTGATATTCACTAAATGAAACAAAATTTGATGACTTGTTAGGTAGTAAACACCAGAGAAAAATTCAGTTGCCTCGTAAAAAAACTTAAGCAATTCACCGATTTTGGAACATTTCTCTTAAATTTCAGTTGTAAGAAATTCAAAACCTATTTTTAAATTCATGAAATGTGACAACAAATTTGCATACGGTAATGCATCTTGCAACATAAAAAATGTGGAGTTCCAGCGGGTTGAGCAATCCAATATAAACCGTTTCCAAGAAAATGATTTTTGATTTTCAATACAAAAGCTTTTAAATTCACAAAAAATAGCAGGTCTGGACATCAAATATTTTAATGAGTTTCGAATAGGCAAAATCTCATTTTGGAGAACTTCTAAACCATTTTGCACACAAATGTTCAAAATATGGCACATGCATCTAACGTGAAAGAATGCATCGTTGAACGGTGGTTTTAAGTTTTGACTCAAAAGGCGAGCGGCAACATCATTATTTGAAGCATTATCAAATGAAATGCACAGAACTTTATCAGTATAAAAATAATCACGTAAAGTTTCTAAGATACAATTAAATATTTGAAAACCAGTATGATCTGTTTCAATAACCTTAAATGACAAAATTCATTTTTGCATTATCCAATCAGAATTAATCCAATGAGAAGTAACACAATAGAATAATTGACCTATAGGTGATGTCCACATATCAGAAGTAAATGCCACACAATGATCAAGAGCAGAAAAATATGCTTGCAAATCTGATTTTCCGGCTTCAAATTGTCTAAAGCTTTCTTTCCTAGCAGTTTTCCTAGATACTTTTCTAAATGCAGGATTTAATTGTGATTTTATCCAAGATTCTATGTGGACATCTTCAGCTTGTGAAAAAAGCTTTTTGGTAAGCATCATCCAATTTACCATACCTTCTCTACAAGATTGTTGGCTAAAATGAAATATACCTGGTCCGCTGGCGCCGGTTGTAGACCCAAGTTGTGTTTGTCCTCCAGAACTAGTCCCGGTACTAGGGAGGACGTTAGCATGTTGATTTTCAATACCGCTTCAGCGTTCCAGTGCCGGAATTCTTTTTATGCACCAATTTTTTCCCGCAATGTTTGCATTTTCCATACCTTGACTCCCCTTCGTTTATGAGCTCATAATGCTCCCAAACCCAAGCAGTTAGTCTCGTAGATTTACCTTGTGCTTGAGTTTCCTCCACGCCGGGTTCACGACTTATGGGCGTCGGTTTTGTTGATGGATTCCCGGACACCATCGCATCCAACTCTTCCACTTCATCATCAGATAATTGATCGTCGAGACCCAAATCGTAATTCGTCATATCAATTCCGGCATTATTGTCGTGAAACTCTTGAATTGAAATGCCTTTATCGGCGGGCCGAGATCGGCGATGGAACAAGGCTCAGAGGCCGGTGTTGTGGGAAGATGAACTATTTGTTGACTTTCCCTTTCCTTTTGAAGCCATGCCTCACGTACTAATAGTAGTGATTAATGCAAAATCAAAAGAGGATTATGAAGATATTAGGGAGAGATTAGTAAGAAGTTTGGAAGAGATTAAGAAAATAAGGAGAATGGTTGAGAGAAAATAATAGATGAAGAAGAAAGATTAAGTGATTGTGTGAGGATTGAGTGAAAATGGCATTGGTATTTATAGGGGGAGGGGAAAATTTAGTTTGACCAAAAAGTCCTTGAAATTTAATTGTTGGGAGGGGCAAAAATGAAATTTTGGGGGCTAAAATGGAGCAGAAAGCTGTCAAATGGCCTGTTGTGTAATTAGTCCTTTTTTTAAAAAAAATTTCGCAAGTTAACATTATTGGCAGCAGGGAGCCGTTGTGGCGCTAGGGGGCGGGGCGAGGCGGGGCGGTCTGGTCTGGGTCGGACCGGTTTGCGTGCTTCACCTGGTCCGGGGCAGTCTTTTTTACGTCTCCCTCCTCCTATTGGGCCCATACTCGGCCCATAATATTACTGGCTTTTCCTGGGGCGGGCCGGGGCGGGTTTAACCGGTGGTCTGGGTCAATCCGGCCTACCTCCCACCTCTAGCTGGAATAACTGGATTAATTTAATTTAAATTAAAGAATTTGATTTTTGATGCAAATATTTGAAAAGTTTAGGGACCCATGTTGCAATTTTTATGAGTGACTAAAATGAAAATTTCAAAATTTAGGTACCTCATAACAAAAAAATTACTAGGTATAAAAAATAATCTAAAAAATTTAATTTAGCTAAATATAAATATATTAATATACAATTATTTTAATAAAAATACCTAATTCAAAATTTTACAAATTCAATTTATAAAACTATAAACTCAGTCATTTTAGAACTTAAGAAGTTGGTTGGATTAGATACATTTAAATTATATTAGCACTTCAAGTTATAAATTTTTAGGAATTTAGAATCATTATTTAGGGTTAAAATAGGAATTGATTTAGTTTAGGTACCAATTTAAAGCCCTAGTCGTTGTTTGAGGTCAATGTGGACAAAATAGAAAAGTTTGGCTGTAAATTGAAGGTTTTTAGAAAGTTCATGTAAAATTGAAATTTTTGGGGGCAAATATGTTAATTTTTTAGAGTTTGAGGTAAATTTTGTAATTTTATGCCTCAAAATCTAATAAGCTCATAAAGTCATGAGCTAATTTAACAAATCTTAGAAATCGGGTATTGTCGAATTTAAATTTTGGTATTTTTGGGTTTAGGTTAGGTCAGTTTTGAGTTTAGGTCATTTTGGGTTCAGGCCAATTTGGGTTTGGGTATTTCAAATTTTTGGTATTTTCAGGTTTCACTTTAATTAAGTTTGAGTTCAGGTCGAATTGAGTATAATCAAGTTTAATGTATTTACTTTTCTGATTAACTTAGGTCAGGTCAGGTTTGAATTCGGGTGAATTGATCTAGTTTTCAGACAGGTCAAATTTTGCTATTCTTAGCTATTACTCACAATAGAAGAACTGTATTTTAGATCACCTAGCTTCATAGCCTATACCTCTCAAATTGCAATACAATCTGGTTTTGGGCCGGTTTTAGGCCGGTAGGCTACGTGTTGGGGGAAATTAATGAGAAAAAAAGACGGTTTCAGATTGGCCGATTTTTAAGGCGTTTGTTTCTCCTTGATCTGAACCCATTATTCTGTAGGCCTTCAGGTCCTAGGTCCATAAGTAAATCTTCCCCTAACAACTCACGCTAAGCAGGATTAGGCCTGATTCTTCTCCCGTCTTCGAAAAATTGCTTACTTTTAATTTTAATTCCTTTTTATTTAGAATTATTGTGATTTAAAAAATCTAAAATATATTTACCTAATAATCACATGAATAATATTTTTCATAAATTACTATTTTTTATGGTTAAAAAATTTAATGGAAATAATTATTTTTATAAAAATATTTTAAATGTGATTTTGAACTTATTGAATTATTGGAAAGCTATTTCCTTTAAATAGGAAACCAGATTTCATGATTTCAACTATTTTTCTTGAATGCGTGAAAAGAAGAGTTTCTAAATTTATAAAATAGATCATGTCATTATGTTCTCATTATGTACGTACTGAAGCAAATTTTTTATTAAACAAAAAGATAGAAATAGTAAACTTAATTGCCACTAATCTTTTTGAAGTTGAATCACTATTTCAAGGTAAGTCAAACATATTCCAATACTATGTTTCAGAGTATAAAATAAGTATGATTACATCAAATTGCGTGTTTCCCTTAAACTGGATATATGTACAAATCAGATAATGGATATGTACAAAGTTAATGTACAAAGAAAATAAGAGATATATACAAATGACATTATAGATATACTATAGGTTCAAAATCTTATTAAAAAACATGTGTGAACACGTCATCAAATTCTGCTTCCCATCAAAATTTGAAATATATACAAATGAAAGGTAGATATGTATAAAACAAGTAATGGATATGTACAAATAAGAACAAATATATGTTACAGATATATACAATTATATTTATGAGATTTATATTTTTGTAAATAAAATGAAAATTAGGGAAAAAAATTCAATTAATAGTAATACAATAATGATATGCACAAATTAGATTTTGAAATTGATATATAAATAAGGTCATAAATATGTACAAAAACAGACAACTGATATGTATAGGGGTATAAGTTTTGGGTTTAGGGTCAAGTTTAGGTTGGAACCCGAAATTTTCAAGTAACTTCTTCACCTAAAAAATATAACCCAACTTGACCCTATTTATATGCTTAACCTGAACCGACTCTAAATTAGAAAAATAGGGTTAGGGTCAGGTTTACCCGAATAACTCGACACCCCATTGCCAATAGCTATTTCCTCCACTGCAAAGGATGGAGGACAACGTGAGGCAGCGCTACGCACATAGAACGCAAGACTGCGAGGTGATGGACAACAATACACACATGAGGTCAAATGATAGTGTGAGGGAGGGGGGAAGGGAGGTGAATGGTAGTGAGGGATTGAGGTAGAAGCGAAGGAATGTGAGGAGGGAGGCAACGAACGAACGGGAAGAATGAAAGAGAGATGATGAACAGACAAATGAACAAAGTGCAAGAGAAGGGAAATGGCAAACAGCGCCGACGAAGGTGAGCAGCGGCAACTATGGCAAACAAAATAGGATTAGGGTTAGGGTTGTTAGTCTGGTATTTATAGTAGGGTTGTGGGTTGGGCTAGAATGAAATTAGGTTAGGAATAGGAATGGGCTGGGGTATGTTTTGTAATTTCAGGTTGAATCGGGTTTCACCCGAACCAACCCTATTTTTTGTCTCAGAATCAGTTCAGATTCAGGTCAACCCGAATATAAACTTATTTCTTCCCTTGATCTGACCCTAACCCAAAAAATAGGGTCAGGTTTTAGATCATGTTTCGGGTTGGGTTAAAATCTTAAACCCCTAGATATATATATTTGCTATGAGAAATTTGTATTAAATGTAAGACATGTGTACAAATAAAATTAAATGAGAATTTTAATTGATATGTATAAAACTCGATATATGAAAATAATGACGGATATATATGAAATATGTGACACATATGTACAAATTATATTTGTATGCAATCTTAGTATAAAAATAAAAGTTAGGGTAAAATTAGGTAAAAGGAGAAACATTCAGGGCTAAAATCAAAATAATCCTAATGCAAAGCTTTTGAAGAAAAGGGGAAAATACATCTCCTGTCCTTGGAAATTTGGTCTCCATTATAATCAGCCCTCAATGTTGGTTGTTCGCAGATCGGGTCCTTGTCTTTACCCAGCGGCTACCCCTGCCCCAGTCCGGCTGTCGTCTCACACACCATTGCGGGATGTCAAGCCCTGATCCACCACAAACCCTTTCCCCGCCTCGCGCAGTATTGCCGCTCGCACGCGCAGCCGGCGACGCAAAACTTCGGATCCATAGCCGATCGCGAACTCCTTCGCAGCGTCTCGTCTATGGTTCGCCTCCGATTTAGCCACCCGGCCATCCGGGGTAGATAATGCTCGCACCCCCGACCGTCATTCATCACACCAACAACCGAATAAGCCCGGAGGTGAGGCGACAGGAACGAGGCGGCGCCACCGCTGGGCGAAGGAAAGAGATGAAGGACATAACAAGGATTCTTTTATTTGACAAGGGTAAAAATGTCTTTTTAGTGTTATGGCACACTCAAGCTCGTGCGCATATAGGACAAACGCATATTTTAATATAAATGAGAAAGCGAAAGGAGGAAGAGAATGATTATCTCTTGTTATATAGGGCAATTGAATACACTAATTCTCCCATCAGAAAAATAATGCTCTCTTTTTTCAAAAAATAATGCAATATATTTTATTTTAGGTCGTCCTAAAACTCTTTTAAAATTTTATTTTTAGTAAATTATTTTACCGTATTACTTTTTAAATTATTATTTTAATATCTATTTTTTAAAATATCATTTTAATATTTATTATTTTTATGTTGCAACTTTATTATTTTTGTATAATTTCAATTTATCTAGTAGAGAGTTTACATTGTATTATTTTATGCTTAATGCAGTAAGATGTGTTTATTATTTTATGTAGGGAATGTGTTCTTTTAAAAATCTCAAAAAAATGATAGCAACAGCAAGACATTTTTTTTTTGAAGAAAATGAGAATAAAATAAAAACAAAAACCATAATAAAACTGGTAAAAAAGCCAGACATTGTAAAGTAGAAAAGAGTGGAAACAATACAAAAATTTAAAAAATAGAGAAAAAGCTAGAAAAGGACAAAAAAAAATGAAAAAAAAAAAAGAAATTGGACTTATATGAAATTGCCTAAACAAATGTCAATGCAAGTCATGGCCGGCGCATATAAGCACCGAGTTTACACAAGTCTTATCCATACAAAAAAGCAGTTTTTCTTACGTGAAAACGTGCTGATCGTTTCCAGTATTAAAACATAACCATCGAATAAATAGATAAAAGAAAAATAAATCCCCCTTTTTCTATAGGTTATATACGTTGCAACAGGGATTAAGATTTAAGAGACGCGACATTGCATTTGCAGCTTATAAAATAACATTTCGGCATGAATATCTTTTCCTTCTTTTATTTTCCCACGGATTTTGCCTAGTAGTTAAAGTGTTTAAGACACTATAGAAAGGTTCAGGGTTTAATTCTGGCCTCCTAATTTTTTCTAAAAAAAAAAATACTAAAATCTGATTTGATTGTCTTTCAAGTCCAAAAAATATTGACACTTTCCTAATTTTAGAATATTAATAATTCTCCCTTTTTATATTTGTAAGCATATTTCTGAATACCACAAAAGGGTTATCTTTTTACTTTGTAGATGAAGAACACTAAAAGTAAGTTTTCTTTATATAAGGCACTGGATTGAACATAAAATCTTTTAGTATTTTATTTTGATACATAAGAGGGAGATGCTGACGAGGGATCGGAAAATGGAGCTTTATAACTTCTAATACAACCATAAATTTTAACCATTAACCCAAAGTTTTAGCACCCGAATCTAAATCTTTTATCAACTAACGTATATATTAAAGTTCCTTCAACTCGAACCACAACTTATGTTGGTGGCATAAATATTTTATAAACTTGCTCTTTCTAGTTCACGAATTGCACGTGGATATGCATGTTTTTTATCTCTCTAAGCTCTAAAGCAAACCCAATTCTGCCTAAAAGCTGCATGAATATTTTATGCTCCACTTAAACACCATCCGAATTAGTAATACATATCCCCCGATTAGCTAGTTAAGCTTATAATATCCAGGAAAAATAAAATAACCTCTCGTATTTTGGCCAAATCTAGCTACCTTTTGCTCCCTTCCTTTTAAAAATTTATATTTCACTTCTAATTTTTTTACATTATTTGACAATAATTTTTAAAATTCTAATTTATAACTATAGAATAATTATCTTCCAATAATTTTAATCTTTCTAATATTTTTGTTACAATTACTAGACATATTAAATTATCAATTTTCCTTATCTATAAATGAATTTTTCCTTCCTAGAAATGAAAATCAATAGTTTTAAATATCAATTAACTGTGAAAAAATATCAAAATTTTTGAAATGACAGGAATATAATTATCAAATAGTTTAAATTAAATTTTCTATAAGTATACCTGATATCCATCATAACCAAGTCTTACGCTAAATTGCACCAAAAGTTCAAAGCCTTTAATTTATATTGTAAATTGGTCATCAACTTCTATTTCATTGCATATTAATCCCAAACCTTCATAATTCTTTGTATGTTAACCCCTAGCCTTAGTAAAGACTGAATTGACATAAAAACCTGATTTGTGAATAGGAAAAACCGATAATTTAAATGGTCAATAATTGTAACAAAATTATGACACAAGTTGAATTTATACGAAGACCGTTAATAAATAATTTAAATTAGAATTTAAAAATTTAATATCAAATGATTATGTGAGAGTTAAAATTCAAACTATTTGGTAATTGTGTTATCATAAATTTAATCTATAAAATAATTTTTTGAAAATCAATGAAACATTTAAATTATCAAAATTTCCTCTACTTAAATGGTTTCTATTGCGATTCATTTTTCTTAAAGCTAGGACCAATATGCAATGAATTACAAAGGTTTAATTAGGACCAATATGTAATAAAATGAAGGTTGAGGACCAATTTACACTGGAAGCTAAAGATTTGGAGCTTTTTGTGCAATTTATCCACAAGTCCTATTTGCCAATAGTTTTAGTCTGGACGGAACCAAAAGGACAATTTTTTTTTTTTGTTATTATACCAAAAAAGACAAATCAAGACCAAACTTCGGCATCTTGAGACGGTCTCTTGACAAAACGATTGATTAACAAAAAATAATTTCTTGCCAACTTTAGATCTTGTCTTCTTATGAGGCCGCGTATCCCATTAATTTGTAGGAAAATATATTTTTTTTCTTATTAAACGGTAAAAAATGGTTGTTGGTTCTTTGGCAGGAAAAGAGCATAAGCTGCACACAAAGACAAAGAAGCATAAAGCTCCATAGAAAGCAAAAAGGATCATAAAATTGTCGCTTATTACTCCCTCCAAAAAAAAAAAATGAAACATATATTTTTTTGACCTTTTTAAAAAATGAAACATTTTTTTTAAAAATTTTAACATCCAATTTACCTTAATACCTTCATCTAAACTCTCACAGCACAAATGCTAAATGGAAATATTTTATTTTTTAATTTTAATTAAAACTCTTACTATACAAAACCCTAAAAAGATTTTTATTCCAGCATCAGTATACATAACCAAACAAGGATTTTTAAAAAATTATATTTTTAGGGGCAAAAATTAAAAAAAATATCATAAACTACACAAATCTTAATTTCCTTGCACAAAAAAATGCATCGTTCTTTATGAGATAGAAGGAGTATTATATAATAGTGTGTTTTTATTGGGGTAAATTACATCTATGGCCTCTAACAATTAATTATTGTTCCATTTTTTACTCCAACCTTGATTTTGTTCATAGAGACTCCCTAACTTTAAAAATGTTCCATTTTGGCCCCTTTTTGCAAAGAATTCGGTATGTTGGATAGAAAATGTCACATCAGTATAAGATTGTAACCGTAAAAATTAGTTTTAACCCTTAAAAAATTTCTCTTTGTCATACCAACCTTGAAACTTTTTCATCTAACCCAACCACCATCAATTGTTGCCCCTTCACCTCCCTCTTTAGCTCCTTGACCACCAAGTCACCTACTTGTGCTTTTCTCCCTGCTATTCTCCTAAAAAATGCAGTGTGTTAAGTGAAGAAGTGATTGGAGATGGTGACAATTGAGAAAGGTCTCCAACTTTTTGAATTTGATACAATGAGTGGCAGCTTCTTGCCTCTTCCACTAGCTCATCACTAGTCATCAAGAAGCCTTTGAAGATGCCATGGATTGAGTGTTAAAACCCTTTGATGAGGAAATTTCTAATGAGGACAAGGAAAAAGTCAAGAGATTGAGTGCCGAAAATGGTTCTAATGGATTCGAGGTAGTGGTGGTGCCTAAGTGGGTCTATGTGACGATGTAAGAGGTTGATCATCACATACCACTGCTACAAACTTTCATCGTGGATATAGGTTCATGGTGCTGTTGTCGGGTGAATTGGGGGAAGAAAGAGAGATTGTTCTACTTTACTCTGCATAAGAACTTGACGGAGGCAGCAAAATGAATGGAGGTGGAGAGAAGTTGGGTCATTCAATGGCATTGGAGGAGTTGATCAGAGGGAGGTGGAGGCAAAAGGATGCTAGTTGACGGTGGTTGGATCTTTAAATGGAGAAGTTTCAAGATTGATATGATAGGAAAATTTTTGGGGGGTTTAAACTAATTTTTCTCCTTATAATCATATGCCGATGTGACATTTTCTATAAAAAAAATAATGACTTCCATCCTAAAAAGGACTAAAATGGAATGTCTTCCCGAGGTTAGGGAGTCAAGGTTGGGGTTGAAATTGGAATAATAATTAAAAATCAGGTATCGCGAATGTAGTTTACCCTGTCTTAATGCGTTGAGACTTAATGATCCGGTTCTTTCCACCACAGAGGCGTATAGCTCCAGACTTTGAGAAACTAACAAATGGAAGAAATGAAATACAATTGTTGATTCTCTAATTTAACCTGGATCTTCCTTTGAGCAAAACTTTGAGTGTGTCGCTCAAAATTTTTTTTTTCTCTGTGATGATTCCTTATTTCCTCATCTTAGGTTTTATTATATCTTTGTTAACTACTCGGCCCGCAGAGTTGACCCCCAAATATTCCATAATTTTTTTTCTGTCCTTTAAAAATATTATTTTTGTGTTACCGACCAAAGAAATTTGTCAGCGAAACATTTTTGTTTTTAGTATTTCTCTCTTTAGTGGGCGTCGCCCAATCCATTAGGGGATAAGAACTGAGCTAAATAATATTGCGTAACATGCAACGCCAACAAAGACATGAAAAGGCAAGGCTAGCTAGCTCGGACATATACGACGACGCACTTCAGAATTAGCTTATAAAATACTGGTATGCATGCGGCGCCCATTTCTAGTAGATTAACTTAATTACACTAACTAATCATAAATCAAAGATTAGAGACTTTATGAATGACGTACGCAATGGAAAAAGTATAATCGCGTTTTGGGTTTTCTTTCCATTGATGATTAGTGCTGTCTTAATTAGCATTTGGTCTTCATCTTTTTGTGTTTGGCTTAATTAATTATTAATGCCATTATGCTATTACATGCGGAGCATGTTTGCAAACAGTTCACTTTCAGTTGACTAATCTTGCTTAAAAGTTTCTACCAAATTTTCATAGAGGATACATCTCACAAAAACTTGTTACATTTACTATTCACATTAATTAATTTATAATTTTTATTTTATTATAATTTTTTTATAGAATTATAAAAATTTTATTTGAAAATTTCTAAATCTTAAAGATTATAATTTCTAAATATAATTTTTATGATATAAATTAATATGAAAATATTCAAGTCAAACTTTAGTAAAAAAATGTAAAAAGGAACAAATTTTGTTAAAAGAAACAACGTAGTACTTAAATTTTGGGAAATCTGCATACATTGGCAGATATGAAAATGTTTCAACAACTCAGATAGCATCAATTTCTTTTTCTTTGATATCTAGAATCAGATTATAAGTCTCTTGAGATTTTTGAAATATATTAATTAATTACAATATTCTGGGGAAAGTTCATTGAAATTAATATATTTCTATGATCCTTCAAACCCTAAATTCTTAACCATGGTATAAATATGAGCATAAGCATATTTGTTCATATATTGGTACAAAGATAAGAAATCATCTCTTATATGGATATGATTTGAATATATATTCCAACCTAGAGGAGAAACGAGTAGCTTTCCAAATCTGAGGGCAATAGGGCAATATTATAATCATGATAAATGTTTGAGGGTGTTTATGTAGTTTCGCCAAAAAAAAAAAAGTTGGTCTTCGTCTATTTAACGTCTCTCTGCTTGTTCCGCCTCCGCCACTTCTTTTCGCCTCATCACCATTCCCGGATTCATCATCGCTCTCATGGCCGTTTCCATGGCGGAGCTCCACCAGAGACAATGAGTAGATCTGCACCGCAGAGACAAAGCGGGTGATGGTTTCCTGTTTGAGTAGCATCACCGCTATGAAAAACCTAGCGTCCGACCGACGACGTCATAACCCAGCTGTCACGCCAACTACAAGAAGCCCCGGACAAACCCGCCGTCGTCAGGAACTGTTCCTCCGCCATCGTTAGGAACTGTTCCTTCTACAGCTGACGAAGATGAAGAAGAAAGTGACATGCCATGGATTTTCAATTTTTTAACGAAGGTATTCTGAAATTTCCCCTGCAGACGTTTATGGTAGCTAGGGTACTTAGTTGGTTTGACTGGATAATGATATTTGCCATGAGATTTGCCATGAGAAACTTGATTGACATGGATTTCCTAAAGAAACTTGTCAATAAGGGTGTTTGGCATGGATAATGAAATTTGCCATGAGAAACTTGTCAATAAGTATATATAAATAGTTATGGGTTATTGCCCTTCTAAAGGTGCATGCTTTTTCCAAAATATATATTTATATTCAAGAGAGGTTAATGGAGACTACAAAGAGAATTCAAGAGGCTAGAAAGAGAATGAGACGCATAAAATATAACCCTTCTCATTCCATTACTTCTCCCTCCAATGATACAGACAAAACAAACCAGAAAATTCAAAAAAAAAAAACAAAAACAAGAGAGAACAAACCCTAAATCTTGATAAAGTGATGCTGAGGGTCAGGTCCCCCAGGACTGGTTCTTGAAGGCTCAAATTGGCTTGGCTTGTTCACCTCTCTTGCTATCCTGTGCAAGGCTTCAATGGACTTGCTTAGGCCAACATTCCTCTTCTCCAAAGCGCGAGCTTCAATGCCTTGAGAAAACAAAAGCAAAAGGAACACAACTAGGAAAACTTTTGAAACAAGGAATCTATATCTCATGAGAATTTTGATGTTGAAAGAGCACATTAAATTCTCTTTCATTTTGATTTTGAGATGCTTGGAGCTGGGGCTTCCGAATTAGGGAAGGTCTCATATTTATAGGATCCTTATGGGGTTACTTTCCTTTTTTTTTTTTTTTTAATTTGGAGAAAAGGGAGCTTCGTCATAAAGAGACCTTTTCATGAAGTGGGAGGGCGGATGGTGCGAGAAGGACAAGCTCAAGTTGTCATCTGATAAGGATTGGGATTGGCCGTTTTTCCAGTTTGGCGTAGATGATTATCTTTAAAACTAGCTATGTTTAGGGCCCTGATCTACCAATTATTTGTCGGGAATATACAACTTATTCTATTCCAATACCAAAATCATAAAATAATTACATTTATTTGATGATGCCCAATTCTGGTCAAACCTAATTTCATAGGAGTAATTTGAATTTGTTTTAGTTTAGGAGGGGCTGATAGCTACTTCTCCTTTTACCTATTATTTCTACCTTTATTTCCCTAATAACAATTTGACATGAATAGAAACTCATACTAAGCGGCTATGTTAAATTTATGTGTGGGGAAAAGGGACATATTCTCATGGCAAACACCCTTATTGACAAGTTTCTTTAGGAAATCCATGCCAAGGATGACCGCTATATGTTAAAGGGTGTGATATTTGGACCCTAAGGAAGAGGATGACAACGACCTAGGTGTCAAACAGTGTGATCAAGTGTTGTGATTAGCTTGTCAAGAAGTTATATGTTGTTCGTCTTAAAGGGGAAAATGTGTTAAGGGAGGGTGTCACTTAAACAAGTATTTTGTTGAAACATCAAGTTATCCTCTAGTTGTTGGTTTCCAAAGGATTATAAACTTAGGATAAATGGAGCCAAATGGGTCTTGCATTCCCGAACATATGATACCTTTGTGAAAGCAAGGAGAAAACCATAATCATTTACTCCTTCCATTCCATATTTTTTGCACCACTTTCCTCTTTGGGTCATCCCAAATTCTTTGCACCATTTCCTTTTTAAGTAAGTTTTACTAGATAATTTTACAATTATACCCTTTCCCATCTACTTTACTGTCATTTGTTTTGTTTTTTGTTATGTTCCTCCGATCCCTTTGTTGGCCACTGCTGGCATGGGTGCACTGGCCAATCAGGGCGGCGGATGACGAGGCGAGCGACGGGATGAGGAGGTCAGGCCGACTAGGCGATGGAGTGAAGAGGTCAAGGCAACCGAGCAAGGAGACTAGGACAGCGAGCGACGTGCGGCTTGCGAAGCGGAGGTAGGAGACAAGGACAAAAGCGAAGGAGGCTGAATCAATGAGGGGAGCAGATTGAGGGAGGCAGAATCGAAGGAGATCGGATGAGGCGATGACATCAAGGAGACCGAATCATCGAGATAGACGGAGGAGATCAGAGGAGGCCGAATCAATCAGGCGATGAGGATGACGAAGGCCGGCCACAAGATCGTCGTTGCTTGCGGGCTGCCGATGATCAAGACAACCGCCAAGATTTAGGAAGCGACAATGCAGCGCCAAGAACGGCGACGATCGACAACAGCAGTGGAATGAAAACGATGGTGGATTGAGGATAACAGTCGATCGAGGAAGACAGCACATTGAGAACGACGGTGGATCGTGGGAGTGATGAAGCCATCATGGACGACGGCCGCAGATCGAGGACGGCGAACCCAACTTCCATGATTAACGTCGTTCACACTAGGTGGCGCGGAGGATGACGAGACCCAACAAGTATGGAGGGAAGTACGGGCAAGGGCGACATCACAGACGGAATCGATGGCCAAAACGAAGCTGGAATCAAAGGTGTGGATGGAATTGAAGATGGAATCGGGTTTGGTGGTGTTGCATGTGGAGAGAGAAAAAGGACAAATCAGGGGTAAAAAGGAAAAAATATACAACATTTTATTATTTCTTAATCTCCATGTTAAACACAAATGGTGCAAACAATGCAGGACAGAGGGAGTATTTTTCAATTGCGCCTTTTCTAAGGAAGTCGTTGATGACTACACCAAAAAACTATACCAACTTCGTTCTTAACTAATCAATGGCGAGAAGAGATTTATTGGTTAAGAACGAATTTCAAGACAACTGATTCTAGGAAAATATTCTTTTTTTTTTTTTTTGCAGCGGGCAGCTGCTATATATGGAGAGAGTGAAATATTCAATATCACAAATATATAGATCCATTTTCAATGCAGCAGGTAATGGGCAAAATTTGTTTTATATCTATGTCCATGTAAATCATTTCGAGTTGGTGAGAATAGTATAACATAGTTCTATATTTCTAGTTTCTGATTCTTAATGTTTTGCTTTCCCTGATATGTCAGGTGTCTTTGAATTTTTTGTCAACTAATATATTTTTACCTTGACCCCAAAAAATTATTAGAAGCTGAACTGAAATAGGTTTTTTATGATTAATGATAGAATTTTGAATAATTTGATTGTTAACAACTGAGCTAAGCTAAAAGATATACTTATTAAGTGCTTCTTATAAGATTTAAGCCGCTACACAATTGCCATGCGCAAGCTGTCCATCCAAGTTTTGCTTTACCGGAACATGTCAGCTAGCCATTAGTTCACAGAGAATAGGAAGAAATAAAGGATATCTAATAGAACATGCTAAGGTTTCAAACATATGTTCATGCACCTTGTCTGACGCCAAAAAGGGATTATGCAATTCGTGTTTCATTGATTTTTTGTTTTTTAGCCGTGGGAATTAGAACTTTAGATTCTATGGTAACGGTTATAAACTTCACCGGTGTATGGCTTATCAGATAGACATAGTAGCTATTAAGCTATAGTTACAAATATAACAGATATAACTGATGATAATTCCACAAATATGCAAATTGAACTCACTAGCTCAAATGCTCTTACACTAGTGGACTTTCGACTGAAGAACTAATATCTGCTTCATCCTTGTATTATATATATATATATATATATATATATACTATAAACTGCTTTTATGTTTTATAAAACAGCACATAATCTCATATTTGTTGGGCATTTGTGCCCACTCTGTTTTTTCCTATTATGCATATAGCAGTAGTTTGAGAATGGCTGGTGGGGAAGTAACACAATTGGTACTGTCGACAAGTCTTATCTCTCGTTTTTACATCTTTAGGCCTTTTGCTTTTTATCTAGGAGATTTTTTATTTATGACCATTAAATTTATGGATTATATTAGAATTTAAAGTCTATAGTTGTTGGCCAAATACCAAGTGATAAGTTTGGATTGTAATTATAATTATTTAGATTTATTTGGAATATTTGTAATTTTGCAACCGGAAGGGAATTTAGTTTCTTAAATGTGCAGCACATATCTAAGGAGTAAGGACTCCTTCTAGATTTGTCTTAAATGTTCAATCCCTAAGCTTATTTTTCTACTCTATTGTCTTTAGTACAAGCCATAAAATAAGCAAAAAAAATACACCTAATTCATTTTAATTTAAGTCAATATAATTTAAAATAATTTTTTTATTGTTATTTTTTTTATCTGAAATCAATTTTATTTAAAAGCAACATTTCATAGATATAATAATTCATTGAAAGTAAAAATATTTATGACTTTATTAATTTTTTTTAATTTTTATTTTTTATGCACTAAAAAATAAAACTTAATGAAGATTTAATAACATTATAAAAATTTTATTTTCAATAGATTATTACCTACGTAATATTGATTCTAAATGAAATTGACTCCAGATAAAAAAAATTATAAAAATAAAAAAAGTGGTTTTAATTAAGTTGACTTAAGTTTAATTTACAGTAATTTCCTCCCAACAATTCTGATTATAAAAAAAATAAATACTAAAGAATGATATTTTAACTACTTACATTTTCACGAACTGGCAGTGATGATGTTTTGCGAGATGGTTGAATATGGGCCAGTAATGCCCATACGTCTAGCTGGCCCACTATCACGAAAAGCAAAAACGTCGACCCTGCCTGAATCTGATTTAGCTGTTAATATTCTTCCATGTTCTTATCATCTTTCCATTTTAAGTTTGGAAAAAAAAAAAAGCACTTTGTTCACTAATTAGCTTATCTATCTATCGACTTCAAATGTGAGAAATGAGCTTAGAGGATAAGTTTATGAAGCGTTGGGTGGATAAGTCGGAGAAAGCTAAAATCTTTCTTCTCCAATTAAAACTAAAGATTTCACCTTTGGTTAAATTAAATTAATCCCTCTTTCATCCGCATACATGTGCTATAGGATAAGAACAATTTTGTCACTTCATAAAAAAAGAAGAGAACAATCTCGATCACCATTATCTTTCAAATTCCGAGTCAACTCTGATCAAGCGATATACTTTGATACACTATGATAAAAATATCTTCTTTTTTTTTTTTTTACCTTAAGTTTTTTTTTTTCTTTTACACAAAGAAGAGCATATGTTTGTCCAACGCAGCGTGGAAGTAATTAGCCTTCGTTTGTTGGGCGCAGAATACTCTACTTATACCCAAAACAAAAATAAGTTTATAAGCCATGAAATTCAATTCGGCACTGAATTAAAAAGCAAAAAAAAGACGCTCAACCTGCTGAAAAGAAGAAAAAATATATTATCTATAGGCTGTTAATCCATTAGCATGAAACTCGCAATTTCTTATAGTATGACAGAATTTAAACTTTGATTTATATAAAATATTTTTTTGCTTCTCTTTACAGTTAAAAGATGGATTTGATTAAGGTGTGATGAGTATAGAGCAGACTATTTAAAATATCTCTTATAATGTAATTTTGTATTAAAAAAAATAATCATCATCTATTATAACTCCATGGGATTAGAAAGAAACAACTCATAAACCATTGTTCACACGGTATAAACAGATAAGGCACCAAAACAACAAAGCATGAATGTTCTCGATTCTTATCAACCAATTTTCTACCAACAAAAAAAAAAAAAAAAAAGGGAGTAAATTACACAAATGATCCCTAACCTTTTTACATTGTTTTCATTTAGTCCCTAACATATCAAATATTCTGTTTTGGTCCTAAACCTATTAAAACTGCTTCATTTTGGTCCCTCATTATATGAAATTTATTAACTTAGAATAATTTTCTAATAGAAACTTTTGAAATACTAATTCAAATATGTGGCAACGTCGGATTTTCGGGAGTCGCCACCAATCTGTTTACCTAGGTCGATTGGTCACCTTAAATATTGGTCTGCGAGAGTTCGGTGGTTCGGGAATACGGTTACGTTAAAACAACTTTGTTAAAACGCCCAAAAATTGGCACCTTAGTTGATTTTAATTTTGTTTCGCTTTGCTTTTAAATAAATTTCAGTTAATTTTCAATCTAGAATTTTTAACTGAATTAATTGGATGTGGATTTTTGGTAATTAATTTATATAGAATTTTATACTTCCGAACCATGGACTCTGCCGAGTCATTTGGACACGGAAGATTTTTATTCCGAACCATGGACTCTGCCGAGTCATTTGGACACGAAATTTGGTGAAATTTAAACAATTTAATCCATATTGTAAATATGGATTTTTTATTTTAATGGAAGTAATTGTTATTTTAATTACTATTTTTGTAAGTCTTTTAAAATTTTAGATTTTTTGTTAATGATCTTTAAAAGATCTTTCTTATTTCTTTTTATATTTTATTATTCTTTTCCTTCTTTCTTTATCTTTCTTTTTGATTTTATCTTTCTTTTAGTTTTATTTTTCCTTTCTTTTCTTTCTTTTCTTTTCTTTTCTTTTTCTTTTCTTTCTTTTCTTTCTTTCTTTTCTTTCTTTCTTATCTTTCTTTTCTTTTCTTTTTCTTGTCTTTCTTATCTTTTTCTTATCTTGTTTTAGTTTTCTTTTTGTTTTCTTGTTTAATGAAAAATATTTATTATTTTAGTGGATTTAAAAGTTATATTTTAAATAAATCAGTAAAATATAAAGTCTTAATTTTCATGTATTTTTTTTAAACAGGTTTTATTTTTATTTTTTTATTATTTTTACTGGATAAAAATAACTATTAAAATTAATTTTAACTTTTTGTTATCTTTAAAGAATTAAAAACATGTATATAAAAATAAAAATAATTGGCTTTTTTTAAAAATAATTTTTATTAGCCTTAATAATTAATTACAAAATAATCTTCTTTTAATTTTCATTTATTTATTAATTAGTAAAGGGTAAAGGTGAATTAAATAAAAAATTATATAAATCAAAAAAATTAAAAATAATAAAGTGGGGCTTTTTGGCCATCCACTTTAAAAATAATAATAAATGTTAGCAAAGTTAATTAAATTAATTGTTAAACAACAATAATAAAAAGTTAGTCAAGTTAATTAAATTAATTAATTAACAACAATAATAAAAAGTTAGCCAAGTTAATTAAATTAATTAATTAACAACAGTAAAAAGTTAGCCAAGTTAATTAAATTAATTAATTAACAACAATAATAAAAGTTAGCCAAATTAATTAAATTAATTAATTAACAACAATAATAAAAAGTTAGCCAAGTTAATTAAATTAATTAATTATCAACAATAATAAAAAGTTAGCCAAATTAATTAAATTAATTGATTAACAACAATAATAAAAAGCTAGCCAAGTTAATTAAATTAATTAATTAACAACAATAATAAAAGTTAGCCAAGTTAATTAAATTAATTAATTAACAACAATAATAAAAGTTAATTAATTGTTAACAACAATTATAAAAGTTAGTAATAATGCAAAAATTAAAAGGTTAGTAACAATAATAGTATTAAAAGTTAGTTGTTAGTAAGTTAATAACAACAATAAAAAAAAGGGGTTAGTAATAAACAAATAATAAACAAACAAGTAAAAATTAAAAGGGTTAGTAATTAATTCTGCAAGAATAAAATACAAAGTTAGTGACCAAAGTGAAAGAAATTGAAAAGATGAAGGATTAAAGATGAGTTTTACCTGAAAGTTAAAATTTTTGAATTTCCTGGGACGAAAAACGTGAAAAAAAAAAAAAAAAAAAACTGGAAACGGCGACCGGGGATGGGAAAAAAAATTGGCAGCAAGAGGAAGAAGATGGTGTTTATGTAAATAGATTGAAGTTTTAGGCTTTTCTGGGAAAAGGGAAGAGAGCCAGGGACTTTTAGCTGTAATTTTTTCTTTTTCTAAAACGGAGCTCTAAGCTTTTCCTCTATTTTTTTCTGTGTTCAGCACAAAATTTGGGGGGCTATTTATAGAGGAAGTTTGGCTGAACTGTTGATGGATAAATTAATAAAAAATTTCAAACTTATCTTTTAAATTGGTAAAATGACAATTTTAGTCCTTTACGTCTCTCAGCCTCTGGATAAGTTCCTGAAGCTTCTGATTTTGACAATTTTGTCGTTTTCTGTCAATTTGCGCCAGAAACGTCGGCAGACCCAAAATTTTATGTGACAAACTACCAAATGCTCCTGGAACTTTCAGAATTTGTCAATTTTTTCCGAAACTTCTTAATGTTGTCATTTTTACCTCAAACTTTTAAATTTTGCCATTTTTTTGGAGTTTTCTTTTTTCTTTCAAATACACACATATATCATTTTAAATCAAATCTTCACAAAAACAAAAAAAAAATGTATTTTAAACTAATTAAAATTTTTAGTAATAATAATAATAATAAAAATAATAATTTTTTTTTATTTAATTTCTTTTAAAATTTTTTATGGTCGGACGAAATTGGGTGTCAACAGCTGCCCCCCTTTGCATGCTTCATGAGACATGATGTATGCAAAGTCGTTACCAAATTTCGTCCGGCTTAGCTAGGCATTGAAAACCTTTTCGCCGCCTAAATCCTGAGGTTAAGGAACTCTCCATAGAACCCCGGCGATAGGAGCTCTCCTATCGTTGAAGGAAAATTGATTGTTTCTGAGGCAAAGGTTCCATCCTTAAAACCTCGGATTGATTGATTGATTTCGAAGCAAAGGTTCCATCCTTAAAACCTCGAATTGATTGATTGATTTCGAGGCAAAGGTTCCATCCTTAAAACCTTGAATTGATTGATTGATCTCGAGGCAAAGATTTCATCCTTAAAACCTCAGATTGATTGATTGATTTCGAGGCAAAGGTTCCATCCTTAAAACCTCAGATTGATTGGTTGATTTCGAGGCAAAGGTTCCATCCTTAAAACCTCGGATTGATTGATTGATGTCGAGGTAAAGGTTCCATCCTTAAAGCCTCGAATTGATTGATTGATGTCGAGACAAAGGTTCCATCCTTAAAACCTCGGATTGATTGATTGATGTCGAGGTAAAGGTTCCATCCTTAAAACCTCGAATTGATTGATTGATCTCGAGGCAAAGGTTCCATCCTTAAAACCTCAGATTGATTGATTGATTTCGAGGCAAAGGTTCCATCCTTAAAACCTCAGATTGATTGATTGATGTCGAGGTAAAGGTTCCATCCTTAAAACCTCGAATTGATTGATTGATCTCGAGGCAAAGGTTCCATCCTTAAAACCTCGGATTGATTGATTGATTTCGAGGCAAAGGTTCCATCCTTAAAACCTTGGATTGATTGATTGATGTCGAGGTAAAGGTTCCATCCTTAAAACCTCGAATTGATTGATTGATCTCGAGGCAAAGGTTCCATCCTTAAAACCTCGGATTGATTGATTGTTTGTTTGAGGTTTAAGGAAAGGTCCTTAGAACCTCTAACGATAGGAAAGGTTCTATCGTTGTAAGATGGACTGAATGATTGATTGTTTGTTTGAGGTTTAAGGAAAGGTCCTTAGAACCTCTAACGATAGGAAAGGTTCTATCGTTGTAAGATGGACTGAATGATTGATTGTTTGTTTGAGGTTTAAGGAAAGGTCCTTAGAACCTCTAACGATAGGAAAGGTTCTATCGTTGTAAGATGGACTGAATGATTGATTGTTTGTTTGAGGTTTAAGGAAAGGTCCTTAGAACCTCTAACGATAGGAAAGGTTCTATCGTTGTAAGATGGACTGAATGATTGATTGTTTGTTTGAGGTTTAAGGAAAGGTCCTTAGAACCTCTAACGATAGGAAAGGTTCTATCGTTGTAAGATGGACTGAATGATTGATTGTTTGTTTGAGGTTTAAGGAAAGGTCCTTAGAACCTCTAACGATAGGAAAGGTTCTATCGTTGTAAGATGGAATGAATGATTGATTGTTTGTTTGAGGTTTAAGGAAAGGTCCTTAGAACCTCTAACGATAGGAAAGGTTCTATCGTTGTAAGATGGACTGAATGATTGATTGTTTGTTTGAGGTTTAAGGAAAGGTCCTTAGAACCTCTAACGATAGGAAAGGTTCTATCGTTGTAAGATGGACTGAATGATTGATTGTTTGTTTGTTTGAGGTTAAGGAAAGGTCCTTAGAACCTCTAACGATAGGAAAGGTTCTATCGTTGTAAGATGGACTGAATGATTGATTGTTTGTTTGTTTGAGGTTAAGGAAAGGTCCTTAGAACCTCTAACGATAGGAAAGGTTCTATCGTTGTAAGATGGACTGAATGATTGACTGTTTTCGAGGCAAAGGTTCCATCCTTAAAACCCCGATGATGAAAATTGATTATTTTCGAGGCAAAGGTTCCATCCTTAAAACCCCGATGATGAAAATTGATTTTGAGGCTAAGGAGCTTTCCTTAGGACCTCGAGCGAAATTTATATGAAAGCAATTGAAATTGGAATAATTTTCTTCGAAAGTGTGAATTTTCATAATAGGCGAGCGCAAAGAATTAGGCTTCGATAAAACGAGTGAATCTTGATGATGACAATAACACTGACAAATTATGTAATGGGAACGGATGTTTGGAATCAATATCCAAGGTTCATCTAATATTTTCTTCAGTAAATATAGGTTCCCTTGTGAGATATGTCATCCAAATAAGGTTAAAGCTTAACTACCCCAAAATGTTATTCCTAGTAGACCTAATAGGATGCGTCTCAAGAGTAACAAAAATTACTCTTTACTCAGCCATTCCAACCTAAAGGCATTGTCCTATGGTTTTAATATCAGCATGGACGAAACTATATTAAAAAAAAGAAATTCCCTGAAAGGAAAAACTGAAACGCGAAAGAAAATGCTGATAATAAAACTAAAGGACAAGAAAAATGGATCAGATCGCTTCTTTCTTCCACAATACTTCAACAGGGTGAGTAGAGGACCATTATGGTAGTGAACTGGTCGGGAAAGACTGTCGTGTCCAGTCTATCTGAATCATTGCTGGATCTGATTCAGGAACAAAAGCTTGTATTTTATCTAGCAATTCTTCAGCAGTTGTTGCGGATATTATAATTCGCTGTGCCACTTTTGATATGAAATTCTTCTGCATAGCATAATCCATAAAAGCTATCAGACCTGTAAAGAAATTGTTAACATTTAAAAGCCCAATGGGTTTCTTATGCAAATTAAGTTGGGCCATGGAAGCAATTTGAAAGACTTCTCCCAACGTGCCAAAACCACCTGGTAGAGCGATAAAAGCATCAGCATTTAAAAGCATTTGTAACACACGCTCTTGCAAATTTTTAACCACTAATTCTTCTCCAATCGTGCCCCCAGAAATAAATTTCAGAGGTCCAGGGATAATACCCAGAACTTGACTTCCTCCTAAAGATGCTGCTGATGCTACACCTCCCATTAATCCGACACTACCTCCTCCATAAACTAAATGTATTTTTTGCTCAGCTAATACTCTTCCCAAATGGTTGGCTGCTTTTAAATACTCTTCATCTTTTCCAGGAAAAGCCCCAGAAAATACACAAATACTTCGGGATTTACGAGTTGGGGTTTTCTCCATTCCTATCCTTACCCTTGTGAGAAAAGAGGATATATTTATAGAGATGAAGAGATAAGGCAATAATTTTATTTTCAAGAATGGATACATTATTGCCAGCTATTCACAGTAGTCACAAGTATGACTCTGGTCAGGTATGGGTACACTATCGTTAAAAGAGGAGGAAAATTTTCAAAATAGCTGCTAGCATGTACAGTAGTCACTACTGTAGCTTACGTCAGGAGTAGGTACGTGATTGTTGGAAGAGAAGGAAAATTTTAAAAAGTGGCAGCTAGCATGTACAGTATCGTGACTATGGCTCATGTCAGGGGTGGATACATTATCGCTGAAAGGGGAGGAAGATTTCAAAAGTGACAGCTAGCACGTACAGTAATCGTGACTTTGGTTCACGTCAGGAGTGGATACATTATTACCAAAAGGGGAGGAAAATTTCCAAAAACGACAGCTAGCACGTACAGTAATCGTGACTTTGATCCTCGTCTTTCACTGGCTTTGCGTCCAGTAATGGCTTCAATGCTTTCTATGAATCGGTGATTTGCATCCCATCCAGTTTTCTCACAAACTGGCAAACTGGGTCGTTTAAAGTCAGATTCCCAAGACTATAACGATCTCGTTCTTTTTGGAAAATTATCCATAATCCAACAACCTCAAATTGCACTATTCCGCAAGAATGCGCTTCAAGAACCTCTCGAATATCTTCCAGAGATTCCTTACGCAAGCCATTCTTGATGAATTTTATTCTATCATTACGATTTCTGGTGATCACTCCTGGAGAACGACATTTATTGCCGCAAATCCACCATCCACAATTATGACAAACGCCTAGCCTCTTTGCTCTTCTTTTTTTGGCATAAGCGCTTTTACCAAAGCCGGGCATACGGGGAAAGAACGCTTCGGGAACTTCACCAGCTGAACGAACCTTAGCTTCAATTAGCCACCGCACATTATCAGGGATGCCTTTGTGCATAAATACTCTGAATCGTTCACATCTAGCTTGATAAATCTTTTTAAGAACATTTATTGGGAAGGAAGGAAAATACTTTCGTAAGGCGGAAAAAGAAGACTCCATTGATGAAGGAGGCAAAGAAAGAAATTAGTGATTGTAGGAAACGAAAATAACTAACACATATTTATAGTGATGAAAGGGATAATGCGTTAATTACACTTACAGAAGCAAGTACATTATTGTCAAAAGAAAAGACAAATGACAGCTTATATGTACAGGAATCGTGACCGTGGCTCTCATCTTCCACTGATTTATGTCCAGTAATGGCTTCAATGCCTTCTATAAATCGGGGATTTGCTTCCCATCCAGTTTTCTTACAAACTGACAAACAGGGTCGTTTAAAGTCACATTCCCAAGACTGTAACGATCTTGTTCTTTTTGGAAAGTCCACCATAAATCCATAATTTCCCATTGCACTATTTCACAAGAATGTGTTTCAAAAGTTAATAGGATATCATCCAAAGATTCCTTACGCAGGCCATTCTTGATGAATTTTCTTTTATCTTCATGATTTCTGGAGATGTATCCTAAAAAGCGACATTTAGTATTACAATTCCATCGTCCACATTTATGACAGACACCTAGCCTCTTTGCTCTTCGCTTTTTAGCATAAGCGCTTTTACCAAAGCCGGGCATACGGGGAAAGAACGCTTCTGGAACTTCACCAGCTGAACGAACCTTAGCTTCAATTAGCCACCGCACATTATCAGGAATGCCTTTGTGCATAAAAACTCTGATTCTTTCACATCTAGCAAGGTAGATCTTTTTAAGGACTTTTATTGGAAGAGAAGGAAAGTATTTTCGCAGGGTAGAAAGAGTAGAATCCATTGATGAGAGAAGAATTTGAGAGATGATGGAAAGGAATTAGTTATTGAAGGAAACTTAGATAACCGACTGGAAGAACATGCATTTATAGCGATGAAATGGATAACGTGTCGATTACACTTAGGAGAGCATGTACATCTGTCAAAAGAAAATGCAAACTTTTCCAAATATAACAAACTGTATGTACAGTAATTGTGACTGTGGCTCACATCTTCCACTGGTTTTACGTCCAATAACGGCATTAACGGCTTCTATGAGTCGAGGATTTGCTTCCCATCCAGTTTTCTTACAAGCTGGCAAACAGGGTCATTTACAGTCAGATTCCCGGGACTGTAACGGTTTCATTCTTCATGAAAAATGCTCCATAAACCAAGAAGTTCACGTTGCACAGATCCACAAGAATGCGTCTCAAGAGTCAATTGGATATCATCCAACGAGTCCTTACTCAGGCCATTCTTAATGAATCGTATTTTATCTTCTCGATTATCAGAAATCATCCCTAAAGAACGACATTTAGTATTACAAGTCCACCGTCCACATTTATGGCAGACTTGTAACCTTTTCGCTCTTCGCTTTTTGGCATAAGAGCTTTTGCCTATACCAGGCATGTGAGACACAAATGCCTCTGGGATTTCACCTGCCAGACGAACCTTGGCTTCGATTAACCACCGCACATCTTCAGGGATTCCTTTGTGCATCAGAACTCTTAATCGTTCACAGCGAACTTGGTAGATCTTTTTGAGAATGTTCATTGGGAGAGAAGGGAAATACTTTCGCAAGGCGGAAAAAGTAGGATCCATTTTCTAGGAGGAAGTAAAAGAAAGAAGGGGTGAAGGAATCAGTTATTATGGGCAACTGAGAGAACCGACTTGAGAGTCACGGAGTACCGTATCCGCCGTTTAACCGGAAAAGTGGATCCTACTTCATTTTGATGTGATAGATATTTTTTATATTCCATCGAGCTGACGTCGATCCAGTCCTCGATTATTGAATCCATTGCCCGCTTTTGACAAATTTTCAACGACAATATTTCTTGATGTCTGCCTTATCTTTGACTATCTCTTATCTTGGATGCTGCTAAGCTGGCATCAATCCTGTCCTTCCAGGTGTAGCCTCGATTATTGAATCAATTGCCAGGCTTTTGACAATATTGTCTACTTTATATTTTTTTTTTATATCTGCCTTATCCTTGGCTATAGCTATCTCTTATCTTGGATACTACTAGCTGGCGTCAATCCGATCCTTCCAGGTGTAGCCTCGATTATTGAATCGGTAGCCAAGCTTTTGACAATATTGTCTACTTTATTCTTGAATTCCTGATGCGGGTTGGTCCCGCATATTAGCTGTGTATCCAGTGATAGATTGGTAAGAGCTGATGACATTGAGATCTCAGCTTATATTGTTGTAGCTGTGCCGTGGATGTGCTTCCCGTTTGGTCCTTGTTATGTAAAGGCTATGTATGCATGATATGAAATGCATGAATGCAGAGCATGTGTAACTAATGGCTTTTTTTTTTTGTATGGATCTAATTCTTTATGTCTTTGTTTTACTGGATCCTCTTTTGTGATGGCCTTCTTGGACTATCATTGAATCTCTTTATGCTTTTCAGCTTTTGTTCGCTGCCTCAAAAGCCCAACTCTTTTCAAAATCCTCTTTCTTTGACTTGTTCTTTGAATTTTGGCCTCAATTTCTTTAAAGTTGGCCTGTCTCATAATTTATATCTCTTTCGGGTATTCATCCATTGTCATGGATTTGATACCATCAAAGGCTTTACTTTCAATGTCTGCTTTGCCCCTTTTCTTGTGACCGTGCCGACACTTACTTATTCCCATGTTATAATCTGAATGATTGCTCTTCCTTGAACTCATGTTTTGATCCATAAGACTTGCCCCCTTGTCTATTGAACTTCTTTGTTGGCAGTACTCCTCTTACGCTTCGTAGAGACTACTTTGCCCCCCTGAATATGGTGTTTATGTGGAAAGAGATATCATCTCGCCTTTAATTTAACAGAAGGTCGAGCATTTCTAGACCTTTGTGATGGCACTTGATCGTAAATTTCTCTTACAAGAACCACATCTTATTAAAGAAAGACTCAAGCTATCTCCTCACTTTTAAGTCTACACACATTAATGAATAATGGTTTGGCCTTAAAGAAAAACTTTCATCAATTTGCAAAGCTTGACAAAGTAATTTACGGTCTTTGTTTTCAATTAAAATGTCCTGCCATTCTTCCCTTTCCAATTCGAAGACATAAACTGTGCAAGGCAATAAGGTATAAACATGATTCACAAGGATAGCCTTTTAGCTGAATGAGGATGATATCGAGAGGTAAATGTTAGGTGTGAGGGAAATTAAGTTTAAATGTTTTTTTTTTTTTGCAGTCTTTTAGCTGAATGAGAATAATATTAAGAGGTAAACATTAGGTCTGAGTAAAGTTAAGTTTCAGTGGTGTGAAAGAAGGGTCTTTTAATACTACTCGTGAGCAGTATTAAATAAGGTAGAAACATGATTCACAATGATAGTCTTTTGACTGAACGAGGATGTTAGGTCTGAGGAAAGTTAAGTTTAAGTGGTGTGGAAGAATGGTCTTTTAATACTACTCGTGAGCAAATTTGATTATGATGAAAAACTCAATAGTGATGACCTCAAACTTGCCACTCTTTTCCAGAAAGTTTGATCTCATCTGTTGCCCCCCAACTATCGTAATCTTTATGTACACTTGGTTTGAGGGTTACTTTTGTTTTCTAAACCGCCTTTGCAGGTTTTCAGTCTAGAATACATAGCTCACTTTTTCTATCTTTTTTCTTTTGCTCTAGTTTGAGCCCTTTTTTTCCTTTCTCTTTTTTTTGTTTTTGTTTTTGTTTCCCTTTCTTTTTTTTTTGTTTTGTTTTTTTTTTTTTTTGTTTTGTTTTTCTTTATATATTTTTTTTGTTCCTTTTTTTTTTTGTGAGCTATGGTGATGACATATTTGATAACTTTCTTGAAGTGAGATGACTCAAGTGGCCTTGCTTGCTCGTGCTTGTTCTCAGTTCTTTTTGGTTTTGAATTTTCCCTTGTTGGCTTTTTGATGGAAGGGATGAACTTTTTCCTTTTCGGAGTTTTTGTTACAGAGAACCGAGATCATAGTCTTCTTGAAATGAGATGATTCAAGTGGCCTTACTTGCTTGTATTTGCTCTCAGTCTCTTTTTTTTTTTGGTTTTGAATTTTCCCTTGTTGGCTTTTTGATGGAAGGGATGAACTTTTTCTTTTCGGAGTTTGTGTTGCGGAAAACTGAGAACCTTTTTTTTTTTTTGAGCATTTATGAGAATTGGGAAGCCACTGAAGTCATTTAATATGAGAGCTACCTTGTTTGGAAACTAACCCCAAACTTCTTGCAAGGATGTTGATAACCACTGTGAATTCCTTTTGAGGGTTGAGGTGCAACATTTAGAATCCTTCTTACTAGATTTGGTAGCACTTTGAAGATCATTACTATCAAATCTCCCTTAACTTTTATTTTCACCCACGAGTAGTATTGTTTACAAAGTAAAGTGTGATGGTAATAATGGATAGTATAATGGCAAAGAGTGAGAGATAGATGTAAGAAAAATAAAATTTTTGGTAGAAAGTGGTAGAATATGTGGATGTAAAAATGAAATTTTAGTAAAAAGTGGTAGAATGCACACATTACATCTTTTTGTTGTACCAAGAAAAAGAATACCAGGTGCCCATTTAACAAAGACTACACCCTAGATTCTGGACTAAATCTAGGAGATTTTTACTATTAGATTACTTTGGCAAGCTATCAAAGATACAAGTTTATTCAAAGGATTCCTTGTCATTCAAAAATGTGTGCGAACTGTTAGGTCAGATCTGACTTGGAGGCCTTCCAAAGTCAATGTAATTCTAGCTCGAAATCTTCACTTTTCAATTATCAATCACATCGGGCCTAGCAACTTGGACTTGGTTTTGCTTGATGAGGCGGCAATGGATTGTGGGTGACATTTGGCTCATCGGAAAAGTCCAACCACTTTGACTCGATTAATTGTTGAACTATACGCTTCAATGCCATGCAGTTTTCCAAGCCATGGCCTGGAACGCCATCATGATATGGGCAGGTAATGTTAGGGTCATACCACCTTGGATATGGGGGTTTGAATGGCTTTGTAGGAATTGGACGGATAAATTGTCTTTCGATGAGTTTTGGGTATAACTCGGTATAAGTTATGGAAATTGGTGTGAAAACTTCTCTTGGTCTTGGTGCAGGTACTGGAGGAGTAGGAGCAGGTGGCCATGACTGATTAGGTCTGTTAAAAGGATAATTGTTGGGCCTATTGGAAGGATAATCATTGGGCCTATTTGGAGGATAATTATTGGGCCTATTCAGAGGATAATCATTGGGCCTATTTGGAAGGTAATTATCGGGCCCATTGGCAAAATAGGATAGGCGAGGTCCGATAGCCACAGTATCCACGAGGGGAATCCTTCTTCCGCATCCTATTTGTTGTACTTCGTCATCTTTTCTTCTGGATGGTCCTCCTCTTTTCATAGGATTATTAAAGGATTCAGCAATATTCCCAGTCCTAATCTCATGCTCGATTCTTTCTCCAGACATGACAATGTTAGAAAAATTAGTTGCCGAATTGCCAATGAGTTCGTCATAATATAGGTACTTCAGTGTCTGGACAAACAAAGTGACCATTTCTCTTTCTGTCATGGGTGGCTGAACTTGTGCTTCTTGAATTGCTTTCGCCTTGATTAGCTCGATCAATTGTCTCATTTGTTCGGCCATACTTTCTATCTTGGACTCTATCTTTATGAGACGTCCTTCGATTTGTTCTGCCATTAATCTTATTTGGAGCCGAGTTGAATATCGGTGTCGAGGTCCAATTTTATCCTTTTAAAAGTAAGGTATATTTTATTAGATCCTATGTGTATGTGATTGATGCAATGGATGCATGTAGGAAAAATGAGATTATGTTTTTATCAGACTTTGTATACACGTGATTAATGTAATGGATGTATGCAATGAGATTATGTTTTTATCAGACTTTATATGCACGTGATTAATGTAATGGATGTATGCAATGAGATTATGTTTTTATCAGACTTTATATGCACGTGATTAATGTAATGGAATGCATGCAATGAGATTATTTTTATCAGATTTTATATGCATGTGATTAATGTAATGGAATGCATGCAATGAGATTATTTTTATCAGATTTTATATGCGTGTGATTGATGTAATGGAATGCATGCAATGAGATTATTTTTATCATACTTTATATGCACGTGATTAATGTAATGGAATGCATGCAATGAGTGAGTTTGCTTATCCATTATCGTAGAACTTCAAAACTTTTAGTTGTCATTATAAAGACCAAAAAGTTAGCATAATTTGATGCGTGGTTTTGATGCATGAAGAATAATTGCACAAGAAAGATAAGGTTATTAATAAGTTAAATAGCAATTAACAACTCATGAAGTATTATGGAAAAATGAATTAAAACCATAAATATAAGACACGAAGAAAATAAAAGTGTAGAGCAACAAGATAGCATAACAAGGACGTGCTTATGGCGTTGGTAAAATGGTAGAAATTCTATGGTCAGTTCTATGGTTAAGTGGGGAGTTCTATATGCATAAGGTAGCTTATCAAAAAGGCAAGGGATAGTTCCCGAATCCCGTCACTAAATCATAGTGACGACCCGATTCCTTACCCTCTAGGGTTAATGTAAGGAATGGATTAATTCGAGTCGTAGCTTTTCGTGGGCCCATGCAGAGACTAACCGTCTCAGAAGGCAATACACTACTTTGCTACTTTGAAACCGGTGAAGGCTTGGAGACCGTGGCCTCACAAGGACAGCAACACCAATTCCGCTTAGAAAGAATCGCGTTTGATTTAAGGAAGCTCGGGTATAGAGCTTCATATTGTGAATGCATTATGCATGTTTAGAATAAGTAAATATAACATATAAATCCACATAATAAGCAAAGTAAATCAAAACAAATCAACTTTAGACTCGACTCACTAACGTGGACTCCCCAGTGGAGTCGCCAAGCTGTGGCAACGTCGGATTTTCGGGAGTCGCCACCAATCTGTTTACCTAGGTCGATTGGTCACCTTAAATATTGGTCTGCGAGAGTTCGGTGGTTCGGGAATACGGTTACGTTAAAACAACTTTGTTAAAACGCCCAAAAATTGGCACCTTAGTTGATTTTAATTTTGTTTCGCTTTGCTTTTAAATAAATTTCAGTTAATTTTCAATCTAGAATTTTTAACTGAATTAATTGGATGTGGATTTTTGGTAATTAATTTATATAGAATTTTATACTTCCGAACCATGGACTCTGCCGAGTCATTTGGACACGGAAGATTTTTATTCCGAACCATGGACTCTGCCGAGTCATTTGGACACGAAATTTGGTGAAATTTAAACAATTTAATCCATATTGTAAATATGGATTTTTTATTTTAATGGAAGTAATTGTTATTTTAATTACTATTTTTGTAAGTCTTTTAAAATTTTAGATTTTTTGTTAATGATCTTTAAAAGATCTTTCTTATTTCTTTTTATATTTTATTATTCTTTTCCTTCTTTCTTTATCTTTCTTTTTGATTTTATCTTTCTTTTAGTTTTATTTTTCCTTTCTTTTCTTTCTTTTCTTTTCTTTTCTTTTTCTTTTCTTTCTTTTCTTTCTTTCTTTTCTTTCTTTCTTATCTTTCTTTTCTTTTCTTTTTCTTGTCTTTCTTATCTTTTTCTTATCTTGTTTTAGTTTTCTTTTTGTTTTCTTGTTTAATGAAAAATATTTATTATTTTAGTGGATTTAAAAGTTATATTTTAAATAAATCAGTAAAATATAAAGTCTTAATTTTCATGTATTTTTTTTAAACAGGTTTTATTTTTATTTTTTTATTATTTTTACTGGATAAAAATAACTATTAAAATTAATTTTAACTTTTTGTTATCTTTAAAGAATTAAAAACATGTATATAAAAATAAAAATAATTGGCTTTTTTTAAAAATAATTTTTATTAGCCTTAATAATTAATTACAAAATAATCTTCTTTTAATTTTCATTTATTTATTAATTAGTAAAGGGTAAAGGTGAATTAAATAAAAAATTATATAAATCAAAAAAATTAAAAATAATAAAGTGGGGCTTTTTGGCCATCCACTTTAAAAATAATAATAAATGTTAGCAAAGTTAATTAAATTAATTGTTAAACAACAATAATAAAAAGTTAGTCAAGTTAATTAAATTAATTAATTAACAACAATAATAAAAAGTTAGCCAAGTTAATTAAATTAATTAATTAACAACAGTAAAAAGTTAGCCAAGTTAATTAAATTAATTAATTAACAACAATAATAAAAGTTAGCCAAATTAATTAAATTAATTAATTAACAACAATAATAAAAAGTTAGCCAAGTTAATTAAATTAATTAATTATCAACAATAATAAAAAGTTAGCCAAATTAATTAAATTAATTGATTAACAACAATAATAAAAAGCTAGCCAAGTTAATTAAATTAATTAATTAACAACAATAATAAAAGTTAGCCAAGTTAATTAAATTAATTAATTAACAACAATAATAAAAGTTAATTAATTGTTAACAACAATTATAAAAGTTAGTAATAATGCAAAAATTAAAAGGTTAGTAACAATAATAGTATTAAAAGTTAGTTGTTAGTAAGTTAATAACAACAATAAAAAAAAGGGGTTAGTAATAAACAAATAATAAACAAACAAGTAAAAATTAAAAGGGTTAGTAATTAATTCTGCAAGAATAAAATACAAAGTTAGTGACCAAAGTGAAAGAAATTGAAAAGATGAAGGATTAAAGATGAGTTTTACCTGAAAGTTAAAATTTTTGAATTTCCTGGGACGAAAAACGTGAAAAAAAAAAAAAAAAAAAACTGGAAACGGCGACCGGGGATGGGAAAAAAAATTGGCAGCAAGAGGAAGAAGATGGTGTTTATGTAAATAGATTGAAGTTTTAGGCTTTTCTGGGAAAAGGGAAGAGAGCCAGGGACTTTTAGCTGTAATTTTTTCTTTTTCTAAAACGGAGCTCTAAGCTTTTCCTCTATTTTTTTCTGTGTTCAGCACAAAATTTGGGGGGGCTATTTATAGAGGAAGTTTGGCTGAACTGTTGATGGATAAATTAATAAAAAATTTCAAACTTATCTTTTAAATTGGTAAAATGACAATTTTAGTCCTTTACGTCTCTCAGCCTCTGGATAAGTTCCTGAAGCTTCTGATTTTGACAATTTTGTCGTTTTCTGTCAATTTGCGCCAGAAACGTCGGCAGACCCAAAATTTTATGTGACAAACTACCAAATGCTCCTGGAACTTTCAGAATTTGTCAATTTTTTCCGAAACTTCTTAATGTTGTCATTTTTACCTCAAACTTTTAAATTTTGCCATTTTTTTGGAGTTTTCTTTTTTCTTTCAAATACACACATATATCATTTTAAATCAAATCTTCACAAAAACAAAAAAAAAATGTATTTTAAACTAATTAAAATTTTTAGTAATAATAATAATAATAAAAATAATAATTTTTTTTTATTTAATTTCTTTTAAAATTTTTTATGGTCGGACGAAATTGGGTGTCAACAAAATATTTGATAACTGTCTTCCAGTAAATTTAAATAGTTTAATATTTTTTAACAGTAAATAGACAATTTAAATTAATAGTTTTTTCTTCCTAAATGAAATAAGTTCAATTTACAAAGAGGAAAAAAAGGTGACATAAATTTTTTATTAACTATAAAAAAATTATTTTACAGATTAAATTTATTGTAAGATAATTACCAGATATTTTAAATTATGATATAAAATGTTGTTATCAGACAAATACTTTGAATTAACAAATTTTATCAAATTGGCACTAAAATGAAATGTTTTCAATAGATTTAGGACTAAAATAAAATGTTTTAATAGGTTTAAGACCAAAACAGAACATTTAATAGGTTAAGAATTAAAAGGAAACAATGACTAAAGGTTATGAACCATTCATAAAATTTACTAAAAAATAAAGTTTTACACACTAATGTCACAATCTTCAAAGCCCGTTATATCACACTTGGGGCTTAGGTAAGTAGCGCCATCAAATAGGTTCTCCTTAGTTTTTTGTTGTTGGTGGTACTTGATGCCAGTCGACAAGCTTTGGAGTGGCAGCTTGACTTTGGATGAATGCCAATGCTCCTCCAAGAATTAAGATGGAAAAATATGGCAAAACTGTATGATTGCCTTGAAGCAGACCTTGTTGTTATCCAAGGAGCAATATGTACATCCTTTAGCATTTTCTTACAAAATATCATCATCTTAATCTTAAGACTCAAGCATTAATGGCTACCTTATAAGGAAATATGGATCTCAACCCTTCCCTGGCTAGACTAGTTAAAGATCTTGTCACCTCAGAATGGAGGAACTTGGTTAGAGTTCTTAGCAGCTTGTTAATTTTTTAGCTTAATTTGTTACTTAACCTTTTCATGCAACTTCTTCACATTTTCAGCCTTCTTTTTGCCATCTAAACTAGAACCTCATTAGTAAGCAAAGGTAAAAGATTCAATGGAGTTAAAGGGTTAAAGCCATATATAATTTCAAAATATGAAAATCCAGTAATAGCATGTGTAGCTTTATTGTAAGCAATCTGCATATGAGATAAACAATCTTCCTAAGAATTCAAGTTCATACCAAAGATAGCTCTAAGCATAGATCATATTTGTCACCTTAGTTTTTCCATTCATTTGTGGGTGACAAAAAGAAGAAAACAAAAACTTAGTGCCAAGGTACCTCACAAAGTCCTCCAAAAGTGACTTAGGAACTTAGGGTCTAGATTCGAGACTACAGTCCTTAAAACTCCATAAAGTCTTAACAACTTCCCTAAAAAATAATTCAGTCACATGCACAACATTATCTGTTTTATTGCATAAAATAAAATATGTCATTTTAGAAAATCTATCCACTAAAGCAAAATCAGAACCTTAGTTCCTCTTAGCCTCCACTTTAGAAGTAGAATCCTATGTCGGTACCCTCTTACAGAAATATGCAAGGAAAAACCGCTTCACTTGAAACATTAACACGCTTAATTCTTTATATTGAAACACTCACTCCATAGTAAGCATTTTATTTTTTGGCATTAACAAACTTTATATTCTTTTTGGGGCCTGTATAATATGGGCCGATCGGTTCAGTCTGTCCAACTTTCGTTTTCCTTTTAATGGTAGTTGAGCATTGTTAAAGGCACACAAGAGATACATGCTTTGTTTGCCTCCATTCCAAATGAATTGGTCTTTTGATTTCTTTTTACCTAGTTTTAGGCGGTTATATATTTTGGTTGGTTTGCGAAAAAGATAAATGGAAAATAATAACAAATAATATAAAATACTGTTATTCACTACTATTTTCCAGAGGCAAATGCATGTACAAGATATAGAGGTTCATGGATCCTCTTTTTCTAGAAAAATATTAATAAAATGTATATAATTAAGTAATTGGATCCTTTTAATTTTTTTAATAGACCCTCATAATTTTTATAATATCTATTGGGAAAAAACAATATACTCATATTATCTCAAGAAAGATAAAAAATGTGTCAGTCTTTTTTATCTGCTGACAATTAGAATAATGAAAAAAGTCCTACCTTAACCTTTTAACTTTTATATATTTTCTTATCTAGGTTTTGAACATTTTCTGCCAATTTTTTTTGTCTACTTCAAACATAAGAAAAATTGTGAAGCTAATTAAGCACGAGATAAAGTTAATAAACCAAGTGAAAGATATATATAAGGAATAAAATGAAACTTTTTTTTTTATATTGTATACAACATAAATATGTCACTCATCTCCATAATTCATATATTTTTTTAGTCATTCAATCAGCGATAAGAACATTTGTCAAATCAGAGCATATTTCAAGGTTTCTTCTAAAAAATATTTTTATCACCATTACATTATGTTATATGCAAATTTATAAGATTCATTATTTGATATTGGGTTTAATGGTTATATATGTATATGGACCCCATTTGCAAAAATTCTAAATTCGCCACTACTATTCTCCATTTGTCATTCCTACAAACAAGTGGAACTACATGGAAAAATCAAAGTGTCAGTGTGGTATTATGATATTTTTGTATGCAGAAGCACCACGTTTATAACTATACATAGAGTTGCAAATATTCTATAATGTGGTGAAGTACTTGCATTTTCAGGACCTGAAAAATATTTAAGTAAGTATTTTAATGACATTATATGGGGAAGTAGGAAAGGTGGGAGTCAAACCACCCGATCCTGACCCCCGTCTCCGGGTGTGTTTCTACCATTCCGGTAGGGGGACAGGAACTACAATTGATTGAGGCAAGGCATCCTCCACGTCTCCCCTTAGCAACTTGCATCGCAAGCTTCCTCTCCTTTAGCTATCTTGGTTAGGTAAGCTCGCACTTTTTAATGCTCCTGCTCAGCGCCACAAATTAAACAATCCAACCACCATTATCAAACAATAATGCAGGTCGAAATCAAAGACACCACTCTCATTCTCCCCTCCGCCGCCCCCTTCTCCGATCACCACCTTCTCCGTCTCTCCCTCCTTGATCTTGACCCCAACCTCCAACTCACCATTCGCTACCTCCGCGCTTACAACGCCACCACCACCCACCACCACCCCTTCCATGTCATTTCCACCGCCCTCTCCTCCGCCCTCCTACATTACTACCCACTTGCCGCCACTCTCACTTGTGTGAACGATGGAGGTGACTACCAACTCTCTTGTGCCCTGGGCCAAGGCATCCCACTTGTTACTGCTGAAGTGGATTGCACTTTGGAGTCTCTGAATTACCTGGATGAGGCAGAGCTGCATTTTGTTGAACAGTTGGTGCCGGAACCAGAGAAAGAGGAGGCTCTGGCTAATCCGTGTGTTTTGCAAGTGACGATGTTTAAGTGCGGAGGTTTTACTCTTGGGGCAGCCATACACCACGCGCTGTGTGACGGGGTTGGGGGGACCCAGTTCTTCATTGCAGTGGCAGAGTTGGCTCGAGGCTTGGGTCAGATTTCAGTGGCACCGGTGTGGGAGAGGGCAGAGCTGTTGGGTCCAAGAGATCCGCCCTGTGTGGAGGACACAATTAACGAGTTCCTGAGCCTGGAGAAGGGCTCCAAGGCATATGGGCAGCAGCTCGGGTGCATTGTCAGGGAGTGCTTCCATGTGGAAGAGAAGTGGTTGGACTGGTTCAAGAAGTTTCTGTTGGAGAAGTGTGGTCAGAGTTTTACGACATTTGAAGCATTGGGTGCGTTCATCTGGAGAGCCAAGTAAGCTGAAACACTCTGTATTACAATGCATAATTATAAATCAGCAATGCTCAACTTAATCATGGCAAAAGCAGGGTGAGAGCATGCAAGATTGATGGAAATGAAATAGTGAAATATGCATACTCGATCAACATTCGAAAGACGGTGAAGCCTCCGTTGCCAGCAGGCTACTGGGGCAATGGCTGCATCCCCATGTATGTGCAGCTCAGTGCAAGAGACCTAGTTGAGCAGCCAATCTGGAGAACAGCAGACATGATCAAGCACAGCAAGGCCATGGCCAAGGATGAATATGTGCGTTCCTTCATCGATTTCCAGCACCTGCACGCAGGGAAAGGAATCACGGCTGGAAAGGAAGTGAGTGGTTTCACAGACTGGAGGCATTTAGGCCACTCAGCGGTGGACTTTGGCTGGGGAGCTCCAGTGACTCTGTTGCCCGTTTCAAGAAACTTGCTCGGGAGCGTGGAGCCCTGCTTCTTCTTGCCCTACTCCTCTCCAAATGTGGGAAAGCGAGATGGATTTAAGGTGTTGCTGAATTTGCGGGAGAGAGCCATGCCTGATTTCAGACTGGAGATGGAGAAATTTAGCAGGGGAAATTTTGAGCTGTCATGACACCCAGAAACTTCTCATCTCCACTCATTACCTTCTGTTGTGGATGTTCTCGTCCAAATAACCCTAATTATCAAATGAAAGGTTTTCCTAGCATTCCAGGTGAACTCTAGAACATTTTAATCACTAGCTTTATCAGTGAAACGCTTTTACTTAACGTATGACATCCCTGAGTATAATCATGATTCCATTATATTTTAAGCAGGAAGAGGTAACATGGAAAGTGAAAAATGTACCAGACCTACTCAAAAGGCAGAGACTGAAAAGAATTCAAATCTAATATTACGTCGGGAACGAATGTTTGAGAACAGTTGGCTGACTTCACCCAGCCGTTCTCTGCATCACCAGCAGCATTTTCCAGATAAAGTACTTAGTGGGTAATAATATTGTGAATTTTCACTAAATTTCACTGGCAAATGAACAGTTTGTGCAGAGTCGACATATATAAACATCTTTCTAATATTACATTCGCTTCCAGAGCCGTTGGTTGTTTGTTATCAGCTATCTGAATCACCAATGTGCTGTTCTGGAGGAACTTCATCAACTGATGGTATCTTTGCTTACAACAGTAGCAACATTGAACTCCGGGTTCTGCTCAAGAAAAGCTGGTGGCCGCTGGCAGACTACCGAGGCAGCCCTTATCAATACCCCAGCAGTTAAACCCCATATCAGATACTTCTTATTCTGTACTTCATAGTCAAAAAAGTGAATAAGAAACTTCTTTCCCATCCATTCTCTCTCTTCTACACTTCGGTTTTCATCCTGAGCAAAAACAATCATGCAGATTGTCCATAAAACTGTCAGATTTGGTAAGAGTTATGATAGAAAGTATATCCACACTATTGTCTAACAAAGTTTTAAAACAAAAAAAGGAACCTTAATAAACATTTCCAGGGGAGCGTCAAACACAGCCTCCACTTCAGCAGGATTTGGTGTAGGCTTGAACGCTTTCTTGTCAGTAAGTAAGCCTATAACAGGAACTACTCGAAGCAGGTGCTACAAAAGCAACCATTACAAATAGATCAGACAAAGAAACTTTTCTCATACAACAGGAAAAAACTAAGTGATAGTGGGGTCAAAGAGCAGCATTCAGATGAACAAAGAGCTCCTTTTAATTCAAGAGATCGGACCGTTTGTCTTCAGAATGAAATAGGGGTGATAGCTGTGCAAAACTGCACCAAGTCAATTTTTGTTTGATACTGAAGCTGCGAACCGAATCTTCAATTGTAAACAACATACGTGCTCATAGTTGACATGATCCAATCAATTAAGCAACTTGGTTTTCTCCTGAATTTTCTATAAACCCCGATTCTTAAACTAACATCAAAAGAGCTTTTTCTATTTTGACAATACTAATCACTTGAGGTACAAACATTTTGTACAGAAGTTAATTTAGAAGGATTCGACTTCCAAAAAGAATTATGAGAAGAATTCCCTCATACCTTCGATAAAAATGGTTCTAGAGATGTGACAATGTTTACTAGTGAAGGATCCAATCCAATCTCCTCTTTGGCCTCCCTCGTTGCAGTGTCAGCATCATCTTTGTCCCCTTCCTCAGCTTTTCCACCGGGCAATGCAACCTCCCCTGGAACCATGGTTGCAGAAATGCATCAATATAAGAAAAAGGCAGAAAAAAATAAAACCTCAAAAGCTGATCGATACATATATGGTGGTAATCACAAGCAAGGAAAATTCAACATTTCCTTCAAGGGGATCACAGAAGATTCACAAGTTTCATTCTTTACCGTTAAAAATAAGTAAAAAAGGGAAAGGGGAGAGCTACAAATCAATCAATCAATCAAACACGCAGGAAATCGAGTAAATGCTGACCAACAGCGTAGAAGCACCAGCAACAAAGAACCCAACTTGGAACCTTCCAGTCAGTTTTTACAGAACCAAACACAAAGAAAAGAAAAATCGCACGAACCTGAGTGAGTAGAGAGTCCGGAAGACCTCTTGGTCAAAATCACGCGCAATTCCCCGGAATCCCCTTCGAACAGGCAGATCAAGACCGCAGCTCTCTTGGGTCTAAATCTATCTGGGTCCCTGGGGATTGGGGTCACAGATTCTTGAAACCCCACTTGCTGCTCGTCGGCGTCGTCGAGAAGAGAAGAGGGTGGCGGCTTGTAGAGCCGCAGCTGCTGAGCCAAGGCCAGTAACCTCGCCGACGAACCTCCGTTGAGAGACGCCGGCAAATCCATGAGTTTTGTGGAGGAATGAACTTGAAGTGAGGATCGCGAAAGCGGGAGTCTTCTTAGGATTGAGATCATGGAGGTTCAATTCAAACTATCGTATGCATTTGGCTTCGCATGGCTCCGCAATCGCGAATTGGGGACCAAACCAAATGAAGGTACAACCGGGAAAACGTGTAACAGTTCATGAGTTACACAAACCGTTACGGAAGTGAGAGCCCAAGAACAATAGAGCGAAAGTAAGAGCAAAGACCCCAAATATAAGGATTATGTAACTTATGTTATAATTACTGTCCAATCTGTAGAACAGTCCAACATAGATACTAACAATAGCTTGTCTTACGGCCAAACAATTTTACCAATGTCCCGTACTGTCTGGTCAATTGGCAAATGCAAGAAATATAATAGGACACCACTACTCATTGATCTTAAGCTCAGGCCCTCCCCGTTTAAAACCCTTAATTTGTAGTATATAGGTTTTGAGTATTAAAAAAAAAATTCATCAATAACAACACTGGATCACAAGATCTTGAAAAATTGCAATGAAGTCTCTCTCCCATTAAGGACGACCAAGATTGGTTTTGTAATCTTTGTAAGTACCACAAGCCCTTTTCTATATGTTGTACACGAGTCTTTAAAGTAAAATGAAAATACGACGCCCACATGATTGTGCATTACTATGAGCTTGATGGTTTTATCTTATATGTCCAACAATGTTAATAAAAGATAGGGAAACTTAAAATTACCCTTTCAGGTATGTCTTAACCTACAGTTTACCTTCTCTATTTTTAAAAATCTACACTTTGCCCATTATATTTTTTATATTATTTGATAACAACTTTTAAAATTATATTTAAACTATAAGATAGTCATCTTCCAGTAATTTCAACATCTTCAATATTTTTTTTATAATTAATAGACATTTTAAATTATTAGTTTTTTTCTTCTATAAATGTATTTTTCTCTCTGTAAATGTATATTAATATAATTAAAAATCAGCTAGTTGTAGGAAAAATATCAAAAATCTTGAAATTATAGGAATATGGTTATTAAACAGTTTAAATTAAGGTTTTAGAAATTATTGTTAGACACTGTAAATGGAATAGGTGGTAAAGTGTAGTGTTTTTAAAATAAAGGAGGCAAAGTGTAGATTAGACCAAATCACAGGAAAATTTTTTGTAATTTTCTTTAAAAAATACTTCATCTATCTCATTTTAGTTGAAACATGTTTTTTTTTTATGTCCAAAAAATGTTAAAACGTTTCCTTTTTTAGAAAATTTTAAACAATCAATTTACTCTCTTACCGCCATTTAAACTCTTATTATACAAAACCCAATAAAAAATCTTTTTTTAATCTTCACTCAATCTCTCTCTGCACAAAACCCGAAAAAAGAATCTGTTCTTTTTTAATAATTATTTAAACTCTCACTACACAAAATAAAAAATAATAATAATTTTAGTTCCATGGTTATAATTGAAAAAAATAACATAAATTACATATACCTTAATCTCCGTACCCAGAGAAATGTTTCAACTAAAATGGGACAGAGGCAGTATTTGGTTTGTGTAGGAATAACGTGTAAAAGTAGTTTGAAAGATTGGAATAAACTATTGATGACTATAATAGTTTTTTCATACTTCTAATATTAAAAGTACAGGATAGTTTTTCCAACATCTAACTGTAAATACTGATTTTGTTGACTGTTCCCAAATGAAGCCATGTCCGTTACATGACAGAAAAATTACTGATTATAGTTCAGAATCCGTAAATAAAAGGCCAAATTGCTATATCTTCAAGATTGTGGGACAGAATCGCGCAAAAATTATAAGATTAGAGACCACAATCGCAGCTACTCACCAAAATAGGATTTTCCAAATATTTTTAAAAAGTTGGTATATTCCCTTTTGTCAACTTCTTATATTAGGGTAAATTTCTCAAAGAAATCTCCAACCTTTAGCCACTGTATGTTTACTAAACACCGTTTAGTGCTGAACTTATTGATAATTCTATTTTGGTTTTAAATCTATTGAAATTTTATCATTTTAATCATTCACCAGATATAAATCATTAACTTAGCATAATTGTTAGTACAAATTTGAAATTTTAATTCAAAATATCCACTACTATTTTTCAATAAATTTAAACTATAAAATAATTCCCTAACAATCAATAGGCAATTTATATTTGGTTTTTCCTTTGCAAATGAAATATGGCCAATTTACAAAGAGGAATAATTGATTAACTATAAAAAATTATTATACAAAATAAATTTACTGAAAGACAGTTACAGTATAATTTCAATCGTGATTTGAAAAGTTACTACGGTACAATAACTCTGAGCTAACAAATCTCATCCAATGAGGATTAAAACGAACATTTTTAACAAATTTAAGATCAAAACATAATATTGAATAGGTTTAGCACAAAAACAAAACAGTCATCAGGTTAAAAGCTAAAATAGATTGATAATTAAAGGTCAAAGACTACCCATACAATTTACACCTCAACATGACCAAAGATATAAAGGAGTAGTCGAGTGGGATTTTCTCTACCATCCATGAAGCCTTCCCATTTTTGAAACTTTTAATAGGATATGATTTAAATTACGCTTAGAAAATAAGATAAGAAAACATGATTGGTAGATAAAATTGTCAATTTACTAGCCATAGTGGAAGATGTTATGAGAAAGTAAAAATATCAATAATTTTATGGGCATACTTAAAACTTTACTACTATAAGCTATGACAGACTAATGATGACGCTGTTAGAATGATTCTACATTTCTACTAATCACCATTACAATTATGCTAGTCAAGCCCTCTAACTAAACTAACATCAGTAAAACCCAATTATCTTCATTAGTACATTGGGGGCTAAGTTTTCTTTTCCTTGGGACAAAAGGAATAACTACTGCAAACTTGGGAAAACAAATATGGGGAGCTTCATTTCATTGACTTGCAACAAAAGCCATCAGTATTTACATCAGACAGATACAAAAATGAACAAATATGAAGCAGGAAAACTGAAACAATGGCCCTCTAGTCTCAGACCCAGACTGCTCTAAAACCTTTGCATCCTAAAAAGCTTGAATTTTTCATATACAGGATACCAATCAACCAGAAACTGACTTGGTTCTAGCACAAGATGGAGGAAAAAAACGAAACAAACAAAGAGAATACATCCGAGCGTGTGACTGTCTATTAGCTGGTAACAAACTGGGGAAACAAAAATGGCACCTTTTCAATTGCCTAGATTGGAAGAAGGAATCTGTTCTTTTCTCAAGTTTGTTTCTTCAGTCTCAACGCTTTTGCTTTTAGCAGTGGGTTTTTCAGCACCAGGGTAAGTTAGCCTCCGGGCCTTTTTGGTTTCCTTCCCATTCGACTGAGGAGCTTTGACTGGAATTGATGCTTTTGTTGATGGTGAAACTGAGCTCCTGCCTACCTTGCTAGCATGCTTGCTTACCTTCTTCATGTTGTTGGATGCTTTTGGTGAAGGTGAAACTGAGTTTTTCAGTACTGGGGTGTTGGACTGAGTGGGGAGACGACTTTCCCATGGGCGAGCAGCAATCCAACGTTCCACCCAACTCCAACCCCAATTAGCTTTGGCAAGTTCATGATTCCTAAACCCATTGTGATTAGAACTAGCCCTCGCCTGCAGACAACAGAGTTCTTAAGGACACAATCACAACCCCGTCTTCTTCAAAATTTTCTTTATTCCAAAATAAATGAAACTGATGTATATCAGGTCTTTGTTTCTGTGAACTATCAAAATACCAATAATTTATCTTACATGCATATAGAATGTGAGAAGGAAAAAGAGAAAACCACAGTAAAATGTTGCCCAACGTTTTTAAATTTCATTAAATTCTGTTCTCATTTGAGACAGGAGTTTTTGGCTATCCGAGAAAATAGCCAATGAACTCAACTACCTGATGGGAGAAGGCATATGCCATAGCTCTCTCCCGCTTAACCGCTGCCTCTTCTCTCTGATGTATCCTTGTAAGAACTTCCTCCTTTGTTTCAGGACCGCTAGACCATTCAACCTGGCATCAGTATAACTATTGAGAAGGATGCAGCAAAACTGGCAAGGCATCAAGTTTACATCTAACAAATTCCCAAAGTGAAACATACAGGAAAGAATTATGAATATATCAAATCAAAAAAATCATAACAAACTATGGAAACAAATCATACGAGATCCACTCATCTATTTGTTTTCTCATGTTAATGGACTAGCTATGATTTATTACTGCAGGTGCTAGCAAAGATTAATCACTCAAAGAAAACAACTTAGTTCAAGACTGCATGAAAGAAAAAATGAAACATCTGTTTCATGCATTTAGCATTTTCTACCCCCCTCATCTCAACTAAGGAAAAGTGGAAGTGCTAAGTCTAGATTATGCTGTTTAGGATGTTTTATAAATTTTTCCTTGGACCTTCCAACCTCCTTTTGCAAATCGGAGTCATAAAATTACAGCACTAGTGCAACATTACATATATACGATATATTTTACCATTTTGGCTCCTAGACTCACCATATAACACTATGCCATGCGCAAGATGACTTATTTAGCTAATTATATGCTCATTCTTGCCCAAGAGCCTATGTTTGTGTCATAAGCCAAAAATGGCCATTTACATTTCTCTTCATACCAAAAATCCTTAGAGGGTGGCTTCTCACCATAATCTTTTCACACATCTGTTGCCCACACAAGGCTATGTAGGACGCTCACTCCTCATCTTTTCACTTGTCCAGACATCAACCCACTTAATGAGATACCTTGGAAGACTAAGACTTGCAACTCATTTTGAGTTACAGTAAATCGTATAACACAAAACAATGGTCATGCAAAAACTACAATATGTCGTCCACTTATTCATATCGCAGTGTTGAAATTATAGAGAGGCCTCATTGCAGATGCAGATGTCGTCCAAACTGTACAGCAAACCAAAACTAATTAACACTGCCTATGCTATCGAAATCTTTAATAACTGCAAGTTATATGGAGCTGCAAGCATTTGATCTAACCTCTACATCATGAAGCTTGGCCTCAAGTTTCATCTGATTCTCTACTTTCTTCTGCTTAAGCTGACCTTCTACCACCATACAGACTCGTCGGACTCTGATTTGCTCCTGTATTTTGCACCATGTGTGGAGATGATGCAATGTAGAATTAGCTTGCTTTTTCACAGGAAGATTTTTTATCTGTGCCTGTAATCGTGCCGTTTGTTTCAAGCGACGAAAACTCTTTCTGGCCTGCAGCAAGAGATCATAGAAAATACTGAACAGATTCAGTAATCGCACCACCAACAGCTAGGAAGTAGAAAGTATTTCACTCATCGTGGTTTGCAGACTCGATTTCTGAACAGGGAGTAAACAAACGTAGAATGTTGCTTTGTGGCCATTTATGCTAGGAGAGCTGAGTTTCAAGACAAGAAGCTCTGAGGCATATGAAAAAACACTTAGGGGTGAAATTTTTCCCCACTATCTTAAAGAATAAGTCACTCCTAGGATGCCATGAAGCCTTAATACTCTCAGCATGGAAGAAATGAAAAGAAAGTTTTGAAGAAAAGGAAGATGTGAAAAAAATCTAAGCTGGTCATAACATTGATAAATACTTCTCAGAGGAGCAAACTACAGCAATTTTACATTACTAAAACATATATTGATAAATACATCAACAATCATATAACAAATACATAATAATTATCATTTTGCAATGAGTTTTGCATTTCTTCATGATAAGAGCATATAGTCAGTGGAATTAGGTACCATATATGCCCGAAATGCAGTTTGTATCCGAGTTGCAGCTACATCCTCATTTGGCATGCCAAGAGTGTTGAGCTTTCCACCGGTAGACTTGCTAGCAAAGTGATTATTTGCTTTGAGGGTCTTCCACTTGAAGCCATCTGACTTTTCAGTTGAACCCTGATCAACGCATACAACCTCAAATTCATGCATATAACAACATAGATCCCAAATATTTCTAGACAATAGTTAGCCCGCAGAATCTAATGGAAAGAAATGCTGGCAGTTAAATAATTTCTTATCCAATCTATGAAATGTATGACTAAGATATTTGCGCTGTTACATGGAGGATCCCCTTTCACTTCCCTTTTTAATTTGTTTTGAGAATAAATAGACATCCTGTATGTTAAACAAGCCTTTACGACGAACCTGAGACTTGACTTTGAGTAAATGGATATGGGCCAAAGAAGAACATCAAGCGACACTAACAGTTAGGCTACCTTAACACAATTAAATTGCAGAAGAGAGCATCTGAAGAATACCAATGTCGGCATAAAGGAATACCCTGCCAGATAACTTACTTTCTTTGAAGCGTTGTTCTTCGCTTTATTTAGGTTAATTATAGTCTTGAACAAACCTCCTGATCCCATTGCTGATGTCAAATGAAAGCAGCCAAGAACTTAGCAACACCCTGACATTAATAATATGAAAGAAAAAGGTGTTCAGGAACAAATTTAAGCATAAAGTGTAACTCCAATGGTCAAGCCCTGCGCAAAACCAGGCCAGGGCATTTAAATCTATTTGCTTGCAAAACCAAACATGCTTCCATCACCTATACACAGAACTTTATCTACTTTCCCATGGAAATTAACTTTTTCCATTCTCTAAACAGGTCCCACCCCTAAAATTTTGTCCTTAATGAACGGAAATAAAAACCACAGTGCTAGAATGATGAGATCACCATTTTGTAACATACTGTAATGCAACAACGCGAACGTCGTGGCATAAATACTGTACCATAGAAGTTGCTGCAGAACAAAATCGGATTGGGCACCATGAAGTTGACTTAACTATTAGCGATAGATCCCAGCTAAACATGTCCACATCAAGCATCATCACATGGGTATTTCCAAGATCACATCTTTTAACACATTCCAGGGCAAAAATGAAGCAAACAAAACATGGGGACAAATACGAACCAAAACGAGATCTGGGCCTGAAGAACATACCAACTAGACAGCAGAAGGGGTCTTGTGGAGTCAGGCACTCGACTTGAACAAGACAGTGAGGGATTATGGGGAAGAAAAAGGTTATGAAAAGGCCAACATTTGTATAAAGTTGAAGTGAAGAGGAAGGAAAGACCGGAAGGAAGGAATAAAAGGTTGGGTGGGTGTGGAATGTGGATTGCCATGGCCCCATGGATGAATGAAAAGTCCTTTATTTTTTTAACTTTTTTAATGCTGGATATATTTTCCCAGGTTTCTTCATCTCTCGGGGTTCCGCAGCTGCCAAGCAATAAATGCATAAAACGACAATGTTAAGATACAAATTATGGCCTAAAGCCCCTTTTATCCCATGAACTTAGCCAACTTGGACCTTTTACCCCCTAGACTTTAACTCAGTTTAATTCACTCCTCAAACTTTGTAAATTGGAACCTTTTATCCCCCTCGGTTCAATTAAATGAAAAATATGTATTAAAATGAAACTAAAATAAAAATTGAAAGACTGACTAAATTATTTTTCCAATAGTTAACTCTTGTGAGTAAAATAATAAGAAGTCTTAACACAAATTTATATGCAAAGATAAGGGAAAGATGAGTAATCTCAAATATGAAACTGAAGTTTTTGTTTGCTCATAAGGGTCAAACAATAAATAAATGATTTAATTATCCATTCAGTTCTCGTTTTATTTTTATTTTAGCACACTCTTTCCATTTAATCGGATTAAAGGATAAAAAATCCTAGTTTGCAAAATTTGAAGAGTAAGTTGAACAGAGTCAAAATTCAGGGGACAAAATGTCCGAGTTCATAAAGTTTGGGGGGACAAAAGGGGCTTTGGGCCTACAAATTATTATATTAGCGTAATTTCATGAACTCATTAAGCAGTATACAGAATTCAAATTTAAGTTAGGTTAGACGCATAAATCAACTAACTTTTATTAGTATGGTGCTAAGTGCTAACAGATCATCTATAATTGAGAGATATTTGATGACTAAAATCAAATATAAATACTTTGACTTGAAGTATTGGATCCTTACTTACCTGAGCTAGCTTTCATTAACAACTTAACAGGTAAGAAAAATTTTGTATTTGAAGTAAATATATATATGTGTGTGTAGGTGTGAGCGCGTATGCCATTGTATCAAGAAAATAAAAAGAAAATATTAAAAAATATATATATAATAATAAAAGGGGAGGAGAAAGTCTTTGTGGTCTACCCTCTCTCATCAATCAAGGAGGCCAACGGCCAGGTTGAAAGAGCTGTGCGTTTGGGTTTTGTACTCCGTGGACGTGTTAGTTGGTCTGATTTGTGATGTAGCTGTGAAAAATCAATACACAAAGAGGCAATAGAGTGACAGGACAGGAGAACAAACAAATGACCCGGTTTGATTGTGATGTGCTGCCCAAACCAGATTCGCCAACACTGTTTCGTTCCCCATTTTATGAAAGGATATCCTAATCACTTCCAAAATTCTACGCGGCATCTTTATTGTCTGTTAATCCCTTCTAGGTCTTTTCATGCTTCTGGTTATAAAAATAAAAATAAAAATCTACCACTATTTCATTTGGAGTAAAAACTCATACGTTAAAGTGTTAAAAGGGACCGGATAGGGTTGGCTGTATTGGTCGTACAAGACACGTTTAAAGATTTATGTGTGGTTGATGATGTAATACAGCTAGCTTATTTGTCCATTTTCGTATGTTTAGCGGGCTAACTTGGTGTAGCCGGCCCTCGGCCTGGGTTGATGAGGCCTTGGGCATGGCCCGCTTGAAGGTGGGCTGGGCAATGTTGAGCCTGACCGGGCCGGTTGTAGGCCTGGGCCTGGGTCATGCTTTTTTCTTTTAAAAAAATTAAAATTTATTTAACTAGTTTTACATTATCATTTCTTTTAAAGGAGGGACCACCACAACTATACTAGATTTTATTAATTAAAAAAAATCAAATAACACTAAAAAAATTAGAGTGGCATTTTTATTTGTAAGAGATATCATTTTTGTCGACAAAAACGGCCTAAAAAACTAGTTGTTACTAGTTGTTGGAGTTGATAAAATAAAATTTGAGGTTAAAAAATAAGCTAGAGTCATTGGAGGGCCTTAAAGTGTAATTTACCTACTTTTTTGAATAAAATGAAGAATAAATGTTCAGATTAACCCGCCAAGCCTGGGCCCAGGCCCCAATCCGGGCTCACTTAGGACATCCTCCTCCCCCAGGCCTATAACTAGCCTACCTTTCTCTGGGCTGGGCCAAGCCGGGCTTTGATCGGCCTGGATCGGCTTTGACCGCAAGCCGGGCTTGGGTTGGGTGGGGTCGGCCTTTCCCACTAAACACCTCTAACTAGATCAACTATGAGCTCGGTGTTTGTAACAACCTGACTCATCATTAAGGCATTCTTAAAGAGTGTTAATTACAAACGAATTGGTCCTAGCTTTTCTCTAATTAAATCATTAATAAAAACAAATTTATTTATAACTTAAAAAAAAATTTATACTATTGTTTATCATTATGACAAATTTGTTACCGTCAATCTTATTGCGGCAAGTGAGATACTTACTACTTCATCTGTTACAAATTCTTTATACCATCACTTTTCAACAATTAATCTATAATTTTTTATTTTCAAAGTTTTAACATATAAATAAAAAACCTTTATATATGAATAATAAATCAAGACCCATAGTTACTAAATGTATTTTTTAAATTTTTTTTCTAACAAACAATAATATGAAAAAATTTAAATCAAATTAGTTGAAACCCTATTTAGTTATTTATGAGTTTCTCCTCCTTTTTTATTCTAATAGTATTGTATATGCATGAGCAGCTCATTTTTATGTACTTTAATAAAAGTTATATGTACGTTTGTTTTTTGTTGAATTTATGACATAGAACTCTTTATCAATCTCTTTTTTCTTGGTTTATATAACTGAAAACATCATTTTCTTTTTCCTGTTTCATGTGCTGTTAGATCTCGTTTTCTAGTTTTTGTTTGAAAAATAAAATGTATAGATACATAAAACTCGATCTGTCATTTTCAAACGGAAAAAGCTAAACTACAAAAAGCACCCTTAAAGTTCATAATAAATTAAATTCTTGCCCCATGTTTCAGAAACCTATAATTTAACCCCTAAACGTGAGCAACATTTTTTACATTGTTAAATATTAAATTTTCAAAGTCCAATTTAAACAGTATACTACTTGTCTTACCATAAAGCTAACCTATCTAGTCATATTTTAATGTTATTTCACAGCTTGAATGGTCAATTATCTTGCTATTTTAATATAAAATGTCATTTTACTTTTATTTTGAGGGGTAAAATGTAGATTTCTAAAAAATGGGAGAAATTTCTAATTTCACATAAACCTAGCGGTGTTATGTAACTACCCAATAGGGAAAGATAATTAAATTAGAAAATAAAACACTGATGGTCCCGGCGAGGCTCGAACTCGCGACCTTCGGCTCATAAGACCAACGCTCTAACCGACTGAGCTACGGGACCTTCGGATGGTAAGTGGCTCACCTCTAATAAATTTATCAGTTTTCAGGATAAGAAACTTTAATCACAACGATAGATGATTTTGTATTTTCGAGTGAATTAAAAACTTAACATAGCATGCTTAACATCGTGAGATTTATATTAAAGTTACCTTCACCCCTACATTTTTAAAAGGGTACACGTACAACAAAAGTGTCAAGTAATAAAATTTCAAACTTACTAATAGCCTTTCATAGCAGTAATATAATATGACAAATAGTAAAACTTTGACAAAAAGTGTGTTTAAGATACTTAAATTTGATTATCTACTAATTAGTTGCCACATCATATTGTACAGAAAACTTGAACAATATTTCCAGTGCATGTAGTAGTAATACCTAGCTAAAATGTTGAATATTTAATTACATAGTTACAACATCATTGTATCCTTTTTTAGGGGTGTTCACTATTTGTATAAAAACTAAATAATTCCAATAGATTATCTGAATTGGACAAAATGGTTCAAATATTTTATTTGAATTGGATCAAAATCGAATTTCTTATTTAGTTATCGGATCAGTCATTGGTTCTTAAACTTAAAACCGAATAAACCAAAAAATAATACTCCAACCAATTTCACAAAGATTGGTCATTTTACCTTTTTTTTTTTACTAAAGTTTAATTTAAATATATTCATATTAATTTATATTGTAAAAAAATTTAAAAAATATATATTTATAAATTAGAGTCTTTAATGTACTATTTTCATATAAAAAGTTTATATTTGTTTAAGAAATTTTAAAAGAAAAAAAATCATGAATTAATTGTTATGAATAGTAAAAATGACAAGTTTTGCAAGACGAATGTAGTACGTATTTTATAATTACACTTGTCAACCCTACATATATAAGGTTATTTTTGTTTAATTTCGGTCTATGTGTTATGAATCAAACCTTAAATTTAGGTATAAATGGAATATTATCAAAATTTATCATATTTTTTGAAGTTTTATTTTATTTTTTGATTTACCATGTGTTAGTTCTAATAAAAAATTGAATTATAAAAATTGGATAAACTAAATTATAATTTGGATGTGTCAAATAAAAATTGAAAAAACCGAGTTATAATTTGGAAAGTTTGATTCAGTTTTAATATGTAATTCGGATGGTTTGAATTAAATTTACAAAAAACCAAAAATTAATTGGATTGTTCTATTCGGATCGATTCTAAACCGATCGAACCAAATGAACACCTTTAGTCTTTGCATGGTAAAAACATTTATGCTTAATGTCAAAAGTAAAAATATTAACAAATGGTTATGATAAATAGCTTCCTCGAATCATTAACACTAAAAAGTAAAAGGTACAATTGGTTAATTTTTCAAGACCCATAGCATTAAAGGTCGAAATACCTATTCAACCCTGAACTTGGGTGACCACGTCACTTTACCTCATGAATTTCAACTTGCTTTAACTCAACCCCTAAAATTGTTAAAATGGGTTAGTCCACCTCTTTGACTGACTGTGCGTGTCATATGATGGACTAAAACTAGATGTCGTTTGCCTCATTTTCTACCTAGCCTTCTTGCTTTTACATCAAACAAAAACCGAACCTATGAACAAGTTGGGCATCTCAATTGACCGCCGACCTCCACCCAAAAATCGATCTTGCTTCTCAATCCTTGAACCAAAATCTCTGGGCATCCTTCTCTCGACCCTTGGCTCCACCAAAAAATTTGATATGTATTAGGACTTATCTTAGGATTATTAGGCTTAATTTGTGATAACAAGCTAGCCGCCTTTAACGTGGTTAGCATTTAATTGTTTCCTAGTTATCCACGTATAGAGTTGCATGGTGTGGTAGAAGTTTTCCTATTTTAGTAATATTCTTGTTTAGGTCTACAAGGCTATTTATAACCATGTTATCAATAAGATGAGTAGTAGTTTTGCTTTATATCATCACATATTTGTGGTGCTCAGACTATTTGCGCATGACAAACTGGTATCAGAGCGAGCGAATGATCATGAGTGACTTTGAAAGGAAGAAGAAAAGATGGCGAGTGAGGGAAACTTAGTCCAACCTGTCATTCCTCGGTTTGAGCGTCACTATGACCATTAGAGTATGCTCATGGAGAATTTTCTCAGGTCAAAGAAGTATTGGCATCTGGTGGAGATTGGTTATAAGGAACCAGCAAAAGGAGTTATGCTTATGAAGCACAACAAAAGGAACTCAATGAGTTGAAGTGGAAAAATATGAAGACAAAGAACTATTTGTTTTAATCAATTGACAAGATAATTTTGGAGATGATATTGCAAAAAGATACCTCTAAATAAATCTAGGACTCGATGAAAAAAAGCTATGAAGAAAGTGTAAAGGTGAAATGATCGATTCTTCAAGCTTTGTGCAAAGATTTTGAAACCCTTGAGATGAAACCAAGCGAGACTATCACAGACTATTTTACAAAAGTCATGACAGTAGCCAACCGGGTGTGTGTTAATGGTGAGAATATGAAAGATGTAACTGTTGTGGAAAAAATTATGAAATTGTGGACTGAAAACTTCAATTACATAGTATGTACAATTGAAGAATCCAAAGATATTGATTTGCTTTTCATTGATGAGTTGCAAAGTTCATTGATAGTTTATTAACAAAAATTTCAAAGACAGAGTAATGAAGAACAAGTGCTCAGAGTTTCTTATGGACAAAGAGCTGCTGGAAATAGTAGAGGTCATGGTAGAATTTCGTTTCGAGGTAGGGGAAGAGGAAGAGCACGTCAAGCATTCAACAGAGTCATCATTAAATACTACAGGTGTCATAAACTTGGGCATTATCAATATGAGTGGCTTATGATAAACTATGCAAAAACAGATGAACAAGATGAGATGTTGTTAATGACCCATACTGAAACTATTGGACAATTGAGGGATGAACTATGGTTTTTGGACTCAGGCTTCAGCAATCATATGTGTGGTAATAAGGTCTTGTTTTCTGACTTGAATGAAGACTTTCAGCAAAAGGTGAGATTGGGGAATAATACAAAAATCAGTTTTGTTGGTAAATAGAGTGTCAAATTGAAGATAAATGGGACAAACTAAATTCTTACTGAAGTATTCTTTGTGCCTGAACTGAAAAAAAATCTATTAAGCATAGGATAGTTGTAGGAGAGAGGACTGGCCATATTAATTTAGTCAGAAAAGTGCATGATTTATCATCCATAGAAAGGGCAAAGTATTCAGACAGAAATGACAGCAAATCGAATGTTTGTCCTCATGGCTAGGTCTCTACATCAATCTTAGGTACACCAAGAAACTTGTTTTAATACAACTGATCAAAGTCTCGCTCATCTTTGGCACTGTAGACTCAGGCATAGCAGCCTTAAGGGAATGAAAACCTTGCAGCAGAAGAACATTATGTAAAGATTGCCTTAATTTTCTGTTTTAGATGTAGTATATACAAACTGCCTGAAGGGCAAGCAACACAGAGAACTTATACCAAGAAGTAGTGTATGGAGGGCTTCACAGAAGCTTAAGCTTATACATGCCAATTTTTGTAGGCCAATCTCCTCAATCTCTAATAGTCAAAAGAAGTATTTGTTGTGTTTCATTGATGACTTTAGTTGGAAAGCGTTGTCCTACTTTCTAACTGAGATATTAGAAGCATTTTCCCCTTTTCAAACTATTTAAGGCTTATGTGGAGAAAAAAACTAGCCTATGTATCAAATGTCTATGCACAGATTGAGGAAAAGAGTTCACTTCAAGTGAGTTTGATATTTTTTGCAAGGAGAATGGAATAAGGAGGCAACTGACTACTGTCTTCACTCCTTAATAAAATGGAGTTGTAGAAAGAATGAATCAAACAGTAATGAATATGGTAAGATGCATAATGTTGGAAAAAGGAGTTCTAAGAACATTTTGGCTTGAAGTAGTTAATTGGTCCATTTATGTTCTAAACTGATGCCTAACTGCTGCCTTAAAGGACATAACACCATATGAAACTTGGAATGGAATGAAGCCTTATGTGAATCATTTCAGAGTATTTGGCTATGTGTGTCACGTGCATGTGCCTGATGCTAAGAGGACCAAATTGGAAGATAAAAATATCAGTTGTATCTATTAGTGTTGTGCCCAAAATCCAATTATAAGATGATTGTATTTTTGCACATTGATTCATGATATTTTATTAAGGCATTAATCCAGTAATTATGTTTGTTGTTTTGTTTCTGGGTAACGTAATAAACATAATTATAACCCTAGAATAATGATATTCTTAAATGTCCCTAGTCTAGTATTATCGTGGAGCGGGTTACAATAATACATAACAACTAGCATATGTGGAAACTAATATAAGATATGTAGTCTACATATGGGTATAAGTTGGAGAACTTGTGTACTGGACCGACCCACCATGAGAATGCTACATGGATCATTATATGAGTGTCATAAGTGATTCTCATAGTGATCATGATATATGTAGTCCTTTGACCTAAGATCATCAAGGTTTCTTATATGTGAGTCACATACTTTGATACTTCCCTTTGTTGCTCATAACTGAGTGAATTTGAATGAGGTCATTGGGTATATCACATATCATGCGGAGGGTTTTTTATAATTAAGTTGAGATTTATCTCTCCAATGTAACGGGAATGATATCTTTGAGCCGCTTGATAGAGTAAGACTAAGAAAATGCATGGCCATACTCAAATGAGTTAATATACGATATCAATGTCATCAGTTTAAGTTAGTCTACTCGATAATCAAAAAATCAAAAATTGGGCTGTACGAGAGTGACACATTCCATGTTTCATGCTTAGTCTTGATATTGGATAAAGAGACAATGACATATACGGATAATGATTATAAAGGTTTAGTCGAATCACCGATAATCTTGTCCTTAGGTAGCAATGATATATTATTAGACACCGCTCATTACTTATGATTATAAATGTGATTTATGATCATTGCCAATGTGGTAAGAACCTATTGGGTCGTACATATAAAGCCTATTTTGATTATTTGAATGCATGAGCTAATTTATTTGGGTTATGGTTTCATGATAATTTCGTATTAATAAATGGCCTAAAAGTTAAGCCATTATTAAACATAAAATTAAAGCCTAATTGGATTAGGGCTTTGAAACCCATAGACTTGGAAGTTAAGTCTAACTATAAATACATCACATAGTCAAAATTTTGTAGCTCTTGCCCTAGCCTCCCAAAAGTTCTAGCCGCACTCTTCTCTTGTCATTCTTTGGAGGATACAAGTTAGCACTGTGAGCGCAAGAGAACCGCATCTGCCGAGACATGGTGGAAGCATGGTGATCCCGAAAGGCTTATGTGGATACCTTATAGAGCTTGAACATGTTAACTGTTTAGGTTTTGTGATTCGACTCAACAGTTGGGTGAAAGATCTCAACTAAATTAGGTATAAAAATTTTGAATACCCAATTTACCCCGTTTCACTTGGATCCTACAGGGTTTTGATTATATTTAACTACGCTTGTTTGGCTCCCGAAACCCTACAATATCTTTCTTGGAGTAAGTGAAAAATCGAAGGGTTATAAACCGTTTAATGCAATCACAAATAATAATAATAATAATTGTTAGGCATTATGTGTTTTTTTTTTTTTTAAGAAAATAAAGGATGAGATTAGGCCAAAAAACATGAACAACAAGACTTAAAATGGGGAGAAGACATGGAGTTAAGTAACGTATTGAGTGAGTTTGAAAATGAAGATGACACTAGTTCTGCTGATCCTGATGATCATAATGAGCATTTATCAAGCCTTGCAAGTATCGAACATCAACTCCAAGATGAGTAAGGAAAGAATCTTCTAGCCTTTCAAGTTCAAGTTCGAAAGAAGGAAAACTTAGGAGAGCGCATGCCTGGATGCAAGATTACATCACTGGAGCAAATTTGTGTGATGAAGATATCAATATGAATCTAGCCTTGTTTACAAGTACGGGTCCTATGAGTTTTGAAGAAGCTGTCAAAAGTAAACATTAGACGCAAGCCATGGATTCTGAAATTAAATCTATTAAGAAGAATGACACATGGTTTGTCACTAATCTACCTGAAGGAGCTAAACGAATTGGAGTCAGGTGGATTTATAAGAAAAAGTTAAATGAGTACGGGGAGGTTAAAAAATACAAGGCTCGGTTGGTAGCAAAAGGCTATGTGCAGGAGTATAGTGTTGATTGCTCATAGGTATTTGTTCTAGTGGCTTAGCTAAACACTGTTAGAGTAATTCCCGCCCTTATAGCTCAAAGAAGTTAGACTATATACCAACTTGATATTAAATTAGCCTTCTTGCATGGTGAACTAGAGGAGGATGTATTTATGGAACAACCTACGAGTTATTAAAAAAAAGAAGAGCCTTACAAAGTTTACAAGCTAGTCAAATCCCTATATGGACTAAAGTAAGCACCTTGGGCTTGGTTTAGTCGAATTGAAAGTTATTTCTTACGGGAGGGTTTTGAAAAATGCATAAGTGAGCAGACACTCTTTGTGAAGAAAAATCATAAAGTTAAGCTTCTAATTATAAGTCTATATGTTGATGACTTAATTTGCACTGGTGATGATGTGCATATGATAAGGAAATTTAAAAGCTAAGTGATGAAGGAATTTGTTATGACTGACTTGGGAAGAGTGAGATTTTTCTCGGAATTAAAGTTCAACATATTAAGGAAAGAATCTTCATCAATCAAAAGAAATACACCATGGATGTGCTAAGAAGATTTGGGAAGGAAGACAGCAATGAAGTGTAGAATCCCATTGTTCCAGGATCCAAAATTGCAAAAGATGAAGATGGATCAGAAGTTAACAGCACTTTATACAAGCAACTTGTTGGAAGTTTGATGTATTTGACTTCTGCTTGTCCTAATTTGTTGTAGGCAGTAAGTTTGATTGGTAGGCATATGTCACAGCCTACGAAAATACATCTTATGGTTGCAAAAATGTTACTGAGGTTTTTAAAAGGGACAGTTAACCTTGGCATATTGTATAAGAAGGAAGGAAGCAAAGTTTTGACTGCCTATACTGACAGTGATTATGCGGGATGTTTGGAGGACTAGAAGAGCACTTTCGGATATGCTCTCATGTTAAGTTTAATTGCAGTTTTATGGTCTTCACGGAAATAGCCAATAGTGACACTCTCTACAATAAAAGCTGAATTCATTTGCTACAGTTACCTGTGCTTGTCAAGTGGTGAGGTTAAAGAAGATTTTGAAGGAACTTAGCTATAATGGAGATGAATGCATAACCATTTTCTGTAACAATAGCTCAACAATTAAACTGTCTAATAATCCAGCTATGCATTGAAAGAGTAAACATATTGATGTGCATTTTCACTTTCTGCATGAGCTGACTAGGGAAGGAGCAGTTCAATTAGTGCATTGTGTAACACAAGATCAAGTTGTAGATGTGTTAACTAAAACTCTGAAGATTGAATTGTTTCAGAAGTTGCGTAGTCTCTTAGGTGTATGTGAGCTCCCAGAGGTAAGCTGATTGTTCTTGGATAACTAGTTTAAGGGAACGTATGATATGTGTTAGGACTTATCTTAGGATTATTAGGCTTACTTTGTGAGAATAAGCTGGCTGTCTTTAACGTTGTTAGCATTTAATTGTTTCCTAGTTATCCACATACATAGTTGCATGGCGTGGTAAAAGTCTTCCTGTTTTAGCAGTATTCTTCTTTAGGTCTGCAAGGCTATTTATAACCATGTTATCAATAAGATGAGTAATAATTTTGCTCTATATCATCACATATTTGTGGTGCTCAGATTATTTGCGCATAACAAAATTGACCTTTGCTTCTCTGTTGGTGCAAGTGCAACTAAGAGGGGGGTGAATTGGTTGTATTAAAAACTTTAGCAAAATCAAATTTTATAACCAAATTTACTTAAGCAAAAATCAAGAACAAACTAAGCAAGGATAAGGAAAATATAAAGCAAAATATAAATAGAGACAAGGAAAAAGTGCACCGAGATTTATAGAGGTTTAACTCCACCAACCGGAGTTTACGTTCTCTCCTCAAGCTTGCTCACTTAAAATTTCCTCCACTATCTCTTTATGAAAATTACAATGGTGTTTTCTTCAAGGTTCACACCCAACCAATCTCTAGTTTTCTTTAATGCTCACTAGAAACCACTCCCTAGTTTTCTTCAAGGCTCACTAGAAACCACTCTACACTAAAGAGATTCTAAGACTTGAAACGTTTATAAACTCACAAGCTCACATAATAGCATTCAAGCTAGATATACAAGTGAAAGCACAACTCTTGGCTCTTTTCTCAAATGATAAATACTTTGATGAGTATTTGATGATGAATCTTCATTTCTAATAGCCAAGAGTTATCTCCAAGGTGATTGTCCGTGTATTTATGCTTATTTGGGGGCCAAAGAGATGTTGAAGAACCGTTGGTAAGGTCAGAAATGTCTCCAAGAAAGCAGGTGACCATTGCTGTCAAATTTGACAGAAAACCGCGTCTGTTGCCCAGTTTCATCCGGGTGAAATATTTTCACTCGGTTGAAAATTCTGTCTGATAACAAAATCCAAGGTTTGACCTCCAACAGCTATATTGGTAATTAATGAGCTATCTGCACTTTACACACGTGGAAATCTGACGTGACATGAATTTATAATTAATTTTCAAAGATTTTTTGAATCGAAACACGCGCAAGTCTGGAATCAATGTTTCACCCAGTTGAAAAATTTTCACTCGAGTGTTTTCCTGTTCCAGAACCAAAATGCTCTTGGGTTCAAAAAATCGCTCCAGTTTTACCTGGTTGAAAAAATTTCACTCGAGTGTTTTTCTGTTCCAAAACCAAAATACTCTCGGGTTCGAAAAATCACTCCAGTTTCACCCGGTTGAAAAAATTTCACTCGAATAATTTTCTTATCCAGAAGTAAAATGCTCTCAGGTTTGAAAACTGGCTCCAATTTCAACACATTGAAACATTTTCACCTTGTTGAAACTGTAGCTCCATGATTTTTTCATTTCCAAACTTCCAAACTTCAATGAATTTTTCTCCAAAATGATTTCTTCCTTTCACAAGCAATGCTTGAATCAACATAAATACTTCAAATATACTTATGAAATAATTTTCCTTCCAAAGATCAAAACTTTATCAATAAAAGACCAATTTAGGTAAAGCTTTGAAACACATAAAACAAATATGTTTTGTTATCATCAAAATCAAATAAATGTGAGCCATGAATGGAACAAATCCAATATTCCCAACCCTTGACCTTTACCCGAAAATTGATCTTGCCATTGATGGTGCCGATGAGTTCGACCTAAATCCCAACCTTGTCAAGGGTCACGATAGCAACTTAAGGATGGAGAATATTGTTGGAGCAACATAAGACAAAAAAATTGGCCTAAAAATCTTGCAAGACAAAGTCATCTATACCCTTTGCTTTCGTTTTCTAACTAGGGAGAATTAGCCACACCAAGAAGTAATGCCCCATGCTGAATCCACTCGTCCTGAGGAAGAAGATAGTTTTTTTTTTGTAACATTTCTAAAATCAACGTAAATCAGTGAACAATTAGGAAGTTTGGGATAGTATTATAATAAGACTTTCATTTACTCCCTATTATTCATCAGAAGTTACAATTATAACCCTAAAAATTATTTTGTGTCTCCAAATTACTAATTTTGTCATTTCCCGTGACTTGGCAGACAATGATGAACAGTGTCTATGAAAACCCTATTAAGTGATGGGCATGGGTCAGTCGACACTTGGGTCAGTCAAAGTAAAGGAGTCGACTGACCTATTTAAGTAAATTTAAGGGTTAAGTTAAACCAAGTTGAAGTTCAATGGGGCAGGGGGGAAGGGGGGGATGTCCTGTTTAGCCGAGTTCAAGGGTTGAATGGGTATTTAGGCCTAACACTAGACATAACTACAATAGTTAATCATCTCACTGATAATACAGTAACAGTTAATAGGCAAATTAAAATCTCTTAACAACAACAACAATAATAATAATAACACACCATTCATTCCATTGCGTAAAACCGCGGCAAAGTTGAAGATTTAATTAACAACGATCGAACCCAAATTTGTTTTTAAGGCGAAACTCGTTTTTACATATTCTTTTAGTTATGAAAAATTGGTTAGCTGCTTACTTGCTTTGACTGGATCTAATGTGAATAATATTAAACTAGTTAAAAATTGAGCCAGCATTTCCTTTGGATTATGTGTGCTTTTTTTGCTTTTTCCAAATAGAGTATTGTCTTTATTGGAGATCTAGTGAACCTAATTTGAATTACCCATTATATATAGGAGATAGCTATCTCTTATTCTTTAAAATTTCTCATCTAATCGAGGTCAAATTCGATCTCAAATTCTTAGTTCAAAGACGATTCTTAATGAATTAGTTAGCACATAAATTCATTATTCTAACTTCAGCTTGAAGATGACAATAGAATATCCATATGATACAATTTCTTTTTTATAATGAAATTACACGAATAGTGTAAATTCATTATTCTTTTTTATTGTTGATCATCGATCCCACAAAACATTATAAAGGTTTCAACTCTTGCAATCAAATATCATTAATTTCTTTTCGATTCATCATTATATCGATGATCGACAATATTCACAAAGTTAGTTAGGCATATTTCACAAAACAATGACAAGGTTAGTTAGACGAAGTGCATTATTAACTTCATTTGTTAATCCCTCTACTTATTTTTGCTTTTTCCTTTCGTATTCCCAACTATCTTTTGTTGTATATATGTTTAGCATATGACAAATTTAATAAAGAATTTAATTCACTTATAATATATATATATATACATGGGCAAAGAAGGGAAGGAGGAATCGAGTTTTAAATCTTAGATATCAAATAAAAATTTCACAATCTATAAAAAGAACACTCAAGTGCATGAAAGTGGCAATCTATTGCCACGTTCTCAATTCAAAGTGACATCATTTGGCTTTGTTGTTGGCAAAGAGTTTCATGTTGTATTGGACAAGTGTCAGGACCACCAGTTAGCACTTGGCTATGGCCAAGAAGAGAATGATGAAGACATGAAATTAAATACAAGAGGGACTTGTTTGAACATGGTCTTAGTGATGAGAATACAAGACTATGTGAATTATGTGTTTTAATTACACATACAAAAGTTCTATGTGAACTATGCCATGAAATAAAGTTCTAGTACCAAACTGGACTGGTAACTAGTGACTAACATGGAACTATGCAATACTATGGGCCAAATTGCACATACATGAAAACTATGTATGACTTGGCAAGAAATAAAGTTTGAGGACTCAATTGAAAACTTGGACTAGTGTTGGAATTGAAACTACAAACCAAGGATGGACAAAATCAGCCATGCAATTTTGTGAGATGGCTAAAGAGGAGGTAAGCCAATTTTGTGGCTCTTGGTCAATGGGCAGCCAACTTGACTTGAATTAATTAATTGGAAGTGTTAGTGGAGCTATTAAAATATTGGAAGTTGCCTAGTGGAGCCATTAAAATAAGGTAAACCTAGGACAAAGAAATGAATTGTTTATTCATGGTGGAGCATGATTGATTTGTTTATTGGTGATGATGGAAGATGGAATTAATTATTGCTAAAAGAATGGTGTGATGGCCGAATTTTATATGGTATAATAATGCAATTATGTCCACATTTTGTGTACTTGGCATATGGGCCAAGAATTTAAAAGAAATGCTGGAAATTACATTGAATTTGGTGGCCAAAGTGGAAATATGGAAACAATGAAGGTTGGAAGAGCCATGCAATTTAGTTGGGGGATTTCCTTGGCATTTAAGCCAACTTGAGTAAATTAATTGAAGGCTGTACGCCTTTGTCTCCCACCCAAATTGGCAGCCATGCTTTGAATTATACAATATAATATGAAGGAATAATGTTGAGTGCATGATGGGCAAGGCTTGGAAGTTGGAAATGGTTTGTTTAATGGGCATGTGAAGTGGCGGCTTTATGTGCAGCAAATATTCCATTCAATTGTCCTAATGTGGCTGCCATACTTGTTGACCAAATAAAATAAGGTAAGGGTATTAGTGCTTGGGAGAATATGCTTGGAATATGCTTGGAATATGCTGAAAAATTGATTTGTTAATGAGCACATGATGGCCGGCCTTCTTATGCAGCAAACATTCCTTGGAGTTGTCATTTAGTTGCTGCCTTTGTTGGTTTTGGAGAGCACTTGGCCGAAACACAAAGCTCTTCCATGTTCTTCCATGTTCTTGCTTGTTCTTCATTTGTTCATCTTGATTCTTGGCCGAAACTTGAGTGTTCTTGAGTGTACATCCAAATTTCCAGCAAAACTCTTGAAGATACCTTGTTGAGCATCAAGATTTGAGCTTGTTCTTGAAGGAACAAGGCATGGCCGAATATGTTCATGCATGTTCATGAAGTTCTCTTGAAGTTTACTTGGTGTTCTTGGTGTTGCATGTTGATTTGGAGCTCGGTTGTGCAAGTCCAGAATTTTCAGCCTTGTTCTTGAGGTAAAAGCTCAAGATTACTTAAATCCATGGTATGTTTTCCATGAATAAGAGTTATATTGACTAAAGGAAGGCCGTATTGTGTTAGGAGAACCTTGGACCGAAAGTTTGAAGCTAAACCACCAAAGAACACTAGTTGGCCGAATGGTGTGCATGTTTGTTCTTGAGTGTTCTTGGTGAGTTCATGGTGTTTTGGCATGGAAATGATGATTTCATGAGTTTATGTGAATGATATGTGAAACTCATGGTGGCTGTGTTTATGGCCGAAAATGAAAGGTAACTTGGACTTGGAGATTGAAGCTTGGATTAAGACATTCAAGCTTGTGTTGGACAAATTAGCCAAAGCACCCTTGGAATTAAAGCTTCAAACTTAACTTGGAAGAAATCCAACAAGGCCGAATTTACTCAAGCTAAAAAGTGTGGTAAGGATTCATGAATTACTTGTGCTTGGTATATTTTCCATGATTAATGACAAGTAATTGAAGCTACTAATTGATGGTCAAGATTTGCCAAGTGATGTTAGTATGCTTGAAGGGCAATATGGAATTAATGGTTCAATGGGTTGATTAGCTAATCAATGAATGGCAAGTGTAAAGTTCTTGGTGGGTTTGGCCAATCCATCAAGCACTTGAGAGCTCGAGGGGAATGGAGATGATTTCATGAAGAAATGGTGTGCAAATTGTACATGAGCACTTGCTAGTGGCTTTGGCCGAATTGAAGAAGTGGTGTGTGTGTGAGTTTGTGTGCTTTTGTTGATTGATTGTGCATGCTAACCAACTTATTATTGATATATGTTGAATATAGGCTTCGGCCAAATTGTATTTTCCTTGTCTTTGTGTCTTTGGATGTAGGTACTAGCTTGATTATGGAGGTTAAGCTTATGCTTAACAATATGAACTCCTTTGGAGTTGTGTGAATCCTTACTGAGTTTTAAACTCACTGCCCTTATTGGTTGAATTTTCAGGAAAGGGTAAAGAGCTTGAGTAATTGTGCTTCTGTTTGGACTTCTTGGTTTTTGTGTACCAAGTTTACTTATTATCCAAGGTATGTGTGCCAACAAATTCTTGGCTTGAAATGTGCATTTTATTCCATGGTCTTATGTAGGCCGAATTTAATGGATTAAGTTTTGCAGGAGATTAGCTGTGGGACTTGAGCTAGGAGGTGTTGGTTGAGTGGGCTTTTGGCATTTGAGACTTGGTGGGCTTTGGAGACCAATAACTTGGTCTTTTGGACTTGTACCTATAGTGCACATTTTGTAGTACCCTTTGAGCATTATGGGTAGTTGTGTACATATGGGCTATGTGAGAATTGGGTTGCAAGTTTTGGGCCCATTTGCATCCTTGGCATGATTGCCATGTAGTTGTTGTTGAGTTGTGGACTTAAGCACTTTTGGGCCCATGTTGGACTTATGCATTTTGGGCCTTAGTGGACTTTGTATGTTGGACTTGTTGGCTGTATGTTAGCCAAGTTTCTTTGGACTTTATGACTATCAGCATGATGTTTTGATGTTGGCTTCCTTGTGTACTATACTTGGCCGAATGCTCATCATCATATATGTATGTGTTTTCAAGCTTGAAAATGGATATGGGCTTCTTTGTTGCCATGCATAATACTAGTACACTTGATTGCACACAAGTTAAGCACTTAAAGGAAAAAGTGCAAGTGTTGCTTGTTTTGCAAGTAATGGGTTGGGCTTGCTTAAGCTGCAAGGTCTTGGTCTAAAATAAGCAGGGACATCCTGGGCCACCTCCCAGGCCAATAAAAAGAATGCCCAATAATCTACTTAATGAAGGTTGGGTAACTAAACTCTGATGATAACTCTTAAAGACCCAAGTATTCTGGACCTTCAGGGTAGTGGTTGGTGAGAGGCACAGAGTGTGCATGGGCTGGGGCCTGTGTGGGGTGTGACAACAAGTGTGATTCTGGTACTGTGTTGGTTGTTCAAAAGTTATAACATGGCCACCTTAGGGAAGCTGCAGCACAACGTGGAATAGTTTAGATTAGATGAGTTGCATTTAGATAGAAGTCATCATTATTTGAAGTTACGATTGCTGGGTAATTATGGCTTCCCATTAAGGGCGAATAAATGTGGAATACAGGGGTTTATGAATTTGCATGGTAGAATAGCAGAAAGGAAAGCGTTCCATGGCAGGGTATGATTAGCTCCTGCAATTATAATTACACAATAATCATGCCATTGCTACTGATGAAGGATGATGAACAACAAAGGCTAATGAGGCTTTGTGGCGCAATGGTGGAGAATGAATTACAACATGGTGAGCTGATGACATCTACATGGATATCATCATTCTTGCAAATGATAGCTGAAAGAGATTTTTAATAAGAGTGTGAAACTACTTGATCTCTTACCTTCAAAATGTTCTACTAAATCAAGGCATCCACTCATTTATTTTGTATTGTCCAAATGTCCATGCCTTTTAAGTGGTAGCTGTGTTGTCCACCAACTGAACCCACAAAGATTCCCTCTTTTTGTCAATTGCCTAGATGAAGGCTGAGAAGATCTCAATAGGCATAGGGGAGAAGGATGATATAAGTGGAAGATCTGCCAATGATGCTGATGTCAAAAGAAGTGTAGAGCAGAAAGCTGAAACAATGGTGAAGAGCGTGTCACATTTGGCCTAGACTGGAGGTCTTGAAAAAGGTGGGGGATGAGGAGATGATGTGTTGGATGTAGAAGTGGGTGAAGGGGAGAGCGAAGATGAGTTCATGAGGGAGGGGAAGAAGGGAAGTGCGTTTGAGAGGAGAAGGGTGGTGGAGAGGATGAGGAAAAGGAAGACAAGGGTACGTTGGCGAACCAGAGGATGGTGAAGTGATGGACAGGGCTGTGGTGCTTGAGGAGAAGATCTGGATCGGAAGAGGAAGGGGACACAGATTCATGTTCCAACAATTCCAACAAGGACACAAAATTTTTCGATCTTTAGCTGATTTGTCAAAAGTAAAATTTAAAAAATTCTCGACTCCATTTATGAATTGATCACTTGATCTTGGTACAAGATACAACCAAAATTTATCCATCATAATGTGTTGTGTAGTTTTAAAACCTCAATTCACAAATGTAGGGGATACTTGTAGATATTGTGAGTAAGATATCATTCCGATGAATATTGATTTGTATTACTTCACAATTAAGTAGTCATGTTTCTTGATCAAAAGTTTCAAGAAGGATTCAAACCATGTGCAAGGCAGTTCTTTGTTATCTATGGAGAACTTACAAAATGATCTAGACCAAGTCCTTATCATCTTTTAAGCGCAACAATCAACCCATCAAGAAGAAGAAGAAGAAGATACAAGTGAAGAAGATCATACATGTGAAATCTTATCAACAAAATAGACAATTCCATGACATGCATGTGGAGATTTCCTTTTCTCATGTGGGGCACAATACTGTTGAGTAGATCAGTGTCGAGGACAATTTTTCTAACCTTACTAAAATTCCCACCAAACACAAAAATTCAACTGGTTACAGCCAATCTGGTGGTGATGAATGTCAAGAGTCTAAATTTATTGTTACAAGTCTTGTGAACAACCACATGCACCCTAAAAAAGGATCTGTGTATTTGTAAAGAAACAGAAGTCTTAACATGGGATGAGGTTACCAAGGGCATTACGTTATCATCTTGCCACTCTAGTCTCTTTTCTCAAATGGTTCACTGGCAATTAAAGGCAAGTTTTTGCTCCTTATAAAAGGCTCTTGGTCTGATCTTTCCACTACATCACAGAATTAGAGTGTAACCTTACGGGTATTTTCTCTTGTATTTCTTATTTCGTCTCTTTTAATTCCGCTTTGAGTAAAAAGGAAAAAAAAATAATACTGTGGCAACGTCGGGTTTTCGGGAGTCGCCACCAATCAGTTTTCTTAGGTCGATTGGTCACCTTAAAATTGGTCTGCGAGAGTTCGGGGATCGGGAGTACGGTTACGTTAAAACAACTTTGTTAAAACGCCCAAAAATTGGCACCTTAGTTGATTTTAATTTTGTTTTGCTTTGCTTTTAAATAATTCTCAGTTAATTTTCAAAATTAGAAATTTTAACTGGATTAGTCGAAATGTGGATTTTTAAATTAATTAATTTGTATGAAATTTTATACTTCCGAACCATGGACTCTGCCGAGTCATTTGGACACGGAAGATTTTTGATTCCGAACCATGGACTCTGCCGAGTCATTTGGACACGGAATTTGGTGAACTTTTAAATAATTTAATCCATATTGTAAATATGGATTTTTATCTTTTTTTTTATTTAATTTATTTAATTAAAAGGGTGATATTTTTTTTAAACCGCAGATCCTGACGGATCATCCGGATATGTAAGTTGATTTAATTTATAGTTAATTATTTAATTCTTATTTTTATGGAATTAATTATTAGTTTAATTACTAATTCGTAATTCTTTTTGTTATAGAATTTTTAGATTCATTAATAATCTAAAAATTTTTATTTTCTATATTTTTCTTTCTTTTCTTTCTTTTCCTTCTTATCTTTCTTATCTTATCTTATCTTTCTTATCTTTATTATCTTTTTCTTATCTTTCTTATCTTTTTCTTATCTTGTTTTAATTTTCTTTTTGTTTTCTTGTTTAATGAAAAATATTTATTATTTTAGTGGATTTAAAAGTTATATTTTAAATAAATCAGTAAAATATAAAGTCTTAATTTTCATGTATTTTTTTAAACAGGTTTTATTTTTATTTTTTTATTATTTTTACTGGATAAAAATAACTATTAAAATTAATTTTAACTTTTTGTTATCTTTAAAGAATTAAAAACATGTATATAAAAATAAAAATAATTGGCTTTTTTAAAAATAATTTTTATTAGCCTTAATAATTAATTACAAAATAATCTTCTTTTAATTTTCATTTATTTATTAATTAGTAAAGGGTAAAGGTGAATTAAATAAAAAAATTATATAAAGAAAAAAATTAATAATAATAAAGTGGGGCTTTTTGGCCATCCACTTTAAAAATAATAATAAGTGTTAGCAAAGTTAATTAAATTAATTGTTAAACAACAATAATAAAAAGTTAGTCAAGTTAATTAAATTAATTAATTAACCACAATAATAAAAAGTTAGCCAAGTTAATTAAATTAATTAATTAACAACAGTAAAAAGTTAGCCAAGTTAATTAAATTAATTAACAACAATAAATAAAAAGTTAGCCAAATTAATTAAATTAATTAATTAACAAAAATAATAAAAAGCTAGCCAAGTTAATTAAATTAATTAATTAACAACAATAATAAAAGTTAGCCAAGTTAATTAAATTAATTAATTAACAACAATAATAAAAGTTAATTAATTGTTAACAACAATTATAAAAGTTAGTAATAATGCAAAAATTAAAAGGTTAGTAACAATAATAGTATTAAAAGTTAGTTGTTAGTAAGTTAATAACAACAATAAAAAAAGGGGTTAGTAATAAACAAATAATAAACAAACAAGTAAAAATTAAAAGGGTTAGTAATTAATTCTGCAAGAATAAAATACAAAGTTAGTGACCAAAGTGAAAGAAATTGAAAAGATGAAGGATTAAATGAGAGTTGTACCCTTGATTTTAAATTCTGAATTCTGAGAAATGGAAACAGAGGGCGCGGGGGGGGGGGGAAGAAGATGGCTTAATCGTCAAAATGAAAAGTTTTGAGATTTTCTGAGGAAAGGAAGGAGAGCTAGGGACTAAGGCTGTAATTTTTTCTATTTTAAAAACGGAGCTCTAAGCTTTTCTTTCTATTTTTCTCTGTGTTCAGCACAAAATTTGGGGGGCTATTTATAGAGGAAGTTTAGCTGAACTGTTGATGGATAAATTAATAAAAAATTTCAAACTTATCTTTTAAATTGGTAAAATGACAATTTTAGTCCTTTACGTCTCTCAGCCTCTGGATAAGTTCCTGAAGCTTCTGATTTTGACAATTTTGTCGTTTTCTGTCAATTGGAGCCAAAAACGTCGGCAGGCTCGAAATTTTATGTGACAAACTACCAAATGCTCCTGGAACTTTTAGAATTTGTCAATTTTTTCCGAAACTTCTCAATTTTGTCATTTTTACCTCAAACTTTTAATTTTTTGTCATTTTTTTCATGAAATTTTATTTTATTTCAAACATACACATATTCACACATATATCATTTTAAATCAAATTTTCACAAAAAAAAAAAATATATATTTTAAACTAATTAAATTTTTTTTAATAATAATAGTAATATATTTTTTTTTAAAATTAATTTTTTTTAATAAAATTTTTTTCAAAATTTTAAAACACCCGGACGAAATTGGGTGTCAACAGCTGCCCCCCTTTGCATGCTTCATGGGACATGATGTATGCAAAGTCGTTACCAAATTTCGTCCGGCTTAGGTAGGCATTGAGAATGTTCTCGCCGCCCAAACAGTAAGGTTTAAGGAAAGGTCCTTAAAACCTCTAACGATAGGAAAGCTCCTATTGTTGTAAGATGGACTGATTGATTGATTATTTGTTTGAGGTTAAGGAAAGGTCCTTAGAACCTCTAACGATAGGAAAGCTCCTATCGTTGTAAGATGGACTGATGGATTGATTGTTTGTTTTAGGTTAAGGAAATGTCCTTAGAACCTCTAACGATAGGAAAGCTCCTATCGTTGTAAGATGGACTGATTGATTGATTATTTGTTTTCGAGGCAAAGGTTCCATCCTTAAAACCTCGGATTGATTGATTGATCTCGAGGCAAAGGTTCCATCCTTAAAACCTCGGATTGATAATTGATCTCGAGGCAAAGGTTCCATCCTTAAAACCCCGGATTGATTGATTGATCTCGAGGCAAAGGTTCTATCCTTAAAACCTCGGATTGATTGATTGATCTCGAGGCAAAGGTTCCGTCCTTAAAACCCCGGATTGATTGATTGATCTCGAGGCAAAGGTTCTATCCTTAAAACCTCGGATTGATTGATTGATCTCGAGGCAAAGGTTCCATCCTTAAAACCTCGAATTGATTGATTGATGTCGAGGCAAAGGTTCCATCCTTAAAACCTCGGATTGATAATTGATCTCGAGGCAAAGGTTCCATCCTTAAAACCCCGGATTGATTGATTGATCTCGAGGCAAAGGTTCTATCCTTAAAACCTCGGATTGATTGATTGATCTCGAGGCAAAGGTTCCATCCTTAAAACCTTGATGATGAAAATTGATTATTTTCGAGGCAAAGGTTCCATCCTTAAAACCCCGATGATGAAAATTGATTGTTTTCGAGGCAAAGGTTCCATCCTTAAAACCCCGATGATGAAAATTGATTCTTTTCAAGGCAAAGGTTCCATCCTTAAAACCCTGATGATGAAAATTGATTATTTTCGAGGCAAATGTTCCATCCTTACAACCCCGATGAAAATTGATTGTTTTCGAGGCAAAGGTTCCATCCTTAAAACCCCGATGATGAAAATTGATTGTTTTCGAGGCAAAGGTTCCATCCTTAAAACCCCGATGATGAAAATTGATTATTTTCGAGGCAAAGGTTCCATCCTTAAAACCCTGATGATGAAAATTGATTATTTTCGAGGCAAAGGTTCCATCCTTAAAACCCCGATGATGAAAATTGATTGTTTTCGAGGCAAAGGTTCCATCCTTAAAACCCCGATGATGAAAATTGATTGTTTTCGAGGCAAAGGTTCCATCCTTAAAACCCCGATGATGAAAATTGATTGTTTTCGAGGCAAAGGTTCCATCCTTAAAACCTTGATGATGAAAATTGATTGTTTTCGAGGCAAAGGTTCCATCCTTAAAACCCTGATGCTAGGAGCAGTCCTACCGTTGATTGTTTTCGAGACAAAGGTTTCATCCTTAAAATCCCGACGATGAAAATTGATTGTTTTCGAGGCAAAGGTTCCATCCTTAAAACCCCGACGCTAGGAGCAGTCCTACCGTTGATTGTTTTCGAGACAAAGGTTCCATCCTTAAAATCCCGACGATGAAAATTGATTGTTTTCGAGGCAAAGGTTCCATCCTTAAAACCCCGACGCTAGGAGCAGTCCTACCGTTGATTGTTTTCGAGACAAAGGTTCCATCCTTAAAATCCCGACGATGAAAATTGATTGTTTTCGAGGCAAAGGTCTCATCCTTAAAACCCCGATGATGAAAATTGATTGTTTTCGAGGCAAAGGTTCGATCCTTAAAACCCCGATGATGAAAATTGATTTTGTGGCTAAGGAGCTTTCCTTAGGACCTCGAGCGAAATTTATATGAAAGCAATTGAAATTGGAATAATTTTCTTCGAAAGTGTGAATTTTCATAATAGGCGAGCGCAAAGAATTAGGCTTCGATAAAACGAGTGAATCTTGATGATGACAATAACACTGACAAATTATGTAAAGGGAACGGATGTTTGGAATCAATATTCAAGGTTCATCTAATATTTTCTTCAGTAAATATAGATTCCCTTGTGAGATATGTCATCCGAATAAGGTTAAAGCTTAACTACCCCAAAATGTTATGCCTAGTAGACCTAATAGGATGCGTCTCAAGAGTAATAAAAATTACTCTTTACTCAGCCATTCCATCCTAAAGGCGTTGTCCTATGATTTTAATATCAGCATGGACGAAGCTATATTATAAAAAAAGAAATTCCCTGAAAATAAAAACTGAAACGCGAAAGAAAATGCTGATAATAAAACTAAAGGACAAGAAAAACGGATCAGATCGCTTCTTTCTTCCCCAATACTTCAACAGGGTGAGTAGATGACCATTATGGGAGTGAACTGGTCGGGAAAGACTGTCGTGTCCAGTCTATCTGAATCATTGCTGGATCTGGTTCAGGAACAAAAGCTTGTATTTTATCTAGCAATTCTTCAGCAGTTGTTGCGGATATTATGATTCGCCGTGCCACTCTTGATATGAAATTCTTCTGCATAGCATAATCCATAAAAGCTATCAGACCTGTAAAGAAATTGTTAACATTTAAAAGCCCAATGGGTTTCTTATGCAAATTAAGTTGGGTCATGGAAGCAATTTGAAAGACTTCTCCCAATGTGCCAAAACCACCTGGTAGAGCGATAAAAGCATCAGCATTTAAAAGCATTTGTAACACACGCTCTTGCAAATTTTTAATCACTAATTCTTCTCCAATCGTGCCCCCAGAAATAAATTTCAGAGGTCCAGGGATAATGCCCAAAACTTGACTTCCTCCTAGAGATGCTGCTGATGCTACACCTCCCATTAATCCGACACTACCTCCTCCATAAACTAAATGTATTTTTCGCTCAGCTAATACTCTACCCAAATGGTTGGCTGCTTTTAAATACTCTTCATCTTTTCCAGGAAAAGCCCCAGAAAATACACAAATACTTCGGGATTTACGAGTTGGGCTTTTCTCCATTCCTATCCTTACCCTTGTGAGAAAAGAGGATATATTTATAGAGATGAAGAGATAAGGCAATAATTTTATTTTCAAGAATGGATACATTATTGCCAGCTATTCACAGTAGTCACGAGTATGACTCTGGTCAGGTATGGGTACACTATCGTTAAAAGAGGAGGAAAATTTTCAAAATAGCTGCTAGTATGTACAGTAGTCACTACTGTAGCTTACGTCAGGAGTAGGTACGTGATTGTTGGAAGAGAAGGAAAATTTTAAAAAGTGGCAGCTAGCATGTACAGTATCGTGACTATGGCTCATGTCAGGAGTGGATACATTATCGCCGAAAGGGGAGGAAGATTTCAAAAGCGACAGCTAGCACGTACAGTAATCGTGACTTTGGTTCACGTCAGGAGTGGATACATTATTACCAAAAGGGGAGGAAAATTTCCAAAAGCGACAGCTAGCACGTACAGTAATCGTGACTTTGATCCTCGTCTTTCACTGGCTTTGCGTCCAGTAATGGCTTCAATACTTTCTATGAATCGGTGATTTGCATCCCATCCAGTTTTCTCACAAACTGGCAAACTGGGTCGTTTAAAGTCAGATTCCCAAGACTATAACGATCTCGTTCTTTTTGGAAAATTATCCATAATCCAACAACCTCAAATTGCACTATTCCGCAAGAATGCGCTTCAAGAACCTCTCGAATATCTTCCAGAGATTCCTTACGCAAGCCATTCTTGATGAATTTTATTCTATCATTACGATTTCTGGTGATCACTCCTGGAGAACGACATTTATTGCCGCAAATCCACCATCCACAATTATGACAAACGCCTAGCCTCTTTGCTCTTCTTTTTTTGGCATAAGCGCTTTTACCAAAGCCGGGCATACGGGGAAAGAACGCTTCGGGAACCTCACCAGCTGAACGAACCTTAGCTTCAATTAGCCACCGCACATTATCAGGGATGCCTTTGTGCATAAATACTCTGAATCGTTCACATCTAGCTTGATAAATCTTTTTAAGAACATTTATTGGGAAGGAAGGAAAATACTTTCGTAAGGCGGAAAGAGAAGACTCCATTGATGAAGGAGGCAAAGAAAGAAATTAGTGATTGTAGGAAACGAAAATAACTAACACATATTTATAGTGATGAAAGGGATAATGCGTTAATTACACTTACAGAAGCAAGTACATTATTGTCAAAAGAAAAGACAAATGACAGCTTATATGTACAGGAATCATGACCGTGGCTCTCATCTTCCACTGATTTATGTCCAGTAATGGCTTCAATGCCTTCTATAAGTCGGGGATTTGCTTCCCATCCAGTTTTCTTACAAACTGACAAACAGGGTCGTTTAAAGTCACATTCCCAAGACTGTAACGATCTTGTTCTTTTTGGAAAGTCCACCATAAATCCATAATTTCCCATTGCACTATTTCACAAGAATGTGTTTCAAAAGTTAATAGGATATCATCCAAAGATTCCTTACGCAGGCCATTCTTGATGAATTTTCTTTTATCTTCATGATTTCTGGAGATGTATCCTAAAAAGCGACATTTAGTATTACAATTCCATCGTCCACATTTATGACAGACACCTAGCCTCTTTGCTCTTCGCTTTTTAGCATAAGCGCTTTTACCAAAGCCGGGCATACGGGGAAAGAACGCTTCTGGAACTTCACCAGCTGAACGAACCTTAGCTTCAATTAGCCACCGCACATTATCAGGAATGCCTTTGTGCATAAAAACTCTGATTCTTTCACATCTAGCAAGGTAGATCTTTTTAAGGACTTTTATTGGAAGAGAAGGAAAGTATTTTCGCAGGGTAGAAAGAGTAGAATCCATTGATGAGAGAAGAATTTGAGAGATGATGGAAAGGAATTAGTTATTGAAGGAAACTTAGATAACCGACTGGAAGAACATGCATTTATAGCGATGAAATGGATAACGTGTCGATTACACTTAGGAGAGCATGTACATCTGTCAAAAGAAAATGCAAACTTTTCCAAATATAACAAACTGTATGTACAGTAATTGTGACTGTGGCTCACATCTTCCACTGGTTTTACGTCCAATAACGGCATTAACGGCTTCTATGAGTCGAGGATTTGCTTCCCATCCAGTTTTCTTACAAGCTGGCAAACAGGGTCATTTACAGTCAGATTCCCGGGACTGTAACGGTTTCATTCTTCATGAAAAATGCTCCATAAACCAAGAAGTTCACGTTGCACAGATCCACAAGAATGCGTCTCAAGAGTCAATTGGATATCATCCAACGAATCCTTACTCAGGCTATTCTTAATGAATCGTATTTTATCTTCTCGATTATCAGAAATCATCCCTAAAGAACGACATTTAGTATTACAAGTCCACCGTCCACATTTATGGCAGACTTGTAACCTTTTCGCTCTTCGCTTTTTGGTATAAGAGCTTTTGCCTATACCAGGCATGTGAGACACAAATGCCTCTGGGATTTCACATGCCAGACGAACCTTGGCTTCGATTAACCACCGCACATCTTCAGGGATTCCTTTGTGCATCAGATCTCTTAATCGTTCACAGCGAACTTGGTAGATCTTTTTGAGAATGTTCATTGGGAGAGAAGGAAAATATTTTCGTAAGACAGAAAGAGTAGGATCCATTTTCTAGAGGGAAGTAAAAGAAAGAAGAGGTGAAGGAATCAGTTATTATGGGCAACTGAGAGAACCGACTTGAGAGTCACGGAGTACCGTATCCGCCGTTTAACCGGAAAAGTGGATCCTACTTCATTTTGATGTGATAGATATTTTTTATATTCCATCGAGCTGACGTCGATCCAGTCCTCGATTATTGAATCCATTGTCCGCTTTTGACAAATTTTCAACGACAATATTTCTTGATGTCTGCCTTATCTTTGACTATCTCTTATCTTGGATGCTGCTAAGCTGGCATCAATCCTGTCCTTCCAGGTGTAGCCTCGATTATTGAATCAATTGCCAGGCTTTTGACAATATTGTCTATTTTATATATATTTTTTTATATCTGCCTTATCCTTGGCTATAACTATCTCTTATCTTGGTTACTACTAGCTGGCGTCAATCCGATCCTTCCAGGTGTAGCCTCGATTATTGAATCAATTGCCAGGCTTTTGAAAATATTGTCTATTTTATATTTTTTTTTTATATCTGCCTTATCCTTGGCTATAGCTATCTCTTATCTTGGATACTACTAGCTGGCGTCAATCCGATCCTTCCAGGTGTAGCCTCGATTATTGAATCGGTAGCCAAGCTTTTGACAATATTGTCTACTTTATTCTTGAATTCCTGATGCGGGTTGGTCCCGCATATTAGCTGTGTATCCAGTGATAGATTGGTAAGAGCTGATGACATTGAGATCTCAGCTTATATTGCTGTAACTGTGATGTGAATGTGATTCCTGTTTGGTCCTTGTTATGTAAAGGCTATGTATGCATGATATGAAATGCATGAATGCAGAGCATGTGTAACTAATGGCTTTTTTTTTTTGTATGGATCTAGTTCTTTATGTCTTTGTTTTACTGGATCCTCTTTGTAATGGCCTTCTTGGACTATCATTGAATCTCTTTATGCTTCCCAGCTCTTGTCCATTGCCTCAAAAGCCCAACTCTTTTCAAAATCCCGCTTTCTTTTACTTGTTCTTGAATTTTGGCATCAATTTCTTTAAAGTTGGCCCGCCTCATAATTTATATCTCTTTCGGGTACTCATCCATTGTCATGGATTTGATACCATCAAAGGCTTTACTTTCAATGTCTGCTTTGCCCCTTTTCTTGTGACCGTGCCGACACTTACTTATTCCCATGTTATAATCTGAATGATTGCTCTTCCTTGAACTCATGTTTTGATCCATAAGACTTGCCCCCTTGTCTATTGACCTTCTTTGTTGGCAGTATTCCTCTTACGCTTCGTAGAGACTACTTTGCCCCCTGAATATGGTATTTATGTGGATAAAAGGTATCACCTCGCCTTTAACAGAAGGTCGAGCATTTCTAGACCTTTGTGATGGCACTTGATCGTAAATTTCTCTTACAAGAACCACATCTTATTAAAGAAAGACTCAAGCTATCTCCTCACTTTTAAGTCTACATACATTAATGAATAATGGTTTGGCCTTAAAGAAAAACTTTCATCAATTTGCAAAGCTTGACAAAGTAATTTACGGTCTTTATTTTTAATTAAAATATCCTGCCACTCTTCCCTTTCCAACTCGAAGACATAAACTGTGCAAGGCAATAAGGTAGAAACATGATTCACAATAATAGCCTTTTAACTGAATGAGGATGATATCGAGAGGTAAATGTTAGGTGTGAGGAAAGTTAAGTTTGAATGTTTTTTTTTTTTGTGGCAGTCTTTTAGCTGAATGAGAATAATATTAAGAGGTAAATATTAGGTCTGAGTAAAGTTAAGTTTGAGTGGTGTGAAAGAAGGGTATTTTAATACTACTCGTGAGCAGTATTAAATAAGGTAGAAACATGATTCACAATGATAGTCTTTTAACTGAATGAGGATGTTAGGTCTAAGGAAAGTTAAATTTAAGTGGTGTGAAAGAATGGTCTTTTAATACTACTCGTGAGCAGTATTAAATAAGGTAGAAACAAGTTTCACAATGATAGTCTTTTAGCTGAATGAGGATGATAAGTCTGAGGAAAGTTAAGTTTAAGTGGTTTGAAAGAAGGGTCTTTTAATACTACTCGTGAGCAAATTTGATTATGATGAAAAACTCAATAGTGATGACCTCAAACTTGCCACTCTTTCCAGAAAGTTAAACCTCATCTGTTGCCCCCCAACTATCGTGGTCTTTATGTATGCTTGGCTTGAAAGTTGCTTTTGTGTTCTAAACCGCCTTTGCAGGTTTTCAGTCTAGAATCCATAGCTCACTTTTTTTCTTTCTTTTTTTTTTAGTTTGAGCCCTTTTTCCTCTTTTTTTTTTGTTTTTTTTTGTGTGAGCTATGGTGATAACATACTTGATAACTCTCTTGAAGTGAGATGACTCAAGTGGCCTTGCTTGCTCGTGCTTGTTCTCAGTTCTTTTTGGTTTTGAATTTTCCCTTGTTGGCTTTTTGGTGGAAGGGATGAACTTTTTCCTTTTCGGAGTTTTTGTTACAGAGAACCGAGATCATAGCCTTCTTGAAATGAGATGATTCAAGTGGCCTTACTTGCTTGTGTTTGCTCTCAGTCTCTCTTTTTTTGGATTTTCCCTTGTTGTCATTTGATAGAAGGGATGAACTTTTTTTTTTTTTTTTGTTTTTTTGAGAATTTGTGTTGCGTAAGACTGAGAACTTTTTCTTGTGTTGAGCATTTGTGAGAATTGGGAGGCCACTGAAGTCATTTAATATGAGAGCTAACTTCTTTGGAAGCTAACCCCGGACTTCTTGCAAGGATGTTGATAACCACTGTGAATTCCTTTTGAGGGTTGAGATGCAACATTTGGAATCCTTCTTACTAGATTTGGTAGCACTTTGAAGATCATTACTATCAAATCTCCCTTAACTTTTATTTTCACCCACGAGTAGTATTGTTTACAAAGTAAAGTGTGATGGTAATAATGGATAGTATAATGGCAAAGAGTGAGAGATAGATGTAAGAAAAATAAAATTTTTGGTAAAAAGTGGTAGAATATGTGGATGTAAAAATGAAATTTTAGTAAAAAGTGGTAGAATGCACACATTACATCTTTTTGTTGTGCCAGAAAGAATACCAGGTGTCCATCTAACAAAGACTACACCCTAGATTCTGGACTAAATCTAGGAGATTTTTACTATTAGATTACTTTTGCAAGCTTTCAAAGATACAAGTTTATTCAAAGGATTCCCTGTCATTCGAAAATGTATGCGGACTGTTAGGTCAGATCTGACTTGGAGCCCTTCCAAAATCAATGTAATTCCAGCTCACAATCTTCACTTTCAATTACCAATCACATCGGGCCTAGCAGCTTGACCTCGGTTTTGTTTGATTTGTAGAGGAATGGCCTCGGGACTTGACGGCTTAAGAGTAGGTTTTGAGATCGGTATAGCATTGACTTCTTGTTCTTTAATGATCACATTCACATCATCATAAAACGATAAGTTGGGATGAGTCTATGAGTCTTTGCAGATTCTTACGGAATTCTGAGCATTCTTGGATAGAATGACTCTTACTGTCATGAAAGTTGCACCATTCCTCATCTTCAACTTCTTCATGTCCAAAAGAAGGCTTTCCCATGATAATCCCTTCTTTCACAAGGCATGAATATACATGCTTAAGAGGGGTTATGATATCATTGACTGACTTTTTCATCAGCCGGTGTTCTTCTATCATATTGACTGGTTTTTCTTGATAAGGCGGCAATGGATTGTGAGTGACGTTCGGTTCATCGGAAAAGTCCAACCACTTTGATTCGATTAATTGTTGGACTATACGTTTCAATGCTGTGCAATTTTCCAAGCCATGGCCTGGAACGCCATCATGATATGGGCAAGTTATGTTGGGGTCATACCACGTTGGATATGGGGGTCCAAATGGATTTGTAGGAATTGGACGGATAAGTTGACTTTCTATGAGTTTTGGATACAACTCAGTGTAAGTCATGGGAATTGGTGCAAAAACTTCTTTTGGTCTTCGTGTGGGTACTGGAGGAGTCGGAACAGGTGGCCGTAACTGATTAGGCCTGTTGAGAGGATAATTGTTGGGCCTATTGGGAGGATAATCATTAGGCCTATTGGAAGGATAATCATTGGGCATATTGGGAGGATAGTCATTGGGCCTATTGGTAGGATAATAATTGGGCCTTTTAGCAGAATAGGATAGGCGAGGACCGGTAGCCACAGTACCTACGAGGGGAATCCCTCTTTCGCGTCCTATTTGTTGTACTTCTTCATCTTTTGTTCTGGATGGTCCTCCTCTTTTCATAGGATCACTAAAGGACTCAGCAATCTTCCCAGTCCTAATCCCATGCTCGATCCTTTCTCCAGACATGACAACATCGGAGAAATTAGTTGCCGAATTGCCGATGAGTTTGTCATAATATGGGTATTTCAGTGTCTGGACAAACAAAGTAACCATTTCTTTTTCTGTCATGGGTGGCTGAACTTGTGCAGCTAAGTCCCTCCACCGTTGGGCATATTCCTTGAAAGTTTCTGGCTTTTTCTTCTCCATGTTTTGGAGAGTTTGGCGATCCGGAGCCAAGTCCATAACATGTTTATAGTTGCCGATGAAGGCCTGAGCAAGGTCATTCCAAGTTTTGATGTTTCTTGGTCCTTGACTTAGATACCACTGCAATGCTGATTTTGTGAGACTTTCCTGAAAAAGTGCAATCCACACCTTTTCATCTTTTGTGAGTGGTTGTAGTCTCCTTAGGAACAGTGTGATGTGAGTGATGGGATCACTCGTTCCATCGTATTTTACGAAATCCGGTACTTTAAAGTCCGTAGGGATTATGACGTCTGGCACTAAGCAGAGGTCATCCACTGAGAGAGATCCGAATATATTACCTCCTTCAATGGCTCGCAGTCTCTTCTCTATTGTTTCGAGTTTTTGAGATTCTCCTTCTTCCTTTGGTGGTGTCTTCTTCTCTTCATACACAGTGTCTTGTTTCAGGTGAACACTAGCAGACTGTCCTGATTCCTGAAACAGGTTTTCTTGGACTGAGACTCGTTGCGGAGTGAATCCCGGAGGATAAGTGGGATCTTGTGCTTCTTTGATGGGAACTTGAGTTACTTTCTCCTTGATTAGTTCCATGAATTGTCTCATCTGTTCTGCCATACTTTCTATCTTGGACTCCATCTCTATAAGACGTCCTTCGGCTTGTTCTGCCATTAATCTTGTTTGAAGCCGAGTTGAATATCGGTGTTGAGGTCCAATTTTACCTTTTTAAAGGAATATTTATTTTATTAGATTCTATGCGTATATGATTGATGTGATGAATGCATGTATGCAATGTGAGATTATGTTTTTATCAGACTTTGTATGCACGTGATTGATGTAATAGATGCATGCAACATAAAGTGAGATTATGTTTTTATCAGACTTTATATGCACGTGATTAATGTAATGCATGCATGCGATGAGTGAGTTTGCTTATCCATTATCGTGGAACTTCAAAACTTTTAGTTGTCATTATAAAGACAAAAAAGTTAGCATAATTTGATGCGTGGTTTTGATGCATGAAGAATAATTGCACAAGAAAGATAAGGTTATTAATAAGTTAAATAGCAATTAACAACTCATGAAGTATTATGGATAAACAAGTTAAAACCATACGAAGAAAAGTGTAGAGTAACAACACAACATAACAAGGATATGCTTATGGCGTTGGTAAAATGGTAGAAATTCTATGGTCAGTTCTATGGTCAAGTGGGGAGTTCTATATGCATAAGGTGGCTTATCAAAAAGGCAAGGGATAGTTCCCGAATCCCGTCACTAAATTATAGTGACAGCCCGATTCCTTACCCTCTAGGGTTTATGTAAGGAATGGATTAATTCGAGTCGTAGCTTTTCGTGGGCCCATGCAGAGACTAACCGTCTCAGAAGGCAATACACTACTTTGCTACTTTGAAACCGGTGAAGGCTTGGAGACCATGGCCTCTCAAGGACAACAACACCAATTCCGCTTAGAAAGAATCGTGTTTGATTTAAGGAAGCTCGGGTATAGAGCTTCATATTGTGAATGCATTATGCATGTTTAGAATAAGTAAATATAACATATAAATCCACATAATAAGCAAAGTAAATCAAAACAAATCAACTTTAGGCTCGACTCACTAACGTGGAGTCCCCAGCGGAGTCGCCAAGCTGTGGCAACGTCGGGTTTTCGGGAGTCGCCACCAATCAGTTTTCTTAGGTCGATTGGTCACCTTAAAATTGGTCTGCGAGAGTTCGGGGATCGGGAGTACGGTTACGTTAAAACAACTTTGTTAAAACGCCCAAAAATTGGCACCTTAGTTGATTTTAATTTTGTTTTGCTTTGCTTTTAAATAATTCTCAGTTAATTTTCAAAATTAGAAATTTTAACTGGATTAGTCGAAATGTGGATTTTTAAATTAATTAATTTGTATGAAATTTTATACTTCCGAACCATGGACTCTGCCGAGTCATTTGGACACGGAAGATTTTTGATTCCGAACCATGGACTCTGCCGAGTCATTTGGACACGGAATTTGGTGAACTTTTAAATAATTTAATCCATATTGTAAATATGGATTTTTATCTTTTTTTTTATTTAATTTATTTAATTAAAAGGGTGATATTTTTTTTAAACCGCAGATCCTGACGGATCATCCGGATATGTAAGTTGATTTAATTTATAGTTAATTATTTAATTCTTATTTTTATGGAATTAATTATTAGTTTAATTACTAATTCGTAATTCTTTTTGTTATAGAATTTTTAGATTCATTAATAATCTAAAAATTTTTATTTTCTATATTTTTCTTTCTTTTCTTTCTTTTCCTTCTTATCTTTCTTATCTTATCTTATCTTTCTTATCTTTATTATCTTTTTCTTATCTTTCTTATCTTTTTCTTATCTTGTTTTAATTTTCTTTTTGTTTTCTTGTTTAATGAAAAATATTTATTATTTTAGTGGATTTAAAAGTTATATTTTAAATAAATCAGTAAAATATAAAGTCTTAATTTTCATGTATTTTTTTAAACAGGTTTTATTTTTATTTTTTTATTATTTTTACTGGATAAAAATAACTATTAAAATTAATTTTAACTTTTTGTTATCTTTAAAGAATTAAAAACATGTATATAAAAATAAAAATAATTGGCTTTTTTAAAAATAATTTTTATTAGCCTTAATAATTAATTACAAAATAATCTTCTTTTAATTTTCATTTATTTATTAATTAGTAAAGGGTAAAGGTGAATTAAATAAAAAAATTATATAAAGAAAAAAATTAATAATAATAAAGTGGGGCTTTTTGGCCATCCACTTTAATAATAATAATAAATGTTAGCAAAGTTAATTAAATTAATTGTTAAACAACAATAATAAAAAGTTAGTCAAGTTAATTAAATTAATTAATTAACCACAATAATAAAAAGTTAGCCAAGTTAATTAAATTAATTAATTAACAACAGTAAAAAGTTAGCCAAGTTAATTAAATTAATTAACAACAATAAATAAAAAGTTAGCCAAATTAATTAAATTAATTAATTAACAAAAATAATAAAAAGCTAGCCAAGTTAATTAAATTAATTAATTAACAACAATAATAAAAGTTAGCCAAGTTAATTAAATTAATTAATTAACAACAATAATAAAAGTTAATTAATTGTTAACAACAATTATAAAAGTTAGTAATAATGCAAAAATTAAAAGGTTAGTAACAATAATAGTATTAAAAGTTAGTTGTTAGTAAGTTAATAACAACAATAAAAAAAGGGGTTAGTAATAAACAAATAATAAACAAACAAGTAAAAATTAAAAGGGTTAGTAATTAATTCTGCAAGAATAAAATACAAAGTTAGTGACCAAAGTGAAAGAAATTGAAAAGATGAAGGATTAAATGAGAGTTGTACCCTTGATTTTAAATTCTGAATTCTGAGAAATGGAAACAGAGGGCGGGGGGGAAGAAGATGGCTTAATCGTCAAAATGAAAAGTTTTGAGATTTTCTGAGGAAAGGAAGGAGAGCTAGGGACTAAGGCTGTAATTTTTTCTATTTTAAAAACGGAGCTCTAAGCTTTTCTTTCTATTTTTCTCTGTGTTCAGCACAAAATTTGGGGGGCTATTTATAGAGGAAGTTTAGCTGAACTGTTGATGGATAAATTAATAAAAAATTTCAAACTTATCTTTTAAATTGGTAAAATGACAATTTTAGTCCTTTACGTCTCTCAGCCTCTGGATAAGTTCCTGAAGCTTCTGATTTTGACAATTTTGTCGTTTTCTGTCAATTGGAGCCAAAAACGTCGGCAGGCTCGAAATTTTATGTGACAAACTACCAAATGCTCCTGGAACTTTTAGAATTTGTCAATTTTTTCCGAAACTTCTCAATTTTGTCATTTTTACCTCAAACTTTTAATTTTTTGTCATTTTTTTCATGAAATTTTATTTTATTTCAAACATACACATATTCACACATATATCATTTTAAATCAAATTTTCACAAAAAAAAAAAATATATATTTTAAACTAATTAAATTTTTTTTAATAATAATAGTAATATATATTTTTTTAAAATTAATTTTTTTTAATAAAATTTTTTTCAAAATTTTAAAACACCCGGACGAAATTGGGTGTCAACAAATACATATGGAGGAATAGGTCACCAACTTGTACGTATTTGGTAGTGTTTGATAATTATGAAGTGCGAACGCTTCAAGTTTCTATAAGGTAAGAAGTCAAGGACATTTTTTCCTTTGGACAATTGGCCAAACACCAACTTGCATAAGACGCAATATCGCAGTCGCCCACTTAAAAAGTCAATCAAATCTCATAGAAACAAATGTCGCCCCTTGAAAATTTTCTCCAACTCTACCACTTTCCAAGTCTCCACAATCAAAGAATCGATCCACATTAACAACCTAAAGTTAAAAAAACCAACACCCACATAGCTGATCACGGAAAAACGAATTAATAACTTTAACATTGATGGGTCCAGATGATCACGATGACGAAGGTTTCCCGGGACTCGGGCGCAGGATCATGATCGCCGCCATCTTCTCTCTTTTCATCGTCGTCATGCTGCTGATCCTCCTCCACTTCTACGCCAGATATCTTGCCAAGCGCCAAGAGCGCCGCCGCCTCGCCTTCCTCAACTCTCTGGCCTCCCAGGTCTTGCCCATCGACCCGGCGATTACCTTTCCAGTTTACCCAGAGCCACCGCCGCAAGCGCCTCCGGGGCTCAACTCTTCAGTCATCGCTTCACTGCCGACATTCGAGTACGCCCCTGAGAAAGGGCTCGATGGTGGTGGGGGCGAGCAGATGGAGTGCTCGGTCTGCTTGAGCCTTGTAGCGGGTGGTGCGAGGGTCCGGCTGTTGCCGAATTGCAAGCACTTGTTTCATGCGGATTGTATAGACAAGTGGCTCAGCTCGCATACCACTTGTCCGATATGTCGCACCGGGGCTCAGCCGGAGAGGGTTCAGCACGAGGTCAAGCCTGCGGACACTAGGGTTCAGCCTAGTGCTCCGCCCATAGGAGGAGACGCACAGGACCTGGAGAGACAGTAGTTGTGTTGCTGGTAAAATTTTCTTAGATGATACATAACAGGTAATTTTCCTTATGGCGATCTATGCACAAAGATATGTGAATGTGACATATTTAATTAGATATATTTACAACAAATATACTCCATATAACGTTTTATATTGCTTTTTTCTCCAAAAGAAAAATAAAAATTGGTGCAGATTTTATTGAACGAAACCACAAATATGGAATTGAAAAAATGGCGAAAACAAATTGATAAAACAAAAAGATTTTGTTCACATAAGGCATTATGGGCTACACTCAAATGAGTTTTGAGCCCAAACTTGTGCTGGCAGCAATCAAATTCGCATTTCTTGGATTTTCTTCTAACCTTGTAAAAGTAAATAAATCCTCTAACCCATTTTAGATGATACGTTTGTTTGGCCTGAGGATTAAGATTTGTGTGATTGATTTGTGCAATTGATGTTGTTCTTTCATTTTTACACATGAAGCTAAAATTAAAAAAAATATATATAGACTTTGTATAGTGAGAATTTAAACAAGGATTAAAACAGAAAAGATTTTTTTTTTTTTTGGATTTTAACGAGTTTAGATAAGAGTTTAGATAAATAGATTTTGCATACTTTTTTTTTTTTTGTACTCAGGAACATATACAAGTACAAGGGTATTAAAGGACACTTATAAAATGTTGGAGAACATCTGTTTGTTTTTCGAAACTTTAAGAGCTTCAAACCACAAATAACAGTTGTTACGCCTTATCTTATTGGGGCGAGGCTGAAACCTAACTCATAAGCTGGTAATGTCCTAGGCTCTGGTATTTGGCTGAAGTCTGCGGACTGCACAGGATTAATTAACTACGCTTAACACTCCTCGCTAGGATCCGATTGCACACGCCAAAGTCTTTTGCTAGCAAGGCCGCTGGCAAGTGGCAACTTCGTTTTCATGATTAAATTATATTGTTAATATATTTCCTTGGTAATCTTTTCTACCTACAGCAATAAGATTAACGTACCAACTAAGCAATACAAAGCAAAGTGGTTAAAAGTGAGTCAGTTTAGAATTAATTACTAAACCCCTTTCTAATTAGTTTTAAATGCACAACAAGTTAAAATTCGGAAAAAAGAACCTTGGACCTTCAAATTTATTTGTAGTTGCGGAAGAAAGTTAGAGTGCTGCCGTATCAGCTTTTTTTTTTTTTTTTTTTTTTCTCTTCAGAGGTTTGAAGGGACAAAATTAGAATATGGCGATTTCAATATAAAAAAAATGAAACTTTAATTAGTGAGAATAATTAAAAATAAAATAAAATGGTAATGTTTCAATCAAACTTTAAAATGTAACCATCGACTGTGTATTCAGTTGTGACTTGCGAGTGCAAACACCTTCAAGATTGATAAAGGGCTCAACTAAAAAATTCAGTAACTTTGAGGATGCGATATTTGTTATTCTGGTTAATGTCTAGAATCGGGGTAAGCATAGATTGAGTAACACCATGAGTTTACTCAATTCAATAGATTACAATTGAGGGGTTGGTTTCACCCATTGAAAAATCATCAGTTTTTAGTTTTTTTTTTATGTTATATAGAATCAACTCAATATGAATCAACCTCAGGTATATGTATTACTCCCTCTGTCTCATAATATTTACACCATTCACTTTTTAGTAATTAATTTATAATTTTTTATTTACAAAATTTTAGTATATAAATAAAGAACTTTTATATAAAAATGATAAATCAAGACATATAGTTTCTAAATATATTTTTTAAAATTTTTTTCTAAGAAATACTAATATGAATAAATTCAAGTCAAATTATGTGAAAATGTCAAATGGTGTAAAGAATATGGGACGGATGGAGTAATATATTACTACCTTTATTTCAAGTTCTTTGCACCAGTTCAATTTTTTTATTTAATTTTAACCTAAATTTATTATTGTTAATATTTTCCAAAAAAAATTTAAAAAATTTTATATTGAGGAGCTACAAAATGTTTATAAACAATTATATTTGTAGTTTCTAAATATATTTTTTACAAAAAAATTGGCAAATACTATATAAATAAATTTATGTCAAACTTAAGTAAAAAAATTGAAATGATGTAAAAATTTATGACATATAATTATTAATTGAAAATTATATAACAGAGATTTTTAGTCTTTTAGTTCTAAACCTAATTCTTAAGTTTTAACTATCACAATCTCATTCCATAAATGCGTTTCTAATTCCACAAACCATCATCTGGCAAGGGTTATAAGTGTAATTTTATTAGATTTTGGTATTATCATAGGTATATATTATAAACAAAAAAAAACTTGAAAACCAAAATAAAAAAACTTAGAACTGTGGTTTTGGTTATTTACAGTTTTAGTTCTTAGTTCTCTTGCCGGGTAGAAAAATTTTAGAACAAAAAACTGAGTTGATTCGGTTGCATCAGAAACCTAAACCAATCCGAACCATATTCACCTCTAGGACTCTAGCATCATGGGCACTTACAAGGTCCATTTCATTTACGGGCTTTGTTTTTCAATGTCCTTTTTTTTCCCTTCAAAATTTTGAAAATGAATATTTTCTCCTAGGGAGAACTTAAAAATCAAAATTTGTTGGGTCTAGCAAAGTTAGGGTGAGTTCATTTTTATTAATTTTAATGCACTATGGTGCATTATTCTTATATAAAGTGATTACTTGCCAAACTGTTGTTGACACCCAATTTTATCTAGGTATTAATTTTTCTTTAGTTTTATGTTAGAAAATTTAGTTTAGGAGGCATTTTTTTTTTAGGGTCATTTTGGTCATTTTGGTCTTTTTATAGCTTAAGAAGTTAGTGGGATTAAGTGCATTTAGATTTTGTTGTATTATGAATTTTTAAGAATTTAAAATGGTCATCTAGGGTAGAAATAAGAATTAATTTTGTTTAGGCTCTAATTTTGAGTCCTAAAGGTTTTGTATAGTCAATTTAGGTAAAAGGGAAAATTTTGGGTGGAAACGGCGGGTTTTTAAAAAGTTCTAGGTAAAATTGAAAATTTTAGGGCAAATCTGCCAACTCCTAAAAGTTTGAGGCAAATCTGAAAAGTTAGTGAAATTCTGGATGAAATCTGGCATTTTTATAAAGTTTTGTGTTAATTTGATAAATCCTAAAAGTTTTGAGTGGAATTGAAATTTCTCATAGAATATGAGGCTATATCAGCAACTCAAAAGTTTTTCTAGACTTGGACTAATATTTTTGTCAGAGAACATCCCATCTATTTAAACTTTATTAAATTTAATTTGAATAAGCTTTACCCTCTCAAAACCCTATCAATCACGTTCATGCCTCCACTAATATATATTGGTCACCATTTAAGAGAATCAGGAAGAAAAAAGCTGGGAAGTTCGGAAAAGGTCAAACTGTAGCTTTAGTCCCTGGTCTCACCTCCCTCCTTTCCGGAAACCCTAAACTTCTTTTAGCTGCTGCCACCCTCCAAGCTTTGGGTCCCCCGTCAGACACCATTCCAACCACTGCCGACGGTCGTAGCCGGACTCCCTTGTTGGGGCCCACGCTGTGCTACCGCCCCCAGCCGTTTTCTTGTCGTCGTTCGTGCCAGGCCGAAAGGAAGAGAACCTCGCGTTTATAATCCCGTCGTCGCCTCTTCGGTCAACCACCGGGCACCACCGCTTTTGGCCATCCGCACCTCCGGGAGTCTCCACTACCTTCGCCGTCCGAGCCCTGCAGCCCGATCGTCCCGAAAGCACCGCCGCCGAGAGAATCGAAGCTGAACCCGACCACAACCAGCCCTCGACCCGCGTGCCCGACCCGATCCATCGACTGACCCAGTCAAACCTTTTTCTTTTTGGGTATCACTCCTGTTTAGTCCCTGGACTTTTTATTTCGTTCATCTAGATCACTAAGGTTTTCCTGCTCTTGCAGATTAGTCACTAATAGCAAAGCTTTTATTCTTTGTTTATTCTTTGTTTATTTGTTTTGCATTAAACTTAGTTATTAAATTTGCATGGAGGAACAATGTAGGATATTAATTTGGTCTATCTCTTCCTTTTTTTTTTTTTTTTAGAATAGTTTAATTTTAATTTTCATAATGCATCTAAAGTTTAATAACACAAAATTATTGGTTAGACAATTGTAAAATACTCAACAAATTTTTCAAGAATCCATTCTTAGTGAATTTGATAAAATCTAGAGGTGGATTATTCTTTTTAAATTCGATTGGTCTGAAAAGATTCACGATTTTGAACAAGATCATTCTTTTCAAATTTTTGGTGAATTTGATAAAATCTTTAGATTTCAATGACATCTAGAATTTCATATCTAGTTGACCTGATAAGATTCACGATTTGAAATTAAGTTAAAATTAAACATAACTAGATAAAATTTATAAAAATTATTTTCATCAATAATTAGGTAAAAAAACAAGAATGTAGGAAGGGAAGAATTGAACCCCAGTGCTATAATAATATTATTTTAGCGTAACTTACGCACGGTCTTAGAATCTCTTGTAGACCATAACATGTATCCAATCGATCTAGGTGTGAACTGAATGGTGGCAACTCTTAAAAATATGTTGCTACAAGTCTACAACTGTCAATTTATTGACATTTTATACTTTAAAAGTCTAAAATTAATTTACTTTTTGTCTAAAATAAGTTTTTTTTTATGGAAAACTCTATGGTAGGTAAGCATGAGATTGATGTGCCCATGGAGAAGCATTAAAATGTTGCCACATGATTCACTGTAACCTATTAATCTGTTAAATAGGTAACACATATGTAAAATACTTAAAAAATTAAATAATTAGTGACAAAATTAGAATATGGTGATTTCAATATAAAAAAAATGAAACTTTAATTAGTGAGAATAATTAAAAATAAAATAAAATGGTAATGTTTCAATCGAACTTTAAAATGCAACCATCGACCGTGTATGAAGTTGTGACTAGCGAGTGCAGCAACCTTCAAGATTGATAAAGGGCTCAACTAAAAAATTATGTCACTTTGAGGGTGCGATATTTGTTATTCTGGTTAATGTCTAAAATTGGGATAAACATAGATTAAGTAACACCATGAGTTTACTCAATTCAATAGATTATGATTCGGGGATTAGTTTCACCCCTTGAAAAATCATCAGTTTTTAGGTTATTTTTTGTTTCATATAGAACCAACACAACATGAATTGTTAATATATTACTACCTTTATTTCAAATTCTTTGCACCAGTTCAATTTTTTTATTTAATTTTAACTTGAGTTTTTTATTGTTAATATTTGCCAAAAAAAATTTTAAAAAAATTATATTGAGGAGCTACAAAATGTTTATAAACAATTATATTTGTAGTTTCTAAATATATTTTTTTACAAAAAAATTAGCAAACATTGATATAAATAAATTTATGTTAAACTTAAGTAAAAAAACTGAAATGATATAAAAATTTATGACATATATAATTATTAATTGAAAATTATATAACTGAGGTTTTTAGTCTTTTAGTTCTAAACCTAATTCTTAAGTTTTAACTATCATAATCTCATTCCACAAATGCATTTCTAATTTCACAAACCATCATCTGGCAAGGGTTGTAAGTGCAATTTTATTAGATTTTGGTATTGTCATAGGTATATGTTATAAACAAAAAAAAACTTGAAAACCAAAATAAAAAAACTTAGAACCATAGTTTTGGTTCTTTACAGTTTTAGTTCTTAGTTCTCTTGTAGGGTAGAAAAATTTTAGAACAAAAAATATTGAGTTCATTCGGTTGCATCAGAAACTTGAACCAACCCGAACCATATTCACCTCTAGGACTCTAGCATCATGGGCGCTTACAAGGTCCATTTCATTTAGGGGCTTTGTTTTTTAATGTCCTTTTTTTCCGTCAAAATTTCGAAAATGAATATTTTCTCTTAGGGAGAACTTAAAAATCAAAATTTGTTGAGTCTGGCAAAGTTAGGGTGAGTTAATTTTTATTAATTTTAATGCACTATAGTGCATTATTCTTATATAAAGTGATTACTTGCCAAACTGTTATTGACACCCAATTTTTTTTTGGTATTAATTTTTATTTAGTTTTAGGTTATAAAATTTAATTTAGGATGCATTTTTGTTTTCAGGGACAATTTGGTCACTTTGGTCTTTTTATAGCTTATGAAGTTGCTAAGATTAAGTGCATTTAGATTCTGTTGGATTATGAATTTTTAAGAATTTAGAATGGTCATCTATGATAGAAATATGAATTAATTTTGTTTAGGCACTAATTTTGAGTTTTAAAGGTTTTGTAGGGTCAATTTAGGCAAAAGGAAAAAATTTGGGTGGAAACGGTTGGTTTTTAGAAATTTCTAGGTAAAATTGAAAATTTTGGGACAAATCTGCCAACTCCTAAGAGTTTGAGGTAAATCTGAAAAGTTAGTGAAATTTTGGGTAAAATCTGAGATTTTTATAAAATTTTGTACTAATTTGATAAATCCTAGAAGTTTTGAGTGGAATTGAAATTTCTCATAGAATATGAGCCTATATCGACAACTCAAAAGTTTTTCTGGACTTAGATTAATATTTTTGTTAGAGAACATCCCAAAAGGTTTAAGTTTTATCAAATTTAATTTGGATAAGGTTTCACCTCTTAAAATCTTGTCAATCACGTTCATGCCCCACTAGTATATATGGGTCACCATTTAAGAGAATCAGGACGAAAAAAGCTGGGAAGTTCTGAAAAGGTCAAACTGTAGCTTTTAGTCCCTGGTCTCATCTCCCTTCTTTCCAGAAACCCTAAACTTCTTTTAGCTGCTGCCACCCGCCAAGCTTTGGTTTCCCCGTCAGAAACCATTCAAACCACTGCCGACGGTCGTAGCCGGACTCCCTTGTTGGGCCCCACTCTGTGCCACCACCCCCAGCCGTTTTCTTGTCGTCGTTCGTGCCTGGTCGAAAGGAAGAGAAGCTCGCGTTTTCAATCGCCGTCGTACCCGTCTTCTGTCAACCACCGGGCACCACCGCTTTTGGCCTCCCGCACCTCCGGGAGTCTCCACTACCTTCGCCGTCCGAGCCCTGCAGCCCGATTTGTCCCGAAAGCACCGCCGCCGAGAGAATCGAAGCTGAACCCGACCACAACCAGCCCTCGACCCGCGTGCCCGACCCGATCCATCGACTGACCCAGTCAAGCCTTCTTCTCTTTTGGGTATAACTCCCGTTTAGTCCCTGGAGTTTTTATTTCGTCCACATAGATCACTAAGGTTTTCTGATTTTGCAGATTAGTCACTAATAGCAAAGCTTTTATTCTTTGCTTTTTCTTTGTTTTCTTTGTTTATTTGTTTTGCATTAAACTTGGTTATTAAATTTGCATAGAGGAACAATGTAGGATATTAATTTGGTCTATCTCTTCTTTTGTTTATTTTTAGAATAGTTTAATTTTAATTCCCATAATGCATCTAAAGTTTAATAACACAAAATTATTGGTTAGCCAATTGTAAAATACTCAACAAATTTTTCAAGAATCCATTCTTAGTGAATTTGATAAAATCTAGAGGTGGATTATTCTTTTTGAATCCAATTGGTTTGATAAGACTCACGATTTTGAACAAATATTGTTTTTTTCAAATTTTTAGTAAATTTGGTAAAATCTTTAGATTTTAAGAACATCTAGAATTTCATATCTGGTTGGCCTGATAAGATTCACAATTTGAAATTAAGTTAAAATTAAACATAACTAGATAAAATTCATAAAAATTATTTTCATCAATAATTAGGTAAAGAAACAAGAATGTAGGAAGGGAAGAATTGAACCCTGGCACTATAATAAGATTATTTTAGCGTAACCTAAGCACGATCTTAAAACCTCTTGTTGACCAACATATATCCAATCGACCTAGGTGTGAACTGAATGGTAGCAACTCTTAAAAACATGTTAGTACAAGCCTACAACTATCAATTTATTGACATTTTATACTTTAAAAAGTTTAAAATTAATTTACTTTTCGTCTAAAATAAGTTTTTTTTTTATGGAAAACTCTATAGTAGGTAAGCATGAGATTGATGTGCCCATGGAGAAGCATTAAAATGTTGCCACATGATTCACTGTAACCTATTAATCTGTTAAATGGGTAACACTTATGTAAAATACTTAAAAAATTAAATAATAAATAGAAAAAAATTATAAGATTATAAAATATAATAAAATAAAAAAATTAATTGTATGAATAAATAAGAAAATATATGTTATGTGATGTAATATATATATATATATATATATATATATATATATATATATATATATATATATATATATATATAAGCTTTGAAAAAAAAAAGAAAATACAGAAAAATATAAGAAAACAAAGCGGTGCATTACTTGGTTAGATTGTTGTATATCTAAATTTTTTGAATGCTAGTAAAACATAGAAAAAAAGTTTAAAGAGCGGACAATTGTATAGTAAAGCACATACCGAAAGATGAAATTAAGAAAATAGGAAAAAAAATACTCTCTCCGTTCCTAAACATTTGCTCCATTTAGGTTCGCATAAAGTTTTAGACAAAGGGTGTTTCTTGGACTCATTTTTCAATTTTTCCTTTTAATCTACTTCGTCAATCTCAGTCATCAATCTCCGCCTGGCTCAACCTCCATTGCAGCCTTCATCTTTAGCCTCTGTCCCTACCTTCAGCCTTTATATCTAGCTTAGCCTTCACTTTTGCTCCATCGCCGTCGTTGTTCCTGTTCTCGTCTTCATTTCAGTCTTTAGTCCAGTTGATGATGGCATTTTCGTCCATGACCGGTGCTTATTGTATTTCTAGTTCTCCCATAGTTGAATAGGATGCCAAGATTTACCATAGTGCATATCATCTCACTCTATCTTAATTGCCTTAACTTGTTGTCTACTCATCGGATCAACACCTAATTTGTCCTTTAATTCGCACACTATCTCTAGGTCCTCATAGAGAGAGAGAGTGCGCGCGCGGAGGGGAGGGTCGGGAGAGTATGTGTGTGTGTCTGTGTGTCTGTGCGTGTGTGTCTGTGTACGCGCGGGCGCGCGCGCGCGCTTGTGTATGCGTGTATGTGTGTGTGCATGTGTCTGTGTGTGTGTGTGTGTGTGTGTGTGTGTGTGTGTGTGTGAGCCACTAGATGACTACTTTGATTGGAGTATTAGACAATACATATAGTTCATAATACGAATGCAATGTAATTCAAATCTTAGATTGCACATGAAGCCCAGATAAATGGAATTTAAAGGCGAACAAGGTGCAAGAATTAGAATCATTAGTACATATAGAAGAGACAAATGCATCACATCATTTAGTTCAAGTTGGAAATAATGGAAATATGAAAAAAAAAAGGGAAAATTCATGTCTAATATATTGAAAAAATAATAGTGATAGAATGAATGAAGTATGTAGAATAATAAGAGAATTTTTGAATCTAGGATTTTGAGATGCAAAAAAAAAAAAAAAAAAAAAAAATAGATATCACCATTATTAAATGAAAATGTCATAGTCATAGTAGATAGTGTTATCATTGTATACGAAAATGTCATTTATACGATTCAGATTTAACAAATAATATCATTGTTCTTGAATATGAAAATGTTATATTGGTAGTGAAAATCATCATTATTGTGCAAATAAATGTCATTTTGTCATAAGAAAAAACCTTGTATTTAACAATGACTAAAATATTATTTTTGAAAATTAGCGATATATTTACACATCTTACAAAATCTTAAGGACTAATTGTCTAATTTTGGAAGGACCATTTTGTTAATTTTTTAAATGTTTAGAGACTAAACATTTAACTCTTTAGGGATAATTTTGTCAAGTTTTAAAAGTCTAAGGACTAAATATATAGTTTTAAAGATAATTTTGTAAGTTTTTTAAAATTTTAGGGACCAAACATATAACTTTTGAAAAGTTTTCATTCTAAGAGCCTCATTTTACATACTAATAGACTTAGACTATATACCAACTATTTCTTTATATACTGATGATTTTAAAATGTCAGTGGAACCTACAATATTTAAAACTAACTCAATGTCAGTGAAACCTACAGTATTTAAAACCAACTCACTTGGAATATAAATAAGATCTTCTAATATATACATATTTTCATACCACTACTTTCATTTTAAGTTTCATCTCAACTATTTCTTTATATACTAGTTTTTTTCATTATAGCACCTCTCATTTTACATACTAGAAGCCTTGTATGACATATTATTTTTTTTTTCCATACTAGTCATCTTCATTTGAATACCTTCATTTTACATATCGGGAGACTTAAGTTACATACCAGTTATTTATTTATATAACGGTGATTTTCAGATGTACTATGGTATATAAAACTAATTCACTTGAAATATAAATAAGATCTCCTGGTATATGCTTATTTACATGCTATCAATGGTAGGTAATAGGGCGGGTCGGGCTTGGGCCTGGGTTGGCAAGGCTATGGCATAGCCCAAGAATATGCGGGCTTGGGCTATTCCGGGCCTTACTTAGGCTTGGGCCTGGACCGGCTTTTTTTCTTTAAAAAAGTTATTTTAAAAATAAATTTGAATTATTTTTTTTTTCTTGAAACGAAAATACTATGTGTAACTTTTATTAATAAAAAACCAAAAGATATCTATAATTAACTGGAACATATCTTACAAGGGAAAATGACAAAGTGGTTTACTAAATTATTATTATTACTTACAAGAAAAAGTTTTATTGAATTATTATTATAATACTCCCTCCATCCCAATTTAGATAAAACGTATTCCTTTTTTGGATGTTTCAAAAAGGTTGAAACGTTTCCTTTTTTGAAAAAGTTTAAACAATTAAATTATCTTTTTACACAAAACGCAATAAAGACTCTTTTTTTAATCTCCACTCAATCTCTCATTGTACAAAACTCAAAAAAGAATCTTTTTCTTTTTAATCATTATTTAAACTTTCACTGCAAAAAAAAAATAACACAAATTACATACACCTTAATCTTCGTGTCCAAAAAAACGTTTCAAGTAAATTGAGATGGAGGGAGTGTGATGTAAAGGATGAAATAGTCAAAATTCAAAATATGAACATCTCATATATACTGAAACATTTCTAAAAGTTGAACCATATACAGGAGGAAAGAGTTTTACTTCTAACCATGAACATGATACTAACAGAAACGATAAAAACAAAATAAGGGTAAAGTTGGTAAAAACTAACACATTTCATAGAGTTATGCACCACATTTACCATATCCTTAAGACCAATTACTGAGTTCTTGATAGTTTTCTTCCCATTATGTTTTTTCATCTAGATTCACTAGTGATGGCGGAGGGTTAGGCCTCTGCCGACCACGTGGGCGGACCAGCGTGGTAGTATTGTCCCTTATGGTGCATTAATGGGCATGTAGCCTGATGGTTAGACGCGACTTCCCCTGAGGAGTGTAAATCCCTGAGGTCTTGGGTTCAAGTCCTGATGAGGGACGCCCATTAATGCGCCATAAGGGACAATACTACCACGCTGGTCCGCCCACGTGGTCCACGTGGTCGCTGAGCTGAGACGGCAAAGCAAATCAAAACGCGCGTTTTGATGGCGGAGGGTTAGGCCTCTGCCGACCACACTGGTCCGCCCACGTGGTAGGCAGAGGCCTAACCCTCCGCCATCAACTAGGTCTCTTCTACTTCTTCGTGGGGCTAGAAAAAAGGCTTTGTTATTTCTTTGTCTAGTTGTTACTAGTCATTTAAGTAAGCTAGAGCTGTTGGAAGGCTGTAAAGTGTAATTTGCTTACTTTTTAGAAAATTTTAAATATATTTGTTCAAGCAAACCAGGTTGGCCTCGTCGTGCCACGTTTGGCCTCCAAGTCGGGCTGGGGGCATGCGGGGCCTACTTGACACCTCCTCTTCCTCTAGGCATATAACAGGCCCACCTCCACCCGTGCTCTTCTCGGGCTAGGCCGAGTTGGGCCTTGGCCCCAGCTTGGCCCACTACCTACTGCTACATGCTATTACCCTTATTTTACATATCGGGAGCCTTAATTTGGATACCGGTTATTTCTTTACATACTAGATTTTCTCATTCTAGTACCTCTTGTTTACATATCATAAACCTTAAATAATATATCATTTATTTCTTTACATACCAATTATCTTCATTTCAGCACCATCATTTTATATATTTGGGGGTTCAAGTTACATACTAACTATTTATTTACATATTGGTGATTTTCAGATGTACTATGATAAGTAAAACTAACTCATTTGGAATGTAAATAAGATATCTTGATATGTGCCTATTTTTATATTGTTGCCCTTGTTTTACATACTAGGAGCCTTAAATTATATACCAGCTATTTCATATACCAATTTTTTTTTCATTAAAGTACCCATCATTTTACATACTGAGAGCCTTAAATAACATAACAATTATTTTTTTTACATACCAATTATTTTCATTCTAACACCTTTTTTATAGACTTGGGGCTCAAGTTATATAATAAATATTTTTTTACATATCGATGATTTTGAAATGTCAAGAAAAACTCTGATATGTAAAATTATCCACCTTGGTATGTAAATTCATCTCACTCTGTATATAAATAAGGTTAGTTAGTATGTCATATAAGAAATTGTCATTTTCTGGTGCAAAATTGATTTATTTTCTTAGTTAATTGCTATTGTGTCTTGGCAAAATACTTTTTATCTAGCACTTAAAATTGTTTTTCCATATTTTGACATCATTTTTATTTATACTAGAATTGTTATTTGGAGTACAAGAAATTTTTTTCTTCAAACTAACATCAATTATTTTGTATGTGATTACTTATATAGCCCTAGATTACTTTATATTATATGACAATTGCTATATAATAAAAAAAAATATTGTTCTTTGATTCTAAATCACAAGTGTTTTTTCAAAACATCATTAAATTTACATTCAACCCCATATTAAAATCACACTTCAATAACTTTAATTACATGTTGAATGAAAAATATAAACATCATATCAAGTAAAAAGTAGATCAAGAAAGTCACTTATTTTTATGTCAATTTACTTCTTTGCCCCACTCTTCATGTGGCCTCTTGTTTATTTCACTATTTTCTTTTTACCACCTATCTCATTGCCTTTATTCTATTTTGCTCCTTTTTTTTTTACCTCTTTTCATCTGAACTCAACAATCAACTGAACCAGCATCCATTAACATTAGTGCTACATTTTGCTTTAAAGGCTCAAACTACTCATCTGTTCTTTTATATGCAGCTTCTTGATTCAAATTACTTTCATAATTCACTATCTAAAATTAAAAAATTTGCCCATGTAGGACAATTCCTTTCCTGTCACTTTCACATTGTTGTTGTCCTCCATGTCTAGAAAACACAAGATGTCATTAAAATCAAAAATACAAAGACATAATATCTATACAAACAAAATACTATATCACATCAAGTGATCGTTGTTCCACAATAAAAAGATGTCATGCATGCAAAATATTATTCCTTTACATGAAATCGCAGTATTTTAGTTAAGAGATTTATGGTATCAAGGTGATAGATCGCCATTGATGTTCTAATTCGAATAAACACAAACCAATCATATCCAAATACTCATCATTCACTCTTTTAATCAGATTAAATAGATAAATATGAATGATATGTGATAAAAGACATAACCAATACCTCAATAGAGATTAACTATGTGACAGCTCTCCTAGTCAATTAATCAAGTAAGTGTTTATTTACTTTGATTAAGTGTTTATGAAATTAAGTACCTCAAATTAACGCCTTGTTAAGCAAGTAACATAAGCTTAATTAAGTTAAGTGAGTTCCTAAGTGTGATTTGGCATAGTTAAGTCAAGACCATTAGTTGATCTAGCTTTTAGAATCATCCTAGTAAGTTTTGACAACTTGTGGCACTAAGTGTTCTTTTGAGCCATTTAGAACTTAAGTGGCTAAAGTGTTCAAGAAAATTAAGTTTGGGAAGCTTTTTAGTACCCTTTAGAACAAAGAAAGGTGGTTTTGGGTGAGAGTTTAGTGAGCTATTTGAAACAAATGAAAGTATGAGGGCTTAAGTGCAAGGGAGAGAAAAGTTGCTTAATAAGCTTATAAGTTAAGTTTCTTCTTCTCTTCTTCATACTTAGCCATTTCTTGCAAACACCAAAAATTCGTGGCTCCATCTCCTCTCCCAAATTCCAAGCTCAAACTACCATTTTCTTGCAAGATTTCATTGAATTAAGGGTGCCCAAGGTGTTAGGAAGATCACTAAGCCTCTTTGCTAGTGTTCTTGCTTCCTTTGATCTTTGGAGCTTGTTTTGGAATCCAATTTTCGTAGGTAAGCTTCTTGAGACCATTTGGTGTGTTTATAGGTTGTTTCTAGAGCTAGAAATGGTCTTGGTTTGATTGGTTTGGGTGCCAAATTGCTTTGGTTTTAGACTTGGAACTCAAGGAAGCTTGTGGAGCTAGAAAAGCTTGTGTTTCATTGCTTGCTTTGTGGCTAAAATTGAGGTAAGGGTTCAAGTAATTAAGCTCAAATAATGCATGGTTTTGTAGTTTTGTGTGTTGGGATGAATTAGAAACAAGACCCATTAAGTTTGGAATAGAAATGAGAGAGTTTGAGTAGCTTGTGTACAAGAACGACGCTGTCGCATAAACCCAGAAAATCGAGTTGGCGACGCGTCGCCAATTTGGTCGTGAATTGGCGCCGCGGCGCCAGAAGGCGAAATTGTACACAGAGCGTTTGTTCGGCGGCGCCGCGTCGCCAAAAGCATTTGCTCTTTGGCGCCGCGTCGCCAAATGCCAATTTGGCCTCGATTTCCGGCCATCCTAAGATTAACTTAGACTCTCGGTTTCTATCCCTAGGCTATTCTAAGACGTTCCATAGCCTCGGTTGGGTCTAGAATTCGTTCCTAAGGCGGGAATTGTGCGTTATTTGGAAGGTAGTCAAGTTGTGTGGTTAAGTGTAAAAGAAATGTGACTTGGTGGCTAAGTAACTCATAGTATTTAAGCTTTTAAATGGATATTAAGGGGATTAAGTGGGTTTTTAGACTCTTTATTGGCCGTATAGAGTATCAATTACATATGGTCAATAGAGAGAAAAACCTAAGTCGATCCCAACCAAGCCATTTGGTTTGGTAAGTGGGCCACTAGTAGTATTTTGAGTTAAACCTTGAGGGTTTGACTAGTTAAACCACATAGGAAGACTACCCTGTACAATAAATCAAGGGTAAAGGCGGGTAAGTTTGAGATAGGTGACGACCTACTCTAGAACCCGTAGACGGGACTTAATTGAGGTAAAGTGTCCGGGATACGAGGGCCAGTATCTCAAGTACCTCAGCCGTTTGAGCTCACGGCAAGAATTAAGGCACTTAAGTGCAGAAAGTCCCAAGTGCATGTGTTGTGTGCATTCCATACCATACATCCATACATTGCATTTTTGGCATTTTGTTGATTGTTTGTTGTTTGAATTGCATGTTTGATTGCTTGGTTGCCATATTGCATATTTGTTGCATATTTCTTTGCAGGTATTCAAGAAGGGAATCCTTACTGAGTACTTTTAAGTACTCATTCCCTTAGTTTTATTGTGCAGGATCTAATCCCGGGCCTAATCACTGAAGTGATAGTTGAGGCCTAAGCTTTCTGTTTTGCAGGTATTTTATTGAGAATCCTAGTGATTCTAGTTTCTTGCAGTATAAGTTATGTGCTAACCAAGTTGTGCCTTTACAGTGTAGAGGCTAAGAGTACACAAGAACAAGGTCTAGTGAAGGGCTACACTTGGAGCTTGACTTAGCTCAAGGTGGGCTCAAGTAAATGATCTTAGTAGTTAGTAGTAATTTTGTCTCTTGTACATAGTACTTGGTGTACTAAGTAAGTTGCCTCTATTGGGATACATTAGGATGTAAATCCATCTTGTTACTTTTGGGTGCATGCTAGAGTTGTAATGTATGCACAAAACTGTTACTTGTAGTTAAAGCAACTAGTATTTCAATGACTTGGTACGTTTTCAGTATGTTTTAATGAAATGCTCGAGCAATGTTTTAATTCAAGACTTTTAAATTTCGGTTGCATTGCCAAGTCAGAAGCATGCATAACTTAATCTGAGTAGGCTAAGTAACTAGTTGCATATAAATTGTTTTAATTTATATTGACGAGTAATAGTTAGCCAATTGTAACTAGTGGGATTCATTATCCCTAAGAGCCTACAAGATTAGGGGCACTGGGGCCCCGTTCCGTCACAGAAATTGGTATCAGAGCGGGTTAATGTTCCTAGTAGAGGCAATAAGTGAACTAAGATCAAAGTGTTCTTGTGTTAAGTGTGGTTAGTACTGCTTATAAGTTGCTCTGGGTATGGTCTTCTGGCTGTGGTTGCAGGTATTATGGTGAACACTCGGGCAGGCACTGCTGCTGAGGCTCAGGGTTCCGGTGCAGGAACTAGTGACCCCAGTGGGGCAGACATGAGGGAAGTGGTTTCCTTGTTGATGAGACTAAATGAATCGATGGATCGGATGCTACATGGCATGGCCATTTTGCTTGAAGAGCGTGCTCAACCTCCAGTTCAAGGGGAGACCTTGGAGGACCATAATGGGGTAAGGGCCGAAGTGCACCAAGGCCCAGCGGTGCACCAAGGTCAGGGGAGAAATCCCCCGCCCCAGGGGCAAGTGCAAGGTCAGGAACCATTTAATGAGCATGTTCAAGTAGAGTCCAGTGAGGACAGTGAAGAGGACAGTGAGGAGGAAGATGAGGAGGACATCCATCCAAGGAGGAGACGGAGGAGACCCGTCATTCCAGACCATATGGGACTTGTTTCCTTATGCCGGGACATCAATACTCCCAAGTTCAATGGCATAGGAGATCCCGATATGGCTGAAGGGTGGTTGTACCAGATTAATGAGATCTTCAAAAACATGAAGTTGGATGACAAAGTAAAGATGGATTTAGTACCTTTCTTTTTAGAGGGCAAGGCTTCATTATGGTGGAAGGATGTCATGGAAAGGCTTGATGCTTATAATGAAGGGAGGATCGGGCAAAGGCCTAAGGAGCTTGATTGGATTGAATTCGAGAAGGAGTTTCGAAATGAATTCAATAGTGAGGCTGCCCAGGATCAAAAGCGGATTGAGTTTGATGAACTAATCCAGGGAAGGCTAACAGTTCATGAGTATGAAAGGAAGTTTAGTTCTCTTTTTCAGTATGCACCTCATTTGGCCGGGAAAGATGAACTAAAAGCAAAGAAGTTCATTCGTGGACTTAGGGTGGAGTTGAGGAGTTTTCTGACAGTGATAGGAGTTCGGACCTATCATGAGGCTGTCCAAAAAGCCTTAGTGTTGGAAAGGGAGTTGATGGAAGCAAAACCCAATGAAAAGGCCGTTGAGCCAAGGGTTCCGGTACATTCAAGGTTAATGGATAAAAGGCCTAGTGTGGGAGGTGATCAAGGACCTTCCAAGAAAATCAAGAAAGCTGCAAAAGGCCGTTGTCCTAAGTGTCAGAGATTTCATGGTAACAAACCTTGTACCCTTGGAACCGATCTCTGCAATTACTACCGTCAGCCAGGACATTGGGCGAAGGAGTGCCCAAGGCTTAGACAAGACCAAGGTCAAGGACGACCGGGAGCCTCAGGAGTGGGTAGTACTGGTAGTACTTTTGTCAGAGTTCCTCCTGTGCCACCACGAGTTTTTGCACTGGCAAGCCAGGTATCCAGAGAGCCTACAGCTGTGCAAGGTAACTTTAATGTTCAGGATAGTAGTATTAAAATTCTGTTTGATACTGGTGCTACTATTTCTGTCATTACTCTAAGCATGGTTGTTAAGTTTGGTTTGCATAGAACTGTGCTTGATGAAATGATGTTCATTAAGTCAGTGGGGAGTAACCTTGTGTTTACCAATGAAATGGTTGTGGGATATCCTTTGGAATTAGGAGGTAGTAAATTTTTAAGTGACCTTTGGGTCTTGGCCTCAATTCCTTATGATATTGTCCTTGGAATGGATTGGTTAAGTAAGTTTAAGGCCCAGATTGACTGTGCGGGTTGTAAGGTCACTCTTGAGGATGCCTCAGGGGTAAGTATAACTTGCACAGGCGGTTTGGCAAGTAGTGTAAAGAGTTTGCACCTCAAGTTATTGGAGTCCATTCCCGTTCCGAGTGAGTTGGTCGCTTGCTCGTTGAACGGAGTGGCAGTCGAGGAGCAACTCAAGGAAATTCAAGTAGCCAATCTATTTCTAGAAGTTTTTCCTGTAGACCTCCCAGGGTTACCTCCAAGAAGGGAGATTGAATTCTCCATACATTTACAGCCTGGGGCAGAACCAATTTCCATGCCCCCTTATAGAATGTCAGCACCTGAAATGGATGAGCTGAAAAAGCAATTAGAAGAGTTGCTTGAGAAAGGCTTTATTAGGCCAAGTATTTCCCCGTGGGGTGCTCCAGTGTTGTTTGTAAAGAAAAAGGATAGAACCTTAAGGTTGTGTATAGACTATAGAAAACTGAATGCAGTAACGGTAAAGAATAAGTACCCATTGCCCAGAATTGATGATCTATTTGATAGATTAAGAGGGGCGAAGGTCTTTTCGAAAATAGACCTAAGGTCTGGATATTTCCAGATAAGAGTTAGGGATGAGGATATCCCGAAGACTGCATTCAGGACTAGGTATGGGCATTATGAGTATACCGTTATGCCGTTTGGAGTGACTAATGCTCCGGCAGTTTTCATGGATATCATGAATCGGATTTTTAGGCCCTACCTAGATCAGTTTGTTGAGGTGTTTATTGATGATATTTTGGTGTATTCCCCGACTCCCCACGAGCATGAAAAACATTTAGAGATAGTTTTGCAAGTACTCAAGAGTAATCAGTTTTATGCCAAACTATCTAAGTGCCAATTTTGGGCAAGTGAAATTCCTTTCCTTGGACATATTATAAATGCTCAAGGATTAAGCGTGGACCCAGAAAAGGTAAAGGCTGTGGTGGAGTGGAAACGCCCAACAACTGTAACTGAAGTTAGGAGTTTCTTGGGTTTGGCAGGCTATTATCGAAGGTTTATTGAGAAATTTTCTATAATAGCTTCGTCATTGACCGCCTTGACAAAGAAGGCACAGAAGTTTATTTGGACTCCTAAGTGTGAGGAGAGTTTCCAGGAGCTTAAGAACAGGTTAATTTCTGCTCCCATCTTAATCCTACCAGATCCGCATGAGACTTTTGTGGTTTATACCGATGCATCTGGGACAGGATTAGGATGTGTGTTGATGCAGGATAAGCAAGTGATTGCATATGGGTCTAGGCAGTTAAGGCCTAACGAGTTGAATTACCCAGTGCATGATCTTGAGTTAGCAGCAGTTGTGTTTGCTTTAAAGCTCTGGAGACACTACCTTATGGGAAGGTCCTTTAAGATCTTTACAGACCATAAAAGTCTGAAGTACTTATTTACCCAAAAGGATCTTAACATGAGGCAGAGAAGATGGGTCGAGTATATCAAGGATTATGATTGCTCGATAGACTATTGTTCAGGTAAAGGCAACGTGGTTGCTGATGCCTTGAGCCGTAAGTATTCTGGGGTAATTCTCTCCAAGGATCAAGTAACACAAACCTCAAAAGATCCTAGTGCAGAGCAATTCACAGTTTTATATGAATTGTGGAGAGAATGGGAAATGGCTCAAGTCATGGTCCTTGAAATTCAGTCAGCATGGTTGACTAGAGTTAAGCAAGCTCAAGAAAGTGATTCGAGCTTGAAAAGAATTTCTGGGGAGGAAAAGCATGGTACTGTACTGAAAGAATTTCAGTACAAGGATGGGTTACTTTATTTTGGTGACCGGCTCTATGTGCCAAGTGAATTAAGGCAACAAGTGTTGCAGGAGGCACATACGAGTAAGTTTAATGTTCACCCTGGTGTGAATAAGATGTACCATGACCTTAGGACTCATTTTTGGTGGCCAAAGTTTAAAAGAGACATGTATGAATATGTGTCTAAGTGCCTCACCTGTCAAATGGTGAAGGCAGAGCACCAAAGGCCATCAGGAATGTTGCAAAGTTTACCACTCCCAGAAAGGAAATGGGGATCCATCACCATGGACTTCTGTGTTGGGTTGCCAAACACAAGAAGTCAGCATGATTCCATTTGGGTGGTGGTGGATAGGTTAACAAAATCTGCACATTTTATCCCCATTAAAATCACTTATACCATGGAGAAATTAGCCCAGTTGTATATCCGAGAAGTAGTAAGACTTCATGGTATTCCTGATCAGATTGTATCTGATAGAGATCCCCGTTTTGTTTCAAGGTTTTGGAGTGCCTTTCAAAAGGCTATGGGTTCTGCTGTGAACCTAAGTACTGCATATCACCCTCAGACTGACGGGCAGACTGAGCGAGTGATCCAAACCTTGGAAGATATGTTACGAAGTTGTGTGATGGACTTCAGAGGGGATTGGGACCAACATCTGCCTTTGATTGAATTTGCTTATAATAATAGCTATCAAGAAGCTATTAAGATGGCGCCCTACGAGGCTTTGTATGGGCGTAAGTGTGTGACCCCTCATTGTTGGGCAGATAAAGCTGATGAAATAGTTGTTGGTCCAGAAATCATTGCCGAGACCACGGCAAAGATTAAGTTGATCCAAGCAAGGATCAAAGCTGCCTCAGACCGGCAAGCTAAGTACGCCAATGTGCGAAGAAAAGATTTAGAGTTTGAGGTAGGAGACCGAGTACTCCTTAAAGTCTCACCTATGAAAGGTGTGGCTAGGTTTGGTCAAAGGGGTAAGTTGGCACCAAGGTTTATTGGTCCTTTTGAAATTCTCGAAAGGGTAGGAAAAGTGGCTTATCGGTTGGCTTTACCGCCAAGTTTAGCCCATGTTCATAATGTGTTTCATGTGAGTTCCTTAAGGAAGTGCATTGTGAACCCTGGGCAAGTGTTAACCCCGCCCACTATTCCCTTGAAAGAGGACCTAAGTTATGAGGAACATCCTATCAAGTTTCTTGACCGTCAAGTCCGGAAACTAAGGACCAAACGGATCCCAATGGTCAAAGTACTATGGTCTAACCATGGGGAGGAAGAGGCCACTTGGGAGACCGAGCAGGATATGCTAAGGCAATATCCAAGTTTGTATGCTCAATTAAGTCAGAATTTGGAGGACCAAATTTCTGAAGGAGGGGAGGATGTGACAGCTCTCCTAGTCAATTAATCAAGTAAGTGTTTATTTACTTTGATTAAGTGTTTATGAAATTAAGTACCTCAAATTAACGCCTTGTTAAGCAAGTAACATAAGCTTAATTAAGTTAAGTGAGTTCCTAAGTGTGATTTGGCATAGTTAAGTCAAGACCATTAGTTGATCTAGCTTTTAGAATCATCCTAGTAAGTTTTGACAACTTGTGGCACTAAGTGTTCTTTTGAGCCATTTAGAACTTAAGTGGCTAAAGTGTTCAAGAAAATTAAGTTTGGGAAGCTTTTTAGTACCCTTTAGAACAAAGAAAGGTGGTTTTGGGTGAGAGTTTAGTGAGCTATTTGAAACAAATGAAAGTATGAGGGCTTAAGTGCAAGGGAGAGAAAAGTTGCTTAATAAGCTTATAAGTTAAGTTTCTTCTTCTCTTCTTCATACTTAGCCATTTCTTGCAAACACCAAAAATTCGTGGCTCCATCTCCTCTCCCAAATTCCAAGCTCAAACTACCATTTTCTTGCAAGATTTCATTGAATTAAGGGTGCCCAAGGTGTTAGGAAGATCACTAAGCCTCTTTGCTAGTGTTCTTGCTTCCTTTGATCTTTGGAGCTTGTTTTGGAATCCAATTTTCGTAGGTAAGCTTCTTGAGACCATTTGGTGTGTTTATAGGTTGTTTCTAGAGCTAGAAATGGTCTTGGTTTGATTGGTTTGGGTGCCAAATTGCTTTGGTTTTAGACTTGGAACTCAAGGAAGCTTGTGGAGCTAGAAAAGCTTGTGTTTCATTGCTTGCTTTGTGGCTAAAATTGAGGTAAGGGTTCAAGTAATTAAGCTCAAATAATGCATGGTTTTGTAGTTTTGTGTGTTGGGATGAATTAGAAACAAGACCCATTAAGTTTGGAATAGAAATGAGAGAGTTTGAGTAGCTTGTGTACAAGAACGACGCTGTCGCATAAACCCAGAAAATCGAGTTGGCGACGCGTCGCCAATTTGGTCGTGAATTGGCGCCGCGGCGCCAGAAGGCGAAATTGTACACAGAGCGTTTGTTCGGCGGCGCCGCGTCGCCAAAAGCATTTGCTCTTTGGCGCCGCGTCGCCAAATGCCAATTTGGCCTCGATTTCCGGCCATCCTAAGATTAACTTAGACTCTCGGTTTCTATCCCTAGGCTATTCTAAGACGTTCCATAGCCTCGGTTGGGTCTAGAATTCGTTCCTAAGGCGGGAATTGTGCGTTATTTGGAAGGTAGTCAAGTTGTGTGGTTAAGTGTAAAAGAAATGTGACTTGGTGGCTAAGTAACTCATAGTATTTAAGCTTTTAAATGGATATTAAGGGGATTAAGTGGGTTTTTAGACTCTTTATTGGCCGTATAGAGTATCAATTACATATGGTCAATAGAGAGAAAAACCTAAGTCGATCCCAACCAAGCCATTTGGTTTGGTAAGTGGGCCACTAGTAGTATTTTGAGTTAAACCTTGAGGGTTTGACTAGTTAAACCACATAGGAAGACTACCCTGTACAATAAATCAAGGGTAAAGGCGGGTAAGTTTGAGATAGGTGACGACCTACTCTAGAACCCGTAGACGGGACTTAATTGAGGTAAAGTGTCCGGGATACGAGGGCCAGTATCTCAAGTACCTCAGCCGTTTGAGCTCACGGCAAGAATTAAGGCACTTAAGTGCAGAAAGTCCCAAGTGCATGTGTTGTGTGCATTCCATACCATACATCCATACATTGCATTTTTGGCATTTTGTTGATTGTTTGTTGTTTGAATTGCATGTTTGATTGCTTGGTTGCCATATTGCATATTTGTTGCATATTTCTTTGCAGGTATTCAAGAAGGGAATCCTTACTGAGTACTTTTAAGTACTCATTCCCTTAGTTTTATTGTGCAGGATCTAATCCCGGGCCTAATCACTGAAGTGATAGTTGAGGCCTAAGCTTTCTGTTTTGCAGGTATTTTATTGAGAATCCTAGTGATTCTAGTTTCTTGCAGTATAAGTTATGTGCTAACCAAGTTGTGCCTTTACAGTGTAGAGGCTAAGAGTACACAAGAACAAGGTCTAGTGAAGGGCTACACTTGGAGCTTGACTTAGCTCAAGGTGGGCTCAAGTAAATGATCTTAGTAGTTAGTAGTAATTTTGTCTCTTGTACATAGTACTTGGTGTACTAAGTAAGTTGCCTCTATTGGGATACATTAGGATGTAAATCCATCTTGTTACTTTTGGGTGCATGCTAGAGCTGTAATGTATGCACAAAACTGTTACTTGTAGTTAAAGCAACTAGTATTTCAATGACTTGGTACGTTTTCAGTATGTTTTAATGAAATGCTCGAGCAATGTTTTAATTCAAGACTTTTAAATTTCGGTTGCATTGCCAAGTCAGAAGCATGCATAACTTAATCTGAGTAGGCTAAGTAACTAGTTGCATATAAATTGTTTTAATTTATATTGACGAGTAATAGTTAGCCAATTGTAACTAGTGGGATTCATTATCCCTAAGAGCCTACAAGATTAGGGGCACTGGGGCCCCGTTCCGTCACAAACTAACATGAATTAGCATAACTAAATCACTAACCTCTTTCCAAACTCTAACAGTATTCTTTACTGAAAAACTTCATAATCCCTTACATTTTTCCAATGATTCTAATTGAAACATGTGTGAATAAAGACAGACTCTTTATGTTTGAAGTTTGTCTTCTTCATTGACAATTGAAATTGAAGGCCGGTATTGATTTTTTCTCCTTTTAATAACAATTTTAATTCTTTTTTCTTCATATTTTCCTATTTTACCTTGTAACCAGGTCACATCTTTTTAATTCAATGGCTAAAATTAACACCCAATGATCCTATGGTTACCATTGTTTGTTTACCCTTGGAGAAGAAATTATGATTCTCCACTATAGAATTATGCTGTTTTTATTAACTTTCTAAATTAACCAACCTTATAAAATAAAAATTAATAAAAATATTTAATTTTCCCAAAAAATGTGTAAAATTATTTATTGGACTTCTTAAAGTGTATTATTTCAATAAATTGAAGATTTTTTAAAAATAATCTCTTTATATAAGAATAATGTACAATAATACACTAAAATTAATGAAAAAAATAAACTGGCCCTTAGTTTATATAGTAAAAGTGCATGTACTTTAATTTTTAGATTAGATGATCAAACCCTCACAAGTGTATTTGAGTTGATGCCTTGAAGGTGAAGCATTCAAATACAAGAATATACAGATTTGAGGCCAAACTAATAAGTAAGTCCCCCAAACTATCAAAGCCCATAGAAATTATGCCAACACTTTAAATAACCCCGGCGGCGGCACCATGTATATATGAGTGGAGGCAATTATCCCTATTGAATTTTGGAAAAAATATATAACTTGTGAATGATTTTTTTAGAAAATGTTTGTTCTGCCCCTACAAAATTTTTTATAATGCCCCCACTCACTCAAAAGTACATGAACTTAGTTTGGATGAGTAGTCAAAATAAAAGTAACTAAAAAATATTAATGAAACTAAATATCACAAGAATTGTTAGTATAATTGTAGAATTTAACACACAAACTCAGTAAGAAAAAGCCTTGTCTAGTAAAAAGTAGAAATAAGAAAACCTAACCTTAAGAGTCCCACCAACTAAGTACTAAAGACCCATAAAAAAATAGAATAATAATTAGAATTGGTGGTGAAGGAGATTATTCTCTCTTCTATGACATTACGGCAGTCCGCAGAAACTTCTCTCTCGTTCTCACTAAAAAAATAACAAGAAATTGTTTTAAATTTCAATGTCCATATGGATTATAAATTTGTAAATTTCTCCCATATCTAAAAATACGTTGCATACTTGTCTCTCAGTTCTCAAGTAATTCCAAAGTTCTAGAACCGCAATACAGCAATTTGTAGAATAAAAAGTAGTAATAAATTATTATACGAATTTATAAATTTGAATTCTTTTTATAATTTATCCTTATATATACTTGAAAACAAATTTTAAAAAAAACTTTGTTCACGCATGAAACATATATATGGATACTAAAATAATCTGTTAAAACATTTAAAATAATGTATTTAGTAGAAAAAATAATGATATTATTATGCAACATTATCAAATTATAAAACCTCATTGTTGATGGTTGTAAATGTTAAACTATTTTATTAATAATACTTTTTATTAGCCTGTTGGCATAATTTTCTGACTTTGTTCCTGAATAACCGTTGATCATAGGGATGTCAACGGATATTCAGCCCAGCGAGGATCCTGATGTATCCTACCCGACGGGTCTATTTTTTTTATAATTAAATGGATATGGGGTGGATATAGGTTTTTTTTTTTTCATCCGCGGAATATGGGTGAGGTGCGAGTTTGGGGTCCATCCACCCCATATCCGCCTAATATATATATATATGCTATTAAATATTTGCTTGGTACAAGTAACCATCTCTTCTAATTAGAAAATGTTTGCTATGTTTGTGATATACTGATTCTAGAGTGTGTTTTTTGTAGTGTATTGGTATGTTTGAAGTGTGAATTTATGTGTGGTGTTCTCTTACAGTGTACCTCCTATTTTTTTTATATATCAATAATGTTTTTGACGTCTTTAATCGATATAATTTATAGCTTCTTACTTATTTTTTTTTTTTTTGTGTGTATGAGTGTGAAAGTGTGGTAGATGGATGAGATTTTACCCGATCCCACTCGCCTAAAAATGGGTAGGATATGGGTGATAAAATTGTTCACCCGACGGGTGACGGGTAGGGTGAGGGTAGGGCGTCCAATGTAACGGGTAGGATGTGGTATTGCCCTCATCTTACTCAATCCGACTCATTAACATCCCTACTTGATCATACCTCTCTACTTGATACACACACTCACATTTTCTTTTTATTTTTCTTTTTGCTCACATTTAGATTTTCTTCTTAATTAATCCATAAATTTTCATGACTCTGTCAATTCATGAGATAAATACCGCCAAAAGTAAATTTGTTCGAATGGTTTTCCATGACTTTGTAATAGTACTAAAACGCAGAGGTTCAAGTTCAGCTTGGAAATGTGAAGTGGTCCTGTCACGTGAACAAGCATCTTATATCGAATATATAGTCCCACTTAAAGCAATCTTCTCATTCCCATTTTCCATCTCTGAACTGACAAATTGACAATATATATATACTAGCCTCTCAAAGAAAAAAAACATAACAAACCCATTTGTCTTCTCTTCAAGAAATCTCATACAATTTTCCATTTGCATTTTGAAATAAAAAAGAAAAAAAATAAAAAAGAAGAGAAGAAATAAAAAAAACAAAAAGAGGGGGGGGGGGGGGGGATGCTAGTTATGGCTTGTACGACTGTCAGCGAGAGTAGAGCTAGTTCCATGGAGAGAATAGCCATTAATGGAAGTTACAGTACTTAGTTAGCCCTAGAAGCCAAAATTGGGGGGGTTGTTTGGCCATAATTATTAACTTAATTAAGGACCTGCATGGGCATAAATGACAGGACAATTAAGCTTATCTGCCATTCCATTATTTAGTAGTCTCCTTTTGTAGCATGTAAATAGGTGATTGCTAGAGTAATAAGCAGCTGACCTTTTTTTTTTTTTTCATTTTCTTCTTTTTTTTCAATAGATATTATGTTTATTAATATTGATGATTTATCAATTAAAATTTATAGTCTTTTAGGAGTAAATATTTTCATCGGGTACATTAATTGGGGTTTTAGCATATAGATTGTCTTGCTATATTTACTCTTTAGGCCCCTTAAAGATGCATGTACATTTGAGGTTGCCAGGCTGGAGATATTCTATTGTCAAAATCTACTGCTGGCTTTCCTAGTAAGTAATCTACATGACTAATAATATTACATATCGAGAACATACTCCTAAACATGAACTATTTAGACTAATTTAATTTTATTGGAAATCTTTGGCGGATAACCTAGATATGCATAATTTTGGATAAGAACTAGGGATTGAAATAACTTATTAATGACAAAGATAATCTCTCTCAGTCACCCAGAACGCAATTAAAAAGTTAACTGGATTTTTTTTCTTACTGTTAACTCAAAATGTTACTACTCCCTTCATCTTAAATTTTTTACTCCATTTTAGTTTTTAAATATTTTTTTAAAAAAATTATCATATAATAATATAAATAAATTTAAGCAAAACTTAAGTAAAAAACTGAAATGAAGAAAAAAATTTAGGACGAAAGTAGTATAAAATAATTTTTAAAAGAATGAATTGAGTATTGACACCAACTATCAAAATGAGACCTCTTTTTATTTTTGTTTTCAATTATAAGCTGGAATTGGAATTAAGGTAACCATAAGTGATTTTGTAAAAGAAAAAAAGAATGAAGAAGGGGTAAAAACCAAATGGTAGTTTTTTTTTTTTAATTTTTACCAGGAAGTCCAATCAGCCAATTGAGGTCTGCCCTAAAATCCAGCATGGCTTCAATTTGGAGGGGTTGGCAGAGGCCAAATGTACAAAGTCATATTTCTTTCAGTGGGGCCCCTAACAAACTTCCTTGAATTTCATGCAATGGAGTGGCCCTATTGCATTAAAAAGTCCCCTTCAACTGGCTTGCATATATGGCAAAAATTTTCAGAGATTTTTTGACACATATATTATTCTCATTAAGACTTATTAATTCACCCACTTTCATCACCCTTGACTCATCATCACAACAATAACTTATGTTAGAAAAAGGTCACCTAATGCTAGTTTTTAGTTTCAATATTTGGAGGAGGTAATTCCAACCGTTAATAAATTATCTAAAATTTAAAGATAACTAAGAAAGTTATTATTACATATATTATTATTAAATATGTAATTGTTATCACGAAGTCTAAAATTCAAACACGACTCTTACTAAGTGTAAGGAAAAAAATTAAATACATTACTTAAAATTTTTCATTCAAAAAAAAATTCAAGACAACAAACAACAACAAATTTGGTAATGGATGCGTTAAAATAATATTATTTTTTTATTATAAATAGGCATATCATATGAAGATCCTAATCCCATCAATCACTTGTGTTCCTCGGACAAACAAAATTTGCTGAGGAAATCCCGGGGAGTGATGTGGATACTTTCTTTGCCTATTTTTCTCTCCTCTCCTGCTCCTCTCTTCTTCTTCTTCTTCTTCTTCTTCTTCTTCTTCTTCTTCGTCTTCTCTCCCATCCATTTTTCTCTCTAAAATCTTTCACCAGCTTAAAACATGGCACCACTTCTTATTCATTAAACGCTGAGGTACAGCCGCTTCTCACTCCAGATTCCCTTTCCTTATATCCCCATTTTCTTTAATTTCTTCTCCCTCTTCCTTTTTGATAGAACTTTTGTTACTCGCTTTTAGATTTGCTGATCCATCTCCAAAATTTTGTTTATATGTTACATATATGCAACTTTTGTTTGAATGTCACAGAGAAGGGGAAGGGGCAGGGGCAGGAAAGATGTGCAGCAACAATGATGGCAATGCATGTAGTGGCGGCGGAGATGACGGCGGCGCCAGTTTGCGGAAGAACAAGCGGCCAAGGGTGCCAAAGAGAGGGCCGGGGGTGGCTGAGCTGGAGAGGATTCTGAGTGAGCAAGAGGGCAGAGATGTTGAACATTTGGACATGGGGAAGCTTGGAGGGTCCCCTGGCCCTTCTTCCCAATGCGTGCTTCCTAATGGGTTTCAGTATTCTCACAATTCCGTGCTCAGAAATGTCACATTTGTGCCGGATCAAGTTCAGACCCATTTCAGTAATGGAACAGGAAGTGCTGGAAATGTTGGGAGTTACAATAGTTGGAGTGGTGACAATGCTTGTGGTGGAAGTTATGGAAGTGGGGGTTGTAGAGGCGTTCGTATAGGTGGATCTGCAGGCATAGTTTTGCCGGAGAAGGCCTTGATTCCTGCAAATTGGGGCTCCGGTGAGCAGCAGAGCAGCCACGGCGGAGAAGGCTCCAGGGCGGCCACAGGGTATGCATTTCCACCACAAATGGCTAATGGATCAGATCAGAGTCACCACATGGTTGTTCCTCATTATCCTATGCTGCACAAGAAAAACTGCCAGTTCCATCCTTCAATGGTAAAACTAAAAACCCTTTTTTGCTCTCCAATTGGATTTTTTGAAGTATAGTTCTTGGATTCTTGGCCTAAAGGTCATGCATATTGCAGGTGAATTTTATTGTGCCACCGACGTTTTTGGCTTCATCAACTCCATTTTCTGCAGGAATGTATCAACATGTCCATGTAGAGCCCCCTTCAAACCAAAGACTTGTTCACACTTGCAGCTCTACATGGCCAAGGGAAGACCAGGCATGTTTCTTTTTCCCTGTCAACTCTTAATGTCCATGGTCTTGTTTCTACCAAAAGATGTGTTCTGGAATTATTTCAGTAAATATTAATGCCCAAATCACACTTAAATTTCAAAAGAAAATGGTTCCTGTGATTACAATGTGAAATTTTATCATCAAATACTGGATTTTCCAATGCAATCTTTCTCAAAACTGAATGATAAAGATTTCATTCAGACTTCATTTAATGCGTTCAAATATGGTCTGTCATTTGTTCATGCCAAATTTGGTGTACTTGCAAAACAGGCATCTGCCAGCAAGAGACAATGGCCTTTCACCGTGGACAACCACCCTATCCCTCCTTCATCCGCCTCCCAACCGGCCCAGAGGCACCCCAGCATGCACATGCTAGGCCCTTCATCTTCCACCGGAAACAATGTCATGTTAAGTCTTGGACCACCATCAAGGTGTGCAATTTTTACCTAGTTTTCAATCGAGTTCCTGTGATCGACTTTTGGCTGAATATGCGTTAAAATTTGCTTTCGAATTAGTTCTTTTGGGCCAAAAATGGAGAAGTGCGTCATGGACAGTGGAGCTCCCAACAACAGTTCCTTTTCCTCTCCATCAGTCCCTTCGCCACAGCCAAGAACTTGTCAACAAGCGTTCTCAAAACTGAACTCATTGCAACTACAGGCAAGATATAAGTTCACAAGCCTCTGTTATGTTTTAACATCTTTCAGAAATAACAAGTTTAAGTAAATGTGGTTTTTATCTGGAAGCAGTTGAATGAAGGCTATGAAGAATCATACCAGAGGTTAGCCACCGATGGGTTGATTCAACGGAACACTCAATACAGCTTCCTATTATATGACAAGCAAACAGATGGTGCAAAGGACACAATGATCAGCTTCATCAATGAGAGACCCGAAACAAGAGATGGGATTGATCTCAACTTGAAGCTCTAGTTGTGATAGGTTCTCAGGTAGGTTGTTTGTTGAACACAGGACAACGACTGTTTGTCTATAGTACCAATGTTGCTTGTATCCTAAGCTTCTATTCAAGCACTTTGAATTACACCCTGAAAGCGTTCAGCTAAAACTTGTCACTTAAGGTCAGTGCACTTAAATGCATACGTTATGTTAGGTAACGCATACATGGTCGAAAGACTCGTGAGTCGGATAGAGAGGACAATACATAGCTTATTGACCTGCAAACAGACAACAATACAAACATGCTTCATAACCGAAGTTCTACGCCTGGTCACGGCGCAAGCAACGACACCTGTAAATTGATGTACTGCGTAACGCACAACCCTAACTTAACAGTCAATACTCAAGACTCCAGTAAATTCGTTTACCTAATCAGACAAACCAAAATTTAAACATGAAAATCTTAGAACAAATGATCCAGCATATTGTCCACAATATGTCCCATCCACTAAACAATTGGTGGCATATATAACTACGGCAACAGCTTCATTTATCACACTTTCCTTTCAAACATACTTCCATTCCAAATGAAATTGATAGAAATACAGCTCACTGGCTTATAGGATTAAGCTGCCGCTGCTGATAAAAATGTGGAGCCACTTCTGTTAACCAAGAAGGATCGATTGATATAACATTGCGCATATACTGTCGTTCTGTGGAGACGATTGAATGGTATATGACCCACTTCGGATTAACTCTGAAAATGATAAACCAATAACATTCGAAAATCAGAAGAGTTGCTACATTACATACTCTCTAGGTTTTGTTTGCTTTGCCTTTCTAAAGAATATGGAAAGTTAAAAGAATGCGTTTCCCATGTTTTTGTTCAACTCATTCGGACAAAAACTAATTACGAAAATGGTTTTGAAATGATTCTCCTCCCGCAAAAGGGAAGCATTAGGAAGGCTACTAGATGTAAAACCTGGCCACTCTGACTCTGGGTTTTTATATCAATTTATAAGGTCAAAGGTCAATAAGACTGAACGGTTAATTTGACATAAATTAAATACAAGGGCTACACAATTGGTAGTTTTAAACTGGCAGACATTAGCATTGAATATCATAACAAAAAGGTTACCAACCTGAATAACACAGATGAAGGATGAATATGAACTTCCTCTGAGCCTCGAATGGTCTTGTACTTCCCGTCATGACTATATGCCTTTGCATTTTTTGGAAAACAGAAGAACAGAGGAAGGGGGCAAGGTATCAGCTATAAATACAAATGATTGATCATAAAAAATGAAAAGGAGATGCAAGCTTTTGTTTCAAAATTTAAAGAATTACCTCTAACCGACAAGCATTGGCAAAAAAACCTGCGGTCACTGCCTTTCGCACCACCTGCAGTAAATATCCAGGATAAATCACCTAAAAGGATATTGATAATGGAGTGTTTGCACAAACATGCATTCATAATAATTAGTTGGTGATGAAACCAAAGAGCAAAGAAGCCACTCTTACACTATGTGGAATGGCTAGTGCATGTCTTTACCCATTTATGCACACAGTTAATAGTTTGACATCTACCTGGATATCATTTTCGCAAGATTTTAGGGCTATGCCAAGCCTCTGGGCTATCCTTCTCAATTGCTCTCTAATTTCAAGTACCTTCTTCTGCATGATCAATTTTGGTTCAGCAAGGATAAAATCTGTTAAAAAATAGGTTGACAGCTAAAAATAGAGTCTTAAGGGATTAGATCTGTAAGGGAAGGCAGGGTCGCATATGACAGCCAAAATACGCAACATGAGCAACTAAAGCATCAGAGACACACCATGGCATGATAGTTGACGAAATTCCTGTGACACCACTGGGAAGATTTGCCTGACTGGAGAAATCCTTTGTAAACATTCAGGAAAGTGACATGATCACCCTGCATGTCACAAATATATCAGCTAACACTTAAAAAGCTACTTTCAACATGACATGTAGCAAAACTAACAGAAAGAGGACTTGGCAGTATCCAAGGATTTCCCATAGAAGCATGCACTTTTTTTAGATAAATAAACAAATACTGCAAAAACATGCGACTGTTTTAGACAAATAAATAAGTAATGTGAGAAACCAATCATATTCACATACATTCTGGAAGAGACACCTGCATTAAGGGAGGGTGAGAAATGTTAGAGCTTAAACCTCCTACTACCAAATTCTACAGATGGGCAGGTAAGGGTTCTTTTCCAGTTAAATCAATGTCATCTCAAGTCGGCTTAGATTTGATTGATATTATAGACTTCCTTTGATTTGATTTATATAATAGCTAAACAGCTAAAATAAATAGAATACATGTGAGAATGCACACATGTTCAATTCATGCAGCAGTCTTACCCACAAACTATATAAAATGTTTAGTTTTTTATAAGGTTTAGTCATTGTTAATCACCGCCAAGCAGTGTGTTCAAATTAGGTGAGGAAAGCAGAAAATTTAAGCAGGAAAGAGCAAACAAAAGATTATATAGTAGCTCAAATACAGGACTAGAGAGCAGTATTAAAACTTAACCCTTGCCATGCTGAAGCTACAGTTCTCAAACTTGAACTACCAACTACTATGCAAACCACTAATATGTAATACACTACCTCAGCAGCGGCAAATCTTAACTTGGCTTCATCAAGCTCCTTTTGTACTCCCCTCCCTGTACCTGAAAACCAAATAGACTGAAAAAAGAAATAAATAAATCAATAAAAATAGCCTAGTCTGTATTTTTAAAAAATAGCACTAGGCTAGATGATTTCAGTATCACTCCAATGGAAAAAGAATCATATATCCATATTCTCCAGTGTGTGCACACGGGCACCCTTATGTCTTGCTGGAGGGGTCATATACTATATTCAACCAGATGAATCACATGCCTACATTAAATATTGTTACATGGAAAAGTTGACTTACCCTTAATCCTTTAAACAAAGAGAAACGAACTACAACTCAAGTGATAGTATTTGTTTCATTTCTATTTGCTTACTTAGGAGCGGATATTCCAATGCACATGCATGAGAAAGCTCGCACTTGCACACATTGAGACACACCATAAACACAAACACACGCACGCACACCCACACAAACAGAGTACTTTACTTGGACAGAAAGAGCAGCAGCAATAACAATGATTTCTTCTGAACAGCCAAGTTCATTGGAAGCCAGAATCATCTTTGAGATCATTGGCTCCTAAAAGGAAAAATATCTACATCAGCAGGGATGTTAAGAATATAGTTACTCTGCAGTATCAAATAAATGGTTTTTGAGAAAAAAAAAATGTCAGAAGTTGGGTGCTTCATTCTTTGAGCAGAATATTCCAACATACCAATGGAATTTCAGCAACTTGAAATCCAACTGGAGAAGTGAGCTTGGCATCATCATCAACGACTTGAAGTGAATAAAGTACCTCAAGGGCCCGGATCATCACTTCTGGAGAAGGAGATGCAGGCCAATCAAATCCCAGAATATTGTCGATTCCTACAGCTTTTAACTGCAAGACCAGAAAATTATCAGAATTTGGGTAGCACCATTAATAAGGTCCAGCACTTGCCCACATAAGCACATTATCACAACATGCAAGACATGTCTTCTTTCGCAATGCCCTAACCCACTAATGGAGAATAGATAATTCTGAGCCACCACGAAATTGGTTAATAATAATACTTCAAGTCTTGCTTGTGATGGAACATCACTATAGTAACTATCTTAATCCATTTCAACTCATTGCCATGTCCTAATACTTCACCGTACAAGTGGCGAAACTGTAACAATGACAGCTTAGTAATTTCATCGTGTTATTCCCTCACAAGAGAGTTGTACCAGGGAGGCCATCAAGAACATTGCCACTTAGTTCTTTTGCACCAATTTCTAATTTCAATATGTCTTTTAATATTTAATCGGCATTATAAACTTTCATGCCACATACCCCAAGTTGGGATTAAAGTGTAGTATGACGATGATGATAACTGAATCCTTTCATAGCAATGTCAAGCAACTGCCAAATTTATGATGAAAAATAAAATATTCATAGTAATGTCTCAATGCAATTCATTAAGTCTAAATTGACCTTAAAGTATGAATTTTACTTTTTAAAACCTGGAGCAAATACTCAGCTCTCTCTCTCTCTCTCTCTCTCTCTCTCTCTTGAAAAAAAAAAAACAGATGGCTTAAGTGGGATATCTTTGCCCCAAATTGCACTCATAAACCTTCATGTGAAAACCTGAAATGAGAATGCAATTTTAGCTCAAAATAACCAGGAATGAGGATGATTGTTATAATGTACTCACTCTTTTTACTCTTTCAACTATAAATCTTTACTTCGAAGCAGCAGAAAAACCTCAATGAACTACAAGTCCCTGTAAAATGCTAAAGCACATTGAGTGCCACTATTCATTTCTAATGGTGTTGAAATGGCCTTCTTATCCTTGATTAGCTATATGAGAATTTTTTACAACCACATTTTAGATTAGGGGAGAATGTTATGGATACCTATATCTTATATAAATGAGATTATGATACCTTTCTCATACAAAATGGATTTAGTAAATCATATTATTTCATGAAGTACCGGCTTGAAGTGGCTTTGAGTTTGTGGACAACTGCTTAAGTAGAGCAGAAAGTTGATGAGGCCATTCACCTTTCTTAGAACATTGATAATGCATCTAGAACATGCAATCAAATCAAATACCTGAATCACAGTTGAAACGAGATTTGACCTTTGTATCTCTGGAATTCCTTCATCAGGCATTTCATTCAAGAAATACTCTTCCGTATACAGTCTGGTTAACAAACAAAAAAAGAATTGAAGGACATATATGATTAAAAAAAAAAATTAACATTGCTGCCTATGCCTGCAGGCATGCACCAAATAATGAGGGGTAGAGAGAGAGAGAAAGAGAGCATAAATCTCTGAATAGTTTCAATAGGCAACTCCATGATTTAAAAAATATGGAAAACAACTACTAATGAGCTAGAGATGGGACAGAAGATAAGGAAATAGGAAACATATTTGTTGCTAGTGATTTTGAACTTCTTTACAAGATTGGCTAACATGGTCGCTTATTTTGTTATTCTATTTTCTGATAATAAGTTGGCTTAACATATTTCAGGATCAGCCGGAAAAGCTAGTACAATAACCAAAATGTGAGAAAAGGGGTGCACAACCAAATGCCAAACATGAAAGCAGATACGTTAGCCAAGGACCCCAGAAAAAAATGACAGCAAAACAGAGAAAGCAGAATTCCAGGTTCAATCAACAAAGTGAGTAGGTTTCTAGGTTTAAGAGCTGCAATAGGAAAAGGAAAAAGGAATCCAACAGCAATGTACTTGTACAGTCAGCAACTACCTGTAACACTTCCCAGGTCGTACTCTCCCAGCCCTACCAGCCCTTTGTCTTGCTGACGCCTTGGATATTGGTGCCACTACTAAATTTTCAATGTCTGAGATCTGTAGCAAGATCATTATCCCCATTACGAAAATAAATAAATAAATAAAACAAAGGGCAGAGCCATGCTGAGAATGAAGGAAAAGATTGTGAGATTATGAAATAAGAATACCAAAATATGCATATTACTTGTTTATCTACAATCAGCCGGTGAAAATATTAAGTCTCAAACTAGACAAAAATCACACTTTAATCTGAACCATGATAGGTGTCAAGATAAGTTACTGAGACTGAAACTTCTTTAAATGGTCTTTGGCTTGGCTTCTAATGAGTTTCTACCAGCGAATGCCAAGTTCTCAAAGGATAATTTATTCTAAAGCCCGACAAGTCATGTTTATTCGAGAAGGAAGTCAGGCTAACATATAAAACTTCACTACTTCCTAGATACACTTCCCTCTACCTCAGTTGTCACCATGATAGAGAAGGAGGGAGAGGGGGTCAATATTCCAATGAGAATCTCATCAGACTTTGGGATAAGAAATTACATGACTCAGGACTCTTTGTTTATCCTTTGGTGAGTCTTGCTATAACTATACCAAGTTAGAATGCCACTTCACTAACAAAAATAAAAAGTTATTGTTAAGGAAAGTCATGTGTATTTTAGGAAAGTAATATTCTTTGTTTATTCCTAGAGATTTACTCCTCTTTATTCCTAGGGATTTTATTTCCTCGTATTCAACACTCATCTATTATATAAAGGGTCTTGTGAGGGTCTTGCCATTATCAAGCCCTCAATTTCTCCTCTTAATATTCTCTAACATGGTATCAAAGCCATAACCGTAACCTCATCCTCTCCTTCAACCAAACCACCGTCCGCAACCAACTCCTAGCTGCTGCCCTCTCCAAAACCTTAATAGCCACCCAACCAAATCAAAAACCAACAACATAGAGACACTTGGGAAGCATCGATGACCAGGACAGCACCAGCGGTATTGCCAGAAAATCACCCATGTGCCAGCACGTGGGCATCATGCGCCGCCGTCCAGTGACCTCCGCCGACGGCAATTTGATGGGTCTGTTCGGTTTTCAGTCTTTAGCAGGTTCTTGGTCTTCTTTTATATCGATTATGACCAGAAGTCGAGTTTCTTCGTTCTCCAATTAGCTTTAGTCCATCGACTACTACAGTACGTTGTTAACCCAGTTTCCTATTAGTTTCTGATATGGTCAGTTGTCAGCAATCAGAAACATGTCCAGCCTAATTTCTAGAGGCTCTCTTGCACTATGATCAAGGAAAGCTCAGCAAGCAACAATTCCAATCGGTCTGCCCATGCAATACAGCCCAGTTAACAAGCAAAAAGTGGTCGTGGTGGTGGTCGTGGAGGGCTTAGTAGCCGTGGTGATCGTGGCAGCAAAGGTGGACATGGTAGAGTTTCACGTTTGCACTACACCTATTGTGAGAGACATGGACATGAGGAAGAGACTTGTTGGGACAAGTATTCGGCCTCGCGGACAACGCATTTTGCATCACATGAGAAGTCATCTCCAGCTGCAACCCCGTAGCAGTTTGTCACTGTGTCTTAGGAAGAGTACACTAAGTACTTGCAGTATCAGTCCGCACAATAGGCTTCCACTTCTTCTATGGCTTCTGTTGTCCATTAAGGTAACCCAATAGCTTCTTGTTCCTCTAACCATCCTAAAAACCAATCATGGGTATTGGATTCTGGTGCAACTAATCACATTTTAGGTAAAATAACTAATTTTGACCATATCTCTCCTTTACCTTTATCTCATAATAAACTCACTGTCATAGATGGATCCACCACCAACATTAAAGGTGTTGGACCCACCCATCCTTGTCATTCTCTCACTCTACCATCTACTTTCTTTGTTCCAAACTTTCCTTTCAACTTTACGTCTATAAGTAAATTAACCAAACAACTAAATTGCTCAGTTTATTAGTTTATTTCTTTTCTAATTGTGTCATTATCCAGGAATTCAGGAGCAGGAAGACGATTGGAGAATGACATGAATCAAATGGAATGTACTACTTTGATGGGTTGCAGGGTTGCAGCCGTCAATTGCTTGTCATGCATTGGTCTCACCTCACTTAATTCATAGTCGTTTGGGTCATCCATATTTAAAAAACCTCAAGAAACTTATCCCAAATCTAGGTTCAGTCTCTAGTTTAGATTGTGAGTCAGGTCAACCAGGGAAGCATCATCTTGTTCCCTACTTTACTTGAGTCAATAAAAGGGTCGAAAAATCATTCAAGCTAGTTCATACAGATATTTGAGGTCCAAGTCATGTCAAGTCCCAGTTAGGTTTTCAATATTTTGTAATCTTTGTTGATGACTTTTCTCGAATGACTTGGTTGCTCTTAATGAAAGATCGTTCAGAGCTATTCTCTATCTTTTGTTCCCTTTGGGTTGAAATTCAAAATCAATTTAATTCCTAAATTAATATCATTCGTAGTGACAATAGTAAAGAATATTTTTCTAACTCAATGTCTAGCTAGATGCAACAGTGGGGAATTATGTATAAATCTTCTTGTCCAAAGACTTCTTAACAAAACGAAGTGGCTAAAAGGAAAATCCAACACATTGTTGAAACAACTCGCACCCTCTTAATCCACATGAATGTTCCCAAAAGCTTTTGGGGCAGTGCTGTCCTCACTGCATGTTTCTTTATAAATTAGACACTTTCCTCAATTTTGTCAGGTAAAATCTCATTCTCTGTTTTCTTTCCCTATCAAGCTCCTTTTTCAATTGTACCTCAAATATTTTTTGCTGTGTTTGCTTTGTTCATCAACATCAGTCTGGCACAGACAAATTAGATCCCAAAGCCTTAAAATGTATCTTTCTTTGTTACTCCCGTCTATGGAAGCGATACAAATGTTTGTCTTTCATTGAATTGGTTCCTTGTTTTTGCTTATGTTACATTCTTTGAAACCACAACTTATTTTTCTGACACTTAATCTGTGCCTATTGATAGTGATACTAACAACTATTTGCCTTTACCCTTTGTGCCTACTCAAATAACCCCCAAGAATGATGCTTCAGACACTAATCCTACACCTTTAAAGCACATTCTTGATATTGATCCCCCACCGTTAGAACATTTGTCTCGACCTAACCTATAAGTTTATTCTCGGCGTCCTCGAATTAAAGTACCAACAAGTGATTCATGCTCATTACCATCATCCTCTCCATCTTCAAATCCAAAGGATGATTTAGATCTTCCAATTGTGCTTCACAAAGGGAAAAGGTCTTGTACTTCTCACCCTATCTCCAACTTTGTTTCTTATGATTCTCTATCACCATCATACTCTGCATTTGTATCCACCTTGTCTTCTATACCCTTACCTAAGTTTGTTTCAGAAGCCATTTTTTATCCTCCATGGAAGTAAGCTATGGAAGAAAAAATGTCAGATTTGCGTGCTAATAACACGGGGCACTTGGTTTTCTTCCACATGGTCAGATTGTTGTAGGTTGGCGCTAGGTGTTTACTATAGGTCCATCCTAATTGTTCAATTGATCGATTAAAAGCCTGTCTGGTAGCAAAAGGGTATACTCAGATTTATGGCATAGACTATTTTGATCAAGGTTATTAAAAGCACGCTTTAGCGCGCTAAAAGCACGAGGCGCATAGCGTTATGACTCTCACGCTTTTCACGATGAAAGCGACGCGTCTTTTAAAAAGAGCGCTTTAAGCGCCCGAAGCGCGCGCTTTGTCCATGGTGCAAAGCGTCGCTGTAGTTAAGTTTATTTTTTTAAAAAAAAAAAAAAAGATAAAATAATTTTATCTAAACTTACACTTAAAGAAAGCGGCGGCGGGTTGAAAAAATAAGAAATTAGGGTTGAATTGAAACATACGTGAGTTGAAAGAATTAAAGAGGGGGAGAGAAACAAAAAAAAGATGAAACAAAGAGTAGGAATAAAAAACTGATTATGATTTTGATGGCTTTGCTAGTTTTCAGGATGATGACAGTTGATCTTTGAGTATTCTGAGACTTGGGATTTAGAGTATTTGGTTTTACTATTTTTCTATAAATTGTTATTACTACTTTGGTACATTATGTGGATGTGTTTGTGTCTTTTTATAGATATTAAACATATTTAGTAGTTTATTTTGGTATTTTTATGTATCTAATTAGCTAGTTACATATCCTAGAATTTATCTCTACAGGAGCGCCTTACTTCATTAAAGCCCTCGCTTTTGCTTTGCGCTTTGGAACCCTTATCGCTATAGTGCGCTTTTCGCTTTTGAAAACCTTGATTCTGATACTCTCTCTACTAGCCAAATTGACATCTGTTCGTGCCCTCATTGCATTGGGTACTACATATACATGGCCTTTACATCAACTGGATGTTAAAAATACCTTTCTTCATGGAGATCTTGAGGAAACTATCTACATAGTGCAACCACCAGGGTTTGTTGCTCAGGAGGAGGCTGATCGTGTATGTCACCTAAATAGGTCATTGTATGGTTTGAAACAGTTGCCACGGGCATGATTTGGTCATTTCAATTAGGTTGTTATGGAATTTGGTTTGCAGCAATGTTGCGTGCATCATTTTGTTTTTTATCGCCACTCTAAAGCTAGTAAAATCCTCTTGATCGTTTATATTGATGATATTGTTATCATTGGTGATGATGCAACTGGTATTCAATCCTTGAAGAGTTTTCTGTAAACCAAATTTCAAACAAAAGAACTTGGTTCATTGTGATATTTCTTGGGGATTAAGGTAGCATGGTCCAAGATAGGAATGTCTTTCTTAGAGAAAGGATGTTCCCGACCTTTTGGAAGAAACTAGCTTCCTAAGAACTAAACTGGTTGACAATCCTATGGAGCCAAACGTTAAGCTTGATGTAGATAAAAGGGGAATATTTGGAAGATCTTACCAAGTATCAAAGACTTGTTGGCAAATTGAATTATTTAATTGTTACTCATCTAGATATTTCATTTACTATGAGTGTAGTGAGTCAATTCATGGACTCTCTTTGTACAAGCCATTGGGATGCAGTAGTTAGAATTTTGAGATATCTCAAAGTTGCACTAGGTTAAGGTATCTGTTACCAAAATCATGGTCGTACTCAGATTCAGGGATACATAGATGCAGATTGAGCAAGCTCCTATGATCGATGGTCTACTTTAAGCTATTGTGCATTCATAAGAGGTGTTAAGTAGGAAAATCCCACATGACCAAGAAAAGGGGTTAAGTTAATGTTTTATATAGTGATAAGGCCTCTCCACCGATTGCCAATTGGTTTTAGGTTAGAACGCTTTAACATAGTATCAGAGCAGGTTCAAAATTGCCCCAACCATTGCCGAAAATAACCCACATGATAGAGCCTACACGTGAGGAGGGGTGTTAAGTAGGAAAATCCCACATGGCCAAGAAAATGGGTTAAGTTAACGTTTTATATAGTGATGATGCCTCTCTACCTATTGCCAATTGATTTTAGGTTGGACGCTTTAACAAGAGAAAACCGGGTGTCCTACAAAAGCAAGAAACAGAGTATTGTCACAAGGTCAAGTGCTGAATCCGAGTATAGGGCGATGGCGTATACTACATGTGAGCTAGTTTGGTTAAGGCATCTTATCATGGACATTGGTTTCGCACACTCGTCTCCCATGGAATTAATGTGTCTTCCATGGAATTAATATGTGATAATCAAACAGTTATTCATATTGCGTCTAATCCCGTCTTCCATGAGAGAACCAAATATATCGAAGTTGACTGACACTTTGTTCGTGAGAAGCTTCAAGAAAGCTTGATCAAGATCCGTATGTCAAATCAGAAGATCAACTTGCTAACTTACTCACTAAAACTTTAGGAGGGTCTAAAGTAAGGTCTATATATGACAAGCTCGGAGCTTATAATATGTATGCTCCAACTTGAGAAAAGAGTGTTAAGGAAAGTCGCGTATTTTAGGAACGTAATATTCTCTATTTATTCCTAGGGATTTGCTTCTCTTTATTCCTAGGGATTTATTTCCTTGTATTCAACATTCATCTATTATATAAAGGGTATTTTGAGGGTCTTGTCATTATCAAGCCCTCAATTTCTCCTCCTAATATTCTCTAACAGTTAGAATCATGCCTTTATATCACAAAGTAGAATCAAGACGGGGACAATCCAACACCATTGCAAGACAGGCTGAACCCATAATGTTCAAAAAATTTAAAAGAGCAATTACCGGATTGTAGAACCTCTGTTTTGAGAACCCACTGTCAACAACATACACAACTCCCTGCATGAATATATGTACAAGGGTCAAGGGTCAAAACATTACGGAACACCTGCTTGAAGCAAAATAGATAATGTCGAAAATGAGTAGAACAAATTCACAATGCAGATACCTAACCTCCAGTGTTAATGAAGTCTCTGCTATATTTGTTGATATCACTACTTTCCTATAATTTCTCGGTGTTGCAGAGAAAATCAGTTCCTGAAAAAGGTATGACACAAATCAGAACCCTGATAGAAGGAACTCTCAAAATTAAGCTTATGGAAAGGAACTGCACGGTGCATCTATAACCTGTTCAGAACGAGAGAGTCCTGAGTACAGAGGCAAAACCATCAGCCCTGAAAAGAAAATTATCAGCATCAGATACAACAAAAGAATGCAATGAAATCTATCAAAAAAAACTCATTATTCAACTTATGTTGATAAATATTTCAGTTCTGCAGTCATCAAACTGCAGCACTAGGTATCAATGTCCATGCTAATGTCACTCAGCTGTGTTTGCACCAGATTTCCTTTAGGAAATCACAGTACAGTGTTTGAACCAGGCTCTTGGGTGGGGAAGGGAGCTTGTCGTGGCATTGTGTTGTGACCTACCAAGCTATGGTATCAAAAGAGAACGAGAGAGAGAGAGAGAGAGAGAGAGAAGGAGGAGGAGGAGGAGGAGGAGGAGGAGTTATCAATGGACATGAACTCGCTTAGGATTTCCTCCTCCGTATAGGAGTCAAAAGTGCTCACTTCTAGAATTTCAACCTACCACCTACATAAGACAGCATCAAATTTTTATTAAGGGACATCTTCTACCGGGTCATAGTATTCTTGTTATGTACGTAAAATGTTTCCTTATCTAGCAGAAGATTTGCCGGAACTAAACCATAATGCAGATATGTTACTCTGTCTTGTAAGACCATGAACACAAACAAAGAGAACTTCAGTGCATAGTGATCTCACAAGCTTCTAAAGATTATATGCCAGAAAAAGATGAGTCCAAAATATCTGATACTATACCAGATTTCTTCCGGCTGCCTTGAGTCTCTTCAGTGAGCAATTTGACAGCAGCATCAATGTCATCTTGACCAGTCAGAAACACCAAAATATCTCCCGCTGGTTCCTACCAGGGGATAAAACCAATAGAAACCAATCACCTAAAAACATCAACGGTCAACTGAAAAAGACCGGGCAGAAGAAACAATTAAAAGGAGCACCTGATCATGAATTAAGAGCACAGTTGAGACAGCAGCCCGCAAATAGTCCTGGACAGGCTCCTCCACATAATGAACTTGAACATTATATCCTCTTCCCTGCAATTGGGGAGATTAGAAGATAAGTATAAATATTTTACTCCAAATTCCTATCTCATATCAAAAGAACAAGCCAACATCCAAAATGACAATCTGGCATGTCCTTTCACAGCAAACTCACGCATCTAGACCTACAACTATGTACAAGTACATGTATAGACCCATATAACACACATTCACACTCCCACTGTACCAAATTCCTTTTTCCTTTTTTTTTTCTGTGTCGAGAAAGAGAGAAGGGATGTGAGAGAGTGACGTATGTGTTTGGCAAGAGAGAGAGAGAAGGAAATGTACTAGCAGCAGAAGTACCTCAACTGAAAGAATTGCAGGCTCCCTCTTTGGTACTGTCCCTCCATTTTCCATTGTTTGACGCCTTTTGCTAGTTTACAGAAAAGACAAGAACAGATAAGTGACATTGAATTTTTTAGGTCTTATACAGTAATAGTGTAAATTGGGTATTGAAACAAAATGATAGGCACCTGGGGAGGAAAAACTTGGACATTTTTTTGGCTTCAATTGTAGCAGAGGATATAATCAAGCGCAGTTCAGGACGTCGTTTTTGAATCTGCAATTTCCACAGGCAGAAACACCTTATACAAGTTGGAAGAAGCTTAATTTTTCTTTTTCCAACAGAATTGCTTATGTACAGATATTATACCTTCTTCAAAAGACCCAGCAAGATATCAGTTGCAATAGACCTTTCATGAGCCTCATCAACCATAATGACACTGTCACAGTCAAAGATAAGAGGAAAAGAATAAAGAAAGCTTTCCAGAATGTAAAAATCAATAAGCCTACAACACAGTAGGGAAGATTCATTTAAAATATGAAACTACACTTGAACTAGAAAGGTAAAATACGTACTTTTTTTATTAAACTACTGGTTATAAAATTTATAAGCTATCTCCCATGATAGATGATCATGTGCACCAATTAGTAAAAAACATTAAACCATTGCCAATTAAAATAAAGCAGCTTATCATCATAGCAGGAATTTTCAAAGAGAATTAGAGATCAGGATACAGGAAAGCTTGCTCAAGGTCATCTTAAGGATCTGCCAAATGGTACAGGTAGGCAGAGGTGCTTCATGGTTTCTAGAATTTCTGTCCATACCTGTACTTGGTCAAAAGAGGATCATCCATCATCTCTCTAAGAAGTACACCATCCGTGAGAAACTTTATCCTGGTAGCATCCTGCACTGTCAAGCATGACCACCCTCAGAACCCATGAAAATTTGCATGAACTGACAAACGATGCCTAATTATTATACTTATGTCCAAGCATACAAACAGAATCCACCATCCACAAATTATTCTCTGCCAAAATTTAAGTACAAATACATTTGAATGAGAAATCAATCAACTAGTGTAGAACTCACTGGATCTGAAACATCTTCGAATCGTATTGTGTAGCCAACCTCTTCTCCTAGCTTCACAGACATTTCTTCAGCCACCCTTGACGCAACTGCCTGTGCATCAGTCAAGGGCATATGTTAGAACAAACTGAAAGAAATTGCCCCCCACGCACAAAACTGAAAAGGGACCTCAGCATAAACTACCTGAACAGCTAGCCGTCTGGGTTGGGTGCAAGCTATGACTCGCCCACCATCAGCCCAACCAGCTTCTTTAAGGTACTGCAATTTAAGGAGAGAAAGATGAACCCAAAAGCAAAAGAGACATATGTCTACAAGAATACATAAAACAAAAAATGGAAAAATTCACCAATGTAGTATTACAAATTCACAAAAACCATCTTCATCCTAAAGAAAGCCCACCAAAATCCTCCATTCGAAAAAAAGACGAGGGAAAAATTTTTCAAAACAGAAAAATTAGAAAAAAAAAAAAAAACCTGTGGAATCTGAGTGGTTTTGCCGCTGCCCGTTTCGCCAACAACGACAGTGGTGGCATGAGTCTCCACCAAGTAGAGAATGGCTGTTTTATACTTGTAAATAGGCAGCCTCTGCCTCTGCTTTTCAAGACTCGCGTACCCAAATCTGGAAACACGTAAATGTGTAGACAGATGAGTGATCAACATTCGAGAAAACAAAGACAAATATTGGACAATTTGGAAAGAAGAGAAGCACCCAGATGAAGAAGTAGCAAGAGAGGAAGATAAGAAGAGGACGCCGCCTTCTTCGTCGTCGAGAAGACGAGGCTCAGGCTTCTCAGCGCCTGGCTTCCAGAACTGCGTCTTCGACATTAGACTATTCAGCTGAGCTGTCAAAACTTCCTGAATCTTGCCCGCTTTGTTTTGCGTTTGATTCAGTTGCGGCTTTATGGTTTCTTCGTTACCAGGCTTTACAGGCCCAAACTTTAGTCCATCACCTTATGTGGACTGAGATTGCTTGAAACTTCTTCAAAACACTACTCGTGCGAGGTTTGAATGACCCGCATGTTTTTCGCACGAACTTAATTCAATAAATTTAATATTATAATAAATTTTTATTATAAATAAGTAAAAAGTTTTCACTTAAAAATTTACATTAATCAATTAAAATTTTTTATTATTTCAATTTTGAGTTGGGATTTCTTTACATTATATTTTTATAATTAAAATGATTAGTTATGATCGAAACATAATATCGTGAAATAAAAAATTTTTTGTGCTTTGAATCTATACATATTTTCTTTGTTATTAAAAAATAATTTACTAAAACTTTTCATCTCTTATTAATTCAAACTCCAATTTTTAATATTAATGAAAAATTTATCTAGAAAAATTTACTTTAAATTTCAGTAATTATGAACCAAGTTATTTTAGTTAACTATAGATCTTAAAGTAAATAATTGATGCTACAAAATTCAATTATCAATACTGAAAAAAATTATCAAACCCCAAAACTATATTTAACTTATCTCAATCAATTGATGGTTTAACTATTAACTTAATAAAAATAAAAAAATGAATTAATTCAAATTAACCAGAACCATAGTCAAAATTAGGTAAATTATAATGAATAAAGTTTCATTTCATAAAACAATAATAAATAAAGATAACAAAAAAAGTTTGGACCAAGCAAAAAATTGAAAAAAATTTATGTATTAAAGGTTTAATAATTGATTTAATAAAGTCAAAAATATTATTTAACTAATAAACTATGGTGACTAATGTCTTAGTTTAAAATATAGTATATAAAAAACAACAACAAAAATTTGGGGACCAAGAAAGTAGAGCAAATAGAAAAAATCTAGTTCAATAGTTCTTAAATTTGTGGACCAAAATGGAATACGGATGGAACTTGGGGACTAACTTCTTAAATAGTGAAAATTCAGATATTGAAATCAAGTTTTAACCAAAACAAAATATGAAACAGACTAAAAATAGGAAATTGCAACACATGCTCTCAAAAAGGTGAATGTCTTGTGAAAGGGGATCAAACTTAAAAAAAAAGTCATTGGCATCCAAGAAAAGAGGGGGAAAAAAGGCACTATTAATGTACAATGGAATTCACTATAGATGAATAGTACAAACGTTGGCCTTTTTCAGAAATAAGTAAGGTATGTGAAGACCTGTATAATAATACAAGTCATTGACAGTACAATATAAAAAGATAAGACATACTTGATTGGGAATTTATCATAAAATCATATTGTATATCCCAATCAAGTACTTTCCATAAAAAGAGAATTTAATATGGTTGATAAAAGCATGTCTCTCATTTTCATTTAAGGCTCTATCATTTTAAATTTAAATAAAAAATTTAATTTTTTTTCTAAAGTTTCCAACAGATTGTAAAAATTGGGGACCACTATGGCAAAATTGTTATATTAAAGGACCAAAAGGGGGATTTGAACATTCTAACATGGAAATGTTTATGGGCAAATGTACCTTCAGTCCCTGTATTATTGGTTTCTTCAAGTAACAGTCCCCATATTTATTATCTGCATATCTTACCAACATCAACAAACAGCTTTCACCCCATTTGGTGACACTAGGAAAAAGTGGGGGATCAGTATGGTAGACGTGAAATATTTAGGGACCAAAAAAGAAGTTTTACCACAAAATTGAAAAAAGCAAAAAAAAATTGGCGGCAAAGAGTACTATTTAACTTTTCCTTTTTAGAATATAGTATAATATCTTTTTTCATTTTTTCTTTATTTTGGTTGGGCTCCAAAAATTTACAGCTTGATAGCCGAAGGACTATCGTCTCTCTCACCCCGTGCCTCCTGCTGAAAACAAGGTAACCGGAGAGCTTAATGTCACCCGAAAGAGGCACTGTCATTGACTTCGGAAGGAGCAAAGTCAAGACGTGTCGAACTCGGGACTTCGACTAATATCTCAGGAACTCCAAAAACGTTACCAGCTCCTTCGGGGGACCAAACAGATCGCCTTCGGGACAGAGGCCCTTACAAGCAAGAGAGAATCCTCCGAAGGTAGAACCACCGAACTAAAGGACTCCCCGAACTACGAGCATAACTCCCGAAGAAGGGCGTCCATACCAAAGGACGGCCTCGCCCAGAGGACCTCAGGAGTACGGCATGAGCATTTAAGGAGCCTCTGACATGTCGCCCACAGGCATTACATGCCGCCCCAAACGGCTGTCTGACACGCCGACGCCGTCCAGGTCTTGTCACGACCTGTCTCGGTTCAAGGCTCAAGGAGCCTGCCACCGGCTACTTGTCCCCTACGCCCAGAAACTCAGAGAACATCCGACCGAACACGTGTCGTCATCTGAACGGGCTAGGCACTTCTATAAATACCAGGGAACAGACCCTGGCAAACGGTTCGACTCCTCCTCCTTGAGAAGACACAAACAAGCAAGGCCACAAAAACCTTTAGTGCTCCCCCTTCACCTTTTCAAGACACTGACTTGGGCGTCGGAGGCTCCTCCCCGGAAAAACACTCCGGGGACCTCCTAACCCTCTATTCTGAGCTTTTCAGGCACGCCCCTCTGGGAAATCTGGGCTCCAGGCGTTCTCCCTCTCAGGAAGTCCCTCCGAAAGTCACAATGTCATTTAACGAGGATGCCTCGGGGCATCATTTGGCGCCGTCTGTGGGAAAGCACTCTAAGGTCGCCGTTGTTGAAACTCGGCGTTCAAAGGACAAGGGACTCCCGAAGTCCCCGTCCGCGCCTGAAACTCAACCGGCCACTGAGCAAACCCTTCCAGGGACTTCTACGCCGGAGGAAGAGCATCCTCTGGTCATAACCATGAGTTTCCTGCGCGACGTTCAACGTTCTATTGTGCCTGAAATGACACAGCAGATAGACCGAAGGTGGTCGCAACAGACTCAGGCCCAAAGGCCTCCCTCGCCAGCACGCCCTCGAGAGAGAAGCCCCAAACCAATCCGCCAGAGAGGAAGCGGAGATCCGCGTGAGGAGTCTTCAACGGAAAATATGCCCCTTGGGGCACGACTTACAAAACGAGCTAAGTCCAGGCGACCCGAAGTCCCACACCGAAGGAGCTCGTCGCCTGAGGCGAGGTCCCTGTCCCCCCAACGCCGAACTCGCTCCCCGAAGAGATGCCGGCAATCTCCCTTCCCAGAGGAAGAACCTAGTGCCACGATCCTTATGGAGAGGATACTAGCAAGACTAGACAGGGTAGAAAAACAGGTAGCCCGTAAGCCCGTTTGGGCTAGGCTGTCTGAAACCTTTTGTGGGGATGAGTCCCCGTTCACTCAAGCCATAGTTGAGGCTGCCATGCCTGGCGACTTCAGAGTACCTCGACTCGAAACTTATGATGGTCGTACTGATCCACAGGCCCATCTGACTAAGTACAGACGCAGCATGATGATGCACGGTACCGACGACGCTACCTTGTGCAAATGTTTCGAGGTCACCCTCACAGGACCAGCAACTGCGTGGTATAATTCATTAGCTCCAGGAACCATCACAGAATTCCAGGAGTTATCCACGGCCTTTACGCAGCAATTTATTGGAAGTCGGCCAACGGCGAAGATGCCTGTCCAAATGTTCGACATAGCGCAAAGAAATGGAGAAACCATCCGCGACTATGTCGAGAGGTTCAACAGAGAAGCCTTGAGCGTCCCAGACTTTCGGCCCGAAATACGCATTCTCACCATGACGCGGGGCCTTCGGAGAGACTCACAGCTGTTTTACGAGTTCTCCAAAGACCCCCCGGACACACTTGGCGAATTTTACTGAAGGGCCGAACAGCACATGACGGCCGAAGAACTGAGAATGGGTGGACCGAAGTCCGATCACACCCGGGCCGAAGGGTCCAACCAGCAAACCCGGTACCCAACCGAACAAGCAGGCCGACCTCGGAGGATGAGGGGAAGGAAACCCCCAATTTTCACACCTCTGAACACCACAAGGACCAACATCCTCATGACAATGGAAAGGCAGGGGACTCAGATTCAGCGGCCAAGAGCCATGACCGTTGATAATAAGAAGAACATGAAGAAATTTTGCCAGTTTCACCGCGACCACGGCCACGACACCGAAAACTGCTTTCAATTGAAGAAGTATATAGAGTCGCTAATAAAACTGGGCCAACTCCGGCGTTATCTGCGGATGCCCTCCCCGAAAGGGAAAAAGGAAGAGGAAGGAAAGACGGAGGATGAGGACTACGACTCCGACAGGCGGAGGAACCGAAGCCCAAAAAGGCTCCTTCCACCTCCGGCAGGAATAATACAAACAATCACGACAGGGCTTCCATCATCGGAAAGAAAGAGGAAGGCCAGAGAAATAGCAGTCATGGAATATCCGGCCCGCAAGGATGGTTCCGCCATCATCTTTTCCCATGACGATTCGCTGTTGATCATGGTGAGGATAGGAAATTGGGATGTCAAGAGAGTGTTGCTTGACGATGGATCAAACACCGACGTCCTGTTTTCACACTTACTGCCGAACTTGGGCATATCCAGCAGTGACCTCAAGCTCGTTACCTCACCTACTTTCGGGGTAGGACCATCCGAACTGCCTGTCCTCGGATGGATCGATCTCCCCTTAATACTGAAAGGGACTTCGGTAGATGGGACTACCGAATTATTCACCTCCACAATGGCGAGGTTCATTGTCATGGATGTCCCTTCATCGTACAACGTCATCCTTGGAAGACAGACACAGGGAAATCTGCACATTCGCCCTGATGTGAAGTACTTAACTGTCACTTTCACCACCAAGGATGGAGATGCAGAAATCTTCATAGATCAGGGGGAAGTGAGGAAGGTGTTCGTCAGGGCACGAAAAGCTCCGGCAAACAACTTCGCACAAACAATGAAGGCAAAGGCACCAAAAGAGGACAAGGCAGAAGATCCCGCGAAAGTGGAAATGGAAAAAGTAGAACTTGTCCCAGGCCAAAGTACCCGAATAGGGAAGAACTTGGCCGAAGGTGACAAGAAAAAACTTGTATCTTTTCTGCTGATAAATAAAGACCTATTTACCTACTTACCGAAAGATATCCTAGGGATAAACCCTAGCATAATACAGCATAGCCTTAGAGTAAGTCCGGAAGCAAAACCTGTCCGGCAAAAGAAACGAGGCATCTTAGCCCATAAAAGTGACTTTGTCAAAACGGAAGTCCATACAGCATAGCCTTAGAGTAAGTCCAGAAGCAAAACCTGTCCGGCAAAAGAAACGAGGCATCTCAGCCCATAAAAGTGACTTTGTCAAAATGGAAGTCCAACGCCTGTTGAACGCTGATGTCATCAGGGAGGTCAAGTACCCCGAATGGTTAAGCAACATGGTTATTGCCACAAAAGAAGGAAGCAGTAAGCTCCGGATGTGCATCGACTTCAGAAACTTGAACGATGCTTGCCCGAAAGACTCATATCCTCTCCCACCGATAGATCAATTGGTACACTCAACCGCCGAATTTGGGCTCCTAAGTTTCTTAGACGCCTTCAGCGGATATCATCAAATAAGGATGGACCCCGAAGATGAGGAGAAAACTGCCTTCATCACCGAGGGGGGAACGTACTATTATGTCAGAATGCCCTTCAGGCTCAAGAATGCAAGAACTACCTACCAGAGGTTGATGAGTAAGGTCTTTAACGACCAAATAAGGAGGAATATGGAAGTCTACGTCGATGACATGATAGTCAAAAGCAAGCTGCCTAGCGACCACGTCGCAGACCTAAAGGAAACTTTCCACCAGCTCAGAACCTTCGGGATCCGCCTTAACCCTGAGAAGTGCATCTTCGGTGTAACCTCGGGAAAGTTTCTTGGGTACATGGTGTCAGAAAGAGGCATTGATGCTAACCCAGAAAAGATTAAGGCTCTACTTGAATTTTGAACTCCCATCACAATAAAATATGTACAAAGACTCACTGGAAGGATAACCTCTCTTAGCAGGTTTATATTCAGGTATGGAGACCGATGCCGAGCATTCTTCAAAGTGCTCACAAAGGCAGCCAAAAAGAAAGGCAACCTCGGGAGTGGTGATCACCCTTGGAATGAGGACTGCCAAAATGCCTGGGAAGAACTCAAAGTCTATCTAGCCCGCCTGCCCACTCTGCGGCAACCCCGTGAGGGAGAGCCCCTTGTGTTATACCTCGCCGTCATAGAAAAAGCAGTGAGTTCGGTCCTTGTAAAAAAGGAAGGGCCGAAGCAATGGCCGGTCTATTATGTAAGCAAGTCTCTGCATGGCGCCGAAGTCAGATATCCTTTGTTGCAAAAAGCTATATATGCCTTAGTACTAGCAGGAAGAAGGCTGCGACCATACTTTCAGGCTCACCCTATCATCGTCCGAAGCAGTCTACCCCTGCGCGATGTCATGAGAAAGGTTGATTATTCGGGAAGGCTTTCCAAATGGTGTATAGAGCTTGGCGAACACAAAATCACTTATGAACCTCGAAGAGCCATAAAAGTTCAAACCCTGGCAGACTTCATTGCCGAAGTACCCACCATCGAGGACAGCCATCCGGATCCAAACAAAAGTGAGCCAGAGTGGACTTTGTATGTTGACGGAGCCTCGGGGTCCGAACACCAGGGAGCGGGGGTAGTTATCAGAGGTCCCGAAGGCCTAGGGGTAATAAAGGCTATCAAGTTCAGCTTTCACGTCACCAACAATGTGGCTAAGTATGAAGCCCTCATAGCAGGATTGCGCCTAGCCAGAAAAATTGGCGTGAGAAATCTAAAGGCCCACAGCGATTCCCAACTGATAGTTCGGCAAACAGCAGGGGACTATGGGATGAAGGATCCAACCTTAGCAAAATACCATGAATTGGTAGCAAAGCTCATTCAGGAGTTCGACACAGTAAAAATTGAAAACATACCGCGACGGGATAATGTCGAAGCAGACTGCTTGGCAAAGTCGAAAACATGCACCGAAGTACTAAACAGCCCAATCATTGCAATACTGAGCATAGCAACTTCGGGAAAAAGCTGGAAGGACCCAATAAAGAGGTATATCGCAGACAATGTACTCCCCAAAGACCTTGGCGAAGCCGCGAAAATTTGAAGGTGCTCCGGTCGATTATTCCTAATTGGCGAAGAGTTGTATCGGCAGGGATATGCAAATCCATTACAGAGATGCGTTGGCGAAGAGGATACTAAAGTGATCCTCGAAGAAGTTCACGAAGGCGCTTGTGGTTCACACATTGGAACCGACGCCTTGGCAGCAGTAATACTTCGCCAAGGGTACTTTTGGCCTACCCTAAGAAAGGACGCTAGGCAATTCGTTCAGAAATGTGGTAGTTGCCAAAGACATGCGAATATCCAAAGGACACCCTCGGAAATGGTGACTTCGGCTGACTATCCCTGGCCCTTCGCAGTTTGGGGCATAGACCTCATAGAACCGCTCCCAACGGCACATGGGGGCATGAAGTTCTGTGTGGTAGCGATAGATTATTTCTCCAAATGGGTCGAGACAGAACCCTTGGCTACTATCTCGGCAAAAGAAGTGCAGAAGTTCGTATGGAAGAATATCGTGTGCAGATTTGGCATACCAAGGGTACTAGTAGCTGATAACGGATCCCAGTTTATAGACAAAGGATTATAAGAATTTATCAGCGACCTCGGGATAAAAATGCACTTCGCCCCAGTAGCTCACCCCCAAAGCAATTGGCAGGTAGAAGTATCTAACAGGACCATAAAAGACGGTTTGAAAAAGAGACTGGGGGAAGCAAAAGGGAAATGGCCAGGAGAGCTCCAAAGCGTATTATGGAGCTACCGAACAACACCCCGAAGAGCCACAGGGGAAACGCCTTTTTCACTCGTTTTCGGTACAGAGGCCATCATCCCAATCGAGGTAGTGCGACCATCGATACGAGTGCAAGTATTTGATGAAAGTGGAAATGACCTCGGACTAAGAACCAAGCTCGACCTCGTCGGTGAACACAGGGAAATAGCCGAGCTGAGAAGAAAAGCTTTTCAGCAAAGAATGGCCGCGGCTATAAACTTGCGCGCCAAGCCAAAGGGAATAAAGAAAGGAGACCTCGTTCTCCGAAAGGCTGAATTCGGACCACGAAGGCCATCCTACGGGGTATTTCGCGCAAAGTGGGAAGGTCCTTATCTGGTTCGTGCCGAAGTACGAAAAGGGGTGTACAAACTCGGCAATGCCGAAGGCGTAGAATTAAAAAATACTTGGCATTCGGATGCCTTGAAAAAATTCTATGCTTAGGATCTCGCGGGAGAGTTGTATTGTATAAATTAGAAAAATATTCTAAGTACAAAAGTTTCTTAGAAAAATTCTTAAGTATAAATTATACAAGCCAGAATTCCGCGAAGGCGATCGCCGTAATAAGCACAGATTTGATTTTTCGAAGTCTTTTGAGCAAACATGTTCGGGGCAACGGGAAATGAAAAATCTCACAAAAAGACTTAGCCAGAAAAGAATCTTTATTAAGGACGAATCTGCTTACAGAAAAGAAAGATTGCCAAAAGAAGAAGTACAAAAAAGAAGGAAAAGAAGGCAAAGGGCCCTAAAACAAACTAAGGGATCTCGGCGTCCCGAGAGCCACTAACTCCTGCGTCCTTCTCCACTACCTTCGGCGCCGGGAGCGAAAGGGGCAAGTTCAAGTGTTCAATATTTGACCAAGCCCACCAAGGTCCCTCGGGAATGTTTAAGGCCTTCAAGAAAGAAAGGTCCAGATCTGGAAACTTCTGCAGGACCTGGTGCCGAACAAGGCAGAAGCCATCCTGAAAACCGACTTTGGTCATCTGGTCGGACTTATCCTTCTCGACACCAAGGGCGTCAAGGTCCTTCTTCAGATCCGTGACCTTCTTCTTCAATGCCTTCATCTTCTTCTTCTCCGGCTCCTTCTTCAAAGCATCGACCTCGGCTTGAAGCGCGGCCTTCTCAGCAAGCGCCTTCGCCAGGAGAACCTCAGACTCTGACTTCTCCTTTTGATAGGCTTCATTCGCTGAAATCAGCTCCGCCACTTGGGAGCCGAGGTCAGAAATCTTCTGGGAGGATTCCTTCACAAGTCATTCTTTTTCCTTCAGGAACCCCTCCCGAACGGTGGCAATCTCCTTTTCTGTAGCTTGAGCCAGCTGCGTGTTTTGGGCAGCTAATTCCGAGCACGTGGCCTTAGTTTTTTCTATAACCTCTAAGGCCGAGGCTCGGAACGCTGTCTGCCTCGCCACCCAAACTCTGAGGAAACCAGCGTACCCCAGCAGTTGCAAAAAAAAAAAAAAAAAAAGAGGCAAAATCAGTAAGGCAAAAGAGAAAAGAGAGAGCCAAACACTTGGAAAAAATCCAAAAAAAAAGAAAAGAAGAAAGAAAGGCGCAAAACATACATGGGCAGCGTGCTCGGAAAGTTTCGCGGCCAGGGAATCATCGCCCGGGTGAGCCTCCGCGATAGCCCTGAAGGAGGCTTCAGTAAGCATCCCCTTCGAGATCTCTTTAGCCATTTGTTAGCAGTCTCCGGAGTACAAATTCATGTCCTCTGTAAACGACCAGAAAGGCTCATTTGGGATCTTCCCATTCGGGATACGGGCATCCCGAAGGGCTCGCTTCCGGGCGTGCTCGGCTGCCCAACCCGGAGTAAGTAACTCCCCTGCACGGCAAAACAAGAAGCTGGTCAAGGCAAGTAAATTTCAAAGTTCAAAAAAGTAAAGGCATCACAGTTGGTCTGAGAAAGCAAACCTGGAGGCACCTCGGTGAAATCTTCGTCCGAGCCCTGAGTCCCCTCGGCAGAAATTTCCTTGCCTTTGCTCCTACGGCACTCCTCGGCAGAAGGGGCTTCTACCAAAGCATCCAGAAGAGTCGCCGAACGAGTGGGACTCTGAGCAGTGAGGTCAGCAGCGACCTCGGCCGGCGGGACAGTAGCAGCTTCGGGCTCTTCACCCGCCTCCTCAGAAATCTCTGGAAGAGTAGGAGGCGCATCCTTCTTCGCTCGTTTGGCCACAGATGGCCCAGCCCCAAACGATTTCCGCCTTCGGGAGACGACCTTCTTTGTCTGTTCGCCCTTCTCGGCTTGACCGAGAAAAAAGGGACTTGTAATAGGCAGCAGTGTCGTCGCCCATCTCTGAAAAAGAAAGAAGACATCAGCGTGAGTCCAAGGTGAAATTATAACAGAGGGATTCGGAGATAACTTACGCTCGTAAAAAGTTTCGTAAGTAGTTTCCTCCCGAAGGAGTTGCACCAGCCAGGAATCCTTCCCAGCGATGTCAGGAGCCGGCATTCTGAGGTCGGTCTTGTGCTTCTTCACTACCCCTAACTCCCGAAGAACCTCATCGGTCATCAGCTTCCAATTGATGGGGAAGGGGTAGAGGGAGCGCGAAGGGACCTCGGGACCCCAGTCGGAGACGGCGCATATACGTTTGTCGAAATCCGCGAATATGGAAGCCAACTCGGGAGTCAGCATTATCCTCGGATCTACGACGTCCATCTCCAGCCTTCCCCGAGCCCACTTGGTCGGAACGTGCGACCAGGCCTCCTCCATCTTCAGAAAGAAAAATTTTTGTTGCCACCTTCGCCAGCTGTCCTTGGTGGCAAAAGTAAACATATACTTTTTGCTCCCTGATCCCCGAGGTAGCATGAAGTAAAAGCCACCCTTCGGAACCACGAAGAGTTTATAGTACTGCATAAAGATGATGAAGTGGGGTTCTATTTTGAAAACGCCACACATACAGAGGAAGGCGTTAAAATAGCAGTACGAGTTCGGCGGAAGCTGATTTACGGCAATGCCATGGAATTGGCAAAAGTCACAAATCATCTTCGGAGGAGGATACCGAAGTCCGGCCTTCAGTTGAGCTTGGAAAACGGTAACCTCGTCGCCACGGTTCGAAAAGCTAAATTGGTCCGAACGTGGCAACCGGGTAACGGCGTACGAGGGAAGGAAGAACTTGGTCTTCCATTTTTCTAATTTTTTAGGAGTGGTGCAGCAAGGATGAGACAAAAGGGGTTGTCAGCTCTCGGGAATAGGCATGGTTGGCTGAAAAATGATTTCGGAAAAAGGCCAAAAACAACTTCGGGAAAGCTTAAAAAGCAAAAGGCTCTGAAAGTTGAAACCCACCAAATGTTTTGCCGAAATCTGGATTTGAAGACGCCGTCGCGAAAGGTTGCCGGAAAACACCCCGTTAAAAAGGATCGCCGAAAAAAGCGGGAGAAAACGTGAAAGCAGTTGAGAGCAAAAACAGAAGCAAAAGAGGGTTATGACGGAACAGGAGTATATATAGGCTGAGAGGCGAAGGCGAACCGGTGTCATAACTACTCTGCGAAGGCGAACAGTCGCCATAATTGCTCAGAGCGCATGAAAAGACGCGCCTGCTTTATCCGATACAGTTCCTGCCAATAGCAGGCTACCACGCGTCAGCCATTGCGCTAAAGGAGGGTCACGTCTTCTGACACTCCTACACCTGGGCGCGTCGCTCTAGACTGACACGTCTGGTTATGAGACGCGATGTGGCGCGGATCCACAAAAAGAGAGAGGTAGGTTACCTCGAAGACACCAAGAGACAGATTATGACCGAACAAGCCGGTGTCTTCAGACAAGAGGTCCATCCTCTGCAAAATTGTTATAACCAAGGCCCTGAAAGACTGCATTCAAAAGCTGATAAACCGAAGTATCTACTTCAGCTTTCCAAAAGGGGGCTTGTGATAGTCGAAGGACCATCGCCTCTCTCACCCCGTGCCTCCTGCTGAAAACAAGGTAACCGGAGAGCTTAATGTCACCCGAAGGAGACACTATCACTGACCTCGGAAGGAGCAAAGTCAAGACGTGTCGAACTCGGGACTTCGGCTAATACCTCAGGAACTCCAAAAACGTTACCAGCTCCTTTGGGGGACCAAACAGATCGCCTTCGGGACAGTGGCCCTTACAAGCAGGAGAGAATCCTCCGAAGGCAGAACCACCGAACTAAAGGACTCCCCGAACTACGAGCATAACTCCCGAAGAAGGGCGTCCATACCAAAGGATGGCCTCGCCCAGAGGACCTCGGGAGTACGGCATGAGCATTTAAGGAGCCTCTGACATGTCGCCCACAGGCATTACATGCCGCCCCAAATGGCGGTCTGATACGCCGACGCCGTCCAGGTCTTGTCACGACCTGTCTCGGTTCAAGGCTTAAGGAGCCTGCCACCGGCTACTTGTCCCCTACGCCCAGAAACTCAGAGAACATCTGACCGAACACGTGTCATCATCTGAACGGGCTGGGCACTTCTATAAATACCAGGGAACAGACCCTGGCAAACGGTTCGACTCCTCCTCCTTGAGAAGACGCAAACAGGCAAGGCCACAAAAACCTTTAGTGCTCCCCCTTCACCTTCTCAAGACACTGACTTGGGGGTCGGAGGCTCTTCCCCGGAAAAATACTCTGGGGACCTCCTAACCCTTTCTTCTGAGCTTTTCAGGCACGCCCTTCTGGGAAATCTGGGCTCCAGGCGTTCTCCCTCTCAGGAAGTCCCTCCGGAAGTCATAATGTCATTTAACGAGGATGCCTCGGGGCATCACAGCTGTCAAACAATTTGTTAATGTGTTGACTAAGTGAGTTGCACGTTCTTGCGGCAACTCATTGTCGTGCAACTCATTTTTCGCACGGTCGATTGTAAGAAGGTAAATTTTGGAGACTACGAACATAAATAACAATAGTTTAGAGACTTAAATTTTACAAATTAGGGAATCAAATGGCAGAAAGTAAAATTTGAAGACTAATAAAGCAACATGTCTGAACTAAGGGACCTTTCCATACTTTACCTCTTTCATTATCGTTCATTTTCTGCCCAACTACAATTCACTTTTCATCTAAAGTATTTCCTAACCCATATTTAGTGTATAGAGTAAAATCCAACGGATATCTTAGCTTATTTTTTTGTTTTAAATGGGCACTCAATCTTCAAGTTTATCCTATCAAACTACATGATATCATATTATGTATTTTAATTGGGTACTTTTTATTGATTTAACCGTTAAAATAGATAAAAAATGCTAATATAGTATTAAATAACATTGAAAAAAATTTAAAATAATAAGTTTAGTTCCCAAATTTTTTGAATCACAAATTCTAACCTCTTTAACTTCCACCAAAAGTAATTGAGCTCTTCTTCACTCTAGCCCGCCCAAAACTTTAACCTCTAATTTGCCGCTGCTAGCACCGACTGCCAATTTTCCGATGTCTCAACTTCCTTCCCGTGGTGCTGCGACCCTGGTTTCTCTTCCTGGTTTCCCCCTCGATCCAATCCCTGCCCTCCACAGCCAATGAAGGAGCTGCCGTTGACTCCGTCACCCAAGCAAGTGAAGGAACTGCTGTTGACACTGTGAAGATCACCATTGACGGCCTTGATGTGACATCACCCAGACCCGCCCAGATCCTCGCCTACATACTCTTCTCACTGGTGGCGGAGATTGGGTTTTAAATCAATGGCATGGGCTAGGCAACGCCAATTGGGCATCAAATCAAGGCAGGCTGGGCAATGACGGATGTCGCCGTTCTTGTCGATCGAGCGTCGGACAAACGACGGATGTCATGCTCCTTCTGTTCTTCGCTTAAGCATCACGGCAAAGGCTTGTGGCGCCTAGTCCGTAGCTAATCGGTGAGGGCTTTAAACCTAGGAGCCACCAGTGTTCCCCGATGGCAATCGAGGTGAATCAAGGCGAATCAAGGCGAGCGAAGACATCTGGCGCCCTTCTCCCTTTCATTTTTTCATCGCCGGTAGGCTTGTTTGGGTGATGACTACGGCAACCGCTGCTGTGGTGGCAAATTTGGGCTGGATTCGGGCAACGGTGGTGGTAACATGAACAGCTGGAGGTGGGTGCAGGCTAGGGAAAGGAGAGAGGGAGGAGGAGAAAGAGTAGATTTAGGCTAGAAAAAGTAGGTTTAGAAATTTAGGGTTTAAGATTATTGATTGAAAAAGTTTTAGAACAAAATTATTATTGAAATTTTATTTTAATATTATTTAATATCATATCATCAATTTCCATCCAAACTAATGATAAAATCGATGGAAAGTACTTGATTGGGATATACAATATGAGTTTATGTAGTTTAATAGGATAAATTGGTAAAAGTATTAAATTTGTCACTAATATTTAGGTTAGTGCTCGAATCTGCCACTATAATTTTTTTTTACCCAATTTCTTATTAATGTTTGAAAATTTGCTCAAATATGTCACTAAATTTTCAGATTGAGGGTGAATATGGTACTATCATTAAAAAAGTTAACAAAAAATATTAAAAATAATAAATTTTAAAATTTTAGGGTGATAATACAAGTTTTTAACAAACTTCAAATACCTTTTGTAATTAGTCTCTCTCTCTCTCAAATGGCGTCTATTGCCGCCGCCTTCTGAAGCTTCTCCAGCCACCATCTGCGATGGCCGATGATAAAAATATTTTCAACTTTTTTTCCTCTTATCGCCACCAATAAGGTTCAAGAGGAAGAGTTGTCTTTCCTCTGCACTAAAGCACTTCCTCCGCTATCTTCAATGCTTCCCTCCACCGTCTTTGATGCTTCCCTTTGCTATCTTCAATGCTTCCCTCCATCGTCTCTGATGCTTTTTCTCGTCCCTTTCCTTTCTACTGCTTCACCAAAGATGGAAACCAACCTTCCAGAATCTCCAACACAAAATATGAAGCTAATGCTATTAAAAACTTCAATTGTTACACTAGAAACTAAATCTGGGGAAATACTCAAGATTTCATCAGTTTTGATCCCAAAATCAATCCAATGGAATGACAGGCTGAATGTTTTGCCTCTAGCTTTCTACTGGTGCTCCTTCCTCAGTTTGAAGGGATGTTGCCAAAGATTAGGCTGGACTGAACGCGATATTGACAGAGGTGAGGCCAAAAAAATTCCTGACATTGGAGGTGTGTTTAATTACCTATGACTCTTGTAATTTTTTGGAAGTTACATTATCATCCTAAAATTTCAAAAATTCTTACTGTTTATGTTTTTCGTTATTTTTTAATGGCAGTGGCATATTTGAGCCCATTTTAAAACATTAGTGGGAGATTAGGGAAAAAAAACTATAGTGACAGATTCAAGCCCTGACCTAAACATTAGTGGCAATTTTGATACTTTTGTCGGACAAATTTAAAGGTTAAGTACCCATTTGGGACAAAAAATAAGTTAAGGTAGCCCTAGTGGACTTTACTCTTAGTATATATGTAGGAGGTTCATGGTTCCTGCACATTATGATAGTTCAATCCATATTAACAGTAAACACAAATATAATCAATAACGATCATTGATAAGGAAAAAAAATTCATAAAAATGAAAAAAAAAAAACAAGATGCTTGAATGAAAAGTCACGGTAAAGTTTAAGGACAAAGAAAGCAAACAGAAAGCCTCTCAATACCAAGGGTTTAACCATTGATTTAATAAAGGTGAAAAGAGAAAACGTACAATTAATCAAATATTTATCAACCCAAATCACGCCAAAAAGCAAATAAACTATAGAGACTAAAATTTTGTTTTAGAATAAAGGAATAATATAGAAAAGTTAATAAAATAAGACAAAGAATGGATTTCAATAATAACAAAAAGGTGGGGTTTCATGATTGACACATAAAATAAAAAAAAATAGCCTTCAAACTAAGAGAGCAAATTGAAAAAATATAGGTAGTAATGGCTTAACCATTAACTTAATAAAGGAAAAAAGAGACTATTACCAAGGAAAAAGCAAAAAAAAAAATCTTCCCATAAAAAGTGATATTTAAAAATTCATACAAAGGTCAAAGTAAAGTTTTGGGATCAATAAAGTAAGTGAAAATACTGAAGGTAATACGGATTTAATATTAACCTAACAAAGACCAAAAGAAAAATGAAAAAAAAACCAAAATACAAACAACTAAAAATTTAAGGACAAAAATAAAAATAGGCCAACGCTAAAACACACCCGCCCTACGTGCGACACCCATAATTTTGTGATATTTATGAAACTACCACTGCACCTTGAACAACACATTGGTCTAAAGAAAACAACACTTTATAGAATAACACATTTTATCTTATGTGAACAGTACATTTGTCTAAATAGAATATCACTTTATAGAATAGCACATTTGTCTGAAGTAAACAACATATTTGTCTAAAAGGAACAATGGTTCATATGCTAATTCAAAGAATATTATTTATGAATAGTATTTCCTGAAAAATTAATAATATTTTACAAAATACCACATTTTTAAGAATGGAATAAAAGAGAATAGGGCTGAAAATGGGCCAGGCCTAGTTCGGGTGGCTCGAGCCTGAGCTTGAGTAAGAGTATTTCGAGTTAGGCTTTTTCGAGCTTAAGCCCAAAAATGGGACTCGAGTTTATTTAGGGTCGAGCTTGAGCCTGATGCTACTCGGCGCCTTAAGCTCGCGGGCCTAATAGGCCCTATATTTTGTTTCTTAGACCCCTTTTGTCATTAGGCCCGCTTGTAACAAGCGTTGAAGGCCTTAGGGCATTAAGCCCAGAACTACTACCCCCCCAGCAGTAGCTGGTCTATTCTTCTTCTGGCTCATGACTCGTCCCCTTCTTTCAATTTTGGAAGACTCAAATTAGGGCATAATTCGGTGAAGCAAATCAGCCTCAGCGTCAAGAAGGAACAAATCAACTGTCACCCATCACCAATCGTTGATGATCGCCACCACGCCAAACTAGGGAGGCTGAAGCAACGTCTGTCGTCGACGCTAGAACTCTGGCTCGAGACCGCCTGACGATAGCCATGCGACTTTAGCCAAGCAACGATGATGCGATGCTAGCGAGGTAAGGACACGACGGTGACGCGAGGTAAAAGGCTTCTGTTTCCATTTTTCCTGCTTAGTTTGTGCTACATTTTTGTGTAAAATTCATATTTGTATTCGAGCTTGGAGAGGCCTTGAGCTTAGCTCGAGCCCAAAATTTCAAGCTCAAGTAGTACCCAATACAAATAGGCCGAGCTCGAGCTCTGGGCAACCCATTTTTAGCCCAAGCAAAGGATGTTGTACTTCATCAACTTTTTCAGTTATGAGGTCGATGCTGAGTCCGAGGTAAGCATGAATCGGACTCACCATAGCAATATGTTCGATAAATAGGAGATTGAATGAGACTATACTATGATAGAGGCAACCCTAGTTGTGAAGGTTGTCGTCGATATGAGTTGGTTGAAGGAGAACGTTGATAATAGTGCTAAAAAACTTAGATTTTATTTAAAGTCAAATATAGTTTTATTCTATAGTGATATTTCATTCAACAATAAGTAATGTTTTATTTATACAAATTTGTTATTCTATAATATATTGTTTATTTTGTAAGATGTACTATTCATAATAAGTGTTGTTCCGTTCAGTAATAAGTGTTGTTCAGTGCATTAATAAATATTATTCCTTTCATACAAATGTGTTGTTTATTTCGTAAGTTGTTCTATTCAGTAAGAAGTGTTGTTCCATTCATACAAATGTATTGTTCTATAATATGTTGTTTATTTTGTAAGAAGTGTTGTTTGTAATAAGTGTTGTTTCATTAAAAAAAATGTGATGTTTTATAATATGATATTCACAATAAGTGTTATGTTGTTCGGTAATAAGTGTTGCTCCATTCAGTAATAATTGTTGTTCTATTCATTTAAATGTATTGTTCTATAATATGTTGTTTATTTGTAAGATTTATTTTTCATAATAAGTGATGTTCCGTTCAATAATAAGTGCTGCTCCGTTCAATAATAAGTGTTATTTTGTTCAGACAAATATGTTATTCTGTAATATGTTATTTATTTCATAAAATGTGTTGTTTGTAATAAGTGTTGTTTTATTTAGAAATAAGTGTTGTTCCTTTCAATAAAAAGTGTTGTTCCTTTCAATAATAAGTGTTGTTCTTTTTCAGTAAAAAGTGTTCAATTTAGTATAATGTGGTGTTTTTTTTTATAGAATGATATTATTCGATGTAGTGGTGTTCATTTTGTAAAATAAGTCGTTCAAGACACAGTAACAATCTAGTAATTGTGCATTTTCAGTTTGAAAACATCACGATATAAATTAGTGTTCACCTTTGTATAATATGGTGTTCTATCTAGAGGAAGATGTTATTCGGTGTAGTGGTGTTCATTCGTAAGATATGTTGTTCAAGATGCAGTGACCTTATTATATGGATAGTGTTCATTTCTCTATTTGTGCTATTCAAGGCACGGTGACAATTTTGTAAATACTATGAAAGTATAAGTATAATACGTGAATCAGGTTTTTTGTATAGCTACTCATAAAAATATCCATAGCTCTATTTGTGCTGTTTAAGGCACGGTGACAATTTTGTAAATATTATAAAAATATGGGTGTAGCGCATGAATCAGGTTTATCGTATAGCTACTCATAAAAATATTCATAGCTCTGAGTGGACTTAAGGAAAAAAAAATGCAAAAACAGACAAGTTAACCTGTAAAAAGTCATTGTGGTTTCTCTTTTCTAGCTCCAGTCCCCAAGCTTACAAATCTTTTGGCCCCGGCACCATCTTTATACTATCTCTCCATGCCTGATTGTCAAATGGAATAATTTAGAGACCAAAATAAAATTTATTTATAATATAATTAGTGTTTGAGTGGGTCTGACCAACATTTTCTCATAAAAAAATTGATAGCATTAGCAATTGTAAGCAATTATTCCAAACGTCACCCCCTGTGTTTTGATGGCAACATGACAAACTATTACTAAAGGGACGGAAGAGGTTTTTATTTGAAGAATTTTGTTGACACAAAAACTTGTACAAAATATTGTACAAAATCTAGGTGGTAGGAATTGAATGGAGGTAGAAAAGTCAACATGTCACACTTATTTTTTTTTTCCAGACGTCATTCAAACTGTATCATGTATAATTTAGTAAGGTTTTAGAATAAATCTTTTAGTACATGTAGCACTACTCTTTTTCAAATAGTGTTACAGCTACAAAAGATATTTATATTAGATAATTTAAATTAAAATAAATTTTATACACAATTCTACTTGCATCTACTTTGTGAATTTTAGTGTAATTTATAGTTACCCATAAACTTAGATTGATGTTAGAGTTACACTCAAATTTGAAAATTTACACTTTCTCCTTTTTATACTGTACAACAGCAACCTCTAATATTTTAATTTAAATTCTCTGATAACTATTTATAAGTAATTTTAACCTGTTTAATATTTTTTGTACAATTAATGACCATTATAAATTATCAGTTTTTTCTTTTGGTAAACGTAGAATAATATTTGAGTGTCTCGGTTGGAGCTTCTCAGCTTAAGTTGAGTGACTATTGTGCTTTGGTTGATAAAATAACAGCGAGAATCACCTTATGGAAGACCAGTAAATTAATCTCCAATATGTCAATTACAGTATCCAGACTCACTGGTCTTCCATCTTTGTTCTCCTCGACTCAGTCATCAAGCAGATTAAAGCCAAATGTGGGAACTTTCTTTAGGGTGAGAGAAGGATCCCTATCACCTGGAATAGAGCAACAACGCCAAACAATGAAGGCGGCCTGGGCTTAAGGCAACTGAGAGTTTGGAACTAAACTCCCATACATACTAAAGCAATTTGGGGCCATTAATAAGAAGAAAGACTCCCTCTGGATACATTGGATCCACAGCTACTACCTACAGAGAAAGAAGGACTGCTGGTCTGTTAAGAAAAAATGGAATGATTCACGGATTTGGCAAAACTTCCTGAAGTTTAGAGACCGGATTGGAGGCACCGTCTTAAGAGTAGTGTGGCTGAGGCTCCTAATGAAAGGAAATGTTATATAAGGACCTATGAGCTAATTAGGATGAGAGGTGTGAGACGACAATGGTGGAAAATCTGCTAGACAAATTTGATGAAATTTGTTAACTCAAAGTATTTGTTTAGAAACAATTTTTTAGATCATAAGTTAAATTATCCGGTAATTATCTTATAATAAATTTAATTTGTATAATATTTTTTTTTACAGTTAATGAAAAATTCAAATCATATTTGTTTACTTTTTGTAAATTGAACTTATTTCATGTAGAAAGAAAAAAACTACTAATTTAAATTGTCTATTTACTGTCAAAAAAATATTAAACGGTTTAAATTTACTAAAAGACAGTTATCGAATATTTAAATTAGAATTTCAAAAGTTTCTATCAGACAATTTTTCTTAGTTAATGAATTTCATCTGTTGAGGGATCAAAATGAAATAGTTTTAATAAGTTTATGACAAAAAAAACATTTAATATGTTGGGGACTAAAATAAACAATGATTAAAGATTAGGGACCATTTATGTAATTTACTCTATAATTATGAAATGATTAATACGAATTTTTGTTGCAAGGCAATTTCAATAATGCATGAAAATTCAAATTTGTGAAACAATTACTAGAACACAATCTAAATTCAAACAAACTTTGATTCTCCGCTCTGTATTGGGATCAAATTATAAAGAACATATGGTTAAATTTAAAATACAAAATATATAGATATCAAAAAAATAATTTAAATTATTAGTATTGCCATGAGAACAAAAAAGTTAGAAATAATAAATAATGCAGTGACAATTTTGAAATAAAGCAATAGATAAAAACGTTATTCACTGACACAAATATTTTACAAGTAAAACAAAGTGGTAGTAATATGTGTCTTGATAGTATATGCAATAGTTTAAATAAAAATACATTATTATACAATTAATAATGATGTATTATCAGGTAAATTATAAGAAATTATATTCAAAATGAATACAATATTCTACTAATACCCCATATTATTTTAGTTTTTATATAGTTCATAGTAGTAGTAGAACATAAATTAGATAGGGAGTTATAGAATGTTGATATTAAGATAATTATGTAAGACATTACAACAAAAAATTTAACAATTAAAAAATCTTTGAGTATATTTTAGACATTAGCATGAGGTAATACAAAATTTTATCTTTATGTACTATTTAAAAAATTTTGGATTGGAGAATGAGAAGAATATACATGCAAGAAAAAAAAAAATAGATTTACTATGGTGTGTCAAGCTGCTAAAACACATACGTGAAAAATAAGAAAAATAAAAAAAAGTATGAATATTTTAACTATTAATTCTACGAATATAGTCCCAGTTCCTTAGCATCGCCAAAGGACACCGACCTTGGTTGCATTCCCCAAATTGTCAATTCTATCTCATATTTCTAGAAGTTTTAGGAAACATGCAAGTTAGCTCACATACTTTACAGCAACTTATTAAAAGAATGAACATAGTTGCATCGAGGTGTTCACATGGTAGGTTCTAATATATGCTAAATCAGATATAAGACTAAGTACAATTGGTCTAGCTTGCCTCTACCAATGGAGATGAAAAAAATAAATACATTGTCCCTATCCTACCTGAACCCAATAATCTGAACTCGACCTTACCTGCAAAGTTTGTTATGAGTTTAACTAATTTTACCCGAAACGCAAGAAAACAAATTTATTATAAAGTATTAGGCTACTAAAACATATATGGGAAAAATAAGAAAAATAAAAAGATGAGTGTGAGTATTTTAGCCATTAGCTCCAAGAACATAGTCTTGGCCCTTTAGTGCAGCTATCACTAAGGAACATGGACCCGACTACCACTCATTCGAATTATCAAATTTGTCTCGTATACCCTCCAAGTTTTGAGAAATTGGCAAATTACCTATCATACTTTACAACAACTTATTAAGAAAAGGAACATAGCTACATCAAAACGCTCAAATAGTAGGCTTTGGTATAAGATAAATCAAATATAAGGTTAAGCACAATTAGCTGAGCTTGGCTCTTACAAATAAAAATGATAGAATTACTCTATTTCCCCTACCCTTCCAAAACCAAGCCATTCTAACTCGACTCTACCCACAAAACTTTGGGGGAGGTTACAGGTTTAACTAGTTCTATTGCATCCTACCCCTTATAAATTACTCTATCCATCCTATATTCTTTGCACTATTCACTTTTCAGCAATTAATCTATGATTTTTTATTTTTAACATTTTAATATATAAATGAAAAAATTTTATATAAGAATGATAAATCAAGACATATAGTTTTTAAATATATTTTTTTAAAATTTTTTCTAACAAATATTAATATTAATAAATTCAAGTCAAACTATATAAAAAAGTCAAATGGTGCAAATAATATGGGACAGAAAGAGTAGTATATTTATTTCTAAATTTTTTATTTTATCTCAAAATAAAGTTATAATATAGTGTAAATTTATCTATGATACCTTATTGTATAATTATTTATTTATTTAATTATTTGTAGACATACATATTTTTTTAAAAACATATGTAAAATAGATAGAAAAATAAAGTTTATACACACACACACACACAAACACACACTAAATGGGTAACCGTGTGTTACCCACCTATGCAATAACCCTAAAAATTAAGAAAAAGAAAATTACCAAATTACCCCTAAATGCAAAAATTACCATTTTACCCTCAAGGGTGTTTTAGTAATTTTACCTATCAATTTAGAAAATTCGTGTAAAACTAAAAATCTTAATCTTTAGATAATTCCCTTGGTGGTTATTAAGTCAAAATTCCAAGCCAGAAGCTCAAAGTCATTTTCTTTAGGTTAAAGGCATTTTTGTCATTTTCAACTGAGCATCGAATGAAAAATCTGAGAGCACCATTGGATTCTTCTCGTAAAAAAGAGTCAAGAAATTTACCTCACTCAATTCTGAATTCGTTTACTTAGGTTTCCCAAAATTTAACAAACACATGTGTACGATTTAAACCGGGTGCGTACTACCGCTACATAGGATTATTTTTTTTCTCCCTAACTCTAATTTCTTTCTTATAAAACGTTCCAGCCGCAAAGCACCTACTGGGATTTTTAGAAACTTTAGAAAAAAAAAACTTGCCAATCTAGTTTTTCCTAATTAATTACCTGGCCATCATTACCATATTATTATATTATTATTTATTTTTCCCTACACTTCTATTTGGCGTGGAGCTTAATTTCACAGAACTTTTGATCATTTCGGCTCCTTTTACATCCTTGAGCGCAGCAACCCATTGGCACAATAGTTCTATGCTTCAAATACAACAAAGTGCGCCGCAACCATTGATCCTCCTTGCCCATGTTCTTGTTTTCGCTTATGCCTCCATCAAACTTGTGTAAGTCATCTCTCCATACTTTAATTCTTGGTTATTCAAAAATACTAGAACATTAATTTAGTTCCATATTTTACCTAGATTTATTAGATTGAGGAAAAACCCTATTGAAACACAAAAACGATCCTACACGCACCGGTGATTTTGAATTCATTTGTATAAGTCTAAATCATTCTATATCACTCTTTTAATTTTTTTTTCCAACACCTAAAGGCCTTATATCTTTGCTGTAAATCTTTGGTAGATTATCATTAATCCAAGTTTTGGGTTTTTGCACTCGCTTCCGGTGCAATCTTGTCCATACTTGGTTCTAAGCGCCGTTAAGCCATCGTAGCCTTTTTAAAATTATCTTGGCTGCCAATTTAAAATCTTACAGCCTTAATAATTCTATTTTCCTTGCTTCGATGTTGTTACAAAGGGTTAGAAAATCCTTACTTGAAGGTTGAGTGCTTCTTTGGACTCCCGGAGCATCAGAAATCCCGAAAACACATCGGTAACCGAAATAAAAAATTTTTCCTTCCAAGATCAGCTTTTAAAGCTACTAAATGAGCTTATAACTTAGTGTGTGGCTGCCGTAATTTTTAGGATCAATATCAAGAAGGCTCTCGGCACAATCCCGAATAGGCACGAGGCCACCGAAGATAGGGGTGTTCGCGGGGCGGGTAAGACCGGGTTCATGCTCAACCCGACCCTACCCGCATCATTGACCGGATTTTACATTTCACTACACGACCCTACCTGTATACTTCAAAATTATATAAAAAACCGACCCTCATGAAAACCGGTTAGGGTCGGTTCGGTATGAACGGTTTTTTACATTCACCTGTAAAACAATAATTTTTATCCAAAATGACATGTCTAAAGTCATATATCAATTTTTCTTTTCCTTTTCAAACTCGGGATTGGCAAGGAAGCTACATATAATTTTAGTGATAATCATCTTGTCATTCTATAAGTTTTTCTAAATATACAAAAAGAAGGCAGAAATAAGTAAGGTAGACTAGTAGAGCAGAAAAGGAGATATTGATTATTGAACTCACCGAAAGGAAGAAGGCCACCGGATTGTTGACAGGGATGACGCTGGGGCGGGATTCACGTCAGCAGCAGAGTAGAAATAGTAGAAGCAGAGGCACCAGAAGCAGCATAGCCGGAGCGATGGAGGAAGAAGGCCACCGGATTCACTTCAGCAGCAGAGCGAGGCAGCATTCGCCGGGACTGTTGATTGTTGACAGGGACGACGCCAGGAGTCACGTCAAATTGCTGGTCCTCGTCGCCGGGATTCATGTCAGCAGACAGCAGCAAAACAGCATAGCCGGAGCGATGGAGGAAGAGGCCACCGGATTCATGTCAGCAGCAAAAGCAGAAGCACCAGAAGGTAGAAGTAGCATAGCTGGGCGATGCAGAGCAGTAGACGTCGGAGGTCGGATTCACTTCAGCAGCCGGACGAGTAGTAGATGCCGAGCAGCAGAAGGTCGGACTCAGACGAGGTCACGAGGACTGGAGCACTAGAGCAGCAGATGCAGAAACCATAAAGCAGCTAGGGATTTTCAATTTTGTGCCGATTTGGGATATGGTTGACTGCCTGACTAGGTGAGACGGTGAGTACTGAGTAGTGCCATTTTCCAATTAAGCGGGTCGGGGCAGGTTTTACGGGTTTCAATTTTAAAACCCAATCCGCACCGCATAACTCACCGGGTTTATGTTTTTATTACCCAACCCGACCCTAACCATCATAGAACCCTCATCCCTTGAGGTTAGTTTCGGTTCGAATCAGCCGGATTTACGGGTTATGCGGTTTGGATGAACACCCCTAACCGAAGACACCTCGAGACCCTTTTTGCCTACTAGGTAAAATTTCGGCCTAGATGCTAAGAACATGAATCTTCCAAGTACCATTTAGGAAAATTTCTAAATTTTAGCATATTTTCTAATTTTCTACCTTACTAACATTTTGTAGGTATGTCCTAGAAAATTGCCCCCTTTCGCCGTATTATTCCAAACTAGGTAAGGGGAAGAACGGGTTAATTCTCATAGGCCCTCGTAGGCCCCAAATAAGCATCAACCCGAATAACAATTTTTAAGTAAACAATTGGGCTAAACAAAATCTTTAAATGCGTGCACAACATGGGCAGGGTAATTAATTAGTTTTTCTAGAATTTTATTTTATTTTATTTTATTTTAGTTCTCTTCCATTGAGATGTAATTTTGGTTGGTTTGTTGCATGGTTGTAATGATGTGATATATGATGTATGTTTGGCGCTAGGATCATACTAGGTTCGTTTGTAACAAGAATTAAATTAGAAGTATGTTAGGACCGCTTGAATAAACCCGTTAGTACCATGTTTAGGGTCGGTAAGACATACACCGCTAGTACCATGTTTAAGGTCGACAAGCTCGCTAGCAACGTGATGAGATTAAAAGCGACTGTTAGTGACATGTTAGGGCCGTAATAAATTACTATAAACCGGTAGGTGAATGATTAGGAGCGTAAATGCTAAATGACAAACTTAGAAAGAATTCATGATAGAGGAGATAAACCTATATCATAAATACACTTAAAAAAGATATCATTGATTTTCATGTCATCATGGAACATAAGCTAAGATAACAAGATAAAAGAAATGGAATGTATTAGAATCATGACACACAACTAAAAAGGGCTAAACAAAATGAGATATAGTCATGCATCAATTGGTTGTTGCATATGATTGATGTTTGTCATACACAAGATTGCATTAAGTAAAAAATTTAAGAAGTAAGATAAAACACGAGGCATGCAAGGCTGGTGACGAACCATATCTGCATGACCTAACAAGCCGTAAATTTAGATGAGAGGTTGAGAATGGATGATTCGAACCCGAGAGACATGTTAGGGTGGCAGCGGACTGTCCCTAGTCATGACCCGATATTGACAGAGTATGGAGATATGATTGGTGCGCTACCAGATCATAGTTGGCGAGGGACCATGCTTATGGCTGGTATCACGAGAGGCTCTACCTCGGCGTAGGTATCCCGAGAGGCTCTGGCTTAGTGACATCCCTAGTGACATTGCCTAAGAGTTATCCCAAGAGTGGGTGATGTACACACTTACCACCCTAGGTTCGTCCGACGGCATTTAAGTATTGGATTAAACGATTGATCAATAAGATATGATTTAATCGGTAAAAGGAATAATGCATATGCATGGTAGTTCAAGCATGCTAGTAAGACTTTGATATTGTTGTTATGATGTTGTATGAAATTGTTCTTTAATTAAATTGCTATAACTTAAAGTTTATTATTTGTTGTTGTTTGTTGCGGGAATATTAGGACCCATGTGATGGGCCTGATACGTTCCCCTTACTGAGCAAGTTGTGCTCACCCCTCATTTTAACATGTTTTTTTAGGTGAGTACTATGAGGAGACAGAGTACACTGAACCATATAATGAGGTTCAAGATGTAGAGTAGATTGAGTGAGGGTACGCTGTAGTCCATCAAAAGTAAAATTGGCTGGGATTGGGTTTCAACTTTGTGTTATTAGATTTCTAAAGGGACATATGGTTTGTTTAAATTGGTACGTTATCGATATATTAGTTTTCCTGAGATTGTCACTTAATTACTCTGATTTCATTTAATACTCTTATTATTTGAAAAATAGATTAAAAGAAAATGTTTTACCTCATATTTCTTAAATCATTTTTAATTAATAATTCTGGGCAATTTTGATATTTTCCTAAATTAAGATTTATAAAATTGGGGGCGGTACAACCTACCTGTGGGAGCCGGGTGTAAACCCAACTTACATGTTGAGAGAGTTTGAATTTAGCAATATTTTCACCAAACCTCCCTTTTCACATCTTTATCCATCAAGAAAGACTCATGACCCATGATCAACCCTGACCCACCCCCTTAATGAATACTTAAAATTTTTTTTTACCAAAATAAATATATACTTTATATCAAAAGATTTGCACTCTAATAAAACTGTTATTATTTTTTCTGTAAAGAAAACTATTTATTACCTTTCAAAATGTTTTTTTAAAAAATCAATTATCCATTACATAGGGTAGGGTTCTAGTTGAGCCAAGCCAAGTAAAGCCCGAACACCCTTAGTTTGAGCTCAACTAAAATTTTCATCAAACTGATAGCATGATAACAATCAAACTAACAGCATGATAACAATCAAACTGACAATTTTTATTTCAAAAAGCTGATAATGATAACAATTAATAGGTGCATGAAGAAAAATGGGAAGTTGATTTCCAACTCTATGGTTAAAATATAAATATCTAGTTAGATTGAGTATTAATAATAAAGTTGTAAACTGATAATATTTATAGTAAAATTAATTTGAGAAAGATCATTATAATTAATCAATAGAAATAAAAAAAACTTGACCTATTCACCAAACACAATGACTGAATTTAAAAAATTTAACCTGACCTTAATTTTTTGATTACATTTCATGTTTGGCCATCTTCCTAATATAGTATTAGCCTATATTAATTAACCCTTAATATAGTACTACCTTATTTCTTTAATTATTAATTCTTTTAAAAAAACTTTTAAATAAAAAATAATGAAGGTAATGGAAGAAAATTATAATTTGAAGCTAACATAGAAAAGCTCCAATCAAGTGTCATGTATTTTCGGTAAATAAACATGATTGAGTGATGAAAATAATAATAACATTATCTAATGTAAAATATACTTATAAATTTAAAATGAAAAATACAATAACAATTAAAAAAATAAGTAACAAGAAACAAAATTTAACAGTAACTAACAACGCCCCAAAAAAAAAAATAGAATATTGAAGGAAAATAAAAAATGGAACAAAGATGTCCACTATTGTCTATTAGTTTAGACTTTGTTTTCAATATGTACTCATATATAGGAAAAAATTTACAATAGGAATGAGAAAATTTTAAGATGTAATAAAGGTAATAATATTAACACACATCATGATACAATTTACTTTTTTTGTATAATGCATAGTTGACCAAATTAATTTTTTAAAAAAGCTAGCATTAGCTTGATGCTTTGGTTCAACAAAAAAACCAAAATTTTGAAAATCATACAGGAATTTTAGATTAAATTTAAGCCTTTAAAATTGAATAAAAAACTTATGCCTTTTACCATTGAGAATAATAAAAATATTTTTGATAAATGTTAAAGTATTTTCTATATTTTCCTAAACTAAATTAAATATTAATAAATGTCAATTTGATTTTATTTTGGAAATAATTAATGCTGACATTCCCATTTATTTTATAAAGTGATTCAAATTGATATTTATTTGAAAAATTAAAATTTTCCTTTTTATGAAAATAGGTGCTAATTTATGTGATTTTTTTGTTTTAAATAATAAAATGTTTCCTCATGAAAAAATTATTCTTATTATGTAAAATATTTTATTCATTAAATTTCTATAATAGAGAAGTGGTATAGAGCTTTTAGAATAAATATTAAAGGTTATGATACTGTTGCTAAAATTAATATTTCTTTTGTAACGACCCAAATCCAGAACCGGTCAACGAAACACCTGCCCACACCACATGGGCTATCCTTTGGAAAAGGATAAGCGCTAGGTGCTTATGTTCTGGAGCTGGAGCCTATATATCCACATAAGGCTTCCCACAATTCACCCGTGTGGGATATGGGGGTGTTACAAACTCCCCCCCTTATGTACCCAACGTCCCCGTTGGGGTAAATCGGATTACTTGGTTCCCCGGACCAAGTAACCTCTCTAATCGGACTACTTAGCCCCTGGCCAAGTAGCCTCTCGAATCCAGGATCAGTCCCGGTAGACGATGCTTGTGCATACCTACTATGCCACACCATCGTGGTCCCGGGTCGGCTCTGATACCATCTGTAACGACCCAAATCCAGAACCGGTCAACGAAACACCTGCCCACACCACATGGGCTATCCTTTGGAAAAGGATAAGTGCTAGGTGCTTATGTTCTGGAGCTGGAGCCTATATATCCACATAAGGCTTCCCACAATTCACCTGTGTGGGATATGGGGGTGTTAAGGAAAAGAAAATTACCAAATTACCTTAAATAAAAAAAAAGTAAATAAAATAAATAAATAAAAATAAATTAATTAACATTTTGTCCTCAAACGGTATTTTGTCCTTAAATAAAAAAAAAGTAAATAAAATAAATAAATAAAAATAAATTAATTAATATTTTGTCCTCAAAGGGTATTTTTGTAATTTTACCTACCAATTTAGAAAATCAATATAAAATTAAGAATCTTGATCCTTAGATAATTCCTTTAGTAGTTATTAAGTCAAATTCCAAACCGGAAACTCATAGTCAGTTTCTTTAGGCTAGGGGCATTTTTGTCATTTACAACCGAGCATCGGATGGAAAATCTGGGAGTACCATTGGATTCTTCTCGAAAAAATGAGTCAAGAGAAATTTACCTCACTCAATTCTGAATTCGTTTGCTTAGGTTTCCTAAAATTTAGCCAACGCACGTGTGGGGTTTAAACCGGGTTCGTGCTACCGCTACATAGGATTATTTTTCTTTTCTCCCTAACCCTAATTTTTTACTTCTAAAACTTTCCAGCCGCAAAGCACCTACAGGATTTTTCGAAACTTTAGATTAAAAACAAAAAAAAAAACAAAAACTTGCCAATCTAGTTATCCTAATTAATTACCATATTATTATATTATTATTTATTTTACCCTACGCTTCTAATTGGCATGGAGCTTAATTCGCCCCCACAGAACCTTTCCCTTTTCCACATTTCAGCTTCTTCTCCCCCATCAACAGCCGCCTAAGACATAAAATTGGATTTTCTGAAGATCGTCCACAATTCTTCATCCTTTCGCGCCGGTTGTTTGCCTCCACTTAGTGCTTCATCAAACTGTGTAAGTTTAGCCATCTAAGCTTTGATTCTTGGCTCTTCCAAAGTATTAGAATATTAATTTAATTCTGTATTTTTGCCTAGATTCTTTAAGTTGAAGGGAAACCCCATCCGGACACCAAAACCAATCCTATGAGTACCGACGATCCCGATTTGCTTCGTGTGAGCGAAAGTTCTTCGGTATTACTCTTTTAATTTTTTTTTTTCTTTCGTTTTCTTTTCTTCCAGCACCTAAATACCTTATATTTTTGCTGTAAATTCTTGGTAGATTACCATTAATCCAAGGTTTTGGTTTTTCCACTCGTTTCCGGTGCAATCTTGTCCATACTTGGTTCTAAGCCCGGTAAGCCACCGTAGCCTCTTTTAAAAATTATCTTGGCTGCCAATTTTGAATATTACAGCCATAATAATTCTCTTTTCCTTGCTGTCCATGTTGTTACAAAGGGTTAGAAAATCCTTACTTGAAGGTTTGGTGTTTCTTTGGACTCCCGGAGCGTCAGAGATCCCGAAAACACATCGGTAACCGAAATAAATTTTTTTTCTTCCAAGATCAGTTTTTACAGCCATTAAATAAGCTTATAAGTTAGTGTATGGCCGCTGTAATTTTTAGGATCAATATCAAGAAGGCTACCGGCACAATCCCGAATAGGCACGAGGCAACCGAAGACACCCCGAGACCCTTTTTGCCCACTAGGTAAAATTTCGGCCTAGATGCCAAGAACATGATACTTCCAAGTACCATTTAGGAAATTTTCAATTTTTAGTATATTTTTCTAATTTTCTGCCTTACTAACATTTTGTAGGACCGTCCTAGGAAATCGCCATCTTTCGCCGTATTATTCCGAACTAGGTAAGGGGGAAGAGCGGGTTAGTTCTCGTGGGCCCTCTTAGGCCCAAAATAAGCATAAACCCGAATAATAAATTTTAAGTAAACAATTGGGCTAAATAAAATCTTTAAATGTGTGGGCAACATGGGTAGGGTAATTAATTAGTTCTCTAGAATTTTATTTTATTTTATTTTATTTCTCTTCCATTGAGATGTAATTTTGGTTGGTTGGTTGTATGGTTGTAATGATGTGATGTATGATGTATGTTTGGCGCTAGTATCATATTAGGACCGCTTATAACAAGAATTAAATTAGAAATATGTTAGGACCGCCTAAATAAACACCGCTAGTAGCATGTTTAGGGCCGATGAGACAAACACCGCTAGTACCATGTTTAGGGCCGACTAGCAACATGATAAGATTGGAAGGAACCGTTAGTGGCATGTTAGGGTCGTAATAAATTATTATAAGCCGATAGATAAAGGATTAGGAGCGTAAATACTAAATGACCAATTTAGAAAGAATTCACGAGAAATGAGATGAACATTTATCACAAATACACTTAAAAGATATCATTGATTTTCATGACATCATGTAACACTAAACTAAGATAACATGATAAAAGAAATAGGATGCACTAGAATCATGGCATTATACTAAAAAGAGCTAAAATAAAATGAGCTACAGTCATGCATCAATTGGTTGTTGCATATGATTGATGTTTGTCATACACAAGATTGCATTAAGTAAAAGATTTAAAGAGTAAGATAAAATACGAGGCATGCAAGGTTGGTGACGAACCATATCTACATGACCTAACAAGCCGTAAATTTAGACGAGAGGTTCGGAACGGACGATTCGAACCCGAGAGGCATGTTAGGGTGGTGCCAGACCGTCCCTAGTCATGACCCGATATTGACACGGAGTATGGAGATATGATTTGTGCGCTGTCAGACCATAGCTGGCGAGGGACCATGCTTATGGCTGTTATCACGAGAGGCTCTACCTCGGCGTAGGTATCCCGAGAGGCTCTGGCTTGGTGGCATCCCTAGTGGCACTACCTAAGAGCTATCCCGAGAGTGGGTGATGTACACACTCACCACCCTAGGTTCGTCCGACGGCAATTAAGTATTGGATTAAGTGATCGATCAAGAAGATATTATTTAATCGGTAAAAAGAATTATGCATATGCATGGTAGTTCAAGCATGCTAGTAGGATTTTGATTTTGTTGTTATGATGTTGTATGGAATTGTTCTTTAAGTAAATTGCTACAGCTTAAAGTTTATTATTCGTTGTTGTTTGTTACGGGAATATTAGGACCCACGTGATGGGCCTGATACTTCCCTCTTACTGAGCAAGTTGTGCTCATCCCTCCTCTTAACATGTTTTTCTAGGTGAGTACTATGAGGAGACAGAGTACACTGAACCATATAACGAGGTTCAAGATGTGGAGCAGACTGAGTGAGAGTACGTTGTAGCCCCTCGAAAGTAGAACTGGCTGGGACTGAGTTTTAACTTTGTGTTATTTGATTTCTAAAGAAACATATGGTTTGTTTAAATTGGCACCTTATCCGCATATTAGTTTTCCTGGGATTGTCTCTTAACTACTCTGATTTCGTTTAAGACTCTTATTGTTTGGAAAATAATTTAAAATAAAATGTTTTACCTCACATTTCTTAAATTATTTTAATTAAATGCTTTATAATTCTGGGAATTTAAGATATCTTTATTTTTGGTACCAAAATTATAAAATTTTGATATTGATTAGTAAATGAAAAAATATGCAAGAAAAATGTCTTTTACGGTGACAACATGACCATTATATACATTTATGGGCTTTAGATAATTATATTTATCACATGTTATACTTACTAAATACTAATATAATTACAATAATAAGAATTTATGGGTTTTACATAATGAGAATGACACACTTAGAAGATGTAAAAAATGAAAAAGTAACATATTATCAAATATAAATAAAAAATAACATATATTAGACAACACAATTTTTTTGATCTTTTTTTTTGTCTCCTATCAACTCGTCTTCATATCTCTATCTCGTCTTTGCATCTTCCATAATATATCTTCCAAGTTTATCCCTAAATATAAAAATGATGAAAAATCAATATTTTTTTTTATAAAAAAACCCCACAATATAGATATAATTTAGTAAGAATTGCAATCCAAAAGATAAAATATTATAATTTAAATCTTGAAACACATACAAAATAAGAATTTCATAGAACTGAAATATATCACTATACAATAATATTGTGTCAATTAAATTAGATTCCCAAAATAAAAGAATATATACATATATAGAGAGCAGAAGAAGAAGAAGAAGAAGAGGCCTAAATCCAAAACATTGATGGCAAAGAATCATGCATAATTTCAATATTAGAAAATATGATTTTTCTAAAGAAAAAGAGAAGAGATGCTTATATTTGTGCAGGTTTTGTAAGATTATAATGTGTTAACATATACAGAGGAAAATGTCAATGGAAAGACATCAATTTTTCAAAATAGGTTACATAACATATGGCTAATAAAATAAATAGAGTATTTATTTATGAAAGTTATATATTTAAAAGATTGAGTTTTCAAATTCAATTAATATGTATATATTTTAATATATAGTTTAGTTTTCAAATTCAATTAATATGTATATATTTTAATATATAGTTGACTTTCTTTTTAAATATCATCGTAATTTTAAAACTAATGGAAGGATAAAATTGAAATTTCAGTGCAAAAAATGAGAGGTAACAGTGTGAGAGTAAAAAAAAATAAGCAAGAGTTAAAGAAAAAATATTTATAGACATGAAAATAATCTTGCTTTAATATATAATATTAAATGACTATTCATAGAAAAAAAATCCAAATATCTCATTCATGTATTCAATAAGAAAATTTTACAAACTCTTTTTTCTAACATTTTCCTTGTCAGAATAATACAATTTAATTTTTTTGGTACACAGAAATATTACAAAGTGCTCCATTTGTCCCTCTTTCTTTGCTTCATTTGATTTTTTTTGAATTTAATTTATTTATATTATTTTTCAAATTTTCATACTTCAAAAATTTCCCAGTATTTCACATTTTCTTTTTCAATTGGTAGAGAATAAAAATTATCTATCCGCTATAAATATTTTTTCACTTTATTTTCAAAACATGAAAAAGTGGAAAATAAAAAAAAAATCCGGAAGTATGCCTGACCAAACAAACCCTAAATTTACCAAGGTTCATGACTGATCATAAATCTATTTTGGGGTTTTTTTTGCCATTTCATGACACACCAACTATTAGTGAACCAACGATGTTATTTATTTAGGGGGTAATTGTAGGTTCTATAACATAAGGGTAAGCTGTCATTTTACCACAAACGTTGAGAGATCTTTATGTAAACTATTGCCGTTAGGCGTTGACTATTCTTTCCGGCAAATGGCATGGATAGTCACTAACTCTTAATTGTCATTCTCTTTTAGTTTCTAATTTATTGATTATTTTATTTTAGTCCTAAATTGATTAAAAATAGGTTGCATGTTAGCCATCGTTAGATGCAATTTTTTAAATTAGAGTAATTGTTTGATAGAGATTTTTTATATTGTAATTTCAACTATTTAGAAACAGCATTTCAGTAAATTAATTTGTACATAAATTTTTTAATATTTAAGAGACACTGTCTCAAATCACTAGATCTTCTTCTTTGTAAATTGGATTTTTTTCCTTTAAGAAAAAAAAACTACTAATTTAAAGTATCTATTTTTTTTAAATTTATTAGAAGACTATTACTTAACATTTTAAAATGTTTGTATTAGTCAGTTACTTTGAGTTAATAGATTTTATCGGGTAAGGGATCAAAATGAAACTATTTGAATAGATTTAGAACAAAAAACAGTACAATCAATTAAACTAAATCTGAACAATGATTAAAGTTTAGGGTCTATTTGTGAAATTTACCCATTCCTTTTCCTTCATTTCGTGGCACCTTCTTACACACTTTGAATGCCAAACCATTGGACAATTAAATCCAAGTAACTGACAGGTCACAGGTCAATATTTTCGCATGATGAAGAATTTTCTAAGGTTGACTTTGAAACCGGAAATTTTCTAAGATTTTAAAACCAGACCATAACCGGAACAGCATAAAACAGTATATCGTCATATTGGTACGAATCAGTTTATGCGATTTTGCTGATTAACAGGGTTTCATACACATCTCTACCTTCAGGTGAGGGATAAAAATGAAATAATTTTAATAAGATTAAAACCAAAATAAAACTTAGAGACTAAATCAGAATGATAATTAAAGTTTCTGAACTATTTGATAAATTACCCGTTCCTTTTCCTTCATTTTGTACCATCTTCTTACACACTTTGAATGTCAAACCACTGGACAATTGACCAACAATATTTTCGTATGATGAAGAGTTTCCTTAGCTTGACTTTCACTTATCTGACGGACCCCAACGACAAAGAATCTATGTCAGATTCAGAATAACACGCTTTTGAATTTCATCTTCTGGCCCAAGTTAATATAAATGTTCATTAAATCCAACAAAGAAGTCTCTTTCATTAAAGAAACATGAACAGAGCTCGCCGGAACAAAGTTCTTGTCTCAGGACATTGGCTTTTCTTCTGTGTTCTATTCTCTCTGGTTCTAGTTCTATCCCATGGAGCAGAAGAAATCAGGTTCACAAACATTGGAGCTATCATCAACGTCAATTCACGCACCGGGAAGGAAGAGAAAACCGCGATGGAAATTGCAGTTAGGAGCTTCAACGATGCCTCGAAGCATCACAAGCTCACTTTGCATATTCAGGACTCTGTAGGGGACCCCCTCCAAGCTGCGACTGCTGGTGATTATTTGTTAGCTGTCTAGCTTAGCGCTCTTGTTTTGTTTCCTCCTATAACTGTCTTTTTCGGGTTTACTTGCAGCTCAGGAAATGATCCGGGAGAAGGATGTGAAAGTTATTATTGGAATGGAGACGTGGGAGGAAGCAGCTTTGGTTGCTGATGTTGGAAGCAAAGCTCAGGTTCCGGTTCTGTCTTTTGCAGCCCCTTCGATGACTTCTCAATCAGCAGCTAGCAGGTGGCCGTTCTTGGTAAGGATGGCAACGGATGATTCTGAGCAAATGAAATGTATTGCTGCTGTTATCGGCCTATTCAGATGGAAAAGGGTAACGGTGATTTATGAGGAAGATGCATTTGGAAGCGATTCCGGGAAGGTTGCTGTTTTATCCGAGGCTTTGCAGAATGTTAGTGCCCAGATTGAGCACCGGTTGGTTCTTCCACCAATGTCTTCTGTTTCCGATCCCAAGTTGGTTCTGCAAGAAGAGTTGGTGAAGGTACAAAGCACGCAGTCCCGAGTTTTTGTTGTTCTCCGGACATCATTACCGACGACGATTCAGTTGTTCAACGAAGCTAGGAATATAGGACTGATGGGAGGAGACTCAGCTTGGATAGTTACAGATACCATCTCAAGTTACCTTGACTCTTTCAACACTTCTGTTATTTATTCCATGGAGGGTACCTTGGGAGTTAAGAAGTATTATTCTGAAGGCAGTACTTTTTACAGTGACTTCCATGCCAAGTTCATGAAGAATTTCATAAATGAGTTTGCAGAAGAACATAACCCTGAGCCAGGGATCAATGCCTTGATAGCCTACGACAGCGTTAACACAGTTGGACAGGCAATCAATCGATTGCCGAAGGAGGGTAACAATCAAAGGAAGCTCTTGCAAAGTATATTAACCAGTAATTTCACCGGTTTGAGTGGTGAAATCCGTTTCAATAAATCAGGGTTGGCAGGTGATCCAACACTACAACTTGTAAATGTGGTGGGGAAGAAGTACAAAGAGCTACAATTCTGGCTTCTGGGCACTGGATTTTCGAAGAGCCTTGTGAAGAATGACAGTTATGTCACTCCTGACGTGGTCAAAGATTTGCACAACGGCATCGTTTGGCCAGCAGGCTCGAAGAGAGTGCCGAAAGGTTGGGCTATGCCTACTGATGCAAACCCGTTGGTCATTGTTGTTCCTGGGAAGACGTCATTTGAGAAGTTCGTTAAGGTTGAGAGTGGAAAGAATCCCACTGGTTTTTGCATGGACCTTTTCAATGAGGTGCTAAAACTTTTAGATTACGATCTGCCTTACAGGTTTGAGGCTAGCAATGACACTTATGAAAATCTGGTTCTTGCCGTGTACAACAAGGTAAGTTTTTTAAGTTTTCCATGAAAATTTTGAAATTTGCATTTGTCAAATGATGTTCCAAGGAAAGCTCCTATTGATCTTATGATTTAGTAAATGATAGAGGGTAAGTGGAATTTTCTATCATTTTACCAAGGAATAGCATGTTGCTCCAAACTATGGAAACAGGAATATACAAAAAAAAAAAAAATCCTGAATTTGACTTTTCTAATAACTAGTATAAGTTGTTCAGGTAAAAACTCCAAACTTGTACTTCATCTTGTCTTCTTCTGCAAGATATTTCTGCATGAGCTGACATATTACTACTCTATGGTCCGAATAAGAGTTTTGCTTTTCTGTCTAAACTTCATGTTTCTAACTGTGATTCCTCGCTTGTATTATGTTTTGCTAAGAAGACTTATGATGCTGCTATCGGTGACTTTACTATACTGGCAAACAGAACCTATGAGGTGGAATTCACACAACCGTATGCTGAATCGGGCTTATCTATGATTGTTCCAGCGAAGTCTGAAGGGTCAGCCTGGATGTTCCTCAGGCCCTTCACTGTGGAAATGTGGCTGGTGACGGGTGGCATTTTGATATACACAATGCTAGTAGTCTGGTTTTTGGAGAACAAGACCAACCCAGACTTTGGAGGCCCCTTGAGAAGACAGTTTGCAACTGCTCTTTGGTTCACCTGCTCTTCACTCTTCTTTGCTCACAGTGAGTTCTAGTATAAAAACTTCATTTTTCTCTGCCAAATTTAGCTGCTTCCATTTCATTGATCGAACAAATTGAACAGGGGAAAAGGTTTACAGCAACTTCACCAGGGTGGTGGTCATAGTCTGGCTCTTTGTGGTTATTGTGCTATCATCAAGCTACACAGCTAATTTAAGTTCAATGCTGACTGTGAAGCGATTGGAATCGGATGTAACTGATATCGATTGGCTAAAACGAGCCAATAAGACAATCGGGTGTGATGGTGATTCATTTGTCAGGAAGTACTTGGAGAATGTTCTCCAATTTCCACCACAAAACATAAAAAATGTCAGCAATGAATATAGCTATGAAGGGGAGTTCAGCAGCGGCAACATCACTGCAGCATTTCTTGAACTCCCGTATGCAAAAGTTTTCATCAATCATTACTGCAAGAAGTTCATCTCCACAACAGCTACCTTCAGATTTGGAGGTTTAGGCTTCGTAAGTTCTGAAACTTGGGAAGCAAGCAACAGATATGCTTATATATACATATTGTCTGAATAGGTTACAAGAGATGTGTTTCCTGTGCAGGTGTTTCAGAAGGGCTCTCCAATAGCTACTGATTTTTCAAGAGCCATTCTAAGATTCTCAGAAGATGGGAGCCTCAACGAACTGGAAAATAAATGGTTTGCTCCATCACTCGAGTGCTCGGCTAATGCAGGAGAAAATGAAACTGATAGGCTGACTGTAGCCAGCTTTTGGGGTCTTTACCTTTTGTCTGGAGCCACATCCACAATCTGTTTCATGCTTTACTTGATGCGCATGCTGGTAGTTTACGGTCGAGAAGAACGCAAACTGAGTACAACCGAGGGTGATACCTTGTGGAAAAAGGTAGCTAGAGTCGTGAAATTCTTGTGTTTTGGAGCGAGTGCGGTCCATGGGGCAGCTTCAAGAGTACAGTTACCAGATGTTATGCAGGGTTGGGGGGCCTCATCAAAGTGGGAACTTGTTAGTCCTTCTGAGATTGCAATAGGAAGTCGTGGAACCCCTACACTTTGTGAGGTTGAAATGAGAATAGATATATAGAAGATAAAGATTTTTTTTAAGGGTTCAATGCAAACTTTAGTGTTAGGATTAACCTGTAAATATTTTGCTTTGTCAAATGAACCATATGGAACTCCCTAACTATTCAAATAATCAGAGTTTATTTTATCCCTCTTTTGTTTTTTGTTTTTTTTGTTTTGTTTTGTTCTGTTCATCCATAATTTACACCGTTTTTAATTATTAAATTGAAATCCGAATTCCTAATCAACATCTCAACTTTATGAATTGACAACAATAATTGATTTTGATCGTATGATTCAATGTATGATGCGTTTGCCAGTGTGTATACAAAGTATATTGTCATTATAAACATAAATTTATCACGTAACATATTCAATGTAAAATTTTGTTAAACTTAATATGTCAATACAAATAGGTATAAGTTTATCATACATACATATAAGAAACAAACATAAGATAACCCTTAATTTTTTTTGTTTCTAATCTAACTAAAATTGAGTGATATCTTCTTTGTTCTTCCTTTCAAACGCTACAACGACAAATTCTATTAAACATGAAAGCAAGAGCATGTGACATCCGATTCAAGATGAGTAGAACACCCGCTTGTTAATGAAAATGAGTAGAACAAATTCACACTGCAGATACCAAACCTCCAGTGTTAATGAAGACTCTGCTATATTTGTTGATATCACTACTTTCCTATAATTTCTGGGTGTTGCAGAGAAAATCATCAGCTCCTGAAAAAGGTATAACATAAAAATCAGAACCCTGATAGAAGGAACTCTCAAAATCAAAATTAAGCTTATGGAAAGGAACTGCATGGGTTCATCTTTAACCTGTTCAGAACGAGAGAGTCCCGAGTACAGAGGCAAAAACATCAGCCCTGAAAGGAAAATTATCGGTATCAATGGGCATGCTAATGTAGCTCAGCTGTGCTTGCACCAGATTTCCTCTGGGAAGTCATGGTCCAGTGTTTGAAACTGGCCCTTGGGTGGGGAAAGGAGCTCGTTGTGGCATTGTGACCTGTTAAGAAGTCAAACGGCAGTATCTTCCATATTGACAAAACTGATTTGTGTATATTAGCTTTCCTTTTGTACCTCCTAACCTGCAGCAACAGTTGTATCTTGATTATAGGAGCAATTAGGGAATCCTCTGTATATATTCACGTTTATGTATCAATGAAAGTTAGTCGGCCAATTCCATTCACATCTCATTCTTTTCATGGTATCAGAGCAAGACTCAAATCCTGACTCAATCACACTCTGATCTCTCACAGCATCTTCGCAGCTTTATTTCAGTCTCTATGGCGATTTCAGTAGCGGCGTTTTGATTCTGAAAGAAAAAGGCCCCACTGTGTACACTGTGGTCAATTGGGCCTGTTTTGAGCTCCGTGGCTATCCACCAGGCCATCCAAAGGTAGAAAATCATTCTGGCCGAAACAATTCAACAAAAACAAGTCTGCAGCTAATCATGTGGCGGATGGATTTTCTAAAGGGGATGGAACACCAGTTGTTGGGATTTTCAATGGCTCAGTTGAAACAGCTCTCATCACTTCTCAACAATAAACTTTTTGAATTTTTCTGTCCAGTCCAATAATGTTTGTCCTATATGTCCTTTAGCAAAACAAAGTCGTTTATCTTTCAGTACTAGTACTATCTCTTCAGTAAAATCTTTTGAGATTATTCATTGTGACATTTTGGGGTTGATATCGACATCCCTTTCTTTCTCGTGCATATTATTTCCTTACTATAGTTGATGACTATATATGCTTTATATGGATTTTTTTGATGTGACACAAAAAATGAAGCATAATCTCTTTTAAAACGTTTCTTTAGCTTTGTTTTCACCCAATTTGAATCTTGCATAAAAACATTTCATAGTGATAATGGTGGATAATTTCTTTCACTTCGCCCTTTCTTTTAAGATAATGGTGTCGTTTTTCAACATTCTTGTGTGTAAACACCTCAACAAAATGGGGTTATGGAATGCAAGCATCGCTACATCTTATAAGTAGCCTGAGCATTAAAATTTTAGGTATAACTCCCAACCCAATTTTGGGGAGAATGCGTTTTCACTGCTGTTCACATTATCAATCGGCTACCTTCACTAATTATTTCTTTCAAAACCCCTTATGAACTTCTTTATGCAAAACCACCTTCTTTTTCTCATCTTTGTGTTTTTTGATGTTTGGCTTATGCTACTAATGTTCACACTTCTCATAAATTTGATTACCGTGCTATGCCATCCATTCTCATTGATTACCTCATTAGTTAAAAGGGATACAAATTGTTTGATTTATTGACAAAAAAATTTTTTACAAGAGGTGATGTAAAATTTCACGAAACCAGTTTCCCTTACTCCTTGGACCAGCCCAACTCGTCTATTCTTTTGTCAAACCATCAATCGGGCCCAATCTCTTCACCAACCTAAGATTTTACTTCTGTCCTATCCTTTCTTGACCATTACTTTGACTCTGACATATCAGTCACGCCTTCCTCTTCTGTCTCTCCCCAAAATGAACTGCCGACATTGCCCTTTCCCATAGCGACAAAGGCACCACCCTCTCCTTACCAGACCGCCCTCCGTACATATTCCCGTTGCCCTAAACCACTGCACCACTAGTCACTTCGAACCTAGCCGTCCCTGCCACGCAACTGGACCTTTTCGATCAGCCCTCTCCTGCACCATCGTTATTGCCTTCTCCTCCTGCCTCTGAGCAGCCTTCTCCTGCACCTACAGTTGAACACACACCCCTTCGTCACTCCAGCCGTCACACCGTTCCACCAGCCAAACTCACTAACTATGTTTGCTCCAACGTTTGCTTTGACCAATCGACATCCTTATCGCCGAGTCCAACCAAAGGTACGCACTTCCCACTGGCGAGTTATGTTTCTTATAACAGATATAAGCCTGCATATCACTCCTTTATTGCTCAAATCAGTACTGTGAAGCCGCCCATCCAAAGTGGCGGGATGCAATGCAGTCAGAGTTAGAGGCCCCTAAACCTAATGGTACCTGGACTCTCACTTTTCTTCCCCTCGGTAAGACACCAATTGGATGTTGTTGGGTCTACAAAATTAAGCACAAGTCTGATGGCTTGATCGAAAGGTACAAAGCTTGGTTAGTGGTGAAGGGCTTCACACAATTAGTGGGTGTTGATTATCAAGACACTTTTTTCCCTACTGCTAAAATTATTTCAGTCCGTTGTCTGCTTGCCTTAGCTGCTGCTCATGGTTGGTCGCTTCATCAATTAGATGTTAACAATTCCTTCCTTCACAGCGACCTCGAGGAAAAGATTTATATGTCTCTACCTCCAAGGCATCGGACACAAGGGGAGGAACACTTGGTTTGTTGTTTGCACAAGTCATTGTATGATTTGAAAAAAGCTTCAAGACAGTGGTTCTCAAAATTCTCCGAAGCTATTCGGTTAGCTGGATATGTACAATCTCGAGCTGATTAATCCCTATTCACTAAAAAACAAAGCAAGTTTTTCACTACTCTATTGATTTATGTTGATGATATTTTGATTACTGGAAATGATCTTGCTAGCTAGTATTGCTGCAATTAAGAAGTTTTTACATAGCAGTTTCTGCCCTAAAGATCTTGGTGCATTGAAATATTTTCTAGGTATTAAATTTTCTTCCTCAAGAAATGGGATTTTTATCTCTTAGTGAAAATATGCACTAAAAATTATCAAAGATGTAGGACTATTGGGCGCAGGCCCTGTTGATACCCCCATGGAAAAAGGTTTGAAGTTATCTGGTAAAAGTGATTTGCTTAAGGATCTAGGACGTTATAGAAGATTGGTTGGAACGCTAATATATTTGACTGTTTCAAGACCATACATCACATATCCAGTCTATATCTTGAGTAGGTTCATGCAACAGCCCTGAAAACTTCATATGGAGGTAGCCTTACAAGTTGTTCGATATCTAAAAGGCACACCTGGCCAAGGTTTGTTCTTTTCATCAAGCAGTGATCTCAGGTTACGGGCTTACTGTGACTTAGATTGGGCAGGTTGGCCACTCACAAGAAGGTCTACTATAGGTTATTGTGTTTTCCTTGGACCTTTATTGATTTCCTGGAGATTGAAGCATCATAAAACAATTTCCCTCTCATAAGCTAAAACCAAATATCAAGCAATGACAGGAGCTTGTTGTGAGTTGACGTGGCTACGATATCTATTAAATGATTTAGGAAACCTGCCTTATTATATTGTGACAACAAGGCTGCCTTACACATTGTAGCCAATGTAGTTTTTCATGAGCAAACCAGACACATTGAGATGGATCGTCATTACATTAGAGACAAAATTCAAGACAGTTCAATGGTGACAAAGTATGTAGGCTCTACACATCAGTTAGCAGACATTTTAACTAAGGCTTTGGGAAAGGAGACCTTTATTCCTATGGTTCGCAAGTTGGGAGTACAAGACATCCACTCTCCAAGGGGCAATGTTAAGAAGTCAAAAGGCAGTATCTTCCATATTGATAAAACTGATTTGTGTATGTTAGCTTTCCTTTTGTAGCTCCTAACTTGTAGCAATGGCTGTATCTTGATAATAGATGCAATTAGGGAATCCTCTCTATATATACACATTTATGTATCAATGAAAGTCAGTCGGTGAATTCCATTCACATCTCATTCTTTTCATGACCCACCAAGCTAGGGTATTAAAACAGAATGAGAGTGAGAAAGATTGGGGGGATGGGGGAAGAAGAAGATGATGATGATGAAGAAGAAGGTATCAATGGACATGAAATTGCTTAGGATTTCCTCTTCCATATAGGAGTCAAAAGTGCTCACTTCTTGAATTTGAACCTAGTACCTGCATAAGACAACATCAAATTTTTATTGAGAGACATCTTATACCGGGTCATATTTCTATTCTTGTTATGTACGTAAAATGTTCCTTATCTAGCACAGGATTACTGGAACTAAACCATACTGGAAATATGTTACTCTGTCTTGTAAGACCATGAACACACACAAAGAGAACTTCAATGCATAGTGATCTCGCAAGCTTCTACAGATTCCCTTATATGCCAGGAAAAAGATGACTCCAAAATATCTAATACTATACCAGATTTTTTCCGGCTACCTTGAGTCTCTTTAATTAGTGAGCAATTTGACAGCAGCATCAATGTCATCTTGACCAGTCAGAAATATCAAAATATCTCCCGTTGGTTCCTACAAGGGGATAAAATACCAAAAGAAACGAATCACCTAACAACATCAATGATCAACTGAAAGATTTGCAGGCTCCCTCTTTGGTACCATCTCTCCATTTTCCATTGTTTGACACCTTTTGCTAATTAACAGAAAAGACAACAACAGATAGTTGACATTGAATTTTTTAGGTCTTAAACAGTAATAGTGTAAATTGGGGATTGAAACAAAACGACAGGCACCTAGGGAGGAAAAACTTGGACATTTTTTGGGCTTCAATTGTAGCAGAAGATATAATCGAGCGCAGTTCAGGATGTCATTTTTAAATCTGCCCATACCAAATTAAGGCATACAATCCATTGAAATAATTATGGAGACGACTCTAGATTCCAGATAAATAAATAGAATTCGACAAACTTATCTATTTTTTTAACTTAAAACATAAAATAGCATAAAAAAATTGACAAATAACATTACTAATTCGACATGCCCATCCCAAATTAAAACATACAATCCATCTAAATACTTATGGAGACTATTGTAGATACCAAAGAAATAGAATTTGAAACATTTATCTATTCTTTTCAATTTAAACCATAAAATAATATAAAAAAAACCAAAACAGAAAATGAGAAATAAAAAAATTACCAATTTGACATGCCCATCTAAAATTGAAGCATAAAATCCCTTGAATTAATTATGGAGACTATTCTAGAGGCAAAATAAATAGAATTAATTTGACACACTTATCTATTTGTTTCAACCTAAACCATAAAATAGCAAAAAACCAAAAATAGAATGAAAAATTAAAAAACACTACAATTCAACATTCTCATCCCAAATTAAACCATATATAATTATTTTAATAGATTTTATGCTTTAATTTGGGATGGAATTTTTTAATTGGTAATTTTTTATTTTTCATTCTATTTTTTGTTTTTTTTTTTTTGCTATTTTGTGGTTTAAGTTGAAACAAATAGATAAGTCTGTCAAATTCTATTTATTTGGAATCTATAATAGTCTCAATCATGATTTCAAGTATTGGTTGCTTTAATCTGGGATGGACATGTTTAATTGGTAACTTTTTATTTTTCATTTTTATTTTTTATTTTTTATTTTTTGCTATTTTATGTTTTAAATTGAATAAAATAGATAAGTGTGTCAAATTCTAATTATTTTACATCTATAATAGTCTCCACAATTATTTCAAGTGATTTTATACTTTAGTTTGTGATGCTCATGTCAAATTGGTAATTTTTTTATTTTTCATTTCTTTTGCTATTTTATGGTTTAAGTTGAAAAAAATAGGTAACTGTTACAAATTCTATTTATTTGGAATCTAAATAGTCTAGATAATAATTTCAAATGATTGGATGCTTTAATTTGATATGAGCATGTCGAATTGATAGTTTTTGTTCAACTTTTTTAGTTTTTTGGCTTATAAGGTTTAAGTTAAAAAAAAAGGATAAGTGTGTCAAATTATATTTTTTTGCATCTTAAATATTCTCTTTAATTATTTGAAGGGATGTATACTTTAAATTTTAATGGGCATGTTAAATTTGTGGTGTTTCTAAAGTTTTCATTATATTTTGAGGTTTTTTTTTTTTGCTACTTAAAGAGTTATTTCTTCCAAATTTATGTTCAGGGGGTCTTGTGTCTATTTTATCATGTTCAAGGGCTACTTTTGAATTTTTTTCCTCAAATTTCCATCAATATTGATGGAGATAACGAGAGGAAGGGTATTTTTGCCACAAAACAGTAATTTAATCCTACTTTTGCAACGTTCCATAAGTTGGGGGTAAATATGTAAAATGAGGTATATTTTATGGGTAGGTCGTGCAATTTAGCCTTATAAGAATATCCATGAAGTATTTTTTTTATTATCAATTTTGACCATATTTGATCTTCAATCCAAAATCTTTAAGTTTAATCTAACAATACATGTTTTTACTACATACACTAAAAACTATAGGTCATGTTTCTTTTTTGAAAATCAATAAAATTTTAATTTTTTTGATAAGCCAAACATTTAACCATTTATATCTATATGAAAATGTAGAAAAGAATTCTCACTTTGATCAATTTTGGCCATATTTCACTTTTAATTTAAAATGTTATTGTTTGGCTCCTACTTTTTGTTTAAACGTAAAATTATCACACCATTATTAAGTGTGAAATTCGTACCTCCCAAATTATGTAATAATTTATGACAATTATTTAAAAGTTAAACAAGTATTAGTTCTAGGTCAATGATTATATTAAAATTAAATTAGTTAAAATTTAGATTGTTATTAGCAACAGTGAATTTTATGGCTAATTAGTAAATACATTAAATGAAATAAAAAATTATAACTAAGTACCTTGCAACTTTCATTTCTTTAATTTTACTTCCACAAAATAAATATATTTATTTATTACTTATACTATAGATATAAAAAATTAATTTCTTTCCTTTTACATTTTTCGTCGTTCCATTACTATTGCACTCACAAAAACTACACAAATGTAAGTTATCTCTCCCTTTTTTATTTTCAAAATTTTTATTTTCCAACCATTGGTGTTTTCTAGTTTAAATTATCAAGTTTTTCTCTTTGTAGATTGTGTTTCTGTTCAACAATTGTCTTTCAGTAAATACGGGATTAATTGTTAATATTTTAACAAAGTTTTAGGATTAGCTTAAAAAAACTTAAACTTTGTAGCTTAACAAGTAAGGTTAACTTTTAGATTAACCGATAGAAATTTGAAGCATGATCCAATTATACCATTAACTGGATTCTTAATTCCAATTACTACCCACACTACCCCTTTATAATAATGTAATAGAATAATATATATATGTAATGACCCAAGTCCAGAACCAGTCAACAGAACACCTGCCCACACCACATAGGCTATTTTTTGAAAAAGGATAAGCGCTAGGTGCTTGAGAATGGACTCTCAGTATAAGGAGGTTCTCCCATCTCATACCGGTAGACTCAACCATATACTTTGCACCAAATCTGGCTTTAATACTATTTGTAACAACTCAAGTCCAGAACCGGTCAATAGAACACTTGCCCACATCACATAGACTATTCTTTGTGAAAAAGATAAACGTTAGGTGCTTATGTTCTGGCGATAAAGCCTATATATCTACATAAGACATCCCACAATTCACTCATGTGGGATATGGGGGTGTTACAATATATCACTATGCTTATCCATTTAAAAAATTAACATACATATTTCACCTTAAAATAATTAATGGTGACCTACATTTTTATCTAAAAAATTTGATTGTAATTCCATTCTTACTTCCAAGGTTTGAAAATCTACTTACCCCACATTTTGGAACATCAGCAGGGAAATATTATCTTGTGTTTAATAAAATGGAGAAAATTTGTATAAAAGCTTATTAAAAATTTTGAATTACTATAACATTAATATTGGGTAGTTCACTTTTAAAATTTTCACAAACCAATATCAATAATATATGGACAAAGGAAGCTTACAAAGTTGGTGGGGGCAAAGGTGCTAATTCTACTAAACCTTGTAATTTACTAAAAAATTTGTGTAGTCATATTTCACAAATTGTCCTATGCCATTTCTTAAGTATTTTTTTGTGAGCCGTTGAATTTACTTTGATAATATGAATGTCTCTACCTATAATTTTTTTCTTTTGTTGCTTATAACTTTAGGCTCTATTTTTCCACATTAAAAATTATACATTATTATAACTATTACTATTTTTTGTTTGGAATAAAATATATTTTAAAGTTAACACTCCATTTACTTAATAATTTCTCGAATAAATTTTTTAAGAAATAAATAGATTTGGTTTGACTTTTGCTCCCAAACCGTATGCAATATAAAAATAAATAAAAATAGTTTTTTGAAAGATGTTTTAGAAACATTATTTAAGCTTCTTAAGTAGAGGTTCTTAAAGTGAAAAATTAATATATAAAAATAATTAAAAACTAATATATAAAAATAGTTACTTTTTATCTAGTTTTTAATAATCACTTCAAGATATAGCTTTAGTTATATATCAATGTTATCTTAAATTTGGCTCAATGGCTATATTTATTTATAATTGAAAAAATATTATACACTAAAAAAAAGAGACAAAAAATTTAAAAATATTAAACTATGCCCCATTGTAACTATTACAAATAATTTGAACGTAAGAATATCATTTGATAGGGATGTAAAAAAATATCCTACCTGGCCCTATCCTCCCAGAACCCAGTTACCTAAACTTGAACCTTATCTTACTTGCAAAGCCATGGGAAGAGTATGAGTTTAAGTTATCCTACCCGACCCTACCCACACCTATCTTAAATTAGTATATTTATATTCAAACTATGATTTTATTTCAAAAATAAAATTATAAGTTAACATAAATTATTTTATATTACTTTATTTTATAATTTTTTAAGTATTAATTAATTGTAAATATACACATTCTTTTAAAAATATATGTAAATATATAAAAAGGAAGTAAAAAAAAAAAAGTCAAACATATACCTTAAAATGGGTTGGTGGGTAGTACTAGCCTACTCGCTTGAACCCGATAACGTGAGGGGAGAGTTTAGGATTAGCTATACCTGACCCAAACCCTACCCGTTAACATCCCTACAATTTGAATTCAAAAATAAAATTAGGGTAAATGACACCTATCATCCCTACACTATCTCAATGTTGCTTAATCATCCTAAAATTATGAATTGTTGCATCAATCATCCTCAACCTATTTAATGGTTGCACCCATCGTCTGGCTGTTATTTCAGCCATTAAAAGGTAACAGAATTCATGGGAAAAATTGCGCAATTAATCCTAATAATTAGGAATCTTTTCTATTTAAGTCCTAAACTTTTTATTTTAGGCATTTAAGTCTTTTTTTCTTCTTGCTTCTTGAATTTTTTTTGTTAATTTATTGAAGAACCTATCTTAATCATTGCTAGGATTTATGAGACATTTTTTTTGTTGATTTATCAAAACAGCAAAATAGAAGTTTGCTGCTTTGTTTTCTTGCCACAGCTCTAGTTCTTCATGCTTCTCGGGTTGGGATAGTGGCTCTGTTTCATTCATATGACTTTGTTTCTTGCGTTGCGTTGGTTCAGTTCTGAGAAATGGATGAGCGTCTGTTGTTGAAGAAGCAAAAAAATATGAAGACGGGGTTTGGTAGGTTGTGGGAAATAATGCAGTTTCTTCTTTTGTTTTTCACCATTGCCACTTCACTCAACAATGAAGGTTCTATTGTTTGTCACTCTGCTTTGATCTTTGTTTTTCTTCTCCTTTGTTGTGTTTCTTCTGGGTTTGGAGGATTTTTTAAATTTTATTCGAGGAGTTGTTTTTCTTTTAATGCTCCAATATTTCTAATAGAGAAAGTCCATCTGCAATTGTAGATTTCTAAAGAACATAGGATTTATAAAAAAAAACCCCATTGATTGATCAAATAATGAGATCCTATTTTAATTAGAACCAAACTATCCCTTAAAACTTGTTTCTAATTGTAGATTTATATAAGATTTTCAAATCACTTCACCATAAATTGTTTGTGTGGACTTCGTATACACATGTTTTTGCTCCTATGTTATTGTATTTGATTATTACTAACTCGATAAATTAACGGGAAAAAATTCCCAATAAGCAAGAAAAAAAAAAAGACAAAGAATCCTTAAAAAAGAAAGACTTAAAAATTGAAGTGATGAAAGCTATGTAAAAAATGAAAGGAACTGTAATATGAAATAGGGAAAAAAAATAGAACTAACAATATATACATTTTTATAGTTTTAGGCCAAAACTAGAAAATTGTAAAGTTTTATGACTTAAACAGAAAAGTTTCCTATGTATAGGACTAACTATGCAATTTTTTCTTCAATTTCTGTCACTTTTTAATGCATGATATAAGGATAGGACGATAGATGCAACAATTGGATAGTTTGAGGATATTGATAGTTTCAGGACGATTAAGTAACATTGATGATAGTTTAGAGACGACAGGTGTCATTTACCCATAAAATTAAGACATTTTTTATAATTGAAAAACCTAACTTTTTTTCTCGTCTTTAGATCATTTGAAGTGCTAATTATTCTTCATGTGTCTACATATTTAAGTAACATTTATTTTTCATAATTTATATTTAAATTAGGAATATATATAATCAAAATCACCATAAAATTTTTCCTTAAATTATGTTTATTATAAAAATCTCATTCGTCCATGTGACAGGCATAAAACTAGTTAGCCACTGCGCCATTAGCAATGTCGAGCTATAAACAGAATGCTAATTGTACATACTGATGTGGCAATAAGCTATAAATGGAATGCTGACTATTTATACTGACGTGGCATTGAAATTAGCCACTCTTACTCTTCTTCTTCTTCATTGTTGTCATCCTCCTTGTACTCCTCCGATGTCGTTGTAGCTTTTTCTACATGCGGCGTCTTTGTCCAAGCCCACAAACCACCTCATCACTGACTCTCGCCATTGCCTAGGTCACCACCCCAACTACTCCCTTTTGGAGCTAGCCTCTTTTTTTTTAATGTTCAACTTTGACAGTGGTGGGGTGGCGGTCTTATTGAAATTGGGAGCTTGGGTCATGAAGGGGGGCGATCTCTTAATGAACAAACGACATGCAGGGGTGGTGGCAGACAGTGGATTTCGTGAATGGCTCCTCTTTCGATTTTGCGTTGCTGGTGACAATGATGTAGGTTGAGGCTTGAATGATGATAGCTAGGGTGATATTCGATGACAGCGATAAGGCTTGGGTTGGCTGAATTGGTGACAAAATCGGATAGGGACAAGGGTGGGGATGATTGCATGATCTTGTCTCATTCTTTTCTTTTTCTTCTTCTTCCTTGTTTTTTTTTTTTTTTGTATTGCTGCTAGTTAGAGGTGACTTGGACAATGGTGGATCAAGACTGGAAGTGACTGGGCGGTAGACATGGTGGGCAATCCGATCCAGGTCCCTAACTATAATGAGTTATTTGGTCCATGTCCCTAATTATGAATTTTTTGTGTTTTGCTTATTTGGCGTGTCATTTCATCCATTATTTGACACATAATCACATTTAAATGGAATATTCTACTATTCATTGTCAGTAAGGATTTAATATTGATACATAATCACATTTAAATGGAATATTGACCTATTAATCACATTTAAACAACGGTATAAAAGTCAAAGTAAAGTTTCAGGATCAATAGAGTAAATGAAAATACTATAGGTAGTAAGTATTTAATATTGACCTAAAAAACCAAAAAAAAAAAAAAGAGAAAAGGACCAAAATGCAAACACTAAACTGTAAGGATTGAAATGAAAAATATTGATAGCTTTGAACCGATTTAAGGAAAAAAATGTAAAACAAGTAAAACCTAGAGAAAGTCCTTGTAGTTTCCTTTTTGCAGCTTCAATCCCTAAACTTACAGATCTTTCAACCCTGCAACTACCTACCCTTGTACTACCTCTCAAGGTTCGATCATTATATGGAACAATTTAGGGATTAAAATAGAAATAAATCTTCAGGGGCTGGAAAAAAGTTTAACCATTGTATAGGAAAAAACAAAAATGGAAAATGGAAATGTTCAAAACCTCGAATTCATTTGGAAAAAATGTCAACGCTTAGCATCATAGGTTAGAAAAATTATCAAGCAATAGCTTCTAGAATTGGAAATTTGAAAAATTTTATAGCCACTGATAATTTGTTTCAAAACTTCATCTTATTTTAGAATGTACTTATAATATAATTAGGGCCAGTCCGTTTTGATTTAATGCCCCCAAATTAATGCATTTTTACTGACTGGATTCAGGCTAGTATTAGAGCAAATAACCTGTACCCCGATCTACCCCGCTTCTTCCCTGATTTGCCTCCACTGGCCACCGTCCCACTCTGCCCTTACCATGCTCTACCTTAGCCCCACTCTACCTCAACCCTGCTCTGCCTTAGCCTTGCTCAGCCTTCATCCACCTTCGCTTCGCCCAAGCTTTGCCTCTAGTCCCAATCTGCCCCGCTTTTTCCACGATTTGCCTCCACTCGTCGCTACCCCACCTACCCCCACCATGCTTCGCCTCAGCCCCACTCTGCTCCACCTTAGCCCTGCTCTACCTCCACCCACCTTCGATTCGCCCCCGCTTCGCTTCTGCCCCGCTCTACTTCCACCCTGCTTTGCTCTGCTCCCACCCCACTCTGCCTTAACCCTGCTCTAACTCTACCCCGTGCTGCCTCCACTATGCTCACCCTTTGCATTGCTCAACTCGCGTTCTCTGGGCAGTGTCGCATAAAACGTTTTCAGCATAACGGTGGCTCATCCTAATTGAGATCCTAGTCACGCCGTAGATTGGCTAAGGGGAGAAATTTTGGCTCGTAAAACAGTAAATAACCCCAACTTCAGGGTCTAATAATAGTCAAGTGCTAGAGACACCACTAACAAAAGCGGGCGCCCAGTCCAATTAACATATTAACTCAATCAAATTAAAGAAAAACGAATAGGCGGTTAGTGTTTTGGTGGGTCTGACTAGCATTTTCTCATGAAAAAAATTGATAGCTTTAGCAATTATAAGCAACTAGTTTCATAACCCGTCTAACGGATGAGATAGTAGTTCATACAAAAACATGTTCTTTAGCCTGTGTATACAAATGATCTAGAACATTAAGTTTCAAGAAAAAATTTCTATATTATATTTATCAATTGTACAATTTAAGAAAAGAAAAAGTAATTTGAAAATAATTTGTTTAAAACATTTGTATTCTTTATTAGTTATTTTTTCAACTTCGTACAAAAAAAATTGTAGAGGAAGTGTATAAGTATTTTTCAAAAATGTTTCTAAAAAATAATTTATTTTTATTTAATTTTATGTGTTAAGATATGTACTAATGAAATAATAATGGGTAAAAAAACAATGGTACAAAACCCAAAAAATTAACCTCGGTCTAGAACTATTTCAATATGGGCCATAACACATGGGAAATCAGGCATAAACCAAAATAATATGCATTTGGACCAAATGGTTTAAAATGTACGGTCGGGAAAAGAAAAATTATGGTTGAAATACCAAATTTGACACTAATGTTTTGAACAGAAAGCGGATATGCCACTAGTTTTTTTTTTGCCAATCTCCCACTAATGTTTTAAAATGAGTCTAATATGCCACTGCCGTTTAGAAAAATAATAGAAAATGGTAAAAACAGCAGGTTTTGAAATCTTTGGGTTATTTTATATTTTTCAAAAAATATCAAGACCTTTGAGATTTTTACCAAAAGAGTGTCTGATATCTGCCATTAGCGCTTTAGCTCTATTACTGTCTCTGTCACCAGCACCCCAACCCCATTGCTGCCCTCCCTCAATCTTTATTGTCTAGTCTCCTCCCTAGCATTGAGAGAGAGAGAGTTTAATTACAAAAAGTCTTTGAAGTTTCTTAAAACTTGCATTATCACCCTAAAATTTCAAAACTTGTTATTTTTAATGTTTTTTGTTGGCTTTTTAACATTTGCTGTTAGATTTTTAACGGTTAGTGGTATTCACTCTTAATTTGAAACTTCAGTGGCATATTCGGCCCATTTTAAAACATTAGTGGGAGATTGAGCAAAAAAAACTATAATGGCATATCTACTCCTAACCCCAATCTTTAGTGGCAAATTTGATATTTTTGCCAAAAATTAAAGAAACGGTCCAGGAATGAAAGAGAACAAACTAGCCCAAAAGATTTTAGACGAATGGCCCACAAGAGAAATGGTTTTAAAAAAATGAAGAAACATTGCGTTATAGATGAATGAAAGGAGATAAAAGTGAGAATGGCATAGAATATAGTTTGGGGGCTATAGGTGCACAAATGATGAAGGACTAATAAGTGTTATTTTTCTGAGAAGACCCATACGTAAGGATGTTGCCCTGACCTTAGCTCATCTCTCACTCTCTTCATTCTTTGTCGTCGTCATATGAACCCTAACAAATCTCCTATTTGCACCAACATAAGTCACCAGTCAGTCGCCCTTTACCGCTGTTTGTTTCCTTCTTTCGGTGGTAGGCGACCGTTAAATGCGAAAAGTATTCCAAATTTATATATATTTTTTTCAATCACTTGGGTTTTAGTATCGAGCTCTAAAGATTTTGGTAAAGAAGTTAAATGGTGTTTCTGCCCATATTCTCATCTCAGTTTTTGTCTCTTTTCTTGTCTGTTTTCTTAAGTTTTTGTGGATATTATAGCCGCCTCTTACGTCTAGCCGCCAAGTATTTTCAAAATCCATTCATGGATAGCTGGATTGACCATGAACAGCAGAGAGATTGTATGTCTGGCTTCTGAGGGCACTATGGGGAAATCAATCAAAACTTTCGGAGCATTATATCTTCCCTAAGGTGACTTTTCTCTTTATCTACACACAAGTCTTATACAAGTATTCAGTAACGGTGATTAATTTCTAAATTTTTATGTTGTGCAATTAAATTAATCAATCAAAGATGAAATACTTGCAAATTAGAGAATGATACATCTTGGCAAGTCTTTAATGGCTTTGAATGGTGCTTTGGTCTATATTAAAGACAATGATCTTTATTTGTAATACATTCCTCCTATTTGTTCCTGTTTCTATTTGATGAAATTTGTTTTTATTGTTGGGATTGTGCAGCGGGTGATAACTCCGAGGGCAAGATGATTAGTAAAAATGACATAAGAAAATTTATGTGGTTCATACTTAATTTTAGGGCTACATCCACGGAACAAACTCTGAGATTTTCTTCCACTATAAAAATTGTAGGCTTACAGACAAAGAATCTTCTCTAGACAAAAAATTCTAGAGGTATGAGATAAATCCAAAACAGTGGCACTCAAGTGTTTCATAAACACCCAAAAAAATTATCTCATTATTTTGTCACTCGCAAAAAATAAATCTCTCTCTCTTACAATTTTTCTTTTACTCTCACAATTGAGCAAGCTTCCACTGGCATCCACTAAAGGAGAGGAGTGAATGGCTATTTATAGGAGAAACAACGCATTTTCCTCCATCTAATTTTCAAAATCGGTGCCGCCTCCAGCCTGTATCTGTGCTTGATTTCAATGTTTGCTGCAAATTTCTGTTTCTTCAACCACAATAATAGAAACAGCAAAAGAAAATAGAAAAACAATAGAAAGAGGAGAGAAAATATAGAAAAATAATAAAAAATTTGTTGTGCCCCACATGGGGCAATAAAGTCAACAATCTCCCCCTTTTGCCTCATGTGGGAGTTCCACCATTCCTGTTGGCAGTTGACAATATTCAAACTTTTCTCTAAGTAGAATCTTGGTCAACATATCAGATCCGTTTTCATCAGTATGGATCTTCTCGAGCTGTAATAGTTTCATCTCTAATGCATTCCTTATCCAATGATATCTTACATCAATGTGCTTCGATCTGGAATGAAAAGAGTACCAAGATGAATTGTGTTCTGACTATCACAGAACAATTCATATTTCTCCTGGTGGAAACCAAGTTCTTTTAAGAACTTCTTGGTCAGTCGTCGAAACCACAAAAAATAATTTTGATATCACTAACAACTCAAAATAAATAAATTTGTAGTATAGTAGTGGAAACCAGATCAAATCCCAAGGGAAATTTTTATCTAAAAGCTTCATCACAGAAAACTTAGAATAAAAGATTGAGGGGATCGTTTTCAATAAAAAAAATGAATTAAACTGAAAAAATAATCAGAGAACAAAAATTAAGAAACCTATTAAGTAAGAAATAAACAAAACAATCAAGAATTCAAACCTTGGCATCCGTCAACATCCACCACCGAATTCCTACAATTGATCATCGATACATAGATAGATTAATCAAGACTTTGAACAGTCATCGTTGAAGCTATCTTCCTACCTCTTCTTAGTCGTAGTTAATCAGAAAACAAACGATCTAATTAACCCTAATTACTAAATAACCTAAGACAAACGCTTTAATTTAATTTAACAATTGCGTTAAAAATTAGAGAGATCGATGAAACTAAATAACACAAACACAAGCGGCTGCATTTAATTTAGTTGAATGTTCTTCTTAAGACCTAATGATTTATGATGTAGCAAATCACTAAACCTTAGTTGTTTCACAGATTAGATAAACCAAATAATTACAGATTTGATTTCTAACCCAATAGTAGATTGTATTCGAATAACAACTAGTAGGCCTCCTAGCATATAAACGAAACAATTATGAAATTAATCATAGAAGAACATCCAATACTCAAAATATTAATTGAATGAATAAAAATAATTTTGATATCACAGTACTAAATAATTCGGGGCTTCAATCTCCTTCAACCAAAAATAAAAAGATTACTAAAAATAAAAAAAAAAAGACAAGAAAAGAACACAAAAAGAGTTGGGGAAGGAGAGAGGGAGCAGCCCCTACGAGAGGGAGAGAGGCTGGTTGTGGCGCAGCTGCCACTTTAAATACGTAAAAAAATTAACCTAGTGTGCTAAACTCATAAAATCTCCCTAAACTTTCTATATTGTTACAAAATTACCCCACAAAAATAAAAAGATTCAAAATAACTAGAATGTTTCCAAGTTGTGAGCCAAGCAATGCTCCAGAACATCAATAGCAACTTCAAGCTGAAATTCAACCTTGATACAGCTATCATTTCTCAAAATTCAAAAAATGAAAGTTGTAGATCTCTTTCTTAGCTTTGAAACAATATCTGAATCACATAAAACGAACATCTACAGCTATAGATATACCCAAAATACTACAACTGCTTCTAAACCAGTGATAACTCACAAATCACGACTTTAAAGCTGAATTTGACCCTCTTAACGTGCAACCTGAGTTTCATGGTCTGTATATGATTTGTAGCTCCAAATGTTAGCTTTCCAATGAATTAAGAATCACTCAATTCTGATCTCTTTTGCTCAAGATATGATTTTTCTATCGAAATATCGCCAATCTGTCAACATCCTAAAAGAACACAACTAAATTAAAACTTGTAAAGTTACAAATTAAATCCACTTTCAATCAATTAAGTCTAGATATGCTGTAAGCTACAAAACATACTCAAAATATATCTTTAAGATTCAAAACATATTAAATATGAGAGAAATAAATATAATAAATATAAGCTTATCACTTCTTCATCCACAGCAACTCCTTACATGCTTCCATTGCTGCAATAAACTCTGCCTCTGTTGTTGAAAAAGCAACACATTTTTATAATTTTGGACTGCCATGACACAGCTCCCCCTGCAAATGTAATCAGGTATCCTGATGTAGACTTTCTTGAGTCAATATCACCAGCCATATCTACATCTGTATAGCTAACTAACATAGGTTTTGCATTTCCAAAACATAAGCATGTTTTAGAAGGACCATGAAGATACCTGAAAATCCATTTAACTGCAGCCCAATGTTTCTTAGCAAGATTTGAAAGGAATCTACTCATCACACTAACTGAGTAAGTAATATCTAGCCATGTACATACCATGGCATACATCAAACTTTCAACTGCTGAAGCATATGAAACCTTTTCCATTTATTCCTTCTTTTTGTCGGTAGAAGGGTATTGCTTGGAACTTAATCTAAAGTGATTAGCAAGAGGACAACTAACCGCTTTAGCCTTGTCCATATTGAATCTTTAAAGTTCCTTGTCAATGTATTTCTCCTGTGATAGCCACAATTTCTTGGCGCTTCTATCTCTTGTTATCTTTATGTCAAGAATTTGCTTTGCTAGCTCTAAATCTTTCATAACAAAAAACTTACTCAATTGTTTTTTCAAGCTATTGATCCTAGAAATATTCTGGCCAACAATCAACATATCATCCACATAGAGCAATAGAACAATGAAATCATCATCAGAGAATTTCTACACAACACACAGTGATCTAAAGTAGTCTTCTTGTAACCTTGCTCTCCTATAACTGACTCAAACTTCTTATACCACTGCCTGGGTACTTGCTTCATACCATACAAGCTTTTCTTTAGTTTGCAAACATAGTTCTATTTTTCTTTTATTTCAAAACCCTCTGGCTGCTCCATGTATATTTCTTCTTCCAAGTCACCGTGTAGGAAGGCAGTTTTCACATCCATCTGCTCAATCTCTAAGTCGAGACTTGCTGTTAGTCCTAGGACTGTACGGATGGATGTCATTTTCACAATCGGTGAAAAAATCTCATCAAAGTCAATACCTTTCCTTTGGCTGAAACCTTTGACAACTAATCTGGCTTTGAACCGTGGTTGTGAATTGGATTATTCGGACTTGATTTTGAATACCCATTTATTTTTCAAAGCCCTTTTGCTTCTTGGCAACTTCACCAACTCAAAAGTCTTATTCTCATGCAAGGATCTCATATCTTCTTGTATGGCGCCAATCAATTTTTCCTTGTGTTCATCATCCATAACTTCTTCAAAGTTTTCTAGTTCTGCCCTATTAGTCAATAACACATATTCATTTTTAGGATATCTAGTAGAGTGGTGTCTAACTCTCTTAGATCTCCTTAAAATTGGAGAACTCACTACTGCTGGTGGTTGTGGATGAACACCACCATCATCAGCATTACCTGGTTCATTCTCAATAGGAGCATCATGATCACCTTCCTCCAGTCGATCATTTTGTACATCATCTCCAACTTGTCTTTGCACTGCCATTAGAGCAATCAGCTGTAAATCTATTAAACTACCATCGGATGCTGAAGCATTCTTTTCAACTTTCTTAATATCCTCAATGGTCTGATCTTCAACAAATACAACATCACGGCTTCTGATAAGCCTCTTTGTTGTTGGATCATAAAATCTATAGTCAAATTGATCTTGGCCATAGCCAATAAACACATATTATCATGTCTTGACATCAAGTTTAGACTTCTCATCCCTCGGGATATGCATGTAGGTTTTATAGCCAAACACTTGTAGATAGTCATAAGAGACATCATTTCCTGACCATACCTTCTCTGGGACATCATACTATAGAGGGACACAAAATGAAAGATTCAACACATGAGCAGCTGCTAGCAATGCTTCACCCCAAAATATCTGAGATAACTTTGCATATGAGAGTAAACATCTAACTCTCTCCATCAAAGCTTTGTTCATCCTATCAGTTAAACCATTTAACTGCGGTATCTTAAGAGGTGTTGTCTGATATCGGATACCATGATTTTTGCAGTAAGTATCAAATGGTCCAATATACTCTCCACCATTGTTTGTTCATATGCACTTCATCTTTTTGTCAGTTTGCGCCTCAACCAGGGTTAGAAATTGTTTGAAAACTTCTAACGCCTGATCTTTTGACTTTAGAGTGTATACCCATGTCTTACAAGAATGATCGTCAATGAAAGTCACAAAGTATCGAGCACCATCAAGTGAATTTGGCATTGGCCCACACAGATCTAAGTATACCAGATCTAACATATTCTTCATTTTAGAAGGAGGGGAACTTTTGAAAGACACTCTATTTTACTTTTCTACCAGACAATCAGCACATTTATTCAAATGGACCGGATCCAGTCTAAGTAACATCTTCTTTTTGGCAAGACAGGTCATGCTTTTCTCACTCATGTGACCCAATCGTTTATGCCATAACTCCACTATACTGTCATTCTCCACTACAGTCACAACATCCTGAGAAAGCTTTGACTGCATCGTGTACAACTTTGAGTTCTTTGTTCCTCTAGCCACCACTAGGGTTCATTTTGTCAGCTTCCACTGACCATTAAAGAAGGTGTTGCAGTAACCTTCATCATCAAGTTTGCCTGTTGAAATCAGATTTAGGTGTAAATCTGGAACATGTCTGACATCTTTCAAAACTAACCGTGTACCATTCTGGGTCTCTAGGGAAATATCTCCTTTTCCTGTAACTTGTAAAGAACCCAATTTTCCATTCTCATAACACCAAAATTGCCATGTGGTAAGGTGAGAAAAATTCTCTTCGAGAAGTGACATAAATGATAGCACCACTGTCAATCACCCAACTCTTCTCATGGGTTGCAAAATTGACAATATCATCATCATGGATAATGTTGAACTCATCAGCAACATTTTCTTGTTCATCATAACTGCTGTCATCCTTTTTCAGTCCTTTGGCTTTCTTTTGGTCTTGCTTGAGTTTTCGGCAAAATCTCTTGATGTGCTTTTTTTTTACAGTAATGGCATTTAATTTTTGCATTCTTGTTTGACTATCCTCTGCTCTTATCTCTTGGCTTTGGGCCCCTGGTCTCACTTCTCCCCTTAAAATCTGCCACAATAAGGTCTGATTGTGATAAAGAGGATCTTTGCGATCTTTGTCTCATCTCTTCATTCATTATTTCACTTTCAACGAATTCCATATTTACTACTCCATTTGATGCAGAATTTGTAAGTGAAATTTTCAAAAGTCTCCTAAGACTTTGGTAATGAAGCCGGCATTATAAGAGTGAGTGCCTCATTGTCAAACTTTATGCCCATCATGGATAACTGTTTCACGATTTCTTGCAAATCATTTAGATGATCTGCCATGGAAGCACCTTCTCAGTATTTTATTTGAAGCAATTTTGTCAGATAAAATAATTTGTTGTTGCCGGTTTTTTAAGCGTACAGCTCCTCAAGCTTGCTCCACAGTGTCCGCGCATGAGTTTCTGCAGATATGTGGTTGTAAACATTGTCTTCAAAAAATTGTCGGATGAAACTACATACTTGCTCATGCTCAAAAGCCCAATCCTCTTCCGATCTATCATTCAATTTGGTTGTACCAAACATGGGCAAGTGCATTTTTGTCATATAAAAGAGATCCTTTATCTTGCTTCTCCATATGTGGTAATTCAAGTCATTCAGACTAATCATCTTACTGGTCTTGGCCACCATGATGCTAATAAATACGCAGTATCAAGCAAAAATGGTGAATAATAATCTAACTTATTTTCTAATGTGGAGGACCCACTTTTCAGTGGCAACCACAGAGCATACGATAAGTAGGTATAAACACCAGGCCTTGCTCTGATACCAGTTGTTGGGATTGCACAGCGGGTGATAACTTCGAGAGCAAGATGATTAGTAAAAATGACACTAGAAAATTTACGTGGTTCACCCTTAATTCTAGGGCTATGTCCATGGGACAAACTCCGAGATTTTCTTCCACTATAAAAGTAGTAGGCTTACAGAGAAAGAATCTTCTCTAAACAAAAAATTTTAGAGGTATGAGATAAACCCAAAATAGTGGCACTCAAGTGTTTCCCAAACACCCTAAAAAATTATCTCACTATTTTTGTCACTCCCAAAAAATAAATCTCTTTATCTTACAATTTTTCTTTTACTCTCACAATTGAGCAAGCTTCCACCAGAATGCACTGAAGGAGGGGAGCGAATGGCTATTTATAGGAGAAACAACGGGTTTTCTTCCATCCGATTTTCAAAATTGATGCCGCCTCCAACCTGTATCCATGCTTGATTTCAATGTTTGTTGCAACCTTCTGTTTCTTCAACCGCAATAATTGAAACAGCAAAAGAAAAGAGAGAAACAATAGAGAGAGGAGAGAAAAGAGAGAAAAATAATAAAAATGTAGATTTGAAAGGTAACATTGAGAAAAAAAATTTATTTACCTTAAATAGTTTCTGCACATGTGTCATATTCCTAAAGTGTTGGTCAAAGTTGTAAATTTGCGTTAAACAGTGCGAAGTCAAATGGGTATCAAATTACTGGCTAACATGTGTATTCTCTGTGGGTTAATTTTGGAAATTGCCACATGTCACGTTCTCATTAATTTGGATATCCCTGTGTCATCTGTAGAATTAATTTTAAATTTTAAGAAAATGTAAAATGATGACATAGTCAATTTACCTGCTTCCATATCTATTTATAGATTATTCGGAACGTCAATAAACGATCCCTATATTTTGATGCTAATATGGAAAACTATTACTAAAGGGGCAGAAGAGGTTTTTATTTGAAAGATTTTGTCAATACAAAATATTGTATAAAATCTCAGGTGGTAAGAATTGATTGGTGGTCAAAAAGTGAATATGTCTCGCTTATTTTTTTTCAACTATTAATCAAATTGTGCCATGTATAATTTAGTAAGGTTTTAGTATAAATCGTTTAGTATATGTAGCACTACTCTTATTTGAATAACTTTAAAACTAGAAAAGATATTTGTATTAGATAATTTAAATTAAGATGAATTTTATACACAATTCTACTTGCATCAACTTTGTGAATTTTAGGTAGTTTATAGTTACCCATAAACTTAGATTGATGTTCCAGCTACACTCTTATGGTTTAAAGATTTATACTTTTCCCTTGTGTTTTTACACTGTACAACACTAACCTCTAATATTTTAATTTAAACTCTCTAGTAACTATTTATCAGTAATTTCAATCTATTTAGCATTTTTCATATAGGTAATGGCCATGTTAAATTATCAGTTTTCCTTTTGGTAAATGTAAAATAATATTTTTTAAATGTCAATTAGATAACTTGAAATTAATATGACATGATTACTAGATATTTTAATAGCCTAAAATTTTAGAAGTTGCTGTCAAACGCTAAGTTGCATAATTCTTCAATTTTATATCACCTCTCCCGCTCTTGCGCTCTCACTTTCGCTCTTAATTACTGCTTCTGCTCCTACTTTTACAACCTTTTTTACTTTTTTGAATTTAAAAAAGTGATGTTTTTTTGCTCTCGCTCTTACTCTCTACACCTGCTTTCAAGATGCTCTGTATAACTTAGGTAAAACAATATAAAAAATATAGAAAGAGAATAAACTACCAAACTTAAAAAATACAACTGTATTATTAGGGGTAAGTATAAAACACTCGAACATTAGAATTCATTCTTACCTCTTATCAGAAGTTATCATATAATTATGAAATGATTAATACAAATTTATCGTTACAGAGGAAAATATCAATAATGCATGAAAATTCAAATTTGTGAAACAATTACTAGTACACAATTCAAATTCAAATGGCTATTCATAGAAAAAAAATCAAATATCTCATGCATATTCAATAAGAAAATTTTACAAACTTCTATTTTTCTGGCATTTTCCTTGTCAAAATAATACAATTTGATTTTTTTTTAATTTTTTTGGTACTCAAAAACATTAATAAATAGTATTTATGAGTTAGGAGGGAAAAAGGGAGACAAGGAACCATCATTGAGAGAGTGAAATTGTAAAAGGCTTAATGTCCTACCACTGCACCTTTGGTGTGGAGACATTAATTGTTTCAAGGTTAATGCAAAACAACACTTAGATTTGGGTAAAATTATACTTCCTCCGTTTTATGTTAATTGACTCTTTTACCTTTTTTAACTAAAGTTTGACTTAAACGTATTCATATTAATATATATTAAAAAAATTCTTAAAAATTATATTTATAAACTATGCCCTTTAAAGTTTTATTTTTATATAAAAAAATTATATTTTTATAATAAATTTTGAAAGAAATAAAATTATAAATTAATTGCTGTGAATAGTAAAAGGGTCAGTTTTTGTGAAACGGATTGAGTAGTTTCAAATAACCTTCAATTGCCCTATAATATCTAATGCTATCAATTGACTTGTGGTCAAAAGCAGTGTCTTAAATTTCGTATCATACAAGTCGATACGTACTAGTACTGGGCAAAAACGGTACGTGACAATGAGAACCGAGATTGTCCTCTGTACCGGACTATACACATTTACTATTATTTAAAAGAAAATTTGTACTTTTATTTCTTCAATTCAAGCAAATAAACAAGACTTTCTTTAAAGATAAAACGAACCCAAAAAATTCAACAGGCAAATTAACCAGGAAAAGTTTCAAACTAATTTCTTAATTTTGAATCACCAGATATTGAAAAGCAATTTATAATCAACTCAAAGTTAGCATGAAGAACAATGAACAAAAATAGTTTATTTTAGGCAACTATCCAAAAGCTTGAACAATTAACTTGTTTTACTCCTCCCGTATGAACTAATTAGAAATAAAAATAATCTCTAGTTAAATTCACTTGTTTCTAGTTGAATTCTTTTCACCCAAGCGGTTTGAAAGAAAATCAAGGAAATTTGCAATCGCAAAACTAATTCAACAAATGAAAACAAGAAAATTAATTGCAATAAATCTTAACAACGAAGAAGTAAATACTTGAATTTAAAGAAAGTTTCAATAAGAAAAATCAATCATCACAACCGACGTTGGTGATGAAAATCGTCCTCGTGAACCAAACAAGAAAGCTACTCAGACATGTTTTGAATGAATGACAAGAAAAATGTAAAAAAAAAAAAAATCAAAGTGCCTAAAGAGGGGCAGGGGGAGGTTGTGGCGCAGCTCATCTCTTTAAACACCTAAAAAAATTAACCTAGTATGCTAAATTCATAAAATTTTCCTAAACTTTCTATATTATTACAAAATTACCCCACACAAATAAAAAAGATTCAAAATAACTAGAAGGTTTCAAAGTTGTGAACCAAGAAAATACTCTAGAACATTAGTAGCAAATTCAAGCTGAAATTTGACCTTGATCTAGCCATTATCTCTCAAAACTCAAAGCATGAAAGTTGTAGAGCTCTTTCTTAGCTTCGAAATGAGACATGAATAACATAAAACAGACACCTATATCCATAAATATGCTCAAAATATCACAACTGCTTCTGAACCAGCGATGACTCACAAATTGTGACTTTGAAGCTAAATTTGACCCCTTTAATGTGCAAACTGGATTTTATGGTCTTATATTATTTGTAGCTCCAGATGTTAGCTTTCTGATGAATCAAAAATCACTTAATTCCGATCCCTATAACTCAAGATATGATTTATCTATCAAAATCCTGAAAGAATACAATCAAATTAAAAATTATAAAATTAAAAAATAAATCAAATTTTAATAAATTGAGTCTAGATATGCTTTAAGCAACAAAACATAATCAAAATAGAACTTTAAGGTTCAAAACACATTAAGATATACTAAATATGAGAGAAATAAATATAACAAATGTAAACTTATCAGGATTCACGTTAAGGCCTCTATTGATCAGGTTCTTGTTCATTAGGACTTTTCAATGGAGATAGATCCGAAGAAAAACTATATCTTAGAAATGATATGGATTTTCCACATCCATTTGCCAATTTTTCTCCAAATTGTTTTTAATAGGGCATGAAAGAGCAACATAAGCCGACTTGTGAGTAGCCAAGTCAAGCACGCTTGGCTACAGATTTTTCCTTTCATGGATAGTTCCTAACTTTTAATTATCACTCTTGTAGTTCCTAGTGTATTGACTATTCTATTTTAGACTTTTAGTCCTAAATAGATTATAAAAAAAAGGTTTCATGTTGGTCATTATTTGATGAAATATGTTAACTTAGAGTAATTGTCTGATAGAAATTTTTATATCATAATTTCAATTATTTAAAAACAGTTTTTAGTAAATTTCAATTAGACTTTTTTCATTTAAGAAGAAAAAAAGCTACTAATTGAAATTGTCTATAGACTTTAGAAAAAATTATTACATTGTTTAAATTTATTAGGAGATAGTTACTTAATATTTTAAATTATAATTTTAAAAGTTTGTATCATACCGTTACTTTGAGTTAATAGATTCCATCAAGTAATGTAACGACCCAAGTCCAGAACTGGTCAACGGAACACCTGCCCACACCACATAGGCTATCCTTTATGAAAAGGATAAGCGCTAGGTGCTTATGTTCTGGAATTTGAGCCTATATATCCACATAAGGCTTCCCACAATTCACCTATGTGGGATATGGGGGTGTTACAAACTCCCCCCCTTATGTACCCAACGTCCCCGTTGGGGTCAATAGGATTACTTGGTTTCTCGGACCAAGTAACCTCTCTAATCGGACTACTTAGCCCCTGGCCAAGTAGCCTCTCGAATCCAGGATCAATCCCGGTACACGATGCATGTGCATACCCACTATGCCACACCATCGTGGTCCCGGGTTGGCTCTGATACCATCTGTAACGACCCAAGTCCAGAACTGGTCAACGGAACACCTGCCCACACCACATAGGCTATCCTTTATGAAAAGGATAAGCGCTAGGTGCTTATGTTCTGGAATTTGAGCCTATATATCCACATAAGGCTTCCCACAATTCACCTATGTGGGATATGGGGGTGTTACAAGTAAGGTTAATGCTGTTTAGAGCCAAACCCCATAACCGCACCGCATAGTAAGTGATTTTACAACATAGAAACAATAACTGCATCCCTTTGTATACAAATCTGAACAATTTTTTCACCTCATAAATATATCATACTAAATTAAAATAATTAATATAAGCATATGACATAGATAATAAAATAAAAATACAATCCAGTCTATAAAAACAACACATAATAAATACAAATCTCAAATAAGCAAAGACTGTTTTCCATCACCGAAACACATAAATAAGAAACTCCTTGTCCAAAACAGTCCATCACCATAAACCGTTAAAGCAAAGACTCATTCCTTAAATCTCAATAACTACATAATGATGCCAGAAACATCATCCACAACCAAATATAATAACATCAATCTATCATATTTGAATGAGTTAGGAAAATAAACATAAAAAAAATATGCATCTTTATCTAAATGAGAAAGACAAAAATAACATTTCAATTACCATTGGCATTAGGACGAAAGGGGGACTTAGGTGGTTTTGCGGAAAACTCTGTGAAAGTGTAAAATAAATTATAAAAATTTTCTCTTTGCCAAAGAGGTCTAAAAACTCTAAAATCTAATGATCTGATCACCCTTGTTACCACAAAAAAAAATCTAGAATTTTAATCAACCTTCACAGTTTGATACCCATTTTCATCGTCTTTAAATTTTTGTTCTATCATTTCTTTCAAAGCTCAACCAATTTTTATAAATCGAGCTTCAAATATTTGGATTTCATAATTTGAGACGCAGATATATGAAAATCTGATGAGATTTGGAAGAAATGATAGAAAAGAAAATTAAAGAGAATGAAAAATGCTACCAAATCATATAGGCCGATCAAAATTCTGGAAATTTTTTTTTTAGCTTGGTGGCACTGCCCCCCGGATGGGTTTTTTGGCAGTGGTGCCACTGCGTAGGAAAAAACATTTTTAGAATTTTGATCAGCCTACATGGTTTAATGGCATTTTTCATCATTTTTAACTTTATTTTATCATTTCTTCCAAATCGCAACAAATTTTTATACATCTTGATTTGAAGTTTTGAAATTCAAATATTTTCAAGCTTGATTTATAAAAATCTGTTGAGATTTAGAAGAAATGATAGAATAGAAAGTTAACGAGGAAAATGAAACATTTTAATGATGTTAGATATTGTACGAGCAAAATGAAAGCTAGGGTTAGAATAGGAACAATAATTAAAGGTTAGGGGAAATATGTGCAATATACCCATCTTCTAACACACGTCGAATGTCAAATCATTGAACAATTAAATCTACGTGACCAACAATATTTTCATGGAACAAACTATAATACCCACACAAGAAAAGGGGGTAATGGTACCCCCCAATCTTGGCCGTTCATTTTGGTTGATGGAACATATGGGAAAGGGGGGGACAAGGCAAGCTGGTTAGGGGAGAGAAAAAGAAAAAGGAAAAGACGGAGGAGGGAGGAGAGAGAAGAATATAGATAGGAAGAGCAGTCGCACGGCAGAAATAAAAGAAGAAGAGAGAGGCGAGAGGAGAGAAGAAAATAGAGAGGAAAAAAAAAAAAGACAAAGCGTTTACAGGAGGAAAGAGAGAGAAGAAAAAATAGGAAAAATAAAAAATGGGGAAAGAGGAGAAAATGATAGGAAAAAAAAAAGAGAATATGTTACTGGGTACAAATTTTTAAAAAGAAGAAAAAAAAATTAAAAAAAATTATCTGTGTAAAAAAATATTAATTGCTGAATAATATACTTAATAAAATACTTTTTTGTATATATGTCAATGATTCTCAAAATATAAAATCTATGTATCTTGATCAACTTAGTAAAAAAAACATTTATTGCATTTTAGAATTTTTATCACTTTTTTTTGTTTTTAATCACTTTTTAAAAATATTTCCCCTTTTTTAACATTTATCACGTTTGTTTATATTTTATCATTTTTTTTATATTTAATCACTTTTTATTTATTTAATTGATTTTCTAAAAAAATGTTTGCTTTTTTTATTTTTTTTATCCCTTTTTTTTTAATCAAAATTTTAAATTATTTATTGCATTTTAAAATTATTTATCACTTTTGCAGTTTTTATTTGCCTTTTAAAAATATTTACCAATTTTTTAACATTTTCTTTATTTTATTACTTTTTTATACATTTAATCTTCTTTTTTAAAAATTTTATCCTTTTTTTTTTTTTTTACATTTAATAGCTTTTTCTTACATTTTATCGCTGAAGTTACCTTCGATGTGACCGGGTCACATTGAAGGTAACCTAAAAAAGTGACCAGGTCACGTTGAAGTTACCTTGGGTGTGACCGAGTCATATTGAAGGTAACCTAAAAATATGACCGGGTCACGTTGAAGGTACCTTACGTGTGACCGGGTCACTTTGAAGGTAACCTAAAAATGTGACCAGGTCACGTGGAAGGTACCTTCGTTGTGACCGGGTCACTTTGAAGGTAACCTAAAAATGTGACCGGGTCACATCGAAGGTACCTTGGGTGTGACCGGGTCGCATTGAAGGTAACCTAAAAATGTGACCGGGTCACCTCGAAGGTACCTTCGTTGTGACCGGGTCACACTAAAGGTAACAAAAAAATGTGACCGGGTAACATCAAAAGTACCTTCGTTGTGACCAGGTCACTTTGAAGGTAACCTAAAAATGTGACCGGGTCACGTTGAAGGTACCTTCATTGTGACAGGGTCACTTTGAAGGTAACCTAAAAATGTGACCGGGTCACATGGAAGGTTACCTTCAATGTGACCCGGTCACAACGAAGGTACCTTCGAGGTAACCCGGTCACATGTTTAGGTTATCTTCAAAGTGACCCGGTCACAACAAAGGTACCTTTCACATGACCTGGTCACATTTTTAGGTTATCTTCAAAGTGACCCGGTTATCTTCAAAGTGACCCGGTGACAACAAAGGTACATTTCACGTGACCCGGTCACATTTTTAGGTTACCTTCAACGTGACCCGGTCACAACGAAGGTATCTTCAACATGATCTGGTCACATTTTTAGGTTACCTTCAAAGTGACCCGGTCACAACGAAAGTACCTTCGAGGTGACCCGGTCACATATTTAGGTTACCTTCAAAGTGACCTGATCACAATGAAGGTACCTTCGATGTGACCCAGTCAGATTTTTAGGTTACCTTCAATGTGACCCGGTCACAACGAAGATACCTTCCACGTGACCCGGTCACATTTTTTTGGTTACCTTCAATGTGACCCGGTCACAACGAAGATACCTTCCACGTGACCCGGTCACATTTTTTTGGTTACCTTCAAGGTGACCCGGTCACAACGAAGATACCTTCCACATGACCCGGTCACATTTTTAGGTTACTTTCAACGTGACCCGGTCACAACGAAGGTACCTTCCACGTGACCCGGTCACATTTTTAGGTTACCTTCGACGTGACCCGGTCACAACGAAGGTACCTTCCACGTGACCCGGTCACATTTTTAGGTTACCTTAAACGTGACCCGGTCACAACGAAGGTACCTTACACCTGACCCGGTCACATTTTTAGGTTACCTTCAACGTGACCCGGTCACAACGAAGGTACCTTCCACGTGACCTGGTCACATTTTTGGGTTACCTTCAATGTGACCCGGTCACAACGAAGGTACCTTACACATGACCCGGTCACATTTTTAGGTTACCTTCAACGTGACCCGGTCACAACGAAGGTACCTTCGATGTGACCTGGTCACATTTTTAGGTTACCTTCAAAGTGACTCGGTCATTTTTTTGTGTATATGATGGCGTCCTTTTCCCGATTTTTTTAAAATGTGTATGCCGAGTTAACCCACAATTTTTTTTTGTAAGGGATTGATTGCCCTCTTTTTTAGCATCTATAATAACCACGACTTAGTTTATAATTATAGCTTTTGTTACTATGGACTTGTATATGTGATAGACGGAAGCTATATCTACAGTTTAGAGTGAACTTAATTTGTACTAACATTTTACAGTAACATATATAAGCTGTTGTTTAATTGAGGTGTATTATTTATTACTGCAATTAATAAAATACACTCCTCATGTCATCATTCTTAGGATGGTTGTTGTAGAGATTCTACAATGGCGGTATTTTTCTAAATTTTTTTAATTTTTTAACATATTTATAATTGTTATAAAATTTATCGACGCTTTTTTAAAAATTTTATCATTTTTGTAACACTATTATCACTTTTTTAAAATTTTTATCATTTTTGTAAAACTATTATCGCTTTTTTTTTGTGTTAATCGCCTTTGCATAATGTCGCTTATAATTTAGTATGTTTAAAACTTATAATAATTATAAAGGTGATTACAAATTAAAAAATGCGATTACAAATAACAAAAAGGTGAAAATAATTGAGAAAAAGCGATACATCTTAAAAAAAAGTGATACATTTTAAACAAAAGCGATTACAAACAACACAATGATATAATTGAAAAAAGTGATAATAGTTTTGAAAAGAGGATTTACAATTAATAAATTCGATAATAATTGAAAAAAGTAATATTTTTGAAAAAAATGTTATTAAAGCGAATAATAACAATACTATTTTCGACATCAAAGGGAATAAACATGAGTTACATATAAGTTTTTAAAGATATAGGTAAAGTTGTCAGTTAAATTAAATATTAGAGAGATATTGTCATTATCCCATTAATATGTGTCCCACATATTAAATTTTCGGCAACTATATTTTCACTTCCCCCAACCACCACCCTTATTTTCACTTCTCCAACCACCCTTTTAAATTTTACCATCTACTTTCACTTCCCCAACCACTCTTTTAAATTTTACCATCTAACTCTGTAAGTTAATCATTTATTACCTATCCTATAACTACATTATTTAATCTTTCTCATTTGTTACAATTACAGCAAGTTACATCTTTTCTCTCTCCTCAATTTCCTCATTCCTACCTTTCATACAAAAACAAAAATTGTCTCACGATGGTACCGGCGATTATATTAAGCAATTACCATGCGATTTCAAGACATCAATGATCAAGAGACTAACTCCTCGCAAGAAATTTCTTCCTTCAACAAGTATCTACTCTAAACCAGATGTGGCAACGTCGGGTTTTCGGGAGTCGCCACCAATCAGTTTACCTAGGTCGATTGGTCACCTTAAATATTGGTCTACGAGAGTTCGGGGGTTCGGGAGTACGGTTACGTTAAAACAACTTTGTTAAAACGCCCAAAAATTGGCACCTTAGTTGATTTTAATTTTGTTTCGCTTTGCTTTTAAATAAATTTCAGTTAATTTTCAATCTAGAATTTTTAACTGAATTAATCGGACGTGGATTTTTGGTAATTAATTTGTATAGAATTTTATACTTCCGAACCATGGACTCTGCCGAGTCATTTGGACACGGAAGATTTTTATTCCGAACCATGGACTCTGCCGAGTCATTTGGACACGGAATTTGGTGAAAATTTTAATCCATATCGTAAAAATATGGATTTTTATCTTTTTATTTAATTTATTTATTTTGAAAGTTTGATATTTTTCAAACCGTAGATCCTGCTGGATCATCCGGATATGGAAATTACTTTAATTAATTGTTAGTTATATAATTATTATTTTTATGGAATTTATTATCACTAATTTGTAAGTCTTTTGTTTTTAGATTTATTAATAATCTAAAAAATTTATTTTTTATTCTTTACACTTTCTTTTCTTTTCTTTCTTTTCTTTCTTTCTTTTCTTTCTTTTTGATTTTATCTTTCTTTTAGTTTTATTTTTCCTTTCTTTTCTTTCTTTTCTTTTCTTTTCTTTTTCTTTTCTTTCTTTTCTTTCTTTCTTTTCTTTTTTTATCTTTTTCTTATCTTTCTTATCTTTTTCTTATCTTTCTTATCTTTTTCTTATCTTTCTTTTAGTTTTTTTTTTAGTGAAAGTTATTTATTATTTTAAATAGTTATTCAATTTATAAAAGAAAAATAAAAATAATTGGATTTTTAAAAAATTATTTTTATTAGGCTTAAAAAATAATCTTCTTTTAATTTTCATTTATTTATTTAAGTAAGGGTAAAGGTGAATTAAATTAAAAAAATTATATAAAGGAAAATTAATAATAATAAAGTGGGGCTTTTTGGCCATCCACTTTAAAAATAAATAATAATAAAGGTTAGCAAAGTTAATTAAATTAATTAACAACAATAATAAAAATTAGCCAAGTTTAATTAAATTAATTGATTAACAACAATAATAAAAAGTTAGTCAAGTTAATTAAATTAATTGATTAACAACAATAATAAAAAGTTAGTCAAGTTAATTAAATTAATTAATTAACAACAATAAGAGTTAGCCAAGTTAATTAAATTAATTAATTAACAACAATAAAAGTTAGCCAAGTTAATTAATTAATTAATTATCAACAATAAAAGTTAGCCAAGTTAATTAATTAATTAACAAAAATAATAAAAAGTTAGACAAGTTAATTAAATTAATTAACAACAATAATAAAAAGTTAGCCAAGTTAATTAAATTAATTAATTAACAACAATAATAAAAAGTTAATTAATTGTTAACAAAAATTATAAAAGTTAGTAACAATGCAAAAATTAAAAGGTTAGTAACAATAATAATATTAAAAGTTAGTTGTTAGTAAGTTAATAACAAAAAAAAAGGGTTAGTAATAATAACAAATAAGTAAAACAAGTAAAAATTAAAATAGTTAGGAATTAATTCTGCAAGAACAAAATAAAAGGTTAGTGACCAAAGTGAAAGAAATAAAAAAAATAGAGGACAAAACAAGGGTTGTACCCTTTAGTTTTAATTTTGAATTTTGCTGGGAACGTGAGACAGAGCACACGCGAGGGAGGAGGAGGGAGGAGCAGGCACGGCGCAGGGGAGGAAGAGGAAGGGCAGGGTGGCGCAAGGGAGGAACGCAGCGGCGGCGTGGCGGCGGCGCGGACGGAGCGGCGGCAGGCGACGGCCGGCAGAGGAAGGAGAAAGAGAGAGAAAACGAGAGGAGAGAGAGAAAGAACGCACGGGAAATGGAAGGAAGAAGATGGTCGAACTGTCAAAATAAAAAATTTTGGGATTTTATGGAGAAAGGAAGGAGAGCCAGGGGCTAAGGCAGTAATTTTTCCTATTTTTTAAAACGGAGCTCTAAGCTTTTCCTCTATTTTTTTCTGTGTTCAGCACAAAATTTGGGGGGCTATTTATAGAGGAAGTTTGGCTGAACTGTTGATGGATAAATTAATAAAAAATTTCAAACTTATCTTTTAAATTGGTAAAATGACAATTTTAGTCCTTTACGTCTCTCAGCCTCTGGATAAGTTCCTGAAGCTTCTGATTTTGACAATTTTGTCGTTTTCTGTCAATTTGCGCCAGAAACGTCGGCAGGCCCAAAATTTTATGTGACAAACTACCAAATGCTCCTGGAACTTTTAGAATTTGTCAATTTTTCCCGAAACTTCTCAATTTTGTCATTTTTACCTCAAACTTTTAATTTTTTGTCATTTTTTTCATGAAATTTTATTTCATTTCAAACATACACATATTCACACATATATCATTTTAAATCAAATTTTCACAAAACAAAAATATATTTTAAACTAATTAAATTTTTTTAATAATAATAGTAATATTTTTTTCTTTAAATTAATTTTTTTTTAATAAAATTTTTTCAAAATTTTAAAACACCCGGACGAAATTGGGTGTCAACACCAGAGTCTCACATTTCTCATCCAGAGCATCCAGTGAGTTTATATTTTACTGTAATTTTATTATTTCGAATTTAATTGCTAAATTTATTGTTATGTTAGTTAAATTTGTTGTCATGTTTACATTTTAATTAATAAATTTACTGTTAAATATTTTGGATAGTTTATATTTCAGGGGAATGTATATGTATGAAGTGAGAGAAACACAAAATATGTTAGGGTATTTTGAAAAAACGATTACAAACTGAAAATGTGATTCTTAAACAAAAGCGATAAAGGACTAAAAAAAGTGATAATTTGGTTAAAAAACCGATTAAATTTTTAAAAAAGCTAAAACCTTTAAAAAGTGATAAAAGTTTAAAAAAAAGGTAAATTATTTGAAAAAGCTAATAAAAATCACAAAAGCGTTAAATTATTCTGTAGGCAATAAATAATTTACAAAAATATTAAATGAAAAATCTGATTAACTCATAAAAAAAGTGATAAAATTTTGGAAAAAAGCGATTACATAATAAAAAAAGCGATACTATTATAAAAGGAGTGAATAAATATTTAAAAAAGTGATAAAGTATTAAAAATTTGATACGGAAAATTTTTTAATAAGCTAATAAAAGATGAAAAATTGATAAATAATTATAAATTGTAATAAATAATTACAAAATTGATTAAATAGAAAATCACTTACATAAAAAAATTGTAAAAATTCAAAAAAAATGATTAAAAATACAAAAAAGTGTTTGAAAAAAATAAAAAAGCAAAACCCTAAAAAAGTGATAAAATAGTAAAAAAATCTATTAAAAATAAAAAAATGGTTTAAAAAAAAGTGATTAAGATTAGAAAACATAGTGATTACTAATTGGGAAAGTGAAAAAAAAAAATTTGAAAAGCGATCAAATATATAAAATGTTATTAAATATGAAAAAAATAAAAAAAGTGATAAAAAATTAAAAAAAGCGTTTGGAAAAAAAAAGTGTTTGGAAAACAAAAAAAGCGATAAAACATTAAAAAAAAGTGATTAAAAATTAAAAATGATTCAAATTGAAAAAAAGTAAATAAAATTAGAAACAAATCGATTACTAATGGGGAAAGTGAAAAAAATTTTAAAAAAAGAAAAAAAAAATATAAAAAAAGTGATTAAATATACAAAAATTGGTAAAATATAAATAAAAAAATTGATCAATTTTTAAAAAATAGAAAAAAAAATTATATTGCGGTTAACAACATAAAATTGATACCAAACCTATAAAATTCCATAAATATTAAAAAACATGAGTAAAAAGAAAAGGAGCGAAATGACATAAAAAAATTGAAAAATATAATAAAAATGTGATTAAAAATAAAAAAGTAAGTTAAATTGGAAAAAGGGGAAATAATTCTTAAAAAAGTTAGCAAATATAAAAAAAAATGATTAAATATACAAAAATCCATAAAATAATAAAATAAATTAACAATCTTTAAAATATTTTTTTGTTGCGATTGAGAACAGAAAATTGATGCAAGACCTATAAAATGCAATAAATATTTAAAAATGCCAATAAAAAATGAAAATAGTGACATAATTGATATAAAACTGATTAATTATCAAAACAAGCGATTAAATATAAAAAAACTATAAGAGTGGAAAAAAAATTGTAAATATTTGTGAAAAGCTATTAAAAAGTGAAAAAGTATTAAATAATCGTAAAATGTAATAAATATTTTAATAAAACCATTAAACAAAATAAAGTGATAATAACCTACAAAAAAGGGAAAAGCATTAGAAAAACTGATTATATATACAAAGTGATAAATAATTGAAAAAATGATAAGTAATTAAAAATTTTAAATAGGCGATAATAATTATTAATACGTGACTATTAATTTACAAAAGGGTATAATATTTTAAAAAAATGATACAGATTTTAAAAATATCATAAAACATCTAAAAATGTGATAACAATTATAAAAATTAAGGGATAAAAAGGTAAGAAAATGCTATAATATTCATTATGAAAGTGGTAACATAATTGAAAAGAATACAAGAATGTTATTAAAGCCAATAAAATATAACCACAGTGAGAATAATTTTAAATAGCGAAGTAACTATGAAAAGCGATAGTATTATAAAAATGTGATAAAACTTTAAATAATGCGATATGTAAATTAATACAGGGACTATGTGATATGTAACTGAATACAGCGACTATATAATTTTAATATGTAATTTTAAAAGAGATAATGTTATCAAAACTCTGTTTAAGAATATCTCTATGAAACAATTGCTATTTTATGTTAGATTTCAATTTACATTCAGATTTTATAATCTTAATTGTAATTTGATATTTATAGAATAGGCTAAGTGCATACCGTGGACATGGAAGCGTGAAGCCATTGTTGGAGTGGTTTGATGGGTTTCCAAAAACTATGAAAGATATAATAAGAACAACGGGTATGTTCAATGCAGTCAAAGCATTGACATCCACATACTACGACAGACACTTAATTCGTGCACTTAGTCACTTTTGGTGGGATACTACACACATTTCACTTCCCATCTATCGGAGAGATGACCATGACACCTGTAGATTTTGCGGCAATAACCGGCTTGCGTTGCAGTGGCGATCTGATTCCTATTGATATGGAAATATGTGCGGATGCCTCCCGCCTGCAACTATTAGTCGATGATGGTTGGGAGATATTCCATAAAAAAAGAAATGTAACTTTTAAGTTAGTACTTGACACGTATAGAGGTTACAGATCAAATACCATGGAGAGAAAGAATCATTTGGTTCGTGTTTTCCTAGCAACTTTTCTTGGGACAACTATATTCTGTGATACAAGCACGAGTAGTTTTTACACATGGTGGATTTCAGCTGTAGCAGATACATCCCGACTGGCAAAGTATAATTGGGGAAGTGACGCATTGTCTAATCTTTTCTTATATATGGATGGTCTGAGCAGGGGTGCTCAAGGGAGTGGTAGGTTTTGGCAGTCATGGCAGGTAACTATTATATACGTGAATTACTTTATTTCATTATGTACATCAGTTACATTTAAAATGATTATTAAATGATCATGTTCAATATGAATTATTTGTAATCACAGACATGGGACATCAGAGCATTTCATGGATATTGGGCCTAACCTAAATTTGAGTGGAGATGGGACATATCTTAGAGCAAAGTACTATGCTGAGGGACATTTGGGGGGCATGCCATATGATACTGAAGTGTATATAAAGCTATTTAAAAAAGTACACAGGGCGGCGGTGAAAATGTGGCCATGGGAGAAGTACGTGGATGACCTACCACAGTACGTTAGTGAAAGTTTAGGGGCAACAAGGTGTCGAATTTTACTAGAAAGCCCATGTGGTCGAGCTTGGTTTTTAGGTGAGAGGGTGTTCAGACAACACATTAGCTATCGGCAAGTGCATGACAAGACCATCCCGAATCCACCACTAACATCTATGTTCAACCAAAAGCGGCACGGTGTAGAACTGACAGCAGCAGTTGCAGGATCATTATGGAATAATAATTCAACAATTCTGTTTTCTGGTACTTTTCAGTTGTGGTGGGAGGGCATGATGAAGGAGCTTGCCGAAGCCATGAAAGGTGGGGACCCAGGTGCTTCTACCAGTGGGTTTGGTGGGATATCTATGTCAACTGTTGCACGAGAAACAGACACTACAGTAGAAGGTTCTGAAATACAGCTACCTACTACATCTATGTTGCTCCCAGATCTCGAAACAGGAGAGGCTAAACTCCTAAAAATTCCAAGCATTGAGGATGAGGATGTCGAGGGTCTACCACTTGATCCTTCGATAAAATATGTAAGTTTGTCATCTTATACGTTGTTGTACTCAATCCCATTCCACGCTGATCTTTTGATTTAAAAATGTTATGTATAGGTGAAAAGGGACACCGTGGAGAAGTTACTGCGTTTGGTGGCAGGTCTAAAGAAGGCTGTAACGGAAAAAATGTGGAAGGATGCGAAGAAATTATCTTTCAAACAGTGTATAAGTCTATAGTCTATATAAAATTTTGTTGTCAATTATGACATATTAATGATATATTCATTTGATTGCAGGTGCCATGTGGCGGAACAACTGGAGACACTGGCTTGGAACACAAGCAACATCGTTGTCGTGGGAAAGAAGTGGTGCAGGATGAAGGTTCCATCAGTGATGGAGATGAGAGCGATGAAGTTGGTGTCGAATCCCAATCAGAAGGAGATGATGCGGAGGATGATGTGCAGCATGAAGACATTGTTGGTGACGAAGGTTTAGATTCTGATGGTTTGATTGAAGAGGATGAGGAAAACGAGGAAGATGACTCAGATGCAAAGTCGGATTATGAACTTGGGTCAGAGTCAGATGAGCCTGCATCTGATGGATGTGTCGAGAGCCATACTAAGCACATAGAAGATAGGCCTGCAGCTAAGAGGGGAAGGAGAAGGTAAATGGCGTTGGAACTACGATAGTTTTGACTTTTCTTTCAAGAAAATATGCACGCATTTTTTACTATCTTACGTTATATCGATGTATCATGGATGCTAAAATGTTATTCCTCTGCATGTTTATATAGACTGAAGTATGATATATTTATTATTACTTTCCTCTTGTTTCCATTAATATGTATTTGTATACAAAAAAATAGTTTTATCAACATATTCTCGCATTTCAATTACCAATGTTGACTTTCTTTACATGTTATCGTCTGTTTTTTACTTTTATCATTAATTTTGAACTGAAATCATCTTTTTTCCTACTTTAATTGTAAATTAGGCACCCAACTTCCTTAACCTAGATATTTCAGCTCATAATTTTGTTCAAATATATATCTATGGTCTATCATAAGAAAATAATACCCTTCCATAATCCCAGGCCTAAAACATTTATTTGGTACCGTTATAACCTTAACTTGGGACCATTGAAACCTTAATTTGATACCATAAAAACCATAACTAGGTACCACTAGAACCTTAAACCGGTACCATTGAACCTTACTTTGGTACCAATATCTCCTTAAGTTGGTACCAGCATAACCATAATTTGGTACCACTAGAACCTTAAACTGATACCACTGAAATTTAAATTGGTACCATTATAACCTTAACTTGGTACCACAATAACCTTAAATTGGTATCATAAAACCTTAATTTGGCACCGCTATAATCTTAACTTGGGACCATTAAAACCTTAATTTAATACCACAAAAACCATAACTAGGTACCACTAGAACCTTAAACTGGTACCGTTAAACCTTACTTTGGTACCAATATGACCTTAAGTTGGTACCAATAGAACCTTAAGTTGGTATCAGCATAACCATAATTTGGTACCACTAGAACCTTAAACTGATACCACTTTACCTTAATTTGGTACCAGTATAACCTTAACTTGGTGCCATTAGAACCTTAACTTGGTACCACAATAACCTTAACTTGGTATCACAAAACCTTAATTTGGTACCGTTATAACCTTAACTAGGAACCATTGAAACCTTAATTTGATACCATAAAAACCATAACTAGGTACCACTAGAACCTTAAACTGGTACCATTGAACCTTACTTTGGTACCAATATGACCTTAAGTTAATACCAGCATAACCATAATTTGGTACCACTAAAACCTTAAACTGGTACCACTGAATCTTAAATTGGTACCATTATAACCTTAACTTGGTACCACAATCACCTTAAATTGATATCACAAAACCTTAATTTGGTACCGTTATAACCTTAACTTGGGACCATTGAAACATTAATTTGATACCACAAATTAAACTATATTTTTTAGAATCATAAATGATATTTTAGTGACTATAATGAACGTTTAAATAAATTTAGAAGTGTCTTATTTTATTGACACTCAGACATATGAATCTAAAATTGCCCTTGAATTTAGGTATTTGATCATTAAATTATTATTTTTTTTATGATACAAAAGTTACAAAACTGATCACTCAACCAATTTATTATTACTTGCTATTAGATGGTAAATTTTGAAATTTGTTGCTATGTTGCTTTTTATTTGTTGTATAATTTGATCAATATACACAAACTTATATGAATGTTGCACAAAAATAAAATTTAATGTAATAGGAATTGATTAAATGTAAAAAAGGTACACTTATTTTTTCAACTGTAAATTAAATTATAACAGGGAGGAAAGAGAACTTTCCTAAAAAAATATTGGGGAGAAATGAGAAAATTAGAGAATGTATTTTGTTGGAAAAAAATTATAATTGAAAATAATATTAAAATATTATTCAAACGGAGAAGGTAAAAAAAATTGAGACGAAAGGACAAGGCAACAACAATATCATTTTTCCATGTACACTTAACAACTATGATGAATGACAGGATGAGGTAGTAGTAGGATCATAGTTTGAGCACGATTAATGCAACGTTGGCTAGTTTTAGAACAATTAATGCAATAATATCATAGTTAAATTTGAGTTGACGATTAAGTTTACTTGAGTTACTGGTACATAGGCTGAAATGACTAGATTAGTCCAATTACCGGTTGTCCATAGTACTAAATTGTATGATTTCAAAATTTTGGGTGAAAATGTACAAAATTTTAAAATTTTCAAAATTTAGGTATTTTATTGCACTGCACATAAAAATTTTTATATCAATGCTATAATATTGACATTTTACTATCAAAATCATTAAAATTCCTACATATGGAAGGATACTTGTTTTGGAAGAACTAATAAATCAAAAATTTAACCTTATCCCTATACCTACCCTTAACCTTAAAACGGGGACAGTCCAAACAAATTTGTTAACACTTTTTATACATAGTAATTTTTGGCCAAAAAAAAAATTGCTCCCTAATTTTTATCCTTTTGGGTTAGTTAAGTTAAAAAAACTTACCAAAAACTACTTTCGGCAAGAATATCGTAAAATTACATTTAAGACATCTTGAGGTGCAAATATTTAAAAAGTTATAATTTGGGCGAATAATTACCTTCTATAAAATTAAAATACAATAATACACTAAATTAATGCTAAAAGTCAAAAACCGTAATGCAGCAATAATAGTAAAAGTGTGACCGGGTCACTTTGAAGGTAACCTTCAATGTGACCGGGTCAAGGTGAAGGTACATTCGTTGTGACTGAGTCATGTTGAAGGTAACCTACAAATGTGACCGGGTCACGTGGAAGGTACCTTCGTTGTGACCGGGTCACATTGAAGGTAACCTATAAATGTGACCAGCTCACGTCGAAGGTACCTTCGTTGTGACTGGGTCACATTGAAGGTAACCTAAAAATGTGACCGGGTCACCTTGAAGGTACCTTCGTTGTGACTGGGCCACGTTGAAGGTAACCTTAAAATGTGACCGGGTCACGTTGAAGGTACCTTCGTTGTGACCGGGTCATGTTGAAGGTAACCTAAAAATGTGACCGGGTCACCTTTAAGGTACCTTCATTGTGACCGGGTCACCTTGAAGGTAACCTAAAAAAGTGATTGGGTCATTTTCGAAGGTACCTTTGTTGTGATCGGGTCACTTTGAAGGTAACCTAAAAATGTGACCGGGTTACCTTGAAGGTACCTTCGTTGTGACCGGGTCACATTGAAGGTAACCTATAAATGTGACCAGGTCACGTCGAAGGTACTTTCGTTGTGACCGGGTCACATTGAAGGTAACCTAAAAAAGTGACCGGGTCACCTTGAAGGTACTTTCGTTGTGACCGGGTCACGTTGAAGGTAACCTTAAAATGTGACCGGGTCACGTTGAAGGTACCTTCGTTGTGACCGGGTCACTTTAAAGGTAACCTAAAAATGTTACCGGGTCACGTTGAAGGTACCTTCGTTGTGACCGGGTCATGTTGAAGGTAACCTAAAAATGTGACCGGGTCACCTTTAAGATACCTTCGTTGTGACCGGGTCACCTTTAAGATACCTTCGTTGTGACCGGGTCACTATGAAGGTAACCAAAAAATGTGATCGGGTCACATTGAAGGTACCTTCGTTGTGACCGGGTCATGTTGAAGGTAACCTAAAAATGTGACCGGGTCACCTTTAAGGTACCTTCGTTGTGACCGGATCACTTTGAAGGTAACCTAAAAATGTGACCGGGTCACGTTGAAGGTAACCTAAAAATGTGACCCGGTCACAATGAATGTACCTTCAAGGTGACCCAGTCACATTTTTAGGTTACCTTCAAAGTGACCCGGTTACAACGAAGGTACCTTCAACGTGTCCGGGTCACATTTTAAGGTTACCTTCAACGTGACTCGGTCACATTTTTAGGTTATCTTCAACGTGACCCGGTCACATTTTTAGGTTACCTTTAACATGGCCCGGTCACAACGAAGGTACCTTCAATGTGACCTGGTCACATTTTAGGGTTACCTTCAAGGTAACCCGGTTACAACGAAGGTACCTTAAACGTGACCTGATCACTTTTTTATAGCTTTTTTTATTTAATTGTTTTTTTTAAATATTTATTGCATTTTAGCATTATTTATCACTTTTTCAGTTTTGAATATATTTTTAAAAATATTTACCAATTTTTTAACATTTATCACTTTTTAAAAAAATTCCACTTTTTTTAGTTTTTTATTGCATTTTTAAAATATTTATTGCATTTTAGATATTTTTATAACTTTTTCAGTTTTTAATCGCTTGTTAAAAATAGTTACCATTGTTTAACATTTATCACTTTTTTTATATTTAATCAATTTTTAAAAAAATATATAAATTTTTTAGTTTTAATCACTTTTTTATTTAATTATTTTTTAAAATTATTTATTGCATTTTAGAATTATTTATCACTTTTTCGGTTTTTAATAGCTTTTTAAAAATATTTAAAAATTTTGTAACATTTATCACTTTTTTTACATTTAATCACTTTTTTTAATTTTTTATCACTTTTTAAAAATATTTATTGAATTTTAGAATTTTTTTATCACTTTTTAGAAATATTTACCATTTTTTAACATTTATCACTTTTTTTGTATTTAATCAATTTTTTTTATATTTATTTGCTTTTTTTAGTTTAATCTCTTTTTTAAAAAAATATTTCACTTTTTTAATTTTTATTGCTTTTTTTTATTTAATCATTTTTTTAAATTATTTATTACATTTTAGAATTATTTATCACTTTTTCATTTTTTAATAGCTTTTTAAAAATATTTACCAATTTTTTAGCATTTAACACTTTTTTTTTTTACATTTAATTGCTTTTTAAAAAAAATTATTTTTTTAATTTTTTTTTTACTTTTTGGAAATATTTATTGCATTTTAAAATTTTTTATCACTTTTTTTTCTTTTCCCTCCCTCACTTGTTACCCCAGTCAGCCCATTTCTCTTTTCTCTCCCAAACTAGGATCAACGGTCAAGATGGGAGGCATGGATACCTTCTTTTCGGCTGTGGGTATTCTAGAAAGGTCCTATTTTCATATGATGAAGAGTTTCCTTGACTTGACTTTCACTCAGCTGACAGAGCCCAACGTCAAAGAATCTATGTCCGTTTCAGAAAACAGTAACACGGTTTTGAATTTCATCTCCTGGTATAAATGTTCATTAAATCTAACAAAACAATCCCTTTCTAATAAGTTATTTGGTCCTGGTTCCTAATTATGAATTTTTTGTGATTTGCTTATTTAGCGTGTCATTTCATCCATTATTTGACACACAATTACATTTAAACGGAATATTCTACTAGTCACTATCAGTAAGGATTTAATATTGATACATAATCACATTTAAATGGAATATTGACCTACTAATCACATTTAAACAATGGTATAAAAGTCAAAGTAAAGTTTCCAGATCAATAGGGTAAATGAAAAAACTATAGGTAGTAAGGATTTAATATTGACCTAATAAAAACCAAAAAAAGGAAAAAGCAAAAAGGAGAAAAAGGACCAAAATGCAAACACTAAACTATAAGGATTGAAATGAAAAATATTGATAGCTTTGAACCGATTTAAGGAAAAAAATTATAAAACAAGTAAAACTTGGAGAAAGTCCTTGTAGTTTCTTTTTTGCAGCTTCAATCCATAAACTTATAGATCTTTCAACCCTGCAACTACCCTTGTACTGCCTCTCAAGGCCTGATCATTAGATGGAACAATTTAAGGACCAAAATAGAGAAAGTAAATCTTCAGGGGTTGGAAGAAAGGTTAGACCATTGCATAGGAAAAAACGAAAAAAGAAAATGGAAATGTTCAAAACCTCGAATTCATTTGGGAAAAACATCAACGTTTAGCATCAGAGGTTAAAAAAATTATCAATCAATAGCTTCTAGAATTAGAGATTTGAAAAATTTTATAGCCGTTGATAATTTATTTCAAAACTTCATCTTCTTTTAGAATGTACTTATAATATAATTAGTGTTTTGGTGGGTCTGACTAGCACTTTCCTATGAAAAAAATTGATAGCTTTAGCAATTGTAAGCAATTATTCGGAACGTCAATAAACGATCCCTATATTTTGATGCTAATATGACCAACTATTGCTAAAGGGGCGGAAGAGGTTTTTATTTGAAGAATTTTGTCAATACAAAAACTTGTACAAAATATTGTATCATGTCACGCTTAGTATATGTAGGAATTGATTGGAGGTGAAAAAATCAATATGTCACGCTTATTTTTTTCAACTATTAATCAAATTGTATCATGTATAATTTAGTAAGGTTTTAGTATAAATCGTTTAGTATATGTAGCACTATTCTTATTTGAATAGCATTACAAGTACAAAAGATATTTATATTAGATAATTTAAACTAAGATGAATTTTATAAACAATTCTACTTGTATCAAGTTTGTGAATTTTAGGCAGTTTATAGTTACCCATAAACTTATATTGATGTTCCAGCTACACTCTTATGGTTTAAAGGTTTATACTCTTCCCTTGTGTGTTTACACTGCACAACATTGACCTGTAATATTTTAATTTAAAGTCAATTTATTTTAACTTAAGTTAATTAACTTATTTTTTTTTATATTTTTTTTGTCAAAAATCAATTTCATTTGAAAGCCAATATTATGTAGATGTAATAATCCATTTTTTTTTTTTTGATCCAATCAAACAACAAGAAAAAAAGGAAACCTCAAGGAGATTCAAAGTTTACATCTGCTGACAGTTGAAGGGCATACTCAGAAGAGGGACATTCTGTCCAATACATTCTCTTCTGGACACTCGCCCACTTAGCTATGCTAATAGCACATTTATTGGCCGTTTCAGCCACTTCCTGGACATAACATGCAGAAAATGAACTTTGTAACATTTTAATATCAGAAATTAAAGATCCTATTCTCCAGTCTTCTTGATCCCTTAAATTGCCAACTAACTCTTTATCTGAGGACTCAATTTCTACAGCAGAGTGTCCTTGGCGAAGCAAAACCTGGAGCCCCTTCCTGACTGTTTCGGCTAACGCAGTGCGCTTATGGGTGCTGGCAGCAAACAAGGCCTGGGTGTGGAGGACTTTCCCCTGCCAGTCGCGAGCCAAATAGGCCACCCCAACCGATGGACCCCTGTTGGCAGTAGCTATGTTGATTTTGATGGATCCCCTGGGTGGTTTGTTCCACCTATCTGAGCCATTGTTTCTGTGCACAAGGGATCTCGTATCAACCACTTTCTGGATTGTTCGATGATACTCAGCAGTGGCAACTTGGATCCTGTGAATTACAGAGTAAGGGTTAACGTTTTTCATTTGAAAGATGGCTTCATTTCTTGCCTGCCAAATGAACCAGCATATATAAGCAATAGTAGAAATAACAATCTCCTTATTTTCCTGCGTATGATGTAAAGCACGGCAAAACTCAAGTAACCATTGATCGAAAGTTTTAATTCCAGCAATGTGAGGTTTATAATCTAAGCACACAAACCAGATAAGCTGGGTCTATTCACACTGCAACACCATATGTTCCACTGTTTCATCAAACGAACAAAATGGACACTTAGGATTTATCAAAATACCTTTTTTAACCAAGTTTAGGCGAACAGCTACTCCATTTTGACAGAGCCTCCACATAAAATTCTGAATCTTAGGAGAACATTTAATTTTCCAAATTAGCTTCCAAACACAGGGACTTATCATATGAGAAGATGAAGCAGAATGGTTAACAGGGAGGGTATTTTTCTGTACCTCATAAATAGTCTTGACAGTCACTCTACCAATCTTGTCATAAGGCCAAATTAATTTGTCTATCCCTGGTTTGTGGCTAATAGGTATCTGTAAAATAGCCTCTTTTTCCTTAGCAGAAATATAAGCAGAAATTTGCTTTAGATTCCATGTATGTGTTCTAGTATCAATCAGGCTACCTACTGTCATGCTTCTTACCTCCGCCGGAATGTTCCTGTTGGGATAAAGTTTAAAATCGCCAATGCTCGGGATCCAAGCATCATTCCAAACTAAGATAGATTGACCATCCTGTACTTGCCAGCATACATGCTTTTTTAAAAAATCCCTACCAGCTAAAACACTAGACCACCCCCATGAAGGTTTTGGTCCTTTTCCTGCAGTCCAGAAATTACCATTAGGGAAATATATACCTCTAAGAACTTTTGCCAAGGTTGTGTGAGGATTAGATATGATTCTCTAGGCCAGTTTTGTAATCAAGCCTAGGTTCATAGCCTCTAAATCCTTAAAACCCATTCCCCCATTTCCTTTTGGTAAGGACAAACAATCCCAATTTTTCCAGTGAATACTAGAATCTGAATACAGAAAACGATAGGAGATGTAATAATCCATTTGAAAGTATATTTTCATGATGTTGCTAAATTTTTATGAATTTTTCTTTTTTAATGCCCTAAACTAGAAAAATTCATAAAAATTTAGTGAGATTACAAAAATTGTATTTTCAATATATTATTGTAGTTACATAATATTGGCTTTTAACTAAAATTAGTTTTGAGTTAAAAAAAATGTAAGAATAAAAATAAACTCTTTTGAAGTCAATTGACTTAAGTTCAAATAAACCAGATGTTAAACTCTCTGGTAACTATTTATCAGTAATTTCAATCCATCTAGGATTTTTCATATAGTTAATGGCTATGTTAAATTATCAGTTTTCCTTTTGGTAAATATAAAATAATATTTTTTAAATGTTAATTGGATAACTTGAAATTAATATGACATGATTACTAGATATTTTAATAGCCTAAAATTTTAGAAGTTCACTAAGTTGCATAATTCTTCTATTTTGTATCATTGCTCTCATTCTTGTACTCCTTCTTTCTCCCTCAACTGCTGCTCCTGCTCTCGCTTTTACAACCCTTTTACCTATTTAAATTTAAAAAAGTGATGCTTTCCCACTCTCACTTTTGCTCTCTGCTTACGCTTTCAAGATGCTTTGTACAATTTAGGTCAAACAATGTAAAAAATACAAAAATAAAAAATAAATTATCAAACTTAAAAAATACAACTGTATTATCAGGGGTAATTATAAAACACTCGAACTTTAGAATTCATTCTTACCTCTTATCAGAAGTTATCATATAATTATGAAATGATTGGACGAATTTATTGTTAAAGAGGAAAATATCAATAATGAATGAAAATTCAAATTTGTCAAATAATGACTAGTGTACAATTCAAATTCAAATGGCTATTCATAGAAAAAAAATCAATCTTATGCATATTCAATAAGAAAAATTTACACACTTTTTTTTCTAGCATCTTCCATTTCAAAATAATACAATTTTTTTTTTAATTTTTTTGGTACTAAAAAACATTAATAAATAGTATTTAGGAGTTAAGAGGGAAATTGTTTTTAGTTTAATGCAAAAACAACACTTAGATTTGGGTAAAATTATACTCCATTCGTTTCACATTGATTGACCCTTTTTACATTTTTTGACTGAAGTTTGACTTGAACATATTCATATTAATATATATTAAAAAAAATCTCAACAATTATATTTAGAAACTATAATCTTTAAAGTTTCATTTTTAAATGAAATATTTATATTTTTATAATAAATTTTGAAAAAAAAATAAAATCATAAATTATTTGTTGTGAATAGTAAAAGAGTCAGTTTTTGTGAAACGAAAGGAGTAGTTTCAAATAACCTTCAATTATCCTCTAATATCAAATGCTATCAATTGACTAGCGGTTAAAAGCAGTGTCTTAAAATTTCATATCATAGTGGACGATACGTACTAGTACCAGGCAAAAAATGGTACGAGACAATGAGAACCGAGACTATCCTCTGTACCAGACTGCACCGGCCAGTACCAGCTATATTGGCCATCTGGCCCTGTACCGGCCATGTTGTATATTATTTTTTTAGTTTTATTTGACATTTTTAGGCAAAATATATTATAAGTATGTGTAATTAAATAGTTTATAACAAACATTTACTATTATTTAAAATAAAATTTATAATTTTAGTTTTTTTCATGCCTTAAAAATTATGATTTTAATATATATATAGTGAAATATTTATATAAAAAAAATTTAAGTATTCAAAATACAGGTAACATATACTTCATACTCTTACAATATTAAATTTTAGTATGTTTTATGTATTAATACGTTATATTTATATATATTTTTTATTTTCATATATATATATATCTATATATGTAAAATATTTAAAACCGATACATCTGAGATGATTTGATATGGTACTGATATTATACTGTACCGTTAGAAAAAATGGTACATTATTCGGTATGAGATTTAAAACATCGATTAAAAGTTAAATTTCATGAAATGATAACAATAGCCGTGAAATAGTATCAATGGTGGGAGTTATTATCTATGATTTTCTATAAAATAGCTTTATATACTGATACGATAAAATAGTTTTGAATAATATTTATTTGAACATTAAAATTGAATCTTTATAATTCAAAAATTTCTCAAAATTTCACATTTTCTTTTTCAATTAGTAGAGAATAAAAATAATGTATGAAACATACTTTTTTCAGTTTACTTTCAAAACATGAAAATGTGGAAAATAAAAAAATTTTGGGAAGTATGCCTGACGAAACAAACCCTAAATTTACCAAGGTTCATGATTGATCATAAATCTATATTGGGGTTATTTCTGTCATTTCATGACACACAATGTTGGCCCAAATGCAACCAAGAAGGGGGGTGAATTGGTTGAATCCAAAAATCACCGAAAATGAGCTTTTAATCTCTTGAACCAAAATGTAATTCAATGAGATCAAATAAACTTATTCTATCCAGAAAATACTACCACAATGATCCTAAATTTTGCTTTGAAAACTTGCTTTGAAATGTTTTTGAAAACAAACAACTTCAACCAATAAATGAAGACAAATTACCAAGCAATAATCAAGCAGGTAAAGGGAGAGAAGCTTGCACACAAGGATTTATAGAGGTTCGGTCTCTCCTCTTGAGAGCCTACTCCTCTCCTCAAGTTCACAACTTGAGAGTTTTCTTCTCCACTATAAATCATAAGAGTACACATTCCTTTGGTAGTTTTCTCTACCACAACCACTCACTAGTTTTCCTAAAGGCTAACTAGAAACCTCACCAACACCCTTTCCCTCACTAGTTTTCCTAGAGGTTAACTAGAAACCTCACCAACTCAATCTCACCAAATAGTGTTTACAAGGTTACAAAGTGGTAAGAACAATAGAAGCTCTCAAAGCTAGATAAACAAGTGAAAGCACAAGTTCTTGGCAAATATCAAGTTTGAGCTCTTTGATGATGGATTCTCTTTTCTAGTTGTGAAGAATTATCTCCAAGGTGTTTCTTCATATATTTATGCTCATTTGGGGGCCAAAGAGACGTTGAAGAACCGTTGGGAAGGTAAAAAATGTCTCTAAGAAAGCAGGTGACCGTTGCTATCAAATTTGACAGAAAATCGCGTCTGTCGCCCAGTTTCACCCGGGTGAAATATTTTACTCGGTTGAAAATTCTGTCTGATAACAAAAGCCAAGGTTTGACCTCCAACGGCTATATTGGTAATTAATGAGCTGTCAGCGCTTTATACACGTGGAAATCTGACGTGACATGAATTTATAATTAATTTTCAAAGATTTTTCGAATTGGAAAATCATGCGCAAGTCTGAAATTAATGTTTCACCCAGTTGAAAATTTTTCATTCGAATGATTTTTTTGTCCAGAAATAAAATGCTCTCGGGCTCGAAAACTGACTCCAGTTTCACCCGGTTGAAAAAATTTCATTCGAATGATTTTCTTGTCCAGAAGTAAAATGCTCTCGGGTTTAAAAACTGGCTCCAGTTTCAACACGTTGAAAGATTTTCACCCTGTTGAAACTGTAGCTCCAGGATTTTTTCATTTCCAAACTTCCAAACTTCAATGAATTTTTCTCCAAAATGATTTCTTCCTTCACAAGCAATGCTTGAATCAATATAAATACTTCAAATATACTTATGAAATAATTTTCCTTACAAAGATCAAAACTTTATCAATAAAAAACTAATGTATAAATCTTTAGGTAAAACTTTGAAACACATAAAACAACTATGTTTTGTTATTATCAAAATCAAATAAATGTGAGCCATGAATGGAATAAATTCAACACACAGACTATTAGTCAATGGATGATGTTGGTTATTTAGGGGTAATTGTAGGTTCTATAACATAAGGGGTAAACTATGATTTTACCAAAAATGTTGGGAGATCTTTCGTAAACTATTGCCATTGGGCGCTGGCTACAGATTTTTTATTTTATTATTATTATTATTATTATTATTATTATTATGTTAATAAAGCTTGTATTAAACAAAAGGAACTTTCAACAGAGTTAGCCATTAAGGAGGGTTAATACATAGAGAAAAGTTACAAATTCTAGAGAAAGTAGTAAATTGCATAAATCATCCATAACCTTTAGCCATTGTTTCCTTTTAGTCCCTAGCCTATTAAATATTTTTTTTGGTCTTAAATCTATTAAAATTGTTTCATTTTGGTCCCTTACTAAATAAAATTCATAAACTCAGAATAATTTTTTGACAGAAATTTTTAAAATTTTAATTTAAATATTTTCAAACTGCCTTTCAATAAATTTAAACAGTTTAATATTTTTTTACAGTAAATATATAATTTAAATTAGTAATTTTTTTCTTTATGAATGAAATAAGTTCCATTTACAAAGAAAAAAAATGTGATTTGAATTTTTCATTTACTGTAAAAAAAAATTATACAGATTAAAGTTATTATAAAATAGTTACTGGATAGTTTAAATTATTATCCAACAAGTTATTATCAAACAAACACTTTGAGTTAACAAATTTCATCCTTAAACAGCCGGCATCTACTACGGATAGGATTCACGCGCGTTAAGGCCTCTGTTGATCAGGTTCTTGTTCGTGAGGACTTTTCAACGGAGACAGGTCCGAAGAAAAACTGTATCTTAGAAATGATAGGGATTTTCCACATCCATTGCCAATTTTTCCTTGGATTGTTTTTAATAGGGCATGAAAGATCAACATAAGCCGACTTGCGAGTAGCCAAGTCAAGGGTGCTTGGCTACGGATTTTTCATTTCATGGATAGTTCCTGACGGTTTCATGTTGGTCGTCATTTGATGAAATATGTTAAATCAGAGTAATTATCTTGTGGAAATTTTTATACCATAATTTCAACTATTTAGAAACAGTTTTTAGTAAATTTAATTTGCACAATGTTTTTTTATTTAAAAGACACTTCAAATCACTAGGTTTTCCTCTTTGTAAGTTAGACCTTTTTCATTGAGGAAGAAAGAAAAAAGCTACTAATTGAAATTGTCTATCAACTTTAGAAAAAATTATTGCATTGTTTAAATTTATTTGGAGACAGTTACTTAGTATTTTAAATTATAATTTTAAAAGTTTGTATTATATAATTACTTTGAGTTAATGGATTCCATCAAGTAAGGGTGTTCATGGTGCAGGTTAATGCGGTTTAAGGCTAAACTCATAACTGCATTACATAGTGGATGGTTTTACAATTTAGAAACCATTACTGCACTGTTTTGTATATAAATCTAAAAAAAACCGCATCACATTAATGCGGTTCGACTGCAATTTTTTCACATCACAAATCTATCATACTAAATCAAAATAATTAACATAAGCGCATAACATAGACAATAAAATAAAAATACAATCCTGTCCATAAAACCAACACACATGAATTATAAATCTCAAATAAGCCAAACTTATAATCTTAAATCTTATACATATAAGAAACTTATAGTCTGTTTTCCATTACCAAAACATATAAATAAGAAACTCATTGTCTGCAACATTCCACCACCATACGCCATCAAAGCGAAGGCTTATACCTTAATACTTACATAAGGACGCAAAAACATTATTCATAGCCAAATATAACAATATCAATCTATCATACTTGAATAAGTTAGAAAAAAAAAGTAAAAAAATATGCATTCTTATCTAGAAGAGGAAGACAAGAATAACATCAGTTACCATTGACATTAGGAGAAATTAGTTTTAAATGATAGAATTAGAGATTAAAAGGCGAGAAAATTAGCCAATTAGGTATATAATTTTAATTTTTATTGGATTAGGCCTCTCCTATCGGGTTAATGTAGTTTTTACCTGTTATGACATTCAAAATCGTAACTGTACCATATGATATTCGATTTTAAGATTTTGAAACCGAACCGTAACCGGAACAACATAAAACCGCATATCGTCAGATTGGTACGAATTGGTTTATGCGGTTTTACTGATTGACAGGGTTCCACACACATCTCTACATTCAGGTGAGGGATAAAAATGAAATAATTTTAATAGGATTAAAACCAAAATAGAACAAATAATTAGAGGCTAAATCAGAAAGATAATTAAAGTTTCTGAACTATTTGTGAAATTTACCCGTTCCTTTTCCTTCATTTTGTACCATCTTCTTACACACTTTGAATGTCAAATCACTGGACAATTAAATCTACGTGACCAACAATATTTTCGTATGATGAAGAGTTTCCTTAATTAGCTTGATTTTCACTCATCTGACCGAGCCCAACGGCAAAGAATCTATGTCCGATTCAGAAAACAATAACACGCTTTTGAATTATCTTCTGGCCCAAGTTAATATAAATGTTCATTAAATCCAACAAAGCAGTCTCTTAATTTGATTAAGGAAACATGAACAAAGCTTGCCGGAACAAAGTTCTTGTCTCAGGACATTGGCTTTTCTTCTGTGTTCTAATCTCTCTGGTTCTAGTTCTATCCCATGGAGCAGAAGAAATCAGGTTCACAAACATTGGGGCTATCATCAACGTCAATTCGCGCACCGGGAAGGAAGAGAAAACCGCCATGGAAATTGCAGTTAGGAGCTTCAACGATGCCTCGAAGCATCACAAGCTCACTTTGCATATTCAGGACTCTGTAGGGGACCCCCTCCAAGCTGTGACTGCTGGTGATTATTTGTTAGCTGTCTAGCTTAGGGCTCTTGTTTTGTTTCCTCCTATAACTGTCTTTTTCGGGTTTACTTGCAGCTCAGGAAATGATCCGGGAGAAGGAAGTGAAAGTTATTATTGGAATGGAGACGTGGGAGGAAGCAGCTTTGGTTGCTGATGTTGGAAGCAAAGCTCAGGTTCCGGTTCTGTCTTTTGCAGCCCCTTCGATTACTTCTCAATCAGCAGCTAGCCGGTGGCCGTTCTTGGTAAGAATGGCAACGGATAGTTCTGAGCAAATGAAATGTATTGCTGCTGTTATCGGCCTATTCAGCTGGAAAAGGGTGACAGTGATTTATGAGGAAGATGCATTTGGAAGTGATTCTGGGAAGGTTGCTCTTTTATCCGAGGCTTTGCAGAATGTTAGTGTCCAGATTGAGCACCGGTTGGTTCTTCCACCAATGTCTTCTGTTTCCGATCCCAAGTTGGTTCTGCAAGAGTTGGTGAAGGTACTAAGCACGCAGTCCCGAGTTTTTGTTGTTCTTCGGACATCATTACCGACCACGATTCAGTTGTTCAACGAAGCTAGGAATGTAGGACTGATGGGAGGAGACTCAGCTTGGATAGTTACAGATACCATCTCAAGTTACCTTGACTCTTTCAACACTTCTGTTATTTATTCCATGGAAGGTACCTTGGGAGTTAAGAAGTATTATTTTGAAGGCAGTACTTTTTACGGTGACTTCCATGCCAAGTTCATGAAGAATTTCATAAATGAGTTTGCAGAAGAACATAACCCTGAGCCAGGGATCAATGCCTTGATAGCCTACGACAGCGTTAACACAGTTGGACAGGCAATCAATCGATTGCCGAAGGAGGGTAACAATCAAAGGAAGCTCTTACAAAGTATATTAACCAGTAATTTCACCGGTTTGAGTGGTGAAATCCGTTTCAATAAATCAGGGTTGGCAGGTGATCCAACACTACAACTTGTAAATGTGGCGGGGAAGAAGTACAAAGAGCTACAATTCTGGCTTCTGGGCACTGGATTTTCGAAGAGCCTTGTGAAGAATGACAGTTATGTCACTCCTGACGTGGTCAAAGATTTGCACAACGGCATCGTTTGGCCAGCAGGCTCGAAGAGAGTGCCGAAAGGTTGGGCTATGCCTACGGATGCAAACCCGTTGGTCATTGTTGTTCCTGGGAAGACGTCATTTGCGAAGTTCGTTAAGGTTGAGAGTGGAAAGAGTCCCACCGGTTTTTGCATGGACCTTTTCAATGAGGTGCTGAAACTTTTAGATTACGATCTGCCTTACAGGTTTGAGGCTAGCAATGACACTTATGACAATATGGTTCTTGCCGTGTACAACAAGGTAAGATTTTTAAGTTTTCCATGAAAATTTTGAAATTTTCATTTGTCAAATGATGTTCCAAGGAAAGCTCCTATTGATCTTATGATTTATTAAATGGTAGATGGTAAATGGAATTTTCTATCATTTTACCAAGGAATAGCATGTTGGTTCAAACTACGGAAATAGGAATATACCAAAAAAAATCCGGAATTTGACTTTCCTAATAGTAACTTGTCTAAGTTGTTCAGTTAAAAACTCCAAACTTATACTTCATCTTGCCTTCTTCTGCAAGATATTCCTAAGAACTTGCATAAGCTGGCATATTACTACTCTATAGTCCAAACAAGTGTCTTGCTTTTCTGTCTAAACTTTATGTTTCTGACTGTGATTCCTCGCTTGTATTATGTTTTGCTGAGAAGACTTATGATGCTGCTATCGGCGACTTTACTATACTGGCAAACAGAACCTATGAGGTGGAATTCACACTGCCGTATGTTGAATCAGGCTTATCTATGATTGTTCCCGCGAAGTCTGAAGGGTCAGCCTGGATGTTCCTCAAGCCCTTCACGGTGGAAATGTGGCTGGTGACGGGTGGCATTTTGATATACACAACGTTAGTAGTCTGGTTTTTGGAGAACAAGACCAACCCAGACTTTGGAGGCCCCTTGAGAAGACAGTTTTCAACTGCTCTTTGGTTCACCTGCTCTTCTCTCTTCTTTGCTCATAGTGAGTTCTAGTGAAAATCTTCATTTTTCTCTGTCAATTTAGCTGTTTCCATTTCATTGATCGAACAAATTGAACAGGGGAAAGGGTTTACAGCAGCTTCACCAGAGCGGTACTCACAGTCTGGCTCTTTGTAGTTATTGTGCTATCATCAAGCTACACAGCTAATTTAAGTTCAATGCTGACTGTGAAGCGGTTGGAATCGGATGTAACTGATATTGATTGGCTAAAACGAGCCAGTAAGACAATCGGGTGTGATGGTGATTCATTTGTTAGGAACTACTTGGAAAATGTTCTCCATTTTCTGCCGCAAAACATAAAAAATGTCAGTAGCGAATACAACTATGAAGGTGAGTTTAGCAGTGGCAACATCACTGCAGCATTTCTCGAACTCCCATATGCAAAAGTTTTCGTCAATCATTACTGCAAGAAGTTCATCTCCATAACACCTACCGTCAGGTTTGGAGGTTTAGGCTTCGTAAGTTCTGAAACTTGGGAAGCAAGCAACAGATATGCTTATATATACATATTGTCTGAATAGGTTACAAGAGATGTGTTTCCTGTGCAGGTGTTTCAGAAGGGCTCTCCAATAGCTATTGATTTTTCAAGAGCCATTCTAAAACTCTCAGAAGATGGGAGCCTCAAGGAACTGGAAAATAAATGGTTTGCTCCATCACTCGAGTGCTCGGCTATTGCAGGAGAAAACGAAACAGATAGGCTGACTGTAGCCAGCTTTTGGGGTCTTTACCTTTTGTCTGGTGCCACATCGACAATCTTTTTCCTACTTCGCTTGATGCTCCAGCTGGTGGTTTACGGTCGACAAGAGCACAAACTGAGTACACCTGAGGGCGATACCTTACGGAAGAAGGTAGTTGGACTTGGGAAATTCTTGTGTTTTGGAGAGACCGCGGTCCATGACGTGGCTTCAGTACAGTCACCAGAGGTTATGCAGGCTGGGGGGGCCTCATCAAACTAGAAGCGGGGCCTCATCAAACTGGGAGCTTGTTAGTCCTTCTGAGATTGCAATAGAAAGTCGTGGATCCCCTACACTTTCTGAGATTGAAATGAGAGTAGCTATATAGAAGATAAAGAGTTTTTTAGGGTTTAATGCAAACTTTAATGGTAGGATTAGCCTGTAAATATTTTGCTTCCTCAGAACCATATGGAACTCCCTAACTATTCAGATAATCGTAGTTTATTTTACCTCTCTTTTGTTTTTTTTTCCCTTTTGTTTTTGTTCATCCATAACTTACACTGTTTTTAGTTGTAAAATTGGAATTCGAATTCCTAATCAAATTCTTAACTTTATCAATCGACAACAATTGAATCTGATCATATAATTCATTGTATGATGCGTTTGCTAGTATGCATACAAAGTATAATGTCATTATAAACGATATATTTCTCAGGTAACAAATAGGTATAAGAAGAAGGTATCAGGATTTTCTCTTCTGTATAGGAGTCAAAAGTGCTCACTTCTAGAATTTGAACCTAGAACCTGCATAAGACAGCATCAAATTTTTATTGAGAGAGATCTTATACCGGGTCATATTTCTATTCTTGTTATGTACGTAAAATGTTCCTTATCTAGCACAAGATTACTGGAACTAAACCATGAACACACACAAAGAGAACTTCAGTGCATAGTGATCTCGCAAGCTTCTACAGATTCCCTTATATGCCAGGAAAAAGATGACTCCAAAATATCCAATACTATACCAGATTTTTTCCGGCTACCTTGAGTCTCTTTAGTGAGCAATTTGACAGCAGCATCAATGTCATCTTGACCAGTAAGAAATACCAAAATATCTCCCGTTGGTTCCTACAAGGGGATAAAATACCAATAGAAACGAATCACCTAACAACATCAATGTTCAACTGAAAGAATTGCAGGCTCCCTCTTTGGTACCATCTCTCCATTTTCCATTATTTGACGCCTTTTGCTTGTTAACAGAAAAGACAAGAACAGATAATTGACATTGAATTTTTTAGGTCTTAAACAGATAATTATGGAGACTGTTGTAGATACCAAAGAAATAGAATTTGACACATTTATCTATTTTTTTCAACTTAAACCATAAAATAGCAAAGAAAAAAAAAACCAAAACATAGAATGAGAAATAAAAAAATTACCAATTTGACATGCCCATCTAAAATTGAAGCATAAAATCCCTTGAATTAATTATGGAGACTATTCTAGAGACAAAATAAATAGAATTTGACACACTTATCTATTTGTTTCAACTTAAACCATAAAATAGCAAAAAACCAAAAAATAGAATGAAAAATTAAAAAACACTACAATTCAACATTCCCATCCCAAAATAAACCATATATAATTATTTTAATATATTTTATGCTTTAATTTGGGATGGAAATTTTTAATTGGTAATTTTTTATTTTTCATTCATTTTTTTGGTTTTTTTTTTTGTTATTTTGTGGTTTAAGTTGAAACAAATAGATAAGTGTGTCAAATTCTATTTATTTGGCATCTATAATAGTCTCAATAATTATTTCAAGTATTGGTTGCTTTAATCTGGGATGGGCATGTTGAATTGGTGATTTTTTATTTTTCATTTTAATTTTTTTTGCTATTTTATGTTTTAAGTTGAAAAAAATAGATAAGTGTGTCAAATTCTATTTATTTTACATCTATAATAGTCTCCATAATTATTTCAAGCGATTTTATACTTTAGTTTGTGATGGTCATGTCAAATTGGTAATTTTTTATTTTTCAATTTTTTTTTGCTATTTTATTGTTTAAGTTGAAAAAGATTAAGTAAGTGTTTCAAATTCTATTTATTTGGCATCTAAAATAGTCTAGATAATAATTTCAAATGATTGGATGCTTTAATTTGATATGGGCATCTTGAATTGATAGTTTTTTGTTCAACTTTTTTAATTTTTTGGCTTATAAGGCTTAAGTTGAAAAAAATTGATATGTGTGCCAAATTATATTTTTTTGCATCTAAAATATCATCTGTAATTATTTGAAGGGATGGATACTTTAATTTTTGATGGGCATGTTAAATTGTAGTGTTTTTTAAGTTTTCATTGTATTTTGAGGTTTTTTTTTTTGCTATTTAAGGAGTTATTTATTCCAAATTTATGTTTAGGGGGTCTTGTGTCCATTTTCTCATGTTCAAGGGCTACTTTTAAATTTTTCCCTCAAATTTCTGTCAATACTGATGGAGATAACGAAAGGAAGGTTATTTTTTGTACAAAACATTATTTTAATCCTACTTGTTGGCCCAAGTACAACCAAGAGGGGGGGTGAATTGGTTGTTTTAAAAACTTTAGCAAAATCAAATTTTATAACTAAATTCACTGAATCAAATATCAAGAACAAATAAAGTAATGCTAAGCTCAAATGAAGCAAGTAAATAAAGGAGGATAAAGAAAAGAGTGCACCAGGATTTATAGATGTTCAACTCCATCAACCGGAGTTTACGTCCTCTCCCCAAGCTTGCCCACTTGAGATTTCCTCCACTATGTCTTGATCAAAATTACAATGGTGTTTTCTTCAAGGTTCACACCCAACCAATCTCTAGTTTTCTCTGAGGCTCATTAGAAACCACTCCCTAGTTTTCTTCAAGGCTCACTAGAAACCACTCTACACTCAAGAGATTCTAAGACTTGAAATGTTTACAAACTCACAAGCTCACACAATAGCACTCAACCTAGATATATAAGTGAAAGCACAAAACTTGGCTATTTTCTCAAATGATGAACACTTTGATGAATATTTGATGATGAATCTTTGATCTTATTGCCAAGTTGGTTCCCAAAGTGTTTCTCCATGTTTTTATACTTATTATGGGGCCAAAGAGACGTTGGAATCCTACTGGGAAAGTCTGGAAAATGTCCACAAATTTTGGTGACCGTTGCTCTGTTTTTTTGTGCAAAAGAGAAAAAGTTCTAGACTTCGCGTTAAGTTCTGTTAAACTCGATTTCGCCCTCCAACGGTAAAAAAGGGCTAGAGACAGGTCATAAAAAGTTCTGCCATAGTGTCCAAGTGGCGTCCTCTGATTCGTCTGTGTCACATTTCAAATCTTGACTCAAATCGCGCCAGTCGAAGGATTTTGGGGGGAAACTTTCAGATTTACGAATAACAGGTTAAACTCGAAGTTTAACATGTTACCTGATACTCAGAAAATAGACAGCACTTCCAGACTTCGAATTAAACTAGTTTAACGTATTAAAGTATAAACTTGGGAGCAACTTAGAAACACTTGTCATTTGTAAAATAAACTTGATTTAAACATTAATATATTTTGATGACCTACCAAATTCTCTTTAAAAACAAGTTTTATCATCAAACTTAAAACATATTTTTTGAAATAACACTTGAAATACTTGGAATTTAAGTACAACTTTAACAAATCTATTTTGACCCAATAAAATGAGATTAAACACAATAACACAATAAACTTGTCATCATCAAAATTAAATATTTTTTTGGAACAAATCCAACAATTAAATATTTTCTTGGAACAAATCCAACACTACTTTTGCAATGTTTGATAATTCGGGGCTAAATATGTAAAATGAGGTTATTTTATGGGTAGATCATGCAATTTAGCCTTCTAAGAATATCCATAAAGAATTTTTTTTTTTATCAATTTTGACCACATTTGATCTTCAATCCAAAATATTTAAGTTTAATGTAACCATACATGTTTTTACTACATACACTAAAAACTATAGGTCATGTTTCTTTTTTTAAAATTAATAATTTTTTTTTATAAGCCAAATATTTAACCATTTATATCTATATAAAAATGTAGAAAAGAACTCTCACTCTGATCAATTTTGACCATATTTGACTTTTAATTTTAAATGTTATTGTTTAGCTCCTACTTTTTGTTTAAACCTAAAATTGTCGCACCATTATTAAGTGTGACATTCGTACCTCCCAAATTATGTAATAATTTATGAAAATTATTTAAAAATTGAACAACTATTAGTTCTAGGTCAATGATTATATTAAAATTAAATTAGTTACAATTTGCACTGTTATTAGCAACATTGACTTTTATGGCTAATTAGTAAATACATTGAATGACATAAAAATTATAACTAAGTACCTTGCAACTTTCCTTTCTTTAATTTTACTTCCATAAAATAAATATATTTATTTATTACTTATACTATAGATATAAAAAAATTAATTTCTTTCCTTTTACATTTTTGGCTGTTCCAATACTATTGCACTCACAAAACCTACACAAATGTAAGTTATCTCTCCCATTTTTATTTTCCAACCATTGGTGTTTTCTAGTTTAAATTATCAAGTTTTTCTCTTTGTAGATTGTATTTCTGTTCAAAACTTGTCTTTCAGTAAATACAGGATTAACTGTTAATATTTTAACAAATTTTTCGGATTAGCTTAAAAAAACTTAAAGTTTGAAGCTTGAAAAGTAGGGTTAACTTTTTGATTAACCGATAGAAATTTGAAGCATGATCCAATTATACCATTAATTGGATTCTTAATTCCAATTACTACCCACACTGCCCCTTTATAATAACGTAATAGAATAATATATCATTATGCTTATCCATTTAAAAAATTAACATACGTATTTCACATTAAAATAATTAATGGTGAACTACATTTTTATGTAAAAAATTTGATTCTAATTCCATTCTTACTTCCTGGTGAACCACATTTTTATCTAAAAAAATTGATTCTAATTCCATTCTTACTTCCAAGGTTTGAAAATCTACTTACCCCACATTTTGGAACACAAGAAGGGAAAAATTATCTTGTATTTAATAAAATGGAGAAAATTTGATAATTTAAACTGTCAATTAGTATAAAAGCTTATTAAATTTGAATTACTATAACATTAATATTGGGTAGTTCACTTTTAAAATTTTCAAAAACCAATATCAATAATATATGAAAAGCTGGGGAAAAGGAAGTTTACAAAGTTGGTGGGGGTAAAGGTGCTAATTCTACTAAACCTTGTAATTTACTAAAAAATTTGTGTTGTCATATTTCACAAATTGTCCTATGCCATTTCTTAAGTATTTTTTTTTTTTGTGAGCCGTTGAATTTACTTTGATAATATGAATGTATCTACCTATAATTTTTTTTCTTTTGTTGTTTATAACTTTAGTCTCTATTTTTCCACATTAAAAATTATACATTATTATAACTTTTACTACTGTTTGTTTGGAATAAATTTTAAATTTAATACTCCATTTACTTAATAATTACTCGAATAAATATTTTTTAAGAAATCAATAGATTTTGTTTGACTTTTGCTCCCATACTTTATGTAATAGAAAAATAAATAAAAATAGTTTTTTGAAAGATGTTTTAGAAACATTATTTAAGCTTCTTAAGTAGAAGTTCTTAAAGTGAACAGCTAAAATACAAAAATAATTAACAACTAATATATAAAAATAGTTACTTTTCATCTAGTTTTTAATAATCACTTCAGGACATAGCTTTAGTTATATATCAATGTTATCTTAAATTTTGCTCAATGGCTATATTTATTTATAATTACAAAAATATTATAAACTAAAAAAAAGAGACAAAAAATTTAAAAATATTAAACCATGCCCCATCGTAACTATTACAAATAATTTGAACATAAGAATATCATTTGTATAGGGATGTAAAAAAATACCCTACCTAGTTCTATCCTCCCCGAACCCAGTTGTCTAAACCCGAACCCTACCCTACCTGTAAAGCTATTGGAAGGATATGAGTTTAACTTATCCTACCCGACCCTACCCGCACATCTTTTAAATTAATATATTTATATTTAAAATATAATTTTATTTAAAAAATAAAATTATAAGTTAACATAAATTATTTTATATTACTTTAGTTTATAATTTTTTAAGTATTAATTAATTGTAAATATGCACATTCTTTCAAAATATATGTGTAAATATATAAAAAAAAAAAAGTAAAAAAAAGTCAAACATATACCTTAAAATGGGTTGGTGGGTAGTACCCGCCAACTCGCCCGAACCTGATTACTTGAGGGGAGAGTTTGGGATTAGCTATACCCAGCCCAAACCCTACTCGTTGACATCCCTACCCTTTGAATTCATAAATAAAATTAAGGTCAATGATACACATTATCCCTAAACTATCTCAATGTTGCTTAATCATCCCAAAATTATGAATTGTTGCATCTATCATACTCAACCTATTTAATTGTTACACCCGACATCTGGCTGTTATTTCAGCCATTAAAAAGTAACGGAAGTTGTGGGAAAATTTGCGCAATTAGTCCTAATACTTAGGAAACCTTTTTATTTGAGTCCTAAACTTTTTTATTTTAGGCATTTAAGTCTTTTTTATTTTTTAAAGCATTTTTGTCTTTTCTTCTTCTTGCTTCTTCAAATTTTTTTTGTTAATTTATCGAAGAACCTATCTTAATCATTGCTAGGATTTATGAGACATTTTTTTTTGTTGATTTATCAAAACATTGAAATAGAAGTTTGCAGCTCTATTTTCTTGCCACAGTTCTGGTTCTTCATGCCTATCTCTGGTTGGGCCAATGACTTTATTTCATTCATATGACTTTGTTTCTTGTGTCGCATTGGCTCAGTTATGAGAAATGGAGGAGCGTCTGTTGTTGAAGAAGCAAAAAAAGAAGAAGATCAGGGTTGGCAGGTTGTGGGAAATAATCTTGTTTCTTCTTTTGTTTTGCGTCATTGCAACATCACACATCAACGAAAGTTCTATTGTTTGTCACTCTGCTTTGATCTTTGTTTTTCTTCTCTTTTGTTGCGTTTCTTCTGGGTTTGGAGGACTTTTTAAATTTTATTCGATGAGTTGTTTTTCTTTCGATGCTTCAAGATTTATAATCAAGAAAGTCCATCTACAATTGTAGATTTCTAAAGAACATAGGATTTATCACAAAAAACCCATTGATCGATAAAATAATGAGACCCTATTTTAATTAGAACCAAACTACCCCTTAAAACTTATTGCTAATTGTAGATTTGTATAACATTTTCAAATCACTTCACCATAAATTGTTTGTGTGCACTTTTTATACACATGTTTGGGCTCCTATGTTATTGTATTTGATTATTACTAACTCGATAAATTAACCAAAAAAATTCCTAATAAGCAAGAAAAAAAAAGACAAAGAATCCTTAAAAAAGAAAGACTTAAAAATCGAAGTGATGAAAGCTATGTAAAAAATGAAAGGAACTGTAATCTAAAATAGGAAAGAAAATAGAACTAACAATATATGAATTTTTATAGTTTTAGGCAAAAACTAGAAAATTGTAAAATTTTATGACTTAAATAGAAAAGTTTCTTATGTATAGGACTAACTATGCAATTTTTCCTTCAATTTCTGTCACTTTTTAAAGCATAATATAACGGTAGGACGATGGGTGAAACAATTGGATAGTTTGAATATATTGATAGTTTCAGGATGATTAAGTAACACCAAGGATAGTTTAGGGATGACAAGTGTCATTTACCTATAAAATTAAGACATTTGTTATGGTAGAAAAAACTAGCCTTGTTTTTTTCGTCTTTTGATCGTTTGAAGTACTAATTATTCTTCATGTGTCTACATATTTAAGTAACATTTTTTTTCATATTTTAGATTTAAATTAGGAATATATATAATCAAAATCACCATAAAATTTTTCCTTAAATTATGTTTATTATAAAAATCTCGCCCGTCTGTGTAACAGCCATAAAACTAGTTAGCCACTGCGCCATTAACAATGCTAAGCTATAAACAGAATGCTAACTGTACATACTAATATGGCACTAAACTATAAATGGAATACTGACTATTTATATTGACGTGGCATTGAAATTGGCCATTATCACTTTTCTTTTTCTTCATTGTTGTTGCCCTCCTCATACTCCTCTAATGTCATTGTAGCTCATTCTACATGTGGCATCTTCATCCAAGCCCACTAACCTCCCGATCACCGACTCCTACCATTGCCTAGGTCACCACCCCAACTACTCCCTTTTGGAGCTAGCCACTTTTTTCCAATGTTCAACTTTGACATTGGTGGGGCGGCGGTCTTATGGAAATTGGGTGCCTGGGTCATGAAGGGGATAGTGATGGCAATCTCCTAACGAACAAACAACATGCAGGGGTGGTGGCAGACAGTGGATTTTGTGAATGGCACCTCTTCCGATTTTGCGGATGATGTCGACTGAGGCTTGAACGATGATAGCTAGGGTGATATTCGATGACGGCGATGAGGCTTGGGTTGGTTGAATCGGTGATAAAATTGGATAGGGATAAGGGTGGGGATGATTGCACGATTTTGTCTTATTCTTTTCTTATTCTTCTTCTTTCTTGTTTTTTTTTTTTGTTGCTGCTAGTTGGAGGCGATGTGGACAATGATGGATCGAGACTAGAAGTGACTAGGCAGCAGACATTGTGGACATGGTGGGCAATCCAATCTAGGTCCCTAACTATAATGAGTTATTTGATCCAGGTCCTTAATAATGAATTTTTTGCGTGGCGTGTCATTTCATCCATTATTTGACACATAATCAAATTTAAATGGAATATTCTACTATTCACTGTCAGTAAGGATTTAATATTGATACATAATCACATTTAAATGGAATCTTGACCTACTAATCACATTCAAAAAATGGTATAAAAGTCAAAGTAAGGTTTCAAGATCAATAGAGTAAATGAAAACAATATAAGTAGTAAGGATTTAATATTGACCTAATAAAAACAAAAAAAAACAAAAATAAAAGAGGAGAAAGGAGAAAAGGGACCAAAATGCAAACACTAAACTGTAAGGATTGAAATGAAAAATATTGATAGCTTTGAACGGATTTATGGGAAAAAAATGTAAAACAAGTAACAGCCTATTCGTTTTAACTTAAATTAACTTAATTTAAAATAAATTTTTTTATTTTTTTTATTTTTTCCTGAAACTAATTTCATTTGAAAGTCAATATTATGTAGATATAATAATCCATTTGAAAGTAAATTTTTATGATATTATAAAATTTTTATGAATTTTTCCTTTTTAATCCCTAAAACTAGAAAATTTATAAAAATATTAATAAGATTATAAAAACTATATTTTCAATGGATTATTACATCTACATAATATTGGCTTTCAATGGATAGTTCCTGACTTTTAATTATCACTCTTTTAGTTCTTAGTGGATTGACTATTCTGTTTTAGACTTTTAGTCCTAAATAAATTTAAAAAAAACGTTTCATATTGGTCATCATTGGATGAAATATGTTAAATCAGAGTAATTATCTTGTAAAAATTTTTATATCGTAATTTTAACTATTTAGAAATAGATTTTAGTAAATTTAATTTGCACAATGATTTTTTTATTTAAAAGACACTTCAAATCACTAGGTTTTCCTCTTTGTAAGTTAAACTTTTTTCATTCAGGAAAGAAAAAAAAACTACTAATTGAAATTGTCTATCAACTTTAGAAAAAATTATTGCATTGTTTAAATTTATTAAGAGACAGTTACTTAACATTTTAAATTATAATTTTAAAAATTTGTATCATATAGTTACTTTGAGTTAATGGATTCCATTAAGTATGGGTGTTCATGATGCGGGTTAATGCTGTTTAGAGCCAAACTAGTAACTACACCGCATAGTAAATGGTTTTAGAATTTAGAAACTATAACCGCATTACTTTGTATACAAATCCAAAAAAAATAGCACCACATAAATGCATTTTGGTTGTAGTTTTTTCATGTCACAAATCTATCACACTAAATCAAAATAATTAATATAAGTGCATAACATAAGCAATAAAATAAAAATACAATCCAGTCCATAAAACCAACATATAATAAATACAAATATCAAAGAAGCCAAATTTATCATCCTAAATCCTACACACATAAGAAACCTATTGTCTGTTTTTCATCACCAATACACATAAATAAGAAACTTCTTGTTTGCAACATTCTATCACCATAGGCCGTCAAAGCAAAGACTCATTCCTTAAACCTCAATGCCTACACAGTGATGCCAGAAACATCATTCACAACTAAATATAACAACATCAATCTATCATATATGAATGAGTTAAGAAAATAAAAGTAAAAAAATATGCATCCTTACTTAGAAGAAGAAGGCAAGAATAACATTTCAGTTACTATTGGCATTAGGAGGAAAAGGGGACTTAGGTGGTTTTATGGAAAACTTTATGAAAGTACAAAATAAATGATATCAATAAAATATTCATAAATATCAATATGGATTAGGCCTTCCTTTAAGTATAGGATTTTAATTTTGCGTTTAAAAAATTAGTTTTAAATGATAGAATTAGTATTAAAAGGGAGAGAAAATTAGCCAATTAGATATATAATTTTAATTTCTATTGGATTAAGCCTCTCCTATTGGGGTCAGTGCAGTTTTTACCATTTATGACATTAAAAAATGGTAACTGCACCATATGATGTTTGGTTTTAAGATTTCTAAACCCAGACCGTAACCGGAATCGCATAAAACCGCATACCATCAGTTTGGTGTGAATTGGTTTATGCTGTTTTGCTAGTTGACTGGGTTCCATGCATACCTCTACCATCAAGCGAGGGATCAAAATGAAACTATTTTAATAGGTTTAAAAGCAAAATAGAACAATCAATTAGAGACTAAATCATAATGATAATTAAAGTTTCCAAACTATTTGTGAAATGGAAAATTTTTATGTGTACCCGGTGTATGCCATGCATCCACACCAAACTTTCAGAATTTAACCATTCTAGTTCTTAAAATTTGTTTTCTATCTTGTTCCTTTGATTCAAGAATTAATTAAACTTCTAAAGCTTTTCTCTTACTAGTAATTAAATATTATTGTTAAGATCTTTCAAAACTATCACCCAGTCGCGTATCGAGAATAAGACACGTGGTTAAAGTAAAAGGGTAGTAAAATCAAGTAAAACGTTAACAGATAGCTGTTAAAAATATTAATACTAATTGATAATTATTAATGGATAAAATCTTTAGAAATTTGACTAGGTTTGCTTCAAAGAAACAAGAGGAAGAATAAATTATGGGGAATAGAAAAATGAAAAATTCATACGCTATGTTAATCAAGGATGTTGAAAAGAAATTAGGAAACTGGAATATTTTCAAGGTTGATAAATGAGATGTTTATAAAAAAGGAACATTTGATCTCAGAATGACTTATACCATTACAACGGCAGAAAAAATTGTTCCAATAATGGAAGAAAACCATAAGTTTGAATTGTTTTCAAAATACATGATTAAAGATCATTTAGAAAATCATTATAATTATTTGTATGCTGGACTTGTGCAAATTACTTTGAAACCTCTGACAAGAAATTGTTTGAACACTTCTATAATAATTGCCTTAAGAGATTGTAGACATAATAAATTTTCTGATTCTCTGTTAGATATTGTAGAATCAAGTTTGTGTGATAGACTAATTTACTTTACTTGCCATCCAAATTTCACTATTTCTTTAAAAGATCTTCACATCATGAAAGTCTTATCTACAAATATCATGGTTTCTGGTTTTGATACACTGGAAGGATCTCAAAATCTTACTTTGGTTTATAGAATCTATTACAAAATAATGACAACACAGATTAAGCCTCAGGCTTCAAAATTTGATACGTAAGGAGAAACTTTTTATTAAAAGCTAATACAGAAAAGAGTCATGCTATCATTACAAGACCAATTAAGTGGAGAGACATCAAGCTTAAAAAAAAAATGAATTTTCCAAATTGAAAAACCCATGAAATCTTTAAAACCTCAAGAATTAGGAAGAATAGTTGAATATGAAAATGGAGAGGTTGAAATAAAATTCAGCAAAGATAGAATTACAAAAATTGATTTTTCGTAATTGGAACCAAAATGGCTTCCCTTAAGAATTGCTTATAAACCCTCGAAGGCTTCATGCTCTCATATTTTAGAAGATATGAGGAATTAGAGAATCTATAGAACAAGTTTTACATCCTATTTATAAAATTGATCTAGTTGTCTTAAAAAAGGGTCATAATTCTAGACAATAAGAAGAAGAAACAAAATCTGTATCCATAAGATCTTGCAATCCTAATTTTTCAGATTTTCAACTAAATGTCTTAACAGAACAATTTAGGTTTGACCCTCGAAGTCTAAATGAAGACTTCTGATTAGAAAGAAAAGAAATTAAGATAAAATGGTTTTTAAACACATATACCCGAGGAAGATAGAAAATAGATTAAACACCTTTGGTATAAGAGAATAATGAGAAGTAAGAAGAATTTAACATTTTTTGAATGCTTTATCCATGCCATAATGTTAGATGAAGAAACTACAATAGATGTGTTCGAAGAAACTTGATCTACATATAAGACTAAAGGTGGAAAAGAAATTACATCTCCATATCCACCTAACACTATGATCATAATGGGACAAGAAACTAAAACATCTGCTTCACCGTTTAAAGCTTTTGATGTAGAAAACCTTGAAACTGCCAAGAAATCTGTAGATAAAAAAGATCTCCAGAATATTTTGGAAAAGAATAATTATATAAACCTTTACCTATAATCCATAGGTAAATAAATGAATAGAATTAAAACATCTTTGGATAAGCATAAGTTTGGTCTCACAAAGTTTTTAGTCTTTATGCCAAAACTTTTGCCAAAGACATCCAAATCTCCAATAAGTTTTCCCAAAAAATTTCTAGAATTCAAATTAAAATCAGATGATAGAATCATTGATTTAGCCGATCAAATAGCTAAAATAACAATTAAGTATGAAGAACCAAGGAGACTATAGATAAAAAAACAAAATGGTCTTCAAATAAATGCTATAGAAGAAAATCCAAATATCCAAGAATTAGTTAATTCTCAATATGGGATCTTAGAATTAAGTCGTCTTCATTCTAAAGGGGGGAGAGGAGGTCTAATTAGAAATGTTTCAAGAGTTTGGAATGTGTCTCATCCTTATACTCCAACAAAACCATCTCTAGTGGACATAAGATTGAATAATTATTCTGAGTCATATGCTTTTGTATAATATAAAAGAGATTCAATAAAATAATAGAATATAGATGGTTTGTCAGAATACCAAATAATGAACATTATCCAACATATGATTATGTTTAAGATAGCTGCTAAAACAAGAGTTGATAATTCAGATCTAGATATAGCAGAAATGATCATAACTGGTTTTACAGGTTAGTTAAGAAAATAGTGGGAAAAGTATCTAACTGAACAAGGTAGAAAAAGGATAAAAAAAATGCAAGAAAAATACTCACAATACAACATGGGAATCAATTAATCCAAACAAGTAAATTGGATGTTATAAATACTTTGCGGTGTACAATTTATTCTTATTTTGTTGGTCATCCAGCATGTAAAGAAAGTAGAAATGGTGAATTATTGTTAAAACTGAGATGGTAAACCTTATAAGGGCATTTTTCTTAATAGAATTTATGAAAGAAAAGATTGTAGATACTCTATTTGGAAAGAAAAATTCATATAAGGTTTACCTAAACACTTTGGTCAATTAGTCATAGATCACATTAAGGAGAAAAACTAAGGTTATCCCAAATTGGAAAATTATACCTATGGTTAAATCATAGCAAAAATTAAAGAAGTTGGTTTAAAAATTTGTCATGAAATGAAGTGGTAAAAGATGTGAAAAGAGAAAAATTAGTAGCAAGCAAAGAAATGGGTAGATTATGCTCCCAATTTGGTTATGATATCCCAATGCCATATTCTGAATATGAACCTAGAAAACAAAATAAGCACAAATCTTATAAAAAATATAAGAGAAGAAGATTTGAAAGATCAGAAAAAAGACCAAGACCTTCTAAAAGGTTTAGAAAGAGAAAATCTTAAAAAGATCAAAAGGTTTGTCAAAAATGTGGTAAACTAGGACATTTTGCCAATAAGTGCAAAACAAGACAGCAAATAAACTTTATAGAAATAGATGGAGGCTTAAAAAAAGTTTAATGCAAATCCTATTGAATGGTGATAGCAAACTCAAAGAGGTCCCAGAAGAAATAACTTCTGAAAATTCTGAAGAAATAAATGTAATTGGTCCTTCAAATAGTTCATAATCTAAGTTAGAAAGTTGTGGTTCAAATTATGGTTGTGATTTTTACCAATTACAAAATACATTTGATAGTCTGCAATTAAGTGTAATTCAGATTAATACTATTACAGAAGAAGATGAAGGAACCCTAGAAATTGTTAAACAAACTAATGATATAGAATTAAGAAAACAAATTTTGTTTAAATATCTTAATAAAATTGGTAGGCAAGAAAATCAGAAGAATCAACATAGAAGAAATTTCAAAAAGAAGATCGATATAAAAGAATTAGCCAAATCTCCTGTCTATAGTTAAATGAAATCCTTAAAATAATAGATGAAGCACACAAGAATCATAAAGAACCTACAATAGCAGAATTGAAAGAAAAAATTTTAGAAATAAAGGTAGAAATAAAATCTCTCAGGAATAGAATTGAGATTTTAGATTTTCAAAATTTTGAAAGTTATTCCCAAGATCTTCCAAAAAATAAACTAGTTGTGGAAGATATAGAAGAATTTAGGTTTAAGGCAAAACAGAAAGAACAGGGAAAAAATATTTCAGAAGTGAGTCAAGAGAATAAAGATTTAGATTTTTCCCAAGAAAAACCTTTACAAATTAATGAAGTCTATTCTAAGCCAAATAAAAGATTTACCAGTAGAATAACTTTGTTAATAGAAAATTAAAGTAAATTGATAGTAGTAGTCTTAGTAGATTCAAGAGCTGATAGAAACTGTATTAAAGAAGGTATTGTTTTTTACTAATATTTTGATAAGTTCTTTGGATATATTACTGCTGCCAACAAGAAAATTATACCAATAAGATTTAAACTGACAAATGCTGACATGTGCAATACATCTATATTAAATAACATTTCATAGTTTTAAACATGAATCAAAAAATAATTTTAGGAACTTGGAACTCCATTTCTGACAGCAATTATGCCTTTTAAGGTAAGTATGAATAGAATTTCTACCAAAAAATTTGGAAAGAAAATTACTTTTGAATTTACTAAACCACCTAGAAGATCATTATTAGAAAAACTAAGTATAGATCTAGGAAGAAAACAAAATGTTCTTATGTGTTTGCAAGAGAAAGTAAAACACAAGAGCATGAAGAAAAATTAGAAAACCAATAATCAAGACAAAAAAAATAGAACACTTCAAAGGAGTTTTAGCCAACAAAGTATGTGTTGATATTCCCAATGCCCTTTGGTAAAGAAATCAACACATTGTGAATCTCCCTTATGAACCAGATTTTAATAAGAAAAACATTCCTATAAAGTCTAGAGCAATCCAAATGAATGAAGAATTGATGACCTATTGTAGAAAAGAAATTCATGATTTATTGAATAAAAAATTGATTAGAAATAGTTCTTCACCATGAAGCTATTCTGCTTTCTATGTTTGGATTGAAAGAGGAGTATTGAGACTGATAATTAACTATAAACATCTTAATAAAGTTTTTAAGTAGATTAGGTATCCAATACCTAACAAGAAAGATTAGTTATCTAAACTTCATAATGCTGTGATATTCTCAAAATTTGATATGAAGTCAAGATACTGGCAAATCTAGATTGTCAAAGAAGATAAATATAAAACAGGCTTCAATATCCCATTTGGTCACTATGAATGAAGTGTTATGCCTTTTAGGTTGAAAAATGCTCTATTAGAATTCCAGAAAATTATGAATAAAATTTTTAATCCTTATAATTCTTTTGCTATTTTTACATTGATGATGTTCTTGTGTTTTCTCAATCAATTGATTAACATTGGAAGCACTTCAACAAATTTGTAAAAATAGTAGAAGATGTAGGATTGATAGTATCAGCAAAGAAGATGGAATTGTTCCAAACTAGAATTAGATTTTTGAGCCATATAATTCACAAAGGAACAATTAATTATATTGATAGATCAATAAGTTTTGTTGATAAGTTTTCTCATGAAATTAAGAACAAGAAACAATTACAGAGATTTTTGGGAAGTTTAAATCATGTCGCAAATTTTTATAAAGATTTTGCCAATGATTGTAAACCTCTGTTTGATTGACTAAAGAAAAATCCTCCTGACTAAGGTATAGAATAAATCAAAGTTGTCTAGGTAGTTAAAAGAAGAATAAAAGAAATTTCATGTGCTAATATTCCCAACCCAGAGGCTTTTAAAATTATTGAAATAGACGCTAGTGATTTTAGCTATGGTGGAATATTAAAACAAAAAATGGTGAAAATGAGGAGTTTGGAATCAAGCTCAAAAAAATTATGCCACTATTAAGAAGGAAATTCTACCAAGTGTGCTTTGTGTCCCAAATTTGAGGAGAATTTCCTCAACAAAAAATTCTTAATTAGAGTTGACTGTAAGACAGCAAAAGATGTTTAAAATTTAGCTTCTAAACAAATTTTTTCTCATTGGCAAGCTATCTTATTTGCTTTTGATTTTAACATTGAGTATATTATAGGAGAAACCAACTCTCTACTTGATTTCTTAACCAGAGAATTTTTGCAAGGGAGAGAAGATGACAAAGAATTTGAATAAAAAAAAACAAAGTTATTCTATGTTAAGAAACCAAATAGGATATGATGGAAATAGAAAGTTGTCTAGAGATAGACGCAGAATTAACCAGAGCCCTTTTAGCTCAGCATCATGTCCATCTAGAAAGTCCTAAAGAAGGAGGAAATCCATCCCAAGAATTCATTCAAAAAAAGTTAAAATCTAAGGGAGAACCCTCCAAGAAAATAGATTTTTGGCTTGGTAATGATGAATTATTGCCTTCTTATGAAAGAAGAATTTATAAGAATTTCCAAATAAATTCCCAAGAAACTAAATAAAAGAATATTTCTTTAAGGCCTTTAAAGCCTTGAGAAATTTTCATGCACAGTTTAGGCATACCAATTGTATTCCAAGAAATAGAAAGAAAATGCTTAATTTCCTCATAAGATAAAGATTTAAAGCATATTTTAGTTTTAAAATTGGCAGAAAAGTACTGGCCTGACCACTAAAATCCTTAGTGGCAATTCCAGCCACTTAAAAAGCCTATATTCTTTGAATTAATAAAAACTGATTCTGTTGAAATAAAACATAAACCCAGAAAAACTAAGATCAACATTAATCCTGAAAGTGGTGAAGAGGAATCTTCAGAAAAATATATTTCAAAAATTGAAATTTTTTTATTTAAAATATTAAAAGTTTGGATATTCGAAGAATGGAGAGTTTCATCTAGAAGAAAAAGACTCTTGATCTAAGGAAAATATGAGAATATGTTATTCTCACATTGGGACTACATTAAGGCTTAAAATAAAGTCTTCCATATTCAAAACAAAGACCATCAGCATTCATAGATGATTTTATTCAAGACCAAGCAAAGGAAATTTTCTAACCAGTTTTATAACTGATACTTCGGAAAGGGTTTATTTATAGACTTTTTCCCAAAAAAAGTTATGAAGTCCTTTGAAGGATTATGCATGTTCTAAGAACAATTTCTCCAGAAAGGTCAAAAAGTGTCATTCATGGATTTTTCTTTTTTTGTAGTCATGAATCATATTCTTTAGATCCTATAATGGCACTATGAAAAACAAGAAGTGGAGTATAACACTCACTTTCTTTCTTGCCTAGAATGAATTTGGGAAATAAAATGGTAGGATAAATGTATTCTTAACTAATATTCATCCAAGAATATTAGATTTGATAAAATTGATATAATTGATGAATAAGAAAAATTAGACGAAGACTTCTTAGATATCATGCTTAATTGATTCTACCAAGGAGGTCAATTCAGGGATAGCCAAACTCTTATCTCTATAATGAAAGAAAGAATATTAAAGATTGCCCAAAAACAATTGATTAAGAAAGGCCAAGAAAGTATCAGATCCCTATCCAACAAGCATGGCTTAGCAAAGACCCAGTAAAGGCATCTCTAACTCAGTGCCTTTAATTTCTCGATGAGAAAGCTGGTGTCGGCAGAAATCGATAAGGAAAGAAAGCAGCCAGCAATCTGCTAGCTACCTAGAGTTTTTGCCTCCACCAACTAAAATAATGGAGCACCATCTGGCCACTAACTTTAGTGATCCCAGATTTTCTCGATTTTTGATTGGAGAAATTTTGCTAGCCTTATCACCAAAGGCTTAGAAGTTCTATCTATTTAAGGAAGCCTCCTTCCAGAGTTCAGGCATCCAAAAATTTCTATCTCTCTCTCTTTCTCTTGTAGTCCATTTGCTGGACGTCTTTATTATTTCCACCAAAGTCTGCATTTTATTACTTAGTGTTTAAGTAGTGTGCTTGTACCTGTACCATAGTGGCGTTAATTCTGTTGAAGCTCAGCTTTCTAATTCAACAGTTCAAGTTCGTAATCATTCCTATATTCATCCTCTATATGTGGTAAACTAGTTTCACTAGTTCTCTATAAGTTTGTATTTTAAGCAAATAAATCATATGAATGCATTTCTAGTTCATCTTGGTGCTCGTGTTTAAGCTATCTTTATGCTTGAATTTGAACTATCTGAGCATTTTTGGTATCAAAGCTAAGAATTGCTATTGTCATGTTATTTTGCTGTTTGACTATATGCTTTAAACCTTAAGTCCTTTTTTGGAAAAACAAGAGAACTAAAAGCCCTGACCTAGAATTTAACGCGATAGCAGAAGGATACCTCATCTCCACTTTGGAGCTGTTCGGTTAGCACACACCTATCACCGAAGAAAAGGATTACCAGTTACTACTAGACTAGCTCTTCTTGACTCTCGGTACAAGAAATACAAGCATGACTGCATCAGCACAGTTGAAACCACACTCAACACTGGTACTGAAGAAGTATAAGTGGCGGAAATATACATGTTGAGTTTGTATAGAACTCTTACTACTTGTACACTTATCTTGCTGCTTGTACACTTATCTCTTTAGCTAGAGTTAGTGTTTAAGTTTAGATACAAGTCTGTTTTGCTTAACTGTCAAGCAAAACTATAAATGTAACTACTGCCGCATCTGCTAAACCAGATCAGTACAACAGAACTTCATGATCGATCTCTTTTCGTTCTTTTACATGGTATCAGAGCAGTGAACGGCTCCTGAACCAAAACCTCAAACACCATGACCAACAACGGCTCTTCCCAACCTACACCAAACGATCCCCAATCGCCTTATTATCTCAATGCCTCAGATAGTCCAGGAATCACCTTGGCGGCATGTCTGCTGAAAGGGGAGAACTACCCGACATGGAGACGAGCAATCTTAAATGCTTTAAGGGCAAAGAACAAGGTAGCCTTCGTGGATGGATGTCTTGAGAAACCTGCCGATGACAGTCTACAATCTGGTGCATGGGACAAATGCAATTCCATGGTAATCTCATGGCTGTTCAATTCCCTTTCTCCTGAACTTTATGGTAGTGTAGCCTATGCAGATACCGCCAGAGAGATGTGGATTGAACTGCAAGACAGATTCTCTCAAGGCAACGCCCCACGCATACATGAGATTAAGAGACATATTTCTCTTATGCAACAAGAAGAACTGACTGTCGTGGCCTATTACACCAAATTAAAGGAACTGTGGGATGAACTTGCAACGTACAAAGACATACCACAGTGCACTTGTGGGGCGGCAAAGGAAATACTTGCTGAAAAAGAGAATGAGAAACTACATCAGTTTCTCATGGGACTTAACCAGCAGTATAGTACAATAAGATCCCAAATCTTGAATATGGAGCCTTTGCCTACACTCAACAAGGCATATGCTCTCATAGTCAAGGAAGAAAAACACCAGAACATAACCATACAGCGAACCCCTCTGACAGAAGGAGCTGCATTTGCGGCAAGGAAACAACAAAACCCAGCCCAAGGTAGAAACACAGACAAAGATATGAAGAGCATTTGCAAGCACTGTGGAAAAACTGGGCATGAGGAAGAAAAATGTTTTGAGGTAATCGGTTATCCTGAATGGTGGCCAGGAAAGACCAAACGAAATAAAAAGGGTCCTATGGCACACAGTGCTACTGTCAGCAAAAACACTTCAGACGTCATCAAGCCTGATCAAAGCAGTACCTTACCGTTCTCTCAGGAGCAAATTGACAAGATCTTGGACTTGATATCCAACAAGAAACAAGACCCCTTTGCCAGCTATGTAGGTAAGAACTCTTCATGTTGGATTTTGGACAGTGGAGCCTCTGAACACCTGGTTTGCAGGAAAGAGTTTCTGCACAACACCAAGCCAAACTCAAATGCCTCAACCATCAAACTGCCAAATGGTGTAGGACTTCCTGTGAACTCATGTGGAGATGCAATGTTGACATCAAAAATACAACTACAAAATGCTCTTCTTGTGCCTGCCTTTACTTGCAATCTTGCATCCATTAGTAAACTTACAAGCCAATTAAATTGTTCAGTCACCTTCTTCCCTTCGTTTTGTGTAATACAGGACCTAACTACGAGGAGACTGATTGGCAGGGGTAGGATGGAAGATGGCTTGTACTACTTTCAGGAACTCACCATCCCCTTGATAGCAGCAACCAAAGCCGAAACCAGCCCTGAAGTCTGGCATCAACGACTCGGTCATGTTCCCTTTGATAAACTAGTTTCCTTTTCATTCCTGCCAAACTTTTCGATTACAGACATCAATAAATGTTGTGATGCCTGTCACAAAGCCAAACAAACAAGACTACCTTTCTCCTCGAGCAGTAATCAATCTGAATTCCCATTTTCTTTGGTTCATATGGATGTTTGGGGGCCATATAAAACTCCTTCTTTGTCTAATGCCCATTACTTTCTTACATTAGTTGATGACTACAGTCGTTGCACTTGGATTTACTTGCTAAAACGAAAGTCTGATGCGCATGAATGCTTTAAATCCTTCTCCTTCATGATTGAAAGACAGTTTCACAAACAAATACAATTTGTTAGAAGTGATAACGCTCTAGAATTCACTGCTGGTGCCTTATCACATTTCTTTCATACAAAAGGTATTCTGTTACAGACTTCCTGTGTCAATACGCCTCAGCAAAATGGAATTGTCGAAAGGAAACATAGACACCTGCTTGAAGTTGCAAGAGCACTTCGTTTCCAAGCAAACCTCCCAATTAAGTTTTGGGGGGAATGTGTTCAAACAGCAGCCTATCTCATCAACCATACACCTTCCTCCAAGCTTTCTGGTAAAAGTCCATATGAACTTCTCTTTTCAAAGATTATTGCTCTTGACCATTTGCGAGTTTTTGGATGCTTGTGCTACGTTCACCATAAAACTTCAGACAAATTTGATACTAGATCAAAGCCTTGTCTCTTCCTTGGATATCCTCCTGGTCAGAAAGGATACAAAGTATGGGATCTAGAACTACAAAAGCTGTATGTTTCTCAAGATGTTATATTCTATGAGAACATATTTCCCTACAAATCTTCATTACAAAATCCCATACCCCAAACACCACAAGCTGAAATCCTTGCTCCCTCTCCAGTCTTCCCTAATGACTGTGAAACAACCCAAAACATGGAGACCACCCACATAAATAATGAAGATGAAGACCCAAAAGTTCTAGAAACCCTACAAGAGCAAAGCCCCCCACAAACCAGACCTCACAGGGACAGACGAATTCCTTCTTACCTTCAAGAGTATGTTTGTGAGTTCCCAAAGGCAGGCAAGTCATCTCAATCTGCACCAGACACCAACTCAGTAAGCTCGAGTAAGCCTTATCCAATTTCCTCTTATCTTTCTTTTGCTCATCTCACTCCGAAGCACAAAGCCTTTGTTGCAGCTATTTCTGCTCACATGGAGCCTCAAAATTATGAGCAAGCTGTGAAGGATTCAAATTGGAGAAAGGCGATGAAAAATGAAACAGATGCACTTCAAAGAAACAACACTTGGGTTTTACAACCTTTACCTACAGAAAAGAAGGCTGTAGGATCAAGATGGGTTTACAAAGTCAAATACAAATCCGACGGCAATATAGAGAGATACAAAGCAAGAGTAGTGGCCAAAGGATATAGTCAGATTGAAGGTGTAGACTATACCGAAACATATGCTCCTGTTGCAAAACTCACTACAGTAAGATGCTTACTCTCTATGGCTGCGTTAAAACACTGGGAACTACACCAAATGGATGTCCACAATGCCTTTCTACAAGGCGATTTGAACGAAGAAATTTACATGTTGCCACCTCCAGGATTGCTTCAAGAAGGAGATCATAGGGTCTGTAAGTTAAAAAAATCCTTATATGGATTAAAACAGGCGCCCAGACAATGGTTCGAAAAGTTTTCGAATCAGCTACTTCAATTTGGATTTACTCAGTCCAAGGCAGACTACTCATTGTTCACCTTGAAGCGAAACAAAACTTTCACAGCAATTCTCTTGTACGTGGACGACATGATTATAGCCGGCAATAACAGTGAGGAAATACAGAAGCTCAAGGCATACCTTGACGAACACTTTCACATTAAGGACTTGGGAAAGCTCAAGTATTTTCTTGGTCTTGAATCTGAAAGATCACCAAGTGGTATCTTCCTCTCTCAACGAAAGTATTCTTTGGACATCCTGCATGAAGCTGGCATGTTGGACTGCAAACCCGCAAAGGTGCCACTTCAACAGCAGCACCGTCTTGCTTCCAGAACTGAAAAGAAACTCTTAGACCCTGGTCCTTACCGACGTTTGATTGGTAAGTTAATCTACCTCACCATTACGAGACCTGATCTCACATATTCAGTTAATTTTCTCAGTCAGTTCGTACAGTCACCAACCATTGCTCATTGGCAAGGAGCAATGCATGTACTACGATTTCTGAAAGAAACACCAGGACATGGGTTATTTTTCTCTTCAGAAGGCTCTCCACAACTACATGCTTACTGTGATGCTGACTGGGCAAGCTGTTCTATTACCAGGAGATCAACTACAGGTTATGTAATCTTGCTTGGGGGCACACTTGTCTCTTGGAAATCCAAAAAGCAACCTACAGTTTCTAGGTCTTCAGCTGAAGCTGAATATCGCGCTATGGCTTCAGCTACCAGTGAACTTATTTGGTTGAAGTGGCTACTCCAAGACTTGACTATTGATCATTCATCACCAGTACAGCTCTTCTGCGACAATCAAGCAGCTCTTCACATTGCTACCAATCCAGTGTATCACGAAAGAACCAAGCACATTGAAATAGATTGTCATTTCGTCAGAGAGAAGCTGAAATCTGGAGACATTACCACACATCACGTGCCAAGCAATTCTCAGCTTGCGGATTTGTTAACTAAGGCTCTCAGTGTCCAGCAGTTTCAGCAGCTCACTAGCAAGTTGAACATTAAAAGCTTGCATGTATCAACTTGAAGGGGAGTGAAGAAGTATAAGTGGCGGAAATATACATGTTGAGTTTGTATAGAACTCTTACTACTTGTACACTTATCTTGCTGCTTGTACACTTATCTCTTTAGCTAGAGTTAGTGTTTAAGTTTAGATACAAGTCTGTTTTGCTTAACTGTCAAGCAAAACTATAAATGTAACTACTGCCGCATCTGCTAAACCAGATCAGTACAACAGAACTTCATGATCGATCTCTTTTTGTTCTTTTACAGGTACCATCCTCATCACGTTCTTCCCCAATTTATGTATGGCTGTTCTCTAAATTTACCCGTTCCTTTTCCTTCATTTTGTACCATCTTCTTACACATTTCGAAAGTCAAATCATTGCACGATTAAATCTACTTAGCTTGACTTTCACTCAGCTGACTGACCCCAATGACAAAGAATCTATGTCCGATTCAGAAAACATTAACACGGTTTTGAATTTCATCTCCTGGCCCCAGTTAATATACATGTTCATTAAATCTAACAAAGCAATCCCTTTGATTAAGGAAACATGAGCAAAGCTCGGCGGAACAAAGTTCTTGTCTCAGGACATTGGTTTTTCTTCTTTGTCTTAATCTCTCTGCTTCTAGTTCTATCCCATGGAACAGAAGAAATCAGGTTCACAAACATTGGAGCTATCATCAACGTCAATTCACGCATCGGGAAGGAAGAGAAAACCACCATGGAAATTGCAGTTAGGAGCTTCAACGATTCCTCGAAGCAACACAAGCTCACTTTGCATATTCAGGACTCTGTAGGGGACCCCCTCCAAGCTGCAACTGCTGGTGATTATTTTTTAGCTGTCTAGCTTAGGGCTCTTGTTTTGTTTCCTCCTATAACTGTCTTTTTCGGGTTTACTTGCAGCCCAAGAAATGATCCGGGAGAAGGATGTGAAAGTTATTATTGGAATGGAGACGTGGGAGGAAGCAGCTTTGGTTGCTGATGTTGGAAGCAAAGCTCAGGTTCCGGTTCTGTCTTTTGAAGCCCCTTCGATGACTTCTCAATCAGCAGCTAGCCTGTGGCCGTTCTTGGTAAGGATGGCAACGGATGATTCTGAGCAAATGAAATGTATTGCTGCTTTGATCGGCCTATTCAGCTGGAAAAGGGTAACAGTGATTTATGAGGAAGATGCATTTGGAAGTGATTCCGGGAAGGTTGCTGTTTTATCCGAGGCTTTGCAGAATGTTAGTGCCCAGATTGAGCACCGGTTGGTTCTTCCACCAATGTCTTCTGTTTCCGATCCCAAGTTGGTTCTACAAAAAGAGTTGGTGAAGGTACAAAGCACGCAGTCCCGAGTTTTTGTTATTCTCCGGACATCATTACCGACGACGATTCAGTTGTTCAAGGAAGCTAGGAATGTAGGACTGATGGGAGGGGACTCAGCTTGGATAGTTACAGATACCATCTTAAGTTACCTTGACTCTTTCAACACTTCTGTTATTTACTCCATGGAAGGTACCTTGGGAGTCAAGAAGTACTATTTCGAAGACAGTACTTCTTACAGTGACTTCCATGCCAAGTTCATGACGGATTTCATAAATGAGTTTGCAGAAAAACACAACCCAGAGCCTGGGATCAATGCCTTAATAGCCTACGACAGCATTAATACAGTTGGAGAGGCAATCAATAGAATGCCGGAAGAGGGTAGCAGTCAAAGAAAGCTCTTGGAAAGCATATTAACCAGTAATTTCACCGGTTTGAGTGGTGAAATCCGTTTCAACGAAGGAGGTTTGGCAGGTGATCCTACACTACGGCTTGTAAATGTAGTGGGGAAAAAGTACAAAGAGCTACATTTCTGGCTTCTGGGAACTGGATTTTCGAAGAGTCTTGTGAAGAATGACAGTTATGTCACTCCTGACGTGGTCAAAGATTTGCACAACGGCATCGTTTGGCCAGCAGGCTCGAAGAGAGTGCCGAAAGGTTGGGCTATGCCTACGGATGCAAACCCGTTGGTCATTTTTGTTCCTGGGAAGACGTCATTTGAGAAGTTCGTTAAGGTTGAGAGTGGAAAGAGTCCCACCGGTTTTTGCATGGACCTTTTCAATGAGGTGTTAAAACTTTTAGATTATGATCTGCCTTACAGGTTTGAGGCTAGCAACGACAGTTATGACAATATGGTTCTTGCCGTATACAACAAGGTAAGATTTTTAAGTTTTCCATGAAAGTTTCGAAATTTTCATTTGTCAAATGATGTTCCAAGGAAAGCTCCTATTGATCTTATGATTTAGTAAATGATAGATAGTAAATCATAAGTTCCTATCATTTTACCAAGAAATAGGATGTTGGTTCAAACTATGGAAATAGGAAAATACCAAAAAAAAATTCCGGAATTTGACTTTTCTAATAGTAACTTGTCTAAGTTGTTCAGGTAAAAACTCCAAACTTGTACTTCATCCTGCCTTCTTCTGCAAGATATTTCTAAGTACTTGCATAAGTTGACAGATTACTACTCTATAGTCCAAACAAGTGTCTTGCTTTTCTATCTAAACTTCATGTTTCTGACTCTGATTTCTCGCTTATATTATGTTTTGCTGAGAAGACTTATGATGCTGCTATCGGCGACTTTACTATACTGGCAAACAGAACCTACGAGGTGGAATTCACACAACCATATGCTGAATCGGGCTTATCTATGATTGTTCCCGCGAAGTCTGAAGGGTCAGCCTGGATGTTCCTCAAGCCCTTCACCGCGGAAATGTGGCTGGTGACGGGTGGCATTTTGATATACACAGTGTTAGCAGTCTGGTTTTTGGAGAACAAGACCAACCTAGATTTTGGTGGCCCCTTGATAAGACAATTTGCAACTGCTCTTTGGTTCACCTGCTCTTCACTCTTCCTTGCTCATAGTGAGTTCTAGTGTCAATACTTTGCTTCTCTCTGTCAATTTAGCTGCTTCCATTTCATTGATCGGGCAAATTGAACAGGGGAAAAGGTTTACAACAACTTCACCAGAGTGGTGGTCATAGTCTGGCTCTTTGTTGTTATTGTGCTATCATCAAGCTACACAGCTAATTTAAGTTCAATGCTGACTGTGAAGCGGTTGGAATCCGATGTAACTGATATCGATTGGCTAAAACGAGCCAATAAGACAATAGGGTGTGACAGTGATTCATTTGTTAGGAAGTACTTGGAGAATGTTCTCAAGTTTCCACCACAAAACATCAAAAATGTCAGCAGCGAATACAGCTATGAAGGGGATTTCAGCAGCAGCAACATCACTGCAGCATTTCTCGAACTCCCATATGCAAAAGTTTTCATCAGTCATTACTGCAAGAAGTTCATATCCATAACACCTACCTTCAGATTTGGAGGTTTAGGCTTCGTAAGTTCTAAAACTTGTGAAGCAAGCAAGGTGTATGCTTATATACATATTGTCTGAGCAGGTAACAAGAGATGTGTTTCCTGTGCAGGTATTTCAGAAGGGCTCTCCAATAGCTACTGATTTTTCAAGAGCCATTCTAAAACTCTCAGAAGATGGGAGCCTCAAGAAACTGGAAGACAAATGGTTTGCTCCATCACTCAAGTGCTCGGCTAATGTAGGGGAAAATGAAACAGGCAGGCTGACCATAACCAGCTTTTGGGGTCTTTACCTTCTGGCTGGAGCCACATCCACAGTCTGTTTCCTACTTTACTTGATGCACCTGCTAGCGGTTTACGGTCGAGAAGAACACAGACTGAGTACACATGAGGGCAATACCGTATGGAACAAGGTAGTTAGAGTCGCAAAATTTTTGTGTTTTGGAGAGAGTGTGGTCCATACGGTAGCTTTAGGGGTGCAGTCACCTGAGGTTATGCAGGGTTTGGGGGCTTCATCAAACTGGGAGCTTGTTAGTCTTTCTGAGATTGCAATAGGAAGCCGTGGATCCCCTACACTTTCTGAGATTGAAATGGAGTAGATTCTTTTGGGTTTAATGCAAACTTCAATGCTGGGATTAGCCTGTAAATATTTTGCTTCCTCAAAACCATATGGAACTCCCTAACTATTCAAATAAACATAGTTTATTTTACCCCTCTTTTGTTTTTTGTTTTTTGTTTTTTGTTTTTGTTTATGTTCATCCATAACTTGTACTGTTTTTAGTTATTAAATTGGAATTCGAATTCCTAATCAAAATCTCAACTTTATCAACTGACAACGATTGGTTCTGATCATATGATTCAATATATGGTGCGTTTGTTAGTATCCATACAAAGTATAGTGTCATTATAAATGATATATTTCTCAGGTAACAAATTTAATGTAAAATTTTGTTAAACTTAATATGTCAATACAAATAGGTGTAAGTTTATCGTACGTACATATAACAAACAAACATAAGACAACCCTTATATTTTTTTTTTAAATCTAATTGAAAGAAAATATAGTCTAAAATTGATTGATATCTCCTCCTTTCTTCTTCCTTTCCAACGCTACAATGACAAATTATATTAACTAAATCAACCCTCCCTGCTACAGTAACTTTTGTTTTTGGGCTGAATATTGCCTATTTTTTTTCTTTAATTCGTTGTTTGCAGCCCGTAATTCGTACCCCTATTTTCTTTGTTTTGTCCACCCCGCCTATTTTCCCTGTAGCAACAGTAACTTTTTCTTATTTTTTTTTTCCCTTCGCTAAATTTTCCCCTTTTTTTTTGTGCCTTTGATCGTTGTTTCTAGCCCGTGCCTAAAAACAGTGCTGCTCCTGCTACAGTGTCTTTTCCTTTTTTTTTTTTTGTGCATTTGAGTTGTCCCCCCCCCCCCCCCCCTTTTCTCTTCTTTTTTGTTTTTTTTTTTTTTAGGCTGTGTTTCCCTGTTTTTTTAAGCTTTTTTCTGAAAAAGGATAAATGACAAAATTGGTCCCCTATTTGTTTACTGTGATATCTTCTGGTCCTCAAATTTCAAAGGTAGGCATTTTACCACTTTCTCCTAAACTTTTAATTATTGTGTTTTAGGTCCCTAACTTTCATAAATGACACTTAAGACTCTGATTTCTCCTGAAAGCCCAAATTCATTGCATTAATCTTATATTGTATATTTTCTATTTGCCAAATTGATTTCCAACACATTCCAATAATTTAAATTTTTTAGCTTTTTGGATTGATCATATCTTATTTTTTTGAATTCATATTTTTTTAATATTTTTCCCTATAAATATAATAGATATGAAAAATTGTATGTTAATCGATCATCCCGTAACAACGTGCAGGTCACAATCTAGTTAACCTACGAACTCACATTTCAATCCAGGAAAATAACAGAGGTTTCAGACACATCCTCACCAGAACACGAAAAAAGGGAGGAATTTTCCAAACCTATAAAAAGAGAATCTCTCCCTATTCATCATCACTTCCAAATATTAATAAGCAATTCCCATATTCACTCTGCATTATCTTCTTGAGCCGGGAACCTTGATGAAACAACAAGTGACTGACAAGAGAACAGACAGAAGGAGCAAAGCAACGACACAATCAACACAAACCAGTGGCAACACACCATCAACCACCTATCTTCCATATATATGTACAAATGCTATGAGATAGACGGAAATAAAGTGCAGTGTGTTGAAACTATCAATAAAAAATTTTTACTACGAAAAACATATGTAAAATCCAACTATTACCCACCATCTTTATTCAAGAAATACCTTTGTTACTGACCAAGGTACAACTACACCCCTCTGCGAAGCACGCCGCGGGTACACCCCTAGTTAAACATGAAACCAAGAGCATGTGACAACCAATCCAAGAGCGCAACCAGTAAGGTGACACCTTGTTTGGGTAAAACATGAACAACCCTACTTCAAGCTTCTCTAATACATCTGGAGAGAGCGCTTACACATGTAGAAAAAGAGCAAAAATCAAAAGACCTTGCTGAAAGTTCAATAGCATTGTCTCTGACTACACCGAAATGAAATGAAGGCGGCTAGAACTGGAGATTGAAGAACTCCGACTCAACGATTTTTGAGTCCCATTTGCGAGCTTCTACCATAGGCCCCTTCCACGTAGCCAACGTTACTGGTTTTGACTCAAACCCCGGGAGGAAATTTAACTCATCAAGAAACCAAAGGATTCTGGAGATATTCCACACCAAGACCAATAGTTTACATGATTGGTATTGAAATGCTTACGAATCAGTTCGTGCATGAAGATTATAAAATACTTGGACATCAACTTTGCAAAGAATGTCTTTAAAACATTACAGGTTAGCCGTCAATATGTCAATCGAGTAAACAGGGTCAATTTCAAGTTAATCAGAACATTCTTGGAACATATGCCAAATTTGACGGCCTGAACATGCTCACCCAGTTATGGCTTTATAGGTTACATTGGAAAGGACTGGACTGGGCGCTCAGAACCAGTCTCTGCATGATAACAGAAACAGCTCAAGCCAGATACGGCAGTGATGGTTAGTCCAGCAAGAATGTTGGTGCCACCCTGAACCACAGATTAAATACATCAGTTATATCTCTTCTTCTCCAGAACAAGTAGATCCATTGGAATCTCTGGCAGTGGTTGATCCACATAAGATAAACCGATCTACCGGTAGCCTCTTCCTCTTCCACGTCCCCATCCCCTGCCCCTGCCTCTTCCACCACCTCTCACACCATGAGAAATGCCTTCCAACGCTCTATTAACTAGCTGATTTTGCAGAGCACCACCACCTCCACGGGCCTTCTTTGGTGCCATGTTTGACCCATTAGAAGCATTAGCAGGTCGTTTCACCCTGCACCAAGAATACACCCAACCAATTTCATTCAACATGAAGCATAAACATGAAAAAACAAAGTAATTACCAGGTCATTTACCCCTGCACCAATAATAAACCCGACCAATTTCATTCAACATGAAGCATAAACAGGAAAAAAACAAAGAGCAAGACAGCTGACTCAATATATAATGAAACAATAGGACTGGTGCATTATAAGTTGCTCTACTCAATCCTGAACATGATCGATTTTAGTTTGGAGAAGAGAAAAGGAAGAACAGAAAAGCAGAGATTGACCAAGGAGATATTAAGATCAGGAAGAAAACTCACCCAGTGGTGGGAGCAGCAGCAGCAGAGGAAGCAGAAGGCTTTGTGGTTTCTTTCCAAGATAGAGTGATGCTCTTGTCTCCAATAAATGAAGGAGTCTTTGAATGCAAGGGCTTAATTTTCACAAAAGATGAAAACAAAGCATTCTGTCAGTAGTGTGCAAAAAGCACGCAGAATGCCATTAAGTCAAAAGACCATAACTTCATTCTTTCATACCTTTGTCATGGCCAAAATATTATTGCAGGTACGCAGGCCAATTGTTGTATTCTGCTTTTGAGTTTTCTGCACATATAAATGACGCAGCATATTAAAGAAGTGACAAACGTGGGCTGCAAAAAAATAATAAATGAAATGAAATGAGCTAAGAATAATAGACTCACTATATTATTCTTTGCTTCATCAGTCTTAGCAGCTGCCATTGCTTTGTTGTGCTCGGCCATACCCTGGGTTAACTTCTTTATAGTAGCCCTTGTCAGGTCTTCAACACTACTCAGTCTAGACAAGACATCAAATAAGGCATATGCATGTCATTAGAAACTGCCAAAATCCACAAAACTGAAAGAAGCACAAAAAGAGAGAATGATTCACACAAATACACTGCCATCTTTTATCCTGTAATTTTTTAGAATGGGAATGGAGCTCTGTAAGTCTTAGGTTCCAGTTACAATTGTGAAGCATTAATGTCATGGGAAATAATCACACATTGAATTGATTCCAGATGAAGGACATGTGAAAGCAGTTAACCTAAAACATAATATTAGTTCCTTCTGTAGCTGAAAGAGTAGCCAGCTGTATATCCAAGAGATACGTGCATGCTGTGGACTCCAGAGCCTAGAAAAGGGGTTAACCATAATTTACATTTAAGAGGATTTCTGTTTAGAGGCCAAGTATTAAGGGTTTAAATTAACCAAGCCAGTCTAGTTCTGGCTTGATTTGGCAATATCCAGAGCTGAAAACCATACATGAGTACACAAAGCCTTTTTCTATACGTTGGTGATGAGTTCCAAGTAACATTTGATTAGTTGGCCTTCTGCCCAGCAGCCTTTTAGTTAGGGAGACTTCAGACTCAAGCCTTTGGAAGAAGTAAGCACATCTCTCTTGGCTAAATTGGTATGGAGATATTTAATTAGAGACGGCACTCTTTGTGGAGTCAGGTTGTCATGCTTGTAATGGTTCACACTGCAGCAGCTGTAGGATTCCTAATCTGGTTCCAGGCCCTTTTGGAACTAGTCTCGAGAAAGTATTCAGAAAGAATAAGAAGATAATTTTTCCATCATGTCCACTTCAAAATAGACGTTGATTGTACAGTTTGTTTCTGGCATCATGTTTGGTACAGTGAAACAACTCTAAAGCACCGTCTTCCAACAGTTCATGTGCAATTTATAAGAATGCTAAGGTTGTTGATTGTCATTTCAGGTCAGAGGGAATCACTGTGTGGGATGTTCAGTTGATACGGAATATAGAAGACATTGCCACTGATGGAAGATGTCTATCAAAGTGTAAATGGGGCCCCAAAAGATTTGTGCAGTCTGATAGGACATGGCTAACCAGCCATTGACAGCACCATGCGAGTTCTCTGTTAAGCATATTGACATTTGCTCTCTAACTTACAAGCCTCAAAGGGAAGGTTGAATTTCCAATGGAAGGCAATATGGCAGATCTATGCCCGCCTGAAAAGTGGGCCTTAACATGGGGAAGGATTCTGACTATTAACAACCCCTGCAAGCAAGAGCCAAAGTTTTGGTAAATAGATGTCAGAGCCCATTCATCATCTTATCTTATGCTTTTCCTGGACAAGGCTTCTGTGGCAAAATGTTTATTTAGTTGTAGCTATAAACTGAGCTGTTGCTGAAGGTATTGATGCTGAAGTTTGGGCTTGGTCAAACTTCTGTGCAAATAAGAAGAAATCTTCTCATCCATGCCTTTGTCTATTTTTTGGATAGTTTGGTTACAAAGAAATAGGAGGGCTTTTCATGGCACTGAAATGTTGTTGGTAAGGTGAGGAATAAATGGCCTAATAATCTACTTTTTTTGGATTTCTAGAGTCCATAGAGAGACAAGATTAGCTGACACTTTGAATTACTCCCCCTTCACAAAATATTAGTCACTTTTGCCTTCTTTTGTAACAATTATGGATGTGCAAAATAAGTATGTTGAGTTTGTTTCTCCAAGGTTCCCCTTCACTGAATAGTATAATTACAATATGGAGCATAATGGCTTTGCATGACACAAAGGGCAAGTTTGGATGATGCATAAACATCAAAAAGTGACACATTATGGGACAAAAAAAGGAAAATGGATGAGTGAGAAATATTATGAGATAGACAGAGTTTTAAGTTTGTTATTAGTGTTTTGGCACTCTTGAAGCCTTTTCAAAATTTTCCTTCATCAAAAACCTTTGTCAAAACTCATTGAAGATTGAAAGTGACTGCAGCAAAGACGAGAATTTGCTTTTTAAATGAGGCAGTGAGCCAAGGGAGAGAACTACAAATAATACAAGGGTAAAGTAAAAGTAGCTCTGATTGAGAAACAAAACTAGGAAAGGTCATCTTTGATGGTTTGGCCATAACCAGTGTAGAAAAATAGATACGACAGTGCATAAGAGTGAAAGAGTTAGATAGCAGAGAAAGAGCAAAGACCTGAACTTAGTTAGAAGAATATAAAAGGATCCTAGGTCTTTTAGAACTCAGAAGAACTTGCTACCCACAAAGCAAAATGGAGATACATGATTCATGCAGCCGACCCAAACTAGTTGGGGTAATGCTCAGTTAATTGATTGATTTAAGGTTCAGAAATAAAGAAAAGAGCTCCACTCCCTTACTTTTACCATTTGAAAGCAAACATCAAAGAGAAAGAGAAAAACTGCCATACCTCTCACTGAATTCCTTGTAACTCTCTGAGAAGTCCTCCCCAAGTCTATCTGAGGGTTGACCAGTCACTATCTTGTAACCACACAAACTGTTTGTGGCATTAGGAGCCTGTAAAGGAATAGTAAATGAATAACCAAAAATAGTGAAAAATTTTTAACAGAAAAGAAGAACATTCAGCTCAAATACCTTGTGAGCTAAATGGTGAAATGCAAACAGCAAGCATTCAACATAAGTAAAGTTCATCTCTTCTCCAGTCTTTCTTCGCGGCATGTATTTCTGAAAACAAAGAAAAAACTGCTGGTAAACAACCAGATAAAATACAAAAAAAAATTTCTTAACCAATAGAACTAAGAAAAAACTAATACTTTGAAAAATCGCATGACCCCAGAGATTGGTAAGATACCAAGAATATCCAATTGTACTAATGAAATTGCATATGCTTATTTGAATTAACCCAGTGAAAAACGCACATGAATACAAGAGACATGATTTTATCAATTATGCATTTTCCATACCTTCAATAGCTGAACCACTGAAGGAAGAATCTGTCTTGAATCCTGCGGTGTCGTGTAAGGTGAAATTTCTGCAAGGGCTTTGAGCAAATCTAGCTTTCTTTCTTCCGGAAGCTGGAAAAACGAACAATTTGTAGATGAGTAATGATATTCCACAATTAACTGAATTACACAATAAACACATCAAACCACAAGATGTCGAAGAATCTAAACTGACACTTGGGTCAGAAGGGAGTGCCAACTGTTTCTGACCATTCTGGCACAAAACTTTAATGGATACAGGAAGCATAAACCAGAAGTTATTTAGCCAGAACTGTGCTGTTATTGTATTAATCCAAGTTATTTTGGACGGGTAAGAAACAAGAACCCTGATAGCTTAAGCTTTGGTAAAGAGTATCTTTATAGGCTGCAGCAAGAAGCTTTCATTTCAAGTATGATTGGCAAGCCACCTAGTATAAACTCTGAAACTCCCTGATGTGTGTGTGTGTGACTGTGTGTGGCTGAGTGTCAAGGTTCTGAGATCCAAAGCTTACAAGCTAAACCATTACAAAAAAGAGCTTGTTATAAGTAGAGCAATTGCCAAACTCACTTCATAAGGAAAGTAAAAACAGAGTTCACAGCAGCTTACCTTATCAAAAACAGGTATAATATGTTTGTTCAAGTAATTGAGAAATTTCGCACTAGATGCACCCCTCTGTAAAAAATAAAAATAAATAAAAAACCACACAGAGTGAGGCACTACCAACTTTTTATATATCAAAGATTATCAGATGGCCAATGACATTCACATACCAGGAAAAAGGGAAGAGCCATAAACAGGCATGATATCAACCTGTCAATGTGATCTGCATCAGAAACCTGCATTTAGCAGCCATCCAGATATTATGATAGAGAAGAAACAACATAATAAGGTGGCAGAGAATCATCATGCACACACTCAACACTGCAACACCCTATGAAGGTTACATCATTTTCAGGACATCACTTTCTTGATCATTTATGCCTATAATGGCAGAGATAGGGCATCAAGAGGGAAGAGAGATGAAATAACAGACCCAAGTTTGAATTTAAGATTCTAAATGATAAACATTAGGTAAGACCCAGCACAAGAAACCTATATATTTGACATTCTGCTACAACTACCACAGATTTAACACCTAAAACTAGAAGACATAATCAAGCCACCTTCTCTAACCTTGATTAGCCACAAAAGTGAAAGAGTCAACTCACATTGAACTGAGCATCTAAATCAGCCTGGGCTTCAATAATTCCAATGAGCTCAGTCATGCGCTCAGGAGGGGCTTTGTCCCCAAAAATGCTCAAAGTTCTCAAGAAGTCCATGAACATCCTAAATTCTGCTCCTGTAACATCTTCCAAACTCTGCAATGGACATTAATTAAATCACTAGGGAACCTACCAATCCAGAAGCAAGCTCAGGACCAAGAGTAAAGTGCATAGAATAAATACGAAAAGGGGAAACCACATGTATTTAGAAAAAAAGAACTATAAACAGGATGCAATGACCAAGCATATCATTAATGGGAATAAGAACAAGTAGCCAGGCCCAATATCATGTTGTCTGAGATAGATCACAAAAAGTGTATAAAAGGGGGATGCTGACACATGTACAGAAGCAACCTAAAACAACCATAGATACACTTCCTCTCCCTTTATCTCAATCTATAGCCTGCAGCAAGCATACAAATTAACCAAAATGGAAGTACCTTTTTTATTAAATCAGTTATGTGCCTTTCCATTTCATCTTGAGGCTTCAATAGTTCAGCTTTAAGAGGAAACACCTACAATGCACCAAATTATCCCTCAATAAATACAAGCCACAAAGAACATTAATAGCAGCATTTAAGACAGGATTAAGAATCCCAGACCTTGTCCCTAATGAAGCATAAAACCTTCTCACGGATAACTTCGTGGCCATCATCTGTGCTTGGCTCCTCAACAGTTTGGATGTGCTTGAACAAGGATGATAACGATTCTGCATCCATAAGTTGTGTCAAAAGATTGTGCCAGAGACAAGAATGTCAGAGATTAAAAGCAACTTTCACTCAAGATTGGTGACCAACAGATGCAATCCAGAATTGACTGGAACAACTACATATAACTAATTTTGCTTTATGTTAATGCTAAAACTACAATGACAGTCCATTAGTAAGACCATAAGATCTGCAGAGCTACCCAGATCTCGTAAAACAGAACACCAAGCATATTAAAGAAGGTATCAACAATTAAAGGCTCGAGAAAATAAGTTCTAAAGGCAGCAGAAAATGTGTCAATCTGCACAAGCCTAAAAGTCAGAGGTGTGAACTGAAAAGGGAACTCCAGGCATGGAACTTTGCAGGTGGATCTTAAAGCTTCCTCAAAATCCTCAAGAACTTAGGAAATCAATCAAATAGTCAAGAAACATTGTGCATGAACATAATATTCAAACTAAAAGATACTAAACAAAAAAAAAAAATCCTATAGCACATGGACCGAATATCATGATCCATAAAAAGAACTTGGAACACAACTGTCGGTAGATAAGAAGATATTGGATTTTTATGAGAATTACCTTTCACATCCTGCCTCAGAATGGACATCAGGGCCTTATGCACTGCATCTCGTTCAACAAATTCCTCTAAGAGCAAAGGATGTTAAGCCAACATTCAGGAAATGTCAAAGAAACAAATTTTTTTAAGCAGAAAAACAGGTTTTATTAAACTTTACCTGAAAGAAGAAGTTGCACAAGTATGTCCACAATTTTAGATATGTGCTCCTTCATATCCTTGCAGAATAAGGGAAGTCCACGGATGGCTTGTACACGCACCTAAATACACAATAGAAAATGAACACAAATCCAAATGAAAGAACCCAATTGAGCACTCTAAAGTAATACCCCCAGAAAAAAGTAAAGCATAAATACACAAAAAGACCATACTGTATCTTTAAGGAAGAACAAGTTTTTTATTCCATATGATTGCTGCATTGTCATAGCTACCAAAGAAAACAGAAAACAGAACACCAATTTATCGATATACTAACACCAAGATCATCTTCCTCAATCAAATCGATGTGGGTATTAAGGGCACGGTCGGAGAGGCTCGGGAAGAACTTGAAGAAGCGGGGAATGAGTTGAGCGGCCAACTGCTTCGCCTTCAAATTCTTCTTCGCCTCCACATTCTCCTTCGTGACATCAATAATACCCTCGTAGTCCTTGACATTCTGCAACAGAACAACGGAGAATCCATCAACATCGACAAAACCACTACAATTAGGAAAAAAAATGCGGAGACAATAACAAAAAGGAAACAGAAAGAGCCACCTGAGGCTTGTCCTTGGCCTCATTGAGACGCTCGCTGAACTCGTAGAGCTTCTCGATTTGCTTGGCGTCGTCGGAGGAGTCAGTCATCGGGTCGATTCGAAGCGAGGGCTAACTGAGAGAGTGAAGAAAATCGAACACCATTAACATCAGGAATTGAAGCAAAATTCTGGGGCAAGCTCTTAGACGTACATGAACGCAAGTTGAAGAGAGTAAAGTCGAGTACGTTTCACCGATTCTCGTGGGAAAAATCGAACCGCGCAAGAGAGAAAGTTTTGCAAGTAGGGTTTGTGGCTAGATGGTGAAATAAGAAAGGACAACCAGCTGGAGCCTAGAGTAGAGAATGCCGCCGGACCTTAGCCGGTCCCGGGCAACATTTGAAACGGCAACGTTTGGATGAACATCATAATAGCCCAACACTTTAGGACAAATTCGTTTCAACTTAAGTCAACTTAATTCAAAATAATTTATTTTTATGTTTAGCTTTTTTTTTACTTGAAACTAATTTTATTTGAAATTCAATATTATTTAGGTGAAATAATCCATTGATTGTAAAATTTTTAAACATTAAAAAATAAAATTTCATAGAAATTTAATAACATGATAAAAAAAATTTTCAAATGGATATTACACCTATATAATATTAGTTTTCAAATGAAATTAGTTCCAGGTGAAAAAAATTTAAAATCATTTTAGATTAAGTTAACTTAAGTTAAAATGAATTATGTGTAAGTAGTTACTCCTTCCGTCTCACATTCTTTGAAACACTTTCCTTTTTGCATTATCCTATATTTTTTGAAACATTTCTTTTTTTAATAAATTTGACCATGTATTTTTACTACTATACCCCTCTCATCTCTCAAATCCTCTCTTATATCCTAAAACCTATAGCCCAATATTTCTGTTTTGTGGAGATGACGACAGCGGACAAAGATGACGGCGACGAGGCGACAGAGGTAGACGATGTTCACGAGGCAACGAGGCGACAGTAGATCGAGGTGACAAATAGAGGCGGCAAAAGACAGATAGGTGACGGACGGAGGCGACCGAAGATGGAGACCAAAGGATTTCCGATCGACGTAATGAATCGGGGTGACGAATCAACTGAAGAATCTGCAATTAAGATGATCGAGACAATGAATCGACCCAAAGATCTCCAATTGAGACGACGAATCGATGGAAGGATCTTCAATCGAGACGAATCGACTGAAGGATCTTTAACCGATGAATTGTGACCGATCAATGAAGGCTGAATGCGGAGACGGACGAGAGCCAGAGCCAGGTAACGATTGGAGCATAGCTGTGTCGGAGACGAGGGCATAACAGCAAAACATAGACCTTAGCTAAAACTTCGTGCAAAATGGTTTGTTTCAATAAACATAAGACAGAGGGAGTATTATATTATGCATCTATGTCTAATTGACAAAATTAACAAAATTACCCTTCACCAAAACTTTTTCTCTCTTTTTCGAAATCCTATCTCATTCCCCCTGCCACGAAGGTTGTCATTGCTGCCACCGCCACCACTATCACAACCATATCTTCTATCATTACTCGCATCTGCATAAGTGTTAAAACCAAAGGTGCAAAGTGTCTAAAAAAATTGAGAAAAGTGTCTAAAGAAGTATATATAAATGTCTAAAAATAATGTCCAAATTATTTATTTTTTACATATCTCATTCTTGCCATTGCCACTACTATTACCATCGCCACCATTGTGGCCAATGCCAGCACTGGATAGTCATCAAAGCATGGTTGTACTAGTTCAAATCTCGAAGTCGTCGTGCATCTCTAGATCTCATAGATCCTTCCGTTTTTACTTTTAGGCCGCCACACTGTCGCTTCTCTCTCATTCTCAACTAAATCGTACATGGAAACTATTTTCATAAGTGTCATAGGTAAAGATGAAAATCTCTAAACAAATTGGCAAAAGTATCTGAATAAGTATGTATAAACGTCTGAAATAATAATATGCAGGTAATTTGTTCTCTTTACATAATATATAAATCATTTCTTCTTCTATAAAATAATATGTAAAAGTATTTGAAGAAAATATGTTAAAATGTCTATAACAATAGGTGAAAGTGTCTATGGAAATATATAAATAATTTTATAATCTTAAAAGTAAAAGTGCCTGAATTAATAAACAAAAATGTCTAGATAAATATATAAAAGTGTTTGATGCTATATATATAAATCACTACAACAACATGTAAAAATTTTATTATTTTTAAATTTAAAAATGTGTGAAAGAATAAGACAAAATGTCTAAATAAATTTGTAAATATGTCTTAATAAAAATACAAAAATGTAAATAAAGATGGAAGAGTAAACAATTTTGCTTGTATTTTTCTAGAAGCATCTTCACTGGCGATTTCCGGTGATTTCTCACAGTTTCTTAGCCAGCAATTTTGCACCATTTCTTAACCGGCAATTTCTCCCTTTTCTTTGCCGGCAATTTCCTATTTCTTCTCCTCCAGACGTCGTTCGCTGCTTCATCTTTCTCCTCCGATCGCAGCTAGTCGCAGCCACTTTGTTTGCCACTCCTGCATCTGCCTCCAATCCGTTTACCGCAGTCGCTTCGTCTGCTGTTCTTGGATCTTCGTCGCTACTCCTAGATCTTCATCTGTCACTCACCGCTCCTAGATCTTCGTGCTTTGATCTCTCTTCCCTTGGTCGGCGATTGCTTCTTCGATGTTTCGATCACGGCTACTGCATCTGCCATTCTTGGATCTTGGTTGCCACTCGTCGCAACCACTCTTGGATCTTTATTTGTCGCTCGTCACTCCTGGATCTTCGCGCTCTGGCCTCTCTTCTCTTGGCTAGTGACTACTTCTTTGGCGTTCCGGTCTTCAAGCTCTTGAATCTTCTCTCTTCACTTCACACTCCAATCTCTCTCCTCTTGTCGATGTAAGGAAATGACAGAACAAGAGAATTTCGAAGATACTTGCAACTGCTGCTCTCTTTCATTGATTGCCAAGTTCACTTTAAGTAAACAGAAACATAGCTAAAACTTAGGAAACATGAAAACTAACTAACTAAAAACTTGGTCATTCAATCCTATCCAAACTAACTCTCCTGGTTTTCAGCACTTGTGCTCCACTTCAATATCTTCTGCTCCATGTCAGTATTCTTCCTGTCTCATTGGGTCACTGCTTCCAACACTCCCCCTTGAGCCAATGTACAGTCTTCTTCGAAGATCTTCAAACTTTCCAAATGGTAGAGCTTTTGTGAATAAGTCTGTTATCTGGTCTTTTGTTCTACAGAACTTCACTTCAACATCTCCCTTATTAACTAGCTCTCTTATGTAGTTGTGCTTGATTTCAGTATGCTTTGTTCTCCCATGCAAGATAGGGTTCTTTGTCATGGCCACAACAGAGGCATTGTCACAAAACAGTGTGGTTGCTCCCGTTTGTTGTTGATTTAAATCCTGTAACAATCTCCTGAGCCAAACAGTCTGGCAAGCAGCAATATTGGCAGCAACATATTCTGCTTCTGTGGAGGACAAAGCCACTGTGCTTTGTTTCTTGGATAGCCAAGATATGGGTCCAGACCCCAGACTAAAACAATTTCCACTAGTGCTCCTTCTGTCTTCTTGACTTCCAGCCCAGTCACTATCAGTATACCCTTCTAAAATTAAATCTGCATCTTTCGAGTACCAGATGCCATAGTCTCTTGTTCCTGAGATGTACCTCAGTATTCTCATGGCTGCACCATAATGATGTTTGGTGGGGTTCTGCATGTGTCTTGACACCAGGTTTACTGCAAACATTATGTCTGGGCGAGTATGAGACAAAAAAAGAAGCTTACCAACCAAACTCCTGAATCTTCTTGAATCTGCCATTTCAGTTCCATCTTGAGCTTTCAGCTTCTCATTTGTATTCATTGGTGTAGTTGTAGCTTTACATTTATTCATGTTAAACTGTGTCAGCACATCTGTGGCATACTTTTGCTGAGAAATAAAGATGCCTCCTTTGGTTTGCTGTACTTCTAGGCCAAGAAAATAATTGAGAGTCCCCAAGTCAGTCATTTTGAATTCTTCCATCATTGATCTCCTGAATTCCATTATGAGCTGAGGTGATGATCCTGTGTAGATCATGTCATCCACATACAAGCTAACCATGATGACATTGTGACCATTCCTTTTTAGATATAAGGTGGGTTCATAGGGGCTCCTGTGGAATTCTTGAGTTTGAAAAAACTCATCTATTTTGCTATACCATGCTCTAGGCGCCTGTTTCAGACCATATAAGGCCTTATTGAGTCTGTAGACTTTCTCTTCCTCTCCATACTTTTCAAATCCTTGAGGTTGTTGCACATACACTTCTTCTTTCAAATCTCCATTGAGGAAGGCAGACTTTACATCAAATTGAAGCACTGTCCACTGATGTTTTGCTGCAACTCCAAGAATCATTCTCACTGTTTCGAATCTGGCAACAGGTGAGAATGTTTCTTCAAAATCAACTCCTTGCTCCTGTGTGTATCCACGTGCCACCAGCCTTGCCTTGTGCTTTTGAACTCTACCATCTGAATGGTATTTTGTTTTGAAAATCCATTTTAAGCTTACCACCTTCTTTCCTGGAGGCAAGTCAGTAATCTCCCATGTATCATTCCTCTCTATAGCCTCAATCTCAGCTGTCATGGCTTCTTTCCAGACTTCATTCTTCATGGCTATGTGCACATCAGTTGGATCTCCTGCAAACATTGCATACGTTGAGGAGTAGATTTCCCTTAGAGTCTTTGTTTTTGTTCTGCCTGATGAAGATGGTGACCCTTCAGGAATTGCTGATGGAGTCATGACAGGTGACTCTTCTCCCAGTGTTCCTTGTTCAGCTTCTGTCTCCACTGGAGCAGAATCTTCCTTAATGTCCATCTGTGTGCCATTCAGTTTTTCTTCTTTTTTCCAGCTCAAGTGTTCATCAAACTTGACATCCCTGCTAATCACAATGCTTTTTGTTTCTGGGTCAAACAATCTATATGCTTTTGAGTTCATGTTATATCCAACAAAGATATATTTCTTGGATTTTTTATCCAGCTTATGTCTGCCTACAGGAATTAAGGCATAACATATACATCCAAAGATTCTTAAATGTCCTACAGATGGTTTTGAGTCATACCAGGCTTCATAAGGTGTCTTGTTCCACACTGCCTTTGTTGGAGAAATATTGAGCAGGTACACAGCAACTGCAACAGCCTCTGCCCAAAATTCATTTGACAGTCCTTTGGTTTGCATCATGGCCCTTGCCATTTCTACCACTGTCCTGTTTTTCCTTTCAGCAATACCATTTTGCTCTGGAGTATAAGGAGCTGTCAATTCTCTACTGATCCCATGTTCATCACAGAAGCTGCTGAACTCCTTTGAGCAGAACTCTCCACCCTTATCTGATCTCAAGATTTTAATTTTCTGATTGCACTGCTTTTCAACCAGAACTTTGAATTTTTTGAAATGCTCAAATGCTTCAGATTTGTGACTTAGGAAGTAAACCCAAATCATTCTTGAAAAATCATCAATGAATAATAGAAAGAACTTACTTCCAGCATGTGACTCTGTCCTCATGGGTCCACATATGTCAGTGTGTATTAGTTCCAGCTTCTGGTTGGCTCTTTTTGCTTTTCCTTTGGGAAAAGGTTTTCTTGTCTGTTTCCCCAGAGCACATCCTTCACATACTTTCTCCAGTTCTCCAATGCTTGGTAGTCCTGTAACCATTTCTTTATTAGCCAGAAGTTTCAGTCCTTGAATGTAGAAATGTCCATATCTCTGATGCCATTTTTCAGAGTCATTACTCTTAGTGCCTGTTATTAGACACCTGTCTGTGCACTCAAACTCCACTGGAAACATCTTGTTATCAGTCATGTTAGATTCCAGCACCTTATGGCCTGTACTGGTCTTGACACAACACATATCATTCTCAAATATGACTGAGTAACCATGTTCCACCAACTGTCCAACACTAATAAGATTGTGTGCCAAACCTGGTGCATAGTGAGCATCCTTAATTGTTCTTTTTCTACCATTTGTACATACTACCACATTTCCTTTCCCTTGGATTTGTACTTGCTTGTCGTTTCCAAGTCTGACCTGAGCCTTGTATGTCTCATCCAACATTGCAAACTTGCTCTTTTCACCAGTGAGGTGATTTGAACATGCACTGTCCAAATACCATATCTCTGTTGACTGTAAATTGGTTTCCTCACTGGCCATAAACAGATAGTCTTCACTGTCATCATCCTCTTGTGTGAATTTGGCCTGATCCTCTTTGCTCCAGCAGACATATTCTTTATGTCCATACTTTTTACAGTATGTGCATTGGACTGATCTGCCTCGTCCTCTTCCTCTGTAAAAAGTCCTTCCTCTTCCTCTGTGTGGAGAGAATCTGCTCTTCTCCCCCTGAACCTCAAAGGCCTGTTCTTCCTCTCTTCCAGTTGTTCTATTGATTCTGGCTTCATGAGTCTGCAATGACCCCATCAGTTCATCAATTGAGAGTGTGGTGAGGTCTTTTGATTCCTCAATGGCAGCAACTACATGATCAAATTTGGACGTTAGGCTCCTGAGTATTTTTCCAACCACTGTTTCATCAGTGATTTTGTCCCCATATGCTCTCATTTGACTGACCATAGATGAGATTCTTCCCAAGAAGTCTTGAACAGACTCTCCATTTTTCATAAGTGCAGTTTCAAAGTCTCTTCTTAGAAACTGCAATTTCACTGTGATCACTCTTGCTGATCCTTGGTATTCAGTCTTGAGAGTATCCCATGCTTGCTTGGCTGTAGTTGCTCCAGCAATACGAGAGAAGATAGATTCATCAACAGCTTGTTGAATGAAGAAGAGGGCTTTTGCATCTTTCTTCATCAGCTCCCTGGAGGCTCCTTCTTCTGAGGTTTCAGCACTGAAACCTTGCTCTATAAGATCCCATAGATCCTGAGATCTAAAGAGGGTCTTCATCTTGATACTCCAGTATTCATAGGAGTCCCCTTTGAATAAGGGTATTTGAGGTTGTGAAACACTCACTGAGTTGTTTCCAGCAGCTGCACTTGCCATTTGTTCTTCTCAGATACGGATGAATGAAAGAACAAATGGAGGTAAGCCAAGGTTTGCAACCTGGCTCTGATACCACAATGTAAGGAAATGACAGAACAAGAGAATTTCGAAGATACTTGCAACTGCTGCTCTCTTTCATTGATTGCCAAGTTCGCTTTAAGTAAACAGATTACAAGTAACAAACATAGCTAAAACTTAGGAAACACGAAAACTAACTAACTAAAGACTTGGTCATTCAATCCTATCCAAACTAACTCTCCTGGTTTTCAGCACTTGTGCTCCACTTCAATATCTTCTGCTCCACGTCAGTATTCTTCCTGTCTCATTGGGTCACTGCTTCCAACAGTCGATGGCTTCCAGGTTCTTTTCCGGCTCTGGCATGATCTTTGTGGGTTCATGGAATTGAGGAGCCGTCGGCGTAAAAGCAAGAGCTAGGGTTAGCTTCGAGCGTCGTAGGGAAAAAGGGCTAGACAGGATCGAGGATGGCAGCTTGAAAAACAAAACTGATTTAGGGTAAGGGTAAATTTGGAAATTGCACATATGCATAGTAACAATAGTAGACTTCAAGTGGCATTTTGTTTTGCTCCCTCCCATGTTAGAACAAAACAGTTTACAAAACAATTTGCATGAAGGGTAAAAACTAAAAAAAATATTTATATGATTTATTTTATTTTATTTCTTTAGTATTTAATATTTAAAATTATTTACTAATAATGATATAGGATGGCTTTAAATAATACTCCCCTATTCTAACTTCTTTGCAACATTTACTAATCCAGTAATTAATTGATGATTTTTTATTTTTAACATTTTAGTATATTAATGAAAAATCTTTATATATGAATGATAAATAAATATTTATAATTTCTAAATAAATTTTTTAAATTTTTTTCTAACAAACAATAATATAAATAAATTTGAGTTAAACTATTAAAAAAAATCAAATGTTTCAAAAAATATGAAATGGATGAAGTAAATGATAATAAATAAATAAATATGTGACGGAAGAAATATTTACTCCTAAGTATAAAGGTTCTCATAGACCGTAAAAACTCCACACAAGGGATCAACTTGTATGGCATGATCTAAGACAACAAAATGGATCAATGTATGTTGCTTGGTAGTATTAACTATTACATACCACACCTTAAACTAAAGTCACAGTTCACTTAAAATCACACATAATCACTTAAGCACGTAGAACTCAAATCACAAATGCATTATAGTTTTAAAGAATAAATGAAGCATTCAATCATGCATATATAATTAATACCACACAGAGATGACTTAACTACTGGCATGCTCAATTTAGAATCCACTAGTTTGGATGAAATTGCCTTCATTGGTGTAGGATGCATACTACTCGGGCATGAATACTAAAACAAGGCCATTTTCCAATGGTCTTTTTACCAATTATCAAGTAATTGATAATTACTAACTCATTAGATCATTGATAAAAAAATTTAATTTTAGTGATTTGGGGCTTTTACCAACAAACAAGATCATTTGTAATGGCCTTAAGTGGAATGGTGCGTTTTACCGGAAAGTTACCAATGGTCTAGCCATTGGTACCTTTAGTTTTAAACCTCCTTTCATTTTTGGCCTTCAGACCATCCTTCTTCACTTACTTGTCTCCCAAAGGCCACTACCCCAAACATCCCTAAACTGCCATTGAAGCTCATTTCCCACCTACCTAGGCTATTCATCACATGATTTGAAAAGATCTACTGCCGAGGTGGTTCAATATTAAGCTATTTTTGCCTTCTCTTCTAATAGTTATTTTATTATGCACCTATGTTTAATTAAACATACTAACTTAACTCTTAATCTTCTATATATTAGACATAAATCATAACAAAAATTAACAAAAATACCCTTAGTTAAAATATTATTCTCTACAAAAACCCTAGCTTGCTACTGTTGTTTCCTCCTGTGCCAGTGCTGGTGTCGGCGCCACCACCGAGCTGCCATATATCAGGATCTCATTGTCATTGTACTCCCTCCGAATCGCCGCCCACTGTGAGAATATGCGTCATTGTAAAAGTATCTAAAGTAATAAGCAAATGTACCTAAAAAATATGTAAAAATGTCTAATGCAATATTTTAAAGTGTTTGAAGTAATTTAAAAATAATTTATTAGTATTAGAAAATAAAAAAATATTCAAAACAATGAAAAGTGTCTGAATGGATACCGAAGAATGTCTAAAGAAATATTTAGAAGTGTTTGAACCAATACGTAAAAAATTTACTCTCTTCAAAAAATAACTATTTGAAACAAAAAAAAATGTATGAATGAATGTTTAAAAGTGTCTAAAGAAAAATTATAAAATGTCTAAAGCAATATGAAAACAATTTATTTACATGATAAAAAAATGTATAAAAAATAATAATAAATTATCTAAATAGAAATTTAAAAGTGTCTAAATAAATATTTATAAATGTCTAAATAACCATTTAAGAAAATTACAAAATGCCTGGGGCAATATGTAAATAATTACAAAATGCCTCCACATCCCCCCACAGTCTGTTTACCTTACCATCGCCACCTGAAGCAATCCACCATCACTGCCTCCTCGTTGCTTCTCCTCCTCTCTCACACCGCCTCGCCTCTGCCCTCCACACCTGTTTACCTCGTCGTTTTGCCTCCTTGGACTCACCTCGTTGCCTTACCTTTACCCTCGCCTCAAACTTGCCTTGTCACCTCACCTCCACCCTCGCCTCAGACTTGCCTTGCTGCTTTGCCTTTTTGGATCACTGATTCGCCTCTTTAAATCTGAAGCCAAGATTCAATCAGAGATTTGAAGCTTTGTCCACCGCCACCTTGTTCTCCGTCTGTCTGATTGTCTTCCATAGCGTTTTAGTCTCATCTTGTGCCATCATTTCCCGTCACTCATCATTGCTAACCGTTGCCTAGCCTGGGATCACCTAGCATGGGATTCACCTCGTCGCTTCACCTCCATACCGCATCATCGCCGTTGTCATCATGCCCTTACCGCTATTGATTGAAGCATTCAATTACTAAATCGCATCGTCCCTGCCGCATCGTGCCGTGACTTCACATCATGTCGTCGTTGCTGCATTACGCCACCGTCGCTATTCGTTTCTCACGATTCCTTGACGTTTGGCGTTCCTCGACCTAGCTGTTTGTGGTTCCTTGTTGTCCTTTGCCTTCGTTGTTTGGTCGCATTGGCCGTTCGTTTTTCACCGTTCCTTGGCAAAGTCGCTTAGCCTCCTCGGTTTCTTTGCATGCTAGATTTTAAGTTAGATCTGGTAGGTTGATCACCAAAATTGAGAGATAGGGTTTAGGGATGGGTAAATTTGAGGGTAAAATTGTAAAATAATGGGTATGTCTAATTAAAAATATGTTCATCTTATCCATGATACTCTTATAATATACTAAAATTTTTTTCTTTTGAAATTTTTTTTGGTTGGGTGAGTTTTAAGGTTGATTTTTTTTTTTTTTGTTTTTTGGCTTATTCTCACAGTGTTTGAGCTTGCTCATTACCTTCTTTGAGTTGTTCTTTGGTTTAGCATGTTTAAATTTTTTGATTTTGTGGTTAAAAAATCTAAAATTAAGGTATATTTCCCAAAAAATTATGCTTGAGATGCTATTCTTTGTTAGAAAATTGGTGGCTAGTTAATTTCTCAATACATTTTCTTGTTAATTGGTTTTCTAATTTTTTAACATTTTTAATTTCAAGTATGATAAAAAAATATTGACAATTTGGTAAATCTTAAGTTGTTGTATTTATGTTAAAATGCATATTTTATAAGTATAATTTTTTTTTTACCTAAGTTTAGATGTATAATATGTTTCACAAAAAAAAATTATTGATAAAGAATGTTTATTTATTGTGTGTTTTAGGTTTTCATTAATGTCCATAAGGAATAAATTAACACCGTAAAAGCTCCTACATCAATAGTCCTGCAAGCTTGATCCTTCCAACAAGTATTTATCATGATGAGTTTATCTTTACTAATCCCATGAGTCCCATCTCCAACTGGTACATATTATAATCCCATGAGTCCATCTTCAATGGGTTCGTATTATGCCAAAACGCAATATGGTATCAATAGAAAAGATGAATATGAAAATAATAGTTTGAAGGATGACATGATAAAGTAATTTACTGAATATGAAAATATTGTAAAAGATTTGGAATAACTCAAAATAGTAAATGTTGCAAAAAAATACAGGTCAAAGGGTGTAATTATTTTCTTTACGTGTTTATTAATACACCCAAAAATCACTTTTAAAACATTTGTTATGCAGAAAGTAAGTATTTCTTTTAGTTGATATTTATTTTTTGTGGAAAAAATCATAAAAATTAATCACTTTTAAAAAAATATTGATAAACCATGAATGCTAGTTAAATATACTACTCCATCCGTCCCATATTCTTTGCACCATTTAACTTTTTCGCTTAGTTTGACTTGAATTTATTCATATTAGTATTTGTTAAAAAAAAATTAAAAAAAATATATTTAGAAACTATATATCTTGATTTATCATTCTTATATAAAATTTCTTCATTTATATACTAAAGTATTGAAAATAAAAAATCATATATTAATTGCTAAAGAGTAAATGGTGCAAAGAGTATGAGACAGAGGGAGTATTAGTTTGCAAATGATATGAATTTGAAACAAACAAAAAAGAAGAAGGAACTTCTATTCGTTAACTTATATTCCTTCTTTCCCATATTCTCTACACCATTTGTCATTTTAGGTACCCCAAATTCTATATATCATGTCATTTTTGGTAAGTTTTATCAGATATATTGATCATTTTGCCCTATTTTTACTTTCATTTTGAAAAGAAAAATTTAACTAATTCTGGTAAGGGGCTCAATCAACCCATTAAGTGCTCAACTGAGGGTGTCATTAATGATTGGTTCTTCTCATTTTCTTGATTGATGACAATGATTTGTTTTAGAAATGCAGGAGTCTGATTTGGGTTAATACAGAGGGAGGCAATAATTTGTTTGACCATGGTCAATCAAGGAGGTTGAGATCATTTGGTCTGAAAAGGTTGAGGTGAAGAGGGAGAGAAGGTCAAGGTGAGCAGGGGATAAGAGGTCATGACGAGTAAAAGATGAGATCAATTTGGGCCGAGGATAGAAGGTAGAGGCGACGAATTGTTTCACGATGCTCAGGTGAGAAAATTAAGGTGGACAATGAAGTCAATATCAGACCCAAGATTAAGGAAGCACTAATGGGGCTAAAGCAACGACCAATAGTGACAATAGAAATCAAGATAAAAAGGAATCGTCATGAAATTGACACTTCAGCAAGTGTTACTAGTCAATGACAAGTTCCATGTTGATTTTCTGATAATGTCATTTCCTATAATAAAAAATCATCACAAACTATGATGATTCTATTATGATCCATTACCTACAATTTAAATCATCTCAAATATAGGAATTGTAAGAGTTATGCTATGATATAAATCGTAGTAGCTTGTATAACAAATTGTAACAATATCTGCTACCATTTTGCCATGAAAATCTAAACAAAATATTATCAACATAGCTAACAAATTTTTCATCATTTAAATATTTTTTAGTTTGAAGACTTCTAAAAATTCTAAATAAATGATTCTTCAAAATCACTTACTAATACCATATAAAAATTTACCATTATGCATAAGTTTAACACATTGCAACTAAAAGCATAGGAAAAAAAACATTTAAATAAACCATAACCTTAATTCTTAAACCCTCATCTTAAAACCCTAAACCTTAACCTTAAATCCCTAAACCCTTACCTTAAACCATAAAGTCCTAACCCTTACCCTAAATGTCCCTAAACCCTTACCCTAAAACCTTAAACCTTAATCTTAACACTAATGACACGGCCCTTCGTGGGCTTACCTAGGAATCATATGAGAATATGTCCTACACTAGTCATAATTAGCTAATTGATTAAGTGTACACTAGTTAAAACTTTTATGCTTCTAGTTAATCGACCTATTATGTAAACATGTCTGAGTAAATACTTTGACTTAATCAATAAAACAAGGAAATAACATATAAAACATTGCCATGGCATTTTATTAAAAATTGAGCATCAAAACTGTCAAAGCATATAAAATAACTATGGAATTAATTACACTTAACCAATCATATGCAACCATCCATACAAAAGTAGACTATGCTTACAACCAAGAGTGACCCTAGAGTTCAACAACTCAACTATGTATATCGGAGGCAAATTAGCGTATGAGACTATACACTAAACCAAACCATTGAGATCCATAACTAGCTTCCACCTTTGATCAATATCCCAGTGGCAAGCTTTGTAAGCCCTTTCTTGTGCTTCACTAGCCTTTGTAGGCCAAACAAACAATTATAGTTAGCACTATAATGTAACCAACAAGTATGCCATAAATTAGAATCATAATGATTCAAATAAATAATATACCTACTTGTGAGCTTAGCTCAGCAATACTTAATGGTTGTTGACTCGATGAAAACATATCTGCACAACAAATGCTAAGGGAATAAAAATCTAGGATTCTCAGTAAAGAATCCTTCAACTTGCAAGAAAAACTATGATGACACACATATATACATAATGTGTAATATACTACGAGCTTAAAATAGTGCAAGACTAAACCTATGCGTATAGTATTTTAGTTCATTGGGACATATCCTCTACCTAGTCTTCCCATATGTGTCACTTTGTGTCGAGCGACTTTTAGCCTCTAACTCACTTCTAGCAAGCGTTAACTTACTGACACAATAGCTTAGCTTACCCTTTAGCCTTTCGTTGATTATTCTACAGGTAAACAAAACAGATGCACCTTACTTGAGTTTCAAAGAACTCATTAGGTGTACAGAGTCTTCACATAGTACCTTAAGTCCTTAAACTTGCCCAGGCTACATTTGTATTAAGCTTTTACATCAAAACCTTACCATGAGTGTACTAGGTTTTCACTTGCACCCCAAGTAACCTTGCCTAGGCTACGAGTGCACTAAACTTTCACTCAAGGCACATATTTGTCCGCTATTACTTGTTTCACCCTAGTGGAATAGTAAATGTCATTGTTAGACTCATAATTTCTAGCTTTCTAAGTGCACTAAGGTTCCTATATCGGGACTTTGAACCCAAAGGCCCGGCTAGGTCTTTAATGGTACTAAATGTTATACTTGACTAATGGTACTTTAATATGGTTAATTAACCTAATTTTCTTGTATGTATCTATTTGAGCTTATAAAACCTCAAGAAAACTCTTAGGTCATGAGGGAGTTTCAAAAGTCCCGCAGTGCTACCAGGTCACCTTAACCCTTATGCACCCTAGGCATCACCCTGGACCTCCCCTGAGACCTTGCACGAAAAATGCTACTTTGCTATCATTTTTCTTATGAAGACGCGTTGCTGCTCTTTGGGGACACATTGCCATTGTGAAAAACTCTCGGATGTTGGCACAATGGCTGGGTGTAGGCACTACGTCACCATTATTAACAACACTTCATTAGGGCCCTTGCCCTGCATCTTAAAATGGTGCTATAGGCACCTCAGGAGGTTTTCAAAGGTTCTCACACTTGCTAAGGACGTTTCTCACTTGCGCACACCTATAATGTACATGCACTGTACCACAATGCACCATTCCTACCAAGCTTGAAGTACACACAAACAACACAAAAAGCTAGGCAAACATACTAGTCCACCATAACCTTCACTTCCACCAACTAACACTATTCACAAAATCACATGAATTCTACCATAAACAAGCTATGAATGGCATCAAATAAGCATGAATCATAAATATCTTGCCTCAATTAACCTTGAATTAGCATAACCAAGCGACCACAAATCAAGTACTTCAAGTCCAAAGGTTCCACTAAGTTTTCCTATGTTCCAAGCAAAATACAAGGTATATGACAATAAATTATCATAAACCCAACAAAACCCAAGCTTAGAACAAGTCAATAAACAAGAGAAGTTCATGAATCAAAGCTTACCACACACACACATCCCTTGCCCAAGTTGGAAAAATGCCATTAAAAGCTCCAATGGTGCAACATCAACACAAAATAAGCTACCTCTTGGTTGGGCACCATGAGAGCCTTCCAATTTTTCCAAGAAACCATGAATTTGAAATGATTTTGGTAATAAATAGAAAAGGAGAAAATGAGCTATGAAAATGGTAAAGATGAGGATAAAAGAATAGTAATAAAAACCTCTTCCCTAACAAGTTTTTATACACAAAAGCTTGCCTCCCCAAATTTATTTAATTTTTGAAAATTTACAGCTTCCCAAATAGTAACTAGGGGTTAGAGCACTTAAACAAAACTTGTTTAACTTGGGCTTTGTGATTTTTTTTTAAAAAAAACATAATTTTTATTCCTAGGACTCATCTTGACCCTCTGAGGTGTAAAATGGTCATTTTTTCCTCAATTATACCTAGTTTCATAAACCACTTAAAACCCAATAAACTTTAGGTATCTTACTTGATTTTGCTTCCACCTTAACTAGCTTTCTCCTTAGATCAATATCCCAATGGCAAGCTCTTTAAGCCCTTCCTTGTTCTTCACTAGCCTTTGTTGGCGTAACAAACAACTGAAATTAGCATCATAATATAACCAACAAGCAAGCCACAAACTAGAATCACAATAATTCAAATAAATAATATACTTGCTTGTAAGCTTAGCTCAATAATCCTCAATGGTTGTCGGCCCTAAAAAAACATATCTATATAACAAATGCTAAGGAAATAAGCATCTAGAATTCTCAGTAAAAGATCCTTCAACTTGCAAGAAAAGCTTTGAGGACATTCATATATATAATATGCAATCGAGTGCGAGGCTAAACCTATGGGCATAGCATTTCAGTTTCTTGGAACTTGTCTTCTACCTAGTCCTCCAATAAGCGTCATTCTGTATTTAGTGAGCTTTGGCCTCTAACCTTAGCTTACAAACACAATCAGCTTAGCTCACCTTTAGCCTTCATTTGATTATTGCACAAGTGAACATAGCGAATGCACTTTGCTTGAGTTCGAAGGAACTCAATAGGTTTCTAAGGAACTCAACAGGTGTATTAAGTTTTCATATAGTACCTTAAGTTCTTGACTTGCTTAAGTTACTTTTGTACTAAGTTTCCACCTCAAAACCTTACCAAGAATACAGTAGATTTTAACTTATGCCCCAAGTAACCTTGCCTAGGCTACAAGTGCACTAAACCTTCACTTAAGACATATACCTATCAATCGTTACTTGGGCCACCCTAGTGGAGTAACAAATGTCAAGGTTGGGCTCATAATTTATAGCTTTTATGGAACCTTTCTACGTGCACTAAGGTTCTTACATCAGGACTTTGAACCCAAAGGTCAGCTAGGTCCTCGATGGCATTAATCCTTACACTTGACTAATGGTACTTTATTATGGCCAATTAACCTAGTTTTCTTATATGTAGCACTTGAAGCTTGCAAAATCTAAAAAAAAACTCCTAGGTCATGAGGGATTTTTAGAAGCCCCAGAGTGTCACCTGGTCACCTTAACCCTTAGGCACCCTAGGCACCGACCCAAACTTCCCTTAGAACTTTGTACAAAAAGTGCTACTTTACTGTTGTTTTACTTGTGGGGATATGTCACCAAAGTGCAAAACTCTCAAATATTTGCACAAGGGTTAGGCATCAAGTCACCACCATCGGCGACATGTCGCTAGGCCCTTGTTCCCTAGACCTTAAAATGGTGCCATAGGCACCTTGGGAGGCTTCCAGAGGCTCACACACTTGCTAAGGATGCCTCCTACTTACACTTGCAAGATAAATGCACTAGGCCAAAAAGCACAATTGTTACTAAGCTTGAAGTGCACACAAGCAACATACCAAGCTAGGCAAACATACTAGTCTACCATAACCTTCACATTCACCAACTAATACCATTCACAAAATCACATGGATTCTACCATAAACAAGATATAAATGACATCAAATAAGTATGAATCATAAATCCCTTACCTCAATTAACCTTGAATTAGCACAACCAAGAAAACCACATACCAAGAACTTTAAGTCTAAAAGTCCCACTAAGGTTTTCTAGGTTACAAGCAAAATACAAGGTATATAGTACTAAATTATCACAAATCCAACAAAACCCAAGCTTAGAATAAGTCAAGAAACAAGAGAAGTTCATGAAACAAAGCTTACCACACACACACACATCCCTTGCCTAAGTTAGAAAAATGCTACCAAAAGCTCCAATGGTGTAACATGAACACAAAACATGCTACCTCTTGCTTGGGCACCATGAGAGCCTTCCAAGTTTTCAAGAAACCATGAATTTGAAGAGATTTTTGTAAGAAATAGGGAGGGAGAAGAGGAGCTACGAAAATGGTAAAGACAATGATGAAGGAATAGTAAAAAAAATTCATCCCCCAGCAAGTTTTTATATACAAAACCTCCACCCCTCAAACTTTTTCAATTTTTGCAAATTTACTCATTCCCTAAGTAGTAACTAAGGATTAAAGCACTTAAACAAACCTTGTTTAACTTGGGCTTTGTGTTTTTTTTTAAACATGATTATTACTCTTGTGACTCTTCCTGACCCTCTGAGGTGCAAAATAACCATCTTGCCCTTGAGCATATTTAGTGCCATAAACCACACAATTAGAAAGTAGAATATTTGTTTCAGTTAGTAATTAAACATATTTATTAGGTTTTTATGTTAGGTTTTCTATATTTAGAAAGTATAATTTTTTTTAAGGTTTTCATATTTAGTAAGTTTAATACTCTAAGTAGAAATTTGTTAAAATTACAACATTGATCCCTAAACTACTTATATTCATGAAATTAGGTATTGAAATTATGAAAAAATAAATAAATTTTAGTCATCGATAATAATTATCAATTTCACACAATTCTTAAAATTTTATAATCTAGTCGTCGATAGTGTATTAGTTGTAGATCAAGGGAAAATCATAGGAATTAATAAAAAATCATGGTAAATCATAAGAAGGAAAAAACATATCAAGACAAGATAGTAGAAAAAATCAAACAAAAGGGAGGGCTATTTGGGCAGGATATGAAAAATTTTAGAAAAATTTATGCAGAACTTCTATGAGGATTTAAATCGTTGCAGCAGACATGGCAAGATTGAAGTTCATCGTGCACTATATGGAAAAATGTCACTGCCTGCATGGTAATGATTATAATTGTCGTGAAATTCCAAGGATTTAGCCTCAATTCTGACAATTAATCAAGACTAAATCGTTGGAATATACATGATGATTATAATCATCACCATTTTTTAGACAACACCATAACCTTTACCTTCTTCTTATCATTTCTAATTCTTACCTCTACTCATCTTGTCTCTTCCTTTCCACAGCCCTTTCCTACATTTATCATCCATTGAGCATTTATCCTCTCCTCTCTTCCCCTCCCACTTTCATCTCTTTCATCCATTGAGTGCCTCTCCTAGATCCGCCCTTCTCTTTTGTCAGCCAATTCTTCCAGGAGTGGTTTTCTTCCTCTCTTATATTTTTCTAAGAGTGTTCCAAGTCATGAAACAGTTTCCTTGGATAATTCCAGTTATGCAATAAATTGATTGGAAAATGTAAGTGATTGTATAAGCTTGTTGGATTATAGTGATTATGTGTTCTTCCTTAGCTTAATTTATTTTTTCCAGAAGTGTTGCTATATTGATTATGGGTAATTGTATGATAAAGGATGATTGGGTGATTATGGGTGATATAATATTTATTAGGTGATAAAATTACGGATAAAATTGTAAGTAATTAAAGTTTAGAAGACTTAACAGAAAAGTACCAAAATTATGGATAATTTTGTAAGTACTTAAATTTTAGGGGCTTAATTGAAAAAATTATCAAAATTATGGATAAAATTATAAGTAATCAAAGTTTAAGAGCTTAATTGAAAAAGTACCAAAATTATAGATAAAATTGTAAACAATTAAAACTTAGGGGCTTAATTGAAAAAAGTACCAAAATTATGAATAAAATTGTAAGTAATAAAGTTTAAGTGCTTAATTAAAAAAGTACCAAAATTATGGATAAAATTGTAAGTAATTAAAGTGTAGGGGTTTAATTGAAAAAAGTACCAAAATTATGGATAAAATCATTGGTAATTAAAGTTTAAGGACTTAATTGAAAGAAACTTTAGAGTTTAATTCATTCATTGATTGAGTGAGAGAGAGCGTAAACAATAGCCTCTATTGTCACGCCACTTCAGTGTGTGTTCTTGTTCGACGACAAAGCGAGGCTGAGGTGAGTTGCTATTATGCGAAGATGAGGAAGCAGAACCTAACTGAGGACTGCTTCATTTATGACTATCTGTAAGTAAAATTAAATATTTATACTTATTGTGATTGAGTTTATGTTAGGTACTTATGTTAGTTTATTTAGAATTAGTATGATAAATTTGTGATACTAAAAACTATTACCAAACACTATAAGGGAGAGGAAAAGTAGCAACTAACATAAGCGATTGAAAATCAGTTGCTAAAACTAATCAGTCGCTAAGCAGTCACAGCTCATTGGACTCTATGTATATTGTGATTGACCAGCGACTATCTCCTTTCCATCGCCACACTGGCAATCACTAGTCAATCATTAATAAACCGCACCAATCACAAAACAGTGACTAGTCAGTGGAAAAATTTAACTTTAATTTTCCCTAGCAGTCAGTAGTTGTCATGCCCGTGAATGGCATAGGCTAAGGGCTGTGCATACTGTGAATTCAAAACTCATGAAAATGAGATAAAGAAGTTATTAAATAAAACACAAGTGGACAAAAATCACTCAAGTATAAAGGAAGTCTCACTACAAGTAATGGTGTGCTTATGTGTGTGTGCATGCACATACATTGTGTTAAGGTGGCAATGCTCCATGCACAAGAGTATGATTTGAATATTTAAGATAAATGGAGGTCAAATGGGCTGGAGAAACAAGTGGAATTGATTAAGAAGGTCAAAGGAAAGAAAGATGCAAAATTGAGTGCAATATGGCGCCAAAATGTGCATGTGTGTGGCTTATGACCCAAGTAATCAAATGGGATAAAAAATGGCTGAGTAATTAGGCAAATTTGTGCTGAATAATACATGGAAAATAGGCTGCAAAGTTGGACTCACGTTCAAAGAAAAGCATGAGAAAAAGCAAGGCAAAAAATCAAAGACTAAATGTGGAAAAACTTGGTTTATGTGTAGTTTGTGTTACAAACATCTTTGTGGAGATTCAAGAGCTGAAATTCTGGACTAACATGGCCAAACTTCTGGACAAAAGTGGGCCGGAAACAACCAAGAAATTAGGCACAATGCTGGACATAATAGTCAAGAAGAAAAAGACAAGAAACCATGGCCAAGTCAAAGCTAAAGTCAACTTTGAGTCTTTCAAGTATAACCGGCTGTATAAGCTCATTTTGAGAAATTTCTTGGCAATTTCCTCATAGTTATTTGAGGTTATAATACCTGGAATTATATGCCAAAAACGAAGCCAAAAGGTGTGGACAAAATGGAAGCTAGTCAAGGACAAAACACAAGGTGTTCAACCGAGATTACCTTCCCACCTTGACCAAAAGTTGACACATTTTCTTGGAAGTTATTTGAGCAGTCATTTATTGGCAGTAAATGAGGGTACAAATCCTGGAAATTTTGAGTTAAGTAGCAGCCAACAAAAGTGGACAAAGAGCTAGGCCAAAAGCCGAAGCAAGACATGGCTAAAGCATAAGATATGCCACCTTACATTGACCAAATTTTATGACACCTTCTTGTCAGCATTTTTAGTCATAAAAGTGGGGAAAATTAAGGCTCAAAAGCTGCTGGAAAATGCAGCAAATTTCCAAGCAAAATCAGGGAGAAACCGAGACTAAACAACAAGTCAAAATCGGTTACTTTGTTTTAGAATTTCTTGTCAATTGTTTAGCACTTTCTTGGCAAGTGCTTGAAAGCTTCTACGATTCATAAAAAGGGGCTTAAAACCATAGATATAAGGGCAACAACTTGCTGGAGAATCCCGAAAGTTTCAAGTGAAATCAAGGATAAAAGCCAAGCAAAGAAGTCAAGCTTGGTCATTAGTTTTCAACCGGTTGCTTTAGCCTACATTTATGCAATTTTGTGGCATCTTCCTAGCAATTTCTAAAGGCTTCATAACGGTGTATATGAGGGCCAACAACTTCCATAAAAACGAACATATACATATGTAAGTTAAGGTGGAAGATTGAGCTAAATTCGAAGGGAAGTTAGGCGCACAAGACTTGGTGCTCAAGGAAGTTGGTATGGCCAAAGCATGGGAGGCAATAAGCTTCTATTTTCTTGTAATTGGTAAGGGACAATCCAAAAACTTGTGATTTTGATTCTGTTTAAAGCTTATAATTATGGATTTTTATAACTAACGGTGATGGCAAGTTACCAAGCCAACAAGAACAGGAGTTAGGCTAAAAGGCTGTGCATTTCTACTGTTGTCTAAGCTCTTGGGAGCGATGTTATGTTTATGGTACCAATAGGGCTATATACCTGTAATCTTGATTCGCTGCAGGAATCAAGAAGGTGAGCAATCTAAGAGATCAGTGTTTTCTAGAAACACTATGTTGGCCAATAAGCGATTGGTCTCACTTTGTCTAATATGGTTTGAGCTCTATATGAGGTAAGGTTTAGAAAAAAAAGGATTGACTTGCTGGATCCCTATGGAATAAGGGATTAGGCCTAGAGAGGCTGTATGGTTTACTTTTATTTATTGCATATATGCATTCCTGCCATGCAGTATATTTTGGTTGTGCTTGCTTAATTCCTTTTGTCTGTTTGAATTGGATGTTTTGGCTTGCATTGTTGACTACTTGGTATTTTGATTTTGTGATTATACTTGTACCATTATTATTTTGTATTGTATTCATCTGGCTTTTCAATTTTGGACGCAAGTACTTAGGCTTTAAGTTGAGGCAATTATTGTTGCTAAACTGAACTCAGAATTTATAGATGATGATGTCTCTTACTGAGTTTCATTAGAAACTAACCCCTTCGTGGTTACCATTTTACAGATAAAAAGGGGGTTGCTACTATGGTCTTAGTAAACTGAAGCTGAAGGAGTTCATCTTTCTTTCTCGGATGGGGTTTTGAAGACCAAGTCCTGAATTATAGACTTCTGAGTCCAAGATCCTTAAATATTTATGTAGCACAATTTTGTGCTTAAGCTGTAAAGCTGATTTGTCAGGTCATGTACCTGACTAAATTCTGCATCTTTCATATTTCAAATTATCGAGTTGTGTAATGCTTTGACATAAATTTGTAATTGGGAATAAATGCCATGAATGCATAGGCTCAAGTCAATTTGGGACATGACAGTAGTCAGTCACAAGGCAAATTTCCCCAATAATCATTAATCAATTGATAAGCTATATATTTTTTTCCCAACAGTCACTTTTCAAACTGTATAAGTAGACAAAACCACTTTAGCTATTCTCCTCTCCCATTATCTCATTTTTCACATTCGTTTCTCATCTTCTTTTAGCTTCGAATGTCTCTTACTCTAGTTGGCAGCTACATTTTCACCATCATCAATTTGTAATATAAAGGAAAGTAATTTTTTGTGTAGCTTTTGTTATGAATGGTAGAAGTTAATATTATATTTTATGATAAAAAAGTAAAAAATACATATATACAGTTAAACCATAGATTACCTGTCAATGATTTTTGACATTGGTAGAAATAGTATATATATATATGGTAACTACAATGATTTACAGTTATTTTATATACATAATATGAGTATTTTTGGAAATCATTGATTGTCCATGTTGGATAGTTTAGAAATAAATAAATAAATAAATAAATATATATATATATATATATATATATATATCATATTTTAGTGTTTGTTGTTTATCTTAATGTTAAGAAAATTTCAGTGGTATTAAACCTTGTTCCCCTGATACTGAAAATTGAGATGAGCTTTCTGAAATAAACAGTGAATATCGGAGAACTAAGGTAAAATGCTGTTAAAGTTTTTCCAATCATTGAGATAAATGACAATATGAAATTACAGAGTTAGATTTTTCATTTCTAAAAAAGCTATGGACATTCCCTGTAGAGAATGTTTAGGTTAGGGAATGGTTGGTAAATGCTTATATGTAAGTTTTAATTATAGGAAATATGAGTATGGTAGGGGGATGTGAATGGATGTACCAGTGATTATTGATGGATAACTATATGAACCCAAATTTCATAGCAGGGGTTGAAAATTTTATAGAGACTGTATGTAGTAGTTCTACTAAACTGATAAAATGTCCATGTTGATGATATTGAAATAGACATTATCAACAAAAAAAATGATGATGGAATGCATCTGTGTCAATATGGATTCGTAGGCAACTATTATGTCTGTTGCTATCATGATAAGTGATATGATATGCATTTTCGTAATTATCATATGGAGAAAAATTAAATATGTTATCATCAAAAACAATTTCTGATAGAGATGAACTTTATAACAACAAAAGTGGGTGTGAGCAAATCATTGTTGATTCAATTGGCCCAAGTATACAACTTAATTATATAAGAATTGAAAATGACGATAGTCAAAATAATGAGGAAGAGAATAATGAACGGGTTATTGACATAAGAGATGAAGAAAATGATCATAATGTAGGAGATGAAGTTAATTTCATGCGATTAGATAATGAAATGCCAAATCCAATTGTAGGGAAATTTTACAAATTACTCGCCAAGGTGGCAACACCATTGTGGGATGGATGCACCAATACATAAAGTTATCAACAATATCTCAATTGTTGAGCAAGAAAAGTAAGCATAATATGAGTGATAGTTGTTTTGATGACATGCTGTCACTAGTAATGGAATTTGTTCCAGATGATAATCGATAGTCGGATACCTTATATGAGTCTAAGCAGATGAGGAAGGGTTTAAGTCTCTCATATGTTAAAATAGATGCGTATAAAAAAAGCATGCTATTCTATGGTGAGAACTCAGAGTTGGCGTATTGCACTATCTGTGAAGAGTGCAAGTATAAAGAAGGAGCAATCAATAGAAGGGAAAAAAACTTATTCCAAAGAAAGTATTGTGCCACCTACCACTCACGAACTGACTCAAGCATTTATTCATGTCGACATGAACTACTAAACACATGACATGACATGTAGTTCATAAAGAAACTAATAACAGTTTAATGGGTCATCCATGCCAAATAATAGTGTGAAGACATATAGATTCAACTTTTCCTGACTTTGTCACTGAAATAAGAAATATACATCTTGGTTTATGTACAGATGGGTTAAAGCCAAATTCAACATGTGGAGGTATGTATTTAATTTGGCAAGTATTCGTAGTTGTGTACAATTTGCCATCTGAAATATGCATGAAAGAAGAATATATATTTCTGTCACTGTTAATTTTAGGTCCAAGATCTCCAAGCCACAATATTGATGTATTTCTAAGGCCATTGATTGATGAGTTGAAGACATTATGGATTGATTAAATAGAAACTTAAGAAGCTAATTGATTTTAAAATTTTCAAATGCAGGCATGTTTATTATGTATAATTAGTGATTTTCTGGCATAAGTGATGCTATCAGGTGGAGTGCTCATGAGAGATTAGCATGCCCATATTGCATAGAAAACATTAATTCTTTCTAACTAAAGTTCAGCAAAAAACTAAACTGGTGACTATCATAGGAAGTTTTTTTATCAAAAAATCATACACTTTGTGGGAATGTTAATGCATTTCGACTAAGATTACAGGTTAGAGCTATAGCTGTACCGCTAATGTCTGGTGAAGAGATTTGTCAAGCTTTAGACGAGATGCAGTTTCCACTTTTTGGTACAATGTAGAATAATTTGCGCATAAGTGGATTTGGTAATACCTATAATCGGACAAAACAGTCGATTTTTTGGGAATTACAATATTAAAATCACCTCCTTGTGAAACATAATCTTGATGTTATGTGTATTAAGAAAAAAAAATTTTAAGAATCTTTTTCATACATTGATGGACATTAAGGGTAAGATGAAAGACAACCCTAATGCCCAACTTGATTTGAAGGATATGAAAATGCAGTTTGCACTTGATAGAGAACAGTAACACCACAATTAAACTAAAAGTGATGTATGCACTCAAGAAAGAAGAGGTTCGATAGATATATGAATAGCTAAGAGGTTTGAAATTCCCATATGGCTATGCATCAAATTTGACATGTAATATTACTATGGAAAACTGCATTTTTTATGCATTTAAGAGCCATGATTATCATGTTTTTTTGCAACACCTATTAGTAATTGCGTTACGTAGATACTTAGCTCTCGCTATGTGGAGTGCAATATTGTAATGTTGTTCATTTTTTTGCCAACTGTGTTTATGAAAAATAAAAATAGATGACATATAGAAGCTTCAACAACTCATCATTGTTACTATTTGCAAACTAAAAATGATCATCTTGCCAGCTTTTTTCAACTCAATGAAGCGCCTACTTATTCATTTACCTCATGAAGCTGCTTTATGGGGGGTCTAGTTCAATTTCATTGAATGTATCCTTTTAAGAGGTACGATAGAACAATTGACTACTGTTCATGAATTGAATAAGTCAACATCTTTTACCTTATGCAATGTTTATCTCTAGGTAATAGGCTGACGTGGCCACTTAAGTGAAAGGTAGAGAACAAAGCAAAACAAAAGGGCTTAATCATGAAGCATACTTGGTTCAGGAAATGATCATTTTTTGTGAACAATATTTTGGGTCTAATACTGTGACTAGACTAAATTGAGCACCACATAGCAATGCCATTAATTTGACTCACTTTATACCTTCCTCTATGATGACTTTACTCTTGTTCTGTGTCGAATATCAAAATTTTCCGACTCATGGTTCACGGAGGGTTCTAGAAGAAAAACAATTATGTTAAGTTCTTCTTTATATTCTACAAAATTGTGTAGAGGTTGATCTATATTTTTGGTAAGTAAAAAGTTTTAGGTTTATTTATTGTATGATTTCCAGATGGCATATGTGATCCATATTTTTGGTAAGTAACAAGTTCATGACAATTTTGTAGGATTTTTAAAAATGTGATGAGGTGGAAGTTCCCTGATTGTAGTGAAACTACTTTGGAAGAACTAAGTGTTCAACATTTTGAACGATGGTTTCGACAATATGTATGTATATTTTTACCTTAGTTATATTAACAATTTTTAAATTAATCCTAGGTCTTTTCTATATTTAGGGAGAAATCCATCAAGATATTTTTGGTGGTCGACTAGTTGAATCATCTTGTGGACCACTGTATTTAGCTACAAGTTTTCCGGATACATGATTAACGGTTTTCATTTTCACTCGGAGTCGACAAAGTCTACACCGAACTAGGGTGTTTGTGTCAAGGGTAACATTAAGTCCTCAGTTGGGTATCATTTTTATGGTATAATATACAAAATCATTGAATTACAATATTCCGGCAACACTCCAAATTTTGTGACAGTTTTCAAATGTATGTGGTTTGATTTGACATGTGGAATTTACATAAATGCATCATCAGGAATTGTGGACATCAAATAAAGATTGCGGTTTAGTTCATCTGAGCCATTTATTCTACCTCGACAAGCAATACAGGTGTATTATTGTCCATACCAGCATTCTTTACTACAACAATGGTGGGCAGTAATGAAAGTGAAGCCATGTTCTTACATTGACTGTGAGACCTGATGGGTTTCGGGAGCCAAACAGCGCAGCGGAATTTAACTGAAACCCTTCAGGATCCAAGTGAAACAAGGTAAATCGGGTATTTGAAAATTTTCATACCTAATTTTCGGTTGAAATCTCTCACTCAACTGTAGACTCAAATCACAAAACCTGAACAGTTGACGTGTTCAGGCTCTCTATGGTATCCACACGAGCCTCTCGGGATCACCACGCCTCCACCACGTCCCGGTAGATGCGTTTCTCTTGCGCTCGCAGTGCTTACTTGCGTCCTCCAAGGAATTGCAAGAGAAGAGTGCGGCTGTCCTTTTTGGAGGCTAGGGCAAGGAGACCTACGAATTTCTTACTAGAAGTTGTATTTATAGTGAGACTCAACTTCCAAGCCTAATAGGTTTCAAAGCCCTAATCCAATTAGGCTTTAATTTCGAGCTTAATAATGGCTCAACTATTTGGCCCATTATTAATACGAAATTATTGTGAAACCAAAACCCAAATTATTAGCCCATGCACTTTAATGATCCAAATAGCTCTATGTGTGCGACCCAATAGGCTCTTACCACGTTCGTAATGATCATAAATCACATTTATGATCATAAGCAATGAGCGGTGTCTAGCAACACATCATTGCTACCCAAGTGACAAGATTGTCGATGATTCGACTAAACCTTTATGATCATCACCGATATATGCCATTGTCCCTTTGTCCAAGATATCAAGACTAAGCACGAGACATGGAATGTGTCACTCTCGTATATCCCAATCTTTGGTTTCTTGATTACCGAGTAGACCAACTTAAACTGATGACATTGATATCGTATATCAACTCATCCGAGCATGGCCATGCATTTTTCAAAGTCGTACTCTATTAAGGGGCCCGAAGATATCACTCCCGTTACATAGGAGGGAGAAATCCCATCTTGATCATACAAATCTCTCCGCATGATATGTGACATACCTAATGACCTCCTTCAAGTTCACTTAGCTACGAGCAACAAAGGAAAATATCAAAGTATGTGACTCACATGTAGGGAACCTTGATGATCTTAGGTCGAAGGACTACATATACCATGATCACTATGAGAATCACTTATGACACTCATATAACGATCCATGTAGTGTTCTCATGGTGGGTCGGTCCAGTACACAAGTTGTCACACCCCACACAGGCCCCAGCCCATGCACACTCTGTGCCTTTCACCAACCACTACCCTGAAGGTCCAGAACACTTGGGTCTTTAAGAGTTATCATCAGAGTTTAGTTACCTAACCTTCATTAAGTAGATTATTGGGCATTCTTTTTATTGGCCTGGGAGGTGGCCCAGGATGTCCCTGCTTATTTTAGACCAAGACCTTGCAGCTTGAGCAAGCCCAACCCATTACTTGCAAAACAAGCAACACTTGCACTTTTTCCTTTAAGTGCTTAACTTGTGTGCAATCAAGTGTACTAGTCTTATGCATGGCAACAAAGAAGCCCATATCCATTTTCAAGCTTGAAAACACATACATATATGATGATGAGCATTCGGCCAAGTATAGTACACAAGGAAGCCAACATCAAAACATCATGCTGATAGTCATAAAGTCCAAAGAAACTTGGCAAACATACAGCCAACAAGTCCAACATACAAAGTCCACTAAGGCCCAAAATGCATAAGTCCAACATGGGCCCTAAAGTGCTTAAGTCCACAACTTAACAACAACTACATGGCAATCATGCCAAGGATGCAAATGGGCCCAAAACTTGCAGCCCAATTCTCACATAGCCCATATGTACACAACTACCCATAATGCTCAAAGGGTACTACAAAATGTGCACTATAGGTACAAGTCCAAAAGACCAAGTTATTGGTCTCCAAAGCCCACCAAGTCTCAAATGCCAAAAGCCCACTCAACCAACACCTCCTAGCTCAAGTCCCACAGCTAATCTCCTGCAAAACTTAATCCATTAAATTCGGCCTACATAAGACCATGGAATTAAATGCACATTTCAAGCCAAGAATTTGTTGGCACACATACCTTGGACAATAAGTAAACTTGGTACACAAAAACCAAGAAGTCCAAACAGAAGCACAATTACTCAAGCTCTTTACCCTTTCCTGAAAATTCAACCAATAAGGGCAGTGAGTTTAAAACTCAGTAAGGATTCACACAACTCCAAAGGAGTTCATATTGTTAAGCATAAGCTTAACCTCCATAATCAAGCTAGTACCTACATCCAAAGACACAAAGACAAGGAAAATACAATTTGGCCGAAGCCTATATTCAACATATATCAATAATAAGTTGGTTAGCATGCACAATCAATCAACAAAAGCACACAAACTCACACACACACCACTTCTTCATATTCGGCCAAAGCCACTAGCAAGTGCTCATGTACAATTTCCACACCATTTCTTCATGAAATCATCTCCATTCCCCTCGAGCTCTCAAGTGCTTGATGGATTGGCCAAACCCACCAAGAACTTTACACTTGCCATTCATTGATTAGCTAATCAACCCATTGAACCATTAATTCCATATTGCCCTTCAAGCATACTAACATCACTTGGCAAATCTTGACCATCAATTAGTAGCTTCAATTACTTGTCATTAATCATGGAAAATGTACCAAGCACAAGTAATTCATGAATCCTTACCACACTTTTTAGCTTGAGTAAATTCGGCCTTGTTGGATTTCTTCCAAGTTAAGTTTGAAACTTTAATTCCAAGGGTGCTTTGGCTAATTTGTCCAACACAAGCTTGAATGTCTTAATCCAAGCTTCAATCTCCAAGTCCAAGTTACCTTTCATTTTTGGCCATAAACACAGCCACCATGAGTTTCACATATCATTCACATAAACTCATGAAATCATCATTTCCATGCCAAAACACCATGAACTCACCAAGAACACTCAAGAACAAACATGCACACCATTCGGCCAACTAGTGTTCTTTGGTGGTTTAGCTTCAAACTTTCGGTCCAAGGTTCTCCTAACACAATACAGCCTTCCTTTAGTCAATATAACTCTTATTCATGGAAAACATACCATGGATTTAAGTAATCTTGAGCCTTTACCTCAAGAACAAGGCTGAAAATTCTGGACTTGCACAACCGAGCTCCAAATCAACATGCAACACCAAGAACACCAAGTAAACTTCAAGAGAACTTCATGAACATGCATGAACATATTCGGCCATGCCTTGTTCCTTCAAGAACAAGCTCAAATCTTGATGCTCAACAAGGTATCTTCAAGAGTTTTGCTGGAAATTTGGATGTACACTCAAGAACACTCAAGTTTCGGCCAAGAATCAAGATGAACAAGTGAAGAACAAGCAAGAACATGGAAGAACATGGAAGAGCTTTGTGTTTCGGCCTTAGCACTCTTCAAAGCCAGAAATGACAGCCACAATATGACAAATCCAAGGAATATAGGCTGCATAGGAAGGCCGGCCATCATGTGCTCATTAACAAATCAATTTTTCAGCATATTCCAAGCATATTCCAAGCATATTCCAAGCATATTCTCCCAAGCACTAATACCCTTACCTTATTTTATTTGGTCAACAAGTATGGTAGCCACATTAGGACAATTGAATGGAATATTTGCTGCACATAAAGCCGCCACTTCACATGCCCATTAAACAAACCATTTCCAACTTCCAAGCCTTGCCCATCATGTACTCAACATTATTCCTTCATATTATATTGTATAATTCAAAGCATGGCTGCCAATTTCGGTGGGAGACAAAGGCGTACAGCCTTCAATTAATTTACTCAAGTTGGCTTAAATGCCAAGGAAATCCCCCAACTTAATTGCATGGCTCTTCCAACCTTCATTGTTTCCATATTTCCACTTTGGCCACCAAATTCAATGCAATTTCAGCACTACTTTTAAACTTCTTGGCCCACATTGCCAAGTGTACTAAAAGTGCATATAAATGCATTATTATCCCATATAAAATTCGGCCATCACACCATTCTTTTAGCAATAATTAATTCCATCTTCCATCATCACCAATAAACAAATCAATCATGCTCCACCATGAATAAACAATTCATTTCTTTGTCCAAGGTTTACCTTATTTTAATGGCTCCACTAGGCAACTTCCAATATTTTAATAGCTCCACTAACACTTCCAATTAATTAATTCAAGTCAAGTTGGCTGCCCATTGACCAAGAGCCACAATATTGGCTTATCTCCACTTTAGCCATCTCACAAAGTTGCATGGCTAAATTTGTCCATCCTTGGTTTGTAGTTTTAATTCCAGCACTAGTCCAAGGTTTTCAATTGAGTCTTCAAACTTTATTTCTTGCCAAGTCATACATAGTTTTTCATGTATGTGCAATTTGGCCCATAGTATTGCATAGTTCCATGTTAGTCACTAGTTACCAGTCCAGTTTGGTACTAGAACTTTATTTCATGGCATAGTTCACATAGAACTTTTGTATGTGTAATTAAAACACATAATTCACATAGTCTTGTATTCTCATCACTAAGACCATGTTCAAACAAGTCCCTTTTGTATTTAATTTCATGTCTTCATCATTCTCTTCTTGGCCATAGCCAAGTGCTAACTGGTGGTCCTGACACAAGTTCTCCAACTTGTACCCATATGTAGACTACATATCTCATATTAGTCTCCACATATGCTAGTCGTTATGTATTATTGCAACCCGTTCCACAATAATACTAGATTGGGGGACATTTAAGAATATCATTATTCTAGGGTTACAATTATGTTTGTTAAGTTATGCAGAAACAAAGCAACAAACATAATTGCTGGATTAATGCCTTAATAAAATATCATGACTCAATGTGCAAAAAATACAATCATCTCATGATTGGCTTTTGGGCACAACACTAACAAGACCATTGATCAAGCCCCAGATGGAAGGACAATTGTTGAATTTGAGGACCCATTTCAACGGGTGACAGTTGAAAAAACAGTTATGCAAGCAGACCCATCCAACATTAAATGAAGTATTATATTGGTTGACATTAACACACATGGTGAAGTCTTGCCATAGCTAAAGACAACGTTAACTCTTGTTGATCACACTGGTCAACCTGAATTGGAAGATGAAGATGATTCCAGTATATAGCAAACATCATCAGATGAAGTTGAATAACCGTTGTAGATTTTCAAACATTTTGAAAAATGTTTAATTTAGTGAACATGTATGTATATGTATAACACACACACACACACACACACACACACACACATGTGTGTGTGTGTGTATAATACATATAGGTTATTAAATTTAATGAATGATTCTGGAAATCATCAAGAACAAGTGATTGAATTTAAAGCCTTAGTGACTGACTTCATGTTTATATATCGACTGAGTATCAATCGAATTCATAACTCCAATGATTAAAATATTCAGTAAGAAATTCTGAGAGGCTAGCAAATAAAGCCTTTAGTTACTACTTTAGTTAAATAACAGGCAGGTACACATCATCGACTGTAAATTTCAGTCACAAAGGGGGACAAACAGGTAAAATAACTAGCAGTGACTGAATAACTCAGTTGATACTTAGTTGCCATGTTCTGAAAAAGCCTTAATCTCGCACAACATTCCCATTTAGCTCATTTGAAACTCTCACAATATTTTTAGGCGGCAAAAAATCTTTCCCAATGTGAAGAGTGTTTTGAACATCGTCTTTTTCAGGTTTCTTCTTTGATTTTGGTATGTTAACATTGAATCATGTATAGTTACGCTATTTTTTTTATTTTGGATATTTCTAGTAATTTTTATAAGTTAGATTTTCTGGTAAATTTTTTATATTCCACAAATTTTTATGAATTTATGAAAAGTTCTTTTAATATATGTTCATTTATGTAAAATTAGTTGATTTTCAATTTCTATTAATTGACTATTGTTTGATTTTGTTTGTTTAGTTACTATTACTCAATTTCTGTTAAATTAGTTAGTTTGAGCAAAATAGCTTAAATTACTTATTTTTTATTAAATAGGTTAAATTATTTAATTTCTATGAATTAGGCTAATTTTGTTAATTTCTATTAATTTTATGTTAATTAGTTAAAGTACACTATATATTTTAAGTTAATTATGTTAGCCAAAGAGACTATGCAACATTTTATAAACATTTAATTAATTTAGTTAACCTTAGGTTAAATTGTAGTAAATTTTGAAAAATAGTTAAAAATAGTAAATTATACTAAATTTTATTCTAATTTAAGAAAATAGTTGACTTGAGTACAATTTAATGTAACTTGATTAGTTAACCAATTTTTATTTTTAAGGTATAGAGCATAGTGCATATTTGAGCCAATCGTCTGGTGGATGTAGTGACCAGGCTCAACGATCTTAGCACATCGGTTCCTCTTCTACTAAGCAAGGAGCATGCAGAAGCCGAGGCAATCATGGCCAATATATTTAAGGAGTCGAGACCTCACATCATAAAGGAGGTCTAATGGCTTTCTCAATTTCTCTATTAGAGCATATTTTTCTATCGAGCACCATTGTTCTCCCTCGATCGCATTCGAGTCTGGTTCATAGAACCCGTCATAGCACCCGCAGCTGCCTCAAGACCCACAACCACCACAGTGCTTACAGCAGCCATAGGATGCAGATTCATGGAGGATTATTATCCTTGTTGAGTAAGTGTAGTGTTTTGTTAATATTTTTAAATTTAATTATTAACACAATACTAATATACAAATAACAATTTGAATTGTAGCTTTGCTCGTGATGTTCCTTTGAGGAGATGATGCACTGAAATCTCCATGTCTCTTTTTTAGGGAGAGTTTCCTGACTGGAAGCAGGTTTGAAGAATGTGAGGTAAGGGGTATCTGACACAATTTAAGGTAAAATGTTTATGATTTAAATTAATAATTAAAAAATATCAAATAATATTAATGTCATATTTTCAACTATATATTTTTTTCCAATTGTAGCAACATTGGCGCTGCCATCCTCATGATGATTTGACATTTAGGAAGGACTACTTTGAATTATTAAGGATGAGCTACAAGAACAAATTGAACAATGTGCAAGATGGGAACATTGAGAAGCACTTTAATAAGGTGTTTCTAGGACATGACGTCAAGCTCCTCATTCCCTTCCAGCCTGACAAGATTTTGGCCAATGACTAGGAAAAATTATGTAATTACTAGAATTCCAAGAGATGGCCGCACATCAACAAAGTTATGAGTAAGAATAAGTATAAAATAGTTAAATAAATTAAGCTTCATGCTATGTAGTGATTTTTTCTAACCTATATACTTCACTTGTCAATTTTATCTTGAATATGCAGTTTAGGAAGGATGCACCAGAACGTGCAAAGGGTCCAAAGCACTAGTTGGGAAGCCAGACCAAGCAACTCACTTGGGAAGGGATGGTAAAATTAAATTTTGATATAAACTATTTAAGTTAAACATTTATAATTTTATTTAAGTAACTTTTATTGCATCAATCTTTTTTCATGAGCAGATGAAAGATGACCAACCCTTCACATTCGACAATGTTGTCCAACGGATGTCGATAAGACATAAATCGAGCGTTAGTGTCTCGCAACATAAGATGGATTTAGCGGTAAGTAACACTATTTCTTTTTAATAACCTATTTGACTAACATTTACTAATGTCATGTTTAAATTCAAAATTGTACATACCTTGTAGGTGAGCAATGAGGCAAAGCTTGTCCTTAAGTACAAGGAAGATAAATTGAAGTATCCCTCATTTTGTAGGGACTGTTGGGAGAAGGTGGCTGGTAAGCCACACAAAGGAGTTTGGATAGGGGTTCCATAAATGTTGGCATTCCTTAATCATTTTTGCTATGCATGGTTAGAGGTACTCCGTCTAATATTTAACATTCAGTTATTAATTTTAAAATTATATTATTCTAACTTTTGTCATCCAATTCAGGGTATGAGGATGAGACTATGGAGCATTTATGTTAAGAGAACGTAAAACTATGGGCAAAGCTCATTGTTGTTGAAGAAGAGTGACAACTTAGTGAGCTCATCGGACTCAAATGGATGATAGGATGAGGATTTTGGAGTTTTTCATGACTCAGATGCAGCATGGACTACATATATGCCCGCTTATTCATCCCACTTCATATCCTTCAGTATCAGGTGGAGTGAAGTCTTATCCCCAGTCACATGGGTACCAGCCCTACCGCTGAAGGCCTCATATCCTTCTATTCTGCACCATAGGCAGCGACGATCATACCACATATGCTCGTCTCCTATCCGTCATTGATGGGCTCCCAGCAATAGTCTCATATGACATATGTTTTGTGTCCACTAACTCCAATCACACATATGCCCAGATTCCAACAGTAACCGATTCAACCGATGTACTATCAGCCTCCACTGGGTTCTGACTGCATGGCTCCCATTGATGCCCATGATACATGTCCAACAGCCAAAACATGTTCCTGACTTATCCTAGGTGTCTTAGTATACTCAGCTCGGAAATCAGGAACCTAAGACACAACATATTACGGGTGACCTCAGTACGGTGGATAAACATCATAGTTAGGTTCAACCAGCGACAAACATGTCGATCAAGGTGGTTAGGAGGGGATTGATCATTACGTCATCAACTTCAACTTTTATAAGAGAAGATTACATGCTTTAGTTTTCTTGAACATACATTTCATTATATTAATTACTATTTTATTGTGAAATTAATTTCATTTATGATTTCTTTAATTACATTATTAAATTAAATAAATTGTGATTATGCTTCATACTTTTATTATTAGTTATAATTTATATATTAAATATCTATTACACATATTAAATAAGCATAGCAAATTTACTACTTATTATAATATATTTGTATTATATTAGTATAATATTTAATTTTATAAATTTAAAAAGAGCGACTGATTCTTAATTTTCATATGTATAAAATAACCAACTAACGACCTGTCGTTTTGGATTAACAGGCCATCGTTAACTTATATCAAATTGAACCCGTTTCCCAGCTGATTGTATTCGGACCTCAAATATCATAAAATTATGCTATTTTCCCCTTATACGTTTCTCCACTATTTTACCGACAACCGCTGCCCCATTCTACTCATAAACCCTTAACTTTATTTCTTCACCACAAAGGAAAGACCTTGTTAATAGCCATTGCCCTTGCTTCGATAACTAGATCAAGGTTAGGTTTTTTGTAGTTCTTGGTGAGGAAGATGGGCTCCCCAGGTGAATTGACCAAAGGCGACAGAGTGAAGCCCAAGACAGCGAAGTTGATGTTGAAATCATAAAAGGCCAGCATAGAGTTCTCGGTCGATCAGATGCCTATGTTTTGAAATTTGACAAGTACTTTGAGTGTGTCACTGCTGGAGCCCCCATATATTTCTCCGTTATGCTTGAAAATCTCACAACAATAGTACAATTTTCTCATGTCATGAATCACCAAAATTGGATCAAATTTCTCTATGGATTATTTTGAAAAACAGGACCATATATCCTAAAACCATAAATCAAAAGACATCTTCTGATTAAACATAGAGATATCAAAAGTCTAGGCCTAGATTGGATGAGACTCCTTACACCAGAAAAACAAATGGATTATGTCTTCCTCTCATTCTCTGCATCTCTGGTGAACTGACATAGGTGAGATATTCCTCCTAAACAATTTTAACTTAGTAGGGATGGCCTCCATGTAATACTTTTAAATGAAATTTTTGAACTTGGGAGGAATGTGTACAACCCACACTTATTTAAGACAATCAAAGAATGATAGATTGGGGAAGGCATAGCCAACTTGGGATATCTTACTAAGTTGACAAGAAGCATAACCTTTCTTCGTTGTATAAACTCCATCTTTCACTTATTCCTAGACCTATTATGGCTATCCTAGACCTGGATCAAGATTGCTAAGGTAAATGTAAATCTGATGCTTAAAAACTCTATTTGCAAACTAAGATATGGATTAGTAAATTAATGTAGCGTAAAGTAAGTAATGTGACAGTTTGAGCAAAATTTAGCTATGAAGGGTAAAATGGTAATTTTATAAATAAACCTTTTTTTTATGCCATAAATGGGATTGAACTATGAGATTAAGGATTTTGAAGTTTTTTAATGGTTCCTAGGTCAATTACATGTATAGGATAAGAAAACAAAGTCAAGTGTGAGACATGGGATCAAGCATTACACAAGTGAAAAGTTTAGTGGTTATGTTGTCATTGGTGAGTAAAGAAATATATAAGAGCTAAAGATGAGTAGGTCTCATTCCTTAGCTCAAACAAAATGCCATTTCCAGCCAAAAGAAACCATAAGTCCCTTCCCAATCGTCCCTTCCCAACTTCAAGCTTAATTTGGAGTTTTGTTGGTGCAAAGTGCTTATCTAAGCTTAAGAAAGTTGTTAATCATGTTTCTTTCATTGGTTGAGCTTCAATTTTGGTTTTTGGGGTGGTAAGAAGTATGTTAATTAAGGCTTGGGTAAATTAGATAATTGGTCCTTAATCTTAAACCTTATTTGTGAAGGTTAAATTGCAACTTAGTGTGGTTTATGAGCAAGGTGGTCCTAAGGGGGTTTGGTTTTGTCTCTCAAAGGAGGAAATGGTTTATATCTTTGTTTAAGCTTAAAAATGGTCAAACTCGGATCATATTACATGTGTTTGATGCATTGGCAATTAGTTTGCTAGGCTAGAACAAAAGCTACATTGATTTGCAAGTGAAAAGGCATAGTTGTGCTTATGTGTGCATAACAGGTTTGACGCTTTTGATCTTATGTTTGGTAAGGGATTTTTTAGTTTTCAAGTATTTGATTAATGCATTTACATGTCATCTAGCATGTGTTGAAGTACTAGAAGTGGTTATAAAGTCAATTAGTCAAGGCAAGCAAGAAAATGGTGCAAATTGAGCATGTTTGCTCGAGACAAGGTGCTGCAGGGTGAGCCTCGACACCGTGGCATTAGGCCTGGCACTATAGTGCCAGGGAGCTCACCCTGAAACAGCCCCAAATTGCCTGTGGCATGGCCTTTAGCATTGTGGCACCGGCCTCTTAAGGACCGAAGCTTGAGGCTTTTCGAGGGTACTCCGATTCTATGGTTACATTTCTTGAACCATTCTAAGACATATGTGACCTTTAAATGGGTTTAAGATCCACTTATAAAGTAATTTAAATGCATCTATAAGGAGAGTTAAGAGGTGGATGACAAAGTGACTTAAAGGCTAAGTAAGTAAATGGGCATTAAGTAAGGTTATGAGTGCTAAGTAAGTAAGAAAGGTTTTGAGCTTTTAGAGTATCTTAATTAAGCTATCTAGCATAATAAGTTAAGCCACCAAGTTAAGAAAAACTCCTGTACAGTATGAAAAATAGTAAGTAAAGAAGTGGCAAGTCATTATGCTTTATAAGGTAAGAACAAAATTCTTGCAAACAAGTTAGACTAGGTTAAGGTAGGTTCACACAATAGAACCTTTTCTAGTGGTTGTTAGTTAAGACCTTTGGGTGTACGAATTATGAGCTTGCACTAAATTGCATTATGTATTGTTATATATACATGGTTCTAAGATTTTCTTGTAGATTAATAAATCTCATACTGAGAATTATCAATTTTTCACCCATTAAGTTCATATTGTGTTAATACAATGTTGTTGTGCTTAATACCAAGTAAATGAGCGTTAAGTTCAATTTTTTGTTACAGGTATAAATTTATGGAATATAGATTAGTTTTAAGTTTCTAGTAGTTATTATTATATGCTAACTAGGTTGTTTTGTGGCTTTGGTAGTAAGTAGGCTAATAAGGGCACAATAGAAGTAAAGTGACTTTTTACTATGGAGTAAGAAAGCTCAAGTTAGAACTAAGTTATCTTGTAATCTCAGACACTATGAAAAGTTGAGTCCCTGATTGTACTAGGTTAATTATCTAGTATAGATAAATATGAAAAGACTCAAGTGGGTTTCATAGGCATAGTTACTTTTGGTTATACATTATGCTTTTCAATAGTCTCATTTACTTATTTACTTGGCTTCGGTTTATGTTCATTTTTTGTAAGTTTTTTTATAAAATGTACACAAGTTTTCAAATGTTTTGATTTGTTTAATTATTTTACTTAAAAACTAAAGCTACGCATTCATGATCATGTCCTAGGTTAATGAACTAGTTTCATGTTTAAAGAGAGTTTCAGCCACCCATTTGCAACTAAGTGTGGGACTACCAAATCTCAATTAAGCCTATCCGCAAGTGACCCTAGGCAGGCATCCTTTACAAACAGGCCAATTCTTATCTGAAACACTCATCCAAGCATTGAGTATAATATTTTTGAGCAAAATCCTTTGGGAATAAAGAATGAAGCATTTAAAAAGTTTGCGTATTGGAAATTGGGTAAAGAAGGTTAGCAACAGTCTTTGGCTACAAATTCTTTGGGGTGTCACACATATACTTGTGAAGTCTAGCAGGATAGAACTCTGGGTGCCAATAATCATGATGAAAATCTATAGTTTTTCCACCCCTAATAGTCTAGCATAAATGCGGCTCTAGCAGTTGTCTCCCAAAAACCAAACCTTTCCAAATTAAGGTTGAGTTACTGCCAAGATTAGCTTTTCATAAGGAGCCACTTCTACCATACTTAGATTAGAGAGCTCTCCTTATTAGAAATTCAGGATTTTTGTGCATAATTCTCCAAAAAGTTCTAGTCAATAGGGCTTGATTAAACTATCAAAGATCCTTGATTCCTAGGCCACCTGCACCTTTTGGTAAAGTTAATTGAATTCTATTGCAAAAATGGGTTCCATTTCCTTACTCTACTCCTTTTCTACTAGAACTGAATCATTGACTTGGTGCTTCTATCACTTACCATGACTAGGGCGTGCAATAGTGATATGACATAAACCGAGAAGGAAAATAGTGAAGCTTGAATCAACATTAAGCGGCCTACATGATTCAATAATTTCCCCCACCAAGTAGCTAGCTTAGATCTCACCCTATCACTCAAGAACTTAAAAAAGGTCATGTTTAAAAAGTCACAATCAAAGGGGATACCAAGATACTTTGATACTAAGCCACTGATTGTGAACGAGAGAATATTCCAAAAAAGGTGAATAAATCTCATAAGAATATTCTTACTAAACTACCATTCTTATTTCTGAAAGTTGATTTCTTGGCTAGCTACTTCCTAGCATTGGTCTAGGGTGCATTTTAAAGCATGTGTTAATTGCAAGTCTGGACAATAAAAAATAAGGCAATCATCAGTAAATAGCAAATGGCAAATGGTGTGACCTTTTAAGCTCTGTTTAAAGCTTAAGATAAGACCACTAGTTTATTGATGTGACAAAAAGCAAAATAATATCTTACTGCAAAGAATGAACAGGTATGAAGATAGAAGATCACCCTGTCTAATACCTCAATTGGGCTTGAACTAGTTTATGGGACAACTGTTGGTCAAGATCAGGTAAAAGATTGTAGTAATGCACTATATGATGAGGTTGACCCAGTGTTTAAGAAAATTCATTTCTTGAAAGACTACTTTAATAAAACTCTAGTGTAGCTTATTATATCTCATATCCAATTTCAACACCGATTTATAACCCTTGGGCTTGCTCGACCAACTTGTGGACTTAACGACTTGAAACATCCATTTAGCAATAATGATATTGTCCTATATAGACCTACTTAGAATAAAAGCATTTTGAAAATCCAAAACCAAATCATTCATAAAAGGCTTTAGATGGTTAACTAGTAGCTTGGACACCACTTTTATAGATCGTATTGCATAGAATAATCGAACGGAAATCATGGATTGTTTTCAAGATGTTGTATTTTAGGGATAAAAGTGATGTAGGTTCTATTCAAGTCCTTAAGAAGGAAGTGCCCTTGAACACATGATCTAACTGCATTGATGATGGACTGCCCCATGTAGGACCAATACTTTTTAAAAACAATAAGCTGAATCTCATCTAGCCTAAGGGCCTTAAAACTTCCAAGCTGAAATAAGGCTTTCCTTTTTTTTTTTTTTGCATTAGAAAAAGGTCTTATAGAAAAACTGCTACTGTCCATAAGTCAACCGATTCATAATATGGCCACAGAACTACAACTACAAATTTTGGTCTGGCTTAGCTTGGTTGGTAAAGTTGGATGAAAAATGAATAAAAATGTGCTCCCCTATGTTGATCTTGATCAGTAATCCAAACACCTTGAGAAATATCCTTAAGAGCACATACTTTATTGCCACATCTCCTGTTGTTTGGTGATTGTATGGAAAAACTAGCATTAGAGCCCCTGGCGGCCAACCAATTAATCCAAGATTTTTAGGCCCACATCTTCTTTTGATTTGCAAGAAGGTCCCTCAACTTCGATCTCTTTTGATCAATGCTATTTGCTACCGCAGCAAGATCAGGGGTAGATTGAAATGTCTCTAAATCATGTTGAAGACTAGCAATCTAAATACGAATTCTTCCAATGTCTAATTTATTCCAACTACGTAGCGAAGTAATAGCTGATTTACACTTAGACAAGAGTTGATACATGAAGGAACTCGTGATAACTTGATTCCATGAATCACAAAGAATCTACTCACAATGAGGATATTGAAGTCAGAAAGACTCAAATCTATGAAGAAGGTGATAAAACTTCTTACCAGGATCAGTAATAAGAAGGATGAGAACATGATCTATTACCTGGATATCCAAATTATGCAATCTAGATATAGCTGTAACCACTTAGAATAAGCAAAAACCTTATCTAAGATTTCAAATACCACTTTATCACCTTGACGAGTTTTGGTCCACGTGAATTTTGGGCCATGACAATGGATGAAGATAAGAGCAAAATATGAGACGAACGAGTTCAAAGATTTAGCACCTAGAAAAGTATGTGTGCTTTTTCCTGTCTTTCCATTTAGAGCCAGTTCGTTTTAACTTAAATCAATTGACTTCAAAATGACTTATTTTTATTTTTACGTTTTTTTTATTCTGAATTAAATTTAATTAAAAGCCAATATTATGTAGATGCAATAATCCATTGGAAATACAATTTTTGTAATCTTACTAAATTTTTTAAAAAATTTCTAGTTTAAGAAATTAATAAAAAAAAATTCATAAAAATTTAAAAATATCATGAAAATTTACTTTTAAATTGATTGTTGCATCTACATAATATTGACTTTTAAATGAAATTAGTTTTAGGTAATATATATATATATATATATATATATATATATATATAGCCAATTAACTTAAATTAAAATAAATTGACCCTTATATTCTGTACTTAATTAAAATCACCGATGAGAAAAAGTTGAAGTAAGTAGCACAAAAACAACTATTTCATTTCTAGCCAAGTGGTTCTTCTAAGACTATTGGACTGCCATATCCAGGATTAAGGGCCCAAGACTTCCATACGTTAATCCATATCAAACGGCAACATAAACATTTCCAGATGTGGCCCATTCTTTATTCTTTGCGTATCCAAACGCCAAAGTGTACTGAGGAATCCGGGGCACTGCTCCCATGGATGTGGTGTCCCCCTCGACCAACTGCCCCTCCTTCGTCGCCTCCTCACTACGCACCAGGACCAAGCTCCTAACTCCCAGCAAAAGCCAGCAGATTAAAGCCATGAGAGCCGTCGTCCAGAGGGTCACCTCGGCGAGCGTCGAGGTCGCCCTTGTCACTTCTCTTCTCCAAACTCTCTCTCTTTTTCCATTTTCTCTTAAATGAAGTTCTATCTGAAGCACGGATCAGATGCTACTTGTTCTGATAGGTGGAGGGCCGGGTTGTGTCGGAGATTGGACCGGGTCTCCTCGTATTAATTGGACTCCACGAATCGGATACCCAGTCCGATTCCGATTATATGTAAGGCGCCGTTTCTACTCCTTTCTGTTACCTTTGCTTTGCTGGAACCGAAGTTGGTTGATTTTGAGTAGCTTCTTTTTTTGGTTGATTATTGTTGAATTTTCTGCAGTTGTCGCAAGGTCTTGAACATGAGGCTGTTCCCTAATCCGACTACTGGCAGAGGATGGGACCAGAGTGTGCGAATTTTTTTTTTAATTTTAATTTTTAAAAATAAGGGGAATGGTGGTACTAAGCATCCATAGCCATTGTGTTTATCAGGTTATGCAACGTGACTATGGAGTTCTGCTTGGTAAGACCTCTATTAGGACGTTACTACTTTATCATATAGGTGTGTGTTTGTTACTATAAAGAAATCCTAAGGTGTGTTGGATTTACAATAAGAAATCTTCCATTCATCTAAGGTAATTGAACTATTAACACAATTTGATTGTGACCGCAAATCATGAAAATAAGATAGTAATGGCTAGGAGTTCCTTAGTTTGATTCTCGGAGGCGAGACTCAAATTTCTAATGCAGAAGTCATTAAGACTATTTTTAATGACAAGAGAGAGCAAAGGGATTGTATGTGTGAGAATTGTTCTTCTAGGTTCTTACTTACCTACTTTATGGGCTGTTGACAATGCTGTTTCCTTTTTTCAAGAATTAGATCCGCCTTTCTTTGGCTGTTACTTTCGTGGGTCTTGAGGTATTGGGTATTTTGAACTTCCCCTTGTTTCCAGAAGTTTCTATGCTTGCTGCGCAAGTTAGAGTGAGACAACCTTGGCAAACATTGGGATTTGATGCTGGACAACATCAAGGTTGTCCAAGTCAAAGTTTTGAACAGCTTAACTTGTTTCTTGGCAGGCCCTAGCTTCTACAGCTGTTTGTCAGGCTGTGAAGGTTGTTCAGGTCCAACCTTTTAGGCTTGCCTTTCTCGCAGTTGAGTGATTGAGTACTTCGAGTAAGGGTCTTCAAACCAAAGATGACCTGACGATAATAGATGAATTAGGTCTTCAATGCATAGAAGCATTTGTCCCCCTTTTTTAATAAAATTTGAAGATGCTTGTCATCATCATTTAGTGGTCAATTTCAGTCCAGTTTATTACTCATTGCATCATTATCACCAAATAGTTAATTACATCATAAGGGTAAACATCAAAATGAAAAATATGGTCTATGTTTTAGCTCATGTCATTAATTTGTGGACAACTCACTCTTTTTGGATTGGAAGGAGAATTTTGGCATACCTCTAATTCAATGGTATGCTACAACATACGTGAAATGGAGATGCCCGGAGAACTTGTTCCTCAGTGAAGCTTAGTTGTAGCCTTACTTCACATGGAAGAGGTATTAGTCATCATTATACTGGATTTTAATCCTGAGAAAGTTGAGGTTGGGGGCGTTAAGTCTGTGATGTTGATGTTAAAGGTCATATTGATATTATAAATCCGTGAAAGAAAACAAAGTGGCAATATCTCAGACCAGGTATTGTTCCTTTTGCAACTTTCTTGTCAGGAAATGATAAGATAGATTCCAAAATAGTCATTATACCAGAAGAGGTAATAGTCCAAAATGGAGACCAGTTTAGGATTTTGGTTATAGTTTAAGTTGATGCTTATTGCCTAAATAATTTCATATCTTAAAACATATAAGTCTTCATTTCTGTTTCTTAATGTTGATTGGGATTACAGTGAGTCAATTTACATTGTACGGTATCTTGAAGGGGAACAAGCCAGACTTCCATGTTGCAATGCCACCTCAGAAAGCTAAGCCCTTCTACGAATCTTTGGTAGATAAGTTCAAAAGTTCGTACAAGCCAGAGGCAGTCAAAGGTTTTGCCTTTCACTTGATTGATCAATTCCTTTTGTTTTTATGTTTATGTATCTCTTGCTTTACCTTAATGAGTTGAAAAGGTCCATTTCTACAATTATTTTCTTATGCTTTGTTGGCTTGTAAGATATCCTTTTGGTCCGGAACCAGTGCAAGAAAAATAGTTTTGATGTTTAAGATAGGTAGATTTTTGTGATGCAGTAACTGTCTAGCATACCGTGATGTTGCTCCACATATTGGTTAACATATCAGCCAACTTTTCAATCTTCAAAGACAATAGAACCTGTCTGGATTTTCATCTAAATGTAGCTTCTTCCAAGCTATGAAGGTGAAAGTATTAACTTACTGATAGCAATTCTATTCCATATATTTAAGTTTAGCAATTCTAGACCTCAATATCGTTTAGGTTAAAAAACCACATCCCATGCAACTAAGTTTTTCTCTTATTGAGTTCTGAAGCAGACCAAATATATCTTCTGCAAATAGTCTATTTCAATTACAACTGCCTTCGGGGATGGGTGTATTTGAGCCCAATAAGCCTGAATTCCAAATAAAACTGATTGAATCAACTGGCATCTGCCTGCATAACTCAGAAAACTAGAAGACCAGAATTTTACTCTTGAAAGCACTTCATCAAGTAAGAGCTGCTACTTTTTAATGGTTAATCTTTTAGAGGCCAAAGGAACCTCTAGACATTTGGTGAGTAAACTACCAAGCTGAAACTGGAAGGAATCTGCCAAAGTGATACAATCTTGCTTAGACAAACCAGCTGTAATTATTTGGCTTTTCTCTCTGTTTATCTCCGAGCTTCTGCAGTCTGAGAAACTCTGCACTAGCTGAACAAAATTATGGTTTGCCTTGCTGAACAATATCAGTTAATCAGCAAAAGCGAAATGTGATTTATGCAAGCCATCACATTTTGGATAGAATTGATGTTATGTCTTTTTCAGATTCAAGGACAAGTATCTAGACATAACTTCCATTTGCAAGAAAAAGATATAAGGTGAAGTGGGTCCCCTTGCCTAACTCTTTCCCTCCATTAAAGAAGCCTAGCTGACCACCAGTTAATCAAATAGAAAACCTAACAGATCTGATACTAGCCAGGGCTCAATTCATGAATTTCAGGTGGAAGTTAAAACTGTGTAGCATCTACTGAATAAAGCTCCAGTCTAATGAGTCATAAGCTTTCCTTAAGTCAACTTTCAAACATCTAAGAGAAGCAATTTTTCTTCCATAATCTTTCATCAGTTCTTGACAAAGAAGAATATTATCAATGATGGATTTATTTTTTATGAATGCACCTTGGGCATGACTGGTCAACTTATGTAGAACTGAGCTTACTCTATTAGTCATTAACTTTGAGCAAGTAATCGGATGAAAAACAATGAGTTTGGGAGCATTCAAATCCTTTGGAATTAAACGAGTCAAGGTGTTGTTTTAGACTAGGCATTAGATGATCCACTCTTCAAAAACCTCCCTCAAAGTAGCTACTAAATCAGATCTGATAATATCTCATGTAGATTTAGTGAAAAGGGCAGACATACCATCTGGACCAGGAGCTTTCACATCTGGAATTTCAACAGAGTTGCTGTGGTTTCCTCCATTGTAATTTCTTTCACTAATGTGTGATGATTAGCATACTGAACATTCTGTCCTTCCTAGATAATATCATAGTATTGGCTTGTTAGATTTGGTTTAGCCGATACAAGAAGACTTTTTTATAGAACTGGGGCATATATAATCCACAAGTTTCCCCCTTTTGTGGTAACAGTACCATTTCCATCAATCAATCTCTGAGAATGATATTCTGATTTTTTTTAGCTTTTAAAACTATGGTCTGATCCATTCTGCTCCAGCCTTTTGCTTAAAAGATTTTCTTCTTCCTCCAGAGAAACCATCAGGTCTTTCTTCCTCATTTGCTAAATTGCTATTAGTTCTGCATCTTCAGGCTTCAGTGCCAAGTCTTTTTGAATTTGTTCCAGCTCTAATCTTCTTTTGTGATGGACATTGCCAGAAACTTCTCTGTTAAAATTTTTCAAGGCTTCCTTCACACTTCCCATTTTAGAGACAAGAATAAATGGCTTCCCAAATATGAGTTGCAGAGGCCTATTCAGGATTCCCATAATGTCTGTCTCATTGCTAAGCAGTCACTCTCATGGACATGATTTCTGCAGAGATAAATCCTTTATATTTAGCCAGGATATGTTTGCACATACTAGCAAATGAAATTTTCTCCCCTGCAGCATGACCAACCACAGCAAAGCGCCAATTTCAGATTCCTGCATCAGGCTTTGCTGCGAGCTTGATACTCCCTTCCCCATCAGTTGCCATATTTATCATATCCAGAGAGAAGTCCAAGTTTTGTGTCCGGATTCTTCAAAAGACTTAATTGGTCCTTACATTTCAACGTACAACCATCATTAGGAACAGAAACTGCTGATTGAACCAGTGAATCTGTTGCTATTGCCCCTGTATCACCCCATTTATTCTTCTCTGGAGACACACGCTTAGGTGCTGCTGCTGCAACCCCAGAATAGAATTCCTCCCTAAGCTCGAAGCACCAGTAGGAGCTGCCACTGTCGGAATTGATTCTACAGGCTTCAAGTCATCCTTTTTCACTGGAGACTTCTTTGTCACCATCAGATCTTAAGGGATCATGAACGCTCGCAGAGGTCACAGAAAGAATCATCCCTCATACCCTTTTGATCCTTCCTAGCCTTGCATACTCACTTTATCTTTTTGTCTTTTCTTGATCTTTAATGTAACTTTTTTGAGAAGCAACCTTTTGAGTATGGATAGTCTATTAAAAGGATGTTATGCTTATTCAGATACAGCTGCACTGCACTCTTGCATGAGTAGTACTGCTTTATATCTTTAGCTGAAACAGATAATTTCTAGATTTGCTTAGAAGAAAACAAGTACTCTTCCTTTTTGTAGCTTCATAACATGAGTTGGTTTTGTTTCTCATGCAGATGGAGTGTTCGGAGCAATGATGAAGGTGAGGAGTTAGAACTTATATTTCTTTCTTCTCTAACTCTTGCAACCGTACATTGTTCGGTATAAACTCTTCATGTATTTTTCATGTGAAGATCAGTCTGGTGAATGACGGACCAGTTACAATGCAGCTTGATTCACCACAACCAGAAAAGTGAGTATCATCACTGTTTTTGCAATCAATTAGTGGTTAGTTTATCCTATATATCAATTCCAATGCTTCATAACTGAGATAACCAGGGAATTAATATCGGTTGGAGTTGGTGCAATGCTTTGACGTTTCCTGGAGTTCATACTAATCTCCCGCATTTGAGGTAGAAAATATTACTAATGCAAATGTGACGAATTTTTCAAGAATGCCGGTCAGTCCACTGGAGAAGAAACAGCAGCTGATTGACTTGTATCAACCTCAAGCAGACGTTAGTAGAGAGAGCAAGAGCTAGCCCTCTGGGTTGTTATGTTCTTTGGGGATATATGAGATGATCAGCATCATTCAGTGATGAATTAATTTGTAGAAATTTCCTTCCGTGTTGCTAAGAATCATAAATTGTTGGGAACGTTACGATCGTGGTTGTACGATTTTCTCCTAATGTCCCCAGATGAGATGGGTGTTCTGCGTGAGTTCGGTACAGATGCATATTTTGCCTTTCCCAGGGAAGAAAGAAACGGTTAAAAAAAAACCATAAATTTTCCGTTACTGGGACTTGAACCCGGGTCTCTCGAGTGAGAGCCGAGTATCCTAACCAACTAGACTACAAAGGATTATTGCAAGACATTTCTCCCTTCAGTTTAATAAAGTATAATCCACCCTAGGTGGCTGCCAATTCATTTTTCCCCTTAATATTCAGAAATCTTATGAATAACATTGAATAACAATTTTTAACGTTTTCCCATCCAATCCTGCCCACCGCCGGCTAAAATGATAGTTTTCCATCCACTTAAAATATTTGTCAAAAACCTAAAATTTTTCAAAATATTTTAATACATCGATGAGATACAAATAAGAAACAATAGATGACCGAACGAAAAAACTTGAATATGTTATAATATGACATTAATTAATCATCCGGCTTGAATAATTAGTAGAAATTAATTAAGGGAATTAATAATTGGAAGTCGTTGATGAGATGGAACAATTAATCAGCCAGCTTGAACAAAAAAAATCTACAATAAGCGGTTGATGATCGAATGACAAGACTTGAATAAATTGTAATATGATTTTTCCGTTGGATGAATTGCATCAAAAAAGACATATTTTGATGCATCTGAGCACACCAATGAGCCAGGGTTGCATAAGAATCCAACTTCTATAATCCCACTTCCACAGCATCCACAACTCACCTCATCAAAATCTAAGATTAAAAAAAAAATCATCAAAATCCATATGGTAAATAAGGTGATGTGGCATAAAATCCTTTCCTTAAATTTGTAAAAACTATGAAAGGTAAACAATACTATTCTTTCTTAATACAGGTAGAGCACGATAATTTCTTACCTGATCGTCTGCGTCCTTGAATCATGTCCAGTAATGGCGAATAGATGTCGATGACATATATTCTTCCACCACGGCCGGCGAATTGATGGTTCATCAAATCGACTTCGTTCTGGAGAATTAAGTTGTACTCTCTTGCTGCGGCGTTATAGCTTTCTATGCAACCACGCTGCGAAACGATGTCATTTGAGTTCATGGTGATCACAGCTGGTAGGCAGCCCATTGGAGGCAGTCCTGCTACAGCGACTCTTTGAGCTCCTTCATCCCATAAACCCTGGTATGGTATGTACCATCATCATCATCATTATTCCGCCAATGATCAAGTTCAAGCAGAGGACGTATATTTATTGACTTTAAAGGGAAGAGATGGGTAAATGCAAATATTATCTTGGCTTATACTTATGATAATCTAAATGAATAGTATTAATGTTTGTAAGCATAAAGAAATAGGGAGTGTTCATCAAAAAATAAATAGGGGTGTTCAATGTTCTGGAATAAGAGTTACCTACTTATCTCTCTAAAAAACTTTTGGGTAAAAATATTATTTTTTACAAGTTGAATTGGGGAAATTTGAAGATGTCATTCATATTATTAAATCGGTTCATCAAAGTCGTATCAATTAATCTAAGAGGATATGAAATTAAATGGTTCCTTTTAAATTGGAGAAAATTTAGCAAAAATCCAACGGAGGGGATGAGACAACAATATTTTAGTTTTGACGATAAGGTACTATTTTCCTAAATGAAAGGAATAACCATGGCAGCTATTTTAAACTGGTAAATGTACGAAAATCCAATCTATTATGCGTCATTTTTCTAGAGAGAAAAAATTCACAAGGGCGAAGAGATTTTTTCAAATAGTGTGTGCTCTCTCAAATGTTGGTTTGGTAGCATAGAGGACAGAGGAATTAGTGTGGAGGAGAATAAAAATCAAAATGGTGTGGAGGAGGCAGGGCTTGAGGGTGGTCCGATGCTTGGTGATGAAGAAGACGAAGCGTTGATAGGCAAGAGGAGCATAGGCTGCAGATTGCAGTCGCCCTATTAAAAATCAGGTTATTTCTTCCCATAATACTTTGTTGGGCCGATTAAACTCGTGTGGTGGATTAGAAAATGGGGTGATTCTTATGGGCCTAAGCATAAGTTTGACGGGTTGGGAGGCTTCTCAATTGGGTGCTAGTGGCTCCAAATCCTTATCAATCCTTGGGTCTTCATTTGCTAGTGTTGGTCATATAGTTGCTAAAGAGATTAATGTTCATGGTGCGAAGAAAATTAATCATTCTTCAAATTCAACTTATTAATTTTTCTAGGTCTCACCAATTTTGAAATCAGTGGATAAACTTTGGGGCAAAGGGCTGTGAGTTTTGATTTGCCCACTCAAAAGGATAACTAGTGTGAACAAGATTGTGTGAGTTTAGGTTTGTCATAAAAAATTTTGGTATTGGAAAGTGGTGGATCTTCAAATTGAGACTAGAGAAGTATCAAGAGTTTGGATTTGTGTGTTATTCTTATAGGGGTGTCCTTAGATTGATGTGGTAAACTTGCTTTTGGGTAGTTTAGATAATCTTGACTTGGCTAAGAACCAGAGGAATAAACTAAAGAATGTTGAGTCTCGGTCCCACCAAATTTGAAATCGGTGGATAAATCTAGGGGCAAGGTGTGAGTTTTGATTTGTCCACTCAAGAGGATAAGTAGTGTGACAAGATTGTATGAGCTTTGGGTTGTCTTAAAAAATTTTGGTATTGGAAGGTGGTGAATCTTCAAATTGAGACAAGGGGGGTGTCAAGAGTTTAGATTTGTATGTTATTCTTATTGAGGTGTCCTTAGATTGATGTAATAAACTTACTTTTGGGTATTTTAGATAATCTTGACTTGACTAAGAATTAGAGGAAGGAGCTAGAGAATACTGAGTCTCGGTTGAAAGGGTTAGCGTTAAAAACTAAAAAGTAAATTGAAAAGATTAAAATGAGAAAGCCTACGATTTTATTGTTTTTTTTCTTTTTGGGTCATGGATCATGTGATTTTCGGGGCTGAAGCTTGTAATTTTTATGTTGATAGGGGGCAGTTGATTTCTTAAGGTCACGAGAGTTCTTTAAGGATTTCGGATCCTAGGAGTTTGGTTATGATTTTGTTTAGCGGGAGTTTGCTGGGGTGCGTGTGTTTTGTGGGAGTTAGTTCGGGTGAATAGTTCCAGTATCCATATGAAGCGAAGATTTATGGATTCTACTTATTTTTAATAAAATTTTATCTTGCCATTCAAGAAAAAAAAATGTAAGCATACTTAACCAGTACAGTGCTGTTATATATTATTCAGAAGATGTATATATATGCTGAAATAGTAGCTTAGTTTGCAACTAGCATTTTCAATCATTGGTTTTGCTCTGTTATTTTGTCATTATAATGACCATTTTTTTCATTGTGGTGATCCTTTTATCTAGAACCAATAATATTTATTTAATTAATAATCACATGAATGAATTCTTTTAGAAATTAATTAATTTTTTATGGATTTTCTTCTGCGCACCTAGCCAAGAAAAGGAAAAATAAAAAAGAGATACCAATTTTTTTAAACAAAATATTTTAAAAAGATACTTTGTGGACTTCTTAACTATAAAATTTAGTTGGTATGAGGTTAAAAGGCCCACGCGTTGCAACGGAAATATAATATCACAATATTAAGAAAAATAATAATAAAAAAAAGTAATAAAAATAGTTTAGGGCCGAAAGAGAAAATGTAAAAACCTTATGTATTAAAAGTTTAATAATTAACTTAGACAAAGTTAAAGGAAAAAAAGCTCTATTTCACTAAAAAAAATAAATAAACTAGGATGACCAATGTTTTAGTTTAGAAAACAACACACCATAAAAAAAAAAAAAAGCCAAGAGATTAAACAAAAACACTAAAATTAAGTAGTTACTAAGTTTAGGGTCCAAAATATCAAATTGATCAAAATCATAGCCTAATATGAGAAACGGAAACAATACAGGGACTGGAAATGCGTTTCGCCAAAAAGAAACGTGAAACAAAATGAAAGTGGAAGAATTTCAAGAAAGGCCCTTAAAAAGCTACTTTATTTTGAAAAGCTAACCAAACTTCTAAACAAAGCAATCACATAAAAAAAAAATGTTCATGCGAACCAGTCCAAAACGAAGAGATAAAACTGGAAAGACACTATTTTTTACTGTTCAAATGAACAATAACCCAAAAACGGGTTTTAGTTAAAACGAGGTATGGAAGACCCGCGCGTTGCGGCGATAATATAATGTCACAATATTAAATAAAATAATAATGAAGAAAAATAATAAAAATAATTTGGGGACCAAGAGAGAAAATGTAAAAACTTTAGCCATTAAGAATTTAACAATTGACTTAGGAAAGTTAAGAAAAAAAAAGTCTTATTTCACTAAATAAATAAATAAACCACGGTAACCAATATTTTAATTTAGAAAATAAAACATAAAAAAAAAAAGAAGCAAGAGATTAAACAAAAACACTATAATTTATTAAACTCAGGGTCTAATATCAGAAACAGAAATAATATAGAGACTGGAAATGTGTTTCACAAAAAAGAAAAAATGAAAGTAGGAGAATAGCGAGATCGACCCTCAAAAAGATATTCTCATTCAAAAATTTCACCAACCTTCCAAAAGAAGCAACTCAACCCAACATAAAAAAAGGAAAAAAGGAAAGGACAAGCAACAAAGCAGGTCACAACCCAGCCCAACACCGAAGGGTAAAAGCAGAAAGAAACTATAGTTTACTGTAGATAAAACAATGGTTAAAATATAGAGAATTTTTTTAGGCACACTTTGTAGCAAAACATTTTTTTAATATAAATTTTGACATTAAAACAAATGCCAATAATAAATAATTAAAAAATTCTCATTCATGAATGGATGTTAATCAATTAAATTTTGCTTCATTTTAATTTTAGGTTGGGTTTTCTTTATGTTATGTTCTTATTATTAAAATGATTAATTGTGATCAAAACATAATTCTATAAAACATAACACTATATGTGCTTCGAAATGATAAATATTTTTTGTCATAAAAAAATAATTCACTAAAAAGTTTCATCTCTTATTAATTTAAATTTCAATTTTTAATATCGATAAGAAATTTATTTAGTAAAATTCACTCAAAAGATTTAGAGTTTAATAAAGTAATTTGATCCATCGATTCATAATTGTTAAAATTAAAAATGAATATGAAACATAACATTGTACATGTTTTGAAATGATGGATAAAATTTTTCATTAAAAATTAATTCACTAACAAATTTTATCTCCTATTAACTGAAATTTTCATTTTTAATATTTTTTATAAATTTATTTAGAAAAATTCATCTTCAATTTATTTATATTTTTTTAACCTTTATTAAGTCAATTATTAAAACCTTAATGTCAAAAGTTATTTCTTCAAGCTAAAGAAATAAACCATAATTACCAAGATTTTGTTTAGAAGACAATAAATAAAAAAATAACAAAAAAATTGGAGATAAAGAGAACAAATTATGTTTACCAATGTCTTTCATTAGAAAATAGTACATAAAACAACAATAAAAAAAAAGCTTGGGATGAAGAGAGTAAATAGAAGTGGTAGATTAATAGTTATAAAATTTGGGGACGAAAATATAACACTGATGTAAATTTAAGCATAAAATTGAAGCATTAGAAAGTTAAGGACTGAAATCGTGTTTTCACCGAAACAACACATGAAACAGATTGAAAGCGTAAAATGGCAACACAGATCCTCAGGAAATTCATCGCCTTGCAAAAAGAGGATCAAACTCTAAAAAAAGCAAATTGTATAAAAAAAAAAACAACGAACACAAAAAAAAACTGATAAGGGGCAAAACGGTAAAAGGCACTGTTTTTATTACTGTTCATTTGAATAGTAGCCAAACACGGCTTTTAGTATATAGTATAATATGAGTTGATAAATAATTATTATATAACAAGTTATTACCAATAATTTATTTTTAACAATCATTGGCTCCTACAGCATAAGTTGCCAAATTTAGAAATAGTAAATTTCATAAATGGTTCCTATCCTTTAGTCATTTTTTCTTTTTTGTCCCTAACCTATTGAATGTTCTATTTTAGTCCTAAACCTGAGTAAAAATATTTCACTTTATTTTTAAATCTATTGAAAATGTTTTATTTTGGTTCTAATTAGATGAAATTTGTTAACTCAAAGTATTTTTCTGATAAAAACTTTTTAGATCATAATTTAAACTATCCGGTAACTATCTTACAATAAATTTAATCTATATAATAATTTTTTTACAATTAATAAAAAATTCAAATCATCATGTTTTCACTCTGTAAATTGAACTTATTTCATTCAGAAAGAAACAACTATTAATTTAAATTTTCTATTTACTGTCAAAAAATATCAAACTATTTAAATTTACTGAAATATAGTTACCAAATATTTAAATTAGAATTTAAAAGCTTTTCTTAGACAATTATTATGAGTTAATAAATTTCATCTAGTGAAGGACCAAAATGAAATAATTTTAATAGATTTAGGACCAAAACAGAACATTCAATAGGTTAGGGACTAAAAGAAAACAATGACTAAATATTATGGATCATTTATGTAATTTACTCAATTTAGAAATCCATTTTTTAAAAATCATTTGAAAATGAGGTCTTTAATCCTGGTATGTGGCGTTGTTATTCAGCTAGACCCTGCACAGAGATTTCCGAAGAATTGTTTTGTGGTACGTTTTACCATGGCAGGAGACAGTTTCCAGCCCAATAAACCAAGGATAAGCAGAACTGCGAAAAATCAAACTCCGGAAATCAACAGGAAAGATTAACTGTGATATAGTCCAAGAACACACAATGAACTCATAGGCTCTAGCCAACTTTTCAACTTAGCTTCAGGCCCCGAGCACCAGAGTTCTAGGAGGCATTCTCCAGGACTTTCCCACACAAATAAATCTTTTCTGAAGATCATTTGAAAAACCCTTTTAAAAGCATATTTTGAAAAACATATTACTGGACTATCCGGACGTATCACCAGGGATCGAAACCGGTAGATTACAATAATTATGATTGAAGGCAGAGGACGACTTGAAGAGAGGATCCACAGAGTGGTAACTCCTAAGTCATCATTTGCCTTTAAGCTTAATTATTATAAGCTTGAAGATGATCTGAACCTGAGAGGATCCACCGAGATGGCAACTCAGATTATCGGATAGAGTTGAGAGACTAAGAACCTCTGCCTCACCCTTTAGCCAGAATTTTTAGTGAGAGATAGAGAACATAGAGAGAGGATATAAGAAAGGAGGTCTATCTTTTTTCCTCGATATCTTACAAGAGAACTAAAGCCTCCTTATATAGGCGGAGGAAGGAGGAAACAAACAAACTTAGTAATGTAAGGGCTTACATCAAAAACTAATAATACTCGACCGGAAGTGACAGGCCACTAATCGGGAATCTTACTATTACAAGCACTAACAGGCAAGCTGTAAAACACCAGTTCCTGTCTCTGAAGGCAGGTTCTGGAAAGGCATACGGGTTCAGAGGCCAGTTGTGATTTGAATCCTCTGAGTCACTCTGAGTCTGCCTTTCGCGCCAAAAATACGGATCATCAATACGAGGATCATCCATGGATGGATCGTCAGGGTCTGGGCCATTGAGGCGCTTCCAGTGAATGCAAATGAATCCGCAACCGCAGTCAGGCATGATGAGACGTTCGGCTGTCTGGGTCAACGGAAGATCTTCGTCTTCTTCAATAGTCAGAGGAGAAGAGGGTGCCGGAGCAGGGCAATTAATCTGATCAAAAGCCTTCTGGGTTGCTATGGCTCTTTCTCGTCGTTCTTTGACACGGCGGAGACACTGAGAATCATCAAAAGACTGGAGAGCTTCATGGATCATTTCTTGGTAATCCATCGGGTAGGACGGCCATTCAGGAGAGTCATGGGGCCAAAGCTTCATTGAGAACAGAGAATGGTTGTACCGATAAGCATCACGAAGGAAAGCACGATAATCAGCAAGGCGTTGCCATGGGACCCGAGCGAGGTTGAAGTCTAGGTTTTTATAATGATGGTAGGAAGGAGAAGGGATGAACTTGAGACCGGAGGAAGATTTAGTAAAGGTAATAGGCCTATGAAAGAAATAAATAACATGACCAACTCCAAAATTCATAGAGGAATTGGCGGGAGAAATATTATTTAACTGGTAGCCTATTCAGCGGTCAGGGATAGTAGGGTTGAGGACTTTATAGGACCTGTGAAGGTTGTCGATCCATGTGCAGATGGGATCAAACCATGGGAGGAAAACAGGGAGGTCAGAAAAGAAATCAGAATGGAAGTTTTGGGAGTAGGAAAGGAGCTGGTGGAGCTGGGGAATATTAAAAATAATACCTATGGTATGAACAGAGCATAGGTACCAGAAGAAGCAGAGGGCTAATGGGGGGAAAATGAAGATGTCTGGGATGGAGAAAAGATGAGCAAAGGGAAACTGGGGATGAATCTCAACAGGTTTAACAAGGCAGTCATCGAAACCATACCTCTCAATGAGGGAGACATGGTAGTGGAGGACTCGGTGTCTCTGGGTGAAAGTGAAGGACTGATGTTCATATCTTTCAACATCAACCGGGAGATTTTCATCCTTGTTAAAAACTGGGGGATTAGAGGAAGAGGAGGAAGAGGCCATTTTAGATTTTGAGTTTTGGAGGCTTTGGTCGTTTAAGGAAAGATTTTGAAGTCTGCTCAGGATATCGGCAAGAGTGTTGGAGGTGCCCTTTATATGCTTTACGTCGAAGTTGAAGCGGATGAACCATTGTTGCCAGCGAAGCAACAGGGCATTTGGAAGTTGTTTCTGCCTGTAGTTCAGCATATGGGGAAATGCTGACATGTCCATCTCTACAAGGAAATGATGACCAATGAGGTGGAACTGAAACTTTTCAATCCCGCGTTTGACGGCCAAGATTTCTTTGTAGGTGGAGTGGTAGTGCTTTTCTAACTCCTTGAACTATCCACTGTTGTAGCAGCACACGTGTCGAACACCATTGGATTCTTCAAGGATGACCGCTCCCCAATATTCATCTGAGGCGTCCGTCTAGAGTATCCTTTTTCCTTTGTCGGGAATCTTGAGTGGTGGCAAATTATGAACCACTTCTTTAAGTTTGAGGATAGCTCATTGGTGCAGGTTGGACCAAGGCGGCAAATCCTTTCTGAGGTACACGTGTAAAGGATGGAGAATGGAGGGCAGCTTCGGGATGAACTTGCGGATGTAGTTGACAAGGCCAAGAATTTGCTGGACTTGTCGTCTCGTGAGATTATCATCCGGGAAGTTCATGATCTTGGTGGCAATATGAAGCTAAGGATGGTACTTGCTATCTTTGATTTGAACATCGCGGAATTCGATAGAAGTCTGTCCAAGGATCATCTTGCTCTGGGAGAGCATTACTCCATTATCTTTAACAATCTGGGCAAACTGGGCTAATAACTTCAAATGGGTACCTGTACAAGGAGAAAACAATAAAATATCATCAATATAAACAAGGGCCGACTGCAGTATCGGCTCGAAGATTTGGATCATGGCCTTCTGGAACAATGAGGGTGCCGTCTTTAGACCAAAAAGAAGTACTGTCCATTGGTAATGGTGGTCTGGGATGCAGAAGGCAGTTTTGTATTTGTCTGGAGGAGAGATTGATAATTGCTAGAAGCCGGATTTGAGGTCAAACTTGGAGAAGACCTTGGCATTTGTTAGATTGGCGAAGAGAGTGTTTTTCCATGGTAATGGAAACTTGATGTCAGCAATGAATTCGTTCAAGGGCTTGTAGTCAATGATAAGCCTAGGCTTCTTTCTTTTTTGCTCTGAGTGTTTATTGATGTAGAAGGCCTAGCAGGCCCATGAAGAAGTTGTGGGTTTAATGAGGTTTTAGGCCTTGAGATCTTGTAGCTCTTGGATCGCCATTCTCTTCTCTTCTGGACTCATACTCGAATGGGTTGCTTTAGTTGGGTTGACATCCCCATTCTTCCTGAAAGGAATTTCGATGAAGAACTTAGGATTCTTCCATAGAGGAAGAGGATGCTTCTGTTCAAACTCAGCATGAGACTCAGCACAGGATTGTTGGATCAAGGCTTGCATAATGGATCCATATACTGGGTCCCTTTCAGACTGGATTTGACTTGCTAAGAGAGCTTCTCCCTCAGTTGAGTAGAGTCATGGGGTAGACGTCCAGGGAAGGAAAAACTTGTGTAGTTGCAGACCTTTATCAGTCCATCTTTGAGCTGATAACTTCTTGATAATGTCAAAACCAAGGATCATGTCTCTGCCATGGTTATAACCAAATACAGTAGTAACTACGTACTTTGTAGGAGAGAACTTGATCCGAATTGGTTTGCTTATCTGGGTAACATAAAATGCACCATTTGTAGCTCTGAATCTTTCATTGCAGGGTTGCCACATTCTGTCTGGAAGGAGTGATGGATTGACAATGGTGTTTGTAGCACCAATATAAAAAAGGGCAATCACTGGGATTGGCTTTGCATACTTATCTAAGAGAATATTGACCTTGGCTTGAGGAATTATTTGAGCAGCAAACAGGGAGGTCTGTAAGGGGGACATCTGCATCGCGTAGATCGAAGCTTGCTCTGGATCAGAATCAAACTCTGAAGAGTAGGCTTCAATAGCAAAGAGGCCAGATGCCTCATCTTTTGTTTCAGAGAAAATGGATTTCATATCATCATTGGAGAGATCAGCTCCAGTGACCTAGGAGATGGTGTGCGCCATTTTCTTCTTAGATTTGTTGTTCTTCTTAGGACAATCTTTAGCGAAATGTCCTGGTTGGCGATAGATAAAACAACGTTTAAATTTGCCACTATTCTTCTTCTATCGAAAAAATCTTTTCTTTTTTTTTTTGAATCGTCGAGGGCGATCAGGAGAATAGACTTTGCGTCTGTGGTGCTTCTTCCGAGGGGTACTGCAGTTGCAAGTGCCTTTGTCTTTGCACTTGATTGTTAACTCTGGTTGTTGGCAGGCTTTGCCAAACACACTTTGAGGTTGATTGAAGTCCTTGAAAAAAGATTGTGTGTTGCATAGCTTCCTGAGAGCTATCATGACAACTTGGTGGAGTTTGCCAAAAGAGTAATCTTTAACGGATTGACCACTTTGTTGTATGATGCGAAGAGTTTCCTGGCCAATTGTGTCTGGCATAAAATTTAAGTATGCTTGCTTCAGATTGTTGTCAGCTTCATATGGGTGGCTCCTTCTCTTTGGAGTTGTGGATTTAGCGAAGGGGGATGCCAAACAAGAGCTATGTTTATTGGCGGAGGATCTTCATCCATATGAACATACGGTTGTGGAGGAGGAGCAGGTGGTGGTCCTGGCAGTGGAGCCGAAGGTGGTTGTTGCTGAGGCTGAGGAGGAGGTTGTTGAGTTCCAGCATCTGTAGTTGTGGATTCTGCAAGTTGGGCATGGCTGGTGGCTCCTTGGGCCATGTAAACTTGAGCTTCAGAAGAAGAGGTTGAAAATGTATCATCTTCTTCATATTCACTTGAAGACGAAGAGCTCAAGTCTTCTAAGGCAGCATAAACAGCAGGCGTGCTAGGTTGTTGGATTTATTGGTCAAGAAATCCAATAATAGGATTGGATTGGACCATCCATGTCTGGTGAGGGGTTTTTTTGGATTTTTATAGGTTTTTGAGGATAAGCTGGGCCTTTTTGTTTTTGGTCTGGAAGGGATTGGGATGCTTGGGCAGGAGTGTGACTGGACCAAGTAGGTGTACTGGGCCATGAAGGCTGAGGCCTAGTGGGCTGATAAGCTGGTTGAGAGATAAGAGTAGGAAGAGGCTTCAATATGTTTCGGGAAGGAGGAGGCGGTTGATAGACCGGGCTTGGAGTTGGTTTAAATGGGTCAGCAGTTTGGAATATGGTGGAAAAGGACTCAGGATATCTGGGCTATTGCTGTTAAGCCTGTAGATGCCTGAGCTGTTCCTTTAGGTGTTGGATCTCCTGTTCCTGGGCCGTAGAGTTCTCATGTCTGGCTATAAGGCCAAGAATTTCATGGTGGAGATAGTTGATCCGTTGCTGACACTGTGTTAACGGATCCATGATCATCTGATGCATCTTTTGCTCAAATCTGGTCTGATTCTGTTCAATTATGCTGAGAACTTTATTTTGGGATACCATGTTCTCAAATTGCCAATTAAGGACTTGTTCAGCAGCAGTATTTTTCCTTCGTCTTCCTTCTGAATCAACTGTTAAAGGTTGGGGCACCTTCCAGGCATGCTTTGTTGATGTAGAAGGATCATTGAATGGAAGATGGGGAAAATCCTCAGGTTGTCCTTCGAACATATGAATCTCAAGAGTGAAACAAGGAGGTTGTTCCTTCCTGAGTTGTTTAATAGCCTTCTTATAATAAGGATGACATGGTATCATAACTTCTGGAGAATGAGGTGGAAGTTCGAATGGTTCAGCAGGAGTTGTGAAGATGTCATCCGCAGTTGCTTCTTTCTGGGAGTAGAATACATAATAGTCATACGTGCCAGAAGGTTTTCAAGTAATCCAACTTCGGGATCACCTTGGTTGTAGCGTTGTTCAAGATGCTGAGAAGACTTCTTTTTGGACTTCTTCTTCTTCATCTTCTTGGTAGTTTCATCATCATCATAGGGAGATCGGTAGCAGTCTGGGCAATCACAAACATTAAAATATTTGTGATCCTTCTTATCTTGAAAGGAGTAAACTGGATTACCTAGAGAGTCAAAAGACTCAATCGGTATTTGTAAGTACTCCTTAAGCTCCCGGATGAAAGTAAGGACTGCAGGAGTGGAGAAGACATCAGTGTCTTCTGATGGTTCTTCTTTTTGGAAGAAGATTTTCGTCTGACCATTTCCTCTGTCAAGGAAAATGGGTTTCTTAGACTGAACTGGCTCTGTCTGCTGATGTAAAGATTCGTAGGCAGAAATCTAAAAGGCAGGAATCAGTCGTTGAAGTTCTTCACGAGGTATTTGCTGAAGGACATAGGTCTCATTCGGAACATGGGTTGTATCTACCGAGAGATACAGGGCATCATTGTTCATGTTCGGTATAGAGAAGTCAAGAGCATCGTTCTGGACTTTGTACGCCATCTGATAGTGTAGAGTAGATGCCAGTGTAGTTGAGACTTATTCTGCACGAGTTATCTGGATCTGGATCTTCAGAGCTGATAAGAGATGCGGATCTTAAAGAGCCATACAGAAATTGGGGAAGAATGTCATCAGGATTGTACCAGCATTGAGTGTAGTCTCAATCGTGCCAATATAGGCATGCTTGTACTTCTTGTATCTAGAATCGAGCAAAGCAAGACGGGCAGTGACTGGTAATCCTTTTCTTCCATGGTAGGTGAGAGCAAGATGAACAGTGCCAAAGTGGAGATGGGTGTATCCTTCAGCAGTCCATTGGCGAGGAAAATGAGGAGGGATTTCCAGCGTGACATACTGTTCTTTGGACGTTGCAGGAAGAGTATGTTGGTCAAACTTTGTAGCTTGGACATACTCCTTGACATGCTTCTGAGAGGGGGAAACAATATTTTTTACTGTTCGGGTGAGAGAATGAGTGGGTTTAGTAAATGCTTTGTAGGGGTTGATGAGAGGAAGATCAGTAAGAGGGATTTTCTCATCATTAGAAAGGGATCAGCAACGGATCAACTATCTCCACCATGCAATTCTTGGCCTTATAGCCAGACATAAGAACTCTACGGCCCAGGAACATGAGATCCAACACCTAAAGGAACAGCTCAGGCATCTACAGGCCCAACAGCAACAGCCCAGATATCCTGAGTCCTTTTCCACCATATTCCAAACTGCTGACCCATTTAAACCAACTCTAAGCCCGGTCTATCAACCGCCTCCTCTTTCCCGAAACATATTTAAGCCTTTCCCTACTCTTATCTCTCAACCAGCTTATCAGCCCACTAGGCCTCAGCCTTCATGGCCCAGTACACCTACTTGGTCTAGTCACACTCCTGCCCAAGCATCCCAATCCCTTCCAGACCAAAAACAAAAAGGCCCAGCTTATCCTTAAAAACCTATAAAAATCCAAGAACCCCCTCACCAGACGTGGATGGTCTAGTCCAATCCTATTATTGGATTTCTTGACCAACAAATCCAACAACCTAGCACGCCTGCTGTTTATGCTGCCTTAGAAGACTTAAGCTCTTCCTCTTCAAGTGAATATGAAGAAGATGATACATTTTCAACCTCTTCTTCTGAAGCTCAAGTTTACATGGCCTATGGAGCCACCAGCCATGCCCAACCTGCAGAATCTACAACTACAGATGCTGGAACTCAACAACCTCCTCCTCAGCCTCTGCAACAACCACCTCCAGCTCCACTGCCAGGACCACCACCTGCTCCTCCTCCACAACCCTATATTCATATGGATGAAGATCCTCCGCCAATAAACATAGCTCCTGTTTGGCATCCGCATTCGCTGAATGTTACTCTCTCTCTTGAAGGGATCCCAACAGCAAAATGGCATGAGAAATTCTTGGAATTCCATGCCTGGTGTCTCACGCAACTCCAAAGAGAAGGAGCCACCCATTTGAAGGTCAATTATGGCTTCATCGCTGGAATGTCTGGTATCCTTAAACACTGGTTTATGAGCATTGGAGAATACCGCCAGTTAGAACTAGCCCAGACACCAACAACAACAGAATTCATCTTCAAGCTATACAAAGAATTCATTGGTGAACCAAAAGCTCTCATTAATGTAGCCAGAGAAGAATTCTTCAAGATGAAGTGCTGCTCTTATAACCGAAAAGATTTGGAAAATCACTATGAAAGTATGCTTAAGCGCTTCTACCTCATTTGCACTGGATATGAAGCTGACAACAATCTGAAGCAAGCATACTTAAATTATGTGCCAGACACAATTGGCCAGGAAGCTCTTCGCATCATACAACAAAATGGTCAGTCCCTTAAAGATTACTCTTTTGGCAAACTCCACCAAGTTGTCATGATAGCTCTCAAGAAGCTATGCAACACACACTCTTTTTTCAAGGACTTCAATCAATCTCAAAGTGTGTTTGACAAAGCTTGCCAACAACCGGAGTTAACAATCAAGTGCAAAGACAAAGGCACTTGCAACTGCAGTACCCCTCTGAAGAAGCACCATAGACGCAAAGTCTATTCTCCTGATCGCCCTCGACGATTCAGAAGAAAGAAGAAAAGATTCTTCCAATACAAGAAGAATAATGGAAAATTTAAACGTTGTTTTATCTGCCGCCAACCAGGACATTTCGCTAAAGATTGTCCTAAGAAGAACAACAAATCTAAGAAGAAAATGGCACACACCATCTCCCAGGTCACTAGAGCTGATCTCTCCAATGATGATATGGAATCCATTTTCTCTGAAACAGAAGATGAGGCATCTGGCCTCTTTGTTATTGAAGCCTACTCTTCAGAGTCTGGTTCTGATCCAGAGCAAGCTTCGATCTACACGATGAAGATGTCCCCCTTGCAGACCTCCTTGTTTGCTGCTCAAATAATTCCTCAAGCTAAGGTCAATATTCTCCTAGATAAGTATGCAAAGCCAATCCCAGTGACTGCCCTTTTTGATACTGGTGCTACAAACATCATTGTCAATCCATCACTCCTTCCAAACAGAATGTGGCGACCCTGCAATGAAAGATTCAGAGCTGCAAACGGTGCCTTCTATGTTACCCAGATAAACAAACCAATTTGGATCAAGTTCTCTCCTACAAAGTACGTAGTTATTACTGTATTTGGTTATAACCATGGCAGAGACATGATCCTTGGTTTTGACATTATCAAGAAGTTATCAGTTCAAAGATGGACTGATAAAGGTCTGCAACTACACAAGTTTTTCCTTCCCTGGACGTCTACCCCACGACTCTACTCAACTGAAGGAGAAGTTCTCTCAGCAAGTCAAATCTAGTCTGAAAGTGACCCAGTATATGAATCCATTATGCAAGCCTTAATCCAACAATCTTGTGCTGAGTCTCATGCTGAGTTCGAACAGAAGCATCCTCTTCCTCTATGGAAGAATCCTAAGTTCTTCATCGAAATTCCTTTCAAGAAGAATGAGGATGTCAACCCAACTAAAGCAACCCATTCGGGTATGAGTCTAGAAGAGAAGAGAATGGCGATCCAACAGCTACAAGATCTCAAGGCCCAAAACCTCATTGAACCCACAACCTCTTCGTGGGCCTGCCAGGCCTTCTACGTCAACAAACACTTAGAGAAAAAAAGAAAGAAGCCCAGGCTTGTCATTGACTACAAGCCCTTGAACGAATACATTGCTGACGTCAAGTTTCCGTTACCACGGAAAAACACTCTTTTCGCCAATCTGACAAATGCCAAGGTCTTCTCCAAGTTTGACCTCAAATCCGATTTCTGGCAATTATCAATCTCTCTTCCAGACAAATACAAAACTGCCTTCTGCATCCCAGACCACCATTACCAATGGACGATGCTTCCTTTTGGTCTAAAGACAGCACCCTCATTGTTCCAGAAGGCTATGATCCAAATCTTCGAGCCGATACTGCAATCGGCCCTTATTTATATTGACAATATTTTATTATTTTTTCCTTGTACAGGTACCCATTTGAAGTTATTAGCCCAGTTTGCCCAGATTGTTAAAGATAACGAAGTAATGCTCTCCCAAAGAAATATGGTCCTTGGACAGACTTCTATCGAATTCCTTGGAGTTCAAATCAAAGTAGCAAGTACCATCCTCAGCCTTATATTGCCACCAAGATCATGAACTTCCCGAACGATAGTCTCACGAGACGACAAGTCCAGCAAATTCTTGGCCTTGTCAACTACATCCGCGAGTTCATCCCGAACCTGTCCTACATTCTCCATCCTTTACACGTGTACCTCAGAAAGGATTTGCCGCCCTGGTCCGACCTGCACCAACGAGCTATCCTCAAACTTAAAGAAGTGGTTCAAAATTTGCCACCACTCAAGATTCCCGACAAAGGAAAAAGGATACTCCAGACGGACGCCTCAGATGAATATTGGGGAGCGGTCCTTCTTGAAGAATCCAATGATTTTCGACACGTGTGCTGCTACAATAGTGGAGAGTTCAAGGAGTCAGAAAAGCACTACCACTCCACCTACAAAGAAATCTTGGCCGTCAAACGCGGGATTGAAAAGTTTCAGTTCCACCTCATTGGTCATCACTTCCTTGTAGAGATGGACATGTCAGCATTTCCCCGCATGCTGAACTACAGGCATAAACAACTTCCAAATGCTCTGCTACTTCACTGGCAACAATGGTTCGTCCGCTTCAGCTTTGACGTAAAGCATATAAAGGGCACCTCCAACACTCTTGCCGATATCCTGAGTAGACCTTTAAAATCTTTCCTTAAACCACCAAAGCCTCCGAAACTCAAAATCTAAAATGGCCTCTTCCTCCTCTTCCTCTAATTCCCAGTTTTTAACAAGGATGAAAATCTCCCGATTGATGTTGAAAGATATGAACATTAGTCCTTCACTTTCACCCAGAGACAGCGAGTCTTCCACTACCATGTCTCCCTCATTGAGAGGTATGGTTTCGATGACTGCCCTGTTAAACCTGTTGGGATTCATCCCCAGTTTCCCTTTGCTTATCTTCTCTCCATCCCAGATGTCTTCACTTTCCCTCCATTAGCCTTCTGCTTCTTTTGGTACCTATGCTCTGTTCATACCATAGATATTATTTTTAATATTCCCCAGCTCCACCAGCTCCTTTCCTACTCCCAAAACTTCCATTCTGATTTCTCTTCTGACCTCCTTGTTTTCCTCTCCTTGTTTGATCCTATCTGCACATGGATCGACAACCTTCACAGGTCCTATAAAGCCCTCAACCCTGCTATCCCTGACCGCCGAATAGGCTACCAGTTAAATAATATTTCTCCCGCCAATTCCTCTATAAATTTTGGAGTTAGTCATGTTATTTATTTCTTTCATAGGCCTATTACCTTTACTAAATCTTCATCTGGTCTCAAGTTCATCCCTTCTCCTTCCTACCACCATTATAAAAACCTAGACTTCAACCTCGCTTGGGTCTCATGGCAACACCCTGCTGATTATCGTGCTTTCCTTCATGATGCTTATTGGTACAACCATTCTCTGTTCTCAATGGAGCTTTGGCCCCATGACTCTCCTGAATGGCCGTCCTGCCCGATGGATTACCAAGAAATGATCTATGAAGCTCTCCAGTCTTTTGATGATCTTCAGCATCTTCGCCGTGCCAAAGAACGACGAGAAAGAGCCATAACAACCTAGAAGGCTCTTGATCAGATTAACTGCCTTGCTCCGGCACCCTCTTCTCCTCTGACTGTTGAAGAAGACAAAGATCTTTCGTTGACCCAGATAGCCAAACGTCTCATCATGCCTGACTGCGGTTGCGGATTCATTTGCATTCACTGGAAGTGCCTCAATGGCCCAAACCCTGACGATCCATCCATGGATGATCCCCGTATCGATGGTCCGTATTTTTGGCGCGAAAGGCAGACTCAGAGTGACTCAGAGGATTCAAATCACAACTGGCCTCTAGACCCGTATGCCTTTCTAGAACCTGCCTTCAGAGACAGGAACTGGTGTTTTACAGCTGGCCTGTTAGTGCTTGTAATAGTAAGATTCTCGGTTAGTAGCTTGTCACTTTCGGTCGAGTATTATTAGTTTTTGACGTAAGCCCTTATGTCACTAAGTTTGTTTGTTTCCTCCTTCCTCCGCCTATATAAGGAGGCTTCAGTTCTCTTGTAAGATATCGAGGAAAAAAGATAGACCTCATTTCTTATATCTTCTCTCTATGTTCTGTATCTCTCACTAAAAATTCTAGCTAAACGGTGAGGCAGAGGTTCTTAGTCTCTCAACTCTATCCGATAATCTGAGTTGCCACCTCGGTGGATCCTCTCAGGTTCAGATCATCTTCAAGCTTATAATAATTAAGCTTGAAGGCAAATGATGACTTAGGAGTTGACACTCTATGGATCCTCTCTTTAAGTCATCCTCTACCTTCAATCATAATTATTGTAATCTACCAGTTTCGATCCCCAGTGATATGTTCGGATAGTCCAGTAATATGTTTTTCAAAATATGCTTTTAAAAAGGTTTTTCAAATGATCTTCAGAAAAGATTTATTTGTGTGGGAAAGTCCTGGAGAATGACTTCTAGAACTCTGGTGCTTGGGGCCTGAAGCTAAGTTGAAAAGTTGGCTAGAGCTTATGAGTTCATTGTGTGTTCTTGGACTATATCACAGTTAATCTTTCCTGTTGATTTCCTGAGTCTGCTTTTTCGCAGTTCTGTTTATCATTGGTATATTGGGCTGGAAACTGTCTCGTGCCACGGTAAAACGTACCACAGAGCAATTCTTCAAAAATCTCTATGGAGGGTCTGGCTGAATAACAACGTCACGTACCAGGATTAAAGACCTCATTTTCAAATGATTTTTAAAAAATGGATTACTAGGCTACCTCGGAACCCATTTTTGGCAAAGGCTTACCTAATGCGGCATGTCTCCTTTCTACGTATGCGGGAAAGGTTACTTAATGCATACTAGGGATGTGGTTGGGTTGGACAATCCTTTTTAAGGGTTCAACTGAAAGTTTTCAAAAATCTAAAGGGGAAGCATACGTTTGCTTAAACCTTGAGGGTTAAGTATGATTTTAAAATTACATTTAACAATTTTTTATTTAATGGGAAAATTAAATATTTATCCTGTTTAGATGTTAAATTGGAATAATTTTAGATTAAAATTATTATAATTTTATTCTAGAGTAGTAAAATCCAAAGTAGGCAATAGACATTGCCAATATGAATATGATTTCATTCAACTCCCCTAGAACCAAAGGTTTGATAGTGATATCTCACGTGTTGTTTGTTTATATATATAATAAAATAAAAAACATTGATTGTAATTTTTCTAGTACATTTTTATCTGTAGTGTAATAATTATCATCATAATTTTTCTAATATAAATAAAATATATACAACATACATTGATATATTATATAAAACAAGAAAAATGGAATACATAAATAATTCAAATTTTATTCAACATAAAACTAATTTATTAATGCACGAGAAAAAAATGAATGCTCTAATAACATATGTATTTTTTTTTGTCATTGTAATTGTATACATGTATATATATGGTAAATTAATGAACATGACCTAAAATGAAATAAGAAAAATCATTTTTTTTCATTTTAATCCATGTACAATATACTGCAGTAAACCACTACATTGAAAAAAAGTACAAAAGTTGTAGCTATGTGAAATTGCGCAAAATTCTGCATTTAACTGTTGTATGGTAAATTTATAAAATATACTAACATGTGAACCGCATTTCGTTTATCTACCGTAGGCAGTTACCGCACAATAAACTACAGTAAACTGCTTAATATTTGATAGGGTAAATAACGATAGTTCTCCTTAAACTATGTTCATGTTGCTTAATCATCCTGAAATTATCAAGTGTTAAACCAATCATCCTCAAACTATTTAATTGTTGCACTTTCATCCTACCGTCAACTAAATCATTAAATATGGATGAAAAAATGATATGGCTACTGATGTGACATTGAAAAATGACGTAGTTATTGATGTGACACCACTTTTCCATCAATCTTTAATGGTTTAATGGACGATAGGATGAAAGTGTAATAATTAAATAGTTTGAGAATGATTAGTGCAATACCTGAAAGTTTCAGGATAATTGAGCAACATGGGCATAGCTTAGGGACAACTAGTGATATTTACCCTATTCAACTAGCAATGACTTTTATCGAAATATGTAAAAAAAAGTTTATTAGGGAAGGAAGATTATTACCCCATTCTAATTCATTCTACTTAAGGGAAGGTATATTATTGGCTCAATTGAAGTTTATTGTAGTCCTTGGAAATCATAAGAGACTGAATGAAGAAATTCAACTTAAATATTTTGAAGCGAAATGTCAGATTTTGAACCTAACTTAAATCAATCTTTATTCTTGTTATGCAAGGTAAGTATAGCTAGAAGAGGAATGACGATCTGGAATGATTGTTTTTGCAAATTAATGAAGTGCTTATATAAACATTAGCTTAATTAGCATGTTTTTCAACTGCAATTAGGCAACAACTTACATGAATAAAATAAATATTTATCTTTAGCTCCTGTTGTGTGGTTCTGTTTCTCCATTTCTACATAGGGATGTCAATTGGAATTCAGCCCAATGAGATCCAATTACATCCTACCCCACGGGGCAAGCCCTTTTCTTGCAATTGAATGAGTCTAGGGTGGATATGGGTTTTTTTATTTTTACACATTGAAGCACTTTTGATAATTAATTGTCAAATTTATGTATTAAGCCTAGATATATATGTCATATATTAATATTATGGATCATCTAACTTAAATATTTGTTTTTTGTTGAACTTATGTTGACCATTAAGCCTTGACTTCTAGTATTGCTAGTATAAGTATATTATTGATAGTATTACTTTCATGATTTGGTTATTCTGTGTTATTAGACTACTTGTAATTATTCATGATGTGGTATTTTTCTTTGAAATTTTTTCAAATACTTGTGATTACAGAAGTGTTTTGGGTGAATAGATTTTATCCGACCAATTTTACTAAAAAAAATGAGTATGATATAAATGTAAAAATTATGTATTCAACATGTGATGAGTAAGATACAAATAAGACATCTAACATAATGGATTGAACGTGAAAATACCATTATCTGATCCAAATCTAATCTGACGACAACCGTCACAACCCTATTTTTACAATTAAACATCTATTTTTTTTTGTTTTTTTTCTTCCTATATTCTCCCAATATTTTAATACATCAAATCTCACATCATCTGGCAATCATAATTATTTCCACTGGATCCATCCTTATTCTAGATCTGGACTCAGGAGGACAAGACCCCGTGTGAAATATATAATGTCTTGGGCCCTATAGTGAGGCTCCAACCTACCATACTTAAACTTTTTCTGTTTTTTTACATACCAGGTCGAAAACTATTGCTACTTCCATCTAGTAAAATTTGTCTCATTTACTATTTAGATTTATGATTTTTATTTTTTTATATAAAAACAATACTTTAAAAATTTTAGTTTATAAATATAATTTTTAAAATTTTTTTACAATATAAATTAATATAAGTATATTTAAGTCAAAGTTTAGTCAAAAAAATATAAAAGGACCAATCTTTGCAAAATGGAGAGAATACTATATAGAAGACAATTTTAAATTCCTCCATGACCTTTGAAGTCTCAATAATGTACGCATTAGGCCACTTATTTTGAAATTATGCATACTACAAGATGGGTAAAAGTACCTAAATTGAAATATCTCTGAAAATTTGGACCACAAGGGTATATTTAAAAAAAATTGAAAATCCATGGCAAAGTTTGTCTCATTTACTATTTAAAGTAATTAATTCATGAGTCTTTTTCATTCAAAATTTTTTATATCAAAATAGTAATTTAAAAACTTTAGTTTATAAATATAATTTTTTAAGAATTTTTTATAATATAAATTAATATGAATATATTTAAATCAAACTTTTATTAGAAAAAAAAGTAAAATGAACAACCTTTATGAAGTGGGGAATACACTATAGGGGTCAATTTCAAATTCCTCCATGGCCTTTGAAGTCTCAATAATGTACACATTAGGCCACTAATTTTGAAATTATGCATACTGCTAGGTGACTAAAAGTTCCTGAACTGAAATATCTCTGAAAATTTGGACACAAGGGTATATTTAAAAAATTTGAAAATCCACTGGAGTAGTAAAGAATTTTAAAGTACGATACTACTAACTTTTGAGTAGTATAGCAGCTTATCAATTGTTCTAGATACAAATTCTAACCGAAATCAAGATAATCAAAGCTAATAATTTTATTTTTGTAGATAGAAATATCTTTACAAGTATTAGAGTTAAGGGATATCTGTAGTATAGATAAAAAGGAAAATGTTTAACTTTTGAAAACTTAAAAGGTACTTAAACTAATTTTAAATAATATTATATGTGAAGTGGTAGAGGCAAAAATCAAACTCGGACCTCCTACTTTTTACTATGTTTCTTAATCACATTTCCAAACCGCGTGGGACCAAAGCTAGTAATTACATTGAAAAAAAATGTTTTCTAATGGACTATTATAATTATATAATATTGGTGTCAGATAAAATAACTGAAAGAATAAAACAAGAATTATTTTGAGTTAACCTGATTCAATATTTAAAAAGGAAAAAAGTCTGCATATTTATGGTGACAATGAGAGGCATTAATTCCCTTGGTTGTTGGTACCTTCCATTCTTTTGGTTGGATTTTCAATTCTACTTTTTTTTTTTATTTTTCTTTCGCCCCTTTAGTAAGAGTACTAAAAAGATCATTAATCAAAATCATGACAAAAACTGTCAAGGAAAGAATCTGCTTTGGACCATCTGAGACCTACTTTTGTGGGTACTTCTAAATCAACTGCCGCGTCAACTAATTAAATAATGGAGTACTAAATCAACCCTAACTCTCTCCCTCTACTCAACCACACGCCACTTTTTCAGTTTTCTCATCTCCTGTCCTAATACTCCTTTATTTGGTACATCCCACTAAAATACTCTTAACTTACGTTGCAAACCCAAGAAAATGTACTGGATTTATGCATAAAATTTCCCTATTTGTAAGTGAAAAATATATACATGTTTTTTTTAAAAAAATAATAATACAGTTGAGAAATTCTATAATTTGTTAAACTAGTTAGACAGGCTTAAGAAAAAAAAAATTCAGATGCATTTATGAACGTGCATGCGCATTTGCTAAAAAATACGCGATATGACACACACATATATATACGTAATGTATGCGGACGCACACGCATGTGCATATATCTAAATAAAATGTATAATATTTTTTATACCATATTTAAAAAAAAAAAAAGGAAATTGTTGCTGGAGAAGAAGGGGAGATGGATCTAACCTGGATAAATTGCTTGACATGTTGGATGATAAATTGCTGGTAACTTGAGACAGAGTAGGTCTGGCGTCGGACAGGTAGAGTAAAGTAATTAATTACAAAGTCATTTGTCCCCGCACTAATCAAGAACATAGATTTCTTGATATGCTCTTCCATTCCCTTCCTCCCAATCCTTGCCTCCAACTTTTTCTTGTACTCTTTGAAGTACTCCAACTGCTGTGGTATGGGAACCACACTCTGATAACCAGAACAGTTTAAACTTAAACTTTTAATAAATTCTCTTTAAATTTCGGAACTAAACCCATAAATTAAGAAGGAAAAAAAAAATAAAAGGGAAAAACTAACTTCAAGAATTATACATTTTTGCAAGATTAATTAAGTAAACGTACAGTAATTGTCGGTGTAAGCGGGTCATATCCAGTACCAGCAGAAGCGAAGCTGACTCCGGTCATTAATTCACTGAAGCTAAGCGTCGAATCCAAGTATGGCGGCACATTTTCCTTCACTCCCACATACGATGCTATAAAGGATTTTTTTTTTTTTTATAACAAGAAAAGGACATTTCTCAATTTAATTAGCAAAATCCATGCAAGCATGGAAAGAATAAATAAGACAAATAAATGTTAGCGTCCCACTTTTTTGGTTGCAAGTTCAACAACAACAACAAGAGACTTGAATTTATGTTGATATTGCAAATTAATGCACAAGTGAAAATCTATATTTGCCCATATTTTTTCGGAGTGTCTAATAGAAACTACTAAAGTCCTAATTTAAATTATAATAAATAGTAGTAGTAATAATAATAATAATTAATTCCCAGCAAGCTTTCTTAAAGGCTAATTATGCAGTGCTGTATTTATTTCGGAAAGTACGACCAATTATTGAAACTGAAATCAATAAATAACTGCAAAAATTATGAGCTTATTTATATATATCTTTAATAGTTATGAGATGCTGGTGGTCTTTTTCATATTGTTGGTAGACGTACGTTGAACAAATTTAAATCATTACATTAAATTCAACGATAAAAGAAATGAAAAAAATAAAAAAGGAAGTTACCAATGAAGTCGGTGGCAAGGCGGCCATTAGAGAACCGTCCGGTGGGAGTTTGGCCGGGAAAGTCCTCCCCATAGGGCAAAAAATTAGCTCTGAAGATTGTCCCGACGTAGTTATTGTTCCCGGGATACACGGTGGAGTCTCCGAACACGAAGAGCGCCGTGACGGAGTTGTTGAACGGTCGTTGCTTCGTGTTCATCGTACCTACACCATCGGTGACGAAAATGAAGAAATGTAGACAGAAAAAGAGGCCGACGACGGCGTGACGACCAGGAGAAGATCCCATGTGAAGCAGTAGTCTTGAACCCAAGTACAGAACAGAACAGAACAGAACTGATCAGCGACTGAGGAAGATGATCATGGGTTTATGTTTGAATCTGAGGACAAGAGTGATCAGACACAGACTTCTTGTTTTTTTGTTAGAGTTCCAATGGTTTTGGCTTTAGAGTATATATAAACCAGTCTCTTCCTTCCCATGTTGCCATACAATGCTCAGTTCTTGTTTCTGTGCAAACACGAAAATACCCCCTCGTGATTCTTACAAGTTGCTAGAACATGAGGGAACAAAATGGTAAATTCGTCTCTAGATTATTTAAAGAAATTATGGAGATGATTAGAAGGAAGAAGGAATGGCAGAAGGAAAATTACTTAATGTGACTAAACTTGGTAAATCAAAATTTCAAGGGATTAAGCATTACATTGCAGACCTCTAGCGTTTAAATTGAAAACGAACAAAAAAACTGAATACACACTGAAAATAAGTATCGAATTAATTCACTTTTTCAATCATTTTTGTTTAAACCGAATAGTGATCGTTTCATGTGTAATTCCTACATTTAACTGTTTAATTAAGAAATGAGATATCATTAAATATACTTGATTATCTTGTATAATATTGTTAATGTTCAATGTATTTCGTATAGTGTCTAAACTCTAAGTGCCATTTTGTATGGTGCCCTATATTATTTCATGAGTATCTAATTATTTAAAATATGGGAATATATGGTTCTCTAAAAAATGGGAATACAGGATCCTCTTTGAAAGGTGGAATATATACTCACGAGTATATAAGAACTGTCGAAATCATTTTATGGGAGTATACCATATACAGTTCAAAAGAATAAATTCAACAAATTCAGTTACTGGGTACGTACGATTTAAAATTATGAGGATGTTATCTACGTTTTTTGTAAAAAAAAATAAATGTCTATACCATAAGTTCTCTAGAGTTACTTTTGTGATTTTCGTCGCAGGTTTAATATTAACTTCAGATCCAAATTCGGAGGCCCCAGACCCTAGACCAGGGTCTTCACAGGCCAGGCCGTCGGTGCTACTATGATAGGATTGCCCCTATTAATTGTAAGCTGTAGTAAATAAGAAAATGAAATGAGTTGGATGGAATTTTATTGTGCACAAATTAAGTGGATTTGAAAAAACAATTAAAAAGCCAAATGTTATTAATTATTTTCCCACACAAATGGTTGAGTTTGAGATTCCGGGAATTGGAATTAGAAAGTGGAAATTCAATCATGGCAAGAGTTTAGGGATTAAACTTGTGATCTTTTAAAATTAGGAAAGTGATTTAAAATGATTCGCTTTTATTTTTGGTTTTATGCGAGTTTTTTTTTTCAATACTGTCTTTTATGATCTTTGTTTTTGTTTATGATGCATATATTTCTTTGTTAAGGCCAAAAGGCATATATTTCTTTGTATATAATTGCACGTTTAACGATTATAAGACACTAAAGCTCTAAATCACTATAATCATGTACGTATTTGTGATATACAATCTTGTACATGTAAAAACCGAATTGTATAGTCTTGCACTCAAGAAAACCAATTGTACAAGTTTATACATATTTGTACACATAAAAACACAAATATAAGATTTTGTATGATAGAATTTATACACTTAATGAGAATTACAATATATGCGTGTAGAAGAACTTTCGCATAACCAAAATACATATTTACTATTACGTATAAAAAATACCAAAAAATTCTCTTAAGAACTCTTTTTAGAGTAAAAGTATCTATAAAAATGCTAATTCATGCCTCCAAATTGTTAGAACTCAAAGAGGTAAAATCCAAAAAAAGGCTACGCCGTTATCTTTTATTATTTTTCCAAGACAAAATTTTTTTAAAGAGAATTAGAAACTTGCGAGAATGGAACATTTATATATTCAATTTAAATGTATTAAATATCCTGAAAACTAATAATTGGTTATTAAACTTTTTATTTACTATAAATTTTAATAATTATTATATCTTCCATTTAAGTCATTTATTACATGAATCTTTAATTGATTGGGGATAACTTGGCCAGAAATAATGGGGTCTTCGTGAACCCCGGCTTACCTAAGAATACGGCCCAAATTCACATTTGGAGGCGAAAATGTTCCTAGAGTAATTAACTCTTACCTGCCTCAGCTTTGGTGGACCGTGGACGGTACGGGAGTGTATTAAAATCTAGGGACCAAATCAAGTGTTTCATCAAGAGATGGGGTATTGATTTTAATAGATCATTCTCTTAAATTAAAGGGTTTTAGATTCAGAGGGACCGTGAAAAATCCTGGGTGTTTTATTGATTATCGAACAATTAATCACAGTAGAATTAGAAGTTACACCAATTAGGCATGTTGGCTTTGAACATTTTACTGGGCTATTTTCGATAATATTGAAACTATGATGGTTTTTGTCTAGTTTTTCTACGCTCACAATCTATAGTAAACAAAGTCCTCTGTTAGCCCCCATACTTTCATGTTTATGCCGATAGCTTCTTAATTTCAGTGCAAGCTCAACTAGGACCTGAACTTTTCTATCTGCACCCAACAACTAAATCAATCGGCCAGGTTTGGATTAGTACTTAAAGCCAGTCGAAGCTACAAATAAGAGATGAGGAATTCGATATCTTGGAGAAGAGTGGCGGCTTCAACAATACATAATTAATACTGATGTTGAGATTTTTTTTATCCACGTGAAACTTATTTCATTCAATATCAAAATCTCAATTACGAATACTCTAAAGCATACCCGAGGCTAATACAGCAATTTAAATCACTCTATTTTTCTATACTCCTTTTTGGCATTTTTTATATCCTAACCCAAACATCAATTTGTATCATCTTCTATCGTTTTTTCTCAACCTTCTTCTACACTGCCAATACTGCTGCTTTTACCCTACATGTAACTTCCTTGCTTCTACGCTTTTGTTCAGACCATTCCAGAGAGCAAGGATAAGAAATCGTAAAACTGATATTTACGGATAGGGTGTGAGGTTTCATTAGCTTTAATTTTATAAAAAAAGTTACCAGGCTTATGGATATGGCCAAATTAAGAATTTTTTACACGACAAGGAAAACTGGGTTTTCTGACGGCAGAATTGGTACAACGGTCCAATGGAAAGCTCCACCTGATTTTGGAAAGGCAAGTCATGGGAATTCTGCTGGCCAACCAATTCTGATGGTTTAACGTCGTAAGATGTTCACTTGCGGCATTCTAATGGTTTCTAACTTTCTATGACTCTATTTGGATTGAGAGAAGGGGAGGAGAGGAGATGAAAAATTAGTATGACTCCTTTGTTTAGATATAACAAAATAGAAGGGAAGAGAGAATTATTATCATCCACTTTCCTCCCTTATACTTTTTTTTTCCACCTTTTCAAATCGGGGAAAATAACCCATCCTTCCATCAGAATCATCATTAAACTCTTCGAAGCTCTTCTGATAGTAAACCAAACCTCTCTTTCATATTTACCGCTCTTTTTCACCGCCTGCAACCTTCATTGCTGCTTCCTTCATAGTGGCGGAGCCACGTATAGATGTGGGGGACTGCTACCCCCTGAGAATTTTGGAAGTCTATAAATATTAGATACTAATTTGGTTATTTTGTGAGCAGTTAAGGACCAAGTGAGATATTTCTCCCCCGAACTGGTGAAGAATATTAAATGGGTAAATTGTGCCAGCAGTCATAAATCTTTACTTTTCATTACAAGTTGTGCCCTTAACCTCTCAACTATTGCATATTCAACCAAAATTATTGTCTGGCATTGCAAATTCACCATTTCGCCAACAATTAGTGTTGTTAGTGACCAAATTGAGACAAATATACAAAAATTGAGAACTTAGAAAGAAATTTAAAAAAAAAAAATTAAACATTTTAAATAATTTTTTTATAAAAGTTAATTTTATAAATATATTTAAATAATTTTTTTCTCTTAGGTTTTAACCGTTGTTAGTTTTGCATCCACCTAGTTCCCCCGAGCCTAAAAACTTGGCTCCACCACTGTTCTTTCATTCAAATTTCAGCCTTGGAACACAAAAAAGAAGTTGATCTACTTCCCCAAAGAACTCTCAAGCATCTTTAAGGGTTTTCTTTTTTGTTTTTTTAGGGTTTATGAAAGTTTTTTCTTTTTATATTTTCCATGGTATTGAACTTAGAACCATGTCCTTTTTATGTTGCTATGAAGCTTTGGTTTGCGTTCTAGTCGATTGGTAAGCTTATTGTGCATATTAGAGGCACATTTTTTTTTTTTGCATCATTTTTAATTTTGGAAAAAGTAATGAATATACCATTAACGTTTTGGGTTTGATCTGATTCGGCCACTTATGTTTTTCTTTAGCTGAATAAGCCATTGCTAATTTGTCCTCAGCCACTGCCATTATCCATAGTAGCAACTTTTACTTCAAGTTTACCTTCTCTTTCCTTTAGACTAGGAACCTTAGTACATCAGTGCCGTGAACGTCATCATCGTCTCAAACGAGTATAAATAGCCCAAAACATCATTTCTTCATTAGGTATGAAGACTGTCGGGCGGGTCTCCAATGGGTCATATTTCACTTCTAACTGGGACATAACAAACACCTGTGGATATCAAAACATGTAGATTTAATTAGGTCTTTGTCAGATGAGCAACACAGGCAAGAATATTGTCCATAACATAGTCATGCGAGTGGGAGAAAAGGTCTATTAGCAAAATCAAGATCTTAGGTTCTTCATGACACAATCATTTTTCTTGAGCTCCAAGCCACCTGGGTCATTAGAAATAGAGGAAGATGCCATTGTTGATAATGAATCTTGTGGGGGAGTCAAGACTTTGGGTACTTCATGGTACTTTCATTTTTTTGGAGCTCCAAATTGCTTTGGTTATTGAAATCAAAGGAAGAGATCATCGTTGATGTAGGTAGTGGTGAGTATAGAGATAAAAGGAAGGTTGGATAATGAGGCTAGCAACTAACGATGCTAGTGACAAGGAAGGATGAGTTTAATCTAAGAGAGAGGGTTTTGGTATGCAGAAAGTAAGGGAAAATGGGTGGGAATGAAAGGCTAAGTTAGTAGAGTTCAAATGAGAAAAGCACAGATTTTAGACAAATAAGTTTTTTACAATAAGTAACTAGTTTCATACAATAGAATATTGATTTCATACAATAGAATATTGATTTTATACACAATATATCAATTTTCATACATTATGAACTCAATTGCATTTGTCTTCCTACCAACTAAAGTGCTAGATGTATCATCATGTTACATTGTTGTATTTGCAAACTATGTTCCAAAAAATTTACTTAGTTCCACACAAATAATTTTTAACTTTGTACAAATAATTTCCAGTTTTACAATTCATTTTTAGTTTCATACGCTATCAAAACTCATACAGTAAAAACATAGTTTCATACATATATAAACCAAGTTTCGTACAATAGCACCACGGTTTTAGATGATAGCAACCTAGTTTCCTACATCGGACTTTACACTTTCAAAACTTCACAACTATACACTACCACCTTAGTTTCATAAAATTTATTTCTAGTTTCAAACTATATATATATATATATATATATATATATGAAATTCATACAATAACAGCTAAATTTTATGCAATAAAAACTCAATTTTGTACATCAATATCACAAATTCGTACATTAGGAACTAAGTTTCCTACTTCATATTTCAATTTCATGAAAGAAGAACGAAATGTCATGCAATAGCAACTCAGTTGCGTACAAATTTCATATAATAAGAGCGTACGTTAGTAGCCCAATTTCATACAATAACAACAAAGTTTCATACAATATGAACACAATTCCGTGCAGTAGGAACCTAATTTCATACTATATATATTCATACTTTCAAACGCACAGTTTGATACATATGCAAACAATATTCATAAAAAAAACATCATTCTATAAAAAAGCCACATTAATACAATTTGAATTCAATGTGATATATATATTCAAAACCAAATTCTAACAAACATATTTCACACTTTTACCAATGAGATCTTATAATAGGGATATTTGGAAGCCATGCTTTATGAATGCAACTCTTATGAAAAATGGCTTGATAAAGTTAATGCCTTCAAGCTAAAGGAAGAACCAAAGGAAATTGAATCAAGTTCCAAGAAAACGGAAGTTCCAACCGAAGATAAAGTAGAGGAGTTCTTTCAAGCCAAGGACATTGATGTAGCTCTAACCATAGAATTATCCAATGAGAGTATATCCAAGCCTAAAATTGATGACCTAACTTCAATTGGACCCAAGAGTATTCTACCAATACAATAGGTTGATCTCCAAAATGTAACAACAAATATTGAAGAAATGGAGGAGAGTGTGCCTAAGCATTGTGCAAGTGAGGCAATAAGCATTATTATGCCCATTCTTCAAAAGAAGGGTACATGTGAAACCGCCTATTCTTCAAAAGGAGGATACATATGAAATCAAACCTACCACTACTTAGATTTGAGGACAAATCCTCTCGAAGAGGAAGGAATGATGGAATCTTGGGATCACCCTACACCTAAGCACTTTTAAAGCACATACCCGAGAGCACCCAATGGAGCATTTATGCTTCGATCAAGTTTTAAGCGGCCTAAATTGGTTCTTGCATGTATTTTATGCATATTATATGATTTTCAAGCTAGGGGAGTATCTACAAGCTAATGGAAGTTGCATGATCAAGGATTTGTTCTACAACGCTCAAATAAAGCCCAAAAGAAAGCTAGTTAAGGGAGAAATGTTTGTGATGCATCCAAAGGTTGCAAAGACAAAGTTTCTAGTATTTTCAAGATGGAATAAGTCACTAATATGGCTAGGAGCAGCTGGGTTATGCATGGAAGCAAGCGACCATGTGGAGCACCCATAGAGCACATTATATGTGCTTAAGTGTGTGTTTTGGCATCTTTCTCAATTACCAACAGCAAAAATTTATATTTTCCTTATTTTAATTAAGAATTATAGTTTTATTATTATTCTTAAGTGTTTAGTATTAATATGACTAGTTATTCTAAGTATTTTTAACTAGGACTACTAGTACAACTAGAACTAGGTCTTTTGTGTGTATTTGTGCATACCCTGCATTAGTCTTTATGAAAGGGTGCTTTCTTGCTTGTAAAAATATAATTTTCAAGAATAATTTAGTGTGAATTAGTGAGCCAATTTGTTCACTTATCATTTATCTTTTTCTAAATGAAACTAAGAAGGATTTCTTAGTGTAGTTCTTAAATTTCATCCAACTTCACTTCTTCAATTATTTTCTCCCTAAAATTTTGATTCTAACTTCTTTTCTTTCCTTCTGTATCTATTTCTTGGTTCAATTTAGAGAGTTGGCATCATTTGTTAAAGCTTGCAAAATATCTTGGAGTCGTGTGTCTATCAGCCACCCATACACTCATAACTAATTTTTACTTTTTCAAAATCTCATTACTTTTCAACCATTTTTAGGGAGTCAATTGTAAATAATTAAATTTTATGTTTCACATATATTTAAATATTTCATTCTTTTTTTTTCTATATTTGTTTTTAATTCACATCTATACCCTTTTTCTGGAGGGATTCTACTACATTTTTTTATTTGTTGAACTAATGAATAGAAATGTTAAAATGAATGGTTGCTTGACCATGTTTTTTAATTCCATTTTTATATATTGATAATTTGTTATATCTTATGTATGACTTGGACCAAAAAGTTGAATATTGGAATTTACTATATTTTGATATGTTCTGTGTGTGTATGTGTGTAATGTATGTATGTATGCGTAGTGTTGGGGAAATAATTTATCAATGTTTGGTCTTCTGGAGATAGAGGAAAGTAATCGCAATAATGGACCCAAGGTAAGATGACATTATTAGTTAAGTTAGTGGTTAGGCATTTGGTGGTCCTAGTTTGATTGAGGACCACCAAACGCCTAACCATGGCTTAACAATGGCTAATTAATGCTAGTACACAGGTTGACCAACACTGGCATCTATTTTTGAACAAGTAAATGGATTTATTAGTATAGATTTTGTAAATTATTTTCCTCAAACTAAATTAAATCAATATGAAAATTCTAGACATTCATCAAATGGATCCAGAAGAAGTATAGAAAAAGAAAGTCCTAGGCCTATATTACCAAGAACTTCAAGCCTACCCAGAAATCATGTAAACTATCTAGACCTGACAATTCCTACTTTAAATACTCTAATAGTAATTCCCAGTCAAAATCTTCATCCTCAAGAATTTTTCATTTCTCAAAATAGGCATGTCCCCATTAAGGGTGTTCATGGGTCGCGGGTATAACCGAGTTCTGCTTAAACCAACCCTACTTGCATCAATGACTGGGTTCCCCAATTAACTACCCAACCCTACTTGCACACCCTTAAACTCGGTGACAACATAAACCGCATAAAAACTGGTTTCTGTCGGTTCGATATGACCAGTTTTTTATATATTCATATAAGGCAACAATTTTTATCCAAAATAATTATAAATAAGTAAAAAAGTTACAATTATACTTCAAGTTTTAATTTATATAAAAAATGTCTTAATGAAAATAAAATTTCATGTGCCTAAAACTCTCAAAAAAAGACAAATAAAGTGTATAACAATAATATAAAATAAAAAATCTAAAAAAAATAGAAAGTATGGTTTAAACTTACTTTTGTTTTAAATAATGATCTCAAAACTCAAATAATCTTGATATCAATAACCGAATAAGAAAATTCAACTGTAAAAGCTCACACTCACCATCATAAATCTATATATTATAAACAAAAATTAGCTTGTAGTAACATACATAAGTAACTGAATAATCTAGTTTTTTCTTTTTGTTTTCTGTTTCTTTGCACCATAACCTATTTGTATGTTATATTGGCCAATTTTAACACTCAACAACGAAAACTATATATGTACAAAATAGTCACGGTCTAATGTGAATTTCTATAAAAAAATGTCTCAATGTAAAACAGCTATAAATTAATCTAAAAAGAATACAAAGTCAGCCCCTAAGGACATAGAACCCAAAAATAAACATATAGTAATTCAAGAACCAAAAAATGATGAATTTATAAATATAATTTCAAAAATTCATTACCACAATTTGTATGTTTCAATCGATTTAGTTGTTAATAATGAATATTATATTAAGACTATAGCTCTAGTTGATATTGAGACAAATAAAAATTGTATTCAAGAAGGAATAATTCCTAAAAAATTCTATGAAAAGACTATTAAAGAACTTCATTTGGCTAATAATTCTAAACTTAATGTTAAATATGTATTAAGTAATGTAAAAGGTTTGTAATTTTGGTATTTGTGTTAAAATGCCTTTTATTTTGATTAAAAATTTAAATACCAATATTATTTTAGGAACTCTTTTTATAACTACTTTATATCCTAGTAACAAAAGAAAGGGTCAGCCAGGCCTGGGCCAATTGCTTAGCACTTGGTGAATGGAAATCCTACACGTAAAGACAACGTCTAAGCCCCGGGATGTGTCCACAAAGAAAACCCTCCAATTATCAAGTTAGTTTCCGATAGGTGATGAAGAGTAATAGAGAGCTGTTGTTAGGAAGTAATCTCATACCTTGAGATTGACAAATGGTCTAGCTTATATAGTTAAGGTGAGATATGTGAGAATCGCTTTGGGATAGGAATCCTTAGATCAATCCCACAATTGCGGGATCTTTTTTCTGTCTTGGATGAGTTTCCTCCTTTGGCCTACTGGACCTTTTTTTTTTAGGCTTGTCTCGCAAGGATATAGGCTCTCATGTTAGGCTTACGCCCTATCATATCCCTTTCAAGTGACTCTATTTGATGCATTAGGAAGAGAATTGTCTTTTCCTTTTATATTTCCTGTTTAAGAAAGAAGTGTTAGACTTCTACAAGATTCATTCATACAATTAATTAATATAATTCAAAATAAGACATTATAAATATTTAATTCAAGAAATAAATTTTCTCCATATTGAATTTCAATTACAAAATCCTTCGATTCAAGAAAAGAAAAAGTAAATTGAAATTTTAGTGTCCTTAGCTAAGATGAAATTATTCCAAACCCATATAAGATTTTTAGCCTTTTAGGTTATACAATACATCAAGGAAAAATTTCTCCAATTGCAAGAACATTAGAATTTACCTCAAAATTTCCAAATGAAATTAGAAATAAAAATCAACTACAAAGATTCCTAGGATATTTGAATTATGTGTCAGATTTATTTAAAAATGTTAAAATAATATGTAAACCTTTATATCAGTGATTAAAGAAAAATCCATTAGCATGGACTAATCAACATAATGAAATTGTTAAAGTTATTAAAGAGAAAATTAAGTTTCTTTAGTGCCTAAGTCTTCCACATCCCAAAGCCTTTCTCATAGTTGAAATAGACACTTGAGACATAGGTTATGGTGGAATCCTAAAATAGCATCTTCCTAAATAGTCTAAAGAAAGTTTAGTTTATTTTAGTTAGATTTCATTCTGAATTTTGGAATGATGCTTAGAGTAATTATTCTACTGTTAAAAAATAAATACTTTCAATTGCTTCATGTATTACTAAGTTTGAAAATGATTTATATATGAAAATATTTTTATTTCAAGTGGATTGCAAATTTGCTTAAGAAATTTTGGAAAAGGATGTTAAAAATTTGATTTTAAAACAAAATTTTGCCAAATGACAAGTATTGTTAAGCAATTTTGATTTTGATATTGAATATATAAAAGAAATGTCAAATAATCTTTCTAATTTCCTTTCCCTTAAGTTGTTGCAAGGCAAAACAAAGAAAAATTTGCCCCCTTCATCATGACTTCAAAACCCTTAAACTCATTGACTCAAAAGAAAATCACAAAAAATTTATTTTCTATTCTTGCTCAAGAAACTCCAGAATCCAAACCCACACCTTCAAACTTTTTAGTTGTTTTTAAAGGTGAATCAAAAGAAACATACTCTTTTAAAGATAGAGCTTCCACTTCTCAGACTCAAAATCAAAGAAAGAATAATTTAAATTACTCTACTAAGACTTATAATCTTCCAGTTATTTTACTGGAACAAATGCCAAATCAATAAAATTTTAAGTCTTTTAGATTGGGATCAACACGTTTGCAATTTCAAATTTTTTTTTATTCAGTCAAGACCACCATTTTTTCAATTATAGTGATTACACTCGAGCATGGTATAGTGCTTTTTACATTCCAAATTATACCCATTCATGGGTTTTCTTTTTCCACAAAAATTTGAATTACAAATTTCCTAATTGGGTTTAGACTAGGTGGGATTACTTTGGTTTCATCAGAAATGCTTTGCCTAAAACAATTAAACAAGGTTTTGCTAAATACTTGAAGAAGTATCTTGATTCAATCCAATATTATGATAGACCCCTAAATTTTTTTCATAACCTTTAGCATATGATGGATTACATCTTGGACCTTTGTCATTGAAAAGGATGAAGAAGGATTTTCTCAATTATTCCAAGAATTCAAAATAAAATGGTGGGATATATAGATTTTAAATTCCTCAAGCAGACAAAGATGTTGTCATTCAATGGTTAAATAACAAACTAATTGCAGTAGTAATACAAAAGATTCTTCCAAGCTCAGACCATTTAACCTTTTTTACTAAGAAATCGCATATTCAAGCTGAGTTGGCCACAACCACCTCCAAAGAAGACTACAGAGGGATGATCAAAGACTTGCCATCACAGCTAAAGGCCATTATTGAAGAAATATATTATTGATATACCCAAAACGACATAATACAGTACTGATACTATACTATATAGGTACATTGTCTAGTACAAGATTTAAAACCCTAGTAACCACCACAAGGTCCATAACTGCTGATGGCCATGAACCTAAACCATTTAGGTTAAGCATGGTTTTCAACCAACAAGCACATTTTTTAATAGTAACGATAATTATATTGGAGATATTTGATGAACACTTCAATTGAATAGTAAAGAAAGTAAAAAGTACTACGAAATTGTCAATAGATATTCAGGCTTGGGCTTTTTTTTTTTCCTATTCAAAGCATGCTTACAAGTATATAAGGGCAGATGTATTAATATTCTGAGTACAAGAAGGGGGGAATGCCTGCTTTTTTTGGACCCGGAGAGCAATCGAACCAGTTTTGTGTTACAATTCTGAGAAACAGGATAAGGAGGTCAAGTTTAAACCTAGATCTCCTCATGATGTCCCAAATACTTCAGCTGTTGTATTATCTTTAATTCATTGTTTCAAAAATATCTGATTTGTTAATTCAAAATTAATTTGTTATCATTTTCAATTTTGAAAAATGTAAAATGATATTTTGTGATATAAATAGTTTGACATTTACGCTTCATCCCCACATTATGGATGTACTAGTAGGGGTGAGCATGGTTCTAGTTGGTTTAATTTTACGGTCGAACCGAACCAATCCAAAATGGTATCGGTTCCAAAATTTTTCTACAAAACCCAAGAATTGAGAACCGAACAGAACTAGAACCATGGTTCTAGGTTTTTTGGTTTTGGTTCTTGGCTTTTTCATTTTGTACCATATACCTATATTAACACATAAATTGGCTGGTTGTCGAAACCGCTAAAAATAATTCTAGTATCCCTAACAACTCAAAATAAATAAATTTGTAGTTTAGCGGTGAAAACCAGGTCGAATCCCAAGCGAAATTTTTTTAACCAAAAGCTTCCTGTCAAAAAACTGAAATAAAAGATTGTGGGGGTTTTCTTGAAACGAATACTGAAATAAATTAACTGTAGAATTAAAATGAAATTAACTAATACTAAAAATGCTTAGTTCAGGGTTGATTATCTATTCCAATCACGTAGTTGATCATCGAAGAAAAGTACTGCTTTAGTCTAAGCAAATAAAACAGGACTTTTTTTAAAGCTAAAAAAAACTCAAAGAATTCAGCAGTAAAATTAACCAGAAAAAGCTTCAGATTAATTTCTTAATTTTGAGTAACAAGATAATGAAAAGCAATTTCTAATTATCTTAAAATCAGCATTAAGATCAATGAACCAAAAAGTTTATTCCAGACAACAATCCAAAAATTTAAACAATTTAACCTGTCTTACTTCTTCGTATGAACTAACCAGAAATAAAAGTAATCTCCAATCAATTCACCTGCTTCTAATTGAATTCTTCACCTAAGTGGTTGAAAGAAAATCAAGCAAATTTGAAATCGCATAACCAATTCAACAAGCGAGAACAGAAAAATTAATTGCAATAAATCTGAACAACAAAGAAGTAAATACTTGAATTTAAAGAGCATTTAAGCAAGTAAAATTAATCTTCACAATCGGTGTTAGCGATGGAAATCATTGCTAAAACTGAACCAGAAAATTACTCACCCATGATTAGAAGAAAACCAAAGAAGAATGATAATTGAAAAGAAACTAAAATTCTGAAAAAAGAAAGATGAAGAGAGGAGCAGCTGGCGGCAGCCACTTCTTAAAAACCTAAAAAATTGCCTAGTGTGCTAAATGTACAATATTTCCCTAAACTTTATATATTATTACAAAATTACCTCACACAAATAAAAAGATTCAAAATAACTAAAAGGTTTCAAAGCTGTCACAAGTAATACTTCAGGACATCAGCAGCAACTTCAAGCTGAGATTCGACCTTGATGTAGTCATTGTTTCTCAACATGTAAAGCATGAAAGTTGTAGAGCTTTTTCTTATCTTCGAAACAATACCTTAATCGCATCGAACGGACATCTATAGCCAAAGATATGTCCAAAATACAACAACTACTTTTGAACCACTAGTGACTTGCAAATCCCGAATTTGAAGCTGAATTTGACCTTCTTAACGTGCAAACTGGGTTTATGGTCTAAATATGACTTGTAGCTCCAGATGTTAGCTTTCCAATAAATCAAGAATCACTTGATTCTGATCTCTATAACTCAATATATGATTTTTCTACCAGAACATCACCAATCTGTCAAAATCCTGAAAGAACACAACCAAATTAAAACTTGTAAAATTGCAAATTAAATTCACTTTTAATCAATTGAGTCCAGATATGCTCTAAGCTACAAAATATACTCAAAATATATCTTTAAGGTTCAAAACATATTAAAACATACTAAATATGAGAGAAATAAATATAATAAATATAAGCTTATCAAATTCCCTCACACTTAGCTTTTGCTTGTCCCCGGGCAAAACTCAAAATAGAAACATACTTTTAAGCTAAACCGAATAAGATAATTTCACATCCAAGGGTCTTGAAAAACTTAACAAGAGGAATTAAGTACGCAATCTATTCGGCAATAGCAACTCAAAACTAAATAAGTCCTCGAAAACAATTTCTTCTCAAGCTAGCAACAATCACCATTGAAAATTTAAGAAAAACATCAAACTTTACGAAGTAAAGAGAACAAACCAGATAGATAAGAACTCAAAAAGCACCACTGGTCTTACCACAAACCCATGGATAATAAGAGATCAGTTGAGAATTTATTTTATTTTATTTTATTTTATTTGACTTGATTTTTTCACTTTTTTTTTTGTTTTGTCTTTTTCTTATGTTCCGTTGTTTAGCGAGTGTATAATAGAGGCTATACCATACCCAAGGTACTAACTCAACACAACTCCGAAGTAGTCTTTGATCATACTCATGTTCCTAGTACATTTTCGAGCAGTGATTGACTCTTGCCTTAGAAGAAGACCTCAACCTACTTTAATACCCAGAAATGCGGAGTAGCAATTTGTTTTTTTTAGTAGAATGCAACAATTCAAATAATTTTTATTTTTTTTCTCAAGTAATTCAAATCATCCATCAACTGAACAAACCACACATTCAACTTAATAAGCTCATCATCTCACAAGGTTTAAATCAATGTACTAAGTACACAAATTTGATGAAAAAATTAGCTTCTTAAGATAACCATCAACTAGCTTGATAAAAAATTGTAAAAATAATTTAAAAATAAAATTTGAGAGTTGCATAAAGACTAATAAATTACTAACTCAACACTCAAGCCAAATATTCAAGAACCAAAAAGGTGAAATCATCTTAACAATTCAGATCGATGCTCAAAAGTATGAATAATAAAAAAAAATTAATTCAAAATTTTTGAAAACAGAAAATTATGGGCCAAGTTACCCACTCCCCCACACTTAAATCGAACATTGTCCTCAATGTTCACAATAAAAACATAGATGTGGGAAAAAAAAAGGTACCGCCTTGAAAGATGATTTCACAGTGATTTACAGCCCATAATTTGACTTCAACTTGCAGCCTCATATGGTTCAGTTCACCTCCAACTTAAAAGTGATATTGCCTGATCAAGAAAATCAATTGTGAGAATAAAGAAACCTAAAAAATAAAAGCTGGAAAATAAAAATAAAAATAAAAGAAAGAAAAAAATCCTAATTGTTCGTGATACAAAACCATGTTTGGGTTACCTCCCAAAAGCATCTTTCTTTATTGTCTTTAGCTAGATAGTCCCTTCTTGCATCAACTAGGGTTCTTTGAGAATCCCTTATGAAAAAGCTTTAACTTATGCATCTCAGTGTTGAACACTTTATCCGTTTTCAAACTTTTAAGCTCGACTGCACCATGAGTAGAAATATCAGTAATAACAAATGGTCCAATCCAATTAAGCTCAGACTTACCAGATAACTCTTTCCATCTTTTTCTGTGTTTACGAAACACCTTTTGTCCAACCACAAATGACATATCATGTTCTTGGTGCAACTTGACATTTTTTTTCTTACCTTTTTGTGCCAACCTTACTTGATTTTCAAACTTTGTTCCTAATTCATTCTACACTAAAGTATCAATTTTTTCAACAAAAAAAACATAATTATCCTTGTCAGTTTCCTTCAATGTGTCAAAAATATTGAATTGTGCAATTTTTCCATCAAATTCCATTGTGAGAGTGCCAGTATCCACATCAATCTTGGTCTTGGATGTCTTTAAAAATGGTCTTCCAAACAAAATAGGAGCAGTTAGGTCATCATTCTCAATATCAAGCACATAAAAATCAGCAGGAAAAATTATATCGTTTATTTGCACAAAAACATCCTCAACTATGCCCCTAGGATAGGCGTTGGATTTATCAGCTAATTGCATCACAACACCAGTTTCATTCAAAGGTCCAAGTTTCAAAGAAGTATATATTGAATATGGCATGACATTCATTGAGGCTCCCAAATCTAACATAGGTTTTTTCACATTAAAATTGCATATTACACATGGTATAGTAAACATACCAGGGTCCTTACACTTCTCAGGCAACTTTCTTTGAATTATTGCTAACACATTCTCCTCAACTTTGATTGTTTCATCAACCTTCAACTTCTTTTTATTGGTGCACAACTCCTTCAGAAACTTGGCATACCGTGACACCTGCTTGATTGCATCTAGTAAGGGTATGTTACTTTCGACCTTCCTAAGAGTTTCAAGAATTTCCTGCTCGGTCTCCTCTTTCTTTGATTTAGCCAACCTGCCAGGAAAAGGAAGTGAGATTAGAATTTTTGATTTTGGAAAAATTGGCTTGTTGCTTACTTTCTCAGTTGGTGCATTAGAAGTTGATGGTTTTAGGCTATCTTGTTCATTTTTAAGTGCTGCCATTTTTTATGTGGTGGTTTGCACCTCTTTGCCACTTTGAAAGCTCACAGCATTAACATGCTCTCTCGGGTTGATTTCAATTTGAAATGGCAGTCTTCCTTTTTCAGCTTCAATTTTATTTAATGAAGCTGCCAGTTGTGAAATTTGGTTCCCCAAGTCTTTAATGCTAGCCCCTGTTTCCTGTTGAAACATTTGAGTGTTAGTGGCTAAAGCTTTCACAATATCTTCTAAAGCCATACCTGAATTTGCTGTTTGGTTTTGTGGTGGAGGAGCTGGTTTGTTGCAACCGGCAGATGGATACGATGGCTGATTGTTTGGCTGCCCATATCTCAGATTCTGGTGGTTTCTCCAACCGGGGTTATATTGATTAACATAAGGGCATACATTTTTTGTTAGTTTACAAACCCGCTTGCCGCATTCACTTGAGGTGTTGTATCCTCTTGCAGCTGTAGGCACGAGTCAGTAAAGTGTTCTTGAATAGAGCAAACGCCACAAACTCTAGAATTTTAGACCTGTCCCAAGGCAACTTGTCTAACAAGAGAGGTTAGTTCAAAAATTTGAGCTTCAATACTCAAAGTTCCTACCTCATTTACCTTATTCGGTACATGGTCTACCCGTGTCCCAAACTGTTGCGAGTTAGCTGACATTTTAGAAATAAGGTCTTTTGCTTCTTCGGGTGTCTTTTCTACAAGTGCTTTTCCACTTGCAGCATCTAACATATATCGATCCATGAACAGTAGCCCTTCGTAGAAGTACTGTAGCAACAATTGATCAGAAATCTGGTGATGTGGGCAGCTTACACACAGCCGGTTGAATCTCTCCTAGTACTCATAGAGACTTTCTCCGTTGTACTGCCGAAGCCCACTGATTTCCTTCCTAATCGTTCCAGCTCTCGAAGCTGGAAAGAACTTCTCTAAAAAATTTCTTTTCAGGTCATTCCAGGTTTTGATCGAATTGGAAGGAAGGTAGTACAGCTAATCCTTTGCCTTGTTCACCAAAGAGAATGGGAAAGCTCTTAGTTTAATCTGTTCTTCTATAACTCCTTGTGGTTTCATGGTCGAGCAGACTACATAAAATTCCTTCAAGTGTTTATGGGGATCTTTGCCTGCAAGACCACGAAAAGTAGGCAATACATGAATTAATCCAGATTTTAATTCAAATGCTACCTCAATATTAAGAAAATCGATGTACAAGGGTTGTTGGACAATGTCGGAAGTTGCCAACTCCCTTAGTGTTCTTTGTGCTGCCATCTCTACAATAACAACTGCTTCTTCTTTGCTTTCAGAGTTGCTGTTTGTAGATGTTGAAGCTGTAAAATTGACCGCTTGCCTCTTTACTTTCCTGTTCACTTTTGCTGTCTTTTTGATCTCTGGATCAAACACTAGTTCACTTGTACGAGAAGATTTTGGCAAAAGTTAGTTTACTAAGAAAGAAAGAATGAGAAAAAAATAAACAAATAAATAAAAAGGAAACTTTAATAGAAAAAAAATCTCCCCAGCAATGGCGCCAAATTTTTGGCCGATCGTCGAAACCGCTAAAAATAATTCTGGTATCCCTAACAACTCAAAATAAATAAATTTATAGTCTAGCAGTGAAAATTAGGTCGAATCCCAAGAGAAATTTCTTTAACCAAAAGCTTTCTGTCAGAAAACTAAAATAAAAGATTGTGGGGGTTTTCTTGAAACGAATACTGAAATAAATTAACTGTAGAATTAAAATGAAATTAACTAATACTAAAAATGCTCAGTTCAGGGTTGATTATCCATTCCAATCACGCAGTTGATCATCGAAGAAAAGTACTTCTTCAGTCCAAGCAAATAAACAAGACTCTTTTTAAAGCTAAAAAGAACCCAAAGAATTCAGCAGTAAAATTAACCAGAAAAAGCTTCAGATTAATTTCTTAATTTTGAGTAACAAGATATTGAAAAGCAATTTCTTATTATCTCAAAATCAGCATTAAGATCAATGAACCAATAAGTTTATTCCATGCAACAATCCAAAAGTTGTAACAATTTAACTTGTCTTACTTTTTCATATGAACTAACCAGAAATAAAAGTAATCTCCAATCAATTCACTTGCTTCTAATTGAATTCTTCACCTAAGCGGTTGAAAGAAAATCAAGCAAATTTACAATCGCATAACCAATCCAACAAGCGAGAACAGAAAAATTAATTGCAATAAATCTAAACAACAAAGAAGTAAATACTTGAATTTAAAGAGCATTTAAGTAAGTAAAATTAATCTTCACAACCGGTGTTGGCGATGGAAATCGTTCCTAGAACTGAACCAGAAAATTACTCACTCATGATTGGAAGAAAACCAAAGAAGAATGATAATTGAAAAAAAACTAAAATTCCGAAAAAAGAAAGATGAAGAGAGGAGCAGCTGGCGGCAGCCACTTATTAAAAACCTAAAAAGATTGCCTAGTGTGCTAAATGTACAAAATTTTCCTAAACTTTCTATATTATTACAAAATTACCTTACACAAATAAAAAGATTCAAAATAACTAAAAGGTTTCAAAGCTGTCACCAAGCAATACTCCAAGACATCAGCAGCAATTTCAAGCTGAGATTCAACCTTGATGCAGTCACTGTTTCTCAAAATGAAAAGAATGAAAGTTGTAGAGCTCTTTCTTATCTTCGAAACGACACCTTAATCGCATAGAACGGACATCTACAGCCAAAGATATCCCAAAATACCGCAACTACTTTTGAACCAATGGTGACTCACAAATCACGACTTTGAAGCTGAATTTGACCTTCTTAACGTGCAAAATGGGTTTCATAGTCTAAATGTGACTTGTAGCTCCAGATGTTAACTTTCCAATGAATCAAGAATCACTTAATTCTGATCTCTGTAGCTCAAGATATGATTTTTTCTACCAGAACATTACTAATCTGTCAAAATCCTGAAAGAACACAACCAAATTAAAACTTGTAAAATTGCAAATTAAATTCATTTTCAATCAATTGAGTCCATATATGCTCTAAGCTACAAAACATACTCAAATTATATCTTTAAGGTTCAAAACATATTAAAACATACTAAATATGTGAGAAATAAATATAATAAATATAAACTTATCATAAATTCCATAAAATTACATCCATAACCAGTTTATGAAATATTCAATATAATATACAATTAAATTAACATTTAAATATATATACTTAGACACATGTAAAAGAGTCTGATATGGTGTTACTAAAATAGTTCAAAAGAGTTGTTTGTGGAGTATTTTCTATCTCAACCAGTCTACATCCCTCTAGTAATTCTAACATTGGCACGACATTGAACCTATAAAGCTAAGCCTTTAAGACCATTTTTTTCAATATCAAAACCTGAAATATGTTAATGTCATGAATTTTCAATTTCATATGGCTCATAAATGAAAAAAACATGAGAATTGTGTCTCAGAGAATGGTTTGGAGTAGAGAGATCGAAAGTAAAATAATATACGGGCCGTCCGTTTAGGAACAAAGTGATTCAAGTGAATATGAAGAAATTTTATGAATAATTCCATAACTTTTATGTTGTTTCAATTTGGGATATTAATTTAAGAGTTTAATATAAAACATAAAATGACCATTATAATTCTTCAAAGAAATATATATATGTATATTGATATATTATTAATATTATAATTTTTATTATATAATTATATGTATACCTTAATTTTAGTTTTACCTCGAGTTGATTCTAAATGAAATTAGAATCAACAAAAAAATCATTAGTTCTCCTATATGTAAAATTAACCTGTAAACTATGATTTATTTTTACTTAACCTAACCCAACTTAATAGGGGTATTTAAGGTTTAGTAGGTTTACCAACTCATTCTCACCTGATTTAGGGAGTAAGGTGTTAGTTTACGACACAGAAGGGGTCGAAGACATGCAGATCTTCTCTCCCTCTCGCCTCTCGGATCGCCCCTTCGTTCCAACTTCAAACTGCAAACACGGCGTGCCGGTTTTGGATCTCACAGAGCGCCGCCAGACCTGAGCTCGAAATGGCTGTGGAGTCGACCCAATTTCCGGAACTTTGCACGATCCGTGCTTCAATCTGAGCTTCAATTGGAATCCAAAGCTTGACCTTGGTAAGTTATTTCTTTCCCTCTTTCAATGGTTGGTCAAAATTACTTGCAGTGTTAACTTCTTTTTCCTGGTAAAAATGCTTTTGACTAGTTGATAATGGTAATGAGTCCATAAATGAAATGCTGTTCTCTGTCTCTTGTTATTGGAAGTTGTAGATTTATTGGGCACCTTTTTTTTTGGCTTATTTTTAGTATGGTTTTCTTGATGAAAAAAATCATGTTCCCTGACCCCAAGAAACAAAAGGAAAATTTCAAAACAAAGAATTACAGGAGGACGGAAATCAGTAGTTGAAGTATCAATGAAAGAATAACTGCTAGGAGCAGAGGAGGAAAAGTTCTACCATTGTACTTCATTTCTGAACTAGTTTCCTGTCCTGAAATAGCTTTTGATTTATTTCTTTTCCATTCACCTCACATTTCCTACGCCACCATGTTAGGCCATCTTGTTTCTCCCAAAACTTGCACTAGTCAAATTAAACATAATGTTTTCTCATTATCGGAGACTAATTTGTTTGAACGACTTATAGGATTTCTGCTCGATATCACATAAGCAACAAGTTATTTCATGATAGATGTTATCGAGCAAAATTTTTCATAAACTATATTGGATAGCATGAATGAGATTGGCTCCTGAAATTATGGAATGGCAAAAGAAGAAGATAAAGATGTTGACTTTGAAGTGATGATAATATTGATACTACTATTCATCATGTTGTTCCATATGATGTATTATAACATGCACCCCAATATGGGCTATGGAGTGTAGAAGTTGCTTCGTTTTTTTTCCCTTTTGTGTTTTATGTCTGTGGCATGACACTTTGACTGTTAGTGTGTGAAAATGTTCTAAAACTGAACTTCTAAAGATAATTTGGATGGTTATAACCTTTTCATGTTTTTTTTTCTGGTAGAATCTTACAGTTCTGCAAAATTTTTTGATTCTACGATTATACAAAAAGCAAAAAGATCTTGGGTATATTTCCAACTTTGATAACCTTTGTTTAATTGAGCTGGTTTGCTAAAGTTTGTTTATTTCCTTATAGCCCTTGACTATATTTATGTGTAATGAGAAGAAATTAGTATTCTGAATTTACATCCCTTGGAGTGAAGCTTGAGATTTTGAAGTAGGGGTGAGTGACTTTTCGGATTGATCATGCATTTAATCTGAACCTAAGGATTTGACTCAGTTGAAATTTTGGGCTTGTTCCACTTGTCGTTGATGTGAGTTTTTCTGAGTTGAGTGTTAGTCAGCATAGTTTGCATCTTTTAACTTGAAATGGTCCTCATCTTTGAACCTGCCTAATCATTTTATCCTAAAAGATCACATCTTTTATACCTAATGAAGTTTAAAGATTGGTTGTCTCTCTATTTACTACCCTCATGATTATTCAAGTTGGTTGAAAAGTAAAAAGATTTTATATCTATCCTTTTGGTAACCAATGATCTCTACTCTTATCTTGTACTGCACAGTGTGTGTGAGTGTGTGTTCTTTTGATTCTTCACCTGTGTCAGATAGTGTTTCTAGTTCTTAAAGCCATCTAACAGGGATGAGGAGGACTAAGGCATGATGTTTGATGAACGGTAAAATCCATTAATCATCCCTCTCTGCAATGCACAAATGAGAAACAAGAAACGTGTTAAGAAATATCTACTTTATTTTTTTTTTATAAAAAAAGGAAATTTCAGGGAGATATTAATGACCTCTAGGCGTTCTTATGGTGCAGTTTTAGATGTGTAACATCTCTGGAAACTTTGTCTTTGTTATACTGTTCATAGTTTGAATGCAATAAAGAACAAGTACTAGAGGGCTTAAAGGTATAGGAGATGGCACTAATTATACACACACACACACATGTGCGTGTGTGTAAATTTTTAGAGAAAAAGAATAATAAAAAAGGTAATAGCATAATGCAAAGTAATTGTATTAAACACTAAAAAGGATTTGTTAAGCTTTCTCCTTTTGATTCTGTCATGTTTGTGTTATGATTATATTTGCATATCAAACCAAAGTTGTATATTCTTGTATTCAGAAATTCGAAATCCTTGTTTCAGTTCTCAGGTCTCCTTGGCTTTAGCAAGTGTTTTGAGACACTAGGACATTGCAGACGCTCGTGAAAGTTTAACACTTATATCCTGCTTCTGCAGTTACCCCTCCAAAGAGCTTTGTTTCTGGCGTGGTAATCTCACCTTTTAATTTTATTCAACTCCACTTGCATCAATCTCCTTCTCTGTGCTCCATAGTACCTTTTCTTTTTTAGCTAACTTCATCCATAGAATTTCTTTTGTCGAATCAGCTTGAGATAAAGATGAACTTCTGTACTACAAGAATTTTAACCTAACTTAAACTGATTGCCTATTAGGGGGAAGGTTCATTGATTGAATGACTGGAAAAGAAATACTGATTCAGATCATCCAAAATAGCTGCTTAGTATTAAGATACTCTCTATTCCCTTCAAAAGGAAACCTATACCATCGGGCCTACAGATCATGAAAACAGGACCAGCAACTAACAAATGTGGCCACAATAAATGTGAGCTTAAAAAACCTATAATTTAATGCAAAGTACTATATATTACTTTATTTTGTGACATAATTATTTATTTGTACATATTTTTTTTGGAAGTGTGTGTCTGTATCATAAAATAAAATTAAATAACAGTACATAGGTTTCAAATGCGTTGGCGCATTACGAATAGTTCTTGAATCCTCACTCATGGATAAGGTATGAAGTTAGCTAAACTTGCTCCTAGCTCTCACTGTTGGCATCCCTAAGTTGCATGATTTTCTGATTGAAAGCAAGTTGTTGCTTGCCTGTTTGGCTATTCTGGTATTTGTTCTTTCTTCATATTTTGGTTTGAAATTGAATGCTGAGTTTGAGAATTTTTCTTTTTCTTTTTCTTCCCCTTTTTCTATAATGTGATTTTTAGATGCCAATACGCAAGCCCCCACTCCCCAAAATCCTTCTCAACAATGTCTCTTGCATGAGAAATGCCCAGCAAATACTACGGCATGTTAATGTTTCAATTCATGATGGAGGAGCCCTTCTTCTTACTGGTAGCAATGGCTCTGGCAAGACTACCTTCCTGCGAATGTTAGCAGGATTCTCTCGTCCCTCAGCTGGTCAGATCCTTTGGAATGGCCATGACATCATGCAATCAGGGGTGTTCCACCAGTACAAGCTCCAGTTGAACTGGCTCTCTCTCAAGGATGCCATCAAAGAGAAGTTCACTGTGCTGGATAATGTCCAGTGGTTTGAGGTTCTAGAGGGGAAGGAAGGCAGGTCCATGCCTGCTCTGGAGCTCATGGGGCTTGGCCGGTTGGCGAAGGAGAAGGCAAGGATGCTGTCCATGGGGCAGCGCAAGAGGCTGCAGTTGGCGCGGCTGCTGGCAATAGACAGGCCAATCTGGTTGCTTGATGAACCTTCTGTTGCATTGGATGATGAAGGTGTTAGGTTGCTAGAGTATATCATAGCCGAGCATAGGAAGAAGGGTGGCATAGTTATTGTTGCTACTCACCTGCCTATTCAGATTGATGATACCATGAATTTGAGGTTGCCACCAAGGTTCCCCAGAAGGATGACTCTGGTAGATATGCTAGATCGCCCTGATATAACATGAATAATGTCAAGCAGCATTGTGCTGCTTTATGGCACCTGCCGAGTGTTGCATTTCCGCAAATAGCATTCGGATCTCGGGTTTGGCTTGATGGACTCCCCACCAATATGTTCTTGCAGTGTTTAGGTTTGTGTGCTAGTGGGAGGCCTCATGGACGCAGAAACGAGATTGAGAACACTGCACATATCCTCACCAAGTTTTGTTCTGCTTCTCTTTTGTTTTTCTAAATCATGTCTTGCCTGTTTCTTCCTCTTGTAATTTTTTTGGGGTACCCAATTTTTTCGCCTGGCACTCTTGCAACTTTTTATTATCATCTTAATTAAATATATCAATGTCTTAAAAAAAGAAAAAAAAGGGAATCAAAATAAACAGGAAAAAAAATAAAAAAAAGAACATTGTCCTGTTCATTTGTTCATTTATTGATTATTTATTTGCATGTATTTGTTTTAATTTTTTCATTTAACCTGGTTCACCGAATAAGGCAAATAACCTAATAACTCAAATAAGGAAAATGTGAATTTGGAATTGAAACTGACAATAATCCTGTTTAGTCCTGTGAAGAAAGGAATGTACGAAAAGGGTGCAGGTGGTCTATATCTTTAATTTCTTGTCAAACAGAGAAATTGATTTCAAATTTAAGTTGAACTCTTAGAAACTTATCTCCCAAGTAACACAAGATATGCCCTTCACACTCATTTCAAGGGCCTTGTTTTCCCGAATATGGAAGGCATTTATTGGTTTACGGGATAAGTTTATTGTTTTCCAAGAAACTTTATTGTTTTGTCAATAATTATAAAACTTGTGCTGGGAGAAATGTTTTGGTCATTGCACGTGTGTCTTCTGCTTTTAGGGGGGATAAGTTGCAACTCTAATTAATTAATTTTGGGACATACATTCCCACACAGAAAAATTCGAAATGAAGTAACTGCATGTGTGCTCTAATGGATGATGCAACGCATGTAGTGAGAGTTTGATTTGGCGAATATAAACACTGTCTCTTTTTTTGCTTTTTGGTACACAGAATCATTATTAAACTTATCAAGTTGGAGAACATTAGGGTAGCACTAAAAGGAGAAACAAACAATCCAAATGAATAAGAGACAAATCACTTCTTTCAATGTTTGATATTTCTTTATAAGTGTGAATATTATCTAAAGTATGTTTAATTTCACAAAATGTGAGTCTTGCTAGATGAGGCTAGAGCTTTAGGTAGTGTTTTTAATTATTATACGTTTTCTTTTGTTAGAATTGGCGGGTAAAAAGCACCATTGATCCCAAACCTTTAATTTCTGTTACAAATTGGTCCACAGCCTTCATTTTGATGCAAATTGGTCTCAAATCTTTATAATTTATTCCATATTTGTCCTTAGCCCTAGGCAGGTACAAAACCTTAATTTACAAAGAAGAAAAATTGATAGTTTAAATTTTTTATTAACTATTAAAAAATTATGGCACAATGTGAATTTATGAAAAAAGCAACTACTAAATAGTTTAGACTACAATTTAAAAAATTAATGCCAGATAATTCATGAGAGTTAATGAATTTAAATTGTCTAGTAGCTGCCTTTCAATAAACTTAAACTATGTCATAATTTTCTCAAAGTTAATAGAAAACTTAAACTATTAATTTTTTTTTCTTTGTAAATCAAGTCAATGTGTTTGTCTTGTGCTAGGGACTAATATGCAATAAATTGTAAAAGTTTGAGACTAATTTGCAACGAAAATTAAAGGTTTGAGACTATTGGTGCTATTTACCCTACAAGGGGCCTTAGGAATACCATGGGAGTCTTCGCTTCCAGATAGGTTGTCTCGTGGTGTAACTAGCACTAATAGTCCCAAATCTTTAATTCCTATTGCAAATGGATCCCCACCCTTAATTACATTACAAATTGGTCCCAAACCTTCAGAATTCATTTCATATTGGTCCCTACCTTAGGTAAGCACAATAACTCGATTTACAAAGAAGAAAAAATTATAGTTTAAATTATCTATTAATTGTGAAAAATTATGACACGGTTTAAATTTATTGAAAAACAACTACCGAATAGTTTGAATTCATTAACTCTCACGAATTATCTGATGTTGATTTTTTAAATTCTAATTCAAACTGTCCGGTAACAGTTTTTTTATAAATTCAAACTGTGACATAATTTTCTAATAATTAATGAAAAATTTAAATTGTCAGTTTCTTTTCTTCCTAAATCAAATTTTTATGTCAGCTTGGGTTAGAGACAAATATGTAATGAATTATAAAGGTTTAGAACCGAGTCGCATTGAAATGAAGGTTGGGGACCTATTTACAATGAGAATTAAAGGTTTGGGATCAATGATGCTTTTTATCCGTTGTCTAATGGATACTGCAACACATGTAGTGAAAGTTTGATTTGGAGAATATAAACATGGTGACTTTTTTTTCTCTTTGGTACACGGAATCATTTTGGGGCACATTATGGTAGCGCTAAAAGGAGAAATAAACGATCCAAATAAAGTATAAGATTAATCACTTCTTTCAATGTTTGATATTTTTTAATAAGTGTTAAATATTATATCAAGTTATTTAATTTCACAAATGTGAATCTTGTTAGATGAGACTAGAGCCTTAGGTAGTGTTTTTAATTATTGTACATTTTCTTTTGTCCGTAGAACTACAAACAGAATTGCCAAAACCTAGTAAGCTTGAAGCGGCCTTAGGTAGAATATCTTGGGAGCCTTCGCTACCAGATTGGTTGTCTCGTACTTTGAGCAAGGTTTATATAACCATTTTTCCTCCAAAGAAAAAAAAATGTGAGAGTCCATCCACCAGATTGGCTCTAAGAAAAATGACAACGAGTTGGCTTAGTTTATTTACAAATAATTCAACATGGCGTAAAATTCCTTGCAGGAGTTGTAGCCAGCTTTCCAGGTCTGTTCTCTACTTTTCTTATGCTACTAATTCTTTGCAGATCAAGAAACCCTCTTCAATAATTCACAAAGTGCGTGGTACCTACATAGATTGCGCCCCCAAATGATTAGAACAACCGCACAAGTCAACCTCAAGATCCTCCACAAAACCCAACCAATTTTTTAACTATTTGAATTCCATCCCTTTTTCCATCATTCTTATCAAACCGATTGCTTGCATCATAAGTTTCCAACTGGCTTCTCATTGGTACAGCACGAATTCACGCGTACCTCAAACCTTTATATACATTAATTTCTCCCGGCCCTCAATATCTTCTCTGAATATTCCTAAAGTTGAATCTTGGTTTCTTTCATCAAAATGGCAGTTGGAAGTCCCTGCCGGAAGGTAGCATCTGAAGCAATACTCGAGAATGCCTGGGCCAGCTTCATGGGCCAAGAAGGAGCAAGCAACCCGAAAAACTCATCGAGCTCGTGGACAGAAATGCGAGGACTTCAGAGGATGCCGAGTCTTGGGAGATGGGTGTCCATGGGAACAGAGGAATGGGAGAAGTTGCTTGACGAAATGTGTCCTCAGATCGTAGGTAACAACAATGCAGCAGAGCAGCAGCAGCCCTGCAGTGTGGATGAGAACACCAACCAAGGACTGGCAAAAAAGATGGTGGCAAGGCACTACCGAGGGGTGAGGCGCCGGCCTTGGGGCAAGTACGCTGCAGAGATAAGAGATTCGTCGAAGAAAGGGGCGAGAGTGTGGCTGGGGACATTTAAGACGGCGGAGGAAGCAGCGTTGGCTTATGACAAAGCAGCTCTGAGGATTAGAGGTCCCAAGGCTTACCTCAATTTCCCACTTGAGACGGTTGTTAAGGCATTGGGACTTGATGTTGGTGAAGTTGAAGAGTTGGGTGGCTCAGGAGGTAATTATTATGAGAAGAATGAGAGAAGGAAAAGAGGGTATGAGTTTGGATTGGATCAAGAGGCTCCTCAAGTGAAGAAGAGAATGTTGGGAATGGGAGAGGCCGCGTTTGGGGATGTGGTGGAGCTCCAAGACCTGGGAAGTGATTACTTGGACAGTTTGTTGGCTTATTTTTGACATGTATAATTACATGATTAATATAGCAAAACAAAGGGATGTATTAGAAAACGAATTGAAAATTAAAAAAAAAAATAGAGGGGCAGAGAGATATGTCCTGTAGAGGGTTTGCAATATTTGTGCTACGGTCTACGGTCGTTGTGAACATTCTTTATTCTTTTCTATGTGAATTTTTTCACTTAATGGTTTTCTTCATTTTGTTTGCTTACTTCTACACCAGTGGCATAATTCTTCTATTATGCTCCTGTTCCCTCGCTTATTTTCATAATTATAATTTGCCTTCAAAGGTTTAGACGAAATTACATTTTGCCAACTATCTTTTAATATAATCTAACAGTAATTTTTAAAATTTTAATTTAGATTGTATAGCATTTATCTTCAAGTAATTTCAATATATATGGAACTTTCTTTACAATTAATTAACATTTAAACAAAATACTATTTTCCATTTATAGAAAGAAAAAAGTGATAATTTAAAATGTCTATTACTATAAAAAAAATTTCATACATATTGAAATTATTAGAAATGACTATTGTAACATTTAAATTAAGATTTCAAAAATTGTTGTCAGATTTTATTAGAAAAACATGAACAAAATGTATATTTCTAAAACATAAGGAGGTAGATGGATGAATTGTAATTAACACTTAAAAAAAAATAATGTTTTACTGCACTTACACTACCCTACCCTAGGGCACTTAGCTTCTACGAACAACACTAGGCCAAATAAGTCAGAAATTAGCTTTAAAAGCAATTCAAAAATTTCGCAGATGCGATGAACATTTTTATTGAAGGACTTAGAGGACTTAAGTCGTCATTTAGTCATGTTGTTTAGATTAAGCTACACTTTGCCTCTTTTGTTTCAAAGATATGCATTTTTACCTCTTGAATTGAGGGGAAAACTATTTAACATTTAGAAAGATGAAAATTTGAAAAGATTAAGGTCCATAGAGGTTACCTAACTTATTTTCGTGTCCTAAATGGGTACCTGACTTTTAAATTAGGCCTATCAAAATACTTAACATTTATTATGTGTTTCAATTGAGTACTTTTTATTAATTTCAGTGTTAAAATTGACAAAAAATGTTGATATGATATAAAAAATATTAAAATAAATCTTAGAATAACACTTTTAATTCTCTAACTTTTCTTATCAACATTTCTAAATTTTCAATTTCTAAATCCATTGTTTAGACCCCAAATATCATCCATTCTTCTTCTCCAAAAGCACAATTTGCACCAAATCTAACAAAATGAGAAACAAGCCGGCCCACCCATCATCCGGCCATACCAATCTCGCATCTTGTGTAGTCACCGTCGTCTTCCTTATGTTCCGAGCCAACACAGGAAAAAAATGGGTAAGGCTGTCTTGTTGGCAGCTCCTTCAAGATTAGCACCCATTTTCTCTTTAGCTACTCAAATATTTGGCCCTTTTCCACCTGGATTGCTCCTTCCTCATCCAAATCCTCGATGGTTTCCAAAGCCTCTAGAATTGCAGGAATAAAACCATCGTAAATGGCCCATTTTGTTGAACACTTGGTGTGCACTTTATCTGCCGATATCTAGCGAGCCTCCCTACCATATTTTGATTGCTTTTCACGGTTCTAATGCTAGCTACGTGTTTTTGACCGTCCACTATCTGGATTTCTGCCCAAGCTCAGCCCATTTGATCCTTGTTCATGAACAACAACACTTGTTCCATTGGCGCTCCATTTTAATGCAAAGATGATAAGGGAGGAACGAAGAATAAGGATTCCTCTATGACATGTGGGAAGATTTGATGCATCAAGCAAGGGGTTCAATGCTGACTTACTAGTGTTGGCTCGAAATCTTGGTCAGTCCGATAAGAGCAGTTTTTTTTTTCTTTTTTTTAGTTCTATTTTATGGCAAAGAACTAAAAATGTCCCTAAGGCCTAAACAATGTTTGCACTGTCTTGTGAGCATAGGAGGAAGCGGGTAAGTAGCCGTCGGCGGAGAACTGGATGAAGGAGAGAGCCGCTTGTTCGATTCAGAGTTTTCTGGTCCGCCCTTTTTTTTTTCTAGTAGAAGCAGATCTTGGACCTTAATTTCGAACCTTCCACATCCCAAACTGGAACCTCGTGGCCTTCGACATCCCAATTTTGAGCCTTAGTTGACGACGACATCTTGATATGGCTTTCTTCTCGGAAACATTAGTTGATTTTACTTTTGTTTCTCATTTTGCCAAATCTAATACAAATTACTTGTGCTTCCGAGGAAGAAGAACAAGATGAGATTTGGGGTCTAAATAGTAGATTTAGAAATTGAAGGTTTAAAGTTGTTGATAGGAAATGTTCAAGGACTAAAAATGTTATTTTAAGATTTATTCTATATCAGCATTTTATGTCAGCCTTAAATACTAAACTTAATGAAAATACCCAATTGAAAGACACAATAAAAGTTAAGCAATTCGATAGGCCAAATTTAAAGGTCAAACAACTATTGAAGCTATGAAAATAAATTAGATGACTCATCATGAACTTTACAGTTTTTTTCTAATGTTGGACCAAAATTGTCTTAGCGTTCATTTGCCGTGGAGTTTTGGTTCCTTTGGAGCAAGTTCTCAAGCCCTCCTTATTTTTCATTTTATTTCCTAGCTGAATGTGATTATGATTTGTGTAAAAATATTAATTGTGAAAGAACAAGATATAACATGGATGCTAGTGAATGATTGAGTCTAGTTCTATTTTAATCATTGGATTATTTACAATTACTACCTAAACTTTCTTCCTTATTTTTTTTACGGTGTTCAGAAAAAGAATTTTTAAATCCCAATTTAAATTATATAATCTTCATCTAGTAATTTTAGTCTGTTTAATATTTTTTTATAGTTAATGAGAACATAAAATTCTCAATTTTTTCTCTCTATAAATGTAAAATAATATTTTTAAATGTCAAATAATTATAGAAAATACTAGACAAATTAAAATTACTAAAAAGTGACTATCTTATAGTTTAAATTATGATCTTAAATTTTTTTTTCTAGATAGTATAAAAAATTAGGGGGAAATTGCATACTTTCAAACCTCAAAAGGGTAGTTGTAATTAACCCATAATCTTTAATCTTTATATATTGTCAAGTTGATTTTTCTAAATAATGGATGTAAGTTAATTGATGTGTATAATAATATTAAATATTGTGTGTGGTTAATTAATTATATTGTCCATGGCCACTCGCGTAGTGGATAAAGGCGACACTAGGAGGTCTGATGTTTGAACGAGCCTCCCACTTCCTTTGTGTAATGCCCTAAATGCGGGTTCAGGTGTCTGTGGGTTACGAAAAGGCATGTATTCCTTATTTTTCTTAGATAAAAATATTTCATAACCCTTTTACCTTGTATGGATGTTTTTAATTGCAAAATAATGATAATACTAATAACTATACATATTTTCCTCCCCTTATTTTCTAAAACCTATATCTTACCATCTACTTCTTTTACACTATTTGACAGCAATTTTGTAAATCTTGATTTAAATTGTGTGATAGTAATCTTTTGATAATTTAAATCCCTCCAATATTTTTTTTTAAGTTAATAGAACATTTTTAGGTTATCAACCTTTACTCTCTATAATGAAAAACATTAGTTCATTTGAATGTTAGTTAACTATAAAAGAATATCAGACAACTTAGAATTATTGAAACTCAGTTATCAGATAATTTAAATTAAGATTCTAGAACAGTATTAAAAAAATATGGGATAAAAAAGGTTTTTTAAATGCCAAAATACCCCTTCAGCCCTTGAACTTGCTTAAGTGGGTCAATTAACCCTTTGACTGACCCGTGTTCCTCACGTGACTAACGTTGTTCACCCATTTTTGCTAACCCCATTCGCCTAGACCTTCTAGCTTACCATGAGCTCTCCAGCGCTCGCCATTGACTACCTTACTGCCACACTAAGCCTTTGTAAAAGCCACCATCAGCTTTAGCACCATCCAGCCTCACATAGTCACCTTTTCTTGCAGGGCCATAATGAATTCTCTACTGCCTATTTCCTATCTGTTTGAAACCTCATCTGCCAAAGTGGTCAGCGCTTAAATGTTCTTGATAGAAGCACTAAGGTGTCGATTGGTGGGGTTGTAATACTTTGGTTGGAAATTGTTATCGGCCCATGTTTAAATGGAGGAAAATTGATGAGATGTGCTTCCATCAGTTCATTTTTGCTCACGACAATGCTGAGCCTAAATCTTGGGTTCGAGATATAGTTTGGGAGTCATCCCAATTCAAGTTCTTCTACCTCAAAGAAAGGGACACCGTCTGTAGTCTTCCCAATTGAGGAAATGAGAGCATTCAAGCAAAAAAAATCAAGCGTCCCTGGACTAACTTGAAGCTTGTCTTCAGAAAGTTGTAGGTTGTGTCATCGTAATTGGATTCAAGTATGAGTTCACTAGAAAATGTAAAGGATTGATAATCATGAATTGTTGTAACTAGGCTTATCAATTTTTGTTGTCATTTAAGGAGGATTAGAGAATGGATTAATAGAAGGTAGAGATATCCTCAAGAAGAAGATAGCTTGTTTGTAATGTTTATAAGGTCAAGGAAAATTAGTAAACTATTTGAAGGCTTAAGATAATTTCTATACTTTTTCTTTATCTTGTTATATTGTAAAAAAACTACATGTTTACTCCCTATAGTTATCTGAAGTCATATTTATAACTTTAAAGAGTTATACGTGTCACCAAAGACTGGGTTTTGTCATTTATCATGGCCAGGAAGACAAAGGCAATAGGTGTCCATGAGAAACTAATCACGTGAGGGGCACATGTTAGTTAATGGGGTTGACTGACCCACTTAAGCAAGTTCAGGGGCTAAGTTGGCCTAACTTGAAGTTTAGGGGGGTAAGTGTCCTGATCAGCCAAGTTCAAGAGGCTAAAGAGGTATTTTGGCCTTTTAAAAAATAAGCGAAGAAAGTATAACTTAGGCCAAACCACATGTTAGTTTTTATAATTTCTACAAGTGAACAAGAAATTTTTGAAATGAACGGGAGATTCTAATCTGCAATCACTTTGTGCAAAAGTTGGTAGTGTTTGATGAAACTAGCACCTCAATATGAAGTTATTGTGAACGGCCTGTACACCATGTGAAAGAACCAAAGAAAGAAAATCTCGGGCCATAGTAACACTAGGGGGTTGACCTTAACCCAAAACCCAGCCTTATTTTTTGGGCTAGGGTCGGGCCAACATAGGAAATAAGTAAGATTTGGGTCAACCTGAAACTGTCTTGATTCAGAGAAGCCAAAATCGGGGTTGGTTCAGGTTGAAATCGAATCAATCCGAATTAACCTAAAATTTAAGTCCAAACCTATTACCTACCTGAGCCCAGCCTAACCCACTAAGTATTTTATCCTTTCTAAGCTGCTAACCTTAACCTCAAGGTCCCCAACTCGCAACCGCCTTAAGCCTTCCCTACCTCTACTCTTTTAGTGACTTTAGTGGTTCTCACTTCTTTCACTCACACACTATCTGTTGTAATCCTGCCATGGCCGTTACCCTCACATAGCAATCTGCCATTCATCCTGCCTCAGCCATCACCCTTCCCTTTCATTCCATCTCGAGTTTGACCAAAACTTCATTAAATCAAGAATTATGCCAAACAATTGTGTCAGTTTCTAATTTCGATTGTGCCACCCCTTCTCACCCTGTCTCATTTCTATTTCCAATGAAAGAGTTCTCTTTGAATTCAAATTCATGTTCATGATTTGTTTGACTTGTTTGGATAGATTTGTGAACTTATATAACTTTGTTGAATTGATTCATTTGGATTTTTTAATGTTTTTTTTTTCATCTTTCACTTTCATGATTTTTAAGTACACTTGGCTGCCTAGAACATGGAGATAGCGGAGGAGAAGAAAACGGAGGGGAAGTAAAAACGGAGCAAGGGAGGAGAGGAGTTAGTGGTAGTGGCGATGGGACACATTGAGTTGAACTCGATCCTAATCCAATATTTTTGGTTTAAGGTTGTTTGGGTTGAAAGTGTATTTCAGTTCAGGTTTGGGCCAGGAAATGACAATTGTTTATAGGCCTAAAAAATTATTGAGTTCCCTTTAAATGCAAAGCTATTGTTCCAACTTTCCGCCAATAGAATAGATCATATGTTGATTATATACCATCTCAAATTCATAATGTGGAAGACATTCTTTAATAAATCCAATTGTAGCCAAATTCTCCTAATTAACAACATGGCTTCAAGAACTTCGAAAGCAACATATCTTTTTTTTTTTTTGCAGTGGAGGAAAATATGTGGGGCCATAACGTGAAAATTAGGTGGCTTGCTTGGGGTGACTTAAATTCACGCTTCTTCTATCAAGTCATAAAAAACAGGCATATGCGCTCTCGAATTGCTACTATTTAGACTAACAACAGTGATTGGCTTTATAAGGAGAATAATATAAAAACTAATTTATATGATAGGCTTTTTATGCTTGCTTTAACCCTTCTCCATTAGACTGTGCATCTTGACAAGAGGCCCTTTGTGTAGATATTGCTAGGTCCCTATCTGATGCTCAATATGATTTTTTCCTTGTTCTTTTCACCAAGGAGGACATCTAGAAAGTAGCATTTAACCAAGCTAATTTTAAAGCTCCAGGCCCTGATGGTCTTCAACCAGTTGTATTCAAATGATTTTGGGGTATCTTGGGTGATGATGTGACACATGCTGCTTTATCATTCCTTAATGGCGAATTTATGCTTCGATAGGTAAATCATATGTTCATTACTCTTATTCCTAAGACTTAGGACACCTACACTATTGATGACTTTAGGCTCATTAGCTTATGTAATACCTTGTATAAAACTATTGCTAAAGGCCTGGTGAATAGCCTAAAATCGGTATTAAACTCACTTATATTTTCATACCAAAACGCTTTTATCCCTGGCCGACATATTTAGGATAACATTATTATCACCCATGAGCTTCTAAATGTAGTTACTCATACTCCTCGTACTGTGGGTTCCCGCGCCTCTAAAGCTATCTTGAAATTAGACATCCAAAAAGCTTATGATAGTTTAGATTAGCCATTTATTAAGAAAATCCTTTGCACTATGAGATTCCCAGAGAAATGGGTCCACCTTATCATGCAGTATGTGATGACAATGTCATATTCTGTTTTGGTAAATGACTATACTGCTAATTGGTTTTCTTTGTCAGCTATTATTCACCAAGGTGATCCTTTAACTCCATACATTTTTAGTCTTTGTGCTAAGGCTTTTTCTAGTAGATTCCAAAAGCTCAAATCCATGGGGATTGTTGAAGAACTTTGAGTTAGTAGGAACAATCCAAAGATTAACCACTTGTTGTTTGTTGATGACTGTATTATTTGTTTTAAGCTAACTGTCCCAACTGTCCAAGCCCTCCACCAAATTATCATGGATTTTGAAGTTTCGGCAAGTCAATGAATAAACTATCAGAAGTCAGAATTGTTCTTTAACAGTAATGTATCTTGTCCTCAACATTTTGACATTTTTTAAATTTTACCATTTTAAGTTAGTAATGGGATTCCCAACTACTTAGGCCTACCGTTTTCTCAGGAGCTATCTCATTGTTCTTCTTACTAGTTCCAAATGGATAAGGTTCGCAACCACCTTGTGAACCGAAAATAGAATTTATTGAACTCTGCAAGGCTTCTTACTCTCATCCATTCGACCTTATCCTTTATTCCCATCTATGTGATGTTTCTGTTGAAAGTTTCTATGACCTTTGTAGATAAGTTCTCAGCACAATTTGTCCAATTCTGGTGGTCAGGTTCTAAATAAAAAGATAATATCGACCTACGGCATCAAGGGCTATTACATTTCTCAAAAATGACTTGGGAGTCTTGGAATCAAGGATATCAGGCTATTCAATTAGATTTTGCTTACAAAAACTTTTTGGCGTATTTTCACAGGTAATAGTGGCACTTTAGTTTATTAGATCCTTTTGGCTAAATATGGCCATTCTCATTCATTTTGGACTACCAAGGTTCCAAGCAATAAATCCTTTATGTGGCATAATTTTTCGTAAAGTGAAGCCCTTCTTCATGACCATGTCCATTGGTCGATGGGTAATGGTTCAACAATTAGAGTGCATGAGGACATATGGATTCTAGGGATTTCTCCAGCTCATTTGGACTTACTAGTGCACAATGTAACGAAGGATCCTAATCTCTGTGTTGCAGACTTGCTTGATCCTCATTGATTGAGCTAAAATATTCCTATTCTCCAAACCTTATTCCCTCATCAGATTGTCTGGTTGATTCATAATCTTAATTTCACTGAAGGTAGCAATGCCTAGGACTCTGTTGTCTGGCTCAATAATTCGTCTGGTTCTTTTATAGTCAAACAAGGTTATACCTTTGAACTTTGAAGGAAATTAACGGTTCTCCTAAACTCCACAAGTACTTCTCTGTAATGCTTTCCATCCCTAAACTTCTCTACTATTGTCAAATTATTATAGACCTCCAATATCCCTTAGTAGTTCGAGGTCTTTTTGTGGTAGTGTTTATCGAGAACCTTACCGATGACTGCTACCCTTGCCAAACATGGTGGTATAGTCAACCTATTGTGCTTTTGTTGTCAGGCTTCATAAAAAACAATATTCCACTTATTCTGGGATTACCTTACTGGCTCACGTGATTTATGGGATAACCTTTGTTCCCCACCCTCAACTACTTTATTTCCATCATTTAAAGGCTGGCTGACTGATCTCTTAAGTCATAAACAGCAATCCTTGCTTGATTGGTTCTACTTTTTCATCTCCATACTTTGTATTATCTAGATTGGATGGAATGAATATGTTTTCCGCAATGCCACTTTTCATGTTCCATCTTTGATTGTCATAAGGGATAATTTACTTGCTCAAATCTCTTTGTCTAAAGATTTTCACCAAAAATGGTCTCTTGATTTATACAGCCCTTATTCCACCTTATGCTATGCATGGGGCAGTAATTCAAGCATATGCCCCTCTAGCCATCCAGATATCTTTATTACTGATGGGGCGTAGAGCTAAACATTGAGTCTCTATACTGCAACTTGGGTATGGAAAGGAAACAATGCCCTTCCTCAGATTTGTCAGGGAATTCTTTTTCGCTACTGTGAATCAACCTTTGAGGCCAAGTTCTATGCCATCTTTTGGGCTTTATCTCTAGCATCTGATCTCCATTTTCCTTTTGTTACATTACTAACCAACTACTCATAAGTTTTGTAACTCTTGTCAAGAGGATTTGCTCCAGATCTATCTTTTTGTCTAGTAGTTCGTCAAACCTTGCATCTTCTGGAATCATTTCAATGATGCTCGGTGGTGATAGTACCCAGACACAAGGTTATGGTTGCTCATCAGCTAGAACCTTCTTTTCTCCATTAACTATATCTCATTTGTATGCTTATTCTGATTATAAAAAAAAATTATTGAAGTGGTAAAAATAATTATATATTCTTTATGACATTTATATTTGCATAAAGCTTAATTAGATTATACTTAATATTTATTAAATATTCCATGAAAAGATATCCTAGTGATATTTTTTAAATGTTGTAATGACATTTATTGACAAAATTGAATTTAAATGAAGCTCATATAAATTATTATGGTATTTTAGGTTAGCAATTATTATAGTAGTAAAATTAATTAAATATTCTTTATGACATTTATATTTGCATAAAAATTACTTAGATTTCACTTAAAATTTATTAAATAGTGCTTAAAAATTTATCCTATTGATATTTTTAAAAGGAAAATTTGAAAAAATCCCTTAAGATTTAGTCTAACCGACACTTACCCCCTTCTATTTTTAGAAACCTACGCTTACCCCTAAATAGGAAGCTTTGTCACTCACCTTTAGATCACAAAATGGAAAAAAAAAAAACCAGCTTCATACTTGCCTTTTGTGTCTAAAATCTATGACCCATAAACTTTTTCATGTAGCAAATTAGCCTATATGCCTAACTAACAAATTTTATAACTTGACTTTAAAAAAAAAAAATCAGAAACTCAAGATTTAATTGGGAGGATTTTGGCTTTAGCTATGACTTCGTCGTGTCTTTTCATCCTCCTCATTGCACCCCCCTTTTCTCTTCCCCCCATTTAGAGTCGAGAGATTGTATTCGAGGGTTTTTGCTTCAGCTCTATCTTCGTCATTGACTATCCCACCCTCTTCCATATATACAAGGCCAGCCGTTGATCTTGTCTGCCTTTTAGGGTTTGAAGGCGTATAGTCTATTGAGGTTGAATAATTTGAGGGACAGGATTCTGAGGAAGCAAAAGACAAGGAAATGCTAAGGGATTGGGTCGGGTAGAGGCAAGATGGAGGGATGAGGGCATAAGGGCCACAGGGCAAGTGTCATTGTGAGCATGTTTTGGGGATTTGGCTACCTGTAATCCAATTTCCCATGAAATTATAATGCTTTGATTTAGGTTTTAGGAATTATGTTTTGCAACGCATAATGTAAGCGGCCTCAAGGACAAGTACATAAACTTCGGTGGCAGTCGACATTTGCCACCATTGTTCCATTCGAATCCAAATTCCAAACCACAAAGCAATCTCAAAGCTTCCCACTTTGAATCCCAACCACCATCCTGTCGTTATCTTGGTAATCGGTGACGCCATTGAGGTACAATACTGTATTGGCTAGTCGTGAGGTTGGGGGCTTATTTGTTAGATTTGGAAGTTTATGGGTTAGAGTTACTAGATAGATAGGCCCAATGTGAAAGCTGGTATTATGCTCTTTTTGTGGCTTAAAAAAGATGGATGGAGCTTACTACTGGGGTTTAGGTTTCTAAAAATAAAGAGGGCAAATGTAGAACAGGCTAAACCTCAGGGGTTTTGTAATTTTCCCTTTTTAAAAAATTATGATAACATTGTAAAAAACCTAAACCTCAATGGAACTCACATAAATTCTTACTTTAAATACTTCTTATATATTATAAAGTTTCTACATAATGACCGATCCATAAATAATTTTACATCGAGTTAATCTGTGTGTCAATTGATAGATTGCAATATCAGAATGACACATAACAACAAGAATCATTGGTATACGTGTATTTAAAGGGGTTTCTCTCCCTATCCCTTTAGTTTTTAGAATTGTGTCTTCATTCAATATTTTACCTATTAACAAAAGGTTAACATAGGTGTAGAATAGGAAGTAACATTTTTTTTTTATATATAGTTTCAAATTTTATTTTTCAATTACCAAGGCACTTCCAATTACATTCCTTCAGGCAGAGGCGGACCTATGTAGGGGCAAGGGGTGCCACTGCCTCCCCGAAAATTTTGAAAAAATATAAATATAGGTACTTAATTGGTTAATTCAAGAGAAATTATGGACTGGAAATGCATTTTCCCCCCGAAAATAATAGAAGAATATGAAGCTTGGGGGGGGGGGTGGGAATGAGGTAGGTGCTAAAGAAAGTAGTGACCAAATGAATAATTATTCCCTCTATCCTTAAACAGATATTCGAACATGGCCTAAATGCACTATTAGTCCTCTAAATTTTCCAACTTGTACGACTTACACCATAATCTTTAAATTAGTACGACTTAGTCCCAATCTGCAGTTTTGCCTTGCTACGATGCCATTCTTCTCCTTCGGGCTTAGTCGACTATCTTCCAAGCTCACCCCCTTGAACCAAAAATCCTGGTTTCGCCACTGCCTTCAGATAATATATTTTAACCCAAAAGAGGGCTCTAGATAGCGCATGGTTCGACATATTTTAGCCATATATGTATGTGTGTGTATTTTCTTGTTTAAAGTTACATTTAACAAGTAATACAATTACTTTTTAAAATATAGACATCGTCACACTAATTTTGGATGAACAATCCAATACTATACCTAATAGGACATGTTCGCATATATGAGTTATTTAAGGACAAAAGTAAGATTTGAAAGAAGTTATATAGGAAAATAAATGTTAAAAAACAAATTAAAATAAAAAAAATAAAAAAACTTACAAACATTTTGACACGAAGGGAGCTCCAAAAGAAAATGTGATTCCGCTCAATGGTGCTAGATTAAGAGGAATATCTTTTTTTATTTTTTGATACTTAGAATGTTATAAGATAAGAGATCTAAAAGGTATTCTACAACCTAGTCTACCTTACACTCTATTCTAGGGCTGAAAATGGGTCAGGCCTAGTTCGGGTAGCTTAAGCTCTAGCTCGAGTAAAAGCATTTTGAGTCGGGCTTTTTGAAGCTTAAGCTCGAGTTTATTTAGGGCTGAGCTCGAGCTTGATGTTACTCGGCTCCTTAAGCTTGCAGGCCTAATAGGCCCTATATTTTGTTTATTGGACTGCTTTTATCATTGGGCTCGCTTGTAACAAGTGTTGAGGGCCTTAGGGCATTATGCCCAGAACTCCCCCCTTTGTTCTTCTTATGGCTCGTGACTTGTTCCTTTCTTTCAATTTTGGAAGAATTGAATTAGGGCGTAATTCGGTGAAGTAAATCAGCCCTAGTGTCGAGGAGGAACGAATTAGTTGTCGCTCATCAACAATAGGCAACGATCGTCACCGCGCTGAACCAGGGAGGTTGAAGCAGCGTTTGTCATTGATGCCAGAACTCTAGCTTAAGACCACATGACGTTAGCCACATGATGCTGGAGATAGAAATCGGCGCCATGACTAAATGATGTTCGACCAGGAGATCCAGTTCTGCAGCTCCAGTTGGCAGCTCCAAACAGAAATTGCTGTCTGGAGGAATATGATGGCTTATTTATAATGTTTACAAAATCAGGGTAAACTAGCAATGGATTAGAAAGTCTAGGATAGATTTTGTTATTTTTTCTTCTTTAGTCATCTTTATAGAAAATTACAAGTTTAGTCCCTATCTTTTATCTAAGCTGCAAGTATGGCACTAAAGTTTTATATGTGCTATTCGAGCCCAACAAGCCTTCGGGCCGAGCTTGAGCTTAAAAAAATTGGGCTCGAGCAAGTAGTACCAAACGAAAAAAAGGCTGAGCTCGAGCTTAAGCTCAGTGGGCTCGAGCTCGGCCCGGTCCATTTTTACCCCTGCTTTATTCCGCCCAACCTAAACCTACCCATTGATTGTAAAGTGAAGTAATCTTTCGCACAAGACAAATTTTAAACCCTTACCATCCATTTGATTTGGTGGTTTGTATACTAATTGAATTAAGACTTAGTCAAAGAAAGAATATTGATAACCTACTAAGGAAGTGTACCCTATGTGATAAACACACGCCCTCAAGTTATATTCTTTTGGTACATTTGAGATGAAAGTTGAACTTTAGATTCTGAAATTTTGTTTAAAACTTCAACTGCACATAAAAATTTATGTGAGGATTTGATCTGTGCCACCATAACCATACCACCTTTCGAAGAATTTAACAAACAATTTTGATCGATAAATCATAATCAAGGGTCTAGTTTTTCCTCTTTTTTTTTTTTTGAAGTTTTTTACCTTTAAATGTCATAGAAATTTTGGAAGAAGAAAAAAGTTAGAAATATATTCAACTAGAGGTGGGCATTGACCTAGCCCATACTAGAACTAGCTAAGAGTCAAACCTGACCCAACCCAGTAAAAGACCAACTCGGCCCAACCTAGGGAAGAGATGGTAATGGAGTAAGCCATTTGTGGGCTATGAGGTTGGCATAAAAACTAGGCCTAAAAACCAGTTCAAGCTTAGGCCTAGGCGTGGATCGGTCCAATGCATTTAGGCCTTGGCAAGGCCTGCTGTTTGAGAAGCAAAAGAGGCGGCCAAAATTCAAGAAAAATGGAAAATTACAGAAAATGTCCGTAATGGCTAGAAACATCTCTTTTAGCCAAAATTCTATTTTATCCCTTCTAACCCTTAGAAACAATTAATTTTTTTAGTTCATTTTGGGAATTTTTTTTTTAACTTTTTATAAATAGTGAAGTTCATTTTCTATCATTTTTACACCAACATCTCTCAAATTCACTTCTTAATCTCATTTATTTTCTAAATCACTGGTTAATCTCTTCTCAATTTCCTATTCTATAGGGATGTCAACGGGTAGGGTTTAAAGAGGGTAGAGTGATTCTCAAGCCCTACCCGCAATACAAAATCTCTACCCAAACCCTACCCGTTACCTACAATGAGTAGGACTTTTTTGCCTGAACCCTCATAGTGGTGGGTCGGGTATTATACTCGTAATACCTGAACAAGTATCACATAATAGAAAATTATATTAAAAAAAGCAAGACATAATAGAAAACCCTTCCCAAAAATTTTGAACTAACCAAAATAAATTAAAATCAATCATAGCAGCAGAGCCTTTGAAGCCGATTAGGTTTTCTCCTTAGCCTTGACGTCTTTGGGAACCATAGACCACCATGCACGAAGATATTGCAGTACATTGACAGTCTAGCCACGGTCTTGATATTGTTAATGGTGCCAGTGTGATGAACTCCTCTTTCAATTGTAACCCACATTAAAGTATGCTAGGATTTGGGTCATATGGGCTTTCAATTTTAGGGTTTAGTAATTAGTAAATTAGAATTATATTATTAATTTGGATGTGTGTGTGTGTGTGTGTATAATATGGAATATTTAGATACTTATATATTATATATAGCATACGGGTAGGGTACGGGCCAAATTTAGGAAGGGTAGACCCTTAAACCTGTACCTCCTTGTACCTGGTGGGTATAAAAACAAAAATACTTATTCCCAGCCCAAAGCATGTTTAATTGAAAAAGAAAAACCTACCCATCAAGTAGGGTAGGGTAGGTACCTACGGATAAGGGTATAAATTAATATCCCTATTATGCTAACAAAGGTCTAGAGAGTTCCTCATCTCGCATCAATTTGGGATAGTTTTTCTATCGTCGCCTTCATCCAATCCAAGGTATTCAAATTCAAGATGATGTTGATGGCAAAAAAATTGATATGGCAAATGTCAATGTCGGGTTTGTGCAACAACTTTTTGACAATGACATCGATGTGAAGAAGGTGTCAGCAACCACAATAGATGGAGAATACAGGTTACAATTGACACAGGAAAGCCAACATCTTCACCATTTACAAAGTAGATTTAGGAAGACTTCATCTTGGGTGTCGAAGCACTACGACCTCATGCGGGAAAGGTGAAGCGATGTATGCAAAGTGCAAGCATTACAGTAGGAAGTTGGCACATCAACTCAACTCTAGGATGGGAATGTTGAAATGACCATATGGAGAATGTCAATAAAGTTCTTTATCCTAGTGCAATCAAGAGTTCTGGTGGACAAACACAACTGATGGGATTTTGCATTATTAATAGACCAATTATTTATTTTTTTATAGAACAAAAAAGCTTATAGGTGAGGTCTGATTAATTGGATGATCATTATCGAGAAACTATTTAAACAAGTTGAGGATCAGCATCTAGAAACTTTTATTGTTGAAAATTTGAACTTTGCTTATAAGAAGACATTTAAGAGAACTGCTAAAAGAGAGAGCTTTAAACTATTCGAATCTAGAAAATCTTATTTACAAACACATTTTTCTGCTATGGCTCATTGTATTGCATTTACAAGTGGTATGTGGATATCTCCTATAGACTAGAAATACTATTGTGTTACTATGCATTGGATCGATAATGATAGAGTAATTTATAAATGCTTAGTTGTATTTAAGTACATGAATTGGATCATGTTGGCTTGAACATTTTTTCATTTTTTTTGGATACTCTTCGTGAATTTTTTTTTTGTGTGCACAAAGTTTTATTCATCTTGTTTGAAAAATGCATCCAATAATGATTTTACGGTGCAAAAATTGAAAAAAGAGTTAAAACTACCTTTCAATGGTGTGTTTTTCTATGTACATTGTTTATGTCACATTTTGAATTTGTGTGTTCAACAAGAGCTAAAACTTTTACAAACCGAAATTACCCCAATTCGGAATGTACTATTTTTTGCATTGAGTTTTAGTTGTAAAAATTTGAATTAAATTGTCCAACTCAATAGAACTTAGCTTTTGAAATGTTGACCGACACATATCCGCATGACATGCTTTTGACATGCTTGATAAATTTGAGAATCAGTTAGAAGTATTAACAGACGCCATGTGGGTAAATGTTACAAATTAAGTGAGTTGCTAAAGTATTTCTATAAAGCAACTATTTTTTTCTCTAGTTTTTACTATCCAATTGTGCACACAGTTTTGCAATACTTTGTAAACGTTGTTTATGCTTTCTATTAGTACAAAGATGATGCCGTTTTTAAAGATGCCGTTGAAGCCATAAAAACAAGTGGCTTCTATTTTTCTAAGACACCCCTAGATTTTTTAGTTGCATCTGCACTTGACCCGATTATAAAGATTTCTAGTACAAATTAATGACTTGAGGCATTTTATCACATATTCTTAGAGCAAATCTGCATCAACATTCTTACATTATCTGCTACTACACATAATCAATTCCATGGGTTGTACAATTGTGTGCACTATTCAGATAAGGTGAGATTAACAATGCCTCAGCTAAGCCATGTTTTAACATTGGCCTCATTGTCATGTTTCAACTTTGCCGCCTAAATCTTGGAAAGGCATTGAGCCACTGCGACAAGGAGTTGATGACTACCTCATCATTTTATTCAAGCAAAATTTGGTAGACATTTTGGAATGGTGGAATAACAAGAGGGTAGATTTCCTATTTTGGCCATCATTGTCTAGAAGATTTTAGCTATACCAGTCTCAGTCTTTGCTTTTTAGTCAACTTTAAATGTAGGAAAAAGAGTGATATAAAAAAAAAACAACTTGAAATATTTTGCTATTATTTCGTGTGAAGTACATTGTAATTATTGTAAGTGCTTCTACGCCTTTTAATTAATAAAATTTAGATCAGTGGTAGTGTTTCCTTCTATAAAAAAAAAGCTTATACAAATTTATTAAACTATTTTTTAAAAATTGGCCCAGGCTTGTACCAGCCCATCCGAGGCCCAACATGTCTTTACCCGTGCCTAACCAGACAAACCCAAGTAGCCGGGTTAGCCTGCCGTCGACCTTTGTGTACAACTACAACCAAATAGTTGGTGTCACATGCCAATTGACTTTGGAATATAAACAAATAAGCCCTCTAGTGACAAAGGACTACAATTGTTTAATAAGATCCTTATCTGATAGGTAATCGAGATTGAACAAGGGCGTTACATGTATGCGATACACAATGGACTAATTACAAAACCCTCCAAAAGTTTAGTGAAATTATAATATGCTTATTTTTGTTTTAGAAATATACACTCTATCCATTAAAGTTAAGAAAATGTTGATTTACATTTGGATAGTGAGAAATTTGATAACTGCCAACTAACTGCTAAACTATTATCAAACAATTTAAATTTAGTAGAAGTCATGAGAGATGGACTGGTCAGACTTGCTGCCACAAGACTCTGCTGTAATTGCATATAGAGCACTATTATTGGTAGTACTGCCTCTTGAAGGGAACCAAATATTTTGGTGAATAATGCTTGTAATCAGCCTTTGAGGACTGATGGTTTGTATCTTGCTTAATGAATTGCCGTTTAACCTAAAAAAAAAGGTTCAAATTTAAATCAGATATTGTTAAAAAAAATTCTCACGTTTAAGAAAAAAAATGTAGGTTTCGAAAAGATTCAGGAACAAAGTGTAGATTTTTTTAACAATACAGGGAAAGGTGTAATTTCAATGAGGTTTTTGTTCTTGGCCGGATATAATATCGGTATACAATCAGGACTCGTCAGTCGTCTCTTTGCAATTCTCCACCGACTCCATATATAATATTCAAATCTTTAAGAAAAACCTACAATTACCCCCTTAAATATACTCTAACCTACGGTTTGTTTTCTCTATTTTTAAAAATTTATACTTTATTCCCTATATTTTTACATTATCCAATAATAATTTCTAAAATTATATTTAAATTATACAATAGTTATTTTTCAGTAATTTCAATCACTCTAATATTTTTTATAGTTAATAAATATTTTAAATTATCAATTTTTTTTTTCTATAAATGTATTTTTCTTCTTGTAAATTCATACTAATATCTTTTAAATGTAGGTTATTTGTGAAAAAAAATTAAAAATCTTGAAATTACTGGAATATGATTATCAGACAACTTTAATTAAGGTTTCAGAAGTTATTGCTAGATACTATAAAAAAAAATGAGGTAAAGTGTAGGTTAGACCAAATCACATTAGGGTTTTGTAATTTTCCCCAATCTTTAATTCAATGAGTCAAATCATTCTAGACGACGTGGAATGTTTTTATTCTAATTGTTTGACACGCCTGTTAGGGAAAAAGAAAAAGAGAGAAACTTCCATGAACAACTTTCTCCCCACTTTAAATGAATGGCACACTTGTAAATAATTAGTCTGAGGTTTTATCCTTCAATTATATATATATATATATATATATATATATAGATATACATATACATATTCGGATCTAGAGACTTGTCTGTTTACACTTGGGTTCAGCTTTGTTATTCTAGCACTTTGACGGGGTTGTAACAACTCAAATATTAGTCTAACATAATTTTTATGACTTTTCCATCATAACTTAAAAAATTAATAAAGCAATTAATTTAAAAAAAATATTTCAAAAGTAATTTTTTGAGTTTCTTATATTTTAATAAATAATCACTGTTAATTACTATTTTTTTTTTCATAATGTCCCTTGAATTACCCGTAAGAAGACAAGGTTGATTTCTCTTTCATATCCGATGAGTCTTGGTTTTATACTTTCCAACACTTGACCCGCCAAACCAATTGTTTATTTCATTACTAAGATAATCCCACTAGAATTGGTTGAAAACTTGGGCTGGGGAACGGAGCATGTCGCCCGATTGGTAGAATTCCACATAAACTTATAAAATCAGACAATCTGTTCACATGAGGAAAAGTCAAGCAGAAAGTGACGTACTTCCTTACATCAGACCTCTGTCGCACCAAGGACTATATGTATATATATATATATATATATATATATCATGATCTGAACTTGAGAAAAAGAAAAGTACAAAAATATGTTAGTTTTAAGTAGGTTTTTATAACATATGTACATAATTATATGTGAATTTAACCTCTAAGTCACTAAATCAAAATAAACGTTTGGATTGTAGTTTATTGTAATATAACGACAGATTAGTATATAATATGTTTCCCAATAGAAAATAAGAAATACTCTCGAAAGAAAATAGTTGCAAAGGAGAAAAATTTTGCCACTTTTCCACATATACCGCACGTGCGCCACTATCACGTAGAAATCAAAGAACATTAACGAAATTTAAGAATGGCTGAAATTTCTCTCCCCTGGGCCCTAATATAATGGATAAGGTCCGAGGGTATTTTTGGGAGCTCAATTTTTTACATTATACTATTACATGAAATTTTTTACGTGGTGACTGAGTTTTATAGTATGAAGTTATTTAAGCCAAAACTTTTATAGTTTAATAAAGTAATTTGGTTTATCAGTGCTACAATTGAAACTAAAATTTTTTTAAATAAATTTCTCATCGATATTAAAAATTAGAATATGAGTTGATAAGAGATGAAGTTTCCCAGTGAATTATTTTTTAATGAAAAAAATATTCATCATTTTAAAGTATGTGCAATATTATGTTTCAATTATAATAATCATTTTAATGATAAGAACATAACATAAATAAAACCTAGTTCAAAGTTAAAATAACATGAAATTTTAATTAATTTACATAAATTTAGAAGTGAGAATTTTTTAGTTATCTTTTTTTTAAAAAAAAAAAATCTTTAATTTTAAATTCATCAAAAAAAAAAATCCTACTACAATGTGCTAGTAAAGAATAACCTCATTAGGAACCAAAGGTGTAAGTTTTTCTTTCAAACTAGTTTATACACCCGGTGTTGCCACGGGTTTCAAAGTTATATTGACTAATAGAAAATAAAATATATATAAATATAATCATGAAAATTGCTATAATCAAAACAACAATTTAAAGAAAATATTATTCATCATACATTGGTATGCAACAATGCCAACAAATTTATCCATTAACGTTGAACAGTTATTTTGAAGATAATAGTAATTTAAGGGGACAAAGCATTGTTCTCTGCATGTGTTGCTTAAGGTTAGTCTTGATTCAACGCACTACAATAATGATTCGTACACACAAATGTACTATTGCAACTTTGTTAATATGAAGAAGATGAAATAAAATAATTTTATAGAAAAAACTATAACCTAGGTGGAGACTCAATAAAATTTGCAGCTAACAAAAAGAGATTTGCAATGGCAACTGTAAGATTATTACATAGTTCCATACTATCGAAACACAAAAAATAATTTGATTTGCAAAAGATAAGTGAAAATATGCCCTATTTCACATATTTACCCCAAATTATTAAATGTTGCAAAAGTATAATTAGAGTAATAATTTGTAGAGAAAATGCCCCTCATTTCGTTATCTCCATCATTGTTGATAGAAATTCAATGGAAAAAATATAAAATTAGCCCCTTAATGCGAGAAAAATGGACACAAAGACCCCCCAAATATAATAATGCGAGCAAAATGGACACAAAGACCCCCCAAATATAAATTGGGGACACATAACCCCTCAAATAGTAGAAAAACCTTAAAACAGAATGAAAAATAAAAAAGAACAAATTTAACATGCCCATTAAAAATTAAAGTATACAATCCATTCAAATAATTATGGAGAACATTTGAGATGAGAAAAAAAATCATTTTGCCACAATTATCTATTTTTTAATTTACACCCTAAATAGCAAAAGAAATTGAAAATAGAATAAAAAATACCAATTTGACACATCCAAAATCAAAGCACTCAATCCCTTCAAATAATTATGAAAAATAATTTAGATTCTAAAAAAATATAATTTGGCACACTTATCTATTTTTAACTTAAACAATAAAAATAGCAAAAAAAAAAAAACAAAAAAAAATGAAAAATGAAAAAAATTAACAATTCAATATGCCTATCCCAAATTAAAGTGTAAAATCTATTTAAATAATTATGGAGACTATTATAGTTTACAAATAAATATAATTTGACACACTTATCTATTTTTTCAACTTAAACCATAAAATAGTAAAAAAATTAAAAAATAGAATGAAATTTTTTTAAAAAATATCAATTTCACATGGCCATCCATAATTAAAGTATAAAATGATTTTAAAAAATTATTTATACTATTATATATTCTAAAAAATACAATTTGACACACTTATTTATTTTTTTCAACTTAAACCATAAAATAGCAAAGTTAAAAAACTAAAAATACAATTTGTCATGCCCATAAAAAATTAAAGCATAAAATCCAGTGAAATAATTATGGAGCCTAATATAGATGCCAAATAAATATAATTTTATACAATTATGTATTTTTTCAACTTAAACAATAAAATAACAAAAAAATGAAAAATAGAATGAAAAATAAAAAATTAAAGCATAAAGTAAATTAAAATAATTATATGTTCCTTAAATTTTTATATTAAAATTGAATTGGTAGTGTTTTTTTATTTTTCATCCTTTTTTTTTAGTTTATTTCTATTTAAGGTTTAACTTAAAAAAATAGATAAGTGTGTAAAATTACATTTTTTTGGAATCTAAAATAGTATCAATAATTATTTTGGATTGGATATTTTAATTTTGGATGGGTATGTTTAATTGGTATTTTATTTTTTTATTTTTCATTCAATTTTTTTGGCTTTTCAACTATTTTATGGTTTAAGTTGAAAAAATAGATAAGTGTGCCAAATTATATTTTTTTGGTGCCTATATTAGTATGCATAATTATTTTAATAGATTGGATGCTTTAATTTGGGATGGCATGTTGAATTAGTAATTTTTTGTATTTTTCATTCTTTTGTTCATTTTTTTTGTTATTTTATAGTATAAAAAAATAGAATATATTTTTTATAGTAATAAAAATTTATTTCTAGAACATATGTATAATGAAAATAATAAAAAAATAGTAAATTAATTTCAATAAAATGAAATTATAATGGTGAGTTTTATCTTCACTCATAAACACGAAAAAAAAAAGCAACATACACAGGGCCTGATTTGGACCCAAGTTCATCCTTGTGCTCATTTTAATAGGAAATATAGACTTTCCTCTTTTTTTCTAGTGTGGCCTATTTAAATGAAATATTAGTGTTGACATTTATAATTGAAAATAATTGTGATTAAAATTTTCCTTTTTAAGTTGAAAATTTTAAATTTGAATATGTTTTTAACCTGCCAAATTTGGTTATGGGCATTATTGAAAAATTAGTGTAAATAATATTAGATTTCTTTCCTAAATTAAAAAAATTGCCACATGTTATCATATTGTTGAGTCTGTTAAGTGAAAAGTCATTTTTACCTTGAAGTGTATTATGTTTTTATAATACTATATATTAGATTTGAATATTCATAGATTGAGGCATGGAGCAATACAATTAAATTTAATACTAATAATATTTTCAATCTTAGTAACAATTGCTCGACTACTATAAAAAGTATTTATTTTAAATTTTCCCATGATTATTATGTACGTATTTATAAAAAAAAATTATGCCCCTTTCCATACATTTTTTAAAAAATTTCAAAAAATTTTTAATTAAAAATTATGCCCTTTTCCATAAATTTTTCAAAGGTTGTCTTCTAAGTTACACAAAACAGTATGAAAGCAGGAGTGAAGAGCAGGAAAATGTTACTTTTTAAAATTTAATTAAATAAAAATATTATAAAAAATATAAGAGCAAAACGAGGATCAAACCCAAAAGAATTATATAACTCAGGTTGGCCTCTCCAATTTACATTGCTAAAATTGACTAGGAAGAAAAATGGGCCATTTTAAAATGTTTATGTCTCTTTCCTTCCAGCTGTTTCCTCATCCCAAACGAATTAAACTAATCTAGAATCCTAAAGACAAAAGATAAAAATCCTCTTCTCCTATAAACTTCCGTCCTCGGTTCTAAACCCCCATAACGTCTCATTATGCCTTCACTCGACCAAAACCCAAATCCCAAGCAAATGCTTTCTCAAACCTTTCAACTTCCTTTCAACGAGAACGATTCTCAGGACATGTTTATCTTCCAAGTACTGAACGAAGCCGATCAACCAAACACGGCCCTAGCCAATAGCGGATCCTCGACTAATATTATGGCCACCAATATTAGTTTTGCTCCGGCCATTAGAAGAACCCCAGTCGGTGCTTCTAGTTACATGCTGCAGCCGGCGGCGCGTGGCGTTGCGAAGAAGCACTACAGGGGCGTCAGGCGCCGGCCCTGGGGAAAGTACGCGGCGGAGATTCGGGACTCGGCTCGGCACGGGGCACGGGTGTGGCTGGGGACTTTCGAGACGGCGGAGGAAGCAGCTATGGCATACGACAGGGCTGCCTTCAAGATGCGTGGATCCAAGGCGTTGCTTAATTTCCCGGCCGAACTCGTGGCAGCGGTATCGGCGTCGGCCCAGAGGTTGAGGCCGAGTCTTCGTGCTTCAGATGAGAGCGATTCCAATTCGGGAAGCAGCTCAATGGGACTAAGCAATAGCTCTGGAAATTGAGTTTGCCTACTTTTTTTTTTCAACTTTTTTTTTGGTAAATTTAAAAAAACTTGAAGTTCTAACAATTTGTCCCTTTGTATCTTTTCTTTTGGTAGATATGAATTATTGCATTAGTTGTTCTCAAATTATCCAATGTCATTTTGCCGTTATAACAGATGTTAAAAAGTGACGGAAATTTAGACAAATATTACACAGTCAGTCCTAATACTTAGAATAATTTTGTAGTTGAGTCCTAAACATTTTTATTTAAGACTTCTAAAACTTTTTCCTTTTTAAGAATTTTTTTGTCTTTTTTTTTTTTGCCTCTTTGAGAATTTTTTTGTTGATTTATCAAAAACCTATATTAATCATTATTAGGGCTTATGGGACATTTTCCAAATTTTAAAAACAACAAATAGAATCAACTAAAATAATGAGGTGAATAATTTGAAGTAATGATCCTTAGTACAAATCAATTTCCTCAAGATAAAGTTACACATTCCACTCTTTCTTTCATACTTCTCCTGATATCGTGTTCCCAATTCTGGGCTCAAACTTTTTGTTTTTTTTTTTCTTTTTCTTTTAATATGCATTTTTTTTGTTGTCTTAATACTCAAAATTATTACAAAAAAGGGATGTCAAGATAATTTCTATCTAATCTAACATACACTACTCATATCCTACCTATTTCCTAAGTAATTGATAAAAATGAATATAAAAATTAAAAAACCATAATGCTACTTTTAATTAACCATAATGCTAAACCATCTGCAACAAATGGCAGGGATTCTAATCCATGAAAAAAAAGATAAAATGATTTTTATGCAAGGAAAATTAAAAATTCATGCTTCTATATTTCAACTTGTCTTGCATGCCGAGGATTATTGAAGTGGGCTCTTTGCCATACCTTTGACTCTCTAAATCTTTATCTCCAAACCTGAGCTTGAAAAGTTTAAAATTTGATAAGGTCAGATTTGTGTTCGCATCATTCTTTGAAATTAAGTTTGGAGCTCTCAGGGAGGGAGTACGAGCAGAAGAGAAAAAAGTAGCCTTCCTCTCTCTACCATATCTTGATGTGGCCTTCAATGGTGCATAGTAACAAGAACAAAAATGAATATCTTTCTTTCTAGCCTGTGAAGACAAGTGAAGATCTTTCTCAATAATGAAAGAAAAAAGGCATCACTCACACATCTTCAGGGTGTTAGAGAGCTTCTTGTGGGCATGACAAAAGGCGAGAGTAGAAGTTTTCCTCTAGTGGCCCTTGCAGGTAGACTCGTTGTTAGTAGAAATCAGGGTCCCTGTGGACAAGCAGGTGATCAATTCATGTGCAGAGCAAACAAGGGATCTTTAGTTTGAAGACTTTTACAGTCTTTGTATTTCTCTTTCCTTCTTAGGTATTTTTCCCTATGTCTTCCTAGTTCAACCATGGACAGTGGTGGGGGAGACATGGTAGCTTTGATGGTAGTGAGGCAAATGGAGGACAGGTAGAGATCGGGTATAAACATTTAGGTCTAAACTATAAACACATAAAGTTTTAATACTCAAATACAAATTTTGTTTTATAGTGTTAGGACTAACTGTGCAAAATTTTCACCAATTTTCCTTCACTTTTAACGTCTCGTATAACGGCAGGATGATGAGTGCAACAATTAAATAGTTTAAGGACAATAGATGCAACAATTCTTAGTTTTGCGATGATTAAAGGATGGTCTAGGAATAACACGTGTCATTTACCCAAAATTGAGGCTGATACCTCATAATAAAAACCACAAGTTCTAACCGCTAGCAAAGGTTTCAATTTAAGAGAAATCACAAGTCCTTTTTTATTTTAGAAACCTATATTGTACGTCTAAAGTTATACTGTCATTTACGTGATTAAGGAAATAGAGGAAAGAATTTTTTTTCATTTGACAAACTATATGCTTCAAAACAAAATCGGGCAGATTATATTTTCAACAAAAATGGGGCAACAGATTATGTTTTCAACCAAAAAGATTGAGGTCGTTCAAAACATGGCTCGTACTAACTTAGCGACTTCACCATGCAATCCCGATGGAAATGGTGTGCGCCGCACGATTGGAATGAATTCGCCGCTCCCAGCGTCACGCTTTCCAAACAATCCGCGGACTCCTTCGCTGCTGGCATGGCACTGCCCAAACGTTCGCTTCCATCGGCTCGGCAAAATTAGAACAAACTTTCGCATCAGGCGAAGTGCCTAGCGCATTGCAGAAATAAAGGTCGAGTCCTGGATTTCATTTTCTGCTGAGCCCAGTTATGCATCTTGCTCCTCTTTTCCCCAATTTTTCCTCAATTTTTCCTTTTCTTTTTCGCTTTTTGTTTTTTCTTTTCCTGTTCATTTTTTTTTTTTTGTGTTACGCTCATTTCTTCTTGTTTTTTTTTTTCTTTTATTTTCCCAACTTCATTTTTTATTTTAATAAAAGAATAAATTTAATAAAAGAACAAATAACAATATATAAAAGAACATATAGAAACTAATAAAGAATAAAAACAAAAGAGCATGACAAAGAAAAAAAACAAAAGAGTGTGAGAACTAGTAGTGTAGGAACAAACATAAGAACATTAAATATGTTCTTTTGCATCAAGCTTATGTTCTTTTAAACTTTGTAGATTTTCCCAGATGAAGGTATGTTGGACAAACAATAAGTAACAAGTAGTTTAAAACAAAAGAGCATATATTATTCAACGATTGAATAATGAAAACATGAAAAAAAATCAAACATCAAGAACATATAGGGACTAAAAATAAATAAATAACAATGCATAAAAGAATATATAGGAAATAACAAAGAATAAAAACTAAAGAGCATGAGAACTAATAATGTGAGAACAAACATAAGAATATTGAATAAATTCTTTTGCATTAAATATATGTTATTTTAAACAATACAAACATTGTTCTATATATGAATGTATGTTGGATAAACAACAAGTAATAATCAGCCTAGAGCAGAAGAATAACCACACAGAACAATGAAAAAATAAAAGAAGACTATTCATTAATTAGGAGAACATATATAAACTCACAACGAACAAACACCAATACATAAAAAAGTGAAAAACAGTTTTTGTAAAAGAACAAATATAATAAAAAATAAATAAAAATTGATAAAAGAATAAAAATACATGTTGTACACCAGATACACACAGGACATACTCCGAGTCTAAGTATATGTGAGCTAGTGGCATGCTCAATTCTCTGAAACAGGAAATCGTTTAATTCTATATACACAAAAACACTTTATGGGAGACCAATATATATATATATATATATATTCAAATAATTTTTAACAAGCACTAATGTCTCTTAGAGAGTTTCAGAGGACTTAATTACTATGCTGTACATAACAATCTAACACATAACCTTGAATTTATCTATCACAGATATATACACAGGACAGACAGATGAATTAATATGTGTATTTGTATACATGTTAGCATATTATTTCTTTATGCGTTTGCATTACTAGAACTATTGAAAAATTGATATAGTATGTGACAAGTGTCAAGCACAATGATAATTAATACCCACAAATTAAAGAAGTAACATGTACTATAACACGTATGCATAAATATGTTGTTCAATTAATGTAAGTAATTAAACATATAGTTGAACCAAAGAGATGTAAGTCTTGGTGCCTCAGTTGTAACTATTGTGTATTATCTACTGCATAATCTAATTGTTTAGTATATATATCCTTCATCAGAAGGGGCAAAATGTACAATGCCCAAGCTGTATTAATAAATTAGTTTCTAGATTTTTAAGAGAACGAAAAAGCTAACCAATTTCATTTCTTCCTGGAAATCACAGATATCCTTGACCTTCACTATTGCTGGGAGGAAGACCCGTATTATAGGGCAGAAAGTTATAGGGGCCATTTTCTTTGCCTTGCTCTTGCCTGAACCTCTTCTGTGGCTCCAGAAGACCTGCGTAATTACCAGGAAGCCCTTGATCACCTATTGAGCTGAACAATCTTTTATTGGGCCTGGGCCCATAAATGGGCTCATCAGTGGGCCCAGCCTCATGTGTTCTTACCGCTTGATAATTAACCGGTGTTCTTGCTGATTCCTGCCCGCCAACGACCACTTGTGTTTGATTGAAATCCATATTGTAATTAACCGTGTGGTTAATCACTGACCTTGGATTTGCAAATCTATTGAAAAAGGTACCAACTTCTGGATGAGGAACTGCATTGTTGACGTTGTTGCAGTTCAGTACCTGTGGTTCAAGTTTGGGCACTCCTCTCCCTCCCAAAAGCTCCATGAAACTTTCCGCACCTTGGTTTTCCTTGTTGGCATTGCCCAGTTCGATCAAACCAGAGTCCGTCATGTAGGGCAACACTCGCTGCTGCAGCGCAATCTGGTCCCTGGCCGCGCGCAGCTCGTCAATGACCCTCTTGTATCCCCCAAACGGCCCGTTGACAGGGTCTTTCTTCCACACGGAAGCTTCCCACACGACAGACTCGACGGCCTTCGCTCTGTCTGCGTCAGAGCCCAGAGACTTAAGCATCTTCTGCAGATTCTTGACGCCAAAAACTTCCAAGGCAGCCTTGAAGTCTTCGGTTTTGTTCACGGGAAAGTGTACGGCGAAGACGCAATCCCCTTGGCACCTTCGCCGCTGGTGCTTGCACACCGCGCAAGCCGGGCGATGGTCTTGTTGTTCCTCAGGAAGCGACATAAGATTGATACAAAAAAAAAGCGAAAAGATAAACCAGAGAAAAATCTGGTTGAGCTGATTTTGACGACAAATTTTCAGGAATGCTGAATTTTTGTAGAGGATTTAGGGCAAGCCATGCACGAAAGAAGAGGTTGAGAAGGATTGTAGGGTTTAGAAATTAGGGTTTAAGTCGTGAGCAATATAAGTTGTTTGGATCTTGCAGATTCTTTTCCCCTTATAGAAGACACATTCACCAAATTTGTATCCAGTTGTAATTAAAGGCTAGGTTCAATAAATAAGTTGAGTTTGCATTGATCGAGCGTTTCTTGCTTGCTCTAAGTATTATTAGCTACGAATCCTTTTGGATCTTATCCTAGCAAATTATAGAATAAAAAAAAAACCTATTTTTTCTCAAAAAATAGTTTTCCAAATTAAAATCCGGTATTTAGATTTATTTTCCAATTTGGGATATATATAGTCGGGCATTAAGGAAGAAAAACTTTAATTTTCTCACTCAAATTAAGGTCCTAATCTTTCCGAAAAATGAAATTTAGGTCCTAAATCGTTTGGGCTGGAACTGTTCTCCCTGATATTTGGGCCTATATGCTGATGTTTCACCCAAATCATTATCCAATATAATGGGCCAAACGAAAAGCCCAAGCATGTTCTTTCTTTAATGAACACAACAGAACTTGCACAGATCACTTGATCTCGAAGGTTTGTCTTAACGAGGTAGTTAAATTTGAAAACCAAGTAGACGAAATTTAAAGAATTTAAAACTTTAATTTTTTTATAGGTATAAGTATTTAATTGGTTTGGTGGAATCCCCATTACAGAAAGCATTAATGTTCTTAATCATCATTCCTTTTCAACCCTCTCCTCTTCCTTCCCCAGCACTTAATCCAACTAACACCACCACCAAACCTACTTTTATGTGCATATTTCAAGCTATGTCCTTGTGCTTTAAGAAAAGAAAAAGCCCTGCAAGCAATCATTCTGAATTGGATCTCAAACAGGGCAGATTACTGGGTTAAATGCCTCCACCCCTCATTCCTCTCCAGCACCTCAAATTTTGATCTCTTCCGACACCGCCCCGTTGCAAATATGAGCACTGCAAGATTCATCAAGTGTGTCACTGTGGGAGATGGAGCTGTTGGGAAAACTTGCATGCTCATTTCCTACACTAGCAACACCTTTCCGACGGTATGTTTCGGTCGATCTCGAGTTATCAGATATCTAATGTAGTGTGCACGCGTGTTCTGTGAATAGATTCTGGAATTGGTAGAAATGACTTAAACTTGGTTTGTTTTCTGCATAGGATTATGTTCCAACAGTATTTGACAACTTTAGTGCCAATGTGGTGGTAGATGGAAGCACAGTGAATCTAGGCCTGTGGGATACTGCTGGTAACTTCCATCTTTTACTTCTTTTTTTTTTTCTTTTTTCTTTTTCCTCCTTCTATTGTTAGTTTTAATCCAAGAAAAGATAGAAGAAATTAAGACTGTAAAATGCTTTTGAAGCAGAGATAGATGCATTTTTATTACAGGGCAGGAAGATTACAACAGGCTAAGGCCTCTGAGTTACAGAGGAGCAGATGTATTTCTGCTGGCCTTCTCTCTCATTAGCAAAGCAAGTTATGAAAATATCTACAAGAAGGTAATTTACTTGATCAAACCAATAATTTTATTGACATATATATATATATATATATATTGATCATAGCTGATTAAAATTAAAAATATTTCCGGCAGTGGATCCCTGAGTTGAGACATTATGCTCCAAACGTTCCAATCGTGCTTGTTGGGACCAAATTGGATCTGCGTGACGATAGTCAATTCTTGACCGATCATCCTGGAACAGTACAGATAACAACTGCTCAGGTACTTAATTGTATATTTCTTCAGTTATTTTCGTTTTTTGCCTCGCCAACTGTTTGTTTCTGGGAACTCAATTGGAAAATCTATGAGAATAGGGGGAAGAGTTGAAGAAAATGATTGGAGCACTGACCTATATCGAGTGCAGTTCCAAGACTCAACAGGTAATTGGCCATTTAGGTTCTTTTCACTACAAAAGCACACACTTTGGGTCATTTTGTTTGTCGCGCAAACTTTATATCATTTGATCGTTGTGTAGCAATTTTTTTTTTTGTATACTTTCTGGAGTTCTGGAACGTGCAGCTTTTGGACATATGTCAATTACTAAAAATACTTTCTTATACATAAGAAATAATATCAAACTATATATAGGAAAATTAGAGCTGAAGAATTAGAGTGGTTGAACCCTTTGTTTTGTATCTTTGCAGAATGTGAAAGCAGTATTTGATGGGGCTATAAAAGCGGCCTTAAGGCCACCGAAGCAGAAGAAAAGGCCCCGGAAGCGAAGGATGTGCGCTTTCCTTTGATCCCAAGTCACTTCTTATTGTGGCAATTTATTTCTTGCCACTTACGATAAGGCTGTTGATAAAATTAAAAATCTTCCATATATGTTCTATACTTCTGTTTTTTTTAGACATTTTCTTAAATAGCTACCATGATCGATGGGACATCCCTAAATGGAGATTACGACTAAATAGAGATATTGTAATGTTTTCCTTTTTAAAATGAATTTAAATTTTGCAGTATTAAGAAAAAAAAATTACTCCTTCTGTCCCAATTTATTTGAAACATATTCTGTTTTGGAATATCCTAAAAGGTTGAAACATTTCTTCTTTTGGAAAAGTTTAAATAATTAAATAATTCTTTTACACAAAACCCAATAAAGACTCTCTTTTTTAATATCCACTCAATCTCTCACTACACAAAACCCAAAAAAGAATTTTTTTTATTATTATTTAAACTTTTACTACATAAAAAATTAACACAAATTACGTACACCTTAATCTCCGTGCCTAGAAAAATATTTCAACTAAAATGAGACGGAGGTAGTATTATGTTTTGATAAGAAAAAGAATTTCAATAATAAACAGTAAATTTAGTTGGATAGATGTCCAGCTAAAATCAAACTAGCTCTGTAATGTTCTTTCGAACCAATATGATAAGTCTTGCTCACTCTGACACAAACGTTAAACTTAACAAAGCACTTGGAGTATTTGGGGCTCCACTTTCTCCAAACACAGTACAATATAGCCGTTAAAGCTGATTGACTCACACTGCAAGTAAGAGATTTTCCTTTCCATTTTCCGGGTAAACCATGCATTTCACCTCTTTGTGACATAGCGTAGGGTTTCGCCGTATCCTCAACCATTGTAGTATGTTTTGCCAAACATTCCTAGCAAAATCACATTAACAAATAATGTCATTAGGGTCTTGTTGTACCTGAACGACTTCATTTATCCTTGGTATCCTATTGAGGAACTGATCTCAAACTTTTAGTAGCCAAATCCACACACAAAAAGGGAAAAGAGACCAATTTCATCTGGCAATATGCTTTTATTTATTTTTGTGCCAAAAGAGAGTAAATTTCATGCACATTTATTTAGTTTATTTTTGTATCATAAATTGGTACATGAGCATAAACTTATCTTATTGATGTCCTTTACCTTATGTTATGTATGCTCATTGGATTTTTTCCATCAATTCATCTATTAAATTTAACAAAAAATATTGATATGATATTAATTAACATAAAATAAATGTTCAAATAGCACTTCTAGTCTAATTTTTTCCATTGATAGTTCTAAACCCTAAATTTCTAAATCTATTGTTTTTACCTAGCACACAGCCTACCTCCTTCTCTCCCTCTTGGCATTGCACTGGTAGCTGTAGCCTATCTTTATAGGCGATGCACTACCACCAATGGTTACATGCTACAAGTCGTCATAGGCTGGGCAACAATGCCTTTCAACAACCTCCCCAGTGCTGCTTTGTTGGGTCTTCACATCATCGGTCCATTTCAAGTACACCATCGAACAACCATTCAATTTTTCCAAACCACTTTGAAACTCACTAAGCTTTGGTCTGTCCAGATCAATCTCTTCTGCCTATGTCTCATTCGATGATAAATGAAGGAGTGAGCAACAACGAAAGCAACAAAAAAAATTACATAAAGCATCATGCCTCAAAGATGGACACTATTGTTGGAGCGAACATCAAGTACGATGAGGAGATGCTTTTCATATTTCTTCCAATTAACCAGTGCTAGCTTGAGTTAATAATGTTTTAATTGAATTTTTGTTCATTGGTCAAACTTTGCACATCTTTAATCAAAGTTAATAAAGATAGAAGACAAGCTTGTAATTGTCAATGGTGTTTAATGTGTTATTGTTGTGCTTGAAGTTTGACCATGGTTGGTGGGTTGGGAAAGAATGATAGTGGGCATATATTTCAGAAAAGGAAATCTGAATGCCACTTGATGTTCATTTTCTGACCTAGTAGTTATGAAATGAAAAAGAAATTGCTGCACTAGAAGCATAGTAGTTTCAGACAGCAAATCTTTTTGTAAACTTTCATCAAATAGCCTTTGAACATTATAAACAACCTTGGAAATATCATAAAGTTGTATGCTTTTCTCTGCCAATTTCAATTTAGGTCATCCCACTTTCAATCAAACCCTAGATTCGTCCTTACTCTTTAAGACCACCTTTAAGAAATCATGCTTGATGTCTTGACCCAACGGAAAAATTCTCACCCCAAGTGCCTCATCTTCCATAACCCAAGCTCTGATTTCACCTTCACTTGGAGTGAACAAAGCTAGGCTACTAAAGTTGTGAATCATGAACAAGGCATGAGGAAATTATAGCAACATTTGAAACTCCTTCATCATGAGTGTGATCATGCATATGGCTTTGGGATATGTGACGAGCGTTTGTTTTTCATAGGCTCGGTTCAATTATTTGGTTTCCATGAAATGTCTGATTGGTGTTCTACATTCATCATCTCTCAGGCTCTCTTATAATTTGAACATGTGAATCGAGAGCATTGCCAGTATCTCTATCAAAGGCCTCTTCTTTATTGTTGGACAAAGCATTGGCCTTCATATTCCCTACCCTTAGCACTTTTTTACCTACATGTGGTCAAACGTCTTAGCTAGTTCCTTAATGAACTTAAATTACTTATAATGTATGGACTCTTTCACCTTTATTGGCCCGTTTGATTGGTCGACCATGAGTAAGAGTTGTTAAAAACCACCAGGAGTCAAACCTTTGCTTGGCTGGTCAACTTGAGTCCAACAATAAAAGCTTCAAACTTTGCCACATTGTTAGTCATGGGGAATTGATCGAACCTTCAGTACACCTCTATACTAAAGGGTCTTTTGAGAAATACCCCTTAACCCTAATATCCCCATCAACATAAATGTTCTAAGATGGGTCACTTTTTTTCCATTTAGTAACTAGGGCTTCTTCTACTAGGAAAATCTCAACAACAAAGTCCGATAATGCTTGGGCTTTTATGGATCTACGTGGCTCATAGCATATTTTAAACTTTTCTAGCTCAATGCACCATTTGGCTATTGTAGAACATTTATAATCGGTAACCACATCCTGATGATTATTGGACATGTTTGGAAGTGTGGTTGCAACTTCTTTAATTCCATAATTAATGGTATTGTTGTTTTTTGAAGTAATGGTACTTGGACTCTGCTCTTTATAAGGTCTTGCTGACATAACAGTGTTGTGAGTTTTGCAATCCTAATCCATAAGCGTATAAGATGCGTATAGATAGAGTGAGTAAGATATCATTCCCATGAGAATTGATATATATTGTTTTACAATTACCACTACCTTCACTTTAACTAAACAAACATAATTGATGATTTATTCATTATGAAAATAACTAAGTTTGTAACTCTACTTAAATTACCACTGAACAAGAACAACAAACACAATGCAAATTGGGGGTTTTTTAATGAATTTATGAAACATACTTCTTATGGTTTTGTTATTTAACTTGGTTAGCTAGTAAATTAAGGCTAATAGTTTGATTTTCCTACTTGTTGGTGAAGATAACTAACTGAGTCTTTACTCTCCCAAGTGAAAGGGTCACTTTCCTAAGTTTAAACTAGAATTGACTCATATCCAAATTGCTACTTTAAGAGAGGTATTATAAAGCTTAATTTACCTTCATTTAATGACCTAAACTAGTCTCCCAAAAAGTCCATAGTCATCACATTTTTTTCCTAGTTCCAATCACTTTTAATTTTTTCCAACAATTTAGAAGCAATTTATGGTGTAAGCAATTATAGCCATCAACATGCTAGCACAACAATAAGCTCAAGAGAAGAGTAAACAAGCATTTAAAAGAAAACCTAAGTCAAATAACCATTAATATAACCAATATAACCAATTCAAGTAATTACGGTCATAGAAAGTGTAGAAAAAACTACTTCATAACTAAACTAACATAAACATTAAAATACATAAAATGACATCCATGTCCAAGTACAGAAAAGAGGAAAGAAGGAACCTAAGTGATAAATTGAGCTTGACTCCTCAAGGCTTCAAGAAATCTCAAAGTGCTCCTAGTCTCCTTCAAGCAAATCTTCACAAATGTCTCCACAAATGATAAAGAATGCAAGAAATCATGGAAAAATAAAAACCTAGCTCAAGCTTGGTAGAAGATGAGAATGAAAAAGTTCTAGATTTCTCCAAGTGATAAGGTTCTTTTTAGTCATCAACCACCCAAAAGGATAAAATTCCTCCATTAATTACAAGCCTTGATTTAAAATAGGAGGTAGGGGACCACAAAACTTGGTTGCAAGGGCATTGGGGCACCAGATAGGGCCAAGTTAATGCTACAATGCCTAAACCACGAAGGCTCTTGACACTGCAGCCCCTAATACTTAAATTTAGCTTCCAGAATTGTTGAACTGTAGGCGGTGCTATAGCCCCAATGAACTGTTCATCCACACTTCTCATTTTTTGCTTCACTCACTTCTAGTCTGATCTGATGCTTTGGTTTCTTTCTCTACCTTACAAAATGAAAGTCCAAAGTAAGAAATGTTAGAAAAAAGTGATGTGGTGATGAACAAAAAAAGCTTAAAATTGATAATAAAAAAAAAACCATTTTGACCATACAAACTAACCCTTATCAAGTAGACTGGCCATTGCTCCATCCTTGTCTTCTTATCTGACTAGGACAGAGTTGACCGACCCCTCAATCATGGCAAAGTAAAGAATTAAGGGATGATCAAGCCACGATTGCTTGAGCATGGAGGGATGCTTCAACGAATTTTTGATTTGATGGAGAGCCTATCTTCACTTGTCTGTCCACTCAAACACTAACACCCAATTCATTTTAACTTAAGCTGATTGACTTCAAAATGACTTATTTTATTATTACATCATTTTTATCTAGAACTAATTTTAATTAAAAGTTAATATTATGTAGTTGAAATAATCCATTGAAAATATATTTTTTGTAATATTATTAAATTTTTATAAATTTTTCTAGTTTAAGGCATTAAAAAGGAAAATTTCATAAAAATTTAACAATATCATGAAAATTTACTTTTAAATGGATTATTGCATTTGCATAATATTCACTTTAAAATGAAATTGGTTTCAAGAAAAAAAATATAAAAGGAAAAATAAATTAGTTGACTAAAGTTAAAAGGAATCGACCTTTACTCTTTTTGACGATATCGAAGAAGGGTTGCAACTATCCCTAAATTGAAAAATAAAGCACTAATGTGCTGTCAATCTTTATGCTAACCTTTGTATATATTTTTTGTACTTGGATTTGGCATGTTGAAGATTGCATCAATCTTTTCTAGATTAGTGTTGATCATCTTTTCAAAGACCATGAATCTCAGGAATTGCCTCATGCCAACCCCAAAAGGCACTTCTTAGGGTTAAGTGTATGTTGAATTGACACATCCATTGAAAAATTTTCACTATGATTGTCAATATGATGATCAAAGGCCCCACTCTTCAAGATTATATCATTTATGTATACCTCCATAAAACAACTAAGTTCATCTATGAAGACCTTATTCATCAGTTTTGGTTGGTTGCACAAGAATTATTTAACCCAAAGTGCATGCGTTAATAACAGTACATTATTTGCCTCGTGGTGAATGTCTTTAACCCAAAGAGCATGCACTGATAGCAGCCATTGTTTTGATTCATGTAGTCTACACACATCTTCTAGTCTCTTTTTTTTTTTTTTAGCCAGTATTAAATTGGCAGCCACTTAGGGTACTATTCTTCATGGATGATTCCAGCCATTAGGCATATTTTCTACTTAAGTATCATTCTTCATGGATGATTCTTGCCTTTTGGCATTTTTTCACCTCACATTTACCAAATTATTTTTATTGTGGTGCCAAATTTCTCTTATTCTACTAGACTAGTTGAGCTAAGGGGTTGACTTATGGCTTACGAGTAATGACATCTAGGTCTATACCGAGCATGTTACTTGGAGACCATTTGAAAATGTCAAGGTTAGCCCAAATGAATTTAATAAGTGAATTTTTTACCTCTAGTGGGAGATTTTTGCCAATCTTCATTGTTTGGCTAGAAGCCAACTCCATCTTATTTGAGTCTTTATTAACAGGTAGATTGGGCTTGTTTTCCTTTAGGGGCTCATTTATCCTCTTCTTAGCATCACTTTCTTGATTAATCCTTGTATAAGCAGGCCCCCTGGAAACTAGCAATATAATTTTATCAAACATATACCTTGTTAATAAAGATAGTGGTGTCCTTTATAAAGGTCACTAAAGCCATAGTTGGCTATTTGACATTTGGTAGAATGTGAAATTATTCCTATGTGGGACCACTTAGCAAGGCATTATAGGATGAATGAATATTAAGGACTAGGAATTTTGCCTTTCGAGAATCATTGATAGTGCTTCCATCATAAGCACTCATCCTTAGCATCAATGATTGCTTAATGATTCTTAGGGTGAGGACCTTATCCTTTTTAAACCCGAAAGTTGACCCTGAGATGAGAGCCAATGCAGGCCTTTTGGCTTTGCTCTTATCTAGGAGGAATGAGAACAACACATTCGACATATACCAAAATATACCTTCTATACAACAAAATTGTTAATTTTTGCCTCGATTAAGATCAAATCCACATGAGGGAAGATGGTTCAAGAACTATCTACCATGATCAGCGCATTTTTGTGGTTTGCACCTCTAGCTAGGCTATCTAACATGCTTACCTCTAAAGGACAAGGAAGACTTACCCTTTGTAATCATGTGAACAACCCTAACTGTTGGGCCTGGATTTTGATTTTCATTGCACTTGTTGAGGAAGAAAGGCCTTCTGTGTCTTCAACCTCCATTTGGGTCTCACTTATCGTCATCATCCTTACAAGGTGTATAAAGCCTTTGGCCAACATGGCCTCTTTTTCAATGTGGGCCCAGCATCTTTGAACTTTTGTTGCTCCTTAGGTTGTCAGCCTTTCTGGGAATCAGGCTTATTAAGTTCTTTTACGTGCATATGCATTGTGGCCCGATCAATAAATTCCTTTATATTGCAAATGAGATTTTCATGCATAACCCATGCCAGCCTTGAGTCCTGTAATAGCCTTTAAGCAATGGTTAGCAAATGTACCTCAAGTGTTGACCTCTATTAGGCTTAAGTTGAAAGCCTTACACATAACAACATCAGTAGCTCTTTCTAATCTCATAGATGTTATATACTCTTATAGAAGATTTACAGGGTCTTAGAACCTATTGTACAGGTCAATCTTTGGCATTTGAAATCCTTCAAAAGTGGGGCATTACTAATCTTACTGGAGAATGGCTAGACCATTAGATAGCCAATGTCCATTCCAATTAGAGAAGGTCGTTCAGAGTTGGATTGGCAACCTTTAGTTGTTTCTCCATTTGGTCCAACCTCTGAAAAACCATATAGATGTTGCCTGACTGTTGGGCTCCAGAGTAAACTCGAGATCCTTGTCGCTGATCCTTAATCAAGGGCTTGCCCCCTACTAGCACTAGTTGGTTCTCAACTGCTTCCTCTCGATCCTTTAGGAGTGCCGTTTAGACCTTTTGTTGAATGATAGCTTTAAGCCTCTTAAACATGTCATGTTGGAAGGCCTGGAACTATTCATTGTTCAAGGAGATGAAAGCTTTGCCTCGAGTTAGATGTCAAGGATGCATGGTGACTTACCTCCCATGGTCCGTCTTTGGCTTCTTCGCTGTTGGGTGCCGCACCCAGCTTTAGGGGATCATGTCAACCATCAACAGCATTTTCGTTATAGGAGTGTTCTTGGTTATGCCTCAGTTACCTTGAGTAACAATCATTCCTACAGATGGAGCCAAATTGTTAACTAAACTATTGATGAGAGTGGTTGGTCCAAATCTCCACCTTGTGAACCCAATCCAGGACTTGAACCTATGACTAAAGACAACATCAGAGCCCTATCTGTTAATGAAGTTAGCCCCTCTATAAGGGCCGAAGTAACTAGGATTTAGAGCTGAGAGCAATGCCTACATTTGTAAGTAGTTGAGGTTGCCTATATATACATACATGGGTGTTTGTGTTGTGGCCTTTTAAAAATGTCATGAATGTCAAATTCCTTTAATCCTAGGAATCTTCTCTTTAACGGGTATTCTCCTTCAATGAGAGTTCTTCCTTAATTTGGAAGTCCACATGGTCCACTTCACTCTTTTGGACCGAATAAGGTTCATTCCCTATTGGGCCAAGCCCAATAGTATTCCTGTAATAATCAAGTGGATGACGTGGTATAGAGAGAGACAATGGTGACATGCTATTAAATTTGGAGAAAACACAACACAACATTTGTGTTCACTCGATATCCACAAGTTTCAGTGCCAGGCACAGATATAACACCAACCTGCTATGCTTGCTAGCATTCAAAAGATGAATATACAGATTAAAAATAAAAAAAAAATAAAAAGGGTTTTTCTTATGATTCTAATGGGCTCTCTGGTGGCTTTAATTTGTGTTAGCATGTGCGCCCAAATTGGCATATTTACTTCGGCCATGTTTGCATCTAAGAGTGTTCCTTTTATCGCAAATCTAGCTAAGGCACGCACTCACACTACTCACATTTTCAACTTATTGCCCCTCAGCTCTTCATCTAGTTTCATTCTTCTGCTTGGTTAGTGAAGATTAATTTCTTCAAGGTGATATGTTTTTGTTTTATTTTCCCATACCCAAAATTAAAAATCAAATCCAAGATATTTACTTAAGATGATTGCTAGCATATCCTTGATTTCATGTTGAGTTGTGTATTGTTTTTCTGTCATGATCTACTGATATTCAAACCTTTGAGTCCTTAGATGTCAACTCAATTGACTGAGTTTGAGTCCTACCATTTATGATTTGATATTCTCTAGATTTCAAGAAATAGACAGATTCTCTCAACCCTTACAATGTTTCCTCTAATACCATATATTTGTACATGCTTGAGAGTATAAAAAATACAAAAAACTTGTACGGTGGTTATATGTATCAACATTTATTTATCTATAAACATGTGAACAAGTTGTTGAGAATAAGTATGGTAGTAACAAATCTCTCACCCGGCAGCGCAAATGTTCTTTCGGGTTATAATTGTATTTTTTTGGATTCTATATATAGAATTCGTATATTGGATCAAGTATACATGACAAGATTATTAAATTATAAATTAATTTTGGACGTAATTGGATGTAGTTCTACTTACTTACAACTTACATCATAATTATGATGATTTAGTAGTTTTAGCTATACGCCACAGAATTTTGCCCCTTCATGTCGGTCATGATTTCTTCCATGTCACGGTTTTTTTTTTTTAAATAACAGCACTCATTTGAGGCGCTTTCAAAATGATTAATGTAACAATAGGTCATTTTCTTCGAGAGCACATCAAAGGGCCTTCTATTCGTTGACGCAGAAAACGTGTAATGAATTTATCATACGATAATCCAAGCTACATATTTAAGTACTTAATTAATTGTATTGCATTAAATTCATTAGATTTAAATTTTTTTATTATACTTAATCCAACAATGTTTCACAATAATTTTGTAAATGTAACCACGTATTTTAATTCACCATAACATAATCAAGGTTTTTTTTATTGATAAAAATGCATTGATAATTTACTAGTAGCAGCAATATGTGACAAATTAATATACAAATAGTTAAAAACACTCTTTTTCTCTCTCGAAACCAGCCGAATGGGGGTATATTATATTAGGTTAATGGACCAAATTAGAGATTGGATTTAATTAAAAAATAAAAAAATATTTTAATTTTTCTAATGAAGCGACTTAGAAGACATTTTTTAATACTTTTAAACTTTACAAAATAAAGGTACAAGAAATAACTATACTATAATATACTACCCTATACACACGACCCACTTAACTACCAATTAGAAAAAAAAAAAAAAAGAAATTTCTTGTATAAGTCATGATTTGAACTCTGGTAAATCATGCGATGAAAGTGTGACTTTCATGTTAATTATGGTACAAAACATAATAAATAGAAATTATTTTTGATTATATAATATTATTGTGAGGTTTTCGTTGGAGAACAGACAAAGCGGAAGGATGAGAGGAAAAGGAAAGTGATGAAAAAGGGGGAAAAGGACGGAATAAATAAATGAAAGAAGGTGCGTGGAAGAAGATTTGCCGAGCTATGAAGCTAGGAAGTGGAAGAAGTGCAGAGAAAGCCAGAAAGGTATGGATGGGAGACAGGGCCTAGACGTTAGATATGATGAGTACGTACTGGCCAATGGCCATACGCACGTTTGCAAGGAAAGAGAAATAAAGCCAAAGTCGACGCCTTCTCTACTGTCTCCTCTCCTCTCCTCGTAACTCAGACATGTAAGAAGTTCTGACGGCCGTGCAATTTCGCAAATGGTCCCCCACGGCCACGATCTATGTCCCTTTCCATCAAAATTGGACTCCCATTTCTTTCCTTCTCTTGTCTCAGTATCATAATGCAAGATTTGTATATCAAATCAAAGGTTTGTTAGTGTTCCACCCAATGTTAACTCTGGCTGGCCATGTATCATGCATGGCTTAAGGCCTACTAACATGAGCGGCCCATACCAGTTTAGCTTCAAATACATTGATTTTGCCTGGAAGAGTAGTCTTGGGGCGACTTACTGTTTACAGTTTTAACACTGGCAAAATGATACAAATATTGACCTTGCAAAACCAAGTTGCTAGCACCCCCAAAGCTGGTGGGTTTTGGACAGTGGAAGACCTATATATGGGTGGGTGTGCTACCGCCTCAAAAATTTTGACATATTTGAAATCAGGTGCAAACTTACTCATTTTATCTGAAGTTAAAGATTGAATATGAAATTTTGCCTTGAATATGGTGGAAAAATATAAAGATCAATGAGACATGTGTAGGAAGATGGGGATCACGTGTGTGATTCTTCGGTGCCCCCTCATGCCAATATCCCTGTGTATGCCACTAGTTCTAGATTACCCAATTGTTCCAACAGCTTGTTTGAGATATTAGTACTAAAGACTTACAACACACACTATAAGAGGGATACAAAATCGCAACTGAAGCTTAATCGCTAGCCATAGCAGTTGCTAATCAGTTGGAACAAAAAATGTATTTTTTTGTCATGATTGCTAGACGACTGGATGTTTCAGTGGCCCACCTTGTAGTTGTCTTTCAATCGGTAAAATTTTTTAGACTTAGCTACAATTGTCATTTAGTTGGTTTTTTAGGTGCCTAATTTGACTGTAGTCGTCTTTTCAGTAGCTAAGTTGATTTAGAGGTTTATGGTTTTTCAGAGTTTGGATTTTTTTAAGAGTTTCGGGTATATGTATTGGGATTTTTTTAGGTTTAGGGTTTGGGATTTTTTTTGGGTTTAGGGATATAGAATTAGGATTTAGGGTTTTTAAGGGGTTCATGGAATTAGATATAGATTTCGGGTTTGAGATTTTTATTAAGGGTTTAGGTTTTCAAATTAGTGTTTAGGGATATGGAATTAATTTGTAGCTTTTTAATGGTTTATTGAATTGGGATGTTTAGTGTTTTGAAATTAGGGTTTATTGAATTAATTCAATAATAGGGTTAATTTGAAGCTTTTTAATGGTTTATGGATTGAGAATTTTTTTAGGGTTTAGTGATATAGAATTAGGATTCAGGGTTTGAGAATTGTATTCAGGGTTTAAACAGGTTTAGTGTTAATGGTAGATTAGGTTTAAGGTTTAGAGTTAGTGACCGTTAGGTTTAGGGTTTAGTGTTTGCATTTTATGGTTTAGGGAATTAGGGTATTGGATATATGTTTAATTTAGGGTTTGGAAATTATTCTTATGGTTTGGAATTAATTAAGGTTTAGGGATACACACACACACACACACATATTGTTTAAGGTATAGATATAGGTTTTGGGTTTTGGGTTTTTGTGTATTGGATGGGGTTTAGGGTTATAGATTTAGGTTTCAAGTTCTTTATAAATAATTAAATACCCTAATTAAATCCTAAACTTTAGTACCTACAAATCTCTAAAGCCCCAAACCTAATTAGAAATATATAAGACTCTAACCTTAATTGATCCATAATAACTAACCCTAACTCGATTGATACCTTAAACCCTATATAACCTTTAACTCTAAACATGATGTAATAAACCATAAATATATCACTAATTAACCCTTAGTTACCCCAATATATAATCTCCTAAACTCTAATTTGTTACCATATCCTTAACCCGAACCCTCATTGCCATAACGTCCATAATAATTCTTAATTTGCATAACTGTTATAGCTACATTATATAATTAATAAAATTTTTTAGAATGATGATGGTAACTGTATTATTCCATCTAAAGTAATAACTTCCATGTCTGTGACATAATTTCTTTATTAATTTTAGTTTTTTAAATTATGTATATGGAGAAAATTTCATGAACTTATATATATATAATTGTACCATATTTATAGTTTTATTTGTATATATATTTGTATATTTGTATCTATGAAAATATATACATCTTGTCTCATAATTCGGTGAGTTTATTCTTGTCTAGCCAGCAACTTTATTTTCTTGTGTAGTGTCCCTACCTCGAACGGGGTGCTCCTAAGAAGACTATGGAACCAAAGTCTCGCGCTAGTTGTAATTGGCTAGTTAATTACTTGTCTCACTTTAAAACCTTTCATGTGCATCTAGTTATTAACCTATAATGAGTTATGCATGCACTTGATTCGATTTGAATTTCACTTTAAGAAAATGAATAAAAAATGTTGCCGGCATTAATAAAAAATAACTAAAACACAAGTCAAAGCATAAAAGATATATGCATTTACTACAAGTAATAACTGTGCACGTGCATCATTACATAAGTAAAGACTATGTACATGCCCAAAAGCAACTAAAATGTTACTTGACCTACAGACCTTGGAGGCCAAACTAGCATGCAAACATATACCGAAGGACTACTACTAAGATCCATGGTCCACTATGTCTATCCTTGTGCCACTAGCCTCTGCAAGGCTGCAAGTCAACTATAGTTAGCACAAACAACTTAACCAGTAAAACTAGAATTACTAAATGATTCACTAGGTGGTTACCTAGAATACAAATGCTAGCTCAACAACTCTCCAAGGTCATCGGCTTCTTGCAGATACAATCTGCACAACAACACTAAAAAGAGCAAGAATCCAAAGATTCCCAGTAAGGGATTTGAGCACCTGCAAAGAAAGATTAAAAACTTGCAAACAAAAACCTGAGGACACTCATATATATAATATATGAAATCTACTACGGGCCCTATGCAATTTAAGGCCTAACATATATGCATGTATTGGAGTCCCTTGGGACCTTACCTCTTCCTAGTCCTCGCATGGACGTCACCCCGTGCTTAACACGTTTTTGGCCCCTTACTCGCTCCTAGCATGCCTTGGCTTGTTGACATCCTAGTAAGCTAAGCTTACCAAAAATCCTTCCCTTTCTTGTTGTATAGGTGAACATGGTGGACGCTTTTTGCTTGAGTTCCAAGGAACTCACTAGGTGTACTAAGGTCTCATATAGTGCCTTGAGCCATTGGCTCACCTAGATCACTATGGTACTAAGCCTCCACCCAATTAGGCATACTTGGCTCTCACATGGTGTATTGAGCTAATAAGCCCACATAGACCACCAAGGTACTAAGCCTCACCATTTAACATTCCAAGGATGCTTTAAGCTTTCACTTGTATCTCAAGTCATAACTTGGCTAAGCCACAAATGCACTAAGCCTTCATCCATGGTGCTCCACTATTCACTATTACTTGGTTCATACTATTATGGTAAGGTTTCCTATGGATGGACTTAATTTACTAGGTTCCATAGAACCCCTCATATGCACTAGGGTTTTTTATTGGTGTCTAAAGCTCAAAACATCTAACTAGACTACCAATGGTGCTAAACCCCCTTAACATTTCCTAATGGCCTTATTGTAGTGCTCCAAGCTTCTCCTAGATCACTTTCCTTCATGCTTCCTTGTACCTAAGAAAACTTGATTCCTAAACTAGTGCTTTAAGGAGCTACAGGGGTACCAAGGTATCATTGGTCACCTTCCACCCTAAGGCCCCTTGAGCACTCATTGACCCTTCACTTTGAAGAAAAATATAGAAAAATATAGGTCAATTTATCCTTCAGTGAAAGCATGAAAGTTGTAGATCTTTCTCTTAGCTTCATGTGAAATGTTGAATCGCTTTAATCGGATACCCGAGCAAAAAGTTATAGCAAAAATACTACAGTATTTCAATGCTGTCAAGTGTAGGTGCCATAACCAGCACTGTGGTGCTAGAGGCCATTTTTCTTTAGGGTTCAAATGAGGTCTTGGACACTGCAGTGCCACCTGGTGCCCTAAAGCCCTACACTTCTAAACTTTGTTCGTAGCATGTTTGGAGGCCTCCTAAGCCAACCGAACCTTCGTATTTCCCCTCCACAAGCTCCAGTTAATCATAACTACTACAATAGGCCATAAACATGCTAACCTAACCAAGCATCAAGTGTCCAAATGATCTACACAAATGCTTGATCCATTCTAGTCCATCATAAGCAAATTCTACCATAACAATGCATATCTCACAAACCACTTAAAACCAACATTCAAGCAACTAAGACATGCATTATAAGAGTATGTAAACTAAATCCTTTACCTCAATTGAGAAGAATAAGCAAGCAATCAAGCACCACATGCAACAAAGGCTCCACTAGGATATTCCTATGGTTCTAAGCAAAATCCAACATATAAGGCACCAATTCAAGCTCATTCTCACTAAGCCCAACCTTATAGAAGCTCAATAAACCAAGAACAACAAGAAAACAGGATGATCAAAATGTTACCTAAGCTCCCAAGCATAAAAAATGTCATCCAAAGCTCACCACAGAAAAACCATGCAAAAGGAAGCCCTTTCATGCATATATACCTCATGGGGCTTTGATTTCCATAGAGAATTAAAGAGAAATTTAAGTTTTGGCTATGGAATTTGAGTGAAGATGGAGGGTTACGGGTTTGAGATGGAGAAGATGATGAATAGTGCCCCAAATCCTACCCAAATATGTTTAAAAAGCCCTACTTGAAAAATGCTCCTCCAACTTTTATTATTTTTGCAAAAGAACCCCATGCTCAAATAGTGTCATAAAACTTGGCAATCTAGTCCAACTCTTTGGTTTTTTGTCACTTTGGTCCAAAAGAACAACTTATGAGTAAGGATGGCAAAATCGGACCCGACCCGATGACCTGGCCCAACCCACCCGAACCCAAGCCCGACCTGACCCGATTTGATTAAAAAAGTCAACGACCTGAACCCGACTATGCCTAACCCGACCTGAACCTGAACCCGATTAAAGGGAAACCCGAGAAAACCCGAACCCAAATGACCCAAACCCGAAATACCCGAACCCGAAATGACCTGAGCCTGAATTGACCCGAACCCGAAATGACCCAAACCTGAGACTGACCTGACCTGAACCCGAGATGACCTAATAACTAAACCCAACAATACCCGATTTTAACCCTCACCCTAAACCTTAACTTTCCTTTTTCATTATTTTCCATATTAACTCAGTCCTAAATATGGAGGTTTCCATGTTTAGTAACTTCCATTCTTTTAGACTTTCATATTCAGTATATCTTATATTTATGAATGGTGACTTTCGTTATTAGTAATTTCCATTTTTTGGTACTTTCATATTTAGTAAGTCTCATATTTGGAGATGAGACTTTCATATTTAGTAGTTTTATTTCTTTTTTTAAGATATTCATGTTTAATGATTTTCATATTTTGAGAAAAGATTTCCATATTTAGTAACTTCTATTTTTTTAGAACTTCTATATATTGCAAGTATCTTATTTGGGAAAAAGACATCCATATTTACTAAATCCCATATTTGAATTTTTCCAACAGAAGTAATTTTTATATTTAGTAAATTTAATGATCTTAATAGGTAATTATTAAAATTATAACATTCATCCTTATACTTTTAAGTATAGTGCAATAAGGTACCTAAATTTTAAAAAATTTTATTTTAGTCACCCATAATAATTACAACATCGATCCTAAAATTTTTGAAATATTTGCACTTTCACTCAAAATTTTTAAAATTTTACAATGTAGTCACTGATAATGAACTTGATTTGCATTTCATTGTAATTTCAAAGAAAATTCATTGAAACATAAGCATAACAAAATTGTCATTGTGTATGTCTGAGTGATAGCTAGGTGAAGATCTGAATAAGCTGGATAATGATAGTTAAAGGGTATGAGTTTAGAAAAATAATCAAATATTACTAATAATGTTAAATTACTTAAATATGTATTAAACTATAATGAAGAAGATTTTTATGAATATTTTAATTAAATATACTAAAAAATGAAAATATAATTTAAATTAAATCACACAAAAAATTAAATTATTTGATTTAAATTTAAAAAAAAATTGAATAGATTCAATTGTTTTGACTTCAGACTAGTAACCCACGTGAATACAAATGTTAACCCGAATTTGACCCGAAAGTTGGCCTGAAGTTACCCGAGATTAAAATTGACCTGACCTGAAGTGAGCTTGAACCCAAATAAACCCGGCCCAACCCAACCCGAACCCAAAATCAACTCAACCTGAAATCAACCCGAACCCAAATGACCTGACCTGAATGATCTGACCCAAACCTGACCCGACCCACCCAATTGTCATCCCTACTTATGAGATTGAAAACCAAACCAACCACATTAGGGTAAAAAATTGACCATTTTGTCCCCGGTGACACTTAGGTGCCAAAATGACCAAGGAACCATCTAACCCTTTATTAACTTGCTTGACTTGCTAATTCAAACTAACCGAGGCATTAAACTAAGGATTTTGACTTGTTTAACCAGTTTTACCTAACCATTGAAGGTCCATTGACTAGAGGGTTGTACCATTTTGTCTCACTACGTGTTTTGTTTGAATTTTTCATGTCCAGCAGCTCCATTTTCTTGTCTCATCGTTTAGGTTCGAGTTTGAGTGGATTTCAGTGGATTTCATTTAAGGATTTCATTTTGCTTAAATTGTGTTAAATTTTTTGGTTAAATTATGCTAAATTTTCAATGTTAAATTTTTTGGTTAAATTGTGTTAAATTCTTAGTGTTAAATTTCATGGTTAAATTGCGTTAAATTGTTAGTGTTAAATTATTAAATTGTTTTAAATTAGTGTTAGTGTTAAATTGTTAGTTGCAAACTGTTAATGCTAAACTATTGTTAAATTATTAAATTGTGTTAAATTGTTAGTGTTAAATTAGTGATAAATTATTGATAAATTTTTAGTGATAAATTAGTGTTAAATTAGTGATAAATTTATGTGCTAAATTATTAAATTAACGTTCAATTGTTAAATTTTAAAATTGTGAAGTGTTAAATTTTGTGGTTAGTTATTGAATTTTTATATTTATATTTTAGTGAGAAATAAAGTTCTTTCATATATTTTAGGCTACAGATTATGGTGACTGGGGTTGAGGTTTGTCGTTGCCCAACGGTCATGGTGACTCGGGCCACCATAGTGAGCACGCCTTATTCTCTACCTCTTAGCTCAGTTCACATAGAGGCAAAGGCTGTGCATAGTGTGGTGGTCAAGATCAGCAACATTCTGCTTTTCCCAGCATCTAGTTTAGGCTAGAATTAGACATTCTAGGTGCCTTTCATGCTTCTCCTTTTGGTGTCTCTGAGTTTACTTCAGAGAACCAACTGTCTAGCTACCATTGTATTGGGACTAAGGACGCATATATGACTGAGAGCAACCACATGATGGACTAGGGCCTGCTATCGGTGCATGAGGCAGATCATCGGATGTTAATAGAGCCCACTTAATAAGTATTATTTATATCAATTTTTAATATATTTTAAATATTAATAACTATTTGAAACATTAATAGTAACTATTACTCAATTAGAATCGTAGCTTTCTTCGCAATGAGCGATTATGGTGAAAATGTAAAATCATTTCTCGAACACTTTTCAAGTGTGATGTACCTTATTGGCAAACGGTTCAGAGACCTAGGGATCATAAGTATTATCATAGTTACAGGTAAAATATTTCTTTCTTTAATTCATTAATTAATTATTAATCTATTTAGTTGAATATTAGTGGTAGATTAGGTTAATTTGTGGTGGTTTAAGGTTAATTAATGGTATATTAGTGTTTAGGGATTAAGGTTAATTAATGGTACATTTAGGTTCATTAATGGTCACATAGGTTTTATTTGTAGTAGTTTAGGGTTAATCAATGATAGATTAGCGTTAAATATAAAAATCTTAGGTGTTTAGTGGTTCGATGAATATTGTTGGTTTTAGCAAAGTTTCTGTTAAGATCTAGCAGATCATGATGCCATAGTAGAGCAGTTTTTTGATGTGATGCGCAGAAGTTACAAGAACATACAAAATCATGTGAGTACTGACGTGGTTAAGAATCACTTAACTAAGGACTTCTACCCCATTGCGAACTATAGCTGTTTTATTCCCTTCTGTCGTAGTAATATTTTAGCTGAGCACTAGGAGGCTTTATGCCACCATTGGGTGTCAGATGAATGGAAGTACAAGAGCAAGGTCATGAAGCACAATAGGGTCCGAAATGATTACTTAATGACAATATTTTCTTAGTTTACAAGTACCCTTCATTGTTTGTGTACCCTAATCACAAATTTAGAAAATTTTGTAGCTCAGTGATAATGTGCTTAAGGATTCAATAAGTTTGAAGCATTCTTTGGGTTTATTGATGAAGCAAATGGCTTGGGATATGATGGAAACAATAAGGTTTTTATTTAATTTTAAATTTCATGTTTTAGTTATAGTTGTTGTTATTTTTTATTTGGTGAAACAAATGAAGGACAGCAAGGCCCCAGTATTCAGTGGTTTTATTAGGCGTATGTCGACAAGGAAAAGATTAGGCAACTTGGAGGAGAACCTCTCACAAGAGCAAATAGATGTAGCGGTAAGTTTTATATTTATTTAATTAACATGCTGTTGATATTAGATTTATACAATCTCATACTGTTAAGTAACATGTTATTAATATTATGAGAGGTATGAGTTAAAGCTGTAACAAAAGTATGAGAATGATCCATCTAAGTATTTGGAGTTTTGTGTAGAGTGCTAAAGTTAGGTGATCAGTGGTCTACATAAGGGAGTGTGGATGAAGGTCTTGCAGATGATGGCCTTCCCTGAGCAATATTGTCGTGCACATTCAAAGATAATCTTTTAAACCAATAAAAAGCCTTTATGATTTTTATTTGTTAATTTTTTATCTTACTTTCTTATTTAGGGCTCCGCGGTAAACCAGGATGAGCAAGTGCTTGAGGAGACTGCTACACTTAGAGTTGAGTTACATGTTGTTCATGAGATGATGAAGCAGAGGATAGAGGAGAGGATGTGGATGATGTAGTCTCAAATGGATGTGAGGATGGACGTAAGCATACAAATGATACTACAGTCTCGAGTAGGCTTTGGGCTTATGGATTCATTAACAGCGACCCTCGGCCAAATGCAATCTTAAGGCAACCTCCTACAAGGTATTGATCCTGGCTTAGTAGTTGGAGGGTTGAGAGGAGCGGGATCCCATCCTTCACCCTCTAGACCATATTCAAGGATGGTGGGATCCATTCCATGCCTACTGAGCCACACATAAAGATGTTAGGATTCCATTTTGTACCCTATGAATCCTATCCCTTTATGTCGGTACCCCAGCACATACCACAACCGACATTTTATCAGCCCCATTACAATCGAGTAAGCCAACATCAGGATCTCACATTATTCATGTGCATGGTAGGATAGAGCATTCATCGAGATCAATTGGGCTATCACTTGGATTACACATGATGCACGAGCACCACGGCATGAAGCTTTCACTGGGATCGAGTGGGCCGTCATCAAAATGGTGCACAACACATGAGAATGGTGAGACGCAATAGCCTTACGTTCCAAAGTTACCCTGAATATCTCAACAGGCTTAGCATGGGAGCCAGGTACCAGAGACTCAACCTACCTTTAGTGAATGTGACGTTAAGGCCACCGAGTAACAGACTTAGGATCCTGCATCCGAGTATCTCACTTTGGATTACACTTGCTTTCTTTAGTGTTATTTTATGTAAAAATACTATACTATGTTGACTTTTATATTAATCTAAATATATTTTATTTAAAATTTGATTTCACTATTTGATTATTTTATTATTAATAATTAAATTAAGTTAATATTCTTACCAATTTTATGCAACTATCAATTAAAAAAAAGAAATAAATAATCAATTAAATTAAATAATATTGATTAAGTAATAATTATATTAAATAATAATATAATTTGTTTAAAAGATAAAAGTCCTAGTACAGTGAGTGACCATGGTAGTTCCTAATATAGTGATTGAAGTAGTCAGTCACAGGATTTGGGGTGGCCCACAATTTTTTTGACTAATTCTTAAGTTAGTGTTTTAGTCGCTTTTTGCAATTGAGATTTAATTGCGACTTAAAAAAAATGCGACTGCTTGGGATTTGCAGTTGCGATTTTGCAACTCTCTTATAGTGACATAGGGGAACATTATCAAACATATATTTTTATGCATCTTCACATATATCCTAACTATTCTTTCTTAGTTCTGAATGAGCTTTTGAACTTTATTCAAAGTTTGTCTAACTAACCCCATAACAATTAAGTTCGATGAAAATTGCCCAAACAAAATTAAGTTTGATGAAAAGATCATGAATGACAAGGCCTTCTTAAATCAAGTTTTAGGGATCGATCAAAAAGATATTAACTGAATCAAATCTAAGTATTAGGAAATGGATTTGAAACAATAAGGGTGAAAGAAACACCTCTTAGGCACATACCTTGCATATAAGCACCAATGTTGAAGCATGTACATATGAGGCTCCTTTCCTTCTTATAAAAACTTAAACACCATAAAAATTTACACACTATCTTGTATCCTTAAAGCTCAACAAACAAAACTAGAAGCAATGAGCACAAAAACTTGAAAACTTGTACAATTTTCACCTTAACTCTAAGCAACACTTCAATTTCCTTTGTATGTATGTATGTCATGGCTAGAACAATGAGAACAATCGAATTCTCATGCAAAAGCAATGATTTGCACATGACATAGTGAATCCTAGAGATAAAGTATGCATACTCCTCATGAAAATCAAGAATTATGCTTTCTCTTCAAGAAATCAACGGAGCATGTGGGAAAACATCAAATTCATATTCTAACTCAAACTTTAACTCTACTTTAGGTACTACTTCTATTATTTTTGCAACCACACAAATTGTGGTTGCATTAGCAAGAATAATACAATTCTATGGCTAAAATAATGAACAATGCAAAATATGACCACATTAAGGAAAATAAGCTAACCATATAAATTTTTAAAAATCCAATGCAACTTTTATAGAAAATTTCAAAATTTTAAGTGTAGCATCAACAAAATCATGAATTGGACAAGAATATTCCAACTTAAAGAAAAAAATTTCATAAGTCTCATGAGGACTAGGAAGATTAATGAAAGACTTTACTTATATGGCTGTATTCTTTGGAAAAAAAAGTCACAAAAAAGACCTAAATTTGCATGAAGATGACAATTCAAGCATTTAAGCATAAATGGCTTAACCACCACAAGGTCATCTTGACATAACCTAGAGATAAGCTTATAGACAAAAAGATCAACACCATATTCATTTAAGCATACAAATAAAGATAAATTCTCACAATCAAACCTAAACAAAAAATGCTTTTATATGTATTTTGAATGTAATTGATGTAATGCATAAGTATGCATGGCAGACTAAATAGAACACATGAAAACATGCAAGTTTAGTGTGAAACAAGCTCAAGAAATCTAAATTTAAAACCTTTAGACCTAAAAACACACAAAACATATTGGTCAAAGTTTACACACAAAGTAAAGCTCAAATGCAACACATTGAAATTGGGCATGAAAAATAAGATTTTAAATGAAACAAACTTAGAAATATCAAAAACATCATGATTTACAAAAACTCAAGGAAGGGACTTATGCATTTATCAAATCCAAAGATTGCATGGAAGAATTAAGTAAACAAACTTAAAATTTAACAAAAGCTCATGCTTACTACATTATCTCAACCAAATTTCATGAAAATCATCATTCAAAACAATAGTGTCAGAAAACATACATTGTTTGATATTTGATGCAAAACTACATCAAATCTAGGTCTAAGGGAGAAATAAATTACAATCGTTGGAATTAGTCTTTCAGTATCTTCAATAGGTGAAAGCACTATAAAATTCTCACTATTGCATACAAGTGCCTCAGTTTGAGTTGAAACAACCTTTTCCTCTTTAGTTGATTTGATGCACTGACTTGAAATTTTGGGAACACCAACTTTTTGGATGGGCAGCAACTCACTTGAATCCTTTAGTTCCCTGTCATTTGATTTCTGAAAAAAAAAAAGACAACACAACACTAAAAGAAGACTTTGCCCTGTTAGTTAAAATCAAGGCTTCTGTGTACATTTTCCTTCCTTCACTCAAATTGGGTTCATTTCACTCATGTAATCTCTTAACTTCCTACTCAATTTCTTTTCTCGGGAGCTCTTCAATATTCATTTCCTGCTCAATTTTACTCTTCTCACAACATTCTGATTTTCTTTCATCTTTTCTTTCTTAATTTTCTCTCAAGCCCCTAGCTTTCCTCTTAATTTTCTTTTTCCTCTCGAGCTCACTAAAATACCTGTGATCTTTAGCCACTTCATTAGAATGCAAAGGTAGAAGTGTAAATCTTCTGCCCTGATGTACAAAAGAAACTTTTTTTTGTGTACATGTACCATGAATAACCTTCTTTTTTTTGCACCATGCCTGACCAAGAATAACTTGTCCAATCGGCATATACATTACATCACAAAATATGCCATCGTCATATTTGCCTAAAGTAAAAGAACTAAGTACTCATTCTGCTACCTCCACTTTACCATGATTGAGCCAATGTAGCTTGTATGGTTGTTTACATGGGAAGGTTGGAAAATGAAGATTTTCTGCTATATATGAGCTTTGCTATATTTACACAAGTCCCTTCATCAATAATCACACTACCTAATTTGCCAACGACATTAGCCCTTATGTCGAAAAGACCTTAGTGTAGTATGTCCATCTCAACATATGTATTCTTCATTGCCATTGTACTTGAAAACAATGAACCTCACAAAACACTTCGTCATGTATTTTCACTCGAAAGATCACTCACACTTAAATTAATAGTGGCAATTGCTAAAAAAAATCAATTTCAAAAGTTAAGCAAACTAGACTTAAAGCACTCAAAAATTGCAAGATTTTAAAAGCTAAGTAATTTTGAAGACAAACATTAAGGAAAACACAAGACTTAAGAAATTCCAGTAATGAAAGATTGCTAGAATTAGGGTTAGGGCATAAGGATGCAAAACTAAATTATTTGATGCAAACTAAGAAAACTTGTGCAAGAATGCAATATTTTCCTAGAAAACAACATTTTCTTTATTGTTTTTTGGCTAGATGGACTCTTAATAGGGTTTCTTGCTACAAAACAAAGCAAAGGAAACAATTAATTGCAACATAAGCTCGAAAAACCCTAGTTCTTGCACATATTGGAAAACAAATTTTGTTGGATCAAAATAACATATTTTTTCCCTTCTTTTTGGATTTTTGTGTGTTTTGGATGCTAGAAATCAACATAAGCCAAATCAAATAAGTTTTAGCTACTTTGGAATGAGTTTGACATGTTGAAACTCTTTTGCATGTAAATTGTGCTTATCTCACATTTTTTACACACTTTAATCTGGAACAACCAAAAACTGAATAGAATGAGTTAGATATAGAAAAAAAATAAATGGAATTGAAAAAATATGAAAGAATCACAAGGAGTTGCACATAGATAATGAAGGAATAAGTTGTTGGAAATGAAAAACACAAGGGAAATCAAATTATTACACTTGATGTAATTGGATGTTCTAGGTTGGAAATTATTTGGAACAATCTGGAACAAAAGGAAATAAAATTAGAATGAATGAAATATGAAAGAAACAAAGAAGATTGAATGTAAAACAATGGAGGAAATGCTGATGAACATAAAAATTTTGGGAAGAATTGAATTGAAGCAAAAAAGATGCAATAATGCCAAACTAGTTATTTTTTTGGTATTTTCAAGACTTGGACTCAAAATAAAAGGCTGGAATTGAAAGATGCATACATGGAACACACAAAAAATGACTTAGAACACAAAAACCGTGTGCACCTAAGATAGCTCGAGTGCACCAATGGGTTGAAGAAAGCGCGGGATAGCTTTTTGGCACTTTGAACCATGGTCATGTCATGGGGTACACATATGGTCCACGATGTATGCACCATAGGTGTATGGGTGCTCGAAGTGTACATGTTGACCTTGATACTCCAAATATGTGCACCATTGGATGATCTTGCTCCAATTATGGTCAAATGATGCTCCAAGTGTTCCATTGTTGATTTCCACTTGTGTAGCCATGATTATTGATGGTTTGGAGGCTTAGGGTTAGCCCTTAGTTCAATCATAGATCTTTCTAACTTGAACATAGGCATGGAAGCTCCATGTAACCTCTTTAGTGCACCTTTGTGTTGCTTGGTTGTTCTTCCAAGGTGGGTTGGGTATAGGACGGTCTTAGGCAATTCTTCTTGGCTTTATTGTGTTAAGATTAGCTTTCTTGACTCCTTCAAGTAGCAATATTTCAAGATTTCTTGGCTTTTAGCTCTAAAAGATGCTTGAATGCTTGAACTTGAGCTCCTTAAGAATTCCTAGAATGTGTATGAGTGTACTTCAGAGGTTGTCATTAGAATGTGACAACTAGATAACCTTTATAGAGGCAGAAGATTGTGGATGATGGGCTAAATTCTCTTTTTGCGATGACAATAGAAATTGGTGGATCATCTATTTCTTCATTGTTGGTTTGCTCATGGAGTTATGTTTAGTTTGTTAAATTCCTGGAACTTTGCTTGGGTTGTACCTTGTGACATTCTTTCATTTTATGGTGTGACATCAGTTTTGATGTGTTTTGTTGAGAGGTGTGGTTGCATGTTTTTTATGTGGTAGTTTGGACAATTTGGCAAGGGAGGAATGACTGTGTGTTTACTTCCAAGTCTTTCAATATGGTGCTAGGGGTGCAAAGGGGCTAGGTGAGTTATTAATACTACCAATGCTTAACCTCGAATCGAACTTGAATTGTTCAAGCTTGAATTTTAAGGCTTATGCTCAACTCAACTACGACTTGAATTCTGCCCGAAAGCCCTCTAGGCCCAAATGAAGGGCACTTTACAAAATTTACTATGTTTAATTTAGAGGTTTAAACTAATAACTACTCTTTGATTAGCTAGATAATTAAAGTATTATATATGTTATTATTGAAGTGTTGATAGCTAAGTTAACAAAGAGGACCGAGTACTTACAAGCTTGAGCTCAGCCTTTAAGATATCGGGTCATTTTCAGGGCTTGAGCTTGACAAAGCTCAGACCAATAAGCCTCAAATCAAGCTCGAGATTGAGGTACCTAATAAATGCCCTATCCTGACATGTTTACACCTTTATGTGACACAAACAATGAACTTGTTTAAATTGAGAACTGGGTTTTGGTGCAAGGTTGTTTGGCCTATGTGTCTGTGTTTTGTTTATGACCTTTTGCTTATAGAGATTGTTTCAGTTTATGCTCAAGGTGCACCGAAGACTGTGACTATTTTTTAGTCTCTTCCTCAATTTGGTAAGCTAAAGTTTAATGTTGATGGGTCCATTGACGGAAAACTTGGATCTAGGACTATTGGTGGGATTTTGAGGGATCATAATTCTTCAACAATTACTATGTTTTCTAAAGCTATTGGAGTGGTGGATTCAAATCAAGCAAAGGTTTTAGTGATTTGTAAGACTTTTCAAATGATGTCCAACAATATAAGCTTGTCTTTTTCTAAGTTGTGAATTGAAAGTGAGTTTAAAATTGCAATAACTTGGATGTCTAACCCTAAAAGTAGACTTCTCAAGGTTTATCATATTTTTGTAGATATTGATAATGTGTTATTGTCTGGTTTGTAGTGTCAGGTAATCCATATATCTAGAGTAAAGAATTCAGAAGCTAATCAACTAGCCAAACTTTGTACAGATCAGTCTTCTCCACTATAGTTATGGTCATAAACCTAGATTTGTTTGGTTTTGGGTTCCCATTTTGTTACATTAGTCGGGTTATTTCTTGTTAACATTTTTTTTTAACTTTTTCGAGACCCGGAGGACAATCAAACCAATTTTGTATGACAGTGTTTTTAAAAGGGGATAAGGAGGTCAGGTTCAAACCCTGTACTTCTCATAATATCCTCAATACTTTAGTCATTGGGCTAAAGATGTGGGGACCTTTATTAGCATGTTACTCTGCTATTTATTATGTAACATCTTCTATATTAATAAAGCTTTCTCTTCTTTAAAATAAAAAAGAATCAATAAATTAAAGAAAAAGTATATGTATAACATTCTTTTTAAAAAAAAAAAATTTCAAATCGGAGGGGCGAACATACAAACCACGTCTCTGGGGAAGTGTAATTCTCCCATCATTTTTTTTTTTTGGAACAGGATTATGTTAAAAATCAAAGAATAGAAAGACTTAGGGAAACACCTGGAATAGCCTTCAAACATATGAGTATAGATTAACAAGCACTGAAGCACCACCTGTGATCATCTGCTAAATGTCATCGCATTCTGTCAGAAGAAAAACACGAAGCACCATACCTTGACCACTTGATTAATCGAGTAGACGTGCAAAGCGGTAGCAAGATATGCTTAAAAAATCATACAAAATCTTCTTAAAATGTTAGTTTATATGTTTAAGAAGAGAGGTGCTGTCTTTCTCTGATCTGTTACATGTGTACTACTGCTATACACAAAATCTTCTAAAAGAATAAAAATTTTTGAAAAAGTTTTTATTTTTAAGCCTTTCTAACTACGTAAACTAAAGAAATTACTTAAAACCTCTTATAATAAATTCTTTTTTAATTTCCACACTCTTACCAATTCTGGCTTACGTACTTCTAAAATTTATTTTAAAAAAAAAAAAAAAACGGCTGTGGGCATTTCTTTAAGATAAAATGTTACCAGGCCCTTTGTATAGTCCCTCAAATATACACACACACACACATACATACATGCATACATTTTATTTTTTTTGTTAGGCAAGATTTATTGGATATCAAACAGATAGTGCAGTTGGGGCTAAGCCAGAAGCTAGATATATAAAAGGTAGAAGTTATTAAAAATCTCCAGAGCCTTTCTACATAAACAAAGCTCGACCTGGATGCCCATTACATCCAATTTTTGACAAACTGTACAGGATTCAACACCATTCAATCCAAAGACAATTTAACTTTTTGTATATTTTGCTTAACCACAAATAAAACAAGACTTGTATATCGTTTAGCAATTCAACTTGTGACTGTTGAATATTATTAAAAACTCAGGCATTTCTTCTTTTCCACAAGGCCCAAATAGTTATGAACAAAATAGTTTCTCATGCCTTTTTATGTGCCCAAGATATCCTCCAACTAGAGCATTCATTTAAAATGTTAGCAAAGCTTAAACCAGTGAGATAGGAAGATTGCTACCAACTACAAATAAGCCTCTAAACATACATACATACATACATACACGCAAATATTTGTTTTTTTTTAGAGTGTCTTCCATATAATATAAATAGATAAAGAATAAGCAGTTTAACTAAAATATTGTCGGATGCCGAAGTAGTAATCTCTCCATTACAACGCTTCAAATTGAATTTAAAATGTCTTATAATTTAAGGTATCTAAGTGCCCTTGGTTAAATGATTAATATATTTACGTTATATAAAGTTGTTAAACCTAAAATGTATTGTTTAACGTATCTAAGTATCCTTAAATGATTAATATACTTTTTTTCTTTTTACATTGTATAAAGTTTCATTTTCCGATACATCGATCAATAGCGCCCTGCTCATGAGTTTATGTTTTGGCAGCTTGTTTTAATCAACCTTCTCAATCAATCTTGCTTTTCATAAAAAAAAAAAAACTGAATTAATTGTTAAAAAAAATTAGACAATATTTCAATAAAAAAATAAAGGAGAATGAGGGCAAAATTAATTACAGAAAGATATAGAGAAATGGAATAATAAATAATCCCCTCGAGTCAATCCAAAAAACAAAAAGCGAAAAGAAAATGGGGTTGAAGAAGCAATTAATCTCCCACCACTTGCTTCCAATCAAACTCACGCTTCTTGACTTTCAAACACCCCCCGGCACCCCTTATTAACTCTCCTGCAACAACCTCTCCCCATTAGAATAATCACTCACTTATTATCTTCTCCATTAATACCCTGCATGACCCAAACCCCTTGCAATCCCTTTTAACTATACATTGTACACATATACACATCCCTCTATATAAACCATAATTTTACACTGCCCTAAATGTATTAAAAATTTATATTGACTTACCCTTTATATATAAAATCTCATATGTCACAGTTTGATTGGTTTAATTTGAAAAGGTAAATTAGTATGATTACATTATAGCAAAATTAATGCTAAATAAACAAAATTTAACTACAAGTATTCTGTATGATTTGCTTTTTTAGTGTATTTAGCTTCATCCTACATTTCAAAATATAGTAATTATAATGGAAGATGGGAAAGGAGAAACAGAAAAGTAGAGAAGGCCATTTCGATATATAAATATATATATTTCTTGCTGCTTTCTTTTCTGTGTCTGGGTGTGTCAGGTCTGATGAAGATTCTAATTAAGCACCATCATGTATGGTTTTCCATTTCCTGTTTGCTTCATGTTCAGGGGAATTAACTTGTACTTTTTGAGTGGGCAACAAGCATTTCGATTTCACTGCAGTTAAGCACCAGGAATGGGCCTCTAGTACTTCCCATCAACTTATAATCATTTCCATCCCCACTTCATCTCATCTACTCCTACTGTTTTCCCAATTTCCTTTCTTCCTCTTCTCTTTCCAGGAGTTCCCTGCTGGGTTCTTCACTCCTTTTTTCCCCTCTCCGCCCAAATTTAAATATTTTTTATCTCAAATTATTCATTAATATTTAATAATTGAGGGGTATGTGAGTCTATAAGAGGAGATGGTTGTTTTAGTTGCTGGGGGTAGGAAAGAGGAATCCAAGTGATAATTCTAGTGTTGTAAGCTAGTCAGTTTCATATATTCATTCTCACAAAAACTCATCATCATCAGAAATCTGAGAAATCAGAAACCAAAACCCTAGCTGCTATGGCTTCTTCAAACAGGCACTGGCCTAGCATGTTCAAGTCCAAGCCCTGCAACCCCCACCACCAATGGCAGCCCCATGATCTCATCCCCAGTTCCTGCAACAGATCCTCCTCTTATTCCTCAGGTAAATTCCATCCATATCTAATCTACCACTTCGATTAACTCAGCAAATTAAAATTAAATTCCCCTAGAAATTAATACCCATAAACATTACTTATGATTTACAAATTAATTCCCATTTCAATTCTTCTGTTTTTTATATAATTAGTTTCTCAAAAGTACCCACTTTGATAAAACAATAGTCTATCACTTACCAGTTCCTAGGGCTTAAAATTTTTCTCCACCCACACAAGATTTTGCCTCTTTTGTTTTGTGTGTTACGTTAACTTGTAAGTTTTTTCTTTTCGTGTAGTTGGTGGAAGTGATGAGAGGAGCCCGGAGCCGAAGCCCCGGTGGAATCCAAAGCCGGAGCAGATAAAGATCCTGGAGGCGATCTTCAACTCCGGCATGGTGAATCCGCCGCGCGATGAGATACGAAGAATCCGAGCCCAGCTTCAGGAGTACGGTCAGGTCGGCGACGCCAACGTTTTCTACTGGTTCCAGAACCGCAAGTCCCGGAGCAAGCACAAGCTCCGCCACCTCCAAACCTCCAAACACCATCAACAAACCCTCAACACCGCTCCACCGATCTCAGCCGCTCCCGCTGCTTCATCCTCCTCCTCCTCTTCCGACAAATCCTCCCCCAAGACCTCCCTAACCTCCTCTTCCTCCTACTTCCTCGAACTTACCAACTCTCCAACCAGTTCAGTCAACCAGACAGCCTTCTTCAACGACCTCCTGGGCGAACAGTTCCTCTTCCCCGTGCAGCAGCCGCCGCAGCCATGTTTCGGGTTCTCCGAGCTGGCCAACGTGGTTCAGCCGGCGCCCGAACCGGTTGTCGTACCGTGCACCAGCCTGCTGCTGAGCGAGATCATGAACCCTATAGCTTGCAAGAAGGATGATCAAGAGGAGATGAAGATGAAGACCCACCTCCACCTCAATTACCAAAACATTTCAACCACTACTACTATTCCCAGTTCCACCAAAACAACAGCTGTTGCTGACACTAGTGTCACCAGTGCTCAAGGTAAAACAAAACGAAAATTTGATCCTCAATTGTGCATTTTAAATCTTTAGACGTCCTAAAACATTCGTGCAAAAACTTGATAAAAACTTGTGGTTATTTGATTGTTCATTGTAAAATTCATGAAATATTCTATGGTTTTCTACATATGTCCACGTTCGTAAATATCTCATATGTGTAACAGGTTATCTTCCTAGGTATAGGAATATATGTTCCATCTGATGTGATTGATGTGCCAATTTTATTGTGGGATACAATTTATGGAAGGATATATATATTTCTCACAAATGGAAAACTAGGAGGGCACAAATGTGATTTCACGTCTGGATGCAAGGAGGTTTCTTTGTGTACTTGATATTGGGGGACGTGTGCATGGGCTTAGATTCTGTAAAAATTTTTACTGCTGCATTGGTGGTTTATGACGAGAGGGATTCATTTTCTGCGGCGGGTGCAGCTGCAGATTCCTGTAATGTTCCGGCTAGGACGATGGTGTTCATCAATGACGTGGCGGTGGAGATTGGAGTGGGGCCGTTCAACGTCCGGGAGGCTTTCGGGGACGACGCCGTTCTGATCAACTCATCCGGCCAGCCCATTCTCACCAACGAGTGGGGTGTGACCCTTCAGTCGCTCCAACACGGTGCGTTTTACTACCTGGTTCGCACGCTGAGCCCCTTTTCTCTCTGACCGGATCAGATCACAAGGTAACTTCTACTGTTTCATATTTTACTTTTTTGCTTTTTGGTGATTATTTTGTAAATTTAAAAGGTTCTTTGGTTTACCTCTTTGAGATGTGAACAGCGAAGCTTTTGCTGAGTTACTGAGATTGTATATATTTTTGTGTTGAAGTGCAGGTTTAGGATTGTGGAAGTTGACAACAAGGGATCTGTGTCCGACTCAGATCTGTCTCTTACCTCTAGGGTTAACTATTAGGCAATTTAGGTTTTCGAGTGGTCTTTATGGCTTTTTTTTTAATATATGGGATGTAATGTTGAATGATATGGAAAGTTGGTGGACCAAAATGTAATGCTCTTGAAGTTTTCTAATTAGGCAAATCAAATACGTACTTTGCTCCTCGCATATGATAATTAAGTAACATATATAAACCAAAACTTTTAAGAATACATCTTAGTGAGTACATTCTTGTGTCCAATCATTATCATTATTAATCAAATCATCATCATCATTATTATTATCTGACATATTATTTAAACAGATAAACGTAATATATAATTAAAGTCATTTTTAGCTTTTTTTTTTTACAATATAATTTAAGTACGTGTAGATTTATGGTGAAACTTGCAGTGTACTTACATGTCTGTTAAGATGTTTCTATGCATGTGTACTAAATTCAATGTAATGGAGTGGTGACATCATTCTTTGAATGATGGTCTCATCGTTATTTGTTACATGTTTGGTTTCTAACAAAATCAGTGTTACAAAATTGATCCACTATTGGATCAAGTATCAGTTTTGTTCTAGAATCGATTTAACTAGTCATCAGTTCAAAGAACAGTTCACGCCTTCTATACCGTCTTCTAAGCTCGCGCACAAGTGATTTATTCAGAGCAAAAAATGTTTTAATTAAGTATAGGATGGACTTTGGTTTATTAAATTAACTCCTTGATAGAAAACAAATACTGCGTACATCCTATAATTAGTGACACCTTTTTATTTTGGAATTTGATTTTGATCATAATTTTCATCATTGTCTCATAATATTTCTGAGTGGAACTGGGGAAAAAAACTCATGATAATGATGGTTTTCAAAATTTCATCTCATTATCTTCTCATTGAGATAGTTACTTTAGGAGGGATGTTCAGTGTAGCTTTGTCACTATGATTTTTGCATAAACTTATAGTGTTAATTAAATTTGAACAATTATTTGGCACTATGAACTTGATGTTCACTCACCACAAACATAGTTGAGATTAAGTTATAGTATGATAGTGATACAGAGGCCATTGACTCAACCTCTACTATATCAATTGTTATTTAAAAGTTTTCGAAAGATAATATTTAGTTAAGAACTACAATTTAATCTAAAATTTGCATACAATTAATTTAGATATATATATATATACAAAGTAAATTTGCATACAGTTAAGAACCTATTGTTACGAAATGTGCAATTTTTTGTAACCAAAAAAGAATGTTGTTACATAAAACATTAAACTATATATTGGTTACGGCACATAGAAAGTTAGAGTAAAAGCCATTTGTAGTCCCTTAGCTTTAACGTTTGTCTCAAAGTGGCCTCTTACTTTCAAAAGTGACTATTAAAGTCTTACACCTCTTAAAGTGTGTCCCACCCGAGTCCCTTCTGTCACTTCTTTCATTATCTTTGATAGAAGTTGATGATGTGGTGCATTTCGGGTTGATGTGGCAGTCCAAAATGTCATGTGTCATCATCTTTCAAAACAATAAATGACTATATTGAAAGAAGAAGAAATTTTAGGCTAAAACTAACACAAACTCATAATCTTATAGGCCTAAAATGTAGGTGGCCAAAATTATCATCTTCCCTAAAATTATTTCTGCAAAAAATACAAGACTGTCAAGCTAGGTATCACCACAGTCGAGCCTCGCCACTATCTTCTTCTTCTTATTCGGCCACCGACAACGTCAATTAGGTTGACGAAAAGGCTGGTGAACCCAAATTTTTATTTAGGAGAGAACCTGAGTTCAGGGATAAGAATCTCTGATTGGGTCTGCTTCCGGCAACAGCAGCCCAAACGGGCTGTCCTAAGTCCTTTTGCTTCCAACAACGCCATTTCAGCGGCCAAAATGACACCCAAACTTCTAGTGAGGAGAAAACCTGAGTTGGGAGATGAAAACCCAAACATCGCTTAGGGGCAATTTCTAGTTTCCCCCAAATTTTGGTGGGGAATTTAGAGGATTTTCTTTGGGCTTTCAATTCAGAAGGTTGAATGTAAAATGAAATCATGATCTTGTGAAGAGAGAAGATTTTGTGAAAAGAACAACTTGGTGAAAAAAGAAAAACTGGATGACTCCCAAAATTGCATTTTACAAAGATGATTTTGGGGAAGAAGGTAATTGTGGGTCAATCTACATTTTAAGCCTACAAGATTATGTGTTTGTGTTACTTTCAAGCTAAAGTTTCTTGAACTTCAAATATAGTCATTTATTGTTACAAAAGAGGATGCCACATGGCAAGGTAGACTGTCACATTGTCCTTAAAGGAGCCATATTATCAAATTCCATCTAAGATAATGAAGAAATTGATAGAAGGGACTCAAGTAAGATGTACATTACGAGGTAAATGACTTTAATAAGTACTTTTAGAGGTAAGAGACCACTTTAGGATAAATGTAAAAGTTAAAATAATGTAATTGAATTTTACCTAGAAAGTTATAATAAAATACAGTTGTTTTATGAATGACCTTTTTAAGTCATAACAAAACTTGGTTGCTATAGATATATTTTCTTGTAATGTAAACGAGGTCCCTTAACTATCTATATGCAGGAAGTGATCTATCCCTAAAGAAATGAGGTCAAACAAACAAACCAATTCGTAGATTAAGTATCCCAATCTAGGTATAAAATCTACACAAGCATTCCCTTCTCTGAGAATATGGCAAACTCTGGCTATTCCCCCATTGCCCCATCATCACTTGACAATCTTCCAACAAATTATAAAGCGGATGATCAAAATCATTCTTTGCCAATAAATGCACCAGCGTTATCAAATCAACCTCTACTTCAATATGGAACATATTTAGCCTTCCCACACCAGTCATAATTCCTCTCTTAGACCAAGAAGTTCCACCTGAATGACTAATACACACCCAACGAGCAAGAAAATCCTACCTGTGGCACTTCCCATTATGCCAAGGCTGCCTGCTTAACCAACTTGCTTTTAGCCCCCCCAGCAGCAAGTCTGAACTTCGCAAGCTTCCTTCCTTCCTTTCTGAATCACCTCCTCAAGGGTAGCCCTTCAATTCTCAAGGATAGCCTTCTTTTCGCTTTCCTTAACTGCCACCATAAAGGAGCAAACAAGGTCAACCACCACCTCCCTCTAGTCCTTCCAATGAGTTCCTGTTATTGCTCAACCGAAATCCTAAGGCGAAAGTTACACTTATGCTACTAAATAATGTGATGAATGATACTAAGGGGAAAAAAAACATAGTAAGTCTGTGATATTCCTTTTGTCCCAAAATCTTTACAACATATCTTATTTTGTGCAGTCTTAAATGTTTGTGATATTTACATATTTAATAAATTACTTGACCATAATAGCATTCAAACTATCTAACATTAACTTTTTTTAGCATTTCTATTTTACATGCCAAAAGTTAAAAATAAAAATAGGAACAACATATAAATTATTTTCTCTTTCTCAATATCATAATAAACCAAATATTGTAAAAGTTTTAAGATAAAAAGAGCACACTTTTAAGTCTTATTGTCTACCTAAGCTAGGAATTTGATGGTATTATAATATTGGTTTGAGTTTGAATGTAATAATGAGGTAAGAGAAACGTGGGGAAGCATGGGGCATGAAGGGGAGGGAAAGGAAAGAAGGGGAAGAAAGGAATTGGGGTTCTGAAGGAAAATGGAAAGATGTCTGATGTGGTATGAAAGCCCTCATACTACTATTCCTTTCAATCCTTTTCAAGTAACTCTTCCTTTTAACAATTTCCACAATTTTCCTAATGTTCAATTTCCACTATGACATGAAAGTTTAGTAGTCATATTAATACTAATATTTTGCAAAGTATTACTAGTATCATGCATTATCTTTTATATGTTAATATACTAATTACAATTTATTACAAATGAGAATTCATAAATTTTATATAATAAAAATATTATATCTTGAAAAATATGCATAATTTAATGAAAATAATAAATATTGCAAAATACTACAAAAAATGATAGTGCATGCATGTGGTAATGCCTTGGATTTGGCTGGCCTGTTTGGACCTCTGTGGCTGTGACTATGTATGTCACGCCAAAACGACGTCATATTCTACCTCATGCATCCCTTGGAAGCGTGATCATGACACCTAAGTAATCACTTCTCTGATTCACCATCATCATTGTCCAAAGGAAAATTTGAAACTAACAGTTTGTTATTGCTTATCCAAATGACAAACAAATCTCGTTCTTCCATTGGGGTTGGCACCTGAATCACAAAGAGTACTCCACTTCAACACTTAGTTTGTTTTAACTTAAGTCAATTGACTCTAAAATTATTTATTTTTATTCTTACATTTTTTTATCTGGAACTAATTTTAATTAAAATTCAATATTATGTAGCTGTAACAATTCATTGAAAATACAACTTTTATGAGTTTTCTAATTTAAGGCATTAAAAAGAAAATTTTATAATAATTTAACAACATGAAAATTTTACTTTTAAATAAATTATTACATTTATATAATATTAAATTTTAAATAAAATTAATTTTAGATAAAAAAATATAAAAATAAAAATAAATTAACTGACTTAAATTAAAATTAATTAGTTCCAAATTAATACAGGAGATCTGTCAGTCACTCAACTGGGAAGTGAAGAACCGTAAAGTAACTTTAACCCTCGTGCAAATGGGGAGGGGAGACTTGAGACATGGTCCTGGGTTACGTGGCACCATTTGATTCGCCTCCTATGTTCCCCTATGATCGATAATACACTCGATTATTCCCCTTGTTGCTCTTTGATTCCAATTGTTTGATTTATTGCATTCTTTTAAAACTCTTTCAGTCAATTTCATCGATTTTAATGGTAAAACTGACATAGATCTTTGGCGTTGTTTTTTTTTTTTTTGGGTGGTGGGTCGGAAAAAGGTTTTCTGTTTTTATTTTTTAATGTTATATGCGATGAGTATTGTTGTGTATTAATTACACAGTTTACCAAATGTTATTTTTTAAAAAAAATTCAAATGTTAGAAATAACTTAAAAAGTATGGGGGATTGTGAAAACCAGTTCTGTGAACTGCATCAATTCATTTTAACTTAATTTAAAATAATTTATTTTTATTTATATATCTTTTTAACTTAAAATTAATTTTATTTAAATGTCAATATTATGTAGGTGTAATAATCTATTGAAAATATAATTTTTATAATCTTATTAAATTTTTTATAAATTTTTCTTTTTTAATACCTAAAACTGTAAAAATTCATAAGAATTTAATAATATCATAAAAATTTACTTTCAAACGGATTATTACATTTACATAATATTGGTTCTCAAATGAATTTAATTTCAGGCTAAAGCGATGTAAAAATAAAAATAAACTATTTTTTATTAAATTAACTTAAGTTAAAATAAATTACCTATAAAACAATTTTTGAATTTTATGGTATACCCTTGCTGGATTACTAAGTTGCACTTGCTGGATACAGAATATAAGCCCCGTAAAACAAAAAGTGAACAGCCCAATAAGTAAGACGACAAATACAAAGCATAACAAGTCATCAAGGCCCATAATGGGCAAAGAGTAGATAATTAATGACCCAATAAGGACCCAATAATATGTCCAGGGATCCCATTGGTGAAGTGAAGATGTGTGGGAGTTCACTAGTGGACACGCCATGATCTAAAAGTCCCATTTAAATGATGAGGTAGCAATAATTGAAAATAACGTTGAGTATAAAACACCTCATTGGAATTTATAATTGTCCATCCATACATAGGCTATTTAAGGTATAATCTAGTAAAGAAGTATTTTATAAAATTTTTAATTCATGTAGAATGTTTTTGAGCAGATAGGATGTATAATAGGACAATTTGCTTAATGTGGATAGTTCATTAATGATTTGATTTCTAATAGGGATTAATCTTAAATAAGCTTGATCTTAAATCAGAATAACAATGTTATACTTCTTAGGTTTTTTATACTAGATTTTCTTTTATAAACTCAAAATATTTTTATATGCAGATGTAGACCACGTGTCTTCTTTAGCCCCATGCCACAGTCCTAGATATAAATGATCCCATGATAGAGGGATCGAGTTGCTATTCTTATCGGATTTCCTCCTTAGCTAGCCCGTTTTGGGCCTCCTTGATCTTCTAGAATACTCATTTAATTATTCAGTCTTTGGCTCTTATTACGGACTTATTTTGTTACTCATGTGACATCAAGCGAGATGACAAAGCCAACACCCCTCTTTAAAGGAGATAATAAAAGACTTTGGACTAAACAAAAGAATTTTTCTATTAAATTGGTTGTGCCCCTCTATCTTAGACCAATTCATGTTAATTAGTTGACAAAAGATTGTTTATGTCAAAGGAATCAAATAAAGAGAAAATGTAAGTGGAAGTGGCTAAATTAGTTTGTGAGTGTGAATGGCTTTTAATAAAATGTGTGCACCCAGAGTGCACTAAGAAAAAAATAAAAATAAAAAAAAAATCAATAGAAACAAAGCAATAAATAGAAAAAAACTTAAAAAAGGCAAACTAATATATACAACCAGTTTACAATCAAGATGTTGAAAGCTATGAATTATGGACTTGTGTCTATTGCATTTAAAGATAACAAAATGATGCAAAATTCAGGAAAATGAATCAGAGCGTCTAATCGACATATAAGTTATAAAGTTATAAAGTATGTGTATAATCCACTTGTAGAATACGAACAATCAAACAAATATCAAAAGTGATCTCGTGTATCCATAAGATTCAATTGAGTTCTTACTGATTTGAATTAAATCAGGTGGACTAACTCTAGGTTTAGGAGGACAAAACCCCCTTAACGCGCACACACAAACACACACTTAAAGCACAAAAGAGTGAAGAGAGAGTGACACATGCATTTCACCTTGGGGCCGAATGCGAATTTTTGTCCAAGTTTTTTTGGTTTGTTTGGTTTTGGTTACTAGTGATGTAAATATGACAAGGTTAGCATAAAGGGGATTGTGACATGTGGCTTACTCTTGGTGGCTTAATTCTGGTTTGAGGCAGCATGAAAACATTTTGGTTTATTTAGATCCCTTAATTAGCTTTCCCTACATCAAAGTTTAACATTTGATTTTTTTCGTTGTTTTAAATTGTTCACTCTTTCTTTCATGTTTATATAAGATGTATACATAAACTTCCAGGTGGTTTTAAAATAGTTGGTTGTGTTAACATTTCATTTTTCAAATGGTCTTAGGTGTTGGGAGAAAAAGTTGGGGGGTCAATAATAGACCTATGTTTTCATTATTTGGGTTAAACACAATAATAGTCCTTCAGAAATGATTTTGGTTGCATGCAGATTATCCCATCTTGTACTGTGAAGAGGAGGCTCGGCAGGAAGAGAATTATATAAGGTCTTGTCATTATTTTCGCTCATGAATGTGGGCTACTTATCACTGGAGCACAAAAAGCCTCATCCCTCTGGTGCTTGCAAAATACTCTGTTCATGTTTTCGCTCACTCGATGCGTTTCTATGTTTGAAGGAAATGTCCTCCTAATATCATTTATCCATGCACTTCTAAGACTACCAACAATAATCAACAATATGATATTTTCAAGTCTTAACCACCATTTTTTATACTCTCATTTAAAGAATACTAAACCATACCCGCAACGAAGCGCGGATTTAATGGCTAATGTATGTTAAATGCACAAAGAAAATCATCATCATCTTAGTAAATAAACAAACAAAAAGGGGGGAAAATTTCAATGGTGAACATGCGTCATCATGGCGCAACATTTCACTAGGACTAATGGATCATCTATATACTCACATAACATATAAAAACAAAAAAAATAACAATTAAAAATATAATTTACTTTGAAATTTCCACGCAGGCAATGTTAGATACATAAAATAGTTTTATGATTTATTTATTTTTATTTCGGCCAAAATATGTCTGTCATTCCTTGGAAACGCTTTAACTGGTTTTTTTTTTCTTTTGGCTTAGAAGACTATCGTCTTGGCTGTTTTAAGTCCATTTTCATCCCCATCTACTTCACTCTCTTCTGACTCTTTCTTATTGGAGAGAGAAGATTGAAAATGAGAGAATGAGAAAAAAGGAGAAGGAGACGGTGTTATATTTTTGTGAGAGCACCTGATTGGATGACTAAAGTAGAAATAGCCACTATGGGGCAATTTATTTGGAAATCATAATGGCTGAATAATGACTAACTTGGAAATTATAATAATTGAAAATTTCAATCACTTAAAATATGAGCCTCACAAACTAGTGACTAAAAGGCGACTAAACATATTTTGTAATTGAAATTTAGTCCCTTCTTTAACACATGTGAATCCTTACTAATTTAAATTGAATTAGGTGGACGAACTTTAGGTTTAGGAGGACGAAGCTCTTTTAGTACATGTATGCTACATGCCATAGAGATATGCACACAAAAAAATCATCATCTTAATAAAAATACAAAAGAAAATCCATCATCATGATGCAACATTTCACTGTAACAAATGTATCATTATCTATATCAAGATGGATGATAATGTCCCAAAAGAAATTACCGTTCCACCAATGTACGTTTAAGTGCTTTGATTAATTTGTTACTTTATTATGTTTCATTCTGTTACTCCCTTCGTTTTATTATCTTTACTCCATTTGACTTTTTTTAAATAGTTTGATTTGAATTTATTTATATTATTATTTATTAAAAAATATATATTTAGAAACTATAGGTCTTAATTTATCATTTATCTATAATGATTTTTCATTTATATACTAAAATGATGAAATAAAAAATTATAAACTAATTGTTAAAAAGTAAATTATGTAAAGAATTTAAGATAGAAGCGAATAAAATAATAGGCATTTTGAGGCAATTTAGCTCCGGACTGGAATGAAGATGCATATATTTCTTGAAATCTCTATATAAAAAAAAAAGAAGGAATATATTCAAATAACATATAAAAGCAAAAATAAAAATAAAACCATCGCTTTTGAAATAATTTCTTGAAAAAATAATTTTACGATTCATTTATTTTTTATTTCTATCGAAATATGTCCGTCATTCCTTGGAAACGTTTTAGCTTTTTTTTTCCTTTTTCTTTTTCTTTTTTGGGTTCGCCAGCTGCTGCCAAAAGGGACCAAGGGACGCACCCAAGACAATCATTTTACCGCGAAATCACAGCAACCACTTTCCGCGTTTTCCCCAACTTTTCTTGCTTGCTGTTCGGATTTCTACATTTCTCGTTTCCCTGTTTTTTTAACCGTTTTTGGCCTTCCATTCCGACGATCCCAAATGGCACCGTACAGAGCCGACGACGACTACGATTACTTGTTCAAGGTTGTCCTCATCGGCGACTCCGGTGTCGGAAAATCCAACCTCTTGTCCCGATTCTCCCGCAATGAGTTCAGCCTCGAATCCAAGTCCACCATCGGCGTCGAGTTCGCCACTCGCAGCATCCATGTCGACGACAAGGTCGTCAAGGCCCAGATTTGGGACACCGCTGGCCAAGAACGGTATTGATTCTCTTTCTCTTTCAATCATTCCTCTGAAAACTCTTCATCCCGTCACGTTCGATTTAAGGAATTCGCATTTGCATGGTTTAAAAAATCGGATTATGCTCGTTAACCCAGATTAATTCTAGCTGCCAATGTTGATTTGGTTTAATCTGGGTTTAGCATATGTCTTTTGTTGGAACATATGTGTTGGTATAATGTTCTGTTCCTCTGTTGAGGGATCTCTGGTTTTTGCAACCACTTTATTTAGAAAAATAATGCCTCTTTCCTCACAATGGATCATCTGCTTTCTGGTTTGATGGCTAGTTTGTGTCATGTTATTGTCTTTGGTGTCCTGTCATAAGATAAAACCCACCTGAAGGGACCAATCAGACGGGGCAATTACCATTGTTTTCCTGGTGAAGGTATCGTGCAATTACCAGTGCTTATTATCGTGGCGCTGTTGGAGCTTTACTGGTCTATGATGTGACCCGCCATGTTACATTTGAAAATGTGGAGCGATGGCTGAAGGAGCTTCGGGATCACACCGATGCCAACATCGTGATCATGCTGGTGGGGAACAAGGCAGATCTGCGTCACCTCCGGGCCGTCCAAACTGAGGATGCCACAGCCTTTGCAGAGCGGGAGAACACCTTCTTCATGGAAACATCGGCCCTGGAGTCCCTGAACGTCGAGAGTGCCTTCACCGAAGTGCTGACCCAGATTTACCGTGTAGTGAGCAGGAAAGCTCTCGACATTGGAGATGACCCGGCAGCATTGCCGAAAGGACAGACGATCAACGTCGGGGGCAAAGACGATGTATCAGCTGTTAAGAAAGTTGGATGTTGCTCTGCATAGGTCTGAAAAGCGGTCTCCACAACATTTTTCTCTGATTAAAGCCCTATCCTTTGTCCATAGCTAATGTAGGGAATGCTCTGACCAACAAATTTGACAGATTTGTTTTGTGCTGGAGAAATTTGTCAATTTGAGTAAAGCTGTTGATAATGTAAGATATACATATCTCAAGTTTAATGTCATTTTCTAAGAAATTCAATCTCGGCAATTTAGTTAGCGTTTTCAATCGTAGTCGATCGGCCCGAATGCCAGCATGGTTGCCTACATTCTACTGGGAATGAGGATTAATTCAGGCAAAAGAGGGCATCAGTGGAAGTATGAAGTTCCTGGAAAGGGAGAAAACTTGCTGACAGAAGTCTCTTAGGATCATCTAATAAATACATTGATCAACACAATGTGAAAGACAAGATGAAACAACTCTGTTCTGCTGAGCTAAAAGCCAGCTTTCAAGTGGATACAGCAACTTGTTATCCTCTTTATTGTTATCTACAAAAACTGACACCTCTGAACCGGGAATTTGAAAAATCACATCGAAGCATATAACCCAGTTCAAGAACTTACAATACGATAGAATGCCGCTAAGTAAATATATGTTCATAGCTTTTGTTAATGGTTTCTCGTTATCATGACAAAAGCACTAAAAACCATCCTTCTACCAGCTAAGCTCATTCATGAAGCGTAAATTCCATTTCAACTGGCTCAATCACATCAGAAACTTGAATTACTGGATTAAAACGGAATAATCCCACCTGGGTTCGGGTTCTACCAATTCCCTAGCATCAAACAATAGAATTTCAAGCAAAGGAATGGAATCACTCACCGGAAGCTCAAGACTCATCATCGTTTAGAATCATCGTCAGTTGGCGACGGCGGAGGAGGATTCGAACCGGTGCCGAAAGACGGGAGAGGGTTGCCGCCCTTGATGATCCAGCCCAGGGCAAAGAAGGAAAGGCCGGCGAGGATGGCGGTGCCCCAGGCCTGGGAGTACCATCGACTGTACTGCTTGATGGCAAACCTCCATTGCTCCCGAAGAGTCGCCGGGTCTGGATTCTTCGAGTCCGGCGGGTTCGGGTATCGGATCTTTTCGTGACCCGAGAACTGGGAGGTAACTTCCGAGGGAGCTTTGGAGGAGGGAGGAGGAGGAGTAGTTTGGGTGTTTGCAGGGGTATCGGGTTTCCGGTTCTCAGACATGGTGGGCGGGTGCTTGTGGCGAAAACAAGAGTCCAAAATCAAAATGATCGGCGACAGCGGTGAGCGGCACAACGATTTCGAGGTTGAGTTGAGATCGTGAAATCATAAACCCGAGTTCATTCTCGAGCCACGTGTACATTCTACAGCCTGCCGACTCAGTAACTCGGAGCCGCGTTGTGTTTTAGTTTGGACTCGATTTGGTGGTCCTGGTGTGCCGAGTCTGAGCCCAGATTTGTACAGCCTGGATAAACACGCTTGGCCCAGCCCATTGCCCTTTCATTTTTTTTTTAAATTTTTTCTTAACTGTTCTTTTTGCACAAAGAGGAGAGAAAAGAACAGGATAACACGAGGAACTCTTGCAAGATCGCTCTAGAGAACGAGAGAAGACCTGTCCCGACAAAGGAGTTTGAAAGGAAGTGGTTCCCCGTAGAAAAGTCTCATAGCTTAAAGTCATCAAATTGGGGTATAGTACGGTAAGTCTGTGATGATGTGATTTTGAGACATCACAAGGCATTAATTAAGTTACGAAACCTTCTTGATTTGAAGGATTAGAGTGTTTTGATTAAAACAGTCTAAGGTGATTCACGATTACCACAATAAGATTATTTCACCCAATATGCTACAAAATTTGCTTTAGAAAATATGTGCTTGAGAGAACCTTCCTGATCTTTATTTGACAAGTAGTTACATGTCCTAATAACGGAAGAGAGAGGGATGACTTTTAATCCATGCAAGGATACATGGGACAACGAAGTTTAATTCAATTTCTACTCTAGGAAAACCAAGGTCCTAGATAATCTTCATGGCTTTATAAATTGCTAATCATCACACTTTTAAAATAATTGTTTCACCGGTTCACCTTGTAAAGACCTATTGCCGAAACTCACTTTTATCCTATCAAGTCCTGCATGCTACAAAGTTACCTGAGATCCTCTCTTAGCCCATACATGTTGAGTTTAAGGACTTCCTGTAATGGAGGAATCAGAATGGGCCACTACCATTCCATTACTTCTTCATCCTTATGTTTTTTTTTTATAATCAGAAGCATTTTAGAAGGCATAAAGTAAGGAGACACCTATAGTATAGAGGAAAATGCATTTTTCATACTTTTTCAAAAGCTAGAGATCAATTAAACTAGTATTTTATGGTATTATAAGGAAAATTATGATAGCTAGAGTCAAACTCTGAACTCCACCAATATCCCTTAATCATTCGGCATAATGGGTTTTATATATATATATGTATGTATATATGTATGTATATTAGAATCAGTCCTCAAATCTTTTTTTATTTTATTTTATACTGATCCATAACACCACAAAAAGATTGAGTTAGCATAAAAATCTAATTTACATAAAGAAAATATTGATGATTTAAATGGTCAATTAACTATAATAAAAAAATAAACTACTGTTTAAATTTATTTAAAAATAATTACCGAATAATTTAAATGAAAATTTAAAAGATTGATGTTTTATAGTAACTTCAATATGCAACAGACTTTAAAAGTTCGATGATATAAACATTGTCCATATGTATACAGTAAAACATTATCGACGATATAAACATGGAAAGATCCACCTAAGAGAGGTTAGCAATTAATTTACCCCATAAGCTAAGGAGCAAAAGGAATGGTTCAGATTACTCGTTTATCAATAGGCGACCGACAGGCACCCAAGGACTAGTTAAGATTCTACTGACTGGGTTCCATGACTTCCATCTCATATTGTTTGCCAAAGGCAGTGGAATGCCTACTCCCTCATTTAAGATAGCATCTAAAATTAGCGCCAGAGATTATCAACTGACTGAATAGCGAGCAAGAGTATGGCAGCAATAACAGCGCAAATTATCAGGACACAATTAAAAAGGTTAGAAATCTAAATAATTATGAGCTGAATCTTGGAATATGCTTTTTCCTATTAAGAACGGCATACGTTGTTTCTGACGACTTCTTGAGGGGGTCACCTGCGACCTTCAATCTTCTTCACCTCCCGAGCTTGAAACAAACAGAAAACATGGTCTCACTTTCAAGTGTGTGTGGACAAGAATCTGTCAAGAGATTATTATGGTGGTTGGATTGGTACCTGCTTTTTCTTCCCCTCGTTTCTTAGCAGCTTGCTCCCTCTGTTGACGAATTAGGGCTAGGCGATCTGCACGGGGAATAAAGGAACTTACTATCAGAAGAGAGAAGCTTCCTCTCTTGATTGTTAATGTGGATAACCCTGTATCTGAAAAAGGAATAATACTCGACATATATTTCAGTCTTTAATTCATTCTGCAGGGTCTATAATGTCCATAACTTTCAACAATGTATTGACAACTTGCTGCTTCTCATCAAATTACTCAACTGGGGCATTGTACCATATCAGACAAATTATAGGTTTGATGTAATCTCAGAAGCTAGCATGTTGAAGCTTAAGCCTGCAGACATGCTGTTTCAAAAAGGGCTTTCTTTATCAGTTTAGAAAAAATAAAAAAAAAAGTGTCAAGTTCTAATTAGTAGGATAAGATGAATTATCTAGCTGCTACCATGTAGGATACTTCTCCCACAACCAACTCAATTAAGCATGCGGCTCGATGACTATCCAAACCCAGACAATGCGATGTTAACTAGTTCACAAGTCAACAACAGGATATTTTGTTGGATGGAACGAAGGAGAATCTGAAGAACCGATGATTCCTTAGGGTTCCACTTCTGGCGTTGCTTCCTGTTCCAAGTGTTAATCAAGCCAGACAAACCCAACTGTTCTCGTATAGGTTAGGGTTAATCTGGAGCCCGAACGAGCGCTGGTAGATAGATATGGTTTTAATGTGGACATCGATTCGATTAAGATGCCCAAAGGGCCGTCTAGGGAAACGGTTCGTCTGATTTCTAGCTTAAAGGAGGAAAATGCTTTCGAGAAATTTCTGATTTTGAGAGAGCCCATGTGGTCAGATAATAAGTACCTTGAAATTGATTTCCACCGGGCACCGCCGGCGAAGTTAATGATCTGATTGTCGATGACCTTCTTCCCAATTGCGACGGTGATGATGACGTTTGGCATGACGGTGTGGCAGCATCTGAGGGAAAAGAGGAGGATGGTGGAAGAAAGAAGAAATCACGTTTAGGGGGGATTTGTAGTGTGTACAAAATTTAGGGATTAAGTTAGAACAAAATATGCCACTTCATTGTCCACATAGGGTTGCCACGTTGACTATATTTGCCATATCATCGTCTACCGTGGAGACCATAACGGGAATGGGATATTTTCACTCAAAAGATAACGATGATGATAGATTTAACTGCAAAAAACCAATGGTAGCTGATCTACCTATTTCACAACCAATGGGGCTGTTTGTTTCAGATTAAGCAAATTGATGGGCCCTCATTATTGTGACATGAAAAGTGGGTCAAACTGATGAAATAATACTGGGGCTAGCATTTCTCTTATTTACAAGCTACTGCCATCATTTAAATGCTTCTCCTCTCTTACTTTCAAACAAGGGAAAACCTGCAATTCACCTCCCATCTCTTCCCCATGACCAATCTTTTGAGCGATTCACAACACTCGCAAGCACGGACCTCAAATTCGGTTACCCATTCATCTATTCGTCTATCCTAGCTTGTGATCAGCACGCTTTTGGTGAGGGCCAATGGAGGAGATGAGGAACAAGACGAGGTCAAGCCTGTTGTGACAAGAACGGAGCATCAGAGCGCGTGGGGTGGCGGACACAACTTGGAGTAGGTTGTCGGGCGTAAGGTTGGGCCAATATTAATGGCCAGTTTGAAGGGATGGTGGGTATAGTAGGAGATGTAATAAACACCAACTTAGGGGTTAATGAGCAAAGGTCACACACGGGTTAAACTTACCCACCCAAGACCCACATTTGACCTAGGATTAATTGGCTCAAATTAAAGGGATAATGGGAAACAAACTCCCCATATGATTGCTAGATCTAAAGAAACATCAGAATATAGACATATGGCATAACATGTATGAAAATTGATACATATCTCACAATTAGATGTGATAATTCTTAAGTTTTGAATCCTAATTCCTACAAGCAAGCAGTATCGCACAATAGATCAACCATTACTTAAAAGAGCCCAACTGTCTTAGACAGTGGGCCACGGAAAACAAGTGCATCAGTCAAAAATGTTAAAATATCAGGATCAACTAGGACAAAAATCAAGCATTTTGTCGAACTCTTCTTTGGTGTAAAGATAATAAAATTAGCATTACTTGTGAAATAGGTTTTCTTAGAATCAATTTCAAACCACTCCAACAGCATCTAGGGTACCTCGAACTATGTTCTCAGAAACTTACCCAAGTCTTTCCTTGCTTGTTCTGTTTTCCCTTGCTCTTGAAGCCTCATGAATCGCTCTCGGGCCTTCTGTTTCTCAATTTCCTCCCTAAAAAGAATTATATAACTGCATAAGATCAGTGCCGCAGGTTATTCACCTGGTAAAAGAGTGGGAAATAGATGCCAAGAAAAGGAGCCAAGGATATGGATGCAGGATTCACAAACCTTTCACGCCTTGAGAGTTCTGTAGTTTTCCCATCCTGTACAGCAAACAAAAAAACACAAATTTCAAAAGGAAAATTACTTCCACTGATAAAGGGAAAGAGAAAAAATTCAGGAGAAAAACTATATGGCAACAGTCAAACTTACATCAACATCTCTAAGTTTAGTGTTCTTGGGCTTAACCAAATTCGGGTTCTCGATCTCAATGATACCTTGGGTTCCCTTGCGTTTTCCCTGCGTATCAAAATTAAAAGTCAAATTTAGATCAACACAACCATTATTTAAATCCAGAAATAGGACAGCACATCAGAGTATAAGATTAAATATCAAGTACACCACACTAACTTCAGGTTCATCATCAGATCCTTCTCCAGACTTGTGTCCAGATTCGTCCTCAGATTCCTTCTTTTCATGTTGGGCTTCCTCCTACAGACAGGAAACAAAAATTCTCTTATGATCTATATTGACAATAAATGCTAAAGGAGCACATCACACAAGACTTGTGAGTGAGTGGGACAGAGAAAGAGACCCTCTTAAAGGTGCGAGGCCGAGAAGAGGTACCAGCAACTGCAACATGAAAATGCTTTAGTTGGAATTATCACAGAATCATTTACCCACCAAGCAACTGTTTTAGATTAACCGTGTCTGGAATTGGAAATGTTAATCCAAACACAACAAAAACAAGTGGCAAAAAAAAACAATTTCTCCGCAATCTGACAGGTAAGAATCCAGTTGAAGCAGATTGTTCAGTTCCCAGATCAAATGGAAACTAATCTCAATTCCCGGGCAGACCAAAGAACAGAAAAGAATTTCCTTTTAGTTGGGTAATTCGTTAAATATTTAATTTTGATATAAAAAAGTGAAGTAGAAAGCTTACGTATCTCTTCTGGAGTGGAGAAGCGGCGGTGACCGGTGGGCTTTCCCTTGAACCTCCCTCTCCCCATCGTTTCAAACTCTGTAACGGTGTCAGCAATGGATGAAGACCAACAAAAATTTAATCAATGCGGAAGACCCTTTGAAATTGCCCGGTTGGCTCCTTGCGAAGACTATGTAGATCACAGTAAGGAAGGAGCTCGACGACAACCCCCTAGCGGCTCCTGGACTTCTTGATTCGGGGGAGTTGCGTAGGCTCTAGGCAGTAGATATTCGGGTGGCAAAGTTGAAACCTTTTTACGTTTCCAGGATTCTTTGCGATAAAATTGTTCATATTTAATGGGGAAACTTACCTTAGTACTCAGCTGCAATAGACCACCACTGGAGTGGAGACTGATTACTGATCTAGGCTACTAGCCTACTAGCTTTTTACAGCCCTACATGCTATGACATTTTGTGGTAATACAAAATTTTTCTTTTCTTCGTCTCCCGGCCTTTAATCATTTGGGTTATAATGTAATTATAATTTATAAACACCCTTTGATCACATTCTAACTACATTATGCTTGGAGAAGGTTTTTCTTTTGGTATTTAAAATTATTTACATGTAGGGATTTTAGAGTTTATAATAGTTAGGGGAGGACATTGTCATTTTAATGCAAGCCAAAGAAGAGAGATTTAAATCCTTAATTTGAAAGTTGAAAAGCCAAAATCTCAATCAGCTCATTTAAAAATCAAGTAACATACTGTTGGCTTATAGCTACTCAAGCCAAAAACCTTTTAGGTAGTGAGATTTTTTTTTTCTAAAAGGAAACATTTGCTAAGGGTTTCGGTTTAGGTTTATACTTCGTCGATCATAAATTATGTGCAACATATTTAATTTATATCGTTTGAAATCTTTATACTCCTTTGTCCCAAAATTAATGTAAAATATTTTTGAAGGTAGAATCAAATCTTTGAAACATTTTCATATTTAATGAAATATTTTATCATACTGTTCTTAAAATATCATTTCAATATTTATTTTTTTAACTTTCTCAATTTACGTGCAAGAAGTTAATGATAGAATTAAAAAAAATGCATAAACCTTTTTAGCCTTTTTAAACTCCGCACCAAATCAAATGATTCAATAGCTACGGGAGAGGGAAAGAGTAACGTTTTAATGTTTAGTACTCCTTATTTTATCATATTATCTGTTAAATTATTATTTTTCTATTTACTTTTTTAAACTTTTTTTATTTACATGTTAAAAGTGAATATAAAAGTTAAAAAAATATAATTTTTTTTTCTCTTTTTTAATTTCTGTACCAAACACAAATATTTTAACCAATTGAGAGTGGATATGTAATAATTACCATGAGTTCAACTTTTAATTCTCCAATTTCTCTATGTCTCTTTCATGTTCTAATATATTAAAACAAAAATAGTCTTTTCTAGCTACTCTCAAACTTTGAGTGATATTGCTCTTACTTCTAACATTTAGAAATATACATTTACCCCTTATTTTTCAATGTGTCAGTCAATTATTAATTGAAGTTACAATTATTATCTCTAAACTCAAGTCAATATTATAGTTACACCTTATGGTTTAGAAACACATGTGTTTTTTAGACTTTCTAGTTGTAACTTATGATATCCTAATTTAAAATGTATAGCAACTATATTATGGTAATTTAAAGTTTCCTAATATTCTTTTTAACAATTAATTAATACTTTAAAAATTATTATTTTATACTAATTATAGAGAGAAAAACTGATAATTTAAAATTTTCATTCACTATAAACATATATTATACATATTAAATAAAATAGTCCAATAAATGTATATTTATTGTAGGACAATTGAGAGATACTTTAAATTAATATTTTAGAATTTATTATTGGTCGGTGTAAAAACCAATGGTGAAATTGTATAATTCCAAACCTCATCTAATATATATATATAAAGTAGAATACACTTAAGGATATATATGACTTTTCACTTAACACACCTCTTATATACATACCACGTGTCAAAATTTTTATATATGGCAGGTATTAAACACAATTTTCACACGTTTTACCAAATTTGCCCATCAAGCTATTAGCCAAAACAATCCGACTGTGAAACGTTTTTAATAGCTCATGAATGATAGTAAGAAAATCTATATTAAATGCAAACTTTCCTGATTATTCGTAGTCTTAAATACACGGATTTGAAAGTCAAATACACAATGTCTGGCAATTACCATTTTAAACATTATTTCTCATAGTATAAAAAGGTGACAACTAAAACACAAGAATACATCATTTCTTACAGTAGATTAATACATCAGAAATCTGAATATGGATGTTGTTGCAGAATGCTATTCTTCAATCATCCACGCAAACACAACTTTGATTGCAAGGTTGAGGCGATTGGAGAATGAAAATGAGACACTGCAACTTCTTAGGGCAGAAAATGATACACTCAAACGTAAAATAATTCGACTGGAAGCTGATTTGGTAACACACAAGTATATATAGTAATTTCTTCTCCCATTTTATATATTTTACTACTCTGTGACTAATATACTAAAATTTTTCTATGCAATTCGAGGCAAAAGCAAACAAGATAAGCAAGGATGATTTTAATATGTTCTTTAACATTCCAAGAGACACAAAAAGTGGATCAAGCAACATAAAGAGGCGTAGGGTATTCGGTGTTCGAGATTTTCCTGTGGGTGAAGGGCCTGATGGGGTAAACGAGTACAATGGAGTCATCCAGGTTGAGGAAGACCCACTGGAGCTCTAAGATATATCTAGTAATAGGGTTTTTTCTTATTATCTAGAATAAGGGGGTTGAATGCAGTTTGATGCCATTTTAGCATTTTATTTTACGTTATTAAAAGTGTGTTCTAGTGCATTGATCTTAGGGGCACCTTTATAATATATTATCCACCAGAAAATCAGACCCATATATCTTGCATTGAATGTATAATATCAGCAATTATAACTTTGAAATCAGCAATTGATATATTACCATATATAAGAGATCACGCCTATCTATAAAATATTCCTATGTAATAGACTTAGACACATATCAATTGCATTTAATGTATATTGACAGCAGTTATACACCGAAAACCAGAAAATTGATATATTATTATTATTATTATTATATATATATATATATATATATATATATATATATATATATATATATATATATAAGAGAGTTAGAATGCTTATTTAAGACCCATCGTAGTTCTGAAAAAGTGGAGGTAAAGGACACAGATAAGAAAATATACTCATGGCTATGATCACTGTAGATGAGAATCATGCAGAGAACGAGGAAGTGAGAAGCAAGAATGTTGAAACAATATGTTTATCCTCGTGAGTTTAAATACCCTCCATTCTTTTAATATATTTAGCATGAACTTAGATCATTCTATACATTTTTTCCTTATCTTATTAGGGGAGAGTCCGAAGATGAAGTGATTGAAGACCCAATAAAAAAGTGGAGGACATGGAGGATCCAAACTAAGCTCCCTAAAGGTATTGGGACAGATTCAGAGACAAGGTGATTGGAATTTTCAGAGACAAATCGGTTGGGTTCAAGAAATCCAGGTTATGGGGCCCTAATAGATGAACTTTACGCACTCGAAGCAGAAGCGGGTGAGCTGTCATTATTTCGTTAGGAGTCATACTCTATGCTTTACTATCTTTTAAACAGTGTGTTAACAATTATTATAAGTTTTTGCTCTTAGATCATATAATTATTCAGTAGAAGAGGAGTTTGTTCATTGAAGAACCATGATGCGTTACGCATCTATATTATTACTGAGGACAAAAAAGATCAAATCAAAAGCATATGCTTTACTATCTTTTAAATAATATGTTAACACAATTATTATAAGAAATTTTTGCTCTTATAGAACATATTTATTCAGTAGAGCAGTTTGTTCACCGAAGAACTATGATACTGCATCTATATATTATTACTGAGGACAAAAAAGATCAAGTAAATAATCTATGCGTTACTATCTTTTAAATAGTGTGTTACCCAATTATTATAAGTATTTGCTCTTATTTAAGATATTTTTCCAGTAAAATATGAGTTTGTTCATCAAAGAACCATGATACTGACAAAAAAGGATCAAACCAAGAATCTTTGACACAAAAAACAATTGGCATAAATTAAGGCATAATATCAGTGATCTGGAAAGAATCAGAATTGAATTCCAATTAGTAAGCGCAATAATGTGAGTAGGAATATTGTAGTTTTCCTATGAAAACGCTATTTTCCAAAATTATGTGATCAATTATCTCTATAACCAATTGCACTTTTAAATGTGCCACGTATTTACCAAATTTGCCAATGGAAACCGTAGGATTATGAGGACTATATATACAGTGTAACCCTATCATAACCTAGCTTCGGCTTCTCTGGTAACCTAGTAAGTTTGTTGTTCCCTTCTTATTTCCCCTCTTTTATTCAATACTGATTTTTAGACTTTTGATTTGAGAATAACCCAGTTTTATTATTTATTTCATGTCAAGGTCGACTTATAGCATCACACAACACAGGCAAGTGTTCACTTTAAACGCCAATGAGTTATTCTATTCAATATCAAAGACTAAAAATCTATTTCTTGTGTAGGTTCAGATTCAGATAAGTGCTGGAGACCAATATCAAACTCTCCAACCCCAGGTAAGTCTGCAAGTTTTGTAATTTATTTACATTTACATTATATATGGAGCAGTATTTTTATCCTATATGAATGCCACGTGCTTATATACACTATATTTATTAGGTCAGGATGAACATTCATTGTTATGCAGTGAAAGTGACACCAGAACATATAAAACCACAACAGATTTTAGAAATAGGTTTAGTGCTTACCGGTCCATAGGTTCTGTGGTAGGATTTTTCCCTCACTTGCCCTCAATCTTCAAACCTGATCCTACCAATTTAAAAAACAATAATAGCATGAAATATGTGAATAAACCTCCTGTATAATATTTAAAACATTCATAAACAATGTCTTTGCACCCAAACTAATTTTATTGTATGCATTTAACTTAACATATCTATTTATATTAAATTGTAGAATATGGAACAAGTTAGGCTCAGTTTTGTCTACATCCTACTCACAATAACAAAACATCTAGAGTTCCCGACTCCCATATACAGACCAAAGAGGGATAATGATGGTTTATATATTGGATGTGTTGAAATTCAACCTACCAAGAGACGACGAATAAAGTGTTATGCAATTACTAAGCATAACTCAATAAAAGAAGCAAATGACCAAGCAGCACAAGTGGCCGTAAAGAACTTACAAGAGTCATACAAATTGGAAATCATTGATGCAAACTACATGCTTGAAGATGCACATTTGAAGAGATGCAAGGATGTGTATAAAAAACATCTAGGCATTGGTTTTGATGTTGACAGACTTGAGACAGAAAACAAAATTCTCAAACAAAAAGTCAAGACATACGAGAAGGAGGTTAAAAAGCTTCAATCCAGATTAGCAACCGGTGATGCCAACATCAAACATCCATAGAACTTAAAATTTAAGCAATTATGTAGTTGGTTTCTCATGTTTATTTTAAAGTATTTTAATCCCAGCAGAATGTTTTTTTAGAGAGTTCATTAACATTTCATTTTAAAAGTATTTGAATTTTTTAGAGAGAGTACATTTAAATTTCATTTCATTTTAATGCTGCCAGAATGTTCATTAATATTTCATTTAATATACAATATTTAAGTCAATCCCATTAGATGATTAAGTTGTCATAGCTGGCATTGAAGATATGAAATAGAAAAAAGACTTATTATTAGATAATAACATGAAATAGAAAATAGAAAAAAGAATTATTGCAGATAAAAAGAAAAATATATGCCAAAAAATTATGCAAAGAAAATGATTAGACTCAATATAATGGGCATTGAAGGGTAGTGTTACCTAACTGTTCCATTGCTGCCAGCACTTGAATACGCAATACACTCAATATTGTCTACATGCACAAATGAATCAAAAAATCAGCAAAAGTCTTATTGTAAATGGGTTTAAAATTGTAAAGTTAATAGTGCACGGAATTAGGTAGAGATAGAGAGATAGAGCAAAGGTAAATAGAAAAGTAAGGAATAATAATAATAATAATAATAATAATAATAATAACAACAATAATAACATGAAATAAGAAAAATAAGTATTATAGATTAGAAAGAACATAAAAAGCCATAAAGTTAGGCAAATAAACTAAAGGTTTAGGGAAGTGGTGGGCCAGTGAGTGATGGTGGCGCTGGGCTGTGCTTGTGCAGTGCAGCTTTAACCTGAGCTGGTTGTAGTGGCCAGAAAATATGAATTTCCACATAGGGAATTTACAGCTCTAAAATTAAGTTTCTCATAATTTTTACAAAGGATAAGGCTTTTAAGGTTGAGCCGAGCAAAAGCAAACACTTGGCACAGTGAAGCGCCAAATGTAACCCACTTTCTAGTATGAAATGTTAGAGTTAAAATTACTGTTCTGTTAGATTGCCATACTTCAAGTTCCCATAATTCTGAAAGAAAAAAACAAGCCTTTCTTCATAGAGACAGACAAAGACATAGGAAATACATGCATAGTACAAAGACATGATCCACAATACGTTAACAGAACCTTTGCTTCTCTGGTGTACTTTTAATTTCTTTCCTTTCTTTTTTGTAATGTTATTTTATTTTCCTAGATTTGATTAGCATCAAAATTTTATAAATTTTACAAATTTATAGCATAAGTTCGTAAATTTTTAAAATTCATTCAATCAATAAGTCAACTTAAAACTTGGATAGAAAAATCAACTTACGTAGTTCTTCCCACTTTCCTTGACAACTCACTCACCTCATCTTCTGCTTGAAACCCACACAAGCAAACACAACACTCAGGCACGGCCACGCCGCCTCCACCCAGACGCTTGAACTGGGTGATTGAAATCCGACGCTCGCTCTCATTATCTGGAGAAAACCCATCTGAATCCTCCTCGAAAATAAGAGATCGGAACCAACGATTGACAAAAATACACATTCACATAACTACATTGAGCTCATGCCCGATAGATCCTGAAAAAAAAAATTGAAAATCCAACATATCTGTAAAAAGATCGTCACACTGTAATGTAGATTGTCTGTGAGTAAGTGCAAATGTTAAGAAAACGCTTGATAAAAGAGTAAAAAATGTCGCAAACTGAAAAATTAAATGGTGAATCTTCAGGAAAAATGAAAAGCAAAATGGATCTGGACCAAAACAGACGCACACCAAAAGATCCTTGACAATAATCTAAAAACCGAAACTCAAAACAACAAAAACGAACACAAACAGATGATTATACACAAACCATAGCAGAAACGTAAACGAAAACGAAAACGAAACAAGATCTGGGTCAGGGGTAAAATGAAATAAAAATGTTAGATTTCAATCGGGCGTCGGCGTCCTAAACCCATGTAAGAAAAATGAAAAAAGCACGCCGGATGGGAAGCAAAGCATGATCTGAATTAAATGGCGGTGGTGGCTGGCAGAAGTGTATGGAGAGTTAAAAAAGAATGCGTGAGATGGGTAGGGAAGGGTCTGGGAAAATGGGGAGGGGTCTGGGGAAATGGAGCATATGGCAGGCCATATTTAATTTGACTTAATGGGTCTGGGGAAATGGAGCATATTAATGGGTCTGGGGAATTGTCATTTTTTTACTCTACCTGTCGTCTTTACCTTTTATTATGGAGCACGGTTATACTAGATTTACCAATTTTTTTGGACACTTGCTTACTATCAAAAGTTTTTTAAATCAAATTTTGTTGATTTGGCTGGAAAATTCTTGCTAATATGGGATTTTAATAAATAAATAAATAAATGTACTCCCGTCCTGATTTAAATGATTAAATTTGCTCAAGATACTCAAGATCCATATTAGGATTGATTTGGTACTTTTTAAATTAACAATTTAATAGAATAATTTTCTTAATAATATTTCGTTATAATTTTAAAATATATATTATTTTCTCATGCTCAATACAATTTAGAACCCCGCAGCATTGCCGGGACTAGGGAAATGGAGCACTGTTTGATGTTTGTGAAAACTAAAAAAAGTAACTTTCCTTCACTTTATTATATTATTTTTTTTCTATTTTTACTTTTTCCATTATGGACCATTTATTTTTTTAAGTTATTCATTTCATTCATGTGTTGCTTTTTTTGAGTCGTAAATTTGATATTTTTGTCAGCTTGTATTTTTTCCCTTCTTATGGTTTTGTTGCGTTGAACAACATCATAGCTCATATCTTAGAACATCTGCAAGTGATGTTTAACTATTTTTAAATTATTCATTAATTTTTTAAAAATCATGAAATATTTAATAATAATCTCATCATTTGTGATATCATATATTCACAATGTATTCCTTTCATTCCTTAAAAAATTTAAAAAAAAAAATAAGCAAATGATATTTTGGCCTGATGGTAAGCATTAGACTCTACTAATCATAAATTATATAAAATGCATTCTTTCAATGTTTACTTAATCGTTATCTTGAATCAATATTTTTATTTTAATGTTCATATTTTATCTTCATAACAGTAAATTGAAAAAAAAAACTTTATAAAAAATTAAATAAATCATTTTCAATGTTTTTACCCAACCAAAATTAAAAAAATTATTAAAAACTATTTTAAAAGTACTTCGTTTAGTTTCTTAAAGTATACAATTTTAATTAATGTACGATCTTGATAAATATTTATCATATAAAAATACACTGAAAAGTTGTTTTAAAAAAAGGTTAGCTAACATATTACAAGGCTTTAAGACATCTTACTAAGAATATTAATGCAAGTTTAATCATATTGAATATAAATATTATTATCTAATTTATAACTTGTAAGTTTGTTTGTTAATGTTAGTAGTGTGCTTGATGGTTTAATCATGTATATGATTGTTATGCTTTTTTCTATTATTAAAAAAATAAGAAATAATACTTCATCCATCACAAATTCTTTGTACTGTTCACTTTTTAGCAATTAATCTATAATTTTTTATTTTTAAAATTTTAGCATATAAATGAAAAACCTTTATATATGAATGATGAATTAAGACCTATAATTTCTAAATATATTTTCTTAAATTTTTTTCCTAACAAATAAGAAATATAATTTTTAACAAATAAGTCTTTCATTTCTTCCTATATTTCACTTAGTCGTAATGCTCTTTTTAATGAACCATTCTAGTATATTAAATTCCATTTAAAGGCTAATATTTTGCTCATCGAAAAGCGCTTGCATGATATTGTATGTGTTTGGCCATTAAAATGTTTTAATAACATTTAATAATATACAAAACAATTATTTACCTTAATAAAAACAAAAGTCATTTTTATTACTAAAAATAGCAATTCAATAACTTGATTTTTTACTACAATTTTATTTGTTTAATTATATTGCCGTCTCTTTTTTACTAATTACCATGTATATACCCATTATAACATAGTTCTTTTACTTAAAAATATTACAGATGACTGCTCAGAAAATGGAAAAAGTTGATGAACAAAACATTTATGGCCATGGGAAAAGATCTTTTGCAAAAAAGCACAATAAGAAATTAAGTCATATGCATGCAAGGGAATATAGGAAATGGCTTCACCGACTAAGATCAAATGCTGTTAAAGACAATGGAAATATAGATGTTACATTAGATGATGAAGTTAGTGATAATTTCTATTTATTTAATAATTGATGCAATTAAACCTATATTCCCCTTCTACAAAATATTACCCTGTAAACGAAAAAATACAATGAACCATCACAGCCAATTTAAGTTAGAATAGATTCATGTCATAATGCTACATTTTGTGTTTATATATGTTTTTTATACACTGCCTATTTTACTTTTTTTCCATATGTTATCCTTTTTATTTATTATCATTCCAATTTCAAAAGTAGTTTGGCACATGGATGCCAGAGCAAGGCGCTCGCACCGCCAAGATGTTATATCTTCTCGGAGAAGAGAAAGCCAAGAGCATGTTTTCCCTATAAACACAGGGCGTAATCAAATAACTACGTTACTTACATACAGCCGTAGGCCACAAAACAGGGTTAATGTCTTCCGTACTCAGACTCCCATGTTATCTCCAATTGAAAGTCAGTTATCACTTGAGACCGTTGTGTATACACCGGTATCTTCGGGTTCCAATGATACACCACATGGTCATGGTGTCTTTAATCCCCAGTTGTTTAGGGCACCTCTACGTGACATCACCAACATGGTTACACCAAATGTTTCTGCTACTTTTGGTGAAACCAAATCAACAAGTGGAGGACTGAACATGGTCAATGTCTTTCAAACTCAATCTCCTATGTTATCTGCAATTGAAAATAGATTGACCATTGAGAGCTTGGTTTATACACCGATTTCTACTATGAATAATGACACATTGAACGACTCTGCTATTTTGAATCCTCAATTGATGAGGACACCGCTCTGTGACATAATGAACATGTCAACTCCTAATATTCCTGCTATATTGAGGGAACCCAAATCAACAACTGGAGGACAACTTTCCAATATTACTCAAATTGAAGTGCATCGTCAATCAATGCAAACAACCTTTCAAGTTGGGGAACCTTCAAATGCTAGGAGTCCAGTACCTAAAAGGCGTAGACCACACACTGTTCAACTTCAGCCGATTCCTATGATAGATCTCGAAACTGAAAATATTATAGATGAAGGTAATCTTACAAAAATGTTTTAACATTCCATCTTTACCCCTTTATATCTATTAATAAAAGAATGTCTTCAAGCAGATACAGTATCCATGAATAGCACTCCTACAGAAAATACCACTCTCCGATGACATGTTGCTGCCCGCCATTTGAGTAATGAGCTTTCCATTTTGAATTATATACCCATATTTTCATAAAAAAAAACTAAAACCTTAGAAAATTTTATTCATTATAGGACGACACTTTGAACGAGAAGATTTTGGGCCACCTGGTTGCGTATGTCCTAACCAGCATTGTCAAGCAATTGTTTGGTATGAAGAAAGGAACATCAAGTCACGTCGCCTGAGGAATCCTACTTTCTCAATCTGCTGTCAAAATGGAAAAGTCCAATTGCCTCATGAAGCACCCCCTCCAGAATTACTGCGCAAGTTGATGGATTACAATAATGATATTGAGTCTAAGCACTTTCGTAAACATATACGGGAATTCAATTGTCGTTTTTCTTTTACATCCACGGGGGCTGAAATCAATATGGGAATCAATGATGGAGGTGGTCTACCTGTTTTTCAATTAAAGGGAGAAAATCATCATCATATTGGTTGCCTATTACCATTTGATGGGGATCCACCAAATTTTGCTCAATTGTACATACATGATACAGAGCATGAGACGGAAAACCGAATTAGGAGTTTCGGTTCAGCGAATGCTACTGCACTTGATATATCCATTATTGAATCATTAATAAAGATGTCTGATGAGCACAACCAACTTGTGAGAGAGTTTCGAAGGGCTCGTGACATGTTTCAAGAATCTGAAGGTCGCCCTGTCCGGTTAAGGTTGTTTATGTCTAGATCTAGAGATGGCTGCCGATATAACTTACCTGAATCTACTGAAATCGCTGGATTGACAGTTGGCCTTGAAGAGGATGAGGGCAATAAACAGGATATAGTTGTTTTCACGCATCGTCATGGCCCAATACGTATCAATGTACTACATCCCAAATTAATGCCATTACACTTTCCCATATTGAGGCCAGATGGTGCTGATGGTTTCTACGAAGGGATTGCATATCGTGAAGGCAGTTTAACTGGAGGCATACGCAATAAGGTGACCATGAGGGAATATTATGCTTTCCAGCTACAACAATGATCTTTCGTTTATTCATTGGTGCTTCGTGGTGGTAGGCTTTTTCAGTAATATGTTGTGTTTGCATATTGTTGTATTCTTGAGGCACGCTTCAATTGGATTAGATCACATCAATCTCAATTACGTTGTGAAGTACTCTATGGTTTGGAGGATGCCATTAATAGAGGTGATATGAATGCATCATTAACTGGCAGACCTTGTATTCTTCCAGCATCATTCACTGGTGGCCCACGTTACATGGCTCAAAGCTATCAAGATGCAATGGCTATTTGTCGTTGGATTGGTCATCCGGATCTTTTTATTACAATGACATGCAATCCTAACTGGAATGAGATTACAATGTGCTTAGAATTAATTCCTGGTCAAACATCAGCGGACAGACCTGATATTGTGGACCGTGTTTTTCAGATGAAGTTACAATCTTTGCTTCATGACATTACTAGGGGACAACATTTTGGTAGATTTATAGGCGGTAATAACACACTTTCCAATTTCAAACTTATTATATATTCGTATGTTATATATGTTACCAATAACACTAGGTAATTCTTTATAATTTTGTTTGCATACAGTTGTTGTTGCAGTAGAAAACCAAAAACGTCGCCTACCACATGCACATATTGCTCTTTTTCTGCATCAGGAAGACAAACTCACTGACCCTGCATCTATTGATAAATACATATCTGCTGAGTTGCCTAACAAAGAAATTGACCCAATCGGATATGCGGCAGTGGCCAATCACATGATGCACGGCCCTTGTGGGAATGCTAACCATAGATCCCCTTGTATGGTTAATGGCAAGTGCAAAAAAAAAAAATACCCTCATGCATTTCAATCTGAAACATCAGTTGGTGAAGATGGGTATCCTGTATATAGGCGCCGATGTACAGATGATACAGTTATAAAGCACGGGTGTATTCTTGATAATCGGTCCGTTGTCCCTCATAACGTTGATTTAATTGTGAAACATGACTGTCATTGCAATATTGAGAAAATGAATAGGGATAACTGTATGAAGTACTTGTGCAAATATATGCACAAAGGGAGTGATAGGTCAACAGTTGTGATTGAAAGTTCTGGGTCTAATTCTTCAGTTACTCAGTTGCCAACTAGGCATGAGGTTGATGAAATTAAACAATATATGGACTGTAGATATATATCAGCATCAGAGGCATGCTGGCGTATTTTTGGGTTTGAAATTCATCACCACGACCCCCCTGTGGAACGTCTATCTTTCCATCTTCCCAATGAACAAAATATTGTGTATCCAGCAAATGCGAACATCCAGAACATTGTTGAACGTCAGAGAAATAGTGTCACAAAATTCTTGGCATGGATGCATCGTAACATAAATGATGATGCAGCAAAGAGGTTGACGTATGTGGAGTTCCCTATGCATTATGTTTGGAATAGACAGAAGAAAGAATGGACTCCTCGGCTGAGAGGAAGAGCTGTAGGTAGGATATGGAATGTACACCCGACTGCTGGTGAAAAGTATTACCTTCGTATGTTGTTAAATGTTCAACGAGGTCCAACCTCATTTGATGATTTACGCACAGTTCAGGGTATTATTTATCCTACTTTTAAGGAAACGTGTCTTGCATTGGGTTTGTTAGATGGCGATGGCGAGTGGCATGAAGCACTACATGAATCTTCCCATTGGGCAATGCCTTCTTATTTGCGGGAGCTATTTGTGACAATGTTATTATTTTGTCAAGTTGTGGACCCAAATAAGCTTTGGATGCAACATCATGATGCATTGTCCGATGATGTTATCACAATGCAACGTCGACTTAGGAATGATCATGAATTTGTATTATTAGACTCAGAAAGGTACAATTATGCACTTTACGATGTTGAGAAAATCCTGAATAGGAATGGAAGAAGTTTGAAGGAATTTATTGGTATGCCGTATCCCGATCTGACTACTTTAGTTATCGAGCATAATTCATTGATACTTGAAGAGTTGAATTATGATCGAGCTGCACTTGCTGTAGAGCATTCATCTTTATATCATGGCTTGAATGAAGGCCAATTACGAGTTTACAATTCTGTAATGGGTTCGGTACAATCTGGAATTGGTGGGCTTTTCTTTGTATATGGAAGTGGCGGCACTGGTAAACCATATCTTTGGTGCACACTTCTATCACGTGTTCGCTCTGACGGAAAGATAGCGTTGGCGATTGCATCTTCAGGTATTGCTGCACTTTTATTGCCAGGGGGCGTACTGCCCATTCACGAATGAAAATCCCCATCAAGTTAGATAAAGATTCTGTATGCAATGTCAAGCAATCAACTCCGCTGGCAGAGTTATTGTGTAGGACGAGTCTTATTATATAGGATGAGGCACCCATGGCTCACCGACATGCTTTTGAGGCTGTAGATCGCACTATGCTTGACATTATGTGTCCTCATGATTATAATGCTTCTACTGGAATTTTTGGTGGAAAAACTATTGTACTTGGTGGGGATTTTCGACAAATCTTGCCTATCATTAATCGTGGTAGTAGAGGTGATATTGTTGCAGCATCATTACCTTCATCTGCTCTTTGGTCACATTGTAGTCTTCATACTCTTACTCAAAATATGATATTGGTAAATTCTGAGAATTCAGAAGTTGTTGAGTTTTGCCAATGGATATTGAACCTTGGAGAAGGTCGTTTGCCATTACATAAATTATCAGATGATGAAGAAGAACCAACTTGGATCAAAATCCCTGATAAATTTTTAATTTCCCTGCATGAGGATCCAATTGATGATGTTATCCGAGATACTTTTCCAGATTTGCATATGATGCTCACTGATAGGGGATATCTTAAAGAAAGGGCAATATTGGCAACAAAAAATGAAATTGTTGATGAAATTAATGATCGCCTACTTGCATTAATCCCTGGAGATGGTATAACATACTTGAGTGCAGATCGTATCTCACCGTCGTCTGAAAATATTGAAACACATACACTGTTATATCCAGTTGAGTTTTTAAACAGTTTGAAGTTTTCTGGACTTCCAAATCATGTCTTAGAGTTGAAGGTTGGGGGCCCCCATAATATTGTTAAGAAATATAAACCAAGCAAATGGGTTGTGCAATGGGACAAGACTTATCGTTACTCGGCTTGCCGATAGAGTAATTGAGGCAAAGATCTTAACTGGAAGTCACATAGGTAACCGTTGTTTGATTCCACGAATTGAGATGGTACCTTCCGACACTCAATTACCATTTGATCTTTCTCGACGGCAATTCCCAGTAAAACCATGTTTTGCCATGACAATAAATAAGAGCCAAGGACAAACGTTCAATCATGTTGGACTCTACCTTCCAAAACCTGTTTTTAGTCATGGACAACTATATGTTGCTGCTTCTCGTGTAACCTCACCTGATTGATTTCAAATATTGTTGCGAAATAACAATCCAAGATTCATATCGCACACAAAGAATATTGTATACACGGAAGTTTTTGAGCGCTTATACAATCGCCGCATTTGAAGTATGGATTCCTAGTATTATTCAAGTGATATAATTGATTGACTTTAAATGTTATATTATGACATAATGAAATAATAACTTAATGTGGCATTATAAGTGTATTAGATTATGTTTGTTTTTTTACATCTCTAAACTATGGTTGTTTGATTTTTTAAATTCAGTTTCCCAATATGCAAACCCAACAACAACATCAAATACGGGACCTTACACGAGTTGGATATAATTGGTGCTTAAAGGTTCGCATTACTCGTATTTGGGATGCCGTGACAAGAGATGGGAGCTTAATCGGAATGGAGATGATCTTTCTAGATTCTAATGTATACTTTTATTTGAACATAAAATTATTATACTTATCATTTATATCAATTGTATATTGATAATTGTTATTTCCTGCAGGATGACCATATATGTTTAAGAATCCCAAAAGACCTAGATAACAAGTTTCGTGCTACTATTGAAGAAGGTTCTGTCTTCACTGTGAAAAACTTCATTGTTAGCTATCTTTCTGATGTTCAAAACCCTGTGAGTTCTCCACATAAAATATTTTTTTCGAGGTACACTACTGTAACCTGAATTAGTGCTATTTCCCCTGATATTGAACGGCACAAATTTGAGTTTGTCGAGTTTTCGAATGTCAACAAGCGTGTTCCACGTAATGTTTATTCAATAGGTATTCTTCTTGCCAAATTTTTAAGAAAACCTTTATATAGAGCATTGTTTAAAAGACTAATATATAGTTTGTTTGTTGATATATTTTTATTGTCATTGCTGCATCATGTAACCAGATATCATTGGGAAACTTTGGAAACTTGGGCCTGTGATTTCTCAACAGGTTAAACATGGCCCTCCTACTCGGAGATGTACACTTTACTTAAGGAACCACAAGTAAGTACTTCTTGATACACACAGAGATATTCATTTTCCTCCTAAGCAATATATTCAATAATAAGTTCGATAACTACAGTGGTGCAGAACTTGAGGTTGTGCTATGGGGCGACAGAGTTGACTTGGCTGATCATCAGTGCATCTTGAGTATGAACTATAAACATGTTATATTGGTTATAACATCTACATATATAAAGCAATTTGCAGGTATAAAGCACTAGTGCATTCGCGATACCCTATTGAATTGTCTTTCAATGATCTGGTATAATTTTATTATATGCATCTACACTTCCTGATATGTGAATTCCATTTATAAGAAAGGATTTTTTGTATTCAACATGTGCAACCAAAATATATGTCAATCTTGACATCCCTGCGGTAGCTATCTTGGAACAATCGTAAGATTACAACGAAAAAGTATCAATTTCATTTTTCACTTATTATTATTAAGGTGCACCTGATAAGCTCAGTATTTTTATAGGCCCGTTATTGGTGACGTTAGCGTTATTCATGATTCAGCTGATCAGCAAGTAGTGAATGATTCAACAATTAGTGATATTACTAAACGCTTCACCCTGCCTGATATTGAGAATTGTCGCTCGGATCCTACTGTTGAAGTATATTAAATTTAGTATTCATTAACTTAAACTCGTATGATTTCATCATTAGTGATCAGTTCCATTTGTTTTAACAGAATAAATTTTTTTGCTGTTCTGCAACAATTATGTGTGTTGATGAACAGTACCCCCTGGTATTATGAGGGCTGCAGTACTTGCTTGAAGAAAGTACAACCGCAAGGTTCGATGTACTATTGTGATAAATGCAATACAGTTACTGGCAAACGGGTCATCAGGTTCTTATGACTCACTACCAATATTACTTCATCTTTTTATTACCAATATTATTGCCATATCATAGACTCGTGATATTTTTTATATGTTTTATTATATAGGTATAAAATAAGTTTGAGGGTTGCAAACCACTCATTTGACACATATTTTGTTGCGTTCGACAAGGTTGCAGAGCTGTTGATTGGACGCCCAGCATCTGAATTATACATGGCAAAGGACACGGTTTGTGTTCCCAACAACATTATTTTCAATTATATGCAACTGTCAATGTCATATTATCATGTTTTAAATGTAGGTGAAGGGGCAAGAAAAAATACAAATGATATTTGGACGCCTAATGGGTGGTCAATTTATTTGGGATGTGCAAATAACAAAATATAATCGTCAAAATTTACGTTCTGCATTTACAGTGAAGAAAATGCATCCAATAAATTGGTCAGCTGACAGTCGATTACTACTTCAGCTTATTTCCAAGGTATTACTTGTGATCATTTTAGCATTGAAACTATTCTAATATTTTTTTATAAAATTATATATGACTTGGATCAACTAATTATTTATGTATTATTACTGTAATTATCAGTTTCAATCATTGAGTAATGGAAGCTCCTCCTTGAAAAGACGTTTTCCCACTGAAATGCCATCAAGTCTTCACCCACATAAGCGGCATCACTGCCCCATGTTAGAATATAACACTTTAAGTTTATTTTTTGTTAATATATTGTCATACTAATGTCAATAACTTTGTATTCATAGTGACATGAGTTCAGAACTAGACTGCTGTGGCATTTTTACAACTGTCGTTGCCCCAGACATTAGCGATAATACACCCAATTTGATTGATGCAAGGTACTTAATTATTTAATATTCAGCATTCTTATAAAGTTTTAAAGTTTAAGTTATTTTTTGTTTGCATAATGTTGAGATTGATCTACATTTTATACTTTATATGCCACAATGTACATGATGTTTTTACGATTATAAGTGACAGTACAAGTAATGACTTATCAACTCATGGAAACTCATCAAATACTTTGTTACCACAACATTTTCGATATGCGGATGTAATGTAAGTATTATATCTTTGTTATAAACATTATATGAGGTTATCTTTTTTTAAAAAAAAATATAATCTTTCTTTAATTTACTAGGAAGGAATTGTGTGATCATCCAATTACTTCTATAATAAATGTTTCACCATTAGATGATGGATTGATTGAGTCTTTGGACAGGTTCGAATCTACTCCTAATATACCAAAAATTAATCTTTACAATTTCTTTTGGAGATGGTTACATACCCCTAACAAATTTCCTCTATATGAATATCTATTGCAGTGCATTACTTCATGATCAACCTGCAGACCCAGATATGGACACTGATGCTATGACTACCTAAAATCTTTGCAATAAGAAGCCTAAGTGGTTAAAGGGACATAAAATTTTTCTTTGTTGGTATTTGGTTGAGATTTTTTAGTTTTAAAAAAATTGTTGAAATGTTTGACTTTACTGGAATATATTTGGAACCAATGTTTTTATAACAATTTCAATATTTCTATTTTTTTTTCTACAACACAATACTATTTTGTAACCCGTGGCAGCGCCGGGTATGTAAACTAGTTTGTGTAATTGTAATATCAGTAAGTCTGACTAATAGCTAATTGCGGCATTTAAAACTAGAGATAAAAATATTGACCATAGTTTGAGAGAAACTTAAAAAACCCTATGAATACTTTTTATAAATTGAATTATGTTGAAAATACTAAAAATTTTACTAAAATTTGTACAAAATCCTGTGGCAGAAATTGATTAAATGCAGAAAATTTGGTAAGTCTCACTTTTTTTTTTACTGTTAATCAAACTGTGTTAAATAAGATTTTGTAAGATTTTAATAAAAAATTGTTAGTACATGTAGAAGCACCCTTATGAATTTTATGGCGGATGAATCATGTAATCAACCCACTTAATTAGGTAGAATATCATCTCAAGCTAACAAGTTTTGCAAGTTCTTGATTAAGCCATTGATGTACCTATCTTCAAGTCCTTCCCCCAGCAAAACCTCCCTTCATTTGACATGGTTGGTCCTCACCTCTTCCCCAACTTCACTTCCCAAGTCCTTAACAGCTCTCACTCACAGCCTTACAAACGCCCTCCATCTTAAACAGCCCATCTTCTTCATCTCTCTCCACCTCCACTCCAACCCGCAAATCCCCACCCATCAATCTTGCATTGAACACCTGATCTCCAACAATAGGCAGCAGAACAATCTGGGACTCACTCACCGGGCCCTCGACCCACAATGAGTCACAAAGCACCCAATGGCAGGGTGTTTTAGTATCGGCTGCTGTTGCACCCAATCCCCATGAACAAGGCCTCTCTCTTTTACCACTTTCGGTGAACCCCTTCGGAGATCAGCAACTGTTAAGCTTAATTTTCTCAAGAATTTTGGTTTCATGACCGATTATATGGCCAGAAGATAAAGGATTAACTGTGCTGTGATGGACGGAGTTGATCCTTAGCTTGCAGCATAAAGCTGGCAACCAGTAAATGAAATCGAAGAAAACGATATGGGGTTTTAGATCAACAAGAGTAGCTTCAATGGCAAGCTCCATCAAGTCCATTGCCGTTGCAGCCGATGAAACAAGTGGCGCGGAACATAGGATGTGGTTTTAGCACTGTTAGATTTGTTCCATTCATGGCTCACATTTATTTGATTTTGATGATAATATTTATTTTATGTGTTTCAAAGCTTTACCTAAAGATTTATACATTGGTTTTTTATTGATAAAGTTTTGATATTTAGAAGGAAAATTATTTCATAAGTATATTTGAAGTATTTATGTTGATTCAAGCATTGCTTGTGAAGGAAGAAATCATTTTGGAGAAAAATTCATTGAAGTTTGAAAGTTTGGAAGTAAGAAAATCCTGGAGCTATAATTTCAACCGGGTGAAAATGTTTCAACGTGTTGAAACTGAAGCCAGTTTTTGAACCCGAAAGCATTTTACTTATGTACAAAAAAATCATTCGAGTGAAATTTTTTCAACTGGGTGAAACTGGAGTGATTTTTTGAACCCGAGAGTATTTTGGTTCTAGAACATAAAAGAACTCGAGTGAAAATTTTTCAACCGAGTGAAACTGGAGCAATTTTTCAAACCCGAGAGTATTTTGGTTCTAAAACAAGAAAACACTCAAGTGAAAATTTTTCAACCGGGTGAAACATTGATTCCAGACTTGCGCGTGATTTTCCAGTTTGAAAAATCTTTGAAAATTAATTATAAATTTATGCCACATCAGATTCCCACGTGTATAAAGTGTTGACAGCTCATTAATTACCAATATAGCCGTCGGAGGTCAAACCTTAGATTTTGTTATCAGACAGAATTTTCAACTGAGTGAAAATATTTTACTCAAGTGAAAATGGGCAACAGACACAATTTCCTGTCAAAATTAATAGCAACGTTCACCAGATTTCAAGGGGACTTTTCTGATCATTCCAACGGTTCTTTAACATCTTTTTGGCCTCCAAATGAGCATAAATACATAGAGAAACACCTTAGAGATAATTCATGGCAACTAGAAAAAAGAATCCATCATCAAAGAGCTCAAACTTGATATTTGCCAAGAACTTGTGCTTTCACTTGTATATCTAGCTTGAGTGCTACTGTGTAAGCTTGTGAGTTTGTAAACATTTTAAGTCTTAGAATCTCTTGAGTGTGGTGGTTTCTAGTAAGCCTTGAAGAAAACTAGGGAGTGATTTCTAGTGAACCTTAGAGAAAATTAGAGATTGGTTAGGTGTGAACCTTGAAGAAAACATCATTGTAATCTTGATCAAGAGATAGTGGAGGAAATCTCAAGTGGGCAAGCTTGAGGAGAGGACGTAGACTCCGGTTGGTGGAGTTGAACCTTTATAAATCTCGGTACACTCTTTCCTTATTTTTCTTTATATTTTACTTTATATTTTCCTTATACTTACTTAGTTTGTTCTTGATTTTTGGTTAAGTAAATTTAGTTGTAAAATTTGATTTTGCTAAAGTTTTTAATACAATCAATTCGCCTCCCTCTTGGTTGCACTTGGGCCAGCAAGCACAAAAAAAGAGACCTTAACATGGGGGACGGCTACGCGGATAAGGTTGATGAGTCTGAGGTGGAGGTTGGAGGACTTAAACTTGGTCCTTGTTTTGGTTGGTATGAAGAAAGAGATTCCGATGCCTTTTTGTCCAAGTTTGTTGGAGTTGTGGAGGAATGCAGTGATATGCCCAAGAGCCAACCACGGGTACATGGCAATGTGAAGCGTCTCCTTAGACCAGGACACAGCCAGAAAGTTTCTTGAGTGAGCAAGAATTTTGTATTAAAAATAGTAGGACAAATAGTTATATATTTTTAAAGACTTATGTGGTCAAAATGTTCAATTATTATAAATTTATGTCTAATATATGTAGTTTTTCAAATTACCCCTACTCAACTATGCGGCACCGCAGCTGCTAAAGGACATGTTTGTTTCGCCCTGTTGGACTAATTAAATTGCAAAAACAGCTTTAGAACAAGCAAATGGGAAGATGCTGGTTTCGTTGTGTGACTCTTACTCATGCCTTCTCATAGTGAGAGATTAGGCAAAATATAATCTTACGTACCGTTAGTCTCTGTGACTGGTTTGGATCCTTCACTAAAGTGTCGCTATCATTTCCACAATTGTGTCCGTCATATCATTTTTATGGAATTATTTTGATTCAAATCTTTATAGCATTAACATTATTCTTTCAGAAGATCACAAGTTTTCTGGCTTTTTTTTTTCTTTAAGATAATTTCTTCTTTTAGTGCTACTAGCATTATTTGAAACTCAACCAAATAGGGCATAAACCCCGAAATACATTAGTTTAAGTTTACTTTCCAAATTTTTTCCTCACTCTGTTGGGCTGCTTCAAATGCCAAATTTTAACATATAGAAAGTTCTGACTTGTACAAAAAGCTTCGCCTCTATACAACCAAACAATGAGCTTAGACTGAGTGAAGTGGTATGCAGGGTACAAAAAGTCTCAACAGATGGAAGTTGTGTTGCAGTTGATATGGTGGTTGGGCCGTCTGAAGAAATGAAATTGTCATGTTGAACACATATTATGGTCCGTCATCCCCCTCATCACTTTTCAACTGAGCTGCCTACGATTAAATCATTCTGAGGCATAAACATGTAACAACCCAGACATCATATTCACACCCCCGAAAGGAATGTTGATTGAGCTGCTTTCTATGAGCAAACATGTACGAAACGATCATTTCATTGGCCTCGCCAAAGCAAAAAAGGTACCCGAGTTTACAGACATCAACAATTCGATGACAGCTATCTCGTCTGGGAGAGGGATATTCAGTCCCGGTTCGAGAAAGCCTGCACAACAAGAGGTAGAGAAAACATGGTAACCAAACATGAAATCACCAGAATGAAACACATAGTAATGCGTGAATGGTTTCTCACCAGGAGAAAGCTTTCTTTCACCATATAGCTCTCTAGCTAATGGATTCACAGCCCAATTGTTAACACCCACTCGACTGGTAGGTTGAAAGCCAACAATCTTATCATCAGTTGACAAAACCACCTACCAAGCAAAAGATCAGACATATTTTTAGTGTCTATGACAATGATAAAAAATAACATTAACATCTACTACAAAAAATTGACTTGATTCGAAGGTCCATAAACTGGCCAAACAATTGAAGAATAATACTGAATATGCAAACCCCATGAACTGCAGCTTCACGAGTTACTGCAAGCACTAACTAGCATCCCAGCAACATAAAAACCAAACAGATAAAGCCAAATCAGTATGCTGAACAAGCCAAGAGTAACTCTTAGCCTTAAAGTCACCAGTTATGGCATGCGCTAAGCCAATGTGAAACTCTTTGAACTAACAAAAATTCAAAGCATGTGTACTCTCATAGTAAGTGCACACCACTGGGTTCTGAAAACAGTTCCAGAATGGAATATGCATGTATTTTCATAATTCAAATGGGGAAAAAGAAAAGGGAACAACTCACCTGAAGCTAGAATGAATTATTAAAACTTAACAGGAGTTATGTTAAATGAATCATTAAGTAAAAGGCTGGTAGAATAATCTAAAGGAAGCACAACAGGCTGGTGCTTATGAGACAGGAAAAACTTAATACAGGGTAAAGATCAGAAAACACATCAGTAACAGATAGGGATATTGTCAAGAATCTGATTTAATGACAATAGCTAATAGGAGATGTGATGGGTCTCTGCTTAGCATTTAAAAAGGTTAAGGCCCGATCTCTCTTGGCCTGGATAAGCTTTCCAAGTTGCAGAGGAAATTTCAGATATGAGTCTCCATTGGACATTCTCTTTCCTGTAAAAGATTATTGGATAGTGCTACAGCATCCAGAGAAGTCATAAACACCAGAAAAAACATTTTAAAAACATTCCTTGAATCAACATAGCTGGGGGAAGCAGAAAGTTCCCAAGCATGCGTTTGCTTTTTGGTTTATGGCTCATGAGTCATGACAAATAAGCATTTATCTGTCAAAAGAAGGATGAAACAAAGGGCCATTTTATTTTTCTTTTTTCTATTTAGCCTCTTTGTGCCAACAGAAGTTTTTAGGTTTATGAATAGGGACACCTGTTTGACACCTGCCAGTCTACATCATCTGGTGGGAAATAGCAGTAGACTATACAAAAGAAGCTACCAAACCTGAGACCAGATAAACAACACTGTTCAGAGCACTACAATTAGGAAGATTGAAATGCCATGCCAACTAACTGCACTAATCCTCATCTGCCTTTTTAGTAGGCCTCAATTTCTTTTTTGTTTCCCTGTGGCTTCTCTCTTCTTATAGATTAAAAAGAAAAATAGCAGTGACAACCGCACTAAAATGTTGATACTTCTTTGCCACCGAATTTAGGAAATTAATCAAAAAATCACATAACCAATAGAGATGTCTCACAAAAGGCTTTACGAAGCAATGTATTGTTCATAATCTTGGTCAACTTTTCAGCATGCTTCATATGATACCGTAAATGTGGTACAAGACTGACATAAGTTCCAATCAAATGTCATTACCTGAAAACTAGCAACTTCTTGGGCAGATGATTTCTTCATATCAGCATCAAATTTCTTGGAATCGGCAGAATTTGCTAACATTTCATCATTAGAATTGATTGGGTGAGACATTCTCAAGAAATCAGGAACGTCCCCAATCCAGGCACCAAAACTTGTTTCTGTAGCTATATCAGCAGGCCATTGAAGACCATCTTTAATCCTTTTGATTGTTGACACACAAGCTGCCTCCAACTAACCACATAAAACCAAGAATTAGTTTTCACCAAAAACATATCTATTCCCATAATAAGTGATGCATCTTTAAGTTTTAAAACACCAGATGACCATGCATCTTTAAGTTCTAGAAATACTAGATGAGTGACATTGTTTTCATGATGAATCAAGCACTGTTTTCATGATGGATTAAGCACTTTGCTTTGTCTAAAAATATATGGATTAATCTTTTAAGTATCACGAGTTTATTTGATCCAGCTACAACTTCCATAAATAGACTGACTCTTTCAAAACCTCGAAAGATATAATTTCTTTTTGTATGAGTACTTAGTTTTCATGGAAGCAATTTCTTCAAGGAATATAAGATATGACATGAAAAAAAAATGACCAGATGATAGTTTTTGAGTTGTTCAATAACAAAATCTTTTAACAATATGACCAAATAAAATACTATTATTTTGCTAGAGTCAACTAATCTATTCCAAACCATTAATGCTCCATTGCAAGGCAAGGGGTAATCTGATAGTATAGTTTTAAAGATGGAAACAGTCAATATTAAAGGTGTGTAGTGGTGCTAAAGAGTACTATATCATGTCCTCTAGTCATATTGGCATGTTACATGCACATATACACCCAGCACTACCATACCTTTTCAGCATCTGTAGATACATTGGTAGATGATCTTGTCTCCGATGATGACAAAGTCTTGTTTTGACCAGGGAACTTTCCTCCTTTGCTCAGATGAGGGAAACAAAGTTGACCGAAAACACTAATGGTAATCAGTAGAATTCCACTTGCTAAGGTTGCAGACAGGAACTTCAATAGAGAAGACATCCTCTGTAAAGGTGCCCAAAACTTCAGTTTCACATATTGCAAGAGCCAAAGAGCAAAAACAATATCCAACAAATACCATTTTATCTGACAAATGTTTCTGACTTCCAACTGTACTGCAGTGAAGTTGTTTGCCAGGTCGTGAGAAGATATCTTCGAAGTAAATATCTAATATATTGGCCAATGCAACCTACAAAGTTATAAGCAAGAGTAAGAAAAGTTGAACATATTTTTATCATGAACATTAGCCTTTACAGTAACTGAAATTTACTACTCCCTCCATTCCATAATATATGTCTCTTTTCCAAATTTTTGTGTCCCAAAAACTGTGTCGATTTTGCATATTTATACGTCCTTTTGCATATGCACCCTTCCCATTATCTAAAGCTCATAATGCTTATTGTTGCACTATTTAGTAAGAGGTAACCTTGAAGAAACAAACCTAATATTCTTATGTGGCAACACAACCATAATTTTTACAGAAAAAGGCAAATATATTATGGGACGGAGGAAGTATAACAAATGGAAATGTAGCGTTGGCTGCAACAGCTGAACTATATGCAAAAGAAGACACACTAGTGTCCTTAAAGATGTGCCTTTAGCACAAGGAGCTATTTTTTAGGCATCCCAACAAATTATTTTCATGCCTCAAGTCGACTCTAGGCATAGTGCCCCTAAGGTAACTGCCAAACTAAACTTGGGTAAAGGGGGAAATGGAAACAAGAGAACTTCATAGCCCGTATTTTCTTCCTAAAATGAGGTTGTTAAAGGATCCAACTCAAAACCAACTGGTAATGAGTTGAGTCAAAATATTATAAAAGCCTTGCTGAACCCTTTCTTTAGACCATGTAGGATTTTTCCACTTAATATGCTCTCTCATGTTTAGGCCAGTTCAGCTCTATGACGTGGGTTATTACAGCAATGATTGGGGTGGCAGCGATCCTTGGGCTCTTGAACCATCTGAAAGTATCCAACTCTAAACCAAATGACAATGAGTGGAGAAGCCCAAATCACAATATTATAAAGCCTTGCTGACTCCTTTATTTAGACCATGTGGGATTTTCCCACTTAATAGAAGTAAAGGTAAGACAAAAGAAATGTCTTTACCATTCAACAATTCCATGGGCTTTTTGAAAACACGTCTCAAGCATTAAGTTTTCTAGTTTCCAAGTCCATTATAAACAATTTAAACAATCATACATTTTCTCACTTTGCACACATCCACCATCTACTTGGGACCTTTTGTGGCCTCTATCCTTTAAGAAAGCCAGGAAAAAACAGAACAAAACTGCAAAGCAAATTGAATGAGACAATGCAGAAGGAAAAAGAGAATACCATTTGGCAATGAGTCAAAAGAACTTCCCACCTATTCCCAGCCAAACTTTTCCAGCCTTCAAACTTTACGTCTTTAAGTCTACTAGCATCAATTTGTAGTCGATATGCTGGTATATATTCACTCGTCCAAGCACTAAACTCAGGGCCACCAATCTTCTCTAACTTGGAGTGCGCTGTCCACCAATAGTTCTTTTGCCTCATTTTAATGGATCGGAAAGTGTCCTCTTTCGAACTAAAACTCTTGAGAAGACTCTTGGCATTTTTTACTATTTCTTCATCAAGCAATTTATAAACAACAACAGAAGAATCCTTCGACAAAATCCTTTTGGGTTTTTGAAACCACTGAAAGAAGTTGCCTGGCTTTATTCTCAACCGATCATTCAGGAAATGCTTTTCAGTACTTTGCAAAGCCAAGATGCAGACAACTTCAGCTAGCAAAGAGATAATATGTTCATCTGACGAGCTAAGGGAAATAGATGCAGGAACCTGCTGATACGAAATGCATAACAGAACAGAGAACTGAACCTATCAGTATCAAGTTGCCCCTGCAGCATAGACATACTAATATCACCATGCTAAACTGCCAATATGAAAGCAATCATTCTCAATTACCGTAACACCAACATCTTAAATGAATGTACAAAGAAGCTGCTTTTTATCTAACCTCTCTTGGATTTCCAAGTCCCTTCATATTTCTTTCCGTTCCAGGTCTAAACAAAACAAGTTCAAAGTTCCAAAGCTTTTGCAAAACTACTTGCCGAAATGTCATTGCAAGTATATTTTCTGGCGCTTCACCTGATAAAATGCCTTTAGATAACGACTTTCTGAGCTTAGCAGCTCTTTCTTTCACCTTCTTGGCAGGTAAAAACTGTTTCAGATGAAAGAACACAACTTAGGCCAACCAGTTAGAGCTCACGTCAGAATTTAAACCACATAATTGATAAAATTTCAATAATTCTAAACCTACAAATGCGCTTCAAAAAGTGAATTCTACAAATATTATGTGACAGAATGATCAAAAACAGAATTCTGTTCCAGTTAAATTTGAACTATCCACTAGCTGTTTGGTAAATGAGTTCCTAGAATATACTTCCGTACAATTTTTTGCACGCGCTCAAAACCAATCATAGGAAAAATTGGAGACAATTTTCTATGAACCTCAACACAGTAGAAATTACGCTGACCAGTCGGGTTGAAACGGAGGCGTGCTCATCGTTGGGTGCCGGGAACATGGTCTCTACAATCATAGCAGCAAGGCCGGAATCGACATGTTCCGCTGCAGCTTGGCCTCCATCAGCGGCGGCAGCCGTTAGGGCCTGGTCGAAGCTGACAGCTCCTACGAGGCTGAGGCGAGACAGGTCATTCTCGTAGGTTCTAACACAGGGAAGCGCCGTCTCATTGGACTCGGCGATGAAATGAAGGACTTCTTGCTCTGTGGAGGGTGCGTGTCTGGATGGGGAGCAGGAGATTGAAGGAAGGGGAATTCGGCAGAAGGTGAGGGGCATTTCGGGCATGAATGGGAAGTTTTGGCGGGAGGGAGAGAAAAGCGGGAAGGGAAGATGGTGGGTGACGAGAGACTGAGCGGGCGCCATTGTTGCGGTGGATTTAGGGCTTTCCAGTGGTTTTCTTCTGCACACAGCGAAGCTCCTGAGGATTAGAGCGGGACAGGCAGGAAGACATCGGATCAGATCCGTGAGGGGAAACCCGTACCCGTGTCCTCGCCTCGTTTAAGCGGACAGTCAGAACGAATGTTCATAAAGTCGATAAAAGCAACCCAAGGTTTGGAAGTTTTTACACTTCTGTTCCCCCAAGTTTGGAAAGATATTGTTTTTCTCATATCACTTTTAGGCCGTTGACATTTGTTAACATCAACTTTTTAAATCTTAATTGAAACTATAAAAAAATAGTCAAAATAGTTATTGTAAATTTAAATTGCCTACTGATAGTTTCATAGTCAATCAAATGTTAAAAGTTACCAATTTTTTCTTTTATTAATAAAAATTAGTCCCTTTTAGTTATAGAAATTGATCTTTGAGTCCTTCTAGGAATTCAATAAAACTGAAAAAATAGAGAGAAGTCAAACTTTGTGGAAAAAATGTAATTAACCTTAACATGAGTTACATATTACTAGTATATTCTACGGAATATAGTCATAAGTTCACAGAGAATCAGAAAAGTTCACAATATTTAAACATCAAATTCCGAAAATATCAATGCATTTGTAATATATATATATATATATATATATGGCTTTGGGTATACATGCATGCATGCATGCACACACATGCACATATTGTTTTCGTATGTATCACAATTCAAGAGGTGTATTAGTAAAAAAAAATTCTCAACTGGCCCATTTCATATTATAACTATTTCCAAATTTAGTTAGGAATGGTAAAATTGAACAAACCTGATAACTTGGCCCGTCACACACCGAATACAAACTTGGCTTGATTTAATTTAACTAGAAAAGCCAATAACTCAAACCCGACTATGCCCAATGTTGTCTGAACCTAAATCCAATTTAAATAAAACCCATGAAAAAATGAACCCAATTGACTTGAACACAAATGATCCGAATCCGATATGGTCCATATCCAAAAGAACCAAACCTAAGTTTAACCCAAATAAACCTGATAGGTCAACTTGCATATAACCTGAAACCTAAATAACCTGATTTGAAGTGACTCGAGATTGAAATTGAGTCAAAATGTATTAAACTCGAATCCAAATAAACCCGATTTGACATAATCCAAATTCGAAATCCAACTCAACTTGAAATCAAATTGAATCCAAATAACCTAACTAGAACCCATATTATGATAATTTAATTAAATTCAAATCTGAATGACCGGATTCAACCCGCCCAATTACCATCCTTATATTTGGCAAGTCATTTAATAGTATTACCACATTAGCCTACTGGTTACGACTTATGGTTATTACTATGAGGTCCAAAGCTTAATTAATCATTCAACCATTAGCATATCTCTCTTATATGCTAAAAAAAATTATCATTTCAATATATATATATTTTTTTACCTTTCTTAAATTACATGCAAAGATGGAAAAACAAAGTAGAAACAAAAGTGACCTTTTCATTATTTCTTAACTTTCAAACCAAATTCAAACGTATTAAACAATATAAGATAGAGGAAGTATGATGTATCATATTTTCAGTACACATAATTATTGAAATGCACTAATACAAGTATCATACACTATCTAGACTTTAGCTAGTCCCTCCTTAATGTGTTGCATCACGCAATATTCTAATTGTAGCCGAGTGGAACCTTAGCCTGCTATAAGAAAATGCAGCTCTCGTGCCAACCAATCAAGTGATTAGTTGGTGTATTATGTATAATAAGAAGCAACATAACTTCAGAACTACCATTTTCAGGCTTCTAGTTATATAACCATCTAGATGATGATTAAATTGTGATTTAATTGTCATAACACTTCACCACATATGAGGTTTTCAATGGACTGATGATATGGCTATAAAAACAAGTTTTTGCACTAGGATTGGGACATCCTTGATTTTTCGAGGATGTCTCACCCAATATATTTTAGTAATAATGAAATGTTAGCAAATTCTACCAATTCCAAGAAATTTGATACATATATGAAAATTTCATTTGCCCAAGAAGTTGTTAGTTTTTAGGTACTAACATTTGATGAAACTTATGTCAGTGTAGTACCACATTTATTATATCATATGAAGCATACTGAAAAGTAAGACAGGCCTTCATATACATAAACCTAAAATGTAAAAACTTTTTTGGTATAAAGAGGCTAAATAGGAAAAGAAGAAAAAAACGGCGCCTTTGTTTCATCTACCTTTTGACAAATAACATTTTGACTTTATTAGATGTAATTGAACTAATAATTCATTAATCGACTAGCAGAAAATTGGTTGAATTTCTTAGCAATTATTGCTTGAAGTGGTTCCTTGGATTCATAATAAGTTACAAAATCTGAGTTATATAGAAAATTGGTTAATGGGTTGGGAACAAATTTGCCCATTTTTCTACTGGCTTTCAATAGTTAACAACAATATCAAGAATTTGTAATGTCAATGTATGTGCAATTTGTAGATTCTGCAAAGGCCTTTTGAAGAGGGCTCCATGAAATTTTTAGATTCAATAGGTACTAAACTTGAGATTAATGGAAATTTTGATCACAATGTTGATGAACAAGAAATGGTTTTGACTCCATCCCAAAAGATTAGGAAGAGAATTTTTGCTCAAAAAAGTGATGTGAAAGGATGAAATGTGGATGTCATAGATGCTGAACCTCATTCTTATCTTGCCAAGCTTCATTGAAACTTGGCTACTTGTCGACATGGTGCCTATTGTAATAAAACGCAACATAGTTTTTTTTATGAAGCTTATGGAGGTGATCATACATGTGTTTCCATTCCTAAACATTTTTGATATTATAAAGGCTATTTTAGAAAATGTTGTTTTGCGTTAGTTACCTATTAAAAAGTTTAAGAGTAAGGCCTTCATCTCATTTTCCAAGACTCTTAATCCATGATAAGCTAGAATATCAACTCAAAATTTGAACGAGTGCTTTTAGCTTATAAAGAAGATAAAATAAAAGTTGAAAGATTTGGTCAAGAAGGCTAATGTTGTTAGAAAAATAAGGAATGATAGAGATGAAATAAGGATTTGATGCGTGCAATGATTTCACTTTCCTAAAAACAATTATTCCCCATTATAAAGCATCAGGAATATGCCTCATGATACAACAAAGTTATATGAAAAACCACTATTGTATTATGAATTGACTCATTTATATAGTAAATGAAAAAAAAACACAACTCTTCATTTAACTGATACAACTATTCGTAAATTTATATCTTTTGGAATAAACACAATTATTTATAAAAAAAATATGTCCTTTGAAAAGGACATAATTGTTGGAAGAGTAACAACTCTTTGAATTTTAATTAATTTATGAGATTCAATAAATCCAAATAGTTAAAATACATTTTACATTTATATGGAACTTATAAACTACATATCGAACTTACAAATATTCCAACAATTCCTCACTACTTTGTGAGTTACACGTTAATATTCACCAGACAATATAGTATGAACAAAACAAAATATCTTTCGATTTGAATATTTTATTATTGTATATATCTCAAAATCCTAATGAAGTTTTTTATATATATCACGAAGATTTAAATCTCAATTCCTTGTATTAGAACCGGAGACATAACATACATAATACTCATCAAGATTTAATCGAGATTTTTATTCCACCTTAGCACTATTATATACTACCTTATGCTAATCCTGAGTTCTATAATCTTTACAACAAGTTCCTCAATCTTCTTAATTGAAATGACACCACTTTGATATCACATACAGAGGTGGCCGGTGGGTTGACCCAGCCCCGCCCGTCCTAGCCAAGGTCAGAATCCTGGACTCGGGCACGGCCCCCTTGAGGTGGGTTAGGCCCGGCACTGGGTGGAGCTAGGCCAAGTTTTCTTGATTTTTCTGAAAAATGTGTTTTAATATGGTTCAAAATGCTTTTTGAGCGTAATTTGATGAAATATGTTTTTATTTGAGGAAAAACACCATTGTCGGTATAAATTTTATTAATGAAAAAGTCAAACGGCATTTACATAATTTGATAATGTGCCTTACACTTGAAAATGAAAAAATGTTCTAGGAAAAAAGTAAAAAGGTAAAACTTAAGATCTGTTCTTAACGCCATAATCAGATCGATTACAATCTTCAAATTGTAATGAAAACCTACAATTTACTCTTATGCGTCATCATCAGATGGGACCTCACCATCCAAGCTTTTCATGTCTTGTTTCCTTTGAGCAGCAAGGGGTCAATCCCAGTTGTAGATGCAACCCTCAATGACTTCAAGTGTGAGCCTTGCCCATTTCTCTGAGATGACTTTTTTTTTCCGCACTAAAGGTAGCCTCAAAGATGACAATAGAAACTGAAACTGCCAAGATCTCCTACGTCAATATGGACAAAATCGAGGAATCTTCCTGTCTTGTTCTTTCACCATTTGAGGATGTCTTCCTCATTATTTTCAAATGAAGTGCGAAGGTAATCATCCTATTCCACCAATCCTGGGTTTGTGGGTCTCAATCATTTAAGGACATGTGCCGCTGAGTTCAACCTTGATGATGATGATGAGATGGAATGTCGAGCAGGTGCTGGTTCAGATGACCTAACCTTATCAGAATGTTTAATAGAGTAAAGTTTGTATAACTCTTTCAAATTGTGGTCAACTTCAGCAGAAATAGCAATTGCAGAAACTTATGCTTGTCCTAAATATGTATGATATTATGCTTCTAACAATTGCAGACAACTCATGATTTTGACATTGGGATCCAATGCGCATGCAAACAAGATAAATTTGTAGGATCTGTTGAAAATAATCAAGTCATTTCTTTTGCATTGCTCCAACAGTTGGTTACAAAAACTCATTGTCCTTGTATTGGTGAAAAACATAGATGATATTTATAAAATATAATATTTCTTGGTGCATTATTGGATAATAAACCCCAAAGAAAAAGTTTGTTGTCTCATAAAAATATCTAAGCAACTAAACTACCTTAAAACATTTTGCCCAAACCTCATTGGTTAGCCAATCGTCTTGTACTTTTAAGTTCACAAACCGAGTCAAGAGATTTGCCCATAGTTGGGTTTTATTTAATATTTCAAGCATTGAGTTTCATCGAATGAGGCAATCAATTTTAAACATTTTTCAAGAAAAATTCACCCTATTTTCAATACAAAACATTTTAAATTTACGAGTCAATTTGTTCCTTGTTTTAGCAAAAAGTAAAGCATTCCAAATTGGCCCGACTTTGTTTTGCAGTTGTTGTAAACCATTTTAAGCACATAAATTCAAAATGTGTCATAAGCAACGACATGGAAAAAATTTTATTAAGTGGTGGTTTTATTTCTTTTATCAATTCTCTCACCACTGAATCATTGTTTGAAGCATTGTTAAAAAAAATAGATAAAATTTTATTGACAACAAAAAATTCACACAGACTTTCAATAAATACAGTTGAAAATGTTCCAACCTATATGATCAAATTTCATACATTTAAAAGCAATGATTCATTTTTGAATATCTCAATCATCATCTATCTAATAAGAAGTGACACAATAGTAATTTTGTCATATTGGAGATATCCATATATCAGATGTAAATGACAGATAATGATCAAGGCAGAAAAATATGTTTGTAAATCACTTCTCCTAACTTCATACAGTTTAAAACTTTATCTCATAGTCATTTGCCTAGACGTTTTTTTATAAACAGGATTTAGATTTTTTTGGATAAATCTTTCTAAGTGTTCATCCTCAGTTTTTCTAAATTATTTTTCCGTAATCATCGCCCAATTAATTAGACCTTGCATAACAATTTTTGGATTATATTGAAAAACACCTACACCGCCAAAGCTCCCAGCACCCGTTAATTCTATTTATCCACTGGATGTGCCACTAATATCTTCATGGACTTTGCTCAAGTGCCGTGTGAGGGTGCCCATCCCGGAGTTTAACTTGTGTGCGAATTTGTTGCCACAGTGTTTACATTTTGCATACCTTGTATCACTTTCCCACACTTGCTCAAAATGCGCCCAAATGGAAACTTTCAAATTCCCGCTTTTGCCTTAGGTTGGCTCGGGTTATTCGCTTTGTGGCATCGGTTAGAAACCTTGGTGCTGACTTGGGTCGATGGAATTTTCTCGACATCATCATCAGAAAGTTTATCATCAAGCCTAAGTCATACACTATCATGTCGATGTTGGGATCATTATCAGCAACTTCTTATGTATGTGGGCTTCAGTATTTATGGAACAAACATCTTCAAAAAAATGAACCGACCCCGATGCCGAATAAAGAGGAAGCAACACTTTTACCCTTGCCGGAGTTCTTCCCTCGTGAGGCCATTAGTGGAAGAAAATAATTAAAGAGATGAAGAGATGATTAGGAGGAAATTAGGAAAATATTAGTGAAAGATTAAAAAAATTATAGATAGTTAGTAGAGAGAATGAGAGAATATTGTAGGAGATTAGAGGTGAGAGGATTGGTGTAAGGAAGTGTAGGAAGGAAATTGCCTATTTATAGGAGAAGGAAAAATGTGTTTTGCCCACAAGGCCTTAAAAAACTAGCCATTAGTGGCTGTTGGGTGAAGGTAAAAAAGTTTGAGGCAAAAAAAAAAACCTTTTGGAGCTATTAAGGGGGCAGGCTGTCATTTACCCATTTTTTTCAAATTTTTGTAAAAGCAACAGTCGCCTGTTGGAAACGGCTAACCCTGGCCCGGCTTGGCCATGTCGCGGTCCAGTCTGGTTCAAGTTATCCGTTTCTCAAAGCCGGGCCATGTTCACTTGGGCTTCTCTCATCTTTTAGGCCCGTATTTGCCTGGCCGCACGTCGAGTCCACTCCGAGCCGAGGTTCAGGGCGGGCCCAGGTCAACCCGGCCCAATGGCCAACATTGATCACATAAGTGGAGTTTCACCATTTAATTCATTCTAATTGACTATAGACATAAATTGAAAGTAACTTTATTGAAAGTATAAACTCATTCTACCAATTATAGCGACTGTTTGCATTAGTTTCAAAAATATGAGACTTGTCTAATGCACACAAGCACATAATCGCAACTTATTTTTACTCATTGAACTTTAGAATCAGTGTTTGACTAATCTATAGTTGGGTTACAATTACATGTGCTTTTTATTGATGATTTAAGTCTCATTTCTTTCATTGTAGAGATAAACCAAATCTATATTCAACATCAATTGCAGACATAATTACACCGATGTATCTAGACTTTTCATTTTAAACTTCATTATGTGCTTTCGAGGCCTAATAACATAATGTAAGGAATTACTGGCATCAATTGTGGTCACGATTCTCTTTCAAATAATAATGTTTAAGTCATTTTAATTCCCTATCTCCAATAACCAAAGTGATAAAATGTTGATACTAATCAGCAATATAAGTTTGTTTTTTAGATGCTAAATTTATAGCTCTTTCACATAAAACAAACATCTATTTTTTAGATGCTAAATTTATAGCTCTTTCACATAAAACAAACATCTACCTATAAGTGGTTTTGTTTTCTCTAGTATTTCTCACTCAATTTCCATTACTCACCATTCTATCATAGGGCAATAATTTTAACAATTAACTTTGAATCTTTTCTTCTTATAAAATATCTCAAAACTCTAGAACTGTTTTTCAATGTTCTATGTCATGTTTGCTTATATATAGTAAACAACATATACTATATCTAGTCCTATATAATTTACGGTGTTATATATCAAACTACTAATAGCATTTCCATGCTCTTTTTAAGAAACAATTTGCCAATATTATTTGGTAATTTCATAAGCCCTAAATATTTTATGACTCGACCCAATCAAATTGAAGTTTGCTCACCCAACTATTGGGCAATTTGCTTCTAGTAAGATTGTATAAGGCCCACAAAACTAGTAGTGGCCAGAGAGCAATCATTATCAAATTCACATACAACTTTGTGTTGCCAGAGTTTATTATATTCGAACTCATCCAAAATGAATCTCTTTCAATTTCATGCTTGGTAAAAAAGAAATTAGTCATCATATAAAGTCAAACATGAATGCACTAATTAGATTAACATACCAGTATCAAAATCATAGAACAATTATAGGGTACCTCATTTGTAGAGATTTTATAACCACAGTCTTCCAAATTCACACACATTAATTCTTACTTCAAATCGGGAAGCCTATTCTTTAACATCTTCAATCTACATTGAATAATTTTCTTTAGGTTGTTAGAAAAACAAGAAATGATATAGATGAAGAAAGTCTTTGAAGAGTGAAATGATTTCATTTGCTAAAAACAATTGTTTCCCCACTATAAAGTACCAAAAATATAACTACATCACACAATAAAACTTTATGAAAAATCTTTCTCAAATTATGAAATAACTCATTTATATAGAAAATGGAAAAACACAACCGTTTGCCTAACGGACACAATCATTCATAAACAAAGTAAAGTCTTTTGCGGTCTTCTAGCTTTAACGTTTGTCCAAAAGTGGCCATTTACCTCACATTGCGCCATCATAAAGTTCCCTTCCTTTTAACATGTGTCATACCATAGTCTCTTCCCTCAGTTTTTTCATTATCTCTAATGGAAGTTGATGATGTGGTGACTTGGATGACGATGTGGTAGTCCAAAATGCCACTTGACATCCCATTTCATAACAACAAATAACTATACTGAAAGAATACAAAACTTTAAGCTAAAATTGACACAAAAACATAATTTTAGTGTCTTAAAACATTAATTATCTTAAACTTCATCTTTTTCCCAAATCTTCCCTACCAAACTCGACAACCACCATTTCCAGTTCCCAAATTTCCCCAATCCCCCTCATTGAGATCTCTAGCTCAAGGAACAACAATTGTGAAGGCAAATCCTTGATTTCAAATCAATAAGGAAAAACCAGATTGTGAAGGCCAATCCTCTCATTGTCCCCAAGAAGTTAGAAAATATATGATTTTCATAGCCAGATTTAGCCACTACGAAGGTTGGGCACTAAAATTCCTACTGCTCAAAGGTCAGTCTCTCATGCCGGAGATGACCTGCATCTTCAATCATGTCAATTGGCTTTCCATTACAGATATTGAAGATGAAAAGAAGGGGAATTGGATCGGGTTGGATTTGGGTTACATGAATTAGGTCGCTACTTAAACGACAGAACAATAATTCAAGGGTTCGAGCGATTCTTCTTCTATCACCAAAAAAATTTCACCTTTTCATCACGAAATGTCCTAGCAAACTCAAAATTATAACAGTCTTCCAAATGAAATTCTGGTCAAAATTCTTGGCAAGCTCCCAATCAAAACCTTATTAAAATGCTTGTGCATCTATAAGAATTTACACTCTCTCATCAAAAGCCTTTCTTTCATCTCCTCTCATCTCGACTAGACCCAGAAGGTCAATTTCTAAAAGGCCTAAATGCGTAGTTCGTCCCTTACATTTGGTGACTCGCATGAATTAGTCCTTAAAGTATGACTCATAACAACTTAATCCTTTAAATTTGTCAATTAGTGCAAATTGGTCCTAAAACTTAGAAAGTCTATGCGAGTTAATCCCTTCAACAGTCACGTGACCTTGACAAGGTTAAGGACGGGGTAATGTGGATAAAGGGATAGTGTTTTATGTCAAATTGGTCCATGAATAGTCCTGAAATCCCTAAAGTCAGGTTGTGCTTTCATCTTCGATTCGGGCTAGGGTTTGAACAGAAAATTAGCAATCCCCCATGTCCGGTCCATTTTCAACCTTGAGCTGGGAATTCAACAAGAAATTAGTGATTAAATCAATGGTGAGCACCACATGCTATTGCGATTTGCTAACAAATCAATAGATTATGTGGAGGGATATGAAGAATGCGAGTCGAAGGTTTTTTGGATGTTCAAAGTATTAGGTAAGCCAAGAGTAACTCAAATTGATTATTATAATTGGTTCCGAGTATTCAGGTATGCTGGAAAATGAGATTTAGTCCTTCTATGATTTTTTTCCTTACCGATGCTGCGGTGCAATTATTTTTGCTTATTGTTTTCCTTTTAACAAACACAATATGAGATTTTGAACATGATTTCAATAAAAATAAAAATAAGTGATTTGGAATTTAACTAGATTATTTTCTTTTCTTTGTTCTTTTTTTTTTTGTTTATCTTTTTTTGGTAAATCCCTTTATTTTGAGTTAAATGGGAGGAGAAGAAATTTTTAAAGAGTTAACTAGGATAGCAACCTATAAGGTGATGACTGGGGGGGGGGGGGAGATTTGGTTGTACTGAGAAATAGACCAAATTCAATCTTGTCAGTGCTTTCCCTAGACCAATATATGTATGCCTCTACCTCCAATCCCCATGTCTTTTCCTAACCCGGAAAGTATCTAAAAAGGAGATATTTTGTAAGTATGTGTTTTTTCTTATTTAATCCAACTAATGTAAGTGTCTTTTATTCAAATTTTTTTAACCTTGGATCTAAATATACTTTTTACTCCAAGACATTCAAAATATGAATTAAGCTTACATGCCAAAACAGCGAGTAAAACTAGGCAAATTTCAAGTTGAAATTAAGGGAGTATGGAGGACTTGATGCCATCTTTAAAGTAGCGATGGATTGCCACTTTGTTGTGAAGGTGTGAGCTTGTTTGTTTGTTTAACCTCATGTATGTTCAGCTAAGTTCTGGCTTATATCCACTCTTTTGATTCTCATATTTTGCTTTATTTAATAGTCTGGAATTAAGGTTATGTTGAAAAAAACATTGTGCTTCAATAGTAGAAATGGTCTCCTCTATCCCCTTTTTCTTTTTTCTATTCCTTACCCAATTGGTGCCATGCTTCCTCTTGTGTCCTGCCTTTTCTTCCAACTCAGCATAGCCCTAAGCAAAGCTTTTCCACATCAGCTACAAAAGTCACACCATCTAACATTCCATCCATTTGAGGACTAAGTTGCAAAATTAACAAACTTAAGGGAGTAAGTTGTGATGAGTGACACTTTAAGAACTAACTCGTGCGAGTCACCAAACTTGAGGGTAAATTACGCATTTAGATTTTATTTAACCATGTGAGATTTTTCTACTTAACCCGTCGCAGTGAGATGACACATGGACTATTGACATTGGTTAGGTTAGGTGATTGAATGACAAAATCATGTAACAGAAGAGAGGTCTTATCATTTGTGAGTTAGGTTTGGTGAGGGCAAAAATAAATAAAATAAACATTCTTAGCATCTCTGATAATGGTACGAATCATTATGCTTGATCACTTAAAAAAAAATTCAGGCAATATTAGATTTTTCTTTTATGGTATTTTAAGCTATCTTTCTTATTGTATCACTATTGTAGGATCGGGCTCCTTTCCATTAACTGGAGATACCAGTCCTGCCACGTAAGCATATATTTAACGGGGATGATTTGTTTAATAACACGTTTACGTCTTCAATCAAGTACCGTTAAATGCTCCTCTGTTTTTTTTTTTTGCCTTAATTCTTTTATCAACTCATCTTGCTCTCGTGCTGCTTCTCGCTCTCGTGCTATGTCAAATCTTCCAGTAACTTTCCGTCCAGGGCTTCAGAAATTAAGCCGAAAGATTTGAACTCTCCAAGTACAATGAGCTAGTGAATGTAGACGGCCATTTTCAGCTAGACCTTCTTTCACTGATGACTTCGTCGGCCGATCAAGTCGAGGTGAAAATCTGAAGTTTCAACTTTGGATAAACCCCTCCCGGCTCCAAGATTGAACTGAAGACTTCTTGCTCTGTAAGTACATTTCTACTCAATCCCAAATTTTATCTTAGCATTTTAACCTCACATGAATGACCGCCCTTTTTTTTTTTTTTTTTGCTTTGTGAGGGAAGGCTTTCTACAAAATGCAAAACAATACAACATTACATGTGAAATATTGTTATCGATTAAAAAGGTACTTTTATTTTCTTTTATTTTGAGATAATAATTTTTCTTTCCAATAATTGGTTAATTGAAGGTTTAACCTTAAGCATGTTTAGGCTTTAAATGCTTTCCATTTACAGTGAGCACTTCAACTGTTTGAGAAATTACCTGAATGAACTTTAGTTATTTTATGCTTATAGCACATGGCATAAGGAGATATGGCTTTTGGAGGGCTTTTGTTACGAATACAAAATGCACATGAACATGTAACCAAAATGATAATGATATATCTCTAAGACCAAATTAAAGAATATAGTAATCAAGATAACACCATGTCCAAACGACAAGTTTCATAAGACTAATAGTATATAACTACTTAAAAGTAAAATTATAATAGAAACTTTTCAAACTACCATCCATACTCCAATCTGGAAAGTTTATGAAAGACTACTCATTTTGATTCTGTAGATACATGTCGAACCTTAATGGTTGCCCATTCCTTATAAACTTCATCTAGCAATGCATTAATGAAAATTATTGTACAAGAAAATAATGAACAAGTAAAGTGTATCCATAACTTAATTCCAAAATTTTGAACTTCTTTGTTGCTTTTCTACTTTATCATTATCTGCATAGCTTATGGATTCAGGTGGAAGTTTTGTAACTTGAGTTCTAATCACATTTTCCTGTTTTGTAATCACAAAAATTAGATTACCATGAAACATTGAATTAATATAAATTAATATCAAGAAGAACAAACATATAATAGATAAGTTATTTGGGATACCTGTGATAATTGACAATTTATAGGAGAACATTGACCATAATGGTTTCAATCTAGACTTAAGGAATTAGAATTTGAAACCTGTAGACATTTATTTTGTTGAATATGGAGACTAGAAAATCATTACAAAATAACCAATATAATATACCCTTAAGCTTTGAGCTATTGGCTGATGAGGAATCATGAGAATATTAGAATCTTCGACTCTTGATTGCATCTTGATGTCCTATAAGATTTTTCAATTTAGATAAGATATTATAGAATTAATTCACACTAGTGTAAAAAAAAAACATGATAAGAAAAAAAACCAACCTTTATCTTTCTCAAACACTTCTTTTTTCTATTTGGCTACTTTTCCACCCAACTTTTGAGATGATTTGAACCTTTATAAGTTCTTTCCTTCTTTTTAAATCCTTTTTCCTTGATAGCAACTAACTGTTCCTCCATTGAGTCTTTAGTCTTAGTTGCAAAAGAGGGTATGTTACTGAAGTTGAAGTTATCTTGATCTCTGCCAAACTTTTTCTTCAATATATCTTCAAATTTTTTGCTTAGTTCACTTGTGAATTTAGCCACCAACTTGAAAGTTTGCTCTAACTCAGCAGCTCGAGATGCAAGTTTAACTAAGTTTAGGCACAAAGTCTTATACCGGTCTGTCACTTCTAATTTAGTATCAGATAGAATTTGTTTTCCTCCAGCATCTTGTACAATATCATCTCTTGCATTTCTAGTCCATCTCTTTAAGATATAGGGATCTGGAATCAATTTATGGTTTATAACATCAAGAACTTTCAAAGTATGACTACATAAAATGCCAAAAGTTTCAAATTTTGCACAACTGCAAGTAACTTTCCGTTCCAAGAAACTCGCAGACACTTTATATTCTTCAATCTCATCTAGTAATGCTATCACATATTCATAAGTATCCCCATTTTGAACACAACTCTTCATAATGGCAGCTTGATAAATATCATACTCATTTTGAAATTCTTCAAAGATTTTTTGTGTGTATAGAGTATCAGCTTGGTTCAACATATGTGATCTCCTCATCTTCAATCTAGGCAACTTTTGCCTTGCATCATATTCAACCTCTAATTCTTTATAATGCTTATCATTGACTACTCTTTCAAAATGATTGAAAAATCGCAGAATATCCAAATTTGCTTTCAAGTAATGCCTTAAACTTGCATTTAAACTTTCAACAATTTGTGTACTCCTCATCCCAGCTGAAAATGTTCTTTTCATGTATGCTTTAGCCCATTTTTCCTTGACTTTGAATGTTGCATGCATCCACCAACTATCTTCAATACCATAACGGGCTAGTATAGTCTCCCAAGCAGCATATAACTCATCAGCATCTTCATACTCGTAAATGCATGCTTTAAAATTAGTAAGAAAACTAGTTTCTCCTTGAAGAAAATTACCCACATTCTTCAAATCATTTTGACATAAGTGCCAAGTACATAAGCCATGATAAGTTTCTGGCATTACCAAAGAAATAACCTTGGAATAGCTAGATCTTGATCTGTAAAGATTGTCTTTGGCCTTTATTGTGATATTGCCTTTAAGAATGTTTAAAACAACCATTTGAAAGATTCAGTTGTCTTATCATATAAAAGAGTTGCACCAAATATAACTGTTTCTCCATGATGATTGAATCCGGCAAATAACCCCAATGGGCGAAAATCATTGTTAGTCCTGTGTGTGGTATCAAATGCAATTGAATCAGCAAAATGGTTATAGTCCATGATCATTTTTGCATCTGCCCAAAAAACATTAGTTATTTGCTCTTTAATATCCAATTGTATAGCATAGAAGAATGAAGGATTTTCTTGAGATTGTTGCTGAAAATACTTAAGTAGGCTGCCGGCTTCTCCATATTCCATGCTACACTTTCTTTAAGTTCAAAGATAATTCTTTTGATCTTTTAAAAGATGGCCTAGGTTATCTCTTCCACTAGCCTGTCGACTCATAAGCTCATGAGTGCTTTTTGGCCTCAATCCTGAATCATCTGCCAAATCCATTAAACATTTTTTAGGTTCTGATAACTTTCTTTGTGATGGCATCATATGAGAGCATGCTCTATTGTACAAAGGATGATTATGTTGTGCCTCAAAGCCAAAAATCCTATACTTTCCCGTTTTTCGATCAAGTGAAATCTTCATATGTGCTAGACACCAGTTCTTGTTTCTGGTCGAGGATTTTTGACATTTTTCTCTCTTTTGTCCATACCTTTCTGACCTTCTTTGCAACAGAAAAATTTTCTTGATGTAATTTCATTAGTCTTATAATCTCTATTTCCATATTCTCTCCGAATGATAAATCCCATGATCCCTCCATAGAGATTATAAAACCTGTATGCATCATATTCTCTATCAAACTCCATAACTATTTGTAGTGTGTGGTCCATTATTGTATCACGTTCAGACCATTCAATTTGCTCATCCATTTATAATATTGATGTCATCTTTGTACTCTAGTAGTTGAACATTTAAGAAAAATGGTTGAAAAACATAAGCAAAATGGCTAAAAAACATATGTCGTATATGATCAAAGTAGAAAATAATAAAAAATATTTTTCAATATAAAAAATAAAGAACTATTGATTTTGTTTTTTTTTTCCAGTATAGAAATTGATATGTAAATACTTACTCTTGCCAGGAAACCTTACTATGAATTGTGGCTAAAGTTGACACTCTTGGAAGATTAAGACCTTGAAGATCAAAAGAAAATACAAGTATTTGTGTTCTTTGTACACCACCAGATGAAGGAATAAAAACAGAGATGAGATTGTCTGTGAAAAAAACAAAATTGGCGATGCTCCATATCTCTTCCAATATAGATGCCTATCAATTGAGGCGGGAAAGATCAATTTGGTGGAGGGCAAATCTTGAAAGTTTTGTTTCCTTATTGAAAAATAAGGGTCATTAACAGCAAAGCAAAACAGAAACTAAAAAAAAAAAAAGACAAACGGAAACGGCATGTGATGGATGGAACTTTTATGTGAGAAAACAAAACAAATTGTGAGCCATTGATCAATGTATTAAACACGTGTATGCATCTGGGCATTAGACTGGTATCTCCATTTAATGGAGAGGAGCCGGATCCACCATTGTATTTACTTATTTATTTCATTGCTCAAAAAGAAGTCCAATCATACTTACATTTAAAGGTAAGAGCCTATAAGAGGTATCATTATCGTATTTAAGAACAATAAGAACTCATAAAAATTGTAATTTTAATTTAAGTACAAATATATTCCGGAATAGGAATTAGTAAACCCATCAGTGCTCAAATCTGTTCTAGGAAGTTTGCCCTTATATTTCCTCTCTTTGTTCCGTGCCCTTGTGAGTATTATTAAACACATTGAGTGCGTGAGAAATAATTTTTTTCTGGGAGGGTCCGGGGAGATTAGGAAAATCGTGTGGGTTGCTTGGAAAAAAAATCTTGTCTAGTAAAGAAGCGGGTGGTCTAAGGGTGGGCAGCTTAAAGGCAAAAAATCTGGGCTTGCTGGGAAATGGTGGTAGAGGTTTAGAAAAAATGGGGAAGCCTTGTGGGTTAGGGTTGTTAAAGCTATTTGGGGGGAGGATGGGAGGTTAGGAAAGTCCAAGGAAGAGAGTCAGTTTGGGGGTGTTTGGGTTGATATTGTCAAGGTGGGGTTCGAAATAGAAGAAAAAGAAGTTAGTTTTGTTAATTCTTTTAGGAGAAAAGTAGGAAGAGGGGATGAGGTAAAATTCTGGGAGGAACCCTAGCTTGGGAATTTTTGTCTAAAAGATAAATTTCCTAGACTGTATAGGGTGGAGGTAAATAAAGACAGGCTAGTGTCTAATAAAGGTGAGTGGGAGGGTGATGTGTGGGTTTGGCGGTGGAGTTGGAGGAGGAGTTTAAGGGGTAGGGAAGAAGAGCAATTGTCTGAGCTTTGTTCTTTGCTTTTGAATGTTTCTTTGTCAACAGAAACAAAAGACGAGTTGACCTAGTCTTTGGACCCATAAGGTACATTTTCAGTAAGGAAATTATCTGCATTGGTAAATGATTTTTGGTTGCAGCCGGAGTACTCTACTTCTACCTTTTCTTGGAACTCTCTGGTTCCCAAGAAAGTCAACATCTGTGTCTGGTGGGCAGTCCTTGGTAGATTACCATCAAGAACAAATCTGGTGATCAGAGGAGTGGATATTGCAGATACTCGTTGCCCAGTCTGTAATAATGCGGAAGAAACAGAAGATCACGTCATGACTCGGTGCATTATTGCCTTTTTGCTGTGGAGAAACGTCAGAACCTGGTGCCAGCTTATGGGATCTACCCCTTTGGACATTGAGGATGCTCTATCTGACACAGACGGTCAGTGGCTACCAGGTTTGCTTGGGAGCGTGTGGCAAGCCATCTCCTATGTCTCTTGCTGGATAATTTGGAAACATAAAAATGCTTTTATTTTTCAGGGTATTCGGTCTTCTGTGTTGCAGTTGCTAGGTGAGGTCCAATTTTATTCATTCTTCTGGATTCACAATAGGTATAAAAAGGTAAAACTGTTATGGATGGACTGGTTGATCAATCCATTGCAGGCTGTACAAAATTGTTGTTAGGATAGCTATGCAGGTGGAGTAGACAGATTAGTGTCTTCACAAGGGTTATCTTGCTGTTATGAGGGAGGTTTTGCTTCTATTTTCCAGCTAGCTTCTAGCTAATGCGTTTATCTCTTCCCTTTAATATGAATTGCTACTGTTAAAAAAAAAAAGTAAACCCATCAGTGCTACAGAGTTTTGCTTACTTGCATTTCTTAAACATTTCCACGATTATAGAATGTAATCTTCGAGGATACTTAATTGTTAATTAATCCTAGATTTTTCTCATATGCCTAATGTTTACTTAGGCATGAAGTATTATAGATTTTTCTAATTTTCATAATTAATTTAACAATAACTTCAATTCATAGCCAACATGACCACGAAGAAACTAGCTTATATAAGTGTGGTTTTTTCACCTTCAAGCTTGTTGAAAGAGACATTGAGACTTTGCAAGGCCCAAAACATATGGAAATCGGCCTTCGGCGGAATTTTATCAAAGAATGAATGGTCCCTACGGAAGTGTTCCACCCCAAGTTTAGGTATTGTAATATTGCTTAACAAGCTTAAGCCTGTTTAGTTCTAGAAAATTTTTTGAAAATTAAAAAATTGAAAAGAAAATATGTTTAGTTAATTGATTTTTTCTTTTTCTGTTTTCTTGGAAAATAGTTATCCATAATATGAAGATTTTATGTTTTTTTTTGTTTTCCCAATTCCCCAGTCCATCTCTCTCTCCTCGCTCTTTGCCTTTCTCTTGCTCAAACTTCTTGCCTGACCAAATTCTCAAACTTATTGCCCGACCAATCTTTCTCATCAGACCAACCTCTCTCTTGCATCGTCATCGAACAACTGTTCTCTTGCCATCTCCACTAACCAACCTTCAGGTTACCACCGCCAACTACTGTTGTGGAACTCCTACATTGCCCAACCTACAGCCTTTGTCTCTCTTAGCTTCTTTGGTTTGACAGATCCCTAAATCCTCTCCCTTCTCATTCAATTAAGGCAAACTAAACTGGCCTTGGGGCATGAGTTGATCCTGTGGAAACAATAGCAGTGACATTGAAGTTGTTGAATAGCGGAATTGGTGGCAAGTGTCGCAGATGTAAGGGATAAAAAAGGTGGGAGTCTAAGTGACAAAGAGAAAAAAGCTGGGCCAGGCTTTGGGATTTTACGTTTTCCCTTTTGAAATTAATATACTTAGAAAACTCTGCTATTATAGTTCCTCAAATTTTCTTTCAACTTTCAACTAAGGTATTTGACTTTTTTTCAATGTAGTGAATATAAATAATCATCTTTGATTTGTTTTAAAATAACTAAACATGTTTTCTTAAAAATATTTTAAAAAATTATGCATAAAAAATAAAAATAGATAACAGAAAATGAAAAAGAAACTTATTTTCTACATTCAAACACACTCTTAAGGAGCTGAAAGAAATTTTCGAGACATAGTCTATTGTTTGCTGGAGTTGATATTTGGCAAGTTGCTCATTTCAACGATCCTAATATATAAATTGTTTGCGTCCAATAGAAGGTAGAATATTGATAACCAAAGTCCTCTAGTTTCAGTCATATATATAACCACGTAGCTATATATGATAACCACATAGCTATTGTTGACACCCAATTTCGTCTGGCCATTAAAAAAATTTTAAAAAAAAATTAAAAAAAAATTTATTATTACTAAAATTTTTTTAATTAGTTTAAAATACATTTTTTTTGTTTTTTTGAAGATTTGATTTAAAATGATATATGTGTGTATATGTTTGAAAGAAAAAAAGAAAACTCCATAAAAGTGACAAAATTAAAAAGTTTGAGGTAAAAATGACAAAATTGAGAAGTTTCAGGAAAAATTGACAAAATCTTAAAGTTCCAGGAGCATTTGGTAGTTTGTCACATCAATTTGGGGCCAGCATAACCGTTCTGGCCCAAATTAACAGAAAACGACAAAATTGTCAAAATCAGAAGATTCAGCAACTTATCCAGAGTCTGAGAGACGTAAAGGACTGAAACTGTCATTTTACCAAATTAAAAGATAAGTTTGAATTTAATTAATTTTTAATTATGAACAGTCTAGCACCCCTTCCCCTATAAATAGGGGTCCAAATCTGTGTGTTAACACAGAAAAGAAAGACAGAAAAAAATAGAAAGAAAGCTTGGAGCTCCGTTTTAGAAAAAAGAAAAAATTATAGCCCTTGTCCCTGCCCACTCTTCTCTCTTTCCAGACGCCCAAAAACTTTTCTTTTCTTTCATTCCAGCCACCATCTTCCCCCTCCGCCGTCTTCTCCCGTTTCACTCCGTCACCGCCGTTTCTCGCCGTCCCTTTGTCGCCGTTGCTCCCCCGCCGTCGCCATCGCCCCACGCAGTCGCCGTCACCCTCCGCCGCCGTCCGCCGTCGCGACCCTCGCCCGCCGCCCGTTTCTCTTCCTCCTCCGGCCGTCCTCCCTTTTTCCTTCCTCCTCCTGCCACCTCCGCCGTGCTCCCGCGCTGCCGTCGCCCTGCCCCGCCGCCGTCGCCTCGCCGCCCCTTCGCCTGGCCCGCCGTCGCCCCCAGCAGCCCCACCCCCCTGCCCCTGCGCCCGCGTCGCGTTTTCTTTCCTGAGAATTCAAATTTTAACTTTAAGGGTAAAACTCCCTTTTAGTCCTCCATCTTTTCAATTACTTTCACTTTGGTCACTAACTTTTTATTTTATTCTTGCAGAGAATTAATTACTAACTTTCCTTTTATATTTTACTTGTTTATTATTATTATCATTATTAACTTTTATTACTGTTGTTATTAACTTACTAACTTACTAACCTTACTAGTCTTTTATTATTGTTATAATTGTTATTAACTCACTAACTTACTAATCTTACTAACCTTTCTTTTATTGTTATTATTGTTATTAACTCACTAACTTGCTAACTTTACTAACCTTTTATTATTATTATTGTTACTAATTTACTAACCTTTTATTATTGTTATTATCATTATTAACTTACTAACTTACTAACTTACTAGCTTTACTAACTTTTATTATTATTGTTGTTATTATTGTTAACAATTAACTCAACTAACATTACTAACTTTTATTATTATTGTCATTAATATTAACATCTAACTTTACTAACTTTTGCTAACTTTTATAATTCATGGAAGGTTATATCTCCTATTTATTTATTTTTTTAAGTGGATGGTCAAAAAGCCCCACTTTATTTATTTATTTATTATCTTTTAATATTCCTTTATATGTTTACAAGTGTTATTTTATGCATTTTCTCTTATGTCTAAACTAAAAAAAGAAAACCTCCCCTTTACTTTACTTTATTTAATTTTCCTTTATGCCAAAATTTTACTTTACGATAAAATTTATTTCATTTATTTAATAATAAATAAAATAAATAAGTAAATAATAACTAATTATAAAATAAAAAAAAGAAGTTTTTATGTGAATAATTAACTTTCTTCATTTTTAAGGCTATCAAAAAAATCTTTTTCAAACAAAAATCCCCATCCTTCATTATTTCAAATCTTCATTATTTTGAAACATCAATTTTTATTTTTCATTTCTTTAAAAAAAATTAACCTTTTATTAAAATTATTAAAAAATTATTAAAAAATCATAATTAAATAATTCTAAAAATACAACGAAAAATCAATTCTGTTTTTTTATATATATTCTTAAAGTAATAATAATTAAAAATTCAAGAAAAATAATAAAATAAAATAAAATCCAATAAAAATTATGACTAAAATTCATTAAATAAACAATTAATAAAAAATTTAAACTCAATATCCGGATGATCCAGCAGGATCTACGGTTTGGAAAATATCAACCTTTTTAATTAAATAAAAAAGATAAAAATCCATTTTTTTGATATAGATTAAATTACATAAAGTTTCATTAAATTCCGTGTCCGGGTGACTCGGTAGAGTCCATGGTTCGGAAATAAAGCTTCCGTGTCCGGGTGACTCGGCAGAGTCCATGGTTCGGAAATATCAAAATTTATACAAATTAATTACCAAAAATCAACATTCGACTAAATAATTCAGCTAAAATTTCTAGTTTCGAAAATTAACTGAAGTTGTTTAAAAGCAAAGCAAAACAAAATTAAAATCAACTAAGGTCCCAATTTTGGGCGCTATAACAATATTGTTTTAGCGTAACCGTACTCCCGAACCCCCGAACTCTCGCAGACCATATTTTAGGTGTCCAATCGACATAGGTAAACCGATTGGTGGCGACTCCAGAAAGCCTGACGTTGCCACAGCTTGGTGACTCCACTGGGGACATGACGTTAGTGAGTCGAGCCTAGAAATTGATTTATTTTGATTTACTTTGCTTATTATATATGGATTTATATATTATATTTACTTAGATAAACATGCATAATGCATTCACAATATGAAGCTCTATACCCGAGCTTCCTCAAATCGAACACGTTCTTTCTAAGCGGAATTGGTGTTGTTGTCCTTGTGAGGCCATGGTCTCCAAGCCTTCACCGGTTTCAAAGTAGCAAAGTAGTGTATTGCCTTCTGAGACGGTTAGTCTCTGCATGGGCCCACGAAAAGCTACGACTCGAATTAATCCTTTCCTTACATAAACCCTAGAGGGTAAGGAATTGGGCTGTCACTATAATTTAGTGATGGGATTCGGGAACTATCCCTTGCCTTTTTGATAAACCACCATATGCATATAGAACTCCCCACTTAACCATAGAACTGACCACAGTATTCCTCCCATTTACCAACACCATAAGCATGTCCTTGTTATGCTATGTTGTTGCTCTACACTTTTATTTTCTTCGTGTCTTATATTTATGGTTTTAACTCATTTTTCCATAATAGTTCATGAGTTGTTAATTACTATTTAACTTATTAATAACCTTATTTTTCTTTTCTTGTACTTCTGTTTTGTGCAATTATTCTTCATGCATCAAAACCACACATCAAACCATGCTAACTTTTTGGTCTTTCTAATAATAACTAGAAGTCTTAAAGTTCCACAATAGTAGATAATCAAACTCACTCATTGCATGCATACATTACATCAATCACATACATGTAGAGTCTAATAAAAATAAATCTTACTTTAAAAAAGGTAAAATTGTACCTCAACACCGATATTCAACTCAGCTCCAAACAAGATTAATGGCAGAACAAGCCGAAGGACGTCTCATAGAAATGGAGTCCAAGATTGAAAGTATGGCAGAACAGATGGGACAATTGATGGAACTAATCAAGGGGAAAGCAACTCAAGTTCCCATCAAAGAAGCACAAGATCCCACTTATCCTCCGGGATTCACTCCGCAACGAGTCTCAGTCCAAGAAAACCTGTTTCAGGAACCAGGACCGTCTGCTAGTGTTCACCTAAAACAAGACACTGTATATAAAGAAAAGAAGCCCCCTATTTAAAGAAGATGAGGATACTAAAAAACTCAAGACCATAGAAAAGACACTTTAGGCCATTAAAGGAGGCACTGTATTTGGATTTCTTTCGGTGAACGATCTTTGCTTGATGCCAGACGTTGTGATTCCTTCAGAGTTTAAGATGCCAGACTTTGTGAAATACGTTGGAACGAGTTGTCCCATTACTCGCATTACACTATTTCTATGAAAAGTACAACCACTCTTAAAAGACGAGAAGGTGTGGATAGCACTTTTTCAAGAAAGTCCTACAAAGTCAACACTACAATGGTATCTAAGTCAAGGCCCAAAGAACATTAGAACATGGAATGATCTCGCCCAAGCTTTCATCAGAAGTTACAAGCATGTTATGGACGTGGCCCCAGATCGCCGAACTTTCCAGAATATGGAGAAGAATGAACAAGAGACCTTGAAAGAATATGCACAAAGGTGGAGAAACTTCTATGATAGAAAGAGAACTGATCACCCTGTTTATCCAAACACTAAACATACCATTTTATGAAAAACTAGTTGGGAACATTTCAAGTAGCTTTTCAAACATGGTATTATCTGAAAAAAAAATTAAATTTGGAATCAAAACAGGAAAGCTGGTCGATTTTTCAATTGGAGGATCTTTCAATGAAAGAAGCGGAGCTGTCCGAAACATCATCTCCAAGTGCTATGGTCCAATACCACTCACATTACAAGTGAAAGGACATCCTATTGAGACTATAATCTTCAAAGCTCCCTCATCAGTACCACATACCATTCATGGGAAGAAAACTACTCAAGTCGATTTAATTTTCACAAGCTACAAACCTGCTATCACCCATACTAATGGTAGCAAAGATCAAGTGGCCTTCTCTTCCAAGATGGTATGACCCAAATGCCAAATACCATATAGGCTTAATTGCGCATCTAACTGAAAATTGTGTGGCATTGAAACTCAAGGTCCAATAGTTGGTCGAGTCCAAGTTGCTAGGCCATGATGTGATTGGTAATTGAAAGTGAAGATTTCGAGCTAAAATTACATTGATTTTGGAAGGACTCCAAGTTAGATCTGACTTAACAGTTCGCACACACTTTTGAATGACAGGGAATCCTTTTACTAAACTTACATCTTTGAGAGCTTGTCAAAGTAATTTAATAGTAAAAATCTCCTAGATTTAGTCCAGAATCTAAGGTGTAGTCTTTGTTAAATGGACACCTGGTATTCTTTTTTCTGGTACAACAAAAAGATGCAATGTGTGCATTCTACCACTTTTTACTTAAAATTTCATTTTTACATCCACATATTCTACCACTCTTTACCAAAAATTCCATGTTTACATCTATCTCTCACTCTTTGCCATTACACTACCCATTATTGCCATCACATTTTACTTTGTAAAAGATACTACTCGTGGGTAAAAATGAAAGTTAAGGGAGATTTGATAGTAGTGACCTTGAAAGTGCTGCCAAATCTAGTAAGAAGGATTTCAAATGTTGCACCTCAACCCTCAAAAGGAATTCACAGTGGTTATCAACATCCTTGCAAGAAGTCCGGGGTTAGCTTCCAAAGAAGTTAGCTTTCATATTAAATGGCTTCAATGGCCTCCCAATTCTCATGAATGCTCAACACAAGAAAATGTTCTCAGTTCTCTGCAACACAAACTCCCAGAAAGAAAGAGAAATTCATCCCTTCCATCAAAAGACGACAAGGGAAAATTCAAATCCAAAATCAAAAGAGACTGAGAACAAATACGAGCAAGTAAAGCCACTAGAGTCATCTCACTTCAAGAGAGTTATCAAGTATGTCATCACCATAGCTCACACAAAAAACAAAAAAAACAAAAAAAACAAAAAAAAACAAAAAAAAAAAGGAAAAAAGAAAAGAAACGAAGCTCAAGTTAGAGCCAAAGAAAGAAAAAGAAAAAAAGTGAGCTATGGATTCTAGACTGAAAACCTGCAAAGGCGGTTTAGAAGACAAAAGCAACCCTTAAGCCAAGCGTTCATAAAGATTACGATAGTTGGGGGGCAACAGATGAGGTCCAACTTTCTAGAAAACGTGGTAAGTTTGAGGTCATCACTATTAAGTTTTTTACCATAATCAGATCTGCTCACGAGTAGTATTAAAAGACCCTTCTTTCACACCACTCAAACTTAATTTTACTCATACATAATATTTACCTCTTAATATCATTCTTATTCAGCTAAAAGACTGCAACAAAACAAAAAAAACAAACATTCAAACTTAATTTTCCTCACACCTAACAGTTACCTCTCGATATCATCCTCATTCAGCTAAAAGGCTATCATTATGAATTACGTTTCTATCTTATTGCCTTGTACAGTTTATGTCTTCGAGTTGGAAAGGGGAAGAATGACAGGATATTTTAATTTAAAAACAAAGACCGTAAGTTACTGGGTCAAGCTTTGCAAATTGATGAAAGTTTTTCTTTAAGGCGAAACCATTATTCATTAATGTGTGTAGACTTAAAAGTGAGGAGATAGCTTGAGACTTTCTTTAAGAAGATGTGGTTCTTGTAAGAGAAATTCACGATTGAGGGCCATCACAAAGGTTTGGAAATGCTCGATCTTCTTTTAAATCAAAGGCGAGATGATACCTTTTATCCACATAAACACCATATTCAGGGGGCAAAGTACTCTTTACGAAGCGTAAGAAGAGTACTGTCAACGAAGAAGCTCAATAAACAAATGGGGCAAGTCTTATCGAGCAAAACTTGAGTTTAAGAAAGAGCAATCATTCAGATTATAACATGGGGATAAGTATGTGTTAGCCTGGACACAAAAAAAAGGGGGGGGGGCACACATTGAAAGTTAAGCCTTCGATGCTATGAAATCCATGACAAGGGATGAGTACCCAAAGAGATATAAAGTATGAAGCGGGTGAACATTAAAGAAATTGAGGCCAAAATTCAAAAACAAGTTAAGGAAAGGGGATTTTGAAAAGAGTTGGGCTTTTGAGACTATGGACAAGAGCTGGAAAGCATAAAGAGATTCAATGATAGTCCAAAAAGGCAATTACAAAGACGATCCAGTAAAGCAAAGATATGAAGAACTAGATCCAAAACAAAAAAAAGAAACATCAGTTACGCATGCTCTGCATTCATGCATTTCACATCATGCATGCATGGCTTTTACATAACAGGAATCAAATGGGAAGCACATCCACGGCACAGTTATAGCAGTATAAGCTGAGATCTCAATGACATCAGCTCTTACCAGTCTATCACTGGATGCACAGCTAATACGCTGGACCCAGTCCCATCAGGGATCCAAGGATAAAGTAGACAATATTGTCAAAAGCCTGGCAATTGATTCAATAATCGAGGCTACACCTGGAAGGACAGGATTGATGCCAACTTAGCAGCATCCAAGATAAGAGATAACTGTGGTCAAAGATAAGGCAGACATCAAGAAATATTGTCGTTGAAAATTTGTCAAAAGCGGACAATGGATTCAATAATCAAGGACTGGATCGATGTCAGCTGGATGGAATATCAAAGATAAGAAATATCATTCACATCAAAATAAAGTAGGATCCACTTTTCCGGTTAAGCGGCGGATACGGTACTCCGTGACTCTCAAGTCGGTTCTCTCAATTGCCCATAATAACTGATTCTTTCCTCTCTTCTTTCTTTTACTTCCCTCTAGAAAATGGATCCTACTCTTTCTGTCTTACGAAAATATTTTCCTTCTCTCCCAATGAACATTCTCAAAAAGATCTACCAAGTTCGCTGTGAACAATTAAGAGTTTTGATGCACAAACGAATCCCTGAAGATGTGCGGTGGTTAATCAAAGCCAAGGTTCGTCTGGCAGGTGAAATCCCAGAGGCATTTGTGTCTCACATGCCTGTTATAGGCAAAAGCTCTTATGCCAAAAAGCGAAGAGCGAAAAGGTTACAAGTCTGCCATAAATGTGGACGGTGGACTTGTAATACTAAATGTCGTTCTTTAGAGATGATCTCTGATAATCGAGAAGATAAAATACGATTCATTAAGAATGGCCTGAGTAAGGACTCGTTGGATGATATCCAATTGACTCTTGAGGCGCATTCTTGTGGATCCGTGCAACATGAACTTCTCGGTTTATGGAGCATTTTTCATGAAGAACGAGACCGTTACCGTCCCGGGAATCTGACTTTAAACGACCCTGTTTGCCACCTTGTAAGAAAACTGGATGGGTAGCAAATCCTCGACTCATAGAAGGCGTTAATGCCGTTACTGGACGTAAATCAGTGGAAGATGTGAGCCACAGTCACAATTACTGTACATACAATTTGTCATACTTGGAAAAATTTGCATTTTCTTTTGACAATAATGTACTTACTCCCATAAGTATAATCGACACGTTATCCTTTCATCACTATAAATGCATGTTCTTTTTTCCGATTAAGCAGCGGATACGATACTCCGTAACTTCCAAAGTCGGTTGTTTCAAAGTCCTTTCCCTCATCCATTAAATTCTTCTCTCATCAATGGAGTCTACTCTTTCTGCCCTGCGAAAGTACTTTCCTTCCTTCCCAATAAATGTTCTTAAAAAGATTTATCAAGCTAGATGTGAAAGAATCAGAGTTTTTATACACAAGGGCATTCCTGACGATGTGCGGTGGTTAATTAAAGCTAAGGTCCGTTTGGCTGGTGAAGCTCCAGATGCATTTATGCCCCGCATGCCCGGTTTAGGTAAAAGCCGTTATGCCAAAAGGTGAAGAGCAAAGAGACTAGGCGTGTGTTATAAATGTGGGCGATGGAATTGTAATACTAAATGTCGCTCTTTAGGATACATCTCCACAAATCGTGAAGATAAAAGAAAATTCATTAAGAATGGCCTGCGTAAGGAATCTCTGGAAGATATCCGAGAGACTCTTGAAACGCATTCTTGTGGAAAAGTGCAAGGTGAAATTATCGGTTTATGAAGGACTTACCATAAAGAACGAGACCGTTACAGTCTTGGGAATGTGACTGTAAACGACCCTATTTGCCAGCTTGTAAGAAAACTGGATGGGAAGCAAATCCTTGACTCATAGAAGGCATTGAAGTCATTACTAGACATAAATCAGTGGAAGATGAGAGCCACAGTCATGATTGCTGTACATATAAGCTGTCATTTGTCTTTTCTTTTGACAATAATGTACTTGCTTCTGCAAGTGTAATTAACGCATTATCCCTTTCATCACTATAAATATGTGTTAGTTATTTCCGTTCCCTACAATCACTAATTTCTTTCTTCTCTTAAATACCTCATTCATCAATGGAGTCTTCTCTTTCCGCCCTACGAAAGTATTTTCCTTCCTTCCCAATAAATGTTCTTAAAAAGATTTATCAAGCTAGATGTGAACGATTCAGAGTATTTATGCACAAAGGCATTCCTGATAATGTGCGGTGGCTAATCGAAGCTAAGGTTCGCTCAGCTGATGAAGTTCCAGAAGCGTTCTTTCCCCGTATGCCCGGCTTTGGTAAAAGCGCTTATGCCAAAAAAAGAATAGCAAAGAGGCTAGGCGTTTGTCATAATTGTGGATGGTGGATTTGCGGCAATAAATGTCGTTCTCCAGGAGTGATCACCAGAAATCGTAATGATAGAATAAGATTCATTAAGAATGGCTTGCGTAAGGAATCTCTAGAAGATATTCGAGAGGTTCTTGAAGCGCATTCTTGCGGAATAGTGCAATTTGATATTGTTGGATTATGGATAATTCTCCAAAAAGAACGAGATCGTTATAGTCTTGGGAATCTGACTTTAAACGACCCAGTTTGCCAGTTTGTGAGAAAACTGGATGGGATGCAAATCGCCGATTCATAGAAGGCATTGAAGCCGTTACTGGATGCAAAATCAGTGGAAGACGTGGACCAAAGTCACGATTACTGTACATGCTAGCTGTCGCTTTTGAAATTATCCTCCCAATAATGTACCCACTCCTGACATGAGGTGCAGTTATGACTACTGCATATAGTTGCCACTTTTGAAATTTTCCTTCTCATCCGACAATCACGTGCCTACTCCTGACGTAAGCTATAGTCACGACTACTGTGTATGCTAGTTGCTTTTGAAATTTTCCTCCTCTTTTGACGATAATGTACCCATTCCTGACATGAGTCATAGTCACGATTAATATGTATAACTGCCACTTTTGAAAATTTTCTCCTTTTCCGAAAATAATATATCCATTCTTGAAAATAAAATTATCTCTTCATCTCTATAAATATATTCTCTTTTCTCATTCTCTCACAAGGGTAAGGATAGGAATGGAGAAAACCCCAACTCGTAAATACCGAAGTATTTGTGTATTTTCTGGGGCTTTTCCTGGAAAAGATGAAGAGTATTTAAAGGCAGCCAACCATTTGGGTAGAGTATTAGCTGAGCAAAAAATACATTTAGTTTATGGAGGAGATAGTGTCGGATTAATAGGAGGTGTAGCATCAGCAGCATCTTTAGGAGGAAGTCAAGTTTTGGGCATCATCCCTGGACCTTTGAAATTTGTTTCTGGGGGCACGATTGGAGAAGAATTAGTGGTTAAAAATTTGCAAGAGCGTGTGTTACAAATGCTTTTAAATGCTGATGCTTTTATCGCTCTACCAGGTGGTTTTGGCACATTAGGAGAAGTCTTTCAAATTGCTTCCATGGCCCAACTTAATTTGCATAAGAAACCCATTGGGCTGTTGAATGTTAACAATTTCTTTACAGGTCTGATAGCTTTTGTGGATTATGCTATGCAGAAGAATTTCATATCAAGAGTAGCACGACGAATCATAATATCCGCAACAACTGCAGAAGAATTGCTAGATAAAATGCAAGCTTTTGTTCCTGAACCAGATCCAGCAATGATTCAGATAGACTGGACACGACAGTCTTTCCCGACCAGTTTGATCCCATAATTGTCCTCTACTCACCCTGTTGAAGTATTGTGGAAGAAGAAGCGATCCGATCCGTTTTTCTTGTCCTTTAGTTTTATTATCAGAATTTTCTTTCGTGTTTCAGTTTTTCTTTTTACGGAATTTCTTTATCTTATAAGATAATTTCGTTCATGCTGATATTAAAACCATGGGACAATGCCTTTAGGTTGAAATGGCTGAGTAAAGAGTAATTTTTATTACTCTTGAGACGCATCCTATTAGATCTACTAGGCATAACATTTTGGGGTAGTTAAACTTCAACCTTATTTGGATGACATATCTCTCAATCGAATATATATTTACTGAAGGAAATATTAGATGAACCTTGGATATTGATTCCAAACATCCGTTCCCTTTACATAATTTGTCAGTGTTATTGTCATCATCAAGATTCACTCGTTTTATCGAAGCCTAATTCTTTGCACTCGCCTATTATGAAAATTCACACTTTCGAAGAAAATTATTCCAATTTCAATTGCTTTCATATAAATTTCGCTCGAGGTCCTAAGGAAAGCTCCTTAGCCTCAAAATCAATTTTCATCATCGGGGTTTTAAGGATGGAACCTTTGCCTCGAAAACAATCAATTTTCATTCAACGGTAGGACTGCTCCTATCGTCGGGGTTTTAAGGATGGAACCTTTGCCTCGAAAACAATCAATTTTCATTCAACGGTAGGACTGCTCCTATCGTCGGGGTTTTAAGGATGGAACTTTGCCTCGAAAACAATCAATTTTCATCATCGGGGTTTTAAGGATGGAACCTTTGCCTCGAAAATAATCAATTTTCATCATCGGGGTTTTAAGGATGGAACCTTTGCCTCGAAAACAATCAATTTTCGTCATCGGGGTTTTAAGGATGGAACATTTGCCTCGAAAACAATCAATTTTCATCATCGGGGTTTTAAGGATGGAACCTTTGCCTCGAAGAACAATCAATTTTCATTCAACTGTAGGACTGCTCCTATCGTCGGGGTTTTAAGGATGGAACCTTTGCCTCGAAAACAATCAATTTTCATCATCGGGGTTTTAAGGATGAAACCTTTGCCTCGAAAACAATCAATTTTCATCATCGGGGTTTTAAGGATGGAACCTTTGCCTCGAAAATAATCAATTTTCATCATCGGGGTTTTAAGGATGGAACCTTTGCCTCGAAAACAATCAATCAATCAGTCCATCTTACAACGATAGGAGCTTTCCTATCGTAGAGGTTCTGAGGACCTTTCCTTAACCTCAAACAATCAATCAATCAGTCCATCTTACAACGATAGGAGCTTTCCTATCGTAGAGGTTCTAAGGACCTTTCCTTAAACCTCAAACAATCAATCAAGCAGTCAATCTTACAACGATAGGAGCTTTCTTATCGTAGAGGTTCTAAGGACCTTTCCTTAAACCTCAAACAATCAATCAACCAGTCCATCTTACAACGATAGGAGCTTTCCTATCGTAGAGGTTCTAAGGACCTTTCCATCTTACAACGATAGGAGCTTTCCTATTGTAGAGGTTCTAAGGACCTTTCCTTAACCTCAAACAATCAATCAATCAGTCCATCTTACAACGATAGGAGCTTTCCTATCGTAGAGGTTCTAAGGATCTTTCCTTAACCTTAAACAATCAATCAATCAGTCCATCTTACAACGATAGGAGCTTTCCTATCGTAGGGGTTCTAAGGACCTTTCCTTAACCTCAAACAATCAATCAATCAGTCTATCTTACAACGATAGGAGCTTTCCTATCGTAGAGGTTCTAAGGACCTTTCCTTAAACCTTAAAACCAACCAAATCAATTTCTTTTCGACGGTAGGAAGGTTCTTATCGTAGAGGTTCTAAGGTAGGGCCCTTAACCTCGATCAATCAATCAATTTTTATTTAACGATAGGAGAGTTCCTATCGCAGAGATTCTAAGAAAGTTCCTTAATCTCAGGATTTAGGCAGCGAGAAAGTTTTCAATGCCTAGCTAAGCCAGACGAAATTTGGTAACGACTTTGCATACATCATGGGACATGAAGCATGCAAAGGGGGGCAGCTGTAGACACCCAATTTCGTCCGGCCATTAAAAAAATTTTAAAAAAAAATTAAAAAAAAAAATTATTATTATTACTAAAATTTTTTTAATTAGTTTAAAATACATTTTTTTTGTTTTTTTGAAGATTTGATTTAAAATGGTATATGTGTGTATATGTTTGAAAGAAAAAAAGAAAACTCCATAAAAATGACAAAATTAAAAAGTTTGAGGTAAAAATGACAAAATTGAGAAGTTTCAGGAAAAATTGACAAAATCTTAAAGTTCCAGGAGCATTTGGTAGTTTGTCACATCAATTTCGGGACAGCATAACCGTTCTGGCCCAAATTAACAGAAAATGACAAAATTGTCAAAATCAGAAGCTTCAGGAACTTATCCAGAGTCTGAGAGACGTAAAGGACTGAAACTGTCATTTTACCAAATTAAAAGATAAGTTTGAATTTAATTAATTTTTAATTATGAACAGTCTAGCAACTCTTCCCCTATAAATAGGGGTCCAAATCTGTGTGTTAACACAGAAAAGAAAGACAGAAAAAAATAGAAAGAAAGCTTGGAGCTCCGTTTTAGAAAAAAGAAAAAATTACAGCCCTTGTCCCTGCCCTCTCTTCTCTCTTTCCAGACGCCCAAAAACTTTTCTTTTCTTTCATTCCAGCCACCATCTTCCCCCTCCGCCGTCTTCTCCCGTTTCACTCCGTCACCGCCGTTTCTCGCCGTCCCTTTGTCGCCGTTGCTCCCCCGCCGTCGCCATCGCCCCACGCAGTCGCCGTCACCCTCCGCCGCCGTCCGCCGTCGCGACCCTCGCCCGCCGCCCGTTTCTCTTCCTCCTCCGGCCGTCCTCCCTTTTTCCTTCCTCCTCCTGCCACCTCCGCCGTGCTCCCGCGCTGCCGTCGCCCTGCCCCGCCGCCGTCGCCTCGCCGCCCCTTCGCCTGGCCCGCCGTCGCCCCCAGCAGCCCCACCCCCCTGCCCCTGCGCCCGCGTCGCGTTTTCTTTCCTGAGAATTCAAATTTTAACTTTAAGGGTAAAACTCCCTTTTAGTCCTCCATCTTTTCAATTACTTTCACTTTGGTCACTAACTTTTTATTTTATTCTTGCAGAGAATTAATTACTAACTTTCCTTTTATATTTTACTTGTTTATTATTATTATCATTATTAACTTTTATTACTGTTGTTATTAACTTACTAACTTACTAACCTTACTAGTCTTTTATTATTGTTATAATTGTTATTAACTCACTAACTTACTAACCTTACTAACCTTTCTTTTATTGTTATTATTGTTATTAACTCACTAACTTACTAACTTTACTAACCTTTTATTATTATTATTGTTACTAATTTACTAACCTTTTATTATTGTTATTATCATTATTAACTTACTAACTTACTAACTTACTAACTTTACTAACTTTTATTATTATTGTTGTTGTTATTGTTAACATTTAACTCAACTAACATTACTAACTTTTATTATTATTGTCATTAATATTAACATCTAACTTTACTAACTTTTGCTAACTTTTATAATTCATGGAAGGTTATACCTCCTCTTTATTTATTTTTTTAAGTGGATGGTCAAAAAGCCCCACTTTATTTATTTATTTATTATCTTTTAATATTCCTTTATATGTTTACAAGTGTTATTTTATGCATTTTTTTTTATGTCTAAACTAAAAAAAGAAAACCTCCCCTTTACTTTACTTTATTTAATTTTCCTTTATGCCAAAATTTTACTTTATGATAAAATTTATTTCACTTATTTAATAATAAATAAAATAAATAAGTAAATAATAACTAATTATAAAATAAAAAAAGAAGTTTTTATGTGAATAATTAACTTTCTTCATTTTTAAGGCTATCAAAAAAATCTTTTTCAAACAAAAATCCCCATCCTTCATTATTTCAAATCTTCATTATTTTGAAACATCAATTTTTATTTTTCATTTCTTTAAAAAAATTAACCTTTTATTAAAATTATTAAAAAATCATAATTAAATAATTCTAAAAATACAACAAAAAATCAATTCTATTTTTTTTAAAATATATTTTTAAAGTAATAATAATTAAAAATTCAAGAAAAATAATAAAATAAAATAAAATCCAATAAAAATTATGACTAAAATTCATTAAATAAACAATTAATAAAAAATTTAAACTCCATATCCGGATGATCCGGCAGGATCTACGGTTTGGAAAATATCAACCTTTTTAATTAAATAAAAATTAAATAAAAAAGATAAAAATCCATTTTTTTGATATAGATTAAATTACATAAAGTTTCATTAAATTCCATGTTCGGGTGACTCGGTAGAGTCCATGGTTCGGAAATAAAGCTTCTGTGTCCGGGTGACTCGGCAGAGTCCATGGTTCGAAAATATCAAAATTTATACAAATTAATTACCAAAAATCCACATTCGACTAAATAATTCAGCTAAAATTTCTAGTTTCGAAAATTAACTGAAGTTGTTTAAAAGCAAAGCAAAACAAAATTAAAATCAACTAAGGTCCCAATTTTGGGCGCTATAACAATATTGTTTTAGCGTAACCGTACTCCCGAACCCCTGAACTCTCGCAGACCATATTTTAGGTGTCCAATCGACCTAGGTAAACCGATTGGTGGCGACTCCAAAAAACCTGACGTTGCCACAGCTATACTTCAAATTAATTAATGTCATCAACATTTGGGCTAGGAAAACATAAATTCTGACCCCAAGGTGAATGCAATATATAATAAGACAATGAAATGTTGCAAATCAAAATCAGTAGATCATATAGGTATATATATATCCACGCTCTAAATCCACCACAAGATTGTCTCTTCACTTTCTCCAAATGATCGTAGAAATAAAAGAGAAGAAACAATATTTAACTAATCAAAGCTTAATCTATTGACAAGGAGCAGGCACAACCCAAATGCCAGAAACTAGACATGTATAAAGATCATCATCCTTATGAACCATTCTAGTATCTAGGAAAGAATATTGCATGCCCGACCCTAACCTGCGGAGAAGGCAGTCACCGTGAAAAGTATAGTTAATCGTATGGCCAGCAAAGCGAAGACCATAGTAGTAAATGCTACCAGCTAGTGGTTGCTTTGGCCCCGCGGCTGTGACTGCAACCGAGGACAACCCTCCCCCACCAAGGAACAAAACTTGATCACCAAGACTGTGTTTCTCCTCCCAAACATCCTCCAACACATCGAACTTAACAGCTTTGAAACGGTCGCCTGCATCCTTGTACACAAACAACAACTCACCCTCTCATGATTTGACCATGTGAGCGAAGCGGCCATTAATGGAGGAATTATGGGCAACGAAGGACCAGAGATCAAGCCGTTCGCCCCAAGCACCATCTCGAGTGTTGAAGCAACCAATTAGAATCATGCTTTTAAAGAGAATATACAAAACCCCCTTCATGTACAACACCTCTACAGGCTTCCAAATATTTGGAGTAGCGTATGCTATTGTGACGTGCTCCCAGCAACCCTCACCAATTGTGTACCAACCTATCTTCAACTTATTTTTCAGGGGCTCTCCTACTGTATATACCCGGCATCCCGGGGATGCCGGTGGAGATGTGAGGGTTGCAACTTCTGAAGGCATACCGACACAGGGACGGAGATGGATAACTTCTCCGGAGAAGGCAGATACCAAGGACAGACGGTAACCATCTCCGAGCAGAAGCCAACCGAACTTGGACTCCATAACCTGGAGGTGGATTAGCTTGTCTGCGAGCGACGGTCGAAGGTCCAACTCGCGAGGCGGTTTCCACTGTTTGAGAATTGTTGATTCGTGGAGTCGCAGTGCGTCGGGGGTGGAATTGGTGTCATATAGAGCGAAAGACCAGGGTAGTTCTTGGGTAGGACAGAGGTCGAGACGGCGGATGAGCCGGCGCCACCTCTTGCAAACTGCACCGAAACGAAGTCGATCAGGGACGCTGAGCCTCTCAATAATACCCCTCCATAAGTCGTCAGTAAGATAATCATCAAAAGCACTTGCATCATAATCAGACTTGGTCGTCGTCGTTATCTTCTTCTTCTTCTTCTTCTTCATCTTCATCATCTTCTTCACAACCATCGATTCTATTTGTATAACAGAACTGAATTGATCTATATATACACACACACGACATGGCATAAAAAACCCAATGTAAAATAAAAGCAAATAGAAAATTTGAGAGTAGTAGTTTAGTACTGTTTCGGGAGCAGACAACGTACCGTCTTGGGGGCTTCCAAGGAACAAGTATCCTCTGCGAAACGCAATGGCGGCGAGAGGGAGGAAGCCGACGCTGGATAACCAGAAGAATTGGGAAGTAAATCACTACTAAAAAATCATGATTTTTCAACTGTTTTATTACCAATGGCTTAGCCGTTGATAATTTCCAACGTGTAGAACTGTTGGTAAGAAATTTCCAACGTGCACGCGTTGGTGGCAATTTTTTTTTTTGTTGTGTTTTTAACGGTTATCACCGTTGGAAAATCTTCCTACTGTGACGCGTTGGTAACAGGTAAGTGGCAATTGGGCCCATTTAAAACACAGCGTTTCACTTAATGAATTACCAACAGCTAGCCGTTGGTAATCAGATTTTAAATGTCATCTTCTTCCTCTTCTCGGCCAGTCGTAACAGTTCCTTTGTTTTTTCCCTCTCGAGTGCAGCCGCCGGCCTTGGTACGATCTCCTCTGATTTGCGTCTTCGCCGGCCGATTTGAGAAGTTCTTCTCCCCATTTGGTAGATCTACTGGTAATTAATCTTGTTTGGAATTATTTTTACTGTTATTTGTCATTTTGAAGTAAATAGTATAAATATTGAATTTCTTTGCTTCGATTTTGCAGTTTAAGCTCCGTTCTTTGGTTCCACAGCTGGGCATTGCCAATCCAACGTGGAAATAGTTGTAACAGGTAAATTTTTTTTTTTTAAGTATATATCCGAATATTTTAGCGATTTTGTACGAATAAAATGTGTTTTTTTTATGTATTTTGTCATTAAAATTTATGTATGGTGATTGTTGAAGGCATTGGTCTGGGTATTTGAGTTTGGTTATTGCCAATTGATTTGTGTTAATTTTTTTAATTTTTAGGTAATTTTATTTATGGAAAATGTGTTATGAAATTGATTTATGGTATTTAATTATGCTTAATATAGTTAGTTTCATTTTTCATATAGATTGTTGTATGAATTGATTGTCTCAATCTTTTTTCTATAGGAATTGGTTGACTTAAGCTTTAGTTTGATTGATTCATTTAATTAGTCTTGAGTAATAATGGCAATAATAACATAATAAAAATAATAATAAGAGTAATAATGGCTAAATAATAATAATGGCTATAATAATAATAATAATTATAATAATAATAATAATAAGAATAATATATTGAAATGGTAATAATAATAAGAGTAATATTGATTCGGTTGCTACAAGAACTGACTTAGTAGATTAACAACATGTATAATGTCTGGTCTTGTAATAGTAACAAAAATTAGCTTTCCAATTAATCTTCAAAACTAGCCTAGAATAGAAAGAAGTTTTCCTTCCTTACAACCAAGTGAATTTTGTTACTTAATTAGGAAAGATGTTGGTTTGCACCTAAACATCCAAGCTTTCTTGAGAATATCAATTGCATACTTCCTCTAAGAAAGGGAAATACCATTTGGTGATCGAGGAACTTTGAGACCACGGAAGTATTTGAGCTTTCTAACATCTTTGATATGACAGTGTTGATGCAAATACACTTTCAACTTGTTAATATATATTATGTTTCATGTCCTGCAATTATCAAATCATCCACGTAAAGTCTTCTCTCTTGACTACTACCAGCCTAGATAGCCCATCAATTCAAAACAGTTATGATGAGGGGCGAATGAAGGATTTCAACTAAAGGGTAAAATTTAGGAATTTCTAATATAAAAACTATGTATAAAAATAAATTTACTCAAATTACAGAAAAGTATACTAAAATTATAATTTGAGCCTTTACGACTAAAAACATTGAAATTTACTAAGTTAAATCTGCAATAATTTTAGTACGAAATCAACTAAAATGAATAATAAAAAAAGATAAAGAAATAAAAAATTGAAACAATTACTCTGTAAATTAGGTAATAGACCACGTGGGTAATACAAAAGTTATAATTGCAAGTTCTAACTTGCAAAAATTGTAGTGATGGTGGTGGAACTCTCTCTCTCTCTCGCTCTCTCTATCTCTCTTTCTTTCTTTTTTGGTAGACCGTAGTAGTATGGAATTGAAACTATTTGGATGAACAAAAAAAATCACCTTCAAAGCCACCAGATAAAATCAATAAACATACAAGGCAAAAAATTTCAAACAAAAAAAAGCAAAAATTGCTACCTGATATTTTGTAACTCTCTAATGCTGCAAGCTCTTATTTTTTTCATTATTGTGTGTGACCTCTCTATCTAGACTTCTCACACCAAAAAAATGAAGTCATTACTGTTAATGACCATCATGAGCGCACTTATTTGTACAAAAGTGAGTTTGCAAAGAGATATGACAACTTGTCATTGGATGCAAAAAACAAAAAATGATTGCCCAATATATAAGAAATTGCTTTTAGTATGCATGCTTAATTTTTCTACAACAAGTATACATGCATGTAGCCTTGGCAGTGTTCTTTATTTAGTAGTAATGAGGTATGGAAGAAAATAAAACATTAAAAAAAAAAACCAACGCATTAAACAAAAACACTATTCTTGTGAGACTTAGGGTCTAATATCAGAAACGAAAATAATATAGGGACTCGAAATGTGTTTCACAAAAAAGAAAAGTTAAAGTAGGCGAATAGCGAAATCGACAATCGAAAAGATATTTTCATTCGAAAATGTGACCAACCTTCCAAAACAAGCAACCTAACCCAACAATAAAAAAGAACAAAAGGAAAGGACATGCAACAGAGCGGGTCACAACCCAGCCCAACACCGAAGTACAAAATCATTTCTAAGATCTTGGTTTGATACTCGTTCACTAATAAATAATGACCACTGAAGAGGAGGAGTCACCGTCCTTTGACAAAATAATGCTAGCCTGATTGAACCAAACATGACTTGAACTCAAACCTAATCCTAACCCTAACCTTTACCTTAGACCCTAAATCTAAACTTAAACCCAAGACCCTAATCCTAAACTTTAAAACCCTAAAGACAAAATCTAACCTAAACTATAAGTCTATAATCCTAACAGTATAAACCCTATACCTAAATCTAAACTCTAATAGACATAAACTTAGACCCTAATCTTAACACTAATTTTAAGTTTACCATAAACCCTAAATAAAAAATCTGAACCCTAATCCCCATAAACCCAAGACTCTAACTTTAACCTTAACCTTAACTATAAACTCTTAATCCAAATCATAAACCCTCAAACTCTAACCTTAAAACCCTAAAGCATAAAGTATTAACGCACAGTTTTAACCCTCATCCTAAACATTAACTTTCTTTATTCATTACCTTTTAAACTTAGTAAAGCCTATATGTAATAAAATATAATGAAGAAATTTTTTAATTTAAATACTAAGAACAATAAGAATAATAAGAACAATAAGAACAATAATTACGTACGTTAATCATAAGAACAATAAGATTGAGAATAAATTTTGTTTATCTCACAATTTTTTAAGTTACTTACGTAAACATTAATGAACTTTTGTTATTTTTATTAACTCAATATTAAACTTTACTACGTATATCATTTAATAGATTGAGGTGTTTATGATTACGAACAGATTTTGTTTGTAATGGAATCCGCCCGTAGTTGGATGTACAGTAACCGTTTCTTGCCTAGCCGAACCGGTTACACACAATAGTGGGAGTCCGGGGTCGATGAATTTATATCATTTGCTGTCTCTCACCCTGAAACTATAAGTGGGTTATGCATTCGCTGTCCTTGTCGGAAATGTAAGAATTTGCGGTTTAAACAGTCTGATGAGGTCAGAGTTCATCTGTACAAATGGGGGTTTAAGCCTTTTTACTTGAATTGGACCGCTCATGGTAAGCCATTTAATGAAGCATCAGATACTGATCCGGGTGTGGGTGGGTTTGATCAGTTTGACCAGGGGTGTTCGATGAATCCATCTGAAAGGATGGTATTAGATGCCGTTGCCCCTAGTTACTCACAAATTCCGAAAGACAATGTTGCAGAGCCGAATGAAAATGCAAAATTTTTTTTTAATCTTTTGAATTCAGCATCAACTCCTTTATGGGATGGGTGCGAAAATCATTCTGAGTTATCTGCTGCTTTCCGTCTTCTCAACCTTAAGTCTAAGTATCACATGTCACGAGGATGTTTTAATGGCATTGCCCAACTGATGAAGAATACTCAACCAACAGATAGTAAAATGCCATCAAATTGGTATGAAACTAAGAAATTAGTTTCCCAGTTGGGTCTGTCTCACGAGAAGATTGACGTCTGTGTGAATGATTATATGTTGTTCTGGAAAGATGACAGTAGTGTGCGTATTTGTAAGTACTATGAAGCTGAGAGATATAAGCCAAAAAAGGGAAGTCGTGGTAAAGATCGACCGAGAAAAACCATGAATTATTTACCACTAAGCCCTTGTCTGCATCGCTTATTTGCGTCATTGGCAACAGCTGAGCAGATGAGGTGGCATAAGGAGCAAACACAGGTCCCAGGTGTTATAAAACATCCATCAGATGGTGAAGCTTGGAAACATTTTGATCAGACCTACCCATGGTTTGCTTCGGAAGCAGGAAATGTCAGATTGGGGTTGTGTGCCGATGGATTTACACCTTTTGGACCATCTGGGAAACAATACTCTTGTTGGCCTGTGATCGTTACTCCGTATAATTTGCCCCATTGGATGTGCATGAAAAAACCCTATATGTTCCTTTCGTTGCTGATTCCAGGTCCACGTAGCCCAAATCATAAGATTGATGTTTATCTACAACCTCTAATAGAAGAGCTTCGGCATCTGTGGTTTGATGGCGTTGAAACATGGGATGTGTCATTAAAACAAAATTTTATTCTACGAGCAGCATTAATGTGGACCATAAATGACTTTCCGGCTTATGGCATGCTATCAAGGTGGATGACACATGGGCAATTGTCTTGTCCTATACGTATGGGCGAAAGTAAGGCATTTCAACTTAAGTATGGCGGAAAAATTTCATTTTTCGATTGTCATGGCAATTCCTTGCCCGGAACCACCCATATAGAAGGAATTGTACTTGCTTTAAGAAAGAAAAATCAGAGAAGTCATTGCCTCCTCCACGGTTATCAGGTGAAGATATATTTGAAAGAATCTCATGGATACCATCAGTTGGTAACGATGGGCCACAACATCGCCCGTTCGATTATGGGAAATCACATAATTGGACGAAGCGAAGCATTTTCTGGGAGTTACCATATTGGGCCATGAACTTAATACGACATAATCTTGATGTTATGCATATTGAGAAGAACGTGTTTTGAGAATATATGGAATACTGTGATGGATGTTAAGAACAAAACGAAAGATAATGTGAAAGCACGGAAAGACCTGGAAATTTATAATTTATTGTAATCGGCCGGAGTTAAACATGGTTTCACTTGATGATGGTCGTTCGTTCAAACCAAAGGCGAGGTTCACATTTGATGTTAACCAAAGGCAAGATGTGATCGCTTGGGTAAAATCTTTACGACTCCCTGATGGATATGCCTCGAATCTTGGGAGATGTGTTGATACAGCTGGTTGCAATATGTATGGCATGAAGAGTCATGATTGCCATGTTATGATGCAAAGGCTTCTCCCCATTGCCCTTGAAGCGCTACCCGATAATATTTGGAAGCCATTAACGGAGTTAAGCCTATTCTTTAGAGACTTGTGCTCTCCAGAGCTGCATGAAAATCACTTGTTTGCGTTGGAGGCCAATATTCCAATTATAATTTGTAAGCTTGAAAGAATTTTTCCTCCAGGGTTTTTTGATGTCATGGAGCATCTCCCAGTTCACTTGCCATTTGAAGCAAGGGTTGGAGGACCTGTTCAGTATCGATGGATGTATAAATTTGAGCGGTGCATGCATGACCTAAAAATGAAGGTTTCTAATACTGCTCATGTTGAAGGATCGATATGTGAAGCATACCTTATAGAGGAGACTTCCATCTTTTGCTCTCATTACTTTGAATCCCATGTTCCCTCCATGATGAACTGAGTACCGAAAAATGATGATGATGGTTCTGTCCCATGTAATGGTGACTTGTGGTCCATATTCACCTTTCTGGGACGTCCATATGGTGCATGCCAATATAGATTCTTCACGGACGATGAACTCAGACTTGCAACCATATACGTTCTTGTAAACTGTGCTGAGATCAGGCCATATCTAAAGTAAGTCATCGTTCATGAAAAGGCATTCCAACTTTGATTATGTTGAAATTCAGGACTACTCATAAACCAAGACTAACATATTTTCATTGTTTCTGTTATTGGCCACAGTATGTTTATGGACATGGTCAGGGAAACTACACCCGAGATAACAATGTCTGAGATGGACATACACATTGAAAACAATTTCTCAACCTGGCTCTGACACTATGTACGTGTGCTTTTAGTCAGTATGTATTGCAATATGTTAAGTTATAAAAGTCTCCATATATATTGTCCTAAATTGAAAATTTTTTACATAGGTTGATCACCCAGGTAACAATATTGTCGATAACATCTTGTGGGATGTTGCATGTGGGCCCTCACGTCGGGTTCAGACATGGCTGGTTTATTTCACAAATGGGTACAAGTTTCACATAAGTGAATAAGGGAAGGACAAATCAACATTTAATAGTGGAGTCTACATACGCAGCACGAGTGCAAGTGAAGTTGAATGTGATTTTTATGGTATATTAGAAGAAGTCATTCAACTCGAATATCCGGGCTTTCCACATAAGAATGTTGTCTTGTTTAGGTGCAACTGGTTTGACCCAACACCTGAACGTGGAACTCGAATGCATAAACAGTTTAGGTTAGTTGAGATCCGGAATAGCCGCAGATATCAGAAGTTTGATCCCTTCATTCTAGCATCACAGGCTGACCAAGGTTACTACACACAATATCCGAGTAAGTCACGTGAAAGAAACGGGTGGTCAACTGTTATGAAGATAAAACCTCGATGGATAATACAGTATGCAATTCTGGACAAGGATGACGTGCATCAAGACAATGGATCCGTGAATTGTCAAAGAATTGAAGATGACCCAATTGAGGAGTTAGCTGACCCGGGTGTCGGTGATGATATTGAAGAAGATGTACTTGAGGAGGGGGGATCTAATGGCGAGACAGAGGATGAGGAGGAGTTTATATCCGATGACAGTGACACTGAAGAGTCTGAGGAGTTTGACGAGAATGGAAGCAGTGGGTTGAATGAATGATTAGATAACATGTACTAGGAATAATGATAACCTGTCATTTCTAATGTGTAGAAAATATTTGGTAAATTTATGTACCTCTAATACTCCACAATATATGTCAGTCAATATATGTTATGTTTAATTTACCTACTTAGCTAATAATAAATGCAGATGCCTCGTAAAGGGGATAACACCTATAAACGCCGACCTGGGAAAAGACCATTTGCGCAGTTTAAGAAGGTAATGGAGCCAATACTTAATGAACGACATAGGATGGGTTCTTCAGCCCGGGCACAAGAGGATGTCGGTGTAGAGACGCAGGACACAACAGTGCCAGCGACGCACGTCCATTCACATGAGCACTGATCTGACGGCGGTGGAGGCACGCCATCTGGACATGGATCTGGTGCGCGCCACGTGAGGCACCCCATAGTGACGACTCATCCCTCAGATGATGATATACATATTGATGATATCCCATCATCGATGTCACAGACAGCAGGCCGACCGCGGATGAGGATATCCCCACATGGTAACACGTAAGTGATAAATACCAGACACACGTTTTAATAATAGTAAGAGTAATTACTTTACATGGAATCATCAACAAGGCAGTAACTAACAATTTGAACGTCGCAGATTCATTCCAGCTGCAACGACACGGTTAATGACACCATGTTTCACCACACATTTCAAACCCTATTCTAATTGGTCCTCCATCTCTCCATCAGACCTGCAGCAATGGTAGCGTGTTTTTGAGGTATAACAATAATATTACTATGATAATGATGTAACAATGTTATAAGATTAAGAATTGTTTTTTTCCATGCTAATAGTTTAAACATATTAACCTGTTAGAGGAGCTGTGAGTGGGATCCGATACACCTCATTATGGTGTATCGGGTGTAGAATATCCTGGGAGCATAGCATTACAGAAGCATGATGTCAGAAATTCGACGTGTGAAAGATCCTGTTAAACGTCGAGCGAAGGCAAACTTTATGTCAGATGCTGCATATGCGGAAATGGAGGCATATTGGGCGAGTCCAGAGTTCATTCAGAAGTCCACTAGGTTCAAGGCAATGTGAGCAACAGTGACTGACGAGGATTGACAGTCTAGCTCTTGTAGCGCGACATATGCATAAGGATCTATCTCGATGTCTGCACATCGAGAGCAAATGGTATGTATCTCGGTAATGTTCTTTCAAACTACATTTAAGATACTAATGAAATTAAATTACATATTAATGTTACGTTTCATTCAATTAGAGAGAGAGAGATCCTGAGAAGAAGGACTCTGGCTTATTTAAAGTCCTTCAAGCAACACATAAAATGAAGAATAGGAAATATGTTAGTAAGCGCTGTGAAGAAGTTGCTGTAAGTATTATAACTGTTTGTTCACAGAATATTCTTAAGAAACTTACCATGTTTTATAAATAATGACTGGCTCAAATGTATTTTATTATGTTTCTATAGACTCGTATCAGTGCAGAGATTGAGGAGCAAACACAACAAGAGGATGGAATAGAGGCAATTGATGAACTAGCAATCATTAGTACTGCATCTGGCGGTAGAAGGAGAGGCCGTGTATTTGGATTAGGATTTGAGCAGTGTGTTATACCGGGACGCCGACAGCCAGGTGCCATCCCGTCTATCGACATCACACAGACACTGCAATTCAACGAGCAAGTACAGAAGATGATGGCGGAGGAGAATGCGTGAAGGGATGCGGAGTACGAGAGGAAGCTCGAGAGAATTAAGAGGAGACAGATAGTAGAGATGGAGGCTCAGAGAGCCGCATTGGAGGCAAACCGGGCTCAGTTGGAGATTATTTGTCGTTCGCTAAACTTTCCGTGCCCGCTGGCTCAACCAGTTCCACAGTATCCTAATGACTCGGACTCGGAGGATGAGGAGATAGTCGGGACTCCGTGATGGGCGTCATCAACAGGTAAGCGCATTTCCAAAGTTCTTGTGTTATCAGACTTACATAATAATTTTTAGACCTAATTAAGACTCAGTTGAAATTACTGAAATGTGTAATCCGTTGAATGTTGTATGCTTTCTTCCAGACATATATGTTCTTGTTTTAATTATGCTGTATTTGAGAATATTTTATTTTAATTACGTTTGCATAGCTGTGTAATGTTTATTACTGAGTAAAGCTGGGGGAACTTTTAAATTGGTATGTTAATTTTGAATGTGTATTCAAACTGGGAAAAATACGAAACAACCGAAACCTGGAACATTTAATATACATTACCAACGTGCAAACGGGGAACTTACCAACTTGCGCGCGTTGGTAATTACCGACTATCATCCTGTTACCAACGCGTATGCAAGTTGGTAATTACCAACGGCTTCATAACAACTCCCTTACCAACTGATGTAACTTAGTAACTACCAACGCGGGTTCCTACCGACTATCACGACAGTTGATAATTACCAACTGTCGCCAGTTCATGACCGTTGGTAATTACCAACGTGAATTTTGCCAACGTGTATACGTGAGAATTTACCAACGTATTATTAATTGCACGTTGGAAAAAAATTTTTCCAACGTATCGAATACCAACTGCCATTTACCAACGGTTGCGTGTTGATAAATGGCAGTTGGTAAAGTCCTATATTTTAGTAGTGAATTAAAAAAACATAACGTGTGTATATATCACACAATTTAAGCTCCAACCTAAAATACGAAAAACGCCCAATTTAATAAGGATTGGACTTCGGGTTGAAGTTTGCATAAAAAGCCACTAACAATTTGGGTTGGCCTAATGGTTAGTTTAATATTTGTTTTACCACTTATATCTATATATATTTATAATTCAATACTACTATATTTATAGCATAGAATAGGTCTACCACATCAAATTTCTACTCCTCTAATATTGGAGATATATATGACATATATTAAATATAGGATAAATTTCATTTATGGTCCTTAACCTTATCGTGTTGTCCTAAATAGGTCCCTAATCTTCATTTTGTCATATTAAAGTCCCCAACCTCCCTATTTCTGTTTTCAATTATAGTCCTTTCGTCATTTTTATGATTAACTTTGACAGAATTTTTGTAACAAATGCCAACATTGATCTTACATTTTTTTATTCCTACTCAAATAACCCTCAAACTAATAAATTTATCACTACAACTATCACCATATCGTTGTGAGGAACAATGAGATCGAGCATAGATCTCTGCATCTTGCAACAATCTTTTGGTTCAGGAAATGGTTTCGAGATTATCTATTCTAGGGAAGAATCAAACTTTGACTATCTTCGCAGCTTTGACCACTGGATTTTCCCTCGTGATCGCTTCGTGTCTAACTACTTTGTAATCGTAACTGCAATCGTGTTGATTGGAGTACCGGTGATCAGTGCAAAAAAGTTCACCGCAACGGCAATGGAACCCGATCAACCCCACACGCTTCCTACAACCGAAGCATCTACTCACGAATTTCTTCTCCGCAGCAGGTGCCACACTGGTCTCCAATTGATCGGAAGCCAACCACTTGCTGCTCGATGTCATCGTGGCTATGGTAGCTACGGTAGTAGCAACCGCATTAAATTGAGCCTCCAAGGAGCTAGAGAAGATAGATCTAAGCGACGACTCGCTGGAGAACTTCATGATTGAGGGTCCAGCAGAAGGAGCAGCAGCGGTGGTCGTAGGAGACGAGGAGGGGCCGGCGATGGAGGCGTTGAAACATTTCTGGCACATGTTGTTGGTGGCGAGAGGAGATGGTGGTTGTAATCATAAATTTATTAACTTGAAGGTTATTTGAGTGGGAATAAAAAAAATGTAAGACTAATGTTGGCATTTGTTACAAAGATTTTGTCAAAGTTAACCATAAAAATGACGGAAGGATTAAGATTAAGACAAAAATAAGGAGATTGGGGACTTTAATAGGAAAAAATGAAGGTTAGGGACTTGTTTAGGACAACGCGATAAGGTTAGAAACCATAAATGAAATTTACCCATTAAATATATATAAACTTGAAATACAAAGAAAATGAGAGATATATACAAATCATGTAAGTATATATAGGAATCAAGTCACAAAACTATTACTTATATATTCAATTGCCTAAACGAGTTCAGTTATTGATCCTAAAAACATATATGAATGCGTGCAAATGCACTTTTCACTAAAATTGAATATATATACAAATCAAATACAAATATCTATGAGTCTGATATACAAAGAAAGAGATACAATTAAAAAAATAGTTAGAAGTGTATGCAAATCTGGGAGCCTATGCAGAAATGAAATCCTAAACATTATTACTGATATATGTAGTTGTGCTTATAACTTCAAGCTGTCAAATATTTTTATATGCGCATTATTTCATAATTTATGCACATAATCTGTCTTATACGGACATAAAATTTTTATTTTTATTACTCAAATGAAATTTGTATTTTTCAAATTAAATAAATATAAGACATTTGATTAGTAGTAACATGAAACAAGGTTAGGGATATGGACAAATTGGATGACAGATATACACCAGTTCTACCCTTAATCTTAAAAATAAGTATGAACAACATTAAAACGTTTCTCTAAAAAATTAGAGATGTAATAAATAAAAAAACTAATCTCTATATTTGGTACGAGGCAAATGCATATTGAATTTTAATTTTATTTTTCCTCAATTTATTCAAATTTCCATTTGCTTAACTTTTTTTTCCCTTTTATTGCTTATTTATAATTTTTACATTTTTCCTATTTTAGATTTCTGGCCAAACTTCCATTTTCCTACACACTCACACGTAGAGACATATAAACTTGTATGTACATGTGAGTAAAATTTTATATATAAATACTAATATATATGACAGGATTTGTACAAATGAGTTTATTCTTTTGTACATGATATACTATTGTGTTTATGAACAAAATCTAACAGACATAGGTACAAAAACTTGCACAAAATTAGCAAAAGACACAAACATAGAGGATTAGACTACAATAAACCAAAAAAAAAAACCTTTCAACTCTCTCGTTGCCAATATGGCATCACTGGTGGCTGGTGACCCTGGGAACGGCATCGTAGGGCAGGATTGGATGGTAGCTGTGATAGGCGGTTGATGGTAGCAGTTCTAGCTGGACAAAGTGCTGGTTCGTTTGGTGGCGGCATATGGGTCACAACCTTCTCTTCTCTCTTTCCTCATTGGTGTCATTGGTGGCTGGTAATGCTCGGGAACAGTGAGGTAGGACATCGACAATGGGATAAGGCAACTGACAGTGGTGGATTTGGCTAGATGTTGTGGTGGTTTGTTGGGTGGTGGGCTCATGGGTCTCATCGGTAGATTCAGAATTTTTGCAAAAAGGGTTTGTGTGTGTGTTCATGTGTGCGTGTCTATGTTGCTAATATTATGTGATGAAACTTATAAATCTGCATACATAACATAAAGATTGAAAAATATTCTGCATTTGTTTTTTCTGCATTTAGTTGACTTGTTTCAATGAAATATAGAGAAGATGAACAAGATATTCATTTAATTTGCATAAAATATAAAAGACAAAAGTTCCCTTTTAATTAGCCCATAAACTTATACATTCCGTCTCACTTGGCTCATTGACTTTATCCCGTATCCAACTAGCACCTTATTTTTTTCATATATTTGAAAAGTAAAAAGTGTGACACAAAAAAACTTCTAAACCTAGATGGCAAAATATATAAAAGTTCAAAGACCAACATAGGATTTATATATGTCATTCAATTTTTGGTGAAGAGAAAAGACTGACATATATTTTTATCTTTATTAAGGTGAAATGGACATTCTTTTGCTATAATAGATATTATAAAAATTGTGGGATCTACTAAAAAATTAAAGAAGTTCAGTTATTAAATTATGTACCTTAATTAATTAATATTTTTCTAGAAAAATGGGTCAATTAATTGGCCCATATTTTTCATGTAGATATGCCACTTATGGGTCTCAATAATTTTCACCTCCCTCTTCTCTGTTCATGTGGTATCAACGGTGGCTGACAATGCTTAGGAACGGTGACGCGGGGCGAGGTGGACGACGGCGGCGGCAAGACATGCCCGTACGGTAGTGAAGCTGGTTCGACGCTATGTTGGTCGATGGGCAGAAGGAAGCTCTTGGAATTATCACTTTCAAGGACAAAACGGGTTACCCATGGGACGAGAAGCATATCACATTCTTCCATAATGTGGTATTTGTGTTCGTTGTTTATCGAGAAACCAGAGGAGGCAAATTTTATGTTTTCAAATTCGCCCCTAAAAAAAATATGTAGAGGCAATTTTTGCTCAAAGATTATAATTAAAGCTGTTCGAAATGAATTCTGGGTTTAGGTTGTTTCTTTATTCCTCTTCTAAGTTGAAAAGTGCTTTTTCCATATCCTATGTCATGAAACGCATTTACGGTTTCCTCGGTGTCTCAAGTTTCTTCTACTTTGTCAACAAAAATAAAGACCCAACAATTGAAGTCCAAGCAACCCATATATATGAGCATCTGCAGAAGCTGAGCTTTGCCTCTGATTCTTTTCCAAGTGGTGGTTCAAAAGGTTGATTTTTGATTCGTGAGTCTCTGTTGATTTTGAAGGTTAGCGTTTTGCTTCAGCGTTGTAAGAGCCAACACGGGGTGGTCCAACCGGTTTACCTGATTAAACTACAAGACTAACCACAAAATGAATGAAAAACACAACGTGATACAACTGAATGATTAGGGTTGAGAAAATGGCAAAATGGGTGCGGAGGCAAATCTAACCTTCCTTTGAATTAAGCCTTGAAGAAGACATATAAAACCCTTAGGAGGGTTAAACTTTCAAGCACTACACTTGAGGACCTCAATCAAGAAGTCTTGAGCATCGAATAAATGCTCCTTAGTTCCTACGAGTTTTTCTTTCATTCGCGCGTTGCAACGGTCCATTCTATAATGGTATTTAATGTAAATATAACAAAATAATCATTCAATAATAAATTTTAAGGACAAATAAATGAAATATTAGAGCTCTAGCAATTAAAAATGAATTTAACCATTGATAAAAAAATACTTTCCCATGAAAATGGAAGAACTATGATAGAAAAAATTGTCTTAGAAGATAGCGACCAAAGTTTTCTCTTAGAAGATAGAAATAATATTCCTAAAAAAAGTAATATTTAAGCATTTACACAAAAATCAATGTGAAGTTTGGGATTAATAAAGCAAATAAAAAGACTATAGGTATTAAGTTTAACATTAATTGACTTAATAAATGGGTAGAAATAAAAAAGAATAAAGAATAAAAAAGAAAAATAAATATAATTTAGGGATTGAAATGAGAAGATTTATAGCTCAGGGACTAAAAAATAGAGATTAAGGAAAAATATTTAAAAAATATATAGCAACACTATTCATGAGCAGTGCCAACCCCGCATTTTCAATGTAATTTTTCTCTTGGCCAACAGTTTTCCTAGCCAGCCTCATACCTCCTCCACGTTGAAAACCCAAAAAGGATGTTACTTAACTCAACAATTAGTGTTAAATGAGATTCTGTAGGATTTCGAGAGCCAAACAAGCACAGCGGAATATAACCGAAACCCTCCAGAATTCAAGTGAAGCGGAGTAAATCGAGTGTCCGAAATTTTTTTTATACCTAATTCAGTTGAGATCTTTCACTCAACTATTGAGTCGAATCACAAAACCTAAATAGTTGACGTGTTCAAGCTCTCAACGGTATCCACACAAGCCTTTCAGGATCACCATGCCACCACCACGTCCTAGCAGATGCGTTTCTCTTGTGTCCACAGTGTTAGCTTGCATCCTCCAATAAATGGCAAGAGAAGAGTGCGACTAGTTTTCAAAACTCTTCTGATTTCATCCTTTTTAGGAGATTAGGGCAAGAGCTACAAATTTCTCACTATATGATATATTTATAGTAAGACTCAACTTTCAAGCCTAATAGGTTTCAAAGCCCTAATCCAATTAGGTTTAATTTCGAGTTTAATAATTGTTCAATTTTTTGGCTAATTATTAATATGGAATTATCATGAAACCATAACCCAAATAAATTAATCCATACACTCAAATAATCCAATTGGCTTTATGTGCGTGACCACCCAATAGGCTCTAATCATATTGGCAATGATCATAAATCACATTTATGATCATAAACAATGAGCGATGTCTAGCAACAAATCATTGCTACCCAAGTGACAAGATTGTCGGTGATTCAACTAAACCTCTATGATCATTATCCGTATATGTCACTGTCCCTTTGTCCAAGTTATCAAGACCAAGCACAAGATATGGAATGTATCATTCTTGTATAGCTCAATCTATGGTTTTTTGATTACCGAGTATACTAATTTAAATTGATGACATTGATATTGTATATCAACTCATCCGAGTACTGTCATGCATTTTCCTAGTCTCACTCTATCAAGGAGTCCGAAAATATCACTCCCGTTACATGGGAAGGATAAATCTCATCTTGATCATACAAAATCCTTCGCATGATATGTTACATACCCAATGACCTCCTTCAAGTTCACTCAGTTACGAGCAACAAAGGAAAATATCAAAATATGTGACTCACATGTAGAGAACCTTGATGACCTTAGGTCAAAAGACTATATATACATGATTACTATAAGAATCATTTACGACACTCATATAATGATCTATGTAGCATTCTCATGGTGGATCGGTCCAATACACAAGTTCTCCAACTTGTACCCATATGTAGACTACATATCTTATATTATTCTCCACATATACTAGTCTTTATGTATTATTGTAAGTCATTCCACAATAATACTAGACCAGGGACGTTTAAGAATACTATTATTCTAAGGTTATAATTATGTAACCCACTCCACAATATCATTTTGCATTAACTCCAAAACTGAGGTATGATCATGAAAGGGAAAATGACAGGGACCAAAGGGGACGAAAACAAATATTAAGGGACCAAAAGTGGTGTTTGTTCATTGTGGGCTTAGTATAATGAAACAGGCTAAATTAGGCCCAAAACTGAGTTATTATTCATCTACGGTAACCAATTGTTCATCTTTAGAATATTAATGTAATATCCTTTTATCAGTAGTTAAAGTGGACACTCTTTACATATCTTTAGTGGACATGACAGTGGATTCCTCGACATGTATCTTTTGGGGCATAGTTCAAGAATTACATAATTCTTTTTCCTCTATTTTTTTGAATTCAAAGAATAGTAAATTACTTTAATTTTAGATTAAGTAAATTTCATAAGAAAATAACATTCAAAATTAGTGTTTAACCCAAAAGAGAATGACAGCCCTAGTTGTGAGGAATTATGCAATAAAAAGGACAACAAATTTCTTATTTTGTTGATCTTTACACACACACTAATGTATATTAATTTTGCCCCCACAGCATGTAATTTTTAGGGCCACCACTGCACACAACACAACCAACATCTTCCTATTTGCCAGTTCTAGAGCTGTTTTTGAACTTGAATCAGCCCAACATCATGAAACGAACATCTCCAACAAACTTGCACGAAAAGGCATTTGAATCTCTTTCTTCGCACCAACCAAAACAAAGGCCAAGTTTGTGTCCTTCAACCTCCACCCCATCCTCATTAACTTACTCATCCCCCATGTTGAGGCTAGTTTCCCTCTTGGTGCTTAATAGAGGTGGTAGCGAACCAAATATTTATTGAACTATTCGAGCTTGAGCTCGAATTCATTGTTAATGAACCAAGCTTATCAAACTTTGAACTCGAGCTTGAGCCAATTTTGAGATTCAAATACCTTATCGAATCGAGCTCGAACCTATCAGTTTTTGGTTTAATAGGTTTTCGAGCCAATCGAACCTTATTCAATATTAATATAAATGTGTTTAATTTGTCTATTAGAGTCACTAAATATCATTAAGTAATAATAAATATAATTACTTTTTCAAAACAAGCTCCTCGAGCTCGAGTTTGAGTATACCTAATCGAGCTCGAACCGAGCTCACGTATTGAGCTCTTTAACAGGTTTTTCGAATTTCTCAAATATTCAAATCAAGTTTGAGCATCATCCTGAGCCGAACTCGACCATAATTTCTTTGAGCTCGTTGAGCCAAAGGCAGAGCCCGAGCACCCCTTAGAGTGAAATGAGCTGAGCTTGAGCCTGATGGGTTCAGGTTTGGCTTAGCTCAATAACACCCCTAGTGCTGAACCCCATCAAATGTTCATTTGCCAATTGTTCTTTCAACTAGCAACGACAATGGACTTGAATCTTGATTGGTATTTTCTTCCAAGGGAAGGACTTGGAGGCCAACATCTAGATTAGTGAGTTAGATAGGTTTAACACTGTAGGAGGAATCCAGTGATTGAAAAATTTCCAAAACAACTGATCAGAAATTCAGCAGAACAAGCAACTCTAATACCTATTACTGAGATTATTAAGTGAACTTGAAATCATATATCTAGTGAATCAAACTCGCTCGAGAGGATTGGATCAAGAATCAATTCTTATCCCCTACCTTTTCCAACACACAACACCTATAGACATAAAGACAAAAGACTATCTTACATTTACAAAAATTAATACAAAATTGATAATTAATCTGTCTTTTAACTATCAAACAATTACTATAAATTAAACAATAAATATTTAAATTTATCAAAAGATAGTTATTAAATAGTTTATACTAGAATTTTTAGAAAAATTGATGTTAGACATGTAGATGAAAAAAGGGTAAAATGTAGGTTTCATAACCTGAAGGAGTCAAAGTATAATTACGACCAATTATTAGGAGAAAAAACTGTAAGCACCCTAAATTAATTCTACTTCTTAACAAGTTAGGGGCAGAGAGTTACATACAAAATTTCTGTTTCTGTATTTTCACTTATAAATTTCAGCTAAAATTGAGTCCAAATGTTTCTGTAGCAAGCATCATTTTATTTTATTTTATTTTTTCATCTAAGCATATAAGATTTTATTTTAATATCACAAACAACACTTTTTAGGTGGCTTGATTTGCCTTGCCTGGGCATTTCCTGTGAAGCCTATTAATTTATGTATAGCCTCGGTCAAGTCGGTTTCTTTTTGCCTTACAAGCATTTCTTAAACATTTTCACGATCCTAGAAGATTGCCATAGATTAAAAGCAAATTAAAAGCAATGAAGGACCATAGACTAAGTCGTTCACTCCAAGCACCATCGCGAGTTTGGAAGCAACCAACGATCATGCTTTTTGAAGAGAATATATAAAACCCCGCCCATGTACAACACCTGTACAGGGTTGCCAAATATGTGGAGTAGCATATGTTAATTATAGTGATATCCTCCCAGCAACCCCCATCACTTGTGTACCAACCTATCTTCAACCCGTCTTTCAGAGGCTGTCCTACAATATATCACCGATATCCTGGGGATGCCGGTGCATGGAGATGTGAGAGTTGCAACTTTTAAACGCATACGGGCGGCAGAGAGATGGATTAACTTCTCCGGAGAAGGCAAATGTAAACCTGAGAATGTTTACCATTGCGTACGTACACCACCAACGGTAAAAATAACGGTGTTAGGTAGTTATTACTAAGATATAAGAAGTTATCATTCTAAATAAATATAGGTAATTATGGAGTAGATATGGTAGTTATTAAGGGAGGAAGTTACCATTTTAGATAATTTCGAAAACCATGGAATAAATAATTTTTAAAACTTTAATTATTTCTATAGAGAAATTTTTTTTCATTTTCAAACAAAAATGCTAGCATCTTTGCAATTTGGTATGCAGTGTATATGAAATTGATGTCAAATATTCACTGATATAGTGTCTATAACTGTTTGTTTTTGGGTCTATAATTATTATTTTAATGTTTAGTACTGCTTTTCTAATATCTAATTATGTTACATTGATGTATAAATTAGTTAGTCTAGTGTACAGTGCTGCTATTTCGGTGTCTAGTACTGCTATTTTAGTGTTTAAAACTTTTGTACTATTATCTAGTAAGACTTTCATGATATCTAATTATATTATATTAGTGTATAAATTTATTAGTCTAGTGTCCAAGAGTCTAAGACTACTGTTCTAGTGTCTGTGACTACTTTCTTGATGTCTAATTATGTTATATTAATGTATAAATTTGTTAGTTTAGTCTTTAAGATTGTGGACAAAAATCTTAAAATGGTATGATTATCTTCCTATTAATTTTAAATTCAGAATATCATGATTATCATAAAATATGATACCAATATACACTTCATTTTCTAATTAAAGCATCATTTTCCTTAGCTTGTGAAACAAAAAACAAATGAGAATGTGGGAGAGAGAGGGGAGGAGAGAACAAAGAAGAATAATTATTTAATCAAGTTAGCTTGTTATATAAAATTTGCACAACTTTTTTTTTCTTTTAATTATCATGATTGTGGAAAATGATCAATCCTTGTTGTTTAATGAAGAAAATGAGATGTAATTATCTTATTTTTCTTTTAATTATCCTCATCATGGAAAATGATCAATCCTTGTTGTTTAATGGAGATAATGAGATGTAATTATCTTATTTTTAATTTTTAATTCACAATATCATGATTATCTTTCTAATTAATGTCAAACTTTAAAAATAAAAAATTATCCTATCTATCTAGTATTAACACCATTAGAATTCCATCCACTGGTGTATGTCCACCAAGGTGAACACAAGAATCTCTTGGCAAATGCCAAGGACAGACGATAACCATACAAATATGTGAGAGTTGCACCTAGTTAAGAAACATTTAGGTTCCGTTAAATATTTTAGGATTAGAAGGAAACTTGGGTCAATTAGGAATTTAGGATAAATCAACCATTTTTTTTATAATTATCACTTATTTTCCTTTTATAAATTAATAAATTTGGTAATTATCTATTTAATTCCTGGTTTTTTCCTCTCCTAATTTGCTCCATTCTTTCTCCCCCATTATTTATCTCAATCCTCATTTCCATCCATTTTAATTTTAAAAGGAGATGATTAAATTGAGGATAATTATCTCTAGTTTACAAATTTAATTAGTAACTAAAATCAAGGAGATTGAGATAATTATGATGATTATCATAATAAAGTTAATTATTTTCCAACTCAAATATAAATCTCCGTGGAATCCTACCGGGTAATGTTTGTGTGGTCATCCAACAAAGATTTCTATGATCTCTCCAACGATCAGTTTGTTGGCTTCAATCCGAGCAAAGCTTGTGACAAGTCTCTGTGAGGGATTGCGTTCTTTTTCTCCCATGGTCTGTTTTCTTGAGAAAAGGTGGGATTTTTAAGGTGGGAAATTGAGAGATTAGATATTCAAAGGCTAGATAGAGATTGACTTTGGGTGTTTTTGTGGATAGTGAAACCACCACAAAAAGATATATGTTGCAAGAAGATGAACTTGTGGGAGAGAGACGGAATATGGTGTTCTTATTTAACATTTGGTAAGTTTTATGGTTTCATTTGGCTTATTGTTATTCCCTTTTTTACTCTTCATCCATTAAGATCCAACAATAGTCAAGATTGTTGTGATTCATATTAAATTTTTCTCCATGTAGTCTTGAGAAACTAATCCTGTTGCTCACTTTCCTCGATGTTTGATTTATGTGCTTTTTTATCTGTATGCTTCTGCATATTATATGTGTGTTCTGGGTTTGCAAAAAATACATATACATATATATATATATATATATGCTTTTGGATTTTATATTTATGCCTCTAGGTTTATAAAAAAACATAAATATATATGTATGCTTTTGGGTTTTATTTATATGCTTCTAGATTTTCCTTGAAAGAACACAAATATATATGTATGATTTAGGGTTTTATATGTATGTTTCTGAATTTTTTTATGATGTATGCTTTTGGGTTTTATTTGTATGCTTCTAGATTTTTCTTGTAAAGAATACAGATATATATGTATATGTTTCTAGGTTTTATATATATATTTCTGATTTTTTTTTGTGAAGACCACATATATGTGTATGGTTTTGGAGTTTATATGTCTGAGATCGTTTCATATATGTATGAAATTAGAGTGGTTGTGTGTGTGTGTGTGTTTATTGTATGAAACCGGAAATGATTTGTATGAAACTAGATTGTTATTGTGTAAAACTAGGTTGGTATATGTATAAAACTATGTTTTTACTATATGAGTTTTGCGTTTTGATAGTGTATGGCACTAGAAATTGATTGTATGAAACTGGAATTTATTTATATGAAATTGAAATTTATTTGTATGAAACTTTGAACTATTTGTGTGGAATTTAGTGCAACTTTTTTTAACGTTGTGTGTAGGTACAACAATGAAACATGAATATAAACCTAACAATTCAATTGGTGGGGAAACAAAACTTAAAGACAATTCATATATGCAACTAAGATTGTATTATATGAATATAAGATCATATTATAAAAGTGCAAAGTTTGTATTATACTAAATTGAATGTCAATATATGAAACTAGGTTCTTTTTGCATGAAATTGAGTTTCTTTTATATGAAACAAAATTTTTATTTTATAAAACTGAGTAGTTGCAATTATATGGAATTGAGTTCTTATTGTATTAAATTGAGTTTCAATTTTATAAAATTAGGTTCTTATTACACAAAATGAGTTTATATTATATGAAAATAAATATTCTTCAAAAAGTCTAATGAAAACTCTCCAAATATGAAACTAAATTCTTCATGTATTAAACTGGCAATCAATTGTACGAAACCGGTATCTAGATGCATGCCACACTCTGAACACATTTAGTTACACAAAAAAATGAATGAAAAAACTTGCATTTAAATAATTATCATATTTATCATATTATATTTATTTGTTTCATTCAAACTATCTTTTCAAATGAATTCAAATTGAAAATTTTCCCATAATTAAAAAAGTGAATAAAGTTAATTTATTTCATAATTATCTCAATTAAATATGATTTATCCTAACAAACAAAACTTACCATTTATACTCAAAACTAACGGACCCTTAACGGTGCCAATTGTGTGCTTATGAACCTAAGTGCATAGTCTCAAGCCTTGTCTAATATGGCACATACACAATATCTATATCTATTGGGGAAATTATAGAAACCCCCCCCCCCAAATGGTTTGGTCTAACCTACACTTTGCCTATCATTTTCAAAAATTTACATTTTACCCCTACTTTTTTTACACTACCTGAAAAAAAAATTTAAAATTTTAATTTAAACTGTCTGATAGCAATATTCTAGTAATTTCAATTTTTTTATTTTTCACAATTAACTAACATGTAGAAAACAATGATTTACATTTACAAAAAGGTAAATGCACTTAAAGAGATTAAAAAACTGATAATTTGAAATATGTATTAACTACAAAAAAATATTAAAAAGATTAAAATTACTGGAAGATGACTCATGTATAGTTTAAATTAAAGTTTCAGTAGCTACTGTTGGATAGTGTAAAAAAAGTAGGGGAAAAATGTAGGTTTTAAAAATAAGGGACAAAGTGTAAGTTATGTCAAATATCAAGGGGTAATTGTAAGTTTCCCATAAATATTTATAATTTGATACTACCATTTATAGTATAAAACATGTCTAAATGCGTCAAATCCCAATTTCTGCCATAGTCAGAGATATGTATAACAGATATTAATATATATTCCCTCCATCCCATTTTACTTAAGACGTTTCTCTGGGTACGAAGATTAAGGTGTATATAATTTATATTATTTTTTTGTAGTAAGAGTTTAAATAATGATTAAAAAAATTATTTTTTGGGAGTTTTGTGTAGTGAGAGATTGAATGAAGATTAGAAAAAGATTATGTATTGGATTTTATGTATTAAAAGTTTAAATGTAGGTAAAATGGTAAATTGATTGTTTAAAATTTTTCAAAAGAGGAAATGTTTCTAACTTTTTTTTAATATCCCAAAAAGGAATACATTTCATCTAAATTGGGACAGAGGGAGTATAAAATTAGTGTACGAAGAAAATGGGAGATGTGTATAAATCATGTTAGGCATGTTAAAGATAAAATCACATAACTGTTATTTATTTAATTGTGTATACAAGTCCAACTATTCATCCTAAAAACAAGTATGGACGCATGAAAATGTGATTCCTACTAGAATCAGATATATGTGCAAATCAAATTATATATATATATATATATATATATATATATATATATATATATATATATATATGTCCACGAAATACAATTTTTTTTAAAAAAAATAAAGAGCCCATGCACAAAAAAATCTTAAAAATGAACATTGATATATTAAAGGCCAATTCGTTTGAAGTTAATAGCTCCAAATTAATGTGTTTTTGCTGATTGGACTTGTGTTAATGACGCTTTTACCCCTAAAGTTTCTTGGAATTACAAGTGATTCCAGCTCCGCCCCATTCTACCTCCACCATTCTTCCACAATCCTTTCTCTCTGCTTCCACCCCGTTCTGTCATTGGTCTTCTGGTCTCGCCCTACTCTGCCTCCACCTCGCCCCGCCCCTACCCCGTTTGGTCCGTAAATCATCCTTCTTGTGGTTATCGTCTGCCAAAGAGGAAGAAGACAAGGAGCCCATAAGAGTAGCAAATCGAGTAAAGAGATCGATGACGATCGGAGCAAAATTAAAGCAAATTGGAGATAATCGAGTTGAGATCGGCGATAATAAGAGCAAAATTAAAGATAACCAGGTTGAGATTGGCAATGATCAGAGCGAAATCGAAGGAAATCGGAGATAATCGGGGTTGAGATTGGCGATGATCGGAGTGAAATCAAAGCAAATTGGAGATAATCGGGTTAAGATCAGCAATGATCGGAGCAAAATCGAAGCAAATCAGAGATAATCGAAGTTGAGATCAGTGATGATCAAAGCAAAATCGAAGTAAAACGAAGTAGGATCGCATCAAGAATGAAGGAAGATCAGATTTGTTGGAGCAAGGTCGAAGCAAGCTCCTCCACGAACAAGATCGGAGATGAGTCTACTGGGTTTTGGAAATTTGGGGGAAAAAGACAAATGGGGGTAAAAAAGGAATAAATTTATTGGTCTTAAACAAAAACGCATTAATGCATCCCCATTAACTCATGCCAAACAGGTGTGTATAACTTCAACTTCAAATATCTTTACATGCATAATTTCATAATTTATGCACGTAATTTGTCTCATATGTACACAAGTTTATATCCCTAACTAAAACTAAAATTGGGTTTCCGAAAAAATAAAAAGAAAACATTTGATTAGTAGTAAAACAGCAGTCATACTACAAGAAAAATGTAAGAAAACAACTAAAACAAGTGATTGAAATTCAATAGCTAAACATATTCACTAACCATTTAGCCACTAATTGGTAGGCTCACATTTTGAGCAATTGAAGAGCGACTTAAATTTTTAATCGTCAATTTTCAATCATTTTTTGGTTGTTATTCAGTCACTAAATTTCCAAGTCAGTCGCTATTCAGTCATTACAATTTTTAAGTCGATCATTCCTCAGTAGCTATCTCTATCTCAATTACCATTCAATCGCTCCTACCAAAAAATAACACCATACCTCCATCTCCTTCTTCAACATTCTCTCATTTGCAATCTTCTCCTTCTAGAAGCACTTCCCCCTTTAACAAGGAAGAGTTTGAAGAAAGTGAAGCAGATGAAGGATAGCCTTGTATTCAAAACAGTCAAGATAGAGTCTTCCAAGCCACGATCATTGCCGGTACACCCTCGCACCGTCTGTCTCTGTCACTTTGCCCTCTCACCATAGTCGGTCATTGTGGCGAAGATGGGGGTGACTGACATAGTCAGTTGCTAGCTGCAGTTAAGCCTTAGTTGCAATCTCGGAGCAACTAAGAAAATTGTCACTGTAATTTTCAGTCGGACTTCATTTTGCTGAGTTTTGTCTGAAACTACACTGGCTACTTTGCATCTTCCTTGTAGTGCATATTGCAAAGATCCAAACTTAAAAAAACTATATCCAACAAATACCTTTTTATTTGACAAACGTTTCTGACTTCTAATCGTACAAGCAATAGCCAGCTGAAGCATCACACACTATCTGGAGTTTAGCTACTCCCTCCTCAATCCCTTGCATCATACAAAATTGTAATTGTGGCAAAGTGAAACCCTAGCACGAAATGCAGCTCTCATGCCAACCAATCAAGTGAGTAGTTGGCGTAGTATGTAAGATTCAGGCCTCTAGTTGTAACCATTTAAATGGTGATTAAAATGTGGTTTCTCCTCATAACACTTGATCAGATATGAGCCGTTGTCTCACCTCAAAAAGACAGTGCCAGAATTATTCATTCAAGTCACCTATCCATCAAGACCAACTAGGATAACCGAGCTCGTTAAAGAGGCTCTAGAAGCAGATGCGAGTGTTACGTGGAGATCATAACCAAACACAGCTCTTTAACCCCAAAATTTCTCCACCATATCCAGCTCGGGAAAGGGTGAAATGAACAACCAATCTCCTGGAATCACAAAAAAGCTCGAGCACCAAAAAAATGGTGTTCAGCACAAAGTAGTAGCATTGTAGAATAATGAAGTTAGCCAGCCTTCAGAAAGGAAGCACTTTAGAACTACTAGAGAGGAGCAAAATGATCTCGCGATTGTTGTACCTGCACCAACAAGGATTAAGTTGCATCTAAGTTTTGTAGGCCTGCATAAGAGTAAAGATATCCACAAGAGTCCTATTTTATACCATCTGAGGTTCTGAACGACAGTTTGCTTCACAGGCAACAAGTTTCTTGTTCATCTTGGCACTGCAAAATCGTGAATTAAAACAAAAAAAACAGCAATCAAATATAAAATTGTAAGAAAATAAAGTTTCCCATAACTAGTTTCTAATAGCATGGAGATGAGTGCTAGAACTATAAGAAAGGTGGTACTGACATCTGATGATTTTTCACTGTCACAATGAGGAGCTAGCGAGCCAATCTGCAGCATAAACAAATGCCTGTAAAACCTCAGACCGCAAAGTCCTGGTCAACATAATAGTTGAAAAGCTCTAGAGCATCACTAATTGAGGCAATTATATCTGTTTCTGTCAGATTCTTCATATGTCTGCAAGAAGAACCCCACTAGTTCCATTCTAAATCTTGGATCAAAGACTGCGGCTAACGCCATTAATGAGAGACAACTGTTCGAAGACTTGTGTAATTTGTCCATCTTAAGAAGAAGTGCTTTCATATGAGCATTCCCACCCACTGACTTCTCTTTCACAATTTCTGCGATGTGCCAGAAATTTGCAAGGAACAAATTTGCTGTCTTTGATTGCGCATAAAAACTTTTTTCTTCAATATGAATTTTCAGAGCATCAACAACAGCTTGGGCTCTTTCGCAATCCTCACCAAATCAGCCGCAAATGATACCATGATCCTGCTGATGATGCTATGAGGTGGCTTAAGGGATTCCCAGTACAGGAGGCGATAGCGGCACTCACCGCTGGTCACCAGATCCAATTTAAATAATTTCCGACAGGGTCCTCATCTGACAGGTTGGGGTCAGTACCAATTGAGAAGAAGTTAGCGGGCCGGCCCGTGAAGCTGCCATGGGCTAGGATTTTGAATGGCAAGAAAATGGCAAATAAAGGAAGAGACAGAAGCTATAAAAACGAAAGATTATTGGAGAGTTAGAAGAGAATGGAGGCAAAATGATTGAGCGTATCAAGGAGGATCAAATCTGGAAGGGGTACCGACGAAATGGGAGGCACACTCTTGGATGGTCAAGCCTTCGCGGTCGAAGGTCGTACATTGAACCATGAGCTGCACAACTTGGTGCACCAGGAATACCATCCATAAATTCTGAATAGAAAATACAATGGACTTTCTTAAGTAAGGCAGGTAATAAAACCCTTTGCCGGCATTGCTGAACAACTCAACAGTAGGATCTAAAGTCAGAATCTCAGGATAACTAAGTGAGAACTGTAAAAAGTTAATACATTTACAGTTTCTCCAGCAGAAATAGAACAGTATCCTCATAAATACAGGAGAGATACCATAAACAGCCATCAAGTCCAGAAATGCAAGAAAGAAAAAGAAGATACACATGCAAGATAATATCTTAGGTTATCCAAAAGGACCATGTAAAACATCTATTCCTCCAGCTTGTGGCCAACTGTTGAGGTCAGTGAAATGTGGTACTTAAAAATGTGCTAATTAGCTTACTGTACATACTAGAAGCTCGAGTTGAAGCTTCAAACTGCTGAATAAACTGACAAAATAAACATGCTCCTGTAGGTGTAACTCTGAGCAGAAAATAGCTGAGTTTCGTTATACCACTATGTCAGGTAGTAACCACTCAGATTATCAATGAGATAATCATATTCAATACCGAGCCCGTAATCATATTTCTCATGACCAGGCGGCACAACGGTTCCCACGGAGTAGAGATTTCCAATGCCAACCTTTGCATTCAGTTTGGCTCTACCCTTGTTCAATCGCTTGTTTTCAGATGGGAACTCAGCAGAGAGCCTTCCCATCTGCTTCTGGAGATCAGCAACCGAATCATTAGCTAATTTTCCTTTTGCACTCTTTTTCCCATCTACAAGCTTTAACTCCAGCCGGTACAATGCGCAAACATCACATTTGTTGATTTCATATTCATAGAGGTGCCACTCAAAGTTATTAAGTGGCTGTGGATCCATGTAGTATGATCTCTTCAGCCCTCCATATTCATTCATGACTTGCTTTCTCGACTCATGCCAACCACGTCCACCGTAATCCGGCAAAGACCTCTGCTTTCTATTTCCACTCTCAAATGCCCTCCTAGGCTTGTCAAAGAACAGCCACTCCCTAATTGTTTCGCCCTCAAGAACTGAAAGGTCAAAAAGCTCTGCAATTACAAAAGGAAAAATAATCAGCACACAGGAGGCACAGAAGGCATTAGAAAATCTCTCATGTCCCAACATGCTTCGAAGCAAATTACACAATGTTGGCAGGGCTAACCAGGAGCATTCCAGGGAGATTTTGCAGTAGCAGCTCCTTCGCATTCCGGTATACCAACATCTTTACTTTGCACCTTTGCACTAAGAGCGGCAAAGAGAAGTGCATCCTTCAGCCCTATGCCCCCAGGTCGCACAACTGGTCCCATGCCAGGTGGGCCTTCATTCATTGCTAGAGCGGCATGAAAGCTACTACAATAATCCTGGCACCAGTCTGCCCCTTGTGCAGGCCTAGGACAATCCCAGAGCGCACATTTAGGACCTAGAAAAGCACAAGGTGGTAGGCACATGCTGGGCAGATAGCTTGAAGAATGCCGCATCACATCCTCTGAAGAGAAGTTAGAGCTATTTAAAGCACCATAAAACCCATGGTCAAACTCAGGGCGGAAATCAAAATGATGGTAATCTAAGTGGGTATCTCCTATATTGTTAATTGACACATTTTGAACATCTTCAGGAGAGTCTTTGCAATGATCAACTAATGCAAACCCACGCCCTTGGTGGCCTTCCTTCACAGCAAAAGCCTGAAATCACAAGCCAATTGCATGATTTGAAGGTCAGTTACCTTTTCAACATCAATTCCACATTAGAACAAAAACAACCAACACGATCAAGAGATTCAAAGAGAAAAAGGATCAAACAAAACCACAAATTATACAAACTAAAGCCTTCTACTATAAAATAGTCACTCAACAACCCCTTAGTACCTATTGCCATAAAATGACAATAAGCCCCACCCTGGAAACGATAGAAATGACCAAGATAGACTGTTCCCTCAATCAGAGGCCAGTGATACATGCAAACTTATTGTACAGTGCAGCACAATCTTTGGAGCTCCAATATTTATGGAGTGAAACTTAGCCTGGTGACAGATGCTTCCAGCATCGGACAGAGAACACGGAGAAAAGGTAATCCCCCAATATGGACATTGCACTCGCAGGCAACAGTGACAGAGCCCTACCTCATAATGTTGCTCCACAGGACTAGTGTGCCTGTGAAGTCAAATCACCTAAGGATGACAACCACGCTGCGAAAATCACATTAAATCATCTACTCTTGATGGCTAGTTCCGCTAACAACTACCAGTATTGTCAAGTTAAAAAGAAACAGAAAAATCTGAATTGGCTCCTATAGTGGAATAACAAATCCAGTGTCATAACATACAAATGCCATGATCTACACAAATCACAAGAGAAAATAGAAAAAAATCTAAATCTACCTCTTGTAAAGCAGCAGGGTCTCCACCTTGCGGGTTCTGATCATTTGGCTCAGACTTTGGTGCCACTAGTGGACTAGATGCATCATCTTCCTCCTCACAAAGTTGCAACAACCGGCAAATGTCTGATGAAAATGATCCAAGACTACCACCCTGTAGATCACCAATCAAAGATAGACACATCTTTAGCAATCATCAAACCCTTAAGATTCTGAATTTGAATTAAAAAACTTAGGTCATAGCCTAAATACAGTTGATGTGCATACGCAGCCCAGGCAGCCTAAAATCTGCAAGTATCCAGTAGGCAAAAGAGTATCCATAACCCCAGAAAACAGCAAACAACCAACTCTTGACACAAATAACACACACTATATCCCAGGACTATGAGATACATACAGACTTATACTATGTCTTCGCTTTCGAAATATATAATCAGGATGCTAACTTGTTGCAAAGAGGATGCTGGTGAGGGCTCATTGAGCTCCGCCTTCCACTCCCGAAGCATCTGATGGACTTGTTCTTCAAGTACAGTGACATCAACAGAGCGACTCTCCTTCCTAGCAAACTGCAGATCCAAGAACATCCCCTGCAGATCATCAACCCTGTTCTTGGCTCTGTCCTTGAACAGCTTGTGAGATGCTGACCTGCAGTTGTTCTTGAAACCCTTCCCCATTACCACAAATTGCCCCGTCTTACCAATTTCCCTGGCTAAACCCTGCAATCGATGCACACGAATAAATAAAATCAACAGCGAGCCAGATGAAATATAACCCAATTCGATTCAGTTTTAACCTTAAACGACTTTAACTACCCACAACAACTGAAAATAAGCACTTTAATCCAAAAAGAAGGAAAAACTATTATTACACAAATCAAAACTACGATTTAGATAAAACCCATGTGAAGTACTACCACGAAAAACCGAAAAAGGACACCGAAAATCAGTCGAATTCCACAAGCTTCGATTTATCTATTGGAACTTCAGGTGATTTTGAAAAGTATTATCGGAAATGGTTCAATCACACAAAGAATCGAGAGCAGAAGCAAGCAAGTAAAGAAGAAATTACTTGGAACTGGGAGCCCAAGGCGAGAGCGATAAGGAAATCGGGAGCTCCGGCAGGATTAGGAAGATAAGAAAGTGGTGTAGAGAAATGGAGAGAAAAGAGAGTAAATATTCGAGGAGACAAAACACTAGGCCTCCGCCTCACCCATGGAAAAAGAGAGATGCTCCTCAAACCCTCTACGTACATTTTCCTTCTTTTCTCTTTTCTGCTGCTTCTCTAACCTTTTTTTTTTTCAGTAAATAACACTAGTTATCCCTAAAGTATACTAATATTGCTTAATCATTCAAAATTATCAAATATTATACCAATCATCCTCAAACTATTTAATTATTACTCTTTCATCATATCGTCAACTAAACCATTAAAGATAGATGAAAAAATGACATGGTTACTAATGTGGTACCACTTTTCCTTCCATCTTTAATGGTTTAGTTGATGACAAGACGGAATAGCAACAATTAAATAGTTTGAGAACGATTGGTATAACACTTGATAGTTTTGAAACGATTAAGCAATATCAGATATTACCTCCGTCCCAGTTTACTTGAAACATATTCCTTTTTGGGAAGTCCCAAAAATGTTGAAACGTTTCCTCTTTTGGAAAAGTGTAAACAATTAAATAATCTTTTTACACAAAATCCAATAAAGACTCTTTTTTTAATATCCACTCAATCTCTCACTGCACAAAACTCAAAAAAGAATCTTTTCTTTTTTAATCATTATTTAAACTTTTACTACATAAAAAATTAACACAAATTACATACATCTTAATCTCCGTGCCCAGTCAAATGTTTCATCTAGTTTGGGACAGAGGTAGTATAATTTAGGAACAACTGGTGGCATTTACCTTTTTTTTTTTTCATCTGTCTCACTACTTTTCCCGTTGAAAGAAAAAAAAAAAGGCTAAATGGGATAAAAAAATGTATACTTAAACAGCTAAATTAAGAAACATTGCCTAAGTAAGAGTAACATGTTACTGCAAAAATGCGCCCGTTTGTAGCCCTTCATCTATTGTATGGCACCAAATTATACTTATTATTGCAAATTTATATCTAAATATGAAGAACGTATCAAATGTACTATTAAAGAACATGAGTTATAAAAGTACTATTAACCAATGTGGGAACAGATCAACAGATTCATTTGTGTTTTGTCGCCCTCCGACCCCTCAAAGGTCTTGAATTTAATCGACTTGTTCCTCCAAAGCATCAAATATAAGATTTCAAGTTACAAGTAGTGAGATGTCTTTTTTAAGCTGAGAAAAATTAAGGACAATGACACTTTGTTTTATGAATTCATCACTCAAATTTGGAAGATAATTAATAAAATAGACGAATCAAGACCAGTTCTTATGGACACCGTCACCAAATTGATTCAAAGTAGAGTTTCAAATAGACATCCTTATTTTTTTGCCCAAATTAAGGCCCCATTATTTTTTGACCAAGCTACTAAGAATAACCATATAAAATCCTATATCTCTGTTCCTCAAATTAATGATGATCAATGACTCTATGATGAAGCTTATTTTTGGGCCCATATTTGTACATCTTTTTACAATCGGTACACTACCCAAATAAATTGTACCTATTGTCAAGATTGGTTATATGCTGACATCACACGCACCCAATCAAACCATCAATGCAATATGTTGCTCACTCCTTTAACAAAAGAAGAAATTTGGAAGGCATTTTTTTACCAGGATAATTTTAAAGCTCTGGGCCTATATGGGCTTTAGCCAATAGTTTTGAAAAGATTATGGGATATTTTAAAGCAGGATGTTACTAATACTACTTTATCTTTTTTAAATGGCAAGTTCCTCCCAAAACAAGTAAATTATACTTTTATTACCCTCCTCCTTAAATCACTGAAACTCAAAAAGTAGATGATTACAGCCCTATTAGTTTTTGTAACACATTATATAAAGTGATAGTTAAGGTTCTAGTTAATCAGTTGAAATCAGTCTTAGATAGTCTAGCCTCTCTTTCCCAAAATGCATTTATTCTAAGTCATAATATTGAAGATAACATTGTTATTGCCCATGAGCTTTTAGCATGCACTCTCTAATACCCTTTTCAACTGCCCCATGTAGTTCTAAACTGTTGTTAAAATTAGATATCGAGAACGTATATGGTAGTCTTCAATGGCTTTTTATTGAAAAGGTTCTACAAGCTATAGCAATTTTTGAATAAATGGATCCACCTTATTATGTTGTGCATTACAACAGTGTAGTACTCTGTTCTAGTTAATGGGTGCACTACTAATTGGTTCTCTCCATCCATAGGAATTCACCCAGGTGATTTACTATCTCCTCACATCTTTATTTTATGTGCTGAAGCTTTCTCTTATAGATTCTCGAAGCTTCAAGCTCAAAGAGTTCTTCATGGTCTCAAGACAAACACAAAAAAGTAAAAAATAATCTATTTGTTCTTCGTTGATGATTGCCTTGCTTGTTTCCAATAGACTTTAACAACAGTCTAGGCCCTCAATCAGACTCTGCAAGATTTTGCAACACCAGCAGGTCAACATGTTAATACCCAAAAATCTAAATGATACCTTAGTCACAATGTTACAGGATCTCTCCGAGACTGTATTCTCCAGACCTTTTCCTTCTTAGTCCATGCATTTCTATCTACTTGGGAATGCCTTTTTGTCAGAATTTATCCCGCCAGGCATCTTTCTAATTTCTTGTGGATTGAGCCTGTAAGCATTTGACAAATTGAAAGTGGAACCTTCTAAATCCTATAAGTCACCTAACCCATATCCAATGGACTTTGTCTTCCATTCTTCTTTATGTTATGTCTATTCTAAAGGTCCTAGTGACTTTATTTGATAACCTCTCTCTACAATTTATTCAATTCTGGTGGTGTAGAAACTAGGCTAAAGGGGGTATGTATATAAAACATCAAGAATTTCTCCATCTTCATAAAGGTATTAGTGAGCTTAAAATTAAAGATTCGAGGCTTTTTAAGCAAGTGCTGCTCACAAAAACCTTCCGAAGGATTTTTACTATAGATACAAATAAGCTGGTCTACAGAGTTTTGATGGCCAAATTTGGGTGTAACCATTCAATTTGGACTGCTAAGACATGTTGTAATATTTCCCCTATATAGCGTAGCTTTCTTTATGATAAGAAATTACTGCAAGACCATATTCAACGGTCTATAGGGGATGGCTGCATAATTTGTGTGATTGCCAAATAGCATTGGCCCTTAGAAACCCATCGCATGGATAAGGATGACCAGACCCTCAAGAAGGACCCATCAGAGGCCTAAGGGATCCGCCCATCCACCATAGTTCGACTAAACAAGATGAACGTACTTCGGGGTATACCAATCACCAAGGTACTTTCCATTAGCCAATACAAGCCCCTCGAGTTATGGGACGACATTAGCCTGCCAGCCCTAAAGAACCCCCTAGAGCTTTGATAGGACTGTTATTACCATACCATAGAGGGAAGGTGAAATGCCTTTCTTGCCTGTGTCAGAACAACTGGATACAGATGTTGGTCGGGAAAGTAGACCTTTAGCTCCAAATCTGGCTAGACACATAGATGGCCAATCTAAGGTATTACCTTTATACTCCTACATCTATGACCATATATAAGCAAAGGACTCTACATATTCGAGGTAGGGAAATTTTTACGTACACCCGGCGTATATGTAAGCCAAGAGACAGAAGTAAACTTATATAAGTTTTGTAGTGTTTAGACAATCTCAATGTTTGATGGAATAGTGAACTTGTTGATGTGGGAAGCTTGGAGATTAGGAGGCGTGGGTTTGAGTCTTCGTAGCTTCCATGTTTCCTTCTTTTTTTAATCCCTTTCATTTTTTTGTCACCTCCTCAAGTTTTTATCATTTTTTTTTTTGCAACCTGCCTTCAGTTTTTTTTTTTTTTTGTTTAACAAGTTTTTGCTTCTTCAGTTTTTATTTTTGTTTTTGTTTTTTCATTTTTTTGCTGTTTTTCTTATATTTTTCAATCTTTTTTCTTGTTATTTATGTTTTTTATTTCTTTCATTTTTTTTCATTTTTTCATGTTATTTTTTGTTTTTTTTTCTACTTAACTTTTGTTGTCTTTTTTCTTTTTTTTTACATGTATATATGTTCATAATGTGTTTTGATATTTTGTCCATATAGATATATGTGAAGGTACATGTTCTTTTCTATATATTCATATATTCATTTCTTTAAATGCATATGTTCCTTTGTACATGTGTATTTTAATATTTATTTAGTATATATGTTTCTAAATGTATATTTTATTTTCTTCGTAGGCATATGTTTTTTTTTCATATAAATATGTTTTTTTATACACATGTGTATGTTCCTTTCTCTATAGTTTACGTAACTACGTTTATGTTCCTTACTTTATTTGAATATGTCCTTTTCATTCTATGTATATGTTCTTTTATACATATGTGTATACATGCACATATGCATGCAAATTTGTTATGAATAGATAATTTTGAATTTATATGTTCTTTTCTTTATATTTATATGTTAATTTGTATACATGTGTATGTTCATAATGTGTTTTTATATTTGGTCTGTGTAGATATATGTTTTTTTTTTACATGCAAAAGTTATTTTCTTTAAATGCATATGTTCCTTTATACATGTGTGTTTGTTATATTTGTTCTATATATATGTTTCTAAAGGCATGTCTTGTTTCTTTGAAGGCATATGTTCTTTTCTTTATATATACATGTTCTTTTCACTGTAGTTTATGTATACATGTTCTTTATATATGCATATGTTCTTTTCTTTATATATACATGTTCTTTTACACATATGTATTTGTTCTTTTCTCTGTAGTTTATGTCACTACGTGTATGTTCTTTGCTTTATCTGCATATGTTCATTTTTTTCTACCCATATGTTCATTTATACATGAGTGTTAAATGCACATATATACATAAATTTGTTTTGATAAATATTTCTTAACATGTTTGGTTTTTTTCTTCACATGCACATGTTTTTTTTTTACTTTTATATGTTCCTTTTTTCATTTGCATATCTTTTTTATATGCATATGTTCTTTTTGAACTATGTGTGTGTTCTTTTAAAGTAGTTGTTTGCATGAATTTTGTTGATCCAACATATACAGGAACAAATAGCTAGCAATAAAAGAACAAAAAATAAGTATGAATTGATTTAAAAAAACAAACAACACCTAGTAAATTGAATAAAAATTAGGGAGAAAATGTAGATAAAGGTGAAATATGAAAGAGAAGAGAATGATACATAAAATGAAAAAAAATAGAAAAAACTAGAAAAATAAAATTTTAAAAATGTAAATAATTCAAAAAAACTGAAACAAAGATAAAAAGGACTGGGTAAAGAAAGAAGAAAAGGGAAAATGTGGGAATCCTTTTAAAAAAAATGGAACAAAGATAAAAAAAAATCGGGTAAAAACAGAAGCAAAAAATGTGAGAATGATGGATTGAATGCATCACACATCCCACTATCACATGCTCTCCATGCCAACTATGCTTACTAAAGCCTTTGTCTAATTATGTAAGCAATATATAGATATATAATCACTATTTTGAGTGTCCTGGTGCACGTCATGCTCTAGGCTCACGTAAGAAGGACTATTCGAAGTAAGCCATCCTTCTCTACTCCTAAAAACACTCTTTCTCATACCTTTTGCCTGACTTAAGTGTCAAACGATCCCTCCCCAAAAACATTCCAGGGATCCCCATTTGCCCCACTTAGTTCTATATTTCAAGTTTACGCTGCTGGAAATGAGCTATGCAAATAGCCTACCATGCTAGCCTTAGACACTGACAAGAGTTCAGGGACGTCAAGTTCAAGTTTGGGAAGATCCTTGGCTCCAAGGTATTCATCCTTCCAATTTATGTACTTTGGCTAGGGATGTCTACAAAGATCCTAATCTTTATGATCACCAAGGGCACTATTGGAACCAATTTTTTCTCCAACATTTTTCCCCCAACAAGTTGTTGATCTAATCATGTAAATGTCCTCTTATTCCTTTAATATAATGGATTTTGTTAAGTGGCTAGGCAATGCATCAGGCTCCTTTACAATGAAGCAACGATAAAATCTGGAGTTATGGAAGAATTTGACTACATTATTAAATTTTACAGGTAAATCACTAAGTAGATCTTTACATCTAGAATTTTTTACTATTCTAAAGACTCGATAGGCTTTTTAGATTCCACAAAAATTTAAAATATTCTTATAGAAATGTCTATTGCAAGCATTGTCAACCAAATTAAATTTATCAAAACATGGTGGTTTGTGGACTTTATGTGCGCACGATGCCACTCAACGTTAGATATGATGCTTAATCTTTTTTTAGGATGCTCGGGATCATAAGACTTATGGGATCATTTATGTTGTCATCCTTGATAAATGTTAATTTTGTGGTCAAACATGTTGACTATTTGTCAACTTTGACCACAATTTTCTACCTTACCATTTAATATTTTTGGTCGATTCTTGCTTTGATCCTTCATTTTGTAGGTTGGAGAAACAGACCGCAGCATTGGAATGGCACCGGGATGAGTGAAATGAAAAACGGGAACGCAAAAGTCAAGGAAAATTATAACTGTGATGCCTAGGCCCCAAGAGCGAGGCCTAAACGTCACAGTTCAAAAGCTTACTGCCTGAAAAATGCACCCTGGAGGCCTAGGCGCCCAAGCACCCCCTCCTGAAGCCTAGGCACTAGTCACACCGGGAAAGTGGTCACCTACCTCAAATTTGAACTCAAGCTTGCTATTGGCCAAGGATTTCTATCCAAATAGTTTGGTAAATGAAAGGGACACTTCCAAGGGGTAGAAGAACCTGGAACTTAGAAGAAAAAAAAAAAAAGAAAGCTTCATCTTCATCTTCTCATCTTAGACTTAGGTTTTTCATCACCATTTCTTGCATTCCTTCATCTTCCTTGGGAGCATTTATGGATTCTTGCTTGGAGAAGGCTTGGAGGACTTGAAGACTTGTAGGAGCCTTGAGAAATCAAGCATCTAGAATCTATTGGGTTTCTTCTTTCCTTCTTTTATCTTGTATTTAGACATGGATGCTCTTTCATGTATTTTCATGTTTATGTTTAGTTTGATTATGGAGTAGTTTTCTCTACACTTTCTATGGTTGTAGCTACTTGAATTGGTTATGTTGGTTGGATTAGTGGCTATTTGACTTTGGTTTTCCTTCATTGCTTGTTTACTCTTCTCCTTAAGCTTATTGTTGTGTTGATTAATCAGGGGCCCTAGTCAATTGCACTTTAGATTTCTTTTAAATTCTTGAAAAAGATTAAAAGGAATTGGAATTAGGAGAATAGTGTAGTAGTCATGGGCTTGTTGGGAGACTAGTCTAGGACACTAGATGAAGGTAAATTAAACTTGTAATGCCCCTCTTGAACTAGCAATTTTGATGGGAGTCCATTCTAGTATAAGCTTGGGATAGTGACCCTTTCACTTGAGAGAGTAAGGGCCTAATTAGTTAACTTCACCAACAAGTAGAAAAACTAAACTATTAGTCTTAATTCACTAGCTAACCAAGTTAAATAGTGAAAACCATAGGAAGTGTGTTTTGTTAATTCACTAGACAACCTCTAATTTGTATTGTGTTTGTTGTTCTTGTTTAATAGTAATTTAAGTAGAGTTGCAAACTTAGTTATTTTCATAGTGAGTAAATCATCAATTGTTGCTTGTTTAGCTAAAGTGGGTCTCATGGTAGTGGTAATTAGCAAACAATATAAATCAATTCTCGTGGAATCGATACTCATTTATCCTATCTACACACATCCCCTGCACTTGCGGATTAAGGTTGGAAAACTCACAACAATCCTTCACTCACCACTTGTGGCTATTTTGAAAAGTGGTTGGCTTCCATCATCTCCTATAAAAATAATGGCTGCAAGATTGGCTTTAATTTCTTATAGCTACATTATGGACTATCTAGATTGGTCTAAATAAGTGTACTTTTAGGAATGCATCCTTTCATGCCCCATCTTTGATTTCAAGATGTGATGATCTTTTTTATGCAAGTATTCATAGCCAATAATTTACAATGTCAATATTTTTACTTCCCATTTGATCCTTCACTTACTTTATGTCAATCATGGGGTTAGCACCAAAAGTAGATTGTACATTGGCGTCCATAAATTTTTGTCACTGATGGTACCTGGTGAAGGTCAATAAGAAAAGGTATGCCTGCTTGGATTTGGTTGGGTGTTGATGCCCCTCCAAGGCACCGACAAGGCACCTTGATTCCCCACTACAAATCTGCATTAGAAGTCAAACTCTATGCCATCTTTAAAGCTATATCATTTGCTATATATCAAGACATGAAAACAGTGACTATACTAATTGATTGTTCGCATGTATTACAGGCAATATCAAGCACAATATCACTTAGCGTGAAGCTTCTTTATCTTGTCCACTATATCAAAAGAGTTCCCAACCCCTTCTAATGTTACTCCATCCTTGTGGTGCCTAGGCAAAAAGGCCTAATTGCCCACCAACTCACATCCTCTCCTTTTTCCTTAATCTCCTTTTGTATTTCTAATTACCAAAAAAAATTGTCATTTTTGTTTGGTCCTTCCATTTAAAGATATGTCATTAATGCTTCTTTTCATTCACTATGGATAAGCCCATACCTAAGGGCTAAGTCCTTGGGAAAACATTAAGATTTTACCTATGATCCTTGGAAGAAAACATAAATGGTCCATGGACAACGTCGACTCTATAGTCAAGTTGGTCCAATTCAGTACATGGTCCTTAGCTTTTAGTAAAAAATTTTGTTATGAACCTAGTAATTTTTTTAGAATGACCCCACTCCGTCAAAGTAGACAAAGCTACATGTTTTGGGATATACATATACATTTTGTAAGTTTAGGGATTGTACTAGAATAACTACAAAATGTATAGGCTTTTTTAAGGTTTTTCAGTTATTTTTAAGATTTTCATAAGGGAAACTTACGATAAATACCTGGGAATTAACCTAACCTACATTTTTCTATCTTATTTTTTAAAACATATACTTTGCCTCTATTTTTTTTACACCATCCAACAATAATTTCTGAAATCTTAATTTAAATTATACAGTAGTCATATTTTAATAATTATAATATCTCTAATATTTTTTTTTATAATTAATAGATATTTTAAATTTTTTCTTCTATATAAATTCATTTTCCTCCCTGTAAATATAGATCAATATTTTTTAAATGTCAGTTAACTATGAAAAAATATTAAAAATTTTGAAACTACTGAAAAAAGTTACCAATTAGTTTAAATTAGAGTTTGAGAAATTATAGTCAGACAGTATAAAAAAAATATGGGTAAAATGTAGGCTTTTGAAAATAAAGAGGGCAAAGTATTAGGTTTTTCCCTTTTCATAAAGAATGTGAATGCTCAACTGTTAGGGTTGTAAATAAATATAGTGTTTGGTAAACTGTTCATGAATCATTATTTTGAGAGTTCATTTATGCTTGTTTATTAAGGTAAATGAATGAACACAAACACAATTTTCTGTTTGTTTATTTAAATAAATGAACACAAAAAAAATTGTTTTCATTTATGTTTGGTCATTTGGTGAAAAAGGGTGTTCCTTTAAGGTTGGAAACATGAACAAGTTTGTGTTCGTTTATTTATATTCACAAATAGTTTGATTATTATTTTTTTATATTTGTTCATTTATTTATTAATTTAATATATATACACTCATTTATGTCTACATAGGTCATCCATATATAAACCCCACCTCCTTTCAAGCTTAAGTTTGCTTTGAACACTTAAACCAAAGTGATGTTTGTTTGTGTTTATGTGTTCGTTTGTTTAAGTTTGTTCGCTTATGTTCATTTAAATTGTTCATGAATTTGTTCATATACATTGTTAGCAAATGTGTTCACTGATTTTTGTTCACGATCATGTTCATTTATTTGGTTGTTTATTACTGTTCACAAATAAATACGAACACCCTTTTTAATCAAACAAACGAATGAATATGAACAGGGTTTGTTCGTCTTCATGTTCTTATTCATTTAAAACATAAACAAACGAACATGACAGAGCTCATTCATGTTCATTTAGTTTATTTACAACCCTACTAGTTGTCAAACATGGTCAAAATAGTCTTCACAATTATTTTTGTTTCATTTTACTCCTTAGTCTTTAAACTATCTCCATTTTGGTACTGAGCTCAACCAATTTTTTTCTGAATATAACAAAATGTTTCATTTTGTCACCAAACTTTATAAAAAAATCGTATTTCAGCCTTCTTTTTTTCTTTTTACTTTTGGTCGGAATCCTTAAAACTAAGGAAATCCTCCTTAAAACCAAGGGGGAAAATATTTTACAAAGAAATTGACAATATAAACTATTAGCTAACCATTAATATATTATTAAACGGGTTGAATTGATCAAGTGCTGTACAGTTTAAAATAGAATATCTGACGTTCGTGCAATCGTCTCTCAAACTCTTCCTTGTTATGTGGTGCATATGTACAACTCGGGTTCCTAGCTAAAGGCATTTGTAAAGTGGTTGATAAACGACTTTCATCATCTTGGAGCTGTTTTGGATAAGCGAAGGGAATTTTTGTGCCGACCATTTGGCTCCAGAGATAAAAGTCTTCATAGGTAGCTAGTGGTTTTAAGAATCGTTTGAGCCAATTTGTTTTAATTTGAATCAATTATTTTATTTTTATTTTTATTTTTTTTACCTAATATTAATTTTATTTAAAATTCATTATTATGTAGATACAATTATCTATTTAAAAATAAATTTTCATAATATTGTTAAATTTTTATAAATTTTTCTTTTTTAATGCTTTAAACTAGAAAAAATCATAAAAATTTAGTAAGATTAAAAAAGTTTTATTTTCAATGAATTATTGCTGTTACATAATATTTTATTTTAATTAAAATTAGTTTCGGGTAAAAAAACATAAGAATAAAAATAAACCATTTTATAGTCAATTGACTTAAGTTACAACGAATTAAGACTTTTGGTAGTAAAATGCATCTCTCCTCACTAATCCTTACTTTTGATCCATTTCCACATCAAAAGAAAAAAAAAAAGTTCTGTATTGGATTTCGACAGTTTAAACAGGTTTTATTCTTTTTTTAATGAAAATACATTAAATGTGATGATAACTCACATTTTCAGGAGTGTTATTAGCTAGCAACTTTTTCTTTATATATATAAGCTAACAAATGGCAATGAATTAATATAAAAATGGTTTAAAAAAAACTCTAATATTTGACATTTCACTTCTCACCCCTAAGCGCTTTCAACCTCGTCCCCAACTCATTGTTGTACAATTTACTCCACCTCAAAGGGCAACTGTGAAACTCCAAGATCTACCCCATGGCAGTCCTGATGGACTCATAACATAAGGAAATTCCCATAATGTCCACCGACAAAGTATTACAAATAAAACTTGGGCAATCCAAGAAGATACAAGTTAGAATCTCTTCTAGCAAGTAAATCGACTACCTTGTTTCCTGCTCTAAAGATACGCTAAATCTAAATCCCCTGAATTGAGTTTTGAGACATCTGTGATAAAAAAAATAAGAGACATTAGACTTATGAGAGTGCATTGAGGTGAATTCAATAATTGGATAGAGATAGCTACATCCATCTCAATAATGAGAGGGACAAGATATTGTGCACACTACAAGTGCCCTTTTCATCTCTTTCAACCAACTCGAGAACTAGGGTGGCAACGGAGGCTATATCATACACTTTGGGACTAATGTCTAAAATCTTAGGAGATCGTAGTTGATACATATTTTTATGAAACATCATCAACCAAATATATATGGGTTAATTACATTTTACCCTATAGTTTAGGTGGTATTACATTTTACCCTTTTCTATTTCAAAATATACACTTTACCCCCCATCTTACACTTTACCTTTTTTAAAAAAAAAAGTGTTTTACATTTACAAAAATCAAAAAATGATAGTTTAAAATTTCAATTAACTGGAAAAACTGTACCATACAGACTAAAATTACTAAAAGATAACTATTATACAGTTTAAATTAAAATTTCAGAAGTTGCCATAGATTAGTATAAAAAAATAAAGAGGTAAAATGTATATTTCTGAAATAAATTTGACAAAGTGTAATACCACTTAAACCTCATAGAGCAAATTGTGATTAACCCAATATATAGCCCTTCTTTTTTTATGGTGCTCCTTTTAGCCAAAGCTAGGAACCTAGATGTCCTTACAATTTTCATGGACTGGGCCAAGCTCTCATGCTGATCAACCAGAGTAGCTCCTTCCACCCTTGGATTGCTTATCTTCACTTTGGTTACTTCCACCTTTTTGCCCAAGTTATGTTTATTCTACCTACACTAAAATTATGATAAATGTTCTGCATTTGTTGGCCAGATGTCAACAACACTAAAGGGACATGGCTCTTCCACATCTCTAATTTGGTTGAGCCTCACTTTTCCCTTTCCTGTAACCACTAATACTCTTTATTTATAATACCTGATTTTGTGTACTAAAAAAGTTCTAATAAATAGAAAGAGTTGAATTCTATCTTGACTTTTTATTTGCTTAAAACAAATACTACTAGAAACATATGTAATAGTGCTTCATCTACTTATAATTACTTGAAATAAAATTATAGTAATTTTTCATTAATTACGAAGTTATAAAAACAAAAATTAAATAATTATAAACAATCTTCTAAAAGTAATTTTTTGAGCTTTTTTGAAATGTCAAGCTTCTACTAATGTAGATTTCGAGTAAATTTTCTCTATAGCAAAGGAAACTTTTTTCTCTCCTTTTTCTCTCATCTCACGACATATATACAATCTTAGCCTCTTTCGAAATTAGAACATCTCCCTCTATATATGGCGAAGTTCAAACATATATATATACAGAAAGAGATATGATATATATATATATATATATATATATATATATATATATCATATCTCTTTCTGTTCTTCTCTTCCCTTTTTTTTCTAAAAAAAAAATTCTCAACAAAAAGAAAAGTTTCAGAAGTTTCTTATGGGATCTCGATCTGCGTGGAAATTAAAGATCAGGAGTTATGACAAAGTGATAACATAATAAACGTGTGTACTTATTTCATAAAAAAAACGTGTGTACTTATTTTAGTAATTTTGAAACAAAATAAAAGCCTGGACCACAAATCTATAAAGAAAATAGAACAAAACAAAATTCAAACCACAAATTCATCTGTACTGTAACTAACCAGTTTGGTTCAATTCAACTCGATTACCTCTGAGCAGGTTGATTCTTCGACTTCTCCGGATTATTGGAAAGATCCAATTTTGTCTAGTCGTCTTCTTTTATGTTGGTTTATTATTTAAGGTGTCATTTGGCCTAGTTTAACTATAAATGAGTATTTCATTTTTTTAACGAATTTTAATGCACAATCTTTTACTATTATTTGAAAGTTAAAGTACTTTATTTTCGTCATCATCATATGAATAATTTTTTCTGGTAAATAATATTTTATTATAAAAATTTCACATTTTCTACAGTAAAAACGTAAAAAAAAAATTATGTTTTCAAAATAAATAAATGAATGAATCAAGGTGCTCTGCAAACATTTTGAAGTGTTATTTGTCAATTATTGCACAAGTTTCATAAAAAATAGGTATACATCAAAATAAATATTTTTAATCACTTAAAAATAATTCATTTATTTTTTTTGTCATAAAATCATATAATAGTTTCAGTTTTGTGGGAAAATACTGTTTCAATATAGTCTCCCACGATATGTAGATCGTTTATGGGTGTTTATGATTTTATCTACTATATATTCTTCTACACTCTATATATCGATAGGCTTTAGGCAAGAGGAACTTCAAACTTGACTGGTATATATTCGATAAATTTTGTGGGTTTTAATTAACATTTCATTTTCGTCTTTAATTGTTCTTTTCAATTATCCAAATAAAAATATTTTCGTATAATTGTAGGCATGATCCATAAAATAAAATTTAAAATTGATAATTTAAACTATCTATTTACCGTCCGTAAAAAAATAAGCATGACGCAAACGAACATTAGTTGCCTTGTTTTGATCCTTAACGTCGAAGAAAAAGCAACAATATAAAGTACAGTTCCCACCAGGTCCCAGATGCTGTTATAGGATCAGAAATTCAGAATACCTTCTACCAAATCTCAATTGCCTTATTGGTTAAGTTATTCTCCCTCTGTTCCAAAAATTTTACTCCATTTTTTTTTATAATTAATCTATGATTTTTTATTTTCAACATTTTAATATATAAATACAAAATCTTTGTATATGAATGATAATTCAAGATATGTAGTTTCTAAATATATTTTTTTATTTTTTTTAACAAATAATAATATGAATAAAATTGAGTTAAAATACAACAAAAAGTCAAATGTATCAAAATTTATGGGACGGAGGGAGTAACTAATTGATACTAATTAATTTCAAAATTTTAAGGTCAAATTAAGATTTTTACTCAGATAATATAAAAGGTCAGGAAGTTTGCTATTACTTGCACAGAAAAATATATCCACAGAATATTAAAGTTTTTTAATGTAAAAATATCGTAGCGGCATTTCGGTATTGTATGAGAGGATAGGTCGGAATTTCTCAATATATATAAAATGGAAGAAATAGAAAAGGAACTAAAAGATATGTTTCATTTGATGCGATTGGTTTATCTTGTAAAATTTGTGGGGTGAGTGAGAAAGGTTGGAAAGGAAGGCATAAAGAAGGATTCCGGCAGCATGACCTTCTAAGTCCACCACCAGATTCGTGTGCCAACGGTAGAGATGTTTATGACGAGAATGATCACTGTTGAAGATAAAAAGCAGCACGGTCTGATTATGTTTTTCTCTAGGATTATAATTAGAGAACGGATCACGTCTGTTAAAGGCATGTCTATATCTCTTATTATTATGGATCTCATGTGAAACTCTTAGTGATGGATGATCCAGATGTACCGATCACGCTTGTGACTGATCATTTAAGGATTTTTCTTTTCTTAAAACCTTCACTTTAAAATTAAACCGCTCAAATTGAGCTAACCATCACTTCAAACTCGATCTATCAAAGGCATTTTAGTGTAAAAGCCCCAGAACTAAATAGCTCCACTTTAAAGTTAAACCCCTCAAATTAGGCTAACCATCATTCCAAACTTGATCCATCAAAAGCATTTTAGTGTAAAAGCCCCACAACTAAATACTTCTAATATATATATATTTATTCATAAACATTGCAAGTACAAGTATTTAGAAAGATACTATAGGAAAGTTAAAGAGGAAATAGCTGCTATTCGAAATCCAAAAGACTCCAATTATAACTTGTGGCTCCTAGAATGTCTTGCTCGAACCTAAGCCAGTCTTGTGAGTGCCCATTACACTTGCCAAGCTAAGCTTGTAGGCCGGTATAGTTCTAATGTTTTGTGTTAGGGCTGTGATTATACCAAAATGAATTGGTGTGATGTTTTCGTTTTTTTAAATTCTTTGTACGCGAGCTGGACTTCTTTAAAACCCCATGTAAATAAACCGAAACCATCATTTTCTTTAATAATTCTCTTTGATTTTTTTTTTTTTTAATCATCCCAGATGCTCATATTTGTATCGTTATATCATTGGTAAAAAAGAAGAACCAAAATACGTAAGAAACGACATTAGCCTTTAGAAAAGCAAAAAAGTGTTTTTAAGTCATCATAAACTTTACAAAATATAAACAAAACATTTTTTTTTCAAAAGAGGCAACGCTGTAGTAGCATTACTTATAAAATAAAAAACACGAAAACTTACTCAGAACTATGCACGTGTGAAACCAAATGATCCCATAAAGCATCTCTGTGGGCCCTATTTAGAAAGAGCTTTCGTAATTAATATTTAAATTTTTGATAATTTATTAACGGTTTTATCTCATCACTAAAACTAAAAGTTATGATTAGATATCTTTTTCAAAACTTTAATCACTAACACTAAGGTCAAAACTTTATCCATGACAGGAGAAGAAAATCCGCTGTAGGGTCTGAAAACCTATCGATTCAAGCACGCATGCGTGTGTATACGACAATGTGTGGTTGTAATGTGAGAGAAGCAGAAAGGTTTCAAATATGTTTCCTTTTGCCAACCAATCAATCTCTACAATTTTCTTTTGGTGCACTTGGTATGACCAAAACCCCAATCTTGAATATGATCACTTATGCAAAACTGGTGAGATCAGAGTCTCAAAAACAGAGATGCCTAGGGAACTCCTAAGCAAACGAATTATCAGCATAACTTTATTCACCAATTCTTATGGCGAGATCAAACTGGTTTTGCTGCATTTCCTCCATCTGTGACAGAATGTTTAAACTGGAAAACACCACTAAGTCCTCGCCCCTTTGCGAGCTTCTCCAATTCTTCAAGTTTACTTCTAAGGAGCTGCACTTCTGCTGCCAAGGCTTCATCTCTTTGCCTCATTGCCTGAAAGCAAAATTTAACCATTCTTTTCAGGGTATTAAAATGAGGAATCATTGGGCCTGGGAATTAGCATGATATGGATTCCAAGAAAAAGTATCCAAGATAAAACATAGTATGAAAAAAAGTCTCTACTTTTGTTACAGTCCATACTCTTAATAAATATGGATACGTTTGTATTACATATTGAAGTTAAGAGAACTAATCATGCAGCTCTTAGGGCAGTTTGTTCATTGATGTAGATCAATGTGGCTGAACCACACAATCCCTTGTGTAGTTGTGTTATTCCCTTCTCTTCATCTCTTGATTTCATATTTCATCACCACATCTTAGTTTCATATTTCATTTTGAAAATTTTCAGTAAGGACATTAAACTATGAATTTCATGCAACAGAAAACATTCCATCATTGCCTAGTTGCTCAAAAAGAAGTACTACCCATATGTGAGAACAATTTTATTCAAAAATCAGTTTATGTAATGCACGTGCATCCAAGTCTGTATCATCACTGTGGAAGACCAAATCAAAACATAGATCAAAGACCTATGGAAGAAAATGCAGGCGCCGAGTAAAATTGGTTTCAACTTTGTCATCAACACTCACAGCTCTATGTCCCAAATATAAAGAATCATAACATCAGAAAACGGTAGCATGTTGATGTTTCGGAAACTAGCCTTCGGAACAGTGTGAAATTTATGATGAGGAGCAATAAAATAACTAGAGATTACAGCCTACTTTTTCTGGAAATTTTACATTTGTGTGTGTGTGTGTGTGTGTCTGTGAAAGCTATTCTGTGTATGCAGTTGAGATATAAATAGATTCAGATAAAACCTCTAGTTCTTGTTTCCGTAGCTCCTCTTTCTTAGCTTCAGATCTAGCACTTCTTTGGACCTCATATATCACAGCAGCTCCAGCAACCTATATCCAGAAAATTTATGAGACAAGTGAGCATCAATAACAGCTAAAATACTTACGTCTAGTAGAACAAACATATAAATCAAGTGTGTCAGTTAATGCAAGCAGAGGCCAGTCACTTGATTGTTACTATGAGCGCAGTAATTTCTACCACTATATGCTTTCTAAAACATTTTGGATACTCCCAAGATCGGATACACAAAGCAGTTCATCTTATGTAAAATGAAACAGAGCAACTGATCTGAACTTTGTAGCAGTTACTAATGCTCTAATGTTCTAGATGTTGATTTCAGAAATTCCTGATTGAGCTGACCCTAGAAATGATCTTCATTGTCGTCTCTCAACTTTTCCATGCAAGTTGGAAAACACTTATGAAGAAGATGATGGTTTTGGAACATCTAAGTAATCTCTCATCAGAGGGTTGTGTCTAGAAAGGCATTTAGCACAAAAGTTAGTCATTTTGCTCTTCTATGAGGATTGCCAAGCTCAATATGGCTGTGATGGAACTTGACATGTGATACAGGGCAAAGACCCAACTTCCCCCATCAAGCAGTATAACTAGTATGCAAAACAAGTACACCATTGTCTTTTACTCCTCTAATTAGATAACCAAAAGACACAACCATCAATATATTAAAATCGAAAGAATGAAGTAATGACAGCAAGTTTTAAGATTAACAAAAAAAAAACAAAGAAATCAGGGACCAAAAAAAAAAAAACAATACCGCAAATACGAAGACTTCCCCAATAAGGTCAGCAGCAGCCTGAACAGCTTTCTCTTCATTCAAAGGTCGTATCTCAACATCTGTTGCATGACCGTATATGCGACGTTGCATTCTGGTGGTTACACGATGATTGGCCTTGTTCCAACAAAGGCTACACAGAATCAGTTATATCCATGGCTCATCATATGAAATGCAGACAACAAACACATACATTTTGAACTGTAACACAAAAATTATTACAAAGCATAACTGCAAGTAGAAAACCAGAAATACAAGGCATAAATACTAGACTTAATTAGACTTAATGGTCTTACAATAATGATCACACATTAACTAAACTATACAGAACAATAATGGTCATATAACAAGTGCTCAGCTATCGTCTCTGGTATTTAAACAGGCAAACGAAAATGGTCCACTATTTATGTGGAGGCAGAAGTAAAACACAATTATGAATCCATTTCCAACAATCCCAAAGACATCCAAAAAAACTGAAAGTCAACAAGAAGGATGCTATAAAGTTTAAACCCTCCTCCAGCTGGAACCCACAAAACATTTTAACCCCAAATCATTGCAAGACAAAACCTTTCGATCGAAAAAACTAATTACTAATACACAAACAAGACAAAGGAAATTGCAGTAGGAAATACAGAAAATTAAAATTCTTGAAATGGGTATTGGTATGAAGGATCGGAAGCAAACCTGGGCAATGCTGATGATAAGTTCGCGGAATCTGGCGTGGAAAGCAGCCTGCTTCTTGAGCCTAGTAGCAAGGGGCTTGCTCACGGTTTTAAGGGCCAAAGTTCCGAGCTTTAAAAGAGGCAACACCATCGCCCGGATCTACCGATCTAAATCCTCGATCCTGACCGTAGCCGGTTTCGATCGAGCTCGAGTCAAACAGATGGAAGCGAAAAACAGGGGGAAGTCTTCGTGTCAAATAAAGGAGAGCGAAAACCACCACTTTTATAATAGCTGCTGGGGTTGACGTGGGTCAGTTCTTGAGAAGCAAGAAAGAAGAGCAAGCGACGCTGGCTGCGAGAGAGCGAAGGTCCAAGGAAAGACGAGGATCAATTCGCTTACTCTCGAAATTTTTTTCTTTTACCTTTTTTTGTTGGAATAATCTCTCAATAAAAACTCAGCGTTGTGTTGACTTTTTCTTTTTTTGTCAAATATCGGATAGACGTGAGGGAGGAGAGAACCAATGGGAACTGACCGGAGGCGGGAGGCGGGAGACGGAGGAAGAAGAAAGTGAAAGATTGTTCAGCAATAGGATTATTGCTTCATGGTTTTAGATCATCACCTCACGCTCCTTCAACTTAAAAAAGTGTACTCGAAAGGATGCCACAATACTTGGAGGTAACTGGGTTCGCCTTCCATCAAGAGCATAACCGAAGTGCAACAGCTTCTTCATTCCTTTGTAACCTGTCATAGGGTCTTAGAAGAACTGAATGAACACGAATAATTTATATTCATATTTATTTGTATTATGTTTAATAAATACAAACATGAACAACAAGCAAACATACTTGCTCCCTTCATGTTCATTTGTTTATAGTTAAGCATTAGTCATGTTTGTTGATTTGTACTAATATTATCGTGATCCAAAAGAACACACGATATGTATTCATGAAATTTAAATGAACTGTTCGTGAACAATATTAAATGAACTGTTCGTGAGTAATACTAAATGAACATATACAAACAAAATCGTTTGGAACATAAACAAACAAATATACAAATATATATAACAATAAGTGTATAACTAATATATAAACGAACAGACAAACAAACAAAAACGAACAAATAAATAAATAAACAATAATCAAACTATTCATGAACATAAACAAATGAAAAAGACCTTGTTTGTATTCATTTGTTTAACTAATCGAATAGAAAAATTTGTTCGTATTCGTTTATTTACCTAAATAAATGAATACAAACAAACTCCCGCTGAACAATTTATTAAACACTCTATTCATTTATGGTCCTAGCCCCAAAGCTCCAACAAGCAAAACCATGTCTTAGTAGTTAGGACTTGTAGTTGTTATGGAAAGGTTCAAAGTTCAATCCTCCAATTTCTCATTATTCACCTTCTCATGCACCAAAAATTTACTTTTAAGCTGTTAATACTTGTAAGTTGCTTAACAATCCATTGATATGAACAATTACTAGGGGTAAGCATGGTGGGATTGGTTTGATTTTATTGTAAAACCGAACCAATACAAAATAGTGATAATTTGGGGGGGGGGGGGGGAATCAGTTTAAGAAATATTCGACATAATGTTTAAATATACATGTTTTTAGCATATAAGCAATTTAGTACTCCTCCATCCCATTTTTTATGATACATTTCTTTGTACACAAAGAGATATATATATATATATATATATATATATATATATATATATATATATATAATTTATGTTATTTTTTTCATTTTTATCCCTAAAACTACAATTAAAAAAAGTTTCTTTTGAGGTTTGTATAGCCAGAACTTAAATGAGGATCAGAAAAAGAAAGGTTTTTTTTTAATTTTATGCAAATTTTTAGTTTTTTTTTTAATTTTATGCAATTTTTTAGTTTTGTATAGAGAGAGTTTAAATAAAAGTAATAAAATAAATTAGATGTTAAAAAAAATTTAAAAATAGAAGTAACTCATTCTTTTTAGGATAGTCAAAAAATAAATACTCATCACCCCTTTATGGTATAGAGAATAATATCCTAATTTTAATATACATATTTAAATGTACATGCCCAAACATAAATATATGAACAATTAAATAATATCCTAATTTGTATTATATATTTTTACGTATACCTCGGATTTGTTTGTCTTTGATCAGTACCGTTTGCAACCGAAACCAGCCTAAAAATTGATATTTCTCCCAAATTCGACCATGACTCTAGAAACAACCCTACATTAATCTATATTTATATTCTTCAATTGGATCCCGTCAAAAGCTAGTGTTTATAAATGAAAGTTATGATGTTTACATGGGATATCCATAGCAGTAATACATACCTCTACTTCCAGTGAGCAATAGTCTGAGTTGGGCAATGACCAAGAAGGGCTTAGAAATATTGAACTTGGTAAATGCCCCCAATTTTTCAGCTCTAAAGATTTCAAGTCCCAACTTGTAAAAATTCCGTAGTCTTTCCAAAGTAACAAAATTCCTCTACGTAGCAAGGAAATCAAAGAATATTACAGAAAAAAACAAAAGTGAACGATATGATACTTCTTTTACGACATCCCAGAGATCAATCAAGACTTTCAGCTATTCTCCTATAACACCAAGGAGAAGAAGCCAACAACTTTCGTATAGTACCTGCTGGATCGCCATCTAGCAGAACCAAAAAGAAAAAACAAAAAACCGACACTTTAATTTCACAACCGTTTTCTAGTGCAGCAAACTGTGAGATCAAAAGCTATTTCCACATATTTAGATGTATAATCAGAGCAGCAGTTATCCTAGGTGAAAAAGACCAAAACAAAGAGAATGATGAACAGGGCCAGCAAGAACAATATCATCATAATCTGTCCCTTTGCACTGGCCTTCTTCATGACCATAGCAACTCTTTTCTGCGGAGGAAAATAAAACGAGCCAATTCAATTTTCTTTTCGACATAAAACAGGTCAGAATAGTGAAGCACAATGATTCTGCTTCAGGACTACAAAGAGAAAATCACCTGAACAAAATCAAGGCGATTTGTTGTGCTGTCCATTTCAGTTCCCAACTCATCTATGATCTTCTCCTGAAACACCAATTTTACTAAGATGTTTAGCGCACTATAACTTGCGATATTCCCAACAAGCAAAGTTTCAGTTGGATGCTTGTAGAGCAGCAGGCTTATTTATGCAAAACCGTGCCTTGTAAGTGGAACACACTTACCCGCACAAAAGGCTATGGTTTTGTCAGACACAAGGCAAAGAGCCAAAATGAATTGTTCATCACTAAAGTTAACTTCAATTTTCAGAACCAATACCGAGGTCAATTTTTTTTCCTTTTTTTTTTTTCGCAAGATCAGATTTTAAGGGATAAATGCTACTGTCAAATGAACTGGAAACTGAACTGCTAATTATATACTTTTCTTTCTGTACATAGTGAGCCATGAAAATTTAAAAGAAAGAACAGCAAGTTAACAAATGATTCAGTGATTCTTTTTTCAACAGTAAATAACGACAGAGAGACATGTTCTTCTTTTGTGATCTATCAACACCATCACTTGCCAAATAAAGAAAATACAAATGTTATGTTAAGAGTTTCATACCATCAGGTGTTAGCATCTATGACCAGAAAATCTCACATAGTGACCATTTTGAATAAGTTTCGAAGTTCAATGATTTTTGCAAAAACAAATTCACTTGTTGATGGTTCATGTTTCTGAAAATCTGGTCAAAGCTTAGTGATGAATCATGCTTTTGATCCCAAGATACAAAGAACATGAAAATCAAATGCTAACCTGTCCAACAAGTTCATCATGTATAGTTAGCCCGACGCCTCCAATTCTCTGAACACTCGCGCTTAACTCATCCAACTCTTCATCCTGCTGCCTAGGAACAACAAGAAGCAATCATAAAAACATAAATTTAAAAATGAACTAGAGCAGATCAGAAAACAAAAAAAGCAGTAACATGGAAAAAAAAACTACCTCATTTCAACCCAAATGACTGGTTAATTAACTATTTTAACAACACAAACGGCAAATATGCCACTCATTTGGAATTCAACCAAAAAAACAAGAGGAACACTGACATTATCCTGAAAACAAAAAGCCATTCTGCCAAGACAGTGACAGAAAAAAAAAGATAAAAAAAACTGCCAAGATCATGTCTCAAAAAATAAAAATTGAGCACACTTTGGAATTGCTCAGTAGAACAAGTCACAAATTATATTGCCATGAATTCAGCAACTGGGTGAAACAAAATAGAGGAGTATAGAAGGTTGAGGCTGTACTTTATCAGAAGCATTTGTCTGTCTGATTCTGATTGTATAAAGTCATCGTTATCCTGTGCAGAATAATGATTGTATTTTTCTGGCATCTGCGGATCAGCCAGCCTCATCAATTCTCTACGCATCCCAATTGCACTACTGCTATTGTCTTTCCTAGCTAACACAGCTTTCTTCACATTTCCAACCTGATACATCATGATGATGGCTTAGAGTATCAATATAAAATCACATAAAATATAAACCAGTAAAAAACCAAAAGCCAATGAAAATCTCAGAACCAACATGACACCAAATGGGTTTACAGCGCAAGTGAAAGTGTTACAGTATTTATATTAAACACATGGAGACTTGTACCATGGAAATGTTACCTGAGTTCGGGCATTGCTGGTCCATCTTCTCCGCCGATCAAGTTCTGACCCATCAATACCATACAAAGCAGGATCTCGAGCAGCAACAGCAATAGCCTTGTCCAATTCATCCACCTTCCTATGAAAGAAAGCTTTCAGAACTTGCTTGAAACTTGAAAGGAATTTGGTTTCTTAATCAACTCAGAAGATAATTAAAAAAGGATACATAAAGTACCTGCCACTCAATGCTCTCACAACCAGTAAGCAACTCTTTCCTAAGACCCGATTGCTCCCCGGCATCGGCAGAAATTCTTTCCCATTGGTGAAAACTAGATTGCAACTTATCAATCTAACCATAGAAAGCCATAAAACGTTACCAAAGCAAATAACCCGCATTTCCCTGACCAAACCTTAATCATCTCAAAATTCTCAATTGATAGATCTCTGATTCAAGACGAGGGATAGAAAAATAATGTGAGACTAGAGATTACAGATTCTTGAATCTCCTCTTTGACGATGTAGAACGGATCTTGAGCCGAAGACATCTTCAGAACAGCCAGAAGCAAAATTATCCTGCAGTGATTTCGAAAATAATAAAAAAAAAATTCAACAACTATAAACATGAAATAAGAAAATAAGCACCGAATTGAACTGGAAGCTTACACTACGACCGATATGCGAGAGACGATGGCGGCGATCGGTGTTCCGATTGTTCTCACCAGTGTTCCAGAAACGAAATCGACGGGACAGATGAAATAAAAATAAAAAATAAAAGAAATAACGGGCCATTCCTTCTTTCTCTTTCGTTTCTGTTTTGGGCCCTGAGTGGCCTTCTTTCTTTTTGGGCTTTGAGCTTCGAGAACAACAACAAAAACAGCAAGTGAATGGTCTCAACCTTTAGATACTGTTTTGTTCTACTAGTTATTATATAGTAGCCGTATATCTAATTAAACGCACCAACACACCTATTGATTTTTCATATATAAGATAATAATCATCCAAAAAATTGACAAAATTACCCCTACATAAAATCTGTCATTCTCCAGAAACCCTATCTTGCTATTGTAGTTGGATCCATCATCACCACCGCCGCCAAACCATAATCTCACAAGGTGTATAAATGTCTAAAATATAAATTTGTCTAAAGAAATGTCTATAATAATATGTAGACATTTTATTTTATTTAGATAATATGTAAACATAGAAAAGTATCTAAAAAATATGCAAACATGTCTGAAACAATAAATAAAAATGTCTAATGAAGTATGCGGCAATGTCTGGAGTAATATACAAACAATTTATTATCATCAAAAAATAAAAAGTTTCTCAAGCAATAAGAAAAAATATCTAAATGAATATCAAGAAGTGTCTAAAAAAATATTTAAAAGTATCTGAACCAATATGTAACAATTTATTCTCTTCAAAAAATGATTGTCTGAAACAATAAAAAAAATTGTCTAAATGAATACATAAAAGTGTTTAAAGAAAAATTCAAAAAATGCTTGAAGTAATATGCAGATAATTTATTTTCCTCATAAATAAAGTTGTGTAAACTATTAAATAAAAAATGACTAAATAAATATTTAAAAGTTTTTTTTTTAAGATCATATAGCACAATTGACATTGAAACTCTTGACAAAATTGCAATGTTGACAAGTAATCAAAGAAAGTGAGTTTGCTGCACAACACCTTAAAAATGTACTTGCGGTAGCTCCACAGGTTGTAAACAAAATGATTCATTGGGCCGTGTTTAATGTTGAATTCACTAATCACTAACTAAGAACAACTAGTTTATATACCCAGCATTGCCACGGGATTTTAAATTGTATTTTATATTTCAAAATAATATATATTTTAATGCAAAAAAGCTATTATCATCAAAATAAAAATTTAAAAAGTGCCAAATTGATTGCAATATGAAATCAAGTATTATCAACAAAATTAAGTATTAACGTCGAATGTTTATATTAAAAATCACTAAAGTTCAAGTGAGCAAATAGCCAAGTGGACAAATTGTTGTTTAAAGTTGGTCTTTATTCATCGCACTACAATAGTAATTTGTCGGTATAAATGTATTATTATAATGTGGAACACAATTAAATAAGTTGATATGAACTTACATGGTTAGCCTTATTTGCTTGTGAACGGGATTAAAACCATTATAATCTCAATTAAACTTCACAGAACATGAACACATTAATAAAAAAAAGGGTAAAAAGAAAGTCCAGAGCATAAGCTCTTACCCCTGGTTCCCAAGTTAATTTAATGGTGATTATATTAGAAATAATGCTTGGATAGCAGTTCCCCTAATAATTCCAGCACAAATACACGGATCACATCCATCCAAAGTAGTAGAGTAATTCAAATTTGGTATTTATTAATCATGAGAAGATCAGATTACATTTTCTATAGAATGATAAGTTCTACCATATTTATATGGCAAGAAGATTTAGCATTGAAAATTACTGTAATACAAAATTAAAGTTATCCTTAAAGGAAGCCAAAAGGAACTCCAACCATGAACCATGTAGCACCTGCTTAAGTTTACATCCCAACAAAAGTTATGACATGAATATCTACATATGATGTCAGGATCATTCCTCAGTGCTTGGCTTAGGCCAAGAATGCAAGGAAAATGTAAAACAAACTTGAGGGACTTAATTAGAAAGGTAAACAAGAGTATATGTGCAAAACCGGGTTCATTCGAGTGAAAGCTGCCCATTCAAGTGAAATTAATTATTCACTCGGGTGAAATTTTTCCATTCAGATAAAATTTAACACATAAGATGGTGTTTGTGCTAGTCAGAGAACTTTTGGGTTCTAAATGCACAGGGAAAAAGAGCCATGAGATTTATGGCAAGAAAATAAAGATGAGGGGCTTGAATGAAATTATGAGAAGTGATGGAAGAGCAAAACCAAGAAGTTTCAGGTTCAATGTGCACATGAAAAATGACTAGATTGAACATGGCGAGAAATAAAGTTAGAGGACACCGTTTTGAACTTTCTATCGGGGTACTATTAGTGAAACAATGAGGTAATTAAGGGCTAATGATGCCATGCAAAATAATGCAAGGAAGAATGAAGCATTAAAGCCAATTAATCGGCCAAATGGCAACAACCAGATGTGCATGTGCCCATTAAGCCATTAAGCCATCATTTTCGGTCAAAACTTCCTTAGAGTGCTTGACTGAGTTTGGCTTATGTTCTTGTTGTCTTGGAGGGTTGTTGCCGATTCCTTGCAAAATTGAAGTGGAAATTTAGCTTGAAGGAAGGTTCAAGTTTGGAATCCTTGCTTCCGGCATTAGGCGAACCGTACATTCTCAATTACAAGCTCGGTCTTGGAACATTCAAGGCAAACCAAGACCTCTCTTACTTGTGTTTGAGGTAGGAATCCCTGGTTTACTTGAATGCTTGGTATAATTCCATGATCAAGTAATATTAGTGATTAAATGATAGTCGAAATGTGCTAGGAAATTTTGGTTTGGAAGACACATCTCGGTCTTGGATGCTTAAGCACAACCGAGAGCTCAAGCATTGTGTTTGAGGTAGGGTTCATGTCTACTTGTTTGCTTGGTAATCTTTCCATGATTCAAGTAGTTAGAGTGACTAAGTGATGGTTGAAACGTGCTAAGTGATCTTAGTTACTTGATGGGCATATTGAGGAGTTTCGTATTCTTGATGATTGATTAGCTAATCAAGTATATAGCAAGTGTTAGAATTCATAGTGAGTTAGGCCAACTTATTATGTAATTCGAAGCTCTAATGGATTGGTGTGTGCAAATGAGAAAGAGAGTAACAATTATGGTACTTGGACACTTGTTAGTATTCGGCCGAGAGACAAATGGTGGTGTGTGTGAGTAAAATGTGTGCTTATTTGTTTGTTTGTTTGTGCTAACCAATTTTAGGTAGTGATTATGTTTTGTATATGTCTCGATTAGTGTGGTTTATATATTATATATATCTTGTATCTTTGTGTCTTTATGTCTTAAATTGCAGGTTAGTTGAGCTATTAGGAGGTTAAGTCCCAGACATAACTAAATAGGCTCATTTATGAGTCGGTTGAAACATGAACTCTACTAAGTAATCATACTTATGCCCATATAATGTTATGTTTCAGGAAAGGATTTACAGCTTGAGTAGTTGTGCTTGTGTGGGTTTTGCTTGTGTGCCAGTGTACCTTGGAGCTCAAGGTATGTGCCAAATTATGTTGGCTTATGGTTATGATTATATACTTACAAGTCTTATGAAGTGAGCTTTCGGCCGAAACTTATTCTCTAAGTTTTGCAGGCTTGAGTAGTTGTGGGACTGTCTAGGCGTGTAGCTATGGTTGTTTGGACCATTGCTCTGATAGTGGTTTTTACCTTCATGACTATGAACATGGCTAAAGGCCTTGTTTTGCAGTGTGTGCTCCTTTATGGCACACTCAATGTGCTCTTTGGAGAGTAGGTCCCTTGGGTGGTAAGCATGACTTGGTGGGCTTGGTTATGGGTTAGTATTGGCATGTGGCCAGGTTAGGTGTGCCCTTTTAGACTACTCTTTTGTTGTACATATATGTGGTCTCAGGTGCCCTTTGGTTTTGTTGTACATGGAGTACTTTGTTTGCCAAGTTATGCTCGGTTATTGATGGTTCATGGTATGTATATGTTGGATATTTCTGAACCGACCTATGGCATGTATATATATGACTGATGGATGTGTTTGGTTGGAAAACCTCTTGTGTACTAGTTTGGCCGAATGATCATATGCATATGAAAGTTGGTTTTCAAACCTTAATAACTTATGTGGGCTTCTTTGTTGCCATGCATGGTAGTACACTTGAAAAAGTCACACATCCTAAACATTTATTACATGAGTGTATGCCTTGCTTGCATTGCAAGATATCTTTTATGGCCTTGCTTGTTATCAAGTTATCAATTACAGCCTTGCTTGTATTGCAAGTTAGTGGTAGTAGGCATTGTTGTTGTTGCAAGTAACTGTTTTAATTCTTTTAAAAGCCTCATAGGCCACCTCCCAAGCCTATTAACTTAAGAAAATAAGACTTAAAGCCCAATAACAAAAGTTGGCCGAATTGAAAAGTCTGGTAACCACATTTGAAAACTTATTAGTTTGGTAACTTTTGAGCAACAGTGGGTGAGTGTTACAAAGTGTGCATGGGTCGGGGCCTGTGTAGGGTGTGACATATGACCTCTACATTACTTACAAGTTTGATACTTGGAAAAAAATGGCTGAAGGCAACTCAGCAGAATAATGAATGCCAATAAGACTAACACCTCATTAATCATTATGATAATAAGAGAGCTTGAGGTGAATATACTTGCAAATTTCCAAGGAAATGACATAATAATTGACCATAGTATGAATCTGGCAAGGATAGCTATCGAAATATCTCCAACTATTGCAAATTTTGCACCTTTGTATTGTCCCGACAAAGTTGTTTTGCTACATGCACACTTTATCAATAAAAAGTTAGCACAGGAAAATGATGAAGTATGAAGCTTATTCTACATAAAATAATGAGAAAAATGGAAGAGAAAATAAACATGCCTAGCTTTATTTTTTTCTATTTCCAAAAAACTCAAGCAACTTCTCTATAAATCTAAGACTTACCATCTTGAATTAGCATTCAGGTTATGCATGTATATCATGTCTCTTTTGTTATGTTTACTTAAATCTAAAATGAATTCAGCTAGTATTATCATTACTACAATACATGGTCACAAGAAATATCATAAAGACCAAATTAGCTAACCTATAATAACAAAAAATAGAAAGGTAAATATATAATGGCTCTACATGAAAGGAAAATATAATAAAAGAACCTACCACATACTTCTCTATGAGAGAAAGTTCTTGAGTGCTTCAGTTAATAGAAAGGTAAAGCATTTGTGGCTCTTTGGGTTTCTAACGGTTTGCACTTATAAGACAGGAAAGAATCTTGAGGCTTCACCATCTGCCAAGGAAAAAACCAGAGAACAAAATAAAATAGGCAGTAACCCTTCTAGGAAAATACAAGAGTAATTACTTTTAATCACAATCGAACAAATTTATATCACCATTTTATTCTCATTCTTTTCCTCCAAAGCAATAAAGCTTAGGGTATGCGGTGACCCTAAGCAAGAATTTCTCATTCAATCATGTGTAATTTTAGATTTTAAGTGTATAAATCTTAAAGAGGCTTCTAAAGTTGTGTTTATGCATAGATCAAATGCAAAGGCCAATATGCTTAAAAAAAGAGTACTATTTACCGAAAATTAAGGAAATAAAAATGGAAATAAAAGAAGAAAGAAAAGATACGTCTAGAGTTACTTTATCTTTTATGAATTTAATGGTTCTTAAGAACGTCAAGCTATTGGCTTATAGGATTTAATAGATAGAAATTAAGCATCAAGTAAACTTGGTTTTGTCTGTAAAAAAAACCTTAATTTCAATCTTCAAAATCAAAATCCAGAGTATTCCTCAAAGATTTGAAGAATGTGGCCAATCATCGGGAACTTATACACCATCAATCTGAAAGTGAAGACAAAAAGTAAAAATGCATTTGCAATTACAACTCTCACCACTATAGTGAAGGTTTGTAATTTTTACCTAACGTAAGTATATAATACCTTTTTTATTCAGAAGGAAACAAACAATAATGAAGATGTAAAAGGGACTTGTTACACTTGGATTAAAAAGTCATTTATTGGTAGATTTTGCACTAGGCTACACATATCTTTTGGATGAAAATATTTGAATCCACTAGCTTTTTAAGAAGACATTTGAATTAAGCACAAAACCCCTTGTCAATAAGGGGTAGGCAGAAACACATTTCAATCCTTCTCCCAAATAAATATAAAATATGAATATAGTTAAATTCCAGAAACATGAGAACTAGACCATTTGAAAAACAAACCATCAGAATGTTACATTAATAATAAAAAAAAAGAACAATACAAGCAAACAGTAAGAAAATGACTTTTTTCTACATCATAAAATGGCTGGCCTTGCTACCTGTTTCAATACACAAGCAGTGGCATTGCATTGGCCAAAAGCCTATGGCGAACACATTCTCTCACTAATTATTTGAGTTACAATTTGTATGAGTAACTCATCTTGATAATATCAGACGGGGGACTCTTCAATAGCTCACTATATTCCAGTTCAGTAATGACATTTTTGTAATTGTGACACTTTTCTTCTATAATAGCATTGAAATTAAAGCACAATATTGCTAAAGAAACCAACTCATAAATTCCAGGAATATAAATAAAGCAATAAACATATATACTTGTAACTTTTACTTCATTAGTGAGAGGAGAATGTGTTGAAAGGAGAACAAACCTGTTCTTCATTGAAGCTACTGGTCCTATTATTAAGAGGTGTTTTCACTGTAGTTATTGTTGGTCTCTGTCATGAATTCTATATCGTCTTTCTTCACCATGACAGGAAATTGCTTAACACAAAAAAGAAGCAACTCGCAAAAAATCCCCAAGCAATGTGAAAAAAAACTAGGCAAATAATAGTAATCCAGTTGAATTAGCAAACCGTAAATTATGACACAAAGAATTTTAAAATGAAAGGAGAAAATCCTTGACAAGTTTGAAATCTTAGAATCCTAGAAACCGCTTGTGGCAACGTCGGGTTTTCTGGGAGTCGCCACCAATCAGTTTTCTTAGGTCGATTGGTCACCTTAAAATTGGTCTGCGAGAGTTCGGGGATCGGGAGTACGGTTACGTTAAAACAACTTTGTTAAAACGCCCAAAAATTGGCACCTTAGTTGATTTTAATTTTGTTTTGCTTTGCTTTTAAATAATTCTCAGTTAATTTTCAAAATTAGAAATTTTAACTGGATTAGTCGAAATGTGAATTTTTAAATTAATTAATTTGTATGAAATTTTATACTTCCGAACCATGGACTCTGCCGAGTCATTTGGACACGGAAGATTTTTGATTCCGAACCATGGACTCTGCCGAGTCATTTGGACACGGAATTTGGTGAACTTTTAAATAATTTAATCCATATTGTAAATATGGATTTTTATCTTTTTTTTATTTAATTTATTTAATTAAAAGGGTGATATTTTTTTTTAAACCGCAGATCCTGACGGATCATCCGGATATGTAAGTTGATTTAATTTATAGTTAATTATTTAATTCTTATTTTTATGGAATTAATTATTAGTTTAATTACTAATTCGTAATTCTTTTTGTTATAGAATTTTTAGATTCATTAATAATCTAAAAATTTTTATTTTCTATATTTTTCTTTCTTTTCTTTCTTTTCCTTCTTATCTTTCTTATCTTATCTTATCTTTCTTATCTTTATTATCTTTTTCTTATCTTTCTTATCTTTTTCTTATCTTGTTTTAATTTTCTTTTTGTTTTCTTGTTTAATGAAAAATATTTATTATTTTAGTGGATTTAAAAGTTATATTTTAAATAAATCAGTAAAATATAAAGTCTTAATTTTCATGTATTTTTTTTAACAGGTTTTATTTTTATTTTTTTATTATTTTTACTGGATAAGAATAACTATTAAAATTAATTTTAACTTTTTGTTATCTTTAAAGAATTAAAAACATGTATGTAAAAATAAAAATAATTGGCTTTTTTTTAAAAATAATTTTTATTTGCCTTAATAATTAATTACAAAATAATCTTCTTTTAATTTTCATTTATTTATTAATTAGTAAAGGGTAAAGGTGAATTAAATAAAAAAATTATATAAAGAAAAAAAAATTAATAATAATAAAGTGGGGCTTTTTGGCCATCCACTTTAAAAATAATAATAAATGTTAGCAAAGTTAATTAAATTAATTGTTAAACAACAATAATAAAAAGTTAGTCAAGTTAATTAAATTAATTAATTAACCACAATAATAAAAAGTTAGCCAAGTTAATTAAATTAATTAATTAACAACAGTAAAAAGTTAGCCAAGTTAATTAAATTAATTAATTAACAACAATAATAAAAAGTTAGCCAAATTAATTAAATTAATTAACAACAATAAATAAAAAGTTAGCCAAATTAATTAAATTAATTAACAACAATAAATAAAAAGTTAGCCAAATTAATTAAATTAATTAATTAACAAAAATAATAAAAAGCTAGCCAAGTTAATTAAATTAATTAATTAACAACAATAATAAAAGTTAATTAATTGTTAACAACAATTATAAAAGTTAGTAATAATGCAAAAATTAAAAGGTTAGTAACAATAATAGTATTAAAAGTTAGTTGTTAGTAAGTTAATAACAACAATAAAAAAGGGGGTTAGTAATAAACAAATAATAAACAAACAAGTAAAAATTAAAAGGGTTAGTAATTAATTCTGCAAGAATAAAATACAAAGTTAGTGACCAAAGTGAAAGAAATTGAAAAGATGAAGGATTAAATGAGAGTTGTACCCTTGAAATTAAAACTTGAATTCTGAGAACAAGAAAACAGGGACGCGCGCGCGCGCGAGGGGGAAAGGGGGCGGAGCTGGGTGACGGCACGCCAGGCGAGGGACGGCGAGGCAACGGTGGCCCAGGAATGGGGCGGCGAGGCGATGGCGGGCCAGGCGAGGGACGGCGGGGTGACGGCGGGCCAGGCGAGGGGCGGCGGCCGGCGAACTAGGAGAGAGAGACGCGGCGGAGGGAGAGACGGGACACGACGGGAAGGGAAGCGGACGGTGGCGGGACGGCGTGGGAGCTACCTGCGGCGGCGGGATGACGACGGCGGGCGTGGCTGGGCCGGACGACGGCGGCAGAGGAGAGAAAAACGGTGAACGGAGAGAGAGAGAGAAAACGGAAGAAAAGAAAAAAAACAAACGAAGAAGATGGTCGAATCGTAAGAAAAGGAATTTTTGGGACTTTCTGGGCAGAGAAAGGATAAGCTAGGGAATAAGGCTGTAATTTTATCTTTTTTTTGAAACGGAGCTCTAAGTTTTCTTTCTATTTTTTTCTGTGTTCAGCACAAAATTTGGGGGGCTATTTATAGAGGAAGTTTGGCTGAACTGTTGATGTATAAATTAATAAAAAATTTCAAACTTATCTTTTAAATTGGTAAAATGACAATTTTAGTCCTTTACGTCTCTCAGCCTCTGGATAAGTTCCTGAAGCTTCTGATTTTGACAATTTTGTCGTTTTCTGTCAATTTGCGCCAGAAACGTCGGCAGGCCCAAAATTTTATGTGACAAACTACCAAATGCTCCTGGAACTTTCAGAATTTGTCAATTTTTCCCGAAACTTCTTAATGTTGTCATTTTTACCTCAAACTTTTAAATTTTGCCATTTTTTTGGAGTTTTCTTTTTTTTCTTTCAAATACACACATATATCATTTTAAATCAAATCTTCACAAAAAAAAAAATGTATTTTAAACTAATTAAAATTTTTAGTAATAATAATAATAATAAAAATAATAATTTTTTTTATTTAATTTCTTTTATTTAATTTCTTTTAAAATTTTTTATGGTCGGACGAAATTGGGTGTCAACAGCTGCCCCCCTTTGCATGCTTCATGAGACATGATGTATGCAAAGTCGTTACCAAATTTCGTCAGGCTTAGCTAGGCATTGAAAACCTTTTCGCCGCCTAAATCCTGAGGTTAAGGAACTCTCCTTAGAACCCCGGCGATAGAAGCTCTCCTATCGTTGAAGGAAAATTGATTGTTTCTGAGGCAAAGGTTCCATCCTTAAAACCTCGGATTGATTGATTGATTTCGAAGCAAAGGTTCCATCCTTAAAACCTCGAATTGATTGATTGATTTCGAGGCAAAGGTTCCATCCTTAAAACCTTGAATTGATTGATTGATCTCGAGGCAAAGATTTCATCCTTAAAACCTCAGATTGATTGATTGATTTCGAGGCAAAGGTTCTATCCTTAAAACCTCAGATTGATTGGTTGATTTCGAGGCAAAGGTTCCATCCTTAAAACCTCGGATTGATTGATTGATGTCGAGGTAAAGGTTCCATCCTTAAAGCCTCGAATTAATTTATTGATGTCGAGACAAAGGTTCCATCCTTAAAACCTCGGATTTATTGATTGATGTCGAGGTAAAGGTTCCATCCTTAAAACCTCGAATTGATTGATTGATCTCGAGGCAAAGGTTCCATCCTTAAAACCTCGGATTGATTGATTGATTTCGAGGCAAAGGTTCCATCCTTAAAACCTCGGATTGATTGATTGATGTCGAGGTAAAGGTTCCATCCTTAAAACCTCGAATTGATTGATTGATCTCGAGGCAAAGGTTCCATCCTTAAAACCTCGGATTGATTGATTGATCTTGAGGCAAAGGTTCCATCCTTAAAACCTCGGATTGATTGATTGATTTCGAGGTAAAGGTTCCATCCTTAAAACCTCGAATTAATTGATTGATCTCGAGGCAAAGGTTCCATCCTTAAAACCTCGGATTGATTGATTGATCTCGAGGCAAAGGTTCCATCCTTAAAACCTCGGATTGATTGATTGATGTCGAGGTAAAGGTTCCATCCTTAAAACCTCGAATTGATTGATTGATCTCGAGGCAAAGGTTCCATCCTTAAAACCTCGGATTGATTGATTGATCTCGAGGCAAAGGTTCCATCCTTAAAACCTCGGATTGATTGATTGATTTCGAGGCAAAGGTTCCATCCTTAAAACCCCCATGATGAAAATTGATTCTTTTCGAGGCAAAGGTTCCATCTTTAAAACCTCGACGATAGGAAATTGATTATTTTCGAGGCAAAGGTTCCATCCTTAAAACCCCGATGATGAAAATTGATTGTTTTCGAGGCAAAGGTTCCATCCTTAAAACCCCGATGATGAAAATTGATTGTTTTCGAGGCAAAGGTTCCATCCTTAAAACCCCGGCGATGAAAATTGATTCTTTTCGAGGCAAAGGTTCCATCCTTAAAACCCCGATGATGAAAATTGATTATTTTCGAGGCAAAGGTTCCATCCTTAAAACCCCGATGATGAAAATTGATTATTTTCGAGGCAAAGGTTCCATCCTTAAAACCCTGATGATGAAAATTGATTGTTTTCGAGGCAAAGGTTCCATCCTTAAAACCTCGATGATGAAAATTGATTATTTTCGAGGCAAAGGTTCCATCCTTAAAACCCCGATGATGAAAATTGATTGTTTTCGAGGCAAAAGTTCCATCCTTAAAACCCCGATGATGAAAATTGATTATTTTCGAAGCAAAGATTCCTTCCTTAAAACCCCGATGATAAAAATTGATTATTTTCGAGGCAAAGGTTCCATCCTTAAAACCCTGATGATGAAAATTGATTTTGAGGCTAAGGAGCTTTCCTTAGGACCTCGAGCGAAATTTATATGAAAGCAATTGAAATTGGAATAATTTTCTTCGAAAGTGTGAATTTTCATAATAGGCGAGCGCAAAGAATTAGGCTTCGATAAAACGAGTGAATCTTGATGATGACAATAACACTGACAAATTATGTAAAGGGAACGGATGTTTGGAATCAATATTCAAGGTTCATCTAATATTTTCTTCAGTAAATATAGATTCCCTTGTGAGATATGTCATCCGAATAAGGTTAAAGCTTAACTACCCCAAAATGTTATGCCTAGTAGACCTAATAGGATGCGTCTCAAGAGTAACAAAAATTACTCTTTACTCAGCCATTCCAACCTAAAGGCATTGTCCTATGGTTTTAATATCAGCATGGACGAAACTATCTTATAAAAAGAAATTCCCTGAAAAGAAAAACTGAAACGCGAAAGAAAATGCTGATAATAAAACTAAAGGACAAGAAAAACGGATCAGATCGCTTCTTTCTTCCACAATACTTCAACAGGGTGAGTAGAGGACCATTATGGGAGTGAACTGGTCGGGAAAGACTGTCGTGTCCAGTCTATCTGAATCATTGCTGGATCTGGTTCAGGAACAAAAGCTTGTATTTTATCTAGCAATTCTTCAGCAGTTGTTGCGGATATTATGATTCGCCGTGCCACTCTTGATATGAAATTCTTCTGCATAGCATAATCCATAAAAGCTATCAGACCTGTAAAGAAATTGTTAACATTCAAAAGCCCAATGGGTTTCTTATGCAAATTAAGTTGGGCCATGGAAGCAATTTGAAAGACTTCTCCCAATGTGCCAAAACCACCTGGTAGAGCGATAAAAGCATCAGCATTTAAAAGCATTTGTAACACACGCTCTTGCAAATTTTTAACCACTAATTCTTCTCCAATCGTGCCCCCAGAAATAAATTTCAGAGGTCCAGGGATAATACCCAGAACTTGACTTCCTCCTAGAGATGCTGCTGATGCTACACCTCCCATTAATCCGACACTACCTCCTCCATAAACTAAATGTATTTTTCGCTCAGCTAATACTCTTCCCAAATGGTTGGCTGCTTTTAAATACTCTTCATCTTTTCCAGGAAAAGCCCCAGAAAATACACAAATACTTCAGGATTTACGAGTTGGGGTTTTCTCCATTCCTATCCTTACCATTGTGAGAAAAGAGGATATATTTATAGAGATGAAGAGATAAGGCAATAATTTTATTTTCAAGAATGGATACATTATTGCCAGCTATTCACAGTAGTCACGAGTATGACTTTGGTCAGGTATGGGTACACTATCGTTAAAAGAGGAGGAAAATTTTCAAAATATCTGCTAGCATGTACAGTAGTCACTACTGTAGCTTACGTCAGGAGTAGGTACGTGATTGTTGGAAGAGAAGGAAAATTTTAAAAAGTGGCAGCTATATACAGTAATCATAACTGTATCTCATGTCAGGAGTGGGTACATTATTGGGAGGATAATTTCAAAAGCGACAGCTAGCATGTACAGTAATCGTGACTTTGGTTCACGTTAGGAGTGAATACATTATTACCAAAAGGGGAGGAAAATTTCAAAAGCGACAGCTAGCACGTACAGTAATCGTGACTTTGATCCTCATCTTCCAATGGCTTTGCGTCCAGTAATGGCTTTAATGCTTTCTATGAATCGGTGATTTGCATCTCATCTAGCTTTCTCACAAACTGGCAAACAGGGTCGTTTAGAGTCAGATTCCCAAGACTGTAACGATCTCGTTCTTTTTGGAAAATTATCCATAATCCAACAACCTCAAATTGCACTATTCCGCAAGAATGCGCTTCAAGAACCTCTCGAATATCTTCTAGAGATTCCTTACGCAAGCCATTCTTAATGAATCTTATTCTATCATTACGATTTCTGGTGATCACTCCTGGAGAACGACATTTATTGCCGCAAATCCACCATCCACAATTATGACAAACGCCTAGCCTTTTTGCTCTTCTTTTTTTGGCATAAGCGCTTTTACCAAAGCCGGGCATACGGGGAAAGAACGCTTCTGGAACTTCACCAGCTGAACGAACCTTAGCTTCAATTAGCCACCGCACATTATTAGGAATGCCTTTGTGCATAAATACTCTGAATCGTTCACATCTAGCTTGATAAATCTTTTTAAGAACATTTATTGGGAAAGAAGGAAAATACTTTCGTAGGGCGGAAAGAGAAGACTCCATTGATGAAGGAGGCAAAGAAAGAAATTAGTGATTGTAGGAAACGAAAATAACTAACACATATTTATAGTGATGAAAGGGATAATGCGTTAATTACACTTACAGAAGCAAGTACATTATTGTCAAAAGAAAAGACAAATGACAGCTTATATGTACAGGAATCATGACCGTGGCTCTCATCTTCCACTGATTTATGTCCAGTAATGGCTTCAATGCCTTCTATAAGTCGGGGATTTGCTTCCCATCCAGTTTCCTTACAAACTGACAAACAGGGTCGTTTAAAATCACATTCCCAAGACTGTAACGGTTTCGTTCTTTAAGGTAAGTCCTCCATAAACTGATAATTTCACCTTGCACTTTTCCACAAGAATGCGTTTCAAGAGTCTCTCGGATATCTTCCAGAGATTCCTTACGCAGGCCATTCTTAATGAATTTTCTTTTATCTTCACGATTTATGGAGATGTATCCTAAAGAGCGACATTTAGTAATACAATTCCATCGCCCACATTTATAACACACGCCTAGTCTCTTTGCTCTTCGCCTTTTGGCATAACGGCTTTTACCTAAACCGGGCATGCGGGGCATAAATGCATCTGGAACTTCACCCGCCAAACGGACCTTAGCTTCAATTATCCACTGCACATTATCGGGAATGCCTTTGCGTGTAAAAACTCTGATTCTTTCACATCTAGCCAGGTAGATCTTTTTAAGGACTTTTATTGGAAGGGAAGGAAAGTATTTTCGCAGTGCAGAAAGAGTAGAATCCATTGATGAGAGAAGAATTTGAGAGAAGAGATGAAGAAATCAGTTATTGTAGGAAACTGAAATAACCGATTATGAGAGTCAGAGAGTATTGCATCCGCTACTTAACCGGAAATAAGAACACGCATTTATAGCGATGAAAGGATAACGTGTTAATTACGCTTACAGGAACAAGTACATTATTGTCCAAAGGTAATGCAAATTTTTCAAATATGACAAATCGTATGTACAATAATTATGACTGTGGCTCACATCTTCCACTGGCTTTACGTCCAGTAACGGCATTAACGGCTTCTATGAGTCGAGGATTTGCTTGCCATCCAGTTTTCTTACAAGCTGGCAAACAGGGTCGTTTACAGTCAGATTCTCGGGACTGTAACGTTCTCGTTCTTCATGAAAAATGCTCCATAAACCAAGAAGTTCATGTTGCACGGATCCACAAGAATGCGTCTCAAGAGTCAATTGGATATCATCCAACGAGTCCTTACTCAGGCCATTCTTAATGAATCGTATTTTATCTTCTCGATTATCAGAGATCATTCCTAAAGAACGACATTTAGTATTACAAGTCCACCTACCACATTTATGGCAGACTTGTAATCTTTTCGCTCTTCTTTTTCTGGCATAAGAACTTTTGCCAACACCAGGCATGTAAGATGCAAATGTCTCTGGGATTTCACCTGCCAGACGAACCTTGGCTTCGATTAACCACCGTACATCTTCAGGTATTCCTTTGTGCATCAGAGCTCTTAATCGTTCGCAGCGAACTCGGTAGATCTTTTTGAGGATGTTCATTGGGAGAGAAGGGAAATACTTTCGCAAGGCGGAAAAAGTAGGATCCATTTTCTAGGAGGAAGTAAAAGAAAAAAGGGGTGAAGGAATCAGTTATTATGGGCAACTGAGAGAACCGACTTGAGAGTCACGGAGTACCGTATCCGCTGTTTAACCGGAAAAGTAGATCCTACTTCATTTTGATAGATATTTTTTATATTCCATCGAGCTGACGTCGATCCAGTCCTCGATTATTGAATCCATTGTCCGCTTTTGACAAATTTTCAACGACAATATTTCTTGATGTCTGCCTTATCTTTGACTATCTCTTATCTTGGATGCTGCTAAGCTGGCATCAATCCTGTCCTTCCAGGTGTAGCCTCGATTATTGAATCAATTGCCAGGCTTTTGACAATATTGTCTACTTTATATTTTTTTTGATATCTGCCTTATCCTTGGCTATAGCTATCTCTTATCTTGGATACTACTAGCTGGCGTCAATCCGATCCTTCCAGGTGTAGCCTCGATTATTGAATCGGTAGCCAAGCTTTTGACAATATTGTCTACTTTATTCTTGAATTCCTGATGCGGGTTGGTCCCGCATATTAGCTTTGTATGCAGTGATAGATTGGTAAGAGCTGATGACATTGAGATCTCAGCTTATATTGCTGTAGCTGTGCCGTGGATGTGCTTCCCGTTTGGTCCTTGTTATGTAAAGGCTATGTATGCATGATATGAAATGCATGAATGCAGAGCATGTGTAACTAATGGCTTTTTTTTTTTGTATGGATCTAGTTCTTTATGTCTTTGCTTTACTGGATCCTCTTTGTGATGGCCTTCTTGGACTATCATTGAATCTCTTTATGCTTTCCAGCTTTTGTTCACTGTCTCAAAAGCCCAACTCTTTTCAAAATCCCCTTTCTTTGACTTGTTCTTGAATTTTGGCCTCAATTTCTTTAAAGTTGGCCCGCCTCATAATTTATATCTCTTTCGGGTACTCATCCATTGTCATGGATTTGATACCATCAAAGGCTTTACTTTCAATGTCTGCTTTGCCCCTTTTCTTGTGGCCGTGTCGACACTTGTTTACCCCCATGTTACAGTCCGAATGATTGCTCTTCCTTAGACTCAGGTTCTGATCCATAAGACTTGCCCCCTTGTCTATTGAGCTTCTTTCTTGGCAGTACTCTTCTTACGCTTAGTAGAGACTACTTTGCCCCCCTGAATATGGTATTTATGTGGATAAAAGGTATCACCTCGCCTTTGATTTAACAGAAGGTCGAGCATTTCTAGACCTTTGTGATGGCACTTGGTCGTAAATTTCTCTTACAAGAACCACATCTTATTAAAGAAAGACTCAAGCCCTCTCCTCACTTTTAAGTCTACATACATTAATGAATAATGGTTTGGCCTTAAAGAAAAACTTTCATCAATTTGCAAAGCTTGACAAAGTAATTTACGGTCTTTGTTTTTAATTAAAATATCCTGCTATTCTTCCCTTTCCAACTCGAAGACATAAACTGTGCAAGGCAATAAGGTAGAAACATGATTCACAATAATAGCCTTTTAACTGAATGAGGATGATATCGAGAGGTAAATGTTAGGTGTGAGGAAAGTTAAGTTTGAATGTTTTTTTTTTGTGGCAGTCTTTTAGCTGAATGAGAATGATATTAAGAGGTAAATATTAGGTCTGAATAAAGTTAAGTTTGAGTGGTGTGAAAGAAGGGTCTTTTAATACTACTCGTGAGCAAATTTGATTATGGTGAAAAACTCAATAGTGATGACCTCAACTTGCCACTCTTTCCAGAAAGTTAGACCTCATCTATTGCCCCCCAACTATTGTGATCTTTATGCATGCTTGGTTTGAGGGTTGCTTTCGTGTTCTAAACCGCCTTTGCAGGTTTTCAGTCTAGAATCCATAGCTCACTTTTTTTGTTTTCTTTCTTTTGCTCTAGTTTGGGCCCTTTTTCCTTTTTTTTTTTTTTGTTTTTTTTTCTTTTTGTTTTCTTTCTTTTTTTTTTTTTTTTGTGAGCTATGGTGAGGACATACTTGATAACTCTCTTGAAGTGAGATGACTCAAGTGGCCTTGCTTGCTCGTGCTTGTTCTCAGTCCTTTTTGGTTTTGAATTTTCCCTTGTTGTCTTTTGATGGAAGGGATGAACTTTTTCCTTTTCGGAGTTTTTGTTACAGAGAACCGAGATCATAGCCTTCTTGAAATGAGATGATTCAAGTGGCCTTACTTGCTTGTGTTTGCTCTCAGTCTCTTTTTTTTTTTGTTTTGAATTTTCCCTTGTTGGCTTTTTGATGGAAGGGATGAACTTTTTCCTTTTCGGAATTTGTGTTGCGGAAAACTGAGAATATATATTTTTTTTATTAAGCATTTGTGAGAATTGGGAGGCCACTGAAGTCATTTAATATGAGAGCTAACTTTTTTTGGAAGCTAACCCCAAACTTCTTGCAAGGATGTTGATAATCACTGTGAATTCTTTTTGAGGGTTGGGGTGCAACATATGAAATCCTTCTTACTAGATTTGACAGCACTTTCAAGATCGCCACTATTAAATATCCCTTAATTTTTTATTTTCACCCACGAGTAGTATCATTTTCAAAGTAAAGTGTGATAGCAATAATGGATAGTATAATGGAAAGGAGTGAGAGATGGATATAAAAACAGAATTTTTGGTAAGAAGTGGTAGAATGTGTAGGTGTAATAATTGAATTTTTGGTAAAAATTGGTAGAATGTGTAAATGTAATAATGGAATTAAAAAGTGGTTGAATGCACACATAACATCTTTTTGTTGGAGAACAAAAAGAATTACCGGTTGTCGAAAAGTAAAGTGTGATAGCAATAATGGATAGTACAATGGCAAAGAGTGTAAAAATGGAAAGTAGTAGAATGCACGCATTACATCTTTTTGTTGTACCAGAAAAAGAATGGCAGGTGTCCATTTAACAAAGACTACACCCTAGATTCTGGACTAAATCTAGGAGATTTTTACTATTAGATTACTTTTGCAAGCTTTCAAAGATACAAGTTTATTCAAAGGATTCCCTGTCATTCAAAAGTGTGTGCGGACTATTAGGTCAGATCTGACTTGGAGCCCTTCCAAAATTAATGTAATTCCAGCTCAAAATCTTCACTTTCAATTACCAATCACATCATGGCCTAGCAACTTGGACTCGGCCAACTGTTGGACCTTGAGTTTCAGTACCACAGAATTTTCAGTTACATTTGGGATTAGGGTCACACCAACTTGGAAGAGAAGGTCACTTGGCCTTTGCTACTATTGATATAGATGATAGCAGAATGCCTTCTTCAGCAAAGACTGTGATTAACTTTCCTTCAAAAATGAATTTCATTTTTTGGTGTAATGAGGAGGGAATTGCTCCGGCCATATTTTCTATCTTGGACTCTATATCTATGAGACGTCCTTCGGTTTGTTCTGCCATTAGTCTTGTTTGGAGCCGAGTTGGATATCGGTGTTGAGGTCCAATTTTACCTTTTTAAAGTGAGATTCATTTTATTAGATTTTACATGTATATGATTGATGCAATGGATGCATGCAATACATAATGAGATTATGTTTTTTATCAAAATTTATATGCACGTGATTGATGTAATGGAATACATGCAATGAGATTATTTTTATCAGATTTTATATGCATGTGATTGATGTAATGGATGCATGCAATAAGATTATTTTTATCAGATTTTATATGCATGTGATTGATGTAATGGATGTATGCAATGAGTGAGCTTGATTATCAACTATTGTGAAACTTCAAGACTTCTAGTTATTATTAAAAAGACCAAAAAGTTAGCATAATTTGATGCGTGGTTTTGATGCATGAAGAATAATTGCACAGAACGGAAGTATAACAAAAGAAAAATAAGGTTATTAACAAGTTAAATAGTAATTAACAACTCATGAAGTATTATGGATAAACAAGTTAAAACCATATGAAGAAAAGTGTAGAGTAACAACACAGCATAACGAGGATATGCTTAGGGCGTTGGTAAAATGGTAGAAATTCTATGGTCAGTTCTATGGTTAAGTGGGGAATTCTATATGCATAAGGTGGCTTATCAAAAAGGCAAGGGATAGTTCCCGAATCCCGTCACTAAATCATAGTGACGGCCCGATTCCTTACCCTCTAAGGTTAATGTAAGGAATAGATTAATTCGAGTCGTAGCTTTTCGTGGGCCCATGCAGAGACTAACCGTCTCAGAAGGCAATACACTACTTTGCTACTTTGAAACCGGTGAAGGCTTGGAGACCGTGGCCTCACAAGGACAGCAACACCAATTCCGCTTAGAAAGAATCGTGTTTGATTTAAGGAAGCTCGGGTATAGAGCTTCATATTGTGAATGCATTATGCATGTTTAGAATAAGTAAATATAACATATAAATCCACATAATAAGCAAAGTAAATCAAAACAAATCAACTTTAGGCTCGACTCACTAACGTGGAGTCCCCAGTGGAGTCGCCAAGCTGTGGCAACGTCGGGTTTTCTGGGAGTCGCCACCAATCAGTTTTCTTAGGTCGATTGGTCACCTTAAAATTGGTCTGCGAGAGTTCGGGGATCGGGAGTACGGTTACGTTAAAACAACTTTGTTAAAACGCCCAAAAATTGGCACCTTAGTTGATTTTAATTTTGTTTTGCTTTGCTTTTAAATAATTCTCAGTTAATTTTCAAAATTAGAAATTTTAACTGGATTAGTCGAAATGTGAATTTTTAAATTAATTAATTTGTATGAAATTTTATACTTCCGAACCATGGACTCTGCCGAGTCATTTGGACACGGAAGATTTTTGATTCCGAACCATGGACTCTGCCGAGTCATTTGGACACGGAATTTGGTGAACTTTTAAATAATTTAATCCATATTGTAAATATGGATTTTTATCTTTTTTTTATTTAATTTATTTAATTAAAAGGGTGATATTTTTTTTTAAACCGCAGATCCTGACGGATCATCCGGATATGTAAGTTGATTTAATTTATAGTTAATTATTTAATTCTTATTTTTATGGAATTAATTATTAGTTTAATTACTAATTCGTAATTCTTTTTGTTATAGAATTTTTAGATTCATTAATAATCTAAAAATTTTTATTTTCTATATTTTTCTTTCTTTTCTTTCTTTTCCTTCTTATCTTTCTTATCTTATCTTATCTTTCTTATCTTTATTATCTTTTTCTTATCTTTCTTATCTTTTTCTTATCTTGTTTTAATTTTCTTTTTGTTTTCTTGTTTAATGAAAAATATTTATTATTTTAGTGGATTTAAAAGTTATATTTTAAATAAATCAGTAAAATATAAAGTCTTAATTTTCATGTATTTTTTTTAACAGGTTTTATTTTTATTTTTTTATTATTTTTACTGGATAAGAATAACTATTAAAATTAATTTTAACTTTTTGTTATCTTTAAAGAATTAAAAACATGTATGTAAAAATAAAAATAATTGGCTTTTTTTTAAAAATAATTTTTATTTGCCTTAATAATTAATTACAAAATAATCTTCTTTTAATTTTCATTTATTTATTAATTAGTAAAGGGTAAAGGTGAATTAAATAAAAAAATTATATAAAGAAAAAAAAATTAATAATAATAAAGTGGGGCTTTTTGGCCATCCACTTTAAAAATAATAATAAATGTTAGCAAAGTTAATTAAATTAATTGTTAAACAACAATAATAAAAAGTTAGTCAAGTTAATTAAATTAATTAATTAACCACAATAATAAAAAGTTAGCCAAGTTAATTAAATTAATTAATTAACAACAGTAAAAAGTTAGCCAAGTTAATTAAATTAATTAATTAACAACAATAATAAAAAGTTAGCCAAATTAATTAAATTAATTAACAACAATAAATAAAAAGTTAGCCAAATTAATTAAATTAATTAACAACAATAAATAAAAAGTTAGCCAAATTAATTAAATTAATTAATTAACAAAAATAATAAAAAGCTAGCCAAGTTAATTAAATTAATTAATTAACAACAATAATAAAAGTTAATTAATTGTTAACAACAATTATAAAAGTTAGTAATAATGCAAAAATTAAAAGGTTAGTAACAATAATAGTATTAAAAGTTAGTTGTTAGTAAGTTAATAACAACAATAAAAAAGGGGGTTAGTAATAAACAAATAATAAACAAACAAGTAAAAATTAAAAGGGTTAGTAATTAATTCTGCAAGAATAAAATACAAAGTTAGTGACCAAAGTGAAAGAAATTGAAAAGATGAAGGATTAAATGAGAGTTGTACCCTTGAAATTAAAACTTGAATTCTGAGAACAAGAAAACAGGGACGCGCGCGCGCGCGAGGGGGAAAGGGGGCGGAGCTGGGTGACGGCACGCCAGGCGAGGGACGGCGAGGCAACGGTGGCCCAGGAATGGGGCGGCGAGGCGATGGCGGGCCAGGCGAGGGACGGCGGGGTGACGGCGGGCCAGGCGAGGGGCGGCGGCCGGCGAACTAGGAGAGAGAGACGCGGCGGAGGGAGAGACGGGACACGACGGGAAGGGAAGCGGACGGTGGCGGGACGGCGTGGGAGCTACCTGCGGTGGCGGGATGACGACGGCGGGCGTGGCTGGGCCGGACGACGGCGGCAGAGGAGAGAAAAACGGTGAACGGAGAGAGAGAGAGAAAACGGAAGAAAAGAAAAAAAACAAACGAAGAAGATGGTCGAATCGTAAGAAAAGGAATTTTTGGGACTTTCTGGGCAGAGAAAGGATAAGCTAGGGAATAAGGCTGTAATTTTATCTTTTTTTTGAAACGGAGCTCTAAGTTTTCTTTCTATTTTTTTCTGTGTTCAGCACAAAATTTGGGGGGCTATTTATAGAGGAAGTTTGGCTGAACTGTTGATGTATAAATTAATAAAAAATTTCAAACTTATCTTTTAAATTGGTAAAATGACAATTTTAGTCCTTTACGTCTCTCAGCCTCTGGATAAGTTCCTGAAGCTTCTGATTTTGACAATTTTGTCGTTTTCTGTCAATTTGCGCCAGAAACGTCGGCAGGCCCAAAATTTTATGTGACAAACTACCAAATGCTCCTGGAACTTTCAGAATTTGTCAATTTTTCCTGAAACTTCTTAATGTTGTCATTTTTACCTCAAACTTTTAAATTTTGCCATTTTTTTGGAGTTTTCTTTTTTTTCTTTCAAATACACACATATATCATTTTAAATCAAATCTTCACAAAAAAAAAAAAATGTATTTTAAACTAATTAAAATTTTTAGTAATAATAATAATAATAAAAATAATAATTTTTTTTATTTAATTTCTTTTATTTAATTTCTTTTAAAATTTTTTATGGTCGGACGAAATTGGGTGTCAACACCGCTTATGCCTGTTCAAGGAATAAATAGGGAGAAACTCACCAAAATTATACCCCTTGAACAATGTCCATTGCACTGCCTGCCGAACAACCTAAAATTAGGCACAACTCAAAATATTAGAAGCACACATAGGATGTAAAAGAAGTATAAATGCAACAATGTCATTATCCTCAGCTATATCTAAAGTAGGACTTGAGGGAAAACATTTGCCAAGTCTTCTATTTGCACTTAAAAACATGTTAAATGTTTTGCTCTGTATACAATTGAAATAAAAGATAATATACTAGGAAAGTAAAAATGATTAAAAGCTAAATTAAGGGAGAAATTGAACGTAAACTGGATTCGAAATCGCCATTCAATTCTTCATCATCTACAGAATACAAAAAAATAACATTTAAATCTTCCATATTCATCTATGGATGTATCGAATCAATGACCAATTTCACATTAGCAGGGCCCGTCTTAATCTATTGAGTATTCCCAAGAGCACAACTACATGAATTAGCTTCTCAATGGCATTGACAGCCAAAAACCTAGTCTTGTTTATTGATTTATCCATCATAGATGTCTTTTCAGTGGCGGTGTTGAGGGCCACGCATACTAGAAACTGCTGGCATTGGCAACAGTTAAACCATAGTATCACCACAAAATAAAACCAAAGGAAGAATTACATGATCAACATAGATATATAAAACCAAAGGAAAAACTAATAAAAAAACTTCATACCTGATCACAATTATCTCCTTGCTTCTTCTCTCTAAATATGCCTTGCTTCTCCTTTCTTATCAATTCGTTTGGTATCCCTTACTTCACCTTTCTTCTTGATCCGTTTGGCGCCAAAAAGTTAATTTTGGTTTCAACTCCTCCATCAATTTTTTTAAAGACAAATCCACCAACGGTAAACAAAGGCGAGAAGTTGTGTAATTTGATAGTGGCTTCTCGTACCTATATTGAGTGGTTGAAGTGAGACGAAAGAAGAAATCAAAGAGGAGATAATGATAGGTTTAAGCGCCTGATTTAGAAGAGTGATAATTCTATCTTGGAAAATAACAAAAAAAATAGGGAAGTAACTGGATTAGAGGAGAAATCACTAGAGGAAAATTTTTTAGTTGGTAAAGATTTTATTCAAAATCAAAATGGAACACGGTGTCAACCTAGTTAATGGTAAATGCTCGAAAACGCATTTGTTTATTGCTGTGAAATGATTCGTTTCATTAAAGTGGTATAACAGTGTTAACTTTTCCGTCACTTGTCTAGAGGGCATTTTGGGATTTTTGTTTTTTTGCATTTTTTGTAGTACCTTCAACATCCCAAAAAAAGTGCCATATGTCATTCCGCCAAAACCCGAATTAAGAAAAAGACTACATCCTCCCTTAGATATGTACTACTTTATATATATATATAATATATGTGATTCACACGAAACTCTAGTAGAAGACGAACATATTTTTTTGAACAAGCACTTTTCTACTTCTTTGCAGGCGAAAGTCGTGCGCCACCTGCCTCCAATCTTTTTGTCTTGTCTCGTCTTTTGTCGCTCATCACCGTTGATCCTCACCTTGCCTTAGATCTCTGCCGATCATCAGCTCGAATCACCGCTTCTCAAGGGATCATTGTATCATCGTCTCCCGTTGCTAATCACTGCCAATTGTCTCCTCACCTCTAACTGTTGCCTCGCATCGTGCCATCGCCACTGCCTTCAAACCGCACATCACTCTTATTCCGTCATCATCACACCACCTCTCATCTTTTTTAATCTCCTGTAGAACACCATCAACGAGCTGCTAGAGAAGATAGAAGCATTTAAGCTTAGGGGTGTGAGAAAATTTTTAGACTAATAAAGGGTAAATTTATAAAATCAACACTATATCTAATTAGACATATGTGCATTATATTCATCATATTGTTCTACCCTCTAACCTATTTGGTCTTAAAATTATTAAAAATATTAAAAAAATTACCAAAAACCCCTTAAGGTATATCCTAACCTACACTTGTGTTTCACCTGTTTCAAATACCTACAATTACCCCTTAAAAATTTAAACTTCATTAATTACCGTTATGACATAAAAGAGAAAATGCCTACTTTTGTCCTCCTATCTTTTTTCCCTAAAAATTGGCCCACCAACTTCTACATCTAGTAAGATAGCCCCGTCTCCGTCTATCTCTCCTACTCTCTTCCTCCACCTCCTTCGTCCATCATCCCGCACCGGAACCATCCCTACCACTTTCTCCACCCTCAACATCTCCTTCTGCAGTAACGACTCCACCATCTCGCTACCAATCTCACAATCAAAACCAAAGTCGATTCAGGAATCAAAACAATCAAACAAACGAAACTCTGACGTAACCAGGCCGCCGATTCAGTGACACAGACCAGACATGATTCACGAACCTCTCCTCCTTCCCCAATCCAAACCCTAGTCCCAATTTCCTCTCTCTCCCTAAGATCAATTGGGCAATCTCTCTAATCGAAGCCAAGACCAGAGGGAGGCGGCGTCGGAGAAGGAGAAGGACAGATTCCAAATGATTCGGAGAATGAGAATTTGTCGCAAATGATTCACGTCGGAGAAGGAGACGGCTGCACTGATTCGTGAACAATTCTAATTTTGGTTCGTCGGAAAAGCCCATTCCTAGGCCATAAGATTTCCTCCGCTCTCCCCGGTTTTTTCTTCGCCCAGTAGAGTTCCGATTAAGAGCCCACATGAATTCAATGGCTTCAGTGGAGCTTTGAACTCGTCTCTTCCCTCTTCTTTCTTTTCCCCAAGTTCTAGTTCATCAGACTGAAGTTTGGGAAATGGCCCAGATGAATCTTCGACAACGACAACGACAACGACGAGGCCGCCGACGAACCAAGCACATGATTTGTTCGGATGCTTTTGCAACCGGGCTTCCCAGGCGTCATCGACGCTCTCCCTAATCAAAACCAGGGCTAGGGTTTCGGATGGCCTGGGCGTAAGGGGACGGATCGGCGGCAACCGGGCGTAGAGAGCAGAGAGCACAGAGAAAGCAGAGAGAGCTGAGAGAAAGAAGCATTTGGTTGAGAAAACAGAATTGCAAAGTTTGGGGATAAAGTTTGGCTTAAATGCATTATTAGTCCTCTAACTTTTCAACTCGTACGAGTTGGTCCCTTAACTTTGACTCAGTATGACTTAATCATCAAACTTTGCAAAATCATGTGACTTAGTCCTCAAACTTATTAAATGGTGCGACTTAGTCCTCCAGTTGTCAAGATAAACTAGCACTTAAAGCCCTAACTTCCAATCTTTCAGCAAAATGACCCTTCTATTTAGAAACTTGCATTATCACCAAACTCATAGTTTAATAAACTTAACTAAGTTGTTAAATATATAATTAACTAATTAAATAACTTACAAAATGATAATTCAAAAATATTATATACAATAATTTAAAAATTTTATAATTATTTGATAAGTTATCTTTTTCTTATTTTTTTTAGAAAGTATTTGGTTGATTTATTGGAAAGCAAAAAATTATTTTTTATGCACACCACTATTATGTTGATCAATTATTTTTTTCTAGGTATTTTTTCTCACTTTTTTAATACAAAATGTGCAATACTATGGAGTTATGAATTTAGAGATCATTTTGGAACAGTTTTTTTAAGTAGATTTAGTTTTCAAACAATTGCTAATAGTATGTATAATTTAAAAGAAAGAAATCTAATAAGTACTAATATGAAATTAGCATTGAATCTCTATAACTAGTTTAATAGATGTATTCCACTTAATTGGAATGCTGACTATTTTTCTTCTTTTGGTGGATTCCAACTAATATTTATATTTGAGCAAAAGATTTAAATTAAACAAAAAGAAGCCATTAATCTGCAAAAAATTGAAGAAATAAAGAAGAAATAAAGAAGGTAAAGAAAAACTGATGAAGAAGATAAGGGAAAAATCATCCCAAAGTTAGAGATTGGATTTTTGTAAGTGAAAAAATTGCTAATAATGGGGAATTTATTTTTCTAAAAAAGTAATAAAATATATAGGAAAAATAAATGATCAAAGTAAATGTGGAGAAAATAAAGAATAGATCTTTTGGCTTTCTAATTGTAATCCATCAAAAGAAAAAAAAAAGTAGCCAACATTTTAATTAAGTGGAATCTATCCATTAAGCTAGTTCCAGAGATTCAATGTCAATTTCATATTAGTAATTATAAGACTTTTTCTTTTAAATTATACATACTATAAGTTTGAAATTACAATTCTTTTATTACTGTTGTATTTTTGTAAAGGGGACATATCCTTATGTTATATTTTTTATCGTTTATATAGTATTTTTTTGTAGAATCAAAAAGTTCAAAAAATCAGTATAAGAGTTTTAGCTAATACCTATATAAAAGTGAGTAAATTTTACTATTTATTTTAAATTTTTCTTCAGAAACAAATGATAAAAATCCAAGGAAATTATAGTGCCATCTTCATTAGCATAAGAATTGTAAGGGATAAATTTTTTTAAGATGATGTGATATACTAATTATAAATGAAAAAATATTAATACAAAAAAGATTAATTTGGAAAATTTTTTGAAAACTAAATCTACTTAAAAAAAAATCTTCCAAAATGATCTCTAAATTCATAACTTCCTAATATTGCACATTTTAAAAAAAGTGAGAAAAAATATCTAGAAAAATAATTGATCAACATAATAATGGAGTACATAAAAGATAGTAATTTTTTTGCTTTCTAATAAATCAAGCAAAGTATTTTCTAAAAAATAAGAAAAATATAAATTGTTAAAAATTAGAAAATTTTTAAATTATTGTATATAATTTTTTTAATTACCATTTTGTAAGTTATTTAATTAGTTAATTATGTATTTAATGATTTAGTAAATTTTGTTAACTCATGAGTTTAGTGATAATGGAAGCTCCTAAAAAGAAGGGTCATTCTGTTGAAAGATTGAAAGTTAGGGCTTAAAGTTGTAGTTTGTCCTCGTAGCTGAATGACTAAATCACACCATTTAAAAAGTTTGACGACTAAGTCGCATGATTTTGCAAAGTTTAAGAACTAAGTCATATTGAGTCAAAGTTGAGGGACAAACTCATGTGAGTTGACAAAGTTGGAGAACTAATGGTGCATTTAGGCCATAAAGTTTCTAATAAAAAAGGCTAGGATGGCAAATCTGGGCATTTCCTCTTATTTTTTTTTAATGGTCATAAACGGTGTTAGCTTTGGAAGAGATAACTGTAAGTATTTGAAATAGAGAGACACAAGTGTAGGTTAGGGTATACCTCAGGGGGGCCTAGGTAATTTTCCCATTAAAAAATTATTTTGGTCCTAAACATATTAAAATGTTCCACTTTGGTCTCTTTTTTGATGAAATTTGTTAACTTAAAGTAACTATAAAGTAGCAACTTTTAGATCATAATTTAAATTATTTAGTAATAGTCTTATAGTAATTTTAATATATATAACAATTTTTTACAATTATTGGACAATTCAAAACTAATTTTGCCTTTCTATAAATTGAATTTATTTTATTTGAAAAAAAAAGCTAAGTATTAATTTAATTTGTGTCTTGACTGCCAAAAAATTATTATATCAAATATTTAAATTAGAATTTAAAAAGCCTATGCTAGATGATTACTCTAAGTTAATAGATTTCAGTTGACAAAAAATCAAAATGAAACAATTTTAATAAGTTTATAACTAAAACAGAACATTAAATAGGTTAGGACTAAAATAGAATGGTACTTAAATGCTAGAGACTGTTTGTGAAATTTACCAAAAATAATATACAATTTATTAACAACCGAAGAGCTTATCATTTGTGTTCTAAAATATATGGCACAATACTCGTTGACCTTCACCCCCAAAAAAAAATTAATGACACATTATGGGGGACATAAACTAGTTGAGTTGATTAACTGAATACAAACTTGAACAAAGTTATATAAAAAAAATATGCACATGGCATGTCACTGGGGGCGCAGAAACCCTAAGTCAATATCCAACAAGCACGTTCTTAGGCGCAGGTGGACCTGAAAAATTCAACGGATGGAAAGTTTGTAGGTCCAGAAAAACAAAAGGCACTGCTGAAAAATAAAAGTATAGAACAGAGGCAGAGGAGTGAATCAAGGCCAGTAGGCCACAACCAAGTGCTACTTTTTTAGTTTTCTTTTAGGTCATTCATTGCATTGAAATTACAGGGCAAGTAGACAACTGGAAATGATTCATGCCTGTTCTTATCCAAGCAAAGCTCAAGGCATGTGGTGGACAGAGAATATGTATCAAAAGTCCTAAAAAGTACCAATTGAAGAAATTTCAAGAATCTGAATAGTCTTTATAGACTTTCATAGTCTCCAAATTCCATAGGAAGGGAAAAGGAGTTGCAGAGTCAATGGACCAAAGAGCAGGAGACATGTTTCAAGCCCAGGCTCACATTTACAAGCATGTCTTCAACTTCATCAGTTCCATGTCTCTGAAGTGTGCAATTCAGCTGGGGATTCCTGATAAAGTCCACAGCCATGGCTCACCTATCACTCTTCCTGATCTTGTCTCAGCTCTCCAACTTCACCCCAGCAAAACCAGCTTCCTGAAAAGGTTGATGAGTGTTTTAGTTCACTCAGGGTTTTTCAACACTACCAAAGTTCATGGTGATCTAGAAGAGGAACAGGAGGCTTATGTTCTTGCGCCTTCTTCTACCTTGCTCCTCAAGGATAACGCCAACAACCTGTCCCCTTTCGCTCTCGCCTTGCTTGATCCTGTCATTATGAATCCGTGGCACTTCTTGGGTGACTGGATGAAAGAAGGGGGCAACAAGCACCTCACACCATTTGAGACTGCTTGTGGGGCTGACTTCTGGGGAGTGCTTGAACAAGACCCCAGATTCAGGACTGTTTTCCATGACGCTATGGCGAGTGATTCTCAAATGATGAACTTGGTTGTCAGCGACTGCAAGGCGGTTTTCGAGGGCCTGAGTTCACTTGTTGACGTAGGGGGTGGGACTGGATCAATAGCTAGGATTCTATCTGAGGCTTACCCAAACTTGAAGTGCACGGTTCTCGAACTGCCTCATGTTGTGGCCGGTTTGCAAGATAGCGAGAAGCTGAAATTCGTTGCAGGTGATATGTTCCAAGCAATCCCTTCTGGAGATGCTGTCCTTTTGAAGGTATGCAAACCTTGTACCTGATCAGATTCATCTGGAGAGCAAATTGTTGTTGTTTCTCTAGTTTTATGACAGTGAAGGACATGAGCTTGTTACATTTTGCAGCTTGTTTTACATGCTTTTGGGGACGAAGATTGCGTCAAGGTGTTGCAGAAATGTAGAGAAGCTATTGGTGGGGAGGGTGCAGGAGGAAAGGTGATCATCATAGACATTGTGATAGAGGAGAACAAAGATGAAGGTGACCTAACAGAAGGGAGGCTGTATTTTGACATGTTGCTGAGAGTGGTGGTTTCTGGAGGAGAAAGAAGTGAGAAGGACTGGGAAAGGCTCTTCTTAGAAGCCGGTTTTAGCCAGTACAAGATCTACCCAATTCTTGGTCTAAGGTCCCTGATTGAGGTCTATCCTTAGTACTAAGAGTTGTTTCCTCTCTTCCCTGTAATCTGAAATTCAGGCCCAGCTCTTGGTGCTAGCTTAGGTAATGAAGTCTTTGTCTGATGAAAATAAGATTTACTCATGTAACAGTGAATTCATGGCACAAGTTTTGGGTTCTGGAAAGTGAAATTCAAGCATTTCCTTGCGAAAAATGCACATGCTTCTGGTACTTCGTATGTGTTAATTTTGAGGAAAACGATTGAGCCAGAAGAAAGTTCTGGTTTTTGGAGAAAAAGGGACGAGTAGGATTTGATTTTGAAGCAGAACAAGTTCAGCTTTGGTTTCGGGTAAGCAAACACAATTTGTCAGACGATTAATGGTTTCAAATATTCAATAATTCATATTGAAGATTATGAAGCGGAAGTGCAACAATTTATATGTAAAATTTCAATATAGAGAGAAAAAAATAGTAACGCCTGCCTTTGACCATAGAAATCACCTATCCTCTTTCTGGTTGGGTAGTCCTTTCAAATAATTCAAAGGCAAACCAGCACCCACAAAGTAAAATAGAGAAAAGGAACGGATAAGTGAATTAAGGCCACAAAACACTTTTTCTTTGTTCACGTTTTCTTCAGTGGAACGGCAGGCAGGAAACAAATGAAAATGAAATGCATGTTCTTATCTTATCCAAGCTGAAGTTTGAACTCAAGAAATGTTTGTGGCAGGCAGAAAAGAGAACAGAAGTCATAGCAGATGGTCCCAGATAAAATCTATGGTAGTAGTAGTGAGAGATTTCTACGAAGTACAAACTACCAAAAGACAAACCTGCTTTAGAAAAGACGAGTGTGTCCCGGTCATCTAGAGATGTTAACATGACGAGTGTGGCCTGGGTTTAGCTAATCCCAAATTTTTTCCATGAATAATTGGATTTAAGTAGTAATAGGTAAGTACTACCCGCCAACTAATTGAGGCATATATTAGATTTTTTTAGATTTTTTTTAATATGTTTATATATATTTTGAAAAGAATGTGTATATTTACAATTAATTAATGTCTAAAAATATTATAAACTAGAATAATATATGGTAATTTGTGTTAAATTATAACTTCATTTTGAAATAAGGTCATATTTTAAGTATAAATATACTAAACTGGAAGGGATGTAGATAGCATCAGATAGGATTAATTAAAAACATACCCTCCTCATGACTTTGAGGATATGATCAGATGACCGGATTCGGGGAGGGTGCGGGTAGGAAGGGTATTTTTTGATATTCCTGCAATCACTTGTTAATGCATGTCGCTTTCAGCTAGCCTCACATCCTCTACTTGCAAATTTTCTAAGGCTGCTTCCAGACCAAATTTTCCTAGATCCGGCGGAACTTACAAATCCAACACATCCCTCAAGTGTTCAATTCAGCTGGGAATTCCTGATACAATCCACATCCATGGCTTATTCATCACTCTTCCAGGTCTAGTCTCAGCTTTCCAGCTTCATCCACAGAACTAACCTCTTGAGAAGGTTGATGAGTGTTTTAGTTAACTCAGGGTTTTCAGCACCATCAAAGTGTCTGAAAATCTGGAGGAGGAACAAGAGGCTTATGTTCTTGCACCAGCTTCTACCTTGCTCCTCAAGAAAAACGCCAACTGCCTATCTTCTTTCGCTCTCGCAGTGCTCGATCCTGTCATTATGACTCCATGGCAGTTCTTGAGCGATTGAATTAGTGATGAGCACAAGCAGCACCTCACACCATTTGAGGCTGCTCATGAGGTTGAGTTGCGGGGAATGCTTGACCGAGACCCAAGATTCAGCACTGCTTTCCATGACGCTGTGGCGAGCGATTCTCAAATGATGAACTTGGTTATTAGAGACTGGAAGACGGTTTTCGAGGGCCTGAGTTCACTTGTTGATGTTGGGGGTGGGACAGGATCAGTAGCTAGGATTATATCGGATTCTTACGCTAACTTGAAGTGCACGGTTCTTGAATTGCCACATGTTGTAGCTGGTTTGCATGACAGTGAGAACTTGAAATTCAACCGCTTGTTATAGGTTTGAAGCAATCCCTTCTGCAGATGGTATCCTTCTGATGGTATGAAATCATCTTTCGAGGTAGATTAGGAAATCATTTTTTTCGACAAATGTTGATCATCTAGCATAAAGGGCAACACATGGGCAGTCAAATTAGAACAAATTATTGTTAATGTAATTTTGTGACTGAAAAATATGAACTAGTTACAGTTCGCAGCTTGTTTTGCATTGTCTTGGAGATGAAGATTGGATAAAGGTGTTGAAGAAATGCAGAGAAGCTATTAGTGGGAAGGGTGAGGGAGGAAAATTGATCATCATAGACATTGTGATAAACGAGGACAAAGATGAAGGTGAACTAACAGAGGGGAAGAAGTGAAGAAGACCGGGAAATGCTCTTCTTAGAAGCTGGTTTAGCCAGTACAGGATCTACCCAATTTTCAGTCTATGGTCCCTAATTGAGTTCTATCCTTAGTACTAAGAGTTTGGCCGTTGGAGTCTTGGTTTACTGCAAATTAGGTTTATTCATGTAGCAAGGAATATTTAATAGCATATGTTAGGGTCTGAGAAGTGAAATTCAAGCATTCCCTGACAATAAATGCACATGTTTTTGGCTTGGGTCACTCTTTTCTTGCCTCAAAATGACAGTTGTATCAAGCAATAATTTCTTCATCAGTAATAAATAATTGCAACTTGTGCTAACATCCTTATGGAGGAAATTGGAGATTGGGAGCTCAAAGGCACCCATGCCTCTTTTTTTCTTGTGGACTAACTTACAAGCAACAAACTCATGTTTTAAAGCCCCCCCTAACCCTCCATAGCCTGTGGCTCCCAGCGGTTTGCAAAAAGCCAAAATGTCCTTCAGGAAGGAGTACCTTGATTTGATTTTAGTCCCTTGTGGGCTAATAATCATGTTTGCTTACCATCTCTTTCTCCTTTACCGGTACCTGCACCGGCCTCACACAACAGTCATCGGTTTTGAAAACAATGACAAGGAAGCTTGGGTGGAAAGAATCATGCAGGCCAGTATATATCTCCTCTCATCTTTTCTGCTCTAACTTAAAACTCTCCAAGTTTATTCATCCAAACCAAACTCATTTGCAGGCTGACAAAAGGGATGTTGAACTGGCATTGACAGTGATTGGATCGAACATGTCTGCCGCGACTTTCTTGTGCTCAATCTCCCTGACCTTAGCCTCCCTAATTGGTGCCTGGCTTGGTGGCTCTTCAAACAATGTGTTCGAGAGTTCTCTGATATATGGAGACACAAGGTCAGCCACCATCTCCATCAAGTACATCTGCCTCTTGACATGTTTCCTTCTGGCATTTTCGAGCTTCGTTCAATCAACCAGTCACTTTGTTCATGCAAACTACCTGATAAGCACCCCGGATACAGACATCCCTGTGGATTATGTGAAGAGGGCGGTGATTAGAGGAGGCGATTTCTGGTCACTTGGGCTAAGAGCTCTCTACTTTGCCCTTGACTTGCTCATGTGGTTTTTCGGTCCCATTCCAATGTTCATCTCTTCAATCCTTATGGTCACTCTCCTCCATTTTGTTGACACCAACACCAAAGCATTGCACCAACATAAGTTCAGCAACACCAAGAAGAGTAATTCTCCCACCGGTCGAATCAATTGAGACGACGAGCCAACTCAAGTTTACTAAAATGTTGCTGTGTTTATTAAGGTTTACCGTTTTTCTTGCTGCACAAAATCAATTAAGCAAAGTCAATGGGCTGGCAGGTAAGTGAGCTTATCTTAGCTTCAAGAAAAGCTCACTTACCTGATTTGATTCGTTTATTAAAGAAAAGTGATCAACTGGAAGCTTGGAGCTCACATGAATGTTGGTGTTGCTGGACAGCAAAATTATTCTGAAGTTTTTCTTGCTTGCACGACTGATTAATTTACTTGCACGCAATGACGCAACAAAAGGATCAGAATGATCAGAACCAAAAACTTTAAAAGCGCGGATTTGCCGGCCCAATTTTCATATAAGCCCAACTTGACGGTTTCAACTTTCAACAGAAAAAGAAACAAGTGGTAGTGCTTGACGCGCTTCTACTTCCACCGAAAAATTAAGGGGAAAAAGAAACCCCAATGACTTACTTATATATGAGCCTCTACTTTTTCTAAATCTCAATCACTTCTAAAATTTTAATTTAAATTGTTAAGTAATCATATTCTAACAACTTCAAGTTATCAGGTATTCTTTTTATTGATAATTGACATTTAAAAAAAATTATCTTCACAACAAGGAAAAGTATATAATCTAAAATATCTAGTAACTATTAAAAAATTAAAAATATTGGTAGACAGTTATAAAAAAACTTAATTAGTGGCTATGAAGATAGATATGAATAAAGCCTACGATAAAGTGGAGTGGGATTTCCCAGAAGAAGTTATGAAATGCATGGGTTTGATCTGAAATGGGTGCACTGGATAATGGTTTTAGTGAAATTTGTTTCATATAGGTTGTTGATTGATAGGAAAGAATCTGACATTTTTGTTCCATCCAGAGGTGTAATACAAGGAGACCGCTTGTCTCCTTACCTTTTTATCTTTATAACTAAAGCTTTTTCCTTGATGGTTTCAACTGGTGTAAGGTGCAATAAATTGCAAGGGATTAAATTGAATAGACACTGCCCTATTCTCTCTCATCTCTTCTTTGCTGATGATTCTTTGTTTTCTTTTTTTTCTATCAGTCAGTGCTACTAATTGTCATCATCTTAAGTCATTACTGAATTCATATTGTAAAGCTTCTAGCTAGGCTATAAATCTGGATAAGTCATGCATGTTTTTCAATAGCAACACTTATGTGGATAACCAAACTAAAATTAGTCACATTCTTGGCATCCCCAAGGAGAATAGCCCTAGGAAATTTCTAGGCATTCCAATAGTCTGGTGCAAGTCAAAATCAAAGGCTTTAAGTTTTCTAAGAGATAGAATTGTTAAGAAGATGCAGAGTTGGAAAGGGCATATATTGTCTCATGCAGGCAAAGAAATTCTGATAAAAGCAATAATTTGTGCCATCCCCACCTCTGTTATAAGCTGCTTTAAGTTCCCAAGAGGTTGGTGCAAAAATGTTAATCCTCTAATTGCAAACTTTTGGTGGGCCTTTTCTAAATCAGGCAATAAAATTCATTAGAAAAGATGAGATTTCCTGAAAAAAGCTAAAGATATGGGAGGTCTTGGCTTTAAGGAGTTGGAAAAGTTCAATATTGCCTTGCTCTCTAAGATTGCCTAGAGAATTCAAAGTAATCTTGACAATTTTTTGGTCAAGATCCTGAAAGGGCTCTATTATCCAAATTCTTCTTTCTTGGAGGCAAAGAAGGGTTCTAAGTCATCTTGAGGATGGACTAGTCTCCTAGAAGGGAGAGATCTATTCATGAAATGTTGTTGATGGCAAGTTGGAAATGGGAAAACAATTAGAATCTGGAAAGACCCTTAGGTTCCGAGAATTAAAAATTTTTGTTTGCACCCCTTAGGACCTATTCCAGATAATGCAACTAATATGAAGGTCTAGTAGCTCATTTGACTTTCCTTCCTATCTTGGGACCTTAGAAAGATTCAGCAATGGATCTCAGAGCCTGAAGCACAAATTGTAAGGCAAACTCCTTTAGGTAGTCCTCTTCAAAATGACTCTATTATATGGCCTTTTGCAAATTCAGGAGAATTAATAGTTTGATTAGCCTATAAATTTCAAATTCAAAGATTTTCTCTACTTGACAAAGCTTATTCTTCTTACCAAGTCAATCCTCAGTTATGGAAGCTTTTGTGGCAAATTGAATGCATTCTGAAAGTAAAGTCTTTTTTTGTGTAGAGCTTGCCATAATGCTTTAGCTGTGAGGAAGAATATGGCTAAGAGGAATATGATAGTGGATCTGCATTGCCTTTTTTGTTCCTCTATTGAAACAGTGGAGCATACCTTCTTAGGATGCAACTGGACAAGGGCAGTCTGGTTTGGTATGTTTGACTATCAAATACATAAAGCTCAATTGACTACTTTTGATGCATGGTTATATGCTTCTCTAACTCGTGTTAGTAAAGGAAGTGATAATCAGAAATTGGGTTATGTTATTGCTTACACCTGCTGGTTTGTGTGGCTAGCTAGAAATGATGCAATTTTTCAGAAAATACCGATACATCCTACCTCTGTTATTATTAAGAATCAAAAAACTGTGAATGAATCTTGGGCTAATTGCCAAATTGCTTCAGATTACAAGGATGTTAACTTACTGTAGAATCATCAATGGTGCCCTCCAAATAGAAGCAAAATCAAGATTAATTCAGATGGAGCCTGTTACTTGAAATCTGCGAACACAGGAGCAAGGGTAGTCTTGAGATCAAATGATGGTTGCTTAGTGCTTATGGGAGGAAAGTTCCTTCATACTCCTAAACCTTTAATAGCAAAAGCTGAAGCAATGAGGGAAAGAGTGTGACAGGCCTTGAAGAAGAAGATTCAAGATGTAGAACTGGAATCAGATTCACAGCTGCTTGTTAATGCTCTCTTGGGCAGAGTTGAGTCATGGCACATTAAGCCTATAGTTCATGATATTCAACAATTAAGAGCAAAGTTTCTCTTTTTTAGTGTTGATTTTATTCTTAGGAAGGGAAACATGTGTGCTAGTGCTATTGCAACTTGGTGTAAAAAGGAGATGCTATCAATTGAGTTGACTTCTAGTCCCTCATCTCATTTTCTTGATTTGCTTAGGCATGATGCAATGTACCACCATCCTTGATTGTTCTCAATAAAGTTTCTTCTTTGGCCAAAAAAAAAAAACAACTTAATTAGTATTTCATAAGTTGTTGGATGATATAAAAAAATATGGGTAAAAGTGTAAATTTTTAAACTTTAATGGTGTAACTATAATATCAGAGTAGAAGAATAACTCTAAATTACCCTAATACTCAATTTAAGGCATTGGTATAAAAATATCTAAAATTCCAGCACTTAATAGCATTAAAATTCATCACATTGTCAAAAACAATTAAAACATCTTTGTCCAAAAAAATCCTAAATTTTGAACAAACTCATAATATGGAAACACAGTGTCATTAACAACTCAAATATAGAGACAATTCATTTTAAATTAAGTCAACTTAATCTGAAATAATTTACTTTTATTTTTATATTTTTTTAATTGAAAATAATTTTATTCAAAAGCTAATATTATGCAGGTGTAGTAATCCATTGAAAATATAATTTTTATAATCTTACTAAATTTTTATGATTTTTTTTTCTAGTTTTAGGCATTAAAAGAAATTTTCACAAAAATTTAATAACATCATAAAAATTTATTTTTAAATAGATTATTACATTTATATGATATTAAATTTCAAATAAAGTTGGTTCCAAGTAAAAAAATCTAAAAATAAAAATAAATTATTTTAAATTATTACTTAAGTTGAAACAAATTTACTATTTTAATAGTTAAGAGTTTAAAATTTTGTGAAGAGAGTTAAATGCATGCCGCTTCTTTGGCCGACGTCTATCACATGCGAAACAGTACAACTTGGTTGCCAAAGCATTCCTGTCTAGTTGCATTGTCCCTTATAATTGTTTTTGTGGGGAAAACGCAACTTCTCTTTTTTTTTTTTTTTTTACTTTCTTTCCATTTTCCTATGTTAAAGTAAAACCCTTGATTTTGGATTGAGGAGGGGTTGGAGGGGGTGGCTAGTTCTACTCATTAGATTTTGGTAATGATGGGAGATCAATGGTAGAAGATATCCATCCATCCAACATTCACACAACTTGAGGAACTGTGGCTTTAACCTTTGCACAAAAGGGTGGGTGGGAGTGGAAGTGGCTGCCTTCAATCAAATGAGATTGCCCCAGAAATCCAGAGATTGGCCAGAAAGTAGAGGAACTGGCCTACCAAGTCACCAAACCCCTTTTTCTTTTCTGAGCCAACAGCTGTGCCCTAAGCCTAGTGCATTATGTTGCTACTTTCCCAATGGGGTAACTGCCCTACATTGCCTTTCACCTCATTTTTTTGCACTCATTTGGAACAAAGCAATCCCTTGGTTTGACCACTCGCTGTCCTTCTTGCCATTATAATCTCTTACTCTTAAACACGATGTTCATTGACCTTTTAATTTTTTTGCAAATGTTACTCCTCCTCCCAATTTGGCTAGTCCCTTCCACTTTTCACGCAATTTTGAGAAAGTTTTACTTTTTTCTATTTTTTCATATAATACAAATGATGAATAATAGTATTTTCTTTATCTTTTGAAAAATATATTAAGTATTTTGGAACTGCATTAAAAAAATAAAGGTAAAAAAAAACAAGTATTTGGGAGCAATGGAGAAATGGAGGGTTAAATGCCCTTATTTATAAGACAACTATAAATGGAGGGTTAAATGCCCTCATTTATAGTAGAATCTTCAAATCAAGTGAATGTTGCATTTACATTTCTACAAAATTGTGTCATGATTGTTGCTAGAGCTTTTTCTTTGTAGAAAGCTTGCAGCTTTGAACGTTTAATGCCAATATTTTCTAGTACTATGATATTGATATGCCTAACTTTAACATTTATTCAGAGATTTGACTACAACATATTCTCGTACTGTCTACCAATACTTTAAAAGGTGGGATTTTCAATATTGTTTTTTATAAATTCATGGAGTTATACTAATTATATATGAACAGCGTAATAGATTCTTACCAAATTATATGCTCCAACGCCATTTAAAAGGATGAAGAAAGATTTAAAAATAGAAGGGGGAAAAGGAAAGGAGCGGGCGCCCCAATGAACAGGCAGCCTCATAATGAAACAATCTTAGTGCGGTGGGTGGGACTGACACAAAAATAAAAGTGAGGCAAAAGGGGAAGCTGTTCCTGATCCTATTCTCACGCTCCAATCCACTCTTCTCTACACCTCCCTCCCTAAGTTAAAATGTACTATTGGTCCTATATCTTTATTTTCCGTTGCAAATTGGTTATGAACTTATATTTTATAGTATATTGGTCCTAGACTTATATGAGTTGTATAGGAAAACTTACAATTACCCCCCTTAGATATGCCATAACCTACAATTTACCCCCTCTATTTTTAAAAACTTAGACTTTGCCCCTGTATTTTTTATACTGTCTGATAACAACTTCTAAATATGTATTTAAACTATACGATAAATATCTTCTAGTAATTTCAATCTCTCCTGTATTTTTTTATAATTAATAGATATTTTAAATTATTAGTTTTTACTTTTTGTAAATGAATTTTTCTCTCTATAAATGCATGTCAGTATCTTTTAAAGGTCGATTGGCTGTAAAAAAATATAAAAAATCTTGAAATTACTGGAACATAGTTAGCAAATAGTTTAAATTAAAGCTTCAAAAGTTGTTGTCGAATACTATAAAAAAAATAGGGGTAAGGTGTAAGTTTTTAAAAATAGATGGAGTAAAGTGTTGGTTAGACCAAATCACAGAAGGAGTTTTGTAATTTTTCTGCTTTGTATATTGGCCTCTAACCCTAATCAAGACTAAATTAACATAGAAATCTGATTTACATAAAAAATAATAATAATATTTAAATAGTCCATTGATTGTTAAAAATTTATTAGATAATTAGAAATGAAGGTTAAGGACTAAATTAAAGATTTGGGGATGCATTTTACCCTCCATGCCCTCTGCACTCTTTAAAACCTTACTTTGGAACCGTTAACACAACAAACAGATTAAAGCCATTTAGAAGGATACCGTATCGAAACTTTTTGAGCATGCAACTTCTCTTTTGCGGACATCTTATATAAACATTCCCTTTTATCCGAATAAATATGCTAGACATAAGGTCACACACACGTATGTATTGTAGATCATGATTTCAATTGATGATATCTTGGAAGATATTTTCTAAGAAGTTTTTGAATTTTTTTTAAAAAAGGTCCTGGTCATTAAAAAGTATGTGTATTTATCCCTTGGTCATAAAAAAAACAAATAAAATAATTAGATAAACTAATAAATTATACTAACTAGAAAGTCTTTTATCCTTGGTAGAAAAATTAGTACTATGTGTATTAACGCCATAGCTGCTTACGAAAAAAAAAAAAAAAGGTCTCCTCATGAGTTAGACAAACCTGCGAGAATATTTTTTAAGCTCTATCTGGGAACAATTTTTGTGATTAATTTAGAATTTTGGGTAATTTATTTAATGTTGAGATGAAATTGTTGAAATTGAAAACTAAAAGCTATCATTTAATAACTTTTTCAAAACTCAATGGCCTTAATGAAATCAAAGATTAAATCAAAGATGATTACTTTTATTTTTAGTTGTATTTGATATTTGTTTGAGTTGGTCTCAAGAAAAGTGTTTTGCTTTTTCTAACATTCATTTTTATGCGGCATTAATTTATTTCAGGCCTTAATGAAATCAAGGATTAAATCAAAGATGGTCACTTTTATTTTTAGTTGTATTTGATATTTGTTTGAGTTGGTCTCAAGAAAAGTGGTTTGCTTTTTCTAGCATTCATTTTTATGCTACATTAATTTATTTGGAAAAAGGGCAAATTAGTAAGCGGATCAACAACTATAGTTTTTTCACAGTTAAATTGACCACTAATATTTTCATTTAAGCTAAAATTTGTCATTGTCGTTAGCTTTTCAGCTATATGATTATGTGAAACATTCTAATGATGTGGCAACGAGCATAACATGTATCATGGCAAGCTTATGTACAAAAAGATAAAACACTTAACTTAGCCCTTATACTTTTATGCAACACTGTAAAGCCCCCATAAATTCTTATATCTGGCAATTTAGTTGCCTTCTACCTCCCATTAAGCCCGTAAAGAACAATGATTTTTTAGTAAGTCAAAGCTTGCATCACTCTTAATGTCATCTCTCGTTTGTAGTTGTAATTTTTTTTTAACTCCAAACATCATCACAAGCATAAGAATATAAAATGAATTTCAATCTAACAAAATTTATCTTGATTCTAAATACCAAAAAAATTCATCCAAATATAAGATAGGTAAAATTATCCCGATCAATGAAGCAAGTGGTCATTTCGGGAGGACAAATCTTGAGGTCTGGTAGGTTGCTTCTAACAAGAGAGCCAGCACTACATAGACCAAGATATGCAGTCACTATAATTGCTTTAATGGGGAAAGCCTACTTGTCATTGCTTAGTTACAATTATTTAGTCTACAAATCAAAATGGGAAAAATCTCTCACATTCCTTATCAGTATAGATGAGGAATGGTGCTTATATCAACATGTCAGTGGTTCATGGATAGAGATAACCTCTATATTTTAGGTGAAAATTTTATGCTAATTCAGCTAAAATCGAGCTTCAAACCTGAAGTTGGAACATTCACAAGTTAGAGAGTTAAAGAAGAAGAAGAAGAAGATTCTTGTGCTTTGTTTTTTAATTAAGGGATTATGTGCTAAAAGCGTGTAGTTTAGTGATGAATTATGTAATTTATTATTTCAATCAATCATATCATCACTACATTTTATGAAATATTCAATAAAATAAATAGTATATTCCGATCATTAATTCAAAAAAAAATTAATTTGCACTACATCGAAATTTGTAGTGACAAATATCCTTCAAGACGAAACTTTTATGATTGATTTTACTGCAATATATATATATATATATATATATATATATATATATATATATAATGGATGATTGACGCCATACCACAACGATAAGTCGGCAATATGCCTATTTTCCCAAATTATTTTTAAGGTAAACCAAGTCAAACGGACTATTGCCTTCAACGTGATGGTTCGCTGCAACCTGCAAGTCTCAAAGCTTTTTTGTCATGTTAGGTTTTGGATTACAACTTTAATCAGATATTCCATTTGACTTGAGTCAAACAAAAAAAGTTTGAACGACACCAATGGAACTACAGAAAGTTGGCCTTCACAGGGGCTAAAAACCTCTCATTGTCATTGTCTTGGACGTATTGCATAACTTTAGTAACGTCATATTTACCCCAATAGAAAATTTTAGTGGCTTATTTGCGATTTATTGGTAAAAAAACAAATGAAATGCTCATAATTAAACAATAGTAATATTTTTTAGTCAATAATAACATTAGTGACCCAGCTCTTTAAAAAGGATCAATCACATACCTAGTTCAATAATATTAGTAAAAGATCTCTCCATAACAAAACACAAAAGCCGGCCGAGGTAACTTAGCTTCGACCTAAGATTAATGACATATTTGCCCAACATACTTAAATTGCACATGAATGGGATGGCGATCTTTCTGAGCACGTTAAGCCAGTGGTCCCGAGCTGAAGTTAGGGCTCTGGAGGGAGGAAACGTGTGCTTGGAGGGGCGAGTAGGAGGGGAGTTTGGGGTTTCCAGAAAAAGATGAAAGGAGAAGAGAGGTCATAACCAAATGGGCATTGAGTTGTAACCCGTTTTGTCCGGGTTCTCTACGTCCCTTCCGCTGGCCCTCTCCTCTCATAAAAGACTTGTCCCTTTTCATTACTGCCCCACTTTTGATGTCCCCCTCCCCTCTTCTCTTTCTCTTCCCCTTTTTACCTCTTTGCCCTTTCTCCCCATCAATCACTCATCTTAATTCTACTACTTCATTTATGATTAGTACCCTCTAATAATTTTTTGCCTCTTTTCCACTCTTCCACGTTCCACCCTCTCTTCTCATTTTCGTCCATGGGTTAGCACTTAGCAGTCCTCTTAATCTTGATTTGATGCAAATAATAGAATGACAGTTTCCCAGTTTAATAAAAGATAAAGAAAAAGTAGGAGTAAAAAGCATCACTAGTCCTGAACTTTTAATTCTCATTGCAAATTAGTCTTTAACCTCCATTTTATTATATATTGGTCTCTAGTTTCAGGTAAGACCAAGTTAGCACAAAAATCCAATTTACAAAGAAAAAATTATAATTTAAATAGCCCATTAACTAGTTAAAAAATATGGCATGGGTTGAATTTATGTGAAGATATTTAATGAAAATTTTGATTTAAATTTAGAAAATTCATGTCATATGATTATGTGAGAGTTAATGAATTCAAGTTGTTCTATAGCTATTTTTCAATAAATTTAAATCATTTTATAATTTTTTTACAATTAATGAATCACTTAAACTATTAATTTTTTATTTCTATAAATCAAGTTCTTATGTCATGTGTGTGTGTGTGTGTGTATATATATATATATATATATATATAAGATTATAAAGGATTAGACCAACATACAACCAAATAGAGTTTAAGAATCAATTTACAATATGAATTAAAGATTTGAGACTAATGGTACATTTTACTTAAAAAGGTAAAGTGAAAGTTTTTATGTTTTTTTGTTGTTTATAATAGTTGCCACCCAAAAAAAAGGAAATTTTATATTATATAGGTGTAGAAGTGATGCTTTTATTTCCGTGACTAACATTGTCACTTCTCACTTTAAAAACTATTGTTACTTTCACCATACTCTCTCAAACACCACTAGAAAAAAATATATTATTTTGCATATAAATAGAGGAAATTTTGATAAACTTTTCCCTGATTGTCAGCTTTTTTAAGAAAATTTAAATTTACTATGCAATTTTTGCTAAACAATTTAAGTTGTCATTTCAAAAAATTATAGCTCATAGCTTTAAGAAAAACTAGGACACAAGACTACAGAGTGAGATTTCAAATCTAAAGGGTGAAAGCGAAAACAATATTGAACCTCAAGGAGGAAATTGTCATTCACCACTTTCCTGTGGGAAAATTATCTCATTTCAAGGTCCTTCCATGCCGCTGACCAAATCTAAGTTATACTAGCATTTACAGATCCCTGTTGATGAGAGATTGTTGATAGAGGTAACAAAACTTAAGCACTTTATTGTGGAGCAGCAATTATTTCATCAACCAAGTCAACTCATGCCAACCAAACAGTAAGAAGTTCCATTCTTGATTTTTAGTTTACATGTGAAGCAAAAAACAGGGAAATCAAATTACCATGTCTATGAAAATTATATTCCATCAATCTTTCTTGAATTCAAAATTTTACAAATTTGGAGTTTCCTTCTACCGAATAATGTTGTATTATTTTGTTACTTCATGAAAATATGAAAGTGCATCTAATAATCATGTGATATATAAGAGAAAAAAAAATGTGCCAATTGCAACCGATCTTGGCACTTAATGAAGCCACTCTAGCATTACTCGTTAATATACTTGTCGACCTACAAACTAGACTAACCAAAACCTATATATTCAAATTTTACAAAATTTGAGGTGCAAATAAGCCAGAGTTATAGTTCGTGGGGTAAAGTATCTGAGTTCACTAAATTTGAGATGCAAAAGGGATTTAGGCCACAATATATTCATTTTCTCTCTTAATTTCAACTTGTAAAATGATAATTTGCAAAAAATTAAAAATAAAGGAATAAAGGAAAATCTTGAAAATATCACCCTAAGCTAACTAACATTCAGGGCAACACATTGAATTTGTCAAAGAAGAAATGTCTATTGTTGGCCGAAGTGGTTTCATAAGTATGGATGCCAACGAATTATGTTGGGAGATGGTATAGAGTCATTTCCAAATTTTATTTACAATAAAAATGCTCCACTTAAATCTTCCCGCAACTCACAATAGGGAGAGTTTATTCCCCTAAACCCTCCCTATGTTGGGGAGAGTAGCATTTAGTATTGTACCCGAAATATCCATATAAATAATTCAAATAACTGAAAATTCATTCAACTAACTACATGATAGCCACAGTAAAGATTATGATTAAATGTTGGTGAAAATGATTTATTCTAGACATAAAGCAACATGGCAGCCATGGTACAGGTCTTGGTTAAATGCTTTATCGACCATATGTGTTTTTGCTTTCCTATCAAACGATATTTCTCAAGCAAAAGAAAAAAAAAACCTAAATACATGCAGATGAACTAAAAATATAAAATAGACCTTTGCTAGCGCAGTTTATCAGCAACAAGATCTATTGGCTCTTCCTGTTTTGTTCTCTAATACCATACAACATAAAACCTACCTTTCCTAATCCTATAATAGCAATATCTAAAACATATATTATAAACATATTCAATCCTAATATTATATAATGTAATATTTTAGATACTTAAATACTATATATAACATACGGTTAGGGCATGGCCAGATTTGGAGAAAATAAACCCCTGAACTTGTACCATCCTCATACTTGATAGATATAAAAACAAAAATTACCTGAACCCGACAGGCATGATAGAGTAAGGTACACGTGGGTAAACGTGTAAATTGACATCCATATTCACAATGAGACACTCAAATCAAAGTACAAACCTCCCCAAAAATAAATCCCGAAGGGGAAAACCCTATGCATCACAAAGGATTGCCCTCCGAATTCAAAACGCAAATGGTAAGATAACCATTATATGTATAAATCATAGAAAGATTTCATAGGGATGTGTCTACTATAGTCATGGGTGGCTTTATAGTGGGGGCAATAAGACAGAACTCTCGAAAACCTAAGGTTATATATATTTATGGTTGGTAAGTATATGTCCTTGGTTATAATGCCTCCTCAAATTCTGTGGCAACGTCGGGTTTTCTGGAGTCGCCACCAATCGGTTTACTTAGGTCGATTGGTCACCTTAAAATTGGTCTGCGAGAGTTCGGGAATCGGGAGTACGGTTACGCTAAAACAATATTGTTATAGCGCCCAAAATTGGCACCTTAGTTGATTTTAATTTTGTTTTACTTTGCTTTTAAAATTTTCAGTTAATTTAGATATTTTAACTGAATTAGTCAAAAATGTGGATTTTGGTAATTAATTCGGGTAAAATTTTATACTTCCGAACCATGGACTCTGCCGAGTCATTTGGACACGGAAGATTTTGATTCCGAACCATGGACTCTGCCGAGTCATTTGGACACGGAATTTTGGTGAAATTTTAAACAATTTTATCCATATTGTAAAAATATGGATTTTTATCTTTTTATTTAATTTATTTATTTTTTTAAAAAAAGTTTAATATTTTCCAAACCGTAGATCCTGCCGGATCATCCGGATATGGAAATTGATTTAATTTATCGTAATTATTTAATTCTTATTATCATGAAATTAATTTTTAAATGATAATTTTGTTCATGAATGATTTTTAATACAAATTAAAAATTTATCTTTTTTTTTTTTTCTTTCTTTCTTTTTCTTTTTTTTTTTTAATTTATTTTTACTTTCTTTTTTTTAATTTTCTTTCTTTTATCTTTCTTTATCTTTATCTTATCTTTCTTTTTTTTTTTTTTTTCTTTTATCTTTCTTTATCTTTTCTTTTATTTTTCTTATCTTTTCTTTTATTTCTTTCTTTTTTTATCTTTTATTTCTTTCTTTTATTATCTTTTATTTCTTTCTTTTATTTTTATCTGATTTTTCTTGTTTAATGAAGGATATTTATTATTTAAAGAATTACTCAATTTATAAAAGAATTGAAAAAATTATTAATTTTTATTTAATAAGAAGTTAATTTAAAGGAATTAAAGAGTTTAAAAAAATAAAAATTTTGATCATGGTACGGGGCGTTGTTACTCAGCCAGACCCTCTTCACCAGGTGAAGCAGCTCAAAAGCGGGCACGAGACAGTTTCCAGCCAATATACCATGAACTAAAATTTTTTTTATTTTTTTTTATTATTTTATTATTTTTTTATTATTATTTTTTTTTTATAAAAGATTAACCAAAAGTAATCGTTTTATTAAGAGAATCAAAAATTTATATGTATATTTTAAACAAAAGAAGAAAAGTTTTGATATTTATTTAATTTATTTTGGAATAAAAGATTATTTAACCGAAAACTTATATGTATTTTAAAACAAAAGTCTTGATATTTTTATTTTTTTATATTCTTCTTTTTTTGATGAAAGATTTTTTTTTTTTAATTTTAATTTATATTTCTGAAAATATATCTAATCAATAAGTCAAAAAAATTTAAGAGAAAATTCAATTATTTTTGTTTTATTTTGTATTATTTTGAAATTATTTGATTAAGATTTTTATAAAGGAAACAAAAAGTTATATCTTTTAATAAGTAAAATATTACTGAATAAAATATTAACCCAAAATTTTTATTCTTTTCATTCTTTTTATTAAAAGAGAAAATTAAAAAGTTATATTTTATTATTTTAATTATTAATATATTAGTCCAAAGTTTTTATTTTTAATAAAGAAAATAAATTATTATATACTTTATTTAAAAATGATTCCAAGCCATGGATCCTGACGGATCATTTGGTCATGGAGTTTTAATTTTTATTAGATTTTAACTATTTAATTAGTTATTAATTTTATTTATAATTTTATTGGATTTTTCTTGAATTTTTTAAAAAATATTTAAAAAGAATTGATTTAATCATGTTTATTTATTAATTTTAACAAAAAGTTAACTTTGTTATAATAAAACATGTATTCCAAAATAAAAATAAAATAATTGGCTTTTAAATTTTTATTAGCCTTAATAATTAATTACAAAATAATCTTCTTTTAGTTTTTTTTTATTTATGGGTAAAAGGTTAATTAAATAAATTAAATCATATAAAGAAAAATTAATAAAGTGGGGCTTTTTGGCCATCCACTTAAAAAAATAATAAATGTTAGCAACAATTATAAAAGTTAATTAATTAACAACAATAATAAAAATTAGCCAAGTTTAATTAAGTTAATTAATTATCAACAATAATAAAAATTAGCCAAGTTTAATTAAGTTAATTAATTATCAACAATAATAAAATTTAGCCATGTTTAATTAAGTTAATTAATTAACAACAATAATAAAAGTTAGCCAAGTTTAATTAAGTTAATTAATTAACAACAATAAATAAAAGTTAGCCAAGTTTAATTAAGTTAATTAATTAACAACAATAAATAAAAGTTAGCCAAGTTTAATTAAGTTAATTAATTAATAACAATAATAAAAGTTAGCCAAGTTTAATTAAGTTAATTAATTAACAACAATAAATAAAAGTTAGCCAAGTTTAATTAAGTTAATTAATTAACAACAATAAATAAAAGTTAGCCAAGTTTAATTAAGTTAATTAATTAACAACAATAAATAAAAGTTAGCCAAGTTTAATTAAGTTAATTAATTACAACAAAAATAAAAGTTAGACAATTTAATTAATTATTAACAACAATAAAAATAAAGGTTAGTAAAAATTAGCAAGTTAGTTGTTAGTTGCTAATAACAAAAAAAAAAAAGGTTAGTAATAATAACAATAATAAACAAATAAATAAACAAGTAAAAAAAATAAATGAGTTAGTTAATTAATTTTCTGCAAAGACAAAATAAAAAGGTTAGTGACCTAATAGAAAGAAATTGAAAAGATGAAGGACTGAAAGGAGGTTTTACCCTTAAAAATTAAAATTGAATCTGGAGAAAGAATCAGAGGCGACGCGAGGGAGGAGGGGGGGGTGACGGGGCTGGGCAGGCGGAGGCGGCAAGGGCGCAGGGCGGCCGGGCGACGGCGACGAGGGCGCGGGGCGACGGCGGCGAGGGTAACGGCGGCCGGGACGACGGCGGCGAGGGAGCGGGGCGACGGCGGCAGGACGGCTGGGTGCGGCGGCGCGAGACGGCAGGACTGCTGGGCGCGGCGGCGATGGCGACGGCGACGGCGTAGGAACGAGGGCAACGGCGAGACGGCGGCGGCAGGGCGACGGCAGCGGGATAGGACGGCGACAGAAAAAGAAAGAAAGAGAAAACGGAGGAAGAAGGTAGTCGAAACGTAAGAAAAAATAATTTTGGGACTGTTTTGGCAGAGGGAGGAGAGCCTAGGACTAAGGCTTCTATTTTCTCTTTTTCTAAAACGGAGCTCTGAACTTTTTTCTCTGATTTTCTATGTGTTCAGCACTGAATTTGGGGGGGTATTTATAGAAGGAGCTTAGCTGAACTGTGGACGGATAAATTAATAAAAAATATCAAACTTATCTTTTAAATTGGTAAAATGACAGTTTCAGTCCTTTACGTTACTCCAGCTCTGGATAAGCTCAGAAGCTTCTGATTTTGACAATTTTAACGTTTTCTGTCAATTTGGGCTAGAAACGTCCGTTTAGGCCCAAAATTGACGCGAAAAATTACCCAAAGCTCCTGAAACTTTCAGAATTTGTCAATTTTGTCCGAAACTTCTTAATTTTGTCATTTTTACCTCAAACTTTTAATTTTTTTGTCATTTTTTTCTGAAATTTTATTTTTATTCCAAACACATACATATTCGCACATATATTATTTTAAATCAAATCTTCTCAAAATAAAAATATATTTTAAACTAATTAACATAATTAAAATTTTTTAGCAATAATAATAATAATAATAATAATTTTTTTAATTAGTTTTTTTTTTAAAAATTTTTTAAAAAAAAGGCCGGACGAAATTGGGTGTCAACAGCTGCCCCCCTTTGCATGCTTCATGGGACATGATGTATGCAAAGTAGTTACCAAATTTCGTCCGTCTTAGCTAGCCTTTGAGAACCTTCTCGCCGCCTAAACTATGTGGTTAAGGAAAATTTTTTAGAGCCTCTGCGATAAGAACTCTCCTATCGTTGAAGGGAAAATTTGATAATTTTGAGGTTAAGGGTCCTACCTTAGAACCTCGACGATAGGAACTCTCCTATCGTTTGAAGTAAAATTGATTGTTTTGAGGTTAAGGGTCCTACCTTAGAACTTCGACGATAGGAACTCTCCTATCGTTTGAAGGAAAATTGATGATTTTGAGGTTAAGGGTCCTACCTTAGAACCTCGACGATAGGAACTCTTCTATCGTTTGAAGTAAAATTGATTGTTTTGAGGTTAAGGGTCCTACCTTAGAACCTCGACGATAGGAACTCTCCTATCGTTTGAAGGAAAATTGATGATTTTGAGGTTAAGGGTCCTACCTTAGAACCTCGACGATAGGAACTCTCCTATCGTTTGAAGGAAAACTGTTTGAATGAGGTTAAGGGTCCTACCTTAGAACCTCGACGATAGGAACTCTCCTATCGTTTGAAGGAAAATTGATGATTTTGAGGTTAAGGGCCCTACCTTAGAACCTCGACGATAGGAACTCTCCTATCGTTTGAAGGAAAATTGATTGTTTTTGAGGTTAAGGGTCCTACCTTAGAACCTCGACAATAGGAACTCTCCTATCGTTTGAAGGAAAATTGATGATTTTGAGGTTAAGGGCCCTACCTTAGAACCTCGACGATAGGAACTCTCCTATCGTTTGAAGGAAAATTGTTTGAATGAGGTTAAGGGTCCTACCTTAGAACCTCGACGATAGGAACTCTCCTATCGTTTGAAGGAAAATTGATGATTTTGAGGTTAAGGGTCCTACCTTAGAACCTCGACGATAGGAACTCTCCTATCGTTTGAAGTAAAATTGATTGAATGAGGTTAAGGGTCCTACCTTAGAACATCGACGATAGGAACTCTCCTATCGTTTGAAGGAAAATTGATGATTTTGAGGTTAAGGGCCCTACCTTAGAACCTCGACGATAGGAACTCTCCTATCGTTTGAAGGAAAATTGATGATTTTGAGGTTAAGGGTCCTACCTTAGAACCTCGACAATAGGAACTCTCCTATCGTTTGAAGGAAAATTGATGATTTTGATGTTAAGGGTCCTACCTTAGAACCTCGACGACAGGAACTCTCCTATCGTTTGAAGGAAAATTGTTTGAATGAGGTTAAGGGTCCTACCTTAGAACCTCGACGATAGGAACTCTCCTATCGTTTGAAGGAAAATTGATGATTTTGAGGTTAAGGGCCCTACCTTAGAACCTCGACGATAGGAACTCTCCTATCGTTTGAAGAAAAATTGATGATTTGAGGTTAAGGGCCCTTCCTTAGAACCTCAACGATAGGAACTCTCCTATCGTTTGAAGGAAAATTGATGGAATGAGGTTAAGGAAATCTCCTTGAACCTCGAGCGAAATTTATATGAAAGCAATTAGAATTGGAATAATCTTCTTCGAAAGTGTGAATTTGCATAATAGGCGAGTGCGAAATTTTAGACTTCGATAAAATGAGTGAATCTTGATGATGACAATATCGCTAACAAATTATGTAAAGGGAACGGATGTTTGGAATCAATATCCAAGGTTCATCTAATATTTTCTTTAGTAAATATAGATTCGCTTGAGAGATATGTCATCCAAATAAGGTTGAAGCTTAACTATCCTAAAATGTTATGCCTAGTAGACCTAATAGGATGCGTCTCAAGAGCAATAAAAATTACTCTTTACTCAGCCATTCCAACCTAAAGTCATTGTCCTATGGTTTTAATATCAGCATGGACGAGACTATCTTATAAGATAAAAAAAGAAATTCCCTGAAAGAAAAACTAAAACACGAAAGAAAATGCTGATAATAAAACTAAAGGACAAGCAAAACGGATCGGATCACTTCTTCTTCCACAATATTTCAACAGGGTTAGTAGAGGACTATTATGGGATCGAACTGTTCGGGAAAGACTGTCACGTCCAGTCTATCTGAATCATTGCTGGATCTGGTTCAGGAACAAAAGCTTGTATTTTATCTAGCAATTCTTCAGCAGTTGTTGCGGATATTATGATTCGCCGTGCCACTCTTGATATAAAATTCTTCTGCATAGCATAATCCATAAAAGCTATCAGACCTGTAAAGAAATTGTTAACATTTAAAAGCCCAATGGGTTTCTTATGCAAATTAAGTTGGGCCATGGAAGCAATTTGAAAGACTTCTCCCAATGTGCCAAAACCACCTGGTAGAGCGATAAAAGCATCAGCATTTAAAAGCATTTGTAACACACGCTCTTGTAAATTTTTAACCACTAATTCTTCTCCAATCGTGCCCCCAGAAATAAATTTCAGAGGTCCAGGGATAATGCCCAGAACTTGACTTCCTCCTAGAGATGCTGCTGATGCTACACCTCCCATTAATCCGACACTACCTCCTCCATAAACTAAATGTATTTTTCGCTCAGCTAATACTCTACCCAAATGGTTGGCTGCTTTTAAATACTCTTCATCTTTTCCTGGAAAAGCCCCAGAAAATACACAAATACTTCGGGATTTACGAGTTGGGGTTTTCTCCATTCCTATCCTTACCCTTGTGAGAAAAGAGGATATATTTATAGAGATGAAGAGATAAGGCAATAATTTTATTTTTCAAGAATGGATACATTATTGCCAGCTATTCATAGTAGTCACGGGTATGACTCTGGTCAGGTATGGGTACACTATCGTTAAAAGAGGAGGAAAATTTTCAAAATAGCTGCTAGCATGTACAGTAGTCGCGACTGTAGCTTATGTCAGGAGTAGGTACATGATTGTCGGATGAGAAGGAAAATTTCAAAAGTGGCAGGTATATACAGTAGTCATAATTATAGCTCATGTCAGGAGTGGGTACATTATGGGAGGAAAATTTCAAAAGCGTCAGCTAGCATGTACAGTATCGTGACTATGGCTTATGTCAAGAGTGGATACATTATTGCTGAAAGAGGAGGAAAATTTCAAAAGCGACAGCTAGCACGTACAGTAATCGTGACTTTGGTTCATGTCAGGAGTGGATACATTATTACCAAAAGGGGAGGAAAATTTCAAAAGCGACAGCTAGCACGTACAGTAATCGTGACCTTGTTCCGTCTTCTACTGGCTTTGCGTCCAGTAACGGCTTCAATGCTTTCTATGAATCAGTGATTTGCATCTCATCTAGCTTTTTCACAAACTGGCAAACAGGGTCGTTTAGGGTCAGATTCCCAAGACTGTAACGTTCTCGTTCTTTTTGGAGAATTATCCATAATCCAACAACCTCAAATTGCACTATTCCGCAAGAATGCGCTTCAAGAACCTCTCGGATATCTTCCAGAGATTCCTTACGCAAGCCATTCTTGATGAATTTTATTCTATCATTACGATTTCTGGTGATCACTCCTGGAGAACGACATTTATTGCCGCAAATCCACCATCCACAATTGTGACAGACGCCTAGCCTCTTTGCTCTTCTCTTTTTGGCATAAACGCTTTTACCAAAGCCGGGCATACGGGGAAAGAACGCATCTGGAACTTCACCAGCCGAACGAACTTTAGCTTCGATTAGCCATCGCACATTATCAGGAATGCCTTTGTGCATAAATAGTCGGAATCGTTCACATCTAGCTTGATAAACCTTTTTAAGAACATTTATTGGGAAAGAAGGGAAATATTTTCGTAGAGCGGAAAGAGAAGGCTCCATTGATGAATGAGGCATTTAAGAGAAAAAGAAAGAAATTAGTGATTGTAGGAAATGGAAATAACTGAATTTGGGAGTTATGGAGTACCGTATCCAGAAGGAAGAACACGCATTTATAGTGATGAAAGGATAATGCGTTTATTACACTTACGGAAGTAAGTACATTATTGCCAAAAGAAAAGACAAATGACAGCTTATATGTACAGCAATCATGACTGTGGCTCTCATCTTCCACTAATTCATGTCCAGTAATGGCTTCAATGCCTTCTATAAGTCGGGGATTTGCTTCCCATCTAGTTTTCTTACAAACTGACAAACGGGGTCGTTTAAAATCACATTCCCAAGACTGTAACGGTTTCGTTCTTTATGGTAAGTCCTCCATAAACCGATAATTTCACCTTGCACTTTTCCACAAGAATGCGTTTCAAGAGTCTCTCGGATATCTTTCAGAGACTCCTTACGCAGGCCATTCTTAATGAATTTTCTTTTATCTTCACGATTTATGGAGATGTATCCTAAAGAGCGACATTTAGTATTACAATTCCATCGCCCACATTTATAACACACGCCTAGTCTCTTTGCTCTTCGCCTTTTGGCATAACGGCTTTTACCTAAACCGGGCATGCGGGGCATAAATGCATCTGGAACTTCACCCGCCAAACGGACCTTAGCTTCAATTATCCACTGCACATTGTCGGGAATGCCTTTGCGTGTAAAAACTCTGATTCTTTCACATCTAGCAAGGTAGATCTTTTTAAGGACTTTTAGTGGGAGGGAAGGAAAGTATTTTCGCAGTACAGAAAGAGTAGAATCCATTGATGAGAGAAGAATTTGAGAGAAGAGGGAAATGAATCAGTTATTGCAGGAAACTGGAATAATCGACTTTAGAAGTCACGGGGTATCTTATCTGTTGTTTAATCAGAAGGAAGAACACGCATTTATAGTGATGAAAAGGGATAACGTGTCGATTACACTTAGGGGAGCATGTACATCTGTCAAAAGAAAATGCAAATTTTTCCAAATATAACAAACTGTATGTACAGTAATTGTGACTGTGGCTTACATCTTCCACTGGTTTTACGTCCAGTAACGGCATTAACGGCTTCTATGAGTCGAGGATCTGCTTCCCATCTAGCTTTCTTACAAGCCGGCAAACAGGGTCGTTTAAAGTCAGATTCCCGGGACTGTAACGATCTCGTTCTTCATGAAAAATACTCCATAAATCAAGAATTTCACGTTGCACAGATCCACAAGAATGCGTCTCAAGAGTCAATTGGATATCATCCAATGAGTCCTTACTCAAGCCATTCTTGATGAACCGTATTTTATCTTCTCGGTTATTGGAGATCATTCCTAAAGAACGACACCTAGTCTTACAAGTCCACCTACCACATTTATGGCAGACTTGTAATCTTTTCGCTCTTCTTTTTCTGGCATAAGAACTTTTGCCAACACCAGGCATGTAAGACACAAATGCCTCTGGGATTTCACCTGCCAGACGAACCTTAGCTTCAATTAACCACCGCACATCTTCAGGGATTCCTTTATGCATCAGAGCTCTTAATCGTTCACAGCGAACTTGGTAGATCTTTTTTAGGATGTTCATTGGGAGAGAAGGAAAATACTTTCGCAAGGCGGAAAAAGTAGGATCCATTTTCTAGGAGGAAGTAAAAGAAAGAAGGGGTGAAAGAATCAGTTATTATGGGCAACTGAGAGAACCGACTTGAGAGTCACGGAGTACCGTATCCGCCGTTTAACCGGAAAAGTGGATCCTACTTTATTTTAGTATCATAGATATTTCTTATCTTTGATATCTCATCAGGCATGACATTGATCCAGTCCTTGATTATTGAATCCATTGTCTGCTTTCGACGACAATATTTCTCGATATCCACGCTTATCTTTGACCATAGCTATTTCTTATCTTGGATACTGCTAAGCTGGCGTCAATTCTGTCCATCCCGGTGTAGCCTCGATTATTGAATTGATTACCAGGATTTTGACAATATTGTCTACTTTATCCTTGAATTGCTGATGGGGCTGGGTCCACTATATCAGCTGTGCATCCAGCGGTAGATTGGTAAAAACGGATGTCACTGAGACGTCAGCTTATACTGCTGTAACTGTGCGGTGGATACGCTTCCCATTTGATCCTTGTTCTGTATGCCATGCATGCATGATGTGAAATGCATGAATGCAGAGCATGTGTAACTGATGGATTTATTATTTTTTTTATATCTTTGCTTTACTGGATCCTCTTTGTAATTGCCTTCTATCGTTGAATCTCTTTATGCTTTCCAACTGTTGTCCATTGTTTCACTTTCCAGCTGTTGTTCATTGTCTTGCTTTCCAGCTGTTGTTCATTGTCTCGCTTTCCAGCTATTGTCCATTGTCTCAAAAGCCTAACTCTTTTCAAAAATCTTCTTTCCTTGATTTGTTCTTAAATTTTGGCTTCAATTTCCTTAATGTCCGCCTCGTACTTTATGCCTCTCTGGATAATTGTCCCTGTTGAGATATTCGTGAGTATGATTCTTTCTTGCTGACATGGACGTGTTAAGACTTCTGAAGCGATCATTCAGGCTACCACCAAGGCTATCTCCCAAAGATTTGTTACTCCTTCTTCTTTGTCAGCCTATGTTCTGTGCCGCTCGCAAAGCAGGACCTCAATCTTACCTGTTTTAATTCATAAAGCTTATCAAAGTAATCTACGGTCTTTGTTTTTTCTAAGTTTTAATTATTACTATTCTTCCTTCAAAAGTCATAATTTATTGCACACTTAAGGCTAGTAAGAATGTGAGATTTGAAGGAAAAGAACTGGATAGAAGCGACTTTAGCATTTTGAACGTGAGAATCTAAGGTAAGTTAAAGAAAATTGGCTTTTTATTTATGAGTAATATGAAAATCTTGGGTACAGATAGATAATGAAAGTGTAAGAGAAGAAAGCTCTCTTTGACAACTTTGATCAAATAAACTTTGGTAACCCTGTATCCACTTCTCCCCTTCTGTTTGAAAATTTCTTCATTATGCAAAGTATTTCTTTACTGCATCCGAATTTACTGGCTTCGGTAATTCTCGTCCATCCATTTCTGTCAGAATTAGTGCCCCTCCTGAAAATGCTTTCTTCACGACATATGGCCCGTCATAATTTGGTGTCCATTTTCCTCTTGAATCATGTTGCATGGGTAAAATTTTCTTGAGCACTATGTCACCCTCGTGAAATTGTCGTGGGCGAACCTTTTTGTTGTAAGAACGAATCATCCTTCTTTGATAAAGTTGCCCATGGCAGAGGGCTATCATTCTTCTTTCATCAATTAGATTTAATTGCTCGTATCTAGCTTTGACCCATTCTGCTTCTCTTAATTGAGTATCCATTAGTACCCTTAATGAAGGTATTTCAACTTCGATGGGCAATACAGCCTCCATACCGTATACCAGAGAAAAAGGTGTTGCTCCAGTAGAAGTACGGGTAGAAGTTCTATAAGCATGTAGTGCAAAAGGTAACATCTCATGCCAGTCCTTGTAAGTGACGATCATCTTTTCAACAATTCTCTTGATATTTTTATTGGCCGCTTCTACTGCACCATTCATCATTGGTCGATAAGGTGCCGAATTGAGGTGTTTGATTTTGAACTGCCGGCACAAAGTCTGCATCATTGCATTGTTCAGGTTCGTGGCATTGTCTGAGATGATACATTCCGGCGGCCCATAACGACAAATGATTTCTTTCTTAATGAACCGGCATACCACCTTTTGAGTCACACTTGCATATGACATAGCTTCTACCCATTTAGTGAAGTAATCAATTGCCACTAGGATGAATTTGTGACCATTGGAAGCTTTAGGGGTAATGGCTCCAATGACGTCAATTCCCCACATGGCAAAAGGCCAAGGTATTGCTGTTACATTAAGAGGGGTGGGTGGAGCTTGGATCTTGTTGGCATATATTTGACATTTGTGACATTTTCTCACGTGATTAATACAATCACTTTCCAATGTGAGCCAATAGTAGCCAGCCCTCATTATTTGTCTTGCCATGGTATGACCACTAGTGTGTGCTCCACATATTCCAGAATGAACTTCTTCCATAATCTTTCGTGCTTCATGAGTATCTACACAGCGAAGTAGCATCGAGTCTGGGGTTTTCTTGTAGAGTATGTCTAGGTTTAAAAGAAAACCCATTGACAATCTTCGTAGAAATTTCTTGTCATTTTCTGATGCTTCTAGTGGATATGTTCGTTCTTGGAGGTATTTCTTGATATCATGATACCAAGGCTTTCCATCCAATTCTTCTTCGATGCTCATGCAATAAGCTGGAGAATCTATTATTTTCATTTCGAAGACAGGAGTATGCTCAGGGTCGCTTATCTTGTACATAGCAGCCAAAGTAGCTAAAGCGTCTGGGATTTGATTATCTTCCCTTGGAAGATGATGGAAACTTATACTGTTAAATCTTCGACTCATGTCTAGTATAAGCTTTTGGTAAGGGATTAATTTTGAATCTCTTGTCTCCCATTCTCCATTGATTTGATATATGACTAATGCGGAATCCCCATAGACTCGGAGATCTCGCACTTTCAAATCGAATGCCATTTGGAGTCCCATAGCACATGCTTCATACTCTACTATATTGTTGGTACAAGGAAATGTAATTTTTGCTGTGAGGGGAAACTGCTCTCCGCTTGGAGAGATGAGTATAGCTCCGATCCCTTGTCCCAAAGCATTAGATGCTCCATCGAATGCCATTTTCCATGTTTCATTTTCTTCATCGACTTCCTGTTCTATCGTCATTATATCTCCATCAGGAAAGTCCATTCTCATGGGCTCATAATCCTCCAATGCTCTATCAGCCAGATATTCAGCGATCACACTTCCTTTTACGGCCTTTTGGGTGACATACTGTATGTCGTATTCAGATAACAGCATTTGCCATTTTGCAATCCTGCCTGATAAAGCGGGTTTCTCGAAAATGTACTTAATGGGGTCAGTCTTGGAGATCAGTAATGTTGTGTTGTTGAGCATGTAGTGTCGTAGTCGATGTGCTACCCATGCAAGGGCACAACAGGACTTTTCTACTATTGAGTATTTAGCTTCATATGTGGTAAGCTTTTTGCTCAAATAGTAAATTGCATGCTCCTTCTTGCTTGTCTCATCACGTTGACCCAATACGGATCCTAATGAAGAATCCTGTATGGATAAATATAGAATCAACGGTTCTCCGGATCGAGGTGGTATCAAGACTGGTGGATTTGATAGATATCGTTTGATTTTCTCGAACGCTTCTTGACATTCGTTATTCCACTCAATCGGATTGTTCTTCTTTAGTGATTTGAAAAGCGGTTCACACTTGGACGTCAATTGTGATATGAACCTTGCTATGAAGTTGATTCTACCCAGAAAACTTCTTACTTGTTTTGGAGTCTTCGGGGGTTGCATTTCTTGTATCGCTTTGACTTTACTCGAGTCAACTCGAATCCCGTCCTTGCTGACTATGAAACCCAATAACTTTCCTGAAGAGGCTCCAAAAGTACATTTGGCAGGATTCAACTTCAATTGATATTTGTGAAGTCTATCGAATAGTTTTCTTAGCACTTTTAGATGCCCCCCAGCAGTGAAAGTTTTGGCGATCATGTCGTCCACATATACTTCAATTTCTTTATGCATCATGTCATGGAACAACGTGACCATGGCTCTTTGATATGTAGCACCAGCATTCTTTAACCCGAAAGGCATCACCTTATAGTAGAAGGTACCCCAAAGGGTAATAAAAGCAGTTTTTATCATGTCATCTGGATCAAGTTTGATTTGATTGTATCCAGAAAAACCATCCATGAAGGAAAAGTAGGAGTTTCCTGCGGTATTATCCACCAGTGTATCAATATGAGGAAGTGGGAAGTTATCTTTTAGGACTGGCTTCGTTCAAAGGCCGGTAGTCCTGACAAACTCTTAGTTTCCCACTTTCTTTCTTTTCGACTGGGACAATGTTAACCACCCATTCTGTATATTCAGCAACCCCCAGGAATCCTGCATCCCACAGCTTTTGAATCTCGTCTTTTACTCTTAAGATTAACTCCGGCTTTAATCTTCGTAACTTCTGTCTGACAGGCTTCGCCCCAGGTTTCAAGGGTATTTTGTGTAGTACAATGTCTGAGCTTAAGCCGGGCATATCTTGGTATGACCAAGCGAATACATCCACATATTCTTTCAATAAATGGACTAATTCTTCTTTTTCTTCAGGAGGGAATAAAATGCCAATCTTGACTTCTTTTACATCCTGACTGTCTCCTAGGTTGAATACCTCAGTTGGTTCTTGACTTGTTGCTCTTTCTTTTTCATCTTGCTCAATCATTTTTAATAGCTCAGGAGATACTTGAAGATCTTCGTCGTCCGAGTCGGTAGTGTTTACAGGATTATCAAAGTTCATTCTTTCATTGTCATCAAAGAGAGTTTTGGGTCTGCATTATCCAGAGAGAAAAGAAAGAGAAGAGAAAAAAAATGGCACGAATGAGATGGATGCAAACTGGTACTTTATTTACAATGTGCATAAATCACAACTTTATTGGAATAAAAAGCAATAACTAAAAGGTTCACTTAAACAAAGACTACACCCTATTGATTGAACCTTTCTTTAGGAGGTTTTTACTATTAGATTACTTTGGAAAGCTTTCGATTATAACAGGCAGTTCTATCGCCTCCCAATTGTTCAGCACATCCCGTGGGCCACAAGGTTGAACGAGCTCCTCCTCTTCAGGTGAATCGCTGATGATTGCCTGAATAGAAAGACTTTCAAAAGACTTGTTGATGTTGATAGTCAGCTTGCCTTCATTGTCATTTTTCGGAATGAGACCACCACTCACGAACGTTTCGGTGATTTCAGGGATATCCAGATTTCTTTCCTGGAGAGGATGCCCTGTTAATCGTGCAATCCTCTTTTCTCTCTTTTCAGCTACTGCCTTCATTTTATCATGTCTTGTCGGTGTGAAGCCTAGGCCGTATTTCCCTTCATTTGCGGATATTTTCAATGGCTCTGGGATTCCTTGTAAATCTTGTCCCAAACCTAACCCTGGTGAGTATCCTCCTTTTATCATGAGTTTGGCGACCATGCGACTTGTTTTAGAGATGTTAGGAACGGGTTCTTCTCCATATTCACTGACATAAGCAGCATTGACAATCTCAAAAGACCTGAAGGAGCAATCAGGTATATTTTCATTGACCTCAACATATTGAGCATCCGCAGGTCTAGATAGCAGAATGTCTTCTTCAGCAAAGACTGTGATTATCTTTCCTTCAATGATGAATTTCATTTTTTGATGTAATGAGGAAGGAATTGCTCCAGCCATATGGATCCATGGTCTTCCCAGCAGACAAGTATAAGATGGAGAAATGTCCATGACTTGGAATGTGATATGGAAAAGACAGGGACCAATCCCAATTGGTAGCTCTATTTCTCCAACCACATCTCTCTTTGTTCCGTCAAATGCTCGAACAACAATATGACTGTTGTTGAGGTGTGATGGGTCTAAACCGATCTTATGTAAAGTTTCTAATGGCATTACATTTAGAGCTGATCCATTGTCGATCAGAACTCTAGCCATAATCCGATCTTTGTATTTAATCGAAATATGTAGAGCCTTAGAGTGACCCCTTCCTTCTGCTGGTATCTCATCGTCAGTGAATGTGATGAGATTTTGTGCCGTGATGTTGTTGACAAGGTGGTCAAAGTTGTTCACGGAGATATCTTGTTCAACATAAGCCTTATTCAGGACTTTGAGAAGAGCTTCTCGATGGGCATCAGAACTTAAGAGTAATGAAAGTATGGAGATCTTTGCTGGCAGACGGTTCAACTGCTCCACGATACTGTATTCACTTTGCTTTATGAGTTTGAGAAACTCAGTAGCTTGTTCATCTGTTACTGCTCGAGGCATCTCTTGCTCTTTAGATGTGTTAATAGGTCCATTTGCTGGATCCGTAACATTCTTCTCTTGTTGGAGCTTGTTCATTTGCTCGGGAGAATAACACCGACCGCTTCTAGTCATGCCCCCAACTTCTAACGGAGTTGATGTGATGTTAGAAGTATAGCCATAGTTCCATGGAACAGTTTTGTCTGATTTGTACGGGAATGGCTTTGGAACTTGAATTCTTAAAGGCTTGAGAGCAGATTTTGAGATTGGAATGACTAGTGGTCTTGGCATGATATTGACTTCTTGTTCTTTAATTATCACATTCACGTCATCCTCTTTATCTGACATAAAAACGATGATTTGGGAGGAGTCCATGAGACTTTGTAGACTTTTACGGAATTCTGGGCATTCTTGGATAGAATGACTCTTACTGTTATGAAAGTTGCACCACTCCTCATCCTCGACTTCTTTATTTCCAGAAGACTTTCCTATGATAATCCCTTCTTTCACAAGGCATGAATATACATGCTTAAGAGGGGTTATGATATCATTGACTGTTTTCTTCATCGGCCAGTATTCTTCCATCATATTGACTGGTTTGGCTTGATGAGGAGGCAATGGATTATGAGTGACGTTTGGTTCATCGGAAAAGTCCAACCACTTTGACTCAATTAATTGTTGGACTATACGCTTCAATGCTATGCAATTTTCGAGTCCGTGGCCCACGGCACCATCATGATATGGGCAATTTAGTTTAGGGTCATACCATGTTGGATATGGGGGTTCGAATGGCCTTGTGGGAATTGGGTGAATGAGTTGGCTCTGGATGAGTTTTGGATATAACTCAGTATAAGTCATGGGAATCGGTGCGAAAATTTCTCTTGGTCTTGGTGTAGGCATTGGAGGAGTCGGAACAGGTGACCGTAACTGATTAGGCCTGTTGAGAGGATAATTGTTGGGTCTATTGGGAAGATAATCACTGGGCCTATTTGGAGGATAATCATTGGGCCTATTGGTAGGATAATAATTGGGCCTGTTGGCAGAATAGGATAGGCGAGGTCCGGTAGCCACGGTACCCACGAGGGGAATCCCTCTTCCTCGTCCGATTTGTTGTATTTCTTCATCTTTTCTTCTGGATGGTCCTCCTCTTTTCATAGGATCACTAAAGGACTCAGTAATCTTCCCGGTTCTGATACCATGCTCGATCCTTTCTCCAGACATGACTACGTCGGAGAAGTTAGTTGCCGCATTGCCAATAAGTTTGTCATAATATGGGTATTTCAGTGTCTGGACAAACAAAGTGACCATTTCTCTTTCTGTCATGGGTGGCTGTACTTGTGCAGCTAAGTCCCTCCATCGTTGGGCGTATTCCTTAAAAGTTTCTGTTTTTTTCTTCTCCATGTTTTGGAGAGTTTGGCGATCCGGAGCTAAGTCCATAACATGTTTATAGTTGCCGATGAAGGCCTGAGCAAGGTCATTCCAAGTTTTTATGTTTCTTGGACCTTGGCTTAGATACCACTGTAATGCTGATTTTGTGAGACTTTCCTGAAAAAGTGCGATCCACACCTTCTCATCTTTGGTAAGTGGTTGTAGTCTTCTGAGAAACAAAGTGATGTGAGTGATGGGATCACTCGTTCCATCGTATTTTACGAAATCTGGCACCTTAAAATCTGAAGGGATTACGACGTCTGGCACTAAGCAGAGGTCATCCACTGAAAGGGATCCGAATATAGTGCCTCCTTCAATGGCTCTCAGTCTTTTCTCTATTGTCTCGATTTTTTGAGATTCTGCTTCATCTTTTGGTAATGTCTTCTTCTCTTCCTGTACAGTGTCTTGTTTCAGGTGAACACTAGCAGAGGGTCCTGATTCTTGAAACAGGTTTTCTTGGACTGAGACTCGTTGCGGGGTGAATCCCGGGGGATAAGTGGGATCTTGTACTTCTTTGATGGGGACTTGAGTTGCTTTCCCTTTGATTAATTCCATCAATTGTTTCATCTGTTCTGACATACTTTCAATCTTGGACTCCATCTCCATGAGACGTCCTTCGGCTTGTTCTGCCATTAATCTTGTTTGGAGTCGAGTTGAATATCGGTGTTGAGGTCCAATTTTACCCCTTTTAAAGGAAATATTTATTTTATTAGATTCTATGTGTGTATGATTGATGTGATGGATGCATGCATGAATATTGTAAATACTTGGTGAAAGAAGAATTATAGTGGAATTTCTCAATTACATTCACCAAAAGCTTATTATTTTCAAAAGAAACGGCCCAAAGTACAGTATTGCTTTCTGGCCTTTGAAATAAACTCCATCATTTTTTGAATATTCACCGATGGAGTAGGGCAGCTCAATTCTTCTAACTCCTTGGCTTCTTCGCCCATTAGTTGGGCTTGCTCAGTCACTTTTCTGACTTCTGCCAAAAATATTTGAAGCTGTTCTTGAGAAAATCTGTATTGATCTTCCCAATATCTTGCTCTCATCTCTGTTTGATCGGTTTCATCAACTAATTCGGTGATGACTTGTTTTTGGCTTTCGATCTTTTCTTCGAGGAGTTGTGTTTTGTGACTGAGCTGTTGTATGTCGAAGAGCATCTTTTTGTTCTTCTCCTTTTCTTCCTCTAGCTCTTTCTCCAACTCTCTTTTTGCCAATTTTCTGATGACCTCTTCGGGAAGAACTATTCCTTCTTTCCGATTATTTCTCCATTCATAATACGCAGTAGGAGAAATAATAGGGCCTGACTTTAATATGAAAAGTCTTTTCCATGCAACTGAAATACCCATTGCAAGCTTATTTGAATTTGGATCTTCATGTGAAAACTCCAACTTGCTCAGGTTATGTGTCATGGGTATAAATTGCATGGACCCAAATTGTTTACGTACTTGGGCTGGAGCATAGCTTGTTCCTCCCCATATGCCTAAGAGAGGAACCCACGGGCAATTGCCGCAACGGTAAACTATGCGGGTGGTGGTGGACCAGGGTGCTCTCCATTCAATTTGGAATTCGCTGATGTTCTTGAAGTAGTCAACCCATGCTTCCTTGCTATCATGATTAGTGGTTTCACTTTTCAAAAAGGCTTCGATTGGGATGAAGTCCTTTGAAAAGCGATTTCCAAAATGTTGCTTCTCACAAGGAAGGTGGCTTTTGATCCAAACGTTGAGGAGATGTGAACATCCTATGAATTTGCCTCCTCTTTGGCGACAAAAGTTTAATGCCCTGATAGTTTCACATAATATCACTGAGGTTGGATTTACTTGGGCATTGCAGACTTGCTCAAATAATGTGATGACGTCTCCTTCAATAAATCCGACAATTCTTGGGAAGACTACCAGGCCATATATTGCCAAGGCGAACAACTTGCGTCGTTGATTCTTCTGAGGGAGGGTGTGACTTAGTTGTTTTAGATCGGTCCAGCTGATAAATTTCCGACACCCTTTTGTTGCAAATTTGGGTTGAAGACTGGAAGCTGGCATGTCCAATAATTTTGCTAGGGCTCGATGAGGCTCCGTTCTTCTATCATATTGATACGTCTCAATTGGATAGTTGGAGGACCAACCCAAGAGGTTATTGTATTCTTCAATGGTTGGAACCAGATCCATCTTATCGAAAGAAAAGCATCGATAAAATGGATCCCAAAATTGTGTTAGAGCCCGGACAAGTGATGCATCAACGGTAACCTTTAGTAGGCAAGCGATGTGACCATATTTTGCCGTAAAAGCTTCCCGATCAGCAGAGTTCCAACTATTCCAGACTTGTAATAATTCCATGGTGTCATTATGGTTTATCCGAACCGATACCTGGTCCTTAAGCTGTATGTGAGAGTGGGATGTCAGAGCATCTCCGTGAAGCTTTTGAGCTGTTTCGGAATATTCCATAGCTTCAGGCTGAGTTTCGATTACAGTGTCATTCCATGATGCAGTAACAGCCGTGGGAAGATAATTGAGAATATCCATGATAATGGTTCTTTCACCAAATATTTATCTTTAATGATGAAATGTGTATGCCGGAAAAATAAGGAAAAACAGAGTTAGTAAAAAGGTAACACATAAGATCATACAAACATATAGATAAAACAAAACCTATGGAAATGGGAACCGAGGTATAGAAAATTCTTAATGGCTGGTTCTAAGGTAGAGTAAGGAATTCTATATGCAGAAGGTGGTTTATCAAAAAGGCAAGGGATAGTTCCCGAATCCCGTCACTAAATCATAGTGACGGCCCGATTCCTTACCCTCTAGGGTTTATGTAAGGAATGGATTAATTCGAGTCGTAGCTTTTCGTGGGCCCATGCAGAGACTAACCGTCTCAGAAGGCAATACACTACTTTGCTACTTTGAAACCGGTGAAGGCTTGGAGACCGTGGCCTCACAAGGACAGCAACACCAATTCCGCTTAGAAAGAATCGTGTTTGATTTAAGGAAGCTCGGGTATAGAGCTTCATTTTGTGAATGCATTATGCATGTTTACTTAAGTAAATATAATATATAAATCCACATAATAGTAAAGCAAAGTAAATCAAAACAAATCAACTTTAAGCTCGACTCACTAATATTGACTCCCCAGTGGAGTCGCCAAGCTGTGGCAACGTCGGGTTTTCTGGAGTCGCCACCAATCGGTTTACTTAGGTCGATTGGTCACCTTAAAATTGGTCTGCGAGAGTTCGGGAATCGGGAGTACGGTTACGCTAAAACAATATTGTTATAGCGCCCAAAATTGGCACCTTAGTTGATTTTAATTTTGTTTTACTTTGCTTTTAAAATTTTCAGTTAATTTAGATATTTTAACTGAATTAGTCAAAAATGTGGATTTTGGTAATTAATTCGGGTAAAATTTTATACTTCCGAACCATGGACTCTGCCGAGTCATTTGGACACGGAAGATTTTGATTCCGAACCATGGACTCTGCCGAGTCATTTGGACACGGAATTTTGGTGAAATTTTAAACAATTTTATCCATATTGTAAAAATATGGATTTTTATCTTTTTATTTAATTTATTTATTTTTTTAAAAAAAGTTTAATATTTTCCAAACCGTAGATCCTGCCGGATCATCCGGATATGGAAATTGATTTAATTTATCGTAATTATTTAATTCTTATTATCATGAAATTAATTTTTAAATGATAATTTTGTTCATGAATGATTTTTAATACAAATTAAAAATTTATCTTTTTTTTTTTTTCTTTCTTTCTTTTTCTTTTTTTTTTTTAATTTATTTTTACTTTCTTTTTTTTAATTTTCTTTCTTTTATCTTTCTTTATCTTTATCTTATCTTTCTTTTTTTTTTTTTTTTCTTTTATCTTTCTTTATCTTTTCTTTTATTTTTCTTATCTTTTCTTTTATTTCTTTCTTTTTTTATCTTTTATTTCTTTCTTTTATTATCTTTTATTTCTTTCTTTTATTTTTATCTGATTTTTCTTGTTTAATGAAGGATATTTATTATTTAAAGAATTACTCAATTTATAAAAGAATTGAAAAAATTATTAATTTTTATTTAATAAGAAGTTAATTTAAAGGAATTAAAGAGTTTAAAAAAATAAAAATTTTGATCATGGTACAGGGCGTTGTTACTCAGCCAGACCCTCTTCACCAGGTGAAGCAGCTCAAAAGCGGGCACGAGACAGTTTCCAGCCAATATACCATGAACTAAAATTTTTTTTATTTTTTTTTATTATTTTATTATTTTTTTATTATTATTTTTTTTTTATAAAAGATTAACCAAAAGTAATCGTTTTATTAAGAGAATCAAAAATTTATATGTATATTTTAAACAAAAGAAGAAAAGTTTTGATATTTATTTAATTTATTTTGGAATAAAAGATTATTTAACCGAAAACTTATATGTATTTTAAAACAAAAGTCTTGATATTTTTATTTTTTTATATTCTTCTTTTTTTGATGAAAGATTTTTTTTTTTTAATTTTAATTTATATTTCTGAAAATATATCTAATCAATAAGTCAAAAAAATTTAAGAGAAAATTCAATTATTTTTGTTTTATTTTGTATTATTTTGAAATTATTTGATTAAGATTTTTATAAAGGAAACAAAAAGTTATATCTTTTAATAAGTAAAATATTACTGAATAAAATATTAACCCAAAATTTTTATTCTTTTCATTCTTTTTATTAAAAGAGAAAATTAAAAAGTTATATTTTATTATTTTAATTATTAATATATTAGTCCAAAGTTTTTATTTTTAATAAAGAAAATAAATTATTATATACTTTATTTAAAAATGATTCCAAGCCATGGATCCTGACGGATCATTTGGTCATGGAGTTTTAATTTTTATTAGATTTTAACTATTTAATTAGTTATTAATTTTATTTATAATTTTATTGGATTTTTCTTGAATTTTTTAAAAAATATTTAAAAAGAATTGATTTAATCATGTTTATTTATTAATTTTAACAAAAAGTTAACTTTGTTATAATAAAACATGTATTCCAAAATAAAAATAAAATAATTGGCTTTTAAATTTTTATTAGCCTTAATAATTAATTACAAAATAATCTTCTTTTAGTTTTTTTTTATTTATGGGTAAAAGGTTAATTAAATAAATTAAATCATATAAAGAAAAATTAATAAAGTGGGGCTTTTTGGCCATCCACTTAAAAAAATAATAAATGTTAGCAACAATTATAAAAGTTAATTAATTAACAACAATAATAAAAATTAGCCAAGTTTAATTAAGTTAATTAATTATCAACAATAATAAAAATTAGCCAAGTTTAATTAAGTTAATTAATTATCAACAATAATAAAATTTAGCCATGTTTAATTAAGTTAATTAATTAACAACAATAATAAAAGTTAGCCAAGTTTAATTAAGTTAATTAATTAACAACAATAAATAAAAGTTAGCCAAGTTTAATTAAGTTAATTAATTAACAACAATAAATAAAAGTTAGCCAAGTTTAATTAAGTTAATTAATTAATAACAATAATAAAAGTTAGCCAAGTTTAATTAAGTTAATTAATTAACAACAATAAATAAAAGTTAGCCAAGTTTAATTAAGTTAATTAATTAACAACAATAAATAAAAGTTAGCCAAGTTTAATTAAGTTAATTAATTAACAACAATAAATAAAAGTTAGCCAAGTTTAATTAAGTTAATTAATTACAACAAAAATAAAAGTTAGACAATTTAATTAATTATTAACAACAATAAAAATAAAGGTTAGTAAAAATTAGCAAGTTAGTTGTTAGTTGCTAATAACAAAAAAAAAAAAGGTTAGTAATAATAACAATAATAAACAAATAAATAAACAAGTAAAAAAAATAAATGAGTTAGTTAATTAATTTTCTGCAAAGACAAAATAAAAAGGTTAGTGACCTAATAGAAAGAAATTGAAAAGATGAAGGACTGAAAGGAGGTTTTACCCTTAAAAATTAAAATTGAATCTGGAGAAAGAATCAGAGGCGACGCGAGGGAGGAGGGGGGGGTGACGGGGCTGGGCAGGCGGAGGCGGCAAGGGCGCAGGGCGGCCGGGCGACGGCGACGAGGGCGCGGGGCGATGGCGGCGAGGGTAACGGCGGCCGGGACGACGGCGGCGAGGGAGCGGGGCGACGGCGGCAGGACGGCTGGGTGCGGCGGCGCGAGACGGCAGGACTGCTGGGCGCGGCGGCGATGGCGACGGCGACGGCGTAGGAACGAGGGCAACGGCGAGACGGCGGCGGCAGGGCGACGGCAGCGGGATAGGACGGCGACAGAAAAAGAAAGAAAGAGAAAACGGAGGAAGAAGGTAGTCGAAACGTAAGAAAAAATAATTTTGGGACTGTTTTGGCAGAGGGAGGAGAGCCTAGGACTAAGGCTTCTATTTTCTCTTTTTCTAAAACGGAGCTCTGAACTTTTTTCTCTGATTTTCTATGTGTTCAGCACTGAATTTGGGGGGGTATTTATAGAAGGAGCTTAGCTGAACTGTGGACGGATAAATTAATAAAAAATATCAAACTTATCTTTTAAATTGGTAAAATGACAGTTTCAGTCCTTTACGTTACTCCAGCTCTGGATAAGCTCAGAAGCTTCTGATTTTGACAATTTTAACGTTTTCTGTCAATTTGGGCTAGAAACGTCCGTTTAGGCCCAAAATTGACGCGAAAAATTACCCAAAGCTCCTGAAACTTTCAGAATTTGTCAATTTTGTCCGAAACTTCTTAATTTTGTCATTTTTACCTCAAACTTTTAATTTTTTTGTCATTTTTTTCTGAAATTTTATTTTTATTCCAAACACATACATATTCGCACATATATTATTTTAAATCAAATCTTCTCAAAATAAAAATATATTTTAAACTAATTAACATAATTAAAATTTTTTAGCAATAATAATAATAATAATAATAATTTTTTTTAATTAGTTTTTTTTTTAAAAATTTTTTAAAAAAAAGGCCGGACGAAATTGGGTGTCAACAAATTCTTTGAACTTTATGGAACCATAGAACACTCATGAAGCATATATTAAACTTGAGTCCTTAATTTATAATTTACTCTTTCTATAATTAAACAACATATAGCAATTGAAGACATTACTTATAATTTGGTAATATAAATTGTGATTGGTGCCCAATGAATTCATTTGATTCTCATGAATTCACTTGCTTCGTATCTTTTTATCTTGCCACACCCTTAATAGTGTTTACTTTAGTTTTATTTTTTTGAGAAATAATTTGTATTATTTGTATTTATTTCTATATGCCACTGTCTCTATCTTATATTATTTGAAACAATTCACTTTTTGACTTAAATTTAACTTCAATTTATTTATATTATTATTTATTAAATAAAAATTTTAACAAAATTATAAATTATAAGTTTTTATTTATCATTTATCTATAAAAGATTTTTCATTTATGTACTAAAATGTTAAAAATAAAAATCATATATTAATTGTTGTAAATAGTGAATGTTTAATTTTATTTTTATCTAGTGTTGAATTGTTTAATGTTGCTTCATCCATTCATTCTTATATTTTTTAGCTCGAAGTTATATTATAAGATGTAGTTACAAGAAAATGATATTGTAAGTCTATGTTACACCTCACTCAATCCTAGCTAAGCTAATCAATTCAATTGCATAGAGTATTAACCTCTTGTTCTTAAGATTCGTAAATCCTCATATATTTGCTTTTTTTTTTAGCTAATATCATAATTATTAAAAAAAGACACATTTCTCTTACTCCAAACCATTAAAATATTCTACATCGCTTTCATAATTATTAGGTAGCAAGTCATGCAATGCTTTTCTTTTTCTTTTCTTTTTTGTTATAAATATACAATTCTCCATGTCTTTTATTTATTTAAAAATAAGAAAGATGTTGGCTAATTGCTATTATTATAATATGTCAATAATTGGTAAATATCTCGTAAAATATAACATTTTAAAACACATCTCAAATGAAAAAAAAAAGTCCAATGGAATTGAAAAAAAATTCAAAGAATAAATGAGCCTACTATTTATGAGTCGATGAATTTTCAAACAAAATAAATATTTATGCTAAAAAAATATAAAAAATACATAATTTGTATTTATACATGTAATTAGCACATTTATATGTCTTTAGATAAAAATTGAAACAAAAAACAACCTCAAGACCATGTTATGAATGTTAAAATTTTTTAAATAAATGAAGCACTTAACTTGCTCTCATATGATATAATTCTTGAAACCACCACTAGTTATGATGATAGATTGTTACGTTATCATCATCCTACATAATACTATTGTTATTCTAAAGTGTTGGTCACTTTTCATTCTTTTTGTGTTCCGAAATTTTTGTCAATTTTCTCCAATCATAGATATTATTTTGAATATACTTTTCTTCATTCGATAAAGATTATGAATTCATATTCTTCATTGTTGTAGTGATATATAGTAGTTGTAACATAATATGTTTATGCTCAGAGGCAGAACTAGGAAGGCTAGACCGCTGGGGTATGTCTTATCCCCAATATTTTTCTTAATTATATATATAATGTCTATTTTATAAAATATTTCAAAAAATTAAATAGTAAAAATATATATAACAATATAAATAGTAAAGAAATTAAAAAAATAATGATTTTAACATTTTTCATATAAAAATTTATACCCAATATTAATGTATTAGCATCAATTTTTTAACTTTACAGTTTAAAATCCAATTATTTTTTAAATTTTCTTATTGCTAAATTGAAATTGGTTTAGGATGAGGAAAATATAAGTGACTATATTGGCTCACATATAAAAGTCATATAATTGATTTTATTTTTTACCATAAGAAATTGAGAAAAAGAGATTACATTAACTAAAGAGAAAAAGAAAAGCTTGCGGTAACAAAGAGTCATGAAGTAGCAAGTAGCAATTTTTGTTTTTTTTTGTGATTTGTTGACTTGTATATTTATTGGTTTTATGTAGTAGATTCCATGGTATTTTTTTTGTTCATTCAAATGGTATAGAATCATTATTGCTACAATTGACAAAAAAGAATCCCACTGACGCTGTGGTAATTTTTGCAATATGAAATTTGCTATTGTAACTTCTTCATTATCCATGCCGCGTACTGCCCTATTTACATGAGTTATTTTTTTTTAGCTTTTTTATTTATTTATATTTTTATCTTTTATTATTAATTTCAATAAATTGTACGCTAAAATTGCTACATGATTGTCAAGATTGAAATTAGCTAAAATCCATTTTACTCCCTCTAATTATAGTGACTTAGATTTTTAATCCTTGGATTTTAGTGGGGTGCAACTCCACCTTTTAACTGTAAAATATTGAGCACTTTGCCCCTTTAACCCATTAACTTAGTTAATGCCATTAAATTTCTAACAGTTTAGTAACCTAATTGTAAACATTTAAAGTCTTGACCAGTGAATCACAAAAATGATATAACTTGAAACACTTAATGAGAATTAAAAAAAATGTTAGAAGTTTCAAAAATCAAAATTATAAATTAAAAGATAATCAAAATATAAAGAAGCTTAGGAAAAAATTTCAAGTAAAAAAATAAATAATGGTAAATGTTTTAGGGTTAATTACAAAAAATACAACCAATTAGAAAAAAACCCTAGCACACATTCTCTCCTCTAACTCATTCCCTTCTACCTTTTCCACCATTATTCTTTGCCGATTCCCATCAGAATTGAACTTCGATCTAGATCTAGTTGATTTTCTTTCAATCTTTTGATTATTTAACTGACCTTATCTGATATAATCCATTTGATTTTATGGTGAATGCAATTTCCTCCAAATTATAGTGTTCAAGAGTTATTCGAGACTTTCACATTATAGATCTTCAATTGAAAGGCGGGTAATGATGGATCTAAATCTTTTGACTTCACCAAAATCTTAACTCTATTTGAGTGTTTTGACGTTTGGCAAAAGATATAAAAATGATTGTATAGAATAAAGTCAATCTTATTCAGGTTTCCTATGCTTAGTTGGTTCTAGCATTGTTTGGTTTATTATTGGCTTGGTTTGAGCTTTTTTCCAGTTATTAGTGAGTTTTGTACTCTAGATTTATTCTGATTTATCTGAAATGTTCAGCTTGATTCGATTCTCTTCTCTTCATTCGGTATCACATGAACAAGTAGCATTTTATGGCCAATTTTATGTCCCTATTATCTCTTAGAGTTTTATACTGTCATTGTTTTGTAAGATGCCATTTGACTCATTTTTAATTGAAATGAAGCATATAATACACACACACACACACACACACACACACACACACATAAAAATCAATTACAAAATAAATTTTAATTATAAAGAAAATTTTCATTGAAAACAATAAATAATGATACTTTTTTCAAGTAATATAATTAATTACAAAAATATAATTAATTTTAATTAAGTAAAAAATCAAAGATCAAAGAATAGAGCAGCTGACATACTTAGCAACCTCAACCTATTATGCTTAGTAAGTTCACCGGCATCATTGCCTCAGCTTCACCACTGGTAGAAAAGGAAGTCGAAGCATTTGCCACTATCAAATTTGTAGGAAGACTAGGATAGAATAGCTTGAATGCCCTTTGTGAGCATGCGTAAAGTAGTACCAATGTGAGCGAAATCGAGTGAGGTTGTGAGGTCTAAGAGGGATCTGGGAGGTCTGAGACGGATCTAGGAAGTCTGAAATGAAGGGAGATGAAAATTTAGAGGTTGCAGTAGTAGTGGGAGGAGAATTAGGAGAAACGGTGGAGTTTGCAGAGGGTGACGGTGGAATGGAAGTGCTTCTGGGAGTCAAAAAATGGTGCAGGGAAGATGTATTGGTGACACAGAGGGAGACTAGGGAACCTCATGATGGGTGGCAACAACGAAGTAGGAATTGGGGATAATGCTTAGATTTTCAGATGTTAAAATATAAGGTATAAAAGAGAAATATTAAGAAGCTGAATGACTAGAAGCATAGTTTTATCTTTTTTATGGTTTAGTCAATTAACAGATTGGAGGGTCAAAGAGGCCAAGTGCTCAATGGTCTATAATAGAGGGACTGAGTTGCACCGTGTCAAAATTTAGGGTGTCTTCTAAGCGGGTTGATAAAGTTTGAGGATATAAAATGAATTTTGGCCATTGAAATTAGTATGTTCCAATACTTTAGTAGCAAGGGCTCCAATTATAATTTTTTTGAACTATGAAGTGTATTTAATTACTTGAAAAGAGTGGAGTTCAACTACAACGAGCGCGCGAGAGGCCAACAATCATGGTCGACAACTAATAGCCTAACACGGGCAACAGAATGAGCAGCTGACTTCAAAGAATGCAAAACATAGCTTAAAAAACAAGAACCAAAAAATGAAGCTAGCTGTCTAATATCATCTAGAACTATATCAAAAAGGCCGAAGCGATGGACTACTGGAAGAATGTAGATCCTTGATCAAAATTTCTATATCAGATTCGACTATAATTTGCTGGGGCCCACTCGCCCTAGCTTTTAGAAGAGCATATAAGATAGCCAAAGCCTTTACTAGAGTCTTTTAATCATTCCACTTAAGAAAGGATACTGAAAAGTTATGAATAGGTAAAGCCTTGAAATCCCGAAATACAAGTCCAACAGCGCTTCATTTCAAAGAGGAAGAGGTGGTGACATCAATATTAATCTTTACAGGTCCTTTAAGATGGGGAGACCATATTGAATGGGAGGGGGCCGCAGGTGCCTTGGAAGAGGGAAGGGACAAATTTTCCCACTTCACTCACCACATTTTAATAGCTTCCACCAGTCCACTTGGGGTGTAACAAGAAAATTCATGCACAACTCTATTCTAATTCCACTTAAGAGAGCAAGCAAAAACTATAAAAAAAACACTCCTCACTTAGCAGCACCTTCCAAGAACTAGTCATAAATAAATATGTTAGGAACAAATTGCATGTCTACATTTAGAAAATCTTATACATTTTGTGAGAAGGGCAATAGAATAAAATATGTAAGATTGATTTTATGCTAGATCCATACACTGGGCAAGCAGGGGAAACGTCCATACCTCTGGATATCAAGTTATCTCTAGTTAGCAATGCATTGGAAATTGTGCGCCACCAGCAAAGCTATGGACATAGGGCAGTCGGGTGTCTCCAGAAATATTCTAGTTCGGATGCCCTTCCCATGGATGGCTGTCCTTTAGAAATGTAACTACTACATGGTATGTGGTTTTGATGGAAAATTGGTATGTCAATGTCATACCCTGTGTAAAAATATCCTCTTTACATGTCATTGAAAGATTAATCTGTAGGATACTTTCAACATCCTTTGGATGGAACAAAGCCTCCAACTTAAGGATATCCCAGGCAACACCATTCCCAGTCATCAATCGAGACATCGTCAGATTTTCTAGCTTGGACAGTGTTTCCATAATGAGTTTAGGGGAGTTGCCAAAAGGTAACCAATTATCCTGCTAGACATTTATTAAAGTCGCATGTCCTACACGCCAAATCCATCCGCCACACAACACACATCTTCTTGCCAATGAGTCCTTTTCAGAATGGCAAGATTAAAGAGTAAGGCTCCTCCCTTGCCAAAGAAACATAGAAATTGAAAATACTTTCCCTGCAAGACTCTGTAAATAAGTAAGTCCCTTGCTCGAATTATAATTTTAGCATTTTTTTTTTTTGTAATTTGAATAAAGTTATTTTTATATATAAAAATTTACATTAAAAATTTCTAAATATCACTTTTCCCAACTTGAAATCATGTCTTTGCCTCTATTTATATTTCACAACATCAATATATACATACATATAAAGAGCCAACATTGACAAACAACGACTGCATAGTATTTTTTTACTTTTTTTTTTTTTAGTTTACCCTTGTGTTTTACATAAATATCAATTATGCATGTAAAAAGTACATGACAATTAAAACATGAAAAACTCCATTTTTTTCTGAAAAATCTGTAACATTTTGGTTTTTACTTGAATTTAACCACCAAAAATTTTTGCATTAAATTCTATTAGAAATATTTCAAATAACATCAATCAAGAATACAACAATGGTACAAGTCTTTGTAAAGACAGTGAGATAATAGTTAACCGACAAAAGAAAAAGGTCCCTCTCATGAAGTAGGAAGCCGGCAAAAACGATTGTTTGTTTCTTGACTCCCTCCTCCTCCTAGGCTTGAGTTGAGCCTAGCAGTCAAATAATAATTACAAGCAAATGAGGAGTATAATTAGGGACAAAGAAGGGCCTTTCCTCACTTGATTAAAGCCTTCAACCTATTGATCTCCCATTGGTCAGGCACAAATTAGCTGACATTTCTTTGCTTTTCACCTAAGAAAACAAACCCTTGGCCTACAAGGTAGAGCAAAGTCAAAACCTTGGCCAAACCAATAATTATGATTAGAGGTTATGGATAATACCATGATTTTTTGATAAAACATACTCTTTTTGTCTCATAAATGTTGTCATTTTTACTATTCATATTAATTAGTTTATAATTTTATTTCTTTTAAAATTTATTATAAAAATATGAACCTTTTTATATGAAAATAAAAATTTAAAAATTATAATTTCTAAATACCATTTTTAAGATTTTTTAAATATATATTAATATAATTATATTTAAGTCAAATTTTAGTCAAAAAAATAAAATGACCAACTAATATAAAATGGATGGAGTATTACATTTTGAGCCAAATCTATATCCTCCAACTAGTGATATAAGATTTTACAGACTAAACGTTCTTACGACATCAAATAAAAGAACGAAAATTCGATTGAATAGAATATTTTATATAAAATCAAGATAATCTTAAAAAAAATAAATCAGTAATAATTGAAAAAAAAACCTAGATAAAAACAATATGAGCAAAACGAGTAATATGTGATGGGACCTAACAATGGATCTATCTATATAAAATATATTTTTTTTGTAAAATTTTAGATTTTAATAAGAGAGGATGAAAAATAAGGAAGCCTGTAGAGGCACGAGATAGATTTTATTATTTTCACCAACCAGCAAAAATATTAACGTTGGAAGTAAATGAATGTTTGAGAATGCGAACAAACAGAAACCAACCGGTAACAAGTTGGCAACTTGGATCACGAATTCTTGGACTTAAATTGTGCCAAATGAGAAAAAGACTGTGAGACAGAATATAAGGTTTCCATTAGAAAAATTAATAGAAAAAGAAAAGGAGAAGACTTGTGTCCCAGCATTGGAAAAAGTCTCCCCACTCTGGGTTCTCTCAGGTTTGGCTAATTTTAAGTAATTGTTCTATATTCGTTCCTAAGTTTGGAAATTTTCTTTAATTAGGGCCAAGTTGAAAAGAGCAAACTCTAATTGGCTGTTTCAACTGGCTGCCTTTTGTTAGTTTTCTCATCGTTTTCTCATCAATACAAATCCTGGATTGGCTAAAAGACATCAAATCAAAGCTTTGTTTGACTCGATTTATTTTCAGTTTTTATTCAAGAAAATAGTTTCTTCAACGATAAAATTTATTTTTATGAAATAAAAATATTTTTCATACTACTATTAGTTTACTCTGGTCATCACAACAGAGGGGCAGTAGTGAGAATTTGTGGGTAGAAGGGAACAGAAAAGAAATTCCCCCGGAAATACAGGGAACAAGTTTTTATTTTTTTAAAACAAAAAGCTTCTGAAATCTCTCTCTTGCTATCTCTAGGCCACACATCAGAATTGCCAGAACCAGCAGTAGCAGCAGTGATTCTGCTCAGCCTGCAGTCCATTAGGAAAAAGGATAAAAAAATTCTGAAAAAAATTATGCATTAAATTTTTTTCTATTTATAATTTAATATATTTAATATATAAATTCAGAAATTTTATATGTAAACAATAAATGAAAATTTATAAATTTTAATTAAACTTAAGTAAAAAAATAAAAGGTAACAAAGAATATAAAATGCAGATAACAAAATAACAACATAAAACACCTCTTTTCATGGTTATTATAATAAACCGAATTAGTACCACCAGTGTATATATAATTAGGAATAACTAGTACCACTCACTTTTTATACACAAAAATAATCTTTTCTTAAAAAATTTTAAGTCCAAGAAATTAGGCTCCCTTAAAGCTTGATTAGATATTTAACATTTAAAAATTGACTCGGGAGACCATCCATCACCCCAATTTGCACACCTACGTCCAAAAGCAAAAAGCAAAGACAAACATAAAAAAAATCTAAAAATATTAATTTTGTAGGGTTTAATAAAGATGTTGTTCTTTCTTTTAGTTCATCTTTTGAGAACTGTCATGGCTCCCTCCTTTTAGCTATGCCAAAGTTGCTCCTACACTTCTCCCACCATCTGCAAAAAGAAATGCTGCCTGTCATCAAATAGCCTTCTGCTGCAATCCCTTACTCATCTCCAGCTTCTAACCAAAGTCCCTCCTTTGAAGCTCCATTTGAACCAAAAACGTTTCTTTTACTGCAAAATTTTTGTCTTTTTTCGTCGCCAATGGGAGGTCTAATCGATCTGAACACGACGGAGGATGACGAGACCCCGTCTTCTGAGTCGTTGTCGCTGTCTTCCTCCTCTGCTTCTGCGTTGAGCGCTTCTGGGACAAGCGCTTCTTCCGTTACGGGCACCGTCTGTTTGGAGCTGTGGCACGCGTGCGCTGGGCCTCTGATTTCGCTGCCAAAGAAAGGAAGTGTAGTCGTTTACTTCCCCCAAGGCCACTTGGAACATGTCCCCGATTATTCCGGTGTTCCCGCCGCCTTCGAACTCCATCCTCACGTGTTCTGTCGGGTTGTTGATGTCAAGCTCCATGTAAGCACGTATAATTAAGCCTTCAAGAATTTTTTAGTCTAATTTCATATCTGTTTTCGTGTTTCTGTTGAATCATTGTGGGAAAATGTCTTACTAGGTTTTGTTCTGGAGTTCTTAGTCTTGTTTGGTTATTTTCTGTTTCGTTTCTGGGTCGTTTTTGTTTTCCGGGGATATTGGGGACACGAGTCCAAGTATTGATATTTTGGTTTCTTCACAGAGTAGAAGTAACTGTAAAAGGTTTTGTTTCGGTCTGGGAAGGTTTCGTTTGCCTTCTGCAGGATTGGTACTTCAACTGAGTGGTAGAGGTGTCGATCAGTTCTATTCTTTGTTGTGATTTTTTCATGGGTTTGTGTTGAAATGGGTGTTTGTGTTCCTTCTTGGCAGGCAGAAGCAGCAACAGATGAAGTGTATGCACAGGTTTCACTTGTTCCTGAAACCGAGGTGGGTTTTGCTTAGCTCTGTTCCCTTTTGGATGGTCATACTTCATAGAAATATAATAATCAAGAAATGATTATTTTTACACAATTTTCCCCTTTTTCTAATTGTCTTTTGATTTAGTTGAAGGCCTGAAGTCTTGTTTATTGTTAGCTAATTCACCTGCCTTTGTGCTCGATTTAGCAAATTGAGCGTAAATTGCAGGATAGAACAGAAGTAGATGGTGAAGAAGATGAAACTGAAGGAGTTACTAAATCAAACACCCCCCACATGTTCTGTAAGACACTTACTGCTTCAGACACCAGTACGCATGGAGGGTTTTCTGTCCCTCGTCGAGCTGCTGAGGACTGCTTCCCTCCCTTGGTAATTATGCATTATCTCCAATACATTTCACTTGATTTAATTTGGGTTTTCTTTGCATCTCTGAGTTGCTGTTAAATATGATCAGCCTCTACTCATAAGCAAAATGTGGCCTTCTCATCATAACACATAAATAAATTCTTACTGTAGGATTATAATCAACAAAGGCCTTCTCAAGAGCTTTTCGCGAAAGACCTACATGGGTTGGAATGGAGATTTCGGCATATCTACCGAGGTACTACTTTAAGCAGCTTCCTATGTGTGCTAATCAGACATCTTGTGTAGAATGTAATGGATTTTGCACAATGATAAGGGGAAATTGAGATTTTTGGAAGTTTTTTGTTTTCCTTTTCTTTTGCACTCTCTCCATTTTGTCAATTTTGAATTTTTGAACAGGACAACCACGTAGGCATTTGCTCACAACAGGATGGAGTGCCTTTGTTAACAAGAAGAAGCTTGTCTCTGGGGATGCTGTGCTATTTCTTAGGTTTAGTTTCTCCTCTTTGTATTTATATGTATCGACATTTGCCCAAGTAGTCTGTCATACCATATTAGAATAGTACACAGAGTCTCCTTTGTTGCTGTAATAATCGTATCATGTTTGGTGCAGGGGTGAGGATGGAGAACTGAGATTGGGAATTCGAAGAGCATCTCAAGTCAAGGGTGTAGCTAATTTTCACACTTCTAATACCCGGCAGTCAAGCCACAGCACCTTCAGTGATGTGCTTCAAGCTATATCCCTTAAAAGTGTTTTCAGCATTTCCTACAACCCCAGGTTTTTCTTGGATTGCTTTGCTGAATATATGTATTTATCTATGTATGTACTAATATATGTATTTTAACATATTTAAATATTTTCTAAAGGAACTATGTGGTGCAAAATCATTGTTTCAAAGTCATTATCTTAAGGTGGACGGCTGCACACAGGATTGCCAAAATAATAAATGCATGTTTGCCTTCCAACTAATGGCTGGTTGTCAACTTCCCTAGCTTACCATGGTGAGCTAGGACATACCAGCTCTTTCCCGTTCCTCAAGTGTCTCTTGCTTAAGCTATCAGATCATATAGAATATCCCATTTTGATTTCCCTACTGACAGCATATGCATTCTTAATATCTGAATTGCTACGTGTTTTCATCTTCTTTGCATTTTATCCCTTGCTTGCAAGATTGATCTTGGTTTGTTCCTTTTGTTGGCTAAAGTGTCCTATGAAAATCTTGTAGGTCTGGTTCTTCAAACATCATAATTCCTGTGCATAAGTTCTTGAAAAGCCTTGATCAACAATTCTCTGTGGGAACAAGGTTCAGACTGCGTTTTGAATCTGAAGATGCGGCAGAAAGAAGGTTTAGGATAGTTGTACTTTAGCTTTTCAGCTGAACTATAACTTCATTAAACAACAAGAGGGGAGAATCTTGAGTGATGATTTTAAAACCTTTATCTCGATCTCTTTTTTCTTTCTGCAGAAGTACTGGGCTGGTAACAGGTATTAGTGATATGGATTCTGCTGGGTGGCCTGGTTCAAAATGGCGATGCCTGTTGGTATGAATTTGACCTGCACTTTAAGTTATTCAAAATGATGCAAGAGCATCAAACTGACAAATTGCCACACCCCTCTAATTTGATGTTGAAACTTATTTCAGCTGATATTCTTCTCGGTATTTTCGAGTTCTTTTATGTTGAGTAGGCTTTAAATATGCTTTCAGGCCTAAAGATGTATCAATCTAACGTTTCGTCCCCACACCGTCCATTCACTACCTTCCTCTAGGCTAAATGAATACTGGGGAGATAATTGATATGTCATCGATCCATATGCAATTATGAACCTGTTCTTTTTCAATGCACTAGTTTTTGAAATTATTTCTTGCATTGCAGTAACTTTTAGAAGTTCTTTAATGCATCTTGCATCTGAATCAGCCTATAAGGAATAAATAGCTTTTGTTGTGGTTCTGCATGTGGAGCAAAAGAAATATAATAGCCGTGAACTTGGCTAGTACCTATACTGGTTAGATAATGCGAAAAGTAATACTCCTGTCTCATAATATGTCACTTGTCCGACTTTTTCTGTTCCAAAATAAGTCACCTTTTCTTTTTTATACATCTTCTTCCAAATATGCCTCCTTCCACCATGTAAAGCCCGTGAGTGCTCCTTGTTGTAATTATGCCATTTGGGAATCTTGGAAAAACATACCTAACATGCTTATATGGCAAAATGTCCATACTTTCTACACGAAATAAATAAATAAAGCAAAAGTGACAAATATTATGGGATTAGAGTACTGACATAAAAATGACTCAGATGAAGAGTCTTTTATAGCATACAGTCTAAATGTTTGACTCCAAGGAGCTTTTAGAGTCATCTGCTTGAGATAAATTTGGAAGCTGGTTGTTCTTGGTAGTTTTATCTTTATATTTTCCTATTTATCCTGTTTGATAGACTTCTCTCTCGGGTGGTGTGATTCCTTTTGGGCTAAAAAGGGAAATTAAAGTGATGGATGTGGTTTTATATGACTCCTTCTGCAGGTAAAGTGGGATGATGTTGAAACCAACTGGCATGGTAGGGTTTCTCCTTGGGAAATTGAGCCGTGTAGTTCAATTCCGGGGACCAATGGCTTGCTCTCTGGTTCAAAAAGGACCAGGGTTGGACTGCCTTCGGGACAACCGGAAATCCCAATTCCTGGTAGGTTATCTTCTTTACCACAATTTGTCTTTCCCTGGACGTTGCAACCAACATTTAGATAATTTCTTCATTCTGATATCAGATGGAACGGGAGCAAATGACTTTGAGGAATCCTTACGATTCCCGAAGGTCTTGCAAGGTCAAGAAATTTTGGGTTTTAAAAGCATTTATGATAGTGGTGATCATCAGAATCTACATCGACCTGAACGTAGACACCGCTTTCCCGGTTCAAATGATTCTGGCTCAGCTGGAATAAAGAGCCATGCCAGAAACTTTGCTGATATTTCTTTCAAGAGTCCAGACTTTGGTGAGGGTCTTCAATTGCATAAGGTCTTGCAAGGTCAAGAAATATTCATGAACCACTCTTTTGACAGAAAGGTTCCTACTCCTGATGAGGTTCATGATAGTGGTCTACGAATCATGGCTTGTGGACAGTTGTCAGGCATGAGAAATGGATGGTCTTCCTTGGTTCACGGCTCTGATGCTCACAGTCAACCATCTGTACCGCCTGTGCAAGTGTCCTCACCGTCTTCAGTTTTGAAATTCCAGCAAGCAAGCAATCAGTTCTTCAACTTAAGTTCTTCATATGCTTTCAATAACCAGCAGCTAGCGGGCAACAGCTGCAGATCTCTCCAGACTCGAGAAACTTATGTGAAGCAATCTGTAGCATCCTCGCACCATCGACAAAGTTCCTGGGCGAAGGATCAAAGAGGCTTTGCTTTTTATAATCATTCAAGTGAAAGCAGTCAAACTGGTAATTCGAAAAGTGTTGCACCGAATCCAACTTTTGGAACTGATCAAGAGATGGCTCCATCCTGCAGAAGTAGTTGCAGGCTTTTTGGTTTCTCTCTCACTGAAGGAAAACTTGATGCATGTAAAGAAGACAAGGGACAGAAAACCACATCACCTAGTACTGGAACTTCGTTTTTGCCACACATCATGGAGAACTACCATCCAAAATCTCCATCAGTGGCCGGTGCAGTTGGCAATAATTGTACCAAAGTAAACAATTTCTATGCTCTACGAGACGTGCTTTCTGATATTGCATTCTAGAGCAGTAAAGTAGTGCAGGGTTATAAGTTGGGGAGAGTTGCACTTGGTATTTGACATTACAGTTAAATCATCAGAACTCTTTTGGGCTTCTTTCTGAGGAAGCATTGTTTGCAAGTAAATGCTTTGAAGTGGATGATTGTGGAGCTTATGCATGCATTAGCTGCTGCAGTTTCCATTTCAAAACTACATTTTGTGTATGTTTTCAACTGGCACTTGAGGACTGCTCAATGATTGATAATTTGAAGTATGCGGCTTCCGGGGTTCTTCATAACAGTCGTTTCCAGTGGCTTTACAGGGAATTGACTCTAAACATTTTATGATGTATACTGATGAAGATGGAGAAGTGACTGATGCTTGCATTTCTTTTGTTGTCAGTCATTTTGACTTCAAAGGTTTAACTTATGATTATGGCCGGCAAAATGTGGCAAATTGTAATTACTTTTTAGAGTAGTTTGTATATTTGGCCTCCATGCCTATGTTTTCTTGAGCTTGTTTCAGGTATTTTAGGCAAGCAGTGAGCCTGCCACATTGGAGAATAGCTTGTCCGTTGCATCTTCTCATTCTTTTCGTCCTTTATTTGTGCCTCACTTCCTTGCAGTGTCTAATTGCGTTGATTTTGAGTTAAAAGGTCATAATGTCTAATACAACAAAGTTTAGGGGTCAAATGCGACTTTAAGCCTCCCGACGTGTTCAGCGGGATTCACTTGGCCGCCGGCGCGAGAGAAGGGCTTTCCTCCTAATTTTGGTTTCCTTTCTTTCGACTTTCAACCTTTCACTCTTAGGTCTTCTCGGCGACGAGACTATACAATACAATTCGGCTATGCTATCCCACTCGCTCTCCGTCGTGCTCGTTCCGCGGATGACTGGCCCAAAGAGGCGGCTTTGGTCTGCGTATTGCAACGAGAAGGGGCAGTTGTCGGCGGATAAGGAAGCGGTCGCTGGAAGCCATCCGGTCGTCTTGTCCACGGCCCAACTAGACCTGGTAAGAGCTTCATGCTGGCTGTTGCGCGATGCTTCTGTTAATTCTCACAATGCGTTGGCGGATAGTGGATTCGTCGATTCTAGGGTCTGAGAATTTGAATCGTCTATCTCTACCTGTGAAAGATATTACTATCTTCGAATTAATCCTAGGCTTACAAGTTCTCTTCGTTTATGTTTTTAACCATTTTCTCGTAGAGCGTTGAAGAACCGGGGATGCGGATGCCTATAACGCTGCTTATGATTTAGCCGGCGTTTGATTTGGTTCAGATTTCGTGGACCTAGCAGTCTTATTATCTCGTTTCTCTGTTCAATGGTTCCATTGAGAGTGATGTGAAGCTGTTTCAAGTGGCTGCATATATTGTCAGTGCTGCTGGAGTTGGCTCAGCGGGGAAGAAATGTGAGGTGCACAGTTTTTGAGATACGTTTTTGAACTCAATGACATTACATGTAGTTATCACATATTTGCTTACATGCTAAAATGCTGCAGCGGGGTATCAATAGTGGGTCTTGTAAGGTTCAGTCTAGGAAGATATTGTAAAGATGCATCTTCAATTAAAAAAGAAAAAAGAAAGAAAATCGAATTGGAGGGAAGTGTGATACAGTTTTCAGTTGCACTGATTTTTAGAGTTAATTTATCTTTCATGCACCTAGAAAAATATGGAATTTGAGTAGCGGCCAGTGGGTTTACTTGAACAACCTAAGGCTGGTTAATAATCAGGTCTGTTGCCAAAACCTTTGTTTAAATGGGAATTCATTAAGATGTGTGACCTGATTGGAAAAAGAAAAAATGGGTCGTCGCTTGATAAGGGGATTGTAGTCCCCTTTTTTTCTTACTGTGGCACCTGGCAAGCGGGAGCTAAAAAATATAGGGACAAGAAAGTGGGTGCAAAGTCTGTGGCGAATACTTTGTGGGGGAAACTATATTCGTTTAGAGTTCAGGATGGACACATGCTGTTTTTGTCTCTACTCATAAACTAATTCACTGAACAATTCCATATGGACCCCAGGCCTCTATATGGTAACAAGATCAGAATTTTCCTTGCAAGCACTTTGCAACTTATGTTTAAGAGTTCATAGTGCTAGTTTTTATTGCACTTTGCCTATAGCCTTCATCTATAAAACACGCGCACAAGCGCATGCATGCAATACATTTTTTGCGTGCGTACATACACACACACACATAGGTTCTTTCGTATGTTTGTCAATACTGCCCCTTAATCCCAACTACATTGAAGTTGGGGACCTGAAGTTAATAATGTTGATTAAATGTTGGACAGTCATATTGACATGATGGTTCCATGAATATTAAAGTGGCAATGTTTAAAGCTGAATGCCCTTCCCAATTTCCTCTTGTGATGGAGTGATGAAAAATTTTAAACCTGTCATCAATATAGGCTATCATGAGAAGGGGATAAGTGGAAGCTAGCTTTTGTTGTCATGCTTAGGTACAAGATTAATATTTGAATCAACATGTGGAACATGAAACATGGCATTCATATAAAAAATATCTTCTAAGTTGCTATAAATATGGAACAAAGTGAAGGATGGAAGCTTTTTTCTTATTAACCTATAGGCTGAGCAAACCAGGTGATGACATTTTGTGTGTCATCAGCTGATACGAACCTAAAGTAATTTGTGTGGAATCTAAAAGTAGGAGTGCCCTTTTTATTCATTACTGTAAATTGATCATGAAAAAGCCAAAATTTGAGAAAGTCCTTCCTATTTAGAGATCTTAGAGCGAAGTGATGTTGCTGCAATGGTAATTACACCAACGATCAGGTGAGGAAGTGATTATCTGCACATTAGAAGTTAGATCGTTGTGGCAAGTAAAAGAAAAAAACAAAAAATCAATGGCATCAATCAATTTTCTGATATAATTTATAGATTTTGTTTATCAAATTCAAATTTGTCACTTGCATCCTCCTTACTTTCCCTCACATCACTTTTGAATGAGGTTTCCATACCCCAATCTCCAAAAATTAGAGCTAACTTAGATGCAAATCCCCCACCTTTCTGCAGTCATGCATCAGAAAAAATGCAGTTAAAGGTTGTCATTTGAACCAGCCTATATGGTTATTTCTATTCCTTGAATGCTGTGTGTTCTTTTGTTTTTGCATCACTTTTTTAAGAAGTGCTCTTGGGCACACACATTTTATCAATCTAAAATATGCTAAATGGCACTTACATAAAACAGGTCAGGGTGTACATTACAAAACAGCAAAGCCCGATCTAAAACGAAACTAAAATAAACCCTAAATCTGTGCGTGGCAGACATAATCAGGTGATTACAATCAACTGAAAACAGAACCTGTATCTGAAGCACTTTTTACATGAATAGAATAGAGAATCTGCTCAGCAATCACTTCTGGATCAGCAAAGCCTGAAAATTCTTCTGTTTCTCTCTGTCCACATCAGGTAGGAAGAAGCAGCAAGTTAACTTTTTCTAAGTTTTGCTTTCACAGAATTACCCTTTGTCTCATGGCATAACTGGTCACGCAATCTACTTAGCCGACTAGGAGCACCAGACAGATTAACTAATCTTAATATGATATTCTGTGCAATTTTACGATATTCACAACTGGAAAATAAATGGTCATAGGTTTCATCCTCTTTCAGACGGAGGGAATGCATGGTACAATCTGATTCCAACCTCTTTCAGACAGGGGGAATGCATGGTACAATCTGATTCCAAATACTTGTTTAGGTGGACTCTAGTTGGCAGCTGATTCAGAACAGTAAGCCAGCAAATGGTAGAGTATTTAGGCACACGAAAACTGGCCCAAACTAATTTCTGTCACTTCACCTTGTCATAGTTCTTGATAATATGCAAATAAGCTATTTTCATCACAACTTTATACCTCTTCTCACAGTTCCAGATAACCCATTCACAATCTTAGAAAAGCTTTTCCCTGCAAGAAGGATATGTTTCCAAATAACACTTGTGTCAGACACTAATAGTCCACAAGTTCTTACTCTGACATAGTGGGCATGTATCCATGTTACCCACAAATTCTGCTTATGCTTGAAGAGCCTACACAAATTTCCCCCCTGTAGCTTTATTCCATTCCAAAAGGCTGAAAATTCCTAGGCCTCCTTGAGGCTTAAGAACACAAAAACACTCCCAGGCCACAGGGTACTTCCTGCCAGTAGTTGTTTGTGCATCAATATTTGGCAGAACTTGTTATATCGTTATGTGTTTAAACTATTATGGGTAATAACCATTATCGCATGTTAAGCCTTTTCTGCTGTAGAGGATAATGACTCATACAAGTTCAAACATATATTAAGAGGGACTTGCTTCTGAATTTGGTATGTAACTAAGGCTCTTTTCGGTAAGTATAAGAATGTTATTAACTGTATGGAAATGAGCTGTACAGAATGAGCTTGCAGAGTAGATGACTGTTTTAATGAAAATCTGCATGCTATTGCCATGCATAAAGAAGCATGCATATCTAAGTGTTTGGTTAGCTGTGGTTTTCTCCTAAAAATTACCAGAAAGGACATTAGTGTAGGAAAGGAGTTAAAATCATAAGAAAGTGGCAATTTCTCTTAAAAAATGTGCTGACTATACTATTTAACATTTGAAGGTTCCATGTGGGTAAGATCTTCACCCACATGAAAATGACATTTCTGAGTAGAAATTGCGGACCTTAAAATGTACATGAGGTTGTGCCAGACCAATTATTCTGGAGTGTCGGTTCACCAACCAAATGGGCAATATGCAATCCACAAATGGCTAACAGACTCACCCTAATTGTTTGCCCATGAGTTCTTTGCTTAAGAATTATTCTTTACAGAAAAGATTCTGATTTTTGGCCTTAAAGTTATTTCTCTGAAGTGTAATAAGCCAAGGGATTGGATATTTGGTCATATCATATTCTCTGAAGTGGGTGCTTTCAGGAGAAGTCATTTTGATATAAACTCATACATGCCCTGATCATTTTTATACTAATTAATGATTCGTCATAGCTAAATAGCCATCTGCATACATACATAACGCTACTGTTAGTGTGAAAACATAATCCAAGAGGATTGGGATTCCATAGCAACCATCTAAGTTATCCAGGTCCAAGTTATGTGAAAGAGATGCTTGTCAATTTGCTGCACCGAGAAGGATCAAAAGATATTTCTACAATTCAATGCAGGCTTTCAATATGATATTCCCTCTCCCCTCCCCTTCCCCAATAAAATAAAAACACTTGTTAAAGTTTTGTGTTGCAAATATGATTGGCATTAACATACATCCGTCATTCCTTCATATAGCATTTATGCATGTGTTAATGAGAGGAATGGAAATCCTGGTGATGTAACATGATATTTTTAAGCTTACTTATTCTTTTATTTATTTATTTATTTTTGGACGGCGCGAGTATGAATTAAAAAGAGTAATTATGATATAACTATGTTGGCTTATTTTAGCCACCATTCTCTGCAAGAGTTTAAAAAAAAACCTTGCAATTAATATTATATGCATTCCTTTTGAAGTTTTTGTCTTTTTTTTAGCTTGCTCTAATAACTTGAATTTGAGCCAGAGAAATAATTTTTCTAGGACATGGTAAAAGTAGTTACAATTTCATTGCTACCATGTAAACCAAGCACAAAATGACGTGTTGGGTTAGAGGAAGTAAAAGACAAGATTCAGAATAGTAACCAGCTGTAAATTGCATTGGGATGGTGATTTGCCCAAAGATATGAAATATCCTGCAACCAAGTGAAGGACACTGACAAAATAATCATTGTTATAAATAGGGAGGCTAATGCTCCAGAAAACCTTCCCCCACGCCTCCACAATGGAAGAAATGGTTCAAAGTGCAACATGTGGTCCTTCACTCCTTCCCCCAGGATTCAGATTCCACCCCACGGATGAGGAGCTCATCATCTTCTACCTGAAGCAGAAGGTCCTGTCTCCCTCAAATCCATTTCTATCAATTATTGCTGACATCAATATTTACATGTTCAATCCGTGGGAACTTCCAGGTATCTCTTTCCTCTATCATCTATGAATTACATCCCTAATGGTTCAATTGATCTGCTCTCGTTCTTTCTTTTGGATTTGATGACAAGACAGTAAAATGGGTGAGATAGCCCTTTCATTTGGCTTCTTGTTTCCTAATGAAAGCAAGCTTGATTCAATCATCAGAGTCCTGTAATTTATGAACAAAACCACCCGACATTGTCATCTGTTCTGCCATGCTGTGTTATGGATTGCTATGTTGCGTTATAGATAATTGACTATGTAAATCCACATTACTAGAATTGGATATTCAGCTCTGGCCGTTGGTATAGGGTTCAATATTCTGAAGTTCTATTATATTTGATGTCATATCAGACAGATTTTTAAAATTGATTTTGAGCAAAATCCAGATCTATGCTCTCAAAATTTTTAGTTGAGATTTCAAATTTTTATTTACGCTTGCTTCTCTCTCAATTTGCAGTCAAGGCTAAGGTTGGTGAGACTGAGTGGTTTTACTTTAGTCCAAGAGATCGCAAGTATCCAAATGGAGCACGCCCTAACAGAGCAGCTGCATCTGGTTACTGGAAAGCCACTGGCACGGATACACCAATCCTGAGCTCTTGTGGTTCTATATGCCTTGGAGTCAAAAAAGCTCTGGTATTTTATATGGGCCGAGCTCCAAAAGGCATAAAAACCAACTGGATGATGCTGGAGTATAGGCTTCTTGATGACACCTTTCGTCCCCACAGGGTTAAGGGGTCTATGCGAGTAAGTTTCCATTGTTTACAGCTGCTACAAGCTTTTGAACATATTTCTGATGCTGGAAGGCATGCTCATCCATCTCATGCTTGCATTTTGGGACATTCCTTTGAAGTTTTGCTATTTGAGCGATAATTTTGAACCCATCAAATGCCAGAAAATAATCATTGGAGAATGACACGAGGAAGGTGCTCTTCCAAAAACTGCTAATTTTGTGGTAATTTTCAAGTAAAAAAATTATATGTTGGAAAGGACTGCCTTCTAAGATGCCATCGGGTTACAGTGCGGAGATAAGATGCCTTCGGCTTACAATGAAGGACATATTTTAAGAACCTACCTTCATTGTTACGGGCTTAGTTCATTGTTATTAACATTTTCACATTCAACTATGTACCTAGTCTATTAACCTCTTTTCTCTTACAAAAATGAGGTTCACCATAGGCCCATCTGTGGCGTTTTTTGTTCTTATAGCATATTATACTGATTGCCCTCTATTAATAACGTTCTTGCGCTGCCTTTAGTTGGACGACTGGGTTTTATGTCGACTGCGGGAGAAGGGTAAAGTCTCCCTACCAGCGACATCAAACTCCAATGGTGGCAGCTCCAGTTGCTCGCCTTCTTATAGCATTGGGTTCTTACAATGTCAAGATCAAACCATGGAGAGTAGCACAGCTATTCAAAACAGTGGATATCACCATCAGCACAAAGACTTCCTTTTGGCTCATTTGGAAAGCGAAGAAACAGTAGAAACAGCTCAGATGGACCGGCTAGAAAGCTCTCCAGAATACTCTCTGTCAGCCCCAACAACCATGGATGACCCCCTCAAATACTTATTCAACTCCCTTGAAGAGGTTGGGAGTAATATTCTGGATGAATTAATCCAGTTCCCTCCAAAGAAGAGGCCGAACATGTCTACTTCAAGCAGCTCAGCTGAAAACGAGCCCATGTTTCAGTTCCTGTCATCAACAGATGTGCCAAACTTAGCTGGACTGTGATCTGGCATGCCATTTACTCATTGTCTTCCTCACCATGTCGACCTCGTGGTCATTGTGGCAGGGAGAGGAAATGTGTGACAGTGGTCATCTGCATGGTGAGGAAAGTTAATGTAGGGGGAAGCAGTCCTATGTTTTAAACAAGCCAAGAAACTCATCACCATATGTGTGAAGAAAGAACCATGAAGTACACGTGTTGCCAGCGCTGTGTATTAGTTCATGTTAATAAGCAGATAAGTAATACTGTAGATGTAAGTGAACATGGAGCATATGTATTCAGCTAGAGGTTTAGATACATTTTCTGCTCCCAGATCATTACATATAACGAAGTCTACGTAGAATAAATGACAGGCATAGCATGTTTTTGTACATTTTTAAATCTACTCTTGAACATTTTCAAGTTGGTTTTTATTTGAGGATTCTAATATTGTATACAAATAATATATGCAGATGCTTCATTGACATCAATTTTATTATGTTTAGCGCCACCAAGTTTTTTCAAAAACAAATTATGAATACATTATAAAACAGTTCGATCAAAAAATATATATAGGTTTAAAGTTATACAAATTACACAAATAGGGGGTGGAAGCACAAGCTTATTAAAGTTGAAATATATATATATATATATATATATAAACTCACCCCTTAACTATATGGTAGTTGCTTGCTACTCTTGTTAGCGGTCTCTAACCTTAGCGTGTGTTGCGCAAGTGTTCTTTGTTAATGTTCTTGTCGGGTTTTGTATACAAGTGCTGTGACTTTAATGTGATTTAGTATTACTGTAGACTGCAAGTTGACTGTTTGGTGTTGGTCCACTTTGAAATTCTATATTTAATGGGCCAACCACAGGGTCTGTTTAATGGGACGACATTGAAGATTGATTAGTCCTAACGTTGCTAAAAACAAATGAATTCGACACAATTCCAATTTCCCCTTTGTTCCACAATTGTGAGCAGGGAAGAAACCCACTAATTTTCATCAATTATATACATAACTAGACTTGATAATAAAGTTTCAAACTTCTTACTAACCAAAGACTGGCTGCTTTAGGCACTGTCTCTAATTCAGCTTCAAAGGGCATCCATAAACTTTGCTTTCACGTGAAAATAGGACTACATGAAGTTGTCACACAATTTTTAATCGTTCAAGATCTTTGGTACTATTAGCAGGTCTTAGCCTAGTGCCACATATCAACCAATATAACTGGTACCGTGTGACGTGTAGTTAAGGTCCTCTTGAGCGCATTTTGCCGTAATATATAACCTTCTTTTGAATAAAATATACTGAATTGCTGACTTTGAAGGGCGACTGAAACAAATCATAGTTCAAGGGACAGGCTGCCCCAGTCAATTGAATTTGGACATAACATAGGCATTTAGGCCAGATATGTAAAACCAACATGCACCCTCATGCATCAGGGACTACAACACATTCCTGTAAATTTTTCATGTTTCTTCAAAACAGATGAAAGAATACTTCAGTGTTGTTTTCTACTTCATTTCCCAAACTTGAAAAAAGTCATTACATCTATAATATAAACATGCAATCACATTTTAATCAGAGGAATTTTGAAAAAGAAAGAATCTACAACTAAGTGGCCTCTCAAGCTTTTCACTTACCAACACATACAAGACAGCAGAGAAAAAACCAAATGCAAATAAATCGATGATATCACCTCTAAACACCAAAATCGATCGCATTTTTTCGATCAGGAGGGTCAGAAACAACCTGAATAGCCTAATGTATAATGTCTGATCTCATGCCGCTGTGAAGGTCTTGGCCACTTCCAAGTAGTACTGTATTTGCTGCTCCTCAGGCCAAAGGATGGGAGAATGGGTCAACCTCTAGATCAAATAGATATCAAGGACATGTAACAATAAGCCACAAGCTAGAAAATAAAGCATACCTCGTCCGAGACAGATGGTTTGATGCTTCTAAGTGCTCGCTCGAAATGGATGGTCTTTATTGTGCATATAGCTTTGTCCAAGCAGTTTGTTGAAGATGACAGTGTTTCTTCCAATGCAAGCATTGAAGCTTCAAACATCTGACATCAATTTATATAAAAAAAGAATGATGGTCACTTATCAGGAAGAGAATTTCGGACTGCAAAAGTTGATCACTTAATCAATCAATAGCTTTCTGGCTCTGTTTTCGCTTGTGAAAGGAAGGATACCAATGCTGAAAGATCTGCCCCACTAAATTTTTCACAAGCCTCCATCCTTCCTATAACACACAAATCCACGCTCGGATCTATTGGTCTACCCTTTGCAAGAGCTTTCAAGATCATCCCCCTCTCTTTTGGACCTGGAAGAGGAACAAAGAGAGGTTTGCCAAACCGACCAGGCCGCAACAGAGCACGATCAATCTCCAGCGGCCTGACAAAATACACAGCAAAATTGAATGAAGAAAAATAAAGGTGATCCACAGGAAAGCTCCAAAAGGTAATGTGACTTAAACCTGTTTGTAGCACCAATGACAAAAACACCACGTCGATGATCTGCACCATCTAACTCTATGAGCAACTGCAGAAAAAAGAGGCAGGAATCAGAATTTGCTATTAATTAATACAATCATAATGGGAAACAAATATCATTTTAGAGACTGTGACAGCAAATTATTCAACCTGGTTTATAACCCGCTCAACAACCCATCCCCCATCTGTGCCTCTTTCTTTGGTCAAAGCATCCACCTAGAGATAAACATATCAGAGAACCAAAAATGTCATATATATGTATATATATTGAATGCTGCAGGATCAAAACAAGGGAATGAGAATTGTCATACCTCATCAAAGAAGATAATGCATGGTTGGCATGACCTAGCACGGCTGAAAACCTTCCGGATTTCCCGTTCACTCTCTCCAACATATTTATTCAGAAGTTCAGGACCCTAATAATAAAAAAGGACAAGCTCAAAACTGAGTTTTAACTCTCCAACGCAAAATTGATACCCAGGAAAGCTCACTGTTTATGTCTGTTAAGTCAGAAAAGAAAATGACAGCAAGGACAAACAAGGAGCGAACAACCTAGGTTAACATAGTAACCCGACCTTAACATGAATGAAGTTGGCTCCGGCCTCATGAGCCAGTGCCTTTGCTATCAAAGTTTTTCCACAGCCAGGAGGCCCATAAAGCAAAAAGCCATTCTCCAAAGGCATTCCATAGTCCTGAAATTTTGATTACATATTTAGTATCCAACAGATGAAATTTACCATCTTACTTTGCATATGGAGGGACACCATTAGAAATTAGGAAAAAAAAAAAGGACAAGGCAAGCATTTGTACTCACAGCACAGGCCTCTGGAAACTTTATACATCTGAGTATGTAACGCTCAAACTCGTGTCTCAGATGATCAAGTCCTCCAACATCTTCCCAGTTCACATCTGGAGTGGTAGAGAAGCCTTCCCTTTTCAGGGATGGTTGCACCATTTTCGCAGCTGCCTGTGGACAACACAAATGTGGTACTTACAGATGGATTATACAAGTACATCAGCAAGAAAAATGCAAATAATTTTAAACAAAAAATTTATAGGACATTTCAAACACCAATCTTTATAACACAAGTTCCGTGAAGCTCAGTAAGCGTAATAGTGCATCCATAACAGCTTAATCATGTAACCAAAAGGAATAGCACAGAATAGAGACCTAAGAAAGAAGCATGTGTGAAGTGAAGCAAATGGGTCTCAGGCATACTATTTTGTTTGCTTGCTCAAGGTGACCACAAAAAAAAAAAACAGAGAGAGAATGAATCAGAATTAAGTCCAAGCATTGGTTGGTCAAAGCACCTTTATTTGTCACCCTCCCTTTTCCACATCAACTTGTGAGCTCAAGCATTGACATGTTGAAATCATAGTAATATACAGAATCTAAAACAAATACAGACAAGCTCGCCAAGGCCAAAGATTTCAGCAGTGATCCTACGTACATAAGCCTAAAGTAGGTGAATTGCAGTGTAAAGCAAGCCTAGTGTAGAGCGAGTACCTAAGAAGAAATGAAAATGCCCCTAAAAATTATAGAGCAATTAGCAGGATGTATCAGATAAAGAAATGCTGTGACAAACTGCAAAGAAAAATATAACTATTTTCAGAACAAACAAATCCAATGTAAAAAATCACCTCAAAATCAGTGGCAGTGATCCATAGGTTTTGCATCTCTTCAGGTGACCATGGCTGCTTCCACCACTCAAAATCTTGATCCATATCAATTAATTCTTTAGAAAGTTCATTCTTTCTTTGGTCCATTATTCTCTTAATTGCGAGGTTACCAGCCTTCTTCACCAAGGCTTCCAGATCAGCCCCAACAAATCCTGGTGCCAGCCTAGCAATTTTCAAACTATCAAAAGAACCTTCCAGCCTAAGATTACGTGTAAGAACTGAAAGGATTTCAGCCCTCGCATTTTCATCAGGAACACCAAGAGCAATCTCATGATCAAAACGTCCAGGCCTCCTTAATGCAGGGTCAAGAGCATCAGGTCTATTAGTAGCTCCAATTACAAGGACATGACTAGGCCGGGAATCAGAGTTGTTTACACTTAAAGCTTTATCCCCCTGCTGCGGACTTCTGTGGGATTCATCCATGCAAGTCATCAACTGTGTCACAATTCGACGCTCCATTTCTTTCTGCACGTTCTCCCTGTTTGAAGCAATTGCATCAATTTCATCAATAAACACAATTGATGGAGAAGTCCTATATGCTTTCGCGAATAGCTCACGGATGTTTTCTTCTGATTGACCTGAGTTGTTCATTCAACATAAGCTATGTCAGTATATGGCTAAATGATTTTAAGACATCTACAAAGAATACACCAAAGAAATCGGCAGGTAGAGATCAGCATATAGTACCTGAGACCCCAGAGACAACCTCAGTAGCCGAAATTTTGTAGAAAGGAACACCAGTCTCATTGGCAATAGCTTGAGCCAACCTTGTCTTCCCACAGCCAGGCGGTCCGTGAAGCAGAATCCCAGTCATAGCTTTGATCCCTAGCCATGACAAAAGGTGAGGATGAAAGAACGGCACCAATATATCCATTTTCAAATTCTCCAGCAACTGCTTCATACCACCCAAATCCTTAAACCTAGGGCCTTCCTTCCCCCTCACTTCCACACTAGCATCCCCATTAGAAACACAACTCCTATCATCCTTTTTCAATTCAGCACTCCCTTCCCCTCCATTTAAACTAATAGTTTTCTCAACCGTACGAGTCCCAATCTCAATTTCTATGTTTTCGTCTTGAACCTTGGATTCCACTTTTTTGTCGCCATAGGAAGCTCGTAACATGGACTTCATCAAATCAAATTCCGGCTCCACTTTCTCACTATATATAGCGTCGTCCGAAGTCGACACAGCTCCAACGTCCTCTTCTTCCTCTGAAGACGACGACTTCGATGAATTGGACTCTGAGTCCGACAGTGTAATGCCTATCCGCCTCTTTTTAAGGTGAGAGTCCTCCATATTTTCCAATCTGGCTTCGCTGTCGTTGACCCTTTTCATCTTCCGGGAAGAAGAGCCGCGGGAATCTAGCGTCTGTTGGATGAGGCGATAGAAAGGCTGCTGCTTGATGCGACGATAGTCGGGATAAACGTCGCGGAGGTGGTCGACGATGTCATAGATCGACGAGTATCTTCGCTCGCAAGATTCGAGTCGCCGGGCCAGAATCTTGTGGTTCACAACGGAGGCGGAGGAAAGTCCGCCAGATCTTCTACCCATATCTTACCTCCCTCGCCCTTGTTCACTCTGAAAACCCTAACTGAAGTGCTCCTAAACCTTAGGAGAGCAGAGGACGGAGCAGCCGACCGCGGACCGCCGGCGGAGAAGGGTTTGGTATCTTTTTCGGTAGGGGAAAGATCACGTGGTGTTTGGAGTGGAAAAGGATTAAGTACCAAATTTACCATTCAAAAGTATTGAAAAGACCAAATTTATCATTAAACTTTTAAAAATACCAAATTTAATACTGAATTTTAGTTATGAAACCAAATTTACTACTGACGTTACTTGACCGTTAATTGACTGTGAAATGAGGGAAAAAATAACAATTTTGGTTCTTCATTTTTTATTTTTCTTTTACTATTACCCTAACTTTGCTTATCTAATGATTATACCATTCTTTTTAACCAACCATTAAATGCTCTAAGAATGCAAAACCCTAATGAAACAAATTGATGTCACCTGATAAAAAAAACCAAATCAACTAAATCTCTTGAGGTTCTATGAAGGAGGCCCTCTCCACATACCTGCAAGTTTGTCGAAGTGGGCTTTATATAGTTGATATAGTTTTTTTATTTTCAAGGCGAATGCTTTTTGTTTGTGCCTAGTTCTTATCCTACTCTGTCTAGGTCACACTTAGTTCTGTCGGTTTTTTATGGGATAACGGGATCTCAACCCGCACAGCATCCTCCACTGTCATACTCATGGATGATGGGTTATTATCAGTAGTCTCAGTTGGCTCCTCACCATTATTTTATCATGATCCTCCTCCTTTGATTGAGTCAAACACGATGATTGGTTTCTAGTAGCAGGTTCTCGGGCCACTTTATCACCAGTCATTCCTTAGTTTGAGTAGGTCGTTGTTGGTATTGCACTTAGCACAATAGTGGCCGGATTATACTATGGATTTATCTTGGCTTGATGTCGACTTAACTCAGAGTAGGAGTCGTGTATCCAAGACACAGGACATTACAGATGACTGTCAGCCTACTACCGCCAGACAGACTAAACCGAATCTACCCAATCAGGGGGATGGTCAAGGTGACCAAGATACCGGCCCCATCCACAACTTCAAATTTCTTTAGTTCATTGGTTTTGTTTTTGGACAAAATTTTATTGTATTTCATTATTTTTAAATTAATAATATTACATTTTGATTCTATAATTATTTTAATTGCATTTTTTTCACATTACAAATTATTTGTACATTTTGTACGTTCCATATATATAATATTACATTTAGTACACTTTTATAAATTAAACATCTATATAAATATCTCAGCAATTCAAATTAAAAAAAAATAAAAATGAATATAGCAACTGATACGTCAGTCTCAACTAGCGACTGAACTTCCAATCAATAAGCTATTAAAGTCCAAAATTCTAGCGATTGATCACTTCAGTCGCTAATCAATCACTAACAACCTAGTAACTATTGATTTTACTACTAAACAATTTAGTTGCTAGTTAGTTGCAAATAGTAACTAATAGTGACTGTTTCCTCAGTTGCCAATCTGCTTTTCTCTTGTAGCAAGGTTTAATGAGTATAGTACATGTAATAATTTTCAAGAAATCTCCTCCCATTACACAATTAAATCTTATTACAGTCAACAATAAGTCATATCTGTAGTAAAACTTATACAAATTTCTTTTTTACTAGATGATATCAAAATTAAAAAATTTAATAAATAATTTGAATTCAAAAGGTCTTGCCAATTATGCTCTCATTATTTTTCATTTTGGAAAATGCATTATTTCATTTTTTAATTTTTTATTTAAAATTAATACTATTTAAATGCTAATCTCTATTTAATTAATAATCAATTGAATTACATTTTTGTATAAGGTAATTAAATTAATAATTTTTTCATTGCCTACAATAAAAATATAATTAAAAAATAATTGTTACAAAAAATTAAATGTTATTTTCTATTTCATAAAATATCAAGTTATAAATAGTACTCCATCCGTCTCATAAAACTTGTTCATTTTACTATTCATAATAATTAATGTATGATTTTTTTTCTTTCAAATTTTCTTATAGAAATATAAACTTTTTATATGAAAATGGTACCTTAATGACTCTAGGTTATAAGAATAAGTTTTAAAAAAAAATTATAATAAAAATTAATATAAATATATTTAAATTTAGTTAATAAAGGTGAAAAAGTCATCCTTTATGAAACGGATGGAGTATACAATTGCAATAATTGGCTATATGTTATCACTTTATTACTAATAACTCATTCTAGATATTTTTACCAAACACGATCTTTTTTCATATTGTTAAAAATAAAATATATGTTTTTAGATAAAAGTAAAATAAAATATTTTTCATCTGAAAATTTGTTTATAGATTATTTTAAAAAAGAGAGAAAAAATAGAAAAGAAATGGCCTAATCACCTTTAGGGCCCCTTAACTTAACTAACTCGAACGAGTTAATCTCTTAACTTGAACGAGTTCAATGTTGGTCCTTTAGCTTTGCAACTTAATATATGTTAGTCCTTTAATTATACAACTCGTCATGGTCAGTCCATCCACCTCATCATCTATAATGTCATCAACTTTTTTCTAAACGTTTCGCAAAAGTTTAGGATTGAAATACATAAAAAGTAAAATAACAAGCATTGAAAAATATTTTTCCCAAACAATAAAAGAGTTTTAAAATTCTTTGTGAATCATTAATTAACCCAAACAATTCCTGATTCAACAATGAAGCTGCTACGGATTATTTGATATCTTGGCAACCAAAACACGATGAATTGTTCTTCTTCTTCTTCCTTTTTGATTTCTTTTCCTTTCCCTTTAATTTCTAGTTGTGGCTTCCTTCTTGGGTCCTTTTGCAGCCACACAACAGTCAATGTTCCTTGCGGTTGATCTCTGACCTTAGTGGCAGTGTGCGTCAAGTTGCCAAGTGATATTTTCTTGACACACACAAACTGTTCGAGAAAAAGCTCAACAGATCTTGTTGGTTTCAGGATCAACAAATGAAAAATAGATGAACATAGAGCTTGAGTAAGACATAAATATAGCTTTGGTAAAAGAATCCATCATTCTCGTTTTAGTTTAGTTGCAAGTTTTGAGATCAATCACTACAGATAGTTATTGGACTTTTCCTTTTGAGTTTCGAGCTCAATCACTGTGGATAGTTATTGAACTTTTCCTTTTGATCATTCTGGGATTTTTCCTTTTCAATTTTGAAGTTACTGGACTTTGCAAAAGCAGTTTACCCAAGTGGATCAATTACCCTTACTTTCAAATAAGTACTAAATCTTTTCCAATAACAATAAATTTCTCACTCTTCTTTTCTTCTTTCGCTTTGTGAGGGAGTAGCCGAAGGAGCTTGGCCAATTTTAGGAATGATGGTGAGCGGGAGAAACGGAATCCAAGATTTGTAGTGAACAAGTTTATCTTACAATTGGTTGTTAGTCATTGGGGACAGATTTGCACATTTCATTCTCCTTGAAATTGAATACTATTAATCGATTCTTGCTGTCAAATATCCAACACTGAGAAGAGATGGTAGTTGGATAAGATTTCAACGGGAACCAGGATAGGTATTGACAGCTATGTGTTTTTTTTTTTAAATAAAGCCTACCAGTGTTTTTTTGTTTTTGGAAGGGTAAAATACTTCATAGCCCATATTGTTTTCTTTATGGTTATTTTAGGGCTCCATGTTGCTAAACGTTCAGAAAAAGGTGATAGCGTTATGGCGGCCAAAATCCATAATTGGCCCTTGAACTCGACTAAAACGGACACATAGCCCCCTGGACGCCAACTCGGTATACATAACCCCTCAAACTCGGTGAAACAGAACACTTAAGCCCTTCCATCAGCTGCTGTTAGTCAAGTGCGACAATGTGACTTAATTTCGTAAAGGAAGTCTTCAGTTCTGGACATTTTGAGCTGTTTGGGACATAAATGATAATAAAGTTAAAGTAAAGTGATCTCTTAAAATTTTAACAAGAAACATCAAATATAACAACCCTGTCGTTCGTCCTCCTATATTCGCCGCTTGAAATCGCAAATCTGATCTACCTGAAGAAAACGAAAGAAAAAAAAAATCAGAATTCAATAGCAGATGTGAGAGCCGTTGTGTCTCCAGGTGCTTCGATTGCTGCGTTGAAGTCATCGCTGTCGTGGGTAAAGCTCTCTTCAATTTGTAGCACTTATGCATCTTTCCTCGTCTACACCATTGCCAGAGTTTGTGAAACCTTTCTTCAATCTACTGTCGCTTCATTCCAGAATCCTTCCGAATCATGAATCCTTACTATTTCACCCTCTTTTTCATGTTGTTGTGACCTGTTCTTGTGATTGTAAACGTTTGGAATGTGTTTAGCTTGAGGATTCTGTATGTTTAAAATACAATAGGAAGCCATTGCAAAGATTACAACTTTAGTAGATGCACAGAGCCAATCTAGTATTCGTTCTCTGACCTTCATTTTCTGCAGCATATTCTTTTCTGTCTCTAGCTTTCTGTAGCCTTTGTTATTAAATGGACTGATTTCGAAAATTGACAATTGAGATGTTTTGGTGAACTATTTTTGTTAGAAGCCTCAACAGCATTGCCTGATGTCAATTCTCTGTTGTTGAAGAAGATGCACAAGACTTATTAATTAGCAATTGAAAGCTGCAGCTCCTATCGACCAAGCTACAGAGGCTTCTTAGATAGGTTAATAAAGTGTTGCAGTAGATTGAACCAGCTTTTAAATGGATTAACCATGATACAGCAGCCAGGCTACCTTTCAAATAAAATGTTATTTCTTTTTCTCGTTTGCTTGGACATGGTATATAGATAACAACTTGACTTTCACATATTGTCTTTTTTACTCTTTATTCAAAAGACTCATGTAAGAGTTGGGAAAAAACAACAGATATTAGAAAATAGTAATTTATGCTTTCACCAATTGTTTTACAGATTCTTCAATATCATGATCAATAATTGATTGTGCTTATATTGATAGGTTGGAATGACAATAGTAAGGAGAGGATTTTGGAAGGTGAAGTTGGATTTTTATAACAGCTTTGTATTGCCTTACCAATGTTATCCTGGTTCATATACCTGCTGCAAGTTAGATTGTTGTGAACATCTGGAGCTGTAACATGAATAAGAACCATTGGCAGAACCCAGAAGAATGGAGCCCAGAGAGGTTTCTTGATGGAAAATATGATGCCCAGGATTTGCACAAAATGATGGCATTTGGGGCTCAAAGAATGGTGCCACTGTATGATTCTGGCTAGAAAAAAATGTTTTATGCGAAGGAATGAAGTGATAGATTGTGGGTTTTTGTACTATAAGTGAGATAAAATAGTGAACCAATTGTATATGCACCATATTGTGTAATGAAAGTGGGTTATTTGATGCCATATATCATTTCCCCTGTGCATTATATCTGTCAAAAGTTAACTGTGTAAGAGTTTCGATCTTACTAAGCACACAAGTCAGCCTACAAGTTGGCTAAATATCCTGCAAAAAATTGGTTCAAGTTTGGCTATACACATTATTCCTAAACCAGGATCAAGTTAAAGTGTCACCACAAACACAGCATAAACCCATTTAGCAAGTGTCTAAAACTGAATTTAGCTTCAAATCTGGTTACTTGAAGTTGAATAGTAAAAATGGAAAATTGAACTTATCTAGCAAGGTTAAGATTCCAACACATTTCAAATACAGTTTCAAGGCTACAAACAAGGTATAAGGTCAGAACAATGTTTCTAGCAAAAAGTCAACCTTAGGGTCAAACCTTGCAATTACATGTGAAATATACTGCAAATTTTATCTGTGAAAATCAAATGTTAGACTTCTTGCTAAATTTTCTAGCAAAGTATTTCTTCTTGTAGTTTAAAATGGAACCAGAACCACAAGGCTGGTACTCTGCAGGCTTGGAAAATTGAACCAGAACTTGTAAGCATGGAAATAAAATGAACTCAATGTGCCAAACTAGTTAGTTATTATTAGAAACAAGATCTAAAATATATTTCTTATATACTCAATATCACAAATCAGGTTTTTAACAATATAAAGTGTAGCATGAACTCGTTTATACTCCAGAAATTCCAAGCTAGTTTTCAAAGGCTAATTTGATACAAAAGATTTAAACACAAGTCTGAAGAACACATGACCTTACTAATAGCAATATCATTAAAGTTTTAATTTGCTACAAAATTCATTTCCAGCACAAAAGTATCCATTTCCAAAATCCACAGAGTTTAATGCTCTAGTATGTGTAAAAAATAGTCATGTGGGTACGATTCCTTCTTGTTTCCACAGAATGTCTTGGTTAATTGTTGCAGCAGCCTTGATATGTATCACCAGAAATGATCAGAATGTCTAGTTCGTTGGCCATGTAGGCTGTAATATAGCAGCATTTATGTTAGAATACAAAACACATATTGATTAAAGTTTGATTAAGCCTCAGAAACCTAAAAATGATTAGAAAAATAAAGCTAAAAGCAAGAATTAGATCATAACCCTATGAGTGAATGTTGAACTCAAACCTGCAGATTTTGTACATCACTTAAGCTTATAGATCCCCTTGATCCATTCATAGCATGCGATGTTTGACCTTGTGAAGCTATTGCTCTTTTTCTCCCCCTAACTGATTTCAATTTTGGTCTGCTAGCGTTAACATATTCAACATTTGGTTGTTCCTACCACAAAAAAATATCAGTAAATAAAATGAAAACTAGAAAATGTTCTACAAAAAAAAAAAACATGGCAAAACACTTCACTCACAACTTCAGGTTGACTAAGACTAGAAGGTTTGCTAGGGCAGCCTTTACATGTGTGCTCAGAGTTTCTGCAAATGCTACAGTGCATTGTTCTACCATGCCTAGACATTTTCGTTTTTCCTTTAATAGGCTCATTTCTTCTTCTTTTCCTTGCAGTTTATGGTCTTCCAGGCATGGCCTTCAGCAGAGGAGGTAAAGTAATTCCTTGTCCACTTTCTTCCCAGAATTCTTCACTAGACATTGGTGCAATTGAGTCTCTATATGATTTCAAAAACTTGTCTTTCTTGTACCAGTGAGCTATGTAATTCTTTGAGTCATCTCTTGCTTGCCTAATAGCAGCAATGACATGTAAGCATGGAATTCCAGAAATATCTCATTCTCTACAGCTACATGTTTTCAAAGTTAAATCCACAGCATATTGAGATTTTCCTAACTTAATCTCATATCCATTGGCACCATTTGGGCAAACCTTCCACTTGTGGCTGTTCTCAGTGTTATGAGTAAGTATGTCATCAATTTCAAACCCAATATCACAAATCCATTTACTCACAAACAGCCTCTTCAAGATAAATCTTCGCATTACATATTCCCTGATCTCCTCAAGCATTGAAATAATAGGTTTGCATCTTGCCCCAACCAACACGAAGTTAAATGCCTCACATGTGTTGTTGTCCACACTATCACATTGAGCAACATAAGAAAAATATGTCTTACACCAGCACTTTGGGTCTATACGTGTAACTGCTTCTTTAGCTCCAGGTTTCAACCTCTCTAATTCATCCAACTTCCTCTTCAATGTTGGTTCATTAGGTGCTTTGGCACAGGCATAGAAAGCTAGCTTTAAGTCCTCACCCCTAAACCTCTTGTACCAATTTGTGTATATGTGTCTTGCATATAGCCAGTGTTCTGATCTTGGAAATAATTCTGAAACTACATTTAAAAGCCCTTATAAATAACAGAGACCTAAAGTTAGTCAAGATGCTACACACAAAATTATTAATAAAAGTTAATACATAATTTTAAAATAAAAATTTTACCTTTTGTTGGTCTGACATAAATGTCAACCTACTGCCATAGCCATCTATACTCTTAGTACCTACGTCATTCTTTAAGTGTTCTAAGAATTACATCCATGATGCGGTATTTTCACTTTTAACCATACCCCATGCGATTGGATACATTTGGTTGTTAGCATCTTTTCCAACTGTAGTCAACAGTTGTCCTTTAACCATGCCTTTAAGAAAGCACCCATCTATCCCTATAAATGGTCGACAACCTTCTAAAAATCCATTCTTGAGAGGAGATAGACAAACATACATCCGTTTAAACACTGGTGGACAACCTGCTCCTTTGTGTGTGACTTCAATGTCAACATTGCTCCCAGGATTTGCTTTTACAAGTGCCTTTGCATAATCATATAATTTTGCATACTCATGTGTCACATCCCTTTCTAATTTCTTCTTTACCTGAGCCTTTGCTCTTTTGCACTGGTTCCTTGAAACAATAATTCCAAGTAGCTCTCTGATCGAGCCTTGTAGAGAAGCTGATTTGATTTCAGGATGCTCAACAATGAACATTTCAAAGGTCTTTGAAATCCAAGGGGCTGTTGTTCTTGAAATCTTAAAAACCTTCTCACAAAGATGAATGTTTTCGTACTTCTTCACTATGAAATACACCTGCCCATCCAAATACTCCTTTGATGCAAACAAGTTCCAAGGGCAACCTTCAACCTTGCATTTCACCCTCACTCTTGATGGCTTATTTTTCACATAATCATAGTCACGTTTCTCAGCAACACAATATTTTAATAAAGCCTCCTTAAACTCAATATGATTACGAAAAACCAAGCCAACAAAAAAACACATAGTTTTTGATGTTGGATCATACCTTTCAAATTGTCTTCTCCTCATTTTTCACAACTTTAATTCCATCTTCATCAATACTTGAATGTAAACTTCCAATGTCCGAGTTATCGAACTGAACATTATTTGTGCCATTAGGATTTAGGTTTGTGACATAATCTTCCCATCTACCAACAGCATTTTGTAAGTCAAAATAATTATTAACATGGTGTATTGCATCTGTAAGTTCCTCCTCAGCATTCGATAAAATGGCATCAGCAATGCCATTTAGCTCTTGCTCAAGTTCAACATGTAAATCTTCACCTTCTTCTTCACTATCATCACAACTGTAATTGCTCAATTCTTCACTATTCCCACTCCCTCCCAACTCAGCGTTATTAACTTGCTTCTTAAACACCTTTTTAGAAGTTAAGTTGCACTCATCGAAGCAAACACTAACTTCATCTTCACCAGCCCCATTTAATTGACCACGTGTTATTCCAATTTCGCCTTCCCCATGTGTGTAAACTTCATCACTTACAGGCACTTTTACTGAAACCTTATTTCCTTTACTCCCCTCTTCTGTGTGTTCTACATATATTTCAATGCCACCCTTAATGTCACAAGCTAGCATGTCTCGTATTGCGTTGTCATCATGTAATATTCTTAAGCCCTCACTAAGTGATGATCTTGGCACCCTATAATAAATGGCCTTGATATGTGTACTGTCATACCCTATCTCTTTCAAAATGTCCAGCAAGCACCAATATCCCACCATGTCTTCATCAAATTTTTTCACAATAACTTGATAATCAACATATGTTACCTCTGGTTTCCTCAATAACACCCCACTATAAAATATGTATGTGTTGAATTCCACCATCTGCATAATTGCAATAATACATATAACTCATTCTTGAACAAACCAAGCTACAATCACATAATCAGTAAACATTTGTATCAAATTTGGATTGCAACGATAATAACCAATTTCTCAGCAAAGCATGTTAAAAATTGTTAAATTCTATCCATTGTAAAATTCACTTTTGATTACATAAATTCCTAAAATGCTTTATATGCACCTGTGTAGCATTAGACATGTTCATTACAGAGACATTATTTTACCTTTGGCACAGGCTTTTGGTTGTCTTTGTCTACTTCTTTCTAGGAATCGGCTTTCAGTTGCCTTTGTTTATTTCTTAGTAGGAATCGATTCTTTTGGAATCTTTACTTTGGTCTGGCCATTTTATCCCTAATCACGTTTTGATTTATTTTCTCTCTTATTTTTTACTATATTGTTGATACGAAACTAGGCGCGAAACAAGCAAAACAGAGATCATTTTCCTTCCACCATCGATTTTTTGCCTAGCTTTTACGATTAAATACTTAATAGATCATTTTATCTCAATTCTGTTGTCATTTAAGTCCCAAACATTTTGAAATGTCTGAAAATGATGAGTCTCGTTACAGAACTAATTCAAATGGTCTCACTTGACTAACGATGGCTGACAGAAGGGCTTAAGTGTTCTGTTTCACCGAGTTCGAGGGGTTATGTATACTGAGTTGGCATCCAGGGGGCTATGTGTCCGTTTTAGTCGAGTTCAAGGGCCAATTATGGATTTTGGCCGCGTTATGGCTGATGGGAGGACTGAACTAACTCGTAACAAGTTGCAAAGTTGGAGGACCAACATAGGCCGAGTTTGGGTTAAAGGACTAACTCGTTTGAGTCATACAAGTTAGAGGGCCCTAGGGGTCATTAGGTCAAAAGAAAAAGGTACATGTCAGTGGTAAGGGCTTCAACGCGGTCGTTTCAAGTTTGACCCTTGCAGGGAGATATTTCCAATTGACCGAAAAACCACAACACCAGAATTAGGTTGCCAGTAGAATTGTGCCCCTTTCCGTAATTTGCTTACATTTGCACAAAGTCCCGATGCTTGCTCCTTTTCCCTCCCCGATTTTAATTTCTTCTGCTTTCTCCTCGGCAAAATAGAACAGAGAGAACGGAGCAAAATCGTATCGTTTCGCTGTGACGACAGCAACAAGCAAATCGAGCCCAATCGAAAGGCAGGGAAGACGAGGAAGAAATCGAGCCACAAGCAGTAAAGGGCTCAACTTGTGAACAAGGATGTTGAGATTGTTCAAGGGAAGGGATTCGCCCTCCGATGTGTTGCCACAATCTTTCTCTCAGTCACCGTCTTCGTCCTCCCCGCCGGTGACCGGCCCGGCGAGGCCTCTTCGTTTAGTGTACTGTGACGAGAAGGGGAAGTTTCGGATGGATCCTGAAGCGGTCGCAACTCTGCAGCTTGTCAAGGAACCCATTGGGGTTGTTTCGGTCTGCGGAAGGGCTCGGCAGGGCAAGAGCTTTATTCTAAACCAGGTGAGTCATTTTCGCTAATAATGAGTGCAAATTAGGGTGGAATTGTGTGATTTGGATTCGTGCGGGCTGTTGGGTGGGTTTTCGGTTATAGGGTTTTGAGGTAGTAGTAGCTTTTCGAGTTGTAGAAATCTCTCTTATCTAGCCGTTGTAACATGGGAGTATATACATTCATTCTTTCCGTTCTTGTTAGGAAGCCCTCTTTCTTGAAATTAGTTGTATTTGATTCTATTCATCGTAAGTTGACCAAGTCTGCTCCATTCTTGGTCAGTGTGGTGCTTCAGTTGTGGAAGTCACTCTAATACTCGTTAACAGCTAGTTTGATGGTGAATTAGTGGAACAATCCTGTTGCCATTGTTGGTCACTGTTCAATTACACGGACTAGACATGTTTATAACTGGTGAGATGAATCTGGGAAAGCTAAAAGGTGACCCTTTCCGGATAAAAAAAATTGAACATTTTATAATTCCCAGAGCAAGCTTGAAGTTCCACCATATGTTGTTAGTTTTCTTTGTCGTTTCCACTAATTGGTGGTTGGAAGTTGTCCTCTTTAGATACTGGAGTTATTCTGTGTAGTAATTTCTCTTACATAGCTCTGAAGGCATATGGTTTTTATATGTGAAGCTTCTTGGAAGGAGCAGTGGATTTCAAGTAGCATCGACACATCGTCCATGTACAAAAGGGCTTTGGTTATGGAGTGCGCCCTTGAAAAGGACTGCTCTTGATGGAACCGAGTACAATCTTCTGCTGTTAGATAGTGAAGGAATAGATGCCTATGATCAAACGGTTAGATTCCATTCCATCTGTACAGAAATGTGCACCATATTAATCTTAGAATTAATGCAGTACGACTGGAATAAATTAAAAATGCAACTTATCCTTGCAGGGAACATACAGCACTCAGATATTTTCACTGGCTGTACTTTTATCAAGCATGTTCATATACAACCAGGTTGGTGACTTTAGTTTTTCTAGGTTGCTTCTGTTCAATCACGTGTTGTTTTATTGTATTCTTCATCACATTTTCAGTGGTTCATTCTGTGTTCTTTATTTTCTCACTTTGTGATCAATAAAGTTATCTGCTTCACCTAAATGCGAACTTCCATTCCTTCTTTGCTTTCCTTATCACAATGGTATCTTGATCCAGATAAAACGGATCACTTAAAATTTTTCATTTGTTTTTGGTTTGTTAGATGGGAGGTATAGATGAAGCTGCATTGGATCGTCTCTCTCTTGTAACACAAGTAACCAAACATATACGGATCAAGGCTGGTGGAAGAACCACGGTGTCTGAACTTGGGCAGTTTTCCCCAATATTTGTTTGGCTTCTCAGGGTATTTCTTTTGCGTCTCTGTTTCCTTGGTTTCTCAATGTCACTACCTGGTTGTATAACTAGTCCTACTTGCAGGATTTTTATTTGGATCTAGTAGAGGACAACTGTAAAATCACACCTCGAGACTATCTAGAGCTAGCTTTGCGGCCTGTTGAAGGTGCTGGACGAGATATAGCTGCTAAAAATGAGGTTTGCAATATTTTAATCTGTTGGGTTGCTAATTTTTCAGTTGAAACAGCATTTACTATGTCAGAGTGATAGACTTTCTAGTTATAGCCATGCAAAACTATGATAGTCCAGGCAACTTTAACATGCTAAAGGGGGCATAATGGCTCTGTTTAGAAAAACTTTCAACCATCATGTTCTCTGCCAAAAAAAAGAGTATCTTTGCATATAGCTGAATGCCTTCTCTCCCCTTTTCCTCTTCCTTCTTTATTGTCTTTTGTTACTAGGCCCAGTCACTGGTGCTATTAGCTGGAAACTATTTTTTCTTGGCTTGGGAATACTAATTATGTTATAAACACCAATAAATTACAGATTCGGGATTCTATCCGAGCTTTATTTCCTGATAGAGAGTGCTTCACCCTTGTAAGGCCTCTAAACAATGAAAATGATCTCCAACGGCTTGATCAAATATCGGTCAGTATGAACTCTCCCTTTCAGATTTTCTTTTTTTCTAAAAAAGAGCTCTTTCAAAAGTTTATTATTTTATTGTTTTCTCGCTTATGTCAAATTTAATACTATACTTGCAGCTCACCAAACTAAGACCTGAGTTCAGAGCTGGCCTTGATGCCTTCACCAAGTTTGTTTTTGAGAGAACAAGACCAAAGCAGGTTGGGGCTACTGTGATGACGGGTCCTGTCCTTGTTGGTATAACACAAGCTTATCTAGATGCTTTAAATAATGGTGCAGTGCCAACCATATCTTCTTCATGGCAGGTATTTGATTTTTTCTTTCCTGCTTGCTGGTACTCTCATCACAATTTTGAGGAAAAAATTCATGAACCGAAAATTTGAGTTTGTTTGGGTTTTGATTTCATTTATGTGAAACTAAGCTGCAAGATATATTGAATGCCATTCTGAAGTTTTCTGGTTCTGCATATTCACTGGAATCTCAGTTTCTTTCCTTTAAGTGGAAAAGATTTAGTGGTTATGTATATGCATACATCATCACTATGAGAAGATACTAGGGGGGAAGAATGACTGCTGCTTTATTTGTTTCTGCTTGAGTAAAGACAAAGATAGGTGTCGGCAACAACTTGTCTTCATTGGGTAAACTTGGTCATGGGGTGTATAATATATGGTGCAGACTGGAAAACTAACAACCTTTTCTATATCATTTCTTTTTTCTTTATTTTGTTGCGGGATTGGGGGTGGGGGTGGGGTTGGTTAGTTGCAACCACAGGCTTAACTGAGGCTATTGTTTCGCAACAATGTATGAGATTAGCTTTAACAATAAGGATAATGTATTAATGGAGAACATTCTCTATTGATTGCTGAAGGTTAAGCCAACTGCTGGTAGCTTTACCCTAGAGCTGATACCATTAGCTGAAGTTATTGCACAATGGGGCCTTATATTTTGGTTCTCAAGAGAATGGGCTAAACTTTGATCCTGAAGGACCCGTTATAATCATATTTGTAATAATGCTGGGAGTAAATGCAGTTTTATACTTATTAATTTAAATTTAGTAAAAGTGGCAACCTCTTGGATGAAAAATGGGGCTGATTGGAATGGTTTCTGGAGAATGTCATCCCCCAAGCTTATCTGATGTTTAGATTTGTGGAGACAAAGTGTCACTGTGTTCTGGTAACATTAAGCCTCATGAGTAGCTATAATCTTTTCTCTAATCGTTTGGGAGGATATGGTACTGTGTACTTCATAATTGGTTCAATGATTGGAACCGGGAGAATAGCGTCAAAATGGAAGATGGGGGAGATTGGAAACCTCAGTCTCAGATCAAATATATTCCTCTCATGTCTGTTTTCGTACATCTTACATAGTCTGAGTCTGACAGAGTGTTGAAGAAGCTGAGTGTCGAAGAGCTTATGATTCTGCTGCTGAGCTTTACATGTCAACTTTTGACCGTTCAAAACCAGCTGAGGAAGTAAGTGATGCTTTGTTTGAAACTCAGGAATTTGAGCTTTTTTTTTGTGTTCTTTTGTACTGATAGCCTTTGTCTTAGGCTGCATTGAGGGAGGCACATGAAGAAGCTGTTCAGAAGTCTGTGGCTGCATATAATGCAAGTGCTGTGGGGACTGGCTCAGCAAGGAAGAAATATGAGGAGCTTCTGCTGAAGTTGCTCAGAAAGGCATTTGAGGTGTGGTATATCTTGGAAAAAATTTTTTGGTCCCTCTTTCTATGTTTGGATAGTTCGTTGAGAATGTAATGAATCTGCTTTTGAGGATACTGAGAGTCCTAGTGCTAGGGTAAATGGTTTAATACCCTGGTCTTCTGGACTACCATAAGCTTTTTACCCACTGGGATTTAATCAGCTTGCGACTTTGTATTATTTAACTTGAAGCCAGCTTTGGCATTTTCTTAATGCCTTCAATAAGAAAAAGAAAAACTTGTCATAGTATTAATAACCATCGATCTGATTTTAGACTAGCTAGTTATGTTCCACTATTAAGTTTTATTGAGAAAGTGGGTGGCCTCAACATTTGACTCTGCGAACTCTGATGTTTTTCTGTGGTCATGTTTACATGTGTAGCTAAAAAAGAAAAAAAGAAAAAAATCATATCTCATGATGATGTACCAGAAAATACAATATTATTATTAGTCAACCAACCATCAAGGGAAGCGAATTTAGTCAAAAGATTGATGAAGTAGCAATTAATGCAAAAGGCATTGCTGTATTATGTAGGAACACAAAAGGAATGCATTCATGAAAGCAGAATTGCAGTGCTCAAATTTCATACAGAGCATGGAAAAAAGGTTGAGGGCAGCATGCCATGCTTCTGATGCAAACATTGATAATGTTGTGAAGGTAAACACTCCTAAATCTTGTCCTTGTGATTCATATTACTAACATCATATGAATTTAAGAAAATTATTTTGAAGTTAGAGATTTTGTCATGGAAGTCCTTTTTTAAAATGAAACTTTCGAACATGAGATAAATGTATATTGTATGCAGGTTCTTGATGCTATGCTATCAGAGTATGAGGCATCATGTCATGGACCAGGGAAATGGCAGAAATTAGCTGTGTTTTTACAGCAAAGGTGTGATTCCCATCTGACTTCCATTAAGATTAGTGTGTGTCCTGTATGTTAGATATTGTTATCTGTTGAATAAGGGATTTATCTAAGTATCCTTTTCTATTTATTTAATTTACCAGTATGGAAGGGCCTGTATTGGACTTCACTAAAAGGCTTCTGGATCAAATTGGATCTGAGAAGAGTTCCCTGGTGCTGAGATGTCGTTCTATTGAAGATAAGATGCAGTTGCTTGGCAAGCAACTGGAGGATAGTGAGAAATACAAATCTGCGTATCTGAAACGGTATGATGATGCCATCAATGACAAGAAGAAACTTGCTGAAGAATATACAAGTCGCATAAATAATCTGCAGGGTAATAATAGTTCGTTGACGGAGAGGTGTTCTTCCTTAGCGAAAACACTGGATTCTATCAAGCAAGAAACATCAGATTGGAAAAGAAAATATGAGCAAGTTTTATCAAAGCAAAAAGCTAAGGAAGAAGAAACTAGTTCTGAAATTGGAGCTCTGAGGTCAAGGACATCTGCTGCAGAAGCAAGGATGGCTGCTGCTCGAGAACAAGCTCAATCTGCTCAACAGGAGGCAGAGGAGTGGAAAAGAAAATATGACATAGCTGTTAGAGAAGCAAAGATTGCTCTAGAGAAAGCAGCAAATGTACAAGAACGATCAAACAAGGAGAACCAATTGAGAGAAATTGCTCTCAGGGAAGAGTTTGCCACTACTTTGGCTGGAAAGGTACCTCCCTCCAGTTCTTCCTTGTAGCTGTTTTACATCAATAATTGCATGAGTGCAGGAAAACTTATTTTTCTTTCTTTGATCTTTACAGGAAGAAGAAATTAAGGACAAAGCAGTGAAGATTGAGCGTGCTGAGCAGCATTTGACAACTCTGAAATTGGAGTTGAAGGTTTGTTCCTCATGCAAAATGCTTCGACTCTTTCCTTTTCCTCCATCCCTTCCTTCCTCTCCTTCCTTCTCTCTCTCTCTGTATCTCCCTCTCCTTTCAGCCAGTTAACTGAAATAATCTATGTATCAAACGCGATTGTTGGTGAGGAAACATTCTCACTCTTACCACAGACCTTCTCACTTGGCATTTTATCTGATGATAAAATTGTTATGCATACTGTCATTCTGTGATATCTTCTCACCACCTTTGTATATTGTAGAAGAATTGTATTAAGACTCCTGCATTTGACTATGCAAGTATATTGCAGGCTGCTGAGTCTAAGATTAAGAGCTATGATGCTGAGATATCATCGTTGAAACTTGAAATGAGGGAGCTGCATGAAAAATTAGAAACTGCCAGTGCCAAGGCCTTATCCTTTGAGAGAGAAGCTAGAATACTAGAGCAAGAGAAGATCTATCTGGAGCAGAAGTACGATTCTGAATTTAAAAGGTTTGAGGAACTTGAGATGAGGTGTAAACTAGCTGAGGTAGAAGCTAGGAAGGCAACTGAAGTGGCTGATAAGGCACGAGCAGAGTCTGCAACTGTAAACAAGGAGAAAACTGAAATGCAAAGATTGGCCATGGAAAGATTGGCTCAGATTGAAAGATCTGAGAGGCAAATTGAGAACCTGGAGCGACAAAAAAGGGACTTAACGGATGAACTACATAGAATACGTGTGTCAGAGCTGGAGGCACTGTCAAAAGTTGGATTACTGGAGGCAAGAGTTGAGGAAAGGGAGAAAGAAATAGAGTCGCTGCTGAAAAAGAACAATGAGCAGAGGGCTGGTACAGTTAAAGCTCTTGAATGCCTCTTGGATTCTGAACGTGCAGCCCATGCTAGTGCCAATGACAGGGCAGAAGCACTCTCTCTTCAGCTTCAAGCTGCACAGGCGAAACTTGATTCACTGCAGCAGGAGTTAACCTCAGTTCGTCTAAATGAAACTGCATTAGACAGTAAACTGAAGACCACTTCCCGTGGAAAGCGGTTGAGAGCTGATGACGGAGAGATGGGGGTGGGATCTGTTCAAGACATTGACGTAGATGACAAGATTCTACAAATCAACAAGAAGAGCCGGACCACAAGTAGCCATCTTAAATATGCACAGCCTGAAGATGGTGGGTCAGTCTTCGGAGGTGATGATGATGACCAAAGCCGCCAAACTAATCAGGAAGACTATACTAAGTTCACCATCCAGAGACTGAAGCAGGAGCTGACTAAACATAATTTTGGTGCCGAGTTGCTTGCGCTGAGGAATGCCAATAAGAAAGACATTCTTGCCCTCTACGAGAAATGTGTGCTCCAGAAGTCATGACAGTTTTTTGCAACTGGCTTTTATGGAAAGGATGCATGTATCATAGTTGGAGTGTAGTTATAGGGAAGTTTATAAGCATAAGTGTAATCTAGTCATTGTAGGATTTAACCACAAATTCTGAACCTCATTTCAGCAAGGGCTTGTTCCTTGGTACTGCATTGACAGCGGATATATACACTCGCTGAAATGCCTATCTCAGTTCCTGTGTGTGTGGATTTGAAGTTTGGCACTAGTGGTTGTGTTCGTGTGATTTCCAATTCCGGCTTTGATTCGGCTCTTGCATTGTGTGCCTTTTTCCTTCAAGTTGTTGTTTGGCTAGGGTATGTGTTATGTTTGGTTAGGTTGGCGCCTAGACATCAAAGCCCTTGTAACATATTAATTGTACCTATTATGGTATTTCGATTGCATGGACCTGATGTTGGTTGTTTTGGTTTGAGATGACTTAAATGTCTTCCAATCTGAACTCTTTCTCAAGCAGCTTTCTATAACACTAGCTTGGTTACACGGGGTCCTAATTGATCCTGCCTTTGTTTGATGAAGTCCAGCAAGGGAGTGTTTCTTGGATGCCTTGATTCCAAACTGTACCTATCGAAGTGATACGGTTCTGGTGGAGTGACTCTCCACTTTGCCATTATCATGGGAGTGTAACTCAGAGCCTTTTGTGGAGTGGCAAAGGACATGCTCGCAGAAAGTCTGTCTCTCAGATCAACTTCATCTTCTTAGCTCCTTACCCCTAGAGTATAAAAGAGTCTTCAAGTCTTAAGTAGACTAGTGGGCTTAGGCCCAGGATACTGGAGCTGCTGGCTGCATCCACCAAAAAATTGCTTCCTATTATAATTCATGGGAGTTTAACTCTAACCTTAGGGGTATTTGGTTCACGGATTCTCATAATTCTTGGAAAGTAAAATGTAGGGGAGTACCATTTTGGAAAGTAACAATTCACGACTTTCAAGTATAAAAATGATTGAGTATCAATGGTAGGAAAAAAATCTAAACAATATTGTGTTTGATTAGATTAACAGAATTACTTCTTAATTTTGTTTTCTAGTAGTGATAATCCGTTCATAATTTTTCGAAGTAACTTTCCTTAAGTTTTCTAATAGGAAAATGATTTTCCTAAAAACTATGAATGAATATCTCTTCTGGAAAATAAGAATTTAAGAAATCATATTGTCAATCTCACCAAACATAATATTGTTTGGATTTTTTTTTCCTACGTTTGACACTCAATAATTTTTTTTACTTTAAAATTATAGATTGTTATTTTTCAAAAGGTTACCTTACTTTCCAATAATTTTAAGAATTCATGAGCTAAACACGCGCTTAGGGATGCACATTTATTTTTTGTGTTAAATTTCAGGTGCCCCTTATCTGAAACCAAAGAACTGCTTGTGCACTGTATATATATATATATATTTCTTTGTAGTAATCAGAAACATGTACAACTAAAACTATATATTTAGGGTAGAAGGAGTTACAATAAAAGTTTGGGAGATAAGTTGTCTGCCTCACGAAACTTGGAGGGCTTCAAGCTGCATAATTTGGACAATTTGTTGGCAAGTTTGTGCTCAGGTGTGTCTCTGCCGCACCTTGAACTCGGGCCTCAGTTAGGGCAGTGTCTTCTCTCTGCTAGCAAAGTTGGGTAGGTAAAGACTAAATATGAGTTTTTAGTGTGAAAAGGGGAAAACAATCTGTAAAAAGTGACGCTTGTTATTTTCGTAAGAATTTTATTCATTTTTCTATAACGAGGCTGAATTCTGAAATTACACTTTATTTATACTTTTATTTGCATTTTTCTAAAGAGAAAAGGTGCGGAGTCGATGAACACGTTTTTCCCAATAAATCCAAAATCTATATCATGTTATATATGACAAATATGCCATGAGTTCCACGCCATTAACTCTATAATGGAAATCAAAGCCAGCCATCACTGTCATTAACTCTATAAAACCAGTAATAACATCCTAAACAATGGTGTTAATTTCAGGTGCCCTCTTGCTACAATACCTGCAGCTACAGTAATTTCAAACCTTGGGGCTAAAGGGGTTAACTTGAGTTCTACAAAGTAGAGATTCTTGAAACTTTCTGTACATGTTTCTGCCACCAAATGAAACTGGACCATCACAAGAAATCTCAGTTTGGCCTGCCAGAAACCAGGTTATATATGTGGTCAGTAAGTTCCATTTTACTTATGGAACTTGCCTGTGATGGTTGAATCCCAAAAGCTTCCCCTGGCTCAAAGTCAACCAGCAGGTCAACACCACAAAATTGAAAATTCCCCAGCTGTAATCTTCAGACATCTACTGCCTTTTCCTAATTTTTTTTATAGCATTAATGAAACTCAAAGAATACCATTCCTTTCCCATAACACAAATCTTAGCACACACTATGCCCCTATTTCAGGGCTGTAGGTTACTGTTCAGCAGCAGCAATGACAGTATGCCCTTGAAACCAGAACTTCCAAATGTTCTTCCATACACAAGTGCAACAACACAGTTCCAGATACCTCTTATAGCTTGTAGTCAACCTTCTGGTCAAACTCTAGCCATTCAGCCGTCTTGTCTAATATAACCAGAACATGAACTATTCTTTACAGAAGCAGAATCTTGCAGATTCAGATATCACCAATTGAGTTCACATTTGCAATTCAGCTTATTGGCCTACAACTTTGCAATTCACAGCCCATTGGCCTACAGATTAAAATCAGTAAATCATTACTGTGGTCTATTGCTCTCTCTGTATATTTAAAGTCCTGGACACACCTGCTTTGATTCCGATATGTCACATCCCAAATCACCCATAGTCTGGAAGTTTAAACAGTAAATTAACTGGAAAACTATCCGGACGAGAGAAACAGAAATGGGTATTCTAAAATACAAACACAAAAATAACTTTTATTGCAAAAAAAAAAAAAAAAAGAATTGGCATTCTTTTTAAATACAAAATATCAGCTTACATCCTAGGGTGTGACCTAAGATACATAATAGCAAGGTAGGATCTAGTACTTAGAAGTCTAGTGCCTAGGACTTAATCTTCAAGTAAGCACTCGAGAGGGAGATTTTTTCAGCTCTAAACCAGTTAATCACAACAGTAGCTACTTTAAATACAAGGAAAGTAAACATAAGGGAGATGAGTTTCTAATGAAACTCAGAAAGAGATAGTCAACAACACAAATGCCTAAATAATCTGCAACCGAAAATAACAACACAAGAAAGACAACAATACCTACAACATTCTAATAAACCAAGTGGCACACAAATAGCATCCAAGGGTCAAATAACAAAGATGGGTAGAAAATAAATTAAACAAACTCAATCAATATGCAATGCATGAATGCAAATAATAAATAAACCATACTTAGCTCTTTTGGACTTGGCAAACATCCTTTTTTCTGCCACAACATTTCTGCCAATACATTACCTTACATAGAGCTCAATTTTACTAAGACAAAAAGAGACCTAACATATATACATATACATGTATATATTATGGTCACATATAGTGCTCCGGATGCACCTAGCTTCTCAGATGCTTGCCTTCCACTTGATTCCTGTAGAGAATCAAGACTACCGTCATATAGCCCAAAATAATTCCTGTAGAGAACCAAGGTCATTCAATGTGTATATTGTCACTTGGCCCTAATTCCTTTGAATTTAGTGATTAATTAGCCATTGGCTTAGTTATCTTTACAAAACTAGCAAGCAACCGCCACCATTACAATAGTAGATAACCAGCAACAAATTCAAGAGGTTAATCCCAAGAAAACATAGACTTGTCCTTTACCTATCGAGCTAACAAAAACATACGTTCTGCCATCCATAATTCTTGCTACCTTGATGGTGAAGTAATCCTCCTAGAAAAGAAGCGTGGGCCTTCCACCATAAATAGCTCTGTTAAACATGCTCTAGGTTTAGCCATGGCTCCCGTGTAACCAAGAACATGGTTCATCAACTGCTCAAAACATGCTTAACAATCAGTCAAACAATTACCCATCAAGTCAAAGCATGCAGTGAAGAATTGAATTCAATTTCTCCTTTGGCCCTTTGTAATCAGCTTTTTTTTCTCCCTTCAAACTTGATAATCTTAAGCAATCTAGCGTTTGTCTAGTCAACGCAAAGAAGTGGATCATGGTAAAGCAAACAAGAACAAGAACATCCGACACTTGTTTTCTTCTATGTGTGAATGGGGTATAACCTTTTGCATAAACCTTTGACTTTTTGATCAACTTTAATTAAGTCCTCAGCATGCACCTTTGTCCATTTAATTCTTTTAGCTTAACTTGTTTAAATTTTTCTAAATATATTCAATTAAACCCTTAATTAAATTTTTATAGCAATTTAAACCATTGTTCCACAAACAAGTCCATGAATTCTTATTTTCTTTCAATTCTATCCTCAACTTCATAATTTCTTGCAATTCAGCCCTCTGGCCTAACTCTTTTGACAAATAAATCCTTTGCTTCATAATTCTGTCTATAATTTTTTTAGTCTAATTACTTCTAGGGCCCTTCAGCTTGTCTGACTCACACTAGTTAGTCCTTCATCTTAAACACGACACTAGTTAGTCCTTAAACTTAGTCACATGTTATAAGTTAGTCCTTAGGGTAATGGAGAAACAGCACGTGATGACGAATGATGGAACATTGTTTGCCCTTTATACTAAGAAGGGCACATAGAGGTTGTCAATGGCAGGAAACAAATATTAGTAGGTTAAAACATTAACAAAAGAATGAAAAGTTAATTTAGAGGCATTAAAAAAGTGAGAAGGGGACCAACGGAGACAGAATTTTGTCCCACCCAAAAAAGCATGTAAGTCAGAACATGGAGGTAAGTATTTTATTCAAGTAGGTGTAGATTGTCATGTTAATGGGTAATAGAACAAAGGAATTTTGGTATTTTATGTTTGATTATGTCGTCTGTTTGTTTGTGGAGGAAGAAAGTGGCTAAATTTATGAAGTAATAGCAAATTGGATATTTGTAAGGAATCGTAATTCGAAGCATGTTGTTTGAAAAATTGATCAATGAAATTGGGAGAAGTGTTGTCTGAGAAAGAAAACAAAGTGGAGGCTGAAAAATTAAGGTGCCTACTAATGATCATTAATATACATAATAAACAAATAATACAATAGAACATGTAAGTGCATTTCATAGTTCAGTCATATTAAAATTATAACATGTGGTTATATTTATGTGTTTGCAGTTGCAACTTTTTAAAGGTGAAATTCTTATTATTGATTCATCATGGTGGAAAGTTTACTAGAGATTAAAGGAGGGAATATGTTGATAGTCGTGTTCCTTCTTATAAGTTTGAAGGGGATATTATTTCCTATTAGTGTGTGAAAAAAGAATTGAAGAAAATAGGTTATTTTAATGAGTGTGTGAGGAAGCATTAATAATTGACATAGTACATAGTGCTGATGTAGATGGAAAAAAAGATGTATACATTGAACACAACAATGAGGACATGTACATGAGTAATGAGGTAAGGACAAGTGAAAAAGGAGGAAGTTACCACGTCGGGTGGGCAATAATGAAGAAGTAAATGAGAATATAGAGGTGGGAGATCTTATACAGTTGCCACATGCTAAAATTGATGAAGTTTTTAATCAAATTATGGGGGAACTTGATGCAAAAATTGTATAAAGTCGTAGAGAATAAGGTAGGAAAAGAAGGAAGGACCATAATGAAAATGCTGGTGATAGTGATAAGGATGAAGAAGAGGGTGATGAAGGCATTGATTTAGAAAAAAAGAGTGTGATGCTGAGTTGAGTAAACTGGACCTCGGTTTACAATCCAATGAAGATCAGAAAGTTGTGAAGGCAATCAATGGCTTAAAACAATTCTACGAGAAAAGGTTATATAGAGCATATTTTAGGCAATTCCTAATGAAAACAAAGAAGCAACAACTGAAATTTCAATTGATAGGATAAATATATGTGTTGAGAAATAGAAGTTTGATACTGAAGTGTAGAACAATGGTGGGGATGATAATGATGCTTTTGTTAATTCTGACCTTATGAGTTTTGCCACAGATAGTGGTGGTGAGGGTAGGAGAATTAAGGTTGGGATGAAGCATAAGTGGCCAAGATATGAGGAGAAGGTAAAAATATGTCATATTAAGCATGATATGGTTTTTGAAGATTATATCCAGTTTAGGAGAGGTTTGATAAAGTTCACTATCCAACAGCAATGTGACTTTTGTTATTTGAAGAATGAGACCACAAGAATTTGAGCAAAGTGCAGGGCAAAAGGTTGTGAGTGGTTGATTTTTGTATCAATGTAGAGAAAAAAGAATTTTGTTTTTTAGGTTAAGTCATTTAATCCAGCACACAATTGTTATCGGAATCACAACATTTCACGAGCAACTTTTGTTTGTATGGCTACGGAGTATGCAGAATTAATTGAAGGACATCATGGAATTAAGCCTAGCTATATTAGGCATTACATTAGTAAAGAATTTGGTATATAGTTTTCCTTGAACCAATGCAGGAGAACTAAGACTTGAATTGTGCAGAAGTTAGAGTGAAATGTTAATGAATAATATGCCATATTAGGAGATTATATAAATGCTCTCCGACTTGCTAATCCTAAAAGCAATATTGATATTCAAGTGGTAAATTAGGGTGAGGGATCTAATCCTATTTTCCATAAGATGTATGTGTGTCTTGCAATTTTAAAAAAAGGATTTTTTGAAGGGTGTAGGCCTTATCTTGACCTTGATGGTTGTTTTTTAAAAGGAGTTGTGAAAGGCCAACTGTTGACTGCAATAGGAAAAGGTGAAAATCAACTGCAGTGGGAAAAGGTGCAAATGAACAAATGTACCATTTAGCTTGGGCTATTGTTAATTGTATTTTTTAAAGATAAATTTAATTATTTTATTGCGGGCAACAATATATATGTTGTTGAATTATGTGTATTTGGTTATAGGGCTTAATAAATGCAGTTGTAGATACTTTTCCCTAAGTAGAACACAGATTTTGTGCCAGACATATTTATTCAAATTGGTGCTCTGGTTATAAGGGTGACGCACGTAGGACTCAACTCTATGCTTGTGCAAAATCAACAAATGGGGTTACTTTCTTTCAAAATCTGGAAGCATTAGAGAAGTTAAAAGAGTGTGCTACTGTGGCTATTACAAAATATGATCCTAGGACATGGTGTAAGACATATTTTAGTTTTATTTTGAAGTGTGATTTGGTTGACAATAATTGCTGTAATGCCTTTAACTTTGTGCTTCTAGGTGTTAGGAGCAAGCCAATAATTTTAATGCTTTAGGATATTAGGACTTATGCTATAAAGAGGCAATTAAACAGAAGGCTATTTTGAATTAATTGGCCTGGGGAATATGAGAAAAGGATTTTAGATAAGCTTCACAAAAACATTGATGAAAATTACAGGTGACATTATAGATGTAATGGTGATGATGGTTATAAGATCATGTGTGGCAGGGCCAAATATGTTGTATATATAAACTTGAAGTGTTGTGAATATAGAGCATGACAACTTTCTGGTATCTCATGCATTCATGCCTGTCTAGCCATATTAGTAAAAGGTGAAAAACCTGAGGATTATATTGCTTCTTAGTATAAGAAAGAAATGTTTATGAAATCTTACAGCCATTTGATTGGGGGGCCATGTCGGGGAATAGATATGTGGCCAAATAATGATTTTGGACTTATTGATCCTCCAACTATAAGAAAAATTCCCAAAAAGCCTAGGAAGAAAAGAATGAGGTCAAGGTATGAGCCGAAGAAACAAGGCAATTGTGACAACGTGGGGGTTTTTGGGAGTCGCCACCAATCGGTTTCACCTAGGTCGATTGGACACCTAAAAATGGTCTACGAGAGTTCGAGGGTTCGGGAGTACGGTTACGTTAAAATAACTCTATTTTAACGCCCAAAATTGGTACCTTAGTTGATTTTAATTTTATTTTGTTTGCTTTTAAATAATTTCAGTTAATTTTCAAATCAGAAATTTTAACTGAATCATCCAGATGTGAATTTTTAGATTGATACGGACTTCTAAAATTTTGGTAATTAATTTGTGTAATTTTTTTATATAATAAATTTGATATTTCCAAACTATAGATTCTATCGAACCATCTAGATATGAAATTTAATGAAAATGTAGTTTTTTTTATTTATTATTAAATATTTTAATTAATTATTAATCCATATCATAAATTCTGTCGAATTATCTGAATATGAATTTTTTTATCTTGGTACTTAATTTTTATTTATTTTTATTATAAATTTGATATTTTCCAAATCATGGATCCTATCGGATCACTCGGACATGGAATTTAATTTAAAATTTTAATTTATTGTTAATTATTTAATTAATTATTAATTTTTTTCATAAATTTTTACCGAATATGAATTTTTAATGATCTTAATATTAATTTCTCTTTTTAAAAAAAAATTTATTTTTTTTAAAATTTTATTTTTTCTTTTCATTCTTTTTTTTTTTTGTGTGATGAAAGATTTTTAAAGTAATTATCTAATCCATAGATTTAAAAATATACTTAAAAAAAAATGAATTTTGTGGAATCGTCTGGTTATGATTTTTTTTTATAAAAAAAAATTATTTTGATAAAAGGAATAAAAGGCTAGATTTTATTATAAATAAAAAGGAAAAGTCTTAGAATTCCAATTAATTTTTAAAAAAAGATGAAGGAAAATAAAGGACGGGGGCTTGGTTGTAATAAAAAAATGAAATAAGATGGACTTTTGACTAGCCATATAAAAAAAAATGGTAAATAAGTAAAACAAGGTTAATCATTCACATAAAGAAAAATAAATTGCGGAAAAGTAAATAAATAAATAAATAAAGTAAAGAAGGTGGGGTGCTTAGCCATCCACATAAAAATAAAATGCGAAGAAAGTAAATAAGTAAAGTGCGGAATTTAAATAAATAAAGAAATAAATAAAGTGCAGAAGAATAAATAAATAAAGAAAAGTGGGGCGCTTGGCCGTCCACTTAAAAAATAAAAAGTGCATAAAGTAAATAAACGCAAAAAAAATTTAAATATATAAAGAAAGTGGGGCGTTTAGCCATCCACTTTAAAAAAATAACAAGTGCATAAAGTAAATAAATGTAGAAAATTAAATAAATAAAGAAAGTGGGGCGTTTAGCCATCCACTTAAAAAAAATAAAAAGTGCATAAAGTAAATAAACGTAAAAAATTAAATAAATAAAGAAAGTGGGGCGTTTAGTCATCCACTTAAAAAAATAAAAATACATAAAGTAAATAAATGCATAAAAGTAAGTAAATAAAGAAAAGTGGGGTGTTTAGCCATCCACATAAAAACGCATAAAGTAAATAATTGCGGAAAAGTAAATAAATAAAGAAAGTGAGGCGTATTAGCTATCTACGTAAAAAAAAGTGCATAAAGTATATAACAGTAAATAAAATGACAATAAATAAATAAAAGAAATAAATAAGAAATAAGGTGGGGCTTTTGGCCATCCACATAAAAGTAGGAGGTATAACCTTCTATAGAAAAAATATATATATATATATAACAAGAAATAAGAAAAATAAAAAAATAAATAAACACACCAAAGTTTATTGTTAGTTCTGCAAAAAAAATAAAAAAGGTTAGTGACTTATGTAGATGAAATAAAAAAAACCAAGGATTAAAAAGAGTTTTACCCAAACAATGAAAAATTCAAATTTTGTGGCTGGTTGGGTCACGGGCTGGCGGGAGACGGCAAGGGCGGCGGTGAAGGCGGCTTCCTACAGCTGGGGCGTCGTCTGTGAGCAGGGGAGGAGGGAAGGCTGAGGCGGAGGAAGAGAGAGAGAGAGGGAGAGCGACGGTGAGAGAGAGAGAGAGAAGAAGGGCGACGGTGGTGACGGCGCGCGAAAGGGATGAGGAAGGTGGAAGAGGCACGACCGGGGAAGGGAAGAGAGGGAGGAGGGAGGAGAGAGAAGGAGAAGGAAGAGGAGAGGGAGAGGGGCGACGGCCGGCGAGGAGGAGAGAGGACGCGACGCGGTGGAGGAGGGAGGGAGAACGCGTCGGAAAGAAGAAGAGAGAGAAAAGAAAGAAAGAAAAAAAAAACGATGGGAAGGCTCGGCTGGAAGGCTACGGCGACGGCGCCGGCGAACGGTGGTCGGCATAGGAAGAGACGGAAACTGGAGGCGAAGAAAAAACGGCAAACGGTCGTAAAAAGGGGGGAAAACGATAAAAGGGGGACAGAGGAAAAAAGGAAGTTCAGGCCTTTCTGGAAAGAAGGAAAGAGGAACAGGGACTAAGCTACAGTTTTCATTTTTTTTTAATTTAGGAGCTCTAATCTTAATTTTTTTCGTTATTTATTTTGCAGTTATGGACCCCTATTTATAGGGGAAGGAGCATTGGATTCCTTAAATTAAAAATAATTCGAAATTTAATTAAAAACTGATTTAAAACATAATTTGGTCAAAATGACAGTTTAAGTCCTTCAGGTTTCTTTGACTACTGGTCTGGTCCCAGTTTTCCACGAAATTACTGATTGGCCCAAACTTGTCTGTTTTGTCAATTTGGCACAAAACTGTCTGTTTGGCCCAAAATGACGCGAAAAATTACCAAATTTCTCTGGAATTCCCAGATTTCGTCAGATTCTTCCCAAACTTCTCATTTTTGTCAGATTTACCCCAAAGTTCTTATTTTTGTCAATTTTTTTTTAAATTTTCTTTTATATTTTACACACACACACACACACACACACACATATATCTATATATTATTTTTAACTAACCCTATAAAAAAAAATGCCCCCATAAACTATTTAATTTAACTTTTTTTCTTTTTTTTCTTATAATAATAATAATAATTAATAAAAACCTTTTAAAATTTTTTTTAATTTAATTTTTAAGGGTCGGATGAAATTGGGTGTCAACAGCAATAAATTAACAAAGGAGGGTAGAAAGATGACTTGCAACATATGTAAGCAAGAATGACATAATAAGAAAGGATGTTCTATGCCTAATGCAGGTTTAGAAGGCACTATCAGTACAATGGCTTAAATTACCTAGGTTTATGCTTACCATTTTCACTATATCTTTGTGCTTTTATGTGAGCTTGTACCCTAATCATATTTACACTAAATTAGGCATTTTTTTCACTAAGACAATGAAATAATCCAACTGCAAATTATTTTGTTCAATCTTAGTAGTCTGCAAATCATCCATTATCAATGGTAAACCATTTTCATTTAATATTATATTAGAATATACATAGAGTATGCTAAGGTTATGAGTCATTGTTATTTATTCTTTTAATTCAATCATACTTTTTGTTTAATTTAGATTATAGGAAGGGGCACTGGACTTTTAGGCTTGTCTAGTGGAAGGGTCTTTGTGAAAAAGAAAATAGAGACTTATGGTATTAAAGTTCATATAAATCGGGTCACAGGTCGTAAAACTCTTAATGTATGTAAAACCTAGTTTATTTCTACAGACTCTTTCAATTTCCTAAACACAAATACTTTCTCATACTGACATGAATTTTATTAATTTTTTTTGAATAGCTTGGATTACCTTATCAGATCACACATTGAGCTGCTATGTAGCTCATTTTGTCATAACTTTGTGAGTTCGAAACCTGCAAGTTGATTGTGCAAACTTAGCAAGGTGGCGGTGATTTTGGTAGTGCTTGTGTTGTGATTTTGTGAAATCAACAAGGTGGCATGACTTGAAGGATTGTTCATTTTGATACTAGCTATTATTAGTCTCATAGTCTAGTATATACTTCAAACATGAAGATAAAACTAGTAGGAGCTATGACTATTTTTGATTGATGCCAAAAATCCTAACTGTTTGGTATTGTTAGTGAAAAATGCTCGAGTTTCTTCTTCTGTAGTAAAAAGGCATGTTGGATTAATTTGTTTGACTGGTTATTTGACTTGTTGTTGTGTGTTTGCACTTGATCTGACACTTTATCACTATTTTTTAACATCCTTCTAGCATGTTTGAAGCATGATCTTGGTAGGAGAATGATACTATTAAGGAAAATGCAGGCCTCTAATATTCTGCAAGTTTGGAAGCTGGTTTCAAGTTTACAAGTCTTTGTTATTGCTATGCCCTGTCAAAACCTAAAGATCAAGTGTTCTTATTTGCTGTACATGCAAACATGTTATTGCTATCTTGTTATTCTGCCTATAAATCTCACACTTTTTCTATTTTTTGACTTGTAAAACCTTAAAATTACTCAGTCTGCAACACTTGGTTATATCCTCCCAAACCTATAGACCAAGTTTTATTCCTCCATATGTCAAACCAGTATTTAGATAACAGCATTTTGTACCAAACCTAGTTTGTAATGCCTCACAACATTATGTACCAAATTAGATAAAGTATATATGCCAACAATATGAACCATTTTTCATTACTGAGCATCTATTTCAAAACAAAGGTCAAATAATCCAATTCCTCACAAATGCTACATCATGAGTATATTGTCATTTCTAGATGGTGAGATCTTATGTATATGCCTATTGCCGCCTATTAAATCCCAAACAATCTAACTTCTTATCACAACAACTACAAACAACATCAAAGTCACAAACAAAACTAGTTTATTGGAATGCTGGAGCTTACTAAGTACCATATTCATTAAATCTACCTTCTATGACATTGCAACTAGCTTTTGCATTAGTTTGACCTTCTAGTTCTTCTAATTGGCTATTTCATTGCGATATCTCAACATCCTTTTTCAATATTTTAGCTTCCTTCATCCCAATTACAGCAGCCATTGTCTTAATCTCTACTTTTTTTTTTCTTCTTTCTTTGTCTCAAAGTTGTTTAATAACAACTTTGGCTTGAAGAGAAAACTCACCATTAACCTAATGCAAATATTCATATAATTTTTCCCTACTCGAATCACTCGTAGGTTGCATCACATTTCAACCGAGCGAAAAATCAATCTCTTTTCATGACATAAACCCTCAAAATAACTCAAAAATCATGCTCAAATTAACCTGGTAACCTGAACAGCCAAAAAACCTCATCCCTACATTATCAGTGTCTTTCCACGCTCTGTACATTCTTGCAACCAACCTACATGAGCATTGATGCCATTTTTTAGCCTCGTAACCCATATTCTTCCTACCTGTCGATCTCCAGTTTTCCAACGACCAAGACATCTTTCCCTTTCTTCAATTTCAATGATTCAAAAATGAACATTTTGCATGTTTCAAACCCTAGCTTTGTTTGTGCTCGTTTCGAACCAACAAAACCACTTATATATGTCTTTCGATCAATATATGAGTAATGGAGACAAAATTTTCTGGCTTTCGTTAGCCTTGGACTATGTTGTACTACTTTACCAAGTTGGAGGACCAACTGATGCTGAGTCTAAGATAAGGGATTGACTTGTTCGAGTCAGTAAAGTTAAGGTGCCCCAAGGGTGATTAGGCTTTTGTTTTTGGCAATTCAGTCCTTCCAGCCCTAGGCCTATGTAAGGATGGGGTATGACAACATGTCTGTTTCCGGTTGAAAATACCGACTTGCTTAGAAAATGGTTTATTTGCCAAAGAAGTAGGGAGAGCTTGGAATGTTTAGTTTGCATGCTTGGAGTAATGCTTTTATTGGGAAGAAGTTGTAGAGATTAGTGGTGGATAAAGAAAACCTTTAGGTTAAATGGATGCATGCTTATCATCTTTAAAATTTTGATGTGGTAGGTAAGTGCACATATTTATTTTTCTATGGTTTGGAAATATATCCCTAAATCTAGGACTATGTTTGATGGCTGTGTGCATGATCAGAACCAAGAGTGTGTAGAAAATGGGAAGTTCCTTATGTAACTAGCATACCTTCATGTAGATGTGATCTTGTGGTATAAACTGGTTCAAAATTTGGTGCCTAAATTTTTCTTTCATTTACTAGTTTGCTATGTTGAGTAAGTTGCCCACCTTTGATATACTAAAGCAGTATAGTGAGGTGCATTTAGCGCTTTGTCTTTTATGTTTATTAAAAGACAAGTATAAGGATCATCTGTTTTTTTGAATGTGATTATTTCCTACTAGTTTAAAGAGACATTATGTGTAAGTTAGTCTTAGGGATGCTCTTAATAAGTGGTCTTAATTATTGGAGTGGATGAGTAGGGTGGTGAAGGGTAAAAGTACTAAAGCTAGGGTGAGGAGAACTTGTTTTTTGGGTATAGTACTACATTTGGCATGAGCTAAATAGAAGAATTCATCATCGTAGCTGCAAGTGTTCATCTATGATTATTGGTTTAATTGTTGAGTCTATCCAAATTAGGCTAGATATTAATGTTAGCAAGGTGTTTAGATATTTTATACTTCAACTGATTTTGCCATGTGACACAAGTGTAGGATTTATGTTTTCTGTTCTTCTTTTTATTAGGTTTTGTCATTTCCTTTTGTAGGTCTTTGGTTTTGATGATTGTAAGCGTTGCTGAGCATTTTATGCAATGAAATGTACATCCACCATAGTGTTTAAAAAAAAATTGGTTTTTTTCCTTTTGGCTTTTTCATTACTAAAAAACAAGTATTTTCCAATGGTCAAATTTTCAACGGCTAAATAGTTGAAATTTTTAATGTGAAAAGCTGTTGGAAAAAGAGGGGATGAATTTCCAATAGCCTAATCGTTAGAAATTTTGAAGAACATTGTTTGCCATTGGAGTTGGAAATTTCCAATGGCTTGACAGTTGGAAATTTCCAATGTGTTGAGTTGTCGGAAATATAACAGTTAAAAACTTGAGAATTTCAATTTCCAACACGAGAAAATTAGAAATTATAATGTGAAAAATTTCCAATGTGAGGTTGTTGTAAAATTGTGCTAGTAAACAAAAAAAAATTCATAAATTTAAAAAACAAAGTAGCATTTTAAAAATATTTTATAATAAATAATAATAATATACATATTTATAATGTATAAAAACATATTTATAAGTATAAATATATCATGATATATATATATATATATATATATATATATATACACATGATATTATATTATCATATAATAATGTATATGATATATGTTATATGATGTAATAATACATCATATATGATAATAATGTAATAATGTAACAGTATAATAATATAATAATATAATAATATATTAACTTAATAATTATATGTATCATATATATGATATATATCAACATATATATCACATATATGATAGTTATATTTATATATATTCATATTGATATATGATAGGTATATTATATATCACACACACACACACAATATATAAATTAAAGCCCATAAAAGCCTTGCCCATAGAATTTTACAATTTTAGAAAATAAAGTAACATTTTAAAAATATTTTATTATAAATAATAATAATATTAATTTATTTATATATATTTGTATTTTTGTAATATTTCTTATATATCATATTTATCATATACAAATATATAAACATATTTGTGTGTGTGTGTGCATGCATATATTTATATTAATAATAATGAGTAAATTTCATGAATGGTCCATAACCTTTGGCCATTGTTTTCTTTTAGTCTCTAACCTATTGAACATTTTTTTTAGTCCTAAACCTATTAAAATGTTTTGTTTTAGTCCTAAATCTATTGAAAATATTTCATTTTATTTCCAATTTGATAAAATTTATTAACTCAAAGTACTTTTCTGATAATAATTTTTTAGATGATAATTTAAACTATCCAGTAACTATTTTACAATAAATTTAATCAGTATAATAATTTTTTGTAATTAATAAAAAATTTAAATCATTTTTTTTCTCTCTATAAATTGAATTTATTTCATTTAGAAATAAAAAACTATTAATTTAAATTATCTATTTACTGTAAAAAATATTAAAATGTTTAAATTTACTAAAAGACAGTTACCAAATATTTGAATTAAAATTTCAAAAATTTTTATCAAACAATTATTCTGAGTTAATGAATTTCTTCTGCTGAAGGACCAAAATGAAACAATTTTAATAGGTTTAGGACCAAAACATAACATTCAATATGTTAGGGACTAAAAGAAAACATTAGCTAAAGGGTAGGGACCATTTTTCCAATTTACTCTAATAATAAAAATAATTATAATATAGTTGTATGTGTGTGTGTATATTTATATATCATATATATAATGCATAATGATAAATTCAATATATTTAATAATATATACAACAGTATAGCATATATCATAATGTATAATAATATATTTAATATATATCAATTAATAATAATATATATCATATATAAAACCCATATAAAAGTGTCAAGCTAACCAACTAATTGGCCCAAAACTAACTCAAACATAATATAACGCTAACTATATATACTTATATATCATCTCTTCCCACTTTCATCTTTCACACTCTGTTCTCTGCCCTTCTTCACCACTCCCTCTACCCTCTCCCTCTGCTCTCTCTCAATTTTCTTTTTATCTTTTTGCTCTCTCCCTCGCTTTGCCTCGCCCTTTGCTCTTTTACTCACATCACTTCTCTCATCCGATTTGCCTCCAATAGTCATGCATTTTACTGTCATCGCCACGACAGAACCTTCATCACTATGCTCTTTGCCCCTCTTTGCTGTTCATCACCCATGCTTGATGTCTCCTCAAGCCGACTGCCCATGCTCCACTTCTCTACTTGTTGCCGTTTATGCTCTGCTTCTCTGCTCGCCGACCGTCCGTGCACCAGATCCACTTGTTGTTTGCTGCTTTTCACCATAACCTAGGCTTCTCCGTTCACTTTTCTTTGCCATTCGCCTAAGCTCCTCGTGCCGCCACCCTCCTTCAATAGTTGCATTTGCAGATTTGGGTTTTGAATTGTTGTACTTTGTTTTTAAATTTTGCGAATTTGGTTTTATTTTGTGGTTTTGTTGTATTTTTTGTGTTTTATGTTATATTTGTGGAGATTTGTTTTGAGTATAATTTTTCTGATGTTGTTATTTTTGTGATTTTGTAATTTTTTGGTTTTGTGGTTCTTTTGATTTTGAATTTTTTAAATATATGATATAATTTTTTAAAAATGTTTTTTGTCATATTATGAAATATAAAATATAATTTAATAATATATATATATTTTTTATTTTCTCATAAAAAGTTTCCAACGGCTTGGTTTTTGAAAATTTCTAACTGCTTGAGCTGTTGGAGAAATTTTTCAATATCTAAGGACGTTGGAACTTTCCAACGGTTAAGCCATTAGAAAACCTCTTACATGGGCCAAAAACACAATGTGACGTTCGGCTATTGGAAATTTCTAACTGCTCATTTTCAACTGCTGGTCGTTGGAAATACTAATGACAAAAAATTGAGTTATTGAATTTTTTTTTCCAACACATGTTTTGCCAACAAGTCTATTTACAATGGCTTTGTGTTGGAAAACTCAATTTTTCAATGCGAAGCCATTGAAAAAGGCTGTTAAAAAAAGCTTATTTTTTTAGTAGTGTTTCCCTCCCTCCATTTGTTTGCCACATATTAGGTTCAAGTTTAAGATAGCCGAATTTTATGGCAATAATGCATGTTTGTCATTTACAAGAATATTGTTTCATGTTTTAAATGGGCTACGTAAATATCACTAGTTTGTTTTTTACATACGTAATTCTTGTACTCCCGTGCTCCTAATTTATTGTAACAATTAGTGTGATTTAGCTCAAATCACTCCTAATTCTAAGGTTAAGAGTTCAAATTCCAAAAATGGTAATTGGATGTAACAAACAAACCAATTGGATCTAAGTCCACACTATTAGAGTATCTCTAACTGATTTCCTATATTTTCTATAAAATAAGAAAGTAAAAATCAAAGTCTCCATGATTTTCTACTCCAACTCCATCATCTCTATTTTGTAGAATCATGCAATTATTATACAACATTAATTAAATATTATGCATTTAAAATAAATTCAAATTAGTGGATAGTTTAGTTATTACAATAATTAATTATTCTATACTTAAAATAATTATATTCTATATTATTGGGGACAAGTAAGAAAAGTCAAGTTATGAAAGGAAAAAAAAAAGATGAAAAGTTAATTGGGATAAGAAAGAAGGAGAATAATAAATTTTAGAGTTTCTACAAATGTATGGAATTGACTTTTATCTTTCATCTTATTTTTTATTTTGGAGAATGAGATAAGGAAGTTTTTGGAGTAAGAAAGTACTCTATATTTTCTAAAAAAAGAAAATCTACAGAAGGAAAAAGCCATTGAAGATGCTTTTGCCTAGCTTAAACCCCAAGATATATTCTCTCATTTCTATTGTGTACTTAGATGCTTCATGTGTACCAAAAAAAAATAAAAAATAAAAAATATACACATTTTGCACAAATACTATAATAGGAATAGAAGAGATTAAACTTTGCAAAATTGACTCGAACCGTCTGATTGAAAAAAAATAAGTATTAAAAAGATGTCATCTTTGTATTGCAGTACATATATATGAATAGAAAACAAACCTATATATATTACATACAGTAAAGATGTCAATAATCCCTTGTATGGGAAGAATATGGTTAAAAATTACTTGTCATCACTTCACCCCTCAATCTGATCATTCACCCAATTGTATATATACCCTAAAATTGATTGTAACAATAGGTCAGAAGTAGCTTCCTTATTTATCCCCATCCTTATTATCCTCCACATTAATCTCCCTGTTAATAGCAATTTTATTTGGCTGCCTTGCTACCTACACCACAACAACAATACCTAGCAACCCTATTCACCAAGTCCTTGTCATTTTGTCCTTATCATTTCCGCTCCACCACCAAAATCAAAACCCTATTTCCTCTCAAGCAACCTCCCCTTGCTTGTCTCAGAAGTCAAAGACCTCATAAACGACGACGTCTCATCTCGATGGACGACCAAGTTCGGGATCAGCTCCGGCGGGCTCTCGTCTCTCCCCTGTCCGAACGACACACTGTAACCAGAACTATGACCGTAATAATCCACCAGAGCCTCGGTGTTGTTAATGGTGATGTCGTGACTGTTCCTGAGCCTCTTGTGATCAGCCAGATCTTTCATGCCCGACCCGCATTGCCGGGGCTGGGTCTGGTAGAACACCTTGGAGGCGACGAGCTCGCCGTCTTTCTCTTCTTCGTCGTGCCCGAGGTGGTACTGGTGCATGACCCAGTTGGTTTTCTCGGGCTTCCTCTGCCGCCCGTAGTTGGTGTAGAGAACTAGGATCTTCTTGAACCCTTTGACGACGCCGGAGGAGAGAATGGGTCTGGTCTTGCCCGTTTTGTGCCACCGTGTCTCGTTCCCGTTGCTGTCCGTGTGTACCTTTCGCCTCTTCCGCGTCCCCGTCGTGTAGGCCTTGGACGGCCGGTGGAAAAAGTGCCGGATCTGGCCGTCTTTGCTTACTCCTGAAGACAAGTATATGGTCTGTTTGGTGTGGTCGGTTGTATGTTTCAGATGGACATTGAACACATGCAAGATTTCCTTTTCATTTTATTTAATTAAAATTATTCAATTATTTGTATGCAAACAGCTAATTAATTAAATATACCAATATTTTAATAATTATTTTTGTGCTAAATAATGTCCATATAATACTTCATTTATTCTAAATTCTTTGTACTATTCACTTTTTTACTATTAATCTATAATTTTTTATTTTCAACATTTTAACATATAAATAAAAAACCTATATATATAGTTTTTATTTTTTTTAACAAACAATAATATGAATAAATTCAAGTCAAATCAATTAAAAAAATCAAATAGAATAAAAAAAATGTGGCAGAGAGAGTAACATAGAAGATCCCTCCCAATAACAAAAACTAGACTAAATTTAACCTTTAGGCTAAAGCTTTATTCTGTTATGTTTTATTGCACAATATAAGCTCGGGATTTCCTTGTCGTCACATTTTGCATATGCCCTCTTTTTGATCGATATATATATCTAGTATTTATTTGATTGATATAAAGAGTAATAACTAATTAATTAATATGACACGCACTAGAATCAAATGAGAAATAGAAACAGCTGACAACATTTTATTTTTAGCATAATTATAATTAATGGCATAATCACTTGCTGCTTCTAGAAATTTTCAGCCCATCAGTATGGCCTGAAAAGAACCTAGTTAATCACTTGGTTCAAAGCATTTATCAATACCAAAAATACACACACGTATATATAACACAACTTATTAGATGTTTACTTATTAACATACATGATAAATATGTACAGCTTGCAACCCTATAGGGTTCCTTAATTACAAGGAAAATGATTTGAGAAATCAGCACCAATTTTTTCCTGGAATTCATTCTTCCTATAAACTTTTATGCATATGTTTTCTTTTCATGTAAATACATAAGATGGAATTTTTTTTTGGTACATTGAGACGGAATTATTTGAATCATGTTAGAACAGAGGACGCCACAAACATGGTATAAAAAAGGCTTAAATGCCTATTGCTCCCCTGAACTATGATGACTCGGATAATTTGCCCTCTAAACTGTAAAGTGGATTAGTTTGAACCCTAAACTTTGAAAAATCGACCACTTTAGTCTCTTAACTCAGAAAAAGCCTCATGTGACCACACATGCTATGGATGGTGTGAGCAGTTTAATGGAGGAGCAACAATGGCTTCTTTGCTGACACCCTTTACCCACTTTACTGCCCTTCCTCCACTCGTCCCCTCCTTCCCTTCATCTTTACCCTTCTCCACCCGTGCGTTCTTCCATCATACCTAATTATGGGGCCGATCAGAGGTGAGGGAATCGTCCTTTGACGGACCCTGTAGCTCCACCATGGATCAATTTGGGTTCTACTTCCTCCACCACCATCGGTGTCGCTCAGTGATTCATCTTCCTCCACCAATGATCAAACGATTGCCTCACCGCCATTTACTTCACAAGATGATATGGCTACTGAAGCAAGTGGCCATCTTCCACACCCATGTTGTTGTCGGCGGCCTCAATGGCATCCTCACCGGCTTCTTTGCAGTCCTCAAGCTCAGCAGCATCTTCTACCTTATCGATGACTAGCAGCACTACATCAACCTCACCTATGACCTCTAGGGCCATATCACTAGAGTGGGGCTTAAGCAGATGGGAGTCCAACTACTCGAGATCATCTTCGTTTTTTATGTCAATGTCTTCACAACTAGTGTCATTTGTAATTTGTTCAAATGGTGGCGAAGGCGGTGGGAGCAAGGCTGTCACCATTGGTTCGATAGCTTTGTAGGTAGGGTTTAGTCACCATGATGGTGAAAGTGGAGTTGGGTATAGAGGGATGGAATTGAACACCTGATAGGCGAAAATGGGTGTTGGAGATGAGGGTTTGGCTGTTGGGCATAAAAGTTTAGGGTGGAAAAAAGAAAAAAAATACATAATTTTGTGTAACTATTATATAAATTTTCCTTTTTATCAATGGAGATGTTATCACAGACGTTAAGTCGCTAAGTCAAGAGACTAAAGTGACTAATTTTCCAAAGTTTAGGATTCAAACTAATCCACTTTATAGTTCAAAGGCCAAACTGACCGAGTCACCATAGTTTAGGAGAGCAATAGGCATTTAGGCCTATAAAAAACAGTACAAATTAAACATGACAATATCTTTGGTTTTTTTTTTTTGGTACTTTAAGATGTATCTAAAATTTATCATTGCTGTCTCTGATTTATTAACAGTGGACAATTATATGTAGATGTTGGACGAACTTGGTGTTAACTAATGTTAAACGTTTGATTAACACTAATCTTTACCCCCAACCTCAACATAGTTTGGATTAAAATGCAATAATATGATGATGATAATGGAACAAAACTAAAAAAGCCAAATGCATGTGAATGTGAAATCTTTTAACATTGACATAGGAAAACGCAAGGAGCGGGGAATTGGGGAAAAAAACTAATAAAAGCTAAAATAACCACAACTCACACCTTCCTATCTCTCTGTCTATATATCCCTAATTTTTTTCTCTCAAAATGTAGCGACCAAATTTTTTATTTAATTTTTGTTTGTAAACTTAGAAGGGGAATGAAAAGAAATTTTGATGCACGCATAACTATGGAATAATTAAGAATTATTTAAATTAATTCGAGTCTTTTGCTAGTTTGAGCATTAGTTCGTTGGAATCAAAATAACTAAGACTTTAACATGCATCAAATTAATTAAAAACTTAAGAACTTAATCACAAATAACTTTGAAAGAAAAAAAAGTATACTAGGGGTTATTATCCCCTAAAAATAAGAGGATAAATAAAATAATACTCACTCCATTTCAAAATTTTCCCCTTTTACCTTTTCACATAATTGAACATGCATTATTTTGACTAGAATGGATAAACATAATTAAAAGGTGCATATCCTTTGAATCCAAATAGAGATAAACGACAAAATTTTGATCATTGAAAAATCACGTATCCTATAAATCATTCTTTAACAACACCTCAAAACACATGAAATTTTCAATAATTTTTTAATTAAATACTAAGCATTTAGAGCCAATTCATTTTAACTTAAGTCAAATGACTTATTTTTACTTTTACATTAAAACCAATTTCATTTAAAAGCTAATATTATATAGATACAATAATCTATTTGAAAGTAAATTTTCATGATGTTGTTAAATTTTTATGAATTTTTCTTTTTTAATGTCTTAAACTAGAAAAATTAATAAAAATTTAGTAAGATTACAAAAAATGTATTTGCAATGGATTATTCTAGCTATATAATATTGAATTTTAATTAAAATTAATTTTGGATAAAAAAGGCATAAAAATAAAAATAAGTCATTTCAAAGTCAATTGACTTAAATTAAAATAAATTGAGATTAATTTGGGACATCTTAAAATTGGGAGATATAGTGCCAAAAAAAGAAAAAAAGGTAGAATGAAAATTGAGAAAAAAAAAAAACCAAAGAACCTTCCAATCCCCCCCCCCCCCCCCCCCCACAAACACACAAAAGAAAATAAAAACCTGGAAGTTTTTCAGGGTGAGTATAGCAAATCCCGTTCTCGTCCTCCAAAGTGGGAATAAACTCGTCGATCAGAGGGTGAAGATTGCGAACATCGGCCATGGCTTTCGCCTCCAAGTGCTCCAATATCTCTTGGTCCGTCGGGTCGAACTTCACCCCCGCTGGTAAGCCCGGCAATTCATTAATCCCTGATGCTCCCTAATTAATCACGCAATTAAATCGCCCAATTAATTAATTAAACAAAAAAAAAAAAATTCAATCTTGTTTTCTCTGTCACGTCCCTCGATTAATTTATTTACCTGGTCTTGGTTGTATGGCATGCTATGGCCGCAAGAAGGGCAAGTAAGAGTCCGAAGTCGGCCATCGTTTTTGGGTTCGGTATCGGTTGGAATATTAACGTTGGCGGCGGCGGTGAACCGGTCTGAGCTGCTGCCGTCGTTGTCGGAGTCGCCGCACCATGTCATGTCTGTTCTACTGCCCTTGTCCTGTGCCCATATATATATCTACCCGCTCGATCACCTCCGATCCTTCAGAACTGCCAAATCGCAGAATTGCCGAGCAGAGGTGCAAGAAAAAGCAGGAGAAGAAAAAGAAGTTGAAGCGGCAAAGACAAATCTGTCGGTTTGTGGTTCTGGGGAAGAATTTAATTCTTGCACACTTTGGTGCCTATGATTGAGTTGCCTGCTGAAACCTCTTTAGTCCAGAGCGGTAGAGAGAGAAAGAGAGAGTATAGAGCAAGAAAAGAAAGGGAATTCTAAATATAAAAAGGGTTGCTTGGACGCCAAGTTTTGGTTTATACGATTCTGGTATATTTTTAATCTACGTTTCTCTTCTGATAAGTACGCTATGTGAGCGTGTGACCAACTTTTGGTTCGGTCGTGAGTCTGGACGCGCCAGGGTGTGTTTCGTTGTAAGCCCAAATTGGGAAGTGGGGAATAAATAATACTAGTTAGTATGGTTATCTATTTATTTTTTTATTTACTTTTTCACGTGTGTTAATTTGTTTTATTTGTTAAAAGGCATGCAGTTGGGAATATCCAAGCAGTGTGTATTCCTTTACACCTATGTAATACTCTCACGTCTCATATCCATTAAACCAATTGGTTTGACACGGGATTACGAAAGTGGAGAAAATTTTTGTATTATTTCAATTTTTGTCCTTAACTTTCTTCATATAAATTGAAAAAGTTGAAAAAAATAAATATTTAAATAATAATTTTAATGGTAGAGTAATTTACTAGTAATAGTATATAACTCTTATCTCTTTCAATAATTCTTTAATGAATATGAATGGTCTGACTATTTGATTAATCTATTTTCAAAAGGGTAAAGTCTAAATTTGGTCTTTTAATTATTCAGTTTATCTTAAAATGGTCTCCTAACTTTAAAAGTGATTATTAAGGTCTTCTAACTCAAGCAGTACGTCCTATTTGAGTTTCATCCATTATTTCAGCTGTTATTTCTAATGAAAAATGCATGTATGACACTTAATACCCCTCTGATTGGTCCCACAATGTCATGTGACATTTTTTTCATAACAATGAGTAACAAGATTGAGAAAATAATAAATCTTAGACTAGAATTGAAAAAAATTAATTTTAGGGACTTAAAATGTTAATTAACCAAATCATTTATCACCATAGCCATCATATTCTCTTCTTTCGCCGCCCAAGTTTTCTCTCACCCATCTTGTTTCCCTTTGCCCCAATGGCTCTGCCTTTTCCACCTACCCTACCATCTCGAATCGAATAATTGAATCCGTAGCCGAAGATGGAAATAGAGAATCAGAGGGGCGTGAGAAAACAGAGAATCAAAAGGGGGGGAGGGCGAAAGGAGACATAGTATTAGAGGGGTGAGAGGAGATAGAGATTTGGAGGGTAGGATGAAATGGAGAATCGGAGGGGCAGGGACAAGGAATCGAATGAGGGGGAGTTAGAGGAGCAAAGGAAATGAAATCGGAGAATTGAAGGAGCAGGAGGAGACAAAATTAGAGTGATGAGGATTTCATGGGAAATGAAAAAAGGCTCATTGCTGGCCATGGCAACATGGTGGTAGTGGTGCTTCTTGAGGAGGCGAGTATTAGAGGCAGCAAATGTCTGTTTTTACGGCAAGGATGAGGGCGGATTTCTTCTTCTCATTTTTGGCATCGCTGGTGACTAACAACACCGGGCGACAATGAGGCGGTGGGCGCAGAGAACACGGAAGGTTCAAAGGGAAAGATTAGAGAAATTTGAGAAAAATAATGTGTGTTTAGGGAAAAGGTTAGAAATCAAAGGGAAAATTACCTAGACCCCCTGAGTATGTCATAACCTACACTTGTATCCTTCATTTTTCAAATGCCTAAGGCTAACTCCGTTAATGACTGTTAAAGGAAAAAAGAGGAAAAATACCCAAATTGTCATCCTAGCCTTCTTCATTAGAAACTTTGCCCCAAAACTTTGCAATTTTATTTTCTCAACCATACCTTTATAAAATGATGAGTCTTGGCTAGAACTAAGCGGGAAAACATCCGCAATGGTTCGATTGTCCGCAATGGCAGGAAGCAAGCCAGAAAATGTTTGCAATGGACTGGGGGAGAGAGTTGTTTGAAAGATTCAAATGAATCGATGAATTAATTCAATCAATCGAAAGCCTGGTTTGAATAAATTGATGAATCGATTGAATTGGGGCTAGGGAAGAGAGTGGAGAAGGAGACAATTGGTGGCATCGAATGAAGGAGAGAAGTCGAGCCTCTGGATGAATGAATAGATTGTCTCTAAAACCCCAAATCTGAAGGTCACGAATATGGGCATAGATTGGCATCACAAGCCATCGGGTCTTGGGAAAATTGAAGAACACCTCCTCGAGTTCACCAGTCTTCATGCTTCCTCCTGTTCTCGTGTGTCTTTTCAAATGGGAAACCGACAACCTCCATGTAATCCTTACTAAGCGTTCTTCCAAACTCGCTACCTATTTTGGTAGTCACGACATCAACACAGAAGCAAGGGAGACAAAGATTTAGGGGGACGAAGACGAAAGAGATGGTTGTCGACTAGGCATAGGGTTAAGTTTGACGAATAGGATGGCCAGAAGGTGGTTGCTTCGGTTCTGAGTATCTTTCTTACTCTTCTCAAGTGATTAATCTGTAATTAGGTAATTGGAGCCGATGTTGTTGAGGGACACTACAAAAAAGCAGGTGTTTTGAAGCATACAACTTGAAGTGGTCACTAAAAACCGCTTCAACAATTTCATGCACACCAATGTTAGAAACTGCTATCCATGACCGTTTCAGAAGGTGCTTGCATGTTGGGGCCAATTTATAACTAAAGAAAAAGATAGGGGAAAAAAGTGAATATTGGCAAAGGCAATCCCTAGTCTTCATGCATTTGCTGGCTGCAGAACACCTCTCTGGCCACCTCGCCTCTGATCAAAAATTGAAATTCTTTCTTTGTCCATTGTGTCACTATTCTCAACTGTGGTTAGTCGACGTCGTGGCTTGTTTCGACAACCGCAGCTCTTCTTTGCGATAACTGCATCTCATTCCAACCGCCCTATTCCACAATTTGAAAATCGCGACAGCCACTTTGTTCCAAAAGATGAAAACAGAATCTGACAACTGCAACTCGTGATAGACGCCATATTCCACAATTTAAAAACTCACAACAACTCACTTTTTGTTTGATCGACTATTCAGGATACTTAGGTTTAGGTGTTAATGTTCTTCTAGTTTGTTCGATGATCAGATGTTCACCATAGACTTAGGTTCAATGGAGAGTCCATTTAATTTAATTGTGTTGGTCTCATGAATTGCCTTATTTGATTCTCAGAATTGGCTGGTTAATAGAGCACATTGTCCTTGTCTTGGACCCCGACCATGTGAAGAAACTCATCATCTTTCCTTTTATTCCCTTTGAATAACAACCTTTGCTTGTTTTTGTTCTGATTTTGCTTTACAGTTGCTTCTAGTTATCATCATTCTAGAATGAATTATTATTTAGTTTGCCTTTGGTTTGTGTTTTCCTCATTCTTCTGTTTTTGTTATCTATGCCTCAATTATTGGCATCATACAAGCAGTCACCATATTTGGTCCATCTCTACTTCTTTGGCTACTTCTTAGTTTTTAAGTTTCATGTCATTTTCATATTTATATTCGTATTACTTAGTTAATCCCTTTTATAATTTTCTGATAAAATTGCCTAATTACATAATTTTTGTATCAAAATATTAATTTGAAAATGATTTTCCAAGCAATCTTCATTTATATTCATTAAATGAAGACATTAATTAGATCCATAGAAAGCTGAAAGCTTCTGAAATGCACCTAGGTGCACAAGCACCTATTAGATGACGTTTGGGTTCAGTTAGTTTTAGATTTAAAAGGAAACTTGAATCAATTAGGATAAATTCATAATTTTTGTGATAATTATCACTAAGTTTCCTTTTATAATTATCACTAATTACCATTTAATTCCCGTAATTTTCTCTCTCCCACCAGTAATCTTTTTCTCTCGTTCTCTCTGCTCCCTCGCTCTCGCTCTCCGTCGCTCTCAGTCGCTCTTCTCCTCCGTCGCTCGCTCTCGCTCTTGCTTGCTCTCTCTGCTCGCTCTCACTCTCCGTCGCTCTTCTCCCCCGTCACTCGCTCTCTCTGCTCGCTCTCGCTCTCCGTCGCCGACCGACCTCCTAGGCTCGTTGTATGTGTTGACACCCAATTTCGTCCGGCCATTAAAATAATTTTAAAAAAAATTTAAATAAAAAAAATTAAATAAAAAATGTATTATTATTATTGTTATTATTATTACTAATTTTTTTTTTAATTAGTTTAAAATATATTTTTGTTTTGTTTTATGAAGATTTGATATATTTGTCTATATGTGTATGTTTGAAAGAAAAAAAATAAAAAACTCCATAAAAATGACAAAATTTAAAAGTTTGAGGTAAAAATGACAAAATTAAGAAGTTTCAGGCAAAATTGACAAATTCTGAAAGTTTCAGGAGCATTTGGCAGTTTGTCACATAAAATTTTGAGCCTGCCGACGTTTTTGTCTCAAATTGACAGAAAACGACAAAATTGTCAAAATCAGAAGCTTCAGGAACTTATCCAGAGGCTGAGAGACGTAAAGGACTAAAACTGTCATTTTACCAATTTAAGAGATAAGTTTGAAATTTTTTATTAATTTATCCATCAACAGTTCAGCTAAACTTCCTCTATAAATAGCCCCCCAAATTTCATGCTGAACATAGAGATAAAATAAGAAAAAAAACTTAGAGCTTCGTTTTGAAAAAAAGGAAAAAATTAGCCTAGGTCCCTGGCCCTCTTCTCTTCCTCTCCAGAAAACCTAAACCTTCTCTGACTGTTTTTTTTTTTTTTTTTCACCCCCGCGCGCGCACCTCTGCTCCGGAATTCAAAATTCATTTTCAAAAGGTACAACCTCATTTTTTATCCTTCATCTTCTCATATTTATTCATTTTAGTCACTAACCTTTTATTTATTTCTGCAGAATTAACTAATTACTAACTCTCTTTTACATTTTATTTGTTTATTATTGTTATTATTACTAACCTTTAATTATTGTTGTTATTATTATTATTAACTTACTAATTTACTAACTTTACTAACTTTTATTGTTATTATTGTTAACAACTAACCCAACTAACTTTACTAACTTTTATTATTGTTATTATTATTGTTATTAACAACTAATTCTAACAACTAACTTTTATTATCTTTATTATTATTATTATTATAATAATTCATGGAAGGTTATACCTCCTATTTATTTATTTTTAGTGGATGGCCAAAAAGCCCCACTTTATTTATTTGCTTACTATTTATTGATCTTTAACTTTCCTTTATTTACTTTATGTGCTTTTTATTTGTTTATTTATTTATTTGAATATGTTATTTAATTTTTAAAAAAGTAGAAGGTCAAAAAGCCCCACTTTATTTATTTATTCTTTAATATTCCTTTATTTACTTTATATGTTTTCCTTTTATTTATTTACATGTGTTATTTTATGCATTTTTTTTATGGATGTCTAAACTAAAAAAAAAAATCCCCTTTACTTTACTTTATTTAATTTTCCTTTTATGCCAAAATTTTACTTTATGATAAAATTTATTTCATTTATTTAATAATAAATAAAATCAATAAGTAAATAATAATTAATTAAAAAAAAAGAAGTTTTATGTGAATAATTAACTTTCTTCATTTTTAAGGCTATCAAAAAAAATCTTTTTCAAACAAAAATCCCCATCCGTCGTTATTTCAAATCTTCATTATTTTGAAACATCAATTTTTATTTTTTTTCATTAACCTTTTATTAAAATTATTAAAAAATTATAATTGAATAATTCTAAAAATACAACAAAAAATCAATTCTGTTTTTTTTAAATATATTTTTTAAAAGTAATAATAATTAAAAATTCAAGAAAAATAATAAAATAATAAAATAAAAATTATGACTAAAATTCATTAAATAAACAATTAATAAAAAATAATTTCCATATCCGGATGATCCGGCAGGATCTACGGTTTGGAAAATATCAATTTTTTTTAATTAAATAAATTAAATAAATACAAAAGATAAAAATTCATATTTTACGATATGGATTAAATTATTTAAAATTTCACCAAATTCCGTGTCCAAATGACTCGGCAGAGTCCATGGTTCGGAATCAAAATCTTCCGTGTCCAAATGACTCGGCAGAGTCCATGGTTCGGAAGTATAAAATTTTTACCCGAATTAATTACCAAAATCAACATTTTCGACTAATTCAGTTAAAATTTCTAAATTAACTGAAAATTATTTAAAAGCAAAGTAAAACAAAAATTAAAATCAACTAAGGTGCCAATTTTGGGCGCTATAACAATATTGTTTTAGCGTAACCGTACTCCCGATCCCCGAACTCTCGCAGACCAATTTTAAGGTGACCAATCGACCTAAGAAAACTGATTGGTGGCGACTCCCGAAAAAGACCCGCACGTTGCCACAGCCTGGCGACTCCACTGGGGAGTCGACGTTAGTGAGTCGAGCCTAAAGTTGATTTGTTTTTATTTACTTTGCTTTACTATTATGTGGATTTATATATTATATTTATTTAAGTAAACATGCATAATGCATTCACAAAATGAAGCTCTATACCCGAGCTTCCTTAAATCAAACACGATTCTTTCTAAGCGGAATTGGTGTTGCTGTCCTTGTGAGGCCACGGTCTCCAAGCCTTCACCGGTTTCAAAGTAGCGAAGTAGTGTATTGCCTTCTGAGACGGTTAGTCTCTGCATGGGCCCACGAAAAGCTACGACTCGAATTAATCCATTCCTTACATTAACCCTAGAGGGTAAGGAATCGGGCCGTCACTATGATTCAGTGACGGGATTCGGGAACTATCCCTTGCCTTTTTGATAAACCACCTTCTGCATGTAGAATTCCTTACTCCACCTTAGAACCAGCCATTAAGAATTTCCCATGCCTCGGTTCCCATTTCCATAGGTTTTGTTTTATCTATATGTTTGTATGATCCTATGTGTTATTTTTTTTACTAACTCTATTTTTCCTTATTTTTCCGGCATATACATTTCATCATTAAAGATAAGTATTTGGTGAAAGAACTATTATCATGGATATTCTCGATTATCTTCCCACGGCTGTTACTGGATCATGGAATGACACGGTAATCGAAACTCAGCCTGAAGCTATGGAATATTCCGAAACGGCTCAAAAGCTTCACGGAGATGCTCTGACATCCCATTCTCACGTACAGCTTAAGGACCAGGTATCGGTCCGGATAAATCAGAACGACACCACGGAATTATTGCAAGTCTGGAATAGTTGGAATTCTGCTGATCGGGAAGCTTTTACGGCAAAATATGGTCACATCACTTGCCTACTAAAGGTTACCGTTGATGCATCACTTGTCCGGGCTCTAATACAATTTTGGGATCCATTTTATCGATGCTTTTCTTTCGATAAGATGGATCTGGTTCCAACCATTGAAGAATACAACAGCCTCTTGGGTTGGTCCTCCGACTATCCAATCGAGACTTATCAACATGATAGAAGAACGGAGCCTCATCGAGCCCTAGCAAAATTATTGGATATGCCAGCTTCCAGTCTTCAAACCAAGTTTGCAACAAAAGGATCTCGAAAATTTATCAGTTGGATCGACTTAAAACAATTAAGTCACGTTCTCCCTCAGAAAAATCAACGACGCAAGCTTTTCGCCTTGGCGATATATGGCCTGGTAGTCTTCCCAAGAATCGTCGGATTCATTGAAGGAGACATCATTACACTATTTGAGCAAATCTGCAATGCTCAAATAAATCCGACCTCAGTAATATTATGTGAAACTATCAGGGCATTAAACTTTTGTCGCCAAAGAGGGGGCAAATTCATAGGATGTTCACATCTCCTCAACATTTGGATCAAAAGCCACCTTCCTTGTGAGAAGCAACATTTTGGAAATCGCTTTTCAAAGGACTTCATCCCAATCGAAGCCTTTTTGAAAAGTGAAACCATTCATCACGACAGCAAGGAAGCATGGGTTGATTATTTCAAGAACATCACCGAATTCCAAATTGAATGGAGAGCCCCCTGGTCTACCTCCACCCGCGTTGTCTACCGATGCGGCAATTGCCCGTGGGTTCCTCTCTTAGGTATATGGGGAGGAACAAGTTATGCCCCAGCTCAAGTACGAAAACAATTTGGGTCCATGCAATTTATACCCATGACGCATAATCTGAGTAAGTTGGAATTTTCACACGAAGATCCAAATTCAAATAAGCTCGCAATGGGTATTTCAGTTGCGTGGAAAAGAATTTTCATATTGAAGTCGGGGCCTATTATTTCTCCCACTGCTTATTATGAATGGAGAAATAACCGGAAGGAAGGAATAGTTCTATCTGAAGAGGTCATCAGAAAATTGGCGAAAAGAGAGTTGGAGAAAGAACTAGAGGAAGAAAAGGAGAAGAACAAGAGGATGCTCCTTGACATGCAACAGCTCGGTCACAAAACACAACTCCTCGAAGAGAAAGTTGAATACCAAAAACAAGTCATCTCCCAATTGGTTGATGAAACCGATCAAAAAGAGATGAGAGTCAGATACTGGGAAGATCAATACAGATTTTCTCAAGATCAATTGCAAACATTTTTGGTAAAAGTCAGAAAAGTTACAGAACAAGCCCAACTAATGGGCGAAGAAGCCAAGGAGTTAGAAGAACTGAGCTGTCCTACTCCATCAGTAAATGTTCAAAGAATGATGGAGTTCATATCTAAGGCCAGAAAGCAGTATTGTACTTTGGGTCGTTTCTTTTAAACAAACCTTTTGCTGAATGTAATTGAGAAATTCCATTATAGTTTTTCTTTCACCAAGTATTTACAATATTCATGCATGCATCCATCACATCAATCATACACACATAGAATCTAATAAAATAAATATTCCTTTAAAAGGGTAAAATTGGACCTCAACACCGATATTCAACTCGACTCCAAACAAGATTAATGGCAGAACAAGCCGAAGGACGTCTCATGGAGATGGAGTCCAAGATTGAAAGTATGTCAGAACAGATGAGACAATTGATGGAATTAATCAAAGGGAAAGCAACTCAAGTCCCCATCAAAGAAGTACAAGATCCCACTTATCCCCCGGGATTCACCCCGCAACGAGTCTCAGTCCAAGAAAACCTGTTTCAAGAATCAGGACCGTCTGCTAGTGTTCACCTGAAACAAGACACTGTACAGGAAGAGAAGAAGACATTACCAAAAGAAGAAGCAGAATCTCAAAAACTCGAAACAATAGAAAAGCGACTGCGAGCCATTGAAGGAGGCACTATATTCGGATCTCTCTCGGTGGATGACCTCTGCTTAGTGCCAGACGTCGTAATCCCTTCAGATTTTAAGGTGCCAGATTTCGTGAAATACGATGGAACGAGTGATCCCATCACTCACATCACATTGTTCCTAAGGAGACTATAACCACTCACAAAAGATGAAAATGTGTGGATCGCACTTTTTCAGGAAAGTCTCACAAAATCAGCATTACAGTGGTATCTAAGCCAAGGTCCAAGGAACATAAAAACTTGGAATGACCTTGCTCAGGCCTTCATCGGCAACTATAAACACGTTATGGACTTGGCTCCGGATCGCCAAACTCTCCAAAACATGGAGAAGAAAAAGCCAGAAACTTTCAAGAAATATGCGCAGCGGTGGAGGGACTTAGCTGCACAGGTTCAGCCACCCATGACAGAAAGAGAAATGGTCACTTTGTTTGTCCAGACACTGAAATACCCATATTATGACAAACTTATTGGCAATGCGGCAACTAACTTCTCCGACGTAGTAATGTCTGGAGAAAGGATCGAGCATGGTATCAGGACTGGGAAGATTACTGAATCCTTTAGCGATCCTATGAAAAGAGGAGGACCTTCCAGAAGAAAAGATGAAGAAATACAACAAATAGGAAGAGGAAGAGGGATTCCCTTCGTGGGCACTGTGGCCACCGGACCTCGCCTATCCTATTCTGTCAATAAGCCCAATTATTATCCTACCAATAGGCCCAATGATTATCCTCCCAATAGGCCCAATGATTATCTTCCCAATAGACCCAACAATTATCCTCCCAACAGACCTAATCAGTTACGGCCACCTGTTCCAACTCCTCTAGTACCTGCACCAAGACCAAGAGAAATCTTCGCACCAATTCCCATGACTTACACTGAGCTGTATCCAAAACTCATCGAAAGTCAACTTATTCGCCCAATCCCTACAAGGCCATTGGAACCCCCGTATCCAAGGTGGTATGACCCTAACATAAATTGCCCATATCATGATGGTACCGTGGGCCACGGACTGGAAAATTGCATAGCATTGAAGCGTATAGTCCAACAATTAATTGAGTCAAAGTGGTTGGACTTTTCCGATGAACCAAACGTCACTCATAATCCATTGCCTCCTCATCAAGCCAAACCAGTCAATATGATGGAAGAATACTGGCCGATGAAGAAAACAGTCAATGATATCATAACCCCTCTTAAGCATGTATATTCATGCCTTGTGAAAGAAGGGATTATCATAGGAAAGTCTTCTGGAAATAAAGAAGTCGAGGATGAGGAGTGGTGCAACTTTCATAACAGTAAAAGTCATTCTATCCAAGAATGCCCAGAATTCCGTAAAAGTCTACAAAGTCTTATGGACTCCTCCCAAATCATCGTTTTTATGTCAGATAAAGAGGATGACGTGAATGTGATAATTAAAGAACAAGAAGTCAATATCATGCCAAGACCACTAGTCATTCCAATATCAAAATCTGCTCTCAAGCCTTTAAGAATTCAAGTTCCAAAGCCATTCCCGTACAAATCAGACAAAACTGTTCCATGGAACTATGGCTATACTTCTAACATCACATCAACTCCGTTAGAAGTTGGGGGCATGACTAGAAGCGGTCGGTGTTATTCTCCCGAGCAAATGAACAAGCTCCAACAAGAGAAGAATGTTACAGATCCAGCAAATGGACCTATTAACACATCTAAAGAGCAAGAGATGCCTCGAGCAGTAACAGATGAACAAGCTACTGAGTTTCTCAAACTCATAAAGCAAAGTGAATACAGTATCATGGAGCAGTTGAACCGTCTGCCAGCAAAGATCTCCATACTTTCATTACTCTTAAGTTCTGATGCCCATCGAGAAGCTCTTCTCAAAGTCCTGAATAAGGCTTATGTTGAACAAGATATCTCCGTGAACAACTTTGACCACCTTGTCAACAACATCACGACACAAAATCTCATCACATTCACTGACGATGAGATACCAGCAGAAGGAAGGGGTCACTCTAAGGCTCTGCATATTTCGATTAAATACAAAGATCGGATTATGGCCAGAGTTCTTATCGACAATGGGTCAGCTCTAAATGTAATGCCACTCGAAACCTTACATAAGATTGGTTTAGACCCATCATACCTCAACAACAGTCATATTGTTGTTCGAGCATTTGACGGAACGAAGAGAGATGTTGTTGGAGAAATAGAGCTACCAATAGGGATTGGTCCCTGTCTTTTCCACATCACATTCCAAGTCATGGATATTTGTCCATCTTATACCTGCCTGCTGGGAAGACCATGGATCCATATGGCCGGAGCAATTCCTTCTTCATTACACCAGAAAATGAAATTCATTATTGAAGGAAAGATAATCACGGTCTTCGCTGAAGAAGACATCCTGCTATCAAGACCTGCGGATGCTCAATATGTCGAAGTCAATGAAAATATACCTGATTGCTCCTTCAGGTCTTTTGAGATTGTCAATGCTGCTTATGTCAGCGAATATGGAGAAGAACCCATTCCTAGCATCTCTAAAACAAGTCGCATGGTTGCCAAACTCATGATAAAAGGAGGATACTCACCGGGGTTAGGACTGGGACAAGATTTACAAGGAATCACAGAACCATTGAAAATCACCACAAATGAAGGGAAATACGGCCTAGGCTTCACACCGACAAGACATGATAAAATGAAGGCAATAGCTGAAAAGAGAGAAAAGAGGATTGCACGATTAACAGGGCATCCTCTCCAGGAAAGAAATCTGGATATCCCTGAAATCACCGAAACGTTCGTGAGTGGTGGTCTCATTCCAAAAAATGACAATGAAGGCAAGCTGACTATCAACATCAACAAGTCTTTTGAAAGTCTTTCTATTCAGGCAATCATCAGCGATTCACCTGAAGAGGAGGAGCTTGTTCAACCTTGTGGCCCACGGGATGTGCTGAACAATTGGGAGGCGATAGAACTGCCTGTTATAATCGAAAGCTCTCCAAAGTAATCTAATAGTAAAAACCTCCTAAAGAAAGGTTCAATCAATAGGGTGTAGTCTTTGTTTAAGTGAACCTTTTAGTTATTGCTTTTTATTCCAATAAAGTTGTGATTTATGCACATTGTAAATAAAGTACCAGTTTGCATCCATCTCATTCGTGCCATTTTTTTTTTTTTCTTCTCTTTCTTTTCTCTCTGGATAATGCAGACCCAAAACTCTCTTTGATGACAATGAAAGAATGAACTTTGATAATCCTGTAAACACTACCGACTCGGATGACGAAGATCTTCAAGTATCTCCTGAGCTATTAAAAATGATTGAGCGAGATGAAAAAGAAAGAGCAACAAGTCAAGAACCAACTGAGGCATTTAACTTGGGAGACAGTCAGAATGTAAAAGAAGTCAAGATTGGCACTTTATTCCCTCCTGAAGAAAAAGAAGAATTAGTCCATTTATTGAAAGAATATGTGGATGTGTTTGCTTGGTCATACCAAGATATGCCTGGCTTAAGCTCAGACATAGTACTACACAAAATACCCTTGAAACCTGGAGCGAAGCCTGTCAGACAAAAGTTACGAAGATTAAAGCCGGATCTAATCTTAAGAGTGAAAGATGAGATTCGAAAGCTGTGGGATGCAGGATTCCTTGGGGTCGCTGAATATACAGAATGGGTGGTTAACATTGTTCCAGTCGAAAAGAAAGAAAGCGGGAAACTAAGAGTTTGTCAGGACTACCGGCCATTGAACGAAGCCAGTCCTAAAGATAACTTCCCACTTCCTCACATTGATACGCTGGTGGATAATACTGCAGGAAACTCCTATTTTTCCTTCATGGATGGCTTCTCTGGATACAATCAAATCAAACTTGATCCAGATGATATGATAAAAACTGCCTTTATAACCCTTTGGGGTACCTTCTACTACAAGGTGATGCCTTTTGGGTTAAAGAATGCTGGTGCTACATATCAAAGAGCCATGGTTGCATTATTCCATGACATGATGCATAAAGAAATTGAAGTATATGTAGACGACATGATCGCCAAAACTTTCACTGCTAAGGAGCATCTAAAAGTGCTAAGAAAACTATTCGATAGACTTCGCAAATATCAACTGAAGTTGAATCCTGCCAAATGTATTTTTGGAGCCTCTTCAGGAAAGTTATTGGGTTTCATGGTCAGCAAGGATGGGATTCGAGTTGACCCGAGTAAAGTCAAAGCAATACAAGAAATGCAACCCCCGAAGACTCCAAAACAAGTAAGAAGTTTTCTGGGCAGAATCAACTTCATAGCAAGGTTCATTTCACAATTGACATCCAAGTGTGAACCTCTTTTCAAATCACTGAAGAAGAACAATCCGATCGAGTGGAATAACGAATGCCAAGAAGCATTCGAGAAAATCAAGCAATATCTATCAAATCCACCAGTCTTGGTACCACCCCGATCTGGAGAATCGTTGATTCTATATTTATCCATACAGGATTCTTCATTAGGATCCGTATTGGGTCAACGTGATGAGACAGGCAAGAAAGAGCATGCAATTTACTATTTGAGCAAGAAGCTTACCACATATGAAGCGAAATACTCAATAGTAGAAAAGTCCTGTTGTGCCCTTGCATGGGTAGCACACCGACTACGACACTACATGCTCAACAACACTACATTGCTAATCTCCAAGACTGATCCCATTAAGTACATTTTTGAGAAACCAGCTTTATCAGGCAGAATCGCAAAATGGCAAATGCTGTTGTCTGAATACGACATACAGTATGTCACCCAAAAGGCTGTAAAAGGGAGTGTGATTGCTGAATATCTGGCTGATAGAGCATTGGATGATTATGAGCCAATGAAAATGGAGTTTCCTGATGGAGATATAATGACGATAGAACAGGAAGTCTCTAAAGATGATGAAACATGGAAAATGGCATTCGATGGAGCATCTAATGCTTTGGGACAAGGGATTGGAGCCATACTCATCTCTCCAAGTGGAGAGCAATTCCCTCTTACAGCAAAAATTACATTTCCTTGTACCAACAATATAGTAGAGTATGAGGCATGTGCTATGGGACTCCAAATGGCACTGGAATTGAAAGTGCGAGATCTCCGAGTTTATGGGGATTCCGCATTAGTCATATATCAAATCAACGGAGAATGGGAGACAAGGGATTCAAAATTGATCCCTTACCAAAAGCTCATACTAGACTTGGCTCGAAAATTCAACAGTATAAGCTTCCATCATCTTCCAAGGGAAGATAATCAAATACCGGATGCTTTAGCTACTTTGGCTGTTATGTACAAGATCAGTGACCCCGAGCATACTCCTGTGTTCGAGATGAGAATAATAGATTCTCCAGCTTATTGCATGAGCATCGAAGAAGAATTGGATGGAAAGCCTTGGTATCACGATATCAAGAAATACCTCAAAGAAAGAGTATATCCACCAGAAGTATCAGAAAATGACAAGAAATTTCTACGAAGATTGTCAATGGGTTTTCTTTTAAACCTAGACATACTTTACAAGAAAACCCCAGACTCGATGCTACTTCGCTGTGTAGATACTCATGAAGCACGAAAGATCATGGAAGAAGTTCATTCTGGAATATGTGGAGCACACACTAGTGGTCATACCATGGCAAGACAAATAATGAGGGCTGGTTACTATTGGCTCACATTGGAAAGTGATTGCGTCAATCACGTAAGAAAATGTCACAAATGCCAAATATATGCCAACAAGATCCAAGCTCCACCTGTTCCTCTTAATGTAACAGCAATACCTTGGCCTTTTGCCATGTGGGGAATCGATGTTATTGGAGCGATTACCCCTAAAGCTTCCAATGGTCACAAATTCATCCTAGTTGCAATTGACTACTTTACTAAATGGGTAGAAGCTGTGTCTTATGCAAGCGTAACTCAAAAGGTGGTATGCCGGTTCATTAAGAAAGAAATCATTTGTCGCTATGGACCGCCAGAGTGTATCATCTCAGACAATGCCACGAACCTGAATAATGCAATGATGCAGACTTTGTGCCAGCAATTCAAAATCAAGCATCTCAATTCAGCACCTTATCGACCGATGATGAATGGTGCAGTAGAAGCGGCCAATAAAAATATCAAGAGAATTGTTGAAAAGATGATCGTCACTTACAAGGACTGGCATGAGATGTTACCTTTTGCACTACATGCTTATAGAACTTCTACCCGTACTTCTACTGGAGCAACACCTTTTTCTCTGGTATACGGTATGGAGGCTGTATTGCCCATCGAAGTTGAAATTCCTTCATTAAGGGTACTAATGGATACTCAATTAGGAGAAGCAGAATGGGTCAAAGCTAGATACGAGCAATTAAATCTAATTGATGAAAGAAGAATGATAGCCCTCTGCCATGGGCAACTTTATCAAAGAAGGATGATTCGTGCTTACAACAAAAAGGTTCGCCCACGACAATTTCACGAAGGTGACATAGTGCTCAAGAAAATTTTACCCATGCAACATGATTCAAGAGGAAAATGGACACCAAATTATGACGGGCCATATGTCGTGAAGAAAGCATTTTCAGGAGGGGCACTAATTCTGACAGAAATGGATGGACGAGAATTACCGAAGCCAGTAAATTCGGATGCAGTAAAGAAATACTTTGCATAATGAAGAAATTTTCGAACAGAAGGGGAGAAGTGGATACAGGGTTACCAAAGTTTATTTGATCAAAGTTGTCAAAGAGAGCTTTCTTCCCTTACACTTTCATTATCTATCTGTACCTAAGATTTTCATATTCTTTTACCCATAAATAAAAGCCAATTCTCTTTAACTTACCTTAGATTCTCACGTTCAAAATGCTAAAGTCGCTTCTATCCAGTTCTTTTCCTTCAAATCTCACATTCCTACTAGCCTTAAGTGTGCAATAAATTGTGACTTTTGAAGGAAGAATAGTAATAATTAAAACTTAGAAAAAAACAAAGACCGTAGATTACTTTGATAAGCTTTGTGAATTAAAACAGGTAAGATTGAGGTCCTGCTTTGCGAGCAGCACAGAACATAGGCTAACAAAGAAGAAGGAGTAACAAATCTTTGGGAGATAGCCTTGGTGGTAGCCTGAATGATCATTTCAGAAGTCTTAACATGTCTATGTCAGCAGGAAAGAATCATGCTCACGAATATTTCAACAGGGACAATTATCCAGAGAAGCATAAAATATGAGGCGGGCATTAAAGAAAATTGAGGTCAAAATTCAAAAATAAGGCAAGGAAAGAGGATTTTTGAACAGAGTTGGGCTTTTGAGACAATGGACAACAGCTGGAAAGCATAAAGAGATTCAATAATAGTCCGAGAAGGAAATCACAAAGAAGATCCAGTAAAGTAAAGCAAAGACATGAAGAGCTAGATTCAAAAAAAAAAAAAAACATCAATTACACATGCCTTGCATTCATGCATTTCACATCATGCATGCATGGCTTTTACATAACAGGGATCAAATGAAAAGCATGTCCGCAGCATGATTGCAGCAGTATAAGCTGAGATCTTAATGACATCAGCTCTTACTAATTGGACGCATAGCTAATACGCTGGACCCAGCCCCATCAGGAATCCAAGGATAAAGCATACAATATCGTCAAAAGCCTGGCAATTGAGGCTACACCTAAAAGAACAGAATTGATGCCAGCTTAGCAGCATCCAAGATGAGTGATAGCTATCGTCAAAGATAAGGCAGACATCAAGAAATATTGTCGTTGAAAATTCGTCAAAAGCGGACAATGGATTCAATAATCAAGGACTAAATCGACGTCAGCTGGATGGAATATCTATCACATCAAAATAAAGTAGGATTCACTTTTCCGGTTAAGCGGCGGATACGGTACTCCGTGACTCTCAAGTCGGTTCTCTCAGTTGCCCATAATAACTGATCATTTCCTCCCTCCTTTCTTTTACTTTCTCCTAGAAAATGGATCCTACTTTTTCTGCCTTGCGAAAATATTTTCCTTCTCTCCCAATGAACATCCTCAAAAAGATCTACCAAGTTCGCTGTGAACGATTAAGAGCTCTGATGCATAAAGGAATCCCTGAAGATGTGCGGTGGTTAATTGAAGCTAAGGTTCGTCTGGCAGGTGAAATCCCAGAGGCATTTGTGTCTCACATGCCTGGTGTAGGCAAAAGCTCTTATGCCAAAAAACGAAGAGCGAGGAGACTAGGCGTCTGTCATAAATGCGGACGCTGGACCTGTAATACTAAATGTCGTTCTTTAGGGATGATCTCTGATAATCGAGAAGATAAAATACGATTCATTAAGAATGGCCTGAGTAAGGACTCATTGGATGATCTCCAATTGACTCTTGAGACGCATTCTTGTGGATCCGTGCAACGTGAACTTCTCGATTTATGGAGCATTTTTCATGAAGAACGAGAACGATACAGTCCCGGGAATCTGACATTAAACGACCCTATTTGTCAGCTTGTAAGAAAACTGGATGGGAAGCAAATCCTCGACTCATAGAAGCCATTAATCCCGTTACTGGACGTAAAACCAGTGGAAGATGTGAGCCACAGTCACAATCACTGTACATACAATTTATCATATTTAAAATTTTCTATTTTTCTTTTAATAATGTATTTGCTCCCGTAAGTGTAATCGACACGTTATCCATTTCATCGCTATAAATGCATGTTCTTCCAGTCGGTTATCTAAGTTTCCTTCAATAACTGATTCATTTCCCTCTTCTCTCAAATTCTTCTCTCATCAATGGATTCTACTCTTTCTGCACTGCGAAAATACTTTCCTTCCTTTCCAATAAAAGTCCTTAAAAAGATCTACCTTGCTAGATGTGAAAGAATCAGAGTTTTTACACGCAAAGGCATTCCCGATAATGTGCAGTGGATAATTGAAGCTAAGGTCCGTCTGGCGGGTGAAGTTCCAGATGCATTTATGCCCCGCATGCCCGGTTTAGGTAAAAGCCGTTATGCCAAAAGGCGAAGAGCAAAGAGACTAGGCGTGTGTTATAAATGTGGGCGATGGAATTGTATTACTAAATGTCGCTCTTTAGGATACATCTCCATAAATCGTGAAGATAAAAGAAAATTCATTAAGAATGGCCTGCGTAAGGAATCTCTGGAAGATATCCGAGAGACTCTTGAAACGCATTCTTGTGGAAAAGTGCAAGGTGAAATTATCAGTTTATGGAGGACTTACCATAAAGAACGAAACCGTTACAGTCTTGGGAATGTGACTTTAAACGATCCTGTTTGTCAGTTTGTAAGAAAACTGGATGGGAAGCAAATCCCCGACTTATAGATGGCATTGAAGCCATTACTGGACATAAATCAGGGGAAGATGAGAGCCACGGTCATGATTCCTGTACATATAAGCTGTCATTTGTCTTTTCTTTTAATATACTTGTTCCTGTAAGCGTAATTAACACGTTATCCTTTCATCGCTATAAATGCGTGTTCTTCTTTCCGGTTAAGTAGCGGATGCAATACTCTCTGACTCTCAGTTTCCTACAATAACTGATTTCTTCATCTCTTCTCTCAAATTCTTCTTTTATCAATGGATTCTACTCTTTCCGCCATGCGAAAATACTTTCCTTCCATCCCAATAAATGTTCTTAAAAAGATTTATCAAGCTAGATGTGAACGATTCAGAGTATTTATGCACAAAGGCATTCCTGATAATGTGCGGTGGCTAATTGAAGCTAAGGTTCGTTCAGCTGGTGAAGTTCCCGAAGCGTTCTTTCCCCGTATGCCCGGCTTTGGTAAAAGCGCTTATGCCAAAAAAAGAAGAGCAAAGAGGCTAGGCGTTTGTCATAATTGTGGATGGTGGATTTGCGGCAATAAATGTCGTGCTCCAGGAGTGATCACCAGAAATCGTAATGATAGAATAAGATTCATTAAGAATGGCTTGCGTAAGGAATCTCTAGAAGATATTCGAGAGGTTCTTGAAGCGCATTCTTGTGGAATAGTGCAATTTGAGGTTGTTGGATTATGGATAATTTTCCAAAAAGAACGAGATCGTTACAGTCTTGGGAATCTGACCCTAAACGACCCTGTTTGCCAGTTTGTGAGAAAGCTAGATGAGATGCAAATCACCGATTCATAGAAAGCATTGAAGCCATTACTGGACGCAAAGCCAGTGGAAGACGAGGATCAAAGTCACGATTACTGTACGTGCTAGCTGTCGCTTTTGAAATTTTCCTCCCCTTTTGGTAATAATGTATCCACTCCTGACGTGAACCAAAGTCACGATTACTGTACGTACTAGCTGTCGCTTTTGAAATTTTCCTCCCCTTTTAGTAATAATGTATCCACTCCTGACGTGAACCAAAGTCACGATTACTGTACGTACTAGCTGTCGCTTTTGAAATTTTCCTCCCCTTTCAGCGATAATGTATCCACTCCTGACATGAGCCATAGTTACGATTACTGTACGTGCTAGCTGTCGCTTTTGAAATTTTCCTCCCCTTTGGCAATAATGTACCCACTCCTGACACGGACTACTGTATATAGCTGCCACTTTTGAAATTTTCCTTCCCTTCCAACAATCACATACCTACTCCTGACGTAAGCTACAGTAGTGACTACTGTACATGCTAGCGGCTATTTTGAAAATTTTCCTCCTCTTTTAACGATAGTGTACCCATACCTGACCAGAGTCATACTCGTGACTACTGTGTATAGCTGGCAATAATGTATCCACTCTTGAAAATAAAATTATTGCCTTATCTCTTCATCTCTATAAATATATCCTCTTTTCTCACAAGGATAAGGATAGGAATGGAGAAAACCCCAACTCGTAAATCCCGAAGTATTTGTGTATTTTCTGGGGCTTTTCCTGGAAAAGATGAAGAGTATTTAAAGGCAGCCAACCATTTGGGTAGAGTATTAGCTGAGCGAAAAATACATTTAGTTTATGGAGGAGGTAGTGTCGGATTAATGGGAGGTGTAGCATCAGCAGCATCTTTAGGAGGAAGTCAAGTTTTGGGCATCATCCCTGGACCTTTGAAATTTGTTTCTGGGGGTACGATTGGAGAAGAATTAGTGGTTAAAAATTTGCAAGAGCGTGTGTTACAAATGCTTTTAAATGCTGATGCTTTTATCGCTCTACCAGGTGGTTTTGGCACGTTGGGAGAAGTCTTTCAAATTGCTTCCATGGCCCAACTTAATTTGCATAAGAAACCCATTGGGCTTTTAAATGTTAACAATTTCTTTACAGGTCTGATAGCTTTTATGGATTATGCTATGCAGAAGAATTTCATATCAAGAGTGGCACGGCGAATCATAATATCCGCAACAACTGCTGAAGAATTGCTAGATAAAATACAAGCTTTTGTTCCTGAACCAGATCCAGCAATGATTCAGATAGACTGGACACGACAGTCTTTCCCGACCAGTTCACTCCCATAATGGTCCTCTACTCACCCTGTTGAAGTATTGTGGAAGAAAGAAGCGATCTGATCCGTTTTTCTTGTCCTTTAGTTTTATTATCAGCATTTTCTTTCGCGTTTCAGTTTTTCTTTTCAAGGAATTTCTTTTCTTATAAGATAGTTTCGTCCATGCTGATATTAAAACCATGGGACAATGCCTTTAGGTTGGAATGGCTGAGTAAAGAGTAATTTTTATTACTCTTGAGACGCATCCTATTAGGTCTACTAGGCATAACATTTTGGGGTAGTTAAGCTTTAACCTTATTTGGATGACATATCTCACAAGGGAATCTATATTTACTGAAGAAAATATTAGATGAACCTTGGATATTGATTCCAAACATCCGTTCCCTTTACATAATTTGTCAGTGTTATTGTCATCATCAAGATTCACTCATCTTATCGAAGTTTAAATTTTTGCACTCACCTATTATGAAAATTCACACTTTCGAAGAAAATTATTCCAATTTCAATTGCTTTCATATAAATTTCGCTCGAGGTCCTAAGGAAAGCTCTTTAGCCTCAAAATCAAACAATCCGGGGTTTTAAGGATGGAACCTTTGCCTCGAGATCAATCAATCAATTTGAGGTTTTAAGGATGGAACCTTTGCCTCGACATCAATCAATCAATCCGAGGTTTTAAGGATGGAACCTTTGCCTCGACATCAATCATTCAGTCCATCTTACAACGATAGAACCTTTCCTATCGTTAGAGGTTCTAAGGACCTTTCCTTAAACCTCAAACAAACAATCAATCATTCAGTCCATCTTACAACGATAGAACCTTTCCTATCGTTAGAGGTTCCAAGGACCTTTCCTTAAACCTCAAACAAACAATCAATCATTCAGTCCATCTTACAACGATAGAACCTTTCCTATCGTTAGAGGTTCCAAGGACCTTTCCTTAAACCTCAAACAAACAATCAATCATTCAGTCCATCTTACAACGATAGAACCTTTCCTATCGTTAGAGGTTCTAAGGACCTTTCCTTAAACCTCAAACAAACAATCAATCATTCAGTCCATCTTACAACGATAGAACCTTTCCTATCGTTAGAGGTTCTAAGGACCTTTCCTTAAACCTCAAACAAACAATCAATCATTCAGTCCATCTTACAACGATAGAACCTTTCCTATCGTTAGAGGTTCCAAGGACCTTTCCTTAAACCTCAAACAAACAATCAATCATTCAGTCCATCTTACAACGATAGAACCTTTCCTATCGTTAGAGGTTCTAAGGACCTTTCCTTAAACCTCAAACAAACAAACAATCATTCAGTCCATCTTACAACGATAGAACCTTTCCTATCGTTAGAGGTTCTAAGGATCTTTCCTTAAACCTCAAACAAACAATCAATCATTCAGTCCATCTTACAACGATAGAACCTTTCCTATCGTTAGAGGTTCTAAGGATCTTTCCTTAAACCTCAAACAAACAATCAATCATTCAGTCCATCTTACAACGATAGAACCTTTCCTATCGTTAGAGGTTCTAAGGATCTTTCCTTAAACCTCAAACAAACAATCAATCATTCAGTCCATCTTACAACGATAGAACCTTTCCTATCGTTAGAGGTTCCAAGGACCTTTCCTTAAACCTCAAACAAACAATCAATCATTCAGTCCATCTTACAACGATAGAACCTTTTCTATCGTTAGAGGTTCCAAGGACCTTTCCTTAAACCTCAAACAAACAATCAATCATTCAGTCCATCTTACAACGATAGAACCTTTCCTATCGTTAGAGGTTCTAAGGACCTTTCCTTAAACCTCAAACAAACAATCAATCATTCAGTCCATCTTACAACGATAGAACCTTTCCTATCGTTAGAGGTTCTAAGGACCTTTCCTTAAACCTCAAACAAACAATCAATCATTCAGTCCATCTTACAACGATAGAACCTTTCCTATCGTTAGAGGTTCTAAGGACCTTTCCTTAAACCTCAAACAAACAATCAATCATTCAGTCCATCTTACAACGATAGAACCTTTCCTATCGTTAGAGGTTCTAAGGACCTTTCCTTAAACCTCAAACAAACAATCAATCATTCAGTCCATCTTACAACGATAGAACCTTTCCTATCGTTAGAGGTTCCAAGGACCTTTCCTTAAACCTCAAACAAACAATCAATCATTCAGTCCATCTTACAACGATAGAACCTTTCCTATCGTTAGAGGTTCTAAGGACCTTTCCTTAAACCTCAAACAAACAATCAATCATTCAGTCCATCTTACAACGATAGAACCTTTCCTATCGTTAGAGGTTCTAAGGACCTTTCCTTAACCTCAAACAAACAATCAATCATTCAGTCCATCTTACAACGATAGAACCTTTCCTATCGTTAGAGGTTCTAAGGATCTTTCCTTAAACCTCAAACAAACAATCAATCATTCAGTCCATCTTACAACGATAGAACCTTTCCTATCGTTAGAGGTTCCAAGGACCTTTCCTTAAACCTCAAACAAACAATCAATCATTCAGTCCATCTTACAACGATAGAACCTTTCCTATCGTTAGAGGTTCTAAGGACCTTTCCTTAAACCTCAAACAAACAATCAATCATTCAGTCCATCTTACAACGATAGAACCTTTCCTATCGTTAGAGGTTCTAAGGACCTTTCCTTAAACCTCAAACAAACAATCAATCATTCAGTCCATCTTACAACGATAGAACCTTTCCTATCGTTAGAGGTTCTAAGGACCTTTCCTTAAACCTCAAACAAACAATCAATCATTCAGTCCATCTTACAACGATAGAACCTTTCCTATCGTTAGAGGTTCTAAGGACCTTTCCTTAAACCTCAAACAAACAATCAATCATTCAGTCCATCTTACAACGATAGAACCTTTCCTATCGTTAGGGGTTCTAAGGACCTTTCCTTAAACCTCAAACAAACAATCAATCATTCAGTCCATCTTACAACGATAGAACCTTTCCTATCGTTAGGGGTTCTAAGGACCTTTCCTTAAACCTCAAACAAACAATCAATCATTCAGTCCATCTTACAACGATAGAACCTTTCCTATCGTTAGGGGTTCTAAGGACCTTTCCTTAAACCTCAAACAAACAATCAATCATTCAGTCCATCTTACAACGATAGAACCTTTCCTATCGTTAGGGGTTCTAAGGACCTTTCCTTAAACCTCAAACAAACAATCAATCATTCAGTCCATCTTACAACGATAGAACCTTTCCTATCGTTAGAGGTTCTAAGGACCTTTCCTTAAACCTCAGAGTTTAGGCGGCGAGAAGGTTTTCAATGCCTAGCTAAGCTGGACGAAATTTGGTAACTAACTTTGCATACATCATGTCCCATGAAGCATGCAAAGGGGGGCAGCTGTTGACACCCAATTTCGTCCGGCCATTAAAATAATTTTAAAAAAAATTTAAATAAAAAAAATTAAATAAAAAATGTGTTATTATTATTGTTATTATTATTACTAATTTTTTTTAATTAGTTTAAAATATATTTTTGTTTTGTTTTATGAAGATTTGATATATTTGTCTATATGTGTATGTTTGAAAGAAAAAAAAAGAAAAAACTCCATAAAAATGACAAAATTTAAAAGTTTGAGGTAAAAATGACAAAATTAAGAAGTTTCAGGCAAAATTGACAAATTCTGAAAGTTTCAGGAGCATTTGGCAGTTTGTCACATAAAATTTTGAGCCTGCCGACGTTTTTGTCTCAAATTGACAGAAAACGACAAAATTGTCAAAATCAGAAGCTTCAGGAACTTATCCAGAGGCTGAGAGACGTAAAGGACTAAAACTGTCATTTTACCAATTTAAGAGATAAGTTTGAAATTTTTTATTAATTTATCCATCAACAGTTCAGCTAAACTTCCTCTATAAATAGCCCCCCAAATTTCGTGCTGAACATAGAGATAAAATAAGAAAAAAAACTTAGAGCTTCGTTTTGAAAAAAAGGAAAAAATTAGCCTAGGTCCCTGGCCCTCTTCTCTTCCTCTCCAGAAAACCTAAACCTTCTCTGACTGTTTTTTTTTTTTTTTTTCACCCCCGCGCGCGCACCTCTGCTCCGGAATTCAAAATTCATTTTCAAAAGGTACAACCTCATTTTTTATCCTTCATCTTCTCATATTTATTCATTTTAGTCACTAACCTTTTATTTATTTCTGCAGAATTAACTAATTACTAACTCTCTTTTACATTTTATTTGTTTATTATTGTTATTATTACTAACCTTTAATTATTGTTGTTATTATTATTATTAACTTACTAATTTACTAACTTTACTAACTTTTATTGTTATTATTGTTAACAACTAACCCAACTAACTTTACTAACTTTTATTATTGTTATTATTATTGTTATTAACAACTAATTCTAACAACTAACTTTTATTATCTTTATTATTATTATTATTATAATAATTCATGGAAGGTTATACCTCCTATTTATTTATTTTTAGTGGATGGCCAAAAAGCCCCACTTTATTTATTTGCTTACTATTTATTGATCTTTAACTTTCCTTTATTTACTTTATGTGCTTTTTATTTGTTTATTTATTTATTTGAATATGTTATTTAATTTTTAAAAAAGTAGAAGGTCAAAAAGCCCCACTTTATTTATTTATTCTTTAATATTCCTTTATTTACTTTATATGTTTTCCTTTTATTTATTTACATGTGTTATTTTATGCATTTTTTTTATGGATGTCTAAACTAAAAAAAAAAATCCCCTTTACTTTACTTTATTTAATTTTCCTTTTATGCCAAAATTTTACTTTATGATAAAATTTATTTCATTTATTTAATAATAAATAAAATCAATAAGTAAATAATAATTAATTAAAAAAAAAGAAGTTTTATGTGAATAATTAACTTTCTTCATTTTTAAGGCTATCAAAAAAAATCTTTTTCAAACAAAAATCCCCATCCGTCGTTATTTCAAATCTTCATTATTTTGAAACATCAATTTTTATTTTTTTTCATTAACCTTTTATTAAAATTATTAAAAAATTATAATTGAATAATTCTAAAAATACAACAAAAAATCAATTCTGTTTTTTTTAAATATATTTTTTAAAAGTAATAATAATTAAAAATTCAAGAAAAATAATAAAATAATAAAATAAAAATTATGACTAAAATTCATTAAATAAACAATTAATAAAAAATAATTTCCATATCCGGATGATCCGGCAGGATCTACGGTTTGGAAAATATCAATTTTTTTTAATTAAATAAATTAAATAAATACAAAAGATAAAAATTCATATTTTACGATATGGATTAAATTATTTAAAATTTCACCAAATTCCGTGTCCAAATGACTCGGCAGAGTCCATGGTTCGGAATCAAAATCTTCCGTGTCCAAATGACTCGGCAGAGTCCATGGTTCGGAAGTATAAAATTTTTACCCGAATTAATTACCAAAATCAACATTTTCGACTAATTCAGTTAAAATTTCTAAATTAACTGAAAATTATTTAAAAGCAAAGTAAAACAAAAATTAAAATCAACTAAGGTGCCAATTTTGGGCGCTATAACAATATTGTTTTAGCGTAACCGTACTCCCGATCCCCGAACTCTCGCAGACCAATTTTAAGGTGACCAATCGACCTAAGAAAACTGATTGGTGGCGACTCCCGAAAAAGACCCGCACGTTGCCACAGTATGCTTCCCGATCTTTCGCCTTGGCTCACCTCGTGCCAGATCCACCGATGCTCCGCCTTGGCTTCGATCCGCCAGTGCTCCGTCGCTCTCTGCTCCATCGCTCGCTCTCACTCTCTGTCGCTCTTCGTCGCCGATCGGTGGCCTACGATGGTACCTGCGGTGGGTTGTGAGCAGGACAAAAGGTGCGATTCCAGATTTCAAACATTTTTTGTTGGATTCGTGTGTTGTTTGTCACGGTTTGTATTGTTCTGTCTTCTGAGATTGTTTATCATAATCTTGATGTATTATCTGGTGGTGGGTATGTTCATCCCAAGTTCAATCTTGATGTATTATCTGGTGGTGGGTATGTATGATCCCAAGTTCAATCTTGATGTATTATTTGGTGGTGGGTATGTATCATAATTTTGTGTGAGTACTTCTGACTAATAGGATAACACATGTGGTCATGTATGCTCCCACGTTCAAAATGTGTGATATGTATTATTTGGGTTCGATTTGTATAAATATTGTATGCGTGATTTGGGTTTTGGATTTACTAATTTTTTTATTTGTATTGTCTGGTGGTGTTTATGTATTAAACTGACAACCAATTGTATGAAATTGATATCTGAATGTACGCTACTATTGAAATATATTTTGGTTATGCGAAAAACTGAATGAATAAACTTGTTTTTAAATAATTACCATATTTATCATATTATATTTATTTATTTCATTATTATTATCTTTTCAAATGAATTCAAATTTAAAATTTTCCCATAGCTAAAAATTTGAATAAGGTTAATACATTCCATAATTATACTAATTAAATATAACTTATATTAAGAAGTAAAAGTTACTATTTATACTTAAAACTAACGGAATTCTAACGGTGTTAATTAGGTGTTTATACACCTAGGAGGACAATCTCCAATCCCTAGAAAGCTATTAATTATGTATATCTTAGTTTTCATGCTTTGCACCAGTGCAATCAATTGTCTGTCTTTATGGACTGAAGGAGCTCTATATATTTGATTGGATAATTTTTCTCTTCAGGTAACGCTGTCTTCTTTTTTTCAATCCAATTTATCTAATGAATTTTTTAAGCATTTTTTAGGGTTTTTCTTCTTATGTTATCTATGTTTATTCTAATTTTTTTGTCTGAAATTATTTGCACAGTCCTATGCTTTCTGATGCGAGTATAGTTATAGAATATTACTTACTAATGATTTTAGGATCATATAACTGATGATATAGAGGAATGATAGCTTTCTTACTTCTTTAGTCCTTTAAAATTTCCTTTTATTTTAGGTATTTAAGGATCAGGCCTCTTAATCTTATCTAAAATTTTGTTCTCTATTTGAGTTTATAAAACTTGGACCATAGTTTTAGTTTTAAATTTGCATGTGACCTCTTATAAACTAGTATATTTTCAAAATCATCTGGTGATTAATATTTTGCAAACTAATTTAAAGTTTCAAGTTATTATTAAATTTTATCATTTATTGATTTAGGCAATGGATAAAAGCTTGATACAAAAGCCTAGAAACACTCAGAAGTATAAACATGGTGTTGACCAATTTTTGGAGTTTGCATTTAGGAATGTGAATGTCAATGATACTATATGGTGTCCATGTAAACAATGCAAGAATAGTAGGCCACAAACTCGTGATGTTGCTAAAACTCACTTGTTATGGAATGGTTTCCTAAATGGATACTCTTTTTGGTTTCTGCATGGAGAAAATGAATCCTACTCGAATATGATTTCCCCAGACCTTCTAGATAACTTAGGAGAAACCCATTCATTTGGGAATGTTGAGGAACATGAACCTTGTGTTGGTGATGACATGAGTGCTTTGTTGCGTGATGCATTCAGGGTTACAATGCATTCAAGTGATGTAGAGGGGAATGTCAACTTAGGGTTTGAAGAAGAAAATGACCATGATAAGCCTAGTGGGCCTTCAGATGCCAAGTATGAACAAGCGGATGATGTGAGTGTGTTAGAAGAGTATGCTAAGGAATTCAGTATGGCGTCCGAAGAGCTGTACGAGGGTTGCCAAACACACTTTAGATTATCTTTTACACTCCACTTGTTCCGCTTAAAATGTTTGCACGGTTGGACAATTACATCATTTAATGCCAACTTAAACCTATTTGGGCTACGCATGGAATTTCCCTTTAAAGGTCATAGATGAGCCTTCTATATGAGTTGTAGCTTGTCCTTTGACTGATTGGGTGAAAGATGAGTAAAAGTTTACTGCTAGGCATAAATTGGTTTAGATATTGTTTCTGAGAATGCAAGCATGTGTTTTGGGAATATGATGAAGTAATCAACATGTACTTGTTGTTCATAATCTTATTGGTTTGCCATCATAAAACGTTTGTGGGCTGTCATTTCCTTGCATTTGTTCAAGGCTATCAATCTAGAATTGTAAATTTTATCTTGGCGTGAAAATGGTGACCAACTTTTCAGTATTTGAACAGCTTAATCCTTATCTTATTTAGGAATCTTCTGTTCAATGGCATATTATGATAAATTTACCATTAGTTGCCTTGCCTTTGTCCTAGTAGCTAGAAATTTAGATTTGGATTTCAATCCCCTATTTCTCTTGATCTCTCCCATGTACCTTAAGGAGTAAACCTTACATGACAGAAGATTACTTAATGTAGAGTTATGGGCAAATTTCATTTGATTATGTGATTAACACTGCACCTTGAAAATGTTACTTTTATGTGATTGAAGAGAAAAAAATTGGAAGAGATCCCACTCGAATTCAATTATAGTTAGAGTATCGAAAGACTCAAGATGGAACTTTACATCCAGAAGCTGAAGAACGGTTGGTAATTTAAAGCTTTTTTTTATATATATATGTATATCTATGTGTGTATGTTTCAATTCTTGGAAAACAAAAATATACATGTATGTTCAGTTTGTAACAGGTTAGGGCTAAAACATTGGCAGAATCTTTTAGTGGTTCTAGTGCTGCATCTGATGCAATGTTTATTGAAGTTTTTTATGCTGAGCATAGTGGTCGTGTTTGAGGTATGGGTTTTGGAGTAACACCTACTAAATATTTTGGACCAAGTGCTTTAGGGGGTCGTTCTTTGCAAGCAAATATGCAAAGGGAACAAGTATCAACGAAAGCAGAACTACAACAGCTTGCTACTTAGATGGATGCTCGATTTAATGCCTTATTCTCTCTTCTTGCACAAAAGGAGAACTCACATAAGGTATAATTCATAGCTTCATTTTCTAAATACAGTTACAATTTCACACATTTATATATAAGAGATTAATTTTGTGAAACATATTGTAATATATTTTTGTTTGTAAGTTGGAGGTTTTGCTACTGATGCTAGAAGTGGTGCTAAAAAAGCTTTCCGTTCGGCACAGTCAAGTGATGATAAAGACATTGGTGATGACTCTCATGAAGATGATTAGTCATTATGTTTGGTACTTGTAAACCTAGGTTGGCATTTATTGAATATTATTTCCTATGTTTAATACTTGAATAGTTAAAATAGCCTTTTACTTTGTTGGATAATTTAATTAATCATTTTAGATGTTGGTTGATATATATGAATTATGAATGTTATTTCTATTAATTGTGATTTTAATTTCATATTTCTATACTTAAGTGTTCATATCACTCAAACAATGTAGTATGTAGCATTAACAAAATGGTGATGGTAATAACATTAAAAAAAAAAAAAGAAGCGGTTAAGTGCTTCTAAAAATCACGAAAGCCTACTATGGCTATGGAAGCGGTTAGTCACTTCAAATGTTGCCACTAATTAAAAGTGGTTAACCGCTGCAAAATTTCCAGCCAAATTTGATGCGGTTAACCACTTCAATAGATTATTGGAATGCAGCTTCAAGGATGGGATGTTTATCAATAAGTCTGAAGCAGTTAACCGCTTCCAAACTAACTGCTACAAAATTTGAAACGGTTCCTAACTGCTTCAGATTTGTTTGAGGTGCGTGTTGACACCCAATTTCGTCCGGTTTTTTTTTTTAAAATTTTAAAAAAAACTAATTAAAAAAATTATTATTATTATTATTATTATTGCTAAAAAATTTTAATTATGTTAATTAGTTTAAAATATATTTTTATTTTGAGAAGATTTGATTTAAAATAATATATGTGTGAATATGTATGTGTTTGAAATAAAAATAAAATTTCAGAAAAAAATGACAAAAAAATTAAAAGTTTGAGGTAAAAATGACAAAATTGAGAAGTTTTGGACAAAATTGACAAATTCTGAAAGTTTCAGGAGCTTTGGGTAATTTGTCGCGTCAATTTTGGGCCTAAACGGACGTTTCTAGCCCAAATTGACAGAAAACGTTAAAATTGTCAAAATCAGAAGCTTCTGAGCTTATCCAGAGCTGGAGTAACGTAAAGGACTGAAACCGTCATTTTACCAATTTAAAAGATAAGTTTGATATTTTTTATTAATTTATCCGTCCACATTTCAGCTAAGATGATTCTATAAATACCCCCCCAAATTCAGTTCTGAACACATAGAAAATTATAGAAAAAAGTTCAGAGCTCTGTTTTAAAAACGGAAAAATAGAAACCTTAGTCCTAGCCTCTCCTCCCTCTGCCAAAACAGTCCCAAAATTATTTTTTCTTACGTTTCGACTACCTTCTTCCTCCGTTTTCTCTTTCTTTCTTTTGCAGTCGCCGTCCTATCCCGCTGCCGTCGCCCTGCCGCCGCCGTCTCGCCGTCGCCGTTGCCGTTCCGCCGTCCTGCCGCCGTCGTCCTGCCGTCTCGCGCCACCGCGTCCAGCCGTTCCGCCGCCGCGCCCAGCCGCCGTCGCCCCGTCGCCCCGCGCCCTCGCCGCCGTTGCCCTTGCCGCCGTCGCCCTGCCGCCCTGCGCCCCGCCGCCGTCGCCCTGCCGCCCTGCGCCCCGCTGCCGTCGCCCCGTCGCCTGGCCCGCCGTCGCCCCCAGCAACCCCCCCCCTGCCGTCGCGATTTCACGTTTCCTGTTAACAGGAAATTCAAATTTAAAATAAAAAAGGTACAACTCTCGTTTAATCCTTCATCTTTTCAATTTCTTTCACTTTGGTCACTAACCTTTTATTTTGTTCTTGCAGAATTAATTCCTAACTATTTTAATTTTTACTTGTTTTACTTATTTGTTATTATTACTAACCCTTTTTTTTTTTTGTTGTTATTAACTTACTAACAACTAACTTTTAATAGTATTATTGTTACTAACCTTTTAATTTTTGCATTATTACTAACTTTTATAATTGTTGTTAACAATTAATTAACTTTTTATTATTGTTGTTAATTAATTAATTTAATTAACTTGGCTAACTTTTTATTATTGTTGTTAATTAATTTAATTAACTTGTCTAACTTTTTATTATTTTTGTTAATTAATTAATTAACTTGACTAACTTTTTATTATTGTTGTTAATTAATTAATTTAATTAACTTGACTAACTTTTTATTATTGTTGTTAGTTAATTAGTTTAATTAACTTGACTAACTTTTTATTATTATTGTTAATCAATTAATTTAATTAAACTTGGCTAATTTTTATTATTGTTGTTAATTAATTTAATTAACTTTGCTAACCTTTATTATTATTTATTTTTAAAGTGGATGGCCAAAAAGCCCCACTTTATTATTATTAATTTTCCTTTATATAATTTTTTTTTAATTTAATTCACCTTTACCCTTACTTAAATAAATAAATGAAAATTAAAAGAAGATTATTTTTTTAATTAATTATTAAGCCTAATAAAAATAATTTTTAAAAAAAAGCCAATTATTTTTATTTTTCTTTTATAAATTGAATAATTATTTAAATAATAAATAACTTTCACTAAACAAAAACTAAAAGAAAGATAAGAAAAGATAAAAAAAGAAAAGAAAGAAAAGAAAAAGAAAAGAAAAAAAAAAAACAAAGAAAGAAAGAAAAGAAAGAAAAGAAAAAGAAAAGATAAAAAAAGAAAAGAAAAAGAAAAGAAAAAGAAAGAAAAGAAAGAAAAGAAAAGAAAATATAAAGAAAGAAAAATCAAATTTTTAAATTATTAATAAACCTAAAATTTCATGAACAAAAGATTTCCAAATTAATAATTAAACTAATAATTGATTCCATAAAAATTAAATAATTAACTAAAAATTAAAATAAATTCCATATCCGGATGATTCGGCAGGATCTACGGTTTAGAAAATATCAACCTTTTTAAAATAAATAAATTAAATAAAAAGATAAAAATCCATATTTACGATATGGATTAATTGATTAAAATTTCGTCAAATTCCGTGTCCAAATGACTCGGTAGAGTCCATGGTTCGGAATCCAAATCTTCCGTGTCCAAATGACTCGGCAGAGTCCATGGTTCGGAAGTATAAAATTCTATACAAATTAACTTAAAAATCCACATTTCGACTAATTCAGTTAAAATTTCTAAGTTAACTGAAAATTATTTAAAAGCAAAGTAAAACAAAATTAAAATCAACTAAGGTGCCAATTTTGGGCGCTATAACAATATTGTTTTAGCATAACCGTACTCCCGATCCCCGAACTCTCGCAGACCAATTTTAAGGTGATCAATCGACCTAAGAAAACTGATTGGTGGCGACTCCCGAAAAAGACCCGCACGTTGCCACAGTGAGTCCCATGGAAGCGGTCAGAAACCGTTTCTATTTCATTTGAAGTGGTTAGAACCACTTCTATGAGGTACTAAAAACTACTTCAATGGTTCCATTTTCTTGTAGTGGGAAAATTTAGGGTTTCGATTTTAAACAGGGAGGCTGGAGGAGGAGACAAATGGGCACTTGGTGGATCAAAGAAGAAAGTTTGGAATTGGTGAGGGTTGGGCCTAAATTGTTAGTTGCATAAGTTGTAGGGGCAAAATTTTTAGGGAAGAAAGCTAGTTGGGCCAAAGTAAGCATTTTCTCTTTTCTATTATAACAGTTATTAACAGAGTTAAATTTTTAGAAAGGTAAGTATAGGTATTTGAAAAATAAGAGTCACAAGTGTAGGTTTGCCTATACCTTAGGGGGCGTCTGGTTAATTTTCCTTAAATAAAATATGTGAAATTTGTGTTTGAACTCCCTAGAATTATATGTTTATGCCAGTTGGGTCCTAAATTTTTATTTCTATATAATATGGTCATTTATTGTAGTTAAAGAAGAAGCCTCATTAGCATTTTTGCGTCCCAGCAGAACTTTGAGAGTGTCATATCAGTATTTCCATTGAAGTTAACACTAAAATTGACGGAATGACCACAATTAGGACATTTATCCATTAATGGCAAGACCTAGGATACACATATGGCAGAAATAACACCAATGAAGATCCATAAAGACAAATAAGCTACTAGCTGTGCCATTTATAACATGATCTTTGAGATATCGTATCAAAAGAAAAAAAAAACAAATAATGATAATCGCGATACCCAGTTTTCAAGCACCTAAACTTATGGAGAAACATCCTAGAAACGCAAACAAAGGTCGTCTTTAGTTATGGAAACTTTTTTCATTTTTTATTTTTAAATTTTCATTGATAAAAGTTAGAAGGCATAATATATTTTAAAGATGTGGAAACTGGTGTTTTGTAGTGGAAAATTTTCCTTTTTTTTAATTAAAAGAAAATTATTTGGCAAAATTCTGAGTGGAAATGATGTTCTAAGGATGTGGATAACATTGTTTTCTAAACTTTGAAACTCATGTCTTAAAAATAAAAAAAAAATCTAAAATAAGGTTTTTTTATTTTATAATATTTAGAAACAATTTTTTCCGCATTCCTAAAGTAAACTATGCACTCAATCTTAAAAGAAAAATTTAGAAAATAAAAAATGAAATAAATTTCTATATCCAAATACCACCTTATTATCTAAATTTTGGGAAACTCATGTATTAAAACATAAAACATATAAAACAAGGTGATCTATTTTATAACATGAGCTTTCGAAAGTTTAGAAAAATAAAAATTTTCACATCCCTAAAAACAAGTTATACACTTGAATTTTTATTAAAAAAATAAAAAAAAATCTTCTACATCCAAACATTACCAAAATGTTTTATAACAAACACCACAAGGAACAACTACACCACAGAAAATGGAGATAAAAAAGCAAACCAATACCAAAACATAGGGTTTGGACTAACAAAACTGATAAACTAATTAAATAATTAAAAGAAGCAAATGAATAACCACCACCTATTGAACCATTGAGCAATTGAGCAGATGTCTTCTACTCCACTAATTCCACCCCTCTACTGTCCAGCCTAGCTATATTCTTCATTCAAAACTTCAATATTTAGTTGAACCTAAATCTAGATATAGGATAAAAAAATTCTGATTGGATAAACAGAAGTAAAGGATTCCTTTCAGTTCATTTTAAATTATTAATAATCTATTTGTTGTGCACTATTCTTATATATAATAATTATTGTTCTAAATATCAATTATTAATTGAAACCTTATACTTTAAAAATGTCAAAATTACTCTCAAAATATTTTAATAGAAAACAGTTACTCTATTGTTAATTTTTATTTTTCAGGTTAGATAAGTAAAAGAAATTCATGAAAAATTAATAATTTTTTTAAAAATATTATTCAAGTGATTATTATGCATCTATCATAATTAATTTTGAATATCATAATTAGTTTTAGACCCAAAAAAAAAAAGAAGTAAAAGTGGAAATAGTGAGCAGATAATGTATCATGAGAAACAAATTGGCCGTAATTATCCTGTGTAATATAAAAAATCCTAATTATTTGGATACTAATTAACAGATTAATAAATGAAAAATAATATAGAGAAAATTAGAAGAGAGAGATGAGAGAGCGAGGGGGAGGGAGGGAGCTAGAGTAGAGTGGAGATTGGGCAACCTGCCGATTCTTTTCGGGACGTTTCAACTCTCCCATGCCAGAACTTCAGATACCGTATCAAACCTGGAGTGTGCTTAAAGCCATGAATTTCTATTAAATTATTTCAGTATTCATTTATTTTCTGCGTTGAGAACAAAAACATGTCTTTGTATTTAACCAAGGAATTAGATTAAAAAAAACAGATGATCAGGTTATTGACATAACATTCTTTATTTCTCCCGACCTGCAAGGAAGAAGTATTAGGATTAGGAAGAATGTTCATTTGATTTATAATATCTGGGTACAAAAACAAGAAAAAAAAAACGAAAACTGAAAAGAAATTAATCACACAAGGGAAATGACACCAACCCTATTCTTTGTAGATACACATATATACTCTTTTCTTCACGTAGACTTCTGATCTCCAGCAAGCAATCGCCCTTCCTATCCCCCCCAAAAAAAAAATAACAATAAATGAATGAAAATAAAAACGACAACTATATATTTTATGGTAATTTAATTTGAAAAGATGACATGTTAGATGTACGTAATTAAGAGAGATTGCGACGTAGAATTTCTCGTGGAAATGACTTGCACCAAACTTCATCTTCCCCGGCACTTCGCTACCAAGGTCCTTAATTGTGTTTGTATAGTATGGCAATCTATGTGCATATACATGCATGCATGTATACATACAAACATACATACATATGTGCGCATATGCACACCTACATACATACACATGTGCAGACACGCACACCTCAAATATAACATTAGCTTAATTATATATATTGATGTCAAAAAATCCGTTAAAGTTTGTAAATTTTCTGAAGTTCATTTAGAGAAGTGCGTATTTATTTTCTCGAGTTTCCTTTTTCTTTTTTTTTTTCATGAAGAGAAATGAAAACTACATATTATAGGCCTCAAAAGTGCCTCCACAACATTTTATAGAATTACCTTTTTTTTTTTTTGGTATTTAGAAACATCATACCAATATTATTGCAGCATGGCGTAGGTGGGAGCCCAAAGCTGGAATTATAAATCTCCTCATATATATTCACCCAAGACTTTAGCCATTACGTCAATGGTGGAGATATATAATCACTTATTTGATTTCTTTTAAATTTGCCGTTATGTTATTTCCCTTAAAGATTTGGAAGGATAAGCGCATCAAAGTTGATAAAACTTCTTTCGTCCCCAGAACGATGAATTATATATATATATATATTGTTCTATCCAAAAAAATTGTACTATTTTCTTTTTTTCTTTTTCAGAAAGTTTTTAACATCCAATAATTTAATTAACTTACCATCATTATTTAAATTCTCACTACAAAAAACATAAAAAAGAATCTTTTCATTTAAACTCTTACTATACAAAAGCCAAAAATATATATTTTTAAATATTAATTTTAGGGACAAAAATAAAAATATAAAAAAAATAACAAATATTTTAATCTCTGTGTTTAGAAAAATGGTTAATCATTTACAGCGGGAAAAGGGAATGCAAAAATTTCATGAAAAGCATGAAGATCGATCTGGTAGAAAGGCATAAAAAAAAAAACAAGAATTCACACACCTTCTCTAGATAGAAGCCAGTAATATTTCAAATGATTGATAAACGGAAAAATGCGGATTGACAAATATTCCTTTTGTCTCAAAACTATGGCAACAGCAAAAGGGACAATTTTACCCCTAAAGTATAGAGTCTAGAGTAATTTTGCTATTAAAGTTCCATGTTAGAGAAATTTGCCACTAACATTTTTAAAATGCGCATGTTTGCCATTAATATTTTGAAATTTTGGGATATTTACCACTATGATAGTTAACAGTAAGAATATTTCGTTATCACAAACAATATTTCGTCAGAGTAGGGGTGAGTTAGATAATCCATCGCCACATCAGCTAATATGTGGCATATTTGCCATCAATATTTTTGAAACAGGCAGTTTTGTCATTAATGTTTTCGAAACGAGTATATTTGCCATCAAATTTTGATATTAGTGACAGTAGTAACAACCAGAATGGGCAAACGAAGTGGGAGATTGTCCAATGACGGCATATCACTCACGAGATATGTCATTCAACAATTGGCCGACAATCATGATGGGCAGGCAACAAATTGCCTAGTAATTATTGCCGTTGGAGTTAAGCAAATTTTTGAGTTTTGGTTGCTACGGTTAAGGTTGATCTGCTAGGATTGAAAGTGCGGTAGTTGTGTGAGTTATTTGAAGAAAAATCGTGGCGGAATAATTCATCAGTGCATTTCTCTGGCCTTCCAGTTCCAGTGAGTTAAGGAAGACAAGTTAAAGATGGTGGCTTTGGTGTTAGAGATGAAAGATTAAGGTGAAAAGTAGAAAAAAAAATGCAACTTGAGTGACTATATAACAAATTTTCTTTTTTACCAATTCCACGTGTGCCTCCATATATGCTCCACATTGACAAAATACTGTAACATCATCGCTTTACCAGCATGTCTTGACATGTCACTAACGGCAGTGGCAAATATGCCAATTTAAAAAACGCTGGTAGCAAATTTCTCCGAATTATAACTTTAGTGGAAAAACTACTCTGTAGCTTATATTTTAGTGGCAAAATTGCCTCTTTTGCCCTATTGTAACATATTTTATTTTACACAGTTTTAAATCTTTGTAACATTTTTATATTTAGTAAATTATTTTACCATACTATCCTTGAAACTATCATTTCAATATTAACTTTTTCCAACACTCAATTTACATGTAAAAAGTTAAGAATAAAAATAAAATAACATATAAATGTTTCCCACTTTTTTAATCATTGCGTCAAACTTATTGGTTTAATATAGATATAAGACAAATGAAGTATTTCATACGAAGGATATGAGAAAGGAAGACCCTAAGGCGGTGAGAATAAATTATATGTTGGTCTCTCATCCTAGTAGTTAGGGACTCCTAAATTAGGAAGGGGAGACTAAATATTGAATTCTAATCTTTAAATGTTTTGCCAAATTAGTCCTGAAACTTCAAGTTCTAAACTTATAATCATTAACACCGTTAGTTTTAAAAGTTCAATTTTTATTGATAGTTTTAAAAGTTCAATTTTTGTTGAATCAATCCTAAAACTTTTGTTTGTGATGAAAGATGCTAATGCGGAATTTAATGTCGTTATTTTAGCGATGACTACACTGACATTTTTCAAACTTTAGGAACTTAGTTGAAAATTTGACCAAATTTAAGGGCCATTTTTAATTATTTAGAAAATCTAGGTACTTAACTAAACTTTAAAAAAAATTCTAAGGACCAAGTTTTGATTTCTAAAAAGTAGGAACTCTATTATTATTTTCTCAAGCTTATAAATAAAACGACTTGGAGCTCAATGGAGTAAGAAAGCTATTTTATTTAAAATATTAAATGATTATCAAATTCACTCTATTACATGCATGGTTAGTGGATAAAGAAAATTCACTTGAACGTAGTGAGTCGAGTCAATGTTACATCAAGTTTTAAATTACTTCATTCTCAAATCTGAAAAATTATTAATAGTTAATTTTTTTAGATGCAAAGTTTGGGCACTATCTGAAAAAAAAAAAAAAACAACTAATCCCTAGATATTTAAAATAATACAAATGACCCCTTAACTTTAGTAAAATTTTTAAGTAAGTTATTTAAATTTGAAAACAATCATTATAGTCACAGGAGATAACAACATTAAGTGCCATATTAGCATTTTCTTCTAAAAATAAAATTTTAGGACTAATTCAGTAAAATGTGAAACTTTTAAGACTAATGGAGTAAATGGTTATAAGTTTTAGGACTTATTTGATAAATTAATGAAATTTAAGATTACTTTGGCAAAACATAAAAGGTTTTAAGACTTAGGTATATTTTCCCCCATCGGAAAATACGAAAGGTAGGGATGAAATGGAATCAACAGTGAAGGAATAGTGGTTTCAACACAATTTTTCCGAAAAATTACAGGTCGAGATGTAAAAAGCGTCATGCAATGGAAACACGTTATGCAACGTAGAATAGTATCATGTGTCCTACTGGCCCACAAGAAAAGCTGATAGCCTGATACGGCTACGGCGTGCCACAATTTTAAAGAAATTGTTGGCATAGGGGTCACATTGTGCACGGCGTTTAAATTTGGTCAAATGACCGTTTTATCCCTGCCAATATTCAAAATGACTTGTTTTTCAAGGGTTAAATGGTTTTTTTTTTTGCAATAAAAAATATGTTTTGATTAATAATAAAAGTATTGAAAAATAATTCCTCCATCCTACTAAATTTGTTCCACGTATATTAAAAAAACGTTAAGAATTTCCCTTCATCTTCCCAATTCTGCTTTTTTCTGATTTTTTTTAAAAAATTTTGTTTCCATGTTGGCTTTTTGTTTTGATCTCTTTTGGTTCTACAGCTTTTCTAAGTTCAGAGGTTGACTATTTTTATCTTCTGCTTTTTCGATTTGTTGTATTTCTCTATTTGCTATCTTTTCTTGTTCTATGTGTGTTGTTAAGCCATGGATGCAGGGTCCTTCTACAATTCTTCTTCATAGTGCAAGGTTAGAGACCTAGATATCATGCCTGATCTCCTGGTCATCAATCCTCGCCTCATCCCCTCAATCCAAATAAAAGCACAAACAAACACTTATGAGAAATAAGCAAGATACAATAAGAAGAAGGAAGCTAAGGCCCCAAAGGCACGTCAAGTGAGCGTTCCCAACAAAAAGGCAACAAAGATTCTAGAGAGATCCAAGTTGGAGACCAAGATCAGAGAACCCAAGGCAAAAGATGAAGAGGTTGCTCAACAAGGATGAAGGCTAGATAAGCAGAGCCAATTGGATCAGATTGATGGCTTTCGAGTGTGCTCCTGGACGAAAATGGTGCCAGCTCTAGAAAGGAACAAAATTCTGGAATTAGGATTTGTGGAATTAGAATGTAAAAGTGCTACTCCTCGCTTCAATCAGGACCAGACATTTTGTAGAATTAATAGGGGCATAGTTGTCATTTTGCATTGTAAACATTTGCCAATTACAGAAATGGAGAAATAATTTTTGAACAACCTAAAAAAATGTAGAGGAAGATTGCTAGGATGGATGGAGTATATAGTAAAGCAAAAAGGAGAAGATACATATTAACATGTGTTGATGTGTCACACGTTTGACTTGTGTCAACATAACACATGTGTCAGCATTTTATATATCTAATTAACAATAATTGAACTATGAAATAACAAATCATATATTCATATAATTAACTAGTTTTATAATCCATCTAACGTATGAGGAAATTGTTGATATAAAAATGTGTAATGTAATCACGCAATGGACAAAGTGCATAATGTTAAAGGGAACAAAAAAGAAAACAATAGTAATTATCACATCATGTGTGGAGAAAAAGACATTCATATATGAAAATGATCTCCTATGTTTAGAAACATAGCAGCAACATCAAAGTTCTCAATTAAATCAATTTTATAAGGAAAACAATTATCAGTGTCATGAGGAATCATGTCAATAGTATAGTGTATTGATAGGCATATATGTAAGGTGTTTTATTAAAAAATAGGATAGGGGAAAAGAAGTACCATTCATGGGCTGCAATGATTTGGTACACAGAAGCATGAGGTAAAGTGTGAGGACCACATAAGAATGGGGTATCCTTTAGTTTCAACTTGTTATGCGTTAACATTGAAAAGCTCAAAGTGCATTTAGTTTCATAGAAAGAATTGGAAATATGGTTAACATCATGCTTACAGAGAGAAAACAATTTCAAATTCAGTTGTTGATAAGGTGCGGTGATCAGATGGGTAAGAAGGAGAATAGGAATGACCAGGGCCACTACAAAAAAGTGATGAATGTAAGAGAATAAAGAAGTATGTTAAAATCATGGGCAAAGAAGTCGAAGTAGGCATGAGGGCATACACAGAGTTAGATTGAGAAGGCACAATTGGTAGATGAGTTATGTGAAGGTGTCCTTCCTGTGACTGAGAATGAGATGTTTGTATCGTCTAAGTTGGTCTCTGAAACACATAGGAAATGGTTATTATTTTGGAAAGAGGTAACAAATAGGAAATAAGTGGACCTAAAAGGTTTTAGGAGCATACAAGTTGTTTGTTCAGTTGGAATGTAAACGCCTCCTCATCAATGTTGATTATGTGAAACTTCTGCAAGGTGATAAGGGAAGAAAAGTTTTCAAAGTTAAATGAAAAAAGTTCAAACTCAAGAATAAGCTTTTGATTCAATGACTATTGAAACCGCTGCTGAAGTTTTGATGGTCCATCATTCTATAAAATTTGTAAGAGGATGCAAAGATATTATTAAGTATATTGAAGTTGAAGTAGAAGGCAAATATTTAATATTGGTGCGAAATATGTTTTTCAAATAGGTTAACAATAGTGGTCCGATTGTTCGAGTGAACGGAGAACTGAACCCGAAGAGCCAATGAACTTCGCAACAACTGAGTCAAGCATTGTGAAGAAGATGTCGCTTGTGGAGTCAAACACTCAAATGATGACCTTATACCTGTAACGTAAGTTTAGAGGGTCACATCTAACATGGTGTTAGAAATGAAGGAAATAGTGAATATGGAATGGTTGAAATTGAAGGAAGGAGAAATTAATACCGTATGGGTGCTGTGCAATTGAAAATGTTGCATTGATCATAGAAATAAGTTTGCTTAATTGGTTTAACTTTTATGCAACACTTTTTGCAGGCTAAGTACCACCACCCTTTGTCAATAAGCAAGTAAGAAATAGTGGCGCAGACAGTGTAGATATTGTCCTGGGTAAAAATATCGATTCCGGTGTTAAGGACATAGTATGTAAGAAGGACATAGAGTAATGTATCTCACAAATAAGGGCCAACGAGTAAGCAAATCATTCACGTCCACAATGTTTCTCTGGCAGCCATAGATGACCTTAAGTTCAGTTCGTCGATTAGGTATGGTAGGGACATAATTGTGTACAACATCAATCCCACTAGTTGACCTAATAGAAAGAAGTAAAGATTTGTAAGTGAAAATGGAAAATAAGGTATGTAAGGTTGTAGTTAAAGGAAAACAAAGATAAGTAAGTTACGAAGTGTAAAGGGCATACAAGCTCAAGAATTGTTGGACTTTATCGATTTCAATATTAACATAGAATTTAGTAATCGATGTTGAAGCGAGGTTATACTGTCCTACATGTTAAGAAAAAGGATACATGATGAAAGGTTAGTGAAGGAAGAAAATAAGGAAGTGATCGCAGGTTGATATAGTGCATATGCTGACATAACCTAACAGACGTCAAAGTGATAACCAAAATATAAGTCATTTGGGCACCCGTTAATGTATTGAAGTCAACCAAATCAGCTTGATCTCCCACAAAGTTATGTCAATGGTAAAGCCACTACATAATAGCTCCATATGTAAGCAAATATAAAGTAAGAGGAACATAGAGGCACGTTGAACATAAAGTAAATGTAGTATAAGGTAGAAAGGATAATCTCAAATTTTGAAGCGTTATGATACACTTCTTTATTATTATGCCATCAGATCTGATAGTTTCAGTGGTATCATCGATGGCAATGATTTTCCTGATGACATCTATGATTCATGAGAGGGTTATAATTTCTTAGTAAATAGAATGAAAAATTTATGTGTAATTTGATGAGTATAGTAAGTTGTACCACATAACTGAATATTATTAGGGTGGTGTAAATAGACCTACTCAAAAAGTAACGACTCAAACTTGTAAGGGTTAATTTGTGGTACAGGACTAAGAACCAAAGCGATTTTTGTCCATGGATTAAAACGGATAAGATAGTCATTAGTCACTGCCCTATAGCCTTTATCAACCCTCTGATTAGTAAAGTTTAAGATCACATAAACATGCCCTTCTTGAAGTAAGGACTTGAACTTAGCCGCAATAGGCGTAGAAGTCATTGCTTGAATGTGATCATTCTAAGGAAACAAATGAAAGCAAAAGGGGCAATAAAGCGAAGTCGAGTCAGATATGACATGACAAACAACTAGTTGTGCAAACATTTGATTCAATGCTATTGATTTCTATAGAAGTTGAAAGCACAAAAGGAAGAAGTACCTTCTAATTAAGCAATGTCATACCAATGCTATATGACTTTAATGTGATAACATTAATAGCATTCCAAAGACATGTAAGACGGACCCTGATTGTCCATCGATAACTTAGGGGAGTCAAGTGCCTGATTGGTGTGAATTGTGAATTCATTTATGACTGCAGCTAAGAGAGACCAATATAAAATTAAATAACTTGGTACAAATGAGTGAAGAAGAAACAGTAAATGAAGAATGACATGCACTATATATGATAATGTGAAGCTAGAAGGAATGACAATATAAATGTTGGAATACTTTACGGTAGATGATATTTCATGTAACTGAGCTATTACGATCATTTGATTCAAGTAGAACACAAAAACATGAAGGGTTGGTGACACATGGAACAACAGCATACAGTTGACCATGGCTGAAAACTAGCTGTGGGGGATAAGGGCCAACATGGTTGAAAGTTTATCCTTGACTCTTATTTAGTGTCATAGTGTGGCAACGTGCGGGTCGTTTTTTAGAGTCGCCACCAATCGGTTTTCGCTCAGGTCGATTGGATACCTTAAAAATAGTCTGCGGGAGTTCAAAGGTTCGGGAGTACGGTTACGTTAAAACAACTTTGTTAAAACGCCAAAAAATTGGTACCTTAGTTGATTTTAATTTTGTTTTGCTTTGCTTAAAAAAAATATTCAGTTAATGTTCAGAACAGAAATTTTAACTGAATTAGTCGGATGTGGATTTTTTTTAAACTGATATTGGCTTTAAAAAACTTCGGTAAGTAATTTGTATAAAATTTGATAATTCCGAAATATGGACTCTGCCGAGTCAACCGAACACGGATTTTGATGAAATTTTAAATAATTTAATCCATATCGTAAATTCTAATGAATATGGATTTTTATCTTTGTATTTATTTAATTTATTTAATTAAAAGTTTGTATTTTCTCCAAGCCATGAATTCCATCGGATCACCCGGACATGGAGTTTTAATTTAAATTCATAATTTATTAAATTTGTCATAAATTTTTGTGAAATTTGGAAATTTTAATGGCCTTAATAAATAATTTTATTATTATTTTTTTTTTAAAAAAAGAAAATATTATCTTATTTTTGTTTGATAAAATATTTTTTTAAAGTAATCATCTAATCTGTAGATCTAAAAATATATTTTTTAAAACAAAAGTTGATTTTTTGTTGAATCGGTCGATTATGACTTTTTTTTTTTATATTTATTTTGATAAAAGGAACAAGAGGTTAACTTTTTGTTATTAAAAAAATATGTATTTCAAATAATAAAGGATGGGGGATTTGTTGTAATAATAGAAAGAGGGCTTTTGACTAGCCATAAAAAAAAAACAAACAAACAAGGTTAATTATTCACATTGTAAAAAAAATGAAAAGAAAATAAATAAAATATGGGGGCGTTTAACCATCTATGTAAAAATAAAACACAGAAAAAACAAATAAATAAATAAATAAATAAATAAATAAAGTGTAAAAATTAAATGAATAAAGAAATAAATAAAATGCAGAATAATAAATAAAGAAAGTGGAGCGTTTAGCCGTCTACTTAAGAAAATAAAAGTACATAAAGTAAATAAATACCGAAAAGTAAATACATAAAGAAAGTTGGGGTTTAGCCGTCCACAAAAAAATAAAAATGGGTAAAGTAAATAATTGTAAAAAAATGAACAAATAAAGATGGGGCTTTTTGCCATCCACTTAAAAAATAAAAGTGCGATAAAGTAAATAATTGTAGGAAATTAAATAAATAAAGAAAAAGTGGGGCTTTTTGGCCATCCACTTAAAAAAATTGCACAAATTAAATAACATATGCAAATAAATAAACAAATAAAAAGCACATAAAATAAATAAAGGAAAGTTAAAGGACAATAAATAAACAAATATAAATAAAGTGGGGCCTTTTGGCCATCCACTTAAAAAATATAGGAGGTATAACCTTCCATGAAAAATAATAATAATAATAATAGTAATAATAATAATAATAATAATAAAAGTTAGTTGTTAGTAAAGTTAGTGGTTAGTAAAGTTAGTTGTTAGTAATTAGTTATGCAAAAATTAAAAGGTTAGTAACTTGAATGGAATGATAATAATATCAATAATAATAATAATAATAAACATATAAAGATTATTGTTAGTTCTGCAGAAATAATAAAAAAAGGTTAGTGACTTGTATAAATGAAATAGGAAAAAAAAAATTAGAGGATTAAAGAGGAATTGTACCGTAAATTTGAATCGACTTTTAATCGAGGCATAGGATCACGATCGGATTTGGCCTTTGATTTGATATCGCTCAGCGGTGGACGATTGGATTGGTGACGGATGCTGTGCTTATTAAATGATTTTTTTTTGTTATTGTTCTGTAAGGTTTTTAGATGATTATCCAAACCATGGATCTTATCAGACCACCCGGACATGGATATTATAACTTACTGGTTTGCGATTTGGATTTTTGTTATTTAATTTTAATTTTTTTAATATCCAAACCATGGATCTTGCCAGACCACCTGGACATGGATATGATCCGTCTTAGGATTTTATCAAACCTACTAAGAACGGATTTGCAAACATTTAAATATTTCTTAACCAATAATTTGGTACACATTTAATATATTACAAGAATGAAAATTAAACTATTCTAAAATCCAATAAATATACATGAATATACATATCAAATCAAAATCCTATATTGTTCTCCTATGTCAATTCAATGATCAAATTTAATGTAAGGTCAAACCAATATTAATAAAGAAAACAAAGAAAAGTATGAATAATGAAAATCTTGCTGTCGGCGGTTAATCTGTAACATAAAATATATTAGTGACTTAAATGAACAAAACAAAGAAAGCTAAGGACTAAACAAGGATTTTACCAAAAAAAAGTAAAAGAACAGTCTTTGACTTAGTCAAAAACGAAATCTGTTCTTCGTCTTCGTTAGTGGCTGGGAGGTTGCGACCGAGAGAACGATGGCGCAAGGAAGGCGGGATGCGAGGAGGGTGGAGCGGTGGCGTGGGAGGCTGGCAGACCGTCGGACGGGGCAGCGCGACGCAAGGGAAGAGCAGCAGCGCGAGCAGGAGGCTGGGCTGGAGACGCGAGGAAAAGGTGGAGCGGTAGCGCGGGAGAGATGCATGGAGCGGCAGCGCGACGTGAGGGAAGAGCAGCAGCACGAGCAGGAGGCTAGGTGCAAGGCGAGACGGCGAGGGGAGTCACCGGCGGGGGAGCTGGCCGGAGGGATGAGATGACGGAGATGAAGGAGGAGGAGGGAGAGAGAAAATTGAGCTGGAGAGTTCGAGGGAGAGGGAAGAGAGAAGATTGGGAGTCAGAGTTGGGAAGATACAGCTTAGAGAGAGGGAGAGCCTTTCAGGGGGGAGAAAAGAGTGAGCTCTAGAGACCTGGCAGAGAGAAAGAGCAGGTGAGAGGCAAGAGAGGGAGAGAGAGAGATTTTTTTTTTTTAGAGAGAGAGGGGAGTTCCAGAGCCTCTCAGGGGGAGAAGAGAGTGAGCTCAAGAGACTTGGTAGAGAGAGAGAGTAGGTGAGAGGCAAGAGAGGGAGAGAGAGAGATGGAAGGCTCCCCCGAAGCAGAGAGGGAGGAGTAGAGCTTAAGTAGAAAGGGAAGAAGAATCGAGAAAGGATCAGGTGATGCGGTTGAGCCCTTTTGTCTGGTGTGGAAAAAAACGCAAAAGGGGGAAGAGACTTTAACGCTAGCCAGGGGAAGGCTCAGCCGGGGGGAGGAGTTATCTCATTTTTCATTTTTTATAACTAATTTAACTTAATTTTAATTTAATTAATTAGTCAGTTAATAATAATTTTTTTTTCTTTTCTTTCTTCTTTTTTTTTTAAATAAATTTTTAATTAGTTAGCTAAATAATAATAAATAATTTTTTTAATTTAATTTTTTTTAATAATAATAATAATAATTAAAGAATTTTTTACGGGTCGGATGAAATTGGGTGTCAACAGCTGCCCCCCTTTGCATGCTTCATGGAACATGATGTATGCAAAAGTCGTTACCAAATTTCGTCTGACTTAGCTAGGCATTGAGAACCTTCTCGCTGCCTAAATCTCTAAGGAGAAAAACCTTTTCCTCCTCCTTTTTGAGGTTAAGGAACTCTCCTTAGAACCTCGGCGATAGGAGCCGTCCTATCGTTGAAGGAAATTTGATTGATTGGTTTCGAGGCAAAGGTTCCATTCTTAAAACCTCGACGATAGGAACAGTCCTACCGTTGAAAGAAAATTGATTGATTTCGAGGCAAAGGTTCCATCCTTAGAACCTCGGCGATAGGAGCAGTCCTACCATTGAAAGAAAATTGATTGTTTTCGAGGCAAAGGTTCCATCCTTAGAACCTCGGCGATAGGAGCAGTCCTACCGTTGAATGAAAATTGATTAATTTTGGTTTGAGGTTAAGGAACTCTCCTTAGAACCTCTGCGATAAGAACTCTCTTATCGTTGAAGAAAAATTGATGATTGATTGTTTGAGGTTTAAGGAACTCTCCTTAGAACCTCGACGATAGAAACTTTCCTATCGTTGAAAGTTTGAGGTTAAGGGCCCTACCTTAAAACCTCTGCGATAAGAACTCTCTTATCGTTTGAAGAAAAATTGATGATTGATTGTTTGAGGTTTAAGGAACTCTCCTTAGAACCTCGACGATAGGAACTCTCCTATCGTTGAAAGTTTGAGGTTAAGGGCCCTACCTCAGAACCTCTGCGCTAAGAACTCTCCTATCGTTGAAGAAAAATTGATGATTGATTGTTTGAGGTTTAAGGAACTCTCATTAGAACCTCGACGATAAGAACTCTCCTATCGTTGAAAGTTTGAGGTTAAGGGCTCTACCTTAGAACCTCTGCGATAAGAACTCTCTTATTGTTAAAGAAAAATTGATGATTGATTGCTTGAGGTTTAAGGAACTCTCCTTGGAACCTCGACAATAGGAACTCTCATATCGTTGAAGAAAAATTGATTGATTGAAATTGAGGCTAAGGGCCCTACCTTAGAACCTCTGCGATAGGAACCTTCCTATCGTTGAAGAGAAATTGATTGATTGATGGTTTGAGGTTAAAGAACTCTCCTTAGAACCTCGGCGATAGGAACTCTCCTATCGTTGATAGTTTGAGGTTAAGGAACTCTCCTTAGAACCTCGGTGATAGGAACTCTCCTATCATTGAAAGTTTGAGGTTAAGGAACTTTCCTTAGAACCTCGGCGATAGGATCTCTCCTATCGTTGAAAGTTTGAGGTTAAGGGCCCTACCTTAGAACCTCTGTGATAAGAGCTCTCTTATCGTTGAAGAAAAATTGATGATTGATTGTTTGATGTTTAAGGAACTTTCCTTAGAACCTCGACGATAGGAACTCTCCTATCGTTGAAAGTTTGAGGTTAAGGGCCCTACCTTAGAACCTCTACGATAAGAACTCTCTTATCGTTGAAGAAAAATTGATGATTGATTGTTTGAGGTTTAAGGAACTCTCCTTGGAACCTCGACGATAGGAACTCTCCTATCGTTGAAAGTTTGAGGTTAAGGGCCCTACCTTAGAACCTCTGCGATAAGAACTCTCTTATCATTGAAGAAAAATTGATGATTGATATTGATGTTTAAGGAACTCTCCTTAGAACCTCGACGATAGGAACTCTCCTATCGTTGAAAGTTTGAGGTTAAGGGCCCTACCTTAGAACCTCTGCGATAAGAACTTTCTTATCGTTGAAGAAAAATTGATGATTGATTGTTTGAGGTTTAAGGAACTCTCCTTAGAACCTCGAAGATAGGAACTCTCCAATCGTTGAAAGTTTGAGATTAAGGGCCTTACCTTAGAACCTCTGCGATAAGAACTCTCTTATCGTTAAAGAAAAATTGATGATTGATTGTTTGAGGTTTAAGGAACTCTCCTTAGAATCTCGACGATAGGAACTCTCCTATCGTTGAAAGTTTGAGGTTAAGGGCCATACCTTAGAACCTCTGCGATAAGAACTCTCTTATCGTTAAGGAAAAATTGATGATTGATTGTTTGAGGTTTAAGGAACTCTCCTTAGAACCTCGAAGATAGGAACTCTCCTATCGTTGAAAGTTTGAGGTTAAGGGCTTTACCTTAGAACCTCTGTGATAAGAACTCTCTTATCATTGAAGAAAAATTGATAACTGATTGTTTGAGGTTTTAGGAACTCTCCTTAGAACCTCGACGATAGGAACTCTCCTATCGTTGAATGAAAATTGATTGATTTTGAGGCTAAGGAGCTTTCCTTAGGACCTCGAGCGAAATTTATATGAAAGCAATTGAAATTGGAATAATTTTCTTTGAAAGTGTGGATCTTCATAATAGGCGAGTGCAAAAATTTAGACTTCGATAAGATGAGTGAATCTTGATGATGACAATAACACTGACAAATTATGTAAAGGGAACGGATGTTTGGAATCAATATCTAAGGTTTCATCTAATATTTTCTTCAGTAAATATAGATTCCCTTGTGAGATATGTCATCCAAATAAGGTTGAAGCTTAACTACCCTAAAATGTCATGCCTAGTAGACCTAATAGGATGCATCTCAAGAGCAATAAAAATTAATCTTTACTCAGCCATTCCAACCTAAAGCCATTGTCCTATGGTTTTAATATCAGCATGAATGAAACTATTTTATAAGATAAAGAAATTCCCTGAAAAGAAAAACTGAAATACGAAAGAAAATGCTGATAATAAAACTAAAGGACAAGAAAAATGGATCGGATCGCTTCTTCTTCCACAATACTTCAACAGGGTGAGTAGAGGACAATTATGGGATCAAACTGGTCGGGAAAGACTGTCGTGTCCAGTCTATCTGAATCATTGCTGGATCTGGTTCAGGAACAAAAGCTTGCATTTTATCTAGCAATTCTTCAGCAGTTGTTGCGGATATTATGATTCGTCGTGCCACTCTTGATATAAAATTCTTCTGCATAGCATAATCCACAAAAGCTATCAGACCTGTAAAGAAATTGTTAACATTCAACAGCCCAATGGGTTTCTTATGCAAATTAAGTTGGGCCATGGAAGCAATTTGAAAGACTTCTCCCAATGTGCCAAAACCACCTGGTAGAGCAATAATAGCATCAGCATTTAAAAGCATTTGTAACACACGCTCTTGCAAATTTTTAACCACTAATTCTTCTCCAATCGTGCCCCCAGAAACAAATTTCAAAGGTCCAGGGATGATGCCCAAAACTTGACTTCCTCCTAAAGATGCTGTTGATGCTACACCTCCCATTAATCCGACACTACCTCCTCCATAAACTAAATGTATTTTTTCGCTCAGCTAATACTCTACCAAAATGGTTGGCTGCCTTTAAATACTCTTCATCTTTTCCAGGAAAAGCCCTAGAAAATACACAAATACTTCGGGATTTATGAGTTGGGGTTTTCTCCATTCCTATCCTTAACCTTGTGAGAAATGAAGAAATGATGATGTATTTATAGAGGTAAAAGGATAATGCAATAATCACATCTATAAGAGTAGGTGCACTATTGTCGGAAAAGGAGGAAAATTTTCAAAAGTGGCAGCTAGCATAAACAGTAGTCATGACTGTAGCTCACGTCAGGAATGGGTACATTATTGTCAAAAGGGGAGGAAGGTTTCGAAAATGACTGCTATCATGTACAGTAGTCATGACTGTGGCTCGCGTCAGGAGCAAGTACATTATTGTTGGAAGAGAAGGAAAATTTTCAAAAGCGACAGCTAGCATGTACAGTAGTCGTTACTTTGGTTCACGTCTTCCACTAGCTTTACGTCCAGTAACGGCTTCAATGCCTTATATGAATTGGCAATTTGCATCCCTTCCAGTTTTCTTACAGACTGGCAAACAGGGTCGTTTAAAGTCAAATTTCTAAAACTGTAACGATCTCGTTCTTTTTGGAAAGTCATCCATAAACCGACAATCTCAAATTGTACCATTCCACAAGAGTGCGCTTCAAGAGTCTCTCGGATATCCTCCAGAGATTCCTTATGCAGGCCATTCTTAATGAATTTTCTTCTATCTTCATGATTTCTAGTGATTATCCCTGAAGAACGACATTTAGTGCTGCAAATCCACCATCCACAATTATGACAGACGCCTAGCCTCCTTGCTCTTCTCTTTTTGGCATAAGCGCTTTTACCAAAGCCGGGCATACGGGGGAAGAATGCATCTAGAACTTCACCAGCCGACCGAACCTTAGCTTCAATTAGCCACCGCACATTATCAGGAATGCCTTTGTGCATAAATACTCTAAATCGTTCACATCTAGCTTGATAAATCTTTTTAAGAACATTTATTGGGAGGGAAGGAAAATACTTTCGTAGGGCGGAAAGAGAAGACTCCATTGATGAATGAGGCATTTAAGAGAAAAAAAGGAAGAAATTGGTGATTGTAAGAAACAGAAATAACTGACTTTGAGAGTCACAGAGTATCGTATCCAAAAAGAAGAACACGCATTTATAGCGATGAAAGGATAACGTGTTTATTACCCTTACAGAAGCCAGTACATTATTGTCAAAAGAAAAGACAAATGACAGCTTATATGTACAGTAATTGTGACTGTGGCTCACATCTTCCACTGGTTTTACGTCCCGTAACGGCTTCTATAAGTCGGGGATTTACTTCCCATCCAGTTTTCTTACAAACTGGCAAACAGGGTCGTTTAAAGTCAGATTCCTAAGACTGTAACGGTCTCATTCTTTATGGTAAGTCCTCCATAAACCGATAATTTCACCTAGCACTTTTCCACAAGAATGCGTTTCAAAAGTATCTCGGATATCCTCCAGAGATTCCTTACGCAGGCCATTCTTAATGAATTTTCTTTTATCTTCACGATTTCTGGAGATGTATCCTAAAGAGCGACATTTAGTATCACAATTCCATCGCCCACATTTATAACACACGCCTAGCATCTTCGCTCTTCGCCTTTTGGCATAACGGCTTTTACCTAAACCGGGCATGCGGGGCATAAATGCATCTGGAACTTCACCAGCCGAACGGACCTTAGCTTCAATTAACCACCGCACATCGTCAGGAATGCCTTTGTGTATAAAAACTCTGATTCTTTCACATCTAGCTTGGTAGACTTTTTTAAGAACATTTGTTGGGAGGGAAGGAAAGTACTTTCGCAGGGCAGAAAGAGTAGAATTCATTGATAAAAGAAGAATTTGAGAGAAGAGATGAAGAAATCAGTTATTGTAGGAAACTGAAATAACCGACTATGAGAGTCACGGAGTACCGTATCCGCTACTTAACCGGAAAGAAGAACACGCATTTATAGCGATGAAAGGATAACGTGTTAATTACGCTTACGGGAGCAAGTACATTATTGTCAAAAGAAAAATGTAAATTTTCAAATATGACAAATTGTATGTACAGTGATTGTGACTGTGGCTCACATCTTCCACTGGTTTTACGTCCAGTAACGGCTTCAACGCCTTCTATGAGTCGGGGATTTGCTTCCCATCCAGTTTTCTTACAAACTGGCAAACAGGGTCTTTTAAAGTCAGATTCCCGGGACTGTAACGCTCTCGTTCTTCATGAAAAATACTCCATAAACCAAGAAGTTTGCATTGCACTGATCCACAAGAATGCATCTCAAGAGTCAATCGGATATCATCCAACGAATCCTTACTCAGACCATTCTTGATGAATCGTATTTTATCTTCTCGATTATCGGAGATCATTCCTAAATAACGACATTTAGTATTACAAGTCCATCGACCACATTTATGACAGACTTGTAACATTTTTGCTCTTCGCTTTTTGGCATAAGAGCTTTTGCCTATGCCAGGCATGTGAGACGTAAATGCATCTAGGGCTTCGCCTGCCAGATGAACCTTAGCTTCGATTAACCACCGTACATCTTCAGGGATTCCTTTGTGCATCAAAACTCTTAATCGTTCACAGCGAATTCGGTAGATCTTTTTGAGAATGTTCATTGGGAGAGAAGGAAAATATTTTCGCAATGGAGAAAGAATAGGATCCATTTTCTAGCGGGAAGTAAAAGAAAGAAGGGAGGAAGGAATCAGTTATTATGGGCAACTGAGAGAACCGACTTGAGAGTCACGGAGTACCGTATCCGCCACTTAACCGGAAAAATGGAGCCAACTTTTTGACAATATTTCTTATCTTTGATATTCCGTTGAGCTAACGTTGATCCTGTCCTTGTGCATGAAGCCTCGATTATCGAATCCATTGTCAGCTTTTGACAAATTGTCAACGACAATATTTCTTGACATCTGCCTTATCCTTGACCATAGCTATCTCTTATCGTCGATCCTGTCATTCCAGGTGTAGCCTCGATTATTGAATCCATTACCAGCTTTTGACAAAATGTCAACGACAATATTTCTTGACATCTGCCTTATCTTGGCCATAGCTATCTCTTATCGTCGATCCTGTCGTTCCAGGTGTAGCCTCGATTATTGATTCCATTAAGAAGCTTTTGACAAATTGTCAACGACAATATTTCTTGACATCTGCCTTATCCTTGGCTATAGTTATCTCGTATCTTGGATACTACTAGCTGACGTCAATCCTGTCCTTGCAGGTGTAGTCTCGATTATTGAATCGATTGCCATGCTTTTGACATATTGTCTGCCTTATCCTTGAATTCCTGATGCGGGTTGGTCCAGCGTATTAGCTATGCATCCAGTGATAGACTGGTAAGAGCTGATGTCATTGAGATCTTAGCTTATACTGCTGTAACTGTGTCGTGAATGTGCTTCCTGTTTGGTCCCTGTTATGCAAAGGCCGTGTATGCATGATGTGAAATGCATGAATGCAGAGCATGTAGAACTGATGTTTTTTTTTTCTTTTTATGGATCTAGTTTTTCATGTCTTTGCTTTACTGGATCTTCTTTGTGATTGCCTTCTTGGACTATCATTGAATCTCTTTATGCTTCCTAGCTCTTGTCCATTGCCTCAAAAGCTCAACTCTTTTCAAAATCCCCTTTCCTTGACTTGTTCTTGAATTTTGGCCTCAATTTTTTTAATGTTCGCCCGCCTCATACTTTATGCCTCTCTGGATAATTGTCCCTATTGAAATATTCGTGAGTATGGTTCCTTCTTGCTGACGTGAACATGCTAAGACTTCTGAAACGATCATCCAGGCAACTACCAAGGCTATCTCCCGAAGATTTGTTACTCATTCTTCTTTGTTAGCCTATGTTCTGTGCCGTTCACAAAGCAGGACCTCAATCTTACCTGTTTTAATTCACAAAGCTTATCAAAGTAATCTACGGTCTTTACTTTTTCTGAGTTTTAAATATTACTATTCTTCCTACAAATGTCGCAATTTATTGCACACTTAAGGCTAGTAGGAATGTGAGATTTGAAGGAAAAGAACTGGATAGAAATGACTTCATCATTTTTTTTTTTGAACAAGGGAATATAAAAGTTGAACGTGAAAAACAAAGGAAAGCTAAAGAGAATTGGCTTTTTATTTATGGGTAAGAGAATATAAAAGTCTTGGGTACAGATGCATAACAATGAAAGTGTGAGGGAAGAACGCTCTCTTTGACAACTTTGATCAAATAGACTTTGGTAACCCTGTATCCACTTCTTCCCTTCTGTCCGAAAATTTCTTCATTATGCAAAGTATTTCTTTACTGAATCTGAATTTACTGGCTTTGGTAACTCTTGTCCATCCATTTCTGTCAGAATTAGAGCCCCTCCTGAAAATGCTTTCTTCACGACATATGGCCCATCATAATTTGGTGTCCATTTTCCTCTAGAATCATGCTGAATGGGTAGAATTTTCTTGAGCACTATGTCACCCTCGTGAAATTGCCATGGGCGAACCTTTTTATTGTAAGCACGAATCATCCTCCTTTGATAAAGCTGCCCATGGCAGAAGGCTATCCTTCTTCTTTCATCAATTAGGTTTAATTGCTCGTATCTAGCCTTGACCCATTCTGCTTCTCTTAATTGAGTATCCATTAGTACCCTTAATGAAGGAATTTCAACTTTAATGGGCAATACTGCCTCCATACCATATACCAGAGAAAAAGGTGTTGCTCCAGTAGAAGTACGGGTAGAAGTTCTATAAGCATGTAGTGCAAAAGGTAACATCTCATGCCAGTCCTTGTAAGTGACGATCATCTTTTCAATAATTCTCTTGATATTTTTATTGGCCGCTTCTACTGCACCATTCATCATCGGTCGATAAGGTGCCGAATTGAGATGCTTGATCTTGAACTGTTAGCACAAAGTCTGCATCATTGCATTGTTCAAGTTCGTGGCATTGTCTGAGATGATACACTCTGGCAGCCCATAACGACAAATGATTTCTTTCTTAATGAACCGGCATACCACCTTTTGAGTTACATTTGCATAAGACACAGCTTCTACCCATTTAGTGAAGTAGTCTATTGCCACTAGGATGAATTTGTGACCATTAGAAGCTTTGGGGGTAATGGCTCCAATGACATCAATTCCCCACCTGGCAAAAGGCCAAGGTATTGCTGTTACATTAAGAGGAGCAGGTGGAGCCTGGATCTTGTTGGCATATATTTGACATTTGTGACATTTTCTTACGTGATTGATGCAATCACTTTCCAATGTGAGCCAATAGTAGCCAGCCCTCATTATTTGTCTTGCCATGGTATGACCACTAGTGTGTGCTCCACACATTCCAGAATGAATTTCTTCCATGATCTTTCGTGCTTCATGAGCATCTACACAACGAAGTAGCATCGAGTCTGGGGTTTTCCTATAAAGTATGTCTAGGTTCAAAAGAAAACCCATTGACAGTCTTCGTAGAAATTTCTTGTCATTTTCTGATGCTTCTGGTGGATATACTCGTTCTTGGAGGTATTTCTTGATATCATGATACCAAGGTTTCCCATCCAATTCTTCTTCGATGCTCATGCAATAAGCTGGGGAATCTATTATTTTCATTTCGAACACAGGAGTATGCTCAGGGTCGCTTATCTTGTACATAGCAGCTAAAGTAGCTAAAGCGTCCGGAACAAGATTATCTTCCCTTGGAAGATGATGGAAGCTTATACTGTTAAATTTTTGAGCCAAGTCTAGTATGAGCTTTTGGTAAGGGATCCATTTTGAATCCCTTGTCTCCCATTCTCCATTGATTTGATATATGACTAATGCGGAATCCCCATAAACTCGGAGATCTCGTACTTTCAATTCCAGTGCCATTTGGAGTCCCAACACACACGCCTCATATTCTACTATATTGTTGGTACAAGGAAATGTAATTTTTGCTGTGAGGGGAAACTGCTCTCTGCTTGGAGAGATGAGTATAGCTCCAATCCCTTGTCCCAAAGCATTAGATGCTCCATCGAATGCCATTTTCCATGTTTCATCATCCTCAGAGACTTCCTGTTCTATCGTCATTATATCTCCATCAGGAAACTCCATTTTCATTGGCTCATAATCATCCAATGCTCTATCAGCCAGATATTCAGCAATCACACTCCCTTTTACAGCCTTTTGGGTGACATACTGTACGTCGTATTCAGACAACAGCATTTGCCATTTTGCGATCCTGCTTGATAAAGCTGGTTTCTCAAAAATGTACTTAATGGGATCAGTCTTGGAGATCAGCAATGTGGTGTTGTTGAGCATGTAGTGTCGTAGTCAGTGTGCTACCCATGCAAGGGCACAATAGGACTTTTCTACTATTGAGTATTTCGCTTCATATGTGGTAAGCTTCTTGCTCAAATAGTAAATTGCATGCTCTTTCTTGCCTGTCTCATCACGTTGACCCAATACGGATCCTAATGAAGAATCATGTATGGATAAATATAGAATCAACGGTTCTCCAGATCGGGGTAGTAGCAAGACTGGTCGATTTGATAGATATTGCTTGATTTTCTCGAATGCTTTTTGGCATTCGTTATTCCACTTGATCGGATTGTTCTTCTTTAATGATTTGAAAAGAGGTTCACACTTGGACGTCAATTGTGAAATGAACCTTGCTATGAAGTTGATTCTGCCCAGAAAACTTCTTACTTGTTTTGGAGTTTTCGGGGGTTGCATTTCTTGTATCGCTTTGACTTTACTCGGGCCAACTCAAATCCCATCTTTGCTTACCATGAAACCCAATAACTTTCCTGAAGAGGCTCCGAAAGTACATTTGGCAGGATTCAACTTTAGTTGATATTTGCGAAGTCTATCGAATAGTTTTCTTATCACTTTTAAATGCCCCCCAGCAGTGAAAGTTTTGGCGATCATGTCGTCTACATATACTTCAATTTCTTTATGCATCATGTCATGGAATAATGCGACCATGGCTCTTTGATATGTAGCACCAGCATTCTTTAACCCAAAAGGCATCACCTTATAATAGAAGGTACCCCAAAGGGTAATAAAAGCAGTTTTTATCATATCATCTGGATCAAGTTTGATTTGATTGTACCCAGAAAAGCCATCAATGAAGGAAAAGTAGGAGTTTCCTGCGGTATTATCCACCAACGTATCGATGTGAGGAAGTGGGAAGTTATCTTTAGGACTGGCCTCGTTCAAGGGTCGATAGTCCTAACAAACTCTTAGTTTCCCACTTTCTTTCTTTTCAACTAGAACAATGTTGACTACCCATTCTGTATATTCAGCGACCCTAAGGAATCCTGCATCCCATAGCTTTCGAATCTCATCTTTTACTCTCAAAATTAGATCCGGCTTTAATCTTTGTAACTTCTGTCTGACAGGCTTCACCCCAGGCTTCAAGGGTATTTTGTGTAGCACTATGTCTGAGCTTAAGCCGGGCATATCTTGGTATGACCAAGCAAATACATCCACATATTCCTTCAATAAGTGGACTAATTCTTCTTTGTCTTCAGGAGGAAATAGAGTGCCAATCTTGACTTCTTTTACATCCTGACTGTCTCCCAAGTTGAATGCCTCAGTTGGTTCCTGACTTGTTGCTCTTTCTTTTTCATCTCGCTCGATCATTTTTAATAGCTCAGGAGATATTTGAAGGTCTTCGTCATCCGAGTCGGTAGTGTTTACAGGATTATCAAAGTTCATTCTTTCATTGTCATCAAAGAGAGTTTCAGGTCTGCATTAACCAGAAAGAAAAGAGAGAGAAGAGAAAATGGCAAGAATGAAATGGATGCAAACTGGTACTTTATTTATAATGTGCATAAATCACAACTTTATTGGAATGAAAAGCAATAACTATTGATTGAACCTTTCTTTAGGAGGTTTTTACTATTAAATTACTTTGAAAAGCTCTCGATTATAACGGGCAGTTCTATCGCCTCCCAATTGTTCAACACATCCCGTGGGCTACAGGGTTGAACGAGCTCCTCATCTTCAGGTGAATCACTGATTATTGCCTGAATAGAAAGACATATTGCGGTACCAAGTTAAGGATATTGTGGCACCAAGTTATGGTTATTGTGGTACCAAGTTAAGGTTATAGTGGTACCAATTTAAGGTTATCGTGGTAAGCAGAATGTCTTCTTCAGCAAAGACTGTGATTAACTTTCCTTCAATAATGAATTTCATTTTTTGGTGTAACGAAGAAGGAATTGCTCCAGCCATATGGATCCATGGTCTTCCCAACAGACAAGTATAAGAAGGATTAATATCCATAACTTGAAATGTGATGTGGAAGACACAAGGGCCAATCCCTATTGGCAGCTCTATTTCTCCAACAACATCTCTCTTCGTCCCATTAAACGCTCGAACGACGATATGACAGTTGTTGAGGGATGATGTGTCGATACCAAGCTTGTGTCAGGTTTCAAGTGGCATTACATTTAGAGCTGACCCATTATCAATAAGAATTCTAGCCATAATTCGATCTTTGTATTTAACCGAAATATGTAGAGCCTTAGAGTGACCCCTTCCTTCTGCCGGTATCTCATCGTCAGTGAATGTGACGAGATTTTGTGCCGTGATGTTGTTGACGAGGTGGTCAAAATTATTCACGGAAATATCTTGCTCAACATAGGCTTTATTCAAGACTTTGAGAAGGGCTTCTCGATGAGCATCAGAGCTTAAAAGTAATGAAAGTATGGAAATCTTTGCTGGCAGGCGGTTTAACTGCTCAACGATGCTGTACTCACTTTGCTTTATGAGTTTGAGAAACTCAGTAGCTTGTTCATCTGTTACTGCCCGAGGCGTCTCTTGCTCTTTGGATGTATTTGTATCAAGAGGTCCATTTGTTGGATCTGTAACATTCTTATCTTGTTGGAGCTTGTTCATTTGCTCCGGAGAATAACACCGACCACTCCTAGTCATGCTCCCAACTTCTAACGGAGTTGATGTGATGTTAGAAGTGTAATCATAGCTCCATGAAATAGTTTTGTCTGATTTGTAGGGAAATGGCCTCGGGACTTGAATTCTTAAAGGCTTAAGAGCAGGTTTTGAAATTGGTATGACTGGTGGTCTTGGCATAGCGTTGACTTCTTGTTCTTTAATGATCACATTTACATCATCATCTTTATCTGAGATAAAAATGATGAGTTGGGATGAGTCTATGAGTCTTTGTAAATTCTCACGGAATTCTGAGCATTCCTGGATAGAATGACTCTTACTGTCATGAAAATCGCACCATTCCTCATCCTCGACTTCTTCATGTCCAAAAAAAGGCTTTCCCATGATGATCCCTTCTTTCACAAGGCATGAATGTACATGCTTAAGAGGGGTTATGATATCGTTGACTGACTTCTTTATCAGTCGGTGTTCTTCTATCATATTGACTGGTTTTGCTTGATGGGGCGGCAATGGATTGTGAGTGACATTTGGTTCATCAGAAAAGTCCAACCACTTTGACTCTATTAATTGTTGGACTATGCGTTTCAAAGCTATGCAATTCTCTAGGCCATGACCCACTGTGCCATCATGATATGGGCAAGTTACGTTGGGGTCATACCACCTTGGATATGGGGGTTCCAATGGCCTTGTAGGAATTGGGCGGATAAGTTGACTTTCAATGAGTTTTGGATACAACTCAGTGTAAGTCATGGGAATTGGCGCAAAAACTTCCCTTGGTCTTTGTGCAGGTACTGGAGGAGTCGGAACAGGTGGCCGTAACTGATTAGGTCTGTTGAGAAGATAATTATTGGGCCTATTAGGAGGATAATTATTAGGCATATTGGCAGAATAGGATAGGCGAGGCCCGGTAGCCACAGTACCCACGAGGGGAATCCCTCTTCCGCGTCCTATTTGTTGTACTTCCTCATCCTTTCTTCTAGATGGTCCTCCTCTTTTCATAGGATAATTAAAGGACTCCACAATCTTCCCAGTCCTAATCCCATGCTCGATCCTTTCTCCAGACATGACAACGTCGGAGAAATTAGTTGCCGAATTGCCAATGAGCTTGTCATAATATGGGTACTTCAGTGTCTGAACAAATAAAGTAACCATTTCTCTCTCTGTCATGGGTGGCTGAACTTGTGCGGCTGAACTTGTGCGGCTAAGTCCCTCCACCTTTGAGCATATTCCTTGAAGGTTTCTTGCTTTTTCCTCTCCATATTCTGGAGAGTTTGGCGATCCGGGGCCAAGTCCATAACATGTTTGTAATTGCTGATAAAGGCCTAAGCAAGATCATTCCATGTTTTAATGTTTCTTGGACCTTGACTTAGATACCACTGTAGTGCTAACTTCGTACGGCTCTCTTGAAAAAGTGCTATCCACACTTTCTCGTCTTTTGTGAGTGGTTGTAGTCTTCTTAGAAACAACGTGATGTGAATGATAGGATCACTCGTTCCATCATATTTTACAAAGTCTGGCACCTTAAAGTCTGAAGGGATTACGACATCTGGTACCAAACAGAGGTCATTCACTGAGAGAGATCCGAATATAGTGCCTCCTTCAATGGCCCGAAGTCTCTTCTCTATTGTTTCGAACTTTTGAGATTCTCCTTCTTCCTTTGGTAATGTCTTCTTCTCTTCATGTATAGTGTCTTGTTTCAGGTGAATGCTAGCGGACGGACCTGGTTCCGGAAACAGATTTTCTTGAACTGAGATCCATTGTGGGGTGAATCCCGGAGGATAAGCAGGATCTTGTGCTTCTTTAATCGGAACTTGAGTTGCTTTCCCCTTGATTAGCTCCATCAATTGTCTCATTTGTTCTGCCATACTTTCTATCTTGGAGTCCATCTCTATAAGACGTCCTTCGGCTTGTTCTGCCATTAATCTTGTTTGGAGCCGAGTTGAATATCGGTGTTGAGGTCCAATTTTACCTTTTTAAAGTAAGATTTATTCTGTTAGACTCTACATGTATGTGATTGATGCAATGGATGCATGCATGAATATTGTAAGTACTTGGTGAAAGAAGAATTATAGTGGAACTTCTCAATTACATTCACAAAAGGATTGTTTCTTAGAAGAAACGGCCCAAAGTACAATATTACTTTCTGGCTTTAGAAATGAACTCCATCATTTTTTGAACAGTTAATGATGGAGTAGGACAGCTCAGTTCTTCTAGTTCTTTAGCTTCTTCGCCCATTTGCTGGCCTTGCTCTATAACTTTCCTTACTTCTACCAAAAATACTTGTAGTTGATCTTGAAAAAATCTGTATTGATCTTCCCAATATCTTGCTCTCATCTCTTTTTGATCAGTTTCCTCAACTAATTGGGAGATGACTTGTTTTTGGCATTCAATTTTCTCTTCAAGGAGTTGTGTTTTGTGACCGAGCTGTTGCATGTCGAGGAGCATTCTCTTGTTCTTTTCCTTTTCTTCCTCTAATTCTTTTTCAAGCTCTCTTTTTGCCAGTTTTCTGTGAACTTCTTCGGGTAGCACTATTCCTTCTTTTCGGTTATTTCTCCATTCATAATAAGCAGTGGGAGAAATAATAGGTCCTGACTTCAATATGAATAGTCTTTTCCATGCGACTGAGATACCCATTGCGAACTTATTTGAATTTGGATCTTCATGTGAAAATTCCAACTTACTCAGGTTGTGCGTCATGGGTATAAACTGCATGGACCCAAATTGTTTTCGTAGTTGAGCTGGGGCATAACTTGTTCCTCCCCATATACCTAGGAGAGGAACCCACGGGCAATTGCCGCAACGGTAGACAACGTGGGTGGAGGTGGACCAGGGGGCTCTCCATTCAAATTGTAATTCAGTGATGTGCTTAAAATAATCCACCCATGCTTCCTTACTGTCATGGTGAGTGCACTCACTTTTCAAGAAGGCTTCGATTGGGATGAAGTCCTTTGAAAAGCGATTTCCGAAGTGTTGTTTATCACAAGGAAGGTGGCTTTTGATCCAGACGTTGAGAAGGTGAGAACATCTCATGAATTTGCCCCCTCTTTGGCGACAGAAGTTTAATGCCCTGATAGTTTCACATAGAATAACTGAAGTTGGATTCACTTGAGCGTTGCAAACTTGCTCAAATAATGTGATGACGTCTCCTTCAATGAATCCGATAATTCTTGGGAAGATTATCAGGCCATATATTGCCAAGGCGAAAAGCTTACGTCTTTGATCCTTCTGAAGGAGAACGTGGCTTAATTGCTTTAAATTGTTCCAACTAATAAATTTCCGACATCCTTTTGTTGCAAACTTGGCTTGAAGACTGGAAGCTGGCACGTCCAGTAATTTCGCCAGGGCTCGATGAGGCTCCGTTCTTCTGTCATGTTGATACATCTCGATTGGATAGTCAGAGGACCAACCCAAGAGGTTACTGTATTCTTCTATGGTTGGAACTAGATCCATCTTGTCGAAACAAAAGCACCGATAAAATGGATCCTAGAACTGTATTAGAGCCTGGGCAAGTGATGCATCGACGGTGACTTTTAGTAAGCGAGGGATGTGACCATACTTTGCTGTGAATGCTTCCCGATCTGCAGAACTCCAACTATTCCACACTCGTAATAATTCAATGATGTCGTTCTGATTTATCCGGACCGATACCTGGTCCTTGAGCTGTACGTGAGAGTGGAGCGTCAAAGAATCTCCATTAATCTTTTGGGCCATTTCGGAGTATTCCATAGCCTCGGGCTGAGTTTCTATTATCGTGTCATTCCATGACCCATTAACAACCGTGGGAAGGTAATCGAGAACATCCGTGATAGTAATTCTTTCACCAAATACTTATCTTTAATGATGAAATGTATATGCCGGAAAAATAAGGAAAAACAGAGTTAGTAAAAAGGTAATACATAGGATCATACAAACATATAGATAAAAGAAAGCCTATGGTAATTGGAACCGAAATATAGAAGTTTCTTAATGGCCGGTTCTATGGTAGAGTAAGGAATTCTATATGCAGAATGTGGTTTATCAAAAAGGCAAAGGATAGTTCCCGAATCCCGTCACTAAATTATAGTGACGGCCCAATTCCTTACCCTCTAGGGTTTATGTAAGGAAATGATTAATTCGAGTCATAGCTTTTCGTGGGCCCATGCAGAGACTAATCGTCTCAGAAGGCAATACACTACTTTGCTACTTTGAAACCGGTGAAGGCTTGGAGACCATGGCCTCACAAGGACAACAACACCAATTCCGCTTAGAAAGAGCATGTTCGATTTGAGGAAGCTCGGGTATAGAGCTTCATATCGTGAATGCATTATGCATGTTTACCTAAGTAAATATAACATATAAATCCACATAAATATAAGCAAAGTAAATCAAAACCAAACAACTTCTAGGCTTGACTCACTAACGTCGAGTGTCCCCAGCGGAGTCGCCAAGCTGTGGCAACGTGCGGGTCGTTTTCGGGAGTCGCCACCAATCGGTTTTCACTCAAGTCGATTGGATACCTTAAAAATAGTCTACGAAAGTTCAAAGGTTCGGGAGTACAGTTACGTTAAAACAACTTTGTTAAAACGCCCAAAAATTGGTACCTTCGTTGATTTTAATTTTATTTTGCTTTGCTTAAAAAAAATATTCAGTTAATGTTCAGAACATAAATTTTAACTGAATTAGTCGGATGTGGATTTTTTTTAAACTGATATTGGCTTTAAAAAACTTCGGTAATTAATTTGTATAAAATTTGATAATTTCGAACCATGGACTCTGCCGAGTCACCCGGACATGGATTTTGATGAAATTTTAAATAATTTAATCCATATCGTAAATTCTAATGAATATGGATTTTTATCTTTGTATTTATTTAATTTATTTAATTAAAAGTTTGTATTTTCTCCAAGCCATGAATCCCATCGGATCACCCGGACATGGAGTTTTAATTTAAATTCATAATTTATTAAATTTGTCATAATTTTTTGTGAAATTTGGAAATTTTAATGGCCTTAATAAATAATTTTTATTATTATTTATTATTATTATTTTTTTTAAAAAAAAGAAAATATTATCTTATTTTTGTTTGATAAAATATTTTTTTAAAGTAATCATCTAATCTGTAGATCTGAAAATATATTTTTTAAAACAAAAGTTGATTTTTTGTTGAATCGGTCGATTATGACTCTTTTTTTATTTATTTATTTTGATAAAAGGAACAAGAGGTTAACTTTTTGTTATTAAAAAAATATGTATTTCAAATAATAAAGGATGGGGGATTTGTTGTAATAATAGAAAGAGGGCTTTTGACTAGCCATAAAAGAAAAAAAGCAAACAAGGTTAATTATTCACATTGTAAAAAAAATGAAAAGAAAATAAATAAAATATGGGGGCGTTTAACCATCTATGTAAAAATAAAACACAGAAAAAATAAATAAATAAATAAATAAAGTATAAAAATTAAATGAATAAAGAAATAAATAAAATGCAGAATAATAAATAAATAAAGTGGAGCGTTTAGCCGTCTACTTAAGAAAATAAAAGTACATAAAGTAAATAAATACCGAAAAGTAAATACATAAAAAAAGTTGGGGTTTAGCTGTCCACATAAAAAATAAAAATGGGTAAAGTAAATAATTGTAAAAAAATGAACAAATAAAGATGGGGCTTTTTGCCATCCACTTAAAAAATAAAAGTGCGATAAAGTAAATAATTGTAGGAAATTAAATAAATAAAGAAAAAGTGGGGCTTTTTGGCCATCCACTTAAAAAAATTGCACAAATTAAATAACATATGCAAATATATAAACAAATAAAAAGCACATAAAATAAATAAAAGAAAGTTAAAGGACAATAAATAAATAAATATAAATAAAGTGGGGTCTTTTGGCCATCCACTTAAAAAATATAGGAGGTATAACCTTCCTTGAAAAATAATAATAATAATAATAATAATAATAATAATAATAATAATAATAATAAAAGTTAGTTGTTAGTAAAGTTAGTGGTTAGTAAAGTTAGTTGTTAGTAATTAGTTATGCAAAAATTAAAAGGTTAGTAACTTGAATGGAATAATAATAATAATAATAATAATAATAATAATAATAATAATAATAATAATAAACATATAAAGATTATTGTTAGTTCTGCAGAAATAATAAAAAAAGGTTAGTGACTTGTATAAATGAAATAGAAAAAAAAATTAGAGGATTAAAGAGGAATTGTACCGTAAATTTGAATCGACTTTTAATCGAGGCGTAGGATCACGATCGGATTTGGCCTTTGATTTGATATCGCTCGGCGGTGGACGATTGGATTGGCAACGGATGCTGTGCTTATTAAATGATTTTTTTTTGTTATTGTTTTGTAAGGTTTTTAGATGATTATCCAAACCATGGATCTTATCAGACTACCCGGACCTGGTAGAGAGAGAGAGCGGGTGAGAGGCAAGAGAGGGAGAGAGAGAGATTTTTTTTTTAGAGAGAGAGGGGAGTTCCAAAGCCTCTCAGGGGGAGAAGAGAGTAAGCTCGAGAGACCTGGTAGAGAGAGAGAGCAGGTGAGAGGCAAGAGAGGGAGAGAGAGAGAGATGGAAGGCTCCCCCGAAGCAGAGAGGGAAGAGTAGAGCTTAAGTAGAAAGGGAAGAAGAATCGAGAAGGGATCAGATGAGGCGGTTGAGCTTTTCTTTCTGGTGTGGAAAAAAACGCAAAAAGAGTAAGAGACTTTAATGCTAGCCAGGGGAAGGCTCAGTCGAAGGGAGGAGTTATCTCATTTTTCATTTTTTATAACTAATTTAACTTAATTTTAATTTAATTAATTAGTCAGTTAATAATAATAAAAAATTTCTTTTCTTTCTTCTTCTTTTTTTTTTAAATAAATTTTTAATTAGTTACCTAAATAATAATAAATAATTTTTTTTAATTTAATTTTTTTTAATAATAATAATAATAATTAAAGAATTTTTTACGGGTCGGACGAAATTGGGTGTCAACACATAGCAAAACAAACCTTTAATGGGACTTGCCTTTTACTGAACATGAATGGTAAGACAGTGTTGGAAGGGACCATTTCAACATGTGGTATAAAAAACCTATGCCCGGAGTTTAGGCCTGTGATAATTTTTACTTCGATGACAATCTGTGACAATCTTGTAACAACCATGCATGTGCCGTTACATAATCCCAAAGATTGGTTCAAGTTCTGCAACAACATAACTGGAACACTGATTTTCAACTGTAACTCATGGTTAATAAAATCGGAGAATTTGAACGTGTGAAGATACTAAGACGGGTACAACAATGCATGAGCTTCAAAATTATCTGAGGTAAGAGAAACCTTATTAGCATTAAGAAAAGTCTAAGTATCCCCAGGGAGCATACTTATTATTTGCTCATTAACTGCATCAACAATTTCATTAGTTGATGAAAAAATAACCCATTGTTTTAAATAGCTGACATCCTGAAAGCTAATAATCAAATCTAGGTAAGTTGAGGCTATAATGTCAGCAATCAGATCAGTAGATAAAGGAATTAAGAATTCAGGAGAGATATTAATCCAAGATGATTCATCCTCATTGTCTGATAACCAACATACATCTATTGTGTCGTCCCCTAATTTCTTGATCCAATCTATAAAGGCAGCGACTTTAGATATTGTAAAATCAAGCAACCCCATGTTTTATCTAAAGGAACACAATGTACAGTGCTGCCATAGAATGGATGATAATATAAATACTCCAACAATATCTGCTCGACTACCATGAGGAATAGCCGATATGATCTGTCTAAGATCACCGTCAAGAGCAACTGTAATACCCTCAAATAACTTAGAGCTAGCAATAGGGTCAACAATAGTTAATATATCATGAAAAGTTCAATCAATTGACTCGAACGTGTAATGATCCACCATGAGAGCTTTATCCCATATAACCAAGCTTGTGCTGCAAAGGAGTTCTGCCATAGTAATAGATCTTTTAATATTGCAAATAGATATATTTTCTACAGGGATCAGGAACTTAAACTAGGAATGAGCAGTTGTCCATCTAGGCAATAAAAGTGCTGCAATACCAGAGGATGCTACTGCAAGTATGATTCCGCCTACAACGCATAACTTTAACATTATTGTTTGCCAGAGAAATGCCTTACTAGTACCCCCACCTTCATGGTCAAAAAAGAGATGACAATCACAAGATTCGATGGAACGAAGTAATGAGTTGTAAATGTGGCATTGTTCATCATTCAGTTGACGAACCAAATCAACATGCTCTAATGCTAAAGCAGACCTATTGTAGTTTAACTCTTCTATAAGTAAAGAGTTGTAGGACATCATCCTGCCATCAACTCGAGGAAATAGAAGATGAAGGAATTCTCTCAAACTCCTCCCAAGTCTATTAAGCACGTGTTCAATCTTGCATAAAGCCTGATTTTGTTGTTCATCTTCAGCCACAGTTAACTGGGAGTTGTTCAAGATCCTACATTGGCGGTGTAATATGTCTTCAGATAAGGAAGCAGCATTACGTGTCCAGAGGGCAAAAAGATCATCAACCATGTAGAAAAGTAAGAAAATGACAAACAATTGTCTCAATTGGTTACCTGATGTTACCACTCTGAGTGCTTTTATACAGTGATCAGATTTAGTGAACTCAAGTCCCAGACAATATATGTCCTATAGGCGACGTAGAACATACTCACTATATTTATCCAAGTGGCCCTCTTGAACTTTATACAAAAATATGTATATTGGTCCAACCATCACACACATATTTACATACAATTTCATTAAAAGTAATGATAACAGTCAAATTCTTTATTCCTAGGCAATATAGAATTTGACTAAAATCCCCAACTGCATATACAATCATATGCACACTTTCATACTGTATCCAACTCAAATTCTACCCATGTGCTCCAATACCCTAAAGGTTTTAAACCCTTTAATGCACTTAAGCATTGATAGGGAAATAAGTTTGAGACATTAAATCCATCAACGATTGTCATTATGGATTTTACACTTAACAGGATAAAATTGATCATATGAACAGTACCTAGCAAAATCAACCAACTTTGACATGCAATAACTCTTTCTACAGGGCACCAAATCCAGTGATTCAAAAGAAAAATTCTTCATCCTGAAGTATTCTAAATGTGTTCAAAAATTTCATAGCCAAACTCATTAAGTACAAAAAGTTATGGCTATTGGAGTACATGGTACCAAATTTAAGCAACTATACACTTCATTTACAGGTAAAAAACCAACATGGGCAATTCCATACATGTCTTAGAAATATTGGAAACCATTCCCCTAGATTTTAAGTCATTACATAAGCATCAAACACCATACTCTCCAAAATAGTCCATAAGAACCAATATGGACAGAGTTACACACACACACACACATCAAACTACACTTCATTGATCCATATATCATTCACACAATGTACATACAACATACTCAACTTATTTACATGAATTTATGCACTACATACATGCTATAACTTAGTTAATACGTAAACTAAACTTCTTGAAAAACTTCAAAAGCACTAAGCATTCTAGAAACTTAAACGAACTAGCTGCTACGTAAGGTAGAAAGTACCGTTACTAAAAATAGTTAATGTGCTCCAAAAATTATAAAATTTTTCAGTTTACAACTAAACATATGGAAGTTAATATACCTTAAATTTCATAGAGAAATTTAAATGAAAACTATTATTTTGAATGCTCTCTTTTACGTGCTTATGAAATAGACAGAAATGAGGTAAGTTGCTTGAATGAAACTTAGTAAGGACTTATCAATAAATCTTCAAACTCCAGTCATATACCTAAAATTCAAAGACATTAAAACACAAAAATACAGTACAAATACATAAGCACAACCATCCAAATGCACAAACAACACAACAACAAACAAACGTAATGCTGGCAGCAATAAATACATTAGAGTTAGTTCATAAACAATCAAATAAACACTATGTAATCACTGTGCCAGCCTTCTTCAAGCTAATATTTGGTCTTAGAAGGTTAATTGATCTTAGTTAGTACTAACTTAGACACTAGAAACCCTAAATTTTAGTGCCATAACAGAGCACCAAAGCTGTAGGGCTGAAACCCTAGGTGCAATTTCCCCCTTAACCTAAAATTGGTTCATCAAGCTTTTGGCTGTCTTCCAAGCTTAAGGTCTTAGCTTCATGGATGTGTGGGCATTAGTATTGAATAGTAAACAGCCATGAAACCCAAATAAAACCCTTACCTTGGGCTGTGAACGTTGATTATAACAAGTGTTGCATAATAAACCTGAAAACTATGGTTTTTCTTGTTCTTGGTGCATTTGATTATCTTCCTTTGTGATTTCTTGAGAGCTTGAGCTATGGTGCCTATGAAAGCTTGTGGAGGAGCTAAGGATGGAGGCTATGGCTGGTTATGGCTGAAATGTCCAAGGAAAGAGAAGAAAGTCTAGATATTTTCTTGGTTTGATTAGTTTAACCTTAACCATCACTTAGGTCACTAAAAGTATGCCTTAAGCAAAGAATTTTTGGCTAATCTTTAGTCCACCTTTTTTACCTTAGAAGGTAAAAATAAAAGGCTGAGTTAATGTTAAAAATGGTCATCTTTAACCCTTGTCAAAGGTCATCTCATCTTTAAGTTATTTTTATGAACAATTGTAGACCTAGTTGTCCTAGGTTCTTGAATAATAGTTTTTGCTTCTTTTATGTAATTTGGCGTAAAAAAAAATGCTTCCATACCATTCAAATCCCTTTAAAACCCTTCTTTTAAAGTTACATAATTGAGTACCCAAGTTTTGAAATCTTATAATAAAGTCCATAGGTTACTTGTTAACCAACCAATCTCTTAAGGTTTTCTTAAGGGTCAAGTAATCATTGTGTGGAAATTTTTAAAGAAGCAAAGATTATACACTTTACCCCTCACATTCCATTCACTATGGAGAAAATCATGCTATATAATGGTTTATAACCTTTATGCCTTTATACTGTAATATTCCCATTTGTTGAGGTGGTAACAGCTGATGCCTACTCAGCGGCCTCATACAAGCACTGATGTCATTTACCATCACCATCTAGAAAACCTAGTGCAGAACACGTTTCCCTATATATCCCATACATGACTTTATGTACAGTTTGAATATCCTCATATGTTGTGGGTCCCTTAACAACATTTAGTAGCATGCAGAGGTAAAATTTTTCGCTTGCAGTTAGGTGGACAAAGTAAATCCTCCCAACACTGTGGCCCTTTGCGATGACGCATCCACATTTTGATTTTTCTATTCCAGACAAAATGTTCTTGGAATTGTACATATATCAATGTGGGAGCGAAAACATCATGGGAGTTACAGTGCATCCAAGCCTCAAAATTTATCATGCTTTCCTTATGTGCATAGATGACATCACGTAAATCGTCATCATCCTCATACACATCATTTTGTTGGCCAGGTAAATAAAAAGACAACTGCTTAATTGATGGATAAGTTTGATATCATCATACTAGTTACTATCAAATCAATTAAGGGCATTATGAGTCGACTGATCATGTTCCACAACAACTGTTGACTTGTCAGGCCTTTTGGTAACATATTTGCATAGATACTTAAGACACATGTCAAGATTTATCAATTCAACATTGGCATCACAATCGTGCTTCACATAAAGGTTGCGATTGTGAAGCACAACCTAGCGATTATCGAACGGAATACCATGAACTATAACGAAACATTGACCATGCCATCTACGGTAAAAAGGGAATCCATCCTTATTGATCGTTGTTTCATTAAAAAAGGAACATGGGTAATGTTTAGAACAAGAATTATTAACCTTGCATGGACAGCATGGGTTCGCTACCCCACATGGTCTGTGGAGCATGTGCGTGACAATAGCCTTGTATCCTACGAGGTCATTATCTTTATCTAGAAGTACTATAGAGATGAAGCGATTTATTTTATGAGGAGTGTTAATCTTATCTTCAGGATGTAGAAATAGGGCAATATGGGCTTGAGGAGGACCTCGCTTTTAGAACTCAACAGTACAAAGATCTATAAAATGAATACAATTTAAGAACAAGATTGTTGAAAGGAAAGAATAAATGTTTTCTTTCTAAGTTCAAATATTCTCCCCACGTGGGAGATATATAGTACCTGCGACCGCACGTCTGAAGTGTTTACGTTTTGTTAAATCATCTCTGAAGTTCTGAAGCTTCATAATGAATACATGATCAACAATATCGGGTCTATCCTTTGGAGGCTGGCCACGGATAAGGTCAAGAAAATGGCATGTTTCTAGCCATTTTGGATTATATGTAAGAGTAATGAATAGGTCAGGGTATTCTATAACTCTACAGATTACCATTGAATCTTGATATATCTACATCATATATCGGGGACCCCCAATGAAGGAAGATGCTAGAATAGTCCTCTTGCCGTATAAAGAAGCATCAATGTCACCACAATTAACCACATCTTGGAACCTGCATAATATTTCAGCATAAAATTGATCTCTATTCCTTGGAAGCTAGTGGAATAGAGATTCAAGAGTCACACATTAAGCATTGACAACATATTCATGAAACAGATGACCACCTAAAAGGATTAGTAAGTAAACATTGAAGCGCTAGTGGAGTTGATATGCAAATAACTCCCTTAAAGTTACAGTCCCAATAAAGTGAAGCTGGCCATCCTTTGTAACATAGCTTATTTCCAAATGGTAATGGTCCTCTCCATACACCAGGAATAAAAGAAAATATAAGACACACCGTTTGGGTGCAAAAAATATAAGATACACCGTTTGGGTGAAAAAAATCACAACCATCAAAGAGACCAACAATCTCATTCGAAGTAAGATGATTGTACCATCTATCCCTGCCCTTAGAACTGAAAAGCCTGATGCACATAAGGGGTAATATGGTGTCATTTAACCGATCTTGAGCCATACGAAAGAATCTAACCGGTTGATTATGCTCATCAAACATGTGTATTAAACCATCTATGATCTGTCAATCATACTTTGTATATCTCCTATCTTCAAAAATCATAATTCGATTGTAAGTCTCATGGTCTGTGTCGTACATGTACAATTGAACAAAGTGGGGATGATCTCCACTGTTTGGATATAATGATCCAATCCGATGGTAATTCATCCCACAAGATCTAAATATCGGTGGACCCTGTCTATCATGTGTACTAGAATCCACATATGCTCCAGTAGAAGTAAAAGAGGATATAGAATTAATTTCTCGTATATGCCTCCGAAAATAGCGCTGTAACTAGTCTCCACTATAGTTAAATAGTTGATGTATAAATTTTGGTGAGGACAGAGATTGAGGAACTAAAACTTTGTCTTTATGATAACATAAGGAGAATTAAGGGTTGGAAGTACGTCATCCCTTGTTACTTCTCTCCTGGTACCACATAGTAGTACCATAATGGGGACAGACACAAGTAGGGGTACCTAGATCTTCATATTCTAAACATGACCCTACATTGTCACATAACATTAAAGAAAGAATATAGAGGATAAAAGATGAGGTGCGGAAAAGAGGTTAGGAAGCATACACTGATGGCCATCTGATTGTAATTCACAATTTCCATGTTGAGGCTAGTTGCTGTCATCAAGAGGAATTATAGAAAAACATCATAATAGTTTAGTACATATTTTATTGCTATATAAGGGATGGGGTAGAGGATGGGAAGTTTAATACATGTTTTTGTACCTTGAAGATCCAAGGTGACATCATTGAATGACATGGTTAAGATTTCTTCATTCTGGGGAGGCAAGCTTGTGCATGTTCTAGATCATTTCACCGCAGCAGAAAAGGATTCACCTACTTTAAATAATCTACAAGTTGGCAGAACTATAGCACTTAAGATAGAACAAGAGTGGCACAAGAAGAGTGCACTTGGGTTGGAGGAAAAGTGGGATGAACAGAGTGGGCAACAAAATAAACTATATTCGATATATCGACAAGTGGATTTTTATATGCTTCAAGAGATGTTGGAAGGACAATGTTGGGAATTGAGGAACGGAAAGGCCTATTTCCCATAATAGAAGAGTTAGAATTAAAGTTCATGGTAGGTTCATTTGAATGGCGAGTGTCTCGATAAGCACATTGCAATTGAATGCGATGAGCTCTGCGCACAAGACTATCCATATCCTTACAAGGATAAGGGTATGCAATTACGAACGTTCAACTAATGATAGAATTTGCCAATTTGGTTAATTGACAAAAAGTGAAATCAATAAAATGGCAATTAAAGGAAAGGCAATACATAAGCCATAAGCAGTAAATATGAAAATAATCAAGGGAAACTAATAGTAAATGCAATAAACAGCAGTAATGTGAAAGAAAATTTTGAATTTAAGATAAGGTAGAAGGAATGGGCAGTCTAGATCACATAATAAAAATCTAGAGAACTTAATAGTAGTATAGGATGTGGTAAGTTGTCGAACTAAATGTCAATAGCTACTCAAACCAAATGACCATTGCAACTAAAAAATGGTGCTCCTCATCAACTACACACTTATCACACAACCGATGGTCCTCAATATTGTAATACTTCATAGTCCGAGTATTAACAAGTGGAGTAGTAAGGATTTTCACAACACACAATCCACATCGAAGGTGACGGAAAGCAAGATCGACATTCTCGTATGAAACAATGAATGGCCTAACCAATCTATGAGTAACCATCCCGATGAAGTCATTAGCCTCAGTACTGAGATCTTGGATGACTTTTCCCCAACCAGCACCATGTTCTACTTTCAACATTCGGATGTAAGAAATATTGTCTCCCATTGTATCAGGGCCTCGGTTGGAAGAAAAAATAGCATAAAGGTATTTTGCCACCAGTATGCCACAATTATATGGCATGCAAATGAAGTGTAGCCCCTCTGTGAAATTCACATACTTGAAGTGTTGAATGGCTCCATGCATAATCAATGCAATTGGATGGTCAGATGCCCTCAGCATGGCAAATCTAGGAAAATCTCTATTAATGTACCATCCCCAAAGGACAGGGAGAGTAATGAACTATGAAAATATAAACGGAGAAGTGAATGCCATGGCGAATGAATGACTGACAGAGGCTAGCTATCCAAAATGACGTGGATCCATAAGCAAGGCTTTGGAAAGTGTATAGGCCAAGATCTCGAAAGAGAAGGAATCCAGGGCAACTTTATTTCACTACATGGGGTAGGAATTATGTTTTAATAATTAGAACATGTATAGATAAAATGTAAATGATACAATTAAGAATAGAGGGAAAGGGTAGTAAGTAGCAATTATGTTAAGCAAATGATAGTATAGTACAAAGATTTATTAAAATGAAGAGATTTGATGATGAAAAAAGGCAAAGATGAACATAATATATTGGATATGTTAAAAAATTATAAGGATAATAGGTGAAATAAGTTAAAAAGGTAAAATTGGACCTCAACACCGATATCCAACTCGGCTCCAAACAAAACTAATGGCAGAACAAACTGAAGGACGTCTCATAGATATAGAGTCCAAGATAGAAAATATGGCCGGAGCAATTCCCTCCTCATTACACCAAAAAATGAAATTCATTTTTGAAGGAAAGTTAATCACAGCCTTTGCTGAAGAAGGCATTCTGCTATCATCTATATCAATAGTAGCAAAGGCCAAGTGACCTTCTCTTCCAAGTTGGTGTGACCCAAATCCCAAATGTAACCAAAAAGTCTGTGGTGCTGAAACTCAAGGTCCAACAGTTGGTCGAGTCTAAGTTGCTAGGCCATGATGTGATTGATAATTGAAAGTGAAGATTTTTAGCTGGAATTACATTAATTTTGGAATGGCTCCAAGTTAGATCTGACCTAACAGTCCGCACACACTTTTGAATGACAGGGAATCCTTTGAATAAACTTGTATCTTTGAAAGCTTGCAAAAGTAATCTTATAGTAAAAATCTCCTAGATTTAGTCCAGAATCTAGGGTGTAGTCTTTGTTAGATGGACACCTGGTATTATTTTTCTTGTATAACAAAAAGATGTAATGCGTGCATTCTACTACTTTTCATTTTTACACTCTTTGCTATTCTACTATCCATTATTGCCATCACACTTTACTTTTCGACAACCGGTAATTCTTTTTGTTCTCTAACAAAAAGATGTTGCGTCTGCATTCTACCACTTTTTAATCCCATTATTACTTCTACACATTCTACCAATTTTTACCAAAAATTCAATTATTACACCTACACATTCTACCACTTCTTACCAAAAATTCCGTTTTTATATCCATCTCTCACTCCTTTCCATTATACTATCCATTATTGCTATCATACTTTGCTTTCTAAACGATACTACTCGTGGGTGAAAATAAAAAGTTAAGGGAGATTTAATAGTGGCGATCTTGAAAGTGCTGTCAAATCTAGTAAGAAGGATTTCATATGTTGCACCCCAACTTTCAAAAAAAATGAATTCATAGTGGTTATCAACATCCTTGCAAGAAGTCTGGGGTTAGCTTCCAAACAAGGTAGCTCTCATATTAAATGACTTCAGTGGCCTCCCAATTCTCACAAATGCTCAATACAAAAAAAAAAAAGATTCTCAGTTTTCCGCAACACAAATTCCAACAAAGGAAAGAAGTTCATCCCTTCCATCAAAAGCCATTAAAGGGAAAATCCAAAACAAAAAAAAAGACACTGAGAGCAAACACAAGCAACTAAGGCCACTTGAATCATTTCACTTCAAGAGGGCTATGATCTCAGTTCTTTGCAACACAAACTCCGAAAAGAGAAATTCATCCCTTCCATCAAAAGACAACAAGAGAAAATTCAAAACCAAAAAGGACTGAGAACAAGCACGAGCAAGCAAGGCCACTTGAGTTATCTCACTTCAAGAGAGTTATCAAGTATGTCATCACCATAGCTCACAAAAAAAAAGGGAAACAAAAAAAAAAGAAAAGAAAAAAGGCTCAAACTAGAGCAAAAGAAAAAAAAAAAAGTGAGTTATGGATTCTAGACTGAAAACCTGCAAAGGCGGTCTAGAAGACAAAAGCAACCCTCAAACCAAGCGTACATAAAGATTACGATAGTTAGGGGGCAACAGATGAGGTCTAACTTTCTGAAAAAGGTGGCAAGTTTGAGGTCTTCACTATTGAATTTTTCACCGTAATCAAATTTGCTCACGAGTAGTATTAAAAGACCCTTCTCCCACACCACTTAAACTTAACTTTCCTCATACTGAACATCCTCATTCAGTTAAAAGACTATCATTGTGAATCATGCTTCTACCTTATTTAATACTGCTCACGAGTAGTATTAAAAGACCCTTCTTTCAAACCACTTAAACTTAACTTTCCTCAGACTTATCATCCTCATTCAGCTAAAAGACTATCATTGTGAAACATGTTTCTACCTTATTTAATACTGCGCACGAGTAGTATTAAAAGACCATTCTTTCACACCACTTAAATTTAACTTTCCTCAGACCTAACATCCTCATTTAGTTAAAAGACTATCATTGTGAAACATGTTTCTACCTTATTTAATACTGCGCACGAGTAGTATTAAAAGACCTTCTTTCACATCACTTAAACTTAACTTTCCTCAGACCTAACATCTTCATTCAGTTTAAAGACTATCATTGTGAATCATGTTTCTACCTTATTTAATACTGCTCACGAGTAGTATTAAAAGACAATTCTTTTACACCACTCAAACTTAACTTTCCTCACACCTAAAAATTTACCTCTTGATATTATCCTCATTCAGCTAAAAGGCTATTATTGTGAATCATGTTTCTACCTTATTGCCTTGCACAGTTTATGTCTTCGAGTTGGAAAGGGAAGAATGGCAGGATATTTTAATTAAAAACAAATACCGTAAATTACTTTGTCAAGCTTTACAAATTGATGAAAGTTTTTCTTTAAGGCCAAACCATTATTCATTAATGTATGTAGACTTAAAAGTGAGGAGATAGCTTGAGTCTTTCTTTAATAAGATGTGGTTCTTGTAAGAGAAATTTACGATCAAGTGCCATCACAAAGGTCTAGAAATGCTCGACCTTCTGTTAAAGGCGAGGTGATACCTTTTATCAACATAAATACCATATTTAGGGGGGCAAAGTAGTCTCTACGAAGCGTAAGAGGAGTACTGCCAACAAAGAAGTTCAATAGACAAGGGGGCAAGTCTTATGGATCAAAACATGAGTTCAAGGAAGAGCAATCATTCAGATTGTAACATGGGGATAAGTATGTGTCAGCCCGGACACAAGAAAAAGGACAGACATTGAAAGTTAAGCCTTTGATGCTATGAAATCCATGACAAGGGATGAGTACCCAAAGAGACATAAAGTATGAGGCGGGCAAACATTAAAGAAATTGAAGCCAAAATTCAAGAACAAGTCAAAGAAAGGGGACTTTGAAAAGAGTTGGGCTTTTGAGGCAGCAAACAAAAGCTGGAAAGCATAAAGAGATTCAATGATAGTCCAAGAAGGCCATCACAAAGAGGATCCAGTAAAACAAAGACATAAAGAACTAGATCCATACAAAAAAAAAAGGCCATTAGTTACACATGCTCTGCATTCATGCATTTCATATCATGCATACATAGCCTTTACATAACAAGGACCAAACGGGAATCACATTCACAGCACAGTTACAGCAATATAAGCTGAGATCTCAATGTCATCAGCTCTTACCAATCTATCACTGGATACACAGCTAATATGCGGGACCAACCCGCATCAGGAATTCAAGGATAAGGTAGACAATATGTCAAAAGCCTGGCAATCGATTCAATAATCGAGGCTACACCTGGATGGACAGAATTGACGCCAGCTTAGCGGTATCCAAGATAATAAATAGCTATGGTCAAAGATAAGCACGGATATCGAGAAATATTGTCGTCGAAAGCAGACAATGGATTCAATAATCAAGGACTGGATCAATGTCATGCCTGACGAGATATCAAAGATAAAAAATATCTATGATACCAAAATAAAGTAGGATCCACTTTTCCGGTTAAACGGCGGATACGGTACTCCGTGACTCTCAAGTCAGTTCTCTCAGTTGCCCATAATAACTGATTCTTTCCTCTCTTCTGTCTTTTACTTCCCTCTAGAAAATGGATCCTACTCTTTCTGTCTTACGAAAATATTTTCCTTCTCTCCCAATGAACATTCTCAAAAAGATCTACCAAGTTCGCTGTGAACGATTAAGAGTTCTGTTGCACAAAGGAATCCCTGAAGATGTGCGGTGGTTAATCGAAGCCAAGGTTCGTCTGACGGGTGAAATCCCAGAGGCATTTGTGTCTCACATGCCTGGTATAGGCAAAAGCTCTTATGCCAAAAAGCGAAGAGCGAAAAGGTTACAAGTCTGCCATAAATGTGGACGGTGGACTTGTAATACTAAATGTCGTTCTTTAGGGATGATCTCTGATAATCGAAAAGATAAAATACGATTCATTAAGAATGGCCTGAGTAAGGACTCGTTGGATGATATCCAATTGACTCTTGAGACGCATTCTTGTGGATCTGTGCAACGTGAACTTCTTGGTTTATGGAGCATTTTTCATGAAGAACGAAACCGTTACAGTCCCGGGAATCTGACTGTAAATGACCCTGTTTGTCAGCTTGTAAGAAAACTGGATGGGAAGCAAATCCTCGACTCATAGAAGCCGTTAATGCCGTTACTGGACGTAAAACCAGTGGAAGATGTGAGCCACAGTCACAATTACTATACATACAGTTTGTTATATTTGGAAAAGTTTGCATTTTCTTTTGACAGATGTACATGCTCCCCTAAGTGTAATTGACACGTTATCCCTTTTCATCACTATAAATGCGTGTTCTTCCTTCTGATTAAGCAGCGGATAAGATACCCCGTGACTTCTAAATTCGGTTATTCCAGTCTCCTACAATAACTGATTCATTTCCCTCTTCTCTCAAATTCTTCTCTCATCAATGGATTCTACTCTTTCTGCACTGCGAAAATACTTTCCTTCCCTTCCAATAAAAGTTCTTAAAAAGATCTACCTTGTTAGATGTGAAAGAATCAGAGTTTTTACACCCAAAGGCATTCCCGATAATGTGCAGTGGATAATTGAAGCTAAGGTCCGTTTGGCGGGTGAAGTTCCAGATGCATTTATGCCCCGTATGCCCGGCTTAGGTAAAAGCGCTTATTCCAAAAAAAGAAGAGCAAATAGGCTAGGCGTTTGTCATAATTGTGGATGGTGGATTTGCGGTGCTAAATGTCGTTCTTCAGGAGTGATTACCAGAAATCGTGAAGATAGAATAAAATTCATCAAGAATGGCTTGCGTAAGGAATCTCTGGAAGATATCCGAGAGGTTTTTGAAGCGCATTCTTGCGGAATAGTGCAATTTGAGGTTGTTGGATTATGGATAATTTTCCAAAAAGAACGAGATCGTTACAGTCTTGGGAGTCTAACCCTAAACGACCCTGTTTGCCAGTTTGTGAGAAAGCTAGATGAGATGCAAATCACCGATTCATAGAAAGCATTGAAGCCATTACTGGACGCAAAGCCAGTGGAAGACGAGGATCAAAGTCCCGATTACTGTACGTGCTAGCTGTCGCTTTTGAAATTTTCCTTCCCTTTTGGTAATAATGTATCCACTCCTGACATGAACCATAGTCACGATACTGTACATGCTAGCTGTCGCTTTTGAAATTTTCCTCTTCCTTTGGCAATAATGTACCCACTCCTGACACGGACTACTGTATATAGCTGCCACTTTTGAAATTTTCCTTCACTTCCAACAATCACGTACCTACTCCTGACATAAGCTACAATCGCGACTACAGTATATTTTAGTTGCTTTTGAAATTTTCCTCCTCTTTTGACGATAATGTACCCACTCCCAACCTGAGCCATAGTCGTGACTACTGTGTATAGCTGGCAATAATGTATCCACTCTTGAGAATAAAATTATTACTTTATGTTTTCATCTCTATAAATATATCCTCTTTTCTTCTTTTCTCACATGGGTAAGGATAAGAATGGAGAAAACCTCCACTCGTAAACCTCGAAGTATTTGTGTATTTTCTGGGGCTTTTCCTGGAGAAGATGAAGAGTACTTAAAGGCAGCCAACCATTTGGGTAGTGTATTAGCTGAGCGAAAAATACACTTAGTTTATGGAAGAGGTAGTGTCGGATTAATGGGAGTTGTAGCATCAGCAGCATCTTTAGGAGGAAGCCAGGTTCTGGGTATTATCCCTGCATCTCTGAAATCGGTTTCTGGGGGCACGATTGGAGAAGAGCTAGTGGTTAAAAATCTGCAAGAGCGCTTGTTACAAATGCTTTTTAATGCTGATGCTTTTATCGCTCTACCAGGTGGTTTTGGCACATTGGGAGAAGTCTTTCAAATTGCTTCCATGGCCCAACTTAATTTGCATAAGAAACCCATTGGGCTTTTAAATGTTAACAATTTCTTTACAGGTCTGATAGCTTTTATGGATTATGCTATGCAGAAGAATTTCATATCAAGAGTGGCACGGCGAATCATAATATCCGCAACAACTGCTGAAGAATTGCTAGATAAAATACAAGCTTTTGTTCCTGAACCAGATCCAGCAATGATTCAGATAGACTGGACACGACAGTCTTTCCCGACCAGTTCACTCCCATAATGGTCCTCTACTCACCCTGTTGAAGTATTGTGGAAGAAAGAAGCGATCTGATCCGTTTTTCTTGTCCTTTAGTTTTATTATCAGCATTTTCTTTCGCGTTTCAGTTTTTCTTTTTAGGGAATTTCTTTTTTTATAATATAGCTTTGTCCATGCTGATATTAAAACCATAGGACAACGCCTTTAGGATGGAATGGCTGAGTAAAGAGTAATTTTTATTACTCTTGAGACGCATCCTATTAGGTCTACTAGGCATGACATTTTGGGGTAGTTAAGCTTTAACCTTATTGGGATGACATATCTCTCAAGCGAATCTATATTTACTGAAGGAAATATTAGATGAACCTTGGATATTGATTCCAAACATCCGTTCCCTTTACATAATTTGTCAGTGTTATTGTCATCATCAAGATTCACTCGATTTATCGAAGCCTAATTCTTTGCACTCGCCTATTATGAAAATTCACACTTTCGAAGAAAATTACTCCAATTTCAATTGTTTTCATATAAATTTCGCTCGAGGTCCTAAGGAAAGCTCCTTAGCCTCAAAATCAATTTTCATCATCGGAGTTTTAAGGATGGAACCTTTGCCTCGAAAACAATCAATTTTCATCGGGGCTTTAAGGATGGAACCTTTCCCTCGAAAACAATCAATTTTCATCATCGGGGTTTTAAGGATTGAACCTTTGCCTCAAAAACAATCAATTTTCATCATCGGGGTTTTAAGGATGGAACCTTTGCCTCGAAAACAATCAATTTTCATCATCGGGGTTTTAAGGATGGAACCTTAGCCTAAAAATCAATTTTCATCATCGGGGTTTTAAGGATAGAACCTTTGCCTCGAAAACAATCAATTTTCATCGGGGTTTTAAGGATGGAACCTTTGCCTCGAAAATAATCAATTTTCATCATCGGGGTTTTAAGGATGGAACCTTAGCCTCAAAATCAATTTTCATCATCGGGGTTTTAAGGATGGAACCTTTGCCTAAAAAACAATCAATTTTCATCATCGGGGTTTTAAGGATGGAACTTTTGCCTCGAAAACAATCAATCATCAATTTTTCTCAAACGATAAGAGAGTTCTTATCGCAGAGGTTCTAAGGTAGGGCCCTTAACCTCAAACTTTCAATGATAGGAGAGTTCCTATCGTCGAGGCTCTAAGGAGAGTTCCTTAAACCTCAAACAATCAATCATCAATTTTTCTTAAACGATAAGAGAGTTCTTATCGTAGAGGTTCTAAGGTAGGGCCCTTAACCTCAAACTTTCAATGATAGGAGAGTTCCTACCGTCGAGGTTCTAAGGAGAGTTCCTTAAACCTCAAACAATCAATCATCAATTTTTCTTAAACGATAAGAGAGTTCTTATCGTAAAGGTTCTAAGGTAGGGCCCTTAACCTCAAACTTGCATCGTTGAGGTTCTAAGGAGAGTTCCTTAAACCTCAAACAATCAATCATCAATTTTTCTTCAAACGATAAGAGAGTTCTTATCGCAGAGGTTCTAAGGTAGGGCCCTTAACCTCAAACTTTCAACGATAGGGGGGTTCCTATCGTCGAGGTTCTAAGGAGAGTTCCTTAACCTCAAACTTGCAACGATAGGAGAGTTCCTATCGTTGAGGTTCTAAGGAGAGTTCCTTAAACCTCAAACAATCAATCATCAATTTTTCTTCAAACGATAAGAGAGTTCTTATCGCAGAGGTTCTAAGGTAGGGCCCTTAACCTCAAACTTGCAACGATAGAAAAGTTCCTATCGTCAAGGTTCTAAGGAGAGTTCCTTAAACCTCAAACATTCAATCATCAATTTTTCTTAAATGACAAGAGAGTTCTTATCGCAGAGGTTCTAAGGTAGGGCCCTTAACCTCAAACTTTCAACGATAGAAGGGTTCCTATCGTCGAGGTTCTAAGGTAGGGCCCTTAACCTCAAACTTGCAACGATAGGAGAGTTCCTATCGTCGAGGTTCTAAGGAGAGTTCCTTAACCTCAAACAATCAATCAATCAGTCCATCTAACAACGATAGAACCTTTCCTATCGTTAGAGGTTCTAAGGACCTTTCCTTAACCTCAAACAAACAATCAATCATTCAGTCCATCTTACAACGATAGAACTTTTCCTATCGTTAGAGGTTCTAAGGACCTTTCCTTAAACCTCAAACAAACAATCAATCATTCAGTCCATCTTACAACGATAGAACATTTCCTATCGTTAGAGGTTCTAAGGACATTTCCTTAACCTCAAACAAACAATCAATCATTCAGTCCATCTTACAACGATATAACCTTTCCTATCGTTAGAGGTTCTAAGGACCTTTCCTTAAACCTCAAACAAAAAATCAATCATTCAGTCCATCTTACAACGATAGAACCTTTCCTATCATTACAGGTTTTAAGGACCTTTCCTTAAACCTCAAACAAACAATCAATCATTCAGTCCATCTTACAATGATAGAACCTTTCCTATCGTTAGAGGTTCTAAGGACCTTTCCTTAAACCTCAAACAAACAATCAATCATTCAGTCCATCTTACAACGATAGAACCTTTCCTATCGTTAGAGGTTCTAAGGACCTTTCCTCAAACCTCAAACAAACAATCAATCATTCAGTCCATCTTACAACGATAGAACCTTTCCTATCGTTAGAGGTTCTAAGGACCTTTCCTTAAACCTCAAACAAACAATCAATCATTCAGTCCATCTTACAACGATAGAACCTTTCCTATCGTTAGAGGTTCTAAGGACCTTTCCTTAACCTCAAACAAACAATCAATCATTCAGTCCATCTTACAACGATAGAACCTTTCCTATCGTTACAGGTTCTAAGGACCTTTCCTTAAACCTCAAACAAACAATCAATCATTCAGTCCATCTTACAACGATAGAACCTTTCCTATCGTTAGAGGTTCTAAGGACCTTTCCTCAAACCTCAAACAAACAATCAATCATTCAGTCCATCTTACAACGATAGAACCTTTCCTATCGTTAGAGGTTCTAAGGACCTTTCCTTAACCTCAAACAAACAATCAATCAATCAGTCCATCTTACAATGATAGAACCTTTCCTATCGTTAGAGGTTCTAAGGACCTTTCCTTAAACCTCAAACAAACAATCAATCATTCAGTCCATCTTACAATGATAGAACCTTTCCTATCGTTAGAGGTTCTAAGGACCTTTCCTTAAACCTCAAACAAACAATCAATCATTCAGTCCATCTTACAACGATAGAACATTTCCTATCGTTAGAGGTTCTAAGGACCTTTCCTTAAACCTCAAACAAACAATCAATCATTCAGTCCATCTTACAACGATAGAACCTTTCCTATCGTTAGAGGTTCTAAGGACATTTCCTTAACCTCAAACAAACAATCAATCATTCAGTCCATCTTACAACGATAGAACTTTTCCTATCGTTAGATGTTCTAAGGATCTTTCCTTAAACCTTAGAGTTTAGGCGGCGAGAAGGTTTTCAATGCCTAGCTAAGCTGGACGAAATTTGGTAACTAACTTTGCATACATCATGTCCCATGAAGCATGCAAAGGGGGGCAGCTGTTGACACCCAATTTCGTCCGGCTTAAAAATAAAAAAATTAATTATATTAAAAATTAAAACTTAAAAAAAAAATTTATTGAATTACTTAATTAATTGATTACTTAATTAAAAAATAATAATAGTAATAATGGCAATATTATTTTAGGGGCATTCTTTTTTAGTTTTTATGTTAAAGAAAAAAAAAAGGGAAGAAGAAGAAAAAAATAATAATAATAAATTAAATCTAAATTAATTAAAATTAAAAATTATTAATTAATTAATTAATTAAAAAGAAAAAGAATAAAAAAACAAAAATAATAATAAAAAATGGGGAGGGTGGCCGACAGAGGCTCCCCCTCCCCTTATCCCTTATCTTCTCTCGCACTCTCAATCTTCATCTATTCTCTCCCTCTCACTCAAAGCAGAAAAGGCACACACACAGAAAAAAAAAAAAACGTTCTCTCTCTTTTCCCTCCACTAACTTCTTCTTCCTCTACCAGCTAACCTCTCTCTCCGAGCTCTCTCTCTCTCATCTCCCCTGCTGACCTGCGCCCAGCGGTGCTCCCCACCGTCGCGCCAGTGTCGCCTGCCCAGCTCGTCGCCGAGCACCACCGCGTCGCCCTCCTGTTCTCCCTTCACCGTCGCGTCTCCCCTGCCGTTCTCCTCCCGCTAACGCCGCCAGCCTCCTCGTCGCAACCCTCCCCCTAGCCGTCTTCCCTCCTCCGCGCATGCACGCCCCTGTTTGCTGCCCTCCTCGCGTCGTCCTCCCTGCTGTCTCGCCGCCTCCCAGCTTGCCGCGCCGCCTCCGCTGCTGAGCACGCCGTCGCGAACCCCCAGTGCCCCCTAGCCGCCGCCGCTGCGATGCCGGAAGAAAGAAACAGAGCTTGAAAAACGAAAAAAAAAAAAAAACTGATGCGTTTTCGTTTTTTTTGACCAAGTCAAAACTTAACTTTTTGGTAAAACTCTTATTTAGCCCTTAGTTCTTTTTATTTCATCCATTTAAGTCACTAACCTTATTTTCTTTGCAGATCAATCATCGACAGCATTGTTTTTTATCTATAGTTTTGTTTATTTTTGTTCAATTGTTCGTCTTATTATTTTGGATCATGAATTTGTTGATGAGTTAATATAAAATTGTATGTTTAAATTAGATCAGATATTTACTTATATATTGATTTTAACTTTTCATTGTTAGCATAAGTTTAAAACACATGTTTACATAACATATTTGAAAGATCATCTTTACGAGATTCAATTTTGAACGGGTTTTAATAAAATTCTAAAAAAACTGAATTTAGGACGATAGTAAATCACAAAATCCATGTCCAGATGATTCGGTTAGAATCCATGGCTTGGATATTAACTGAAATTATTTAAATTAAAATTTAATAACGAAATCCCGATGGTGAACCGACTCGTAGTCCGGATCTGTTATGAAAGCCCATAATTTTGACATAATTTTAATTTTTGCTCATGAATTTATTGGATTTGTCTAATTGATACTTTAACTTAGTTTTAATTTTTGCAATTAAGTCATTAATTCACTTATTTTCTATTATACTTTTGTTTGTTCAACTAATTAAAAGCATAAATTAACTTAGGAATTGACATTAAGCTTAATTATATGATTAAGTTAAATAGGTAATTTTAATAAATAATTTATCTTTGGATAAATTTGATTTATTCATCTGAACTTTGAGTTTGTTTTGATTTACAATTCGTGCATTGATTTCCTTTTATTGTCTTTTCGTTTGCTCAAATAATTAAATGTGTAAATTAACTGAGGAATTAATGTTAAGCATAATTATATGATTAGATTAGATAAACTTTTTTTTATTAATCTAAAATTAGTTTGACATAATAAAAATCACACCTAGGAAATATTCAGTCTACCTCTGCCATTTAATAATTAATTAAATAGCTAATAATAAATTAAATTTAAATTAAATTTCATGACCAGATGATTCGGTTAGAATCTATGGCTTGGATATTAATTGAAATTATTTTAAAAAAATAATAATAAAATAAAATAAAAATTTAATAATGAAATTCGTTCGTGAATCCTCAACTCGACTAAAAGTCGATTCAGAATCTCGGTACAATTCTTCTCTTATTCTCCATTTTTTTATTTATACAAGTCACTAACCTTTCTTATTTCTACAGAACTAACAATAATCTTTATATTTATTATTATTATTATTATTATTATTATTGTTATTATTATTATTATTCTATTCAGATTACTAACTATTTAATTTTTGCATAAACTAATTACTAACTCAACTAACATCACTAACCATTTAATTTTTGCTATACTAACAATTAATTGTGCTAACCACTAACTTTCATTATTATTGTTATCACTAACCATTTAATTTGTGCTATACTAACAATTAATTGTGCTAACCACTAACTTTCATTATTATTGTTATCACTAACCATTTAATTTGTGCTATACTAACAATTAACTGTGCTAACTACTAACTTTATTATTATTATTGTTACTAATTTACTAACTTTATTACTTTTTTATTATTGTTACTAACTTACTAACTTTATTATTATTATTGTCACTAACTTACTAATCTTTTATTATTGTTATAATTGTTACTAACTTACTAACTTTTATTTTTATTGTTGTTATTATTGTTAACGATTAAATCAATTAACATCATTAACTTTTATTATTGTTATTATTAATTTTAACCATTAACTTTACTAACTTTTGACAATTTTTATCATTGTTGTTAACAACTAATTTTTTTTTATTTTATTATTATAATTATTGTGGATGGCCAAAAAAGCCCCACTTTATTATTAATTGTCTCTTTTAGGTGTTTAAATTTAGTTATTATAAAAAAAAAAAAAAGAAAGAATTTTATGTGAATAATTTATTAAGGTTAATTAAAAATCATTTTTAAAAGCCAATTATCTTTTGTTATTTCTAAAACACATATTTCTTAAAAAAAAAAAAAAAGAGAACAACAACAAAAATTTAATCTTTTATTCCTTTACTAAAATAATTGAATAAACATAAGTAAATAACAACTAATTAAAAGAAAATCCTTTTATGTGAATGATTAATTTTATTCTTTAAGACTAGCATAAATGTTTTAAAAAAAAAAAAAAGCTAATTATCTTTTATTATTTCTTGAAGGAGCAATAAGAAAAATTAATTAACTTTTTATCCCTTTTATTAAAATTAATAAACAAACATAATTAAATAATTCTAAATATACAAATCAATTCTTTTTCAACATATCTTTAAAGTAATGATATTAAAATTTAAAAATTCAAGAAAAATCCAATAAAATTATAATTAAAATTAATAATTAATAATTAAAAATTAAAAATTTTTAAAAATTAAATTCCATGTCCAAATGATCCGCCAGGATCCATGGCTTGGAAATATTTTTAAATAAAGTATACAAATAAATTTTTCTTTATTAAAAATAAAAACTTTGGACTAATATATTAATTATTTAATAAAATATAACTTTTTAGCTTTCTTTATTAATAAAAAGAATAAAAAGAATAAAAATTTTAGGATAATATTTTATTCAGTAATATTTTACTTATTTCTTTTAAAATAATGAAAAGATATAACTTTTTGTTTCCTTTATAAAAATCTTAGTCAAATGATTTCAAAAATAAAAAAAATAAAAAATAAAAAAAAAAGAAAACCTCCACTTTATTTATTGTTATTTAATGGTTAAACTCATTTCATTTAAAGAAATTAGCCATAAAAAAAATATATATATGTAAAATAAATCTGAACCATGTTGTTAAGTCAAAAAAAAAAAAAATTTAGTTCATGGTATATTGGCTGGAAACTGTCTCGTGCCCGCTTTTGAGCTGCTTCACCTGGTGAAGAGGGTCTGGCTGAGTAACAACGCCCCGTACCATGATCAAAGATTTTTATTTTTAAACTCTTTGATTCCTTTAAATTAACTTCTTATTGAATAAAAAATTAATTATTTTTTTTAAATTCTTTTATAAATTGAGTAATTCTTTAAATAATAAATATCCTTCATTAAACAAGAAAAATCAGATAAGAAAAAGAAAAGAAAGATAAGAGAAAGATAAAAATCAAAAAGATAAAGAAAAGAAAAGAAAAGAAAGAAAAGAATAATAAGATATAAAAAAAGAAAGATTTTTTTTTTAAATCATTAACAAATTTAATAAAAAAGACTTATAAGTTAAACCAATAATTAATTCCATAAAATAATAATTAAATAGTTAAATTTAAATTAATTTCCATATCCGGATGATCCTGTAGGATCTACGGTTTGGAAATATCAACCTTTTTTAAAAAAAAAAAACTATGTAAATTAAATAAAAAGATAAAAATCCATATTTTTACAAAATGGATAAAATTATTTAAAATTTCACCAAATTCCGTGTCCAAAGGACTCGGCAGAGTCCATGGTTCGGAATCAAAATCTTCCGTGTCCAAATGACTCGGCAGAGTCCATGGTTCGGAAGTATAAAATTTTACCCGAATTAATTACCAAAATCAACATTTTCGACTAATTCAGTTAAAATATCTAAATTAACTGAAAATTTTTTTAAGCAAAGTAAAACAAAATTAAAATCAACTAAGGTGTCAATTTTGGGCGCTATAACAATATTGTTTTAACGTAACCGTACTCCCGATCCCCGAACTCTCACAGACCATATTTTAAGGTATCCAATCGACCTGAGCGAAAACCGATTGGTGGCGACTCCCGAAAACGACCCGCACGTTGCCACACGTAGCAAATATTTTTTGTAATAAATTTTAATAGTAAATAAAAATTTATTATCAATAAATTCATGATAATCAACTAAAATTTCTATTTATTTCAAATTTGAGTTGGACTCTCTTCATGTTATATTTATATTATTAAACTGATTAGTTGTGATCGAAACATAACACTGTGAAACAAAATACGGTATGTGCTTTGAAACAATGAATTTTTTTCTGTTAATTAAAAAAATTTCGTTAAAAATTTTCATCTCTTATTAACTCAAACTCTAATTTTTAATATTGATAAAAAAATTTATCTACAAAAATTTACTTTCAATTTTAACAATTATTGACCAAATTACTTTATTAAACTATAGAACTTGAAGTAAATAATTGATGCTATAAAACATAATTCATCAATATTGATAGAAAATATGATCGAAACACAAAAATATGTTTAATATATGTTAATCAATTAATAGGTAAATTATAATTATTAAATTTTCATCTTCAAAAACAACAATAAAGAAAACCAATAAAAAAAAGTTAGAATCAAGACAAAAGAAAATGGTAAAACTTTAGGTATTAAGGATTTAACAATTGACTTAATAATGATAAAAATGGTTTAAATAAAAAATAAATAAATTATGATTACCAATATTTTACTTTAGAAGATAGTACATAAAATAACAAAAAAAAATTAAGGATCAAGAGAATAAATAGAAGATTTAATTAAATAATTATAAATTTTAGGGACCAAAATGTAACACAGAAGTCTCAGGGCCTAAAATGAAAAAAGTTAGAAGATAGGGACTGAAACCACATTTTTAGCAAAATAAACTTGAAATAGACTAAAACAGTAAACATTGTAACATTGGCGCTAAAAAAGGGGAGTGTCTTATAAAAAGAGGATCACACTAAAAGAACACCAAATCGCATCCGAAAAAAATTATAAATAAAAAAAGAGCTGAACAATAAAATCTTCTCCTCTTTATAATAAAATGTAGTATAATATAATATAATTACGTACCCTAATATAAATAGGTTGTCTTTTCTGTCTCCGCAGCGCTCTGCAGCTTCCCTTCTTCCTTTTTATTTTTGTTTCTTTCATCTTCTTCTTTTGTTTTATTTATTCTCTCTGTCTGCTATTGCTCCCTTTCTTTGGTTTTCTTCTTATACGGATTTCTTTTTTTTTTTTTACCTTTTCTTTTCTTTTATGTTTTCTTCCTTCTCTTCTTTCGTCAGTCTTCTATTTTCCGTCCCTTTGTTTTTTTTTTTCCTTTTTTTTCTTCCTTTTCTGTTTTTACAATTCCTTAACTAATTATTTTTTAGTTACTTTTTTGTAGACCGGGCTTATATCATACTTCATTCTTGAAAAATACAATAATTGTCATTTTGACCTTGTTTCTAAAAAAAGTAAGCAATCATGCCCTCATGAAATATAACAAATTTTTCTTTTTCCGCAACCTCAAGGCAAATTATTTGGTTGGGTAGCATGGCTAATATTTTAATTTTGGGGGCAGCTGGGTAATGGATCGAATGCCAACGATCCCTTTTTTCATTTTTTTTTTAAATTTTATTTTCTTGTTCTTCTCTTATTCTTCTATTTCTTTCTTTATTTATTTTCATTTTTTTTCTTCATTTTGTTTATTTGTTTAGTTTTGTTGTATATTAACCTTTTCCATTTTTACTTTCTTTATTTTTATTTTCTCATCTTTTTCCAGTTTCCCTTTTTTCTCTTTCTTATTTTAGTATTATTTCAAGTTTTGTCTATTGTTTTATTTCATGTTTTACTCCTTATTTTCTTAAAATATTTTTTTCACCTTTTTTTACTTAGATTTATGATTTAATTCTTATTTCTTCTTGTTCTTTTACGTCATATGTCTACTTTTTTTCATTTTTTTATTCTCTACTGTTTGTTTTTTTGTTTCTTCGTGCTTATTCTTTTAGAATGGTATGTTTATTCTTTTAAAAGGTATTATTTATTCTTTGAGAATGCATTGATTGTTCTTTTTTGTCTTCGTGTTTGTTCTTTTAGAAGACATTATTTGTTTTTTGTTACTTAAGTGTTTGTTCTTTTGATGGGGTACTGTTTGTCTTCTTTTATTATGTGTTTGTTTTTTGTTTTCTTAAAAGCCTTGTTTGTTCTTTTAGAAAGGCTGTGGCAACGTCGGGTTTTTTGGAGTCACCACCAATCGGTTTACCTAGGTCGATTGGATACCTTAAAATTGGTCTGCGAGAGTTCGGGGGTTCGGGAGTACGGTTACGCTAAAACAACTTTGTTATAGCGCCCAAAATTGGCACCTTAGTTGATTTTAATTTTGTTTTACTTTGCTTTTTAACAACTTCAGTTAATTTTCAAAATTAGAAATTTTAACTGAATTAATCAGATGTGGATTTTTGGTAATTAATTTGTATGAAATTTGATATTTCCGAACCATGGACTCTGCCGAGTCACCCGGACACGGAAGTTTTAATTTCGAACCATGGACTCTGCCGAGTCACCCGGACACGGAATTTGATGAAATTTTAAATAATTTAATCCATATCGTAAATATGGATTTTTATCTTTGTATTTATTTAATTTATTTAATTAAAAAAAATAGATGTTTTCCAAACCGTAGATCCTGCCGGATCATCCGGATATGGAAATTATTTAATTCTTATTATTATTATGGAATTAATTATTAATTTAATTACTAATTTATAAGTCTTTTTATTAAATTTTAGATTTATTAATGATCTTTAATGTTAACTAAAAACATTTTTTTATTTTTTTTTATTTTTTATATTTTTACTTCTTTTCTTTCTTTCTTTTCATTTTCTTTATTCTTTTCTTTTATTTGTTTTTTTCTTTCTTATTCTTTTACTTTTTACTTTTCTTTTACTTTCTTTTTTTTTCTTTTTTTTTTATTCTTTTCTTTCTTTCTTATTCTTTTTCTTTTCTTTTCTTTTATTTTCTTGTTTAATGAAAGATCTTTATTATTTAATTTTAAGTAATTATTCAATTTATAAAGGACCCACAAACTATTTTTTTTTAATTTTATCTAATATCAAGATTCTTTTATTTAATAAAGAAACTAAAGAGTTTTAAAAAAATTTTGGCATTCATATATTTTATTTTTATATTTATTCTTTTTATTTAATGAAAGATGAACCAAAAAGTACATATTTAATCAAGATTTTAAAAAAACTTATATGTATAAAAGAAAAGTCCTGATATTTATAAATTCTATTTTATGTTTATTCTATTTATTTGATAAAAACAAGAACCAAAAAGAAATTATTTAATTAAAGTTTTATTCAAAGAAACTAAGGATTTATATGTATAAAGAAAATAAAAGAAAAATTTATATATTTTTATGTTATGTTTTTATTTTTTTATTTAATAAAAGATGAACTAAAAAGTAATCATTTAATCAAGATTTTATTCATTTAATAAAGAAACCAAAAAAAATTATATGTATAAAGAAAAGTCTTAATATTTTATTTGATAAAAAAAGTAATTATTTAATAATGAAACCAAAAATTTATGTGTACATTTCAAAAATAAAAGAAAAGAACTTAATATTTATTTGTTTTGTTTTTTGAACAAAGATTAACCAAAAAGTGATTATTTAATAAAGAAACCAAAAATTTATATGTATATTTTTAAAATAAAAGTCTTGATATTTATATTTCATTTTTTTTATAAAAGATTAACCAAAAAATAATTATTTAATAAATAAATCAAAGACTTATATGTATGTTTTAAAAATAAAGAAAAGTCTTAATATTTATATATTTTATTTTTGATAAAAGATTAACCAGAAAGTGATTCTTTAAAAAAATCAAAGATTTATATGTATATTTTAAAATAAAGAAAATTTTTTGATATTTATGTATTTTATTTTATTTTTTTGATAAAATATTAAAGAAATCAAAGAGTTATATGTATGTTTTAAAATAAAGAAAAGTTTTGATATTTATATGATTTTTATGTTCTTTTTGTTTGATAAAAGTTTTCTTTAAATAATTTTCTAATTTATAAGTCTAAAACTACATCTAATTAATAAGTCTAAAATATTTAAGAGAAATTCAATTCTTCTTTTTTTATTTTTTTATTTTTTTTGAAATCATTTGACTAAGATTTTTTTTATTTTTGTTTAATAAAGGAAACAAAAATTTATATCTTTTTATTATTTTAAAAGAAATAAGTAAAATATTACTGGATAAAGAAATAAAATATTAACCCAAAAATTTTTACTCTTTTATTCTTTTTATTAATAAAGAAACTAAAAAGTCATATTTTATTATTTTAATAAATAATTAATCTATTGCTAGATAAAGAGATAAGCAAAAATATTAGTCCAAAGTTTTTATTTTTTTTATTTTTTAATAATAAATAAAAATTCATTTATATACTTTATTTTAAAAAAAATATTTTATATACTTTAAAAAAATTTTCCAAGCCATGGATCCTGGCGGATCATTTGGACATGAAATTTAATTTAATTTTTTTTAATTATTTAATTAATTAATTAATTATTAATTTTAATCATAATTTTTGTTGGATTCTTTTTATTATTTTTCTTATTTTTCTTGAATTTTAAATTATTACTTTAAAAATATATTTAAAAACATAATTGATTTTTTGTTGTATTTTTAGAATTATTTAATTATAATTTTTATTAATTTTTAACAAAAGGAATAAAAAGTTAACTTTTTGTTATCTTTAAAGAAATAATAAAAACATGTATTCCAAGATAACAAAAGATAATTGGCTTTTAAAAAATGATTTTTATTAGCCTTAATAATTATTCACATAAAATTCTTCTTTCTTTTTTTTTTATAATAATTTGTTATTATTTTTTTTATAAAAATTAAAAGTGAAATAAATTTAATCACAAAAAAAAGACAATTAATAATAATAAAGTGGGGCTTTTTAGCCATCCACTTTAATAACACAACAATAATAACAACAATAATAAAAATTAGCAAAGTTAGTAAAGTTAGTTGTTAATAACAATAATAACAATAAAAGGTTAGCAAGTTAGTAAGTTAATAACAATAATAACAATAAAATGAAGGTTAGTAAGGTTAGTAAGTTAGTAACAATTATAACAATAATAAAAGGTTAGTAAGGTTAGTAAGTTAGTAACAATTATAACAATAATAAAAGGTTAGGAAGGTTAGTAAGTTAGTAACAATTATAACAATAACAAAAGTTAGTGAAGTTAGTTGTGCAAAAGTTAAAAGGTTAGTGACTAATAACAATATTAATAAACAAACAATATAAAGATTATTATTAGTTCTGCAGAGATAAAAAAACAAGGTTAGTAACCAAAAGGAATAAATATGTAAAGATGGAGGATTAAAAGGGAGTTTTACCCTGATATCAAAATTTTGAATTCTGAGAAACAGGGGCGACGCGGACGCGGGGGGGGAAACGGCGACGACTTCGCACGGCGGCGTGCAGGGGCTGGGCGACGCGGCGGAGGAGGCTAGGCACGGCGTCGGTGGCGAGCTGGGTCGACGGAGGTGACGAGGACGGTGGCCGAAAAGGGGTGGCGACGTCGGGAGGTTACTCGGGGGTGACGGGACGCGACGGAGAAGGGAGAAACGTGCGACGGGACAGCGTGGGGGCGACGGCGACGGCGTGGGGAGGCGACGGGAGACGGCGTGACTGCAGCGACGGAGCAAAACGACGGCGACGGTGACGGGCAGCGACGGCAGGGGCGCGCAGGAGACGGCAGTCAAAGAAAACGGAAGGAGGAAGATGGTCAAAGCGTCAAAAGGCCAAAATTTTGAGATTTTATGGTGAAAGGAAGGAGAGCTAGGAACCTAAGCTGTAATTTTTCTTTTTTTTTTAAACGGAGCTCTAAGCTTGATTTATTTATTTATTTATTTTATCCCCTCTTCACAGATTTTAGACCCCTATTTATAGGGGAAGGGGTGCTGGACTGTTCACAATTAAAAATTAATTAAATTCAAACTTATCTCTTAATTTGGTAAAATGATAGTTTCAGTCCTTTACGTCTCTAAGACTCTGGATAAGCTTCAGAAGCTTCTGATTTTGACAATTTTGTCGTTTTCTGTTAATTTGGGCCAGAAACGTTAGTCTGGCCCAAAATTGACACAAAAAATTACCAAATGCTCCTGAAACTTTCAGAATTTGTCAATTTTTCTCAAAACTTCTCAATTTTGTCATTTTTACCCCAAACTTTTTAATTTTGTCATTTTTTATGGAGTTTTCTTTTTATTACATACATACATTTATACACATATATCATTTTTAATTAAATCCTCATAAAACAAAATTTATTTTAACTTAATTAAAGTTTTTCAGTTATAATAATTAATTAATAATACTAATAATAATAATAATTTTTTTTAATTAATTTTTTTAATTTAATTTTTTTTTAATTAATTTTTAACGGTCGGACGAAATTGGGTGTCAACAAAGGCATACTTGTTCTTTTACATTTTTAGGCATTGTATAAATTACTTGTTCTTTTGTGTTTTGGTATTTATACTTACGGACCTGTTTGTTCTTTTAGAAGGCAATGTTTGTTTTTTCTTGTCTACATGTTTGTTCTTTTAGAAGGCATTGTTTGTTCTTTCTTTTACAAGTTTATTTTTTATTACTTAAGTGTTTGTTCTTATAAAATGCACTGTTTGTTCTTATACATGACCCTGTTTTTGTAAACTTCTTGTTCTTTTGTTTTCTGGTGTTTGTTCTTTCAGAATGGTATGTTTGTTCTTTTAGAATGGCATGTTTGTTCTTTTAGAAAGCATTGTTTGTCCTTTCTTTTACATTTTTATTTTTTGTTACTTAAGTGTTTGTTCTTATAGAATATACTATTTGTTTTTATACATGACTGTGTTTCTATAAAATTCTTGTTCTTTTTTCTTCTAGTATTTGTTCTTTCATAAGGGCATGTTTGATCTTTTAGAAGACATTGTTTGTTCTTTCTTTTACATATTTATTTTTTGTTACTTAAGTGTTTGTTCTTATAAAGGGCACTGTTTGTTCTTATACATGACCCTGTTTCTGTAAACTTTTTATTCTTTTGTCTTCTAGTGTTTGTTCTTTCAGAATTATATGTTTATTCTTTTAGAATGCATGTTTGTTCTTGTAAAATACATTATTTGTTCTTTTTTTTTCTTTTTTTTTTTGTTACTTAAATGTTTATTCTTATAGAAGGCACTATCTATTTTTATACATGACCATATTTCTGTAAACTTCTTGTTCTTTTATTTTTTTGTGTTTATTCTTTTAGAAGGGTATGTTTGTTTTTTTAGAAGGGCATGTTTATTCTTTTAGAAAACATTGTTTGTTCTTTCTTTTACATGATTATTTTTTGTTACTTAAGTATTTGTTCTTATACATGACCCTGTTTCTATAAACTTCTTATTTTTTTTGTCTTCTAGTATTTGTTCTTTCAGAAGAATATATTTGTTCTTTTAGAAGGATATGATTGTTCTTTTAGAAGGATATGTTTGTTCTTTTAAAAGGATATTGTTGACACCTAATTTCGTCCGGGTGTTTTAAAATTTTGAAAAAAATTTTATTAAAAAAAATTAATTTAAAAAAAATATATATTACTATTATTATTAAAAAAAAATTTAATTAGTTTAAAATATATTTTTGTTTTGTGAAAATTTGATTTAAAATGATATATGTGTGAATATGTGTATGTTTGAAATAAAATAAAATTTCATGAAAAAAAATGACAAAAAATTAAAAGTTTGAGGTAAAAATGACAAAATTGAGAAGTTTCGGAAAAAATTGACAAATTCTAAAAGTTCCAGGAGCATTTGGTAGTTTGTCACATAAAATTTTGAGCCTGCCGACGTTTTTGGCTCAAATTGACAGAAAACGATAAAATTGTCAAAATCAGAAGCTTCAGGAACTTATCCTGAGGCTGAGAGACGTAAAGGACTAAAATTGTCATTTTACCAATTTAAGAGATAAGTTTGAAATTTTTTATTAATTTATCCATCAACAGTTCAGCTAAACTTCCTCTATAAATAGCCCCCCAAATTTTGTGCTGAACACAGATAAAAATAGAAAGAAAAGCTTAGAGCTCCGTTTTTAAAATAGAAAAAATTACAGCCTTAGTCCCTAGCTCTCCTTTCTTTCCTCAGAAAATCTCAAAACTTTTCATTTTGACGATTAAGCCATCTTCTCCCCCCCTCGCGCGCCCTCTGTTTCCATTTCTCAGAATTCAGAATTTAAAATCAAGGGTACAACTCTCATTTAATCCTTCATCTTTTCAATTTCTTTCACTTTGGTCACTAACTTTGTATTTTATTCTTGCAGAATTAATTACTAACCCTTTTAATTTTTACTTGTTTGTTTATTATTTGTTTATTACTAACCCCTTTTTTTATTGTTGTTATTAACTTACTAACAACTAACTTTTAATACTATTATTGTTACTAACCTTTTAATTTTTGCATTATTACTAACTTTTATAATTGTTGTTAACAATTAATTAACTTTTATTATTGTTGTTAATTAATTAATTTAATTAACTTGGCTAACTTTTATTATTGTTGTTAATTAATTAATTTAATTAACTTGGCTAGCTTTTTATTATTGTTGTTAATTAATTAATTTAATTAATTTGGCTAACTTTTTATTTATTGTTGTTAATTAATTTAATTAATTTGGCTAACTTTTTATTATTGTTGTTAATTAATTAATTTAATTAATTTGGCTAACTTTTTATTTATTGTTGTTAATTAATTTAATTAATTTGGCTAACTTTTTATTATTGTTGTTAATTAATTAATTTAATTAACTTGGCTAACTTTTTACTGTTGTTAATTAATTAATTTAATTAACTTGGCTAACTTTTATTATTGTGGTTAATTAATTAATTTAATTAACTTGACTAACTTTTTATTATTGTTGTTTAACAATTAATTTAATTAACTTTGCTAACATTTATTATTATTTTTAAAGTGGATGGCCAAAAAGCCCCACTTTATTATTATTAATTTTTTTTCTTTATATAATTTTTTATTTAATTCACCTTTACCCTTTACTAATTAATAAATAAATGAAAATTAAAAGAAGATTATTTTGTAATTAATTATTAAGGCTAATAAAAATTATTTTTAAAAAAAAGCCAATTATTTTTATTTTTACATACATGTTTTTAATTCTTTAAAGATAGCAAAAAGTTAAAATTAATTTTAATAGTTATTTTTATCCAGTAAAAATAATAAAAAAATAAAAAATAAAACCTGTTTAAAAAAATACATGAAAATTAAGACTTTATATTTTACTGATTTATTTAAAATATAACTTTTAAATCCACTAAAATAATAAATATTTTTCATTAAACAAGAAAACAAAAAGAAAATTAAAACAAGATAAGAAAAAGATAAGAAAGATAAGAAAAAGATAATAAAGATAAGAAAGATAAGATAAGATAAGAAAGATAAGAAGGAAAAGAAAGAAAAGAAAGAAAAATATAGAAAATAAAAATTTTTAGATTATTAATGAATCTAAAAATTCTATAACAAAAAGAATTACGAATTAGTAATTAAACTAATAATTAATTCCATAAAAATAAGAATTAAATAATTAACTATAAATTAAATCAACTTACATATCCGGATGATCCGTCAGGATCTGCGGTTTAAAAAAAAATATCACCCTTTTAATTAAATAAATTAAATAAAAAAAAGATAAAAATCCATATTTACAATATGGATTAAATTATTTAAAAGTTCACCAAATTCCGTGTCCAAATGACTCGGCAGAGTCCATGGTTCGGAATCAAAAATCTTCCGTGTCCAAATGACTCGGCAGAGTCCATGGTTCGGAAGTATAAAATTTCATACAAATTAATTAATTTAAAAATCCACATTTCGACTAATCCAGTTAAAATTTCTAATTTTGAAAATTAACTGAGAATTATTTAAAAGCAAAGCAAAACAAAATTAAAATCAACTAAGGTGCCAATTTTTGGGCGTTTTAACAAAGTTGTTTTAACGTAACCGTACTCCCGAACCCCCGAACTCTCGCAGACCAATATTTAAGGTGACCAATCGACCTAGGTAAACAGATTGGTGGCGACTCCCGAAAACCCGACGTTGCCACAGCTTGGCGACTCCGCTGGGGACTCCACGTTAGTGAGTCGAGCCTAAAGTTGATTTGTTTTGATTTACTTTGCTTATTATGTGGATTTATATGTTATATTTACTTATTCTAAACATGCATAATGCATTCACAATATGAAGCTCTATACCCGAGCTTCCTTAAATCAAACACAATTCTTTCTAAGCGGAATTGGTGTTGCTGTCCTTGTGAGGCCACGGTCTCCAAGCCTTCACCGGTTTCAAAGTAGCAAAGTAGTGTATTGCCTTCTGAGACGGTTAGTCTCTGCATGGGCCCACGAAAAGCTACGACTCGAATTAATCCATTCCTTACATTAACCCTAGAGGGTAAGGAATCGGGCCGTCACTATGATTTAGTGACGGGATTCGGGAACTATCCCTTGCCTTTTTTATAAGCTACCTTATGCATATAGAACTCCCCACTTAACCATAGAACTGACCATAGAATTTCTACCATTTTACCAACGCCATAAGCACGTCCTTGTTATGCTATGTTGTTGCTCTACACTTTTATTTTCTTCGTGTCTTATATTTATGGTTTTAATTCATTTTTCCATAATACTTCATGAGTTGTTAATTGCTATTTAACTTATTAATAACCTTATCTTTCTTGTGCAATTATTCTTCATGCATCAAAACCACGCATCAAATTATGCTAACTTTTTGGTCTTTATAATGACAACTAAAAGTTTTGAAGTTCTACGATAATGGATAAGCAAACTCACTCATTGCATGCATTCCATTACATTAATCACGTGCATATAAAGTATGATAAAAATAATCTCATTGCATGCATTCCATTACATCAATCACACGCATATAAAATCTGATAAAAATAATCTCATTGCATGCATTCCATTACATTAATCACATGCATATAAAATCTGATAAAAATAATCTCATTGCATGCATTCCATTACATTAATCACGTGCATATAAAGTCTGATAAAAACATAATCTCACTTTATATTGCATGCATCCATTACATCAATCACACGCATATAAAATCTGATAAAAATAATCTCATTGCATGCATTCCATTACATCAATCACGTGCATATAAATTTTGATAAAAACATAATCTCATTGCATGCATCCATCACATCAATCATATACGCATAGAATCTAATAAAATAAATATTCCTTTAAAAAGGTAAAATTGGACCTCAACACCGATATTCAACTCGGCTCCAAACAAGACTAATGGCAGAACAAACTGAAGGACGTTTCATAGATATAGAGTCCAAGATTGAAAGTATGGCAGAACAAATGAGACAATTGATGGAAATAATCAAAGGGAAAGCAACTCAAGTTCCCATCAAAGAAGCACAAGATCCCACTTATACTCCGGGATTCACCCCACAACGAGTCTCAGTCCAAGAAAACCTGTTTCAGGAACCAGGACAGTCTGCTAGTGTTCACTTGAAACAAGACACTGTGTATGAAGAGAAGAAGACACCACCAAAGGAAGAAGGAGAATCTAAAAAACTCGAAACAATAGAGAAGAGACTGCGAGCCATTGAAGGAGGTAATATATTCGGATCTCTCTCAGTGGATGACCTCTGCTTAATGCCAGACGTCATAATCCCTTCGGACTTTAAAGTACCGGATTTCGTAAAATACGATGGAACGAGTGATCCCATCACTCACATCACACTGTTCCTAAGGAGACTACAACCACTCACAAAAGATGAAAAGGTGTGGATTGCACTTTTTCAGGAAAGTCTCACAAAATCAGCATTGCAGTGGTATCTAAGTCAAGGACCAAGAAACATCAAAACTTGGAATGACCTTGCTCAGGCCTTCATCGGCAACTATAAACATGTTATGGACTTGGCTCCGGATCGCCAAACTCTCCAAAACATGGAGAAGAAAAAGCCAGAAACTTTCAAGGAATATGCTCAACGGTGGAGGGACTTAGCTGCACAAGTTCAGCCACCCATGACAGAAAAAGAAATGGTCACTTTGTTTGTCCAGACACTGAAATACCCATATTATGACAAACTCATTGGCAATTCGGCAACTAATTTCTCCGATGTTGTCATGTCTGGAGAAAGGATCGAGCATGGGATTAGGACTGGGAAGATTGCTGAGTCTTTTAGTGATCCTATGAAAAGAGGAGGACCATCCAGAACAAAAGATGAAGAAGTACAACAAATAGGACGCGAAAGAGGGATTCCCCTCGTAGGTACTGTGGCTACCGGTCCTCGCCTATCCTATTCTGCCAAAAGGCCCAATTATTATCCTACCAATAGGCCCAATGACTATCCTCCCAATATGCCCAATGATTATCCTTCCAATAGGCCTAATGATTATCCTCCCAATAGGCCCAACAATTATCCTCTCAACAGGCCTAATCAGTTACGGCCACCTGTTCCGACTCCTCTAGTACCCACACAAAAACCAAAAGAAGTTTTTGCACCAATTCCCATGACTTACACTGAGTTGTATCCAAAACTCATAGAAAGTCAACTTATCCGTCCAATTCCTACAAATCCATTTGGACCCCCATATCCAACGTGGTATGACCCCAACATAACTTGCCCATATCATGATGGCGTTCCAGGCCATGGCTTGGAAAATTGCACAGCATTGAAACGTATAGTCCAACAATTAATCGAATCAAAGTGGTTGGACTTTTCCGATGAACCGAACGTCACTCACAATCCATTGCCGCCTCGTCAAGAAAAACCAGTCAATATGATAGAAGAACACCGGCTGATGAAAAAGTCAGTCAATGATATCATAACCCCTCTTAAGCATGTATATTCATGCCTTGTGAAAGAAGGGATTATCATGGGAAAGCCTTCTTTTGGACATGAAGAAGTTGAAGATGAGGAATGGTGCAACTTTCATGACAGTAAGAGTCATTCTATCCAAGAATGCTCAGAATTCCGTAAGAATCTGCAAAGACTCATAGACTCATCCCAACTTATCGTTTTTATGATGATGTGAATGTGATCATTAAAGAACAAGAAGTCAATGCTATACCAATCTCAAAACCTACTCTTAAGCCGTCAAGTCCCAAGGCCATTCCTCTACAAATCAAACAAAACCGAGGTCAAGCTGCTAGGCCCGATGTGATTGGTAATTGAAAGTGAAGATTTTGAGCTGGAATTACATTGATTTTGGAAGGGCTCCAAGTCAGATCTGACCTAACAGTCCGCATACATTTTCGAATGACAGGGAATCCTTTGAATAAACTTGTATCTTTGAAAGCTTGCAAAAGTAATTTAATAGTAAAAATCTCCTAGATTTAGTCCAGAATCTAGGGTGTAGTCTTTGTTAAATGGACACCTGCTATTCTTTTTCTGGTACAACAAAAAGATGTAATGCGTGCATTTTACTACTTTCCATTTTTACACTCTTTGCCATTATACTATCCATTATAGCCATCACACTTTACTTTTCGATAACCGGTAATTCTTTTTGTTCTCTAACAAAAAGATGTTGCGTGTGCATTCTACCACTTTTTAATCCCATTATTACTTCTACACATTCTACCAATTTTTACCAAAAATTCAATTATTACACCTACACATTCTACCACTTCTTACCAAAAATTCCGTTTTTACATCCATCTCTCACTCATTTCCATTATACTATCCATTATTGTTATCACACTTTACTTTGAAAACGATACTACTCGTGGGTGAAAATAAAAAGTTAAGGGAGATTTAATAGTGGCGATCTTGAAAGTGCTGTCAAATCTAGTAAGAAGGATTTCATATGTTGCACCCCAACTCTAAAAAAAAAAAAGAATTCATAGTGGTTATCAACATCCTTGCAAGAAGTCTGGGGTTAGCTTCTAAACAAGGTAGTTCTCATATTAAATGACTTCAGTGGCCTCCCAATTCTCACAAATGCTCAATACAAAAAAAAAAAAAGATTCTCAGTTTTCCGCAACACAAATTCCAACAAAGGAAAGAAGTACATCCCTTCCATCAAAAGCCATTAAAGGGAAAATCCAAAACAAAAAAAAAGAGACTGAGAGCAAACACAAGCAGCTAAGGCCACTTGAATCATTTCACTTCAAGAAGGCTATTTTCTCAGTTCTTTGGCAACACAAACTCCGAAAAGAGAAATTCATCCCTTCCATCAAAAGACAACAAGGGAAAATTCAAAACCAAAAAGGACTGAGAACAAGCACGAGCAAGCAAGGCCACTTGAGTCATCTCACTTCAAGAGAGTTATCAAGTATGTCATCACCATAGCTCACAAAAAAAAAAAAAAAAGGAAACAAAAAAAAACAAAAAAAAAAAAAAGGAAAAAGGGCTCAAACTAGAGCAAAAGAAAAAAAAAAAGAAAAAAGTGAGCTATGGATTCTAGACTGAAAACCTGCAAAGGCGGTTTAGAACACAAAAGCAACCCTCAAGCCAAGCATACATAAAGACCACGATAGTTGGGGGGCAACAGATGAGGTTTAACTTTCTGGAAAGAGTGGCAAGTTTGAGGTCATCACTATTGAGTTTTTCACCATAATCAAATTTGCTCACGAGTAGCATTAAAAGACCCTTCTTTCAAACCACTTAAACTTAACTTTCCTCAGACTTATCATCCTTATTCAGCTAAAAGACTATCATTGTGAAACATGTTTCTACCTTATTTAATACTGCTCACGAGTAGTATTAAAAGACCATTCTTTCACACCACTTAAATTTAACTTTCCTCAGACTTATCATCCTCATTCAGCTAAAAGACTATCATTGTGAAACATGTTTCTACCTTATTTAATACTGCTCACGAGTAGTATTAAAAGACCCTTCTTTCACACCACTCAAACTTAACTTTATTCAGACCTAATATTTACCTCTTAATATCATTCTCATTCAGCTAAAAGACTGCCACAAAAAAAAAAAACATTCAAACTTAACTTTCCTCACACCTAACATTTACCTCTCGATATCATCCTCATTCAGTTAAAAGGCTATTATTGTGAATCATGTTTCTACCTTATTGCCTTGCACAGTTTATGTCTTCGAGTTGGAAAGGGAAGAATGACAGGACATTTTAATTGAAAACAAAGACCGTAAATTACTTTGTCAAGCTTTGAAAATTGATGAAAGTTTTTCTTTAAGGCCAAACCATTATTCATTAATGTATGTAGACTTAAAGGTAAGGAGATAGCTTGAGTCTTTCTTTAATAAGATGTGGTTCTTGTAAGAGAAATTTACGATCAAGTGCCATCACAAAGGTCTAGAAATCCTCAACCTTCTGTTAAATCAAAGGCGAGATGATATCTCTTTTCACATAAACACCATAATCAAGGGGGCAAAGTAGTCTCTACTAAGCGCAAGAAAAGTACTGCCAAGAAAGAAGCTCAATAGACAAGGGGGCAAGTCTTATGGATCAGAACCTGAGTCTAAGGAAGAGCAATCATTCGGACTGTAACATGGGGGTAAACAAGTGTCCGCACGGCCAGAAGAAAATGGGCAAAGCAGACATTGAAAGTAAAGCCTTTGATGGTATCAAATCCATGACAATGGATGAGTACCCGAAAGAGATATAAATTATGAGGCGGGCCAACTTTAAAGAAATTGAGGCCAAAATTCAAGAACAAGTCAAAGAAAGGGGATTTTGAAAAGAGTTGGGCTTTTGAGGCAGTGAACAAAAGCTGGAAAGCATAAAGAGATTCAATGATAGTCCAAGAAGGCAATTATAAAGAGGATCCAGTAAAGCAAAGATATGAAGAACTAGATCAATCCAAAAAAAATAAAAAAATAAAAAAATAAATATAAATAAAAAAAAAAAAAACCATCAATTACACATGCTTTGCATTCATGCATTTCACATCATGCATGCATGATTTTTACACGATAGGAATCAAATGGGAAACACATCCACCGCACCGTTACAGCAGTATAAGCTGAGATCTCAATAATATCAGCTCTTACCAATCTATCACTGGATACACAGCTAATATGCAGGACCAACCCGCATCAGGAATTCAAGGATAAGGTAGACAATATGTCAAAAGCCTGGCAATTGATTCAATAATCGAGACTACACCTGGAAGGACAGGATTGACATCAGCTAGTAGTATCCAAAATAAGAGATAGCTATAGCCAAGGATAAGGCAGATATCAAAAAGGATAAAGTAGACAATATTGTCAAAAGCTTGGCAATTGATTCAATAATCGAGGCTACACCTGAAAGGACAGGATTGATGCCAGCTTAGCAGCATCCAAGATAAGAGATAGCTGTGGTCAAAGATAAGGCAGACATCAAGAAATATTGTCGTTGAAACTTTGTCAAAAGCGGACAATGGATTCAATAATCGAGGACTGGATCAACGGATAAAAAAAAAAAAAAAAAAAATATCTATCAAAATGAAGTAGGATCTACTTTTCCGGTTAAACGGCGGATACGGTACTCCGTGACTCTCAAGTCGGTTCTCTCAGTTGCCCATAATAACTGATTCCTTCACCCCTTCTTTCTTTTACTTCCTCCTAGAAAATGGATCCTACTTTTTCCGCCTTGCGAAAGTATTTCCCTTCTCTCCCAATGAACATCCTCAAAAAGATCTACCAAGTTCGCTGTGAACGATTAAGAGTTCTGATGCACAAAGGAATCCCTGAAGATGTGCGGTGGTTAATCGAAGCCAAGGTTCGTCTAGCAGGTGAAATCCCAGAGGCATTTGTGTCTCACATGCCTGGTATAGGCAAAAGCTCTTATGCCAAAAAGCGAAGAGCGAAAAGGTTACAAGTCTGCCATAAATGTGGACGGTGGACTTGTAATACTAAATGTCGTTCTTTAGGGATGATCTCTGATAATCGAGAAGATAAAATACGATTCATTAAGAATGGCTTGAGTAAAGACTCGTTGGATGATATCCAATTGACTCTTGAGACGCATTCTTGTGGATCTGTGCAACGTGAACTACTTGGTTTGTGGAGCATTTTTCATGAAGAACGAGAACGATACAATCCCGGGAATCTGACGTTAAATGACCCTATTTGTCAGCTTGTAAGAAAACTGGATGGGAAGCAAATCCTCGACTCATAGAAGCCATTAATCCCGTTACTGGACGTAAAACCAGTGGAAGATGTGAGCCACAGTCACAATCACTGTACATACAATTTATCATATTTAAAATTTTCCATTTTTCTTTTAATAATGTATTTGCTCCCGTAAGTGTAATCGACACGTTATCCATTTCATCGCTATAAATGCATGTTCTTCCAGTCGGTTATCTAAGTTTCCTTCAATAACTAATTCCTTTCCATCATCTCTCAAATTCTTCTCTCATCAATGGATTCTACTCTTTCAGCACTGCGAAAATACTTTCCTTCCCTTCCAATAAAAGTCCTTAAAAAGATCTACCTTGCTAGATGTGAAAGAATCAGAGTTTTTACACGCAAAGGCATTCCCGATAATGTGCAGTGGATAATTGAAGCTAAGGTCCGTCTGGCGGGTGAAGTTCCAGATGCATTTATGCCCCGCATGCCCGGTTTAGGTAAAAGCCGTTATGCCAAAAGGCGAAGAGCAAAGAGACTAGGCGTGTGTTATAAATGTGGGCGATGGAATTGTAATACTAAATGTCGCTCTTTAGGATACATCTCCACAAATCGTGAAGATAAAAGAAAATTCATTAAGAATGGCCTGCGTAAGGAATCTCTGGAAGATATCCGAAAGACTCTTGAAACGCATTCTTGTGGAAAAGTGCAAGGTCAAATTGTCAAATTGTGGAGGACTTACCATAAAGAACGAGACCGTTACAGTCTTGGGAATGTGACTGTAAACGACCCTGTCTGCCAGCTTGTAAGAAAACTGGATAGGAAGCAAGTCCTCGACTCATAGAAGGCATTGAAGCCATTACTAGATATAAATCAGTGGAAGATGAGAGCCACAGTCATGATTGCTGTACATATAAGCTGTCATTTGTCTTTTCTTTTGACAATAATGTACTTGCTTCTGTAAGTGTAATTAACGCATTATCCCTTTCATCACTATAAATATGTGTTAGTTATTTTCGTTTCCTACAATCACTAATTTCTTTCTTTGCCTCCTTCATCAATGGAGTCTTCTCTTTCCGCCCTACGAAAGTATTTTCCTTCCTTCCCAATAAATGTTCTTAAAAAGATTTATCAAGCTAGATGTGAACGATTCAGAGTATTTATGCACAAAGGCATTCCTGATAATGTGCGGTGGCTAATTGAAGCTAAGGTTCGTTCAGCTGGTGAAGTTCCCGAAGCGTTCTTTCCCCGTATGCCCGGCTTTGGTAAAAGCGCTTATGCCAAAAAAAGAAGAGCAAAGAGGCTAGGCGTTTGTCATAATTGTGGATGGTGGATTTGCGGCAATAAATGTCGTGCTCCAGGAGTGATCACCAGAAATCGTAATGATAGAATAAGATTCATTAAGAATGGCTTGCGTAAGGAATCTCTAGAAGATATTCGAGAGGTTCTTGAAGCGCATTCTTGCGGAATAGTGCAATTTGAGGTTGTTGGATTATGGATAATTTTCCAAAAAGAACGAGATCGTTACAGTCTTGGGAATCTGACCCTAAACGACCCTGTTTGCCAGTTTGTGAGAAAGCTAGATGAGATGCAAATCACCGATTCATAGAAAGCATTGAAACCATTACTGGACGCAAAGCCAGTGGAAGACGAGGATCAAAGTCACGATTACTGTACGTGCTAGCTGTCGCTTTTGAAATTTTCCTCCCCTTTTGGTAATAATGTATCCACTCCTGACGTGAACCAAAGTCACGATTACTGTACGTACTAGCTGTCGCTTTTGAAATTTTCCTCCCCTTTCAGCGATAATGTATCCACTCCTGACATGAGCCATAGTTACGATTACTGTACGTGCTAGCTGTCGCTTTTGAAATTATCCTCCCAATAATGTACCCACTCCTGACACGGACTACTGTATATAGCTGCCACTTTTGAAATTTTCCTTCACTTCCGGCAATCACGTACCTACTCCTGACATAAGCTACAATCGCGACTACTGTATATTTTAGTTGCTTTTGAAAATTTCCTCCTCTTTTAACGATAGTGTACCCATACCTGACCAGAGTCATACTCGTGACTACTATGAATAGCTGGCAATAATGTATCCATTCTTGAAAAATAAAATTATTGCCTTATCTCTTCATCTCTATAAATATATCCTCTTTTCTCACAAGGGTAAGGATAGGAATGGAGAAAACCTCAACTCGTAAATCCTGAACTATTTGTGTATTTTCTGGGGCTTTTCCTGGAAAAGATGAAGAGTATTTAAAAGCAGCCAACCATTTGGGAAGAGTATTAGCTGAGCGAAAAATACATTTAGTTTATGGAGGAGGTAGTGTCGGATTAATGGGAGGTGTAGCATCAGCAGCATCTCTAGGAGGAAGTCAAGTTCTGGGTATTATCCCTGGACCTCTGAAATTTATTTCTGGGGGCACGATTGGAGAAGAATTAGTGGTTAAAAATTTGCAAGAGCGTGTGTTACAAATGCTTTTAAATGCTAATGCTTTTATCGCTCTACCAGGTGGTTTTGGCACATTGGGAGAAGTCTTTCAAATTGCTTCCATGGCCCAACTTAATTTGCATAAAAAACCCATTGGGCTTTTGAATGTTAACAATTTCTTTACAGGTCTGATAGCTTTTATGGATTATGCTATGCAGAAGAATTTCATATCAAGAGTGGCACGGCGAATCATAATATCCGCAACAACTGCTGAAGAATTGCTAGATAAAATACAAGCTTTTGTTCCTGAACCAGATCCAGCAATGATTCAGATAGACTGGACACGACAGTCTTTCCCGACCAGTTCACTCCCATAATGGTCATCTACTCACCCTGTTGAAGTATTGTGGAAGAAAGAAGCGATCTGATCCGTTTTTCTTGTCCTTTAGTTTTAATTATCAGCATTTTCTTTCGTATTTCAGTTTTTATTTTCAGGGAATTTCGTTATCTTATAAGATAGTTTCATCCATGCTGATATTAAAACCATAGGACAATGCCTTTAGGTTGGAATGGCTGAGTAAAGAGTAATTTTTATTACTCTTGAGACGCATCCTATTAGGTCTACTAGGCATAACATTTTGGGGTAGTTAAGCTTTAACCTTATTTGGATGACATATCTCACAAGGGAATCTATATTTACTGAAGAAAATATTAGATGAACCTTGGATATTGATTCCAAACATCCGTTCCCTTTACATAATTTGTCAGTGTTATTGTCATCATCAAGATTCACTCATCTTATCGAAGTTTAAATTTTTGCACTCACCTATTATGAAAATTCACACTTTCGAAGAAAATTATTCCAATTTCAATTGCTTTTATATAAATTTCGCTCGAGGTCCTAAGGAAAGCTCCTTAGCCTCAAAATCAATTTTCATCATCGGGGTTTTAAGGATGGAACCTTTGCCTCGAAAACAATCAATTTTCATCGGGGTTGTAAGGATGGAACCTTTGCCTCGAAAATAATCAATTTTCATCATCAGGGTTTTAAGGATGGAACCTTTGCCTTGAAAAGAATCAATTTTCATCATCGGGGATTTAAGGATGGAACCTTTGCCTCGAAAACAATCAATTTTCATCAATTCGGGGTTTTAAGGATGGAACCTTTGCCTCGAAAACAATCACTTTTCATCATCGGGGTTGTAAGGATGGAACCTTTGCCTCGAAAATAATCAATTTTCATCATCAGGGTTTTAAGGATGGAACCTTTGCCTTGAAAAGAATCAATTTTCATCATCGGGGTTTTAAGGATGGAACTTTTGCCTCGAAAATAATCAATTTTCATCATCGGGGTTTTAAGGATGGAACCTTTGCCTCGAAAACAATCAATTTTCATCGGGGTTGTAAGGATAGAACCTTTGCCTCGAAAATAATCAATTTTCATCATCAGGGTTTTAAGGATGGAACCTTTGCCTTGAAAAGAATCAATTTTCATCATCGGGGTTTTAAGGATGGAACCTTTGCCTCGAAAATAATCAATTTTCATCATCGGGGTTTTAAGGATGGAACCTTTGCCTCGAAAATAATCAATTTTCATCATCGGGGTTTTAAGGATGGAACCTTTGCCTCGAAAACAATCAATTTTCATCGGGGTTTTAAGGATGAAACCTTTGCCTCGAAAACAATCAATTTTCATCATCGGGGTTTTAAGGATGGAACCTTTGCCTCGAAAATAATCAATTTTCATCATCGGGGTTTTAAGGATGGAACCTTTGCCTCGAAAACAATCAATTTTCATCATCGGGGTTTTAAGGATGGAACCTTTGCCTCGAAAACAATCAATTTTCATCATCGGGGTTTTAAGGATGGAACCTTTGCCTCGAAAATAATCAATTTTCATCATCGGGGTTTTAAGGATGGAACCTTTGCCTCGAAAATAATCAATTTTCATCATCGGGGTTTTAAGGATGGAACCTTTGCCTCGAAAATAATCAATTTTCATCATCGGGGTTTTAAGGATGGAACTTTTGCCTCAAAAATAATCAATTTTCATCATCGGGGTTTTAAGGATGGAACCTTTGCCTCGAAAACAATCAATTTTCATCATCGGGGTTTTAAGGATGGAACCTTTGCCTCGAAAATAATCAATTTTCATCATCAAGGTTTTAAGGATGGAACCTTTGCCTCGAAAACAATCAATTTTCATCATCGGGGTTTTAAGGATGGAACCTTTGCCTCGAAAATAATCAATTTTCATCATCAAGGTTTTAAGGATGGAACCTTTGCCTCGAAAACAATCAATCAATTCGAGGCTTTAAGGATGGAACCTTTACCTCGACATCAATCAATCAATTCGAGGTTTTAAGGATGGAACCTTTGCCTCGACATCAATCAATCAATCCGGGGTTTTAAGGATGGAACCTTTGCCTCGAGATCAATCAATCAATCCGAGGTTTTAAGGATAGAACCTTTGCCTCGAGATCAATCAATCAATCCGGGGTTTTAAGGATGGAACCTTTGCCTCGAGATCAATTATCAATCCGAGGTTTTAAGGATGGAACCTTTGCCTCGACATCAATCAATCAATTCGAGGTTTTAAGGATGGAACCTTTGCCTCGAGATCAATCAATCAATCCGAGGTTTTAAGGATAGAACCTTTGCCTCGAGATCAATCAATCAATCCGGGGTTTTAAGGATGGAACCTTTGCCTCGAGATCAATCAATCAATCCGAGGTTTTAAGGATAGAACCTTTGCCTCGAGATCAATCAATCAATCCGGGGTTTTAAGGATGAAACCTTTGCCTCGAGATCAATTATCAATCCGAGGTTTTAAGGATGGAACCTTTGCCTCGACATCAATCAATCAATTCAAGGTTTTAAGGATGGAACCTTTGCCTCGACATCAATCAATCAATCCGGGGTTTTAAGGATGGAACCTTTGCCTCGAGATCAATCAATCAATCCGAGGTTTTAAGGATGGAACCTTTGCCTCGACATCAATCAATCAATCCGGGGTTTTAAGGATGGAACCTTTGCCTCGAGATCAATCAATCAATCCGAGGTTTTAAGGATGGAACCTTTGCCTCGAAAACAAATAATCAATCAATCAGTCCATCTTACAACGATAGGAGCTTTCCTATCGTTAGAGGTTCTAAGGACATTTCCTTAACCTAAAACAAACAATCAATCCATCAGTCCATCTTACAACGATAGGAGCTTTCCTATCGTTAGAGGTTCTAAGGACCTTTCCTTAGCCTCAAACAAATAATCAATCAATCAGTCCATCTTACAACAATAGGAGCTTTCCTATCGTTAGAGGTTTTAAGGACCTTTCCTTAAACCTTACTGTTTGGGCGGCGAGAACATTCTCAATGCCTACCTAAGCCGGACGAAATTTGGTAACGACTTTGCATACATCATGTCCCATGAAGCATGCAAAGGGGGGCAGCTGTTGACACCTAATTTCGTCCGGGTGTTTTAAAATTTTGAAAAAAATTTTATTAAAAAAAATTAATTTAAAAAAAATATATATTACTATTATTATTAAAAAAAAATTTAATTAGTTTAAAATATATTTTTGTTTTGTGAAAATTTGATTTAAAATGATATATGTGTGAATATGTGTATGTTTGAAATAAAATAAAATTTCATGAAAAAAAATGACAAAAAATTAAAAGTTTGAGGTAAAAATGACAAAATTGAGAAGTTTCGGAAAAAATTGACAAATTCTAAAAGTTCCAGGAGCATTTGGTAGTTTGTCACATAAAATTTTGAGCCTGCCGACGTTTTTGGCTCAAATTGACAGAAAACGATAAAATTGTCAAAATCAGAAGCTTCAGGAACTTATCCTGAGGCTGAGAGACGTAAAGGACTAAAATTGTCATTTTACCAATTTAAGAGATAAGTTTGAAATTTTTTATTAATTTATCCATCAACAGTTCAGCTAAACTTCCTCTATAAATAGCCCCCCAAATTTTGTGCTGAACACAGATAAAAATAGAAAGAAAAGCTTAGAGCTCCGTTTTTAAAATAGAAAAAATTACAGCCTTAGTCCCTAGCTCTCCTTTCTTTCCTCAGAAAATCTCAAAACTTTTCATTTTGACGATTAAGCCATCTTCTCCCCCCCTCGCGCGCCCTCTGTTTCCATTTCTCAGAATTCAGAATTTAAAATCAAGGGTACAACTCTCATTTAATCCTTCATCTTTTCAATTTCTTTCACTTTGGTCACTAACTTTGTATTTTATTCTTGCAGAATTAATTACTAACCCTTTTAATTTTTACTTGTTTGTTTATTATTTGTTTATTACTAACCCCTTTTTTTATTGTTGTTATTAACTTACTAACAACTAACTTTTAATACTATTATTGTTACTAACCTTTTAATTTTTGCATTATTACTAACTTTTATAATTGTTGTTAACAATTAATTAACTTTTATTATTGTTGTTAATTAATTAATTTAATTAACTTGGCTAACTTTTATTATTGTTGTTAATTAATTAATTTAATTAACTTGGCTAGCTTTTTATTATTGTTGTTAATTAATTAATTTAATTAATTTGGCTAACTTTTTATTTATTGTTGTTAATTAATTTAATTAATTTGGCTAACTTTTTATTATTGTTGTTAATTAATTAATTTAATTAATTTGGCTAACTTTTTATTTATTGTTGTTAATTAATTTAATTAATTTGGCTAACTTTTTATTATTGTTGTTAATTAATTAATTTAATTAACTTGGCTAACTTTTTACTGTTGTTAATTAATTAATTTAATTAACTTGGCTAACTTTTATTATTGTGGTTAATTAATTAATTTAATTAACTTGACTAACTTTTTATTATTGTTGTTTAACAATTAATTTAATTAACTTTGCTAACATTTATTATTATTTTTAAAGTGGATGGCCAAAAAGCCCCACTTTATTATTATTAATTTTTTTTCTTTATATAATTTTTTATTTAATTCACCTTTACCCTTTACTAATTAATAAATAAATGAAAATTAAAAGAAGATTATTTTGTAATTAATTATTAAGGCTAATAAAAATTATTTTTAAAAAAAAGCCAATTATTTTTATTTTTACATACATGTTTTTAATTCTTTAAAGATAGCAAAAAGTTAAAATTAATTTTAATAGTTATTTTTATCCAGTAAAAATAATAAAAAAATAAAAAATAAAACCTGTTTAAAAAAATACATGAAAATTAAGACTTTATATTTTACTGATTTATTTAAAATATAACTTTTAAATCCACTAAAATAATAAATATTTTTCATTAAACAAGAAAACAAAAAGAAAATTAAAACAAGATAAGAAAAAGATAAGAAAGATAAGAAAAAGATAATAAAGATAAGAAAGATAAGATAAGATAAGAAAGATAAGAAGGAAAAGAAAGAAAAGAAAGAAAAATATAGAAAATAAAAATTTTTAGATTATTAATGAATCTAAAAATTCTATAACAAAAAGAATTACGAATTAGTAATTAAACTAATAATTAATTCCATAAAAATAAGAATTAAATAATTAACTATAAATTAAATCAACTTACATATCCGGATGATCCGTCAGGATCTGCGGTTTAAAAAAAAATATCACCCTTTTAATTAAATAAATTAAATAAAAAAAAGATAAAAATCCATATTTACAATATGGATTAAATTATTTAAAAGTTCACCAAATTCCGTGTCCAAATGACTCGGCAGAGTCCATGGTTCGGAATCAAAAATCTTCCGTGTCCAAATGACTCGGCAGAGTCCATGGTTCGGAAGTATAAAATTTCATACAAATTAATTAATTTAAAAATCCACATTTCGACTAATCCAGTTAAAATTTCTAATTTTGAAAATTAACTGAGAATTATTTAAAAGCAAAGCAAAACAAAATTAAAATCAACTAAGGTGCCAATTTTTGGGCGTTTTAACAAAGTTGTTTTAACGTAACCGTACTCCCGAACCCCCGAACTCTCGCAGACCAATATTTAAGGTGACCAATCGACCTAGGTAAACAGATTGGTGGCGACTCCCGAAAACCCGACGTTGCCACAGATATGTTTGTTCTTTTAAAAGACATTGTTTGTTCTTTCTTTTACATGTTTATTTTTTATTATTTAAGTGTTTGTTCTTATAGAAGACACTATTTTTTCTTACACATAATCTTGTTTCTGTAAACTTCTTGTTTTTTTTGTTTTCTGGTATTTGTTCTTTCAGAAGGTATGTTTGATCTTTTAGAAGGGCATATTTGTTCTTTTAGAAAACATTGTTTATTTTTTTTCCTTCGTGTTTGTCATTCTGAAATCAAAAGTCCATTTTTTATAAACCATCCCATTTATCCATTTTAGGAATATTCCAATTTCTTAATTTCTTTTCAACATATTTGATTAATATAGTTTGTGAGTTCTTCATTATTGTATTCCCCATAATTTCTTCTTCCTCTTGTCTCTTTGAAGCAGACTTAGTTAAATTTCTAAAAATTTTATCCATTAGTAATTATCAATTAGTGTTAATATCTTTATTAGCTTATCTGTCAATGTTTTACACAATCTTACTGTCATTTCACATCAACTATAGGTCTTACAATTGCTACGCAACTTGGGTGATATTATGAAAATTTCCTAACAATAATATTTAATTACTAATAGGAGAAAATTTTTGGAAATTTGACCATTCCTTGAATCAAAGAAATGAGACAAAAATTAAATTTTAGGGACTAAGTTGTACATAAGAAATAACTTTGGGGAGGTGGCTTACGCGTGCGCCGGGTGCACAGAAGAATCAGCCATTGTTTTTAGACAGCCAGTTTTTTCTGGTTTAATGGTTCACTAGGTCAACAGTTTTAAATGATTTTTCCAATTATACTATCTTTTAAATACTAAATTTTACTGTGTATCAACAGTAACCCTTTCGCTGCTTTTTTTTTTTGTTGGCTTTTCCCTGTTTTGTGGTAAATTCTCTATTTTAGTCCTTGAGTATTTCAGGTCTACCAGAATGATTCATAACTTTCACAATTTATTGCGAGATAGGTTGAAGAATCTTTTTCTTTTACACTAGTAAGATCGCCAGATAATAACACTTGGGGACCACTACTTTTCAGGACCATCAATACAGGAATTGAGAGTATATTTGTCCAATTTCTGGGGGAAGAATGGCCAATTCCCCGTTTTGGTCATTAATATAATAATTCTGCTGTAATAGTTCCCAACTTTTTCAATCTGTTGGAAACTTTTAGAGAAAAATAAAATATGGTTTGTTTGAATTTAAAATGATAGATTCTTAAATGAAAATGAAAGACATGCCTTCATTAACCATATTAAATAGAAAAATCTTTTTCTTTCATGTGATTTTATTCAAAGATTTAGTTAGATAAGTTAGATTGAAAGTTTTGATGAATTGAAACATATGCACAATTTATATAATGCACAGCCACTTTACATGAGTTTGATTATGAGTTTTGATTAGTTAAAATAGTGTACAATTTCTATTATGTATAAGTGCTTTACCACTAATTCATTAATATATAAAATTTTAGAAAAACTTATTGCATATATATTGTGCAACGTTATCCTACAATATTAATGCCAGAATCATTTTTTAACTTTATTAAAAAAATAATTAAACCCTTAATACCTAAAGTTTTCTATTTTTTGGCCTGGTTTAAACTTTTTTTTGTTATCTTTCTTTATTATTGTTTTCTGAAATGAAACCTTAATCATTATAGTTTACCAACTTTTGACAATGGTTATGGTTTATTCGAATTTAGTCAATTTTTTTTCTTTTTATCTTTATTAAGTTAATAGTGAAATCATTAATTGATTGACATAAATTAAATACATTCATGTTTTGGTCTTTTTTTTATTATTGATGACTAAGTTTTGTAGCACCAATGATATACTTTAAGGTCTATGGTTCACTAAAATAATTTAGTCCATTATTGTTGAAATTGAAAGTGAATTTTTTTAGATAAATTTTTCATTGATATTGAAAATTAGATTTTGAGTTAATAAAGCATGAAAAATTTTAGTAAATTACTTTTTATAACATAAGAAATATGTATCATTTCGAACACATACATTGTTTTGTTTCACAGTATTATATTTCAATCATAACTAATCATTTTGATGATAAGAATGTAATATAAACAGAGCCAAAGTCAAAAATTGAAAAAAACCAAAATTTCAATTGATTAATATGAACTTATTGGTGAGAAATTTTTAATTTCTTATTATTAAAAATTATTTTCATGTTAAATTTATTGGAAAAAAAATACCAACTACAAAGTGTGGTCATCAAAACTTCGCAATATTCTAAAATAGTATGTGTTTTTTACTGTTCATCTACAATAAAAATCATTGTGTATGAACATTATTTTTTTTTTGCTTTTGTGTTTTTTTTTATGTGAATGATTTTTTTTTAAACTTGATCCTTTTTTCACATAAAAATTACTTTCTCGAGGGCCTGTGATATTATTTTTAACAATTTCAATCTGTTTCACGTTTCTTTTTTATCAAAAGCATTTTTAGTACATCAATTTATACATTTTCCCAGTGTAATCCTTGATTTCTGTTCGTCGATCATTTTAATCCCAAAATTTAATAACTAGGGTTTTTCCGTTTGTTCTTTTGGCCACTAATTTTTTTGTTCTTTTTTATTTATTGTCTGCTAAACCAAAATCTTGGAAACCATTTTTTGATTCTTTTATTTTTCTAATCAACCATAATAACTTCATTCAACCTTTTTTGTTGCTTTTTATTATTATTATTATTTAAAAAAAAACTTTAATTACTATATAAGAGTTGTCTATTTTTTTATATGGTTTGAGCTAATTTTTTTTAGTTAATGCTTTCATTTATTTTTTTCTTTATTAAGTTGATGATTAAGTCTTTAATTCCTAAAATCTTTACATTTGTTTTCTTGGTTTGAAAAAAAAAATTTCTATTTTTTTGTGTCAATCATTAAATCTCATTTTTTGTAACTGAAATCTCACGTTTTGTCTTATTTTACCAACATTTTCATATTGTTTCTCTCTTCTAAAAGAAAATTTTAACTACTAAGATTTATTCCGCGATACTTACAATCCTTTTGTTAATTCTTTTTGCCCCAAAACTTTACATTTACTTTTTTTTTTATCTCGATTCTTGCCTTTTTTTCTTATTTTTATAAAAAAATTTTTATTTATCAATGATTATTACTATTTAAATTTATATTAATATTAATACGGATTGAACTGACATAACGTGCGAGCACCATAAAACTCATTTTAACTAAGCACAAAATAAACCGATAACCAGACAGGTGGGACAAGTGTTTACGGTTAAACCTGTCAAACCAACCAATCCCATCTGGTTTTGACAACACCAAATATATCCCAACAAAACAACTATGGGATCACAAAATAAAAATAAAAAATAAAAAACCTCGCTCACCCCACTGAATTCAGTGCAAGGCCGTACAAGAAGGCAAAGAGGCCTTTGAAGTTTGAACCGCTGTTGAAAGCGCCTAAAAAGCCATTGAAGGAGCTGCCATTCGATCCTAATAATAAAACATGTGCCGACACATGATGGCAGGTTTTTTTTTTTTATCAAGAGCAAAAATAAAGAAATCAATTAACAAATAACAACTAATGTATTCATATATAACTCTCAGGTTTATAGTCATTATAGTTTTGCTGCCCGTACGATGTATGGATTTGTTTTTTTTATATATTTTAATTATATATATAAATTTCTAATTATTTTATTATAATAATAATAATAATATAAGAAATCAAAAATAAAATTATATTTCATACATTTAATAAAATTTGACTATTTTTAGTTTTTTTTGTTATGACAGCAATGAATATAACAAATCATATGAGTAATGATCCATTTAAAATGTACAAAGCGAATTTGATATTCAACATCCATTAACCCAAAGAGGAAATGACAAAGCAACGTCCTCCAAACAAATCACGTAAATGGCCTCCTCGGTGCTAATCCATATCTAAGTTTCACAAAAATTTAGTTCTTAATAAGTATTTAAATAACTAATCTAAAAATAAGTAATTAAGTAAATAAAAATGTCAATAATTATCAACATGAAAAAATCTAACAAATCTAACAAACATGTAAAAAATAATTTCTAACAAACAAAAATACAGAAAAATCTAAAAAAAAAATAGTTTTTATTAATATGAAAAAATACTGTAGAGATACCATCTAACAACCCAAAACTAATCTAACTAACAAAAAAAATCTAACAAACATTAAACCTGAAAATTATCTCACCCTTAAAACACAAAAACTAAACCATAAAAATTAAATATGGAAAAGAAAAGAGGTAGAGTGAAAATGCACCTGAATTTAGAGTTAAGTGACCAAGAGCACGGGTTGGCACCGGATAGTGATTAAGAGACAGATCGGAGAGGTTGAGATAAACAGAAAAGGGAGAGGGAAGAAGAAACAGAGAAATGGGGAAAGAAAGACCGTAGCTAACAGCATTAATGAAAAATAGTATGTATTTTGTACGAATGGTACCTGATTTGATTTATGGGAATGAATTGAACATAACAATATTTATATCTAGGAAAAATATTTAAAAGTTTGGACAAAAAATAGAAGCTGAAAGCTACTTATATTTCACAAATTTCACGAATTCACCTTTTAATTATATTTTAGCAAATGATTCATGAAATGTTAAAAAAAATCCCAAGTTAAAGTGACGGTTATATTAAATGTCATTTTAATTATTTTTTAATTGTGTTTAGCAACATTAATGAAAAATGTCACTAAGAAAACGTCACTAAAAACCGATTTTGTCGCTGGCTAATTTTTGAATTAAAAGCAAAGAGAGAGAAAAAAAAACTTGTCTTGTTAAATTTTGTGTAGATTTATATCGGAAAAATTATATTGATGCCCTGAGATTTACCCAAACATACATTTTAGTCCCCCTTTAAGGGATATTTATACTTACCGTTAATATTATTGGCTAAAATGCCCATATTCACTTTTTTTAAGGTTTCAAAACTGTGCTTATAAATCCCTAGACTTCTAATATGTCTTCTCGTTCACCATAATAGGCATTATTCTTATAGACAATTTCAAATCATTTATGTTTTACTTTCAACCAACATTTATTGTTAATAAAAATACAAAAAATTCATTAATAAATGGAATTATTGTAAAAATTTGATATCATAAAACATAATTTAATTCAATTACCACAAAAAATCGCCTCACGCTCAACATTAACTAAAACCTTTCTGAACACCTAATCAAATATCCATCAAACTTTTTAAAAGTCCAAGCCAATCCATGAAAACCTGGAAAATGATAATAAAAAATGAACCCAGCATCCTTTGTGTGAAAAAACCAAAAAAAAAAAAAACAAGTGAGGCTAGCAAGTGGAAAAGCTAAAAGAGATTTTACCGACTAAAAAAGCTAAAAGTGACTAAAAGTGAAGGATTAGAGACTCAATTCATTTCAACCTATGTCAACTTAATTTAAAATATTTTATTATTATTTTTAAATTTTTTTTATTAAAAATTAATTTCATTTGAAAGTCATTATTATGCAGTTATAATAATCCATTTAAAATAAATTTTTTATAATGTTATTAAATTTTTATGATTTTTTATTTTTAATAACTAAAAAAAAAATTTATAAAAAATTAAAAATATTATAAAAATTTTAAAATAAATGAATTATTATATTTAAATAGTATTAATTTTAAAAAAATAATAATTTTAAAAAAATATATAAAAATAAAAATAAATCATTTTAGGTTAATGGACAGTTCGGTTGCGATAAATCCGGTTTAAGTCCACTGACATTTATACACTTCTTCTACTGGCTCAGATTGTAGTTCTTCTGAACTTCACCCTACAGTTAAGCAAAATTACATGGCCTGCCCTCCACTTTCCATCTTTACTCACTCAGCCCCAACTAGTGGCACAAACTAGCTTGGTATTATTGCCGATTACCGCCAGTTGGGTCTCTGCCCCAACGTAATCTCCTCCCCCAACCTCTGTTTGCCATCTGACCTGTCTGCTGCACTCACCTGATTCGGATTCTCCTACAACCCATTTCTCTCATAATCATCAGCCACTCGCCAACCGCCTGACAAAAGCCGCAATCAACGCGCTTAAGCTTACAGAGCATACTAGTCTTCAATCCCTTCTTCAGATTCAATGATTCTGAGGGGATGGAGAGGCCGAGAGCCAATTCAGACTTTGGGTTTTGCCAATTTCAGCCTCCATCTGACTATGGTTTCTTTTTCCAATCTCAGTTGGCGGTGGCCGGAACGGAGACACAAGCAGAAGCAGCTGTTGGAGTAGGGGGACGCGTCACGTTAGATGGGGCAGTATAAATAGTGGCATGAGATGTAAATAAGAGAAAATAAGAGGTAATGCATTATTGAAAGCATCCTGTTGACCAGTAAAGACGAAAAAGTTCAGCTGCTTAAGCTCATCCAAATTGGCTAATCTAAAACAAGTTCACCGTCGATGACAAGGAGCTAAGAGTTAGATGAGATCTATTGAGCTCTTTGTCTGTGGAAAGAGCCTAAATGGAGAAAGATTATCTCACTGAAAGCCAACACAGCCTTCATAGTGACCACAACCGCTGCTTTATCCATACCCTCTTTCCCTGCCACTACCGCTGGAGCCGTAGCCACCAATCAAATTTCTTCGCAATTTCTTCTCTCTGTTATTGATTAATTGTCCATTGAAAATAGTTGAAGATTTACTGAATTGTCATCGAGCCCAATTGCGTAGTAGCCAGATTTTAACTCTCCCTTGCTTCATGATGCTACTCGTTCAGGTTAGTCACTTAGCATCAGTTTTGATCTTTGGGTAGGGGCATCAGTGGTTGGATGGTTAGTAACACAGCTGGAAAGAGAAATCGATGTCGATGTTAGTAAGACCCGATGGGTAAAGGTGAGGGGTGGAGGTAGCCCTTAAAGGTGTTTCAAATGGGCTGGTTGGGCTGGGTCCAGCTTGGGAATTACCTGGGTTAAATCTGACACGGGAAAGTCCGGTTCAATATGGGCCTAGGTAAGGCACAGGTCATGGAGGGGCGTGTGTAAACCCTAGGAAGCAAGGGACCGCCATAGTTCCACCTCTTTGAAAGGTGTTTCAAAGGTGTTTCAGAGGGGTGTGTGTAAGCCCTAGAAAGCAAGGAACCGACACGGCCCAATTCACATTTGGGGTCAAAATAGCTCGGCCCACAAGCACGGGACCAGTGGTCTAAGGCCGGGCCAGTCCCAACAATAATCAGGCAACAGTTAGCAGCAGATTTTTTGAAAAAAATAGGCAAATTACACTGCAGACCCTTCCAACGACCTGCAGAATATTTTTTTTGCCTTAAATTTATGTTTTTACCCCCTAACAACTATATTTGGAGAGATTTTTGGCTAAAAAAAAAATCTCCTATAAATAGGTAGGCCATTTGCAACATTTTTTCACATCAATCTCCATAATCTCTTTTCATCATCTAATACATTCTTTCTCATTTTCTTAACATTTTCTTAATCTTCCCTTAATTACTTTCAATTTTTTTCCATCTTCTCAATTTACTCTCTCATAAACGGTATCCAAGAGAAAGGGAGAAGCCTCTAGCTCTTCATCCCACATCAACTTGAGGTCCTTGTTTCCGTTCCATTTACCGACCAGTGAGTTATAGGGTCCACCTTTAACAAACCGATGATAACGAGAAATTTGACATGGCTCAATGCAACTTGGGGCTCCACGATCGAGTTTTTTATGACGACCTCGAAGGGCTAGAGGCTACTCTGGTGGAGAGTCTTGGTGGAGGAGATGGCTCCCAACCCACCCTGATGAGAAGTTGAAACACAAGATAAATCATCAAGCTTCACCACATGGGTTTGGGAGCATTTCGACGAAGTTTTCGAGAAGGATGGTGATGGCAACGAAAGGAGGTATGCAAAATACAAATGTTGCAAAATGAAGCTCGCGTATAAGAAGAAATTTGGCATGGAAACAATCAACCGACACATGAAACATAAGCATCCAAATCTTTGTTTGGAAATAGCTGTTAGTACCAAAGGACAAATACAACTGGGGAGTATGCCAGTGTATTAGGTATTTTTAGATTTAACCTGCAAAATTGTAGACCGGGCATGGTAGAATGGATGATGTTGACTGAGAAACCATTTACAGAAGCTAAAGATAGGCACATAAAAAATTGAATTAAGTCACAATTAAACCCAATCTTTTGAAAAGACATATAGGAGTACTATTAAGAGTGAAGCATTTAAAATTTATAAAGCCAGTAACTTAAACTTGCAAGTATACTTTTCTGCACTTGATCATTCTGTTTCATTCATTAGTGATATGTGGACTTTATCAACAAGACAAGATTATTATTTTGTCACTAAATATTGGACTGATGACAGTTGAGTTGTTCAAAAGGGTATCATTACATTTAAATAGATTAAGGTTTGTCACAATGGTTGGAACATCTTTCAAATTATATCTGAAACTTTTAAAGAGTTTTATTGTCATGACAAGGTTTTTAACATAATATTTGACAATGAATCCAAAAACGATGTCGTGGTTAAAACATTGAAAGAATCATTAGAACCTGTTACGGACACTGAATTTTTTCACAGTGGATGTGTCTGTCATATTTTAAACTTGTCTGTCCAAAAAGGGCTCCAGGTTTTCAATGCTAAAATCACTCCTATTCAGTAGATAATCCATTATTTGAAGTCAAGACACAAAGTTTTCAAAGATTTTAAAGCATATTGTCTTGAAAATGGGATCGAGTTTAGCTGGAAATATTTAGGAAAAGTACCCAAAACTCATCATAGTTATAGGTCTGGACTGATTTGGTCACTATAGTTTTCAGTGATTCCAATTTCATCACTGAAGTTATAGTTTATACTCAAATTGATCACTAATGTTATAGTTTGGTACCAAATCTGCCACCAGCCGTTAAAAACCTAATGATAAATGTGAGAAATTGTTGATTTTGAAATTTTGGAGTACTTACGTAACTTTTAACAAACTTCAGGAATTGTGTATGATTTACCGTTTTCATTTTTTGTGTGACAATCATCTATATCCTTCATTGGATATGCACTGGTACCTCCAAAAATGATATTCAAATTGGTCACCGTATTTTGATACTGCAGATAACCCAAACCTACTTATCCAATAAAATGTGTTTCTAATCATCTGCTTCATGGCATATCAGTTTTTTTATTTGCAAATAGTAACATCCACCACTACCTTCTTCGACAACATATCCATCACTAGTGGGGAATCCGACGTTGACCGATGCGATGATTGGTGCACAAAATAAACCAAAATGGTAAATTACATAAAGTTCCCAAGGTTTGTTAAAAGTTGCATTAATATCTCAAAATTTTAAAAACCAACAACTTCCCTCATTTACTGTTAAATTTTTAATGGCTGATGGTAGATTTAGCATCAAACTATAACATTAATAACTAATTTGGGCTCAAACTATGACTTCAGTGATGTAATTAAAACCACTCAAAACTATAGTTACCAAATCGGTCTATGGTCATAACTATAGTGGTTTTTTTGTACTTTCCCTGAAACATTTTAAACTTGATTGTCCCACCAGATGGAACTTAACTTATGAGATGTTAGTGGATGTAATTCCATTTGCTCCACACATGACATGTTTTATAAATGTGAAAAAAAAAAGAAAACAATTTTGAAACAAAAAATGTGGAATAAATTGTTAAAAGTAGCTGTTGTACTACGATATTATTACAAGACCATTGTTTTTTTGTTCTGATGTATTCTATCTCACGTTTAAGAAGGTTTTAATGTATTTGGTCAACATTGCGTGAGTTTTTAAACATTACAAGGATGAAGAGTTTTTAAAAGACACGATCAAGGCCATAAAAGACAAATGAATTTTGTATTTTATTGATATGCCTGCCATATATTTACTTGCATCTACATTAGACTCCACTGTCAGAATCATGGGTACACAACAACTCCTTAAAGGTTATTATAGTTTCTTAAAAATGTCACATATTTCTTTTTTTTTGCTATAACTGTCACTATTAAGGAGCATTTGCATGAGTTGTATAAGATTTATGCAGACCGGCATAAGGATAAGGTAGGGAATACTATTTCCTTTACTATCGACTATTCATCATTGTTGGCCCCATCAACATTCAATCTAGTTGAACAACTTCTTAAACAACCCTAGTCTACAACCTTTGGTATCAATAAAGTGGACACATACCTTAACTTAATTTGGGAGAATAATGTGACCGACATTTTGGAATGGTAGAAAGTAAAAAGCAAAAATTTTCCAATACTCTCCATCATTGCTAAGAAAGTTCTAGTTGTTCTGGTTTCAACCATTGCAGCCAAGTCAGCTTTCAGCACAAAAAAAATGAGTTATTTCATATAAACAACCAAAGTTATCACCAAATGCAGTTGAGGTTTGTATTTGCAATTGTGATTAAGGTCTTGCTACATTACGAATGCAGGGCCAAAAGAGTTTCAATGATGAAAACCTGAATGAGGTAGACACATAGATCTTAGGTTTGCCCTTTATCTTCTTAGTTTGTATTTGATTTAATTATACTGTTGAACACAGATCCTATGTTTCTTTTTAAGTTTAATTTTCTAGAATGTTTTGTCTTTGACTTATGTAAGGCCCGTTCCAACTTATATAAGTATCGTTTGGCTTTAGAATTAATAAAAGTTGCACCGACGGTGGTGTTTTACTTTTAAATCAATTAGTCTTTAAAAAATTGTCTAAAGAACAAATTGAAAATGATAATAATAATAATAAAAATAAAAATAAAAAATGTGGGCCTATGCTAAGCCCAGGCCCAGCTCGGCTTAGGCTCGAGTTAAGACTAACCCAGGCCTGGCACGCTAATACCCAGGCCATGCCCCGAGTCCTCCAGACCCAGGTCCAGTCCTGGTCGGGTCGGGTCGACCTAGCAAATGCCATTAGTAGTCCTATTCGGTGATTAAGAGTTGTGGACCAATTTGTATGATTGGGGAACATTAAAGGTCAATTTGTAAAATTTGAGCGTTTGATTGTTAAATGGTCGAACAGTGTTAGATTTTTAAGGGGATAAGCGTAGGTATCCAATAAAGGAGGAATGAAAGTGTATGTTCTAATAAACCTTAGGAGGTAGATGGGATTTTTTCCATCCATATGATTTTGTAATCAGAAGCATTTATACAAATAAGAGGATGTACATTTCATACTTAAAAGAACAGAGGAATATCTACCTTTCTGAAACCCCGAAAGCTATCAAAACAACATAACTATCATTTTATGTGAAATTTGACGAAGGTAAAATTTGAACCTCTTACCTCCACCTTAATGTCATAAGGCTCAACAATTAGGGATGCGGCTTTAGGACTATCTGTATGATATATTAATGTAGCATACTTGGTTTGCAATTGTTTATAGAGTATTTAACGTCGGGTAAAATCTACCGGGGGTCACTTAGCTTATTTTTTTGTCCTGTCCAAGTACCTTACCTTTATTTTATCCTAGTGAGATACCTTACCTTTTATTATGTATCCTATTTAGGTACTTTCCGTTAATTTCAAGGTTAAGTTTGACGGAAAATGATGACATGACATTAAATAATACCAAAATAAATTTAAAATGATGACTTTAGTGCTTCAATTTTTTTCAATTACTAATTCTAGCCCTTAGACTTCCACCAAATTAATTCTACCCCAAAACCCTAGCCTTCAAAAGCTCCTTTTCTACCCATCGTCACTAACTGCCTCCACCCCAGCCACCAACCCAGCTTTTAACCTCTTCGCCAACCCCGTCATCGGCCGCCCTCCTAAAGACCGACTCTTTTCTCCCCAAGACCGACTCGATCAGACGCCGTTCATCTCCCTCAAATCGGATGCCGACTCCAACTCCCTCATTCTTTCCTTCCCCAAATCCCTCGTCGGTCTTGTCTTTCCTAAGCCCGCCGCCGAATCTCGGCAATCGTCCCAAATGTCACCCACATATATCCTTTCCCGATTCTTGATTTCCCACACTCGAATTTTCTGGGTTCAATTCAACGTTTCATCTTTTGAGTTTAAAATTATGGGTTTAATTCAACGCTTGATTTCTTCGGTTTGATTGTGGCTCAGGTTTGATTCGACACTTGATTTCCTGGGTTTAAAATTGGAAATCGAAGAATGACAGGGGGAGGAGCGTGGGAGGTGGCGGTGAACGGGGCGTGAGGGTGATTGGGCGAGTTGAATTGAGGTGTTGGCGGGGCCCAATTGTGAGGCTAGCAGTTGGAGGGTGGTTGGCAACTGGGCTGATGGCTAGAGGGTGGTCGGTGGCGGCAACTGGGTGGGTAGCTTGTGAGGTGACTATAGTAAAGATGAAAGATTAAAAGGTTTAAGGGGTAAATTTGGCTTAAGTGAAGTTTTAACGGTTAGAATTAGTAATTGAAATAATTTGAGAACTGAAGTTATCATTTTAAGTTTATTTTAGCATTTTTTAATGTCACATCATCATTTTTCATCTAATTTAATAATCAATTTGACGGAAAGTAGTTAAGTAGGATACGCAATAGGAGAAAATGTACCTCATTAGGACAAAATAAAGTAAGGTACCCGGATATGACAAAAAAATAAACCAGGTAACTTATGATAGATTTTACCCATTTAACCTCTTGTCCATTTAGTGCTCGAAGTAACCCTTCACAAGCCCAGTACAAAAATATTTGTTATCATAAACTTTTTCCGTTATTTATTTTCATTAAGTTTTTTAACCGATTAATTTGATTGAAACTCTTCCTCGCTTCACCAGAAAGAGCTTGTTGCTGATGCATTAGCCATATTTGAACTCAAACACCAAATATCTGCGAGGTGCATGGAGGGGAAATGAGCTCATCCTCTCTTAAATAAAGTTTTAGCTTCGAGTTTTGTTTGTATTTTTTTTTTTTTGGTACAGTTTATGTTTGAGTTTTGTGAATAAAGAACTATGTTTTGAGAGAGTTTTCTCCTAAACATAGTATCTGACATGGCTCGATCAGGATTAGTCAAGTTATAGTATATGGCTACTGGATACTTGAAGTATTAAATCAAGAAAATATTCGAACTCAAAGCATCAGTAATTTAGTAGATAAGTCACTTACTTAAACCACCTAAACTCAAAATTTCTGTAATGCACTTAGCATTTTTATTTTTATTTTTTACTTCCATTTTACAACTCCATGTCCTAGAGACGGAGAGAGAGAGAGTTTCGGGCTTTGTAAGCTTTCTAAACACAATTATGTAAACTAGCAGTGGGCTCTTCTGTTTTTCGGTTGAGCTGGGTCTGAACTGGACTTGGAAGAGAAAGCCCAACTGAAAGAAAGGTAGCCCAGGTCTTAAGGAAATAGGAGATATTTAAGTGGACAATACATGTAAGATTGATAGACATCGCATTCATACACGTTAGTCCAGCAGTCCAGAGACAGTTTTACACATCACAAATTTGTATTTTTCTTTTTCTCTTTTCCCTTTTTCGGTTTTGGTTTTCCCATTTAACGTCTGAGAGAGATCAAGATGAATAGGAATCTGACTTTTGAGTTTGATAATAATAAAAAAGAAGTTGGAGTAAAATTTTCACTTCTAAGTGACTTTTCGAGTCACAAGCAGGTAGATCACTTAAGGGCGTATTTTGTTTGGTTATACGTTTTTAAAAATTTTGAAAAAAATAACGGCTTTCTGCATTACGAATTACTAGGGATTGAGGAACAAGGAACAAAGGTAGAGATTTATAACAAATTTATTACTTCCTCTTTATTTCTTCATAATATTTGTCATTTTTCAGTTTTCTTCTTTAAAAAAGTAAAAACTATGGTTCTTCTACCAAGGAATTAAATACTGTATAGTATACTGTTTACCTACGATGCGGTATAAATATTTTGATAATTTATCATTTTATCGTGTTGTATACCACAGTATTTTACGGTATTTCATATATTGCTAACTTTTTATATACATTTTATCCAAAAACCATAGTATACTGTAAAATATTACGAGATATGTATCGTGATATTTTTTTTTTTTTTTTTGCGGATGTATGTGGGATGTTTTTTTTTTTGTCATTTTACATTAAAAAATTATAAATATATAAAGCATTAAAATATAATTAATACACATATCATAAAATAAATATTTGCTTTTATTTTTTGGTTATTTTTCTTAGTTAACATAAAAATAATTATTTGTGTATAACATTTTGTATTAAAAAATATCTTCTAACATATATATTTTATTTATATTTGACAAATTATGATGAGAAAAATTAAAATACATATAAAATGTGAAAAAAATTATTGAACTTATGTCACCTTAAAATAATACATTAACATTTATTTTTTTACGAAAACAGTAATGGTATGCGGCCCGATATACCGTACAATATACCTTAAAAATTTGAGGTGCGGTATACCTAGCAGTAATGGTATTTAACACCTTGCTTCTACCACATAAAAGTATATTTAAAAATGCTTTAGCCCTACAATTATTAAAAACATTTTTAACAAGTGAGGACTAAACATAATAGTTAATAAGTAACTAACGGCTATAACATAACTCAAATTAACACTGCAAGAGAAATTCTAAAAAGTGACTGAAAGAAGCATCTGAATGTCAGTTGCAAGTTAGCCTTGGTCACCTTTCAATTACTTGTTAGTGGGGCTTATTTTTGAAGCCATTAAAGAGCGATTGATACGCTCAGTCACCACATAAGTTGTCCTTTCTCAGTCACTTGTTTTTAAATTTTAGTCGTTCATCAATCGCTAATTATTTGCCCATATTTACTATCAACACCTAGCACAATGTACACAAACCAAGCTCGCCTTCTATCTCTCTATCGTTCTATCTGTTCTCATCTTTTTTTAATGGCTAATTTCCCTGTTCACAAATAGAGCTCCGTCCTTGTGAAGCCCTTCATACACACCTATCACGACATCCTCTCCTTCTTCACTGTCGACGACGACCTCAACCTCAAAGTCCTCCCACCACCTCATCTATGCCTACCAACCTAACTCTAACACCCACACTGACCCACTTTGCCTCTTCCTAGATGCCCTTGTTGAAAACCCCCTCGTTGGAAAGCTCAAGCGCCACGCCGATAGTAGGCTCCGACTCAACTGTAACTTGACCAACATGCATTTTATAGTCACCACCGTAGATTGCACTCTCCCTTTGCTTAACTACCTTGACAACATCAGCCCTTAGCTTTTCCAACACCTCACCTGTGACTATGACGTCTCCGCTAACCAGTCTAACATCTCCCGACTCATTAATTTCATTTCAATTTTTGGATTCATTAAATTATCAAACCAATCAAAATAATTAGAATAATTAATTTTATTTTAATTGTGTACCTACTAATTAAAGTAAAATACCGTAAATGGAGCAACAAATGTTTTAGTCACTACTCAGTCACTCTGTACTAGCGACTAGGATTCATATGAATGGTACATTTAGTTGCTTTTCAATCACCCATTACAACGAACTACAATTCAGATATTAGTCACTTTTGTATATTTATCTTATAGTATAAACATAGGAACTGCTTATAGAATTTATCTGAGAAACTATTGATCATTCAAGAATTTTCTAATCCTTCATGAATGGAGAAGGACCAGATAATTTGTGCTAGTTGGCAAGTCGATGGTGAAAATGTGAGAAGGCCAAGGCAGGTAGGGCCAGCTAGAATAAATGGGATACGTACAGAGGGTTCTTAGTGTTAGGGAGATAGTAGCTTTCAAACCATGCACAAGCATTCGTCTCGTGCATTAATTGAGGGCTACAAATGCGTCCTTGTCTCCTCCTCCAAGCATTTCAAATTCTCTAATGTACCTTATAATGAATATTGTCAATTAAGTTCTAATAGACTTTCGGTTGAGTCATTTATGTTTCGTTGTTTTCAATTACATCACCCACATATCAATCACTCAATCCTATTTTGTTTTTTACCATCAACAAAAAGAATTAGAATGCGTTGACATGGGACTCCAGATATTTGTCCTGATTTCTTTGTTAACCAACACCCTTCATTTCCCTATTTAAACTTACATCTCACTTCCACTTGTAAATTTTCATGAGGTTTAGGAACTTTGGCCTATGGTCCAAGGGGAAAAACAAAGAAAGGGTCTCTATTGAATGACGGGGTGACAGACTAACAGACACATTTCATGTGTCCATCAATCCATCAGCCTGTCACTTTGGCATTTCCCATAAAGAAGTCCTGAGACATTCCTCATAAATCCTGTGTGGTAAGAATTGATTGGATATATGAAGAGAGAATGTCTTACATTTTCAACAACCTATCATAAACTGTCATAAAAGAATTTGTAAGATTTTCATAAAAACATTGTTAGTACATATAGCACTGTTCAAAGTAATATGTGTGTGTGTGCGCGCGCGCGCGTGCTTGTTTTTCAAATAATATTCATATCTATTTTTTAATTCTACATTTCTAAATTAGTGTATATATATATTATTACATTCAATGTTTTAAATATCGTACGGTATAGTACCAATACCATGTCACTGTATATCGGATGTACTGGTTATATATTATATATATACATATAAATATATAGAAAATAACAACTATTAAAAAGTATGTAGATTTAAAGTATATATGACATGTATCTAAATTTTTAAATATAAATATATATTTATAAAATAAAGATAGACCTTTAAGGGGGATTGAAGAAATAAAAATAAAAATTTCTTTCAAATATAAAAAAATGTTATACAAGCATTTAATGAAACATAATAATTATATATTTTACTCAAAAATATCAAAACTTAAAAATAAAATTTTAAAAAAGGTGCATTCTCTTGGTTCATAGATGGTATGGTATGGGCACAAAATGGCCAAGTTATTCGGTACGAATGACTAAATGAAACACACCATTCTCATACCATTTTTTGACTAATACAATCAATACCGAATGATACTGACCTATACGGTACAAAATTTAAAATCATGATTACAGTTGAGGAACTATTTATTAAAAAAAACCGTAGCTATAGAATAATTGTTTTTTTATTCTCAAGATATGAGTAATGTCGATTGGGAAACCGAAACTTGGACCTTGTGGTACCAACAATACAACAATATGTTGAAACACGAGAATAATATTGAAGAATGTATTTCATTTCATACCAAACAATAAACATAAGTATATAACCCCTTAACCCTACATTGTACATTTATATCTTTAATTTGGACTTATTGTCAAATAATCAGACCATCGTTGTTCACCAATTACAAATGATGTTGGCAGTGGAAACAGCACTAGAGTGGTACATTTGATTTCAATCTAAGAGTAGAAGCAGAGAAACAAAATCCAGCAGCCATGGCGGCTCAAGACAACTGGAGGAATTTTATCTCCTAGTCCAATTTCCAACAAGGTTTGCAATTATAAGCAGCAGATCAGACACAAGTACCTTTCACATAAATGTCTAGGGCCGACGCTACCCTAACCACCTCCTCAACTGATTAATTAATTGTAAACAACAGGAACAGCTATACTCATAAATCCCACCCTGTAAAAATTAATAGCATCTATTAGTGTACATGGTAGAGGTGAGCATAAATCGAATTGGTTTTGTTTTATAGTAGAATCGAACCAATTTGAAATAATTTCAGTTTTAAAATTTTCTATTCAACTCAAGAACCGAAAATTGAATAAAACCATAATCATGGTTATGGGTCTTTCGGCTCTAGTTTTCAAGCTTTTTTATTTATATCATTTACCCATAATAATACCAAAATTTAATAAAATTGCATCAATAACCAATTTATGAAATATTCAACATAATATAAGATTAAATGAGCATTTAAATACACCTACTTAGACACATTCAAAAGAGTTTAACATAATGTTATCAAAATAGTTTAAAAGAGTTGCTTGTGGAGTATCTTCCATCTCAACTAGTTTATTTCATTCCAGTAATTTCAACATTGGTATGACATTCAACATGAAAAGCTGAGCCATTAAGACCATCTTCTTCAGTATTAAAATTTAAAATATGTTGATGTTATGAATTTACAATTTCACATAGCTCATAAATTAAAAAAACAATATAATTGTTTTGTGGAGAGTAGTCTGAGGTAGTCAGTCTAGGAAGTAAAGTAATTCAAATGAATATGAAAAAATTTTGTGAATGATACTCCAATTTTCATGTTATTTCAATTTGGAACATCAGTTTAAGAGTTTCATATAAAAACATAAGGTGACTATCATAATTTTTCAGTACATACATATATAGATGTATTAGTAATACTATAATTTTTATCGTATAATTATATATATATCTCATGTTACATTTCAAAACCAACAAAAAAATCATCTATTTTTCTATTTGTAAAATCAACTTATAAACTATGATCCCCTTTTACTCAGCTCAACTCAACCCAACAATGGTGCAATGGTGGCTCGGATTGAGTTGTTCACCCCTAGTGTCAAAGGGATAGAACTCAAGATTCCCCCACACTTGGCTAATTTCATGTCCCATAAATGGTCTTTTACTTAATTGCAGTTTCTAAGAAAAGCCTTAAAAAAATTTTATTGAAAGTAGGATTCTGTACAAAATTGGCCTGATTTTGAAGTTGAACTGTCACCGGGAAAGTTCTTGTACCTCCATTTTGTACCTCCATTTTGTCTTTTTCAGAACTTACAGAGTCAATGCTAATGCCAGAGATAAAATTACTGTTGACAACTAACTGTTCAAGATGGAGAGCAAGTTACCTAGACTGACAGCAGTAATTTTGATAATTTGAATAGTGATAATTTTGGGGAAAGATGTTGCACTAGTACATTAAAAAGTAAACAAACAAATACTCTTCAAAATTTACCTGTAGAACACCACCGGACCATGATGCAAAAAAAATATTTTCATATAAATAGCTTTTTGCCTTTACAACAAATACTAAAAGAAACTCACCTTTCTCCATTCCCCCCCTCTGAAAATTTTTCACCCCCCCAACTTTGTTTTTGTTCTAATCCCCACCACCCACCCTGTAAAGCAAACCTAACTGGGGATAATGATTTGCAAAGCAAGCTTCAGAAGAAGAAGACTAGGAGGCCATAACTCAATAACACTCCTCTCAACCTTGTGTTTTTTGCAATGTGGTCACTCAAACTTTCTCAGGCTACACTTCCATGATCCGAGGTATCTTCATAGTAATAGGGAGTTAGCTTCCCATCTTTCTTCGCAGGCTTCAACTGCTTATCGGGACCAACTTCTTGCAGCAGCTTGATAACCCTCCTCATCGAAGGTCGGTTGATCGGGAGGGGACTCGTGCAGAGGATTCCAATGTTGAGGACTTTGCATATTTCTTCTCTGAAACATGGATCAAGTTTGGGATCAAGAACATGGTCAGGTCCTTTCTGATCCAAAGTTGTGCACACCCACTTTACTAGATCCTTCTCCCCATACTCAGGATCAATCGGTAGTTTGCCTGTTACCAGCTCCAATATGACCACACCGAAGCTATATATATCGCTCTTCTCGTTCACTCGGAGAGTGTAAGCATACTCTGCAACATGATTTGCAAGGGGAAAACCAGATTTAGATCAAAATGTCCAAATGCATCAAAGAGAATGTAGACAAATCATGGATAACTTTGTTCCAACTAACAAATGTTACTAGAGCCCACAGAGTTATTGAACGTTTCTCAATCAGCAATATCACAATGACAGAAACAAGAATAAATGGAAAGAACAATATTCAACCATCATAATGCAGAAAATGAAGTTGTGAGGACTAACCTGGAGCAATGTAACCACAAGAACCCGCGATCACAGACATTGACTTGCCACCTTTGGCGGCAGAATCAACAACCTTAGCAACTCCAAAATCAGCTACTCTTGCCCCAAAATCCCCATCCAACAAGATATTGTTAGACTTAACATCTCTATGAACGATTGGAGGAACACAATCATGATGCAAGTAAGAAAGGCCCTCCGCAGCATCCTTTATTATTTTGATCCTTGTTGGCCAATCCAGCAAGCCACTTTTTCTGCTATGCAACAAATCACCCAAGCTACCATTCGGCATGTACTCATACACCAAAAGCTTGCAATCCCGGGCGGTACAGCAACACCATAACTTGACAATGTTCTTGTGTCTAATCTTCCCCAAAGTCTCAACCTCAGCCTGAAAGCCATCATCTTGAACAGGCACTTGACCTTTCTCAAGGTCTTGGCTTTCGCATTCTTTCTTCATTCCTCCCCAAAGCTTCTTGACAGCAACCACTTCTCCATTGCTGAGAACAACCTTGTAAACTTTGCCTGATGATCCAGTACCTATAATATTATCCTCATCCAGGCAATCCAAAATCTCATCTTCACTAAAACCCAACTTATGGAAGGACATCAAAGTCCATTTAGACTTATCAATGCCTCTTGCTTTCCTGAAATTCCTGTACTTGAAATAAAACCAGACCACGCCAACAACAAACACCAAAGCTGCCAACACAAAGATCGACCGAAGCAGCCATAGGTAACCTTGATTCCTCTCCCTATCTCTACCATCACAAAGGCCAGCAATATCACCACACAAACCAGGATTACCCAGGAAGCTGTTCTTGTACATTTGTTTATCAAACAAAGGAGGAAGCTGACCGGATAATACATTATCGGACAGATTCAGTTGGTTGAGCTTCAAATTCTGCAACAGGGTTGGGATTCTCCCTGAGAACTGATTATTTGACAAATCTAGATAATTCAACACAGACAAGTTCCCAATTCCAGATGGTATGCTTCCAGAGAACATATTATTAGCCAAATTCAACTCATTTAACCTCTTAAAAGAATCAAATTTGGCAGGTAGCTCACCTGACAATTGATTGTCATGGAGATCCAGAATTGCCAAATCAGCAAGATTCGCCATGCTCTCCGGCAACGACCCACTAAACTTGTTATCACCAGCTAAAAACTGGGCCAGATTTCTCAGAGAGCCAATCTCATCCGGAATGGATCCGCTGAACTCATTTCTTGATACCATCAAGTGGGACAAATTCCCAGCACTTGCAATTGTCCTAGCAATTGGACCGGAAAATGAATTATTCACGAGCTCGAGCAGGTACACGTGAGGCAGCCCCCAGAATCCGGCGGGAACCTCGCCGGAAAATCTGTTGTATCCAAGCCGAACACGGGCTAAGCCCCGGCACTCGCTCAAACTATCCGGCAGGGGGCCAGAAAAAGAGTTGTGTAACACTAGCAATTCTTCCAGCTCTCCCATCTCGCACAATCCCTCCGGCAATCTGCCGGTGAACTGGTTATTCGAGAGGTCCAGCCATCTCAGAGGCTGATTTTTACCGAAAGTCTTGGGCAGCTCGCCGGTAAGTTTGTTTCTGAACAATCTGAGTTCATAGAGATTGGGTGAGTCGGCAATGCTGATAGGTAGCGTTCCTTCAAAATTGTTCTCGTAAAGGTTCAGACTTTCGAGTGGGAGCTGAGTCAACTCGTCGGGAATCGGTCCAGAAAGATGGTTCATCGAAGCGTCGAGCAGCCTCAGTCTAGTCAAATTCGCGAACCCAAGTGGCAGTTCCCCAGTGAGCGAGTTGTTGTAGAGCTCGATTTGGACCACACTCGTCAACTCAGTAACCGAACTCGGAATCGGCCCCTCAAGATTATTAAGCGCCAAGTCCAAATCCGTGAGCTTCTTGAGCCGACCAAGCGAGTCAGGAATCTCGCCGACCAAGTTACACTCGGTGAGCCATAGAATTTCCAGGTTGGTCAAGTTTCCGAGCTCCGGCGGGATCCGACCCGGACTAAACGGGTTGTACGACAGGTTCAGCGTCTTTAGCGTACTAATGTTCCCAACAAAAGCAGGGATGGTTCCATCGAGGAGATTGTAAACAAGCGAAATCACCTCAAGCTTCTGGAACCGACCGAAGGACTCGGGAATGTCACCGGAGAAATTGTTGCCGGTCAAGTCGAGATACTGCAGGCTGGGGAGGTCAGCGAGGGAGGCAGGCAGAGTTCCAGTGAGGAGATTCTGGGAGAGGTCGAGGTGGATGAGGGACTGGCAGGCGGAGATGTCGGCAGGGAGAGAAGAATTGATGGAGTTGTTGAAGAAAGAGAGAGAAGAGAGGCTGCGAAGGCGGCAGAGGAGAGAAGGGAAAGTACCAGCAACGTTGGTGTTCGAGAGATCGAGGGCGGAAACAGCGGAAGAGGTGAGGTCGCAGCTAACACCAGGCCAGCTGCAAGGGGTGTTGTCACGGGGGTTCCAGGCAGCGAGGGCGGCGTCGGGGTCGTAGAGGGAGTTTTTAACTTGGAGAAGGTAGAGGCCTTCTTGGTTGAGGGAGAAACAGGGGAAGGAGAAACTGAAGAAGAGGCAGAGGACGGGGAGGAACAGAGGAAGCATTGTTTTGCGTTACTTTGGTTTGGGAGTAGAGAGAAGGTGAGTGACAATTTTTGTGTGTTATCGAGTGAATATATTAGCTTGAGGAGGGAGGGAGGGAGGGACGGAGGAGAGGGACAGAAAGTTTGAGTTTCTTTTTAGTGAGAGAGACTGTTTAGTCATTAGTTGTTAGGAGAGGGAGAGGTTTTTCTTCTTCTTCTTATTTTTGTTTTTTTTTTTCTTTTAGAATGTTCTTGAGTTTTTTTGGGATAAATTGTTTTCTTAAGCAGTTAAGAAATTGTTAGCTCATTTGAAGTGGTGGTAGACCTTGCAAGAATTTTTTTTTTTAAATAGTATTGTTTGCATGTCTAACACTATTCTTAAGATTAAGGATTCTTTGGCTTTAGATTTTGGAGAAACTTCACTAGAGAATGCTATTTTTAAGTTGAGTTGGAAAACAAAGGTGATGAAAGATTTTCATTATAATGGCACAGTTTGTGTGTTTTATGAAATTTTCATTATTGAAACAGCTTTTGTATTTTCATTTTAAGTTATGCAGTGATACTACTTTCAAGAACTAAGAATTTTCTCCCATTTAAAATGAAGGAGCTCTTAGAAGGTCCAATATCCATTATTTATTTTGTATCTAGAAATTGAAATATAGATACTATTAAACTAAAATTTTTATTCCATGTTTGGAGAAAGAAGCTTTTCTTAGAAGATTTCAATCACATGAAATAGATCTTATTATTATTATTATTATTATTATTAGTTGTGCTAGGGCAATGTCAAGAAGAAAAAAATACATTCAGATCACCGTACTTTCATGCACCAAAGTCCAGAGCCATTGCACTTTTGTAGTAGTCTTGGGGAAAATGTATGGGAGTGGACTTTTAGCATGTGGAAATTGAATCCTACAAACATGAACTTTTCTCAAATAAATCGAAATTAATAGTAAACGACCAGATTCATTATTTATTTTGTTATGTGATCCAACAGTCAAACCAAAATGAGATTTCAAAAAATGTAGCCAATCAAGGCACTGCATTTTGAAAATTTTGAAACCGCTGGATGTTTAAAAGGACGTTGGGAAAGGCCAGGGATCGGTGCGAACTTGGATAATAGTACAGTGACCTTCTTTGATAATTTAAAGAAGACAGCCAGCGGGCTCCAATTTTCGAGTGGTCTGATCACGGGGGACGTGACGGGTGACCAGGATCTCGAGGCGAAATGCGCTCTGGCGGATTCCCACTAAACTGCACTATGAGTCACCATACTTTAAATATGTTTCCAATTGAGCCTCTGACTTTCTTTTCTTGCATCAATATGATTATACTTCCTTTCGTAACATTATAATCAAACTAAGCAGCACGCCTTGTTGCACCGGAAAACAAAAGTAAGATTGAATTTCAATTGTAAAGTTGTTTGAAGTCAGTGATGCAATTGAAACAGAAGACAAGGATGGTGGACCGATTAACAATCGAATAAAAATAGTAGTTAATGATGTACTTTGGCCAGTTGATCAGAAAAAGGTGACTACCACATCGTCCGCCGGGCAAGTTTCTGCAAACAAAAAATGCATCCTGCATGCTATGAACACAAGGGCCACGCGTGGCTGCAGTGGAAGCTTATTGAACCTTTTTTGGTTTTTTAACGTCCAAATGACCAAAACTAGACATCCCCAACCGTTACTTCTGTTACACGGTAACGGATCAATATGTAACCAATGTTTTGCTTACTACAAACTAAAAGGGTTCTTATTAGGTGGTAGATGACAAAAATTACAGCTCAATCTAAATTGTATATTTATATGGGTAGGCAGTTTAATAGGCAGTTTAAATTTAACCGTGATATGCGTTATCCTCAATTTTTTTGCTTAACGGTTAAGAGCTTTGAGGAATATTGGGGAGATTCAAGTTCGAATTCTGACCTTTCTAGTTCCTCTAACATATCATATAAAAGATAGTTCAGTTATCATTTTAATTCTGAAAAAACTGATATACCATTTTTTTTAATTTATAATATATCTTTTCTTGTATATTTGTACGATGCTTTTGAATATAAAAAAAAAACTGTGGTATATGTCATTTGTTAATTTCTAATTTTTCAAGTTATAATGTGTCTTAACCAACAAATATATATATATATCTACTAGAATCAACTTTCATACGTGCATATTTATTCTTAAGTTAGGGTCATTACAATTTTGAATTTAGGTAAAAATAACAGGTAAAATGCACTTGATTAGGGTGAAATTATTTTGGCCAGAAAGGAAGGAAGCGAGACAGACGGCAAGCAGAAGAAGAGACGAGACGAGAAATAAAAAGTGAAATGAGGTGAATTATGAATAGGGTAGGCATTTTAGGGTTCCAACTTCCAAGAAAAAGAACATAATTATCTACATTGCTTTACCGAGAAGTCAACAAAAGCAGTAAAAGCTGTCAAAGTGTTCCAAAGTTTTTACTTTCATTTACAAACTTTCATGAATTCCCAATTTCCACGGTGTTAATCTTACTGTTTCTACTTTATACCCGAATTCCAATTAATAAAAATTAAAAATAATACTAGGAATATATGCGCAATTAAGTAAAAAATTTTAATGCAGCATTTTCAGATACTAATCAAACCGTAAAAGTTTTTCCTATCTTATTTTGCAGGTTTATTTTGTAAGGAATTCATAAATTCAAAAATCCTATTTAACGGTTCCCACGTCCATTCTAGATCATTTATAAGCTTGGGAATGGTAGGAAAAGGAATTGATATAAGTTTGTTGCTGGGAATTCGAATGACCTCCAACAACTCAAATTAAAGTGGAAGCAATAAATTCTCTAAGTTGAAGCGAGCAAATTAATTACTGTAGTTTTAATTGGGAAGTAAATTGAATTTCTCCAGCCAGTTTGGTGAGCTTTATTATGGTGATTAATAACCTAAATCTGCAGCACTCTGTTTGACTTGCAACTTAGGCTGCTAGATGTATTAATTGGTCTTATTAACTTACGGAATACTAGACAATGTGTGTGTGTGTATAGCTGTATTCTTAGGTAGACGAGGGTTTTCAGAGACCCCAATTTTTTTGACCAAATTACCCTTTTTATTATCCCACATATTTAAGTAGTTATTAGTGAATGACTAAAATTATGGAATCATGATGACAATAAAAAAATCCTAATAAATGTCAGTAACAACCTTTGAAGATGAGAGAATCTTCACAGTTAATCAATATTTTTTTTTTAAATATAAGAGATAAATATAGATTTCTAATTACTCATACATAAATGCATACACACATATATATATTAATGTATGAACTGAAAAATAATTATCTTTAAATTATACACACACATGTGTAACTGTACGAATTGGTAGAAAAAAATAGTAGATGGAGATTTATTATGTACTAGTATGTATATAATTGTACGTATTAATAAATAAAATTTTATATTCAATAATTTATTATTTTCGAATTTAAAAGATTATGTCATTTGACTTATATATGCACACAAATAAACAAATGTACATTTGAGTACAATCTTATACATTTACAAAAATATTACTCAATGTATAAATTTATTTAATTTTACTATTTAATTTTAAGTGTTGACATCCTTATACAAATGAGTACAAGCATTGCATATATTAAAGGTATAGAACTGTATTTATTCCTACATAATAGTATAGGAGAAATTTCAGATACAAAATGTACATAGAAAATTTTTCAAAGTTCAATATTTAGAATATTTTTGGAATCTATAATTTTGAAAATCATCTGGTATTAATCCATTTCCATATTTGTAAGCCCCTGATTATCACCTCAACATTCAACCCATTAATTTCACAAGTCAACACCATCTTTTGATGCCATCTTTTAACTGGTATTTACAAGGGGTAAATTCGCCTTATTGACAATGGGTTCACAAACACCCTGGTCCATGGTCAACTGGCTCGTGTGTATATATGTATGATAAAAATTAAGAAATAATTACAGAAGCCCATTGTGACTTACCCTTATCTATAATTTGTTCCTTCTATTTTCAAAAACTTATAAACTATTTCTACTTGAATATTATCTAACAATAAATTTTTAAATCCTACTTAAACTGTCTAGTAACTATATTTTAATAATTTTAAAATTTTTATATTTTTCTAATAGTTAAATGACATTTTAAAACAATATTTATTTGCATTTAGAGGAAATGAAATGCATTTATAGAAACAAACTGATAAAAGTTGATAAATTAAAATGTTTGTTAGCTGTAAAAAAAATATTAGAGATATTGAAATTATTGAAGATTGTTATGGTATAGTTTAAATTAGTATTTTAGAAATTATTATTGGATAATGTAGAAGAAGTAGGGAGTAGAATATAGACTTTAAAAAACAGAAGAGACATAGTGTAGGTTAGGTAAAATCACAAGTATTACACTAAGTTATCCAAAACTTAAAAGGAAAATTGCAGAAAAATTCCTAATGCTTAATTGAAAATATGAATTTTCCACGTTGTTTCAGTAACCCACACTTTACAGCCCCCAATGTCAAATGTTAGCGTTTTGTTTATAATGTCTCTTAATTGTTAATATTAACTTCTAAAATTTTAATTTTAAATGTTTAATCATTTTTTTAATAATTTAAAATTTGAATAATACCTTGCCACATAGTGAACAATTTAAATGTTCTTCTATTTAAAAATAATACATTATATTTCCTTTATTGGTGCTAACGATTCAATGGTGCAACAGTTTGTGGGTAAAATATAGGATTTTGGAACAAAATGGGCAAGTTGTATTTTCATCCACAACCTTGCGTTCTCTCTTTTTTTTTTTTTTTTTTTTGGTTCTTTACCCAGAAATTAAAATTGAGTTTGAAAGTAGTAATATTTGGTCACTAATCTGTGGATGGATTTATTGGTGGAGATGAAGAGTCGAAAGACGAAAGTGCATTTGGCATCTGAAAACTAGGGCACATAGGTGCGCTGTTGTTTTCATGTGTATCAAGCTATGATCTCTGTGGGATGGGGGAGCAAATAGATCTCTAGAATCATTAATTATTGCATGTTAAGTTTAGTCTCTTTGGGGGATCCACTTCTTGTCGCTTGTTAATCATCAAAACAGTTTACACATCCTGGTCAATATTTCTAAACATACTAGAGAATTGGACACAATAATATTTACATATTTATGGAGCCTTAAACAATGATGATCAAATTACTCATGAGGTACAAAGAGTAGCCTTAAAAATCAAGTCAAGCTTGTAAAATCCATAGGCATTTAAGAGTATGTGTAATGACTTATAGTGGTACAATCTAATAATATGGCTTAGAAAAAAAAAAAGCGAACAGAAAAAGATATAAGATCATATTTAGAAGTATTTTTTTTAGCAGCTACTACTAAGTGTAAGGGTTTAGGAGATATTTATATGTATAAAAGAGAAAAAGTGCCTACTTGTTTGAAACCCGAAATTCACCCAAACTAGTGTAAATGACACTATTTCAAAGGAAATGGGAGAGGCGGGAGAACCTCCCCTTTTACCTATGTTCTTTGCCACTTTACTAGTGACGCAGGACATATTTAGAAATATTGTAAATAACGAATTCAACTTCAAAATCAGTAATTATGTATCATTTTGTTATTAAATTAAAAGTAAAAGTACATTTAACCATAACGGTAAAGAAATGAATAAATAGCTCAAGCTCAATTCTAATTTGGCTTAGTTTAAAACTTGTTTGTTGCTTGTTCAAATTGTTATAAAGTCAAATTTAAACAAAATTTCAAGCCTGATACATAATTCAAATAAAAATTAATTTACTTATTACTCATCTCAATTTTATTTTTTTCCTTAATTTGAATGAACAACGCAAGCTTAAACCGAACTTCACAAGTTAAATTGCTCGTTCATGACTCATTAATGTCATTTTTAATCTAAATACAAAAAAAATATTAAGCTTGATGGTTATTTTAAGCCAAACATAATCAATCAACTACTCAAGTCTCGGCTCCACTCATTTTCACCCTACTTAATCAAAACGTATAGAAGAACAAATGTGCATCAACTTATAATAATACTCTTTCTGACACTGGATAGAGATATCCATAGCATAAATGTATTAATTAAATTCGAGGCATATGAAACATTTTAACACAAGACAAGTCAATTTCAATTTGATGGGGGTTCATGTTGAATCGATCACCATAATTCGCTGAAGGGGAAGAGAAACATGAACTTTACGTTTGGCATTTGGCAAGATGATGAAGCGTTACGCGCGTGCATGAAAAGAGGTGGCACAGAGACAGAAAAGTGGGAAGAAAAGGTTGACAACTTTAATTTGTTCATGGACACGTAGCTATATTTTACCACATGGTTCCAGCAGAAGCAGTCCCTGTCTGTGAGAGTCCATAGGATACTCATGTTTCTTGTCAATCTCTGGTTGCCTGAAGTTTGTGCAAAATCATATGTCCAATTTCAACTTTGTAACATAAAGACACAGAACTAGTCCAGGGGGCACGAGCAACACCATCATCTTCTTTTCATTTACAAAGTGCAGCTAAACTTGCATTTGGGATCTCATCTCACTGGTGAGATCTTGAAGTGTGGGACGGATATCACAGCTGGATTTGTATTGGGATTTGTTCCCATATAATAAGGACAAGTATAGACCCGAGTCTCCTAAAATCCTAAAATCTTTGTTATATCCTTAAATTTTAAAGGTGAAAGAATGTTGGTCTCTCCTAAAACTTTTCACATTTTGTCAACTTAATCCTAAAACTCGTCATCTTGTCAAAGTAGCTCTAAAATTATGAAATTGTTAGCTTTGGTAGTTCTAATTTGGATGTCTCATAATGTGGCATACGTAAATCCTGAGGTGGCAACAAGGAAATATTAAAATACTAACTTGTTGACTTTTTTACTTGATAGGTAACTGTGAGGTTTGAATTGTTCAAAATGAAACATATGAGTAATTGAAACACTCATTTCCCCACTTTTTTGCCAACAAGTCATCTATCAGGCAATCACAAGCAATTTTATGCAACTTAACCCTGATTTTAGAGCACCCAAATGCACGCAGGATGATAGCAAGCTGACAAGCCTGAAGCCATCACTATAGATACTTGGTTGTGAATAGTAAGAGATTATGGCATTCCAGTGAACTAAATTCCTTTGAGACAATTCATTGAACACAATCTAGGCATAAGCAAACTGCCCATTTTATGTAGCATCTCACTAGGCCCATGTGGACAACAAGGTCATTGCTGTAGCCAACTCAAAGAAATGAAGCATATAACTTTATGCACTTGTGAGGAGCCTTGATTCACTCCCACAATTTTTTTTCTTTTTGTATTCATACCTCTTAATTATGCTGTATTATAAACAAAAAATTTGCTATTTTTCGAGACCAATTGTTGTGTGGAAGAGATGAGATAGAGGCAATTACATTATGGTAATAGTTGAATAAGATGACAAAAAAGGTGGGAAATGAGTATTTTAATCACTCTCACTTTTCATTTACACAATTCAATCCCCAAAGTTACCTTTCAGATAAAAATATCAACAAGTCAGCATTTTAACATTCATTGACTGCCGCATCAGCTTTTTCATCAGCCAATTGGCAAGACATCCAAATTAGGACTAACAAAACTAACAATTTCATAGTTTTAGGACTACTTTGACAAGTTAATAAGTTTTAGGGATAGATTGGCAAAACATGAAAAGTTTTAGGACTGACTAATATCTTTTCCCAATTTTAAGGGAGAATTACAATTTTTCCCTAACATTTATCTTGAATTCCACTTTTCCCTCTTTGTTTCAGAAACTTGTCAAAAGCCCCCTGATATTTTAAGAAACCTACACTTATCCTTCTATAGTTTTTTTTAATATTAAAATCAATGCATTAATTACACTTTGAGATTCTAACTATAGTTCTTATTTAAGTTTTCTCCTTAACAAATAAACTATTTCATTACTTATCTTTTTCAAATAATATAATATAATACATTTTTATATAAATTGTTACTTTCAACTTACCATATCCCAATTATTTTTTTATTATGATTACATTTTTATATATCTTTCATCGTTTGTACATTTTTTTATCTTTATATTTTCAATTTTTAAAATATCTCTAATTAAGGATATCATTTTTATTTTAAATATTTTTATTTTTTTTATTTATTTGTATTTCTAATTTTTAAAACTTATTATGATAATTATTAAATCTAAAATCAAAGAAATGATAAGGCTTATATTTACAATAATATGAAAACTTCAAAATTGTTTTCGTTTTAATCAATACATAATTGGTAATTTTGTTAAAATTTTAGTTTTATATATTTATTCATTAATTAATTATTTTGAAAGAATGTCTTGTTCAACAAAAAACTCATTGATTATTGACTTCATCTCAGATGCTTAAAATGATTTTCAGTCATAATTTTTTATAACTTCATTTTTAAAGTCGAGTGAAATTGTAATCGCTAAGAGATTGCTATCTTTTGGGTTACAATTTACCAATTTTGGAATTTATTTGCCTATGAAAAGTCTTTCTTGTCATTATTCTCAGTCAAGAGATGGTGTTCCTCAATGAACAACATTGTTCTTTGTTGTATTCCATCTTTTTGTAGTCACCATTATTTTTTTGTTAAGGGAATCAAGAAACAATTTACTAAATGAGATCTTCTTAAAAAATAATTAATTAATCATCAAACATATAAAACTAAAATTACATTAAAATGACCAACTGTTCCATTAACTTGAATAAAGTGAATTTTAAAGTTTTATATTATAATAAAATGAGCTGTATCATTTTTTTTTATTTTTACTTGAATAGTTATCATCACATGTTTTGAAAAAGGTGAAGGGGATAGAAAGTAACAATCAATTTTAAAAACTAAAATTAAATTATTAATTAGAGGTGATTAAAAAATTAAAAATATAAAATAAAGTACATATAAACAATGAAAAATAAATAAAAACTGAATCATAAGAAAAAAAAATAATAGGGTAGGTAAAAAAAACCAATACAAATAAATATATTATGTCATTTGAAAAAAAAAAAACAATGAAGCAATTTATATGTTAAGGGAAAATATTAACAGAGAATCAATAGTTGGGGTCAAAGTGTAATTAATCAATCAATTTTAAAATAAAAAAGAGACATTAGGGGGATAAATGTAGGTTTCTTAAAGTCATAGAGGGGCTTTTAAGAGGTTTTTTAAATAAGAGGAGGCAAAGCATAATTTAAGGTAAATGTTACAAAATTTAATTCATCATAAAATTAATTCAAATTCTTTTAGAAGAATTATAGTATATGAAGATATATAGTTTGGCATCTCATTTGTAAAAATACTGGATGCTTCTCCGGGGAATATGAAGAAACAGGTCCTTAAGTATATGATTGCGATTTAACCATACATCATCATCTTAAAAATTTTAAATATGCAGATAAACTATTATTACAAAAAGAAAATCCCAACTTACATTTGGGGATTGGCCTTCCCATTGATTGGAAATGATTCCAATATGTCACCCTTGCCCAAAGGTGCGTATTTGTTTTTTTTTTTTTTTTCTTATGTGAGTTTTTCAAGGTATGAAAAGAAAAACATAAATACAATAGAACATTTACATATTTTTTCTGTGACTGATGCGTAGATCGTATAAATTAACATGAAAAAGTCTTTTTTTTTTTTTAGTGAAGAATAGGGTGGATTAGGAGTATTAACAAGTTAGAGTCATTGTCTGGAGGTATGACAGCCATTGATTGTGGTTGTGAGAGGTAGAAATCGTTTGACCCAAAATATTTATGAGCGAATGAGATTGTGCGTGACATTACTTATTGTGTATCATTCAATTTCCCACCTATCGAATCCAACCTCATAAATTTCTCTCCGTAAACCGAAGCCAATAAGCAGTCTCTCTTTGTGGTATTTCTCATTTAATTTCCACACCATATATCATTAGAGAAACTTTTAATTACTCCCGAGATTTGTCTGAACTTACAGTTTACTTCTTTTAAAAAAAAAAATCTACACTTTGTCTCTTTTTTTTTATACTGTCCAACAACAATATCTAAAATTATAATTTAAATTATATAATAATTATTTTTCATTAATTTCAATCCTTCTAATATTTTTTATAGTTAATAAATATTATAAATTATCAATTTTTCCTTTCTATCTATACAGTTTTATTCCTACAAATGCATATGAGTATTTTTTAAAGGTTAATTAGTTGTGAAAAAAATATTAAAATTACTAAAATATGAATATTAATTAATTTAAATCAGGATTTCAGAAGTTATTATCAGACACTGTAAAATAATGAGAAGATAAAATGTAAATTTTTAAAAATATAGAAATTAAAATATAGGTTAGACCAAACTATAAGGAGATTTTTGTAAGTTTTCCTATATTATTATTGTTGTTATTATTATTTTCACTGCATGCTTGCTTGAATGGTATTCCTAGCTAGCTAGCGTAGCCCGGAAAACTCTGACTGGTCAAATACATGAGTTGTGTTGTATGTATGCATGCACATATAATGTCGACTACCGGAATGGGGGGAGAAGTGTTAGGGCGAGGTAGGTAGGCTTACATGATGTAGGTACCTTTCCTATTTTCCCATGCTTTTTTGTTTGTTTCAATTATTATGGAAATTTATTTTGAATTTTAGTGGTAGAAGAGAAGAAAATATCATTTCAGTTGCGAAATCAAGTTTTTAGACTCGAGGGGTAGGAGAAAAAAATTATTTAAATAACTATTTATAAAAATTAATTTTTATAAACAATTATTTAAAATGTTTACTTTTTTATTATAAATTCATCCCTAAGTTCTCAATTGTTGTATATTTGTTCCAATTCTATTACTAACAACATTAACTGTTGGTTAAAGAATAAATTTGCAATGTCAGACAATGATTTGGGATGAATATATAATAATTGAGAGGTTAAGGACAAACTTGAAATGAAAAGTAAAGATTTAAGGCTACCGGTGTTATTTACCTTTTTAATATTCTTCACCAGTTTAGGGGCAAAATTCACATTTGGTCATTAACTTCTTACAAAATAACCAACTTAGTACCTAATATTTATAAACTTTCAAAATTTTTAGGGGGCAGCAACACCTCGGCTCCTATGTGGCTTTGCCACTAGATCATTTTAAATTGATACGCGCATATATATACTAGTTAATGAGCCAGTGCTATGCAGTGGGTTTTCATTACACGGTACTAATACCTATATTGTTATTAGGGGTGTTCATCTAAACCGCATAACCCGCAAATCCGGCTAATCCGAACCAAAACTAACCGCAAGGGATGAAGGTTCTATGAGGGTTAGGGTCGGGTTGGGTAGTAATAACATAAACCCGGTAGGTTATGCGGTACAGGTCGGGTTTTAAAATTGAAACCCGTAAAACCCGCCCCAACCCGCTTAATTGGCAAATGACACTACTTTACTTTACTCACCGTCTGACATTTTCCATTGTCAGTATGAGTGTTTGTTGCACAGGTTCATTGTTTCAAATGCAAGATGAAAAATGGGATGTGGAAGATATGAAGGACAAGCTGGATGTTTCTTATTGATCTTTTGGAACTACTCTTCTGATTTTTCTTTTCTTTGTTGTTGTTGTGTCTTTGCTATTCCTTGTTTTGTTATTACTTGTTCGGTTGTTCCTCGGATTATTGCTTGTTAATGGCATGAATTTTATTTAGATCAACACACTTATTTTAGAAATTACATTTTGAAGTTATTGTTTGTTGTCATAATTATTTTGGATAAAAATTATTGTCTTACAGATGAATGTAAAAAACCATTCATACCGAACCAACCCTAACCGGTTTTCATGAGGGTCGGTTTTTTATATAATTTTGAAGTATACGGGTAGGGTCGGGTAGTGAAATGTAAAATCCGGCCAATGATGCGGGTAGGGTCGGGTTGAGCACGAACCCGGTCCTACCCGCCCCGCGAACACCCCTAATTGTTATAATATGTATTAATTTGAGAATTTCATTTTCAAAAGTATCCACACTATTATAGTAATTTACACTATGTGATAAACAATCCAAAGATACAAATAGTGTGGCTCCAGAAAATAAATAAATAAATACATTTAAACTAGATGAAAATTCATTAAAACTAGAACCCAAATTGATGGAAACTGAATAATGTGAACCAAAATAACTCAATGTCTGAATTTGACAAATCCCGACTTTAACCCAAATAAATTTGATTGGTCAACCTGAATCTGACTTGAAATCTAAATAGCAAGATCTGAAATCACCTGAGACAAAAATTTACTCGATCTATGTTGAATCCGAATCCAAATCAATCTAATCAACCATGAATCTAAAATCCACTCAACCCAAAATTGACTTGAATCCAAATAAATCAATATGAACCCAAATTTAAGATAATCAGATAAACTCTATCCTGAATGATTTGACCTAAACCCCGTCCATTTGCCATCTCTTATTTTATGCTTTGAATTGGAAATTAAGATTCCTAAAAGTCTTAAAATTTTAAAAACTATGTAAGTGCTTTTTAAATTGTAAGGTACATAGAAAGCTTAATTCCCAGATATTAGTATTTTATACCTTGAATTGATAATTAATATTCGTAAATATTTTAAAATCTAAAAGCTATAGAAGAGTATTTTAAAGTTTAAGGTATGTTGAAATCTTCTTATGGGGTAAATTACATACATGAACCCTGACGTTTCAATTTTGTTATTGTTCTAAACCCAACCTTGAATTTATTCATAATGTTTCCTTAGCATGTCTAAAACATTCCATTTTAGGTTTTTTTTAATGGAATCTGCTATCTTGAACAGAAAATGTCACATCATCATAAGATTATAGGGGAAAATGCTTATTTTAACCCCTGTAAAAATTCCCTTTGCCAAAAAAAGCCTTAAAACTTTCAAATCTAACAAAAATTCCCTTTGCCAAAAAAATCTTAAAACTTTCTCCGGCCAACCTCTCCTACCTTGCATCCCTCTCTGGCCTCGTCTCCTCCTTTTCCACTCCTCTTCCTCTCACAAATCAGGCATATTTGGATGAATCAGAGGTGGAGGAGCGACAAATCAGCCTCAATTTGGACAAATTAGGCCTATTTTCTCGTGAATTACAATGAAGAATCGCATATGAATCGCAACGGAATCACAGGCGAATGAGCGATAGAATTGGATGGAATTACAGACAGAGGAGAGAGTAGGCTTAAGAGGGAGGCCAAGATGATTAGGGGAGTTTTTTATTAGATTTCAAAATTTTATGAATTATTGGTTAAAAGGAAAAGTTTTCAAGGATTAAAATTAAGATTTTCCCCTACAATAATATACTGATATAGCTTTTTCCATCTGAATTAATGACTTCCCTCACAAAAAGTCAAAAATGAAACGTTTTAACCTTATTAGGGAAACACTATAAACAAATTTAAGGTTGAAGTTAAAACAGAAATAAAATTAAAATGTTGAGATTAATATGTGCAATTTACTTTCTTGTTGTGAAAACGCTACGAAACGCAAAAGAGAAAAAAGTGAAACAGCGCCGTTTATGAGTTTACTATTCACTCACGGTATTCTATACATAGGAAGAATATATAGCACCTACTATTTTTTTGACTCCAAATATATCTGATAGATGGTTGTCGCAAAAGCTACTCTCGTTCTCTACTATAGTCTCTCCATCAATGATTAAATAGTCTAACACGCTATAAAACTTTGGTATTTAAACGGTCCAACGATTCCAAACCCAATCAAGTTACCTTAAAGAAACAATATGGTATTTTTCCAACAGCTAGCTGGTAGACATTTTCCAGCAAACTTTTTTACGCTCAAAATTGTCCATAAAAATGAAAATTTTAAATTTAATTTTTTTGACGGTTATCCATCAGAAATTCTAACAGTTGGTTATTAGAAAATTTTCCAGCCACATTCCCACCAAATGGAATAAAATTTTGCTCAAAATTGGCCACCAAAATGAAATTTTCTAAATTCAAAATTTCCAATATTCAATAGAAATTGAAAATTTTCCCTCCGTATTATCCCACTAAAATTTTCTGAATTTTCGACTTGACCGACACTTTTTTGTCAATAGTAACAGATAGCCGTCATAAACCATCTGGTGAACTTTTCTGATAGCTAGTAGTTGATATTTTTTAGCAAACTTCTCTTTGCCCAAAACTGCATGCAAAATTGAAAATTTTTTTAATTTAAATTTTTTGGCGAATGTTTTCCAATGGTTATCCATCAGAAATTCCATTGCTAGTTGTTGAAAAATTTTTAGGTCATATTCAATTAGCTGCTAAAATAAAATTTTCTAAATTTGAAATTTTTGACATTCAATTTCTAACGGCTATCCATCGAAAATTGAAAATTTTTCTTCCTAATTATCTCACTAAAAATTTATGCTTCCTTTTTATTCTTTTTCTTTTTCTTCCTTCATATCATTCTCACCAATTTTATCCCTAGGGGTGGTTTAAGTGTAACCCGTATAGACGTTGTGACCAAACAATACATTTCCGAGAGCTGGAGGCTATGTTTGTAATTAATTCTATGAAAAAAACAAGAGTTGAAAAATCACCATTTGAGTGACCGGAGGCAAAGCTTTGAACCAACCCATTTAAGGGACTATCATTTGCAACCTTGGAAAACATTTTTTTCAGGGAAAAAATTTTTTAACAGCTATCTGCCAGATTTTTTGACTGATGGCAAGCGTCGGATTTTTTTACAGCCATCTGTTAGATTTTTTAATAGCCATTGTCTGTCAGATTTTCCAACGGCCGCCATCCATCGGAAAGTTTTTTCAAATATATTAGAAGCTGATGAACATATTTCTGACTACTAACTGTAAAAAATCTCCATTCGAAATCACCTTTTTTCTAGTAGTGATAATGAGAACATTTGATATAAAGATCAAATATGTTCATTGAAATATAAAATATATTTGTTCATGGTAATAGAATTATTCATAGGATAAAAATACTTTTATTTAACTAACAAATCCCCATTTTAGCTTAAAAGTCCTTTTTTCGAAGTAATTAATGGTATTGTCACTCCTATGTCCACAATAATGTAATACTAATTTGTTTAAAAATGTGGTTATTAATTTAATTGAAAATGCACGGGTAATTTCAAGAAACAATATATGCTTTTCACTCACAACTAACATTTTTTCAATTCTTGACAAAAACATTTCTAACAGCTAACTGCTGTTGGAAATATTCAACAGACAACTGTTAGAAACTACTAGACAAAATTTTCCAATGGCTAGCCATTAGACATTTTCCAACAAACTTCTTCATCCCAAAATTGTTCTTAAAAATGAAATCTTCATTCTGACTGCTAGCCTTTAGAAATTTTTTGGCCATATTCTCACCTAGTGGAAGAAAATTTCGCTCAAAATTCGCTTCCAAAATGAAATTTTTTGAATTCAAAATTTTCAATGTTCAATTTCTAATAGTTATTTAATGGAAATTGAAATTTTTCCCTTTGTATTATCCCTATAAAAATTTCAATTTTTTCTTTTGAATTTAATTTTTCTCTCATCTTCCACCATTATAAAACCATTCTCTTCCATCAAAACCTCATTTTTTTTCTCTCTTATATTCCTTCTCTTTCTCACAAAATGTTCTCCTGCTCTTCCTCCTCCACCTTCCGTCTCTTCTTCTTCCTCATCTCCTCATCTCTTTCTTATCACTACCTTCTTCTTTTTATTTCTTCCTTATTATTATATTCTTCTTTCTCTTTTTCTTTTCTTCTTCTTCTTCTTCTTCTTCCTCCTCCCTTCTCCTTCTCACCCTACTTCCTTTTATTATCTTTCTCTTTCTTCCTTCCTATCTTTCTCACCAATTATATGCCTACGAGTGGTTTAAGTGTAACTCATGCAAACCTTAGGACCAAATTACACATTTTCTGTGAGTTGGAGGCTATATGTATAATGACTGTTTGAGTCCAAAATTTCTAACACCTTCCAAACTGAAGATGATGTTTTAAATTAGGTCATTTAATGGACTACCATTTATAACATTAGAAAAACCTTTTTTTTGAAGAAAAAAAAAATCCAATGGATATCTGTTGGATTTTCTAACTGACGATGTTGTCAAATTTTCCAACAGTTACCATCCATCAAATTTCTGATGGTTGCTATTAGGAGCCTTTTTCCAACATATATTAAATTTTGATTGAATGTGTTTCCTATAACTATCAGTAGAAATGGCATTTTCCTATGGCTAACAATTGAAAATTTCCATCAAAGATCACTTTTGTTTTTTTAGTAATGACTTTGAAGATGTATGGTTAGATTAAGTTAGAATTTTTTGAAATATATTAAAAATATTTATTTTTATATATAGTGATTCTTTACTCGAACTCTATGTAAATTAGAATTTTTTACTTTTACTTTGAGATGTAAGGATTGGTAGAGCACTAAGGTCTAATGAATCACGATGGCTTTACCCTTGCTTGGTTCTCGGGTTTTGTTAAGAAACATGGAACTAAATGAAGCCAATCATTTTTTTTTTGCTTTTAATATTCAAAAGCATCACAAGCATAGAGATTTAGAGAGTATATTAGGAAAGTTAGGAGGGAAAGTTGCCATTGCATGAAAGCTGGAGGACCTTGGCTACATTTTTCCATTATAGGGAGCTAAAGTTCAAAGAGAATACAATGCCACCACTACTCGAATCTTAATCATCCCTGTAGTATTCCATGTACTTTATCAGCTAGCCTAGTTATGCAGAACAAGCCGATTGTTGATTATTGAGATGAGAGAAATTATTTTAAAATCCTCTCTTTTTCTTCCAATGAAATGCAAGAAATTTTATCCCTTTTTTAAAAGGGGAACATACATTTAAGTGTTAAAATGTGTTGCATTTTGACAAATCCTTTCTAAAACTCCTTGATTTTCAAAACTCCTTAGCCCTAAATGTTTCACGTTTTGCTGAGGCAAGCTTAAAGCTATTATTTATGAAGGAAAATGTTGATATGACACTTAATGACATTATCTCTAGTAACTAAATTTATTTGAAAATTTTATCAAAGTATAGTGGTCATTTTTAATTTACCAAAAAATTGCAGACTAACTTGCATATTTTAAAAAGCTAAATGGAAAAATTATAGTATCTAAAAAATAAAGGCTCTATTGTTATTATCTAAGTCTGAAAATGAGTTGAATATTAGGTTGTTCAGGTTTGACTTGAAACACGTATCGATCTTGATATGTTATTCATGGTTGGATTGAAAAGAACATGAACAACTCATAATGAGATTTAAATTGATCGATCTTGAGTTATTTGCTTAAGCTAAGGCATAACCTAAAACCAAGCTAAGTACTAGGTGAATCAAGTTTTATTTAAACTATACATTAATCTTAAAATTTTATTCCAGCTTAGCTTGATAACAATTCAAATAAGCAATGAACAAGCTTTAAAACGACCCTAGCTTAAGAGCTATTACTTCATCTTTCAACCTATTATTAGCCTAGGTTTTAGAATGAATCAATTGGGAGCTTAATGATGTGAATGAAGCTACATTAAAAGCTGATCCAATACGAACTACTCTGTAATTGGTGGAACAACAAAATTTGTGCTGTAATAGGCTAGGTCAAACCATAGCTCTGACAGAGTAGGATAAAATGTCTATCCTAGAAATATTGGGATAAGTACAATGAAATATTATGATATGGCACTCATTGGCACTCAAATTCAAAGAAACACTACTAAAAAAACCTTAATTTCCAACGGCCCAAGTTTTAGCAGTTGGAAAATAAGCAGTTGGAGAATTTCCAACTGCTTTATTTTTTTTTTCATTTTTTTGTGTTCCAACTGCCTGAGCAGTTGGAAATTTTCCAGGGCAGTTGGAAAAAGCAATTGAAAATTTTGCCATTTTTACTTTCCGTTTTGAATTATTTTTTCATTCATTGCACTGTTCATTTGAATTGATTGCTTGCTTTAAACGTTAACCTATTATATTCTAGATAATTATTAGTACATAAGTCAAATTTTTTGCACCAATTACATAACAATATATATTAGACGACATACACACATTCACAGTTGAAATTACTATGTCATTATATAAATGTTCTAACTAAATCCACACATAAGCATTTATAGTAGAAATTACATGGTTTCATTCTCCAACTAAAAGTTTGTTTGTTATTAAACACACATAGTACCATGATATACCTGATATCATCTTAATCCGTTGGCGAGTCATCATCATCATCATCTGCAGGAGGCGCGGGCGGTGGAATGCCAATTGAGTTACATATGTACTCGAGCTCAAGCCGTTGTCTCCTCTTCAGACGCTCTAGCTTCCGCTCATAATGTGATGCTTGTTGTGCAGTTTGCTCCGCTACGACTCGTTGTACTTGTTGAGTGAACTCCGGAGTCTGTGTGACATCAACATGGCCAGCATGCGTAAGCGCTGGTCGTCGTCGTCCAGGCACAACATGTTGTTCTGATCCAAGTCCAAATACATGGCCTTTTTTCCTGCCCCCCGCAGCTGCACTAATAATCGCAACCTCATCTATGTCAGGAGCGCCACCATCCTCATCCGGCTGCTGCGTTGCTTCCTCAATCTCAGCATTTATTATTGCCTACATAAAGAGTAATGATAAGTTATTAGTATTAAGATCAGAAATTATTCAAACTGTAATTCTATAGTATGATTATTACCGCAACTTCCTCAGTGCGCCTGTTAACGTATTCCCCGCTTTTTTTCTTGAAAGTTTGCTGCATCACCTTGAACAAGCCAGGGTCCCTTTTCTCCGGATCTTTTTCACGCTACATTGGAAACGTCCTAACATTAATCTTTTTACAAAGTAAATAAGTTGAATTTAAGGTTACAGTTTATCATAATTTTACCCATCGTTCTCGGTGTTCAGTTATTGAAACCGAACCTCCTGCATAAGTAGCACTTGCTGCTCCTGTTGAGTTAGATGACTGCGATGATGAAGATCGCATTGTCTTCCCCTTTGCACTTTTCTCGAGAAACTCCGTCGACGCCCACCATTCCTCAAATTCTGCATACTGTGCGTCGGTCATAAAGGATGCCCTTGCTCGCCGTTTTTCCGGATTTTTCTCCCGCCGGATGTCACCCAGTGTGTATCGGTAATGACTCGCCGCCATCATATGCCAAACGCGATAGACCTCATTATGGTCAGCCGGATCCCATTCACATAATCCCTACACGTTACAAAAAAAATTTCTATTATCGCATTGTTGACAACATGGTTGCTAAAGTGAAATTCGTTGGAATTAGTTACTAACCTCAAATACGCGCCACCACGCTTGAATATCTGCCATGCTTGCGCTCGTCCAGTCATGATGTCCCTTGAAGTGTGTGGTGAAGCATCTAGTCACCAACCGTGTTGCTCTTGATGGAAGGAAGCTACATGAAGTGCATGTTTTGAGACAATACATATTATTATTTTACTGGGACTTCACATAATCGATGTTAATTTTACAATTATGGTTGAAAAGGCTGCAATACTTACGTATTTTCGTGAGGTCTTATCCGTAAGCGCGCCTGAATCTGGCCTTGGGATACCGCTGACTGACCAATGGAATAAGAGGTTGTAAATACACATCAATATTCTGACGTGGAGATCGAGGCCCAGGTATCAATGCAGTCAAAAACATATATGGTTTCTTCATACACATCCAAGGAGGCAAATTATACGGAGTAACAATGACAGGCCAACATGAGTACTGTTTACCAGAGTACCCAAAAGGCCCAAAGCCATCAGAACAAACTCCAAGACGAACGTTATGGGCATCCGCCGCAAAGAACGGGTACGTCGAATCAAAATGTTTCCATGCTTCCCCATCAGAAGGATGTTTTAAAACATTTGGGTCGGATCGATGCTCACTGTGCCACCTCATGTGCTCAGCAGTTGAAAGTGAAGCATAGAGTCGCTGAAGGCGAGGAGTGAGTGGTAAATAGTGCATAGTCTTTCTTGGTCTATCCTTACCCCACGAAGCTTTTCTCGGCTTAAACCGAGATTCACCACAAAACTTGCATTGTGAACCATCTTCATCATTATTCCAAAACAACATGTAGTCGTTAACACAAGCATCAATTTTAAGATGGGCAAGACCTAGTTGTGAAACTAATTTCTTCGTTTCATACCAATTGGATGGCATCTTGCTGTCACTTGGCTGTGTCTCTTTCATCAAGGCCGCGATACCATCATAACACCCTCTTGGTATGTGATATTCTGCTTTAAGGTTTAACAAACGAACTGCAGCAGACAGCTCAGAATGCTTCTCATATCCATCCCACAGAGGTGTACAAGCGGAGTACAGTAAATCAGAAAACCGTTTAAAACCTTCATTAGGTTCTTGATCCACGTCATAAAAATTCTGATGTGCACTTGGTCCCGCGGCATCAAATATCATTCGAGCATATGGGTTTGCATTTGAACTGTACTCAGCATTCTCATACCAATCACAATTCTCAAAAGGCTGATGCGAAGGTTCATTAAATGACTTACCATGAGCTGTCCAGTTGGTGTAATTAGGCATGAAACCCCATTTGTATAGATGAACTCTAACGTCATCACAATCCTTAAACCTCAAATTTTTACATCTTCTACACGGGCAATGTATTTTGTTTCCATCCATGTGACCTGGGTTACTACATGCAAATGTTATGAATTGCTGAACCCCTGTCTCCCACTCCTCTTTGTACCCAACTCGACCAGGTAAATAACGACCATTATACATCCAACTACGAACTTGATCCATGGAGGCCTACCAATGGAAATTATAAACTAGTACTTCATGACATTTACGAAACCATGAACACATAAAATTAATTTCGTTAATTAAATAATATAAAAAATTATTATTATCATCACATGAATTACTATTACATATAAACATTTGCTGCATTGAATTACTATTCCTACAACTCATACTATTACTATTACTTTACTACAGGCTCTTAAAAGGACATTTATTCTTTCAATTATAATATATTATTAGAAATATTTTAATTACAAAATTTGTTATTATAATTATTATTAGTACGATTGGATTAATTCTTACTATAATTAGAATAATAATAATAATTATTATTATTATTACTAATACTAGTACTACTACTACTACTACTGTTAATAACAATACTTACTATAATAATTATTATTACTCTTATTGGATTAATTCTTACTATATTTATAATAATAGTAATTATTATTATACTACCTCTAGTACTACTACTACATACTACTATTAATATTATAATAATATTATTAATAATTGTTATTATTATTATTAATATTATTGGATTTATTATTATTGGTGTTATTGGATTTATTATTATTAGTCTTATTGGATTTATTATGCAAATAATAATAATAATAATAATGATGATAATAATAATAATAATAATAATAAAACCTCCATAATTACTATTTTCTTCATAAGAATATATATTATTATAATTATTATTACTCTTATTCGATTAAGTATTAGTAATTTCTATTATAATAATCATTATTATTATTACATTTATTATTACTACTACTAATACTATTGTTACTATTATTACTATTATAATTAGTATAATAATAATTATTATTATTATAATAATTAGTTACTATTATTGGATTTATGCATACTGTAATAAAAATTATCATTATTATTATTATTACTATTACTTAACTACTACTCTTACAATATAATTTATTCTTTCAATAATAATATATTATAACTATTATAATTATAATTATTAGTATTATTATTATTATTAGTATTAATATATTTAATATCTTTATTATTACTCGTACTTGATTAATCAATTTAAATAATAATACTAATAATAATAATTATTATTATTCTTACTCTGACTTTACTACGCCTCTTACAATAATAATTATTCTTTGAAGTATTATATATTATTACAATTATTATTATTATTGACATATATTATTATTCAAGGTCAAACTTAATGAACTACACTTACTTAAATATCCATATTTTGTACGTTTATATTAATTCCAATTACGAAAACATTGTAAAAATGCTTCAAATTAAACATTATACAGACATACAATATGTATTACCTAAACAATTGACAATCCACAAAAGATTTGGGATTTTTAAAAATAACTAATAATTTCAGATCACATAAATATACTACATAAACTATGTGCTTAAAACAGTAAGTTTATTAATTAAAAAATATACTAATCAAGTAATTTCACTAACAACTAATTATTCCTACGCTTAAAGATACTGACTAATTTCACACCAAAAAATAGTTCCTAAATAATTTACATCAAACTATTTAATTATTATTTTTAAATATACTAACTAATTTTGAAACATAAATATATTACCTCAGCATTTTACTATCAACTAATTTTAACCTATTTTTAAATATACTAAGTAATTAGTTTCATAATAACACTACCTAAAAAAATTAGTTCAAACTAATTACTAACTATTTTTAATGTTACTAACTAATTTCACACATAAATATACAACCTAAACAATTTACTTCAAACTAATTATTTAATATTTTTAAATTTACTAACTAATTTTGCACATAAATATAATACCTAATCAATTTACTTAAAATATAAAATTAAATATTTTTAATTACAGTAACTATTTTGACACATAAATATACTACATAAATAAATTACCTTAAAAGCCATTATTTTCTATTTTTTAATTAATCCCGAAATTAATAAAAAAGCCAAAAATTTGGATATAAATGTTAAATTATAATGGGTAACCCAAATACTTAACACCCAACAATCAACAACTACAAATCACATACATTTTACATTTTTCAACCCAAAATACCATGAAATATTTCCGGATTTTAACTATAATAAATGAAAAAAAATTAAAAAAACATATCTAACCAACTAACCTCAAATCGGACCCTAAACTTCCTTCAAATCTCTCCAAATTGCTTCGAATCAGCTACAAGAAGCAAAAAAAATACACATTAAATATATACAACTCACAACAAAAATCCGCGAAAAATAGGAGAAAAAATTCAAAAAAAATGCAATCTAACTATAGATCCTGCAAAACCATACCAGATCCACGCTCAAATCAGCTCTACGAACTCGAATCACCCCTTAATCAAAGATTTGAAGGTGCTGTGTGTGAGTGTGTGAAGGAGGAACAGAGAAACGAGAAAGATGAACTTTTGGCTTCTGGAGACGATGACCGCCTGGAGGGGCGGGGCGGTGATTTAAATTGAGCATTTCCAACGGCCTTAGCCGTTGGAAACAAAAGACCAAAGTGCACCGTTTCATTAAATAGATTTCCAACGGCTTAAGCCGTTGGAATAAGCCGTTGGAAAATTTTCACACTAAATCCATATATTTTTTCCAACTGTGTCAGCAGTTGGAAACTACATCTGGCAACCAAATTATTTTCCAACGGCTTAAGCCGTTGGAAACTTCACAAACTAATAATACCATATGTTTTTTTCCAACGGTTATAGCCGTTGGAACATTTTCACCTCATACTAACAAACCCATTAATCATTTTCCAACTGTTCAAGCCGTTGGAAGTATTATATATATAATTCCCACATTTTCCAACGGCTAAAGCCGTTGGAATTATTATATAACTACTACGTAAATTACCTCTATCAAAATTTCCAACTGCTGGGCAGTTGGAAAATATTTTTTCTTCATTCCAACTGCCTCAGCAGTTTGACCGTTGGAAATAAGGCAGTTGGAAAAACATGTGTTTTTAGTAGTGAAAAAAAATGTTATTCGAGCCCTTATTTCTTTTTATTTTTTCTAAATGTGCTTGTAAATTTTAAGTTGGAAAAAAGTGATTAGAATTGTTTTAAGTCAATAATTGGTATTTCTGGAGATAAACATAGTAACATGCTTTACTAAAGCTTTGATCAGGCTGTTTTTGCTGGAATGGACTTCAGCACTAATATTTTAAATAATTTTTGTGGAGCAAGTCCAATAATTTTTCACTATATTTTAAATATTGGAGTCCCACCCTAATCTGTGGAACTTTAAAGCCTAAAATTCAAATTCAATGTCTAAACTCGAGCAAAATGGATACATAACCCCATGAGACATCAACTCGGTATACATTCAACCCCTCAAACTCGGTGAAATAAGCATTTCAGCCCATTTTGCTCATCTTCTTCCTGTGCCTCCCTGCCAACGTCCTACTACCTGCGCGCCGGCCGTCGTCCTCCACCTTCTCCATCCACACCACCCAAACTTAGGAAAAACAACCAAATTTAACATCTGGGACAGAACAGGTTATGCGGCTCACAGTTCCATGCCCTAAAGCCCATCAAATCCACCTCTCACTTGAAATCTCATAACTTCCTCCAACAAATGTAAACAAGCAGTCCACCAGGTCTAGACGCCGCTGAGGAAGGCGATTCCAGTGACTAGATGAAGCCTCTCTACCACCGTTTAAACAACGATGTACCTGGCACCTTCGTTCGAAAAGCCTTCGCCTCAGACAAGCCGGTCCGCTTCTTCATAACCTCTGAAGAATCACCCGCTCTAAGGATTCCAAAGTTGAACGAGCCTTAAAATCCCATAATTGCCTCTCTCTCCATTTTAATTACATGCTCCAATTGTTTGCCTTTCAGCCCATTCACTCACTCAACCCCCTGTAGAATAGCTTAATGCCAACTTCAAATTACTTTATTGTTTATTCATAAATTTAGTAAAATAACGACAGAGTTAGAACTTAAAATTTTGATTTTGGTATTTATAATTTTTAAAACCTTCAAATTAATCTTTAGATTTTTGAAGAGGTTCAAAGTGACCCCTAAGTTTTGATAAAAATTTGATGCAAGTAACTAGAATTTGGAAAGTGTTAGTCTAGTAACTAAAGATATCAACATTAAATGTCATGTTAGCATTTTTTGTTAGAAAGAAAAATTTTAGGATCGACTTGAAAAATCATGAAACGTGTAGGACTAACAGAGTGAACGATTTGACAATGACAAATCAAAGTTTTTTTAGGACTGATTTGCTAAAATATATAAAAATGAAATTGGGCTTAAAGTGTACTTTCCTTTTTTACTGAAAAAAAAAAGCAATAGCAATAATATTTCACACATAAACTGCAATTGTGAGGAAAAAAAGGCACATACAGAAGAAGCCAAACAAGAGAACAAAATAGCGAGAACAGCCATATGTCCACAAGTAATTGATCAAAGATATATAATTGCATTTATTTGCACTAGGTACTAGCAGTGGCCAGAGTGAGTGATCCTTGAGAGTTAAAACAAGAACTAAGCTCCCTAGTTTCTAACTAAGTCTAGCTTAAAGTGTCTCTCTTGGGGAGTAGGGTACCGGTGCTAGGGTTTTTTCGTGACCACTACATTGTCAATGTCCATTTGGTTCCTTTTTTGTGTAGTTTTGCTTACAATGAGAGCAGCTTTCTGGGAGGAGTCTCATACAGGGGTGTGCCGTCACTGTTGATGGGTCATGATAGAAAGCTCTAGTAGGGTGAAGGGCTTGGTTGAAGGGCTGGAAAAGGCATGGTAAAAATTGACTTTGACAGTGGATGATGAGGAGGGATTTGATGTAGGAGAGGACGTTGTGGGTGGGGTGATGGGAGGAGGCCGCTTTTATTTATTGGGAACGTTGTGGTTGAATAGCTCGTTCAATAATAAGGCACTGTTTGGTCTAATGAGATCATTATGGAGGCTGACGCTAGGGATGAATACTGAACTCCATGGTGATAATAATTTCTTGTTCACATTCTTTGTGAGAGCTTATCTACATAGGTTAATAGAGGGGTCGCCATGGACCTTTGATCGACACGTGCTATTGTTGAAGGAGATTGGAGCATTGGAATCACCACAGGGAGTGAAATTGAAGCCACCAAATAAGAAGAAAGTGGTATGGTGGGAAAGAAAATACCACGGTGAAAGTGAAGGCCCTAAGTTCTGATGAGGGATCCCACCAACTGGCGAACAGCTTCCATTCGCAAATGGCAAGGAAGAAAACTTTTGCTGCGTCACAATTTGGGAAGGAAATAATGCCAAATTATAATCACAAAATCAGAAAAATGAGAAGCCCCGATTAAACATTTGAAAAGCACAATTGCTAACCTCGACAAATGGAGGAAGAAAAGAAAGATAGGTGCTCCACATGGTGTAGAACGGCACGGTGAGGCGTCGACAAGAGGAGGTTGAGGAAGCGCTCTTCAGCTGAAGCACCACCAATCGAAGCCATCAACCTTGACCTTGGCACACATTTCCCTGTTGTTGACTTATTGTTCTTATAATTGGACCAAAAGAAAAGGTGGTTTTGAGGTATCGAGTCAATGAGCTAGTTTTGAGGTATCCAATTTGAACAGTCAGCTCCAAGAGAATGTGATTTTATTGTAAGATATAAAAGTTTTTAGGTTTTTATGACAAATATAAATGTTTCAAAGGGTTAAAATTAGTTTTTCACATTTTTCTCATCCATTTTAACAGTTATAATTAACAACAAGATGAATGGTGTTATATTTTCATAATTAAAAGATAAACAGTGTAGCACTTTATAATTTTAGGATAAATCCAAAACATAAGTTTTAATTCAGGAGATAACGAGTGCTGCTTATCCAATTCTTTGTCATACAATTCCCTTTGAGATCGGTACCTAACTCACCGATACTACAATTAACATTGTACACTTATAAGTGAGATTCAAGTTAAGATTGAAAAAAAAAATTTATAAATTTCTGGCTTGCAACATAAAGGTATTCGAGTAAAACTATCATTAAATTTCTTTATGTTTCATGTTGTTAATCAAACATAAGAATGAGTAAAATTTGCCATCTTACCACATTTCAGCATTTACTTTCGATTGTAATTTTCCCATTTAAAAATTAAATTTTGATCCTTATACTTTTTAAAATATTCATTTTAGTCCTTGAGTTTTTTAAAAAGTCAAAAAGTGACTATGAACTTTGCCCAAAATTTCAGATCAGTTACTAAAGTTTAGAAACTGACAATATAGTTACTATTATTTTCATATGAGTGAGAATGAAAATAATTAAAATGTTGGAAAATTTTACACACCTTAACCGCCACTACTTACTGAATGTTACAAGGACACCGGTGGAAACTCTACCACAACATTTTAGGGCCAATTTAAATTAATCTAACTTAAAACAAAATGAATTAATCCTTATAATTCTAATAGAAAAACTAAGAGAGAAAAAAACCCAACTGAGAGAGAGTTTGGCATTTGCATGGAGCCCACGAGGCAGATACGTGGAACCTAAAAGGAGGCTTTTGCAAACATTAAGGGAATTGTAGGGCAGACGGACAATGTTGCCAATGATTCATTATTTATAAGGTCGATAAATTAAAGATTCAAAAGATGACCGAACAAAAGAGCAGGGGTGGCCGACCCGTCCCTCCAGCCCATTAATTGATTCTCTTCCTTACAAATCATAATTGTCCTCTTATGCTTCATTTCCACATTTTCTTCTCTCCCACTACCACCCTCCTACTTTTCCCCTCACCTGAAACGGTCAAACAGATGCTTCTGCACCTATATGCTATATATATATATAATGGGTAAAACTATTCACAGTTCCTTAACTTTTATGTTTGTCCTAAAGTGATCTTTTATCTCCGAAAATGATTATCAAAGTTCTCTACAAAATACACCCCACCAAAGTCACTTTCATCACTCCTTCCGTTATCTTTGACGGAAGTTGATGACATGGCGCATTTTTGGCTGGCGTGGCAGCACCTAACTCTAGATGGCCTCCTCATTTATAAAATCATGTGACTGTACTGAAGGAATAAAAAATACCGGGCTAAAACTGATATAAAAGATATAATTTTAAGAATTTAAAACATAGATTAGCCTAACTCATTTTTTTCCCCCAAAATCTTCTCTATTAGAAACAATGTAGGAAAAATTCTCTCTTCCGGTCTTCCCCAATCGTCTCCATAGTGTCCACCCTTCTTGAATGCGCACTTGCCGGAAACAAGTTTCGACCTCACTGCCCTCAAGATTGAAACACTTTATTCAAGGATTTGGTAGAAATTGCACTCGAACTTTTGAATTTGGAGGGGGATTGAGAAAAAATTGAAAATTGTTCCATGGGTCGATTTTGGATTTTGGTTTTATGGGTGGGAATGGTTACATTCAGATCTGGATTGAGCCAAAGTTTTAATGCTGCACAGACATTAGAAGAAGAAATTGAGAAATAAGAAACCTAGAAATTGAGAAATTGCACTCAAACTTCTTTCTTTGCTCCTTATACAACTGCTTTAATGTAAATGCAAAATCAAATCTCAAAAAAGGCTTCTTGTAGATTTGCACTTTTTTGGCATTGTTCATTTCTTCTCTTCGTCTGAATCTCAATGCAAACTTGCCCAAAACACATAAGACAGAAAAACAGAACACAATTGCTCCTCTTCTCTTCGTTCAAATCTGAAATTTAGATATGGAAGCGATCAACATATGTTCGTCTTTGACATCTTCCTTGGACAATCTGTGTGCTGACTTGCCGAATAGCGTTTCAAATGAATTTAAGGAACTGCAGATGAATTTTAGCTTATATATAAAAAATCCCATTCATAGGTTAAATTTATTTTGCTATATTGAAATTTATGTGCCATAGTTTTTTTAAAAGTTTTAACATCATCCTAAAATCACGGGAGCACCGAGAAAAAGTGGTCAGTTGGGTAATGGTTAATTGTCTTATATGTAAAATCTGAAACTTATAGGACCAAGTTGTAAACTTTATGAGAGATAATACATTATAACTGTAGGTTTTGCCAAAGTTCAGCTGGATCAATTGCCTCTCCTCATCACTATGTGGCTCCACATTGTTAAGACTATAAACAGGATATTTTTAAAAATAAATTGAATCAATGAAACCGGAAACCGAAAGCCTAATTACTAAAATATATACAAAAAGACTGCAATTAATGTCTCTTTCCTTAGTCCCCTCTCATTGGTGATTAGGTATATACTAGAATTATATACAACAAATATATTTTTTGCCTAACGCTAACTCACTTTCTCTTCTTTTGGCACAAAGTACAAATTCCTCTTGGGATTCATGATAGAGGTGGTAGATACCCAGGAAAATGATAAACATCGAAGTCTTTGGTTTTCTTTTGCTTTTCATATGAAATACAACTAATTCAGCAGAGAAAAGGTTGCTAAAGAGATTTCTCTTACTCTAATTGATTAAGTAATTAAAAAGAAAAAAGCAAGTAGAAGATCCAAACGAGAAAAAGGGAACAGTTGAACACCTCTGATTATTCTGATCTGCCTACTAACCCACTTCTGATTCCGATGATTAAAAATTATTAATTCCAATTACTTTTCTATAGAGAATAATTAAATTTGCAATCTTTATTGATGTTCCTTTTTGTTTTTGGAAAAGTCTTAATTAATTAATTAATTAATCGTGTTATGTAAACCTGATGCTAATGATAAATCTTCATGTGCTCCAAACCTTCAAAATCAGAACACTTTATGGCGGAGATTGCCCAATGATCCTCAGATTTTGTTGCAGTGGTAATAAATTCCGGTGATATTGCCAATTCGGCCACTTATCTTTTGATCATTGTCGATTCAATCATCGTTGATCAGTTTTTGCCTCTATTTTCCTGTTTAATCTTCCATTTCCTATGGGTTTGAAGATACCTAGTGAATACCTTAATATATGATGTTCACTTTAAACTCTTTTTGTTTTTCAGGAAATGAAAAAAGTGTGAATTAACTACTATATCCCTGATATTTGGTTAAAATTATTGTTTATTTTATTCCCATATAGTCTCAAAACCTACACTTAACTGTTTTTTGTCTTACAATTATGAATAAGTATGAGTTGGGTAAAATCATATATTATTTAACCCAACAAGAGCTGACTATGTTAAGTTGGGTAAAAATTAATCCTAGTTTGTTGATTGGTTCTATCTAGAAAAAAATCATTTTCTGATTGGTTCCGGTTACATGTAGAATTAAACCAATATGGAACCAACTTGAGATATATGTATTAGTATATCATAAAATTTATGACTTCACATATATAATTATTTATTAAAAATTATATTTGAGGGGATTTTAGTCTTTTAGTTCTAAACCTAACCCTAAGTCCTAGTTATTCCAATCCCACTCCACAAACGCATTCATAATTTCATAGTTCATTGTTGGGCAATGGGCAATAGTTGTGGGTACAATTTTATTAAATTTTTGTGTTATTATAGGTATATAATATAAACTGAAAAACTCGAGAACCAGAACAAAAAGAAAAAAAAACTCAAATTTACCATTCTAGCTCCGTTTGATTCTTAGGTTCACTAAGAAACTTTTAGAATTGACCTTATTTTGAAATAATTTGATTCTACAAAAAACCCAAACCAACCCGAATCATTGCTCACCTTTATTTACAATGTTAGTGAAGACTGAAGTGGAATTTCATTATGTGAGCCGAGTTACTAGCTAGAGCCTACGTCGGAGTACCATGTCATCTTGTTTTACATAAGTAAATTCACTATAGGGGACAAGGCTCTCCCAAGTCCCAAGTCCCACGTCTGCCCATTTCATAATTTTCAAGACTAAAACCTAAGATTTTAAATAAGTAAATTCAAACTTTTTGCCACTTGGACCAACATATATTTTGCATGTTTCAATTTTCATTGATCAAAATCTAGAGTGATGACACATTGGGCACAAAATATAAGTTTAATGGTCATTAACTCGCAAAATTTTAAATAAGTTTTGTTGAACAGTAACGGAATTAATCACCCTATAATTCAGTTCAAATCCATGCATAAGGTAGACTAGATTGAAGAGCTGGGTACCCTATCTCTAGTCTAGACACATGTCTTTGCAAGTCAAGGCACCAACCTATAAAAATCTCTCTTCCCAAATATCTAATACCAAGATGAGCACCATTTGAGTCAATCATTGAAAGATCAAGTCTCTATGAGATGTTAATGATTCCCAACTATCTATAGCGCTAGCACCCAAAAAATTTGGGGGCCCTCACCTTATAAAAACAGGTTTAAATATTGCATACTTGAGGAAAACTTTCTTGTTTTTTTTTTTTAACTTGGTTCACGTGCTTGTCACGTGAAGAAATGGAGCTAATGAGGCTGTCGAGGACCCCATTTTTCTTCTAAGCTTAAAACCATTCAATATAGAAAAGTTCCCCCACCTTATTCTAAACTAGAGAAACTTGTCCATTTCATTTTCATCAAGTTGCTTCAGCTTAACCAACCTCTTAAAACATCTTTCTACAACAAAAGAATTTCGAATTCCATCATGAATTTGATCAGTTTTCAATTATACCCTTAGTTTTTTTTCCCCCACAAACAAATACATACTAGTATGATTATGATTTATGAACTATTTCAAGAAATTATCAATGACAGGGGTTTCGAATTTTAAAAAGAACCAATTCCGAGATTCTTTAGCTGATTGGAACCAACAATAAATTGAATGAAACCCTTTTATTAAAAAATGATGTTTGATTTGACATAATGATTAGTCTCAATCTCTTTTCTAGAATGCAAGCTGATTTAGTTAGTTTCAATTATGCATGTAAGATAAGGAATCTAGCACATTCCAACATGGTTAAGATGATTAAAGGATCTCTTTTGTTCCATTCTTATCCTCAGTTAATTTTGTCGCAGGTTATAGAGGATATTCTATTTTTCATTTCCGCAAATGTGTAGTATTAATCCATTCTATATGCGTCCAATAAAACCACCCATTTTGGCAAAAAACAATCCACTTCGCGTAGAAAATTTGTATACTCCAATATATCTGCTAAAAACAATTATACTAAGTTTTTGAATATATGTAAAATAATTAACAATCAGCTCCCTTAAAATGACCAAGCTAATTGTCCTCATTATTAAAATTTTAGTAATTATAGCTATTAATTGTTAAAATTAACCAAAAATTCGAAATTATATATCCACAGGAGAGTCTATTTTAGAAAAGTTACAAATTTTCTTCAATGCCGCTAGAATTGATGATTTTACCTTTACTTTCTCTTATACTTCTTTCATTATATATTCTTTGTAATATTTATCATTTTAGATTACTTCAAATCTTGTTAAAATTTTTATATTTAATGAATTATTTTATCCTATTTTCCGTCATTCAATATTTACGGCGGAAGCGCAAAAGTTACCGATGGCAATAGGGGAATCAAATTCTTGTCATTTTCACGAATTTTGTCGTCGTACTAATAAAATTGGTTGGAATTTAGGGAAGAAAAAAAGGGTGAAGAGGTGATAGAGAGAAGTGATTTGAAGTGATTGATGGATGGGAAGCGGAGGGGAGAGGGGAATGCACTGGAATTTTGTTGGCTTCGCACGGTAGGTTTCAAGTGGCACTTTGTGTTTGCTCACGTGGCTGGGCCTCAATCCGCCTCCGCTCTGCCACCCAAAGGCCAAAGCCATTCATTTCTGCACTCGTCTCGTATTCTTCCAATTGTACATTCATTTATAAATAAAAATTTATTAAAATTAATGATAAATTTAGATAGATGTAAATCAGAATTGAATATATAATTATATTGAAATGAATATATCTTAAATTTAAAAAGGATAATTTCAATTTTCGACAACTGATAAGTATTTGTTTATGTTTTTTCGGTTGTATATATATTTTTAAGATTCAATTCACTTCTAAAAAAATATATTTTTTAAAAGGTCAAATTTCCAACGGCTAAAATTTTAATGTGATAAGCCGTTGGAAAGGTTGGAAAAATGAGAGATGAATTTCCAACAGCCTGATCGTTGGAAAATTTGAATGCTATATTTTCCAACGGCCTAATTGGTGGAAATTTCTAATGTGTTGAGCCGTTGGAAATTCTTATGTTGGAAATTTCCAACAGGAAGACCATTGGAAATATTAGGCTGTTGGAATATGAAATGAATTTTACAATATTTGAAAATAAAGTAGTATTTTGAAAATATTTTGTTATAAATGGTAATAATAATAATAATACATGTACACACACACATTATTAGAAATAAAAATAATTATAATATGTATATTTATAGTACATTGATATTTATATTTATATATATTCATGTTGATATATTTTTAAATGTTTATATAATGTATATATATTTGTATATATTGATACATACAATTTGAGAAAGTAAAGTAGTATTTTGAAAATATTTTGTTAAAAAATATAATAATAATAATAATAATAATTATTATTATTATTATTATTATATAGTGTTTATATATATCACACACACACACACATCATATTTATATATATTTATATAATGTATATATATTTATATTTTTGTAGCATGCATGCATGTATGTATATCATACACACACATATATGTCACACACACACACACATCATATAAAAGCCCATAAAAGCCCATAAAAACTTAGCTTATCAAAAGCCCAGAAGTAACCTATACAAAAAGCATTCTCTTAGCCCTCCCCATTCTTTGACTCACTTTATCCCTCTCGATGCAACAACCAAGCTCTTTCTTCTCTCTCCACTGCCTTACCCCAAACCTTACCTCCACTGGGCTTACCTCACCTTAACTATTCAGCCACCATTCTCTCTTCTTGCCGCCATTGGAACCGTCTCTCATTCTCGGCCAACCTTGCTATTTTGTCGTTCTTTACCATTGTTGTTCGTTCGATCGTTTGCCTTGTTGGTTGATCATTTGCTATCGCCTAATCGTCCGATCTTCCCATATTCTCACCCAATTGTTCGATCGTTCACTGTTCATCCAATCGTTCGTTGTTCTCGATGTCACTCATTCGTTCAACGTTGCCCAATTGTTCGTGTTCAGCGTCTCGCCAAATTGACTACCTATGCTCCACTTTTCCACCTGCCAACTCTCCGTGCACCAGATCTGCTCATCAACTATCCGTGCATTAGATTCACTCACCGTTCGCTACTCCATGCCGCCACCTTGGCTTCTTTGTTCACCGTTCTTTGCCGTCTGCCTTGGCTCCTCGCTCTGCCACCCTACTCCACCCACCGTGTTTGCATATTTGGGATTTGAATTTTTTGTACTTTATTTTTAAATTTTGCAGATCTAGTTTTATTATGTGGTTTTGTTGTATTTTTTTGTTTTATGTTGTATTTGTGAATATCTATTTTGAGTATGATTTTTCTAATTTCTCATAATTTTTGTGATTTTTTTATTTTCTAATTTTTGTAATTTTGTGGCCCTTCTAATTTTGAATTTTGTAAATATAAGATATAATTTTTTAAAAATATTTTTGACATATTATAAAATATAAAATATTTTTTAGTAATATATAAAAAATATAATTTATATAATTTTTTATTTTCTTATAAAAATTTTCCAACAGTCAAGCCGTTGGAAAACCTCTTACACAGGCAAAAAAACTACATGACGTTTGGCCGTTGAAAATTTTTAATGGCTCATTTTCCAACAGCTGGCCGTTGGAAGCACTAACGGCAAAAAAATGAGCCGTTGGAAATTTTTTACCAATGAAGCCTTTTCCAATAAGTATATTTCCAATGGCTTCGTGTTAGAAAACTTGATTTTCCAATGCGAAGCTGTTGGAAAAGGCCCATTTTTAGTAGTGTTTATCTAGTTTTGAGATATATTTGTCTAATTCTAATAAATACTTATTTAGGATTTAGATAATCTTGTTTAGATTTAGGATACATTTGCTTCACTTTTATTATATGTGTATTTCTGTAATTTATTTGTCTAATTTTAAAGATGCATTTAAAAATCAGGCAAAATCCACCAGGGGTCCCCTAGCTTATTTTTTTTTATCTCAAATTGGTACTCTACCTTAATATTGTCCTATTGAAATCCTTTACCTCATATTGTGTGTTCAATTAAGTTTTTTCTGTCAATTATATTGTTAAATCATACGAAAATTGCTAACGTGGCATTAATTAAAATTAAAATAAGGGTAAAATAGTACTTTTGATTCTTTAGCTTTTACTCTAAACAATTTTAAGCCTTAAACTTATATCTTCTACCAAAAATGACTGTCACAAACCTTTAGCCCCATCCATGGTTGCCAAACCACCACCCACTTTGTCATCCCTCCTTCATCATCCATAGCCTCCCACCATCTAGCACGTCTTCCGGCAAAAACAGAAAAACAAAAACAATAAAGCTAAAAGAAAAAAAAAACATCCAAGCTCCCTCAAAGTCATCGATTCCATGTCCAATTCTTCCCTTTGCCCCTCCACCATCTGCCAATCGTCAGATTTGATTCTTCAACTCCTTGTTTGAAAAAAAAATTGAAACTTGGAAATTATTCTAATTTTCACCAAAAAATCATATAAAATCTCTTTAATTTTCAAAATCAAAGGTCAAGTAGAGCCACTAATGAAAATCTTGACAGAAAACTTATTTAAAGATGCTTAAATCAGAATAAATGAGGTGTAAAATCTGCAACCAAATTCAATAAAATACAACTAAACCCATTAACAAACCTTAGGCCACAGTAAAAAATTAACTCAAATATGAAACTTATGGATCTTCACATCCGCTCTATCCCTCTTCCATGCCAGAAACTCGTGTGGTGGACCAATTGTCCACCCTACTTTCGGCTGACCAATCACAAATAGTGCAATGAAAGACTTTGGAAACTACTATTGTGGTGGATTATAAGGTGGGTAGGGGAGCATGGGCACCATGGATCCTAGAGATGAAGACGCTGAAAGAGAAAGGCGGTGGAAGGGAGAGGAGAAATAGGGAATTCTCGCGCTGCCCTTCCAAATTTGTCAAACCTCGAATGTAAAGAAGTAGAGGGTGACGAATTTGACATTGAAAGAATAATTGCCATTGCCCTAGTTGAAAGATCTGTCATCACAAACCCTTTTCTTGTAACCTCAACATTTTTGGGTTTTCCCCATGACATCGACTGCTGGGTCGCACGATGGAGAAATAGGCATGGTGAGGGAAAAGATTGGATCGGCTCAACGAGATATGCTTTTAGGCGGCAAAAGATCGCAAGAGTGGAGGTAATGTCGATAAAGATTATGGAGACGGCGTAGGGGAGGTAGAATCGATGAAGATTGGGTTTAAAATTTTCCAAGTTAGTGGAAAAGTTAGCTTTATAAGTTTTGGTTTAAAATTATGAATTTAAAAAGTTAGAGGATTATAATTGTTGTTTTAAGATGATTTTAATCCTAATTGATGTCACATCGACAATTTTGATCTAATTTAACAGTCTAACTGATGGAAAGGACTCAATTAAATGCATAATATGAGGTAAACTATTTTGATATGATAATATTAAGGTAAAGTATCAATTTGAGACAATAAAATAAGCTAAGAGACCCCTAGTGGAATTTACCATTTAATTATCTAATTTTGATATGCACGTATCAATGGTTAACATTATTTATCCAGACTTAATATACATTTACTTTGTTTTGCTTTTACATTTATTTTTAAGATATATCTACTTGGTTTTATGATGCATTTATCTAGGATTCAAGTCATCTTGTATAAATTTGTTATAAAATTGTTTCACTTTGATTTTATATCTATTTATGAGATTTATTTATCTTGTTCTTAAATGTATTTATTTAGTTTTACTAATCATTTGTCTAGTTCTAATAAACATTGATCTGATTTTAAGATTATACATTTGTTTCAATCGATTGTCTATCTATTCCTAAAATCCATTTGTCTAGTTTTGAGATACCTTTCTCTAGTTTTGACTTTTGAGATACATTTGTCTAATTAATTCTAATATGCATTTGTCTAGTTTTATAAGTATTTATCTAAGATTGAAATTATATACATTAGTTTCATATATTCTAATATTCATTTGTCTAGTTATGATTGTAAAATGTATTTGTATACTTCTGATATGCATTTAGAGGGCTCCAAGTCCAACATGCATGGAAAATGATGAAAACATACTTGAAACTTTCCTAAACTCATGAGGTTGGCTATTTTATTTCGTTATCTCATCCACTTTCTAATCCAACATTAACACCATTTAATTTCTAACATGGAGAACAATCTTTATAAGGAGGATGTGAGAAAATTTGATGACAGACTACCTCATCATCCTTCATTTCCTTAATCATTAGTACATTACTGATTACACTACACTCCTCATGCCAAATGATGTACAACAAATTGAATCTCCATTTTAGCTCCAGCCAGCCACCCCTATCTTACATTTTCCTTCACTTGATCATTGCTTCACTACTACCTTCTTTTATCCTTGCACCGCCAACCCATAGTACTAGAGCAAAAAGCAAATCTATTTGTTTTTGTACTCTTTTTAATAAAAATAAATTCATTATATTCATTTTTAATCAAAAAATTGATGTCATTTAAAATCCTAGAATCTATCTAATTAATAATGACTGAGAATTTTTCAAAACTTAATTAATTTTTTATGATTTTTTTGTACTAGCCAAGAAAAAGAAAGATCCATAGAAAAACCTAATTTTTTTTGAAAAACATGGTTAATACTACCCCCGTCCCATTTTAGTTGAAACATTTGTCTGGGCACGGAGATTAAGGTGTATGTAATTTGTGTTATTTTTTTATGTAGTAAAAGTTTAAATAATGATTAAAAAAGAAAAAATTCTTTTTTTGGTTTTGTGCAGTAAGAGGTTGAATGGAGATTAAAAAAAGAGTCTTTATTGGGTTTTGTGTAAAAGGATTATTTAATTGTTTAAACTTTTCCAAAAGAGGAAACGTTTCAACCTTTTGGGACTTCCCAAAAAGGAATACGTTTCAAGTGAATTGGGACGGAAGGAGTAATACTTTTTTAGACTTCTTTATGTATAACTTTCAATTAATATACAAGTTGAGCAAATAATCTCTATATATCAAAATAATTACTAATAACTCATTTTAAAAACAATCACTGTTGAACATACTATGTGTATAATCTAAGCAGTATTTTCTATAGGATTCACTTAAACTAGTTCTATACCAGTCTTATGGACAAATTTTTTTGTTAAGAAATATTAAAATCTTTTTTTCCTATAAAGATGAATTGAATTAAAATAAATAAATTTCATTTTATTATTTACCATTTATTTTTTCATAAAAATTTATAAATTTAAATTTTAATCTTTATTTGATGATTTAAAGTCCAATCCCATGCTGAAATATTAATACATATAATACATGGACAATATAAAAGAAAAAACTATACACATATATAATTCTCATGCAATCATCGTCACTATGATTGTACATACATACGTACAAACAAACATACATACAAATCAAAGTGAGGAACCCAGTATCATTCTCATTGACATTCAAATGCATACTCTCATAAATATATAGGCCTAGTTTTGCATTATGGCTAAAACCTTCAAAACTTCATTTGCTTGTCTAAAATCATGATAATGTTGGCTAATCAAACCAAGCACCATTTTAGAAAACTTTGTTTGACATCCTAGTCATTTTCCCCTTTTTAATAGATTAGTTATGAAAACCATCAGTTAAAAAGTGAAACAGAGGCTGGACACTGATATTATAATTTTATCCATATAAATAATTTTTTTCTTTTCGGCAGCAAACCATGTAGGAAATATTAAGCGATTATGGATTTCTTTTAATAATACTTTGTCTAATTATTTAAAAACAATAATATATTCTGTAAGTAGCAAATAATTTTACAAGTGATAACTCAGCACTAGCAAGATAATGTTTTATTATTATTATTACTATAATTAAATTATTATTATTATTATGTTATTTTATTGTTATTTCATGTACTTTTGATATTTTACAATTAAAATGCAATTAGCCACACTTTTCAATTTGAATTTTTCAGACAATATTTATGTACGGTTAATCATTGTGTTTAATCACTCTATTTAAAATATTATATTTAAATACTATTTATTTACATGCACCATAGTGCAAACTAAGCCATAACCATACATATTTGTACTACATATACTTAAATTTGCAATATTCTACCCATAAAAATAAATAAAATAATTTTTTATTATACTTTTACTAATCAAAATATATTAATTAGATACTCATGGAATATATAAAACTTTTTCACTACATATATTTACTCCCAATATGTTTTATCTTAATTCAACTAAATAAAAAAAATTGCTTATTTTTATTTTTGCATTTTTTTGCTCATAAACAATTTCATTCGAAAGCCAACATTATATATGTTCAATCACCCATTTGAAAATAAATTTTCATGATGTAATTAGTAATTTTATGGAGGTTCTTTTTCTCTAGACGTTAAAAAAAATTCACAAAAATTTAATAATATTAGAAAAATTATATTCTTAATAGATTATTGTACCTACATAATATTAACTTTCAAATGAAATTATTTTGGTATCAAAAAATTAAAAATAAAAATAAGTCATTTTAGATTAAATTGACTCTAGTTAAAATAAATTAGGTCTATTATAATACTTGTTCAATCCCTTTAAAATAAATAATTAATTGCAACTAAAGTCATCCAATTTAATTTCTTGATGGATTTATCACTAGTTTATTTCAATTATTCTAATTATGCGACTTTTGTTTATTTTTGCAGACTTAGCTCTACACTTGTTATGCATGCTTACTATAGAATTTATAAATATATTTTTTAATTTTTTATTTTTAAATGGTTACACAATAAGGTTGAGTTAAATCTTAATTACAAATAAATATTTTTTTTCCATTTTTAAACAATAACATAAGGAAAAAGAAAAAAAACAAAAAAATGGACCAAGAATATAATTTTGCAATTATGAAATGAAATAAAAAAAACACAATTATGGGTTTTTTATTTTGTTAATAATGAAACAGTCGTACTTTAAAGCAAATTGCCTATTTTTGTTGGTTGAAAAGTTAATAAATCACCAATGTTTTAAGTGCTATCTAGAATTAGTAACAAAATTTACTATTTAAGATTTGAAAAGGAAGAATCAATTAAAAAAAAAGATCTGGAGAGCCTAAAATTTTGTAATTTTTGTAGAATTATTATTTGTGATGAGAATGCAAATTTGGAAAACGATCGAAATTGAGTCAACAAATTAAGGGGTAAACTTGAAGTTTCATATAAAAATTTGATGTGACACAAATTAATTAACTCTAAAATTACTAAATCATCCTCAACTTATGCTTTGCTTTATGATATATACTCCCTCCGTCCAAATAAGAATGAAACGTATTCCTTTTTTTGTTACCCCGAAAAGAATGAAACATTTCTCTTTCTTAGAAAGTTTTCAATTTCTATTTTACTTTACTACTCTCATTTAACTCTCACTATACAAAACGCAATAAAGAATCATTTTTTAATCTTTATTTAAACTCTTACTGTAGAAAACCCAAAAAAGAATATTTTATTTTTTAATCATTATTTAAACTCTCACTATACAAAGTCCAAAAAGATTAAATTTTTGTTTAATGGGAAAAATTGAAAAAAATAACATAAATTACATATACCTTAATCTCCGTGCCCAAAGAAACGTTTCAATTATTATGTGACAGAAGGAGTACAATAGATTTATATTATCCCATCACAATTTATCATACATACCTAATTAGGTTTTTTACTTTCACAACTTTTTTTAAATAAAAGATGTTTTATTCAAATTAAAAGTGAGTTACATGGCATCTTAAAAACCAACAACGACATAAGGCTTTAAGGGACAATAGAAACATAAAAACTGACCATAAAAATATTACTCATTTCTATAACACCAAAAGGAAGAGAATCAGATCAAGTAAAACCTTTTAGGTAAGCCAGAATAAATTTGAAATACAAAATTGACAAATAAATGGAACAAAGCTCAAACCAAACTAACAATAACTAAGCAGTGCAAGAACCAACCAGACATCATAGGCGTAAATAAGACTATCTATAAAAATATAAAGATGATCTATAAAACCTAAAAAAATAAAAACTGACTTTATTTTATGCAATTGCCTCCTTATTTGTTGTGGAATGTGGGGACATTCCAATAGAGCTGAGATCCCGGTGAACATAAGAAAAAAAGCTAGATCTATTGTTATTTATCTTCAATTGAAGATCTACCATATAAGAGTCTCAAATTACTCTTTAACACCAAGATTTAAAGGAGATTGTATCTATAATAGAATTCAATAGATAACATCAACTAAGGTCAGTCAAGAAATAAAAAAATTGAAATAGAAAATAATGATAAGGGAGACAGCATAAGGGAATAGGTTGGAATAGAGAGGAAGTGCTACCTGGCTAGGGTTTTGAAATTGAATTTCTTACATTTACATTTTTTTTTTGTGACTGAAGCGCACTACTCTTTTATATAGATGATAATTTATAGTTTGCAACGTTGAATGTAAAGGCTATTTTTTGTTACTTTTTTCAATATATGAACTAATTTTTGGCTATGTTATCAATTGGGGTGACTATTATTCGGATAAAACTGAAAAAGTAAAAAAAATTGATTATATTCGAATAAAATGATTATGTTTTTTTTCTAATTCGATCAATTCGGATCAAACCTAAATTTCATATTCAGTTGTTAGATCGGTTATTGGATCATTCATTTAAAACCAAATAAGCCGAATAGACTGAATAGTAATAAATATTTTACCATTATTCATAATGACCCTACATATACAAAGTTATTTCCTACTAATTTTTACCATTATCCAAATTGACCATATATATATAAAATTATTTCCAACTAATTTTCGATGATATGTTGTCCATCTTTCTTTAATTTTGGGTATGAGAGGTAAAAATTTTAATATATATCTTATTTTTTTCATTTATTATGTGTTTAGGTCTTATAAAGAGAACCGAATAAATAGAAATATAATTCTGATTGTTCTAATATGTAATTCAGACAATTCAAATACACTTTATAAAAATAAAAAATCAATCAAATCATTATGATTGAATCAGTTCCAAACCGAATCAGCTGAATGGTCATCCATAGTTATCAAACTAAAAACTCTTTTTTATTTTTTCGAATGGCAAGAAACAGAATAATATTAATGAATTTGTAATAAATACAAACAGTTAAGTCCAGCAGGTAACTCTCTGAGCTCCCGTTGAAAAGGAATATCTTTTATCCCTTAAGAACTTTTACCTTTCAGATATTTTTTATTAGATCAAATAATGTGATGATTTAATTTATTAATTAGATTAACCAGAGTGTATAAATATTGCCGATGCTAGAGGAAGAATATGAGTAACAACACTTTCATGAATAGTTTTGCTGATTAACACGATACTTTAATTTGTGTATTTAAAGCGGAGAAAATAATTGCAAAATTATTGTTACGTTATCTTGTGCCTGATTAATCTAAAAAGGAATTGGCATGATGGGCCTATAATGATTGGAAGAGCAAGATTTTTCAAAGAAGAGCTGAAATTGAAGGCTTGGTCGGCTGATTGAGATTTGAGGGCAGAAAAATATGAAACGCTTCATACCTTCAATAATTAGGGTGGTGGTCAAAGCAATTCGTCCCCATAATTCTAAAGAGTCACCCCCTTGAACATGCTTTGGATTAGCCATATATATCATCAAGATGTTACGTCTATATGAAGAGCTTTTAGCTAGTCGTTATTTCACCCTAGTTCTAGAAATTATTATAAAAATACATTTAAATTTAAATATTATTGTTGACACCCAATTTCGTCCGACTATTAAAAAAAAAAAATTAATTAATTAAAAATTATTAACTAAAAAAATTAATTTAACAAAAATAATATATTATTAGTTTAGTGGGGGACATTTTTGTCATATGGTGTTAGTTAAAATATATATATAGGTATACATATATATCTGTATGTGTGTATTAGAAATATTAATTAATTATTAATTATTTCTTAACTAATTATTAATTAATTAAAAAAATTAAAAAAAATTAATTAATTAAATTAAAATTAAAAAAAAACAGAAAATTCCTTCCCCAGCTGAGCCTTCCTGGGGAAAGGCTGGGATATTTTTAGAAGGCTCTAGGCCTCTATCATTGGAGAGAAAATCTTATCTTCTCCCCATCTCAGAGGGGCTCTCTTAGAAAAAAAAAAAAAATTTCTCTCTTCTCTCTCACAGAGCTCTGGCTCTCTTCTCTCTCTGACGCTCAGCTGGAGCTCTCTCTCTCTCCCTCGAACGAAATTTTCTCTCAGCTCCTCCTTCTTCTTCTCTTCCCACTTTCTCCGCCATAACCATTTCCTCGCCCCACTGCCAACCCCTCCACCGTCACGCGCACAGCACTCCTACTCCGCCCTCCTCGCGCCGTCGGCCCGTCTCCCTGCCTTGTGCGCGGACGCGTCTCCCTTTGCTGCTGCCCCTCCGCCGTTCGCCGCGTCTCCCTTGGTCGCCTCCCTGCTGCCCGACGCTTCCGCGCGCCTCCACTCCAGCTGATGCCACCACTGACTCCCAGCCCCTCCGTTCGTCCCTGTTGCCGTGCTCGCTCCGAGCCCCTCTATGCCTGGTCCATCCCCTGCTGGCCGTGCCCCCTCCACGCCGCGTAGTCGTCGAATCCATCGCGCCTCGCATCCCCTGCTGCTGTGCTCCTCTGCTGCGAAGAAGACGCGTTTCGTTTTTAAACTATTCACCAAGTCAAACTTTTGATTTTTTTTGGGTAAAATCATTGTTTAATCCTTAGCTTTCTTTTTTTATTCATTTAAGTCACTAACATATTTTATCTTGCAGATTAGTCACTGACAGCAGCCTTTTTATTGTATGTTCTTTTCTTTGTTTTTATTTGTTATTATTGGCTTTCCCTTTCATTAAAATTTGATCATTGAATCGACATGGAAAATAATATAGGATTTTGATTTGATATGTATATTCATGTATATTTATTGGATTTTAGAATAGTTTAATTTTTATTTTTGTAATATATTAATCTGTATCAAATTATTGGTTAATTAATATTTAAATTTATTAGAAATCCGTCCTAAGATGGATCATCTATCCATGTCCAGATGATTCGGTTAGAATCCATGGCTTGGATATTAATTGAAATTATCTAAAAAAAAATAAAAATAAAAATTAAATTAAATTAAATAGCAAAAAAATCCAATCGTGCACCGCCAACTACCTCAAAATCAAGGACCTTCTCGAGCTGCTCAACCAAACGATCGCCAAGAGGATCGAGAACAAGAGCGTCGAGTACGTCAGGAAATTCTTAACTGTCGAGAATGATTATACGCCGGAGAAGAAGGCCCGCCAGTCGCGACTTGCGTTTGTTTCTCGACTCAATCAAATTTTTGGGTAAAATTCTCATTTAGCCCTTGATTCTCTTTGTTTTTATTCATTTAAGTCATTAATGTTCTCCTATTTTGCATATTCATCACTGACAGTATTGTTTTATGTTTTTATTTCTTTTTTTTTTTTTTTTTTGTTGTTGGTTTATTATTTCGAGAATTATGAATTAGTCTGTGATCAATATTATATAAAATTACAATTTTAGGTTAGGTCAGATTTTTACCTATTTATTTGATTTTAATTTTAATAGTTAGCATAAATTTAAAACTCATGTTTACATAACGTATAAAAAAAAAAGGGGTCATATTTACGAGATTTAATTCTGAGCAGATTTTAATGAAAATTCAAGAATGAATTTAGAACTAGTAAATCAAAAATCTATATCCAGATGATTCGGTTAGAATCCATGGTTTGGATATTAATTGATATTATTTAAAGCAAACAAAAAGCAAAAATTAAAAATCAAATAATGAAACCCGGATCGCAAATCGGCTCGTTATTGACCCAGTTATGAAAGTCCATAATTTCAGCATAATTTTAATTTTTACCCCTGCATTTATTTGATTTGTCTAATTGAGATCCTATGTTGTTCTAATTTGTAATATGGCCATTGGTTTATTGGCATTTATTTCCTTTTATGGATTTGTTTTGTTCAGCAAATTAAAGGCATAAATTCGTTTAGAAATTAACATTAAGCTTAGGCATAATTAAACATAATTATTATTTTATTATTATTATTATTATTATTATTATTATTATTATTATTATTATTATAATGGAAGGTTATCCCTCCTACTCATTTCTTTAAAAAAAGTGGATGGCCAAAAAAAGCCCCACTTTATTTATTTATATATCATCTTTTGATATTCTTTTGTTTACTTTATGTGTTTTCCCATTATCTATTTGCATGTGTTATTTAATTTATGCACCTTTTATTTTCTTAAATGGATGTTCAAAATAAATAAAAAAAAAAAAGAAGAAAACCTCCACTTTATTTATTGTTATTTAATTTTTCTTTATTTTATGGTTAAACTCATTTCATTTAAAGAAATTAGCCATAAAAAAATATATATGTAAAATAAATCTGAGCCATGTTGTTAAGTAAAAAAAAAAAAAAATTTTTAGTTCATGGTATATTGGCTGGAAACTGTCTCGTGCCCGCTTTTGAGCTGCTTCACCTGGTGAAGAGGGTCTGGCTGAGTAACAACGCCCCGTACCATGATCAAAGATTTTTATTTTTAAACTCTTTGATTCCTTTAAATTAACTTCTTATTAAATAAAAAATTAATTAATTTTTTTTATTCTTTTATAAATTGAGTAATTCTTTAAATAATAAATATCCTTCATTAAACAAGAAAAATCAGATAAGAAAAAGAAAAGAAAGATAAGAGAAAGATGAAAATCAAAAAGATAAAGAAAAGAAAAGAAAAGAAAGAAAAGAATAATAAGATATAAAAAAAGAAAGATTTTTAAAATCATTAACAAATTTAATAAAAAAGACTTATAAGTTAAACTAATAATTAATTCTATAATAAATAAGAATTAAATAATTAATTAACATTAAATTAACTTCCATATCCGGATGATCCGTCAGGATCTACGGTTTGGAAAATATCAACCTTTTTTTTAACTAAATAAATTAAATAAATATAAAGATAAAAATCCATATTCACAATATGGATAAAATTGTTTAAAATTTCACCAAAATTCCGTGTCCAAATGACTCGGCAGAGTCCATGGTTCGGAATCAAAATCTTCCGTGTCCAAATGACTCGGCAGAGTCCATGGTTCGGAAGTATAAAATTTTACCCGAATTAATTACCAAAATCCACATTTTTGACTAATTCAGTTAAAATATCTAAATTAACTGAAATTTTTCTAAAAGCAAAGTAAAACAAAATTAAAATCAACTAAGGTGCCAATTTTGGGCGCTATAACAATATTGTTTTAGCGTAACCGTACTCCCGATCCCCGAACTCTCGCAGATCAATTTTAAGGTGACCAATCGACCTAAGAAAACTGATTGGTGGCGACTCCCGAAAACCCGACGTTGCCACAGCTTGGCGACTCCACTGGGGACTCCTGGTTAGTGAGTCAAGCCTAAAAGTTGATTTATTTTGTTCTGTTTTATTTATTTTTATGTGGATTTATATGTTATATTTACTTAGGTAAACATGCATTATGCATTCACAACATGAAACTCTATACCCGAGCTTCTTCAAATCGAACACAATTCTTTCTAAGCGGAATTGGTGTTGTTGTCCTTGTGAGGCCATGGTCTCCAAGCCTTCACCGGTTTCAAAGTAGCAAAGTAGTGTATTGCCTCCTGAGACGGTTAGTCTCTGCATAGGCCCACGAAAAGCTACGACTCGAATTAATCCATTCCTTACATTAACCCTAGAGGGTAAGGAATCGGGCCGTCACTATGATTTAGTGACGGGATTCGGGAACTATCCCTTGCCTTTTTGATAAACCACCTTATGCATATAGAACTCCCCACTTAACCATAGAACTGACCATAGAATTTCTACCATTTTACCAACGCCATAAGTATATCCTTGTTATGCTGTGTTGTTACTCTACACTTTTCTTCATATGGTTTTAACTTGTTTATCCATAATACTTCATGAGTTCTTAATTACTATTTAACTTGTTAATAACCTTATTTTTCTTTTGTTATACTTCCGTTCTGTGCAATTATTCTTCATGCATCAAAACCACGCATCAAATTATGCTAACTTTTTGATCTTTTTAATAATAACTAGAAGTCTTGAAGTTTCACAATAGTTGATAATCAAGCTCACTCATTGCATACATCCATTACATCAATCACATGCATATAAAATCTGATAAAAACATAATCTCACATTGCATGCATGCATTCATTGCATCAATCACATACATGTAAAATCTAATAAAATGAATCTCACTTTAAAAAGGTAAAATTGGATCTCAACACCAATATCTAACTCGGCTCCAAACAAGACTAATGGCAGAGCAAACCGAAGGATGCCTCACAAATATTGAGTCCAAGATAGAAGATATGGCCGGAGCATTTCTCTCCTCATTACACAAAAAAATGAAATTCATTTTTGAAGGAAAGTTAATCACAGTCTTTGCTGAAGAAGGCATTCTGCTATCATCTATATCAATAGTAGCAAAGACCAAGTGACCTTCTCTTCCAAGTTGGTGTGACCCAAATCCCAAATGTAACTGAAAATTCTGTCATATTGAAACTCAAGGTCCAACAGTTGGTCGAGTCCAAGTTGCTAGGCCCGATGTGATTGGTAATTGAAAGTGAAGATTTTGAGCTGGAATTACATTAATTTTGGAAGGGCTCCAAGTCAGATCTGACCTAATAGTCCGCACATACTTTTGAATGACAGGGAATCCTTTGAATAAACTTGTATCTTTGAAAGCTTGCAAAAGTAATTTAATAGTAAAAATCTCCTAGATTTAGTCCAGAATCTAGGGTGTAGTCTTTGTTAAATGGACACCTGCTATTCTTTTTCTGGTACAACAAAAAGATGTGATGCATGCATTCTACTACTTTCCATTTTTACACTCTTTGCCATTATACTATCCATTATTGCCATCACAATTTACTTTTCGACAACCGGTAATTCTTTTTGTTCTCTAACAAAAAGATGTTGCGTGTGCATTCTACCACTTTTTAATCCCATTATTACTTCTACACTTTCTACCAATTTTTACCAAAAATTCAATTATTACACCTACACATTCTACCACTTCTTACCAAAAATTCCATTTTTACATCCATCTCTCACTCATTTCCATTATACTATCCATTATTGCTATCATACTTTGCTTTCTAAATGATACTACTCGTGGGTGAAAATAAAAAGTTAAGGGAAATTTGATAGTAATGATCTTGAAAGTGCTGCCAAATCTAGTAAGAAGGATTTCATATGTTGCACCCCAACTCTCAAAAAAGAATTAATAGTGGTTATCAACATCCTTGCAAGAAGTCTGGGGTTAGCTTCCAAACAAGGTAGCTCTCATATTAAATGACTTCAGTGGCCTCCCAATTCTCACAATTGCTCAATACAAAAAAAAAAAGAGAGATTCTCAGTTTTCCGCAACACAAATTCCAACAAAGGAAAGAAGTTCATCCCTTCCATCAAAAGTCATTAAAGAGAAAATCCAAAACAAAAAAAAAAAGAGACTGAGAGCAAACACAAGCAACTAAACCCACTTTAATCATTTCACTTCAAGAGGGCTATGATCTCAGTTCTTTGCAACACGAACTTCGAAAAGAGAAATTCATCCCTTCCATCAAAAGACAACAAGGGAAAATTCAAAACCAAAAAGGACTGAGAGCAAACACAAGCAACTAAGGCCACTTGAATCATTTCACTTCAAAAGGGCTATGATCTCAGTTCTTTGCAACACAAACTCCGAAAAGAGAAATTCATCCCTTCCATCAAAAGACAACAAGGGAAAATTCAAAACCAAAAAGGATTGAGAACAAGCACGAGCAAGCAAGGCCACTTGAGTCATCTCACTTTAAGAGAGTTATCAAGTATGTCATCACCATAGCTCACAAAAAAAAAAAGGAAACAAAAAAAAAACAAAAAAAAAAGAAAAGAAAATAGGCTCAAGTTAGAGCAAAAGAAAAAAAACAAAAAAAAAAAAAAGGGAAACAAAAACAAAAACAAAAAAAAAGAGAAAAAAAAAAGGGCTCAAACTAAAGCAAAAAAAAAAAAAAAAAAAAAAAAAAAAAAAAAAAGAAAGAAAAAAAGTGAGCTATGGATTCTAGACTGAAAACCTGCAAAGGCGGTTTAGAACACAAAAGCAACTTTCAAGCCAAGCATACATAAAGATCACGATAGTTGGGGGGCAACAGATGAGGTTTAACTTTCTGGAAAGAGTGGCAAGTTTGAGGTCATCACTATTGAGTTTTTCATCATAATTAAATTTGCTCACGAGTAGTATTAAAAGACCCTTCTTTCAAACCACTTAAACTTAACTTTTCTCATACTTATCATCCTCATTCAGTTAAAAGACTATCATTGTCAAATATGTTTCTACCTTATTTAATACTGCTCACGAGTAGTATTAAAAGACCTTTCTTTCACACCACTTAAATTTAACTTTCCTCAGACCTAACATCCTCATTCAGTTAAAAGACTATCATTGTGAATCATGTTTCTACCTTATTTAATACTACTCACGAGTAGTATTAAAATACCCTTCTTTCATACCACTCAAACTTAACTTTACTCAGACCTAATATTTACCTCTTAATATTATTCTCATTCAGCTAAAAGACTGCTACAAAAAAAAAAACATTCAAACTTAATTTTCCTCACGCCTAACATTTACCTCTCGATATCATCCTCATTCAGTTAAAAGGCTATTATTGTGAATCATGTTTCTACCTTATTGCCTTGCACAGTTTATGTCTTCGAGTTGGAAAGGGAAGAATGGCAGGATATTTTAATTGAAAACAAAGACCGTAAATTACTTTGTCAAGCTTTGCAAATTGATGAAAGTTTTTCTTTAAGGCCAAACCATTATTCATTAATGTATGTAGACTTAAAAATGAGGAGATAGCTTGAGTCTTTCTTTAATAAGATATGATTCTTGTAAGAGAAATTTATGATCAAGTGCCATCACAAAGGTCTAGAAATGCTCGACCTTCTGTTAAAGGCGAGGTGATACCTTTTATCCACATAAATACCATATTCAGGGGGGCAAAGTAGTCTCTACGAAGCGTAAGAGGAGTACTGCCAACAAAGAAGTTCAATAGACAAGGGGGCAAGTCTTATGGATCAAAACATGAGTTCAAGGAAGAGCAATCATTCAGATTATAACATGAGGATAAGTAAGTGTCGGCACGGTCACAAGAAAAGGGGCAAAGCAGACATTGAAAGTAAAGCCTTTGATGGTATCAAATCCATGACAATGAATGAGTACCCGAAAGAGATATAAATTATGAGGCGGGCCAACTTTAAAGAAATTGAGGCCAAAATTCAAGAACAAGTCAAAGAAAGGGGATTTTGAAAAGAGTTGGGCTTTTGAGGCAGCGAACAAAAGCTGGAAAGCATAAAGAGATTCAATGATAGTCCAAGAAGACCATCACAAAGAGGATCCAGTAAAACAAAGACATAAAGAACTAGATCCATACAAAAAAAAAAAAGCCATTAGTTACACATGCTCTGCATTCATGCATTTCATATCATGCATACATAGCCTTTACATAACAAGGACCAAACGGGAATCACATTCACAGCACAGTTACAGCAATATAAGCTGAGATCTTAATGTCATCAGCTCTTACCAATCTATCACTGGATACACAGCTAATATGCGGGACCAACCCGCATCAGGAATTCAAGGATAAAGTAGACAATATTGTCAAAAGCTTGGCTACCGATTCAATAATCTAGGCTACACCTAGAAGGATAGGATTGACGCCAGCTAGTAGTATCCAAGATAAGAGATAGCTATAGCCAAGGATAAGGCAGATATCAAAAAAAATATAAAGTAGACAATATTGTCAAAAACCTGGCAATTGATTCAATAATCGAGGCTACACCTGGTAGGACAGGATTGATGCCAGCTTAGCAGCATCCAAGATAAGAGATAGCTGTGGTCAAAGATAAGGCAGACATCAAGAAATATTGTCGTTGAAACTTTGTCAAAAGCGGACAAAAGATTCAATAATCAATGACTGGATCAATGTCATGCCTGACGAGATATCAAAGATAAGAAATATCTATGATACCAAAATAAAGTAGGATCCACTTTTCCGGTTAAACGGTGGATACGGTACTCCGTGACTCTCAAGTCGGTTCTCTCAGTTGCCCATAATAACTGATTCTTTCCTCTCTTCTGTCTTTTACTTCCCTCTAGAAAATGGATCCTACTCTTTCTGTCTTACGAAAATATTTTCCTTCTCTCCCAATGAACATTCTCAAAAAGATCTACCAAGTTCGCTGTGAACGATTAAGAGTTCTGATGCACAAAGGAATCCCTGAAGATGTGCGGTGGTTAATCGAAGCCAAGGTTCGTCTGGCAGGCGAAATCCCAGAGGCATTTGTGTCTCACATGCCTAGTATAGGCAGAAGCTCTTATGCCAAAAAGTGAAGAGCGAAAAGGTTACGAGTCTGCCACAAATGTGGACGGTGGACTTGTAATATTAAATGTCGTTCTTTAGGAATGATCTCCGATAATCGAGAAGATAAAATACGATTCATCAAGAATGGCCTGAGTAAGGACTCATTGGATGATATCCGATTGACTATTGAGACACATTCTTGTGGATCTGTGCAACGTGAACTTCTTGGTTTATGGAGCATTTTTCATGAAGAACGAAAACCGTTACAGTCCCGGGAATCTGACTGTAAATGACCCTGTTTGCCAGCTTGTAAGAAAACTGGATGGGAAGCAAATCCTCGACTCATAGAAGCCGTTAATGCCGTTACTAGACGTAAAGCCAGTGGAAAATGTGAGTCACAGTCACAATTACTGTACATACAGTTTGTTATATTTGGAAAAGTTTGCATTTTCTTTTGACAGATGTACATGCTCCCCTAAGTGTAATCGACACGTTATCCCTTTTCATCACTATAAATGCGTGTTCTTCCTTCTGATTAAGCAGCGGATAAGATACCCCGTGACTTCTAAATTCGGTTATTCCAGTCTCTTACAATAACTGATTCATTTCCCTCTTCTCTCAAATTCTTCTCTCATCAATGGATTCTACTCTTTCTGCACTACGAAAATACTTTCCCTCCCTTCCAATAAAAGTCCTTAAAAAGATCTACCTTGCTAGATGTGAAAGAATCAGAGTTTTTACACGCAAAGGTATTCCCGATAATGTGCAGTGGATAATTGAAGCTAAGGTCCGTTTGGCGGGTGAAGTTCCAGATGCATTTATGCCCCGCATGCCCGGTTTAGGTAAAAGCCGTTATGCCAAAAGGCGAAGAGCAAAGAGACTAGGCGTGTGTTATAAATGTGGGCGATGGAATTGTAATACTAAATGTCGCTCTTTAGGATACATCTCCACAAATCGTGAAGATAAAAGAAAATTCATTAAGAATGGCCTGCGTAAGGAATCTCTGGAAGATATCCGAGAGACTCTTGAAACGCATTCTTGTGGAAAAGTACAAGGTCAAATTGTCAAATTGTGGAGGACTTACCATAAAGAACGAGATCGTTACAGTCTTGGGAATGTGACTTTAAACGACCCTGTTTGTCAGTTTGTAAGGAAACTGGATGGGAAGCAAATCCCCGACTTATAGAAGGCATTGAAGCCATTACTGGACATAAATCAGTGGAAGATGAGAGCCACAGTCATGATTGCTGTACATATAAGCTGTCATTTGTCTTTTCTTTTGACAATAATGTACTTGCTTCTGTAAGTGTAATTAACGCATTATCCATTTCATCACTATAAATATGTGTTAGTTATTTTCGTTTTCTACAATCACTAATTTCTTTCTTTGCCTCATTCATCAATGGAGTCTTCTCTTTCCGCCCTACGAAAGTATTTTCCTTCCTTCCCAATAAATGTTCTTAAAAAGATTTATCAAGCTAGATGTGAACGATTCAGAGTATTTATGCACAAAGGCATTCCTGATAATGTGCGGTGGCTAATTGAAGCTAAGGTTCGTTCAGCTGGTGAAGTTCCAGAAGCGTTCTTTCCCCGTATGCCCGGCTTTGGTAAAAGCGCTTATGCAAAAAAAAGAAGAGCAAAGAGGCTAGGCGTTTGTCATAATTGTGGATGGTGGATTTGTGGTGCTAAATGTCGTTCTCCAGGAGTGATTACCAGAAATCGTGAAGATAGAATAAAATTCATCAAGAATGGCTTGCGTAAGGAATCTCTGGAAGATATCCGAGAGGTTCTTGAAGCGCATTCTTGCAGAATAGTGCAATTTGAGGTTGTTGGATTATGGATAATTTTCCAAAAAGAACGAGATCGTTACAGTCTTGGGAATCTGACCCTAAACGACCCTGTTTGCCAGTTTGTGAGAAAGCTAAATGAGATGCAAATCACCGATTCATAGAAAGCATTGAAGCCATTACTGGACGCAAAGCCAGTGGAAGACGAGGATCAAAGTCACGATTACTGTACGTGCTAGCTGTCGCTTTTGAAAATTTCCTCCCCTTTCGGCGATAATGTATCCATTCCTGACATGAACCAAAGTCACGATTACTGTACGTGCTAGCTGTCGCTGTTGAAATTTTCCTCCCCTTTCAGCGGATAATGTATCCACTCCTGACATGAGCCATAGTCACGATTACTGTACGTGCTAGCTGTCGCTTTTGAAATTTTCCTCCCCTTTGGCAATAATGTACCCACTCCTGACACGGACTACTGTATATAGCTGCCACTTTTGAAATTTTCCTTCTCTTCCAACAATCACGTACCTACTCCTGACGTAAGCTACAGTAGTGACTACTATACATGCTAGCAGCTATTTTGAAAATTTTCCTCCTCTTTTAACGATAGTGTACCCATACCTGACCAGAGTCATACTCGTGACTACTGTGAATAGCTGGCAATAATGTATCCATTCTTGAAAATAAAATTATTGCCTTATCTCTTCATCTCTATAAATATATCCTCTTTTCTCACAAGGGTAAGGATAGGAATGGAGAAAACCTCAACTCGTAAATCCCGAAGTATTTGTGTATTTTCTGGGGCTTTTCCTGGAAAAGATGAAGAATATTTAAAGGCAGCCAACCATTTGGGTAGAGTATTAGCTGAGCGTAAAATACATTTAGTTTATGGAGGAGGTAGTGTCGGATTAATGGGAGGCGTAGCATCAGCAGCATCTTTAGGAGGAAGTCAAGTTCTAGGCATTATCCCAGGACCTTTGAAGTTTATTTCTGGGGGCACGATCGGAGAGGAGCTAGTGGTCAAAAATCTGCAAGAACGTGTGCTACAAATGCTTTTAAATGCTGATGCTTTCATCGCTTTACCCGGCGGTTTTGGTACATTAGGAGAAGTCTTCCAAATCGCTTCCATGGCCCAACTTAATTTGCATAAGAAACCTATTGGGCTATTGAATGTTAACAATTTCTTTACAGGTCTGATAGCTTTTATGGATTATGCTATGCAGAAGAATTTCATATCAAGAGTGGCACGGCGAATTATAATATCCGCAACAACTGCTGAAGAATTGCTAGATAAAATACAAGCTTTTGTTCCTGAATCAGATCCAGCAATGATTCAGATAGATTGGACACGACAGTCTTTCCCGACCAGTTCACTCCCATAATGGTCCTCTACTCACCCTGTTGAAGTATTGTGGAAGAAAGAAGCGATCTGATCCTTTTTTCTTGTCCTTTAGTTTTATTATTAGCATTTTCTTTCGCGTTTCAGTTTTTCTTTACAGGGAATTTCTTTTTTTATATATAAGATAGTTTCGTCCATGCTGATATTAAAACCATAGGGCAATGCCTTTAGGTTGGAATGGCTGAGTAAAGAGTAATTTTTATTACTCTTGAGACGCATCCTACTATGTCTACTAGGCATAACATTTTGGGGTAGTTAAGCTTTAACCTTATTTGGATGACATATCTCACAAGGGAATCTATATTTACTGAAGAAAATATTATATGAACCTTGGATATTGATTCCAAACATCCGTTCCCTCTACATAATTTGTTAGTGTTATTGTCATCATCAAGATTCACTCATCTTATCGAAGTATAAATTTCTGCACTCACCTATTATGAAAATTCACACTTCCGAATAGAACATTTCAACTTCGATTGTCTGAGGTACTTAAAAAGGAGGAAAGAGTTTTTCTCCACAAAAATTATCAATTTTCATTCATCGAGGTTCTAAGGTAGGACCCTTAACCTCAAAATAATCTATTTTCCTTCAAACGATAGGAGAGTTCCTATCGTCGAGGTTCTAAGGTAGGACCCTTAACCTCAAAATTATCAATTTTCATTCATCGAGGTTCTAAGGTAGGACCCTTAACCTCAAAATAATCTATTTTCCTTCAAACGATAGGAGAGTTCCTATCGTCGAGGTTCTAAGGTAGGACCCATAACCTCAAAATTATCAATTTTCATTCATCAAGGTTCTAAGGTAGGGCCCTTAACCTTAAAATCATCAATTTTCCTTCAAACGATAGGAGAGTTCCTATCGTCGAGGTTCTAAGGTAGGGCCCTTAACCTCAAAATCATCAATTTTCCTTCAAATGATAGGAGAGTTCCTATCGTCGAGGTTCTAAGGTAGGACCCTTAACCTCAAAATTATCAATTTTCATTCATCGAGGTTCTAAGGTAGGACCCTTAACCTCAAAATAATCTATTTTCCTTCAAACGATAGGAGAGTTCCTATCGTCGAGGTTCTAAGGTAGGGCCATTAACCTCAAAATCATCAATTTTCCTTCAAACGATAGGAGAGTTCCTATCGTCGAGGTTCTAAGGTAGGACCCTTAACCTCAAAATTATCAATTTTCATTCATCGAGGTTCTAAGGTAGGGCCCTTAACCTCAAAATCATCAATTTTCCTTCAAACGATAGGAGAGTTCCTATCGTCGAGGTTCTAAGGTAGGACCCTTAACCTCAAAACAATCAATTTTCCTTCAAACGATAGGAGAGTTCCTATCGTCGAGGTTCTAAGGTAGGACCCTTAACCTCAAAATCATCAATTTTCCTTCAAACGATAGGAGAGTTCCTATCGTCGAGGTTCTAAGGTAGGACCCTTAACCTCAAAACAATCAATTTTCCTTCAAACGATAGGAGAGTTCCTATCGTCGAGGTTCTAAGGTAGGGCCCTTAACCTCAAAACAATCAATTTTCCTTCAAACGATAGGAGAGTTCCTATCGTCGAGGTTCTAAGGTAGGACCCTTAACCTCAAAATCATCAATTTTCCTTCAAACGATAGGAGAGTTCCTATCGTCGAGGTTCTAAGGTAGGACCCTTAACCTCAAAACAATCAATTTTCCTTCAAACGATAGGAGAGTTCCTATCGTCGAGGTTCTAAAGTAGGACCCTTAACCTCAAAACAATCAATTTTCCTTCAAACGATAGGAGAGTTCCTATCGTCGAGGTTCTAAGGTAGGACCCTTAACCTCAAAATAATCAATTTTCCTTCAAACGATAGGAGAGTTCCTATCTTCGAGATTTTAAGGTAGGACCCTTAACCTCAAAACAATCAATTTTCCTTCAAACGATAGGAGAGTTCCTATCGTCGAGGTTCTAAGGTAGGGCCCTTAACCTCAAAATCATCAATTTTCCTTCAAACGATAGGAGAGTTCCTATCGTCGAGGTTCTAAGGTAGGACCCTTAACCTCAAAACAATCAATTTTCCTTCAAACGATAGGAGAGTTCCTATCGTCGAGGTTCTAAGGTAGGACCCTTAACCTCAAAATCATCAATTTTCCTTCAAACGATAGGAGAGTTTCTATCGTCGAGGTTTTAAGGTAGGACCCTTAACCTCAAAACAATCAATTTTCCTTCAAACGATAGGAGAGTTCCTATCGTCGAGGTTCTAAGGTAGGACCCTTAACCTTAAAATCATCAATTTTCCTTCAAACGATAGGAGAGTTCCTATCGTCGAGGTTCTAAGGTAGGACCCTTAACCTCAAAACAATGAATTTTTCTTCAAACGATAGGAGAGTTCCTATCGTCGAGGTTCTAAGGTAGGGCCCTTAACCTCAAAATCATCAATTTTCCTTCAAACGATAGGAGAGTTCCTATCGTCGAGGTTCTAAGGTAGGACCCTTAACCTCAAAATCATCAATTTTCCTTCAAACGATAGGAGAGTTCCTATCGTCGAGGTTTTAAGGTAGGACCCTTAACCTCAAAATCATCAATTTTCCTTCAAACGATAGGACAGTTCCTATCGTCGAGGTTTTAAGGTAGGACCCTTAACCTCAAAATCATCAATTTTCCTTCAAACGATAGGAGAGTTCCTATCGTCGAGGTTCTAAGGTAGGACCCTTAACCTCAAAATTATCAAATTTTCCCTTCAATGATAGGAGAGTTCCTATCGCAGAGGCTCTAAGGAAGATTCCTTAACCTCTGAGTTTAGGCGACGAGAAAATTCTAAATGCCTAGCTAAGCCGGACGAAATTTGATAACGACTTTGCATACATCATGTCCCATGAAGCATGCAAAGAGGCGCAGCTGTTGACACCCAATTTCGTCCGACTATTAAAAAAAAAAATTAATTAATTAATAATTATTAACTAAAAAAATTAATTTAACAAAAATAATATATTATTAGTTTAGTGGGGGACATTTTTGTCATATGGTGTTAGTTAAAATATATATATAGGTATACATATATATCTGTATGTGTGTATTAGAAATATTAATTAATTATTAATTATTTCTTAACTAATTATTAATTAATTAAAAAAAATTAATTAATTAAATTAAAATTAAAAAAAAACAGAAAATTCCTTCCCCAGCTGAGCCTTCCTGGGGAAAGGCTCGGATATTTTTAGAAGGCTCTAGGCCTCTATCATTGGAGAGAAAATCTTATCTTCTCTCCCTCTCAGAGGGGCTCTCTTAGAAAAAAAAAAAAAATTTCTCTCTTCTCTCTCACAGAGCTCTGGCTCTCTTCTCTCTCTGACGCTCAGCTGGAGTTCTCTCTCTCTCCCTCGAATGAAATTTTCTCTCAGCTCCTCCTTCTTCTTCTCTTCCCACTTTCTCCGCCATAACCATTTCCTCGCCCCACTGCCAACCCCTCCACCGTCACGCGCACAGCACTCCTACTCCGCCCTCCTCGCGCCGTCGGCCCGTCTCCCTGCCTTGTGCGCGGACGCGTCTCCCTTTGCTGCTGCCCCTCCGCCGTTCGCCGCGTCTCCCTTGGTCGCCTCCCTGCTGCCCGACGCTTCCGCGCGCCTCCATTCCAGCTGATGCCACCACTGACTCCCAGCCCCTCCATTCGTCCCTGTTGCCGTGCTCGCTCCGAGCCCCTCCATGCCTGGTCCATCCCCTGCTGGCCGCGCCCCCTCCACGCCGCGTAGTCGTCGAATCCATCGCGCCTCGCATCCCCTGCTGCTGTGCTCCTCTGCTGCGAAGAAGACGCGTTTCGTTTTTAAACTATTCACCAAGTCAAACTTTTGATTTTTTTTGGGTAAAATCATTGTTTAATCCTTAGCTTTCTTTTTTTATTCATTTAAGTCACTAACATATTTTATCTTGCAGATTAGTCACTGACAGCAGCCTTTTTATTGTATGTTCTTTTCTTTGTTTTTATTTGTTATTATTGGCTTTCCCTTTCATTAAAATTTGATCATTGAATCGACATGGAAAATAATATAGGATTATGATTTGATATGTATATTCATGTATATTTATTGGATTTTAGAATAGTTTAATTTTTATTTTTGTAATATATTAATCTGTATCAAATTATTGGTTAATTAATATTTAAATTTATTAGAAATCCGTCCTAAGATGGATCATCTATCCATGTCCAGATGATTCGGTTAGAATCCATGGCTTGGATATTAATTGAAATTATCTAAAAAAAAATAAAAATAAAAATTAAATTAAATTAAATAGCAAAAAAATCCAATCGTGCACCGCCAACTACCTCAAAATCAAGGACCTTCTCGAGCTGCTCAACCAAACGATCGCCAAGAGGATCGAGAACAAGAGCGTCGAGTACGTCAGGAAATTCTTAACTGTCGAGAATGATTATACGCCGGAGAAGAAGGCCCGCCAGTCGCGACTTGCGTTTGTTTCTCGACTCAATCAAATTTTTGGGTAAAATTCTCATTTAGCCCTTGATTCTCTTTGTTTTTATTCATTTAAGTCATTAATGTTCTCCTATTTTGCATATTCATCACTGACAGTATTGTTTTATGTTTTTATTTCTTTTTTTTTTTTTTTTTTTTGTTGTTGGTTTATTATTTCGAGAATTATGAATTAGTCTGTGATCAATATTATATAAAATTGCAATTTTAGGTTAGGTCAGATTTTTACCTATTTATTTGATTTTAATTTTAATAGTTAGCATAAATTTAAAACTCATGTTTACATAACGTATAAAAAAAAAAGGGGTCATATTTACGAGATTTAATTCTGAGCAGATTTTAATGAAAATTCAAGAATGAATTTAGAACTAGTAAATCAAAAATCTATATCCAGATGATTCGGTTAGAATCCATGGTTTGGATATTAATTGATATTATTTAAAGCAAACAAAAAGCAAAAATTAAAAATCAAATAATGAAACCCGGATCGCAAATCGGCTCGTTATTGACCCAGTTATGAAAGTCCATAATTTCAGCATAATTTTAATTTTTACCCCTGCATTTATTTGATTTGTCTAATTGAGATCCTATGTTGTTCTAATTTGTAATATGGCCATTGGTTTATTGGCATTTATTTCCTTTTATGGATTTGTTTTGTTCAGCAAATTAAAGGCATAAATTCGTTTAGAAATTAACATTAAGCTTAGGCATAATTAAACATAATTATTATTTTATTATTATTATTATTATTATTATTATTATTATTATTATAATGGAAGGTTATGCCTCGTATTCATTTCTTTAAAAAAAGTGGATGGCCAAAAAAAGCCCCACTTTATTTATTTATATATCATCTTTTGATATTCTTTTGTTTACTTTATGTGTTTTCCCATTATCTATTTGCATGTGTTATTTAATTTATGCACCTTTTATTTTCTTAAATGGATGTTCAAAATAAATAAAAAAAAAAAAAGAAGAAAACCTCCACTTTATTTATTGTTATTTAATTTTTCTTTATTTTATGGTTAAACTCATTTCATTTAAAGAAATTAGCCATAAAAAAATATATATGTAAAATAAATCTGAACCATGTTGTTAAGTAAAAAAAAAAAAAAAATTTTTAGTTCATGGTATATTGGCTGGAAACTGTCTCGTGCCCGCTTTTGAGCTGCTTCACCTGGTGAAGAGGGTCTGGCTGAGTAACAACGCCCCGTACCATGATCAAAGATTTTTATTTTTAAACTCTTTGATTCCTTTAAATTAACTTCTTATTAAATAAAAAATTAATTAATTTTTTTTATTCTTTTATAAATTGAGTAATTCTTTAAATAATAAATATCCTTCATTAAACAAGAAAAATCAGATAAGAAAAAGAAAAGAAAGATAAGAGAAAGATGAAAATCAAAAAGATAAAGAAAAGAAAAGAAAAGAAAGAAAAGAATAATAAGATATAAAAAAAGAAAGATTTTTAAAATCATTAACAAATTTAATAAAAAAGACTTATAAGTTAAACTAATAATTAATTCTATAATAAATAAGAATTAAATAATTAATTAACATTAAATTAACTTCCATATCCGGATGATCCGTCAGGATCTACGGTTTGGAAAATATCAACCTTTTTTTTAACTAAATAAATTAAATAAATATAAAGATAAAAATCCATATTCACAATATGGATAAAATTGTTTAAAATTTCACCAAAATTCCGTGTCCAAATGACTCGGCAGAGTCCATGGTTCGGAATCAAAATCTTCCGTGTCCAAATGACTCGGCAGAGTCCATGGTTCGGAAGTATAAAATTTTACCCGAATTAATTACCAAAATCCACATTTTTGACTAATTCAGTTAAAATATCTAAATTAACTGAAATTTTTCTAAAAGCAAAGTAAAACAAAATTAAAATCAACTAAGGTGCCAATTTTGGGCGCTATAACAATATTGTTTTAGCGTAACCGTACTCCCGATCCCCGAACTCTCGCAGATCAATTTTAAGGTGACCAATCGACCTAAGAAAACTGATTGGTGGCGACTCCCGAAAACCCGACGTTGCCACAATTATCTTTTCATTAGGGGTGAGCACACTATTCGGTTTAAACCGAAAAAATTGAAAAATTGAATTAATTTAAAATTTTGGTTCAATAAATTTGGTTTTTCGGTTCAGTTTCAGTTGAAACCGAATAAAGTGAAAATCAGTTTCAATTCAGTTTCAGTTAAGACAGTTGGTTAATTCGATAACCGAAAAAACTAAAATTTTTATTTCTTATTTTTGGCTAACTTGATAGATTGAAAGGAGTGTGGGGTGACTGGAAAGGACATAAAAAGTTGATGGATTATATTGGGATTTGGCCATGGTATTTAAATTGGGAAGAAGAAGCAGAATGTCAGCAATGGCAAATTAGTGGTGCAAAAATTGAGAAGAAGCCTCATGTGGTGATAGTACCCAGAAGGCGCCGCCTACTCCAGAGGCAGAGGAGGTCATGATGGAGAAGCTGATCATCGATTACCCTCCACCCTTCCTATGCCAGAAAAGATTACAAGGATAAGCCACCGCCCAAGGAGGAGGAGAAAGCTTCGGAACTTGCCGACTGCTGCTGAAGAGAAAAAAAGACTAACCAAGGTGGCGCTATGGTGGAGGAAGAGAAGAAGGGAAAAGAGAAAGCGACAACGAGATACGCAATGGTGGTGACAATTTCAGAATAAAAATTGTGGCTAAAACCCAATTTTAGTGCTCTATTTCTCATTAAATGTTTAAAAAAGGTACCCATGGGCTAAGTTTTACATTTTAGTCACTGGCTTAGAATATCATAAGTTGCATTTCAGTTATTCCAGTGTAAAACCAAACTGAACTGAAAAATTCGGTTCGGTTCTACTTCGGTTTCATTTTTCAATTCAGTTATTTTGGTTTGTTATAATTAAAAACTGAAAACAAAAAAAAAATGAAAATTTTAGTTCATTTTTAACCAAATTAACCGAATCATCACCTCTACTTTTCATGGTTAATTGAAGAGATTCACCAAACCATGGGCTAACTTATATGGTGTGGAAATTCTCATCATTTAAGAAATATCTCGTGTTCGATATTTGTGGATGGAGAAGTATAATCGGAAGAGCTTTTTTTTGACTGAGGCTCAGACCTAGCTAGATTTTTATATTAGCCAACGGTCAATGTGACTATCGGATATGAAGTGGCTTTGGATAAAAGAAAAAAAAAACACAAAACACAAATGATTATGAACTCACCTGTATCTAAAAATTTGAGTTCATATGTTAAGAGACGATAAATATATGTAAATATCTAATTTTGGACATTTTTCACCGTCTTGGGACAATTACATCCCTATATATATCTGCCTGCACATAATTTTCGGAGTCTAGTTATTCTTCTATAGCCAGTTCCGGCTAAACGCTGTCATTTGTTCAAGTTAATTTAATACTTCATTCATCCCAATTTCTTTATTTGATTTTAGCCTTTTTTTTTACTAAAATTGACTTAAATTTATATATATTATTATTTTATAAAAAATTTAAAAAATTATGTTTGAAAACCAAGAGTCTTGTATTTTCTAAATATATATATATTTTTAAAAAAATTAGCAAACAATAGTATAAATAAAGTCAAGTCAAACTTAGTAAAAAAAATTGAAATTGAGCAAAGAATTGGGATGGAGAGAGTATAAAGCAAGACATAATTTTCAACAAAAATGATAATTAAAAAAAAGGGAAAACGCACAATTCTGAGAATAAAAACACATATTTCTATATAAAGAGCACAGGATTTCAGTGGTGAAGTGAGAACATGCAATTCTTGACAAGTTTCTTTCGTTTTTTATATTTCAAAATAAAAATCATTTTTAAGTAAAAATGTATTCATCTATTTCTAGAATTGTTTTAGAATAATACATTCATTAATTATAGGTTTTATCGAAAAGAATGTATTTTACGCTAATTAACATTATGCCTTTCTATATGTGTTGAGTTTTGTGTGCTGTCTCATGATTTAAAGTCAGGTCGGCATCTGTTAATGTAAATCCATTCTATATGTCTATGAAAGTTAAGTGTAAGTACCTTGGAACAAAAATTTCTTTTGCTGTGCCTTTAGAGTGTTTTAGTAACTCTTCTATGTCTCTCGTGATTAACTAGGAGTTATTGCATGTGAAGGAACATGTCCTTTTAGCTTTGGGACAAGAATATATTTTGTTGTTTGAAACCAAATTTTTTGTGTAGACAAACCGAAAGTGTGATTGGATATTTTTTAATCTATGTCTGGTTACAAATACCAACAAGTTGTTTTTGTAGTAGATATATCCCTTTTAAGTAGTTATAGTGTACATTTAGTGCAGCTCACTACTCTCTCACTTTTGTATTATCTATAAAAATACTACCAGATCATGAACAACATATTTGTCCAAATAGAACACTACTTATACAGAATAGCATGTTTGTTTGAAGAGAACATTATATTTGACTGAAGAGAACAGTACTTCACAAAACAACACATTTGTCTGAAGGGAACAAATATTTTTATTGAATCAAATAAAATTATTTATGAATAATATTTTTTCTGAAATTAACAATATTTTACAAAACACCATGTTTTGTAAAAATGGAATAACACTTCTACTAAACAGAACAACATCATTTACAAACACCATATCTTACAAAATGAATAGTATATTACAGAACAATATGTTTATAAAAAATGGAACAACATTTCTTATTAAATCAAATAGAACTATTTATGAATAGTATTTCTTCCAAAATTAATAATATTTTACAGAACATTATATTTGTAAGAATGGAACAACACTTATGACTAAAAGGAACAATACTTATAACTAAAAGGAATAACACTAATTACTGAACAAAACAACACTTATCACAAATAGCACATCTTATGAAATGAACAATATATTACATAATAGCACATTTGTATGAATGAAACAACATTTATTACTGAAGGGAACAATACCTATTATTGAACGGAACAACTCTTAATACAAATAGCATATCTTATGAAATGAACAGTATATCACAGAACAACAGATTTGTATGATTGAAATAACACTTATTACTGAATGGAACAACACATTTTACGAAATGAACAACATATTACAGAATAACACATTTATTTGAAAGAAACAATACTTATTACTGAATGAAACAACACTTATTTTGAGCAATACATCTTATAAAATGAAAAGCATATTATAAAACAACACATTTGTATGAACAGAATATCATTGATCATTAAATAGAGCAATACTATGGAATAAAACTATATTTGGTACTAAATAAAAGTTGAGTCATTTAGCACTACTATCAACGTACCCTTTCAACCAACTCTTCATGGCAACAACGTCCAAAGCTAGGGTTGCCTCCATTATAACGTCGTCTATTTTAATCTCCTCTCTATTAGACATATTCCTATGGTAAGTTTAATTCACACTCATTTGGACTCGTCATCGACCATATAAATCGAAAGAGTAGATGAAGTATGACATTCTTTGCTATTCCATTTTTACAAATTTGGTGTTTTGTAAAATATTGTTAATTTGGGAAGAAATATTGTCCATAAAGAACATTCTTTGAATTAGCATAAGGAATGTTGTTCCCTTCAAACAAACGTGTTATTTCCTTCAAACAAATGTATTGTTTTATTCAGAAAAATATGTTGTTCTATAAGGTGTTATTTCTTTCAGATAAATATGTTGTTCAAGGCACGATGGTAGCTTCGTAAATATCACGCAATGCTTGATTTGAGAGTATTTTATCCTCAGCTATTTTTTTTATGTTTATAGTACCTTGATACATTAGTTAGCCTGATATTGTGCTGCTCAAATGGTGAGGTGGACGATGAAAAACAAGTTGGTTTGTGGGTTGATCTGAACCAGTGGGAGGTTGGGAAGACCAATGAAGGAAGGCTAGCAGAGGTGAGTACAGTGAGGAAGAAGTGAATTGGCCTGCTTAGGTGGGCTATTGGTGGTAAAAAGCAAGCTGGTTTATTGGGTGGGTTGGGGAGATAAACTTTTACGAAGTAAAGTGTTGCAAAAGAAAGATACTCGGACACAAACAAGCCAGGTAGGTAGAGGCAAAGTTGCAATTATGTTCAACAATAGGGTGAGGTAAAAAATTAGTTAAACCAAGTTAGTAAAAACTTTGAAAAGTTAGACGCCTTAAGGCTGTTGGGTATTAAGCTCAGAAAGAAAGCAAGTATAGGATAGCAAGAGAAGGCTAGAAACCACACATATTTATTGATTCATAGAGCAATCATTTACAACCATGAAAATAATATAAATGCTAAAATCAGCTAACAAATTTCATAAAAATGTGCTAAAAAATCTGCTGGGTAAAAAGCTCTTAACTACTTGCTTGAGAATCATAACAACAGCTATTTTTGACTTAGTTAGTTATACTCTTGCTTCAAATTCACATTTTCAACACTCTTCCTTGACTTTGGAGTTGCGTACTCCAAGCTTTTGCCTTAAGAATTCATAATGAGTTTTGGGAAGTGCTTTGTTAAAATATTAGCAATTTGATTTTCTATTGTACAATGGACCAGCTTCACTTCTCTGTCTTTTTTGGATTTCTCTCAAAAAGTGAAGTTTTATCTTGGTTCTGTAGATCCGTTTAACTTTTATAGTTTTCTTGTGTGTAGGACTATCCACTAGCTCCTGAGTTTGATTCTATGTAATCATTTTGAGCATCTCCTTCATTACATCTACCCATTTTTGGTCTGTTACAGCTTCTTCATATCCAACATGCTCCGGTATAACAACATTGCATCTTTTATAAATTTCAGCAAGTGATCTGTTACCTTTGACAGGGACATTATCTATATCAGCATTGTCATCTTGGAGCTCAATCAACTTGTCCTCTTCCTAATTCCAGTTTTTTGTTTTAAAAAATTGAATATTTTTTGCTGATAATCAATTTATTGTTTTGTGGCAAGCAAATTCTGTAGGCTTTAGAAACTGTGCTGTAGCCTACAAAAATTCCTAGTTCTATTTTTCATTTACGCATTTCTCTCTTAACCTGAGGAACATAAGAGAAACACAAGTAATCAAATGTCTTCAGATTAAGCAATCCTAGTTTGCAACCATACCAGCCTTCAAAATGAGTTTTTTTTTTCAAAACAACCTTTTTTGGCGATCTGTTCAACAGAAACAAAGTTGTGCTAATAGCTTCAACCTCAAATTTTGTTGGCAATCTTTGTCATGAAGCAAGCATCTTGTCATTTCTATGATTGTTCTATTTTTCCTTTTCATGACACTATTTTGCTGAAGAGCATATGGTTTTATCAGCTGATATTCTATGTTTGCTTCTTTATAAATCTTGTTAAAATTGGTAGAAGTATATTCTAGTCCATTATTAGACCTTATTATCTGCATTTCATAGTTGCTTTGAGTTTCAACCTAAGCTTTAAACTTCAAAAAATGTCAGCAACCTTAGATTTTTGTTTCAAAAAAAAAAAATCTAGCACATTCTTGAGTAATCATCAATGAAAGTAAGATAGTACTTACTACCATTCAAAGATGGTATTTTCTGAGGTCCACCAACATCAGTGTGAGCTAACCGTAGCTTTCGTGTAGCTCTCCGAGCTCTGTTATGAGGGAAATGAAGTCTTGTTTGCTTACCATATTGACAGGCAGCACATGTAAGAGGCTCATTCTCAAATTCAAACAAGCTCTCCACTAGATTATTTTTCTTTATGTATAGTAAAGCACCATGATGGAAGTGCCCTAATTTCTTATGCCATAGAATGACATCTGAATCTTCTTTATGTACAACAGCTTGTTATTCTCCCATGAAGTCTAGCTCAAAACTTTTATTCTTCATTTTGATTCGGAACATTTTCACATCTATTGCATCTTTAACTATGCAATTCTTGTCTTAAAAAATCACCTTAAAACAAATCTTAAGCAGCTGACCAACGTTCAGTAAGTTCTGATTAATTTCAGGAATATATAACACATCATAAATTAGTTTCAAACCTAAGTGTATAGTGGTTACAACTATTCCTTTTCCATTGGCTTCAATGTAACCTCCATTTGTAATTTTGACTTTAAAAATGGGAATCTTATCAAGTTCTTTAAAGAGCTTATGATCATATGTTATATGGTTTATATAACCATTGTCAATCAGCCAACTTTCAGTTGAGTAGCAAGTGACTGAATAGGCTACAGTGAACAATTGCTCTTCCTCAAATTGATTTTCAACTTGCTTGATTTGTCTTACGTGCTACTGAGACTTGCATATCGTGTTAATGTGCTCCAACTGGCCACACTTGTTGCATTTTGCATCAAGCTTCCACCAACATATGTCTTGTGAATGATTGGCTGTCTTGCAATATGGACATGGTGGAAATTTTTAGAACTGCTACTGTTTGTTATCCTATTGCCTGAATTTCTGGACCTATTAAAGTTTTGCTTTTTTTTTCCCCTGTCCTTGCTATTGTTGTTGTTTTGTGTTTTAACTTAGAAGGCACCTTAAACTAGTCCTTATCGCCTCATAAGCCTTTTTTTTTCTTTTGAGCCTGTAATTCACTCAACAAGTCTGCCAAGGTAATACTTTATAGATCTTTAGTATTCTTAAGAGATAAGGGCGTAGCTTCAAACTTTCTTGAAATAGAAACAAGAATCTTTTGCACAATTCTAGAGTTTTCAAATTTAAAAACAATAAGTCATACTTTATTAGCAATGTTGAGGAGTTTGTCAAATTAATTTTTGATTGTTTATGTTTCCTTCATCATTTGCAGCTCAAACTTTTGAATCAGATTCAACATTTGCATCCATTTGATTCTTTTATTGCCTTTATATTCTTGCTTCAAGAAATCCCATATTTTCTTGCTTGTCTTTAGTGTCATTATTCTCTTGAAAATGACAGAAGAAACAACGACAAATAGGCTTGCTTTGGCCTTTGACTTTCTCAGCTTCATCTCTTTGTGACTACTGATTTAAGCAATTGTAGAACTTGCTGGTAAAGGAGGGACATCATAGTCGTCTTCTATAGCTTCCCACAATTCATTTGCTTCAAGGAAAGCCTATATTCAAATAGTTCACCCTTGATAATTTGTGTCATCAAACATTGGTGGTGCTAGTACAATATATGATGGTTTTGAATCCATGGATGTAAGGCTTTGTTTTGTTGTAAGGTAGGTGTTTGGGCAGATTTACATGTCCCTTAAGATTGAAAGGGCTATGATACTACTTTCTTGGGTCTTAAGGCAAGAAAGCAAGAAAAGTCTATAAACCACACACATTTATTGATTCATAGAGCAACAATTTATACAACAATGAAAGCAATAGAAATGCTAAAAATTAGCTAATAAAATTCATAAAAATGTGCTAAAAAATCTGCTAGATAAAAAAGGATCTTTACTTTTAGCTTGAAAATCATAACAATTTAATAACTACTGTTGACTTAGTTAGCTATACCCTTGCTTCAAAATCATATTTTCAACAAAGACAAACTAAACTCACGTTTAATCCAAAAAGAATTTTTTATTTTCATATCTTTTTTTATGTGAAATTTTTTTTATTTAAAAGTCAATATTAAGTAAGTGTAATAATCCATCAAACATAAAATCTTCATACTGTTATTAAATTTTAACCAATTATTTTTAATGCCTAAAAAAGAAAAATTCATAGAAATTTTTAATAACATCATAAAAATTTTACTTTCAATAGATTATGACATCTACATTATATTAACTTTCAAATAAAATTAGTTTCAAATAAAAAATATGTGAAAATAAAAATAAGTCATTTTAAATGAAATTTACTTAAGTTAAAATAAATTGGGTCTACGCCTTTAAGATTCAGCGCGGCTCAAAATGAGGTTGGTGGGTTGTTGGCCTTGATCCCTTGTGGTTTGGACCTTCCCAACTAGCCCATTTTTGGAAGTTTCTATTGTGTTGAATAAAAATAAAAAGTGAATTGTAATTTTATTAAAAATATTTTTGCTTCAGATGATACTTTTTTGTTACAAATTTTTTTTTTAAAACTAAAGGCGATGTTTTGTACTTCACAAAAATATCAAGCACTTGAAATTGTGTTTGAGTTGTAACTTATGAATATATCAGCCCTCCACATGATGTAAAAATTAGGGTTCAGTACCACACATTTGGAGACTAAAAGAATGGGCGAATTTGCCTCAACTATGCTCTTGCTTTTGAAGCTGAGATTCTTACCATGCAAGGAGCAATAACCGCAGCTCTACTACTAATTTTACAGAATATTACAATTCTACCCAAAAGTTCTCAAGCCTTGACAGGTTTATGAGGTAATATGGTTCTCAGTCCTTTGATGGTGGGCTTAGTCTCATCCCTCATGACAACAATGGAAACCTTGGATCACTCTCCTAATGGTTGTGCCTGCCAACGTGTGCCTCCAGCGCTTAATTACGCTGCTTCTCTTATTTCTCATTATTCCTACTTCTCTGATTCTGATGGGCAAAAAAAATGCACATCTTTGTGGCAAAATCTCATCCTTGCTTACGTTGGGTTATCCTGCATTTCTTTCTCTTGAAGACCTCGAAACTTGCCCCAGTAGGAAAAACCTCGTTGTAACTTATAATGTGAATATAAAAAAAGAAACGAAAAAAGGCAAGAGTTTAAACGTTTTTTTTTGTCTTGTTTGGATCAAAGATTCTTGCTTCATTTAAAAGGTTTCATCCTTTCACCATATAATTAGTTCAAATTAACAGCAATGCCAAATGATGAGCTACGTTCTCATTCGAGGCGAGGTGGGTGGGAGTGGCTAATTTGTTTTTAAGGTAAATTGAATCAGGTAATTTCCATTCGAACCACTCAAGGTTTTTGATAATTGACAAATGGGCCCCCAAGAAAACGACCCCTCGTCTCCATCATCACACGTTTTATATAATATAAATAGCTGATTTAGAAATCTCCTGGCTAGAAGAAGATTCAAGCCCAGCTAGACCTAGCTACCAGACAGCCACCTAACATATTGGACCAGATTCCTCATTAATCATTAATATCATATAATTCTCTCTAGGGGATGATTCCCCTCAATGCATTCTAAGAGAACATAGTGAGCATAAAGATTCCAAGGAACCATTCGTAAATAACAACTATATGTATGCATTCTAAACTTCAAAACTTACATTAAACAAGGTTTGGTTTACTAGTTAAGATAGAGACTCTAAAATAAAATGTTCCGAATTCAAATCTAAGCAATCTGTAAGTACATTAATTAACCCCACATGTATATATGTGTGTGTTTTTTTGTTTCTCTAGTTTGTTGATGCACTACAAGAGAAATTCAAAATACTGACTTTAGTCATCATGACATTGGTGACTAAGTTTTTTACAACAAACAATTTAGCAGCCAAAAAGCAAAATAACAATTGATTGACAGCCAATTTGTTAATCAGTTTTTCACATTTCTCTTATAGTAATGTGTTTATAACTAGTCCATTCAAGGTAAAGATTACTTGGATTTCATAAAATGCAATAGGTACTTTGAATGTCAAACCTAGTTGGGCAAAAATCAGTTTAACTAATCTGTTAATTAATTTGTAAAAATTTGTGTCTCGCCTGGCTGTATATATATACTTAATTAAGGTTTGCCGTAACTGCAAATCCTCTTTGCTTCTAGTCAATTTGCTTTGCAGGCATGGGATCTGTCACTTTCCTAGCTCAATTTGCTGTAGTTAATTAATTGTTTTATAAACTAGTTAATGAGCATTACCAAAAGTTCACTAAAATAATCCAAATCCAAGTTGCTTTAGATTTTTTATTTTAATTTAACAAGTTCAATATTTTTCATGCAGCTTGGAATCCTAATCTACTACACCTTGGCGCAAGGAATGATGAAGGAACTAGGAAGTGGAAGACTTTTATGAGATATATTAGCTTTGTTTGGTATTAATGTTAGCGATTAGTGTCAGAATTTAAAAAAAAAAAATTATCTAAGAGGAGTTATTTGTTTTTGCCCTTATTTGGGAATAACTTTTATAATTAGTGTTAAAATTCTAGATAATTTATTAATGATTACGATCAAACCATTGAAGTTAAAAATTAAAAGCTACAATTAGATAGTTTTTACAAAACCCTAACGCTAATCGCTAATACTAATATCAAACGAGTCCTTTAACTTTAGTGATTTAATCTCTATCTTTAATAAATCATTGAAAACTTTAACACTAATTGTAAAAAGCTCATCCCAAATATGTGCATTATGTGTTTTGGACCTCCTACACACCAGAGTAATCCAACTGAAAGGCCTCTCTCAAAAAACCAACGAAATAATGGGTGGACGTGGAGTTTAGTTGTGAATTTTAACATTTTTTATATTTTAATACATGAATACTCTAAAATTTAAAAAATAAGGTTTTCTACATCCTTAACATAAGTTATGCACCCAAACTTTTATCAGAAAAATTTTAAAAAAAGAATTTCACATGCAAACACCACCCAATATTTAGCGGAAAATAGAGACAAAAAAAAGTAATGGGGATGATAGAAACTGAGCATTAACTAATTCTTCCAAAAACTGTTCAATTTTCAGATATCGCTTTTTTCTTAAAAAGATTGTAATTTAAACAATGCAGCAAATATTTTCCAGTAAATACAAAAAGTGCAATACTTTTTTTTTACAGCTATTAGACTATTTAAATTATCAAATTTTTTCTACGTAAATCATATTTCTGCTAAGAAACCATCTTTCAGTAAATTTAGGACTAATGGTTAACAAACGTAGCAAATTTTTTAGGACCGACTTAGAAAATTTAACAGGATTAGGACTCAAACAGAAAATTAGGACAAGTATTAGGACTAAAGATGTCCCTTCCCCAAGAATAGAGGTTAAAAGTCAAGAGGTCAAATTTGGAGCAGATTTCATGACGATGGGGAACACAAAGGTGTGAACAGACGAGAAGCACAAGAAAGCACAAGTCGAGGTCACCGTTTACGACAGCATTCCAAGCCCATCTCCATCACTTCCAATAAAACACCTCCGTAACTTGGGATTTGGGAACCATTTTTTATTACCATTTCGCTTGCCCTTGATCTTAATTTACTCATTAAATAATAAGTCCCTCTTGCTTAATTTCTTCCTTTAACGTTAGAAAAATGGCGACCATCACTTTCCAAATCTCAAAATCGGCTTAACGTCGATGACGAATGGTTTCTAGAACTTGGGATGCTTTGGCAAAACTAGAGAGAGCATAAACAAATTATTATAAGAAACTTCAGAGAAATTTGAGCAAAAAAAAAAAAGAAAAACAAATTGTAAGAAGAGACAAAACTTGGTCGACGTTATATAGAAATCTGACTTGGAATAGTTAGTTGTGGACTTATTAGGCAGTTTACCTGCTAATTAATCAACTTATATAGCGTTCATCAACTCAATACATAATTAGTATTATTTGTTTTCCTCTTTCGAATTATTGTAATATTCCCTTTTCTTTAAAGTCGAATCTTACGTTTATATATATTGTAGTATCTTCAAATGAGGAGCACACGAACAAGTAACCTTGGAAAAAGAATTAATAGTATTAAATAGTTGGACGCTGTGGTTTTTTAACTTATTGAGGTGGAAAGAGTAGATATAAGTTAGTTTGTGTGCGTCAGGTTTCAGTGTTTTTTTTTTATTCAGATAACAAATTGTAAGCAGGTAACTTGGAATCTATTGGTTATAAGTGAAATAGTGATTAAAAAAGAACAGCATACACCCCCCAAAAAAGAAACAGCTAAGACTGAAGTGAGACCGATCGAACAAGAAGAAGAAAATATGATGCGAAGATTGAAAAGGGATTTGGGCCGACCGATCCAAAATGCTGGATTGGGCGGAGCTTTAATTGGACTGATATAGAACTGGGCTTCACTTATTGACCTGTTTTAGCTGGATTTGCTTGATGGTTATAAGACTAATTACACTCATTGGTACTGTTTGATAAACAGTAATTCAGTTTTGGGCTAGTTAAGCCCAGTTGGTTTTGGGCCATGATTCAATAGTTTTTTTTTTTGCTTTTAACTTATTATTTTTTTTGCTTTTTTTAGAATACGATTTGTTCTTTTTTTAGTTTTATCTCATTTCATAAGGCGTTTGTCTTTAGGAGGGCATAGGTTGCAATTTTCCCTATCTTACATTTTTTTCCGATTAAAATGTGATTTCATTCTCTAACTTTCTAATTTTTTTTTTTTGGACCTAAGTTACATCCGTGTTACATTTTAGTCCCTAAATTTTATAACTATTTAATAAAATCTTCTATTTGTTCTCTTGGCCCCCAAGTTTTTCTTTTTGTTGTTTTTTATGTACTATCTTCTAAAATAAGACATTGGTAACCATAATTTATTTATTTTTAGTTAAAATATTTATTTTTTAGTTAAACCATTTTTTTTATCTTCATTAAGTCAATTGTTAAATTCTTAATGCCTAAAATTTTTTCATTTTTTTTGTCTTGATCCTAACTTTTTTTTATTGATTTTCTTTATTGTTGTTTTCTAAAATGAAGCTTTAATCATTATTTCTATCATTATTCTTTCATTATTGATTATCAAGATTTGTAGCATCAATTATTTATTTCAAGTTCTATAGTTTAATAAAGCAATTTGGTCCATAATTGTTAAATTTGAGAGTAAATTTTTCTAGATAAGTTTTTTATAGATATTAAAAATTAGATTTGTATTAATAGGAGATGAAAATTTTTATTGAATTGTTTTTAATTAATAGACAAAATATGCATTGTTTCGAAGCATATAACATGTTATTGTCACACTGTTATTATTAAAATTTATTACAAAAAATATCCACTACAATGTACGGATCACCAAACCTCTCTATTTATTCTCTTGGTATCTAATTTTTTTACATTTTTTATTGTCTTCTAAAAAAAAATATTGGTAACTATGATTTGTTTCTCTTATGTTTCTGGTAGTAGCATTTTTTACTCTAGCTTCCCCCTAGTAAAGTGTGAATATTATTTTGTTCCAAATTTACAAAGGCTGAAACTTAAAAACATATATTTTTTGTTATATTAGATCTCTATGTCTTTCCACAAATTTATGCAATGATCATATGAACCGTTGCAATGCACAACCTCCATGCACGTTATAGTATATTCTAAAAGAGATAGGCGTTTTACTGTTCATCAACAGTAAACTTATGTGGCATTTTTTTTTTTCACTTCTTCAAATTTATGGTTAAAACCCTCTTTTGGTACCTGAATATTTAACATTTGCCATAATGCTCCCCTACTTTCTCCTGTTGTCACCAGTTAGAGGGTAGACCATTGCTGATGGTGATATGATTGTCACATCATAAAGATTGGGAAATATTATTAGCAAAAATAAACATTTTAGGGACCCAAGAGTATTTTGTCCCTTTTTTGACATGTCCACCCACAGTTTTATTTTTTTTTACTCTCCTGCAGAATGGTCAAATCTCTTCTTTAGTCCATGGATATAATATTTCCACAATAATGGTCCCCAACTTTCATGATCTGTCATAATTTTTTTTTTCCTTTTACTAATAGAAATTTTTGTATACACTAAAAGTCAAAGGTTTTTAAAAAGAAGGAAATAAGGCTATCTCGATCCTTGGTTTTGCATTGTTCCATCAATGACTTATATTGATTATATTACAACTAATATTGCTATAGAATTTACCCAAGGAACGCATTGATCTCATATACTTCGCTTACTTCTAAAAGTCATTTTCACTATTCATCATTGAAGATAACCATTTTTTTTTTTTTTTGTGTTTGCCTCTATCATGATGAAGAATCAAGAGGATATTTTAGAAAATTCAACGTTCAACTTCAACCTCCACACTTTCTACAAAATGCCACAAAAAATTGGTTAAATTACTCTCCTGATTTTAAAAAAGTTGACATTCCTCTTCCCTACAATTACAGTAATAGTACCTTATTTCCTTGTACACTTGTAATGATACTTCTAAGTGCCAAAAAAGAGTCATTAATGCCAATCAATTATTTGGAAATTTAAATTTAAGTCAAGCCGCACATACATAATCTTATATTAATCACCGTCCATCACACCATCTTTATGGGATCATATGCTTTTTATCAAGGCATGCCTCCCAAGTTCTCGTGTTCAGGCCTAGAATCCAATGCCCTCGTTTTTTTATACAATTTTTTCGTAACAAAGAGTAAGAAATATATTAAGAAAACCAAAATTATATCAAAACAAACAAATCAGATTCAGATTTTGCAAGTGTTGCGTCCAAACAACAGCAATGACATAACGGGGTCGCGAAAAGCCAAAGCAAGCAGCTGGAAAAGGAAGCTTACTCGTTAAAGTTAATTAACTGAAACTCTACACAACTGAAAACCCCCGGATCTCTCTCCCTTTTCTTTGTCAGAGTAGCTGAACTTGTTAAATGTTAGCTCATGAACTCATCATGGGCATTGGAAACAATTTACACCTTTATCCCGAAAAGTGATAACAAAGTTAACATAGAAACAAAGACTCAAACTCTGGACTCCCCGTGAAAGAAGTTGCTTTTTCCTATATCTGGATTCCTGTTTCTTGCAAGGCATTTCTAACAGTACTCTTCCCTTCCTTAACCTCCACTCCAATCATTCCCATCATCGGTGCATATAAGAACCATTTCAATGGAATGAACAACTAATCATAAGCCAGAGAATATACCAGAGAATCATTAAAAACAGGACAGAGGAGATCTAAGCAATGGAGATCAAGGTAGAAGGTGAAGACCTGGAATATCGGGATGAACAACTGAAGGCCCTCTTGAAAGATAAATCCATTCCTGAAGTAGAGCGGAAGACCCTGATTCAAAAAGCTATCAGTCAGACATTCCAGAGCACTGCTCATTTGGCTAATCTCTTGCCTACTGGCACCGTCCTTGCTTTTCACCTTCTATCCCCCATTTTCTCAAATGAAGGCAACTGTGACCAGGTCAGCCGGTACATGACTACTGGCCTGGTGGCTCTTTGTGGATTATCATGTTTCCTCTCAAGCTTCACAGACAGCTTCATGGATAAGAATGGCAATGTCTGTTATGGTCTCGCCACTTTGAAGGGCATGTGGATCATTGATGGGTCAGCTACTCTTCCACCCGAAATTGCTGCAAGATATCGAGTTCGTTTTATAGACTTCACGCATGCCTTCATGTCAATATTAGTATTTGCAGCTGTGGCTCTCTTCGATCAAAATGTGGCGAGCTGCTTCTACCCAGTGCCATCAGATGAAGCCCAGGAAGTCCTCACAGCATTGCCTGTCGGTATAGGTGTCATCTGCAGCATGTTGTTTGTCATTTTCCCAACCCAACGGCATGGGATTGGCTTTCCTATATCGACAAATTCACCCATCATGTAAGGTACATATGAGAGGTTGTTAAGCGCTTTTTCAGCTTATGAGCTAACATCTCCCACTCTTTTAGTGTGTATTACCTGTTATGGCCGACGCATCATTGCACCCTTTTACAAATGTATTGGTTCTAAAATGTATTATGTAAAATAAACGAGAATGCTTCTTATAAAATAATTTTTTTTTCACAAAAGAGAAACTTGTCACTAATCAATGATTTGTTGCCGTTTGATTAGTTTGGTTGATATAAGGTCTGTGATCCCAGGGGTCTTTTCTTAAGAAAATGTCAACCCAAGGTAAAAACATTTTAGTAAAAAATGGATCACAAAATATGCATCAAACCAACGGCAAACAATATCTTAGAGCTTACCACTACATAAGAGAGGAAAAGAAAGCATTTTATTGGAAGGGAAGCAAGACGAGAAAATGGAAATGTGAAACTGATAACAATTCTTTCATTAATGATCAGATTTCACTAAAGCCAAATATAATTAAAAAATATTTAAAAAAAGCAAGATATTATGATACTTGCACAAAAAATATGAATCATATGTTTTCCTTAATAATTTTCTACTTACCTAAGCATCAATAATGAGTACAGTGATTAATTTAAGATGCCGATAGGAACTGAAGTTTATTCAGAAGAAGCAAAACACAAAAGAAAGGAGGCGAGAAGGGAGATTAAGAGGCCATTATCTAAACTTTTAGACCAAGAGCCCATATAATATGTGTTCCTAAATACACAAGTTTCTGGTCCTGTGCTGTTTCTGAAAATTACTAGAGACTTCCATAACTTAACTTGGACAGTGTACAAACCAGTTCTCTATCTTGCTAAATGTTGCTCACAAGTCTACATCTTTCTAAATAACATTTGAAACATGCAAGGAGTCTAAATCATGTCAGCTATGAAAAAAAAGCAAAGCTTTGAAACAGGATGCAGCTGAATCTTGAGGAAGAGACTTTCTGAGTGTTGAAATGATGCTACTGACCACTTCCAAAAGGTATTTTGTCATAAAATAAGTGTTTTTCAAGGAGATAGTGGCCATGAATTGAATCCAGTAAACAGACAGGGAATGCAGGTAAATCGTAAATTTTATCATTAGAATGAAATCATACCAAAATGTTGTGGCTCATCATGCAGCTTGATGTTGAAGTTGTTTTCCACGTTCAACAAAATGATTGATTACTGCAATCTGCAATAATTCGGCAGCTTGTTTAAGATTCTTCTGATCGCAGAATGTACCTATTAATGTATTCCATGTTTGCTCCTCCAGGGGGCATCCATCAATTACCATGTCATCAAGAATTCGATTGACTTTTTGCAAATCTCCATTCTCGCAGAAAGATTTGAGGAGGGATTCAAATGTGCCAGAGTCAATCAAGATACCCCGAGTCCGCATGGAAAGATACAATAGGAAGGCTCGACTTGAATCATTCTGGGAACAAAGGCCTTGTATCACCATGTTGTGAATCCTAACATGAATGCTCCAAGTCAATCGATTTGGTGAGATCCCTTCCAGAACCATCTCATCAATAAGATTAGCAGCCTCTTGAAACTTGCCGAGATTGCAAAATCCACTGATAATCTTCCCATACAATCCTGAATCTGGTTTCAACCCCTGAAGCTTCATTCTGTCAAGAATCTCCAAAGCTCCCCCAAGATTTCCTTCTTTACAGTGTCCATTAATCAACGTACTGTATGTAATCACGTTGGGTTTCTGGTGCTTGCCATTCATTGCCTCTAACAATTCCATGGCTTCTGAAGAACGCCCAGTTTTACAAAGGCCGTCCATCAATGAACTATAAGTAAACACATTTGGCTCTATACTTTTGCATTTCATTTCTTCAAACAAGTCCATTGCTTCATCCACATTTGCCGATTGGCAAAAACCATGTATCAAAGAAGTGTATGTGACAACAGAAGGGGAGCAATTTTTCACTTTCATCTCTTCAAACAACTCCTTTGCTTCACTCAGCTTGCCCACTTTACACAAACCATTAATTAATGTACCATAAGTATATGAATCTGGTACACACCCACGATTGGGCATCTCATGGAATATCCTTAGGGCAGAATTGATAGTATCACCACTCCTGCAGAGGGCTTTAATTAATATATTGAGAGACGCAATACTAGTTGGAATGCCTATTTTTCTCATATTCTTGTAAAACCTCAATGCCATCTTCAACAGGTTCTCATCCACCAAAATATCAAGAACCGTAATGTAAGCTTTTTGGGTGGGTTCACACTCAAATTCATTCATCTTCTCAAAGATCCTTACGGCATCCAGCGGCCTATGAACCCTACCGTAACCTCTGCACAGGGAAAGCAAAATTTCTTCGTGGACATCACATTTCTCCTCTCTCATTCTGTGAAGGAGATCCTCTGCCTTCACAAACTTGTTACCAGAGACCAATCTAGAGACCATTACACTAAAAGTGGTATGATCATGACGGAAACCATTACCATACTCGGCCGTTGCTGAATCGAAAATAGTCAGAGCCCTCTCAGCGTCCTTCTCCGCTTTGATTAACCGAACCACTTGGGCTGGAGTGATGTGTTTCGTCCATCTCAGCATTACTCTAGAACTCATCTCAGCAACAACACCAGGATATTAACCTCCTTAAGTTTTCTAGCCTGAAAGAAACTCCAAGCTTTTACCCACCTAAATCATGCAAATTACAAAGGCCTTCTGTTATCGGCTGAGCATTTCATCGAACACTTGGTGGGTGGAGAATTATAGAACAATTGTGAGCCAATAGAAGGAGAAAATGGCGAATCAACCAAGGGAACAAGACATAGTGGTTGGATCGAGGAAATGTGAAGTCTGAAGAATCTGCCTTTTCTCAGGTGTTTGTGCTCAGCTGCGTGGATAGGGACCTCGGAACAGAGGAACGACTTGAACGAGAAGTCAAACGGGCTCGGCTCTAAAAGTCGGCATACATAACATGGCTTCAAGCGTTCTGCAAAAGAATGAAATGGGCCTTGAAGCCCATAGCTATGGTTTTAACAGTAAAGGGAAGATCGAAGCCCATAACCAAGAAATTTGTAGAAAATAAATATAATTTGAGTTTTTCTGGCTCTTAAAATCTAGTAAATTTTCAAATAAAATAAAATAAAATAAGGTTTCAACAAATGATCTCTATAAATATAAACAAAAATACTTTTAATACATAATCGCAAAACGAACGACTCTAAGGAAACTCATCTTCTTTTCTTCTTTTTGGTAATGTAATAAACAAATTTTCCACTAAACTTAGGCCCTATAATGAGCCAACATTACCCAACCCAAACCCACCAAACTCTCACCGCCACTTCTCCTTGGCTACCCCTCTCCTTCTACAGCTTCTCTCCCCTCCTTCGTACCCAACCTCCGGCACCCAGACCTGATCATGTCCGTCCTAATAGCCACCAGTCTGGGCGACATAGTGGTGGACTTGTTCACCGACAGGTGCCCCCTCACCTCCAAGAACTTTTTGAAGCTCTGCAAGATCAAGTATTACAACGGCTGCCTCTTTCACTCCGTCCAGAAGGATTTTACTGCCCAGACCGGTGACCCGACCGGCACCGGCTCCGGTGGCGACTCTGTTTACAAGTACCCTCCAACCTTTCATTTTACCTGCTCATCTCACTTCTATTCCACTACTTCTCATCTCCCATTCATGTCTTCGTTTAGATTCCTCTACGGTGACCAGGCTCGATTTTTCACTGACGAGATTCATCATGACTTGAAACATTCAAAGATGGGAACAGTTGCTATGGCTAGTGCGGGGGAGAATCTCAATGCTTCCCAGGTTTGCCATTCTCTTCCATCAACCTTTTCTATTTCAGGGTTTTGCCAAGATCACTACTTTTTGGTGTTACCTGTCGAGACTGATACTGTACACTGCTCGACTATGTCTCCCTCAAGTGTTAACATGTGGTTTTACTCTTTCTCTTCCCAGTTTTACTTTACTCTCAGGGATGATCTTGACTATCTCGATGAAAAGCATACGGTGAGTGTCTTCTTCTGCTTCTGCTTTTTTAGTGCCATGTTTCAATAGTTTCCTCTTGCCATCATCTATCATGTTGGTTATTTATTCAGCATGATCCTCTAAACCTTGAGGCTTTAGGGTAATAAAGTTGAACTCTTCTAAGTCCTGACGGTTTGAATGTTCGAGAATTTCTGAGTATGCTTATCCCATCAGTATTTAGGTGTGCTCTCATAGCCAATTTATAGGTTGGTACTCAAGCCTTGTGACAGATAAATGTTTTCTGCAATAGGTCTTTGGAGAGGTTGCTGAAGGCCTCGAAACTCTAAGCAGAATAAACGAGGCTTTTGTGGATGAGAAGAACAGACCATATAAAAATATTCGGTTGGTTTGAATTTACCTCGTATATCCTCTGGCATAAATTCCCATAACCTTCATCTACTTTGATATTACTGTGTAATAATTTTTCTATCTTCTCCTGACAGGATCAAACACACGTACATTTTAGAGGATCCTTTTGAGGATCCTCCTGAGCTAGCTGAGTTGATTCCTGATGCTTCTCCAGAAGGAAAGCCGAAAAATGAGGTAACGAATCCTGATGCTCGTTGCATGTATTCGATATAAATACTGATAGTCCTAAGGAGGTATATGATTCGGAGCTGCGATTGCGAAGTAAACTAAAAAACTAAGGGCGTGGGGTGGGGAGCTCCTTGCTTGATGAAAATAGGTGGCAGCATGTCATACTTGTGTTCCATCCCTTTCAAAGTCTAGTGGGTTATCACTTATTTTTTTTTTAACAATTAGTTGATTTGTCTGATGTGCTTCTCCAGTTGTATGGTTCATTAAGTGAGTATGTTTCCATGTGTCCATTCAGCAAAACATGCAGTACCCTGGCAGCATGCTTTAGATACCTTGCTAGAACCATTGCATATCACCGGAATGATCAACATGAAGGTTTTTATAAGTTTGATTAATACATTCGATGGATTATTTGTGGATGCCGGAACAAGCAAACTGATCAAATGTCAAGCCATTTTTGCATTATGTAAAACTATTAGAACTACTGAACTTTTAGGATCATTTTATGTTTGTCTAACTGGCTCGTTAATCAATACTAGGCAGACGATGATGTCCGTCTTGAAGATGATTGGGTGCCCATGGATGAGAAATTAGGTCCTGCAGAGCTTGAGGAAGTTCTTCGTTCGAAAGAGGCACATTCTAGTGCAGTTGCGCTTGAATGTGTAAGTACTTTCTGTTATTTTTTATTGTTGTGGCATTTTTTTCCTGAATGCATCTCCTGTTAAATTGCTGTGCTGCAGAAACTTTGATTTCTTTTCTTCATTCCAGATTGGGGATATTCCTGATGCGGAGATACGGCCTCCTGATAATGTGCTGTTTGTGTGTAAATTAAATCCAGTTACTGAGGTAGTTTTCTTTTATTTATTGTTAGAATGACTTTATTTAAGAGGCTGCCTGTCATAGAAATAAAGGTAGATAATAGCTGATGTACTCTCCAACCTTTTTGTTCTTCTGCATTGTGCTGTGCCTGTTCTTCTGTTATGTGGATGGATAAGATTACTTGCTTATATTGTTCTCTTTGCTGCAAAAAGTGTATCAAAATCTTATTTTTGTGTCATATCCATATGTGAGTAATTGCTTACTTGATGCAGGATGAGGACCTGCATACAATCTTTTCCCGATTTGGAACAGTAATATCGTAAGTTGCCCCAAATGGCTGGTAAAAGTTTAGTGTCTTTGGCTCCCAGTATCAGTATTCTCAGAGTGAAATTTGATTACAGGGCTGAGGTAATCCGTGATTGGAAGACTGGAGACAGCTTGTGTTATGCCTTCATTGGTGAGTGGAAATTCTTCCTTGCTCCAAACCAGAGCCTGCTCACTGTAGCATAGGAGCTATCCTCGACATGCAGCTGTATGTATCAGCATGTGTTAAGTAATATGTAAAAGTTATAGAGGACAAAAGAAACTTGGCCAATCTTTTTGGTTTGAAGCTGCATTCTACCATCAATATGGCATTCACAAAGCTGTTTTTAATTTATGAGATTCTACATGTATCTTTCTCCATAAAATTTCCTCCGCTCAATCTTTCTCCATAAAATTTCCTCCGCTCAATGTGTTACGTAATACTTAGTACAACCAAGTACTGTAAGGCGTGGAAGTAACTTTCAGCATCTTCATCATCATTATTAGTAGTATTATTATTATTATTATTTGTGGTCACTAATTGGAATTCTCAGATTTTTTTTTAAATTTTTGAATAAGATAAAACTGATCGTCGCAATTCAGTGAGGATTTATGAAGCCAAAATTTCCTGATTGAATCAATTCTCCAACCAGAACATGTGGAGAAGTCTCTCCTGCCACTGTTTATGTTTAGTTGGTTTTATTGTGTTGTGTTGTTGTTACTCCTATACTTTTTTCCTCTCAGAAAAGTAACTCTTTCCTGTATTCGTCTGTCAGAGTTTGAGACCAGAGAATCATGTGAACAAGCATATTTCAAGGTAATGTTGAGAAGCAGAATTGAAAGCCTTCTTTCTTAACCTGAAAGTTGTAGTTGGAACCTTCCCAGATTGTTGTAATAGCTTGCGTGCCTGGTCTGGTATCTTATGGTATTTATCTCATCTTCTTTGCATGCTTTTTGGGTAAGAATGTTAGTGATTTCACAAAAGATGGTGTTCCTTCATGGGAATGAATAGAGCGACCTGTTGTAAAGGGATGCTTTGTGTTTTTTACAATTAGGATCATCAATGACTCTGCCCACTGAAACATCATTATTCATCTATGTCTCCTAGAATTCTTGGCCTAAAATATCTTTTATCTCCCCTGATCCTCTAATTCGTGCATTTTCTGTTTCTATCACCATCTTTTGACCGCATTTTGAGTTGATTTTGCTGTCATGCGACATTGCATCAACCATTCACGCCTGTTTTCTGCTACAATAAAATGTTGGGTGGTTCATTCTTTAGACCTGAATTTCTTGCTTATTTGGTTTTTTTGCAGATGGATAATGCCTTGATTGATGATAGAAGGATACATGTGGATTTTAGTCAGAGTGTCGCAAAACTTTGGTCCCAATACCGGCGCAAGGATCACCAAATGAGTAAAGGTAATTGCTGTAAGCTGCTCTGTTATGAACAAAAATGAGGCACAATGCACAATCTACTCTGTAAAGATTATGAAGCGTGCTTACTGACAATTTGGAATTTTTGTTCCACCAGTTCAGTAACATCTGAAAGCTTTTTGCTTGTGTTTCTAAGTTCCTCCAAATTTTATATCTGTTTCCATTGTTACAGCTTTTGGTGATAACGTGACCAAGTATATTTTTGCACTTTCAGGCAGAGGCTGCTTCAAATGTGGTTCACTTGACCACATTGCGAAGGATTGTACTGGGGGTCCTCCCACAAACCTGCAACCATCTAAGTACATATTGAAGGATGATAACATGCAGCGTGGTGGAGATGATAACTCAAGGTTTATTTCCCTGTTGTTTCTTGTTAAATCCTCCTGCTTTTCAAAAGATTCCTAGCAAGGTATACACGTGCTCTCTAGATGGTTAATCTCTATTCAAAATGATCACATGCAGGTATGACATGGTATTTGATGAAGAGGCTCCTGAGAGTCCAAGGCGAGGAAAACGACATCAAGCCCATGACCGTCATGACAGAGAGGATCAGCATAAAATGAGCAGACATCGTTCTAGTGAACAAAGCAACAGGGATAAAGAGAAAAAGAACTCCACTGATTGGCGTGGGCAGAAAGATAAAACTGGTGGTCGTAGAGAAGACAGGAGCCAGTGTGATGGGAGAGATCAAAATTATCTTGAACGAGCAAACTGTGAAAGACCAAGAGAAAAGGATGAGCAAAGAAACCGAAAAATAAGTGCAGACAATGATGATAGAGAAAGGAGGGATTACTGGGATCAGAGGAAGAGAAGTGCAGACAACGATGATAGAGAAAGGAAGGAGTATGGGGATCACAGAAAGAGAAGTGCAGAATTTGATGTAAGAGAAAAAATGGACCATGGGGGTCGTAGAAAGAGAAGTGCAGATGACGATGAGAGGGAAAGGAGCCACAGGGACCAGAGGAAGAGAGGTGCGCACGTAGATAGAAGAGAGGGTCGAGCAGATGGTTATAGGGAAGGTTCAAGAGATGATGATGACTATAAGGGGAGGAGAGAAGAGAGAGCATATAAGTATAAGCATAGAGAGAGTGTTGATGATTATGGTCGGGACAGATCAGAGCGGAGTGAAAGGAAGAGATGAAGAATTGCAGTGAACAAGGCAAAGGTATGGCCATTGTGAAATGTAATAGTGGGTACATAGATTTGAGTTGGAAAGGGAAGGATTTGATTTGGAGCTAAACTAGAACAAAATGTGGTGAAAGACGATATAATGGAGTGGATGAACCGAGTCCATTCAGCTTCCTAGTTTTGGCCCTGTTAAGTTCATCCACAATGTTGGTATAGGCGTATTTGTAATGGGTACGGTCTCGCATGGAATTGGTGTTTGTTCTTTAGATGGGAGGCTTCTTCTTTTTTATTTTTTTTGGTAGAATTAATGCATTAATGAGGGTAAAACAGAGTCTATATACAAGCAAATAAACGAAACAAAGAGCTCCTCTAAGGAGGATGGAAAGAAGATGCTGAAGATCTGGAACATCTTTTCTTTCTAAATCAGGTTGAATCTTTGAACCTTTTATTATAACTGTTTCTTGCCACGTGATTGGAATCGAATTGAATCAAACGAAAGCTGGAGCTAAATCTGTTGTGTATCAGAGTCCAAAACTGGGGCAGGAAAATCCAACGAAACTGGTGCGCTTAAGCTGGAACTGGAATCGAGTTGGGAAAAGTTTCATAAAACGTTAATGGGTTGCAAAGAAGGGCGGACGGTGCTAATAGTTTTGCATCACTTGACAGGGACATGCCAGTAAAAGGGGTAGACTGACCTATTTAAGTAAATTCAGGAACTGAGTCAGTCCGGGTCAAAGTTTAAGAGCGTAAGTGCCTTGATCAACTAAATTCAGGGGTTGAAGGAGTATTTTACTTTGTAGTAAAATGATATAGACAATGCTATACTACTCGTTTTATGCTAAGCTTAACGTTGTTGCTTGAAAATTGCCGTGATTGAGTTGTCCTAATCATGATATATATGTGGAGGAACCCTTTCATCCTCTGCTTGAAACTTGGACACACATTTGAATTTGAAACTTGTTGATATGTTTTTCCCATAACCAAATTTGAATTTTTCAAAATGTAATCGTCGGCAAATAAAAAAAAATAATAAGGTTATGTGGTAGAGGGCAATGGATGAGGATTTTAGAGAAAACCAATTTATTTTGTGCTAAGATTAATGTTGTTGGTTCAAAATTGCATGTGATTGAGTTGTCCTAGTCACGACAAACATATGAAGGAACCTTTTCATTTGCGATGCTTTTGGATACACATTTTAATATGAAATTTGCTGCTACTCCTGTTTTTTCCCAGAACAAAATTTGAATTTCGGAAAACGAAATTGATGGCAAATAAGAAAAATAGAGTTATGAGGTAGAGGTCAAAGGATAAGGATTTTAGAGAAACAAGAGAGGGCACACATCGGCCATTGGACAATACATCATCACCTCTCTCGCCGGCCTCTCACCGGGGATAAGGCGGCCCCACCTCTGCCTCCCCCATATCTTCCCGCTACCACAATTTCATCCCCACCATTTCTCCGCTTCACTCCCACCCTTCAACCTCCTCCACTAGTCTGCCTATTTGTACCCAGTTCATTTGGTAATAATGTCAGCGATTAGACGTAAATATACAAGAAGATATGGTAACAATTAGTGTTGTTGATTAAAAGGAAATATCTCAATCTTGGGTAAATTTGAAGTATTTTATAAGTAAATTGCGAAAGGTGTTACCAAATTATTGCATTAAAAATGCATAATTTGAACACTCATTGTAAAGGACTCGTAAATAAATCAGAAATGAATGACTTGTTTGCTTTTAATATGAACACTAGATAGAATTAGTTCATCTTGTTATGTACTAGCAAAATTAGTAATAGCACCTAATTGACGCAATGATCTGTTTGTTAAAGTTGAGACGTTAGTGGTGATGTTGAAAGGATGAAAGAATCTCAGTTATCATTTTTGTCATTGAACCAAGAGGGGAAGTATCTGTTTAATTCCCTCGCTCCGCTGCTCTCTGCTGGTTCAGTTAAAAGCTCGTTAGAGCTGCAGATCACACGTTTCGCTCTCTCCTTCCCCCCTCTTCCTAGCCAATGGAATCGCGAGTTATATCACGCGCAGCCTCCGTCTCCGGCCTCCGGCACCTCCGGCGACTTCCGCGGCAGGGAGCCGGCGCTTTCCCCTTTTCGGCGAAGCCTATCGGAGCGGTCGGGGAGGGAGGGAATGTTATTTGGGGGAGGCAGCTGAGGCCGGTCCTGCTACTGGACACCGCGCAGCCGCTAAATGTTTTCTCCTTAAAACGGGAGAGCTTGAAGCTCTGCCTTGCCGCCGCTTCTTCGCCGGCCGAGGGGAGTGATTCCGCGGGGTGAGGTCAATTTCCTCAGTTCTAAGTCGCTCAACTCGTACCCGTGACAGGACTGACTCACTGACTCGGTGTTGTTGCAGGGACGGAAAGGTCGCTCGGGTAGGCTTCTTCGACAGGTATCCGGCTCTTGTCACCGGTTTCTTCTTCTTCATGTGGTAAGCCACGTGCCTCTCGTCTTTCCAAATACCACGACCCAAGAAAAGGCCAAAAGCCTGACCTCATGTTCTGTTTAATGAAATTTCCGTAGGTACTTCTTGAACGTGATTTTCAACATTCTAAACAAGAAGATCTACAATTACTTCCCTTATCCCTAGTGAGTGATTTTTTTTTACTTTTATTTTTTGACAAAGTGTTTGTTTTATTGCCTATTGGCCTTAAACCTTTATGAAGCATTGCATATTAGTCTCTAGCTTCACAAGAAAACTGATTAGTATAGAAACTTAATTTATTAAGAAGAAAAACCGATAACTTAAATAATCTATATTGTAAAACAACTATAGAGCACTTTGAATGTACTGAAACAGAACAATTTAAATTAAAATTTTAAATTTTGATGTTTTACAATTACGTTAGCGTTAGCAAATTTTGCAGGTTAGGGATCAATATGTAAGAGTTTAAAAGTTTGGGACTAATATGCAATGCAAAGGATGTTAGGGGCCAATTTGCAACAGTAATCATAGGTTTAGGACCAATGGTGGATTTTACTTAACTTTGTGCGAGTGCAGCTTTGTTTCAGTGATTCACTTGTTCGTCGGGGTGGTTTACTGTATGATAAGCTGGGCCGTGGGCCTCCCCAAGCGGGCCGTAAGTGGAAGCTTTATACAATCGTTATTTCCTACTAGTAGTTAATTATGCCTTTTTCATTTATATCGTAACTCGTAGCAGTGATAAGTTCAGAGAATCCCTACATGTAAAGTCTGTCTTGCGTAAGAAAACCGAGTTGATGTTGAAACGTAACGTGGCATGATTTAGCCACAGAAGTGTAGGATAATGTCGCGTTAGAATTTTTTAAAGTTCTAAGGATTAGTTTTTCCTAGTTTTGGTTCAGTTGGCTGGCTGACTGGCTGGTGATTCTCTCTTCCAAGTTTTTCTTTTTGATGGCCCAAGTGCCATTCATCGTCATCAGTCTGTTTGTGGGATTTGATTCACAATTTCTTCTGGATGTTAGATGCTTTTGTCTATGTCACTAAAAGGTAACCAAATGTGTTAGGTTGATGCTTTGATCTAGTGGTCAAGGCTTCCAACTTGTTACCGAGGTCCCTTTTAGCTCCCCCCAACCCCAGCAAGCCTCTCATCCGTGCCATTGAAAGGAGGAAGTACTGATGAACTTTGGAATTGAACAACCATTTAAGAATGACATTGACGGGTTCTTGTGTTATTCCCTCAGGCTTTTGCTTGGTAGAGAGGTGGAAACCTGAGAAGAGAAGTGCTTCATTCTAATGTATCACTTAAATTGTGGGAAAACTATGCATCTTTTCTCTTTTATTTCCATCCCCCTCCGCTAATAGAGCTTTAAAATTCCTGTTGAGCTGTGGTTATAAGAATTACTCCTATTAAATGGAACAATTGGCAATTGTGTTATCTGTTATTGGCACTTTACCATTGTTGTCGTTGTTGCTACTGTTGATGTCGGTTGGACACTTTTTCTGTTGCAGCCTATTGACTCAAACCTCCTGAAGTTGCTGATACCGGTTGCCGTTTGCCATGCCCTAGGTCATGTAACCAGCAATGTCTCATTTGCTGCAGTTGCTGTCTCTTTCACTCACACAGTCAAAGGTTACCTCTCCATCCTTTGGTAATTTCTTGAAGAAACATCTGCCACAATAATAGTCATATTGTTTAGTTTTCTTGGTCCACAGCTTTGGAGCCCTTCTTCAATGCTGCTGCTTCCCAGTTCATTCTTGGACAACCTATTCCTTTTACTCTGTGGCTATCTCTTGCGCCTGTCGTCATTGGTACAGTCCACTTCTCTCTAGTATCTCCTCCTGTATGAACTACCAACTTTGCTGTACTGGTATAGATCAAACTCGGTAATTGGTACCTGCGGAGCTTGTGATAGCTTTGGAGCATTAGTTACCTTTTACAGAAAAAGTTCTTTGCAAAAATTTTTTATATGCCATGATTTTGATATTTAGGTCTATTACCATGAAAATGCAGGTGTGTCCATGGCATCAATGACCGAGCTGTCATTCAACTGGACAGGATTCATCAGTGCTATGATTTCTAACATCTCCTTCACTTACAGGAGCATCTATTCCAAGAAAGCTATGGTGATTCTTCTTCTCTCCTGATAGATCATTTAGTTCATAGCAATTCTTTCCACTTCTTGTTTCTTCTAGTGCATGTACAAACTGATGTGATGGTGGTCTTTTGCATAGACCAGTAGATGCATCAATGTGTAAGACCAGTAGATGCATCAATGGAGGCCTAAACTTAGGATAGAAACAGGTGCAAAAGGATCGGCGGTAAGTTTGATATAGGTGGGAAAAAAGGTAAAGTTAGACCCAAACTTAAGATAGAAAGGACCTTGCTCCAACCGTGCAGAATGTAGAAGCAAGTTGATGTAGCTGACTCAACTAGTTGGAATTAAGGGAGAGTTGATTGATTGCTTGTACATAGTTATGGAATTTAAACACCTTATTACACTTTGGATGACTCTTTCGTTTTTCTTTTGCAGACTGACATGGATAGTACAAATGTCTATGCTTACATTTCCATCATTGCACTCATTGTCTGCATCCCCCCTGCCATCATTGTAAGTGGAGAACAATTTAAACCGCTAGCTTTTTTCTCCTCCACTAACCATATTCTTCCATATGATGCAAGTTGTGATCTTTTTTGTTCTTCCAGATTGAGGGACCTCAACTAATGCAGCACGGATTCAATGATGCAATTGCTAAAGTGGGCTTTACCAAGTTTCTCACTGATCTTTTCTGGGTGGGAATGTTCTACCATCTCTACAATCAGGTACCCATTTTGTTTCCCCTTTAGTTAATGTCAAATCTATGACTTGTCTATAAAATGGAATATTACAAGAGTGATGTAGCAGCATGTTTGTACAATTTCACTTTCATAGCACATCTGGACATGTATGTTTGCATCTTTTTGTTATAAACATCATATTGGAACTTCTGTTTCCATTTCGGTCTTGCAGTTGGCTACTAACACCTTGGAGAGGGTAGCGCCCCTTACACACGCTGTGGGCAATGTGCTGAAGCGTGTATTTGTGATTGGCTTTTCAATCCTGGCTTTCGGTAAGGCTTGAAGACAATATCATTAATCCTTGATTGTTATCTTTTTCGGCTTTGATGTTCATATCAGCCTATTGAGTTCCACAGCAGAAAGGTTACGGATTAGGCATGCTTACAATGCGCACTTCCTTACTTCCCTTGCAGGAAACAAGATCTCAACACAAACAGGCATCGGAACCTGCATTGCAATTGCTGGGGTGGCAATCTACTCCTTCATCAAAACGAAAATGGAAGAAGAGAAACGGGTTAGTAAAACATCCAAGCAGTATAGGCTTATAACATAGTTAGGGGCCTGCACCAGACCAGAACCGGAAATGGCAGATTTTGCCATGGAATCTTAAGAAAAGGAGTATGTTTCTTGTGACACAAGTTTGTTTGTTTTGCAGCAAGCGAAAGCAGCTTGAGAAGGTTCAGGGCGTGGGAATCGGAATGGCGATGGGATTGGGAAAATTACGGCTGTAAATTTTTCTCTTTCTTTAAAAAATAAGACTGTAGAAAAACTTCTTTCATTGGGAAGCTATTGGTTTTTTTATTTTTTCCCCTGAGATTACAAAGAATTACTGACTTGTAATGAACTTGTAATGAGTAAAAATAATCAATTATCACTCTCTGGCCTCAATTAGTAACACAAAACTAGTGAGATGTCGGCTGCAGGGTTAACAGATAGATGCTTTCTAATTTTCAGAAAAAATCCATGACATTTTTTGTGTTTTTTTTAACAATACAAGTTGAAATAGATAGATAGCCACTAGGTTTTAAGATTGTTTGGCGAAACCACTTCTAGACCTCCGAAAGCCGTCAATTAACAAGTAAAACACATTCTGAAACATTAGTATTATCCTGAGCTAACTTCTTATACATCTTACATGACTAGGTTGGCTTATACATCTTACATGACAAGGTTGAAGGAAAGCTTTGCGTTTGTTTCATGGATTCTTAGAATCATTCAAAAGCAAGATTGTACAAGAATGATATTCTGAAAAATAACAATTTACAACTTTTAAAGCATAAAAATGATTGATTATCAATGATAGAAAAATATGTCCAACAATATTGTGTTTGATTAGATTAACAAAAGATTTTTTGGAATTTCCAAAGAGATGCTCATTCATAGTTTGTTGGAAAATCATTTTCCAATTGACCTAAATCATTTTTGGTTCCTCAAACTTAGTTGACTCGGATGTTTCCGTCCCTTTTTTATGTAGTGCGACTCAATCTTTGAACCATACATTGTAAGACACTTTGCCCTTTTAACTCATTAACTCAGCTCATTTGCCGTTAACTCTTTCAGATTTCTAACGGGTTAGTGACTTAATTGTAAATATTGAAGTCTTAGTTAAATTATAAAAATATACAACTTGAAGCATTTAATGAGAATTGTACGACAAAGATAAAAGTAAGTAATGCTACATTTTTCTCAAGTAATATAATCAATTACAATATCAATTTTTTTTACAACCAATGTTATTTAAAATAGACAAAATGCACATTTGGTCCCTCAACTTTGTTGACACAAGCAAGTTAGTCTTTTAACTTTGACACAACACAACCAAGTCCTTTAACTTTGAAAAATTAAGGGATCTAGTCCCTCAATTGTATGGAATGGCTAATGTCATTAGTTCCATAGCACAATCAACCTCCCTCCTTGGCACCGCTAGCCTTTTTTCCTGAAGCAAACCGTAGATCCAATTAAAAAAATATGATGCAAGATCCAGCAAACCATATTCTATCTCGTCGAAATAGGTGCAAATCTCCTTACCCGTTAGCCCTTTTTCTTCAAAAAAGAAAGATCAATCAAAAGGCTTAGGCTTATTTGAATTAGAAAATGATGAACCATTGGACTAGGAAGGAGGAGAAGCAAGGAAAGATATGACTCCCAACAACTGGCGAATACGCCCTCACCATTGCTGTCATCATCTAATTTGGTTAGAAAGGCCATAGATTCCACTCTCATCATTGCCATTGAGCATCATCTAGGCTAAAAGGAAGTCTTTGTCATTGGTTGATGTCTTCCTTGCTAGCCTGACAAAGAGGGGCACTCACAGCTTCTTTGACTGCGTTTCCTATAGAGGTTTTGATTGTGAAAAAGATTCACAGCCTAATAACATGTGGTTCATGGAAAGACAATGTGAAGGTCCAAGTCGTCAATCTTGACTCAAGATCAAGTGAGGAAGACGAGAATGGTAAAGAAAATGGTAATGGGTTCAAAGAGGAAGATGTAGGGCTCATATGGGAGATGGAAATTAGGATGAGATTGAAAGGGCTTGAGGAGATGCAGGATTTGGAGAAGAAGGAGAAGGAGTTGTAGAATAATCCACCCTCACTATCTACTCCCAAAGCGATTGAATACGCTCTCCCTGTTGCCATTGAAGTCGCCCTTGCAATTGCTATCAAATTCGCCCTTGCCATTGCTACCAAAATTCGCCCTTCCCATCGTTGTCAAATTCACCATTGCCATCTAATCCCAACCTCAACCAGTTGCCCCTCACCAACATCATCATTGTCACATAACAACACATGCATATTTTCTATCCATCAAGAGACAAACCAGCACAATTTATCGAAGTTTGAGAACCAAGTCGAATAGTTTATCAAAGTTTGAGAACTAAGTCATTATGAGTCAAAGTCAATAGACTAACTCATGTGAGTTTGTAAAGTTGAGGGACCAACCATGCATCTAGGCCTTTGAAAATTAATACTCTGTTGACCAATGGTTACTTCAATCACTTGCAATCAATTTCCTTTCCATTTCCATTTCTTTCTAAAAGGTTTAAAAGAAACCAGTACTAACGAAAAAATTGCAAAATAGAGCTTCTTGATTAATTAGATGTTTCTTTTTTTGTCAATTTTCTATCTTCATAAACTTATTTCTGTTTTACTTTCATGTTTTTAAAGATTGAAAAGCGTTTTTGGTAAAATTGAAAAAAAATGTGTAATTGAAAAATGTATTGTCTGTAAAGAATAATTAAAAACACTTCTAGCTGAAAAATCCCCAAATTCAAGTCTTTCTCTCTTCTCCTCCTCCCTCTTTGTTTCTCCACTCACTCTCAGGACCTTGTTCTCCTCCATCTCAATGTTTAGCTTCTCCCTGCTTAGCCCCGGCACATCCAACACGATAACGTACCTTTCTGACGCCTCCTTCTAGTGCCTACAATGACTCAATCCTCCTATCCCTTGCTTGTCGACAACCTCCTCCTCCTTGCCTCTTCTGCCTTTTGCTTTCACCCACTACTAACCCTGCTATCCATAACTTCTCCAATGTCTTCCTCGACTTCACCAACCACGACCGGGACCCACACTCTTGGGTCCTCTACTAGAAGGGCATAGAGGGCCGGAACAAGGATATGGACCGCCTCGTCTTGCTCACCACCACCCTATACAAAGAAATGAAGCAATTTGTTAGAAATAGAGGTAAATTTATGAAAATCTTTCACGTTGGGCAAAAAAGCGATGGCAGACGAGGGAATAGATTGGTGGCATAGAGGGGGAAGAAAGGAAGATGAGTTGCGGATGGGGGTATAGATGCTACATGGTAAAGAATAGGTTATACAAGGGAGAAAATAAGAAGCTAGATGGCTGGTGTACAAATTCTTTTCGCTTATCATTAGTCAATTAATGCAGTTAGGACCTGGTTGCACGTTTAACATTTTATAGTTTGGGGACCTGGTTGCATGCGCCAAAGATCATGAACTCTTTTGAGCGTGTTGATAAAGTTTGAATGATCAAAAGTGATATAGGTTTTTCCTATTTGAAAAGCCAGGAAAATTACTTTTTCAAAAATTGTGAATGAATTATCTTTCCCAAAAAGTAAGAATCTAAGAAATAGTTCTCTTAGTCTAACCAAACACAATATTATTTGGCTTTTTTATGCTTTAAAAGTTGTGGATTATTGTTTTCCAAAATGTTACTCTTAATCTTTCACATATTCTACTTTCTGGTGATTTTGAGAATTCATGAACTAAACTCCTCCTAAGCTGAGGGTCGTTACCGAGCAATTGGTAAAATTTGACCACCTAAAATGTGTAGGGATAGAAATAGAGTGAGTTGTGTCGGACCATGGAGCTATTAACATATACTCCATATATTAGATTTTTTTTTTTTATCCATGATCCAATCTGCTCTGCCCATATATATCAGATAAATAGTGATCTATAACATGCTTTGCTCTATATGCATATTATGAGCACAAGATCAGACCTACTCCACCACAACACCTTTTTTTCTTTTTAACTTAATATAGTGAATAAATTGTTATTTTCAAACATTAGCAACTTTCTAAAATTTCTCAAAGATTAGTGTATTTTGCAACTCTTTGAAAAAATTCTAAGGATAAAAATGAAAAAAATAACAGGTGTATGGAGTAAAATAATAGATAAAAAAGTTTAGGGACTTTATTATAAGTTATTAAAACTTGGGAAAAGATCAATTTGGAGCTCTATAATATTGATTGAGATGACAACGGTCGGGGTCGGGCATGGGCCCTGGGGTATACACTTCTTTCTTGTGACCAAGACCCGTAGATTTCTCTTCATCCACAAAATGCTGGATATCCGCCAATGAGCCAAATTTGCCCCTACACCACAAACTACACCATAAACTACAACTAATTCGTAAGTGTGGGTAAGCCAATAAACTAGCTTCAATAGTTACCCTATCAAAATGCTACTTCTAATTAATAAAGGAAAAAAACCAAACCAAACATCCAAATTTTCAGTAAAATGCGGTGATTAACAATCTTATACAAGTAAAAAACAAAGTAAACTACCAAATGTTACAAATAAAAGCCATATATAGTAGCTGTAACATTCAACAATATGGTAAAGTTCATTACTATGAAGCATTGATAAATGTTAATTTTGTGGTCAAACATGTTGACTTTTTGTCAACTTTGACCACAATTTTTTACCTTATCACTCAATTTTTTTGGCCAATTCTTGCTTTGATCCTTCATTTTGTAGGTTGGAGAAGCGGACAAGCAGAACTAAAAACGGGAACGCAAAAGTCAACGGACATTATAACTGTGGCGCCTAGGTGCCAAGAGCGAGGCCTAGGCGCCACAGTATAAAGTCCTCTGCCAAGAAAAGTTCACTTTGGCGCCTAGGCGCCCATCCACCCCCTTTTGGCGCTGCGGCGCTAGACACCATCGAGCTCTGGCGCCAGTCACTCGGGAAAGTGGTCCCCTATCTCAAATTTGAACTCAAGCTTGCTATTGGCCAAGGTTTTCTATCCAAGGGGTTTGGTGAGTGAAAGGGACATCCTAAAGAAAAGAAGAATTTGGAACCTAGCAAGAAAAAGGGGGATCTTCATCATTTTCTTCATCTTCATCTTGGCTTGCTAGAACTAGTTTTGGTTTTTTTTTCCACCATAGTTAGTATTTTCTAGCTTTTCTTAGTTTATTCTTGGTGACCATTAGAGTTAACTTGGAGATTGCTTGGAGTGCTCAAGGAGACTAGCTTGGAGACTTTGGATTCAAGACCTTCTAGCCATCTTGGGTTTACTCTTTCATCTTCCTTGTAGTTCTTCATGGATGTTATTATGTTTACTTTCATGATTATGTTTTATTTAGTTATGGAGTAGTTTTCTTAGCACTTTCTATGGATGTAGCTACTTGGATTGATTATGTTGGATGAATTTATGGTTATGTGATATTGGTTTTCTACTAAATATATGTTTATTCTTTTCTTGAGCTTAATGTTGTGTTAGCTAGTTGATGGCCACAATTAGTTGCACTATAAATTGCATCTAAACTCTTTGAAAAGATTAGAAGCTATTGGACCTAGGAGAAGAATTTAATGGCTATGGACTTGTTGGAAAATTAGTGTAAGTTATTAGGTAAAGGTAAATTGAGCTTTAATGCCTCTTTCTAAACTTGTAATCGGGTGGAAATCCTTATTAAGTTTAAATTAGAGAGATTAATTCTTTCACTTGAAAAAGTAAGAATTTAGTTGAATAACTTTATCAACATACATTGGAAATTAACCCACTCACCTAAGTTCACCAACAAATCAAGACAAGTAGTGAACCCATAGGAAGTGTTCTTTCATGATTTGATAAAAACTACAATTTTTACATTGCATACTTGCATTCTAGGTTAATAGTATTCCATTTAGCTAAGGTTAGTCACTTGTTTAAGTTGCCTACATTTTCATCCAACTTTGGTTGTTTAGCTAAAGTTTACTTTGAGTAGTGGTACTTGGCAATCAATTTAATCAATCTTCGTGGGAACGATACCCACTCACCCCATCTACACGTCTACTGTGCACTTGCTGAATAGTGGTTTCAAAATTTCACAACAAGCATCCTCCATGAACAAGTCTCTTTTGTTACACAATTGTCCTGACAACGACGTCAACTGGTGGAGTGAGTTAATGTGACCATCACTAAATAGTAAATACATGAACTAAGGTTAACAACTTATGAAAAATTTTAGAAATTTTCAGTTTAGCCTAATCTACATTTTGTCTTATATATTTTTAAAAGCCTAAATTTTATCCATTATTTTTTTACACTATGCGTTAACAATTTTCGAGACTCTAATTTAAACTGTCAAGTAATTAACTATGTCTTAGTAATTTCAAATTAACTCTTTGATATTCTTTTCATAGTTAACTTATAATCTCTCAGTCTCAAAACTTTTGCTCTATTTGACTTTTTATTGTATTTTGACTTGAGTTTATTCATATTATTGTTTGTTGCAAAAAAATTAAAAAATATATTTAGAAATTACATGTTTTGATTTATCATTCATATATAAAAATTTTTCATTTATATATTAAAATGTTGAAAACAAAAAATTTTAAATTAATTGCCAAAAATAAATGGAGCAAAAGTTTTGGGACGGAGGAAGTATTTAAAAAATACTAATTTACATTTACAAAGAGAAAAATGCATTTATATAGAAGAAAAATTGATAATTTTATCTATTAATTATAAGAAAAATATTAGAGAGACTGAAATTACTTAAGATGACTATCATATGGTTTAAATTATAATTTCATAAGTTGTTGTTGGACAGTGTTAAAAAACAGAGGACAAAGTGTAGGTTTTAGAAAACAATTGAAGGGTAGCAAAAAATAGGTTATGCCAAACCATAGGATTCCCAAAAACTTATCCATCTTGAATGACAGACTATCTTTTAAATATCACTTTTTTTAACAAAAGATTATTTATTCCGATCAAAAGTGAGTCAAACCGCATATTACAAACCAATAATGACATAAGATTCTTAGGACTAATAAAAGCATAAAACTGGTCAATAAAATATTACTTATTCCTATGACATCAAATGAAAGGAAAAGAATCAGATTAAGCTGAACATTTTATGTAAACCAAAATAAATGTGGAATAGATAACTCATGAATAATTAAAACAAAACCTAAATATAGAATGACCAAAAAGTCAAGACAAACAATAGATGATCCAACTGAAAAAAAAAAGGCGGATCAACCCCTAATAACAAATCAACTAACATAAAGTCTAATATAATGAATATATAAAAGATTTTGGCACCATCAACCAATCAATTATTCAAGAATATCTCATTATTAATACCTGCCAGTTTTCACCTTTTGGCTTCTGCCTGACCCACTACTACTGAAAACAAATCACCCAGACTATCTACTGGAAAGCGTTTGAAGAGCTAGATGGTGCTCTTGTTAATGGTGATAAACAAATTTTGAAAAAGAGAATGAGGAAGAAGAAACAGTGAAAAAACAAAAAAGAGATGATGGTGGTAGACTGGGTGGAACAAAGATAGTAGATCAACCGGCCAAACTTGGAATAGAATTTAACCCTGCCAAAAGCATAGATAAGAATGGAAGAATGTGATGGAGAGAAAACAGGTGAGGAATAGTGACTGGGGTTGCGACTGTCAATTCTACCATAAGACAGAACATTACATCCATATTATCCTTCAATATCTTAATAGAAAATAAATATTATCTTCATCCCATATTTTTTTACAATATTTTATTTTTTTACTTACATTGAACTTGAATTTTTCATATTATTATTTGTTAGAAGTTTTTTTAAAAAAATATATTTAAAAATATAATTTTTTTGTTTATCATTTATATATAAAAATTTTACATTTATATATCAAAGTATTAAAGATTAAAAAAAATCTAGATTAATTGTTATAAATAGTTGATGTTATAAGAAATTGGTATAAAAGAAGGGGAAAAAAGAAAAAAATAAAGTACCATACACCTCCTGCCTCAAAACCATGCGGTCAATATTTGGTGAGTTTTGGTGTAACTTGGGCAAACTTGAGAGAACATATTAATTGCCTTGCAACCTCCAATTTTTCCAACCAACGAGAAGTTGCTATTTGACAAGGTAATTTATGTGTGTGTTTTTTGTCCAATTGACCAAGGAAGTTTTTTTCCTTTGTTTCTTTGTTTATTGGGCAAGTGCTTAACTTCTCATTCTTCTTTACACTAGTTCACATGGAATACAAGTCATAACAATCCAAACCACAAGATTGAGTGGGAGCATGTGGGATTTACCTCCAATCACCCTTCAAGATAACCATTTAACTCAATTGGGTTTCTGTTTTGTAAAGCTACCTTAAAAATGTTTGGCAAATAGGATATATACAAATTTTGATCAAATCAAATGATAGGGATAGGATATATACTAAAGATGTTTTCCATCTATCCACTATAGCACACGCCTCTGTTGTGACAATTGTAGCTCATTGTATGCACCAATATGGATTATAACTGAGTTTTAGATGGATTTAGGGCAACCTACCCCCTATGTAAGAAAAATGAGCACAAGGGTGTGTTTACCAAAAGGCTAATTTTCACAAAAATAAACTAAATAGGTATTTGTAATTATTACCCTATTTGTTCGTTCATTTTTCTTTTCTTTTCTTTTTGTTTTTGTCATCTAGAAATATATGTATAAGTGTATAAGGTTGAATATACGAGAAAAGAGATGTCTGTTTTTTTTTACCCAAAAGACCACCAAACTAACATGTGCGGTATTTAGGAGGAAGATCACCAAACTAACATATTTAGTATTCAAAGAGAAAAGCGGCAGAGGCGAGGTTCGAACTCTCTAATGCCTAAGTTATTTTGTCAAGCTACTGGGACTATTTGTTCATCTTTAATTATATAGGATTATAAATTTTACAAATAATATACCATTGAGCCAACCTGATCGTGTGTCTGATAAATGTAAGAATAGGAAAACCATTTTATATTGAATTGGATTTTATTTCCAAATCCAGATGTGTGCCCTAACTTCCATAGGCCAAAAAGAATTTAGAACACCATTTCACTAAGCTTTTATCGCTACCACAAAATGATGTAACATGAACAAAACACAATGCCTATACTCGAAAGGAGATTGTAACTGCTCGATTGAGCTTTTCACACACTAAGACTTGTGCTTGAATACAGTTTGCCCTGTCCATACTGTCCATTACCCCATTAAACATGGATTAAAATGGACATTTCCAAAGTTTATGCATGCAATTGAAACAAATAATATACCTTTGGACAAATATGCACTTTAGCCATTTTGTAAACGGATGAAAGTAAATGGCTTAAATGCGCATTTAGTACCATAAAGTTGGCTAACTCTAATGAGTTAATCCTTAAAGTTTGACTTCATAGATACTTAGTTCTTTAACTTTAAAAAATGTAGTGAGTCAGTCCTTGGATGGATGGAATGTGGATGCCATTACTTTTCGAGCTAATGTGAAGTGGGGCATTGGTGGGGCTAGATCGAGGTGGAAAAGGTGGGAAGGATGCTGTTTACAAAGTTCGCTGGAAGGACTCCAGCCAACTTTGACACTGCTATCAACGAAAGCAAATCAAAATATTATCTTATGTAGAAAAAGAGTCTTTAGCCTCATCCTCATCCATTTAAGCCTTTAACTTACTAGTTGTATGATTTTGCTCTGGATGTTCTAGCTTTGTACTATAAAGAGCATGATAATCATGCTCTGAATGAAGGGCAATAATTTATTTCTATATAAAATCAGCATGTTGTTACCACCAAAATGGGCCACGATACTACCCCTCAAATTTCTACTCTAGAGAGGCTTTGGAGGGGATTCCAAGGGTTCTTTCTTTTCTATTTGTTGAAATTCTACAAGATTTACACATTGCAAAAAAATAAAAATAAAAATCAACAAAATTTGTATAATATCATACTTGCAGCAGTCAGAAGGATAAATGAACTCAATGTTGCAATTGAAAAGAGTACTAGATCCCTAAAGAAATAGCAAAAAAAGACAATAAAAAAGGATGTTAGTCTCAAAAGAGGATGATGATCATACACTATTCATTTGGTTTTGTGCAAAAAATAGAGTATAATGTGAAATTCTAGAGAATTTAAGGCTTCGCGGATTATTACAATCAGAGCCAAAATGGTTGAATGAAATTTCCCAATCGATATTATCCTTGGAGATGGTCAAAAGTTCAATGTCTCATCATCTTCAAATGCAACGACCACCATTGATTTCAAAGGTATTATGGTTGGAATCAAGCCTACTATGGTGGTGGCATCGTTTTCTAGTAGAGGGTCAAATAGGATTAACCCAAATATTTTGATGCCGGATTTGATCACTCAGAGCTGCTTCTGCCTTTGATTTCTTCTCCAATGCCCAGTCGAGGTTGCCAATGAATCGGACATGATAGATTGCCATTGCATCCTTCCTACTGCTGTCGAATTGAAGTTCCTACTTCAAAGGATTTCACATCCCTAATCCCTTGACCAATCAATTGTACAGACCACCACCATCGCCCTTTATCCACCCCACCTCCTCCCAAATGGCATCATAGTCATGTGACAGTTTAAGGGACTATGTTGCACACACTTTCAAACTTTCGAGACTAAGTTGCATATTTACCTAACCTAGAGGACTAAATTGTGATGATTCAATCTTTAAGGACTAGCTCCTGAAAGTGTGAAAAATTAAGGGGTCGAATGTGCATTTACTCCAAAGTAAATGAAATTGCAAAGCTGCCCAATTTTCAGCGGGGCCCTCTGGCCCCACAAACGGAAACCCATCGTTCAATGATCGAGCCCCAGGATCCCAAACGGTTCAGCCCCAAAAACAAATCGCAGTCGCCTAGGAATTGAAATTGCCAACTCGGAAAAGAGAAATTTAAAAAAATACCTCCTTTAGAAGAAATTAAGGAAAAACAAAAACAAGAAAGAACTTGACATAACAAGAGAAAAAGAAAAATAGAGGCCAGTCTCGAATCAAAATTAATATTCAAAACACGCGGGCAAGGCAAGGGCAAGGTCGCAATAAATCGGGGAAAATGTTTTAAAGACATCATCTTTGAAACGAACAAAAAAACACATCCTGGTTCAATAAAAACAAAAGTAAAAAGGGGATCTATTTTTGTTTTGTAAAAAAAAAACATGGAATTCGGAATTGGACTGAGCCAAGAAGACTATTGTTGTTGTTGTTCTGTTCCTGATTTCTCCTTTTCCCATTTTGCTTTTCTTTTGCTACTTCTACAATTTTTATTCTTATTCGAATTACGATTCTTCTTAGTAGGAGTATTTATTTCTATCTCATTGTTCTTCGGTAATTCTCCGCCTGTCTATTTCTTGACTTTCACGATATTTCGTTGTGGGTGGGCAAAAAAAAGTGATCTTGATTATCGGCGAATAGTAATATTAATTAAAGGTTGAGGCTTCCGTGTTTGGAACCCTAGATTTCTCGATCTGATTTCGATCTCTAAGTTTCTTCGTCTTCTTCCATGGAGCCGGGCTCTGAGGGAGAGAACAATCCTGGAAAAACCGGCAGTGCTACGCCCAAAACAATGAACAGCTCCGGCGAAGGTCTCATCAAGCCCAAGCGCCAGATGAAGACGCCGTTTCAACTCGAAACCCTAGAGAAAGCTTATGCTTGTATGTCTTTCCTTTCCAGGTTCATGTTGAAGTTCTGTTCTTCTTTGTTCTGGGTTTCTCACTTTTGTGGGGGACATTTTTTTTTGTGCAGCGGAGACATACCCATCTGAGGCCACGCGAGCGGAATTGTCTGAGAAATTGGGGCTTTCAGATCGGCAGTTACAGATGTGGTTTTGTCACCGGAGGTTGAAGGACAAGAAGGAGACTCCGGCTAAAAAACCGCGAAAAGGCGCTGCTCTACCGTCGGAGTCTCCGGTCCCTGAACCAGATTACGGTTCAGGGTCCGGTTCAGGGTCGAGCCCTTACACAGAACAAAGGAAAGCTGTGGCGGGGACGTCTCGGGCTGTGGTGGAGGAGGTGCCGACGGTGAGGAGGTATTATGAGTCTCAGCAGTCGATAATGGAGCTGAGGGCAATTGCTTGTGTGGAGGCTCAATTGGGGGAGCCTCTGAGGGAAGATGGTCCTATTCTGGGGATGGAGTTTGATCCATTGCCGCCCGATGCATTCGGGGCGCCTATAGGTATACTTAACATGAATATGTGGTACTTGTTTTAGATGTTTTGTGGCTTCAATGGACTTGGTTTGTACTAGTATAAGGAACGAATAAGCACAATAACCCCTGCATTCATTGTAAGTGGATGATGTCTGGAGAATTCATACTCTATTAAGATAATTTTTTAGTCATTTAAGCATGTTATAGAACCGTGGTTTTTAAGGTTACCTTGTTTGGCCTTTGAGCTATCCTCTGAGGACAGTAACCTGTTTAATACAGTCGTCTTAATTGGTTTCTGCTGAATGCAATTCATAATGTGTGCCTTCATCATCATCATTAAATTGTGCTCTTTCATTTACTAAGTTTTCTTCTTCTCATGTGAAGCAGTTCCAGAGCCGCAGAAGAGGTCTGGCCATCCTTATGAAGGCAAAGGATATGAACGGCATGATCCCCGCTCCAGCAAAGTTGGTTTCTCCATCTCTGATTGAGTATATGTTTCATGTTTCATTTTTCATGTTTCATGTGAATCTACTTCGACACGCATGGAGGTTTGTGAATGCTTGTATTAAATTGAGATGACAAAGTTTGTTTTGTTTTATGGCTCCAAAACAAATGTATGTTGCTCATCTTCCGTTCCTAATGTTGTGGTTTTTCTGTTTCTTTCTGGATCTTATTTGTTTGTGACCTTATACTATGATTTTGAAGATACCATAGAAATTAATGTGGTTTTAATTTTTTGCTATGAAAAAAAGTGGATCTAGTGTCAATTTCTTTTCCCTGTTTCATTACTAGATGGAAAACTGAGTCACATTTTGTGCCTCTCTATGAGCTTGTTGTATGATGAACTTTTATGTTGATATCATATGTTTGTGAATTTGTCAAGTATAGAGGAACATTTATCCAAAGTCATTTGACTTATTCAATTTGTTCTTTTAGGCAGCTGCCAGGGGTTTCCATGAGTATCCTTTTCTTCCAGAACATTCTAACATTAGATCTGACACTTATGGGAAGTTTACTCCATCACATTTTCATGATTTACATCTTGATGGTCCAAGAGGTAGAACAACACCATTTATGCATGGAGATGAACCTTTGCCCGTGATTCATGGTTTTCAAGGTCATGGATCACGGGTTCGCCTTTTACCTATGCAAGAAAAGCCAGCGCATCTTTCATCTCCACAGGTGGGTGAACATTCGCATGCCGAACAAGAGCCCTTTGCTAACAATAGAATAACTTCTCAGGCTATTGGCCATTCTATCTTGGGTTCTGAAAATGCTTACATTTTATCTGATGGGAAAATCATACCTAATGATGCTGAGGTGAGAATGGAGAGGAAACGCAAGGTATCAAGTGCCCTGAGAATAATTCCTCAATATTTTTTTCCTGATTCTTTTCAAGTTTGTGATTTTACATATCTTGTCTTCTAGGTTGATGAAAGCAGAATTGCGAGGGAAGTTGAAGCACATGAAAGTCGGATCCGTAAAGAGCTTGAGAAACTGGATAATCGAAGAAGAAAGGTGTTATTTTTGAACCTTTTCATTAATGATTTGATCTCTTTCTTCGGGGCACTTTATTTTCTTGTCCTATCCAAACTATGGTTGAAGATTATCTTTTATCTGCTGACATTACAATTTTTTGTGTTGTTAAGAGTGAAGAAAGAATGAGGAAAGAAATGGAAAGGCATGAGCGTGAGCGTAGGAAAGAAGAAGAGAAGTTGTTGCGTGAAAAACAAAGAGAAGAAGAGAGGTCACAACGTGAACAGAGACGTGAGCTTGAAAGAAGGGAAAAGTTTTTGCAGAAAGAATACCTTAGGGTAAGTCTTTATGTTCAGTTATTTATTGTAAACTGAAAGGAGCAGGAGCTCTTATCGTGAATGCTTCTGTAGGAAAAACTAAAATCAACTTCCTGGAAAAAAGAGCTAGTTTTCTCGTTCTCCTCCTTTCATTGTCTATTGTTTTATATCTGTTTTAAATTTTTTATTTTTTTCATTTTTAAATTTTAAATTTTAAATTTTAAATTTTTTAAAGGCTGAGAAGAGAAGGGTAAAAGAGGAGCTTCGTAGAGAGAAAGAAGCAGAGAAGCGCAGGCTTGCTATGGAGAAGGCAACTGCACGCCGAATTGCGAAAGAATCCATGGATCTTATTGAAGATGAACAGCTGGAACTCATGGAATTGGCTGCTGCAAACAAAGGATTACCCTCAATTATACATCTTGATCATGACACATTGCAAAATCTCGACTCATTCAGAGGTAAATGTCAGTTGATACATCTTTTCTTGTTTACCAATTAACGGAATGGTTGATGTTTGTTTTGGGATGCACTCTATATTTCTGTGATTCTGGTCAATTAAACACAAGATTTATTTTCAGATTCTTTGAGAAAGTTCCCTCCTAAATCTGTGTGGCTGAAAAGACCATTTGCCATTCAACCTTGGAGTGATTCAGATGAGAATGTTGGCAATTTATTGATGGTACCAAAGCTTACCATTTTAATTTTCGTTATTTCATTTATTTTAGGGTCCTAGTTTGAATTAGTTACTGAAAATTATTCCTTCATGCAAGCTCAAACTTTGAATGCCAACAGCCATTCTCTTGTAAGAAAATACTTTATGTTTTTGTTCTGCAAGCCTATCTAAGTTTTTTTCATTTTATTTAGTGGCTTTTGTTTGGTCCAGTAGGTTTAATTACTTGTGCTAATAAAGGTATTTTGTTTTTTCAAAAGCAAGTAACTATGCCTATCTGGCAAGTGCCATAAATCTATTGATGCTCTTGATAAGGCTTTCACTTATGTGGTCTTCCATTTCAGGTCTGGAGGTTTTTGATTACTTTCACTGATGTTCTTGGGTTATGGCCCTTTACACTTGATGAGTTCATCCAAGCCTTTCATGATTATGTACGTTCACGTGGACTGTTAGTCTAATTTGCGTTTTCACTGTCAACATCATTCTTACATTTCTCAGTGATATCAGGATTCAAGGCTTTTAGGAGAAATACATGTTGCACTTCTGAGATCAATAATAAAAGATATTGAAGATGTTGCTAGGACTCCATCAACTGGACTTGGGATGAACCAGTATTGTACTGCTAATCCAGAAGGCGGACATCCACAGATTGTTGAAGGGGTATCCATGCCTTATAAGACTGTGTAGCAGTAATTGTTTGCCATGATATTTAAACTTCATTGATGCTGAATATTTCTTTTTGTATTTGATTTATGGCTCAGGCATATAGCTGGGGCTTCGATATTCGCAATTGGCAACAGCACTTGAATCCATTAACATGGCCAGAAATATTCCGACAACTAGCAATATCGGCAGGGTTGGGACCAAAGCTGAGGAAAAGAACTGCAATGTGGAAACAGTTGGGTGATAATGATGAGGTACTTTCATTCCTCTGATTTTTTATTTATACAAATTCCTTTTATAAATATGTGAACTGGGGAATTGTGAGTAGTGGCATATATGATAGATTGAGGTCGATGTAGTTGTTGAGTGATGGATATTCTCTTTAGATTGACTTTTTAGATGTAGTTATTAGAGTACTTTGATGTGGTGGAAATGTGACTCGATTAGTTTATTGGTACTAACTGGACCCCTCGTTAATGTTTGCATGTCTATTTTGTTCAGGCTGACACATTCCTTAGTAAAAATCTGTGCTTAAGATTATGGGTATCATGCTTATTCTGCAGGGTAAAGGTTGTCAAGAAGTCGTTTCTACTTTGCGCAGCGGTTCAGCTGCTGAAAATGCATTTGCTTTGATGCGGGAAAAAGGTCTATTGCTTCCAAGGAGATCGAGACATCGTTTGACTCCAGGAACTGTAAAATTTGCAGCTTTCCATGTCCTTTCACTGGAGGGTAGCAAAGGATTAACAGTGTTGGAGCTGGCAGATAAGATTCAGGTGAGTCAGCTGTAGCTTGCTGTTCAATTTTCCCCCTTATTTTCTTTCCCCTTTTTTCTTTCATGGGCATTTATATGATGTTCCTTCTCCTTGATAGAAATCTGGGCTACGTGACTTGACAACTAGCAAGACACCAGAGGCTTCTATTTCTGTTGCTTTGACAAGGGATACAAAGCTTTTTGAAAGAATAGCTCCGTCAACATATTGTGTAAGAGCTCCTTATAGGAAGGATCCAGTGGATGCTGAGGCCATACTTGCAACTGCCAGGAAAAAGATTCAGACATTTGAGAATGGATTTTTGTGTGAAGATGCTGAAGAAGTTGAAAGAGATGAGCTTGAGAGAGCTGATATTGAAAGAGATGAAGATTCTGAATGTGATATCGACGAGGACCCTGAAATTGATGACATATCAACTCCATCAAATGTTAACAAAAATACAGATCATTATGAGGAGGAAGCAAATAATTCCTTAGTAATTCCAAAAGAGAAAATCTCTCCTGATGCTGTACTAAATATACAGGATCATTTTGAGAAGGATTTTCCATCAGTTCCTTCAAATAGTGCCAAAGATAACTTTGAAAAGGGTTTTCCTCCATTACCTTTAGATAATTCCAAAGATGCTAAAGTCACAGTAAGCAATGGGCAATATACTTCCTGCACAGATATCGTAGAAAGTCACCTTGATGAACAAGACATTGAAATTGATGAAAGCAAGTCGGGCGAGTCATGGGTTCAAGGAATCTCAGAGGGAGACTATTCTCATCTCAGTGTTGAGGAACGTCTTAATGCTCTTGTTGCCTTAATCAGTATTGCAAATGAGGGGAATTCTGTTCGTGCTGTGCTTGAGGTTAGTCTTCCTCTTCAGATTTGTCTTTTTTCTATTGCTATTTGCTTCCCCTGTTTATAATTTAACCTTGTTGACTCAACAGGATCGTCTAGAAGCTGCAAATGCTCTTAAAAAACAAATGTGGGCCGAGGCTCAACTAGATAGGAGTCGCATAAAAGAGGAGTATATGACTAAAGTAGATTTTCCGTCTTTTACGGGAGTCAAAGCTGAGGCTCAGCTTGGTAATTCTGTATTTGATGGAAACCGAAGCCCCCAACCAATTCCTGACAACAGGAATGTGGAAGCATCTGCAGAAATTCTTGAAGATCATAATCTGTCACTTGGTGCTCAAGCTGTCCAAATTGACCAAAGCAGTTATAATGCTGAGAGGACTCTGGCACTTCAAGAGCCCTGTATGGGTCAGGAAAGTTATCCATCTCAACAGCATGGATATGCTTCAAAACGTTCGCGCTCACAGTTGAAATCATATATTGCCCATAAAGCAGAAGATTTGTATGCATACAAATCCTTGCCTCTGGGACAAGATCGCAGACGTAATAGATATTGGCAGTTTGTTGCTTGTGTATCAAAAAATGATCCTTCTTCAGGAAGGATATTTGTTGAACTGCATGATGGGCTTTGGAGGTTGATTGATACAGAAGAGGTGTTTCTTCAGAACTCATAAAAGATTTGAATAAATTGCTTCAAATAATATGTTGCACGGTGCAACATACTAACATGCATTTAATAACTTATCATTCTGCAGGACTTTGATGCTCTCTTGGGATCACTTGATGCACGTGGGATCAGGGAATCTCATTTAAGGATAATGCTGCAAAGCATTGAAAAATCATTCAAAGAGAATGTTAGAAGACGAAGCCAAAGCAGCAGTGGAAATGATGGTTTAGGACTGGATTGTAATCCTGATTACGCCTCCAATATTGACAGCCCCAGCAGTACTGTGAGTGGATTGCACTCTGATGTTTCAGAGGTTTCATCTTGTTTCAAAGTCGAGCTTGGGAGAAATGAAAAGGAGAAGCAATCAGCCCTGAAGAGGCATGAAGAATTTGGGAAGTGGATATGGGGAGGATGCTGCAACTCATCAGTGTTACAGGCCTTGCAATATGGCAAGAAGCGTTCCACACAGCTTTTGGCTGTTTGTGACACATGTCGTGATTCTTACCTAGCTGAAGATGCCCACTGTAGTTGTTGTCACCAGACCTTCAGCACATTTGACAGGAGTATAAATTTACTGGAGCATGAGATTCACTGCAAAGGGAGCAGGAAAATGGAGAGCAGAGATGTGCATATCTCGTATTCTTCTCTTCCTCCAGGAATCAGATTGCTGAAGGTCTTGTGCGCTCTAATTGAGGTAACATAACTGGAAGCTAACCAACAAATTGGAATTTACTTCTATCTTTTTATCGTTGTTATATTTCTAAATCATATAAAACTGTTTATTGCAGGTAGCTGTTCCTCCAGAAGCGCTCGAGAAATTCTGGACAGAAAGTCATCGAAAGAACTGGGCAATGAGATTGAATGCACCTTCATCTGCTAGAGAAATCTTACAGGTACCACTTGCCCTTGTTCATTTTTCTTTATGATGTGAACTAACCTTATTACTTGAGGAATAATTTTGTGATTCTTCAGTTGTCCAAGTTCTCTGTATGAATTCCAGTTACTGATATTTGACTGTGCTACAGATATGGACTCATTTTGAAGGTGCTATAAAGCAAGACTGTCTGGCATCGACCTTCGAGACAACAAAGGAGTTATTAGGCTCAGGTTCTCAGGGAGGAAGTAATTCTCTTGATTTTGGATCTGTCCCTGTACTTCCTTGGATACCTCAGACCACTGCAGCTGTGGGTTTGAGGGTTTTGGAGCTTGATTCGTCCATCATGTATGTGAAGCAGGAGAAAGTGGAGACTGCAGGAAACAAGGAAGCTAGAGCTTCTATAGTGAGTTCTTGCGGTTTTCTCTTTTGCTGCATATTTGTGTGTCTAATAAACTGCAAAGAACTGTCTTCACAACAGTTTATGTTCTATTGACCACTTCATAGCTGTATGCTTCAGTTTTGTTCTTGAATATAGGTCAGTTGCTTGTCAGTTACTGCCATGGCTTTAGTTTTATGGGAAACGCCTAAGCTAATCTTCTTTTCTTCTTGCAGAAGCTTTCCTCAAGTTCGTCTCCTCTTATTAAAAGTAAAGAGGTTGAAATGAGAGAATTTGATCAGAATGAGCCCGTTAAAGAAGAGAACTTCTCTGACCCAATTGGTAGGCGTAGCAGTAATAAACGAGGAAGAGCAATTCGTAATCAGGGATCTGGGAGAAAGGTGCAGAGAAGACCTACTGGGTTGAAAAGTGATACCCGAAGGCTGAGTACTAGAGATAACAATGACTTGAGTCTCCAGCTTAGACAGCAAGGGCAAAGAACGAATGGTCATGGTTCTGGGCGGGGTCGTCGAACAGTCAGAAAGAGATCAGAGAGGCAAGCTGCACCCGAAATAACACTGGTTGCCCGTGTGGCTAATGTGGCAAAGCCTAAAAACAATATGCAGTCACTGAGACTGATGGATGATGAATGGAGTGGTGAGAAACTTAGGATGATTAATAAGGAGAGTCCAGATGAGAGCAACAGCATAGAGGTTGAATCTGATGAAAACGAGCAAGGTGAGGAGTTTGAGCGTGAAAACTGGGAAGTAGGATTCAATGGTGCCTCTAGTGGCTTTAGAGATCCAATGGAAGTTAGTGAGGAAGATGATGAAGCTTCAGGTTATGATAATGATATTCGACCAGTGGTAGGTGAAGATTCGGAAGGAGACCTAGAGATGAGTGAAGGGTCAGATGGTCCTGGAAATAGAGCAGGGAATGATGAAGACTCGGACGCATTGTCAGAAGAATACAGTGATTGAAGTGGCTTGGCTGGGACTTTTGTGATTCATGATTTGTAGGATGCATTGCAGGTCTAACTCAGAGGTTACTTGCAGCTTCAAGCTCGTCGAAATGGAGGGGCTTACCTGAGTTCCATCCCCGCATAGAAGATTGTCGGGGAGACACGGCTAGACACAGGAGGGTCTGTAATCTGTATTGCTGTGATATGAATCTGATAATTCCATGCCGGTTCCAGAGGCGACCATTTTCTGGTCTTTTTGATCCTCCATGAGTTGTATTATGTGACGACTGATATAAAGTGGCAGTATAGTTCAAGCAATTGACAAATTTTAACAGTTATCTCATCCTCATTATGTATGTAGTCAACGAATATTATTATTTGAGATTATTTGGTATGGCGTTTCTAGAAACCCGTCATGTAAATATTAAGCGAAAAACAACTCAATCGTGTGTAAAAATTTGTTAGGTTCTCGAAAACTTTTGACGTGTTTATGTTAATTAGTTTTAACGTGTTTTATGTTAAATAGGTTTGCAACTAATTAACAAAATCATATTTCATTGAAAAACACTACTATATTCAACAGGAATTCAGAAAGCTTCTTAAAGATCGGTTTCATGTATCAAAATTACCAGGTTAAAGAATATATGGTTAATTACAATTTTTAAGCTGAGATTTAGGTGAAATTATATTTTATGCCCTATTGTTTAAAAAATATACACTTTACTTTCTGCATTTTTAATATAATTTAACAGTAACTTTTAAAATCTTAATTTAAATTGTATAGTTGTCATTTTCAAGTAATTTCAATTTGTATAGTATTTTTTTTAATAATTAATTGACATTTCAAAAATACTGTTTTAAAAAATGAAAAAAATACAAAAAAAATTTGATAATATAAAATATAAAAAAAATACTATACGGATTAAAATTACTGAAAAATGGTTACCGTAATGTCTAAATTTATATTTCAAAGGTTATCGTCGTATTGTATTAAAAAAGCAAAGGGCAAAGTGTATAATATAAAATAAGAGGGGGTAAAGTGTAATTTTATCTTAATCTCAGGGGGTAAATTGCAATTATCCCAAGAACAAAATTTCTAACCTTTTTCTTATTTCGATTCAAAGTTACTGAATTCCTATTAAGTTTTTAAATTTTAGCCTTTTCGTCTAGGTAATCAATATATAATGGCTAGGAGATATTCATATGTGAGGAAAGGTGAGATTGTATGCTTTTTCGGGATCCGAAATATACACAAACCTATATTAGGGCATTATATGGTAGAATAGGGAGGTTGAGGCTCGAACCCCTGACCTCCCTTGATAAGATGTGTGCCCAAACTCAAACCGACCTCACCAAAGTGAGACAAATTGGATGACAAGGCCGCATCTTAGATGACCACTCCAAGAATTGGAAGAGAAGGTTGATAGATGGCGAACTAGAAATCCGTACACAAAAAAAAGCTCTAAAATATGGTTGTTAATTACCAATGGTTTGGGGGGGGGGGGGGGGGGGGGGGAAATAATTGTGAAACATCACTATTTTCTCTAGGCCCTTTTATAATGCCAAAGTAATCGAACTACCACAATATGCGTAGCAAGTTATGAGCTGTTAGATTAGGAGGAGTAAGCGTAGCCCTTGGATGGTGAATTGATGTTAAACGTAGCTATTGGATGGTGAATCGATATTTCACCAGCAACTTGCACCTCTCGTGTCTTGTTTTAGCAGTGATAACAAGTTTTTTTTTTTTAAATGAAAGTTACCACTCCAAATCAAAGAAGTAATCAAATTCTAGGTGAAAATTTGATGTGAGAACTTGAAGGAATTCTAAAAGGAGATTAAATCGAAAGAGAGTGGAGAGTGGCAACATTATTGGAGTGTAAGGTGAAATGACATTGTCCAAAGGCATTGAAACAAGCATCAAAACAATGATGAAGAGTAAGGGGACAAAATCAGAATTAGCCTTAAAGTAAGTTACTTTTATGTCTATATAGTATAAATATTATGGGTTTGGAAGGAATTGATAGATTTGTGTTCAGTGTAGGGGTTTGTGTTGTGAAATTAAGGTTCCAGGTTAGGTGTTGTGTGGGCTGAATCGCTTTTTGTCATGTTAACGACGTCTTAAAGTAGCTGTAAACACCCCTAATTGGTGGATTTTGTTTTTTCCCTGGCGGTTTTGCATTCTGATATAAAATTGAGGTTTAGTGCCAGATAAGTTATAAGACTTATGGAATTGCGTATTCTTCGTTGGAAAAAGCAATTATAAAAAGGAAAAAGCAATGATGTATGATTAACTTCTTTTTTTTTTTTAAGAATAGTCACTTTTGTTTTGGGTTTGATCGCTTTTTTTTAGTACAATTGCAGTTATTGTGTATGCCTATAAAATTTATAGTATTGTTATTTTACTTGTTACAGTTAGGAAAAAGTTATTATGTTGTATAGTGGCCACTAGAAAGATGTTATAATTATCAGTGAATATGGTGGTGTTGGTTTTTCTAATACGTTCATGTATATTATCATTGTTAGAATATGTAGCAGGAAAAACATTTATGTTTTAGGAAAAGACACCAGATTTCATTGCATTGTGTATATTTTTATCAGCAACTCAAGAAATGACAACCATATAAGGAATAACTTTATGCTAGTTCAAACAGTGATGACATTAAAGGAAAAGCATTATGATTGTTCAAAAAGTGATTATACTAAAGAAACAACATGGTTCACATTCTGGCTTTGATTGTGAACCCCAAAATTTTATGGTTCACTATTTTTTGGGGGGGGGGTGTTTGTGCGGTTTACATTCAGACCAACAAATATGAACAACTTATTTTGTGGTTCGTTTTCAAGGATATTATGGTTCACATTGAAGAGCCACAATGTCAATCGTTTATACCCCCACATGTGACTTACTTATTTTGTGGTTCACTTTTGGGGATCGTATGGTTCACATTGAGGGGCTGGAATGTGAACTACACACCCTTGAAATGTGAACCACTTATTTTGTGGTTCACTTTTGATGGTCTTGTGGTTCATATTTAGGGGTTAGAATGTGAACCACACACTCCATAATGTGAACAGTTTAGTTTGTAGTTCACTTTCAGTGGTCTTACACTTCACATTAAGGGGCCTGAATGTAAATCGTAGATCCCTACAATGTGAACCGCTTATTTTGTAGTTCAATTTCAGGTGTCTTATGGTTCACATATTGGGCCCTCAATGTGAATTGTTTATTTTGTGGTTCACTTTCGGGTGCCTTGCGGTTTACATTTAGGTGCCAGAATGTGAATTGCTGATTTTGTAGTTCACTTTTGGGGGTATTGCGATTCACATTAAGGGGTATAAATGTGAACCACAAAACCCCATAATCTCTTCAGGCTTGGGACCTTCACTTAATATTTTCTTTAAGCTATGTCTTTGGTTATGCTAAATCTTTAAGCCTTACCTCTAAACCCAAATTTCTACACCAACTCTACCCATCACCACCATAACGTTCTTAACTTTCATCTTAACAATTTTCATCTTCCCTACTTTTTATTGCTCACCACCGCTGCCATAACTTCTCATTCACCTTTCCTAAATCGATTATCTTACAGCCGTTCATCTGCAATCAATGGTAGAGGGCGACCCATCCCTTTTCTTGAAGGACTTAGCTTGCGATTTGAAGCTTGCAATGATCAAAAGGGTTTCTCCCAACAAGCCATTCCGGCCAGCAAGGATGATTTACCTAAATCCAGAGTTACATGTCTCTCACCATTCACACTTGGTAAGTTTGATTGAGAACTTTTTACCCACTAGATTAATGTCCAATATTTAGCAAAGAATGGGGTTATTGATGACTTTGCCAGGGCTGTCGATGAATTTGCCGTTGAAACAGTGTACAAAATTCCAGAAAAGCATTAGGACAAGAAAAAAAAAAGGCGATAGCATTTAAGAAAAGCGATTGTCTAGCTGAAAAGCCGATACAAATTTATTGTTTTTTTGAACTAACCGTCACCTTTATTATATGGTGTCAATTTTCCTTATAGAACTATTGCCTTTTTTCATCTTTTTTTTGAATGAGGGAACTACAAATTATTACTATGTCCTAATTATGTCCTTTGATGTATGTAGCATCGACTTAGTTCATATCGTGGACATGGAAGTGTGAAACCGCTCTTGAAGTGGTTTACTGAGTTTTAAAAAATGGTGAAAGAAATGATTAGAGGATGGGCATGTTTCAGGCAGTAAAACTTTGAAGTCCAACTGCTGCGATAAACACTTATTTTGGGCACATAGTTACTTTTTGTGGGATACCACCCCTACATTTCACTTACCAACTTTCGGTGAGCTGACCATGACATTTGTTGATTTTGCTGCAATCACCGGCCTGCATTACAATGGGTCCAGGATACATGTAGAAGTAGACATATGCAAAGGTGCATTTCGCCTAAAAAAACTAGTGGGTGAGCTTTACGATAGTTCAAAGCAACTATAGAGCTTACCGCACAAATACTATGGATAGGGAAAAGCATTTAGTCTGTGTTTTCCTAGCCACCTTTCTTGGAACAATCATATTTTGAGACATAAGCACCTGTAGCTATTACACATGGTGGATCTCAATTGTAGTAGACATCTCCCGACTGCATACATACAGCTAGGGAGTGCATCGCTTCCCAAAGCTCTTAAAATTACTGAGTACCTCAATCTCACGTAATCTTCCTAATGCTATATTAACTTGTCTTACAAATTCATATAACTTAAGTTTGCTTCCAAGGAACCTTTTCTAATAAGAGTGCATCTTTTCCAATCTTTGGTTATTACCTTGTAAAAAATATTGCCTCAAATGCATAATTGCCTACATTTCACACCTCTCATATATTTCTTGCACCCACTTATTGTCTTTTAACTTGAACATGACAACTATATTTACCCATTGCTTCTCAAACTCCTCCACATTGTCCATACCATTCATCATCCTTATGAAATGATTTCCATTAACCTTCACATTCTCCTTACAATTGCCTTGTAAGTGCCAAGTGCATAAGCAGTGTTTTGCATATGGAAACACTCTTTTGATAGCGAGCGCATTGCCTTGTTATTATCAGTAATAATTGATCCAGGTGCCTTTCTCCCCATGCAATCTTATAACCTTTCTAACAGCCATACAAAACCTCTCTCATAGTAATCGAACACAAGCGCATATCCAAAAATAGTGGTATTATGGTGTTGGTTCACTGCAATAAAACATAACGTTTGACATTTTATATTTATTCATATTGAATGTCGCATCAAATCCGACAACATCACCAAAGCATGCATAGTCCATGCGCATTGCATTATCAACCTAAAATATATACTTTAACCTATTTTCTTGACAATTGCATATCAACAATAAAACTCAAGGTCTCGACTTGCATGACAGGTTAGATATGCAATTCAGTCTCTTCATCACTATCTAAAATTTACTCCTTCCTACCGCTATCAACATAGTTGTACAGATTTTTTGTAATAAACCCACATTCCTATAACCTCCAACAACCTGGGTCATGTAATTCGTAATCTGACTTGTCTTCACATCAACCTTTTTTTGTGACAAACACCCTAATGCTATGAACGCTTGTTCACTAACCTAATGCTAAAATATAAATGCCCCAAAAATGTTTTTTCTCACACTTATATCACTTTTCCTGAACTCTAAACACATTTTCCTAATCAAATATCGCATTTTCATAACAAAAGTGCCAAAACCTAGAATGCCTATTTATTAAATATATCAATTTTTACATTTTTAATTTCCTTTTCTTTGTGACAAAATGCTCTTTGCTTTTATGTTACTGTAATCACTTTTATCTTACTAAACTCACTTGTTCAGCTTGTTCATTGCCTTTATAGGAACTATAGCGCTAACTTTTCATCATTTATCTTTTACTCATAAATGCAAAATCTCATTCCTAAAATATGAGACTTGGTAAAAAAACAAAAAAGAAAAGATTTAGTACTACAAAATGCGATTTAGGTAGCAAAACGGCTATTATGTCTAAGAAAGAGTGTTTCTGTCTTTTGCTCTTTTAATCACCTTCCCAAACATCTCACAAAAACATTACATAAATAAATTAAAAACTCAAAACATCACAACTGACTTAGATCTATTCCAAACACTTTCACCCTTGATGATTCACATATGGCTTAACTTTTATTCTCTTCTCATAATAATGTCATTAATCTTCTATAGAGTTGATAACTATGGTAAGAATATGAACAAAATCTAAACCTTCTAAACTCCTTCCAAACTTCCTCACATGCTTCCATCTACCATCATTGGTTGCATTAACTTACTCCCACCAATAGATATAACTATGATTTCTACATTAACTCACTTCCCCACATTAACTCAAATTCCTCACATTAACTTTCATTACTTTTTACCTTCCAGCCACCCTTTTTTTTATTATTATGCCCTACTTTTTCTCCTCAAACTCTTTAATGCCATTATTTTACTTCTATCTAAATTATTTAACAATAATATGCAAAAAATATATTTTACAGAATTATTTACCTTATAATATATCTTTTTACTCCTTATTCAGTTTATTTACAAAGTTAAAATTAGCTTTTAACTACTCACCTTAAAAAAAATCTTTATAAATTTGTGCCATTTTTTGCTCCAACGGCTTTGGTAACTTGTTGCAGCAGCATTATAGAATCTCCCTTTTTCTTTACAATTTTATGTTCTCTATCTTTACTTGCCTGAACTCTCTTTAGGTGTTTCTAAAGAACCAAGTCTGCATGCACACCGCTACCCAACTGACCCCATATCCTATTGTCTTTTAGCCACTAGCCAAAGAACCATGACATAACTACAGGTCTAACTTCATTACTTAATTCATCCACTTAAATCTATTATGCAAGAACTACACTAGGAAATGTGAACTAGTAACCAAGATGCAATGCAAGCTTTTTTGGATTCTACATTTTAGCAAAGTTTTTAACTAAGGGTGAAAATGGGCCCAAGCCCACTGGGCTCGAACTCGGCCCCTTTACTGTTTGGCACTACCTAAGCTTGAGCTCGAATTGTTCGACCCCAAAATTTTTAGGCTCGAGCTCAGCCTAAAAGCTCGTTAGATTCGAATAACATTTATAATTCTTTAGTACCATAACTATAATTTAGATGAAAGAAGGGGACTCAACATGCAATTTTTTACTTAGATAACCAGATATGGAAAAATGATAGAATCAATCCTAAAATTTTAATCCTTTACTGATCCACCTTAGGTTTGTAGACATCATAAATGAGCCATCTTCTTTATCTACTATTGAACTCTAACCTCTCATCTAGGTCAATTCATAATCACCTAATCTCATGCCAATCTCCATCATTTGAATTGAGGAAGGGCCCATTACACGTACTTGCGTTTGAATCGTTGTCATCTTTGAATCTGAAATTGACAAATCAAATGAAGCAACAACAATTACCAACAACAGATGAAAGATGGCAAGGTCATCTTAGGTTTTCGCCGCCGACATGGGGCTCTCGTCGTCGTTGTTCGAATTGTGAACTTAGGTGTTTCGATTGCATTGCCGGTTGGACTTGGGGCTCTAAGCATCGCCGTCGTGCCAAATGAGCACGCAAGGTTGGTCTCTTGGGCTGGCTAGTGGTCGGCAGTGATCGTCGTCAATCGGTGGTGGTCGGTCGGTGACAGGGGCTGAAATTGAATTAATGCTGCTTAAGGTGTGGTGGCTAAAGTGGGACAAATGGAAGACTAAAGGCCTAAGGAGAAAATGGAAGAACAGACAAATATGTAGGGTCTATTAGGCTTGCAAGCTTAAGTAGGGGTGTTATTGAGCTAAGCCGAGCTCGAACCCCTTGAGCTCGAGCTCAGTTCGTTTTACTCTAAGGGGTGCTTAGGCTCGACGAGCTCAGGGAAATGATGCTCAATTTCGGCTCGTGATGGTGCTCGAGCTCGATTCGAATGTTTGAAATGTTCAAAAAACTTGTTAAAAGCTTAATGTGAGAGCTTGAACTCGATTAGGCGTACTTAAGCTTGAGCTCAATGACCTTGTTTTGAAAAAAAAAAACAACATCCAAATTCATCACAATTATTAATCTTAGCAAATCGAAACCAATCTCAATAACACAACCAAGTACCAATTGTTATGACCAAGAAAAAAATTTTAACAACCAAAATCATACAAATACAGCAATAATCAAATCAAAATTAGCACCCTCTATCCAAGTATTAACTATAGTCTGCACACTAGGTAGAATGAGGGAAACGTTGAACTAAAGACATACCTAGATTAGAGATGGAAGGAGGTTTGTTCATCGTGTTGACGGCAAAAGAGATGGTGACAATCGGTGATTGGGGAAGTTGGAGGAGATTAGGGGAAGAGCCGAATTGTGTGACAAAGGAGATTGGAGGCGCCGAATCATGCGATAAAGGAGAAGTGCTAAATTACATGACAGATGAGATCGGAGCTGCCATCGATACTAATTCGGTGAGGTTTGTACTGTCGCATGCTCTCATGCCAGATCTCTCTTCTTCAAAGTCACTGATTGCCATCGATGAAGATGAAGAATTTGCAATTCTTGTCGGCCCATCAAGGACAAGGAGGGGATTGAGGCTCTTGATAAGAGTTCCGCACGATGGCCATTAACTAGCCAAGGGCAGACGAACAACAAACTCTAGGCTTGTAGGGTTCTGTCGATTCATTCAAAACTGAGAGAGGAAGATGGAGGCTATAGGTAGATAATTAGGAATTAAGGATTTAGGGAATAAAATTTTTAATTAATTAAAAAGTAATTATATTTAGTATTACTTAATGATATTTAATTACTCTAATGAAAAAATTAAACACATTTATATTAATATTATATAAGGTTCGATAAGCTTGAAAACCTATTGAACCAAACACTGATAGGTTCAAGTTCGATTTGATAAAGTATTCGAATCTCAAAATTGGCTCGGGCTCAAATTTGAAGTTCGATAAGTTCAGTTCGTCAATGGTGAATACGAGCACGAGCTCAAGCTCGAATAGTTCGATAAATGTTCGGTTCGTTACCACCCCTAAGCTTAAGGGGCCGAGTGTCACCAGGCTTAAGCTCAGCCCTAAATAAGCTCGAGCTCATTTTTTTACTCGAGCTCAATCTCAAACTCGAAAAGCTTGACTCAAAAAACGTTCACTTGAGCTCGAGCTGGAGCTACCTAAACAAAGCCTGACTCCATTTCACCCTTATTTTTAATGCAAAGCTCTGCTTCACCTTCGCCTTATAATACATTACTCTACTTCATTTTCAATACAGAGAATGCTCTTCAACTCGTCTGATCAGGACACTTAGCCCCTTGAACTTCAACTCGAGGTAACTCAGTCCCTGAACTTGAATAAATGGGTCAATCAACTGCCCTCTTTCTGTCCAATTAAAAAAGGATTAACCACTTAGCAGCCAACAAACTTCTTGATTTTTCTCCTTCCCATCCTACACTTTTGCCAACCACGATTTCAAGCCCTCATCAAAAGCAGCCACCAGCAGCTTATTACTTTAAGCTGTTATTCGAAACTTTTGGCTTCATATTATTCATATCTCGCATGTTTGGATTCACACCATATATTCCAATTTACATCAACTAAAAAAGCAATCATGTATATTGAGAAAATAATTGTCATTAGATTCTTCGTTAAATAGAATAAAAAAATATAGAACATCAATTAATAGTTTTTGAACTCCAAATGATATTAAAAGATTGGTATAGTAGCCTCTCCTTGACCACTTGTGAACCAACTTTCACATATTAATGCTTTGGATGTTTCTCATAATTGGACTAAAAATTGAAAATAAAAAAATATATCAAGAATTTTAAATAATTTTAAATTTGCAAGGATATTTTTATATGTATTGAAAAATAAAAGAGATTCACACACATATCAATTTTTTTATTTCAAAATTATTTTAAGTACATTGAAATTAAACTAAAACTTATTATCTTGCTATAACAATATCAACATGTTAAGATGTTGTACTTTTTCATTATTATAATAAAGTTTGTCTTTGGCCGATAAAAACACATCTTAATGGTCATGAAAAAAAAATCTTTAACAGGAAATTTAAGATGGTCAAGAAGCATTAAGAAATTGTGAACATGAGGCAAAAACCAAACAACTTCTAAAATGAGACGCAAAAATTTTAAGGATAGAAAAACATAAGAGAGTATAATTAGTAAATAAACAATTTGTGTGTTGATTTCCACAACAAACAAATTGGGTTAATTAAAATTACTAGATGTCAAGTTGAGAAGGAACAATTTGATTCCTCGATTAATTAGTGACCTTTTTAACTTTTCCTAATGCAACTATATATTTTTAACTTACATTTTCTTAGTGATGTTGGAGTAAAATTGTATAATCAAATAGTAAATAATTTATACAATTTAATGGGTATGAGTTTTGGATTCACTTGAATTAATTCATGAAGAGTTAGTTTATATCTTTTTAGAAAAAATAATTGCAATTATTAAATAAAATAAAATATTACTAATGAAAAAAGATAACAAAGTAACTTTAAACATGAGACCTAACAATTGTAGATCAATGGTGGTTGTGATTATAGTGGCTTCAAGGGAGATGCTTAGGATGAAGGCTTGAAGTCATCATTTGCAAAAGTGTAGGATGCGAAAGAGAAAAATCAAGAAGATTTTTGGTTAGCCAAATGGTTTACCTTTTCTTACTGGTTGCAGATTTGACAGAAATGATGGGCATCCGTTTCCTTTGGTGTCACGTGAGTTGCACATGCAGTCAAGGAGGTTGACTGACCCTTTTATTCAAGTTAAGGGGTCGAGTTGCCCCGAGTTAAAGTTCAAGGGACTAAGTGTCCTGGTTAACTGAGTTAGAGGGCCTCAACTGTATTTTGGCCTTTTCAATAACTTCCAATTGTTCAATTTACCTTCGGATATTAAGGAAGAAATTTGTCACCAATACCAACACTGTCCCACTGCAACTTACAATTCTTTGAGGTCATAACCAAGGATGAAGCTGCCTTGGATCGAGGAGGATTTTTAAAAAAATTTTATTAGTAGTATATAATAGGATAAAAATTGTAACAATATTAAAGTTGGTTACTTGTTTGTAAATTATAAAATTCATTAAGGACTTTTGTGGATTTTATACTTTTTTAAAAGTTTTAATTGGAACTAGAATTAGAAACGTTGAGACCGCAAGTCACGAATGAACCACGCCTAAGTGCCTAGCCCCTCCTGCCTCCTGGCTCTGACAGCAACGAAGTGACGCTCCATCTCTCTTAGCAGTGATGACAATTCTCTTTGATCTGGCTCATCAGCAGATAGGTGCGCAGTCCTTCCTGGCTCCGACGCAGCAACACAGACGCTCCGTCCCTCTCAGTTCAATCTAGCTCACTAGTGGAGACGGTGCCCCGGCCAACTTGAGCTTGTTCTCCCCATCGCTAACATTCATTATATCTATCCCCACCTCCGAATTTGAGTGGAGTCTAAGTTTTTGGAGAAAGCTCCCGCCCCCACGCATCCCGCGTCCGATAGCCAAGTCATAATAGAGGTTGGGCATTTTCTCAAATTTCCTTTCTTTTCCTTTATTTCTTTGTTTCTTTATCAATTGCTCACTTAGTCACTCGAATTTGTAGATAATGTGTACTAAATCAGTCAATAGTGAAGCCAAGATGTAAGATCCTAATTCCTATATTTCCAATTTCGGGTTTATAGCTTCCTCTTTTCTTGTTTCTTGAAATTGAATCTTCATACTACTTTGTTTGAGAAATGAGAATTATGGTAATAGAATATTGCGTATTGTGCTTAACATTTATGTGAATGTGATTGACTTGTTTGCATATGTTATTGGAGAACATGTGAAGAAACATAGACAAAAGTTAATATTAATTACAAAAAAAATTATCAATTATCATTATAATTTTTTTGCATAATTTTATGATGATTTTAAATCCAATTGCCTTGTGATTCCCAAATCATCATGATAAAAATTTTCTTTTCATTGTTGTTCTTGTCCGATTTTTCATAACAAGTAGAAGAGTAAGTTTGAGAATATTTGTTGTTATTCTTAAGTAAAATAATTGAAGGATATAAAAATTTATCCTATTTTATGATTACTTAAGTGTTAGATTTTTTTTTTTTACAACAATGGCTAGCAAGCAAAAAAAATTATTCCACTTCTTTAAGAAGAAATCTTTACCAGAAAGTGAAGGTCAATCCAAAAGTAGTCATTGTTCAAGAGTGGTGGAAAAGATTTCAGAATATGTTGGAGATGAGGATTGCGTTTGGCCTCCACGTGTTGAATATTTTCAACAAACTTCAGGTTCTTCAAATTCTGCAAATATTTTTATTGTGCGTGACCTAGGGTTACATCCATTTATATAGACATGTCCGGTCAATAAACGAGATGAGATTAGAAGAGTATATGTAAATGCTAGTCCTTATCAAATTAAGAGTGATTATCCTCTTTCAGGGTCAAAAAACAATCCACGTAAGTTTCAATATTCATGGTTTTCTAAATTCCCTTGGCTTGAGTATTTTGAAGTAAAAGATGCTACATTTTGTTTGCCTTGTTATCTGTTTACTGAGAAATCAAGAGCACAAAATGGTTGGGATTCTTTTACTGTGAATGGGTTTCAGAAATGGAAAAATGTTAAAGATGGAAAGAATTGCTCATTTTTTAAACATATGTGGTTAAACCCTTATTCCCCCACACAATAATGCTGTGAGTAATTGTGCAGTATTATTGAATCTTTCTAGTCATATTGATAGGGCAATAGAAAAACAATCAAAGGAAGAGATTGAAAATAATAAACTTCGGCTTAGAACTTCAATTGATGTTGTTAGATAGTTATCTTTTCAAGGGATTTTCTTTAGAGGCCATGATGAGTCTTTTGATTCAAGAAACCAAGGGAACTTTCTTGAGCTGTTTAAATATGTAGTATCTTGTAATGATGAATTGGTATATGTTGTCCTAGAAAATGCTCCTCACAATGCAAAATATATATCTCTAGCAATCCAAAAGGAAAATTTTCATGTATTTGCAACAAGAGTAAGAAAGAAAATTCGTGAGGAGATTGGTGATTCGGTGTTTTGTATCATTGTGGATTAAGCAAGTGATGAAAGTAAAAATGAACAAATGACCCTTGTTCTTCGATTTGTTGATATCAAAGGTTGTGTTCAAGAGCGATTTTTCTTTATTTCACATGTGAATGATACATCATCAGCCAGTTTATATTCTGAGATTTGTAGTATTCTTTCTTATCATGAATTGAATATCTAAAATATTCGTGGTCAAGAGTATGATGGTGCTAATAAAATGCGTGGTGAATAAAGGGAATTGCAAGCATTGTTTCTCAATAATTGTCTTCAAACACATTATATTCATTACTTAGCTCATCGTTTACAATTGGCACTAGTTACAGCAGTAAAAGAAGTGCATGTTATACATAAATTTTTCGTAAATATATCTCTTATTGCCAATGTTGTTACTGCCTCTTGCAAGTGCCATGATGAGTTGCAAGCGGCTCATGCCAATAATATTGCACACGCCAATAATAGTGCACACTTGATTGCCATTGATGAGCTTGAAACTAGAACTGGTGCCAATCAAATTGGTAGTTTGCAAAGGCTTGGTGATATCAATTGAAGGTCTCACTTTGCATCAATCAGCAGTTTTCTTAATATGTTTGATGCTACTTGTAAGGTTCTGGAAAATATTAGTGACTAATACGCTTATATTTATTATTATTATTTCTCTCATATTTAGTATATTTTGAGTATGTTTTGTAGCATAGAACATATCTAGACTCAATTGATTGAAAGTGGATTTGATTTTCCATTTTATAAATTTTAATTTGTTTGTGTTCTTTCAGGATTCTGACAGATTGGCGATGTTCCGGTAGAAAAATCATATCTTGAGCTACAGAGATCTGAATGGAGTAATTCTTAATTCATTAGAAAGCTAACATCTGGAGCTACAATTCATATTCAGACCATGAAACCATTTTGCATGTTAAGAGGGTCAAATTCAGCTTCAAAGTCGAGATTTACGAGTCATCACTGGTTTGGAAGCAGTTGCGGTATTTTGGGTATATCTTTGGCTGTAGATGTCCGTTTTATATAATTCAGGAGTCGTTTCGAAGCTAAGAGGGTGATCTACAACTTTCATGCTTTGAGTTTTGAGAAATACTGGCTGAATCAAGGTCGAATATCAGCTTGAAGTTGCTATTGTTGTTCTGGAGCATTGCTTGGCTGACAACTTTGAAACCTTCTAATTTTTTTGAATCTTTTTAATTTTTTGGAGTACTTTTGTAACGATATAGAAAGTTTAGAGGGTTTTTATGAGTTTAGCATACTAGTTTTTTTTTTTGTTGTTTAAGGGGGTGGCTGCCGCAGACCAGACTTGCTTCCTCTCTGTTTTTCGCAATTCCAGTTTTAGTTTCTTTTATTCTTCTTTGTTTTTCTTTAGATTATGGCTGAGTAATTTTTTGGTTCAATTTTAGGGACGATTTCCATCGTCAACATCGGTTGTGAGAATTAATTTTTCTTGTTGAAACTTTCTTTAATTTCAAGTATTTACTTCTTTGTTGTTCAGATTTATTGTAATTAATTTTTCTGTTCTTGTTTGTTGGATTGGTTATGCAATTGCAAATTTGATTAATTTTCTTTCAACCATTTAGGTGAAAAATTCAATTTAGAAGCAAGTCAATTGATTGAAGATTATTTTTATTTCTGGTTAATTCATATAGAGAAGTAAAACAAGTTAAATTGTTCAAGCTTTTGGTTTATTTCCTGAAATAAACTTTTGTTCATTGTTCCTATTGCTAATTTTTGGTTTATTAGAAATAGCTTTTCAATATCTGGTTACTTAAAATTAAAAAATTAATTTGAAGCTTTTTTTTATTAATTTTACTGTTTAATTCTTTGGGTTCTTTTTAGCTTTAAAGAGAATCCTGTTTATTTGCTTGGATTGAAGAAATATTTTTTTTCGATAATCAACTGCGTGATTGGAATGGATAATCAACCCTAAACTGAGTGTTTTTAGTATTGGTTAATTTTATTTTGATTCTACAGTTAATTTAATTCAGCATTTAATTCAAGAAAATCCCTCAACATTTTATTTCAGTTTTCTGACAGGAAGCTTTCGGTTAAGAAATTTCTTTTGGGATTCGACTTGGTTTTCACTGCTAGACTATAAATTTATTTATTCTGAGTTGTTAGGGATACCAGAATTATTTTTTGCGGTTTTAACGACCGACCAGTGACACTGGTGCTAATTATAAGTCAAGAGGATATGCTGTAGCTACCTTAAAAAGAATGCTTTCATTTGAGTTTATCTTTATTGCTCACTTGATGTATGAGATTTTTGGTATAATTGATGTTTTATGCCAAGCATTACAACAAAAGGGTTAAGATATTATAAAAGTAATAGACTTAGTGGAAACTACTTTATTGTGCTTACAGGACTTGAGAAGGGATGGATGGGATTCTTTGGTTCAAAAAGTCTGCTCATTTCGCTCAAAACATGATATTGATGTTCCAGATTTGAGTGCTCCAAAATTTGTGGAACATTGTAGTCGTTGTAGTGATGATTTGACAGTGGAGCATTATTATCATTTTGATGTGTTTAATGAAACTATAGATTTTCAATTGTAGGAAATCTCTTCCAAGTTCAATGAATGTCTTATAAAACTTTGGCTTAAATATCCCACCGGTCCCTAAACTTAACCAACTCACACGAGTTGGTCCCTCAACCAAAAATCGGTTTTAGCTAGTCCTTAAAGTTGGCAAAACATGCTAACTTAATCCCTGAAGCGAGTTGGAACGGCACGTTGAATAATGCCGTCACACACCGTCACTTTCCGGCTTTTCTCTCACCAACACCACCGTCCCTCTCCGGCGTTCCTGCCCCTACCACCCTCGCCCTGCCTTCCTCTCCCCACTAGAGTAGCTCTACCTTCCCTCCTTCTCGGCACCACCTGATTCTCGCATTCCTGTCATTGGGATTTCCCCATCCTCCGTCTGCCTCCCTCTCATCCAGCAACCCGTCGTCCCCCTTCCATCTCTAGCATTAATCCGTCAATTCGCTCTCTCCCTTGTTCCCAGCGCTAATCGGACGCTTCGATTTCCTTATGTCACCGTCGTCCCTGTCCGGCCTCTACCCCTGCCACCCTTCCTCTTCCTTCCCTCATTCTCGGCATCCCTTCCTTTCCCCACCGTTATCGCTCTCCTTTCCCTCCCTCTCATCCTCACCCGAATTGCGTATCCCTATCATCACAATTTTCCGATGCTCCATCCACCTCTCTCTCCTCCAGCAATCCTGTACTTCGTCCCCAATTTGCTCGCCAAATTCGCTTCCTTTCTTTAATCACCAACCTCAATCCATCAATTCGCTTTCTCTCCCGCATCCTCAACATCAATCTTTGTTAAATCTCCGTTCTTCAATCGGACGCTTTAACAGAGGCGGGGAGGTGGCGAGATGAAGGGAGGCCAAGCGGGGGGGAAGGGAGAGCGAGGGCGACGGCGAAAGGAAGATCGACCAGGCGACACCCTGTGAGTTCTTTTCCAGCGACCAAGAATCCTGTACAACAAAACGTGGATGACGTTACCCCCACATGATGACATGTGCCGATGTAACTCACTTCAGGGACTAAGTCGTCATGGTTTGCCAAGTTTGGGGACTAACATAAACCGATTTTTCAGTTGAGGGACCAACTCGTTCGAGTTGGTCAAGTTAAAGGACCGGTGGGGTATTTAAGGCTAAAACATTTAAAGTTTAATTCATGTTCGAATCCGAAAGACGGGTTCAAGTCCTTTGATATTGAGTCCATTTGCAGCCTTGCACAAAAATATTATCCCCATGATTTTTCAAAACATGAACTTGACTTGATTTCGTTTCAATTACGACATTTTTATACTGGTATTAGTAATTTATCAGACTTTTAAGAATTGTTATCAATAGCTGAATTATGTCAGGTTTTAGCAGTTACAAAATAGTTAAGTTATTACTTTCTTACTAACAAACTAATCCGTTCGATATTGACTATTCCTGTCTCAACTGCCATTACAAAATATACATTTTCAGCTATAAAAATTGTGAATACCAAATTAAGAAACAAAATATAACTTTCCTACTGATAGTCTGCTTTTATATATTGAAAAAAAAATTACTACGATTTTCATTTTAAATTTTATACTTCTTGATTTTAAAAATTTAAAGAAGCAGCGTTTTAAATTCTAAACTAAATTATTGTAAGTATTTAAATTTTATGAGTTTATATATTACATTATTTAATACTCCATCCGTCCCAAAAGTTTTGTTTTATTTGTTTTTGACAATTAATTTAAAATTTTTTATTTTTAACATTTTAATATATAAATAAAAAATCTTGGTATATGAATGATAATTCAAAACATGTAATTTTTAAATATTTTTTTTAATTTTTTTTAACAAACAATAATATGAATAAAATTAAATCAAAATACAACAAAAAGTCAAATGTATCAAAACTTTTGAAACGGAGAGACTAGTATTTTATATGTTAATCATAAATTTATACTTGTTAAAAACCCTGATCACACTCACACTTTTCATCCTGCTCCCCCTTACCGCTGTAAATCCTGGTCATAGCCCTGTAAAACTTTTTATTCCTTTCAAATTGCAAAATCTATTGCTCTGGCCATACAAGATACAAGACAATTAATACTACAGCATCACACTTGGCCTCACCCTTCCTCAGAGAAGTATATTCACAAGACGCAATTCCCATTCATCAGCATCCACAACCTCCAGACTACGCCGACAGCAGTTTCCTGATCCCAGCTTTCTGCTCCGCGGTAAGCCTCATCGGGAACTTGATATTGAACTTGATCCTCAGGTTACCTCTCTTTGATGGTTGTTTTGGTAGCGGCATACCTTCATTTGGGACCACCTCCTCATAGTCCGGATTGATCACATTGTTGACTGGGATGGTGATGGTTCTTCCATCCAACGTCTTGAGATTGACTGTATAACCTGTAAGTGCTTCGGCAAGAGATATCCTCTGTGTCACAACAAGGTCATTGCCCTCCCGTGTGAATACACTGTGCGGTTTTTCATCAATTACAAAGACAAGATCTGCAGGAACGACATTTGGTTGCTCATTGCCCTTCTCCGGGAAGGTGATTTTTGTTCCTTTTTTCCAACCGGGCTTTATGTCGATTGTTAGAATTTCCTCCACAGGCAGGGTTCTCCTACACACCAGATTGGCACAGTAAGAATCACAAGAATTAACAGGAAACAGCATAACCTGACATCAGATTAAAAAAGAAAGCAGAGGAGGAGGAACTGAGACACATCCAAACAAAAATGCCTGCATAATGATTTAAGTCATGAATAACATCAAGAAGCCTTCATCACAACTATCACGCTTCTAAATTAGAGTTCATCAGCCTGGACCAACTAGTAATTGTTACTCTTTTATATCCTTAGATGGAATAAAAGAAACATGTACACAGATTGGTTGTAAACAGAAGCCTCCCAAATCCGATGTCAGGTCTATTTGGGAATTGTTTCTGATGATTTATCAACAACCAAGATTAAAATGCTAATACAAACACTATAAGCTACCATTAGATAGCCTTTTTAAACTCTAAAGCTAAGGCTAATGCCATACGGGGCCTTCAACAAACAATTGATGACAAGCAAAAAGATAAGCTAGAGACGACAATATTCGCAAGATAATCAAATACAGAACCAAAAAGACTTCAAAAACACAGCATTCAGTGATAGAATAACAACAGGAGCATTTAGAAAGAACACTCACCCACTAGCATCAGCAATCTCCCTCGAAATCTTCATCTTTTTGGTGGTTCCCTTGTACAACTCTTCAAGAGTACAAGGCAACTGATTCTCAATCGGGGGAGCTTTCCGAGGACCCTGACTCATTGGATGACCTTCACCAAATGAAGAGAATATATCATCACCAAACATACTACTAAAGGTCCTTGAGCCACCTCTCATGCCACCTGGCATCCCTACGCCTCCCATGCCGCCGAACGGGCTAGGGAAACCGAAGAACTCCTCGAAAATGTCATCCGCGCTCCTGGGATTGAACCTAAACTGTACATTGGGACCTTCACCAGTTTGGAAGAAGGTTGCTCCGCCAGGGCCGCCAGCATCTGGAGGTGGCACGCCTTTAAGCCCTTCCTCACCGTACTGATCATAGATTGCTCTCTTCTGGGGATCACTAAGCACCTGGACCCCCATACATTAACAAGATATGTTACACACCACAACCTATAACAACCTATAACTCATAAAATTCTAATTCCACTGAAGTAAGTCTTCAAATTTTAAGAACTAGGTTACAATTCGAAGGGATCCAGGTACGTATTCGACAATCATACAATCGAACAGATTCCTATCAACCAGAGAAACCCAGAAACAAAATGTCACTTCTAATTCCAGAGTCCAGACCGTAATACATAGAGCAGCAGAAGCTAAAACAAAAACAGATGAAAAGAAACATAAAGATCTAACCTCGTAAGCCTCGGAAACCTGCTTGAATTTAGCCTCAGCTTCCTTCTTATTGTTGGGGTTCTTATCAGGGTGCCACTTCATGGCAAGCTTCCGGTACGCCTTCTTCAAATCATCATCTTTCGCACTCCTATCGACTTGCAAAATTTTGTAGTAATCCACACCCATAGTTACTTCTTTCGGATTTCCAGATCGCCCTCCTTGCCTCTGGTTGCTTTGATATAGGAAAATTCAAGCTTTAGCAATTCCAAGTATAGTTTTTTTTTTTTTTTTTAATTTTCGTCGAATGATTTGGGTGAGAAGGCTGTGCTTGTGATGATTAATTAGAAAGAAAAGAGGAGACCACTGACTTCTGGAATGTAGTAGAGCGAGTGACGCCAGATGGGTGTCGAAGTTTCTAGATAGAGCGCCCCCCGACTAAGGGGGCTCGATTTTTCTCGATTTCCATTTTAATATTTGATGTTAATAAATCCCATGGGATCCACAGTTTCTTACTACTTTTTTTTCCCCCTCTGCCACTGCCAGTATTTCAATTATGTCTCATATCAGTCACCCTAGCTCCACTAGCAAAGGGGTCAATTTTCATTTTTTATTTTCGGGCTCAACAACAATCCAATCGAAAAAAAAAGGCTGTAGGGGAAGACTGGATCTATCCCCATTAGTGTAGGGAAACGGATCAAATTACACTTGTAAGGTTAATAAATCTTAACCATATTGGTTTAAAACCCGTAAGATTTGGGGCAAAATACAGTTGGTTCCTTTTGTTTAAAAAACACACTTTGGCTAACCATTTCATATGTTATGTAAGGCAAAATCACAAAATCACTTTGTAGTTTGGTCTAATCTACATTTTATCTATTTATTTTTGAAATCATATACTGGACCCATTACTTTTACATTGTCCAATAACGATTTCTAAAATCTTAATTTGAACGGTATGATAGTCATCTTCTACTAATTTTAATCTTTCAAATATTTTTTACATGCAATAGACATTTTAAATTATTAATTTTTTTCTCTTTGTAAATATAAACTAATATTTCCAAATCTTATTTAATTGTAAAAATTGAACCACTAGAACATAGTTATCAAATAGTTTAAATTAGGATTGCAAAAGTTATTATCAGATAATATAAAAATAACAATTCGTAAAGTGTATGCTTTTAACAAAAATAGTGTAAAATGCAGGTTAGGTGAAACTACAGGGGATTTTTGCAAATTCCTATTTATTTTTTGGCTAAAAGCCCCCAAACTTTATTAACTTGGTAGAGTTGGTCATTGAACGTTAACTCGGATAGCAGCATCCCTCAAGCTTTTGATCTCAGCTCATTTTAGTTCAGTAGCTGACAGAAGTTAGCATGTGCGCCCATGTGACTCTAACAATGTTAGATTCGGTTAACTAAAAAGGTAATATGGCTCATTTTGTTGTTAAGAGTGTTGGAACAAGAGAGACTAAATCTTTTTATTTGTTTGGTGGGAAAAGGGGCACAATTAGTCCTTTATCTCTTTATTTAGAAGATCATTTCTTTTATTTGATTAAACGTAGTAAATAAAGTAAAAAAAAAAAAAAAAAGAGACAACAAATAGTGGAACTAGAATCAGTGGGTGACAAAAGAAGGGCAACAATCGAAAGTGAAAAGAAATCTCAATGATATTGTTAGAGTATTGACAAGGAACTAAAGGTACCCAATTTTATTATTATGTAGTAATCAATTTATAATATGGGTATTTACAGTTATCATGTATTATGGTGGTACATATGAAGGAGGACAAAAGAATGCATATATTGATTATAAAACATGTTCTAAGTAGTACGAGGATGATATGATATCATATTGGTACTTGTTAGATGTATTAAAGGAATTGGGTTGCAAGGTTAAGGATATCAAGAATATTTATTATATGGTGCCTAAAATGTGTTTTAATTGTGGTTTACATGTCATACATAATGATACACGCATAAAGGGCATGATAAAACATGAAGTGAAACATGGTAATATTAACATTAATGTTAAACACAATGATGATGCTGTTAATGAATATCTAGAAGAAGATAACTGTGAGTGTGATTATGGTATGGACCTTGATGTTGAGCGTGATGAGCAACTGAGCATACTCAATCTTTCACTACAATCTAATGAAGATTGTGAGCTTACTGAGGCAAAAAAAATGTTAAATGAGCATTTTCAAGCATGTTGATGCAGGGCTGAGTAGTAAGCTTTTGCCTAACATTCATTGTATAGATTTTTATGGGTTTGTATACACACATATTCTATATTAATTTTTCCTAGCTCATTTGTAACCCTGATTTGCAAATTAAGCACATTTCAATAAAGGTATGTTATGATATACTTAGCTTTATATAGGTATTGTGTTCAAACAAAAATTAAGGGAGATAAATGAGTAACCTAGACAATTGGTATATTAATAGATTGTCAGGGTGGAGTAACCATAGCTCCATTAATGCCTAGGATTAGTATTGCAAATTACTCTATTTATGAAAAAATTACACATCCGTGCATTCTCATAATACTTTGGCCATATAGGTTTGTATATCATGCAACACTTCTCCTTATTTTCATTATCAAAATTTTTACAATGACTACCTGCATCAGAATCCTCAAAGGAATCAAGTAACTTACTATTTGATTGATTTCGTTCCTTAATTATAATGGTAACTTCTTTCAATAAAAACTAGTTTGTAGGCATTATGATAATTGATTTACTTCTTTTATATCAATGCATAAAGCTAATTACAATAACAACTTGAGCACCTTAGTTTAATGTTTACATACGTAATGCTAATTTATTTTATCTATATTAATGCAACTTAGACTTCCAATAGAAATAGATTATGCTAGTATTTTGTGATAAATTGTTGCAACTACTTTCAATAATGGAATGATGTATACTTTATTTGATGGAAGGAACTTATGTTAGCAATGGAACTTTTGTTGATGTAGGAAAGATTGACTAATAAATTTATGTCAATATGAAGTTGATTTTGCAAAATCAGTTTATTAATGCTTTATCTTTGTAGACAATTGATTGTGTAAAGTCATGTTAAATATCAAAATTTGACTTTGTGCTTCTGGTTATGTTAATTAGATTAATATGTGATTATGGTTGCTTATGGTTGCCTTTGTGTTTCTAGATAACACCTTTTAACCTCCTTCAAAGCTCCTTGATTCGATCATCACAATTAGTCAACTACATAGGCAATCATATTCTGTTGACGCCATTTCAGTTCTAGCTAATTACATCCTTAGATTTTCACTTTCATATTCTACCTTTATAATTAATATCAACAACTCCTGTATAGCATTTCTTGCAAGCTTGTCAACTTGTCCATTGATCCATTTGAAAAAATCACACCCACGTCCATTTATTTATAATCAATTAACACAAACAACATAGAAGTCTAGCCATCAACATGAAGTCAAACTAGTTTAGGAAAAAAAAATAAATCAATGAACCTTATATGTCACACATTCATGATAACTTCTGCCAACATTCTTTAGCTTTGTCCATGCCCTCTTACTGATGATAGATAATTTGCATCTACATTGATGATAAATCAATTCTTCACTTGCGAATTTCCTCTACAGCTCAGAACTATTTGATGCACTCGACATCTTCTCTCAACCAAAATACTCCATAAATTGTATAAATTTATCCAACTCAACTTCAATTTCAAAATTCCTAGATTTTTTTAAACGGATTTTGTCGTGAATTGCAAAGGTTTTTTAGTAAGAAAGTTTTCCAGATGGAGCAACATGTACTATACATTTTTAATGATTGATGAAATCAAAGCACGTATCCACTTAGCAAACGATCAACAGAATTGGAGTCATGTGTGTGCACATTCTAACTTCCATCAGCTGCTGGATTAAAATGAACTAAATTTGAAAGTTTGAGGGTTACTGATGTTCGAGTTAAAGTTCAAGGACCAACTTACTTGTATGAGTGGGTAAAGTTTCGGGGTTCTATAGCACTTTAAGAAACTTAGGTCTTACGAGAAAAAAAGGCAAAAATCATGAAAAAAACACCCATGTTTTAGCGTGGCCCAAATTAACACTCATGTTATTTGTGAATCAAATAAACCACCCAAGTTTTGAAACAGAGCCATATGCCCATTCTGCCTTCCAACGTTAGAATATTTTGTGTGACACAAAGTATATTCTGTTTATGTTGGCTTAGGTGGCAACCAGGTGACACGATGGCATAATATAAAACAAGAAGGATTAGAAAAACAGAGCCTGTTAAAAGAAAAAAAAATTAGACGAACAGAGGCTCGGCATAACAGAAAACGAGCAAATGGTTTAGAAGAACAAAGAGGTTTTGGGCAAGAGGATATCTAACCAGAGAATATTAGGTTTTACATAGCAAGGAGTGTGGATTCCAAGGTTGCAGATTGTCATTCTAGAATCAAGAATCAGGTAAGACTTGAACTTGATTTTTGCATGGTTTTAATTTAGGGTTTAGGTAAATTTTAGGGATTTTGGTTATGGTGGAGAATTGATGCCCCATCGGGTGTTGATTCACATCTGGTTTTGAAAACAAGCAATGATGATTGGATTGTATTGGGTTAAAGATGATGTCTGCGCATATGTACCTTTTTTTTTCTTCTCTTCTCTTCGATTCTACTATAACTAATTTGTCTTGAATTGTTTTGTTTTGGTTAGGCGAAATGCAAGGCCAGAATTTGATATCTATCTGTGCATAATGTCTTTTAGTAGTGTGAATTACACTGGAATTCAACGGCAACTGTATGAAAACAAGATATGTGGTTGTGGACGTAGAGTTGTTGTGAAGATCTCTAAATCTAAGAAAAATCCAGACAAGTTGTACTACACTTGTACTGAGAAGAAATGTGGTTTTTGGGACTGGTGTTTTCCTAAGGACATGATGCAAACAAGGGTACAAAAGAACATGGCTGAATAATGTTTAGGAAAGAATGAGGCAGCTTGGGATGGTTTGAAGAGACATACTGACATAAAGAAAAATGAGTTGTTTGTTTCTGTTAACCATTTGTGCGTGAAAGTAGATAAACTTGAGGGTGTGTTACTAAGAGCAAGGGAATGAATGATTATGAGTTTATTGTTTAATGGATTTTCCTTTGTTGTTGTGGTTGGACTGTTGTTGATGGTGCCGAAATAATATGTTGGTTAGGTATTGAGTTTGCTACAAATTGGTAGCGTAAGGGTTATGGTTTTTGTAATGTGGATTAGGATAATGCCAATGTAAGGGTTATGAATTTTGTAATGTGGATAAAAATGGTTATGAATGAAATGTTTTGTTCTCTATTTCAGATATACCTTCTGTTGAGTTTACTACATTAACCTTTTGCATTATGTAAGTGAGAATGAGGTTGTTGGAATGTGTATGCTAGAACTTGTTTGTAGGATACCAAAAAAGCAATATGCCCTCTACATAAGGACTGTAAAATGCTGAACTTAACTACTGCTTAATGTACCATTGATTCCTCATAAACATGCTTTGTGTTACACAAGAAATACACCATGACTTGAACTTGCACTTGCTGCATTGCACCAAATAATTTACAATAAGATTGGACACTAAACAGAGGATTCTACCTAGTGAGCCACCAAAATTCAACAGGAAAATAAATTACAACTAAATTCACAAAACTAACCAGCTTTTCTAAAAAAAGGATCTTCACTGAAAGGCATCTCAAACATAGTCACTGAACTAACATCTTCTTCAATGTAATATGATTACTGTTTACTTTGGATTGCAAAAGTAGAGCCATTGTTTATGGCCTAGAATACCATTGTAACAAAATAAGAACTATATCAAAAAAGTCTTCCCAACCAAGATATTATGCTCTCCACTACTATTGATTAAAAGCATTTGGGGGCTGTTGTGACTATTTAGCTGACGAAGAAGGTGGCATGGAGTACATTTGTCTCACTGCCTATATTTTCCTTTAAAATGTGGCACCTGATGAAAACCACCTTGATGCTAAGCTACCACCAAGCTGAACAGGGCAAGATAAGAAAATTGTCTTAGAGCCACCATTATTTTTCTTGATCTATAAATGACATAGAAAATTTAACAGTGGTTCTAATTATATATATTAGATCAAAACACAAAATATGGCACCTGAATTTGGAGTACTAGTTTAACTAGAAACTAATGTATCCAATAGTATGCTTCCGGGCCTTCCTACCTACATAATACAGAAAATTGCAAGATACTCATTTAATATTACTCACATCCTAATCTAATATAAATAAAAAAACTTGAGGAAAACTTATAGCAAGTGGGACAATAGTTATTTTTTTCTGCCTAGGAATGATACTTGTGGCACTTTTCTTTGGCCTTCTTGGTGATCTATGTGGTATATCAGTTGAGCTTCTAGCACTCCCTCCACTTTCTTTCACTATGATAAAAAGAAATAAATATCTCAAGTAATACACACATGATTTTAGTAGTAACCTGTTTTTTTGGACAAGTTGCCTTATTGTGGCCAAACTTCTTGCATATAAAGCATTAATTCAGTTGCCTTTTCTTTGACAACTTTGTGTTGCTTTTGGATTTATTTTGTTCTCTTCTTCTTTTCTTTTTTGGTCGATCTGGCATTGACCTAATTTCAAGTAGAACATTATGGATCATATCTGAGACAACCCAATTGTTTGGTCCACTAATTGATAGAACAGAACCTGCATATGCAATTTCAGAATTGATCTTCTTGTACCACGGACTAAGATAGTCTTCAATGTTGCCACCTATGTCAACTATAACAGCAATGGCATGACAACAAGGAATTCCATAAAGATTCCAACTATTGCAAGAACAATTTTTCTACCTTATGTTAACTGCATGCTGGTTTGGACCATTCCTAACTTGATAAGCATCATCACTAGTAAACCTTACATCCTTCTTGTTGCTGCTTTTTCCTGATTTAGCCAATTTATTCAGGATTATCTTCCCATACACATTAGTCCACCTGTTCAAGAACTTTTTCTTTTCAACAAACCTCTTCATTACATATAGTCTAATGTCCTCAAGCATTGAGTAAAGAGGCTTATGATGAGCTGCAAGCACTGCCTTCACTCCATTAAAAGCTTCACATAAGTTATTGTGGTTTACATCACATTAAGGGAATGATCTAAAGAATGCCTTGCACCAGTATTTTGGATCAACTTTAAGTAGGTCTACGTTGGCAATTTTCCCATTTGTCAATGACTTCCAATGTGTTATAGAATTTTTTCATTGAAGTACTTTTTCTAGCTTTCCAGAATAGATTCTTGAGAACATCTCCAAAATGTTTTCCCCCAATTTTCACATATGTGCCTTACACATTTTTTATGTTCAGCATTTGGAAGTAACTCCTCAATTGCTGGTAGTAATCTCTAGAACACAATGTAATTAATTAGTTTAAAAGTAACATTATTCTTCAAAGAAATAATACTAATAAGATTAACTTTCTGCTGGTTAGAAATAATCATCCATCCACTAACATTTTCAATTCCAAGGTCTTCCATCAACAATTTTAAAAACCAAGTCCAAGAATCTTTGTTTTCTGCCTCAACAATAGCCCATACTATTGGGAACATCTGATCATTACCATCCTTCCCAATAACTGTTAACATCTTTCCCTTCACCAATCATTTTAGAAATCAGCCATCTACACCAAAAATTGGCCTACAACCACCTAAGAAACCCTTATTGCAAGCATCAAAGCAAATATAAAGTCTTTGAAAAATAACAACACTCACATCCACATAAGGCTACACCTCAAGAACTAAAGAACTAGTAGGATTATATTTTTGAAGCTTTGAAACATACCCCGAAATAATAAAAACACATCATTATAGTTGTTTGCTATTTCCTTTTTAACAATTTCCCTTGCTCTATTCATCATGTTCTTCGACATGTTGATCTTTAGCTATCCTTTAATTAACCCCTTCAACTAGCTGTTCGATAAATAAGGCTCATTCCTAATCGCCTTAGCAAGTCTTTCAACAATAAGTTTAGTACTAACTAGCCTCAAATTGCTCTAGTGTCTGCAATTATGAGTTTTCCTTAAACACTTAATCTAGAAACAACTATTTTTTTTTCTATTTTCTAAGGCCCAAACCTTGAAGGGGCAGGTGCTATTGCATAAAACTTGAACTCTTTTTTGTTCATTTACTTTAAAGTAAGCATTCTTATGTGTCTCTATAGTGTACTTTGCAAAAGCTTTTTTAAATTATTGAGAGTCAATAAAATGCATGTTAAGGCAAAACTGAGGGACTCTAGTGTTCTCATTATAGTAAGTAAACTTACTTCTTTCAAGCCTCAGATTAGGCTCACCATCTCCACGTTTTGAATCATATGAAGCAACATTACCTGCATTATCTGAGTCTAGATATTCAGTGTACTCTCCATCACTATGAGCTTTTCTTTCTTCACTATTTACTTCATCTTTATCTAACTTTGTACTAATATTTCCTTCAACCCCTGATGATAATTAGAAACGACATCTTTATTTTTATCTTCCTCAACTAGTTCCTCATCATCATTTACATTCTGATCAACCACTCTTCTTCTCCATGTTTTCTTCAATTCAAACAACTTCAAAATTTTCCTATTCTCTCTTGTTTAGTCATCAAAATCTAATATGTATTCTTCATCATTGAACTGCTCATCCCTTTCACTGTCCCTATAACCATCAGTATTTAATTTTGTGGTGGAACTTTTTGGACCTTTGGATAGCAGTACATCCGGAACCTGTTTTTCTAATTCCTCCAAAGCTATATTTATTATTCCATCAGCCCCATCAGCTCTATTTAATATTTCTAACTCATCTTCATGTTCTAAATATAGCTCAACTGAACCCATCTCCATCACTAACTCAAGTAGGTATAATGTGGACCCATCATCCTACACAAGTCTGATGTCATCTGCTGTAGACAATTCATTGCAACTAATTTTAAAGTATATTTTGCTTACTTTTTTGTACTTCCTTTCATTAATAAATTTGAGAAATGAAAGGTACCCATCCCAATAATCTATTACCACAAATACATCCACCTCTCCACTAACATAGCCAAAAGGATTTTTCTCAAAATAACCATTATGATTTGTACTTGTACACTAGTTGTCATTCTTTGTCTGCTTGCAATGATTCATGGTCCCCCATTCTGAAATACACAGACAACATATAATAAATTCCACATTCCAATCACATCCAAACACATGAATTTGACCATGCAAATATATCTTTGGATTCCCACCAACTAAAATCAAATTAAGTATCTAACAAAACATTGATTCGATCAACTAACAAAAATCAGGCTTCTTATATGTATAATTTCATTAAAAAAAAATTCAACTAATACAATCAAGTTTCTTATATGCATAATTTGAAATAGAAAAAATCTGGCTTCTTATATGCATATATTCATAAACATTATACAATTACACTTTTTATAAGCATTATTTCAAATCACAAAAATCAGGCTTATATTCGACAAACACACACACCCACTATCACTTTGTAAAATTCTACTAACCAACAATGAATTCTTTTATTTCAATAGAATAAAAAAAGAGAATAAAAAAGCCAATACACCAATATGATATTCAACAATAACTAAGACGTGGACAAAAGCTTATTTTTTAAAGTCAATTACCACACTTTTTAATCACTTTTCCTTGCTGCAATTCAGCCTATACCATTGATTCCCCCTAGATAGAATATATTCCCTTCTTTCCTCTTTCTTAGATCAACAGCAAAATCACGCATTTTTTGGGAGAAGGACTTCGAAAGACTTGGCGCTTGTAGGCCTTCCTTCCTCCTGGACCTAATTAACATAAAAGCCACAAACACTCCCTTTACTAATGCCAATTCATTTGCCGTTTAACCCTTTGGATCCACATCAGCATACCTTAACAGAAGATGGCTTCTTTGACACATAAACATAACATTAGTGGTTTGTTTGATTCACAAATAACATAAGTGGTTGATTTAGGCGGCGCTAAAACATGGGTGGTTGGCCGAGAAAAAAAAATAGAATAAAGAAATTTACATTTAGTTGAAGGCTTGAAGCAAATCTTAAAAAGAAAATCCTGAGGAATGGAAGGCACGACATGGGAGCAGAAACTACAAGCGACAACCCACCTCATCACAAGCCCCACAACCACACCCTCGCTCCATTCCCAGCTCTTCATCTCCACCCAAATCCCCTGCTACCTCCACTGGGACTACCCTCCAATCCTTTGCAAATCCCACCCATCTCTCCACCACAAATGGGCTCTCTCCCTCTTCCTCACCAGGCTCTCTAGATTCGGCGTTCCCCCCACCTCTTGGCGCTCCAAGTGCCCGTACCAGCAGCCGCCGCCGCTGGTGCTCGCCAGGGGGCTCTCGGAGGCTGACTGGGCGGAGGATCGGCGGCGTGAGTATGTGAGGAAGCGGCTGTCCAGAAAACGCCTTGTGAGCGACGTCAATCCGTTGATTCCGATTATGGTTCCCAATTTGTTGGCGCTTTGTCTTCTGTTCGTCAACCCGTTTCCCATCGAGGAGGACTATTCCTGACGAGTCTTTGTGCCGCAGCTAAAGCTGGATGCGTTGCTAGAGGGTGCGACCTTATCTTCAGCTGAGATCTTGTTGGGCCTTTTTTCTTCTGTTGCATCTGGGCTTGTAGCACAAAGGGTTTCGGCTCATTTGAATAAAACCCAATATCCAGTGATTTAATTGTTCCATAAAAGACGCCAAGGACAAGCATGGCTGAGAAATTATTAGGGTGAATAGACTACGACAAAACATCTCTATGCCATTAATTGTATTGATTTAATAAACTATAAATACAAGAAAATTTTTCTTTTTTCATCAAATTGTTATATATTTTTTAATAATTCTTTAAAAATTTTAATTCTCGGTGGCTTCCCCATGTCGTATTTAAGAATTGAATTTGGTAAATGGTTTGCACAAAAAAAGAACTAAATTCATTAGTTGTTAAGTTCTAAAACTTGGTGACCATGTCAAACGGTTTAATAAAACTAAGGATAAGGAATATTATTTCCATGGACGGAGGGAGGCAACAGGTTAATTGTATTTGTGGCCCATAATCATTTATTATTGTATCATTTTTTACATTAATATTGATTTGTTGTGTAGAAAATCCCAACCTCGTTAAAGTGTTTCATTTAAGTCCTTTCATGAATGGTAGACGTTAAGTTGGATAGAAAAAATGAGCAAAAACTAGTTTTAACCCCTTAAAACTTTTTTTTTATCTTAGAAACCACAATTTCCACAATCCGCCACACTTTTGTCATTCACTAGCCACCTTCTTCCGTCACCCATTGCCTCTACTTCCTCTTCTTCCTTGCTTTCTTCACCTTCGCCTTCATTCTCACCCCCCTTAACCCCACTTAGACCTGCCCCTCCTCCCAAATTTCTGCCCGTGTCTCCTTCCCCTCCCCCATCACCATCACCTTCCTCCACTACACTGTCATTGCCAACTCCACTCTCCACCCCATGTTCGCCTCTGAGCTCTCCCTCCACCATTTCGTCCATTGTAGCCTTTCCCTAAAGCAAACTTGAACAAATCTCACCATCATTGGCGAATCTCCTAAATCCCCATGAAACCTATTCCCCAATTTCCCGTTTGATCAGTTGTGGATTCCACTTCTTAGCAATAAATTGAAAGGAAGGACGGACTATAAATCGTTGTTGATTAGAGAATTTTCATCTCGAACGATGTCTGTTGCTGTGTGTAAAAGCAAGAGAATGTTCTTCAAGGAAATCTCATTATCTCCATTAGCAAGAGAAGTTACAGGTGAAGTTGCATGTAGTTAAAGGGTTCACGAGTGCTATTGGTGGCTAAAGAATGTGTATTAGGTGCTGCCGTGCTGATGATAAGATATGTGTAGTTTATGCTGGTGTTGAAAGAATATGTAACAAACTTTGAATTCTACTAAGAACTTTTGTATTTAAATATGGATTTATATCTGTAACATGTTTTATATATGTAGCATGTTAAATGTTCTCTAAATTTATTGTGAATCGAATTAGTTTGGATTTTGATATTTTGATATTATATTTGTTGTGGAACCGTCAGACTCAATGACCTAGAATCGAAAACCCAGAATCATGGTTTTGGTTCGGTCGGTTCTTGGTTCTCGGGTTGATTTGAAATTTTGTGGAATCGAAAGTATTTCAGTTTGGTTCAGTTCCACCCTTAACCCGCACCAAATCGAGCCATGATCAGTCCTATCGTGTGTCACCAAAAGTAGTTAAGCTCCTCATATCTCCAACTCCTGGTAAGGCATAAGAATGTGGAGGCTACTAGATTAGAGTGCAATATACAGCCGCTCTTATAATATATTAAAAATAAAATAATTATTATAATATTGTTTAAGCATATAAAAGCCACGTCATCCAAGTGAACATTTTACATGTGTATTTTGTTATAGAAAAGAGTCAAATTGCCAACACGAGTTGCTAACTATGCCTGATTTTCCAAAGTGATCCGTGTGCTGAGATATACTACAAAGTGGTCCCAAAAAGTGTCCACCAATTACACGATGTCCTTCTGTCCAATGAGAAATCATGTTTGTTACTGGGTTCATTTTCTTACGTTGAAACGGCAAATTCACGTTAGTCCCTCGAATACGAGAACCGGTCATTATCATTTGTGGACCGATATATATATATATATATATATATATATATATATATATAACAAATTAATTATTTTTCTATAATTTTTTATATTGGTCTTAAAAAATTAATGACAAATATTTATTTTTTTTAAAAAATGTTTAAAACATCCCAACTGCCAGCAAAGTGGCTCGAGGGGCACCTCCCTAGCCACAGTTGTGATCCACTATCTTCCTTTTCTCTCAAATTTACAAAATGTCATTTGATTTGGTTTGATTTTATTTTAGATTTCAGAGTAAAGCGATATTCCCCTCAAATATTATAAACTATGTCATTCAAACCTTACACACTTATATAACTGGTTCAGAGTATATAAAAAAAAAAGGGTCTAAAATAATACTTTTTACGCTTCTTAAAATGAGTTGATCAAATAATCATTAAATATGAAAATAATTAATTTTATTCCGTTTCTGAAAATCAGAAACTTAAACAGCTGATTGTATTGGTTAATGGATGTCCCCAACCTAATCAGTACGCATATATACATCCTAAAAAGTTTAGAAAAAATAATCAAAGATAAAAAAGAAATGTTTTAAAAGCACACACTTAAATGAGGGATTAATTAGTTTTAATTAGTTAGTTGGGAGAAATTAATGGAGTTGGTCTTGAATTTTATGGTGATCACCGAAGTTTAAGTGAGAACCCGCGCAAGGCCACGACAGGCTCCCGCGAATCGCGCAAGAAACTTGTCATAAGTAAAAGGGATAATTACAATTTACCTCCTGAGGTTTATATGAAATTACACTTTACCACTTCTGTTTCAAACATATACAATTTACACCTAACCTTTTTAATATAATCTAACGGTAACTTTTGAAATCTTAATTTAAATTATATGGTTGTCATCTTCAACCAATTTCAATCTATATAGTATTTTTTATAATTAATTGACATTTAAAAAATATTATTTTAAAAACTAAAAGAAATACAGAAAGAAAAAATTGATAATTTAAAATATTCATTAATTGTAAAAAATACTATACAGATTAAAATTGCTAGAAGATGGTTATTGTAATGTCTAAATTAAAATTTTAGAAGCTACTATCAGACTATATTAAAAAATATAGGACAAAGTATAATTTTACCTAAACCTTAAGAGTAAATTAAAATTATCCCTAATTAAAATTAACGAATTAGTTAGCCACACAAAATATTATATTTAGGCTGGCGAAAGAGGCCTTTCGAATAGTCAGACAGCTAGCAGCGTCTTGGTGGTTAGAAATTTTCAAAGTTTGGTTGGTTAAATTGGCTCAGGCCTTTCTTCAATCTTTTCCGGGAAATGAGCTTAAGTTACAGTATGATTTATGATGATGTCGACTCCACCGTCAATTCGGCATGACTTCCGCCCGAAGGCCCTGAACTAATCAGCTTCGGGTTTGAAGAAAGGCTGATGATAAAATACCCTGACACTACATGTTATGCCTGTAGTGATATTTATGAAACTTTCATTACCTTTTCAATAACACATTTATTTAAATAAAATAATATTTTACAGTATAATATATTTATTTAAAAAAAGTAATATTATTTATGAATAATATATATTTTTTAAATTAACAACCTATCGCATTTGGCGCTCTGGTGTCGCTCTCCCTCTTTATATTTTTTGCAATTGTAACTTAGGTTTGAGGCCACTTCCATTTTAATTCTCTTTTAAATTTGTTTTATTATTTATTTTAAGGTATGAGAGTTTAAATTATTGTGATTATCCATATCATTTGAACACCATTTAAAAATGACAGTGCAAATTCTTTTGTTTTCTTGAATGGCTTAATAGTATATTCTTACTTGATATTTTTTAAGCAAAGAATTAGAACAACAAACTTGGGTTATGCGAAAAAAATAAAAGACCCTTCGAGCTACACACAAGCATTGTATGTACGAATTTAACCGTGTAAAAGAAGATACAAAAAAGGGAAAAATGCATGGGCCTCCCTAAGGTTTAGGTGAATCTATACTTATGTCATCTATTTTTCAAATACCTACACTTATCCTCTAGATAATTAATTCCATCATTAAAAAGAAATAATATTTACTTTGTCCCTCCTAACTTTCGTCCGTAAAAGTTTTGCTCCACCAAATTTTGCATTAACAAACTAGGCCTCATCTCCCTCCATTCCTCACTTCGCCCACCATCATCGTCACCATTGGCACCGCCACCATCCTTGCCACTTTCTCCACCCTCAACATTGCCCTCCACAATAGTGGCTCCACCATCTTGCTACAAGAAATCATGGTGATTTGACACCAACCTGCTTCAATTGATGAATGTGTTTCTTCTCTTTTGCCCGCTCTATCGTTTTCCTCTACCCACCTAGGTTTCAATTGGATTCTTTCCCTACATCACCGAACCAGCACGCAAAGGAAAGAAAGGGGTAGAAGAGGTGTCAGCCATGCGGGAGAGTCAGCATAATCAGTTCGTTCATATCAAATTTCAAGGTATCTAAGAACATGGAGCATAAAGAGAGTAGAGGGAAAAAGGGAAGTGTGAGAGAGAGAGAGAGAGAGAGAGAGAGAGAGAAGTGTTTAATTTGGTTAAGAAAATAGAATTGCAAAGTTTGGGGGCAAAATTTCTAATGAAGAAGGCTAGGATGACAAATTCGAGCATTTTTTTCTTTTTTTTTTCTTTAATGGCCATTAATAAAGTTAACTTTAATGATCATATATATATATATATATATATATATATATATATATATATATATATATATATATAAGTGGGAAGTGAATGAAGGAATCAGACAACATTGTTTTTGAAATTAATGAAATTATAGCAGAATAAGAAAGATGAGCTACATTGGGAAGTATATATCTTCTAGATGTATGGTTCAAGTAGACTTGCAGAAAGCATATGATACCATTAGCTTAGACTTTGTTCAACAAATGTTGGAATTATTTGGGTTCCTATATAAATTTGTCTCTTGGGTAATGACTTGTAACTGCTGCTACTTTTTTAATTAATTTAGATGGTGAGTTATATTGGTTTTTTCTAATGGGATAAGGGATTGAGATAAGGGGACCTTATATTCCTATATATATATATTTGTGATTGTTATGGAGTATTTTAGAAGATTGCTGATGACTTGGTTGTTGAGAAAAAAATTTGGCTTTTATCCTAAATGTAAAAAGCTTATCATTAGTCATTTGGTGTTCGTTGATGAGTTATTGTGTTTTTATTGTGGGGACATGGAGTCTATAAGTTACATGCTAGAATTCAAATGTTCGGGGGTGTTTCCAGTCTCTATCAGAACCTTGCTAAAACTTTTCTGTATTTGGAGGTGTGAGGGAGCAGGTGAAGTATAGAATCCTTGCAATCACAAGTTGCCAAGAAAGGAAGCTTCTTTTTGAATATCTAGGGGTGCTTGTAAGGGCTGCTAAACTGAGAATAGAGGATTATATGCCCTTAATAGATAAAATCACTCAGAGAATTAATACTTGGTGAAATAAGATGCTCTCTTATGCTGGGAGACTTTAATTGGTTCAATTTATTTTGCAAAATGTGCAAATGTACTGGTCCTTTGTCTTTTTTCTACCTAAGAAGATTATTAAGGAAATTGTGGTTGGGCGTATAGACTTCCTATAGGGGAAGAAACGAGCAACTAGAGCATGAAGAAGGTGACTCAACCAAAAAAAAAAAAAAAAAGGGCTACACCTTAAAGATGTAGTGGCATGAAATAGAGTGTTAATGATCAAGATGATTTGGGATATTATACTAAGGGAGTCTATGTGGATCAAATGAGCCCATGAATATTATTTAAAGACTAGGACGATTATGGAGATTTAAAGGAGAGAAGTGGATTCTTGGAGTGGAGTAACCTTTTGAAGGTTAAAGATAGGTGTAAATGAAGTTTGGACCTTGCTGGAACATGGTTTCAGCTGCTGTCAAAAATTGGTACGAACAAGTAAGAAGAAAATTGGCACTATGCTATTGGAGGAAATTTATCTGGAATTCAATAGCAATTACCAAACATTGGATGATCACTTGGATGTATGTTCATTAAGGGTTGTTGACCAAAAATAAGTTGAGTTTGAGAAATATGACAGTTGATGAGAAATGTTAATTATGTGATGATTAGTTGGAGATGATGGATCATGTTTTCTTTGGATGGGCTTACACAAAGGAAGTGTGGGGCAAAATATTAGTATGGTTGCAGATACGTAGAGGAAGATTAGCTTCTTTTAGATGGTTCTATAGGTGTTTAAGGAGCAAGCAAATAACATGTTGAATTGAAGGTGCAGCAGTGTTAAAAGTGATGTATCACGTTTGGCAGGAGAGGAATCAAAGGCGATTTCAAGGAAAACAATACAGTGTTAATACATTTATTTGTCTTGTACAAAAATATATTTGGATCAAATTACAGAAAATAAGTTATTTAAAGGATAGATTGGACTAAGAGGTTGACGTATTTTACTTGGATATGCTTGATTATTCTTTTGTACCAAGTTTTGATTTTTGAATGAAATGTTTTCTTGCCAATAAAAAAGGAATATCACATAAAAAATTAGAAAAGAAAACAGCCTTAAACAAGTGTCTAGATGACACCCATTAACATAAACTTTAACTAAGTCATGGATGCCAACCTAGGTTATACTTATACTCATTTATTGAATTAAACAACTTATAATTAATGTTCATACATCAAAATTATGATGTTTATATTAGTCCTAACAAATGTTCATAACAATACATCAACTTCTATATATACTTGCAACAAATTGAATACTAAAAAGAAAATTTATATGATAGCATATATGGATATAACTCACATAAAGAAACATACATCATATTTTTCAATTAGTGTAAAAGTGACAAATGTTTTAACCTTTTAAATGGTGTACAGATATAGATATGCGTACATATGTATACTTAGCCTTTTAGCATCATATGGTTAAAGGTAGAAGCATTATTGATTATTTAGTGATCTATAAGCAATTTTCTAGCAAATTTCATATATATCATTTTTTTCCTTTACCCAGTCTTAATGTTTGGTGACAACTTCAATTGGTTTTATTTTTCTTTCATTACTTTGATGTTATATAGTTCTAGTTAGATTTTATAAATGTAATGCAACAACCATTTAAGTCTGATCTCAATTGATAGAGAGGATGGAGAACAAACAGTTAAATCTGCTTATTCTATAAATAAAACTACTCTTGTTTTTTACACTACTTCTTCGTTTCACTTTTCTAATCCCTATGTTTGGAAGCATTTATGGAAATTGAATTGCCCCCCCTAAAATAAGAAACTTAATCTAGAGGTTGTGTCAAAATGTAATTGCTATGAACTATAACTTGATGAAGAGAAATCTAAGACAGGATCAAAGTTGTTATTTCTGTGTCGTGCCTGAAACTCCAGAACATGCTATCTTCAATATGACCAAACAAGTTTGATTTGGGATGCTTGCTTGGATTATCATGTTGATAAATTAGCTATTACCACTTTCTTTGACTAGTTTCTTAGAGTATGTTAGAAGATTAGCACCTGAGATAAAGATTGTGAGCAGATTCTCTCTAAGATTGCTTTCACCTGTTGGTTCATATGGCTAGCTCGAAATGAAGTAGTGTTTCACAAGAAGCAAAGTTATCCTCTTGCTATTGTGAGAAAAGTTTTAAAATAATTTTCTAAGTTTTGGTATATACAGAATTCAAATTATACTCTTATTCACGGGCAAGAACATATGGCTTACTAGGAAAAGCCTAATTTTAGAGTTATTAAAATGAATGTTGATGGTGCGTGGGATACACTCCAAAACAACAAGAATAGGAATTGTTATGCGAGACTGGGATGGTAAACTAATTATTGCATGTGGTACCTATTTGCTTTATGCTAATGCTTTTGTGGTAGAAGTTTGTGTTACTTGAGCAGGGCTTCGCCAGGCTATGCAGATGAGGAATGAATCTGTAATGATAAAAACAAATTATGTTTCATTGGTAAGAGCTATTGAAGATTATTCTAATAATTGACAAAGTCAGGCGATTATTGCCGACATTCTTCAGCTTAAGGATTAATTTTTAAGCTGCCATGTTAAGTATGTTTCTTGAAAGGCTAATGGTTGTGTTAATCTCATAGCCATTACTTGTAGGAGGAAGATAAGCCCTTTGGCTTGGACAAATAGTCCCTTATCCTCTCTATGTTTGCTTTTTTTTTTTTTTTTGCAGACTCTTTGTATTACCTCTTTGATTTGTGCAATAAAAGTCTCTTATTTGCTTGGCTAAATAAAAATCCTCAGTTAATTACAGCTCTATGTAATTAAGTACACCAATTAATTATGAGAGGTCTATTTAAACAATCAACTAATTGGCATAATACCATTGTGGCAACGTGCGGTTCGTTTTCGGGAGTCGCCACCAATCGGTTTTCGCTCAGGTCGATTGGATACCTAAAATATGGTCTGTGAGAGTTCGGGGGTTCGGGAGTACGGTTACGTTAAAACAACTTTGTTAAAACGCCCAAAAATTGGTACCTTAGTTGATTTTAATTTTGTTTCGCTTTGCTTTTAAATAAATTTCAGTTAATTTTCAATCTAGAATTTTTAACTGAATTAATCGGATGTGGATTTTTGGTAATTAATTTGTATAGAATTTTATACTTCCGAACCATGGACTCTGCCGAGTCATTTGGACATGGAAGATTTGATTCCGAACCATGGACTCTGCCGAGTCATTTGGACACGGAATTTGGTGAAATTTTAAACAATTTTATCCATATTGTGAATATGGATTTTTATCTTTATATTTATTTAATTTATTTAGTTAGAAAAAAGGTTGATATTTTCCAAACCGTAGATCCTGACGGATCATCCGGATATGGAAGTTAATTTAATTTACTTGAAATTTTATATTTCCAAACCATAGATCCTATCGGACCACCCGGATATGGAACAAATAATCCATCTTAGGACGGATTTCCAAAAATTTAAATATTGTTTAACCAATAATTTAATACAGATTAAATACATTAGAAGAATTAAAATTTAACCATTCTAGAAAATAAATAAATAAATATCCTAAATTACATCCTTAAGTGAATTTAAGGATTAAATCTAATACATGGTTAAATAATCAAAGAAAGAAAGAAAACAAAAAGAGAATAAATCTGCTGTCAGCGACTAATCTACAACCAAAATAAAAAATTAGTAGCTCATAGGAACAAATTAGAAAAATTGAAAGACTAAGTTAAAGTCCTTAAACTGAGAAGCCATAACTACCAAATAGATATTGTAGGCAGTCCATCAAAAACATATTATTATTAATCCTTGAGCAATGATGAGATAAAAACAAACTATTCCTAACATTAAGAAAAACATAAGAAACATAATATGTTGATCTCACAGAGATTCTTTGTCTATGACAACACCAGACCAATTAAGATGTTACAGATCTTGTTACATCGTTATCCGCACCGAACAACCACACAATAAATACTACAGTACATAAAATGTAAATCACATAAATCTGAACAAGTAGAGGATTGACTTATAATACCAAGAAGCAAGCAGTTTCACACAGAAACCAAGAATACCATGACTGCCAACTGCAAGAAACCACTTAGACTTTTAACCAGCTAAAGGGTCATAAGGGTACATAAAAAATATAGAAAACTAAAAATAGTCCAAGTAAAAAACAACAGTGAGAAGTCAATCACCTAAAATCTATAGTCTTTTATCGAATGCTAATATATGATATAAAATCACTGCATAAAACACTATCAAACATGTATAGAAATATATGGAATCAAAGAAGAAGCATTATTTCCCTTGGAAAACAAAGAAGCAAACCCTGTGCTTGCAAAGGACCGATGTTGCACATCTGAGAACATAGCACCATTAGAATTGGCAGTAACTGTTTCCACAGGCAACGGCTTCTGATCTACAACTGGAGGGGTAGAAAGTTCACCTTGGGATGGCGGAGCAAGATTTGGGGTGAATAGTCCACTGTTTGGAGCTTTCATATTTATCTCAGATGCAGAATGATTTTCAACCGAAGAATTTAACCCAATTACATGCCATAAAGCTGAGAAATTGTTTTTTTTTTTTTTAAACGAATCGAGACTTAATGGTCCCAAATCAGCCGTACTACTTATGATAACATCCATGACCTCTTTTGAGAGAATTGATTTAAGAGACTGCATTTAATGAGTGACCAAAACAAACAAAAATAAGAAAATTTACTGTCAATGCTCAATCTGCAAAGAAAATAAAGTTAGTGACTTAAATGTAAGAAAATAAGAAGATGGAGGATTGAATAAGAATTTTACCAATAAAATTAAATTTTTGAAACTTCTGAAACCGAGATCGTTGTGCACAGTTTCTCTTCTCCGTTCATTCGCAAGCGACAGTGGAGGAAGGAAAAGCTCAGGTTTAAACGATGAGGATGGTGTCGAGGAGCGCAAGCAACGGCGGCCGACGTGGAGCTGGAACCGGCGAGGCGCGAAAGACGGCGAGCTAGAAAACACTCCCGGCTGATCCGGAACAGAGCGTGTCGAGTCGGGAGACGGCCTTGGATGGTGTCGGCCCCTGTGTCGCCCTGGAAGGTGAAATTGTTGTAGAAGGTGACACCGGAGGCGTTGGCAGTGGAGTTCAGGTGGTCGACGCATGGCACCAGCTTCGACTTGCACGCCAGCTGCACTTCCGTCATGGTTACCGCCACACTTAGCATCAGAAGGATCGCTAGAATGCTAGTTTCGCCATGGCAGTTGCTTGGGCTATGCTTTGGGCTCCTTGGACCTTGCTGGGAAATTCTTCGGCCGTATATTACAGAGCCGGGAGGCTCAACCTTTGGAACCCTCTGAAACGGATACTTGGTAATCTGAGTCACCATCGATGCTCTCCATAACAGCTCATCGTCTTCCATGTCATGCATCGGCAGCAACGGCTTCAGATACTCACACAGCCCGACATGGCCACCGGAATCCAGCCGCGAGGTCAGAAAGGCGGAGACAGAGGAGGACTGGGATATGCAGAGGTCTAAGGAGAGGTTGCGGATAAGTGGTGGACGGCGGTGAAGCGAGAGCAAGGCGGCGGAGCCAATGAAATCCGAAGCGGTGATGTGCGAGACGAGGAGGGAAGAATAGGGTGGCGGAGCGACGCGAGCGCAGCGGAGGGCGTTGTGACAGAGAAGAAGCAGAAGGTTTCGACGTTGAAGGCGTAGAACAAGAAGTCGTCGTTGCTCGCGCTCACGGTCTCCTCGTCTTGACTCAACCGGTGGAGCTCACCGATGGATTGACTAAGTTGCTGGATGCTGTTGTGTTTGTAACGTAAAAGATGCAGGAGAGGATGAACAAGGGCAGAGCAAAGTTGAACTTGCTTTAATTGTCCGCAAAAGGGTCGCTGGAAGCTATGAACGAGGGAGACCAAGCAGGAGATGGCCAAGAGAGGAGAAATAAAAGACCCACACAGAAGAAGTCGCTTCCCCCCCGCCCCCAAGAAAGGATGGAATTTGAGAGAGAGATCCGATTTGGAAGCAGGTGAGAGTTCCCTCTTCAGCCGGAACCAGGAACCGGGAAGAAAAAGAGATAAGAAGATAAGATCCAATCTCTAGGCCAGCTGGGTGGAGAGAAAGTCTGAGAGCAGGTGTTGACATTTTTGTCGGTTCGTGCCGACAGTGAGAGAAAAAAAATGTTTTCCAGGGATTTCTTTTTAAACTAAATTAATTAATTAATTTTTTTTAATTAATTGACTAATAATAAAATTTTTCTTAATTTTTAGTTTCTCTTTTTTCTTAATTAATTTAATTTTAATTTTTGTTAACTTTTTAACCTGTTTTTTTTTTAAACACACATACTATAAAAATAAAAATAAACCCCTCTTAAAAAAATATATAATTTTTTTTAAAAAAAAATTTTAATTTTTAATTTTTAATTTTTTTTTAATGGTCGGATGAAATTGGGTGTCAACAGCTGCCCCCCTTTGCATGCTTCATGGGACATGATGTATGCAAAGTCGTTACCAAATTTCGTCCGGGTTAGCTAGGCATTGAGAACCTTCTCGCCGCCTAAATTATGAGGTTAAGTAACTCTCCTTAGGACCTCGACGATAGGAACTTTCCTATCGTTGAAAGTAAAATTGATTGAATGAGGTTAAGGAACTCTCCTTGAACCTCGACGATAGGAACTTTCCTAACGTTGAAAGTAAAATTGATTGGATGAGGTTAAGGAACTCTCCTTGAACCTGGACGATAGGAACTTTCCTATCGTTGAAAGTAAAATTGATTGGATGAGGTTAGGGAATTCTCCTTGAACCTCGATGATAGGAAGTTTCCTATCGTTGAAAGTAAAATTGATTGGATGAGGTTAAGGAACTCTCCTTGAACCTCGACGATAGGAGCAGTCCTATCGTTAATTGAAAATTGATTTCGAGGCAAAGGTTTCATCCTTAAAACCTTGGATTGATTGATTGATCTCGAAGCAAAGGTTCCATCCTTAAAACCTCGAATTGATTGGTTGATCTCGAGGCAAAGGTTCCATCCTTAAAACCTCGAATTGATTGATTGATCTCGAGGCAAAGGTTCCATCCTTTACAACCTCGGATTGATTGATTGATCTCGAGGTAAAGGTTCCATCCTTAAAACCTCGGATTGATTGATTGATCTCGAGGCAAAGGTTCCATCCTTTACAACCTCGGATTGATTAATTGATCTCGAGGCAAAGGTTCCATCCTTTACAACCTCGGATTGATTGTTTGATCTCGAGGCAAAGGTTCCATCCTTTACAACCTCGGATTGATTGATTGATCTCGAGGTAAAGGTTCCATCCTTAAAACCTCGGATTGATTGATTGATCTCGAGGTAAAGGTTCCATCCTTTACAACCTCGGATTGTTTGTTTGATCTCGAGGCAAAGGTTCCATCCTTTACAACCTCGGATTGATTGATTGATCTCGAGGTAAAGGTTCCATCCTTAAAACCTCGGATTGATTGATTGATCTCGAGGTAAAGGTTCCATCCTTTACAACCTCGGATTGATTGTTTGATCTCGAGGCAAAAGGTTCCATCCTTAAAACCTCGGATTGATTGATTGATCTCGAGGCAAAGGTTCCATCCTTTACAACCTCGGATTGATTGATTGATCTCGAGGCAAAGGTTCCATCCTTTACAACCTCGGATTGATTGTTTGATCTCGAGGCAAAGGTTCCATCCTTTACAACCTCGGATTGATTGATTGATCTCGAGGTAAAGGTTCCATCCTTAAAATCTCGAATTGATTGATTGATCTCGAGGCAAAGGTTCCATCCTTTACAACCTTGGATTGATTGTTTGATCTCGAGGCAAAAGGTTCCATCCTTAAAACCTCGGATTGATTGATTGATCTCGAGGCAAAGGTTCCATCCTTTACAACCTCGGATTGATTGATTGATCTCGAGGCAAAGGTTCCATCCTTTACAACCTCGGATTGATTGTTTGATCTCGAGGCAAAGGTTCCATCCTTTACAACCTCGGATTGATTGATTGATCTCGAGGTAAAGGTTCCATCCTTAAAATCTCGAATTGATTGATTGATCTCGAGGCAAAGGTTCCATCCTTTACAACCTTGGATTGATTGTTTGATCTCGAGGCAAAAGGTTCCATCCTTAAAACCTCGGATTGATTGATTGATCTCGAGGCAAAGGTTCCATCCTTTACAACCTCGGATTGATTGATTGATCTCGAGGCAAAGGTTCCATCCTTTACAACCTCGGATTGATTGTTTGATCTCGAGGCAAAGGTTCCATCCTTTACAACCTCAGATTGATTGATTGATCTCGAGGTAAAGGTTCCATCCTTAAAACCTCGGATTGATTGATTGATCTCGAGGTAAAGGTTCCATCCTTTACAACCTCGGATTGATTGTTTGATCTCGAGGCAAAGGTTCCATCCTTTACAACCTCGGATTGGTTGATTGATCTCGAGGTAAAGGTTCCATCCTTAAAACCTCGGATTGATTGATTGATCTCGAGGTAAAGGTTCCATCCTTTACAACCTCGGATTGATTGTTTGATCTCGAGGCAAAGGTTCCATCCTTTACAACCTCGGATTGATTGATTGATCTCGAGGTAAAGGTTCCATCCTTAAAACCTCGGATTGATTGTTTGATCTCGAGGCAAAGGTTCCATCCTTTACAACCTCGGATTGATTGATTGATCTCGAGGTAAAGGTTCCATCCTTAAAATCTCGAATTGATTGATTGATCTCGAGGCAAAGGTTCCATCCTTTACAACCTTGGATTGATTGTTTGATCTCGAGGCAAAAGGTTCCATCCTTAAAACCTCGGATTGATTGATTGATCTCGAGGCAAAGGTTCCATCCTTTACAACCTCGGATTGATTGATTGATCTCGAGGCAAAGGTTCCATCCTTTACAACCTCGGATTGATTGTTTGATCTCGAGGCAAAGGTTCCATCCTTTACAACCTCGGATTGATTGATTGATCTCGAGGTAAAGGTTCCATCCTTAAAACCTCGGATTGATTGATTGATCTCGAGGTAAAGGTTCCATCCTTTACAACCTCGGATTGATTGTTTGATCTCGAGGCAAAGGTTCCATCCTTTACAACCTCGGATTGATTGATTGATCTCGAGGTAAAGGTTCCATCCTTAAAACCTCGGATTGATTGATTGATCTCGAGGTAAAGGTTCCATCCTTTACAACCTCGGATTGATTGTTTGATCTCGAGGCAAAGGTTCCATCCTTTACAACCTCGGATTGATTGATTGATCTCGAGGTAAAGGTTCCATCCTTAAAACCTCGGATTGATTGATTGATCTCGAGGCAAAGGTTCCATCCTTAAAACCTCGGATTGATTGATTAATGTCGAGGCAAAGGTTCTTTTCTTAGGACCTCGAGCGAAATTTATATGAAAGCAATTGAAATTGGAATAATTTTCTTCGAAAGTGTGAATTTTCATAATTGGCGAGCGCAAAGAATTAGGCTTCGATAAAACGAGTGAATCTTGATGATGACAATAACACTGACAAATTATGTAAATGGAACGGATGTTTGGAATCAATATTCAAGGTTCATCTAATATTTTCTTCAGTAAATATAGATTCCCTTGTGAGATATATCATCCGAATAAGGTTAAAGCTTAACTACCCCAAAATGTTATGCCTAGTAGACCTAATAGGATGCGTCTCAAGAGTAACAAAAATTACTCTTTACTCAGCCATTCCAACCTAAAGGCATTGTCCTATGGTTTTAATATCAGCATGGACGAAACTATATTATAAAAAAAGAAATTCCCTGAAAAGAAAAACTGAAACGCGAAAGAAAATGCTGATAATAAAACTAAAGGACAAGAAAAACGGATCAGATCGCTTCTTTCTTCCACAATACTTCAACAGGGTGAGTAGAGGACCATTATGGGAGTGAACTGGTCGGGAAAGACTGTCGTGTCCAGTCTATCTGAATCATTGCTGGATCTGGTTCAGGAACAAAAGCTTGTATTTTATCTAGCAATTCTTCAACAATTGTTGCGGATATTATGATTCGCCGTGCCACTCTTGATATGAAATTCTTCTGCATAGCATAATCCATAAAAGCTATCAGACCTGTAAAGAAATTGTTAACATTTAAAAGCCCAATGGGTTTCTTATGCAAATTAAGTTGGGCCATGGAAGCAATTTGAAAGACTTCTCCCAATGTGCCAAAACCACCTGGTAGAGCGATAAAAGCATCAGCATTTAAAAGCATTTGTAACACACGCTCTTGCAAATTTTTAACCACTAATTCTTCTCCAATCGTGCCCCCAGAAATAAATTTCAGAGGTCCAGGGATAATGCCCAGAACTTGACTTTCTCCTAGAGATGCTGCTGATGCTACACCTCCCATTAATCCGACACTACCTCCTCCATAAACTAAATGTATTTTTCGCTCAGCTAATACTCTACCCAAATGGTTGGCTGCTTTTAAATACTCTTCATCTTTTCCAGGAAAAGCCCCAGAAAATACACAAATACTTCGGGATTTACGAGTTGGGGTTTTCTCCATTCCTATCCTTACCCTTGTGAGAAAAGAGGATATATTTATAGAGATGAAGAGATAAGGCAATAATTTTATTTTTCAAGAATGGATACATTATTGCCAGCTATTCATAGTAGTCACAGGTATGACTCAGGTCGGGAGTGGGTACATTATCATCAAAAGAGGAGGAAAATTTCAAAAGCAACTAAAATATACAGTAGTCACTACTGTAGCTTACGTCAGGAGTAGGTACGTGATTGTTGGAAGAGAAGGAAAATTTTAAAAAGTGGCAGCTAGCATGTACAGTATCGTGACTATGGCTCATGTCAGGAGTTGATACATTATCGCCGAAAGGGGAGGAAGATTTCAAAAGCGACAGCTAGCACGTACAGTAATCGTGACTTTGGTTCACGTCAGGAGTGGATACATTATTACCAAAAGGGGAGGAAAATTTCCAAAAGCGACAGCTAGCACGTACAGTAATCGTGACTTTGATCCTCGTCTTTCACTGGCTTTGCGTCCAGTAATGGCTTCAATGCTTTCTATGAATCGGTGATTTGCATCCCATCCAGTTTTCTCACAAACTGGCAAACTGGGTCGTTTAAAGTCAGATTCCCAAGACTATAACGATCTCGTTCTTTTTGGAAAATTATCCATAATCCAACAACCTCAAATTGCACTATTCCGCAAGAATGCGCTTCAAGAACCTCTCGATTATCTTCCAGAGATTCCTTACGCAAGCCATTCTTGATGAATTTTATTCTATCATTACGATTTCTGGTGATCACTCCTGGAGAACGACATTTATTGCCGCAGATCCACCATCCACAATTATGACAAACGCCTAGCCTCTTTGCTCTTCTCTTTTTGGCATAAGCGCTTTTACCAAAGCCGGGCATACGGGGAAAGAACGCTTCGGGAACTTCACCAGCTGAACGAACCTTAGCTTCAATTAGCCACCGCACATTATCAGGAATGCCTTTGTGCATAAATACTCTGAATCGTTCACATCTAGCTTGATAAATCTTTTTAAGAACATTTATTGGGAAGGAAGGAAAATACTTTCGTAGGGCGGAAAGAGAAGACTCCATTGATGAAGGAGGTATTTAAGAGAAGAAAGAAATTAGTGATTGTAGGAAATGGAAATAACTAACACATATTTATAGTGATGAAAGGGATAATGTGTATTACACTTGCAGAAGCAAGTTCTTTATTGTCAAAAGAAAAGACAAATGATAGCTTATATGTACAGCAATCATGACTGTGGCTCTCATCCTCCACTGATTTATGTCCAGTAACGGCATTAACGGCTTCTATGAGTCGAGGATTTGCTTCCCATCCAGTTTTCTTACAAGCTGGCAAACAGGGTTATTTACAGTCAGATTCCCGGGACTATAACGGTTTCGTTCTTCATGAAAAATGCTCCATAAACCAAGAAGTTCACGTTGCACAGATCCACAAGAATGTGTCTCAATAGTCAATTGGATATCATCCAACGAGTCCTTACTCAGGCCATTCTTAATGAATCGTCTTTTATCTTAACGATTTGTGGAGATGTATCCTAAAGAGCGACATTTAGTATTACAATTCCATCGCCCACATTTATAACACACGCCTAGTCTCTTTGCTCTTCGCCTTTTGGCATAACGGCTTTTACCTAAACCGGGCATGCGGGGCATAAATGCATCTGGAACTTCACCCGCCAGACGGACCTTAGCTTCAATTATCCACTGCACATTATCGGGAATGCCTTTGCGTGTAAAAACTCTGATTCTTTCACATCTAGCAAGGTAGATCTTTTTAAGGACTTTTATTGGAAGAGAAGGAAAGTATTTTCGCAGGGTAGAAAGAGTAGAATCCATTGATGAGAGAAGAATTTGAGAGATGATGGAAAGGAATTAGTTATTGAAGGAAACTTAGATAACCGACTGGAAGAACATGCATTTATAGCGATGAAATGGATAACGTGTCGATTACACTTACGGGAGCAAATACATTATTAAAAGAAAAATGGAAAATTTTAAATATGATAAATTGTACGTACAGTGATTGTGACTGTGGCTCACATCTTCTACTGGTTTTACGTCCAGTAACAGGATTAACGGCTTCTATGAGTCGAGGATTTGCTTCCCATCCAGTTTTCTTACAAGCTGGCAAATAGGGTCGTTTAACGTCAGATTCCCGGGACTGTATCGTTCTCGTTCTTCATGAAAAATGCTCCATAAATTGAGAAGTTCACGTTGCACGGATCCACAAGAATGCGTCTCAAGAGTCAATTGGATATCATCCAATGAGTCCTTACTCAGGCCATTCTTAATGAATCGTATTTTATCTTCTCGATTATCAGAGATCATCCCTAAAGAACGACATTTAGTATTACAGGTCCAGCGTCCGCATTTATGATAGACGCCTAGTCTCCTCGCTCTTCGCTTTTTGGCATAAGAGCTTTTGCCTACACCAGGCATGTGAGACACAAATGCCTCTGGGATTTCACCTGCCAGACGAACCTTAGCTTCAATTAACCACCGCACATCTTCAGGGATTCCTTTATGCATCAGAGCTCTTAATCGTTCACAGCGAACTTGGTAGATCTTTTTGAGAATGTTCATTGGGAGAGAAGGAAAATATTTTCGCAAGGCAGAAAAAGTAGGATCCATTTTCTAGGAGAAAGTAAAAGAAAGGAGGGAGGAAATGATCAGTTATTATGGGCAACTGAGAGAACCGACTTGAGAGTCACGGAGTACCGTATCCGCCGCTTAACCGGAAAAGTGGATCCTACTTTATTTTGATGTCATAGATATTTCTTATCTTTGATATCTCGTAAGGCATGACATTGATCCAGTCCTTGACTATTGAATCCATTGTCCGCTTTTGACAAATTTTCAACGACAATATTTCTTGATGTCTGCCTTATCTTTGACCACAGCTATCTCTTATCTTAGATGCTGCTAAGCTGGCATCAATCTTGTCCTTCCAGGTGTAGCCACGATTATTGAATCAATTGCCAGGCTTTTGACAATATTGTCTACTTTATCCTTTTTGATATCTGCCTTATCCTTGGCTATAGCTATCTCTTATCTTGGATACTACTAGCTGGCGTCAATCCTATCCTTCCAGGTGTAGCCTCGATTATTGAATCGGTAGCCAAGCTTTTGACAATATTGTCTACCTTATCCTTGAATTCCTGATGCGGGTTGGTCCCGCATATTAGCTGTGTATCCAGTGATAGATTGGTAAGAGCTGATGTTATTGAGATCTCGGCTTATACTGCTGTAGCTGTGCCGTGGATGTGCTTCCCATTTGATTCCTGTTCTGTATGCTATGTATGCATGATATGAAATGCATGAATGCAGAGCATGTGTAACTAATGGCTTTTTTTTTTTTTTTGTATGGATCTAGTTCTTTATGTCTTTGTTTTACTGGATCCTCTTTTGTGATGGCCTTCTTGGACTATCATTGAATCTCTTTATGCTTTCCAGCTCTTGTCCATTGCCTCAAAAGCCCAACTCTTTTCAAAGTCCGTTTTCTTTGACTTGTTCTTGAATTTTGGCCTCAATTTCTTTAATGTTCGCTCGCCTCATACTTTATATCTCTTTGGGTACTCATCCTTTGTCATGGATTTCATAACATCAAAGGCTTAACTTTCAATGTCTGTCCTTTTTCTTGTGTCCGGGCTGACACATACTTATCCCCATGTTACAATCTGAATGATTGCTCTTCCTTGAACTCATGTTTTGATCCATAAGACTTGCCCCCTTGTCTATTGAACTTCTTTGTTGGCAGTACTCCTCTTACGCTTCGTAGAGACTACTTTGCCCCCCTAAATATGGTATTTATGTTGATAAAAGGTATCACCTCGCCTTTAACAGAAGGTCGAGCATTTCTAGACCTTTGTGATGGCACTTGATTGTAAATTTCTCTTACAAGAACCACATCTTATTAAAGAAAGACTCAAGCTATCTCCTCACTTTTAAGTCTACATACATTAATGAATAATGGTTTGGCCTTAAAGAAAAACTTTCATCAATTTGCAAAGCTTGACAAAGTAATTTACGGTCTTTGTTTTTAATTAAAATATCCTGCCATTCTTCCCTTTCCAACTCGAAGACATAAACTGTGCAAGGCAATAAGGTAGAAACATGATTCACAATAATAGCCTTTTAACTGAATGAGGATGATATCGAGAGGTAAATGTTAGGTGTGAGGAAAGTTAAGTTTGAGTGGTGTAAAAGAATTGTCTTTTAATATTACTCGTGAGCAGTATTAAATAAGGTAGAAACATGATTCACAATGATAGTCTTTAAACTGAATGAAGATGTTAGGTCTGAGGAAAGTTAAGTTTAAGTGATGTGAAAGAATGGTCTTTTAATACTACTCGTGAGCAGTATTAAATAAGGTAGAAACATGTTTCACAATGATAGTCTTTTAGCTGAATGAGGATGTTCAGTCTGAGGAAAGTTAAGTTTAAGTGGTGTGGGAGAAGGGTCTTTTAATACTACTCGTGAGCAAATTTGATTACGGTGAAAAATTCAATAGTGAAGACCTCAAACTTGCCACCTTTCCAGAAAGTTAAACCTCATCTGTTGCCCCCTAACTATCGTGGTCTTCATGTATGCTTGGCTTGAAAGTTGCTTTTGTGTTCTAAACCGCCTTTACAGGTTTTCAGTCTAGAATCCATAGCTCACTTTTTTTGCTTTTTCTTTTTTTGGCTCTAACTTGAGCTTCGTTTCTTTTCTTTTTTTTTTCTTTTTTTGTTTTTGTTTTTGTTTCCTTTTTTTTTTTTTTTTTGTGAGCTATGGTGATGACATACTTGATAACTCTCTTGAAGTGAGATGACTCAAGTGGCCTTGCTTGCTCGTGCTTGCTCTCGGTCTCTTTTTGTTTTTTTTGAATTTTCCCTTAATGGATTCTGATAGAAGGGATGAACTTCTTTCATTTTTTGGAATTTGTGTTGCAGAGAACCGAGATCATAGCCGTCTTGAAGTGAGATGACTCAAGTGGCCTTACTTGCTCGTGTTTGCTCTCAGTCTCTTTTTGTTTTGGATTTGAATTTTCCCTTGTTGCCTTTTGATAAGGGATGAACTTCTTTTTTTTTTTTTTTTTTGGAATTTGTGTTGTGGAAAATTGAGAACCTTTTTTTTTTTGTGTTGAGCATTTGTGAGAATTGGAAGGCCACTGAAGTCATTTAATATGAGAGCTACCTTCTTTGGAAACTAACCCCAGACTTCTTACAAGGGTGTTGATAACCACTGCGAATTCCCTTTTGAGAGTTGAGGTGCAACATTTGAAATCCTTCTTACTAGATTTGGCAGTACCTTGAAGATCACTACTATCAAATCTCTCTTAACTTTCATTTTCACCCACGAGTAGTATTGCTTACAAAGTAAAGTGTGATGGTAATAATGGATGGTGTAATGGCAAAGAGTGAGAGATAGATGGAATTTTTGGTAAAAAGTGGTAGAATATGTGGATGTAAAAATGGAATTTTTGGTAAAAAGTGGTAGAATGTGTAGGTGTAATGATGAAATTTTTGGTAAAAAGTGGTAGAATGCACACATTACATCTTTTTGTTAGACAAGAAAAAGAATACCAGGTGTCCATTTAACAAAGACTACACCCTAGATTCTGGACTAAATCTAGGAGATTTTTACTATTAATTTACTTTGACAAGCTCTCAAAGATGAAAGTTTAGTAAAAGGATTCCCTGTTATTCAAAAGTGTGTGCGAACTGTTAGGTCGGATCTGACTTGGAGCCCTTCCAAAATCAATGTAATTCTAGCTCGAAATATTCACTTTCAATTACCAATCACATCATGGTCTAGCAACTTGGACTCGACCAACTGTTGGACCTTGTTTTTCAGTACCACACAATTTTCACTTGAATGCCCAATTGAACATTTTTGGTAATCACATTTGGCATTTGGGTCATTCCAACTTCGAAGGGGAGGCTACTTGATCTTTGCTACCGTTGGTATGGGTGATAGCAGGTTTATTGCTTGTGGAAATTGAATCGACTTAAGTAGCTTTCTTCCCATGAGTGGTATTTGGTACTGATGAGGGAGCCTTGAGGATTACAGTCTCAATAGGATATCCTTTCACTCGTAACATGAGCGGTAGTGGACCATAGGACTTGGAGATGATGTTTTGGATAGCTCCGCTTCTTTCATTGAAACATCCTCCAATTGAAGAATCGACCAGCTTTCCTGTTTTGATTCCAAATTTGATCTTTTCTCTAGGTAATACCAAATTTGAAAAGTTACTCGAAGTGTTCCGAAGTAGTTTTTCATAAAATGGTCTATTTAGTGTTTGGATAAACAGGGTGATTAGTTCTTTTTCTATCATAGGTGGTTGAACTTGTGTGGCTAAGTCTCTCCACTTTTGTGCATATTCCTTAAAGGTCTTTTGTACCTTCTTCTCCATATTCTGGAGAGTTGGGCGATCCTGGGCCAAGTCCATAACATGCTTGTAATTATTGATGAAAGCTCGAGTGAGATCATTCCATGTTCTAATGTTCTTTGGGGCTTGACTTGGATACCATTGTAGCATTAACTTTGTAAGACTTTCTTGAAAAAGTGTTATCCACACCTTCTCTTCTTTTGTGAGTGATTGTACTTTTCTTATAAACAATGTAATGTGAGTGATGGGACAACTTATTCCATCATATTTCATAAAGTCTGGCATCAAGCAAAGATCGTTCACCGAAAGAGATCCAAATACAGTGTCTCATTCAATGGTCTGAAGTCTCTTTTCTATGGTCTCGAGTTTTTTTTTTTTTAGTATCCTCTTCTTCTTTAAGCAGGGGCTTCTTCTTTTTTTTTTTTAAAAAAATGGATTGTGCCTTAGGTGAATGTTATCAGATGGGCCTGAGTCGTGAAAGGGCTTCTCTTGAACTAAGACCCGTTGTTGAGTGAATCCGGGAAGATAGGTGAGATCTTGTGGCTCTTTGACGGGGACTTGGATTTTTTTTTTTTAATTAACTTCATTATTTGCTCGGCCATGCTTTCTATCTTGGACTCAATATCTATGAGACGTCATTCGGTCTGTTCTGCTATTAGTCTTGTTTGGAGCCGAGTTGGGTATCAATGTTGAGGTCCAATTTTACCGTTTTAAAGTAAGATTTATTTTATTAGACTTCATATGCACTTGATTGGTGTGATGGATGTATGTAATACAAAATGAAATTATGTTTTTATCAAAGTTTATATGTACATGATTAATGTAATGGAATGCATGCAATAGAAAACTGAGATTATGTTTTTATTAGACTTTATATGTATGTGATTGATGTAATGGATGCATGCAATGAGTGAGCTTGATTATTCACTATCGAGGAACTTCGAGATTTCTAGTTGTTATTAGAAAGATTAAAAAGTTATTACAGTTTGACGCGTGGTTTTGATGCATGAAGAATAATTGTATAGAACAGAAGTACAATAAAAGAAAAATAAGGTTATTAATAAGTTAAATAGCAATTAACAACTCATGAACTATTATGGAAAAACGAATTACAACCATAAATATAAGATACAAAGAAAATAAAAGTGTAGAGCAACAATATACAACAACATAGCATAACAAAGACATGCTTATGGCGTTGGTAAATGGGAGGAATACTATGGTCAGTTCTATGGTTAAGTGGGGAATTCTATATGCATAAGGTGGTTTATCAAAAAGGCTAGGGATAGTTCCCGAATCCCGTCACTAAATCATAGTGACGGCCCGATTCCTTACCCTCTAGGGTTAATGTAAGGAATGGATTAATTCGAGTCGTAGCTTTTCGTGGGCCCATGCAGAGACTAACCGTCTCAGAAGGCAATACACTACTTTGCTACTTTGAAACCGGTGAAGGCTTGGAGACCGTGGCCTCACAAGGACAGCAACACCAATTCCGCTTAGAAAGAATCGTGTTTGATTTAAGGAAGCTCGGGTATAGAGCTTCATTTTGTGAATGCATTATGCATGTTTAGAATAAGTAAATATAACATATAAATTCACATAAAAATAAACAAAACAGAACAAAATAAATCAACTTTTAGGCTTGACTCACTAACCAGGGTCCCCAGCGGAGTCGCCAAGCTGTGGCAACGTGCGGTTCGTTTTCGGGAGTCGCCACCAATCGGTTTTCGCTCAGGTCGATTGGATACCTAAAATATGGTCTGTGAGAGTTCGGGGGTTCGGGAGTACGGTTACGTTAAAACAACTTTGTTAAAACGCCCAAAAATTGGTACCTTAGTTGATTTTAATTTTGTTTCGCTTTGCTTTTAAATAAATTTCAGTTAATTTTCAATCTAGAATTTTTAACTGAATTAATCGGATGTGGATTTTTGGTAATTAATTTGTATAGAATTTTATACTTCCGAACCATGGACTCTGCCGAGTCATTTGGACATGGAAGATTTGATTCCGAACCATGGACTCTGCCGAGTCATTTGGACACGGAATTTGGTGAAATTTTAAACAATTTTATCCATATTGTGAATATGGATTTTTATCTTTATATTTATTTAATTTATTTAGTTAGAAAAAAGGTTGATATTTTCCAAACCGTAGATCCTGACGGATCATCCGGATATGGAAGTTAATTTAATTTACTTGAAATTTTATATTTCCAAACCATAGATCCTATCGGACCACCCGGATATGGAACAAATAATCCATCTTAGGACGGATTTCCAAAAATTTAAATATTGTTTAACCAATAATTTAATACAGATTAAATACATTAGAAGAATTAAAATTTAACCATTCTAGAAAATAAATAAATAAATATCCTAAATTACATCCTTAAGTGAATTTAAGGATTAAATCTAATACATGGTTAAATAATCAAAGAAAGAAAGAAAACAAAAAGAGAATAAATCTGCTGTCAGCGACTAATCTACAACCAAAATAAAAAATTAGTAGCTCATAGGAACAAATTAGAAAAATTGAAAGACTAAGTTAAAGTCCTTAAACTGAGAAGCCATAACTACCAAATAGATATTGTAGGCAGTCCATCAAAAACATATTATTATTAATCCTTGAGCAATGATGAGATAAAAACAAACTATTCCTAACATTAAGAAAAACATAAGAAACATAATATGTTGATCTCACAGAGATTCTTTGTCTATGACAACACCAGACCAATTAAGATGTTACAGATCTTGTTACATCGTTATCCGCACCGAACAACCACACAATAAATACTACAGTACATAAAATGTAAATCACATAAATCTGAACAAGTAGAGGATTGACTTATAATACCAAGAAGCAAGCAGTTTCACACAGAAACCAAGAATACCATGACTGCCAACTGCAAGAAACCACTTAGACTTTTAACCAGCTAAAGGGTCATAAGGGTACATAAAAAATATAGAAAACTAAAAATAGTCCAAGTAAAAAACAACAGTGAGAAGTCAATCACCTAAAATCTATAGTCTTTTATCGAATGCTAATATATGATATAAAATCACTGCATAAAACACTATCAAACATGTATAGAAATATATGGAATCAAAGAAGAAGCATTATTTCCCTTGGAAAACAAAGAAGCAAACCCTGTGCTTGCAAAGGACCGATGTTGCACATCTGAGAACATAGCACCATTAGAATTGGCAGTAACTGTTTCCACAGGCAACGGCTTCTGATCTACAACTGGAGGGGTAGAAAGTTCACCTTGGGATGGCGGAGCAAGATTTGGGGTGAATAGTCCACTGTTTGGAGCTTTCATATTTATCTCAGATGCAGAATGATTTTCAACCGAAGAATTTAACCCAATTACATGCCATAAAGCTGAGAAATTGTTTTTTTTTTTTTTAAACGAATCGAGACTTAATGGTCCCAAATCAGCCGTACTACTTATGATAACATCCATGACCTCTTTTGAGAGAATTGATTTAAGAGACTGCATTTAATGAGTGACCAAAACAAACAAAAATAAGAAAATTTACTGTCAATGCTCAATCTGCAAAGAAAATAAAGTTAGTGACTTAAATGTAAGAAAATAAGAAGATGGAGGATTGAATAAGAATTTTACCAATAAAATTAAATTTTTGAAACTTCTGAAACCGAGATCGTTGTGCACAGTTTCTCTTCTCCGTTCATTCGCAAGCGACAGTGGAGGAAGGAAAAGCTCAGGTTTAAACGATGAGGATGGTGTCGAGGAGCGCAAGCAACGGCGGCCGACGTGGAGCTGGAACCGGCGAGGCGCGAAAGACGGCGAGCTAGAAAACACTCCCGGCTGATCCGGAACAGAGCGTGTCGAGTCGGGAGACGGCCTTGGATGGTGTCGGCCCCTGTGTCGCCCTGGAAGGTGAAATTGTTGTAGAAGGTGACACCGGAGGCGTTGGCAGTGGAGTTCAGGTGGTCGACGCATGGCACCAGCTTCGACTTGCACGCCAGCTGCACTTCCGTCATGGTTACCGCCACACTTAGCATCAGAAGGATCGCTAGAATGCTAGTTTCGCCATGGCAGTTGCTTGGGCTATGCTTTGGGCTCCTTGGACCTTGCTGGGAAATTCTTCGGCCGTATATTACAGAGCCGGGAGGCTCAACCTTTGGAACCCTCTGAAACGGATACTTGGTAATCTGAGTCACCATCGATGCTCTCCATAACAGCTCATCGTCTTCCATGTCATGCATCGGCAGCAACGGCTTCAGATACTCACACAGCCCGACATGGCCACCGGAATCCAGCCGCGAGGTCAGAAAGGCGGAGACAGAGGAGGACTGGGATATGCAGAGGTCTAAGGAGAGGTTGCGGATAAGTGGTGGACGGCGGTGAAGCGAGAGCAAGGCGGCGGAGCCAATGAAATCCGAAGCGGTGATGTGCGAGACGAGGAGGGAAGAATAGGGTGGCGGAGCGACGCGAGCGCAGCGGAGGGCGTTGTGACAGAGAAGAAGCAGAAGGTTTCGACGTTGAAGGCGTAGAACAAGAAGTCGTCGTTGCTCGCGCTCACGGTCTCCTCGTCTTGACTCAACCGGTGGAGCTCACCGATGGATTGACTAAGTTGCTGGATGCTGTTGTGTTTGTAACGTAAAAGATGCAGGAGAGGATGAACAAGGGCAGAGCAAAGTTGAACTTGCTTTAATTGTCCGCAAAAGGGTCGCTGGAAGCTATGAACGAGGGAGACCAAGCAGGAGATGGCCAAGAGAGGAGAAATAAAAGACCCACACAGAAGAAGTCGCTTCCCCCCCGCCCCCAAGAAAGGATGGAATTTGAGAGAGAGATCCGATTTGGAAGCAGGTGAGAGTTCCCTCTTCAGCCGGAACCAGGAACCGGGAAGAAAAAGAGATAAGAAGATAAGATCCAATCTCTAGGCCAGCTGGGTGGAGAGAAAGTCTGAGAGCAGGTGTTGACATTTTTGTCGGTTCGTGCCGACAGTGAGAGAAAAAAAATGTTTTCCAGGGATTTCTTTTTAAACTAAATTAATTAATTAATTTTTTTTAATTAATTGACTAATAATAAAATTTTTCTTAATTTTTAGTTTCTCTTTTTTCTTAATTAATTTAATTTTAATTTTTGTTAACTTTTTAACCTGTTTTTTTTTTAAACACACATACTATAAAAATAAAAATAAACCCCTCTTAAAAAAATATATAATTTTTTTTAAAAAAAAATTTTAATTTTTAATTTTTAATTTTTTTTTAATGGTCGGATGAAATTGGGTGTCAACAACCATCATTTCTTGTAATTAGTTATAGTTTGAATTTTAACTTGTGCAAAATATTTATCCTTTTTATAGCCAAATCGGGGGCTTAGGTAGGGTGGGATAGAGCCCAGGATACACTTATTAATAGAATTTTTGTTATACCTCTTTATTATGATATAATTCTATGTAACAATAAGTTCTTGTTAATGGATTAAAACCTGTAATCCTTTCTTTAGTTTCAGAGAATCAGAATGCTTTTGTTCCAGGCCAACATATCCAGGATAACATTATAATTATGCATGAAACTATGCAAGCAGTTAAGGTAACAAATTTTAGAAGTGGGCATTGGGGTATCAAACCTGTCTTGAAATTAGACCTCTAGACAGTGGTGGAACCAAGATTTTTGGTTCAAAGGGTGGGCTTAGAGGACAGTCGACGTAGCCCGGAGGAGAGGGACAACATCGTGGCGAGACAAAGCTGGAGATTGGGACTAAGTCATACTAATTCAAAGCTCAGGGAGCAACTCATACGAGTTGGACAAGTTGAGGACTAATGGTGCATTTAGGCCATTTTAGAATATCTGCTTAAGGCTAAAGGGAATAATTACTCATTTAGTCCCTACTTTCCTTAGCGCCCACCTTACTACTGCCCATCTTTATATTTTTCCATCATTTTTTGGGGTAAAAATGCACATCCAGTCCCTAATTTCTCTTGAATTAACCAATTAAGTACCCATATTTAAATCTTTCCAAAATTTTCCAAGGCAAGGAGGGGCAATGGCACCCCCTGCCCCTACTTTGCTTTGCCACTGCCTCTGGAAAGTTTACAATAAGATCAGCTAGTCTTTTTTAGAAAAAGTTCTTTGGTGCATGTTATTCCCTGATTCATGGGTTACTTTTATCATGCAATGTGTTTCCACTATTTCATACTCAGTATTAGTTAATGGCAACATAACTAAGTGGTTTAATCCTCTGGCAGGTTTGCGTCAGGGTGACCCTTTCTCACCTTATCTATTCATTTTATGTGCCGAAGCTCTTTCAAGCGATCTCTCTAGCCTCAAATCAACAGGTGCGCTAGTGGGTTTGAAAGCAAGTCAGGAGGGTCCTTCTATTAACCCTTTATTATTTGCAGATGACTATTTGATATTTTTTCATCCTTTTAAGGAGTCGGTTTTAAAGACTAAAAACAGGAAGTTAATTTCTCTAAGTTTGAGTGGATGTTCAATAGGAATGTTTCTTTAGATGCAATCTAGAAATACTACAATATTACCCTATTTCAAGTGAATCTGGGTATTTTAAACTATTTGAAAGCTTCTTTCTGTCAAAATCTGGGAAATTCCTGAACTTTCAAATTCTTGCAAGATAAGATCACAAAGCAACTGGATAATTGGAAAAAGAAGTTGCTAAATAATGGCAGGCGGTTAACTTTGACACAATTTACACTAACCTCATTGCCTGTCTACATTGTCACTTGTTAAAATGCCAATGATAATCTTGGATGAGATTTCTAGTAAGTATATTAAATTTTGGTGGTTGGGCTCTCAAGACAAGTGTTCTTAGCATATAAAAAACAAACATCTTCTCATGCATCCTAAGGGCATAGGAGGTGTAGGTGTTAAGGGCATACGACTTTTCAATCAAGCCCTTCTCGCAAAAACATTTTAGCGTATTTTTGCTGGTAATCCTAATTCTTTAGTTTTTAGAGTTCTTATGGCTAAATATGGTTGGTCTCAATCTATTTAGTCAGTTAAGAGTAAGGGTAATTCCTCCTCGATTTGGTAAGGATTATTGCATGGAAGTGCTTTGCTTAGTCCATATCAGATTTGGTTTATTAGGGATGGATCTACCATCTGGGTTTGGTGTTGTTCCTCATGGCAAAAAAAAATCGATACAAAAGAAAAATAAAATTACAGATAATAATCTAAAATAAAATAATAATAATATCACAGATAATACAAAGGATTTTGAGCTGAGGCGTGGAGCTGCCCACTTTCTTTTGGACGTTTCATGCCACACCGATGCAACGGCCTCGGGTCACGCCGCCTTCAAGATACAACAGCCCAACTTTGTTGTTGCAGTTCTATTTACACTTGCACTATGGTAGAACAAAGCTCCATTCACACATTTCTTTACCCAATATTATTTTGGAGATAAAGAAAAAATATATTTGTGGAAAATCTGAATAATAAGAGAAAAGGAGAGGCAAAAAATATATGTATATATATTCAGATGAACAGGAGCTATATATATATATATAGACTATGAAAGAGAAACATTGGAAATAAGTAATTATAATTTAGTTGTTAATGACTTAATGCAAATATAATGTAACCTAACAGGTAGGAAAACTAATTAGCCTAAATGTGTAGCTCCCTATGTTAACTAGGAGAAAAATAAGCGTTTAAGTTTTTAAAGTCCTAAACGGCTGTAAAAAAATTAATATTTTATTTATTTATATATTTATTTTTTCAAAAAATTATTTTATTGAAATAATATCTAACATTTTCCTCTCTATTTCAATAAAAAACCATAATAATATATATTTGGGTAAAGACAGTTTATTATGCTTAATAAAGGTGGTGATACCTTGAACATTTACTTAGTGAGTCGGCTTCTTTGTTCCATGACCAATAGTGGTACTACCTTGAACTATGGTCGCTTGTGGACACAAGTTCACCTAACACACATAATAAACCAGGTGTCCATTGAGCTTATAAGCCTGCACTATTGATGGCCATGTGCAAATCCTGATTTTTTTCATGAGCGATTTTAGTAATAGTCCACAAAGCAACTTCACTCCAACTTCACCCCATTCAATAAAGAGCTACAGATTCTCATTAAGAGCAAATGCTCAACCTTCAATCATTATAGGATAGATGCATCTACACCATAGGGATGAGTCAAGAAATAAATCTCTAAAATAGTGCATCTCTTAACGGCTTCACTATAATTTGTTTTTCCCATTCAAAACCCAAGCCTCAAGATCTCTGATTTTTGGGTTGGGTATCCTCATAGGAAGCTCCATTCAATTTGGGTTTCAATCCCATCTCCCTCAATGTAATCCAGACCTTGTCTCTTGCAAGAGATTTTGTTAGCGGATCTGCAATATTTTCACATGATTTCACATAGTCCACATTAACAACTCCACCAGTCATATAGAATCTTACAGTACTGTGTTTTCTCTGAATAGGTCTGGATTTTCCGTTATAATAATAGTTATTCACTGTATGTATTGTAGCAGTATTGTCACAATGTATTAAAATAGGAGGTACCAGTTTTTCCCATAAAGGGATTTCAAATAAAAGATCTCTGAGCCAACTAGATTCTTCACATGTAGAGGCTAGAGCAATTAATTCTGCCTCCATCATGGACTTTGCTATTATTTGCTGTTTTTTAGATTTTTAGCACACCGCACCACCTGCTAAAGTAAAGACATATCCCGTAGCAGATAGAGAATCATTTGACAAAGTGTTCCAATCAGCATCACAATGGCCCTCAAGTACAGCAAGATATCTTTGAAAAAATAAACCATAATTTTTTGTATATCTCAAATATCCCATTAAGTGATCAATAGCTTTCTAATTATCCATATTTGGTTTACTAGTAAATCTCGCAAGTATACCCATTGCATATGAAATATCAGGTCTAGTACAATCGGTAAGATAGCACAAACTACCAGTTATACTAGCATATAAGGTTTGATTAACAACACTTTCATCATGCATGGTAGGCAACAATTTTATACCATTTGACATGGGAGTTAACACTGGTTTTGTACTTGCATAACCAAACTTACTCAAAATTTTATCAATGTAATGAGATTGATCTATGAAAATACCATCAACACACCTTGTAATTTTCATGCCAAGAATAACATTTTGCCTCCCCTAAGTCTTTCATGTCAAAATGTTGATGTAATATATTTTTTATAAGATCAATTACATGCATAGATGAGCTGAAGATGAGTAAATCATCAACATACAAACACACGATGGCATGACAATTATCAAAGGACTTAAAGTAAATACATTTATCACATTCACTAGACTTGAAGCCATTATCTATCATGCAAGAATCAAAATTTTCATGTCATTGCCTAAGAGCTTGTTTTAAACCATAAAGGGACTTTGTAAGTTTACAAACTTTGTGCTCTTGGTTAGTCACAACAAAACCTTCAAGTTGATCCATATAGATTTCTTCTTCTAAATCTCCATTTAGAAAAGCAGTTTTGACATCCATTTGATGAATAAAAAGTTTATAAAGAGATGCAACAGCAATCAGAAGTCTAATGGAAGTTATTTTGGAAACAGGAGAATAAGTATGAAAGAAATCAATTTCTTCTTTTTGTTTAAAACCTTTAGCAACAAGTCTTGCTTCATATTTATCTATAGAACCATCTGATTTAAATTTTTTCCGAAGAACCCATTTACAACCAATTGTTTTAGAACCAGAAGGTAAATCAACTAATTTCCAGGTATTGTTTGAAATTAGAGAATCCATTTCATCATTAATAGGTTCTTTCCAAAAAATAGATTCTTGTGATTCTAAAGCCTCTTTGAAAGAAATTGATTTGTCATTGACATCATAAACAAAAAAGTTAGGACCAAAATCCTTCTCAACTCTAGTTCGTTTACTTTTTCGTAACTCGAATTCAAAATTTTCTTGATTTTTCCAAATCGGTAGTAGAAGTACTCAAAACTGGTTCTAAATTGTTTCTTTTTTCACTATCATGTTTTTTTTTCTTTCTTGAAAGGAAATTTATCTTCATGAAAAATGGCATCAACCGACTCAATAATAACATTGTTTTCAAGATCCAAAAAATGATAAGCCTTGATTTTTTGTGCATAGCCAAGAAAAGCACAAGTTGTTGCTTTAGCTCCTAATTTTGGTCTTTTTGGATCATTTAACCGCACATAGGCCAGGCAACCCCAAACTCTAAAATAATCCAAATTTGGTTTGTAACCTTTCCACAATTCAAAAGGAGTAATATTGATTTTCTTACTTGAGACACGATTCAAAACATAACAAGCTATCAAAACAGCTTCTCCCTACAAATTAGAAGGAGCACTAGAACTAACAACCACGTCATTAGTTAAACCAATCAGAGTTCTATTTTTGCGCTCGGCAACACCATTAGAAGCAAGAGAATACGGAGGAGTTGTTTCATGAATGATGCCCAAATTTTGAATAAAAATTTCAATGTTATTGGAACCATATTCCATACCTTTATCACTTTGAAATCTTTTAACTTTCCTCCCAAATTGATTTTCAATTTCACGTATAAAAACTTGAAAATTTTCAAGAGCATCACTTTTTTGTTTAATCAAATAAACATGTGTATTTTGAAAAATCATCAATAAAAGTGATGAAATATTTATTGCCTCCACGAGTCAAAATTCCTTCAAATTGACATATATCAGTGTGAATTAATTCTAGTAATTCAGTTTTCCTCTCTACACTTTGAAAAGACTTTCTTGTAATTTTTGTTAGACTACATGATTCACATTTTTCAAAATTAGAAGTGACTTTGGGTATTAAACCAAGAAAGCTCATGTTTTTCACATATTTTTCATTTATGTGACACAAACGTGCATGCCAAAAATTAGCAGAAGAAAGCATGTAAACAGAACTAGTAGATGCTTTATTCATTTCAATATTGAGCTTAAACATTCGATCACAAGCATACCCTTTACCCACAAAAATACCATTCTTAGAGAGTACATAGGAATCAGATTCATACAATTGTCTAAAACCAACCTTACTAAGTAGAAAACCGAAAACCAAGTTTTTTCTCAAGGTTGGAGTAAACAAGATTTACTTGAGAATAAAAGTCTTACCAGAAGTGAAGTTCAATTGAACATCACTTTGTCCCAGAGCCTTAATGATATGATTATCTCCAAGTCTGATTTCCTTTTCCACTTCAAACTTACTATAAGTTTTGAACCAAGATCGATCTTTGCAAACATGCCTAGATGCACCAGAATCAATCCACCACCCTTCTTTGTCACCAATCATATTGATCTCAGTCAACATGGCCACAAACGGCTCGTCATCATCAACCATGTTGATTTGTGGCATAGTTGCAGTTTTGTGAAATTTGCATACTTTAGCGAGGTGACCTGGTTTGCCGCAAGCAAAGCATCCACGATTTGGATCTTGTCTCATTGGTACTACTTGGATCCTGTTCCTTAGATTTTGTGTGCCAAAAAATTGCTTCCTGAAAGGTTTTTTTCACAAAATTCTTCTTGGGTTTCAAGTGAGTATTATACTTCAAATTATGACCTCTTGGTACCTTGTCATTGGAGGTAGTAAGATTTACCTTGGCTCTAACATTACCATTATTGAAATTGGCTCCTATGGGATCTTGGTTTTTAGCCTCATCTTATACCTGAACACGAGTTATAAGGCTTTCAATTGACATCTCCTTTTGTTTGTGACGCATGGCTTTTTGGAACTCCTTCCAAGAGGGCGGTAGTTTGTCGATGACTGTAATCACTAGAATATCATCTCTAATCTTCACTCCTTCGGATCTCAGTTCGTGAGTAATGAGGCTAAAATCTTTGATTTGTTTCACTACAGACAGGCTGCCCACCACTTGATAGCGGAGCCATCGACTTCTAGCATATAGTTTCGCACCAACCTCCTCAGTATCATATTTTTTCTGCAAGGCTTTCCAAATCTTCCTGGTACTATTATAAGAATTTTCATAATAGTCATAGAAATCGTCAAAAAGACAATTCAACAGGGCATAACGGCAATCAAATTTATCTCTCTCGTATTTTGAAATCCTTTCAAAATGAATTTTTTTCTCATAATCACTCATATCATCGGTATATATTTTGTGGGCTTTTTTCTCAGAAACCATATAGCCAAAATCAAACATTTTCAAGTAGTATAAAACTTTTTCCATCCATCTCTTAAAATGTTCTCCATTGAATTGAGTTCATTTGAAAGCTTGATCGGTCTTTCACACGAGACTGATTCATTTTTTTCCTTAAAAATGAAACGTCCAAAAATTGTTATTCCTTGTGGTAAAAAAAAAAAAAATTGATACAAAAGAAAAATAAAATTACAGATAATAATCTAAAATAAAAAAATAATAATATCACCGCTGATACAAATGATTTTGAGCTGAGGCGTGGAGCTGTCCACTTTCTTTTGGACGTTTCGTGCCACACAAATGCAATGGCCTCGAGTCATGCCGCCTTCAGGATACAACAGCCCAACTTTGTTGTTGCAGTTCTACTTACACTTGTACTATGATAGAACAAAGCTTCACTTACACATTTCTTTACCCAATATTATTTTAGAGATAAAGAAAAAATATCTTTGTGAAAAATTTGAATAATAGGAGAAAGGGAGAGGCAAAAAATATATGTATATATATTCAAATGAACAGGAGCTATATATATATATATAGACTATGAAAGAGAAACGTTGGAAATAAGTAATTATAATTTAGCCGTTAATGACTTAATGCAAATATAATGTAGCCTAACGGGTAGGAAAACTAATTAGCCTAAATGTCTAGCTCCCTAAGTTAACTAGGAGAAAAACAAGTGTTTAAGTTTTTAAAGTCCCAAACGGCTATAAAACAATTAATATTTTATGTATTTATTTATTTTTTTTTTCAAAAAATTATTTTATTGAAATAATATCTAACATTTGGATGATTCTTTGATCCCAAATTTGTCCAGCGAAATGTTAAGAGTTTTATGCCTGTCTTTGGCTACCCATAAATCTCTGAAAGTTTTAGACATAGAAGCTGGTGACACCCAAAATTGGAATAGTGTTCTATAAGTTCCATATTTCCTAATCAGATTTTCTAGATTGATTACACTGCTAAGGTCTCTGAATCCTTTAGCAATAGTAGATATTCTACAGTGGAATGGTGATTCGCTATTTTAATACTCGTCCAAGAAAGGCTATGCTTTTCATCTATTATCTCAACCAAGTACTACTCATATTATTGATTCAAGTAGTCATGAACTTTCTCGAAATCTAGGCTTTTCTTTAGTTTTGAAATGTATTTTGGGCCTTAATATCCCCCATAAATTAAAAAAAAAAATTTTATGGAAATGCCTTCTCAATACACTTCCCAGGGCAACAACATTAGCCACTCATGGAGGTCACATCAATCCTATTTGCTCTTGATGTTAGTTTAAAAAAGAAACCTTGCTCCACCTCCTCTGTGGTTGCCCTGGATCTAGTGGCATTTTGGGAAATTTTTGCACCAATCCCATGTTCGACAATTTCCCTACATTCCAAGCTTGGCTTCTCCACTTACTTCATTCTCAAAGGAAATGACAACTTGACTGGCTTTATTTTCTAGTATCTACTACGTGGACTATCTGGTTAGGTAGGAATGAGTTCGTCTTTAAAAACTCTACCTTTAATGTGCCTTCTGTTTGTTGTAGAAGAAAGGCACTAATCCAGCTTCTCCATACTACTCAAGAATTTAAATGCCTTTCTGCTGCTGGTTTTGTTGATCCTCCCAACCTTTTATGCCAGTGCCAATAAACATAGCACCCTAGTTTGGGCTCCCTAGATCTTTCTAGTAGATCGTGTCTGACATAGGGATTCCAATTTAGGATCTGCAGCTTGGCTATTGATGGGTACTAACATCCTTCTCAGGTTTCAAGACACTCGACTTTGGTGAGATTGTGGACCAGCACTTCAAGCAGAGTTATCTGTCATACAAGGGGTGGTTTCGGCAGCTCATCAATTAGGTCTCTGTAACATCATGATTTTCACAGATTGTGCTTATGCTCTTGTAGTTCTTTGAGGCATGATGGTGGTCCGGCCTCTCTTAGTAAGCCTAGCTCAATCCACTTTGGCATATATGAAATCTCTGGATCATTGTATTTTGATGGTCATATCTCACCAACACATTACTCCAGCACATCATTTAATCACATCTTTTCTATCTCAATAACCTACTTAATTTGTTCTTGTTATCTTGATTTTGATTATAAAAAAACAAAAAAACAAGTAGCCCGGTGCCGATCAGAACTTAGTAGCTGCTTTAGGACACTAGGAGAACAACTTTGGACTTTTGCTCTCAATCAACGCCTTCAGCTTTATATTTTGACCGAAAAGGGCCTCCTCCTCCTGCCTTATCGACCTCCACATGTAACAAAGCCTATCAATAGAGTAACGTTTGTTGTGTACGATGGGAATGGAAGCCAAGCGTAAAGACAAAGCCAATTGAGCATAGGAAACGCGGAGAAGCTTCTTTATATCACTTTCTTTTACTTTTCACCTTTTCCTTTTCAATTTTAGTCGGTCCTTCTTTTCCTCGAGGTCTGGCGCCAATCATGTCCCCAGATATACTTTCATCCAAATTCAGAAACATATGCCGACAATTTACTCGTCTGAGTCTCTCCTTCTTTTAGTTATTTATTATTTTGTATCGGTAGGGATGGAGATTTTGACATTTCGCATAAAATTTGTTAGACGTTTTCTTTTGGTAATCAAGAATAGAAATTTATTAGATATTTTGTTTCAATACAAGAAGATTTTTTTTATCAGTTAGTTAGAAGATAGTTGTATTATTTCAAATTTTAAGAGACAATTCTTTTAAATCTTAGAAAAATAGTTGCATTATTTCAATTAATAAAGTCTGTTCTATCTAAAAACACAAGCGATGTCTTCTCACCTTCTCCAACAGATGGCAAAAGAGACACCTGACATGCAACAAAATTAAGGGTTGAACTCTTGCCTTTCTCAACTTATTTTTATAGTATCATTAAATATTGATTTGAATACTTTTTGAGATCCTAAAAAAACATGTATGGTCAATACCTATACTATAGCATCTTTTCAACTCTTATGTATTTGTAATAATATTTTGTATACAAAAAAAAAAAAAACCAAGCTTCACAACGAATTCCTTATTACTTGACACAAAATTGAGGCAACTGTCGATAATTTGAACTAGTAAGTAATAGATGTGTCCCTTTCTATGAGCTAGAGGTGAGCGGTGGACAAAGTGAAGAGGGCTGGCACATGCAGCTGCAAGTGCACCTAACTTACCTTTATGTTTTCCCAGGCCCACCCACTGTTCTATCCCTCCATCTGTCTCTGTCCTCCCGCCATTATTCCCGCTATTTCGTGCATATCCCCGCCACTCCCGGCCCTTTCCTTTATTGTCCTCTGCTTAAATTTTTAATATTTTTTTTTAGCTTACACGCATGCCTTCTAAAGGATTATTGCACCCTTGTAGTTGTATATGGTTGTAAATTAATTGTACCCTTGTTGAGAGGCTGTAATCTCCTCTCTTTTAGTTCACTTTGGCTTAATATGGTCCTAAAGAATAATACCAGTTTATTTTACATGAAATTAGTATTATTTCAAAATAACTTATTTTTATTGTTATAGTATTTATATCTGGAATCAATACATTTGAAAGCAATACTATATAAGTGCAATAAGACACAAACATCAATTTTTATAATATATTTAAATATTTATGAATTCTTTTACTTACTTTACCTAAAAAATTAACAAAAATTTAATGACATTATAAGAAAATATTATCCCACAGCCCTCAAGCTTTCTGAGGTTAGCAAGAAGTCTAACAATTTGTTTTTTTGTATGGGATTTTCTGTTATGAATGGAGTAACTCGCTTTAAGTTTGAAAGTTTGATGGTTTATCTATATAGAGTTTGAGTTGGGAGACCAACTCGTTTGGCTAGGGTAAGTCTAAGGGTGTGGTGGCGCACTTAGGTTTTTTATTTATATAGTACTAGTATAATTGTATTAACTTTCAAATGATATTGATATTAAAAAAAATGTAAATATAAAAGTAACTCAGTTTCAACTAGTAAGGTAAATGACTGGCCTTGTTCTTTCTCCCACTCATCAATTGGTCTTCAATTTAATACATTAACACTCTAACTTTTGCAAATATCATGAGAATTTTTTTTTGGGTAATTAGAAACAGTTACTACTAGATATAATAATTAGCATATATTTATGTGTAGTGAACAAGAGAAATGCATGCCTCTACGGGACCCCGAAAGGCACCCACTACTAAAAATATACAGTTTACCAATTGCTGCGCGTTGGTAAATTCAATTTACCAACGCGGAGCCGTTGGTATTCGATTCGTTGGAAATTGTTTTACCAACGCGCAAGTAATAACACGTGGGTAAATTCCAACGCGTACACGTTGGTAAAATTCACATTGGTAATTACCAACGGTCAGGAACCAGGCTTGGGTTCCAACGCGTAGTTGTAGTTACCAACTGCCAAGGTAGTTGGTAATTACCAACGCGCATGACAGTTGGTAATTACCAACTCGTATAACAGTTGGTAAGGCATTTGGGAATTACCAACTGCCATACGCGTTGGTAATTACCAACTGCTATGACAGTTGGTAGGAGGCCGTGTTGGTAATTACCAACTTATGGCAGTTGGTATTGGGGTTGGTAATTACCAGCTGCCGTGCGCGTTGGTAATTACCAACGCGTGCGAGTTGGTAGCAAGCCGTTGGTAATTACCAACTGCCATACACGTTAGTAACAGTGTCTGTAAGCACTAACGCGGATGACAGTCGGTAATTACCAACGCGCGCGAGTTGGTAAACCCTGGTTGCGCGTTGGTAATGTACATTTAGCGTTCCAGGATTCGGTTGTTTCATATTTTTTCCAGTTTGAAACAAGTTCGAAACGAACATACCAATAGTAAAGTTCCCCTCGCCTTGCTCAGCAATAAAGATTACACAGATATGCACACGTAATTTTCAGAAAATATTCTCAAATACACCATAATTAAAACATCAACATATATGTCTGGAACAAACCATACAACATTCAACGGATTACACATCTCAGTAATTTCAACTGAGTCTTAATTATTTATAACAATTATTATGTAAGTCTGATAACACAAGAAATTTGGAAATGATTTACCTGTTGATGACGACCATCACGGAGTCCCGACTATCTCCTCATCCTCCGAGTCCGAGTCATCAGGATACTGTGGAACTGGTTGAGCCGGCGGGCACGGAAGGTTTAGCGAATGACAAATAATCTCCAACTGAGCCCGGTTCGCCTCCAATGTGGCTCTATTCGCCTCCATCTCTGCTTTCTGTCTCCTCTTAATTCTCTCGAGCTTCCTCTCGTACTCGGCATCCCTTTACGCATTCTCCTCCGCCATCATCTTTTGTACTTGCTTGTTGAATTGCGGTGTTTGTGTGATGTCGATAGGTGGGATGGCACCTGGCTGTCGGCGTCTTGGTATGACACACTGCTCAGATCCTAATCCAAAAACACGCTTAAATAATTATTTTAATTATTCTGTATAATTAGTATTTGTAATTTTTTAAGTCTTATTAATAATGATATTGTTATTATAATAATTATTATACTTATTTTTATTATAATTATAATTATACTTATTATTACTAATATTATTGTTATGACTATGCTGTGCTTATAAGTAAAATTATTATGATGTCCCATGCATATAAGTAAAATTAGTTTTAGTATGATTTTGATTATAATCATCATCAATAAAATTATTTTTATTACTATTATTATTATTCTTCATATTATTGTTATTATTAAACGTATTATTACATTATTATTATTAACATTCTTATTGTTCTTAGTATTAACGTTATAACATTGAACATATCATACTTAATTAATTAATATTACTTAGGTTCATTACTATTATTTTATAAGTTCATACTACTCCTCTCGTACACATATTAATTAATTATTATTATTACTCTTATTATTTTGATATTATTGGTACATCTTATTATTATTATTATTATTATTATTATTATTATTATTATTATTATTATTATTATTATTATTATTATTATTATTACACCATGACATAATATAACCATTTACACTAAATCACTCCAACTAAACCATAACTAAACCTATTACCATCAAATTATACAAATAATCATTCCATAAAATAATCTATATCATAAACTAAAACTATCTACCTTTAACATAATTAAAAACAACGCACAAAGATATTGCATATTCACTCTAATCCATCACAAAAAATATCCACAGAAAACAAATAATTAACATAAATTGCATATTCAAATACCAACAACTATGTTCAAACCATAGTGACAACACATAAGTTTTATTATCAATATTAATAATTAAAAACAATTTCCCTTCAAAAATCCCGTTTTCATTTTGGAAGGAAAAAAAAAAACTTACCTCGAACGACTTTGAACGAAGAGGAAAAATAATGGGTACGTCTTCAAGCTCACAGATGCAAGGAGGAACTGAAAAAAGGGGGGGGAAAAACTTAATATCCTAGTAATATAAGAAATTTCTGAAAATAAATAAAAAACGTCAATCTACACGCGTATTATTACAAAAAAAAATGTTAATAATAATAATATTATTATAATTATTAGTATTATTATTATTATTATTATTTGGACGTAATATTATTATGACTATTATTAGAACTATTACTATTATTATAAAAATTTGGTACAAATAATTTTGTTTTGTATTATTATTATACTAATCATTATTATTATTATTATTATTGTTATATTTTTCATATTATTCTTATTATTAAGCGTATTATTACATTATTATTTTCCTCATTCTTATTGTTCTTATGATTAAGGTAATTATTATTACTTAGTTTCATTAATTATTATTATTTTCTAACTTACTTCTACAACTATGTACTCTTCTTAATTATTATTATTACTGTTATTATGTTTATATTATTGGGTACATCTTATAATAATAATAATTATTATTATTCTTTTATTATTGTTACTATTACCCAACACTAAATCACTCAAACTAAACCTTAAGTCAACTAATTACGATCTAAAGAATATAGAAAAAAATAAATGAAATAAACAATCTATATGGAAATTGAAAATACCTATCTTCAACATAATTAAATACCATAAATAAATTTCATCTTCACATTTTCAATCACTAAAATTACCCATAAATAAAAAATAATTAACACAAAATAAATGGAAAAAACCCAACTAAAATAACCAGAAAAATGTATAACCACAATCATAATACATAAATTTTAATTACAACACTGTATAATAAAATACAATTTTTTCCCTAAAAAAAAAATTCGGATAACAGAAAAAAAATTATAAACGTACCTCTACCAACTTCAGAAGCTACGGGATGTAACAATGAGAAGCTATGAAACCTCAAATAAGAGCTAAAACTAAAACAATAATGCATCAAAATCCCTCCACGATTTTTTCGTAAATATATACCTAAAATTAGCAAATATCTATTAAATACACACATACCCATGCTGAAAATGACCTGATCTACGAAATGGATCCCAAAATGGCGCAAAGCGGCCGGACGTTGGACGCCAATTGACGGCGTCGCCTGAACTCGTGAAACCAGAGCTTCTCTTTCCTCTTCCCCGCCTGATTTCGCGACTGAAGCAGCTGGAACGAAGAAGACGAATTTAAAAACCATTTACCAATGGTTAGCCGTTGGTAAATTAGCCTTAACAAAAAAAAAAATTTCTACCAACGCAGGGAAGTTGGAATGTTACCAACGGTCGTGACCGTTGCTAATAGCCGTTGGTCAAAAAAAAAAACCTGAAATTTTTTTTTTTACTGTGTTACCAACGCATGCACATTGGAAATAATTACCAACGATGTAGCCATTGATAAAGGTGCAGTTGCAAAAGCAACAAAAATTAGTAGTGACCGAAACCCAGTGCGAACGGTACTTAATGGGAGGAACTGAGTAAGTGGAGTAGAAGGCTCAACCTTTATGTTCCGCACTTGTGTCTTTTGCCATTTGAACTAGCGGCACAGGAGATATCCCGAGGTTCTGGATGTTTCTGCCAAGCAGATAAGTGAGGGAACCTATACAAAGCACTCCTGGAGTGTTGATTAATAAGCAAAATTTTAGTTGGTGTCATTTCACTGCTAATACATTTACTGATATGTAAAAGAAATAAATGCTTAAATTTCTTAGAACATACGGACAATAAATCCTTCATAATAGTGTGACCATCCAAGTGAACTGCTTGCTTTTATTGAGATCGTTAGAAATATCAACAAGAATTAACAAAGAATTTTTTTTTCACTGATTAAAGAAATGTTAGATATACTTTTGCAACTATCCTAATTAAAGCATATTAATTATATATATTTTTTCGTCAAAATAGTATAAATTAATTAGAGTATCTCATGAAAAAATCACGAATTGGGGTAACATTTAGCAAATATTTCTATAATTAAGAAATGAAGTACAATTAGGAGTCAATTGGGTAAAAAGCACTATTATTATCAAACCTTTATTTGTCATTGCCAGTTCGTTTCTAGTTAATTGGGTTGGGTTAACATGTTATTTACACAAACATTCTAAAATATATTCCAAAAACCCACCAAATTACCCATATTTACGGTCATACCATTGGTCAGAGCCACAAGTCCTTCTCTCTCTACCCTTGAATCGATGTTCTTTCAATCTCCAACTCCTATCTATTCTCCAAATCTTTCCACATTCTGCCTAAATCTCCCCAACCCACCAACCGGTCCTCTAGGCCTCGTACTCAGATTAGCATCGTTCATGCGTCGAAGCTGGCCAAGAGCAACTTCGATTTGAAGGAGTCTAAGAAGTCGCCATTGTTCCCATCATTGGAAGACATAAATGGTGCGTAGTGACTCGAGTACCTAGATGCAAGTGAGATTGAGTTTGTGATTAAAGCGATTGAGGCATTCCCATTGTTGGTCTTCACTGGTGAAGCTAGAGGTTTGATGGGGAAATTGAGTGAGGTTGCAATTGGGAATAGTTTCTTGTTGTACGATTGCCGAAACCTCTAATCGGAACTCCTCCTTGTCTCGCTTTGCCTTGTTGTCGATCAATTTGACAATGACGGAGGTTTTGTCAGCAAGCAACGCCTGAAAATTGTATTTGATTTGAAGCTCACCTCCTTAGAAACAAGTTTGGCTTCCACGTTGCCTTTGGCAATTATAGCAGTGGTGGAGTACGAGGTACATGAAGACGGCAACGACAACTCGAGAATCAAGTGAAAAGGGTAGGCGAAGGAGTAAGATATGATATAACTATAAATATGGGCAACTTAGGGGGCTTTTGTAATTTAGTTGAGAGAATTTGTGTAAATAATGTGTTAACACAAATGCTTTAAACTAAAATGAACCGGTTGTTAGTTGGTATAAAAACTGGATTTGCATAAAGGGAAAACTGGTAGCCTCAAATGTCTAGTATTTGTCAAGAAATTGTAACACAATCAAAATTTATTTAAAGGCAGTTTGCTGAACAATTTAAACTTGTTAACCTATATAATTACCTGCATTAATTTTTAAATTCTAATTTAAATTAATTGATAATTTTATTTCTATATACTCAATCATCGCGAATTCTTTCTGTAGTTAATAGACCGTTTAAACTATTAATTTTTTCCTTTCCATAAGTTAAGTTTCTATGCAGACTTAGCCTTACCTACAACTAGTACCAATATGCAATGAATTACAAAAATTTTGTATCAATTTGCCGTAAAATGGAAGTTGAGGACTAATTTGTAATGACAATTAAAAGTTTAGGACAAATAGTAATATTTTTCCGGAGACGCACAAAGAACTAAGATAAATAATAAATCTGATTTGTTGAAAATTAAATTGAGACATGGGCTCCACAATCATCACAGTGCCCCACACATTTCCATTTTCCCACCTAATGAGTAGAAAAAAAGAACAAAAAAAAAAGAAGAAGAAGAAGAAGGAGAAGAAAAGCAAAAGTGAGAATTGGTCTAAATTAAGACTTTACAACAGTCGTTTCCAATATATAAAGATTAGACTGTCCCCTTCCCTCTCTCCATCCTCACAAACTCCATTAACACTTTGAGCAGCTTGAAGTTCCCATGGCTTCCTCACCAAAATTCATCTCCATCCTCTTCCTCCTCGCCTTCTTCTCCATCCAAATCCATGCTCGAGAGTTCTTTAACAAAGTCTCCAACAATGACAATACCGTCCCCAGCACACAACAGCCCAACAGTTTCACCCCGGAGGCACAAAGGCAAGAGCAAGAACCGAGCTTCTACGCACAGACGGAGAGCGGCTACGGGCTCTATGGCCGTGATCAGGCGGACGAAATCCCAACGGAATCCACCACCACCTCCAAGGGCGCCTACAAACCCTACGTCACCCCTGTCAAATACCACCCTAACGAACCCTACAACGCCATACCCAGTAACAACAACAATGCATACCGGAATAATGAGAAGCAGCAGAACTTTGGAGAAGCGAGATTTGCAGAGAGGAGCACCTACCACAACAACAACAATGAAAACCAGATCACAGAGAGGCAAGGCATGAGCGATACGAGGTTTCTAGAGAAAGGCAAGTACTTTGTCGACATCAACACTGAAAGGAACTCAGAGAGGTACCCTGACAGCTTTGGCAACTCAAGAGCAAGAGACGTTGTCTACTACAACAATGGCGGTGCCGGCGGCGGTTACTACGGCAACGGCCGTCAGGGGAGGAATACTTATCAGAACGAGGAGGAGTTCGAGCAAGAAGAGTTCGACCAGCCTTGATGAGTAGTCATTAATTAAGATGGAATTAATTACGTTAATATATATAATTAGGAGAAGACTAAGCATCTTAAGATGGATTATTCTGTTGTGAGTGCTTGTGTTCATCATTTTGTGACGTTTTAATTTTGGGTGTGCAAAGAACTGTGCCTCTAAACAAAGCTAAGGTACGAATTCGTGTGTATGCTTTTTCAATTACATTTTACTTTTACTTATCACACTTTAATTTGAATATTGCTGTTATTATATATGGGACCGTTGAACCCATTTTAGAGTTCTTTAGCAGTGCAAAAAGCAGATGGGAATTGAATGATGATACCTAAAAGGATAGGTTTGTTAAATTAGAAGTAGCTAGATGCTGCATTTTTCCATGCTCATGCATCTTTAGGAATTGGTATTATTATTGCGAGTGATCATTTGGGAAGAGCTTTGTTATTAATGTCTCTAGAATTACTATTCTATTAGAGCGTTTTGCAATTTGAGGTTTTGACCATTTATTTTTATCTTTTGGCAGTAAAGAACCATTGATAATGATCTTTAATAGTAATGGTTCGATTCTAAAATTTTAAATCATACGCTTCATTGGAGTAACAGGAGTTTAATTTTCCTTTTGGAGTATATTATTCTAACATAAGCCATTAGCTTCAAATTTCATTTTTGCATTTTTTATCATAGGCCTAGAGATTACAATATTTCACTTAGTAATACGAATCATTACAAGTAAATGGTTTACAGTAGTTGAGGGAAGAGGATATTGGGATAACTCAAATTACTTGGATGTTGCCTAAAGGAGGCCCATGTCTCAAACAAACAAACTCAGCATGGGGGACCTAAAGGTTGCAATATGATTACTCACCATCTTGCTACAACTTTTTATTAACCTCAAGTACGAGTTTATTTTGCTTGTACATATTGTAGCTTACATGGAAATATAGAGGAGCGACGTAGCTTTTTTAGCTAGAATTCAATAAACACATAAAAAATTAAGTGGCTCCTTAATTTCCTCGGTTGGTGTATCAAATCACACATTAAGGAAATTTCGGGCGGCTTGACTAAAAATCATAGTGCTTCATTTGACCCGCCAATGTGTGACTACAAGGTTTATGCGCGTTGTTTTACTTGTGTATTGGTGTTCTGCACGTTCTCTCTAAAATTAATAACTCAAAACTTTAATATTTTCGAAAGGGCAAAAAGAAAGTATTAAGGAACAATTCCCTCCTTGGCCTCCAGGATTTTATGTTCCTGCCAAACTCACCTCTGAACTTTTTTCTCATGCTCAAATATAATCACTCTTCTTCTCTTGACATGTGTCCCACATCTGGCCTTCCATGACCCAAACGGAAGCTTTACCGAAACTCGGCTATAACCAATTGATATTAGACATTAACTTCATACTTGCATAGCTTTTAATCTTAGCACTTATTTTTTAAACTCACATATCCAGTAACTTGGTTTTGTATTTGCATATCCTTTGATTCTTACTGATAAACCAAAGTTAAGGGTTTAAAAAAAGAGAAAGCCGGGGAGGGAGGGCTTGGCTTTGCAATTAGCCTGTGAGAGGGTTCACTTACCACTTATTAGTTGACCTGATAACTCTATGTGTAATGTTGATATTCATTTGTTTTATAAGTCACATGTCACGTGTAACCAAGGTGTTAAATACCGTTACCGCTAGGTATATCGCACCCAAAAATTTTAAGGTATAACGCATGGAATAACACGTCGTATACCATTACTGTTATTGCAAAAAATAAATATTAGAATATTATTTTTAGATGATATAATTTGTTTAATAATTTAATTTTACAAATTTTATATGTATTCTAATTTTTTTCATCATAAATTGTCAAATATAAATAAAATATATATGATAGAAGATATTTAGTTGGGCTAGCATGTACCAGAAATCTAATTGAGGGATATTGTTCAACCCCAAAGGGACCTTTAAGCTGCTACCATCCATTCACTACTAAAATTCCTGTATCTACCAACGCGCATTTACCAATAGCTGTGCGTTGGTAAACTGAAATTACCAACGCAAAGCCGTTGGTAAACGCACGTTGGTAATCAATTCGTTGAAAAATTTTTTACCAATACGCAAAAATTAACACATTAGTAAATTCCAACGTATGCACGTTGGTAAAATGCGAGTTGATAATTACCAACGGTCAGGTATAGGCCTTTGTTTCCAATGCGTATTTTTTGTTACCAACGCGTCGTCACGTTGGTAATTACCAATGCATGAGGCCGTTGGTAATTACCAATGTGCATACGTGTTGGTAATTACCAATGGTGTAGCGCGTTGGTACGAGAGTTGGTACTTACCAACGTGCCAACGGCCTTACGTGTTGGTAAGCGTATTGGTAATTACCAACGAGCATGCGTTGATAATTACCAACGTCCATGCGTTGGTACGAGAGTTGGTACTTACCAATGTGCGAGCACGTTAATAATTACCAACGTCCATGCATTGGTATGAGAGTTGGTACTTATCAACGTGTGTGCGTGTTGGTAATTACCAATGACCTAACACTTTGGTAAACGCATTGGTATGAGCGTTGGTAATTACCAATGTGCACGTGCATTAGTAATTTTCAGTTTCGGTTCCGGGCGGGGTTGTTTTGTTTTTTTCCCTATTTGAAACAATTTCTAAATGGCGATACCAATTTCAAAGTTCTGACGCCCTTGCTAAGCAATCAGAATTACATATAAAAAAGTACATTCATTTCAGTAATTTCCATCAAACATTCTGTAATACATCAGAATTAAAACAAGTACATATATGTCTGCAACAAACGATACAAGGTTCAACGATCGGCACATATTAGGAATTTTATCTGAGTCTTAGGTCTAATAATCTTGTCCAAGTCTGATAACATATGAAATTATGAAATGATTTACTTGTACAAGACGACAATCAAGGAGACCCGACTATTTCCTCATCCTCCGAGTCTGAGTCATCTGAAAACTGTGGAACTTGTTGAGCCGGCGGGCACGGAAGGTTAGGCGAATGACAAATAATCTCCAACTGAGCCCGGTTCGCCTCCAATGTGGCCTTATTTGCCTCAATCTCTGCTCTTTATCTCCTCTTAAGTCTCTCCAGCTTCCTTTTGTACTCGGCATCCCTTTGCGCATTCTCCTCCGCCATTATCTTATGTACTTGCTCGTTGAATTGCGGTGTCTGTGTGATGTCAATAGGTGGGAGTCCACCAGGCAGTTGGCGTCCCGGTATGATGCACTGCTCAAATCCTAAACCAAAAACACGCCCTCTCCTTTTCCTTTTAGATGCAGTACTAATGATTGCAAGTTCATCAATTACTTCTAATCCATCCTCTTGTTGTGTTTGCTCCTCAATCTCAGCACTGGTACGAGTCTACAGAAACATATTAACACATTTGAATCAGGCATTATTGCTAAAACATGGTAAGTATCTTAACAATAGTTTACAAAAAAAAGTCATTATACTTACAACAACTTCTTCACATCGCTTACTAACATATTTTCTATTCTTCATTTTATGTGTTGCTTAAAGGACTTTAAACAACCTACGGTCCTTCTTTTCTGGATCTCTCTCTTTCTCTAATTGAATGATATGTCAGATTAATAGGTAATTTATGTTAATTATTTACTTAAATGTAAAATGGAAGAACATAAATGGCATATATACCATTTGAACTCGATGTGCAGACATCAAGATAGATCCCCCTGCATATGTCGCGCTGCAAGAGCCAGACTGTGAATCCTTGTCACTTACGGTTGCTCGAATTGCCTTGAATCTAGCGGACTTCTGAATGAACTCCGAAGTAGCCCAATATGCCTCCATTTTCACATATGTAGCATCGGACATAAAGTTTGCCTTTGCTTGACATTTAACAGGATCCTTGACATGTCTGATTTCTGCCATCATGCTCATGTAATGCTGTACTCCCAAGATATTCCATACTCGATACACCTCATTATGGTGTATCGGATCCCACTCACAGCTCTTCTGTAAAAGATAATATTTCAATACTAAAAGCATAAAAAAGCAAGTAGTTATTTTAACAGTAATACATCATATCATAGTAATCTACGTGTTATATCTCAAAAACACGCTACCATTGTTGAAGGTCTGATGGAGAGACGGATGACCAATTAGAATATGGTTTGAAATGTGTGGTGAAACATAGTGTCACAAACCGTGTCGTTACAGCTAGAACTAATCTGCACAGTTCAAATGATTTATCATAGTATATAAGCAGTTATATGTTGATGGTTCACAGTAATGTAACTAATATTATCATTTTCAGACAGTTTGTAGGATATTCATCACTTATGTGTTACTATGTGGGGATATCCTCATCCGAGCTCGGGCTGGTGTCTGTGACATTGATGATGAGATGTCATCAATATGTATGCCTTCGTCTCAGGGATGAGGAGTCAGGATTGGGTGACTAACATGCCGCGCTCATCCGCCATGTCTAGATGTCGTTCCTCCACCTCCGCCAAATCGATTTTGATGTGAGTGGACATCAGTCGCTGGCATTGATGTGTCCTGTGTCTCTACACCTACATCATCCTGTGCCCGAGATGAAGAACCCATCCTCTGTCGAGCATTAAGTATTGGCTCCATGACCTTTTTGAATTGCGCAAATAGTCCTTTCCTAGGTCGGCGCTTATATGTGTTATCCCATTTACGCGACATCTGCATTTATTATTATTTAAGTAAAAAAATAAACATTGATATGACATTAATTGAATTGTACTGACTTCACATAAATATACCAAATATGTTGGATACAACTTATGACTTGTGATGACTAAACAAAGTCACTGCCCTCTTCATTCACCTAACCTAGTGCTTCCAGTGTCCTCAAACTCCTCAGTTTCATCAATGTCAATTTCATCGGATTGAAACTCCTCTTCATCATTTGTATCGTCATTAGAACCCCCCTCCTCAACAACATATTCTTCAAGCCCAATTACACCCATTCTTTGAACATGTTCTTCAATATCATCACCGACACCCAGGTTAGCTAACTCCTCAACTGGTTCATCTTCAATTGTTTAACTCATAACGGCTCTACTTTCTTGATAAACATCTTCCCTGTCAACAATTTCATACTGGATGATTCATCTAGGTTTTATCTTCATAACAGCTCCACTTTCTTGATAAACATCTTCCCTGTCACATGACTTTGTCGGATAGGGTGTGTAGTAAACTTGGTCAGCTTATGATGCTAAAATGAAAGGATCAAACTTATGATATCTGCGGCTATCCTGGATCTTAACTAAACCAAACTGTTTATGGATTCAAGTTCCACATTCAGGTGTTGGGTCAAACCAGTTGCAACTAAACAATACAACATTCTTATGTAGATAGCCAGGATGTTCGAGTTGAATGACTTCTTCTAATATACCATAAAAATCACATTTAACTTTGCTTGAACCCGTGCTTCGTATGCATATTCCACTGTTAAATGTTAATTTTTCATTGCCCCATTCACTTATGTGAAACTTGTAGCCATTTGTGAAATAAACAGGCCATGTATTATCTCAACGTGAGGGACCACATGCAACATCCCACAAGATGTTATCGACTATATTGTTACCTGGGTCATCAACCTATGTAAAACAATTTCATTTTAGGACAATATATGTGGAACTTTAAAACGCAACATATTGCAATACATAGGGAGTCGAATTTAGCATACATAGTGTCGGAGCCAGCTTGAAAAGTTGTTTTCAATGTGTATGTCCATCTCAGATATGGTAATATCGAGTGCATTGTCCCTTACCTGATCGACAAACATACTGTGATCAAATGGGGGGAGCAGGAAATAGGTTAGTTTTGTCGGATGATTAGTACCGAACTTCAAAATAATCAATCTGCTTGATGATCATTAAAGATGACTTACTTTAGATATAGCCTGATCTTGGCACAGTTTAGAAGAACGTATGTGGTTGCAAGTCTGAGTTCATCATCTGTGAGGAATCTATATCTACATGCACCATATGGATGTCCTGGATAGGTGAATATGGACCACAACTCACCATTACAGGGGATAGGACCACCATCATCATTTCGCGGAACTTGGTTCATCATAAAGGGAACATGGGATTCAAAGTAATGACAGCAAAAGATGGAAGTCTCCTCTATAAAGTATGCTTCACATATCAATCCCTCAACATGAGCTGTATTAAAAGCCTTCATTTTTAGGTCATGCATGCACCGCTCAAATTTATACATCCATCGGTACTGAACAGGTCCTCCAACCATTGCTTTATATGGCAAGTGAACTGGGAGATGGCTCCATGACATCAGAAAACCTCGAAGGAAAAATTCTTTCAAGCTTACAAATTATAATTGGAATATTTGCCTCCAACGCCAACAAGTGATTACCATGAAGCTCTGGAGAGCACAAGTCTCTAAAGAAAAGGCTTAACTCCGTTAATGGCTTCCATATATTCTCGGGAAGCGCTACAAGGGCAATGGTGAGAAGCCTTTGCATCATAACATGACAATCATGACTCTTCATGCCATACATAGCAACCAAAGCTACCAACACATCTCCCAAGATTCGAGACATATCCATCAGGGAGTTGTAGAGATTTTACCCAAGCGATCACATCCTGGCTTTGGTTAACATCGAATGTGAATCTTGCCTTTGGTTTGAATGAACGACCATTATCAAGAGGAACCATGTTTAATTCCGACTGATTACAATAAATTTCGAGGTCTTTTCGTGCCTTAACATTGTCTTTCGTTTTCTTCTTAACATCCATAACAGTATTTCATATATTCTCAAACACGTTCTTCTCAATATGCATAACATCAAGATTATGGCGGATTAAGTTCGTCCCCCAATAGGGTAACTCCAAAAAAATGCTTTGCTTCTTCTAATTATGTGATTTCCCATAATCACACCGGCAATGTTGTGGACCATCATTAGCAATTGATGGAAGCCATGAGAGTCTTTCAAATATAGCCTCACCCGATAAGCGCTCGGGAGGCGATAACTTCTCTGACTTCCCCTTCTTAAAACAAATACTATTTCTTCTATATGGGTGGTTCCAGGTAAGAAATTGCCGGTGACAGTCAAAAAAAGAAATTTTTCCACCATACTTAAGTTGGAATGCCTTACTTTCGGCCAAACAAATAGAGTAAGACAATTGGCCATGTGTCATCCATCTTAAAAGCATGCCATAAGCCAAAAAGTCATTTATGGTCCACATTAATGCTGCTTAAAGAACAAAATTTTCTTTTAATGACAAATCCCATGTTTCAATGCCATCATACCACAGATGCTGTAGCTTTTCTATTAGAGGTTGTAGATAAACATCAATTTTTTAATTCGGGCTACGTGGACCTGGAATCAACAATGAATGGAACATATAGGGTTTTTTCATGTACATCCAAGGGGCAAATTATACGGAGTAACGATAACAGGCAAACAAGAATACTATTTTCCAAATGGTCCAAAAGGGGTAAATCCATCGGCACACAACCCCAATCAGACATTTCGTGGTTCTGAAGCAAACCATGGGTAGGTCCAATCAAAATATTTCTAAGCTTCACCATATGATGGATGTTTTATAACACCTGGGATTTGTTTTTGCTCCTAATGCCACTTAATCTGCTTTGCTATTAACATTGACGGAAATAAACGTTGCAGACGAGGGCTTAGTGGTAAGTAATACATGGTTTTTCTCGGCCGATCTTTACCCCTACAACCTTTTTGGGCTTATATCTCTTAGTTCCATAGTACTTACAAATACGAAGATTACTTTCATCTTTCCAGAACAACATGCAATCATTAACACAGACGTCAATCTTCTGGTGATACAGGCCCAACTGCGAAACTAATTTCTTCGTTTCAAACCAATTTGATTGCATCTTGCTATCTGTAGGTTAAGTCTCCTTCATTAGTTGTGCAATGCCATTAAAGCATGACAGTGACATATGATACTTTGACTTAAGGTTAAGAAGACAAACAGCAGCAGATAATTTAGAATGATTTTGACACCCATCCTATAGAGGAGTTGATGCGGAATTCAAAAGATGAAAAAATTGTTGTGCACTTGCATTCGGCTGCGCATCATTGTCTTCAGGAAATTATAAGTAATTAGGGCCAACGGCATCTAATACCATCTTTTCGTATGGATTCGTCGAAGACCCCTGCTCAAAGGTGATCAAAGCCACCTACATATCTTCTGTATCTGATGTTTTATTAAATGGCTCTCCATGAGTCGTCCAGTTCAAGTAAAAAGGCTTGAACCCCCATTTGTACAGATGAACTTTGACATCTTCACACACTCTAAACCGTAAATTCTTACACTTCCGACAAGGACAGCGAATTTTTAACCCATTTATTGTTTCAGGATGAGTGATAGAGAATGATATAAATTTATCAACCTCGGACTCCCACTCATGTGTGTTCCCTCACATTGCCATGTATCACAAGGACAAAATATATGTATAACAAAACACATCCTTTCAATTATTAATAGTATGAGTATTAGTATTAGTATTATGTTTATTAGTATTATTATTATTATTATTATTATGATTGTGCGTGCATATTAGTATAAGTATACTAATATAATACTAATACTATTAGTCATTATTATTATCAGTATTATTATGGATATTATTATTCCAACAATATTATTAGTATGGGTAATTTTCTAAATAATATTATAATTATTTTCATTGTTATCATTAGTAAACTTGATTACAATATTATTATTATGGGAATGATTATAATTAAATTTATAATTATTTTCATTATTATCATTAGTAAAATTTATTACAATTTAATTATTATTGGTATAATTATAATAAATATTATAATTATTTTCATTATTATCATTAGTAAAACAATAAATATTATAATTATTTTCATTATTATCATTAGTAAAACTAAGTACAATATTATAATTATGGGAATAATTATAATTAATAGTATAATTATTTTCATAATTATCATTAGTAAATTAATTAGTAACTATGACAATTATTCTAATAATCAATATACTTATTATTATAATAATTTAAATCATATTATTATTATCATTATTATTATTATTCTTATTATTATTATTACTTGCATTATTATTATTATTCCAATTTCGAACATACTATATATATTTATTATTTTTATTATTTTCAGTATTATTATTATTATTATTATATTCTTAGTATTATTACTATTTATATTATTATTATTATTATTATTTGTACTTATTACTATTATCATTAATAATATTATCATTATTATTCGTATTATTATAATGACTATTATTAGAACTATTATTGTTATTATAGTTATCGGGAACAAATAATTATTACTATTATTATTATTATTATTATTATTATTATACTGTACATATTATTGCTATTATTAAGCGTATTATTACATATATATCATTCTCCTTCTTATTGTTCTTGTTATTAACATGATTATAACCATTGTTATCGTAATTTTTATTAATTTCATTAATATTAATTTCTAAAAATTACTACTACTACTACTACTTCTATTATTATTATTATTATCATTACTATTACTATTTTATTTTATTGGGTACATCTTATTATTATTATTATTACCCAAGACTAAATCACTCAAACTAAATCTTAAGTCAACCAATTACGATCTAAAAAATATAGAAAAAATAAATTCATACAACAATCTATATGAAAAAATGAAAATACCTATCTTGAATATAATTAAATACCATAAATAAATTTCATCTTCACATTTTCCATCACTAAAATTACCCATAAATTAAAAATAATTAATACAAATTAAATGGAAAATACCCAACTCAAATAGCCAGAGCATTGTAGGAACCACAATCATAATACATAAATTTTAATCACAACATAAATAATAAAATACAATTTTTCCCTCAAAATAACTAAAATTTTTGAATATAGAAAAAAAAATAATAAAACTTACATCTAACAATTTTAGAACCTGAGGAATAACAATGGCCAACTTTGGAACCTCAAAGAAGAGTTCAAATTGACAAAATGAAGCTCAAAAACTCAAACTAACGAAAATTTCTACTATATACTTAAAATCAAAACAATAACTATAAAAATACACCCCTACCCAAAATATTAGCAGTAGATCTACGAAATGGGGGGAAAAGTGACGCAAAACGGCCGGCCAAGGAGCTTCGTCGGTGGCAATGCAAGCGGTGCAGCGGCAGCGAGCTAAAGGTCCTCTCCCCCCCGAAATGCACGACTGAATCTGAAGGAGGAAGGAGAGAGATTTAAAAAACCTATTACCAACAGCTAGTCATTGGTACATTTTCAATTGAAACGCACAGTTTCATTTAAAAATTTACCAACGGCCTAGTCGTCGGTAAATGAGCCCACAATAAGAGCCCCAATTGCATATGACCTTCTACCAAAGCGTCAAAGTTGAAAACTTACCAATGGTCCTCACCGTTGCTAATTACCAATGACTGTGCTACCAATGCGTGCACGTTATAAATTGACACCAACGGTCCTATGCGTTGGTAATTACCAACGACTTGGTCGTTAGTAAAAAAACCGTTGGAAAAGCATGAAAATTTAGTAGTGATTAAATTGTTATATTAATTACAAAAAGTAACAAAAAAAATAAAAGTAAATGTTTATTTTATGATATGTGTATTATTTATATTTTAATTTTTTATATATTCAGTGCATGTCACATAGTCTTCACGTAACACATGTAGTGAACAGGCATTCATTTGGGCCAATCAGTAAGTTAGATTAACATAATATTTATGGGCAAAGAACACATTAAAATGTAAAGAGAGAATGTATGACTTTAAACGCTATGATTTTCCATTAAAAAAGAATGTGAAAATTCATTCGCTTACACTAGCGATAAATGCGTTAACAATAACGAATATAAGTCCGTTAAAAACAAGAATGAAGAGATAGGAGAACTGAAAAAGACAGAATAAAAAATTACCTGTATGTACTTACGTTTTATATTTCAAGTTTGATGTATAGAATTGAAATCCAGAACAATTATATAACTTTAAAAAATTAGTATTAAGGAATAAAGACGTAAAAGAAGTATTAAAAAAAAGTATTCACAACAAGAGAAAAGTAGAAGACTTCGCCAATGAATCGGCATTTTATCTTTCAGTGATCAATTATATGGCAGTTACCAATCGGTTATAAGATCATTGATCATCAGGGAGGGCGACCAGCAAACTGGTACAGGTAGTGGCAGTCACCAATTAGTGGCTAGATCTTATAAACACCATATACATGATCAAAGATTTCAAATACCTAGATCAAAATATTTTAATTGGATTTTATTTCTAACATTGCTTTTATTCTTTACTAATATTTAGTTATTGTAAAACTTCATATTCTCCCAGACTTTTGGGGAATGAAGGAAAATGATATAAATGAATTTTTTTAGAAGGCCTTCAGCTCAGCAAATTATTACTATTTTGAGAGTCCTCGTGAATACCTCACGAACATAGAGCTTGATATTGTTGGACTTCTTCCTTTTGTCAAAGCAATCATAAAACAGTGCTCTATTTGGAAAAAAGATGATAGCCTTGGACTCACTACTAAAATCACCGACTTTACCAATTGCCATTTACCAACTGTTGCACGTTGGTAAATGGCAGTTGGTATTCGATACGTTGGAAAATTTTTTACCAACGCGCAACTAATAACACGTTGGTAAATTCCAACGTGTACACGTTGGTAATTACCAACGGTCATTTAAAGGACTCGGTTTCCATTGCTTAGTTATAGTTACCAACTGCCAGCAGTTGGTAATTTACCAACTGTCAGCCGTTGGTAAGTTACCAACTGCTGCACGTTGGTAAATTACCAACTGCTGCGCGTTGGTAACTTACCAACTGCTCCGCGTTGGTAAATTACCAACGCGCAACAGTTGGTAAACTACAAACTGCTCCGCGTTGGTAAATTACCAACGCGCAACAGTTGGTAAACTACCAACTGCTGCACGTTGGTAAATGGGTTACCAACTGCTGGCAGTTGGTAACTTACGAACTGTCAGCAGTTGGTAACCCATTTACCAACGTGCAGCAGTTGGTAGTTTATCAACTGCTGCGCGTTGGTAACTTACCAACGCGCAGCAGTTGGTAACTTACCAACTGTCAGCAGTTGGTAACTTGGCAGTTGGTAATTACCAACTGGCGGAAGTTGGTAACGGTGCTGTTATAAAGCCGTTGGTACTGACCCTTCGCGAAAGTTGGTTTCACATTTGCGCGTTCGTTATGTATATTAAACGTTCCAGGTTTCGGTTCTTTCGTATTTTTACCCGTTTCAATCCACATTCAAAAGTAAATTACCAATTCAAAAGTACGCCCGGCTTTACTCAGCAATAAACATTACACAACTATATGCCAACGTAATTGAAATAAAATATTGTCAACTACAGCATAATTAAAGCAATAACAGATATGTCTGAAAGAAAGCATTCAACATTCAACGGCTTACACATTTCATAAATATCAAGTCAGTCTGATTTAGGTCTAAAAATAATTATGTTGCCATGCTCTAATACAAGAACTACAGAAATGCGCTAACCTGTTGATGACGCCCATCACGGAGTCCTGACTATCTCTTCATCCTCTGACTCCGAGTCATTAGGATAATGTGGAACTGGTTGTGCCGGCGGGCATGGAAGGTTTAGCGAACGACAAATAATCTCCAACTGAGCCCGGTTTGCCTCCAATGCAGCTCTTTGAGCCTCCATCTCTGCTCTCTGTCTCCTCTGAATCCTCTCGAGCTTCCTCTCGTACTCCGCATCCCTTCGCGCATTCTCCTCCACCATCATCTTCTGTACTTGCTCGTTGAATTGCGGTATCTGTGTGATGTCGATAGGCGGGATGGGACCATGCTGTCGGCGTCCCGGTATAGCACACTGCTCAGATCCTAATCCAAATACCCGGCCTCTCCTTCTACCGCCAGATGTGGTACTAATAATTGCTAGTTCATCAATGGCCTCTATTCCATCCTCTTGCTGTGTTTGCTCCTCAATCTCTGCACTGATACGAGTCTACAGCAACGTCATAAAATACATTTAGTCATGTCATAATTTGTTAAACATAGTCATTAAGTTAAGAATATTCTGCAACCAAACGACTTTTACTACTTACAGCAACTTCTTCATAGCGCTTACTAACATATCTCCCATCCTTCTTTTTATGTGTCGCTTGAAGGACTTTAAACAAGCCAGGGTCCTTCTTCTCAGGATCTCTCTCTCTCTATTTGAATGAAAACCAACATTAATATGTTAGAATATTTCATTAGTATCTCAACTGTTATTTGAAAGAACATTAAAGCATACATACCATTTGCTCTCGATGTGCAGACATCGAGATAGATCCCCCAGCATATGTCGCGCTGCAAGAGCCAGACTGTGAATCATCGTCAGTCATTGTTCCTCGCATTGCCTTGAACTTCGAGGACTTTTGAATGAACTCAGGAGTCGCCCAATATGCCTCCATCTCCGCATATGCAGCATCTGACATAAAGTTCGCCTTCGCTCGACGTTTAACCGGATCTTTCACACGCCGAATTTCTGACATCATGCTTCTGTAATGTTGTGCTCCCAATATATTCCAAACCCGATACACCTCATTATGGTGTATGGGATCCCACTCACAGCTCCTCTGTACAGGTTAATATGTTTAAACTATTAGAATGGGAAAATACCATTCTATCTCTTATAACATTATTACATCATTATCATAGTAATATTATTGTCATACCTCAAAAACACGCCACCATTGCTGCAGGTCTGATGGAGAGACGAAGGACCATTCAGCATATGGCTTGAAATGTGTGGTGAAACATGGTGTCACTAACCGTGTCGCCGCAGCTGGAATGAATCTGTGACATTTAAATTATCGGACTTAAGTTTCAAAGAATGATTCCATGTAAAGTATTATTTCACTAATATTAATACTTGTGTCTGGTATTTATCACTTACGTGTTACCATATGGGGTTATCCTCATCCGCGGTCGACCTGCTGTCTGTGACATCGATGATGGGATGTCATCAATATGTATATCATCATCTGAGGGATGGGTCGGCACTATGGGGTGCCTCAGGTGCCGCGCACCAGATCCATGTCCAGATGGCGTGCCTCCACCGCCGTCTTCTCGGTGCTCATGTGAGGGGACCTGCGTGGGTGGCACTGTTGTCCCCTGCGTCTCCACACCGACATCCTGCTGTGCCCGGGATGAAGAACCCATCCTATGTCGTTCATTAAGTATTGGTTCCATTACCTCCTTAAACTGCGCAAATGGTCCTTTCCCAGGTCGGCGTTTATACGTGTTATCCCCTTTACGAGGCATCTGCATTTATTTAGTTTTTAAGTTGGTGAATTAAACATAACATATATCTACTGACATATATTGTGCAGTATTAGGGGTACATAAACGTACTCAAATATTTCCATCACATACATAAAAATTACAGGTTACCATTATTCCTAATAGATGTTATCTAATCATTCATTCATTCCCACTGCTTTCATTCGACTCAAACTCCTCGGACTCTTCAGAGTCACTGTCATCGGATATAAACTCCTCCTCATCCTCTGTCTCGCCATTAGATCCCCCCTCCTCAAGTACATCTTCTTCAATATCATCACCGATACCCGGGTCAGCTAACTCCTCAATTGGGTCATCTTCAATTCTTTGACAATTAACGGATCCACTGTCTTGATACACGTCATCCGTGTCCATAACTACAGCCTGTATTATCCATCGAGGTTTTATCTTCATAACAGTTGACCACCCGTTTCTTTCACGTGACTTACTCGGATATCGTGTGTAGTAAACTTGGTCAGCCTGTGATGCTAGAATGAAAGGATCAAACTTCTGATATCTGCGGCTATTCCGGATCTCAACTAACCCAAACTGTTTATGCATTCGAGTTCCACGTTCAGGTGTTGGGTCAAACCAGTTGCACCTAAACAAGACAACATTCTTATGCGGAAAGCCGGGATATTCGAGTTGAATGACTTCTTCTAATATACCATAAAAATCACATTCAACTTCACTTGCACCCGTGCTGCGTATGCATACTCCACTATTAAATGTTGATTTGTCCTTCCCCCATTCACTTATGTGAAACTTGTACCCATTTGTGAAATACACCGGCCATGTCTGAACTCGCCGTGAGGGACCACATGCAAGATCCCACAAGATGGTATCGACAATATTGTTACCTGGGTCATCAACCTATGCAAAACATATTTCAATTTAGGACAACATATATGGAATGTTGTATAACTTAAGATATTGCAATACATTCTGTCCTAAAAGCACACGTACATATCGTCGGAGCCAGGCTGAGAAATTGTTTTCAATGTGTACGTCCATCTCGGACATTGTTATCTCGGGTGCAGTTTCCCTGACCATGTCCACAAACATACTGTGGCCAATTACAGAAACAATAAAAATATGTTAGTTTTGTTTGATCAGTAGTACTGAATTTGAACATATTCACAGTTGGAATGCCTTTACATGACAAATGACTTACTTTAGGTATGGCCTGATCTGAGGACAGTTTAGAAGAACGTATGTGGTTGCAAGTCTGAGTTCATTGTCCGTGAGGAATCTATAGCGGCATGCACCATATGGTAGTCCCGGAAAAGTGAATATCGTCCACAAGTCACCATTACATTGGACAGGACCACCATCGTCATTTCTCGGTACGCGGTTCATCATTGTGGGAACATGGGACTCAAAGTAATGAGAGCAAAAGATGGAAGTTTCCTCTATAAGGTATGCTTCACATATCGATCCCTCAACATGAGCAGTATTAGAAACCTTCATTTTTAGGTCATGCATGCACCGCTCAAATTTATACATCCATCGGTACTGAACAGGTCCTCCAACCCTTGCTTCATAGGGCAAGTGAACTGGGAGATGCTCCATCACATCAAAAAACCCTGGAGGGAAAATTCTCTCAAGCTTACAAATTATAATTGGAATATTTTCCTCCAATGCAAACAACTGATTTTCATGCAATTCTGGAGAGCACAAGTCTCTAAAGAATAGGCTTAACTCCGTTAATGGCTTCCAAATATTGTTGGGTAGCGCTTCGAGGGCAATGGGGAGAAGCCTTTACATCATAACGTGGCAATCATGACTCTTCATACCATACATATTGCAACCAGCTGTATCAACACATCTCCCAAGATTCGAGGCATATCCATCAGGGAGTCGTAATGATTTTACCCAGGCGATCACATCTTGCCTTTGGTTAACATCCAATGTGAACCTCGCCTTTGGTTTGAACGAACGACCATCATCAAGTGGAACCATGTTTAACTCCTGCCGATTACAATAAATTTCCAGGTCCTTCCGTGCTTTCACATTATCTTTGGTTTTGTTCTTAACATCCATCACAGTATTCCATATATTCTCAAACACGTTCTTCTCAATATGCATAACATCAAGATTATGTCGTATTAAGTTCGTGGCCCAATATGGTAACTCCCAAAAAATGCTTCGCTTCGTCCAATTATGTGATTTCCCATAATCACACGGTCGATTTTGTGGACCATCGTTACCAACTGATGGTATCCATGAGATTCTTTCAAATATATCTTCACCTGATAAGCGCGGAGGAGGCAATGACTTTTCTGATTTCCCTTTCTTAAAGCAAGTACAATTCCTTCTATATGGGTGGATACGGGGGAGGAATTGCCGATGACAGTCGAAAAAAGAAATTTTCCCGCCATACTTAAGTTGGAATGCCTTACTTTCACCCATACAAATAGGGCAAGACAATCGCCCATGTGTCATCCACCCTGATAGCATGCCATAAGCCGGGAAGTCATTTATGGTCCACATTAATACTGCTCGCAGAATAAAATTCTGTTTCAATGACACATCCCATGTTTCGACGCCATCAAACCACAGATGCCGTAGCTCGTCAATGAGAGGTTGTAGATAAACATCAATCTTATGATTTGGGCTACGTGGACTTGGAATCAACAACGAAAGGAACATGTAGGGTTTTTTCATGCACATCCAGGGGGGCAAATTATACGGAGTAACGATCACAGGCCAACAAGAGTATTGTTTCCTAGATGGTCCAAAAGGTGTAAATCCATCAGCACACAAACCCAATCTGACATTTCGTGGTTCCGAAGCAAACCATGGGTAGGTCTGATCAAAATGTTTCCAAGCTTCACCATCTGATGGATGTTTTAACACACCCGGGACCTGTGTTTGCTCCTTATGCCACCTCATCTGCTCAGCTGTTGCCAATGACGCAAATAAGCGTTGCAGACGAGGGCTTAGTGGTAAATAATGCATGGTTTTCCTCGGTCGATCTTTACCACGACCTCCTTTTTTTGGCTTATATCTCTCAGACCCACAGTACTTACAAATACGATTGGTACTGTCATCTTTCCAGAACAACATACAATCATTCACACAGACATCAATTTTCTCGTGAGACAGACCCAACTGGGAAACTAATTTCTTAGTTTCATACCAATTTGATGGCATCTTACTATCTGTTGGTTGGGTCTCCTTCATTAGTTGGGCAACGCCATTAAAGCATCCTCGTGACATGTGATACTCAGACTTAAGGTTGAGAAGGCGGACAGCAGCAGATAACTCAGAATGACTTTCGCACCCATCCCATAAAGGAGTTGACACTGAATTCAACAGATTAAAAAAATTTTGAGCACTTTCATTCGGCTCCACAACATTGTCTTCCGGAAATTGATTGTAACTAGGGCCAACGGCATCTAATACCATCCTTTCATATGGATTCGTCGACGAACACCCCTGGTCAAACTCTGTAAACCCACCCACACCTGGAGCCATATCTGATGATTCATTAAATGGCTCACCATGTGCGGTCCAATTCAAGTAAAAAGGCGTAAACCCCCATTTGTACAGATGAACTCTGACCTCATCAGCCTGATTAAACCGCAAATTCTTACACTTCCGACAAGGACAGCGAATGCAGAACCCGCTCATAGTTTCAGGGTGGGATACAGCAAATGATATAAATTCTTCCACCCCAGACTCCCATTGTTGTGTGTAACCAGTTCGGCGAGGCAAGAAACGGTTACTGTACATCCAACTACGGGCGGATTCCATTACGCACAAAATCTGTTCGTAATGATAAACACCTCAATCTATTAAAGGATATACGTACTCAAGTTTTAGGTTGAGTTACTAAAAATAACAAAAGTATGCTTCAATGTTTACCCTCTCAAGTTTACAGTATTTTTAGATAGACAAAGTTTATTATCAATAAAGTTGTTCTTATGATTAACGTACGGTCATCATTATTGTTCTTATTACTGTCATTGTTCTTAGTACTTAAATTCATAATTTTTAAAGAATATTTTATTACAAAGCCAGGATTTACTAAGCTTTTAAGTACCTTGACTAAGCTATTTTATCTTAATAAGTTAAGTCATCAAGTTAAGTAAACTCATGTACAATATGATGAAGGGTAAGAACTGATAAGTTCAATTGAAGACAATAATTTAATCTTGTAGTTAGAACATAAAAGTTGGGGTAGGATTTGCACAATAAAATCCTTTCTAGTAACCATTGGATAAGACCTTAGAATGTTTGAGCTCTCATTAAATCAGTATATATTTTGTTATATATACTGATCCTAAGTATTTAGGGTTTACAAGTTTAGGTATATTGTGTTGGGTTTAAGTGTAGATGTATGGTATAAGGTAAAGGTTAGGGTTAGGAAGAAGTTTGCGTTAAAGTCATGTTTGGTACAATCAGGATACCTGGATTTCTTCGAATGACAGTGATAACTCCTCTTTAGTGGTCCTAATTAAGTATTTTTTTTAATCTTTTCTCTATTGGTATCCAAATTCCTTTACGAGGTATTTTTTCTGCATTATTATTGTCAGCTAACTGTCCACATGGTTTTATTATAAGGAATAAAGTTTTATTATCAATACTATCTTATGACATAATATAACCATTTCCACTAAAGCACTCCAACTAAACCATTAATACAAACATTACCATGAACTTATTTAAATAATCATGCCATAAAATAATATACACAACGCACAAAGAAATTACATATTGACTATAATACAGAAGAAAAAATATGCACAGATAACAAATAATTAACATAAATTTTATATTCAAATCTAAAGCCACAGTGTTCAAACCATAGTGAGAAGTATTTCCGTTTTATTACCAATATTAGTAATTAAAACAATTTCCCTTAAAATCATCCCGTTCTAAAAAATACACGAAAAGAATTATAAACTAACCTCGAACGACAGGAGAAACAATGGGTACTTCTTCACGCTAGACAGATGCAAGGAGGAACTGAAAAATGGGGGAAAAATAACTTAATATACTGGTAATATAAGAAATTTCTTCAAATGAAACTAAGTATCATTAATGTACACGATCAATTTAAACAAAATATGGTACGAAGATTATTATTTGTTTCATTATAGTTATGTATAACCGTCATGTCATTATCTTTTCTCTCTTAACGCATCATTTATTTTAACTTATGTATATCTGTTTTAAATTGAGACATTTTTTTATTAAATTTCAGATAAGGCCAACACATATTTTGTACATACCTAGTTTCCATCGTTGAGTATAGAATTTGACATATATATATATATATATATATATATATATATATATATATATATATATATATGGGAATGAGTTTGAGTTTTTGGAACTGGCTTTTTTTAATCGCTTATTAATATCAACTTTGTTTAACTTGTGAGATCATTCTTTGAAACTAAAGTTGGTATTCTACCATATAATCTGTTCGATAGTTTTTTATTTCAGAAATGAGTTATTAAAAGTTCTAATGCAATAGTATATGGTTCAAGTGAACATTCCATAATTAAAAGTAGTTGAGTATATTCCTTTGGGTATTTTAAAAAGGGATCGAGTTTCATTTTAATTTTTCTTTATTTTTAAGTATTTTAATTTGTTAGTTCATTATTTTAAAAATGAATCATAAAGAGTTGCCATAAAAAAGGGAACATAAAGAATAAACATAGTAGCATCCACTAATTGTTGCACTCAGACACAGTACCAAAAAAATGCTTATTATATTTACATAAACAAATATTAATAATACGTTAAATACATGAAATGCATTTACTTCTAATAAACTTTATCTATCTAAATAATTTATATATTTCTCAATTTACTAATAATTTTTATATCTATAATGGATTTTAATATTTATAAACCAATACTTAATGCTTGTTGCAATATTAATATTAACTTGTTTAACATTTTATTCATATTTCAATTACTTCAAAAATAGAAGTATCATTTTTTTTATAAAGAAATTAGCAAATCTAATTTTTATTTTAAAAATTATTTTTCACCATATGAAAAAAATATAAATATTCTACAATATTTTGTCATTGGAAAATGTAAATATACTACCTAAACAAATCACTTAAATCTAATTTTTTCATAAATTCTAATTAATCCCGAAAATAACAAAAAATTGTAAAAAAATTCACATAAAAAAACAATTGTAATGGGTAACCTAAAAACTAAATCTCCAACCAAATGCAACACAAAATAACAAATATTGCACATATTTCAAACCAAATTAACACAATATAATCCGAAAATACGTAATTATTTAGGAAAAAAATTAAAAAATCCGAAATAAATGCGGTTACCTAAAAAAAAAATATTAACTTCCTTGAAACACCTCCAAATCGCTTCAATTCTGCAATAAAAACCAACATCTTCAACACATTATCAACCAAGAAGCTCAAATAGGGAGAAATACATTAAAAAAAAAAATTCAAAATTCGCTGAAAAAAATTATTAACCTTCAGATCTAAAAAAACGACAGCAGATCGATGAATCTCCGACCTCAAAGAAGAAGTTTCCGGTCTCAATCGACGCAAACAAGTGAATGTGTGTGATGTGTGAGCTAGGAATTAAGCGGAGGAGAGAGATACAGGAGAAAGAGAGAGAGACGAGACCAGAGGAAGAAGAAAGAAGAAGACGCCGCGAAGCTCGGGGGGGGGGGGGGTTTAATTTTTTTCAACAAAACGCACCGTTTAACTAAAGTAAAAAAAAAAAAAAACCTCACCAACTGCTGGAAGTTGGAATTTTACCAACGGCTAAGGCTGTTGGTAATTACCAACGGTTTGCACGTTGGAAAAAAAAAATGTAAATTTTTTTTTTAAGCACTCACTAACGCGTGGACGTTGGAAAATATTTACCAACGACTAGCCATTGGTAAATCACCCTTTTCAAAAAAAAAAAAAATTTTACCAGCTGCTGGGAAGTTGGAATTTTACCAACGTCTAAGACCGTTGGTAATTACCAACGGTTTGCACGTTGGAAAAATAAAAAAAAACTGTTAAATTTTTTTGAAACCATCACCAACGCGTGCACGTTGGAAAATAATTACCAACGGTTCTGCGCGTTGGTAAATACCAACGGCTACGCCGTTGGTAAATTAGCAGTTGGAAAAGTAGGTTTTTTTAGTAGTGACTCTAGTGACCCTCAGCTGAGAAATGCTTCATAGTTGAGTGATCCTCCCAGTCATTGGTTAGACTCTTGTAGAAATTAAGTAGCATATTCTTCCTTTGATTTCCAGTTTCATTGCTAGAAAGCAACATAAAAAGAGTGGGAGAGGGTGAAAAAAGCATAAGAAAGAAGTAAAAGATCTGAATTTCTATGCCAAAGCGTGGAAGTTGATTGGTTTGTCTTGTTTCTCACGGATTGACAGTATGGACATTTTTGGGTGGGCAACATGGTAATCGGTTAGTGATTGACCCTAGTGAGCAATTTGGTACCAATCATCAATCGGCCTCTAGGTTGCCTTCGTGAGTTGCGCCCACTTTTTGGCAATCAACGTGGTGATAGATGCATGGCGACTAATTTAAAGATTGCCCCGTCCAGCACCTAAAACCTAGTTTTCTTGTAGTGATTCACTATCGTTGTATATATTCTCATTGTTGCTAAATGCGTGATATCTGTCAAATGAAGGTTTGTGCATTTTGAATTGTCAGATGTTCATCACTATATACCATACATCCATAACTCACAAACGGAAATGTGAGTTGGATCCATATTAAAGTGCCCTAGAGCCTCCTGAAAGTAGGAGTGAAGAATGAGAGCGATAATAAAAAGGTATCACTTTTTAAAATTTAAGCAAATAAAAAAATTATGAATTGAGAATAGAAACAAGAGCACGAGAGCTGAACACATCAACCTAAAATTGAATAGTTATCTTACCTTGATTCAGATACAAAACACATGTATAACCGCAGCATGTGAGAGCATATGTGATGATCCGCTTTTACCAACCATATGTGATTATGGATAATATTGTAATTTAATAGCCATAGGAGGAATAAGGGTGGTCTCCTTCGGGAAATAGTTGTAGGTAGGACGACAGTGGTGGTCCGGATGGCCTATTTATATCCACATGTCTTCCGATCTTTCCCCCGAGCAGTGGGAATTGCTTGCCACTTGCCGGAGTCATATTTTTTTGTTTTTTAGTACTCGCTTGCCAAGTTGCCAGGGCCATTAATATTTAATACCAAAAAAAAAAAAAAAAAGGAAAATAAGGCTTGCATATTTTGATTAACTAATCGGTCTCCTATTCTTCCTCTCTACTAGCTGGCTTCCATGTAAGAAATAATGATTTGCTAAAAGTCTTCAGTTTCTGTATTTTTTTTTCTCCCGAAATTACAAAAGTTTCCCTTAGGTTTTGCCTGACCTAAAGTTGTCCCATTAAGATGTCAAGTCCATGAATCCTCCCCTTAAGATGGTGGGCCGAATTCTCTAATTGATCATTAAGGTTCCGTAATTATTCAGAGGGAAAGTTACAAAAAAACCCCCTTGTGGTTTGGTCAAACCTACAGTTTGCCCCTCTATTTTGAGAAACCTACACTTTGCCCCCCACGTTTTTTATGCTGCTTGATAATAACTTCTGAAACTGTATTTAAACTATACGATAATCATCTTTCAGTAATTTCAATCTGTTTAATATTTTTTTTATAGTTAATAGATATTTTAAACTATCAGTTTTTCTTTTCTGTAAATGTACTTTCCCACCTGTAATTATATATCAATATTTTTTAAAGGTCGGTTGACTGTGAAAAAAATATGAAAAATCTTGAAATTACTAGAGCATTATTACCATATAGTTTAAATACAGTTTCAGAAATTGTTATCAGGCAGTATAAAAAAATATAGGGGGCAAAGTGTAAGTTTCTCAAAATAGAGGGGCAAACTGTAGGTTTGACCAAACTATAGGGGGTTTTTTGTAACTTTCCCTTATTCAGATGAATCTCTACATTTTATAATAATTAATGTCAGAAAAACCTCAGACGTATTATATATGTTTGTTTAAATCAATCCCCTGTTATTCCAATATAAATTTAGTAAACAGAGTGAGGCAACTGTAGTTGCGGTCAAATGTTGCAGTTTCTTCTAATTTTCTCCTTGTTGGTGTGGCATTACCGTTTAGTTATTTTTATTTAAATTCTGAAAAATCAATAATTTTTAGCTTTTAACTTTAACAATTTAATCTCTACTTTCAATAAATTATTCAAAATTTTAATGCTACTCCCAAATAGGTTCTGAATTGTAGCTTAATACAAATAGCATTCCAATAAAAAACTTACTTGTTTAAACGCTTAAAAATGAAACATTCAACCATTATTCAGATAGTGCTCATTTACTTGCTTAGTTTTTTATATATATTTATTAAATAAATTTTAAATGTATTTAGCATTTGGATCCGAGAGACCGGTGGCTAAAATTAAACATAGAATTAGTCCTAAGCGCAAGCAATTTTTTTTAAACGATTAATTAGAGTCAAATTGGAGCGGTTTGTTTGATTGTTTCGTACGATTTGATATGGCGTCGCAAAATAGCATAATAAGAATTCTGAAGTCTTGAATCCTAACATTTTTTAATAACAAAAAGGGTTGCACCAAAACGCCAAAAATTAAATAAAAGAGAGGTATTTTAGAATACCTCTTTTGGAAGTATAGACAAGATTGTGATTTGGCTCAGGTTTTAGAAGAGGAGGAGCGAACAGAAATTGAAGGACGCAGGCATACCAACCCTCGAACTCTTGCTAGTGAGCACAAAGCCCAAATTAATAGGATTCCTGAACACTGAGCCCTTAAGAAGGTTGGTGCCTCGCGGCCACAATTAATATTTTTAAAGTTTCTTTTCTGGAGCTTCTGTCTCCAACTCCAATCACACGTTAGAGGTGAAAAGTGAAAATTGGTATAAAACTTTTTGTGAAAATAATCAAAATATGATCCCGCTGTATTAGAGGTTTTAAAGACGGCCACGGCCATGAGACCATTATATATATATATATATATATATATATATATATATATATATATATATATATATATAATTTTGTTAAGATGATAAAAAATAAAACAAAAACAAAACCTAAAAAGTTGGACTTGAATACAAATAATATATAGGCTTAAATGCATATTCGATCATTCAAGTTTATACACTCACACAAGTTAGTCCTTTAAGATTGACTTCTCGTGACTTAGTCTTCTAAGTTAGATAGTTAGATAAATGTGCGACTTAGTCTTAAAAGTTTGGGAGTGTGTAAGACTTAGTCCTTTAAATGGTCACATGGGGTCATGTGGCCATGACGCCATTAGGGAGGAGGTGGGGTGGATAAAGGGTGGCATCTCTCTTCCCCTCACCGCACTTGTCGCTTTTAGCCCTCTTTGTCAAATCCCACCTTGCACATTGCCCTTGGCCTTTTCTCCATGAAATCTAGCCTCGCCCCTTGACATCAACCTCTTTTCCTCCCTCACCCTTATTGTCCATTTCTTCTCCTCCCTCACCCCCATCGTCCGCCACCTTCAAGTTGGCATTTTTATGAACCACATACTATTAGGTCTCGAATCTCTTTTGCAATCAAATTAAACCCTCTATTAGAAATGGAGTCGAAGAAGCTGTGAATGTCCTTTTTTTTTTTTAAGCTAGCAGGGAAGATGTCAATTGATGGTGAAGGCTTCCTTTTGACTAGACGATCCTCAATGGTGACGGTGAGGGTGGAATAAATGGCCTTTTCAACCGAATTTGACAACAATGGCGGTGGATTCGCCAACTATTGGGAATCGCATCTTTCCTTGCTCCTCTTCCTTCCCAATCCAATTGTCCATCATTTTTAAATTCGAATAAGTCTAAGCATTCTAATCAATCTCTCTTCACTGACAAAACAGGGCTGATCGACAAAAGATTCTTGCCTATTTCAACGAGAAGGAATGTGATTTGGTGGATCTGGCATTGGATTTTTTTTATTGGATCTAAGGTTTTCTTAGGGAAGACAGGCCGATGGTGCTAAGGAAACAGGCTGCCTGTGCTACGAAACTAATGTTGTCAAACATTCCATACAACTAAGGGACTTGCTGTTAACCATTCCATACAACCAAGGGATTAACTAGCTTAATTTTCAAAGATGATGGCTATGTCGCATTGAGTCAATGTTAAAAGACTAACTTGCTTGGAGTCAGAAAAGTTGAGGCATCGAATGAGCCATATATATATATATATATATATATATATATATATATATATATATATATATATATATATATATATAAACCCAATTGTAATTCCATACCAAATTAATTAATAATCGCTACATCTCAAAAAAGATGAACAATATCTTTTTTTAAATCTAAAAAATTGAACAATTAATTGTTTCCTCTTTTTAGAAGGTTTTTAACATCCAAATTACCTTATTACCATAATTTAGATCTATTTATAGAAACAAATAGGAGAAACCGATTAAGCTAGATTTTTTTTAGCTTGATCTCTAATATTAGACTATTGTATCCAACGGACTTCGCACTACACTATTTTAACACATAAAAAGTTATATAGGTGTGTAGGAAGAAATTATCTTACTCATTTATTCTCAAGAGCAAGCTAATTTTCAGCTTAAGATCAAGAGTTATTGTTACAAGTCTAATGTGGACCTTACCTCATGTACTTATATATATTTGTGTTCCAATAGTTCTCTTAATAGCATAAAGCAAGTGTTAGCAACTCAAGAAGCACTATGCATGATAAAGAACATACATAGTCTAGTTTTCATGAGATTGTGAATTGAAAGTGATTCGAAAAATGCAGTTTCGTGGATTCAAAGTAACGTGGGAAAGGCTTTGGCGTTTTCTAAACATAATGGTGGAAGTTGCTGTTTTACTGTCTACTACTAGAGCGGTCATTGATGTTTTACTATCCACTATTAGAGCGGTAATTCAGCATGTCATAGGCTGGGTAATTCAGAAGCAGATCTTTTGGCAAAATAGGGCGTACAGAGAGCTCTCCCTTTGGAGGTTTGGTGCTAGTACTGTACTGATAATAAATTGAAGAATAAAATGTATTTCTTCCAAAGATATAGAACGTTCTTTACATGACGTATTTATTCATAAAAGGAACCAAAGTAAGTAATTGGTATAATATATAGGATCTTGACTAGAATGTTAGTCATGATTTAAACATTCAACCTCTATTGTTAATAGATTGCAGAAAAAAATTAACTTGATCTTAGAAATTGTTCTCAAACAATGCTGCATACTTGGAAAATGAACTCGGGTTTTATGGCACACTTAAATTAGGTATTTTCGATTTCGTTGGAAAACCTTGTCTTTAGCGAGGACAAAGTGTTATATTTGCCAGAGACAAGGAGTTCATGATCGAAACAAAAAATTTTAAAGCATGAATGCATGATGCTTCTACTAAAGAGATCAATAAATATTAAGAATGATAATTAATAGAAACTAGAAACATGATAATACTTTATACTTTTGGCACCAATATTTTCCCTTTGTATAGTTTTTTGCTTCACATCTTAATACAACAGCTTTTCGTGAAAACGATGGACAAATAACATTTTTGTAAAGTGTGTAATTAGTTAATATAGATGCCCCAAACCAATTAACCTGTAGCATCATAAGAATCAAATCTGGAAGTAAAAGAAAGGTACTTTGGAATACCTTTTTTGGAAGTCGAAATTAAGGTCGTGCATGGTTCGACCTACAGATTGACTCTAAGGAAGGAAGAGATGGAAGTGCGAAGAGCATACCAACCCTCAAATTGCCGCCGAGGAACACAAGGCCCAAGGACTAGTTGAGTCCCTGAACACAAGGCCCATAAGAGGGTTGGTGCCACTTCGGCCGCAATCAAAATTTGAAGGCTTGTCTGCAATTGCAACTCCGGTCCATGAAATCTCTAACTATATATAGCCTAATACCCCTTCAACCCCTGAACTTGGCTCACCAAGACACTTACCCTGTAAACTTAAACTCATGACAACTAAGCCCTTAAACTTGTTTAAGTGTGTTAGTCAACCCTTTTGACTGACCTATGCCCATCACATGCCTAAAGTCATTCATCCTCCCATTTTTTAAGCTTTGTTCGCTTGTTTTACCTCACCACAATTTTGTCATCCACGTTCTCCACCACCATTGCAATCTCTTTCTCTGGTCAGGCTATTGCGTAAAGAGAAAAAAACCAACAATCCAATCTTCATGATTGGTATTGCCTAGGTTATGAAGCCAAATCCAAAGATATAAACTTGTTGTGGCATTTGAACATGAGCCAGTGGAAGGAAGAGAGAGTTTTTCCCCACAGGTGAATTCCTCTGCTAAAAGGCAGGAAATTGGAATATAGCATAATGGAACTCGAAAGCGGCTCACAGATTGGGTGCAGCTTTGGATTGAGCTTCGGATTGATTAGGGGAATCAGGTGGCCTTGGACAAGACTAAAGCTTGTAATTCGATGTTGGTGTGGGTTGTGACATTGGAAGCAGATTCATATATAGGTTCATTAGCGAAGGTAAGAGATTGATGATCATGAATTCTTTTGAATTAATCATTAGTACATTTGAATTCTTTTACTTAGTACTTTTTACTTTATAAATAAAATCGACATGAAAAATTTGTATCTCCATTAATCACCACCCGATGAAGGGCGTTCCACAATCTAGTTTTTATATGTAACTACATTATTTCAGTATTTCATCTAAATGAGGATATAATTCTGCTATATATTAGATCTTTTAAAGAATTTGTTATAACCATATGAAAGTAATATAATAAAAAAAACTATAAATACACTCATTTAATAAATTACACTCAATATTTTTCTGTAAAAAGGTTATGGAAAACTTATGTACAGCTCAGATTTAGGCAATAATTCTAATGATAATTTTCTCTGCCTATATTAAGTTCATGTGTGTGACCTTAATAGGGCCAGTTAGCCACATGAGCCATGTGGTAGCAGGCAGCCCTCCAATTTGGATAGCTTGTACAAGTTAGGGGGAGTTTAGCTTACATTAATCAATTTAATTGGTCAAAATGGGCATCCGGTCAAAAGAGGGGGTCAAAGTAATATGTGCATTTGGAGCTAGAGTTTGTTAAAATTACAAGTAATGCCATTATACATTAATACACTCCCAACGAAAAGTTGCTTGCCTTTTTCGACAGCCGCTCACTTGGTTCGTGTCCATGGTTGCCTTTGTTGTCTCGAGGATTCCGCCAATTGCTTGACTGGCACATCCTCCACCCATAGCACTGAATCTGGTCCCTCAAAGACCCCCTTACCTTTGTGTGTCGGTCAATCGAGACATAGGCCCCTTGATTTCAAGCTTTGTGCTTTTGTTTCAACTTAGCCAACCATCGTCGGAGCATCTTCTATAGACCGGATAAAACAAACGAGTTGCTTTGTCTTGTCCTTTTCATCCACCATCAATGACATGCTTCCCCACATAGCAAGCTCGCCTCCGTCCGACCAGAGCCACCAGATCTACTCGTCCGTCTCCATTCTTGACAGCGTGCTATGATTCTCAGCCGTAGATAGTTAGGATCATGTCAACATGAGGATTGTTGCTCCGATGGCATTTTTTCATTGCTGGTGAGGGTTATCGTGTGGGCGTCAGCGGGGAAAAACCCCCCAAGGAGCAGGATGGCACATTTCATAAATACTTCAAAAAGTATGGTTAATTTCAAATAATAACCTAGAACCAGAAAAACCCGACCCGACCCGCAATTAATTTGCCCTCATTAATGCAGTTTAAATTGAAACAAACTCCCCCTTAGTCTTTTACTCAAACTCATTTACTTAATTTATTACAATTACACTAGTCGATATGGAACTATAAGGATGCTATTATATATGTTACTAGTTCTTTTACCCGTGCATCGTATTTTTTGTATAATTTAAATTTATATATGGTTACATAATTATTTTTTATAATAATAATAATATGTAAGAGATTGAAAATAAATTTATATTTCATACATTTTAATAAAATTTAGCTATTTTTAATTTTTTTTTTATAAAGAGATGAATGCAACAATCAAATAATAATGATTTGTTTAAAATATAAAAGATGAGTTGGATTTTTAGCATTTTTCTTTCTTAAGTTCTCCCAAAACCAAATAAAGAATAGAGTATCAAACTTACATGAAAGATAAAATATGTACAGCTAAGATTATATTTTATATTTTATATTTTATTTTAATAAGCATTTAATTGAAAAATTACTTAAATTAGTTGTTAGTAGGCAAAGAGAATTAAAAGGAAAATGGAAATTGTAAAAATAGATTAATTTTTTAGCTAAACAAAAAATAAAAGAATAGTGTCATAAAATTAAAAATAACACAATTAATTACATCTAACCATATCTTAAAATATTTTATAAAAAAAAAAAAGAAACTTTATATAGAAAACGTGTAAATCCATCACTACTAATGCAAAACGGATAGAAGTATTAGATAGTATGATAAGTTTCTTTCAATTAAAAAAAAATAAAATAGGAGAAACAAATGATTAAAATGATTGTGGATAGAATTAGAATTATTTAAAATTATATATCCAAAACATAACCATTTTGGCATCACATAAACATGAAGCTTTTTTGTACTTTCCTCAAGCTCAGAAGGTTAGGCTAATTTATACAAATTGTTTTTCTCTAATTACTATATAATTAATTATAGTTTAAATAATTTAATTACACATTTAATATATAAATTTAGCTTAATTAGTGGATCAAAATTATTGCTTAATAAATGTTTGTAACTGAAATATCAAATAAAATAATAAATAATTATAATAGAATTAGTACCATAATACTGTAGTTGGTAACATTAACTCTAGAAAAAAAACTCCATAAAGAATCCAATTATATCAATCATTAAATTGATAAGTCATGTGAGTAAATGATTAATTATAAATCCATTGGTGTATTTTAATAGGTTGAATTATGTTTAAGATGAGTAGAAATAGAAGATGAGAACCAACTTATAACTTAAAAAAGATTCATGAGAATGTAAATGCAATAAAAAAAATCTAAATAATAGAATATAGTTAAATGGTCTATAATATTTTGGTGTTGAAGAGTGAGTCAAAAAATTTTAAAAAGATAAAAAACTTCATAATTAATTATTTCAACATATTGTTTAGGTTTTTCTTATATATATAGATTAGGTATTTATGACTTTATCCGTGGTAATTCTCTATTAAAAACTAAACTATAGAGATGGTTTTGTTGTTAGACACAAAAACCTATTACGTGACAATACTAATTTTTCTTCTTGTTAAAATTTTTAACTTAATGTGTTGATGTTTCAAAATTATACTAATTACATGTGTATCTAAGTTTTAATATTAGTTACGGGAACTATAACATATTGGTTATTTTTAGCTCATTAATTATTATTTTAGATGAGATTTTATTAAAATTTTACAATTGCTACAAAAATGCTTTCAAATTTGAGAAAAACCCAAAACCATTATTAAAAAGAAATACGCAATCTAATACTCTCGGTTCTTAGATTAGGTAGGTATACTACGGAACCATGAGTATTTTAGTTTGATTGAGTTTCAATAAAAGAACAAGTCCACCTAGCTACCCCACACTCATCACAATTGATGTTATGAGTCTAAGCATATAAGGGCAATATGGAATCACTCTTTTCATGATAAACTCTTGGGCAATATATATGTGTGGGTGTGCATGTTTATATATATATTGAGGCAATATATATTTGAGAGTTCAGCTGCGCACAAAATGGCTAATGTGGTACACTAATGATTCATTGAACAAGTACAACAATGGTCTGAAAAGTGGTCTGTCGCACCATTTCATTGCTTGGGCTGCAATTAGAGATGTAGCAAGTTTGGTGGGACTCCATCAAATCAGCATAACTGTATTGCGATATCATCAGTTGTGGGTTTCTAGAACTTGTTGTCTTTCCCGTCATGACAGATCCCTCCCACTGTCCCTTATGGAGCACAAGGGGGGTTACCGTGTGACCGCGAAAATGAAAGAGGGTTGGGATTATGAGATAGTCATAAGAAGAAGATTGAATCTTGGGATGGTGGTGAGGTTGATGAAAAGAAGCGATTGCGGTAGACAGTCTTAGTGCTAGGGAAGACCTATTTTTCGCCCAAACTATTGATATCAAATTTACTATGATAGAGATATGCAAAAATGATGAGTTTGATATGTATAGAACATAAAAAGAATATTTACAAAAGAGTAAACTAATTAAAATGTACATAAAAATACTATTAGAAAAACTTTTTAATAGCATATTAGCTATACGTTGTGATTTCATTTATTCATACAGCTCATATGATTTGTACATATTCCTCACACTCTATGTACATTGAATTCATACGTATCTGTTATCCGATTTAAAAAAATTTTGGTATTAGTTTAATATAAAAAATAAAAGCCAATTAGAAAAATATTTATTGGTTTTCAATATCTTATTTATATATATGTCTCATGAAATTATACATATCCTTACATTCTTCATACATATTTTCCATTTAAATTTATACAAATCTCTAGCTTTAGTGAAAAGGGCATTTGGGCACATTGACACTTGTTTTTTTATATTCGCTTATAGTTGTGATCTCATATATATATATATATATATATATATATATATATATATATATATATATATATATATATATATATATATTATATGATTGATGTATATCCCTAACCATATTTGTACATCAAGTTCATACACATCTATGATTTGATTTTTATATATCACTATATATTGTGCTACTACTAATCAAAATTTTATGTTTTTTTTAAAAAAAACCTAGTTTACACTCCATTTAAAAAAATATAAATTTATGCATAAATTGAGTGAAAATGTAATAATTAATATGTCCAAATAAATATAATTTTTAGTATGTATACATCATTGTGTTTTTCTTTTGCTTTTTTTTTTTTATATTCTCACATTCTTTATATATTAGATTCATACATATTTCTCATTTGATTTGTATATAACTCTAATTTTGTAGGAAGCGCATTTTGATGTGTTCACACCTATTTCTAGGATTAAGGGTTAGATACATACATACAATTGAATATATAAGTAACAGTTTTGTTATTTTTTTGTACATATATTCTGTATAATTTGTATGTATCTCTTCCATTCTTTGCATATTGAGTTTATACATATCTGTTATCTAAATTGTATATATTTCTAATTTTAGTAAGTAGTGAGATTTGACGCATTCATGCCTGGTTTATATTATAAATGATAGTATTGAAATATAAATATATATTGATATACAGAGTAAAGTGCACATTAGAAGTACTTGCTATGATTTTAGATTGATTCTTTTAATTATAAAAATAAAACCTTAAAATCAGATAATGTAAAATAAAAATTTCTATAATTATTTTTAAAACAAGAAAGCAAGAGACTAAAAATAAATCAAAACCTCTTTATTAGGTCATATCTTTTTAGGAAGGTGAAAGTGTCGCGTGGTAAAACATTATCAAGCGACTTTAGCAGACGCACAGCACTGGCAAAAATGTCTTAAAACGAAATGGATTTGTCGCAAAAACTTAGGAACATGCTAATTTTGGATAAATTGCACAAAAATCTAAAAGTTTTAATTTTTGATAAATTTTTTTCCTGACTTTTATGTTGTTGCTTAATGGTCCTAAATATTTTTTCTCTATCACAAATTCGTCCTTGGCCCTGACTAGTCTAAGCTGGTAAAAAATATATTAATTTATAAAAAGAAAAAAATAATAATTTATATAGTCCATTTAAACAAATCTCAATACAGTTTAAATTTACTAGAAAATAATTTCAAACAAGTTGAATTTATTAACTCACATAATTATCATGTCGACTGTTTAAAATCTAATTCAAATTTTTTCAGTAATTATCTTTTGATTAGTTCAGGTTGAGTTATAGTCTTTTTTATGTAAGTCATTTTTTTTTTATGTGGACTCAGTAAGTCATTTTTTTTATGTGGGCTCAGTTTAACCTGTGTCCAATGACAAATTTGCAATAAATTGAAAAAAAAGTTTCACACTATTAGTGATAAATTTGTAACCCAAATAAGATCATTGAGATTTTTTTATGCAATTTAGACCGCTAATTTTTATTTATCTGCCAACAACTCCCAACGAGAGGGCTTTTCCCTTATTTTTTCCGTTATCCGGTTCTTGGTTTTAACGTCCCCGCGAAGGGTAGTTAGAAAGACCCCGACATTTCCTCTCCATCACCCTATCTTCTTTCTGTTCTCGTCATCACCCTCAATCCCGTCGTCAGTCTCTTTGAAATATTTCTCCCATTAAAATACAACCGAAGAACGAGCCTATTTTTTCAATGAAAGAACATCTCTCTCCTTCTTCTTCTTCCTTAGAACTTAAGTTTGCTCATATCAATTAAGGCGAGACTCCCGAGGAATTAAATAAAATGGACAGAGGGATGCAGAGAACGAGACAGAACAGAAACTGGATGTTTTCTAGTTAAAAGGGTCATTTTTCTGAGGTGGGTATTATTTAAAATGACCACCTAACTGTAGAAACAACCAGGAGGAACAGAGGTGCCGAATCTCCAATCATCTTCTAATGGATTCCGATTTCTGGGCTTCTCGTCTCGCTGCTGCCAAGCGGCAGTACATCCTGCAGCACCATACCCAGAGCTCCCATTTGGGTTCGTTTTCCATTTCTTTCTAAGCTTTGGATCTGGCTCTTTCGGGTTTTGTCTCTAATCGATTTCTGTTCTCGCTTTTCTGATTCAATACATGGGCAGATCGTTTTAACTTCGATGATTTTGAGGTTGACGAAGAGGTCCGACCCGATTTCCCGTGCCCATATTGCTACGAAGATTTCGATATCGCTTCCCTTTGTTCGCATCTCGAAGAGGAGCACTCCTGCGAGTCAAGAGCCACGGTGAGCTGTTTTGAGTTTATGTCTATATATTGCGTGTAATAGAGAAAGAAATTGAAGCAATTTTGGTTGCTTTCGACGTTCACGAGGATGAATTTTCCTGGAAATTCTTATCTTTGACTTGTTGGGTCAACGCTTCCTTTCTTATTGATGTTGTGGGGAAGCTTCCCGCTTTCAATGGATAAGGAACCAAATTTATATTTTTGCAGCTGGTTTGTATGGTAACATCAGCTTTTGATGAAGATTGGGACATATTGCTCACGATGAAATCAAATTATGCCGGTTATATATATATATATATATATCTTTTTTCTTTTCTTTCAACTCTCGTTCTTAGCTTCCCATCAATTAGCGTAGAGCGTAACTTGTTTGGCCAAATTAGGGAATTATCAAATGAAAAGTGTCATGGGAGCATGTTAGGAAAGAATTTCATCATTAAGTGAATACTGGGCCGGTGTTGTTTTTCATTCTTCAACTCTCTCATCCAGTTTTGGATGTGAAAGCCTATGGTTTTGTATCATTCATCAAGTTCATTGCATCAGTGTGGAAGAGGCAGATCAGCGTTACCGGAGTTTGAATAGAACTCCGCCCTACTAATCGGCACAGTGCTGCCTGAGATGCAGTATTCATTTAGGAGCCACATGAATTTCATTTCTGGTGTAGAGGGTTGTATATTTGTGTGTCTATGGTGATGTTTAATTTAATCAATCAGAAGCAATTTGTTCATATTATCAAAGCAGTGTATTGTGGGATTCATTAAAGGGGAAAGAGTGGCGGCATTTGGGGTGCACCTTTTCAAATGGTTGGATAATGGCCTGGAAACTAAGATCACATGTCTGCTTTTTGGCTTCATATTGAATTCATTGAGTTGAATTCGATGATATGGTCCATTTTGGTTTTTACTCAATGCAATGCAACTAGGCACTAGCAAACATTCTCTCACTTCCTTCCGATACCTAGGTTCAAAGAGAGATGTGCCGCTGGATGGCATCCTCTCCAAGTATTAGTGCTGTATCTGATGTCTGGAAGCAAGTTCTGGTATTTCTTGCACCTTCTATTGTGATCTGCATCTAATTACCAAGTGCTTCCTTCTGACCATCAATCAGCTCCCTAGATTGGCTGATTTGTTGCTCTGGCGGTGTAGTTGTAGATTTTGTAGTGAAGCTTTGTCATTGCAGCAGCCAAGAGTAATTCTTTCTTTTATCAATCTTTTCTTGCAGGTTTGTCCTGTTTGCTCTGTCAAAGTTGTGAAGGATATGCTAAGTCACATTACGATAGAGCATGGACATTTGTTCAAAATATCCTTATACTTGGAAACATTGTGCATTTGTAACTGCCTGGTTTTGAATTTATCTGTGAAATTGAGTTGATTTCAATTTTCTTTAACTGAAGATTACTTGCAGAGACGTCGCAGGTTGCGTAGGGTTGCAATTCCTAACAGTCAGACACTCTCTCTTCTTGCCCGGGATCTCCGTGAGGCTCATTTGCAAGTGCTTTTAGGGGTTGGCGGATTTAGGTCAAACACTACCAGTAGCTCTACTGCTGCTACTGATCCGTTTCTTTCTTCACTTATTTTGAATTTCCATTCATCTGAAGCAGAAGAAATTTCAAAATCAGTAGTAACAAATGTTGAGGACTCCCCTACTAGGAAGGTGGGACCAACAAATATGTGGAAATCAAGGTACAGTTCCGTGAATTATTTTCCATAAAATAGTGGAACATTCCTATCAAGCGATCTCTAGATATTGCTACATTCCTTTCAAATCCTGTAACATGCATTTTCGTGTCATTGCTACCCATCCTCAAGAACATCTTCTGATAATTGAACCAACCAAGTATGGGAACTCAATAACAGATGCCCTTACTGCGTTTCTAAATAAACATGAAATGGATGCTCATAAGGGAGTAGGAGTATATCCATTATTAGTTGTCACAGTTGATTATAACTTGTTCCCTGTTCTTTATCTAAAATATCCCATTAGTTAGTGCTTTCAGTTTCGCCTGTTGTTATCATCTGAACTACTTAAAACATGCCTTGTTCTTGAACTTGTTTTTTGTCTGCTCTTGAAAACTGTTGCTGACTGATTGACCAGACGGTCAAGATATGAGTGGCCATCTATCTGCTGTTTATATCCCAGAGAGCTTGGGTGAACACAAGGGTTTGTTCAGTCTTTCGTGCGTGTTTGGTTTTGTGCCAGAATGTGATTCTGCATGTTCTTGTTGCCATCTAGAGCATGCCATGGCTAAATTACCTATTGGAACTTGGGTGTTATTTCAGGTTATAACATCTCTTTCACATTTTATATCGTACAGTTATGACCCATCTTTGAGTTATGAAGAGCGTGAAAAGAGGATGCAACAAGCCATTGGAAGAGCTGGTTTTGTTCAAGATCTGCTCCTGTCAGCTCTGCTAAAAGACTGATAAAGCATGAAGTTCAACAATGGGGTGAGATAAGCTAAATCTCGAGAGGATTGGAGGTAATTCTGATAGCTATCCCATTGGTTTGGGAGCTTGGTGCCTCATTCGAAGCTCCAGGGCAGCAGTTGCTTCATGAGAATGTTTATATGTTCTGTTTATCAGTACATCAGGCTCCTTTTTTCTCTTTTTTTTTTTGTTTTTGTTTTTTTGTTTTTTTGTTTTTTGTTTTTTGTTTTGGTATTGAAATCTCAAGTTTACACTATTCAAAAGCAATGTGGTCTTTTATCAGGCTTCCAGCATAAATGAAAATGACAAGTACTGAAATCAGGCATAATGAAAGCTGACCGACTGTTGAAAATCTTAAGTTATTCAGTTATGCAATTTCAGCTGTTCTAGCCTTAGACTTTTAAACTGCACATAAAGTTTTGTAGTACCATTGCTCATAGAATTTAACTTGTATAACTAATCATGTAACCTTTGGCTGAGGATCACAATTGCTGGTTAATGTGGATTCTTCCTAACTAATGTATGCATTATCATCACATTGCAACCTTCTGTTTAGGTTCATTTTGCGAAATTCATAATGTCAATGTTTTATTCCTTTTTCATAGTAAAGTGAATTAATTATTAAAATGTATCGATTAATTACTCTTTTTGAGTGATGTTATCAAGTAAATAAGTTATATTTATTGTGAGAAGAGAGAGGAAATGGGTAACATATTTGTTGGGTTAAAAGAAAATTAACTGAAAATGGTACAACTTATGAACTCCAAAAAGTTGTTTGTAAGCTATAAAAAAAAACCTATTAAATGTTGAGGCCAAAGGTAATTGGCCTTATCAAACTAATTTTCAAGTGAAAAAATGTGCACTTCTATTTGAATTTTTGTTTCAATGTTGACAAACTTGGAAGTGCATGACCTTTAAGATAGACAAGTTTAAAGGTCTACACTTGACGACTGGTAAAAACATATTTCAATAAGCTTTCTCAAAAGCATTAGTTTCGTTTTTAACTCTCTAAACTTTGTATCTGACTTAAAGCTAAAAAACATAAGAAATAAAGGACTTACAGCTACAAAACGGCTTGGCATTTTTATCTATTTTCACAAAGAATCATGATATAGGACTTGTTACAAACAAATTTGCAAAAAAGATTCTACACAGCTTATGTGACAGAGTAATTTGAGTATAGTTTATACAAAATCTACTTAAATTTAAATTGTTACATAATATGTAGTACTTACTATGGATGATTAATGTATTTTGTACCTCCCATAGGTCACATATTAATTTGGTTTGTAACACTACATGAGAGATGCAAAATAGTAATTGAATAGGCAATTGAAATTCACCAGCCATAATGGTTCAGTTGACCTTTAGTTACCACTTAGAATGATATTTTAATCAAGCGATTGAGGTAGCAACTGAAGCTGTTAGTCGCTAGCACTTAGTTGCTTGTCAGCCACCCCCAACCTAGTATTTTGGCCCTTTAGTCACCATTTGGTGGCTATTTGAGTCTAAGATTTGGGGTGTAGGGTTTTTTCATGGTTCAGGGCTTTTAGGATTTAGGGTATTAGCCCCTTTAAGGTATTGAACTCATTTTCAGGCTCGAGCTTGATAGAGCACGGTCTAAAACATCTCGGTTTGAGCTCATGCTACTTGAGAAACACCCTACTAAACTTGTTTAATTACAACCATAATCTTATCACATGAGTATTTGTGTGTGTGTGTGTGTGTGTGTGTGTGTGTCTGTAACTAAGGGGTTTATATGTGTCTATAATTAAAGGAATTATAGTTTAGGGTTTAAGGCCTAGGCCTTTTAAGGCATCAAGCTAGCCTATTTTTGGGTTTGAGCTAAATAGATTAGGATTGAGGGTTTAAGGTCCTTTGAGGAATCAGGATCATTTTCAAGTTCGAGCTTGATAAAGCTTGATCGTAAAAAATTCTCAATTTGAGCTCGAACTACTTGAGGAAAGCTTGACTTGACTTGTTTAATTACACTCTTAATCTCATCGTGTGATTGTTTGTGTGTGTGTGTGTGTGTGTGTAATTTAATTAGGGCTTAGGGTTTAGAGGCTTGGGCCCTTTAAGATATTGGGCTAGTTTTCAGGCTCAAGTGGGAGCTCGATCTCAATAAATTAGGATATAGGGTTTAGAAATTAGAGTTAGAGTTTTAGGGTTTAGAGTTTTGAGATCTTTAAGGAATTAAGTAGGTTTTAAGGTTTAGGGTATTTGCCCCTTTAAGGTATCGAACTGGTTTTTAGGTTCTCAATAAGCCTCAATTTGAGCTTGTTGGAGCTCAACACTTAAGGAAGGCTCGACTTTTTTATAGCCATAATCTAATCACATGAGTTGTGCATATGTGTCTAGGGTTTCTTTTTCTTCTATAGAGTCATATGATATTATAAAAATGAAAGTAGGACCAATAGTTGAGAATAACTCGCCTTTCACTTTTGCAGAAGAGTGGGAGCGAAAGCATCAACCTTTAATAGAAACTGATGTCATGTGGGTCCAGATCACCCATAATATAATAACATGAAATCCACAAATTGGGAATTTTTAAGTTAAAAAAATGGAAAAAATAAATAAAAAGGAATGGAAGTGAAAAAATAATTTGTATTTATTTAAATATTTTCTGCGAAAAGAAGGATGAACTTGACAATTGAAATCATCAAAATTCTGATTGAATTCAAGCAAAAAGGCAACTGCATTCAAACACTCAGCTACCACCTTCATAAGATAGCAACTAAATAATTCAGTGGTTAAAGAGAAAACGGTAAGCATGGGGAAAATGAAGACTACCTTGACTTTTCAACACCAGCCATTGAAGTTTTAGTTGCTGCTTAGTGGTTGGCTAAGATCTCTATTTAAACTCAAGATCGACACATTCAACTTACCTCTTCTCATACAAACACTCTCAGCCCCTCCTCATTCAAATACTCTCTAGAATTCTTTTTTTCTTATATATGCTTTCAGATATTTGCTACCATATGTATCACACAATAGTTAGCATCTCCTTACAATTATGGGTTTAGGGTTTCACTCAAGTGGTGTAATGAACTTGATATTTGAATTTAATTTGAGTATGATTGTGCCTGCATGTGCTCATGATTTTTCTATGTCTCCATAATAACTTTTTATTTTCACTTGCATTAGAGATCTTAGTGTTTGAACATGCGTGGAGCTCGAAGTAGCTAATGGAAAAGATTGGTTAAGTTGGCGATGATGAGAAGAGCATTGGAGTTCTGTTGTAGATTTTGTTTTTCTTTTGGTTGCTTGGGTAGGAGTTACCATCTGGTTGAATTACTAAATGGATTTGTAGTTTGTCATTTCTTTTTATTTTTAACCCATTTTAATTTTAAAAATTTGTATTTGCTTTCTTCAGTTCGTGTAGGGTTACATACATTGTTTTTATTTAATTAATTTATATTTAAATTAACTTTTGAATTATTTTATAATTAAATCATTTTAATTTTAATTTTATCATATTAATTCCATTTAAAATTATTATACACATTTCTATTCATTATATTTACAATTGCATAAATTAATTAAAAAAACTTTGAATCAACAACTGAGGTTTCAGCCACTGTTATTAGTGACTAAATAGTTCAGTTACTATTTTTTATGCTACATAACTAAGAGAAACAGCTGAGCTTTCAGTTATTGTACTCAGTCACAAGCTTAGTCGCTCATCTCCAACAACTAGGTTTTTTATGGTTAAAGATCGATTGAACTTTCAGTCGACAAAAATAAGTTGTTCTGGCTGCCTCGCGAGGCTGAACCTGCCGTCACTATTTTCCATTATAGTGGAACAAACGAAGTGAAGCTAGTTAAGTGAGGTATTTATACGCATGTTTCTTTTGTAAATTTAACAAAAGTTCTTATACAAACTATTGTAATTGCAGCCTCTGTAACAAACCAACCAGAAGGTCAGTCACGCTGCGCACCTCACAGCCTTTGTGGTTGGTAATATGCCCGTGGCTCAAACTCAAAGTGGAACCTTTTTAATTTTACCTGCTAAATAAAATTATTGCTAGGATAGGCGGTTGGCGTTTTGCATCATCCACCAGCAAAAGTCGGTGCCACAGAACCAGAACTAATTTTCAATCACATTTTTAATTCCTCTTCTCTCTTTTTCTTCTTTTGTTTTTTTTCGTATACTTTTCTCTTCCTTTGAAGGTCGGTTGTATCAGTTCACTAAATTCCATGCTCACCTGGGTTTTCTCCTTCCTCGGATCAAACAGAGGTTGACCCTTAAACGTATAGAGAAGAGTCAAACTATGTCCCACTCTTATATATGCAGCTCAATTTAGCCACCCATATGTCATATCATGTACCACTCATATCGGCCACTTTAAAAAAGCCAATAGGCAGCCGGCCATTTTCTTGTGGCCACAATAGAAATGTTTATATATACCGAGAAATGATTAGAATTTTTATTTAAATTTACCCTTTTTTGTCGATTTTTGTATTGGTCGAATTGGGATGGGCCAACCAAAATAGTTTCTTTAAGTCGACCTTTCTCATGCCTTGAAGAATGACCGTAATACGTCCAAATCACGAGCCCTTCACTTCTACTAGATAAGCTCCACCTTTTGTTTTCATAAAAATATACATTCCACGCCCTGTATTTATCCTCTTGTCTGAATTTTGATCTGGGTCCACCAAAAGCTTCATCCCTGTTTCTGTGATCGATCGTTTCAAGGTAAAGTTCCAATCTAATGATGGTGGAGCTGTTTGTTCTGGGTTGTACTGGGATTGTTGTCTTCCTTCACGGCGCTAATTTCTTCTTCCACCTTCTCTCCCATCACCTCGCGGTCAGAGCCATCAGGTTCGTTCATCAAGATTGGATTCTCCTTGATTCCTCTGTTTTGTTATCCGAAATTTCTTTGTTTTATGTTGGATCTTATTGGGGGGTTTTGTCTTCTGCAGTTTTCTGGGGTTTGTCGGATGGTAGATCGGAGAGGAGAAGACGGGGAAATCTGCTTCTCCAATTTGCACGCAAGTAATGTTTGGGGCTGACGACGAGATGGACTGGTGGATGGTCGACCAACAAACCTGCCGTGACGGCGAAGCAATCTGCCCTTGTAAATAAGTATTTGCAGGATTTATTAGTTTATGTTTGTGATGTGGTTTTCTTACGCATCAGGTCCGAAGCTTGTAATCTAAATGGATCCTAACGTAATTCACAGATGCTGAGAAGCTAACGAATAAAGCTGCTGGTGCCTTTTTCTCCTCATGTGTCCAAACTCTAATGCTTGAGAACTTTGGTTGAATAAGAAAAAATTGCAAATTTAGGATTTAACGATTACTGGTAAAAAATTTTAGTACTTTTTCAGCAATATACTTTATTGAGTTTTCTTTAATTAGGTTCTCATTCCAATTAACTCTAAGTATACAAATGCACCACAAAACTACAGCATCAAGGAAAGGATGAAGTTTGGTACAACTGTAGATCTTGTATATTTTTCAATCCCATTATATCATAACATGAAAAAAAACTCTCTTAAATATTGAGGATATATTTGATATTCTGGCTTACAAACTGATAAAATGGATCAAGATAAACAAACAAAGCGGCAAACCAACACTGACAAACCAATACACATTGGACTAACATATTAGTACATGATTGGACTAGCAAAACATTCAAACATAAAACATGGTTTATGGCTCAAAGAAACAAAACTAAAAAAAGAAAAAAAAATCGCCTAATTCATTATTTGTAAACAACTCACAATTTTATACCTCGGCCATCTTTTTTACCACGCCTTATCTATTAACTGCAAAACATATCACCTTAATATGCTCTACGTAGTGTAATAAAAAGAGTTTTGTGGATGATGAGAAGAAAGCAGAAATAGTCAAAAAAGGGATAAGGATGATTAGCCAAATTAAGGGTGTAAACATGTAGGGCTTTTATCGGGCTATCCAAGCTTGAGTTCGGTTCGACCCTTATTGAGTTGAGCCTTATCGAGCTTGAGCCTATTTTTGGGCTCGATACTTAAACGAGCCGAGCCTGGGCCTGGTGATACTCAGCCTTAATTCTTATCGGGCCCAATAAAGCCTTCATATATTATCCCCACCCAAACCCAATTTCCATAATGCCTTAAGCCTTATAGAAGCTTGTTTAGATTTTTTTTAACTGTGACAAACCTTAAGGAATAAATACAAATTTAGTCTTTGAGATTGTGTTTTTATCATATTAGGCATCAAGTGCCAAATTTTTATGTTTAGGTCATAATTGTAAATTCGAGCTTAGTGGGCTCACGGGCCGAGCTCGAGCCTCAAAATTTGGGCTCAAGTAATTCAAGCTCGAGCCCGAGTAGTATCGATAAGCTAATGGGCCGAGCGCGAGCCTAATAGACTCGGGCCTGGCCCGGCCCCTTTACACCTCTAAACCAAATAAAATAACGACAGTAAATGAACCGAGTATTGGATTAAAACCCATGCCTCGCATGAGGCGTAGAAAAAAGGATGTGTGCGGTGATGCCAATCATTATAAAGGAGCTGGTAGAGCCAAGAAAAAGTGAGGAAAACAACATTTTTTTTATGGAATGTCGTGAGGTAGAGGTGTGACATGGGCCGGTTCAACCCGGCCCAAATCGGGACCGGCCCACAAGTCAAACTCGCTCCAACTCGGTCAAACCCACCCCGCCCAAGACAAAATACGTAAATATATAGGACGAATATGGGCTCTAAAGGAGATTACAAGGCAAAGTGAACCGACTCGGCCCCGATCCCGCCTTGCGTACTGGCCCAAGACCTGTCAGTCCGGGCCTGCCTAGAAGTGCTCCAACCTCCAACGGAAACCTACAAAAAAAAATAATTTTAAATCGATTAATTACACAATAGACCTTCCAACGGTTTTCTGCTCCATTTTAGTCCCCAAAATTTCATTTTCACCCCTTCCAACAACTAAATTTTAAGGACTTTTTGGTTCAAATAATTTTTGGCCATCCCCTATAAATACCAATGCCATTTTTAGTTTATCCTCACACCATCACTCAATCTCTTTTCTTCTTCTATATTCTCTCAAGCATTTGAGCGTTTTTCTTAATCTCTTCCAAATTTCTTGCTAATCTCCTCCTAATATCTTCATAATCTCATCTTAATTTTTCATTAATCATTACTATTAGTTCGTGACTTATGGCTTCAAGAGGAATGGGCAAGGCGACAGAGAGTTCATCTTCCCGCACCACCGGCCTCCGAGGCTTGTTCCGTCACAGTTCTTGGCCCGTCAATAAAGGCATCTCAATTGAAGAGTTGCACGACGATGATGCTGGAATCGATATGACAAATTACGATTTGGGACTCAACTATCAATTATCAGATGATGAAGTTGAAGAGTTGGATAAGATGGCGGCCGGGAATCCGTCAACATAATCAACGCCGACAAGTCATAGACTTGCCGTGTAGGAAACTCAAAGATAAGGTAAATCCTTGAGACTAACTACTTGAGTTTGGGAGCATTATGAGCTCATACACGAACAGAAGTCAAGGTACGGGAAATACAAACATTGAAGGAAAAAATTGGTGTATAAAAAGAATTTCGACACTACAACACTGAAGCGACATATTGAAAATCAACATCCTAACGTCCTTCCCAGTACCAGGACTAGTTTTGGAGGACAAACATAACTTTGGTCTACAACCGGCGTTGATGGGCTAGGTATATTCCATTTTAACCAACAATCTTATAGAGAAAGCATGGTAAATTGGATAATGCTTACCGAAAACCTTTTTCACAAGCTGAAGATGTGCACCTAGAATATTGGATAAAATCACAATTAAATTTTACATTTAAAAAAGTGTTTAGGAAAAGCGTTAGAAAATAAAGCTTTAGATTATTTGAAGCCGAAAAATCAGATTTGCAAACCTATTTTTCTACTCTTGATCATTATGTGGTATTCACTTCTGATATATAGACATCACCTATAGGTTAATCATTTTATTGTGTTACTTGTCGTTAGATTGATTCTGATTGGATTATGCAAAAATGAATTTTGTCAATTAGGGTTATTGAAATGGATCATACTGGTTATCACATATTCAATTGCATATTAGAAACTTTATGTAATTATTTTTGTGCTAATAAAGTCCTTTGCATTTTATTTGATAATGCTTTAAACAATGATGTTGCCACTTGCATTTTGAGTCAAACATTGAAACCGCCTCTCAATGGTGCATTCTATCATGTTGGATGCATGTGTTATATTTTAAACCTTTGTGTGCAAAAGGGTTTAGAAGTTCTTCAAAATGAAATTTTGTCTATTCGGAACTCATTGAAATATTTGAAATAAAGACTTGCTGTGTTTCGTGAATTTAAAAGCTTTTATTTTGAAAATCAAAAAGAATTTTTTTTATAAATAGTTTAAATTGGATTGCTCAACCCGCTGGAACTCCACATATTTGATATTGCAAGATGCATTCCCATATGCAAATTTGTTGACGCATTTCATGAACTTAAAAATGTGTAGTGAATTTCTTATGACTGAAGTTTGGAAAAAATGTTTTAAAACCGGTGAATTGCTTAAGCATTTTTACGAGGCTACTGAATTTTTCTTTGACGTTTACTACCCAACAATTCATCAAGTTTTGCTTCATTTAGTGAACATTACATATACTTTACATCAGTTTAAAGATGATGAGTTGTTAAAACCGACTGTCGAAGCTATGCGGGCTAAGTGACTTCAGTATTTCAAAAACATTTCACCTATTTTTGTAGTTGCTTCTTTGCTTGACCCATATGTCAAATTAATGGGCACAACAACATTGCTTAAAGGAATTTTTCATACTTATTTAAAAATGTCTTATATAAATGTTTTGGTTATGTCCGCTACTCCTTCCGAGTACTTGCATTCTTTATACAAGTTATATTGTGAGCGGCATTAAGATAAGGTAAGGTTCGAAACTCCTCAAACCGAGCCTCCAAGAAGATCAATCTCATCAAGATTCAACTTGGCCCTCCAAATGTTCAAACGACCCTGACCGACGATATCAAAATTAGTTGAGGTCAATGACTATCTCAACACATCGTTCAAGTCAAGCACTGTTGACATATTAGAGTGGTGAAAACAAAAGAGATCAAGGTTTCTGATCTTGTCGATAATCGCACAGGAGATTCTTGCCATTCCAATTTTCATCGTATCATTCGAGGTAGCGTTTAGTGTAGGAAAATAAGTGATATCGGAAAAATGATTAAGATTGATACCCGATGTAGTAGAAGTATGCATGTACAACCAAAATTGGGGCCTTGCAACATTCCGGCAGCAAAACTAAAAGAGTTAAGATGATGAGATAATATCCGATATCGAGAGTTGAAATTTTTTTTTCAATCATACATGTAGTTTGTATTTGATCTGATTATGCTGTTAAGCACAAATCATAGGTTTCTATTTTTCATCATTTTCGGAACGTTTTTGCCATTTCAAAATATAAGGTATGTTTTGATTATTTGTAAGTGTCATTTGGCTTTTTAAGTTAATAAAATTTACACCAGATGTGGTGTTTTTTCTTAAAAATATTTATTACATATACAATTAATTATGTTTCTAATTTTAAAAAATAAAAATAAAAAAAAACCTTCAAAGCCCCCGTCCCACCTTGAACCCGCCTTGGGGCTAGCTCGGAACCACCTCGCTGAGCCTGGTCCTCCTTGACCTAGGCCCAGGACCGGCCGGGCCCGGCGGGTCCTGGGTCGAGTCGACCTATCACCCATCTCTATCGTGAGGTCAAAAAACATCTACACAAGCAATGAAATACTTAGGTATAGAGAATAGTCAACTCAATTTTAGGCGTTACAATGCATCCCAAAAATATCATACAAGAAATATAACTCTTAAAAATAATGTAGGTAATCTCAATATCCATACCTACATATCTAAAGATAGAGATTAAAATAATAAATTAGCAAACTAACTAGACGTACCAACATACAGACTTAAATCAACACATGGTTAGACTAATGTACCATGATCCAAGTATAACACTTAAACGGGTGTTAAAGAAAATGAAAACACAAAAATAAAATAAAAAAACAATAGAACACCCCTCATTCGTTATTCAGATATAGCCCACTACACTACAAACTTCATGTCATCTTGTTTAAACTTTGCCAAACTACCATCAATAAAATGGCAGATCACAATCCATTGCCAAACTAGTCACCGCCAGAAAGAGAAGCACACATGAAGCCAATATTAGCGATGAGAACAATCGGATGACATAGGATAATAGATTGACCGGCCTAGCTTAGCTCTCACTAAGAACAATCGGCATGGCATAGGATAATAGATAGATCGAAGCAGACTTATATATATTGAAGTGGGGTCACAAACCCCACTTTTATTTAAAAAATATGGGTAAATAGTATGTAAAATTAAGTTTGAATACCATTTTAAATTTGTATTAGACCCTACCATTCTAAATAAAAATATAACAAAAAAGCAAAAGTCCTCATTACAAACTTTTTTTTTGTTCTTCTTTCTTATATTAAAACCATGGCTTAAATGAAACAGTACCTTTGGAACTTTACTTAATTAGTATAGTTAGCCTTCAAATTACAAGTCAGCCTATTTTAGTCATTAAACTTAAACCAAGTTAAGTTGAAACGTTTTAACCAAGTGTCAATGTTGTCAAAGAAATAGATTTTTTTTTACTTGTTTTCAATGTGAAATTACAAACTCTTCTATGTTTGTATTATTTTATTTAAAATAAACTAGAATTAGTATGTTTGTAGGCAATCCACCTTAAGAAGTGGGATACCACCATTTAATTTTTTGAAAAATTAACTAAATATCTTGATGTTTTACCTAAAAAGGTTATAGTAGCATTTCTCTTTTAAAATTCATTTTTAAATTTTTTAAATAATCTTAAAGACTAATTCAATACAAACTTAAATACAAAAATTATATATTTAGTGACTTAGAAGTACTTGATTTTGAGAATCAATAAAATTTAATAACTTACTTCAAATTAAAACTAAAGGTTACTCAAAATAATTTTTATTTGTACGTATACTATTAGGAATTAGCTCAAAGAATATTTACTTAGATGGTTCTATTTGTTTTTTTTATGCTCAAAAATTCACAAGAAAAGGTTTACAAGCAAAGTATTTTCTTTAGATGGTCGTGTCATAATTTAAAGTTTAAATTTTGATCAATTTAAATCTAAGACCAATCGCAATTTAGGTTTATATATGAACCGTATTTTTAAAATATTCTATGTCTGCCACAGTAGAAGAATTAGCTAGGCTCGGACTAGTAGACAATCCAGGCTTTGAATGCTGCAGATTAAGAAAGAAGGTTTGACTGAGAAAGTGTTGAGGGGGAGTGACTAGGGTTTGACTGAACGTTTCCTCAAGCCCTTTTAGGAAAGAGGTATTTGTTGAGAGTTTGTTTATTTATGTGAAACGAGAATATAATAACATATATTAAATTACTTTTCATAATTTTCAATTAGTTAATAATAATTTATTTTTTGCCCATATTAATTTCCTTCGAGATTAAACATACGTGATAACTCAAGTGTTTGTATTGTTAGAGTTCGAAAGCTTTTATAAAATTTTAGTAGATAGTAGTTTGAAGTTTGAACGTTGTAAATTAGTAAGGCTCAATGTCAAAAGAAAAAAAAAATAGTACTGTTTTTCAAAATTTGAGGAGTTAGTGAGTCTAAGACAAAGTTTGAGGAGTTAAGGGTCTAAGTTGACATAGTTAAAAGGTTAAAGAAGTAAAAAGTCTTTAAATGATAAATTTATTTAGTATTTTTTTTGTTGGGTAATATATGCAAACACTCATCCGTATGTTTGGTGGACTCGTCGATAAAAGTATTACAACTTGAATATGAAAGAATATGAACTGATTTGATTGTCTGTTGGGTGTTACAACTTGAATATGATGATATGGTAAAATTACAAAACTTACAAGTCAAGTGAAATTAGAATCGAAAATAAAATACGTTACAATGATCGATGCGGCTGTATAATAGACGAAAAACAACTTTTTAAGCTATATGAATTACTTTCTATTTTCATATATTCTAAAATAATGAACTATTTTTTTTATAAAAATAATAAATTGCCATTCAATTCTATCCGTTTTCTATCTACATTAACTTCTATTAAGACTTGAAATTTTTTTTATTTCCAGAGTCGTAAAAATATAAACTTCTAAAACTTAAGTCAGGATTTTAATAATCATGGTTTGAACGTTATAAATTAGTTCGGTTCATGTATTTAATTCTGGCTTTTTACCCCTTTTGGTTTCTGAACTTTGTCAACTCAAACCTTTAACCCCTTTAACTTTGATTCGGGTTCACTCATTCTTTAAAACTTTGAAAATTAGTACCTTTTGCCCCCCTCAACCCACTTAAATGTAGCACATGTTGTCACGTGCTTAAAGCCTGTTATAGAAAATGACTATTTAGATTATAAGATGACTGAAATGAAACAAAAGTAAGAGATGAACGGTAAATAACCATTTTTCCCACAAACCGTTCAGCGTTATTCTTTGTCATTCCTTGGCATTCATTGTCATGCTGCTGTCAACCCAAGTAGTTCGGTGCTTCTCATCCCTCCACATCATCATATGCCCAAGTTTGATCGAATATACTATCTATTTCAATTCAGAGCCCAGTACACTTCAAATACATTAGAATAGCAATATGATAGGCTCATAAGTTATTGGGGTAAATTAAGTTCGTGACCTCTAACCTTTAATTAATGTAACATTTTAGACACTAACCTCAATTTTATATATGAACATCTTTAATATCGTTTAAATGTTCCATTTCAAACCTTTTGTGAATGGAAAACATTAATGTGGATTGAAAATGTCATGTGGTATGCTAACGTGGACGTTTTGTGATGGTGGCATAATAAATCAATTACCATGGATGATATAGAAAAGTAAGAAATTTTTTTTAAAAAAAGTTAAGAAAGGAAGGAAAAAAAGTGAAAAAAAAAACAAGAAGAGAGAATCTGATTGGCACCGCCCCAAAGGCGCTCTGTTGTTTGTTTCCCCCATTCACCTTTATCATTCTCATCTGTTTACCTTTATCGTTCCTGTTCGTTCGACTTTGTCATTCTTATCATTCCCCCATTAGCCTTTGTCGTCCCCACATTAGCCTCCTCAGTCCCAAACCTTATACTCTTTCTCCTCCCCAATTCACATTGTGCCCTAAGTCCTCTATCTCAAATGCATCCACCCAAGTTACCTAATCGAACCCTCAACCTAATTGCCGATTGGCCCTCATCTTTATTTGATTGGCCTTCATCTTTGCCAGATTGCTTTTGCTTCCTCTAATTGGCTGTTCACCATTCATTTTCGTTTGTTCGCCTTCAATTTTGTCCATCCACCTCCATTGACCTGTGTTTGAAAATGATGGAGAAAAAGAGATGGAGAGGTGAGAGATTAATCAGGTAATGGCATGGACTTCTCATGTAGAATGTTGACATGGACTATTGACGGCTGGTGGCTGGAAGCGTAAGCCAACAGTGGCAAAACCTTAAGGCTGGTGGCAATAGATGAGGAAATTTAGGGTTTGTCGGGATAAGAGTGGTGAGATAGGGGACTAAAGGTGCAATTTTTCCCTTTTTTAGAGGACATAAGGTTTTGCTAATTAATTTATTGTGCCAGCTTGACAGATTGTCCATGCTGGCGTGCCAAATGGCATTTCCATCTACACTAACGTTTTCCATCCACAAAAGGTTCAAAATGGAACATTTAAACGAGGTTAGCTATTTTTCATGTGCAGAATCAAGGTTAAGGTCTAAAATGATATGATAATTAAAGGTTATGAGCCACAGATATAATTTATCCTAAGTTATTGGGTCAGCCCTTTCGTTGGATTTTTTTTAAAGACATCAAAGTAACTCACAATTTTTAACCCAGGCATTTGGCACTGGAAGTATGTAGGTTTCGGCAGCTTAACCATTCAACAGAATCAACAGAAGATTCTAGCTCCTCCAGTACTTCCCGATTTGAATTTCACCTTTCATTTTCTTATTCCTTTTCCTTCTTAAACACTACCTAGGGGCAAAAAAACAAATGTGATCTTGTGAAATACATTAACAACTCAATCATAGTAGAAATAAAAAAGTTGTTTTTTCACTAAGAACCCAAGGTGCAAGAAGGAACATAACATCTGTTTAAACCTTTGCTAGTCTTCAACATACTCATATTAGTAATTACAATTCTTTGTTATTAATGGGAGAACATTATGCAGTAGTTGAGATGATATTGATTGTTGACAACAAAAATGTTGATAATTGAGAAAAAAAACAAGTCTTGATATTAATTTCCCCTTTTGCTCACCATGATAACATGCAAAATATTGGCATATTGTAATTAAAGCAATCAATCTTGTAAGACTAATATGTTCCTAAATTAAAAATTGCTACTTGATTTGGGTGGAGGAACATACCATATGACGAATGGCCATGTCCAGTGATTTTTTAGGGACTATTCTCCTAAATCTTATACTTTCTAGACTCTAGATTAGTGGTTGAAGACCTTAGATTTAGAGGTTTCCATGTAGCTGATTCTGAAATGTTCGAGGTCCTCCAAGGTTCATGTGTTTCCAGTGTATGTCCATTGGAGTATATGTGACCCTTTGCAAGTTCCACAAGTCTCTCTCTTGCAATAGTGGGTGACAAAGCCACAAAGGTCTTCTAGACACATTTACAAGCACAATAGCATCTTGGTTCACCTTGTAGTGACAGCAGCACAAGGACGAGACTGACTAGCAAAAACTAGCCTGTCAGAAGGCAAAGTTGTTGTCAAGTTTGGTGGTGTATCCGTAAAACAACTTGGTGGAAACACTGGCTGTTGTGGAGGTCTTGGCCATGGACCTGGGAAGCTTGGAGCATTGCTATGACCAGTGGCAGAAACAAGATTTTTGGTTCAGGGGCGAGCTTGGAGGAGAGGAACGGTGTTAGAACTAGGCAAAGCTGAAGATTGAAACTAAGTCATACTAAGTCAAAGATAAGGGACCAAACCTTTCTAATTGGAAAAGCTAGAGGACTAATGGTGCATTTAAGCCATGTTAGAATATCTACTTAATTACTAATTTGAATCCTATTTTCTTCAGTGCCTACCTCACTATCCTCCCATCTTTATTTTCTTCCATTATTTTCGAGGAATAGGAATGCATATTCAACCCCTAATTCCTCTCGAATTAACCAATTAAGTATATATATATATATAAAGCTTTTCAAAATTCTCGAGGGGGCAAAGCCACTCCCTGCCCCTATTATGGTCTGCCACTGGCTATGACCATTTGAAAGAATACGTGGAGCTATTGAAGATGTGGAAGGTATGAAGCTACGCCGAGTAGGAGTGGATGGACGAGAGCTTGAGCAAGCAGAAATGAGGGGCAACTGCTCTTGGTCCATAGTAGTTGGAAAAACGGTTATTTGGCCCTTTCATCTTTCTCTTTTGTTTTGTTTAGGTTCCTCTATAACCTAAATAGTCATTTCTGCAACGTATGTCAAGTAAATGACAACACATGCTTCATTTAAGTGAGTAAAGGGTGTAACAGGTATTGATTTCCAAAATTTGAGGGATGATTGTATTCGAGTTAAAGTTTAGGGGGTTAAAGGTTCGAGTTGACAAAGTTCAAGGGGCAAAATAGGTAAAAGGCCTTTAAATTTTTATTTGTGAAAATGCGAAAAATCTTTTCTTTTTTTTTTTTGTTGGGTAATATAATGCAAACACTCATCCGTATGTTTGGTGGACTTGTCGATAAAAGTATTAACACTTCAATCTGAAAGAATATGAAATGACTCGTGTGTTGGGTGTTACAACTTGAATCTGAAAAATATGATACGATAAGATTGCAAAACTTACAAGTCAAATGAAATTAGAATCGCAAATAAAATAAGATACAAGGATCGATGTCGCTATATAATAGATGACAAACAACATTTTAAGCTATATCATATATGAGAAACTTTCTATTTTCAGATATTATAAAATTATGAACTGCCATACAAAACAAATTGATCGTTTACATGTAATGAATGCTTTTATGAAATCAAGTTTTGAGAATTTGTTAAAAAGTCATAAAATGTCTAAAAGACTAAAAACTATGTGAAAAAAGCAACTTGGTCATAGAAATTGGGTCATGAGCTAAAGCTATCAGGCTCCATTGCACGAGGAGGAGAAAGCCCAAGACTACAATACATATAACCTATTCACGGGTTTGCCCCTAGGCCCTAGGCCAGGCTGGGCTTGATCCAATAAAATTTAATTTTTTAAGATAACGTAAATCTAAACTAATATATTATTATTTAAATTGTGGTGAAGATATTTTTTTTATATTATACCTGTTTTTCTATTTATATGTGCATTTAATGAATTTTTGTCCATTTTTTTTAGAAAACTGTACCTTTAGGCCGTGGCAATTAAGAGTAGGGATATCAATGGATGTCCAATCTGACAGATATCCGATTGTATTAGATTCGATGAGTCATATTTTTTTAGCAATTAATTAGGTTTGGGTTGGATATGATTTTTTTTTTCACCCGCCAACAAATTTGGGTAAGATGCGGGTTCAAGGTTCACCTGTCCCACATCCGACTTATATATATGTGTGAACGTGTATATAACATATTAGCATTAATTATGTGATGAAAAAAAAAAAGTATAATGGGTACGTTATACGAAGTTAAAAACAAGCATGAGTTGCTTTCATAAATAAGATATAATGAATGCTTTTAACGGTAACAAATCTAAGATTAGACATGACATTGACTCAATAAAATTGTAGTTGTGGAGGTGTGGTAGGTGAATGAATTTTACCCTAACTCAACCCATTGAAAAATGGGTACGATATGAATATAAAAATTATTCACCCGACAGGTAATGGGTAGGATGTAAGCAAAGTGTTCAAGGTCACAGATAAGATATGAGAATAATATCATCCAACCCAAATCTGACCCATTGACAACCCTAATTAGGAGCGAATATGATTAAAAAAAGTTGAAAAAATGGAAAGACCGACTATATTCGAATAAAATGGTTCGGTTACTTTTCTAGTTCGGTCAATTTGAAGCAAAAACAAAATTTATATTTGGTTAATGGATCATGCACTTAAAACCAAATAAATGAATAATAACAAATATTTTACCATTATCCATATTGACCTTATATGTATAAAGCTATTTCCTACTAATTTTGGACTATAAGTTGTTTGTCCTTCTTGAATTTTGAGCATAAGAGATAAATTTTTTAATATTCATCTTTTTTTTTTCATTTGCTATGTGGTTGGTCATCAAAACTGCCAAAAAAAATTCCGGTCTCACTAATAACCCAAAATAAATAAATTTATACTGTAGTAATAAAAATCAGATCAAATCCCAAGAGAAATTTTTTAACTGAAAGCTTCATGTCAGAAATTTGAAATAAAAAATTATGGGGGAATTGTGTTGCAATCAACAATAAAATTAAAAATAATCAGAGAACAAAAATTAAGAAACCTATTAAGTGAGAAATCAACAAAACAATCAGAAATACAAACCTTGGCATCAGTCAACATCCACCACCGAATTCCTACAACTGATTATCGATGCATAGATAAATCAATCAAGACTTTGAATATTTATCGTTGGAGCTATCTTTTTACTTTTCTTTAGTCGTAGTTAATCAAAAAACAAGCGATCTAATTAACCCTAACTGCTAAACAACCTAAGACAAGCGCTTCGATTTAATTTAACAATTACATTAAAAATTAGAATGATCAATGAAACTAAATAATACAAACACAAGCGGCCGCATTTAATTTAGTTGAATGTTTTTCTTAAGACCTAATGATTTCTGATGCAGCAAATTAATAAACCTTAATTACTTCATAGATTAGAGAAACTAAATAATTATGGATTTGATTTCCAACCCAGTAGTAGATTGAATTCGAATAACACCTAGTAGGCCTTCTAGCATATAAATAAAACAATTATGAAATTAATCATAGAAGAACATCCAATACTTAAAGTATCAATTGAATGAATAAAATAAATTTGATCTCATAGTACTGAAGAATTTGGAATTTTAGTCTTCTTTAACCAAGAATAAAAAGAATAAGCTGGATATGACCATTAAAAATCACTAAAAAGAAAATAAACAAGAAAAGAGACAAAAGAGAGTTAGGGAAGAGAAAGGGGGGGCCAGTCGCCAAAGAGAAAAAAACGAGCTACTGTGCTCCAATTCTAATAAAAACTAACATAGTGCGCTAAATTTATAAAATCTCCATAAAATTTCTATATTATTCTAAAATCACCACACACAAATAAAAATATTCAAGATAATGAGAAGGTTTCAAAGTTGTGAGCTAAACAATTCTCCAGAACATCAGCAGCAATTTCAAGCTGAAATTCAATCTTGATGGAGTCATTAGCTCTCAAAACTCAAAGGATAAAAGTTGTAGATCTCTTTCTTAGTTTCGAAACGACACCTGAATTACATAAAAAAGATATCTACAGCCAAAGATATGTCCAAAACACCGTAACTGCTTTTGAACCAGTGATGACGGGCAAATCGCGATTTTGAAAACGAATTTGAGCCCATTAATGTGTGAACTAGGTTTCATGGTTTTATATAATTTGTAGCTCCAGATGTTAGCTTTCCAATGAATCAAAAATCACTCAATTCCGACCTCTGTAGCTCAAGATATGATTTTTCTACTGAAAAATCGCCAATCTATCAAAATCCTAAAAGAACACAACCAAATTAAAACTTGCAAAATTGCAAATTAAATTCACTTTTAATCAATTAAGTCCATATATGTTATAAGCTACAAAACATACTCAAAATAGATCTTTAAGGTTCAAAACACATTAAAATGAGCTAAATATGAGAGAAATAATTATAACAAATGTAAGCTTATCACTATGTGCCTAGGTCTTAAAAAAAGGAACTGAATAAATTAAAATGTAATTCAAACAATTCGGGTCAGTTTTAACATATAATTCAAATAATTTGGATAGACTTTATAAAAACTAAAAACTAATTAAATTATTGTATTTGGACTGGTTCTAAACCGAACTAACTGAATGTTCACCCTTAGTGGCAATGGCATTCCTTATTAGGTCAGTAGCAGGCCAAACATTAGGCAAGCAGAGTCGGTTCATTTCGAACAAATGCCCACCTCTATGTCTAGTGTAATCATCAACTTGTGTGCACGAAAGTTTCTATTTTCTGTTTCAGTTCACCTCTTGAATTGGTGAGTTAAAGTCAATTCATTTTAACTTAAGTGAACTTAATTTAAAATAACTTATTTCTATTTTTATATCTTTTTTAATCTAGACCTAATTTTATTTAAAATTCAATATTGTATAGGCATAAGAATCTATTGAAAATATAATTTTTATAATCTTATTAAATTTTATAAATTTTTCATTTTTAATGCCTAGAAATATAAAATTTATAAAAATTTAATAACATCATGAAAAATTATTTTCAAATGAATTATTCTATCTATATAATATTAAATTTTAAATAAAATTGATTCCAAGTAAAAATTATATAAAAAGAAAAATAAGTCATTTTTTATTAAGGTTAGTTAAGTTAAAATGAATTAACTCTTAGTCTCCTACTTGGGTGCAAGTCGTAACAAGGACTAACATGGATTAATGAGCATAATTCCTGTTTTTGTACTTAATAAACCTAAAATGCAAGTTAAGGTTAATAATCAAATTATCTTCAATGATAGTTGTCATTATTAGTCATAGAAGCTAGAGAGAGTATGACATTAGGAGACAACTCAAATTTAGGAAGCAAAGGAAAGTGGAATCAAAAGCTAAAATCAAAGTTCAGTACTCTATAACAACATGCAAACATGGAAAATTTAGATGCTCTGCATAAATTTAATAGAACTACGATTAATGGCGAAATCTAGTGCAATGCAAAAAGTATGCCCCATGATTGTTGGAGTACAAATCATAAACTATCCTAGTAGAATTCTAAAAGTTGAAAGGAAAAAAAACATCATGATTAGCATTATACATATATAAATGACTCTAAGACAAGAAATGATTTCCATTTTGCCATTATTTGCACAAAAGTAAACATTGTCACTACAATTTTTTAAATCTAATTATTTTTTTTTGCATAAGCGATTTCCTTTGGTCCTCAAAGCAAATGTATACTTCCATTGAAATTTGATTTCCATTCATATGCCTAGCACATTCTAGTATAATGTTTTTTTCTCCAACCAATCTTCTATGAATGACAGCTTTCATAATAATGAATTACTTGAAAATATGTTGTCATCTGTCAAGCGTTGTTTGATGTTAACTTGGTTCAAACGTGCCCGTTTGACTTTTGCTTGATGTAAATACAATATTCCAAATGAGTTTACATTGCATAATTTGTGGCTTGTCGACAAGCAGTAGCAATCTTCTAATGTTGCAAACTAGCTCAGCCACAGTAGAAAATTCTTACTTTTATTTTTTCAACAGTAATAATGTTTTAAGATTCTTGATTCATCTCTTAGTTCAACATTACAACTTCATGCACATGAGTATAGGTGCGATCTTAACCAAAGTCCTTGAAAAATAGATTTAGCAATGAATGACATGGAACAGTCGAGGCTTTTAGGACACATCAATGGGAGGAACATGGAAAAAAATAAACTAGTTGTCGCCAACAACCTACTTCAATGTCACAGAAAGACCTACTTCATTTGTCTACAGAAAGTCTTAGGTTGTTGCTAAAAAATATGTCTTTTTCCATGTTCCTCCCATTCATGGGTCCAAAAGCCTTACTTATTTCTGTCCTAATTGATTATGAGTCATTCCTAAATCTGTCTTTCGAAGACTTTGGATAAAATCCCACATATACTCATGTGCATGAAGTTGTAATATTGAACTAAGAAATGAATTAAGAATCTTAAAACATTATTATGCTGAAAAATAAAAATAAGAACTTTCTTACCATGTCTGGATAAATTGCATTGTTGGAGGATTGTCAATGTTGGTTGTGACAGCCACAAAACATGTAGTGTAAATTCATTTGCACAGCTTCATCAAGTAATAGCCAAATGACCATGTTTGGACCCACATAAGATATATAAATGATGATACATGGGCTGATGGGCTTCCTCAAGGCAGTGGGTGTGGATGTCTCCCAATATTAATGGATGCCTTAAAAGTAGCAATTGGCACATCTGCCATAGTAGAAGTAAATAGCAGAGCAATAGGTATGGGTCCACAGGGGGCAGCAGTTAGAACATCCACCATAAATGGAATGGACAGTAGAGCATTAGATCCCTTAGATGGAAACCATTGAAACACCCCCAAAACGTTGGAATAAACAGCAGGAAAATGAAGAATGAGATTATTATGGTTCAAAATTAAGTAAGCTCAAATGTTTTGTTTGGAGAATTACTTGAAGTTCTACTGGGTTTTAATAATTAACAAGATGAGGTTATACACCCAATTTGTTCATCTACATGTGTATTTAGCAAATCAACTTTTACTCATTGTTCATAAATGTGGCCCTACATTTTTCAACTAAGATCTTTGCCGAAATAACAAGCTATGCCATCAAGCAATAATTGCCCAAGTTTGGAGCTCTTTCCCTCCATGCGAAGCTCACTACTCTTTCTCATTCATTGTTCTCTTTCCCCCTAACAAAGAGCTTCATAGCTCATATTGTTTAAACTTCCTTCCCAAATCTGGTACTCAGCACATTGCACTAAATGATTGTTGCTTGTATTTTCTAGGTCCCTCTACCACCCATTGTCCACCTCCCTCAGCCTCGGATCTATCATATTTAGGTTGGTAAGGTCACTAGAAGTTCATCCGCCCACATTTAGGTGCTATAGATTTCTACTTCTCTTTTACCTTTAGGAAGACAACATCATTCCTATGAGATCTCAATATTGTTCAGCAATTCTCCGTCAAGGCTACATGGATGATAGATGGTAGAGTTACCGGGAAGCATGATGACCGTGTGACAAATGAAGCAAGGCTGGGTGGGCTACTGGCGATGGAGCTGCCTCTCAATGACGGACAAGAACCGTGTGACGAAGGGATGACGGCTGCAATTTTGAAAAAATGATATTCATTGCAGTTTCATAATTTTGTTTAAAGAAGAATGGGTTAATAATAAACAAATGGGGGCGACATTTTGAACAGTCCAAAAAGATAAATTGTCTACAGAAAAAATGAATTGGGTGCTAATGTTCTTTGCAAAGTCATGTATTTTAGATTTCTTTCATGAAAAGTCATGCATTTTCAACTTCATTGGGAGTTGGTAAAGAGTTTTGAACTGTTACTGCACAACTATCTTTTTTGCAGGGAAATCTTCTTTTTGGTTCACAAATTATTACTACCTCTATCTTAAATTTTTTGCACTATTTTATTTTTTTTATTGACATTTGATTTAAATTTTTTTATATTAATATTTACTAAAAAATTTTAAAAAAGTTACATTTAAAAACTATATATCATGTAATTTTTAAATATTTTTTTTAAAAACAAATTTTAGCAAATGCTAATATAGAAAATTTTAAGTTAGACTTAAGTCAAAAAAACTGAAATGGTACAACAAACTTAAGAAGATGACAATATTTTTGTTTTGAGGTTGTTACTAGAAAAATATATTACACAGACCTTAATTGGTGTCTTAGACTAACTTGGCCATATCAACACAGTTGTTTTCTAGTTCATTTTGTTTGTACTTATGTTTTGCATTTGCATGTCCATTGTGAAAAATAAACTGTGCTGTTATTATTTTATTCATCGTACCTTAATCATCTTATCCAATGGATTTTATGAATAAGTGATTGTTAATAAACTTAAAATTTTAGAATTTTCGGAAAAACTATAATGCTTATTGTGCATTACGCGTTCTTCTAATATAATATCTCTAGTTATTTTCTACACATGTTTAATGCTTTTTATTTTGGATAAAAATTAGACCAGTCTCAAAGGTGTTAGTTTCTCTCTCTCAATTTGACGGGTTTTTTTCTAATGAATGTCAAAAACTAAAGTTTGACTTTGGACAAGAATTAAAGTCTCTATTAAATTTACAAAACTAGTCTTTAAGTCATTGGTTTTCTAATGTAAACTTTTGTATTGGAGGAAAATTTTCTTATCAATGTCCAAGGTCACCTTTCATATAAATTTTTAATGAATGAATATGTATTTATGCATATTGAATCCAAATGAATAAGAATACCTAGATATAGTATAGTTTTTTTTTAAGGTGACCCACCAGTAAACCACACTCACATGATAAACATACTACAAATAAAATTCATTTAATGATATACATATATGTCTTACATGAATGAATCCTGTTTATTGAATTTCAAAATAAAACATAGAAAAAAAATTTAACAAGAAATTACATGTCTTGTTTTTTTCGTGTATATAACCTAGCTAGCTAGTTTTATCATTAAATGAAATTATACATTCAAGAATTTCTTAACAATTGCCTCACAAATTTGTAAAGTACTTTATTATAAATTTGTTAACACATTACTTAGCAGATAACATGAAGTCATCCTCCGTTAACAAAAAAAAAAAACTACACATGCATGAGATTTATGATAATCTATCATAGATTCTAAATTGTAATGCCCTGTAAAATTACTTTATGCACGTCATTTCCCACTTTGCAATTATTTTAAGAAAATTTATTTTAACAAACTCTAGTTTAACGGATCACTTCAATCAAAGTTCTATAATACAATTTTGTATAGTAACCCGTATAATTTTTTTCTACTCTCATTCATAATGTTGCTAAATGTAAAAGAGTACAATAATCAATTCTTCTGTAGAAATTAGTGATGAACCTAGAAAAATAAGGTAAAAAATTAAAAACCCTTGCAACTTAAAGAATGATGATCAGTGTTCTTGATCAATCTTAAGACTAAAAATAGGGAAATACTGGACAACTACACCGATTAGTTCTAAAATAGAACAATCAAACAACTCATCACAAAAATGCCAACAGATAAAAGAACTTAGCCAACAATAGTAAGGCAACATCAATAGAATTACATATTTAAATATTTAATATAAGCCCTTCTCCTTACCAAAAAAGGAAGCCTTTTCCAAGAAACTACTCTTAGTCTTGAATAATTTTCGAACATTATGGTTATGTTTGAAACACAATAACTTTAGAAAAAAAAAATTTAGAACCAGCTCTTTCAATTTATGACCATAAGCTTGTAGTATTCTTATGAGGGAATTTAGTTATTTTGTGAATTGTAAGAAAAATAAAAAAAATTATTTGGGATTAAGTTGACTTAAGTTAAGATGAATTTGCTCTTAGTCTCCTACTTATGTGGAGGTTGTAACGAGGATTAACATAGATTGATAAGTATAATTCCTATTTTTGTAGTTAATAAACTTAAAATACAAGTTAAGGTTAACGATTAAGTTAACTTTAACGATAGTTACTATTGTTAGTCCTAGAAGCTAGAGAGTGTTTGAAACTAGGAGACAAATTAAAATCAAGAATCATAGAAGATTGGAATCAAGAACTAAAACCAAAACTCAATACTTTGTAATAAGATGCAAATACAAAAAATTTAAACATTTCACATATATTTAATAGAACTACAAGTGATGATAAAATCTAATGCAACGCAAAATGAATACCTCAATTGTTAGAGTGCAAATCATAAACTAAGCTAGTATATATCTAAAAGTTAAAAGGAAAAAAAAATCATGATTAGCATTACACATATACAGATAACTCTAGGACATTTTATTTTGCCATAATTTATGTAAAAGCAAACACTATCACCACATTTTTCTCAATCTAATTGTTGTTTTTTTGTTTTTTACACAAGCAATTTCTTTTAGTCCTTAAAGGAAATGTGCACTCCCACTTGAATTTTATTTTTATTCATATACTCAGCATATTTCAATACAGCATTATTTTCTCTACCTAATTTTTTATTAACGATGGCTTTAATAGTAATGAATTATCTATAAATATGTTGTAATCTGCCAGGGAGTTGTTTGATATTAACTTGGTCTAAACGTGCTTGTTTGACCTTGGTTTGGTATAAATCTAATCTTCCAAATGAATTTACATTGCATGGTTTTTAACCTATCAAAACCAACAAGGATAATCTTTAAATATTACAAATTATTCCTATCATGATAGAAAGTTCTTATTTTAATTTTGTCAGCACTAATAATGTTTGTAACATTTGGCGATTGTTGCAATATTGGGAGGTTAATAATAATGTTATAATCATCAATAATTGCCATTGTTAGTCCTAGAAACTAGAGATAGAGATAGAGAGAGAGGAACCAGAAGACAATTTAAAACTATGAATCATATAAGAGTAAAATTAAGAACTAAAATCAAAGCTTAGTATTATGAAATAATATGTAAATATAAAAAATTTAGATTTTTCATATATATTTAATAGAGCTACAACTGATGGCAAAATTTAGTGCAACACAAAAAGAATGCCTTGACTATTAGAGTGCAAATCATAAATTATATTAGCATAGTTCTAAAAGTTAAAAGGAAAAAAAAAACATCATGATTAGCATTACACATAAGTAGATGATTTTAGGGTGAGAAAGGGTTTTCATTTTTCCATAATTTGTGTAAAATTAAACATTGTCACCACATTTTTCTAAATCCATTTTTTTTTCATAGAAGTAATTTCCTTTAATCCTCAAAGCAAATATACATTTTCACTGGAATTTTATTTCTATTCATATGCTTAGGACATTCTAATATAACATTATTTTCACCTCCCAATCTTCTATTATTGATAACTTTCATAGTAATGAATTATCCAAAAATATGTTATCATCTATTAAGAGTTGTTTGATATTAACTTGGTCTAAACGTGTTTATTTGATTTTGGTTTGATATAAATCCAATCTACGAAATAAATTTACACTACATGGTTTGTAGCATGTCAAAGCCATGAGCAACAATCTTTTAATATTGCAAACAATTTCTGCTATGGTAAAAAGTTCATGTTTTAATTTTGTCAACACTAATAATTTTTGCAACATTGTAAGGTTAATAATCAAGTTATCTTCAATGATAGTTGTCATTGTTAAGTCCTAGAAACTAGAGAGAGGGAGTGAAACGATGAGACCATTCAAAACCAAAAATCATAGAAGAGTCGATTCAGGAACTAAAATCAAAGCTTAGTACTATTTAATAATATGCAAATTTAAAAAAATTAGCTTTTTTAAATATATTTAATAGAACTACAATTGATGGCAAAATCTACTGTAATGAAAATATAATGCCTTGATTGTTGGCGTACAAATTATAAACTATCCTAACATAGTTCTAAAAGTTAAAAGGAGAAAAACATGACAATTAGCATTACATATATGTAGATGGCACTAGGACAAGAATGAGTTTTCATTTTGCCATATTTTTACAAAAGTAAACATTGTCCCCGCATTTTTCTAAATCTTTTTTTTTTTTTGCACAAGTGATTTTCTTTAGTTCCCAAAACAAGTGCACCAGGATTTATAGATGTTCAACTCCACCAACCAGAGTCTAAGTCATCTCCTCAAGCTTGCCCACTTGAGATTTCCTCCACTATCTCTTGATCAAGATTACAATGGTGTTTTCTTCAAGGTTCACACACAACCAATCTCTAGTTTCTCCAAGGCTCACTAGAAACCACTCTCTAGTTTTCTTCAAGGCTCACTAGAAACCACTCCACACTCAAGAGATTCTAAGACTTGAAATGTTTACAAACTCACAAGCTCACAAAATAGTACTCTTGCTAAATATACAAGTGAAAGTACAACCACAACAATGAATTTTTTAAGATAAGCTATTTCTCTTATATTTAATGATGAATCTCGATCTTATGGCCAAGAGTTGTTCCCAAAGTGTTTCTCCATGTTTTTATACTCATTTGGGGGGCAAGGAGACCATTAGAAAGCAGCTATATAAGTCTGAAAAGGCTCCATAAATTCTGGTGGCCGTTGCTCTATTTTTTTGTCCAAGAAAAGTTCCAGATTTCGTGTTAAGTTCCAGGTTTAACACGTTAAACTCAATTTCATTCTCCAACGGTCAAAAACGGCTAGAGATGGGTCATTAAAAGCTCTGCAAGTCAGTCCAGGTGACGTCCTCTGATTTGTCCAAGTCATATTTTAAATTTGGGTTGAAATCGTGTCAATCGAAAATTTTGGGTAGAACTCTTCAGACTTGCGATTAACAGGTTAAACTCAAAGTTTAACACGTTACTTGATATCTCAGAAAATAGACAACAGCTCCAGACTTCGAATTAAACCATTTTAACGCATTAAAGTATAAACTTAGGAGCAGGTTAAACTTAGGTGATAGAAAGACATATTAAACTGTAACTTTAATGGATGAAACTTGAAAAAACTTATAAAAACTTGTCATTTGGAAATCAAACTTAATTCAAACACTAATATAAATTAATAACCTACTAACTTTTCTTCAAAAACAAGTTTCCTCAATAAACTTAAAGCATATTTTTTTAAATAACACTTAACACACTTGGAAATTAAGCATAAGTTCAATTAACCTTATTTTGACCAAATTAAGTGAGATTAAGCACATTAAAATAAATCACTTGTCATCATCAAAATTAAATATTTGCTTGGAACAAATCCAACACCTTTTACTTCTTCTATCTACAGTACCCATGGGCCATAACAAATTGTTTCTTTTTGAAGTCCCTTCATAGGGTATGACAATCTCTTTTTTGTATCGTGTAGACATTGACGTATTAAAATTTTTATACAAAGAATATTTACAAAGACATGAATGCTATAATTTAAGTTATGAAATTATCAAATCCACACTTGTTATCCCTTGGAAGCAGTTGTAGTTCTTTCCACGCAAATATATTGTAAAATAGTGGATGTTGTGACATAGTAAGCCAAGAAGAACAAAGGCTAGTAGCCTAGTACTTGTCTAAAATAACCCACGTGACAAAGCACACATAAACAAGGAAAATAGAAGTACTGTTAACTAGCATCAACTCTATTATTAGTATACATACCCCATCACACTCCAAGAAACAACTCTAATAAAAAGTTGAGGTTATTTATACATGGAAAATTGTTAGAGTTTAATTGGTGATTAGTTTGCGTGGTTACAAGATGTTAATGATTTATGTTATTTTGCAATGATTGTTCTTGCAATTTTTTAGTATATGTAAATATGTAAGTGTCAGTGACATGGCTAAACCATTTACAGCTAAATATGTTGGTTAGTATAAGTTTAGGGGCTTTGTCAAACATGTTTCAGTATATGTTAGACAAAATGTGTGCTAATGACATAAGTTTAGGGATTTAATGGTAAATAATGAGAAAATGTATATGTGAATTGTGTATTACATAAAATAGATGGATCTAATTGATCAATTTGAAAAATTCATGGAATAACTTGTAAAAATTACAAATTGTAAAGTCATAACTATAAAGATATAAAATTTCAACAACTAAGCAACTAAAATTAGAAATCACAATGCCTTAATTGTCCATAACTCAAAATACATGGACTTAATCGTAAGAATAAAAAAGTATAAGTACTTACCTATACGAAGTTAAAATTTTCAAAAATACTCAATTTCAATGTGTAGAAAACAATCTGTAAAACTTTTCATTCTATAGGCATTAGGACCCTATGCATACCAAGTCAAGTAAGGGCACCTTGGGTGGTCCAGTAGTTAATTACCATGTGGTGGCGGGCTATTTGATCTACCAGTGATGATGCTGCATACTTACACTTCATAGCTGGCGCTTACATAATGGCCACACACCTTGTTGCCATAGATGCATATACCATAGACGCATGGGGAAAGCAAATCATCGACCCAGCTATACATCGACACCCAAGGGGTATACATCTTGGACATGTTATTCTTGTCTAAAATGGGACAGTATAGACCCATCAGTGGGTCCCAACCCAGAGCCCATAACAACGTCAGATAGGGATATAATGATTTTATTGATCCTGAGCTTATATTTTGCAAGCTTGCAGGCAACCAGCCATAGGCTTAATGCCTTCACTAAGAGCCCTCTTTCAAGCCATCCTCCGATGACAAGCAGAGTGTGGATGGCTCACTAGCCTTTAGAGGCCCTCATCTAGTTCATGTGTCGTGGGTAGTTAATATGCCGCCACCTCTACCAACTGACTAGTGACTGATGAGTATCTCACATGAGTAAATATTCTTGATTTTCAATAGTGTTTTTAACAATAAATTCCTACCTATATAATTTAATTCAGATTTGACTTAATTTATAATTTTTTAACTATTACAACATTTTGACTAATGGGCCTATTCGATGGTCGATGGACCCTCATGTCTATTCATTGGAAGCTGACGGACATAGCTTCACCTACCTGGACACAAAACCCCCGATCCAGATAGGTGAATCGTGTGTTCAAACTGCTAGTAAGATCTGAATATCTAACTTTACAGATTGCATAATTTTGTCTAATTAACCAACATAATTTCCATTATATAAACTTTGCTGACCCAATAAAGAATGAGCTTATCGATTAACTATCAATCATTTCAAAAGTACTATCAATGGGACTTAATGGAATTCGCTCAAATCTACCACCTCATTTTCAAGTATCATGTGAGTTTCTTAAGGAACTCAATTTATAATTGGAGGAAGGAGGTGGCTTAGAAGTCCCAGCACTTTTGGGAGAACAGAAAACCCCGATTACACCCTCGTGCAGCTGCACATTTGCTCTAGGTATGATGTGAACTTATGGCATTGACTATGTGACTACTAGCATAAGGAGAGCTAGAAGATGTGGCCCATATTTGGTTTTTTTGTAGAGTGCATGATCGACTACTTGAGGACTTTCTTTAAGTACACCATGGGCTCTATTCTGACAAGATGTTAAAAACTAATATGTTGTACAACTTGTTTTATTTTTTTCAAACTGCTTATATAATATTATATCACTTGTTAATGAAATATTAATTATTGTGGACGACAAGAAAGAAATGAATAGGAGCCGAAGTTCAAGGAGTGGTAGACCAAGATGCACATACTAAAGAAGCCTGGCTAGCTAGTTAATCCGGTCACATTTCAGCTCAATAACAATGATTCCTGATTTCCCATTCTCAACATCACAAGTGTATTATATAAAAAAAATTTATTAGCACTAACTTTATTTGATTGCAGGATGCACTTCGAGTTGATGATCTAGAAAAACATCCAAGTTTGACACCAACAAGTGGCATAAGGTAGTTACTCTACCAAAGAAATGTTGTATAATGGGTCTTCTACCTTGTCTTACAAATCGTGACTCTTTTGGCTCGTACTAAGTAATTTCTGTTTCAACTACTTATGACATTTTTTCTTAATTAAATAACATTCATTTTGAAAACTAACCATTAATTTTTCCTTGTCGATTTCTTTAGGTGTCACGCACTGACCAATCAACTAACATTGCTTAGCTGAGGGTGAAGAAATAATGACTTATTCTCCTAGTTTCATACTAAGGTTTGAGAGGAGATCCAGTGCTAGACTAACTATGTAGTCAGCAACACTATTTACAAGTTGGTACAATATGGGATCGTACAGGCTGTCACTATTCCACCCATATTACATACTAGATCCTTATCTCGTGAAAATGAGGATGGTAGTCCTTGGGACGATCAGTAGTGATTGTCGTCAATGCGAATTAGGGTTTTAGGATTTTTACAATTTTTTTTTTTTTTGTAATTTGCAAATACTTCAAAACATTTTTTTGCATACTCCATTCATCCCGTAAAGAATGAAACACTTTTTTGTGCATTGATATTAAAGTGTATGTAATTTATAATATTTTTTCACTTTTATAATTGAAACTAAAATTAAAAAAAAAAAATTGGATTCTATGTAATGAGAGTTCAAATGATTATTAAAAAAATTATTTTTTTGGTATTTTTGTATTGAGAGTTTAAATAAAGATTAAACAAGAAAGAGGTTAGATGAGAATAATAAGATAAATTAGATATTAAAAAATTTCTAAGAGGGGAAATATTTTATTTTTTTGGGTAACCCAAAAAGAAATATGTTTTATCCTTTTCAGGACAGGGAGAGTAGTTAATATTATTAACATATAACACTCCATTAATTATTTTCTATTCATTTTTAATTTATTTTCAATTTTTTAAAAGATAATGTAATAATTAATATAATATAATAATTACTAGTAAAACTTTCATTAGAAAAGAACCCCCACATTGACTATCGCAGCATAGTCGTAAATAAATAATTGTCACATCACTCCAGAAAAAAAAAAATCATCGTTGTACTATTGCTAGTTGAGACGATGTAAATCGTCGTAGTAATGAATGATTGTAATTGTTTCAGTCAAGCCTCGATTCTACGATGATTTTGACTTACGATCTAGAAGTTTTTTACGTTTTTGTGCGATGATTTTTATTGTATCAAATTTGTTTTTTTTTTTTTTATACGATTCAGTTAATGGAAACGGCCTCGTTTGTTGTAGTAAGCCACATTTCTTTTCTTATTTTTTTTTCTTTTTCATTTGCCATCTTTTTTTTGCTAATAATTTGTTCACTGCAGTTATTTATAATGTGCGTAAAAATTTCCATTTAGAGTAAATGTTTTTATTTCGAATCTTCAACTAAAATAAACAATCAAAATGCATAAAATGAACATTTCCTTTGGTGATCTTAGCTGTTGTTCACCTTGGTTAGTTCACTATCCTTTTATTGACTTTGGTTTTTATTTATTCTTCTTTTAATCTTGTTAGTGTGTTCATGTGAGTTAGTTCTAAGTTTTTTTATCCTTTTCAAATGTACCATTTTCTCTTTTGATCTTATTTAGGGTTGAGCAGTGTTTGGTAAAAATAGTTTGGTTATTTCTTCATTTGGATTGCTAGGTTTTGGTTTTATACTTTTCATAAGTTCCACTTCCTATTCTTTTGGTATCCAAAATAACTATAGTGAAGCCTACTCCAGAGTGAAAAAAGACATCCTCCATGTAATCTCATGTTGTAATTACAAAAGCAAAATGCTGAAGTAACAGCCCATCACTCCAAACGCTTACAACAGATGCATCACAACCCTCAAATCCCTTAAATTATCAAGGGCCTAACCGCAATCCGAGAGTTCCAACCCATCCATCTGCATAGCGGACTATCACAGTACTAAAACCCTATACATAGTAGCTACATTTACATTTTACAACGCTACAATGTATGAATTTCTCTTAAATTTTATCACATTAACACGTCAGAATCCTCTGACATTATGGTTAACAATGAATACTTACCTTTGATAGATATTCGCCCACCTTCCACACAGAGTTTAGCTCCGGTCACCACCCAGTATCCAGGAGGGTCCTCAGGTCCTCTCACCATCTCCTTCGTGTCCACGAAGTTTGACAACTTCGGTGCTTTAGAAGGAGGGCCACCGGGAAAAACTGCCGAATTCAAATCTACTTTCACTGGCTTCTCTGGCTTGTTCAATCCAGCACTGAAGGTTGTGCTTATGAGGGTTGAGAAAACTCCTGATCTTTTTGAGAAAGATGAGGGACCATCCCATTCTGAACGCCGAATCTTAGCAGATGCCACGGTTGAGAATCCAATCCTCAGGAACAGAACTTTTTTCATCCCCATAGCCTTGACCTCAAACCAAGCCCTGGTGACAATTGAAGCAGAGTCATCAAAACGTGCTCCATTATATTGTACAGGAGCAGTGCAGACATGGGAAAATATGCTCCACTTGACTGCTTCGAAATAGCCACGGTCAATCCGCTCATCTGATGCTTCATAACTATGATCATCTGAGAGTTGGAGGGTTGTTGGAAGACTTGAAAGATGCAGGAGATGGATGCCTAGATGGTCACTCTTCTTCCCTTCCAAGTACAAGCGGATTCCTGTTACTGGTCTGTTCCCAGAATCAACCTGAGTTTATTTACTTCTATTAGTATTTTTTTTCTTGGAAAAATACTATATAAATTGGAAGTTTAAAACAATAAAACGTGAGAAGATCTTCAAAAGATTATGTCAACAAATGCATTGATTTGACAATGCGAATAACATACTAACCATAAAGGAGCGAACGGAGAGGTGCTTTTTTCAAAATAATGAAGCATAGTGCTCATGTACTATCCAATATAGAACTAACTATTTTGTTTTGTCAGCAACGATTTAAAAATGCACTATATTATATGTATAGTTGGTAGAAAAGCCACCATTACACTACCCAATATATAAATCGCACAGAAATTTAATGGTCACAACTGTACCTTCATAGTGTTAACATAAAGCTTAGGCCCCATTAAAGTGAACTTAAGTGATGGGGATGCATGCTTTCTGCGCCTGAGACTAAGAGGCAGGTCACCGTACACAGGAGCCCACTGCCGTGGCAATTGAAATTCCAGAAATTGATTGAGTTCCTCAATTGGTGGTTTGTCTGCAGCATATAAAATTTCAGCAATAAAATACAAGCCTAGCAAGCTCCAAAATAATAAGAAGCAAAATCTCTGGAGTGATGACTTGACTCGCATCAACAAATGTGTGCATGTGTATGTGTTTAGGTGCAAATAATCTAACTTATTCCCACGTCAACGGTACAAGACTATTGTGTCATTTACCTTTCAGTTTTTCAAAACTCGAAACTAAAATGGCAAATAAGATAATTAGCTCTCTGCCTTCAACAGGAAACTATGCATTTTACAAAAGGCATTGGCCAGCATACTAAAATATAACTCTGTTCAAGCTGACTTGCATATGCATCTCTGGGATATACTGGACAATAATAATGAACAACTTTCAATACCAGTGGCTAGCCCTAGGATCAAGTGCCACTGTTGGGTTTCTGATCTTCCATTCTTGAAATTATGAAGTAAAGCAAGTAAATTCAAATCAGTGCAAGGAGAGATGATAGACTAAAACCAAAGGATGCACACTCACATCGAAGGTATAGATTCACTGCATGTGTTAGAAACCCATTTCCTTGAGCACCACACAGGAGGGAAGTTATGGGAACAAAGGACATTGATATGACATTAGGTGACTGAGGTATAGTTGAAAGCCAGCGACTGTGACTTTGACCCATATCAATGCCTCCCCTTCTAATGGCAATGCACACAATTTCCTAAAACACAAACAAAAAAGCAGATAAAAGTTACCATACATGAACTTGTATTTCCAACCCAGAGCAGTTTCTAATTGATGCGAAGAGAGCAAGACTAAGACACCTACTTCATTCTTTGAGCGAGTGACTTCAGGTGGTCGAATTGAATTAGCTAATACTCCATGAACATCCCATGCCATGGGATTTTCATCCTGCAGAAACAAATAGAGGCAAGATTGTAATAGGAGATCAATCTCAGTTAAATATGATGCACGTAGACCGACACTGAAATCTCAAGTTTCTTACTACTGCTCATGTTAAATTCCGGTTTTCAGTGGAGCTATTACACCTCACAGGGTACATTCTTGGAAAATGCATATTGCATACTATCCTAGAATGAATTTATCATACAAACACACCGGCATGAATCATAAGAATTATAACAGGCAGAAAAATTAGGACACTATATAACAATATAAAACCTGAATATCGATGTACCTTTTGCTTTTCTGATAATTCAGCAGGGCTCAAATCTTCAGAGAACCTTGCATTTGCTACTTGTCTCAAATATTTAATCACTTCACTGGACTCAAGGTTCGAACTTTGTGATTGCTTTACATGTATGATATCTTTGCCACCCATCTTTACCCCAACAACAATGTGGGTACCATATTTTTCAATGAACCTGGAAAGATGAACTAGGGATGTTCACATAGCACCAGATACAACTAATTGTAAATGAGATATCAACCACAGTTGTTATGTGAAGAAAAAGCATTTGTAAGGAATAAGTGCACTGGCTTTTTCAGGCTGCACTAAAACACTTGTTAAAACATGAAGAGGCTCTTCCTATAACACAAGACATTTGTAGCAGTGGAAAAAATTTATAAACTGCCTGTTAACCAAAAATTTGCAACAGAATCATAATCTTAATAGATGATTATTCTTCTTGTTCAGCATGGTCATAACTCATCAGCGAATGTTTATGACAAAAAAGGCAATGCCTTTTTATTTATTACCTGAATCACTTCAACATGGGAACCAAAGATATAAATAGTTCAACTCAAACAATTCCCATGTACTCTATAGAGGTAGAAACTTACTCTGCAAGGGCAGCAGGGTCCCATGACGTAGGCACTTCTCGTTTCACTTGCTCGGACAAAGTCAAGTTGGATCGGCCCAGCTCAACGCTGTAGAGTGTTATGAGCCAACCATCCAAAGCAAGACTTTTAACGGCAGAGGCATCCTTCAGCCAGCAACCCTTGAAGTCGAACAAGGCGTTAAACGCTCCAGAAGGAATTTTACCAGATAAACCACTCTCTTGATTGAACTTCTCTGACATCTACCATACAAGCAACAAAAAACCAAGAAAATTCAACAAGCAATTTATTAATTTGTTTATTACCAAATCTCTGCTACTAATACTTAGGAGGATAATATAAAAATCAGTAAACTTGACGAAGCGAAAATGATGATTACCTGTTTGAAACTAACAACATCGGACCAAAACCTAGTGCGCTCGCCTTTGTCACACCTAATTAAACTAGGAACATTGTTGACGACAACCCCACCTGGGAAAACGAGGTCCCGAGTTGACGTCGGGTCGAGCTCGATCAGCCTCGACCCGGAAGGACCCGACTTGCAGGCGGACAGCCTGAAGTCGTTACAAAGATCGTAGCCGAATCCGATGACCGAAACAGCCTTCTCCGCCGCTGATTGCGGGTCCAGGCGGAAGGGATTGAAGGCCATAGACGACCGATCGTGAAATGGGACCAGAATTGGGTGGGTTCAGCGAAACGGGTATGGGATTTTAGAGCTCTGGTTGAAAGTTGAAAGAAATGAGGATGAAGAAAAGGGAACGGATGAAGAAGAAGAAGAAGGCGACGACCCATTGAATTGGTCATCGGTCGGAGAAGTAGTTTAAAATTAATTTTAATTTATCCGAATAAAAATATGGAGGGAGATGAAACTCTGAAGTGAGCTTCGAACGTTTGACTTCCGGCGAGGGTTCATGTAGACACGCCAGCGACGGGAGGCGGCTAGCCAGTGTTTCATGTTCCAACGGTCCGATTTCTGCCACGTGGATTTTCGTATTTTTTCCTTTTTCTTTTAGTGGTCGGACCAAGAAGAATAGTCAACAAAATGATGCAACAGCAACAAAACCCAAAAATAGGCTTGTGTTGTGTGTGTCCTACTCCCCGTCCCGCGCTTGTGAGGAAATTTCATTATTGCTGCTCCCCTTCGTCGCCGATCGTTATCGTACCGTCTCAAATTTACCAATTTTAAATATATAGAAATTAAATATATATAAATTTAACATATCAATATATAAAATATATTAAAATTTGATACTCCTTCTATCCCAGATTTTTTGAAATATTTTATTTTGGCACAAAGTTTTAGGTGAGATGCGATTTTGGCACAGCTTCCTGTTTTGCCCTCACCTTCATCTCTAGCTTCCGCCTTCTATCTCCCTCATCGCCTCATTTTCAGCTTCTATCCAGACCTCATCATTTCTGTCGAATCGCTTCGTTCGATTGCTTGTCTAGTCACGTCATTGCCTTGTCTGGTCGCGTCGCCTCCGACTCTCACTCGCTTCCATCCCCGGATCGTGTCACTTTTATCCCTAACGCGTCGATTGTCGTCCTTGTCGGGTCGATTGTCATCCCTATCACGTCAATTGATGTCTCTAACGCATCGACTATGTCCTCTCTTTTCATCCAGTTGATTGCTGCCCCTTCTGTTGCATCGATTCGTGCACGAACCCACGACCTCCTCACCATTCGCAAATCCTCAACCCAGTTGCGGACATATAGCAGCGGTTGCCGTCAAGTTGTTCTAGGCCGGATGAAAAGAAGATTGAGAGCAAAGATGATATGGTGAAAAGGAAAGAGTGTGCCGGTTTGTTGGGAAGGAGAAGGGGGTTAAAATGAGGTTATAATGGTAAATGGTATAAGAAAAGTCTGCTAAATAAGGAAATGTTTCAAAGAATTTGAAACGACCTAAAAAGGAAAGTGTTTCAAAGAATATGGGATAAAGGGAGTATTATAAAAGTATAAATTATAAGTTATAATTATATAGATTAACTATTCTACTACATATAATAAAATCATAATTTATAAAGTATAAAAATAAAAGTAAATGTTTTTTTTTTCAATTATCTGTAAATGTCTATTATAAAAGTACCAATTACACATAATTATAATATATTTTACCTAATAATGTAAAAAATTGAAAAAATAATCATTTTTTTACCGATATCAAGACGGCATAGATGGTGTGGTGCGAGATGACTAGTATACTAAGTACAGAAGACATCATTTTTCTCAATTATCTTGCATTGTTTTCACGTTGGTACTAGTACATCTCATCTGTACTAACCGATACCATACAAAATTTAAAAAATGATTCTAGTGTATAATTTGTTATATTTTTTTCTTCTTGTGATCCTCTTTGTGCAATTAGATATAAAATTTGAGCACATAAACTGAATTATGCACTTCACAATTATTCTCACACTTTTCTATAATAAAAATAATATTTATGAATTAAAATTTAATTTAAATAATTTATTAATGATGAAAATATATAAATCTGACAATGCTATAGCATCAAGTGACATGAGAATAAAATGACATGGAGCCATGGGAACAAAATTTAAATTATGCTTGGTAATTAAAATAGTAAGTAATATCCTTAGCCCTTTGACCTAATAGCTAAGAGCTTTCAGGAATATATGAGAGATCCAAGGTTTAAATCCTAACTTCCTCGCTTCTTTTAACACGTCATACAAAAACTAATTCGGTTGTCATTCTAATCTTGAAAAGCTCTAATTAATAGTATATCTCTCACTTTATACTTGTATAATGCTTCTAAATATATAAGAAAAAAAATAGTAAGTGATTAATTCATCGAGTGGGTCACAAATCACAGTATAGTAGTATGAAAGTGCGTTACTTGCTAGACACGTCACAAGATTTTTGTTTGGCTTTAGTACTGACCTAGTGATTCTGATTTGGGTTGTTCGGTAACTTGTGGGGTGGAGCAAATCGGTGATCTACGTCTTGACTCAATACACATACAATAAAAACGAGTTAAATGTCAAAGGCGTTTGGAATTTTGTGCTAAACCGTCCTGTTTACTCTGGTTTGCTTTGCTTGCATGTGATGGGAATTTCCCTTGGCAGCTCACTTAATTTCAATCTGAATTTCTCTTAACTACGTGTTGAATTTCTTTAACACTTTGAAATAAGCTCAATGGTCAAACGTCCTATTCTGTCCCTCTCTTCCTTTCTTTTCTTCTTTGTTTTTATTTTAAGCCCAAGGACCCACCTAACGGAGTCCTAATTTTGCATGGTTTTGCTGGATAAGTCCCTCATCACAGCCCTTGGTTGTTGACTTTGTGTGAAATTAGAGGAAAAAAATAAGGGAAATTATAGAAATCCCTGTAGTTTGACCTATATAATTTATACTTTGCCCCTCGGTTTTCAAAAGTTTGTATTTTATCTCTTATTTCCTTTACATTATCCTAGTCAAATTTTTGAAACACTCATTTAAATTATTCAGTAATTATGTTTCAGTAATTTGAAATTTATTGATATTATTTTTACAATTAACAAACATTTAAAAAATACTGATTTGCATTTACAACAAGAAAAAACACATTTATAGAGAAGAACACTTGATAATTAAAAATTTCTTGCAAACAAAATATTGAATATATTGAAATTACTAAAAGGTAGTTGCTATACAGTTTAAATAATGATTTCAGAAATTACTGTTGTACAATATAAAAAAATATAAGATAAAATGTAGGTTTCCAAAAATAAATGTGGCAAAAGTATCAATTTGGTTAACCCATATGAGAGTTATTGTAAGTTTCCCATAAAAAAAAAAAAGGAAAATTACAAAGAACCTCTTGATGTTTGGCCAAATCTTACGTTTTGTCCCCCCGTTTCAAATGCTTACACTTTCCCTCAATAGACTTAACTCCATGATTCGCTGGGTTAATTGCATCCGTGGCCCCTAACCTTTAATTATTTTCCTATTTTAAACCCTAACCTCGATTTCTTACATAGAAAATCCTTAACCTCATTTAAGTGTTTCATTTTAGACCTTCTGTTAACTTGAAGCGTTAAGTTAGACAGAAAAAAAAAGTTAAAAACTAATTTTAACTCCTAAAAATTTTATTTTTGCCTTAGAAACCTTGAAACTTTCATATCTAACAATCAAACCATCATTCCCACAATCCACCACATTCATGTCCCTCTCCGACCACCACCGTTCATGTAAGCCACTGATTAATGACTCGGTTGTATAGTGTCAAGGCTGAAGAACAATAACTCTATGGTTTAAGGGCTCAATTTCACGTTGTTTGGTTGAATTTTTTATTTAAAACAAATCTGGGTTTTTAAAATTATTCATGAACCCTAACTTTCATTTTGAAATTAATTATTGTATGTGCAATATTGAAGAAAATGAATGGTCTCTTTGTGTATAGTGGTCTTTGGGGAGTAAAACCCCTTTCTTTTCATTGTTGTTTGATAGCATTTTGCATCTGCCAGCAGCGTCACACAACCATCGCAATTCGGAGAAGGATTGGTTGGAACGGCAACAACCAGTCACGATAGAAGACTTTGTGGCTGTGGCTTTAGTAATGGGCAACACCCTTAAGGAGCTAGTAGATAAACGATTGAATTAGCGCCTTCGCAAGAGTTTTGATATTGGGGCCTTTGTGGTGGGATTAAATTAGTGACGTGCTCAATGATGAGGAGGTGAACGACGTAGAGGGACTGCAAGAGCATTTGGAGCAAGGAGAACTCGTGGAGGGTGGGGCCTTGTTGCCCCAGCCTGTGGTAGTGGAAGGCACTAGCAAAGGCATTGTTGCTGGGGGCTTCTCGCGCTTCTGCTACAGCAAGATACAAAAAGAGGTGAAAGAGGCGGGTCACAAAGAAATTTCATAAATTGAAATATGATTCGAACAAAAAATTGTACCAATCCAGCGTGAAATTGAGTTCTAAAATCATAAGGCTATTTTTCTCCGATCTTAGCACTACAAAACCAAGCCATCTATTGGTTGCTTTCACGAATGATAGTTATAGGAGGGGAACGTGCGTGTGGTAGGTTGTGAGGATGGTAGTTCGATTGGTGGATATAAAAGTTTCAAGGTTTTTAAGGTAAAAGTAAAGTTTTCAATGGTTAAAGTTAGTTTTTAACATTTTTTTTCCGTCAAACTTAACTTTGCAAGTTAATGAAATGTCCAAAATGAAACACTTAAATGACATTAGGGACTTTAATTGCAAAAAATTGATGTTGTGGTTCAAAATAGGAAAATAATTAAAGGTTAAGAGCCACGAATGCAATTAACCCATGATTCGCTGTTATGAGAGAAAAGATAAAATAACTAATCTTACCCTTTTAAGTTTTAACCTCATTTCTTATAATCTTTGAATCTCAAACTTATGCATCTGACATAAAACCCCCATTTTCTTCCCATCTCTTTGCATCGGGAACCCATTAAATCATTGAGCAAACCAACAACGAAATGAATCGGACTTGCCCATCTTCTCTTCAATTCTCGAATATAATTGATGCTCATCTCTTCGATGAAATGTACGGCTAGGCCGTATGCCCGAAACGAATTATGATTAACAGAATCTCCCGCATGGAAAAAGAGTTTGGGAAGAAATTGTTGTAGAAACATCTCATCCCGTGGAGCCACCGCCGGTGACCAGAACAGGCGGTGATTCGCCACTTTTGGAGATGAGGAAGATCGGGCAACGAAGCTGGGCCGAGGAAGAGTAGGGAGGATGCGTTCTTCCTCTCCCGCGAATCAGAGGAGGCGATTTGTCACTATGCGGGTCGATTTATCACCATGATGGCCAATTCGCACCGTGCGGGTCGATTCATTCTTCCTCTCCCATGAATCGGAGGAGGTGACAACGACACTTGGACAACAGCAACAGTACTGGGACGATGGAGACGGAGGAGATGGTCGTCAAAGATAGAGATGAGAGAGACGGAGTCGTTGTCCTGAAAATTTTCACCGACATCAGATCTGGTTTTATTCTTGTTCGATTATTCATGTTCAATTTTCTCTCTCTGTTCGATTCGTCATTTAATGATTCTTACTGGTTTCATTTGCATCTTGGAAAGGACGAGAGGGAGGGAGAGGGCAAGGAAGAAAAGGGAAAAGGCATTCACAGTTTGAATGTTCAGGTGTTTGATCCAACTTTGCTTAATTTGTTATAAGTTTCTGGTTATTCTTTTTTAGATTAATTGATTTGATTTGAATGGGTTTTAATGGTTAGGGGCAAAATTTTTAAGTAAGAAATCTAGGAGGTTAAAATCAGTAGTTTTTCCTTTTTATGTTAACAGTAAAAGACAGAGTTAACTTGGTAGGGGAGTAACTGCAGGTATTTGAAATAGGGGGCAAAACCTGAGGTTTGGGCAAACCTCGTGGGTTTTTTGTAAGTTTTCCTAAAAAATATGCCCAGGGACTTGCACAGAATTTAGTTATATACCCTCCATATTTTGAGAGTTATGGTTCTCTCTTAAATCTGGCATCAAATCACTCAATGGTCAAAATTTGTGCTAAACCGTCCTGTTTACTCTCGTTCGCTTTGCTTGCATGTGATGGGAATTTCCCTTGGCAGCTCACTTAATTTCAACCTGAATTTCTCTCAACTACATGTTGAATTTTTTTTTAACACTTTGAAATAAGCTCAGTGGTCAAACGTGTCCTATTCTGGCCCTCTCTTCTTCTTCTTCTTCTTCTTCTTCTTCTTCTTTTTTCCTTCTTTGTTTTTCTTTTAAGGCCAAGGAAAAACCTAACCGAGCCCCAAATTTGTATGCTTTTGCCGGATACGTCCCTTGTCAGTCGTCGCAGCCCTTGGTTGTTGATTTTGTGTGAAATTAGAGAAAAAAAATGAGAGAAATTACAAAACTATAGTTTGGTTTGACCTACACGTTTTATCCCCTTTTTAAAAAAGTCTAAATTTTTCCTCCTACTTTGTTTACATTATCCTATATGAACTTCTAAAATCCTAATTTAAATTATTTTGTAATTATGTTCCAGTAATTTCAAATTTCTTTTATATTCTTTTCCCAATTGGCTGACATTAAATAAATATTGATTTGCATTTATAATGAGAAAAACATATTCACACAGAATGAAATTTAATAATTTAAAATTTCTGTACTTTGTGGGTAAAATATTGAAGATATTGAAATTACAAAAGAGATAGTTATCATATAATTTAAATTTGGAGTTTAGATGTTGTTGTTACATAGTGTAAAAAAAATACTCACTTCGTCTCATATTCTTTGCATCATTTACTTTTTAGCAATTTAATCTATGATTTTTTATTTTCAACATTTTAATATATAGATGAAAATTTTTTATATAAGAATGATAAATCAAGATATATAGTTTCTAAATATATATTTTTTTAATTTTTTTGAATAAATACTAGTATAAATAAATTTAAGTCAAACTAAGTGAAAAAGTCAAATGGTGCAAAAAATATAAAATGGAGGGAGTATGAGGCAAAGTATAAGTTTTCAAAAATAAATTGAGTAAAGTATAGGTTTGGTTAATCCAAGTGGGAGTTATTGTAAGTTTCAAATAAAAAAAATATGCCAAAGGATTTACACATAATATGGTTATACCCTCCATATTTTGAGACTTACAGTTACCCTCTTAAATCTTGTCATCGAGTCACTCAATGGTCAAATTGTCGAAACTTGTAAAATGAAAAAAATTGGCCTCGAATTAATCCTAACGCGCTCTTGTCTTCACTAGATTCAGAGGAATCTCTAGACTTCCCAAATTGCGTAAATTGATTATTTATTTTCAGGACACAAGTGGCTTATAAAAGTTTGGAGGACCGTGTGATCAGAGAGGTCTTGTTCCTTCGTCCTTGTTGTCCTTATCCCTACCAATAACAACAGCCCCATCCCCCCTTGCCAACCAAAGCCTCCATACAACCTGCTCCCTCCAGCACAAACCCTTCTACACCCTGCAGCAAGGTCCTGGACAAAACTTATACCCCTATTTTCTCTGCTCTTCAAAGGAATTTCAGAAAAGGCAACACCAGCCTTTACGTCTTGCTTGCATTTCTTTTCTTTTCTTTTTTCGGTTCAGGATTTTTGGTATCCGGTAGCCACATTGACTCGAAACTCGAATGATATTTGCTGCGGGTTTCTTGAGGGTGTAGCTATTGTCAATGAATATAAACAACAATCAAGTAGATCCAAAGCTCATTTAAGAAACATGGAAGGGCCAACTGAAACATATAAATTAATCTGATTGAGTTTTCTCTCACACTATGTTACTGTGTGCCCCTTTTTTGTCTAGTAAGTTTCTTTTGCCAAATAAAACCATTCAATTGGCAATATTAGCGTGAAAGTGAAATGAAAAACTTCCCCATATAAATCAATTATAAAATAAAAGATGGTGCATATTTGGTTGAAATGTGCAATAATCTTATGACCTTTTTCTTCGCAGTTTACAACCTTAAAAGCGGACTGTGGCAACGTGCGGGTTTTCTGGAGTCGCCACCAATCAGTTTACTTAGGTCGATTGGTCACCTAAAATATGGTCTGCGAGAGTTCGGGGGTTCGGGAGTACGGTTACGTTGAAACAACTTTGTTAAAACGCCCAAAAATTGGCACCTTAGTTGATTTTAATTTTGTTTTACTTTGCTTTTAAAAAAATTTCAGTTAATTTAGATATTTTAACTGAATTAGTCGAAAATGTGGATTTTTGGTAATTAAGTTGGATAAAATTTGATACTTCCGAACCATGGACTCTGCCGAGTCATTTGGACACGGAAGATTTTTGATTCCGAACCATGGACTCTGCCGAGTCATTTGGACACGGAATTTGGTGAAATTTTAAACAATTTTATCCATATTGTAAAAATATGGATTTTTATCTTTGTATTTAATTTATTTATTTTAAAAAAATTGATATTTTCCAAACCGTAGATCCTGCCGGATCATCCGGATATGGAAATTGATTTACTTAATCGTAATTATTTAATTCCTGAAATTAATTTTTTAAAAGGTAATGATTTTTAATACTAACTAAAAATTTGTCTTTATATTTTTACTTCTTTTTTTTTTCTTTCTTTTCTTTTCTTTTTTTTTTTTTTTTATCTTTTATCTTATTTTTCTTATCTTCTTTTTTTTTTATTTCTTTTTTTATCTTTCTTTTATTTCTTTTTTTTTATCTTTCTTTTATTTTTATCTGATTTTTTTCTTAATTTATAAAAGAATTCAAAAGCAATTAATTTTTTTATTTAATAAGAGGTTAATTTAAAGGAATCAAAGAGTTTAAAAAAAAAATAAAATAAAATAAAAATCTTTGATCATGGTACGGGGCGTTGTTACTCAGCCAGACCCTCTTCACCAGGTGAAGCAGCTCAAAAGCGGGCACGAGACAGTTTCCAGCCAATATACCATGAACTAATTTTTTATTAAAATAATTATTTAATACCAGGATTTTATTTATTTACCAAAGAAAACAAAAGAGTTGAAAATAAAATCTTAATTCTCATGTATTTGATTTTTTATTTAAAAGATTAACCAAAATTAATTATTCAATAAAATAATAAAGAAAAGATTTATATAAAGAAAGTCTTGATATTTATACATATTTATTTTTTTAAGCTTATTTTTTTATTTGATAAAAGATGAACCAAGAAAGTAATTATTTAATCAAGGTTTTGTTTATTTAATGAAGAAAACTAAAGATTTATATGTATATTTTAAAAATAAAAGTGAAGCCTTAATATTTTATTTAATAAAAGGTAAATCAAAAAGTAAACAAAACTTTATTTATTTAATGATGAAACCAGAAATTTATATATATATTTCAAAAATAAAATAAAAATCTTAATATTTGTTTGTTTTATTTTTGCAAAAAAAATTAAGCAAAAATGATTATTTAATAAGGAAAATAAAGGTAAAGTTTTGATATTTATATAATTTATTTTGAAAAAAGATTAAAGAAATCAAAGATTTATATGTATAAAAAGTTTTTGATATTTATATGATTTTTTTTATGTTCTTTTTGTTTGCTAAAAGATTTTTATTATTACCTTTATTTGAAATCATTTGAATAAAATTTTATTTAATAAAGGAAACAAAAACAAAAAAAAATATTATATCTTTTTTTTTATTATTTTGAAAGAAATAAGTAAAATATTAGCCCAAGAAAATTTTTACTCCTTTATTCTTTTTATTAATAAAGAAACCAAAAAAATTATATTTTATTATTTTGCTGGATAAAGAGATAAATAAAAAATATTAGTCCAAAGTTTTTTTTATTTTTTTTAATAATAAAGGAAAATTTATTTATATACTTTATTTAAAAAATATTTTCCAAGCCATGGACCCTGGCGGATCATTTGGACATAGAATTTAATTTCTTTTTTATATTTCATTATCAATTATTAATTAGAAAAAAAAAACATCACTTTTAAAGATGTATTTAAAAAAATAATTTGTATTTATTTATTTATTTATTTCATTATGTTTGTTTATTAAAAGGAATAAAAACTTTGTTTCAAAATAAAAAAAAAAAATTATTAGCCTTTAGGAAATTATTCACATAAAATTCCTTTTTTTAATCTTTTAGTTAAAAAAAAAAATTAATAAAGTGGGGCTTTTTGGCCATCCACTTTAATAACACAATAATAAAAGTTAGCACAATTAATATAGTTAGTTGTTAATAACAATAAAAAAGTTAGTAAAGTTAGATTAACAATTAACAACAATAATAAAAATTAGCCAAGTTTAATTAAGTCAATTAATTAACAACAATAATAAAAGTTAGCCAAGTTTAATTAAGTTGATTAATTAACAACAATAAATAAAAGTTAGCCAAGTTTAATTAAGTTAATTAATTAACAACAATAATAAAAAGTTAGCCAAGTTTAATTAAGTTAATTAATTAACAACAATAAATAAAAGTTAGCCAAGTTAATTAATTGATTAACAACAATAATAAAAAGTTAGTCAAGTTAATTAAATTAATTAACAATAATAATAAAAGTTAGCCAAATTAATTAATTGATTAACAAAGTTAATTAAATTAATTAATTAACAACAATAATAAAAAGTTACCCAAGTTTAATTAAATTAATTAACAAAGTTAATTAAATTAATTAATTAACAATAATAAAAGTTAGTAAGTTAGTTGTTAGTTGTTAGTTGTTAATAACAACAATAAAGAAAGGGTTAGTAATAAACAAATAATAAACAAATAAGTAGAAATTAAAAAAGGTTAATAATTAATTCTGCAAGAACAAAAGAAAAAGTTATTAACCAAAGTGAAAAAGAATGAAAAGATAGAAGATTAAGTAGGGGTTTTACCCTAGCAGTTTAATTTTGAATCTGAAGAATGAAGAAGAACAGAGCAACAACGCGGGAGCAGGGGCAGGGAGTGGTTTTGGCGGCCAAGACGGTGCACGGCAGGGGAGAAGTGGACGGTGGCCAGGGGCGAAGGAGGAAGACGGCGTCACGGCGAGGAGGAAGGCACGGCGGCGGCGGACGGCGAGGGGCACGGCGGAGAGAGAGAGAGAGAGAGAGAGAGAGGGAACAGCAGTAAAAAAAAAAAAATTTCGCTTTCTGGGGAAGAAGGGAAGAGGGCTGGGGCTAAGGGCTGTAATTTTCTCTTTTTTTTGAAACGGAGCTCTAAGTTTTTTTGCTATTTTTTTCTGTGTTCAGCACAAAATTTGGGGGGCTATTTATAGAGGAAGTTTAGCTGAACTGTTGATGGATAAATTAATAAAAAATTTCAAACTTATCTCTTAAATTGGTAAAATGACAATTTTAGTCCTTTACGTCTCTCAGCCTCTGGATAAGTTCCTGAAGCTTCTGATTTTGACAATTTTGTCGTTTTCTGTCAATTTGAGCCAAAAACGTCGGCAGGCTCAAAATTTTATGTGACAAACTGCCAAATGCTCCTGGAACTTTCAGAATTTGTCAATTTTGCCTGAAACTTCTTAATTTTGTCATTTTTACCTCAAACTTTTAAATTTTGTCATTTTTATGGAGTTTTCTTTTTTTCTTTCAAACATACACATATACACACATATATCAAATCTTAAAAAAATATATATATTTTAAACTAATTAAAAAAAAATTTAGTAATAATAATAACAATAATAATAATAATACATTTTTTTATTTAATTTTTTTTATTTAATTTTTTTTAAAATTATTTTAATGGCCGGACGAAATTGGGTGTCAACAGCTGCCCCCCTTTGCATGCTTCATGGGACATGATGTATGCAAAGTTAGTTACCAAATTTCGTCCAGCTTAGCTAGGCATTGAAAACCTTCTCGCCGCCTAAACTCTGAGGTTTAAGGAAAGGTCCTTAGAACCTCTAACGATAGGAAAGGTTCTATCGTTGTAAGATGGACTGAATGATTGATTGTTTGTTTGAGGTTTAAGTAAAGGTCCTTAGAACCTCTAACGATAGGAAAGGTTCTATCGTTGTAAGATGGACTGAATGATTGATTGTTTGTTTGAGGTTTAAGGAAAGATCCTTAGAACCTCTAACGATAGGAAAGGTTCTATCGTTGTAAGATGGACTGAATGATTGATTGTTTGTTTGAGGTTAAGGAAAGGTCCTTAGAACCTCTAACGATAGGAAAGGTTCTATCGTTGTAAGATGGACTGAATGATTGATTGTTTGTTTGAGGTTTAAGGAAAGATCCTTAGAACCTCTAACGATAAGAAAGGTTCTATCGTTGTAAGATGGACTGAATGATTGATTGTTTGTTTGAGGTTTAAGGAAAGGTCCTTAGAACATCTAACGATAGGAAAGGTTCTATCGTTGTAAGATGGACTGAATGATTGATTGTTTGTTTGAGGTTTAAGGAAAGGTCCTTGGAACCTCTAACGATAGGAAAGGTTCTATCGTTGTAAGATGGACTGAATGATTGATTGTTTGTTTGAGGTTTAAGGAAAGGTCCTTAGAACTTCTAACGATAGGAAAGGTTCTATCGTTGTAAGATGGACTGAATGATTGATTGTTTGTTTGAGGTTTAAGGAAAGGTCCTTAGAACCTCTAACGATAGGAAAGGTTCTATCGTTGTAAGATGGACTGAATGATTGATTGTTTGTTTGAGGTTTAAGGAAAGGTCCTTAGAACCTCTAACGATAGGAAAGGTTCTATCGTTGTAAGATGGACTGAATGATTGATTGTTTGTTTGAGGTTTAAGGAAAGGTCCTTGGAACCTCTAACGATAGGAAAGGTTCTATCGTTGTAAGATGGACTGAATGATTGATTGTTTGTTTGAGGTTTAAGGAAAGGTCCTTAGAACTTCTAACGATAGGAAAGGTTCTATCGTTGTAAGATGGACTGAATGATTGATTGTTTGTTTGAGGTTTAAGGAAAGGTCCTTAGAACTTCTAACGATAGGAAAGGTTCTATCGTTGTAAGATGGACTGAATGATTGATTGTTTGTTTGAGGTTTAAGGAAAGGTCCTTAGAACCTCTAACGATAGGAAAGGTTCTATCGTTGTAAGATGGACTGAATGATTGATTGTTTGTTTGAGGTTTAAGGAAAGGTCCTTAGAACTTCTAACGATAGGAAAGGTTCTATCGTTGTAAGATGGACTGAATGATTGATTGTTTGTTTGAGGTTTAAGGAAAGGTCCTTAGAACTTCTAACGATAGGAAAGGTTCTATCGTTGTAAGATGGACTGAATGATTGATTGTTTGTTTGAGGTTTAAGGAAAGGTCCTTAGAACCTCTAACGATAGGAAAGGTTCTATCGTTGTAAGATGGACTGAATGATTGATTGTTTGTTTGAGCTTTAAGGAAAGGTCCTTAGAACCTCTAACGATAGGAAAGGTTCTATCGTTGTAAGATGGACTGAATGATTGATTATTTGTTTGAGGTTTAAGGAAAGGTCCTTGGAACCTCTAACGATAGGAAAGGTTCTATCGTTGTAAGATGGACTGAATGATTGATTGTTTGTTTGAGGTTTAAGGAAAGGTCCTTAGAACTTCTAACGATAGGAAAGGTTCTATCGTTGTAAGATGGACTGAATGATTGATTGTTTGTTTGAGGTTTAAGGAAAAGTCCTTAGAACCTCTAACGATAGGAAAGGTTCTATCGTTGTAAGATGGACTGAATGATTGATTGTTTGTTTGAGGTTAAGGAAAGGTCCTTAGAACCTCTAACGATAGGAAAGGTTCTATCGTTGTAAGATGGACTGAATGATTGATTGTTTGTTTGTTTGAGGTTAAGGAAATGTCCTTAGAACCTCTAACGATAGGAAAGGTTCTATCGTTGTAAGATGGACTGAATGATTGATTGTTTGTTTGTTTGAGGTTAAGGAAAGGTCCTTAGAACCTCTAACGATAGGAGAGGTTCTATCGTTGTAAGATGGACTGAATGATTGATTGTTTGTTTGAGGTTAAAGAAAGGTCCTTAGAACCTCTAACGATAGGAAAGGTTCTATCGTTGTAAGATGGACTGAATGATTGATTGTTTGTTTGAGGTTAAGGAAAGGTCCTTAGAACCTCTAACGATAGGAAAGGTTCTATCGTTGTAAGATGGACTGAATGATTGATTGTTTGTTTGAGGTTTAAGGAAAGGTCCTTAGAACCTCTAACGATAGGAAAGGTTCTATCGTTGTAAGATGGACTGAATGATTGATGTCGAGGCAAAGGTTCCATCCTTAAAACCTCGGATTGATTGATTGATGTCGAGGCAAAGGTTCCATCCTTAAAACCTCAAATTGATTGATTGATCTCGAGGCAAAGGTTCCATCCTTAAAACCCCGGATTGTTTGATTTTGAGGCTAAAGAGCTTTCCTTAGGACCTCGAGCGAAATTTATATGAAAGCAATTGAAATTGGAATAATTTTCTTCGAAAGTGTGAATTTTCATAATAGGTGAGTGCAAAAATTTAAACTTCGATAAGATGAGTGAATCTTGATGATGACAATAACACTGACAAATTATGTAAAGGGAACGGATGTTTGGAATCAATATCCAAGGTTCATCTAATATTTTCTTCAGTAAATATAGATTCCCTTGTGAGATATGTCATCCAAATAAGGTTAAAGCTTAACTACCCCAAAATGTTATGCCTAGTAGACCTAATAGGATGCGTCTCAAGAGTAATAAAAATTACTCTTTACTCAGCCATTCCAACCTAAAGGCATTGTCCCATGGTTTTAATATCAGCATGGACGAAACTATCTTATAAGAAAAGAAATTCCTTGAAAAGAAAAACTGAAACGCGAAAGAAAATGCTGATAATAAAACTAAAGGACAAGAAAAACGGATCAGATCGCTTCTTTCTTCCACAATACTTCAACAGGGTGAGTAGAGGACCATTATGGGAGTGAACTGGTCGGGAAAGACTGTCGTGTCCAGTCTATCTGAATCATTGCTGGATCAGGTTCAGGAACAAAAGCTTGTATTTTATCTAGCAATTCTTCAGCAGTTGTTGCGGATATTATGATTCGCCGTGCCACTCTTGATATGTAATTCTTCTGCATAGCATAATCCATAAAAGCTATCAAACCTGTAAAGAAATTGTTAACATTTAAAAGCCCAATGGGTTTCTTATGCAAATTAAGTTGGGCCATGGAAGCGATTTGGAAGACTTCTCCTAATGTACCAAAAACGTCGGGTAGAGCGATGAAAGCATCAGCATTTAAAAGCATTTGTAGCACACGTTTTTGCAGATTTTTGACCACTAGCTCCTCTCCGATCGTGCCCCCAGAAATAAACTTCAAAGGTCCTGGGATAATGCCTAGAACTTGACTTCCTCCTAAAGATGCTGCTGATGCTACGCCTCCCATTAATCCGACACTACCTCCTCCATAAACTAAATGTATTTTTCGCTCAGCTAATACTCTACCCAAATGGTTGGCTGCCTTTAAATACTCTTCATCTTTTCCAGGAAAAGCCCCAGAAAATACACAAATACTTCGGGATTTACGAGTTAGGGTTTTCTCCATTCCTATCCTTACCCTTGTGAGAAAAGAGGATATATTTATAGAGATGAAGAGATAAGGCAATAATTTTATTTTCAAGAATGGATACATTATTGCCAGCTATTCACAGTAGTCACGAGTATGACTCTGGTCAGGTATGGGTACACTATCGTTAAAAGAGGAGGAAAATTTTCAAAATAGCTGTTAACATGTACAGTAGTCACTACTGTAGCTTATGTCAGGAGTAGGTACGTGATTGTTGGAAGAGAAGGAAAATTTCAAAAGTGGCAGCTATATACAGTAGTCCGTGTCAGGAGTGGGTACATTATTGCCAAAGGAGAAGGAAAATTTCAAAAGCGACAGCTAGCATGTACAGTAATCATGACTTTGGTTCACGTCAGGAGTGGATACATTATTACCAAAAGGGGAGGAAAATTTCAAAAGCGACAGTTGGCATGTATAGTAGTCGTGACTGTTGCTCACGTCAGGAATAGGTACATTATTCTTGAAATAGAAGGAAAATTTTCAAAAACGACAACTAGCCTGTACAGTAGTCGTGACTGTGGATCACGTCAGGAGCAGGTACATCATTTGTCAGAAGAGAAGGAAAAATTTTGAAAAGTGACAACTAGCCTGTACAGTAGTCATGACCGTAGTTCACGTTTTCTACTGGTTTTATGTCCAGGGACGGCTTCAATGCCTTTTACGAATCGGGGATTTGCTTCCCATCCAGTTTTCTCACAAACTGGCAAACAGGGTCATTAAAAGTCAGATTTCCAAGACTGTAACGATTCTGTTCTTTACGGAAAGTCCACCATAAATCCATAATTTCCCATTGCACTATTTCACAAGAATGTGTTTCAAAAGTTAATAGGATATCATCCAAAGATTCCTTACGCAGGCCATTCTTGATGAATCTTATTCTATCATTACGATTTCTGGTGATCACTCCTGGAGAACGACATTTATTGCCGCAAATCCACCATCCACAATTATGACAAACGCCTAGCCTCTTTGCTCTTCTTTTTTTGGCATAAGCGCTTTTACCAAAGCCGGACATACGGGGAAAGAAGGCTTCTGGAACTTCACCAGCTGAACGAACCTTAGCTTCGATTAGCCACCGCACATTATCAGGAATGCCTTTGTGCATAAATACTCTGAATCGTTCACATCTAGCTTGATAAATCTTTTTAAGAACATTTATTGGGAAGGAAGGAAAATACTTTCGTAGGGCGGAAAGAGAAGACTCCATTGATGAAGGAGGTATTTAAGAGAAGAAAGAAATTAGTGATTGTAGGAAATGGAAATAACTAACACATATTTATAGTGATGAAAGGGATAATGTGTTAATTACACTTGCAGAAGCAAGTTCATTATTGTCAAAAGAAAAGACAAATGACAGCTTATATGTACAGCAATCATGACTGTGGCTCTCATCTTCCACTGATTTATGTCTAGTAACGGCTTCAATGCCTTCTATAAGTCGGGGATTTGCTTCCCATCCAGTTTTCTCACAAACTGGCAAACAGGGTCATTAAAAGTTAGATTTCCAAGACTGTAACGATCCTGTTCTTTACGGAAAGTCCACCATAAATCCATAATTTCCCATTGCACTATTTCACAAGAATGTGTTTCAAAAGTTAATAGGATATCATCCAAAGATTCCTTACGCAGGCCATTCTTGATGAATTTTCTTTTATCTTCATGATTTCTGGAGATGTATCCTAAAAAGCGACATTTAGTATTACAATTCCATCGTCCACATTTATGACAGACACCAAGCCTCTTTGCTCTTCGCTTTTTGGCATAAGCGCTTTTACCAAAGCCGGGCATACGGGGAAAGAACGCTTCTGGAACTTCACCAGCTGAACGAACCTTAGCTTCAATTAGCCACCGCACATTGTCAGGAATGCCTTTGTGCATAAAGACTCTAATCCTTTCACATCTAGCTTGGTAAATCATTTTAAGAACATTTATTGGGATGGAAGGAAAGTATTTTCGCATGGCGGAAAGAGTAGAATCCATTGATAAAAGAAGAATTTGAGAGAAGAGATGAAGAAATCAGTTATTGTAGGAAACTGAGAGTCAGAGAGTATTGCATCCGCTACTTAACCGGAAAGAAGAACACGCATTTATAGCGATGAAAGGATAACGTGTTAATTACGCTTACAGGAATAAGTATATTAAAAGAAAAGACAAATGACAGCTTATATGTACAGGAATCATGACCGTGGCTCTCATCTTCCCCTGATTTATGTCCAGTAATGGCTTCAATGCCATCTATAAGTCGGGGATTTGCTTCCCATCCAGTTTTCTTACAAACTGACAAACAGGATCGTTTAAAGTCACATTCCCAAGACTGTAACGGTTTCGTTCTTTATGGTAAGTCCTCCAGAAACTGATAATTTCACCTTGCACTTTTCCACAAGAATGCGTTTCAAGAGTCTCTCGGATATCTTCCAGAGATTCCTTACGCAGGCCATTCTTAATGAATTTTCTTTTATCTTCACGATTTATGGAGATGTATCCTAAAGAGCGACATTTAGTAATACAATTTCATCGCCCACATTTATAACACACGCCTAGTCTCTTTGCTCTTCGCCTTTTGGCATAACGGCTTTTACCTAAACCGGGCATGGGGGGCATAAATGCATCTGGAACTTCACCCGCCAGACGGACCTTAGCTTCAATTATCCACTGCACATTATCGGGAATGCCTTTGCGTGTAAAAACTCTGATTCTTTCACATCTAGCAAGGTAGATCTTTTTAAGGACTTTTATTGGAAAGGAAGGAAAGTATTTTCGCAGTGCAGAAAGAGTAGAATCCATTGATGAGAGAAGAATTTGAGAGAAGAGGGAAATGAATCAGTTATTGAAGGAAACTTAGATAACCGACTGGAAGAACATGCATTTATAGCGATGAAATGGATAACGTGTCGATTACACTTACGGGAGCAAATACATTATTAAAAGAAAAATGGAAAATTTTAAATATGATAAATTGTATGTACAGTGATTGTGACTGTGGCTCACATCTTCCACTGGTTTTACGTCCAGTAACGGGATTAATGGCTTCTATGAGTCGAGGATTTGCTTCCCATCCAGTTTTCTTACAAGCTGACAAATAGGGTCGTTTAATGTCAGATTCCCGGGACTGTATCGTTCTCGTTCTTCATGAAAAATGCTCCATAAATCGAGAAGTTCACGTTGCACGGATCCACAAGAATGCGTCTCAAGAGTCAATTGGATATCATCCAATGAGTCCTTACTCAGGCCATTCTTAATGAATCGTATTTTATCTTCTCGATTATCAGAGATCATCCCTAAAGAACGACATTTAGTATTACAGGTCCAGCGTCCGCATTTATGACAGACGCCTAGTCTCCTCGCTCTTCGTTTTTTGGCATAAGAGCTTTTGCCTACACCAGGCATGTGAGACACAAATGCCTCTGGGATTTCACCTGCCAGACGAACCTTAGCTTCAATTAACCACCGCACATCTTCAGGGATTCCTTTATGCATCAGAGCTCTTAATCGTTCACAGCGAACTTGGTAGATCTTTTTGAGGATGTTCATTGGGAGAGAAGGAAAATATTTTCGCAAGGCAGAAAAAGTAGGATCCATTTTCTAGGAGAAAGTAAAAGAAAGGAGGGATGAAATGATCAGTTATTATGGGCAACTGAGAGAACCGACTTGAGAGTCACGGAGTACCGTATCCGCCGCTTAACCGGAAAAGTGAATCCTACTTTATTTTGATGTGATAGATATTCCATCCAGCTGACGTCGATTCAGTCCTTGATTATTGAATCCATTGTCCGCTTTTGACGAATTTTCAACGACAATATTTCTTGATGTCTGCCTTATCTTTGACGATAGCTATCACTCATCTTGGATGCTGCTAAGCTGGCATCAATTCTGTTCTTTTAGGTGTAGCCTCAATTGCCAGGCTTTTGACGATATTGTATGCTTTATCCTTGGATTCCTGATGGGGCTGGGTCCAGCGTATTAGCTATGCGTCCAATTAGTAAGAGCTGATGTCATTAAGATCTCAGCTTATACTGCTGCAATCATGCTGCGGACATGCTTTTCATTTGATCCCTGTTATGTAAAAGCCATGCATGCATGATGTGAAATGCATGAATGCAAGGCATGTGTAACTGATGTTTTTTTTTTTTTTAATCTAGCTCTTCATGTCTTTGCTTTACTTTACTGGATCTTCTTTGTGATTTCCTTCTCGGACTATTATTGAATCTCTTTATGCTTTCCAGCTGTTGTCCATTGTCTCAAAAGCCCAACTCTGTTCAAAAATCCTCTTTCCTTGCCTTATTTTTGAATTTTGACCTCAATTTTCTTTAATGCCCGCCTCATATTTTATGCTTCTCTGGATAATTGTCCCTGTTGAAATATTCGTGAGCATGATTCTTTCCTGCTGATATAGACATGTTAAGACTTCTGAAATGATCATTCAGGCTACCACCAAGGCTATCTCCCAAAGATTTGTTACTCCTTCTTCTTTGTTAGCCTATGTTCTGTGCTGCTCGCAAAGCAGGATCTCAATCTTACCTGTTTTAATTCACAAAGCTTATCAAAGTAATCTACGGTCTTTGTTTTTTTCTAAGTTTTAATTATTACTATTCTTCCTTCAAAAGTCACAATTTATTGCACACTTAAGGCTAGTAGGAATGTGAGATTTGAAGGAAAAGAACTGGATAGAAGCGACTTTAGCATTTTGAACGTGAGAATCTAAGGTAAGTTAAAGAGAATTGGCTTTTATTTATGGGTAAAAGAATATGAAAATCTTGGGTACAGATAGATAATGAAAGTGTAAGGGAAGAAAGCTCTCTTTGACAACTTTGATCAAATAAACTTTGGTAACCCTGTATCCACTTCTCCCCTTCTGTTCGAAAATTTCTTCATTATGCAAAGTATTTCTTTACTGCATCCGAATTTACTGGCTTCGGTAATTCTCGTCCATCCATTTCTGTCAGAATTAGTGCCCCTCCTGAAAATGCTTTCTTCACGACATATGGCCCGTCATAATTTGGTGTCCATTTTCCTCTTGAATCATGTTGCATGGGTAAAATTTTCTTGAGCACTATGTCACCTTCGTGAAATTGTCGTGGGCGAACCTTTTTGTTGTAAGCACGAATCATCCTTCTTTGATAAAGTTGCCCATGGCAGAGGGCTATCATTCTTCTTTCATCAATTAGATTTAATTGCTCGTATCTAGCTTTGACCCATTCTGCTTCTCCTAATTGAGTATCCATTAGTACCCTTAATGAAGGAATTTCAACTTCGATGGGCAATACAGCCTCCATACCGTATACCAGAGAAAAAGGTGTTGCTCCAGTAGAAGTACGGGTAGAAGTTCTATAAGCATGTAGTGCAAAAGGTAACATCTCATGCCAGTCCTTGTAAGTGACGATCATCTTTTCAACAATTCTCTTGATATTTTTATTGGCCGCTTCTACTGCACCATTCATCATCGGTCGATAAGGTGCTGAATTAAGATGCTTGATTTTGAATTGCTGGCACAAAGTCTGCATCATTGCATTATTCAGGTTCGTGGCATTGTCTGAGATGATACACTCTGGCGGTCCATAGCGACAAATGATTTCTTTCTTAATGAACCGGCATACCACCTTTTGAGTTACGCTTGCATAAGACACAACTTCTACCCATTTAGTAAAGTAGTCAATTGCAACTAGGATGAATTTGTGAGCATTGGAAGCTTTAGGGGTAATCGCTCCAATAACATCGATTCCCCACATGGCAAAAGGCCAAGGTATTGCTGTTACATTAAGAGGAACAGGTGGAGCTTGGATCTTGTTGGCATATATTTGGCATTTGTGACATTTTCTTACGTGATTGACGCAATCACTTTCCAATGTGAGCCAATAGTAACCAGCCCTCATTATTTGTCTTGCCATAGTATGACCACTAGTGTGTGCTCCACATATTCCAGAATGAACTTCTTCCATGATCTTTCGTGCTTCATGAGTATCTACACAGCGAAGTAGCATCGAGTCTGGGGTTTTCTTGTAAAGTATGTCTAGGTTTAAAAGAAAACCCATTGACAATCTTCGTAGAAATTTCTTGTCATTTTCTGATACTTCTGGTGGATATACTCTTTCTTGGAGGTATTTCTTGATATCGTGATACCAAGGCTTTCCATCCAATTCTTCTTCGATGCTCATGCAATAAGCTGGAGAATCTATTATTCTCATCTCGAACACAGGAGTATGCTCGGGGTCACTGATCTTGTACATAGCAGCCAAAGTAGCTAAAGCATCCGGTATTTGATTATCTTCCCTTGGAAGATGATGGAAGCTTATACTGTTGAATTTTCGAGCCAAGTCTAGTATGAGCTTTTGGTAAGGGATCAATTTTGAATCCCTTGTCTCCCATTCTCCGTTGATTTGATATATGACTAATGCGGAATCCCCATAAACTCGGAGATCTCGCACTTTCAATTCCAGTGCCATTTGGAGTCCCATAGCACATGCCTCATACTCTACTATATTGTTGGTACAAGGAAATGTAATTTTTGCTGTAAGAGGGAATTGCTCTCCACTTGGAGAGATGAGTATGGCTCCAATCCCTTGTCCCAAAGCATTAGATGCTCCATCGAATGCCATTTTCCATGTTTCATCATCTTTAGAGACTTCCTGTTCTATCGTCATTATATCTCCATCAGGAAACTCCATTTTCATTGGCTCATAATCATCCAATGCTCTATCAGCCAGATATTCAGCAATCACACTCCCTTTTACAGCCTTTTGGGTGACATACTGTATGTCGTATTCAGACAACAGCATTTGCCATTTTGCGATCCTGCCTGATAAAGCTGGTTTCTCAAAAATGTACTTAATGGGATCAGTCTTGGAGATTAGCAATGTGGTGTTGTTGAGCATGTAGTGTCGTAGTCGGTGTGCTACCCATGCAAGGGCACAACAGGACTTTTCTATTATTGAGTATTTCGCTTCATATGTGGTAAGCTTCTTGCTCAAATAGTAAATTGCATGCTCTTTCTTGCCTGTCTCATCACGTTGACCCAATACGGATCCTAATGAAGAATCCTGTATGGATAAATATAGAATCAACGATTCTCCAGATCGGGGTGGTACCAAGACTGGTGGATTTGATAGATATTGCTTGATTTTCTCGAATGCTTCTTGGCATTCGTTATTCCACTCGATCGGATTGTTCTTCTTCAGTGATTTGAAAAGAGGTTCACACTTGGATGTCAATTGTGAAATGAACCTTGCTATGAAGTTGATTCTGCCCAGAAAACTTCTTACTTGTTTTGGAGTCTTCGGGGGTTGCATTTCTTGTATTGCTTTGACTTTACTCGGGTCAACTCGAATCCCATCCTTGCTGACCATGAAACCCAATAACTTTCCTGAAGAGGCTCCAAAAATACATTTGGCAGGATTCAACTTCAGTTGATATTTGCGAAGTCTATCGAATAGTTTTCTTAGCACTTTTAGATGCTCCTTAGCAGTGAAAGTTTTGGCGATCATGTCGTCTACATATACTTCAATTTCTTTATGCATCATGTCATGGAATAATGCAACCATGGCTCTTTGATATGTAGCACCAGCATTCTTTAACCCAAAAGGCATCACCTTGTAGTAGAAGGTACCCCAAAGGGTTATAAAGGCAGTTTTTATCATATCATCTGGATCAAGTTTGATTTGATTGTATCCAGAGAAGCCATCCATGAAGGAAAAATAGGAGTTTCCTGCGGTATTATCCACCAGCGTATCAATGTGAGGAAGTGGGAAGTTATCTTTAGGACTGGCTTCGTTCAATGGCCGGTAGTCCTGACAAACTCTTAGTTTCCCGCTTTCTTTCTTTTCGACTGGAACAATGTTAACCACCCATTCTGTATATTCAGCGACCCCAAGGAATCCTGCATCCCACAGCTTTCGAATCTCATCTTTCACTCTTAAGATTAGATCCGGCTTTAATCTTCGTAACTTTTGTCTGACAGGCTTCGCTCCAGGTTTCAAGGGTACTTTGTGTAGTACTATGTCTGAGCTTAAGCCAGGCATATCTTGGTATGACCAAGCAAACACATCCACATATTCTTTCAATAAATGGACTAATTCTTCTTTTTCTTCAGGAGGGAATAAAGTGCCAATCTTGACTTCTTTTACATTCTGACTGTCTCCCAAGTTAAATGCCTCAGTTGGTTCTTGACTTGTTGCTCTTTCTTTTTCATCTCGCTCAATCATTTTTAATAGCTCAGGAGATACTTGAAGATCTTCGTCATCCGAGTCGGTAGTGTTTACAGGATTATCAAAGTTCATTCTTTCATTGTCATCAAAGAGAGTTTTGGGTCTGCATTATCCAGAGAGAAAAGAAAGAGAAGAAAAAAAAATGGCACGAATGAGATGGATGCAAACTGGTACTTTATTTACAATGTGCATAAATCACAACTTTATTGGAATAAAAAGCAATAACTAAAAGGTTCACTTAAACAAAGACTACACCCTATTGATTGAACCTTTCTTTAGGAGGTTTTTACTATTAGATTACTTTGGAGAGCTTTCGATTATAACAGGCAGTTCTATCGCCTCCCAATTGTTCAGCACATCCCGTGGGCCACAAGGTTGAACAAGCTCCTCCTCTTCAGGTGAATCGCTGATGATTGCCTGAATAGAAAGACTTTCAAAAGACTTGTTGATGTTGATAGTCAGCTTGCCTTCATTGTCATTTTTTGGAATGAGACCACCACTCACGAACGTTTCGGTGATTTCAGGGATATCCAGATTTCTTTCCTGGAGAGGATGCCCTGTTAATCGTGCAATCCTCTTTTCTCTCTTTTCAGCTATTGCCTTCATTTTATCATGTCTTGTCGGTGTGAAGCTGTTGACACCCAATTTCGTCCGGCCATTAAAAATTAAATAAAAAAATGTATTATTATTATTATTGTTATTATTATTACTAATTTTTTTTTAGTTTAAAATATATATATATTTTTTTTGTTTTGTTTTGTGAAGATTTGATATATGTGTGTATATGTGTATGTTTGAAAGAAAAAAAGAAAACTCCATAAAAATGACAAAATTTAAAAGTTTGAGGTAAAAATGACAAAATTAAGAAGTTTCAGGCAAAATTGACAAATTCTGAAAGTTCCAGGAGCATTTGGCAGTTTGTCACATAAAATTTTGAGCCTGCCGACGTTTTTGGCTCAAATTGACAGAAAACGACAAAATTGTCAAAATCAGAAGCTTCAGGAACTTATCCAGAGGCTGAGAGACGTAAAGGACTAAAATTGTCATTTTACCAATTTAAGAGATAAGTTTGAAATTTTTTATTAATTTATCCATCAACAGTTCAGCTAAACTTCCTCTATAAATAGCCCCCCAAATTTTGTGCTGAACACAGAAAAAAATAGAGAGAAAGATTAGAGCTCCGTTTTAGAAAAAGAGAAAATCTCAGCCTTATCCCTAGCCTCTCCTCCCTATACCCAGAAAGTCCCAAAATTTCTTTTTCTTAGGTTTTAGCCATCTTCTTCCTATTTCCGCTCTCTCTCTCTCCTTCGCTGTTTGCTGCCGCCACCCCATCCCGTTGCCATCGCACCAGTCTGCCGTCACCTCCTGCCACCGCCGCACGCCTTCGTCCCGTCCCCTCCTGCCACCGCCGCACGCCGCCGTCCAGCCCCTTTTTCACTCCCGCCTTGCCCCTCCCGTTCCGTCGCACGCGTCACCGCCGCCGCTCCTCGCCGTCACGCCGGAAGGCCCCCACGCCGTCGCGCCTCACCCCTGCTCCCCTGCACGCCGTCGTGCCCAGCCCCGTCCACCGTCGCATAGCCGTTTCACCCCCCCCGCGTCCTCGTCGTCCCCGTTTCAGGAAATTCAAAATTCTAATTGTTAGGGTAAAACTCTGTTTTCATCCTTCATCTTTTTATTTTCTTTCAATTTGGTTACTAACCTTTTCATTTGTCTCTGCAGAAAGCTTTACTAACTTTTTGTTCATATATTCATTATTTATTGTTGTTATTATTACTAACCTTTATTATTATTGTTGTTACTATTATTAACTCACTAACTTACTAACTTTGCTAACTTTTATTATTATTGTTGTTATTATTGTTAACAATTAACTCAACTAACATTACTAACTTTTATTTTTATTGATACTAACAACTAACTTACTAACTTTGCTAACTTTTATTATTATTGTTGTTATTATTGTTAACAATTAACTCAACTAACATTACTAACTTTTATTATTATTGTTACTAACAACTAAACTTTATTAACTTTGCTAATTTTTATTATTGTTGTTATTATTATTGCGTTATTAAAGTGGATGGCCAAAAAGCCCCACTTTATTATTATTAATTGTCCTTTTTTTTAGGTGGTTAAATTTATTTCACTTTTTAATTATAATAAAAAAATAATAACTAACTAAAAGAAGATTCTTTTATGTGAATAATTAAATTTATTCTATTTATTTTTAAGGCAAATAAAAATCATTCTTAAAAGCCAACTATCTTTTATTATTTTGAAACACATGTTTTTTTTTATTATTTCTTCAAAAAAAAAACAAAAAGTTAATCTTTTATTCCTTTACTATAATTATTAAATAAATATAATTAAATAATTCCAAAAATACAAATCATTTCTTTTTAAATATATCTTTAAAAGTAATAATAATTAAAGTTTAATAAAACAATAATAAAATCCAATAAAATTATGATTTAATTAATAATTAATTAAATAATTAAAATAAAAATTAAACTCCATGACCAAATGATCCGCCAGGATCCATGGCTTGGAAATATTTTTTTTAAATAAAATATATTAATAAATTTTCCTTTATTATTAAGAAATAAAAACTTTGGACTAATATTTTTACTTATCTCTTTATCCAGCAATATATTAATTATTTATTAAAAGAATAAAATATAACTTTTTTTAGTTTTCTTTATTAAAAAGAATAAAAAGAGTAAATTTTGGGTTAATATTTTTCAGTAATATTTTATTTATTTCTTTTAAAATATAACTTTTTTTTAGTTTTCTTTATTAATAAAAAGAATAAAAAGAGTAAATTTTGAGTTAATATTTTTCAATAATATTTTATTTATTTATTTTAAAATATAATTTTTTTAGTTTTCTTTATTAATAAAAAGAATGAAAAGAATAAAAATTTTGGGTTAATATTTTATTCAGTAATATTTTACTTATTAAAAGATATAACTTTTTGTTTCCTTTATAAAAATCTTAATCAAATAATCTCAAAATAATACAAAATAAAACAAAAATAATTGAATTTTCTCTTAAATATTTTTGACTTATTGATTAGATATATTTTCAGAAATATAAATTAAAATTAAAAAAAAAATCTTTCATCAAACAAAGAAGAATATAAAAATAAAAATATCAAGACTTTTGTTTTAAAATACATATAAGTTTTCGGTTAAATAATCTTTTATTCCAAAATAAATTAAATAAATATCAAAACTTTTCTTCTTTTGTTTAAACTTTTTGGTTCTCTTAATAAAAAAAATAATAAAAAAATAATAAAAAATAATAAAAAAAAAATAAAAATTTTTAGTTCATGGTATATTGGCTGGAAACTGTCTCGTGCCCGCTTTTGAGCTGCTTCACCTGGTGAAGAGGGTCTGGCTGAGTAACAACGCCCCGTACCATGATCAAAATTTTTATTTTTAAACTCTTTAATTCTTTTAAATTAACTTCTTATTAAATAAAAATTAATTATTATTTTTTTTAATTCTTTTATAAATTGAGTAATCCTTTAAAATAATAAATATCTTTCATTAAACAAGAAAAACAAAAAAAGTAAACAAGAAAAAAAAGAAAGATAAGAAAAATAAAAGAAAGATAAGAAACAAAAATAAAAGAAAGATAAGAAAGAAAAGGAAGATAAAAAAAATATAAAAGAAAAGATAAGATAAGAAAAGAAAGAAAGAAAAGACAAGAAAAATAAAAGAAAGATAAGAAAGAAAAATAAAAGAAAGATAAGATAAAGAAAAAAAGGAAATATAAGAAAAAGAAAAGAAAGATAAAAGAAAGAAAAAGAAAAAGCAAAGAAAGAAAGAAAAGAATAAAAAAGAAAGAAAAGAAAAGAAATTAAAAGAAATTAAAAAAAAGAAGTAAAAATAAGTAAAAAAAGAAGAAAAAGAAAGAAAGTAAAAAAAGAAGTAAAAAATATAAAGATAAATTTTTTAGTTAGTATTAAAAATCATTCATAAACAAAAAGAATTACCATTTAAAAATTAATTTCATAATAATAAGAATTAAATAATTACGATAAATCAATTTCCATATCCGGATGATCCGGTAGGATCTACGGTTTGGAAAATATCAAACTTTTTAAAATAAACAAATTAAATAAACAGATAAAAATCCATATTTTTACAATATGGATAAAATTGTTTAAAATTTCACCAAATTCCGTGTCCAAATGACTCGGCAGAGTCCATGGTTCGGAATCAAAATCTTCCGTGTCCAAATGACTCGGCAGAGTCCATGGTTCGGAAGTATAAAATTCTATACAAATTAATTTCCAAAAATCCGCATTCAACTAATTCAGTTAAAATTTCTAGTTTGAAAATTAACTGAATTTTTTTTAAGCAAAGTAAAACAAAATTAAAATCAACTAAGGTGCCAATTTTGGGCGCTATAACAATATTGTTTTAGCGTAACCGTACTCCCGATCCCCGAACTCTCGCAGACCATATTTTAAGGTATCCAATCGACCTGAGCGAAAACCGATTGGTGGCGACTCCAGAAAACCCGACGTTGCCACAGCTTGGCGACTCCACTGGGGACTCGACGTTAGTGAGTCGAGCCTAAAGTTGATTTGTTTTTATTTACTTTGCTTTACTATTATGTGGATTTATATATTATATTTACTTAAGTAAACATGCATAATGCATTCACAAAATGAAGCTCTATACCCGAGCTTCCTTAAATCAAACACGATTCTTTCTAAGCGGAATTGGTGTTGCTGTCCTTGTGAGGCCACGGTCTCCAAGCCTTCACCGGTTTCAAAGTAGCAAAGTAGTGTATTGCCTTCTGAGACGGTTAGTCTCTGCATGGGCCCACGAAAAGCTACGACTCGAATTAATCCATTCCTTACATAAACCCTAGAGGGTAAGGAATCGGGCCGTCACTATGATTCAGTGACGGGATTCGGGAACTATCCCTTGCCTTTTTGATAAACCACCTTCTGCATGTAGAATTCCTTACTCCACCTTAGAACCAGCCATTAAGAATTTCCCATACCTCGGTTCCCATTTCCATAGGTTTTGTTTTATCTATATGTTTGTATGATCCTATGTGTTATTTTTTTACTAACTCTATTTTTCCTTATTTTTCCGGCATATACATTTCATCATTAAAGATAAGTATTTGGTGAAAGAACTATTATCATGGATATTCTCGATTATCTTCCCACGGCTGTTACTGGATCATGGAATGACACGGTAATCGAAACTCAGCCTGAAGCTATGGAATATTCCGAAACGGCTCAAAAGCTTCACGGAGATGCTCTGACATCCCATTCTCACGTACAGCTTAAGGACCAGGTATCGGTCCGGATAAATCAGAACGACACCACGGAATTGTTGCAAGTCTGGAATAGTTGGAATTCTACTGATCGGGAAGCTTTTACGGCAAAATATGGTCACATCACTTGCCTACTAAAGGTTACCGTTGATGCATCACTTGTCCGGGCTCTAATACAATTTTGGGATCCATTTTATCGATGCTTTTCTTTCGATAAGATGGATCTGGTTCCAACCATTGAAGAATACAACAGCCTCTTGGGTTGGTCCTCCGACTATCCAATCGAGACTTATCAACATGATAGAAGAACGGAGCCTCATCGAGCCCTAGCAAAATTATTGGATATGCCAGCTTCCAGTCTTCAAACCAAGTTTGCAACAAAAGGATCTCGAAAATTTATCAGTTGGATCGACTTAAAACAATTAAGCCACGTTCTCCCTCAGAAAAATCAACGACGCAAGCTTTTCGCCTTGGCGATATATGGCCTGGTAGTCTTCCCAAGAATCGTCGGATTCATTGAAGGAGACATCATTACACTATTTGAGCAAATCTGCAATGCTCAAATAAATCCGACCTCAGTAATATTATGTGAAACTATCAGGGCATTAAACTTTTGTCGCCAAAGAGGGGGCAAATTCATAGGATGTTCACATCTCCTCAACATTTGGATCAAAAGCCACCTTCCTTGTGAGAAGCAACATTTTGGAAATCGCTTTTCAAAGGACTTCATCCCAATCGAAGCCTTTTTGAAAAGTGAAACCATTCATCACGACAGCAAGGAAGCATGGGTTGATTATTTCAAGAACATCACCGAATTCCAAATTGAATGGAGAGCCCCCTGGTCTACCTCCACCCGCGTTGTCTACCGATGCGGCAATTGCCCGTGGGTTCCTCTCTTAGGTATATGGGGAGGAACAAGTTATGCCCCAGCTCAAGTACGAAAACAATTTGGGTCCATGCAATTTATACCCATGACGCATAATCTGAGTAAGTTGGAATTTTCACACGAAGATCCAAATTCAAATAAGCTCGCAATGGGTATTTCAGTTGCGTGGAAAAGAATTTTCATATTGAAGTCGGGGCCTATTATTTCTCCCACTGCTTATTATGAATGGAGAAATAACCGGAAGGAAGGAATAGTTCTATCTGAAGAGGTCATCAGAAAATTGGCGAAAAGAGAGTTGGAGAAAGAACTAGAGGAAGAAAAGGAGAAGAACAAGAGGATGCTCCTTGACATGCAACAGCTCGGTCACAAAACACAACTCCTCGAAGAGAAAGTTGAATACCAAAAACAAGTCATCTCCCAATTGGTTGATGAAACCGATCAAAAAGAGATGAGAGTCAGATACTGGGAAGATCAATACAGATTTTCTCAAGATCAATTGCAAACATTTTTGGTAGAAGTCAGAAAAGTTACAGAACAAGCCCAACTAATGGGCGAAGAAGCCAAGGAGTTAGAAGAACTGAGCTGTCCTACTCCATCAGTAAATGTTCAAAGAATGATGGAGTTCATATCTAAGGCCAGAAAGCAGTATTGTACTTTGGGTCGTTTCTTTTAAACAAACCTTTTGCTGAATGTAATTGAGAAATTCCATTATAGTTCTTCTTTCACCAAGTATTTACAATATTCATGCATGCATCCATCACATCAATCATACACACATAGAATCTAATAAAATAAATATTCCTTTAAAAGGGTAAAATTGGACCTCAACACCGATATTCAACTCGACTCCAAACAAGATTAATGGCAGAACAAGCCGAAGGACGTCTCATGGAGATGGAGTCCAAGATTGAAAGTATGTCAGAACAGATGAGACAATTGATGGAATTAATCAAAGGGAAAGCAACTCAAGTCCCCATCAAAGAAGTGCAAGATCCCACTTATCCCCCGGGATTCACCCCGCAACGAGTCTCAGTCCAAGAAAACCTGTTTCAAGAATCAGGACCGTCTGCTAGTGTTCACCTGAAACAAGACACTGTACAGGAAGAGAAGAAGACATTACCAAAAGAAGAAGCAGAATCTCAAAAACTCGAAACAATAGAAAAGCGACTGCGAGCCATTGAAGGAGGCACTATATTCGGATCTCTCTCGGTAGATGACCTCTGCTTAGTGCCAGATGTCGTAATCCCTTCAGATTTTAAGGTGCCAGATTTCGTGAAATACGATGGAACGAGTGATCCCATCACTCACATCACATTGTTCCTAAGGAGACTACAACCACTCACAAAAGATGAAAAGGTGTGGATCGCACTTTTTCAGGAAAGTCTCACAAAATCAGCATTACAGTGGTATCTAAGCCAAGGTCCAAGGAACATAAAAACTTGGAATGACCTTGCTCAGGCCTTCATCGGCAACTATAAACACGTTATGGACTTGGCTCCGGATCGCCAAACTCTCCAAAACATGGAGAAGAAAAAGCTAGAAACTTTCAAGGAATATGCGCAGCGGTGGAGGGACTTAGCTGCACAGGTTCAGCCACCCATGACAGAAAGAGAAATGGTCACTTTGTTTGTCCAGACACTGAAATACCCATATTATGACAAACTTATTGGCAATGCGGCAACTAACTTCTCTGACGTAGTAATGTCTGGAGAAAGGATCGAGCATGGTATCAGGACTGGGAAGATTACTGAATCCTTTAGCGATCCTATGAAAAGAGGAGGACCTTCCAGAAGAAAAGATGAAGAAATACAACAAATAGGAAGAGGAAGAGGGATTCCCTTCGTGGGCACTGTGGCCACCGGACCTCGCCTATCCTATTCTGCCAATAGGCCCAATTATTATCCTACCAATAGGCCCAATGATTACCCTCCCAATAGGCCCAATGATTATCTTCCCAATAGACCCAACAATTATCCTCCCAACAGACCTAATCAGTTACGGCCACCTGTTCCAACTCCTCCAGTACCTGCACCAAGACCAAGAGAAATCTTCGCACCAATTCCCATGACTTACACTGAGCTGTATCCAAAACTCATCGAAAGTCAACTTATTCGCCCAATCCCTACAAGGCCATTGGAACCCCCGTATCCAAGGTGGTATGACCCTAACATAAATTGCCCATATCATGATGGTACCGTGGGCCACGGACTGGAAAATTGCATAGCATTGAAGCGTATAGTCCAACAATTAATTGAGTCAAAGTGGTTGGACTTTTCCGATGAACCAAACGTCACTCATAATCCATTGCCTCCTCATCAAGCCAAACCAGTCAATATGATGGAAGAATACTGGCCGATGAAGAAAACAGTCAATGATATCATAACCCCTCTTAAGCATGTATATTCATGCCTTGTGAAAGAAGGGATTATCATAGGAAAGTCTTCTGGAAATAAAGAAGTCGAGGATGAGGAGTGGTGCAACTTTCATAACAGTAAGAGTCATTCTATCCAAGAATGCCCAGAATTCCGTAAAAGTCTACAAAGTCTTATGGACTCCTCCCAAATCATCGTTTTTATGTCAGATAAAGAGGATGACGTGAATGTGATAATTAAAGAACAAGAAGTCAATATCATGCCAAGACCACTAGTCATTCCAATATCAAAATCTGCTCTCAAGCCTTTAAGAATTCAAGTTCCAAAGCCATTCCCGTACAAATCAGACAAAACTGTTCCATGGAACTATGGCTATACTTCTAACATCACATCAACTCCGTTAGAAGTTGGGGGCATGACTAGAAGCGGTCGGTGTTATTCTCCCGAGCAAATGAACAAGCTCCAACAAGAGAAGAATGTTACGGATCCAGCAAATGGACCTATTAACACATCTAAAGAGCAAGAGATGCCTCGAGCAGTAACAGATGAACAAGCTACTGAGTTTCTCAAACTCATAAAGCAAAGTGAATACAGTATCGTGGAGCAGTTGAACCGTCTGCCAGCAAAGATCTCCATACTTTCATTACTCTTAAGTTCTGATGCCCATCGAGAAGCTCTTCTCAAAGTCCTGAATAAGGCTTATGTTGAACAAGATATCTCCGTGAACAACTTTGACCACCTTGTCAACAACATCACGGCACAAAATCTCATCACATTCACTGACGATGAGATACCAGCAGAAGGAAGGGGTCACTCTAAGGCTCTGCATATTTCGATTAAATACAAAGATCGGATTATGGCCAGAGTTCTTATCGACAATGGGTCAGCTCTAAATGTAATGCCACTCGAAACCTTACATAAGATTGGTTTAGACCCATCATACCTCAACAACAGTCATATTGTTGTTCGAGCATTTGACGGAACGAAGAGAGATGTTGTTGGAGAAATAGAGCTACCAATAGGGATTGGTCCCTGTCTTTTCCACATCACATTCCAAGTCATGGATATTTGTCCATCTTATACCTGCCTGCTGGGAAGACCATGGATCCATATGGCCGGAGCAATTCCTTCTTCATTACACCAAAAAATGAAATTCATTATTGAAGGAAAGATAATCACGGTCTTCGCTGAAGAAGACATCCTGCTATCAAGACCTGCGGATGCTCAATATGTCGAAGTCAATGAAAATATACCTGATTGCTCCTTCAGGTCTTTTGAGATTGTCAATGCTGCTTATGTCAGCGAATATGGAGAAGAACCCATTCCTAGCATCTCTAAAACAAGTCGCATGGTTGCCAAACTCATGATAAAAGGAGGATACTCACCGGGGTTAGGACTGGGACAAGATTTACAAGGAATCACAGAACCATTGAAAATCACCACAAATGAAGGGAAATACGGCCTAGGCTTCACACCGACAAGACATGATAAAATGAAGGCAATAGCTGAAAAGAGAGAAAAGAGGATTGCACGATTAACGGGGCATCCTCTCCAGGAAAGAAATCTGGATATCCCTGAAATCACCGAAACGTTCGTGAGTGGTGGTCTCATTCCAAAAAATGACAATGAAGGCAAGCTGACTATCAACATCAATAAGTCTTTTGAAAGTCTTTCTATTCAGGCAATCATCAGCGATTCACCTGAAGAGGAGGAGCTTGTTCAACCTTGTGGCCCACGGGATGTGCTGAACAATTGGGAGGCGATAGAACTGCCTGTTATAATCGAAAGCTTTCCAAAGTAATCTAATAGTAAAAACCTCCTAAAGAAAGGTTCAATCAATAGGGTGTAGTCTTTGTTTAAGTGAACCTTTTAGTTATTGCTTTTTATTCCAATAAAGTTGTGATTTATGCACATTGTAAATAAAGTACCAGTTTGCATCCATCTCATTCGTGCCATTTTTTTTTTTCTTCTCTTTCTTTTCTCTCTGGATAATGCAGACCCAAAACTCTCTTTGATGACAATGAAAGAATGAACTTTGATAATCCTGTAAACACTACCGACTCGGATGACGAAGATCTTCAAGTATCTCCTGAGCTATTAAAAATGATTGAGCGAGATGAAAAAGAAAGAGCAACAAGTCAAGAACCAACTGAGGTATTCAACCTGGGAGACAGTCAGGATGTAAAAGAAGTCAAGATTGGCACTTTATTCCCTCCTGAAGAAAAAGAAGAATTAGTCCATTTATTGAAAGAATATGTGGATGTGTTTGCTTGGTCATACCAAGATATGCCTGGCTTAAGCTCAGACATAGTACTACACAAAATACCCTTGAAACCTGGGGCGAAGCCTGTCAGACAAAAGTTACGAAGATTAAAGCCGGATCTAATCTTAAGAGTGAAAGATGAGATTCGAAAGCTGTGGGATGCAGGATTCCTTGGGGTCGCTGAATATACAGAATGGGTGGTTAACATTGTTCCAGTCGAAAAGAAAGAAAGCGGGAAACTAAGAGTTTGTCAGGACTACCGGCCATTGAACGAAGCCAGTCCTAAAGATAACTTCCCACTTCCTCACATTGATACGCTGGTGGATAATACCGCAGGAAACTCCTATTTTTCCTTCATGGATGGCTTCTCTGGATACAATCAAATCAAACTTGATCCAGATGATATGATAAAAACTGCCTTTATAACCCTTTGGGGTACCTTCTACTACAAGGTGATGCCTTTTGGGTTAAAGAATGCTGGTGCTACATATCAAAGAGCCATGGTTGCATTATTCCATGACATGATGCATAAAGAAATTGAAGTATATGTAGACGACATGATCGCCAAAACTTTCACTGCTAAGGGGCATCTAAAAGTGCTAAGAAAACTATTCGATAGACTTCGCAAATATCAACTGAAGTTGAATCCTGCCAAATGTATTTTTGGAGCCTCTTCAGGAAAGTTATTGGGTTTCATGGTCAGCAAGGATGGGATTCGAGTTGACCCGAGTAAAGTCAAAGCAATACAAGAAATGCAACCCCCGAAGACTCCAAAACAAGTAAGAAGTTTCCTGGGCAGAATCAACTTCATAGCAAGGTTCATTTCACAATTGACATCCAAGTGTGAACCTCTTTTCAAATCACTGAAGAAGAACAATCCGATCGAGTGGAATAACGAATGCCAAGAAGCATTCGAGAAAATCAAGCAATATCTATCAAATCCACCAGTCTTGGTACCACCCCGATCTGGAGAATCGTTGATTCTATATTTATCCATACAGGATTCTTCATTAGGATCCGTATTGGGTCAACGTGATGAGACAGGCAAGAAAGAGCACGCAATTTACTATTTGAGCAAGAAGCTTACCACATATGAAGCGAAATACTCAATAGTAGAAAAGTCCTGTTGTGCCCTTGCATGGGTAGCACACCGACTACGACACTACATGCTCAACAACACCACATTGCTAATCTCCAAGACTGATCCCATTAAGTACATTTTTGAGAAACCAGCTTTATCAGGCAGGATCGCAAAATGGCAAATGCTGTTGTCTGAATACGACATACAGTATGTCACCCAAAAGGCTGTAAAAGGGAGTGTGATTGCTGAATATCTGGCTGATAGAGCATTGGATGATTATGAGCCAATGAAAATGGAGTTTCCTGATGGAGATATAATGACGATAGAACAGGAAGTCTCTAAAGATGATGAAACATGGAAAATGGCATTCGATGGAGCATCTAATGCTTTGGGACAAGGGATTGGAGCCATACTCATCTCTCCAAGTGGAGAGCAATTCCCTCTTACAGCAAAAATTACATTTCCTTGTACCAACAATATAGTAGAGTATGAGGCATGTGCTATGGGACTCCAAATGGCACTGGAATTGAAAGTGCGAGATCTCCGAGTTTATGGGGATTCCGCATTAGTCATATATCAAATCAACGGAGAATGGGAGACAAGGGATTCAAAATTGATCCCTTACCAAAAGCTCATACTAGACTTGGCTCGAAAATTCAACAGTATAAGCTTCCATCATCTTCCAAGGGAAGATAATCAAATACCGGATGCTTTAGCTACTTTGGCTGTTATGTACAAGATCAGTGACCCCGAGCATACTCCTGTGTTCGAGATGAGAATAATAGATTCTCCAGCTTATTGCATGAGCATCGAAGAAGAATTGGATGGAAAGCCTTGGTATCACGATATCAAGAAATACCTCAAAGAAAGAGTATATCCACCAGAAGTATCAGAAAATGACAAGAAATTTCTACGAAGATTGTCAATGGGTTTTCTTTTAAACCTAGACATACTTTACAAGAAAACCCCAGACTCGATGCTACTTCGCTGTGTAGATACTCATGAAGCACGAAAGATCATGGAAGAAATTCATTCTGGAATATGTGGAGCACACACTAGTGGTCATACCATGGCAAGACAAATAATGAGGGCTGGTTACTATTGGCTCACATTGGAAAGTGATTGCGTCAATCACGTAAGAAAATGTCACAAATGCCAAATATATGCCAACAAGATCCAAGCTCCACCTGTTCCTCTTAATGTAACAGCAATACCTTGGCCTTTTGCCATGTGGGGAATCGATGTTATTGGAGCAATTACCCCTAAAGCTTCCAATGGTCACAAATTCATCCTAGTTGCAATTGACTACTTTACTAAATGGGTAGAAGCTGTGTCTTATGCAAGCGTAACTCAAAAGGTGGTATGCCGGTTCATTAAGAAAGAAATCATTTGTCGCTATGGACCGCCAGAGTGTATCATCTCAGACAATGCCACGAACCTGAATAATGCAATGATGCAGACTTTGTGCCAGCAATTCAAAATCAAGCATCTCAATTCAGCACCTTATCGACCGATGATGAATGGTGCAGTAGAAGCGGCCAATAAAAATATCAAGAGAATTGTTGAAAAGATGATCGTCACTTACAAGGACTGGCATGAGATGTTACCTTTTGCACTACATGCTTATAGAACTTCTACCCGTACTTCTACTGGAGCAACACCTTTTTCTCTGGTATACGGTATGGAGGCTGTATTGCCCATCGAAGTTGAAATTCCTTCATTAAGGGTACTAATGGATACTCAATTAGGAGAAGCAGAATGGGTCAAAGCTAGATACGAGCAATTAAATCTAATTGATGAAAGAAGAATGATAGCCCTCTGCCATGGGCAACTTTATCAAAGAAGGATGATTCGTGCTTACAACAAAAAGGTTCGCCCACGACAATTTCACGAAGGTGACATAGTGCTCAAGAAAATTTTACCCATGCAACATGATTCAAGAGGAAAATGGACACCAAATTATGACGGGCCATATGTCGTGAAGAAAGCATTTTCAGGAGGGGCACTAATTCTGACAGAAATGGATGGACGAGAATTACCGAAGCCAGTAAATTCGGATGCAGTAAAGAAATACTTTGCATAATGAAGAAATTTTCGAACAGAAGGGGAGAAGTGGATACAGGGTTACCAAAGTTTATTTGATCAAAGTTGTCAAAGAGAGCTTTCTTCCCTTACACTTTCATTATCTATCTGTACCCAAGATTTTCATATTCTTTTACCCATAAATAAAAGCCAATTCTCTTTAACTTACCTTAGATTCTCACGTTCAAAATGCTAAAGTCGCTTCTATCCAGTTCTTTTCCTTCAAATCTCACATTCCTACTAGCCTTAAGTGTGCAATAAATTGTGACTTTTGAAGGAAGAATAGTAATAATTAAAACTTAGAAAAAAACAAAGACCGTAGATTACTTTGATAAGCTTTGTGAATTAAAACAGGTAAGATTGAGATCCTGCTTTGCGAGCAGCACAGAACATAGGCTAACAAAGAAGAAGGAGTAACAAATCTTTGGGAGATAGCCTTGGTGGTAGCCTGAATGATCATTTCAGAAGTCTTAACATGTCTATATCAGCAGGAAAGAATCATGCTCACGAATATTTCAACAGGGACAATTATCCAGAGAAGCATAAAATATGAGGCGGGCATTAAAGAAAATTGAGGTCAAAATTCAAAAATAAGGCAAGGAAAGAGGATTTTTGAACAGAGTTGGGCTTTTGAGACAATGGACAACAGCTGGAAAGCATAAAGAGATTCAATAATAGTCCGAGAAGGAAATCACAAAGAAGATCCAGTAAAGTAAAGCAAAGACATGAAGAGCTAGATTAAAAAAAAAAAAAACATCAGTTACACATGCCTTGCATTCATGCATTTCACATCATGCATGCATGGCTTTTACATAACAGGGATCAAATGAAAAGCATGTCCGCAGCATGATTGCAGCAGTATAAGCTGAGATCTTAATGACATCAGCTCTTACTAATTGGACGCATAGCTAATACGCTGGACCCAGCCCCATCAGGAATCCAAGGATAAAGCATACAATATCGTCAAAAGCCTGGCAATTGAGGCTACACCTAAAAGAACAGAATTGATGCCAGCTTAGCAGCATCCAGGATGAGTGATAGCTATCGTCAAAGATAAGGCAGACATCAAGAAATATTGTCGTTGAAAATTCGTCAAAAGCGGACAATGGATTCAATAATCAAGGACTGAATCAACGTCAGCTGGATGGAATATCTATCACATCAAAATAAAGTAGGATTCACTTTTCCGGTTAAGCGGCGGATACGGTACTCCGTGACTCTCAAGTCGGTTCTCTCAGTTGCCCATAATAACTGATCATTTCCTCCCTCCTTTCTTTTACTTTCTCCTAGAAAATGGATCCTACTTTTTCTGCCTTGCGAAAATATTTTCCTTCTCTCCCAATGAACATCCTCAAAAAGATCTACCAAGTTCGCTGTGAACGATTAAGAGCTCTGATGCATAAAGGAATCCCTGAAGATGTGCGGTGGTTAATTGAAGCTAAGGTTCGTCTGGCAGGTGAAATCCCAGAGGCATTTGTGTCTCACATGCCTGGTGTAGGCAAAAGCTCTTATGCCAAAAAACGAAGAGCGAGGAGACTAGGCGTTTGTCATAAATGCGGACGCTGGACCTGTAATACTAAATGTCGTTCTTTAGGGATGATCTCTGATAATCGAGAAGATAAAATACGATTCATTAAGAATGGCCTGAGTAAGGACTCATTGGATGATCTCCAATTGACTCTTGAGACGCATTCTTGTGGATCTGTGCAACGTGAACTTCTCGATTTATGGAGCATTTTTCATGAAGAACGAGAACGATACAGTCCCGGGAATCTGACATTAAACGACCCTATTTGTCAGCTTGTAAGAAAACTGGATGGGAAGCAAATCCTCGACTCATAGAAGCCATTAATCCCGTTACTGGACGTAAAACCAGTGGGAGATGTGAGCCACAGTCACAATCACTGTACATACAATTTATCATATTTAAAATTTTCCATTTTTCTTTTAATAATGTATTTGCTCCCGTAAGTGTAATCGACACGTTATCCATTTCATCGCTATAAATGCATGTTCTTCCAGTCGGTTATCTAAGTTTCCTTCAATAACTGATTCATTTCCCTCTTCTCTCAAATTCTTCTCTCATCAATGGATTCTACTCTTTCTGCACTGCGAAAATACTTTCCTTCCTTTCCAATAAAAGTCCTTAAAAAGATCTACCTTGCTAGATGTGAAAGAATCAGAGTTTTTACACGCAAAGGCATTCCCGATAATGTGCAGTGGATAATTGAAGCTAAGGTCCGTCTGGCGGGTGAAGTTCCAGATGCATTTATGCCCCGCATGCCCGGTTTAGGTAAAAGCCGTTATGCCAAAAGGCGAAGAGCAAAGAGACTAGGCGTGTGTTATAAATGTGGGCGATGGAATTGTATTACTAAATGTCGCTCTTTAGGATACATCTCCATAAATCGTGAAGATAAAAGAAAATTCATTAAGAATGGCCTGCGTAAGGAATCTCTGGAAGATATCCGAGAGACTCTTGAAACGCATTCTTGTGGAAAAGTGCAAGGTGAAATTATCAGTTTATGGAGGACTTACCATAAAGAACGAAACCGTTACAGTCTTGGGAATGTGACTTTAAACGATCCTGTTTGTCAGTTTGTAAGAAAACTGGATGGGAAGCAAATCCCCGACTTATAGATGGCATTGAAGCCATTACTGGACATAAATCAGGGGAAGATGAGAGCCACGGTCATGATTCCTGTACATATAAGCTGTCATTTGTCTTTTCTTTTAATATACTTGTTCCTGTAAGCGTAATTAACACGTTATCCTTTCATCGCTATAAATGCGTGTTCTTCTTTCCGGTAAAGTAGCGGATGCAATACTCTCTGACTCTCAGTTTCCTACAATAACTGATTTCTTCATCTCTTCTCTCAAATTCTTCTTTTATCAATGGATTCTACTCTTTCCGCCATGCGAAAATACTTTCCTTCCATCCCAATAAATGTTCTTAAAATGATTTACCAAGCTAGATGTGAAAGGATTAGAGTCTTTATGCACAAAGGCATTCCTGACAATGTGCGGTGGCTAATTGAAGCTAAGGTTCGTTCAGCTGGTGAAGTTCCAGAAGCGTTCTTTCCCCGTATGCCCGGCTTTGGTAAAAGCGCTTATGCCAAAAAGCGAAGAGCAAAGAGGCTTGGTGTCTGTCATAAATGTGGACGATGGAATTGTAATACTAAATGTCGCTTTTTAGGATACATCTCCAGAAATCATGAAGATAAAAGAAAATTCATCAAGAATGGCCTGCGTAAGGAATCTTTGGATGATATCCTATTAACTTTTGAAACACATTCTTGTGAAATAGTGCAATAGGAAATTATGGATTTATGGTGGACTTTCCGTAAAGAACAGGATCGTTACAGTCTTGGAAATCTAACTTTTAATGACCCTGTTTGCCAGTTTGTGAGAAAACTGGATGGGAAGCAAATCCCCGACTTATAGAAGGCATTGAAGCCGTTACTAGACATAAATCAGTGGAAGATGAGAGCCACAGTCATGATTGCTGTACATATAAGCTGTCATTTGTCTTTTCTTTTGACAATAATGTACTTACTTCTGTAAGTGTAATAAACGCATTATCCCTTTCATCACTATAAATATGTGTTAGTTATGTTCGTTTCCTACAATCACTAATTTCTTTCTTTGCCTCCTTCATCAATGGAGTCTTCTCTTTCCGCCCTACGAAAGTATTTTCCTTCCTTCCCAATAAATGTTCTTAAAAAGATTTATCAAGCCAGATGTGAACGATTCAGAGTATTTATGCACAAAGGCATTCCTGATAATGTGCGGTGGCTAATTGAAGCTAAGGTTCGTTCAGCTGGTGAAGTTCCAGAAGCGTTCTTTCCCCGTATGCCCGGCTTTGGTAAAAGCGCTTATGCCAAAAAAAGAAGAGCAAAGAGGCTAGGCGTTTGTCATAATTGTGGATGGTGGATTTGCGGCAATAAATGTCGTTCTCCAGGAGTTATCACCAGGAATCGTAATGATAGAATAAGATTCATTAAGAATGGCTTGCGTAAGGAATCTCTAGAAGATATTCGAGAGGTTCTTGAAGCACATTCTTGCGGAATAGTGCAATTTGAGGTTGTTGGATTATGGATAATTTTCCAAAAAGAACGAGATCGTTACAGTCTTGGGAATCTGACCCTAAACGACCCTGTTTGCCAGTTTGTGAGAAAGCTAGATGAGATGCAAATCACCGATTCATAGAAAGCATTAAAGCCATTACTGGACGCAAAGCCAGTGGAAGACGAGGATCAAAGTCACGATTACTGTACATGCTAGCTGTCGCTTTTGAAATTTTCCTCCCTTTTTGGTAATAATGTATTCACTCCTGACGTGAACCAAAGTCACGATTACTGTACATGCTAGCTGTCGCTTTTGAAATTATCCTCCCAATAATGTACCCACTCCTGACATGAGATACAGTTATGATTACTGTATATAGTTGCCACTTTTGAAATTTTCCTTCTCTTCCAACAATCACGTACCTACTCCTGACGTAAGCTACAGTAGTGACTACTGTACATGCTAGCAGCTATTTTGAAAATTTTCCTCCTCTTTTAACGATAGTGTACCCATACCTGACCAGAGTCATACTCGTGACTACTGTGAATAGCTGGCAATAATGTATCCATTCTTGAAAATAAAATTATTGCCTTATCTCTTCATCTCTATAAATATATCCTCTTTTCTCACAAGGGTAAGAATAGGAATGGAGAAAACCCCAACTCGTAAATCCCGAAGTATTTGTGTATTTTCTGGGGCTTTTCCTGGAAAAGATGAAGAGTATTTAAAGGCAGCCAACCATTTGGGTAGAGTATTAGCTGAGCGAAAAATACATTTAGTTTATGGAGGAGGTAGTGTCGGATTAATGGGAGGTGTAGCATCAGCAGCATCTCTAGGAGGAAGTTAAGTTCTGGGCATTATCCCTGGACCTCTGAAATTTATTTCTGGGGGCACGATTGGAGAAGAATTAGTGGTTAAAAATTTGCAAGAGCGTGTGTTACAAATGCTTTTAAATGCTGATGCTTTTATCGCTCTACCAGGTGGTTTTGGCACATTGGGAGAAGTCTTTCAAATTGCTTCCATGGCCCAACTTAATTTGCATAAGAAACCCATTGGGCTTTTAAATGTTAACAATTTCTTTACAGGTCTGATAGCTTTTATGGATTATGCTATGCAGAAAAATTTCATATCAAGAGTGGCACGGCGAATCATAATATCCGCAACAACTGCTGAAGAATTGCTAGATAAAATACAAGCTTTTGTTCCTGAATCAGATCCAGCAATGATTCAGATAGACTGGACACGACAGTCTTTCCCGACCAGTTCACTCCCATAATGGTCCTCTACTCACCCTGTTAAAGTATTGTGGAAGAAAGAAGTGATCTGATCCGTTTTTCTTGTCCTTTAGTTTTATTATCAGCATTTTCTTTCGCGTTTCAGTTTTTCTTTTCAGGGAATTTCTTTTTTTATATATAAGATAGTTTCGTCCATGCTGATATTAAAACCATAGGGCAATGCCTTTAGGTTGGAATGGCTGAGTAAAGAGTAATTTTTGTTACTCTTGAGACGCATCCTATTAGGTCTACTGGGTATAACATTTTGGGGTAGTTAAGCTTTAACCTTATTCGGATGACATATCTCACAAGGGAATCTATATTTACTGAAGAAAATATTAGATGAACCTTGAATATTGATTCCAAACATCCGTTCCCTTTACATAATTTGTCAGTGTTATTGTCATCATCAAGATTCACTCGTTTTATCGAAGCCTAATTCTTTGCGCTCGCCTATTATGAAAATTCACACTTTCGAAGAAAATTATTCCAATTTCAATTGCTTTCATATAAATTTCGCTCGAGGTCATAAGGAAAGCTCCTTAGCCTCAAAATCAATTTTCATCATCGGGGTTTTAAGGATGGAACCTTTGCCTCGAAAACAATCAATTTTCATCATCGGGATTTTAAGGATGGAATCTTTGTCTCGAAATTAATCAATTTTCATCGTCGGGATTTTTAGGATGGAACCTTTGTCTCGAAATTAATCAATTTTCATCATCGGGGTTTTAAGGATGGAACCTTTGCCTCGAAAACAATCAATTTTCATCGGGGTTTTAAGGATGGAACCTTTGCCTCGAAGAACAATCAATTTTCATCATCGGGGTTTTAAGGATGGAACCTTTGCCTCGAAAACAATCAATTTTCATCGGGGTTTTAAGGATGGAACCTTTGCCTCGAAGAACAATCAATTTTCATCATCGGGGTTTTAAGGATGGAACCTTTGCCTCGAAGAACAATCAATTTTCATCGTCGGGGTTTTAAGGATGGAACATTTGCCTCGAAAATAATCAATTTTCATCATCGGGGTTTTAAGGATGGAACCTTTGCCTCGACATCAATCAATCAATTCGAGGTTTTAAGGATGGAACCTTTGCCTCGAAAACAATCAATCAATCCGGGGTTTTAAGGATGGAACCTTTGCCTCGAGATCAATTATCAATCCGAGGTTTTAAGGATGGAACCTTTGCCTCGAGATCAATTAATCAATCCGAGGTTTTAAGGATGGAACCTTTGCCTCGAGATCAATCAATCATTCAGTCCATCTTACAACGATAGAACCTTTCCTATCGTTAGAGGTTCTAAGGAACTTTCCTTAAACCTCAAACAAACAATCAATCATTCAGTCCATCTTACAACGATAGAACATTTCCTATCGTTAGAGGTTCTAAGGACCTTTCCTTAACCTCAAACAAACAATCAATCATTCAGTCCATCTTACAACGATAGAACCTTTCCTATCGTTAGAGGTTCTAAGGACCTTTCCTTAACCTCAAACAAACAATCAATCATTCAGTCCATCTTACAACGATAGAACCTTCCCTATCGTTAGAGGTTCTAAGGACCTTTCCTTAACCTCAAACAAACAATCAATCATTCAGTCCATCTTACAACGATAGAACCTTTCCTATCGTTAGAGGTTCTAAGGACCTTTCCTTAACCTCAAACAGACAATCAATCATTCAGTCCATCTTACAACGATAGAACATTTCCTATCGTTAGAGGTTCTAAGGACCTTTCCTTAACCTCAAACAAACAATCAATCATTCAGTCCATCTTACAACGATAGAACCTTTCCTATCGTTAGAGGTTCTAAGGACCTTTCCTTAAACCTCAACCAAACAATCAATCATTCAGTCCATCTTACAACGATAGAACCTTTCCTATCGTTAGAGGTTCTAAGGACCTTTCCTTAAACCTCAAACAAACAATCAATCATTCAGTCCATCTTACAACGATAGAACCTTTCCTATCGTTAGAGGTTCTAAGGACCTTTCCTTAAACCTCAAACAAACAATCAATCATTCAGTCCATCTTACAACGATAGAACCTTTCCTATCGTTAGAGGTTCTAAGGACCTTTCCTTAACCTCAAACAAACAATCAATCATTCAGTCCATCTTACAACGATAGAACATTTCCTATCGTTAGAGGTTCTAAGGACCTTTCCTTAACCTCAAACAAACAATCAATCATTCAGTCCATCTTACAACGATAGAACCTTTCCTATCGTTAGAGGTTCTAAGGACCTTTCCTTAAACCTCAACCAAACAATCAATCATTCAGTCCATCTTACAACGATAGAACCTTTCCTATCGTTAGAGGTTCTAAGGACCTTTCCTTAAACCTCAACCAAACAATCAATCATTCAGTCCATCTTACAACGATAGAACATTTCCTATCGTTAGAGGTTCTAAGGACCTTTCCTTAAACCTCAAACAAACAATCAATCATTCAGTCCATCTTACAACGATAGAACCTTTCCTATCGTTAGAGGTTCTAAGGACCTTTCCTTAAACCTCAAACAAACAATCAATCATTCAGTCCATCTTACAACGATAGAACCTTTCCTATCGTTAGAGGTTCTAAGGACCTTTCCTTAACCTCAAACAAACAATCAATCATTCAGTCCATCTTACAACGATAGAACATTTCCTATCGTTAGAGGTTCTAAGGACCTTTCCTTAACCTCAAACAAACAATCAATCATTCAGTCCATCTTACAACGATAGAACCTTTCCTATCGTTAGAGGTTCTAAGGACCTTTCCTTAAACCTCAACCAAACAATCAATCATTCAGTCCATCTTACAACGATAGAACATTTCCTATCGTTAGAGGTTCTAAGGACCTTTCCTTAACCTCAAACAAACAATCAATCATTCAGTCCATCTTACAACGATAGAACCTTTCCTATCGTTAGAGGTTCTAAGGACCTTTCCTTAACCTCAAACAAACAATCAATCATTCAGTCCATCTTACAACGATAGAACCTTCCCTATCGTTAGAGGTTCTAAGGACCTTTCCTTAACCTCAAACAAACAATCAATCATTCAGTCCATCTTACAACGATAGAACCTTTCCTATCGTTAGAGGTTCTAAGGACCTTTCCTTAACCTCAAACAGACAATCAATCATTCAGTCCATCTTACAACGATAGAACATTTCCTATCGTTAGAGGTTCTAAGGACCTTTCCTTAACCTCAAACAAACAATCAATCATTCAGTCCATCTTACAACGATAGAACCTTTCCTATCGTTAGAGGTTCTAAGGACCTTTCCTTAAACCTCAACCAAACAATCAATCATTCAGTCCATCTTACAACGATAGAACATTTCCTATCGTTAGAGGTTCTAAGGACCTTTCCTTAAACCTCAAACAAACAATCAATCATTCAGTCCATCTTACAACGATAGAACCTTTCCTATCGTTAGAGGTTCCAAGGACCTTTCCTTAAACCTCAAACAAACAATCAATCATTCAGTCCATCTTACAACGATAGAACCTTTCCTATCGTTAGAGGTTCTAAGGACCTTTCCTTAAACCTCAAACAAACAATCAATCATTCAGTCCATCTTACAACGATAGAACCTTTCCTATCGTTAGAGGTTCTAAGGACCTTTCCTTAAACCTCAGAGTTTAGGCGGCGAGAAGGTTTTCAATGCCTAGCTAAGCTGGACGAAATTTGGTAACTAACTTTGCATACATCATGTCCCATGAAGCATGCAAAGGGGGGCAGCTGTTGACACCCAATTTCGTCCGGCCATTAAAAATTAAATAAAAAAAATGTATTATTATTATTATTGTTATTATTATTACTAATTTTTTTTTAGTTTAAAATATATATATATTTTTTTTGTTTTGTTTTGTGAAGATTTGATATATGTGTGTATATGTGTATGTTTGAAAGAAAAAAAGAAAACTCCATAAAAATGACAAAATTTAAAAGTTTGAGGTAAAAATGACAAAATTAAGAAGTTTCAGGCAAAATTGACAAATTCTGAAAGTTCCAGGAGCATTTGGCAGTTTGTCACATAAAATTTTGAGCCTGCCGACGTTTTTGGCTCAAATTGACAGAAAACGACAAAATTGTCAAAATCAGAAGCTTCAGGAACTTATCCAGAGGCTGAGAGACGTAAAGGACTAAAATTGTCATTTTACCAATTTAAGAGATAAGTTTGAAATTTTTTATTAATTTATCCATCAACAGTTCAGCTAAACTTCCTCTATAAATAGCCCCCCAAATTTTGTGCTGAACACAGAAAAAAATAGAGAGAAAGATTAGAGCTCCGTTTTAGAAAAAGAGAAAATCTCAGCCTTATCCCTAGCCTCTCCTCCCTATACCCAGAAAGTCCCAAAATTTCTTTTTCTTAGGTTTTAGCCATCTTCTTCCTATTTCCGCTCTCTCTCTCTCCTTCGCTGTTTGCTGCCGCCACCCCATCCCGTTGCCATCGCACCAGTCTGCCGTCACCTCCTGCCACCGCCGCACGCCTTCGTCCCGTCCCCTCCTGCCACCGCCGCACGCCGCCGTCCAGCCCCTTTTTCACTCCCGCCTTGCCCCTCCCGTTCCGTCGCACGCGTCACCGCCGCCGCTCCTCGCCGTCACGCCGGAAGGCCCCCACGCCGTCGCGCCTCACCCCTGCTCCCCTGCACGCCGTCGTGCCCAGCCCCGTCCACCGTCGCATAGCCGTTTCACCCCCCCCGCGTCCTCGTCGTCCCCGTTTCAGGAAATTCAAAATTCTAATTGTTAGGGTAAAACTCTGTTTTCATCCTTCATCTTTTTATTTTCTTTCAATTTGGTTACTAACCTTTTCATTTGTCTCTGCAGAAAGCTTTACTAACTTTTTGTTCATATATTCATTATTTATTGTTGTTATTATTACTAACCTTTATTATTATTGTTGTTACTATTATTAACTCACTAACTTACTAACTTTGCTAACTTTTATTATTATTGTTGTTATTATTGTTAACAATTAACTCAACTAACATTACTAACTTTTATTTTTATTGATACTAACAACTAACTTACTAACTTTGCTAACTTTTATTATTATTGTTGTTATTATTGTTAACAATTAACTCAACTAACATTACTAACTTTTATTATTATTGTTACTAACAACTAAACTTTATTAACTTTGCTAATTTTTATTATTGTTGTTATTATTATTGCGTTATTAAAGTGGATGGCCAAAAAGCCCCACTTTATTATTATTAATTGTCCTTTTTTTTAGGTGGTTAAATTTATTTCACTTTTTAATTATAATAAAAAAATAATAACTAACTAAAAGAAGATTCTTTTATGTGAATAATTAAATTTATTCTATTTATTTTTAAGGCAAATAAAAATCATTCTTAAAAGCCAACTATCTTTTATTATTTTGAAACACATGTTTTTTTTTATTATTTCTTCAAAAAAAAAACAAAAAGTTAATCTTTTATTCCTTTACTATAATTATTAAATAAATATAATTAAATAATTCCAAAAATACAAATCATTTCTTTTTAAATATATCTTTAAAAGTAATAATAATTAAAGTTTAATAAAACAATAATAAAATCCAATAAAATTATGATTTAATTAATAATTAATTAAATAATTAAAATAAAAATTAAACTCCATGACCAAATGATCCGCCAGGATCCATGGCTTGGAAATATTTTTTTTAAATAAAATATATTAATAAATTTTCCTTTATTATTAAGAAATAAAAACTTTGGACTAATATTTTTACTTATCTCTTTATCCAGCAATATATTAATTATTTATTAAAAGAATAAAATATAACTTTTTTTAGTTTTCTTTATTAAAAAGAATAAAAAGAGTAAATTTTGGGTTAATATTTTTCAGTAATATTTTATTTATTTCTTTTAAAATATAACTTTTTTTTAGTTTTCTTTATTAATAAAAAGAATAAAAAGAGTAAATTTTGAGTTAATATTTTTCAATAATATTTTATTTATTTATTTTAAAATATAATTTTTTTAGTTTTCTTTATTAATAAAAAGAATGAAAAGAATAAAAATTTTGGGTTAATATTTTATTCAGTAATATTTTACTTATTAAAAGATATAACTTTTTGTTTCCTTTATAAAAATCTTAATCAAATAATTTCAAAATAATACAAAATAAAACAAAAATAATTGAATTTTCTCTTAAATATTTTTGACTTATTGATTAGATATATTTTCAGAAATATAAATTAAAATTAAAAAAAAAATCTTTCATCAAACAAAGAAGAATATAAAAATAAAAATATCAAGACTTTTGTTTTAAAATACATATAAGTTTTCGGTTAAATAATCTTTTATTCCAAAATAAATTAAATAAATATCAAAACTTTTCTTCTTTTGTTTAAAATTTTTGGTTCTCTTAATAAAAAAAATAATAAAAAAATAATAAAAAAAATAATAAAAAATAATAAAAAAAAATAAAAATTTTTAGTTCATGGTATATTGGCTGGAAACTGTCTCGTGCCCGCTTTTGAGCTGCTTCACCTGGTGAAGAGGGTCTGGCTGAGTAACAACGCCCCGTACCATGATCAAAATTTTTATTTTTAAACTCTTTAATTCTTTTAAATTAACTTCTTATTAAATAAAAATTAATTATTATTTTTTTTAATTCTTTTATAAATTGAGTAATCCTTTAAAATAATAAATATCTTTCATTAAACAAGAAAAACAAAAAAAGTAAACAAGAAAAAAAAGAAAGATAAGAAAAATAAAAGAAAGATAAGAAACAAAAATAAAAGAAAGATAAGAAAGAAAAGGAAGATAAAAAAAATATAAAAGAAAAGATAAGATAAGAAAAGAAAGAAAGAAAAGACAAGAAAAATAAAAGAAAGATAAGAAAGAAAAATAAAAGAAAGATAAGATAAAGAAAAAAAGGAAATATAAGAAAAAGAAAAGAAAGATAAAAGAAAGAAAAAGAAAAAGCAAAGAAAGAAAGAAAAGAATAAAAAAGAAAGAAAAGAAAAGAAATTAAAAGAAATTAAAAAAAAGAAGTAAAAATAAGTAAAAAAAGAAGAAAAAGAAAGAAAGTAAAAAAAGAAGTAAAAAATATAAAGATAAATTTTTTAGTTAGTATTAAAAATCATTCATAAACAAAAAGAATTACCATTTAAAAATTAATTTCATAATAATAAGAATTAAATAATTACGATAAATCAATTTCCATATCCGGATGATCCGGTAGGATCTACGGTTTGGAAAATATCAAACTTTTTAAAATAAACAAATTAAATAAACAGATAAAAATCCATATTTTTACAATATGGATAAAATTGTTTAAAATTTCACCAAATTCCGTGTCCAAATGACTCGGCAGAGTCCATGGTTCGGAATCAAAATCTTCCGTGTCCAAATGACTCGGCAGAGTCCATGGTTCGGAAGTATAAAATTCTATACAAATTAATTTCCAAAAATCCGCATTCAACTAATTCAGTTAAAATTTCTAGTTTGAAAATTAACTGAATTTTTTTTAAGCAAAGTAAAACAAAATTAAAATCAACTAAGGTGCCAATTTTGGGCGCTATAACAATATTGTTTTAGCGTAACCGTACTCCCGATCCCCGAACTCTCGCAGACCATATTTTAAGGTATCCAATCGACCTGAGCGAAAACCGATTGGTGGCGACTCCAGAAAACCCGACGTTGCCACAGAAGCCTAGGCCGTATTTCCCTTCATTTGTGGTGATTTTCAATGGTTCTGTGATTCCTTGTAAATCTTGTCCCAGTCCTAACCCCGGTGAGTATCCTCCTTTTATCATGAGTTTGGCAACCATGCGACTTGTTTTAGAGATGCTAGGAATGGGTTCTTCTCCATATTCGCTGACATAAGCAGCATTGACAATCTCAAAAGACCTGAAGGAGCAATCAGGTATATTTTCATTGACTTCGACATATTGAGCATCCGCAGGTCTTGATAGCAGGATGTCTTCTTCAGCGAAGACCGTGATTATCTTTCCTTCAATAATGAATTTCATTTTCTGGTGTAATGAAGAAGGAATTGCTCCGGCCATATGGATCCATGGTCTTCCCAGCAGGCAGGTATAAGATGGACAAATATCCATGACTTGGAATGTGATGTGGAAAAGACAGGGACCAATCCCTATTGGTAGCTCTATTTCTCCAACAACATCTCTCTTCGTTCCGTCAAATGCTCGAACAACAATATGACTGTTGTTGAGGTATGATGGGTCTAAACCAATCTTATGTAAGGTTTCGAGTGGCATTACATTTAGAGCTGACCCATTGTCGATAAGAACTCTGGCCATAATCCGATCTTTGTATTTAATCGAAATATGCAGAGCCTTAGAGTGACCCCTTCCTTCTGCTGGTATCTCATCGTCAGTGAATGTGATGAGATTTTGTGCCGTGATGTTGTTGACAAGGTGGTCAAAGTTGTTCACGGAGATATCTTGTTCAACATAAGCCTTATTCAGGACTTTGAGAAGAGCTTCTCGATGGGCATCAGAACTTAAGAGTAATGAAAGTATGGAGATCTTTGCTGGCAGACGGTTCAACTGCTCCACGATACTGTATTCACTTTGCTTTATGAGTTTGAGAAACTCAGTAGCTTGTTCATCTGTTACTGCTCGAGGCATCTCTTGCTCTTTAGATGTGTTAATAGGTCCATTTGCTGGATCCGTAACATTCTTCTCTTGTTGGAGCTTGTTCATTTGCTCGGGAGAATAACACCGACCGCTTCTAGTCATGCCCCCAACTTCTAACGGAGTTGATGTGATGTTAGAAGTATAGCCATAGTTCCATGGAACAGTTTTGTCTGATTTGTACGGGAATGGCTTTGGAACTTGAATTCTTAAAGGCTTGAGAGCAGATTTTGATATTGGAATGACTAGTGGTCTTGGCATGATATTGACTTCTTGTTCTTTAATTATCACATTCACGTCATCCTCTTTATCTGACATAAAAACGATGATTTGGGAGGAGTCCATAAGACTTTGTAGACTTTTACGGAATTCTGGGCATTCTTGGATAGAATGACTTTTACTGTTATGAAAGTTGCACCACTCCTCATCCTCGACTTCTTTATTTCCAGAAGACTTTCCTATGATAATCCCTTCTTTCACAAGGCATGAATATACATGCTTAAGAGGGGTTATGATATCATTGACTGTTTTCTTCATCGGCCAGTATTCTTCCATCATATTGACTGGTTTGGCTTGATGAGGAGGCAATGGATTATGAGTGACGTTTGGTTCATCGGAAAAGTCCAACCACTTTAACTCAATTAATTGTTGGACTATACGCTTCAATGCTATGCAATTTTCCAGTCCGTGGCCCACGGTACCATCATGATATGGGCAATTTATGTTAGGGTCATACCACCTTGGATACGGGGGTTCCAATGGCCTTGTAGGGATTGGGCGAATAAGTTGACTTTCGATGAGTTTTGGATACAGCTCAGTGTAAGTCATGGGAATTGGTGCGAAGATTTCTCTTGGTCTTGGTGCAGGTACTGGAGGAGTTGGAACAGGTGGCCGTAACTGATTAGGTCTGTTGGGAGGATAATTGTTGGGTCTATTGGGAAGATAATCATTGGGCCTATTGAGAGGATAATCATTGGGCCTATTGGTAGGATAATAATTGGGCCTATTGGCAGAATAGGATAGGCGAGGTCCGGTGGCCACAGTGCCCACGAAGGGAATCCCTCTTCCTCTTCCTATTTGTTGTATTTCTTCATCTTTTCTTCTGGAAGGTCCTCCTCTTTTCATAGGATCGCTAAAGGATTCAGTAATCTTCCCAGTCCTGATACCATGCTCGATCCTTTCTCCAGACATTACTACGTCGGAGAAGTTAGTTGCCGCATTGCCAATAAGTTTGTCATAATATGGGTATTTCAGTGTCTGGACAAACAAAGTGACCATTTCTCTTTCTGTCATGGGTGGCTGAACCTGTGCAGCTAAGTCCCTCCACCGCTGCGCATATTCCTTGAAAGTTTCTAGCTTTTTCTTCTCCATGTTTTGGAGAGTTTGGCGATCCGGAGCCAAGTCCATAACGTGTTTATAGTTGCCGATGAAGGCCTGAGCAAGGTCATTCCAAGTTTTTATGTTCCTTGGACCTTGGCTTAGATACCACTGTAATGCTGATTTTGTGAGACTTTCCTGAAAAAGTGCGATCCACACTTTTTCATCTTTTGTGAGTGGTTGTAGTCTCCTTAGGAACAATGTGATGTGAGTGATGGGATCACTCGTTCCATCGTATTTCACGAAATCTGGCACCTTAAAATCTGAAGGGATTACGACATCTGGCACTAAGCAGAGGTCATCTACCGAGAGAGATCCGAATATAGTGCCTCCTTCAATGGCTCGCAGTCGCTTTTCTATTGTTTCGAGTTTTTGAGATTCTGCTTCTTCTTTTGGTAATGTCTTCTTCTCTTCCTGTACAGTGTCTTGTTTCAGGTGAACACTAGCAGACGGTCCTGATTCTTGAAACAGGTTTTCTTGGACTGAGACTCGTTGCGGGGTGAATCCCGGGGGATAAGTGGGATCTTGCACTTCTTTGATGGGGACTTGAGTTGCTTTCCCTTTGATTAATTCCATCAATTGTCTCATCTGTTCTGACATACTTTCAATCTTGGACTCCATCTCCATGAGACGTCCTTCGGCTTGTTCTGCCATTAATCTTGTTTGGAGTCGAGTTGAATATCGGTGTTGAGGTCCAATTTTACCCTTTTAACGGAATATTTATTTTATTAGATTCTATGTGTGTATGAGTGATGTGATGGATGCATGTATGAATATTGTAAATACTTGGTGAAAGAAGAACTATAATGGAATTTCTCAATTACATTCAGCAAAAGGTTTGTTTAAAAGAAACGACCCAAAGTACAATACTGCTTTCTGGCCTTAGATATGAACTCCATCATTCTTTGAACATTTACTGATGGAGTAGGACAGCTCAGTTCTTCTAACTCCTTGTCTTCTTCGCCCATTAGTTGGGCTTGTTCTGTAACTTTTCTGACTTCTACCAAAAATGTTTGCAATTGATCTTGAGAAAATCTGTATTGATCTTCCCAGTATCTGACTCTCATCTCTTTTTGATCGGTTTCATCAACCAATTGGGAGATGACTTGTTTTTGGTATTCAACTTTCTCTTCGAGGAGTTGTGTTTTGTGACCGAGCTGTTGCATGTCAAGGAGCATCCTCTTGTTCTTCTCCTTTTCTTCCTCTAGTTCTTTCTCCAACTCTCTTTTCGCCAATTTTCTGATGACCTCTTCAGATAGAACTATTCCTTCCTTCCGGTTATTTCTCCATTCATAATAAGCAGTGGGAGAAATAATAGGCCCCGACTTCAATATGAAAATTCTTTTCCACGCAACTGAAATACCCATTGCGAGCTTATTTGAATTTGGATCTTCGTGTGAAAATTCCAACTTACTCAGATTATGCGTCATGGGTATAAATTGCATGGACCCAAATTGTTTTCGTACTTGAGCTGGGGCATAACTTGTTCCTCCCCATATACCTAAGAGAGGAACCCACGGGCAATTGCCGCATCGGTAGACAACGCGGGTGGAGGTAGACCAGGGGGCTCTCCATTCAATTTGGAATTCGGTGATGTTCTTGAAATAATCAACCCATGCTTCCTTGCTGTCGTGATGAATGGTTTCACTTTTCAAAAAGGCTTCGATTGGGATGAAGTCCTTTGAAAAGCGATTTCCAAAATGTTGCTTCTCACAAGGAAGGTGGCTTTTGATCCAAATGTTGAGGAGATGTGAACATCCTATGAATTTGCCCCCTCTTTGGCGACAAAAGTTTAATGCCCTGATAGTTTCACATAATATTACTGAGGTCGGATTTATTTGAGCATTGCAGATTTGCTCAAATAGTGTAATGATGTCTCCTTCAATGAATCCGACAATTCTTGGGAAGACTACCAGGCCATATATCGCCAAGGCGAAAAGCTTGCGTCGTTGATTTTTCTGAGGGAGAACGTGACTTAATTGTTTTAAGTCGATCCAACTGATAAATTTTCGAGATCCTTTTGTTGCAAACTTGGTTTGAAGACTGGAAGCTGGCATATCCAATAATTTTGCTAGGGCTCGATGAGGCTCCGTTCTTCTATCATGTTGATAAGTCTCGATTGGATAGTCGGAGGACCAACCCAAGAGGCTGTTGTATTCTTCAATGGTTGGAACCAGATCCATCTTATCGAAAGAAAAGCATCGATAAAATGGATCCCAAAATTGTATTAGAGCCCGGACAAGTGATGCATCAACGGTAACCTTTAGTAGGCAAGTGATGTGACCATATTTTGCCGTAAAAGCTTCCCGATCAGCAGAATTCCAACTATTCCAGACTTGCAATAATTCCGTGGTGTCGTTCTGATTTATCCGAACCGATACCTGGTCCTTAAGCTGTACGTGAGAATGGGATGTCAGAGCATCTCCGTGAAGCTTTTGAGCCGTTTCGGAATATTCCATAGCTTCAGGCTGAGTTTCGATTACCGTGTCATTCCATGATCCAGTAACAGCCGTGGGAAGATAATCGAGAATATCCATGATAATAGTTCTTTCACCAAATACTTATCTTTAATGATGAAATGTATATGCCGGAAAAATAAGGAAAAATAGAGTTAGTAAAAAAAATAACACATAGGATCATACAAACATATAGATAAAACAAAACCTATGGAAATGGGAACCGAGGTATGGGAAATTCTTAATGGCTGGTTCTAAGGTGGAGTAAGGAATTCTACATGCAGAAGGTGGTTTATCAAAAAGGCAAGGGATAGTTCCCGAATCCCGTCACTGAATCATAGTGACGGCCCGATTCCTTACCCTCTAGGGTTTATGTAAGGAATGGATTAATTCGAGTCGTAGCTTTTCGTGGGCCCATGCAGAGACTAACCGTCTCAGAAGGCAATACACTACTTTGCTACTTTGAAACCGGTGAAGGCTTGGAGACCGTGGCCTCACAAGGACAGCAACACCAATTCCGCTTAGAAAGAATCGTGTTTGATTTAAGGAAGCTCGGGTATAGAGCTTCATTTTGTGAATGCATTATGCATGTTTACTTAAGTAAATATAATATATAAATCCAAATAATAGTAAAGCAAAGTAAATAAAAACAAATCAACTTTAGGCTCGACTCACTAACGTCGACTCCCCAGCGGAGTCGCCAGGCTGTGGCAACGTGCGGGTTTTCTGGAGTCGCCACCAATCAGTTTACTTAGGTCGATTGGTCACCTAAAATATGGTCTGCGAGAGTTCGGGGGTTCGGGAGTACGGTTACGTTGAAACAACTTTGTTAAAACGCCCAAAAATTGGCACCTTAGTTGATTTTAATTTTGTTTTACTTTGCTTTTAAAAAAATTTCAGTTAATTTAGATATTTTAACTGAATTAGTCGAAAATGTGGATTTTTGGTAATTAAGTTGGATAAAATTTGATACTTCCGAACCATGGACTCTGCCGAGTCATTTGGACACGGAAGATTTTTGATTCCGAACCATGGACTCTGCCGAGTCATTTGGACACGGAATTTGGTGAAATTTTAAACAATTTTATCCATATTGTAAAAATATGGATTTTTATCTTTGTATTTAATTTATTTATTTTAAAAAAATTGATATTTTCCAAACCGTAGATCCTGCCGGATCATCCGGATATGGAAATTGATTTACTTAATCGTAATTATTTAATTCCTGAAATTAATTTTTTAAAAGGTAATGATTTTTAATACTAACTAAAAATTTGTCTTTATATTTTTACTTCTTTTTTTTTTCTTTCTTTTCTTTTCTTTTTTTTTTTTTTTATCTTTTATCTTATTTTTCTTATCTTCTTTTTTTTTTATTTCTTTTTTTATCTTTCTTTTATTTCTTTTTTTTTATCTTTCTTTTATTTTTATCTGATTTTTTTCTTAATTTATAAAAGAATTCAAAAGCAATTAATTTTTTTATTTAATAAGAGGTTAATTTAAAGGAATCAAAGAGTTTAAAAAAAAAATAAAATAAAATAAAAATCTTTGATCATGGTACGGGGCGTTGTTACTCAGCCAGACCCTCTTCACCAGGTGAAGCAGCTCAAAAGCGGGCACGAGACAGTTTCCAGCCAATATACCATGAACTAATTTTTTATTAAAATAATTATTTAATACCAGGATTTTATTTATTTACCAAAGAAAACAAAAGAGTTGAAAATAAAATCTTAATTCTCATGTATTTGATTTTTTATTTAAAAGATTAACCAAAATTAATTATTCAATAAAATAATAAAGAAAAGATTTATATAAAGAAAGTCTTGATATTTATACATATTTATTTTTTTAAGCTTATTTTTTTATTTGATAAAAGATGAACCAAGAAAGTAATTATTTAATCAAGGTTTTGTTTATTTAATGAAGAAAACTAAAGATTTATATGTATATTTTAAAAATAAAAGTGAAGCCTTAATATTTTATTTAATAAAAGGTAAATCAAAAAGTAAACAAAACTTTATTTATTTAATGATGAAACCAGAAATTTATATATATATTTCAAAAATAAAATAAAAATCTTAATATTTGTTTGTTTTATTTTTGCAAAAAAAATTAAGCAAAAATGATTATTTAATAAGAAAAATAAAGGTAAAGTTTTGATATTTATATAATTTATTTTGAAAAAAGATTAAAGAAATCAAAGATTTATATGTATAAAAAGTTTTTGATATTTATATGATTTTTTTTATGTTCTTTTTGTTTGCTAAAAGATTTTTATTATTACCTTTATTTGAAATCATTTGAATAAAATTTTATTTAATAAAGGAAACAAAAACAAAAAAAAATATTATATCTTTTTTTTTATTATTTTGAAAGAAATAAGTAAAATATTAGCCCAAGAAAATTTTTACTCCTTTATTCTTTTTATTAATAAAGAAACCAAAAAAATTATATTTTATTATTTTGCTGGATAAAGAGATAAATAAAAAATATTAGTCCAAAGTTTTTTTTATTTTTTTTAATAATAAAGGAAAATTTATTTATATACTTTATTTAAAAAATATTTTCCAAGCCATGGATCCTGGCGGATCATTTGGACATGGAATTTAATTTCTTTTTTATATTTCATTATCAATTATTAATTAGAAAAAAAAAACATCACTTTTAAAGATGTATTTAAAAAAATAATTTGTATTTATTTATTTATTTATTTCATTATGTTTGTTTATTAAAAGGAATAAAAACTTTGTTTCAAAATAAAAAAAAAATTTATTAGCCTTTAGGAAATTATTCACATAAAATTCCTTTTTTTAATCTTTTAGTTAAAAAAAAAATTAATAAAGTGGGGCTTTTTGGCCATCCACTTTAATAACACAATAATAAAAGTTAGCACAATTAATATAGTTAGTTGTTAATAACAATAAAAAAGTTAGTAAAGTTAGATTAACAATTAACAACAATAATAAAAATTAGCCAAGTTTAATTAAGTCAATTAATTAACAACAATAATAAAAGTTAGCCAAGTTTAATTAAGTTGATTAATTAACAACAATAAATAAAAGTTAGCCAAGTTTAATTAAGTTAATTAATTAACAACAATAATAAAAAGTTAGCCAAGTTTAATTAAGTTAATTAATTAACAACAATAAATAAAAGTTAGCCAAGTTAATTAATTGATTAACAACAATAATAAAAAGTTAGTCAAGTTAATTAAATTAATTAACAATAATAATAAAAGTTAGCCAAATTAATTAATTGATTAACAAAGTTAATTAAATTAATTAATTAACAACAATAATAAAAAGTTACCCAAGTTTAATTAAATTAATTAACAAAGTTAATTAAATTAATTAATTAACAATAATAAAAGTTAGTAAGTTAGTTGTTAGTTGTTAGTTGTTAATAACAACAATAAAGAAAGGGTTAGTAATAAACAAATAATAAACAAATAAGTAAAAATTAAAAAAGGTTAATAATTAATTCTGCAAGAACAAAAGAAAAAGTTAGTAACCAAAGTGAAAAAGAATGAAAAGATAGAAGATTAAGTAGGGGTTTTACCCTAGCAGTTTAATTTTGAATCTGAAGAATGAAGAAGAACAGAGCAACAACGCGGGAGCAGGGGCAGGGAGTGGTTTTGGCGGCCAAGACGGTGCACGGCAGGGGAGAAGTGGACGGTGGCCAGGGGCGAAGGAGGAAGACGGCGTCACGGCGAGGAGGAAGGCACGGCGGCGGCGGACGGCGAGGGGCACGGCGGAGAGAGAGAGAGAGAGAGAGAGAGAGGGAACAGCAGTAAAAAAAAAAAAAATTTCACTTTCTGGGGAAGAAGGGAAGAGGGCTGGGGCTAAGGGCTGTAATTTTCTCTTTTTTTTGAAACGGAGCTCTAAGTTTTTTTGCTATTTTTTTCTGTGTTCAGCACAAAATTTGGGGGGCTATTTATAGAGGAAGTTTAGCTGAACTGTTGATGGATAAATTAATAAAAAATTTCAAACTTATCTCTTAAATTGGTAAAATGACAATTTTAGTCCTTTACGTCTCTCAGCCTCTGGATAAGTTCCTGAAGCTTCTGATTTTGACAATTTTGTCGTTTTCTGTCAATTTGAGCCAAAAACGTCGGCAGGCTCAAAATTTTATGTGACAAACTGCCAAATGCTCCTGGAACTTTCAGAATTTGTCAATTTTGCCTGAAACTTCTTAATTTTGTCATTTTTACCTCAAACTTTTAAATTTTGTCATTTTTATGGAGTTTTCTTTTTTTCTTTCAAACATACACATATACACACATATATCAAATCTTAAAAAAATATATATATTTTAAACTAATTAAAAAAAAATTTAGTAATAATAATAACAATAATAATAATAATACATTTTTTTATTTAATTTTTTTTATTTAATTTTTTTTAAAATTATTTTAATGGCCGGACGAAATTGGGTGTCAACACGGACATTTCTTCCCAGGCCAGAATGGTAACCTAAGGAAACATACGCCATATATACTTTTTTTTTTGTTGTTAATACTATAATTATATGCTTTTTTTTTATAATTTTGAAGTATAATTTTTAACTACAACTGTTTACAAATCCTGGTGAGATTATGACTGGCAATTGGTCTGTACACATAATTTGTGTTAAAAGTTGTATTTGATTATTTACCTGCTAAGGAACCCATTAATAACATCTTAAGGTTGCGTATACATGTTGTGGTAACGAAATTAAGTTCTCTACATCGCGATCTGTTCGAAATCATTCTTCTTTATGTTTATTATTTTTCATGTGAACAAAGCACTTGTGAGCTTATTTTGGGCCTTGGGCCTTTTCAGTAAATACCAGATGCCCTTTACCTTTTTATCATCATATGTCAATCGAACTCCTCATATTGTTTTAGGTTTTTTATAGTTACCCTCTAACTTTAGATGATATTGCACTTACCCACTTGACATTTGGAAACATACACTTACCCTTAAACTTTTTTAATGTCGTCAGTCAATTGCAAGCTAAAATTGCAGTTACCTACCTTGAACATAAACTGATATTGTAGTTACATCTTGAGGTTTGGAAACATAATTTTTCCTTTTGTCTTTTTACACTGTCTAGTAATAATTTTTAAATCCTAATTTAAACTATTCAGTATTTATATTATATAATCTCTAAGTTGTCTAATATGTTTTAACAATTAATTTACATTTATAAAAATATTAATTTTCATTTATATAGAGAAAAAGTTGATACTTTAAAATGTTTATCAATTATAAAAGATTGTGCTTATTGCAAAAAATAGTTCAATAAATGTACAACTGGAAAACAATTACAAGAAAGTTTAAATTAAAAATTCAAAAGTTACTGCTATATAGTGAAAGAAAAAACAAGGGTGAAGGTGCAGATTCTAAACTTCTTGGGTATAACTATAATATCCGTAACTCTAATTAACACAGCTAATTGACTGCATTATAAAAGCAAAAGGAAAGTATATAATTAAAACATCAATGGATAACTATAATATCACCTAGAGTTCAAGGGTAACTGTATAAAGCCGCCCTATTTTATTTGAGGTAGTCTCTAACCCTCATATATACTTCTATCAATTGTAGTTACCTAGCAAGGTTGTAGGTAATGCTTAGTATGCATTAAAATAAGTGTGACAAATAGAATTATCACAAGGTTATTTTTTCCTAGCACATTGTAGTGGAAAATTTTTTCAATAAATTTAGCATTAAAGAGAAAATAAAAAAAAACTAACTGAAAAATTCTCACCTATAAATTTATGTAAATCAATTAAAATTTCATGTTATTTTAATTTTGAGCTAGACTTTCTTTATATTGTATTCTTATCATTAAAAAGATTAGTTATGATCAAGTTATAACATTGCATGTGCTTTAAAATGATGGATATTTTTCACTAAAAAATTTCATTCTTACCAACTCAAATTTGTATTTTTAATATCCATAATAAATTTATTTAGAAAAATTAACTTTCAATTGTAGTAATTATGAACCAATTTACTTTACTAAACTATAGAGTCTTTGAGTTAAAAAAACTCATACTATGAAACTCAATCATCAATAACAAAATAATATGACCAAAACACAAAATTTATATTTAATTTGCGTTAATCAATTGGTGGTTTATCATTAACTCAATAAACGTTAAAAAAAAATAAAAGAAAAAGGCAAACAGTTTGGGACCAAGAGTATAAATGAAAAAACTTTAGGAATTAAGAACTAACAATTGATGGCAATTATTGTTTTACTTTAGAAGATAGTACATGTAAAAAAAAAAAGTTTAAGGACCAAGAGGGCAAATAGGAAAAATCTAGTTAGATATTTATTAAGTTTGGAGGCCAAAACATTACTTAGGTTGAAATTAGGGACTAACATGGGAAAGGGTAGAAATTCAGGGACTGAAATTGAATTTAACAAAATAAAACGTAAAATAGACTGATCTAAGGAAATTTCAAAACAAGCCCCTAAAAACGCGATCACCTTGCAGAAAGAGGATCGAACTGCAGTAAGAGTCAATTGCATAAAAAAAAGGTTAAAAAAAAAAAAGGCCACACTGTTTGTGATCGATGGTTTGCATTGTTCATCAACAACACACCAGCCAACGTCTTTTAGAATATAGTTATACTATTCTTGAGCATCTCATGAATGTTTTTGAAGCTCAATTAAAAAAGAGTTAAATAAAGAAACTAATTGAACACAAGTTTAATTAATTTCTCAAATGTTAAATTCACATCCTAGAATAAGGTTGGCACACATTTCAAAAACATTCTAGCAGGGGCGTATAGTGATTAAATATATATAAAATTCAGCAAAAGAGGTAATTAGCCATTAAAGTTCATGGAATGGAGTAATTTTGTCATTAAATTTTTTTGGCTAAAGGGAGCTATTAGCCCCCAAACTTATGTGAAACAGACGAGTCAGTCTTTTCTGACTCAGCAATGAGAAGCCCCTGAACTTATCAAAAAATGGCAACTTAGCCCATTGCTAACGGTGAAAACACACATGTGATAAAAAGAGTTGATGTCATCAAGTTGCCTTAGGTACGTATACCAGTCAAGTGTGTGAAACCCCAATTCCCGAAAGACAAATACAAAATTAGGGCTTAAAAGCTTTTTCATCTGATTTAGGCACTTAATTTTATCGAAATCCAACCTCAAGTCTTAATGCTTAGTCATCTAGAAGCTTTGGACCGAAATCAATTGGATATTGCAGGTAAGGCGAGGTGTGATGTTGATGTTTCTACAGATTTGATGCAAAGAAGCATATGGCTTGGAAAGATATAGAGAACATCGGCCGAAGGTTTTATGGGTGCCTGGATTATAAGGTAAAAAAGGGATTTTGGTTGTCATTATTTATTGTCATTCTAAATTGCAATCATTCAGTTTTTGGTTTTATGGTTCTTTTGCGATAACATTGGTTGAGGTTCGTTTTTTGATTTTATGTGGTTTTCTTTCTTTGTTGTCACCAAAATCATTATTTTATCGGACATAAGTGATTCAAAATACCATTTAGGTTGTGTGGTAATGAACGTTCTGATCTCTTCTTCTTCCTTCCTCGTCTTTGTTTCTAAGTGGATTAAATTTGATTTATATACTCTATTTAGCTAGTTTCTGGTTTGTTTGATAAGGTTTTGCAGTGTAAATATACTTATTGTTGATGTAATCTGTGACTGTCTACTGCATTATCGATGTCATGATAATGCTTGGCTTATGGAATACAGTAGTAGTGCATTGGTTTTGATTAGGCAATTCGAAGGTTTCCTGTATCATACGTCGAGTAAAGCATATATGTTTTTGTGCTTATAGATGAAATTTTATTTACTACATTATTTCATTCTAAATTGGTGCATGATGAGTTTTGTTTGGTACAAATGTTAAAGGTAGGATCACTGACAATTGCAAAATGTAGCTGTGGTTTCTTGAACTAGATTGATGAAATCTTGAACCAGCATGCATAGGATGTAATTAAAGAGGTTCTAAGTAAAATCAGGATGGTTGAAGTAGAGAGTAAACAACTCAGAGTTCAGTTAAGAAAGATTATAAGTGAAGGGGAGTATGCAAATGAGGAAGCTATATGTGAGAAGATCATAGACAAGGTTAATATGCTGCATGAAGATGTGAAAAAACATAAGTGTGATATAGATTACAATTGTACAAAAACTCTACTCTTAGGAGTTCTTGTCTTTTTGGTTTGTGTTGGTTGTATTTGTATTACTATAAGATTAAACATTAGGAATGGTCAATTGATGCTGGGAAAGTACTGAAATCATCAATTGTACTTGTTTGTGATAGGAAAAAAAATTGTATGAGATGCTCATATTTTGAATGGAATTGGTCTTTTCGACCTTTGAGCTGACTTTTAACAGACATTCGAATTTTATGTTTAAGCCATTGAATGATCCAAGAACAACATAATGTTGTTTTATTATAAAACCAAGCAATAACCACATAATGAGCTTTGCATATATATTGGTGCTAATTTTGCGCGTCAGGATGATTCATAAGATGATCACAATACTAGCTAAGTAATCCACCTAAATCAGCATCCAAAAATCAACAACTAATTTTACATAATCAACTGCTTATTTACAATTGATTCTGAATAATCAACTTTTTACAGCTGCTCTAGTAGGCAATCTTATTACATGATCTAGCTGGTAACAACAACATATATAAAAAATGTCACAAAATCCACTAGGCCTGCTGGTCATTATAGTTTATCCATAATCGAAATATATATTCATCTACTTCAGTTGCCCTCTTTAACTACCTCTAATTCTGACATTGGTCAAATTTGTAGGCATTTGTCCCATTGTCGCCCAATTTATAGACTTCAAAGAAAAGTAACAACACAAAGAATCAATTATTCTAAAAGTTTGAAAATAACACCAATGTTCTTATCTGTTGGCCCAAGTGCAACCAAGAGGGGGGGTGAATTGGTTGAATCCAAAAATATCACCGAAAATGGGCTTTTAATCTTTTGAACCAAAATGCAATTCAATGAGATCAAATAAACTTATTCTATCCAGAAAATACTACCACAATGATCCTAAATTTTGCTTTGAAAACTTGCTTTGAAGTGTTTTACCAATGAATGAAAACAAATCATCAAGCAATAATCAAGCAAGTAGAGGGAGAGAAGCTTGCACATAAGGATTTATATAGGTTCGGTCTCTCATCTTGAGAGCCTACTCCTCTCCTCAAGTTTACCACTTGAGAGTTCTTCTCCACTATAAATCACAAGAGTACACACTCCTTTGGTAGTTTTCTCTACCACAACCACTCACTAGTTTTCCTAAAGGCTAACTAGAAACCTCACCAACACCCTTTCCCTCACTAGTTTTCCTAGAGGCTAACTAGAAACCTCACCAACTTAATCTCACCAAATGGTGTTTACAAGGTTACAAAGTGGTAAGAACAATAGAAGCTCTTAAAGCTAGATAAACAAGTGAAGGCACAAGTTCTTGGCAAATATAAAGTTTGAGCTCTTTGATGATAGATTCTCTTTTCTAGTTGCCAAGTTTTTTTTTCCTTGATGATTCTTGATGTTTTTATACTCCAATGGATGCCCAAGAGACGTTGAAGACCGTTGGAAGGATCAGAAAAAGGCTCCTTGAAATCTGATGAACGTTGCTGTCAATTTTGACAGAAATTCGCGTCTGTCACTAGTTTCACTCGGGTGAAATATTTTCACTCAGTTGAAAGTTCTGTCTGATACCAAAATTCAACGTTTGACTTCCAACGGCTATATTTGTAATTAATGAGCTGTCAGTGCTTTATACACGTGGAATATGACGTGGCATGAATTTATATTTATTTTTCAAAGATCGAACCGGAAACTCGCGCTCATGTCCAGAATCCAAGTTTCACCCGATTGAAAGTTTTTCATTCGAATGATTTTCTTGTCCAGAAATGAAATGCTCTCGGGTGCGAAAACTGAGTCCAGTTTCACTCGGTTGAAAAAATTTCACTCGAATGATTTTCTTTTCCAGAAATAAAATTCTCTCGGGTTCAAAAACTGACTCCAGTTTCACTCAGTTGAAAACATTTCACTCGAATGAAAGCGCAGTTCCAGGATTTTCTTGCTTCCAGACATCCAAACTTTAAAAAGGTTTTTCTCCAAAATGATTTCTTCCTTCACAAGCAATGCTTGAATCAACATAAATACTTCAAATATACTTATGAAATAATTTTCCTTCCAAAGATCAAAGCTTTATCAATAAAAGAGCAATGTATAAATCTTTAGGTAAAGCTTTGAAACACATAAAACAAATATGTTTTGTTATCATCAAAATCAAATAAATGTGAGCCATGAATGGAACAAATCCAACATTATCATAAACACTTACAGCACCAATGTTATCAGAATTCTGGTTGACCGAATGTTAACTCAGCCCAAAATCAGGAGTCCCTTCAGTTATTTCCCTTTTACTTCGGTCTCCTTAGTAAGAAAAATGCAGACAACATAATTAGTTGCTAAATTGTACAAAGTATATATTATTAAAGAGAATCAAAATAAGTAGTTAACTTACAGCAAATTCAATAGTCTTGTACCTTTTCTTTTTATGTCCATGTTGCTTGCTCTTGAAGCATGTCATTGTTTGGCCATCCCTACTAAGTTTGTTCTTCTTCTTTTGAGGCTCATTATTTGACTTTATTTTACCCTTTTAAGGCCTCCCAGGCATTGGCCTCGTAAGTGAAGGCTCCACACTCCCAAATCCACTATTTTTCCACATATCCTCGCCAGACATAGTTCTAATAGAATATGCATATGATCTCATTAACATGTCCTTTGCATACCATTTTGCTAAGTAATCTTGTGGTTTTTCCTTCTTAAATAACATAGCTCTATATGCAGGTATACAAAGGATTCCTGATAACTGTCATGCCCTACAGTCACAACACCTAATATCTATATGCACTGAGAATTAAGCCAAACCATTGAAAGCCTCATATTGATTTTCACCGTTCCACTTTACTCACCACCTGTAATTAGCATTAACATTTATTATTATTTTTTTCATCACTCTTCCCCTATACTGCACTCGCCACTTTGTAGCAAACATTATCTTGTCCACTTTCCTTTTCATAACAAATTGCCTAATTTCATTATTCATTAATATTATAGGCTTTGACCTTGCACCAATAAGAACAAAGTTGAACCCCTCACAACAATTGTTTTCAACCGAATCACATTTTGAGACGGAAATTAAAATATGTTTTACACCACTTCTTAGGGTCAACCCTAATGGCTGCTATAGTTGCACCTTCTTTTAATTTCTCTAATGCAATGAGGTTCCGTTTAAATTTTAGCTAATTGGTTGACTTAGCACATGCATTAAAAGCATTTCTAAGTGCATCACCTCTAAAATCTAAATACTAATTGGCATAGATATGACATGCACTAAACCTATGTTTTGCTTGAGGAAATATATTCCCAACAGCCCCAACCAACCCCTGGAAATTATATAACATATGCTTTCATAAATAAAGATTGCAATTAATACATCAATTACCAAAAAATTCATAACTCATCAACAAAGTACTTCACTAATATCTTCAAAATAAAGAAACAAGTCTAGTAATTAATTCGCATAATTTTTCAGTGCTTTTAATGCAACAACTTCAAAACGAACATATTACTAAACTAGTAACAAACGTACTCATATATGTTATACAGACAACCATTAAAACAAGTAGACATAGATGCATTAAAATGTAATTTAAAAAAATAAAAAATTGGTACCTTCTGTTGGTCTGACATGAATGTCCAGCCTTTACCATCAAGGGTTTCGATGTCACCTTTCAGACACTCTAGAAACCAAGCCCATAATTCCATGCATTCTACTTCAACAACGGCCTAAGCTAGAGGGTAGATTTAGTTTTTTCCATCCTTCCCAACCGTAGTTAATAGCTGACCTTTAACAACACCTTTCAAAAAGTAGTCATCAAGCCTCAAATAAGGTTTGCATCTTTCTAGAAACCTTTTAGTGCTGCAAAGCATATATAAAACCTCCTAAATATAAGATCCTCTATTCGGGTTCTACGTATAACATCTATAACTATTGTGCTCCCTGGATAAGCCACTCTTAAAGCTTGTGCATGATCTCCTAACTTAGCATATTCATGGGATACATTCCTCTCTAACTCATGTACAATTCGAGCTTTTGTTCTCTTACATTAATGCAGTGAAAAGTCAATGTTGAATTGCTTTGAAACATGGTGCTAGATATAGGAGGGTCTAATGCCTGGATGTCCAGCAATTAACGCTCTTAATTATTCAACCATCCAAATAGATGTACACCTTGAAATATCATAATCTTGATAGCAAATGTGTTGTGTAGTAAATGATTTCAATTGAAAATCATTCATTGGTCTTTTAATGAAGCATAGATTGTCTATAGACAGTCGTTACTCTTGCATTTCGTTCTAATTATTTTATTCTCATTTTTTATATAACAGAAGTCACGCTTTGTTTATATGCTTAATTTTATCAAAGTCTTCCTAAACTGAACATGGTCCTTGAAGAGCATGCATAACTCAATGTGATACACGTCAACTTTCTCATTATACCTAGGCCACACATTTTCTCTTCTTGTTGCAACCCTGAACCCCTCATCATCAGTAGATGTATGGTAACTGTTTGGATCAAAGTCAATAAGAAACCCTTCCGACGGTGGCTCCCCACATTCTTCTTCACTTTCAAAACCACAAGAAGCTTTCCCTTTCTTTGGTATCGACCCCTCAACCAACACGCTTTTACTTCTCTGTATAGGCCCCATTGTTCCCTTACTGAAACCATTATCAAAGTATGCATTTACTATTTTGATTGCATTACTAAGCTCCTTATCTTCATCTGATTGTAATGTGAGATCAAGTCGACTAAGCTCATCATTCTGCTCTGCTTTTAAATCAGTTCCATCATCATCACTACCATTAAGCCCATCATCATCATTATCTACTATAGCAGCACCTTCTTAAGTAGCTTCTTTTTTGCCTTGTCCTCCATTAAACTCACGGTTAGTATGATCACCTATAACCTCTAATTTAGCCATCATTTCCTTAAAAACCTCATCAATTTTTGAATTAGACAATTGCTAAAAAACTACCGTAGCTATAGCACTCATGGGGCCCTCACAATAATGCTCAACATATAATTCCATCTTTCCCTTTTGGATAGCATATGTTACCATGTCTATTATACTAGCATCAGCATGCAGCAATCTTAAGCCTTTATCAAACCTGCTACTACGTACTTTATAATACATTGATTTAAACTTATTGACATTATAGCCGATATCTTTTAACACATCCTAAACACACCAATATGAAATAGCATCTTCATCAAATTGTCTTGCACAAATACTAGCACTAACCTATCCACTCTTTGATTCTCTTTCAATAAATTGACCACTATGGAACACATGCAAAATGAATTAAACCATTTGGAAGTTGCAGCTATAAAAAAAAATCATGGACAAATTAATAAGTTTATCTCAGTGTCTAATAATCCAAAATTGCCAAATTACTTGGATTAGTTTTCCAAATTAAATCCAACTTCCTTATTCCCTCAGAGAAAACCAATAATCAAATCGATGTACACCTATAATTCGTAAGTTGTGAAAATTAAACAAATGGATATAAAACAAATTGGCATATATATAGTTAATATAAACAAATAGCCCACTATGTGTTTTACCTTTTTTTTCCCTTGACTTCACAATGAGCAATCAACACATATGTCTAGCCTTCATCAATTAGTTCTAATTCATCCCCATGTGCCTTTCTGCTATGGTCCCATTCACTTTCTCTTCATGCTTTGGCTATTGCTAATAAAAAAACCACATTCGTGCCACTTATATTTTCCCTCCTGCCAATCCCTGTCACGCCCTTGCCTACAGAGCAGCCTAACTTTGACGTTATCCATTTGTTAAGCGTTCCTATGTTTTTATCGTTACTAATGGACTAAATTGTTCTATTTTTACAAGTTGAAAGGCTTTTCATCGTCGAGTTAGAGTTGAAGGACTGACTCATTCGTTTTACATAAGTTTAAGGGCTAATAGTGCCCTTTGGCCAATTTTTTTTTTTGCAAGCAAACTTGTCATTAATTTTTTTTGAAATGCACAATTTGTCATCAACATTTTGTGTTGGGAGCAAATCTACCATACTAAATGTAGAGATGTTGCACTTCTAGAACAAAGGATCGGTGGTAGTAGCGATGGAGGGTTGCTTAACAACAATGTAGAAAGTGAATAAAAAGTCCTAACAATGGAGGTGTGTGGTCAAATACAAAGTTCTAACTCATTTGGGTGATGTGAAAGATTTGAGTAGCTAAGGGTTAAGGAGAAAACTTTCAGTGATTAGTTTAAGGGTTGTGATATAGACTATTCTCCGACTATTTGACTTCTCTGTAAAAAAAACAAAAAATTAATGATAAAATTACTATTCTTATAAACTTTACAACCAAATGTACTTCTTTTGCCTAAATAATTCCTTTTGGTGGTTAGATATTATAACCCAATTCCCAAAAACTGGTGTGAAGAAATTCTTCGTGATCATGGAATAATTGAAACTATGTCCATTTGTGGTTATTCCATGGGAAGGGAAAATAAGAAGGCAGATGCCATTATTTCCACGTTAGAATCACTATGAATGATTAGGCTTTAACCCAGGTTTCATAATAGATCATAAGCTGGGTTCATTCAGACAAATCACCTTAGAATCTTTGATTTGGCAGTGATTTTTAAAAATGAGTTATTAGTGATTATTTGTTCAATTTGTATACCAATTAAAATTTATAGGTAACAAAGTGCAAAAGATTATTTTGTAATCTTTTTTTGGAAAAAAAATTATGCAATTTTATTGATTTTCTTTTTCTTGGTTTGGTACAGAAAAAGTTATTAAAAATAATTACTTTTTTTAAAAGTTTCGTTCAACTAATTATTAATTAGATAGAGTTTATGCATTCAAATAATATTACTTTTAGACAAAAAGATCAATACAATTAAAAATATAATGAATCATTTTTAATGGCAAATGACAAAAATGACATAAAAGGCAAAACCTTGGGAAGAGATGAGTTTAGCTAATCTTGCCCAATCCTACCCTCACCCTTTTCATATTAGTATGGCTGTATTGAAAATAGAATTTTATTTCAAAATAAAATTGCTCTCTTCATCCTAAGCTCTTTACAACATTCACTATTTAGTAATTAATCTATAATTTTTTATTTTTAAAATTTTAGTATATAAATAAAAAAAAATTTATATATAAGTGATAAAAAATATCTATAATTTTTAAACATATTTTTAAATTTTTTTTTCTAACAAACAATAATATAAATGAATTTAAGTCAAATTATTCAAAAAGTTGAATATTTCAAATAATATAGGATGGATGGAATACAATTTTAACATAAAATACCACATATTGCATTATTTTATTATTTCTTTGTTATTAGTTAATTGTAAATATACACATTGTTTTGAAAATATATATAAACTAATGAAAAGAAGTATAAAAAAAATAAATATATGCTTTAAAAGAGTTAGCATGCAGTACCCACCTACTGCGGATGGGCAAGGCATTGTTGAGGATGATTGGAAGAGTGGTGATGGCAATGGCGGCAAAAAAAGTTGAGGATGGTGGAGGGTCTAGGGTTGGGGTAAAAGTGGGGCCAATTATTTTGGGTCTGAGTGAAACTCGACCTGAATTAATTATACTCTAGTCTTTATCAACTAGCATGAACCCTAACTAATTTGTCATTGGGCCTAAACCGAATTGAACCCAAAAAATTCGGGTTTTAAATTCAATGGATTGGATTGGCTCCATTTTTCCAACTAGCAGCATCCTCGCCCACCTTCAAAACCAAACCTACGTGAATCCTCAAATTTGATAGATAAGCCTTGTTTGAGAGATAAAGAAGTCTTGCGCCATTCTTACTTGTTTGAGAGATAAAGAAGTCTTGCGCCATTCTGACCTCATCTAACCAAAACTTGCAAATGCACTTGTATTGTAAGCTACAATTTGTTGTCGTTCACTCATAAACAATTAGAGAGAGGATGACGATAGCCAACAATGAAGGGAGGCATTGAGGACAAAAGACATAGGATAAGGGAAGGACCAACGGCGAATGAAGAGATAGATGAAAAATGGGAGATGAGGTCAAAGTAGGATGCAATCTCATCGGAGATATATAGGGATTTATGGTATAGATAAGTTAGGATTCAGGGTGGGTAAATTCTACGCTGTGCTAGAGATATGATAGATGAGCCCAAATGTCCTATCATCTGACCTTAACAAAATTGGTAGACAAGCCCAACCAAGCTAGGTTGTGAGTGTGAGATTTTGGGTCAAATTGAGTTAGTCAAGTTAGACTTAATCCAAATCAAATTGAATAAGCAAACTTTAGATCAGACCAAAATAGTCTAATTTTAGCCATAATATCAACCTTAATTAACCTGAAACTTTTAGACAAAAAACCAGGTTCCAAGTTTAACTTACACCCTTAGTATTTGGGGCTGCTAGAGCGAGGGTCATATTAAAGATAAAAATGAAAATGATTAATTCAAAAATTTATGGGTGACGATCTTAGGTATACAAAACACTTAGAATTGAAACTTATATATTCCCATTTTCACGTTTGCCACATAGGCACTTTGGACAGCAGTGGAAAAATTGCTCCAAACAGGTAATGTTTATTGCATAATTTCTTCCTCAAGCAAACATCCATGGCAATTTTGCCATTTCTCTCAACTAAATATTATTCAGCAAAAAAATTAATTTACTAATTAAAATTTTCTTTTAAATAAAAAATACATTAATATTTATGTAAAAAATATGGGGATCAAGTATATTTTAGCGTTATATATGCGAAAGGTCACAAAACCATGAGAATTGTGTAGCATTGGAAAAAAAAACATCAATATGCAAAATATCGTAATAAACCGTGCAAAAAATTTATAAACCATGAAAACTTGTGCACTGCTGGAAAAAACATCAACATGCGAAAACCATGGGTAAAATCCAAATTTGGTCCCCTAACCTTAAAGGTCGTCCTAATGTGATCCCTTAACTCAAAAAGTGACTATTAAAGTCCCATAACTCAAAAAGTGACTATTAAAGTCCCATAACTTAACTCACCTGTCCTATTTTAGTCCCTACCGTCAGTTCAAGCGTTATTTCAAACGGAAATTGCCTACGTGGCACCGAAACTGCCACACGGCATCCTATTTTATGGCAATAAATGACTACATTGGAAGAATACAAAACTTTGTGTTAGAATTGACCCAAACTAATAACCTTAGGAACTTAAATGTATATTAGCCAACAATCAGTCTTCTTCCCCAAATCTTTGTCGGCTGAAGCGAACCGAAGGGAGTGGTAGACGATGAAAGGCAGTGTTGCCCAGAAAGAGGGATGTAGTAGGGAGGGCAGCGATTGAAGAGAGCTACTAGGGGTGGTGGCGACAGTCACAGAGATCCAGCACTGCGGCCGATGGCTTCCTGCGACGGACACATCGATGTTCTTGCTAGGCTTAGGGTCGATGATGGACAAGGATGGATAACAACGACAAGGGCGGACGAGGACAGATGCGTAAATTGAGAGATAGGAGATGGATAGACGCGAGATGGTGGCGACTGCGGTAGAGAACCGTGAGAGTTGGGGAAGAGTTGGTGAGCTAAATGGACCCACGATCTAGTTGGCCATAATCGAAGAAGATTTTGGGGAAGATTGAACCAAATGAACTGACAATGATGGATGTGGCGGCGATTAGGAGATAGAGAGATGGATGTGGACGGGCAGATTGAACAGACGTGGACTGCCGAGAACGGATGAGGATCGACGAAGACGATGGGACAAGGATCTACGAGGACGGACGAGGATCGACGAGGATGGTGGGACGAGGACGAACGCGTAGGCGAAAATATAGGGGATGGAGAGACGGCGAGATGGTGGCAGGCGTACACATCGGTGGCGGATGGTGAGAGTTGGGGAAGAAGATGAAATTAGGTTTATCAGCTTTTTAAGTCCCTGAAATTATTTGTTGTGTCAAATCTAACCTAAGGTTTATTATTCTTTCAGTTCCATCACTTATTGCATAAAATAGGATGCCATGTGGCAGTTTACATGCCACGTAGGCAATTTCCGTCTGAAATAACGCCTGAACTGACGGTAGGGACTAAAATAGGAAAGGTGAGTTGAGTTATGGGACTTTAATAGTCACTTTTTGAGTTAAGGGACCACATTAGGACGATCTTTAAAGTTAGGAGACCAAATTTGGACTTTACCCGAAATACCATAGTATATTATGCGAAAATTGTGTATATCATACCCGCAAGTCGCAGTAAACACAATGAAATACTGCAGTACTACGCTTAATTGAAGAGTGCCTTAACTGAAAAGTTTTTGAAATTATGGAGAAAAATGTATTTTTCAAAAATTAAAAAGTTCACAAAGGAAACAGCAGAAAGTTTTCAGATTTTAGAAAGTTATACTGTGGTTCATGCAAAAGTTTTCTCGTGTTACTAACTACGCAACTATACAAAAGTTTTTAGACTTTAGAAAGTTATACTTTTGATTGTAATTTTTTTAAAATATTCAATTAAGATAATCATTGACCTAATAAATGCACTTTTGAAAGTTAAATGAGCAGATGAATGCAAAAGAAAATTCAATGGGCTCATCGCATGATAGACATACTTGAAAGTCTCCTAACCATCACTTATTTATCTTTACGAAAATAAATCAATTTGAAGAAAGAACATTGAGGACATTACCAAATTTCTCTTATTCCCCAAAATTGCATTGACTCGGACATTTTTTTTCGAAGCTAATAATATGATCTTCATTGAGAATTATTGTAAAGAGCTTCTGTCGAGCGATGTGGATGTGGTGGTTTCCAAACAACATGATCAAATAAGCCCTTAGGCAAAGATACAAGATTATATGCTACAAAGTTTGCAAAATGAGGAATAGAAACAAAGGTACAATAGTCGAAACCACTAGCTAATGAAATAATACCGTCATGAACTATGCCATATTCTTATAAGGATGGAGTCATGTAGTTGATGAGAGCATTGACGGCAACTTGAGAGTCGGATTAGATGAGAATAGTGAAAAGGTGCAAAATTACTACTGAATTGTTGGTTATAGAGTGATTTTGATATTAAATTTTTTCTTTTTTTCAAAATTATCATATATCTTTTCCATTGGAGCAAATTTACTATTATTTGTCCAAAAATGCAACGGTGGTTAATGAAACGTGCGACGTGACAAAAACAATTTGAGTTTGGTGGAATGATGTGGCAAAGAGCTGAGAAAAGGTACAAGTTTACTACTATCATTTTGGCTATAGAATGATTTTGTCATCGATTTTTTTTTCATCATAAATTTGTCATCGAGATGTTTTATGTTGGGAGTAAATTTAGAAATCAAGGGCTTGGGAAGAATGAGTTGGGGATTAAAGATTTAGGCATCCTATGAAATCCAAATTGGTATGTGTTTGTGAATTGAGAGGAAGTTCGTGACCAAAGATGAGTTCACAGAAAATTTTCAAAAATTCGTAGTAGAAAGAGCACAACTCCCACATACCTCAAGTCAATCATCTGATTCGAAAATACTTTTTTTTTTTTTTTGTGAGATGTTGGAAATATAAACATTGCTCAACTTGATGGTCAATACCTAGTACATATCATTATCCATGTATCCACGCTTATGTTGGTTATGGTCAATTTACGCAAGAGAAACTTGAGGTCGCCTTCACGGGGAAATATCTAAAAGAAAGTGATGCCAACAAGGGAAGTCGGTATGTAAAATTGCTCCAAAGTAATACTTCAGTGATAAAATAGTTCCAACAGAAAACATGAATGGTAAATTTGAGGTGAAAATTTTTTTTCTCTTTGCCACATTACTCCTCCAACTCAGCATTATATTTGCTATGTTACACTTTCTGTTACGTGCCTTATTTTTACAGATAATGGTAAATTTGAGCTAATAGAAAAGATAGATAATAAATTTAAGACGAGCAAAAGTTTGACGTAAAATTGTTTTATGAGTAATAGTTCAATTGTACAGTTACACATTTCCTATGACTAATTGTTCAATAGTAAAGTTGCACATTTTCCCATGAGAATATTACGCCAACCTCTTGAACGAGCTTCCAGAATATCTTTCCATACTGCTAAGGATTTTAGATAGGAGATAACACCCAGATATGGTATGGTATATGAAATTGCAGTCAAAACATATGAAGAAGAGTCCCTGGCCACAACTCCAATCCCAGATGCACCCAATGAAGCAAATTGTCCAACGTCAACACCTATAGCAATGATAGGGTACGAAGGTGGAGACCAAGACACGAGATTGAGAGCCACTAGAGTTGGACGGACAGTATAGAGGTAGCAAATCTTCCGAACACAGCCGCTGATCTTTACTCAATCTTTAAAGCATCAACTCGCCGCTCAAGCCATGCAAACTGGTGCACCTGACTTTGGCACCGTGTCCGTGTCATCCCCTATTGTAAGAATTCAGAATTTTAGGCCCAAAATTGAACAAACATGTAACTTTCGGGACTTGTATCACAATTGAGCACAATCTTTATCTTCTCCAATTCTCCAGCCGAGTGCGCGCATGGTCCCGCGGCTTTCAGAGGTGGCTTATGGCATCGATCATTAGCCCCTGTTTCATGGGTTGCTTTGGGGATAAATTTCTTCCTAATGCTTAATTATTATTTCTTTCGGTTTTTAACATGTTAATTTTTTTTTATTTTAGTTTTAAATCTGTTAAAATCATTTTGTTTTGGTTCTGAATTTATGAGAAACTTTTCAATTTGGCCCCCCCGTCTGTTAAATAAGATTATCTTCCGGACATCAGCCTTTGAATTTTTTTTTTTTTATTCATGCAAACGAGGTTAAGGAGAGTGAGAATTGAACCTTGAATCTCCTGATGGCCATCACTAGTCCCAATCAATAGGCTAAAGACTTTAACTTTTATCAGCTTTTGAAATATTATTTTAATTGTTCAATAATTATATTCTAATAAATTTGAACTATATAAGAATTTTTTTACAGTTAATGGACAATTTAAATTATTTTTTTTTCTATCTAGAAATTGAGTTTATTCATTCAAAAAGGAAAAATTTATAATTTAAATATTTCGTTAACTATAAAATTGTAATTGCACGTATTAAATTTACTACAATAGAGTTATTAGAAAGTTTACATTGGAATCTCAAAAGTTAATATGGGAGAATTACCCTAAATTAATGAATTTCATCTTATGAGACACAAAAATGAAATATTTTTAGTAGATTTATTACCAAAACGACATGATCATGTGAGCGGCTTCAATCTTGTCAGCCCCTCCGCCACATGTACAATTATTGGCAGCCTCATACTAGATTGTAGGAAAGTAGAGTCGCCACATTAGTTTAAAAAAAAGGTAAAAATGAAAAAAAAAAACTCAATTCGACTCCAAAACAATGAAAGGTAAATTTTGCAAAAATCTAGAGAATTTGGGTTCAGAGATTGGGTACGAGTTAGGAAGATGTTAAACACTCAACTCGCCTGAAACAAATTTAAAATAAGCAAAAACCAATCATTAGTATCATAAAATGCATGTATGTTTCAAATGTCAAACAAGAAAGAGATGGTGGATTTTAGTTATTAGGCTTGAACTCAAGTTGAACTCCCGAGCTTCCTACGTACCTGAGTGTGAGGTAGGATCAAAGCCTGTATAGTTTACTCCTGGGTAGATGGGAGGCTTAGGTGACCAGTTAGGATATGTACTTGAATAGTCAATGAAGTGGTTGTAACTAGAGCAGTTAGATCATCTCAATTGTAAGGTTCGATATTGAGGATGGTCAGAGTCGCCTCCAAAATGCTCGGGATTGGTGGTGGAAAAATTTCTCAAATAGCATTCTTTTCGGCACCTAAAGAACCCAACACATGACTCTGAAAAAAAAAAATAAAAACAAAAGAAGTTATTCTACAAAATAAAGATAAAAAATAAAAAGATAACATAAAATCAATTTTAATTCTAGAAAACCCTAAAAAACTCAATTGACTCAAATATAATCCTTCAAGAAAAGTGTTAGTCAATCAATTATTATAAAGAGACGCAAAAGAAAAATAAGGCTATCTTGGCACAAAATAGTATTAAATACAAATAAATGAAAATAAGCAAATAAAATAAAAAATAAACTTTAATTGACTCAGAATTAGTTAAAATTAATTAAATATAAAAAATTATAAAAATTGTTGGTGAATTGGCTTGAAAATCACTTAAAGTAAGAAAAAAAATTCAAAGTTCTAGTCAGTGGCTAATTTGTGAGAAAATAAACTTGTAACTCTGGTGACTAATCTGCAAAGTAAAGAAACAAAGGTTAGTGAATTGAACAAAAAATCTAGAAAACTAAAAGGTTAATGGTGATTTCAGTCGCAATTTTGCATTTCTCTTGTAGTATTATTAGAAATTAAAAAAGTGATAATTAAAGGTTAATGGTTGCACATAAAACTTACTCAGTTATGGGTCTTACATATTTTTCAACTTTTGTGATTTCATAACATCAAAGAAATCTCCATGAACATCCAGTACATATTAGGTATACAAGTATACAGTTGGACTAATAAACCATTTAAGGTTATAATTTAGATGATAACTGAAAAAAAAAATTAAAAGCACTTGATCTATTATTCATAATGACTCATCACTGGTACTTTGGCCATTTTTCAGGACTTTGTCTGATCACTTTTCTGCCTATAACCACCAACTTTAGAATCAAACTTGAGCCTATTTTTTAATTTTGGGTATGAGAAGTAAAAATAAATCAAATAAACTGGTATATAATTCAAATTATTTGGATAAATTCTGATATGTAATTCAGATAATTCACATATACTTTAAAAAAAATTAATATGGCCATTATATTTGAATTGGTTCCAAACTAAACCAACTAAATACTCACTCCTAAGTTTTGTTGGTCTCCTCACTGGTTCCATGTTTGTTTCGGTAGAGGCTCTGTGTGGCCCGCGGTAGAAGGGCTGGTTTAGTTTTGCTATCTTGGCACCATTAATTAATATTTTTCTTCCTTCTTCAAAATAATAATAATAATAATCGTAATAATAATCTAATTAGGTTTACTAATAAAGATATAAATCAACCCATCATAGCTTAATTGATGTTAAAGTTTAGCTGGATATGAGCAGCAGAAAGACGATCGAGAATTTGAGAAAACGTTAATCTATGAATCACAATCCAATTCTTGGAATCCACAATAAATTGAGAGAAATTGGGCCCAAATTTCGGTACTTGAAGTTTGAATGGCATTTGGGATTGGAACGCCCTTAAGTTTCCAACCGTTGGACCACGCATGATCGCGGCCAAGAAGGAATAAGGCAACGAGGTATTGGGGAGATCGAAGGGCCAACAAGTTGGTGTGGGAAAGCAACAACGCGGAACTATGGCGATGGAAAAAACTAGCAGCTTTTGGTGGAGCTTTGTCGCCAAAAGTGTGTATTTCGATGTACACGCGTTTGGGAAGATAACTTTGGTGGTGCCGGCCAAAGCTTATGGTGTGAAAGGGAGAAACTAACGGATGAGGTGGCTCGGCAAGAACTTTCTAATTTTCTTTCTTTCTTTAAATATTACTCCGTAATTTTCTTTTCAATAAAATAGAGGAAGAAAGAAAAGTAATTAAGCACAGACAAAGGAGACCTTTTGCTATCCTCCAACAACAGTGACCAACCCCTGGAGGAGGGAGATCGTAGACAGTGATTTGCTGACAGTGAGCGTTGCCAAGATTCGCCATAAAATCAGTGCAACAATTTTCCTATCCCAACAGCTCATCAAAAGAACTAGAGACAAAAAATCCACTTCAACTATAACCCCAAACAGCTGCAACTGTTGAATCAACAAGCCTTGCATAAACCCCAAAAGAACAATGAATAGATTAATTGCTATAGATAATCAATAATACAAAATGTTTAGGAAGGAAAGAACAATAATATATTATATTAAAAGTTCAATTGACAAACTATTCGAGTCAATCTAAAAAGAAAAATTATAAGAATAAGCAAGTTCTTGTCTTCTTTTCCTTGCACTTTCACGGCACATCCACCGGGCGAAGTCACTTAGGCTATTAAAAAGGAAGGACAAAAATAATGAAAAAAAAATAGGTTAAATTGCATGATCTGCCCTTAAAATATACCTCAATTCATAAATTTAACCATGAATTTGTCAAATGTTGTAAAAGTGGGATTAAAATAACATTTTGTAACAAAAATGCCCCTCCTTCCGTTGTCTCCATCAATGTTGATGGATATTTAAGGAAAAAATATAAAATTAGCCCTTGAACACTAACAAAATGGACACAAGAACCCCTGAATATAAATTTGGAATGTATAACTCCTTAAATAGTAAAAAAAACCTTTAAATATAATAAAAAAAACTATAAATTAAAATCCCATTAAAAATTAAAGTATCCAGTTCCCTCAAATAATTTAGATATTAAAAAAATATAATTTGACGCACTTATCTATTTTTTCCATCTTAAACCTTAAAAGGCAAAAAACTAAAAAAGTTGAATAAAAAACTACCAATTCGACATGTCATCTCAAATTAAAGCATCCAATTCCTTAAAATAATTTTAGAGACTATTCTAGATGCCAAAGAAATAGAATTTGATACACTCACATATTTCTTTAAACTTCAACCATAAAATAGCAAAAAAAAAACTGAAAAATAGAATGAAAAAAATTACCAATTCGACAAGCCCATCCCAAATTAAAGAATAAAATCAATTTAAATAATTATGTAGACTATTATAGATCCAAAATAAATATATTTTACAAAGTTATCAATTTTTTACAATTTAAAACATAAAATAGCAAAAAATTGGAAAATTAGAATGAAAAATAAGAAAATCATCAATTCAACATGCTCATACTAAATTAAAGCATAAAATGCCTTGAAACAATCATGGATACTACTATAGATTCCAAATAAATAAAATTTTACACACTTATCTATTTTTTTCAACTTAATCCATAAAATAGTAAAAAAAAATGAATGAAAAATAAAAAATTATCAATTCAACATGCCTATCCCATATTAAAGAAAAAAATAAATTGAAATAATTATGGAGACTATTCTAGATGACAAATAAATAGAATTTCACATACTTATCTATTTTTTCAACTTAAAACACAAATAGCAAAAAAACCAAAAAATAGAATAAATATAAAAAATTACCAATTCAACTTTTCCATATCAAATTAAAGTATCCAATACCTTAAAATATTTATATATGTTTTAATTCTGGATTGGAATGTTGAATTGCTAGTGTTTATTTTTTATTTTTCATTTCATTTTTGGTTTTTTTTATTATTTTATTTTTTAAATTGAAAAAATATATAAGTGTGTCAAATTATATTTATTTTTAATCCATAATAGTATCCATAATTATTTCAAGATATTTTTATTCTTTAATATTGGATGGATATTTTGAATTGGTAATTTTTTTTCTATTTTTCATTCTATTTTTTGATTTTTTGCTATTTTATGGTTTAAGTTAAAAAAAAAAAAGATAAGTGTGTCAAATTCTATTTATTATTAATCTAGAATAGTATCCATAATTATTTAAATGGATTTTATACATTAATTTTTTATGTGCAAGCGGAATTTGTATTTGTTTTCTCATTATATTTTTTTGTTTTTTTGCTATTTTATGGTTTAAGTTGAAAAAAATAGATAAGTGTGTCAAATTCTATTTATTTGGAATCTATAATAGTATACGTAATTATTTCAATGGATTCTATGCTTTAATTTGGGATGGTCATGTCGAACCGGTAATGTTTGTATTTTTCATTCTATTTTTTATTTTCTTGCTATTTTATGGTTTAAGTTATAAAAAAATAGACAAAGTGTGTTGAAAGTTAAAAATAATAGACAAGTGTGTTGAATTCTTTCTTTTCATATCTATTATAGTATCCATAATTATGTCAATGGATTTTATACTTTAATTTGGGATGGTCATGTTGAATTGGTAATTTTTTATTTTTTATTTTTTTTTTCATTTTTTGCTATTTTATGGTTTAAGTTGCAAAAAATAGATAAGTGTACCAAGTTTTATTTATTTGGAATCTATAATAGTATCCATAATTATTTCAAGTAATTTTTTTCTTTAATTTGGGATGGGCATGTTGAATTGGTAATTTTCTTATTTTTCTTCATTCTAATTTTCAGATTTTTTTTCTATTTTATGTTTGAAGTTGAAAAAAATAGATAACTATATCAAATTCTATTTATTTTGAATCTAGAATAGTCTCCATAATTATTTCAAGGGATTTTATGCTTTAATTTGGGATGGCCCTGTCAAATTGGTAATTTTTTTTTATTTTTCATTCTATTTTTAAGTTTCTTTTGCTATTTTATGGTTTAAGTTAAAAAATAGTTAAGTGTATCAAATTCCCTTTTTTTGGCATCTGGAATAGTCTACAAAATTATTTCAAGGGATTGGATACTTTAATTTGAGATAGCATGTTGAATTGGAAGTTTTTCATTCAACATGTCAAGTTGTAAGTTTTTCATTCAACTTTTTTAGTTTTTTGGCTTTCAATATTTAAGTTGAACAAATAGATAAGTGTGTCAAATTATATTTTTTTGGGATCTAAAATATTCTGTACAATTATTTGAAAGGATTGGATACCTTAATTTTTGATGGGCATGTTAAATTTATAGTGTTTTTTTGTTTTTTATTATATTTTTAGTTTTTCAGGTATATAAGGAGTTATGTATTCCAAATTTATGTTTAGGGGATATTGTGTCCATTTTACTTATGTTCGGAGCTAATTTTTTATTTTTTCTCAAATTTCCATCAACACTGATAGAGATAACAAAAGGAGGGTCATTTTTGCTATAAAACATTATTTTAATCCTAATTTTGTAACTTTCGACAATTCATGGGTAAATTTGGGAAATGAGATATATTTTAATGACAGATTGTGCAATTAAGCTAAAAGCTAATAAAGTTTCTGATTTAGCCCAAATTGACAGCTAATGTTTTTTGGCCAAATAAACCACTGACATTTTAAAATCAGCTCAAATATGCCATTGATCACTAACTTAGAGAATATACCATTCAAAACAAAGAATATTTTGTCAAATATAGTTAATGCGAGGGGAAAAAAGAAAAAGGTCTACCTCTCATATCTTTAACCTTCCACATAATGCTGGCCGACTTTCTTAGATCCTTTTCACTCACCACAACCCATGTCATCCACTCGTCCTTCCAACTAAATGGTGTTGCTCTCTTTGCAAGCCTTCTTCATCAAACCGTCCTCTACTTTGTCACTCCACCAAAATGGCCTTCTCCTTCTTCCCCTCTGCCAAGTCTCTCCCTTCTGTCTCCTCCCTCCAATCCATGACCTTTGACCCCACCAGAGCCTCCTCTTCTCCTCTACTCCTCCAAAGTACCCCTTGATTTCTCTACTTTCTTGCTCCTAATTTGCCGCCTCATCACCATCTCCATTTCCATTTTCAACAAAACCCATCATCATGAAATCATTGATTTTTAGTTAGACTATTCTAAATTTCAAATTTCTGAATTTTGCTTGACATTAATAGCCTATTTGACTACAATTACATCCAATTCGTGAAACTTAAGTCAATCGATTTTAAAGTGACTTATTTTTATTCTTATATCTTTTTTACCTCAAAAATAATTTTAATTAAAAGCCAATATTATGTAGTTGTAATAATCCATTGAAAATACAATTTTCTTAATCTTACTAAATTTTTATGAATTTTTCTAGTTTAATGCATTAAAAAATTCATAAAAATTTAATAACATCATGAAAATTTGCTTTCAAATGGATTATTGCATTTACATAGAAAAATTTATAAAAATTTAATAACATCATGAAAATTTACTTTCAAATAGATTATTGCATTTACACAATATTGACTTTCAAATGAAATTAGTTTCAGGAAAAAAAAATGTAAAAGTAAAAATAAGTCAATTGACTTAAGTTAAAAAAAATTGGCTAATTTAGGCTAGTTAACACATTAAAGTTCTATTGTGGGGTTTATCCACCTGACTCACCTCAACTTTCAAATGAATCTACCATAAACTTCATTATATTTATAGTCCACCCTTGGTAAAAAAGCAACATGTAGCAACAGAGAACCCATATAGAGGCACCACCCACACAGTACACACCTAGATGAATCTTTTCATTTAGAGGCCCAAACTGCCACTTCCAGCCGCATCCAATCTACCAATAGTACTACCAGCATTCTTCAGCATCAAAGCACCATTCACAACCAGCATCTAATCTAACAAAATTCTACCTTCGCCTAGATGAAGTGGACATGTCAACCTCAGAGACGGTCATTATTGTTAGCGGGTTATGCTCATCGGTGTTCCTGGAAAATCGACTTAAATAAAAATCATCTAGGACTATAATACATAATCCACAGGAGAATTTCTTGGTTAACAGTGTCCCACCACCCCATAATGCCAACCCACAGTTGCGCGACGATCTTCTTGGCCAGCCATCTTTGTCCCCGTCCAAAATTTTTCGTTTTAGGCAAAACTTGAGAACACCAGCAAAAAAGCTTTCCCCATGGGACTAATTGTACCTGCACCATCCTCGATTCCTTAACATTTACACTAATCTCACTTGTATGCAAGGGAAAACCTTGGGTCAATAAACAACAAAATTTCACATGCAGAGGATTGAGATTTCATGATTTTGGAGCAAAGAACTAAAACCACACATTAGGTAGAAAAAATTTTGCCAAAGGCATCTATCTCGATTTCCAAATCGGCGAACATTGAACTAACATTAGTTTCTTCCATGTTCAAGAACAATTTCTTGGATCCAAAAAGTGGGGTTGTCGATTGAAGAAAATTTGAAAGAAATAAAAAATCAATTTCATCTAGTAGAGGGAAATTAAGAGCAAATGGCAATGATGTCTTCTGCGGTGGCTGAGATATGACGATTTCTACAGTGGCAAATGCACCATTCTGGGCCCCATTGAAGGACTTTACCGCCCTCCAAATGTGCCACCCCTGCTTTTCACCTTTGTTCAATCTGAATATAAATAAGATCAATTTTAGGGGCTTTATCGTGTTCAATTGTAAGTAGGCTGTATGATGGATCCTATGTAGCGTCCCCTACCCCAAATGGGGTCCTCCAAGGAAAACTATGGAACAAAGTTCCATACTAGTTGCAGTTGGCTAGTTAATTACTTGTCCCATTTTAAAACCTTTCGTGCATCTAGTTATTAACCTACAATGCCCTATGAATGCACTTGCTTCAACTAGAATTTCAATTTAAGAAAATGAATCAAAAACATTGCCGTGGCTTTTATAAAACATAAACAAACCACAAGTCAAAGCATAAAACATAAGTGTGTTTACTACAAGTAATAACCATGCACGTGCATCATTACATAAGAAAAGACTATGCACATGCCAAAAAGCAACTAAAATACTACTCAACTGAGAGACATTGGAGGCTAAACTAGCATACATACATATATTGAAAGACTACTACTGAGATCCATGGTCCACTATGCCCATCCTTGTGCCACTGGCCTCTGCAAGACAACTATAGTTAGCACAACACATAACCAGCAATAAACTAGAATCAATGAATGGTTTACTAGGTAGTTACCTAAAATATAAATGCTAGCTCAACAACCCTCCAAGGCCGTCGGCTCCTTACAAATTCAATCTGCGCAACAATACTAAAGGGAGTAAGAATTCAAATATTCATAGTAAGGGATTTGGGTACTTAGAAAGAAACATTAAAACCTATAAAAAAAACCTGAGGACACATATATATATAATATATGAAATCTACTGTGGCTCCGTGCAATTTGAGGCCTAACATATGCGTATATATTGGAGTCCCTTGGAATCTAGTCCTTGCACGGACGTCACCCCATGCCTAGTGAGTTCTTGGCCCCTAACTTGCTCCTAGCAAGCTTAGCTTACTGACATCCTAGTAAGCTTAGCTCACTGGTTAACCTTCCCTTTGTTGTTGTACAGGTGAACATAGTGGATGCTCCTTGCTTGAGTTCTAAGGAACTCACTAGGTGTACTAGGTTCCCACATAGTACCTCAAGCCATTGGCTTGTCTATGCCACTATGGTACGAAGCCTCCACCCAACTAGGTGCATTAGGCTCCCACTTGGTGTCTCAAGCTAATATGCTCGCCTAGGTCACCAAGGTACTAAGCCTTGCCAATTTAACCTACCAAGGATGCACTAAGCTTTCACTTATGCCTCAAGCCACAACTTAGCTAGGCTACAAATCCACTAAGCCTTCATCCCTGGTGCTCCACTATTCACCATTCCTTGGTTCACATTATTATGGTAAGATTTGATATGGATGGACTTAATTTACTAGGTTCCATAGAACCCCTCATGTGCACTAAGGTTTCTCATTGGTGTCTTAATCTCAAAGCATCCAACTAGACTACCAATGGTGCTAAACCCCTTTAACCTTTCCTAATGGCCCTATTCATCCTAAATCACTTTCCTTCATGCTTTTTTTATACCCAAGAGAACTTGATCCAAAACTAGTGCTTTAAGGAGCTATAGGGGTACTAAGGTACCATTGGTCACCTTCCACCCTATGGCCCCTTAAGCACTCATTGACCCATTACTTTGAAGAAAAATACAAAAAAACCTAGGCCAATTGGGCCTTGAGTGAAGCATGAAAGTTGTAGATCTTTCTTTTACCTTTACGTGGAATGTTGAATCGCCTCAATTGGACAACCGAGTGAAAATTTATGGAAGAAATACTACAGCATATCAATGCTATCGAGTGCTGGAGCCTAGGCGCGGGAAGTGGTGCTAAGGCGCCAGAAGCATTTTTCTCTCAGATTCCAAATGGGGTGCTAGGCGCTGCAACCCCACCTGGCTCTAGGCCCCCAAGCCCTGTGCTTCCAAACTTCGTCCATAACATGTTTGGAGGCCTCCCAAGTGACCCAAACCTTCATGCCAAGCCTTGCCAAGCTCCGGTTCGTCTTAACTACTACAATAGGCCATAAACATGCTAACCTAACCAAGCATCAATGTCCAAATGATATACACAAGTGTTTGATCCATACTAGTCCATCACAAGCCATAATATCTCACCATAACAATGCATATCTCACAAGCCACTTGAAACCAATATTCAAGCAACTAAGACATGCATCATACAAGTATGTAAACTAAATCCCTTACCTCAATTAAAAAGAATAAGCACTCAATCAAGCACCACATCTAAAAAAGGCTCCACTAAGGTGTTCCTATGGTTCCAAGCAAAATTCAACATATAAGGCACCAATTCAAGCTCATTCTCACTAGACCCAAGCTCATGGAAGCTCAAGAAACCAAGAACAACAAGAAAATAAGAGGATCAAAACATTACTTAGAGCTCACAAGCTAAAAAACGTGATCCAAGGCCTTCCACACCAAAACTATGCAAGATTAAGCCCTTTCTTGCGTGGGTACCTCATGATACTTCTATTTCCACCAAAACTTGAAGTTTTTGTGAATATTTGGGCATGGATTTTGAGAGGAGGAGAGCTACGGGTTTGAGGTTGAAAATGATGAATAGTGAAGCCCCAAATCCATGAAAATGGTTTAAATGCTCAACTTTTCACTTTACTCCTTCAACTTCTTTAGTTTTGCCAAAAAGACCCCATTCTCAAATAATGCCATAAGACTTGACAATCTAATCCAACTCTTTGGTTTCTTGTCACTTAGGTCCAAAAGAATAACTCATGAGCTCAAATACCAATCCTATCACCTCGGGGTACAAAATAACCATTTTGCCCCTGGTGACACTTAAGTGCCAAAATGACATAGGAACCACTTAACCCTTAATAGACTTGCTAATTCAAACTAATTGAGGCATTGAGCAAGGGATTTTGACTTGTTTAACAAGTCTTACTTGATCGTTAAAGGTCTACTACCTAGAGGGCCGTAACACCCCACCAAAGAGGTATAACACGTTAACACTCTCCTATTTACTCTAAATAAGCTAGGCCTAAGAGCTTTACTAATCACCATGTGAGAGTGCTCCAACAAGGCAAGGGCATCGTGGAAAAGGATGACTTGGACCGATGATGAGAGCATGCCACTGGCAAGTTGATGAAAGAGGTCACCTTCTTCAACAAGCACACCACTACCTCCAACTTTAACCGTTCACCCCGTTAGATGTGGGAGTGCCCCATTTGCAAGAAGAGAAACATGCCACCACAAGGTGGGAGGCCTGGTTGGCTGCACCGCCGGATCATAGGATTGGACCTTAGTTGAGGCTTTTGAAAAAGGTGGCCTAGTCTCACAATTTTGTTCCTAATTGTGAAAAGAATGTTTGACAAAATGCTTCATAGAGATATTGAGCCTAATGTAGCAAGCTGTTTTTTTATGTGAAAATCCTCCACCCACATCAGACTAATTTAATGACAACAGGCAAATCGGCCTAAGTCATTAATGTTAGTGGTTTATTTGGCCTCAAAAAAATTAATAAATGAATTGGGCCATAATAAAAGTATTAGTGGTTTGTTTATTTATTTATTTGTCGAAAGGAATTGTAACAATTGTTAGAATTTGAAATTAAAAGATTTTAATTCCCCCAATTCGACGGCACGACGAATAATATTGTCCAGCCACGGTTGCTGCATCTCACCGTCGTCGGGAATCTAACAGCAGCCAAGTCGCACTCTTCAATCCTCGTTCACATGCCGAAGCCATGCCCACTATTTGTGCCACATTTCTTGTCAACTATTTTCCTGGAAAACGACACGTCCAGCTTCCGGACAAAACCGAAATTGTTAAAAACACTTGGCTCCAGAAACAGCGGCGTCTCATTAATAAACATCGTCCCTTGGCCGCCATGATTACTTCCTTTATCTCATACCAATTGAATTATTTAAGAGAAGGAAAATGAAAAAATTATATATGTCGTTTTAACTCTCTTCCCTAATTTTGTGCATGTAAATTGAGAATATTGAAGAAAATAAATATTAAAATGATAGTTTCAAATATAGTATGGTAAAATAATTTATTAAACATACAAATGTTATAAAAATTTTAAATTATCCAAAATAAAAAATATTGTAATAGTTTTCAGACGGATGAAATATTTGGTTAGGTATCTTTTAAATTTGGCCTAAAGCCCCTTTTGCCCCCTGAACTTTGTCAACTCGGACCTTTTACCCCTTAAACTTTGACTCGGTTCAACTCACCCCTCAAACTTTGTAAACTAGCACCTTTTGCCCCTTCAGCCCAGTTAAATGAAGAATGTGTACTAAAATAAAAATAAAAATAAAGCTGAAGGACTAACTAAATTATTTTTCTAATGGTTGAACATTGTGAGTAAATAATAAGCATAAATGCTTCAGTTTCATATTTAAGATTACTCAGTTTTCCCTTGCTTTTGCATATAAGTTTGTGTTAAGGCCTCTAATTGTTTACTCACAAGAGTCAATAATTGGACAAATAATTTAGTTACCCCTTCAATTTTTCTTTTATTTTCATTTTAGTACACATTTTTCATTTAATTGGACCAAGGGGGTAAAAGGTCCCAGTTTGTAAAGTTTGAGGGGTGAGTTAAACCGAGTCAAAGTTTAGGGGGTAAAAGGTCTGAGTTAACAAAGTTCAAGGGGCAAAAAGGGCTTTAAGCCTTTAAATTTTAAGGAATAGGTAATTTACCTCTAACAAACACTTACTAATACTATGTACTGTATTTGTAAAGATGATTTCTAGTGCTGAAAAATTAATTAATATGTACTGTATCCCCCAGCGATGTTTGCCTTAACATACATTTAACTCCCTGTATTTTCAGAAAACACTTTCCCCCGGATTGTAAGTTATGGCTTATGATTATGACACTGTCCGTTTAGCCAACATATGGGCAAATCCCAGCTTCCATCCCAGTCTTCTCCATTTAGAAACTCTGATCTCTAAATTTTTATATCTAACAAACAAACCATCGTCCTTAACTAAGTAACTAGTTCCACGATAAGTCACCAACTTGGATTCATCCGCAACTAAGATGAATTTCTTGAACACCACCTCTACCATTTTCTCCCGGAGGAGCGACCCAACTCAACCATCGTACAAGATTGAGATGCGCATTGACCTCTTCAGCACTATTGATTGATAGATTAACAATGAGGTGGTGGCCGAGATAGAAGAGACAAGAGAGGGACCCGTCTATTCGTCAGTGAAGCCGACGGCATGCTTGGCAGTGGAGTTGATGTCGAGGTCAAGGACCACCTGAACTCGACAAAATCCACTGCCGGTCGGAGGTGACCATCTTGAGCTCGTCTTAGGTGAGGAAAATAGGAGGGGCAGCGTCCGGGAGAGACGGAGAATGGAATCTTGGACCTTCGAGATTTATTTGGGGTTCGGAATTTGGACCGAAAGAGCACAATAATGGTCCACGGTGGAGGAGTCAGGTCAAGTTAAACGGTAGTAGGTACTGAGATTACTGGTTGATGATGAAGAAAAGCACACATATTAGTAGAAGCAAGAAACATTATGAGCTGGGTTGGCTTGGGTGTAGCCATGGGGCGTTCTTTGGTTTTTTCATTTGTTCTCTAATTTTGATTTGCAGACAGCGTAGCCAACTGCAGGTGAAACTTTTGCTTATTCCAGACGGTTAGTTTTTTTCTTTTTCAATTTTGAACCGACAATTTTTCAACATTTACTCTGAATATATTAATTAATTTACCAAATCATAATATATGTTTATAATAAAATATATCTTTTAATAAAAATGAGGACCTAAATGTTTATAATATATGTTACTCAAATAATATGTAGACTTCACTTCCTTCAATAATAATATGTAGATTTTTTTATAAAATGGAATTAACAATTTGAGACTGATCAACTAAAATATATGTTTCATAATGTGTTGCTCAAATAAATTGCGAAATGTGTAAATCTTTTCATTTGGTGAGAATTAATTCTCTAGGATGACAAACTAAAATATATTTAATCTATGAAAGACCATTAAGTAAAATATATTAATATTAATAAAAAAAACCACAATATGGAAATTTTAATAAACTCAATTTTATTTTTTGAAATATATTATGGAAATATTGGGTTGAAGGCAGCATAAGATAAATATTGAGGTTGGTCTACATGATTTTGAAACTTTTGTAGGTAATAAAAGCATTTAATTCCACCATCTTAATAGATAAATTGGTGGTGTTAATTATTAAAATGAATTAGTGTAGGTTTTTTAAAATAAAAGAGGAATAAGTGTCGGTTTGGGAAAAGTTTATGGGTGTTTTTCTAATTTTTCATCTAGGCAAAAATATCAAATTTGTCACTAATGTTTTGGGTAGAGAGTGAATATGTCACTATTGTTTGTTTTTGCCCAATCTCTCACTAATGTTTTAAAATTGGTCAAATATGTCACTGCCAATTAGAAAATAATGAAAAATGATAAAAATAGTAAATTTTGAAATCTTGGGGTCACTATACATCTTTAAAAAAATATCAAAACATTTGAGATTTTTATGGTCTGATCTCTGCAATTAACTCTTCAACTTTGTCACTGCCTACGTTAACAGTACCCCAGCCCTATCGTCACTCTCCCTCTATTTTTACTGTTTAATCTCCTCGCTGACATTTAAGAGAAAGAGAGAGAGGGTCTAATTACAAAAAACTTTTAAAGCTTGTTAAAACTTATATTATCACCATAAAATTTCAAAACTTACTATTTTTAACGGTTAACATTTTTCATTTGTTTTTTAACAACCAGTAGTATATCCACTCTTAATTTAAAACTTAAGTTTCATAATTGGCCCATTTTAAAATATAAGTGATAGATTGAGCAAAAGAACTTTTAGTGACAAACTCACTCCCAACCTAAAATATTAGTGACCAATTTAATATTTCTATTTTCCATCAACATATCTTGCTTTTAATCGTTAATGGGATCCAAAATAATTGATATACGCTAGGGCGGCTACAAGTCGCTGACTCAGCAGCCTTGATGGCTCAGCAATTAACAGGTACTAAAATAATCCGCAAATTTTTTTTTTTAAGATCGAGAACGAGTCAAATGTATTTTTTTTTTACCCCCTTTTTTTTTGTTAGCCTTTCTAATTCGTTAATTTAGACGACCGTACACTAGTTTTCTAATCCCTAGTCGCGTTCGCACCTTGGCAGACTTTACCGTCTAATCTCTATGATCGTGTTCTTTAAACAAGCCGTGTGAAATAATGAGGTGACGGAAAAAGTTTGGTACATACTTCATCTTATTTTTATTATGTTAATTTTTGTCTTAAAATCATTACTCTATTTCTTATAATAAAAATATATTTCAAGTCTGACCTCCCTTATCAATTATTGAAATTTGTGGGAAAACCATATCAAAGATAATTTGGGAAAAATATCAAAAAAATTAAAAATAAAAATAGAGGCTAGGGCTAGGAGTAAAGATTAGGCATTTCTTTCCATGAATATGCCAATTTATTGCATCATAATTTTACAAGGTTTGTCCAGGAGTTGCTTGTCACGTCAAAAAGTGCATTGATGAATGGCGACATCCACCCATCACTTTAAGATTAACGCAATAGCGTTTTGGGTTTGCCCTATTGACCCTTCAGTTATGAATTATGAAAGATGATATTCTACTCCAACATTTCTCCTGTTTCCAATTTTTCTCTTCCAACAATCATTAATTGATAATGGTTCTAATTGAATTAGGCAAGTACTCGATCGTCAAACAAGTTGATCATTTTTTGTTTATAAAAAATATTATAATCTTTTTATTTGAGTTGGAGTATCTCCAACAATTTTTCTACTTATTTTCTATGTTTTTTATAATATTGGGTTCTTTTTACCTTAAATAACTTCCTCATCCAAATCCCTAAAATAGGGATTGAGATGAATTAAAAAAGAAAAACTTATTCTCTATATCTGCAAAAACACTAAAAATTTTAGATAATAAAAAAACAATAATTTTTTCAAGTCTTCCACTATCTCCACCACCTCCCCTGCTTCGGCACCCAAGGCGACGACGACGACTACTACTGCCACCATTCAACTGCTACTCTCACTACTATACCTAAGGCTTCCCCTCCTATTTCAACCCCTGTGGCCACCCCTACAGCTGTTTTGATGAGCTCACCTCTTGCTCCTCTATAGGCTCCCTCTAGTGTTTCACCCGCCGCAACACCCTTTACTAGAGGGCCAACCACATCCATTGCATAAGACCCCCTGGTAGCCCGACGAGTTCTCCAAGCAGTGCCTCATTGAACAGAGTGCTTGCTTGCTGATATGTGGCCAGCGTGGTCCTGGGCAGCGTCTTGTTGTTGTAGATTTGAGTGGGAGTGGGTGATTTTCAATGACACTGCTTTGATTAGCAGGATTTTGTTGATTTGAAACTTGATTTTATATTTTGAGGGGCTTTGGATGGTGAAAGAGAAAGTGGTTCTGTGTGGAAGAGAAATCTTGGAAGATTTTCAATTTTTCTGAAAGCATAAATTTGTACCCCAGAGGTAGAATATCCATAAGTTTAATTTTTTTATAGCTATTTAATTATATAATAATTAAACTAGTAATTAATTTGAATTTGCTTTAAATTCATAATATTCAATTATTATGTAATAAATATAAAATTCTACAAAATAAGAAAACTGTTAGAGTTTGAGTAAAAAAAATTATCAAAATTTTACTTTTTACTTTCCTATTTTATAAAAATTTTAGGAAAGCAATTGAGATACTCTTATACATTCTTTATTTCAGTGAAGTCTGAGATTTGATTTCAAAGTTATTAGTTTTGATACCTAATTAAAATCTCTATCAGATGATAATTTGAGTCGGTCAAAAGCCTTCAATTCTAAAATCCAAAATCATTCCAATTGATTTTCAAACTTCATTTTCCTGAAATAAATGTTTTCCTTGAATAGCTTTCCTCCGTTGGAAATTTGCCTTAAAACCCCAATCCATTCTCCCAACTGATCAGTCATCCAACACTTAAAACCTGATCCCCATGCATTTATGTTGCCCTATTTAAGAACCCAACCTACCCACCATTTACTCCAAATCCCACATGCCCTAACCCCTCGTGCTTAAAGCTAATTAATCCCGAAAACAGCCGAATTCAACTGAAAATGGCAGACCATAATCAGCACTGCGCGTGCCACGCGCGGAGAGCGAGCGAGGGGAGGTGGGTTTGTCGGAAGAAACCGATACTGGTTTGTAAGGAAACCACTGAAGAGCACAGCGTACGCGTAGTGGAGAGGGTGGGCACGTGGCGGGAGGGTATTGGGGTGGGAGGGGAAACAGCTGTTGGTCATAGAGAGCGGTTCAAAGGGATAATGCTTGGGGCTTTTAGAAATGGAGAGAGAGAGAGAGAGAGAGATAGAGAGAGGGGTGGCTAAGCAAATGGAAAGGCAGGCAGCCGCCCTCTCATTAAAAATAAATAAAATATATTAAAAGTTTGAGAGAAAATCGCTGAGCTGAACCAAGTCACGCGGCGACGTACCGGAACATACCGACAAGTTGTTCAAAGCTTCCTCATGTTTAGCGCCTCCCCTGTCGTGTCCATCAGACGCGCCGGCTTCTTCCTCTCCTTTTTCCTTTTGTTTCCTTTTTTTTGGCTTATTATTCTTTTCCTATATTTCATCGAACTAAATTTATTTTTTGTATGAAATTACCTGAACTATACTTCACCTTTCAGTTAAATAAATATATGCTGTATAATGTATGAGCAAAACAAATATTTTTAATTTTTTATATCAATTTTCAAAAGCTTGGAGCATAAATAATTTACGGAAAATAGAATTTCTTTAGAAAACAATTTTCAAGTGCTTAGGGGGCACGCGCGAAGAGTGAAGGACCGAAGAGACCGGCGCACGCAATCTACAGTGTGATAACAGCCGTTAGATACCGATTAATGATGATTTTAGTCTGCTACCACCAAGACAACAACAACCAACGTGCCACGTAATCCACCTCAACCTACTGAATTTACAGAACTGCCCCTCCATCTCTCAGCCGCCCCCAGTCAAATCCTTCGCTGACTGCTTCTTTTTCTCTCTCTACAAATTCCTCGCCGTTTCCTCTCTCTCTCTCTACCCACACCTCTCTATAAAAATGCTCGCCATTGGCATTCGTTCATCAAACCCCACCACTCCTTCGTTTTCTCTCCTCACCATTCCAAGGAAAGCGTAAATTATTCTTTTCATGGCGCCGAGAGACAAAACGGCTGCCGCCACTGCCGCTAAGGATAACTGCGGCGGAGCTAAGGAGGTGCATTTTAGAGGCGTCCGGAAGCGGCCGTGGGGGCGCTACGCCGCCGAAATCAGGGATCCGGGGAAGAAGACCCGCGTTTGGCTCGGCACCTTTGATACGGCGGAGGAGGCCGCCCGAGCCTACGATGCCGCGGCCCGTGACTTCCGTGGCGCCAAGGCCAAGACGAATTTTCCGGTCCCCTGCGAGAACCTCAATCTCGGCAACGGAAATAGTAATTGCGGCAAAACGCAGAAAAATACTAACGGTAATGGTAATTATCAGAGTCCTAGCCCTAGCAGCACCGTGGAGTCCTCCAGCCGGGAGCAGACGCTCGTGATCGATTCGTCTCCGCTGGATCTGAGCATCGGTCGAGACGGCGCCGTCCGAATCCCGTTCCCGACGGTTCCCGCTGTTTTCGCCGGAGGTGTGGGGGCGATGACAGGCCCTCAGATGTTCTATTCTCTGATGAGAGCGGCTGCGGCGAGGGGTCAACAGCTCCAAAGGATCGGAATCAATCACCATGCCTGTTTTCCGGCGACATCGCCTAACGGCGGCGCTGCTGAGAGCGATTCCGATTCATCCTCCATCATCGATCTGAACTGTCATGAGATGAAGCCGCGCCGACTGCTTGATCTCGACCTCAACCGTCCTCCGCCGCCGGAAATCGCATGAACCTTTTTCAGTCCAATCTCACCGAGAGAAAGTCGAAAGTTACGCTCTCCTTTTTTTCCCTAATTATAAATAATTTTTCCTGCGAAGAAGAAGTAGGCCTAGAAAAAGTAGAGACGAAAAAAAAAAAAAAAAAGACTATTACATGTTTGAAGGTGAAAATTAGATCGCCGACTGATGGTACCGGAGATGTGAATATTAGATGATCTCTGTCTCCTTTTTGCGGCGGAGAAATTAATCTTTAATTTCCCCGCCGTTTCATTATTAGTAACTAGATTAAGATGTAACTTTTGGTTTTTACATGAATTAACATACAAATATAAACATTTGTTGGTAATTTACGTTTTGTTCAATCTGACTTTATGTTTTTGAGGGGGCGGGGCTGAGATCAGGATAGAATATGCCGGGGAAAATATGGACGGCTGATGACGAATCACGAGTATTACATGTGTGATTTTTTAAATCGATATTTTTATTGCTGGAAGTGAATGTGGGCGCCCATGCCTGTGGCACCACCTATTGTTGCGCTCTAGTTAGGAAGCTGGTTTTGTCTGGACCTGGATGGATGGAAGGTGTTTTCGTCTTTATACAAACAATAATTAATGGTCACTCACCATCGCCACACTAGACTTTGTCGCAAAGACAAAGATCATTGGTCACATAAGTTGATGGCCCTCCAATCAAACCTCACTGTTCACACAACATAACCGGCCATTGTTGCTCTAGTCTTGACTCTTGAGATGTAAAATGTAAATGTAGGCGTTAGTACACGCACAGCAGGTGCCAGCCCTTTTGGTTTATTTTGTTCCTAAATTTTATGACCATTTGGCACACGTAAATGGGGCTTGAAGCTCAGATCAAAAGAGGTCAAGCTCAACTCGATTTAAGATTCAAGCTTAATTCAATTAGTGTATTGAGATTTTTACGGTAAGATTTTTTTTAATAATTATTGTATTGTAGTATATTATTTTTTATATGAGACTCGTGAGGCTTCATAAGGATTTGAGTTAAGTATCATCTGATTTGAAGCTTAGCTCGTTAAGCATTCAAATCTTTGATGTAACTCGAGTTTGAGTTTTGAGGTTTGGTTCATTAACAAAAATATCAAACTTAAGTTCAAACAATGTAATGAGGAGTTCGGCTTGTGTCCAGTCATATGCCGTACTGACCACATGGCATAAATCAATATAGAAATGCTAAGCAACATATATGTGCTTTGATTTTAAGATAAGATAACATTTGCACCTCTAGTGTAGCCACTAGTGATCAAAGTAACATTGGTTTGAGAAAAAATTATGTTGAATATACAATGTTGATCTCTAATTTTGAGTAAGTTCACCTTAATAATTTAGGTGGAGATTTGGTGGAGGGACTGTTTCTGCTATAGCATTTCGCTGGAGCTAATTTTGATTCTCTAGTGCTTTTGTACTTTTTCAGCTCCTTCTAATATAAGTTCCTTCTGCAGTTCAAAAAGAAAAAAAAGTTTGCCTTGATAATGTGTTAAATCCACATTATTTGATAAGTGGATTTAGAGGGGTCAAATTAAACAGAGATTTGAAACTTGACTCAAGTTCAACTTGTTTTAATGTTTATTTATATTCTGTTAGATTCAAATTTGAACAGGATATTAAACTAAATGTATAATCACATCAAACTCGGCTTATATTTTTCTCAGCTTGGTTTTAGCCTTGCATAATATTCTCTTAATTTAGGTAAATAACTCAAATTTGAATCAAGTTTACACCACATAATTAACCTTCCTTCCAGTCTAAATGTAAACGCTAGCACACGGAAAACATATGTACCAGCTCCTTTATAGAACATTTACCGTTAATGTCAGAGGACACTACTAAAAAACAGACATTTTCCAACGGCCATTTCCAACGGCTTCGCGTTGGAAATTTTAAAATTTCCAACGCGAAGCCGTTGGAAATAAGACATTGGAAAACCCACCGTTGGAAGTCAATTTTCCAACGGCCAAAATGAGGGCCGTTGGAATTTCCAACTGTTAGCCGTTGGAATTTGAGCAGTTGGAAATTTTCCAACGGCTCAGTTTTTTTTTCTTTTTTTCCATTTTCCAACGGCCTTGGCAGTTGGAAAATTTTCCAACTGCCAAGGCCGTTGGAAAATGTACTTCGTAGTTGGAAACATTTCCAACTGCCAAGACCGTTGGAAACTTTTCCAACTGCGAAGGCCGTTGGAAAATTTACTTGGTACTGGAAGATTTTCCAACTTCCAAGGCCGTTGGAAATCAAGCTTTTTATATTTTGTGCATTCTCGTTCCATTTCGAATGCGTGTGATTAAACGTCAAACGGCTACGGCGGTTCAAATTGATTGTATCGTATGTAATCACATTCTGAACCAGTGCACGTGCATAAATGCTGTTGTAGATCTCAATAAAAACATACAGAATTGAAAATACAGAATCATTTCATAAATATAGTTATAACATACACATAAAAGCATACACAATTGAAATTTCAATATCATGACACAAATATAGTTACAATCCACATAAAAACATCTATAATTATTATTACATACTTTCATTACTCCTAAAAAGTGTTTGTTTGTTGATGAAGACAGAAAGTAAAGTGATATACCTGATCTAGTCATCATCGGATCCCGAGGCATCAATATCATTCTCTGGGTGCGCGGGCGGAGGAATTCCAAGTCGTTCATATATGTACTTCATCTCCGCTTGTTGTCTCCTCTTCATTCGCTCCAACTTCTGCTCATAATATGATGCTTGTTGTGCTGTATGCTCCGCAACCACTCGCTCAACTTGTTCAGTGAACTCCGGCGTCTGAGTGATATCAACATGTGCTGAAGGAATATTCCCTGGTCGTCGTCGTCCGAGCACAGCATGTTGTTCTGATCCAAGCCCAAATACACGCCCTTTCTTCCTTCCACCTGCAACTACACTCATTATCGCTGCCTCATCAATGTCATGTGCGACGCCTTCCTCTTCCATTTGCTGTGTTTGTTCTTCGATCTCAACAGTTACCTTCGCCTTCATAAGGGTACAACTTCATTTATTAATAAGTCGATATTTATTCGTATGTAAAAATGTAATTTAATATAACATGATTATTACCGCCACTTCTTCAGTACGCCTGTTGATGTATTCCCCGCTCTTTTTCTTATGAGTTTGCTGCATAACCTTGAACAAGCCAGGGTCCCTCTTCTCCGGATCTTTTTCACGCTACATTGGTTGTTAGTATGAATAAAGTTTTATGCATGTAACATAAGTTGAATTATGTGTATAAGAGGTTCATAACGTTTACCATTCGCTCCCGGTGTTCTGTAATTGAAACAGATCCTCCTGCATAAGTAGCACTGTATCCACCAGTAGAGTTAGACGACTGCGATGATGATGCTCGTATTGTCTTACCCCTCGACGATTTCTCCTGAAACTCCGGTGTAGCCCACCATTCCTCCATGGCTGCATACTGTGCGTCGGTCATAAATGATGCCCGTGCTCGCCGTTTCTCAGGATTTCTCTCCCGGCGAATGTCACCCAGCGTCCCTCTGTAATGATTAGCCGCCATCATGTGCCAAACGCGATAGACCTCATTATGGTGGGCTGGATCCCACTCACATAAACCCTAGACATAAAATAAAATATAAGTGGGTCTAATAGTTATCTACATGATTTGTAAAGCTGAAAATTCAATGTGTAGATTAAGTGCAAACCTGAAATACGCGCCACCACGCCTGAATATCTGCTGGGCTTGCACTCGTCCAATCATGATGTCCCTTGAAGTGTGTGGTGAAGCATCTAGTGACCATCCGTGTTGCTCTTGATGGCAGGAAGCTATATGAAACGCATGTTCGAATACAATAAAATTTGTTTTCATTGGAAGATAATGAACTGTATCTAACATAAACTATTATTCTTTCAAATTATACATTACTTACGTGTTACCATGAGGTGTGATCCGTAAGCGACCCTGATGCGGGGCTTCGGATACCGCTGACTGGCCAATGGAATTTCCTCCATCAGATGAAGGTATATGTGCGGGAGTCGAGCGACTAGCACTACGGCGGAGTGGAGGAATGCCAATATCATCCGTCCAAGGGGTGGTTGACGGAAGAACATCTTCTTCTATTATAGGCCGCGACCCTGAATGTCGGGAATGCGATTGGCCTGCCCTTTCATGTCTGGCAAGTGGCTCTGCTATCGCTTCTTTGAACTGCTGAAATAGGCCTTTCCCTGGCCTACGTATATACGTCGCATCTCCTTTAGGTGGCATCTGTAATTTGATTAAAAACCTTACAACATTTTACAAATATTAATTATAGCCAATAGTATTGCTCTCGCAAATGCACCCATCACAGTCAATTTAGACGTACTCATAATTATGATTACAAGTTATTCCACGTTCACATTACATTTTATAAGTAATCGCACGTTAACATGAAAGTCAATGGACGTCATCGTCCTCAGACTGTGCCTCTGAATCGCTATTCTCAGTATCTCCAGATTCAAATTCATCTTCTTCATCACTCGCTTCAACGGCGTCCTCTTCGTCAGATTCATCCTCATGTTCCAACGTTCCTACCCTGTTCGGCATGTCATCATCTACAGCTTCCCCGACTCCTGTTTCAGCTAAATTCTCGATTGGGTCATCCATAATTATGGGTGGATTGTTCAGGCCACCTTGAAAATCTTCCTGAAATGCATCATCGATGTCTGCTACATTATAATGAACGATGCGTCGAGGTTTGATTTTCAAAACGGCTAACCACCCTATTTTTTCACGTGACTTTATTGGGTAATGGGTGTAGTAAACTTGATCAGCTTGGGAGGCAAGAATGAATGGGTCAAACTTCCCATATCGGCGACCATCACGAACCTCAACTAAACCATATTGTTTATGAACCCAAGTGCCACGATCTGGAGTAGGGTCAAACCATGCACACCTAAACAATACAACATGTTTCTGTGGCCATCCAGGATATTCGAGTTGAATGATTTCTTCTAACACGCCATAAAAATCACATTCAACCTCACTTGATCCTGAAGTCCTTATGCATACGCCACTGTTAAATGTTGCTTTGTCGCGACCCCAGTCGCTAATGTGGAACTTGTATCCATTTATGAAATAAACAGGCCAAGTCTCAACACGACGTGATGGCCCGCACGCAACATCCCACAAGAAGCGGTCCGTGATATTGTTGCGCACATCATTCACCTAGTTACATATCAGCAAGTTTATGAATATTTCTATCGATGGAAAGCAAAATATGAAGATGAGGAAAGTGTATGTAACTTACATAGTTTCTAAGCCATGTACCAAAGTTATTCTCAATGTAGACATCCAGGTCTGACATTGCTATATTTGGTGCATGCATACGCACTTCCTCAACAAACAAACTAGAACATATACATAAAGGTCGTTTAATGTGAACCTAGATTATGCAAGTGTATAAAGGGAGAAAAGTAGTATTATTAGAGTATAATATATAAAGCAAATGTGTTATGTCACTTACTCAAGGTACGGCTTCACCTCCTTACAATTCAGTAAGATATATGCAGTAGCAACCATCAATTCATTGTCATCAAGATATCGATATCTGGAGACACCATATGGACGACCCGGGTATCTAAAGATAGACCACACCGATTCATCATATTGTCTTTGTTCGCCATCGTCATTACGAGGTACTCTAGGAGCCATATGTGGAATATGAGATTCAAAGTAGTGAGAGCAAAATGTTGAAGTCTCCTCAATTAGATACGCTTCACAAATTGAACCCTCTACATGAGCCTTATTTGATACCTTCATTTTTAGGTCATGCATACAACGCTCAAACTTATACATCCACCTATACTGAACGGGTCCTCCAACCCTGGCTTCATAAGGAAGGTGAACTGGCAAATGTTCCATCGAATCGAAAAAAGCAGGTGGAAAAATTCTTTCCAACTTGCAGAGTATTACTGGAATATTTGCTTCTAACTCGACCATGTGATTCACATCTAACTCTGGAGAACATAAATCACAGAAGAATTGACTTAACTCAGTCAATGGTTTCCATATATTTTCAGGTATGGCTTGAAGGGCTATTGGGAGGAGCCTCTGCATCATTACATGACAATCATGACTTTTCATACCAGACATATGACTTACATTACTGTCAACACACCTCCCAAGGTTCGATGCATACCCGTCTGGGAGTCTAAGTGTTTTAACCCAATTGAGCACATCAGTTCTCTGATGTGAATTTAGTGTAAATGTTGCTTTGGGTTTAAATGCTCGACCGTCGGCAACCTCAATTAAATTTAGCTCTGATCGACTACACAACATCTTAATGTCCTTACGAGCCTTCATGTTGTCTTTAGTTTTGTTCCTCACATCCATCACTGTATTCCATATATTGTCAAACACATTCTTCTCTATATGCATCACATCCAAATTATGGCGGATTAAATTATTCTTCCAGTAAGGCAACTCCCAGAAAATACTTCTTTTTGACCAATTATGCGTTCTACCATAACTTGGTATGGTTAAAACCTCTCCATTCTGAACAACGGATGGCAAATTTGAGATTCGTTGAAATATTGTTTCAGGCGGAAGACGCTCAGGAGGCAACGATTTTTCAATTTTTCCTTTCTTAAAGGCAACTCTGTTTCTTCTATAAGGGTGATCCAGCTCGAGAAATTGTCGATGACAATCAAAGAAGGAAGTTTTCCTCCCGTTCTCAAGCTGGAAGGCTTTACTTTGGTCCATGCATATAGGACAAGATAATCTCCCATGAGTCATCCAACCTGACAACATCCCATAAGCCGGGAAGTCATTGATGGTCCACAAAACTGAAGCACGGAGCTGAAAATTCTGTTTAAGTGATACATCCCATGTTTGGACACCATCTTCCCACAACTGATTCAATTCATGGATAAGAGGTTGTAAATAGACGTCAATGTTCTGACGTGGACTCCGAGGGCCCGGTATCAATGAAGTCAAAAACATATATGGTTTCTTCATGCACATCCAAGGTGGCAAATTATACGGCGTTACGATGACCGGCCAACATGAATATTGTTTACCAGAGTTTCCAAACGGAACGAAACTATCAGAACATAGACCAAGGCGAACATTTCGGGGCTCTGCGGCAAACCACGGGTAAGTGGAATTAAAATGTTTCCATGCTTCCCCATCTGAAGGATGTTTTAAAACATTTGGCTCGGATCGATGCTCACTGTGCCACCTCATGTGCTCTGCAGTTGAAAGTGAAGCATATAGTCGCTGAAGACGAGGAGTTAGTGGTAAATGGTGCATTGTCTTTCTTGGTCTATCTTTACCTCGTCCACCTTTTCTCGGCTTAAACCGCGATTCACCACAGAACTTGCACTGTGTAGCATCTTTATCAGTATTCCAGAACAACATGCAGTCGTTAACACAAGCATCAATTTTTAGATGCGCAAGACCAAGTTGTGAAACTAATTTCTTCGTCTCATACCAATTCGACGGCATCTTGCTGTCACTTGGCTGTGTTTCTTTCATCAAGGCCGCAATACCATCATAACACCCTCTTGGTATATGATATTCTGCTTTAAGGTTTAACAAACGAACTGCAGCAGATAGCTCAGAATGTGTCTCACATCCATCCCAAAGAGGTGTAGTCGCCGAGTACAATAAATCAGAAAACCGTCTAAAACCTTCATTAGGTTCTTCATGGACGTCAGAAAAATTCTGATGGGAACTTGGTCCAACTGCATCAAAAATCATTCGAGCATATGGGTTTACAGGTGAACTACCCTCATCATGCTCATACGAACCACAACTATCAAACGGCTGATCTGACGGTTCCTTAAATGGCTCCCCATGAGCTGTCCAGTTAGTGTAAGAAGGCATGAATCCGCACTTATATAGATGCACTCTAACATCATCACAATCCTTAAACCTCAAATTTTTACATCTCCGACATGGGCAATGAATTTTGTTCCCATCCATATGACCTGGATTACTACAAGCAAATGTTATGAACTGCTCAACCCCTGTCTCCCACTCCTCCTTGTACCCAACTCGCCCAGGTAAATAACGACTACTATACATCCAAGTACGTTCTTGTTCCATGGAGTCCTACCAATGGAAATTATATATTAATAGAGGGTAAGGCCTGGGAGGGTATGTCCACTTCTTAACCCTCAAATTACTTGCATTTGAAGGACAGGTTGACAAGGTGACATGCAACAACAGCAAGACATAGACAATTTCATACTTAAGTGTTTAGGGTGTATGAGTTCAATAAGTGCGGCATTCTAATGCATGTCAACCAAAAAGCCCACATCTTTCAAATTTTGCAAACATAGTGTTTCATGTCTCATGCTGATTAGGCACATCAAAGCCGAGAGCAAATTCATCACCAAATATTAATAACTCCAAAATATACAAAGCATAAGAAGTCATTCCATCCATAGTATAGATAATTATTATTCTAATTATTACTACTCTTGTTGGGTTTATTATAATTATTATTATTATTAAAATATTTATTATTATTATTCGTAGTCATATTATTATTGTCTTTGTTATCTTCCAACCATACATAATTATTTAAATAATTATTATTATAATTATTATTATAGTATTCTAAGTTTCATAATAATTATTTTAATTAGCCATTATTATGATTATTGTTACTATTATTATTACTACTACCACTCTTAGTATAATAGTAATTATTTTATTAATTATAATAATAATTCTTATTATTATTATTAATATTATTATTACAATACTATTAGGATTATAATTATAAATATAATTAGTATTATTATTAGTCGTAGTCATATTATTCTTGTCTTTGTTGTCATCGAACAATACATCATTATTTAAATAATTATTATTATAATTATTCTTATAGTAATCTAAGTTTCATAATACTTAATTTAATTAATATTGTTATGATTATTGTTACTTTTATTATTACTACTACCACTCTTACTATAATAGTAATTATTGTAAGTATAATAATAATAATTATTATTAATAATATCCATATTATTCTTATTTGCATCCTTCTCTTCGAATAATAATAATTATTGAAATTATTATTACTATATTTATTAGTATTATTATTATTACTTGTATTATTAAAGTTCTACTATAATAATAATAATTTAAATTATTATTATTATTATTATTATTATTATTATTATTATTATTATTATTATTATTATTATTATACTACTCTTATGTAATACAAATTATTATTATTATTATTATTATTATTATTATTATTATTATTATATAACTTCTCTTACTATAATAATTACTAAATTACTTATTAGTATTATTATTATTACTGAAATTATTATTAAGTACTACTCTGAGTATACTTCAACTTACCTAAATTATTATTATAATTATTATTATGATTACTTTAATTAATATCATTATTATGATTATTGTACCTCGTACCTTTGTACAATAATTACTATTTTAATCATTATTGTTACATAGTATTATTAATATTACCAAAACTATTATTATTATTATTATTACTATTATTATTATTATTGTACTACTACTCTTAGTATAATTATTATTTTTTTTATTACTGTTATTACTATTAGTATTATTCATAATACTATTATTATTATTATTATTTTTTAAATTCTTATTATTGACACATATTTTAGTAAAGGTAAATTTTAATCAAAGAAATTTAGTTAAGTATAAATACTTTCAACGTTTCTACTAATTCTAAAACTAAAATCCTTATAAAAATTTTCCCAACTAAATATTAGTAATTAAACTTTAACTGTAAAATTAAACTTAAACTATAAAATTAATCCTAAAAACCCGAAAATAATAAAAAAAATTAACAAAATGGGTAAAAATTAAAAATTCTAATGGGTGTTCTAGCAAATCTTCACATCAAACCATGAACCACTTAAAATCACATAACAAATATTTCAAGCATTTTTCGGATAAATAATGTAAAAAATTATAAAAATACATAATAAACGCAAAATACCTTAAAATCCTTCCTTCAAATGCGTTCTTTCTTTCTTCTAATCTGCTACAACAAGTTAAAAATTACACCCATTAGATTTAATAAACCAAAAACCATGAAAATCGAAACAAACAAAACCAAAACTATTAACACTTACCTACAGATCTGCCACTTAAACCACCAGATCCAAGAAATCAGTCTCCGAGCGACGTTAATCAAGCCCTGGGACACTTCACAAAGTGCTGTGTGTGCGTGTGGAGAGAGAGAGAGGGAAGGAAGGAAGAACAGACCGAAAACGGATGGAGGAAGAAGACGATGCCGCGAGCTGGGGGGGAGGGGGGGCGAATTTATTGCCTATTTTCCAACGGCCTTAGCCGTTGGAAACTAATTATTTATACGGTGCGTTTTGAAGTTCACTTTTCCAACGGCCTAAGCCGTTGGAAATAATTCCCAGCACTTTACCAATTTCAACTGCAAACGGTGCGTTTTAAATATACACTTTGAAACACATTGAAATTAAAATTTCCCAAAATTTTGAAATCTGGTGCTTAATCTTCCAACGGCCAAAGCCGTTGGAAATAATAAAATTTCAAAATTTACAAATTTCGAATACCGCTGCATTATGTACCTCATTTTCCAACGGCTTTGGCCGTTGGAAATATTTCAAGTTTAAAAATTTCAGGCTCCATTTCAAAACTTAGTTGCGACTGTTGTTTTCTAGCTTACTTTTCCAACGGCCAAGGCCGTTGGAAACAATTTCAGGCTGGATTTACTTACTTCCAACGGCTGAAGCCGTTGGAAAAACATCATATTTTCAATTTTTTCATTTTACCGTTTTTATTCTTTCTCCAACGGTCAGACCGTTGGAAGTTAGGCCGTTGGAAAACTTAGTTTTTTTAGTAGTGGGAGTTGCAAACTTGAATCCACCTTGATAATGTATTAAATCCATGATAAATGAATTTGTTGTGACTTTATAATAAGGTAAATACTTCGGAATTAGTGTAGATTAGATGATTAGCAACTTTGATGTATTCGATAGGGATCTTTTTTGTAATTTTACATTATGGTGACACACCTTGACCTAAAGCATCAATATATATATATATATTGCCTGATGAAATTTCAATCGAATTAACTCTTTTTTTGGTTCACTTGTAATTCAAATACTAAACTAATCAAATGTTTTCGTTTGATTAATTAGAACGATGGGAAAAGTTTAGACAAGGTTTACAAGCTAGCGAAATGCCTTTCTTATGAGCGTGGTTGACAAATACGCTGTTCCGTTTCTTAAAGTTTGCCGTCAGTTAATTCAATTCGGTTAGTTATGATACGGGAAAAGGGTAACGCTCGCCTTACCAAATTGCAAATGGAATTTGGGGAATGTTAGGTGACGTTTAGATGTAGAAAATAACTTCTTTTTTTTTTCTGTTATGTATTTTTATTTTCTGTATACAATTTTTTAAACTGTGTTTTTGAAAATATGTTTAGTTGTTTTAAACCAAGTAAAGATGATTACATATGGGAAAAATTAGAAATACCCCTTATGGTTGGTCTAACATAGACTTTGCCTTTTTTTTTTATTTAAAAACCTACACTTTACCCTCTGTTTGTTTTACAGTGTCCGACAATAATTTCTAAAATTATATTTTAAACTATCTAATAATAATATTTCATTAATTTCAAGATTTTTAGCATTTTTTTTACAACCTACTGATCTTTAAAACATGATGATATGTATTTACAAAGAGAAAATTATATTTACAGAAAGAAAAAAAATAATAATTTAAAATATCTATTAACTATAAAAAATATTAGAGAGATTAAAATTACTATAGGATAACTATCGTATAGTTTAAATATAGTTTCAGAAGTTATTATTAGATAGTGTAAAAAATATAGGGGTAAAGTGTAGATTTCTAAAAGTAGAAAGGGCAAACTGTAGGTTAGGATATACCTCAAGGGGTAATTGTAAGTTTCCCTTACACACACACACACATTTCATTGGAAAAGCTCAATGCCTTAGTTGAAAGTTGAAGGAAAGTCTGTACACTACAATAGAGAGTTTCTTAAGTCTAAAATAAAAATGAAAAATTGTTAAACTAACCCTCATATTTTTGCCGTCCGTGGTATAGGGTCCCAAATTTTCTATCCCTTATGTCTACACCACCTTCTTCAGAATTCCTAATCACTCGACATTGCAGCACTGTTGCTGTTTTCCACCGCCATATTGCTGGTTGCCAAGTCACAGATCAAGATCGGTACTTTCCATCAGACCTGCCGCTAATAATTGTTGACATAGTTCAAAGGAAGGAAAGGAGCTCGATCACGAGCCCTATGTTCTTCTATTGTTTTGGCGGCGACGACGGGGCCGTTGGTCAAGGGGCGACGGCGAGGTAGAGATTGGCCGGTGATTTCAGGGGTGACAGTAAGGAAAGGTTGACCGGCTGGCAGCGGTGAGGGAGATGTGGCGATGGCAAAAAGCGAGATACACAATGCCAGAATATGAGAAATTTCGAGATCGAGTGAGAGGCGGAGACAAGAGAGAATGGTTAGAAAACTGAGAAAACGTGAAAATTTGTGTTTTCCAAATCTTCATAAAATGGAAAATTGTTTTCTAAGGAAATTGAAAAAAATTATTTAACTGAATATAATTTTTTTTTATTTCTATTTTTCAGAAAATTTTCTGGAACTAAACGATGCCTTAACTTGTAACTTTTAGAAACTACAAAATTTCGTATAAAATTCTCAATATATGTTGAACGAAAAATGATTCAACAACGAACGTTGCTACATTTAAAAAAAAAAAAAAAAAAAGAAAAGAGAGAAACGACATGCATAAAACAAATCACAAACTAATAAAGGGGCAACGACGCCACTCCTTGTTTGTATCTTCTCGTTTTCTATCACAAAATCTTTGAAAATCACTTTGGTTAAACTTTTAAAAAAATTATTAAAATGTTTTTTTATATATTATTTATTTTTCGATTATAACAATTTTTGTTTAAAATAGATTCCTTTGTCAGGTAATATTTACTAGTATGATTTACTATGCTTTAAAATGTCTCAATGGCACTTCTAAAGACAAATTTTATCTATCAAGTAATTTTCATTAATTTTCATTTTTAGGCTGAGATTTTTAAACATATAGAATTAGTTTCAAAATGATCACAAAAACTTTAAAAATTCATTTACCTGTGTTCTATTCGTGAAAATGTTATTTGGTTAGAATCTAATCAAACACAGTTTTGGAAATCACTATTTAACATCGTAGATATATTTTTCTATTTAAGGGACTTGTAGTAGGAACCACTAATTGAAAAGTGAAATGTTGGAGGTTGATATTACAATTTTCCCACGCTAATAATTTTTTTTTTCAGCACCAAATCATGTAATAGAATTCCTATGTAGAAAATAGCTTTACCAGTGATAACTTAGTGCCAATAAAATAACATATATTATTATTATTATTATTATTATTATTATGTCATTTTTTTTTACATTTGAAAAATATAATACAATCAGTCACACTTTTCATTTGAATTTTTTGAGACAATATTTACATATGGTTAATCACTATATGTTTAATCGCTATATTTGACCATGATTTTTCACACTTGCCATAATGTCAAACTAAGTCATAATCGTACATAGTTGTCCTACATATAGTTAAAATTTCAATTTCAACCCTCAAAAGTGATTCAACAATTTGTTACAATTTGTTTATCATACTTTTACTCCTTAAAACATGTCAATCAAATACTTATGGAAGTATATAATATTTTCTACCAAATATATTGAAAAAAATAATTTTTTATTATATTATTTAAATAATATTAAATCCATTTAACATAAATAAAACAATCAATTGCAACTGGAATCATGTAATTTTGTTGATGTTGTTATTGTCATTTTATTTCAGTTGTCCTAACTACTTAGTTCTTTTGTTTATTTTTACAATCTCTATACTGCACTTGTAATTCATGTTTTGTTATAGATTTTATGAAATAAATGACTATTTATTTTTTCTATTCTCAAATGGCTAAACAATAAGCTTGAGTTGACTAGAAATTACAAGTAAATAGTCTTGCCCCCTTTTTTCCACAAAAAGATAGGAAAAATACAAAATAAATAAAGAAAAAAATGGAGCAAAAATTATATTTTTTAGTTTGAAATGAAATTGGGATCATATTATGAATTTTTTTTATTTTGGATAATAATGCAAATGTCATAATTTAAAGAAAATTACATATTTTTATTGGTAAAAAAATTAATAATGCACCAATATATTAAGTGAAATAAAAAACTAATAATAATTTTTTTTAATTATAGTTTTTGTCACTTCCATTATATACAAGTACAACAATTAACCAAGTAGATGTGTAATTCTATAGTTGCAAAATTCTTACGATTAGAAATGCAGAAACCATTTGCCAAAAAAAATATATACAAAGGAACCTAAATTTTTGTCATTTGTTGTAGAATTATTATTTTGTGATGGAAATTAAAATTTAGAACAACTTAAGGGCTAAAATTGTGTTTTCACATAAAAATTTTGAGATAGCTTTTAAGTAGCCTGTTAATCAACACTGCAATTACTAATTCGCTGTGAGCTTCTGTTTATAATAGATTTGATGGAGGCAATAATTGCTTTAATTAATTTGCTTGGGTTTTTAAGTTGAATGCTGGTTAACCGAACTACAAAACCAGAAATCAAATAATTTATTTTGATTTTTTGCTTTTTTAATTTTGAGATCCAATTCGGTCCATTCAGTTTCTAGTAATCTAACAATGAGAATATATTGCTTTTGACAATTTCATTTCTTCGGTTAAATAAAAAATGCCAAATGATCAGAACTGATTAATTAAAAACACTCTTCCAAATTCTTTAGGAAAATAAAAGGATTTTTCAAATCATTGTTGTTTTCAATAGTGCAAGTTTGTAACTAAACATAGCATAAAAGGAAAAGATTTTTCCAAATTGTGCTTCTTTTCTCACGATCTAGCCCAAATTTATTCTACTCACCATGGACACAGTTTAAAAGAGTTAGAGATAATTAAATTGGAATATTGGATTTGAAGAGGGGGAAAATGTTTGTTACCACCCTATAAAAAGCTTAAATCTTGAAACACTCAAGCATACTATTTTCATTGCAAAATGTTTATTATTTTTTATTTTTCTAAAATATTATTGAAATTGTTTAGAATTTTTTATTCAATGTTACCCTCTATTAGCTACTATTACAATTACAAATCCATAACATTGAATATTCATAAGCTTTACATGATGTAAAGAATATATTTGAAAAATATGTATAATTGGAGAAAAATGGTTAACGTTTTAAGACAAACGAAACTGGCAATCATTTTTAAGATGAAGAATGTAATAATTTTTCAGGAAAATGTGCTTCTAGAAATATTTAATTTATTTTGTTTGTCGCTAATGAAAAGGCTAGTTTGGGGCGCACGACAACAGAGGGCGCGTGAGTGGAGAGGGAACGGGGAGAAGCAGAAAGCGGGTTTCAAGGATGGAGACCGAAAGCGAATTCAACATTGACTGGGGCCGTCTCACTCTCTCGAGATCGGTCTCTCTTCCACGTGTTGTACGATTGTCCCACTTTTAATCTTAATATGTTTTTAATTTTTCGCAAAAAACAACATATATTAACAGTTGTTCGGTTGGAGTTAACTCCCCTGAGTTAACATGTTTTTCCAACAATCTCAAGTCTGGATGTGGGGTCTCAGTTAAACTGCCTTATTTATCTCACAAGCTTAGTCTTGTCATATTACATCTCCTCCTCTTAGCCAACAAAGAACCTTGATCAAATTCAGAGTTTCATAAAATCATGAATTTTTTAGAATTTGGCTCTCATATTTGTAGCTAATCCCCCACTTTGGATGAGACTCAGCACTTTCCTTCCCTTCTCCTTGTAGATTTATGTACAAATGAAGTTGACAAGTAGTTCAATGCGATAGAGCGGCACTCACCTTGCTCCGTCGCCAGCTTATAAGGCACCCCCGCACTCGTTGCATCTCCCATACAGTAATGACTCTAGTTCTGGAATCAACAACTTGCAGCTGGGATGAGCTATCCAGCTAGATGGGTCCACTGTCGATCAATCAGGTTCCACACCAATCTGAATGGCAATAGCTATGGTGGTGTTGCGAGGAATGACAACAAGATGAGTTGGCAGGTTTGTAGAAAGGGCTTGCGGGAGTGGGCTTGCAGTGAGGGATGGTGGTAGGCTGGGTAAGGAGGGATTAGGTAGCGATGTGTGGGGGACTGCAGACCTAGGGAGGTGGCAGTGGGCAAGCTTGAGAAGGATAGGGCGAACTAGGTGGATCAAAAAGGGTTGAGCGAAATGGTTGTTCTGGACTAACTGTAATTAATTGTAACTCCAATGATAATTCAAAAATAGTTTCAAAGTGGGTCAAGTCCATGGCCCATTAACACGTTCATGCATTTGTATTAACTCAAAACGGACTCAGTTTAAGTTAGTGGAGCTACACTCTTCTCCTCTAAATTTTATAGTAATACCATTGAAGACAATCTACTTTCTCTATCTCACCATTCTAGCTCATTCTTTTTTAGCCATCCAAAACTTTTGTAATAATTTTATATTTAGTAACTTACATTATCATATTATCCTTTAAACTGTCATTTTAATGTTCACTTTTCTAAAGTTTTTTATTTATGTGCAAAAAATTAAGGACTAAAGAAGAAACAACATATAATTTTTTTTTCACTTTTTTAATTTCTATGGTAAATAAAATGAAACATCATTTGTGGGACGAAGGGAGTATTTTTTAGTTTCTCCCAACCTCTTCGACGACAAAAATAAGGAAAATATCTTCTTGGCTATCCGTTGAGAAAAAAGTGATTATAAATTATTAATAACTTGTTCAACTATTATTAAATTATTTAAACTTATTAGAACCTATATAGTTATTGGACAGTCTAATACTCCATTCATTGCATGATGCTTGATACTTCATATTTCTTCTCTCTTTTTTTTTGTTTTTGTTTTTGTAAAAATGATAGATATTCTCACATAAGAACAATAAGTGTGTTTTCTTTTCAAGGTTGCCAAGCGTTAAATAACATAATGATTCTAGTTAACTAATATTTTTACTAATGACTTCACAATATGTGGGGTAAATTTGGAACATGACATGTAGTCGTGTAAGTGCCAAATATTTTCAAACATAAAAAAATTGAAAAGTGATTAATATCATGCAAAGAATGGATTATTTAGATTTCAAAACCCCTTTTTCCAGCAAATGAAGGACTGTAGTACATAAAATTCAAAATTAGAGGGAAATCTCTGTTGGAGACGTACGTGGTAAAAGCGCCAACAATACTGGCGGTGAATATTATTCAGAAAAAATTAAAAAAAATTTAAAAGTTCAATCATATTTGGATAAAAATGGTTAGGATATTTTTCTATTTCGTATGGTTTGGATAAAAAATAAATTTTATGTTTGGTTATTAGGTTGTTATTGGATCATAAACTTAAACTGATTTAACTGAATAGACCAAATTAATAAATATTTGACAATTATCTATATTAACTTTGCATATATAAAGCTATTTGTTACTAATTTGAACTATGTATTATTAATTTATTTCTAATTTTGGGTATGATATATAAAATTTTAAGTATTTATCTTATTTTTTATTTATTACATACGTAAATTTTAAAAAGTGTAACTAAATAAATTAAAATATAGTTTAGATCAGTTATGACATATATTTTGAATATATATTATAAAATAAAAAATGATTAAAATATTAATTTTTAATCAATTATAAGCTAAATAAATTTATTTTAATTTAAGTCAATTGATTTTAAAGTGACTTATTTTTATACTTACTTCTTCTTTACCTAGAATTAATTTTAATTAAAATCCAATATTATAGAGTTGTAATAATCTATAGAAAATATAATTTTATTAATTTTTTATGAAATTTTCTAATTTAAGATAATAAAAAAATTTATAAAAATTTAATAATATTATAAAAATTTACTTTCAAATGAGTTGTTGAATTTACATAATATTAAATTTTAAATTAAATTAATTTTAAGTATAAAAAATATAAAAATAAAAATAAAAATAAATTAGTTCATTTAAGTGAAAATAAATTAGTTTGTAGGAGATAGAGTTGTGGGCTTGTGGCTGACCACCCCGTTTAACGCGGAAAAAGGTATGGACAGCGAAAAAGCAGGGGCCCACGTGAGAGCGGGCTGGCAATAAAAATGGACGTTTGTTGAAGTGGGCATTTGCTAGCGCGGCCGCCGCCTTGAGTGGGACCCCCCCCTGGGGGGCCTCCCAATCTCTTCGCACACGTATTGACTGGCTGCTCAATGTTCTCATTGATCTCGGCTTTTACATTTCAAACCTAAGAAGTACATCGATAAAAAAAATAGGAAAAATTACATAAAACGCATGAGATTTGGTCGAACTTACAATTCTATTATTACTGTTTTAAATACTTATATTTATTCTTTATAAAGTTAACACTATTATTTACCATTGTTATAAAAAATAAAAAAATATCTAATTTTACCCTCCTACCTTTTATCATAAAAACTTTGCCCCCCAACTACTAAAGTTCTTTCAAATCAAACCAATTTGGATCCTAGCCCCAAATCCCAATTGCCCCAAATGTGGATCATTGATATTCTATTCTGTGTGTGAGGTGTGGCGCCAGAACCAGAATCACTGTCTTCTACTTCGGCCACATCAACGTCGACACCATCGCTACCAAATACCTCACTGTCCTAACCTCTTCCAATTCAATGAGAATTATGCAGCAGCGTTGCATCAACTGAAAATGGAAAAGGAGTGAGTGAAGGAGATTTCTAAGGTGGGGAAGGATGGTGGAAGCCGCTCTCCTTCGAAAAGCTGCCAATCATGCCTGTGAATCACCAGTCAAAACCACCGCAAGCTGTTTAGCAAATCATCGAGAGAGAAGGTAGAGAAGAAACAGACACAAGCACAGATTGACGAAGATGATGAACGATTAACGGTAAACATTGAATGATTGACGGCCAACGGTCTCAGATGTGTTCCATAGAACTTCGCGATGGGGGACTCGGAAGCTAGAATGTCTTATCCCCAAATATCCTCTGCCCTCTCCTCTCATTCATGTGCTATGTCTGACGATAATCGATTTCACGTGGCTGATAGAAGAGGAAAATGCGCCGAGTTCGTTCCTGATTCCCTTAATAGTAGTGATGATTTGATGAGCAGTGGCCTGGGATCGGATGGCGCCGGCAAGGGAGAGAGAGAGAGAGAGGCGGCAGTGTTCTTGGAGAGAAGACTGCAGAAGAGGGATGAAGACGAGGGATGGAGGTTTGGAGGAGAGTAGAAAAGTTTGAGGGGCAAAGTGTCTATGAAATAAGGTTAGGATGACAATTTCAGATTTTTCTCCTTTTTAGTTTGACAGCAAATCACAATGTTAATTTTGCAGAAGATAAATCTAATGGTTTGTTTCTCCTAAAATGTACTCCCACCTAAAATTGATGTAATTTATTTTATTTCAGGCTATATTGAAACTTTACGATATTTTCATATTTAAGTAATTTATTTTATTAACATCTTAAAATTATTATTTTAATATTTTTTATCCTTTTTAATATGTGATTAAAAGTTAAGGGTAAAAAAAATATATATATAAATTTTTTATTTTTCTTAATTTTTATGTCAAAAACAAATATTTCATCAAAAGTGGCATCATAGAAGTAGTGTGAAATTAGGTACGTACTGCAGATCAAGTTGTTGACTTGTGCGTCCATAATTTTGGACGGCACTAAAATACTTCATATCAGCTTTCTATGTAATATTTTACCAACATTTATCGATTTAATATTTTTTTTGTGACTTTATCACCAATATTTGTTTTTAATTCATATAGTAACATTTATCAATTTAAATGATAAATAAATCAAGCGTTTGCATTTCAAAGAGCAATACTTTATTTAAAAAAAAATTAATCAATTATGCATAACTTAAGATAGTCGATGCGATAAGTAGACTTAATCCATTAGGACGCTCATCATCATCATTATTATTAGTAGTACTGCTCGCTCCATCCTAAAATAATTGTGCATATTTTTATTTTGAGTTGCTTCATTATATTTATTCACTCCTATACGGCTATAAGTAGGATGCTTAATTTAATAAATTTATTATTATACTCATGGTTTTGAATTCGTACCATATTAGATGGTACGAGAGGTACGTATCGGCGCCGGTGCAAAAAAGGTTTTGGAATAGCTCGGTACTGACTAAGTAATTTTTTTTTGTATTTTTCTGTTTTTTTTAATGTTTTTAGGTAAAATATATTATTAGTATATGTAATTGATTAATATTACAACAAACATTTACTGATATTTGAAAGAGTACTTCTACTTTTATTATTTAAGTACCTTAAAATTATTGTTTTATTGTATATAGTAATGTTTATATGTTTAAAACTCTTAATTAAACTATATACATATGACTTATATTTCACACTCTTAAAATATCAAATTTTGATATGTTTTATGTGTGTGTGTGTGTAGTGGTGGCCGGTGGGCCGAACCGGCCCGGCCCGGGTCGGTTTTCCCAGACCCGGGGCACGGCCCGCATCTAAGCGGGTTGGGCCTGGGTTAGGTCCAACCCGGGCCCGAGCTGGGCCAGGGCAGGTCTGAGTTGAGCCAGGTTAATCCGATTTTAAAAAACACCATTTTAATATGTTTTCAATAGTTGTTTGATAGTAATTTTATGAAATATATATATTTTTAGAAGAAATACCACCGCTGATGCAAATTTTATTAATAAAAAAGTCAAACGGCACTTATATAATATGAAACGTGCCTTACACTTAAAAATGGCAAATCGTTCCATGGAAAACAAATGAAAAGGTAAAACTTAAGATATGTGCTTAACAGCATAATCAAATCAATTACATTCTTTAAATTCTAATGAAAACCTAGAATTTACTCTTGTTGGTCATCATCAGAATGGACCTCATCATCGAAGCTTTTAATATCTTGTTTCCGCAAAGCAGCAAACGCCCAATCCCGGTTACAAATGCAAACCTTAACGGCGTCAAGTGTGAGCCTTACTCGTTTCTCCGAGATGACTCGTTTTCCTACACTGAAGGTAGCCTCGGAGGCGACAGTTTAAACCGGAACTGCCAAAATCTCTTGCGCCAGTATGGATAAGATTGGGAATCTTTCTCTTTTGTTCTTCCAGCATTCGAAGATGTCTTCTTCATTGTTTTCAAATGAAGTGCGGAGGTAATCATCCCATTCCACCAATCCCGGGTTTGTGGGTCTCGGTTGTTTGAGGATACTCGCCGTTGGGTTGAGCCTTGATGATGATGATGAGGAGGTGGAATGTTGGGCGGGTGTTGGCTCGGATGACCTAATCTTATTAGAATGCTTAACAGAGTAGAGTTTGTATGACTCTCTCAAATTATGGTCAGCTTCAGCAGAAATAACAAGTGTAGAAACTTGTGCTTGACCTAAATATAAGTGATAGTATGTTTCTAACAATTGTAGACAACCCGTGATTTTGACATTTGGATCTAATGCACATGCAACAAGATAAATTTGTGGGATTTGTTGAAAACAATCAAACCATTTCTTTTGCATTGCTTCAACAATTAGTTTCAAAAACTCATCGTCCTTGTATTGGAGGAAAACATAGACGATGTTTACAAAATATAACATTATTTGGTGCACTGTTGAGTAATAAACTCCAGAGAAAAAGTTTGTTGCCTCATAAAAATATCTAAGCAACTCAACTAACTTAAAACATTTTTCCCAAACCTCGTCCGTTAGCCAGTCGCCTTGAACTTTTGAGTTAACAAAGCGAGTGAAAAGATTTGCCCATGATTGAGCATCATTTTACATTTCAAATGTTGAGTTCCATCTAGTGGGGCAATCAATTTTAAATCTTTTCCAAGAAAAATTCACAACCCAATTTGTTCTTTATTTTAACAAAAAGTAAAGCATTCCAAATTGGCTCAATTTGGTTTTGCAGTTGTTGTAAACCATTTTGGACACATAAATTCAAAATGTGGCACAAGCAACGAACATGAAAAAATTTTCCATCAAGCGGTGATTTTAATTCTTTTATCAATTCTCCCATCGCTGCATCATTGTTTAAAGCATTGTCAAAAGAAATAGACAAAACTTTATTGGCAACAAAAAATTCACGCAAACTTTCAATAATGCAATTAAAAATATTCCAACCCATATGATCAGATTCCATACATTTGAAAGCAATTATCCATTTTTGAATGACCCATTCATCATCTATCCAATGAGTAGTTACACAATAATAATTTTGTCTTATTGGAGATATCCACATATCAGACGTAAATGACAGACAATGATTAACAGTAGAAAAATATGCTTGTAAATCACATCTCCTAGCTTCATACAGTTTAAAGCTTTTTCTTCTAACCATTTGCCTAGACCTTTTTTTATAAGCAGGATTTAGATTTTCTTGGATGAATCTTTCTAAGTGTTCATCCTCAGCTTGTCTAAATGGTTTTTCAGTAATCATCATCTAATTAATTAAACTTTGCCTAACAGTTTTTGGATTAAATCGAAAAATACCTGAAGCGCCGGAGCTGCCAACACCCATCAGTTGTGCTTATCCACCGGAAATGCCGCCGATGTCTCCATGGATTTTGCTTAAGGGCCTTGTGAGGGTGCCCGTCCCGGAGTTCAATTTGTGTGCAAATTTGTTGTCGCAATGTTTGCACTTCGCATACCTCGTTTCGCCTTTCCAAACTTGATTGAAATGCTCCTAAATGGAAGCCTTCAAATTCCTGCTCTTCACTTGACTCCGCTCGGGTTGCTCGCTTTGTTGCATCTGTTGGGACCCCTCAGCACCGATTTGGGTCGGTGGAATTTCCTCAACATCATCATCAGAGAATTGATCATCAAGGCCAAGGTCGTATGCCGCCATGTCGATGTTTGGATCATTGTCGGGAATTTCTTGTGAATGAGAGCCTTGATTTTTCTGAAACAAACGTCCTCGGAAAAATGAAATGACCTCTGTGCCAGATGAGGAGGAGGCAACACCTTTTCCCTTGCCGGAGTTCTTCCCTCGTGAAGCCATTAGTAGAAGAAAATAATTGAAGAGATGGAGAGATGATTAAGAGGCAATTAAGAAAATATTAGTGAAAGATTAATAAACTTGGAAAGAGATAGTAGAGAGAATGAAAGAATATTGTACGAGAAGATTGAAGAAGAGAAGATTGGTGTGAGGAAGTGTGGGAAGGAGGCTGCCTATTTATAGGAGAAGAAAAAAATCATTTTCTCCAAAAAGCCCTAAAAAACTAGCCGTTATTGGCTGTTGACTGAGGGTAAAAAAGTCTGGGGGTAAAAAAAAATGTCTGGAGCCGTTGGGGGGTCAAGGTGTAATTTTCCCATTTTTTGAAAAAAAAATATGGCGCAACAACGGTAATGGGAGCGCGACCCGGTTCGGGCTTGACACGGCTTGGCTGGGTCGTGGACTGGTCCCGGTTTGTGCGAGCCGTGGGCCGGTCTGCCAAACTTGGACTCTTTTCCTCCCCTAGGCCCAAACACACCCCGCCTTTGTCCAAGTCCAATCCGTTCTGGGCCAGGCCCGGGTTTGACCGTGTCGGGCCGAGTTTGACCCCGAGCCGGGTTTGGGTCAGGCCGGGTCAAACCGGCCCAGTGGCCACCATTATGTGTGTGTGTATAATTTTCATATTTGTATATACACCTAAATTATTTACAACTGGTGTATTTAAGATGGTACAATATAGTACTAGTACTTTACCAAACATTAGAAAAGTGGTATATCATCTAGTATGAGATTTAAAACTTTGATTATACTATTAAATACTTCATCTGTTCCATAATAATTGAAACGTTTATCTAGGCACAGAGATTAAAGTTTAAGTAATTTATGCTATTTTTTTCAATTTTGCACATGAAACTAAATTAAAAAAACATCTTTTTGGATTTTTTGTAGTGAGAGTATAATGATTAAAAAATTTTCTTTTTTTAGGTTTTGTGCAATGAAAGTTTAAATGAAGATTAAAAAAAAAAATTTATTGGGTTATATGTAGTGAGAGTTTAAATGAGGGTAGTAAGGTAAGTTAGAAGTTTAGTACACAAAAAGCATAGATACTTAATTTGTATAATACTTATTTTGTCTAATAGAGATTGCATTTGTCCTAACTTTCTTAAACCATGAGTTTTTGTTTACTGAACAATTATTTTGGACTAAGAAAGTACTTTTATTGCATTAACAGCTAAGCCTAAGAATCACATTATGTTTTAGGAACAATGTTTGCAATTAATGTTAAAGGTTTCAAAAAAAAGCTTGAAGTGTAGTTTTTAGTGTTGGAGGTTTTGGAAAAACCATCTCAACCACTTATAAATTAGTTCAAACTTCAATTTTGTGTAGAAATACTGTTGCCAAACACATCAATTAAAACATCACAATATAAAAAATGCAATTTGCTAAAAAAAAAAAAAACAGTCTCAAGACAGTGGCTAGCTACAAGTCTTTTTGACGACCAAAAACGGCAGTCAGATAATGGTGGCTAGATCTGTGGTCGCTAGGACAAGACTATTGTTAAACGACTGAAATACCCACAAAAAAAAAAAGGTCATAAGTTGCAACTGAATTTTCCGGTCACTTGTAGTGACCAAACAATACCGTCGCTCGTAGTGACCATATAAAAAAAGTTGCAGCATCGCAATTGAGACAATTCTATTGAAAATAATATAAATTATATTTATTACATAAATATAACTTTCTTAAAAAAAATTTTTTTTATTAAAAGGCAAATATTTTTTTCGTAACGATGAACATTGAGAAGTACACGAGAAAGAGTATATAGCATCCTCACATCAGAACACAATCTACCATACCCAAAAACACAAACATAATGCTCCATCAAACTAAAACTAGAGCAGTAGAGGAGGAACCCAACTCACATATTGTGAACACATCGGCCATACAGCCTCGCACTAATAGCCCGTTTGCAACTTTGCCAAATCGGCTGTCTGCATAACATGAAGAATTTTAGACCGAACACTTATTAAATTTTAATTATATATCTAATACAATCATTGAAATTTAAACTAAATTTAAATAATTAACAATAATATCCATAATAAAAACAAAAACGTCCAATATTATCCTAAATTAGTATTGACTCTAAATCGAAATTAAGAGTGAATCGTTCTATTGATCCTCCGGCGCAGTCTCATGGTTGTCGCCTTTCTTAGCCTCCAGAAGAGCATCTTCACCCTGTCAAGATAGAGGAGGCCCACAAGCCATCTCCTATGAATTACAATAAATTCTCACAATAAACTAACATGTGGAATTTGAAATTTAGAATCTTTCAAATTAATTAAATAATTTACTCATACCCCAAAAAAATTAAATAATTTCCGCATACAAATTACAAAATTTACTGTTAAATCTTAAACAAAATTAATATTTTAAATACTAAATCTAATTTCTTTCAGTAAACTCATAAACAAAACTAATATCACTTGAAGAAATTGTGACTTGAGTGACCGACATATGTGATAGATTTTAATAGCAAAATTTGTCAATTGCATTGTAGTTGCATGCATTGGTGGGTCCAACGACTAACATGCCACTGAAATATTAAGTCACTTAACAAACAATCAGTTTCAATCGTATATATATATTATAATATTTTTTTATTTCAATCACACTCAGTCGCACGAAATGGAATATTATCTGTTAGTAGTTTTTTTTGCTTCTCAGTAGCAAATTTCAAAAAAAAAAAAATGACTTTTAGCTTCAAAAAATGCAACAATTGCTATTTCAGCTATTTCTTCACTATACATCGCCACCATTTTCTTTCCTTCCTTCCTCATTTCTTCTTCCTCCTCCGGCCTCTCATTCTCTGTTTTGTGCCGCTGCTTCTTCTTCTTAGCTTGTTGCTCTTCTCCTAGGTTCTTCTTCTCCGTTTTTTGTTCAATTTGGCTCATTCTTCCTATATGCATTTGGGTTTGTGGTCCATTTCCAGCCATACATCCTATTCAATTTCGGCAAGTTTTTCTCCATTTTTGTTTAATTTTTTTCTCTATTTTGTATGTACAAGTTTAGATTTTAGTGTTCTCTTTGTTTGCATTTAACTTTGGTTTGTGGAATGTTCAGTTTAATTTTATTGCATTTTAGGGCTTAACTTTGGTTTAAAGAACTTAAGGTTTAATTTTTTAAAAATTTTGGTGTTAAATTTTATTCATAGTTCTGGTGTTAAATTGACAATTTAATTTGGTGTTAAATTGACTGTTAAATTTAGTGTTAATTTAATTGGTGTTAATTTTTCTATGAATGTTAGTATTAAATTTATTGTTAAATTTTTGGTACATTTTACTTTAATGAATTGTAAATTTTAATTAAATATAGTTAAATTTAATGAAGTTATAGTTAAATTAATTTTAATAATTACAAAAATTATAATAATCATCATAATAATTATAATAATAAAATTATTTAAAAGTATTATATTAATCATATAAAATATTCTTAATCAAATATAATAAAATTTAAATATTATATATATATAAAGTGAAGCGACTAATTTTGACAGTTGCTTCAGTGCTGCATATTAGAACACATGCAACTACTATTTTTAGTCATAACATTTTGTCACAACTTAGTCTCACGTGCTCATGCGAGTATATATTATGCGACTAACGTACACAGTTGTATTTCAGCCACGTTATGCAACTAAAAAAGGCTATTTATTCAGCCGCTAATACCCTTCCACTTTATAGTGTATGGAATTCCAAAAAAAAATATTTGAAATATATCAGATAAATAAAAACCCTAACTTTGTTATTCAAACCCTAAGTAACATAGAATCTAAACATAGATGTTCCAACTTCCATAGAATAAAAAAACCTAATATAGCAAGATCACAAAATCTAAAATTCCACCAAAAAAAAAAACAGTGGATCAGCTACAGTCAGCAAAATATTTCATCAAAACCCGAATATTTTTTCCCTTCAAACCCTAAACATACAACCTAAAACTATGCCTTTAACTTCTGAAAATTCAAAAAACATATTGTAGCAAGAAATAATGAAATATAACAGATATATCTTAAATATGAACTCATTTTCATGAAATTACAACCTGAAATACAATCTAGCTATAAAATATTATGATAATTGGAGAGAAAAAAAATTAAAAACGAAAAATAACACAAATTTACAGGTTTGTGGTTGTAGCATAAATGGTGAAGTATGAAATTTCGAGTTCTTTTTGCAAGTTGAAGGGTGAGGGTCAAGTTGAGCAAGTGACTAGAAGTAGAAACGGTCACTTTGAGTAATTACCTATCCCGCCAATTTGACCTGCAATTTTAAGTTTCTTGCTATTTTGCCCTTAAAAAGTTTAAATTTTGCAGGTTGGTCCGCAAATTTAAAATTTTGGTCACTAAACTTTGGAACATTAACTTTTTGGCCGAAATGTTGAAAATTAAACAATTTCAGCCCCAAAATTTTCCCATTTTGGAAGTTTAACATTTTTTGTCCAAATTATTCAAAATTAAAAATTTTGGTTAAAAAAATTTCCCGTTTGGAAATTAAACACCTAACGTCCCTAAATTATGAAATTTTCCTATTTTGGGACAAAAAAATTTAGAAAATTAACGCAAAACAAGCATGTTTTACCAACCGAATTATAGGGCCAAAAATAATGGTGGCTAAAATGGTGGCTTGCTGTTAGCATTTGGAAATGGTCGATAAAAAGTTTCAAAGTTGTTAACCAATTACGAGGCCCTCTTTTGCCACCATTTTGCTACAGAATTGTTAGTAATTGAATTTTCAGTAGCTACACATTTGGTTCAGTAATGCCCCTCCCTTGTAGTGAAACTGAATTAAAGAAAGATATTTGAAATTCACATGACAGCATAATTTTGAAATACGTTTTTAAAATTCTACGGATTTGTGAAATATCTCATGAATTTACAATAAAAAAAATAATGATATTAGAAAGCCTAATTATAAGGACAGAAAATGTTTATATCATTCTTGTTTTTTCTTTTTTCGGAAGGCGGCAAGTATCATTATACTTGTTCTTATCCTAAGCAACTTCATGCATTCAAACTAATTAGAATAAATTCTGTAGACTGAGCATGGTAAATGCAAAACACATGCAGAAAACTCCGTGCTCCCAAAGCGAAGCCGAGAGCTAAAATTTCTTTCCGCCGGGCGGGGAACCAAAAAGTCAAAATAAAGTCTCCCACGTGAATTAGAAAATTATAACACTCATCAATTATTCAGAACTCAGTAGCTAGGTTCGCTTGTCTTGAAATAAGACATTGTCGGGAAAAAATATGTATTCCCACGTCCGGTTGGCTAATCATGTCAATGTATATATTCATGAATAACTATGTCGTGCGCGGGGCCATACGACATAAGCCTCGGCAAAATTTCTGTTGTTTTCTTGATTACATTTATTTATTTATTGTTGTATCTTATTATTTCTTGATAAAATGAAGGGGTTGTAAATTTGTGGCGTATTCAGGATTTTCACGAAGAGGAGTCCATATATAGATATAACTATTAAATTCTAATAGTAAATAATGATGCTTATAAATTCAAATATACTATAATATAACGCAGCAAAAAGGTTTTTTTAGAAGAAAATTTAAAAATGATCCAATTTTACATATTTTTGTGATGTTGGTTGAAAGACTAGAAAATTGTGTGAAATATGAAGAAGATGAGCAAAATATTCATGTTGTATAGAATATAAGAGACAAAGGTTCCCCTTTAAACTCTTAAATTTATACATTTCTTTGCACTTGACTTGTTAACTCTATTTATCCTATGCCAATTAATAACTCCAATATTTTCCACATGCTCGAATTAGAAAAAAGAGTGGCTAAAAAAGTATAAGGTGGAAATGTGTGAAAGTTAAAGAACTTGTATAGGACTTTTGTCATTATTCTAATTGTCAGTGAAGTGAAGAAACTGACACAATTTTTAATCTTTCTAGAGAGAAGAGAGATATATTCTGTTGTTCTGATAGATATTAAGAAAGTTAAGAGGATCGATTAAAAAATTAAAAGGGGTCTAGTTAATTATTTATTTATATTTGATTACCATCTTTACAGATAGAGAGAGGTCCATGGATTCACATATACTACACATACATCCGCCTCTATGTAGAATGGTAATTGTCCCTTGTTACATTTTTTTAAACAAATAAATAAGGATGAAGATTGAGAGAAAGATAACAAAAGAAGAAAAGAAAAAAGAGAAATAAGTGCAAAACTAAAAGAAAAGTTACATGCAGCAACTGCGCTTTACCTACTCAAGAAAATGCAAAAATCTATTTAACTTTCATGAATATGATATATATTATGATTTGGTCAGGGTGTTGCTCTTACAGCCTATTTGCCATATACTTAGCCACTACAAAACGGATGTAAAATCTCAACTGAAAATAGCGACTGGAGTCAGTTGCTATGTTTTTCAATTGACAATCAGTCGAAAGTAAAAAGGTCTATTTTTTATTGTGACTGATAGTGTAATGACCCAAGTCCAGAACTGGTCAACGGAACACCTGCCCACACCACATGGGCTATCCTTAGAAAAAGGATAAGCGCTAGGTGCTTATGTTCTGGAATTGGAGCCTATATATCCACATAAGGCTTCCCACAATTCACCCATGTGGGACATGGGGGTGTTACAGATAGGCGATTGAAGATCTCAGTCATTGAAATATTAGTTACTTTTCAGAAGGAAATTTTTTAAAGATTTGACTTTAGTCACCCTTTAGTCACTTTTTTAGCTATCAAATTTTCTTCAGTGGCTAATTGATTTAGAAGTTTTGGATTTTTAGGGTTTGGGTTTTTCTAGAGTTTAGGATATATGTATTCATATATTTTTTTTTTTAGGGTTTGGAATTTTTTTTAGGGTTTAGGAATATAGAATTAGGATTTAGGGTTTTTAAGGGATACGGGTATTGGACATAGATTTAGGGTTTGTGATTTTTTTTTAAGGTTTAGGGTTTGAAATTAGTATATGGTTAGGGGTATTAATTGAATCAATTTAATATTAGGGTTTTGGGATTTATTTTAGGATTAATTTAAAGCTTTTTATGATTTAGGGTTAAAGAATTTTTTTAGAGTTTAGGCATATATATAGAATTAGGATGGTTTAAGAGTATTTAATTAAGTATTAGGGTATTGAAATTTAGGGTATGAGATTTGCATTTAAGGTTAATGGTATAGACTAAGTTTAGGGTTTATGGTTTAAGGTTAATTGTGTAAATTAGGTTTAGTGTTTAGGGATTATTTAGGGTTTTGGGTTTAATTAGGGTTTAGTGTTTAATTAGGGTTTGTATTTAGGGTTTAAGGTTTGCTTAGGGCTTTAGGGTTTAATTACGCCTTGTATTTAGGGGTTAGAGTTTTAGGGTTAATGGTAGTTAGTTTTAGGGTTTAGGGTTTAATTAATAGGGTCTATATTTAGGGTTTAGGGTTAATGGTAGTTAGGTTTAGGGTTTAGGTTTTAATTAGGGTTTGTATTTAGGGTTTAGGGTATAATTAGGATTTAAGATTTAATTAGGGTTTGTATTTAGGGTTTAGAGTTTAGGATTAGTAGTAGTTAGGGTAGGGTTTAGGGTTATTGGTGGTTAGGTTTAAGATTTAGGGTTTAATTAAGGTTTAAGTTTTAATTAAGGTCTGTATTTAGGGTTTAGGGTATAGTTAGGTTTAGGGTTTAATTAGGTTTGTATTTAGGGTTTAGAGTTTAGGATTAATGGTAGTTAGGGTTAGGGTTTAGGGTATAATTAATAAGGTTTATGTTTAGGGTTTAGGGTTAGTGGTAGTTAGGTTAGGGTTTAGGGTATAATTAATAGGGTTTGTATTTAGGGTTTAGGGTTAGTGGTAGTTAGGTTAAGGGTTTATGGTTTAATTAGGGTTCAGGTTTTAATTAGGGCTTGTATTTAGTGTTTATGATATAATTAAGGTTTATATTTTGGAGAGTTTAGGCTTAATGGTAGTTAGGGTTAGGTTTAGGGTTTAATTAATAAGGTTTATATTTAGGGTTTAGGGTCAATGGTAGTTAGGTTTCGGGTTTAGGGTTTAATTAGGGTTTGTATTTAGGGTTTAGAGTTTAGGATTGATGGTAGTTAGGGTTAAAGTTTATGGTTTAATTTTAATTTCTTGAACTTATATGCTATAACTTTTTTATTAATTTTAATTTTTGAAGTTATATATATGGAAAAAATTTCCTGAACTTATATATATATTTACGATTGTACCTCATATGTAATTATATTCATGTATGTTCACACATACACACGCATATTCGTGATTGTTCCATATATATAATTATATTTTTATATACATATATTTATATTTATATTTGTATCTATGAAAATATAAAGTAAAAAACTGGAAAAATCATGGACATAACAATTGAATTTCGGTTACACTCATGCAGGGGACAACTATGTTCATTTGGCTTTTGCGACTAACTTTGTTAGTCGAGGTTCAGTCTGGTTATAGTTAGAGTTTAGTCGTTAGCCAGTCGGAATAAAAAAGGTTTAATCAGGTTGCAGTTGGAGTTCAGTTGCTCCGTCTACTTTCTTTCTACTTTCCTTCTTCTATACCTGGTTGTCTCACCCATTTCAAACCCAATACTTTCATTCATCTCTCACTCTCATCTCCGTCCTTCATCTCTTTCATCCATTTTGTTCTCATCTCATTTTCGTCTCTCATTCTCATTTTTCATCTCTATCGGCCAGTCCACCACGCCCATCACATCGTCGTCTGTTTACTTTGCCAATCTGCAATTCGTCATCTCCGCCCACATCGCCATCCGCTTCTGCCGTTTCTTGCCTCGCCATCGTTCGCCTCAGTATGCTCTTTGACCTCACCATCGTCTACTTTCATCTTGTTGGCCCCATTGCCGTCCACCTCTGCCTTAGTCTCCTTGGCCTCCTTTACCTCATTTACGTTGGTCTTCTCCAGATCTAAGTTTTAAAATTGTGATTTTTGAAATTTTTGAACTATTGTATTGAAGTTTTTGAATTGTTCACTAGGTCTAATTTTTTATTTTTTGTTAATTTTATATTTTGGTATGTATGTTGAATTTTATATTAATGTAAATGTGTTTTATTTAAATTTTAATTTCATCATTTTGTTTATTTTATTATTAATATTTAAAATAAGATAATATTCATAGCAATTTAATGAAATTATCAATGAAATAATGAATTAAATTAAATAATATTAATTAAAAAATAATTATATTACATATTAATGTATTTTGTTTGAAAAATAAAAATCTTATTATAGCGATTGAACGAGTCAGATTTGGCGACAACTTGCAGCTCTTAAGCTCTTTTAGGGCTATCTTGTTCTCATTTTTTTTTTCCATGGAACAAGGATTCCCCATCCTAGCTTGTCTCTATTGTTGCTCAGAACTAATCTAATAATGGTTGATTGTTAATTAGAGGCATATTTCAACATAAAAAATGCGTTTTTGTGGATTGCTTATTTGAATCTTGGTCAATATCTTGTATCATGACAATGTAATATTTTCTTTTCTACCAAGGTTTTACTATGTTCACTTTTAACAGAAAAATAAAAGTGGTAAATAAATTTTACTACAGAACAGACCCCCTTTTCGTCTCAAATTGTTGGCAAAATATATGAAAATGTGACCAATAATAGTGGTCGCACAATCCACCTTCATAATGTTTGTTGTGAGCAATTTTTTTTTAATACAATATTTAATATAATCTATTACAAGAGTAAGGATGAGAGTGAATAACTCTAAACCTAGGGGTAAAGGGGTTGCTACATTAAACCTGAAGGACCTTTACTGCAATCAGCCTACTTTTGAGTGCCTATTTTGTGCACAGTATAGCACTACTTCTCAAAGCTTGAATCCTGACTTTGCCTATGGATATCCATTTGTGTTGCCAATTTATTGGCATAGGCAGAGTTACATATATAAGAGTGGTGTCTATGGATCCCACATTTATTTACAAAATTAAATAAAAGGTGTGTAAAATTAAGTGTGAACTCCACTATTTCAAATAAAAATCTAGAAAAAAAATGCATAATATCTTCACAAAAAAAGAAACCGTTGACAACAATTTGAGTCACTTGTTGGAAACTATCTATCTATCTATCCATCTATATATATATAGTCATTTTTTTTCTTATCTTAAAATTACGTCTAATGCAACTTTAGCTCTTGTAGTTTACATAGTTGGTTTAGTTAGCCCTTAAATATCGAGTTAGTTTATAATTATTGAACCTCACAAATCATGTTAAGTTTAAAAGTCGAAAATGAGTTATGTTAATCAGTAATAGAAGTGCCAATGGTGTCAAAGAAATATGTTTTCTCTACTTGTTTTTAGTGTAAAATTTTAAACTCTCCCATTTTTGGATTATTTTACTTTAAAAAAAACTGAAATATTTATAGGCAATCCCCCTTGAAAAGTGGGAGACCACCTTTAGTTTTTCCCTTTCAAAATTTATTTTTAAAGTTTCTAAAAAATTTTAGAGACCCGTTTAATTTTAAATTTAATTTAATGGATATATATTTAGTGGTTAGAGAAGTATACTGTTAGTAATTAACTCAAAGAATTTTTATTTATATGGATGTCTTTGTTTGTTTTTCTGAACTAAAAAATCTATAAGAAAACGGTGACAAGAAGTATATTTTCTTTAAATACTTATATTATAGTTTAAAATTTAATTTTTACTTAATTCAAATATTAGAATGTAGGGTTATATATAAACCCAGTTTAAAAATTTTCTAGATCCGCACTGTTTACTAGTCAACGCGGCACGTTGTGATCAATCTTGTGACCAACAGCGAATTGTACATTTGAATTTCATTTCCAGCAGAATTACAGTTTCAGTTGATTAATAAACTTCAATTCTACTTTACAAATATGTCTGAATTTTGATTTTTTTGGATGCACGCGTTGGATCCAATTTATGTTGCGGAATGATTGGACGAACTTTCGGCGCAATTTGTTTCCATGTAGTAGAGCATCCATCGCCATCGCCCATTCTCTTGGTGCCCTTTCACAATCTGAAACCTTGCTCTCTTGTCTTTAATTTCTCATTGATTTTTCGGGTTCGTGACTTTTTTTTCCACAAGGATGTGTCAGTGCTTGACGTGCGAGAAGATGCGGGGAAATTGGTAAAGGGAAATGCTAGGGAAAGACGTTTGAACAGATAAACAGGTTTTAGACTTTAGTTCTTTTACAATTTCTGAAATTATTTCTCTTCCTTCATTGACTTATCATGCCAGCAAACTCCTCGTTGCCCCATCCGTTAGGCCTATTTTATATATGAGTACTTTTTATCTAGGAAACTATCATTTTGGTCCTACACTTTTACTCACTATTTTAGTTAAAAAAATTTAAATTTTTTCTAAAGAATTTTTCTAAAGAAGTCCTAAAAATTTCTAATTGTATAAACAATTAGATCTAAAACTGATCACTTTTTTTAAATAAGTCCTAATTACATTTCAATTTAATTCAAATATTGTCCCTGATAGAACTATTTATCATGATGCATCTTTCAACTCTCATTAATGAATACAAAAAATATTTTGGGCAAATTCATTTAAAATCTGAACATTGTAATGATTAAAAATATTATAAAATAAAGTTTTCTACATGATTTATATTAATTTTTACATATATATTTGAATTTAAAGTTATATAAAAAATACGTAAAAGAAAAAACAATCTCAACTAACGTAATTTTAAATTAAAAATTACCTTAAAAACATAAAAGTATCACAATCAAGTAAAAGCTATCTTTGTGATGCTAAAGTAAACAAAAATGTTAGTTTGTGATGATAAAACAAACAAAAACATTCAAGAAGATCAATAAGTTTTGTTCAGAATTATTTTACCCACCCAAATAAAACATCCTTTACCCAGTTACAGTTTTTTGAGTGAAAAATACTGTCATGTGTCACAAGAGAAATCAGCGACTGTGAAAGTGTTTGCTAGTTCCCTAATATTTCCCATTGGTAAATAGTAGTACAACGAAATTTGTGGTGAAATTAAGTGGCGCGTGTCATATAGAAATTGGGTCCAAAATTAGAAACCATCACTAAAACGTTCTCAATTCCCACAGCCACCTTTTTTATGGCCCATGGCGATAACCTTCAAAAATCATCAGGTGATACTTCCGGATGACAAATTTTCTGACAAACTTCTCCCCACCCAAGCTTCTTTGTGGGAATGAAATTTTTTGAATTTATCTTTATCTGATGAATATTATTTTATGGTTATTTGTTAGAAAATTTTTTTACCACATTTTCACCCGGTGAAAAAAACTTTACTAATAATTGGTGCCAAAATTAAAATTTTTTAATTCAATATTTATGACAATGTCCGTCAAAAATTGAAAAAATGTTCCTTTAGATTGTCCCAATAAAAATTTTAATTTTTGATTTTGAATTAAAATTTTCCTCCTATTCTACCATTAGATAACCATTATCTTCCATCAAAACCTCATTTTTTTTCTCTCCCATCTTTCTTCTCTTGGTCAAAAAACTTTCTCCTCCTCCTCCTTCTCATTCTTCCTCCCTTTATCTCTTCCTTATCATCACCTTCTTTTTCTTTTTTTTCTCATTTCTTATTTACTATTACCTTCTTCTTCTTCTTCCTCCCTCCTCTTTCTCACCATCTTCCACTTCTTTTTCTTTTTTTTCTTTTTCTTCCTTCCTATCTTTCTAACCAATTTTATGCCCATGGGTGATTTAAGTGTAACCCTTAAAAATCTTATGACCAAACTAAACATTTCTAATAGATGGAGACAATGTGTATAATTAATTATTGTAAGAAACCAGGCGTTGCAAAATGATGGTTCCAGTCCAAAACTTCTAGCGTGTTGTGAACTGGGGACAAAGTTTCAAATTTGCCCATTTAAGGGGCTACCATGTGCAGCACGTAAAAAATGAATTTTTTTCAAGAAAAAAAAATTCAATGGCTGTCATCTGTTGGAAATTCTGACAATTGTTACCCATCAGAAAATCTTACAGTCACCGTCTGTCAGAATCTCCAACTGCAGTCGCTGCTTGACCAGAAATCTAACGGTTGTTATCTGAAACTTCTTTTTGATGTATTTGAAGCCAATAGACGTGTTTCTGGTGGCTGTTCATCGGAAACAACATTTTCGATGGCTAACTGCTGAAAATTCCCATCAGAAATCACAATTTTTCTAGTAGTGAATTACTACTAATTATCAAGTTAGAGGATCAAAACCTTAGATTACTACTCAACTCATTACCTTAGCATGCCGAAGCAATTAGTACAGATCGACAAAAAGCCTTTTCCCCTTCACTTAGTATCTTGATTGTACTGTAGTTCACAGATATAACACAAATTAATATATCCTTTGGCTTTTTTTCTTTTAATGGTATCAGCGTTTAGCATTAGAAATTCGAATGGCTATATAACAGTAATTTTTAGAGTTAGAGATTTTTAAAAGTTATCATCACCATTAATAATTTATTCCAACATTTAACCCTAATTTTAGAAAGTTATTCCAATCAAACCCTATGTCCTCGGAGGACGTCAATAACTTCACAATTCCTTGAGCAAAGAAGATGATGAACATTCCTAGTGGATTGCATGTACGTTGTCCTAAAAATTGAGGAGGCATGAGTTTTACATGTAAGCGAGCACTCTAATCAAAGGCTTTGTGGCTCGTTAAATTTTTATTAACTTCTAATGGATGGACTAATGTAAGAGTACATGCACTTTTGATGAACTTATGCTGCATTTGGATTGAGCGGAATACCATGGTCCGATGGTGCAAGTTTCAACTATATGGATGTATTGTACAAGGAAGGATTTGCAACAAGAAGTTTTTTTAAGGGAAAAAAAACTATTATTGATAAAAAATAAATTATAAATACTCCAGTTCTAGAAGATACTGGAACAAGTGAGTCTAATAGCAACCCCATCAGACATAAAGAGGATACATCAAGCTCAAGGCATGCGGCATCCTAAATAAGCCTCCCTTAGTCTTAGAAATCCAAACATTCCTACTACCCCCAAATAAATAAAGACCTTAGTCCCAAGAGATACAACCACCATGACCTAGAAAATAAGCATAAAATAAACACCCAGTCTTTAATTCCTCATTCTAATCTTTTTGGTTCACATTTATCACGATTTTTTTGGCTATAGTCTAGTTTTCTTGTGCCTCTTCCGCTAATCATTAGCCTCATTAATCTTCTCTAAAATCCCAAAAAGCCAGTTTGTCACAACTATCAAAAGATATTTCCTTAAAATTGATACATTTGTTTTCTTGAATTTTAACACGAGACTCCAAACAACTCAAAACTCATAATATTCTTCTTGTCACCATGTGAAGAACCAGTACCTTCTGTTACCAAAATTTCTTTTCTCCCCGCCATCCAAAGACTTCAAAATCGAAGGGGCACCCAGAAAAATTAAATAAGAATCATCCTTCCTATTAATTACTCCAACTTTTGTATTCTTAATTTCTTTTTTGAGCCGGATAATTCTTCAATTCCATATACCCCCATACTTATCCAAAGATAATGGAGGACCCTAAGAAAACTTAAGTAACAAGCGTTTGACAAATCATTTATCCCTAGACTAGCTTTGAAACCCACACTAGAATGTTCACACCCATTAATAAATGAGATTTTTTTACCCAATCTAAAATTCTTTCTCAACCCACCAATAGTATCAGACATAGACCGACCAGAAGCACCACAATTATCAAGCCCATTAGAAGTTAGCAACCAAGCCCAAACCTACAAGAGGTTGAGAAACCTAACCTGCCCTTTGATGGTCTGCCCCCTTTTTTTTTGGTACAGCCTTCGATGCTCTGTCTGCTGCTAGCTTATTTGGCCTCCTCACCTCCCAGTTATTTCCTTCGCCTTGCGTCCGCGTGAACATGTCGACTGAACGCCGGGAACTCTCACCTTCCCAAGCCAATGTCTCGCCTCAGCCTGCGACCTTGCCATTGAAGACATGCTCCACCACGCCTGTCCTTTCCATTCTTGGCCACCTCTTCACCACCATCAATCCCCTTTGCAGCTTCCCCTCGCTTTCCATTTCCAATTGAAGTCCCGCTGCTGACCGTACCACCCTTAGGCCGCTAATGCCAGGATTTGAAAAGCACCAGGCGTGGATATTGCTCAGATTCAATCGACTTGTCTCTATAGAGAGCACTCGCCGATTGAAAGATACGCTTCCACCAATTGAATTCCTCCTTTCACGAATAATGTCCATGATTCGCGATTGGTTGGCCTTTCTAAACTCCACCAGTTTCGAAAACCTTCCATGATTGTTCCTTTTCAATCCAAAGAATGATGTCCTGCCATCAGAATTTCGTTTTTCTTGCATCAGCCCTCTGTTGAGAATTCAACAAAATTTCTCAAATTGGTAGTGAACCAGGTGATACCCTCTGCTCTTAGATTGATTGCCCCGGTTTTTACACCCAAATTCGAATATGCGGATGATATCATCACTTTTCCCCCACTCAACTTGGAGAAAGAAAGATTTTTTTCAATGGGAATAAAAATTTCACTACCAAATATCTCTAAAAAATATTTTAAAGAGAAGCAAGAACTTTTCTCTCTATAACCCTCACCCTTGTTTCCTTTTTTGCAACAACAAATTAATATCTGTCTCTATACTCAAATGGAGGTTCATCTTTCACCATGCCCACACTCCCCTTAGAGAATTGCCTGTAAACTAAGGTAATTAACTCTTTAAAGTGTTGAGCGCATCTTAGTTATATTATTAACAGGTAATTAACTCTTAGTTATGTTATTAATTATAGGGTACACTACTAAAAAAAAGGTTTTAGTGACGGCTAGGTGCCGTTAAATGGGTTGTAGTGACAGCCAACTATCGCTAAATATGCCACAGCTAATTCACTTGCCGCTAATAATTTAGTGACAGCTGCCTTCGCTAACTAGTGACAACTAGTGTTCACAATGATGCAGTTACTAACTTTCCAGAACCGGTATGTCACTGGAAAGTTAGTGACAACTAATCGTCACTAATTAGCGAAGGCTAACCGTTGCTAATTAGCAAAGGCTGGTCCTTGCTAAAATTAACGACAGTTGGCCCTTATTAGTCAATAACCATTTTTGGCAACAGCAAGCCGTCACTAAATTATTTATACATACACAAACATATAGACATGATGTTGTTCTGTTTCCTACAATTCAAAAATTATAAAATAGAGGCAAATTATAGATATCCATGAATATAAAGTAAATCAACAATATCATTTAACAATCGAGTCGTGCAAGAGATACGAAAGATCATACATACACTTGAAAAAAAGCTCGCACATTGTAATAGCGATCTGTTTTGATTATATATGCTAAGAGTACATAATATCTATTTGACGTCTTTTATACAACAGAAGTCTAAATCATAACAAGCAACTCATTGCCACTGCAAATTGACAGCAGAGGACAAAAGAACCTTCAGAAGTACCTTCAAAAGCCGTCTTTTCAACACAGGTGATTGTAACTCTTGACCTTAAAATTATGTCCTGCATCCAAAATGACACCATCTTCCCAACATGTTCAAGGAAATGAATAAACCATCAATTCTAACAAAAAATATAGAGAACTCTAACCATCTATAAAATAAGATTTAAGTTTAGCCATGTACCCTAGGCAATTAAAGCAACATTAAACACATTTGCACAAAGAATAATAGCTACTGGTTTGATTGGTAGTAATATATAAATTTTCAAGGAAACGTAAATGAACTCAATAAGTAAAAGAAAAGAGAAGGCACATAGAGTTAAGAAAAGACTGAATTCAAAGCTTCAAGGTGTGGAATTTGATTTGCTGTTCAACAAGGAACGGAGACTGAAAAACAAGTTTGCTTTGTAGCAAACAGAAAATGGGTATCTAAGAAATCAATGCAAAGCTAGTAAATACAAAAGATAAGAGTTTATTAATGTATTACTAATTTCTCAGCTAAGGGCTGAGAATGTAATGAATAGTAAAAAAAATTTTGACTTCCACTTCTTAATGATATTGACTACATACCCTTAGCCTAAAATTTCACTTTTAATCCTATGAAAATCATTCACTTTATTCCCAAGATAAAGGCAAATCATAGTTTTAATCCTCAAAATAGATAAGGAAGTGCTTGCCTCTTTAGGTTTCTTCGAAATCTTTCATGTTGCTTCTCATGTTTACAGAATTGCAAGAGCTTGACCTGGAACATGAACAAAATCTATTAAAATTTTGATCTGTTCAAGATGTCATAATATCAGTTTTGAGCTTAGTTCTACCATAAAAGGGAGGAAGCAAAAAAGGTTAAGAGACAGGTATAAAATACAACATCAAGGAAGTGTTAGAAACAAAGGACACTTGGAAGAAACAAGTATCACAGCATTAATTCTATGGTCTTTGCATATGTGCTTCAACATCTTAGAAGAATGATGACAAAGGACAGAAAAAAAAGTGAATTAGTAGGACTCATATTGCATCTGAAAAGCAGAAGAGTCTGTGCAACTTCCCAATGCCCATATCTACAAGCTTGCATCAAGGCACTCCTTGTAAACATACAAGCAAAAAAAATTGCAGAGTCAGCAGAATCAAAGATGACACAAAACTAATTTCCTTGTTAGGAGTAGAAACACACTAGTTTCACATAAATCTGCATTTGGCTTCATAAATTAGATTCAAAATCAGCTTCTCATACCAATAAGTACCCAAAATTCAGCTTGTGACCTTCACATAGATCAGCAAGCTAACAAGTAAAAACGAAACACAGAGACAATAATCTCCCATTCGAATTGAACTAATCAAGACCCAAAAGTTTGTTTTAAGCACTGAAGACACATGAGAATCACAGACTGAAAAATGAAAGGCAGGACACGATCATAGAGAAGATCATCTCAATCAAACAATTAACCCACATTTCTTCACAAATCAAGAGAAACTCATCCAAGGGAAATGAAGGCCAGACGAATGAATCGCCAAATCTCGCATCTGGCCACAGTAGTTCCTCAAATTAACATCAGCTCCATTCTTGAGCAACAGAGCAACAATCTAACCGGAGCCAAACAAAGATCAAAATAATATAATCTCGCCATCTAAAGAGAAAAGAACATAGTAAGAGTTGATATAGAAAAACCTAATTGTGGTCTTTGGTGGCAGCGAGATGGAGGGAGGAATTGAGGCCACCGAAAGTGGAGTACTTGGCGAGACAAGGGTTGCAATCCAGCAGCATCTTAGCTTCAACGAAATCGCCGTCTCTGGCGGCCGAAACCAACCTCTTGCCAGAGGCGGAGCACCCAAAAGAATTACCCATTTTGGTTCTCCCTCGGGTCTCGACGTTCCAAGGTGTTGCTTGAAAGTTAATTGAAATTAGGTCAACCATCGCAGAGGGACAAAACCCTCTGTTGCTGGAAAGTTTCGCGAACTGGGGAGGCGAGGGGATGGTTTGCTGGAGAACATATAACTAATGCTTAAAATATTTTGAACTAGCGAGCAAATGCCGTCGCTAATACATGCGAGGGCTAAAAGTCAGGCCCTCACAACCTTAGCCAAAACTTAGTGACAACTTACCTTAATTAAACTTGCTAAAAAGGTTTTTTAAAAAAGGGTAAATATATTAAAATTTTAAAAATAACTAAGACACCACCTACATAAGTTGATCTAAATCTATATTATAATCTTTTGCACCATAAATACATTTATTAAAATTATACTATGGTTGAGACTTAACGAAAGCTAATTGTCACTAATTTTTAAGATTTTAGTGACGATTAACTATCGCTAAATTAGCAAAAGTAAAATATTGCTAAATTTAACGACTGCTAATCGTCGCTAATTAGTAAGGGTAAGCTGTCACTAAATACCTACAACATTTTAAATATAATAATTTATTTTAATAATAAGTCAAAGCTACAATGAGATTCTATAATATAAAATAATGGATAAACATAACTATTCATTTGTCAATAAACAAACCATAAATAATTAGGAGTCCATGATGTAGCTAGATTTAATAAAAAACTAAAAATAAACAAAAATGTAAAATAAAATAATTAATTTAGTTAGCAAGATTTAATAAAAAATAAAATAAAATGTGAAAAGCTTAACAGCATATAAGTAATCGATAGATTTAATAAAAACTAAAATAAAATTATTTTTTAGGATTTTAGTAAAGGCAACCAGTCACTAAATTTAGTAATTGCTAACTGTTACTACATTAACGAAAGCAAGCTGTCGCTAAATTTAGCGACTGCTAACCGTCACTAAATTAGTGAAGGCAAGTTGTCACGAAATTTAGCGACAGTTAGCTGTTACTAAATTAGTAAGGGCAAACCTTTACTAACTATGGTTATAATTTAGTGACGGTCTGCCTTCACTAAGTTAGTGAAGGCAAGCCGTTATTAAATCTGGCAATAAATTAGTGACAACTAGCCTTCACTAGTATATGACCAATTGGCTAGGGTAATCAATCAAATCTCTAGTCATCACTTTTAAAACTTTATTCATTCAAATTTAGAAAAATAACTGAGATAATTAATTTTTTAACCATAAAACAAAATTAGCGAGTGCAAGCCATCACTAAACATTAGTAACAGCTACTTGTCGCTAAACCTTTATTAGACTTTAAGGTATATATCTCCACTATATTATATATATTTGAAAAAGTTATCTATGTTAAAAGAGATGACAAGTTAGCATAAAAAATGATTAACAAGTTAGCATAAAAAATGATTAACAAGTGAGAACCGTTACTATTTTTTGGGATTTTGTTAAATTTAACAATGGCTAACTGTCACTAAATTAGAGACTGTAAGCCATCCCTAAATTTAGCGACGGCTAACCATCACTAAATTAACGACAACTTAGTGACTGCTAACCATCACTAAATTAGCAACGGCAAGCCGTCACTAAAATTTAGTTACTAACAACCGTCGCTAAACTTTCACTGGACTAAACAGTCTCTAATTAACAATTTTTTTTAGCTGTCTTTAGTTAAACTGTCGTTAAATGACCTTTTTCTAGTAATGGTAAATTAAAAAGAACACCCTAAGATTTGGATGAAAATAAAGTTTGCCAATTCCATTCCAAAAACTCACAATTTACCCCTAAATGTGATTACCTTGTTTTATAATGTCTACTAGTATGTGACATCAAATTTGTAAATATTAAAAAAAATATGATATCTAACTTCTACTAAATTTAAGCTACCTAATAGTCATTTTGGTAACTATTAAACAGATTAAATTATCAAAATTCCCACAATTTGAACTAAATTTTTTTTTCTGTTCCTCACTAGTTTCAATAGCAATATATAACACTAGTAAAAAGATGTCATTTTTCAACGACTTCGCATTAGAAATTTGGGTTTTTTCAACGTGAAACTATTGGAAATTGACACGTTGAAAAATTACGCGATGGGAAAAAAATTTTCAACGGTCCAATGTATGGTTGTTGGAAAAAAAAAAAGGCCGTTGAAACCAACTCCTACATTTATTTGCACCAGTTGAAAGGTTTTGGCCGTTAGAAAATTGCAACAACTAAAGGGTAGGAAAAATGGCAACAGCTCAAGCCAATGGAATTTTCCAATTGCGAGGCCATTGGAAAATTTTTTTAAAAAATAAAAAAATATTAAGAAAAATATATTTTACTGCAAGTGTATTTACCTAAAAAATATTTAGTAAAGAAATTATATTTTATATTTACCAAAAACTATATTTTATATCTTATATTTACAAACTTTATATATATTATATTATTACTAAAAGTAAGAATCACAAAATATATTTTGTATTGTAACAAAAATATATTTACTAAAATTATATTTCTTATTTACTGGAAACCACATAATTCACTAAAATCAGATTTTCTACTTCCTGTTTCCTAGTTATTGAAAATCAAACCATTAAATCATAAAAATTCACAAAATTCAAAAAATCAAAAAGTTCAAAAAATCATATCATATCTATAGAACAGCTTAATAATTTCAAGTGAACAATCAAAATTAAAAAATTTTAAAAATCACAATTCAACAATTTCATATCTAAAGAACAATTCTAAAATTAAAATTCAAAAGTTTCAAAACCCAGATCTAGAGAAGACCAAGGCGGTTGAGGCAGAGGAGGCAGAGTTGGAGGAGCTCGAGGTTGATGGCGACGGGGAATGATGAGCCACGATAAGAAATAAAGAGAGCCACTGTGACAAACAGCGACGAGTCACAACGTGCACGACAGATGACAATGTGCAGGGATGACACGAATAGATGACAGATGATGGATGACAGCAAGGTGAGAATAGTGATGTGAAAATCCACGGCAGTCGAAAATTGATCAGATTTGCACACCTACGTCACCGCTGCATTTGTGAACTGTGAACGGGCGAACGGGGAGAACCGAAAAGGACGGCAAGGCAACAGAGAGGTTGAGGGACAATGAGGCGATGGAAGATGATGGTCATAGAGAGAGAACAAGGAACGGCAAGTCGATGGAAAGGACGAAGGACAACAACGGTGACGATGATGGAAAGAGGACGAGGGACAGTGAGATGACGAAGAAGACCAAGAGGATGGTGAGACAGGGAGACAGAGTGGACGGTGAGGCGACAAAGAAGGCCAAGAAAAATGAGGCCAGGATGCAGGTGGATGAAGGAGTTGAGAGAGATGAACGGCAGGAGACTTATGGGGTTAAAGATGGGGGGGCTAGGTTATGATTTATATATATGGGTTGAGTTATATTATAGTATAATATATATGACATATATGTTATGTACATTGTAATATAGAGTAAAATCCACTAGGGGTTTCTTAACTTATTTTATTGTCTCAAATTGGTACCTTAACTTAAGGTTGTCCTATCAAAATCCTTTAACTCATATTTCACGTCCCAATTAGGTCTTTTCTATTAATTGCACTGTTAAATTGGACGGAAATTATTGGTGTGATATTAATTAACATTAAAATAAATATAAATTAATAATTATCGACCTCAAATTTCTCCAATTAATAATTTTAGACCTTAAAGTTCTAAATTTAATGTTAACCCCCTAGTTTCATCCTAATTCTCAACACATTTCCTCGCCAGAACGACCAAGAACAACTGAGCAAATCTTGTTGCTGCCGTGAACCAAGAACAGCGAAGCCAGATCACGACAATCGTGAACCTGTCGTCTTCTCCACCATTTCTATCACTGTCTCTTTATTTCTCTCCACCTTTGCTCAAATCTGTCGTTGTCCACCACGAATCTGTCGTGCTCACCGAGGCAAAGGCTGAGAGAGAAACGAGGAGGTGGAGGAAGAGGGATCTGGTGAAAGAGATAGAGACAGAGGTGAAGACGAACGATGGCGTCGCGAAATGGGGAGCGGAAGAGACGGTGGCCGAGTGGAATATTAACGGCGGCGGAGCGGAAATGGTGAGGGTGGTGATCGAGGATGAGCGTCGGCGATGGGATCTGGAAAAAGAGAAACGAGGAGGAGGAGGAGAGATCTGCTGGCTAGGGCGATCTCTGTCGGGCGATTCAGACGATCGAAGGCTCGCAGCAACGACGACTAAGGGTTCGTGGCGTCGGATTCGGGATCTGACTGTCGGTTGGTGCTACTCATTCTAGATCTGGTGATTAGTGGCCAAGAGTCGATGAGTCAGGTTGGCGGCTGCGGCGAGTCGGATCGGTGGCGATGAGTCGAGTTGGTGGCGAGGGAGAAGTTGAACAGAAGGTTAATTGTTTGCCAGTTTTAAGTTAATTGTTTTGTAATTTGGGTTAGTTTTTTTTATGTTTTTGTGGTGAGAATGAGAATTTTTAAAAGTTTGGGTTTGATATTGATGTTCCATAAGTTTTGAAGGTTTAAAATTACTGATTTGGAAATGTTTAAAGACTAAAAGTGTTATTTTATATTTATTTTAATATTAATTAATGCAATGTCAACATTTTCTGCCTAATTTAACTATAAAATTGACAGAAACAACCCAATTGAGACTCGATAAATAAGATAGAGTACTTTGATATGACAATCTTAAAATATGATATTCATTTGACATAATAAAATAAGTTAAACCCGTTGAATTTTACCTTTATAATATATAATACATTATATAGTATAATATATATGATAGATTAATATATGTGATATATATGTTAATAAATATAAATAAATAAATAAATAAATAAATATATATATATACATAATTTATTATTATTATTATTATATGTAAAAAATGTTTTAAAAATATTACTTTACATTTTAATGATCCTTCTATTTCAACAAAGCATGCCTAGAGGGTTCCCCAACCTTCAACAATTGACTCAGAAGGAAGACGACGGGAAAACACTACTGCTGAACAAGTCCTAAACTGGCAATCTGATAACATGATTTCTCAGAACAGGTCCTCAGCAAAATCGAGCACAACAAAGTCAAACTGGAACAAAAAATAGATCAAATGGTCATTGATCCATTGGCCCAATGTCAGAAACGGATCAATTATCTCCATCATGAGATTCTTAGATTAATGGCCCAACATGAAAACTCTACAGCCCAAGAACAGGAGATTCACCATTTGAAGGAACAACTCAGGTATCTCCAAGCCCAACAATAACCCAAACACCTTGAATCCTTTTCTTCAATATTCCAAACTGCTGACCTATTCAAACCAGTCCCAAGCTCGGTTTATCAACCTCCTCCATCCTCTCGAAACATATTCAAGCCTTTACCTCCTATCTTCTCTAAACCTGCATATAAACCTTAGCAACCACAACCTAATCTGGCCCAATCCTGTTCAAGCGCAAACTCCTCCAGATAAAAAACAAAAAGGCCCAGTTTATCCTCAGAAACCTTTAAAGATCCAAGAACCTGCCCATGAGATATGGATGGCCCAATCCAATCCTATTATTGGATTCCTTGACCCAGCAGATCCAACAACCAAGCACTCCTGCTGTCTTGGCCGCCTTACAAGACTTGAGTTCTACATCTTCAAGTGATTATGAAGAAGATGATACATTCTCAACTTCTTCTTCCGAAGCCCAAGTCTATATGGCCCATGGATCCACAAGCCATGCTCGACTAGCATAATCTATTACTACGGATGCTGGATCTCAACAACCTCCTTCTCAATAGCTGCAGCAATAATTACCACCTGCTCCTCCTCCACAGTAACCTCCTACGGCTCCGTCTCCAGCTCCTCATCCTCCACCGCCATTAGGACTTCAACCACAACCGTATGTGGCTATGGAAGAAGATATTCCACGAGGTAATATCGAACCTGTTTGGAATCCTCCATCCCTAAATGTCACTCTCTCCTTCGAAGACATTCCAACAGCTAAATGACATGAGAAATTTCTTGAATTCCATGCCTGGTGTCTCACACAACTCCAAAGAGAAGGTGCTACTCATCTGAAGGTCATCTGTGCCTTCATTGCTGGCATGTCCGGTATTCTTAAACATTGGTTCATGAGTATTGGAGAATACCGCTAGATGCAGTTAGCCCAGACACCAACTACAACAGAATTCATACTCAAGCTTTATCAAGAATTCATTAGAGAACCCTCTGCCCTTCTTGATGTTGCTAAAAAAGAATTCTTCAAGATCAAGTGCTGTTCCTATAATAGAAAAGATTTGGAAAAGCACTACGAAAGTATGCTTAAGCGCTTCTACCTCATCTGCACTGGTTACGAAAGTGACAATAACCTAAAGCAAGCATACTTAAACTCTGTGCCAGACACAATTGGCCAGGAAGCTCTTCACATCATTCAACAAAGTGGACAACCTCTTACTGAGTATTATTTTGGAAAACTCCACCAAGTTGTGATGATGGCTCTCAGGAAGCTGTGCAACACTCACTCATTCTTCAAGGAATTTAACCAGACTCAAGGTCTGTTTGATAAAGCCTGTCAACAACCTGAGTTAACTATCAAGTGCAAAGATAAAAGCACTTGCCACTATAGTACTCCTCGGAAGAAGCATCACAGACGCCGAGTCTATTCTCCTGACTGACCCTGTCGAATCAGAAGAAAGAAGAAACGATTCTTCCGATACAAAAAAAATGAAAGCAAATTCAAACGATGTTTTATCTGCCGACAATGTGGACACTTCGCCAAAGACTGTCCAAAGAAGAACAACCGGTCTAAGAAAAAAATGGCTCACACGATCTCTCAAGTCATTGGAGCCGATCTTTCCAACGGCAACATGAAGTCCCTTTTTTCTGAGACTGATGATGAGGCATCTACTCTGTTTGCCATTGAATCTTACTCCTCAGAATCAAATACTGAACCAGATCAAGCTTCAGTCTACACCATGCAGATGCCACCCTTGTAGTCCTCACTTTTTGCTGGTCAAGTTATCCCTCAAGCTAAAATCAACATTTTCCTGGATAAGTACGCAAAATCGGTTCCGGTTATTGCTCTGTTTGATACTGGTGCCACCAACACCATTGTCAATCCTACCCTCCTTCCAGAACAAATGTGGCGACCCTGCAATGAAAGATTCAGAGCTGCAAATTGTGTCTTTTATGTCACCCAGATAAGTAAACCCATCCGAATCAGTTTTTCTCCAACAAAGTACGTAGTTACTACTGTTATGGTTATAACCATGGCAGAGATATGATTCTTGGGTTTGATATTATCAATAAGTTATCAGTTCAAAGATGGACTGATAAAGGTCTGCAAATGCATAATTTTTTCCTTCCATGGACATCCACTCCAAGGTTATACTCAACTGAAGAAGAAATTCTCTCGGCAAGTCAGATCCAATCTGAAAGTGACCTAGTCTACAGATCAATTATGCAAGCTCTCATCCAACAATTCTATGCTGAGTCCCATGATGAGTTTGAACAGAAACATCCTCTTCCCCTATGGAAGAATCCCAGGTTTTTCATCGAGATTCCATTCAAGAAGAATGAGGATGTCAACCCAACTAAAGCCACCCACTCGGGTATGAGTCCAGAGGAGAAAAATATGGTGATCCAAGAGCTCCAAGACCTGAAGGCCCAAAACCTCATTGAGCCCATAACCTCTTCATGGGCCTGCCAGGCCTTTTATGTTAATAAACACACGGAGCAGAAAAGGAAGAAGCTTAGGCTTGTTATTGACTACAAGCCCTTGAACGAGTTTCTTGCTGACGTAAAGTTCTCATTACCTCGCAAGAACACTCTCTTTACCAACCTGACAAATGCCAAAGTCTTTTCAAAATTTGACCTCAAGTCCGGCTTCTAGCAATTGTCAATCTCTCCTCCAGACAAGTACAAAACTGCCTTCTACATCCTAGACCACCATTACCAATGGACGGTGCTTCCTTTTGGTTTGAAGACGACGCCCTTATTATTTCAGAAGGCAATGATCCAGATATTCGAGTCGATCCTCTAGTTGGCCCTTATTTATATTGATGATATTTTATTTTTTTCTCCTTGTATAGGTACCCATTTGAAGCTACTAACTCAGTTTGCCCAAATGGTCAAAGATAATGGAGTAATGCTTTCCTAGAGCAAGATGGTCCTTGGTCAGACATCCATTGAATTCCTCGGAGTTAAAATTAAAGATAGCAAGTACCATCTTCAGCCTCATATTGCCACCAAGATCATGAACTTCCCAGACGATAATCTCACAAGACGACAAGTTCAGCAAGTTTTTGGATTAGTCACCTACATCTGCGAGTTCATACCGAAGCTGTCCTCTATTCTCCATCCTTTACATGTGTACTTCAGAAAGGATTCTCCACCCTGGTCCGCCTTGCACCAACGAGCTATCCTCAAGCTTAAAGAAGTGGTCTAGAATCTACCACCTCTCAAGATTCCCGACAGGGAAAAAGGATACTCCAAACGGACGCCTCAGATGAATATTGGGGAACGGTCCTCCTTGAAGAATCCAATGGTGTTCGACATGTGTGCTGCTACAACAGTGGAGAATTCAAAGAGTCAGAGAAGCACTACCACTCCACCTACAAAGAAATCTTGGCCGTCAAACGTGGAATTGTCCAGTTCCACCTCATTGGTCACCATTTCTTAGTGGAGATGGACATGTCAGCATTCCCACGTATGCTGAACTACAGGCAGAAACAACTTCGAAATGCTCTGCTTCTTCGCTAGCAACAGTGGTTCATCTGCTTTAGCTTCGACATCAAGCATATAAAGGGCACCTCCAACACTCTTGTTGATATCCTGAGCAGACCTTCCAAATCCTTCCTTAAACCACCAAAGCCTCCTAATCCCAAAACTGAAATGACTTTTTTCCTCTTCCAATCCCCCAGTTTTTGACAAGGAAAGAAATCTCCTGGTTGATGTTGAACATTATGAACATCAGTCGTTCACCTTCACCCAGAGACATAGAGTCTTCCACTACCATGTCTCCCTCATTGAAAGGTATGGTTTTGATGACTGCCCTGTCAAGCCTGTTGGGATTCATCCTCAGTATCCCTTTGTTCACTTTTTCTCCATCCTTGATGTGTTTTCTTTTCCACTATTAGCCTTCTGCTTTTTCCGGTACCTATGTTCTGTCCATACCATAGGTATTACTTTTAATACTTCCCAGCTTCACCAACTTCTCTCCTTCTCCCGAAACTTCCATTTTGATTTCTCTTTAGACCTCTCTGTTTTCCTCTCTTGGTTTGATCCTCTCTATAAATAGATCGACAACCTTCACCAGTCCTATAAAACTCTTAACCCTGCTATCCCTGATCACCGTATTAGCTACCAATTAAATAATATCTCTTTCGCCAATTCCTCTATGCTTTATGGAGTTGGTCATGTTATTTATTTCTTTCATAGACCTATTATCTTTACTAAATCCTCATTCGGCCTAAATTTCTTCCCTTTTCCCTCCTATTACCATTACAAAAACTAGACTATAACCTAACTCGGGTTCCATGGCAGCGCCCTGCTGATTATCGTGCTTTTCTTCAAGAAGCTTATCGGTACAACCACTATCTGTTCTATATGGAGGTTTGGCCTTATGATACTCCAGAGTGGTCATCCTATTCAATGGATTACCAAGAAATGATCCATGAAGCTCTCTAGTACTTTGATGATCTCCAGCGACTCCACCGTGCTAAAGAAAGACGTGAAAGATCAGAAGCCTCTTAGAAGGCTCTCGAGCAGATCAACTATCCTACACCGGCATCCTCTTCTCCAATCACCATTGAAGAAAAAGAAGATCTACCGCCGACCTAGACAGCCAAATGCCTTATCATGCATGACTGTAGTTGCGGTTTTATTTGCATTCACTGGAAGCGCCTTAATAGTCCTGTTCCTGATGATCCATCTATGGATGATCCTCGTATCGACGACCCTTATTTTTGGCGTGAAAGGCAGACTCAAAGTGACTCCGAAGATTCAAATCACAACCCACCATACGACCCGAATGCACATTTTGCATCTCCACCACGTGATGGAAGTTGTCTCCCATACAATTATCATAGTAACAACAACTCTTAGTGCTTTACAGTTGGCGTTTTAATTATTAAAGTCGATGGCCCGGTTAGTGGCCTGTTATTTCCGGTCTAAGAATTATTAGTTTGTGACGTAAGACCTTACGTCATTATGTTTGTTTGTTTCCTCCCGCCTCTGCTTATATAAGGGGTTCTCATTTCTCTTGTAAATAATCCCGGAGCTAATATAGAACTCATTTCTTATATCATCTCTCTATGTTTTTACTCTCTCACTAAAAATTCTGGTTAAAGGGTGAGGCGGAAGTTCTTAATTTCTCAACTCTATCCAATAATCTGAGTTGCCACTTCGGTGGATCCTCTCAGGTTCAGATCATCTTCAAGCTTATAATAATTAAGCTTGAAGGCAAATGATGACTTAGGAATTGCCACTCTGTGGATCTTCTCTTTAAGTCGTCCTTTGCCTTCAATCATAATTGTTGTAATCTACCAGCCTCAATCCCCAGTGATATGTCCGGATAATCTAGTAATGTTTTTCAAAGGTTTTTTAAATGATCTTTAGAAAATGTTTATTAGTGTGGGAAAGTCTTGGAGAATGCCTTAGTAAACTCTGGTGCTCGGAGCCTGATCTGAGTTGAAATGTTGGCACGAGCTTATGAGTTCAATTGTTTGTTCTTGGACTGTATCACTGTCAATCTTTCCTGTTGATTTCCAGAACTTGCCCGTTTTTTGCAGTTCTGCGTATCCTTGGTATATTGAGCTGGAAACTGCTTCGTGCCACGGTAATATGTACTACAAAACAATTCTCTGGAAATCTCTGTAAAGGGTCGGGTTGTGTAACAACACCACATACCAGGATAAAACCTCGTTTTATTAAATAGTTTTGTTACTTTTGGTTATGTAAGCAACTTATTTATGTCACATCACATCAAAGTTTTAGAGGCTAAACAAGTTACCCCCGAAACACATTCTACTCTTTCTACCAGATAAGTTAAATATGCTTCATATTCCTTTTATTTGTATGTATTTATGTTTTAATATTACTCTTCATCGCCTAAAATAAATGTAAATTTGTCAAATCCTGTGTCATCTCAATACTGGAGATATGTATGAATCAGATACTAGATATATAAAAATACAATGTACAAAAAAAGTGAAAGACATTTACAAACAATTTGGCCATAAATTATTTATATTTTCATTCAATTTACCCATAGATTAATATTTTAGTAAATAAAATGAAAATCATGTTAAAAAATTTGACTAATAATAAAACAGTAATGTAGTGATGTATATAATTCGAATAACTGATATGTATATTTGATATAAGACAAATGTATATTAACTTTTACATTTATTTCCTTTCAATTTACTCAAATTTTTATTTTTTTAATTATTTTTTTGTTGCTTACTTGTAATTATTTTCTCTGAACTTATAATTATTTATTCTCAATATATATCTAAGAAAATATTAGGGTATCATTTGAAGAAAGGTAAAAAACTAAGGGATAGAAAGAGGGTTTGACTGTAAACATGGACTCTACCATTATTTAACTTTCCTGTTGATTCCTGAACTTGCCCCTAGCCTCCGCATAGTTGCATCCTCTTCTCATTCCCCAGTTGCCGGAACGTTCACCATCGTTGTCCGCCGCCTTCGTCCTCTTCAGTTATGACAACGAACGCACCTCCTGCACAGTGGCACTGCCACCGCCTTGCGTGCCTCCTCCTTTAGACCCGTCATCTCCCTCCCCAAGCCCCCAGCCAATGATGTCACCTCCCCAAACTGGAAATAGAAACAAAAGCAAGTAACAAGATGACGTCGATTGTTGGGGGTGCGATCAACGGTGGTGGAGCGACAGCAGACACGGGTGAGCCTCCATGAGGTTGGGCTGTCAAATTGACAATGCTTGGCTACAGAAGCAGGCACGATCACCAGCGACCAAACTGCAGAAAGGATATGGTGGTAATTTACAATTGCAAAAATTACAAAAACTTCCCTGATGTTTGGTGAAATCTACAGTACCTACAGTTTGGTCCTATTATTTTAAATACCTACATTTACCCCTACAAAATTAACACCGTCATTTACTGTCACCAAAGAAAAAAAGGAAAATGCTAATTTTACCCTCTGCCTGCCTTCTTTATTAAAAATCTTGCCCCCTAAACTCATGCACTAACGAGGAACACCATCTCCAATTTTGCCCCTTCCTATCCTCTCCCCATTTGTCTCCTCCTTCGCCTGTTCCTCCTCCGCCCGGGCCACCCAGAAACCGATTGTAAGCTCGAAAAGCAGAGAAACTAGAAAAAATAAGAGAAGAAATTAGAGAAAAAGCAGAAAATGGATTTAGTTCATGAAAAATCACATAAAAAAACAAAAAAAAGCCAGAAACCACAGAACAAATCCCTCGAACAAATTGGGTAGGTCTCTGTAAACCCAATATCTGCCTCGGCCTGTGCTCGGCTTCGATTTCGGGGTTTCCTATGGGTGGCCTGAAGCTTGATTGACCGATCAGCCAACCCATCAATTTCAGCTCCACTCTTAACTCTCTCTCCCGCTGCTCTGCTGGGCGAGCGAGCAAGAACCAGACCCACGATAGGTCTCTCAATCCAACCCGAAAAATGTCCCGAACCCTTGCATCCGACCCGACTTGAACTCGCCCTCGAAGGACTGTGGTTGTTTTTACGCTGGGGTTGTCGGAGTCACGCGCCTCGTGGACCATTGCTGGCCGCTACGATGGGCCAACGGAGCCACCGCGAGAACTAGAAACTGCGGGTTGTTAGCTCACATTTGGACGTCCTTGGGGAATCAATTGTGGCTGTACGATTTGTCCTTGGGGAATTAAGAGCGCTGTACGAGAGAGAAGGAGAGAAGAAGAGAGAGGAAAGGATGACAGGAGTAGAAGGAACAGGCAGAAAGAGAGGTAGGGGCCGTGGGGCAAAGATTTTAAAGAAGGATGGTTAGAACGCCAAAGTTAAGCGTTTTTTATTTTATTTCATAACGTTGAATCGCGGTGCCTACCTGATAGGAGGGTAAGTGTAGATAAGATTATGAGCAGAAATTGAAGTTGTCAGCTAACTTAACCGATAAAATTTTATAGTATCGAGACCATATTTTAAGATCGAATCCTGTATTGTGAAATGTGAATGTTACCGTGGAGATGATATTCCAAGTTATTATTCGGAACGAATTCATACACCAACATCCTCTGGCCACCAGCAATACAATAGCCAACAAGTGACACGAGATGGCGGTGATGGACACGACTGATGATCTCAACTTCAGCCTGGAACTCCCTCTCTCCTTGCCCACTTCCTGTCTTGAGGCTCTTCACCGCAATCTCCTTGCCATTGGGCAAAACGCCCTTGTGCACGTACCCGAACCCGCCTTGCCCCAACACATTGGCATCCGAGAACCCGTTGGTCGCAGCCGAGAGCTCTTCGTAACTAAAGGCAAACTGTAGATTTCAAAAAATATCTGCAAAATGTTTGTAATTTTTCTTTTAGAATTTTAAACAATGGTGGAATTAAAATTTTACCCGGGCGTTGGTCAGGTAGGTCGCATTTAATAATGATGTCTTTCTACTTCTACCGATGATATAATATGGTATCCAACCATTTTATTTTTATTTTAAATCTATTAATTTCTGTATTTTTTTATTATGTATTAGTCTTTAATTAACATTTTTGAAGTGCTCCATATTAATGTCCATTGAATTAAAACCGTTAATTTACTTAGAAGTAGTTGCACAAGTACAGTTGCGACACAATGAACATGATTTACATGGAGGGAAAAGGCATGATTGAGTTTTTCTTTTTGGAAACCACCATAATACACATATATAGGTACGGAAAGTTTTATATTAGTAGAATTAATTATTTGAAGGCAACAGACCAGATTCACTCATCTGCAGCCTCATCATCAAAAGAGTAGCCATTATATATTCTTGATTTTGTTTTAGCTCCTCTAATTCTTAAAAATTTATCCACACTTAGGTCCCAACATCTACAAAGTTTATTGTACCTGAGGCACGGGCACCTGAATCTTTCATTATACTAGCATTTTCGATGAATATGAATTGGAGAGATTGTAACAAAACCCATTCTTTGTCATAATTTATATACATATATATAAAGGAGAAACCTACTCATTCCCCAAGACTAATTTCTTTAGCATTAATTTCATAATATATTTGTAACATTAATTTCATAATTTATTTGTGATAATCAATACTTAGGCAATTATATAACCCTCACTCCAAAATTCACTCATTCCCCCAAAACTACTTCTTTTATTATTAATGGCATAGTGCATTTGTATTATTTAATAACTTATGCCCTCATACAGTATTAACTCCAAATTTTAGATTTTAAATTGTAATTCTTGATGAGCTATTTGTGTCAAAGTAAGGAGCTCTTAAAATTCTATCTTTCATACATTTTAGTAATTGGATTTAAATTCCTATCCTCTTAATATAATAAAACACCATAAGCTTTTGTTTCCTTCTTACTGACTCATTAATATTATTGCCCTTTAATCAATTGTTTTAAATAGATTCCATCTCTCTGTAGCCATTTAGTAGTTTTAATTTTCATTAGAATGCTTTGATTACAATTTTATTTGATTTCAATTGCATTTATATTGTCCATTTAACTTCCCTAAGAATACTTCTTTAGCATTAATTTTATAGTACATTTGTAGCATTAATTTCATAATTCATTTGTAATAATTAATACTTAAAATCCTTATATAGTCATCACTCCAAAATTTACTTATTTCCCAAGACTACTTCTTTTATTATTAATTAACCAATTTTTTTAAGTAGACTCCATCTCTTTGTAGTCATTTAGTAGCTTTAATTTACATTTGAATGCTCTTATTACAGTTTGATTTGCTTTCAATAGTATTAATATTGTCCATCCAACTTCCGCAAGAATACTTCTTTTAGCATTAACTTCATAGTTCATTTATAGCATTAATTTCATAATTCATTTGTAATAATTAATACTTAAACTGCCTATATAGCTCTCACTCTTATATATATGTTATCACACTTGTTTTCAACACACACTCAATATTATCATTCATTCCTTTCATTTCTTCTTGTCGTCTCTTGCCATCTTTCTTCACTTCTTCACTAATTTAGATTTTTAAATTTTTACCAATGTCAAAGATTAGGTAGTTATTTAAAAATATCGGTAAATTTTCTTAATATTTTTATTTCTTTGTCTTTGAATTCATACAATAGATAAATATGTTCTATTATGAGTCTTTTCTTATTTGTATAGTCTCCTGATGAAACATGTTACATTAATGAATTGTCTCCTGAGAGGACTAACTAAGCTATTCAAGTAAGGGTGAGTTGTTTATGGGTTATTTTTAATTTTTGAAAAGGTGACCAATTTATCAATACCAATTTTATACTTGTGGATGAAAGGTATTCTTCTTTTCTTTATTTTATTGAATTTTGCAATTTTTTCTTCTCTCCCTACTATAAATATATGTTCATGTTCTCTTATTGGCTACTATATCTTTTGTTTACACATGAAGGGTGTAGTAATTCATGGGTCTATTAAAAATTTCTCGGCATATAATTTTAAAAAGAAGCTTTGTGAAAGAAGTATGTATATCTTCAAGAATTCCACAGTTCTTCTAAAGAAGAAGATTTATCATATTATAGATATACACCCATTTATGATCCATCTTACTCATAATACACAAATCTATGATGTGAACTATGAGCCTTGTGATTTTCCCATGTACAAATTTGAGTTTGTTGTTTTTGATTAACTTAGCACACGCATGGATCAAGAAAAATTTCATATAGGTTTCTTTAAGAGTTTTTAAAAAATATAATTGGATGTTGCATGTACTATCTATATATCATAATTACCATTTGTTTTTGCATGCTAGATGTTGTGGGAGTTGTTGTAGAGGTTCATTTTCCAATGCTACTTCTTTTAGCATAAACTTTATTGTACAATTGTAACATTAATTTTAGAATTCATTTGCAATAATTAATACTTAGATCCTTATATAGCCCTCACTCCAAAATTCACTCATTTTACCATTAATTGCAAAGTGTGTTTGTATTATTTAACAACTTAGGCACTCATATAGTCATGGGTTTAGGGTTTAAGGATTATGGTTTTAAGCCATCATCATTTTTTATTTTTTATTTGAAATCCATCTCCATATTTTTTTATTGTTTTTTAATATTGTTTTTCTGGTATTGTTTGAGACTTTTTTAAAAGCTATAATAAATGACAACACCAAGCTTCAAAACATGAATTAACAATATAAGTCAAGGTTATAATTTTTTCAATGGTTAAATTTTCTAATAGTTTTAATTAATTTTTACCCCAATCTTAGAAACCTATTATTACCTAAAATTGTTTTAAATATAAATTTCTTAAAATAAATATATTTTTATAAGAAAAATATATAAATTAATTAGCCTGTTCATCGCACGGTAAAAAAAAAACTAGTTTTTTAGAATTTTCAACATTATAGACACCACCACAATAATTCCTTTCGAGCAATTAATTAGGGTTGCATGTTGTTGATGACGGAGCTTTTTATGTCACATATAGACTTTTTTTCTTGTACGAAGACTAAGTGACTAATGTGATTGCTTAATTTAATTAAATGATTATATATATATATATATATATATATATATATATATATATAAGTCTAATATTAGGATTAAACGGGATGATGTTTGAACTCACGAGTTATCTAACAAGTAACAGTGTATATATAGTTAGACAGCTCATTAGAAATATATAGTTAGACAAATCACGAGTTCAAACATCATCCTGCTTTAATCCTAAGATTAAACCTAAATATATAAAATTCCCTAGCTAATGTCTCAGTTGCCAGACAATTGAAGCTAGCTTCAACTTCATTAGAATCCACGTCCATGCTTGCATACTTCCACTTCAAATTAGAACTGTAGAAAAGTCGAGATCACCTCAAATCCAGTGAAAATTAAGAAGGAGAATAATCCCAGGAGGCTGTAGGCATTAGCGCGACAACAATAGTATTTGTCAAATGATATTAAGCTTGTCTTCTCCATGATAAAATGCTTCGTCTTTATGCCTTCGGACGTGCTCACAAATTCCTGTACCGACTCGTCATCATCACTATCCAGCAAGGTAGAAGACTCCAGTGGTAAGAAATATTCATCATTTCCGGCTGCATACAGGGGAATGAAGATTAATACTAATTACTACTAATAATTTCTTTGTTTTTTTTCTTATGTATTAGTCCTTAATTAACATTTTTTAAGTGTTCCATATTATGTCCATTGAATTAAAACCATTAATTTATGTAGAAGCAGTTGTACAAGTACAGTTGCGACACAATGAACATGATTCATATTGAGGGAAAAGGCATGATAGAGTTTTTCTTTTTGGAAACCAGCATAGTACACATATATAGGTATGGAAAGTTTTATATTAGTAGAATTAATTATTTGAAGGCAACATACCAGATTCACTTCATCATTTAGAGAGTAGCCATTATATATTCTTGATTTTGTTTTAGCTCCTCTAATTCTTAAAAATATATCCACACCTAGGTCCCAACATCTACAAAGTTTATTGTACCTGAGGCACGGGCACCTTAATCTTTCATTATACCAGCATCTTCGATGAATCCAAATTGGAGAGATTTAATGTAACAAAACCCATTCTTTGTCATAATCTATATACATATATATAAAGGAGAAATTCACCTATTCCCCAAGACTAATTCCTTTAGCATTAATTTCATAATATATTTGTAGTATTAATTTTAGAATTCATTTATAATAATCAATACTTAGGTAATTATATAACCTTCACTCCAAAATTTACTCATTCCCCAAAATTACTTCTTTTATCATTAATTGCATAGAGCATTTGTATTATTTAATAACTTATGCCGTCATACAGTCATGACTCCAAATTTTAGATTTTAAATTGTAATTCTTGGTGGGCTATTTGTGTCAAAGTAAGGAGCTCTTAAAATTATATTTTTCATACATTTTAGTAATTGAATTTAAATTCTGATCCTCTCAGTATAATAAAACACCATTAGCTTTTATTTCTTTCTTAATGACTCATTAATATTATTGTCCTTTAATCAATTGTTTTAAATAGATTCTATCTCTTTTTAGCCATTTATTAGTTTTAATTTTCATTAGAATGCTTTGATTACAATTTTATTTGATTTTAATTGTATTAATATTGTCCATCTAACTTCCCAAAGAATACTTCTTTAGCATTAATTTTATAGTACATTTGTAGCATTAATTTCATAATTCATCTGTAATAATTAATACTTAAAATCCCTATATAGTCCTCACTCCAAAATTTACCCATTCCCTAAAACTACTTCTTTTATTATTAATTAACCAATTTTTTTAAATAGACTCCATCTTTTTGTAGCCATTTAGTAGCTTTAATTTACATTTGAATGCTCTTATTACAATTTGATTTGCTTTCAATAGTATTAATATTGTTCATCCAACTTCACAAAAAATACTTCTTTTAGCATTAACTTCATAGTTCATTTGTAGCATTAATTTCATAATTCATTTGGAATAATTAATACTTAAACTCCTTATATAGCCCTCACTCTTATATATATGTTCTTACACTTGTTTTCAACACACACTCAATATTATCATTAATTCTTTTCATTTCTTCTTGTCGTCTCTTGCCATCTTTATTCATTTCTTCACTAATTTATATTTTTAAATTTTTAGCAATGTCAAAGATGAGGTAGTTATTTAAAAATATCGATAAATTTCTTAATATTTTTATTTCTTTGTCTTTGAATTCATACAATAGATGAATATGTTCTATTATGAATCTTTTCTTATTTGTATAGTCTTCTGACAAAGCATGTTACATTGAATGAATTATCTCCTGAGATGACTAACTAAACTATTCAAGTAAGAGTGTATTGTTTATGGGATGTTTTTAATTTTTGAAAAGGTGACCAATTTATCAGTACCAATTTTATACTTGTGGATGAGAAGGTATTCTTCTTTTTCTTTATTCTATTGACTTTTGCAATTTTTTCTTCTCTCCCCACTATAAATATATGTTCATGTTCTCTTAATGGCTACTATATCTTTTGTTTAAACATGAAGGGTGCAGTAATTCATGGGTCTATTAAAAATTTCTTGGCATACAAGTTTAAAAAGAAGCTTTGTGAAAGAAGTATGTGTATTTTCAAGAATTCCACAGTTCTTCTAAAGAAGAAGATTTATCATATTATAGATATACACCCATTTATAATCCACCTTACTCATATAGGTGTGGATAAAAAAAATTTCATATATGTTTCTCTAAAAGTTTTTGAAAATATAATCGGATGCTGCATGCACTATTTATATATCATAATTACCATTTTTTTTTGTATGCCAGATATTGTGAGAGTTGTTGTACAGGTTCATTTCTCAATACCACTTCTTTTAGCATAAACTTCATTGTACGATTTTAACATTAATTTTAGAATTCATTTGCAATAATTAATACTCATATCCTTATATAGCCCTCACTCCAAAATTCACTCATTTTACCATTAATTGCAAAGTGTGTTTGTATTATTTAATAACTTAGGCACTCATACAATCATGGGTTTAGGGTTTAGGGATTATGGTTTTAAGCCACCATCATTTTTTATTTTTTATTTGAAATCGTTCTCCATATATATATATATATATATATATATATATATATATATATATATATATATATATATATATATATATATATATATATATATTTAATATTATTTTTATAGTATTGTTTGAGACTTTTTTGAAGGCTATAATAAATGACAACAACAAGCTTCAAAACATGAATTAACAATATAAGTCAAGGTTATAATTTTTTCCAATGGTTAATTTTTCTAATAGTTTTAATTACTTTTTACCCCAATCTTAGTAACCTATTCTTACTTAAAATTGTTTTAAATATAAATTTTTTAAAATAAATATATTTTTATAAGAAAAATATATAAATTAATTAGCCTGTGTGTCGCACGGTAAAAAAAAAAAACTAGGTTTTTAGAATTTTCAACATTATAGACACCACCACAATAATTTCTTTCAAGCAATTAATAAGGGTTGCATGTTCTTGATGACAGAGCTTATTACGTCACATATAGACTTTTTGTCTTGTACGAAGACTATGTGACTAATGTGATTGCTTAATTTAATTAAATGATTACACACACACACACACACACACACAAGTCTAATCTTAGGTTAGGATTAAGCAGGATGATGTTTGAACTCATGAGTTGTCTGACACGTAACAATGTATATATATAGTTAGACAACTCATCAGAAATATATAGTTAGACAAATCACATGTTCAAATAGCATCCTGCTTAATTCTAAGATTAGACCTAAATATATAAAATTTCCTAGCTAATGTCTCATTGGCCAAACAACCAAAGCTAGCTTCAACTTCATTAGAATCCACGTCCATGCTTGCATCCTTCCACTTCAAATTGGAACTGCAAAAAAGTCGTGATCACTTCAAATCCGGTGAAAATTAAGAGGGAGAAGAATCCCAAGAGGATGTAGGCACTGGCGCAACAACAATAGTATTTGCCAAATGATATTAAGCTTGTCTTCTCCATGATAAAATGCTTCGTCTTTATGCCTTCGGATGTGCTCACAAATTCTTAAATCGACTCGTCATCATCACTATTCAGCAGGGCAGGAGGTTCTAGTGGTAAGAAATACTCATCATTTCTGTCTGCATACAGGGGAATGAAGATTAATACTAATTAGTACTAATAATTAAACGTAATTGCATATATGCAAGGAGTAGCCAAAATTAATTGAAGAGATTAAAATTGGCATGTTAATAATAAAGTACTTAAATGATCACAAATTGATGTGAAAAGTAGTATATGTTAGTTAGACCAGTTATTTGGAGGGGTCGAATGGTAGGTTGAAGGCGATCCAGGCCAATGGCAATTTCTTTTTTTAGGTGTCACGCAAGTTTCAGTAGCATAGACCGGAGCTCCATGAGCACATAAACCTCCGTAACAAGGGTGCTGACTTGGAAAGCGGACAGCATGAGACAAAACACCGGCACCACCCAGAAACAGCCAGCCTTGGCAATGGTGAAGATGGCAGCCACGAATCCATAGATTGTATAAAACTTGGCAACAATGTCGATGCTTCTTGCCCTTCATTTTACAATATACTTCACTGCAATTTCGAGTAGCTCTTCATTCGCCTCTAGACGCTTCAACTCACGACTCTCAGAACGAGTGGCCATGGGATTTGGCTAGCTAGCTAGCTACTGCACGTTTCTTTAAAGTGGAAGAGAGTAGAGTCAGAAGTAAGACCAGTTTCGTTTGGTGAAGAGTTAAACTGAGCTCTCATGTGGTATTGATTATAGGTAGTAACCCTACGAACTGTCTTGTTTAGCTAGCTTTGATTTCGCTTTGTTGTTAGTTCCAGTTCTCAGAACTGTATATTTGTTATCTCCAGTCCCTGGCTAGTTTTTTAATGTGATTTTCCATTTTTGTTGATAAAAAAAACTTTACTTACTATAGCACTTACTCCAATCCTTATTTCGGGTTTGTAGAATGGGCATCAAGAAAATTGGCCCAGTAGTCTTATTTGGAATTGCATGTCGAATATGCACTGGATCAATGGATTGCCGTATTGCATGTGTCTGGGAATAAATCCCCATTAATTGGTTTTAGAGACTACTTAATTCAAATTCATTTTTTGACCAAGCTTATAAAAGCCACTTTGGATTTCTTTCAATCATAAACGTTCAATTTTGATGATACAAAATACATTTGTGTTTTTAGCATCAAATTTCTTCTCTTGTGTAAATTTCTTTATGTTCAAACTTTGATCAAGGGAAGAAAAAATAGTTTTTATTGATCTTGCAATCACTTTGATTATTTTTTTTCCCAAAATATGCTTGAAGAAAAGCATTTTCTTGAATGGAAGAAGCAGTCTATTAAACAATTGAAAAATTTGAAGTTTGGAGACTATTCTATGGATAGAGGCTGTCAACTTTAGGGGAAGAAGTTTTAGCTGGTTGAAACTATTCGACAAATTGAAAGTGGAGCTATTTATCGATGCCTAGTCGTTTTTGTCTCTGGACTTGAAGAATATTTGAGTAAATTTTATCATTAGGTTAAAATTAGAGCTATTTCTAATCGGACCTTAAAAGAGTTGGAGACAAATTTTCAGTAGGTTGAAAACTTTGGGTAGACAATATAAGGGATCTTGGCAATAGCAATAATGGTGATCGTGTTTGTGGTTGGCGCAGGAATGGTGGCACTACAAGGATGAAGAATATTTCCTACGTCAATTTCCTACAAAAAAAGCGTATGAAAATTATTCGCAAAAAAATCGTTGGACAAAAAATTCTATTCGACGGTTTGCATTCAATAAATCTGTGACATATAAAACCATAGCATAATTGTTAGAGGAAGATGACGGGAAATTATGGCGCCAAAGCATCCGACGCTTTTGATGTGAATTAAATGGGTAGGGACCACAAATGCAGGAAAAGTGTCGGATATGTTATCTGACACTTTTCTTGCATTTTTTTGTCCTACGGTTTTGAGACAAAAAAGGAATGGGCATCTTAAAAATGTAAGAATTTTAATCCTTCGATTTTCCTATGTTTTTTTTACGGGAATTACTACAAATTTCCTACACTCTTCTTGCAGTTTAACTTTTCATATATATCCTACGATATTGCTACAGATTTTGCTTATAAATACCTCCCTCCTCCCTCTTCTCCAGTTCGTCTCTACTACTATTTCCGCATCCATTTTCACTTCTGCTTCAACATTTTCTTCAGCTCAATCGAGGTATTTAAAATTAATTTAGAAGTTAGTGATTTAAATGGTAATTATGTATTTTTTTATAAGATATAGTTATGTTATTTTAGGTAGCTGACTTATCACAGCATGTTGTTGCATAATAAGTATTTATTTATTTATTATACATTAGATTCTCCATCCATGATTGTGTTGATGACAAATATAATATTGGTCCGATTCAGATTGTGGGCAAACAAAATTTATTGGATTAAGTTATATTTGTAAGTAACATAATCATGGATTGTCCAAGTTGGACAGTTGAAAGTTGCATAAGCAGTATTGCAGTTAATGTGTTCCTGTCGTAGTAGCAGTTTGTGAATTTTAGTAGAGTATTTCCCAAATTGTTCTCGTCGTGTGTTTGTCAATAAATTAATATTGTTGAGAAACACTGTGAACGGGAACTAAAGGGAAATGCTGCCGAAATTTACATAAAATGCTACTAACATGGAACAGTTAAAATGCTTTACTGTTTATGTATCTTTCAATGGAGTAGGGCCCTTACTTTAATGGAGTAGGTGGTTTAGTTATGGAAGGTTGACATGTATGCGTGACATATATAAGTAATTCATATATATTTTCATTATATTTATATTATATGAAATATAATAAATTTATTACGTATTTATGTTAAGGGTTTTTATTGTTTATTTTACAAGGGAACCAAAATGGCTGCTATTGGACGTGAGTGGATGTACTAGAGGATAGATACAGATGGGTATATGAATTCTGGATTTATGGCTGGTGTTAATGAGTTTTTAAAGTTCGCATGTAGTGGGAAGGAGTCAGAAATGATTAAATGCCCTTGTCACAAATGTAATAACAAATTTTATAGAATAGAGCCGAAAGTGAGAGAGCATTTGTTTTGATATGGATTTACGTCAAACTATTACATATGACACTGTCACAATGAACAATATGTTTTCCATTACACTCATATGGAGGGATATGTAGGGAATCAAATAGTGTAAATGTGTATGAACAGATGGTACATGAATCAATAGATCCGTTATCATCAAATGTAGGATCTGGAAATAGTAAAAGAATATTGGTGGATGAAGAGTTTATCGATGCTGATGTCGAAGAAACTGATAATAGCAGTGATAATAATGAAATTGTGTTCGATGTGTCTGAAATGAGGGAAGGGTTACCTAATCTGAATGCACAACAATTTTATAATTTGTTGGATGATGCAAATGCACAGTTGTGGGATGGGTGCATTAAACATACACGATTGTTTGCAATGACCCAATTGTTAAGTTGCAAAAGTGAGTTGAATATGACGGATCGTTGTTTCGATCGAGTACTGACCCTTATGAAAAAAATGTTGCCTAAACCTAATAGACTCCCATACACCCTATATGATGCGAAACAACTCACAAAAGGACTTGAGTTATCATATATAAAAATTCATGTTTGTGAGAATAACTGTATGCTATTCTATCGAGAAGATGAGAAATTAACACATTGTCGTGAATGTGGGAGTAGTAGATATAAAGAAAGAGTAACATTCGAAGGAAAGATGTTGATTCTTAAGAAATTGTTACAGTATCTACCATTAACCAGCAGGTTGAAGCACTTGTACATGTCTTCAAAAATAGCGACTCACATGACTTGGCATGCTTATAATAAATCATGCAATGATGGAAGTATGGGTCATCCATATCAGTCTGAAGTATGGAGTCACGTAGATCAAACATTCCCATCATTCACTGATGAAATCAGAAATGTTAAGCTCGGATTATGTACCGATGGATTTAACCCGAATAATGTTATTGGTGGAACATACACGATATAACCAATCTTTATAGTTGTTTACAATCTTCTGCTGGAACTGTGTATGAAGGAACCCTTCATCTTTATGACTCTTCTAATTCCTGGTCCTAGAGCACCAGGACGCAACATTGATGTATTTTTACGACCAATAATTGAAGAGCTCAAAACTTTATGGTCGGAAGAGGCTGTTACATGGGACAGTTATCGACAACAAAATTTTTTTATGAACGCATGTTTATTATGGACAATTAATGATTTTCTTGCACTAGGAAACCTTTCAGGTTGGAGTACCCATGGTAAGTTTACGTGCCCATATTGCATCGATGAAATTGACACATTTATGTTGAAGAAATACAGAAAGCCATGTTGGTTTGATTGTCATAGGGTTTTTTTACCACATAATCACAGATTCCGTTCGAATCTAACATCATTCATCCTAGGGAAGAAGGTTAGTGCTGTCGCTAGTCCATATAAGTTAGATGAGGAAATTCATGATATGTTGGTTGGGTATTGTTTTCCTCCGTTTGGCTATTCATATGATAAACACCGAGTTGCGGGGTTTGGAGAGTGGCATAATTGGTTAAAGCGGTGTATATTTTGGGAGTTACTGTACTAGAAGCATTTGCTAGTTTGCTATAATTTGGAAGTCATGCATATTGAAAAAAATTGTTTTGAGAATATTTTTAATATTGTTATAGATATACAGGGGAAAATAAAAGATAACTCGAATTCTCGCCTTTTACTAGAGGAGTTAAAAAACATGCAGCGTGAACTACATTTATGAAATATTAGGGGGCACTGTGTGAAACCAAAAGCATCTTATACGTTGAGTCGAGAACATATAAAAGAAGTTACTCTGTGGCTGAGAACGATAAAGATGCCTGATGGGTATGCCTCAAACTTGGGCCGTACGGTTAACTTGAGTGACGGAACATTTTATAACTTCAAGAGCCACGATTGCCATGTGTTAATACAGAGGTTGCTTCCTATTGCATTACATGGGTACATGCCAGGTCTTATATGAAAGACGATTTTTGAGTTTTGTTCATTTTTCAGAACATTATGCACAAGTAAGATTCGATTTAATGACATACAACAGTTGGAGCAGAATATAGTGGTTACCATATGTAAGCTAGAAAAGATATTCTCTCCTGCCTTTTTTGATTCGATGGAACATCTTGTCATCCACCTCCCTCATGAGGCAAAGTTGTGTGGTCCAGTTTAATTTTGATGGATGTATCCATTTGAAAGGTAATTTTTGGCTTTGCATTCATATTTTTGTTAATAATTTTCATATATTATATGTCAATAATTGTCGGATATTATATGCCATTAATTGTTATTTCTCTTTAACTTGGCAGACTAATGCGGTCATTAAAGCGAAAGGCCAGAAATAAAGCTGCAATTAAAGGTTCAATTGTGGAAGCATACTTGGTGCAGGAAATGTCTACATTCTGTAGCTACTATTTTGAACTAAATATTCCTACACGGTTAAACAGGGTGCCACGAAATGATGACATTGATTTACCTGTGGCACATGTTGAGGGTCAATTATTATCTATCTTCAATACAAGATGTCGTAATATACCTAAACGCAGGCGACAATGCTTACTTGATCCCACTGAGAGACATAAAATGCACATCTACACTTTACGCAATTATAATGAGATTATACCGATTTTCATGTGCCATATATGTAAACAAGTGTTAGTGTTTTCTTTCAATCAGATTGTTTTAAAACATTATTGACTACTTATCATTTCAGGCACTTTGACTCTTATATATCCACAAAATTTCCCCAATTCAATGAAAGTCAATTACAAAGTTATCGAGATGAACATTTCATCCAATGGTTCTCATCATATGTGAATATCATGGCGTGATAAATTTTATATACGTAAATGTGTTCTGTTTGTATTTAATGTGCAGTTATGTTATTATATTAACTATCTATTTTCAGGTGAACTGTTTCAAGGTTAAATTAGATCCTCGTATTGTGCAATTAGCCCGTGGGCCTATTCGAGTTGGCAGTTCATACAATGGATGTATTGTGAATAATTTTTGTTTCCACACACAATCATACGGCAAAGACAAAACGATATAGAATTATGGTGTTTGCGTGAAGGGTGAGACATGGGGATCAAGTGGGTATAATTTTTATGGCCTTATTGATGAGATTATACGCATTGAGTACCACGGGAGTGGGTATGAATTCATGATGCTGTTCAAATGTACTTGTTTTGATCCGACACGTGGTGTTCGAAGTCCCACACATACCGGTGTTGTTGACAATAAATGGAAGTCTAGATTATCACCACTTGAGCCGTTTATTTTTGTGTCACAGGCTCAACAAGTTTACTACTGTGAGTACCCTAACAAGACTCTTCATCAGTGGTGGGCGGTTGTTTAGACGAAGCCACGAGTTTTCATCAATTATGCATCAAATAATGTTAGCGATCGGTCTAGGTCTGAGGACAATGAAGAAATGTTAGATGAGCAAACACGTGTAGACAAAACCACAGACGAGCCGCTCCAAAAAGCGATTTCAAGTGAAGTACCCATGGTAACAACTGATGGCACTGCCCTCGATGAGATTAACATACTTGTCGATTTCATGTGTTATCCTGAAATCGTGCAAGACATGGATCAGAATATTGATGGCATAGAAGCTGATAGGGATATATCAGATGATGACACATCGTTCGTTACTTTAAAGTCAGATAAAGCCGAGGATGTTTGATTATATGTAATTGTTAAAAACATCAATATGTTTTATTTGAAGGCGTAATATAACTTTGAATGCATGTGCGTTTTCGACTAAAAAGATATTAAATTTCTTAAATTTAATCATGGATCACATATATAGTTACCTACGTTGAAATGAATATATCAATTTTTTTCGGAACAAAAAATTATTGCATGATATTAAAAAAATGATAATAATGTTAGTAAATTTTGAAAATTCAATCTAACCATATACATTAAATCCATAAATTTAAATTATAGAATATAAATATAGTAATTAATTAGTTCATACAGCTTATAAATATGTATAAATTTAAATATAAATATTATACCAAAATGATGTTATCCGACGATTTTGAGTTAATATTACAAATAAGTATGAAAACCGTAGGATAAAATGTGTCAGAAAACCGTCGGATGAAAAGTGTGAAGACAATTAATGGCGGGATGCTTAAATTTTTCATTTCCTAGGTTTTTGTGGCATCTTTTTTATTTTTGTAACAAAACTGTAAGAAACTTTGCTATGGTTTTCATACAATTTTAAAAAGTGTAGGAAAACTGTAGGACAAAATGCGTCAGAAAAATGTCGGACAGAAAGTAGGAACCCAATTAATGGCGGGAATCTTAAATTTTTATTTCCTATGTTTTTGAGACACATTTTAATTTTTGTAACAAAACCGTAGGTAAATTTGCTACGATGTTCATACAATTTTAAAAAGTGCAGGAAAATCGTAGGACTATTGGGAAGCCTAACCACTGCATCTTCCCTTTAAATTCGTGGGAGTTTCTAGTTCCTTCACACTGCTATCCCTCTCTTCTGTGACGCTATCTTCCAAACCCTCTCCCAAACTCCCTTCCAGAGATCCTTCTACTAGGTATTTTTAATTTTATTAGCAGTTTTTTCTTATATAACTAATGTTTGGTATTATAGTTGTTGTTTACATAATGCATGTATTGTATGTTAAATTTTTTAATGTCAATTTTCATATTATATGTCTTAAGTAATTTTATATATGTTGTTAGTTATATGTATGTGGTTAGTTATAAATAATTTCTAGTGTAATAATGGTAAATTATATTTATACAAAAGCATATAATATGTATGTGGGCAGTTGTAAAAAGCTGTTACGTTAATAATGTTAGAGTAATATTATTGTTACTTCAATAATCTTAATGTAATCAGTTAAAGTTACTACGATAATGTTAGTATAATCAGTTAATGCTAGTTCAATAATTGTAATTTATAAATAAGTTTTAGTCAAATAATTGGTAATTTATAAACATTGTTACAGCACGAATGGAATTGAAATAATGGCAATTTAAAAATTAATTATTTTACTTCAATAATTAAATTTAATAAGTAAATGTTATTGTAGTAATGGTAATTTATGAATAAAAGACTGTGATGTAGTGGTAATTTAGTGTTAAATATTTATGTAATAATGGTTTTGCAACAATTAGAAAAAATTAAAAACATGTTACACTATAATTTTAGGATGGTTCGCCCCAGACAGTCAGGCTCGGGCAAAGGCTCGGCTAAGGACTTGCATGACCCGCGACGCACTCAGGGTCCACGACCGCCTACTGTGACACCTTCAGACTCAGAGTCAGACCCAGGTATCTGAGACCCTACTGCCACATACCCAGACTAAAACCCTGGTGGCATAGACCTAGCCATAGACCTAGGTGCCTCAGCAGTCGGTGCTTTACCTTATGTGCCCCAGACTTTTGGCACATCGACCTCAGCGTTTCATCAGTTTTGAGACACGCAGCACAATGCCTATTTCCCGGATATGAGCGGAATATCCGGGTCATCTCACTATCAGCATACAGGGATCGGGCAGCCCACATGAGACCTCGATCCTAATTCTTTCCTTGATCCATATGAGATTGGTATAGCCACTCATCTACCTGGCCTACATTCGACCCACCATCAGTAGCAGCAGCCAAATGGTGGCAGCCCAGCCGTCGTACATAACATGCAGCCAATTGATGGCGCTCCACACCTTAGAGGGTGAGGCCCGTGGGTAGTTGACTTACCACCACCTCCACCTCTGCAGGATTGCCCGATTTTAGTCCCTCGAGAGTGAGTGTTACTGACTCCTACAAATTTCATTGTTGATATAATTATACGTTGTTTTTAATTACATCACTTTATATATATATCTTACTATAATTTAAATTTGTTACAGCTTACTCACTTATCAGTCCATTCGTTCCACCGTAGCCTCCATTCATATGAGGTTGTGGGACAAAAGTTGTATAGCTTGGTCACATGCATCTCGAGCTGCACGAGAGGAGCACGTCACCAAGTTAAAGGTAATTAGTTTATGTACATTTTTAAATAATAGTTTCTATATGGACTAATTCATATTTTATTTTCTCTTTTGATATTGCAGAACTACTATAGATGGGACCCCAGAGACTTTAGCCACATCCGCCGCATTGTGTTCGACTTCTGTTCACAGTTCATGTGAAACTGCGTCTATCATTGGAGGTCCGTTACAATTTAGAAGATCCCCAACTTCTTCACCAACCCTGACTACAATTTACTGTGGCCACATGTTCCATCCTACTACGGTCAGCAAGTATGGAACCAGGTTGTGTGACCAGTGGGAACAGGAGAGATGAAGGTAGCTATCGGAGGTTGGTTCCCATGCCAAGTACATAGCGGATAGCTCATGCCTTGTTCCGAAACACATGATGAGCTCAATCTGAGGAAAGATGCACTAGGATTGTATGGTACCAACTTCTCCCTTCCATACATTATAATTTTTTTTATGATTTATTAATTACATAAAATTTTAATGATATCTAAAATTGTGCAGACAAAAGCCCGAGATGTAGTTGAGCCATCATTTGATGAGTGATGGTGTCATACTCATAGACGCAAGAAGACCGGTCAGCCCATTGATCCGATTTCACAGCAGCTGCAAGTAATAAATGTTCATTTACCACTACTAGCAATGTTTTAAAAATATATTAACTGTCTTAGTAACTATAATTTCTTTTTCTTGTAGGATGGATATGTCCAGTGGATTCAACAAAAATACCAGAATCTGGATGACCGCCCGCAGTTTGATGCAGAGGTATGGAGCGACGTACGAGGCCCACCAAAAAAAGGCCGACTACCGGGTGTTCCGCTCCAACTCATTGATCCCCAGACTTTTGGACCAAATTGGGTATTTTTCATTCATATTTAACTTAATTAATTATTTTTATCACTTTTACATTGCTAATTGCTACTTATCAAATTTTTTAGGCTCCATGTGCTGATTTGGTTGAGATTGCTCAGCTAAGGGCTGAGAACACCCAGCTACGGAGTGATTTTACCCAGTTACAGGTAGACATTCGCACTCAGGTCCAGTGAGAGACCGAGGCTACAATGAGCGCCATGCTTAACAAGTTGATCTGGCAGGGGATTATACCTGCATCAGCTTTCTCAGACGACCTACGTATCGGATCCTCCACTCAGCATCATGACGATGATCGTAGCCAGCGAAATGGCGTGATCAGCTCGGCACTGCATCCCATTTATTTTATATTAGACATTCAGTTATTTGTAATTAACTTTTTTCTGTAAAATTTGATTAATTTTATGTATATATAGTGAATTATTGACTACTTTGATCAATTGTTTAACAATAATAATAATAACACTAAAATTATATATATATATAATGCAATATAATATGTTTTTAATTTGTGTATAAATTAATTTACTAAAATCTTTAACTTGTCACAAAATCATAGGAACAATATTAATGTCAAAAAACCGTAAGAGATATTGGAGTCACAAAACCGTAAGACAAATGGGGTCACAAAACCGTAGGACAAGTGGCGTCACAAAACCGTAGGAAATACTCTTGTCAGAAAAGTGTAGGAGTTAATGCATCTCAAAACCGTTGGATAAGCTGGGGTCCACGGGCATCACAAAAGCATAGGAGTATTTTACGCTTGTTCGACGGTTTTTATTTCCGACACTGATTTTTCCTACGGTTTTGTCCGAAGATTTTAATTGTAGGAAATAACCATTTCCTACGGTTTCCTTACATTTTTTTTCCATCTCAAATGCCTTGTTTTCTTGTAGTATGGCCAAAATGATCGCCGAAAAGCTATTGAAGGACTAGTGTGATCGAATGGCTACCATTTTTATTTGGTGCCAGGTTGCTGAAATGGTCCTTGTGCTTTGGGGAGACTGTTTGGTTATTGCTTTTATTGGTCACCAGCCCAGTTGCTCTTGATAACCATTTTAATCATCATTTTCTATATAGGTTATTATGGCTCTCCAAGACTCTGATTGATATTACTGAGATAACATTAATTATTTTAGTAATTTTATATATTTGGAATATTTATTGTAAGCAAGATATCAGTTCAATAAAGTATATTAGTTTAAAAAGAAAAAAAAATTGGTCATTTAGCTAAGCTAGCTAAGAGGGGCAGGTTTGGTCATTATAGATAGTGACCTGCTCTTATTGCAAGGTTGGATAATTGTAAATTGTCTATGTTGCCCTTAGGCAGTCTGAAATGGAACCTAGGAGTTGTCTATGACTTAATTGCATAGTTCATAAATCCTGAGGGCTGAATTGTGTAATTAAGATATAAAGGAATTCAGCTTGGGAATACGAGAATTAGTCTTCAAGTTTCAGCCTCGTTCCAATTGGAGACAAACGATGGGAAGTCGTGACAATTGAATCATAGCATGTGCATCGCACATGTTGCTTAATTTTATAAGCTAGGCTTTGACTTTTTTTTTCCCCTCTCGTTTCTTCCACCTCCAGCCATCCCAAAACCTCCATAACCGAAGCAAATCTCAGCCCCAACTACGCAAATGTTTTGACTTCCCTTGAATTTTTGGTGGTATGATTTAGATAAGGAGCTGATTTCATTAGTTAATCAGACTCCTTGCTTGCTTGTTAGGTAAAATGGGATTTAAAAAACAATTTGAAGAAGGGGCTACGTTACAGATTATTGGGAGAGGTAAGAAAATTCGGTTCATTTCTTTTTCCTAGGTAGTGCAAAAACGTTGCAGAGTTTTGCACCGAAGTGCTGGAATTTTGCTACGCTTAGAAGCAAATAAAAGAAAACAAAAGATAAGCTTCACCACACGTTCTTTTCAATTTTAGAACCATTAAATAGATTAAATTAAAAATTTGCGAATGAAAAGATAGGGTGGTGAAATGGAAAGGATATTAGAGCTTTTAAATGGGAGTTCTTACGTTAATAGAATTAACATTTCATTTAAGTAAATTGCATTATACACAAAATTCATGGGAGGCATATGAGGTTGGACACCATCTGGGTTAACGTGCATAAAAGGAGGACATAGTCACCCAAAATAGTAATATAATATTTTTAGTTCAATAATGTTACATTATTATTTAAATTATTTAATGTCACAAAAAGTTGGAAAAGTCCTTTTGGAATTATACTTTTAATAAAATACATGAATTAATTTTAAATAACAAAAATATCGCAAATGTAATATATGATAATTTATATTCAAATTATAAATTTTTGTGTAAAAGATGTATCTAAAATATAAGTTTATAATTAGGGAAGGGTCAAGTAAACACTACTAAAAAAAACTTTCCTTTCCAACGGCCGTTACCGATGCGTACGTTTAGAAAATTTAAAATTACCAATATGCAACCGTTGGAAGCAGGCTGTTGGTAAATCGATCGTTGAAAATTATATTACTAATGGCTGAAACTTAGAGCGTTGGTAATTTCCTACGTAAGCACGTTGGTAAATTACCAATGGTCATAGACCAGAAGGATTTTCTAATGGCCTAAGGTATTTCGAACACGTAAACGTTGGTAATTACCAATGGTTCAGGCCGTTGATAACTTCTCAACAGGTTAAGCCGTTAGTAAATTACCAACGAATTGGGCCGTAGGAAGCAATTTTTTTAAAAAAATAAAACTCGATAATATATTTTATATATTACTAAATTATATTTGATATTTATATAAAAAGTATTTTATATTTAATAAATATTATATTTTATACTATTTCAAAAATATATTCACTAAAATTAAAAAATTCAAAAGTCATAAGACCACAAAATTACAAAATCACTAAATCATAGAAATAACAAAATCACAAAAATCACTTAAATTAAAAAGAATCATAAAAAATTAGAAAAACCAACAAAATAACAATAACTCAAAACAGGTATTCAAACATATCACATAAAGTGCAAATAATACAACAAAACCATAATTTAATATCAGGTCTAACAAAATCAAAAACATAAATTACAAAAATTCTAAAGCAGATATGCAAATACAACGGGCCGAGGAGTTAGGTGGAGCGAAGGCGGATGTCGATGAACTGTGAACGGAGAAGCCAAGGTGACGGAAAGAGGACGATGTCGACGAGCCATGGAGGAGCAGCGAGCGGTGATGAGCAGTAATGGCAATAGGGCAGAGAGGTGATATAGAGGATGATGGTGAGGCAATGGAGAGATGACGGCGAACGGCAATGAGTACAGCAATCAAGACAGAGAAAGGTTCCAGCGTAATGGCGGCGAATGGAGAGATGATGAAGAATGGCTGACAGCGACTTGATGGAGAGATGACGATGGATGGCAGAGAGCAAATGAGAGAGCGAGGTGAGGGAGGAAAGATGAGAGGGATGGCGGAGAGTAAATGAAAAGTGAGGCGAGGGAAGGAAGATGATCAGAGGCATGGTGGAGAGCAGATGAGAGGGTGAGCTGAGGAAGGGAAGGTGAGAGAGATGGCGGAGAGCAGATGAGAGGGCAAGGCAAGGGAGGTAAGATGAGAGGGACAGCTATTAAGAGCAGATGAGAAGGTGAGGCAAGGGATGCTGTGGGGGTGAGGGTGAGGGTTGGGTATTTATAATTAGGGTTATATGGTTGGGCTAGGTTTTGGCCCAATGAATAATACATGGGTTGGGTTAGGTTGGGTATTATTATTATTATTATGTGTATGCTAATATTTTTATAAGGCGGCAAAAAGAGGAGGGTAAATGGAGGCAAAAGATTGGTTAGGGTTTTTATATGGGCTAGGTTAAGGTTATGGGTTTTTTGGGCTTTATTGGCTTTTTCACACACACACACACACACCTGTGCACGTGCACATGCAATATATGAGCTTTTTATATAAGATATATACAATAAAACCATAACTTTTAATTTCACTACATAAATATGTTCATACACATTATATATATATATATATATATATATATATATAATTCTAAAATTGTAAAATATGAATGATAAATATGATATAAAACACACACACACACACACACACACACACACACACACACATGTTACAAATATATTAGATGATACATATGATACATTATATTAAATGATATATTATATATTATGATACATTAAGATGCATATTATGGTACAATATGATACTATTTTATGACACATTATATTATATATAATATTTATTATTGTTATTATTATTATTATTATTATTACACACACACACTGTCGTGCCCTAAACTGCCCCTGGCCCATTTGGGCCTGATTTTTTTTTTTTTTTTAAACATGCAGCGGAAGTTTTCATTACACAGAAGGGGCTTTTAAAACTCACTAAGACTTATGGGCACGAACCCCAGGATACTTATCGGTACTAACTCGTTAAGTTCTTTAATTAAGGTTAAGTTGATGTGCTCTCAGAAACAAGCTAGTGCCTATGTGGATTTCATGTGTTCATTTTCATGGTCTTTACCGAGCTTAGCCAAGAATATGCATGGCAACTAAAACACCAACTTAAGTTTAAAAACTTATTTTCATGCATATGCTTTGCATGCTTATGCGTTTTGGAGTTCACTAGTGCACATAATCACTTAATGCCTTTAAATGCAACTAATGCTTAGGCATGTATTAATTCACATACGTGCATTTAAATTTCTTATTAGCCAAACTTTACACAAGCATCCAATTTCATGCTTTTTCTAAGTTTACTTGCATGTTCTTTACTAAATGAGCATACATAGCCAAACATTGCATGCTTTTAACATAGACATGGGCTTATGGGCCTTTTAGTACTTAACATGCATATGGCCCAAAATTAACCAAGAATAAAATCAAAATTTTTAAGTTCTTATTTAAGCCCAATTTCAACATGCTTCAAATTTCATGAAAACATAACCCATAAATTCATGCATGGGCCTTGGTAAGTCCACCAAGCAATAAAAATACCCGAAAATGTCCAAGTCCATAATACAAGCCCAAAGCCAAGTTTTGGCCAAATTTTAGCTAAGTCCATAATTTGGTCACTAAAGTTAGACCAACAAAAACATGCTTAAAAGCAACCCATAAATTCACAAAGCCATGGAACACAAATTTCCACCTTAATAGACCTTGTTCCCACAATTCTAAGACTTCAAGTCCTGCACAGAAAGTCCACATTTTTTTTTTAGCTTGTTTACAAGCAACTTATATACTTAGAATACTTAGAATATTTTGAGCAATACCATACACAAATCCAACCTTAGAATACAGAAAGAGTACTCAAGACTCTTAGCTTGATCTTTCAAGCAAACCTTTACCTACAAAAGTAGAGTAGGGCGGGTGAGTTATAAAACTCAATAAGGATTCCGTGGCATCCAATGCCTAACTTATGGCCTCCAAGGCCTAACATATGCCAAGAATGTAATGGCAAAATAATCCTTATTCCTGCAAAGGAAACATAAAGACAAAGAAAACAAAAAGATACATGCATATAGCAATAATATCATAATCGGGGGTTAGCATGCACAACAAATCAAAGAAGCACACAAACACACGCCACTTAACACTTTGTTCACAGAAGGGCAGCAAGCATCCCTCAAGTTTTAGTTCATTAATTTCATATACTTAATGTTTTCGGAGAGCTCACTTAGCATAGGAATTAAGGTGGCCGCCTTAACTCCTAGCCCATAATGCTTGCTTACTTAACTTAGCTCATGAGCAAAACAGAATTGCCGAAGCAATAACATAACTTAAGCCCTCTTAGCACTCCTAGGATCACATGGTTCTTTGACCATCACCTAGGGGCCCGAATACTCACACAAAAAATCCATGGAACTAGGCCATGCAATAAAGTGAGTATAGGAATCCTTACCCACAACACCGAAAGCTTTGGAAGCTTATTTTCCTTCGTTTTCCTTGCTTGTTGACTCTAGAAATTATTTTCTAGCATAAGAACCAAGATGGGCCGAATTTTATTAGTAACCATAAGATACCAAGAACACTTGGTGATTAACTCAAATAACACAAAATACCAAGAACACTTGGTGTACACTTACAGAACCTCACAGAAGAGGTAAGGCCAATTTCTTGTGCTTGATGTTCTTCAAGCTTTTTCTTGATTTCTTGCTTCTAATGAACTTAGGAACTCAATCACACAAAGAGCTCCTTGAGTGGAGTTTAAAACCTCCAAGAAATGGAAATGGCCGAATTTTCCTCCTTGGTTTTCTTTGAATTCTTCACCTGATTCTTGCTCTTTATGGTCTTAGAGCTTGAATTCAACCAAGAATACTTGGTTTTAATTTGAGAAATGATTATTTCTAGCTATGGACGAATATTTAGATGAGAAAAGAGTTGGAAATGTGTTTGGAATGATGAGACTTGGTATGGAAGAAAATGGAGAGAGAATGAGAGAGTTTGAGAGCAAATGGCTTTGAATGAGTGGAGTGATTATGTTTTAATGTGTGGGAAGGTAATGGCCAGCCATATGGGAAGGAAAATGAGTGTATAATGTGCTTGGAAGGTGGGAGACAAGATTAAAAGAGATGAAGACTAATTGGAAGACTTTTGGGTAAGTTTGGTAGAAAAAGTCAAAAGTAGGTGAAGAAAGAATCCAAGGTAATGATTAAGGGTGGGAGGTGGATTAAAATAATAGGAAATTAATAATGTGTTTGAAATGAGTGGGAGACAAGATTTAATGGATGGAAGACTAATTGGAAGACTTTTGTGTAAGTTTGGTAGAAAAAGTCAAAAGTAGGTGAAGAAAGAATCCAAGGTAATGATTAAGGGTGAGAGGTGGATTAAAATAATAGGATTTGGAGGAAGGTGACATAAAATATTGGGAATTGGAGGGGCATGGCTGGCTAAGGCATCCAAAGCCATTAAAATGGCATAATTCCCCCTTTAGTCCTCCAACTTTCTAAATTTGGGCAATTGAGCCCAACCACTAAAAATCCCTTTGTTCAATTTAGTCCCTCATCTTTAAAAACCACCATTTTCATTACTATTTCTCTTGGCCTAAGCCAAGCTTATTTTTAAGATGTTCAACACTCAATTATGCACATGCCATATTGTCTTCTCAATTTAATTGAGCTAAATTCCTAATTAAGGAAAAATTCTTATGCTCCAAATCCATTTAACCCGGGACCTAATCACTTTGGATTGTCCGGGCATTACAACACTCCCCTCCTTAAGAAATTTGGTCCTCCAAATTTCCTAGAAGTTTAGGGAAGATATCAGGATAATTCTTAAGCATTTCAGCTTCAACCTCCCATGTGGCCTCCTCCTCAGAATGGTTAGTCCATTGGACTTTTACCATCGATATCCACTTACTTCTGAGCTTCCTAGTGTCCTTTGCCAATACCCGAATTGGTTCTTCTTCATAGGTGAGATCTTGGGTGATGGGAACACTAGTGACATGTACCACTTGTTTAGGATCAAATACACACTTCTTCAATAGGCTTACATGGAATGTGTCATGTACATGTCCCAGCTCAGGCGGTAGCTCTAACTTGTAGGCTACATTTCCTACTCTTGCGAGTATTAGGTATGGTCCTACATACCTCGGGGCTAATTTTCCCCGTTTTCCAAACCTCATTACTCCTTTCATAGGAGATACTTTTAACCATACTTGGTCTCCTACCTGGAACTCCAGGTCTCTTCTTTTCTTGAGGTTGGCATATGATTCTTGCCTATTGTTGGCAGTCTTAATCCTTTCCTGGATTTGCTTAATCTTCCCAGTAGTTTCTCTTATGAGTTCTGGGCCAATTTCCAACTTATCACCTGGCTCATGCCAGCAGTGTGGAGTTATGCATCTTCTTCCATAGAGTGCTTCATAAGGTGCCATGCCAATCACTGAGTGATGGCTATTGTTGTATGAAAACTCCACTAAAGGCAAGTGTTTATCCCATTCTCCTTGGAAGTCAATAACACAACACCTTAACATATCTTCCAATGTCTGAATGGTTCTTTCAGTCTGTCCATCCGTTTGAGGATGGTATGCAGAACTAAACTTTAACTTAGTGCCCAAGGCATGGTGTAAGGACTTCCAGAATCTGGAAACAAATCTTGGGTCTCGATCCGAGACAATATCGTCCGGTACACCATGTAGCCTTACTATCTCCTTAACGTATAGTTGGGCTAATTTCTCCAGGGAGTCTGTAAGGTTTATGGGCAAGAAGTGGGCTGCCTTAGTCAATCTATCCACTATGACCCAGATTGTATTACACTTTCTTCGGGTCAGTGGCAAACCCACTACAAAGTCCATGGATATGGATCCCCATTTTCTTTCTGGTATAGGTAAGCTCTGTAATTTTCCACCAGGTCTCTGGTGCTCCACTTTGACTTGTTGACAAGTCATACACTTAGCCACAGAAGCACCAATCTCTTGCTTCATATATGGCCACCAGAAATGGGATTTCAAATCCTTATACATTTTCTGAGCTCCAGGATGCATACTCATCAAACTGGAGTGGGCTTCTTCTAGGATTTGTTGCCTGATTCCATCCTTATTTGGCACATAAATCCTATCCCGGAAATATAATATTCCAGCCTTAAAGGAAAATCCTTGATACAATTTTCCTTGTTTCTGCCCAGAGATCCTGGGAATCTCCTCATCTTGAAGCTGAGCTTCCTGAATTAGGTCTTTCCACTCAGTCCTAATAGTTAAGACCTTTACTTGGTCCATTTCCCACTTATCCCAATCTTGGGCCAACCCAGATAAACTGAGTACCTCTGCCTCGGTAGGCTCTCCAGTGGCTTTGAGTATTCCCGTGTACTTCCTACTGAGAGCATCAGCTACCACATTGGCTTTTCCGGCCGTATACTCGATGACGCACTCAAAATCTTTCAGGTACTCAAGCCATCTTCTTTGCCTCATGTTCAGGTCCTTTTGTGTAAACAGGTACCTTAGACTCTTGTGGTCTGTGAAGACTTGGAATCTGCCTCCAAGTAGGTAGTGCCTCCATTGCTTCAGAGCAAAGATCACTGCCGCTAATTCCAGATCATGAACTGGATAATTCTTCTCATGAGGCCTTAATTGTCTTGATCCATAGGCTATTGCTTGCTTCCCTTGCATTAAGACACAGCCCAGCCCAACTCGAGAAGCATCCGTGTAAACTATATACTTCTTAGTAGGGTCTGGTAGAACCAGTATTGGGGCTGTAGTCAATCTTTCCTTAAGTTCTCGGAAGCTAGCCTCGCATTGCTCACTCCACTCAAACTTTTGGTCCTTTCTTGTCAATTGAGTGAGCGGAGCTGCTAGTACAGAAAATTTAGGCACAAATCTCCTGTAATAGCCAGCAAGTCCCAAGAAGCTTCTTATGTCCCTCACAGTCTGAGGTTGCTTCCATTCCAAGACAGCTTTAATTTTCTCGGGATCAACAGCTAAACCATGCTCATTGATTACATGTCCGAGAAATCCAATTTCTTTAGCCCAGAATTGGCACTTACTTAATTTGCCATATAGTTCATGTTCCTTTAACAGGCTTAGCACCACTCTTAGGTGCTCCTTATGGGCTTCTTCATCCTTTGAGTACACCAATATGTCATCAATAAATACCACAACAAAGTGGTCTAAATGAGCTTTAAACACTCTTTGCATGAGGTCCATAAAAAAGGCTGGTGCATTTGTGAGCCCAAATGGCATCACTGTGTACTCAAAGTGACCATATCTGGTCCTGAAAGCTGTCTTTGGGACATCTTCTTCCCTGACTTTCAGCTGGAAGTATCCAGATCTGAGGTCTATTTTGGAAAAGACCTTAGCTCCCTTTAACTGATCAAATAGATCCTCGATCCTTGGGAGGGGGTACTTATTCTTAATGGTCAGTGCATTGAGCTTCCTGTAATCAATGCACAACCTAAGGGTTCCATCTTTCTTCTTCACAAAAAGTACAGGTGCTCCCCAAGGAGATGTACTTGGCCTTATGAAACCTTTCTCAAGCAACTCATCCAGTTGCTTCTTTAGTTCCATCATTTCAGGAATAGCCATCCTGTATGGAGCAATAGATGCTGGTGCAGCTCCTGGCACTAATTTGATCTCAAACTCAACCTCTCTTGCAGGAGGGAGTCCTGGGAGATCAGTGGGGAACACTTCAGGGAATTCTCTTACTATGGGTATTTTACCCAGCTCTATTTCTACTTCTGTTCCATTTAACCCTAGGTATTCACCTTTTAGTAATAAGGGTTTGTGTTCCACCACCTTTAAATGAAAATCTGGGACTAACCCAGGAGATTTTTCCAAAGATTGAGGTTTGTGCCCAGGCAGATAAAGTTGCCTGGCATGGCAGTCTATAACCACCCGATTGGCACTAAGCCAGTTCATTCCTAGGATGATGTCATATCCATTAGTATCCAAGACCATCAGGTCGGCTCTAAGCTCTAGTTCACCTAGCTTAAGCATGCAATCTTTTACAATATGGTATGTTATCATAACCTCATTCCCGGCAGTTTTAACCAGGTACATTTTATCTGTATTGCATACTTCGAGGTTTATATCTTTGACTAACTTAAAGGATACTATAGATAAAGATGCTCCAGTATCGAACAAAACTAATACTTCATAACCATTTATGGAAATGGTACCTTTTAGAGTCTTCCTGACCAGCTTAGCCTGGTCTATTTCTTCCTCATCCTCCCCAGCTTTGTTGACCTCTGGGTCCTCTCGTGCTTTCATCGATGTCTGAATCTGGAATATTCTTCCAGTAGCCTGAGGTTGTCCCCTCCTGGCCTTATCTTGGTCCCTTCTTTGTGGGGGTGGAGGCATATTGGGCCTCCTTATGGGCAATTGCCTCTGTGCCCATCTGTTATTAAACCCTCCTGGGGTCCTCTGATCTTCTCCCCTGACAGGACAGTCTTTTACCCAGTGATCCTGGGCACCACATTTAAGGCATCCGGAAGTGAGCCTATAACATGGCTTCTGGCCATGGAATTTTCCACATGTCTCACATTGTGGCCCATAGGGGGATGCGGTCTTCTCTCTTTTGTTACCCTTTCTTGGCTCATATGCCAAGCTTTCTCTGCCTCTCTTCTTAGAGAATTTTTGCATCCCACTAGTACTTCCAGGGCCATTCATGGCTTGCTCCCTGAATTCTTGCTCTAGGGCCATAGCCCTCTATACAATGTCGTAGTATTTATGGGCTCCTACTGCTCTGAGTATTTGCCTCAGCTCTGGCCTAAGTCCCCGAAGGAACCTCTTGGCCTTAAGGTCCTCTCGATCATCGTACTGTGGTGCGTACCGTATGAGGTTACTGAATCTCTGTTCGTATTCCAGTACGGAGAACTCTTTCTGCTCAAGCAGGTCAAACTCAACCTGCTTTTGGTCTTTCTGTGCTTCACCGATGTATTGTTGATGAAACACTTGTTCGAATTCGGGCCATCTCATTGCTCTTCTACTTTGAGCAGGCCACCTAGCATTTTTGCTAGCATATGTCCTATGGACTGCTCTCCACCATAACTCAGCATTTCCTTCTAGTTTGAAGGTTGCCAGTAAGACCTTCTGAGAAGCGGAAACCTCCATTCTCTCAAAGATCTTTTCGATCTGGTTTTTCCAGAATTCTGCTTCATCTGGATTACAGCTTCCTTTAAATGTTGGTGGTCTTAGGGCAAGGAACCCCTCTAGTTGGCCTTCTCTTAGGCCTCCACTATTATCCATATTGGGCCTCCCTCTTTGGGCCCTCACTGTTCCAGTGGTGACAGTGAGTTGGGCAGGCCCATCAATATCTTCTATGTCCAGCTCTTCTGCATCTGGACTTTCTTCTTCTTCTTCCCTCAGTTCTTGTCTAATCTCAGATCTTATCCTTCTAGCTCTTGGGTTTCTCCTTTCCTCATCCTCATCATCACCATTTTCACTGGCTTGATCATCGAGTATAGGTTCTTTTCCTAGCCTCCTTCTTATTGGTGGCTCTCTTTGTTGCCCAGTAGGCTCTGGGACTTGGGCTTGACCCCTTGCCAGAATCTGCATGCTAGCTACTAATTGGGCCATATTGGCCTGCATAGCTTCCATCATTGCTTCCATTCTTGCCTCTCTTCTTTCTTGGGCATCAATGCTAGGCCCAGTAACATTAGCCCTTATGAGCTCAGAAGGCCTAACTTGGGCCTCTGGCACAAAGCCAGCATTTTCATTCCCCTGATGGGAAGTTTCACTTTCATTTCGGCCTCGGTTCGTATTTCTGGTTCTCATCCTGGAATTAACAACAAGCAAGGCACACAATTGCTCAATATTCATAAATATTCATTAGTGGACTTAACCTATGTGGGAACAAGTCTATACTAAGAATCATAGACCAAAACTTTGGTCCTTAAGAGCAACTGTGCTCTGATACCAAGCTGTCGTGCCCTAAACTGCCCCTGGCCCATTTGGGCCTGATTTTTTTTTTTTTTAAACATGCAGCGGAAGTTTTCATTACACAGAAGGGGCTTTTAAAACTCACTAAGACTTATGGGCACGAACCCCAGGATACTTATCGGTACTAACTCGTTAAGTTCTTTAATTAAGGTTAAGTTGATGTGCTCTCAGAAACAAGCTAGTGCCTATGTGGATTTCATGTGTTCATTTTCATGGTCTTTACCGAGCTTAGCCAAGAATATGCATGGCAACTAAAACACCAACTTAAGTTTAAAAACTTATTTTCATGCATATGCTTTGCATGCTTATGCGTTTTGGAGTTCACTAGTGCACATAATCACTTAATGCCTTTAAATGCAACTAATGCTTAGGCATGTATTAATTCACATACGTGCATTTAAATTTCTTATTAGCCAAACTTTACACAAGCATCCAATTTCATGCTTTTTCTAAGTTTACTTGCATGTTCTTTACTAAATGAGCATACATAGCCAAACATTGCATGCTTTTAACATAGACATGGGCTTATGGGCCTTTTAGTACTTAACATGCATATGGCCCAAAATTAACCAAGAATAAAATCAAAATTTTTAAGTTCTTATTTAAGCCCAATTTCAACATGCTTCAAATTTCATGAAAACATAACCCATAAATTCATGCATGGGCCTTGGTAAGTCCACCAAGCAATAAAAATACCCGAAAATGTCCAAGTCCATAATACAAGCCCAAAGCCAAGTTTTGGCCAAATTTTAGCTAAGTCCATAATTTGGTCACTAAAGTTAGACCAACAAAAACATGCTTAAAAGCAACCCATAAATTCACAAAGCCATGGAACACAAATTTCCACCTTAATAGACCTTGTTCCCACAATTCTAAGACTTCAAGTCCTGCACAGAAAGTCCACATTTTTTTTTTAGCTTGTTTACAAGCAACTTATATACTTAGAATACTTAGAATATTTTGAGCAATACCATACACAAATCCAACCTTAGAATACAGAAAGAGTACTCAAGACTCTTAGCTTGATCTTTCAAGCAAACCTTTACCTACAAAAGTAGAGTAGGGCGGGTGAGTTATAAAACTCAATAAGGATTCCGTGGCATCCAATGCCTAACTTATGGCCTCCAAGGCCTAACATATGCCAAGAATGTAATGGCAAAATAATCCTTATTCCTGCAAAGGAAACATAAAGACAAAGAAAACAAAAAGATACATGCATATAGCAATAATATCATAATCGGGGGTTAGCATGCACAACAAATCAAAGAAGCACACAAACACACGCCACTTAACACTTTGTTCACAGAAGGGCAGCAAGCATCCCTCAAGTTTTAGTTCATTAATTTCATATACTTAATGTTTTCGGAGAGCTCACTTAGCATAGGAATTAAGGTGGCCGCCTTAACTCCTAGCCCATAATGCTTGCTTACTTAACTTAGCTCATGAGCAAAACAGAATTGCCGAAGCAATAACATAACTTAAGCCCTCTTAGCACTCCTAGGATCACATGGTTCTTTGACCATCACCTAGGGGCCCGAATACTCACACAAAAAATCCATAGAACTAGGCCATGCAATAAAGTGAGTATAGGAATCCTTACCCACAACACCGAAAGCTTTGGAAGCTTATTTTCCTTCGTTTTCCTTGCTTGTTGACTCTAGAAATTATTTTCTAGCATAAGAACCAAGATGGGCCGAATTTTATTAGTAACCATAAGATACCAAGAACACTTGGTGATTAACTCAAATAACACAAAATACCAAGAACACTTGGTGTACACTTACAGAACCTCACAGAAGAGGTAAGGCCAATTTCTTGTGCTTGATGTTCTTCAAGCTTTTTCTTGATTTCTTGCTTCTAATGAACTTAGGAACTCAATCACACAAAGAGCTCCTTGAGTGGAGTTTAAAACCTCCAAGAAATGGAAATGGCCGAATTTTCCTCCTTGGTTTTCTTTGAATTCTTCACCTGATTCTTGCTCTTTATGGTCTTAGAGCTTGAATTCAACCAAGAATACTTGGTTTTAATTTGAGAAATGATTATTTCTAGCTATGGACGAATATTTAGATGAGAAAAGAGTTGGAAATGTGTTTGGAATGATGAGACTTGGTATGGAAGAAAATGGAGAGAGAATGAGAGAGTTTGAGAGCAAATGGCTTTGAATGAGTGGAGTGATTATGTTTTAATGTGTGGGAAGGTAATGGCCAGCCATATGGGAAGGAAAATGAGTGTATAATGTGCTTGGAAGGTGGGAGACAAGATTAAAAGAGATGAAGACTAATTGGAAGACTTTTGGGTAAGTTTGGTAGAAAAAGTCAAAAGTAGGTGAAGAAAGAATCCAAGGTAATGATTAAGGGTGGGAGGTGGATTAAAATAATAGGAAATTAATAATGTGTTTGAAATGAGTGGGAGACAAGATTTAATGGATGGAAGACTAATTGGAAGACTTTTGTGTAAGTTTGGTAGAAAAAGTCAAAAGTAGGTGAAGAAAGAATCCAAGGTAATGATTAAGGGTGAGAGGTGGATTAAAATAATAGGATTTGGAGGAAGGTGACATAAAATATTGGGAATTGGAGGGGCATGGCTGGCTAAGGCATCCAAAGCCATTAAAATGGCATAATTCCCCCTTTAGTCCTCCAACTTTCTAAATTTGGGCAATTGAGCCCAACCACTAAAAATCCCTTTGTTCAATTTAGTCCCTCATCTTTAAAAACCACCATTTTCATTACTATTTCTCTTGGCCTAAGCCAAGCTTATTTTTAAGATGTTCAACACTCAATTATGCACATGCCATATTGTCTTCTCAATTTAATTGAGCTAAATTCCTAATTAAGGAAAAATTCTTATGCTCCAAATCCATTTAACCCGGGACCTAATCACTTTGGATTGTCCGGGCATTACACACACACACATACACACACATATAGACTCACTACAAATATATTAGATGGTACGTATGATACATATTATGGTACAATATGATAATAATTTATGATACATTATTTTAGATGAATACACACATACATATATGTATGTGTGTGCGTTTAGTAATAGTAGTAGTAGTAGTAGATGTTATATGATATAGTTTGAAACATTATACATAATATGATACATATTATAGTACAATATGATAATAATTTATGATACATTATTTTAGATGATATGTGTGTGTGTGTGTGTGTGTGTAGTAGTAGTAGATGCTACATGATATATTATGAAACATAATAATAATAATAATAATAATAATAATAATAATAATAGTATTTTCCAATTGGCAAATTACCAACGGCTAGACTGTTGGTAAATTACTAATGCATTAAACTGTTGGTAAAAAAATATAAAATTTATCAATAGTTAAATGCATTGGTAATTTACTAATGGTCTTACGCATTGGTAATTACCAGTAGTTTGCTCGTTGGAAAATACGTACATTACCAAAGTGTTGGACCATTGGTAAATTACCAACATGTTTGACTGTTGATAAATTTTAAATTTTTTTACCAACGATGTAACACGTTAGTAATTACCAATGGCCAGACTGTGAGTGATTTGCCCATTGGAAAAACAAGTTTTTTTAATAATGAAGGTTGGGCCAAGTACAACTTTGCAAACCTGTCCTTTTTGAAGGCTTTGCAAATAAGGTTGAGAGTTTAGGAAGGGCAGACAAGTATGATATTTTCCCTTTTGACATTTGTGTTTATGATTCTTATTTTCTTTTCTTTGAACATAACTGTAGCAAAAGTGATATAGCCTTTGTCCTCTCCATTTAGTGAGTTTGACATGGTTGATGTAGTTATAGGGAATTTTCAGTCAGAATAGCCTACAACAGCAAACAAAGGACCTATAAGGGTACCCACAATTTATTTAGGGGAACCTTTAATGCTCAAGTCAGACAGAGCATAGAGGAGTTTGAGAGGAGTAAGATGAGGGAATAGGCGAGAATACTAGGTTACCTTGGAATGCAGAGTCTCATCATATTTATATACATGGGGGAAGTAATAATTGTGCAACTCCTAGGACCAGATGGAATATGTCTCATACCGAATCTCAACTTTCAAAGGCTGTACCATGACAAGCCACTTAATAGTCATTACCTTGACACTCGAGTGTTACATTGGCAGTACCTGTTGGTGTGCGGAGGTAATGGCTTGACTGTGGTCCCAAGAAGGACTTCGATGGGGCCAATGTTCATTATCTGAGGTCTTTTGGTCGTGGTCCCCTGGTCCGAAGTTACCTGGGTGACTTACTCTAAGCGAGGTCACCCGAATGATTTATCCCGAGCGGGAACCTCCTCAATGAGGTCATCTAGACGAGGTACCCTAGTGCGGTCTTTTTAATCAAGGTCCCTAGATGAGGTCACCTGGACAAGGTATCTTGGTGAGGTCCCGTTGGATATTGTTGATGGCCAAGGTATGTTGGTACTTGGCCATAAAAAAGTATTGGTAGTAGTAAAGTAGCAAAACAAGTAGTAGTAGTAGTAGTAGTAGTAGTAGTACTACTACTACTACTACTACTACTACTACTACTACTACTAATAATAATAATAATAATTTCATTTATTGTAAGGGTAGATGATTAACAATGTCTAATTTTCAAGTGATGATAATTATAACTAAATTCACATAAAATTTTTTTAGAGAAGTTAGATTACAAATGTTTTTTTTGTCAGATAATTATGAAATTTCTTATTATCTTTATTAGGGATGGTTACAAATCACAATTATTGTTCATGAAAAATTAGTTTTACTAGGTATAAAGCCCGCACTTCGTGGCGGGGATTTTTTTCAAGAATGATGCTAATATAGATACAGATCGATGAAAATAATATCTACATTGGTAGTTGAGGATGTTTGATCACTACATTATAGAGCATCTGTTTTATGCAAAAAAAACTTACAGAAGAGTTCATTCCTCTTGCATTAGCCACATGGTTTTCATTGGAGGAAGCATTGCTAATGATTTCGTGCCCAGCAAGCTATAGATGTTCCAAAAGTGCTGCACCTATGGTCAAAGAAATTCATACCATAAGGCATTAGTGCGGACATAAGAAAATACACGATGTCTAATCTTCAATTCTAAAGGTATGAGTATGACATGTTTCACCATTTACTTACCTAGATAGGATCGTGTTGTAGAGTCACAGTTTGTGATTTGGCCCTTTTCTCAGTTGTGGATTTGGCAGTAACATCATCCTCCCTTACATATCTGTTTAAGAAGCATGAGAGTGTTGAGATAAAGCATATTATTAGAGTATATATAGAATATCTGTATCAAGATCATAGCTAACTCCAACATGTAAAATATGATTAATCTGTTTGGCAACAAGTTCAGTTTAGGGTACAGACTTAATTTGCTTTACAATTTTTTTTCTATTTTGTTTTCAATCAAATGCAATAATAAAAAACATGGATGCTAAGCTTTTGCATTACTTACTATCAACATTGAAGTATTCGGACTTACAAAATGGCTCCCCAAAAAGGAGTAAAAATTATCACAACAAAAAAAGTTATCTACACATTCATCTTCTTTGAAACAAACAAGTGTAATTTTTGGAGCCTAAATTTACAAATCTACTGATAATTTGTCTAGTATGGAATTCATCTAAAGCAGCAAATCAATATAAATGTTTTGGTACATGTCCATATATGATCCTAAATAAGTTCCTCAAATTGAAATATTTTATTGTGTGAGTGAGGGTTATTTGTAGAAGAGGGCAAAATGGTACACACGAAGGGGAAAGAAAATGATTAGGGGCTGACAGGAAGGAGGAGCAAGCAACTCGACAAACTTAAGAGACTGGAAAAAGAAAAGATATCAGGTAAAATGATAAATTATAGCCCAGGTAAAATAAATGTTAGGCAAAACAAAGTATTAACTATATCAAATAAAAGGCCTAACGGAAGCAAATAAGAGTGTGGGGAAAAATAAAGTAGTATGAGAGCTCTCTGTAAAAATATGGTCTTCCTTCCATAAGAAAAGTAAATGCTATTTATAGAAAAGTCAGGTATATAGGATTGCACCACTTTTCTTTAAATCAACGGTAGAGAAAAGTATAACGGTCATTTTTGGGTAAAGGCTAAAGTTTTGGCCTTTTGGGTTTACCGGGTTGGTTGGAAAATCCAACGGGTCTTAATCCGAACCCACCAAGCCAGAATTCCTTAAAATCATTCCCTTACGATGTCAGCCTAAATTTCCTGCGAAAATTTTAAATCTGACATCTTTTAATCTGGAACAATCAAACGGTCAATAAGGGCTTTTTTCATAAATAATAAATAAATAGATAAATATAAATAATCAAATTCCACCATTACACATTGCAATATTTTAATTGTCTCTGCTCATGTTTTAAAATCAGGTTTATAACAGAATGTAACATCTATAATTATAGTTGTATTATGGATCTTCACTCACAATGACAGAGTGAGTTCCTATCCTCAAATAAAGAGTAAACAATTTAAATGATTAGTGGTAAAAATAAAGGAAAAAAAGGGTAAGTTAACATATCGTCGGGTTTGAGACAAACAATTAAAAAAAAAGAGAAGAAGAAGATAGGCCAATCATGTGTCAAAGTGAAAATGATAAGCTTGAAACAAAATTCTGGCAAAGAAGCAATTCAAATCGAGTAAACATAGAATAAAAGAGGACATAAAACTAACTCTGCTGCTGAAAAGATAACCCTGCCGAAAACCATGTAAGTTTACTCATTATTTGATGTGCTTCAAACAAGGCTTGAATAAAAAGCTTCCCACTTCAAATAGTGGCAGAAGTAGCGATAAAAGAAAAATGCTTAATGAGGAATCTTATGAGCCATTAAATAAATCATATGGTAGATTTAACAGAGTATCAACTAAGAAAATTAAAGAGGCAGAAGAATCAAAGAAAATACACAAACCTGGCTAACTTGTCTGTGGCCTATCTCATCGTCGTAACAAGTACTTTCAATAGCTTTATCTGTACTGTGGCAACGTCGGGTTTTCGGGAGTCGCCACCAATCAGTTTTCTTAGGTCGATTGGTCACCTTAAAATTGGTCTGCGAGAGTTCGGGGATCGGGAGTACGGTTACGTTAAAACAACTTTGTTAAAACGCCCAAAAATTGGCACCTTAGTTGATTTTAATTTTGTTTTGCTTTGCTTTTAAATAATTCTCAGTTAATTTTCAAAATTAGAAATTTTAACTGGATTAGTCGGATGTGGATTTTTGGTAATTAATTTGTATAGAATTTTATACTTCCGAACCATGGACTCTGCCGAGTCATTTGGACACGGAAGATTTTTATTCCGAACCATGGACTCTGCCGAGTCATTTGGACACGGAATTTGATGAAAATTTTAATCCATATCGTAAAAATATGGATTTTTATCTTTTTATTTAATTTATTTATTTTGAAAGTTTGATATTTTCCAAACCGTAGATCCTGCTGGATCATCCGGATATGGAAATTACTTTAATTAATTGTTAGTTATATAATTATTATTTTTATGGAATTTATTATTACTAATTTGTAAGTCTTTTGTTTTTAGATTTATTAATAATCTAAAAAATTTATTTTTTATTCTTTACATTTTCTTTTCTTTTCTTTCTTTTCTTTCTTTCTTTTCTTTCTTTTTGATTTTATCTTTCTTTTAGTTTTATTTTTCCTTTCTTTTCTTTCTTTTCTTTTCTTTTCTTTTTCTTTTCTTTCTTTTCTTTCTTTCTTTTCTTTTTTTATCTTTTCTTTTTCTTTTCTTTCTTTTCTTTCTTTCTTTTCTTTTTTTTATCTTTTTCTTATCTTTCTTATCTTTTTCTTATCTTTCTTTTGGTTTTTTTTTTAGTGAAAGTTATTTATTATTTAAATAATTATTCAATTTATAAAAGAAAAATAAAAATAATTGGCTTTTTAAAAAATTATTTTTATTAGGCTTAAAAAAATAATCTTCTTTTAATTTTCATTTATTTATTTAAGTAAGGGTAAAGGTGAATTAAATTAAAAAAAAATTATATAAAGGAAAATTAATAATAATAAAGTGGGGCTTTTTGGCCATCCACTTTAAAAATAAATAATAATAAAGGTTAGCAAAGTTAATTAAATTAATTAACAACAATAATAAAAATTAGCCAAGTTTAATTAAATTAATTGATTAACAACAATAATAAAAAGTTAGTCAAGTTAATTAAATTAATTGATTAACAACAATAATAAAAAGTTAGTCAAGTTAATTAAATTAATTAATTAACAACAATAATAAAAAGTTAGTCAAGTTAATTAAATTAATTAATTAACAACAATAATAAAAAGTTAGTCAAGTTAATTAAATTAATTAATTAACAACAATAAAAGTTAGCCAAGTTAATTAAATTAATTAATTAACAACAATAAAAGTTAGCCAAGTTAATTAATTAATTAACAAAAATAATAAAAAGTTAGACAAGTTAATTAAATTAATTAACAACAATAATAAAAAGTTAGTCAAGTTAATTAAATTAATTGATTAACAACAATAATAAAAAGTTAGTCAAGTTAATTAAATTAATTAATTAACAACAATAATAAAAAGTTAATTAATTGTTAACAACAATTATAAAAGTTAGTAATAATGCAAAAATTAAAAGGTTAGTAACAATAATAATATTAAAAGTTAGTTGTTAGTAAGTTAATAACAAAAAAAAAAAGGGTTAGTAATAATAACAAATAAGTAAAACAAGTAAAAATTAAAATAGTTAGGAATTAATTCTGCAAGAACAAAATAAAAGGTTAGTGACCAAAGTGAAAGAAATAAAAAAAATAGAGGACAAAACAAGGGTTGTACCCTTTAGTTTTAATTTTGAATTTTGCTGGGAACGTGAGACAGAGCACACGCGAGGGAGGAGCAGGCACGGCGCAGGGGAGGAAGAGGAAGGGCAGGGTGGCGCAAGGGAGGAACGCAGCGGCGGCGTGGCGGCGGCGCGGACGGAGCGGCGGCAGGCGACGGCCGGCAGAGGAAGGAGAAAGAGAGAGAAAACGAGAGGAGAGAGAGAGAGAACGCACGGGAAATGGAAGGAAGAAGATGGTCGAACTGTCAAAATAAAAAATTTTGGGATTTTCTGGAGAAAGGAAGGAGAGCCAGGGGCTAAGGAAGTAATTTTTTCTATTTTTTAAAACGTAGCTCTAAGCTTTCTCTGTATTTTTTTCTGTGTTCAGCACAAAATTTGGGGGGCTATTTATAGAGGAAGTTTAGCTGAACTGTTGATGGATAAATTAATAAAAAATTTCAAACTTATCTCTTAAATTGGTAAAATGACAATTTTAGTCCTTTACGTCTCTCAGCCTCAGGATAAGTTCCTGAAGCTTCTGATTTTGACAATTTTGTCGTTTTCTGTCAATTTGAGCCAAAAACGTCGGCAGGCTCAAAATTTTATGTGACAAACTACCAAATGCTCCTGGAACTTTTAGAATTTGTCAATTTTTTCCGAAACTTCTCAATTTTGTCATTTTTACCTCAAACTTTTAATTTTTTGTCATTTTTTTCATGAAATTTTATTTTATTTCAAACATACACATATTCACACATATATCATTTTAAATCAAATTTTCACAAAACAAAAATATATTTTAAACTAATTAAATTTTTTTAATAATAATAGTAATATATTTTTTTTTTAAATTAATTTTTTTTTAATAAAATTTTTTTCAAAATTTTAAAACACCCGGACGAAATTGGGTGTCAACATGTACAAAAATAAATGAATAAGTGAATAAATAAATAAATAACAAGAACTTATTCTTTGCATATATACGCCATGAAGGATTGATTGTAATTTGTAAGAGTGCCACTTTTGATCTGCTCTTGCTCCCATATTCACTCTTTTTGCGCTCCCTCCCACCTTGTTCTTTTGCTTGAGGTTCATTAAAAGTGCACCTCATTAGCCTTAAGCTAACCTCACTGAGTTCTTACCTATAGAGCAAAAAGCTACTTTATACCTTTAGGATCTTTTCCAAACTTTCCACATTTAAACCTCCTGTGAAAATCAAAGAAAATGTACCAAGAATGATAAAGTCCGATGTTATAAAGATTTTCCCTTTGTATAAATAACAACAGGAATATGCATGGATAAAATATTAATTAGTGTAACAACTGCACTAATCTAAACTGCGATTGACTATTTAAACTGCGGAAACCTGAAAAAAAAAAAATGAAGCACTCAATTAACTTCCAAAACTCTACACAAACCAATAGTACAATAGTACAATGGCAATCTCTTTTGCATTTGAATTTGTATCACAAATCAAGCAAACAATAGTACAATGACAGATTCCAAGTTTTCATACTAGTACAATAGATTAAATAAATTTGTGTACCTTTTTTTTTAGTATGTAGTTATTTAAGGGGTTCACTACTAAAATTCTTGCGTTTACCAACTGCCATTTACCAACTGTTGCACGTTGGTAAATTGAATTTACCAATGCGGAGCCGTTGGTAAACACAAGTTGGTATTCGATTCGTTGGAAATTTTTTTACCAACGCGCAAGTAATAACACGTTGGTAAATTTTAACGTGTACACGTTGGTAAAATTCAAGTTGGTAATTACCAACGGTCAGGAACCCGGCTTGGTTTCCAACGCGTAGTTCTAGTTACCAACTGGCACGGCAGTTGGTAATTACCAACGCGTACGGCAGTTGGTAACTACCAACTGCCATGCGTGTTGGTAATGGCAGTTGGTAATTACCAACGCGTATGGCAGTTGGTAATTACCAACGTGCATGGCAGTTGGTAATTACCAGCTGCTAATTACCAATTGCCATACGCGTTGGTAATTACCAACTGTCACGGCAGTTGGTAAATTACCAACTGCTATGACAGTTGGTAGGAGACCGCGTTGGTAATTACCAACTTACAGCAGTTGGTAAGGGGGTTGGTAATTACCAACGCGCATGGCAGTTGGTAATTACCAACGCGTGCGAGTTGGTAGTAAGCCGTTGGTAATTACCAACTTGCATACGCGTTGGTAACAGTGTTTGGTACCAACGCGGATGACAGTCGGTAATTACCAACGCACGCGAGTTGGTAAACCCCGGTTGCGCGTTGGTAATGTATATTAAGCGTTCCAAGTTTCGGTTGTTACGTATTTTTCCTAGTTTGAAACAAGTTCGAAATTAACATACCAATTCGAAAGTTCCCCTAGCTTTACTCAGCAATAAAGATTACACAGATATGCAAACGTAATTTCCATAAAATATTTTCAAATACAGCATAATTAAAACAAGAACATATATGTCTGGAAAAAAGCATCCAACATTCAACGGATTACACATTTCAGTAATTTCAACTGAGTCTTAATTAGGTCTAACAATTATGTAAGTCTGATAACACAAGAAATTTGGAAATGATTTACCTGTTGATGACGACTATTACGGAGTCTCGACTATCTCCTCATCCTCCGAGTCCGAGTCATCAGGATACTGTGGAACTGGTTGAGCCGGCGGGCATGGAAGGTTCGCCTCCAATGCGGCTCTCTGAGCCTCCATCTCTGCTCTCTGTCTCCTCTTAATTCTCTCGAGCTTCCTCTCGTACTCCGCATCCCTTCGCGCATTCTCCTCCGCCATCATCTTCTGTACTTGCTCGTTGAATTGCGGTGTCTGTATGATGTCGATAGACGGGATGGCACCTGGCTGTCGGCGTCCCGATATGACACATTGCTCAGATCCTAATCCAAAAACACGACCTTTCCTTCTACCGCCAGATGCAGTACTAATGTTGCTAGTTCATCAATTAGCTCTAATCCATCCTCTTATTGTGTTTGCTCCTCAATCTCTGCATTGATACGAGTCTACAGAAACATAATAAAATACATTTGAGCCAGTCATTATTGGTAAAACATGGTAAGTATCTTAAGAATAGTTGAGAACAAAAAGTTATAATACTTACAGCAACTTCTTCATAGCGCTTACTAACATTTTTCCCATTCTTCATTTTATGTGTTGCTTGAAGGGCTTTAAACAAGCCAGGGTCCTTCTTCTCTGGATCTCTCTCTCTCTAATTGAATGAAACGGAAGATTAATATATAATTTAATTTCATTATTATCTTAAATGTAAAATGAAAGAACATTTATGAGATATATACCATTTGCTCTCGATGTGCAGACATCGAGATAAATCCCCCTGCATATGTCACGCTGCAATAGCCAGACTGTGAATCCTCGTCAGTCACTGTTGCTCGCATTGCCTTGAACCTAGCGGACTTCTGAATGAACTCCGGACTGGCCCAATATGCCTCCATTTCCGCATATGCAGCATCTGACATAAAGTTTGCCTTTGCTCGACGTTTAACAGGATCCTTCACACGTCGGATTTCTGACATCATGCTTTTGTAATGCTGTGCTCCCAAGATATTCCACACCTGATACACCTCATTATGGTGTATCGGATCCCACTCACAGCTCCTCTGTATCGGTTAATATGTGTAAACTATTAGCATGAAAAAAGCAAGTAGTTATTTTGATATTAATACATCATTATCATACTAATATACGTGTTATACCTCAAAAACACGCCACCACTGCTGAAGGTCTGATGCAGAGATGGAGGACCAATCAGAATAGGGTTTGAAATGTGTGGTGAAACATGGTGTCACCAACCGTGTCACTGTAGGTGGAATGAATCTGCAAAGTTCAAATGATTACTTAGTTACTTCTTGATGATTCACAGTAATGTAAGTAATATTAGTATTTTTCTAATGTTTGTAGGATATTAAGCACTTAGGTGTTACCATTTGGGGATATCCTCATCCGCGCTCAGGCTGGTGTCTGTGACATTGATGATAGGATGTCACCAATATGTATATCATCATCTGAGGGATGAGTCGTCGCTATCGGGTGCTTAACACGGGGCGCACCAGATCCATGTCCAGATGTCGTGCCTCCACCGCCGTCAGATCGGTGCTCATGTGAGTGGACATGCGTCGCTGGCACTGTTGTGTCCCGCGTCTCTACCTCGACATCGTCTTGGGCCCGGGATGAAGAACCCATCCTCTGTCGAGCATTAACTATTGGCTCCATGACCTCTTTAAACTACGCAAATGGTCCTTTTCCAGGTCGGCGCTTATAGGTGTTATTCCCTTTACGCGGCATCTGCATTTATTATTATCTAGGTAAGAAAAATAAACATGACATATGTTTACTGACATATATTATGGAGTATTAGTTGTACATAAATTTACCAAATATCTTCTAAACATTACAAATGACTCATGATCATTACAAATGGTAACAAATTACATTCAGTCATTCGACCCAGTGCTACCATTCTCGTCAAACTCCTCATTTTCTTCCATTTCACTGTCATCGGATATAAAGTCATCCTCATCATCTGTATCGTCATTAGATCACCCCTCGTCAAGTACATCTTCTTCAATATCATCACGACACCCGGGTCAGCTAACTCCTCAATTGGGTCATCTTTAATTCTTTGACAACTCACGGATCCACTGTCTTGATAAATGTCATCTTTGTCAACAATTGCTCCCTGGATTATCCATCTAGGTTTTATCTTCATAACAGCTGACCACCCGTTTTTGTCACGTGACTTTGTCGGAGATGGTGTGTAGTAAACTTGGTCAGCTTGTGATGCTAGAATGAAAGGATTAAACTTCTGATATCTACGGCTATCCCGGATCTCAACTATCCCAAACTGTTTATGCATTCGAGTTCCACGTTTAGGTGTTGGGTCAAACCAGTTGCACCTAAACAAGACAGCATTCTTATGTGGATATCCAGGATATTCGAGTTGAATGACTTCTTCTAATATATCATAAAAATCACATTTAACTTCGCTTGAACCCGTGCTTCGTATGCAAACTCCACTATTAAATGTTGATTTGTCCTTGCCCCATTCACTTATGTGAAACTTGTACCCATTTGCGAAATAAACAGGTCATGTCTCTACCCGACGTGAGGGTCCATATGCAACATCCCACAAGATGTTATTGACAATATTGTTACCTGGGTCATCAACCTATGTAACACATTTTCATTTTAGGACAACATATCTGGAAGTTTATAACTTAACATATTACAATACATAGTGAGTAAAAGCACACGTACATAGTGTCGGAGCCAGCTGGAGAAATTGTTTTCAATGTGTATGTGCATCTCAGACATGGTTATATCGAGAGCAGTTTCCTTTACCATGTCCACAAACATACTATGAGCAAATACAGAAATGATTAAAATATGTTAGTTTCGTCAGATAATTAGTTCTAAACTTCAAAATAATCAAAGTACTGGATGATCATGAACGATGACTCACTTTAGATATGGCTTGATCTTAGCACAGTTTAGAAGAACATATGTGGTTGCAAGTCTGAGTTCATCGTCCGTGAGGAATCTATATCTACATGCACCACATGGACGTCCCGGAAATGTGAATATTGACCACAACTCACCATTACATGGGACAAGACCACCATCATCATTTCGCGGTACTCAGTTCATCATGAAGGGAACATGGGATTCAAAGTAATGAGAGCAAAAGATGGAAGTCTCATCTTTAAGGTATGCTTCACATATCGATCCCTCAACATGAGCAGTATTAGAAACCTTCATTTTTAGGTCATGCATGCACCGCTCAAATTTATACATCCATCGGTACTAAATAGGTCCTTCAACCCTTGATTCATATGGCAAGTGAACTGGGAGATGCTCCATGACATCAAAAACCCGGGAGGAAAAATTCTCTCAAGCTTACAAATTATAATTGCAATATTGGCCTCCAACGCCAACAAGTGAGACTCATGCAGCTTTGGAGAGCACAAGTCTCTAAAGAATAGGCTTAACTCCGTTAATGGCTTCCATATATTCTTGGGAAGCGCTTCAAGGGCAATTGGGAGAAGCATTTGCATCATAACATGACAATCATGACTCTTCATGCCATACATATTGTAACCAGAGGTATCAACACATCTCCTCAGATTCGAGGCATACCTATCAGGGAGTCGTAGAGATTTGACCCAAGCGATCACATCTTGACTTTGGTTAACATCAAAGGTGAACCTCACCTTTGGTTTGAATGAACGACCATCATCAAGAGGAACCATGTTTAACTCCGGCCGATTACAATAAATTTCGATGTCCTTTCGTGCTTTAACATTATCTTTCGTTTTGTTCTTAACATCCATCACAGTATTCCATATATTTTCAAACACGTTCTTCTCAATATGCATGACATCAAGATTATGTCAGATTAAGTTCGTAGCCCAATATGGTAACTCCCAAAAAATGCTTCGCTTCGTCCAATTATGTGATTTCCCATAATCGCACGAGTGATGTTGTGGACCATCGTTAGCAATTGATGGAATCCAGGAGATTCTTTCAAATATAGCCTCACTTGATAATCGATTAGGAGGTAATGACTTCTCTGATTTCCCCTTCTTGAAACAAGTACAATTTTTTCTATATGGGTGGTTCCGGCCAAGAAATTGCCAGTGACAGTCGAAAAATGAAAAATTTCCTCCATACTTAAGTTGGAATGCCTTACTTTCGCCCATACAAATGGGGCAAGACAATCGCCCATGTGTCATCCATCCTGAAAGCATGCCATAAGCCGGAAAGTCAATTATGGTCCACATTAATGCTTCTCGCAGAATAAAATTTTCTTTTAATGAGACATCCCATGTTTCAACGCCATCAAACCACATATGTCGTAGCTCTTCTATTATAGGTTGTAGATAAACATTAATCTTATGATTTGGGCTACGTGGACCTGGAATCAACAACGAAAGGAACATATACGGTTTTTTCATGCACATCCAAGGGGGCAAATTATACGGAGTAACGATAACAGGCCAACAAGAGTATTATTTTCCAGATGGTCCAAAAATGGTAAATCCATCAGCACACAAGCCCAATTGGACATTTCATGCTTCCGAAGCAAACCATGGGTACGTCCGATCAAAATGTTTCCAAGCTTCACCATCTGATGGATGTTTTATAACACCTGAGATTTGTTTTTGCTCTTTATGCCACCTCATCTGCTCTGCTGTTGACATTGACACAAATAAGGGTTGAAGCCGAGGGCTTAGTGGTAAATATAGCATGGTTTTTCTAGGTCAATCTTTACCTCCACCACCCTTTTTTGGCTTATGTCTCTCACTTCCACAGTATGTACAAACACAAAGATTACTTTCATCTTTCCAGAACAACATGCAATCATTAACACAGACGTCAATCTTCTCGTGAGACAGGCCCAACTGGGAAACTAATTTCTTCATTTCAAACCAATTGATGGCATTTTACTATCTGTATGTTGAGTCTCTTTCATCAGCCCGGCAATGCCATTAAAACATGCTCGTGACATGTGATACTTAGACTTAAGGTTAAGAAGACGGACAACAGCAGATAACTCAGAATGATTTTCGCACCCATCCCATAGCGGGGTTGATGCTTAATTCAATAGATTAAAAAAAATTTGTGCACTTTCATTCGGTTGCGCAACATGGTCTTCCGAAAATTGTGAGAAATTAGGCCCAACAGCATCTAATACCATCCTTTCGTATGGATTCGTCGAAGTCCCCTGGTCAAACTGATCAAAGGCACAGACACCCATGTCCGTATCTGATGCTACATTAAATGGCTCTCCATGAGCTGTCCAATTCAAGTAAAAAGGCTTAAACCCCCATTTGTACAGATGAACTCTAACCTCGTCACACTATTTAAATCGCAAATTCTTACACTTCTGACAAGGACAGCGAATGCATAACCCGCTCATGGTTTCAGGATGAGAGACAACAAATGATATAAATTCATCAACCCCATCCTCCTACTCTTGTGTGTACCCCGTTCGGCCAGGCAAGAAACGGTTACTGTACATCCAACTATGGCCCGACTCCATTACAAACTAAATCTGTTCCTATTCGTATAAAAGAGTCATGTTGTCATCAAAGAACACAATCACGAAACTATTAATAATCAGGCGTACCCTTCCCAGATATGCATGCATGCATATAAACACATTACTAATAACAGTATTATTATTGGTATTATTATTAGTCAAATTTAAGTACTATGCGTATTATCGTACTTGGTTCTATAATTATTGTAATTATATTATGTATAATTACAGTTTGAATTTTTTTAAGTATTGTCAAAGTTATTATTATTTATATAATAATAATAATAATAATATAATAATAATAATAATATTATTATTATTATTATTATTATGACTGTGGCATGCATATAACTATAAAAATTATGATATAATAATTATTATAATATGCATAATGAGTAGCAGTATTATTATGGATATTATTATTACTCAAATTTAAGTACTATGGGTATTATTGAACTTTGTTTAATAATTAATTTAATTGTTAAGTATTATTACTATTTGTCTATTTTTAAGTGTTATAAATATTATTATTATTACTATTATTATTATGCCTGTCCCATGCATATAACTATAATTATTATGATGTAATACTAATAATTACATACATTATTACTATCAGTATTATTATGATGTAAGTAATATTACTCAAATTTAAGTACTATGGGTATTATTGTACTTTGTTTTATAATTAATTTAATTATTATGTATTAGTTCATTTTGTTTTTCTTTAAGTAGTATAAATATTATTCTTATATAATAATAAAAATAATAATAATAATAATTATTATTATGACTATCCGATGCATATAAGTATAATTTATTCTGATGTAATAATAATAATTTATTAAATACATTATTTTTATCATTATTATTATGGGTATTATTATTACTGAAATTTAATTACTATGGGTATTATTGTACATGCTTCAATAATTATTTTAATTATTATGTATAATTAGTATTTGTAATTTTTTAAGTCTGATTAATAATAATATTGTTATAATTATAATTACTATACTTATTATTATTATAATTATTATTAAAATAATATTATTAGTAATATTATTGTTATGACTGTGCCGTGCTTATAAGTATGTTAATCATTATAATGACCGTTGGTATAATTATTTTTATTAATATTATTATTATTCTTCATATTATTGTTATTATTAAACGTATAATTACATTATTATTAATAACATTCTTATTGTTCTTAGTATTCACGTTATAACATTGAACATATCATACTTAATTAATATTACTTAGGTTCATTACTATTATTTTATAAGTTCCTACTACTCCTCTCGTACACATATTAATTAATTATTATTATTATTACTCTTATTATTTTGATATTATTGCTACATCTTTTTATTATTATTATTATTATTACACCATGACATAATATAACCATTTACACTAAATCACTCCAACTAAACCATAACTAAACCTATTAGCATCAAATTATACAAATAATCATTCCATAAAATAATCTATACAACGCACAAAGAAATTGCATATTTACTCTAATCCATCACAAAAAATATCCACAGATAACAAATAATTAACATAAATTGCATATTCAAATACCAACAACTATGTTCAAACCACAATGACAACATATAAGTTTTATTATCAATATTAATAATTAAAAATAATTTCCCTTCAGAAATCCCGTTTTCATTTCGAAAGAAAGAAAAAATGAAACTTACCTCGAACGACTTCAAACGGAGAAGAAAAACAATGGGTACATCTTCAAGCTCACAGATGCAGGGAGGAACTGAAAAAATGGGGGGAAAAAACTTAATATCCAGGTAATATAAGAAATTTTTGAAAATGAAAAAAAAAACGTTAATCTACACACGTATTTTAAACAAAAAATGTTAAAAAGATTATTATTATTGTTACTATTATTATTATTATAATAATTATTATTTTTATTTTTATTATTTTTATTATTTGGACGTAATATTATTATGACTATTATTACAACTATTACTATTATTATAAGAATTTGGTACAAATGAATTTTGTTTTGTATTATTATTATACTAATCATTATTATTATTGTTGTTGTTGTTGTTATATTTTTCATATTATTCTTATTATTAAGCGTATTATTACATTATTATTTTCCTAATTCTTATTGCTCTTATGATTAAGGTAATTATTATTACTTACTTTCATTATTATTATTTTCTAACTTACTTCTACTACTATCTACTATTATTAATTATCATTATTACTGTTATTATGTTTATATTATTGGGTACATCTTATAATAATAATTATTAGTATTATTATTATTATTTTATTATTGTTATTATTACCCAACACTAAATCACTCAAACTAAACCTTAAGTCAACTAATTACGATCTAAAGAATATAGAAAAAAATAAATGAAATAAAAAATCTATATGGAAATTGAAAATACCTATCTTCAACATAATTAAATAACCCATAAGTAAAAAATAATTAACACTAAATCACTTAAACTAAACATTTTGCATCACTAAAATTACCCATAATTAAAAAATAATTAACAAAAAATAAATGGGAAAAACCCAACTAAATAACCAAAAAAATGTAGAACCACGGTCATAATACATAAATTTTAATTACAACATAAATAATAAAATACAATTTTTTTCCCTAAGAAAAAAAATCGGATAATTCAAAAAAATTAAGAACGTACCTCTACCAACTTCAGAAGCTACGGAATGACAACAATGAGAAGCTATGAAACCTCAAATAAGAGCTGAAACTGAAAGAATAATGCATCAAAATCCCTCCATGATTCTTTCCCAAGTATATACCTAAAATTAGAAAATATGTACAAAAAAAATACATACCCGAGCTGAGGACGACCTGATCTATGAAATGAAGCAAAGAACGGCGGAAAACAGCCGGACGTTGCACGGCATTTGACGGCGTCGCCATCACGGAGAAACCAGATCTTCTCTCTCCCCGAACCTCCCCTGAAATCGCGACTGAACCTGCAGAACGAAGCAGACGATTTAAAAACCATTTAGCCGTTGGTAAAATAGCCTTTAAAAAAAAAAATTCTACCAACGCTGGGAAGTTGGAATGTTACCAACGGTCTTAACCGTTGCTAATTACCAACGGCTAAAACGTTGGAAAAAAAAACTGAAAATAAATTTTACTGTTATACCAACGCGTGCACGTTGGAAATAATTACCAACGGTTCTATGCGTTGGTAACTACCAACGGCTATTTTGGAAAAGCAAGCAAAGTTAGTAGTGGCTTTCACTACACCACTGACAATGAGATCACCCTATGCACATTGTCTTGTGGCTAATGATCATAGTTTTGCAATAGAGAGCAGAGACTTTATCCTAAATTTGAGAAAAATATATATATCTTACATCGGCTGTAGAAGAGTGGGCAACTATGGTAAGGCTCATGATATGAAGTTCGAACTATGTATTAACATTATGGGAGTGAGAATACTTTCTAAAATGCCCTACGAAAATCTTAGTATCTTGTCATCTAAAAGCTAAAAAGCATAAATTGCAAGTATTTTTCGAGTTCAAGATGCTTTATATCCAATTGTCTCCAATTGACTTAAACAGAAACCTCATATCTATAAGAATGCCCCAATCAATAACAAAAATTAAAATATGGATCTTCCTTTTTTAAGACCTTGCTCCTTTGCAACTTGATGCTTTTGACAGCAAAACATTCAATAGCTTTTTCTCCCTTTCTTTCTAGATGTTCTAAACTCGGCATTCCTAAAAAAGAATCACATTTACCAATAAGTTAATTTATCAATCAATCAAAACAAAGTAACATAGAAAGAATAAAAAACATTAAAGTACTGGTTATTTTCTAGCAAAGAATTCAGGCTCTCTTGAGTGCTAAAAAATCTAATATGCACCAAGCTCAACATCTCCATGTTAACGTCGCATCCAGAGTATAGCTTTCATTCAGAACTCACCTCAATTTCTACAGCCGTATCTTCTTGAGAAACATCTGTATGCAAGATAGATATAACCCTTGTAGATTCGTCTTCTTCAGCGGATAAGAGGTCTAACTTACCATTTTAGAATCACCAAAAAAAGTGGTGATTTCTTGGCAATAATAAGAAAAGAATCAGTAAGCCAAATCAGTATTACTATGTGCCTGTATATAAATAGTAAGAGACAATTCTTACCAAGCCGTGTGGGCCATATTCAGCATGATGATTCATGATTGATGACCAACTTCCGGCCGTTCTTCGCTTTTCGTATCTTCAAGAGAAAAAGTGTTTTGTTGGGAAAAAAAATTTCTCAATCAACCATCACGCACAGCGAAATAAGAAATATGATTAAACTAACATAAGAATAAATTTAATATGATTTGACTCTTAACTAGCTTATATCTATAGAAGAGAGAAAATTCACTTGAACAAAATATAGAAATTACAGTTGATGCATGCTTTTAGTGTTCACACTGGCTTATGGATCTCATACACATAACTAATAACCTCAATATCTTGCCCTTGCACAATTACAAGATATGAGAATCGCAAAGGGCCTTTTGTCCTAATTCTCTCCGGCCTCCAGACTTCTCTTCTACAATGGATATCATGAATATATGTCTAATTTGACATAGTAGGTAATTTTACAATTTTACCCCTAAATTTAAAACAGTTCTCCTTCTCTCATTGCCGTTCTTCGGTCTCTCTCGCTGCTCTTCGATCTCTCTTCCCTGCTCTTCGATCCCTCTCACCACTCTTTAATCTTCCTCCGCCGGCTCTCTTATCTCTGATCTCTGTTCTCCACAGGCTTGTCGATCTCCGATTCGCTTCGAGTTAATCCAATCTCCGATCTCTGTTCTTCGCTGACGATGACGACTCCGATTCCGGGGCACGGCTAGTCGCGAGGTAAGGTGAAGCCAGGTGTGAGGAGAGGCGATGGCTGAGGCATGGCATTGCGAGGAGGCAGATCGGCGCAGCAGGGAGACGCGAAGCCAGGCCTGAGAAGAGGCGAGGGCCGAGGCGCTGCGATGCGAGGCGAGGGTAAAGGCGTGGCAATGCGAGCGATGAGCCGGATTCTGAGCGGGAGGGAGGGCGGTCTTTAGTGGCTAGGGGTTGTGGAATGAGGGTTGCGGCGTACTTTATTTAGACTATTGTTTAGACACTTTTCTATTGTACTTTAGACATTTTTAAAATTTTGTTTAGACATTTTTTTATACATTGAATCATATACCTTTATTTGAACATTTCTTTAAATATTTAGACACCTTTACATGTTGATTTGAACACTTTTATATATTTAGTCAGACACTTATTTTAATTATTTCAGACATTTATTTTCTAAAGGTAAAAAATTATTCAGAAGTTATTTAGTCATACACTTTTATATATTTCTTTAGACATTTTTTAATATTCAATTAGACACTTTTACTTATTGATTCAGACACTTTTTTATTATATTTCAAAGATAATACATTGTTCACAAGTTGATTCTGTCATTTTTTGTTCAGACACTTTTACATGTTTATTTAAAAATTTTATAATATTCAATCAAACACTTATTCTTATAGCTTTAGACACTTTTAATTTAACATTATAATAATTCATTTTGATTTTGTTATTTTTTGTTCAGACACTTTTACATGTTTATTTAGAGATTTTTTTGATATTCAATTAGACACTTATTCTTATAGCTTTAGACAATTTTAATTTAACATTATAATAATTTATTTTATATTACTTTGTAGACACTTCCACATACTATATTAGACACATTTACATTTTATTGCAGACACTTTTGTTGTTCAAAAGTAATAAAGATACAACTTGGAGGCAACGATCGGAAGCAAGAATTAGAGGTGATGACGAGATTTGGCGAGAGATGCTAAGATCTGGCAAGTAATGATGAGATTCGACGAGAGATCTCGACGAGATCTAGTGAGAGACGACGATCCAGCGAGTGATGACGAGATCCAACGAGAGATCTCGGTGAGTGATGATGAGATTCAATGAGAGACGACGAGGTCTAGCGGGTGGCGATGAGATCCGGTGAGAGATCTTGGCGAGTGATGACAAGATTTGATGAGAGACAACGAGATCCAGTGAGTTGCAACGAGATCCGACGAGAGCTGGAGGCGAACAACTGTGAGATTTGGATACGGATGATGGTTCATCGGAGGCGGTGACGGTTCATCGGAAGAGGTGACGGCGATGGTGGCGGCGGCGGCGGCGGCAGCGGCAGAAGCGGTGACAGAGGCAGATTTCAAGGGTGAGAGTGACTTTTGGTCCAGGGGTAAATGAATCAATTTATTTATTGGATTATGGGTTATTTATAGGGAATTAGGGCTAGATTAGTATGTCTAATTAGACATATGTCTACAACATAATAACTACTTCTCTTCCCTTCTGAAACCCTCATATCTTGTCTCTTTATCACGTTAACTTTTCTGTCATGCCTAAAGTTTAACACAATAAGACTTTTATAGATTACATACAAACTTAAACTATATCAAAATAAGAAAACTAAATTCCAAATAAATAGGAAAACTAAAACAAAATCCTAAATATAATCAAAATTTTTAACCTTCTTGAATTTGAGTCAACATACCTAACAGATTTGAAATCCAAAAATAGATATCTTTAGAGTGACAATTTAAAATTGTAAATACCAACTGCAACAACAAAAGGTTTGTTGAAATGCACACACACACAAAAGCAAGTAAAGAAACTGACCAAAGATTTGTAGTCCACAAAAGCAAACCAAAGAAATTAGATAAGCCCAAGTAAAGTCGAAATACTTCTAGATTGGTCGAAACCCCATGGTTCAAAGCGCGAATTTGAGCTCTATCTATTGCTCAAACAACTGAAATCAGAAGGCTCAATCTTCAAACCATTGATCAAGCAAACCTTGCGGTCAACATTGGCGTCCAAATTCTGGCACCCGTCGCACGAAACAAAATGCTTGCTAAAAATGGAGTCATTAAGCGAGAGAGCTAGAAAAATCACAGACTAAAGGTGAATCCAAAATTGTTTAGCGTACTGGTTTATAGGGAAGATAGCAATGTGTGCAATTCAGCCTTGTTCTTTGACAAGTAAAGAATGTTAGGTTTATTGGCTCAAATTCAAGAATGTTAGTGATTTTGATTTTGTTTAGGATTTAGTTTTAGTTTTCTTATTTGTTTAGGATTTAGTTTTTCTATTTTGTTATGGTTTGAGTTTGTGTGTTGCTTATAAAGGACTTATTGTGTTAGAGTTTTGAGTATGAGAAAAAAACCAATGTAGTGAAGAGGCAAGATGTGAGGGTTTTAAGAGGGAGGAAAGGCCTAAAGGTCAAAGAGGGCTAAGACGAGAAGTTTTTGTGTTTCTCATATCTTGTAATTATGTGATGGCCAGAAAATGAGGTTATCAGTAATGTGTAGGGGATTCATAAGTTAGCGTAAGCATTAGGGACATACATCTACTGTAATCTCTATATTTTATTTGAGTAGATTTCTTTCATCTATGGATGTAGGCTAGTTAAGAGCCGAATTACGTTAAATTTAAGTGTGTTTGTTTGATCATGATTATTGTTCTACTACACGTGATGAGTGATTGGGGAATTTTTCTAAAAAAATGGTATCAGAGCTTACGGATTGGTTTTGGCATAATGGAGCTTATGGTGCGTTCTTCACATGGTGGAGTTTGTCTTCATATGTGTTGTTGTTCGTGATACTATTGTTTAGAGTTATGTTTGTATTTGTTTGTGTTCGTTGTTGTGTTCATGTATTGGCGATGTTCATGGTATTTGTGTTTGTGATCGTAATCATGTGTTCTAGATATTTATGTTCATGATAAAGGTCCAGAGGCCGGAGAAGGCTAGGACGGGAAGCATTTTTTGTGATTTTCATATCTTGTAATTGTGTGATAACAAGATAATGAGGTTGTCAGTAGTGTGTAAGAGATCCAGAGACCAATGTGAGTACTGTCGGTATATCTCTACTGTAATCTCTATATTTTATTGGAGTGAATTTATCTTATCCATGAATGTAGGCTAGTGAAGAGCCAAACCACGTTAACTTCGTGTGTGTTTGTTTAATCGTGCTTGTTGTTCTGCCTTGTGTGATAGCTTATTTGGGAATTTTTCCCAACAAAGAAGAATGAGTAAATTACATAAATGATATCTAACCTTCAACTATTATTTTGTTTTAGTCTCTAATCTATTGAATGTTTTGCTTTGGTCCTAAATATATTAAAAAGTTTCATTTTTGTCCTAAATCTATTAAAAACATTTCATTTTTGTTCACATTAGATGAAATATGTTAACTTAAAATATTTGTTTGACAAAAAGTTTTTAGATCATAATTTAAACTATCTGGTAACTTCCTTATAATAAATTTAATTTGTATAATAACTTTTTATAGTTAATAGAAAATTTAAATCATTTTTTTTATTTATGTAAATTGAAATTATTTTATTTAGGAAGGAAAAACTACTAGCTTAAATTGTCTATTTGCTATAAAAAAATATTAAACTGTTTAAATTTACTGGAAGACAGAAGTTGAATATTTGAATCAGAATTTCAAAAGTTTATGTCATATAATTATTCTGAGTTAATGAATTTCATCTGATGAAGGACCAAAATGAAACTATTTTAATAGATTTAGGACTAAAATGAAATATTGAATAGATTAAGGACTAAAATAAAATGACAATTAAAAGTTAGAGACTATTTATACAATTTACTTAAAGAAGAATAGTGCCTAAGATTGAGATTCTTTCCCTCGAAGCCGTTTGCCTCCATATTTCTCTATGACCTTCAGGAGAAATTTTCCACTCTTTCGATCTTTCTCACAAAAAACCCCACAGTGAGAGAAACAAATAGCACCCCACAAACCTTAATGTGAGACGAATACAATGTTGTTTCTCCTCCAAGTCTTACCCAATCAGTAGGGGTGAAAAAAAGTTGGGCTTTTTTCGGGTAGCTCGAGCTCGAGTTCGAATTGAGGCATTTCGAGCCGGGCTTATTTGAGCTCGAGCTTGAAGAAACCCGGCCCTAAAGCTTGCGAGCCTCAAATGCCTTATGTGTATCTTCCCCATCACATCCCTAAATTTTCTCACACACTTACACACTGGACACAGCCCGCTTCCTCCCTCTACCTCACCTTGCTCGATTACAGCCGCACCATCGCCGCCCACCAGAGAGTGAAGCAGCGAGGACGAAGAGAGCCACTTCGATGAAACACCTTTTTGTTTCTTGATGGTTCTTAACACTGCCACTGCTATTGCTGTTGCTGTTGTTGCAACTAATGTTGTGGCTCACTGAGATTCTGTTGCTATTGCTGCTGAGGCTGTTGCGAGCCTTCAAATCTTGTAACTCGATTTCCAAGGCTCGGATTCACCACTGCGATAAGTCCACCCATAATCCAAGCTACGCATCAGATGCCAGAGACAGAAATTGACGCCGCAACTAGATGATGTTCGACCAGGAGATCCAGTTCGGCAGCTCCAGACAGAAATCGCCATCTGGAGGAAGGTGATGGCTTATTTGTAATGTTTACAAAATTAGGGTAAACTGGTAAAGGATTAAAAAGTCTAGGATAGATTTTTTCATTTTCTCTTGTCTAGTTATCTCTATAGAAAATTACAGGTTTAGTCCTTGGCTTTTATCTAAGCTGCAAGTATTGTGCTAAAGTTTTAGATGTGCTATTCGAGCCCAACAAGCCTTTGGGCCGAGCTCGAGCATAAAAAAATTGGGCTCAAGCAATTTGAGCTCGAGCTCGGGTAGTACCGAACGGCAAAGTGGGCTCGAGCTCGGCCCGGCCCATTTTTACCCTTACCAATTAGTGACCCGTATGACAAATGAAACAAATTATGGCTTAAGAAAGCTTAACACCATTTTATAAGGAACCAAGACAGCTATTACACCAATCTCACGCTAGCAAAAAAAATGACACTACAAGAAAATAACAATTTGGGGCCGGTTCATACTTAAAACCGCTCCCAAATTAATCGAAATGAAAATTTTAGACTCGGTTTTTATGACCGGTCCTAAAAGTGCTTCCAATTTCATCTACCTGCCCCCCACTCCCCAAATTCCAATTTCGCTCCCTGTGCCCAAATCAAAAGCTTGAACCTTAGGGAAACTCTTTTCGATCTCTTGAACTTTTGTGCACAGTGAATCCATCACTGGTCCATCCTCACATAGCAACTCTGATATTGAATTCGTCGCTGGTCCATCCTCGCATAGCAGCTCTGATATTGAATCCGTCACTGGTCCATCCTCGCACAGCAGCTCTAATTTTGAATCCATAGTTGGTCCATGTCAAACTATTCCATCCTTGCACAGTAGTTCTAAGTTTAAATCCATTGCTGGTCCATCCGATCAGAGCTTGCATTGATTGCTGCCGATTCGTCGCTTGCATCGATAGTTGCCGCCAGATAAGATTGCTGCCGCCTTTAACTTGCCAGACTATTACCATGCCCAATCAGTTTATCAGGTTTGCCATTGACAAGAAAAATATAGAAATTGTAGATTGATAAAAGTTGTTTTGTTCAAAAATTCATACCGGAATGGATATGACTGTAGCTAATGGTTGCCCTTCCAACATTTAACTTTTTTCTTTGTAAAACAGTTTTTGAAATGCACTTGGTGTAATTTAATTGGTGATTTCTTGCTTGAACAGATCAATCGTGGCTTCTTGACGCCATGGCAAGGGGCTTTATGTAGTATTCATATGCTGGTATGCCATTTGAAGGTATATGTCCTGAGCTTTTGCCGCAGTTATTGTTGTACTGATAGCTACCAAATAACTGTTTTCTTTATATGCTTGTGCAAAACATTTGTGACTAAGCTCAGAGGATATTAGTATTTCACAGAGAAGGTTTAGTTTTCTTCCTGTTAAAGTTAAGTTGAACATTTGAAGGAAAAGAAAGTAAAGATCTAGTTCATATTCTGTTGGGCAATTTGAGCATAGATGATTTATAAATTGTATGTTAATATGAATCTAAACGTAAAATTGTAGGACTCATTATCAAGTTTGTTTTTTTTTCTTTCTGTGATTACTTCACTGAAGTCTTCCCATCTCCCTATCTTTTTTTTTTTCTCAACACTTGCAGTGAACCAGCAAGGCGACACTACAAGATAAAGGCAGAAAATTCATCTAGGACAGATTGGCTAACAATCATAATAAGATTTGCACTTTTCAGCATAGTATATATATTCAAATTTGGGGACATGTAGAGATGCTGAGAACAATTTTAGCGATCTTAAATCATATACTTTTCATCCTATACTGGAAAAGATTTTCTCTTATCTTTGTTAATTTTTTTGGTTTAATCTTCTAGATATTTTTGAAAATATAGTTTAAGGTTTGTTAAGTGAATTCTAGATGTCTCAGATTGTGCGAATTCCTAGAGCACATGATTGTTTAATACTAAATGCCAAATTTTCTCTTTCCCCTGCAGCTAGTCATAATGGCATGGTAAAATCTATTATATTAAGAATCTACTATATATATGAGTTTTGAATTTAATTTCTTTTCCTGGTTTGTGCCGTTAAGATTATTTATGGATATTTTTTTTAAATTTTTCGTTTGTGTTGATGTGGGTGGGGAACACATGAACATGAATTCTACTTTCTGGTTCCTTTGATAAAAGTGATATGTAAGGAGTTCAAAGATAGTGTTATTTCCTCAAACTTACTTTGTAGGTGATCTTGCTTATTCACACCTACAGTTGTTGCAGTTAGCTTTAAAACCACACCTTTACTGGTCTTGCTATAGTTGGATTTCTTCTCAACAGTAGGTGCTTGTTATGTCTTTTATTACTTGGTTATATATATATGTTTTGCATGTGCTTGTTGCTAGTTATATAGTTTTATTTAATGGTATGATATATATGTTTTATGTGGAATTTTACTAGTATTTGGCAATCAAGTGTGTGACATTTGTCTTTTTTGCATATATGCATTTCTTGGTATTTAATAGGCACATGGTGATATACAAATTCTTAAAACATTGAATTTTCACTTATACATTTGACTTTTAAATAAATATTTTTTTACATATTATTTGTTTATTAATCATTTTAACTTTATTAGAATATTTTTTTTGTCATTGTTTTTTAAATTATGTGATGGATTTCAAATTAGTTATTAGGTTTCTCTTATGTTTAACAATAAATTCATGTATATGTAGGTAATGGATAAACGTTGGATGAAAAAACCTAGATTCTCCAAAGAGTATAAAGAAGGTGTTAGCCAATTTCTAGATCTTGCATCTAGAAATGCAAGTGTAGACGGGAAAATATTATGTCCATGCAAGCACTGTAAAAATTTAAAACCACAAAGCTATGAGGAGACTAGAACTCATCTAGTATGCAAGGGTTTTTTAGAAAGGTACACATTTTGGTTTATCCATAATGAAAAAAGCTTGAACCCAGTTGATTCATCTTCCAATTATGCAACTGATATGAGAGGAAATTATGAGGTTGAGGCTATTATTAACAGCATTGAAAATTTAGATGACATGGATGGGTTGTTATGCGATTTGTTTGTGGCTCCGAATCAAGTAGATTCTCAATAATTGGGTGACAATGAACACTTGGCTTCATTTGAGGAATCTACCCCAATGGAACAACTTTCAAACAATTATGAGTATGAGTTGATATCAAATTTAGCTAATTAACCACTTTATGAAAGTTGTGAAACTCACTCAAGATTATCTTTCATTCTCCATTTGTTTCACCTAAAATGCATGCATGGGTGGACAATAGCTAGGTTCAATGACAATTTAAAGTTGATGAGAGATATCTTCCCTAAAGATGCATTGTTACCATCGTCCTTTTATGAGGCCAATAAAATTATTAAGACACTTGGGTTAGGATATGAAAACATTCATGTTTGCCCCAATAATTGTATGTTGTATAGAGGATCAACTTCGGGGCTGGACTCATGTCACATTTGTGGAGCTTCTCGATGGGCAAGTAATGATAGAAGTGGTGATACAAAGAGTAGTAATGAAGGTGTAAAGTATAACAACACACGAAAAATTCTAGCTAAGATGTTATGGTATTTTCCATTCATACCATGACTTAAAAGGCTATTTATGTCCTCAAATTCTTCAAAAGATATGAGGTGGCATGAACAAGGTCGTCGGAAAGATGAATTGTTACGTCATCCAGTAGACAGAGAGGCCTGGAAGTCATTTAATGAAAAATTTTCAGATTTTGCATCAGATCCTCATAATGTACGACTGGCATTGACAACTGATGGTTTCAACCCTTTCAACACAATGTCGAAGCCATACAGTACATGGCCTATATTATTGACGGTATACGACTTACCTCCTTGGATTTCCATGAAACAGCACTCTTTTATATTGTCAATGCTAATTCCAGGACCAAAGTCCCCCGGAAATGACATTAACATTTTCTTAGAACCTTTAATAGAATAGTTAAAATTGCTTTGGGATGGTGTTGAGACATTTGATGCTTTGACCGGGAAAAGTTTTAATATAAAAGCCATGTTAATGTGGACGATCAATGATTTTCCGGCTTATGGTAATTTGTCGGGTTGGAGCACAAAAGGTAGATATGCATGCCCAATTTGCATGGATTCCACCATATCAGAATGGTTGTCTCATGGGGGGAGCTTTTGTTACATGGGTCACCGGAGGTGGCTCCCTTCTAATCATTATTTTCGGCGTAAAAAACGTTGCTTTGATGGTAACAATGAGTTGAAAGTAGCACCTAAATGACTGAGTGGAGAAGATGTGTTAAAGCAATTGGATGGAAGAGAATTCTTACTAGGAAAAAATCCAATGAGGAAAACAAAAACAAGACTTGATGCCAGGAAACGAAAGAGAAAAGCTTCCGACCATTATAATTTTGATAAAAGGGATCCTCAATCATGGTGGAAGAAAAAACCCATCTTCTTCAATTTACCGTATTGGAAACATAACTTGTTGAGGCACAATCTTGATATAATGCATATTGAGAAAAATGTTTGTGATAACATCCTTGTTACTTTTTTGAATCTTGGGAACAAATCCAAAGATAATGCAAAGGCTCGTAAAGACTTGAAAGAAATAGGTATTAAGCCCGAACTTCATATCCAATTGGATGGTAAAGGTAAATAAATTTTGCCTCCGGCTAGTTTTACAATGTCAAATAAGGAGAAAGGGATTCTTTGTCAAGTTATTAAGGATCTCAAAACACCGGATGGTTATGGGTCTAATCTTTCAAGTTGTGTTTATCTAGAAGAATGCAAGATTTTTGGCCTTAAGAGTCATGATTGCCACATCCTTATTCAAACTATCTTGCCTCTTATACTATGGTTTTGTCTTCAATCACATCATGTAATTACAATTGTTGTTGAAATTGGTGGATTTTTCAAAGCATTATGTGCTAGAGTGCCAGATCCAAAAGTATTGGATAAGATGCAAAAGCGCATTATACTAGCCCTTTGCCAAATGAAAAAGATCTTTCTCCCTTCTTTTTTCACTATCATGGTTCATTTGATAATCCATTTGGTGGATGAAGCTAAACTTAGTGGGCCAGTGCAATATGCATAGATGTATCCATATGAAATGTATGCATTTGTCTCTTCTACCCTTATTCAATTTTTATCATTTTTTTTTGTTTCTTCCAAACAATAGTCTTACTGAAACGTTTAAAATCACTGGCTTTAGATTAGTTCTGCACTTCAAGAATTTTATTCATAATCGAGCAAGACCAGAAGGGTCGATTGCCGAAGGATATATAACTGATGAATGCCTCATTTTTTGTTCAAAATATCTTGTTGGAGTCAAAACTAGATTTAATTGTTCATCCCGCAACACCGACCCTAAAGAAAGTGGTGGTCAATTTTTATTCTCTAGTTTTGGGAAGCCCATTGGACGTCACAAATTTGTGACACTAACTGATATGGAGTGGCAGCAGGCACAACGTTATGTCTTACGTCATTGTGACCACCTAGAAAGTCTTCGGGAGTAAATGTACTTGTTACATGGTAAGCTTGAACTATTCATATTCTACAATATTATTTATATTTCTTTATACATTTGTAGTGAGTTCATAGTAGAAGAAATAAAGTTGCGTGGTCGTCGTACAAAATTCAGTGCAAATGAGAAATTCAAGATTCTAAATGATAAATCCCACATTTGGTTACGGAATCGAGTAAGTAAAGTATAGAGCATCTATATATCAATTACTTAGCATGAAGATATAAATAACTTCTTCGTTAATTATACAGGTTATGACGGATGGTGATATCCAAATTCTAAATGAAGTCATAACTCTTGGAATAGGACCACTTCATAGGGCTCAATCCTATAATGGTTTGACTAGGGATGGGTTTCGGTATTTTACCAAGCACCGTGAACAAAACTTGAAGACACAAAATAGTGGTGTGGTCAATAAGAAAGAAGAATGAGATATTTTTTTACTATGGGAAGATATTTGAAATTATTGAACTAAATTATATGAGTGTCTTCAAAGTGATTTTGTTCAAATGTGAGTGGGTAAATGTTCATTCTGCTGTAGGCATGAGAAAAGATGAATTCAGCCATACAAGTGTCAATTTCTCAAACTTGATCTATACCGGCGAGAGATTGAAGGATGATCTTTATGTTTTCTCTTTATAAGTTGAACAAGTATTCTATGTACAAGATTTACGAATCCCAATTGGTCTACCATTGTTAAGGTCAAACCAAGAGATTTATTTGACATGGGCAAGGAGGCAGAAAAAGTTGATGATGTTGGTGTGAGTCATCCTAACATTAATAATTTTGATTATGGTGAAAATCCTACTTGGATTAGGATGGATATGGATGCTGAAGAATATACTGCAGCTGACTAGCACTTAGTGAATTCTTGTTATGTTGTTAACATGTAATTTGGAACAATTTGTATTTTTCTATGTCAAATTTTATAGGAGTTTCAAGAGTCTTGCTTTGATTTTAATGGTTAACAGTCACGGTTTCTTTTTTCTTTATTCATGTCCTTTCTTTAGTTATGTATGCCTTTTACATGTTTGGATTGTGTTCCACTTATTTTTCATAACTAATGGTTTTAGTCTCATCTCTTTTTCTCCTTAAATTTCATATGGATTACATTCTAGACATTTTTTAACTTCTTTCCTTTTGTGGTGCAGATTTGAGAACCATTTAACATAAGAAGGATGAATCAAATGAACAAAGAACATGCTTTTAAATCTGCTTCAATGGTTAGGACATTCACTTCAAACACTTGATATATATTTTGATATTTATATTGCCTTCAAAATGTTTATGTGTTGTCCCATTCTCAATAACAAGATTTCTAATCATGAATGACCTGATGATTATTGTGAATTAAAAGGATGCTTGTCTTAGCAATATTAGAAAATAAATAGTAAACTATTACTGGTGTCATTTTCGTAAAGCAAAAAAACTATTCATATAGGAGTTCTCTAGTACTTACATAAAAGTTTAGGTTTTATTATATCTTCCTCCCTTCAAAATTATGGTTAAGCAAATAAAAACTTAACCTAAGTCTAGCATTCCTATTCAACACAACGGCTGTAAGTTTTTGTCTGCTTCATGTTTTTCCTGTACGCATAAAGGCAGCTAGATTTTCACTTATGGATGAATATTTGTGTTATATTATAATACTTGTACTTTTAACAGAATATGTATGAAAGTGATATGGACCAAACAAAGGCTAAAAAACTAAGGATTCTCCTTCGAGGAGATCAGATTTCACAAAACCAACACTCAAGAGCAAGAACTTCAGGTTTTGAGCAGAGGCCTATTGTTAGAGAGCATGATTCTAATGTTGGGATTGCTTCATAAAGAACACTTCCACAACAATCGAAGGAACAAAGTGGTGGTTGAAAAAGAAAAATGCTAACAACTTTTGTTGGTTCCAACCCATCAAATTCAAGAGCTCCCATGGAATCGAAGGATGAGGCAAGTGAATTAAGAAGTAGACAGCAATGGAATACTGCAACAGAACAGAGAGGTGAAGCAAGTGGATCAAGAGAATACCAAGAAACTGTTGATATAGAAACAACAAATAACCAGCAACCAAATCGGGGAATATAGCTCATTGGTAAACTAAGCTTTCTTTCTTTGTTTTATATTTCTCGCTTGGATCATATACTACAAGACTTGTACTCTAAGTTAATGAAATTAATATTTTTTTGCAGCAAATGATGAAAGTCGTCACTTTATACCAGGGATCTTACGCATAAATGATTTTTATAAATTACCTAACAACGAGAGGATTGAGATCTTTTTGGATAAACATGGCCGGTTATACACATATTCACACCATGTCTTGATGTCATTTTTTGGTAGACTTGCTAGAAATTGTGGTTTCTGTCCGTTGCATATCACAGCCTGGAATAGCAAGGATTTCATTCCATTTAAGAAAAAAATAATAGAATGTGTTCAGGTAACATTTGTGTAATTCATCTTGCTGCCATTTATTTATAATACTTCATTACTGTTTAGTTGTTATACTAAGACAACTATTGATCATATTTGTTGTATTTAGATGAAGTTTATCTACCCCCAAGGTTTTGCACATACAATTCTGAAAAAGGTTGGTGAGCTGTGGAAAAAACATAAAGGGAGCCTGAAGAGACACCATTTCCGTCCTGAGCTTAATTCATTGGAGGATACAATTAAAGGGAAGCCTGACTACATTGACAACACACAATGGACACTACTAGTCTCTAGATCGTTTGATGCTGAGTATCAGGTATTTTTTAAGTTGTAGTTTAGCAATTATTCTTACTCATTACTGGTGTTTATATGGAAGTTTTCAATTACCAATTGTTTCAGGCAATTTGCAAGAAAAATGCTGAAAATGGAAAAAAATACCATGCCACATACAATAGGGTGGAGAACATATGGTATATTAAGCAAAGAAATGGTAAGATGAGCATTTCATACATTTATAGACATCTTATATAAAGCTATTTATTGATAGTGGTTATGGTTTTGGTTGTTAAAAGAAGAAAAAGATGGGATAGAGCCCGATTGCATTGATCTTTTTGACACAACTAGACGAAAAAAAGATAGCTCATGTGTTCGTCAAGAACTCAAATAGAAAGTTGTAGTGAAAAGTATATATTAAAAAACTAAATTATTGTAGCTTTATTTGTTTCAATCTTTCAGTTATACCAAAATGTTTATATCCTTTTATTGTATTAAAGGAAGAAGCTAGGTCCTTGAAGTCTAATGGAGTTTCAGGTTCTAGTACATCATCTGATGACATTTTTAACAAAGTTCGGGGTCTTGAACATAGCGGACTTGTTCGGGGCATGGGATTCCAGGTGACACCGACTTCATATTTCAGACCCTCTCAATCTGGAGGTAGTAGTAATGCTAGCCAAGGATTTGCTATGCCCCATGGTCCTTCAATGGAACAATTCAACGAACTTGCCGGGATGGTTAAGGAGATCTATAGTCTTTTAAGTGAGGACATAACACGTAAACAGGGACAGGTATTGTACTCTTCATTGTTTTGTTTTATGCGTTGTGTTAGAAATCACATGAATATATTTGTCTTTGCATTTGTTGTTTGCTGCTATAATTTGGCTAGGTAAATAGCCTGAAAACAAGTAAAAACAAAAGTATGAACAATTGGATACTTATAGATTTTGGCATATTCCATCAGGCTTCTAAGGAATTAATTCATGCATAACATTTCTATGATTGACACCAAAACATAAACGCAATTTAATCTTCTGCTGGTACTAAATTTCCGTGCCTTCTAATTAATTCATGCATGACACTTTTATGATTCACACTTATACATGTTGAAAGATTCAAAAGATTCTCCTTGATTTTGTACGTTGTAAATAAGCAAGCGTTTGCAATCTTATTGTTCTCACACACACACATGCAACCTTTTCATATTAACAATATATATATGTTCTCTATGTTATAAACAGTTTACTGTTGCCAATGTCAGAAGTGGTGCTTGGAATGCGTGCTTCTGCTCTTCCCAATCAAGTGATGAGATAGGTATCGACGATGATGAGTTAGGAGATGAATAGATCTTAGGCATGGTAGATGATCGATAAGTCAAAGAATGTATAATTCTACTTTGCAATTGTTTGAATTAATGGATTAAGACCAATTATGTTCACAATATTTTATATCACTTTATGTAAGATGGAGGATTAATTTGGATGTTATATATGTTTGCACTTTTGTTATGATGTTCAAATGTGTATTATATTTGTCTTTTTTAGTTGGTGATAGCTAATACAAATATTATGGACGTAAAAATAATGACTATATATTATTGGGGAGAAAGGAAATATTCAAAAAAATAATTAAAAAAAAACCCATAACATTTGGAGCGGTTAACTGCGCCAAAACAACGCACTAAACTCTGTATTTTGGAGCGGGTAATCGTCCCTAACCATGATCCTCAGCTGTAACACTTTGGACCGGTTAATCCCTCCCAAATGGAATCAATGAGTCTCCCTAGGCCCAAACGTTTATGACCGGCTAAGTGGTCCAAAATGTTGGTTTTATGTTCGAAGTGGCTAAGAGGTCCAAAATTTCGGAACGGTTATAAAACCGTTCCCAATAATTTGGGAGCGAGTATGGCTGGAGCGGTTTCGCACAGCAGGGGGAAACCGGTTCTAATTTTTTCAAAGCAGTCAGAACCGGTTCTAAGTGACACTTAAAACCGGTCCTAACTGCTCCGTTTCTTGTAGTGCGATGCCGTCTCTCATTACTGTTCATGAACAGTAAATCTACGCACACACTTTTAATATACATAAAGAATTTGCTTGTGATATGACAATGTACTATTTATCACATTTTTTTCATTTTAGTGGTTATTTACTCAACGAAAAAGTATTTATGAAATATTTATTGAAAAGAAAAAATATTTTTTAAGTTTTCTTTTATTAGACCAAGTAAACGAAAGAAAATTATTTACATTTTAGTAAAAAATATTCATTTTTTTGTATACAAAATCAGTAGTATAAGATATAAGATTTAAGAAGTTACATATATAGTAGGGAAATGTTAACTTGTTCAGCACCAAGAGGCAACCAAACCCACAGGCATTATAGGAATATTGGAGGGAGAGAGGATCTAAAGGGATCTAATGTCCCTTTGTCACTCTAACTAAAGTGATAAGACAAAAAATATTTAATTGATTATTTGGTGGATAGATTATTAACTTTTAAATGGTATAAATTTAGATAAAAATCAAAAAAACTAAAAGGAATACATTAAGTAATGCATTATTTAGTCGAGAACAAACACATTAGTTGTTAGTACTACAATTACCCCTAAGCTTTGAAAATATACACTTCCCTCTACTTATTTTACATGATTTGGGAAAAAAATCTCAAATACTAATCCTTTTTTTAAATGGAATTTTAAAATTATCAGTTTTTTTCTCTTTTTAAATATAAAAATTATTTTTTAAATGACAAATAATTCTAAAAAAGGTTGGTTTACTAATGCATTTGTTTTTTGCAAAAAAATTGTAAACAAAATTCAGTTTGTTGGACGATGGCTACCATATAATTTAAGTTAGAATATTTTTCAAAATTTTTTTCTAGCCAGTGTAAAAAAGGAATAGAATGAAAGTGTATATCATCATACCTTAAGGATGTAGAGGTAATATCAATCAAGTTTCAAAATAACTTTGTTAACCCTAAAATTTATCATCATCCCTTTAAATGGGCCTTTGAAAAATATTTTGTAAGTGTTTCTTGACATTATTATGCCATTTTTGTACCTTATAAAATGTCACTTGATCATCAAAAAACAAAAGCCCTAGAGTTTTTATTGCATTTTGATTAATATTTGTCATTAGTATGTAAGAAGTGCCGCAGTTACCCTTGTTGGGTATATAAGATTAAAAGTACCTCGTTTTGTAAATAATCATATGTAACTACACTTGTTAGAGTAGAAACTCTAGTCAATTGATATCAACATTTGATTATTTCCTTAATCCTCCACCTACGTCAATTAAAATATTATATATAGTAAATGCATAAGTGTGATGTCAACCTTAGAAAGAGGGGTTGCGGCTGCTACATTGCCGTTAATTTTGGGTTGATGCCCAGTTTGTTTGTTCGGCCCATAAATTGTTTAGAACCGAAAAAATGGTAACATTACGTAATAGGCTCTCTATTTATGAATAATGTTATATTGTGTCCTCAAATTTTAAAATTGGTCATTCATTTTCATGCTGTCCCAATAAAAACAAAGGATTTTCTAAACTCTTAGCTTTTGCATTTCAGGCGCCTGAAATTGTATCATTTACAGTTAAGACCCTGGTTTTGCTTAAATCTCAAATCAAATTGGTTACCAACAATTTTGAAACATTTCAATTTTTTCATAACTTTTAAATTTATCATGGCTTAATTTTGATTTCATTATTTTTTATATAAACATAATCAGTCTAAAAATCTTGTATCTCCATTGGTCTACCTGCAATGAACTGCGGCATGATTGCTAGTGTACTCTCATACGACAAAAGGCAGTGAAATGAAATTGAGTAAATTGCGTATAGTCTCTAACCATTAATTATTATCTAATCTATTAATTGTTTGTTTTTGGTCTTAAACATACTAAAAAAATTTATTTTAGCCCTAAATTTATTAAAAAAATATTTTATTATGGTCCCCATTGCACGAAATATGTTAACTCAAAGAATTTATTTGGTATCAACATTTTAGATCATAATTTAAATTTCTAGGTAACTATTTTACTATAAATTTAATACATATAATAATTTTTTATAGTTAATATATAATTAAAATTATATATTTTTTTCTCTTTGTAAATTAAAATTATTTCATTATGAAAGAAAAAAACAACTAATTTAAATTATCTAACAAATGCAAAAAAAAAAAAAATTAAACAAATTAAATTTAATAGAAACGGGTTGCTGAATATTTAAATTAAATTTTAGAAATTTGTGTCGGACAGTGATTATGAGTTAATGGATTTCATTTAGTGGTGAAGAAACAAAATGAAACAATTTTAATAAATTTCGAATAAAAACATAACATTCAATAGGTTATGGACTAAAGCAAAATGATAATTAATGGTTAAGAACCACCCACATAATTTACTTATAAGAAATTTGAGGCTGGTTGGGTCTTAGCCCAATTAACATGTAGAGCACTATACCATATGTTAGGTCAGTGTTTGAATCCTGACTTGAGTAAAAAACAATTTCAAACAAAAATGATATCCTTAATTTAAAAATTGAAAATATAAAGAAAAAAATATACAGACAATGAAAAATAAATAAAAAATTAATCATAAGAAAAAAATAATTAAGAGATAATAAGTTGAGAGGAACAATATATATAAAAATTTATTGTATTACATTATTTGAAAATGACAAGCAATGAAATAATTTATATGATAAGGAGAAAACATAAATAAGAAGGATCAACAATAGGGATGTGTAGTCAACACAGGGTTTTGACTTATAGGTGTTGTGAAAGGTTTGAGTAACTAAGAGTTAAGGAGAAAACAGCCAGGGACTAATATAAGAGTTATGTCATGAAATATTCTTTGAACAAATAAAATATTTATAGTATTTAACGGCTAGTAGAAAAATTACCTACTAAGAAATGTTTATAACATATTTGACCACAAAAAAGTTTAGTAAAAAAATTACTCTATGCCTTATAGTTTAGTAGCAAATTTGTTTCATTTGCCTCTGTTAGTCCCTAAGCTTTAGAAATTCTCATTTTTTTCCCTGAGTTTTTTTGTAAAATTTTCATTTGCCCTTTTTTTAAGTTGCAAAGTTTCCTAAAACTTTGATAAAAATTTTAAAATAAATCATTGATGTTTAAACGTAAAAGTCTAGCCGTTACTTTTTTTATTTTGAAAAAATTAAAAAATAATAATAAATTATATCACATCTTAATCTCTCCACCAAATCAAACGCTTTAAAGACTTGGAATGAAGAGAGTAGCATTTTTTTTTATATTTATGTTTTTAACAATAATTTTTAGTATTTTACGGTAATCTTTAAATTATTGTTCCAATGATAATAATTTTATTGATTATATTTGTATAATGTTTAATTATTTATTATTTTCTGATACTCAATACATTTTGGAATCACAAAGCGACAATAAGTATGCAAATTAGTTTGCTTAAATTTGAATGATGCTGTATAATAATTAAAAAAAGTAATTGACGCACAAAATATTTTAAAAAAGACAAGCATTACGGCTGATGACGTAATTAGTTAAATTACTTTCGTTAGAATAATTAAGTAGCACCAACAAAGATCTTGGTGCATTAACTGTACTAATAATAAAAAAAGAAGACCAGGGCCAAGCGTAAAGTCACTTTTATGGGCATTCATTATTGAAGACCCAAACGTGCCTTTCTTTCGCACGTACCAGAAGGCAGAGACACAGATAAAAAAACACCGAAGACCAAGACCAAATCCAAAAGATTGTGCCCAAAATCTTTCAACTTCATTGCAAAGTAGTAATCTCATCGATATATAACATTAATTTCTAAGCCCCAAACATGCGCCAACAAGAAAATGGCTCCCCAGGTTTCTCTGCCTCCTAGCAGAAGCTGGTACAGCTTTTTCAAATACCGAGAAGACCGAGACACCCCCACGGAGACCAGGAACATCCTCCTCATCGTCGTCACCCTTATCGCTGCCGTCACCTTCTCCGCCGGTGTCAACCCTCCCGGCGGCGTCTGGCAGGACAACGACAATGGCCACCATGCCGGCAGAGCGATATACGCCTCCCAGAAGCAGGCTTACTACGTGTTCCTCATCTCCAACACCATCGCTCTCTCCACTTCCATACTAGTCATCATGTCCCTCACCGTTCGCTTCCCTTTCCACCTGGAGGTTTGGGTCGCTACCATCGCCATGCTCATCACTTACGGATCCGCCATCTTTGCCGTCTCACCAGCCGAGTTTGTTAGGTTCCGATACATCTTGTTAACGGCGGCCGTGCCGTTCGGTGTCCGGTTATCGATCCATGTGTTTAACAAGGTTACAAAAAGATATCCGGAGGAATAAGGCAAGGGCGGCAGCACTTAAGTAGTCTTACCAAAAATAATGTCGCTTAGTGGTTGTTACCCAGCACCAAATCAATTCTCTCCTTGGAATTTGTTTATTGGCCTGACACAAGAGGCCGTCATCTATTGGAGGTTCTTCTTGCTCTTTCGAAGAAATCATTGGTTGTCAAATCTGGTTGGTTGTCAAATTTGGTTTTTTGGGGTCTTTGAATTCTAGAGATTGGTCAATCAAATTTGCTAGATTAGTAGATGCTACTTCACTTGTTGAAAAATACTTCCTCTGTTTTAAGTTTTCTGTTCTATTTACCATTTTTTACTGTCCCAAGTTTTATGCTTTATTTCCTACTTTAGTAAGTTTTATTATGTATAATGACTATTTTGCCCTCTTCTCCTTTTACTTTTAAAAAGTAAAACAATCGATTCCCGACGCTTATCTCCCTCTCTTAGCTAATCTCATTTTCTCGGCTGATCTTTCTCTCGGCGGTAATCTACCTCGATCGACTGACAGCGGCAATTTTAGTGGAGGCGGAGGGAGGTGACAATTTGGATTATGGCGATTTGTGTTAAGGTGGAAGGAGTTGGCGATTTGGGTTGATGCGATTTGGGGTTGTCGTTGATTTGGGTTGACAGTGGTCGCGGTGATTTGGGTATTCTCTGAGGGGTGTCGATTTGGTAGAGGAGAAGAGATTCGGCTCTGATTTGTATCGCGGTTGAGGGCGGGATCAAGATGAGGTCGGGGATGGAGCCATAAAGCAACAGGGTGATTCGGAGGAGGTTGGGTAAGGGCGCGAAGGAGCGATGGAGCAACGGTGATTCAGAGGAGGTCGTGTAAGGATGCAAAGGAGTGACAGAGCAATAGGGTCGATTTGGGGATGGCGGAGATGGATTGATCGGAGGTGGAGTTGTTGAGAGAGACGAAGGGGAGGTTGATTCGACAGAGAGTAGAGTAGGCCAGGAAGGGAAGGGTAGTTTGGAAAGATAGGGAAAACAGTAGCTTTTCTTAATATGTGAGCTAAATACAAATGTAGTCAAAAATTTGGGATGGAGGAAGTATTAATTTGTAAAATTTTTGACAACTTGCAATGAAGAGAAAGCAAGGCAGCATATTAAGGTTCTCAACAGCCAAGTAAATCAAGATCAAATACCTCAAAACCTGGTTGTTTTAATTTTCAGCAAAAAAACTGCTCTACATGTAGCCATGAGCCATCCATCTTTTCTTGATAGCTAAGTAAAAGTGCTAATTGTTAGCTTAGGTGTCTTGTCATGTTTTTTTTTTTTAAAGCTACAAACAATAATAACCCAGCTGTGAATTAATGGTAGAAAGTCAAAAAGTGTGGCTGGTTAAGACAAATTCAATTAGTACTCTTCTCGGCAATAGGCGGCAAGATGGCTTATAAATAGCCACAAATTATTGACAAGTTGATTCACTCTCTTGAAAGTGTTTTTTCTCTTAAGGATCTCAGCCACTAAGCTATTTTCTTGGATTGGAGGCCATCTATGATCAACATGGATTGATTCTCTCATAGCAGAAGTACATTTTGGAGCTTTTAACTCAAAGCAACATGATTCAAGCTAAGCTAATGGCCACAGTCATGTCTTCCACCGAAAAACTATCCCAAACTATTGGTGAGTCATTATCTGATGCCACTCTCTACTGTAGCACTGTTGGAGTGCTTCAATACATAACTCTCACTCGTCCTGGCATTGCATATGTTGTCAACAAAGTGTGCCAAGTTATGCATGCTCCTACAATGGCTCATTGGACAATTGTTAAAAGAATTCTTCGTTACTTGCTATAGACAATTACTCTTGGCCTTTGTATTAATCGATCCTCAACAACTCTTCCTAGTGTCTTTTTGGATGTGGACTAGGCCGGGTATCTAGATGATCGATGGTCTACAAGCGGCTATGTAGTATTTCTTGGCTCCAACCTAGTATCCTGGAGCTCACAAAAACAAGCCACTGTTTCTTATTCCAACAATGAAACTAAATATCGTGCCCTTGACAATACAACTTCCAACTTGATTTGGACACAAACACTTCTTTCTAGGCTTGGTGTTCATTTATCACATCCTCTAGTCTTATGGTGTGATAATATAGGAGCAACATATCTCGCTGCTAACCTTGTTTTTCATGGTCACACCAAACACATTGGAGTATATTTTCACTTTGTCAAAGAAAAAGTTGCATGAAAGGATCTTGATGTTCGGTTTATCTCCACTAAGGATCAAGTAGCTAATATTCTCACCAAACCACTAAGGATCTTGATGTCGATTCCTTGCCTATGTTAGCCTCTAAACACATGTGTTTTTACCATTATTTTATGAGATTGTTCTTGTTGTGATTATCTTGTTGCACAAGTATAGTGCAACTCTATCTATAACTTGTTTATAAATGAAGTAAACACCTTAGGGAGCTTGTGTGCAGCAAATCACTTCTCCCAATTGTTATTTTTTTCACTTTTTACTGAAAAAAATAATACTATTTACGAAACAACATTTTTTATAAAGCGAACAATATATTATAGGAACAACATACTTATGTAAATGGAATAACACTTTTTAATGAAAAGAACAACTTTAGTATTGAATAATATTTCTTACAAAAAAAACAATATTAATTATGGAGTACCACTATTTATGGAAATACCACTAAAACCAGATACTATATACTTGAAGATCAAATAGACAAACTTTAGAACTTGGAAAAGTAACTAGGAAATAAAAAAAAAAGTGGTGGACAAAACCATCAAGTCTTTGGGGAAAAAGAACGTATGTACTAGGTCATATTGCTTCTCCACTCTATATTACATGAATCTGCAAGCCTAAAAGCCCATAAATATGATTAAGCCCAAAAATATGCAAGACTAAAAGTAGCAAACACCTGAAAAAGCCGACAATTCCTCAAGCCACAAATAGAGAAAGATGACAAAGAATCCATGATTTCTTTGCCGCCGATTCATTTTCCTGCATAGGTCGACCAGGAAAGTTTAGATTCTTAGATAATTGAAATCCATGAGCTCTCCAAGTTGAAATAAGAGAGGCGTACTTGAGAATTGCAGAGGACACTGTCGCCGTGCTTCTTGAGCGCGAAGAGCAGTAGTAGCCGATGAAGCCAGCAGAACAAGTGACAAGGACAAAGAAGCCGTTATGACGGTGCGGGGTGGAGGCGTATCGAATCTGCTTGTCCCATAAGGTGCCACCGAGGGAGGAGGTAAGGAAGCAAGTGGAGAGGAAAGAGTGGTAGTGGTGCGATGGATGGTGGTGAGAGTCGTCGCAGAGAGGGGCGGGTAGTTAAGAGTGATAAAGAGGATAAGGAAGAGGGCAAAGAGGAGGTTACGCGGAAGAGGAGCTCGGAGGAAGCGTTGATAATTACGTGATCATACCAAGTTTATCGAATCAAAAGAATAGCATAATTATCTTCTTCTTCAATTTCCTTAATTCATAAAACACAAGCAATGTGTTGTACGATTTTCTAAATTCTATTTGCTCATCTTTTTTAATTTTCTCATTTTTTTCAAATCCCTCGCCCTCTCCAAATCTTTTTGATCTTTGTCCGAAAGACATTCACACAAACCGATAGAATCATGGATGAATCAGCTACGCCGCGCGCGGTCGACTCATCGATGTATTGGAAGCTTGCCGATCTCCTCTGTTCCCCCCAAAGTCAAGACCTTGCGTATTCAGACAATACAAATCTGTATCTTTAGATCCTGATCTCTCTTCCCCTCTTCATATTTGAGATAAAGCTTGAGGAGTGACACGGAGTCTGCCAACGATGACAAAAAATGATCAGCAATGGAGATCGAAACATCTGCAGACGTCAACACCGTCATTTTTTTCCCTTGATGCTTTGTGTGACTTTCATTTTTGCCTTTTATGCTGACCCTAAACTATACTTTACCTCTATGTTATTTCAAAAAAATTTTAAAAGCCCTATAAAATTTTAAAAAATCAACACTCATCCTCCTACTATCTCTTTTGGAATTTGAAATTAATGGATTAATTACGTACACTTTAAGACCTCAAATTTTATTTCTCATTTAAATTTTCTCATTAGCATATAAATTACTTCATTGCTTGTTTTTTTTCTTCAAATGATATAATATATTTATATATATTTTTCCTTTTTTACTTATCCTTTTATTTTTTTTCTTATGATTCAATTTTTATTTAATTTTCATTGTTTGTATGTACTTTATTTTACATTTTTAATTTTTTAATTACCTATAATTAATAATGTCATGTTGATTTTTAAAATTGGTTGTTATTTTCTATCCCCTACATTTTTTTCCAAAACTAGTAACGATAACTATTAAAGTAAAAAAAATATATGATAAGGCTCATTTTATAATAATATGGAAACTTTAAAATTCATTTTGTTCAAGTTAAAGAAACATTTGGTCATTTTAGTGTAATTGTACTTTTATGTATTTATTGATTGATTAATTATTTTTTAAGAAACTCTCACTTGGAAAAATGTTTCTTGATTTCCTCAACTAAATCAGGGACTAACCTTTTGAGTAATAGTGACAGTTAGATGATGGAATACAAAAAATAGCCATGTCATTCATTGAATAACACCACATCTTTGCTTTTTTGTTTCGTTGTCGAGATAATGCAGCAGGTATAATGTTTTGTTTAGTGGCTATTTGATATAATAACAATCTCATTAAATTTACTCGATGCTTCCAAGTTTTGCTGATCAGAATGCCTTTCATTTCAAAGTTTTGCTTACTTTCAAAGTTCTGATTGTTGGCAAGATGGGATGAGGTGGAGGAACTGAGCACCGCAGCTAGCGACACTAAGGACAGGAAGGACTCTGACCCCCTAAAGAATGACTGCAAAGACAACCCAGTTATGGAAGGGCTATAGCCTAGCCTTTTATATCATACAAGCCTTTTGGCCATCGGATTAGATGGTGATAATGGAGGATAGATCGTGGATGATGTTGGTGCTTTTAAATGATAATGGGTTAATTAGATGGTTATTTTTGCTATTAGAAAGTAATGTAATTTTGATATATAGACTACAGTTTTTTTTATCACCCAATATAAGAACTGTTCTACCAAGTTGGATGCTGTGTTTATAAATCTTGATGACAATGTTCAGGGTCTATTGATGGGATCAAAATTTCCTCATAATTGGACCTTTTTAAAAAACAATTATATCTAGTAGCCATGTCTATAATTCAATCCAAATAAGAATTCACCTAGCATATGTAAAAGTGATATGAGGTTTTCAAGTAACAGGGATACTCTATTGGAATATTTTCCAAACTATGGCATTCCGACCTAATGTGAAACTTAAGACAAGGATATATGTCGATAAACAGAAGATATTAGTTGTTTGTTAGTTAGCAGAAGGGCTAAATTTATCACTAAACTATAAGGGTAAAGTAATTCTGCTACTAAATTTTTTTGTAAGTAATTTTGCCACTAATTTTTTCAAAAGGTGTAAATTTGCTATCAATATTTTGCATTAGAACCAAAACTATCACTCACTATTAAAATTGTTTAGGGTGAATTATATTTTTGTACTTGACGTTTACCTTGAATTACATTATACCCCTTTTGTTTCAGAAACCTCTTAAAAGGCCCCCAAAGTTTTAAAAAACCTATACTCATCCCCCTCCTGTCTCTTTTGGAATTTAAAATCAATGGATTAATTACACTTTCAGATCTCAACTTTTAGTTCTCATTTATGTTTTCTCCGTCACATATGTATTTTTCCTTTTTTAATTATTCTATTTTTTCTTATGGTTCATTTTTTTATTTAATTTTGATTGTTTATATATACTTTATTTTATATTTTCAATTATTTAATCACCTCTAGTTAATAATTTCATTTTAGTTTTTAAAATTGATTGTTACTTTATATCCCCTTTACTTTTTTCAACACTTGTAATGGTAACTATTAAAGCAAAAATCAAAGAAATGATAAGTCTCATTTTACAATAATATGGAAACTTTAAAATTCACTTATTCAACTTAATGGAACATTTGGTCATTTTAATATAATTTTAGTTTTATATATTTTTTGACTAATTAGTTATTTTTCTTTTTAAGAAACTTTAAATTAGAAAAATGTTTCTTGATTTCCTTAACCAACTCATGGACCAACCATTGGAGTAATGATGACAGCTAAAAGATAAAATACAACAAAGAGTAGTGTCATTCACTGAATAACATTAACTCTTGAGGAAGAATAAAGATAAAAGAAGACTTTTCAAAGGAATATAAATGCAAAAAGTTGGTGAGTCAACATCAAACATAAAGTCAAAGAATTATGACTGACAATAATCTGAGCACATAAAAAATTAGTAAATAATTGATAAAAATTTTATTGAATAAGATCTTACAAAATAATTAATTAATGAATAAGTATATAATACAAAAATTACAACAAAATTTCCAATTATATATTAATTGAAATGAAAGTGATTTTGAAGTTTTCATGATATTGTATATATAAGCCTCAACATCTTTTCAATTTTATATTTAATAGTTATCATAATAACCTTTGAAAAAAAATAAGGAGGACAATTGTAAAGTTTTTAAATAAAGAAAAAAATAAATAAACATAATCAACTTTTAAAATAAAAATGATATCCTTAATTAGAGATATTTTAAAACTTGAAAATATAAAGTTAAAAAATTGTGTAGATAATGAAAAATAAATAAGAACATAATCATACAAAAAATAACTGGGAGACAGTAAGTTGGAATTGACAATATATATAAAAATGTATTATATCATATTATTTGAAAAAGACAAGTAATGAAATAATTTATATGTTAAGGAGAAAACTTAAAATAAGAATTAGAGTTGGGGTCTCAAAGTATAATTAATCCATTGACTTTAATATTCAAAAGGGACTACAGTGGGTAGCTGTAGGTTTTTTAAAACCTCATAGGGCCTTTTAAGATGTTTCTGAAACAAGAGGAGGCAAAGTGCAATTTAGGGTAATTTCCAATGGGCAAATTATGATTCTCCCAATTCTTTAACGTGGCAAACATGAAAAAGAGTAAATTGTATAAATCATCCCTAGCCTTTAGTCATTGCTTTCTTTTAGTTCCTAAACTATTGACTGTTCTGTTTTGGTCCGAAACCTATTAAAATTGTTTTATTTTAGTCTCTCCTCAGATAAATTTCATTAACTCAAAATAATTGTTTGACAGAAAATTTTGAAATTTTAATTTAAATATTCGGTAACCGTCTTTCAATAAATTTAAATAGGTTAATATTTTTAACAGTAAATAGATAATTTAAATTAATATTTTTTTAATGAAATAAGTTCAATTTACAGAGAGAAAAAAAGTGATTTGAATTTTTCATTAACTGTAAAAAAATTATTATACAAATTAAATTTATTATAAGACAATTACTGAATAGTTTAACTTATGATCTAAAAAAATATTATCAGAAAAATACTTTGAGTTAACAAATTTCATCAAATTAGGACCAAAATGAAACATTTTCAATAGATTTAGGACTAAAATGAAACACTTTAATAAGTTTAGGACTAAAAGAGAACATTCAATAGGTTAGAGACTAAAAGGAAACAATGATTAAAGGTTAGGGACCAATCATGAAATTTACTCCATGGAAAAAAGAGAAAAAATGCATCCTTCAATTCCAAGTTTCTTTTACTTAGCATCCTAGATCCTAAGTTTCTGAATCTATTATTTCACCATTGTCTTTACTTCAGCAAACCCCCGTACCCTTTGCCACCCTTTGCCTTTTCCGTTACCGACATTACCCTAACTCTTTCATACATCTTAGCAACGCTCTTGGAAACACTCCTTAATTAGAACATACCCTGATCAAACAAGGTTCGATTACTGCAGGTAAGACTAAATCCAAAGACACTGCAGTTTTAAAATAAAGGATTGATGACAGCTACGAACGGAAGGTTGCTCGGCTACAATGAAGAATGTGAAAACAAGAAGGTTCAACAATGGGGGTGTGTGGTCATACACAGGGTTTTGGCTCATTCAAGCTTTGACTTATTCAGGTGTTGTGAAAGGTTTGGGTAGGTAGGAGTCAAGAAGATAATTTTTAGAGACTAGTTTAACAGTTATGTCAAGAAAATATTCTAAACAAACGAAATATTTCTTTTATCTAATGGACAATGGAAAAATTCTTACAAAAAAAATGTTAATGGTAAATTTGTATGCAAAAAAAAAAAAAAAAAGTTTAGTGGCAAAATTACTCTACCCAAATAATTTAGTGGCAAGTTTGGCCCATTTGCCTTTGTTAGTCCCGAACCTTTCAAAATTCTCATTTTCATCCCTAAGTTTTTTGTAAAGTTCTCATTTTTCCATTTTTTTTTTAAGTTGCAAAGTTGCCTACTACTTTGATAAAAATTTTGAATAATTCATTGATGTTTAAAAGTAATAGTTTAGTCTTTACTTTTTGATAATGGAAAAATTGAAAAAAAAAAGAGTAAAAAATTGTTCCTTATCTTAATTTTTTCATCAAATCAAATACTTTAAAGGTTTTGGAACGAAGAGATTAACATTCTTTTTATGTTTTTAACAATAATTTTCAGTAGTTTATTGTACTATTTAAATTATTGTTCCAATGATAATAATTTTGTTAATAATATTTGTATAAAATTTAAATATATGATATTTTTCAATACTTAATACAACTTGGAGTCATGAGGGAATGGTGGATATGCAAACTAATTTACTTAAATTTGAATGATGATGTATTATAAATATAAAAATAATTACTTATATTACGACGCACAAAATATTTTTAAAAAGACAACCATTTCGGTCGATGACGTAATTAATATACTTTAATGAGAATAATTAAGTAGCACCAACAATGATCTGGGTGCATGAACTGTACTAATAAAAAGAAAAAAGAACCAAGACCAAGCCTAAAGTCATTTTTATTGTAAATCTTTGCTACTTTTTCTGATGAAGCATCCATTGTAATCTGGTAGTATTAAAAACCCCTTTATAATGAGAAGAAGCACGTACACAGAAGACACGTACTGAGAGAACACGAGTACAAGACAAAGCAGGACCAGGACCAAGACCAAGACCAAGACCGAGTCCAGGTCTTTTAACTTCATTGCCAAGTAGTAATCTCATCGGTATAAAAGGCTAATTTCTAAGTCCCAAACATGCCCAACCAAGAAGAAAATGGCTTCTTCCGTATCTCTCCCTCCGAGCCGAAGCTGGTACAGTTTTTTCAAATACCGAGAAAACCGAGACACCACCACGCAGACCAGGGACATTCTCCTCATCTTCGTAACCCTTATTGCCACCGTCACCTTCACCGCCGGCGTCAACCCTCCCGGCAGCGTCTGGCAGGATAACGACAAAGGCCACCATGCCGGCAGAGCGATATACGCCTCGCAGAAGCAGCCTTACTATGTCTTCCTCAGCTTCAACAGCATCGCTCTCTCCACTTCAATACTCGTCATCATTTCCCTCACCGTTCGCTTCCCTTTCCACCTGGAGATTTGCGCCGCCACCATCGCCATGCTCGTCACTTACGGATCCGCCATCTTTGCCGTCTCGCCACCCGGGTCGGTCAGGTTCCGATACGTCCTGTTGGCGGCCTTCGTGCCGTTCGGTGTACGGCTAGCGATCCATGTGTTTAACAAGGTTACAAAAAGATATCCGGAGGAACAAGGCATTGGCAGGAGCACTTAAGTAGTGATAGCAATTGGATGGGTAGGATTAGATTTGTGTCAGGTCATTTATGTTTGAATTTAATCAGGTTTGCATGAATTTATGTTTAGATTTGGTCATTTAGGTTCGAATTGATTTCAGGTTAAGTTGATTTTGGGTTCATGTTGGGTTAAACATAGTTTATTTAGGTACATGTTCACTATAGGTCGAGTCAATTTCAATCTTAAATAAATTCAGTTAGGTTTCAAGTCAGATTCGGGTTGAAAGTGCAAAGATTGAAAAAGTTCAGGGACCAATGTTATAATTATTAGGGGTGACTGAAATAAAATTTTTAAAATTTAGGTACTTTATTGCACTATACTTAAAAATTTAGTGATGAATGTTGTAATTTTAACAATTGTCTATCAAAATCAGTAAACTTACTAAATATAAAAGTTACTTCTTTTGAAATAATCCAAATATGAGATTTACTAAATATAGAAGTCTCTTCCCTAAATATGGAAGTTTCTTACCAAAATATGGGACTTACAAAATATAGAAGCCCTAAAAAAATGGAAGTTACTAAATATGGATATCTCCTATTAAAATATGAAAATTACTAAATATGAACATCTGAAAGAAATTGAGCTACTAAATATGAAAGTCTTATTTCCAAATATGAGACTTACTAAATATGGAAGTATAAAAAAATTGACGTTACTAGTTATGGAATTCACCTTTTCTACATATGGGATATACTGAATATGAAAGCCCTAAAAAATGAAAGTTACTAAACATTGAAGCTCTCATATTTAAGACTTACTAAATATGAAAAACAATGAAAGAGAAAAGTTAAAGTTTATGGTGAAGGTTAAAACCGGGTTTTGTCAGGTTGAGTCATCAGGTCATTTTGGGTTTGGGTCAGGTCAGTCTCGGGTTTGGGTTATTTTGGGTTCTGGTCAGTTCAGGCTCGGGTCATTTTGTATTTAGGTATTTTGGATTTGGGTTTTCTTGGGTTTCCCTTCAATCGGGTCAGGTCAGTTTCGGGTTTGGGTTATTTCGAGTTCAAGTCAATTCAGGCTCGGGTCGTATTTCAGTATTTCAGCTTTGGGTCATTTGGATTCGGGTTTTCTCGGGTTTCCCTTCAATTGAGTTCATATTCAAGTTGGGTGGGTATAGTCGGGTTCAGGTTGTTGACTTTTTTTATCAAATCGGGTTTAGTTGGGCTTATGTTCGAGTAGGTTAGGCCAGATCATCAATGCAGATCAGATTTTGTCATCTCTACACTTAAGTAGTCTTACAAAACATAATGTCGCTTAGTTGTTGTTAGTTTACCCAACCACAAATCAATTCTCTTCTCTTTGGAATTTGTTCATTGGCCTCATAAAAGAGGTCATCATGTCATCTGTACGAGGTTCTTCCTGCCCTTTCAAAGAAATTAAGGCTTTGAATTGGGTCAAAGTCAAACCCTTGGTTGTTAAGTCTCGTTGGTAATATTGTGAATCGTTAATTTAGATTTAGTGTTTTGGGGGTCTTTTAATCCTAGGGATTAATGAATGAAATTGCTAGATTAGTAGGTGCTATTTGCTTGATTAGTAGATCTGGGTAGCCACCATTTCCATGCTCATCAATTACAGCTCAGCCATCTTCGCTATCTTGCTAGCTAAGTCAATTAGGTATTGATACGTCCTATTGACAGCTGTTGTGCTGTTCAGTGTCTGCCTAGCGATCCATGTGTTTAATATGGCTACAAAAAGACGTGCAGATCAATGAGGCAACGGTAGCAACACTTGAGTATTCTTACCAAAAATGATGTCCCTTGGTGGTTGTTACCCAACTTTAAATCAATTCTCTCCATGGAATTTGTTCATTGGCCTAACACAAGAGGCTATCATCCACAAGAAGTTCTTCCCTCTCTTTTAAAGAAATTAAGGCTCTATTTAGTTTTAGAAAAATTTTTGAAAAAAAAAAGAAAGGAAAATGTGTTTAGTTGACTAATTTTTATTTTTTGTTTTAAGAAAATAGTTTTCCATTTTTATTAAGAATTACAAAACATCTTTTTGGTTGTTTTCCATTTTTTAAAAGCTAAAAACATGGTTTTCATTTCATTAAAACTCTTGATCGAGTCTTGACACCTTTTTTTCTCGCTTAACCATAGCTTAAGCCATGGCGCCTTCAATCTAATTCTTCATTGCCGTATGATGCCTCGTCTTCACTTATTCCAATTTATTGATAGACCATAACACCCTTGCTTCATCATTATTTGATTTCCCGATTTGTTCATCTGATCTCTCTCCTTCTTTCAATCAATTTTTATCTATATCTAAGTTTGTGCATTTATTTCACTTATGCAGCCATTTGATAGTTTTGGTTTCAAATAGTAGCTTTGGGTGTGGCGAATGAATTCTATTTTAAACCTTATATGCATGTAACTTTTAGTGTTTAAGGTTAGCCTATAAAAATCAGTTTTCTTCATGAAAGTTAAAAGGCAAATTAGACACATTGGCATACCCTTTTAAGTTGGTTTTGCTACTATATTGCTCATATTTTTTAGAGTGCATGGTTGTGTCATATATGTGTGCTTGAGTTTGTAAGAAAGTCTTTCTGAATTGTGAATTAGGTTAGATGATTTTCTACATTGGATTAGTAATATGTTTGTCTTGGCTTTTTGTTGTAATGAATCTAATTTGTTGCTAAAAAGTAAGCCTAAATGCCTACTGGTCCCCTAAATTATGGTGACTCGTATAGTTAAGTCCCTAAATTATAAACTACATTAACTTGAACCCTGAACTTTTTGAAATTGGCCAATTTGGTCTATTAACTCCTCTATGCGTTAACCTAAGCGCATTTAAGCCAAAGGCCGTGAGGTGTTTAACAAAGTGGCACCAACTCCATTATAATTAACCATTACTTACTTCCCCAAAACTCTCAATCTTTCTCAATTTTTCCATGTCCTTTACAATGTCATTTTTTCCAGTTAGAGCAACAAGCCCAATTGAAACAGAGACTGTAATGCCTGGACAATCCAAAGTGATTAGGTCCCAGGTTAAATGAATTTGGAGCATAAGAATTTTTCCTTAATTGGGAATTTAGCTCAATTAAATTGAGAAGGCAATATGGCATGTGCATAATTGAGTGTTGAACATCTTAAAAATAAGCTTGGCTTAGGCCAAGAGAAATAGTAATGAAAATGGTGGTTTTCAAAGATGAGGGACTAAATTGAACAAAGGGATTTTTAGTGGTTGGGCTCAATTGCCCAAAATTAGAAAGTTGGAGGACTAAAGGGGGAATTATGCCATTTTAATGGCCTAGGATGCTTTAGCCAGCCATGCCCCTCCAATTCCCAATATTTTATGTCACCTTCCTCCAAATCCTATTATTTTAATCCACCTCCCATCCTTAGTCATCACCTTGGATTCTTTCTTCACCTATTTTTGACTTTTTCTACCAAACTTACCCAAAAATATTCCAATTAGTCTTCATTTCTTTTAATCTTGTCTCCCACTCATTTCAAACACATTATTAATTTCCTACTATTTTAATCCACCTCCCATCCTTAGTCAAGACTTTGGATTCTTTCTTCACCTACATGTCTCCTACTTTTGACTTTTTCTACCAATTTACACAAAAGTCTTTCAATTAGTCTTCCATCCATTAAATCTTGTCTCCCACTCTTCCAAGCACATTATACACTCATTTTCCTTCCCATATGGCTGGCCATCACCTTCCCACACATTAAAACATAATCAACCCATTCATTCAAAGCCATTTTGCTCTCAAACTCTCTCATTCTCTTTCAATTTTCTTCCATACCAAGTCTCACCATTCCAAACACATTTCCAACTCTTTTTCTCATCTAAATATTCGTTCATAGCTAGAAATAATCATTTCTCAAATTAAAACCAAGTATTCTTGGTTGAATTCAAGCTCTAAGACCATAAAGAGCAAGAATCAGGTGAAGAATTCAAAGAAAACCAAGGAGGAAAATTCGGCCATTTCCATTTCTTGGAGGTTTTAAACTCTACTCAAGGAACTCTTTGTGTGAATGAGTTCCTAAGTTCATTAGAGGCAAGAAATCAAAAAGAAGCTTGAAGAACATCAAGCATAAGAAATTGGCCTTACCTCTTCTGTGAGGTTCTGTAAGCGTACACCAAGTGTTCTTGGTATTTTGTGTTATTTGAGTTAATCACCAAGTGTTCTTGGTATCTTATGGTTACTAATAAAATTCGGCTCATCTTAGTTCTTATGCTAGAAAACAATTTCTAGAGTCAACAAGCAAGGAAAATGAAGGAAAATAAGCTTCTAAAGCTTTCGGTGTTGTGGGTAAGGATTCCTATACTCATTTTATTGCATGGCCTAGTTCCATGGATTTTTTGTGTGAGTATTCGGGCCCCTAGGTGATGGTCAAAGAACCATGTGATCCTAGGAGTGCTAAGAGGGCTTAAGTTATGTTATTGCTTCGGCAATTCTGTTTTGCTCATGAGCTAAGTTAAGTAAGCAAGCATTATGGGCAAGGAGTTAAGACGGCCACCTTAATTCCTATGCTAAGTGAGCTCTCCGAAAACATTAAGTATATGAAATTAATGAATTAAAACTTGAGGGATGCTTGCTGCCCTTCTGTGAACAAAGTGTTAAGTGGTGTGTGTTTGTGTGCTTCTTTGATTTGTTGTGCATGCTAACCCCCGATTATGATATTATTGTTATATGCATGTATCTTTGTGTTTTCTTTGTCTTTATGTTTTCTTTGCAGGAGTAAGGATTATTTTGCCATTACATTCTTGGCATATGTTAGGCCTTGGAGGCCATAAGTTAGGCATTGGATGCCACGAAATCCTTATTGAGTTTTATAACTCACCCGCCCTACTCTACTTTTGTAGGTAAAAGTTTGCTTGAAAGATCAAGCTAAGAGTCTTGAGTACTCTTTCTGTATTCTAAGGTTGGATTTGTGTATGGTATTGCTCAAAATATTCTAAGTATTCTAAGTATATAAGTTGCTTGTAAACAAGCTAAAAAAAAATGTGGACTTTTTGTGCAGGACTTGAAGTCTTAGAATTGTGGGAACAAGGTCTATTAAGGTGGAAATTTGTGTTCCATGGCTTTGTGGATTTATGGCTTGCTTTTAAGCATGCTTTTGTTGGTCTAACTTTAGTGACCAAATTGTGGACTTAGCTAAAATTTGGTCAAATTTGGCTTTGGGCTTGTATTATGGACTTGGACATTTTTGGGCATTTTATTGCTTGGTGGACTTACCAAGGCCCATGCATGAATTTATGGGTTATGTTTTCATGAAACTTGAAGCATGTTGAAATTGGGCTTAAATGTACGTTGTGGGCTTAAATAAGAACTCAGAAAATTTGATTTTATTCTTGGTTAAATTTGGGCCATATGCATATTAAGTACTAAAAGGCCCATAAGCCCATGTCTATGTTGAAAGCATGCAATGTTTGGCTATGTATGCTCACTTAGTAAAGAACATGCAAGTAAACTTAGAAAAACCATGAAATTGGATGCTTGTGTAAAGTTTGGCTAATAAGAAATTTAAGTGCACGTATGTGAATTAATACATGCCTAAGCATTAGTTGCATTTAAAGGCATTAAGTGATTATGTCCACTAGTGAACACCAAAACACATAAGCATGCAAAGCATATGCATGAAAATAAGTTTTTAAACTTAAGTTGGTGTTTTGGTTGCCATGCATATTCTTGGCTAAGCTTGGTAAAGACCATGAAAATGAACACATGAAATCCACATAGGTGCTAGCTTGTTTCTGAGAGCACTTCAACTTAACCTTAATTAAAGAACTTAACGAGCTAGTACCGATAAGTATCCTGGGGTTCGTGCCCATAAGTCTTAGTGAGTTTTAAAAGCCCCTTCTGTGTAATGAAAACTTCCGCTGCATGTTTTAAGTAATCAGGCCCAAATGGGCCAGGGGCAGTTTAGGGCACGACAGAGACAAAATTACATTAATTCAAAAATTTCACTACTTGTTTTATTTATGAGGGTCTGAGTGGAGTACCCATGAAGAAAAAGGTGATTGACGATGATGAGACCCAAGAAAAAGACATTGCTACTTGTTGGTGACATTAAAGAGCTTCTTTTTGCACAGTACACAACATCCGTGGACAAATTAGCGGCAGATTAATCTCATCAAAGCCCATTTAAAGAAAGATACAAACTGTTGAGATTTTCTAATAGGGTAATAAAAAATGGGTATCTTGCACTACTAGAAAAAGGTGATTTAGTGATGGCTGAATTAGTGATGGCTACAAACAATCGCTAAATAGTGATGGCAAACTGTCATTAAAAGTTCAACAACACTTTAGTGGAGGTTAATCATGGCTAACAGTCTAGCAAGATTTAGAGATAAAAAGTTGTCATTAAAAGTCCATAGTTTAGCAATTGCTAGTGGCTAGAAATAGTGACAATTAGCTGTTGTTATACGGATACAGTCTAGCGACAACTAGCCTTAAAGTTTGTTGTCAAACAAATCGATATGGATAAGATTCAAATTGAAGTGTTAGGGAAGATTTCTAGTAAGATTAGCGTGATAAATGTGAAGGATTTGAGCATAATCATGTTACCAAGGATGGTGAAATTGGTTGAAGGTGTTAACAAGGGTGGAAAGACAATGAGGTTTTGGAGGCAGGATAACCAAATATCAAAGAGCTAGCAAATAGCGAACGCAAGAAAATGAGGTGAAGGAGAGGGCAAGAGAAGTTGATGATGGAGACGTGGTAGTCAAATAGTGGTTTCGTTGGCAAATGGCTGGATGCAAGGGTTTCTGGCAGTGGGGATGTCAAAGGATTTCAGGGCTTTTTTCCATTTAGGGTCTAATGTAGAGTCAGAGGAGGAGAGTGTGGCAACATGGCAGATAAGAGAAAGAGAAGGCACCCTGGTGGTGGAGCAAGCCTCTACGTCATCCTTGATGGTGGTTTTTCTTTTATTTTACTGAAATGCAACTATGGTGGCACTCTATTAAATACCTCATGGCATTTGACTCACATGCAGTCACATGAACACATAACCGAGTTAAAGGACGAAACTAGTTGATTTCACAAAATTTAGGATTCGAGTTAGTGCAGTTCATAGTATAGGGATTTAACTGTCTGAGTCATTATAGTTCACGGGAGCACTAGGCATTTACACCTAAAAAGTACTTGTTTGCTACTCCTTACTACTTTGTTTGTTCTGCTTTCTTTAGCACCGTAAGATAAAAAGAACATCAATACATATCACAAATCTGGCAGCAAGCATTATAGCATGCTCTCCCAGGTATTCAACTTCACCACTATTACTAGAAAGCTTTATTACATGTCTACCTAAGTGCCACCCATAGATGAGAAAGAACGAGAACTTGAGAGTGAGTTTTTTTGTGGATGAGGCCAAAAATATGTTGCTAGTAATACTTTGGATGAACGATGTGCTTGAAAAAAAAATAAGATATGAGAAATTTAAAGTCTGCTTAGATATGTGATCATCTAGCTTGAATGCCAGAGCCAAACTGCTTGAGGCTAAAACTCAATAAAAAGACAAATCTGCTACTAGTCTTAAATTTTACCCATATTCTGATGATAATGTAATGGATCTTCTTGAAATTATAGAAGATGTCTCTTTTAACTTTTATAACATGGCATTTGCCCACTTTCATGACCCCATTTGGAGATGAATATTTATTAAAATGTTACCTTTAAGGTGAAAGGAGTGTCCCAAGATTTTAGAGTAAACAATGATTCAAAAAGAATTAGCTCGTGAATTTAGGAGATGAATATTTATTAAAATGTCACCTTTAAGGTGAAAGGAATGTCTCAAGAATTTATAGTAAACAATGATTCAAATAGAATTAGCTCGTGAATTTAGTTTTAAATACTTCAATGACTTCTAATCCTTTATTAGATAAACTATAAACATTCTAGTAGTTTGTATTAAGTACTTTACGGATTATTTATGGCATAATTCCCTATTTGACCCTTGTACTATAGTGATTCGGTCATTCGCTTCCTTGAATTTTTAGGCTTCATAATTGAGTCCTGAATTTTAATGACCAGGATACTTTGCGCCATTTACTTAAATTTTTTTCATTTAAAAAGGAAAAGAACACATAATTGCCACTTAAGTTTCCTAGTTTTTAGCTTTTGCACCCTAGTGTTTTGACTCCTCCCTTTTTAGTACTTCTTTTGTCCCATTTATTTTGCTCAATTTCAGATTATGCGTAGTTTTAGGCAATTAGATGTTTTCCACACATTTTCCAATTTTACTATTCCTAATCATCTTGTTTTATTGGCCTCGTCCATCGGTCCTTGCCCGTTCGTCCCTCAATTTGTTTGTCAATCTGTCCTCTCCCGTCCATTCATTCCTCTTTACCCTTTGTTCATTTCTTGATTCATCTTGTCCTCGTGTTTTCCATCACTCCTCACCTCCATACATTGCTCAATTCGTCGGCCTCAATTTGCTTTCATAAATTCTTCAGCGGCGATTCACTAACTTGCTTTGTCCTTGATTCACTAGCTTGCTCAGTCCTCGATTTGCCATCCTCCATCCTAATCAAGACTATCAATCACATTGAAAGCGAGGCTGTCAATCACACCGGAATTGAGGCTGTCAATTGTGCCAAAATCAAGATTGTCGATTGCGTTATAACCAAGACCATCAATCGCACTAGAATTGAGACCATCAACAGCTGTGGAATCGCGCCGAAATCTCATCGGTTTCTGGTTTTTACAGCTACAGGTTTAATTGCATTTTAAGTCCTAAAGTTATTGATTTGTACAATTAGAGGGCTAAAATTTTAAATTGTTCAATCATATGCGATTCTGTTACATAACTGGTAGAAAACATTTGAGTCATTATAGTACAAAAATTAAATAGGGAATTAGGCCATTATTTATCAATTAAAGTTGCTGGATTTTTTTCCTTTCAGTTTCATAAGTTTCATGTTATATGTTAATTTAGTTACACATTAATTGGTTATGTAGCTCTTAAGCCATATTTAGGTGCTATTAGTTCTACAATTGTTTGTTATGATTCTAATGGTTCTAGCTCAAATGATTCTTGGGATGATATAGATTCTTTGGGAGATATGATTTTTTTTTGTTCATATGTGTTAGAATTTGAAAGATCTCTCTTTCAAAGAATCCCTTACAGAATATCAATTTAAAGGGTATGACTTATGTCATAGAAGTCTTGCAAGGTTATCCAGCTAGATGTTTTGAGAATTTTTGCATGAGGTCTTGTGTATTCCTCAATTTATGTGATCGGCTCAAAAGTTTGAATCTATTAAAAGATGAAAAGATTGTATCTGTAAAAAAAGCTCTTGCCATCTATTTGTCAATTTTGCATAACATTGATAATCAAAGACATATTGTAAAGAGATTTCAACATTCAACAGCCATTATAAGCTATTGGTTTAATAATGTTTTAAGGGCTTTAGAAACTATACGGAATGATATAATCATACCTATATATGGAAGTGGTTTAATGCAACCAGAAGTTTGAAAGAATCAAAATTGGCACCCCCATTTCAAGGCATATGCATACTTTTTATGTTCATGTACATATGAGCAATAATTTTTAAATCTTCTAATCACCTTCTAATTTTTTGTTGCCATAGAATTGTATTGCTACACATGATGGCACTCATGTTGTTGCATCAACTCCCGTTGCCAAGCAAAATAATTTTCTTGGTAGAAAAAGTTCTAATATTGCACAAAATGTCTTAGTAGCATGTTCACATGACATTATGTTTACATTTGTGTATAAGGGATGGGAAGGCACTGGAAATGATTGTACTGTGGTTGTCAAATGAATGAAACTTGTCCTAGACAACTTTCTTTGGTTTCATACTTTATCAAGTTCAATTTTAAACAACTAGTTCTAGATTTATTTTGAATAATGATGCTTGATAGACACAACTCAACTAGATGCACAACAGCACCTATTATGTTTAGGTAAACTTTACTTGTCGTCTTTAAATTATATTTTGTGTTGCTTAATTATCCCGCAACTATCAAGTATTACATCAATCATCCGCAAACTATTTAATTATTGCCGTCTTATCCTGCTGTTTATCACACTGTTACGGACTGATGGAAAAGTGATACCACATTAGCAGCTACACAAGTTTTCAAAGCCACATAAGCAGCTATGTCATCTTTCATTTATCCTTAATTGATGTGAAGGATAGCAGTACGAGATAATAATAATTAAATAATTTGGGGATGATTGATGCAACACCTTATAGTTTTGGGACGATTATGCAACATGGGATATAGTTTAAGGATAATAGGTTGAGTTTGCCCATTATGTTTTAATTGGTTCTTTAGGAGGCTTTCATCTATAAAATAGAGTTTACATTAAGTTAAACCTCTTTACATTTTGTTTATGCAGATAGCTCTTATTTGCTGGATTCTAGTTTTTCAAATATTCCAGGATTTTTAGCTTTTTATAGAGGTGAAAGGTATCCCTTAAGATTTTCCATGGGACAACCAAATTTAAAGGAAAATAAGAGTTATTCAATCACTGACACTCTTTTTCCTGTAATATGGTGGAGAAAGCTTTTGGTGGATGGAGAGTAAGACTTTCGATTTAAAGAAAATACTCAACTGTCCACCTCGTACACAATGCTTAATTCTTATAGCTTGCTATGTACTACACAATTTTATTAGACAACAAGATAAAATAAATGAAAAATCTACTCAAGCCGAAAAGGAAAGGTTGATATTCGAGAATAAGAAGAAGGTTTAAGTGTTGAACATCAAATGGTTGAGGTTAATACGTCTCAAACAACCAATACAGCCAAAGTTAGATAAAATCATTGCATGTAGATGGAACGATTATTAGTAGAATTTGCTCATATAGGCATTGACTTTTAGTATATTTAGCTATATTTAATATCATGCTCTCTTGATATTGTACCAGAAAAAATCCTATACTCAGTTCGTTTTAACTTAAGTCAATTAACTCTAAAATGGTTTATTTTTAGTCTTACATTTTTTTTTACCTGAAATTAATTTTAATTAAAAGCCAATATTATGTATTTGCAATAATCCATTGAAAATACAATTTTTGTAATCTTAATAAATTTTTTATGAATTTTTCTAATTTAAGGCAGTAAAAAATAAAAATTAATAAAAATCTAAAAACACCATGAAAATTTACTTTCAAATAGATTATTGCATCTACATAATATTAACTTTCAAATGAAATTGATTTCAGGTATAAAAAATGTAAAAGTAAAAATAAGTCAGTTAATTTAAGTTAAAATGAATTGACTCCTAATCTTCCACTCATTGCTCCTATTCAATATTATGTTATATTGGATTGTATGTAATGAAAAATATATCTAACAATTTTATCATAGTTTTAAATGTGTTTCTTTTCTTTTATATGAATACTACATTTAAATAATGAAAGAATATAGAATCTTGTTTTGAGAAACAAAAAATTTTTCAATGAAACAAGTTTTCTAACTTTCCATTTCTAGAAAATAATTTTCTTGTAGAATAACTGAACATGTTTTCCAAAAATTATTTTAAAAAACTATACATAAAAAAAGGAAATTAAAAAATGAAAAGAAAAAGAAAAACTGTTTTTCCACATCCAATGCCACCAAAACTTTTTCTTCTCAAACAAACAATAACAGCCAAATGTTAATAAAGTTCTTGTACATTCATTTATTTAGTATAATAGTATATAGAAGCATTTATGATAGAGTCATGCAACATAAGAAATACACCAATAGTCTTTGGTCTTTATTTTGCATTATACATTTAACCATTAACCTTGAAATTTATAAATTTATTAATTAGTCTCAACCTTTAAAAAATACGTCATTTGTATTTTATTTTTTTTTGTTAGAAAATTGATGTAATATTCTTGTTTGCTGAAAAAAAGCTTTGTTTTACTCAAAAGACAATTTCCTAAAAAGAACAATGTTTTTATTTTGTTTCTTTGAACAATGTTTCGTGTATGAATTGAGCCATATGCTTTCCTAATATCCAACTTTAAAATTGCTTTATCTCCACATAGCTTAAGTTGTAGGAGAAGTAAACAACACGGAAAATCTTGTGGGTAATAATAATATTATTCTGAATAAGACATTTGAAGATAAAGGCATTTGAAAAGAAGAATATTACTCCTTACAGTGGTCCTTTATTTAAAAGGTTCTTTGGGCTATGCACTTTCCACACAAATGGGTTCACCTAATCGTGTAATGCGTAAAGACAATGTCCCATTTTGTACTTGTAAATGACTATAATATTGACTGATTTTCTCCTTTTATAAGAATTCGATAAAGGATCCTTTAGCTAATCATATTTTTATGTTGTGTGCGGAAGCCTTCTTTAGTCGGTTATAAAAGTTCCAATCTTCAAGTATCATATAGGGCCACATAGCTTGGAAATTAGTCATCTATTTTTTGCTAACGACTGCCTTATTTGCTCTCTTCTAACTATGAAAATAGTTCACACCCTGAATCAGACTCTACAATGTTTTGAGATTGCAGCAGACTAATACATTAATATTCATAAGTCAGAATGATCATTTAGTTGGAATGTTGCAGGATCCCTTTCCAATGACAACATTTAGATCCTTTCTTTTTAGGTTAATGACATCACCCCCTTGTACATGGGCTCTTATTCACCCAGGATCTTTCATGCTAATCTTCATTTTTATATCTTATGGATAAAGTTCATCGATAGTTAACTGATTAGAAAGGGAATCTCTTGAACCCTATAGAGCATATCACACTTATTCAGCCTACCTTATCTTTTGTTCTTATTTATGTCATGTTGCTTCTTAAAGTTTTAGTAACCATGTCTAATGATCTTTCCAAGCTTTTTATTCAGTTTTGGTGGTTGAGTGCCTATGACAAGTATGGAAATCATCTCCACCACCAAGGTCTTCTTCACTTCTCTAAAGGTCTCGGAAGACTTGAGATCAAGGATCTTCGGCTGTTTAATCAAATTATTCTTGCTAAATCTTTCTAGTAAGTTTTTATAGGGCCTAGTGATTCTTTGGTCTATCGAGTCCTTATGGCTAATTAAAGCCAATGGGAATTCAATTACTATTTGGAGAAGTCTCTTGCATGGCCAACCACCTCTTCATGATCATATTCAATGAAATATTGAAGATGGTTCCTAGTCAAAGTATGAGAGGATGCATGGATTCCAATTGTTTTACCTACCTATTTATGTACTCTTGGAAGGGATGTGTTCAAAGATCCTAGCCTCTGGGTTATAGACTTTAATGATTTCTAGGAGTGCAGATGGAAGCAGTCATTACTTCAAAATCAATTACCATTATAGAATATGCAACTTATTTTAACCACTAATCCTAATTTCGGTATGGATTCTCAGGATGCTATCTATTGGCTCAGAAATGCTTCGAGGTCATACTCTGTGACGCAAGGTTATAATTTGGTGTTGCAGAAATAGTCTTCATCTCTCTTGAACCCGCAGGCAATACCCTGAGTTGCTCATCACTTTCTGATTTGTTAACTATTCTTAAGTCTATACGGGCCTTTGGCATTCCTAAAAAATATAAATTTTTCCGTGAAAATACTTATCACAGGCTTCACCAACAAGGGCAAACCTTGCTACCCATGGGGGTCTAATGGATCTTTTCTACCCCTAATGCCATTCTTCCCCAAAGATGATGTTCTATCTTTTCTTGGAATGTGTGGGACCTCAAGATATCTAAGGCAATTATATTTTGCGCTTGTAGTCATCTACTTATTTTTCTTTTGACGCGTGGTTTGCTTCTCTCGTGAGTTAACTGAAGAACACCATCCAAATTAGCTTCGTTCCATTGTCTCCACCCTTTGGACCATCTAGATCGGCCCTAATAAGTGCGCTTTTTGACATGCTATCTTTCATGCCCCATTTTAATTGCTAGAAAAATGAACTCCTGCTTTAGATTTCTCTATCCAGGGATTTTCAACAAAAGTTTGCCTGTGGAACTTAAGGGCAAAGGTAAGGACCACCGCCCTCCATCAAAGCTGAAAATATTTTTAACGAATGGGGCATGCGCAATGCTCGAACGGCCTTAATGTAGCAGCTTGGGCTTGGTTAGGAGTCAACAACCCTCTAAAAAAATGGAAAGGCTTTCTTATTCCAGGATATGAATCAGCCTTAGAGGTAGAATTTCATGCTATTCATAAAGCTTTACTTTCCGTGTCCATTCATGGCCTAGCCTCAATAACGATTCTAACATATTGTTCACAGGCTCTCTAGGTACTTTTCAATGCTCCATCTCTCAGTAACTCTCTCACTGCTTCCCTCCGCCAGACTATGCACTTGTTGATTTCATTTCAACGTTGCTCTATGATTGTAGTTCTGAGGCAGAAAGTTACTCTCGTTCGTCAACTTTCTACTTATATGCTCTCTCAATCCTACTCTATGCTTTATTAATTTTGATTATAAAAAAAAATGGACATAGAATGTGATTTATAGTTTTTATTATGGACTAAAAAAAATACGTTTCTTCTTTATCCAATGGTAGAATACAAACAAACATATTTCATTTGGTTTGTACTCTACAATGGCATTCTCCTTTAAATTGCAATAGATGTTATATGATTTATATCCAACGAGTCTTATCCTTTATTGTGTAACGGATTTTGGCCCAGAATAGTTTGGCCCAACAACTTACAACTCCTATATATGGTCGCTCCTCAATTTGTTATACACTCAACGTTCTCCTTTTTTTTGTATGTTACTTGTTTTCTTGCACTTGTCTTTCCCTTTTTTTTTCTTGGCTACTTATCCTTCTAAGGATACAATATTTTTTTTTAGATAAAGAAAAACGTGGGTAGAGCTTGGTTTCATAATAATGTGGTATTCATAAAACAAAAATAAAAAATTAAGGGTTTTGTATATGAGGGCAGTGTGACCCAAGACCGTTACACCGACATTGCATGAAACATGTAAAGGAATGAGCAATCCCACAACTCAACTTAAAATCCATTGTATCTTGGATGATATTATTTTTATTTTAAATTGTTCTCTCATGTTCTTCTTTCCTTGTATCGATTTTTTTGTTAAGAGGTGTGGCAACGTCGGGTTTTCGGGAGTCGCCACCAATCAGTTTACCTAGGTCGATTGGTCACCTTAAATATTGGTCTGCGAGAGTTCGGGGGTTCGGGAGTACGGTTACGTTAAAACAACTTTGTTAAAACGCCCAAAAATTGGCACCTTAGTTGATTTTAATTTTGTTTCGCTTTGCTTTTAAATAAATTTCAGTTAATTTTCAATCTAGAATTTTTAACTGAATTAATCGGATGTGGATTTTTGGTAATTAATTTGTATAGAATTTTATACTTCCGAACCATGGACTCTGCCGAGTCATTTGGACACGGAAGATTTTTATTCCGAACCATGGACTCTGCCGAGTCATTTGGACACGGAATTTGGTGAAAATTTTAATCCATATCGTAAAAATATGGATTTTTATCTTTTTATTTAATTTATTTATTTTGAAAGTTTGATATTTTCCAAACCGTAGATCCTGCTAGATCATCCGGATATGGAAATTACTTTAATTAATTGTTAGTTATATAATTATTATTTTTATGGAATTTATTATTACTAATTTGTAAGTCTTTTGTTTTTTAGATTTATTAATAATCTAAAAAATTTATTTTTTTATTCTTTACATTTTCTTTTCTTTTCTTTCTTTTCTTTCTTTCTTTTCTTTCTTTTTGATTTTATCTTTCTTTTAGTTTTATTTTTCCTTTCTTTTCTTTCTTTTCTTTTCTTTTCTTTTTCTTTTCTTTCTTTTCTTTTCTTTTCTTTTTCTTTTCTTTCTTTTCTTTATTTCTTTTCTTTTTTTATCTTTTCTTTTTCTTTTCTTTCTTTTCTTTCTTTCTTTTCTTTTTTTTATGTTTTTCTTATCTTTCTTATCTTTTTCTTATCTTTCTTTTAGTTTTTTTTAGTGAAAGTTATTTATTATTTAAATAATTATTCAATTTATAAAAGAAAAATAAAAATAATTGGCTTTTTAAAAAATTATTTTTATTAGGCTTAAAAAATAATCTTCTTTTAATTTTCATTTATTTATTTAAGTAAGGGTAAAGGTGAATTAAATAAAAAAAAATTATATAAAGGAAAATTAATAATAATAAAGTGGGGCTTTTTGGCCATCCACTTTAAAAATAAATAATAATAAAGGTTAGCAAAGTTAATTAAATTAATTAACAACAATAATAAAAATTAGCCAAGTTTAATTAAATTAATTGATTAACAACAATAATAAAAAGTTAGTCAAGTTAATTAAATTAATTGATTAACAACAATAATAAAAAGTTAGTCAAGTTAATTAAATTAATTAATTAACAACAATAATAAAAAGTTAGTCAAGTTAATTAAATTAATTAATTAACAACAATAATAAAAAGTTGGTCAAGTTAATTAAATTAATTAATTAACAACAATAAAAGTTAGCCAAGTTAATTAAATTAATTAATTAACAACAATAAAAGTTAGCCAAGTTAATTAATTAATTAATTAACAACAATAAAAGTTAGCCAAGTTAATTAATTAATTAACAAAAATAATAAAAAGTTAGACAAGTTAATTAAATTAATTAACAACAATAATAAAAAGTTAGCCAAGTTAATTAAATTAATTAATTAACAACAATAATAAAAAGTTAATTAATTGTTAACAACAATTATAAAAGTTAGTAATAATGCAAAAATTAAAAGGTTAGTAACAATAATAGTATTAAAAGTTAGTTGTTAGTAAGTTAATAACAACAATAAAAAAAGGGGTTAGTAATAAACAAATAATAAACAAACAAGTAAAAATTAAAAGGGTTAGTAATTAATTCTGCAAGAACAAAATAAAAGGTTAGTGACCAAAGTGAAAGAAAATTGAAAAGATGAAGGATTAAATGAGAGTTGTACCCTTAAAAACTGAATTTGAAATTCTGGAAACGTGAAGAACAGGACGCACGCGCGCGGGGGGAGAGAAAAAAAAGAAAAAAAAAAAAAAAAAGGGTCAGAGAAGGTTTAGGTTTTCTGGAGAGGAAGAGAAGAGGGCCAGGGACCTAGGCTATAATTTTTTCTTTTTTCAAAACGGAGCTCTAAGCTTCATTTCTATTTTTTTTCTGTGTTCAGCACAAAATTTGGGGGGCTATTTATAGAGGAAGTTTAGCTGAACTGTTGATGGATAAATTAATAAAAAATTTCAAACTTATCTCTTAAATTGGTAAAATGACAATTTTAGTCCTTTACGTCTCTCAGCCTCAGGATAAGTTCCTGAAGCTTCTGATTTTGACAATTTTGTCGTTTTCTGTCAATTTGAGCCAAAAACGTCGGCAGGCTCAAAATTTTATGTGACAAACTACCAAATGCTCCTGGAACTTTTAGAATTTGTCAATTTTTTCCGAAACTTCTCAATTTTGTCATTTTTACCTCAAACTTTTAATTTTTTGTCATTTTTTCATGAAATTTTATTTTATTTCAAACATACACATATTCACACATATATCATTTTAAATCAAATTTTCACAAAACAAAAATATATTTTAAACTAATTAAATTTTTTTAATAATAATAGTAATATATATATTTTTTTTAATTAATTTTTTTTAATAAAATTTTTTTCAAAATTTTAAAACACCCGGACGAAATTGGGTGTCAACAGCTGCCCCCCTTTGCATGCTTCATGGGACATGATGTATGCAAAGTCGTTACCAAATTTCGTCCGGCTTAGGTAGGCATTGAGAATGTTCTCGCCGCCCAAACAGTAAGGTTTAAGGAAAGGTCCTTAAAACCTCTAACGATAGGAAAGCTCCTATTGTTGTAAGATGGACTGATTGATTGATTATTTGTTTGAGGTTAAGGAAAGGTCCTTAGAACCTCTAACGATAGGAAAGCTCCTATCGTTGTAAGATGGACTGATGGATTGATTGTTTGTTTTAGGTTAAGGAAATGTCCTTAGAACCTCTAACGATAGGAAAGCTCCTATCGTTGTAAGATGGACTGATTGATTGATTATTTGTTTTCGAGGCAAAGGTTCCATCCTTAAAACCTTGGATTGATTGATTGATTTCGAAGCAAAGGTTCCATCCTTAAAACCTCGAATTGATTGATTGATTTCGAGGCAAAGGTTCTATCCTTAAAACCTTGAATTGATTGATTGATCTCGAGGCAAAGATTTCATCCTTAAAACCTCAGATTGATTGATTGATTTCGAGGCAAAGGTTCCATCCTTAAAACCTCAGATTGATTGGTTGATTTCGAGGCAAAGGTTCCATCCTTAAAACCTCGGTTTAATTGATTGATTTCGAGGCAAAGGTTCCATCCTTAAAACCTCGGATTGATTGATTGATGTCGAGGTAAAGGTTCCATCCTTAAAACCTCGAATTGATTGATTGATCTCGAGGCAAAGGTTCCATCCTTAAAACCTCGGATTGATTGATTGATTTCGAGGCAAAGGTTCCATCCTTAAAACCTCGGATTGATTGATTGATCTTGAGGCAAAGGTTCCATCCTTAAAACCCCGGATTGATTGATTGATGTCGAGGTAAAGGTTCCATCCGTAAAACCTCGAATTGATTGATTGATCTCGAGGCAAAGGTTCCATCCTTAAAACCTCGGATTGATAATTGATCTCGAGGCAAAGGTTCCATCCTTAAAACCCCGAATTGATTGATTGATCTCGAGGCAAAGGTTTTATCCTTAAAACCCCGGATTGATTAATTGATGTCGAGGCAAAGGTTCCATCCTTAAAACCTCGACGATTGATCGAGTTCGAGGCAAAGGTTCCATCCTTAAAACCTCGGATTGATAATTGATTTCGAGGCAAAGGTTCCATCCTTAAAACCTTGAATTGATTGATTGATGTCGAGGTAAAGGTTCCATCCTTAAAACCCCGGATTGATTAATTGATGTCGAGGCAAAGGTTCCATCCTTAAAACCTCGGATTGATAATTGATTGTTTTCGAGGCAAAGGTTCCATCCTTAAAACCTCGGATTGATAATTGATCTCGAGGCAAAGGTTCCATCCTTAAAACCCCGGATTGATTGATTGATCTTGAGGCAAAGGTTCCATCATTAAAACCTCGAATTGATTGATTGATTTCGAGGCAAAAGTTCCATCCTTAAAACCTTGAATTGATTGATTGATCTCGAGGCAAAGATTTCGTCCTTAAAACCTCAGATTGATTGATTGATTTCGAGGCAAAGGTTCCATCCTTAAAACCTCAGATTGATTGGTTGATTTCGAGGCAAAGGTTCCATCCTTAAAACCTCGGATTGATTGATTGAGGTCGAGGTAAAGGTTCCATCCTTAAAGCCTCGAATTGATTGATTGATGTCGAGACAAAGGTTCCATCCTTAAAACCTCGGATTGATTGATTGATTTCGAGGTAAAGGTTCCATCCTTAAAACCTCGAATTGATTGATTGTTTTCGAGGCAAAGGTTCCATCCTTAAAACCTCGGATTGATAATTGATCTCGAGGCAAAGGTTCCATCCTTAAAACCCCGGATTGATTGATTGATCTCGAGGCAAAGGTTCCATCCTTAAAACCCCGATGATGAAAATTGGTTGTTTTCGAGGCAAAGGTTCCATCCTTAAAACCTCGGATTGATAATTGATCTCGAGGCAAAGGTTCCATCCTTAAAACCCCGGATTGATTGATTGATGTCGAGGCAAAGATTTCATCCTTAAAACCTCGACGATGAAAATTGATTATTTTCGAGGCAAAGGTTCCATCCTTAAAACCCCGATGATGAAAATTGATTTTGAGGCTAAGGAGCTTTCCTTAGGACCTCGAGCGAAATTTATATGAAAGCAATTGAAATTGGAATAATTTTCTTCGAAAGTGTGAATTTTCATAATAGGTGAGTGCAAAAATTTAAACTTCGATAAGATGAGTGAATCTTGATGATGACAATAACACTGACAAATTATGTAAAGGGAACGGATGTTTGGAATCAATATTCAAGGTTCATCTAATATTTTCTTCAGTAAATATAGATTCCCTTGTGAGATATGTCATCCGAATAAGGTTAAAGCTTAACTACCCCAAAATGTTATGCCTAGTAGACCTAATAGGATGCGTCTCAAGAGTAACAAAAATTACTCTTTACTCAGCCATTCCAACCTAAAGGCATTGTCCTATGGTTTTAATATCAGCTTGGACGAAACTATATTATATAAAAAAAAGAAATTTCCTGAAAAGAAAAACTGAAACGCGAAAGAAAATGCTGATAATAAAACTAAAGGACAAGAAAAACGGATCAGATCGCTTCTTCTTCCACAATGCTTCAACAGGCTGGGTAAAGGACAATTATGGGAGGGAACTGGTTGGGAAAGACTGTCGTGCCCAGTCTATTTGGATCATTGCTGGATCTGGTTCAGGAACAAAAGCTTGTATTTTATCTAGCAATTCTTCAGCAGTTGTTGCGGATATTATGATTCGTCGTGCCACCTCAGGGATAAACTTCTGCTTCACAGCACGATTCATAAAAGATAATAGACCTGCGAAGAAATAGTTAACATTTAACAGCCCAATGGGTTTTTGATGCAAATTAAGTTGGGCCATGGAAGCGATTTGGAAGACTTCTCCTAATGTGCCAAAGCCACCTGGTAGAGCGATAAAAGCATCAGCATTAAAAAGCATTTGTAACAAACGCTCTTGCAGATTTTTAACCACTAGCTCTTCTCCAATTGTGCCCCCAGAAACCGATTTCAGAGATGCAGGGATAATACCCAGAACTTGGCTTCCTCCTAAAGATGCTGCTGATGCTACAGCTCCCATTAATCCGACATTACCTCCTCCATAAACTAAGTGTATTTTTCGCTCAGCTAATACACTACCCAAATGGTTGGCTGCCTTTAAGTACTCTTCATCTTCTCCAGGAAAAGCTCCAGAAAATACACAAATACTTCGGGATTTACGAGTGGAGGTTTTCTCCATTCCTATCCTTACCCATGTGAGAAAAGAAGAAAAGAGGATATATTTATAGAGATGAAAAGATAAAGTAATAATTTTATTTTCAAGAATGGATACATTATTGCCAGCTATTCACAGTAGTCACAAGTATGACTCTGGTCAGGTATGGGTACACTATCGTTAAAAGAGGAGGAAAATTTCAAAAGCAACTAGCATACACAGTAGTCACTACTGTAGCTTACGTCAGGAGTAGGTACGTGATTGTTGAAAGAGAAGGAAAATTTCAAAAGTAGCTGCTATATATAGTAGTCATAACTGTATCTCATGTCAGGAGTGGGTACATTATTGGGAGGATAATTTCAAAAGCGACAGCTAGCATGTACAGTAATCGTGACTTTGGTTCACGTCAGGAGTGAATACATTATTACCAAAAGGGGAGGAAAATTTCAAAAGCGACAGCTAGCACGTACAGTAATCGTGACTTTGATCCTCGTCTTCCACTGGCTTTGCGTCCAGTAATGGCTTTAATGCTTTCTATGAATCGGTGATTTGCATCTCATCTAGCTTTCTCACAAACTGGCAAACAGGGTCGTTTAGGGTCAGATTCCCAAGACTGTAACGATCTCGTTCTTTTTGGAAAATTATCCATAATCCAACAACCTCAAATTGCACTATTCCGCAAGAATGCGCTTCAAGAACCTCTCGAATATCTTCCAGAGATTCCTTACACAAGCCATTCTTGATGAATTTTATTCTATCATTACGATTTCTGGTGATCACTCCTGGAGAACGACATTTATTGCCGCAAATCCACCATCCACAATTATGACAAACGCCTAGCCTCTTTGCTCTTCTTTTTTTGGCATAAGCGCTTTTACCAAAGCCGGGCATACGGGGAAAGAACGCTTCGGGAATTTCACCAGCTGAACGAACCTTAGCTTCAATTAGCCACCGCACATTATCAGGAATGCCTTTGTGCATAAATACTCTGAATCGTTCACATCTAGCTTGATAAATCTTTTTAAGAACATTTATTGGGAAGGAAGGAAAATACTTTCGTAGGGCGGAAAGAGAAGACTCCATTGATGAAGGAGGCAAAGAAAGAAATTAGTGATTGTAGGAAACGAAAATAACTAACACATATTTATAGTGATGAAAGGGATAATGCGTTAATTACACTTACAGAAGCAAGTACATTATTGTCAAAAGAAAAGACAAATGACAGCTTATATGTACAGCAATCATGACTGTGGCTCTCATCTTCCACTGATTTATATCTAGTAATGGCTTCAATGCCTTCTATGAGTCAAGGGCTTGCTTCCCATCCAGTTTTCTTACAAGCTGGCAGACAGGGTCGTTTACAGTCACATTCCCAAGACTGTAACGGTCTCGTTCTTTATGGTAAGTCCTCCACAATTTGACAATTTGACCTTGCACTTTTCCACAAGAATGCGTTTCAAGAGTCTCTCGGATATCTTCCAGAGATTCCTTACGCAGGCCATTCTTAATGAATTTTCTTTTATCTTCACGATTTATGGAGATGTATCCTAAAGAGCGACATTTAGTAATACAATTCCATCGCCCACATTTATAACACACGCCTAGTCTCTTTGCTCTTCGCCTTTTGGCATAACGGCTTTTACCTAAACCGGGCATGCGGGGCATAAATGCATCTGGAACTTCACCTGCCAAACGGACCTTAGCTTCAATTATCCACTGCACATTATCGGGAATGCCTTTGCGTGTAAAAACTCTGATTCTTTCACATCTAGCAAGGTAGATCTTTTTAAGGACTTTTATTGGAAGAGAAGGAAAGTATTTTCGTAGGGTAGAAAGAGTAGAATCCATTGATGAGAGAAGAATTTGAAAGATGATGGAAAGGAATTAGTTATTGAAGGAAACTTAGATAACCGACTGGAAGAACATGCATTTATAGCGATGAAATGGATAACGTGTCGATTACACTTACGGGAGCAAATTAAAAGAAAAATGGAAAATTTTAAATATGATAAATTGTATGTACAGTGATTGTGACTGTGGCTCACATCTTCCACTGGTTTTACGTCCAGTAACGGGATTAATGGCTTCTATGAGTCGAGGATTTGCTTCCCATCCAGTTTTCTTACAAGCTGACAAATAGGGTCGTTTAACGTCAGATTCCCGGGACTGTATCGTTCTCGTTCTTCATGAAAAATGCTCCATAAATCGAGAAGTTCACGTTGCACGGATCCACAAGAATGCGTCTCAAGAGTCAATTGGATATCATCCAATGAGTCCTTACTCAGGCCATTCTTAATGAATCGTATTTTATCTTCTCGATTATCAGAGATCATCCCAAAAGAACGACCTTTAGTATTACAGGTCCAGCGTCCGCATTTATGACAGACGCCTAGTCTCCTCGCTCTTCGCTTTTTGGCATAAGAGCTTTTGCCTACACCAGGCATGTGAGACACAAATGCCTCTGGGATTTCACCTGCCAGACGAACCTTAGCTTCAACTAACCACCGCACATCTTCAGGGATTCCTTTATGCATCAGAGCTCTTAATCGTTCACAGCGAACTTGGTAGATCTTTTTGAGGATGTTCATTGGGAGAGAAGGAAAATATTTTCGCAAGGCAGAAAAAGTAGGATCCATTTTCTAGGAGAAAGTAAAAGAAAGGAGGGAGGAAATGATCAGTTATTATGGGCAACTGAGAGAACCGACTTGAGAGTCACGGAGTACCGTATCCGCCGCTTAACCGGAAAAGTGAATCCTACTTTATTTTGATGTGATAGATATTCCATCCAGCTGACGTCGATTCAGTCCTTGATTATTGAATCCATTGTCCGCTTTTGACGAATTTTCAACGACAATATTTTTTGATGTCTGCCTTATCTTTAACTATCTCTTATCTTGGATGCTGCTAAGCTGGCATCAATCCTATCCTTCCAGGTGTAGCCTCGATTATTGAATCAATTGCCAGGCTTTTGACAATATTCTCTACTTTATATTTTTTGATATCTGCCTTATCCTTGGCTATAGCTATCTCTTATCTTGGATACTACTAGCTGACGTCAATCCTGTCCTTCCAGGTGTAGTCTCGATTATTGAATCAGTAGCCAAGCTTTTGACAATATTGTCTACTTTATCCTTGAATTCTTGATGCCGGTTGGTCCCGCATATTAGCTGTGTATCCAGTGATAGATTGGTAAGAGCTGATGTCATTGAGATCTCAGCTTATATTGCTGTAACTGTGCTATGAATGTGATTCCCGTTTGGTCCTTGTTATGTAAAGGCTATGTATGCATGATATGAAATGCATAAATGCAGAGCATGTGTAACTAATGGCTTTTTTTTTTTTATGGATCTAGTTCTTTATGTCTTTGTTTTACTGGATCCTCTTTGTGATGGCCTTCTTGGACTATCATTGAATCTCTTTATGCTTTCCAGCTTTTGTTCGCTGCCTCAAAAGCCCAACTCTTTTCAAAATCCTCTTTCTTTGACTTGTTCTTTGAATTTTGGCCTCAATTTCTTTAAAGTTGGCCCGCCTCATAATTTATATCTCTTTCGGGTACTCATCCATTGTCATGGATTTGATACCATCAAAGGCTTTACTTTCAATGTCTGCTTTACCCCTTTTCTTGTGACCGTGCCGACACTTGTTTACCCCCATGTTACAGTCCGAATGATTGCTCTTCCTTAGACTCAGGTTCTGATCCATAAGACTTGCCCCCTTGTCTATTGAGCTTCTTTCTTGGCAGTACTTTTCTTGCGCTTAGTAGAGACTACTTTGCCCCCTTGATTATGGTGTTTATGTGGAAAGAGATATCATCTCGCCTTTGATTTAACAGAAGGTTGAGGATTTCTAGACCTTTGTGATGGCACTTGATCGTAAATTTCTCTTACAAGAACCACATCTTATTAAAGAAAGACTCAAGCTATCTCCTTACTTTTAAGTTTACATACATTAATGAATAATGGTTTGGCCTTAAAGAAAAACTTTCATCAATTTTCAAAGCTTGACAAAGTAATTTACGGTCTTTGTTTTCAATTAAAATATCCTGCCATTCTTCCCTTTCCAACTCGAAGACATAAACTGTGCAAGGCAATAAGGTAGGAACATGATTCACAATAATAGCCTTTTAACTGAATGAGGATGATATCGAGAGGTAAATGTTAGGTGTGAGGAAAGTTAAGTTTGAATGTTTTTTTTTTGTGGCAGTCTTTTAGCTGAATGAGAATAATATTAAGAGGTAAATATTAGGTCTGAGTAAAGTTAAGTTTGAGTGGTGTGAAAGAAGGGTATTTTAATACTACTCGTGAGCAGTATTAAATAAGGTAGAAACAAGTTTCACAATGATAGTCTTTTAGCTGAATGAGGATGATAAGTCTGAGGAAAGTTAAGTTTAAGTGGTTTGAAAGAAGGGTCTTTTAATACTACTCGTGAGCAAATTTGATTATGATGAAAAACTCAATAGTGATGACCTCAAACTTGCCACTCTTTCCAGAAAGTTAAACCTCATCTGTTGCCCCCCAACTATCGTGGTCTTTATGTATGCTTGGCTTGAAAGTTGCTTTTGTGTTCTAAACCGCCTTTGCAGGTTTTCAGTCTAGAATCCATAGCTCACTTTTTTTCTTTCTTTTTTTTTTTTCTAGTTTGAGCCCTTTTCCTCTTTTTTTTTTTGTTTTTTTTGTTTTTTTGTGTGAGCTATGGTGATAACATACTTGATAACTCTCTTGAAGTGAGATGACTCAAGTGGCCTTGCTTGCTCGTGCTTGTTCTCAGTTCTTTTTGGTTTTGAATTTTCCCTTGTTGGCTTTTTGGTGGAAGGGATGAACTTTTTCCTTTTCGGAGTTTTTGTTACAGAGAACCGAGATCATAGCCTTCTTGAAATGAGATGATTCAAGTGGCCTTACTTGCTTGTGTTTGCTCTCAGTCTCTCTTTTTTTGGTTTTGAATTTTCCCTTGTTGGCTTTTTGATGGAAGGGATGAACTTTTTCCCTTTTTTTTTTTTTGGAGTTTGTGTTATGGAGAGCCGAGATCATAGCCTTCTTGAAGTGAGATGACTCAAGTGGCTTTATTTTCTTCTCAGTCTCTTTTTTTTTTGGATTTTTTTCTTGTTTGGATTTTCTCTTTAATGGCTTTTGATGGAAGGGAGGAATTTCTTTCCTTTGTTGGAATTTGTGTTGTGGAAAACTGAGAATTTTTTTTGTATTGAGCATTTGTGAGAATTGGGAGGCCACTGAAGTCATTTAATATGAGAGCTAGCTTCTTTGGAAGTTAATCCCGGACTCCTTGCAAGGATATTGATAACCACTGTGAATTCTTTTTGAGGGTTGAGGTGCAACATATGAAATCCTTCTTACTAGATTTGGCAGCACTTTCAAGATCATTACTATCAAATTTTCCTTAACTTTTTATTTTCACCCACGAGTAGTATCATTTAGAAAGCAAAGTATGATAGCAATAATGGATAGTATAATGGAAAGGAGTGAGAGATGGATGTAAAAACAGAATTTTTGGTAAGAAGTGATAGAATGTGTAGGTGTAATAATTGAATTTTTGGTAAAAATTGGTACAATATGTAGATGTAATAATGGAATTAAAAAGTGGTATAATGTACACGTAACATCTTTTTGTTAGAGAACAAAAAGAATTACCAGTTGTCAAAAAGTAAAGTGTGATGGCAATAATAGATAGTATAATGGCAAAGAGTGTAAAAATAGAAAGTAGTAGAATGCACGCATTACATCTTTTTGTTGTACCAGAAAGAATACCAGGTGTCCATCTAACAAAGACTACACCCTAGATTCTGGACTAAATCTAGGAGATTTTTACTATTAGATTACTTTTGCAAGCTTTCAAAGATACAAGTTTATTCAAAGGATTCCCTGTCATTCGAAAATGTATGCGGACTGTTAGGTCAGATCTGACTTGGAGCCCTTCCAAAATCAATGTAATTCTAGCTCGAAATCTTCACTTTTCAATTATCAATCACATCGGGCCTAGCAACTTGGACTTGGTTTTGCTTGATAAGGCGGCAATGGATTGTGGGTGACATTTGGCTCATCGGAAAAGTCCAACCACTTTGACTCAATTAATTGTTGAACTATACGCTTCAATGCCATGCAGTTTTCCAAGCCATGGCCTGGAACGCCATCATGATATGGGCAGGTAATGTTAGGGTCATACCACTTTGGATATGGGGGTTTGAATGGCTTTGTAGGAATTGGACGGATAAATTGTCTTTCGATGAGTTTTGGGTATAACTCAGTATAAGTCATGGAAATTGGTGTGAAAACTTCTCTTGGTCTTGGTGCAGGTACTGGAGGAGTAGGAGCAGGTGGCCATGACTGATTAGGTCTGTTAAAAGGATAATTGTTGGGCCTATTGGAAGGATAATCATTGGGCCTATTTGGAGGATAATTATTGGGCCTATTCAGAGGATAATCATTGGGCCTATTTGGAAGGTAATTATCGGGCCCATTGGCAAAATAGGATAGGCGAGGTCCGATAGCCACAGTATCCACGAGGGGAATCCTTCTTCCGCGTCCTATTTGTTGCACTTCGTCATCTTTTCTTCTGGATGGTCCTCATCTTTTCATAGGATTATTAAAGGATTCAGCAATATTCCCAGTCCTAATCTCATGCTCGATTCTTTTTCCAGACATGACAATGTTAGAAAAATTAGTTGCCGAATTGCCAATGAGTTCGTCATAATATAGGTACTTCAGTGTCTGGACAAACAAAGTGACCATTTCTCTTTCTGTCATGGGTGGCTGAACTTGTGCTTCTTGAATTGCTTTCGCCTTGATTAGCTCGATCAATTGTCTCATTTGTTCGGCCATACTTTCTATCTTGGACTCTATCTTTATGAGACGTCCTTCGATTTGTTCTGCCATTAATCTTATTTGGAGCCGAATTGAATATCGGTGTCGAGGTCCAATTTTATCCTTTTAAAAGTAAGGTATATTTTATTAGATCCTATGTGTATGTGATTGATGCAATGGATGCATGTAGGAAAAATGAGATTATGTTTTTATCAGACTTTGTATACACGTGATTGATGTAATGGATGTATGCAACGAGATTATGTTTTTATCAGACTTTATATGCACGTGATTAATGTAATGGATGTATGCAATGAGATTATGTTTTTATCAGACTTTGTATACACGTGATTGATGTAATGGATGTATGCAACGAGATTATGTTTTTATCAGACTTTATATGCACGTGATTAATGTAATGGATGTATGCAATGAGATTATGTTTTTATCAGATTTTATATGCGTGTGATTGATGTAATGAAATGCATGCAATGAGATTATTTTTATCAGACTTTATATGCACGTGATTAATGTAATGGAATGCATGCAATGAGTGAGTTTGCTTATCCAATATCATGGAACTTCAAGACTTTTAGTTGTTATTAAAAAGACCAAAAAGTTAGCATAGTTTGATGTGTGGTTTTGATGCATGAAGAATATTTGCACAAAACAGAAGTATAACAAAAGAAAGATAAGTTTATTAATAACTTAAATAGCAATTAACAACTCATGAACTATTATGGAAAAATGAGTTAAAACCATAAATACGAAAATAAAAGTGTAGAGCAACAACACAGTATAACAAGGATATGCTTATGGCGTTGGTAAATGGGAGGAATACTATGGTTAGTTCTATGGTTAAGTGGGGAGTTCTATATGCATAAGGTGGCTTATCAAAAAGGCAAGGGATAGTTCCCGAATCCCGTCACTAAATTATAGTGACGGCCCGATTCCTTACCCTCTAGGGTTAATGTAAGGAATGGATTAATTCGAGTCGTAGCTTTTCGTGGGCCCATGCAGAGACTAACCGTCTCAGAAGGCAATACACTACTTTGCTACTTTGAAACCGGTGAAGGCTTGGAGACCATGGCCTCACAAGGACAACAACACCAATTCCGCTTAGAAAGAATCGTGTTCGATTTAAGTAAGCTCGGGTATAGAGCTTCATATTGTGAATCCATAATGCATGTTTTCGCTAAGTAAATATAGCATATAAAAATCCACATAATAAGCAAAGTAAATTAAAACAAATCAACTTTAGGCTCGACTCACTAACGTCGAGTCCCCAGCGGAGTCGCCAAGCTGTGGCAACGTCGGGTTTTCGGGAGTCGCCACCAATCAGTTTACCTAGGTCGATTGGTCACCTTAAATATTGGTCTGCGAGAGTTCGGGGGTTCGGGAGTACGGTTACGTTAAAACAACTTTGTTAAAACGCCCAAAAATTGGCACCTTAGTTGATTTTAATTTTGTTTCGCTTTGCTTTTAAATAAATTTCAGTTAATTTTCAATCTAGAATTTTTAACTGAATTAATCGGATGTGGATTTTTGGTAATTAATTTGTATAGAATTTTATACTTCCGAACCATGGACTCTGCCGAGTCATTTGGACACGGAAGATTTTTATTCCGAACCATGGACTCTGCCGAGTCATTTGGACACGGAATTTGGTGAAAATTTTAATCCATATCGTAAAAATATGGATTTTTATCTTTTTATTTAATTTATTTATTTTGAAAGTTTGATATTTTCCAAACCGTAGATCCTGCTGGATCATCCGGATATGGAAATTACTTTAATTAATTGTTAGTTATATAATTATTATTTTTATGGAATTTATTATTACTAATTTGTAAGTCTTTTGTTTTTTAGATTTATTAATAATCTAAAAAATTTATTTTTTTATTCTTTACATTTTCTTTTCTTTTCTTTCTTTTCTTTCTTTCTTTTCTTTCTTTTTGATTTTATCTTTCTTTTAGTTTTATTTTTCCTTTCTTTTCTTTCTTTTCTTTTCTTTTCTTTTTCTTTTCTTTCTTTTCTTTTCTTTTCTTTTTCTTTTCTTTCTTTTCTTTATTTCTTTTCTTTTTTTATCTTTTCTTTTTCTTTTCTTTCTTTTCTTTCTTTCTTTTCTTTTTTTTATGTTTTTCTTATCTTTCTTATCTTTTTCTTATCTTTCTTTTAGTTTTTTTTAGTGAAAGTTATTTATTATTTAAATAATTATTCAATTTATAAAAGAAAAATAAAAATAATTGGCTTTTTAAAAAATTATTTTTATTAGGCTTAAAAAATAATCTTCTTTTAATTTTCATTTATTTATTTAAGTAAGGGTAAAGGTGAATTAAATAAAAAAAAATTATATAAAGGAAAATTAATAATAATAAAGTGGGGCTTTTTGGCCATCCACTTTAAAAATAAATAATAATAAAGGTTAGCAAAGTTAATTAAATTAATTAACAACAATAATAAAAATTAGCCAAGTTTAATTAAATTAATTGATTAACAACAATAATAAAAAGTTAGTCAAGTTAATTAAATTAATTGATTAACAACAATAATAAAAAGTTAGTCAAGTTAATTAAATTAATTAATTAACAACAATAATAAAAAGTTAGTCAAGTTAATTAAATTAATTAATTAACAACAATAATAAAAAGTTGGTCAAGTTAATTAAATTAATTAATTAACAACAATAAAAGTTAGCCAAGTTAATTAAATTAATTAATTAACAACAATAAAAGTTAGCCAAGTTAATTAATTAATTAATTAACAACAATAAAAGTTAGCCAAGTTAATTAATTAATTAACAAAAATAATAAAAAGTTAGACAAGTTAATTAAATTAATTAACAACAATAATAAAAAGTTAGCCAAGTTAATTAAATTAATTAATTAACAACAATAATAAAAAGTTAATTAATTGTTAACAACAATTATAAAAGTTAGTAATAATGCAAAAATTAAAAGGTTAGTAACAATAATAGTATTAAAAGTTAGTTGTTAGTAAGTTAATAACAACAATAAAAAAAGGGGTTAGTAATAAACAAATAATAAACAAACAAGTAAAAATTAAAAGGGTTAGTAATTAATTCTGCAAGAACAAAATAAAAGGTTAGTGACCAAAGTGAAAGAAAATTGAAAAGATGAAGGATTAAATGAGAGTTGTACCCTTAAAAACTGAATTTGAAATTCTGGAAACGTGAAGAACAGGACGCACGCGCGCGGGGGGAGAGAAAAAAAAGAAAAAAAAAAAAAAAAGGGTCAGAGAAGGTTTAGGTTTTCTGGAGAGGAAGAGAAGAGGGCCAGGGACCTAGGCTATAATTTTTTCTTTTTTCAAAACGGAGCTCTAAGCTTCATTTCTATTTTTTTTCTGTGTTCAGCACAAAATTTGGGGGGCTATTTATAGAGGAAGTTTAGCTGAACTGTTGATGGATAAATTAATAAAAAATTTCAAACTTATCTCTTAAATTGGTAAAATGACAATTTTAGTCCTTTACGTCTCTCAGCCTCAGGATAAGTTCCTGAAGCTTCTGATTTTGACAATTTTATCGTTTTCTGTCAATTTGAGCCAAAAACGTCGGCAGGCTCAAAATTTTATGTGACAAACTACCAAATGCTCCTGGAACTTTTAGAATTTGTCAATTTTTTCCGAAACTTCTCAATTTTGTCATTTTTACCTCAAACTTTTAATTTTTTGTCATTTTTTCATGAAATTTTATTTTATTTCAAACATACACATATTCACACATATATCATTTTAAATCAAATTTTCACAAAACAAAAATATATTTTAAACTAATTAAATTTTTTTAATAATAATAGTAATATATATATTTTTTTTAATTAATTTTTTTTAATAAAATTTTTTTCAAAATTTTAAAACACCCGGACGAAATTGGGTGTCAACAAGAGGAACATCAACATTGATTTGGTACACAACTAGTAATTTTCATACTACCCAAGCATAGCAAGAAAAGAAAAAAAATGAATTTGATCTGCAATGTTCTTAAGCTTGCGGGGCAAGAAAATTATCAGAGACCATGCAATAGTTAAATGAAAATGAAAATGGGAAACTTGCCTGACCAACCATTCATGTGACAGTCTCCATAAAGGTGCACTTATCAATTATCATTGCATTCTGAAGAGTTAGTGAGTAATCCATATCAAAGAAATAGGAAAAAACATACATCAAATACTGAAGCATACCTACAAGATTTCAACATTTTATTCGGCTGAACTACTTTCACAATTTTCAATAATTAATACCCATGAACAAAAACCCAGTTCAAGAGTTCATAAAAAAAAAAAAAAGACCAGTTCATGAGATAGTGTAGCCACTAACAGATTGAAGCAATGAACTCCGCTTCACTTTTTTTAGCATTTTGCACTTTATAGCTTGTACCTACACGAGAATGGATAAGAAGTCAAGCCCAGCAAAGATGGAGAGAGAGAAGAAGCCCACGAGTATGTAGGCAGTGAAGCAGCGAGGGCCGTGTTTATTGAACAAGATTAAGCTTGTCCTCTCCATGAAGGCAAGCTTAGTCCTAATGCGTTCATATTTCTTCACAAAGTCCTAGATTGCATTAGTCTCACCATTAGCCAGCACGGGTTCAGGAGAATCATACTCATCTCGCATTGCATATATATATTGGGAATCAAAGATTGATACCATTTTAGAACTAATAATAAACACAATTGCAAGTATATATATGCATGGAGTAGGCAAATTAATTGATTCTGGCAGCAAACCGAAAAGAACAGTCCATCAATACAAACCTCCACTAACTTAAATAACTAAACCTGCAATAACCATAACATGACGATAACATGGTCAAAATAAAACCTACATCCGAAAAATTAAATATAAGTAGTATATATATGCTTTAGTACCAATGTTTTAGAGTTGTTAAATAACTGGCTAAAGCTGTTCCAACTTAGTGGCCACCTTATGTTTGAGCTGTCGCACCAGTTGAAATGGCAGAAGGCATAGCTCCATCAGTGAATAAATCTCCATCAACAACGCTCCAATCTAAAAAGCCGCCAAAGAAAAGTAGAAGGCTAGCACAACCTACTAGCACTCTGTCTCGGCAAAAGTGAAAATAGTGATAGAAAGTCCATAAATCTGACTGACCTTTGCTATGACATCAATGGTTTTTGTCCCTCAATAATTGACTTCATCAAACTTTCTAGCTCTTTGGCCTTCCCCTCTAATTCCTTCGGCTTGTGGGTCTCCAAACAAGTCCCCATGGTAGATTTTTTTTTTTTTTGTCATAGCAAAGGTCAGTCAAATTTATGGTTTTTCTATTGCTGTTTTCACTTTTGCCGAGGGGAAGTGCTACTGGGTTACGTCTTACGTCTGCCTTTCGCCTTTCTCTAGCGGCTTCCTAGATTGGAGCGTTGTCGATGGAGATTTATTCATTGATGGAATTGTCTTTTGCTATTTCAATTGGTGCAACAACTTAGAGATAAGGTGGTCGCTAAATTGGAACAACTCCAACCAGTCATTGAACGGCTCTTTGGCCTTCCCCTCCAGTTCCTTCAGCTCGCGAGTCTCAGATCAAGTCACCATGGCAGACTTGATTTGGCTAGAGCAAGAACAAGAAGACGGTCAAAGTTAAGGGGCTTATTGCTACATAAGCAAATTCGGATAGGAGGATTGCTGATTCAGGGGGCCGCGCTTGAGCGACCCGGGTCGTGTCGGGCCAATTTATAGTCCGCCGTCGTTTAGCTCAGATAGGACCCTCCCACCCATCTACCAGCCCCCACTGAGACCACGTAAGTCCCTCATTTTAGGTTCGTGTTCGAAACAGAATAATAAATACTCAAGGCAAAAATTCACTAGAAAAATAGATAATATTGTTTTACTAACTACTCCAACACATTCTCACCCACAAGAAATGAAGTCGAGAATCATGAACCGAAGAAAAAAAAGACAAAAAACAAGCAAAGAAATTCAAGCTAAAATCAAGCTACAGGGGACGGCAGGAGCAGGGGAAAGTCGCAATGAAGAAAATACAAAACCCGAGGGAAGAGATGGAGCTCACCTCGCGGCGGATCGGCGATACCGGAAGGCCAAATCAGTATGAAAGCCTTAAAAAGCGTGCCCCCAGCGAGGACGAGCTCCAAATGATGGCTGAAGTCGCCCAACAGTCCACATGATGACACTGCTTGTGACCACTTATATGCAAAATTGTTGCTAAAAAAGGACCAACAATCTCTGCAGCTAGCTGCTACCGAAACAACAAGAATGTCGTGGAACTATACATATTTTTGACAAAAAAGATCTCCTCGAGTCATGACACGCATTTGTTTCGTTCTTTTCTTCTTTTTTCTACTTCACTTCACTTTTTCGCATGTTTTTTTATGTTCTTTTTCCTGTTTTTCTTGTTTACTTCATTTTTTATATTATTATTATTATTTAAAAAAAGTTACAAACTTTTCCTTAATTTTTTTTTCAAAATTTTCAACTAATAAAAGAGCAAATATCTCATTGAGCTAAAATAACAAATGATTACTAATAAAAGAAAATCTAGTTCCTTTAATAGATGCTGATAAAAGAACATATAGTTTATATGTATTCTTTTATCAGTTTTTTATCAGTTTTATTTTTTCAGATTTTTTTTTATTTTTATCTTCTGTATTATTTTTTAATTTTTTTTATCATTATTATATTTTTCCAGTTTTTTTTTTTAATTTTTCTAGTTTTATTTTTTTATTTTAATTATGAGTAAAGAAAATGTAGTTTAAGAAAAATAACAAGCATCAAGAAATGGAAGAACACACAGGAACTGGAACCAAAGAAAGATAAATAATAATGAATAAAAGAACACACAGGAACTGAAACAAACAAAAGATAAATAATAATGAATAAAAGAACATATTAGAATTGAGAAATGAGTAGAAAGAAAAGAACATATAGCAATTTAAAAAAAATAGTAATTCATAAAAGAACATATAGAAATTGCAAAAAGAACAAATTTATGAAAGAATAAACAATAAGGCATAAAAGAAAATATAGAAATTGAAAAAGAATCTAAATAAAATAACAAATAGGAACTGAAAAAAATAAATTTATAAAAAAATAAAAAATAATGCATAAAAAAACATATAAAAGCACATAGGAACTGGAACTAGAAAAGAATAAACAATAATGAATAAAAGAACATATAGGAATTGAAAAAAAATATAGCAATTAAAAAAATAACGTACAAAAACTCATAAAAGAACATATAGAAATTGAAAAAGAACATATTTATAAAAGAACAAATAACAATGTATAAAAGAACATATAAGAACTAAAAAAAATACATAAATTAAAGGACATATAGGAACTAAAAAGAATAAATTTATAAATAAATAAATAACAATGCATAAGAAAACACATAGGAAATGAAAAAGAATGGAAAGAAAAGAACATATAAGAATTTAAAAAACATATTTATAGAAAAATAAATAAACTAGAAAAACAAAATAAACAACTGAAAAGGAAAAAAAACAGTGTAAAAAAATATTAAAAAAAGATTGGGAAGAAAACAAAAAAAATAAAACTGAAGGTTTTGCTCTAGTAGGAGTGCAAGGAAAAGAGGGGAAAAAAATCTTTTTTTTAAAAAAAAGCGTGGGAAAAAGAAGAAACAAATGAAAGGGACAAATTTGAACCCCGGATCATGCAACTGCCTCCCCTACAAGGTGTGGGAGCAAATTTACCCGCTGGATAACCCTATTTGTTTAACTTTAATTTGGACCAGTTAACATTTTTTCTAACTTGGGCCCAGTTTTAGTGGTGGGGTCTCTACTTTTTCTTTTTTCTTTGCCCATGGTGTTGTGTTTATTTACAATCTGGAGGGAGACCCAATATTGTGGTAGGCTTTTGTTCCAACTATTAGGGCAATTGAAAAGATGGAATTATGGCGGGCTGGGCGAGAGAGAAAAAACACATTAACACCAAAGTGTTAACTTATATTCCGTGTCAGGGTCAAAATGATAATATTTAAACTTTTCAGGGGTGACACACGATATTAATCAAGTGTATGAAAGACTTTAGTTAGGAAGGTGACCAGACTCTGATGCCCCAAAATGGAGCCCAACATGACTGGCCCATTGTAAATTCAATGACTAGGGGCTTGGGCTTGTCCAAGCCGAACACAAGTTTATAATATGCGCAATCCTACAATATTTACACTCGTTTACAATATTTATAATACTTATTTGTTTTTTAAAGGTTTCCAAGTGATTGCTTGGATACGGTATAGCACAGAATATTAAGGGACAGTTAATACATATTTTTTTAACAAACTTATATACCACTTCTAACCAATTAGAAATATTAGTATAATACTAGTTCGCAATTCATTTCATCAACACTCAATTTACGATTCACAACTTAATAGTGGGTTTTGGGTTTGACCCATTTACAAGCCATTTCTACAGACAATAGGAAAATCCATGTACAGACGACAACCATAAAATTAAAAACTGTGATATACTACTTGCCCAGTATAGAGGTTTTAGCATTTTGTTATTTTTTTTATATAAAATATCATTGCATACTGCTGTATTTCGTAATATTTCTTATACCGGTAATTTTTTATGTACATTTTGTTAAAAAATTGTGGTATACAACAAATACCGCGTGATACATGCGACTATATTTTATGTTTTTACGGACATTTATGAGATATTTTTTGATCATTTTACTTCAAAATAACATACTTAAATATATGAAATGGTAAAATATAATTAATACACATATTTTAAAATAAATATTTACTTTTATGTTTTGGTTACTTTTTCTTTTAATTTTTTTTTTGGGTATTAGAAAATGTATTTTTATTATTAAAGTATTATTTATTTTTTTATCTTGTATCAATAAATTATTTTATGTTTTCACATGACATGATAAAAGAACAAACAATAACTAGTAAAAGAACAGATAAAAGAATAAATAAAAATGAGAAAAGAACAAATAAAACTTATAAAAGAACAAATACAAAATAATAAAAAAACAAACAAAATTGGTAGAGGAACAGATAAAATTGATAAAAGAATAAAAAATAATATATTTTTTTAATGTTACCAATTTGTTTTTTTAATGTTATCAATTTATTCTTTTAATGTTATCAATTCATTTTTTCAAAATATTCTTTTTAATGTTAGTAATATATTTTTCATTGCTATCAATCTGTTCTTTTGAAGTTATCAATCTGTTTTTTCAATTTTATCAATTCATTTTTTTAGTATGTTATTTTATTGGTATGAATTCGTTCTTTTATGCATTGTTTTGGTCTATATCTCAAAAATAACAAAAATAAGGAATAAAATTGGGAAAAATACATAAAAGGTTAAATTAAAAATAAAAACAATATGAGCAAAAGAAAAAAAAACAAAAACAAAAACGAAAAGAAGAACAGGCAAAAAGCTAAAAAACGAAAAATGAAAAGGAAAAAGGGAAAAACACAGAGAAAGTGAAAAAAAGAAAGAAGAAAAAAACCAACGAGAGTACAAATGAAAAAAATAAAAAAGGAAAAAACAAACAAAGAAGAGAAATGAGCGAGAAAAAAAAAAAAGGAAGAAGCGAGAAGCCAATAGGAGAAAGGGAAAAAAAAACAAAGAAAAGAAATGAAAAAAAGAGAGCAAAAGGATGGATCGGGGAATCGAATATGAAAAAAATAAAGAAGCAAAGGTTGGATATCGGGGAATTAAACCATAGATTTAGGGGTGATCATTTTGTTAATTCAGTTAAAACTAAATCAAAATTTTTTGTTAATTCAGTTTTTAATTTTTTATTATAATAAGCCAAATTAACCAAATTGAAGGATGGAATCGAAGTGAAACCAAACTAAAATGTTTCGGTTTGGTTCTGTTTAAGACTGAAATAACTAAAATACTACTTGAGTTCTAATGTAGTAACTAAACTGTAAAATTAAGGATAAGTGCAAATTTGTTAACCATTTAATGAGAAATAGAGGACTAAGTTTGGGTTTTTGCCACCTTGGTCTCTTTTTCTTCTCTTCCACAGTTGTCTTCGTCGCTTTGCAACCTTCTCCTCCTCCTTGGCCGGTGGTGGGGCGGTGAACTGTTTGAGGTTTTCATGAGCCTCCTTGGCCGGAGTTCTCCAACGTGGTTGGTCTCCAACTTGGAAGAACCAATTGAGGGACCTTCTTCGTACCGGCCTCCTTCGGATTGAATTTTCAGCTTTTTTAGGCTGGGGCTTGTTAGCTGCTTCAATGATGCATTTTTCCTTGGCAGTCTTCTCCAAATCAGGAATGGAAATCGATGGTGGAAATTCTCTTGTAGTTTAGTCTAACCCATACTTTATTCCTTTTATTTTCAAAAATCTATACTTTACCTCTGTGTACTTTATAGTGTCCAACAATAATTTCTGAAAACCTAATTTAAATTGTCTGATAATAATGTACCAGTAATTTTAAGATTTTTAATATTTTTTTCACAGTTAACCGGCCTTTAAAAATACTGTTATGTATTTACAGAGAGAAAAATATATTTACAGAAAGGAAAAATTAATAATTTAAAATACCTATTAACTATAAAAAATATTAAAGAGATTGAAATTATTGGAAGATGATCATTATATAGTTTAAATACAGTTTCAGAAGTTATTATTAAATGGTATAAAAAATATAAGGGTAAAGTGTAAGTTTTTTTAAAAAAATGAGTATAAATTGTATGTTATTGTATACTTCAGAGATAATTATAATTTTCCCTAAAAGAAATTGTTATTGGATCCTCTCAGGTTTAGATCATCTTCATGCTTATGATAATTAAGCTTGAAGGCAAATGATGACTTAGGAGTTGCCACTCTGTGGATCCTCTCTTCAAGTCGTCCTCTGCCTTCAATCATAATTGTTGTAATCTACCGGTCTCGATCCCCGGTGATATATCCGGATAATCCAGTAACATGTTTTTTAAATATGTTTTTCAAAAGGTTTTTCAAATAATCTTCAGAAAAGATTTGCTTGTGTGGGGAAGTCCTGGAGAATGCCTCCTGGAACTTTGGTGCTCGGGGCCTGATGCTTATGGAAAAGTTGGCTAAAGCTTATGAGTTCATTATGTGTTCTTGGACTATATCACAGCTAGTCTTTCCTGTTGATTTCCAGAATCCTGCATTTTTTGTAGTTCTACTTATCCTTGGTATATTGGGCTGGAAACTGTCTCGTGCAACGGTAAAACGTACCACAGAGCAATTCTTCAGAAATCTCTTTGGAGGGTCTGGCTGAATAATAATGCCACGTACCAGGATTAAGCCTTGTTTTCAAAAGATTTTAAGAAAAATGAGTTACTAGGCTACCTCGGAACCCATTTGGTGTCCTATAAATAGTTATGCTACCTAGTGAAAACAATTCTTCCTCCACCGCCTTTTTGTCTTAGACGGTTTCGGGTTTCAAAGCAAGCCACAATGCACACGCGGCACGTATATAGAGCGAAGATATGTTTGAAAGTTTCGGTTCATGTCACTGATTGTCCCTAAATTATTTTAATTTTACTTAATGATCTCAAAATTATTAATTATTGTATCAATTATTTTAAAATTATTTAATTATTACTTCCCGTCATCTTGCAGTTTTTCCAGTCATTAAAAAGTGATGGAAATAGGAATAAAATGTATAATCAGCTCTAAAACTTAAAAAAAATTTCTATCTAAGTCCTAAAATTTTATGATTTTTTAGTTCTGTCAAAAAACTATGAAAATGTACATACTCCCTTTAATTTCTCTCGTAGTTTCTTCTAATTAAGTATGAAATTCTACACTTTGGTTCAATAAAATTTTTATAATTGAATTTTAATTAAGTAAATATTCCAATTTTTTTACTTTTTTTTTCTTTCATTTTGGTTTTTAAGTTTTTTCGTTTGAATTTTTTTTTCTTTTATTCTTCTTGTTCATTTTTTGTTGTTGCCTCATCCTTACCACTCATTTTTATTTTATTTTTTCTTTTGTTGATCCTTTATTTTGTTCGATTTTCCTATTTTTTTCTACAATCCTTTTGTGAATGTTTTCTTTATTTCATATTTCCTTTTTCATTTTCTAAATATTATTATTTCTTTTGTTTACTTATTTTTTTTTACAAATAACCTTTCATAACGAAACATGTTTTGTTAAGTTTTATTCATGTCTATTTAATTTTAGAACTTAGACTAATTTAGGAAAATCTTTCCTCATTTCATCTTACTCTTTTGGATTTACCCTATGACTCACAAAGGAACTTAGAAAATTTAATTTTTATTTATTATTGAATATTTTAATTAATTATTAATCCATATCATAAATTCTGCCGAATTATCCGAATATGGATTTTTAATGATCTTAATATTATTTTTTAAAAAAATTTTATTTTTCTTTTCTTTTTTTTTTTGAAAGATATTTTTTTTAAAGTAATTATCTAATCCATAGATCTAAAAATATACTTATTCAAAACCATTAATTTTTGTTGAATCGTCTAGTTATGATTTTTTTATTTTATTTTTGATAAAAGGTTAACTTTTTTTATTTAAAGGAAATAAAAAAAATAAGTGTCTTAATATTCCAAATAATGTTTAAAATGACAAAAAATAAATAAATAAAGGACAGGGGGCTTGGTTATAATAATACAAAAAATAATAAAATAAGGAAGTAAGATGGGCTCTTGGCTAGTCATAAAAAAATGGTAAATAAATAAAATAAGTAAGGTTAATCATCCACATAAAGAAAAAATAAATTGCAGAAAATTAAATAAAAAAGGTAAATAAATAACGTGGGGCGCTTAACCATCCACGTAAAAATAAAGTGCAGAAAAAGAAATAAATAAATAAATAAAAGGTAGAAAAGTAAATAAATAAAAAAAATGGGGTGCTTGGCCGTCCACTTAAAAAAAAATAAAGTACATAAAGTAAATAAATAAAGAAAAGTAAATAAATAAAGAAAGTGGGGCGTTTAGCCATCCACGTAAAAAATAAAAGTGCATAAGGTAAATAAATGCAGAAAAGTAAATAAATAAAGAAGGTTGGGTGTTTAGCCATCCACGTAAAAAATGAAAGTGCATAAAGTAAATAAATGCAGAAAAGTAAATAAGTAAAGAAAATGAGGCGTTTAGCCATCCACATAAAAAAAATAAAGTGCATAAAGTAAATAAATGAAAATAAAATGATAATAAATAAAAGAAATAAAAAAAATTAATAAGGTGGGGCGTTTGGACATCCACATAAAAGTAGGAGGTATAACCTTCCATAAAAAAAAATAACAAGAAAAAGAAAAAAAGAAATAAAAAAAAATAAACACCAAAAGTTAGTTGTTAATGGCATATCTACAAGAACAAGAAACTTAGTGACTTATATGAGCACAACAGAAAATCAGAAGGGCTAAATGAGAGTTATACCGAAACTGGAGTTAACTGGGTTGAAACCGGACGCGCACGGGTCGGGTTGGGGGTCGCAAAACGGTTTTGTCTCCGATTCCCAGTTTTCCGGTGACGATAGAGGGGGAGACCGCCTTGGCTGGCCTCGTCGGCGACAGGGGCTAGGGCGGCGACGGTGTGCAGGCAAGGTGGCGAGGAGGGAGGAGGAGAAAGGAGAGGAAGGCGGCGTCACGACGGGGAAGGAAAAATGGCAACGGACAGGGGCGACGGTGACGGCGGAGGAGGCGGGGAGATGGTGTCGGAGGACGAGGTGCTGGCGTGGGAAACAGCGTTGTCGAGCAGAAGTCCAGGGTATTTTTTGAGTGTAGGAGAAATAACCAGGGACTGTTGCTTCAGTTTTCACTTTTTTTTAGTTAGGAGCTCTAATCTTACTGATCTTCCCTTCTTTTACAGGTTTGGACCCTTAACTATTTATTTCTTGATCTAATCTTTGATTGAGAATAATTTTAATGACTTTTATTTAATTTAATTCCAAACCATGAATCTTATCAGATGAGACGGATATGGAAATTTTAAATTTTCGATACTTGATTTTTTTATAATAATTTTATAATAAATTTAATATTTCCGAACAATGGATTCTATCGAATCACCCGGATATCGAATTTAATGAAAATTTAATTTTTATTTATTATTGAATATTTTAATTAATTATTAATCCATATCATAAATTCTACCAAATTATCCGAATATGGATTTTTTAATTTTGGTACTTGATTATTATTCATTTTTTATTATAAATTTGATAGTTTCCAAACCATGAATCCTATCGAATCACCCGGATATGGAATTTAATGAAAATTTAATTTTTATTTGTTATTGAATAGTTTAATTAATTATTAATCCATATAATAAATTCTACCAAATTATCCGAATATGGATTTTTAATGATCTTAATATTATTTTCCTTTTTATTATTTTTTTTAAAATTTTATTTTATTTTTCTTTTCTTTTTTGAAATATTTTTTTTAAAGTAATTATCTAATCCATAGATCTAAAAATATACTTATTCAAAACCATTGATTTTTGTTGAATCGTCTAGTTATGATTTTTTTATTTTATTTTTGATAAAAGGAATAAAAGGTTAACTTTTGTTATTTAAAGGAAATAAAAAAAATAATTGTCTTAATATTCCAAATAATGTTTAAAATGACGAAAAAAAAAGGACAGGGGGCTTGGTTTTAATAATAAAAAAATAAGGAAGTAAGATGGGCTCTTGGCCAGTCATAAAAAAAAATGGTAAATAAATAAAATAAGTAAGGTTAATCATCTGCATAAAGAAAAATAAATTACAGAAAAGTAAATAAATAACGTGGGGCGCTTAACCATCCACGTAAAAATAAAGTGCAGAAAAATAAATAAATAAAGAAATAAATAAAGTGCAGAAAGTAAATAAACAAAGAAATAAATAAAGTGCAGGAAAATAAATAAATAAAGAAAAGTGAGGCGCTTGGCCGTCCACACAAAAATAAAGTGCAGAAAAATAAAGAAATAAATAAATAAAAGGCAGAAAAGTAAAATAAAAAAAATGGGGTGCTTGGCCGTACACTTAAAAAAAATAAAGTACATAAAGTAAATAAATACAGAAAAGTAAATAAATAAAAAAAGTGGAGCGTTTAGCCATCCACGTAAAAAATAAAAGTGCATAAGGTAAATAAATGCAAAAAAGTAAATAAATAAAGAAAGTGCGGCGTTTAGCCATCCACGAAAAAAATGAAAGTGCATAAAGTAAATAAATGTAGAAAAGTAAATAAGTAAAGAAAGTGGGGCGTTTAGCCATCCACATAAAAAAAATAAAGTGTATAAAGTAAATAAATTAAGAAAAGTAAATAAATAAAGAAATAGGGGCACTTAGCCATCCATGTAAAAAAAAATAAATTGCATAAAGTAAATAAATGAAAATAAAATGATAATAAATAAAAGAAATAAAAAAATTAATAAGATGGAGCGTTTGGCCATCCACATAAAAGTAGGAGTTATAACATTCCATAAAAAAAATTAACAAGAAAAAGAAAAATAAAATAAAAAAATAAACACCAAAAGTTAGCTGTTAATGGCATATCTGCAAGAACAAGAAAGTTAGTGACTTATATGAGCACAACAGAAAATCAGAAGGGCTAAAGGAGAGTTATACCGAAACTGGAGTTAACTAGGTTGAAACCGGACGGAACCGGGTCGGGTTGCGGGTCGCGAAACGGTTTTGTCTCTGATTCCCAGTTTTCCGGTGACGATAGAGGGGGAAACTTCCTTGGCTAGCCTCGTTGGTGAGAGGGGCTACGGCGGCGACGGTGTGCAAGCAAGGTGGCGAGAAGGGAGGAGGAGAAAGGAGAGGAAGGCAGCGTTGCGACGAGGAAGGAAAAGAAAACGGCAACGGACAGGGGTGACGGCGATGGCGGATGAGTGACGGCGACAGCGGAGGAGGCGGGGAGACGGTGTCAGAGGATGAGGTGCTAGCATGGGAAACGGCGTTCCGACGAAAAGAAAAGAAAAACGGTAACGGACGGAAACAGGTCAAGCAGAAGTCCAGGTTTTTTTTTAGTGTAGGAGAAATAACCAGGGACTGTTGCTACAGTTTTCACTTTTTTTTTTAGTTAGGAGCTCTAATCTTACTAATCTTCTCTTTTTTGCAGGTTTGGACCCCTATTTATAGGGGGAGGAGCATTGGATTCGTTTGATTTAAAAAAATTCAAAATTTAATTAAAAACAGATTTATCTCATAATTTGGTCAAAGAGACACAAGATCCCATTTATCCCCCGGGATTCACCCCACAACGGATCTTAGTTCAGGAAAATCTGTTTCAGGAATCAGGTCCGTCCGCTAGAATTCACCTGAAACAAAATACTGCCTATGAAGAAAAGAAGACACTATCAAAGGAAGAATGAGAATCTCAAAAGCTTGAGACAATAGAGAAGAGGCTTTAGGTCATTGAAGGAGGCACTGTATTTGGATCTCTCTCGGTAGATGATTTCTGCTTGGTGCCAGATGTTGTAATCCCCTCAGACTTTAAGGTGCCAAACTTTGTGAAATACGATGGAACAAGTTGCCCCATCACTCATATCACGCTGTTTCTAAGAAGAATACAACCACTCACAAAAGACGAGAAGGTGTGGATAACACTTTTTCAAGAAAGTCTTACAAAGTCAACACTACAATTGTATCTAAGTCAAGGTCCAAGAAACATCAAAACATGGAGTGACCTTGCTCAGGCTTTCATCAACAATTACAAACATGTCATGGACTTGGACCCGGATCGCCAAACTCTCCAAAATATAGAGAAGAAAACGCAAGAAACCTTCAAGGAGTATGCTCAAAGGTGGAGGGACTTAGCCGCACAAGTTCAGCCACCCATGATGGAAAGAGAAATGGTTACTTTATTTGTCCAAACACTAAAGTACCCATACTACGATAAACTTATTGGCAATTCGGCAACCAATTTCTTAGACATTGTCATGTCTGGAGAAAGAATTGAGCATGGGATTAAGACCGGGAAGATCACCGAATCCTTTAATGATGCCCTGAAAAGAGGAGGACCATCCAAAAGAAAGGATGAGGAAGTACAACAAATAGGACGCGGAAGAGGGATTCCCCTCGTGGGTACTATGGCTACTAGGCCTCGCCTATCCTATCCTACCAATAGGCCTAATAATTATCCTCTCAACAGGCCTAATCAATTACAGCCACCTGTTTCGACCCCTCTAGTACCCATACAAAGACAAAGAGAAATTTTTGCGCCAATTCCTATGACTTACACTAAGTTATATCCAAAGCTCATTGAAAGTCAACTTATCCGTCCAATTCCTACAAGGCCAATGAAACCCCCATATCCAAGGTGGTATGACCCCAACGTGAATTGCCCATATCATGATGGCATTGTGGGCCATGGTCTAGAAAATTGCATAGCTTTAAAACGCATAGTCCAATAATTAATCAAGTCAAAGTGGTTGGACTTTTCCGATGAACCGAACGTCACTCACAACCCATTGCTGCCTTATCAAGCTAAACCAGTGAATATGATAGAGGAACACCGACTGATAAAGAAGTCAGTCAATGACATTACAACTCCTCTTAAGCATGTATACTCATCGCTTGTGAAAGAAGGGGTCATTATTGGAAAGCCTTCTCTTGGACATAAAGAAACCAAAGGTGAAGAATGGTGTGATTTTCATGACAGTAAAGGTCATTCCATTCAGGAATGCTCAGAATTCCGTGAGAATCTACAAAGACTCATAGACTCATCCCAACTCAGCATTTTTATATCAGATAAAAACGTTGATGCAAATGTAATCATTAAAGAGTGAGAAGTCAATGCTATGCCAAGACCACTAGTCATACCAATTTCAAAACCTACTGTCAAGCCTTTGAGGATTCAAGTCCCGACTTCATTCCCCTACAAATCAGATAAGGCTGTTCCATGGAAGTATGATTACACCTCTAACATTACATCAACTCCGTTAGAGGTTGGGAGTATGACTAGAAGTGGTCGATGTTATTCGCCGGAGCAGATGGACAAGCTCCAACAAGATAAGAATATCACAGACCTAACAAACGAGCCTATTAGCACAAATACATCAGAAGATCAAGGAGTGCCTTGAGCGGTAACAGATGAACAAGCTGGCGAATTTCTCAAACTCATAAAGCAAAGTGAGTATAGTATCGTGCAGCAGTTAAACCGCCTGCCAGCAAAGATTTCCATACTCTCACTACTCTTAAGTTCTGACGCTCATCGAGAAACCCTCCTTAAAGTCTTGAACAAGGCCTATGTTGAGCAAGATATTTATGTAAATAATTTTGACCACCTCGTCAACAATATCACGGCATAGAATCTCATCACATTCACTGACAATGAGATACCAGCAGAAGGAAGAGGTCACTCTAAGGCTCTACATATTTCAATTAAGTACAAAGATTGAATTATGGCTAGAGTCCTTATCGACAATGGGTTAGCTCTAAATGTAATGCCACTTGAAACCTTACATAAGCTTGGTATAGACCCATCATACCTCAACAATAGTCATATCATCGTTTGAGCATTTGATGGGACGAGGAGAGATGTTGTTGGAGACATAGCACTGCCGATAGGGATCGGCCCCTGTGTCTTCCACATCACATTCCAAGTTATGGACATTAACCCTTCTTATAGTTGTCTGTTGGGAAGACCATGAATCCATATGGCCGGGGCAATTCCCTCTTCATTACATCAAAAACTGAAATTCATCATTGAAGGAAAAGTAATAACAGTCTTTGCTGAAGAAGACATTCTCCTATCTAGACCTGTGGATGCTCAGTACGTCGAGGTCAATGAAGATGTACCTGATTGCTCTTTCAGGTCTTTTGAAATTGTTAATGCTACCTATGTTGGTGAATATGGAGAAGAACCCGTGCCTAGCATCTCCAAAATGAGTCGCATGGTCACCAAACTCATGATGAAAGGAGGATACTCACCGAGGTTAGGTCTAGGACAAGATTTACAAGGGATCTTAGAGCCATCGAAAATCTCTACAAACGAAGGCAAATACGGCCTAGGTTTTACACAGACAAGGCAAGATAAAATGAAGACGATAGCTGAAAAGAGAGAAAAGAGGATTGCACGACTAAAAAGGCATCCCCTAGAGGGAAGAAATCTGGATATCCCTGACATCATTGAAACCTTCGTGAGTGGTGGCTTGATTCCGAAAAATGACAATGAAGGCGCGTGATGCCCTGAGACATCTTCACTGGAAAGCATGGTGACTTCCGGGAGGACTTCCTGTGAGGGAGAGCGTCTGGAGTTGAGGTTCCCCATGGGAATGTGCCTAAAGAGCACAAAGAAGAGGGTTAGGAGGTCCCCGGGGTGCTTTTCCGGGGAGGAGCCTCCGACGCCCAAGTCAGTTTCCTGAGAAGGTGAGGGGGAAGCACTAGAGTTTTTAGTGGGCTTGCCTGTATTTTCTCGAGTAGGAGGAGTCGAACCATTTGCCAGGGTCTGTTCCCTGGTATTTATAGAGAAGCCCAGCCCGTTCAGATGACGACACGTGTTCGGTCGGATGTTCTCTGAGTTTCTGGGCGTAGGGGGCGAGTAGCCGGTGACAGGCTCTTTGAGTCTTGAACCGAGATAGGTCGTGACAAGACCTGGACGGCGTCGGCGTGTCAAATCGCCGTTTGAGGTGACATGTAGCATCTGTGGGCGGCATGTCAGAGGCTCCTTAAATGCTCATGCCGTACTCCCGAGGTCCTCTGGGCGAGGTCGTTCTTTGACACGGTCGTCCTTCTTCGGGAGTTATGCTCGTGCTTTTGGGGGGTTCCCTTGTTCGGAGGTTCCACCTTTGGGGAGATTCCCTTTTGTTTGCGATAGCTAATTCTCTGTATCCGAAAGCGATCCATTCGGTCCCCCGAGGGAGCCGGCACCATCTTTGCGATCCCTGGCGTTCTTGCCGAAGTTCCAAGTTCGGGGTGTTTGGCTTCGTTCCTTCCGAGGTCAGTGATGGTGTCTCTTTCGGGTGACGCTAGGCTTCCTGATCATACTTTCGGCAGGAAGTACGCACTGGGAGAGGATATAGTCCTTCGGCTATCACAAGCCCCCCTCCAGAAAGCCGAAGTGGGAACTTCGGTTTGGCAGCTTTCAGAGGGAGTACTTCGGGGCCTTGGGTATAGCACTCTTGCCGAAGGTGTACCTTTTGTCCGAAGACACGGGTTGTTCAAACATAGCCCGTCTTTTGGTGTCCCCGGGGTAACCTACTTCTTTACTTTTGTAGGTCTGTGAAATGTCGCGTCTCGTAACCAGACGTGTCAGTCTGGAGCGGCGTGCCGTCTGTCAGAAGGCGTGTCCCCCTTTTGGCGCGATGGCTGACACGTGGCAGCTTTTTGTTGGCTGGGGTTGCATCGGTTACAGCGGGTGTGCCTTTTTATGCTTAGTAAGCAGTTATGGCGACACCTTGCCTTCGCGCAGCATTTATGACGCCGTTTCGCTTATCCCCCATCAGCCTATATATACTTTTGTTCCTTCATAACCCCTTTTGCTTCTCTTTTTGCTCTCCTCTGTCTTTCAAGTGCTCCTACCTTCTTCCTTGCTTTTCGCGGCGGTGCTGTTTAATGGGGTTTTTTCCGGCCACCTTTTACGACGGCGTTTTCGAATCCAGATTTTGGCAAATCATTCGGTGGGTTTTTGATCTCTAGAGTCCTCTGATTTTTGCTTTTTCAAGCTTTTCCGAACTCATTTTTTGCCTTTTTCCGAACTCATTTTTCAGCCAATCATGCCTATCCCTGAGAGCTAGCAGCCTCTTCTGTCTCATCCTTGTTGCACCACTCCTGCAAAACTAGAGAAATGGAAGAAGAAGTTCTTCCTTCCCTCCTATGCCACTACGAGGTTGCCACGTTCTGACCAATTCAGTTTTTCAAACCGTAGTGACAAGGTTACGGTTTTCCGAGCCCAGCGAAGGCCAGACTTCGGTACCCTTCGCCAAAGATGGTTTGCGAGTTTTGCGATTTTCATGGCATTGCCGTAAACCAACTTCCACCGAACTCGTACTGCTACTTCAACGCCTTTCTTTGTATGTGTGGCGTTTTCAAAATAAAACCCTACTTCATTCTTTTTCTGCAATACTATAAGCTCTTCGTGGTCCCGAAGGGTGGCTTCTACTTTATGCTACCTCGGGGATCAGGGAGAAAAAAATATAAGTTCACCTTTGCCAACAAGGACAGCTGGGGAGGGTGGCAACAAAAGTTCTTTTTTCTGAAGAAGGAGGAGGCCTGGTCGCATGTTCCGACCAAATGGGCTCGGGGAAAGCTGGAGATGGACGTTGTTGACCCGAGGATATTACTGACTCCCGAGTTGGCACCTATCTTCGCGGACTTCGACAGACGGATCCGAGTAGTCTCCGACTAAGATTCCGAGGTGCCTTCGCGCCCTCTTTACCCCTTTCCCATTAACTGGAAGTTGATGACCAAAGAGGTCTTTCGGGAGTTAAAGGTGGTAAAGGACCACAAGACGGACCTCGAGATGCCGGCTCCTGCCATTGCCAGGAAAGACTCCTGGCTGGTGAAGCTTCTTCGGAAAGAAGAGTCTTATGAAAGTTTTTATGAAAGTAAGTTATCTCCAAATCCCTTTTCTATATTTTCACCCTGGACTCACACTGATGTCTTCTTTCCTTTTCAGAGATGGGAGACGACACTGCTGCCTTCTACAAATCATTTTTCCTCGGGCAATCCGAGAAAGGTGAGCAGACGAAGAAAGCCATCTCCCGAAGACGGAAAGCGTCTGGGGCTGGGCCATCTGTGGCCAAACGGGCGAAGAAGGATGCGCCCCCTCCTCTCCCAGAGATTCCCGAGGAGGTGGGCGAAGAGCCCGAGGTTGCTGCTGTCCCGCCGGCCGAGGTCGTTGCTGACCTCACTACTCAGAGTCCCACTCCTTCGACGACTCTTCTGGATGCTTTGGTAGAGGCCCCTTCTGCCGAAGAGTGACGTAAAAGCAAGGGCAAAGGGATTCCTACCGAGGAGGCTCGGGCTTCCGACGATGACGTCACCGAGGTGCCAGCAGGTTTGTTTTTCTAACAAACTGTGGTGCCTTCTTTTTTGTGGGCTTTGAGATTTTCTTGCCTTGACCAATTTTTTGTTTTTGCCATGCAGGGGAGATATCATCTCTGGGTTGGGTGGCTGAGCACGCCCGAAAGCGGGCCCTTCGGGATGCTCATATCCCGAAGGGGAAGGTCCCAAAGGAGCCTTTCTGGACGTTTACGGAGGACATGAATTTGTACTCCGGAGACTGCCAGCAAATGGCTAAGGAGATCTCAAAGGGGGTGCTTACCGAGGCCTCCTTCAAGGCCATCGCGGAGGCTCACCCTGACGATGACTCCCTTGCCGCGAAGGTCTCTGAGCATGCTGCCCAGGTACGCCTCTTGCCTTTGTGTTTTTCCTTTTGATTTCCTCTAAATGTCTGCCTCTTCTTCTTTGCCTTACTAACTTTGTCTTTGTTTCTCTGCAGCTGCTGGGGTACGCCGGTTTCCTCAGAGTTCGGGTGGCGAGGCAAGCGCTGTTCTGAGCCTTGGCCTTAGGCACCGTAGACCAATATAAGGCCAAGTGCTCGGAACTGGCCACACAGAACGCGCAGTTGGCTCAAGCTGCAGAAAAGGAGGTTGCTGCCGTTCGGGAGAAGTTCCTGAAGGAAAAGGAAGAACTTTTGAAGGACTCCTCCCAAAAGATTTCTAACGTCGGCTCCCAGGTGGCGGAGCTGATTTCGGCGAACGAGGTAGTTCAAAAGGAGAAGTCAGAATCTGAGGCTCTCCTGGCGAAGGTGCTTGAAGAGAAGGCCACACTTCAAGCCGAGGTCGAGTCTTTGAAGAAAGAGCCGGAGAAGAAGAAGATGAAGGCGCTAAAGAAGAAAGTCACGGATCTGAATGAGGACCTTGAAGACCTCGGTGTCGAGAAGGACAAATCCAACCAGATGACCAAAGTTGGTTTTCAGGACGGGTTTTGCCCCGCTCGGTATCAAGTTCTTCAAAGGTTCCCAGACTTGGACCTTTCTTTTTTGGAGGCTCTGAACATTCCTGAGGGGCCTCGGTGGTCTTGGTCCAAGATTGAGCATCTGAACCTGCCCCCTTCGCTTTCGGCGCCGAAGGTTGTGGAAAAGGACGCAGGAGCTGGTGACGCCGAGAATCCTTAGTTTGTTCTAGGGCCCTTTGCCTTATTTTCCTTCTCTTTTGTACTTATTCTTCCTTCTTTGTAAGCAAATTTATCCTAATAAAAGACTTTTTTAGAAAATTTTGCTAAGTATTTTTACGAGATTTTTCGTTTCCCTTTCTCCTGAACTCATTCAATCAAGAGACTTCGGAAAACCTTATCTGCGCTTAGCATGACAACCTTCTTCGCGAAATCTTGACTTGTACAACTTATGCCCAAGAATTTTGGCTAAGTCTTTTGCCAGGTTTTCTTCATTGTCCCGAACACGTTTGCTCAAGAGACTTCGGAAAACCTTATCTGGTCAGCCACTTTTGCGGAATTTGCACCTCTTATGCTTAAGACTTTTTTGGCTAAGAAACTTTTGTACTTAGAGAAATTTTCCAACTTGTACAACACAATCTTCTTCGCCGAGATCCTAAGTATAGAATTTTCTCAAGGCGTCCGAATGCCACGTATTTTTTAATTCTATACCTTCGGAATAGCTGAGCTTGTACACCCCTTTTCGTACTTCGGCAAGGATCAGATAGGGACCTTCCCAGTTCGCGCGAAATACCCCGTGGGGTGGCCTACGAGGTGCAAATTCAGCCTTTCGGAGAACGAGGTCTCCTTTCTTTATTCCTTTTGGCCTGGCACGCAAGTTTATAGCCGTGGCCACTCTCTGTTGAAAAGCTTTTCTTCTCAGCTCCGCTATTTCTCTGTGTTCGCCGACGAGGTCGAGCTTGGTTCTTAGGCCGAGGTCATTTCTACTTTCATCAAAAACTTGTACTCGGATTGATGGTTGCACTACCTCGATTGGGATGATGGCCTCTGTACCGAAAACGAGTGAAAAAGGCGTTTCCCCTGTTGCTCTTCGAGGTGTTGTTGGGTAGCTCCACAGTACACTTTGGAGCTCTCCTGGCCATTTCCCTTTTGCTTCCCCCAGCCTCTTTTTCAGACCATCTTTTATGGTCCTGTTAGATACTTCTACCTGCCCATTGCTTTGGGGGTGAGCTACTGGGGCGAAGTGTATTTTTGTTCCGAGGTCACTGATAAATTCCTGGAACCCTTTGTCTATAAACTGGGATCCATTATCAGCTACTAGTACCCTTGGTATGCCAAATCTGCATACAATGTTCTTCCATACGAACTTCTGCACTTCTTTTGCCGAGATAGTAGCCAACGGTTCCGCCTCAACCCATTTGGAGAAATAGTCTACTGCTACTACGCAGAATTTGTAGTCCTCATCTTCTGCCTTTCCTTCCTCCTCTTTTCTCCCTTTCGGGGAAGACATGCGCAGATAACGCCGAAGTTGGCCCTGTTTTATCAGCGACTCTATATACTTTTTCAATTGGAAGCAGTCTTCGGTGTCGTGGCCGTGGTCGCGATGAAACTGGCAGAACTTCTTCATATTCTTTCTGTTGTCGGCGGTCATGGCCCGAGGCTACTGAACCTGAGTTACCTGCCTTTCCATTGTCATGAGGATGTTGGTCCTTGTGGTGTTCAGGGGTGTGAAAATGGGGAGTTTCCTTCCTCGCGTTCTCCGAGGTCGGCTTGCCTGTTCGGTGGGATACCGGGTTTGCTGGCTGGACCCTTCAGCCCGGATGTGATCGGACTTCGGTCTGCCCATTCTCAGTTCTTCGGCTGTCATGTGCTGTTCGGCCCTTCGGTAAAATTCGCCCAGCGTGTCCGGGGGGTCCTTGGAGAATTCGTAAAACAGCTGTGAGTCCCTCCGAAGGCCCCGTATCATTGTGAGGATGCGTACTTCAGGCCGAAAGTCTGGGACGCTTAAGGCCTCTCTGTTAAATCTCTCGACATAGTCGCGGATGGTCTCTCCAATTCTTTGCGCTATGTCGAACATCTGAACCGGCATCTTCACCGTTGGCCGACTTCCGATAAACTGCTGCGTGAAGGCTATGGATAACTCCTGGAACTCCGTGATGGTTCCTGGGGCCCATGAATTATACCAGGGTGTTGCTGGCCCAGTGAGAGTGACCTTGAAACATTTGCACAAGGTAGCGTCGTCGGCACCGTGCATCATCATGCTGCGTCTGTACTTGGTTAGATGGGCCTGTGGATCAGTACGGCCATCATAAGTTTCCAGCCGAGGTACTCTGAAATCACCTGGCATGGCTGCCTCAACTACATCTTGGGTGAATGGGGACTCATCCCCACAAAAGGTTCCAGACAGCCTAGCCCAGACGGGTTTGCGGGCCACCTGTTTCTCCACTCTGTCCAACCTCGCCAATATCTTCTCCATAAGGATCGTGGCGCTAGGTTCTTCTTCTGGGAGGGGAGATTGTCGGTGCCTCTTCGGAGAGTGAGTTCGGCGCTGAGAAGATGGGGACCTTGCCTCAGGTGACTGGCTCCTCCCGTGTGTGATTTTAGGTCGTCTTGACCCCGCTTGTCCCGCGAGCCGTGCCCTGAGGGGCACGTTTTCCGTTGAAGATTCCTCTCGTGGGTCTTCGCATCCCGAACTACGATGGGTTGGTTTGGGACTTTTTTCCCGATGGTGTGCTGGCGAAGGAGGCCTTTGGGCTTGAGCTTGTTGCGGCCACCTTCGGTCTATCTGTTGTGTTATTTCAGCCACAACAGAACGTTAAAAGTCACGCAGAAAGCTCATGGTTATGACCAGAGGACGCTCTTCCTCAGGCGTGGAAGTCCCTAGGAGGACTTGCTCAGTGGCCGGTTGGACTTCAGGCGCGGACGGGGACCTCGGGAGTCCCTTGTCCTTAGAACGCCGAGTCTCAACGACGGTTACCCGAGGATGGTTTCCCACAGACGGCGCCAAATGATGCCCTGAGACATCTTCACTAGAAGGCATGGTGACTTCCGGGAGGACTTCCTGTGAGGGAGAGCGTCTGGAGTTGAGGTTTCCCAGGGGAATGTGCCTGAAGAGCTCAGAGAAGATGGTTAGGAGGTCCCCGGGGTGCTTTTCCGGGGAGGAACCTCCGACGCTGAAGTCAGTTTCCTGAGAAGGTAAGGGGGAAGAACTAGAGTTTTTAGTGGGTTTGCCTGTATTTTCTCAAGGAGGAGGAGTCGAACCGTTTGCCAGGGTCTGTTCCCTGGTATTTATAGAGAAGCCCAGCCCGTTCAGATGACGACACGTGTTCAGTCGGATGTTCTCTGTGTTTCTGGGCGTAGGGGGCGAGTAGCCGGTGACAGGCCCCTTGAGTCTTGAACCGAGACAGGTCGTGACAAGACCTGGACGGTGTCGGCGTGTCAAATCACCGTTTGAGGTGACATGTAGCGTCTGTGGGCGGCATGTCAAAGGCTCCTTAAATGCTCATGCCGTACTCCCGAGGTCCTCTGGGCGAGGTCGTTCTTTGACACGGTTGCCCTTCTTCGGGAGTTATGCTCGTGCTTTTGGGGGGTTCCCTTGTTCGGAGGTTCCACCTTCGGGGAGATTCCCTTCTGTTTGCGATAGCTAATTCTTTGTATCTGAAGGCGATCCGTTCGGTCCCCCGAGGGAGCCGGCACCATCTTTGCGATCCCTGGCGTTCTTGCCGAAGTTCCAAGTTCGGGGTGCTTGGCTTCGTTCTTTCCGAGGTCAGTGATGGTGTCTCTTTCGGGTGACGCCAGGCTTCCTGATCATACTTTCGGCAGGAAGTACGTACTGGGAGAGGAGATAGTCCTTCGGCTATCAGCGCGCTGACCATCAGCATCAACAAGTCTTTTGAACATCTTTCGATTCAGGCAATAATTAGTGATTCACCCGAAAATGAGGAGCTCGTTCGACCCTGTAGCCCGCGGGATGTGCTAAACAATTGAAAGGCGATAGAACTGCCTGTTGTGATCGAGAGCTTTTCAAAGTAATCTAATAGTAAAAACCTCCTAAAGAAAGGTTCAATCAATTGGGTGTAGTCTTTGCTTAAGTGAACCTTTTAGTTATTGCTTTTCATTCCAATAAAGTTGTAATTTTATGCACATTATAAATAAAGTACCAATTTGCATCCATCTCATTCTCGCCATTTTCTCTTCTCTTTTTTCTCTCTGGCTAATACAGTCTTGAAACTCTATTTGATGACAATTAATGAACTTTGATAATCCTGTAAACACTGCTGATTCGGATGACGAAGATCTTCAAATATCTCCTGAGTTATTAAAAATGATCGAGCAAGATGAAAAAGAAAAAGCAACAAGTCTGGAACCAATGGAGACATTCAACTTGGGAGACAGTCAGGATGTAAAGGAAGTCAAGATCGGCACTCTATTTCCTCCTGAAGAAAAAAAAGAACTAATCCACTTATTGAGGGAATATGTAGACCTATTTGCTTGGTCATACCAAGATATGCCCGGCTTAAACTCAGATATAGTGCTACACAAAATACCATTGAAGCCTGGGGCGAATCCTGTCAGACAGAAGCTACAAAGATTAAAGCCGGATCTGATCTTGAGGGTTAAAGATGAGATTCGAAAGCTATGGGATGCAGGATTCCTTAGAGTCGCTGAATATACAGAATGGGTTGTCAACATAGTTCCGGTTGAAAAGAAAGAAAGTAGGAAGCTAAAAGTTTGTCAGGACTACTGGCCCTTGAATGAAGCCAGCCCTAAAGATAACTTCCCACTTCCTCACATTGATACGCTGGTGGATAATACCACAGGAAACTCCTACTTTTCTTCATGGATGGCTTTTCTGGGTACAATCAAATCAAACTCGACTCAGATGATATGATAAAAACTGCTTTTGTTACCCTTTGAGGGACCTTCTACTATAAGGTGATGCCTTTTGGGTTAAAGAATGTTGGTGCTACATATCAAAGAGCCATGGTCGCCTTATTCCATAACATGATGCATAAAGAAATTGAAGTATATGTAGATGACATGATTGCTAAAACTTTCACTGCTGGGGGGCATCTAAATGTACTGAGAAAGCTATTTGATAGACTTCACAGGTATCAACTAAAATCAAATCCTGCCAAGTGTACTTTTGGAGCCTCCTCAGGCAAGTTATTGGGTTTCATGGCAAGCAAAGATGGGATTCGAGTTGACCCAAGTAAAGTCAAGACAATTCAAGAAATGCAACCTCCGAAAACTCAAAAAGAAGTAAGAAGTTTTCTGGGCAGAATCAACTTCATAGCAAGATTCATATCACAATTGACGTCCAAGTGTGAACCTATTTTCAAATCATTAAAGAAGAACAATCCGATTGAGTGGAATAACGAATGCCAAAAGGCATTTGAGAAAATCAAGCAATACCTATCAAATCCACTAGTCTTGGTACCACCCCGATCTGGAGAACCGTTGATTCTATACTTATCAATACAGGATTCTTCATTAGGATCCGTATTAGGTCAACACGATGAGACAGGCAAGAAAGAGCATGCAATTTACTACTTGAGCAAGAAGCTTACAACATATGAAGCGAAATACTCAGTAGTAGAAAAGTCTTGTTGTGCCCTTGCATGGGTAGTAAACCGACTATGACACTACATGCTCAACAATACCACATTGCTGATCTCTAAGACTGATCCCATCAAGTACATATTTGAGAAACCCGCTTTATCAGGAAGGATCGCAAAATGGCAAATGTTGTTGTCTGAATACGACATACAGTATGTCACCCATAAGGCCGTAAAAGGGAGTGCGATTGTCGAATATCTGGCTGACAGAGCGTTGGATGATTATGAGCCAATGAAAATGAACTTTCCTGATGGAGATATAATGATAATTGAACAGGAAGTCTCTGAAGATGATGAAACATGGAAAATGGCGTTCGATGGAGCATCTAATGCTTTGGGACAAGGGATTGGAGTTATACTTATCTCTCCAAGTGGAGAACAGTTCCCCCTCACAGCGAAAATCACATTTCCTTGTACCAACAATATAGTAGAATATGAGGCATGTGCTATGGGACTCCAAATGGCACTGGGACTGAAGGTATGAAATCTTTGAGTTTATGGTGATTCTGCATTGGTCATATATCAAATAAATGGAGATTGGGAGACAAGGGATTCAAAATTGATCCCTTACCAAAAGCTCATACTAGACTTGGCAGGAAAGTTTAACAGTATAAGCTTCCATCATCTTCCAAATGAAGATAATCAAATTCCGGATGCCTTAGCTACTTTAGCTGCCATGTACAAGATAAGCGACCCTAAGCATACTCCAGTTTTCGAAATAAAAGTACTAGATTCCCCAGCTTACTGCATGAGGGCGGGCTACTATTGGCTCACATTAGAAAGTATTTGCATTAATCATGTAAGAAAATGTCATAAGTGCCAGATATATGCCAACAAGAGCCAGGCTCCACTTGCTCCTCTTAATGTAACAGCAATACTTTGGCCTTTTGCTATATGGGGAATTGATGTCATTGAAGCAATTACCCCCAAGGCTTCTAATGGTCACAAATTCATTCTAGTGGCAATAGATTACTTCACCAAATGGGTAGAAGCTATGTCTTATGCAAGTGTAACACAAAAGGTGGTATGCCGATTCATTAAAAAAGAAATCATTTGTCGGTATGGATTGCTAGAGCGTATCATCTCAGACAATGCCACGAACTTGAATAATGAAATGATGCAAACTTTGTGCCGACAGTTCAAGATCAAGCATCTCAATTCAGCACCTTATCGACCGATGATGAATGGTGCAATAGAAGCGGCCAATAAAAATATCAAGAGAATTATTGAAAAGATAATTGTCACTTACAAGGAGTGGTATGAGATGTTACCTTTCGCACTACATGCTTACAGAACTACTATTCGTACTTCTACTGGAGCAACACCTTTTACTCTGGTATACGGTATGGAGGCCATATTACCCATTGAAGTTGAGATTCCTTCGTTGAGGGTATTAATGGATACCCAATTGGAAGAAGCAAAATGGGTCAGGGCTAAATATGAGCAATTAAACCTAATTGATGAAAGGAGAATGATTGCCCTCTGCCATGGGCAACTTTATCAAAGGAGGATGGTCCACGCTTACAATAAAAAAGTTCGCCCACGACAATTTCATGAAGGTGACATAGTGCTTAAGAAAATTCTACACATTTAGCATGATTCTAGAGGAAAATGGACACCAAACTATGATGGACCATATGTGGTAAAGAAAGCCTTTTCAGGAGGGGCCCTAATTCTGACAGAAATGGATGGACGAGAGCTACCAAAATCAGTAAATTCAGATTCAATGAAGAAGTATTTTGCATAATGATGAAGTTTTCGGACAGAAGGGAAGAAGTGGATACAGGGTTGCCAGAGCTTGTTCGATCAAAGTTGTCAAAGAGAGCATTCTTCTCTCAGACCTTTATTGTTCTTCATTTATACCCAAGACTTTTATATTCCCTTACTCATAAATGAAAAGCCAATTCTCTCTAGCTCTTTTTCTTCAAATCTCATATTCAACTTTTATATTCCCTTACCCATAAATGAAAAGCCAATTCTCTCTAGCTCTTTTTCTTCAAATCTCACACTCTTGCTGACCTTAAGTGTGCAATAAATTATGACTTTGTAGGAAGGATAGTAATAATTAAAACTCAGAAAAAGCAAAGACCGTAGATTACTTTGATAAGCTTTATAAATTAAAACAGGTAAGATCGAGGTCCTGCTTTGCGAACAGCACAAAACATTTGCTAACAAGGAAAAAGGAGTAACAAATCTTCGGGTGATTCCCTTGGTGATTGCCTGAATGATCGCTTCAAAAGTCATATAATTGAAAATAGGAGCATGATTATATCAACAAAAAGGAAGTATACTCACGAAGGTTTTGTAAACCCAACAACAGGGACAAGTATCCAAAGAGACATAAAGTATGAAGCGAGCGAACGTTAAGAAAGTTGAGGCCAAAATTCAAGAATAAGTCAAGAAAAATTTCTTTGAAGGGGCTTTCGAAAAGAATTGAGCTTTTGAGGCATTGGACAAGAGTTGAGAAGCGTAAAGAGATTCAATGGTAGTCCAAGAAGGCAATCACAAAAAGGATCCAGTAAAGCAAAGACATGAAGAACTAGATAAAAAAAAAAAGTCATCAGTTACACATGCCCTGCATTCATGCATTTCGCATTATGCATGCATGGCTTTTGCATAACAGGGATCAAACTGAAAACATATCCGTGGCATGATTGAGACTTCAACTTCATCAGCCCATTCTAGTCTATCACTGGATGCACAGCTAATACGCTGGACCAAACTGCGTCAAGAATTCAACATTATGGTCAAGGATAAGGTAGACATCAAAAATATTGTCGTTGACAATTTGTCAAAAACTGGCAATGGATTCGATAATCGAGGCTACACCCGTAAGGACGGGATTGACGAAATACCAAAAATAAAAAATAGCTATGGTCAAGGATAAGGTAGACATCAAAAAAATATTGTCGTTGACAATTTGTCAAAATCTGGCAATGGATTCGATAATCGAGGCTTCACCCAGAAGGACAGGATCAACGTCAACTCAATGGAATATCAAAGATAGGAGATATCTATGACATCAAAATATTGTAAAAATGTAGGATCCATTTTTCCGGTTAAGTGGCGGATACGGTACTCCGTGACTCTCAAGTCGGTTGTCTTAGTTGCCCATAATAACTGATTACTTCGTCCCTTCTTTCTTTTATTTCCTTCTAGAAAATGGATCCTACTCTTTTTGCCTTGCAAAAATACTTTCCTTTTCTCCCAATGAATATTCTTAAAAGGATTTACCGAGTTCGCTGTGAATGATTAAGAGTTTTGATGCACAAAGGAATCCCTGAAGATGTGCAGTGGTTAATAGAAGCTAAAGTTCGTCTGGCAGGTGAAGTCCCAGATGCATTTGTGTCTCACATGCCTGGCATAGGCAAAAGCTCTTATGCCAAAAAGCGAAGAGCGAAAGGTTACAAGTCTGTCATAAATGTGGTCGATGGACTTGTAATACCAAATGTCGTTCTTTAGGAATGATCTCCGATAATCGAGAAGATAAAATACGATTCATCAAGAATGACATGAGTAAGGATTCTTTGGATGATATCCGATTTACTCTTGAGACGCATTCTTGTGGATCAGTGCAACGTGAACTTCTTGGTTTATGGAGTATTTTTCATGAAGAACGAGAGCGTTATAGTCCCGGGAATCTGACTTTAAAAGACTATGCTTGTCAGTTTATAAGAAAATTGGATGGGAAGCAAATCTCTGACTCATAGAAGGCGTTGAAGCCGTTACTGGACGTAAAACCAGTGGAAGATGTGAGCCACAGTCACAATTACTGTACATACAATTTGTCATATTTGAAAATTTGCATTTTCTTTTGACGATAATGTACTTGTTCCTGTAAGCGTAATTAACATGTTATCCTTTCATCGCTATAAATGCGTGTTCTTCTTTCCGGTTAAGTAACGGATACAGTACTCCGTGACTCTCATAGTTGGTTATTTCAGTTTTCTACAATAACTAATTTCTTCCTCTCTTCTCTCAAATTCTTCTCTCATCAATGGATTCTACTCTTTCCACCCTGCAAAAGTACTTTCTTTCCCTCCCAATAAATGTTCTTAAAAAGATTTACCAAGCTAGATGTGAAAGAATCAAAGTATTTATACACAAAGGCATTCCTGATAATGTGCGATGGTTAATTGAAGCTAAGGTCCGTTCGGCTGGTGAAGTTTCAGATGCGTTTATGCCCCGTATACCCGGCTTAGGTAAAAGTGCTTATGCCAAAAAGCGAAGAGCAAAAAGGCTAGGCGTCTGTCATAAATGTGGACGATGGAATTGCGATACTAAATGTCGTTCTTTAGGAATGATCAGCAGAAATTGTGAAGATAAAAGAAAATTCATTAAGAATAGCCTACGTAAGAAATCTTTGGATGATATCCGATTGACTCTTGAAACGCATTCTTGTGGAATAGTGCAACGTGAAATTATCGGTTTATGGATGGATTTCTATAAAGAACGAGATCATTACAGTCTTGGGAATCTGACTTTAAATGACCCTGTTTGCCAGTTTGTAAGAAAACTGGATGGGAAGCAAATACCCGACTCATAGAAGGCGTTGAAGCCGTTACTGGACGTAAAACCAATGGAAGACGTGAACCAAAGTCACGACTACTGTACATGCTAGCTGTCATTTTGGAAATTTTTCTTCTTTTCTAACAATAATGTACCTACTCATGTAAATGTAATTGACGTGAGCCGTAGTCATGACTACTGTATATGCTAGCTGTCACTTTTGAAAATTTTCCTTCTCTTCCGAAAATAATGTACCTACTTTTGTAAATGTAATTATCGCATTATCGTTTCACCTCTATAAATACATCTTCTTCTTCTCATTTCTCACAAGGTTAAGGATAGGAATGGAGAAAACCTCAACTCGTAAATCCTGAAGTATTTGTATATTTTATGGGGCTTTTCCTGGAAAAGATGAAGAGTATTTAAAGGTAGCCAACCATTTGGGTAGAGCATTAGCTGAGCGAAAAATACATTTAGTTTATGGAGGAGGTAGTGTCAGATTAATGAGAGGTGTAGCATCAGCAGCATCTCTAGGAGGAAGTCAAGTTTTGGGCATTATCCTTGAACCTTTGAAATTTGTTTCTGGGGCCACGATTGGAGAAGAATTAGTGGTTAAAAATTTGCAATAGCGTTTGTTACAAATGCTTTTTAATGCTGATGCTTTTATCGCTCTACCATGTGGTTTTGGCACATTGGGAGAAATCTTCCAAAGTGCTTCCATGACCCAACTTAATTTGCACAAGAAACCTATTGAGCTATTGAATGTTAACAAATTCTTTACAGGTCTAATTTTTTTGTAGATTACGCTATGCAAAAGAATTTTATATCAAAAGTGGCACGACGAATCCTAATATCCGCAACAACTGCTAAAGAATTACTAGATAAAATGTAAGCTTTTGTTCCTGAACCAGATCTAGCAATGATTCAGGTAGACTGGACACGACAGTCTTTCCCAACCAGTTCCATCCCATAATTGTCCTTTACTCGGCCTGTTTAAGCATTGTGGAAGAAGAAGCGATCCGATCTGTTCTTCTTGTCCTTTAGTTTTATTATCAGCATTTTTCGTGTTTTAGTTTTTCTTTTCAGGGAATTTCTTCTTTCCTTTTTACCTTTTAGGATAGTTTTGTTTATGCTGATATTAAAACCATAAGACAGCCTTTAGTTTGGAATGGCTGAGTAAGGAGTAATTTTTTTGCTCTTGAGATGCATCCTATTAGGTCTACTAGTCATGACATTTTGGGGTAGCTAAGCTTCAACCTTATTCGGATGACATATCTCACAAGGGAATCTATATTTTCTGAAGAAAATATTAGATGAAACCTGAATATTGATTCCAAACATCCGTTCCCTTACATAATTTGTCAGTTTTATTGTCATTTTATGGAATTTCTCATCATCAAGATTCACTCATTTCATGGAAGTTTAAACTTTTGCACTCAACTATTATGAAAATTCACACTTCCGAAGAAATTATTTCAACTTCAATTGCCTTCATACAAATTTTGCTTGAGGTACTAAAGAAAGCTCCTTAACCTCAAACTCAATCAATTTTTCTTGGACGATATGAGAGTTCCTGTCATAGAGGTACTAAAGAAAGCTCATTAACCTCAAACTCAATCAATTTTTCTTCAACGATAAGAGAGTTCTTGTCGTAGAGGTACTAAGGAAAGCTCCTTAACCTCAAACTCAATCAATTTTTCTTCAACGATAGGAGAGTTCCTGTCGTAGAGGTACTAAGGAAATCTCCTTAACTTCAAACTCAATCAATTTTTCTTGGATGATAGGAGAGTTCCTGTCGTAGAGGTACTAAGGAAAGCTCCTTAACCTCAAACTCAATCAATTTTTTTTCAACGATAGGAGAGTTCCTATCGAAGATGTACTAAGGAAATCTCCTTAACCTCAAATTCAATCAATTTTTCTTAGACGATAGGAGAGTTCTTATCATAGAGGTAATAAGGAAAGTTCCTTAACCTCAAAAAGGAGGAGAAAGAAGGTTTTTCTCCTCAGGGTTTAGGCAGCGAGAAGATTCTCAATGCCTAGCTAAGGTCGGACTAAATTTGGTAACGGCTTTGCATGCATCATGTCCCATGAAGCATGCAAAGGGGGGCAGCTGTTGACACCCAATTTAGTTCGACTATTGAAAAAAATTAAAAAAAATTTAAAAGAAATTTTAAAATGAATTATTATTAATTAATTAATTAATTAAAAAAAGAAAGGAAAAAAAAGAAAAAAATTAAATTAAATAGTTTAGGGGGGGCCATTTTTGTTTCGTAAGGTTAGATAGTGAATTTATATATAAAAGGGGAAGGCTTTTTTAAAGAATTGACAAAAATAAGAAGTTTAGGGTGAATCTGACAAAATTGAGAAGTTTGGAAAAAAATATGACAAAATCTGAAAATTCCAGGGAAATCTGGTAATTTTTCGCATGATTTTTGGGCCAAATTGATAGAACAGACAAATTTGTGTCAATCAGTAATTTCGTGAAAAAAATGGGACTAGACCAGTAGTTAATGAAAGATAAAGGACTAAAACTGTCATTTTGACCAAATTATGAGATAAATATGTTTCTAATTAAATTTCAAAATTTTTTTAAATCAAAGGAATCCAATGCTCCTCCCCCTATAAATAGGGGTCCAAACCTGTAAAAGAAGGGAAGATTAGTAAGATTAAATTAAAGCTCCTAACTAAAAAAAAGTGAAAACTGTAGCAACAGTCCCTGGTTATTTATCCTACACTCAAAAATCCTGGACTTTTGCTCGACCCGTTTCCGTCCATTACCGTTTTTTTTTCCTTTTCGTCCGAACGCCGTTTCCCACGCCAGCACCTTGTCCTCCGACACCGTCTCCTCGCCTCCTGCGCCGTCGCCGTTGTTCCTTTGCCATCGTCGTCGCCCCTGTCCGTTGCCGTTTTTCCTTCCCCGTCGCGATGCTGCCTTCTTCTCCTTTCTCCTCCTCCCTCCTCGCCACCTTGCCTGCACACGGTCGCCGCCCTAGCCCTTGTCGCCGACGAGGCCAGCCAAGGCAGTCTCCCCCTCTATCGTCACCCGAAAACTGGGAATCGGAGACAAAATCATTTCGCGACCCGCAACCCGACCCATTTCCGTCCGGTTTCAACCCAGTTAACTCCAGTTTCGGTATAACTCTCCTTTAGCCCTTCTGATTTTCTTTTGTGCTCATATAAGTCACTAACTTTCTTGTTCTTGCAGATATGCCATTAACAGCTAACTTTTAGTGTTTATTTTTTTTTATTTATTTTTTTCTTTTTCTTGTTGTTTTTTTTATGGAAGGTTATACCTTTTACTTTTATGTGGATGGCTAAACGCCCCACCTTATTAATTTTTTTATTTCTTTTATTTTTTATCATTTTATTTTCATTTATTTACTTTATGCACTTTATTTTTTTTTATGTGGATGGCTAAACGCCCAACTTTCTTTACTTATTTACTTTTCTGAATTTATTTACTTTATGCACTTTCATTTTTTACGTGGATGGCTAAACGCCCCACTTTCTTTATTTATTTACTTTTTTGTATTTATTTACTTTATGTACTTTATTTTTTTTTAAGTGGACGACCAAGCACCCCATTTTTATTTATTTATTTACTTTTCTGCCTTTTATTTATTTATTTATTTTATTTTTGTGTGGACGGCCAAGCGCCCCACTTTTCTTTATTTATTTATTTTTCTATACTTTATTTATTTCTTTATTTATTTACTTTCTGCACTTTATTTATTTATTTTTCTGCACTTTATTTTTACGTGGATGGATAAGTGCCCCACGTTATTTATTTACCTTTTTTATTTACTTTTTTGCAATTTATTTTTTCTTTATGTGGATGATTAATCTTACTTATTTTATTTATTTACCAATTTTTTTATGACTGGCTAAGAGCCCATCTTACTTCCTTATTTTATTATTATAACCAAGCCCCCCTATCCTTTATTTTTTTTCATCATTTTAAACATTATTTGGAATATTAAGACACTTATTTTTTTTTATTTCCTTTAAATAAAAAAAGTTAACCTTTTATTCCTTTTATCAAAAATAAAATTAAAAAAAATCATAACTAGATGATTCAACAAAAATCAATGGTTTTGAATAAGTATATTTTTAGATCTATGGATTAGATAATTACTTTTAAATAAAAATCCCTTTAAAAAAAAAAAAGAAAAGAAAAATAAAATTTTAAAAAAAATAATAAAAAGGAAAATAATATTAAGATCATTAAAAATTCATATTCGGATAATTCGGCAGAATTTATGATGTGGATAATTAATTAATTAAAATATTCAATAATAAATAAAAATTAAAATTTCATTAAATTCCATATCCGGGTGATTCAATAGAATCCATGGTTCGGAAATATTAAATTTATTATAAAATTATTATAAAAAATCAAGTATCAAAAATTTAAAATTTCCATATCTATTTGATCTGATAAGATTCATGGTTTGGAATTAAATTAAATAAAATTCATTAAAATTATTCTCAATCAAAGATTAGATCAAGAAATAAATAGTTAAGAAAAGATAAAAACTGAACCCCATGGTACCAATTTCCGGGCGCTTTAACAAGGTTATTTTAGCGTAACCGACTCACGATCTTAAAATCTCTCGCAGACCATAACAAGTATCCAATTGGCCTAGGTAAATCGATTGGTGGCGACTCTTAAAAAAATCACATTGCTACATCTCAATTTTCTAAAAGAGTCACTTCATTTATATCTCAGTTTTCTAAGAAATTTGTGAAGTATAGAATTATGAAGAAAAACTTTTTGACAAACCTCAATTGTTTCTCTTAAGATTGATTTGTTATGAAAAGCGTTGGTTCTAACTTTATATATTTTTGAATTCTCATATGTATTATGTCTAAATTCCTCAAGTTCATTTAATTGTAACCTATGCTATACACCAGTATCTTCAAGATTTAAATTGAAAGTTTTTATAACCTAGTAAGCTTTATGTTCCAGTTGAACAGGTAAATGACACATTTTCCATAAATTATCCTATAGGAGGCATACCTAATAATGTTTTAAAAGCAATGCAGTAAGTCTAGAGTGCATCAATTAATTTAAAAGATCAATACTCTCGATTTAGGTTGACTACTTTTCCAAGGATTTGTTTTATCTCCCTATTAGTTAGTTCTACTTGTCAGCACGTTTGTGGGTGATAAGAGGTGGCAACCTTATGGGTGATACCATATTTTTTCGGCAAGGATTTACATAGTTTATTAGAAAAATGTGTTCCCCTAATCATTTATTATGACCCAAGGAATTTCAAATTAACTCAAAATAGTTTTTTTCAAAAATTTGAGCACAATTTTATAATCATTATTTTGACGTGAAACTACCTCTACCTATTTTGACACATAATATACCAAAACTAAAACATACACAAATTCAGATAATAGGGGGCAACCTTGTGAGTGATACCATATTTTTTCGGCAAGGATTCACATAGTTTATTAGAAAAGTGTGTTCCCCCAATCACTTATTATGGCATGAGGAATTGCAAATTAACTCAAAATAGTTTTCTTCAAAAATTTGAGCACAATTTTATAATCATTATTTTGACGTGAAACTACCTCTACCTATTTTGACACATAATATACCAAAACTAAAACATACACTAATTTAGATGATAGGGGGCAACCTTGTGAGTGATACCATATTTTTTCGGCAAGGATTCACATAGTTTATTAGAAAAATTTGTTCCCCCAATCACTTATTATGGCCCGAGAAATTTCAAATTGACTCAAAATAGTTTCCTTAAAAAATTTGAGCACAATTTTATAATCATTATTTTGACGTGAAACTACCTCTACCTATTTTGTCACATAATCTACCAAAACTAAAACATACACAAATTTAGATGATAAAGGGTTACCTTGTGAGTGATACCATACTTTTTCGGCAAGGATTCACGTAGTTTATTAGAAAAATTTGTTCCCCCAATCACTTCTTATGGCCCGAGGAATTTCAAATTGACTCAAAATAGTTTCCTTAAAAAATTTGAGCTCAATTTTATAATCATTATTTTGACGTGAAACTACCTCTACCTATTTTATCACATAATCTGCCAAAACTAAAACATACACAAATTCAGATGATAAGGGGCTACCTTGTGAGTGATACCATATTTTTTTGGCAAGGATTCACATAGTTTATTAGAAAAATATGTTCCCCTAATCACTTATTATGGCCCGAGAAATTTCAAATTGACTCAAAATAGTTTTCTTCAAAAATTTGAGCACAATTTTATAATTATTATTTTGACGTGAAACTACCTCTACCCATTTTGACATATAATCTACCAAAACTAAAACATACACAAATTTAGATAATACTGGAAATGGTCCCATGAAATCTATCTCTCAACAATAAAAATTTCAATCAAAGTGATATGAGTCAAAAGCATCATATTTCTTTCTAAAATGGATCCTAATTTCTGACAACTTTCACAAGTTTTATGTTTTTGAACAATGAGGGTTAGTAAAATCCAGACTGCAAAATTTTTGTAGCTGTTTTTTTTAAAGAAAAATGCCCACCACATGTTTTTGAATGATAAAATTTAATGACACTTTTTACCTTATTTTTAGGTATGCATTGATAAGAGTAGTATTTGAAAAGATAAGAGTCATCCCAATAGAAATTTTTCACCTTGTGTAGGAACTTCCTCTTATCCTGGGCACTTCATTAAGCTGACATCTAGCTAGTTACCATAAAATTGACAATGTTAGTAAATCAAGGCACTGTAGTGACAGACAATAATAATTCATCAGGAAAATAGTCATTTATGGGTAGCCTTAATTAGTGAATCCACTGTCAGCTTTGACAAATGGTCAACAACAACATTTTTTGTGTTTATCTTATCTTTGATCACAATCTTGAAGCAATAAGATCTAGTGTACCAACCTCAGTTTAACATATTGCTTTGACATGAGATACCTGACAGTAGAATGGTCGATATAAACAATAGTTGTTGAACCAATTTCAGAAGAACCAAATTTATCCAATGTAAATGTTACTATAAGTAGTTCTTTTTTTAGTTGTAGTGTAGTTCATTGAATTTTTTCCCAAACAGGGGTAGTTACAAATCTTAATTTCCTAATAAGAGTAGTTTTAATCTTATTTACTAAATTGGGTTATTCTACCACTACTTAAATCAATTTTAATGGAAAAAGGTGACAAAATGTTAACAAGAGTCCAAAACTTATAGCAAAAAGGTAAAATGAGTCACAATTTAAATTTTATTATTTTACAATCATTTTGTATAATTTGAACACAACGTTACAAAAAATTAATAAAATCTTGCAAAGTATTTCACTTACAAATTATTTTGAAATTTTTTTTAAATTATAAATACTCTTTTTAAGAAAAAAATATAATTATTTTAAATCACAATTCTTATTTCCGAAAATAGGGTGTTTTAGGTTGTGGAAATATTTATTTTTTCTATGAGAGAACATGGGTATTATATGTAACGCCCCCAATTTTATGAACCTTAATCTTAAAAGATATCTTAAATTCCCAGAATTATAAAGCATTTAATTAAAAATAATTTAAGAAATATGAGGTAAAACATTTTATTTAAATTATTTTCCAAACAATGAGAGTATTAAATGAAATCAGAGTAGTTAAGTGACAATCCCAGGAAAACTAATATGCGCGTAATGTGTCAATTTAAACAAACCATATGTTTTTTTAGAAATCAAATAACACAAAGTTGAAATCCAGTCCCAGCCAGTTCTACTTTCGAGGGGCTACAGCGTACCCTCACTCAGTATGCTCCACATCTTGAACCTCATTAGATGGTTCAGTGTACTCTGTCTCCTCATAGTACTCACCTAAGAAAAACATGTTAGAATGAAGGGTGAGCACAACTTGCTCAGTAAGAGGGAAGTATCAGGCCCATCACGTGGGTCCTAATATTCCCGTAACAAACAACAACGAATAATAAACTTTAAGCTGTAGCAATTTACTTAAAGAACAATTCCATACAACATCATAACAACAAAATCAAAATCCTACTAGCATGCTTGAACTACCATGCATATGCATAATTCTTTTTACCGAATAAATAATATCTTCTTGATCGATCACTTAATCCAATACTTAATTGCCGTCGGACGAACCTAGGGTAGTGAGTGTGTACATCACCCACTCTCGGGATAGCTCTTAGGTAGTGCCACTAGGGATGCCACCAAGCCAGAGCCTCTCGGGATACCTACGCCGAGGTAGAGCCTCTCGTGATAACAGCCATAAGCATGGTCCCTCGCCAGCTATGGTCTGACAGCGCACAAATCATATCTCCATACTCCGTGTCAATAACGGGTCATGACTAGGGACGGTTCGCCACCACCCTAACATGCCTCTCGGGTTCGAATCGTCCGTTCCGAACCTCTCGTCTAAATTTACGGCTTGTTAGGTCATGTAGATATGGTTCGTCACCAACCTTGCATGCCTCATATTTTATCTTACTCTTCAAATCTTTTACTTAATGCACTCTTGTGTATGGCAACATCAATCATATGCAACAACCAATTGATGCATGACCGTAGCTCATTTTATTTTAGCTCTTTTTAGTAGAATGCCATGATTCTAGTGCATCTTATTTCTTTTATCATGTTATCTTAGTTTAGTGTTGCATGATGTCATGACAATCAATGATATCTTTTAAGTGTATTTTTGATAAATGTTCATCTCATTTCTCGTGAATTCTTTCTAAATTGGTCATTTAGTATTTATGCTCCTAATCCTTTATCTATCGGCTTATAATAATTTATTACGGACCTAACATGCCACTAACGGTTTCCTTCAATCTCATCATGTTGCTAATGAGCTTGTCGGCCCTAAACATGGTACTAGCGGTGTTTGTCTCGCCGGCCCTAAACATGCTACTAGTGGTGTTTATTTAGGCGGTCCTAACATATTTCTAATTTAATTCTTGTTATAAGTGGTCCTAGTATGATACTAGCGCCAAACATACATCATTACAACCAACCAACCAACCAACCAAAATTACATCTCAAAGGAAGCGAACTAAAATAAAATATAATAAAATAAAATAAAATTCTAGAAAAACAAATTAATTACCTAACCCATGTTGCCCATGCATTTAAAGATTTTGTTTAGCCCAATTGTTTATTTAGAATTTATTATTCGGGTTGAAGCTTATTTTGGGCCTAAGAGGGCCCACGAGAATTAACCCGCTCTTCCCCCTTACCTAGTTCGGAATAATACGGCGAAAGATGGCGATTTCCTAGGACGGTCCTACAAAATGTTAGTAAGGTAAAAAATTAGAAAAATATACAAAAAAATTGGAAATTTCCTAGATGGTACTTGGAAGTATCATGTTCTTGGCATCTAGTCCGAAATTTTACCTAGTGGGCAAAAAGGGTCTCGGGGTGTCTTCGGTGGCCTCGTGCCTATTCGGGATCATGCCGGTAGCCTTCTTGATATTGATCCTAAAAATTACAGCGGCCATACACTAACTTATAAGCTTATTTAATGGCTGTAAAAACTGATATTGGAAGAAAAAAAAATTTTATTTCGGTTACCGATGTGTTTTCGGGATCTCTGACGCTCCGGGAGTCCAAAGAAACACCAAACCTTCAAGTAAGGATTTTCTAACCCTTTATAACAACATGGACAGCAAGGAAAAGAGAATTATTAGGGCTGTAATATTTGAAATTGGCAGCCAAGATAATTTTTAAAAGAGGCTACGGTGGCTTACCGGGCTTAGAACCAAGTATGGACAAGATTGCACCGGAAACGAGTGGAAAAACCCAAACCTTGGATTAATGGTAATCTACCAAGAATTTACAGCAAAAATATAAGGTATTTAGGTGCTGGAAGAAAAGAAAAAGAAAGAAAGAAAAAATTAAAAGAGTAATACCGAAGAACTTTTGCTCACACGAAGCAAATCGGGATCGTTGGTACTCGTAGGATTGGTTTTGGTGTCCGGATGGGGTTTCCCTTCAACTTAAAGAATCTAGGCAAAAATACAGAATTAAATTAATATTCTAATACTTTGGAAGAGCCAAGAATCAAAGCTTAGATGGCTAAACTTACACAGTTTGATGAAGCACTAAGTGGAGGCAAACAACCGGCGCGAAAGGATGAAGAATTGTGGACGATCTTCAGAAAATCCAATTTTATGGCTTAGGCGGCTGTTGATGGGGAAGAAGAAGAAGCCGAAATGTTGAACAGGGAAAGGTTCTGTGGGGCGAATTAAGCTCCATGCCAATTAGAAGCGTAGGGTAAAATAAATAATAATATAATAATATGGTAATTAATTAGGATAACTAGATTGGCAAGTTTTTGTTTTTGTTTTTTTTTTTTTAATCTAAAGTTTCAAAAAATCCTGTAGGCGCTTTGCGGCTGGAAAGTTTTAGAAGAAAGAAATTAGGGTTAGGGGAAAAAAATTAATAATAATAATCCTATGTAGCGGTAGCACGAACCGGGTTTAAACTCAACACGCGCGTTGGTTAAATTTTAGGAAACCTAAGCAAACGAATTCAGAATTAAGTGAGGTAAATTTCTCTTGACTCATTTTTTCGAGAAGAATCCAATGGTGCTCCCAGATTTTCTATCCGATGCTCAGTTGTAAATGACAAAAATGCCCCTAGCCTAAAGAAAATGACTTTGAGCTTCCGGTTTGGAATTTGACTTAATAACCAATAAAGGAATCATCTAAGAATCAAGATTCTTAATTTTATATTTTATTATTATTATTATTATTATTATTTTATTATTTTATTTATTTAATTAATTAGGATAATTTGGTGATTTTATTTTACTTAATTTCTAGGGTTATTACATTATAAGTTTATTTTCTAGCAAAATAATAATAATAATAATAATAATAATAATAATAATAATAATTCATTACATATTTCCTAATCTACTTAACTAAACATTCTAGTATACCCTATTTCAACCGTCTCCAATTAGCTTATAACTTATACGTAAGCTATGGTTTCTAGAACAAATAAAAGTTGTAATAATTTTAAAGTAAACTATCATATATTACATTTATTTATGACATTTGTTATTCTTACACTATTAAAAAATGCACATATGTTTTCAATGAACTATATATATTTGGCATTAAGATGCTACTATTATCTTAGTAAGGGGGATTAATTCCTTAATACAAAAAACAAAACTTGATCGAATTTTACAATGCCCAAATCTACTTACTCATAAGGAAGTTATAAGTCTTACTAAATCCACCAGAAATCCATTGAAGGTGGTAAGAATTTAGCTAAACGTACCTAAATCTACCCCTGCTAATCCCTACTCCTATGATGACACACTAAAGATAGTTATATATATTCTCTCAAACTCTTTTATACACAGTCAACAATTCATTAAAGGTGAAATTGGACTTTTATTCACGAACATGATTTTCAATCTTATAATTTTTTTGTTAGTGTTGTCTTTTATTTTAAAATATTTCTTGAGATATTGTATAGTATCATTAAAAAGATAAGGGAGAAAGGTCAAAATGAGTTATATAACTTTGGCAACTTTTCTATTTTAGTTCTATAACTACACTAGTTTTTATTTAAGTCCTATATGTTAAAAAATGTTAGCAATGTTAGTCCTATCATTAATGACCTTAATGGAAATCCTATAGGCAAATAACAAACATTAAAAATAGGGGGAAAAGATCAAAATCAGTCATTTAACTTTTGTAACTTATTTAATTAAGTCCCACAAGTTCATCAAAAACCTCATTTTTACTCTCGACTCGAATTTCAATCTTTTCTCTTTCGCTTTTGCCAACTTCGACCGGTGCTACTTCACCTCTGACCATGACTTACTCGCTTCTGAGATTAAGGGAATAATTAACCACCACTTCTCCAAAAAATAGTGGGATTGTGGCTAAATCTAGCCATAAGAATTGGAAATGATTCTTGGATGCTTGAGGCAGGGAGTGGAAGCTAGGGTGCTCCCTCATTTGTTGACTATATTGTTATCAGAGTACCCTTCCACCCAAGAAAGTGCTAGCGGTGGTCTTATGAATTTGTTAAAACACCCAAAGAGCAAAGCTATAATGATGCAAAATGAGGGTTTGGAATTGATCCCAAATGTTCTAAACAATAAGCTTAAACCTGAGGAAAAACATGTAGCCAGAGCCATCTTTTACGTTGCTTCAAAATAACACGTAGCTAGAGCCATCTTTACTTTGCTTCTGTTGAGGAGTACAAAGCAAATAAAGACTTGATTCTGGTGACAATTCTAGCTCTAGTAGATTTGATCAAGAACGGGAATACGTGTAAAAAAAATGCACTTGTAGCAATTTTCAGGCTTTTATCGGATCCAAGAAATTAGTGTTGTGTACTTGCATGTGGGTTGGTGTCATTGTTACCGAATTGGTTGAAAGACTAGGAAAAGAGGAATTATTCACATATTTTCTTACAGTTTTAACTGCACTAACCAAGAGAATGGATAGAACAGTTGTCATTTTGTACCATTGAGGAGATCTAGAAGTGTTTATGAGGATTTTGAAAACTTGATTGTTTTGTTTTAAATTCTTAGCAGAAGATGATTGGTTCGGGTGAAGGATGGAACAAAAAGGATGAATTAAAGAAAAAAAAACCGGAAGTGCCATAGATTGAGACGAATTTGGGTAAACCTCTATTCTTCACGTTGAGGGAGGAATGAGAAAAGAAAAACGTGATTTTGTCTCTAACTATACCTTAAGTATCAAAGATTGTGTTTGTAAAACCTTTTCATGAAACTTTTATTTTTTACAATTAAGTCCACCTATATGTGCCAAGTAAGTAAGAATTAACAGTGTCGAGTGCCATTTAGGATTTTTTGTTAGCCCTGTCCAACACAGGACTAACGTTATTAATGTTTTCAAACATATATGACTCAAATAGAAACGTGAGTTGTTTTAGGACTAAAATATGAAAGTTGGCAAAGTTATAAGACTCATTATGACTTTTCTCCAAAGATAAGCTCTTAAAAATACTAAAAAGTTCCTATGAATTTTCTCTTAAAAATATTTTAAATTTATAAAAAAATAATTTATAAAAAGTTACTTTCAAAAATGAAATATTTTACAAATTTCTACTATTATTTTATATTTATTCTATCCCAAAAAGGATTGTAAGTATTTCTTTTTGTTCTATCCAAAACAAGATGAATTGTTTCCCCTTTTTGAAAATTTTTTAATATCTAATTTCCCTACTACCATCTTTAAACTTTTTTTGCATAGAACCTAAAAAATGTACAAAACTCAAAAAAAGAAAATTTTCTTTTTTTAGTTATCATTTAAATTATCATTACATAAATAAAAAGGAATTTTTTTAAAATTTTATCTTTAGGGTTAAAAATGAAAATAAAAACATAAATTATATACATTTTAAACTCTGTATCCAGAGAAATGAATCATCCAAATGGGATGGAAAGAGTAATATCTTGTTTGAATAATATAAAATGATAGCAAAAAAAAAAAAAAAGATGACTTATCTATCATTTTGCTAAAATTTTTGGGATTTAGTTAACATTTATTGGGCTTTTTCCGTTTAGTGGTGTTAGGATAACCCCTATCAGGTAAATAAGATTAAAAGTACCCATGTTAGGGAATTAGGATTAATAACTACCCTTGTTGGAGAAAAAACTCGTAGTTCATTTGTGTACTATTCAAAGTTCTACTTGCATAATAAATTACATATGATTTACCTTCTTTCCTTTGTCCTTTCAAGGACCAACTGCATAATCACTAGCATCATATATTACCTTTAAAGGTAATGACTGTTGGAGATTTATTATTTCAATAAAAAATAATAATTGATTTTTACTCTTGTAATTAGCCATAGCCATTTAACTTTTACTCCAAAAGTACTTAAATTAGCTTTTACTTGTTTTATAGCCATTAGGCATTAATTCCAAATTAATGGTTGGTGAATTAATTCTAATTTTATTTTGTTTAAACAGCTATTGGGAGGTTTTAATTTCTATTAATTCTCTCTAACGTCACTTTACTTACATGCCTATATATGTGTGTGTTTTGTTTAGTTTTGACATTATTCTCCAAGCTCATTTCTCCATATATTTGTTCTTCATTTATAAAAAAAATATTATTTTATGTATTATCAAAGAGTATTGGGTAAACAAATGTGTGGGTAGAGCTTTACTTCACAACAGTGCACGTGCATGTGAACTTACAATAAGATAGTTAGGCTGTTTTATCTTGAGGGAGGCTTAACCGAGGCCGCTGCACCGGTATGGCACGAAACCTCCAAAAGAGAGTGGGTAAACCAACGACTCATCTCAATTACTCTTGATATATAGGTGATATTTTTTCTATTTCTTATCCATTTCACTCTCTAATATCTATTAATTTTTTGTTACAAAATTGTCTATTTTGGTGTCGTTGGTGAGATCAATTTTTTTTTTAATTTTTATATTTTATTATTTGTGAATTTCTAATATTTCTATGGTGCAGGAACAACAATGACCAGTCTAGGGGTTGCATGATTAGAGGGGATGTTCAAAGGCCAATTAATTTATCAAAAAAAATTTGGCATTATTAAGTACATTCAATTAAAGCATCTTTTGTAAAAAGGTTGCAAAGAGGTCTAGACATTGTACTAAACCCTTGATTGAACCTTCTGTAAAATCCTACATGTTCAAATAAAGGAGTGAACTTCCTTAATTGTTTTGTTATGGAGGTAACTGAGCAATGAACTACAACTTTACTTTATCAAATTCAATTCTTTTTCCCAATTTAGTGTCAAGTCTTTTTCTTCTCACATTTTTAAAATCTTTTCTAATTTTTTAAGACAATTATCAAAGAAATTTCTATATATTATTAAATCATCCATGAAAACTTTGAAATATTTTTCAACTATGTACTAAAAAAACTCAGTATTCATCTTTGAAATGTTGTTGGGGGCATAACATAGTCTAAAAGGCATGTGTCTAAATATAGAGGTTCCAAAAGGATATATGAATGTAATCTTTTTATGATGGTTTAAATCCAAAATTCACCTTTTATCATTTGTTACCACTATGATGTCAAACTTTTTTGGCACAACTTGGGTTAGACTAACCCATTTGATGTCAAAGATAGGGTAAATGATTCCTACATTAAATACTTTAACAACTTTAGATCTTACTACTTCTTTCATGTGTGAATTAAGCATTCTTTATGGTTGTTGACATGATTTAGCTTTATCCTCCAAGTTTATTATATGTGGGATGTTAAATGATTAATACCCTTTAGGTCCTTAATATCCATCCAATTATACTTTTACGTCTCATAAGTAACTCAATCAACTTATCTTGTTACGTAAATGTAAAAAAATAAAATTACTACAGGACAAGAAGAATTTTTTTCCAAGGAATGCATACTTCAATTTTTTGAGCAAGGGCTTTAATTCTAATTTAGATATTTTATCTTGCTATTTATCTTCGATTTATCCTAAATTTTTAACTTTTGGTTTCTAACATGTGTTTCCTTCTACCTGTGAGAATCAAGTAATGCACATATGTAGATGTATCTTGATCTATTTGTATATTAGATTCAAATGAATTAACTAGACAATTTTTCAAAGAATTAAAGATACTCCCCTTTTTTAATATAGTTTTCCACAAAGACATCGATGAGGCAGACTTCCTTGCTTTCATCTTTTTTTTTTTCAGTTGGTTGCTTAAGCAAGTTGAAAACATTTAGATCCAATGTCATATTCTCAAATGATAGTTTTATTAGTCCATTCTTGCAATTAATCAAGGCATTAGAGGTTCCTAAAAATAGATGTCCTAAAATAACGGCATTGAATTTTTTGTTTCCACTGGTAGTGCATCCAAAACAATAAAATTCACGAGATAGATGAATTTATCAACTTAGACTAACACATCTTTAGCAACTATTCTAGGCACATTCACTAATCTGTTAACAAGTAAAAGAGTTACTTCGATAGGTTTTAACTGATCCAAATTTAAATTTTGATAAACTGGCTATGAAAGTAAGATTATACTATGCCCAAGATTAAGCAGCATTTGCTCAATTTTATATTCTCTAATGAAACATGAAGTTATTAGACAACCAGGATCCTTGTATTTTAAAGTAATATTATTTTGAATAACAGAATTTACTTACTCGGCCAAGACGGCTTTCTTTTTCACATTCAATTTTTTTTTACTAGTGCACAAATCCTTAAAAAATTTGGCATAAAAAGATATCAGTTTAATTGCATCTAACAAAAAAATATTGATCTTTACTTGCTTCAAAATATCAAGAATTTTAGGGTTATGATTCACCTTCTTAGGGATAGTTAATGCCTAAGGAAATGGAGTCACAGGTGGAGATTCAATCTGTTCTATACTTGTTATAAGTTCAACCCCTTACTTACTCTTAAAGGTTGACTTATCGTCTCCTTCACAATGATTAAGAATTAATTTTTTAATAACTTTACCGTTATGAAGTGTAGTGATTGATTTCACTTAATCCATAATTTGACCTTTAGGGTTCAGTTATGGTTAAAAGGAAATTTTTATGAAATTTTGATATTTCTAAACCGTAGATCATATCTAACCACATGGATGTGAAACCTAAAGACTTAATCTATTTTTATTTAAATTTATTTTAAAGGTTTTAGATAATTATTAATCCAAACCATAAATCCTATCGGATCACCCAAACATGGATATTAGAACTTAATTTATTTATATTCTTGTTTATTTTCTTAATTACTTTTAAAGATTTTAAATAATTATCTGAACTATAGACCCTAACGGATCAGCCAAATATGGATTTTAAAATTTATTGTTATCCTAAATTCATCATAAGGTTTTATTAAACCAATGTGGAATTAAATTTTTCTAAGTATGATTTTTTAGATGCATTATATAAATTAATTTTAAACTTATATTAACAGGGGGAAAAAAAAGCAAAAATCTGTCAAACCTAAATATGCAATTCTGCCTAGTGTTAGTGACAAAAAATAAGCCGTGGTCCTAAAACAAATAAACAAAACAATGCTGTTAGTGGCTGAATTAAAAAAAAAAAAAAAAAAGAGAAACTAGGGACCAAAATGAACAAAATTAAGAGAAAAAGGGGCCTAAGTGCAGGTTTTACCGAAGGGAGAAGGTTGAATGGGTTAGATCCATAGGAATCCGGGTCGAGTTCGCGGGTCACCAAACGAGTTCCTCTTCGATTCGTCGTTCGCCGCAGATGAGAAACGGAGCGGTGGCCTGGGCTTTGGTCAGAGGGGGCGCAGCAACCTCAGAGTGAAGAGTATGGTGGCGGGGCCAGCACCTGGGCACGGTGGCGGTGGCTGGAGGTTGGAGGCTCATGTCGGGCAACAGAGGGAGACCAGGGGTGGCGGCGGCGACGGGAAAAGGTTAGGGTTCTTGGGTAGGGTAGCGAAAAGTTAGGGGATTATGGCTGCAGTTCTCTGTTTTTAGCTAGGAGCTTAGGGTTTTTCTAATTTCTTCCCCCTTTTTCTTCAAGCGGTGACCCATATTTATACTAGGGGGTCTTAAGCGAGAGATTAACTAGGGTTTTGAAGTTTAAACGTATCCAAGTTCAATTTGAAGAGATTAGGACATAATTCGAAAAAAATATCAGTTTTAGTCCAACAAAACCCCTAGGTACTGATCTGGTCCCTTTTTTTTTTTTTTTTTTGAGAAATTGCAATTTAGCCCAACTTTTGCTGATTTGTCAAATTAGCCTAAAGCTTTGTAAAAATAACTAGATTTTCTCAGAATTTCATGATTTTGCTAGATTTGACTCAAACTCTCTAACACTGACAGATTTACCATAAACTTTCCAATTTTGCCTAGAATATTCTAAAATCCCTCAATTTCCACCCAAACTATTCCTTTTTGCCTACATTGACCTACAAAACCTTTAAGAATCCAAATTAGTACCTAAACTAAATTAATTTCTATTTTGACCATAAAATACCATACTAAATTCTCAAAGTTTTATAACATGAACAAAAACAATGTAATCTAAATGTGGCTAGACCAACTAACCTTAAAATAACAAAGATGACCCAAATATCCTAAGAGTTGACTAAATTGCCTCTAAAAATGACAATGCCTATAAACTAATTTTCTTAACTTAAAACAAAAATTAGTGCTCAGACAAAATTAGGTGTTAATAATTACATTTACAATATTTTTTTTATTTTAAGATTAATTTGTGTATTTTATTAAAAGCGTAATTCCAAAAGGACTTTTCCAACTTTTTGCGACATTTTAGAAATTTCATAGAAAATAATTTTAAATAATAATGTAACATTTTGAACTAAACATATTATATTAATATTTTGGCTGACTATGTCGTCATTTCATACACGTTAACTTAGATGGTGTCCTACCTCATATGCCTCCCTTGAATTTTGACCGCACCCAACCTTGATACGTATATGTTTGATTTGTATAGTGCAATTTACTTGTAAGTTAAATTAAATGAAATGTCAATTATATTAATGTAAGAACTCCCACGTAAAAGCTATAATATCCTTTCCATCTCACCACTAGGGGTGATCACTATTCGGTTAAAACCGAAAAAACTGAAAAATAAAAAAAAATTAGAAATTCGGTTTGGTTAATTCGATTTTTCGGTTCGGTTTCGGTTGAAACCGAATAGAGAGAATATCGGTTTCGGTTATGAGTGTCGGTTATTTCAGTAACCGAAATTTCTTTATGTCATATTTGAGGTTTTGGTGGGCCAGATGACAGATTTAAAAGTATGAGGGTTTGATTGCAAGGTAGATAGAAGATTGATGCTGTTTTGGGGTTTTGTCATCACAAGTTCATCCTCCTCCTCGGCTCCGCCCACCGCTTGACAGCCTCGACTTCGTACTACCGCCTACAGCCTCATCTCCGGCCTCACCCCCGCCGCTTGCACTCCCCTCCCCTCTTGCCCCCGCCGTCTAACCTTGCCTCTGCCCTAGCCCCCTCCATTTACCTTTGCCCTCCAGGCCTCCACTCCCCGGCACCCTCGCCCTCCACTTCCCGGCGCCCTCTCCCTCCACTCCCCGGCGCCCTCTCCCCCGCCATCAGACCTCGCTTCCATCCTCACCCCTGCCGTCAGCCCTCTGCTCCTAAACCGAGAAAACTCCGATGAGAAAACGCCGGCGCTGGCCAAGGAGAAGACGTCTGGTCACGAGGACGACTGAACTAATGTAACTCTTGGCTAAACCCCAAACTGATCCTCTATTTCTCTTTAAATAGTCTAACTAGGTACACAAATACTAAAGTTTACATTTTATTCATTAGAGCAGAAAAATCAGAGTTAGTATTTCGGTTATTTCGGGTTGAAACCGAACCGAACTAAAAAATTCGGTTCGGTTTTACTTCGGTTCCATCCTTCTATTCGATTAATTCGATTTGTTATAATAAAAAACCAAAAACTGAAAAAATAAAAAATTTCAGTTCAGTTTTAACCGAAAAAACCGAACGATTACCCCTATTCACCACCCTACCCTTTCATGCGCAAATGTTTAAGCAAGACCTGTTCGCGCCGGACAAGCTTATGTATTCATAGGATTTTAGTAAGTACCAGACAATTCATTGGTTGTCGTAAAATGGTTTAACACCGGTCGAAATTCTCCCAATGGAGGGAGTTCGAACCGCGCAACACGCATTGATCGCTTTCACTCTTTTTTCCAGCTTTTTCTATCTCTTTTTATTTTTTATTTTTATTTTTTATTTTTGCCACTTTTCTTGTTTTATTCCCTTTTTTCTATTTAAATTTATTTTCATCTTACTTGCCTTTCTTGGCTTACATAATCTTCTTTAAGCCATTTGTCTACCACTTTATTTTTCTTTTCCTTTTCCACTTTTTTCCTATTTTACATTTAATTTAATTTTTTTTATTTTCCCCATATTTTATGTGTGTTTTTTTTCCCTTCCATGCCATAACTTTGTCACTTGTTTTGTTTCTAGTTTTACTTCTTATAAAGAAACAAATGGATATTAATGAAAGAACAAACACATACAGATAAAGGAACAAAGAACTATTAATAAAAGAACAAATATCAAGTTCATTTAAATGAACAAACATGAATTGATAAAAGAATAAACACGAACTAATAAAAAAATAAATACATACTATTAAAAGAATAAAGAGATATTGATAAAAGAACAAACAATTAGTAATAAGAGAATGAAAAAAATAGTTTCTCTAACAGAAGAAGTTGGAACTTATAAAAAAAATAAATTTTTACTAATAAAAATGAAAATAGCTTCTTATAAAATAACAAATATCTTGTTCACCTAAAGAACAAAAATTAGCAAATAAAAGAGAAAAATAAATACTGATAAAAGAACAAAGAGATACTGATAAAAAAAACATCAAATTCATCAAGAGAAACAACCATGAACTGACAAAAGAATAAATATTTATTGATAAAAGAAAAAAAAACTATAAATAAAAGAACAAAAAACTAGTAAGAATGGAATAAAAAAATAGTTTCTATAAAAGAACAAACTGTTGCTAATAAAAATATAGATAACTACTAAAAAAGAATAATTAGTTCACCTAAAGAAACAAACATGAATAAATAAACGAACAAACGCATACTAATAAAATAATGAGTCATCATTTCTAGCTATTATTGGTTCCAGGTGGAACAGGCTATCAAATCCTAAATCAATGACAGGTTATTTTTATGTTTCATTCTTAGCAAATTTTTTATTGACAAAATTGAAGGGCCAATTTCAATATCTTTTAGCTTGATTTTTTTTAGAAATTATAAAAAATTAATAAAAAACAACTAGTTGAAATAAAAGAACAAGCGTGAACTCTCGAAAGAACAAATACTTATTAATAAAAGAATAAATAAGTAATTAAAAAAAATTCACCTCAAATGAAGGAACAAGGAACAATAAAAGTTTCTGAAGTTGATTAGTTAACATTAAGCTGGAGAGAAGAAAAATTAAATGGCTGGGTAAAATGAAAAAAAAAAAAAACAGAAAAAATGAGAAAAATAAAAACAATGCAAAAAAAAAATGAAAATAAAAGTATGGAAAAGGATGAGAGAACGAAAATGAAAAAATTAAATAAAATTAATAGGTGCAAGGTAATTAGAAAAAACCTGACAAAATCCCGAAAAAAACTGAGAAAGAGCAAACAAAGGAAAAATAAAATGTTGGAGAAAAAAACGGAAAATAAAATGTTTTATAGGCAGTGAACATTACTGGGCTCGAACCAGGCCCGCCTCCGTCGCACCACAAGCGCGGTTGCACTCCTCCTAGCCGCGAAGCTTAGATGTGCAGAAAATATTTAAGTATGCTTCAGCTATACCTGCACGGGGCAAAAATGACAATTCCTAAATTTTTTAGGGATAACACACGGAATAAGGTAAGTATATGTAATACTTACTCAATTTTTAATTTAATCTATTTAATGGTTCTAAAATTGAAGAGAACGTGTGGTGAAGCTAATCTTTTATTTTCTTTTATTTGCTTCTAAGTGCAATAAAATTTCAGCACTTTGGTGCAAAACTCTTAACGTTTTTGCATTACCATGGAAAAAGAAAGGAACCAAATTTTACCTCACCAAATAACCCGTAACTTAGGCCCTTGTTCAAATTGTTTTTCAAATCCATTATGCTTGTTGTTTTAACTAACAAGCAAGCAAGGAGTCTGATTAAGTAATGAAATCAGTTCCTTCTTAACCGAATCATACCACCGAAAATTCAGGGGAAGTTAAAACATTTGCTTAGCTGGGGCTGAGATTTGCTTCGGTTATGGAGGTTCTAGGAGAGAGGGGTTTCGGGTCTCGGTGGCTGGAGGTGGAAGAAATGAGCGGAAAAAAAAAAAACAGTAAAAGCTTAGCTTATAAATTAAGCACCATGTGCGGACCGTGCGGTGCACATGTCATGATTTAATTGTCACCACTTCCCATCTTTTGTCTTCAATTGGAAGAAGGCTGACACTTTAGGGCTAATTCCAGAATTTACCAAGCTGAATTCCATTTTATCTTAATTAATAATTACACACATTGGCGCTCAATCTTTCTAAACTATGCAACTTAGTTACACGCAATTTCTAGGTTCCATTTCAGCCCGCCTAAGGATAACATAGACAATTCACAATTTTTCAAGGATATAACAAGAATCACGAAAACCTCTGATACCTCAAATTCAATATTTTTTTCATCCTCTATCTAACACTGCAATAAGAGCAGCAGGTCACTATTTATAATGACAAAGAATGCCTCTCTTAGCCTAACAACTTGCTAAATGACCAATTTTTATTTTTATTTTTTTAAGCTACTCTACTTCGTTAAATTGAGACTTTGGTCACAGTAAATATTCTAAGCATATAAAATTATTAAAATAATCAATGTTACCTTGGTAATCTTGGTACGAGTCTTAGAGAGCAATGATAACCCATAAAATATGGAGGCTAAAACGGTCTCCAAGGGCAACCATCCTGGTGACCAACAAAAGTTAGTAGCCAGACGGTCGCCCTAAAGCACAAGGACCATTCTGGCTACCTAACCACCATTTTGATGACAAAGTAAAAATGGTAGCTATACGGTCGCCCAGACCTCCAGTAGTTTTTCGATGATCATTTTAGCCACATTTTTTTTGTGCAACCACAAACAGTAACGATGCTCGCTTTTGTCAAAATCCCTTGTAGTGTTTGCCCAAAGTTTTCAACCCGTTGAAGATTTGTCTCAAGCTCTTTTAAGGTCCTGCTAGAAATAGCTCTAGTTTCAACCTGATGATAAAATTTACTCAAATATTCTCCAAGTCCAAGGACAAAAATGATTCGACATACATAAATAGCTCCATTTTCAATTTGTCGAATGGTTTCAACCAGTTAAAAGTTCTTCCCTTGAAGCTGACAGCCTCTGTCCATATAATAGCCTCCAAACTTCTAGTTTTTCAATTGTTCAACAGATTGCTTCTTCCTTTCGAGAAAATGCTTTTTTTTTCAAGCATATTTTCAGAAAAAAAAATATCAAAGTGATTCGAAGATCAATAAAAACTATTTTTTCTTCCCTTGATCAAAGCTTGAACATAAAGAAATTTACACAAGAGAAGAAATTTGATGCCAACAACACAAATGTATTTTGTATCATCAAAATTGAACATTTATGATTGAAACATATCCGAAGTGGCTTTTATAAGCTTGGTCAGAAAATGAATGTGAATTAAGTAGTCTCTAAAACCAATTAATGGGTATTTATTCCCAAACACATGCAATATGCGGCAATCCATTGATCCAATGCATATTTGACATGCAATTCCTAATAAGACTACTGGGTCAATTTTCTTGATGCACATTCTACAAACCCGAAATGGGAATTGGAGTAAGTGCTACAGTGCGTAAAGTTTTTTTTTTAATCAACAAAAAGGGAAAATCACATTAAAAATTAGCCAAGGGCAGAAGGTAACAAATAGAAAGTTCTGAGAGTTGGAACTAACAACACTGCAAAATCCTAGCTAGACAAACAAGACAATACGTAGGGTTATTGCTTATAATCAATACTCCATGAGAGCTCGGTTTAGCTCTTCACGAAACAAAACTGGTCTCACTTCTAACTCTACTCTCTTCCACTTCAAAGAAACGTGTAGCAACTAGCTACCTAGCCAAATCCCATGGCCACTCGCTCTGAGAGTTGTGAGTTGAAGTGTCTGGAAGTGAAGTAGGAGTTGCTCAAAATTGCAGTGAAGCCCATTGTAGAAGAAAGGGCAAGAAGCATCAACATTATTGCCAATTTTTGTACAATCTATGGATTTGTGGCTGTCATCTTCACCATCGCTAAGGTGGGCTGTTTCTAGGTGGTGCCGGCATTTCGCCTCATGCTATCCGCTTTCCAAGTCTACGCCCTTGTTATGGAGGTTTATGTGCTCATGAAGCTCCTATCTCTGCCGCTAAAACTTGTGTGACACCTAAGAAAAGAAATTGCCAATGGCCTGAATAGCCTCCAACCTACCATTTGGCACCTCCAAAATACTAGTCTAACTAACATATACTACTTCTCACATAAATTTGCGATTATCTAAGTACTTTATTATTAGAATACTAATTTTAATCTCTTTAATTAATTTTGGTTGCTCCATGCATATATGCAATTATGGTTAATTATTAGTACTAATTAGTATTAATCTTCCTTCCCCTGCATGCAGCGGGAAATGATGAGTATTTCTCACCACTGGAGTCTCCTGCCCTACTGGATAGTGATGGTGATGGGTCAATTCAGGAATTTGTGAACATGTACGAAAGCATAAAGACGAAACTTTTGATCATGAAGAGGACAAGCTTAATATCATTTGGAAAATGCTGTTGTTGTCGATCCAGTGCCTACATCCTCCTAGGATTCTTCTCCTTCTTCATTTTCACCGGATTTGAGGTGATCTCGAGTTTTCTGCAATTCCAATTTGAAGTGAAAGCATGCAAGCATGGACGTGGATTATAATCAAAGTTGAAGTTAGTTTTGGTTGTCTGGCCGATAAGACATTAGCTAGGGGAATTTTATATATTTAGGTCTAATCTTAAGATTAAGCGGGATGATGTTTGAACTCGTGATTTATCTAACAGTGTTATATATATATATATATATATATATATTTAAGTCTAATCTTAGGATTAAGCGGGATGATGTTTGAAATTGTGATTTGTCTAACAATATATATCTCTGATGAGTATCATATATATATATATATATATATATAAGTCTAATCTTAGGATTAAGCAGGATGATGTTTAAACTCATGATTTGTCTAACAAAATGTATTTCTGATGAGTATCAAATATATGTGTGTGTGTGTGTGTGTGTGATCTTTTAATTAAATTAAGCAATCACATTAGTCGCTTACTCTTCATACAAGTAAAAAAGTTTATATGTGACATAATAAGCTCCATCATCAAGAACATGTAAGGAATTAGTGAGGTGGTGTCCATAATGTCAAAAATTCTAAAAAATTATGACAAGGAATGGGTTTTATTACGTGAAATCTCTCCAATTTGGATTCGCCGAAGATGCTGGTATAATGAAAGATTCAGGTGGCTCAGGTACAATAAACTTTGTAGATGTTGGGACCTAAGTGTGGATAAAATTTTAAGAACTAGAGGAGCTAAAACAAAATCAAGAATATATAATGGCCACTCTCTAGATAAGCTGTAGATGAGGGAATCTAGTATGTTGCCTTCAAACAATTAATTCTACTAATGTAAAACTTTCAATACCTATATATGTGTATTGTGGTGGTTTCCAAAAAGAAAAACTCAACGACCTATTGTGGCAACGTCGGGTTTTCGGGAGTCGCCACCAATCTGTTTTCTTAGGTCGATTGGTCACCTTAAAATTGGTCTGCGAGAGTTCGGGGATCGGGAGTACGGTTACGTTAAAACAACTTTGTTAAAACGCCCAAAAATTGGCACCTTAGTTGATTTTAATTTTGTTTTACTTTGCTTTTAAATAATTCTCAGTTAATTTTCAAAATTAGAAATTTTAACTGGATTAGTCGAAATGTGGATTTTTAAATTAATTAGTTTGTATGAAATTTTATACTTCCGAACCATGGACTCTGCCGAGTCATTTGGACACGGAAGATTTTTTATTCCGAACCATGGACTCTGCCGAGTCATTTGGACACGGAATTTGGTGAACTTTTAAATAATTTAATCCATATTGTAAATATGGATTTTTATCTTTTTTTTTTTATTTAATTTATTTAATTAAAAGGGTGATATTTTTTTTTAAACCGCAGATCCTGACGGATCATCCGGATATGTAAGTTGATTTAATTTATAGTTAATTATATAATTCTTATTTATTATAGAATTAATTTTAGTTTAATTACTAAATTATAAATTTTTATTTTTATTTATGAAATTTTAGAGTTTTTGTTAATGATCTTTAATGTTAACTAATTTAAAAAAAATTTTGTTTATTTCTTTTTTTTTTTATATTTTTTTTACTTCTTTTCTTTCTTTCTTTTTATTATTTTTTTTTGTTATCTTTTATCTTATTTTTCTTATCTTCTTTTTTTTTATTTCTTTTTTTATCTTTCTTTTATTTCTTTTTTTTATCTTTCTTTTATTTTTATCTGATTTTTTTTCTTAATTTATAAAAGAATTCAAAAGAAATTAATTTTTTTATTTAATAAGAAGTTAATTTAAAGGAATCAAAGAGTTTAAAAAAAATAAGAAAAAAAATCTTTGATCATGGTACTGGGCGTTGTTACTCAGCCAGACCCTCTTCACCAGGTGAAGCAGCTCAAAAGCGGGCACGAGACAGTTTCCAGCCAATATACCATGAACTAATTTTTTATAAAAATAATTATTTAATACCAGGATTTTATTTATTTACCAAAGAAAACAAAAGAGTTGAAAATAAAATCTTAATTCTCATGTATTTGATTTTTTATTTAAAAAATTAACCAAAATTAATTATTCAATAAAATAATAAAGAAAAGATTTATATAAAGAAAGTCTTGATATTTATACATATTTATTTTTTTAAGCTTATTTTTTTTGATTTGATAAAAGATGAACCAAGAAAGTAATTATTTAATCAAGGTTTTGTTTATTTAATGAAAAAAAACTAAAGATTTATATGTATATTTTAAAAATAAAAGTGAAGCCTTAATATTTTATTTAATAAAAGGTGAATCAAAAAGTAAACAAAACTTTACTTATTTAATGATGAAACCGGAAATTTATATATATATTTCAAAAATAAAATAAAAATCTTAATATTTGTTTGTTTTATTTTTGATAAAAAAATTAAGCAAAAATGATTATTTAATAAGGAAAATAAAGGTAAAGTTTTGATATTTATATAATTTATTTTGAAAAAAGATTAAAGAAATCAAAGATTTATATGTATAAAAAGTTTTTGATATTTATATGATTTTTTTATGTTCTTTTTGTTTGCTAAAAGATTTTTATTATTACCTTTATTTGAAATCATTTGAATAAAATTTTATTTAATAAAGGAAACAAAAAAAAAAAAAAATGTTATATCTTTTTTTTTATTATTTTGAAAGAAATAAGTAAAATATTAGCCCAAGAAAATTTTTACTCCTTTATTCTTTTTATTAATAAAGAAAGCTAAAAATTTATATTTTATTAAATAATTAATATATTAGTCCAAAGTTTTTATTTTTAATAAAGAAAAATTTATTTGTATACTTTATTTAAAAATATTTCCAAGCCATGGATCCTGGCGGATCATTTGGACATGGAATTTAATTTTTAAAAATTTTTAATTTTTAATTTTTAATTATTAATTTTAATTATAATTTTATTGGATTTTTCTTGAATTTTTAAATTTTAATATCATTACTTTAAAGATATGTTAAAAAAGAATTGATTTGTATATTTAGAATTATTTAATTATGTTTGTTTATTAATTTTAATAAAAGGGATAAAAAGTTAATTAATTTTTCTTATTGCTCCTTCAAGAAATAATAAAAGATAATTAGCTTTTTTTTTTTTTTTTCCTTAAAACATTTATGCTAGTCTTAAAGAATAAAATTAATCATTCACATAAAAGGATTTTCTTTTAATTAGTTGTTATTTACTTATGTTTATTCAATTATTTTAGTAAAGGAATAAAAGATTAAATTTTTGTTGTTGTTCTCTTTTTTTTTTTTTTTTAAGAAATATATGTTTTAGAAATAACAAAAGATAATTGGCTTTTAAAAATGATTTTTAATTAACCTTAATAAATTTAATTATTCACATAAAATTCTTTTTATTTAATTTTTAATTTGTTATTATTGTTTATAATTAAAAGTGAAATAAATTTAACCACCAAAAGACAATTAATAATAATAAAGTGGGCCTTTTTGGTCATCCACAATAATTATAATAATAAAATAAAAAAATTAGTTGTTAACAACAATGATAAAAATTATCAAAAGTTAGTAAAGTTAATGGTTAAAATTAATAATAACAATAATAAAAGTTAATGATGTTAATTGATTTAATCGTTAACAATAATAACAACAATAAAAATAAAAGTTAGTAAGTTAGTAACAATTATAACAATAATAAAAGGTTATTAAGTTAGTGACAATAATAATAATAAAGTTAGTAAGTTAGTACAGTTAATTGTTAGTATAGCAAAAATAAAAGTTAGTGATAACAATAATAATAAAAGTTAGTGGTTAGCACAATTAATTGTTAGTATAACAAAAATAAAAGTTAGTGATAACAATAATAATAAAAGTTAGTCAAGTTAGTTGTTAGTTGTTAATAACAACAATAAAAAAAGGTTAGTAATAATAACAAATAAATAAACAAGTAAAAATTAAAATAGTTAGGAATTAATTCTGCAAGAACAAAATAAAAGGTTAGTGACCAAAGTGAAAGAAATTGAAAAGATAGAAGACAAAACAAGAGTTATACCCTTTAGTTTTTGTTTTTGAATCCCAGGAAAGAGGCGCGACACGGACGGCGTGGGGGGAGGGAGGGGCAGCCAGGCGAGCGGCGGCGAGGGCACGGGGCGCAAGGGCGTGGGGGCGGAAGCGCAGGGCGACGGCGAGCACGGGCGGAGGGGCAACGGCGCGAAGCGGAGGGCGGTGGAGGAGCGGCGGGCAGCAGCCGGCGCAGGGAGAGAAGAAGAAAAGGGGAACGGCGCGGCGGCGGACGTCAGGCTGGGTACGACGGCGACGGCGGCGGGACGGCCGGACGACGGCGGCAGGACGGCTGGGCGGAGGCGTGGTGGCCGGCGGACGGCGGTGGTGGGCACGGCGAGAGAGAGAGAGAGAGAGAGACGGAACAGAGAAAAGAAAAAAAAAGTTTTGGCTTTCTGGGGAAGAAGGGAAGAGGGCTGGGGCTAAGGGCTGTAATTTTATTTTTTTTTAAAACGGAGCTCTAAGTTTTTTTGCTATTTTTTTCTGTGTTCAGAACTGAATTTGGGGGGGTATTTATAGAAGGAGCTTAGCTGAACTGTGGACGGATAAATTAATAAAAAATTTCAAACTTATCTCTTAAATTGGTAAAATGACAATTTTAGTCCTTTACGTCTCTCAGCCTCTGGATAAGTTCCTGAAGCTTCTGATTTTGACAATTTTGTCGTTTTCTGTCAATTTGAGCCAAAAACGTCGGCAGGCTCAAAATTTTATGTGAAAACTGCCAAATGCTCCTGGAACTTTCAGAATTTGTCAATTTTGCCTGAAACTTCTTAATTTTGTCATTTTTACCTCAAACTTTTAATTTTTTTGTCATTTTTTCCTGAAATTTTATTTTTATTTCAAACACATACATATTCACACATATATTATTTTAAATCAAATCTTCTCAAAATAAAAATATATTTTAAACTAATTAACATAATTAAAATTTTTTAGCAATAATAATAATAATAATGATAATTTTTTTTAATTAGTTTTTTTTTTTTTTTTTTTTTTTAAAAAAAATTTTTTAAAAAAAAACCCGGACGAAATTGGGTGTCAACAGCTGCCCCCCATTTGCATGCTTCATGGGACATGATGTATGCAAAGTAATTACCAAATTTCGTCCGTCTTAGCTAGCCATTGAGAACCTTCTCGCCGCCTAAACTATGTGGTTAAGGAAAATTTTTTTAGAGCCTCTGCGATAAGAACTCTCCTATCGTTGAAGGGAAAATTTGATAACTTTGAGGTTAAGGGTCCTACCTTAGAACCTCGACAATAGGAACTCTCCTATCGTTTGAAGTAAAATTGATGATTTTGAGGTTAAGGGTCCTACCTTAGAACCTCGACGATAGGAACTCTCCTATCGTTTGAAGGAAAATTGTTTGAATGAGGTTAAGGGTCCTACCTTAGAACCTCGACGATAGGAACTCTCCTATCACTTGAAGTAAAATTGATTGTTTTTGAGGTTAAGGGTCCTACCTTAGAACCTCGATGATAGGAACTCTCCTATCGTTTGAAGTAAAATTGATGATTTTGAGGTTAAGGGTCCTACCTTAGAACCTCGACGATAGGAACTCTCCTATCGCTTGAAGTAAAATTGATGATTTTGAGGTTAAGGGTCCTACCTTAGAACCTCGACGATAGGAACTCTCCTATCGCTTGAAGTAAAATTGATGATTTTGAGGTTAAGGGTCCTACCTTAGAACCTCGACGATAGGAACTCTCCTATCGCTTGAAGTAAAATTGATTGTTTTGAGGTTAAGGGTCCTACCTTAGAACCTCGACGATAGGAACTCTCCTATCGTTTGAAGGAAAATTGTTTGAATGAGGTTAAGGGTCCTACCTTAGAACCTCGACGATAGGAACTCTCCTATCGCTTGAAGTAAAATTGATTGTTTTTGAGGTTAAGGGTCCTACCTTAGAACCTCGATGATAGGAACTCTCCTATCGTTTGAAGTAAAATTGATTGTTTTGAGGTTAAGGGTCCTACCTTAGAACCTCGACGATAGGAACTCTCCTATCGTTTGAAGTAAAATTGATGATTTTGAGGTTAAGGGCCCTACCTTAGAACCTCGACGATAGGAACTCTCCTATCGCTTGAAGTAAAATTGATTGTTTTGAGGTTAAGGGTCCTACCTTAGAACCTCGACGATAGGAACTCTCCTATCGTTTGAAGTAAAATTGATGATTTTGAGGTTAAGGGTCCTACCTTAGAACCTCGACGATAGGAACTCTCCTATCGTTTGAAGGAAAATTGTTTGAATGAGGTTAAGGGTCCTACCTTAGAACCTCGACGATAGGAACTCTCCTATCGCTTGAAGTAAAATTGATTGTTTTTGAGGTTAAGGGTCCTACCTTAGAACCTCGATGATAGGAACTCTCCTATCGTTTGAAGGAAAATTAATGATTTTGAGGTTAAGGGTCCTACCTTAGAACCTTGACGATAGGAACTCTCCTATCGTTTGAAGGAAAATTGATTGTTTTGAGGTTAAGGGTCCTACCTTAGAACCTCGACGATAGGAACTCTCCTATCGTTTGAAGGAAAATTGATGATTGAGGTTAAGGGTCCTACCTTAGAACCTCGACGATAGGAACTCTCCTATCGCTTGAAGTAAAATTGATGGAATGAGGTTAAGGAAATCTCCTTGAACCTCGAGCGAAATTTATATGAAAGCAATTAGAATTGGAATAATTTTCTTCGAAAGTGTGAATTTGCATAATAGGCGAGTGCGAAATTTTAGACTTCGATAAAATGAGTGAATCTTGATGATGACAATATCGCTAACAAATTATGTAAAGGGAACGGATGTTTGGAATCAATATCCAAGGTTCATCTAATATTTTCTTTAGTAAATATAGATTCGCTTGAGAGATATGTCATCCAAATAAGGTTGAAGCTTAACTATCCTAAAATGTTATGCCTAGTAGACCTAATAGGATGCGTCTCAAGAGCAATAAAAATTACTCTTTACTCAGCCATTCCAACCTAAAGGCATTGTCCTATGGTTTTAATATCAGCATGAACGAGACTATCTTATAAGATAAAAAAAGAAATTCCCTGAAAGAAAAACTAAAACACGAAAGAAAATGCTGATAATAAAACTAAAGGACAAGCAAAACGGATCGGATCACTTCTTCTTCCACAATATTTCAACGGGGTTAGTAGAGGACTATTATGGGATTGAACTGTTCGGGAAAGACTGTCGCGTCCAGTCTATCTGAATCATTGCTGGATCTGGTTCAGGAACAAAAGCTTGTATTTTATCTAGCAATTCTTCAGCAGTTGTTGCGGATATTATGATTCGCCGTGCCACTCTTGATATAAAATTCTTCTGCATAGCATAATCCATAAAAGCTATCAGACCTGTAAAGAAATTGTTAACATTTAAAAGCCCAATGGGTTTCTTATGCAAATTAAGTTGGGCCATGGAAGCAATTTGAAAGACTTCTCCCAATGTGCCAAAACCACCTGGTAGAGCGATAAAAGCATCAGCATTTAAAAGCATTTGTAACACACGCTCTTGTAAATTTTTAACCACTAATTCTTCTCCAATCGTGCCCCCAGAAATAAATTTCAGAGGTCCAGGGATAATGCCCAGAACTTGACTTCCTCCTAAAGATGCTGCTGATGCTACACCTCCCATTAATCCGACACTACCTCCTCCATAAACTAAATGTATTTTTCGCTCAGCTAATACTCTACCCAAATGGTTGGCTGCCTTTAAATACTCTTCATCTTTTCCAGGAAAAGCCCCAGAAAATACACAAATACTTCGGGATTTACGAGTTGGGGTTTTCTCCATTCCTATCCTTATCCTTGTGAGAAAAGAGGATATATTTATAGGGATGAAGAGATAAGGCAATAATTTTATTTTCAAGAGTGGATACATTATTGCCAGCTATACACAGTAGTCACGAGTATGACTCTGGTCAGGTATGGGTACACTATCGTTAAAAGAGGAGGAAAATTTTCAAAATAGCCGCTAGCATGTACAGTAGTCACTACTGTAGCTTACGTCAGGAGTAGGTATGTGATTGTTGGAAGGGAAGGAAAATTTCAAAAGTGGCAGCTATATACAGTAGTCCGTGTCAGGAGTGGGTACATTATTGCCAAAGGGGAGGAAAATTTCAAAAGCGACAGCTAGCACGTACAGTAATCGTAACTATGGCTCATGTCAGGAGTGGATACATTATTGCTGAAAGAGGAGGAAAATTTCAAAAGCGACAGCTAGCACGTACAGTAATCGTGACTTTGGTTCATGTCAGGAGTGGATACATTATTATCAAAAGGGGAGGAAAATTTCAAAAGCGACAGCTAGCACGTACAGTAATCGTGACCTTGTTCCGTCTTCTACTGGCTTTGCGTCCAGTAACGGCTTCAATGCTTTCTATGAATCAGTGATTTGCATCTCATCTAGCTTTTTCACAAACTGGCAAACAGGGTCGTTTAGGGTCAGATTCCCAAGACTGTAACGTTCTCGTTCTTTTTGGAGAATTATCCATAATCCAACAACCTCAAATTGCACTATTCCGCAAGAATGCGCTTCAAGAACCTCTCGGATATCTTCCAGAGATTCCTTACGCAAGCCATTCTTGATGAATTTTATTCTATCATTACGATTTCTGGTGATCACTCCTGGAGAACGACATTTATTGCCGCAAATCCACCATCCACAATTGTGACAGACGCCTAGCCTCTTTGCTCTTCTCTTTTTGGCATAAACGCTTTTACCAAAGCCGGGCATACGGGGAAAGAACGCATCTGGAACTTCACCAGCCGAACGAACTTTAGCTTCGATTAGCCATCGCACATTATCAGGAATGCCTTTGTGCATAAATAGTCGGAATCGTTCACATCTAGCTTGATAAACCTTTTTAAGAACATTTATTGGGAAAGAAGGGAAATATTTTCGTAGAGCGGAAAGAGAAGGCTCCATTGATGAATGAGGCATTTAAGAGAAAAAGAAAGAAATTAGTGATTGTAGGAAATGGAAATAACTGAATTTGGGAGTTATGGAGTACCGTATCCAGAAGGAAGAACACGCATTTATAGTGATGAAAGGATAATGCGTTTATTACACTTACGGAAGTAAGTACATTATTGCCAAAAGAAAAGACAAATGACAGCTTATATGTACAGCAATCATGACTGTGGCTCTCATCTTCCACTAATTCATGTCCAGTAATGGCTTCAATGCCTTCTATAAGTCGGGGATTTGCTTCCCATCTAGTTTTCTTACAAACTGACAAACGGGGTCGTTTAAAATCACATTCCCAAGACTGTAACGGTTTCGTTCTTTATGGTAAGTCCTCCATAAACCGATAATTTCACCTTGCACTTTTCCACAAGAATGCGTTTCAAGAGTCTCTCGGATATCTTTCAGAGACTCCTTACGCAGGCCATTCTTAATGAATTTTCTTTTATCTTCACGATTTATGGAGATGTATCCTAAAGAGCGACATTTAGTATTACAATTCCATCGCCCACATTTATAACACACGCCTAGTCTCTTTGCTCTTCGCCTTTTGGCATAACGGCTTTTACCTAAACCGGGCATGCGGGGCATGAATGCATCTGGAACTTCACCCGCCAAACGGACCTTAGCTTCAATTATCCACTGCACATTATCGGGAATGCCTTTGCGTGTAAAAACTCTGATTCTTTCACATCTAGCAAGGTAGATCTTTTTAAGGACTTTTAGTGGGAGGGAAGGAAAGTATTTTCGCAGTACAGAAAGAGTAGAATCCATTGATGAGAGAAGAATTTGAGAGAAGAGGGAAATGAATCAGTTATTACAGGAAACTGGAATAATCGACTTTAGAAGTCACGGGGTATCTTATCTGTTGTTTAATCAGAAGGAAGAACACGCATTTATAGTGATGAAAAGGGATAACGTGTCGATTACACTTAGGGGAGCATGTACATCTGTCAAAAGAAAATGCAAATTTTTCCAAATATAACAAACTGTATGTACAGTAATTGTGACTGTGGCTCACATCTTCCACTGGTTTTACGTCCAGTAACGGCATTAACGGCTTCTATGAGTCGAGGATCTGCTTCCCATCCAGCTTTCTTACAAACCGGCAAACAGGGTCGTTTAAAGTCAGATTCCCGGGACTGTAACGGTCTCGTTCTTCATGAAAAATACTCCATAAATCAAGAATTTCACGTTGCACAGATCCACAAGAATGCGTCTCAAGAGTCAATTGGATATCATCCAATGAGTCCTTACTCAAGCCATTCTTGATGAACCGTATTTTATCTTCTCGATTATTGGAGATCATTCCTAAAGAACGACACCTAGTCTTACAAGTCCACCTACCACATTTATGGCAGACTTGTAATCTTTTCGCTCTTCTTTTTCTGGCATAAGAACTTTTGCCAACACCAGGCATGTAAGACACAAATGCCTCTGGGATTTCGCCTGCCAGACGAACCTTAGCTTCAATTAACCACCGCACATCTTCAGGGATTCCTTTATGCATCAGAGCTCTTAATCGTTCACAGCGAACTCGGTAGATCTTTTTTAGGATGTTCATTGGGAGAGAAGGGAAATACTTTCGCAAGGCAGAAAAAGTAGGATCCATTTTCTAGGAGGAAGTAAAAGAAAGAAGGGGTGAAGGTATCAGTTATTATGGGCAACTGAGAGAACCGACTTGAGAGTCACGGAGTACCGTATCCGCCGTTTAACCGGAAAAGTGGATTCTGCTTTATTTTAGTATCATAGATATTTCTTATCTTTGATATCTCATCAGGCATGACATTGATCCAGTCCTTGATTATTGAATCCATTGTCTGCTTTGGACGACAATATTTCTCGATATCCGCACTTATCTTTGACCATAGTTATTTCTTATCTTGGATACCGCTAAGCTGGCGTCAATTCTGTCCATCCCGGTGTAGCCTCGATTATTGAATTGATTACCAGGATTTTGACAATATTGTCTACTTTATCCTTGAATTGCTGATGGGGCTGGGTCCACTATATCAGCTGTGCATCCAGCGGTAGATTGGTAAAAACGGATGTCACTGAGACGTCAGCTTATACTGCTGTGACTGTGCGGTGGATACGCTTCCCATTTGATCCTTGTTCTGTATGCCATGCATGCATGATGTGAAATGCATGAATGCAGAGCATGTGTAACTGATGGATTTATTTTTTATATCTTTGCTTTACTGGATCCTCTTTGTAATTGCCTTCTATCGTTGAATCTCTTTATGCTTTCCAACTGTTGTCCATTGTTTCACTTTCCAGCTGTTGTTCATTGTCTTGCTTTCCAGCTGTTGTTCATTGTCTCGCTTTCCAGCTATTGTCCATTGTCTCAAAAGCCTAACTCTTTTCAAAAATCTTCTTTCCTTGATTTGTTCTTAAATTTTGGCTTCAATTTCCTTAATGTCCGCCTCGTACTTTATGCCTCTCTGGATAATTGTCCCTGTTGAGATATTCGTGAGTATGATTCTTTCTTGCTGACATGGACGTGTTAAGACTTCTGAAGCGATCATTCAGGCTACCACCAAGGCTATCTCCCAAAGATTTGTTACTCCTTCTTCTTTGTTAGCCTATGTTCTGTGCCGCTCGCAAAGCAGGACCTCAATCTTACCTGTTTTAATTCATAAAGCTTATCAAAGTAATCTACGGTCTTTGTTTTTTCTAAGTTTTAATTATTACTATTCTTCCTTCAAAAGTCACAATTTATTGCACACTTAAGGCTAGTAGGAATGTGAGATTCGAAGGAAAAGAACTGGATAGAAGCGACTTTAGCATTTTGAACGTGAGAATCTAAGGTAAGTTAAAGAGAATTGGCTTTTATTTATGGGTAAAAGAATATGAAAATCTTGGGTACAGATAGATAATGAAAGTGTAAGGGAAGAAAGCTCTCTTTGATAACTTTGATCAAATAAACTTTGGTAACCCTGTATCCACTTCTCCCCTTCTGTTCGAAAATTTCTTCATTATGCAAAGTATTTCTTTACTGCATCCGAATTTACTGGCTTCGGTAATTCTCGTCCATCCATTTCTGTCAGAATTAGTGCCCCTCCTGAAAATGCTTTCTTCACGACATATGGCCCGTCATAATTTGGTGTCCATTTTCCTCTTGAATCATGTTGCATGGGTAAAATTTTCTTGAGCACTATGTCACCTTCGTGAAATTGTCGTGGGCGAACCTTTTTGTTGTAAGCACGAATCATCCTTCTTTGATAAAGTTGCCCATGGCAGAGGGCTATCATTCTTCTTTCATCAATTAGATTTAATTGCTCGTATCTAGCTTTGACCCATTCTGCTTCTCCTAATTGAGTATCCATTAGTACCCTTAATGAAGGAATTTCAACTTCGATAGGCAATACAGCCTCCATACCGTATACCAGAGAAAAAGGTGTTGCTCCAGTAGAAGTACGGGTAGAAGTTCTATAAGCATGCAGTGCAAAAGGTAACATCTCATGCCAGTCCTTGTAAGTGACGATCATCTTTTCAACAATTCTCTTGATATTTTTATTGGCCGCTTCTACTGCACCATTCATCATCGGTCGATAAGGTGCTGAATTGAGATGCTTGATTTTGAATTGCCGGCACAAAGTCTGCATCATTGCATTATTCAGGTTCGTGGCATTGTCTGAGATGATACACTCTGGCGGTCCATAGCGACAAATGATTTCTTTCTTAATGAACCGGCATACCACCTTTTGAGTTACGCTTGCATAAGACACAGCTTCTACCCATTTAGTAAAGTAGTCAATTGCAACTAGGATGAATTTGTGACCATTGGAAGCTTTAGGGGTAATCGCTCCAATAACATCGATTCCCCACATGGCAAAAGGCCAAGGTATTGCTGTTACATTAAGAGGAACAGGTGGAGCTTGGATCTTGTTGGCATATATTTGGCATTTGTGACATTTTCTTACGTGATTGACGCAATCACTTTCCAATGTGAGCCAATAGTAACCAGCCCTCATTATTTGTCTTGCCATAGTATGACCACTAGTGTGTGCTCCACATATTCCAGAATGAACTTCTTCCATGATCTTTCGTGCTTCATGAGTATCTACACAGCGAAGTAGCATCGAGTCTGGGGTTTTCTTGTAAAGTATGTCTAGGTTTAAAAGAAAACCCATTGACAATCTTCGTAGAAATTTCTTGTCATTTTCTGATACTTCTGGTGGATATACTCTTTCTTGGAGGTATTTCTTGATATCGTGATACCAAGGCTTTCCATCCAATTCTTCTTCGATGCTCATGCAATAAGCTGGAGAATCTATTATTCTCATCTCGAATATAGGAGTATGCTCGGGGTCACTGATCTTGTACATAACAGCCAAAGTAGCTAAAGCATCCGGTATTTGATTATCTTCCCTTGGAAGATGATGGAAGCTTATACTGTTGAATTTTCGAGCCAAGTTTAGTATGAGCTTTTGGTAAGGGATCAATTTTGAATCTCTTGTCTCCCATTCTCCATTGATTTGATATATGACTAATGCGGAATCCCCATAGACTCGGAGATCTCGCACTTTCAAATCCAATGCCATTTGGAGTCCCATAGCACATGCTTCATACTCTACTATATTGTTGGTACAAGGAAATGTAATTTTTGCTGTGAGGGGAAACTGCTCTCCGCTTGGAGAGATGAGTATAGCTCCGATCCCTTGTCCCAAAGCATTAGATGCTCCATCGAATGCCATTTTCCATGTTTCATTTCCTTCATCGACTTCCTGTTCTATCGTCATTATATCTCCATCAGGAAAGTCCATTCTCATGGGCTCATAATCCTCTAATGCTCTATCAGCCAGATATTCAGCGATCACACTTCCTTTTACGGCCTTTTGGGTGACATACTGTATGTCGTATTCAGATAACAGCATTTGCCATTTTGCAATCCTGCCTGATAAAGCGGGTTTCTCGAAAATGTACTTAATGGGGTCAGTCTTGGAGATCAGTAATGTTGTGTTGTTGAGCATGTAGTGTCGTAGTCGATGTGCTACCCATGCAAGGGCACAACAGGACTTTTCTACTATTGAGTATTTAGCTTCATATGTGGTAAGCTTTTTGCTCAAATAGTAAATTGCATGCTCCTTCTTGCTTGTCTCATCACGTTGACCCAATACGGATCCTAATGAAGAATCCTGTATGGATAAATATAGAATCAACGGTTCTCCGGATCGAGGTGGTATCAAGACTGGTGGATTTGATAGATATCGTTTGATTTTCTCGAACGCTTCTTGGCATTCGTTGTTCCACTCAATCGGATTGTTCTTCTTTAGTGATTTGAAAAGCGGTTCACACTTGGACGTCAATTGTGATATGAACCTTGCTATGAAGTTGATTCTACCCAGAAAACTTCTTACTTGTTTTGGAGTCTTCGGGGGTTGCATTTCTTGTATCGCTTTGACTTTACTCGGGTCAACTCGAATCCCGTCCTTGCTGACTATGAAACCCAATAACTTTCCTGAAGAGGCTCCAAAAGTACATTTGGCAGGATTCAACTTCAATTGATATTTGCGAAGTCTATCGAATAGTTTTCTTAGCACTTTTAGATGCCCCCCAGCAGTGAAAGTTTTGGCAATCATGTCGTCCACATATACTTCAATTTCTTTATGCATCATGTCATGGAACAACGTGACCATGGCTCTTTGATATGTAGCACCAGCATTCTTTAACCCGAAAGGCATCACCTTATAGTAGAAGGTACCCCAAAGGGTAATAAAAGCAGTTTTTATCATGTCATCTGGATCAAGTTTGATTTGATTGTATCCAGAAAAACCATCCATGAAGGAAAAGTAGGAGTTTCCTGCGGTATTATCCACCAGTGTATCAATATGAGGAAGTGGGAAGTTATCTTTAGGACTGGCTTCGTTCAAAGGCCGGTAGTCCTGACAAACTCTTAGTTTCCCACTTTCTTTCTTTTCGACTGGGACAATGTTAACCACCCATTCTGTATATTCAGCGACCCCAAGAAATCCTGCATCCCACAGCTTTCGAATCTCGTCTTTTACTCTTAAGATTAACTCCGGCTTTAATCTTCGTAACTTCTGTCTGACAGGCTTCGCCCCAGGCTTCAAAGGTATTTTGTGTAGTACTATGTCTGAGCTTAAGCCAGGCATATCTTGGTATGACCAAGCGAATACATCCACATATTCTTTCAATAAATGGACTAATTCTTCTTTTTCTTCAGGAGGGAATAAAGTGCCAATCTTGACTTCTTTTACATCCTGACTGTCTCCCAGGTTGAATACCTCAGTTGGTTCTTGACTTGTTGCTCTTTCTTTTTCATCTCGCTCAATCATTTTTAATAGCTCAGGAGATACTTGAAGATCTTCGTCATCCGAGTCGGTAGTGTTTACAGGATTATCAAAGTTCATTCTTTCATTGTCATCAAAGAGAGTTTTGGGTCTGCATTATCCAGAGAGGAAAGAAAGAGAAGAGAGAAAAAAAAAAAAAAATGGCACGAATGAGATGGATGCAAACTGGTACTTTATTTACAATGTGCATAAATCACAACTTTATTGGAATAAAAAGCAATAACTAAAAGGTTCACTTAAACAAAGACTACACCCTATTGATTGAACCTTTCTTTAGGAGGTTTTTACTATTAGATTACTTTGGAAAGCTTTCAATTATAACAGGCAGTTCTATCGCCTCCCAATTGTTCAGCACATCCCGTGGGCCACAAGGTTGAATGAGCTCCTCCTCTTCAGGTGAATCGCTGATGATTGCCTGAATAGAAAGACTTTCAAAAGACTTGTTGATGTTGATAGTCAGCTTGCCTTCATTTTCATTTTTTGGAATGAGACCACCACTCACGAACGTTTCGGTGATTTCAGGGATATCCAGATTTCTTTCCTGGAGAGGATGCCCTGTTAATCGTGCAATCCTCTTTTCTCTCTTTTCAGCTATTGCCTTCATTTTATCATGTCTTGTCGGTGTGAAGCCTAGGCCGTATTTCCCTTCATTTGTGGTGATTTTCAATGGTTCTGTGATTCCTTGTAGATCTTGTCCCAGTCCTAACCCCGGTGAGTATCCTCCTTTTATCATGAGTTTGGCAACCATGCGACTTGTTTTAGAGATGCTAGGAATGGGTTCTTCTCCATATTCGCTGACATAAGCAGCATTGACAATCTCAAAAGACCTGAAGGAACAATCAGGTATATTTTCATTGACTTCGACATATTGAGCATCCGCAGGTCTTGATAGCAGGATGTCTTCTTCAGCGAAGACCGTGATTATCTTTCCTTCAATAATGAATTTCATTTTCTGGTGTAATGAAGAAGGAATTGCTCCGGCCATATGGATCCATGGTCTTCCCAGCAGGCAGGTATAAGATGGACAAATATCCATGACTTGGAATGTGATGTGGAAAAGACAGGGACCAATCCCTATTGGTAGCTCTATTTCTCCAACAACATCTCTCTTCGTTCCGTCAAATGCTCGAACAACAATATGACTGTTGTTGAGGTATGATGGGTCTAAACCAATCTTATGTAAGGTTTCGAGTGGCATTACATTTAGAGCTGACCCATTGTCGATAAGAACTCTGGCCATAATCCGATCTTTGTATTTAATCGAAATATGCAGAGCCTTAGAGTGACCCCTTCCTTCTGCTGGTATCTCATCGTCAGTGAATGTGATGAGATTTTGTGCCGTGATGTTGTTGACAAGGTGGTCAAAGTTGTTCACGGAGATATCTTGTTCAACATAAGCCTTATTCAGGACTTTGAGAAGAGCTTCTCGATGGGCATCAGAACTTAAGAGTAATGAAAGTATGGAGATCTTTGCTGGCAGACGGTTCAACTGCTCCACGATACTGTATTCACTTTGCTTTATGAGTTTGAGAAACTCAGTAGCTTGTTCATCTGTTACTGCTCGAGGCATCTCTTGCTCTTTAGATGTGTTAATAGGTCCATTTGCTGGATCCGTAACATTCTTCTCTTGTTGGAGCTTGTTCATTTGCTCGGGAGAATAACACCGACCACTTCTAGTCATGCCCCCAACTTCTAACGGAGTTGATGTGATGTTAGAAGTATAGCCATAGTTCCATGGAACAGTTTTGTCTGATTTGTATGGGAATGGCTTTGGAACTTGAATTCTTAAAGGCTTGAGAGCAGATTTTGAGATTGGAATGACTAGTGGCCTTGGCATGATATTGACTTCTTGTTCTTTAATTATCACATTCACGTCATCCTCTTTATCTGACATAAAAACGATGATTTGGGAGGAGTCCATGAGACTTTGTAGACTTTTACGGAATTCTGGGCATTCTTGGATAGAATGATTCTTACTGTTATGAAAGTTGCACCATTCCTCATGCTCGACTTCTTTATTTCCAGAAGACTTTCCTGTGATAATCCCTTCTTTCACAAGGCATGAATATACATGCTTAAGAGGGGTTATGATATCATTGACTGTTTTCTTCATCGGCCAGTATTCTTCCATCATATTGACTGGTTTGGCTTGATGAGGAGGCAATGGATTATGAGTGACGTTTGGTTCATCGGAAAAGTCCAACCACTTTGACTCAATTAATTGTTGGACTATACGCTTCAATGCTATGCAATTTTCGAGTCCGTGGCCCACGGCACCATCATGATATGGGCAATTTAGTTTAGGGTCATACCATGTTGGATATGGGGGTTCGAATGGCCTTGTGGGAATTGGGTGAATGAGTTGGCTCTGGATGAGTTTTGGATATAACTCAGTATAAGTCATGGGAATCGGTGCGAAAATTTCTCTTGGTCTTGGTGCAGGCATTGGAGGAGTCGGAACAGGTGGCCGTAACTGATTAGGCCTGTTGAGAGGATAATTGTTGGGTCTATTGGGAAGATAATCACTGGGCCTATTTGGAGGATAATCATTGGGCCTATTGGTAGGATAATAATTGGGCCTGTTGGCAGAATAGGATAGGCGAGGTCCGGTAGCCACGGTACCCACGAGGGGAATCCCTCTTCCTCGTCCGATTTGTTGTATTTCTTCATCTTTTCTTCTAGAAGGTCCTCCTCTTTTCATAGGATCGCTAAAGGATTCAGTAATCTTCCCGGTCCTGATACCATGCTCGATCCTTTCTCCAGACATGACTACGTCGGAGAAGTTAGTTGCCGCATTGCCAATAAGTTTGTCATAATATGGGTATTTCAGTGTCTGGACAAACAAAGTGACCATTTCTCTTTCTGTCATGGGTGGCTGTACTTGTGCAGCTAAGTCCCTCCATCGTTGGGCGTATTCCTTAAAAGTTTCTGTTTTTTTCTTCTCCATGTTTTGGAGAGTTTGGCGATCCGGAGCTAAGTCCATAACATGTTTATAGTTGCCGATGAAGGCCTGAGCAAGGTCATTCCAAGTTTTTATGTTTCTTGGACCTTGGCTTAGATACCACTGTAATGCTGATTTTGTGAGACTTTCCTGAAAAAGTGCGATCCACACCTTCTCATCTTTGGTAAGTGGTTGTAGTCTTCTGAGAAACAAAGTGATGTGAGTGATGGGATCACTCGTTCCATCGTATTTTACGAAATCTGGCACCTTAAAATCTGAAGGGATTACGACGTCTGGCACTAAGCAGAGGTCATCCACTGAAAGGGATCCGAATATAGTGCCTCCTTCAATGGCTCTCAGTCTTTTCTCTATTGTCTCGATTTTTTGAGATTCTGCTTCATCTTTTGGTAATGTCTTCTTCTCTTCCTGTACAGTGTCTTGTTTCAGGTGAACACTAGCAGAGGGTCCTGATTCTTGAAACAGGTTTTCTTGGACTGAGACTCGTTGCGGGGTGAATCCCGGGGGATAAGTGGGATCTTGTACTTCTTTGATGGGGACTTGAGTTGCTTTCCCTTTGATTAATTCCATCAATTGTTTCATCTGTTCTGACATACTTTCAATCTTGGACTCCATCTCCATGAGACGTCCTTCGGCTTGTTCTGCCATTAATCTTGTTTGGAGTCGAGTTGAATATCGGTGTTGAGGTCCAATTTTACCCTTTTAAAGGAAATATTTATTTTATTAGATTCTATGTGTGTATGATTGATGTGATGGATGCATGCATGAATATTGTAAATACTTGGTGAAAGAAGAATTATAGTGGAATTTCTCAATTACATTCACCAAAAGCTTATTATTTTCAAAAGAAACGGCCCAAAGTACAGTATTGCTTTCTGGCCTTTGAAATAAACTCCATCATTTTTTGAATATTCACTGATGGAGTAGGGCAGCTCAATTCTTCTAACTCCTTGGCTTCTTCGCCCATTAGTTGGGCTTGCTCAGTCACTTTTCTGACTTCTGCCAAAAATATTTGAAGCTGTTCTTGAGAAAATCTGTATTGATCTTCCCAATATCTTGCTCTCATCTCTGTTTGATCGGTTTCATCAACTAATTCGGTGATGACTTGTTTTTGGCTTTCGATCTTTTCTTCGAGGAGTTGTGTTTTGTGACTGAGCTGTTGTATGTCGAAGAGCATCTTCTTGTTCTTCTCCTTTTCTTCCTCTAGCTCTTTCTCCAACTCTCTTTTTGCCAATTTTCTGATGACCTCTTCGGGAAGAACTGTTCCTTCTTTCCGATTATTTCTCCATTCATAATACGCAGTAGGAGAAATAATAGGGCCTGACTTTAATATGAAAGGTCTTTTCCATGCAACTGAAATACCCATTGCAAGCTTATTTGAATTTGGATCTTCATGTGAAAACTCCAACTTGCTCAGGTTATGTGTCATGGGTATAAATTGCATGGACCCAAATTGTTTACGTACTTGGGCTGGAGCATAGCTTGTTCCTCCCCATATGCCTAAGAGAGGAACCCACGGGCAATTGCCGCAACGGTAAACTATGCGGGTGGTGGTGGACCAGGGTGCTCTCCATTCAATTTGGAATTCGCTGATGTTCTTGAAGTAGTCAACCCATGCTTCCTTGCTATCATGATTAGTGGTTTCACTTTTCAAAAAGGCTTCAATTGGGATGAAGTCCTTTGAAAAGCGATTTCCAAAATGTTGCTTCTCACAAGGAAGGTGGCTTTTGATCCAAACGTTGAGGAGATGTGAACATCCTATGAATTTGCCTCCTCTTTGGCGACAAAAGTTTAATGCCCTGATAGTTTCACATAATATCACTGAGGTCGGATTTACTTGGGCATTGCAGACTTGCTCAAATAATATGATGACGTCTCCTTCAATAAATCCGACGATTCTTGGGAAGACTACCAGGCCATATATCGCCAAGGCGAAAAGCTTGCGTCGTTGATTTTTCTGAGGGAGAACGTGACTTAATTGTTTTAAGTCGATCCAACTGATAAATTTTCGAGATCCTTTTGTTGCAAACTTGGTTTGAAGACTGGAAGCTGGCATATCCAATAATTTTGCTAGGGCTCGATGAGGCTCCGTTCTTCTATCATGTTGATAAGTCTCGATTGGATAGTCGGAGGACCAACCCAAGAGGCTGTTGTATTCTTCAATGGTTGGAACCAGATCCATCTTATCGAAAGAAAAGCATCGATAAAATGGATCCCAAAATTGTATTAGAGCCCGGACAAGTGATGCATCAACGGTAACCTTTAGTAGGCAAGTGATGTGACCATATTTTGCCGTAAAAGCTTCCCGATCAGTAGAATTCCAACTATTCCAGACTTGCAACAATTCCGTGGTGTCGTTCTGATTTATCCGGACCGATACCTGGTCCTTAAGCTGTACGTGAGAATGGGATGTCAGAGCATCTCCGTGAAGCTTTTGAGCCGTTTCGGAATATTCCATAGCTTCAGGCTGAGTTTCGATTACCGTGTCATTCCATGATCCAGTAACAGCCGTGGGAAGATAATCGAGAATATCCATGATAATAGTTCTTTCACCAAATACTTATCTTTAATGATGAAATGTATATGCCGGAAAAATAAGGAAAAATAGAGTTAGTAAAAAAAATAACACATAGGATCATACAAACATATAGATAAAACAAAACCTATGGAAATGGGAACCGAGGCATGGGAAATTCTTAATGGCTGGTTCTAAGGTGGAGTAAGGAATTCTACATGCAGAAGGTGGTTTATCAAAAAGGCAAGGGATAGTTCCCGAATCCCGTCACTGAATCATAGTGACGGCCCGATTCCTTACCCTCTAGGGTTTATGTAAGGAATGGATTAATTCGAGTCGTAGCTTTTCGTGGGCCCATGCAGAGACTAACCGTCTCAGAAGGCAATACACTACTTCGCTACTTTGAAACCGGTGAAGGCTTGGAGACCGTGGCCTCACAAGGACAGCAACACCAATTCCGCTTAGAAAGAATCGTGTTTGATTTAAGGAAGCTCGGGTATAGAGCTTCATTTTGTGAATGCGTTATGCATGTTTACTTAAGTAAATATAATATATAAATCCACATAATAGTAAAGCAAAGTAAATCAAAACAAATCAACTTTAGGCTCGACTCACTAACGTCGCATCTCCCCAGTGGAGTCGCCAGGCTGTGGCAACGTCGGGTTTTCGGGAGTCGCCACCAATCTGTTTTCTTAGGTCGATTGGTCACCTTAAAATTGGTCTGCGAGAGTTCGGGGATCGGGAGTACGGTTACGTTAAAACAACTTTGTTAAAACGCCCAAAAATTGGCACCTTAGTTGATTTTAATTTTGTTTTACTTTGCTTTTAAATAATTCTCAGTTAATTTTCAAAATTAGAAATTTTAACTGGATTAGTCGAAATGTGGATTTTTAAATTAATTAGTTTGTATGAAATTTTATACTTCCGAACCATGGACTCTGCCGAGTCATTTGGACACGGAAGATTTTTGATTCCGAACCATGGACTCTGCCGAGTCATTTGGACACGGAATTTGGTGAACTTTTAAATAATTTAATCCATATTGTAAATATGGATTTTTATCTTTTTTTTTTTATTTAATTTATTTAATTAAAAGGGTGATATTTTTTTTTAAACCGCAGATCCTGACGGATCATCCGGATATGTAAGTTGATTTAATTTATAGTTAATTATATAATTCTTATTTATTATAGAATTAATTTTAGTTTAATTACTAAATTATAAATTTTTATTTTTATTTATGAAATTTTAGAGTTTTTGTTAATGATCTTTAATGTTAACTAATTTAAAAAAAATTTTGTTTATTTCTTTTTTTTTTTATATTTTTTTTACTTCTTTTCTTTCTTTCTTTTTATTATTTTTTTTTGTTATCTTTTATCTTATTTTTCTTATCTTCTTTTTTTTTATTTCTTTTTTTATCTTTCTTTTATTTCTTTTTTTTATCTTTCTTTTATTTTTATCTGATTTTTTTTCTTAATTTATAAAAGAATTCAAAAGAAATTAATTTTTTTATTTAATAAGAAGTTAATTTAAAGGAATCAAAGAGTTTAAAAAAAATAAGAAAAAAAATCTTTGATCATGGTACTGGGCGTTGTTACTCAGCCAGACCCTCTTCACCAGGTGAAGCAGCTCAAAAGCGGGCACGAGACAGTTTCCAGCCAATATACCATGAACTAATTTTTTATAAAAATAATTATTTAATACCAGGATTTTATTTATTTACCAAAGAAAACAAAAGAGTTGAAAATAAAATCTTAATTCTCATGTATTTGATTTTTTATTTAAAAAATTAACCAAAATTAATTATTCAATAAAATAATAAAGAAAAGATTTATATAAAGAAAGTCTTGATATTTATACATATTTATTTTTTTAAGCTTATTTTTTTTGATTTGATAAAAGATGAACCAAGAAAGTAATTATTTAATCAAGGTTTTGTTTATTTAATGAAAAAAAACTAAAGATTTATATGTATATTTTAAAAATAAAAGTGAAGCCTTAATATTTTATTTAATAAAAGGTGAATCAAAAAGTAAACAAAACTTTACTTATTTAATGATGAAACCGGAAATTTATATATATATTTCAAAAATAAAATAAAAATCTTAATATTTGTTTGTTTTATTTTTGATAAAAAAATTAAGCAAAAATGATTATTTAATAAGGAAAATAAAGGTAAAGTTTTGATATTTATATAATTTATTTTGAAAAAAGATTAAAGAAATCAAAGATTTATATGTATAAAAAGTTTTTGATATTTATATGATTTTTTTATGTTCTTTTTGTTTGCTAAAAGATTTTTATTATTACCTTTATTTGAAATCATTTGAATAAAATTTTATTTAATAAAGGAAACAAAAAAAAAAAAAATGTTATATCTTTTTTTTTATTATTTTGAAAGAAATAAGTAAAATATTAGCCCAAGAAAATTTTTACTCCTTTATTCTTTTTATTAATAAAGAAAGCTAAAAATTTATATTTTATTAAATAATTAATATATTAGTCCAAAGTTTTTATTTTTAATAAAGAAAAATTTATTTGTATACTTTATTTAAAAATATTTCCAAGCCATGGATCCTGGCGGATCATTTGGACATGGAATTTAATTTTTAAAAATTTTTAATTTTTAATTTTTAATTATTAATTTTAATTATAATTTTATTGGATTTTTCTTGAATTTTTAAATTTTAATATCATTACTTTAAAGATATGTTAAAAAAGAATTGATTTGTATATTTAGAATTATTTAATTATGTTTGTTTATTAATTTTAATAAAAGGGATAAAAAGTTAATTAATTTTTCTTATTGCTCCTTCAAGAAATAATAAAAGATAATTAGCTTTTTTTTTTTTTTTTCCTTAAAACATTTATGCTAGTCTTAAAGAATAAAATTAATCATTCACATAAAAGGATTTTCTTTTAATTAGTTGTTATTTACTTATGTTTATTCAATTATTTTAGTAAAGGAATAAAAGATTAAATTTTTGTTGTTGTTCTCTTTTTTTTTTTTTTTTAAGAAATATATGTTTTAGAAATAACAAAAGATAATTGGCTTTTAAAAATGATTTTTAATTAACCTTAATAAATTTAATTATTCACATAAAATTCTTTTTATTTAATTTTTAATTTGTTATTATTGTTTATAATTAAAAGTGAAATAAATTTAACCACCAAAAGACAATTAATAATAATAAAGTGGGCCTTTTTGGTCATCCACAATAATTATAATAATAAAATAAAAAAATTAGTTGTTAACAACAATGATAAAAATTATCAAAAGTTAGTAAAGTTAATGGTTAAAATTAATAATAACAATAATAAAAGTTAATGATGTTAATTGATTTAATCGTTAACAATAATAACAACAATAAAAATAAAAGTTAGTAAGTTAGTAACAATTATAACAATAATAAAAGGTTATTAAGTTAGTGACAATAATAATAATAAAGTTAGTAAGTTAGTACAGTTAATTGTTAGTATAGCAAAAATAAAAGTTAGTGATAACAATAATAATAAAAGTTAGTGGTTAGCACAATTAATTGTTAGTATAACAAAAATAAAAGTTAGTGATAACAATAATAATAAAAGTTAGTCAAGTTAGTTGTTAGTTGTTAATAACAACAATAAAAAAAGGTTAGTAATAATAACAAATAAATAAACAAGTAAAAATTAAAATAGTTAGGAATTAATTCTGCAAGAACAAAATAAAAGGTTAGTGACCAAAGTGAAAGAAATTGAAAAGATAGAAGACAAAACAAGAGTTATACCCTTTAGTTTTTGTTTTTGAATCCCAGGAAAGAGGCGCGACACGGACGGCGTGGGGGGAGGGAGGGGCAGCCAGGCGAGCGGCGGCGAGGGCACGGGGCGCAAGGGCGTGGGGGCGGAAGCGCAGGGCGACGGCGAGCACGGGCGGAGGGGCAACGGCGCGAAGCGGAGGGCGGTGGAGGAGCGGCGGGCAGCAGCCGGCGCAGGGAGAGAAGAAGAAAAGGGGAACGGCGCGGCGGCGGACGTCAGGCTGGGTACGACGGCGACGGCGGCGGGACGGCCGGACGACGGCGGCAGGACGGCTGGGCGGAGGCGTGGTGGCCGGCGGACGGCGGTGGTGGGCACGGCGAGAGAGAGAGAGAGAGAGAGACGGAACAGAGAAAAGAAAAAAAAAGTTTTGGCTTTCTGGGGAAGAAGGGAAGAGGGCTGGGGCTAAGGGCTGTAATTTTATTTTTTTTTAAAACGGAGCTCTAAGTTTTTTTGCTATTTTTTTCTGTGTTCAGAACTGAATTTGGGGGGGTATTTATAGAAGGAGCTTAGCTGAACTGTGGACGGATAAATTAATAAAAAATTTCAAACTTATCTCTTAAATTGGTAAAATGACAATTTTAGTCCTTTACGTCTCTCAGCCTCTGGATAAGTTCCTGAAGCTTCTGATTTTGACAATTTTGTCGTTTTCTGTCAATTTGAGCCAAAAACGTCGGCAGGCTCAAAATTTTATGTGAAAACTGCCAAATGCTCCTGGAACTTTCAGAATTTGTCAATTTTGCCTGAAACTTCTTAATTTTGTCATTTTTACCTCAAACTTTTAATTTTTTTGTCATTTTTTCCTGAAATTTTATTTTTATTTCAAACACATACATATTCACACATATATTATTTTAAATCAAATCTTCTCAAAATAAAAATATATTTTAAACTAATTAACATAATTAAAATTTTTTAGCAATAATAATAATAATAATGATAATTTTTTTTAATTAGTTTTTTTTTTTTTTTTTTTTTTAAAAAAAAATTTTTTAAAAAAAAACCCGGACGAAATTGGGTGTCAACACCTATGAACATGATCATATTTTTCTAGTAGCCAAGGGACTAATAAAATCATGCTTGTTCCCTCTACATAAATTATGTTCGTTGTGTCTCAACTTACCTGTGCAACTACTTTTACATAAATTAACGGTTTTAATTCAATGGACATTAATATGGAATACAATACATAAAAAAAGTTAATTAAGGACTAATACATAATAAAAAAAACATGGAAATTAATAGATTTAGAGTAAAAAAATGATCAGATACCATATTATATCATGGTAGAAGTAGAAAGGCATCATTATTAAATAAGACCTACCTTACGGACGCCCTACGGATAAAATTTTAATTCTACCCTTGTTTAAAATTCTAAGAGAAAAATTACAAAAGTTTTCCTGGGGTTGGTGAAACCTATAGTTTGGTTTCCACTGTTTCAAATACCTATGTCGTGATTCACCATTATGAAGTAAAAGAAAAAATGTCTAACTTGGCCCCCCTAACTATCCTTCTTTGAAAACTTTGCCCCACCTTTCTTTCTCCTCTTTCCTATTCCTTCTACTTCTGTCATCCTCTCCTCTCTTCTTCTCTCCTTCTCTCTCGTACAGCGCTCTTGATTCCCCAAGGACTAATCATACAGCCGCAATTGATTCCCCAAGGATGTCCAAATGCGAGCTAACAACCCACAGTTTCGAGTTCTCGCGGTGGCTCCATTGGGCCATTGTAGCCGCCAGCAGTCGTCCGCACAGCGCGTGACTCCAACCACCCCAGTGAACGAACAACCACAGTCGGGAAAGTCCTCCCAAGCGGTGAACTCTACCTTCGAGGGCAAGTTCAGGTCGGGTCGGATGCAAGGGTTTGGGACATTTTTCTGGTTGGATTGAGAGACCTGTCGTGGGTTTGGTTGTTGCTCACTTGCCCAACAGAGTAGCTGGAGAGGGAGTTAAGATTGGAGCGGAAATTGATGGGTTGGCTGATCGGTCATTCAAGCTTCAAGCCACCCATAGGAAACCCTGAAATCGAAGCCGAGCATAGGTTGAGGCAAATGTTGGGTTTACAGAGACTGACCTAATTTGTTCACAAGATTTGTTCTGTGGTTTCTATCTTTTTTTCTTTTTATGTGGTTTTTCATGAACTAAATCCAATTTCTGTTTTTTTTTTCTCTAATTTCTTCTCTTATTTTGTGTAGTTTCTTTTTTTTTCGGGCTTACAATTGGTTTCTGAGTGGCATGGGCGGAGGAGGAACATGCGAAGGAGGAGGCAAATGGAGAGGGGATGGGAAGGGGCAAAATTGGAGATGGTGCTCCTCGTTAGTGCATAAGTTTAGGGGGGCAAGATTTCTAATAAAGAAGGCAGGGGGCAAAATGAGCATTTTCTTTTTTTCTTTGGTGACAGTGAATGACGGTGTTAATTTTGTAGGGAGTAAGTGTAGCTATTTCAAATAGCAGGAACCAAACTGTAGGTTTCACAAAATCTTAAGTAGTTATTTTAATTTTTCCAATTGTAAATCACCACCATATCCTTTCCCCAATTTGGTCGGTGGTGATCGTGCCTACTTCTCTAGCCAAGCATTGTTGATTTGACAGCCCAACCTCATGGAGGTGTAACCGTGTCCGCTATTGCTCCACCGCTGCTGATCGCACCCCCAACAATCGCCGTCATCTTGTTACTTGCTTTTACTTCTATTTCCAGTTTGGGGAGATGACATCATTGGCAAGGGGCTTGGGGAGGGTGATGACGGGTCTAAAGGACGAGGCAAGCAAGCCGGTGGCGGTGCCACTATGTGGGAGGTGCGTTCGTCGTGGGAACTGGGGAGGATGAAGGCGGCGTACAGCAGTGGTGAACGTTCCGACAACTGGGGAATGATAAGAGGATGTAACTGTGTGGAGGATGGGGGCTAGGTTAGGGTTTAGTGTTAGACCCTTTTTCTATCCTTTAGTTTTTGACCTTTCTTCAAATGATACCCTAATATTTTCTTAGATATATATTGAGAATAAATAATTATAAGTTAAGAGAAAATAATTACAAGCAAGAAAAAAAGAAATAAAAAAATAAAAATTTGAGTAAATTGAAAGGAAACAAATGTAAAAGTCAATATATATTTGTTTCATATCAAATATACATATCATATGTTTGATTTATATACATTACTACACTACTGTTTTATTATTAGTTAAATTTTTTAACATAATTGTCATTTTATTTACAAAAATATAAATCTATGGATAAATTGAATGAAAATATAAATAATATATGGCTAAATTATTTATACATGTCTTTCACTTTCCTTGTACATTGTAGTTGTATATATCCAATATCTGATTTGTAAATATCTCCGATATTGAGATGACATAGGATTTGATATATTTACATTTATTTTAGACTATTAAGAGTAATATTAAAATATAAATACATACAAATAAAAGGAAAATGAAGCATATTTAACTTATCCGGTAGAAAGGATAGAATTTTTTTTTTTAATTTTTACAGTTACCCCTTAACTTTAGTTGACAGTAAAACTACTCTTAAGCTTTGAAAATATACACTTCTCCTTACTTATTTTACACTATTAGGGAAAAAAAAATCTTAAATCCTAATCCTTTTTTTAATGGAATTTTAAAATTTACACTATAGTAAATACATACTGACGTTATAAAAAGGGGTGTGGCTGCTACATTGACGCTATTTTTGGGTTGAGGCGCACCATGTTCTTTCGGCCCATAAAATGTTCAGAACCAAAAAAGGGTAACATTACGTAATAGGTCCTCTATTTATGTATAATGTTATCTTTTGGTCCTTAAATTTTGAAATGAGTCATTTGTATTGCTTTTTCCCAATAAAGTCAAATTTTCTAAACTCCTGACTTTTACATTTCAGGGGCCTAAAATTGTATCTTTTACAATTAAGATCGTGGTTTTGCTTAAATCCCAAATCAAATTGGTTACCAAAAACTTTGAAACGTTTCAATTTTGTCGTAACATCTGAATTGATCATGACTTAGATTTGATTTTATATTTTTTTATATAAACATAATCGGTTTGAAAATTTTGTATCTTCAGTGATCAACCTAGAATGAAGTGCATGCCAATTACGAGCATACTCTAATATGACAAAAATGTAGTGAAATGAAATTGAGTAAATTGCGTGGCCCTCTATCCATTAATTATCATTGTATTTTCGTCCCAAATCTATTATTTTTTTTATTTTTATCTTAAACTTATTAAAAATACTTCATTTTAGCTATAAATCTATTAAAAATATTTCATTTTGGTCTTAATTGAACAAGATTTGTTAACTCAAAATATTTGTCTGGTATCAACTTTTTAGATTATAATTTAAATAATTCGGTAACTGTTTTACTATAAATTTAATATGTATAATAATTTTTTATAGTTAATAGATAAATAAAATTACCTTTTTTCTCTTTGTGAATTAAACTTATTGCATTACGAAAGAAAAAAAAACTACCAATATAAATTATCTAATAACTACAAAAAAAAAATATTAAACAAATTAAGTTTAATGGAAAAGGGTTACTGAATATTTAAATTAAATTTTAAAAATTTTTTTTGGATAGTTATTAGGGTAAATTGCACCCGCTACCCCCAACCTTTAATTGTAGTCTCACTTTTAACCCTAACCTTCATTTTGTTTGTAGCGTATCTCTAACCTCAATAAAACGTTTCATTTTGGCCCCTTTTTGGACGGAAATCATTATCTCGAACAGAAAAGACCATGTCAGCAGATTATTGAAGGGAAAATATTTGTTTTAATCCCTATAAAAATCCTCTTTGCCAAAAAATCCTTAAAGCTTTTCAATCTGACAAAAAATCAGGCTAACCTCTCCTACCTTTCATCTCTCTCCGGTGGCCTTATCTCCGGCCTCCCTTTCCACCTTGTCCTCCCATCTCCGGCCAGCTCTCTTCTTTGTCCGCCTCCCTTACCCACTGCCACTTACCATCCTCGTCGTCGCTCACCCATCCACTCACTCATCCCTGCTTCCTCTCCCCCATCCCTACTTGCGATCCGGTCCAATTTCGTCCGATTCCATCGCGATTCATGGTTCCTCTCCTTCACCTGATTTTGTCGTGATTCATTGCGATTCATCCAAGTTTACCCGATTTGCGAGAGGGAAGCAAGAGAGAGCAACCCGATTCAACTTCCTCTCGATTCGGTGTTAGTGGGCGAAGGCGATTCAGTGGCGAGTAGGTGAAGGCGATTCGGCGACAAGTGCACGAGGACCGGGAGATGCGGTTGAAGACCAAACTTGATTTCATTGCGAGAAGGAGGCTCAATTTGCTAGAAGGAAGCCGGTTAACCAAACTCACCATGGAGAAGAAGCCAGATAGGGATGAGAGGTAGGAGGGTGTTCGCTGGAAAGGGAGGCAGCTGAGATGGGGTTGTCGGAAAGGGAGGAGAGGGAGGAGAGAGTTGGCCGGAGAAAGTTTTAAGGTTTTTTGTTAGATTTAAAAGCTTTAAGGCTTTTTTGGCAAATGGGATTTTTACAAGGTTTAAAACAAACATTTTCCCTACACTAATCTGCTGACGTGGTTTTTTTCATCCAAGATAACGATTTCCGTCCAAAAATGGGTCAAAATAAAACGTTTTATTGAGGTTAGGGATACGCTACGAACAAAGTGAAGGTTAAGAAGAAGTGAGACAACAATTAAAGGTTGGGGGTAGCGGGTGCAATTTACCTATAGTTATTATTGGTTAATAGATTTCATTTAGTGGTAAGAAACCAAAGCAAAACAATTTCAAATAAAAACGTAACATTCAATAGTTTAGTAACTAAAGCAGAATGATAATCAATGGTTAAGAACCACCCACATAATTTACTTAAAAGAAATTTGAGGCTGATTGGGCCTTAGCCCAATTAACATGTAGACTACTATATCACATGGTCGGTCAGTGTTTGAATCTTGACTTGTGTAAGAGATTTTTTAAAATAAAAATGATATCCTTAATTAGAGCTATTTTAAAAATTGAAAATATAAAGATAAAAAAATATACACACAATGAAAAATAAATCAAAAATAATTGGAAGATGATAAGTTGAAAGGAACAATACATATACAAATTTATTATATTACATTATTTGAAAATGACAAGTAATGAAATAATTTATATGATAAGGAGAAAACTTAAACAAGAACTAGAGTTAGGGTCTTAAAGTGTAATTAATTCATTGATTCCAATATCCAAAAGAGATTGTAGAGGGTAAGTGCAGATTTTTTAAAACCTTGAGGGGTTTTGAAGAGGTTTTTGAAATATGAGAGGGCAAAGCGTACTTTAAGGTAAATGTTAAAGGGTTAAATTGCAATTCTCCCAATTGTTTAACATGGCAAATATGGAAAAATGAGAAAAATATAGGTTTTAATTCAAAGTTTCTTTCACCTAACACCCTAGCCCCTAACTCTCTGAATTTATCAATTTCACTATTATCTTTTCTCCAACAAACACATATACCATTCATCACTTTCTATCTTTTCCACCACAGCGTTACCTCTACTCTTTCACATATCCCAGCAATGCTCTTAGAAACATTTCTTAGAACATACCGTGACCAAATAGGATTTAATTAATACAGATGAGACTAAATTCAAAAGCGTTCTATTTCTAGAATAAATGATCAATGGCTGCACCGATTAAGGGTTGCTCGGTGAAAATGTAAAAAGTGAAAACAAGAAGGATCAACAATTGGTGTGTGTGGTCAACACAGGGTTTTGACTCATATAAATATTGTGAAAGGTTTGAGTAGTTAAGGGTGAAGAAAAAAAATTTTAGAGACTAATTTAAGATTTATGTCATGAAATATTATCTAAACAAATAAAATATTCACTCTATCTAATGGCCAGTGGAAAAATTGCCTACTACGAAAATGCTAATGACAAATTTGCCTACAAAAAAAGTTTAGTAGAAAAATTATTTTGTCTCCTATAGTTTAGTATTAGCAAATTTGTTTCATTTGCCTTTGTTAGTCCCTAAGCTTTAAAAATTCTCCTTTTCGTCCTTAAGTTTTTTTGTAAAATTTTCATTTTCCATTTCTTTCTATGTTTCAAAGTTGCCTATAACTTTAATAAAAATTTCAAATAAATCATTGATGTTTAAAAGTAATAGTTTAGTCATTATTTTTTTTATTTTTGAAAAATTGAAAAAAAGTAATAAATTATACTACATCTTAATCTCTCAATCAAATTAAATGCTTTAAAGGTTTGAAATGAAGAGAGTAGCATTTTTCTTTTACATTTATGTTTTTAACAATAATTTTTAGTATTTTATGGTAATCTTTAAATTATTGTTCCAATGATAAGAATTTTGTTGATCATATATATATATATATATATATATATGTTTCTGATTCTCAATACATTTTGAAATCACGAAACACCACCAAATATGCAAATTAGTTTGCTTAAATTTGAATAATGATGTATAACAATTAAAAAAAGTAATTGACGGACAAAATAATTTAAAAAAGACAAGCATTATGGCTGATGGCGTAATTAGTTAAATTACTTTCGTTAGAATAATTAAGTAGCACCAACAAAGATCTGGGTGCATTATCTGTACTAATAAAATAAAAAAAGACCAAGACCATGCCTAAAGTCACTTTACTGTCCAAAGTCTTTTAACTTCATTGCAAAGTAGTAATCTCAACGGTATATAACACCAATTTCTAAGCCCCAAACATGCGCCAACAAGAAAAACGGTTCCCCCCGTTTTTCTCCCTCCTAGCAGAAGCTGGTACAGCTTCTTCAAATACCAAGAGGACCGAGACACCCCCAGGGAGACCAGGAACATCCTCCTCATCGTTGTCGCCCTTATCGCCACCGTCACTTTCTCCGCCGATGTCAACCCTCCCCAGAATCCGGATGACCGCCCGTAGTTCGATGCAGAGGTCTGGAGCGAGGTACGAGCCCTACCAAAAAAGGGCCGACTATCGGGTGTTCCGCGCCGACTCTCTGATCCCCAGACATTTGGATCAAATCGGGTATTTTTCATTTGTATTTAACTTTATTAATTATTTTTTTAACTTTTACGTTGCTAATTGCTACTTACAAAAAATTTTAGGCTCCACGTGCTGATTCAGAGGAGATTGCTCAGCTGAGGGCTGAAAACACCCAGCTTCGGAGTAATTTTACACGGCTACAGGCAGACGTTCGCACTCAGGTTCAGCGAGAGACCAAGGCTGCAATGAGCGCTATGCTTAACAGGTTGATCCAGCAGGGGATTATACCTGCATCGACGCTCTCAGACGACCTACGGACTGGATCCTCCACTCAGCCTCCTGCCGACGATCGTAGCCACCAAGATGACGATGATCAGCCCGGCACTGCATCTCATTGATTTTATATTAGATCTCCTTCAGTTCTTTGTAATTAACTTTTTCCTGTAAAATTTGATTACTTTTATGTATAGTAATTTTATTGATTACTTTGATCAATTGTTATATAATAATAATAATAATAATAATAATAATTTGTGTTTTATTATTATTATTAAATAATGCAATATAATATGTTTTTATTTTGTGTATAAATTAATTTACTAAAATCTTTAAATTGTCACAAAATCGTAGGAGATAGAAGAATGACAAAAAACCGTAGTAGATATTAAAGTCACAAAACCGTAGGAATTAATACATCTCAAAACCGTCGGATATAATGGGGACCACGGGCGTCATAAAAGCGTAGGAATTAATACATCTCAAAACCGTCGGATATAATGGGGACCACAGGCGTCATAAAAGCGTAGGACAAGAGGTCACAAAACCGTAGGAAATAGTTTTATCAGAAAACTGTAGGAATTAATGCATCTCAAAAGCGTCGGATATAATGGGGGCCACGGGTATCATAAAAGCGTAGGACCTTTTTACGTTTATCCGACGGTTTTTATTTCCGACACTACTTTTTCCTACGGTTTTGTCCGACGATTTTAATTGTAGGAAATGACTATTTCCTATGGTTTCCCTACATTTTTTCCCGACTCAAATGTCTTGTTTTCTTGTAGTGTATTATGACACACAAAATATTTTAAAAAAGACAAACATTTAGGTTGATGGCGTAATTAATATACTTTCATGAGAATAATTAAGTAACACCAACAAAGATCTGGGTGCATGAACTGTACTAATAAAAAAAAAAAAGAAAAGACCAAGACCAAGGCTAAAGCCATTTTTATTGTAAATCTTTGCTACTTTTTCTGATGAAGTAGTTCCATTGTAATCTGATAGTATTAAAGAGCCCTTTATAATGAGAAGACGCACGTACACAGAAGACAGGCACTGAGAGAACAAGACAAAGCAAGACCAAGACGAAGACTAAGACCGAGTCCAAAAGTCTTTTAACTTCATTGCCAAGTAGTAATCTCATTGGTATAAAACGCTAATTTCTAAGTCCCAAACATGCCCAACCAAGAAGAAAATGGCTTCTTCCGTATCTCTACCTCCGAGCCGAAGCTGGTACAGTTTTTTCAAATACCGAGAAGACCGAGACACCACCACGGAGACCAGGAACATTCTCCTCATCGTCGTAACCCTTATTGCCACCGTCACCTTCACCGCCGGCGTCAATCCTCCCGGCAGCGTCTGGCAGGATAACGACAAAGGCCACCATGCCGGCAGAGCGATATACGCCTCGCACAAGCAGCCTTACTATGTCTTCCTCATCTCCAACACCATCGCTCTCTCCACTTCAATACTCGTCATCATTTCCCTCACCGTTCGCTTCCCTTTCCACCTGGAGATTTGCATCGCCACCATCGCCATGCTCGTCACTTACGGATCCGCCATCTTTGCCGTCTCGCCACCCGGGTCGGTCAGGTTCCGATACGTCCTGTTGGCGGCCTTCGTGCCGTTCGGTGCCCGGCTAGCGATCCATGTGTTTAACAAGGTTACAAAAAGATATCCGGAGGAACAAGGTACGGACGGCAACCCTTAAGTAGTTATGACAATTGGACGGGTTGGATCAGATTTGTATCAGGTCATTTGAATTGAATTTAACCAAGTTTGCATGAACTTAAGTTTAAGTCGGGTTATTTGGATTCACGTTAATTTCAGATCAAGTTGATTTTTTGTTAGGGTTGAGTTAAGCAGAGTTTATTTAGGTACATGTTTACTACAAGTTGAGTCAATTTCAGTATTGAGTAAATTCAGGTTAGGTTTTGAGTCATATTCGGGTTGAAAGTGCAAAGATTGAAAAGTTCAAGGACCAATGTTGTAATTATTAGGGGTGATTGAAATGAAATTTTTTAAAATTTAGGTACCTTATTGCACTATACTTAAAAGTTTAGTGATGCATGTTGTAATTTTAACAATTGTCTATCAAGATCATTAAACTTACTAAATATAAAATTTACTTGTTTTTTAATAATCCAAATATAAGATTTACTAAATATGGAAGTCTCTTCCCTAAATATGAAAGTCTCTTACCTAAATATAGGACTTACAAAATATAAAAACCCTAAAAAAATGGAAGTTACTAAACATGGATATCTCTTATCAAAATATGAAAATTATTAAATATGAATATTTGAAAGAAATTGAGCTACTAAATATAAAAGGCTCATTCTCAAATATGAGACTTACTAAATATGAAAGTATAAAAAAATGGAAGGTACTAGGTATGAAATTCACATTTTCTAAATAAGAGATATACTGAATATGAAAATTACTAAACATGGAAGCTCTCATATTTAGGACTTACTAAATATGAAAAATAATTGAAAAAAAAAGTTAAAGTTTAAGGTGAGGGTTAAAATTGGATTTTGTCAAGTTTAGTCATCAGGTCATCTCAGATTCGGGTCAAGTCAGTCTCAGGTTTGGGTTATTTTAGGTTCAGGTCAATTCAGGCTCAGGTCATTTTGTATTTGAGTATTTCAGCTTTGGGTCATTTAGATTCGGGTTTTCTTGGGTTTCCCTACAATCGGGGTCAAGTCAATATCGTGTTTAGGCCATTTCAGGTTCGGATCAATTCAGGCTCGAGTCATTTTGCATTCGAGTATTTCGACTTTGGGTTATTTGGATTCAGGTTTTCTCGGATTTCCCTTCAATCAAATTTAGATTCAAGTTGGTGTGTTCAGATTGTTGATTTTTTTTTGTCAAATTGGGTCTAATTGGGCTTAGGTTTGAGTGGGTTGAGCCAGATCATTTATGCGGGTCAGGTTTTACCATCTCTACACTTAAGTAGTCTTACAAAACATAATGTCACTTAGTTGTTGTTAGTTTACCCAACCACAAATCAATTATCTTCTCCTTGGAATTTGTTCATTGGCCTCATAAAAGAGGCCGTCATGTCATTTGTACGAGGTTCTTCTTGGCCTTTCAAAGAAATTAAGGCTCTGAATTAGGTCAAGTCAAACCCTTAGTTGTTAAGTCTGGTTGGTAATATTGTGAATCATTAATTTATATTTGGTTTTTTTGGGGTCTTTCAATCCTAGGGATTGATAAATCAAATTGTTAGATTAGTAGATGTTATTTGCTAGATTAGTAGATATGGGTTGCCACCATTACCATGCTCATCAATAACAGCTCAGCCATCTTCACCGTCTCACCAGCTAAGTCGATCAGGTACTGATATGTCCTATTGATAGTTGTTGTACTATTCCGTGTCTGCCAAGTGATCCATGTGTTTAACATGGCTGCAAAAAGACATGCAGATCAATGAGGCAACGGTAACAACACTCGAGGATTCTTACCAAAAATGATGTCGCTTGGTGATTGTTACCCAACTCTAAATCAATTCTCTCCTTGGAATTTGTTCATTGGCCTAACATAAGAGGCTATCATTCATAAGAATTTCTTCTCTCTCTTTCAAAGAAATTAAGACTTTATTTAGTTTTAGAAAATTTTTTGAAAAAAAAAAAGAAAAGAAAATGTGTTTAGTTCACTAATTTTTATTTTTTATTCTAAAAAAACAGTTTTCCATTTTATTAAGAATTACAAAACATCTTTTTGGTTGTTTTCCATTTTTTAAAAGCTAGAAAACATGGTTTTCATTTCATTAAAACTCTTGATCGAGTCTCAACACCTTTTTCTTTCACTCAACCATAGCTCTAGCCATGGCGCCTTCAATCTGATTCTTCATTGCTGTATAATGCCTCATCTTGCTTCACTTATTCCAAATTATTAATAGATTGTGGCACCTTTACTTCATCATTATTTGATTTCCTGATTTGTTCATCTGATCTCTCTCCTTCTTTCAATCAATTTTTATCTATATATAAGTTTGTGCATTTATTTCACTTATGCAACCATTTTATAGTTTTGGTTTCAAAGAGTAGCTTTGGGTGTGGCAATCAAATTTTATTTTAAAGCTTATATGCATGTAACTTTTAATGTTTAAGGTTCGCCTATAAAAATCAAATTTGTTCATGAAAGTTAAAGGCAAATTAGACACATTGGCATACCCTTTTAAGTTGGTTTTACTACTATATTGCGCATACCTTTGAAAGTGCATGGTTGTGTCGTATATGTGTGCTTAAGTTGGTAAGCTAGTCTTTTTGAATTGTGAATTAAGTTAGATGATTTTCTACACTGGATTAGTAATATGTTTGTCTTGGCTTTTTGTTGTAGTGAATCTAATTTGTTGCTAAAAAGTAAGCCTAAATGCCTTATGGTCCCCCAAACTATGATGACTCGGATAGGTAAGTCCCTAAACTATGAACTACATTAACTTGAACCCTGAACTTTTTGAAATTGGCCAATTTGGTATATTAACTCCTCTATGCATTCACCTAAGCACATGTAAGCCAGAGGTCGTGAGGTGTTTAATGAAGTGGCACAAAGTCCATTGTAATTAACCATTCCTTACTTCCCCAAAACTCTCAACCTTTCTTAATTTTGCCATGTACCATACGATGTCATTTTTTCCAATTAGAGCAACAAGCCCAATTGAAACAGAGACAAAAATCACATTAATTCAAAAATTTCACTACTTGTTTTATTGATAAGGATCTGAATGGAGCACTCATAAAGAAAAAGGTGATTGACAATGGCGAAAGAAAGAGACATTGCTACCTACTGGTGACATTGAAAAGCCTCTTTTTGCACGGGACACAACATTCACGGACAAATTAGCGGCAAATTAATCTCATCAAAGCCTATTTAAAGAAAGATTCAAACACATGAGATTTTCTAGGAGGGTAATAAAAAATGGGTATCTTGCACTACTAGAAAAAGGTGATTTAGTGACGGATAAATTAGTGATGGCTACAAACAATCGCTAAGTATAATGGCAAACTGTCATTAAAAGTTAAGCAACACTTTAGTGAAGGTTATTCATCGCTAACAATCCAACAAGATTTAGTGATAAGAAGTTGTCACTAAAAGTCCACAATCTAACAATGGCTAGTGGCTAGAGATAGTATATGGATACGGTCTAGCGACAGCTAGCCTTAAAGTTTGTTGTCAAACAAATTGATATGGGTAAGATTCAAATTAAAGTGTTAGGGAAGATTTCTAGTAAGATTGGCGTGAGAAATGTAAAGGATTTGAGCATAATCATGTTACCAAGGATGGTGAAATTGGCCGAAGTTGTTGATGAGGGTGGAAAGATGATGAGGTTTGGAGGCAGGAGAACCAAATGTCAAAGAGCTAGCAAAAAAAGCGGACGCAGGAAAAAAAGGTGAAGGAGAGGGCAAGGGAAGCTAATGACAAAGACGTGGTAGTCAAGTAGTGGTTTTGTTGGCAAATGGCTGGATGCAGGGGTTTCTGGTAGTGGGGATGTCAAAGGATTTGAGGGCTTTTTTCCATTTAGGGTCTAATGTGGAGTTGGAGGATAAGGGTGTGGCAACAAGGCAAATGGGAGAAAAAGAATACACCCTGGTGGTGGAGAAAACCTTTAAGTCATCCTTGATGGTGGTTTTTTTTTTTTTTTTGCTGAAATGCAACTATGGTGCCACTTTATTAAATGCCTCATGGCATCCAACTCATGTGCACTCACATGAACACGTAACCGAGTTAAAGGACTAAACTGGTTGATTTATCAAAATCTAGGATTCGAGTTAGTACAGTTCATAGTACAAGGAGTTAATTGTCTAAGTCATCATAGTTCACGGGAGTAGTAGGCATATACACCTAAAAAGTACTTGTTTGCTACTCCTTACTACTTTGTTTTTTGTGCTTTCTTTAGCACAGTAAGATACATAGAACATCAAGACATATCACAAATCTAGCAGCAAGCATTATAGCATGCTCTCCCAGGTATTCAAACCCACCACTGTTACTAAAAAGCTTTATTACATGTCTACCTAAGTGCCTCCCATAGACGAGGAAGAACAAGAACTTGAGAGTGAGTTTTTGAATGGATGAGGTCAAAGCAATTAACAAGTAGGCCAGAAATATGCTGCTTGTAATACTTTGGATGAGCAATGTGCTAGAAAAAAAAATAAGATATGGGAAATTTAAAGTCTACTTAGATAAGTGGTCATCTAGCTTGAATGCCAGAGCCAAACTGCTTGAGTCTAAAACTCAATCAAAAAACAAATCTGCTATTAGTCTTGAATTTTACTCATATTCCGATGATAATGTAATGGATCTTCTTGAAACTATAGAAGATGTCTCTTTTAACTTTTATAACGTGGCATTTGCCCACTTCCATGACCCCATTTGGAGACGAATATTGATTAAAATGTTACCTTTAAGGTGAAAGGAATGTCTTAAGAATTTAAAGTAAACAATAATTCAAATAGAATTAGCTCGTGAATTTAGTTTTAAATACTTCAGTGACTTCTAATCCTTTATTAGATAAACTATAAATATTCTAATAGTTTGTATTAACTACTTTACGGATCATTTATGGCCTAATTCCCTATTTGACCACTGTACTATAGTTATTCGGCCATTCACTTCCTTGAACTTTTAGGCATCATAATCAAGCCCTGAATTTTAATAACCAGGATACTTTGTGCCATTTACTTAAGTTTTTTTTTATTTAAAAATGAAAAAAACACATAATTGCCACTTAAGTTTCCTAGTTTTTAGCTTCTACACCCTAATGTTTTGACTCTTCCCTTTTTAGTACTATTTCTGTCCCATTTATTTTGCTCAATTTCAAATTATGCATAGTTTTAGGTAGTTAGATGTTTTCCACACATTTTCCAATTTTACCCTTCCCAATCATTTTGTTCTACTAGCCTTGTCCATCAGTCCTTGCCTGTTCATTCCTCAATTTGTCTGTCAATCGGTCTTCTCCCATCCGTTCGTTCCTCGTTACCCATTGTCCATTCCTTGATTCGTCTCATCCTAGTGTTTTCCATCGCTCCTTACCTCCATTCGTTGCTCAATTCATCGGCCTCAATTTGCTTTCCTTAATTCTTTGGCAGTGATTCGCTAACTTGCTTTGTCCTTAATTCACTAGCTTGCTTAGTCCTTGATTTGCCATCCTCCATCCTAATCAAGATCGTCAATCACATCGGAAGTGAGACTATCGATCATACTGGAATCGAGGCTGTCAATTGTCCCGAAATCAAGACTGTCGATTGCATCAGAATGAAGACCGTCGATCGCACCAGAATTGAGACCATCAACAGCTATGGAATCATACCAAGATTTCATTAGTTTCTGGTTTCTACGGCTGCAGGTTTAATTGTATTTTAAGTCCTAAAGTTATTGATTTGTATAATTAGAGGGCTAAAATTTTAAATTGTAATCAAATGCAATTCTGTTACATAATTGGCAGAGAACATCTGAGTCAGTATAGTACAAAAGTCAAATAGGGAATTAGGCCATTATTTATCAATTAAAGTTGCTAGATTTTTTTGTTTTAGTTTCACGAGTTTCATGTTATATGTTAATTTAGTTTCACATTAATTGGTTATGTAGCTCTTAAGCCATACTTAGGTGCTATTAGTTCTACAATTGTTTATTTTAATTCTAATGGTTCTAGCTCAAATGATTCTTGGGATAATATAAACTCTTTGAGATATATGATTTTTTTTTCATATGTGTTGGAATTTGAAAGATCTCTCTTTCAAAAGATTAATTACAGAATATCAATTTTAAAGGGTATGACTTATGTCATAGAAGTCTTGCAAGATCATCCAGCTAAATGTTTTGAGAATTTTCATTTGAGCTCTCATGTATTCCTAAATTTATGTGATCGGCTCAAAAGTTTGAATCTGTTAAAAGATGAAAAGATTGTATCTGTAAAAGAAGCTCCTGCCATCTATTTGTCAATTTTGCATAACATTGATAATCAAAGACATATTGTAAAGAGATTTCGACATTCAACAGCCATTATAAGCTATTGGTTTAATAATGTTTTGAGGGCTTTAGAAACTATACGGAATGATATAATTAGACCTATAAATAGAGGTGGTTTAATACAACCAGAAGTTTGAAAGAATAAAAAATTGGCATCCCTATTTCAAGGCATCTGCATACTTTTTATATTCATGTACATATGAGCAATAATTTTTAAATCTTCTAATCACCTTCTAATTTTTTGTTGTCATAGAATTGTATTGCTGCACATGATGGCACTCATGTTGTTGCAGCAACTCCCGCTATCAAGCAAAACAATTTTCTTGGTAGAAAAAGTTCTAATATTACACAAAATGTCTTAGCAGCATGTTCACATGACATGATCTTTACATTTGTGTATAGGTGATGGGAAGGCACTAGAAATGATTGTACGATGGTTGTCAAATGGATTAAACTTTTCCTGGACAACTCTATTTGGTTTCATCCTTTATCAAGCTAACTTATAATTCTAAAAGATTTTTCATGTTCAATTTTAAACAACTAGTTCTAGATTTATTTTGAATAATGATGCTTGATAGACACAACTCAACTAGATGCACAACAACACCTATTATGTTTAGGTAAACTTTACTTGTTGTCTTTAAATTATATTCTATGTTGCTTAATCATCCTGTAACTATCAAGTATTGCATCAATCATCCGCAAACTATTTCATTGTTGCTGTCTCATCCCGCTGTCTATCATACTATTACGGACTGATGGAAAAGTAATACCACATTAGCAGCCACACAAGTTTTCAAAGCCACATAAGCAGCTACGTCATTTTTCTATCCTTAACTAATGTAATGGACAGCAATACGAGATAATAATAATTAAATAGTTTTGGGATGATTGATGCAACACTTTATAGTTTTTAGACGATTATACAACATAGAATATAGTTTAAGGATGACAGGTTGAGTTTGCCCATTATGTTTTAACTGGTTCTTTAGGAGGCTTTCATCTGTAAAATAGAGTTTACATTAAGTTAAACCTCTTTATATTTTTTTTATGTAGATAACTTTTATTTGTTGGATTCCAATTTTTCAAATATTTCAAGATTTTTAGCTTCTTATAGAGGTGAAAGGCATCCCTAAAGATTTTCCATGGGAGAACCTGATTTAAAGGAAACGAAGAGTTATTTAATCACCAATACTTTTTTTCCCATAATATGGTGGAGAAATTTTTTGGTGGATGGAGAGTAAGACTTTTGATTTAAAGAAGATATCCAACTGTCTACTCGCACACAATGCTTAATTCCTATAGCTTGCTATGTATTACACAATTTTATTAGACAACAAGATAAAATAAATGAAATATCTACTCAAGCTGAAAAGGAAAGGTTGATATTTGAAGAATAAAAAAAAGGTTTAGGTGTTGAGCATCAAATGGTTGAGGTTCATGTCTCAAACAACCAATACAGCCAAAGTGAGATGAAATCACTGCATGTATGTGAAGCGATTACCGCTAGAATTTGCTCATATAGGCATTGACTCTTAATATATTTAGCTATATTTAATATCATGCTCTCTTGATATTGTATCGGAAAAAATCCTACACCCAGTTCGTTTTAACTTAAATCAATTAACTCTAAAATGATTTATTTTTAGTCTTACATTTTTTTTACCTGAAACTAATTTTAATTAAAATCCAATATTATGTATCTGCAATAATCCATTGAAAATAAATTTTTTGTAATCTTACTAAATTTTTATGAATTTTTCTAATTTAAGACATTAAAAAATAAAAATTCAAAAAAATGTTAAAACACCATGAAAATTTACTTTCAAATAGATTATTGCATCTACATAATATTGACTTTCAAATGAAATTGGTTTCAGGTATAAAAAATGTAAAAGTAAAAATAAGTCAGTTGATTTAAGTTAAAACGAATTGACTCCTAATCTTCAGCTCATTGTTCCTATTCAATATTATGTTATATTCGATTGTACGTAATGAAAAATATATCTAGCAATTTTATCATAGTTTTAAACGTAATTCTTTTCTTTTATATGAGTACTACATTTAAAAAATGAAAGAATATAGAATCTTGTTTTGGGGAAAAAAAAAATTTCAATGAGACAAGTTTTCTAACTTTTCATTTCCAGAAAATAATTTGCTTGTGGAATAACTATGCATGTTTTCCAAAAAATATTTTAAAAAACTATACATAAAAAATAAAAACTAAAAAAAAAAAAGAAAAAGAAAAATGTTTTTTCACATCTAATGCCACCAAATTTTTTTCTTCTCAAACAAACAATGACAAACAAATGTTAGTAAAGTTCTTGTACATTCATTTATTTAGTGTAATAGTATATAGAAGCATTTATGATAAAGTCATGCAACATGAGAAATACACCAATAGTCTCTGGTCTTTATTTTGCATTATATATTTAACCATTAACCTTAAAATTTATAAATTTATTAATTAGTCCCAACCTTTAAAAAATACGTTATTTGTGTTTTTTTTTGTTAGAAAATTAATGTAATGTTCTTGTTTGTTGGGAGAAAGCTTTGTTTTACTCAAAAGACAATTTCCTACAAAGAACAATGTTTTTATTTTGTTTCTTTGAACAATGTTTTGTGTATGAATGGAGCCATACGCTTTCCTAATACTCAAATTTAAAATTGCTTTATTTCCACGTAGCTTATGTTGTAGGAGAAGTACAAGAAACAACATGCAAAAGCTTGTGGGTAATAATAATATTATTCTAAATAAGACATCCAAAGATAAAGGCATTTGAAAAGAAGCGTATTACTCCTTACAGTGGTCCTTTATTGAAAAGGTTCTTCGGGCTATGCACTTTCCACACAAATGGGTTCACCTAATCATGCAGTACGTAAGGATGATGTCCCATTTTGTGTTTGTAAATGACTATAATATTGACTAATTTTCTCCCTTTATAGGTATTCGATAAGGGATCCTTTAGCTTATCGTATTTTTATGCTGTGTGCAGAAGCCTTCTCTAGTTGGTTACAAAAGCTCCAATCTTTAAGTACCATACAAGGCCTCATAGCTAGTATGAGTGATCTAGAAATTAGTCATCTATTTTTTGCCAACGACTGGAGTATTTGTTTTCATCTAACTATGACAATAGGTCACACCCTAAATCAGACTCTACAATGTTTGGAGATTGCAGCAGGCTAATACATCAATATTCATAAGTCAGAATGATCATTTAGTTGGAATGTTGTAGGATCCCTTTCGAATGACAGCATTTAGATCCTTTCTTTTTAGGTTACTGACATCATCCCCTTATATGTGGGCTCTCATTCACCCAGGATCTTTCATGCTAATCTTCATTTCTATATCTTATGGATAAAGTTCATTGATAGTTAACTGATTAGAAAAGGAATCTCTTGAACCTTGCAGAGCATTTCACACTTATTCAGCCTACCTTATCTTTTGTTCTTATTTATGTCATGTTGCTTCTTAAAGTTTTAGTAACCATGTCGAATGATCTTTCTAAGCATTTTATTCAGTTTTAGTGGTTGAGTGCCTATGACAAACATGGACTTCATCTCCACCACCAAGGTCTTCTTCACTTCTCTAAAGGTTTCGGAGGACTTGGGATCAAGGACCTTTGGCTATTTAATCAAATTATTCTTGCTAAATCTTTCTAGTGAGTTTTTACAGGGCCTAGTGATTCTTTGGTCTATCGAGTCCTTATGGCTAATTAAAGCCAATGGGAATTCAACTACTATTTGGAGAAGTCTCTTGCATGGCCAACCACCTCTTCATGATCATATTCAATGAAATATTGAAGATGGTTCCTAGTCAAAGTATGGGAGGACGCATGGATTCCGAAGGTTTCACCTACCTATTTATGTACTCTTGGAAGGGATGTGTTCAAAGATCCTAGCCTCTGGGTTGTAGACTTTTTATGATTTCTAGGAGTGTTGATGGAAGCAGTCATTACTTCAAAATCATTTCCCATTATAAAATATGCAACTTATTTTAACCACTAATCCTAATTTTGGTATGGATTCTCAGGATGCTATCTATAGGCTCATAAATGCTTCGAGCTCCTACTCTGTGAAACAAGGTTATAATTTGGTGTTGCAGAAATAGTCTTCATCTCTTTTGAACCTGGAGACAATACCTTAAGCTACTCATCACTTTTCAATTTGTTGACTATTCCTATGTCTATATGGGCCTCCGGCATTCCTAAAAAATATAAATCCTTTTTGTGAAAATACTTATCATAGGCTTCATCGACAAGGGCAAACCTCGCTACCCATGAGGGTCTGATAAATCTTTTCAGCCCCTAATGCCATTTTTCCCCAAAGATGATGTTCTATCTTTTCTTGGAATGCACGGGACCTCAAGATATCTAGAGCAATTATATTTCGCGCTCGGAGCCATCTGCTTATTTGTCTTTTGACGCGTGGCTTACTTCTCTCACAAGTCAACTGAAGAAAACCATCCAAATTAGCTTTGTTCCCTTATCTCCACCCTTTGGACCATTTAGATTGGCCCTAATAAGTGCGCTTTTTGCCATGCTATTTTTCATGGCCCATTTTAATCGCTAGAAAAAATGAAATCCTGCTTTAGATTTCTCTGTCCAAGGATTTTCAACAGAAGTTTGCCTTATTTCCCTATAATCCTCCTCTTATGCTATATGGAACTTGAAGGCAAAGGTAAAGACCACCAGCCTCCTTCAAAGCTGAAAATATTTTTAACGGATGAGGCATGCACAATGCTCGAATGACCTTAATTTAGCAGCTTGGGCTTGGTTAGGAGTCAACAACCCTCCAAATAAATGGAAAGGCTTTCTTATTCCAGGATGTGAATCAGCCTTAGAGGTAGAATTTTAGGTTATTCATGAAGCTTTACTTTTCGTGTCCACCAATGGCCTAGCCTCGGTAACAATTCTAACAGATTATTCACAGGCTCTCTAGGTACTTTCCAATGCTCCATCTCTCAGTAACTCTCTCACTGCTTCCATCCGCCAGACTATGCACTTGTTGATTTTATTTCAATGTTGCTCTGTGATTGTAGTTCTGAGGCAGAAAGCTACTCTCGTTCATTAACTTGCTACTTATATGCTCTCTCAATCCTACTTTATGCTTTATTAATTTTGATTATAAAAAAATGGACATAGAATATGATTTATAGTTTTTTATTATTGAATAAAAAAAATACATTTCTTCTTACCCAATGGCGGAATACCAACAAACATATTTCATTTGGTTTGTACTCTACAATGGCATTCTCCTTTAAATTGCAATCGATGTTATATGTTTTATATCCAATGGGGTCTTATCCTTTATTGTGTAATGGATTTTGGTCCAAGATAGTTTAGCCCAACAACTCACAACTTCTATATATGGTCACTCCTCAATTTTTTATACACTCAGCATTCTCCTTCTTTTCGTATGTTACTTGTTTCCTGGCACTTGTCTTTCCTTTTTTTTTTCTCTTGGTTACTTATCCTTCCAAAGATACAATATTTTTCTTTTAGATAAAGAAAAATGTGGGCAGAGCTTGGTTTCATAATAATGCGGCATTCATGAAACAAAAATAAAAAATTTAGGGTTTTGTATATGAGGGTAGTATGTCCTAAGACCGTTACACCGACATGGCATGAAACATGTAAAGGAATAAGCAATCCTATGGCTCAACTTAAAATCCATTGTATCTTGGATGATATTATTTTTATTTTAAATTGTTCTCTCATGTTCTTCTTTCCTTGTATCGATTTTTTGTTAAGAGGAACATTACCATTGATTTGGCACACAACTAGTAATTTTTATACCACCCAAGCAGAGCAGGAAAAGAAAAACAGAAAAATGAATTTCATATGCAATGTTCTTAAGCTTACGAGCAAGAAATTTACCAGAGACCATGCAATAGTTAAACGAAAATGAAAATGGGAAATTTTTAGAAGAAAAAGAACCAGATTAATTAAATCGATGCAATTTTGAGGTTGCCGGGTTGGGTATTAGAAATAGCAAAAGTAAGCGTCGCCTGCCTGACCAACCATTCATGTGACACTCTCCATAATGGTGCACTTATCAATTATCACTGCATCCTGAAAAGGTAGCGAGTAATCCATATCAAAAAAATAGTAAAAAACATACATCAAATACTGAAGCAAACCTGCAAAATTTCAACATTTCATTCGGCTGAACTACTTTCACAGTTTTCAATAGTCAATACCCATGAACAAAAACCTAGTTCAAGAGTTCATCAAAAAAATACCAGTTTATAAGAGAGTGTAGCCATTAACAGATTGAAGCAATGAACTCTACTTCACTTCTTCTAGCATTTTGCATTTTATAGCTTACACCTGCATAAGAATGGATAAGAACTCAAACCTAGCAAAGATGGTGAGGGAAAAGAAGGCCACGAGTATGTAGGCAGTGAAGTGGTGAGGGTCGTGTCTGTTGAACAAGATTAAGCTTGTCCTCTCCATGATGGCAAGCTTGGTCCTGATGCGTTCATATTTTTTCACAAAGTCCTAGATTTCATTGGCCTTACCATTAGCTAGCACGGGTTCAGGAGAATCATACTCATCTTGCACTACATATATATATTGGGAATCAAAGATTGACACCATTTTAGAACTAATAATAAACATGGCTGCAAGTAAATATATGCATGGAGTAGGCAAATTAATTGATTCAAGAAGCAAATTGAAAAGAACAGTCCATCAATACAGACCTCCACTAACTTAAACAACTAAACCTACAACAACCAATAACATGACCATAGCATGGCCAAAATAAAATCTACATCCAAAAAATTAAATATAAGTAGTATATATATATTTTAGTACCAATGTTTTAGAGCCATTTAATGACTGCCTGAACCTGTTCCAACTTAGTGGCCACCTCATCTTTGAGATGTTGCCCCAATTGAAATGGCAGAAGGCATAGCTCCATTAGTGAATCAATCTCCATCAATAACGCTCCAATCTGGAATGCTGCCAAAGAAAAGCAGAAGGCTGGCACAACCCAGAAGCATTTTGCCTCAGTAAAAGCGAAAATAATGATAAAAAGTCCATACATATGACTAACTTTGCTATGACGTCAATGGTTCTCCCCCATCCCTTAATAATCGACTTCATCAAACTTTTTAGCTCTTTGACCTTCCCCTCTAGTTCCTTCAGCTCCTGAGTCTCTGAACAAGTCCCTATGGCAAACTTTTTTTTTTTTGTCATAGCAAAAGTTAGTCAAATTTATAGACTTTTTATTATTGTTTTCACTTTTGCTGAGGAAGAGTGCTACTAGGTTACGTTTTATGTCTACCTTCTGCCTTTCTCTAACGGCTTCCTAGATTATAGCGTTGTTCATGGACATTTATTCACTGATGGAATTGTTTTTTATTATTTCAACTGGTGAAACAGCTTAGAGATAAGGTGGTCATTAAATTAGAACAGCTCTAATTAGTGGTGGCCGGTGGGCCGACTTGGCCAAGAACCTGCCTAGCCTGGGTCGAAGTTTCCAAACTCAGGCACGGCCCGCATCAAAGCGGGGTGGGCTTGGGCCAAGTCCAACTCGAGCTCGGGCTGGGGCGGGGTGGCTCTAAGCTAGCCCGAGTTAATCCAATTTTAAAAAAATGTGTTTTAATATGTTTTCAATCGTTATTTGATAGTAATTTTATGAAATATATATTTTTTAGAAGAAACGCTACCGTCGATACAAATTTTATTAATAAAAAAGCCAAATAGCACTTACATAATTTGGAAAATGCCTTATAGTTCAAAATGGCAAAACATTCCATGAAAAAAAAAATAAAAAGGTAAAACTTAAGATTTGTGCTTAGCAGCATAATTAGATCAATTACATTCTTTAAGTTGCAATGAAAACCTACAATCTACTCTTGTTGGTCATCATCAGAAGGGACCTCAGCATCGGAGCTTTTAATATCTTCTTTCCTTAAAGCAGCAAACGCCCAATCCCGGTTATGGACGCAAACCTCAATGGCTTTAGGTGTGAGCCTTGTTCGTTCCCCCGAGATGACTCGTTTCCCTTCACTAAAGGCAGCTTTGGAGGTGACGGTTGAAACTGGACCTCTTTTGTTATTCCACCACTCAAGGATGTCTTCTTCATTGTTTTCAAATGAAGTGTGAGGGTAATCATCTCATTCTGCCAATCTCGGGTTTATGGATCTCGGTCGTTTAAGGATATTTGCCATTGGGTTGACCCTTGATGATGATGAGAAGGTGGAATGTCGGGTGAGTGTTAGATCAGATGACCTAACTTTATCAGAATGTTTAACGGAATAGAGTTTAAATAACTCTCTCAAATTATGGTCAACTTCAGCAGAAATATTAAATGCAGAAACTTGTGCTTGATCTAAATATGTATGATGGTATGCTTCTAACTATTGCAGACAACCCATGATTTTGACATTTAGATCTAATATACATGCAACAAGATAAATTTGTGAGATTTTTTGAAAATAATCAAGTCATTTTTTTTGTATTGCTTCAACAGTTGATTTCAAAAACTCATCATCCTTATATTAGTGGAAAACATCGACGATGTTTATAAATATAACATTGCTTAGTGCACTGTTGGGTAATAAACCCCAGAGAAAAAGTTTGTTGCCTCGTAAAAATATCTAAGCAACTCAGCTAACTTAAAACATTTTTCTCAAGCCTCGTCCGTTAGCCAGTCGCCTTGCACTTTTGAGTTCACAAAATGAGTCAAAATATTTGCCCATGGTTGCGCGTTATTTAACATTTCAAATGTTGAGTTCCATCGAGTGGGGCAATCGATTTTAAACCTTTTCCAAGAAAAATTCACCCCATTTTTAATACAAAACATTTTAAATTTACGAGCCAATTTGTTCCTTATTTTAACAAAAAGTAAAATATTCCGAATTGGCTCAATTTAGTTTTGCAGTTGTTATAAACCATTTTGGACATATAAATTCAAAATGTGACACAAGCAATGAACATGAAAAATTTTTCCATCAAATGGTGGTTTTATTTATTTTGTCAATTCTCTCACTGCCGAATCATTGTTTGAAGCACTGTCAAAAGAAATGAACAAAACTTTATCAGCAACAAAAAATTCACATAAACTTTCAATAATACAGTTGAAAATATTCCAACCTGTATGATCAGATTTCATACATTTGAAAACAATTATCTGTTTTTAAATAACGCATTCATTATCTATCTAATAAGCAATGACACAATAGTAATTTTGTCCTATTAGAGATGTCGACATATTAGATGTAAAAGATAGACAATGATCAACGGTAGAAAAATATGCTTGTAAATCACTTCTCATAGCTTCATACAATTTAAAGCTTTCTCTCCTAGCCGTTTGCCTAAATGTTTTTTTATAAGCAGGATTTAGATTTTCTTGGATAAATCTTTCTAAGTGTTCATCCTCAGCTTGTCTAAATAGTTTTTTAGTAATCATCATCTAATTAATTAAACTTTACCTAGCAGCTTTTGGATTAAATCAAAAAATACCCGGACCACCGGAGTTGCCAATGCCTTTCAGTTGTGTTTGTCCACCGAAAATGTTGCCGATGTCTCCATGGACTTTACTCAAGTGCCTCGTGAGGGTGCTCATCCCGGAGTTTAATTTGCGTGCAAATTTGTTGTAGCAATGTTTGCATTTGGCATACCTCGTTTTGCCTTCCCAAACTTGCTCAAAATGCTCCAAAACGGAAGCCTTCAAATTCCCGTTATTCACTTGACTTCATTATGGTTGCTCGCTTTGTGGCGTCGGTTGGGACCCTTTGGCACCGAGTTGGGTCGGTGGAATTTTCTCAATGTCATCATCAAAGAGTTGATCGTTAAGGCCAAGATCGTATGCCGCTATGTCGATGTTTGGATCATTGTCGGCAATTTCTTGTAAATGTGAGCCTCGATTTTTGTAGAACAAACATCCTCGCAAAAATGAATCGACCCCTATGCCGGATGAGGAAGAGGCAACACCCTTGTCTTTGCTAGAGTTCTTCCCTCGTGAAGCCATTAGTGGAAGAAAATAATTGAAAAGATGGAAAGATGATTAAGAGGCAATTAAAAAAATATTAGTGAAAGATTAAGAAACTTGGAGAGAGATAGCAGAGAGAATTAAAGAATATTGTAGGAGATTGGAGAAGGGAAGATTTGTATGAGGAAGTGTGAGAAGGAGGTTGGCTATTTATAGGAGAAAAAAAATTAGTTTTGCCCAAAAAGCTCTAAAAAACTAGCCGTTAGTGACTGTTAACTAAGGGTAAAAAAGTCTAGGGGTAAAAAAAAAATCTGGATCCGTTAGGAGAGGTAGGGTATAATTTTACCATTTTTTAAGAAATTTGAAAATTGCACAATGGAAACCTGGAAACGTTCGACCCGGCTCAGCTCAACCCGGCCTAGCTGTGGTCCGATCCGGGTTGAATGGGTTAGTGGGTTAGTCCGTCCTAATTTGGGCCTCCTTACTCTCCCAGACCCATATTTGCCCTGCCACCCTCTGAGTCTGTTCCGTGCTGGGCCAAGCCTAGATTTAACCTTGCCAGGCCGAGTTTGACCCGAGCCGTATCCGAGTCGGGCCCAAGTCAACCCGGCCCATTGGCCACCATTAGCTCCAATCATTCATTGAACAGCTCCAAAACGTTGGTATTAAAACATATATATACTACTTAAATTTTTTGGATGTAGATTTTATTTTTGCCATGCTCTGGTCATATTGTTCGTTACTTGGTTGTTGCAGGTTTAGTTACTTGAGTCAATGAAGGTCTGTATTAATGGACTGTTTGCTACTTGAATTAATTAATTTGTGTGCTCCCTACATATATATACTTACAACCATGTTTATTATTAGTTCTAAAATGGTATCAATCTCCCCTCCAGTTCCTTCAGCTCGCGAGTCTCAGATCAAGTCGTCATGGCAGACTTTATTTGGCTAGAGCAAGAACAAGAAGACGGTCAAAGTTAAGGGGCTTATTGCTACATAAGCAAATTCGGATGGGCAGATTGCTGATTCAGGGGGCCGTGCTTGAGCGACCTGGGTCGGGTCTGGCCAATTTACAATCTACTGTCATTTAGCTCAGACAGGACACTCCCAGCCATCTCCCAGCCCCTGTCGAGACCGGCCTAGTCCCTTATTTTAAGTTCATGAACAGAATAATAAATACTCGAAACAAAAAGTCACTAGAAAACTAGATAATATTGCTTTACTAGTTACTACAACACACTCTCAACCACAAGAAATGAAATCGGGAATCATGAACTGAATAAAAAACAAAAAACCAAGCAGAGAAAACCTCAGGCCGAAGCAGACGCTACGGTTGCATTCATACTAAAACCAGGCTACAGGGGACAGCAGGAGCAAGGGAAAGTCACGATGAAGAAAATACAAAAGTCGAGGGAAGTGATGAAGCTCACTTCGCGGCGGATTGACGACACCGGAAGGCCGAATTGGTACGGAAGCCTCAAATGGTGCAGCTGGAAAACGTGACGGAAATGAGCACCGACGACGGAGCTGAAGATCGGTTGTCAAATTCGAACCTAGAACAGAAACAAAACGCCAAACGGTGGCTCGGAAGAAAGAGATCCAGCAGACACAAGGCAGACGCCCCATGTACGATGAAAAACTTCACACCCGTTCACCCAAAATGTGGAAGAACTCGCCTAGCCAAGGGAAGTCAACAGAAGCACAAATCGTTTGGAATCTCACAATATCCGCCCTCCATTTAACTTGCAGCCAGCTCGAGTGACACTTCAGTGTGCAGATGCGCCATGTTTTAGCTGGTGTTAATCAGGTCTTCCGGTTCTCCACAGTAGCAACAGTTGCTCGGGTAAAAAGGATTTAAGGGTGAGCATGGGTTAGATAAACCCGAAACCTAACCAAAATCACTCTCATTGGATTAGGTTGAGTTGAGTAAAAATTGATCATGGTTCGTGGGTTGGTTTCACATATAGGAGAACCGACAGTTTTTTGGTCAATTCTGGTTCCATATGAAAACAACCCAAGGTGGAACCGAACTCGATATATATATATAATTATATAATAAAAATTATAGTATTACTAATATATCCATACACACACACACACACACATATTTCTTTAAAGTATTATGATGATCATTTTGTGTTTTTATATTAAACTCTTAAACTGATGTTTCAAATTGAAATAGTATGGAAGTTGTGGGATCATTTACGAAATTTTTCCATATTCACTTAAATCACTTTGATTCATAGACTCATCACTCCTAAGTTCTTTTTGCTTTCAATCTTTCATTTCAGACTACTCTTTATGACACAATTATGATATTTTTTTTCATTTATGAGTTATGCAAAATTAAAAATTCATGACATTAGCATATTTTAGGTTTTGATACTGAAGAAGATAGTCTTAAAGGCTGAGTTTTCTATATTAAATAGCATACAAATATTGGAATTACTGGAAGGAAGTAAACTAGTTGAGATGAAAGATGCCCCACAAGTAACTTTTTTGAACCATTTTTGTAAGAACAATATTTTAAACTCTTTTGAATGTATCTAAGTATATATATTTAAATATTAATTTAATTGTATATTATGTTAAATATGTCATAAAACTGATTATATATGTAAATTTATTAAATTTTGGTGTTGTTATATATATATGGTATAAACAAAAAAACCCGAAAACCAAAACCGAGAAACTCAGAACCATGGTTCTGGTTCTATTCGGTTCTCAGTTCTTGGGTTAGGTAGAAAAATTTTAGAACCAATACCATTTCAAGTTGATTTGGTTCCATTATAAAACCGAACCAACCCGATCCATGCTCACCTCTAAAAAAGAATGACCCAAATGTTAATGATGGCTGAAGTCGCCCAACAGCCCACATAATGACATTACATGTGACCACTTATATGCAAAATTGCTGCTAGCAATGGACCAACAATCTATGCAGCTAGCTGCTACTGAACTGAATCAACAAGAACGTTGTGGAACTATACATATTTTTGGCAAAAAATATCCCCTTGAGTCATGACACACGCATTTGTTTCGTTCTTTTCTTCTATTTTCGACCTCACTTCTTTGATCTTTTTTTTTTTTGCATGCTTTTTTGTTCTTTTTTCTGCTTTTCTAGTCTACTTCGTTTTTCATATTATTATTATTTTTTAAAAAAATAATAAATTTTTCCTTCAATTTTTTTTTTCACAATTGTCAACTAATAAAAGGACAAATATTTCATTAAGCTAAAATAACAAATTATTACATCTAGTTCCTTTAATAGATGCTGATAAAAGAACATATAGTTTCTATGTACTCTTATTAGTTATTTATCAGTTTTCTTTTTTCACATTTTTGTTTTCTTTTTATTTTGTGTATTATTTTTTATTTTTATCTTTATTATATTTTTGCAGCTTTTTTTTAATTTTTCTAGTTTTGTTTTTTTATTTTAATTATGAGTAAAGAAAATGTAGTTAAATAAAAATAACAAGCATCAAGGAATGGAAGAACACATAGGAACTGGAACCAAAAAAAGGTAAAGAATAATGAATAAAAGAACATATTGGAATTGAGAAAAGAACAAATAGCAATTTAAAAAGAACAGTAATTCATAAAAGAACATATAAAAATTACAAAAGAATAGATTTATGAAAGAATAAACAACAATGCATAAAAGCAAATATAGAAATTGAAAAAGAATCAAAATAAAATAACAAATAGGAACTGAAAAAAAATTAATTTATAAAAAAACAAACAATAATGCATAAAAGAACACATAAAAGCACATAAGAACTGGACCTAAAAAATAATAAATAAAATAACATATAGGAATTGAGAAAACATATATATCAGTTAAAAAAGAACATACAACAATTCATAAAAGAACATATAAAAATTGAAAAATAAAAAATTTATAAAAGAATAAAAAATAATGTATAAAAGAACATATAGTAACTGAAAAAAAAAACATAAATATGAAATGAAAAAAACGGTAACAAAAGAACATATAAGAATTTTAAAAACATATTTATATAGAAAGAAAATAAACAACTGAAAAAGAAAATAAACATGTAAAAAAATTTTAGAAGAAAGATTGGGAAGAAAACAAAAAAAAAAAGTGAAGGTTCTTCTCTAGTATGAGTGAATGGAAAATAGGGAAAAAAATCTTTTTTAAAAAAAGTGAGGGAAAAACAAGAAACAAATGAAAAGGACAAATTTGAACCCCGGATCATGCAATTGCCCCCGAGAAGGCGTGGAAGCAAATTTACCCACTAGATAACTAAGTCTCATAGTAAAACAATTGGTCATATTCCGTGTCAAGGACAAAATGACAAGTTTTAAATTTTTTAGGGGTCGCACACGATATTAATCAGATGTATGAAAGTCTTACCCTAATAAGAAGTAGGGTGACTAGACTCTGATGCCTAAAATTAGAGCTCAACATGGCCAGCCCACTGTAAATTCAATGGCTAGGGGCTTGCGTTTGTCCAAGTCGAACACGAGTTTACAATATGCACAATCCTACAATATTTACACTAGTTTACAATATTTATAAAGGTTTCAAAGTGGTTGTTTCGATACAATATAGCACAGAATGTTAAGGGACGGTTAATACATATTTTTTTAACAAACATATATACTATTTCTAACCGATTAGAAATATTAGTATAATACTAGTTCGCAATTCATTTCATCAATACTCAATTCACCATTCACAACTTACCAGTGGGTTTAGGTTTGACCCATTTACAAGTTATTTCTCTAGACAGCAAAAAATCTTTATACAGATGACAGCTATAGAATTAAATACTGTAATATACTACTTATCTGGTATAAATATTTTTATATTTTATTATTTTTTTTTACATAAAATACCGTGATATACCTCAATATTTTACAATATTTTACATACTAGTAACTTTTTATGTATATTTAGTTAAAAAAAATCACAATATACAACAAATATCGTGAGGTAAATGCTGTTATATTTTATTTTTTGTAAATATTTGTGAGATATATATTTTTTTATCATTTTATATCAAAATATCATACTTAAATATATAAAATAGTAAAATATAATTAATACACATATTTAACATAAATATTTACTTTTATTTTTTGGTTAATTTTTCTTTTACTTTTGCTTTTTTTTATTAGAAAATGTATTATTATTATTAAAGTATTGTCTCTTTTCTTTTTTATCTTGTATCAATAAATTAGTTTTTTTGCTAGGTAATATTTATTTTACTATATATATAACATTTTTTTTTATGTTTTCTGTATAAAAAATATCTTCTATCATATATATTTTATTTATATTTGATAAATTATAATGAGAAAAATTAAAATATATATAAAAATGTGTGAAAGAAATTTTATTTAATTTATTTCATTTTAAAATAATATGCTAACAATTTTTTTTTTTTAAAGGGTAACGATATCCAACACAGTATACCGTGCGGTATATCTTAAAAATGTAGAGTTCAATATACATAGCTGTAACTGTATTTAACACCTTGATAACAACCTCTTATCATGTGTTTATTGGGTAACTTACACCAATTGCCCTCAAAATATTACTCATATTGTACTTTCATCCTCCAACTATTTTTGAATCTCCATTGATTCCTACCATTAAACACTAGCAAAAAATGACTGAACTACAACAAAATAAAATATCATTTCTAGACTGAACATAATAAAATTGAAGGTCTAATAAAGAACATAACTGAAAAAAAAAAACAAAATTAAAACTTACGTGGGTAATAAAAAATTAAGACTTGCATTAACAGAAGTACAGAACTTGCAACCAGTTTATTTGCTGATCAAAGACTCATCCAAATTCACCTACAAGATATTCCTATAGAGATGGTGGTATGTGAAATTATAGTATCATACAATTCCAATCATGGGAAGTTTTTCTTCTTCTTTTTTTTTTTTTTTTAATTTCCTCTACTATACTACTCCTCCAATCTCACATTCTTTACAATATTAACTATTTACAATAATTAATCTATAAATTTTTATTTTTAACATTTTAGTATATAAATGAAAAATCTTTATATAAATAATAAATAAAGACCTATCATTTCTAAATATATTTTTTTAAAATTTTTTTTAAAAAATAATAATATGAATAAATTTGAGTAAAAATTAAGTTAAAAATGAAATATATTAAAGAATATAGGACAGATAAAGTATTATATAATAATTAGAATGACGTTGATGGCAACGAGTTTATAGAGTTCTATAGTATCCAAACAACCACTTGTATACCTTTCAAAACCTATTAAGTTTTGTAGATATTGTAAGTTCGTGTAAACTTTCTTGGGCTGAAAATATTGTAAACTCGTAATTAAAAATTTCTGTATAATAATGAAAAAAATAACACGGTGGTCATAAAAAGTTTTTTACGGGTCCCTTGTTGTTCGGCTTGGATAAGCCCATTCATCAAATTTCTATTTTGGCCCATCATGTTGTTTTCGCGTTTTGGGCCATACCCTACGGTCATATGAGTGACTCTTGTACAAATCACATCGGGTTTGCTAGAGTGTCAGGCCTGGCCGATGGCTATGACAAGCTTAGATCTGTTTTGGGAACCCCACTCCCCTGCCGCCCACGAGTTTTGGCCAAACTTATAGTTTTGTCCTCATTGCTTAAAATACCTATATTTACTCATGATGAGTTAACATGGTTATTTACCATTATTATAAAAAAGAGAAAATGTTTGACTTTGCCCTTCGAACTTTACCCCCCAACTACTAAAATTTTTTCAAATAAATCAATTAATCTGAAAAAAATTAACCACAAACTTCCTATTCAACAATTGGCTACCCAATCTTTTTCCTCCGAGAGCTATACAACGCCCAACATTGGCTACCCACAACCTCCTTCGTTTGACACTTGCTTCCTCTTAGATAGGTGCCTTCGACAAATAGGCAATAATGCCACTTCAACGGTTGTGGCCATGCAACATCGGGTGGACAGGTGAATCATAATTTTCCGGGTCCATTGGCTGGATCGGGGTTCAAATGAATCGCAGCTTCGATTCACCACTTCTCTAGATCAGCTCACCAAATCACAGCTTCAATTTACTTCTTCTCCAGAACGCCTCACCAAATCGCTTTAGTCTACATTTCATATGGACTTTTCAAAATGGTCCCTCCGTTTATATTTTTAACAGCTTTGGGCCATTAGTAATATACATTTCACTTACCAAGAGTTCTTTGTATTGGTAATTACCAGTGGCTCTCTATTTTTGTAAAATAAATTCTACTTACCAACTGCTTCTTGTAATAAAAATTACACTTACCAATTATGTTGGTAATTACCAACTGCCAAATAGTAGGAAATTTGACCGTTAGAAAATAATGGCTTTTAGTAGTGTGTTTTGACAATTGTTGGCCTAAGTGCAACCAAGAAGTGATGAATTGATTGCTTTAAAAATTTTGACAAAATTAAATTTTATAACCAAATTCATTCAACCAAAGATTAAGAACAAACCAAGAAAGTATGAACAAAAATAAAGAGAGGTAAGGAAAAGAATACACTAAGATTTATAGAGGTTCTACCAACAAAAGATTACATCCTTTCCTCAAGCTATCCTACATGAGAGTTCTTCCACCATTTTTTTTATCAGGATTACAACATTGTTTTCTTCAAGGTTCACACTCAACCAATCCTTAGTTTTCTCCAAGGCTAACAAAAAACTACTATCTATTTTTCTTCAATTCCTAGTGAAAACCATTCTCTAGTTTTTTTTAAGAATCACTAAAACCACTATAATACTCAAGAGATTCTAAGACTCAAAGTGTTTATAAACTCACGACTTCATACAATAGCACTCTTGCTAGATATACATGTGAAAGTACAAATCTCGACTATTTTATCAAATGATGAACATTTCGATGATGAATCTTTAATCTAATGGCAAGTTAATTGAAGATGATGTTTCTCCATGTATTTAAACTCCTTTGGGGGCCAAAGTGATGTAACAAAGCAACTAGAGAGGCCTAAAAAACTCTATAAATTCTTGTGGCTATTATTCCATTTTTTAGGCAAGTTTAGTCCTAATTAATTTTTTAAAGTCAACTTTGCACTTCAACGGCAAATAAAGGCTAAAAATGGGCCATTAAATGCTCTATCAAACTGTCCAAGTGTCAACCTTTCATTTATCTAAAATCAGTTTGAATATTAAGGTCAAATTGTGGTAATCGGGAAAATTTGATGGAACTTTTTAAATGCCCAGTTGACAAGTTAGATTCTGAGTTTAACACGTTAACAAATATCATAAAGTTCACAGAAGCCCCATACTTCAAATTAAGAGCATTTAATCAATTAAAATAGAAATTTGGGAGTTGGACAAACTAAAGTTACAAAAAAGCATGTTAAATCATTCATTTGATAGATTAAACTTGAAACTTCATAAAAAAGCTTGTCATTTAGAAATCAAACTTGATTCAAATAAGAATATATTTTGAAGACTTACTAACCTCTATTCCTAAAAGAAAAAAATTCTCAACAATTCTTTTGGACTGTAAGGAATTTCATCATAGCTAAAACATAGTACAGAGGCAGGCTAATTTGGAACTCTTGGAATTAAAACTTTGTTTAACATAACTATGACAAAATTATTTTAATCCAATGAAATAAGATTAACCACACTAGGTATTACTCATCATCAAAATTAATGATCTGCTTTGAATAAATCCAACAATAATATTTTCTTTTTTTATAATTCTTATTGTCACTATTAAGCACACTATCTCTCGTTCACAAATATAGGTTAGTTTAGAGCCCAATCACATTAAAATTTGTATGTGCTTTGTTGAATGATATTTTAACTTTTACTGCACATAATGACAGTGAAGGAACTAGAATTTTTTGCTCAAGGGCAAGGGCAGGATGAATTTTCAAATTGTACAATCACCCATAACTAGATCGTGCAAAAATAGATTGAACATATATAAATTTATGCTAATATTTGTATAATTATAAAAACATATATAACACAATATTACAAAAGCTAAAGAACATAAGTATACAGACTTGATTAAAAATTACAAGAAGAAAAAAATGAAGACCATAGAAAAACACAATTGGACAACACAAATGAATTGAATAGAAAAAAAGGACTAAGGATGAAAGATCAGCGCAAGTGAACTACCTAGAAGAGTGGACGGTGAGATATGGTGGACAATGATTGGATGAGACAAGATGAGTGCAACAGAGGAGAGAGGATGGTGAGACGATGGCAAGGCTGCGTAGTACAGATGGCTAGATAAGATGAATACATTACCCATATATGGTTATTAAGGATTTAGGATTTGTGGGCTTAGCTTTTACCTGCAAGAGATTGAGAGGGGTAAGAGATGGACATATGACACCATTTAGAGGGAAGGAGACAGATTTTAAAATGGTGCCGTTCTGCTTTGAGGAGCCACTTCAGCTGCTTAGGGAAGAATTATACACATGGTCCCCATACTTTTGAATGTTTGCCTTATTGCCCCCATCTTTATAATTTTTCACCATATCGAGAGGGAGAAATTTCATATCCAGTCCTTAACTTCAAACAAAATGAACTAGTTAATGTATCATGTCTATGCATTTTCAAAATTTCTGCAGGGTAGGGTAGCAGGTCTGCCAATGCATCATGGTAATTGAGAGATTTTTTTGCCAAAAGCACCAATAATTCGCCTCACAAATCGAGAAACTAGCTTGCAGGAGTATCCTTGACATAAGGTGAATCTTTTGGATTGAAATATCCGCTTAAGAAAAGCGACTGAAAGGTGAAAACAAAAGAGAGAATCACCTTTTACCTTATAATCCAATTAAAACGTTATTGGATAAAAAAAAGTCCACAACCAATAAAAAAGGGAGCAAGATCTGAAGTCTTATAACAGGGAGTTAACATCCTATCCACCGGCGGTGAAAAAATATTTTCCACCGATCAACTTTTATTTGGAAACTTCTGTTATCTCATTAATGGCTTTTAAATAACGGTGTTAAACCGTCTGTCTCCACTCCCCCTTGTCTCCGTTAAAGATTTGCAGGAATCGTGGCTTTCTGCTTTCTCGTGGCAACCAAGCCAAACAGGGGCAAGGGCGCTGAGGGAAGTGCAAGCCAGGTTCATGGGGAGATCGAGTATTCTGCTCTTCTTTGGAGCCTGTACTTTGTAAAGGTGTAAGATTAACAAGCTTAGCCTCCTTTTGAAATTGTTTATGCATTTTCTGGACAGGAGGACGCTTATTATGGTTTTTCTGATTCCAGTGAACGATCTTCACCGACCCCAGCTCTCGCCCTCAATCAACTAACATATTAAACCAGCTCGCGGGTCGACATCGTCTTCTCCAACTCAACAAAAACTTCTGTTTCTCGAGTCTCGATACTAGTTTCTCTGTAGCATTGTTTCCACATTTGTCCATAGCTCCCATGGCGAAACAAGAAGAAGAGAGAGCTTCCGGATCCGCTCAGAAAACCGAAGAAGCTGAGCCTAAGAATGAAGAGAGTGAGAAGGAGAAGAAGAAGTAGATAAGGAGAAGGTCTTCGCGTTTTCCCAGATTCGGATGCTTGAAAGTGCGATTTTCCAAAGAAAGAGGGATCAACATGGAGGTCGAGTTCCCTGGAGAGCGTCGACTTCCGAGTCATCTCGTGATCATGGTCACCGGCTTTATTGGAAGGTTAATGATTTTGCTTCTGCTTCCGTTTCGGTTTTGTTTTCTGGTAAAAGTTTCATCAGTTTCTGATGAAGTACCTAGAAGATGTTACTGGTCACTGTGAGTTCTTTGCCCCTGTTTTAATATTCTTAAGTCAACAAGCTTGATTCGATTAGATTCCCATGTCCACATATGGGAGTTTGGTTTGAGAGAAATTGGGTAAAATTGGTTCATTTGCATCTTCTGTTTGGGTTGAGAAAAATTTGGTAAAATTGGTTCATTTGCATCTTCTGTGTCCTCACAAATGTAGCTGAATAATGAAATATTTGATCTACTAGTGTATCTGCTGATGGTGATTTTCATTAATGTCCAATGCAGGCAGTAAACGCAACTCTTCAATGACAACCTTCGATGGAATTGATGTGATGGGAGAAAGATTAGTAGAAGAGGTGCATTTCATAACCTGATTTAGACGAAGCTTACGACTTTTATGCACTTGAGCTCTGAAAGAATTTGACAGAACAAGAAGGAAAAGAAATGCTGGAAACTGCTGTATATCTTATTGAATTGAAACATGCCTGTTATAGGCAGTACATTTTGGAACGTTAGAAACAAACTTACTGAAACTTAGGAAACAAGAAAGCTAATCAACTAAAAAATCGGTTCTTTATTCTTATCCTGAACTAATCCTCCTAGTCTTCAGCAGCTGCATCTTCTTTGACTTCCACGTCAATGCTCTCTTGCCACATTGGATCACTTGCTTCAACACTCCCCCTTGAGTTAATGTTCAGTCTGTTTCGAAGATCTTCAAATTTTGCTAATGGTAGTGCTTTTGTAAACAAGTCAGCCATTTGATCTTCTGTTCTGCAAAACTTTACATCTACTTCTCCCTTGTTAACTAACTCCCTTATGTAGTTGTGCTTGATTTCAATATGCTTTGTCCTCCCATGTAAAATAGGATTTCTGGTCATGGCCACTACTGAAGCATTATCACAAAAAAGAGTAGTTGCTCCCAGTTGTTGTTGATCTAAATCATGTAACAGTCTTCTGAGCCAAACAATTTGGCCTGCAGCAATATTGGTTGCAACATATTTTGCTTCTGTTGAGGATAGAGCAACCGTGCTTTGCTTCTTGGATAACCAGGATATAGGTCCAGACCCCAGGATAAAGCAATTTCCACTGGTGCTTCTTCTATTTTCTTGACTTCCAGCCCAATCACTATCAGTATAACCTTGTAAAGTCATGTCTGCATCTTTCAAATACCAGATTCCATAATCTCTTATTCCTGAAATATATCTGAGTATCCTTGTAGCTGCGCCATAATGATGCCTTGTAGGATTTTGCATAAATCTTGAAACAAGACTTACTGCAAACATAATGTCTGGTCGAGTATGAGACAAAAAAAGCAACTTCCAAACCAGACTCCTAAACCTCCTTGAATCTGCCAATTCCGTTCCATCTTGAGCTTTAAGCTTTTCATTTGTATTCATCGGAGTAGTGACAGCTTTACAACTGTCCATGTTAAACTGTTTCAGAACATCATTAGCATATTTCTCCTGAGATATGAAGATACCATATTTTGTCTGCTGAACTTTTAATCCAAGAAAATAGCTGAGAGTTCCCATATCTGTCATCTCGAATACTTCCACCATTGATCTTCTGAACTCCATGATGAGCTGAGATGATGATCCTGTATATATCATGTCGTCCACATAGAGGCTTACCATGATGAGATGATGTCTTGCCCTTTTCAGATATAAGGTAGGCTCATTGGGGCTCCTATGAAAGCCATGAGTTTGAAAGAACTCATCTATTTTGCTATACCATGCTCTAGGTGCCTGTTTCAGGCCATATAGAGCTTTCTTCAGTCTGTAGACCTTCCCTTCTTCTCCTGGTTTTACTAACCCTTGAGGTTGTTATACATAAACTTCTTCCTTCAGTTCTCATTGAGAAAGGCTGACTTCACATCAAATTGAAGAACTTTCCACTGATGCTTTGCTGCAACTGCAACAATCAGTCTCACTGTTTCAAATCTTGCTACTGGAGAAAATGTTTCTTCAAAATCAACTCCTTGCTCCTGTATGTATCCACGTGCTACTAACCTTGCCTTGTGTTTTTGAATTGTTCCATCAGATTGATATTTAGTTTTAAAAATCCACTTTAGACTCACCACCTTCTTTCCTGGTGGTAAGTTAGTGATCTCCCAAGTGCCATTCCTTTCGATAGCTTCAATTTCTGTTGTCATGGCTTCTTTCCAGATCTTATTCTCCATGGCTAGATGCACATCAGTTGGATCTCCTGCAAATATTGCATATGTTGATGAGTAAATTTCCGTTAGAGATCTTGTTTTAGCTCTGTCTGGTGAATATGATGATCTTTCAGAATCTGTTGATGGTGTCCTCACAGAAGTTTCCTTACCAGGTGCAGCCTCTGTCTCTGCTGAAGTAGCTTCTTCCTCAATGTCTACCTTTGTGCCTTTCACTTTCTTTTCTTCCTTCCAGCTTAAGTTCTCATCAAACTTAACATCTCTGCTAATCACAATGCTTTTTGTTTCTGGATCAAATAACCTGTATGCTTTTGAGTTTAAACTATACCCAACAAAGATGTATTTCTTTGACTTTTGATCCAGTTTATGTCTGCCTACGGGAATTAAGGCATAACATATGCATCCAAAAATTCTTAAATAAGCTACAGACGGCTTTGAGTCATACCAGGCTTCATAAGGGGTCATGTTCCACACTGCCTTTGTTGGAGATAGGTTGAGTAGGTACACAACAACAGCAATAGCTTCTGCCCAAAAAGCATTTGAGAGACCTTTAGTTTGCATCATAGCTCTGGCCATCTCCACTATTGTTCTGTTCTTCCTTTCAGCAATATCATTTTGTTCTGGAGTATATGGTGCTATCAATTCTCTTCTGATGCCATGCTCATCACAGCAGTTGTTGAACTCTTTTGAGCAAAACTCACCTCCTCTGTCAGACCTTAGAGTTTTCATTGTTTGATTGCATTGCTTTTCAACTAAAACTTTGAATTTTTTGAAGTGCTTAAAAGCTTCAAATTTATGACTAAGGAAATACACCCAACTCATTCTTGAGAAGTCATCAATAAATAACAGAAAGTACTTCCTTCCAGCATGGGATTCTGTTTTCACAGGTCCATAGATGTCAGTGTGGATCAGTTCCAGCTTTTGACTTGCTCTTTTTGCTTTGCCTTTGGGAAAAGGTTTCCTTGTCTGTTTCCCCAGAGCACATCCCTTACACACCTTTTCCAATTCTCCAATATTTGGTAGTCCTGTCACCATTTGTTTACTGGCCAAGAGTTTCAGACCTTGAATGTAGAGGTGTCCATATCTCTGATGCCATTTTTCTGAATCATCATTCTTAGTACTTGTTAACAAGCACTTGTTTATGCTTTCAAACTCAACTGGGAACATTTTGTTGTCAGTCATATTGGACTCCAGCACCTTGTTGCCTGTGCTAGTCTTGACACAACACATGCCATTTTCAAATATGATTGTATAGCCATGTTCTACTAACTGTCCAACACTAATAAGATTGTGTGCCAAACCTAGTGCATAGTGAACATCCCTAATTGTTCTTTCTTTGCCATTTGCATGTACTGACACATTGCCTCTTCCTTGGATTTGTACTTGCTTGTCGTTTCCAAGTCTGACCTGAGCTTTGTATGCTTCATCCAGCATTTTGAACTTGGTCTTGTCCCCAGTTAAATGGTTTGAACATGCATTGTCCAAATACCATATTTCTTTTGCAGGTAAAAGAGTCTCCTCACTGGCCATGAACAGATAGTCTTCCTTGTCTTCTTCCTCTTGTGTGAATTTTGTCTGGTCATCTTTGCTCCAGCAGACGTATTCTTAGTGTCCAAACTTTTTGCAATACGTGCATTGAATCGATCTGCCTCTCCCCTTTCCTCTGAAGGAGGTTCTTCCTCTTCCTCTATATTGGGAGGATTTGCTCCTCTCCCCTTGAACCTCAAAAGCCTGTTCTTCCTCTCTTCTAGCTGTTCTATTTATCCTGGCCTCATGAGTCTGCAAGGATCCCATTAACTCATCAATTGAAAGTGTGGCAAGATCTTTTGATTCCTCAATGGCAACAACTACATGATCAAACTTGGAGGTCAGGCTTCTGAGTATTTTTCCAACTACAGTTTCAATTGTGATGCTGTCACCATATGCTCTCATTTGACTAACTGTGGAAGAAGTCCTCCCCAAGAAATCTTGAACAGACTCCATGTTTTTCATGAGAGCAGTTTCAAAGTCTCTTCTCAAAAGCTGCAATTTGACAGTGATGACTCTTGCTGACCCTTGGTACTCAGTCTTAAGAGTGTTCCATGCTTGTTTAGTTGTGGTTGCTCCAGCAATGCGAGAGAAAATTGATTCATCCACAGCTTGTTGAATGAAAAAGAGAGCTTTTGCATCTTTCTTCATCAACTCTCTGGATGCTCCTTCTTCTGAGGTTTCTACACCGAGACCTTGTTCGACAAGGTCCCATAGATCCTGAGATCTAAAGAGCGTTTTCATTTTTATACTCCAATACTCATAAAAGTCTCCTTTAAACAAGGGAATTTGAGGTTATGACACATTAACTGAATTGTTCCTAGCAGTTCCATTTGCCATTATTCTTTCTATCAAGCAAGGATTAAGAAGAAAGAACAAAGACTAGCCAAGGATTGCAACCTTGCTCTGATACCACAATGAAAGAATTTGACAGAACAAGAAGGAAAAGAAATGCTGGAAACTGCTGTATATCTTATTGAATTGAAACATGCCTGTTATAGGCAGTACATTTTGGAACGTTAGAAACAAACTTACTGAAACTTAGGAAACAAGAAAGCTAATCAACTAAAAAATCGGTTCTTTATTCTTATCCTGAACTAATCCTTCTAGTCTTCAGCAGCTGCATCTTCTTTGACTTCCACGTCAGTGCTCTCTTGCCACATTGGATCACTTGCTTCAACAAGCTCTCTTTCTTCTTCACCTGTTTGCAAATCTTTAATGGAGACAAGTGGGAGTGGAGAGAGACTGGTCCCAAGAGTTTTCCATTTAATAGATGATAACACTGTTATTTAAAAGCTGTTAATGAGATAACATAAGTTTCCAAATAAAAGTTGATGGTGGAAAATATTTTTACACGAACCAGAACATTGTGATTAGTAAAAGGAATGGATTATGTCGCAAGGGTTTAGCTTCGTTGTAAGCTCGCAATGGTTTGGAAGTCCCAAACATGCCTTCGATGAAAATGGTTTCCTCCCTTCCTGTCCCTCTCGGCTAGAGCAGAAGCTACTACAGCTTTTTTACATACCAAGAAGGCCGAGAAACCATACGGAAGCCAGGAATATCCTCCTGACCATTGTCACGCTGATCGCCGCCGTGACCTTCTACGCTTGCGTCAGTCCTTCCGACGGCGTCTTGTAGGAAGACAATCATGGCCACCACGTCGGCAGAGTGATATACGCCTCCCAGAAACAACCTTACTAGGCCTTGCTCATCTCTAGTTGCAGCCACATCGCTCTCTCCTCTTCCATGCTCGTCTTCACGTTCCTCACTGCTCACTTCCGATTCAACCTAGAGATTTGGATCGCCACCATCCCCATGCTCGTCACTTACGCCTCTGCCATCTTCGTCGTCTCGCCGGAGGAGCCCGTCAGGTTTTGCTACGTCTTGCAGGAGGGCCGCCGTGCCGTCCAATATGGTGGCGAGCAAATATACCTGAGAATGAAGTCAAAGGGGGATCCCGTTAAGTTGCCTGACCGAAATGAAACAAATTTCATTGTGCTGTTGGTGGCAATTCTCCTTCGAATTTCTCGTCTCCGCGGACTTTGGCACTTCGGTCTTCCGCCTAACACAGAGGCCGTCATGAGATGGTTTTCTACCCTTTGGACAATAGACTTGTTTTTGGTCAAACCCAAATTCATTTTAAGTGTCCCGTGTTGCTTGTCTGAGTAGTAACAACGGAGAATGATGCGGTTTGTGCACCCCTTAAGGTTCCATTTTCTTTAATTCTTAATATCCTTTAGTTGTAATATCTGATTCTATGGGGAAAAAAATATTCATCTTAAGTGTAATTGACAAATTTGGTGCTTTCAATGTTTTTCATACACTCATTCAATTGCATAAGCGTACATTATATACACATGTCCAGACGATAACTGCAAAGCTAATCTAAAAGGGATAATTTACATATGATAGAGATAAGCTCATGTGATAGAGATAAGCTACTGGTGTTCAGCGAGAGTTGTACGGAAGAGAGACGTGAGAGGAAGGGACTCAGGATTTCTTCAACAGCCCCCCTCAAGCTGGAGTGTGGAGGGACGAAACGCCGAGCTTGGGTAACATTCGGTGGAAGTGTTCAAAGCCAAGAGCCTTGGTCATGATGTCAGCTGGCTGAAGCTACGTGGGAATGTAATGTGTTTCCAACTCCTGAGAATGAATGCGCTCTCGGACGAAATGACAGTCCATTTTGATGTGTTTAGTTCGTTCATGATACACAGGATTAGAGGCAATGTGCAGGGCAGCTTGGTTGTCGCAAAAGAGCTGCATGGGCTGAGGATGGTCTACCGTGAAGTCCTTCAGTAGAGCACGCAACCATAGCAGCTCGCTTGTGGCTGAAGCCATTGCCCTGTACTCTGCTTCTGCCGAAGAACAACTCACTGTTGGCTGTTTCTTAGTTCGCCAGGATAGGGGTCCCTCACCAAGAGACATGTAATAGCCTGTGAGTGACCTCCTCGTCTCGGGACATGCCCCCCAATCCGCATCACAATAGCCTCTAAGCTATAGGTCATTTGTGCTCGGAAAGAATATCCCTTGTCCGGGTGAACCTTTGACATACTTGAGGACACGATATGCCGCATTAAGGTGGTCCTCTGTAGGTTCTTGCATGTATTGACTCAAAGTGTTGACGGCATAACCTATGTCTAGCCGTGTGATAGTCAGGTATAGGAGACGTCCGACGAGACGTCGGTAAATAGAGGGATCACGAAGCTTGTTGGTCCTGGAATGTCCGAGACGATGTTGTTGTGGTAAAGGGGTGGAGCTTGGCTTTGCTCCGAGTAGTCCCGCATCAGAAAGTATGACTCAAAGCGAGCTGGTTGTAATTGCGGCAAGGAAGCTTTTGTGTTTTTGAAAGAAAATGTCGTTAGAGAGATAAGTGGATAAAGGGTAAGGTGTACCTGAAGAAACCGAATTGGAATGGGTTAATTTTCCTGGCATACTATACTGGTAGTCATCCAAGTATGCTGGTGGTTGCCGGTGTCGTTGGCTCTTCCTTGGCTCAATCGCATTTTCTCCTTGCATGGAACCTTTACCTGTTTCTTCGGTGATGGTCACAATATGTTCATCACTTTCAGACGCAACAGTTGGGACTTCTTTTAGTTGAGTTGGCATATCTTCCAGTAGCGTTAACTTGGTGGCGCTATTTTCTTCCTTGTTTTCTTTCACTCGATATTCCTCCATTGGTTTGGAAAAGGTTGTGAGCTTGAAGGGAAAGATTTCCTCATGGAAAATTACGTCCCTTGTGACAAAGAACCTTTTGGTCTCCAAGTCGTAGGCCTTATAGCCCTTTTGATGCAAAGGGTAACCCATGAACACGCACGTCCTCATCCTAGGATCAAATTTGTCTTTTGCCTTTATTGGGTTGATAGCATAGCAAGATCCAAAGACTCGAAGATGGCTGTAGCTGGGTTGCCGTCCAAAGAGTACCTCATAAGGCGCCTTGTTTCCAAGTTTCAAAGTAGGGAGAATGTTGATAAGGTAGGTAGCCGTTAGCACACATTCCCCCCAAAAGGTGGATGGCAACTGAGCTTGGAATCTGAGTGCTCACACAATGTTCAGTATATCTCGATGTTTCCGCTCGACGACTCCGTTCTGCTGTGGAGTTCCGGCGCATGATCTTTGATTTATGATTCCTTTTTTCTTGTAGAAAAGACCCAAATTCCCTTCAACCAATTCTGGAGCATTGTCACTTCGGACATTTTTTATCTTGGCCTCAAATTGGCTTTCGACCATATTGTAGAAGACTTCAAACATTCTCGGCACATCACTTTTGTGTTTCATTAGGTAAGTCCAAGTTGCTCTTGTATGGTCATCTACAATAGTGAGGAAGTAGTGAGCACCACAGGTCGAAGGGACGTGGTAAGGCCTCCAAACATCTAGGTGGATCAAATCAAAAGAACTTTCGGACCTTTTATTGCTTAAAGGAAATGATGACCTAGAGCATTTAGATAGAGAACAAATATGACAATCTTTGCAAGCTTTTGGAGAGTCAAAAGGAGGTAAGTAGCTAATGGCAGCCATCCGATCATGTGAAGGATGTCCTAATCGTTGGTGCCATAAACTTCCATCAGCATCATCATGACCCCTAACTTGTGCGACACTTTCATGCTCTCCAATCTTCATGTAGTATAGTCCGCCCTCCTGTTTACCCATTCCAATCGGTTTCTTCGAGGCTAGGTCCTGTAGGAGACAAAAATCAGGAAAAAACACAGCAACGCAGTTGCGTTCCCGAGTTAGTTTACTTATGGAGGCTAGATTGCATTTGAAGTCTGCTGCATATAACACGTTGTTAAGAAATAAGTCCCTTTCTAGTTGAACAAGGCCTGACTCTTTAACAACTGTGTGGGTTCCGTCTGGTAAATGGATAGTTTTGGTTGGGATAGCTTTGTTTTCGGTTAACAATGATCTTAAGCACGTGATGTGATCGGTTGCTCCTGTGTCCAAGATCCATTTGTGTGTGTATTTTGGTGGTGAGTCAAGGGTATAGGGATCCTTACCAGCGAAGTTCACCATTTCCGAACCTTGGTTCTTGCTCAACAGCCCAAGGAGTTGCTCATATTGCTCAGTTGTTAGGCTTACTGTCGATGATGATGCACTTGGTGGTCCTGCTTCCTTGCTCTCAGTACTAGCACATGTGTTAGCCTTGCTTTGTTTGGTCGGCTCTTGGTCTTGGGTTGCCAATTTTTGGGGTACCCGATTATCTCCCAACATTCCTTTTTGACATGTCCAATTTTGTTGCAATGCTCACAGCGTGGCTTGGAGCCATTCCAGCTGTCCTTTTGATTTGTGTGGCTCTTAGGTCATAGTGATGGTCGTGCCGTCACAGCAAAAGCCCCCGCTGAATCCAAGTCCGTCGGTTCTGTCAAGCTGAGTTGTTTCTCCTCCGCAATCACTGTAGCGTAGACTTTGTTAAGTGACGGCAGAGGTTCTGTAGCCAGGATTTGTGACCTGATGGTCTTGAACTTTTGGTCGAGCCCCATTAAGAATTGATGGGTACGCTCCTTCTCCTTTTCAGCTGCCCATTCTTTGCTCGCTTCGCAGGTGCATTTCGGAATTACTGAGTGCATTCCCAGTTCATCCCAATATCCCTTCAACTTGGTGTAATACCTGGCCACAGTGAGAGATCCTTGGTTCGTGAGTGCTATGCTCCTTCTTAGTTCATGGACTCGTGGTTCGTTTGTGTGTCCGAAACGTTCCTCCAAGTCTTGCCAAAGCTCAACAGCGGAATCATGATATGCAATGGAGTCATGTAACTCTGGATTAATTGAATTAATCAGCCAGGAAAGAACTAACCCGTTGCATTTATTCCATGCTAGAACTTCCAGCGCGTTCCCTTCGGGTTTGGGCATCCTTCCATCTATGAACTCTACTTTGTTCTTGCTCCGCAATACGTTTAGGATTGCTCGCCTCCATCGAGGGTAATTGTCTCCATTCAAGGGTACTGAAACCATTGATGCCGTTGTGTAATCAGCCGAAGTGAGGAAGAAAGGCAAGCTGGGGTCTTGAAACAAGTTTGCGGCCGTCGCAGTTGTAATGGCGTTGTTTCTCCCATTGCCGTCACCGCTGTGGCCACCAGATCTTGGTGTTTCCGACATTGGTCTTGTTCTGGCCAATAATCGTTTACTGCTCTGATACCATGACAAATTTGGTGCTTTCAATGTTTTTCATACACTCATTCAATTGCATAAGCGTACATTATATACACATGTCTAGACGGTAACTGCAAAGCTAATCTAAAAGGGATAATTTACATATGATAGAGATAAGCTCATATGATAGAGATAAGCTACTGGTGTTGAGCGAGAGTTGTACGGAAGAGAGACGTGAGAGGAAGAGACTCAGGATTTCTTCAACAGTAATATAAAAAATATTATGAATAGTGAATGAGAATCGGTTAAATTGCGATGCTAGTATCTTTCTACTATTTGGTTAGAATATTGTATCTCCAAACAATCAATTGTCAACCCTTGAAAGACTAATAACTCTTAAAATATTGTAAACTTCGTTGGATTGTAAATCTCGTCATCTCGCACTTAAACATTCAGGATACTGACAAAGAAAACTTTAGCGATCATATAAAGTTTTTTAGGGCCCTTTATTGTTCGGCTTGAGAAGCCTATTCATTAAATTTCTATTGAGCCATGTTGGGCTCTTGTTTCGGGCGAACTCAAGAACCTCAGGTAATGTGAGTGACGCATATATGTAGTAATCCATCTGTCTCATAAAATATGTATTTTTTTATAATGCACGTAAATTAAAATTTTTTTACTTTTTATTTTTTTTAAATATAAAACTATTAATTTATTTATTTTTATATAAAGTACATGTACTTATCTATTTTTTAATGAACCCTACGTACTTTCACTCTTTAATTTTCTCAACTTTCTCTCCTTCCAATAAATGATATATATATACATAAAATAATAAAAAAGTTACCTTATTTGGAAAGATAAAAAGAGGACAATTATTTTGAAACTGCCAAAAAAGGAATAGAGGCCAACTATTATGAAACGGAGGAAGTATCACATTAGAATTCTGGGACTTTTTTACAATACCCCAAGAAATGGGGGCAACAAAACACCCCAGATTAGAACCGTTTGATATTCCCAAATAAACCTCAGCCGTCTGATGCACCACTTGTAACCGCTTGAACAAGTTAATGAAGGAGAGAGGAGAAACTTTTCAAGTCTAACTCCATGTCATGTTCGGGTTGCAAACTGACTCGGTTGAGAACCAAACTTCTCTTCATCGATTGCAATCATGGGTGGCAAATTTGGGCTAGCTGTCAATGTGGATCGGTTTTAGCGGTGATGGGAGATGCTGAAGCTTGGTCTTTGAACATCAATGGTCGAAGGAATGGCGATGATAGGGATGTGTGAGTCTAGTGGCCTAACATCATCAATTTTGTGTTTCTGGCGGTTAGCAAAGCTTGAAACAAGTACTGAGGGTTCTGGCAGCATGGTAGCAAACGTCCGAAATGGTTGGCTGCGGCTAATCAACTATGGCAGCGGCGTTAGTAAGGTTGATAGTGGAGGGTGACATTAAAGAAATGTTGGGGTGTTTCCCATAAAATTTGTAACAATTTAAGGACTAAAAACCTGATTTCTCCATTTTTTATGAAGTTTTCAATCAAGTCTTTGAATATTACAAAATTTTTACCAAACCTTTGTGAACAATTGTGACCCTAAACTTGTGAAGATTTTAGATTTGCCCAAAAAATCCAATAACATTTTAAGTACCTTGAAGTTGCCTTGGTCACCATTTAAATTGATCCTTAAGAACAAATTTTAGAAGAAATGCCACAAAAATATATGAATGTTATACAAATAAAAAATTATTGTCCACTCAACTTGAAAAGAACATGAAAAATAAATTTTTTCAAAAAGGTAAGTTCAATTTATTTATTTTTTTTGTTTTATTAAGTTGGGTACGGAAGAGACTTGATAAAACTGGATACATAAAACTATAATCAGTCACACCATATCACTTTTTAAGTAACTTCAAAATATGACCGAGTCACCTTTTAAGTAATCTAAAAATATGAACGACCCATCTTGAAAATACCTAAAAAGAAAATAGCCTTTTAATTTTTTATGAATTCTTTTTGTTAAATACTTAAAGAGAAGTAAAATTATTGTCGTGTCCATTGCATCAAAAATCAAATTCTTTACTTTAAATTTTAACAAAAAAAATAAATTATAGATGATCTGTAAATGTAGCTCTTTGATGAAGAAATTAATAATTTTTATTCAAGTACACAAATCTTAATTCCGTAATTAATTTAAGTACCTTAGAGTAAGACTATCTACATATAAATGATGTTTCAAAATTTTAAGACATTCACATATATTCTCTAAAATTGCAAATATAGTAGGAAACAAGGATTTTTTTTTAAATATTCCTAAAACCCATTAATCCATAATACTTTTAAGTGTGACCCCATAAAATCATATTCTTAAAACACAACAAACCCTAACCATCAATCATAATTTTAAATGCTAAAATCCTAAACCCTAAACCCATGCAGTAATCCTAAACCCTAAAACAATCCCGCCACATAACCTAAACTTTAAGACCTAAATCATATCTTTCAAACCACAACCTAAACCCTAAACCAATCCCCCCCAAAAAAACCCTAAACCCTAGACTCAAAACCTATACACTAACCCTAAACCCTAAACCAATCCCCCCAAAAAACCTTAAACCTAGAACCTATACACTAACCATAAACCCTAAACCCTAATCTTAAAACCTATACACTAACTCTAAACCCTAAACCAATCCCCCCACAAAACCTAAACTTTAACCCTAACCTTAAATTGTATTTTTAAACCATACCTAAACCCTGAGCCAATCTTTAAACCAAAACCAAAACCTTAACCATAACCCTAAATCATATCTTTAAACCATAACCTAAACCCTAAACTAATTCCTTCGCAAAACCTAACCTTAACTCTACCTTAAACCTTACCCTAAATGCTAAAATCCAAAACCTAAACTCCCAAAACATAACCTAACCTTATACACTAACCAAAATTGTGATCCTTACCTCTAACTATTGTAGTGTCATTCAACATACCTAATCCCTAAAATTATGACCACACCTCTAAACCTAACATTATACCATAACATGTAACAGTAATCATACAACAAAAACCAACACCTTGAATATACCTTAAAAATGACCTTCAAGGTAACCAGGTCACCTTGAAGGTAACTCAAAAAGGTCACCGGGTCATGTTGAAGGTACCTAAAAGGTGACCGAGTCACCATAAAGGTAAGACAGAGTAACTATCAAGGCACCTAAAAAGTGACCCAATCACCATAAAGGTAACTTGAAATTGTGACTAGATCATCTTGATGATACCTAAAAAATGCCCAGGTAACCTAAAAAGGTGACTAGGTCACTGTGAAGGCACTTAAAAAGTGATCAGGTCAAAATTTCGGTAACCTAAAAGGTAACCTGGTCACCTTAAAGGTACTTGAAGAGTAACCAGGTAACATTGAAGGTAAACTGAAAAAATGACCTGGTCACCTTGAATGTACCTAAAAAATGACTGGATCACTTTTTACATAACCTGAAAAGATGACCGGTTGCCTTGAAGACACCTAAATAGTGACCAGGTCACCTTAAAGATAAACTAAAAAAGTGACTAGGTCACATTTTAGGTACCTAAATAGTGACTTGGTCATTTTTTTATGTGACATTCAATGTAACCTAGTTACACTTTAGCTTCCTAAAAGGTGACCGAGTCACTTTTTTAGGTTACCTTCAAGCTAACCTAGTCACCTTTTAAGTACCTTTAAGGTGACTTGGTCACCACTTTAGGTTACCATTAATGTGACTCGGTCATAGTTTAGGTACCTAACATGTGACGATGTCACCCTTTTAGGTAACCTTCAAGGTAGCCTGGTCACACTTTAGGTACCTTTATTGTGACCCGATAATCTTTTTAGACTACCTTCAATGTGACCTGGTCACACTTTAAGTACTTTCAATGTAACCCGGTAATTTTTTTAGGTTACCTTTAATGTGACCCGGTCACATTTTAGGTGCCTTCAATGTGACCTAGTAATTTTTTTAGGTTACCTTTAATGTGACCCAGTCACACTTTAGGTACCTTTAATGTGACCCAATAATCTTTTTAGGTTACATTCAATGTGACCTAGTTACACTTTAGGTACTTTTAAGGTGACTCAGTAATCTTTTTAGGTTACCTTTAATGTGACCTGGTCATACTTTAGGTACCTAAAAGGTGGCCGGGCCACCTTTTAAGGTTACCTTCAAGGTAACCTAGTCACCTTTCGGGTACCTTCAAAGTGTTTTGGTGACCTTTTTATGTTACATTTAATGTGATCCGATCACACTTTAGGTATCCAAAAGCTGGTCGGCTCAACTTTTGAGGTTGCCTTTAAGGTAACCCGGTCACCTTTCGGATACCTTCAAGGTGACTAGGTCACCTTTTTAGATTATCTTCAAAGTGACCCGATTAAACTTTAAATACCTTGAATATGACCTAGTAACCTTTTTAGGTTTCTCTCAATATGCCCCGGTCATCTTTTAAGTGACTTGAAGGAGACCTGGTTACCTTTTTAGATTATCTTCAAGTTGACACGGTCACCTCTTAGGTACCTTCAAGGTGACCCGATAATCTTTTTAGGTTATCTTCAATGGGACTCGGTTTCACTTTAGGTACCTTTCAAGGTGACCCAATAATCTTTTTAGGCTACTTTCAATGTGACCTAACTACACTTTAGGTACCTTTAAGGTGACCCGGTAATCTTTTTAGGATACCTTCAATATGACCTGGTCATACTTTAGATACTTTCAAGGTGATTCGGTAATTTTTTTAAGCAACCTTCAATGTGACCCGGTCACACTTTTGGTACCTTTAAGGTGACTCAGTCACTATTTTTTGTTACTTTTAAGGTGACTCGGTTACATTTAAGGTACCTTCAAGTTAACCGGATCACTTTATGTTACCTTCAATTTGAACTAGTCATACTTTAGATACCTTCAAGGTTGGGGTTAAGGTTAGATATAAGGTTAAGGTTAAGGTTAAGGTTATGGTTACTGTTTAAGGTTAGGTTTAAGGTTTATGGTTTAAGTTAGGTTTAAGGATTGAGGTTTAAGGTTTTAGTTTAAGGTTTATGGTTTAAGTTTTAAGGTTCAAGGTTAAGTTTAAGATTTAATGTTTAGGGTTTAAGGTTATAGTTTAAGGTTTAAGGTTAGGGTTAGGGTTAGGGTGTAGGTTATGGTTAAGGTTTAAGCTTATGTTTAGGGTTAGGTTTAAGGTTTAAAGTTTAAGATAGGTTGAAGGTTTAGTTAGGGTTTAAGATTTAAGGTTTTATGCTAAGGTTTAAGTTATATTTAAGGTTTAACGTTAAGGTTAGGGTTTACGTTATGGTTAAGTTTTAGGGTTAAGGTTTAAGCTTAAGGTTTAGGTTAGGTTTAATTTTTAAGTTTTAAGATGGGTTTAGGGTCAACGATTAGAGTTAAGGCTAAGTTTACCTTTTAAGATTAAGGCTAGGTTTAGGGTTAAAGCTTACATTTTTTTAATTTAAGGTACTAAAAATTTAAGGTTTAAGGACGAGGTTTAGGGTTTAAGGCTATTTTAAGGTTAAGGTTAGGGATTTAGGGTTTAGGGTTTCAAGTTATGGTTTACTGTATGAAATTTAGGATTGCGGTTTGAGTTAGGGTTTGGGGTTTGGTTAGGGTGTGGGACATAGGGTTACTACTAGTGCTCAATTTAGGGTTTAGGACATTTAGCATTAATTTAGTGTGTTATTGTATATTATTTTTATAAGAAGTGATTACTTACCAAAATTATAATTTTATTAATAATTTGCACCTCAAGAAGTCTAAAAAGTAATTTTAAGATATTTTTTATCCAAAGTAATTTTTTTTTGTAAATTTTTAACTTAAATAAATCAAGACGATAAAAATTAATAAAAAATATTTTATTTTCACAGAAAGTGTAAATAAATTGTTTGGACTTCTTTAAATTTAAAAATTGAATAAATTGATTTTTTTTTGTAAATAATCACTTCAAAGTACATTGGGAAAACCCTAGTACTCAGTCTAAAGTTCAAGCCTCTTTAAAGAAAAAAAACCCATTCACTCCTTAATTTTTTTACATAATATTAAGGCTAGGTTTAGGGTTTAAGTTTAATGATCTTGGTAGACAAATGTCAAGATTACAACATTGGTACATAAAATTTTAGGTACACTGTAATAAAGTACCTAAATTTCATAGTAAAAGTTGAAAATCTTTATAAATTTCTTAATTAAACATACTAAAAGAATGAAAATTAACCTACATTAAATCACATGAAAATTGAATTTTTATTTAAATTTTAATAAAAATCATACAAATTTTATATTTTAAGTACCATTGGCATATGTATGAAACAATATTTTATTAAATATATTATTCAACAATTAAATCACATAAAAATTGAATTCTTTAAGGTTAATTTTACAAACATCATATAAAAAATAAAATCGATCTAGTCATTTCAACTTATATACCGGTAACTCGAGTCAACTCGAATGCAGGCCTGAAACTAACAGAGATTGAAATTCACCTAACCTGTTTTAAACCTAAACTCAAATAAACCTGACTTAACCCAACTTGAGCACAAAATCTACTCAACGCAAAATTAACTCATACCCAAATAACTCAACTTAGACTCGAATTCATGTTAACCCAATTAAACCCGAACCTAAATAGTCTGACCCAAACTTGACCTTACCTATGTAATTGTCATCTTTATTTTCTACTAAACAATATTTTTTAGAATCATAACTGACATTTTAGTGACTATATGGAAAGCTTAAAGAAATATAAAGGCACCTTATTTTCGTGATAGTCAAATCCTTAAATTTACGACTTATCTTAGATTTAGGTATATGATATTTAAGTTATTAATTTTTCAGGTCACCTTTTTAGGGTGTCTTCAAGGTCACCCGGTTACACCTTATGTACCTTCAAAATGACCAAGTTGGGTTTAAGTATGGGATTTATGGTTACTATAATTGCTCAATTTAGGGTTTTGGACATTTAACATTAATTTAGTGTATTATTGTATATTATTTTTATAGGAGGTGATTATTAGCTCAAATTATAATTTTATTGATAATTTGTACTTCAAGAAGTCTGAAAAGTAATTTTAAGATATTTTTTGTACAAATTAATTATTTTTTTTGTAAATTTTTAACTTAAATAAATTAAAATGATAAAAAATATAAAAATATTTTATTTTCATCGAAAATGTAAATAATTTTTTTTGAACTTCTTTAAGTTTAAAATCTCAATAAATTGATATTTTTTCTAAATAATTATTTGATATAAGATAAATGTATGATAATGAATTAAAATTACTGCATAACAAATTGGATTTTAAATTCCTTCCTATGTTACTATTACTTTATAAATTACTTTTCATTTGCTTTACTAAGTTGATCAGTATATACAAATTTTATCTTTTGAGTATCATTGGTATATGTATAAAATAATATTTTAATAAGTGTATTATTCAAAAATTAATATTTTTTATACATATAATATTTTAAAAAGTGTTTTCCTCATTTTTAATAATTTTCACCTCAAGGTTTGGCCTAATAGTTACTTCAGAGTACACCAGGGTTGCCCTTGACCCTCATGTTAAAGGTCAAGCCTCTTTAAAGCGAAAAAAACCCACCCACTCCCTAATTTTCCCCCTTAGCCTTGTGGTGTCTTTTATTGCATTGTATTTTGAGTATTAAAAAAATCATTTGTATTTAGTAAAATACATTCTTTCATTTTTTTTCTCTCATTTTATCCCTACTCCTTTTCCTCTATTTTCTTCTTTATCCTTTTCACGTTTTGTTTTTTCTCTCCCTCTATTTTTTTTCTCTTTCTTGTACACACCTTTTTTCCCTTTCTATTTTCTTCTCTCTCCTCCTTCCTCTCTCCTTTTTCTTTTCTTTCTTATCCCCTTACATCGGCGCTTTTTGTCCAGCCCTTTTTCCTTGTCCCATCAGCCATGATCAATGGTGTTGATTAGGGGGGATAAGTTAACCCTTTTTCTTAAGGGGGTATTGTAGAATCTCTAAGAATTCTAGAAGCTCAATTAGACTGGTCATCCCTATAATATTTTCTACCCTTTCTAGTTTCTACACCTACAAATGATGTAATATAGCCTCAAATCATTATCCTAAATCTATTAATTTGTTTTTTCTATTATGTATTAGTCCTTAATTAACAACTTTGAAGAATTCCATATTAATGTCTATCTAATCTATTATATATATATATATATATATATATATATATATATATATATATATATATATATATATGTATGTATGTATGTATGTATGTATATAAAATGATATGCATTTTATGGTAAAACAAACATTTCCCATAACAGAATAAATATTAAGTTAACATGTGGTAGAACTTTTATCTTTCTTAAGTAAACAACATCTTTTTATTTCAAGACAATCATAAATACCCCATAACTACTCAATTGAATATGACATTGGCAAGTGCCACACTATTAATCCAAAATTTTAAAAGTTTTGCTTAGCTTAAGATAAAATCATTTTTATAGAAACTGTATATAATTATTATATATATATATATATATATATATATATATAATTTAAAAATAAAATAATCTAAAACCAATTTAAATTTTTTGATTGATTTTATTGTCCTTTGAAAATGATTGTACATGAAAGAGATTAATGTTCTGAAGCAAATTAAATTTTCATTTGATTCTTCTCCATACTCTCCCCTTATAATTGTCATCTTCTTCTACCTCGTCTTAGGCTTAGCTAAAGAGGGTATTTAGGACATTTTATTTTAGCTAAGTCCAATTAAAGCTCATGTCATTTCAAGTTCGGGTATTTTGGGTTTAGGACATTTAGTTTTGAGTTTTATCGTATTTCATTATAATTGAGTTCTGGTTCATGTTAGGATGAGTATAGTCGGGTTAAGGTTGTTGATTTTTTTTTATCAAATCGGGTTAGGTTGAACTTGGGTTCAGATGGGTCTTGTCAAATAGATTTTATTATCTCTAGTCAAAGCTTAGCTTATAAATTAAGTACCACATGAAACGTATGTGTCATGATTTAATTGTCATCATTTCTCCTCTTTTGTCTCAAATTGCGACAAGTCTTAAAATGTAAGACTAACGCTATCATTTTCTCTCGTTGAATTCCTTCTTAACTACACAATTCGGCCCCTCTAAGCTTTATGAGCTATGTAGTTAAATCACAAGTAATTGGACTTGGTCATTCAAACTAGTTAGGATTTATTACTAAACCAATAAGACATACATCATGCAGTAAACCATTGATCCAAAGAATATTCCCTGATTCCAAATAAGACTAAAATGCCTAGTTTCCATGCTTCAAACCGATTATGTGTTTGGACTCAAGTGTTATAGTAGTGTTCATCTTATAGTAGCTAATGGGAGGTTTTGCTTGAATTGCCTAATTTTTTGCAAAATAGAATTATTACACATAATGGCATTAAGAGGGCAGTTGAACTTTTCATGAAACAAATCAAATTTGAATTTATTTGTTGGTCTCACTTTCAACCATACTACTACTATATTATCTTATACTTCAAATTAAGAAATGAGTAATGACAAGATAGCCATCCATGGCTACTCATTTGGAGGGGTGCATTGGAGAGTCTGCAAGCGAAGGTTGAGTTGCTTGAAATTTTAGTGAAGTCTATTATAGAAGGAAATGAAAAATGCATCAACATCATTGTGAAGTTCTATACCATCTATGAATTTGTTGGGTCATCTTCACCATTGCCAAGGTGCACCCCTTATGGGTAGTGCTAGTGTTCCGTCTCGTCCTATTCAATTTCTAGGTTTGTGCCTTCATTACAGAGATTTATGTGCTAATAAAGATCTGTTTTCTGCCATTGAAACTTGTATGACACCTTAGAAAAGAAGTAGTAGGTGCGCTGGGTCACCTTCAACTTGTCATTGAGCAAATCAAAATCAATATACTAATAATGATGTCATTGAATGATCACAAATTAACATTAGAAGAAGTATAATGTTAGACCAAATATTTTGAAGGCCTAAATGGCAAGTTGGAGGCTATTTAAAACAAAATAGATAGTAAGATAGAATAAAAGTAAAACCAAATTTAGAAGAAAAATTTTAATGCAAATCCTTATTTTGTCCTTGATCTAATAGACAAATTTCACTATGATCATTTAAATTAGCAAACAAGAATGCCTCATCAATTCTTAGATCCGAGTATGAGGAATTTATTTTGCTAGGGATGACAACGGAGACTAAGAAAAGATGATCTTGGTCAAAGATAAAGAGAGCAATCGAACTAATCCATAGAGAGGATTGGACTATGTTCGTGACTTGTCAAAGAAGACAAATTAAGGGTGTAGATGTGGAAGTGAGTGGCGAAGAATAGGACTTGGCTCTAGTGTCATATTGGAGGTGACCCAGCTCATTGGCAATTTCTTTTTTGAGGTGTCACATAAGTTTTAATGGTAGACAGTCAATCTCCATTAGCAGATAAATATCTATGATGAAGGCACAAACCTAGAAAATGAACAGGGCGAGATAGAATGCTGACACAACCCAGAAGCAGCCACCCTGGCAACGGTAAAGATGGCTACCACAAATTCATATATGGTATAGAACTTAGTAATAATGTCGATGTTTTTTCCCCTTTCTTCTACAATAGCCTTCATTAAAATTTTGAGCAGTTTATCCTTCACCTGTAAGTGCTCCAACTCATGACTTTCTGAAGAGAAGACCATGGCTATTTAGCTCATTGTTGTTCGTTTCTTAATTTAAAGTATAAGATAGTATAGTAGTATTGTGGTTGGAAGTGAAACCAATGAATTAAATCAAATTTGATGTCATTGGGTAAAGAGTTCAGTTCAACTACCCTTTTAGTAGTATTATATGCAATGATCCTATTAGTTGCTATAAGAAAAAACTATTACTATAGTGTTTAAGTCTAAACATATTCTCGGTTTAAAGCATGGTAAGTTGATGTTTTAGTATTATTTTTAATTGGAAAGTATGAGTTGGATAATTTGTTTATTGTGTGATGCATGTGGCATACTGGCATTACCATGGGAGTAAATCCCAATTGGTTTCATAGACCAAGTCCAATTGTTTGTGACTTAATTCCATAGCTCAAAGCTTAAGGTCTGAATTGTGTAATTAAGTTAAAAAGGAATTCAATTTGGGACAAACCTAATATTACTCCTACATTTGTAGACATGGTGTATTTGGAGGCAAAAGATAGAAAGTGGTGGCAATGAAATTATGACATATGCGCTGTACATGGTGCTTAGTTTATGAGCTAAGTTTTAACTAGGGATAATAAACTCTGATCCAACAAAGCCATGGAAACCCAATCCCAAGGACAAGATTTGACAAAAAAAGTCAATGATTTGAACTTAATTGTACCCATCCTAACCAAAAACCGAATCTAAGCTACCTAAACCTAAAATACCCTAGCTCGGATTGGAATGAGCTTGAATTAACCCAAACAAAAAATAACATTAACGCAAAGCTCAACCTAACCTAAACCCAAAATGTTCCAATCATTAAACCTGAGAAGATCTAGCTTTAACCTAAATCAACATAAAATATCTGATCAGCAGAGATTAAAAAATTTATGATCTTTATATATATTAATTATGTATCTAAATTATACATCAATTATGAACATCACAATTCAAGAAACTTAAGAAGCACTTATTTTTTTTTTTTGTTTAAATATCTTACGGCATTTGATGAATAAATTTACAAAAAAACTTGTTTTGGTTTTTTTAGAGGTCTTTTAGAATTTATTGGTTTAGGGGCCTTAATGATTTTTAATAATCTTAAATTTGGGAATCTCACCAATATAGATTAGCTTAATTTTTTAATCTTAATGATTGTAGTAACAAACATTCTAGCTGCCATGATATAAAAATGAGCTAATTAGCTATTATGATAATAGGATATAGATAAAGTGAATGGAAAAAAGACAAAGCAAATCAAGTGCGTTGTTGTTTTCCATTTTATATTCAAAAAATATAATTAAGAAAAATGAACAAAAAAGTACAAGTTCATTTCAATCAAAATTGATTGATTAGAATTATTATTATGTTTATTATTGCATTTAACTCTAATTCTTAAGAATCTGATTGAGAATTATTATGATACACATGATAAAAAATTCTAATCTGATTAATCATGTGCATCATAAGAATAACTCAAGTGTTATACATCTCAATGCATTGTAATAGAGGCAATATCTTAGTAAACCAAGTACTTTATATACATGGCAAAAATATAACTAAGATTGATCACTTGAGCCCCCACCTTTGAGCAAAAAGCTCTAAATGCAATACTTATCCTTGTGTAATATTTAGCCTCAACTGTAAAGTATCAAATATTTAGTTAGTACAACCTTAATACTCAAGTAATCTTACAATCTCAATGGATTCAAGTAAATAAGTACCTGCAAAAGAGAGAAATTTAGCTCACAACTTCACAGTCAGTTGTTAGGCCTAATTTTAGAATCCGTACAAATAAGTTTAAAGGGAGTTAGTACATTCATGTACTTAATAGGGGTCCCTTAAGGTTCTACAAAGAAGATAGCAAGCAAGCATGCAAATATATCAGACAAGTAAGCAAACAACCAGCAAACAACCAACAATAATAGTAATGATAAAATATAATGCATGTATGAAAGATATGCAACACACATCACTTAGGACTTTTTACACTCAAAGGTGCCTTAAACTCACCGTGAGCTCAAACGGCTGAGATACTTGGAATATTTACCTTCATACTCCAAATTCGTTACCTTACTTAAGTGTCACTTGGGGGTCCTAGACTAAGTCATCATCTACTTTAAAAAAACTTACCTGTCTTTCCCTTTTAGTATTGTTTAAGGTAACCTATTATGTGGTTTTACTTTGCTGAGCTCTTCAAGCTCGACTCGGGCACCTTAGTGACTTAAGCATACTAGAACTTCATGGATTGGTTGAGATCTACTTACATTCCCTTTCATTACTTAGAGATCCAATAACTCCATATGTGGCCAATGAAATATCCCTTAGTGCCTTTTTAGCAACTTAGGCACCATAACCCATTTAGCAACCTTCTTTGCCTTACCCATACCACATTACTTAGTTACCAATTAATTAATGCATTGTTCTTAAATTAGGAGTAGGTTTAAGACCTAATTTAACCTTTTAAAGATCTTAGAATATGCCTAAGATCATTACCGTGGTCAAACTTAGGGCTAGAAAAATACCTTAGGGCCATGGCCTCCAAAATCGAGGGTTACTATTCCCAAACATTCTATGTGTCTCAGATGCCCCAAGGTCACAGCTCCAAAAACCTAGGGTCATGGCTCCTAAAGATCATCTTGAAATCGAGCCCTTTGAGGTATTCTTTGCCTTTCCATCCCTTAATTTGCCTTATCTATGGCCAATTCACTTTGGTCTAAACCCAAAATTACTCCTCTTGAGTTTCAAGCCTAAATCCAAGCAAAATAGGCACCATAAACATAAAATCAAGGGAATCCTCAACCATATTTCAAGCTTAGAACCAACTCAAACCCATGTAAAATGCTTATCTTAGGGTTTTGAAGTAAAAACTTCCAAGAGACAACACAAAACTAGGGAAAGGTCAAAAAAAGTCCTATAACTTTCATAACTTTTCTAAGTAAGTCTTATATCTTCACGATTTTTTATTTGAGTCCTATATCCTAAAAAACGTGATCTTTGTTAGTCCTATAACAATAAAATTTGATAGAAATCTTATATGACAGATAATAAGCGTTAAAAACTAGGAGAAAATATCAAAATTAGTCATCTAACCTCAAAAATGTTCTAATTAAGTCACCATGTCCTTATTTTCTTGCAATTTAGCCCTTAAGTTCAAAAGAAATCTATAACTATGTAATTCTAATTGAAATATACAGGTTGGGTTGTTGCTTTGTGCCTAGAATTTTTAGAAAATGTACAAAATAAAGCATTTCTTCTTCTTCTTCTTCTTTCTAAATAAACTATTATATTTACTATGTTTTAAGGCCATTGATCACCATTACATCAATAAAATATTCCATGAGAATAGAGATATTACATTATTTGAGCCATTTAAAAACTATTGCTTTACCTACTTAACAATTTTTAGAAAGTAATTAATTATTTACGAGTTATCCAACTTAAAAATAAAATTTTAAAAAATGCTATTTCCAAAAAGATATTTTAAAAATATTGTTTGAGCTTATTAAATTATAGAGTTTTAATTGATGTACAAGTCAAATGAAAAATTAAAAATATTAATCAATAATAGTGTATTAAATAACTCATTACTTAATATTTCACCAATTTTGTAATATTTCATTGTATAAATATTTCATTTTACTTTCTAGACTTTATGATAAGATGATACAATCTTCTTTATATTACTTCTTCATGCTTTTATATAATCTTGAAAGAATAAACTAAAAAATTTTGCGAAATAAGTGATAGGTATGGTACAAAAAAGATATATATACTAGCAATAATAGTGTAGTGATGATGATTTTGCTGATGATGAAAAAATAGATTTATAAACTAATGAATATATAGATAAATAGGAAGATTAATTAACTATAAAATTGTGAAGCAGTATAACCAAGCCATTGACATTTGGATCAGGATTGAGGTTGTTTAGCTTTTGCTTTCTCACTGGAACATGATCCAGTGGTTGTTTAGTGGGAGTTTTTTGTTTCGCTTCCAACTAGGAATTCTTTATTTCTAGAAGCTTTGTACGTTTTTAATTTTTGGATCATGATTAGTGTTATTACTTAAAACTATGTATTTTTTTTATTGGAAATTATAAAAATTGTTCTTTGTTCTTCATTCTCAGGAAGGAAGGAGAAGCGAAAATGCAGTGGGTTTGTGCTTGAAGGACAACAACAGTAGGAGAGAATATTTAGGGTTTTGAGGGTGTGTTGCTAGAAAATAAAAACTTTGTGACATAATTAGAAAATTGACAAAGTTAGTTGACTACTTTTGATATTTCTCCCTTATTTGTAACGTTCATTATCTGTCACTTAGGATGTCTGTCAAGTTTTTCAATTATAGGACTAATAAAGATAATGTGTTCGAAGGTATAGGATTCAAATAGAAAATCATAAAGATATAAGGCTTACTTGAAAAAGTTGTGAAAGTTATTGAACTATTTTTGACCTTTCCCCACACAAATTTACCAAAACCACCAAGATTGAGCTAGAGACTTGTTATGGATGCCTTGGGGCCTTTAATTTTGTAGGAAATTTGTGTGATTTTGAAGATATGATGAAGATTAGCTATGGAAGAAGAGAAGATGCGAAAATGGCAAGTAATGAAAATGATGAATAATGGTCTCACTACTAATAAGTATATCTTAACCGATCATACTAAGCAAACTCTACCCCACTTGTCACTTTGGCCCTTAGACTAAGTTTTGCTTCACTTTGGCCACTTAGACCGCTTTTGTAACTATCCTTTTTAGGTCCAAGATAAAAGTTTAAGTCACATATACATCTTACCTTAAATACTTCTACAAACTATTTTTGCGCACAATTTAGTGATAGAAAAAAGGGAGGAGTGACCTAATGGTGGCCTAGAGTGGCAATGGTCAAGGTAAGTGGGAGGTGCAGACTAGTACGATCTTAAGGTGATAACTTATTAGATTAATTTGGAGGTGATTACCAGAGGATCAGGAGGCAAGCAACAATGATGCGATTTGGAGACGAGCAGTGGGTCAGTGCAGTCTAATGGCGAGCAGTGATCAACGTGATTAAGAGGCAAGTGGTGATAATGAGATCTGGAGGCGAGTAATGAAAGTGTTATCTGGAGGTGAGGAATGATGGCTAGATCCATAGACAATTATCAATAAGAGAATGTGCGATCTGGAGGTGATGATCTTTGATCTGGAGGCATAATGGCCTAATAAAGGCGATAGCGTGAGGTAGACTTTCTGGAGGGGGAGAGAGAGTATGTTCCGAGACAATTTAGTTAAATTTCTCGTTAAATGGCTAGTTATATATGAAGAATCACGAGGTCGATTAAAATGTATTAGAGATGTCAATGGGTCAAATTTGGGTCAGGTGATGACATTTCCACATTCTACCCTGTTATGTTGGACGCAATACTTGAATCCTACTCATCAGGCCATTACCAGTCAAGTGGTCAATTTTCACATTCATATTTCATTCATTTTTAGACGAGTTAATTCAAGTAAAATAAATCTACCCACTACCACAATTTTGTTAAACCATGTTATACTCAACCATAAATTTGTTACTGCTAGAAATATCTATTATATCTTATCTATTAAACCAACCTTGAATTGTTCCTAATTTTATATGATTTATCTATTATATTTTTATTTTTAACATAACTAATACTAATATGTTGCACACACAAATATGGATTCAGATCTGGGGCAGGTGAATCTCAAATCCAACTATGGATAAAAAAAACTTACATCTAACTCAACCCAATTAATTGTAGAAAAAAAAACATGAATCAATTGAATTAGAGACAATTGGATTCCCACCTGATGAAATATTTGTTGGCATCCGTAGTATGTATGTCTTAAGACACTTAATAACTAGCACAGGACCCTGCGGTCATGTGACTCATGCATGACTGCTGGAGCCGAGGTTTAGGAAACGAAAACGTCAAATCAACAGCACTATACTTGTTACGGGCGTTGTTACCGTCGAGCAAGTTAACCGAACCCCGGGGCTGGCCAATGTCTCCCTCATCTTCTGCCGCAGGTTCACGCGCCGACGCAGACGGCGAAAGGGAGCGGCAGATCTCCGATTCCGACGCCGAGGTGGAATACCAGGAGGAGGAGGACATGGACATTGAAGAGGAAATAATAGAGGAAATAGTAGAGGAAGAAGAGGAGGACGATGACGATTTGTCAGGTTCCGCGAATAGCAACGGTAGGTCGAGTTGGTTACCGTTGATTGATTTCATGTTTTGTTTTGTAATTATTGTTGCTGCATGAGGATTTGCTGCTCGATTGATGACGTAGCGATGATCTTGGTTGGTTTAGTTGGGAAAAGAGGGAAGGAATTAAAATTCTAGTGGCTCAAATTCGCTACTGTGTTTTATTGCTGATGATTAGTTATAAAAACACTGTGTTAGAAGTTTGGAGCATTCTTGGCTTTTAATGGTAAGAAGATCGGGTTAAAGTTTCTCTTAGAAAAAATAAAATTTGCAACACTTGTTAGCTTAGCAGTAGGAAAAAGTAGCTTCAGCAAGAGACCTCGACCAATCTCTTCCCCACCAGGTTGAATGCTTCTCAGGACTGCAGCGAATACGAATTTCTCATTACTGTTACCAATTCTCTAGGTGATGTAACTAATTTAAGCTCAATGAATTCCTCAGTGCAGTGTCGTTCTAGTTCAAAAAAGTTGAGAGAGATGGAGAACTTGCTTAATTAGGAGCATTGATCTATGATTCTCTAAAATGGCTCACTTTTGGAGGTTGAATAGATTAGTGGATAGAATATGATAGAATGAACACATAGGTTTATGTAGGTAGCACCAAATGTCTGGGTTACTGTTTGAATTAGTTGAGTGTAACTGTGTAATGTAGTTTGTTTGAAAAGTGTGTCTTCTGTATTGTAAGATGGCTATATGCTATCTAGAAGATAAATTAGAACATCACTTTTAGCTTTTTACTCAAGAAGTGCATAGGTATGACAGAGACATGAAGTGTTGCTAGTTTCTACCAGTTTGTGTCTCATCCTAACATTACGTTCCCCTGTGGAGTGCCAAATTTGAAAATCTTAGGTATGAAAATTATTTCTGAAACTATTGAGCTATCTATTTCCATTGTGCTTTGCTGGTAATCTGCTTTTGGGCATTTTATTTGTTAAAATCTTCTGCTTCGTGCAGGTCAAATGGGTTTTCTCAGGCACTCTCTTTCCTAATTTTGTGCAACTTTTATGATAGTTTCAATTATCTGTTCTAGTATTAGGAAACAAGTATCAAGAAAGGCTCTAAGGGGAGTACCAACCAAGTGCAAAAGGATCAGCCTGAATTTCAAAACAAAAAGAATAAACAAAGAAAAACAGAAACCCTAAATCCATTGACCTAACTAGATCATAACTTCATGCCCAAAACAGTAAGATAGATCTCTGGAGAGAGTATCCTGTCATATAAGATGTTTACCCATTACTCTTTTATAGGCTGGAAGATAGCTTTATTTACTCATTAGAGTTAGAGACTTTGTAGATCACTCGATTCTGCTTTCATAGTTACATATGTTATGAGAAATTTTAAAGATAGAATCAACAACAATCATTGCATATTGAGTTAGAGTTGCAACTAACTAGGAGATTAGAAGTACAATGGATTTTTAGATAAGGGAAGAGGAAATCCTCTAAAAATGAGGATTAGGCCATTTGCTTCTCCAAGGTGAACCTTGGTCAATGGCATTCTCATGAATGGTAGTCTTGCCACTGAGGCAAGGCCTATATGTGTAATGGCCATATTTTAGAAGTATCCACGATCCCTTTTGCTAGACTCATCCTTTAATTAATATGTCAAAGCCACTGAATCATGTTCTGAAATCAACAAGCCTGAATGATGGAGTTATAGGATAATTTATCAAGCGTAAGTGCATTCCCAAGATGGGGGCAGGAAGGTTGAGAATGAGTTAAGAGTGAAAGGAGCAGAATCCAAAGCTCTTGTTGAAACTAAAGAGCCAATAGTTGTCCCTGCTGGTCCTGGTCCAGGACCATATGAATGGAAGGAGAATAAAAAAGGCATTATGTACCCATAGTCAACAAAAGGACAAGAAAAAGAACTCCAGCGGCTTTAGCATGTGCCAGATTCTGAATTTCTCTTTATTCCCACTCTTTCCTACATTTGGTGTAAATGAACCATCATAATAGGATTTTCACTGCTTATTTTTTATACACACACACACACACACACACACTCTCATACATATACGTACATACATGTATACATATATATATATATATACAGGGAGAGAGAGAGAAAGAGCAATGAGTTAACATAGGTTTGATTTGAAGATGTGATAATTGAATGTTGCCCCTCATTCTTTTACAAATGATTATGGGGCCTCCAGAAAATATTCCGTTGTGCCATTATTTGCCAGAGATCATATTTTCATGTTGTAACCATGGAAACATTCTCTCTGCAAAACAGAGTATAAGTCGTTTCTGCCCTGAAGCGTTCTTCTTTGGCTCATCTTTTATTTTGACAACAAATACTTCCCAACCTTTTTCTGAATACTCAAATTTTCTTAACTTCTAGGGGATGCTAAAATGGGTGCAATACCAATAAATTCATGGTCTTTTGGTTGATCTTTCTCGCTTTCTCACTCCATCCCTCTCTCTGTGTTTTAACTTTTTCTTCAAGCCAAAATTTGCGCTTCCAAATATGTGAAAACATATCTAGAATAAAAGAGTTCTTGTCAGTCATCATTTCAACAATGCCAATTGGCTCCTTTCTATAATGTCTTATTGTTCTCATCTTTGGTTCATAGGAGAGCTAATGACCCTAGTTGAGCTACCTATAGAAGCTAGTTCTCTCCCTTTCATTGACCCTCCCCCAGGTGAATTCAAGATTCAACCCCAATATCTCTGTTTCAACATCAAGGCCTCATGCCAGCAAAGTTAGCAGACAACTCCAATCTTCTCTTACTTGCTGCAAGGGCTCATAAATTCGCTCCTTCCTAGAATTAAAGGCATTTGTCTCATTTTTACAAAATTCAAGGATGTTATGTCACATCAAGATTTTTGGTATGTATTTTCCTTCAACTCCTTTGAGCATTTGCATATATACATAACAAATTCATGTTTCTGGCCAATTTGAGTCTGCATCTTTTCTAGCTTGAATGAGCCTCATCAGATGTTGCAAACCAGAGTTTGTATTAGCTGTTCTACTTAGAAATAGTGTTTATCATGTATTAGCTACATTCTTGTACTTCTGTAGATAGAAAACTGAATTTTACCTCTTGGGCTATGGTTGAAGTGCTTGCTTGTCCAAGACGTAGTTGGTTTCCGTCTTGTATATTGATTTCAGTATAGGTATCTGATATAAATCTTGAAAATCAATTTCTTTTACTCGATAAATTGGCTGCTGCTCATTAATTTGATTGAGTTTTTGTTAAATGTAGAGATATGCAAAGTTCAAGAGTTTGAGGAACGTGACAGAAACATGGGATCAGGTTCTTCAACCACAAGAGAACCTGGAAAAGCACTACTTTCCTGCGAATTTCCCTTGGCAGAAAATAATGATAGCCAAAAGGTATATGGTCTTCCAAATGAGCAAATGAAGACAGATAGGGAGAATCCATACATGAGGCATGAGGTTGGCCAGATTCTGAAATCAGGGAAGCCCTTGAATTCTTTGGACGACAAGAGAAACCTGGAGTCTGTAGTTGGTGAGAGATCTGGAGTTGTTTCAAATTCGAAATCGCTACATCCTGTGGAACAAGATATTGATAGAAAGGATTCTCTGTTTGATGGTGGGACTATGGTCCTGGGGCCCACCATTCCTACTTTTGTGGGCACAGGGATGATAACTTCAACTTCAAGAAGATATAGCTCTGAAGGAGGCTTTAGTGGTAATATGGGTTCTCTAGATGAAGTTAAGCAAGAAGAAGTATTATCAGAAAATGAAAAAAAGAGGACATCATCAAGGTATGATGTGCTTTTCTTCGTCGTTTGATTTAATTAACAGTGAATTCAAACTGTTAATATGAACCTTAGTAAATTTTGTTGTTTATGAGAGACTCATGTAAATTAGATGCTAGTCATAATTTATTGTTCCAGATCTGCAGCTCTTGAGATGAGTGGTGCTAGTTCATCTCATTGCACTGATCATACCAATGAGAAAAAACGGCCAGCCCTTATCTGCGACTTCTTTGCAAAAGGATGGTGTATTAAAGGGAATAAGTGTAGATTTCTCCATGTCAAAGATGAATGTGGGAGTTCTAGCCAGCAGCTTGGCGGAGATGTGGCTACTCCAAAGGGGAAAAGGGTTATGGAGTTTGATGAAGGTATGCAGTGATTCCTGCTACTGTGAATGTTCAGAAACTTTTTTAGTAGTGGCATTTCTAACAAGTTACCTTTGCCTTAACCAGGTTTTATGGTTGCTACTGAAATGCCAATATCCCTTCATACTACTGATATACTTCCTTCCGCTGCTGGGATTATGACATCATCTTCACATGTTCCTTCTGAAACAAATGATAGGCTTTTACGTGTCCAGAGGGAGAATTTATCTAAGTCTAAGAGCACTTCATCTGCATCCAAGCAACTTTCTCCATTCCAAGATGATACAGGATCCTTTCAGGTTGTAGAACAACAGATTTTAGGTCAACACATGCCTGTCAATGACATTGCCAAGCCCAGGGGTCTCTTTAATCCTGATATAATTTCATCTACTAGCTCATTTATGTCCTCAGGAAAATCCCAGAGTCTGAATAAACCTTATGCACATGGTTTAGAGGGAGTTGCTTGTAGAAGTGATTCTGCTACACAGTACCATCTTCCACCTGGTTTTAATCCTTCACTGGATCCGATCTTCAATACTTTGCAACAAACGGCTAGCAACTTGCCATCATGCCATTCCTCTAATTGGCCTCGATCAATACCTTTTGGTTCTTCCTCAAGTGTTAGCCCCCTTCATGCTCAAAAGCTCTTTGCTGGAACACATTTATGGTCAGTTTCATCCCCTTTTTTGGCTTCTGGACCAGAGAAACTCCTCTGTAGTAGAATGGTAGGGGCTCAGCAACATCCTGTTCATCAGAAGACAGGTTTTGATTCAGATGATTGGGAACCATCTGTGCCTTTTCGGCCTTCATTTTTCCTTACAAGTTCCATAATATCATCTTTGAAAGACCAGTATGATCCACTTCGTGATAGCATCAACTCGCCAAAAGTAGGAGAGCAATCTTCCAAACTTGCTTTCTCTGCTGAGGGTGCATCAGCTCTTAATGCAACCAATCATCAGACATTTGGCGATTCAACGTCAACAGGAACACCAATTGGTGAATGTAATGGTGATAAGAGCACAACATCTGTTCTTGATACATGTCATGGTGTTTTGAAGAGATACGAGTCACCTCATAAGGATTTACATGCAACTGATGGGAAGACAGATGGAAATTATGAGGGTGTGCAACATGGAAAAACAGCCAAGGAAGAGATTTCCTCAGTTGCCTCTCACGTCAAAGGCATCTCAAAAGTAGGCAAAGTTGATACTTGTCATGATGGTACACATCATAGTGATGGATCTAGTAGCAAGAGAGGCTTGAAGCTAGATAGGGAAAGAAAGAAGAATGAACTAGATGTCAAGCACAAGTTAGATGTGGATGCTTCCAGGCTAACAAAATCATCAAAACATTTCCGCGCCGCACTTGTTGACTTAATTAAAGAACTTTTGAGACCACGCTGGCAAGAGGGTCGTATCAGCAAAGATGTTCATAACACAGTTGTGAAAAAAGCAGTTGAGAAGGTTCTAAGCGCTCTAAAACCCCGTCAAATTCCGAGTACGATGGAATTGGCTAAGCAATATCTTTCTTCATCCCAAGCAAAAATTTCCAAGCTTGTTGAGGTGAGTCTTTGGAGGTTTATGCTATATCAATGTTTTGAACCTAACATGGTTAGATGAGCAGGTCAGCAGGTTTTAGCTGGTTGAACTGGTAGTTTTTTCCTGATTTTTGTATGGTTTAAATGTGAGATATTAGTTATGGTATCTCGGCAATGGTTGAGCACTCCCTCATTGGTTCAAATTTCCAAGTGCTTAACTTTTTAAAGGAAAAAAAAAAGGAGCCCATTCCATTTTGGTTTGTAAAATGTAATAACTAAGAAGCTTTTTGGCAATGCTTTACAAATTGACCTTTAGAATCTGTTTCCTTTTGATACCTGCAATTTCTTCCTTCACTTCCACATATTATTTTTGGCTATATACAATTGATTTATCGTACTTTTACTTCTTTCTATCTGAAAATATGTTGAGTTTCCAATAATTCAATTGTCATGTTGATCCACACCACCTAACATCTGATGATTCCTACCATATTTTCATTCTAATTGATTTGGGTTCTTACTCTATGTTCTTTCTTTAATTCACAAATATGGAGACGTTTGTGTGTGTTTCTTTTGACAAAGTAACATTCAAGCCAGCATTGATTTTTAAAGTGCCTGGTGAAAAGAATTTGCCAGAAACAGATGGTTTCTGATGCTCTTATGAGTTTTTCTGGTAATTGCTTTTGATTTTTACTAGTTTTTGGGGTTTGACCAATTCTGGTGCATGGATTTTTTGGACTGGAGTAGCAACTAGGATACAATTTCTTCTTATCCTTGTCTTGTTTTCAAACATGGGGGTTTCTAGAGTCGATTTCCGTATGGGATGAAGGGAGGAAAATAATGTGTTTTTTTTTTATATGTATAGATAACCTTCGTGCTTCTGTTTGGCATGTGAGACGGTATTATATTTCTATCATACATTCTGAACACGTTCTTTTTCTTTTCACATATTCTCCTTTATTCAGTTCAAATACTTGCCTATGGCCTATGATTACATTTATGGCAGCCTTTGATTTTTTTGTTGTTTGTTTTGCAGGGATATGTTGCCAAGTATGGCAAATCTTGAGATGGTGGGGAGAACCTTGTACAGTTATGTACAAATTTGAGGAATTCGGAAACAGCTTCTTGTAAAGCAGTCTTGAACATAATTTAATCTGACAATTGTGGGAACAACATGAATCTGTCTTGCCTTAGGTTTTAATGCAGCAATTATAAATCCCTTTCCTCTCTTTCCATATATTTTTTCTGTTGCAGTTCTCGTTTCATATGTTAAGATGCATTAAATATTCTCTGCCCTAGTTTGGTGATATTGCGACATAAAAGAACTAATTCACACTAACTTGATGGAACTTCTTGGGCTGTCGATTATGTTGGGAAATTCCTTGAAGGTTCTGGGGCTTAGACTTATTTGAAAAGTGTTAAATTATTCAATCCCGTCTTAGCTTGTAGTGCCAATTCCAATGGAATTGTAGCTTTTAGTCTAGTCATGATCACAAGCATCTTGCTCCAAATAAAATAGTGCATATGGTTCTTGATCTGAGTAGGATATTCATGCTCTAAACAGGATCTCAGGTAACTGGTGGTTGAGTTTTAATGAAATGAAAAACTCCATGTTTTGGTAATATGGATATGCATTGTTTGTGGTATTTGATAAACTGGACTTGTACAATTTACATTGTTCTGTGGTTCTTAGAGGTCATTGTCATTACATTAATGTGCTCCAGCATTATATTGTTAGTATTTCTTTGGATTCTCTGTGTCTGGTGATGACAAAGGAAGGTTACTTCTAACTGGACGTGCACTGTTGTAAACCCCCCCTTTTTTCTGGGTAATTCTTGCTTTGCATTGATCATACATTCTCACTTTTCTGCAGTTCCTCTCCTGTTTCTCCTTCACATTCGTTCTTCCCTCCTGTCTCATGCACTGCAACTAGCCTACTGTGAAATTTATTTTAAGGTTATTACAGCACTTCGTCAGTCAACTATGTAGGTTATATTTTGTTACTTAAGGTGATTTACTGTTCTCCTAACACCAGTTCTCAGCAGACACAACAAGAAACACTAATTACGATATGATTCATACTCAGCACACCGGGGATGATAGATATGCTTAGCTGGACTAACTCTAAGCTGGATGAGTTGGAGCCCAGTCATTAGCAGCCATAATACACCTCGACTGATAGAAAAAAGAATTCAAAATTGGAAAGAATAGTGGCTTCAGTTAGTGTAACTTCTCACTTCTTTCCACCACAGCATTCGCCTTTACTTTTGGCTCAGCAGCTTGGCATTCCCTGCATGGGAAGATAAATTGCCAGAATTTCCATCCAAACCCTGATCTTGAAGCAGTTTTCTCCCTGGTTTCTCGGTTTCTCCCTTTGAACCGTGATTCATCAGAAACCTTTGTGCTATCCCTGTTGCTGTGACTTGATCCCTTGCTGTTGGCTCGAGTGACTGGGAGTGAGCCTTTAGTGTCCAGTTTGGTATTCACTTCATATTGCTTCGCATTCCATAAAATTGCATGATGCAGCAGCTGATTGTCAGACACTATTGTAGCAGGATGAGAATCTCTGGTCAAGTCTTCGATGCTTGAATCAGGTGTAGGTGTGCCAAACTCAAACTCAGGATCATTATAGGCTCTTTTGCTGGGAGGAGGCATCGGCAGTTGTTCTTGAAGGCATACGAGGCCAGTGAAGGAGAGAGAGTCATCAGATGCAGCATCCATGGAAATCTTGTTTCTCCCTTGTGTTCCCATTGATTGTTCAGCTTGGTTGGGCAGCTTCGATACTTTATACAAGACTTATTTTGTGTTGCTTGGCTGTATCTTCGTGTTTTCTTCTGCCTTTGGCCGCACTTGTGAGTATGAACCCAAGCATTGCAAAACTGCAGTTCTGTTTTCTTGTTTCTGTTCAAGATTACGTGAGGCTGCGGTTGTGAAGGACAAGCGGAATGGTCTAAATGTCAATGTGCCTCTTCGCTGCATACGGCACTTTTACCTTCATCCGGTGAATTTACCAGTGAGATCCGTAAGTAAACAAAGCTATTGGGGTAAGTTAAAGCTCCTAGTACCAATGTGTATGCTGCCTTGTCAATTACAAGAGGCAAGTGGGAATAACAAACGATGAGGTAGTTTTTTACACAGTTTTTCACGTTAGAAGCTGTCAAATTTTGCGCCAATGAAGTTTCTTGGAATTTTTTTTTTTCAAGATAAAACTGACTGAATTGACTTGCCTGTTGTACTGTTTGTCGATATGTTCCCAACCGAGAATTGTCGTGTTTCTATCATATTTGAGGCCATTTTTGTGCAGTCCTGGAGCGGTGAGCTATGGTTGGAGTTCTACTTTAAGTTTCGTCTTTAGTTCGTTTAGTCACTTTCGATCTTGCTATTAGATTAAAGAATACAAGCTAACATCTGAATCTCTCTTTCAACCATGGGCTATTTGAAGATAGATACAGAACTTCGCGCAGAGAGGGAATGGTGATTACTACAAGCAGTTCAAATTAAAAATGAAACAAAAAGAGGTCAAATTTTCTTCGCTAATCTTCATTTTAAGGGTTCCGTTGTTCCATTCCAGGGTTCACAAAATGTCAAATTAAACATATTTGATTTGTGTCTCTCGACTAACCCAAGTTGTATCAACTTTTAAGTTTGTCACCGACATAAATACCTCAGATAATTCTTATAAGCTATTGTTGTATTTGCTAAGTTTGGAATTACGAAGAGCCTTTGTAGTTCGGTACATATGTGGGAATAATGAATGACACTTTAGCCTCGGGTATCAATTTCAAGATCATTTTGAAATGACCATCCATTAAAAAAAACGCATCGTTGTTAATATTGGGGTTCTAGTTATAATTGTTTACTATCATACAAAATCAAAATTGTAAGATCATATTGTAGATTGTATGATCATGCCAAAAGCCCAAAATTGTTTGTCTAAATAATATGATTCATATATGAGATTAACTATATTAGAAAGTCAAGTAAAATTCAAGTGATATAACAATGATATAATACAAATATTGCTACAACACATGAAAAATTCAAGCTTTAATAGAGAAAACATCAACATAACTAACACAAGTCTAAAATTAAATTCATAAACAAACACATTATTGACAAGTAAAAGAAAGGACAATATATTTGTTCATAAACACACACATTATAAATGAACAGGCCATGAGCTTTTTTTTATTATTATTATTTTTTGTTTACTTCTCTCTTACATTTTTTTTGTACTTAAAATACAATATAATACAAGGTATTATAAGGTTAAGGGAGGGAAATTAGGAATTAAGTGATTTTTTTACCTCTATAGAGACTTGAACCTTGACCCTCAAATCAGAGGCAATCCCAGTGCACTTTGAATTGACTATTGGGTTAAACTTTCAAGTATCTCTTTCACAATTGAATTTAATAACTCAAGAATTAGGCAATTGAGTAATACCATCTATTGGGTTGCCAAACTTGGGCCACTGACTAAAAATTTTGAGCTGAATTAGAAGTATATTCAATAGAAATTAATATCAACTCTGACCCTATTATATTATCAATCCTATCATACTTTAAAAAATCTTTTTAGATTTAAAATATAAAATTGTGTGACTCTACGATTTGGATTGCGTTTTTAACAGCACTTCGGCTACCATTATAGAAACTTTGATCAATATGTGAAACTTCCAATAACTTTTACACTTAACAATAATTTAAAATAATTTATTGGCAGTAGTTCAAAAAACTACAAGCAATATTTTTTTAGATCACTACCATAATTTTTTTACATTACCACAAGGTATTTTAATCTAATCAGTAAACTAACTGCCCATGGCTCAAAAAGTATTTTTCTTTCATTGAAAAATCAAAGAAAATTTTATATTTAACCTCATACATCCCAATTAAGGTCTTACAGTAGTCGAATTACTGTGGCACATCTCTACAATATGTTTGTCTTTCAATTAAACTACAGACATATCGCTAATGTTAAGAAACGTTGCGATGGAAGCGGTGTCGAGTGGCGGTAACTGATTTGAAGGCCAGCGACATTTTGCAGGAGCACCAGAAATAAACATCCAATAAGACACAGCCATCCAGATATGACTTCAAATAATTCTTTGTCATTGTCATTTTCGTTTGTCGCAGAGACGTTTATTCACCAATAGTGTTTTTTCCTTTAACTTGTTCAGCCCATTGCCCCTTGCCGACCTTCTTTCTTTCTTTTGTTTCCATTTTAGATTTGCTACAAAAATTTAATTTTAAAATGATTACATGTGAATTGAACTTATTAATTACTCTCTCCATCCCATTTATTTTGGTTCATTTCACCTTACACGTAGTTTTAGGCATTTTATTGTTTTTCATTCATTTACCAATTTTACCATTTTTGCTTCCTTTATTCTAGTCTAATCTGGTTTAGGCCTTTCATTTTTGCTACAGAGGTGGAGGCTAGTGATGGTGGAGGAAGGCAAAGGCAAGAAGCGAGTGGCCACGGTGGAACCTTCACAATTAGTCATTCACAGCATCTCCTCCTACCAATCAATTGTCCTCATAGCCATTGTTAATTTACTGTTCTCGCTCACTATCCACATTGGCCGTCATCAATTCACCGTCCTTGTTAGCCTTCTCTCATTGTTGATTATTTCTATTTACCATGTAAACAATCTCTTCAACATTTTATCTGACTAACTATTAAATCATGAACTATCATAAATTTATTTAGTACTGTGACAAAAGGGGTAAAGTCTATTAGAGGTATCCTAGCTCAATTTTTTGTTTCCAAAATAGATACCTAACCTTCAAGTTTGTCCCACAAAACTACCTAATCTTATATTACGATTCCTGATTGGTTACTTTCCATCAATTTAATCATTATAATGGATGGAAAATGCTGATATGATATTAAAAAACACTAAAATAAATTTAAAATGACAACTTTAGTCGTCGAACTTTTTTAATCACTAATTCTAACCCTTTAAACTTTCACCAAATCAATTGAGCTTTTCCTTACTCTAGCCCCCAAAACCCTAACGATTCATATATCATCGTTAGCCTAGTTGCCATCGCCAACTGCCCTCCAATCACCAGCCCATCTGCCTGTCACCCTGCCTCCAATTGGGGACTACCTGTCACCTACATTTCTCAAATCACCGATTGCCTCTAATTGCCGGCTACCTTTGATCACTTATCACCTACAGTTTTTCGAATGACTCTCGTTGGTGTAGTCGGGGAATCCAATCAGATGAGGAAACAATCCTTTCTTCGTAATCGAATGAGGAAAACTAGCTGGTGTAGTTGGAGTGACACGATGGGTTTGACGGGTTGAAACAAACAGATACACGCTAGGGAAGTTGAAGTGGCGTAACGGGTTGCAACAATACTTGCATGAGCATTTCTTCATCAAAGATCTTGGAAAGCTGTAATATTTCCTTGGCCTTGAAGCAACTTGTTCTTCTGATGGCGTTTTCTTGTCTCAAAGGAAATACATACTTGATTTATTACAGAAACAGGAATGTTGGGTTTGAAACCAACAAGTTTTCCCATTCAACAAAATCACAAGCTTGGGTCAATGCAAGGTTAGCCCTTAAAAGATCCTAGTCAATACAGGTGTCTCATTGGAAAAGCTCATTTATCTCACAATTACACAGCCAGATATAACCTATACAATGAACTTGCTTAGTCAATCCATGCAAGAACCCCGCCAAGAACATTTTGTAGCAGCTATGTGTCTTCTTAGATACTTGAAAACCACACCAGGACAAGGGGCGTTCTTTCCTTCGAAAGGTGACTTACAACTTAAGGCTTTCTGCAATGCAAATTGAGCAAGCTGCCCAACCACTCGACAGTCTACTACTAGGTTTATTACCATGCTCGGCAATGCTCCTATATCCTAGAAATTAAAAAAAAAAAAATAGTTGACTGTCTCACGTTCCTTAGCTGAAGAGGAATACCGCACCATGGCTGTCACTGCTTATGAGTTAACTTGGCTACGCATGCTGCTACAAGATCTCACCATCACACAATCTTCTCCTATGCTACTCAACTGTGACAACCAAGTAGCCATCCATATTGCATCCAATCCTGCTTTTCATGAAAGAACAAAACATATCGAGCTCAATTGCCACTTCATCCGGGAAAAACTTCAAGAAGGAGAGATTGAAACTCATCATGTTTCGAGCAGTAACCAACTTGCGGACATCTTTACAAAACCTTTTGGCAAAGCTCAATTCCTATTCTTTGTTAACAAGTTGGGCATAAGCACACTCTATGCTCCAACTTGAAGGTAATGGTGTTCATTGGGCCGGTCCTGACACGGCCCAGCTGGGGACCGGCTCGCGTCAAGCACAGCCCAGGCTCGGTCAAGACCGGCTTCATGTGGGCCATTTATGGGCTTGGAAGATGGGGGAGCCAAGTGGGCTCGGCATTGCCCAGGAGGCGCCTGGGCCCAGCACGGCATGGGACCGGCTCGGCACGGCGGCGCCGTGCAACGGTCAGGAAGCCAACATTCCAAAAATTAAAAAAAAAAAAAAAGGAAAGTGACAGTTTTAGTCCCTATAATGGCTCCCAGCCCTTTTTTGACCCCTGTAATTACGTTTTTGCCCCCTCCAACAACTATTTTGTAAGGGTTTTTTTGGAAAAAAAAAGAAGGCCTTCCCCTATAAATAGGGAAGCCATTTCCACCATTTCTTCATACCACTCTTAGCAATCTCTCATTCTCTACTAATATATTCTCTCATTTCTTTCAAGCAGTCAATATTATTTTCTTCATTCTCAATCAATTCTCAATTACTTTCGAAGCTCGTGATCTGCTCAATTTTGCCTCACACAAATGGCATCAAGAGGAAAGGGAAATGCCTCAAGCTCTTCATCCCGCACCGGTTTAAGGTCATTTTTTCATGGCCTTTCCCGATCGGCGACCCGTGGGACTCATATCCAACAAACTGATGATGACGAGCAATTCGATATGAGTCAATACGACTTGGGGCTCGACGATCAACTTTCTGATGATGACGTTGAGGAGGTGGAGCCAACGGCAGCAGGGAATGTTGGTGGAGGAGATGGTTCTGAACAAACCCCAACAAGCCATCAAGCCGAACTTCCGCCAGAAGATAAGACGTCAAGGCGCACCGCATGGGTTTGGAAGCATTTTGACCAAGTTTTTGAGAAGGATAGTCATAGAAACGATGCGAGGTTCGCACATTGCAAACATTGTAAGTAAAAGTTCTCGCACAAGAAGAACGTTGGCACAGGAACATTGAGACGTCACATGGAATCAAAGCATCCGACTTTATGTCCAGATGTAGTTACGAGTACCGGCGGTCAGACACAGCTTGCAAACAGTGCCGGCGGATCAGGTATTTTTAAATTTAATCAAAAAGATTGTAAAGAAGGCATGGTAGAATGGATGATGTTAACTGAAAAACCATTTACACAATCGGAAGATAGACACATGGAAAAATGGATTACATCATACTTAAACCCTGCTTTTAAAAGAATATCTAGGACCACTGCTAGGAGGGAGGCATTTAAAATTTATGAAGCTGGTAAATCAAACTTACAAGCATACTTCTCTGTTTTTGATCATTCTATCTCATTTACCAGTGACATGTGGACTTCACCACTAGGACAAGATTATTATTGTATAATTGCACATTAGATTGATGATAGTTGGGTCATTCAAAAACTTATCATTGCATTTAAGTGGATGAAGGTCGATCATACTGGTTGGAACATATTCAATGTAATTTCAGAAAGTTTAAAAGAATTTTTTTGTCATGACAAGGTTTTTAGCATAACATTTGATAATGCATCAAACAACGATGTCGCGGCTGAGACATTGAAGGAATCACTAGAACCTGTCCGTGATGCCGCATTTTTTCACATTAGGTGTATATGTCATATTTTAAACTTAGCTGTCCAAAAAGGTCTTCAAGTTTTGAATAATGAAATTACTCCAATTAGGTGGCCAATCTATTATTTTAAGTCAAGGACCAAAGTTTCTAAAGAGTTTAAGCAATATTGTCTGGGAAATGGCCTCGATTTTAGTTGGAAACGTTTTAAACTTGATTGCCCTACCCGATGGAACTCCACTTACTAGATGTTGATGGATGCGATGCTATTTGCTGCACACATGACATGTTTTATAAATGTCAGAGAAAAGAAAATGATTTTGAAACAAGAGATGTGAGATAAACTGTCAAAATTGGCTGTTGTGTTGCGATATTTTTATGATGCCACTGTTTTTGCTCCGGTGTATATTATCCCACATCGCACAAAGTTTTAATGCATATGGTCAACATTGCATTGGTTTTTAACCAATACAAAGATGACGAGTTCTTAAAAGACACAATTAATGCCATAAAAGATAAATGGATTTTATATTTCAGTATTATACCCCCAATCTATTTACTTGCATCTGCATTAGACCCGACCGTAAGAATCACGGGTACGCAACAGCTACTTGAGGGTTATTATAGTTTCTTAGAAATGACACATATTTCTGTTTATGCTATAACTGCCTCTATTGATAAGCACTTGCGAGAGTTATTTAAGATTTATGCCGGTCGGTATAAGGATAAGGTTGCAAACACTACTTCATTTACCATCGGGTCTTCATTATTGTCGGGCTCATTGGCATTCAATCCGGCTGAACCACTCCTCAAACGGCCTCGTGTTGCCGCATCCGGTCTTACTGAAGTGGACGCATACCTTAACCTTGTTTGGGAGAATAGTGAGATGGACATTCTAGACTGGTGGAAAGCAAGAAGCAACAAATTTCCAATACTCTCCATCATTGCCAAAGAAGTTCTAGCTGTTCCCATCCTAACCGTTGCATCGGAGTCCGCTTTCAGTGCTGGGAAGCGTGTCATTTCAGAGAAACGTGCAAGGTTATCACCAGATACAGTTGAAGTTTGTATATGCAACCGTGATTGGGGTCTTGCAGCTTTAAGATTACAAGATAACAAGAGTTCTGACAAGGAAAACCTCGATGAGATAGATACTTAAATCCACTGCTTGCTCATTATTTACTTACTTTGTATTTGATCTGATTTTGTTGTTTAGCACAGATCGTACCTTTTATTTTGCATTTAATTTTATGGAACATTTCGCTATTAAGTTATGTAAAGCCCGTTCCATGGTATGTAAGTGTCGTTTGGCTTTAAAATTAATAAAAGTTCACACCGATGGTGGTGTTTTACTCCTAAAACAAGTAATTATAAAAATATAAAGATAAGCTTAGAATAACTATTAATCTAGTTCTTCTATTTACTCTGTTGGTCCCCAATTTTTTTTTTTGTTGGTTTATGTACTATTTTCTAAGGTAAGACATTGATGAACATAATTTATTATCTTTATCTCTAATTTTTTTGTCATTATTTTATTTATTGTCTTACCAATACAAATCTTGGTAATTATCATTTGTTTCTTTAGCATGAAGAAATAACTTTAGTCATTAAGGTTTTAATAATTGACTTAATAAAGGTTTAAAAAAATGGTTTAACTCAAAATCAAATATATCATAGTTTTCAAACTTTTTGGTCAATTTCTTACCTTTTATTTTTATTTTTATTAAGTTATTGATTTAACCTTTGATTAATTAACTCAATTCAACATAATATTGTATTTCGTCATATTTTTTCATTATTGATGATTGAGATTTTTATAATGAGTTATTTACTTTAAAAGATCCATGGTTCAATAAAGTACTTTGGTCCATAATTGTTAAAATTGAAAAATCCATATTATAACTATTACTCTAGATCTTCTATTTCCTCTCTTCGTCCTCAACCTTTTCTTTTTCAGTTATTGTTTTATGTACTATTTTAAAAGGTAAAACATTAGTTACCAAAAATTTGTTCTCTTTAACATACCGACAATAATATTTTTATATTATTTCATTTTAATATCAATTTGTAAAAATATAAATGAAATTAAACTTAAAATTAAAGACTAAAAATTTAAAATTGAAGACTAAAAATTTCAAATTAAAACTAAAACTTAAAATAAAAATTACAAATTTAAAATTTAAAAATTAACGGGCCAGTTCGGCACGGGACCGGGTCAAGCCCGGCACGTGTCAACCCCGGCTGTGCCCGGGCCCAAATTCCTTAGGCGCAGGACCGGCCGGTCCGGCCCGGTGAACAACTCTACTTGAAGGGGGTGTTAGTGGATAGATGTGATCCATCCTTGTTATCTTTATCTTCCTTCAGTAATAGTCTTATACTAGACTTAGACTTCTTGTGTAAGTCAAGTGACTTGATGTATAAGTAAGGCAGTTTGCGTGCTAGAATGCTATGCTCGTTGAAACCAAATTCTCACCATTAGAGTGTCTTCCAGTTCAAATTGCAATAAGGTGGAACTTCAAAAAGGATTTTGCTTTCTCTATATCTCACGAAGTTTTTTAGGCTTTTTGGCAATAAGTTGTGGACAGCTCATCGCTTTTTGGCAAAACTATGGGCTCCAGTAGATGGAACTAAAGCTGGCAATTGACCTCTATTTCTACTCTTAGTAATAGAGATTAATTCTCAAATTATCGTCTGCTTTGGCTATGAACTTGCTCATTTCTATGGAATTGGTCATCTCAATGAATGCACGTTACAAGTTCGGGAATCGTATGCTTCAACATATTTCCATCTTTTTATTGGTATTGAGAATCATTTACAAATAAGGATTTAAGAGTTTATAGTAGTTAAAGGGAAATTAGTTAATTTTCTAAAATTTAAAGAGTATCCGTTCACTTTTTTACCATCAAAACATGTCATTGCAATACAAGTGAGTAATGATAGATTTGAACTTTTAACCTGAGAGTTGCCTCAAGTAATTGCCTATCGTATTTCATTTGGAAGATATTACTATTCTTTTCTGGATGATGAAATCTCCTAGATTGTGCTGGGCGCCGGTTAATTACCTCACGTTAACACGAACTGTGACAATAGCACTCTTCCAATTTTGTCCCGCTTAAAATGACTTTTGGATTTAGATTTATAGGTGAGTAAGTTTTAGGACTGGAATGAACATTTCACGAATCATGTAGGACTCTCGCTGTCTGTTCCCATATTCTAATACACTGTGCACTATCACTGGACAAAGAAACAGATTAGGAATGGGACCAAGGTGTCATGCACTGGGGCCCACGACGAGAAAAATATATGTACACTTGTTTTTATTCAAGGCTTTCATGCTATAGGGACAGGGTAGATATTATTGAGGTAGGCCACTTGAGTCACTTCTCATCCTTATCCACTTTTTCCCTCCTTCCACTCCTTGTTTTCCACTCCTTGTTTCCACTCAATTTCCACCGCCTTCTCACTCACACTCTATTGTGCATTTCTAAATTTCTTTGATCTGGTCGTTAGTATTTATGAGTGATGCTAAAAAATGAAATATTAAAGTGGTATTTCGATATAAAAAATTTTTGTATGTATTTTTTTTATATTTTATTTGATAAAAATTAAGTAAATAAATTGTTAAACAATGTAAAATTTTCATTTTTAAAAAAAAATTTGAAAAGGTTATGTTATAAAATAAAAATCTTGTTCAGGTGCTTTTCATTTTAAAATATTAATTTTTTAAAATTTAGAAAATGAAAATTTCCACATCTCTAAGGAACACTATACGCCCAAATATTTAATAAAAATTAGAAAAAATAAATAAGTTTTCGACAACTAAAACACCACGTAAACATCTCATTTTCCCTTTCTAGTCTCACATGTACCTTAAAAAAAAAAAAGAGACCAAGTTCCTATCCTCGTTGCTTAGTTTTTTTACTGAAAAGCATTTGCCTTTTTCCTCCAAAACCAAAAAATACTAAATATGTGAATATCTTCATCAGATTTTAACTTTGAAAAATGAAACCGAAAACTTATTTATCATCTGAATTTCTAGTTAGCATTTTTTTTTGGCTTATTTCATTTATTAATTTACACCTACACAAATGTGATTTTATATTATTTTATTGGTTAACTACTACTTATTGATGGTTTCGTAATCACTAACCATCAATTATTGTACGCCTTGACGATACGAACATCTACGATGACTCATGATTATTAATGGCCGTGAACCAATCATAATTCAATTTCATATACCTTTCAGATTTTAAAATTTGCGCTTGCTTATTGTTTTCTTAACAGCTTTAGTTGAATGTTAGTTGGTACCTTGAAAAAATATCATTTTAGCATGAAAGAGAAGAGTTAATGGTAAAAGATTAATTAACTTAATAAATAGTCCAATAAGTATTAATTTTCTCTCCGTTTAACTGCAAGACAATATTTGTTGATTACTCCTTTGTCAAAAAGAAAGAAATATCTGTTGATACTTGATACTAGTAATCAGGGCCATGGGTAACTTTAATTGAACTTTAGGGGTAAACATAAATTACTCTTATATTATCAAACATCAATCAATATACGAAAATATAAAATTCCAGAAAAAAAAAAAAAAGACAGAATAACAAATCGTATTATCAGTCTTTTCTGTCACTTGCCACCTCATAGGAGTGGAAGATTAAACAAGTAGTTGGTCTATCTCTATAAGAGATAAGAGAGTTGCAACTTGCAACTCCCTACTCATTGGCATCACCAAATCTACACCCACTGAGACAGGATCATCAAACTAGAGACTGTAGCTACCAAAAAACAGAACACAAAAGATTAAAGATGGTGCTGCTAGAGGCGCTGTGGGATGATGTCTTGGCCGGCCCTCAGCCTGAACGCGGCCTTGGCCGTCTCCGGAAGCTCTCCACCGCCAAGCCCCTGACCGTCGGCAAAGGTATATGATCTTGGTCTACGATTTCAGAGGCATATATATATATCTGCTTGGATCTTTGATCTGCACCTAAAAGCTAGAACCTCAAGTGATTGGTTTTATTATATTTGCGTTCGGGGTTAGATGGTGAAGCAGGGCAAGGGAGCAAGACGTTCGCGAGGTCTCTGTCGATGCCGGGGACTCCATCTTCTCCGGCTACTCCGACCACTCCGGGGACGCCGGTGTCGGCGCGTAAGGAAAACGTGTGGCGGAGCGTGTTCCACCCGGGGAGCAACCTTGCCACCCGAAAAATAGGAGCTGAGATGTTTGACAAGCCAGCCCAGCCCAACTCCCCCACCGTCTACGACTGGTAAATAAGTACATACGTACATAGACACATGCATATGTACATGATGGGGTTTTTTTTCTTCTTCTTTTGGTGTTCCAAATAGATGATCTAAATTAATTAAAGATCTTCATGGTGGTATAGATTTTTCCGGATTAGTTGCTTCTTTCTTCAATTTACCAACTATTAACTGGTCAGATTAAAGGATATATGCAACTAGGTAGAGGTTAATTAAAGCTAGCCGAGACTTTATAGAGAATTTTGCTTTTTGTCCCATTTTCACAGCAACCAAACGGAGATACAAACCAGGGAGGAACACGTGGCTCTAAGTTTGGTTGGCGCCTGGAAATAGTCTTTTTTGAGAGTAAAGTAAACTACTACACCACCCACTCATGTATTAACATGAAGATAGAGATCTGCCGCTTGAATTGGCTAATTAAACTTTGATATGATAATTAGATACATATACGTTTTTGAAGCTTAAGTTTATTTTATTTGATGAAAATTAACGTGCAGGCTATACAGTGATGATACCAGGAGCAAGCACTTTTAAAGTTCTTGTTACCCAGAGTGGGAAGATCCATCTCAGATCCGGTGACGACCAGCGGCTGCGTGTAAATAGTTGTGCCTTTTTTCACGATCCTATCCTATGACGTGTTTTGTGCTGTGACCTCTTGGTCTTTGTCCTCTAGTTTATGTGTGGTATTGTGATTGGGTTTCATAAAGAAGGTGAAGGGAGGAGCTAATTATGTTGATTAAGGCAATTAATTAAGCGTGCGGAGACTGGGAAGCCCTGCTTAATTTCCTCACTAATATGTATGATTATGTAATACTTGGCGTCTTTTTGGAAGGAGTGGTTATGGGCCTTGTATTGTATGGGCTAGGATGACAGGGGCGGGCTCAGATTTCTGCCCAAGTAATATGAATAAAATGTGTAATGTTTTGTTTGAAACTTTTCGGATATAGGTATACGAAAGGGAGCTTAAACTATGTAGAAAATGTCAATTAAAGACCACAGTCTTTTACTTACTCTCAATTAACGGAAATATTTGCTCTAATTGGATCCATTTGGTTGAAAGGGGTTTAAGTTTATAAGATTTGAATAATTAGGGGTGATAAGTTTGTGTTATTTTCTATTTGTTTGCCATTATAATTTAACCAGGCTGGAGCTTAATGGGAGACCTAATGTTCACATAGTATCTTCTCTCTCTTTCCCTGTCTCCCTGTCTCTCTCCCTCTCTCCCTGTCTATATATACACACATACACTTAAAATCATACGATAGTCGAGGGTATAACATTTCATTGCCTAAGCCGAGGCTGTTGCACCAATTGACTACTTGAAAGCAAGAAATGGTAAATGTAGCGGATATATTCCCTACTAAAGGTGCATAGTGGGCCAACCCTGCCAATATATACATTATTAAAGGTGCACCGTGGGCTAACCCAAACCGGTGGGTCTAGAGGAACCGGGCATGGCTCTACTATAGGCATGCCAGGTTTGGGCCAGTCCCAACCTGGTCCTGGGTCGGGTGTAGTCCCGTTTTTTTTAATTTTTTTTTTATTTTTTCCTAAATTTTTTAAAATAATTTGAGTAAAAAATGTTTGAAGAATAATTTTATTGGAAGTAAAACACCAACACTGCTGTGAATTTTATTAATTTCAAAGTCAAAGGCACTTACTCTACCCTCTCCATCCCTTACACCATGCAGCAACAAAATTGATCCAGTTGTAATTCTCATCTAAGAAATGCTAACATTATTTCTTTAACTTGTAATAATAATATATTCATTTCTTATACACTTATATGATGCTTCTGGATTAAAAAAAATATAAGCATAGCAAATATGATTAAAATATTTATGGCTCTATACAAATAAGGAGTTAGGCAGCGATCATGGAGGCTTTTCTTTTGCTCACGTCTTTCTTTGAGTTACACAATATTAATGAACTTTATTCTGTCATTTTTCTGGTACTGATTTAGTCAACCTGCATAATAAAATTTGAATCTTGATCAACAATGTGAGATAGAAATTATTATGACAATAAAGTTAACAACCTCATTGGCATCTTCCAAGTGATTCAAATTATGTACTAGTTGAAAACCTTAATCCTGCAAAGTGCAAAACTTAACCTAACCTACACCCACCCACTGATTACGCACCTAAAGTTTATGTGTTCAGATGCACACACTTAGATTTTATCAGTACTCATAACTTTCGGAAAACTGATAATAGCCCCCATAGTTTAGTTTTACCAACACTTCACCTTCTTAATTTTTGAAAATCCACACTTTGCTCATTCTTCTTTTATACTTGTCAACAACAATTTTTTGTAATCTTAATTTAAATTGTACGATAGTCATTTTCTAGAAATTTTAATCTCTCCAATATTTTTTTCTTCACAATTAATGGACATTGTAAATTATTAATTTTTCACCTCTATAAATATATTTTCCTCTTCATAAATACAAATAACTATTTTTCAACTATTAGTTAATTGTGAAAAATATAAAAAAAATTAAAATTATCATATTGCTACCTGACAGTTAAAATTAGAGTTTTAGAATTTATTATTTAATAGTGTAAATGAAGTAGGGGAAAAGGGTAGGTTAGGTCAAACCATAAGAGGTTTGTAATTTTCCTCAAAAGTTTGTGGGGGAAAAGTTATAAGAAATATTCTACAACGTAACCTCCTTAATACCCTAATATCTAACCTAAACTTATTTACTGACTACAAAAAGTAGAAATCTTACTAACTACAAAAAGAAGAAATCTCTTGTACAAATTATGGCTCAAATCCTGATTAGTCACATGATATAGCAGTTTTCATGACAATTGGGTTATAACTCAATTGGCTGCTTTACATTTCTAGAGTATTGTTTCATGGGTTTAAATCCAATCTTGGATTACCTTATTTTAGTACATTAGATTTACAAGTCTGTATTACTCATGGCTGCGCTCATCTATTTCAAGTGCAAACATATACATAAGAGGCATTAAACCCAAAAGACGAAGGTTAGCATCCGTGCTCACTTATAAATTAAGCTAAATTCAAAGTACTACTACAAAAACAAATCTTAGTGGGTTATACTAAATTATTAAACTACAGAATATTTGGGACCTAATATTGTCACAGTCTATCATAAACTGTGACAATAATGTATTATTAGATTAGCCTATCTTAAAGATGTAAAAAGTTCAATGATTCATGACTCTCACAATTCATGAGGAGCTATGTTGTTAATATTTCCCAAAAAATAACTATTAAAGGACAAAATTTTACAGAAAGGAAAAGTTTTAATTGCAAAAACATTTTCCCACTTCCCTTCTCTAACTTTGCTTTAGCGAATGCAGTGGACTACCATATTTGGTGGACTTGAAAAGTTTGCTTTATTTTTTAGAAAATTTAGGGGAAATTGAAGTTACTTTTCTACTTTTCTTGAAGTGAATGTGCCACCAATATTAACGACAGATTGACCCTATGTCATAATTGTCATTAATATTGGTGGTACATTCGCCTCAAGAAAAAAGCTAGCGGTCAAAGTTTCAAATAGGCCAAACAGTAGTGGTATATTTGGCACTTTCGCCCTGAATGTAAAAATCAGGTAAAGGAGCCCAAACTGAAGTCTGTGATCCGACAGACGAAGTGGCCGGCGACCAAGTCAGGGGGCACACGGGACACCATTGTTTTGTCCTCCGCATAGCTCCACTGTTGGGCCTCGGCGGGTCTTGGAGGGAGATGGAAAACGACCATAAACATGGGGAGAAAATGGCGAACGCCGCTGGCTACAAACATTACATTGCTGGGTTACTTGCCGGCCTCGGAACTGTCGTCACCGGCCACCCCTTCGACACCGTCAAGGTACTTTTGTTTGTTTATTCTTACTTATATTACTTCTGAATTTCGTTTTAATTTGAAGCTCTGCTAGAAGTCGAATTTGTCAGATTAGGGGTTAATAGAATGGAGCTTAATGACGTTTTCAATTTGGGGCCATTATGTTAATTGCTAGATTGATTAAGGGCAGATGGGTCTGATTTGTGTTTAGGGGCTGTCATTGTTATGGTTGATTATGCTTTCGGTTTGTTTAATCTCATTTTGATAGGCAAGGCATGATATTGGTAATTGCTTCATCTGAAAATTTTTAATTCAGAGTTGAAAAGTCTTTATGTCTGATTTCAATGAATGAATTGTTTGGTTCCCTGTGTTTGGTTTTCCATAATACTTTACAACATCACTTTGCTAACCAGAATTCTTTTGTATGTTCGGGTTTCTACATTCCATATCAGGTGAAGATGCAGAAACACAACACAGAAGTGCAAGGGATTAAATACAAGAACGGTTTACATTGTGCGGCTAGGATCTTAGCAACTGAAGGAGTACGTTTCTTGAAACTTGATTCTAGAAAACTAATGTATAGTTGGGGACTATCTGTTTTAGATTTTGAGCCCAACTGTCATTTACTGATTCGAAAATTTAGTTTTTGAAACTTGTCCATAGCTGACTCCATGAGCAGTTGAGTTTCTGAAACTTGTCTATGACTGACTCCATGAGCAGTTGAGTGCATAAGGACTTACAATTCAAATTTGTAAAATTATATAATCTATTCTGATTCCCATGCTCAACATCTAGAGACGGCAAATATTTTCAAGCCCATGGTTTGGTTTCTAATAATAGTTCAAACTGTGTGTGAACCCAGAGACATCTTTTTATCAGTTGGCCTTTCCTTCAACTATCACCCGTGCTAAGTTTTTCACTAGATGACTAATTGCTGCCTGTATTTGTAGGTTAGAGGACTTTATACTGGAGCAACATCATCTTTTATTGGGATGGCTTTTGAGAGCTCACTTGCATTTGGAATCTATTCTCAAACAAAGCAGGCATTGCTGGTTCGTTTTGTAGCAAAGTGGATATGCAATTATGCTTAGTGCTGCTTTCTCTAAACAAGTGCTCTTTGCATCTGCTTTGCATTCTGTTAATATTCCTTTTATCTAGAAGAGTAAAATGTGCTATTTATGTTACTTTTTTGTGTTTGCTGAAGGGAGGAGTTCAGAGTAGTTCGCCAGAGCTGCAAGCAATAATTCCTTCTGCAGCTTTTGCTGGATCAATCATCAGTTTTATACTGTGTCCATCAGAGCTGGTGAAGGTATGTGAGTTGTATGGATAGTTCAATTTTGGCAATCCTGTCTGCATTGAGTTGCCTTTTCTTCCTTGATATGCTTGCAGTGAGGATATTGTTCAGTGCAGGATGCAAGTCCAGGTTTCTGATTCCTTAGTTCCATCATCCCCCAGATATACTGGCCCACTTGATTGTGCTCTTAAAACAATCAGAAGTGAAGGGGTGAGAAGTAATTCTGCTAGATGTCAATTTTTTTGTTTTGTTTTCTTTCCTTTCAGCTGATGGATTTCCTTTCAGATTACAGGCCTTTTCCGTGGAGGTTATGCAACATTATTAAGAGAATCCGTAGGAAATGCTGTCTTCTTTAGTACCTACGAGTATGTTCGTTACTACATGCATTTGCCGCCCAAATCTGGTTCTTCTGGTACCAACCACTTGATTGATATGGGAATCGGGATCACGAGTGGTGGTCTTGGTGGTATAGCTGTAAGCCTTTCAAGGAATTTTGGTTAGAGTTGCTTTGCTTAACTTTGTCCACTGCATACATTCTAATCCAATGTGTTTTTTGCTTTTCCCCCCTTAAGTGCTGGCTGGCAGTCTTACCATTAGATGTAGCAAAAACCATCATTCAGACTGCTCCTGATAAAAGCACCCCACGAAATCCCTTTCGAGTTTTAAACACTGTAAGATGCCGAACTTATTTTCTAGAACTGTACAAGGTTCTGTGATCTCCATTAAACTGTACTCTGAGTGAAACATGGTTTCACGGTTTGGTGCTCCAGATCTACAGAAGGGCTGGGATAAAAGGATGCTATGCGGGTCTTGGCCCCACGATTACAAGAGCATTTCCCGCTAATGCAGCTGCAATTGTCACTTGGGAGCTGGCACTGAAGCTTCTAGGAATTGAGCGTGAATAGGAAGGTATATGTCAGGTCATCTAAACCAAAAAGGTGCTGTTTATTTTCTCTCATTTGCCACCATGGTAGCAGTTTTGCTTGGCCACACACATTCCAGATCCCTTAGGTTTACTGATCCATTCCACCAGTGACAGAGAGCTTACACTTTTGGATGAAGAAAGCTGCAGAAGATTAGTTATTTTTTTGTTTTTTTGGTAAGCGAAGGTTAGTTATCGAGATCTAAGCATGCAGTACATTCAGTGGATGATTCAATGGTCTACAGTTTAATAATTGAATTTGAGCACGTTATAAAATTTTATGACTCATCGCCTTGTTGTGATAGCTCTTGGTAGAGGTGAATGCTATTATATCTAAATCTAAATTACAGATCATTGTGCATAAAGTTTGTTGACTGAACATGCTACCGTGACTCGGGCAGCTGCCTGTCTTGAAGGTTTATTGGGTCATTCCCTGGAAGATGTTCTAGGAGAAGCAGGCTGATAGATGATGAAGCTAGACTTGGGGCATGATCTTCAACATGCAAATGAGTCTACCCGGGTTCAAGAGCCACTCAATAGATCGGTACACCAAGGGCTGATGCCCCTTTCATGAGAGCTTTTCCGTCGATGTCATGGTAACCCTACACATTTGCAGCACCAACAGCAATCCATCCCAATGCCGAGGACTCCACAGGCATTTCGAGCATCATCATGTATCAAACACAACCAGTGGCTGTCATCTGAATAGGTAGGTGTTAATTCACTCGAAGATTGTTTTCTTGTACTCGGCCATGAGATCGTTTACTTGTAGACTTCCAAGATAGATCAAAACCCTCAGACATCGATCATTTAGCATGTAGATTAAACACCTAATTAGCAAAAGAATAGCAACTGCTATTGCTGGGAGACACTGGCAAAGCACATTGAAAATGTCCGAAAAGCATGTCCAAAATGCCGGAAGTGGAAACTGAAAAATTGACAGAAGAGAGAGAGCATGCAAGGGAAATTGAAGGAGAATTTCCTCTCAACTCAAATAACTTGAACCTTCTCCTTGGTAGTGCTCGTTTGATGAGCTTTTCCGGCGGCGCTCATTGTGTCCGGCCAACCGATGTCGGCAACTCCTTTTATTGTCGTCGAACTCCGACACATCATGGAACCTGTGGCCCCAGTTTAAGTTAAACATGAGTCAGTGTCGCTAAAATAAATAAAATATGTAGATAAATTAAAAAAAAAAATCTCCCTTTTTCACGGATTTTGTTTAACTTTTGCATCGTTGTTCTCTTCGGATACAGGGAGAACCAAAAACCAATGTGTACCTGAACCACGGTGAAACATATTTTTTACAATTTTAACTGATTTTATGTCCTTAATAATGCATTTATGACAACGATTTACCATATATTTAATAAGAAATGGATAAAACTATAAACCAATTCTTAAATCATTTTTTTCTTAATTTCTCTAAAAAATCATTTATTAAAAATAAGAAATGTCCGTGTATTATCATATAATTAATAGTAATATATAAAAAGCAAGGGAATATAAAAGATAATCATGAAATCCGGTTACATACAATAAACACCAACTTAAACCCTATTAAAAAACTACAGGCTTACAGGGTGATTTGTATCTCAACTACTACCTGGACCAACTGATCTTTGAACACTTTCCCAAGTCAACCATTCTATTTCCTAACTCGAAACAATTCTTGCTCGCTTGTCTTCTCCGGGATTAAGCTAAGGTACGAGCTCGCTTTTTGGTATTCGAAACAGACAAACTACAGTGGACGCAAGTACATTAAAATGAATGCTTCTCTCGAAAAAGGGGGAAAAAATTGCTAAATGTGAATTAAGCTACCCGAAATAGTCATGGTTCAAAAAAAAAAAAATATTTAACCGCACTTGAGAATCAATAACTGAAAAGAATCAGACCCCATGATTTAGTTTTTTATGGTTATGGTTCTTGGTTCTTTCCGGTTTGCATCATATGTCTACAAAAATTATAAAATTGAACGAAATTTCATCCAAAAACCACAATTGAAAAACTGAAAATAATTGAATTCATCAACATTCACCATATTAGAAAACATTTAGCACGATTTACAATTATTTCCAAATTTAGATACACATGTACTATATTCGGACATTATAGATCAATTGAGAAAGTTAGCAATAGCATTAGATTAGGTTAAGTCTTGTGTTTAAAATTGAAAGAAAAGAACACCCCATAATATCATTTGCAATAAATGATATATAAATAAATATATTGAAATTATAAATCTTATAAATATTTAAATATATATCTACAGTACAGTTCCATTTCATGTTGGTTATATATTGAACCAGTACCAACTTGAAAACTGATAAATTTTCTAGTAATGAATCAATTTGCGATTCATCGTTAATTTTTATCAAACTCAAACCAACTGATTGGAGATGGTTTGAGTTGGTTTTCGGTGCTACTCAACTCATGTTCAACCCTAGAGCTCATATATGTACACAAATTCAAACAATGTGATAGTTTATTTAATAATTTTAAATTTTAAAACATTGAAATCCAAAACAAATGATAAATATGTAGCTTTCCTGAAAATCACTAGTCCAAGATGTAACAAAAAAAATTAACGAACCTAAATCAAATGAAATTTCTAAGTAAAAAGGAAAAAGAAAGGCCAGGTTCTTTGTATAGCATGCGTGTGTTGGAGATGATACAGAGACGGGGAGGTGGGGGCTCCCCTTCCCTTCTCTCCCTTCATGACTAGTTGACAATAACATACGTCTACATTGAAGTTCTTCCACAGTAATTCGCAATAATTGTGTCCCTATTCAACCAAAAAATCTAATATTTTCATAATTGTCTCAGCACAGAGTGAGCTTTAGCTTCAGTATAATTGAAATTTAGGATTAGATGCAATATTATGATAACTATATATGCTACAGAAAAATTTCTATGTTCGGATTGTTTTTCTATAGATGTCAGTGTCAAGCAAATTAGTTTCTAATTTATTAAATCATTTATAAAAATTTCGAAGTTAATTACATCATTATGGCTTTTTTAATTACCTTTTGGTAATTTAAAATTAATTAATAGCTCTTTTGACATGATTGAGACTTCTAATTTTTCTTCATACGCAAGATCTTCGATCGAATAATTGTGATCCGTTAGTATCAAATATCAATTACTATTTTTCTATCTTATATGGTCAATTTTGAAAATTTGGTTTCTATTTTACATATAAAATTTTAAAAATTGCTCTCATTTTCTATTTTTGAAAATGTTTTCAATAAAATGGATTTATAAAAAAGTTTTTGATGGCATTCAACAATGTAAAAATCAAGATTCTATCTGGAATTATTTTTTATTTTCTGTGAATCATAATAAAAGAATCATATCAGAATTATAATTGTAATTATACAATGTAATTGAATCATTTTTTCTATTTTAGATCATAAAATAGCCAGATTTTAAGATTTAAAACAGGGTTTTGATAATGTTGGTGCGCCTACCACCCTTTGACTATTGAACAAATCGTAAGATTTACTAATTAGAGTTACATTTTGAATCAATACTACTGTTTCAAAACCTTGATTTCTGGTTTTGGAAATAACCAAGTGACAGGACAAATCAAACATTGAAATGGCCAGAGAAAAACTAAAAATGCGTTAGATCAAGAGCAATAATCCTGTTGGTTTAATCACAGATCTTAAAATTAATTGGTAGCAACTAGAATTAGGGTTTTCATCAATTTTCATACAACTAATTACCTGCTGCATTGCTGGCAAAAGCGTTGCCGAAGACCAGCCACCGGAGCCACCGCCGCCCTGGCATGGAGTTCACACACCTTGTGGCGGCGGTAGTAGGTCTTGGCGCCGCTCATGTCCGCCGTACAGTCGTCCACCTGGCAGGCTGCCTCCGCCGCTGCTCCGCCCACTCCTCTCTTCCCTTTCTTACTAAAATTCCTCTTCTTCTTCTCCTCCTCATCATCTCCTAGAAACCCTAATACTGTTTCTTCATCCTCTTCCTCTCCCTCGTCCTCCATTTCCTTCAAGCTCCTCTTTCCGTCACTCTTTTTTGTTCCCATTTCTGGTGACTGGAGAAGTCTTGGCGAAGACCTAAATAAAAGGGCCAGTCAGCTTATTTTCTTCTTGTTTTTTTTTCTTTGAAAAAAAAAAAGATCTGAGGAATATATTTATCATCCCGTGTGAGGTGTGGACCACAAAGTTTTCATTTCTCTAGCTGTCAAATTAATAGTGAACTGGGAATTAGGACCTAGGAAGATAGATCAATTATGTGTCTGCTATGTACGTATACATACAACATTTTGAAAACTCTGAATACAACGTACCAGAAACAATATTGTACCCAGAAAACAAATACAAATTATTGCTGACTTTTCCTTTTCTGTTCTTATTGTACCAAAAGCCACAAATTGCTACAAGTTCTACACCTCAACGCAAACATGGCTGCTAGCAATCAATTTATTCAACGTTAGTGGAGATACCAACTCAAGTTTATTTTGAGTGAAAATGACTTATGCACCTTAAAGTAAGAGATTTTGATGGAAAATATTCCTTTGGTATGCTCTCACTTTAGTACCTGATTGTATTTTGAAAGATAAGTCTTCACCTGTCAAATGAAAGATAATCTAAATGCATCTAGAAAACATTGTGAAAATAATTTCTTTTTTAAGATCTAGTGAGTTTTTCCAACTACTATAAACCCTATTAGCATATGCACAACTTTAAATTAATGAAGTGCATATGCAATAGCCATTTGTGTCCTATGTCAACACAAAAGTAAAATAGCAAACAATGACTCAATAATGAGATAGTTGTTATATCAACTAGAAACTAATGGTTGCTAGATAGTGGCAAAAAACCCTCGTCATTACATATGGGCAATAATCTGGCAACCAAATTCTTGACTGTGTCAAATTGTCGCTATACAGTCACTAGTTGCGACCATTTCACTCAGTTGCCAAGGTTTGACCATTGAGCAATCAAACCCAAATTTAAATTTCAAAAAATTATTTACCCAGATTTAGGTTTATAAGTTTACTCATTCAAATACATTCTTATTCTCGGTTTTATAAGTTAAATAAGAAATTCACAGGCCTTTTTTCTTTTTCACCTTGCAAACAAATTCTTCCGAAGCACCATACCCAAAAACCAATATATAACCCAACCTATAATTCTAGATTGAGTAGTTGGTGGGCCTATTTGTTATCGGCTGGGGGATGAGTTACTCTCATTAAGTCAGGTTTATCAAGCTTGCTCATGTATTTCTTCTTTATGTTTTAAGCCCCATTGAGTGTAGTTAGACATCTTGAGTGCTAAAGAAGTTCATTCTTTTGGGGTGGCTCTGGGGTGGGAAAAGGTGTTAGGTGGGTCTCCTAACAGAAGGCACTTGTGGGTAAATAAGTAGGTGAGCTGTGAGTGGGTAGCTTAATGAATAAAAGTTTAGCTTTTTTAAAGAAATGGTGGTGGCAGTTTTATTGAGAAAATAGAGCATTGTGGTGTATATTAATCCATAATTTGTATGGTGTACGATAATCCATAATTTGTACAAGGAGGATGAGGGCCTTGTTGAAGGTGTGCCGTTAAGGGGTAAAGGTTATATTTGGAGCAGTGTAGTCCCGATTGGCCCTGTCATAGAGATCTTACTAGTTTCATTTGTGAATTTTGTAAAATGAAGAGTGGGAGTTAGATCTAAGGTGAGATTTTGGAAAGATGGTTGGGTGGGGAATGAGTGACTGAGCTTTATGTTTCCTAGTCTATTTAGTTTGGAGTCTAACATGGATGTAACTATAAGTGAGAGAGTGTCATGGGATGGTGGGGTTTGGAATTAGAATTAGGGTTGGCATAGGGTATCCAGAGGGAAAAAAAGCTAGTGAATAAAGTCTTTCTTGCAGATCTGTAGCAATGTTCATCTTGATTGATTCAGGATTGATACTTATTATTGGTCATCAAGCATATCTGGAGCATATCCAGTCAAGGAAGTTAGCCATTTAATTGATCAGTTTTTGTCGCAGGCTTCATCCTTGTCCAAAAAGAAATGTTAAAACTAGTTAGTCTGGCAAAAAATTAACATTTTTCTACAGAGAGCTCTTTAAATTAGGGTACCACCAAAGTGGAACTTGATTGCATAAGATGTTACTTTGGATGATGACTTATGCCTGTTTTGCAATCTTGTGCAGAATTAATGGGACATATTCTTACTCACTACTTGCTTTCATTAAGGAGAGTCTCTATGCTTGGTGCTAGTTAGATTGCAGTTCTGGTGTGGAGTTGGTCTTTGTTTTAAAGCTCTGGTTGTAGCGACCATGAAAAGGTAACTAGGTATAATGTCTCTATACGATGTTGAATATAATTGCATAGGCAATTTGGAAATCTCAACAATTGAGTCTTTAACTCTATGGATCTTATTATGGAAGAAATATCATTATTTTAGATCATTAATAGAAATAGAAGAATTAAATGTAGCTGGTATGAATGGTGTTACTACAATCCTCGGTTGGCAATATCAAATTGGTCTAGTTAGGGGGCCTATGTGCTTTTTGCTAGTTTCTAGATGTCTTGTTGAGGATAGTGTTTTACTACTTTGTCACTGTAGGTTTTGGCTCAGCTTCCTACTAATCCCTTCTTGATTTAGGTGCATGTATTTCTTTTATTTAATAAAATTCTTGCCATTAAAAAAATCCAAAAACAAAAGAAAAAAAGTTAGGCAATTAAACTTGAACTTAAGATCTATAAATATCTAAAATGAACTTAAAGATAATTTTTAGGATTGAGGAAAAATGGAATCGAACCATGTAACCACCTGCTCAGAGGTTGATAAGGACAACAACAGGAAATCGCTCCCATCATTAACGAAGTCGTTGCCACTAAGGGAGGCCATCAACTCCTCTCCACCTTGTAAATAACTTCCTCCAAAGCACTATATCCAGATAACCAACCTATAGTCCAAAAACATGAGACAAATAGTCAGGGGATTAAACTTTAACTCAAAATTTATTAAAATCTAAAAGAAAGTCAAAGATAGTTCTTAAAAAGAAAAAAGCTAAATAGAAGGAAACAGGACTCAAAATTGGCAATTGCCTCCTTGAGATTGTCGTGGATAACAGTCAAGATAAAGAGGAAGGTGAACAATAAGTTGGAGAAGAAAAATGATGAGAAAAGAGAACAAAAGGGCAAGACAAGTTTATTATGGCCCAACAGCCATCTTGGCTACCGTTGTGTAAATTTTTAAAACTAGTGACCAACCATCTAGCCACTAAAATATGAAGCCCATGCAAAGTTGTAACTAAAATGGTTGTTAGGGGCGATCTTTGCATCCGTCCTAGCAACCAACTAAAAACGGTGGTCAGACAATTGCCAAGCAATTCAAGGATTTTTTGGATGACCGTCTTAGCCACCGTTATAGCTATTAAGTGAGAAAATCCCACGTGACCAATAAAAGAGGTTAGTGAAGGCTTTATATAGCGATAAGACTTGCCTATTTGTTGCTAAATGGTTGTGGATTGAATATTTTAATATGGTAACACCATGGATTTGCCTTTACCCCAGCCAATGCCAAGATAACCTAGGTGATGAAGCTAAACCGACCTATACATGGAAGGTGAATTAAGTGGGCAAATACTATATAGCTAAGAAAAAGGGTTAGTGAAGGCTTTATATAATAATGAGGCCTCTTTACCTATAACAAATTGATTTTGGGTTGGATGCTTTAACATAGTATTAAAGTCTAAGGTTAATACTCGTGATTGTTTAGGTGATGACTAACAAAGTGGTTGGCTAGACAATCGCTAAAAAGATCATACAAGAAAAACAGCCGCCCATGACGGTTGCTATAACCTACATTTGTTGTAAGGTCCCAAAATGACCAAAAAACATATACATAAAAGCGAGATTATTAAATTATGGATTTGAATCCTACAATTCTATGATTTAAAATTTAAAAAAAAAAACCTATATAAAATCTCATATTTCTTGGAGAATAAAGTGAAGCACAATTCAACTCTTAAAATCTTATAACAACCGTAAGTAGTCTATGAGTCTTTCAAATGGGTTGAAACATTGATTTAATTAATGTTTAGATGAATTATTTGATTTTTTTCTTAGTTTGACAATTAGCAATCCACTTTTGTAGCAGTCTGCTCATATTATTATGGTTGTACATGTTGCTTTGTTTAGACATATGTTTTCATGCATATTGTTTGTGTTGTGCGACATAAATTTATTTTAGAAAATGATAATAGAAGTGTTTAATTATATTTCACATGTCATCATTAATAAGAAACAACATAATTAGGTGTATTAAATAATTTTAGGATTAGTTATAATGTTATCATAAAAGTATCATATCTTTTGTTATATAATCTTTAAAAATTTTCTTGTAAATCTTATTATTGAATCCAGTTCTACAATTGTGATTCACAAAATTAAATGAAAAATGATTTAAAATAAAATCTCGATTATCACCTAGCACCTAATTAATGCCTGAAAAACACTACCTAAATCAAGGAAACAAAAACCAATCGAGTCAGATAGTAAACCTTTAGCTCCTATATGTATTACACGTTCAAAAATATTTAATGCAATAGTATGCATGTGTTATTACTTATTACCGAAGCTTTTCAAAATCCAATGTTATAGTTTCATTTTGAATGTGATTAGACTGTGTTTTATGTTTTTTTTTATTTACTTTCTTAATTATATTGTTAAAATAATTGGTAAATAATTAATAATTAATAATTATAATTATTCTTTAAAATTAATAATTTTGAATGAAAGTTAATTATTAGTTACTTTTCAATTTACATGTAATCATGGATAAACTTTAAGTGCTAAATAAAATGTCTTCAGTTTCAAAAAATTGAAACGCAGAACATAAATTTGATTTCATGCAAATTGATCATGATAACCGTAGATGTATTTTCCTGTAATTTCTGTAAAGTGAAATCTTCCCCCGTTTTAATTAGTAAAACTAGTAACCCACTTAACCGATGAAAGGTTCTCCTGGGCTTATCTCGAGCCCTTTTACCTCGTTTAGCAAAACATTAGCCCAATGGTCCCAACTAAGTCTGACTTGCTGAGCCTCTTCCACAAGCTGCTAATGGGCCTCAGGTTGTTCTCTCGAAATTGCTTAATTATGCGGGCACTCAAAATTTGGGAAAATATATAGATATAGGCGCACATTTCGTTACGAGTCGATAAACGAAGATATAACTTTTCCAAGAGAAAAAATGTTAAAAAAATTATGACTTCAAACATAGTTATGATCAATTCAAAAATTTTGAAGAAAATTGAAAATTTCGAAGCTGTTGTAATCAATTTGGTACATAAAAAACAGGTGGCATAAGGCCAATGTAGTGGATTTTAGATTTAGGCACAAACTAGGGTCTTACAGTAATCATGAAAGTTCGGGCATCTAAAATATAAGAATCAAAAGGTTATGACATCTTTTGTATTTATTAAGACATGATGTAAAAAATGTTTGATTTTAAAGCTTGAGGGCCAACAATTATGATCATATATGAAAAAGGACCTGTTGTGCAATAACCTATTATTTAGCTTTGGATATTTTGGGGCAAAGCTGGCTACAAAAAATACTGTAGTAGAGTCAAGCTAGAATTAGCCTAGAAAAGCAATAACTGTAGCAAGAAAAATGCTATTGTTAATGTCACATCAAAACTAATAGCTTTAGATAACACTAGTAGTAGGCCCGCACTTCATTGCAGATTGATCAATAAAAACATATTTTTCATACTAATTGCATTTATATTAAAAAAATGGTAAAATAATTATGAATTCAAAACAAAATTATGATCAATTTAAAGGTTTTGAAAACTTGAAATATTGTTTCAAAATTATTGGTAACCAACTTATTTTGAAATTGAGGCACGAAATGGGTTCCTTATAATTAATGCAAGTTTTGGGACCTAAAATGTAAACCAAATATCGAGAATATCTATTGCATTTATTATGATAGAGTGACAAAAAATATGATTTTAAAGTTTGAGGACCAAAAGATATCATCATATATAAAGAGTTCATATTGTGTAAATTTACCATTTTTAAATTTGGACTATTAGGATAGAGTGACCAAAAAAATAGATTTGAAAGTTTGAGGCCAAAAAGATATTATCATATACAATGAGTACCTATTGTGTAATTTTATAATTTTCTAATTTGGACATGTTTTGACCCAAGAGAGGAACGGTTGGGCTTAACCAAAAGAACAAAAACAAAATGTACTGTAGAAGAAGGTAGTGCTATTCCTAGTGTCGCTATCAACCTTGGTGTTTTAGTATATATAATAATAATACATAAATTCATTTGAGGGGTTGAAAATACTTTGTAGGTAACAAGAAAAAGATTAGGGTTATTTTCTTTCTTTTTACACCAAGAAAACCAGAAAACGTATAGAAGTAGTAATGTGTTTTTAGGAATTGTCATTAATTAGGTTCATCTAGATCAATTGAACACCTGTTATAGTTTTTGATGAATTCTAAAATTGTGAGTCAGTTATACTAAAATAACTTTATTCTAAAGTCCATAAATTGGAATCATTGGGGTTCAATTTCTCTCTTCCTAAATTCTTATTTGACCTCTTCCAAACTTCCTAGCCTTTTCTTCGAGATTTCTCTCAAATGGTGACCCATATTTATACTAAGGGAGACATGGATATGATTAATAAGATTTTGAGAGGTTAAACCTTATCTAAGTTAAGTTTGATAAAATTTATATCTGTTACGATATAATCTGGCCCAAATATCTGTCCAAGTTTACAAAAACTCTTAGTTTGCTGATTCGGCTCCAGATTCTATGCAATTTCTAATTTCACCCGATATTTCCCTAATTTGTCAATTGAGCCAAAATTTTTTAAAATTTTAATATTTTTCCCAGAACTTCATAGAATTGCCAGATTTGCCTCAAATTCTCTAGAGTTAACATATTTGCTTCAAAGTTTCCAAGTTTACCTATAACCTTCTAAAAACCTCCAATTCACACCCAAGCTCCTTCTTTTTACCTAAATTAACCCCAAAAGACTTTTATGATGCAAAATTAGTACCTAAACTAAATTAATTCCTATTTCTACTCTAGATGACCATCATAAATTTCTAAAAATTCATAACACGAAATGACAACATAATTTAAATGCACCTATCCTACCAATTTCCTAAGTTATAAAATGACCAAAAAGACCCACATGTCTTAAAAAATGACCAAATTATCGTTAAAAATAAAATGTCCTTTAGACTAGTTTTTTTCTAACCTAAAACTAAAGAAAATTTTGAACCCATACAAAATTGAGTGTTTACAACTACCTCCATTTGTATGTTTCATGGAACATGATGCATGTAATGTCGTTACAAAAGTTTGTTTGATTTTTCATTTGGATACTGGGAACCTTCTCACTGCCAAAAATTTTGAGGAGAAAAACCATTTTCTCATACTTTTCAAAGTTAAGGAACATTTTTTATTATCTCTACGATAAAAACCCTCCTATCATTTAACAATCTATGAAGAAATACGTCTTCCTCCTTGTGTATCAGGCCTGGAAACTCCTCTAACCTTTTGCAATAAGAACCTTTCCATTACTTTGAAACTTAAGAGAAAAACTTTTTCCTCTTTTCTTGAGGGGTTAAGGAACCTTCTTTACCATTTTTCTCTATAGAAACCTTTTTATGGAAGAAAGAAACTCTCATTTCTTTTACTTTTGATAGAGAACCATCTTTTACCATAATTTAAGAGATAGAGAATCATCTTTTTACCACATCTTATTACCCTTGAGATAAAGAACCATGTCTCCTTTGTTACCTCTAAATTGTCTTTGGGGTATATAACCTTATTTTTTTACCACCTCTAAATTCTTTTGAGGCAGAAAACCTTGACTCTTTATCACCTTTGATGACCCTTGAGGTAAATAACCTATCTTTTTGTCACCTCTGAATTCCTTTGAGATAGAGCACCTGGACTCTTTACCACCACTTTATACCCTTAAGGTAAAGAACCTTTTCTCTTTACCACTCCTAAATTCCCTTGAGGTAGAAAACTATGTCTCTTTAAAACCTTGATTTAACCCAGATTATAAAAAAGAGAATTACTTTGCCTTTGAAAACTTGGTTTAGCCTTACAATGGATGTGACGAGGTAGAGAAACATTTCTCATTTAAAACCTTGATTTGACCCAAAATACGAGAAAAGTAATTACTTTCTCTTTAAAACCTCGATTTAGCATTCTTTTACACATAGTGAGGTAGAGAAACTCTTTTTATTTAAAATCTCGGTTTGACCTAGGTTACAAAGAAGATACTTACTTTCTCTTTGAAACCTCGATTTAGTTTTTCTTTAAATGCCATGAGATAGATAAAATTTTTCATTTAAAACATCGGTTTGACCCAGGTTACAAGAAAGAGAATTACTTTCTCTTTCAGTTTAGCCTTCCTTTATATATGACAAGGTAAAAAAATTATTTTTATTTAAAACCTCAATTTGACCCAAGTTACAAGGAAGAGAATTACCTTTTCTTTAATACCTTAGTTTAACCTTTTTTTAAATGTGATAAGGTAAAAAAAAATTCTCATTTAAAACTTTGGTTTGACCCAAGTTATGAGGAAGAGAATTACCTTCTCTTTGGAATCTCGGTTTAGCCTTCTTTTGATATGACAAGATAGAGAAACCTTTCTCATTTAAAATCTTGGTTTAACCCAATTTACAAGGAAGAAAATTACCTTATCTGTAAAACCTTAGTTTAGCCTTTCTTTAGATATAATGAAGTAGAAAAACCTTTCTCATTTAAAATTGTAATTTGACCCAAATTGCGAGGAACAAAATTAGCATCTGTTTAAAACCTCAATTTTGCCTTATAGTGAAATTATGAAACTTTACTTGTTATCTAAAGTAAAAAATTTTAAGAAAACAAACAAACTTAGAATAATTCTATCAAAAGTGTGAATTTTAAAATGGGTGAATTTAAAAATTTAAATCCCAAAAAATGAATGAATTTTAAAAAAGTCAAAGATTCTACAAAATGAGTGAATTTTAAGAGTGAAAAATTTCATAAAATGAGTAAATTTCAAGAAAGCTGAAGATTCCACAAAATGAATAAATCTTAAAAATGAGAAATTTCATAAAATGATTGGATTTCAAAAAAGCTGAAAAATCCACAAAATGAGTAAATCTTAAGAGTGAAAAATTCACCAAATGAGTGAATTTCAAGGAATATAAAAATTCAACAAAATAAGTAAATTTTAAAAGTGAGAAATTTCACAAAATAAATGAATTTCAAGAAAATTAAAGATCCCTCAAAATGTATGAATCTTAAGAGTGAGAAATTCAACAAAATAAGTTAATTTCTCAAATGAAGCTTGTCCTATGAAAAATCTTAAGAGTTGAAAGTATTTCAAGATGCCTTAGAGGTACCTTAAAAAACATCATGAAATGATATTTGGGGAAAATGCCTTAAGTAGACAATTTTCTAAAAATGCCTTTGTGATTATGATGATATGATAACTCATAGATGTCAACCTTTCAAATTTGTCCCTTAAGTATGAAAATAAACCATGATTTCTTTGATAGTGAAAACTTACCTCGATTTCATCTTTGAATACTCTTTACTGAATGTTTGTGTTGGTGTCCTTTGGTCTTACTTTAATGAACCCCACATTGAATTGTTGCTCCCCTTAAGAATCGAAGAATTTCCTGATAACCAAGCTTTGTTGTGCACCATAATGCCTTTAACCTATGCCTCTTAAGAGATTCCTTTTTGGAGATCCTTATGGATATTCCTCAAAATGCCTTCACAAGACCTGTCTTTAAAACTATTTTAAAGGAATATGCATTGTACAATGATGGCCATGTTACCTATGATGAATGACTTATGACTTTGAAAAAAATGTGAGAACCTCAATAAGTGAAATGCATATATTTTATGAAAATGGTGATGCATGAGAGATGACTAACTCCTCCTTTAGATTCAAGTTTACCTTTATTGGTCTTTATTTTGAAGTTGTTATGATTTCTTACCTCATGTTGGGCCTTATAATCCAAGAATGTGTTTGCACCTTTTGTGACCATGATGGTACTCATCAATTTGTGACTTACACACATTAAGAAATGTATTTAATTAAAAATGATTTCTTACCTCATGTTGGCCCTTCAGTGTGTATAAGAAATGTCCTTTTTTTTAGAACAATCTTAGGTCTTTTCTTCACTTGTGACTTACACACATTAATGAATAATGGTTTCACCTTAAAGAAAAACTTTCATCAATTTGTAAAGCTTGAAAAAATAACTTATGGTCTTTGTATTTAATTAAAAATTTATGTTATTCTTTTTCTTTCTAACTTAAAGATGCAAAATGCACAAGGTGAAAGGTAGAAACAAGCTAAAAGATGATGATGGTCTTTATGTAGATGAAGTGGAATGGTATTGAGAAGTAAATACTTGGTTGAGGAAAGTCAAGCTTAAATGGTGTAAAAGAGGAAGGTCAAGTTCGAACTATGTAAAAGAAAGGCCTTTTAATGTCACCTATAAGCATATCTGATTGCCTTGGAAAACTCGATGACGACAACCTCAAATTTAACACATTTTCTAGAAATTTAGATGTCATCTGTTGCCCCCCAACTCTTGTGATCTGCTTATAGACTTACTTTGAAGGTTGTCTTTATCTTCTAAGCTATATTTTGCAGGTTTTCAATTCAAAATCCGTAGTCCACTTTTCTTTTCATTCTTTTTTTGTTGTTTTTACTTTAATTTTTTCCTAGGCTGTGTTGGAGATTAATAGCCCAATAAGCTCTTATCTTTTCTTATTATTCTGCTTCTTTTTTTTATTTTTGTGAGCAATAGTTTTGATAATTTGAATACAATATTATTCACTTTTATGTGATGTGCTAGATAACCCTCCTATAGTGTTTGACTTAAATGAGATGGCTTCAGGTGATACCTGTTGCTCATGCTTACTCTCAATCCTTTCTTTATTTTGACTTTCCCTTTTTGCCTTTTCATAAAAAGGATAAACTTTTTTCCATTTTAGAATTTGAGTTGTCAAGAACTAAGAACCTTTTCTTATATTGAGCATTTATGGAATATCACCAAAGCCATTTAATATGAGGACTACCTTCTTAAAAAACTAATCAAAAACTTCTTATAATGATATTGATAATCACTACGAATTTTCTTTTGCTTTTGTATGATGAAAGTTGAGGTGTAGTATTTAAGATCTTTCTTACTAGATTTGGTAGCATTTTCACGATCATTGCCATCAAATCTCTCTTAGCTTTCATTTCCACACACCAGTCGCATTGTTAGATTTTTGTTTGTTTATGAAAGAAAGTATAATGGAAAAAAAGGTGAAATGGATTTTATAATGGGAAAATGGTGAAACGGATGTAAAATGTGGGTTTTTATTTAAAAGTGGTGAAATGTACATGTTACATCTTTTTATTGTAAAAGAAAAGAATAACAAATGTCCATTTAACAAAAATTACACCATAGATTTTGGACTAAATCTAGGAGATTTTTAATATTAAGTTACTTTGACAAGCTCTCAAAGATACAAGTTCACTTGAAGGATTCCCTGTCATGCACGAATGTGTTAAAACCTCTAAGTTGGATCTAGCTAAATATTCTTCTTGAAGAGATGCCTTTCTTGTCCACAAAAAAGAGCATAGAAGCTTTCCTTATCCAAGCATTGCGTGAGGTCTCCTTGAAGATTGTATTTGCCTTGCTCAATATTGTTTGTGGATGTACCGACTTGGGATGAAAATTTTGCACCTTAAATGAAGTGATCATATCATAGTATAAATGCATGAAAATGATGAGTGATGTATGCATGCAATAAATGAGCTTGATTATCTACTATCATGAAACTTCAAAACTTGTTGTTGACAAGAAAGTTAAGAATGGGTATAACTTGATATATGATTTTGATTCATGAACAAAATTTGCTTGAGAAAACAAAAGAACAGAAAAATAATAAAGTTAGTAGTAAGTTAGAATGCAATTAATATAGACAAACAACATATGAGCTAAAATAAGAAGAGAACTTAAAACCATGAAAAGAAAAACATAAAGAAAACATGTAATTTAAGCAAAAGCGCACAAATCAAAGCAACAAAAATGTTCTAGTGACAAAAGAGTTAGTAACATTGGTATAATAACATACAATAATAAGATTGAAATTATAACATAGAACAAGTTATGAGGACAATGAAGCAAATTAACTAGACAATGCGTGTCTTGTTATGGAAATCCTAGCGGATGAGTCTATGGTCACTATATGTATAGGTGGTTTTTTTAAATAAAGGTATGGATTGGTTCCTGAATCCCCTTTACTAAGTCATATCAGACTAGAAAAGACTCAATTCCTCATCTACAAGGATTATGTTAGGAAGGATTACTCGAGTTATAGCTTTTATGGTCTCATAAGGTGACTATCGCCACACTCGGACAACTCTACTTTCTACTACAAATTAGAGAGTATTGTCTCATATGACTAGTCTACCCTGGGTATTTTGCAAAATCTTGGTTGAAATGAGCTTAGGTATTGAGCTCGTTATACATGCCATAGCGTGTGTTGGAACTTCTAAAAAAAATAAAAACACAATACATCTAATCAATAAGTAAGAAAAATGCAAATAAAGAAAAAAGTAAAATCTAACCATTTTATGGCTGGACTCATCTCCAGTGGAGTCGTCAAACTGTAGCAATGTGTTTTTAGGAGTTATCACAAATCAGTTTTGCCTAAGTCAATTAAATATCTATTATGGTTTATAAGAAATTATATGATTGTTAGTCAACCTTATTCTAAAGTCTAGAAATTGGTACCATGAGAGTTTAATTCTTCTCTTCCTAAATTCTTGTTTCCTTACCTAATCATTGATAAATTAGTTTTAATGAATTTTATTTAATTATTTTAAAATTTTAATTTAATTCCAAACTTTGAATCTTACTAGATCAACCGGAAATGAAATCCTAAATGTCCTTGAAATCTCGAGATTTTACGAAAACCTTCAAGACTCTAAAGAAACATCATGTTCAAAACCGTGAGTCTTATTAGACCAATCGGAATCAAACGAATAATCTGCCTTGAGATTTTATCAAATCCACCAAGAATGAATTCTTAAAAATTTGTCAGGTATTTTACAATTGCCTAACCAATAATTTTATGTGTTATTAACCTTTAGATGTATTATGAGAATTAAAATTAAACTATTCTAAAAATAAACAAAGAAGAGACAGACCAAACTAATATCCTACATTGTACTCCTAGGCAAATTTAATAACTATGTTTAATGCAAGGCCAAACAAACAAATAAACAAATAAACCAAGAAAAACAAACAACAAAAGCTTGCTGTCAGTGAATAATTTACAAAATAAAAAATGTTAGTGATCTAGATGAACGAAATATAAAGGATCTAGGACTAACAAGAATTAAACCCAAAAACGAAGAAAGCTTGGCTGGGTCGACTGTGAGAACGGGTCGGTTCTCGGTCTGCAAAACGGGTCCTCTCGATTCGATGGCGATGAAGCAAATGGCAGCCAGGGATTTGCTCAGGAGGAAACGTGCAACGGCGGGACGGAGGGGAACAAGATTCGGGTGGGGCGTCCTTCCTCTCGATCTGCTTGGACAGCTGCGGGAAGCACCTGAGAACGGTGGCGTGGTACAAGGCGAGGTGGAGGCAATGGCGAACAGGGAAATACTGAAAAATGAATTTATATCTGTTTCATTCAAATCAAGTTTCATAAAATTTATATCTGGTAGAATATAATCTGCTAGAATATCTGTACAGGTCAACAAAAACTCTTAGTCTATTAATTCGGCCCCAGATTCTATGTGAATTTTCAATTTCACCCAAAATATTCCTAATTTGTCAATTGAGCCCAAAATTTTGTAAAATTTTTAGAATTTTCCTAGAACTTCATAGAATCGCCAGATTTACCTCAAACTCTCTAGAGTTGACATATTTGCCCCAAAGTTTCCAATTTTGCCTAGAACCTTCTAAAAACCTCCAAGTCATACCCAAACTCTCCTTTTTACCTAAACCAACCCCAAAAGACTTTTAGGACACCAAATTAGTACCTAAACTAAATTAATTCCTATTTCTACCCTAGATGGCCATCCTAAATACCTAAAAATTCATAACATGAAATGACAACATAATCTAAATTCACTTATCCTGCCAATTTCCTAAGCTATAAAATGACCAGAAAACCCATATTTTATAGAAAATGACCAAATTACCCCTAAAAAATAAAAATGCCCCTAGACTCATTTTTTCTAACCTAGAACTAAACAAAAATTTGCACCTGGACAAAACTGGTTGTTAACACTAGAAAATGAAATGTCAATGAATCCAATGTGATATAATTTTGTTCCGTATTTTTAATTTTTGCAAGGAATTTCTCATTGTGGAATCCTGTAACATTAATTTGAAGGGATGTATCAATTTGGTTTTTCTACACAAAATTTACTATTAATCTTTTTATTAGTTTTTAAATGGAACATGAAACCAGGAATCATTCTATGTGAGCTGGTTGATTGTCTTGTGGATTATTTTTTTAATCTAAATATATTAGAACAGTAGGGATGAAAAATGAATAATAAATCTGGGGTGAAGGGATTTGTTGTATGAAATTTGAAGGATTGTGGCTACAATTAGCCCGATGCTGTGGTGCTTGGGTTTGTGTAGAGTATGATGTCAATCTTCGAACCTATGCGTCACTCGTGGGTGCCTCCTGTATTACCATCACAGGACGAAGTACCAAGCTCAAATCCTTACGAGACCAGCGATAGGCTCAATTTCAATTACAAATGTTTGCAAAACTATTAAAAAGTCCCTAAGATTGAGAAAATTGCGTAAATGGTCCCTAATCTTTAGTTATTGTTTCCTTTTAGTTCATAACCTATTGAATGTTCTGTTTTGGTCCTAAACCTATTAAAATTATTTCATTTTGGTCCCTTACTAGATGAAACTCATTATCTTAGAATAATTGTCTGATAAAAAATTTTAAAATTTTAATTTAAATATTTGGTAATTGTTTTCCAGTAAATTTAAATAGTTTAATATTTTTTGACAGTAAATAGATAATTTAAATTAGTAATTTTTTTCTTTCTGAATGAAATAAGTTCAATTTATAGAGAGAAAAAAAGATAATTTGAATTTTTCATTAAGTGTAAAAAAATTATTATACATATTAAATTTATTGTAAAATAGTTACCGGATAGTTTAAATTAAAATCTAAAAATTTGTTATCATAAAAATATTTTAAGTTAACAAATTTCATCAAATTGGGACCAAAATGAAATGTTTTCAATAAATTTAGGACTAAAATGAAACATTTTAATATGTTCAGAATTAAAATAGAATATTCAATAGGTTAGGGACTACAAAAAATTAATGACTAAAGATTATTGACCATTTATAAAATTTACTCTCCTAAGATTCAGCAGAACCTACCAATCTCCCTTCCATGTTTCCAGAGTATATTATATCATCCCATAGATTTTCAAACATACATTTACTTCACTTTCGCTCAGTCAGTCTACAAATGAAAGAAAAATTAATTATTTATAAATTGATCTATAATTAAAGGCAAGACCGTAATATATATATACTTATCACAGGCTTGCAGTTAATAATATAATTCCCACGCTAGTACGTACAGGAGGTACATAATTTGGACAGGCTAGGTTAGTAATCACTCACCAGGACGTGGCCCCAAACGAAACCACACGCATATTTCCTCGCACATGATCGTGATATATTCACATATTCGATCGCCCTTTTCTCTGCTTCACCAATAAGACCATATATTTATTTGAATAAACCCTACTTAGAGAAACAAAGTAACTGAGCTTAAACGATTCACCCTTCAAAGTCTATGGCCTTTCGTCGTTGAAGTGGACTCAAGAATATTTGATTAACGATTGTGATAATTGTGAGTTATTGCAGATTATCAATTACATGAAATTCGAGTGATTCTAGGACATCATTAGTTGGTCAATAATTTGCGACGACTGATGTTTACCTCAAACCTTGAGGCTAGATTTTGGCTTTCATTAATAAATGATGCTCAATGGTAGTTATTATAAGTTTGAATTAGGAGAGAGTGGGTGAGATTTTTGTCTAGGCATTTTTAGGGAGGGGAAGGGTGGAAACAAATTAATGCGATGGGTGGAGTTGGGTAGATTTGATGGGAGAGGATGGTCCCCCAAGGGGAAGACCAAGGCCAAGGCCAAGGCTTCTCTCCCTCTCGCTCCCTCTCACTGGAATATTTCTGAGGACTGAGACGCAGACTTTCGTGCAAGTAGGGTCCCTTTCATGCTTGCCAATTTGGAATCTCCCTCCCCATTTGTGGGCCATTTCTAGTTTCTTCATTGTGCTGTCTCTAGATGTAGGACCCTCGAAATTCCCACTGCTCTCATTTCCAATTTAGTTAATTAGTGCCTATAAGTTTTTAACAATACATGGTTATTACGTTAATTTTTTTAAGTAAATGATATGAACCACATTAAAAGAGCATTTCATTATCTTCAACTAGAAATTAATTACTAATTTTCAACCAGAATTTAAAAAGTCGATGCCTAATGGTATAGGAGGAGTAAGAGTGGCAAAAGTATTTTTTCCAAAAAAATAATAATAATAAACATAGCAATGTAGTGGACCTATTGGCCAAGGAAGGAACCAACCTTGATACGGACACTTGTCTTTTGTGTTTTTGTAACTAACGCTTTATTAGCGGTTTTGTGTAGGAACCTCTTTTCTCAGGGCTGTATCTGCCCCTGAAAGTTGGATTCCACACTAACCAGGTTTGAATGTTGCACTTGCACCGTTGGGTCGGGTGCTCTCTGATCTGCTTGCTTTTGTCTCCTAATATAATGCTAGTTCACCAAAGGTAAAAAAAACATAACATAAGGATTGAAATACAAGTTCCAACGAAAAACTCATATTTGCTCTTGGCTCATTAATGGCAAATGGGATAAATTTGCCATTAAACTATAGAAGTAGAATAATTTTATTATTATTATTATTATTTTTGCAGGCAAATTTGTCATTAATGTTTTTATTGTGAGTAATTTTATCATTGGCCATTAAACAGTAGAAATATTTTGTGGCATGCCTTTTAAACTAATTTCTGAAAGTTTTCTCATTAACCCCTAACTACTTAAACCTTTTACAACACCTAAATGAGTCAAAACCCCATGTTTGACCACACACTCCCATTGTTAAGCATTCTTGTTTTCACCTTTTCCTTTGTCACTGACCAACCATCCACTACAGTTGCCATCGATGCTTTTGTTCTAGAAATGCAACATCTTTAGATTTAATCTTACATGCATAAATCAAATCCTATTTGATCAAAGTTTGGTTTAAGGAGTGTTTCCAAGAATATTGCCGAGATGTGTGGAAGAGTGGAGGTAACACCGATAGTGGAAATAGTGGAAGGTAGCAAAGGGTAAAGGAGTTTGTTAAAGCAAAGACAATGATAAAAGTGTTAGATTCACAAAATTAGGGGCTAGGGTAATAGGTAAAGGAGACTTGGAATTGACAATCACATTTCTTTTTTTCATTTTTTAACGTTTGTCACGATAAGTAATTTTAACAGCCGGTGACAGATTTGCTCCCAACATAAAACATTGATGGCGAATTCGCACATTTCAAAATGATTAATAACAAATTTACCCACAAGAGAAAGTTCAGCTACAAAATTATTTTACCCATTAAATTTTAGTAACAAATTTGCACCATTTGCCACTCATTAATTATGCCACTTCATAGGATCTTCATGAGGAAAGTATCACCAAGTTCCATTAGAACCCAACTAGACCTGCATACCTTATTAAACTTGAATAACACAGAAAGTGGTTTGCTCTAGTTCATTATGGTTGGGTCTGAATTCATTCATTTATTTTCTGTCCAAGCACATTATCCCTTTAATTGTCCTTTTCATTTTGAGGAAAATAAAAATGGCCAAAATCCATTTTACTCTCCCAGATTATAGTGACTCAAGTTTTTTAGTCCTTAAATTTTGGCGAACTGTAACTCAATCACTTAATTATAAAATGTGGAGCACTTTGCCCATTTAATCTGTTAACTTGGTTAACTCCATTAGATTTTTAATGATTTAGTGGCTTGATTGAAAAAATTTAAAGTGTTAATTGGTAAATAGCAAAAATGATGTAACTTGAAGCGCTTAATGAGGATTAAACAAAAAATTATTGAAAGTTTCAAAATTATAAATTAAAAGATAATCAAAATAAAATTATATAAAGGAGCTTGGAAAAATATTTCAAGTAAAAAAATAAATATTGGTACATTTTTTAGGGTTTAGGGTTAACTACAAAAAATAAATCAATTATAAAATTAATTTTAATTACAAATAAAATTTTCATTGAAAAAATAAATAATGATACATTTTCTCAAGCAATATAAATAATTACAAAAACATATAATCAATTGTAATTAAATAAAAAATCATAAATCAAATAATATAGTAACCTGCCATTGCTGCCCCTAGTCAACCCTTTGATGTTTAGCAAACTTGCCGCCTCAGCACCGTCACCAGCAGACAAGGAAGTCAAAGCATTGGCCACTGCAAAGTTTGAATTTGTAGTAAGGCTACAATAAAATAGCTTGAAAGCCCCTTTGTGAGTGTATGCAAAGCAGTACTATGGTCTCTTCATGCCCTCTCGATTGTACATGAAACAAATCCTTTTTGACAAATCAAATGACTCATGAGTGTACAACAAGGTCTTTGATCACATTGTATGAGCAAGGATTGGTTTCACAGTTGCCAAAGCTAGAATTAGGTCTAGGTTTTTTGGTGAAATTAGGTGAGGTTATGAGGTCTGAGACAGATCTAGGAGGAATTGGGTCCAGGTGTTTTAGTGAAATTTTAAAAACGACGGGAAATGGAACTTTGGAGGTTGTAGCGGTGTGGGAGGAGAATTGGGAGAAGTAGCAGAGCTTTATGAGGGCAATGGTGGAGTGGAAGTGCTTTTGGGAGTCAGTGCGGTGGTGCGGGAAAGAAGTATCAATGGTGGGGAAGGGGACTAGGGACCACATGATGGGCAACGGTGGCAGCGAGGTTGTAGTTGCAAGGAAGGAATTAGGGACAGGCCTTAAATTGCTAGATGTGAGAGAATATGATATAAAAGAGAGAAACTAATAAGGTTGAATAATTACAAACATAGTTTTATCTTTTCTATGGGTTAGTCAATTAATGCATTGGACAGTCAAAGGGGCCAAATGCTCAATAGTCTATAGTCAAAGGACTGAGTTGCACCACGCCAAAATTTAGGGTATCTTTTGAGCAAGTTGACAGTTTGAAAGAGTAAAATGAATTTTGGCCAATAAATGCTAACATATGTGTGTGTGTGTGTTTTAAGCATTTTTAATAAAATTAATTAAAGTGAGCATTGGATGACAGATGACACAAACAACATCAAGAAAATAAGATGAAATAAGCATTACTTGTTTGTTGCAGCAAGAGTTCCTAAAGAAGAACAAATGACAAATTAGTCACTAAAACCAAAAACATACATTTCATGAGATTAATTAGTTTTAGTTTTTAGCTAGAAAAATATAAACAATCAAATGACATGGGATAATTAATTAAGCTAATAAAGCCAAAAAACATGATTAACCAATAATCAGAAACATGAAATTAGGTTGGGATATGGGTTGATGTTTTTGTTTTAGGTTGGTAGAGGTTGGGCTAAGTTAAACGTAGAGGGTTATAGTGTTGGCTCAAGTTTCATCAAGTTTTGTATGCCTAACTTGAACCGGATCATATGCATTATTGGGGTTTATATTTTTACAACTTAAATCAACCCAAATCTGCATAAAACCCATATGACCTTTGGAGTGGATTGGTTTGGATTAGATGTTGTCATGGGTTTACTAGGTTGGATGAATACTTCTATCACTCAACTTTAATTTGGCCCATTACAAACCAATTTTATTAAGTTAATTCAATTTATGCTATTACAATTACTAAAGTGGTTTAATTATGCCAACAATGTTACAAAATTGGTCTGATAAATTAACACACTCTTTATCATAGTGTTTAAGGCATATGATGCCGTGTGCTTGTCTCCATTAAGTGTTAGACTAACTCATCTCAAGTTAATTAGCAAGTTGGCGATCAATACGGGTTAAGTCTTAGTTAAAAGACTAACTCGTTAAAGTTAGTGATATTAAACGCATCTAGAGAGAACGATTTAGTCAAGTTATAAGGGCCCCTTGTGATAAAAGTGAAGAAAAAGTGAACCTATTAATAGTAACAAAGAAATGAAACAAAATAACTATCCATTAGTGTTTGTTTTTTGTTTTTCTACTCAAAGTGTTACAAACAAAGGTTAAAAAAATATATTATTTTACTCCCTTCATCCCATGGTGGATGAAACATTCCTTTCAATATAGAGATTAATGTTTTTATAATTTATATTGCTCTTTCAATTTTTATGCCTAAAACTGAAATTAAAAAAAAAATTTGTTTTCTAGAATGAGAATTTAAATAAGGATCAGAAAAGGAAAAAAATTCCTTTTTGGGTTTGTGTATTGGGAGTTTAAATGACTAAGATAAATTAAATGTTAAAAACTCTCCAACTACGAAAATGATTCAACCTTTTTTGGACAATCTAAAAAGAAATACAGCTTATTTTTTGGAATAAAAGGAGTATACATAGCCTACTTAAAGTGGCAAATAGGAAAAAATTATTTAAATGAGGATTTAAAATCTTATCAACTACAAAAGAAAAAAGAATGCTACATTAATAAGCCAACAACACATCTTTTTTAGATAATAATCAAACAAAATATCTGTATAAATTATTATACAAAAAAATGAAATTTTTTGTATAACAATGAATAATTTATAAATTTATATTTATGATTGAGTGGAACAATAATAAACATAAGAATTTTAAATATGAAATGTGTTGTATCCTAATGGTTTGTATATCATATGTATGAAGAACTATTTCTCATGCAATTTCTATAGCTATAAGTGAAATTTAAAGGCGTGAATGAAACCATCATTCCGTAGAAAAAAAATTAGCAATCTTTATAAGACAAGGCATATTGCTCAAATAATAGAAATTAAAATATATAAAAAACTAGATAAAATATATTTATTTTACCTCATTCTTTTCAAAATTAATGGTCATTGTAATGCTGAAACTGTAAAAGTATGATATTTGTTACCATAAACAAAGAAATGCATATTTATAATCAAAGTAAATATAAAAAATTAAAATACTCATAGTGAAATTATTCAGCATATTGCACTATAATCAATCACAAGGACTTTTCCAATGTCACATTTGAATTTCTATTTCAATTTTTTCACAATCCTCCTTATAGTTTCTATAATCTTTATGTAAACCATAATTTATATATTGTATATGGTTTTTCAAAAAATTGATTAAATAGTTTGATATTGTATTGAAAGCTGCAATAAAGGTGATGTCTTAAAAGATTGCTTTTCTTCTATCTATAGGGAAAGGTTATTTCTATCAATGGGGATGGGGGTAGCTTAGGTGTTTGTGAAGTTAGGTCTATGTATAGTGGTATTGCGGGAATAAGTTTTTGTCTTGATAGTGAAGGTGTGGTCTTAAAAGGTTGTTTTTCTTAGAGGTTAAGCGATAGGGGCACTATAAACTTCTGGTTTGATCATTGGTTAGGGTCTGAGTCTCTAAGGGACAAATTTACTAGGCTTTATAGATTGTCAAACAACAAAGATGCATGTGTTTCTGAAATGGGGTATTGGGAAATAAATACTTAGGTTTAAGATTGTCAATGGTCTGGACAACTTAGGGGTCAGCTACTGTTGTGCTAGGAAATTTTCAAGCGCTGCACAATTGTTTAAGTGGTGTAACTTTGAATAGGTCATCTTTAGATAAGGCCATATAGAACATGAACAACAATTGTAGTTTCTCAACAAAATCTTTGGCAATTTTGGTAGATTCTCAACAGGTCCAAGGAACAATCTGCAACATCCAGCTCATCTAGAATTCGTGGTGTCCTTTGAAAGTAAACTTCTTTATGTGGAAAAAATTACTAGGTAGAATTCCTTGCAGAAGAAGCATGGCAAATCGATAAATTTCGCAACTTGATTTACCTTGTCCCTTTTGTAAGATGCATCAATAAGACACATATCATCTTCTCATTAATTGTAATTTCTCTACAAAAATTTAGAATGCAGTTCGCACTTGGTGAGGATTAAAACTTGTAAACTTTTCTTCCATGCATCATGCTTTTATCCACCCTCATGCAAAATCAACAACTTCAAGAACGGTGAATCAACAATGTGCTTGGCATGTCATAGCAAAGTCTATGATTTGGAGTATTTGGCATGCATATAATAGCCTGGTTTTCAATAATAGAACAGCTGATGAGCTTGATTTGCTTTCCTCCATCATGTTATTATCCTTCTTTTGGATTGTTAATATAGCTGGAAATCAACACCTTTTGTTTGAAGCTTGGTGTCTCAATCAAGGATAGTATTGTAATTTATTTCCATGTAGAGTTCAAGTTTCTTCTTGTTTGGAATCTTTGAAAATTTTACTGTATCCAACTACTTGTTGGCCAAGTAATAAAATCATTCTTTTGCTAATAAAAAAAAAGTTGCAGTAGATATTGTTGGCCAATCACACACAACATATATTTTTTCTTCTTTTTATATAAAGATGAACACTAGTTACATTTTTAGCATAAATTTTTATGTCATCCATATTGGAGACAATCTTGTGTTTATTTTTCATTTGTTAATAACATAAAAAATCATTTACAATAATAAAAGTGGAGGTGCTATGAATAAAAAAAAACTAAAAGAAATATTGTAGGTAGTAAAATATGAAGTAGTTCTTAAAAAGCCTTTTAGTATATTAAAAATGAATGTATTACATTAAAAAACATTAGAAAAAAATTACAGAAAATACACCAACAAATTTTTGTACCAGTCAATAATATGCTTTCTTTGTATTAATGGTGGTCATTTAGAGTTAGAGTTTTTCTAGAATGTGATATAGACAATTAGAAATTGGAATAATTTCCCTTAAAAATATGGCTTTCTATTTTTTGTTTTTTATGCTTTTTTTTATGATAGTTTTACTTAAAAAATTCTAATAACTAATCAATGCCAAAATCACTTCATCAACAAAATCTTCTTTACTTTTGTATGTAATGAATATAATAAAAATATTTATATTTAAATCAGGAGTTGTTTAATAATTATGAAATAAAATGATCAACAATTTTTTTTTTCTAAAAGAATAACCATTTTATAAAACTAAATCAAAGCATGCAACAGTCAGTCTGGGAATGTCCTTTCCTAAGCAACTGTGCCAGACAATCAAAAACCTTTTCTAGCTAAGATATGGGCTACTTTGTTCAAAGAACAACTTACATAAGAAAAAAAAACATGATGAAAAGAAACTACCTAATACTCTAACCTCATCAATCAATGCACTGAAATAAAATAACAATGGGGACTCCCCTCCCACTAACTCTATGGTGATAATCCTCGAATCAAACTCTATTGCTATATTTACGAGGCCAAACCTTTCACTTTCTTTCACCTTCACATGAAAGCAAATGCCTCCAAATTAGTTGGATCTCCCTCATGATATTGCATGCTGCATGAAATTGGAAAATATACATGCCCTTCTTCATCCCTGCAAATGATTCCAACACCAACTTTTCTATTCCTCCTACCTAGTACAACATCGATGATAATTGTTAGCTCGCAACCTCTAGAGGGTACCCATCTACTTGGATTCTGGCCTTCCCTTGGCGTGCACCTTGCCTTTGTTGTGGTTACAGCATCCTAGGCTATAATCCGAGTACGAAAAAAAGGTGCCATTTTAAAGTAGGACTTATTCATTACTTCATGCACCACTTTATTCCTATTGTTCCACACAAACCATCATAACACAGTAATTAGTAGCATCTTTCTCTCATTCCCATGCAAAAAATAATGAAGCCTCTTCTGCCACTAGGGTGTAGGGTTCGATAAGGTAATCTAAAGGGCTCTCCCGAGTTGCACTAAGAATAGGCATGGCAAAAAAAGATGTACTGGTGATTCTTCCTCTTCTTCACACACTAGACAAGTTGGAAGAATTCCCATTTCTCTCTACCGAAGATTAACCTAAGTTGGAAGAATCTCAACACATAATCGCCAAAAGAAGAGGTGAACCCAATAGAGGAGGGAGAAGCTCCATATTTAGGTCCAAATTTTTGACTTTAGCAGTGGGGCATAACCATATAGCTTCGTATAAGCAAGATAATATGTTGATTTAACAATAAATCTCTTGCTATCATTCATTCCCCTCGTTAAGACATCTTAATGGCATCTTGGAACAAAGGGAATTGCCATTACCATGGCCACATCCGAAGGATGCAGTAAAGCTTACACAATCTTATAGTTCTACTAACATGTTGCTTGATCAATGAGGCAACTTACTCCTCATGTTTCCATGCTAAGGACTAGAGATGCATGCATCTTAGGGCATTATCCAGGTAGATAATTATCTTCCTAAACTGAAATGTTGATGCCATTGCCCACCCTTCAAGAAGTCTCAGCCTACATAATCTTTCTTCCCTCCAGGATCCCCTTAAAGATGATGGAATGTGTGGATGGCATAGGAGCTCGAAAAAATGATGTAAGAGGGAAGTACTTTCTTTGTAAAACTTGGGACACCAATATTGCAACTTGCTTTGTAATATGACATGTTTACTTAGCCAACATCACTAAGTTAAATGTTGCTACATCCCTAAAGCCCTTTAACATGCACTAGCAACTCCATGCACGCTTAGCAATCTTTTCCTCATCGATATTGGAGGACTAGAAGAAGTGCATAGCCATAGACTAAAGCTTATCACATACCTTAATGGGTAAAAAAACATAGTTCATCAAGTGAGTTAGCATCCCATAGACTATTGCCTTGATTAACAGACATTTGCTAGCTTAGGAAAAAAAAGTTGCTTTCCATCTCAATAAACTTTTGCTTTACACATTTGATAAGCAAAACATATTGAGCCATATTCTTTCAACCCAATACCATGGAAAGGCCAAGTATTTTTCATCCCGTAAACATGCTTGTGCACCTAACATTTGTTGAATTCATTGCCTGAATGCACGATTGCAACATGGGCTAAAGAAAACATATGATTTCCTCATGTTAACCTTTTAGCCCGAGGCACGCTCATAAAGTGCTAAAACTACCATTAAGTGCCTCACATTTGTTTCCCTAGCCCTTGTAAACAAAATAGAGTTATCTGCAAACAAGAAGTGTGAGATATTTAGGCTCAATCTACTTATCGCCATATTTGAGATCCTTTGATTTACTTCTACATGGCATAGAAGAGCTTATAAACTTTTGGTGCAGAATAAATTTAAAATGGTGATATTATATTGCCTTGGCACAGGCCTTACGATGGATAGAATTTTTGAGTAAGTTGCCCATTAATTACTACCGAAAATGATGATGACTCAACGTAAGCCATTGCCAACTTAATCCATTTGCCATCAAAACCCATCCTGCTTATTACCACTTTCAAAAACCCCTACTCCATTCAATCATATGATTTATCCATATCTAGTTTGAAAGCCATAGAACCCTCGCAATTCCCATATAAACTGTTGATGTAGTGGCACATTTCAAGAACAATGAGGTCATTGTTTATCAGAAGATGTACCAAGACAGAAGCACACTGTGTATTCAAAATTATCTGAGTTAGCATCCATTTCAACCGACTAGCTAAAAATTTAGACATTAGCTTATATAGTATGTTACAAAGACTAATTAGTTGATAATTTGTCACCAACTTTGAATCCTTGATTTTTGGGATAAGCAAAATTTAAGTACAATTTAACTCCTTCATGATCACACAACTATTCAGGATTGATAACACAAAATCAACAACATCCTTACTCAAAATATTCTATTACTTCTAAAAGAATGATAGGGACAAATCATTTGGGCCCGATAATTTTGTCGGTTGCATCTGAAAAAGAGCAATTTTGATTTCTTCGAGTGTAAATGTTCTCATTTGCTCCCTGCTCATTTAGTCTGTCACCATGCACTCCATTAAAGGCTTAACTTCCTATATTGTTGAAGGCTAGCTTGATTTGAATAAAATTTTAAAAAAATTAACCACCTTCTCCTAAATAGCTTATGTCTTCACAAATTCAATGCCATCACTCCCCTGAGACTATGAATAAATTTTCATGCTTTTTTCATTAAAGTTACTTAGTAAAAAAATACTATATTTCAATCCCTCCCATAGAGCCATATTGATTTAGATTTTTGACTCCAATGACACTTTTCATATTCATAGAGCTCATTTAGCTTTTTTTACACCTTATAATGTCTCCCATTATTATCACCAGCATTTGTATCCTTTGCTAAGCATTCCAATTCCATCTTGGCATTTTTAATATCAAATGGCAGTGAATTTGTCCCATGCTTATAGCTCGTCAGACCAAAGTTGCACATTTTTAAATGACACAAGAAAGGATCTCCTTATTTTTGGACATCTTAACTCGAATAACCTCCTCATAACCCCCTTCAATCACCCATGCCACTTCGAAATGCCATACATATTTATGGAAAGATCAAGTTTGCGCAAAAGATATAACTGGAATCCATTATTATCTGAGCATGAAAACTAAAAGTAAGCAACATATGCTCGAAGGAAAAGATTTTTCCATGCCAATGTTCTCATGCCTCTATCTAGTCTTTCATGAACCCAAACTCCTCTTGAACATACATAGTGCCACGTAAACTCTTTACCATGAAAGCCCAAATCAATGAATCGCACATCTGAGAAGGCCTTTCGAAATAGTTACATCTGCCCCTCAGTCCGAGGACGACCCTCCTCCTTTTCAGATACCCATAATAATTCATTGAAAACTTCTACCCACAATAATTCACTGAAAACTTCGATAACCATCCAAGGCAAAGGAGATCAAGAATGCCATAACTAAGTCTAAGACTCATGCTAAAGGTCATGCTCAAGATGACTGTAGAAACCTGTTATACGCCAATCTATCCTCATTACCATTTTCTTAACATCAATGTGGTATTGAGAAAAAGGATAACAACTTTACTTTCCACCAAGTATGCCAAAAAAGAACATGTCCCCCCTTTTTTTCGACATAAGTAACGACGAAGTATATCTAAAAGCCTAATTTCCTCCAAACCCATTCCATTTTAGATGTTTTTTTTTTAGGTTTTCATGAGAAAAACAAAATTTGTGGTCCTATTACCAAATGCCCTGTGAAGGGCGTGAACTGTTCGGGCCAACCTAAGCCCTTTGACAATTCAAACTAATGATACAGATAGCTCTCGGCAAGGTGAGTTAGCACTCAACCTTACCTGAAAAAAAGTTTCTTCCTCTTTTTGTGTCTTCATAGCCTTCTTGCATTGACCATCTTGAATTCCCTTTCATTTTGAAGGGGTAATAACACCCAGTATCTCTTCTTCATTCATATTCAGTCTCCTGTTCATTGGGGGAGCCTCACTGGCCCATAAACATCCTCCACTTCTAGCTAAAGCCCTTGCAGACCTTATTTTCATTATTGTACGGTTTCTTTGGTTATCTAACTTAGTCTTTTGGGGTGAAGTACACACCAAATCAGGATTAAAAAGGGCAAGAGCCATAAACTTCACCAAAGATGCTTCCATTCACATAATAACTCTTATTGTCTATGGAGCAAATTGAACTACTATGTGAGAAGTAACTATAATCCTGTTCTCCACTTCCTTCCCTAGCTTAGCTAGAATGTCTATTTCTATCAGTGGTACCATTGAAGATGGTCTAAAGATAGTTGACATTTTTTCCTACTTATTTAATCCCTCAAACTCAAATGATGACCTTCCTGTGGACTCTTGTGAGGTTGAATTTGTCGTCACCCCAAAACAAGCCACTCCATGATCTTCCTTACCCATTAAAGAAGCCAAGTACTAGAGCCAATCCTTATATTCTGTGATGACACCTTCTGACACAATTGGGCTATCCATATATTTTGGTTCAAAATGATCAAGCTTCCCACATTTATAGCAAAACTCTGGGAGCTTTTTGTACTTAATGTAAAACCACTGTTGTCTACCGTTATCCTCCACCATTAATCCTATTCAAAGTGGTCAAGATATATCCATAAGAACTAAATCCTTAGAGAAGATCTTAAAATATCCAACCTAATAATAACACCAAGTTGGTTCTCTAGCAAGTCTGCTACTTCTTCCTTAAACCATGTAAAATGGGCATCTAGAATGTTCACCCAAAATGTAGTCCTATTGGATTGAAGTGAAGAGGGCCACCAAGGCCCATTCTAAAACACTACCATCTTATCCTCCATATTCTCAAAGTTGATTATAAATATATTGTCAGTTGGATTGAGGCTAGCCACCCGCAAGGTAAAAGTTTTCTGAAGCCGCTATTCATTCTTCAAAGCATTTCTTAAATGGTCTAATCTAACCACCTTGTTGGAGAGAACTTTCATTACCACTATCAAGTTAAAGAATCCCCTGCATACCTTGTTCATTAACACCATCCTACATGATATTTCTTCCTCTGCCATCTAGTTCATTGATGTGAAGCATTTGTTAAGGCTCTCCATGGTGCTGCTACTAACTACTACCATATATCAGCTAATAAGATTGCCGTAAACCCCAAAACAACAACAAGAATAAATAAACTAAGAATTGCCACTAAAGTTAAGACCAAATGAAAGACAATCGAAGATAGAGTTGGCTATGAGCAATAGTCCAAAGCCAGTAAAACATTAACTCTCACCTATAAGAGAAAAGCCTTAATAGAGTAGGGGGGAAAAGTTTTTAATCAATTTAATTTTTTCCTATAAGATAATATGTTAATTTGCTAGAAACTTTTTTTTTGAATTATGGTTATAAATGTTGAGAGAAATTGGAAAACATCTAAGAACAAAACAACTGATATGTTTCATTGATGGTAATTCTAAGGTTTCAAGTAAAAATTTGGTGTGACAATCCATTAGTCTATCAAATAACTCTACAATGAATAAATCGCCGTCAACTCCTGGTTTATTAATATATAGTACATCTGTCCCATTTTGGATGATATGTTCCTTTGTGTATCGAGATTGAGATATGTGTGATTTATGTTGTTTCTGTCACATCCCACACAGGCCCCAGCCTGTGCACTCTCAGTACCACTCACCAATTTACCTAAGATTCAATTGATTTCCTAAAACCAGGTGTTAATAACCCCCTATTGTTTAAACCTTATTTTCTTAAGCTGAGAGCTGGGATATGTCCCAGGAGGCTTATTGAGAACAGCAACCTGCAGCTTAAGTAGGCCCAACCACTAACTTGCCACACAAGGCAAGGGTATAAATCAATAACTTGCAATACAAGCAAGGCATACACTTTTATCTTTTAAGTGTCTAGGATGTGTGCTCATCAAGTGTGCTACTTTCATGAATGACAACCAAGAAGCCCACATCTTTGTAGTTTGAAAAATCAAGTTTCCATGCACATGTATGTTCAGTCAATCATAAGTACTCAAAAGACTGTTTCATGAAACTTGATCATAAGCTCATAATCTTAACATAACTTGGCACATAACATCCACCATATGTACATACAAACCATGTACAAACAAGGCTGTATATATATAAGCTCAAAATAGCCTAATGTCCAGCATCACTAACTTGGAAACAATCCAAGGATGCTATAAACCCAAAGTAGCCAAGGTTAAGTTTACAAGTCATATGCCCTAGTTTCTTAAAAGAAACCTAAGTGTACAGAACAGCAGCACACTCACAAAACCAACCCAAACATACAAACCATAACTTGGGCCAAGTCCATACATCCTTCCTGTACCTAAACCGATCCCACAACTACAAAAGCCTGCAAACTTAGAACATAAGTTTTAGCCTAAAGCCATAAGACTTGTAATGTAAGTATTCAAGCCAAGATTTAGTTGGCACATACCTCGAGCAAAAAGTGTACTAGCTAGCACACAAACTAGTAACTCAAGCAAACTACTCAAGCTGTATATCCTTTCCTGAAACAAAATGTATAGGCAGTGAGTAACAATTACTCAGTAGGGTTTCACATACGACCATATAAGGTATATTTAGTTAAGTCCAATGACTTAACCTCCACAAGCTTACTTATCCTGTAAGAAAAACGTGAAAACAAGGAAAACACAAAAAAAGAAATATACCCACACATATAATCATCATAATCCATCAATATACGGATTAGCATGCACAAACAAACAACCAAGCACACAGAACTCGCACACACACCACAAAATATATTTGGTCATATCCACTAGCATGTGTCCATGTGCACTTTGGCACTTCCACCTTCACAATTTCACTCTCATTCCACTAGAACTCCAAATTCACTAGCGAGTTGGCCTCCCTCACTAGGAATTTTAACACATGCCATTACCCTGACTGGCTAGCCAATTTACACACAACTGTATCTCCTCAATATGCCCATCTAGCAAAGCTAAGATCATATAGCATTATATAATCATCACTTAGCTGCCACAATTACTTGTTCATGGAAAAATACCAAGAAAACAAGTAAAAGTGAGAACCCTACCTCACAATCAAAGCTTGAGCTCTCGGTTGCTCGAGTAACTAAGGCCGAAGCTCAAATATATATTGCCTAACACAATAAGCCTTCAATTAACTTTCATAATCACTTATCCATGAAAAATTACCAAGAAAAACAAGTAATTATAAGCATTACCTCCTTAATCCAAACTTGATTTCTCTTTCAAGCTTCAATTTCCTCAATAGGACGGCAAGAGCTCCAACTTTACTCCCTCACGCTTTGAAACCCCTTTGTTTCTCTCGGCCAACTAGCGTGTACGAACGAAACTCTTCTCTTCTCTTTTGTTTTGTTTCTCTTCTTTCTCGGCCAGCTCGTCCTTTCGCACAAGAAGAAACGTTGAAGCTCTGTTTCGTTCCTTTACTGATTTTGTTTTTCGGCCAGCAACAAACGAAAGCCAAGTAGAAAACGGAGGCAGCCGAATTAATGCTCCTGGCACATTAATGACCAAACAGCAAACGAATACACACGTCCAGGCGGCAGCAAAGAAAACAAATGAATTCTGGCGCATTAAATGAAAGTGTACACCTATTCAACATTTTGGCTCAACGTCATCCTCGGTCCTAAAGTACTCTACATGTGACACTTTCCTCCCTTAAGTCTCCATCTGCACATTTTAGTCATTAAAATGTAAGATTATTTCGGCTCTATTCTTAACTCATGGCTCAAATTGCCAAGCTTTCATTAATATAGCCCAAAATGGTAATTAACCCATGACCAAATTAATTTGGAAGAAGCCGAAATTGTTGACCGGCCATTTTGTTTGTCAACCAAAATTGGTCTAATTCCACCTTTGTCCATGTACTTATTTGCTTGGTGCATTTCACCCTTCAAGTTCCCATAGTTTCATTTACATCATCATCCTTACTTTCAATCAAGTCCCTTATGTTTTAAATTGATGTTTCTTTTTATTCTTGGCCTAAGCCAAGTATCTAAGAGATGGTCCTAACAGTTTCTATTACCCTAGAGCTAAAATAAAAAAATTTCTTTTAAGTTTTGTATAGTGAAAATTTAAAGGAAGATTAAATGAAGAAAAAATTATTTTTTGGGTGTTTTGCAGTGTAATGAGGGTAATAAGCTACACTAGATGTTAAAAACTTTTCCAAAAAAGAAAACAATTCATTCTTTTTGGGATAACCTAAAAAGGAATGCTTGTTATCCTTTTTGGAAGAGGGGAAATATAATAAATGCCTTAACTTTTAAAAGGAAATATGTATGTACATTTGTGTTATGTACGTATGTATGAAATTTTGTAACAAAACTCAATCCATTTACCTTGCTCTGCTAGGGTTTTCTCCTCAAATTGAGGTTCTGTATGACTAAGTTTCTTCTAGCTTAAGGATTGTGGTTTCTTTAGGGTTTTTGTTGGTTTTTTTGTTGATTAACTTGGGGTTACACCGTGGTTGGTGTTTTGCTTTTACTATGCATATGGATAACTAGCAGTTCATTAATGGATTCATTGACGTCATAGGAAGGGATGACTTGTAGGCTTTTTCTGATGGATGAATCATGTGGAGGCTTTTTCAATCCGATGGTTACACTTAATGTGCTATTAAACAAACTAGTTAGGGTAAAAACACTTTTGTGATTCTTTGTGCAAAGGCTGGCGCTACCAGATTCACTTCACCCTATGTACTGCTTACTGAACCTAAATCTGAATATTTTCATTGCAAATTTTAAAAGAGATGAGGATCATATGGTAGTGTTTTGAAATGGTTCATGGTCCTTCAATAACAGATTGATTGTCATGTAGAATGTAATGAAAGGAATTATCCTTCTTCTTTATAATTCAACAGGGCAGCCTTCTGGCTCTACATCGTCAGGGTGCCATTTGAATGGTTTAAGGCAGCGGTGGCAAAAATTTGAGGGAATAGCCTCGATATTGTAGCAACGATGGATTGTTTTAGTTCATCTCTTCGAAAACGTATTTAATGGGCATATCAAAACCAATCCGAAAAAGAATGATGAAAGAAAATAATAGTACTATCTAAAGTATGAAAGGCTTCCCAATTTTTGCTACTTGTGTGGAAATTTTGATCATGTTGAATGGAAGTACCTGGAATGCCCAGCAAGTTTGGATGGCTGCATGAAGCAACATGGGGACTGGGTTAGACAAGGACCCAATTTGCGAACATTGGGTGGATCGTTGAATGTAAACCAGACATGAGCCTTTGAGGGACGGTTATAAGAGTCAACTGAGCATACTTCAGTTATAAAATAGGTAACAACATGGACGCGGAAGATAGTAGTTGATCATCTCCTTACTAAGTATGCTATGAAGGAGGGTGTAAATCCAAAGGACCAAGGAGCAGTGAAGCTTGCATAGAATAGTGGAAACAAGCTAGTTAAGAAAGGGAAGGAATTGATGGTCAGTAAAGGTGGTAAGTTCAGGGGTACTCAAGTAGCAACGAGAGGTAATATGAGGGTTTATTCACAAACTAGAAGCTGAAACCTGAAGTAAGCAATGCATTCGAAGACAGCCGAAGAAAGGCAAGCTAGTACGAAGGTTGGGGTAGAGCCAATGATGCATGGGGGCCCTTCCCCTCCTCTAAACATGACTTCCTCGAAACATAAAGTGGAGGATGCAAACTTGGGTAATGTAAAAGTCGTGAAGCCACAAAAAAGTTATGGCATTCTATTTTAAGCAGAGTTGAGCTTTAACTCACCTTGCCCCTAAAAATGAGCATTATGAGTCCAAGTGTCAAAGGCTTAGGTCCAGCCAAACAGTTCATGCACTGTGTAGAGCAATGACTAGAAAGACCCTAGATGTTGTTTTATTTCTAGAGACCTGGAGAACATCATTTGAGTTTGAATAGGTCAGACACATGCTTGGCATTTAGTTTTGTTTTGCTATTTCATGTAAACGTCAGTGTCGAGGTTTTGCTCTGTAAGGTTTCGGGAGCCAAAGGAGCGTAGTGGAATATAATCAAAACCCTCCAAGATCTAAGTGAAACAGAGTAAATCGGGTGTTCAAAAATTTTCTGCCTAATTAGTTGAGATCTTTTATCCAACTATTACATGAAATATAAGTTGAAACGGGATGCGTTCTTCTTGCACCTGCAGTGCTAGCTTGTGTCTCCCAAGGAATGATAAAAGAAGAGTGCAGTTAGAACTTTTTATAATTTTTCTGATTTCATCCTTAGGGAGGCTAGGGCAAGAGTTGTGAAAATTCTTACTATATGATATATATATAGTGAGCTTTAACTCCCAATCCTAATGGGTTTTAAAACCCTAATCCAATTAGGTATAATTTCGGGCTTCATAATGGCTCAATATTTGGGCCAATTATTAATCCGAAATTATCATAAAACCTAAACCCAAACTATTTATCCCATGCACTTAAATAATTAAATTGGCTCTATGTGTACGACCCAATGGGCTCTTACCACATTGGCAATGATCATAAATCACATTTATGAACATAAACAATGAACGATATCTAACAACACATCATTGCTACCCAAGTGATAGGATAGTCAGTAATTCGACTAAACCACTATGATCATTATCTGTATATGCCATTGTCTCTTTTTCCAAGATATCAAAACCAAGCATGAGATATGAAATGGGTCATTCTCTTATAGTCCAATCTATGGTTTCTTGATTCTCAAGTAGACTAACTTAAACTGATGATATTGATATCATATATCAATTCATCCGAGTATGGCCATGCATTTTCTTAGTCTTACTCTATTAAGGGGCTCAAAGATATCACTCTTGTTACATAGAAGGGACGAATCTCATCTTGATCATACAAAATCATTTGCATGATATGTGACATACCCAATGACCACCTTTATGTTCACTCAGTTATAAGCAACAAAAGGAAATATTAAAGTACGTGACTCACATGTAAAGAACCTTGATGATTTTAGGTCAAAGGACTATATATACTATGATCACTATGAGAATCAATTATGACACTAATATAACGATCCATGTAGCGTTCTCATGGTGGATAGGTCCAGTACACAAGTTCTCCAATTTGTACCCATATGTAGACTATATATATCATATTAGTTTCCACATATGTTAGTCTTTATGTATTATTGTAACTCACTCCACAATAATACTAGACCAGAAACGTTTAAGAATACTATTATTCAAGGGTTATAACTATATTTAATTACATTACACAGAAACAAAAAATAAACACAATTATTGGAATGATGCCTCAATAAAATATCTTGACTCAATGTGCAAAATACAATCATATCATGATTGGCTTTTGGGTACAATACTAACATGCTCTTTGTTAGAGACTTGCTTGGGAGGTGAAGTTTTTTTCCTTTTCCCAATACCTTGTAGATGTGCAAATTAAAGCATTTGATCTAGTATGGCAATCAATAGGCTTCTATGGGCGTCTTGAGAAGGAATTAAGGCATGAATCTTGGTCTTTACTCCATAATCTTGCTGGGCAAGCTAACCTATTTTGGTTTGTGCTGGGTGACTTTAATAAGTTGCTTTGGTCTTTGGAAACAAAAGGGGCCCGCCCTTGTGCACAAAATCAAATGAAGACTTTCAGGGATGTAGTAAATGACGCAAGCTTGGTGGACCTTGGCTACCATGGATCTGACTTAACATGGCGGCATGTGAGCATTAAAGGGGTGTTAGTTCATGTGGTTGAATGAGCTGGAGTGCAAAACAATAATAAAAAAAAAATCAACACAGCTATGAGTTTGTTTTTTGAAAAATTTGATGGTTGTAAGGGTGGGCTAGAGTTATGGTCTTTAATGGCCGATTCTTTGGCAGATCAGATCAAGCATGTTGAGAAAAGGTTAAAGATGGCGACGCTGTAATGGCCTTCTCATGACTCAATTAAAGTGAGACAGAAACTGGAGGAAGAATTAAGTTTTCTGTACATAAAGGAAGAACAACTTTGGAATCAAAGGGCTAAAGTTACTTGGTTGAAAGGAAAAGATCATAAAACAAACTTTATTCACTAAGTTGCAATCGGCAGAAAGCAAAGAAACAACATTCACTCACTTATAGGGGAGGGTGGTGTTACCCTTAAGAAATATGATGAATTACAAGACGAAATTATGCATTATTTTAGGGTGCGTTTCCAATATTCATTATTGTCGGGCTTGAAAAAGGTGGTCCCTTTTGTTAAACATCGAGTATCGAATGAGATGAATATAGCTTTATTGTCACCGTTTAGGTTTGTATTATTTCAGATGTTCCTGACCAAATCAAAAAGCCTGGATGACTTTCCTTTGATATTTTTTTGTTCAGAAGCATTGGCATATTTTGTGTAAGGAGATTTCAAAGTTCATTATTTCTATTCTGAATAGCGAAGTTATTCTAGCCGAGCTGAAACACACTCATATTACCCTCATTCCAAAGATACATAACCCGAAGGGTGTAATAGATCTCAGACCCATCAGCCTTTATAATGTGGTTTATGAGCTAGTGTCTAAGGCTTTCATCAATCAAATGAAACTAATGATTTTTAAACTAATTTCAGCTCACTAGAATGCCTTCGTACTAAGGCAATTGCTGACGAATAATGCATTAGTAGCACTAGAGACTTGCCATCTTATTAATGGGTTATACCGAAAAGGAGATGGTGTTGTAGCCATAAAGCTTGATATGTCAAAAGCCTACGATACGGTATAATAGGATTTTTTACGAGCAGTGATGTTGCGTCTAGGCTTTGATTTGAGGTTGATCCAAGTAGTGATGTTGCATCTAAGGTTAGTCATGGCCTTTTTTTTAGCATTGGTTAATGGTAATCATACTCTGAGTTTTCAGCCACCTCATGGGCTTCGAGAGGGGAATCCCCTTTCCCCTTTCATTTCATTTTTCCTTTTTTATGCGAAAGGTTTGTCCACTTTACTTCGCCATGTAGAGGAGATCAGGCCCATTCAAGGAATTGTGATCAATTGGTATAGCCCTTTGATTTCTCATTTATTGTTCGTTGATGATAACATATTGCTTTTCAAGGCTAATGTGTAGCACGTGTTGGCTTTATTAAAGCTCAATGGAAATGCTTCGGGACAAATGATGAATATAAAGAAATCATCACTTTTCTTTAGCCCAAATTGCAGTCTATCCATTTAAAGGAATATCTTGGGTTTAATGGGTATGAGTTCATGTTTGGTGGCAAACAAATATTTAAGCTTCCCATGAATTTTGGGGAGGAAGAAAACTACACAATTTAGTCTTCTACTTGAGAGCGTCAAACAACAGTTGGCAAAATGGAAAACCTCCCTCCTATCATAAGTAGGGCACTCAATCCTGATTAAGGCCATGGTTCAGGCAATGCCGACACATCTCATAAATTGCATGTTACTTTTCACTGAGGTTACGGATGATCAACGCTCCATGGCTATACAATTTTTCTAGTGATTTGAAAATAGAGGAAAAGAAAATGGCTTGGTGTAGCTGGGATCCTTTATGCTAATCTAAAAGCTTTGGTAGCCTAGGTTTTCATGATGTTGGAGCTTTTAACCATTCTCTTTGGATGAAACAAGTGTGGCGTTTAGCTCATAATCTGGAAGGACTAGTTTCACAGATTTTGAAGGGGAAATATTTTCCTTAGTCATCTTTCACTCGCTTGGAGGCTCTAAAGCATTATTTGGTTATTTATAAAGGAATTTTGGTGAGATAGGCAATCCTTATGAAATGAGCTTTTTGGCAAATAGGCAATAGGATGAACTTAAATATTTGGATAGATAACTGGATCCCTAGGATAAATCTTAAACCGATTATGCAACCAGTGCCATAGACTGAATGCTAGAAAATGGGCCATTTGATAGACCATCAGGTTCATCAATAGAATAATGCTCTGATTGATGCCTTTCTACACCCTGCTGATGCTCGGTTAATCAAACAACTTCCCTTCTCATTGCTAGGAGGATATTCTTACATGGGGAATAAATGACAATGGTCGGTTCTTGGTTGAGTCCACTTACTACCTGGCAATGGTTATTCTTTATGGTTGGGATCTTACCACCAAGTTAGATTTTTGGACCTAGTTTTGGAGCATCTATCTTCTCCCTCTAATTCAATTATTCATGTGGTGACTACTTTCCGAAATGTTGCCAACTCGCAATAACTTGAATCGCCATGGTTTGGATGCTCCCATGGTGTACCCAGTGTACGAAGAGTGATCAGAGTCTTCAACCTATTTGTTATTTGAATGTCTATTCTCAGAGTGGGTTGGAAGATTATTGAATCTCAACATCCCAAATGTTCAAGATCCGTGACAGGAAGACTAAGATCCTTTATTGAGCAAGATGAACGCCTTTTCCTGCAAGTAGCGGCTTTTTTCATGGTTTATGTGGTTAAACTGTAATAAAGTCGTTCATGAGAGGCTATGCCAAGTGCTAGAAAATGTGGCGAAGGCGATAAAGTGTTAGCTTCATAGTTTGCTACACCAAGCGGACAACATAAACTAGCGAGTAGGATCATCATTACAAGTAAGACAAGTTGGATATCGTCGGTAGGGGACTCTTGAAAGATTAATGTTGACACGGCACTTGACATAGGGAACTAAAGAGCTTGTGTAGGGCTTTGTTGTAGGTCTACTATTGGGGAAGTAAAGTTCTCTATTCAATGCTACTTTGAGTATACTGGGAAAGATGCATTGTACGTGGAAGCAATAGCTATTTTATGGGGACCACAAGAAGCTTAGCGCCATGATCTTTCAATGGTTGTCCTCGAGTCGAATTTTTCTATTCTGATATCTGAGCTTAACCATGGGGTAGTTCCTTCTTTGTTTTATTTTAGGTTTTTGGTTGATGAGTCTAGGATACTAGATAGTTTTTTTTTAGTTGTGTCCCTTTTCTTTTATTAGGCATTCAACGAATATGGTTGCACATGTTTTGACTAGGCATGGCTTTGTTCGCTTGGCAGGTCCTCAATAGAGAGACCTTTTCTAATTTGGTTGCCTTTGATTCTTAATAAATGAAATTTTCCAGTTTTCCATAAAAAAAATATGCATATGTATATGTGTGTATATGTATTTGTTTATTTGTATCAATGCCAAAGTAGTATATACATATTTAAAATGCATGTGGGGTGGGTTATAAGGTGGGTTATGAGGTGAGTTTGGGGAGGTAAACACCTTATTTCATATCCGTCTCAAACTGGACGGGTAATATTATCAAAAAAAAAAAAAAAGGGAAACCCTAACCCACAAATTACACAAACCCCGATCATGATGCACAAGGTTGAGAACTAGTCTAGAGGTTTGAAATTGATGCCCTAAATTTGACCTCTACCTTCTACCTTTTGTCCTTTTTTCCCTTTGAACTAAAAGTGCCGTAGATGAGTAATTTACCAAGTTTCAATAAATAAATCCAAATGTAACAAACAATGCATATTGTTTCGACAATTAAGGTTAATAGACGAACTTCATCTCCTTTGCCGTAAAAAAATGATAGCAAACTTTCTCTTATTTTTTTGGGAAAAAAAATTGGAGGGCTGGAGCGAAAAGTTCAACGCCGAAAAGAAGATAAAAAATAAAGAAGTAAAAAGAAATGGAGCTGCAGCTCGCCGTGCTCGCCTCCTAAATAACACTAAAGTACATGAAAAAATGTTACCTTTACTTAAAATAATTTATTTTTATTTTTATATTCTTTTGAAATCAATTTCATTTTAAATTTAATATTATATAGATATAATAATCCATTTAAAAGTAAATTTTTATAATATTATTAATTTTTTAAATAAAATTTTCTCTTTATTGCATAGAACTAGAAAAATTTATAAAAAATTTGTAAGATTATAGGAATTGTATTTTCAATGGATTATTATACCTATAGAATATTCTATTTTAAATAAATTAGTTCTACGTAAAAATGATGTCAAAATAAAAAATAAATTATTTTATATTAAATTAACTTAAATAAAAATGAATTGTCTTTAAAGAAATATTTTATTTTTCCGGACTTATTTCTCCTACTTTTTTTGACATACGACAATGAGCAAGAGTTTGAGGGTATTATAGGGGATTTGATGATTTTATGCTTCAATAAATATAATATAGTTTTTTTCAGACAAAAATACTCCAATTAATAATATATGTGGTTATAATACTAAACGTATATATGCATGATTCTGGGGTAGGATTATGTATCCAGTTGTTAAGCGCTAGCTAATATGGCCCTGGATTAAGCTAAAAATAGTTGAGTCGGTACATTATTCAACTACTTAGCAATATTGAGTGGGGAGATTTGCATCAGTAGTGAGTTGCTGGCTAATATGTCTTAATTAGAAATCACATAATGATGTCCCATCCAAACCAATTTAATTAGACAATTAGACACTACATCGATTTGCGCCTTTCGGATTAGGACGTGCGCCGTTTGGCATAGTAAATCATTTTTCAAATTATACATTCATTTGGGAAAGGTTGGGGAGAAGTTAATGTAAACTTTGAACTTCGTGCACTATCTTTAAAATCGGCGAAAAATCCACCAACAACTCACTAATAATGTTTCCCCTTTTTTTTTTCCCGATTTGGGCATGGATTGCTTTTTTTCCTGGTTGAATAAACTATTGATAATGTTTTGAAATAACACCCAAATAAATGAATCATGTATCACGGAAGGAAAAGGAAAGGTCAATAAAGCCACTTAAATATTCCAGCACCATAAAATGACACAACTTAGCATAAGCTTGTCCAAATCTTAATTAAAATATTAGAATCTTACGATTTTATGACCCATAATATGGAAAATGATTTGATTCGACATAAAATCTTAGTTTAAGTAGAATATTGTAAATCCCAATTCAACTCAAAAAATCTTTAAAATCTTAAGGATTTTAGGATTTCACATTGTTTGTTGAAAAAATAGACTTTATGTTTAACTGAACTTATTAAGTTTAGATCAAGTTAAACATTTAATAGTCAATTATTGCAAAATAAATAGAAGTGATAAATTTAAATTATTACTCTGAACATTTACTACTGAACTCCAAAACCATATGTTTGTATATATACTTTTGTGCAATTGATGCTATATATATCTTTATGTGTTATACTTTATATATGTTTCTATAGAGTATTTAATTATGTTTATAAGTGATTATTGACAAGAAATAACTTGCAATGATTGTATATAAAATTCCTATTCATATTCACAAATGTAGTACCATTTCACTTTTTAATTATATTTATTTCAAACTCTTTCTATTACCATATGAACTTTGGGTTTCAAACTTATTCTTATATGTCATTATATAGTTGTCACTTACCAATTTGGTTAAAAATTTTAAATTTATATGTGGTTTAATAATCATTACTATTAGATAAAATAAATGAATTTGCTAGGTTTTAGGGTTTCTGACATGGTTATATCTTTTCTATATTTTTTTTAAAAAGTTTTGTTAAAATCTTACAATGCAATTTGATTTTATGATTTACGATTCATGAAAAATGAGAATCACTTTTAGGTAAAATCTCAATCTTGATAACTTTAATTTAGCATATACAACATTCTACCACATTGATCTACCTAATTGATTTAGGAGATGTTAACAAGCAATTCGTTTGGACTTAAAAATGGCTGAAGCATTTGGTCTTTTTCCTACTGTTGAAATGTGGGGTATCATTTCCTGCGGTAGAAACCTAAGAGTTGATGAAAATTATAGTAGATGCCATTAGTAAAAAATTTCAACTCACTTATCTCTCTTCTTCATGTGCAAATGTGCTCGGCTTGTCGGAGGCTTTTCTCTCTCCTCTACCTTTCAATCTTGGTTTGTAAAGGCCATAAAAAAATTCTAGTAGTTCATTTGCCTCAATCCGTTCGCTGTCCACGAGTTTAGCCATGTTCAAGATGAAGGGACCCTACAGCCACCTGTTGTCGCTAAGTCCTACCAACCGGATCAGCCAGTCTTTTGTTTTGCCTGCACCATTTCACAACTAGGTGAGTTTATCGTGCTTCAAAATTCTGTTTGGGGCGTGTTCTCTTTCATAATACAGCTCAATGCTAGATTTCCTTCTCGATTAGGATGTAGAATGTCATATTTGTGTTGCCCAATAAGAGTTGCGCTTAAGTACTGAGTATGGAACTTCTATATAATGCATAGATTTGTCACACACCCAATAGGTTTTGTAATATCTACATGAAGACCAGTAGGAGTCGGCGACTAATCACTCATAATTTTGTTGTCTATGAAACATTTTGAATTTGTTTAGTTAGTTCCCACCTATCTATGTTTATTAATAGTGAATGCATCAACAACTTCGTACATGTTTGGGTGGACCTATTATTGTTTTTGGGTTAGTATCATTGCCAATCTTGCGATCTATAGATGGGTGTAGGTTTTCCTTATTTCGCATCTAGCTTCCCAGTTTTGTTTGTAAGATTCTCGCTACTAGTTCTGTCATTTGGCTATAGTAAATATCGTTTCAAGACTCTTATTCACGTTTTGCTACCTACTGAATAGTTGTTTTTTCTTTGTTCACTGGTTTCTCTCGGTCAAGTTCCCCTACTCTTTTTGTTTATCTATTGTATTGTGCATGAATGGTCATAAATTAGTGAAGTGGTATTGATTATTATGATGTTGGGTAACCGATTGATTATTGGTGATTTTAGAATTGTTGCTTGTATTTGTCTATGATATGGTATTTCTGTAGTGTTTAATATTTTTTAGACGGCCCACCGAAGCTTGGATACTTCATTCGATTGTGTTCCCGAGGGTATGTCTCCCTCAAAGATGCCCCATCGTGCTAATTGGGACAATCGATCCATCTGGCAATCTTGTTTGATTACTGTGTATGTGATTTGAAAAGGGTTTGTTGATGGCCATATTCCCACAAAATTAGGTTGGAAAAAAGTCATGATGAAATTGAATGAGGTCACTAGGCTGCGTTGGACTAAGAAATAGCTCTCCAACAAGTGGCAACAGTTTTGTAGGCACCACTGCATTTGGAAATTTACCATCAAGTCAGCGACGGGGTATTGGATAGGATATTGTTACCGATACGTTTACGATGGATCCAGATTGGTGGGAGACTGGAATTTTGGTAATGTGGCCATGCACTGTCTATCCTACACTCTATATTTCAATGCAGTTACTATTCAGACACCTAGTTATGGCTACTGGTTTCTGTATCTATATATCTATTTAAGTATGTGAACTTACTCTTTCTTAATACATACAGCGACATCCGGAGTTGAAGATGTTATGGGAGGTATCCATACTTTCTTAGGATGACCTCCACACCATGTTTGGTGATTGTCGTGACTACTCGGATCATGGCCTTTCTTCACAACCTCCTTTGGCTAGCCATTCTTGTCAATCTGTCCTACATAGTCCTTCCGACAATTGGTTACCGATATTCGCACATATTGGTCCATCCCCTTAGGCAGTACATGCAGCGCGGCGTGCAGCACAACACATTCAGGATTCCCCTAGTCACATTAGAGGTGCACAGACTACACCACCTACCCCAGGCCATATTGATCCTAAGGTTTTTCTAGTTGAACAAAACACTTTGTTGCCATCGAGGATTCCTTCAACAATGGCTTGATATGCACTGAACGGGGCAAGTGGCTTCAGTGGCAGTAAGTGGCGGAAGTCAAGTAGTGGGGCAGCTGTTGTCAATCCTTAAGTAGAACAAAGTAGAGATGGATGAGGCGTTAGCCACTTCTGCTGCTCGACAAAAGGACAGTAGTACTGCAGCTATGATGCAAATGATTCGGCAGCTTCCCGGGTTTGAGGAGGCTAGCTTAAATTGGCTTACTGCAGTTATTTGATAAGGCAAACTAAATGGCTACGTGAAAATCTTGTTTATGGATGCACCACTTCAGAGACACATGTACACATGCTTTGGATGCACATAGATCGTGCTTGGAAAACTGGGTTCGTAAATAGACCGTGATATCGCCTTGCTGAAAGAAAGGTTCTTGGTTTTTTGATCCAGTGGCATTGAACTGATGGTTGTTTGATTGTTAGATGTTTAAGTCAGCTGTGTTTTATGTTTGTTTGATGGTTTGACACTTTCAGCCATGTTTTATGTTTAATTGCTAGATGGTTCTTTCATGTGTTTACTAGATGACCATATGTTATTCATTTTATGCTTATGTGTGCTTGGCACAATGGTTATTTTGATTGAACATTAGAAATAGATCTGAAGTTGACTAGTGATGTTATGTTATGTCATGAATTATTTCATTTGGTAGTGGTTGGATGTTGCAGATGGATGATGACTTATCTCAACTTGTTGGTGAGGATTTCCCTTGGGTTGATCTCCCTTCGATTTTTGTGAGTTCGCTCCCTTGTAATTTTAGACTTGTCGATAATGAATTTCTCCTCCATGAAAGGCGTTGTCACCATTTCATAATGATGACTGTAGCAATTGCATTATTATTTGGATGGCTATCGTTGGTGGAGGTCCTATGGCCAATTAGGCAGCAACCCATCTAGACAGGTACCCAATACTTATATCATGTTATGTCCAACCCTAATGAGTTTAGATGTCGATTTTGCTTGTTCATGGAATCCTTTTGGTGCTTATTGAATGACCTGAAAAACTATCATGGACTTCGTGGCTCATCACAAATCGCTGTGTATGAGGGTTTGGCCATGTTTTCTACCATTTGTGCGCGTGGCTTCAAATATGAAGATGTCCGCCAAGTTTTCGAACAATCTATTGACACTATTTCCTGATGGTTTTAACGTGTTATGGTAGCTATTCTTTCCATGGGTGAGGTAATTATTGCCCCAATTGATCTGACTTACTCAACTTTGGACCCATAAGTAGTAAAAAAAGTGGGATGTGCATTCCATAAAGCAATTGGGGCGATTGATGGAATACATGTTTTTAGAATATATGGTTGAGCTGATCAACAAGCATACCGTGGTCGTTTCGGCCATTCTAGTCAGAATGTTCTAGTTGCATGTAACTTTAACATGTTCACACACATTAACACTAAGACGCCTGGTGTGGTACTCGAAAACCAAATGTAAGGGATGCACGAAACATACTTGGTTCTCAGTTTCCAAACCCGCCTGATGGAATGTATAATACACAAAAATCAAATGTGAAATATAACCATTACTATGTTTGTGCATTTTTTTTAACAAGGTCATGTATATGTCCAATATACTATTATCTAGTTGATTTCGGGTATGCAAATATGGAAGGATTTTTAGCTCTATAACGTGGTATCAATTATCATCAAAATGATTTTGGAAGGAAACATCTAGAAAGAACCAGAGAATAGTTCAATTATGCGTACGCGTGTATGGTGAATGTTGTTGAATGGATCATAGGAAACGTTAAGATGAGTGGTCGATTTTGTGTGGGATGAATCGATTTGACCCCCAGATTAAAAAAAGAATGGTAATTACAAGTTGCGCATGGTATAATTATATTCGTACTCATGACATCTATGACCCAGACATTAGGGCCGTACAGCTCAGACCATACACCGGACTTTCAACTAACCTACTTGTAGAGTTGTTGGACGAACATGCGGTATAAGAGGAGACACGAACCATGACCCAAACACGTGATTGGATAACAACTTCTGTAACATCATTCTTCCAACATAAACACTGTGGAGTAGGGAGCCGCACTCTTAACCAAGGTCAATTACTCTAACCAAGGATATCCCACCATCTAGAATAGACGAGAGGGGTTAGAAAATATTTTTGTCCTCTTGTTTCCATGACAGCTATCACTTATATGCCTAATAATTTTGTTGTCCATGTCAAATATTTTTCAAATGTTTTGTTGTTAGTGTGAAATATTTTCAAATATTTTGTTGTTTCCACGAGATTGTAATATTTTTGTTGTCACTGTCAGTGCAAGCTGAAATAATAATATTTTCAAATATTTTGGAGATATATATGTTCAAATATTTTGTTGGTGAAATATTTTGATGACATATTGTGAAATATATATTAAAATAATGCATTAAATTATATTGAATGATATATTAAAATAATCATCAAATTATATTAAATTATATTAATATATTAAAATTATATCTTGTTTATGTAATATATATTTTGAAATATGTTGAAATATTTCTCTTGGTGAAATACTTTACTGATGTGCTCTGCCCACCTGCTGTTCTTATGCCCCAAATCAGTAGCAGCAATAACCCTAGATGCTGAACAAATTCTGAGAATGAGAGATTTGATTGGTCAGAATGGGATTTGACATGTGAGAGAAACCAGGGAAGGCAAATTTCACGTGTTTGATAATTCATCGAGTTTGAGTTGGATTAACCAATGGCAATTTTTATAATTCATGCAAACTTTTCATGGCATTGGTCCAGTAAGTGGGACCGCAACAGCAGCAGTAGGAAAAAGACAACTTATTTAACATGTCTTAATTCCAAACGAATTGGTCGTAAAATTAGCCACTTCTTAAGCTATTAGTTGCCTAATAATCAAATAGCTTCCAAAACCCATGGCACTGGAATCAACCTATGGTTCAATTTGATTGCATTGAAAATCTTTTTTTTTATTTATAACATTAGGGGTTTATTTTGCCAAAAAAAAGACTAACCAACAAACAAGGGTAAAATGAAAATAGTAGTAGGTTTTTCATGGTTTTTCCCTAAAACTTTTTTACAAGTAAATCAAAGTTAGAGCGTTATAATGTTATTATATATAAACTATAGCTATATATATATATTGTGAAGGGAAAGTTACAAAAACCCCTTTAACATTTGGCCTAATCTACACTTATCCCCTTCTATTTTAGAAAACTTACATTTTGCCCCCCAAAATAGTCAAATCAATCAAATTTGCTGCCATGTAAGTGGTTCAAATGCCATGATTGCCCAATAAGATTTGTAAATTATACAAATCAAGCACAATGTTCATTTCATGCTAACTCAATCCATTTTCTCTAAATATATAATATATATTATTTATTTATATTTATTCTCTATATATCCATCCTCTAAATATATATTATATATAATATAATTTCATGCTAACAATATATATTCTTAAATAATTTCTTTCTTTATAAATTTACCAATAATTTCTATATCTATAATATATGTTCATATTTAGAAACTAGTAGTTTATGTTTGTGATTGACATTAATATTTACTCATTTAAAATTTTATTAATTATTCAATTAGTTCAAATATAGAAGTATCATCTTTTAGAAAAAATATATTTTATCTAATTCATTTTATTTTTAAAAATACTTTTCACCACATGAAAGAAATATAAACATTGTACAATTTTTTCGGAACACATAATATAAATAATATATTAATTTAAGCACATTATTAGTTGTGTAACATTATATCATTTATTAAGTACATTTTTTAGAAAATGGTAATTAATTTTTTGTAAATTTTTTTTATCCTACCCAATGAAAAAATTTATAAGTGATAATTATTTTTTTACAAAAAAAAATTAAAATTAAAAAATTCATAAAATATATTATTTCAACAAATGTGAAATTTAATTGTGCATTCAACAAATGTATTACACATTTACTATTTTTTAATTACCATTTAGCTATATATTTAATACGTTTAAGGCTTTTGTTTCCTGTAGAAGACCTCAAGCAAGTATCTAGTTCAAGCCATAAATTAATTATCAGAAAGTCATCATCAGCCTTCTAGGTATAAAATAAAATTGGAATGTTGAGTGGAAATTTATGGTGGATACAATTGATGGGGTAAGGTGGAAAAGAAAGGCAAAACTAAGATTACCAATATTTATAGGATACAATTGGTGGAGCAAGGGAAAAATGGATCTGAAACCAAAATTGACACATTTTCAAGAAAAAAAAGTCTAGAAATTTTCAAGAGAAGGGAAAAAAAGAAAAATAAATATCCACCATGAATTTCCACCTAATATTCCAATTATATGCTTAGAAGGCTGATAATGGCTTCCCTGATGATCTAATTTATGGCTTGAACTGAAAATTTACTTGAGGTTTTCCACGAGGAACAGAAGTCTTGAACTTATTGAATATACAACTAAATGGTAACTAAAAAAAATAATGTGTAATACATTTATTGAATGTACAAATAAATTTCACATTTATTAAAGTATTATATTTTATGAATTTTTCAAGTTTTAAATTTTTTGTAAAAAAAAAGTATAACTTATTAATTTTTTCATTGGATAGGCTAGAAATTAAGTTACAAAACATTAGTTACCATTTGGCTAAAAAATATACTTAATTAATGATATGATGATACATAATTAATAATGTGCTTCATTAATATATTATTTACATTTTTCATTAATAAAAAATTGTAGAATGTGTAGATTTCTTTTATATGGTCAAAATTAATTTTCAAAATAAAATGAGATTATCTAAAATATATTTATAAAGGAAGATGATACTTCTCCATTTGAACTAATTAAAAAATTAATAAACTGTTAAACAAGTAAATATTAATATTAATCACAATTAACTATTGATTTATAAATATGGAAATATATTATACATCTAGAAATTGTTAGTAAACGTACAAAGATATAAATTATTTAGAAATATAAAATTTATTAAAAATATATTATATATTTAGAAAAAATGGATTGAATATTGTATGAAATGAATATTGTGGTTGAGTTGCATAATTTGTTAATCTTATTGAGCAATCATTGCATTTAACTCACTTACATAATAGTGAACTTAAAATAGAGGAGAGTAAATATAGATTGGTCAAACGTCAGGTGAGTTTTTATAACTTTCCTATTGTAAAATATAACTTGTAAAATATAACAAGCAAAACTGAGGGGTAAAGTAGGAAAGGGCAAAGAAATGAGACAAGTGGGATGGAGAAGATCTCATGCAATATATATATATTGCATTTGCTTGCTTTGGTTAATGGGGTCTAGGGATTCTCTCTAATCGATCTACAAACAAGAGAATGTAACGCAGTGTCGAGTAGAGTGTGCGTCTGTTGCTGTTTCTCTTTCTCGAAGCTCTCAAAGATTCATCTGTTCCGCCACTTTATCTCCCTGTCATCTTCTTGGATTTTGAATCCCAATTCCCATTCCTTTTCATTGTTTTTTCTTTTCTTGTAGTACTGTCTCTCTCTCTCTCTCTCTCTCTCTCTCTCTCTCTCTCTCTCGCTGTTTATATATATATATATATATATTCCTGGCTAGTCTTTCGAAAAATTGAACCATTTCCCTTTATTCTCATCAAAATTCGAGCATATGCATATGCCCATCACGTGAAATTACTACCATGTGTTCGTGAATTTTTAGTTTATATTAATTAATAATACTATATTATGCTTTTAATTCGTTGACATGAGGTTACCATACGGCTTGAAAGCTTAAAATACTTACATCACTAGCACATGAAACGTAGATTTCTCAAATAAAATTACAGTGATAATTAGATTTTTTATAAAAATCACTTATTTTCTGAAAATGAATGATGTTTTTCAGTTTTTGGATAGGGATTAATAATGTTATTAGGTATGTTTTATCATAATTATAATTATAGCATGTGCAAAAACAGAGTGAAGGACCTAGTCACTTTCCCTCGACTATAAATTCCATCAACTCATCACTCAAACTATAAATTGGATGGTGAAAATAAAATATAATTTTCTTTCATTTTTTTAATCTCATTGCCGAACTATATAACTCAATATATATGGGATTTAGAGATAATTTCATCATTTAATCGTTATTCATACACTAACGGTTTATAGCTACGTCAACACATAAAAAATTGGGCGCATAGAGCATAGGTACAGTTGCAAGATTTAGCATATATTAGCTCATTGATATTATAATTAACAAAAATAAAAAATATATTCTTTTGAAAAAGAGAGAGCACAACTGTCTTTAATCATTTGCCGATCTTGGTCCTAAACCTGTCTACGGAATTCGATAAAGTTGCCACCTAAATAAAATTTTGATTTTTAGATTTAACTTATTCAACTACATAATTTCATATTATACTGAAATTATACGTTCCAATTGATTATTTTTTTTGCCGATTAAAATGTTAAATTGAGTTAAAAATGCTGACATAATATTAATTAACAATAACATAAATTTAAATTAATATTTTTGATCCTCAAATTTTTCCAATCAATAATTATCAGCCTTAAACTTTTAAACCCTGACTTTTTCCATCAACTGCCACCACCTCTTCCTTCTCCTTCTCCACCATCGGCCACTAGCAAACATCACCTGCAAGGCTCATTTCCTTTAAGAAACACTAATTCTACACTTAATCTTATTAGGAATATAGAAGATATCTCCTCCAAACAAATGAAGGATTTAGCCATTTGGTTGTCAAACTGCAACATTCTCCACCATTTAAGCTGTGAAGAAGCATCCCTAACCTCCACTAGCTCCTTGCCCAAACAACCTATAGCCTACACTCATATCTACCAAGAACAGCAAAATCCAACAGAAACCCACCACAAGTAAAAGAACAAAAATGTCAGAGGTAGGTCAGGGAACAGAACACCATGGTCAGAATAGGCGTCTCCATTTGAATGCACCTGTGAACACCAAAAGACGGTGAACCCTAACTCAAAAGACAGCAATGGATCCACAAATTCCAAGCCAAATACAGAAAAGTAAGCTGAGGGAGAGGGCAAAAAGAGAGAAGTAGTACTACTAGTACCATTGGATCCACTCGGTCCAGCTCTTCTGATTGTCTGCCTGTTGATCGGCCCTGCCTCCCCTCCGAAGCTCCAGCTCCAAGGCCGACCTCCGAAGAGGCCGCCATCTCATCCTCCATTATCCCCGCTGTCGTGGTTGTAGCCGTGACTCTAATATTTGGGTCCGCTCTCCGGATCTAAACCATCGTCGCTAATTGTTCTTCCGAGTTTAGAATCTGATGGATTTATAATAGCCTTTTGTATTGTATTCGAGTTATTGTTTACTTTTCTGTTTAGCATGGAAGGAAAATTTTGTGAGTGGATTTTCAGAACTTTAATGTGAACCAATCAGTTGTGGAGAAAAGAATAAGAAGATCCATGTGCAGGAAGAGGTGGTGGTAGTTGATAGAGAAAAGTTAAGGCTCAGAATTATTGATTCAAAAAATTTGAGCTCCAAAATTATTACTTTAAATTTATTTCAATGTTAAATTAATATTATATTAATATTATTTTATCTAATTTAATAATTAAATTAATAAAAATTATCCAATTAAAGTAGATAATAAAAAATTATATAATTTAATAGGACAAATTTAAAGGTCATACTCATTTAGCATTAAAAATAAGCTAGATAAACCGCATCAACTTTACCCTCATTTTAAATCCATGAAAGGAATTTCGAAATTAATATTGCAATAGTATTCTCGAATCCTTCCGTCAACCGTATATCCTGAGCTCCTCCAATCCAATCCAATTCCAACCAAAGACTCACTGTCCTATTTCGGTCTACTCGACAAGAAAAATGTCCCGCAACGAATGGCCACAGGTCCCTCCTTCTCTCTCTCTCACTGCCGCTCTGATCAATTATTAGACAAAAACCATGACCCCAGTTTTGTTTCTTTCCTTTTGGAACAGAATATCTCCTTTGTGTTGTTATTTTACACTTCCACACCTACATTTCCACTCTTTCTCTCTCTCGCTCTCTCTCTCTTCCTCGTCTCTCCATATTCTTAAACTCTCTCACTACCTTTCTTTCTTCTTCGTTTCAGACACACATAGATGAACAGAGAACAGTTTTGATGGCTTCCACAGCTCTGCTAATGGACAAAACTGCTCAAGAACAACAGCAGCAACAACAACAACAGACGGGCCAACAACCTCTGAAATGTCCGAGGTGTGACTCGTCCAACACTAAGTTCTGTTACTACAACAACTACAGCCTCTCCCAGCCTCGCCACTTCTGCAAGTCCTGCAAGCGCTACTGGACTCGTGGCGGAACACTAAGGAATGTCCCTGTTGGCGGCGGCTGTCGCAAGAACAAGCGCCTCAGGCGTCCCTCATGTGCCACCAGAATTCTCGAGGCCGCCACGCCGCCGCACTCTTCCAGCTCCTCCGCCGTCCTTGCACCCACAAACCATAACCCTCCTGTGTTGCCCCAAATCGACCTCAACCCGATTTTCTATGGATTACCCACTAACGCACCCGAATTCCCTTTCTCGGGTCGGTTCAGCGACCTAACTTCTTCGACAGCTGGTTATGAGCTCAGTCACAGCTCAGCTGTTTCTGGGGTCGGGTTTTCTTCTGACTCTTCAAATCCGATTAGTCCAATCTTCGGCTCCTTCTCTTCTTCCGCAGCAACTCCTACCATTGCGTCGCTTTTAGCTTCAACTTTCATCCCTCAGAAGTTGGTCAACAAAACGGCGTCACGGGTCGGAAGTTTCCAGGCCTTAGCCGCTCCTCTTCACCAGCAAGATCAGCTTCAAATGAGCAGAGAAAACAGCAATGATATAAAAGTTGAACAAGGGCAATGGAATAATATAAGCGGGTGCCAGAATCCGATGGAGCCACAAGCGGGGTTCTCGGATCCTTTCATGTTCTGGAATGTGACCAACAGTAGTAGTACCATCGGTGCTTCCCAGTTCCTTCTCTAAGCTTACAGCGCCAAGTTCAAGAGACATCTCCCTCATCTTTTGGGTCTTCTTCTTAGTTTCTTAGGGTTCTTCGGATGATTTTTCCTGTTGATTCTCTTGGTGATGGGAATTCAAAAAGAAAAGGGAAAGATAAGCTTGGAATTGGATCGGAGCGATCATGTCAGCTGCAAGGAAAAAGTTAGTTCGATTTGGATCAGCCTCTGGAGTTTTTAGATGAAGGCTGAGGAGAGACCAAAGTCGATCTCCAACGTTTTTGCGCTGAGAGGAACCTCGGATCTTGAGCTTCATCATCTTGTTGCTGCTAATTAATTTGATGCTAGGTTTCAAGAAATCTAGCTAACTAGTAAGTTGATTTGGGATTTTCTTTTTTTTTTTTTCTTCCCTTTTTTTCCTGAAATCTTTGTGTGTAGATATCTGAATATGTGCATGACTTTGATGACAATGGCGGGGGTTATTAATGTTATTACTCGCTAGGTTGGGGTTTTGGGGTATATGTCAGAGAAGTTCACAATCAAGAAAAATGAGGAACTTTCTTTTCTTTTCTTTTTTTTTGTTGGTGTTTTATTTCCTATTACTTCTTCATATCTATTTGTATGAAGTTGTTGAATTGGTTGACTCATTTCGGGTATAATTACTAATGGTATAGAAGAGAGGGAGATTTGTAACTTCATTGTGGGTGCCCATTTTAATCACATGGTCTTGGTTGCCCATCTTTATATCATTCGCTATTTTGTCTTGTTAATTATATGCAAGAGGAATTGTGTTATGATCTTAATTTCGGGTGTATTTAGAGGTTTATGTTGAAACGATCATATATTGGCCAGCTAATTAGTAAGCAATTAACGTGAGAATTAGGTAATTCAGAAAGAAGAAGTGAGGTTGGACTAAATTTGGTTCGTGAGAGGGAAATAGGTTGGCTTGTAGTGCAGAGCACATCAAGAATTCTCTCGGACATTGGAAAACATTAATTGGACATATCATCCATCAATGCGTCGGGTCGGAACACTTGGGTTTAGGATTTAGTGCTGTGGAGTTATTAGCAGAAAAGTGGATTCCCCTGGGACATTCTCTCTCTGGGGCACTTGTCTACAGTGCCTGTCCCTCTTCCTCTTCCTCTTCCCTCACCTTTCTCTATCTCCTCTCTAGGACTATCCACCACGCATGAGAAGTTGAGAGCCTTTGTAATATTTTGATATTTAATAAATTATTTTACCATATTACTCCACCTGACACAAATTCTTTACATCATTCACTTTTTAATAATTAATTGATAATTTTTTATTTTCAATATTTTAGCATATAAATAAAAAAACCTTTATATCTGAATGATAAATAAAGACCTATAATTTCTAAATATATATTTTTAAATTTTTTCTAAAAAATAATAATATGAATAAATTCAAGTCAAACTAGTCAAAAAAAGTTAAATAGAGTAAAGAAAATGGGACAGAGAGGGTATTATTTTAAGTATAATTTTAATACTCCCTCCGTCCCAAATTCTTTGCACCATTCACGTTTTAGCAATTAATCTATGATTTTTTATTTTAGACATTTTAGCATATAAATGAAAAATTTTTATGTGTGAATGATAAATCAAGATCTATAATTTCTAAATATATATTTTTTAATTTTTTTCTAACAAACAATAATATAAAAAAATTCAAGTCAAACTAGCCCAAAAAGTCAAATGGATCAAAGAAATCGGGACGGAAGGAGTATTTAATTTTTTTTAAGTTTTTTCAATTTACAATTAAAAAGTTAATGGTAGAAGTAAAAATAATATACAAACGTTCTCCATCCTCTTAGTCTCAATGCAAAACAAAATAATTCAATAGATATGGTATGGGGAGTAATTCTCTTATTATAATTTCTAATATTTATGTGAGATCTATAGTCCTAAAATAAGAGCACGTAGCTAGCATAGTTCCAATACATGTGATGAAGGTGCGCGGGTGGACTGTTCCTACTCTAATTGATTGTGATAGCCTACCAAAGACAGTTGTTGGATGGACCAAACTTGTGATTTTACATGTAGCCGCCGCCGAGCCCTAATCGTGTTTTTTGTGTTTCCATGTGAGAGTTGGGGTGCCACATAAAAAGTGAAATTAAGAGAATTGCGGTTAAAGCAGGTACGTAGGCCGCGTCTGCTTGTTTGATTTTGATACAAGTTAGATACCTTAGACAAAAAAAATGTGCAAAAGTTCGTATATTCTGTACTCACATGCATATATGTATAGGGGTTGCGAATCTTAAAAGGCTATATAGGAGGCAATGTACCAAAACTACATGCATGTGAACTAAGATGATATGGAAAATGATGAGGAAATGTGAATCGACTTGTAAATAGTTGGGTACACCATGTAATACGGACATTTCCTGCTGTGAGAGTTTTAATGTTAAAGGTTGAAAATGTTATTCAACAATAACTTTAGCATTAATTAAAAGTTTGAAAAAATTAACTTCTTATAATAATTTTATATATTATTATTAAACCAAGCTAGCCGTTATTTGATGTTTTCTGTATTAAATTGTTGATACGCAGTATTTATTGGCTGAGGTAAACAGTATGGAGAATGTTTCTTTCTTCTTTTCTCGCCTCTGTTTCTTTCTTTTTCGGCTCAACTCTCTAGGGGTATTTGTGTGGTTGGATCGGTTTGAGACCTAATTCGAATAAAATAATCTGATTGATTTTTTATTTTTATAAATTTAATCCAGACATCTGAATCACATATTAAAGTCAATCTGAACTATCTGAATTATAATTTATTTTTTTTATTTTCATACGAATCATTCAAATTATAATTTAATTTATTCATTTTTATAATTTGATTCTTTTTTATTAGAACTAAACACATGGTACTTGAAAAATAAAATAAAATAAAACTTGAAAAATATGATAAATATTGATAATATTTCATTTTATACCTAAATTTAAGAGTTGATTCATATCCTATACTCCAACATTAAACAAAAATGACTTTACATATGAAGGGTTGGCAAATATAATTACAAAATATGAATTATTTTTTTGTTTATTCGGTTTGCTCAGTTTTAAGCTTATGAACCAATAACTGATCTGATATACAAATAAAAAATTTGATTTTGATCTAATCTGAACAAAATAATCAAATAATTGAACCATTTTATGAAATCCAAATAATTCATTTAGATTATTTGATTTTATCCAAATAATGAACACTTCTACAACTCTCTTTCTCTCTCCTTCTACTTCTCCTCCCACCACATGGTTGACCACCACCAGTTTATCAACTCGCCTCTGGTCACCCAACATCACCCAGAGCCACCAGGCCTACTTCTTGAAGTCATGATCAATCCTTCCATTTTACCTCTCATGATATGAGATATATTCTTAGTTTTTTCTATTAGATTTGGGTTAATAATTCATGCTTTGTTGTTATTCTTGCTTTTTATTCACTCGATAGATTTAGGTTAATAATTCGTGTTCTGTTATGAATCTTGCTTCTTTTGCTTAGATTTGGATTTGTGATTAGTACTTTGATCTAATGCATTAAGTTTGTTTTTGTTTAGATCTGCTAATGATTTTAATTTCATTATAGTTTCTTGGTTTTAAATCTAGTTCATTTTTTCGATTCTTTTTTTTTTATAAGCAGTGAAAATTTTATTGAAAGAAAAAGAAAACAACAAAAATGATGCAGAAACACAACAAAACTAAAAAATCTGACTTCAATGAACAACACAAGATAAAACCACCTCGTAAACAAAAAAGACCCTAACCCAAAATAAAACCCATTAACATATCTCAATCCAAAAACAAAGAAGACCTTAGAACAAAACCCAATCCAAAAACAAGACCCATGACCAAAATCATACCCCAAAACCTCTGGAGGCAACCCTATCTTAGTATAAACTAAAAAACCAGCTGATTTTTTAGCATCTTTTCTGGTGACTTAATCCCCCACTCTAATTTTTTCAATTCACATTTCAATGTCAAATCTTTTGGCCTTGAGCACTTTTTTTTTTGTCTCTTCCTTTGGAGTTTTACCTTCTCCAGATTCAAAAAAATACTCAAAACAATTTTATCACACCTATATTATGAATCCCTTGATGGATTTAGCTTATCCATATTTGTAGATCCCTCACTACTTAAATCACGGGCACTATTGTTTAAACCCAAACTAAAGAAAAGAGATCCATTATTCTCCAAAATTCTTGACCCAATAGATTTAGCCCCTAGCCCACTAGAAATAATTACCTTATCAAATGCAACACAGCTACCAATTTGACCCATACCCTAGAAGATTTGGCAACCCTAGCTTGCTCATGTCCACCAACCCTAAAAGTGCAACTGACTAACAATGCTCTGGCCCTCCTTGGTCTCCTAACTGCCAGCATCTTTGATACAATCATTAGTTAGTTGGTGTTTAAAATGATGCACTTTAATAAATGATATGATGTGTTTCGGGAGAAGATTTAAGACATTGCATCTTGGTCTTTTTTCCTTAACAGATTATCAACTGTCTCAAAGGTCATGGTGGTTTTCCAGCTATGGTTTCTAGTTTCCAATTTTGACTTGTTACATTTCTTGTGTCATTTTGTGTGATGGATTGGGCTAGTGGCATGCATTTAGAAGGAGGTTATTGTATTGGAAATTTGATCTGATTGGTTAATGGAAAATTCTCCCTTTCATTTCTTCTTCATTCTTTGAACCTTATTCTTTCTCCCTAAAATTCTCTAAGTCCATATCCTTGATCTTGAGCACATATTAGTTGGTATCAGAAAAGAAGATTCTTGTACATTGGTTGTTTGCGCTAACGTGCATGGTGGTAATGAGACTGATAACTTCCATGGATGAGCTGATAGAGAGTGTTCGCCAGCTGATGCCCATAATTCAACAGATGACTTTGGATCTATGAGTTTCAAATCAGAAGGTAGACAATTTGGGTGAAAGGTTGGACATGCAGCTTCAGGCATAGATCTTGGGCCAAGGGATTTTTCCCAAAGAGTTTCATGGACCTAACCAAGCAAGACTAGGAGGTGGAGAAAATTATCGTCTTGTTGCACGACTATCTTATATACATTTCCCTAGATTTGATGGAAGCAACGTTAAAGAATAGGAATACAATGGAGTAAGGTTAGGTGCAGTTCATTTTGATGGAGCCGCGTTGCAATGGTATCAGGCTTTCATAAAGGATGCTAATCTAGCAGTAACATGGGATCAATATATTCAGGCCCTTTGTGCTCAGTTTATGGGTGGAACAGTTGTAGATCCTTTCACTGACTTGATTAACCTGAGATAAACTAGTACTGTTCAAGAATACCAAAACCAGTTTGATGCTCTTTATCCTAGAATAGCCATAACAGAGGATCAGGGCCTAATCTTCTTCTTGGATAGCTTGAAAGAGGAAATAAGAAGTTCTATTGAGGTTTCTGAGCCCATTAATCTATGTCAGGCGCAAGTTTTAGCTAAACATCAAGAGGCTACTCTAGTAGCTTTGTTGAAAATATTCAAAAAGGGTGGGCAGGGGCATATGCCCAGGGCACTACCATAAGTGTCCACTGGTCCATAGTGAAGCCACCTAGTATGAGCTCTTCATAGACTAGCCCTTCCTAAAAAATCTTTACTTGGGCCTTGCACATTTGACAAAGGGATAAACACCAAAACCTCATATAAGGAAACATACTACCTAAGAAATTGAGGAGGAAAGAGTAAAATGTCTCTATTTTTGGTGTAATGATATATATCATGTGGGTCACAAATGCAATAGACCACAGATGTAATAGATATCATGGAGTATGAAGAATGAGATGATGTGGAACGGTCAGGTGTTGAAGAAATGGATGTGGATAATGAATGAGAGATAACTGTGATATTTGTCAGTGCATTGCACAAAAAGGGTGGTTCAAACTCTTACCAAACACTCAAAATTTATGGCATTATTGCTAACAAACCAGTAGTGGTTGACACTAGAAGTACACATAATTTTATCAACTTATAGTTGCCAAACAATTAGGATGTAAAATAGTCAGCACTAATCCTTCACTTGTTTGGGTGGCTGCTAGGTCTTGCAGGACCAGCAACTTCATGTGTTCAAGAGTAATGTGAAAACTTCAGGGGACTTACTTCTAGGCCGATATAAGAATTCTATTTTTGGCCAATTGTGCTGTAGTACTTGGTGTGCAATGGCTAAAGGAATTAGGGAATGTGTCTTTTAATTTTGAGGATCTTGAGATGACCTTTAGGTGGTAGGAGAAAGAAATTGTCTTAAAGGGTATAGAACATACTTATAGATTGGTTAATGAATCTAAAGTGGATCACTTGATTACCAAAGGGAGACCTGCTGTTCTGTGTCACCTACACTGGGGCTAAGATCAGATTAGTGAGGTTTTTGCCATAATTACTGGAATAGGACATGGAGAAGCTCACTGTCAGATAGAATAAGTGTTGGAAGAATTCAAAGAATTGTTCTAGGAGCCAAAAGGACTGTTTCCCCCAGGATCTCATGATCACAGTACCACTTTGAAGGAAGGGACAATTCCAGTGAACGTAAGGCCATATGTTTACCCAACTATTTAAAAGAATAGATAGAGAGATTGAGTAAAGAGATGCTATCAACTGGTATTATTAGGCCAAGTCAAAGTGATTTTTCCTTTCCTATAGTGATGGTAAAAAAAAAAAATACAATTCCTGGAGACTTTGTGTTGATTATAGAATCTTTAATAAATACATTGTTAAGGACAAATATCTAATCCCTGTTATTGATGAGTTATTGGCTGAATTGCATGATGCTCAAATTTCTCTAAGCTTTATTTGAGATCAGGGTATCATTAAATCAAAATGAACCTATTAGATGTCTACAAGATTGCCTTTAGAGCCCATAATGGCCATTATGAATTTCTTGTTGTGCCTTTCGGCCTAACAAATGCACCATCAACATTTTAGAGTATGATAAACAATATTCTCTAAGAAATGTTGAGGAAGTGTGCACTTGTGTTTTTCGATGATATATTGATATACAATAAGGATTGGCAAGAACATATGTTGCATCTTAGGAAGGTTCTTACTGTGCTCATAAACCATACAGTTTTTATCAAAAGAGGCAAATGTATATTTGGTAGCACACAGCCACACAGGTGGAATATTTAGGGTATCTCAATGGTAAAGATAGTGTGGTAGTTAATAAAAAAAAAATACAAGTTATGACAGATTGGCCTAGACATCAGAATGTCAAGGAACTGAGTAGGTTCCCTGGACTCACTGGTTATTACAGGCATTTTGTGAAGGTTATGGGGCCTAAGCTAGCCACTTACTTGTCTTTTAAAGAAAGCCAAATTTGAGTGGAACATTGAAGCTGAGAAGGCTTTCCTAAATCTCAAGCAAGCTCTTACTACTATTCTTGTGTTGGCGATGACCAATTGTTACAAGCATTTCAAATTAGAGACAAATGCCTCAGGGAAAATGATTAGAGCTGTGTTATCACAACAAGGACACCCCATTGCTACATAAGTAGAGTCTTGAACAGTAGAGAGCAAAGACTATCCACTTATGAGAATTAACTGTTAGCTATTGTGTATGCTATTAAAAAAAGGTGACATGTTTGGTGGGAGTTTAGTTCTCCATAAAGACCAATTATCAGAGCTTGAAGCATCTCTTAGAACAAAGAATAGCCACTCCAGCTCAAGAAAAATGGCTTACAAAGCTAACGGGGTATGATTATATAATCAACTACAAGAGGGCAAGTGCAATAAGGCTACAAATGCTTTATCAGCTGTTGTTCTAGAATAATTATTCTTCATTTACAAAAAAAGAAAGATTATTGTTCATTTCATAACATATATTGTTCTATATATATATAATGATGTTTCTTTTAGTGAGAAATATTTTTCCTTTTATACAAATTTATTACTCCATAAAATTCTGTGCGTGTGTGTTAAGGAGACAGGAAGACATAAGAGCCAACTCGTTTTAACGTAAATCAACTTAATCTAAAATAACTTATTTTTATCTTTTTTATGGAAATGATTTTATTTAAAAATTAATATTATATAGATATAATAATCCATTAAAAATATAATATTTATAATCTTATTAAATTTTTATAAATTTTTTCTTTTTAATGACTTAAAATAGAAAATTCATAAAAATTTAATAACATTATGATAATTTATTTTTGAATAGATTATTACAACTACATAATATTGTCTTTTAAATAAAATTAATTTTGGACAAAAATGTTATTTCATAAGAAATGTTTGTTTCAGTGATAAATTATTTTCCATTCATAAGAATTTATTATTCCATAAAATATTATTTATTTCATAAGAAATGGTGTTACAGATGCAAAAACAATCTTATAAGTAAGATGAATTTGAGGGTTATGAAATTTTTATAAATAAGGTGATAGTTAGGGAAAGTAAAATCTGACCCGACCCACCCAAACCCAAAACTGACCTGACCCGATTTAACTAGAAAAGTTAATGACGTGAACCTTGCTGTACCTAACTCAATTAAAGTAAAATCCGAGAAAAAACAAATCTAAAATACCTAAACTGAAGTGACTTAAACCTGAGACTGAACTGACCTGAACTCGAAATGACCCAATGATTAGATTCGACATTATTTGATTTTAACCCAAATCAACATAAATATATGGTTGTTAGAGATTTAAAAAAATTATGATTTTTTATATATTGCTTACTTATCTAAATCACATATAAATTATGACCATAAAATTTAATAAATTTAATAAATATATGGTTGAAAGGGATTTGCTTATACATTTTTTTAAGCATGTAATAAACACATAAGGTCTCATCTAATAGTTAAATTTTTTTTGGTAATCCTGCACAATTTATTGAATTGTTGGATGCTTAGATTGGTTATTTGGGTTTCAAATTCTAAGTTTGCCACAAAAACTTTAATTGGTAAATATAATATTAATTTAATATATTTAATTGTTTTAAATTAGAGTTTTTGAAATTTGATTTAATTAATATGGTTCTCTTTATTGTTTGAAATTTAATACAATTAATTTCAAAGTTTTGAATTAAAGTATTTTTATGTCTAATCAAATTAAATTTTTTAATAATTTTTTCTACTAGTATTATCATATCATTCCTGCCCTACTTCGTATTACTAATAGTCCGAACTTGTATTATCAGGATTTATAAATACAAGATTGGTCTTTAATTATTTATCTTTGAATTTTAATTTAATTTACCATAAACCCTAAACCCTAAACCTAAACCCAAAACCCTAAACACTTACCCTAACCTAAACCATAAGACCTTAATCCTAACCGTAAATACTATACTCAAACCTAAACCGTATAACCTAAATCCTAAATCTTAACCTTAATTGAAACCTTGACAATAAGTTCTGAATCTTAACCCTAAACCTTAACACTTAATTTTATTCCTAACCCTTACCTGAAACCTTAACAATTAATTCAAACCTTTACCCTTAATCTTAACTTTCCTCTTTTATTACCTTCCATATTTAATAAGCTTTATATTTAGGGGTTTTCATTTTTAATAACTTCTCTTTTTTAAGAACATTCATATTTAGTAAGTCTCATATTCAAAGACTTTTATATTTAATAAATTCCATACTTGAGTTCTTCTAAAATGAGTAACTTCTATATTTAGTAGATTTAATGATCTTGGTAAGCAATTGTTAATTTACAACATTTGTCCCTAAACTTTTACATATATTGCAATAAGGTACCTAAATTTTTAAAAATTTAAAAATTTTATAGTTTATTCACTAATAGAGTAATAGTGAACTAGAGTTATATTTTGTAGCAATTTTATAGAAAAAATTGGATATCACTGCAAAATTTTCAAAAGATAATTAAGAAAATTTTTATTATTTTTTAATTTAACATAGTAAGAACATAAAAATTAACGTAAATTAACTTCACAAAAAATAAAATTATTTAATTTAAATTTTAACAAAAACTAAACAAAAAAATTAAAAATATTAAGTGATTTCAACATATATGCTAGTAACTTAAACAAACCAGACTAGTCAACCCTAGTTTGGACTAAGACTTGGCCTGAAATTACACGAGACTGAAATTGACCTGACCTATATTGAACCTGAACCCGAAATTTACTCAATATAAAACCAACCCGAACTCAAATAACCTGACCTGAACTCAACTTGGACTCGAATTCATACTAAGCCAATTAAACCCGAACCTAAATTACCTGACTCAAATTTGAAGTCGCCCATACAATTGTCATCCCTGGTGATAGTATTGGTGTATGAGGTGCACTTAGTGCACTATATAGCTACTTGTATATATTTCTTAGATTTTGCGCTCCAATGTCCTAATGGAGTAACCAAATAACTCGGTCGATTGCCTAAGTCTACAGTTGGTTTGGAATTTTGGATGTTTCTTGATGTTTAATGCAAGAGCTACTCTTTTTTTTTTTTCAACAACTAAAATCTTGGCATAATAGCTTGTTTTTGTTATTCAGAATTTGTTACAAATACAAAGTATTTGAATTTATTATCGGAGCTGAGGATTGAAGTGTTTGCTGCGTGAAATCTGGAAGACTTAAATTGTAGTTAGACCACTTCTAGATTTGCCTCGTTTTGTCTATGGCAACTACTCGAGCTACCAAAATAGATGTCTAAGGTTCAATGTCTCACTCACCCCTTTAACCTCCCTCCTATGTACAGAAAAAGAGGTGATCTTCTTTTAAAGAAAAGAAAGGGAGTGCGACGCCAATAGTCCACAAAAATTAGTAGCGTTTAAGTCATAAACATTCAATGCTTTAGTAGAAATCCTATGTGACAACAGTCTTACCTGATAATTTCAAAAGTTCTTATTTGACACTTATCGAATGTTTCTTATGAACAATATAGCTTAAATTGCACATAATTTTAATTGGGAACTTAATTTACACGGCGAGTTATCATCATTAGAGATAATATTGAGAAAACGAAACAATCATAAAATGTTAAAATTTTAATAGGGAAATCAATTTTGTAAAACATTCATCTAAATTTATTCTTTTTCATTTCCTTGCAGCTATATGCATGCTTAGTTTTAGCTGTTTATATTCGGTAACAGGAACAGTGCATATATAGGACAAACATTAATAAATATGGAACGTTTTATGATTTCTATCAACATTTTAAAATTTTAAGGAATTAATTAGTTGACACCACTAACTTTTAGTACTTTCCCCCGTCTTTATCCCGTAAAAGAAAAAAAAAAGATATTGCCCAACTAATTAAGCCTGTGTGTGGCTAAGGGTCGGCGTGAGCTGGGCGGAATAAACATCCAACTCCAACCACTTTTATCGGACTGGTTTGGGTGAGTAAAAATTAAATGTTTAGTTATACAACCAGAAAACTATTTTTACTTAAACTAATCATTGAATTGGTTTGAAAACTTAAAGTTGGATAATTTATTAATTTTATGAAGCAAACCTTTGATGGGCTTTCCGAACTACAATAGTACATAAAGAAATCTTTATTAGGCGCAGAGCTAGGCCCACTGAACGGAGGCCTTCTATGTGCTCGACAACATTCAATCATCAACCTTAGTGGTGGCCAATGGGCCGGGTTGATCCAGGCCAGACTCGGACCTTGCTCGGGTAAAAACTTGGCTCAGCACGGTTAAATTTGGGTTCAGCCCAGAACGGAATAGGTTCGGGAGGTAACAGGGCGAACATGGGTCTGAAAGAAGAGTGATGCCCAAACTAGCATGGCACGGACTAATAGGCCATTCAACCAGGACCAGACCGGCCGAGTCATGCTAGGCCGGGTCAGGCCCGAGTTAGCTCAAACATTTCCAAGAAATCCGTTGCAATTTTCAAAATTTTTAAAAAAATGATAAAATGACAGCCAGGGCCCCCAATAGCTCCAAACTATTTTTTTTTACCCCAAACTTTTTTACCCTCACTCAACAGCTTCGCAAAACCAAATTTTCTTTCCCCTATAAATAGCCAGATTCATTCCCACACTTTCTTACACCAATCCTCTACTCTTCAATCTCCTACAGTATTCTCTCATTCTCTCTACTATCTGTTTCCAAGTTTCTTAATATTTCACTAATATTTTCTTAATTTCCTCCTAATCATCTCTAAATCTCTTCAATTATTTTCTTCCACTAATGGCTTCATGAAGGAAGAACTCCGTCAATGGTAAGAGTGTTGCCTATTCATCCTCCTCCGCCACCGGGGTCGGTGCATTTTTACGATGACATTTGTTCCACAAAAACCGAGGCCCACATTTATAAGAAATTGACGACAATGATCCCAACATCGAAATGGCAGTGTACGACCTAGGCCTTGATGATCAGCTCTCCGATGATGATGTTAAGGAAATTCCATCGACCCAAGGCAGTGCTAAGGGCTTCCAGCTGACGCCATAAAGTGAGCAATTCGAGCGGACTCAAGTCAAGAGCGGGAATTTGAAGGTTTCCGTTTAGGCCCATTTTGAGCAAGCTTGGGAAGGTGATATGAGGTATGCTAAGTGTAAACTCTGCAACAACAAATTTGCACACAAATTGAACATCGGGACGGGCACCCTCATGCGGCATTTGAGCAAAGTCCATGGAGACATCAACGACATATCCAGTGGACAAACACAATTAATGGGTGTTATGAGCTCCGGCAGTTTAGGTATTTTTTTTATTTAATTTAAAAACTGCTAGGCAAGGTTTAATTAATTTGATGATGATTACAGAAAAACCATTTAGACAAGTTGAAGATGAACACTTAGAAAGATTCATCCAAGAAAATTTAAATCCTGCTTATAAAAAATGTCTGGGCAAACAGCTAGGAGAGAAAGCTTTAAATTGTATAAAGTTAGGAGAAGTGATTTACAAACATATTTTCTACCATTGATCATTGTCTATCATTTACATCTGACATGTGAACATCTCCAATGCGACAAAACTACTATTGTGTCACTGCTCATTGAATAGATGATGAATGTGTTATTAAAAAATGGATCATTACTTTCAAATGTATGAAATCTGATTATACGGGTTGGAACATTTTCAACTACATTATTGAAAGTTTGTGTGAATTTTTTGTTGCCAATAAAGTTTTGTCCATTTTTTTTTTCCATAATGCTTCAAACAATGATTCGGCAGTAAGAGAATTAATAAAAAAAATAAAACCATTACTTAATGGAAATTTTTTTCAAGTTAGTTGCTTGTGTAACATTTTGAATTTATGTGTTCAAAATGGTTTACAACAACTGCAAAACCAATTCTAGCCAATTTGGAATGATTTACTTTTTGTTAAAACAAAAATTGATTCAGCCGTGAGATAATTGATAAAAGAAATAAAACCACTGTTTGATGGAAAAAAATTTCATGTTCATTGTTTGTATTACATTTTAAATTTATGTGCTCAAAATGGTTTACAACTGCAAAACCAAATCGAGCCAATTTGGAATGCTTTACTTTTTGTTAAAACAAGAAACAAATTGGCTTGTGAATTTAAAATATTTTATATTGAAAATTAGGTGAATTTTTCTTGAAAAATGTTTAAAATTGTTTGCCTCACTCGATGGAACTCAACATTTGAAGTGTTAAATGACGCTCAACCATGGGCAAATCTTTTGACTCGATTTGTAAAATCAAAAGTGCAAGGCGACTGGCTAACGAACGAGGTTTGGAAAAAATGTTTTAAGTTAGTTGAGTTGCTTAAATATTTTTACGAGGCTGCAAATTTTTTCTTTGGGGTTTATCACCCAATAGTGCACCAAGCAATGTTATATTTCGTAAACATCATCTATGTTTTCCACCAATACAAGGACGATAAGTTTTTGAAACAAACTGGTGAAGCAATGCAAAAGAAATGGCTTGATTATTTTCAACAAATCCCACAAATTTATCTTGTTGCATGTGCTTTAGATCCAAATGTTAAAATCACGGGCTGTTTGCAATTATTAAAAGCATACTATCATACATATTTAGGCCAAGCACAAGTTTCTGCACTTGCTATTTCTTCTACAGCTGACCACAATTTGAAAAAGTTATACAAACTCTGCTCCGTTAAGCATTCTGATAAAATTAGGTCATCCGATCTAGCACCCGCCAGACATTATACATTCTCCTCATCATCAAGGTTCAACATAGCGACAAATATTCTTAAACGATCGAGACCCACAAACCCGAGATTTGCAGAATGGGATGATTACCTCCGTACTTCATTTGAAAGTAATAAGAAAGACATCCTTAAGTGGTGGAAGAACCAAAAAGGAAGATTCTTGATCTTATTCATACTGGCGCAAGAGATCTTGGCAGTTCCGGTTTCTACTGTTATCTCCGAGGCTGCCTTTAGTGCGGGGAAATGAGTTATCTCGGAGAAACAAGTAAGGCTCACACCTGAGGTCATTGAGGTTTGCGTCTGTAACTGGGATTAGGCCCTTGCTGCTTTAAGGAAGTAAGTTATGAAAAGCTCGAATGATGAGGTCCCTTCTAATGATGACCCGTAAGAGAAGATTATGGGTTTCTTTACAATTCAAAGAATGTAATCGATCTGATTATACTGTTAAGCACAGATCTTAAGTTGTACTTTCTCTTTGTTTTTTTCCTGGAACGTTTCTCCATTTTCAAGTGTAAGGCACGTTTCAAATTATGTAAGTCCTGTTTGGTTTTTTCATTAATAAAAATTACACTGACGGTGGCGTTTCTTCTAAAAATATATATATTTCATAAAATTACTATTGAATAATGAATGCAAATATATCAAAACACATTTTTTTATTAATCGCACAAACTCGGCTCAGCCTAGACCCGCCCCAAGCCTAGGTCCACCTCGCTTTGATGCGAGTCGTGCCTGGGTCTAGAAAACCCAACCGGCCACCACTAATCATCATAGAGCGGTCGTTCGATATTTAAGATGCTGATATAAACTTCGTGGGTAAATTGCACCTATGACCCCTAACATTTTATTATTGTCCTTTTTTAGAACCTAACCTCAAAACCTTGCATGGGAAGTCCTTAATATCAATTTTTTGTTCCATTTTAGATCTTTAAAGAATGGAAAATGTTAAAATTAACAGAACAAGCCATATGGCATGCCATCATGGAGCAACTTACCTTGGTGACACAATGAATCAATTGCTAGTCATGACATGGAAAAAGAAAAATAATAAAAAATTTTAATTCAAACCCAGATCACGAAGTCCCTTATCTCTCTACTGGCGAAGTCCCCCCTCTCTTTACCTCAACTCTAGCGGCACCTCAACTACCTTCATCGCATGTCCAGATCACCACGTACACAGCCCATTATAATTTAGACCGTCTAGATTGTAAATCAGGAGAACGCGATAATGGGAATTAGGAGATTAAGAATCCAAAGATCATGAATTTGGAGAACGGGAATTGGGAGATCGAGAAAAAAGGAAGGGTGAGTGATAGCCAAAAGGGATAAAAGGGAGACCGATGACTACTTAGCCGTCTTTACATTCATCCAACAATCATGTGTTCTTTGTTGTCGGATCCAAGTAAACTTGCCACATCCTCAGCCCCTGTACAATGCTACCTTGTCGATTATGCCTTTAATTCTTCAGCCGCTTTCTTTGCTTGTCTAGATTGTAGTCCTCCATCTTCGATTTTGACTCAATTTCCCCTCGATTTAACATGAACGGGTGGTGGCGACGTGGACGGATGACGGCGGTAAAAGGGTGCGAACGTTTGTCCAGTTTCTTTTTCTTTTTTTTTTTTTTAATTTCCTTTTTACATATTTTATTTCTTTATTTGTTAGTTTTTTTTTTTAATGCCACTATGGCAAATCTCTCCACACTGGTATGCCAAGTGGCCAATTCCCTCAAGTTTAACGGTTTTCATCATCCAAAGGTAAAATAAAATAAAAAATTCAGATTGAGGACTTCCCATGTGAAGTTTTGAGGTTAGGTCCAAAATAGGACAACAATAAAAGGTTAGGGGCCACGGGTGCAATTTACCCTAAACTTCATTGGTGAACAATTTTTTAGGGTAAAATTCAAATTTGGTCCCTTAACTTTTATTATCATCCTAAAATGGTTCATTATCTTTTTTTCATTCTCTTAAAGTCCCTTAACTTAACTACCGCTTCCTATTTTGGTTCCTACCGTTAGTTTTAGCGTTATTTTTAACGGAATTTGCCTACATGGCACTTGCTACCCTCATGGTGAGTCCCAAACTGCCATGTAGATGACTCTACTAGAAGAACAAAAACTTGTAAGCTAAAATTGATACAAACAAATAATTGTAAGGACTTAAATTGTCAATAAGGCCAAATTCATCTTCTTTCCTCTTCACCAAATTTTCATAGCGATTCCATCAGAGTCGTTGATGGTTCGGCGCGCCGCCGGTGAATTCTCTGCCAATAGCCCGTCCACACGCCGTCGTTGATGGTCCCCAGCTGAGTCATTCCGATTCGAATCCTCTGCACTACCCCTGCTCGATTGTTGACAACAGAAGGAGAGAGATTGAAGGGGTCGATTAGGAGCGGGTTAAGAGTAATCGGGGAGGACGACTGGAGAAGAGAAATCAAGAAGGACGATTGGAGAAGAGAAATCGAAGGAGGTGATTGAAGAAGGTGACAAGTGTAATCGGCGATTGGGAGTGGGAGAAGAGAAATTGAAGGAGGACGAGATGGGCTCGGTGGCGATGGGAGTGGGAGTTCGGCATGGCCTCGATGGTCTAGATGATTTCCGCACGCTGTTTGGATTTTTCTGAGTCTTGAGGCCCCAAATCTGATCAGAAATTGGAACCCGGATTCGAGAGCCGAGGCAGATTTCCCAGTGGCTCGACGACGACTGACTAGACTACCAGATTTTTGCCGTTTGCCGTCTACGGCCAGATTTTCAGCGGGTTGCCAATGACGAACCGAGGCGGGGATGAGATACGAGGGGGAGATTGAAGCGGGAGAAGTCATACCAGGGCGCGATTGGAAGAGGGAGTTCAACTCGGCGTGGAGGAGTAGGATGAGAGGGGACCGGCGTGGAGGACGGTGAGATGGTGGAGCAGAGGAGGACGGTGACATCGGCGTAATCAGCGAGCGGCGGGAAGAGGTGAGATTTGGGATAATGAAGCGATTAGGACCCAAAAATTATCTGTCTGTGTCAATTCTACACCGATATTTAACAGTCTTCCAATTTTGTCACTTGTTGACTAGTTGTTGTCATAAAAGAAGATGCCACGTAGTAGTTCCTATGCCACGTAAGCAATTTCCGCCCAAACTAATGACTAAACTGATGGTATAGACCAAAATAAGATGTGCTAGTTGAGTTAGGGGACCTTAAGAGGATGAAAAAAAGTTACGGGACTACTTCAGGATAATCTTTAAAGTTAGGGGATCATATTTGAATTTTATCCAAATTTTTTGTAATTAGTGTTAGATGATACTTCCATCATCTCACATTTTCTATATCATTTCAGTTTTTTTATTTAAGTTTGACTTAAATTTATTTATATTGGTGTTTGTTAAAATTGTTTAAAAACATATATTTAGAAACTATAAAACTTATAATTTTTTAATGTATTTTTTGAAATTTGTTATTAAATATTAATTTAAATAAATTTAAGTCAAACTTAAGTAAAAAAACTTAAATGGAGCACAAAATTCGGGACGGAGGTAGTGTTTATTTAATTTATCTATAGTCGAAATTATCTCTTTCAAATGCTAAAGCTAAGGGCTATATTTGAATAAATTGTTCAAATATTTAATACTAATAACCAAACTTTTTATCAAACAAAGCTATTAATGTCTTTATAGTACACTAAAGATTCTCGAGCTTTTCTAACTCGGTCTGTAAAAGCCCTTAATGTTCTAACTCATTATATTTTTTATCCAACTCACAAACAACCTAGACTATGTGCTAGCGAGCAGGAGTAACTTTCTACTTCAGAACCACAATCATGAAGCACCACTGAAAGGAATTCATGAGCTAAAAAGTTTGTCTGGTGGAAGCAATGAGATTGTGATTAAGGGATAAAGTACAAAAGGGTGCCTGGAGAGCCTGAGAGTTATCTATCAACATTATTAATGATGAGAGACAGTGGTTGGCTACATAAACAACCGCTTCATGAATAGCCTGAAGTTCTGCCTTTAAGGCGGAGTCACGACGAGGAATTAGATAGCCTTTTTTGCAAATTGGAGGGCCATTAACTCCAAACCAGACCTAGGCCGCTGCACCAATTTCATTCGAGCTTCTCCACGCCCCATTTGTGATAGACAATTTTAGCTTTGAGAGAAGTTGAGGATCTCAACTATTATCCCAAGAACCATATAGCATGGGATGAGGATTACATTGAAATGAAAAGAATTTTTGAGGGGAATTTTTGTTGAAAGTCCTTTGCCAAAGAAAGTTAAAGTATGAGTGCATCTCTTCTGGTCATTAAAGATAGGACATGAAATGTAGCCTGCCAGAAAGTGCACTCATTACAACCAATCTAAATATTCCAAATAGTGTAGATAATGAATCAAAGCTAATTTGCCATGTGATACTTCAGGTAACTCAAGAGAGAAGCAAGCCATGCCTCAAAATATAAGTAATCAAAAGGTACCAAGCAAGAAAAAACAATTGCCCCAGATATTCTAGGATCCCGCATAATCCCAGAAAAAGGTGGAACATCGTTTCGGGAGAAGAATGACACTGGGGGCATAAAAGGTCCATTTGCCCTCCATGGGTAGCAGGATTTTCCTTTGTCAGCAATGCTCATGATAAACATTTCCAAAAAAAAAAAAAGATTTATGTTTTTAAGGGATATGAGAGGCTCAAATAGATTTAAGAATGGCCAAGAAATCAAGGTGTGACAAACAATTCAAGACATTACTTGTTGGGTTGAAAAGGCCTTTATATTGATTTCGCAATTTTAGATTATAACCATGCTTAAAGGAAAAAAGCCTGAGGCAATCCCAAGCCAGGATATAGAATGCTGAAAATCCATGTCGGAATGAAGATTAATGGTTAGAATAAGATCCACAATCTACATTAGGAAAAGATGATAGAGTTATGACAATTTCTAACAGCCCTCTTGAAAATCATAAAGGTTTGCAACCCGAAGGGTGAGGCCTTTCAAAATGCCTCCTGCAAGAGCACTTTAGTGGGCTAGCGGTATCCCGAGAATCCAAGCATCCTCCTATGCTCTAACTATGGAACCATCCCCAATATTCTATTGTATATGATCAAATAGCACAAGTAAGCCATACAAGAGGCTTCTCCAAATAAGGGTTGCATTCCTATTGGCTTTAATTGACTAGATTGAATGTTTATTTACATATTTAGCCGTAAAGACCCAATAGACCAATGATTCTCTAATCTCGGAAAAAATACGCCAAAAATTTTTGTCAAGGGAAATTTGATTGGAGAGTCTAAAGTCCTTGATCCCAAACTTTCTGAGACCTTTTGGAAGATGCAGCAAACCTTGATGTCGTAAATGAAGACCACGCTTGTCAGAGGCTCTTGACCACCAAACCAAATAAAATGCTTAAAGAGATCTTCAGGCATAATTACAGGAACCATTAGCAGAGGCATGACAAAAATGGGGATAAAAGATAAAGTAGATTGAATTAAGGTGAGCCACCTTGTAGGATTTAGAAGGTTCCTTTTCTAGCCAACTAAATAATGATGAACGTTATCCACAGGGAATTGAAAAGAAGATTTGCAAAAAAGATCATAGGCAAAGGGAAGACCCAAGTAAAAGGGGATGGTGTTGTTAACCTGAAAAGGTAGAATCTGGAGGATGTTGTTCCGAAGCTTTCGTGCCATATTTCAACTAAATAACCATTTTGATTTATGGATATTAATGCGTTGACCTGCTGCAATCTCAAAGTCCTGTAGAGTCTGGTTCAAGGCTTGAACTGTTTTCATAGTTGGATAGAAATAAACAAGCCAATCCTTAGCAAAGAACAAGTGATTAATTTTTTGGCCATTCCCATTCCTACTAACTTTAAGACCCTGAATGATTTTTGAAGGCTGGAGCTTTTGAAGCCGACTGGAGAAAGCTTCTGCACACAAAAAACAGAAATAGGGAGAAGGGAGATCTCCCTGCCAAAGTTTTGTAGGGGGGGAAAACCAATCAATAGTACAACCATTTACAAGCAAAGAATAGGAAACCATTGTTACACGTTGCATAATAAAATGAACCTACTTTTTTAGAAAGCGCATGGAATGAAGAACCTTTTTGATAAATGACCACTAGAGCGAGTCATAAGCTTATCTAATGTTTAATTTCAGAATTGATTTGTCGCCCTATGGCCCAATTGTAGGAGGAATACAAGAAATAACATGCAAAAATTCAAGGGCAATAATAATTTTGTCTTAAATATTTTGACCCAGGATAAAGGCATTTTGGAATGGTGAAGCCAAAGTCTACAAAACTGATTTTAATTGGTTAACCTAACAATTACTTTATATAAATTATTGCATAAACTAATAGGCCTGAAATCCTCCATAGTGCAAATCTCATATGATTTAGGAAAACTAGTAATAATGGTTCAATTTACCTGTTTAAGAAGAAAACCTCTGTTTAGAAATGATAAAGTAGCATTTGTAACATCCTCTCCCATAATGCCCCAAAATTTTCTGAAAATAATTGGTTGGAGACCATATAGTCCTGGAGCTTTAAAATTCTCTGATCAAAAATAGCTTTCCAAATCTCCTCTTTTGTAAAGGGTGTAAGAAGTATAATACTTTGTTGATTAGATAACGTTCTGGTAATGTTTGGACAAACTAAATCCTGATGAAGGCCCCAATTTTGGAGGAGGGTTATACCAGGAGTAGAAAACAGCCCTAATGTGATCACAGATGTCCCTTCCCTATACAGCCAGTGATTTTCATGTACTTGAATGGCAGAGATTTGAGATCACATGCCCTTGTTCTTTGTAGACTGATGAAAGAAGTGTGTATTAGAACTCACCAAGCAAGTCATTTGATCCTCGACTTCTAGGCCCAAATACTTTTTTTGGCCGCCAATAATTCAATGTGCTGTTTATGGATTTCGTAAAATCTAGCCGGGTGGGCAGATGATTTTCAGCAGAAGTTGAATCACCTAAAGGCTTTGTTCAATTTGCCGAAGTTGTTAAGGGATATTACCAATGCAAGTTTTACTCCACTGACGAAAGGCTAGTACTATGACAATACATTTAGTAACCACCTTAAACATGGAGTAACCATGGACCTCAGTATTCCAAGATGAATTTATTAACTTTGCGCACTATTCATAATGAAGCCAAAACACCTCAACCCATCCAGGGTGATGACAGAAAGCGTGATTCATATTTAAGTCTAATAAGAAAGGGGCATGATTAGATTGTTAGATGCCAAGGTTGACAAGTGTCATATCTAGGATAAAAATTAGCCACTTTGAGTTTCCATTATCTTTGTCCAAAAATTCCACTACTAAATCATCTCATTGTTGGAAATTTCACCATGTAATCAGGGACCTCCATACAGGATTTGCATTAAAGCTAAAGAGTCCAAGAATGATTGGAAAGAATCTGCCCATGGAAATATGAGAAAGTTTTTTCCAATTTTTTCTAACTCCGACAAGACTTGGTTGAAATCCCTTATAAGAACTAATGGCCTTTGGAAACCAAAAATGACTTCAAATATAGTTGTCCATGTTTGACTTCAAAATTAAACCCAAGGATAACCATATATATAGCCAAGATACTATTGGCACCCCAAGTCATCCTTAAGGTTCAACAAAATAAGGTGATAGTTACAAAACAAAAGTTGACAATTACAAATGGTAGAATGCCATCCGAGCCACAAGCCACCACTCATTTTAGAAGCGTCAACCGCCAGTTGATGAGTAAACCCTAGGCTTCTCAACTAACTATTAACAAAATCAGTATCCAACTTAGTTTGTATACAGAACAGAACATTGGGGCAATGAGTCCGAACCAAGGACTAAAGATGGTGAATTGTTATTGCTCGACCCAAGCCTCGGTATTTAAAATTGATAATCCTCATGGTGATCTGAGGGTTTGTTAATGAAGAAACCTTAAAAATCCCTATCCTGAATTAAAGCTAAGGGCAACAATAGCTCGTAAATGAAAGATGTGTGCAGGCTGGGCACAGAGAAAGCTCACATCTCCAAAACCCTGAAAGTAATGATCGAGCATCATAGAAAATACTCATCCCTTGGTACTTGGAATTGTATTTATTTGATGCGTGACATCTTCATCAACAAAAGTAACCACAATAACTAGAAAAGTCATAATAGCCAGTTGAGCTTTTTTTAAATTCAAGAAATCAACTTGGTTCTTATATTCATTATCACAATCAGGTCTAGTCTACTTTAGATTCGTAAGGAGAACATCCAAAAAGTTGGCCAGCAAGGCATAAAAGTATGGCTCCACCGTTTCCTCTTTCCCCAAGCTCTCCTCAAGCAATATCAATTTTTTTGTTAACAACGTGTACTTATAGAAAAATTTAGTAGCATCCCCAATTATAGATGTTTGAGCTTTAGAACTTTTCAGAAGTGCAACAAATGAAAAGACTTATGTCGTTTCCATCTAGAAATAGAGGAAGGATTGGGCGAAGCGGTAACAATGGCTTGGATTAACTTATGGTGGAGAATCGTAATGCATCGCAAGGAGGTCTTTAGTCATTGATATTGCATCACTAGAAAAGTAGTTGATGATGGATAATTGGTAGCGCACCATTGAAAGGGAATCAACAGCTAAGTTTAAAAGAAATGTGCAAGTTTGCTTGTAGAAAGCTTATAGTAATTGCAGCCTAAGTTCCAAAGAAGAGAACAAATCAAAGAACAGCTAACAAATTTTCACAGAAATAGAGCAAATCGAGAGAAACAGACCCCAATTTGTACAAATGAACAATTAGGGTTTATGCGATTAATTGGGACCATGCCAAAAAATAGGAAAGCAAATAAGGAAAAACGAAAAAGAGGATCGAGAGAAAAGGAAAACAAGGAAATAAGAAGGAATCCACAAATTTTGTGAGAAATTTCAAACTGGTGACGCTTTCCCAGTCAATAGAGAATGAGCCGTAGAGTTTTTTTTTCTTTTTCTTTTAATAGTGTGAATATATTATAAGCCTTCAAACTTTGACAACCATTTGAGTAGGTCCCCAAATTAGAAATTGAACAACACCAACCCCTAAACTTTGAAATAGAAAAAATGAGCAATAAAAGCCTAATGTAAACACTTGAATAGAAATTATAAAGGATGTGAATACCAATTGTACATTTTAAAAACCTTGAAAAATTCTTTTAGTTTTATAAAAAGTGCATGCATTTTTTATTAATTTTTTTAGAGCTAGGTAAGGAAAAATATACAAAATTTAGTTACTTTATAAAAAAAATTGTTCAAGTGATTATTAGGTAAATATATTACTATATTTCAAATGATGTTGAAATTAGAGATAAAAAAATAAAATTAAGCAAGGAGTTATTTATAATGGGAAAATAGAAGAATAGAAAATAATATATGTTGTAAAAAAGTATGGAACTACATATTTGTGCCAAAATTTTCATAAAATTGACATTCATTAAATTCATTAACTTGCAATTTTCATTCAAATTTTCAGTTAATTTATTTTTTTATGATTTTAGTGCAGTACATTTTATCCTATTCATCATAAATTAAAATAATTAAAAATAAATTAATTTATTTTTTCTATAAGCGGCTGTTTTCATTTTTTTAGTTACATAATTTTTAATGGATAGGATATATATGAGGTATTGTACTCCTAATAAAACTAAATTTAATTAAACATTAGAACAAAAAATGTTGGTTAAAAAAATTTATGGAATATTGGATTTTATAAAAGTTTTAGCACAAACCAACAGTTACTTCTTTTCTATATATAACCATCATAATTTAGATTATTTTCTATATTTATCTAATAAAAACTTAAATCATATTTTTTTCATGAAGTAATTAACTTTTTTAAATTCTTTTCCTTATTCATCATTAAAAATAAAAGAAAATTTGAACAACGAAAAAAAATGGGAAAGCGATGAGAGCTAGGGTTGCTCACTATGGTGGTGGACTAGCATTCAAATGGCAAAGAAGGGCCAGCCAGTGCTCTACCAAGGGTGTGGTCGGAAGGGTAGCTAAGGGAAGGAACACAATCCTACACTAACATTGGTGCAAGAGGCAGAGAATGCAAGGTCAAATTCAGACGGTTACGAGCCAGCATTTCCAGCACCGTTGGCTAACAACAAGGAAACGTTGGGCAGTAAAATAAGGGCAAGGTAGGAGTAATAAACCGATGGTTATAGTGGACTCACCGAAGGAGAAAGAGGTAAACCAAACTATGGTGAAAACAAACTGATGTGAATTCAATTGAGGCAAATTAAATTGGTAGTCCACATCATAGAAAATTTAGTGACATGATTGCTAGTAATAGACACCCAGACATTAGGATGCAGTTACGATAGATTGGAAGGTTGGGTGAAAAAGGGGTAGTTGAAATTAAGATGGAAGACATAGCAAACATAGTTTAGATGTGGGCAGATGCCCTTTTTGGATATGCAATAGGAGGGAACTCGAGATATATGGCCATGAAGAAATAAGTGGAAGAACAATGGTTGATGGTGGTGCTGCCCAAAATGGACTTACATGGATCAGGGCTGGCTCACCTTTTGTTTCGAACACCAAAGATACCTAGGCCAGATCTTATATAGAGGATCTTGGCTAATGTCAACAAGACCTTTAGTCCTCAAAGCTTTGACACTGAGCTTTAACCTTGAGAAAAAAGACATGGCAAAAGTTCTTATTTGGGCATAACTTAAATGTGGTGTACGTTTACAGGGAGAGAAAGGTTTGAGTAAGATTGCGAGCCATTTTAGTAGGGCTACAAATGAATAAAATGTTTGGTGAACCGTTCAACGGGTGTTTGTTCACATTTGTTTATTAAGCTAAATGAACGAACACAATAATAAACATACACGCACGCACATATTCTATACATTATTCGTGAACATGTTCGTGTTCATGTATTGCTTTTCACAAATGAGTTCATTTATTTGGTTCATTAATTGCTATTCACAACAAACATGAATGAATACGAACAATCATTTTACATTAAACGAACGAACGAGCACAAACATAGCATGTTCCTGTTTGTTAAAAACCTAAATGAATGAACATGAACAACAATTATTCATGTTCATTTAGTTCATTTATAGCTCTACCTCTTGGTTGACCGATTTATGCTAATAGGCTTACCTCTAATGTGGAAAGAATCTCATATGACAAAGTGCTTGTGGAGGTTGATATGGCAAATGAGGTTAAATAGAGAGTGGAGGTTAACCACCCTTTTAGTCAAAATGTAAAAATATTGGATATCAAAATACTGTACCTGTTATGGTACAGTTGATTACTAAGCAGAGATAGGTACCAAGCGGGCGGTGCCACAACCACAAATAAGTAAATCTGGGTTTTAAAAGTTGAAAAGAATATGGATTGGATGACTGTGAAAGATATTGATCATGAAGAGGGGTCGATTGAACAAGTACATGAGAAGGTAGAAGTGTAGGATGAGGAAGAAGGGAGCGATATAGTGGTTAGTCAAAAGGCCTATACAATTGTGCCAATAAAGAATAACATCACCATTGTGCCAATAAAGAATAACATCACCATTGTAAAGAATCACTTTGATGCATTGATTATATATGCGATTGGTAAAGTGTCTGAGAGATGCAAGTAAGATAAAAAAAGAGATGAGGGGAAAGAGGAATTCAATCCTGCCTGATAAGATTCTAGCATGGAAAGTCCAAGGGTGCAATAAAACCTTCAAGCAACACCAATTAGCTAGATATATATTTACAAATAATTATCAATTAATTGGTATTTTAGAGACTAGAATTCGTGTCTAGAGACTGTCTGAATTTTGCTAGAGATGTTTTGAAAAGTTTGAAATTATTTCCATTTGCAATAAGCATAAAAATGGGAGAATTTTAAGGTTATGGAAGATTGCTAAACTTGTGTTGCATTGCATTATGACATTGACACAAATGATTACTTTATGTGTCATAGTGAAGGTGACAGGAAAGGTGTTCCGTGTTTCCTTTTTTTATGGGTTTAACAAATAAAAAAATTAGAGGCCCTCTAGAATGATATCAGTGCAGTTAATAGTGTGATTCAGGGGTCGTGGTTACTTTAGGGTGACTTTAAGATGGCCTACAAACTGGATAAACGGGAGAGGATGAATCAGGTAATAAAGCAAGAAGTTCATGCTCTTAATAGGTGTTTTTAGGACGTGGTTATTGATGAGTTTCCATAAAAAAGATGCTATCTCACTTGGAATAATAATCAAATGAGGAAGGATTCAATGTGGTTGAAGTTGGATTGAATTGTAAGCAATATGAAGTAAGTGAAGCTGTTTCCTAAAGCCAATGTTAATTTTTGTAGCCAGGTATCTTGAATCATTCTTTAATTCTAGTTGAATTAGAGCAAATGAAGCAAAGTGGCCAAATTTTATTTCGGTTCTTGAACTATTGGGCGAACAATAGGGATTTCGGTTAGATTGTGAAAGAGGTATGGGCTCAAAATGTGGATGGAATCAAAATGTATACGATTTATAGTATGTTGAGTGCCCTAAAAAAGCCTCTCAAACCGATCAACAAAGAAAAGTATTGTAACATTCAGAAGTAGGTATTTGAGCTTTCAAATTATCTTAAGGAGATTCAGCAGCAAGGGACAATGGTTAAGAGTGATTAGGCACTATAAATGAGAATAAAAGAGACAAGAGACAAGCTACAAAAATTTTCTTGCAATAGAGGATAGTTACCTTCATCAAGAAGCATGACCAAGATGGCTAAAGGAGGGGGATGAAAATACTCAATTCTTCTGCCAATTCATTCAACACTGTAGGAAGAAAAAAGAGATCATTTCCATTAAAAGAAGTGATAGAAGGATTCATAATGATGAGGAAAAAGTAACAGCTAAGTTCATCGTATATTATCAGCAGCTATTAGGATGGATGAGGAGTTGTTGTCCGTTAGACCATGATATTATGCAACTAGGCCTGACCCTTTATACAGAACAAAAACAGCCTCTATACAGGGAAGTCATAGAGGAGGATGTAAAACATGCCCTTTGGGATATTGATGACTCTAAGGCTCCCTATCCAAATATGTATAGTGTGTTGTTCTTCAAACAGCATGGGGAAACTTTGGTACAAATATTGTGGAAGCAATTTAGGAATGTTTTATATCAGGGAAGCTATTGATGCAGGTAAATGCTTCACTGCATGATGAAGGTAGATTATATGAAAACATATGATTCAGTAGAATGGTAGTTTTTAAAGGAGCTCTTTCTATAGTTGGGATTTATTAAGCATTTTACAGGTCTGATCATAAAGTTTGTGTTAACTTTATCTTACTCTATCATGCTTAGTTGAAATAGCTATGGATTTTTTACAGAAGGCAAAGGTTTTCGCTGAGCAGACCCTATGTCCGTATAGCTTTTTCTGTTGTATATGGACTATCTGAGTAAGAGCTTGAGTTGCTTGAAGTGCATGCCTAGTTAGATTTCATTTGAAGTGTAGCATGCATAAAATAACAAATTTATGGTCTATAGATGACTTGATTTTAATGTGTCGAGCAAATATTTCATCTATTATGCACAAGAAATCAATTCTAACAGATTTTAGTGAAATGTTTGGACTATCCCCAAGTGATATGAAATCTTAGTTTTTTCTAAGTGGCATCGTGAATCACCTGCGGGAGGATATTATGGGAGCTTGAGGATTTTGAAGAGGACAACTCCCAATATAGTATCTAAAAGTTCCCTTGTTTGCTAAAATTCTCCTAGAAAAGGACTTTGAGCCATTGGTGGCAAAGGTAAGACAGAGAATAAAAGAGTGGGCTAAGAAACTATTGTCCTACGTTAGGAAGCTTCAGTTAATTAGGTTAGTACTCCTTTACACTCAAGTATATTGCAGTAGGTGTTTCTAATCCCAAGAAAATTATAAAAATAAAAATCAATTCTATTTAATGAAATTTCTTTTGGTTTGTGAATGTGGAGGGGAGTAGGAAGCCTCTAGTGGCATGCGAAAAGATTTGTAAATGAAAAAAGGAAGAGGGTTTAAATCTAAGGGATATCATCTCATGGAATTATGCCTTTTTTGCCAAGCTTCTTTTAGATATACATGCTTAGGAGGATCATCTATGGATTACCTGGATTCGTGCCTACTATGTTAAGGGGCATCATTTTTTGACCTTAAATGCTAGAGTTATAGCATCCTAGGTGTGAAGTAATGTGTATAAAGAAAATGGCTAGTTAAAAAATATGGTTGCAAAGAACATGTTTTGGATGCCATGAAGAAGCGTCAACTGTATGAGGCCATTAGACCTACAGGTGAAAAAGTGTTATGGGAGGATGTTGCATTGAACATGAGTTCTATGCCAAAACATCATTTTATGCTATGGTTGTTGCTTTCAAAGGGTCTATATCTGCAGGAAAGGTGGATCCAAACAGAGGACTCGTAGTCCCAAACATGTGTTATCTCTAGAAGAGAATGGAAGAAAGCTAGAATCACTTATTCTTTATCTCCAATTTCTCTAGATTGATTGTTGACAGAACCATGCTTTGGCTGGACTTACATTATCAATTGAGGAAATGGAGAGAAGGGATTTATTGGTCACGATCGAGTTTCAACAAAAAATCAACATTAGGTAAAATTTGTAAGATTGCATTTGCAGTAGTCATCTACCATATTTAGAGAGCATGAAATGACCATTATCATAATGAGATCGACAACAATGTGCAATAGGTGTTAGATTGAATTTGCTTCGATATTTATGTCTGTATGAATCATTTCGAGCTAGAGAAATATAAGAAGGAATTCAACGTATCAATTTATGACCATTTATGTGTTTTCTCCCTAATATGCCAGATGTATTTGTATTTTTAGCAATTAATATAATGTTTACCATTGGCCATAAAAATAAAGAAAATTAATAAAAAAATAATTTTTTTTACAAAAAACTATTTTAAAAGTGGTTTTTTAAACTTTTTAAGTTTCATATATATTTGGAATTCAAATCCCCCACAATCTCCATTCCATTACTTCTTTCATCCCAAATTCTTTGCATCATTCATTTATCAGCAATTAATCTATGATTTTTTATTTTCAACAGTTTGGCATATAAATGAAAAACCTTTGTATATGAATGATACAACACGACCTATAGTTTCTAAATATATTTTCTTTATTTTTTCTAAAAAAAAATAATATAAATAAATTTCAAGTCAAACTAACAAAAAAAGTCAAATAAAGCAAAGAAAATAGGACGAGGGGAGTGTTTGCTTTGAATTTTAAGTGCTTTTTTTTTATTCCAAAGTTTAAGGGCAACTGCTTTCTATGTTCTTGTTTGAGAATCAATTTAATTGAGTTGTTAAACTTTGAGGGTCCTAATCTATTTAAGCCATTAAAAAACAAAAAAGAGGAAGTCATGTCAATGAGTTGGACTAATAAACATGATGAGTGGGAAAGTTTGAGTACTTATACTGACCAAATTCTTGTTTGAGGACCAGCTTGTGCAAGTTAACAAAGTTCAGGGACCCCTAATATGCTCGACCCATTTTAAGAGCAAACTAGGTAAACAAAATATGAAATTTAATATAAATTATTTAAATATTCAACAAGTAATAATTTTGTGGCAAACAATAGGCGCGACAGTCTCACCTCTACCACTATCACACTGGTTCTTATGTGGAACTCACATAGATTGACTGCCTAAATAGTACTGTCGCTGTTGCTTTTGTCATTTGTCATAAATTTCCCATGACATAAATATAAATACCATCAAACAAAAGAAATAGATATACTTTGTTATGTGCATTCTTGAAGCTATATCAACCACCTCTTTGTTGGAAAATCCTCGGTGGAGCATGGAACAAAAATCTATTTATGTTGAATGTTTAGCTCTGTTTAAGAAAAGCATTTTGAGATTATCCATAGATTGCTTTTTTTCAGAACCATAATACTAATTGCTAATACTAACCCAAAATGGGGGATTCATATGATTTCCGCCAAAGACTCTACTTCGCTAATACTGTGGTTTCGTTGATGTGTTATTCTATTCTGGCTAATGGCTTTGATTCTTTAATATTTAAGCTGCTCCTTTTTGACCTCCTTGGCCTCAAATAAAAGCTATTGCTATTTTATACATATATAGCGCCATCGCACTTGTCATGATCAAACATAAAATTACAAAACACACTACTGGCCTCTCACTCAATTACGCAAATATTGGTGTACTTTGACAATGATACTTCAAACAACGTACTAATAAAGTCTCAGACCCAAAAAAATAAAAAAAGAAAAACATACACACACTAGAGAAGCTAGTCGCCGTCAATAGGTTCTCAAATCCACCGACTCCATTTTAAAATTTGTTGTTCTTGACCACTCCCCCAAGCATTATATTGGAAGCCTAACGAAATCATTCTTTTCGAGGCCACAGAGAGGACAAGTAGTCCAATAGCTGTGTCCAAATGTGGCCAAACATATATATGAGGTTGGGCGACAGTTTAATTATAGCCTCCTAGTTTTCAATTTTGATGATATGGGTGGCAAACAAAAATCATTTAATAATTATCCATTATAGAAATATTTAAAGTCTCTCACATTTTATCGTGAATGTAATGTAGTTGAAGAAGTAGATCACACTAAATGAATTAAATACAATAATGTTTACTCACTTTTACTTTCATCGTGACAGATACCAAAGATTTCTTTTTTGTCAAACATGAACAAGTTAAACCATCGAATATAAGTTTTTATTTAAATAATTCGCTAAATGAATGAGGAACTAATAATAATAATAATAATAATAATAATAATGGCGAGGCGTGATCTAGTTGGAGAAAGGGCAAGAAAGCGTGTGGACGAGGCATGGAGGGATTTCTTGAGAACCAAGCAAACGAATATGCGTTTGCGCCTTGCCTTGTCCATTTTCTGGTCGGTCAATCGCTTGTCGAGGCGTGTCCCAAGGCTGATGAGAGTTTTCCCGTCTCATCATAGCCTCTCATTGGTTTGACTTAGGCTGGTCTCTTTGGTGTTCTCTTCCCCTTATTTCTTATGGAGTTGAATTCAAATAACCAATTAAAATCATATAGATACTCATAACTGTCATTACTCTTTTACATTACAAGAGGTGTGTTCGACGCACTATCACATACCAATTATTATGTAGTGAATCTACAGGTATAATTAGTGATGATATAGTGAGTTGTTCAATTAAAATTAGTAACTTACTACTGTGATCGTTACCATTTGATGCGCACAGTACATTAAATTATGCCTCCTAATGTCAGCCAAATGAGATCTAAAGGTTTGTAGACACATTTTTCTTATAATTATTGAGAAATGTCCAATTTCTTGTAATTATTAGTCGGGAATCTGGGATTTTGAGATATGAGAACTGGTAAATTCTTCTTTGTGAGGGGAAAGAAGATTAGGACACATAACAGGCTTCGAATTTAGATTCTGGTCTAGCCTAAATTCATGGACAAACCCACTTTGACAAAATTTAGGATCAACATTATTGGTCATCTGCACCACCTTACCACTGATCCAGGTGGAATGAAAAGAAAGAAGGGAAACTCTACCTCAACCTCTATGAAGGGCTCTTTCAGAAGGACATTCAGTTTGTTTTGTCGTGCCCTAAACTGCCCCTGGCCCATTTGGGCCTGATTACTTAAAACATGCAGCGGAAGTTTTCATTACACAGAAGGGGCTTTTAAAACTCACTAAGACTTATCGGCACGAACCCCAGGATACTTATCGGTACTAGCTCGTTAAGTTCTTTAATTAAGGTTAAGTTGATGTGCTCTCAGAAACAAGCTAGTGCCTATGTGGATTTCATGTGTTCATTTTCATGGTCTTTACCGAGCTTAGCCAAGAATATGCATGGCAACTAAAACACCAACTTAAGTTTAAAAACTTATTTTCATGCATATGCTTTGCATGCTTATGCGTTTTGGAGTTCACTAGTGCACATAATCACTTAATGCCTTTAAATGCAACTAATGCTTAGGCATGTATTAATTCACATACGTGCATTTAAATTTCTTATTAGCCAAACTTTACACAAGCATCCAATTTCATGCTTTTTCTAAGTTTACTTGCATGTTCTTTACTAAATGAGCATACATAGCCAAACATTGCATGCTTTTAACATAGACATGGGCTTATGGGCCTTTTAGTACTTAACATGCATATGGCCCAAAATTAACCAAGAATAAAATCAAAATTTTTAAGTTCTTATTTAAGCCCAATTTCAACATGCTTCAAATTTCATGAAAACATAACCCATAAATTCATGCATGGGCCTTGGTAAGTCCACCAAGCAATAAAAATACCCGAAAATGTCCAAGTCCATAATACAAGCCCAAAGCCAAGTTTTGGCCAAATTTTAGCTAAGTCCATAATTTGGTCACTAAAGTTAGACCAACAAAAACATGCTTAAAAGCAACCCATAAATTCACAAAGCCATGGAACACAAATTTCCACCTTAATAGACCTTGTTCCCACAATTCTAAGACTTCAAGTCCTGCACAGAAAGTCCACATTTTTTTTAGCTTGTTTACAAGCAGCTTATATACTTAGAATACTTAGAATATTTTGAGCAATACCATACACAAATCCAACCTTAGAATACAGAAAGAGTACTCAAGACTCTTAGCTTGATCTTTCAAGCAAACCTTTACCTACAAAAGTAGAGTAGGGCGGGTGAGTTATAAAACTCAATAAGGATTCCGTGGCATCCAATGCCTAACTTATGGCCTCCAAGGCCTAACATATGCCATGAATGTAATGGCAAAATAATCCTTATTCCTGCAAAGGAAACATAAAGACAAAGAAAACAAAAAGATACATGCATATAGCAATAATATCATAATCGGGGGTTAGCATGCACAACAAATCAAAGAAGCACACAAACACACGCCACTTAACACTTTGTTCACAGAAGGGCAGCAAGCATCCCTCAAGTTTTAGTTCATTAATTTCATATACTTAATGTTTTCGGAGAGCTCACTTAGCATAGGAATTAAGGTGGCCGCCTTAACTCCTAGCCCATAATGCTTGCTTACTTAACTTAGCTCATGAGCAAAACAGAATTGCCGAAGCAATAACATAACTTAAGCCCTCTTAGCACTCCTAGGATCACATGGTTCTTTGACCATCACCTAGGGGCCCGAATACTCACACAAAAAAAATCCATGGAACTAGGCCATGCAATAAAGTGAGTATAGGAATCCTTACCCACAACACCGAAAGCTTTATAAGCTTATTTTCCTTCGTTTTCCTTGCTTGTTGACTCTAGAAATTGTTTTCTAGCATAAGAACCAAGATGGGCCGAATTTTATTAGTAACCATAAGATACCAAGAAATCTTGGTGATTAACCCAAATAACACAAAATACCAAGAACACTTGGTGTACACTTACAGAACCTCACAGAAGAGGTAACGCCAATTTATTGTGCTTGATGTTCTTCAAGCTTCTTCTTGATTTCTTGCTTCTAATGAACTTAGAAACTCAATCACACAAAGAGTTCCTTGAGTAGAGCTTAAAACCTCCAAGAAATGGAAATGGCCAAATTTTCCTCCTTGGTTTTCTTTGAATTCTTCATCTGATTCTTGCTCTTTATGGTCTTAGAGCTTGAATTCAACCAAGAATACTTGGTTTTAATTTGAGGAATGATTATTTCTAGCTATGGACGAATATTTGGATGAGAAAAGAGTTGGAAATGTGTTTGGAATGATGAGACTTGGTATGGAAGAAAATGGAGAGAGAATGAGAGAGTTTGAGAGCAAATGGCTTTGAATGAGTGGAGTGATTATGTTTTAATGTGTGGGAAGGTGATGGCCAGCCATATGGGAAGGAAAATGAGTGTATAATGTGCTTGGAAGGTGGGAGACAAGATTAAAAGAGATGAAGACTAATTGGAAGACTTTTGGGTAAGTTTGGTAGAAAAAGTCAAAAGTAGGTGAAGAAAGAATCCAAGGTAATGATTAAGGGTGGGAGGTGGATTAAAATAATAGGAAATTAATAATGTGTTTGAAATGAGTGGGAGACAAGATTTAATGGATGGAAGACTAATTGGAAGACTTTTGTGTAAGTTTGGTAGAAAAAGTCAAAAGTAGGTGAAGAAAGAATCCAAGGTAATGATTAAGGGTGGGAAGTGGATTAAAATAATAGGATTTGGAGGAAGGTGACATAAAATATTGGGAATTGGAGGGGCATGGCTGGCTAAGGCATCCAAAGCCATTAAAATGGCATAATTCCCCCTTTAGTCCTCCAACTTTCTAAATTTGGGCAATTGAGCCCAACCACTAAAAATCCCTTTGTTCAATTTAGTCCCTCATCTTTAAAAACCACCATTTTCATTACTATTTCTCTTGGCCTAAGCCAAACTTATTTTTAAGATGTTCAACACTCAATTATGCACATGCCATATTGTCTTCTCAATTTAATTGAGCTAAATTCCTAATTAAGGAAAAATTCTTATGCTCCAAATCCATTTAACCCGGGACCTAATCACTTTGGATTGTCCGGGCATTACATGTTTAGACTTGGATTTTTTTTTCCTTGCTATATCTTGATACTTGTGGTGGATAATGTGCTTCTACCGCTTGCACAGTTTACTGAGATGAGGGTCTTTTGATTTGATGGAGAAAAAGGCTGGATTGCTAAAGGTTGGTGTTAGCAAATTGAAAGAGGACTTCAAAGGTCAACTTGTTAGTGCTTATAAAGTTTTCCATAGCTTATAGTTTGTTTCCCCCTAAGGCTACTGCTACTAGGGGAATTTGTGTGCTTATCCAGAGCTGTGGCACTCTAAGAGAAAAAAGACTAACCGATAAAAACCGTTGTAATATCGGATGATAAGTCAGAGGAGGCTAAGGATACCTTTAGTGATCATCCTACTCAATTCTGTGATTAATTTTCTTACCTAAAAGCTTATGTTTATGCTTTACTTATGAAGTTAGTTGATCATTATAACCTTGCTTTTGCATACAATGTTCTACCATCCCAACTCATCTAAAGGATTTGACGGCAGCCAAAGAGAAATTGAAGGAAGTAATAGGAAAAATGTTGAAGAGGAAGCCAATTTTGTTCATTAGTAAGGCTTCTCGACCAACGATTTCTTCTTTGAGAGCAATACAATTGTGTTATAAGCAATCACCAACCAGTGTTGGACAAGGACAGGAAAACCAACCCCTAGAAAATGTTGATACCCAGAGCTTGCTAGTATGAATTTCTTTGCTCTTATCTCTTTTCAATAGCATTTTTACCAATGGAAATTTTATTTTGAGACTGCTATAATGTACATAAAAGTTGTTCACTTAGTTGCGAGGCAAAAAGAGTTTTTGGATACAACAAGAACAAGCTCATTGTGTAAGATTTAGTGAATGAGGACTAAAAGAATGAATTAGACAACAAGATCAAGGATTTGGAAATAAAAGGTTAAGGTACCATTGAACGATGAGAAGAATGTGAGGCTGCCTATTGAAAATTTAAGTTATGCCATTGGATGCAACACCAAGGACTTAGAAGTGCAATAGGAGACCGTCATAGCTTTGGAAGCAAAATTGAAGGTTCTGCTTCTTGAAAATAGGTCACTTGGATGGCCTTTGATAAAGGTGTGCTTAGAGCAGGACCACCTCAGTTATGTTAACTTGCAAATTTTGAAAGAGTTCGCGAATCTAAAGGAAAATGAGTTGGCCTTAGAGGCACAAAAGACTGCTTTAAGCAACCAACTGAAAGATAAGTTGACCAATGCCTTCATGGATTACATCAAGGGGTTGTGCCCTTACCTATACTAAGTGGAGTACGCAATAGTGTAGACCTGTCTCTATTGGATGGAACTTGTATGGCTGGTTGCAACAAGAAATGAATCATTTTGGACTGGTTTTTAGTACCATTTAAGACCAGTTACAACGGCTCTTAAACATTTGGGAACGATTCTCTCTGCAAAACCATTCTTACCGTTCCCGCACCTAAAATATTCGAAGTGGTTGTTAAACCATTTCAACGTCTCGGATTGCTTAACCACTCCAAGTTGCAAAATAATTCTGACATTTCAAACCATTAAACTACTCCAAAATGCAGACACTTCCAAGAAACTACGCCTCTCAGTTTGATGTGCTTGACCGCTTCAAATCATATTAATGTTTCCATTTGGTAAAGGATGCCCACTCCAAACTGTTGCTATGTAGTACAATAAGTTAACTACTCCAAAATACCTTTTTTTTTGCTATTTTTATGACCAATTAACTCTTCCAATATTACTTTTGGATTTTTTTTTTAATTTCATTTTGCTTTCGTAATTGCTGAGTAACATTCAATTCATACTTTCTGTCTCTAGTACTTTTTTGTCTTAGCTGTTAAACGCTAACTATACAACATAATATGCCATTGAACGTCATAACAAAACAAAAGTACTATTACATATTGAACATTCAAATTCTTCACATTACATAATAGTATCAAGTATGTACTATCAGCATAATTGTAAGGGCCCTTAACTTACCTTGGTGTGGAGTCAACCTAGGATCATTAAATTAATCAAGATTTAGTAGTCTCGCCTTTAGTTGCAATTAACTAAGTTAATGCTTGAGTGCATTAAAGCTTATATGCTACTAGTTCATTATCCTAGCATATGCATCATGCAAGTTTAATTTTAGCAATTCCATTTCACAAAAGATAAAACTTTCAAGTACTTGCCATGGCATGCAAAGAAAATGAATTCAAAATTAAGTGCAGAAGTTATAAACTAAGTTTGTTTAAGCTTTAAGTATTAACTTTATGCACATTCATCACTTCTATGTACATTTAAAGCAACAACAAGTTTATATACACACACCAAGGTTTAAGCAAAAAACAATTCTTACTAGAGGCTATTTGGTACTTAGGCACCACATTATTTAAAAAAGATCTAGCCTGAGATCTGCAAAATGAATTTCCTACCTGAGCTTGTGGCATCCATGATAGGAACCCAACTTTCTTGTGCATTTAGCTTACCACTAAGTGTGCCATAATTAAACATTTACTTAAGACAAAATTAGCTAAGCAATTAACTTATAATCAAACATTATTCAAATTAGCTTAATACCTACAGCAGTAACTTCCTTAACAACCTGCTCACTAGGTGCCAGGGTTTACACTAGTAGAATCTGCACAATGTAATACTTAGAAAGGTAAGAATTTGATAATTCTCGATAAGGGAATAATTCTTGCAAAAAAAATCTTTAAGACACATAATTATATATTAATATATAAATGCTTCTTGATGTGAGCTCAATAACATCTTAAGGTCTTAACTAATGGCCAATAATTGAGTTCTATGGTGAGGATCCATCATCATCCTAGTCCTAACTTTCAAGACTTTAGTTTTGTTTTAGTAAGCCTAGCTTTCCTCTTTATTTCCCTTATCACATTGTGCAAGAGTTTAGTTTAGTTTGTTGGCTTAACTTACTAAGTTGGGTAGCTTAACTAGGGTACATTTGAGGTTGACAACCTCCTTTAAGTACTTAATACCCGAGGTTTTCTTAAGGTCCCAATATCTTTCTTAAACCTTAAGCTTTCACTTAACCACTACTTAACTCCTAAACAGATGCATTTTATAACCTTAATAATGATTTTATAGCTCAAACAATGGTTTAAGACATCTTAGAACAATCCAATCTTTGAAACTGATGCATTGTATTATACTTAGGATTACCCTAACTTGGGGAGGAAAGCATAGTGGCACTGCATCGCCAATGACAAGAACTCCCTAATTCTGAGACAAGATCTTGGTGCCTTGTCACTAATGCTGGTGCCGCCTCACTAGCTTTCACTTTTCAACTCTCTTGTTTTTTCATTCCAAGGCTCATTATGCTAGCTTTTACCTTCAAGCTTGAACCATTCACCAAACAACCAACTCCCACACTTTTATACATGTTAGAACACATGCACATGCATCATTTAAGCACTTCGAAACATAAAAATCCCTTACCAAATTCAAGATCACAAGCTACAAACTTCCTATGCACACACAAGTACCCTTGCATCAAATCTTTACAAATTAATGTAGTCTTGGTTCTAGCTCAGCAAAATGAATTGCCCAAGCATAAAAATCTTATAATATGATCATACTATGAGCAATATGCGTGGAAATCACATTCACACACCCTTACCCCTTTGGTAAAATACAAACCACAACACTTGAACCACTTTAGCACAATCATACTTGAAGCTTGCTATTCAACCTTCACAAGCAAATTCAAGGTTAGGGATCAATCAAACAACTCACCAAGTTTTGATTCACCTAAAAATAACCTAAACTCTAATCCAAATCCAAGAATTAAAGCTTACCAATGAAAGAAGTGTGATTATTTACCTCCTTAAGCTCAACCAAGTTAGTTGCACTAGAAAGCACTTGTGGAATCTTCAATTGATGAAGAGATGGATTGGAAAGTGATTTGTAAGCATGGGAATTGCTAGAAACATATTTGAAGGAGTCAAATGTAGAAGAAAAAGTCTTGCTTGCTATTTATCCTCTTCTAGCCATTTATTGATCCCCCATCTTTCTTAATTATGCTAATTGAGTTCCCAGGCCTTACAAAGCCTTTTTTTTTCCCCCTTCACCAACGTAGTTTGAACTAAAACTTATAAATATGTATAAAAAATCTTCCATTCCATGGTCCAAGTATATTCATAACTTAAAATAAGGGTTTTCTTAACAAATTTATAATTTTTCCCTTCATGACTCAACTTTGCTCAGATGATCATATCATTAATTCTACACTACATCAATTCACTAATTGAATTGCTTAGTGTGCAAATAAGATTCCTAAGCTTAAAAATTAAGCTTACCTTGCACATATTGACCTTAGTCTATGAGAACTTTAATAATAATAGTTATCAATCCATTAACTCAAATGTTTACAAAGTAGAATCCTACATTCTTTTACTTATTATCCACCAAGCCTTAGCTCTACTCATCTTCTATCTCATCATCATCAATACCTATGTTATCACTTGATTGAAAAGAGCCAAAATGACCATCTCATACTCCAATACCAACATCAGTTGTAGTACAACACTACTTACAACATAGAAACATATACGCGCGTGCACACACACACACACACATTTATTTAAATAACTTGTTGAGCACATGACACATATTTTAATTGCATTGAACATCCATATAAGAACGTAGAATCATAAACTAATTGCATTAAACATCCACACAAGAACCAAATTAAATAGTATACTGCACTATACTAAAATTTTTTTTTTTTAAAAAGTATAATAGTAATAATGACATAAAAATCAAGACTCCTATCCTACAAAAAATACACCAAACAACACAATAGAGTAAAAGAAAGCCAACAAACACCAGAGGCTCATTAGCCCCTACAAACCAATGAAACACTGCCATCCACACCAACTAAATACATAAAAGAGTAAACTCCACCGGTCATCCCTAAATTGCATCCAATATTGTCTATTCATTCCTAAAGCATCAAATGTTGCTTAATCATCCCTAAACTATATCCAGTGTTATTAAATCATCATGCTATCCATCACAACAGTTAAAGATGAATAGAAAAATGATGTGGCTGCTAATGTGGCATAAAAAATGACATAGTTGCTAATGTGGTATCACTTTTCCATCAATCTTTAACGGTATGATAGATAGCAGAATGATTAATCAACATTGGATATAGTTTAGGGATGATTAAGCAACATTTAATAGTTTAATGATGAGTAGACAATATAGTTTAGGGATAAATAAGCAACATTGAATATAGTTTAGGGATGACCAGTGGAATTTACCCTACGTAGAAATATAAACCACTTAGAAAACTACTTTCTCAAACCTTTACACAGGGCAACGGTAACAAAGACTGACGAACATCAAAACTCCCCCACTGCGTCAAATTATTGTTGGTATGACACTCATCAAAACACCCTCATAGCCCAAACTGTAGTAGTTTAGAATAGCAACGAGAACCAAAAATTAACACTAGAACTCCATAGATGTTACCCGATATACTAAACTATACTTATGAAATGAAATTCCGATCCCGAGCTAAATACCATAAATGTATTTAACTAATTTATGGAGGAAAAGAATAATATTTGTTGACGTTTGTGAGCTATGTCTTCACTCAAAAGCTTATAGATCTCTTTAACCATTCTGAAAAGCTCATCGAATTGTTTTGTCGAAGGGCCGTAGGGATATCCTTGGCTAGTATTACCATATCCTCCAGCTTGAGAGGGTCCAAAATATGTAGTAGGTGTCACACAAAACTCATAGCCCGAACACGTCCATTATGTTCTACATCCAAACTTTCCTAAGTTTGTCATATGATAAAGCACTAGAACCTTCAACTCTATTAGACTTTAAGGACCTAGCCTCCTTCTTTTATACAATAGGAAGGTATAAAGATTTAGAAATAATTCAAAGATTAAAATAAATAAAGCTAAAATAAATTGGTATTTTTAATTATTTTCAATTACCACATTTCCTGTTTGAGTTCATGACAAATGAGTGAACCATCTTTTCCCATCTTTCTCTTCCATTAATAACAAAAACCATAATCATTGTTATTAATCAACTTATATAAGATATCAATTAAATCATGCTACCCATAACATCTGAGTAGTTGATAACGACCGTTGGTTGTTGATTTTTGTATCTTGATCCCCTTATTTCATCTTCAAATTGTACTAGATGTGTTATTTTTTAAGCATTCCCAGTACTAGGGGCAAGCTGCCCAAAAGTGGGTAAATTGTCCAAACTTGAACTTTTTACACTTGAATGTTCATTTTGTGAATTTGGAGCTCCACAAAGGAGAATCCTCAGCTTCTTCACCTTTGTTGGTTCATATCTGTTCCAAATGTATCTTACACAAAGTTGAAGGATTGAAGTGCAACATAAATAATTCACACATATCAATTCCACAATTTCCAAAATAATTATATTATACTCTTCTTTTTGAATTACTAGCAAATAAGGTAATTTCATCTTTTCCCATATCTCTTGATTTAACACATTAATGCCTTTAGATGTAATATATAAAAGTCTTCAAATATTGATCATTTGTATAAGTAAACTTAATTCTTATTTGGCCTTTTCTGTAATCATGTTATATGCTAAGTAATTATAAAGGTCATTATAAGGCAAGATATAAAAAATAGTTAACAGAAGCAAAGTTTTTCTTGTCATATACCTATTGTTGAAAACATTAATTATTGATATTGTCATATACCTACTGGTGAAGTAAAGGTGCTAAATAAATGCATATGAAGCAAAGAACTAGTATGACAATAGTGCTACCTACATGATTGAACAGGAAAAGCTAAAGTCTGATAGGATTTGCTTAATAATATAGCAGGATCTAAGCATCCTATTATGAAGGAAGAGCTGCTGATTTTGTAGGCTGAATAATTGCAATATGGTCTACATGTTTGGCTTCTATAGTCGCTCCCAAATTTCAAGTCTCGAAAAGTTTTGATCCGATTACTTATAACTACTAAAAAAAATTGGCTCTAAATACCCATTTTCTTGTAGTGCCTAATGTCTAGAGCGCCTGGAAGACAACTACAAAGCTTAATCCGGATGGTGAAGTCCTACTCGAGCTTAAGCAACCTTAGAGGGAAAAGCTACATCATCTAGTTTGTCCTATGAAGAGTGGCACCAAAGGTTTTAGGTTGCTTTCAAACAATATGGTGTTGGTTTTGTGCCTTGTTTAGTGTGTATCTTATGAATACTCTATTTTTATAGATTTGGATACTACTCCTAGTTAGGGCATGCTTACACATGTATTACTGCGCTTTTTATATTGTCCCATATTCTTATGAAAATTACGCACCCAACCAACTGAAGTAATGTGCCATTTTTTATCAATATTAGGAGGACATTGCTCCAATAATTGGGATCACCATGCAGATCCTTTTCTACATAGATACCCTCTCTTAGGAATTGACCATAATGTAAAAAAGCATTATTGGTGCTTTGAGTGCCAATATTTAATGCTTGATTGTGAACAAGAATACACATTATACTGCTGAATGCTGCTACAAGAGCTAACTTTCCTTGTAAGGTCATGCCCTAATTATCTTGATACCTTTATGACCAAGTACTGCTTTAGCCATTGTCAAGTCAGTCATGATGATGCGTATCTCACACTTGGATTATTTGAGGGTGGGAGATGGTTTCCCACAAATGATATCATTTGATAGCCAAAGTGTTGGCTATCATACGATTTTGACTTGGAGAGTGCTAGAAGTCTTGCAAAAAAACATGACATTAGAAGCCCCCAACGTGTGAGTCCTTGGGGGGGGGGGGGGATCCGAAGCTTAAGTGAGGGTTTGTCGAAGACAAAAGAGAAACTGAGAATGCTAGAGTGTGGTGGTGTGCTAATGATTAGAATTACCTTTCCAAGATAATTAATGGATTTTTAGTAACTGAAGTCCTAATAGTTATAGAGAGTGAATTGTTAGAGATTCATGAGAATCATGGAGCTGTAGGAATATTTCGAAGATATGAAGTTATATATGGGATCATGAATGATCACCCATAATCATTTAGAGTGTGACTTGCTATTAGTGGTGGATGTGCTTGTGAGAATGTGATCCTAGATTTCAAGGTGATTACTTAATGACAAGGATGCATACAACTTTGGACTGTAACCAACCTCTATCTTCCCAATAAAAGGGCCCTAACGCACAGGGCCCTGTGTATAGTGCTATAAGTTGGACCTTGGTTAGGTTTGTTGGTCTAAGTAACACCGTTAGTGTATTAGGCTGGTCCAGCCTGCTGAGCTTTAACTTCAGTCTAATATGGTATCAATAAGCATTTTACAAGTATATATTTATGATAGGAGTTTAGTGGGATTACCTTGGAAATTTGGGGTTGAATTGTTCACTTGAAATTTGGAGGACATTAAGTTATATTTGACAATTTTTTCGAATGGCGTTTGTTATAAGAGCACAACGTTGCGAGTCGAACCCGAATTAGGATCGACCTAGTGTCATGCTTTGCGGCTATGTTGGGCAAATGAAGACTTATACCGCATATAGAATTAGTGCTTATGACATGTCGTTTAGTATTTTTGTGCGTGGTAATAACCATGGCAAGACGGTTCTTTTCAGTTGTGCTCTTTTGCGCAACGAGAAGACAAATATTTTCCAATGGTTACTAGCAGTACGATTCTCTTTAGTTGTGCTCTTTGGGTTCTAGCTAGTTGTGAACAAGAAATACATTTTATTTGTCTTCAACATGCTTAAGTTGTTGTAGATACTTCTTTTGTTTAGCTTTTTTAATTATTTCTTATGTTGTATTTAACTTTGATGGGAAACCACCAAAAACTATTTTGACTGGTCAAGACCTATGGATCACAAAAGTAATATCTGAACAATTGCTAATTACAAAGCATGCATTTTGTATTTGGCATATTACAATCAAGTTTAGTGGTTGGTTCATGGCACTTCTTTAACAGCGATATTCACTGGTTTATGAATTTTTGTCGACCATACCAATTAGGCACACCAGAACAATTTGAATACGAGTGGCTTCAATCAATTGATAATGAAATTGGCTTGCATCAGAATAAAGACGTAAGAGGCTATGTGAATGAAATCAAATATTTCTTGTTTCCATTTTATCTTCATCAATATTTTTTGGTGGCATGACCACAACAGGGAGATCTAAGAGTATTAATACATTTGTTGGGCGGTTCATTGCTTCTCATGAATTTTTGGGCCAATTTATGAAAGTTGTGAGTTTTTTATAAGCCAAATTTTATTGGGTAAATTCCATGCACAGTATATCAGCTTATTTGCATATTCTTAATCGGCACCCGAGCTTAAGGTTGTTTTATCAAAGTCTCTTAAGAGGACGAGATCCGAGTCTAACCCCATTTCATTTTCCAGTCTGTGAGAGCAAACCCATTTGGCTGCTATGACGGAAGGGAGATTGCTAGAGGGGATGAACAGGAAATGAAAAGAAGAGCATATCCTAATGCTAATTCGGGTGAGTTCTAGGTCCGGAAAAAACCAGTATTAATCCTCCATTCCTTTTTATACAAATACTTCCTAATCTTTATATTTTGTATGGATACAATTAATTGCAAATATATGTACACCTTGGAAAAATTTCCAGGACTGTAAACATAATTTAAATGGGCGGGTGGAAATAGAGAGGGCCCAGAAGCATCCAAGTCTGGTAAGGACAATTCCTCTTTGAAAATACTCTAAATTAACGGTTTTGTTCCTGGTAAGGACAATTCTTGACTTGCAAGTTTTTCCTTCGCTTCTTATTTAAGTGATTCAATACGACGTAAATTTAGACGACCACTCGCTCCTTCGAGTCATAATATTTTCTATCCAAATACATGCATGCGGTGATAATTTTATGAGTAGTGCATGCTTCTACCAAACCCAGCTTTGGATGAGTACCTCGAGGTCCTCTCCTCATCGGTTGATTTGTATTTTAAAATGTTTCGACTTGAGCCTTTCACAAATATATAACAGGGTTAATTAATACATTTCTTTGTTTCAATTCTTACGCTTAGCCTCCGCTTGTAGAACACAATTTAATGTAGGTTTAATTATATTTAACCTCTAAAGTTACATCATTCTTACATTTAATCCTTCAAAACTTACAATTAGACATTAATGCTATTAGCTAGGATTATCAAACCCATCAAGTGGAACTTGAGTTTTTATTGAGCCGAGTTTGAGGCAATAATATATGGCTCATTGAACTCGGGCCCATTAAAATCCTTGTTGAGCCAAGCTCAATCTGGAGTTATTCATGCTTTGTACAACTTAGTTAAACATATGTAAACATGTGTTACAAAAAGATTCAAAAGTAAAATACTTTTTTATATAGTGGTATACTCTAGATGCTATAATATATACATACATTAGTAGAGGTCTTTTTTGTCATTTTGCCCCCACTGACAATTGACTAGTAAACAAAAGATTAGGAACTTACTTAGTGGTTCACGAAGAATTGTATTTAGTTTCACACTTAACCCTCTAATTAAGTCACACATTCTCTCCAATCGAATCCACACAATCTTAAATTTCTGTCTTCATAACCTCCACTTTCATTTTCTTGGTGACTCATATCTTCTCCAAGATATTGCGGTTTGTTCTTCATTTCTGCTACATGTTCATATATATAGCTTTTTATATACTGAAGTTTTCGTATAATTTTCATTTTTCAATTTTGTTTAGAATCTTTTGATGATATTTTCTCTATTTTTTTTAGCATGTTTTGTTTATGGCACATGCATGTAAAACATCCATTCTTGAATGTTTGTTTTTATTATGTTGTTTTAGTTATTGAAATTTGTTAGATCACCTTCAATAATCTAGACATTAACTATCTAAAAAACGATGAAATTTTGTTCTTGGCATAATTAATTTTTTCAGTAGTTATTTGTCCACATGTTTATTACCTTGGCGCATATTCTGTAAGGGAAAACAAAGGTAGTGGATTTTTTTTTTTTAGTCATGAAGCATTTTAATTTAATTTTCTAATCAGTCACAGCGTGATAAAAATCTTAGGAAAAAAAAAAAAGAAAAATGGGTCAAAATAAGAAAAGATATATTATTTTTATCAAAATAACAGTCTCATGAATAACTTGTGAAATAAAGTTTAGTTTAAGTTGTTTAAGTATTTTTTTTTTCTTTTTGTATTAACTTGGTAATGTATCTCATCTTCAAATATATTGTTTATTTTCGCCCACAAAATATTTTTTGGGTCCCCAGCCTATACTATATGGCCGCCCAAACAGAGAGGAACTGTGACGAATTTTCCATAGTGCATGGTGATGCAATATCCGTCTTTTTAAAATCAGGATTCCGTGCACATGATTTTTTTTAATTTATATAAAATTTAATCAATTATTCAAAATTATAATTGTAATTATATAATTTAATCAAATCAATTTTTATATTTTAGATCATAAAATTATAACATTTTCATATTCAATTCGGGTTATGAGATCGTTTGTTAGAATCAGCGATGGATCCAGGGTTTTTTATAAAATAGAGGCAAAAGGAAATCTTTTTCTAAATTATTGTCCTTACTAGAGAATTTAACCAACTTTAAAAACGAGTCTAAATACGTTTACCTTTAAAGTTTTAAAAAAAATTATAAGTATTTTAGGGATACAAGTCCATGCTAGCCCTTTAATTCCGCCCTTGTTTGAAATAAATGTGGTGGAACTGGAACGGAAGAGAAGCAAAATATATTAAAAAATATTTTAAAATAAGAAAAAATTCATTTATGGTTCCTAACCTTTTTGTGTTATCCTAAATGGGTCCATAACCTTCATTTTGTCCTCTTGAAATCCCTTATCTTCTATTTTTGTTCCAAATGTGATTTTTCTGTCAATTTTACAGTTAAAGTTAACAGAATCATCAATGAAAATACCAACTTGGTCCCTAAATTTTCTTCCTCCCAATCAAACCACCATTAAGCCTTTTAATTTAGCATTTTATCCATCTCTCTCATCCATTCTTAGCTTCCAAAAAAAAAAACATCAATTCCCAAGTGAAAAATCACCAAAAATCTGGTTTTCTCTCTTCCTTCCATGGCTTTAATGGCCACATTGTTTGCCACTCACTATCAGAACAGCTTCAAATTAGATAGCAACACAGTAAATAAACTGACCCCAAATTTGGTTCCAATCTCAATTTGGTTCCGTCTTGCAGAGGCAACACTGCCCTCCTTTCGCCAAGGGACGCCTGCCTCTACTTTGATCAACTCCACCTTCCGGTCGATGGACTTACCCCAACAAGATAATTGTGATGTGGCTGACATGCTCGCCGCTCACATCTGGTGCTTCCGCTTGGAGGTGCAAGGTGATTATGACGAAAAGCTCTCAGGCGGCTACTAAACCAAAACACAAGCACCTCGCCAGTTAAGGTGCGCGGAAATCACTGTCATTACTGCCACATGGGGAATGATCGACCACCCAACAGATTGTACCCTTTGAATCATTACCCGGAAGAAGGCTACTCTTGTCCTTCTCGCCCACATCGAATGTTTTGTAGAGGTCAGCGGCAGCGGGCGTTGGCTCACCCACATCCGCCTTTCTTTCTTTCATACATTCCTAGAGAAAATTGTAACCCCGCTGGCCTCTCCACGACCTCGCCTTTTCGCAACGTCCACGACTTTCACCAGCATCTCCGCAACCTTGCCTTTCCAAACTCATCTGAATCGATTTCACGATTCAACCCCCAATAGACTAGTCGCGAATTGATCCCGTGAATCAACATCGATTCAACCCCCCAATTTGGTGCTTTACAAGTTGTTGCAAAAAGGGCGTTCCAGTTTGATGGCATTGATTATCGACATGGAGCCGGTAGAAAGACGGAGGAAGAGAGTGGTGGTGGCAATTTAGGCTCAAGAGACCAAATGGATGTTTTAAGCTCAAGACGGAGCTGGACAGCCATTTGATCGTGACGATGAAGTGGCTAGACATGATGAAACTAGTGGCCATGGTGGATGTGTTCGAGCAACAGATGGAATCAACGAGAGAAAGTGTGTGTGTTAAATTCATTGACTTAAGGGTGCTTTTAGTGTAAGGAAGAAATTGTAGGTACTGAAATTGGCATTTTTCCTACGAATCCCTTAAAGTTAAACTTGAAATTAACGGAAGGACCGCGATTGGAAAAAAAAAAAGAAAGTGGAGATGTTAGGGACTTTAAGAGGATAAAATGAAGGTTAGGGACTCAATTAGGACAACATGAAAAGATTAGGGACCATAAATGACATTTTCCCTTTTAAAATATATGAATCATTTGGCCCCGAGGGGGAGCATCCCAAGAGGGTTTATATTCTCTCTCACAATGGCAGACAAAGATTTCGCATTTGCTCTCAAGATTGCTGGGTGGGATTCTATGCGCTGGATCGGAGTATTATATTCTACTGTATTAGCCTTTAATGTACTGGTATTATTAGTTAATTAATTAATTACCCTCTTAATAATAGTAATAATGAATTAATTGCTATCTTGTATTGGGAATAATTAATGTTGGGAAGGAATTAAAGTGATTATATTGTTGGGTTCGATAGAGATGCTTGTGGTTTGGTGTATCCACCAAATCCATGTTGGTCTTCCCAACCCCATCAATCTTATTTATAGAAGACCAGCCCAACACAACCATGCATGCATGCAAACCACCCCAAGCAAGCATCTTAGAATTTGCTGCTCATAGGTTAACTACCGGATATACATTATAACTACCATTAATTTTTCTACATTCAATTAGTTTTTACCACATATAATTTGTGAAATTAATCAAGAGATAATTAAAATACTTTATAGTTATCTTTTTAGTTAGAATACAACACAAGACATTATAAATTTAAAAGAGGAATGGGGGACAACTTAATAAAATGAGTGAGTTTATTAACTTTGTAAAGGGTTGAATATTAGCACTCGGTGAGAGGCAACTAAGTGGAATATTTTAGGTTTTGTTATATATATGTATGAAAACTAAAATCTAATGTAAAAAGAAAACTCGGCAGTAACCATTTTTTTGATCGAGGTGCAATGCACCTTAGGCAATAACACGTTTCTTGCAACCCTATACGATGGTGACGGGCATGGACGATCACCTTATCACGTCACAGTAACAGACAGTTTATCATGTTGTAAATAAAACGTTGAAACCATCACGAGCACAAATGTGGCATGAGACAAGGAACATTTGGTGAACTGCTTAAAGCAGTGAATCGTCATTCACCCACATGCAACAAAACGAACCAAGAATTCTCTTCTGACCACTTTTACACAACACATCACCTCCACCACCACCCACCACATGACCCTCTACTTCTCCTTTCTCCTTTCTCCTTTGTAAACCCTAATTAACAACAGAATAAAGTTCTCCCCTTTTTTCCCTGGTTTAAAGTTGCGAACTTTCCTCTCTATTTTATCTGGACATCATATTGTTACTTTTATCAAAGCGAACTTAAAAAAAAAAAAAAAAAGAGAAAACAAACAAACGAAAATATAATCTCTACTGTTCATAAAAGTTGTTTCCTGACCATTGGCCAAGACAAACCTAGCTAGCCCATGAAGAATACAGCACAAATATAGAAAATCTCCAACAGAAGAAAAGAAACAGAGGTGATTAGTTGCTGGAACTACAGTGGTTTATGTGAACAACTCCCAAACCATATACTATAAAATTCTAATAAAAAACTTAGCACAGTTCAAGAGACCAATCCAAGTATCCAAGTATCAAACACCAGAAGCTCTCTATCTGCAGCCAGCATAGGAACAAAATGGTGCAACATTTCCATCTATTTTCCAAAGATAAGGAAAAGAAAAAGAAGAAGAAAAGAAACAACACTTTCCAAGGACCAATTGATTGACCACGCCTTTTCCATTTCCTGTAAAAAAGAAGAAACTTTTCCTTTCTGAACTTCTATCTTTTTGACTTCTCAAACTACGAATATCAATTTTGAGGATATTAAGGGCGACCTCCAAAACCAGGAAGATCAGGCCATTGATTTGGGTTCATGGATGCTGAAGAAGTAACAGCCGTGGTGGTGCTAGTGTTTTTCGCAGTAGTACTTTCAATAGTCCACACATTTGTTCCGTCGGAAACAGCACTCGGATTGCTGAACAAACTTTGATTCAGCCAATTTTGTTGATGGGTCTGAGAATTACCCGCCTGAATCAGTCTCTCTGGACTGGATGTGTAAAGGGCATCTTCCATTTCCGACGATCCCTTATCTCGATTACCAAAATGGAAGAGTTGCGCTTGTGTTTGATGAAATGCTTGACTGAACTGGAGTGCGGCGTAACCCTGCAAAAGGCTCAAATTCGAAGGCCCAGCCAAGTCTCCGCTGCTGAATCCCCGCTGTTGGTTCGACGGTTGCGCTGCCGCCAAAGACGATAAGAAATCACCTCCAGGATAAAACTGTCCCATCCCCATAGAAGAAACCGAAGCAGCCGGGTTAGAAGTTATCATGTTCTGTTGCTGTTGTGGCTGCGCTTGAGACAAAGAAGAAGAAGCGGCGGTGGCAGCGCTGGTGGCGGTGTTACTGGATGAGGTGGTTTTGCTGCGCTTCCCCTTTCGGCAGCCGCCGCCGACAGGGACGTTTCTCAAAGTCCCACCTTGAGTCCAGTACCTTCTGCAGGTCTTGCAGAAGTAGCGTGGCTGAGAGAGGCTGTAGTTGTTGTAGTAACAGAACTTAGTGTTCATAGATTCGCAGCGCGGGCATTTCTGGGGCGGATGCTGCTGCGACGCCGCCTGGCTGCTGTCGCCTCCCGTCATCGACTTCAACCTCCGATCCTGCAGCGGTGGTTGTTGGTGGCTCTCGTTGTTCAGCATCTCTTGGTGATCTTGCGACTGCATAATCTCCAACGCTAGGTGCCCAATTGCCAATTCTATATACACACCAACTATATGACTTTTTTTTTTTCCTAAATCTTTTTTGGATCTTTCTGCATGAGAGACTTCTTGTTAAGTCTTCAACTTTCAGACACTAGACGTGTGTCGAGGCCTTGTTGATCAGAAATCGGCCACTGGTGCTGGAAAACCACGGCGGAGAAGAAACCAATTACCAGTAAAGTGTCTATTTCAGTCACCAGTTTTCGGTCTGTCCTTTCGATGTTCAGAAAATTAGGAAAACCGAGGGCTGATCAAGACCCCAATTAAACCCATCAAGATCTTCCAAGATTTTCATCACCTGGAAAACAAACTAGACCATTAATATCACTCATCGACAAGTGGAAGAGAGAGAGAGAGAGAGAGAGAGAGAGAGATCTGAAACAGGTAAAAACCTGGAAGGCATGTTCGGTTGGGTGAAAGTGAAGTGATGATTTGTAGGGTGGCAGACTTGTTCATGTTGAGCCGCACGCTGCAAGCCAAACAGGAAGTGATCCTGTAGTTCTCTGCCCTGGTCGAGGCTTGTGATTCTCTTGTTTGATCAAAGACAGGATTCTGATGAGCTCAGAAGACGATCAACAAAAGGCTCATCTTCATAGGAGTCGGATCAGTAAGGAAATCAAATAGAAAGAGAGACAGAGACAGATCTATGATGTTTGAAGGGCGGAAAAACACAGTAGCGAATGGACCAGAGACGTGAAGGCAGGGAAGGACGCGGCGCCGCCGTTGCGAGGTTGGCGAGGCTGTCGTCGATGGGTTGTGTTCAACTGCAAACTTCAAAGCACAGCTACTAAAGCTAACTACTAGAGCTCTTTCTGTTTTATTTTGTTTCGTCTTCTTCTCTGTATCTCCGGCTCCGTTTCATTCCCCTCTTGAATCTTTTGCAACTATTTCTTTTTTCTTTTTCTTTATTTATTTTTTCTTTTTTTTTTGTTTTTGTTTCTGACCCTTTTTTAAGTCTGTTCGATTATGTGGTCTTCGACAGCAGCTTTGTTCCATTGGACAGGCGCTGTCTTGTTAATTCTTGTTAGATCGCTTCTTAATTTTTGCAGGGACGAAGATGACCCCAGGGTTTCATTAATTTTCGTTAGTGCCCATTGCGTGTCTGAATTCCATCAAAGCCGTTCTTGATAGAGGAAGACCTTTGCGCCTCTTATTTTCACCGTGAATAAGAGAATGTGTTAAAGACAATATGTGTTACTGTTCGATCATATTCTAGCTAAAATGATAATTACCACAGGAAGTCCATTGAGCTGCTGTGGGGTGCGCCAAAATTTTTTGTACTAAAAGATGAGGTAAGAAGACTTCAGACGTGTCCCTAGGAGGATCCTCCAACACTCAAGTTAATGTTTACTTAAGATAAGTAGGAGAAAACGAGATGAAAGTATGGTGTTGTTATATCTCTTGAAGGTCTAACTTTATTACCTTGCTCAATCAATGGAATAGTATTTTAAAGCCATGCAGTTGTTACCAATATAAAGATCAAATCATTTGAGATTTGCATAGATTATTCGGGATTTAGGAGAATCTCGAATTATGGAAGATGTGGATAAGACCATAAGGTTAATCTTTAATTGCCCTAGGTGTTATTCACTTGTCATTAGTTGGAGATATGCTTCTAGAAGTAGAGCTTGGATTTTGGGGCATTTCTTTGTAAGAGGGGGAAGGAGAAGGAGTTGTGCATAATTATACTCCCTCTGTCTCATAAAATTTGCCCTCTTTTATACTACACGCAAATTAAGACTTCTCTACTTTTTACTTCCTTCTTTTAATATAAAACTATTAGGTTATTTATTTTTATATAAAGTACATGTACTTAACTAAAAAACCTTACCAGCATTTGTACTTTTTACTGGACCCTACGTACTTTTACTCCTTAAGTTTCTCAACTTCTCTCCTTTTAAGGATTAATATACATATAAAATAATAAAAAAGTTACCCTATTTGGAAAGATGAGAAGGGGACAACTAATTTAAAACTGCCAAAAAAAAAATAAAGGCCAAATATTGTAAAACGGAGGGAGTAATAGGTTTGAGAGCCTCTGTTGGCCCTGGTAGAGGGTGTAGATCCATATAGGATCATAACTTATGATAATGCAGGCTGGACCCTATCTTGGTCTGCTATGTCTGGTAACTATAGTTCTGTGGCTTGTTAGGCCTTGATTTTGGCCTAATTGGAGGGTAAGCACAGGGCAGAAGAGATCCTTACGTTCTTAAAACTGTATGATCCCGCAATCTGAATAGTGTTTTGTGAATGAATGAGGTCCCTATCAAAGTTGCTGGCAACGGAAAGACAAGTTCCTTATTGAGGTACCTGCATTGGTTATGTGTAAAGGGAGGGATCCCTGTTGAGGTTGCCTGTAGAGGGGAGCTTTAGCCACTGCCAAAAAGCATGTTTTAAGGGTTCTACTCAAATGAAGTTATAGTATGGGGGCAACAAGGGACTGAGTTGGTAAATAATTTTTGCCCATATGAGGTACCAAAAGGTTTGTGGCAATAAATGAATTGTTACTTTGTGGACCCAAGTATGGTGGTGAAGTAGGAGCTTGATGCAAAAGCAAAGCAAGATTATGATGAGATTTACATTGAGAAACAAAGCAATGATGCAGCAAAAAATTATAAGATTAGATAAAAAAAACCATTAAATGAGGGCACAAATTAATAGATTAGGCATGACTTACCCGCTTGCTGGCGAGTGCATGAAATGTGACCATTTTTTCAAGGATTCAAGCTTCAGCGTATGTGGGTTTTTTGAATGCTATGAACTTCTTGCCCCGTAATTTGTATTTTTGTCTATATAAGTTAGTCACCTAAGTGCTTTTTCATTTCACCCCAACATATGCTTTCTTTTTCTACTTTAAGTGATTCATTGAGTTTCTCTATATTTAATGAGAAATAGGTACGTGTATTTAATATGAGACCCATGAAATCAAAGCGAAGCTTACCAAGGTTCAAGCAAAGCATCCACAATGCTATCCTAAAGATTTGGGCTGTGGATTCTGAAAATTTTTATATCGGCTTTTTACCTCTACTAGGGGGATTTGACACCGTCTTCATCTTTCTTGCACGAAGTTCTCCCTCTTAGCAATAACGCCTAAAGGTCGTGTTTGAGGATATTCATCTTTTAAAGCGGACATTCTAAAATAAAGGCTAGCTAACAACTTGTATATTGAAATACCATTTTCAAAGAAAACCTTTATGCATTAGAGGCCCTAAATGGCTTGAAATAAAAAAAAAATGTTTCGTACATCACCTTTTTGTGGTAGTTGAGGCATAAAGTCTACTAACGGCACCCTTCATTACTTTACAACAAGTTGTTTATAAAGAGTCCCTACCCCGGATGGAGTCCTCCCATAAATACCACGAAACCAGAGTCTCTTACTAGTTGTAGTTGGCTAGTTAATTACTTGTCCCATTTAAAAACTTTCATACATCTAGTTATTAACCTAATATGCACCATGCATGTAATTGCTTCGACTTGAATTTCACTTTTAGAAAATAAATCAAAACAATGCCACTATGGATGGCAATTAGGTGGGTCAGGTCAAGTTTAGGTCAGGTCATTCAGGTTCAGGTTTAATTAGGTCAGCATGTATTCAGGTCCATGTCGGATTTAGGTCGGGTTTTTTAGGTTTGGGTTGAGTAAATTTCGGGTTTGAGTTCGGATCCAATCAGGTTGGGTTATCAGCTCTTAGATCAGATTCAACTTGATTGTCAAATTTACTTGGTTCACTGATGCATAAGCCAAAATTGCTAAATCACTTCAATTTTTTTTGTTTAATTTTGATTAAAATTTAATTTAACTATATATAAAAATAATATAAAATTTATAAAGAAATATTAACATGTAATTTCTTTAATAAAATACTACATTTATGCCAAGTTCTTTGTAACATTTACTATTCAATAATTAATCTATAATTTTTTTATTTTTAACATTTTAGTATATAAATAAAAAATGATTATATTAAATAATAAATAAAGACCTATAGTTTCTAAATATATAATTTTTAAATTCTTTTCTAACAAATAATCTCCCTCCGTCCCATTTTCTTTGCTCCATTTAACTTTTCTGACTAGTTTGACTTGAATTTATTTATATTATTGTTTATTGAAAAATTAAAAAATATATATATTTAAAAATCATGTATAAATGTTTTTATTTATATATTAAATTGTTGAAAAAAAATTATAGATTAATTGTTAAAATATGAATGATACAAATAATTTGAGACAGATGAAGTAATATAAATAAATTCAATTCAAACTATTCAAAAAAGTCAAATATTTTAAAGAATATAAGATGAAAGGAGTACTATAATTTCTAAAACCTAATTATTCTTATCTCTCTATCACCGTTTCACTAATCATTTCTTACAGCTCTTACTCGCTCACTCAACAATGTAAAACAAATCAACATAATAGAAAAAAATCATTCACATATATTAAGTCATAATTTTTCTAAAATCTTTGCCGACCATATATTTTATGTTAATTTATGTTAAAATCAGGTCTTGTCGGGTTTAGTCATCGGGTCATTTTGGGTTCGGGTCAGGTCAGGTTCAGGTTCGAGTTTTCTCAGGTTTCACTTCAATTGCGTTCAAGTTCAGGTTGTTGATTTTTCTAGTCAAATCAGATCAGGTGAGACTTGGGTTCGGGTAGGTTATGTCAAGTCTTCGGGTTGGGTCAAATTTTGTCATCCCTAATTGCCACAGGTGCTTATAAAACCTTAACAAACCACAAGTCAAAGCATGAAATATAAGTGTATTTATTACAAGTAATGACCATGCACATGCATCATTACATAAGTAAAAACTATGCACATGCGCAAAAACAACTAAAATACTACTTGACCTACAGATTATGTACATAAGTATACTGAATGCAACTACTGAGATCCGTGCTCCAACAATGTCCTTCCTTATGCTACTAGCCTCTGTAGGCCATAAAAAACTATAGTAAGCAATAAAAGACTTAACCAATAAAACTAGAATCAATAAATGGTTTACAAAGTGGTTACCTGCATGAATGCACTAGCATAATAACCCTCAATAGTTGTCGACTACTTACAAATAATATTTGCACAACAACAATAAAGGGAGTAAAAATTTGAAGATTTCTAGTGAAAGATTTAGATGCCGACAAAGAAAAATAAAACCTGCAAACGAAAACCTGATGACACTCATATATATACTTTATGAAAGCTACTGTGGGCCCAATGCAGTCTAAGAGCTAACATATGTGCATATATTTGGGTACTTTTGAGACCTATCTTCATCCTAGTCCTTGCATGGAAGTCACCCCATGTCTAGCGAGTTTTGGCCTGTAACTCATTCCAAGTAAGGCTTGGCTTACTAACATCTTAGTGTGCTTAACTCACTAGTTAACTTTCCCATTGTTATTGTATAGGTAAACATTGTAGATGCTTCTTGCTTGAGTTCTAAGGAACTCACTACATTTACTAGGCTCCCACATAATGCCTCGAGCCATTGGCTTACCTAGGCCATTATGGTGCTAAGTCTCCACCTAGCCAGGTGCACTAAGCCCCCACTTGGCGTCTTGAGCTAATAAGTTCACCTAGATCACTAAGCTACTAAGCTTCACCCATTTAACCTACCAAGGATGTATTAAATTTTCACTTGTTTCTCAAGTCACAACTTGGCTAGGCCACAAGTGTACCAAGCCTTCATTCATGGTGCTTCATTATCCACCATTACTTGGTTCACACTATTATGGTATATTTGATATGGATGGACTCAATTTGCTAGGTTCCAAAGAACCTTTCATGTAAACTAGGGTTTCTCATTGGTGTCTTAAGCTCTAAGGCTCAAACTAGACTACCAATGGTGCTAAACCCTTTTAATCATCCTAATGGCTTTATTGTAATACTTGAAACTTCTTCCAAATTATCTTCTTTCATGCTTTCTTTACACCCAAGAAAACTTAATTAACTACCTAGTTCTTGAATGAGCCATGGGAGGCATTAAGGCACCATTAAGCACCTTTCACCCCAAGTCCCCTAAGCACTCTTAGGCCCCTTCCTTTAGAACTAAATTTAGAGAAAACCTAGGCTAATTTGGGCATGGTTGAAAGCATGACTTGCAGTTCTTCCTCTTAGCTTCACGTGGAATCTTGAATCATTTCGATCGAACATCCGAGCAAAATGTTATTGTAAAAATACTACAGCATATCAATGTTATCAGGGTCTTGGCGACACAATACCATAGGCAAAATCTCTCAGATCCCTGATGACATGCCCCTTCTTGGCCTTGCCCAGAAAATCTATGAGAACAGGTTTCCCATTGGTTACAATTGGCTAGTTATTTATGTGCGCTCGTTAAAACTTCATGTTTCTAGTTAATTAACCTAAAAATGCAAGCATACATGCAATTTAGGAGATGGAACTCTACATACTTGATGTTGAACACTGCCCTAAAATTTAGGATAGCGTTTGAGAAATTTGAAACCCAAGATCCTCAATTGCTAATTGAATTAGAATCAGATTCAGGAGTTCCAACAAAGAATGATTGGGATAATGTTGAGATATTAGTCACTTTTCCCAAAAGTTTTTATGAACTTACCCTAAGAATTTCTAGATCTTTGCATGTGACTTCTAATAGCTTTTTCCATGAGATTTGTGTTGTTGATTGTCTACTGAAAGAATGGGTTAATAATTCTAATTATGATTTATCTTCAATGGTAGAGAAGATGAGGGACAAGTATGATAAGTATTCGGGAAATATTGATAAAATGAACATGCTAATTTATATAGCTGTTGTTATTGATCTTTGCCATAACCTGGGGTATATAGAATTTGTTTTTTTTCTAAATTGCATGGTGATTATAAAGAAATTGGTGCATGTATGGTCAAGAACGTATGGGAAGCCATTTATGAGTTGTTTGATGTATATCGAAAAAGAAATCCAACCTCAAACAAATGAGTCTAAAAAAAAAAGTCAAGGGATTATTGAGAATGATGATAAAGAAACTCTTATCAGTTAAATGAATGAGAGATATAAGAGATTTAAAAGCTCAAATAGAAGTGGGGAAGGAAAATCTGAGTTGGAGAAATACTTGGCTAAAGAATGTGAAGATGATAATGATAATTTTGATGTTTTAACTTACTAGAGGTTTAATCATCCACGCTTTCCTGTTCTTTCTCAAATGGCTTGGGATGTTTTGGTTGTCCCCACTTCAACAGTGGCATTAGAATCAATGTTTAGCACCGGCAGCCATGTTCTTGATGCATTTAGGAGCTCAATGAGCTCTAAAATGGTCCAACATTTTTATGTGCTTAAGATTGGATCCGAAAACCTCATCATTTTTTGAACACTGAAGAAGAATTGCAAGCAATTGACAAACTTAATGAAGGTAATAATTTTCAGTTGATGTTTTTGTCATGACTTCTTTATGAACTTTTCATTCTATTATTTCACAAATGACTATAATGTTTTGTGTTGCTTCTATAGAGTTGACACAATTAGCTGAGGATCAAAGCATTCTTGATTTATAAGGCTGCCTTTTTTACAAAGTAAGCAACTTTTTTCTTTTTTTCTTTTTTATTTTGCTTCTGTTTGCTATTATAAATATGTGAGAAATAACAATTGCTGCTATCTTTATTCAGTTTTGTGTAGAGTTGATGGTTGTTGCTAACTTTTTGTGCTATGTATAGCATGTACAGGTGATCATCTTAGACAGAAGCCTTTCTATCAACTATTTTGTTGCAGGATATACTGCACTATAGTGTCTTTTTCTGTAGAGTAGGATGGAAGAATGCACCCATTTGAGTTGGGAGATCAAGAAAAGAAATATTTTTAAAGATTTGCCAACTAAAATGACTTTTAATAGCAATGCTTCTATTTTTTTTGTCCTAGTTGGATTATTTATAGCTGAAAAATTGTGACATAAATATTGGCTAAATTGTTAATTGTTGATATTATGGATGAAAGTAGTCCTTGTTACCTATTATGGATGGAATACAAAGTTACTATAGTTTATGGAGGAAGTTTTGGTGTTTTTCTAGCATTTTGTTTAGGTGAAATTTGTGGAACCAATCCAACCAATTGGTTCGATTTTTGTACCTTATTTGGATGGTTTGGATTGCCATTTTAAAAATTGAAAATCGATCGATTTTGCCTTCATATTGGTTCTAAACCAATCCATTCAGTTGAAACCATCCAATTGAACACCCCTAACTTCCTGAATGTTTCAAGAGGATTTGGTGATGTGTCTTCGACCTTGGTGATGCATCGCCAACCTCTTTGTGACTAAAAAATTCCAACTTTTGCCATATACACCTTAAGAGGCCTCCTAAGCAGATCAAACATGCTTGAATTGGCTCCCCATTTCACATACCTGTAAAATATATTACAAAGACCATAATAAACTATTACAAACACCATTATGATGCATTAAAACACCATGCCAAAATCACTCAATCACCTAGTCCACCATGAACAAACGTGCCCACTAATCAATGATATTGCCAAAACTACTTGATCTCAACAAGCAACAACACTCTAATACCATTAATTAAGTTTGAAACTCTAAATCCCTTACCTTGATTTCAAGTCACAAGCAAGAATTAAGCAACACTTCACCAAGGATAAAGTTCTACAAGGTTCTACCTAAGTTCTAAGCAAACCAAAGTAAATGACACCAAATTAACACCAATTAAGCAAAACTCATGCTTCAAAACACCTAATAAATAAGAAAACACCAATAAATCTTGGTTACCCCATGAGTAAACCTAACCCCAGCTGGAAAAATGTGGCAAACAACTCCTGGACCACAAACCAAGCTTATAATAAGCTACCCAAGGCTTGTATATCCCTTGGGCCTTTAAAATTTACCAAGAAACTTTGATTTTATCCAATAAATCAAGAAGAAATGGAGAGTTCAAGGAGGGACTCGCTTTTGGGAGTGAAAATAAGCAAGAATGGCAGCCCCCCTTCTTTTGTAACTTTAAAGCCTTTAAAATAAAAGGCCACTAATCTTTGTAAAGTAACAAAAAACCTTATCTCCATATAGTAACCTCAAGTCAAATTTAGTCAAAACTCTTACACTTAGGCTAATTTTGGGTTTTAAACTAAGATTAGGTTTTAAAACACATTTTTTACTCCCCAGACTCAGCTTGACACTTTGGAATGTAAAATTACCATTTTAACCCTAGGCCTATTTTCGTATCATAAACTTCTTAGAACTTAGAAAACCTTAAGAAACTTACTTAATCTTGCTATGGGAACTTAAAATAAGGTGCTGAACTAGGATTCAATTTTTTTTACCTCCTTTAATCGAGTTTCTCACTATGAGGGCTGTAACACCTGAAGCTCCAAACTTGCTCCATAGCATGTTTGGGGGGCTTGGGAGTTTGAGTGTAAAAACCCCTCATTTTCCTTTTGATATGGTTCTTGATACCATTTCAATGAGGGTTAAAATCTTTGAATATTTTTCTTCTCATGCAAGATGCCTTGGTGTGTTCATGAGGGCTACTTCATGGAAGGCCTAAGTGCTTATCTTAGTTGTTAAAAAGTAAGGATAGAGTATTTGGATGAAACTTTTAAACGGTGAATAGTTGAAGGTGGAAACCTTGGAAAAAGACTTGGCTGACATTAACATGTTTCCAAAGGAAGTTGTAAAAGAAAACCTTTTTCATACATTGCCAGATACCTAATATTCTGTTTCTTATTAACTTTTTGTAAGCATTTGGGTTAGGTTTTGTTTGTGTGTCACTTGTATGTGTTATGCAAGGGTTTTTTGCAGTTTTACTTACTAAATCCTTCCAAGCACTATTGTTGACTCAAAGACATTCTGTTAGCTAGTTAATCATTTTATGTTGCAATTTATCTGAGTTCAACTACTGGTTTCCTTAGGTAGGTGTCTGAAATCAATAGCCATTATAATATGGAGAGTCATACTAGGACTAATTCACTGTTTGAACTTATACTTCCTTATAATGCTTTATGTAACCTCAATACTTAGTCAGGATCATGAGAAAAAATGATGTAAATCCTTCATAAGCTTTTTATTAAAGGAAATTACTACTAAATACAATTTTTATAATTGATCATTGAATGTTGCTTAGGCAATATGAATACTTTCAAGCCCAACTATGATTGACCCACCATTAGTAGGGCCCTATAAATCAACAAAAATTGGAGCCCTTTATTTTGAAGATATTTTCAGTCATTGTACTCGGCTCTAATCTTTCCAACATGTACTGCACAAAGTTTTCTCAATATTTACAACAAAGATAAGAATCAAAGATAAGCATTTTTCTACATCCAAAGAAATGTTGCAAAGGACTTTGTGTTGGTGGAGCCATTCTTTCCCCCTTCCCCATGACATACGGGCTATCCTTGGTGTAAGGCTCTATGGTTAGTCTTTAATGAAGTATTACATAGTTCTTAAGTAATAATTAACTTAAGTACCTAACATATAAAGATCAAAGAATGAATATATTTGACAATTAATGCTTTTATAGATGCATAAGAGTGAACTGTTATGTAATGATCCCTCAGTAGTTGAATAAGATTTGTATATTTTTTAGTTAACTTCTAATTTGACTAGGCATACAGTCTGCCAATATTTTTTTTAGAATGTTTCATCTTCATCCTTGTAGCAATATTGTGAATCAACAAGACTCATCTCTATTAATTCTCTTGCTGAAGTGGTTATACCCCCAAAGGTAAACGATATCTTCCTTTTTACCTTTAAGAGCTATAATGTTAAATGTTGTTAAGGCTAGGGTTTAGTAAATCTTCCTAATATTTCACTAATTTTCTTATGCCAAGAGAAAAACAAATCTAAAGATTTTAAAGACGAGGCTCAGAGCAAGAGGCATGCAAGGGCCTTTATCGTGTTGCTATGAAAGATGTAGAACATACCTTCTTAGGGATGTCTAATAATAAAGTTGAAGACTTGAAGGCATCTTGCTTTATTTCTTTAGTTCTTATTATTAAATTTTTTGGTTTTGCCGATAAGGCACAACATTCTCCAAATGGGTTTATTACCCTTTATTGAGTCTCAATTAATATGCGTAATTCTGGAACCTATTACTTTAGTTTGTTTCCAAAATGTTCATTTTCTTTTTCCTGAGCCTAGCACACCTTTGCATGACTTTGTATGCATGTATCCATGCATATTTAATTGTATGCTCACTTGCTGAAGTTCCTTTGTGGTTAGTGTAGGGGTGAAAACGAGTTGAGTTTCTTATTAAATAGTTTGAGTCCAAGCTCAATTTTTTGGTTATTGAGCCAAGGTTCGAGCTGCATTTTAAGTTCAAATTCTTAATGAGCCGCGCTTCGAGCCTGGTATTGTTTGGCTCAAATTTTTTATTGAACGTAATGAGTCTAATTTTTTTTAATATACATAAACTGAAAATTCTAATTTCTATTCTTCAAATCGAGCTTGACCCCCAAATCAAGCTCAAGCCCTGAATCAAGTGTCAAGGCTATTGAGCCACCAAGTTGAACTAGAATCTTTTCGAGCCGAGCTTAGAATGCTATTTTCCAACCACGTCGAGCCCAAGCCAAGTCAATCATTAACAAGTCGAGCTTCTAGCTTGGGGTGTTTGGCCTCGGCTTGGCTTATTTTCACCCTTAGGTTAAAGGTCTTGTTGATGTTCTATGTTCTTGATCATTAGAACCACTATTTTTTTTTCTACTTTGAATTTTTCATTCTCATGCATATTTCCCTAGTAGGTCTGTTTAGGAATCTTCTTAAACTTGGAAGAGATAGGAAAGAAAGATTTTTCTTCACGAAGATAAAAGATGATTAGAATTTACCTTGGCATTGGTCATTAATAAATGCCTCAAGCACTTATTCGAGGCCACTATTAATTCTAGGGTCCCCCGAGAAGGATTAATTCCTCAAAATTTGTGAATGGGTAGCTAGGTGTGAGCCCATGAGAGGCTCCTGTCCAAATTCATCTCTAGTTTAATTTTATGAATGAAGCAACATTAAGGGAATTCAGGGATAGCACTACATACGTTCCATAACCCGTCTCTAATCCATTGGGGTGTAATGTAAATAAAAAGGAGAAAAAAATTTTATTCCTTCGCAAAAAATCCCCAAAAAAGTGTACCGATTCCATAAAGAACTTTGTTATCTTGTTTCAGGAATGTTGGTAACTAATGTGTAATCATCTTTTATAGGGTTGACCAAGATGAAAGGTTTTAAGAAAATGAAGAAAAGAGCTAGTGATTTGACTACTAGGGTTGATAAATTGAATAAGAACTTTAGTAAATGTCATCAAAAGGTTACTAAAGGCACTAGTGTCCCAAATATTACCTAGTTTAAGATTGTCACTGCAAAGGAAAATGTGTTTGCTCCTCTTAAATTAAGGTACTCTTATAGAAGAAAGAAAAAGTAGGTCATGAAGAATTGTTGTAATCCTAAATAACAATCCTAAGAATTTGGAATACCTTCAACATAATGTCTACTTTTTATAATGAGCAATCAAATCATTTAATGATGTACTCATATGTTTGGGTACTAGCAACATAATTCAATTCTTACAAAGAGTGCTTCATCATTTCCTACTCCCTTAAGTGACTCAACAATCAAAAAGAAGTAGAAGGAGATGACCTAACAGATGTTGAAAGGGAAGCAGCATTTTGTCCCATAATGGAGTGTTTTAATTAAGTACTTTTTCTTTGTGAGCAAAATGGTAGCACTAAAAGTAATCATCATGCTATAGGTGAAAGTGAATAGAAGTACATTGACTTTAGTAATTCGACAAGAACTAACTCTATAACCAAGGCTATAGAGGCAATTGATGCCTAAAACTTATATGTGTAAGCCTAAAAATTTATTTCTTTACATTTAGTAATATTATACCAATGAGAATTCTACTTTTAAGTCGTGTTGGTATATGAAAAGGCTACCCTATTAATTATAAGAAAAATGAGGTTCTGGACTTTCGTAAGGGAAAAGTCATGGTGTTGGACTCAATTGAAAAGAGCCAGAGAAAAAAATGAAAAAGCAAGATTAGGGACCTAGAACAAAAGTTAAAGGTGGTAAAACAGGATAAGGACAATGCCAAGCTAGCCACTAGTAGACTGGTAATCTTCAATGATCAAGTGAATGAGGCATCAATCAAAGTCTTCTTAGACTACATTAGGGGGTTTTATGCCTTTTAGTACTAAATGGATCAAGGGAGGCTAGACATGGATGTCACCTTCTTCGACACACACTATACACCCCTGGATGACCAAAGTGCATGAAGGATAACTGGGAAGCTTGGTCTAGAAGGTGAAGCTCTATCTTAGCCCATACCGACTTTAGAAGGAAAAGGGTACACCGTCCACCCTATCTTATGAAAAGCTACTTCCACAATTTAACAACTTTCATATGTATCATTGACTTCTTTGGCTTGTTTGAAGTAAATGTCGTAAATACTTTCCCCAGGTGGATTTAAACATTAGGCCCTTTTGAGATATCCTTGTTCAGTTATTATTATGACTTACTCCATGCATAAGTGTTGGATGAAGCAAAGAAGTACCTTGCTTGTGCAACTACAATGGTCCTTTGCCTGACTAGCCCTTTAGGTGATGCAAGTCATGAAGATAAATGTTTTATGAAAGAGAACTAATTACCACAAACAGCCCCAATTGATAATCAAATTAATGACTACCATAGAAAGTCATTGTTGAGTTTTTATGAAGGGCATAAAAATTTCCTACACCAAAAATCAACTTGGAAGGGCCATAGGGTATGTGTTCCGGAAGAGGGCCTCTAATACTTAAGTCAACATTTATTGAAAATGAGAATGAGAAAATAAGCATGAAAGTACAGAGTGGTAATGTCTCATAAAACTTTGACTTCACTTACCTTGGATGGTCAACAAAATTGCTTTTATAGCTAAAAGTGGCACCGAATATAAAGATCGAATCATGGGAGATTTATATAGATCATGTAGGATTAAGGAGAATCCCGATTCATAGAAAACAAGGAGAAATTCATAAAGCTTAATTTGTAATTACTGCAGGTGTGGTTCCCTTGTTGTTAATTGGAGATATACTTCTGGAAGTAAAGCTTGGATTTTGGGGCATTTCTTAGTGAAAGAGAAAGAGAGCGGGGAGATGCGGATAACTATAGAAAAACCTTTATTAGCCCAGGGTATTGGCCCCTGCAAGGCCCTAACTTGTGACAGTATAGGCCAGATCATGTTTTAGTCCACTATAGCTAGTAACTCAGTTAATAAACTAGGCTTATGTGACCTTTCTGGCCTTGATTTCGGTCATATCATATGTGTGTGTAATCATAAATCTCCCATTTTTATATTTAATATTAGTATCAGGTAAAAACATTGTTTATAATTAAAAATTATTTGTATACAAATTTTAGGTATTCAATTACTTATACGTGTGTATAAATATCTGTTTGAACTTATGTAATTTTATTGTTTTCATTTACAGACACTTATTAATTGTTTAGATTCTATGAAATGTTATACTGTGTAAATTGTGGTATAAAGTGCTATTCAGATACATGTGTCATAAAAAATTCTGGTTTTGTTTGAATTAAGCCTTCACTAGGTTGATTTTGTATTCTGATAGATAAAGTCCATAGGATCACCTAACTTATTTTCATATTCTGATTGGGAACCTAAGTTTAAGGTTATCTTAACAAGCTACCATTTCTCTTACTGGGCATCCTAATCAGGTAATTTTGTTATTTTCTCTATTAAATCGAATGAAAAATACCGACATGACATTAAATAACATTCAAATAAATTTAAAATAACAAGTTTAGTTCTCAAAATTTTCTAATCACTAATTATAATTCTTAAACTTTCACCAAAATCAATTGAGCTCTTCATCTCTTTAGCCTCCCAAAACCATAACCTTTCATCTACTATTGCCAGCCCTTCCATCGTCACCAACCGCCCTCTAGTCACCAACCTAACCGCCTCTTGTCTTGCCTATGCGCTTCTGTATTGTATGATGCCTGGATTTGCCTCCATTGTTGATTTATTACAAAAGAAGGGAGTGGAATTATTTAGAATTAATGATTGGGAAAGTTTAAGGATTAAAGTTATTATTTAAAATTTATTTTAGTATTATTTAATACTATGTCAATATTTTTCATCCAATTTAACAAAGAAAATAATGAAAAGTACCCAAATGTAATTAACAATAAAAGAAAAGGTAACTCGCTAAGATAACCTTAAGGTCACGTATTCAATTAGGACATGACAATAACCTAGATAACTCTCCGTGGACTTTACCTGTGTTGTGATATTAATGCTCTTATTGAACTACAATGGAATTATGGCTATTTTTTTTTCTCAAATCCTTATAATTATATGTCTTTCTTTCTAAGTAATTTACCATATCAGTTTTTTTGGCTTAAATTTAACATAAATTTATTTATATTAATATTTACTGAAATTATTTGAAAAATATTATATTTAGAACCTATAAAACTTATAGTTTTAGATGTAATTTTTAAAAAATATATATATAATAAATGTTATATAATATGAATAGATTTAAATTAAATTTAAATTTAAATGAAAAACTGAAGTGATTAAAAAAACTTGCGAGCTTCTAAGTATTTTGCTATCTCCCTGTGAATGTGGAGCACTGCACGGCACAAATAATCAGCTAGCACTAAAAAGTGATGGAAGTTTCGCTAGCCGGTCTGGTTAAATCATTGATGTTACCATGACATGGAGGATTCTGGGAGGGGAAGGAAATTTGAGAGGATTAGGAGGGTAATTTGGGGTATTTGGTTAGGTTGCGTTAAGCTGTGAGCAAAATCTGAGCGAGAAAATCGAAGAGAATGATAAGGGTGACAGATGAGAAGCCCCTGAAGTGATAGAGAGAGAGAGAGAGAGAGAGAGAGAGAGATTAAGAAGCATCCAATCATCACGTGCGCTGGGGCACGTGAGCCATACTGGTGGGCAATGACGCACGTGTCCGTTGGAGGTTACAACTGCTCCTCTTTGGCCATCCATCCTTTTATGGACAAACACTAACGTTTTTATTGCCTTTTTTCCTTCTCGGAATCCAATTCGTCACAAATGTTATAGAAACCGTGTATACGATTAATTAATGTGAAATATTAAAATAATTTATCAGTGATAGTTTTTCTAAGTTTTTAAATAATTTTCTAACGTTGACTCTCTCAAATGTTAGTTATATTTTGTGTGAGTAAAAAAGCCATCTAATTATTAACCGCAAAAACAAGTGAAAATTGTAGTTGTATCTTGTGAGATTAAAGGCTATCCACCTATATGTTTGTACACTTAGTAATACCGCTAGGAGTTGCTAGTGAGAGTTATCCTTCAACCTAATTTGAAAAAAATATGGAAACGTACATAATGGGAGCGAGATTTGTGGGATTTACCCGATTTTATACAAACTCATCCAAACAAATCTTTCTCATACCCTAAACTGAAATTGAATCTCCTTCCTTCCGGCTTTTTTCTGTTCTAATGGTACCCAGAAGTACACAAAGGAACTTGGGATCAAAGAGCCATTTGGGAAGGCTGATCAGGACGGTAACGAAGGCTTTATGGGAGGAAGACGATGACACAATTAGGACGATGGCACAACAGGGGTTTTATCATCTATGAGAGGAAGACGACGATGGTGGTGTGCACAAAGGATGAACAGGATTGATGGAGGATGGAGAGCGATTAAGATTTCGAGAACAGGGGTGACAGAGATTTGGGCGATGGAGATTTGGGTGAATAAGATCGACCATTAAGGTGAAGTCAAATTCAAGGAAGAAGACAATGACTTTGAAGGTGAGTTTTGCCAAAAAAATACAACTTGGCCTTGCATCTAAGATGTTTGTTGTGTGGGTTATGTGTGTTTTCGGGAGAGATTTTTATGGTTTGTATATGAGATTTGTACATGGGTATGTTTGTTTTGTATGGTTCTGTACCAATTTGTATGCATTGAAGCAGTTTGAATGAGTTTGTGTTTTATATTACAAAATAACATGGATTTATATGTATGTATGCTTTGGGTTTTATATGTATGTTCTAGGTTTAAAAAAAACACAAATATTTATGTATTTTCTAGGATTTATATGTATGTTTTGGGTTTGTAAAGAATATATTGTGTGTGTGTGTGTGTGTGTGTGTGTGTGTGTGCATGCTTCTAAGGTTGATATGTATGCTTTTGAGTTTGTAAAAACCACAAATATATGTATGTTTCTATGGTTTATATGTATACTTCCAGGTCTGTCAAAATAAAAATATTAATGTGAATTGTATTAAATTGGATGCAAAATATATTAAACTGGAAGTGAAATATATTAAATTCTGTGAAATATGTGTTAAATTGGAAAATGAATTGTATTAATCTATGTGGAATATGTATTAAACTAGAAGTAAAATATATTAAACTCTATGATATATGTATTAAACTGAAAATGAATTATATTAAACTATGTAGTCTACATATTAGGCTGTGTGAAACATATTAAACTGGAAGTCAAATGTATTAATTTGTATGGCAAAACCATTACACAAAAAAAATGACATTGCCACGAAAAAATAAAACCACCAAACTCAACATCATCACCAGTACCATAATTGACATTATCATTGCCAGCAGCAACAACTGGATATAAAAATATACTCCCTCCATCCCAAAAGTTTTGATACATTTGACTTTTTGTTGTATTTTGACTTAATTTTATTCATATTATTGTTTGTTAAAAAAATAAAATAAAAATTATTTAGAAATTACATATCTTGAATTATCATTCATATACAAAAATTTTTTATTTATATATTAAAATGTTGGAAATAAAAAATCCTAGATTAATTGCCAAAAACAAATATAGCAAAACTTTTGGGACGGAGGGAGTATTAAACTGAACGTGAAATGTATTAAACTATATGAGATATGTGTTAATTGGAAATGAGTTGTATTAATATGTGTGAGATATGTGTTAAACTGGAAGTCAAATATATTAAACTATGTGAGATATCTATTAAATTGGAAGTAAAATGTAGTAAACTGTATGGGCAGCTTTATGACCATGATTGACTATGCGAGAAAAATGAATTAATAAAAATATTTTAAATAATTACTATGTTTATCATATTATCTTTATTGTTTTCTTAAGTTTCTCTTTACAAATGAATTCAAATTCAAAAGGTTTCATAATTAAAATTTTTGCAAAGACAAAATAAATACATTTATTATCCAATCAAATCACATATCTTAACAGTTAAGATTTACCAAATTTAAGCACAGACAAACAGATCCTCTTTCCTCATTGGATACCATAAATGAAAAATTTAAAGGTGTAAATCTACCAAATTAATATCCAATTAAATTATAAACCCCAATAAAACTGAATTTTCCATTTTCAACCAAAACTAACAAATCTCTCTCTCTTTCACTAACACTATTTGGTATGCGTATATACACGTATATGCATTTCAGAATTTCGCGTATCTTGTAGCCACAAAGCCATATTTTTACCATGAACACTAGCCTCATAAATTTTCATTTCATTAAGAGAAAAACCTCCAAGTTTTGATGGAGGATTTTCGGCGACTTTAAGCTATTTGAATTTTCAGAGGTAAGGTGACAGGATATATTAGTGAGCCTCAGGTAAAAAAATTTTCAACAATTTGATTTAACAAGAAGGAAAAAATAACAAATAAACCATTAACCTTTTAGATCCAGCTCGAATCAGCCACTAATGTTTTTTTTCGGTCAAATAAACAACTAACATTATTCAAAATAGCTATATAAACTACTAAAGTTATTCAAATAGGCCAATTTACCCACTCGACTCTTGAAATATTAAAAAAACTCTATCATTAAAATTTTAAAATTAACAAAATAGCTCTATTTGGTTTAAAACAATTCAAATAGGCTACCTTTATCATTTACAAAATTTCATTCTACAATTATATTTTTTGGGTACAGTCTATTCGTTGCTACTTATAGCTCCTTCAAAGTATACCATCTCTGTTACCTAAGATGGGATGCCTTCAGCCCTACACTGTCTTTCCCAAACAATGTCTCGCTCATATGAATGCTTAACGCAAAACTATAGTGCAATATGAGGCAGAGTAAGAAAAAGAACATCATGGCCACTATCAACAAGTTTAGGAGGATCTCAATTACTACCCACAAACGAAGTCCAAAGATCAATGTTGGCTTCAAAAAGGTGGTTCAAATGTTATATTAATATACTTCAAAGGTACTAGGAGAAAAAACATAAAATGTAGGGACCAAACTTGGTATTTTATGCTAAGATTCCATTAGACTTAGCGGAAAAAGTTACAAGAATGGCTTATTTGAGCCGACTAAAAAATGTTAGTAGTTTATTTGGCCCAAAAAAACATTAGTGGGTCAATCAGGCTAATACAAAAATGTTAGTGGTTTATTTGTTATTTTTTCCTAATTGGAAATTCATCAACAGTTTCTTCTTTATTGGGAATGGATGGTAAATGTGGCCACCGGCTTGACTCGGGTCCTCCCTGAACACGGCTCAAGTCAAACTCGGGCTTGGCCCGGTGTGGAGTGGACCCGGCATGAGGCAAGGCGAATATGGGTTAGGAAAAGGATGGAAGCCCAAAATAGCTTGGCCCCGCCTACAAGCATTGTTAACCTAGCCCCTTCGCCCCCCGGTTCAACCTAGAACTCGGTCGGGCCTAGGCCGGGTTGACTGTTTCCAGCATACCATTACAATGTTTTTTAGAGTTTTTTGGGCAAAATCACATTTTTTTTCCTTTACCATAAATAGGTAGCCTTCTCCTGACACTTTCTAACACCAAATCTTTATTCTCTAATCTACATATACAATATTCTCTCATTCTCTCTACTAAGTCTCTTCAATTTTTTTAATCGTTCACTAATATTTTCTTAATCCCCTCATAGTCTCCTCCTAATATTCTCTCCATTTACAATTATTTTCTATCACTCATGACTTCACAAGGAAAGAACTCTGACAAAATAGGGGACTTTGTGCGTAGTTTTCTCTTCTTAAGCTACTAAAATGCACTTCTCCCTCAAGGGGCATTGTTTTTTGGTCTTGCCCCTTCTTTTTCTAAACGGTGTCATCTCTACAAATTTCTTAACCCATCTTTCAACTTCTTATGAAAACCCCAAATCCCTAAATGTCCCTCGACCATGACCACCTACATCCATTCTCTACTCCACGGCTCCACCACATTGCTCGTGCTTGACCAACATGGGATTAAGCAGCTTAACCAATATGGGATTAAGTTACATATGGGTCCCCCAATATTTTCTCCTCCTTTTCATTAATCTTTTTCCTTTATCTGTCTCACGATCTTCTACTTTTTTTTTTTCTTTTTCCTTCTCCATTCTTCTCCTTTTCACCACATTCTTTTTCTTTTTTTTCTTCTTTTTCTTCCAAAACTTCATCGCCATATTCTTCTTCTTTCCCTATTTCTTACACCATTTTCATGCATAATTATGTATGAAAAATGAAGATTGATTAAGCAACATATCTTTTTTTAAAAAAAAAATTGAAGGATGGCAAACATTGAAATTTCCAATTGTTAGCCATTACAATATTATTTGAAAAAGGGAATTATTGCGGCCTATTTCTGACATCTAACCATTAAAATTTTAGACTTAAAGCCAAAGTGACTACTGAATTTATTTTTTTCAACAAGTCATTGACTATTAAATGTTTTTCCAAAGGACAACCTTCAGAAAATTGAATTTTCAAAGGTTATCCGACAAAAGTAACTATCCTAAATTAACATTTTTAGTAAAGTTCCTATTATCATCCAATCAAAAAATCAAGACAGTTAGTGGCTTGATGATAAAATAGCAAGCAGAGGAAGCCCAAATGTACGATAAGCGTAACTATAGTTATCCTAAGATAGTCTAGAATTACCTATAGCGTAATTAGGTTCCATCCCTCAAAAAGTAGTCTTAATAGCAATTGTAGAAGAATAACAACCATTTAACCTAAATAAAATTTAAAGTTGATTGATTTACTCTTTTTATCTTATTCTTCATTTCTCTACTCATACAAACATTATCATTTAAAGCCTTCAACTATTAAAACAAGAAAAACATCTACCACATGTGTTACTTGTTGTACATGTTGTTCCTTCATCTTTGTCATATTGTTCTCTTAACGTGTTACTTATGTTTGTTATGTATTGATGGGATAATAGTGAGATAATGGTAGCGTTTAATAGCCTTTGTATTTAGCTTAGGATCAATAACTATTGTATCTTTCTTGTATCTAACTTATTGTATATAGAGGCCCTGTATTTGACTTTCAACATGAATTGAAGAACATATTCAATCAAACTTATGTTTTCACATGGTATCAAAGCAAAGACATGACTGAACCAAAATATAACCTAAAAAATTATAATGACCAAAGGTGAGGATGGTGGCGTATCATTGAACTTAGGTGGCAGTGCCAATGAACCACGATTCAATGTGTTCCAAGACCCTAACTCACCATATTTCTTAACCTCAGTTGGTTAGTTTAGGATCCTTTAGATGACATTAACTACCCAAAGGGGAGGAGAAGCATCTTGAATGTTCTATGAGGAAAAAAACAGTAGGGTCATTGAATAAGAGAATCTAGAAACTTGAACAAAATGCAACAAAAAGCTTGGCATGGAAAAGGTGTGACTTAATAGCATTTGGTTGATCGGTAAATTCAATTCACCATTCACTTCATGACTCAATTGTATACCATAAAACATCATACAAATTATGCAATGACCTGGAAGAACAACTTGGCCAAATCAATGAATCCCAAGTAATGGTGTTCGATGGGCTGACCTGGCCTGGCCGAACTTAGGCTTGGGTCAAGATGGCTCAGGCATAGCCTGTAAAAAGACGTGTTAGGTCCGTTCTAGGCCTAGGTCCACCTTTTTTAATTTTTTTTTAAATTTAATTTTCACACAATTTTTTTTGAAAACTATTTGTTTTAAGAATGAAACACCATTGCCGATGTAATTTTTTTTTTAATTTTAAAGCCAAACGGCACTTGCATAAGTTGGAACGAACCTTACATGAATTTAATGGTAAAATGTTCCATAAAATTAAACTTAAAACAAAGCTTAAGATTTGTACTGGACAGCATAATCAGATTGAACACAAACTAGGAAGATAATGAGAAAACCTAAGATCTAAGCGTCAACCTCATCGGGGTTTTCATCGTCAAAAATTTTTTGATTTTGCATTTGTAATGCTACAAGACCCTAATCATGATTGCATATACAAACCTCAACTGCATCTAGTGATAACCTCATTTGTTTCTCTGAAATTACACGTTTTCTAGCACTAAAAGCCGACTCAGATGCAATAGTTTAGATGGGAACAGTTAAAACTTTTTTAGCAATGATAGAGAGTATTGGAAATTTATTGCTTTTTACTTTCAATCATTTTAAAATGTCGGTCTCACTATTTTCCTAAACCGAGTTGAGGTATGCATCCATTTTAGTAAGACCGGAAGTTGCAGGATAAGCCCGTTTGAAGAGTTGTTCGGCTGGATTGAATGCCAATGAGGCCAACGATGATGAACACCTTATGGTAGAGGAAGTAGTGTTCCCTACCTTATCCTTATATTGGTCGGCATAAATCTTAAATAACTCCCGTAAGTGCTCCTCAATAGTGGTAGTTATAGCATAAACAATATGCGACATTTCTAAGAAATTATAATAACCTTCAAGTAGCTGCTATGTACTCGTAATTCTAACAGTTCGGTCTAGTACAGATGCAAGTAAATATATTTTGGGTGTATTACTGAAATATTAAATCCATTTGTCTTTTATGGCCTTGATTGTGTTTTTTAAGAACTCGTTATCCTTGTATTGGTTAAAAACTCATACAATGTAGACTAAATACCTTAAAACCCTATGAGCTATGGGATAGTATACACCGAAGCAAATAATAGTGGCCTCATAAAAATATCGTAGCACGTCAGATACTTTTGACAGTTTATCTCACATCTCTTATTCCAAAATCATTTTATTTTCTTTCACATTTATAAAACATGTCATGTATGCAACAAATGGTATCGCATCCATCAATATCTCGTAAGTCGAGTTTCATCATGTAAGACAATCAAGTTTAAAACGTTTCCAATTAAACTCAAGGCCTTTTTCAAGACAACATGCGTTAAACTCTTTGAAAATGTTGTTCATTGATTTCAAATAATAGATTGGCCAACGAATGAGAGTAATTTCAATGATCAAAACTTTGAGACCTTTGTGGACAACTAAGTTTAAAATATGACATACACATCTAATGTAAAAAATGCAGCATCCCGGACAGGTTTTAATTATTTTTTCAATGTCTCAGCCGCGACATCGTTGTTAGATGCATTATCAAATGTCATGCTAACAAATTTGTCATGACAAAAAAATCTCAAAGAGTTTTTGAAATAACTTGGAATGTGTTCCCAGCAGTATGATCGACCTCTGTCCACTTAAATGCAATAATATGCTTTTAAACGATCCAACTATCATCAATCCAATATGCAGTGATACAATAATAATTTTGTTCTAGTGGTGAAGTCTACATGTCATTAGTAAATGAGACAGAATGATCAAGAGTAAAGAAGTATGCTTATAAGTTTGATTTATCAGCTTCATAAATTTTAAATGTTTCCCTCTTAGCAGTATTCCTAGATGTCCTTTTAAAATCGAGGTTTAATTGTGATTTAATTCAATTTTCCATGTGTCTATCTTCAGCTTGTTTAAATGGTTTTTCAGTCAACATCATCCATTCTACCATGCCTTCTTTACAATTTTGTTGATTAAATATAAAAATACCTGATTCACCAGTAGTACTCCTAAACTATGTTTAACTGCCGGTACTAGCAACTGCCTTCAAACAGAGATTCGGATACTTATGTTCCGTGTGCCATTTGAGTATTCCCATATCGGAGTTTTTCTTGTGCACGAGCTTTATCTTGCAATGTTTGCAATTTGCGAACCTCACATTGTTGCCATGATCATCCTTCTCGAAAACTTGGTCAAAATGCTCCACAACTCATACAGGAAGCCTCGACGTCTTACCTTGCCTTTCTGTTTCAACTTTGAGTTGATGGCTTGTCAGGGTGGGTTGGGAACCATCTCCGCCACCAACAATCTCCGTTAGCATTACCTCCACGTCATCATCAGAAAGTTGATCATTAAGCCCCAAGTCGTATTGAGCCATATCGAATTGCTCATCATCGTCGGTTTGTTTGATTTAAGCCCCACGTGTCATCAGTTGAGAAATGACACAGAAAAATGACCTCAAACTGGTGTGAAATGAAGAGCTTGAGACTTTTTCTTTTTCCTCTGATGCTATTTTGTGTAAGAATAAATTAAGAAAATCAAAAAATTTAGGAAGTAATTAAGGAATGATTAAGGAAAAATGAAGGAAGTAAGCTTAAGAGCTTGAAGAAAATGAGAGAATATATTAGAAGAGAGGAAGAAATTGTTAAGATTAATGTGAAGAAATTGTGGAAATGACTTCCTTATTTATAAAGGAAGGTTTTTTTTTACCCAAAAGCCCTCAAAATATAGTTATTAGGGGGCAAAATGTAAATTCAAGATTAAAAAAAAGTTGTAGGCTATTGGAGGGACTAAAGTTGTAATTTTACCAAATTTTAAAAATCTGGCCATTTGTTACCGTTGGGACCGGACCGGCCCGGCTCAGGACAACTGTTCCTGGTTCGAGCTATTCCCAGTCCTGTGCTTTAGGCTAAGCCGTGCTGGGCCCAGTCCCGAATTGGGCTGAGCCGGTCCTAAGCTTGCTCCCCTTTTTCTCCAAGCCCATACCCGACCCTCTCTATTGTGTGCTTATACTAAGCCGCTGCCAAGTCAGGCTTTGACTAGTCCCAAGTTAGTCTTAGCCTGCCCCTTTGAACACCTATAATCCCAAGCACATAAGTTAAGAAGAAACATCATATTACTCAACCACTATGAGTATGACGGGCTACTACACCAAATTCAAGGGTTATTAGGATGAGTTGGGCACCTATTCCAAGTTCCTACATGTAGCTATAAGGTGGCTACAACCTACGCGAATAAGAAAAGAAATGAGTGTGCCCATCAGTTCTTAATTAAGCTACATAAAAAATTCAAAACCATGCACTTGTAAATCTTAGTAATTGAGCCGCTGACCTCTTTAAACAAAATATATATGATGGTGGTGCAAGGAGAAATATCCAAATTTAACTCAAAATAAAGGCTTTGAAGACGATGTGTCCATGGTAGTGCAAAGGCAACATAACAAAGCGAAGGGTCTAGTGTACAATAGGCATATAGGATGTCCCGTTTGAAGTGGTCTCATTGTAAGAAGCTCAACCATTTAGAAAAGGATTCATGAAAATCATAAGCTACACTAAAAATTGGCAATCAATGGGTAGGTTGAAACAAGGGAGAATGAATGCTAATGTTTGTGGCAATGTTGCTCCTTTTGATAATGAAAAGGATTCTACTTTGAAAATGGTTGGCTTGACACAAGATCAATACAAGCAACTCCTAGGGCTTGAACAAAGAAAAAGTTCCAAATTTTGTTAACTTTGAGTTTAAGAAAAACTTTAACTCTTCACAATTGTTTTTACTGGATCTTAGATACAAGTGCTACCACCACATCATTGGCCAAAAGAATGCTTTTACCAATCTTTGAAAGTCATCCAAACAATCATTATACTTGTTGGACTATTATACCAAAATTACAAACCAAATTCACTATTGAAAAACATGCATTTTCCAATAGCCAAATTTCCAACGGTCAAGCTATTGGAAATTTTCAACGTAATGGAGAAGATTTTCCAACATTTAAGCGTTTGAAATTTTAAAGACCATATTTTACAATGGCCTAGCAATTGGAAAATTCTAATGCATTGAGCTATTGGAAAGTTTGAATGGCTTAGCCCTTATTTCCAACACGAAGTTTTTGGAAAATGGTGCTATTTAATAAATAAATTTAAAAAATTTAGAAAGTAAAGTAATATTTTTTAAACATTTTTTTAAAATAATAAATAATAATAAGAATAATAATAATATATCATACACATATATGATGTTTATATCATATATTTATATATCAACATACATATATATAAACATATTTATATATATCATATATGTTAATGTATCATATAAACGATGTATATGTCATATATTTATATATCACACACACACACACACACACACACACACACACACATATTAGATATATCATATAAAAGCCTATATCATATAACTCAGCCCATGTAACATAACTTATAGAAACACACCTCTTAAAAACCTTAACTTAGTCCATATAAAAAGCTTCATCTATCATCTAACAGTCGCCTCCCTCATTTCTCCATCTTATCTCCTATATCTCATTTGGCCAAATCTCTCATCCTTTTCATCTCTTCTTTATCCTCACCGGCTCCACTTTCTCCTTGTCATCTTTTCGCCAATGATGTCCTTGGCTTCATCGGCATCGCCGCCTCGCCCATTGCCTTATCACCTTACCATTTCTTTCATTTTTCCTTCTTATCTTTCATCTTTCATCCAGCCAAATTTCTCACCCCTCTTATTTATTCTTTGACCCCACCCGCCTCGCCTTTTCCTCATTGTCTCCTCACCAACGATGTCCTTGGCCTCACAACCTCACCCAACCCCTCCTTGCCTCCTCGGCCACCTCGTTTCCTCACTTTTCATCTGCCTCATCATCGTCTCCTCGCCTCTTAAGTGATTTTGAGTTTGATTTCATTTTTTATTTCATGTTTGATTTTGTAGATTTGGTTATGAGCTTGTAGATCTGATTGTGAGTTTTGTTTTCTTGAATCATGTCACTTTGGTGTTTAATCATGTTTGATTGTAGATTTGGTTTCAATTTTGTGAATTTTGAGTCTGATTTTGAATTTTCAATGAACTTTTAGTAAATTTTTAGTGAAATTTGTGTTTGATTTTCCAATTTTTAGTGATTTTTAAATTTTTTATGAATTAAAATAATTAGAGAAATATAAAATATAAAATATAATTTTAGTAATATGATTAATTTTTAGTGAATATAAAATATAAAATATAATAATATGTTTTTGGTAAATATAAAATATGATTTTAGTAATATATAAAATATATTTTGAGGAGTTAAATTTATTTTTTTAATTTTTTAAACAACTGTTTTCAACAGCCTAGCTGTAAGAAATTTCCATCAGCTTGAGCTGTTGAAATTTTTAGCTGTTAGAATTTTCCATTGGCCTGAATAGCTGGAAAATTGTTCAATTGTTAAAAATAATTCTATGAGGTTGGGCTATTAGAAAATTTCAACAGCTTATTTTCCAATGGCTAAGTTTTGGCTGTTGGAAATTTTTTTTTCTAATGCATGATTTTCCAACATGCATGTTTCCAACAGCCTCGTGTTGAAAAATTTGAATTTTCAATGTGAAGCCATTGGAAATTCAATTTTTTAGTAATGTTTGGTACTTGTGCCCTAAACAATTCGATACAGTTAAAAGAGGTCATGTATGTGCCTAGTTTCAAATACAACCTTGTTTATATTTGCAAGTAAAATAGCAAATGATCTTAACTATTTCCTAAACTTCTTTCCAAAATTTTGTGTTATACAGGACCAAGCTTTAAAGAAGCCAATTAGAGTGGGTAACGAGAAGCAAGACTTGTACTTTTTTGAGGTGAGCAAAATAGGTAGCATCGCAAGCATTTAGCAAATTGGGGTTTACCTAGAATGCTTGTGGCATCAGCGTCTAGGCCATCCTTCACAAGCTCTTTTTCCAAAACACACGTAAAATTGATTTTTCTTGTTCTATTTGTTCGTTAGCAAAAAATTCTATGCTTCCTTTTAGATAGTAATAGTAATATGTCGCAACTCCTTTTGGTATGATACACCTTGATACTTGGGGCCTTGCCGAAACCCTATTTTTAACGGTTCTTGCTATTTTCTCATTGTGAGTGATGATAATACTAGGACCATATGGACCTTTTTGTTGAAACTAAAAAATGACATTACAAGCACTTTTAATTTTTCCTTCAAGATGATCGAATATCAATTTGGAGTCAAGATAAAAAAGGTCTGAAGTGATAACACTTTAGTGCTTATAAAAGGAGAATGAGAATTTTTCTAAAGGAAATTAGGATCTTTGGTCAAACTTCATGTGCAGGGACACCTCAACAAAATAACATGATTTAGAGAAAGCATGGGAACATATGTAGCTATAGTGCTTACATTTCAAGCTAAATAATCAATCAACTTTTGGGGGCGGAGATTGTGTTCTAACAACCATACATCTTTTGAATAGGTTGCCAACTACTATACTTAAGGTATGAATGCCCTATGAAGCCCTTTATGGTAGACCATGTAGCTAAGACTACCTTAGAGTCTTAGGATGTCTTTATTACGCCATAAACCCCTCCAACCAAAGGATAAATTTGAACCAAGATCTTGAACCTACATTTTTAGTTGCCTCCCAATTGGTCAAAAGGGACATAAGGTGTACAATTTAGAAATGACTCGTGTTTTTAACTCATGAGATGTTGACCTTCGAGAAAATATTTTTCCTTTTAGTATAAACTCGAAAACAAACAATCGTCCAAACTTGGACAGAAAATCACAAAAATCAACTTTAAATTGTTGAAGATGATGTTGCTGTTCTAAACCCTTCTCAAGCAATTTTTTATCACCATGAAAGGGAGAACAATCTTGGCAATGAGTTCTAAGAAAATGCTCAACAACTTTTAGTTCCTGAAATTAGATGCAGTGTCAGAAGTAGGCAACACCCTCGGTTACTTAAATGGCTATCAGGTCGACTTGCTAGGAAGTACACATGTACACTCTAATACGACATCTTCAAGTACAGCATACGCCCTTTCCTTCTATATTTTCGATAAAGTCTTTTCTATGCACCAAGCTTTTGTTACTGCAGTTTTACAAGTTTTTCAGTAGCTCAAGGAGACCCAAATTTTAAAGTGCCATTCAAGACAAAATGAAATCCTTGGAAGCCTATCACACGTGGAACTTGGAGTAATGACCATAAGGAAAAAAGGCGGTAAAGTGTCAAGAGGTATTGCAAAATCAAGTAAAAATCAGAAGCAAGTCTCGAAAGGTTCAAGGCAAAGGTTAGTGACAAAGAGGTACACACATGTCGAAGATTTGCACTACACGAAAACTTTCGCACCAGTGGCGAAGCTGACCAGGATGCTATGTTTGTTAGTTGTGGCAGTTATGAAGGAATGGGAAGTACACCATATCAATGTAAATAATGCTTTTCTGCATGTCACTTTACATGAGGAAATCTACATGTAACCACCTCCGGGATACCTTAAACCTGGAGATACGAGAGTTTTTTGTCTAAGGAAGTTGCTCTATAGGCTTAAGCAGGCTTCTAGTGTGTGGTTTGCCAAGCTCTCCACCGCCTTAACACAGTTCGGCTTCGAACAATCGATCTTTGATACTTCCCCATTCACCAGAAGACGAGATGGCCATTTTCTCGCACAGCAAGATGGTAGTATATAGGAGAAGGTGCAGCCAGATATCAAATGGTGAAGGAATTTAATTGGCAGCAACATTTTCACTTGAAGGATTTAGGGCAGCTGAAATTTTTTCTGGAGTTGGAGGTGTCCTACGAAACCAATGGGATCTTCATAAGTCAGAGCAAATATGCACTCTTAACCAGCTCCGCCATCTCCCCAGTGCTGGGCTAACGGGAACAAAGCCAGCACAAGTTCCTATGTCTCAGTAATTAGCGGTGATCAGTATTCGGTTTAAACCGAAAAAAATTTAAAATTTGATTCAGTTAATTCGATAATTCGGTTCGGTTTCGGTTGAAACCGAATAACAAAAAATTTGGTTTCGGTTTTAGAATTCCGTTAATTCAGTAACCGAAATTTTTTATACCAAAATTTTTTTTATTTGTTTTTGTTTCATGAACAATAATACTACCAAGTAACCCAAATTAGCTTGGATTCTTATTTTCTTTCTTTACAATGAATCTTTTATATTGAATGAAATTTGAAAAGAAAAATGATATCTTTATCTCATTTCATCTCTTATAGAATTTAATTACCATTTTTTTGGTTAATTCGGTTTAAACCGAACCGAACCAAAATATTTCGGTTCGGTTTGAATTCAGTTTTATTGACTAATTCGGTTATTTCGGTTTCTTAGCATCAAAAACCGAAAACCGAATAAATCGACTAATTCGGTTCGGTTTAAACCGAATAAACCGAATACTCACCCCTACGGTAACACAAACTTGGAGAGGTGAAAGAACCGAAGCCCAGAGACCGGAAGCCAACATATGCAAGAACAAGCACTTCTTGGCGACAGAGCAAAAGTTCTTTTCCCGGATCTACAAGCTACAAGCTCCATATCGAAGGAAATGTTTAGAACAGGAAAAGAAAATTGTTCATCACATGCCATGGATTATTACCAGACCAGGAAAAAATCTGAAGACATGTCTCCATAATTTATTTTCGTTTCAGAGCAAGACGAAACAAAACAAAAACAAAGATGTAAGTCTACAGACTTGCACAATAACGAGTGCAATTCCTTACTTAAGGTGTGTTCTTGTCGTCATAATCACCTCCTACCCGCCTCCTTGTCTCCACCACATCCTCATCCATCCTCTTCCCCCTCTCATCATCGTCACCGTCACTGTCATCCTTCCCAACCACCGTCTCCTTAATCTTCTGCGTCGTCTCCTTCGCTGCTTCCCACGCACTTTGCGCCGTCTCCTTCGCCTTCTCCGCTATGCTCTGCCCTGTTTCTGCCGCCTTGCTTGCTCCCTCTTTCGTCTTCTCCTTCACTCTCTCCCTCTGCTCATATGCTGCTTCCGCTGCCCTTGCAGCCGTCTCATCTCCCTTCTCCTTCGCTCGGTATGCATTTTCTTTGACTTTCTCCTTCGCCTGCTGGGCGGTCTCTGCCACCTTCCCGGTGGCCTCTTTCGCCTTGTCTTTGCCTGTCCCGGCGGCCTTAGCTTCTTTGATAGCTGCCTCTCTGGTCTTATCCTCTGCTTTATCCGCCATTTCACCAGCCTTCTCCTTCGCGTTTTCTTTGTACTCTCCCGCTTCCTCCTTCATTTGCTTCGCTCGCTCCACCGCCTTGTTGACGACGTCCTCATCTTCATCCCTGTCTCTTGGTGGCTTGTTCATCGCTCCGTAGGCCTTGTCGGCCCTAGAGTCTCGCACTTCGCCATAATCACCGGTAGCCCCCTGTTTTAAATGAGAAAATCATCATAAAATCTACAAAAGAAACACAAGGCAAAATCCGATCGATCAGAAAAGAAATAAATTTTTAACCTGATGAGAATGCCTGGAAGCAGAGGTGGTTAAGCAGATGCGGGAAACTTTGTGGGAGGTTTGGAGGGGGAGAGAGCGAGGGAATGCTTTTGAGAGATGAAGCATGGAGGTATTCGCCCAGATGGTTGCTGCCATTGATGAGAGCTTCTTCCTTTTTCTCTGATGAATGGCTCTTGATTTCGTCCTTTCTTAATCATCTTCTTTCTTTAAATCGACTGTTCGTTCTGTTCAGCTACCGCTAGAAGTTTGTCCGGGAGGCGAAAGGTGGCGGGTCTTGTGATTGACACGTTCGAGTGTTATTGCCACGTGTGGGACATGTGTTGCCTCAGAAGTCAACTCATGCAATGTTCCGGTCTCCACAGTTCTGCGCACGTATTCAACCACGGAAATCTGACCGCCTTCCTGTTAAATTGACTAGAATTTCTTTTAAAAAAGACATTATTTCTATTAAATTGACTAGAATTTTTCTAAAAGAAATACAAGTATTCATGTAAAAAATACGGGGTCTTTCTATGAAAAATAGTGGTTCTCTGTCTCTTATTGCCTATTTGAAGCGTACCATGCACACAAAAAGCGATGTGCAAATTATTTTCAAACATTTTTACAACTTTACAACAGACAAATTTTATTGTGTACATATATATATATAAATAATTAAAAGTATCTGTACAAGTATAAGGGTAGGGTATATATTCACTACAACAAAATGTTATTAAGGCGACAGAAGGTTCCCGACATTTTTTGAAAAATGTGGGAAAATGTACATGTTTCCTGTCATATATAAAAAACTGCAGGTAAAGAATTCTTTAAGCCCAACTATTTAAAAAAACGCAGCTAAAGTACCCCTGAAAGCCGACTATCTTTTCTTAAAACGCAGCTTTTTAACTTCTAAAACTTGACAAGTTTAAAAAACTCGGCTAAAGAACCTTCTAAGCCTGACAAGCTTCTGAAATCGCAGCCGTAGAATCCTTAAGCCCAACTGAAGCCTAGCCCGTCTTTCTTCACTTAACAATTCCATCAAAATTACTCGTTGCCTGCCCTCCGTCTACCCTTCGCCTGGTTCGCGTCTACCCTCTCGAGTCTCGATCTCAATGGCGATCTCGATGTCGTGATTCTTGTTGCGCCAAAGGCTCTGTTGTTGATTCTCCTCACTCTCGAACGCCGGTGGTCCAAGTGAAGATCCAAAAGCTTGCTCTTTCACTCGCTCTCTCAGACATCGTCTCCTTCAATAACAGCTTCTGTAGCTCATCCAATACTGACATCCAGGCCTTCTCTCTCCACATCACGCCTCAGGTTTGTTCTTCAGGTTTCTCCAGGCTCTCTCTCTCTTTCTTGCTCTCTCTCTCATTATCAGTTTCTTCGTGTTGGCTGCTTCAGATTGAGTGATATGTTCATATAATAAGTTGTTATGTTACTCGGTTGAGAATGTTTACAAAATTAATCATCATAATTAAATTGGTGAACTTGATCTTACTTTGAAAGGAAAAACAATTAAACTGATACTAGCGATTTCTTAAGCAAATCGCAAACCCTTTCCCCTTGGCTTTCTAATTCTCTCAGCATTTTCCCATGTCCTCAAGAGCCATGGGCTTTAGGAAAAAATTGTGTGCGTTTGTGTAGCATTTGAGCCAAATCATAAATGATATTGTAGGGTATAAATAATGACAGTTAGACCATTGACAAACAAGTTAAATTGATTTTTTCCTAGAGGACATTTTTGGCTTCCACAACATCCCAGAAGCTATATATATATATATATATATATATATATAAAGAGGGCTAAAAGACCGTCAGTTCATTCATTTCTGGGGTTTTTGAATTTTTGTAGTGAAAATGAGGATATTCAATTGGGGAAACAGATCCATTGTTTTGTTTTAAAAATGGGTTTTGACTGTTCTAGTGTCCATATCCAATCAGCTTTGATCAATATGTATGGTAAGTGTTGTGATATTGAGAGCTCAGTTTTAGTGTCTGAGCATGCTCCTAGGACTTTGGAATGCTGTAACTCATTGATGACATCCTTGTTACACTGTGGAAATGCTGAAGAAGTGGTTGAGCTGTTTTGTTTGATGGTTGATGAAGGGATTGGACTTGATGAGGTTACTTTCTCTACTACCCTGAAAGCAATCTCTACATCTGCTTGGTCAAGCTGGCCAAGCTGTGGACTGCTGCACTGTTGTGCAGTAAAATATGGTTTGGTATTTGAAGTAGCTGTTTTGTGTTCTCTAATCGGTGGTTATTCAAGATATGGTCATATTGAACTTGCTCGTCGGATTTTTGAGGAAGTGCCCTCCCCGAATGTTTTCTGCTTCACATCAATCATAAATGGATATGCTCGAAATAGCATGGGACAAGAATGTGTTGATCTTCTGGAAGCAATGATCAGGATGGGCCTGATACCTGATGAAGTGGCTTTTTTATGTGTATTAAGTGGATGCAATCATTCAGGAATGGTTGAAGAAGGAAAATGGGTATTTGAGATAATGAAACATACTTACAGCATTTGTCTGGAAAGGCAGCACTTTTCATGCATGGTAGATCTTCTAGGCCGGGCAGGTCTACTGCAAGAAGCTGAAAAATTGCTGCATGAAGCACCTGGAGGAGGTGATTTGGTGATGTGGAGCTCATTGCTGCAAAGTTGTAGGCTTCACGGAAACAAAATAGTGGGAAAAAGGGCAGCAACATGCTTGATGGATCTTGAGGCAGATGATTTTGCCATTTATTTGCTAGTCTCGAGTTTCTATTTTGAAATAGGGGAATTTGAATCCTCAATGCAAGTTAGGGAGATTGGTTTAGCAAGAAGACTAACCAGGGAGATTGGCTACAGCTTGATAGAGGTGAAAATGTTCTCTTGCTTTTGCTCCTTCTACTTGCAAAGCTTGTTGCGGATTGCTAGACCTGAGAACCTGTGAACTCCTTTTAATTTGCAGCATTTTGGATTTTTTAAAAAATGAAACTCATTTTTCTGTCAGTTACCATCTCCTTGAATCTTATCAGTAAAGTTTTACTTTTACTTGAAGACATTGTTTAGGATAAGGAATACAGTAGGGTATTCCCATTTCTTTTTACCTGCTAGTTGATATCTCTGTTCTCCTTTTCGACGATTTCATGCTTCATATGATCCATGCATGTATTGCTGATTATATGGTTGATGCTTTGACTTCGACATAAATATCCTGTCAAGTTCCTTTACTCTTTGTTTTCATTGTTTTTCCTATGTAATTTAGATATGGCAGCCTTGTTCTTAGCTTTATGTTCTGAACATCCAAGCCACCTCTTTCTTTTGGCAAACAAAACGTGTTGCCATTCCTACCTCTTCCGCTTAAGCTCAGATCTTGCCCATAAGAATCTTCCTCGCAGGTAGATAATGCTACTGATTGCTGCCTTAGGAAACTAAAAAAGAAACAAAAAAATTTTCTCCAGTATGCATGGATCCTATAAAGAACATATTGGCTACTATTTCCCTGGATGACTCAAATATCTAGTACCAGTCCATTTCACTCTTCGTGGTTCTAGAGAACAAAACCAATGGGAGCCCAAGATATTTAATTGGAAGTTCACATTCCTGAGATTTAAGCCATTTCTTGATCTCCTTTTCTTTCAAAGTATTCCTTTATACCACTGAAAAGATCTGACCCTTGTCTGGGTTTACTTTAAAGCAGCTAGTTTCTGAAAGCTGTTGAAATGTCACCACAATGAGGTCAGCCCAACAAAAAAGAAAAACCTTCCTTTAATTGTGCTGCCTGGTCAGTTGCAGTCCTCCGCTTCCTCTGCTCAGGTCGGTGCTTTCAGTTGTTTCAATTAGATTTATTTTTGTCAAGGCTTCTGCTATGTTATGTCATTATGTGTTTGTTGAACTGCCCTGCTGCGTGACTTTTGAAGCCCTGCTTAGTTCCATACCAGTTAAATTCTAGATGATTGGATTAGAGTAGCAAGATGTTTTCATGCCTGTTAATTTAATTTTGTCTCAAGATTACAGCAACACGAGTGATTTTCTCACAGCTTTTCTACCCAATTCCCTATATCCTGTTCGTTTAATTAAAGAATAAAGAGTATTGATAAAATCTTAAGTCTTACTGTTTAAAGGAGCTAAGAATTTCAAACCACTAAACCTGACTTCCCAGCTAATCAACCAAGCTCTAATCTGCCATTGGATTTTTAAAGAGTTCCCCTGTGAACTTAACCCTCAAGATTCTGCTAACTGCATCATCTATTGGGCTCATGGGGATGAAATTATTTTTAACTTGGTAGGTAAGTGTGTCGATGAACTCATTATAGTTGGACGGAACCATGATCTGAAAAGAAAAGTAATACATAGAACATAAATTACAATAAGCAAATAAAACAATTAAAAGAATGGAAACTTTTTTCGTGCTAGAAACTAAACAAACCTTGACAATTCTGATTAGAATAGCTTTTCATTTTCCTGATCTCAAGTTGAATTAAAGAATAGTACCATAAACTACCTAGCTCGTTGAATATCTCTTCTCAGGATGTAAGTGATTACTTTCTTCTTGTATTTGTATTTACTTCGTTCTCTAAGAAAAATAGAGTTGAATTGACTGGGTTCTCAGAGAAACCCCTTTTTTGAAGGCCACTTTAATTAGCATCTCTCTGGTTCTTCACCTGAGTTGTTGAGCTTCCCATAAATCAGGTTTGTATAATAGAATTGTTGTATACCCTTTTTGTTCCAAAAAATTCAGAAGGATATTCATTCCATTATTAGTAGAGAACATGAAATTTATAGTTGGTCTACTTGGTCTTAAATTTATTTTTTGGCCCGAAAACGAGTTTGTGTGCTTTGGTTTGCTATTGAATATTTCTGTTTGTTTATTTAGTAATTCACACACACCACTTGGCAAGATAGATTGGTAAAAACTTGACAACTTGGGAGTACTAATTAAATTAAATCATTTCAGAATATTTTATTAAATTGGTAAGTATTATTCAAGTGCACAAATATTTTATTAAATATAGTTGTACTGGAATTTTTTTATTAAATTGGCAAGTATTATTTAGGTGCACAAATATTTTAGTGAGCTGCTAATTCTTGACAAATTTTTGGAATTTATTTTATAGAGAATGCTGCATAGATTTTTAAAAGACATCAAAGTTATTCCATATGAAAAAGATGATGAAGTTCAAGAAAGAGAATGGGCTGATGATGTAGAACTTGGTATGATTACATATTCTTATTTTAATTTAGCTTACTGCATGTCATTTTTGTATATCATAGTATTTTTGTAACTTAATAACAGTAGGCTAGCCTCAAATACTACTCATGAGTACATTGCGTCATACTTTTGTGTTCTTCTTCTTGAGATTTATATAAGAGAGTTTTATTACTTGCATGTTGTCCTTGTATATAACAGGATCTTGTGGTTGTGTCATGATAATTACAAAAAAAATGATAAATTATGTTGGCTTATGCTACCTATTAATGAATAGTTGTATGTTGGCTATTTGTTTGTTACTTTTATTGTGGTTTATGTATTTACTGCTGTCAAATTGAATCATCTTATACTTATCTTAGTTTGATGTAAAAGAAGTTATAATATTTTTGTTTTGAAGTTGCTCCTGCTATTCTTTTAAAGCATCATTATTTGTGTTTCATCTATTTGCTTGACTCTTTCCAATTTTTTTTTTGTAGATTTTGGGTGTTGATGCAATAGAATTGGCAGGATCTATGAAGCTTTTGGAGAATCTGTTGTGGAGCTCCAACTTGTAGTTTTACTTTTATTTCTTAGTAAATGCCTGAATTTCTTAGTAGGAATTGGCATGAATATAGCATTGAAAAATTCATATTTCCATATCTAAAATTTCTATATGTATGAATTTGTTGTAATTTCTATTAATACAAAAATTTCATTATTTGATGCCTTAAGCTTCAAAATGGATTTTATTGCAATTTACGTTGATGATAGTAATATAGTTTTTTTTTATCCCAAGTTAAGAAATAAGTGGATAATGATATGCTGAAAAGGGAAAGTTAATATTTTATCTACCCCTTAATAGTTACATTTTGTTTAAAAAATGCTAGGAAATTTTAGAGTATAAGGTACATTGCCGACAATTTTTTATAGAAAAAGCTATTGAATGCAGTACATTAGTGACGTTTTTTGGACAAAAATGCTATTAAATATGGTACTTTACCGACATTTTTAAATAAAAATGTCACTGATTATAAAGCTTTACATGTGTTTATAAAATGCAAGGAATACCTACAGCCTTTACCAATGTGTTCCTAGGCTGCGCTTTTTTCCTGCGTTTCCTAAATAGTCAGTAAAGATATCCTAGCATTTTAAAACGCCAATAAAGGTAAAAAAAAAACGTCGCCTATGATCCCTTTTGTTGTAGTGATTATAGTTAATAAAAGGAAAAAATGTCTACTTTTTTGGAATTTGAAAACTCATTAAATCAGTATAACTAATATTTTATAAAAAGTTTGGTTGATGTAGAGTTTGAATTCCTGACTTCTATCTTTGTATCTTAACCTCAATTATTTGAGCTAAGGTTTCAAGACTATTTTAAGCATTTTAACTATCGTGATGTAACTTTAAGTTATTTATCTTACACTTTACAAAATATATTTATTATTTTTATTTATTGAGAATATCATTTCAAAGCTAATACTGGATTTACATAATAATATACATTTTTAGAAAGTAAATAATGTCTTATAAATTATTTTTTGTCCACCCTAATAAAATAAAAACTACATAATTATTTGATTTTTAAAAATATCTTAAATGTGTCTTTTGTGTTCTTAAATATTTTCATTTCAATTGATGTACAATTTAGATAAATAATCCCTACATAAAAAGTTAAAAAAAAAAATTAAAAAAACTTTAGTGGATGTATTCTTTATGTATCTAAAATCATAAACCTCTTTGTAGACGTAAACTTTTTTTCTTGACAAAATAGATGCTTCAATCCAATTGAAAAATAAGTCAGATGACATCTTATAAACCAACGGTGATATAAAACTCTAATAGACAATAACAACATAAAGCTGATCACTAAAAAGGTTCCTCATTCTTGCAACATAGCATAAATGGAAAAGAACCGGATCAAGTCAAACATTCCATGCAAACTAGAATAAATTTGGAATAAATAACTTATATATAAATGGAACAAAGATAGAACTAAGCTGATAATGATCAAACAATGCTGGAACCAACCAACCATAAAAAACCTGAAAAAGAGTATTTATAAAAACAAAAACACTACCTATAAAACCTAAAAAAAATAAAGACCGTATTTGTTCTATGAAATTGCCACCATATATATTGCTATGCATAGAGATACCCCAGTATAGCCATGATCCCGGTGAATTCAAGAAAAAACTTAGATCTATTGTTACCTGCCTCTAGTTGAAGATTAGAAATCACTCTTGAACATTAGAATTTGAAGGAGATTACATCTACCATAAAGTCTGATAGATAGATAACATTTGTTTAAGGTCAATTAAGCAATGGAATGAATGAAAGAGAACTAGTTAGATTTGCACCAAGGTTTGGATCTGACTGGAGACAGGAATTGAGAATGGGAGAGACAGCAAATAAAGGGGGAGCAGTAGAGAAACAAGAGTAAGGTTGCTTTGTAGACTCAACTAGTATGAAGAGTTGTTTTTTGATATTTGAATCAAGAATGCTAATATCTATCTTATAATCAATTGATAGTATTTGGATAAACTTCATCACAACAAAAAGCCAAGAGTAACTCCTTCATTACATATATGAAGGATTTAATATTCCCTTTCACATAAAAGTTCTTAGTTAGCTTGCACATGTGAAACTGGAAAAACCAAAATTTTTGTTATTGTTTACTCCCTTGATAAAAAAAAAACCCAGATCTATTCTTGTCTACAATTCTTGACCCATTAGAATCATTTATAGCTCTGTTCTTAAGCCCACCATAGACTAACTTAGGACCACTAGAATTTTTAATCATTTTTAGCTCAAATAACCTTAGAGGTGAACATTATTCGGACAAAATTGAAAAACCCAAAAAAACTGATTGAATTTGGATAAAATGGTTTGATTTTTTAGTTATTCAGTTCTGTTTGGGACAAAATTGAAATATATTTTTAGTTATTGGTTCAATTATCGAACAATAAAGGGAAAACTGAAAAACCTGAATTGCAATTTTTCAAATTATAGGGGCTAAAGTGTAAGTTGAATGAAACCTCAAGGAATAAGAGTTATTTATCCAACATTTTAACCTAGCTATATAAACCCCTTTTTTCACCTCTTTTGTCTGTAACCCTCAAAATCACTAATCCTGCTGCCTAGTTGTTTCTTCTTCTTCGACCACCATTCGCTCTTTCTCCTTCAAATGGCCACCATCTTGCTTCTTCATCTTCTTCATCTCCTTCGGTAACTAATCTTACTTCTTCCATCCCTTCGTGCTTCCAGAAAGCTAGAAGTTGTCACACTTTATCGCACATCTTTGCTTCCATCGACGATTATTGGCCATCGATGCGTTTTATCGTACTTTATCACACAATTTTTTGCCACCATCGCTGGGGCAAATGAGGAAAATAGAACAACTCTATGAGTGTTGGTAACAAATCAAAAAGGAACTCTTTATTCTTCTATGGCTTTCAATGTGTTTTGTTAATTTGATTAGAGAAAAAAATATATAAGCTAGTTTTGGAGGGATTTAGGAATGGAGATTGCAGAAGAGATTCAAAAGAAAAGCAGTAGATGTTATTTTTTTAAAACCGAATTACAAAACCAAATCAACCAAATTGCATTTTGGTTGGTTTGGTTTCAGTTGGTTTGGTTTTGGTTTTTACATGAAATTCGATTGGTTTGGTTGATGATATCCAAAACCGATAACCGATCAGTTTTAAGTAATTTGGTCAGTTGGTGACCGAACTGATCGAATGATCAGCCCTAAATATCCTATTGTCTAGGAAACCCGCACCCAACTTATTTTCATTAACCCTAGATTGAATACTTACAGGTACAGTTGCCGCATGAAGGAGCTTTACTAGCAGTTGTCGTCACCTTGGTTCTTTGGTTCACCTATCCACCTTCGCTTAATGCAGTTCCATTCAGGGACTTGACAACCCATTCATAACTCGTTATGTTTCCTCACCAGATATCGTCTCCTCTCTGTCGCTAACCCTCCTCACTGGACCACACATTTGACACCTTGTCACCTTGTTTTCTATGTATTCTCTCTCACCCCCATACCTCATTCCCAGCTAACTGCATCTTTTCCCCTCCTTACTTCACTAGAATCTTTTTCTTTCTGCAGCAAAATAATCTTAATCTTGCCACGGCATCTACACACACAATCAATTCCTAACAAAAAACCAAGCAAATGATGAACTCAGTGCCACCCCTGCTAATTTGCACCTTTTTTCTAATTTGTAAGAATATGGAGCAAATTGGTAGTTTTTATATTCCAAGAAGATGACTAATGGCATAATATGTCTTATATAAGTATATATGTGGTTGAATTATGAGGAGATCGATATAAAAAGAAATATAATTCAAAAAGGGTAAATTTCACTTGTGGTCTTTAACCTTTTTGCATTATCTTACGGGTCCCTAACCTTCATTTTATTTTTTAAAGTCCTTAACATGTTAGATTTTGTCCCAATCGTGGTTCTTCCATAAATTTTATGGTTAACTTTGATAAAATTTTTGTGGCAAATATCAACTCTGGTCTATACAATTTTTTTCCCATACGCCCAGAGCCCTAACTTTTTCCCTCTCCCACTGCCACCTTTGCAACTCAACCTCACCTTCGTCTTCCTTTAATCCGGCCACCCCGAACATCTGACATCGCTGTGGTTCACCTTCCCAGCTGTCCAACTTTGCCTCCATCCATCATTCAATCACTACTCCCAGTCTAGAAGAGGGATGGGATTAACAATACCATAGAAATTCCACCAAATATGGGATGATTTCTAACTGGAGAATTGGTGCCACGAATAAACCAACTCTTCCCAGATTCAAACAAAGATGTAGGAGAAATGAATTCTCCTATATTCAATGCAAACAAAAAAAACTTCCAAAGAAATGAAAGAACCCAAGTACCCAAAAAAATTGATCAGCACCCAAAAAGGCAAACACAATGAACATAATGGAACCAACCCACAAAAATCAAAATCTGCCATTCAAAGCTTCACCTCCGCTCACAACCACTCCATGGTCCACTCTGACTGTTAGACGACCACAACTCTAGAACACTTGCTAGCTATTGCCCTTCTTTTTCATTCACTCACTCAGTTTAATCGCTCTCCCTTTAATTGGTCTTCAATTGAATCGGCTCTTTGCTTAATCTGATCGCCTGATTGATTCGCCTCTCCACTCACTTGATGTTCTCACCCTCCTCTTCCTTCACCCGACATGAGCCACGTCTCCTCTCCTCTCATTTGCTCTCGTAGACTCAGTGCCCTTATCATCTGCAACAATCCATCGATTTGAATTATGTGTGGTGATTGCTTCTTTGTCTACAGTGAAATCGTCACCTAAATTTTTTGCAAACGCACCAACGAAGATCAAGTCCATTAGGAGCTAGGAAAGTACATCGATGAGCATCAGTGAGGGAGTTGAAGAATTTTCGTTAGAAAAAAGAGACTCAGCTCATCCTCGGCTCATCAGTTGCTTCGAGTTAGTGTCAACAACATATTCACCGGCGAGATTGGAGGAGGAGGACAAAGTCAGTGAAAAAGGAGGGAGAAGGTGACGAGTTGGAATGGATGTGAAAGAGAATGTATGTTAAATTTACAGGTTAAGAGTGTTTTGAGTGGAAGGAAGAATATGCAGGACTAAAATTGGAATTTTCCCCGAAATTGCGTAAGATTTAACTGTGAAATTAATAAAAAGACCACAATTGGAACAAACTTTGGTATTTTATAGACTTTAAGAGAATAAAATAAAAGTTAAAGACTTATTTAAGACAATACAAAAATATTTGGGATGACAAATGAATTTTACCCAATCCGATAGTGAAAAGAGCAGCCTCTTATCGTTCACTTAAATTAGGTGCATGGTGTTCTGTGGGAAGCGAGAATATGGAAAGTGCCAGCTTAAACCAGAGGTGGTGCAACTCTCTCAAGGGCCACATGGACATCCCTAAACCGGTTTTCCTCTGCCACCAGTCGACGCGTTCCTCCGCCTATCTCCGCCCACCTGGCCTCTCCCCACTGGCTCCCTCCACCCAATATATTTACTCCTCGACGCACACTATACCAATCACAACACCGACACTTTCACTCATATCCCCATATGGAGCCCAACTCTTCCACCCCTCCCCAGCCAGCCGCCGCCACCTCCACCCTCCTTCACCCCCATTTTCGCCAACCAACCTTAACCCAACACTACTCCCTTCCCGATCATCGTCATCACCAGCACTGCTATTACAGTTATCAGAACCAGTCTTTTGCTTACCCGCTCAACGACTTTCCGGCCACCAATGCTGAGCTGCTGCGGTCTTGGTTGCCGGGAAATTCGGGTCTGGTCGGTGATTTCGTTCCGTTCTTGCTAAGGGTTAATAGTACTGGCCAGATGCTTGCTCAGGAGCAAGAGAGACCGATGAGGACCACCCAGCTGGACCCTTACACAAGCAAAGCGGCGAGGATCAAGCGGAGAATCGCTCGCCAGCGCAGCCTATGCTTGAGCCGGAACCAGACCGCCAGTCATCCGGATTCGAGAAGGCTCAACCTTCCTGGCCCTGGTTCTGGAGCCCTTGCAAGGAGAGATCTTTACAAGTTCATAACACCAGATAACAAGGTGGGTCTCTTGCTGTACTAGTTGATTAATTAGTAGTGAGCAATAACATCAGTTTTGATCTTTTCTGGGGTCAATTGAAATTTCTCAGAGATTAAGGGTAGTGCTGGAGAAAGAGTTGAGGCACAGCGATGTTGGTTCTCTTGGGAGGATTGTCCTCCCAAAGGTGGGTTAACTCTTCTAATTGAAATTTGATCGACTCAGTACTGTTCCATTCAGTTTTAGTCGATTAATTTGATTTCTGGTATTTGAACTTTGTAAAAGAAAAAGGGAATTTTGGAAGAAGAGAAAAGAAGGTGGAAAATTAAAGGGCCAAGGAATAACTATTTTCAACCTTGTTGACTCTACTGAAACATGGTTGTCATGATGACCTGGAGTACTGCCCAAAAAAGAAAATTCGAATGTTTGCATTTAATTCTGAAATATTTATATGGCATTGAATTTGTTTCTCAGTGGTATTAATTATTTTTTCACCAGTTTATTATTTTACCATCCAATTGTATTGTACTGTTGAAGAGAGCGGCAGAAGAAAATCTGCCATCCCTGGTTGAGAAGGAAGGAATTCAAGTTGTGGTGAGAGAAGTGAGCTGTGACCAAAACTGGGCCTTCAAATACAAGTGAGTTAATTCGTAGGGAATATATATATATATATATATATATATATATATATATATATATATATATATATATATATATATTATTCCTAATTACTCATTTCCATTGAAATCTTTTTTCAGTTAATTATGTAAAACTAATAATGTGTAAAGGCATTTAAAAGTTTAGAAGTATAATATTGCCAAAAACAATATTCATATTAATATGATTTTAATGCGCACTGCTCAATGAATATTGTAGGTTTTGGGTTAACAACAGGAGCAGAATGTATGTGTTGGAAAATACAGGTAACGTAATTAATACAAACCATGCTCAAATAAATAGTTAAAAAAAATGGCTAGTATTTTACCAACCAGAAAATTATATTGAAATTGTGCAGGAGAATTTGTGAAGCAGAAGCAACTGGGAATGGGAGATTCTCTTACTCTTTACGAGGATGAAAGCAAGAACCTCGTGAGTCATCATTCCTAATTAACAAGATATCCATCTCAAAATCTGGAACTAATCATTTATTAGGAATCATAAATCCAATTTTTTCCCAAGCTTTTCTTTGTGGAGATAGGTTTTCCAATTTTAAAGATTTAAAAAAAAAATCATCTAAAAATGGAGAGTTCGTCGTCAAATTTTTACAAAATAAAATTTTCTTAATGTATATATATATATATATGTCATACATTTTGATTGAAAATAAAAACAATTTCGCTTAAGTAAATTAAAAACGGCGTGTTTTGAGGTGAAAAGTAAGGTTGGGGTTTGGCTTTGAGCGCGTTGAATGGTCAAATTCTGTTGTGTCTTTTGGAGAGAGACAAGACAGCGCCGCTAAAATCCGAGCCAATTTGCGTTCATAGAACCTTGCTTTTCTACAAAATCTTAGGTTATAAACATTTTACTGATTGGATGTTATAAGTTACCAATTCTTACGTATTTTATAATTTTCGATAAAACTTTTACATAAAATTTTAATGAGTTTTAAGTAAGAGCTTCTTAATGCATCTAGCAATTCATGTGTGATATGCTTTTGTGAGGAAAAGATTAAAAAAAAAAGTAACTATATATCTTGAGTTTTACCAAATTGGCTTAAAATTTATAGGTTACATGTACTAAATATTTTATGAGTCATTCTATTACATAATGATCAAATGACCATTTAAATTCGAACAAATCATTCATTAAACAATTCAGTATCTAACTATTACCCGCTGAGTCAAGCAAATTTTTGCAGTACATAATAATTCTATCGTGCATTTTTGTACGACTTTATGTGGCATTGTCTGAAAAAAATTTGTGATTAACATTAAATTTTTGAATAATTTATTAGTAATGAGAATTATTTACACCAATAAAACTAAACATTAAAAATAAGATGGGATAATTTTTCCTAAACTGTAACCTTATCCATTAACATTAATGTCAAACAAAGCCCCAAGCATTTTTTGCAACTTTTCTGTAGACCGGACTTATATCGTGCGTTATCCTTAAAAAATATAATAATTATCATTTTGACCTCGTTTGTCAGAAAAATAAGCAATCATGCCCTCATAAAATATAATAGATTTTTCTTTTTCTGTAACCTCAGGCAAACTATTTGGTTGGGTAGCATGACTGATATTTTAATTTTGAGGGAAGCTAGGCAACGGATCGAATGCTAGTGATCCCCCTTTTCATTTTTTTTTTTTAATTTTGTTTTCTTGTTCTTCTTTTATTCTTCTATTTCTTTCTTTATTTATTTTCATTTTTTTTCTTCATTTTTTTTCTTTGTTTAATTTTGTTGTATATTTACCTTTTCCATTTTTATTTTCTTTATTTTTATGTTCTCATCTTTTTCCAGTTTCTCCTTTTTCTTTTTCTTATTTTAGTATTATTTCAAGTTTTGTCTATTGTTTTATTTCATGTTTTACTCCTTATTTTCTTAAAATTTTTTTTTTCACTTTTTTAGTTAGATTTATGATATTATTCTTATTTCTTCTTGTTCTTTTATGTCACATGTCTACCTTTTTCCATTTTTTTATTCTCTACCGTTTGTTCTTTTGTTTCTTCGTGCTTATTTTTTTAGAATGGTATATTTGTTCTTTTAAAGTGTATTGTTTATTCTTTGAAAAGGCATTGATTGTTCTTTTTTATCTTCGTGTTTGTTCTTTTAGAAGTCATTGTTTGTTTTTTGTTACTTAAGTGTTTGTTCCTTTGATGAGATACTGTTTATCTTCTTTTATGATGTGTTTATTTTCTGTTTTTTTAAAATCCTTGTTTGCTTTTCTAGAAGAGCATGTTTGTTCTTTTATATTTTCAGGCATTGCATAAATTACTTGTTCTTTTGTGTTTTGGTATTTATACTTACAGGTCTGTTTGTTCTTTTATAAGGCAATGTTTGTTTTTTTCTTGTTTACATGTTTGTTCTTTTAGAAGGCATTGTTTGTTCTTTCTTTTGCATGTTTATTTTTTATTACTTAAGTGTTTGTTCTTATAGAAGACACTGTTTGTTTTTATACATGACCCTGTTTTTGTAAACTTCTTGTTCTTTTGTTTTTTTGTGTTTGTTCTTTCAGAATTGTATGATTGTTCTTTTAGAATGCATTGTTTGTTCTTTCTTTTGCATGTTTATTTTTTATTACTTAAGTGTTTGTTCTTATAGAAGACACTGTTTGTTTTTATACATGACCCTGTTTTTGTAAACTTCTTGTTCTTTTGTTTTTTTGTGTTTGTTCTTTCAGAATTGTATGATTGTTCTTTTAGAATGCATTGTTTGTTCTTTTTTTTACATTTTTATTTTTTATTACTTAAGTGTTTGTTCTTATAGAAGACACTGTTTGTTCTTATACATAATCTTGTTTATGTAAACTTCTTATTCTTTTGTCTTCTGATGTTTGTTCTTTCAGAAAAGTATGTTTGTTCTTTTAGAAGACATGTTTGTTCTTGTAGAAGGCATTATTTGTTCTTTTTTTTACATGTTTATTTTTTGTTACTTAAGTGTTTATTCTTATAGAAGACACTATTTATTCTTATACATGACTATGTTTCTGTAAACTTATTATTCTTTTATTTTTTGGTGTTTATTCTTTTAGAATGATATGTTTGTTTTTTTATAAGGGCATGTTTATTCTTTTAGAAGACATTGTTTGTTCTTGCTTTTACATATTTATTTTTTGTTACTTAAGTGTTTGTTCTTATACATGACCTTGTTTCTGTAAACTTCTTATTTTTTTTATCTTCTGGTGTTTGTTCTTTTAGAAAAGTATGTTTGTTCTTTTAGAAGGATATGTTTGTTCTTTGAGAAGACATTGTTTTTTCTTTCTTTTATATGTTTATTTTTTGTTACTTAAGTGTTTGTTCTTACACATAACCTTGTTTCTGTAAACTTCTTGTTCTTTTGTTTTCTGGTGCTTGTTCTTTCAGAATGTGTGTTTGTTCTTTTAGAATGACATATTTGTTCTTTTAGAAAACATTGTTTGTTTTTTTTCCTTCGTGTTTGTCATTCTAAAATCAAAAGTCCATTTTTTATAAACCATCCCATTTATCCATTTTAGGAATATTCCAATTTCTTAATTTCTTTTCAACATATTTGATTAATATAGTTTGTGAGTTCTTTATTATTCTATTCCCCATAATTTCTTCTTCCTCTTGTCTCTTTGAAGCAGACTTAGTTAAATTTTTAAAAATTTTATCCATTAGTAATTATCAATTAGTGTTAATATTTTTATTAGCTTATCTGTCAACGTTTTACACAATCTTACTGTTCTTTCACATTAACTACGGGTCTTACAATTGCTACGCAACTTAGGTGATATTTTGAAAATTTCCTAACAATAATATTTAATTACTAGTAGGAGAAAAGTTTTGAAAATTTGACCATTCCTTAAATCAAAGAAATGAGACAAAAATTAAATTTTAGGGACTAAGTTGTAAATAAGAAATAACTTTGGGGAGGTGGCTTACACGTGCACCGGGCGCACAGAAGAATTAGCCTTTTTGCAAAGCCCTAAGCATTTTCTGCTTAAAAGTTCATTTTTCATTTACCTTAAAAAGAATGACGTTGAAGAGTTTATGAATGTTTGATTCAAGAATTCAAAATAAAAATTATAGGAAAATAAAACTTATGATCATTTTGTAACTTCACTCAACCAAAAAAAATTTATAAAAAATACTCATAATTTGTATCCTTTTTTTTTACCATCTAATTAATTTTTATGATCTTTTTTTACTTAGTTAAAAATAATAAAAAATATACACATTTACCATAAAAAATAAATAAATAAGTGATTTTTTTTCCCTTTTTCTTTGTTATTTGTGCTCGCTCAGTATGTCTCTGTGACAAAGGCGACTAAGTCGCCCGCCGGCGAGACGCGGACCAACGAACACCCCAAGAAGCACCAACATTCCGACGATGAGGAGGCATCTCTAGCGCTGCTTATCGACCAAGTTCTTGCTAACCACGACGAGCAAGCTGAAGCAGCAGATCCGGACAACTCCATTGATCTATTCCCGAATGGCGGCACTTCTTCCAGCAGGCCGGCGTCACAACAATTATCATCACCGAGCACGAGCAGGAATTATTTCTTGGCGGAGGCTGGTTGCTGGAGCACTGCCGTCAAGGCGACAACAGTGAGGCCGACGTCTGGGGGAAAGGAGAGAAGATCAGAAGACGGCGCCTCGATCACCTTTGACGACTGCTACGGCGGTCTTGATACGCTGCCGGACATCATTCGCTACAACTTTTCGCCGTGATGAGAGAGAGCTCCCGAAAATAAGCTGACGGCAAGTAGTTTTCCTGGTCTTTCGTCACCCAACGTAGCTTGCTACCAGATTAATTAACTTGATGAAATGGTTCTGTAGAGCACAACGACTCTGGCGCATACATACTTACATAGGGAGGACAGCTTGTCTTTTCCCATCTGTTTTCTAGTGGAATTGAAGGACTATTTATACACATACCTAAATGAAATTAATCTAGGAAAAGGCATCCACAAATTGGACCTAAGTTGGATGTTAAAATGTCGAACCCTTGGAAAATTTTTTATAGTGTAGTTAAAACGAGCGGAGACAATTAACTTGGATAATAAATAAACATAAATTGCTAAGCTAACATATTCATAGATAATTAATAATCAAATTGACCGAATGCTCATCCAATACTGAGAAAGAAGCATATGTTCTTTTTCATGTACCAATTGATTCTATCAATCGATAATAATTCTATCACAACATACCAATTACAATCTATTTAGAAACTACCTCCACCTAAAAATTTATTCCTTAAAAAATTGCAAATCATAGACAAAATGGGTTGGCTAGAAAATAACAAGCCTCCACGAAGACCCCACTTTTATTTTTTTTATTCGACCTCACTAATACTAAAATAATATAAAAGTCCATAAAATTTTAAAGAAAGAAGTAGTGGACCATTTATTTTTGGAAAACACCAGGGTGACAGACACATGGACTCACAGGTACATCTCATGTATCCATTGCTGCGTGTCCCAAGTGAAGCCCATAACGACGGACGCATGAGATGTGTTCAGGAGTTCTTGAGTCCACCACCTAAATAGGGCCCTTTATTTTTCCATCCTTCTCATAAAAGGGAACATCAATAATTACTTCAAATTTTTCTCTTCATCTCTTCTTCTCACTTGGCCCTTTCCTCAAGAAGAAGAGAAATATATTTTTTTCCCAAAGAACGTGTGCCATTTCTAATTTTTAACTTCACACACAACAAAGTTAACAAGAAAGTGACATATGACATATTTCCAATTCTTTGCGCAGAATCACAATTTTTTACACAAGAGTTTCAAAATTATCTCATGTCAAATTGACACAATATCCACCATTTCTTGTGGTTGACTGAAGTTTAAATTTTGGCTCGTGCAAGAGGTTTTTCATCTTTGTAGCTAGAGAGTGGGCTTAGCGCTTAGTTCGGGTATAGAGTAGACTTATTAGTGGGATTTCTCATGTATGGTCTTTTAAAATGTAATTCTAAATATAGAAAAAAACTCCAAACAACTAAGTCCTTTGTCCCTGTCACTTTCATCCTCTCTAGTCTTTCGACTTACGTCAAGAAGAACTCTAAAATTGCTTATTTAGATATTCCATATAAGACAAAATTTGTGGACAAAAAACTTGATTGTGAAATTATCTTTCCAGAAAAGGTTAGTTGAACAGTTGTTTTAAATTATTGCATTTACATAGTTGATTTCTTTTTAGATTAATTTTTTCATGCATAATTTTTTCAGAGAAAAGTCATAATGTATAATTTAGTCTCTGTTGCTATATATGCTCGATCATCTAACGAGCACATATCATTTGTTTTACTTTTGCCTTTCTGTGGGTTTGAGTTAGGACCTGTTGTTTTGTTAATGCAACAAAACTTACTATCCTTACTACAATGAGGTGCCAAGGTGAAGCAACTGTTCAAAAGAGTTAGTGCCAGTTTCAATGCAATTGAGCTTGATGCTGAGAGGAAGCCTTTTTTACTTTTTTTGGAATTTGGATTTATGATGTTTTTTGTTTTCTTCTTGTTGTTCTCTTTTGGGTCAATTTTTTTCTGTTTGGAAGGAAAAGTATTAGTATAGTTTGGATCAAAACAACTTTTGGCAATTTAATTACAGACTTATGTTCAGTGGCAAATTAGTTATAACAAGAATTTTAAAGGTAAAAGGATAACTCAAAACTTGATTGCCAACCTAAAAATATTAGGTTCAAGTCAGTTTTGTTGAAGAAATATGTTTAATTTGACCCGACCTGACCTAATTTTGTGTTGCTATAATCAATCTCAAGTCGGGTTGAACCAACTAAACTCAACTAAACCTTCATTGTTTAGGGTGGAAGATTTGGGGGAAACAATACTAAGAATATGAAATCATAAACAGTGGGGACTTAAGTGACAGGCGGAGAAGAGATAAAGGAACTTAAGGGTGTAATTTGAGAATGACCCTTTAGGGGTGAGCATAGGTTGGGTAAAACCAAAACCCAACCCGAACCACTCCTAATGGGTTGGGTTGGGTAAAAATGAACTATGGTTAATGGGTTGGTTCCATATATAGGAGAACTGATGGTTTTTTGGTTGGTTTTGGTTTCATATGGAACCAACCCAACGTACTTATATAATTATATTATAAAAATTATAGTATTACTAATATATCTATATATGTATGTATTCCTTTGAAGAATTATGATAGTCAGCTTGTATTTTTATATTAAACCCTTAAACTGATGTCTCAAATTGAAACAACATGGAAGTTATGAGATCCTTCACAAAATTTCTCCATATTTATTTGAATCACTTTACTTCCTAGACCAACTGCTCCTGGGTCATTTTGCTTTTAATTTCTTTATTCCAGACTATTCTGTACTACAAAATCCTCATGTTTTTCATTTATGAGTCAATGTGAAACAGAAAATTCATAACATCAACTTATTTTAGGTTTTGGTACTGAAGAAGATAGTCTTAAAAACTCGGCTTTTTCATGTTGAATGTCGTGTTAATGTTCCAATTACTAGAGAGATGTAAACTAGTTGAGATGGAAGATACTCTATAAATAACTCTTTTAATCAGTTTGGTAACATCATATTAAACTCTTTTGAATGTGTTTAAGTACATGTATTTAAATGCTAATTTAATTGTATATTATATTAAATCTTTCATAAACTGGTTATGGATGCAATTTTATTAAATTTTGATGTTGTTATAGGTATATAGTATAAACTGAAAAACCCGAGACTCAGAACAAAAAAATCTAGAACCATGGTTCTAGTTCTGTTCGGTTCTCAGTTCTCAGGGTTGGGTAGAAAAATTTTAGAACCGAGGCCATTTCAGTTTGGTTCGATTCTACCATAAAACCAAACCAACCCGAACCATGCTCACCCCTATGCCCTCTCATCTTGTCCTAACCTTAGACACCTAAATGCCTCACTCTTTCTTTCTTTCTCCCATGTCTCGCCTTCTCTTTAGCTTTACTCTCTCTTTGTCGGGTCACTATTCTATCTCTTTTTTTGGCTCAGTCAGATAGTTGCATTGTCCCTTCATCCTAGCCGCATCATCCTCCTTGGCTGCACCCCTCATCATGATGCCAACTCGCCTCATTGTTCTATTCATAGCCTAACTGGTGGCCTCCTCTTCTCCTTGTCACTTTACTCTCAAATTGTCTAGCCCTTCCAACCCTTTCCGAATAGGACTCTTCAATTCTAATCTTTGTTTTCTTTTTTTTTTTCAAGAGTTAGAAAAAAAAAGAGAAAAAGGTGACTAAAGTAGAAACAAGTGAAGCACAACTTGTTTCAGCTAATAAATTTTGTGGCAGACAAAGACACAGAAGAAGTGTTTGTTTTCTGGTGTTATTTGCAACTGCAGCGGAATTAATCAAATAGTGAAATCAATTTCATCCTTGGTAGGCATCAAGTTCATTTTCTTGGTCCTCTGCATTATGATATTGCTTTTTCTCTCTACTCTTAAAGGTTTTGGTTTTTTTAAGATTAAAAAAATTAATTAAGACGTATATGTATATGTATGTTAGGTAGCTAGTAATAATTAAATACTTATTATATATTTCCTAACTTAGTTATATATCCAATTAATGCAAGTAAAGAATTGGGTCAACCCGTTTAATGACAACCCAAACCCCTAACTAATTGGGTTCAAGTTGACTCAGGTTCTTTGCACAATCTTGACGGGTTCAAGGTTATATAATATAAAGAAAAGTAGGTATAATTTGAGTTGAGTTTAACCCAAACTCGACATTTTCTGACCTAACTTTCATCCTTAAAGACTTTATTTGTTTTTCTCTTGCAAAAGAGGCAAATTTACCACTAAACTATATGGGTAGAGTAATTTTGGCACTAAATATTTTTGTAGGCAAATTTGCTATTAGTATTTTTATTGTGGGCAATTTTGCCTTTGGCTATTGAATGGTAAGAATATTCCATTTATTTAAAGAATATTTCATAGTATAACTCTTAAACTAGTCATTGAAAGTTTTCTTCTTAACCCTTGTTACCCAAATCTTTCACCACACTTAAATGACCACACACCCCCATTGTTAAGCCTTTTTACTTTCACTTTCCTCATTATTGCGAAGCAAACCTTCATTGCCTCAGCCATTGATTGTTTATTCTACAACTACAATACCTTTGGATTTAATCTTACTTGCATCAATCAATCCTTGTTTGATTAAGGTTTGTTTTAAGGAGCATTGTTGGGAACATTGCCAAGATGTGTGGAAGAATGAAGACAATGCCGATGGCAAAAAGGGTGGAGGGTGGCGAAGGGTACAAGGGTTTTCTGGAGCAAAGATAATGATAAAAATGATAGATTTAGAAACTTAGAGACCAAAGTGTTACGTAAAGGAAACTTGGAATTGTCACTTGTACCTTTTCCTCATTTTTTTCTTGTTTGCCACATTAAGTAATTCTAACAGCAAGTGGAAAATTTACTCTTAACACAAAATGTTGATGGTAATTTCACATCTTTTCAAAAGATTAATGAAAAATTTGCCCACAAAAAAAAAGTTAAATAGCAAAATTACTCTACCCCTTATAATTTAATAGCAAATTTGCTTCGTTTGTTATTTTTTCTTTAATGATTGTAGTGCATGTTTAGATTCACTTGCACGTGTGATATAGTCTAAAACTTGAGGCATAAATATATTCTCCCTTTATCCAAAAAAAGATGAAACATATTTTTTTTGGGCTGTCTCAACAAGATTGAAATATTTCTCTTTTTTAGAAAGTTTTTAATTTCTAGTTTACATTATTACTCTCATTTAAACGTTCCCTACGTGAAACTCAATGAGGAATCTTTTTTTAAATCTTTATTTAAACTCTCACCATACAAAACCCAAAAAGGATTCTTTTCTTTTTTTTAATCATCATTCAAACTCTCACAACACAACATAAAAAGAAAGCTTTTTGATTTTAGATTCATGGTTAAAATTAGAAAATAAAACACCATAAATTACATACACCTTAATCTCCATACCCAAATAAATATTTCATTTTTTATGGAACAGAGGGAGTATCACTAACTAATAAAATGTGGATGAGAGGTTCTATGTTATTATAGGAAAAGACTAAGTACAAGAGTAACTAAATGGGTTTTGTGTAGATTTAGTGGCTTTATGATCTAGAAAGCCGTAATCTTGTGTTTGTGTTTATCAATCAGGTAAGGCTTATAATTTCAATAATGTAAAAAGTATTTAGTTTACTAGGTTTTAAATCATTTTTTTTTTCAGAACAACCAAAATTGAATGTTATTAGAAGAGCCTAATCGATAGTTATTAGAACTATGAGTATTTAGTTTACTAGGTTTTAATTTATATCAATCAGAACAACCAAAATTGAAAGTTTCCATATAAATCAACGAAATAAAGTTATTAGAAGAGCTAAATCGACAAGGAGCAATTTGCGGCATAAAACAGATAATCAATTTTTAATTACTGTTTAGTTGCATATATTGAGAACAATATATTAGATGCTATTAGTGATGATACCAGTGCAAAAAAAATTTTAAATATGAAAACTAGTCAAGAATAATTGTAAGATATTTGTTGCTTAACATATATGCAAAGTTTTATTTTTCATTATCTGAACATAGTTCCTAGTAATATATATATATATATATATATATATATATATATATATATATATATATATATATATATATATATATATCTATATATAGAGGAGAAACTCATCTATTTCCCAAGACTAATTCTTTTAGCATTAACTTCATAATACATTTGTAGCATTAATTTCAAAATCTATTTTGTAATAACCAATACTTAGTTCATTATATAGTCCTCATTCTAAAATTCACCCATTTTTCAAAATTACCTTTTTATTCCATTAATTGCATAGTATATTTGTATTATTTAATAACTTAGGCCCTCATACAGTCATGACTTCAAATTTTAGATTTTGAATTGTAATTATTGGTGAACTCTTTCTATCCTAGTAGAGAGCTTTTAAAATTTTATTTTTTACACATTTTAGTAATATAATTTAAATTTCTATCATATTAGTATAATAAAACACCATTAACTTTTGTTTTCTTCTTGATGACTCATTAATATTATTGTCCTTTAATCAATTGTTCTAAATAGATTCCATATTTTTATAGCCATTTAGCAGCTTTAATTTCCATTAGAATGTTTTGATTACAATTTTATTTGATTTCAATTGTATTAATATTGTCCATCCAACTTCCCGAATAATACTTCTTTTAGCATTAATTTCGTTGTACATTTGTAATATTAATTTTAGAATTCATTTGTAATAATTAATACTTAAGGTCCCTATATAGCCATCACTCCAAAACTCACTAATTTCCCAAGACTACTTCTTTTACCACCAATTAACCAATTATTTTAAATAAACTTCATCTCTTTGTAGCCATTTAGTAGCATTAATTTCTATTTGAATGCTCTCATTATAGTTTGATTTCTTTCAATGGAATTAATATTGTCCATCTAGCTTTCCTAAGAATACTTTTTTTAGCATTAACTTCATAGTATATTTGTAGTATTAATTTCATAATTCATTTGTAATAATTAATACTTAAACTCCATAGCCCTCACTCCTATATACATGTTCTCACACTTGCTTTCAACACACAATCAAAATTATCATTCCTTCCTTTTATTTCTTTCTGTTGTCACTTACAGGCTTTCTTCATTTTTTCATTAATTTGTATTTTTAGATTTTCACCAATGCCAAAGATGAGGTATTTATTTAAAAATATTGATAGATTTTCTTAATTTTTTATTCCTTTGTCTTTGAATTCCTACAATAGATGAATATGTTTTTTTTTTATACATCTTTTCTTATTTTTATAGTCTCCTTACGAACCATGTTACGTTAGAGGAATTATCTCCTAAGAGAACTAACTAAACTATTCAAGTAAGGGTGTGTCATTTATGGGATATTTTTAATTTTTGAAAAGGTGACCAATTTATCACTATCGATTTTGTGCTTGTGGATACCAATTTATTAGTACTGATTTTATGTTTGTGGATGAAAAGGTATTTTTTTTCTCTATTCTACTAAAGTTTGCAATTTTTTCTTCTCTCCCTACTATAAATATATGTTCATGATCTCTTATTGGCTATTATGTCTTTTGTTTACACATGAAGGGTGTGGTAATTCATAGGTCTATCAAAAATTTCTTAGCACACAAGTTTAAAGAGAAGCTTCATGAAGGAAGTATGTATAACTTCAAGAATTTCACAATTCTTCCAAAAAAGAAGACTTATCGGATCATAGATACATATCCATTTATGATTTACCTTACTCATAATACACAAATCTATGAAGTGAACTATGAGCCTTGTGATTTTCCCATGCATAAATTTGAGTTTGTTGTTTTTTATCAACTTAACACACGCGTTGATCAAGAAGAATTTCTTACCGGTTTCTATAAAAGTTTTCAAAAATATAATCGGATGTTGTATATACTATTTATATATCATAATTACCATTTATATTTGCATGCCAAATGTTGCGGCAGTTGTTGTAGAGGTTTATTCCCCAATACTTCTCTTTTTAGTATTAACTTCATAGTACAATTGCTGCATTAATTTTAGAATTCATTTTTAATAATTAATACTTAGGTCTTTATATGGCCCTTACTCCAAAATTTACTTATTTTACTATTAATTGTAAAATATGTTTGTATTGTCTAATAACTTAGGCACTCATACAATCATGGGCCTAGGGTTTATGGATTATTGTTTTAGGCCAGCCTCATTTTTTGTTTTCTATTTGAAGTCTTTCTCCATATTTGTTTTATTATTCTTTAGTATTGTTTTTGTGGTATCGTTTGAGACTTTTTTAAAAGCTATAAAAAATGACAATAACAAACTTCAAAACATGAATTAACAATATAAGTCAAGCTTATAATTTTTCCAATAGTTAATTTTTTCAATAGTTTTAATTACTTTTTACCCCAATTTTAGGAACCTATTCGTACCTAAAGTTGTTTTAAATATAAATTCCCTAAAATAGATATATTTTTATAAGTGCACAAGTAAAAAAAAAACTAGTAATGTATACATATGGATCTTACTTTGACAAATTCATGAATTTGTCATTGTCAGACCGGCAATGCCAAACAATTTGTGATTGAATTGATTGGACAGTTTGGCAAAGTCGACAAATGTAGGTTGAGTATAGGTTTTAAAAAATAGTAAAGATAAATGTAGGTTGGGATAAACCTTAGTTGTTATTGTAAGTCTTTTTATACTTTGAACATTTCCTTAGTTAATAATTCTGAGTATTGTATAGATACACAGGTTATCTATAGTATTTAATTTATTTGCTTTTGAGAGGAATTTGAAGTAAGCATCACTTAGTTAAACCTAAACAAGCAATAACAATGGTAAGTAAAACAAGCAACCAATCTAAATTTGGCAATTTCAGTTAAAAGTTGTCTGGAATTTACTTTGCACATTTCTCAGTAATAACTTCATGTTTTGTGCATAAAGGTAAATGGTAGCAAAGCACTTATTTCCTTGGGAGAGACTTGAAGCAGGCAATCCAGTTAAACATTTAAAAAAATTTGATCTAATTAACAATTCATTTTAACTAACAATTCTTACTTGTACCTTGTACATCTCTTGTTCATTGTGTCAGTAACTGTTTTGGATGGCCAGGCAGCCAGCCAAAGTGGCTGTTGTTATTTCCATTGAAGATGAAAGGATTGATGAAACTTCCAGTTCCCTTTGGCTAAAAGCACCATCTAGTACTCTATTCTGAATAATTTACTCTACCATTAGGGGTGTTCATCTAACCCACTCAACCCGCGAAATTGCATAGACTGAACCGAATTAACCTGTTAGCTATGTGGGTTTATGCGAGTTATGGTACAGTTTGGGTTTTAAAAATTAAAAACTGATGTATATGTTGTGCAGTTTGGGTTTTAATTTTGGAACCCTATAAATCCAAACTGAAACGCATCTTTAATAACCTCATAAAAACTTCTTCTTGAGGTTGAGAAAAGAATTGATAAGCTTGAACAAATTGAATTAGGTAAAATAATTTCTTTTATATTTGTTGTTAGCGTATTGTATAATATACACATAATGATGCATCTCATTTATAATTTATTATTCTACAACTTTACAAAATTTTTCTGGGTAACTCAGACATCACTTGTTGTTGGTATTGATTGATGACCACTCACTCAATGCATATTTTTTCTATGTAAGCATGTTCTCATAATTAAGAATTTATTATTCATAATTTTAATTTATTTTGAATGTCTTGTAACTCATACTTAGTAGTTCCATATAGGTGAAATCAAGATCATTACATATAAGAAGCTAAAATATTTTGAAGTAATTTTACACTCTAATCAAGCATGAGCTTTGGCAACTTTATGTAGCTGGAGCTTTGGACTCTATATATTATCTTTGTATTTTATAACAAAAAGTTTACTTTGTGCTTGTAATGTTATAAAGTATAGAATTGTTGATATTTTATAAAACTATTTAGTTTTCAGAATAACGTCTTAATTTTAAGACAAGTGTTTTGAAGTAGCTTAAATTATTTTACAGGATAGACAAGTTAAAACCGGTCAAACCGAACCATATTCTATGTGGTTTAGGTTTTAATCAAAATTTATAATAAGCAGTGCAGTTTAATTTTATATTATGTAATCAGGTCACCTATGCAGTACAGTTTGAATTTAGAGTGAATCCGGTCAAACCTACACCATAAACACTGATAGCCAAGGTGCCGATCACCCTCAGAACCCACTGGTTCGGACAAAGCGCTAACCTTGGAAGGGAAACCACCTACCACGGAAAGAAGGATGCCCGACCTCCCGAAATCCTGCCTCGGTATTTCTCTATTCCTGGAAACAATAGTACCAACCTCGGGAGAACGAGTAAGCCATCCTCAGAAGTGGGGGTGCCTTCGAGAAAGGTCACCCTCGGGAAATATGCTCCTGCGATACTAAAGTGACATCAAAGGACAAGTCCTCCAAAGAGGCCTCCTCTACCCAAAAAGGGACCTCGGGAGTACGACATAAGCATTTAAGGAGCCTCTGACACATCCCCGATAATCCGCCCCGGCCATACCCTGACACGCTGTTTGCAGGGACACTCTAGCACGTCACTCTCGGGTTGATTAGACTCCTAGCCCAGAGGCCCATGCCCTGCTAGGAGTCCCCTGTTGACCAAAAGACGTGGAATGCATCCCGCCGAACACGTGTCACGATCTGGGATGGCCACACGAGAAGAACTATCACTATCCGCCCCCTATATGTACTGGGTAATTATTCCGGGTAGGGGGGGACGTTACGTGAGATAAGGTACTCATTTACTCTAGAGACATCATCTCATTACCTCAAAAAGGACTGACTTGGGTGTCGGAGGCGGCTCCCCGGAAAAACACTCCGGGGACCTCCTAACCCTTGTTTCCTGTGACTTTCAGGTGATCTTCTCAGAGTACGTTCATCCCGGACCTTTCTCCATTTCCATAAGCCCTTGCTGCCTTCACCATGACACACGAATGAGATGCCGAAGGGCATCAAACACCCTTATCTGCCACTAACTTTAGTTTTCGTGCATATAGGTAGTACTTAGCTAAAGAAGAAATTTTTACATATTTGAATGGCCTAAATGCATCACTGGTCCATCAAGTTTAGTAACTCGCACGAGTTAGTTCCTAAAGATTGACTTATCACAACTTAATCCTTTAAGTTTGAAAAATGTTGCGACTTAGTCCTATAACTTGGAAAGTGTTCATGCCTTAGTCCTTACAACTATCACGCACTATCACGTGCTCAACGACATTCATGTTCTGCCTCCTGACTCCCTTTTCGCGACGCCTCGATGATGTCCCAACCTTATCAACGACGTCCCTACCTCACTGGCTACCATCTTTGGCGACTTTGCTACTTAACAGGCGCCATCGCTAGGCTAACTGCTACCATTTCTGGCGATTAACGACACAAATTTTCAAATTTCAGCGGTACTATCTCCGACGATCAACGATGAAAATGTGGACAAATGGAAATGGAATTAGAGGGGTTTTCTTCCTTGAAGGCCATTGAACACAAAGGAATCAATTTCATTCATCAATTTCGCATACAAGCATTTAATTTCAAAAATTAAAATTACGGTTCATAAACAATTTTGAAAAACCAGATTTGATTAAAGTCAAAATTGAAACAAAGTATGCAAAATTGAGACCTAAAATCATGGGGCTATTGTTTTGTGGCTTAAATACTATAGAACCGAGTCATGCATTATTGATTTTTAGGAGCAGTGGGAGCTGCAAAAGCATTCGAACTCCAAGGGAAAATTTTCAAGTTCACCGGTTTCTGGTAACCCGCATCCTAACCCGATACCTCCCACCGTGTCTGACTGGGCTAAGTAACGTCATCCATCTTACCATCCAATCAAGGATTAAGACTCAACATTTATCAAACTTAAAAGACTAAGTCGCAATGAGTCACCCTTTAGGGACTAACTTATGCGAGTCACCAAACTTAAGGGACCATTGGTACATTTAGACCTATTTGAATTGATCACAAATAGCTGCACACAAAACAAGCAAGTAGATGTCAATAGACAAAGGAGTTACTTATAGAATGTAAGTCAGCATTTACAGTACGTCGAGATATTTCTCACTTCCCTTTGATCATGCATATTCTTTCAAATACTCTCTCCGTCCTATTTTGGATGATGTGTTTCTATCGACACAGAGATTAAAACTTATGTAATGTATATTGGTTTTCTATTTTTACCCTTGAAACTAAAATTAAAAAAATTAGATATTGTATAATGAGAGTTTAAATGAGGGTTAGAAAAAAATATATTTTTTTAGGTTTTATGGAGTTTGGGTTTTGCACAAACAGGGTTTAAATGTTGATAGTACGGTAGATTAGATGTTAAAACTTTTCCAAAAAAAGTTTATCTTTTCCACCATGAAAATTTGCACCATCAAAATTTATCCATTGGCACCTAAACGTAACGTGTTAAACTGTCGGGTCCACTTTGTTACACAGTGGAAGGATGAAGGGGCAAACATGGATTAACGGGGACCCAGTGGATCTGCCAATTCCGAAACTTTCTTGTCACAGCTTTCAAGTGCAGATAAGCCTCGCCTGTTCCCGTTTCCCTCTCCAATGGCGACGGCAGCAGCAGCTCTCTCTTCGCTCTCCTCTCTCTCCATTCAAGCCTCATCCACTCGCCTCTCGGTAGTCCTTGCTAAACCCACCCCAAATTTCTCTCCATTACCGCGCTCAATTTTCTCCATTTACTCGAAGTTCAATCTCTCAACAAGGGCCAGTTCAAGCGACATCGACACAAGCTTATTCGACAACCAGAACCCAGAAGAAGAAATCGTCTACGACCCTCCAACGCCCCCGGAAGGGTTCGTTCCTTCGCCGTACTTCGACGAGGGCCCCGAGGAGACGGAGGAGCAAATTGCCGCCGCATACGAGGGCCTCTACGGTCCAGCGTACAGCGGCCAATCGTTTATGGGAAACGACGTTTACGTGATGGACTCGAAGCTGAAGAAGGGAAGTGGGTGGAGGTCGAAAGAGAAGGAGAAGATTCGTGATGGGTTCGAGGAGACAGTTCTTCAGGTCCGGACAGTGGCGAAGACGGTAAAAGGAGGGCGGCAGCTCCAGTTTCGAGCGGTTATGGTGGTCGGCGACAAGCAGGGACAAGTTGGCGTCGGGGTGGGCAAAGCCAAGGAGGTGATCACAGCTGTGCAGAAAGCGGCTATAAATGCCAGGAGGAACGTCATCAAAGTTCCCATGACCAAATATTTGACATTCCCTCATCGGTAAGTAGTTCCATGTTTTGGTCTTTCATCTGCCGGAGATTTTGTTAGGCATCATTTTTTAGTGTTTCTGATTCTATGATTGCGATGTGATGTTGCTGGATTAAGAGAGGGAGACCACAAGAATTAGTATTTTGAATTTGTGTTGGCTTAATACTTCTTTTGGGAATTATATTCGACTCTGTTTTTCTCCCAGATTTCCACCATGTTGTTTCCTCCTTGGGATAAGCAATGTCTCTTCGTACTTGAGTTTTGATTACATTATTTTATCGTCATCCGCTTGATGCTACCACTGATGAGTTGTTGGTGGGAAGAGGAACCCTTTGAAAGGAAATAAGCTCCTATGAGCAAGATAGAGCACTCAATTTCTGTTGTCTTGAGCTGGACTGTTTTAGAATGTGAGTTGATGTATGATTCCTGTGCTTCACGGCCGTCTTTTGGTGGGAATGAAGAACAGATGATGGGATTAGCCTCTCTTACGTAAAGCTGTGACTGAAACTGAGCCTCTGTTATCATCCTGTGATATTGAATTGTATTATGTGGAAATACATGTTGAAGCGATTTAGGGCTTATATAAGAGAGTGTAACAATCTTCATGGAACATTCCATCTCGTGGAAACTCCCACCCTTTCTCAGGAAATAGGCATAATAACTTGTCATGCCATGTTTTCATTCATCAGGTGTTTACATCTGATAGGTCTAATAACTTCCCTACATTAGTAGCATTATTGGGAGATAAGAATCATAACTCCTAAAAACTATTGCTGTAAGATATGATTAATGATACATTACTTTTATAGCACATATTTTTTACTGATTAATACTAAGATATATTATCCAAATGGTGGAACACAACCGAACTATTCAGGCAACGACTCAAGTCTGCTGCTTCTGCATATAGACTTGTGGCAGCTGCAGTCTTCTAACAGCTACCTTTTTGAGTAAATCAATCTTTTTTTATCAGTAGGTCATAAGAAGTTAGTGTGAAGATCATGAATTTCAAATGACTCCTATGAAGTTTATTATTCCTTGTGACAGGTGAAGATACTGCAAGTGAATATGTGTATGCCATTGTACATTTTTTATGGCAAGTTTTGGTGGTTTGTTTGTTTGTTTGTTTGAGAGTCTGTCAATGCATTTTTTCCTTCCACTTTTGCATGAGGTTCAACAATGTTGGCTACATATAACAGTCTGATCATAGAGGACATGGTGTGAATAGGATATGCTGGAAGATGTTAAATCTTGTTACTCTTCCAAGTGTCATGAATGTCTGGCTGTTTCTCGATGACATGGAAGCATTCTCTTAGATGCCTGGTATTCCTCAGGCTTAACGCATTTGTGAATGTAATATGATGTTGCATTTCACTGGCCATTTCTTACTTTCGAGTTTTGAAGTACATTTGTCCTCATCTTCTGTTGCTACCGCTGATGACTTGGTGGTGGGAAGAGGAACCCTTTGAAAGAAAATAGCCCCTTGATCAATGAGCAAGATAGGTTACTCAATTTCTGTGGTCTTGCTGGACTGTTTTAGAACTGAATTGATGTATGATTCCTTTGCTTGATGGGCACTTTTGGTGGGAAATAAAAACAGACAATATGATTAGCAGAAATCCAAAGGTGATGGATCACGGACGCAACAGACGCATCCATGCCATCCGATGCTGTGGATCCCCGTCACGTCCGTGATCTGTAATGCTACAGGAATCCTATGATTAGCCTCATTCATGTGAAGCTGTAACGAAATACATGTCTAAATGATTTAGGGATTATCAAAGAGAATCTAACAATCTTTAAGGCTCAACAGAGAGAAAACACGGAAACTCACTCTTTCTCGGGGAATAGGCATAATTTGCTATTCCATGTTTTCTTTCACAGGTGCATATATCTAATAAGTTCTCTGCACTAGTAGCATTGCTGTGGGGATACGAATCATAACTCCTGACAGCTATTGCCTTGAGATGTGTTTAATGATAGATTACTTGCTTGCATGGCACATATTTTTGACACAGTATTTCTAAAAAATAATAGCCATGCAACCCAACCAAGCTATTAAAGCAGCAAATCAGGTCTGCTGCTTCTGCTTATATACTTGTGAGGACAGCTTCCTTTGTAGTTTGGTTAGATCTTGTCTTATTCATAGGTTGTAAGAACATAGTGTGAACATCATGAATTGCAAATCACTTTTATGAACATTACTATTCCTTTTGAAAATGAAGATACTGCAAGTGAATCTGTTTACGCCGTTGTATGTTTTATATAGCAAGCTTGGTGGTTTGTTTGTTTGTTTGTTTGGAAGTCTGTCAGTGCATTTTTTTCTTTCACTTGCGCTTTAGTTCTACAATGTTGGCTAGATAAAACAGTCTGATCATTGAGGATAGTGCATGCATAGATGCTATGCTGGAAGATGTTAAATCTTGTTAGTTTACCAAGTGTGTGAATGTCTGGCTCTCTAGATGAGATGGAAGCATTCTCTTAGATATCTGATCTAGCCTCAGGCTCAATGCAATTCTCTTTAAGATGAACTTTCATTGTACTTCATGGTCAAACTCTGCTTGCCCTCCCACCCCACACCCTTGCTGCTGCAGGCAAGTTTTATGATATGCTGCATTCAAATACCAGCACTTTCTAATCCTGCCTATTTAATGTCTGGCAGAGCTGATGGAGACTTTGGGGCAGCAAGGGTGATGCTCAGACCAGCTTCACCGGGGACTGGAGTGATTGCTGGAGGCACTGTGAGGACTGTACTTGAAATGGCGGGTGTTCAGAATGCTCTAGGGAAGCAACTTGGCAGTAACAATTGCCTCAACAATGCCAGAGCTGCGGTTGTTGCCATTCAAAAGATGAGGCAATTCCGTGATGTTGCTCGTGAACGAGGCATTCCCATGGAAGAGCTATGGAAGTGATGCTTGGTGTATAAGCAAATTCGTTTTTCCCCTTCTCGTGATGTAGCTCCTGTCCCACAAAGCTTTGGTAAAATGTAAAGGAGCCAAATTCATTAAGCTTTCAGGCTTTCTGCTAATGTAGCAAGTGATATTTTACAGTCCATTCTTACAACATCTAAGACTACTGCCCTTTGAGCTGAGGCGATTGATACTGATTTCGTGTTTTCATACCACAAACCAGTAAAAGGATAATAGCAATTTCTACTTCTGGGATTTAAAAAAAAAAAAAGCAAAATACAGCTTCCCCAAAGGAAAAGAACCACACAAAACCAGGGGCAAAGAGGCAACAATCAAATATCCTCACATAGAATTTTGTACAAAGTTTAGCAAGTTTAGCAGAACTCAGTCATATACCACCTATAGAAGCTATGGCATACTGTAACCCTAAACACCAAAACTGAACTGTTAGGGTGAATACTTCAGAGCTTCAATGAAAAGGGACCAAAGGAGAGCCCTGAAAATGATGGTTAGCAGTAAGTGTTAAAGTTCCCATGATTCTGCTTCATTGAGCCCCAAAAGAGAAAACACAAGCAGGAAAGGAGTGACTCTTTTGTGATTTCCCCATGAAAGCAAACAGAGCAGGATGGTCTGCTCCCTGTCCTTGTGAATTGACGGTGCTTCAGTTGTACTGCTACAGGTAATGATCAATCTGATCATTTGATTGCTGTTCTTTTATCTTTGACGGTCACTAGGCACCAAGTTCATCTCTTGCATTTGCCGTTCAATGGAGACAAATCCAGTCTGTGAAAGAAACCTGCATAACAAATCCGATCCAAATGCTTCAGGGTATTTCCGAAGTAACAAAAGTATACAGTCATGATCTAGGAAAAACTCCACATACTAAATGAATGTCTCTAAACCATAAACACAAACAGATTACAAACGAATTAGAATAACTTGATTGCCAAAAAATCGAACTTGAGAAACAAGAAAACCCAAGGTTCTCACACTGGTTCCCATACCATACCTCCAACCATGGCTGAAGTGAAGTGCCTTTCCTCTTGTTCAGAACTACAACCTTAGACCTTGCAAATGCAAATTACTGGTTGCCATTTATATTAAGATGAAGTCCTAACCCCTAAAACATGCCCGAAATCAGACATTTCTCATGCCCATTCTTCCTTCTTAGGCAACAAATTCGACAGCCAAGTACCAGATACTACTCCACGTCTCTCCACCATCCCACCAACAACGTTAACTTGATCAACACACCACATAGAGTAGCTTACGTATAAATATAATTGCCTCCGCTAGGTTTACCAAAAATTACGCCTATGAGGCATGTTTTATTGAAAACTTAGCATTCTTACCCCCAGAATTTTTTTTTTTAAAAAAGAACTGTAACCTTCATTCCCGCTATCTAAATCTTCATGCTTTGCCCCTAATCCCATCACAAATATGAAAAATTGAATGAAGTACCTGGGCAGGAACTTGAAGAGAAAAGGAGAGAAAAGGTGCACCTACCAATTAAGCAGCAAGAAAAGGGTTACTGCGATTAGAAGAAGAAAGGCCAGATGAAGAATCAACCAAGAATCGCTGGAAGAGAAAGCTAAGCCGAGCATGAGAGCCAGGCACAGACCCAGCAACACAAACGCCGATTTCAGAGTATTCCATGTCGGGACCTGAGATCAGAGCCAATTAACAGATCAAACACTTGCTCAGTCGAGCTCGAATCGATAGCTATTGAATCTGGTGATTTTACGTACATTGACGCCCGAAGCAAGAGCTCCGAGCAGAACTGCTTGTGTCGGGGATATTTCTGGAGTTTGAGACCGTAAACTCTTTTTGTCCATTGTTGGGCGGTTTAGATCTGCTGTTGCAGCAATTTTGTGAAGCTAACAAAGAAAACGAAACGCCTTCAGATGAGAGAGGGCCGCCGGAACTGGGAAGAAACTGTAGTAGTTTTATCGAGCTTTGGGTGTAATGTCCCTGGTGGGCCCTATCCCTTAAGTTTCATTTCATTCTCATTCTCAACTTACTAACTGTTTTCTTTTCGTCACTAACAAATAACAAGTGTACCTTACCAGCTCACTGATAATACCAAAAGGTCTTGAAGCCTCGACTCAAGTGGTTGAACTTAGAACACCGAGGAGTAGATCAAGAATTTAAATCCTACCTCTACTAAAGTTCTTATAAAATATTAATTTATGCTGGCTAGCGGCCTTTCGGGTTTCAAAAAAGCAGATATTCCCTCATTCCTTCAACTATAAAATACCTCTTACCCTTATACAGATGTTTCTTATTACCAAATAAAAGACAAGGCTAGAGACCTAATTAAAACAAGCATGCTCATAGTTTTTGTCCACATTCCTTTGCATCTAAACTCTGCCTAGAATTCTTCCAAATAGCTGTTCACCTGAGTACATTCTACGAAACAGAATCATCTGGTCAACCAGGTTGTCTGAAACATACTGGATGTCACAAAGATTAACCAACTACACAAAACGAACAAGTCTGTTCTTTCTCACAAGAACACAAACATCTAGAGACCGGGAAGCCATAAATACTTGTATCAAGTATCTAAATACATACATGCACAACTGGCCAACATTATTACCCTGGTGAAGATGGAGTTGCTTCTGCAGCTTTTAACTATTACCATGTGTGAGCGGCTTGGCATCAAAGCTCTAATTCCCCATAAACGCAGGATTTCTCAGTCTTGGATCCTGCTGAAGCAACCATTCTTTCTCCTTCAGATACTGCAGAAGGGGCTGTGGCTCTTCTCTCAGTTCAGTCACTGCACCACATCCGTAAAGGCTCGGTCTTGAATACTCAGGATAAAACTTGTCAGCTCTGGGCTCATCAGCACCATAACCAACATTACCTCCAGGAAAATATGATGGGGCCTGTCCATAGAACCAAGAATTAGGACTTGGAGGAATTCCATACAGATCAAAAAGGCCCAATTGTGAAGTATCAGGGCCAGGGAATTTCCAAGGATTGACAGCACTCAGATGGTTCATCGGCCATGAAGGGGTATTCATTTGCTCAAGATTGCGACTTTCTCTGTACTGACGGAGCCATTCTGAGGAAGTCAATCCACGAACAGGTGTATATTTGTTCACAAAACCTGGAGCCGAAGTACCAAAATCAGATTGACTGTTTGCAGGCCAATTCGGATAACTGCTTACCCTCAGCGCATCATAGAAGTTCTCAGTTTTGCTAAGGCCAGCGGAGTTATTTAAGTTGGATATGCCAGTTGGAGCACCATTGATCCAACTAGCGTCAGCAGGTAGCAATGGTGCAGACGGCATAGGTGCTGTATATGCTGGAGAGTTATAGTTAGCTGCAGACTGAGAAGGGGTCCCAACACCATCTGTTTCATTCATTGACAAAGCACTTAAAGACTCGGAAGCCATCTCCTCAATAGGGCTCAAGCCTTGCCTTCTAACGTTGGTTCTTCCTTGCTCTCTATTGTTGTTCACATTGAGAACCCAAGCACTAAGTGAGGGAGGCCCAGAAGGAAATGAAGCCTCCAGAGGTGACTTTGATGTGGTATCTTTTGAAAAAGGATCCTGCTGCTTGAATGGCTGACCACTCCAGGGACTAGAGATGACAGAATGAACATTTGAATGATCACCCGTTACTCCATTCTGGGCAATTAGAACTGAGGTAGCACGTCGCAAGCATTCATCGGATGGAATTGTTTGATCCATCATGTCTTTTGATGATGCTGCAATTTTCCCCTTAATGTAAGTGCCCACAGGGGCTGAATTGTGCCTTGTTAGAGGCTTGAAAAGAATGACCTCTTCCTCATCTGTTGCAATAGATTTTGTAACAACCATATGCTTGTCTGCCTTTTCTCTGTGAATTTGAATTTCAAATGCTGCTTCTGTTGTACCAGAATCAGTCAAGCTTGCTTTAGCTGATTCTTGTTTACCCTCAGAAAAGGAGAAGATGTTAGCTAATTTGTCATAGGTGATCCATTTGCGGGAGCCATTTGATCTATCCGCAATCTTCATTGCAGCGAGAAAAATGCGATGAACTCGGCATTCACTCCCACTTTCATAACTCCCCATATGTTCGAAACTAATGGAGAAATTCAGGGGAACATGTGTTTGAGCCATTGGTACAAAGCCCTTCAACTCATAATCTTCCCATAATGCAGTTGTTTCAAGTGAGAGGACCTCAACCCCGTCTTTGAAGTGCTCTAATAGATCAACAAAAGCAGCAAAAAAATAAGACATTGCTGCTTTAGTTCTATCATCAAATGTACAAGCTTCAACTTCATCAATTAACCCTGCCAACCACTCAACAAAGATGAGTAGAGCAGGTAAGAGGGGGCAAGAATTCAACAGTTCTGCCTTCGCACATCTATCAACAAACCGTCCCATGAATGTGAACATAACAGATGCCAGTTGTGCCAATCCATGATTCCATGTATTCTTTGAGTCCTCAGACCCATTGGCTGCTGAGTTAGTCATCAGATTGTGAAAAAGGAATAAGAATAGAGAAACCACTTGGACAGCTCGAAAAGGGCCTGTTCGACCAGAATCCATTAGCTGATAGGATTCCAACATGGTTCCTAGTTTGATATCGTCAAGTTCCATTACCATGTCCAACTCTCTCATAGTACTTGCAAAGACACAAGAGAAGTCCTCCAAGCTGGTTCACACAGAAAAAGCAGTCATACCACAAGGCTCAATTTAATAAATAGGAACAAAAACATATTTCATATTCTAGTAACATTGACAAACTTGGAGAAGATTAGCATATTAAAAACAAAAAAGGGAAAGTATTTAAAGCACCAAGAAACTATAAGTACCAATAGAGAAGCAAGAAAAATTGGTGGTATAGACATCATGGAAGTTCAAATTAATGATTCAACACCACAAAATACACCCACCACAAGGAAACTAGTTTCTCACTTTAGAACACCTCTACAATGTGTACCTGGACTTCAGGAAGAAGAAACCAAGTGTTCTGATTGTAAGTGGCCACAGGTTTGTGCCCAAGCAGTTGCCACCTTCACCATTTAACAAAGGGAACTTTGAAGAATCCTTAATCAGCAGGCCATTGCTTCTCTCATAAGGTCTCAGGAAATCAAATTTGACATTGTTTGAAGTCAAATGCAAGTCCCATGACCTGTTCTGCATTATTGTAAGAATCATTCAAAATTCCAGCATCTAGCCATAAATAATTGGTAAGCAGTCATGAAGATGAAGTTTTAGAAAATTGATATAAAGCCTTACACTTTCAAATAGCAAAACGAGATTATTCCAGGCATCAGGGAATGGTTCTTTAACTGCTAAACTTCGTACGCAGTGGTATAAAGCAAGAAACTCATCACCAACACATCTCGCCAATACAGCCAGCTGCAAATAAGTACGGTTGCCAAGTGCATGTAAGGACAGAACGAAGTCTACTTGTGGTCTTCTAAGTAGGAAATGTCATCAAGATATATCCTAGACTACAAATGCAATACTTTTGATACCTGATTGTGAGGATTTCCACTATCCGACCATATCATTTTAGCTTCTAAGTAGTAAGAGACAGCAACTGACCAGTTAGGATTCTTGTCACTCAAGTTCCCGTACTGTTCTTTATACCTAGCAAGATCTCCTAGACAAACTAAAAATCGATGACATAAGAATTGGCACTTTCTCAAATTGTTAGATGGAGCGAGACTTTCCCATTTATATGAGGGTTCTTCAGGGATCCCACAAAAGTTCCTGAATTTTTCAGACAAACTTTTGTAAAAGTCAGTTGCTTCCTGCAGAAAAATTTTGAATTCTTTTATGTATATGTCACTGGCACAATTTTGTTGAAAACCGGATGCTGTATTTTCTGAACTGCCAGGCTTTCCCTTAATTTTTTTACGGAACTCATCAATGTGCATATAGTGCAGCTTCCACAGGGAATACTCAACATCCTGAAGTCCCTTCAATTCAAGATCACTCAGAATTACAGTTTCATAGACTGAACAGATCTTGTGGAACAAATCCCACACATCAGAATGCACCAGACCTTTGGCATGAATTGTTGTCAACAACTGTGTTTCTAATGCATTGACCTGAAAACGGTATAATTTCAAAGCAAAAAATATTAAGAGAAAACACAAGTAAGAGGTAATTCTTCAAGGTTTACCTCAAGAAGAACATTTGGTTTCTCCTTCTGATCCTTCGGGAAAGCAGGTAAACTAGGAGCCATAGTTATTCGTTACAGGAACAGAGTTCTTCAAGGGTATGATATCTTCTCAGCTTGGAAAAACTTTTGATAGTAGCATAATTGACCTCCTAGTTGATCATAATGTGCACATGAGATGCAGACAAATGATGAAAACTGGTACAACAAATGTGTTCCCAGAAAACTTCTTCTCCGATCATAAACATAGAACTTAAGTCCTAGGATCTAGAGAACACTATAATTTCTCCAAGTTACAAACCGCATAGAATATATGAAACAAAATGACGGAAAACGTATCAGACTAAAGCATAAAAATCAACAGAGGAAATTTAATAAAGAACATTGAACTAAAGCATGTATATGCCGACCAAAAGAAAAAAAGGAATTAAGCATTTGTGTTTGAAGATAATACCTTCATCAGAAATCTGAGGGCTAAACCATAACAACTTAGCAAGAAGCTGGACATCCACTAGAAGACATACACCGTTGCAAGAACTTTAACATTGGAACTGCAAGTTCTGGAACTCGAAGTTCAAGTTTGCATAAAATACTTTAGACACACCATAAAGAAACACTTCTTCCGAAGATGAGTAGAAGCCCTTTTTCCCAACAGAAAATTTGGCTTTTGTATGACCGAAGAACCACCTTCTTTTTAGCTTGTCCTTTCGAATGAACTGGAACATGAAAAATCAGGGAAAGAAAAGAGCTTGATTATGAATAGGAGTATAGAACACTTAAATACGAACCAAAACCAAGTTATAAATCCAAAAAAAAGCTCCAAATCCTCAAAATTTAACAACAAAATTTTCAAGGTGCCCATAGGAAAGTGAGAGAGACAGAGCAACAGAAACAAAAACGAGACCATGCGAGGCAGATTTTAAGTACATGAAACAACTGGTAAATGGTGCTCGCTGAGAACCAGAAGAACAGCTTGATCTGGTCTAGCCAAATTGAGAACAACCAGAAATGACTAAATCAAGCAGATGTTTCTCATCTAGAAGCCATACATAAACCCCACAGAGATAATTTACAAGGCAATTTGAGATTTTTTTTTTTCCCAATATAATGAATATAGAGAAAACCCCATGTGGGAGAAAAACCCATGTGAACTTTCATCACCAAAGAAGTAAAGTCAGGAGCAAAAACCATCAAGGAGAACAGCAAATAGAAGTGATGGTAGCAAAAATTAGTGAACTGTGAAAAGCGTAATACTTACTGCAGCCAGAGAGTCAAAAGACAGGCAAAACCATTCCAAGCAAGAGGGGAGGAACACCAAAACGGAGAGAGGAAGGAACGCCGGGATTGAAACCTGAAACAGAAGTTCAGCCACCTGTACGGGTCAAGTTGTGAAAACGACAAAGTAAAAGGTGGCTGATGATGATCAGATCAGACTAATGCCCAAGAGTATCCAATTCTTCCCCAATACTATATTTTTCAAGAGTATTATATAAATTTTTTTCTTGTCTTGCAAATTTACCAGAAAAGATTCCATTTTCATTAGATAAATTGGATAAACATTTTAACAAGTATGAATAACTGCAAACAAAAGTCTAATGGCCTAAGCCTGAATAAAATTTATAGCCTTTATTGTTCGGTTAAGAACTTTTCTTGTTTTGATAAAATATAAGGACCATTAGGACTTAGCATCATCACCTTGTATGTATTTTAATAACAGAATAAATTGAAGATTATCCCTTTCATCAGAAAAAATAGAAGATTATCCCTTGTAATGCAAGCAAACCCCACTTTTTCTTAGACTCGTAGGTATATAATCATATTATTATTTTGAAGCAACGCTTTTTATCTGGGTACACTTTTTTGTCATTTTGCGTGATCGGAATGACCTGGTAGATTTACTGGCGAAATTCATGTGTTAGTTACAGGTAAGGCTAACAGTACCGTATCTTATAAATTATAGGTACAGTGCATATTATATTATATCATGATTTGTTATATCAACTTAGATTAGATATATTTGTTGTATATTTTCTATTTATTTTAATTATTTTCATCATAATTTTGCTATGGTGGTTAGAAAACTATAAAATATATTTGAAAAGCTATATTATATACACAAAAACATATACAAATTTTATTTTAAATTAAAGAGTGAAATAATATCAATTTTATGTCAAAATATATGTACTAATTCTATTTTATTATTTTATGCATTTATGTATAGAAAACATTGATGTGATTTTTTTAAAAAAAATTCACACTGACTGTTTATCATTATTTTAGACACACCATACAATAAATTGAATAAAACACTTAAAAACAACAATATGAGAAATACTATGATATTTCGCTCTAAAACTTGATAAATAGTGAAAACTTAGGTACAGGTATGTGGTATTTCGTGCAGTATTTCATGTTTGAACTTGAATTAATACTTTATATATTACTTAATTCAATTTAAACACATTATTTTTTAATTGTTTTTTATTATTTTGGTGTCATTTAACTATATATTGATTTTTTTTTAATGTTCAGAATCATTGCAAAAGAAGGAAATAAGAGATATACTACCTAACATGCTACACTCACTGATGAATACTCATAAGTGTATAACTATTAAAGGTTTAAATCATCATTATACACTTTAAGTATGATTAACTTCTCTAATTTGAGTGGTTACTCCACCGAAGTACCATTTCACATGTATTCACTGTTCATGTATGTATTTACTGTTCATACATGGGGTTACTATTCACCACATTTCATTATACATACGTGGGTTACTATTTATCCATATTTACAAAAATATATTAAATAATAATTTTTTTATATAGATGGATAAAATCATAATATCTCACAATTCTTGGACCAATGATCAGGGCCTCAAATATTTACAATTTTTAGTTCATGGTCCAGCTAAATTGAGAGATAAAGGAGGCCAAATTTAGATCCTAAATAAAATTAGTTCCAGCATTCATGCATTTGGCGATCATTAACAAGAAAAATCATATTTAGAGCTATAGATTTTCAAATTAATTGATTCCAAAATCATTTGAAAGACAACACATAGATCTTCAACTTTCCTTCACATACCAAAAACTAGTTTGATCGATTTCATTGCCGAAATCTAGTTATAAATGAGATCATTTGTTCTGCAACGTGTTAAAAAATTATTTTAGTAAAAAAATCATAACTTGGGCTATAGATGTTGGTTTTTAATGATCAAGCTATCATTTCGAAGCTAAAGAAGATATCTACAAATCTTGTGCTTTAAGGAAGAGCTAAATCGATGTGTATGATGGTCGAAAAAATTAAAAGGAGTTTCGGCCACCTTTGTTGATTTGTATTCATCTACCTTTACTATTCTAACTACCATTTACTATTTTACCTACACCAAAGCTTTATAAATAGGTAGCTTGGGGGGAGGACAAAATAAAACTTGTTCTTAGGCCATTTTAGAGCTCTTGTATCAAAATTAACTTTTTTCCTTTGGTTTTGTTATTGTTTTTAATCCCAAAACTCTGTTTAAGGTGTTTTCTTCTTATTATTACTTTGATATTTCAATTTATATTTATTTCATCTTTATATATTTACTCTTACCATGGCTAACTAATTTTTTTTTGTTAGGGTAAAAGGATGAAGTTTTTGGTATAAATATTATGACTAATTTAAATATATCGCAACATTAATGGTATTTACTTTCTTAATCGATTTAACCAGCCTCCTTATTAAGTGGGAATCTTGATTCATCATAGTCAATCATTAGCACAAAAGCTACTTGATTTCCTCTGTAGAACATAGCTATATCGGCTATATTGAAATATTGAGTTATTGTTGTCAAATACTGGCATGATGGATACTTAAACTCATTAACAAATGTTGGCATTATAAAATCAATGAAAACTAATGCTAACTCATGCCTAACATTTTTTAAATTTAATTATTAAACTCCCTAATTAGGACCTCGTTTCTCTGTAGATCCTAATTGAGTGGCAAGACATACTAATTAACCATAACTAATTTACTAAAAGTGAATCCCCTAACCTTAGCTATTTTATTTGAATTTAAGTTTTAATCAACATTTGTTTACACCTTATATAAATACTTTCTTTGTTAAAAATTTGTATTTTATGTTTCTTAATTCACTTTTTGTAATTCAACACTCGGACTCCTAAAAATTTATTACTTGCAACAACATACACTCGGGTTACAACTGCTAAAATGCAGCACTGACCCACTAGTTATATAGGAAAAAAATTCTTTTACGCACATTAGGACTTTAACCAAATGATTTTGGTAGTATCAAAAGACCTGCGTTGGTTACTCATTGTTAGGTTTATTAGCTCAAATCTAAGAAACTTAATGATTTTGATTTTGTTTCAGATTTTATTTTAGTTTTCTTATTTGTTTAGGATTTACTTTTTCTATTTTGATATGATTTGTATTTATGCATGACCTATAAAAAGACTTATTATGCTAAGGTTTTTTATTATGAGAGAAAAGTGAATGTAGTAAAAAGGTAATATGTGAAGGTTCCAGGAGGGAGGAGAGGTCTAGAGGTCGGAGATTGATAGAATGAAAAACCTTTTATAATTATCATATTTTGTAATTGTGTGAGAGTAAAATATTGTGATTGTCAATAGTATGTGAAGAATTCATAAGTCAATGTCAACACTAAAAACATACATCTACTATAATATTTATATTTTATTTGAGTAAATTTATTTTATCTGTAAATATAAGTTAGTTAAGAATAAAATCAAATCAAATTTATTTGTGTTTAATTGATGATATTTATCATTCCGCAGCAAGTAATCAATGAACGTAAAATTTTTCCGTAACAATAACAATAATATCAAGGGGTTGCTTTGCTTCCAAATAGCATCGCACAAGTGTAGGTGGATGGAGGGTCATGTAACTTTCAGAGGCCAGCAAAGTCCCTTGATGTGATGTGTGATTAACTTGCAAAACGAACAAGCATATATATTATGAAATTAAAATTTGTCTCCCTCTAAAATTAACATTTATTATCGTACACAAGAACCTTTTTTTACCCCCAATGACTTTTCATTCGCGTGGAACAGGCTGAGGAGCCATAGAAAATGCTAGCTACGAGTCTCTATATACTCGTGAATTTATATCGTTTTCTAAAGATATCGTTTGCATTATTATCGGTTTTTATTTGTTATTTTATTAGATTTATTTTTTCCGAATATGTTATATTTTTTATTAGTTATCATTTTTTATTTTATAATATTTTTCTTTTATAGATACTATTTATTTTTTATCAGTTCTTTAATATGTAATTATTATTTTTTTTGCTATTAGTTATCTATTCTTCCATAAAAATAACTATTTTTTCATTACTGGCCATTTTTATTTTTAACTTAATTTATTTTTTATATAAATAATTGATTTTTATTTATTTAGTATTATTATTATTATCTGTTTATTTTTTATGAGTGGCTGTTAAATTTTTTGGATAATTATTTATTTTTTTATTTATTTCTATTGTTCTTTTAGAGAAATTCATTGTTCTTTTTCCGGTAAATATTTATTTTTTTATTAGTTTTTAAATTTGAAAAAGAAAAAGAAAAAAGCAGATAACTTTTAGAAAATATAAGAAAAATATAAAACATTAATAAAACTAAAAAAAAGCTAGATTAAATCAAACAACAATAAAATGAATAAAACTGGAACCAAAATAACAAATGAAATTAAAGAGAAAAATGGGAAAAACCGGTAAAATTAAGTAAAAAACAAAAGGAAAGAAGAAAAAACTGTAAAGAAGGAAATAAGACGAAAAAATGAAAGAAGAAAAAAAGGGGCAAAACAGAAGGTGAAACATGAAACCAAACGGGAATAATGGAAAATGAAAAAGAAAGAGAAAAAATGGGAAAACAGTTAGATAACACGAAGGGTAAGACAAAAATCCGAAAAAGGCCAAAAAGGAAAAAAATAAAAAGATGAAAAGCTGGAAAAGGGGGTTGTAGCGGAGCAAACCCTCTCCACAACTAACCTATCAGTCTACCTACGAAACCTACCCTTTATTTTTTTTGCATTCAGAATCAGGTACATATAAGTATAGGGTTTAATGAGATATTTATAATATAGAAAACAAAAGAAGTGTTTGTCTTTTTCAGCATTTTAAGGTGGCCGAACAAATATTTAATGACATTATTTTTTATTGAGGGAAGAGGAATAAGACTTAAATTTTGACAGTAGCCAGGGTCGAATGTTCTTAAATTAAGTAAACTCGGCTTACGAGATAGAAATCTATCTAAAATTAGAGTAATTTGTTCAAATTTAGACTTATGTCCTAGTAGCACAACACCTGAAGCACACAAGTTTTGCCCACAAAATTTTATCCGGCTTTCCAGCTAGGTCTCAATCGACTAGAACCGAACTTTGTTTATTTGTTTAAATAAAATATATTGTACCATATGATTAATTCATATATTGTTTTTCTTCTACTAGCAAAGCTTACTAGGAAATAGGATTTGCTTCTTACATGACGACCATGAGTTCAAATGCTTCTAAGTTCTAATTAAGCAGAAACTAGCTATTATTAAATAACGGCAGAGAGAAGGCTTACTATGTTAACGATATAATCTATATCCGGAAAAATAAATGACAATATAGTATTTACTTATTTCTCATTGCGAAAAAATGTATTATTTTATTTTCTCTTCTTTGCTATATAAAAAGAAAATCATTTGAAATAATACTTAATATTTTTAGAAAGTAATTAATTGTTTTCAATATTTTTCCTAACATATCAAGCTGTAAAAGAATGATAAGAAAATAATATTTTAAAAATGTTTAAAAGCACTTCACATGCTTATTAAAATGTTGCATTTTAATTTGTGCATTTTGAATAAATAATCATTATATATTAAAAATAAACATGAAAGTACGTTTTTTAAAAGATTATTAATTCTAGTTAACAATTTAAATTATCAATCTTTTCATATTTAAAGAAACTTTTTCTTCTTTCTTTATGACTTATGAGGCAAAATATGAATTTTTGAAATAAGAATAAGCAAACTATAACCTATAAACTTCAACTGAAACTTTGACATTTTGTAATTCGCTTTATTTGGGGACAACGCCAGTGCTTAGAATTACATGTTATAAAAGCTATCTTACTAGTGGTTCCGTTTTTGTGATTAGGGATAAAATTTTGAATAATTTATTAAATAATAAAAATAAAAATACTGAAATCAAAATCTAAAATGTACCATTAGCTAGTTTTTTTTTTAAATATTGATATTAATCACTGATGTCAATATTAAATGAGACTAATTTTAATTAAACGTTATTTTCAAATAAAAATTTTCGGCAGTGAAAAGAGTTGCAAGGAAAAAGCGTGGACACAGACGATCCAATCGAAGATAGGATAGGAGAGAGGAAGAGAAAAGGAGGAGAGATAATTTTGGAAGAAATAGCATTTTCAATTAATAAATGGGCTATTATTATTCGGATGGACTGACGGATTCAAATGGAAATTTCATCAGCAGCCTAACAACTACGTAGACCCGCATGTCCTTCCCTCCCAGCCATGCACATGCCTATTTATTAAGCTCCTCTCTTTTTTCCTTCGACAAATTAATTAAACAAATATCGATGGCCAATATAAACAAGTTATGTATATATATATAATGCTTATTTAGTTAATAAAATTTTATTAAATTATGTGATTAATTTAATTAAGAGAAAGTATGATGAACTGCTATTGTCCTTAATATTTATAGGAAAAAAAAGATAGTATTTGTTTATTTAATTTACTAGTGTCCTTAATATTTACAGGAAAAAAAAGAAAAGGAAAGTGCCAACCAATAAACTTAGGACAAAGATAGTATTTGTTTATTTAATTTACATGTTGAGAACTAGTTAATGTTAAGTTTGATCTTTGTTTTTTTTTTTTTTTTTTGAGCAAGTTAAGTTTACGAATTTGCTATAAGAGTGAATTTTGTCACACATATATAAGAAATCTATAAAAGCTTGAAAAGTAGTATATTTTATGCTTTTGAATTAATTAAGTATTTCATCATTTCAAACGAAAGTTATATTAATTCTAAATGTTCTTCCCACTACTGTTAATTATATCGCTGGACACAATGATTTTCTCAATTTGAATTGCACGAGATGTCATTGTACTAGCGAATCAGCGCACATTTTATCCCGGGCTCAAGTAAGGTTCAAGGGGTTCTTTCTTTACTAATCCATCAACCCAAGGCTTTCATTCTTTTAAAAAGTGGTCATATTTGATCTTATTAGTTCTAGGAAAATGGCGTTAAAAGTGGTTTACTTACCTAGTCTAGTATTGGTACTATTTGACTAGGAAGAAATGAGTGCATTTTCTAAAATGCTCAATTCCATATTTAATCAATCATAACCAGAAGAAACACTTTTATCAAGTAACTTGTTGTGACTAGAGACTATATATATATATATCATTCCTAAGATACTAGAAAGTTTAATACCACCTCCCCATAACCCTAAAATCTTTATTGTTGATGATATTGTAGCTTGATTATAAATGGGGTCAAATAACCCACCCAAGATCGAGAAATGATTTGTCTAGCTGAATTGCTCCTCATACCTCGAGGTAGAACTTGTCACACTTTTATGAGCAGTTGAAAATGTTGTTATACAATGACCATTATATATCAATATGTTAAGGGATGTTTCCAAGATTTGCTTTCAAGAAGATAAAGAGCTTAGCATTATGTTAATAAGTTTGGTTCATCAAATTATCCATGCCATGGAGAAGTTAGATCACCGTTAAGTAGTTGTTTTGCCTTATTAATGTGTTTCTCAAATTCATGGCCTATATAAAAAATAAAAAAAGAAAAATACATATTAATTTATTCAAATTTGACTGTGTTCATTGTTTAAATTAGGTTTCGCTGGTCATGTGCTGAGCTGGTGACGATTATAGGTGGAAACGTCAGAAAATTTATAAAATCATTATTTTGACAATATAATTGCTATTTTTCACGTAGAGATAACACATGTTACAGTTTTTTAATTGCAAACATGTCGCTTCTAACCTAAACATTTGACTTCAAGCGCTGGTAGTTCGAAGCAAATGCTCGGACTGATTTCTTCTTCTCTCTCAAATGTGTGATAGATTTTGTAGCATATAGGACAAATGTTAAAAAAAAAAAAGAGCAGCTTTCTAGAAACATTGCTTTTAGTTTTTGGGTATAGAGATGATATGACATAAGTTACCACAAACAATATTGGAGGAATCAAGTCGGTGGATGGAACCACTAATTATTAAAGTTGACCACTAGAAAAAAAAAATCTGGTCGCAGGCCAAGCTGATTTAACATTGAACATGAAACAAAACGACAAATACAGAAACAATTACTCGTTAGCTCGTTAGCTCCTTAATGCCACTGCCTCCACGACAACTGGCCTCTTGGAGAGAGATTTTGATCAACATACAGATTCTGCCTCTTCAACTCAAAATTTAGGAAAAAGAAATTTGCATATTTCAGTCATTTTGAACAACAACACCGGACCCTGCTTAAGCAATTAACGTATGATCATCACTACCATGCACCCAGATAACTTGGTCTCTGATTTGGCCTGGGCAACTAAATCTCCAAAGATCAATTATACCAAATTATTTAAAATGACATCTTTATAAGGGCTTTACGCTGCTATTGGGGTCAATATTGGGTATTTGGCTACTAAAGAAAAGGTTAAAATAATGTCAAAATTAATTGGAAACAAAAAGACTTATTTAGAGGATAACTATTTATTCACCAAGAGGCACCAAGTGCCTCTGTAGGATGCATTCATCTCATGTAGTGACTCTTTTCAAGATTCTAATGGTTAAATCAAGTTACATACGAGTCAGATTACAAGTTCTTGCAAGCTATGAAGGATCTTGGCTTGATTTTATTTCTTCTGAGGTTTTAATGTTTTGTTCTCTATAACTACTTCCCTTGTGCTTTTGTTATCTTTTTTTAGTACCAAAAAAAAAAAAAAAAAAAGACTTTCCCAAACGTAATAGCTAACATGTGCTTATTTCACAGTATTTTACGAAACTTCATGTGTAATTTTGTTTACTGTAATTGAAATGCCAAACAAATATTATATAACTTTTTGTATTTGTCATAAGAAATGCCGTGATATATCATAATGTTTTCTAGTATTTTGTATAGATATGAAGTTTTATAATCATTCTATCAGAATACCACCGTATTTTATGTGGTAAATATCGCGATATCTAGTTTATCACGGTACATATATGAGATAATTTTTTTTTGTCATTTTATGTCAAAGTACCATATGTAAATATGTGAAATAATAAAATATACTTAGTACACATATTTTAACATGAATATCAATTTTATTCTTCATTTGAACAAATTAATTTACAAATGAAATTAACATAATATTTATTTTACTCCATATATCCCATTTTTTATATTTTTTGTATAAAAAATTATTTTTCATGTATATTTTATTTATATTTGTGAAATTATGATGAAAATTTTAGAAACACATATAAAATAGTGCTAAAAATTATTTAATAAATTTAATTTTAATATAATATTTTAATATTTTTTTTGTTAAAATTATAATAATATACAACGCTATATATAATGCAGTATAGTATACCTTGAATTCATGTAGTGCATACCTAGCACAGTAGCGATATCTAATAGTTTGATCACTACACGCATGCCGGCATTAGCAGCACTTACAGGGAGACAAGTAAGTCATTTTTCTTTAAAAATTATTATTAAGAACAAATATATTATTTGTCTCCATATTTACTTAATACTATTTGTTACCAATACATCCGTATTTTGAATTTTCGGAGACAAAAATATTATAGTTGGTAAAACTCAAATTATTTGTTGCTAAATAAAACTTTAGCGGATACCTCAAACAAATAATACAAATAAATTTGTCTCTAAAAACTGGAGGAATTATTAATATTTTATTTGTACAATGTTTTAGAAAAAAATTACATATAGCACAGTTTTTTATTAAAAGAAAGATGTGTCCGCTTCAGCTACTGCTTTTGGCTTTGCAAATTGCAAATAATAATAATAATAATACTAGTTATCCCTTCCCTTCTCCTTCTTCGTGGATTAAAAAAAAAAAAGGTTTGAAATTGTTGATAGAGATATTTGGAAGACTACAAGTATTATTTTATTAATTTTAGTTTTTTTTATGCCATATCAGTATTTTCTATCAAACTTAATGTTGGAATTGATGAAAATTAGTTGATTGGGACGTGTAATAGGAGAAAATGTATCTTACTAGAATAATATGAAGGTTAGGTACCTTTTAAAGATACGAGAATGAGGTAGGTAACCCATTGTGGTTTTTACTCAGAAGAGTTATATATGTTGTTTTAAACATTTTTTTTTATGTTGCTTCAGACATTTTAGATGTTTATTTAGACACTTTTACTTATTAGTTCAATACTCTTTTATTTGTGGAAAAAATATATTTGCATATCATTTAGATACTTCATACATATTTGTTTGGATACTTTTTCATATTTTTATAGACACTTTTATATATTTATTTAGATATTTTTAGTTATTATTTTTGGACGCTTATTTATAAAGAAAAGAAATTGTTTGTATGTTCAGTTCAAACACTTTTATACATTTCTTTAGACATTTTTTTATACTCATTCACACATTTTTACTTACTGCTCTAGACACTTTTATTTTATTAAGATAATCATTTTTCTGCATATTATTTCATATACTTTCATATATTGTGTTAAGATACTTTTACATATTAATTCAGACACTTTCGCTTATTGCTTCAAGCATTTTTATTTCTAAATAGAGTAAATTATCTATATATTACTTCATATAAATTTTCTATATATTACTTTATATGTTTTTTTATATTGCTCTAAATACTTTTACATGGTCTTTCAGACACTTTTATATATACTTTCCAAAGAAAAATAAAATATTTACATATTATACTTTTTTTTTTAGGATTCTCTATGTATCTTTTCATATACTTTTTCATATTATTTTAAACACTTCTCCAAATTGTTTCTGCACACAAATCGATGGCAGAGGCAATAGAGACAGGTGATGACCACCGTGATCTAAAGGCAGCACTACATGATCTAAATTAGAGCAATGAACAATGCAATTTTGAGAAGATGATGATGATCTAGCACAATCTAAAAGCATTTGGAGATGTTGATGACACAATCAGATAAAGGACAATGGTGTGATCTGAACGTGGGGTGATGATGACATGATCTGTAAATAATCAATGATGGTGTGATCCTGAGGCAATGATGGCCTGAGAAGCGACAATCCAACACGACAATCAGTGGCGATCTGAGGTAATATGAGGTAATAATCCAAATAGATGGGATAATCAGTGGAGAAGTTCATATCTGTAGGTAACTAGCAACTAGAGAGGCTCCAATATGAAGATCACGACCGACGAAGTGAGAAAAATAGACGACAAAAGGTAAGGGAGGCGGCAATGGCGACAGTGGTTTATGGAGAGAGGGAGAGATTTTGTCTGGGGTTCTATCAAATTTTGAGATAATTAGTGGGTTTATATATGGATGATTAAATGTTGATGAGTGTATCTAATTAGATATATATGTATGTTGCAAATTTACAAGTGAGAAACTAAACAAACACTGCAATGTCAAATTAACATTGTTTTGTATGAGTTTGGTGTCGTACGTTTCGGTCTCTAGAATTTTTCATTCTTCATTTGTTGCCAACGCCAAACTGGTGGCACTATTGATGAACTCGTGCATTACAATGCCATGTTGGCATCAATGCTTTTCTTCTTTGCCTCGTTTTTCTTTTTCTAAGCAACTCCTAAAAGTATACTAATAAAATAACCATAATCTACTCATCAAAATCACCTACTAAATAACTAAAAATAATGACAATGATCCTAAAATCTACTCGTCAAACGGACTCTATCATTGCATAATATAATTACTATCATTTTTCCTATAACTAATAAATGGGTGTCAAAATTGCTTCCTAAAAAATGTTAATGTATCATTTGCTCAAAAAATAAATTAGTGAACGATTTGTTCTTATGACTAACCTAAGATAAGTGGCAAATTTGCCTTATTATTTTTTTTTCATTTTTTTTAGTACACAGAATTATCTACTACTATGAGTAAAAAGTTTTTTTACAAGGGGCAAAAGGAGAGAGGACTTGAACCCAAGTGAGAGATGTAAAAGTCATATCCTTTTACCAATTAAGTTAGGCAAGCGAGGCTTGTTCATTTGTTTCAATAAAAGAGTGCACTTATATTGTTGCGAAGGCATGAGTGTCATTAATATTTTGGGGAATCTACCATTATAGTTTTTTTTCCTAATCTCCCACTAATGTTTTAAAATAGACCGAATATGTCACTAAATTTTAAAATTAGACGTGGATATGCTGCTATCCATTAAAAAACTAATAGAAAATGTTAAAAGTAACAAATTTTAAAATTTTATAGTGGTAATAAAAGTTTTAACAAATTTAAAAAATCTTAGGTAATTAGAATCTCTCTCCTAAATCCTTTTCAAATTTTCCGCACGTTTTTCCTCCCATCACCACTGGTACTCCTCCATCACTAAACCCTTTTTTCCACCCTTCACCCCACTGTGAGGGTGTGGCCAATCTTAGCCTATTTGATTATCCTGCAACCTTTTTTAGTCTTTGCTCAACTATGTTCTTTACTACATTGAGGTGCGAACCCTTCTTCCTCAATATCGATGGGGAATTCAATTTGGACGACATAGGTGTTCGAGGCATCAACCAAATTTGCTGTGACTAGGGTAGTGGCAATGACATTGGCTAAAGCTGGGTTTGTGCAGGAGGCCATTAGGGTTCCATGGATGAACAAATTAACGTATGTGCTAGCTGATTGCTGGAGGGATATTGATCCAAAGTTCTTATAGGGCTTATCTAAATGGATTATGACCAAGTGATCGATCCATATGTTCTTGATTAATCCTTTCCTAGTAGTTGATAATAATCGATTTTGACCAAGAAATTGAGTTTTGGATGGATTTGCAAGAACTGTTATCGTAGATGTGGTGTCAGTTGTTAGTTTCATGGTGGCTTTGGCTATTAGATGATCAAGAACGCACTTGATGGCAAAGATTGCCCACACTTCATGGCAGAGGAGCTCATTAGGATGATCGCTACACTCTAGCAGTTGTAACCCAAGTGTAAGTTGCCGTAAGTAATAAAATCTTAAGAGTCCAAATGTCGAACTACAGGGAAGTAAATTAAGAAATACAAATTACAAATTTGGTAATAAGGAAAGATTTTGGTGCAAGGTGTGAACATGTGTTGATTAAAAACTCAAATTCAAATAAATAGCTAAGGTTAGAAGATCCACTTTTAATATATCAGTTATGATTAATTTTAGCTCATCTTGCCACTCAACAGGGATCCACACATAGAGGAGGTCCCAATTGAAAAATTTAGTTAGCATTAGCTTTCATTGATCTTAAAACACCAACACTTGCTAATGGGTTCAAGTATTCATCATGCCAACCTTTGTCCACAATAACTCGAGATTCTAATATAGCCGCTTAGCTACGTTCTACAGATGGAATTAAGCAGCTTTTGTGTCAATGATTTGACTATGATGAATTAAGACTCCTACTTAACAAGGAGAGAAGTTAAATAAATTAAGAAAGAAAATACTGTTAAAGTTGTGATCCATTCAAATCAATCATAACCTTTATACAAAAAACTTCACCATTTCACCTTAGCAAAAGGAAGATTAGTTAGCCATGATAAAAATAAACAATATATAGAAAGATAAAATAAACATGGATTGAAAGATTAAAGAAAAAATAAGAAGAAGAACGAGAAAACATTTGGACATAGCTTCGGTATTGAAAATAAAAATAAAAATAAAAAATAAAAGCTAAAGATGATACAAGAACATAAAAATGGCCTAAGAAATGACATGAATTTGTCCTCCCCCCAAGGTGCCTATTTATAGAGTTTTTGGGTTGGGTGAAATGGTAAAATAAAATTATAAAATGTAGGTAAATACAAATCAACAAAAGCAGACTGCTTCTTCTTTTAAATTTTCTACCATCGTACACATTGAATCAGCTCTTTCTCAAAGCACAAAATTTGTAAATCTCTTCTTTATCTTCAAAATACTAGTTTGCTCATTCAAATCAGACATCTGTAGCTCAAGTTACAATTTTTCTACCGAAACTGCCCTTTAGCACATGGAAGAATGAATGGTTTCATCTATAATCAGATTTCAGCAATGAAAATAATCAAACTAGCTCTCGAAATAAAGATGGGTCAAAGATCTATGCATTGGCTTCTAGATGAATTTGGAATCAATCAATTTTGACATCTACAGCTTTAGATATGATCTCGTGAAGGGTCGCCGAGTGATGATTTTACCTACAAAAAAATTATTTAATATATATATTTTAATATTAATGAACAGTAACCCCATATGTACAGTAAATACACGTATGAACAGTTATGCGTATGAATAGTAAGTCAGTGAATAGTAACCCGTTAGAAAAAGTGCTTCAAATTAGAGAAATTAATCACACTTAAAGTGTATAATAATAATTTAAACCTTTAATAATAATACACTTATGAGTATTCATCAATGATCAAGGAGGCCGACATAGATAATGATGAGCCAATTTCAGGTTACATTGGTCTTGGAATACATCAAATGGAAAAAGTCTCAAAGGTCCTAATATTTTTTTTTAAAGATACATAATAATCATAAGATTTCACAGTATGTTATTTTTAACATTTTTTGTTATTTTTTAATGAACAGTGATATATTTGAGACAATTTTAGAACATTGGTGGGAGATTGGGCAAAAAAAATAAAAATTAAAGTGGCAGATTTGTGCCCAAGTCAAAACATTAATGGTAAATTTAAGGCTTTTGCTGTTTTGGCAAAAAGGGCTTGCATATTTATCATTGATGTTTTTGATCCAGTAGAATTTTCCATTATAAATTTCTCTATGATGGATATGTCATTGAAGTTTTTGGGTTTGGAGGAAATTTGCCACTACTATTCTTGATTGGGAAGTTATTATTAAAATGCTTCGTATGATTGATATAGAAAGTAGTAGCATAGTGAACAAGGGAGAAATAAAGATAATGATTTAATAGTATAGTGATTTATTTGCTATTTATATATGAGCACTTTTTTCTTATTTTTTTTCTTTTTTTGTACTCAAAGCATCACACAAATGTATAAATAAAGGATATACTAGTATTTCAAGTTAAGGAAAGACAAATGTTAGCTTTTTCAAGGCTACAAATAGGGGTGAAAATTCGGGTTATAGGGTCAAGTTCTGGTTGACACCTGACTTTTTTAAACTGTCACCAACCCGATTAACCTTAACCCTAACCCGACTATATTTTCTTGATAACCCGAACTGAACTTAACCCGATTAGGGTCGGGTTAGGATCGGGTTGACCCGAAATTCATGCTAAAACTTGAAAAGAAAAGCCTACACTTGAGGATGAGTCCGTCTACTCTGTGCTTGCCCAAACGTTCAAATGTTCAGCGTCAGTGGTGGTCGATGGGATGGAGGCCGAACGTGGCATCACAACAAAAGTTCAGATGTTCGTCACTCGTCACAACGAGGGCCGAGGAGAGGGACAAACAATAAGGAGAAGGACGGAGGAGGAGTACAGTCCTGCCGACGTGCCACTGCTATTCCCGTTTGCTATTTGCTCTGGGGGGACGAATCACTATGCTAGTTTGGGACAAGATCGGGAACTCAAGTCAGGTAGGGCAGGGCCATAGGGACGAAGGTGTTGACTTGAAGTGGATTGGAGATTGAAGAGTGGAGAGTAAGGCAGAGAAGAGAGGGTGCCTGGCCAGGGTTTGCTTTCAGTTGCCGGATTGATTTAGGCAAATAAGATTAAGGGATTGGGTTGTTGGGACTTGGGCTGGCGTTTTGGGCTTGAAAAATAGATTAGGCAATAGGTTGGGCTTTGCCTATAGCTATTTAATTTTAGTCTATTTTTAGTGGTGGCTTGGTCAGTTAAATCTTGAATGAGTAATGGCCTAATGGGCTTAAGTTAAGTAGAAAAATAGAGTCGGGTCGGACTTTTGCGGTTCAACCTGACCCAAACCAAATTTTTAAGCTTTGGACACGGATCGGATCAAGTCAACCCAAACTAACGTTTTTCTTCCTCCAACCAACCTGAACCCTATAATTAGGGTCGGGTTCGAGTTTAGGATCAGGTTCAGGTTTAGGGTCACCACTTACACCCCTAGCTACAAAGGCAACTAAAATAGGATTTTTGCAGCATGATGTAGAGAGTGAAAGGGAAAAAGTTCAAACTCATAACCTCCCCATTTCCACCCAACACCTTAGCCATTAAGGAGAAGAGCTCTTCTTCGCTATTGTAATAGATTTTCCAATGGACTAAAAAAAGTCAGTGGTATATTTGTCTGAAAAAAGCCTTTAGTGTTAAATTTTTGCTTAAGCAAAAACGTTAATTGCAAACAAGTCATGTAGTATAGTTTATTTTTTCTCAGCATACTCTACTGGAAAATTTTTCTCGCTCTTTGTATGCGTTGCAAAGAATTAATTTTTTTAAATAAAAAAGTAAAAGAATGACCAAAATATATTTTTATACAACATTCAATTTTTTTTAATAATCAAAATCATGAAACATAGGAGAGTTAAGAGAGTCTAGAAGTAGTAAGGAGATGAGTAGGAGTAACCTTCTACCTCAAAACCATAATCGCAAAACCATAATCGCAGAGCAATGCTGAAAGGAGTTCAACAGTTACATAATCTGGTGAATGAAAATGGATAGAGAGTTATTAAGAAATAGAGTACAAAAGAGAGCTTGAAAAGGCTACAAACAATCTTTCAAAATCGTTACAGAAGTGAAATAGTGAGCGGTCACGGGAAAAACAACATCATGAATAGCTCGCATTTCTAGCTTTAGTGCACATTCACACTGGAAAAAAGCATCCATTCTGTTTCCCCAACAAATATTTCTCTTATTTATTTATTTTTTTTCTGAAAGCCCCACAAGAAATATCTTTCGTCTCTTTCCTCTCTTCAATTCATTCTTTTCTACGCTTTTTCCTGACTAGCTATTTCTTCCTAGACTTGGACTCTTCTTTTGCGATTTGCAGGTCTTCTTCACATGTAGCCAATGCCTACCACTAATTTATTTATGCGAGTTAGGCGTTCCTGATTTGGATTGAGTTGGCTCCATGCCATTAAATTTTTGACTAAAAGTATATATGGATAATATTTCGCCAGATATTATGTCGCGAAATATATGTATAGTTTGGTGAAATTATTTATTTCGCTGTCGCCCCACAAGAAATAAGTTTATTCTTCCTCCAAAACTCATGTTTAGCCCCTAAACTATAGAAATTCATTCACACATGACTTCTTTGACTTTAAGTCGATCAAACTAAACTCGTTACTGCAACTTTAACTTCATGAAATTAGACTCGTGGGTAAGCAGGGTGATCAGTATTTGGTTCAAATTGAAAAAATTGAAAAATTGAAGTAACTTAAAAATTCAATTCGGTTAATTCGGTAATTTGTCTCGGTATCAATTAAAATCGAATAACAAAAATTTCAGTTTCGGTTCGATTTTGTTTTGGAATTCGGTTAATTCAGTAACTGAATTAACTAAAATTTTCATACCAAATTCTTTTTTTTTTTTTGTTTCATGAACAATAAAGTTACCAAGTAACCCAAATTAGCTTGGATTCTTATTTTCTTTCTTTCCATGGACAATAAATCTTCTATATTGAATGAAATTTGAAAATAAAAAAAATATTTTTCTCTCATTTCATCTCTTATAGAATTTCACTCTCATTTTCCCGATTAATTTGGCTTGAACCAAACTGAACCGAAATATTTGGGTTTGGTTTGAATTCGATTTTATAGACTAATTCGGTTAATTTGGTTTTTTATCATTCAAAACCGAATAAATCAATTAATTCAGTTTCGGTTTAGTGATTATTTGATTTTTTCGGTTTAAACCAAAAAAACCAAATAACCACCCCTAAGTAAGCCCAAAGTACATTTCCTCGAGTCCCTTTTTTGTTGATATTTAGATATTTGAAATTTTTTTTGAGATTTCTTTCTTAAGGTGATTGAGAGCTTAAACTCATGATCCTCTTAATTTTGGACATACCTGAGAAGAACTCCCTCTTACTTTGGGTCGAGAGAACAAGGTATACTAATATGAACGGTCGATGTGATAAAGAAACAAAGATACTAACTTCTCCCATTATTAGTGACAAATTTTAATAAAAGAATTTTTATCTAAAGGATAAGTTATATTTTTATACTTTTATACATCTTCTTCCAGGTTGATAATTCATTTTGTCCCACAAATGGAATTACCGTTTTTTCCCCTTAATTAACAAATTCTGTGATTAAATAATGGTAATACTGAAAAAAAAATTGTATAAAAGTGTCAACCAGTGTGGTTTCATCCAACGTTATCAAACTCAAATTTACCTAGAAGGTTTTTGTTTATCTGATCACAAAATTGCATAATCAAATGGTTAGCATCATATTGAATCATAAATAATGGCATATAGTCCTCCAACCCCAAGATTGAGTAGCAAAGGGTTTGCCCAGCCACATCCTGAACCAAAGTTTGAGACACTACCTCTTCCCTTTCCTCCAAAACTTTTAACTCCTAGTGTACAAAAATTCTAAGGAGTGAAAAAAAATAATAATAAGTGATGTCATATCTATGAGAGAGAGTCAAAGTTTGGAAGAAGTTATAATTATGGGTGAGCAACTAAACGGTTTTAAGTGAAAAAAACAAAAATAATTCGGTTATCAGTTCAATTTCGGTTAAAACCGAATTTTTATATCATTTTTTGGGTTCATTTTTTGTTTTATGTAAGAAAATTTTGATAACGAATTAACCAATTTTATTACAAGCTTAATAGGCCTTAAATAAAATTGGGCCTACGTAGCTTTAGAATTAAAAGCCCAACCTGGATGAAAATATATTAGAAACCCAGACTAATTTTAAAAACAATAGATAGCCCAAACAAATAAGATGCTAAAAGTTTAAAACACAAACCTAAATACATTACGTATTCTTCTTCTTCAGCGAGGTCGAGACTCGACTCAGGCAGGTGAGAGAGTTGTTTATGAGTTTCGGTGGAATATCTATCAAGACGTTCTATCTAAAAGTGCTATTAATGAATTAATGATCGGTGGAATCTCCACCTATTTTGGGTCCTAATTTAACCCAAATGCAACCCAACTCTGTTCTAGCCCGAGACATCTTTAAGACTGACCTTAACAAGCCCGAAACAAGCCCAACAAAATTCCAGTAGGATTAACAAAAATGACAAATGTTGCACTCGATCCACAACAACATTATGAACTGGCCAAAATGCACTTGCACCGAAAATTAAAAATTACACACAAGCACAATAAGATCCAACAATAAAAAAAAATACCATATTTCCATCCAGGTTCACTCTTATCAGTTCCAGCTATCCACATGAGGGTCAAATATCAAACAAATGGAATAATTTTAAAGTAAACAAGCCAAAATTCGTTACCAAAATTTGAATAAACGAAAAAAAAAAAAAAGGATAATATGATACAACTTACGCTAGTTATTATATTATAGACATCTATTTGGTTAGACATACAAATCCATCTCTAGTTCTTCATATATAACCTGTCACACAACCTAACATTTTAAACAAATTGCCCTTAAACCAAAATTCTCTCTCTCCTTCCAAAAATCCTACATCTCTGTTGTCACTGCCACCACACATTCATTGCCTCCAAAAAGCTTTTCCAATTGATCATTGACTCTAGTTCTCACCCTGGTTGCTTATCTTTGAATTGCACCATCGTCGCTCATATTCGAATCTTATCATCGCTGATTATCGCTCACCTCCAACTTGTGCTGCTAGCCTCCCAATCATCACTCACCTCTAGATCTCACCGTCGACTCTTGCACTAGATTGCCGCAGTCATCACTCATCTTCAGATAAGTGGATCATCACCTTCATATCACGTCAATTATTACCTCAAGATCGTGCCAGTCCTCGCCTCCCTTTTGACTTGGTCATTACCACTCTAGGTCACCATGGGTTACTCCTCCCTTGTCTATGCTATGGAATTGTACGCAAAAAAAAACTTTAGAAATATCTAAAAAGTGTCTGATATGCATAACATTTGTTCTCTTTGGACAATACACTAACTTGTTTTAAGATGTAAAAGTTAGTGGCTGAAACAAATGCATAAATGTATCAAAAGCATTATGTAAAAATGCCTAAAGCAATATTATATAGATAATTTATTCTATTCAGAAATAAAAGTGTTTGAAGCAATAAGTAAAAATGGCTGGCATAATATGTAAAACTACCTAGAGCATTATGCAGATAATTTATTATCTTTAAAAATAAAAATATCTGAAGCAACAAGTAAACGAGTTTGAATAAATATATAAAAGTGTCTAGAGAAGTATGTAAAAGAGTTTAAAATAATGTGTAGACCATTTGTTTTTCTTTAGAAATAAAAGTACCTGAAGTAATTAGAAAAAATATCTGAATGAATTCTAAAAATGTCTAAAGAAAATTGAAGCCAACTCGGGAGCTAGAAATTTAGTCGAAAATTTCAAGTTGCTTCACTCTCATTTCCTAACACCATTACACATAAGCTACCTAAGAAATTTGGATAAATTTTGAAACAAAAATATATAAATAAGTAAATGTGACAAATATTTTGGGGCACAACAAAATAAAAAAAACCATTTTGGGGCAAAAAAATATATTTCTTTTCTCTCTTGCTATGAAGTGATGCTTTAAATTGCTGCATAATTCTGGAAATCAAGATTCAATTGGTTACACTTTTTATAAGTAGATGGCAATTGTTCTCAAACTATTACCCGTGTTGTAATTTCATCCTCAAATTTTGAAGTGTTGCATGATTTGTCTTGAACTATTAATAATATTGCATGATTCGTCATTTGTTCACTCCTACCGTTAAATACTGATGGAAAATGACTGAATTACATCAAGATAAAATATTACGACCAAATAGAGCAACTTACCAAATCCAAGGTCTAAAAAAGTAATTCAACAAGAATAAAAAATATTAAAACTTAAGTTTCAACAAAAAATAGGGAGATAAAAATAAAAAATAAATATTAAAATTAAAACATGGATAATCACAGAAAATAAAAATAACCATGCCATATTTTTAAATATTTTATTTACTTATAATAAAAGGATAAATAATAATAATAATAATAATAATAATAATAATAATAATAATAATACAATATAAAAAATTATAAAACTCAAATAAACATTAAATAATAACATGAAAGTCAGTAAAAAAATAAGGAATAATAATAATAAATTCTTATTAAAGTAAAATATGAATTAATAAAAAATTAAAAACATAAAAATAAAATAATAAAACATAAATAAATGAAAAAGAGAGAAAATAAATAAAATAATATAAAAAATTAAATTAAAATAAATAGGTATAAAAAATAAAAATAGAAAAATAAATAAAAAATATAAATTAGGTATAAAACAAAAAATATTATTGAAAATTTTTGAAAAATTAGTAATTAAAAAGAGAAGAGAAACAATAAAAAAATAAATGTAAATAAAATCAAAAAATAAATAAGTATGAGGGAAAATAAGCACAATATTTATTTCTTATCTTTTATATTTTTGATGTGCTAAATTTTCATATCTTATTTATTTATTTTATATATTGAAATAATAAGGGATTAATGGGATGTATAAAGTATATTTTGGTCATTTGGCTGCAAATTAATTCATAGTCACTCTTTTTCTATTTATTTTATATTTTCATTATTTTATTTTTTATGTTTTTATTATTTTTATTTATTATTTTGTACTTTAATAAGAATTTTGATTACTTTTATTATTTCTTGTTATTATTTATGCTATTTTTATTACTTATTTTATTTTTTGGTAAAGTTCATCAAGTATCGCTTAGCTTATTTCCATGTTCTAAATGGGTACCCAACCTTAAGATTGACTTATCAAAGTTAATCTCTTATTACACGTCCTAATTGGGTGTTTTCTGTCAATTTCAACATTAAGTTTGACAAAAAAATACTGCAATGGCATAATGAAACTTTAAAGTAAATCCTAAAATAATGCTATGGAATTGTATGCAAAAACAAACTTTAGAAGTATCTAAAAAGTGTCTGAAAAGATATATATGCATAACATTTGTTCTCTTTGGACAATACGCTAACTTGTTTTAAGATGTAAAAGTGAGTGCCTAAAACAAATGTATAAATGTATCAAAAGCATTATGTAAAAGTGCCTAAAGGAATATTATACAGACAATTTATTCTATTTAGAAATAAAAGCATCTGAAGCAATAAGTAAAAATGGTTGACACAATATGTGAAAGTATCCGAAGCATTATGCAGATAATTTATTTTTTTTAGAAATAAAAGTATCTGAAGTAATAAGTAAATGCGTTTGAATGAATATATAAAAGTGTCTAGAGAAGTATGTAAAAGAGTTTAAAATAATATGTAGACAATTTGTTTTTCTTTAGAAATAAAAGTGTATGAAGTAATTAGTAAAAATATCTGAATGAATTCTAAAAATGTCTGAAGAAATATATAAAAGTGTCTAAAATAATATATAAAATTAATTTTTTAGGCATGACGTATCACCAACGGCTCTTCATTAGTTTCCAGAATCTTGTGCTAAAATTAGCAAGTGGGAACTGGAGTCATTTGCAATGTTTTTATCATTGGTCTCGATCAAGATTGAATAGTGTAAGCGGTGCCAGGAAATTACCACTAGTGTCAATCTTGGTGGAGCAGTCGAGGAGGTGACCATGAGACTATCCAATTTAAGTGGCGAAGATGATAGCTTCTCTAGATTTTATATGAGCAAACAACACCTAGATCTGATGAGAGAAACATCAATGATATCATTTTGGCAGCATGTCAATGGAGATGTCATTTGGAGGTGGCAGCCAATTAGAGAAGATAAAGTTTCTAGGAACCAGTTCAAATTCCTCCAGCATTTTCAATGGAGATTAACTGGAATAGCTAAGGGGAAGAAAAAACATTTCTACACTATGTGCAAACGCACTTTTGCGCACCTTACCGTCATTCAACTCACAGCTATTAAAATAATCGAGCAAGTAAGGCTTGGGAAGTAAGAGTGGAGAGCAACCATTTAGCAGAGGGCAGGGCTAAAGTTTTCAGTTTGAAGATTTGCTGTGATATTGGAAGGCCCAATAAAGACACGAGAATTATGGTAGCCCAAGCCCATGGCCAAGGGAAATAAGAGCCTTCCGAATTGGCAACAGGGAATATTTTGCAACGTGGATAAGGCATGTCTCAACAAAAAGGAAGATCCCTGAAATGGCAGGAGAATGGCACTTCATAGTGGTTGAACAATGGTGCTGATTGCTCATGAATTACCCCAAGGACGGAAAAGACTCCAGCTACATGATGGACATAATGGACAGAGGTATGCAACTACTACGGCCAGCACAATATTGACTTAAATATTAGAGGGTCCATTTCTAGCGATAGCTTCTAGATCTTTGACTCACGTATGTTTTTTTACAATTTTGGGTCATCATTCGTGTTTAAAAAGACTTTCCATATTCCTTGTAGAAGAACAGCCAACACATTCGTTAGCCACTGCCTAGGAGATTTGCTATGCCTATCAGCTAGGGTATCTGTTCTCGAGTCATCTATTCGCCATGACAAAACATACGAGTTGAGCTGCCTGGGCACATGATGATTGATGGGTTCTCTGGGCCAATTAGCTGAAGTGGTATTAATTTCAAAGTGTGTTGCTTTTTCTTTGACGAAAAGCCTAAATATATAATTAGTCCTCCATTTATCTCCAGTGAGGTTTTTTGGTCCTCAAACTTCGAAGATAAGCATTTTTACCAATATGTCCAAGACTTTTAGTTTTTGTGCTTTAGGCCCAAAACTTTCATGAGTGACACTTAATATCCCGATTTCTCATGAAATCCCAAATTCGTTACATTGGTCTTATAATTTATATTTTCTATTCATCAAATTTGTTACCAACACTTTTAAAAACTTTTATTTTTTTAGATCTTTTAAATTGATCATAACTTATTTTTAAATTCATAACTTTTTTAGTACTTTTTTCTCTCTAAATATAATCAATATGGAAAATTTTTTCATCGTTGGCCAACCCACAAGAAAGTGCAGTTTGCAATCTAGTGACCTACTAAGCTTAAATTAAATTTTGTGTGCTTTTTATTTTTTTACTTTACTGAATTTCTTCAAAAAAAAAAATTGGTAGTTTGTTTCTTGTTTGTTTATTGATAGTTGTTCATAAGACAATAATTATTTTCATAGGTTGACCTTCAGAATTTAGTAAAAGTACAATTATGCATGTTTGTGTGTATTAAAAACATACATGTGATTATAAGTAATCGAAAAAAATAATGAATAAACCACTAATATTTTCATGCTAGCTCGATTCACCCACTAATTTTTTTTTTTTTTGCAAAATAAATTATTGACGTTTTTTAGTTAGCTCAAATCGGCCACGCTTGTAACTTTTACCGCTAAGTCTAATGGAATCTTAGCGTAAAATATAAAGTTTAGTCCCTACATTTTATCCTTATGCTGCTAGCACTAGGGGTGAGCATGGGTTGGGTAAAACCGAAACCCAACCTGGACCACCCCCATTGGGTTGGGTTGGGTTGGGTAAAAATTGATCATGGTTCGCGGGTTGGTTCCACATATAGGAGAACCGATGGTTTTTGGGTTGGTTCTGGTTCCATATGGAACCAACCCGAGGTGGAACCAAACCCGAGATATATATATAATTATATAATAAAAATTATAGTATTACTAATACATCTACACACACACATATTTCTTTGAAGTATTATGATGGTCATTTTGTGTTTTTATATTAAACTCTTAAATTGATATTTCAAATTGAAACAGTATGGAAGTTGTTTGATCATTTACAAAATTTCTCCATATTTACTTAAATCACTTTGCTTCATAGACCCACCACTCCTAGGTCATTTTGCCAAGCAACTCTTTTGAACCATTTTTGTAAGAACAACATTTTAAACTATTTTGAATGTATCTAAGTACATATATTTAAATATTAATTTAATTGTATATTATGTTGAATATGTCATAAAACTGATATGGATGTAAATTTATTGAATTTTGGTGTTGTTATAGCTATATGGTATAAACCGAAAAACCCAAGAACCAAAACCGAGAAACCCAGAACCATGGTTCTGGTTCTGTTCGGTTCTCGATTCTCGGGTTGGGTAGAAAAATTTTAGAACCGAGGCCATTTCGGGTTGGTTCGGTTCCACCATAAAACCGAACCAACCCGACCCATGCTCACCCCTAGCTAGCACTTCTGAAGTTTATTAATCTAATAGTTTAACCATCTTATCGAAGCCGACATTAATCTTCGGACTCTATTTGTGAGTAGTAATTTGGATCCTTTTGAATTCACTGATGGTGATCACGATATTCCTTCTCTTACTCTGTGTCGCGTTGCACCATAATCTTGCATTAAACACTAATATAAGCGATGCATCATTTGAGAGTGACAATGTGGGGCTGAAGGTATCCTATCTTGGACGATGGAGATGGTACACTTGAAGAAGCTAGAAGCAGCAACAAACAGGCTGTGTCTAGAAAATGTAAATGGTAAAGGTTGCCTATTTGAATTGTTTTAAATCAAGTGGATATATTTTTATGTTAATTTTAAAAAGTTAATGATGAAGTTTTGTAATATTTCAAGAGCCAAGTGGGTGAATTGGCCTATTTGATTAACGCTAGTGGTTTATTTGATTATTTTGAATAACGTCAGTGGTATATTCAGCAAAAAAAATAACATTAGTAGCTGATTCAAGCCGAGTTCAAAACATTAATAGTTTATTCGTTATTTTTTCCTAAATAATTTTTTGGCGAACTTATATTTCAATTGAAACTTTCCACTTTAAGAATCATAAAACTACTTTGAAAACACTCTTTTTTTTTTTTCCATGAAAGGTCAGTATTTATTATTGATTCTTTTAAATTGGTAATATATATATCGCAGTGCTCCTTCCTGTAAGATCTGATCCAATTAGGAATTGTTACTTGTCTGAAGCCTTGAAGAACTTGTAACATCTGTGAGAAATCCGAGAGAATAGTGTGATGACTTGACAAGTAATGGGAAATGCTAGAAGAGTTGCTCCTAGTATTGCTCTGATTTCTTCTTCTAAATTTACTTTAGCCAAAAGTGACCTAAATTTAGGAGAACAAAACTTTTGAGAGGACAAAAATGATGAAAATAATGAATAACAAACAATAAATCAAGCTATCAAATAATTTCTGTTAGAAAAATTACGTATAGGGAAAAAAAATGCACAAGAAATTTACGTTAAGCTTAACAACCAATTCAGCAAAAATTAAGTTTGAGTTAAGTTTACTTTTTTCTCATGTTGATCCGGTTAAAATTGGCTAGGAGTTTGAATGTAACCCCCACTTCTCATTGAAGCCACGAGCTCCCCAACCCCCGCTGCACCGTCCGTCTGCCCCCCCTTCTGACCACCCTGCCGCCTTCCTTCCCCTATCTGCTGTGTACACGCCTGTATTGCTTCTCTTCCGGCCGCCGTCATGGACTTATGGAGCCTCATTATCACGGGTGATACTTGGTGGCCGGCGAGGGGACCAATGGCGCAGGGGAGTCGATATGAGATTGGGTGAGGAGGGCGAGCCGCAGGTTGGACTTAGGTAGGTACGACCGTACGAGAGAGTAATCGAGCGTAAATATGTTGAAGATGGGGGGATTTCCAAGCTTGATCTGTTTTGACGGGGTCATCCTCTGGCACCCAATTAATGATTATTAAACACATCACAGATGTGTTGACTAGAGCAATTTAACGACTTCCGTCCATTGCTTTAACTTTTCCCTTTCCTGTTGATGAAATTGCACTCTTATGGAAACTTGGAACGTTTATCCACACTAATTCCAAAGTACTCTAGGGGTGTTCATGGGATGGTTCACCATAAACCAAAACTGACCCGCACAGTTAAAACCAGAAGTGTACAGAAAGTGATTTGGATCGGTTTGGTATGACCAAGTTATGTGCTTTAAGAGGAAAATGAAAAGCTTCAACCTGGTTCAGAGTTTCCTAGTAAATTGCTGCAAAAACTGTGATGGTCCAGAGTTGTTTAGTTCATTGCTGCAAAAAGGTACAGGGCGTTCAGAAAAGCACCAAACCACTAGAACCCAAATATGAAAGTCATGTAAACAATGTATGGTCCAGGAACTGTAATTCTCTTTCACCAGTAACAAATGTCCAGGAACAACAAAACAAAGCAATGAGAAAGACACAAGAAGCCAGCAACAGCCAACAAGCCCAGGAACCTTATAAATCATAATTCAATATTAAATTGCAATCTTACTCCAGAACCTAAACAACCAACCACATACAAGAAATATTTTAAAAGAGCAGATCCAAGAAAGAATAAAATATGCAGGAAATAATCATTTTCCATCATCCACCTGTAACGCTCACCATTTCAAACCCATAGCTACCGTCTGTGAGTAGCAGAGCTCCTTTGCTTGCCTAACAAAATCAATTGGGTAAGTACAATAACTCCACTACATAACAACGGAAAAAAAGCACAGATAATTGATGGAAAGGGCGACCGAAAAACCTGATACAATAGTTATAGGTCCACGCTCATGATATTTCCTTTTTTTATTCACCTGTGATGAGAGGCCAAAAGAGGAGCCGACAGCGGAAAAAAAATGCATGTGCTGGTTTTAACTTTTTCCCGTGTAAACAGTTGTATTTGTTTTTTTAAAAGAAAAAAATTGTCCCAAGGGCTCAGTTGGCCGCTAGGGACATCGGCCATGACCGTTGCAAAGGCTCCACCCCCACCCCTTCGCCACTGCCATAAAATGTCATTAACATGTTGGTTCGGATGTCTTTAGATATAAAAAAATTAAACATTTTTTTTGTTTCTTATACTCCTTAAACTCTATATTTGTATACCTGATTCTGAATACAAAAAAAAATAAAATAAAATAAAATTATAACTAGATGAATATATCTCTTTAAAAAAATAAAGAAGAAAAGTTCTTACTCAAAATAATATGCTATGGTTTGTGGCACTTGACTTATCGGTTAGGAGTTAGGATATGGTCCCAACTGAGGATCAAATCCCACCAAGACACATTGTGCACCAACATTGCAAATTTGCAGCTTAACATCCCACGGAGTTCAAGAAACAAGTAGGATTTTCTCATAATCACATAAGTAATCTCTTATATAATAATATACTTGTAAAATTACTTCTTAGTAGAAAAAATTTCTATAATACTCCTTTCATGCTAAATAACACAATTACTTTTGAATCATTCAAAAAATTTATATACATGATTGCACTAATTTTTTATGAAAAGTTTGAAACCATACCTAATAATGGGAATTTTAGAAGAAAATTGAAGTCAACTTGGAAGCTAGAAATTTAGTCCAAATTTTCATGTTTCTTCTCTCTCATTTCCTAACACCATTACACATAAGCTACTTAAGAGATTTGGATAAATTTTGAAAAAAAAAAATATAAAGAAGTAAATGTGACAAATATTTTGGGGCACAAAAAAAAATAAAAATAAAAAAGAAACATTTTGGGACAAAAAAAAGTATATTTCTTTTCTCTCTTGCTATGAAGTGATGCTTGAAATTGCTACATGATTCTGGAAAATCAAGATTCAATTGGTTATACTTTTTACAAGTAGATGGCAATTGTTCTCAAACTATTACCCATGTTGTAATTTTATCCACAAATTTTGAAATGTTGCATGATTTGTCTTGAACTATTAATAATATTGCATGATTTGTCATTTGTTCATTCTTCCCGTTAAATACTGATGGAAAATGACTGAATTACATCAAGATAAAATATTACGACCAAACAGAGCAACTTACCAAATCGAAGGTCTAAAAAAGAAATTCAAAAAGAAATAAAAAAAAATAAGTAAAACTTAAGTTTTAACAAAAAATAGGGAGATATAAATAAAAAATTAAAATTAAAACATAGATAATCATAGAAAATAAAAATGATCATATCATATTTTTAAATATTTTATTTAATTATAAAATAATAATAAGAATAATAATAATAATAATAATAATAATAATAATAATAAAATATATAATAATAATAATACAATATAAAAATTTATAAATCTCAAATAAACATTGAATAATAACAAGAAAGTAAGTAAAAAAAAGAATAATAATAATAAATCCTTATTAAAGTAAAACATGAAATAATAAAACATTAAAAATATAAAAATAAAATAATAAAATATAAATAGATGAAAAGACAAAAAATAAATAAAATAATATAAAAATTAAAGTAAAATAAATAGGTATAAATAATAGAATTATAAAATAAGCACAAAAAATAAAGTAGGAATAAAGCAAAAATATTATTGAAATTTTTTGAAAAATTGGTAATTAAAAAGAGAAGAGAAACAATAAAAAATAAACGTAAATAAAATCAAAAAATAAATAAGTATGATGGAAAATAAACACAATATTTATTTCCTATTTTTATTTTTTTGAAGTGTTAAATTTTCATATTTCATTTATTTATTTTACTTATTGAAATAATAAGGGATTAATGGGATGTATAAAGTGTATTTTGGTCATCTGGCTGCAAATTAATTCATAGTCACTCTCTTCCTATTTGTTTTATCTTTTCATTATTTTATTTTTTTTATGTTTTCATTATTTTTAGTTTTTTATTTTGTACTTTAATAAGAATTTTGATTACTTTTATTATTTCTTGTTATTATTTATGCTATTTTTAGTACTTATTTTATTTTTGGGTAAAGTTCATCAAGAGTCACCTAGCTTATTTTCGTGTTCTAAATGGGTACCTGACCTTTAGATTGGCTTATCAAAGTATATTATCTCTTATTATGCATCCTAGTTGGATGTTTTCTATCAATTCCAACATTAAGTCTAACAAAAAATGCTAAGGTGGGATAAAAAAATTTAAAACAAATCCTAAAATAATACTTCGAATCCTCTAACTTTTCCTTTCAATAATTCTAATCTCCTAAACCTTAACTTTTAGTTTTGGCAATTAATCTATGATTTTTTATTTTCAACATTTTAATATATAAATGAAAAATCTTTATATCTGATGATAAATTAAGATATGTAGTTTCTAAATATATTTTTTTAATTTTTTCTAACAAACAATCATATGAATAAATTAAGTCAAAATACAATAAAAAGTCAAATTTTGCAAAAATTTTAGGAAGGTGGGAGTATTATTTATAATTCAAGATTAATCATGTAATATTTCATAGTCCGATGGTGAAAGTGCAATATGAGTGATAGTTTAAGGACAGCTAGTGTCATTTATCCTCTTTCTATTTAAAGTATTTTTTGTCATAAAAATTCAAATACACATATTTTTCTTGATACTACAATATAAAAATGAAAAAAATATATACAGTTTTGCAAATCAAGAATATTAAGAGAATAACATAAATTATTGTATAATTTCAGGACTTTCCATGCTTTACAGCACTAACGTATAATTTCAGGACTTTCCCCGCTTTATCCTTTACAATTATAAACACAGCCACACACCTATCCAAACCAAAAGGAGACGAGCACCAAAAGATAGACATAGATAGGTCTGCTCAAATAAGCAAACTAAAGAGAACAGATTGAAAGAAAGCATCAAAGCGGTGGCCCCCTCAAGTCCTTGTCCACTGGCTTAGTTTCGCTTGCCAATCAAACTTGTTCTTCATTCCTCTCAAATTTCCTTCACTTCATCATCAGATATCCTCACTTTTTCTTGTTTTCTTCTGCCCACCATGTCTCCATTTACAACAGGATTTGGTCTATTTCAAGTCAAAAAGCAGGGGGCTTAAATCGGGGGTTTTGGAGAGTTTGATTAATGAAAGAACTGAGCAACCACCTCTCATGATTACCTTTTTCGATTTTAATAGAACAAATTCCCTGTTTCCTGTTAAAAGCTTACAGGCTGCCTTTGACTTGGGGTATCTGCTATAATTGGGCAAGAATCCCCTTCAGTTTGTATACCGAACCAAATAGACTCATTTTCCTTAAATTTTCGTTTTTTTAGGTCCATCCCGTTCTTTTATCTCTACTTATATAGCACTAAGCGCATTTGTACCTGGTTCCTTTGCATTGAATTTTATCCGGTTAAACTTCTTATAGCAATTCACCTAATAAAGGTACCCTTTGGATGTGAAAAGTAAAAATAATTTCCTTTTTATTTTCCGTTTCTAGTCTTCATAAACTATTGTACAATTTTCTAAGATACTTCTCAGAAAACATATTTTGTTGTTTTCATAAGAAAACAATTTTCTAGAAATGACAAATTGAAAAACATGTTTAGTTGAGAAAATTTTCTTCCAAACAAGACTTTATTTTCTTTCATGGTTAAAAAATTCAAATATAGTACTCATATAAAAGAAAACAAATGTTCAATTTATTTAAAAAAAAAAGCTATCATTATCATAATATTAAGAAAAGATTATTAAAAAATAGAGCTTTAGGATAAAAAAAATTAGTTGAAATGCCGAGGTAACTACAACAAAAGAGAAATAAATTTCTTAAAATAAGTACCAACTTCAAAAACCAGAAATTAAACCATTTTTATTAAGAAAAGATTATTTGAGACAATAGTAGTTACAAGTCTTTCTAGGCAAAATTCAATACTTAAGTGTATATAAATATAACTACTTACCAATTCCAATAAAAATAATACTTTATAGTTACAACTAGAACATTGTAGCTCGTGCCTCGATTCACTTTTGTAGTGAAATTCAGGATATGATTCTATCAGTACCTAAAAGAACAAGTAACAACAATATTCAATTTTAGTCAAATACTTAATAATAACAATGCCTACTTTAGAGTAGGCAACAACTAGCACAAATTCAATTATAGTTTAATTACACGTGGATTAACTAATGGCTCCAAGATTTTGGCATCAGCAATCAACTTCTTAGCCCTACTTGAACCGTGAGCAACCATCAATCACGATAATTTATAAATCGAGCAGTTACTAACTAGTTTAAACAAGAGTTTGAAAAAAGAAGGTTTATCGAATAACAACCAAAGGAATACAGAATGGCATCGAAACGTATATAGCAGCAGTACACAAACTGTTGGAGGAAGAACAGAGACATTCTAGGAACAACAACAACAAAAAACTAAACATACAAGGTGCAGCCTGAAAGAAGCAAAGACGAAAGAAAGAGTAGACAACTAGTCTTATCCCACTCATAAGCTAAGCTAGCACAAGCTAAGCTTACCCAACTTTGCATAAATATAGAAGGTAAGTCTAGGTTCTCACTTATACCAATTTGAGGCCTTAGGGGCCTTTTTAACCGTCAATCACATGAGCTCCGGGTTCCATTTCCTTACTATCCAGTAGCTCCATTTCCAGCATAACCATGATGTACTAAAACAGCTATATTTCATTGTTCAGTCACCGAAATTTCAAACCGTAACATTTTCAGTAAACTACACATATAAGGTTATAATTGGGCTAAATATCAACTCCAAATATATATCACCTGAATTATAGCATAATTTATGACATTTTAGTTTGTTGCTATCCAGTAGCTCCCTTTTTAGGATAACCATGTTGTACTAATACAACCATATCTCACTGCTCAAACATCAGAATTTCAAATCGTAAAATTTCCAATAGCTCCATTTTTCATGAATTATAATCTCACTGCTCTTTTGGACAATTCCAGAAAAACTGGAACACATGGCACAAAAATCTATATAAATTACAAAAAAAATATATATTAGTAAACCCTTTATACATCAGGAAAAAGTGAAGATAAAAACAATTAAGTGCATGTTTGAAATAGATAATTTTGCTCCATTAGCTAAACAATGTACTTCTATTAGGCAAACCAAATATAAGCTTATGCAGCAATATCAAGGATATATCTAGCAACAAATAAACAACTCACATGTTTACTACTTTTATTCGTAATGGACTAGATATTTGATCTAGCACATAATTAGAATCAGTAGCTTTAATTGCAACCTTATAGGTATCCTCCGTATGATTTGTACAAAGATAAAATAAAGAACCTTGAGAATTTAATATGAAAGTTACAGGACATTTTCTAGTCTTTTGTCAAAACAAGTATGCAAAAATAGATATAATGCTATTATTTCTCCCTAAGGGAGCATTTGAACTTCATTGAACCATTTGATAGGTGCTCTACATAAGAAACTTAAAATTAGCAGATTGAGTTATATGTCCATCAATGTCAACTATAATAAGACACAATTCTACCCATTATGATCCTTGCCTGCTTAAGCGAAGCATTGTTTCCCTTTAACACAACCTTAAGAAACAAAATGAAAACTCAAGCAATTTAATAACCATCCAACTAAAAATCAACCAATTAAGAAGCCAATATCAAAAACATGAACTTAATAATCTAAGACTATAGAGTAAGGAGCAACATAAGCAATCACTCTAACCAAGCTGAATAAAGTGATCAAGTACAATCTCAAAGTAAATAATATATGATAGGTACATCATATGACCAATATATGAGGTAATAATAAACAAGCCTTGAAACCCATAAACATTAAGAGGAGAAGAAGATCTTGAATTAAAATGCACTAGTCAATACTAAAACCAAAATTTGCATCCACTACTCAATAGTGAAGTTATTAGCGGAGTAGTAGATGAAATCCAATAGATGGCCCTATATTTGTTTCATGCATGGGAATTGGGTGATTGTTCAACACAATGTCATTGAGAACTAACCAAATTGGCCACATATATAAAAATTCAGATGACCTTTCATTTCTAAATGAGCCAAGTATAGCAAAAAACAAAAGCAAAAACTGAACCCAATGTTCTCACACATGGAAAATAGTAGCATTAATGTTATAACTCTCCTAGCAGAATGCTCTATAATTGAGAAAAGTTCATAAATCTCTAGCTTAAATACCTTAATTAGAGGTGAATTAGCAAAATTAAGTAAGTTATTAAAGGTTTAGTAGGTTCTGAGTGGTAGGGATGGCAAAATTTAACCTAACCCGAAGACCTGACTAACCCACCCGAACCAAAGCCCAACCGGACCCGATTTAACCAGAAAAGTCAGCAACCTGAACCCGACTTGAACTTGAACCCGATTAAAGTAAAACACGAAAAAACCCGAGCTCGAACCCGACCTGACCCGAGCCCGAAATGACCTGATGACTAAACCTGACATGACTCAATTTTAACTTAAATCAACATAAAATATATGATTGGCAAAGACTTTAGAAAATGTATGATTTAATATATGTAAATGAGTTTCTTCTATTCTATTGATCTTTTTTGCGTTGTATAGCAAACAAGTGAGAACTATAGTAAATGATTAGTGATATGATGATACAGAGATAGGAATAATTAGGTTTTAAAAATTATAGTACTCATTCCGTTCTATATTCTTTGAAATATTTGACTTTTTTGAATAGTTTGAATTGAATTTATTCATATTACTCCATCTGTTTCAAATTTTTTGCACTATTCATATTCTAACAATCAACCTCTATTTCTTTTTCAACATTTAAATATATAAATAAAAATATTTTATACATGAATGATAAATCAAGACTTATAGTTTTTAAATATATATTTTTTAATTTTTAATAAACAATAATATAAATAAATTCAAGTCAAATTAGTCAAAAAAGTTAAATGGAGCAAAGAAAATAGGATGAAAAGAGATTATTTGTTAGAAAAAAATTAAGTATATATTTAGAAACTATAGATCTTTATTTATTATTTAATATAATAAAATTTTCATTTATATACTAAAATATTAAAAATAAAAAATCATAGATTAATTGTTAAATAGTGAATGTTATAAAGAACTCGGAGCAGAAAGAGTATTTTATTAAAGAAATTATACATTAATATATCTTCATAAATTTTATATTATTTTTTTTATATCTAGTTAAATTAAATTTTAATCAAAATTAAAAAAAAAATTGAATAAATTCAGTCATTCCGGCTTATGCATCAATGAACCAAGTAAACTCGACAATCAAGTTAAGTACGGTCTAAGACCTGATAACCTTACCTAATTGGATCCAAACCCAAATAAACCTGGCTTGACCTAACCCGATCCCGAAATCAACTCAATCCGAAATCAACTCAAACCCAAATAAGCTGATGTAGACCCAAATACATGCTAACTCGATTAAATATGAACCTGAATGACCAGACCCAAACCTGACCCGACCCACCCAATTGGCATCCCTACTAAATGGTTTATGGCACTAGGTTTGCCTGGGGGCAAAATGGTCATTTTGTACCTCAGAGGGTCAAGACAAATCTCGAGAGTGAAAATGAAGTTTTTAAAACCCAAAGCCCAAGTTAAAGTTTGGCAAATTTTTTAATTACCTAGTTAGTATTTAGGGAAGGGGTAAGTTTGCAAAAATTAAAAAAGTTTTGGGGAGGGGGGGGGGAGTTTTGTTGTTTTAAAAATGGTTGGAAAAGATGTGGATGTCACTATTCCCTCATCCCTTCCACTTCAAATTCGTAGCTCCTTCCAACCCTCTCCAATTCTTGCTCAAACTTCTTCAAAATCATGATTTCTTGTGGAAATATGGAGGCTTTTGGCATACCCAAGCAAGAGGCAGCTTGCTTTGTATTGTTTTTGCACCATTGAATCTTCTTGGGGCATTTTCAAGCTTGGGCATAGTTGAATTCGTGAGGTACCTTCTTGCCCAAGTTGGTTTCTTGTTTCTTAAGCTTTGTGGAGCTTTGGTTTTTCTTGGATTGTTTTAATTTAGTGCCATGAACCTTGTTTGTGCATTGGAACCTAGGAAACCATAGTGGAGCCTTTGTGCTTGAAGCTTAAAGCTCATGGTGCTTGATTCTTGCTAATTCTTATGTAATTGAGGTAAGGGATTTATGATTCAAGCATATTTGATGTCATTCATAGCTTGTTTTCTTGTTAAATTCAAGTAGTTTGATTAATGACATTAATTGGTTGATGATGATGAACATGTTGGACTAGTGAGCTTTTGATGATTTGTGTGATATTTATAGACACCATAGGATTGGTTTAAATGATGCATTTGTGGCATAGTGCATGTGTACTTGAATGTTTGAGGCATTTCAAGGCATCCCTAGAGCCATTGGAAGGCCTTGGAAGACCCCAAATTAGCTATGACGCGAAATCTGGAATTTTTGTGCACGAAATAGTTGGGGACGCATCGCTAACCTTTTTGTGAAAATTCAAGGGAGTTTTTTACTATGGCAATGTGTCTTCATTCATTGGTAACGCGTTGCCATGACACCTTTGACACATGGTACTATTTTCAGCATAACTTTTTCACTCGGGTGTTCGATTGAAGCGATTCCAAATTGCACGTGAAGCTAAGAGGGAGCACTATCATCTTAATGCATTCACCAAGCTTGAAATTGCCCAAGTTTAAAGGTATTATAGTTTTAAAGTGAAGGCATGTTTGGCCATAATAGGGCACCATTAGTTGGGTGCAAGGTTTAGTACCATCGAAAGCCTAATTGGGCCTTCGGATTTAAGGCTCCGATGCGAGAACCTTAGTGCACCTAGGTGGGTTCCAAAGAACCCAGTAAATGAGTCCAACCATGATTATTACCACTTCATTAGTGTAAACCAAGTAATAGTGGATAAGGGAGCACCATGGATGAAGGCTCAGTACACTAGTTGCTTAGCCAATTTGTGACTTGTGGCATAAGTGAAAGCTTTGTGCATCCATGGTAGGTTAAATCGTGAGGCTTAGTACATTGGTGGTCTAGGTAGGCTTATTAACTCAAGACATCAAGTGGAAGCCTAGTGCGCTTATTTGGGTGGAGGCTTTGTACTATAGTGGCCTAGGTGAGCCAATGACTCAAGGCATTATATGCGATTCTAGTACACCTAGTGAGTTTCTTATAGCACAAGCAAGAAGCATTCACCACGTTCACTTATACAACAACCAAGGGAAAGTTAAGTTATTGCATTAGTAAGCTAAGACTTACTAGGAGTAAATTAGTGGCAAGAACTCGCTAGGCACGGAGTGATGCCCATGGGAAGACTAAAATAAGGAGTCCTAATGGACTTAGGTATATGCGCATATATTAGACCCTCAGACTACAAGTGCGCACAGTAGACTTCACATATTTATATATATGTATGTCCTTAGTATTTTTCTTGCAGGTTGAAGGATCCTTTACAGAAAATCTTTTATTCTCACTCTCTTAGCTTTTATTATGCAGTTTTGGGTATCCTTGAGCCAGTAACCATTGTGAGTTGTTGAGCTAGGCTCTTGAGCAGGTATATGATTTATTTGAATCCTTATGATTCTAGTCTATGGTTCACCGGTTGGTTAAGTTGTGGTACTAACTGCAGTTATCTTTTTGGCCAACAGAGGCTAGTGAAGCACAAGGGAGGGCTTTGAAGCTTGCCCCCAGGAGTTGCTTTAAGGTGAAATCTTAGTTATGGATCTCAGTAGCATTGTTCAGTATATAGTTCTCATACACTAGTTTGCCTCCAATGTTCATATATAAGTAGTTTACTCTAGAGTCGCTATTAGGTGCGAACATAGTTTACTTTTGTTTGGATGCTTGCACACGATTGATTATATGTTGTTAGTTCCACAACTATTTTGTATGCTTTGATTGCTTTGAAACTTGGATTTTAGCGAAAAGCCCGGGCAATGTTTTATCTCTTTATTACTTGTTTTACCATTCAAGTCAAAGCATGTACTCATACATGATTGCATAGTAGGATTAATCAACTAAAAACATAAAGGTTTTAACTAGTGTGCATGTAATCAATTACCCAATTATGACTAGTGTGGGATAAGTTTTCATAGGCTTGTTGGGCAAGCCCGCGAGAGGCCGTGTCAATTACCATAATAAAAAACCTCAAAAAGGTCCCACTGAAGCTACTTCACTGGCTCTTTATTATTCTTTAACTTGGATCGGTGAGCTGGCACTTCAAAGAAAAAAATGAAACAAAACCTAATCGAAAGAGATTGAAAGGAGAAAAGAGGAGAGGGAGAGAGAGAGAGAGAGAGAGAGAGAAAGAGAGATATCGTACTAGATTTTTGCTATTTGTGGGTGTAGAGAAGGAGGTCGAAGGCAATGCTAGGAAAAGATCAATTGCGAGAGAGAAAGAGAAAGCGACAAGTTTTCCCGTTTTCAGGAAAATAAAAAACAACTAGAAGTGAGTTTTCCAATTCTTAATAATATAGAAAATTGTTTTTCAAGAAAATAGAAATTAAAATTTGCAACCAAACATGTTCTCTATTCATTTTTCTAATTTTTAGAAAATTTTCTAGGAAAATTGGAAAATTTCTGGAACCAAACTTAACCAAAGTTTTTATTCTCCATGGCATGATTTTTTTTTCATTAGAAAAGTTTCAAATTTGCCATCATAGTTCTATAATTGTTTCTGCTTTGGGAATAGCTATTTGTCAAGATTTTTATAAAAAGGTTGTATAGTTGAATAGAGTATTCTAAAGATTTATTGTTGTTGTCCCTTTAACCACCATTAGGATTACTACTACTCCAGGTAAAGTCAAGGATATTCAAAAGGAACTAGTCCAGGTGGCTCACATTAGCGGACCTATGCCACACAGGCTCAAACGTGTTGATATCATCTCACAAACTGCAAGCCAAATGTGAGTTAGTGGGAGTCGAATTTTTGGCCATTGGTTAACATCAACACCTTAACCATTCTGTTGCATTCGGAGGGTAATATTTTACAAACTTATTGTTGGGGAAGTTTAAATAAGGGAGATCCATTAAGCAAGATATCACATATGATAAAGGCCTTACACATGTTCTAAAAAACTTAAGCTAATGAGATAAGAGAGCACCACAACATATATATATCTCACTTTGGACAATTACTAACCATGTGAGATGAGTCACTTACACACATTCCCAATAATCTCCCCCATGCATATGACCTAATTACACATGGTCACAACACTCCCCATTGAAAGGAAACCTTATCGAACTCCAACACATCAACGTCATTCCTAACCGAACCATCAGCTCTGATACAACTTGTTGGGAAGGTTTAGATACTGCATACAATAATAGTGGCACACATATTCTCAAAAACTTAAACCTATTGTATAAAAGACTACCACTATATATATGTATATCACTTTAGACAGTTAATAACCATGTGAGACAAACTACTTACATACATCTTCAATACTTATTCAAAAAAGAAAATAGAAAAAGATTCGATAGACAATTTTGCTGGCTTTCATCATATTTGCTACTGAATAATTCATAGAAGTATTTGAATTTTTATATGCATTAATATAAGGCCTGTGAAAAAGTTCGTTCCATATGCAAAGTTATGGGTGAACATTATTCGGATAAAACCGAAAAACTCGAAAAAACTGATTGAATTTAGATAAAATGGTTTGATTTTTCGGTTCGGTTTGGGCCGCAACTGAAATATATTTTCGGTTATCAGTTCGGTTATCAGATAATAAAGGGGAAACTGAAAAACCTGAAAAACCCAAATTGTAATTTTTCAAATTATAAGGGTTAAAGTGTAACTTGAATGAAACCTCAAGGAACAAGAGTTATATATCCAACATTTTAACCTAGCTATATATAGTTATATACCCCTTTGTTCACCTCTTTTATCCGTAACCCTCAAAACCACTAGTCTCACCGCCTGGTTGTTTCTTCTTCTTCGACCACCATCCATTTTTTCTCCTTCAAATGGTCACCATCCTGCTTCTTCATCTCCTTCATCTCCTTCGGTAACTAATCCTCCTTCCTCCATCTCTTCCCACTTGCAGAAAGCTAGAAGCCATCACACTTTATCGCATAGCTTTGCTTCCATTGACCATTCTTGGCCATCTTCGCACGTTATCGCACAATTTTGGCCACCATTAACGGGGCAGATGAGGAAAAGAGAACAAATCTGTGAGTGTAGGAAACAAATCGAAAATGAATTCTTTATCCTTTTATGGCTTCCAGTGTTTTGTTGATCTTATTAGAGAAAAAAAAATATAGGCTAGTTTTGGAAAAATTTAGGAATGGAGATTATAGAAGAGATTCAAAAAAAGAGCAGCAGAATTTTTTTTTTTTTGAAACCAAATTACAAAACCGAACCAACCGAATTGCATTTCAGTTGGTTTGGTTTTGGTTCTTACACGAAATTCAGTTGGTTCGATTGATTATATTTAAAACCGATAACCAAACAATTTTAAGTAATTCGGTCGGTTGGTGACCAAACCAACCGAATGGTCAGCCCTATACAAAGTCCAAAAAGTTTCAGATAAAATGGCCAAATATTGGATGGGGCCGATTATCATATCCAACGGAGACACAATGTTCCCGACGATGAACCATCATGGTAGCTCTGCCACTCGACCACAATATCAGCCATCAACCAAGAAATTACAGAAATATATGCAAGATACAAACAATTTTCATAGAAAATGACTGATGAATGGGTAAAAGTACAGAAACAAAAAAAAAAATTAAATTGAATGTGGATGACTCCTATCAAAACAACAAAAACCTGGCAGATATTGGGACTAGACAAGATCCAACACGCTCTCAAGGAAGAAAATCAAGCTGCTGATCTTATACCAAAACCTGGGATGGAAGATGACATGAAGGATACTAAAATAAAAGTTTTTCACCATTGCCCTTTCTTTTTGCTATAGTGTTACCTTTTTTTTTTATACAATAAGAGTTTCTATGCCAGGACGTTGTAAAAATTCTAGAATTTATAATTTAGGTGGTTCCAAACATTTATATTGTTCTCAATTCTCATCTTGTTTTAGCCTTTAACTTAGAAAGTATACCAATTTGTTGCTAACTTTTACTAATCTTTTTATTTTGGTCTCTTTTTCTAACAGATTTGTTTAAAATTTAACGGGAAAAAAATGTTAGCAATTTTCATGACGCTTATAGCTTAAGTAAAAACAGAATATATAAAATAAACATTAAAACAAATGCCGTATGTAGTTGGCGAAAAGAAGCAGTTGCAATTATGGGATTTTTCACAACATATAAGTTGATGAAAATTCAATTTTTTTCCTCTTTTCCTTAACCTTATGTGGAATAAAAATTACTGATCGTGCACCAGATTGTCATTAACTATAATGGTAATCATTCAGCAAATGACTAAAATAAGACGTTTGTAAAATATTAGAGACCAAATTTGCACGTTTAGAGTTGACGACAGAAAGTGGACGAAAAGCGAAGGTAACATTAAGAAAGTTGCCCTCATGGAATTAAATACTGAGTTATATCGTGACATACTGTACGGTATACTGTTTATTAATATATAATATAAATATTTATATATTGTACTATTTTTTCACTTAAAATATTATTATATATTACAGTATTTTATAGTATTTTGCATACTAGTTCCTTTTTATATATATGTTTGTAAAAGAAAAAAATTGTGAGATATTACAAATATCGTAAGATATGTACCGTGATATTATATTTTTCATGGATATGTATAAGTTATATATTTTTTTATCATTTTATATCAAAATATCATACATAAATATGTAAAATAGTAAAATATAATTAATACACATACTTTAACATAAATATTTATATTTATTTTTTTGTTACATTTTCTTTTGCTTTGTTTTGTTTTTTTTTTTCGGTAGTTTTCTAACTCACATTTTAACATATAAACAATACTCATATTATTAAAGTATTATTTCTTTTTTTCTCTTGTGCTAATAAATTAGTTTTTTGGCTGAGAAATATGTATTTTATTCTATATATAATATCTTTTATGTTTTTTGTATAAAAATATATTATTTTATATATGTTTTATTTATATTTGACAAATTATGATGAGAAAAATTAGAATATATACAAAATTGTGCAAAAAATTTATTTGATTTATTTCATCTTAAAATAATATTTTAACATTTACTTTTTTGTGAAAACAGTAGTGGTATACGTTGTTGTATATCTTAAAAATATGAGGTGCGATATATCTAGTAGTTATGGTATTTAACACCTTAGGTGCTCTACATAAGTGTTGTGGTTTTAAATCTTATACCGTACCAATTGATATTGTATGATACTAGCCATCTCAGTTAGAAAATGATACAAGATGCGAAAAATGGTATAAGATAGAGAAAATGCACCCTTTTTTATTTTTATTTATGGTTTTAATTATTTTTAAGTAAAATATATAATTATTATGTTTAATTGAATGCTTGTAAAATATATAATTATTATATTTAAAATAATTTTATATTTTTAATTCTTCTATACCCTTAAAGTTATATTTTTATTTTATAAATTTATATTTTGGTTTAAAAAATCTAGATACATGTCATATGTACTTTAAATTCACACATTTTCAATAATTGCAATGTTATATATATATATATATATATAGCCAGTACATCCAAGATATGACAATACAATATCAGTATTAAATAGTACCACTAAGAAAACGGTATGACATCTGACACAAGATTTAAAACTTTGATAAGTGTCCTCCAGAAAATGTGACGCTTTTTGAATGGTTTTGTTCCCCGAAGTTAATGACACCGATGCCCATGCGTGTCATCACTTGGATAGTCTCTTCTGTTTTATGGATATAGTGGTTTGATCATAAGATTATTGATGTCATGGAAATTTCACAAGAATGGTGACCTGTTTGGAGATGAATTCTAAGTTTAGGGACCAAAAGGTAATGTGGCCAAAAGGGAGCAACCCACCGAAAGTTATAGATATGAGCATTAATTTCTATCCGAGTCCTAAAACTTACTACTTTTCTTATAAAGTCCAATAAATGCATTTATAGCCCGTAATTTATTATCACAACCTCGTCTTGTTTCTAACACTTGTTTTATCTTTAAAGTTTATTGTTTTCCATTTATGTAAATTTTTCTAAATCGGTTTAATTTTTTTTTTCAAATTTGTATCTAATATGTACTTACATATGCCTTTAATTTTTGTAAATCTATCATCATATGTATATTATATATCCCCTAGGGTATTTGATAAATGCTTATAAAATCTTTATAGGAGTTTTCCAGTGCGAGTTTGGAGGTTTTTGAAGTTATGCTACTAATAAAGTACTGCTTGATAAAAAATTATTAAGGATGTTTAACATCAATTCCGTTTGTTGCATAAAAAGTTTAGGACTCGAGTAGAAGAGTTTTTCAATGTTCAAGACTTAAGACTAACAAGGGGTAAATTGCACCTGCTAACCCCAACCTTTAATTATTGTTTCACTTCTAACTCTAACCTTCACTTTGCTCGTACCGTATCCCTAACCTCAATAAAATGTTTCATTTTGGCCCCCTTTTGGACAGAAATAGTTATCTTATACGAAAAAAGTCACGTCAGCAGATTATTGTGGTGAAAAATGCTTCTTTTAACCCCTGTAAAAATCCTTTTTGCCAAAAAAGCCTTACAGTTTTTAAATCTAACAAAAAACCTTAGCCAACCCTCTCCTCCATCTCCAGCATCCCCATCTAGGCGGCCTTCCGCTCTGGCAAACCCCTTCCTACCTATCTTCCCTCTCCGGCCTCTTCTCCACGACGAGTGTGGCTAATCTAGATGAAATTGGAGACAAAGGACGGGGAGTGAGAAGGAGGCTAAGGGGAGGGAAGAGAGAGTGAAGGCGGCGGGGAAAGGGAGGCCGAGAGGGAGGGACTAGCGAGTAACGACAGTGAGAGGGAAAGAGACTAATAAGGTTGGTTGGTAAGAGGAAAAAGGATTGGGGCTAGGGACGGAGGACGAGGGATGCCCGGAGAGGGTCGCGATGGAATCGAAATCGGTCTTGAACAGCAACACACGGCCCTCTTGCACTCACCGTTGAATCGTCGTCGTCTACTCTTCACTGAATCGCCTTCACCCACTGAAGCCGAATCAGAGAAAGCCGAATCACAAGCAATGATGGAAGAGAAGAAGCGGAGATGGGTGAGTGACGGACGAGGGTGCCCAGAAAGGGTTGTGATGGAATCGAAATCAGTCTTGAACAGCAACACACGGCCCTTTTGTACTCACCGTTGAATCGTCGTCGTCTACTCTCCACTGAATCGCCCTCACCCACTGACGCCGAATCAGAGGAAGCCGAATCACAAGCAAGGATGGAAGAGAGGAAACGGAGATGGGTGAGCGACGGACGGGGGTGCCCGAAGAGGATCACGATGGAATCGAAATCGGTCTTGAGCAGCAACACATGGCCCTCTTGCACTCACCGTTGAATCGTTGTCGTCTATTCTCCACTGAATCGCCCTCACCCACTGACGCCGAATCAGAGGAAGCCGAATCACAAGCAAGGATGGAAGAGAGGAAGCGGAGATGGGTGAGCGATAGACGGCAGAAACGGAAGCCAAATCAAGAGGAAGTTGAATCGCAGGCCGGAGATGGGAGGACAGAGAGGAAAGGGAGGTCGGAGATGGCGCTGTTGGAGAGGGAAGAGAGGTAGGAAGGGGTTTGCCGGAGCGGGAGGCCACCGAGATGAGGATGCCGGAAATGGAAGAGAGGTAGGAGAGAGTTGGCTAAGGTTTTTTGTTAGATTTAAAAACTGTAAGGCTTTTTTAGCAAAAAGGATTTTTACAGGGGTTAAAAGAAGCATTTTCCACCACAATAATCTGCTGACGTGGCTTTTTCCATCTAAGATAACTATTTCTGTCCAAAAAGGGGCCAAAATGAAACGTTTTATTGAGGTTAGGGATACGGTACGAGCAAAGTGAATGTTAGGGTTAGAAGTGAAACAATAATTAAAGGTTGGGGTTAACGGGTGCAATTTACCTGACTAACAAAGGAACAGATGTATGATTCCACTGGAGAAGGTACAACAAATTTAGGAATCAAAATGGGTAAGCTAATGACACCCTTTTTTAAGTAGTCTGAATCATTAATAGTAAAAGATTTGAAGTTGTAAAAAGAGAGGTAACAACGGGATCTAGTCATAAGAGACAATCACACTCCGTTTAAGTTTTCAAATTTCACATAAAAGCTTGAATATGTTTAATATTCTTTCTATTTAATATTTATTAGGCCATTTGATTTGACACAAAGATTAAGAAAGTGAAAAAAATTTATGTATTATTTCTACTTTTGTCCTTGACTTTTTACACAAAAATTGAGAAAATTAGGAAAGTGAATATTAAAATAATTGTTTAAAAGGTAATATGATAAAGTAATTTATTAAATATGAAAATGTTGCAAAGATTTGAAATTTGTTAAAATTCCTTAAAGTGCAACCCATATGCTACTTTGGTTTTTAGATTACTATTATTATTATTTTATGTATGTATTGATTTACTATAATAAAGGTGTAGTGAGTTTTTACCATAAAGAATATAATTAGATGTTTTAGTTTGGAAAGGATGTATGCTATTACAGTAAAATCCATAATAAGTGAAACTAATGTATCAGATTCCTATTTGATTAGTATTCCTGGTTTATTGTATTTATATGAGCAAGTGTCTCCCATCAGAGATGGACATGAAAGTAAATAGTCTTAGATCTGAAAACTCTCCCAACTATTTCTTTATTTTCTATGGCTCAAAATTTTAAAGTTTACTTGATCAATTATAGCCGGATGTAAGTTTCATCAATTTTTTGCTGCACTATTGTAATATTTCTTACAAGACTGTCTAAAAAAATATATATTATAATAATTTTGGGATAGAGTAAATAATAACCTTCAACAAAAGTAAGAGGTGAGCTGTATGGCGCGGTGAGTCTTGCTTGTTCACAAGCTCAAGCACATTGGAATTAGGATACCTCTAATTGGAATCTTTTTACTCGCCCTAAAGTAAGGAAAACAATCACAAAGGGTCAAGATTCCTTGTCAGTTTTCTACTCTTCTCTCAACAGCTAGCTAGCTCACAGGCCTTTTCGTTTGCTTTTGCTAGTTGACAAAGCCAGACCTAGTTATCCCAAATCCCAATTCCTACCTGGGATTCTTAATAGGGAAATTTTCAAAAGAAAGTTTCTTTAGGTTTAGTGAACACTTCATTCACCCCCTCTTATTTAGAAATTCTCTACTTTACCTCATGAGATTTAATAAATTCTTCCCTTACCCCCTTTCATAATAGTAAGAATTAAATTACTTTTTATTTATCTTCTTAGATAGGTTGAATTGGCCATAATGCCTCTAAAAGATAATAACACTTTGTTAAATTAACCAAAAATTTGTACAAAATTATATATGATAAAAATTATTTTTTTATTAATAATAATAATAATAATAATAACAACAACAACAACAATAATAAAATAAACCAATTCAACAAAAAAAATAATAATAGAAAAAAAATTCTAAGATTTCAATAAAAAATGAGTTATGAAATAAAAGAAATTGGTCTGCTAATGTTAGTGTCTGACTTTCTATCATCTTAATAGACACATCACATCTATCTTTTTATATTTTATAAATAATTTTTCATTAAAATCTTAGAAATTTTTTCTTTATTCTTGTTCTTTATTGAATTGGTTTAGATGATGATGATGATGATTATTATTATTATTATTATGATTGCTGCTACTATTGCTATTGCTGCTCCTGTTGTGCTCTTAATAGATAATTTTTTTCTTACTTAATGTAACAACTATTTTGTTAGACACTTTTAGTTATTAAAAAATATATTTAATTGTTGATTTGTCTCACATATTTCATATTCAATTACATGCTGTAATTAGCTATTATATTTCAAATACTCAATCCGTCCCAAAATTTTTACTTTATTTGACTTTTTTTAGTATTTTGACTTAAATTTATTCATATTATTATTTGTTAGAAAAAAATATAGAAACTACATATATTGATTTATTATTCATATATAAAATTTTTTCATTTATATATTAAAATTTTGAAAATAAAAAATTATAGATTAATTAGTAAAAATAAATGAAGGAAAATTTTTAAGATGAAGAGAGTACTACAATTGAGACACAATTCTAAAAGAGTGATGTTCTTTATATTAAGTTTGACTAGCAAAATTTTATTGATAATAAAAAAAAATAATTTGTCACATGATTTTGTACAAAATTTTGGTTAATTTAGAAAAGTTTTATTGTCTCCTAAGGGTATTATGATCAATTCAGCTTGTCTAAAGAGACAAGAAAAGAGCATTTTGGGCCTCAACGTCAGGGTAAGTGATGGATCCATTAAACTACATGAGGTAAAGTGGATATTTTTCAAATAGGGAGAGGTACATGAAGTGTTCACTAAACCTCTAGGAGCTTTCTGAAAATTTCCCTTCTTAATAAATCCACTTTAAGTCTTAACTGCTAGAAAAGTTCCACTACTAAAATTTTAATTATTTAATTCGCCACAGATAATTTTAATTATAAAAATTGTTATTTATCATATGCATACACTTCATGTAAAATAAAATCCAGTATAAATCTTTTCTCTTGACTGGTCACTGGAAACTTCAGATTGATCGTTCCTGGCTAATCACATTACGTTGAAGAATACAAATGTTTGTTGGTTTGCAATTTGTTCCAATAAATTGTCCAAGATTGATCGAATTAGTAAATATACCACCAAACCCTCTTCAATTTTGCATTTATGGAGAAAGAAAGATTTCTTTTTGCTACGATGAGCGTTGAATTGAATTGAAACCATGTTTTTTTTTTGGAATTTAACCGCACAAAAAAAATTAAAGCAACTTTTTTATCACAACAAATTTTCTCAGCGTCCAGACGACGAAAAAAGAATTGCAAAACAGAGTGCGTCAAAATTTACAAATGGAGCGACGATTTTTTCTGTTCAAATTTTCAACATGACAAATCTCATCTCCTTCCTCAATTCATTCCATCATCGCCTTCTTCCATCTCGCGAATATATGAGAATCTTGCACGTTACAACAACAGAACGAACGGCAGCGAAAAAGAAAAAATCGAAGAGAAAGATTCAGGGCATTGTGGATTTACGAGGAAGAAGAACCTGAGACCCTTGGCGAAGTGACCGGGAAAAGCGGGAGAAGTCGGGGCTCCGAATCTCGGGGCGTGGTCGTCGGGGACGGATGCAAGTAAAAGCCCTTTTCTTTTATGGCTTTTTCTTCGGCTTCGGCGTCAGATTTGGCAGAATTATCACCGGCGCCGGTGAAGGTATGGTCGTTGAAATTGGCGACCCCGGAATGGCCAAACGGATCGGGCAGCAAGGGCGTCACCGGGCTGAGGACCAGCGACGGGAAGTTGAGAAAGCTGGGGGAGACGATCTCGGGTTTACGGGGGAAGAACCCGGTGTTGGGATGGGCGAAGAACGGGTTAAGCGGGCCGATCTGGAAGTTTTTGAAGGAGCTCCGTCGCTCGTAAAGCCTGAACCCGGACTGCTGGCGGGCCTTGGGGATGGATTTGATGGGCGGGATGTGGGTTTTGGGGCTCGGGTCGGATTGTGCGGGGGCTGAGGAGGCGAGCTTGACGGCCTCGGAGGATCCGGTGAGAAGCTGGACGACTTGTTTGAAGGAGGAGGAGTCCGCCTGGACGAAAGTGGTCGGGTACGGGTTGACGGATTCGGATCTGGAAATGGGGACGGGTGGTGGCGTGTGTGGGGAGCTGAGAGGGGTGTGGGTCTTGGGGGAGGGGAGCTGGTCTGGGTTTTCTTGGTGTTTTGGGGAAGATTCCATTACCAGTTTTCTTTGTGAAAGACTTGAGGAAGAAGAAGAGGGAGACGAGGAGAGTGAGAAGTGAGCAGTGAGAAGTGGACGAGCTCGGTCAAAACAAGAGTGAGGGGAGTTTATAGTTTCTTTCCCTTGGTTTGGTTTTAGAAGCAATGTTTTGGTTGGGGCATTGAAAAGGAGGTCTCTTACCCCTACTGCCTTCTTAGTCCTTACACTGGTCTGCTCATGGGGCACCAATCCTGACTTTTGAGGTAACTTATGCTACAAAAAAGAATAGTATAAATCTAAGCAGTTGCGCTGGATGTAGGTGGATCATGTAATAAATTATCTTAAGCTCCTATATTACTCCTATATGATTACAAATATTAAACATAAAGAAGAAACAATGATGTGCCACTCCATTGGCATACGACTCGAAATCTTAGCGAAATACTCTAGCCACTCCACGACAAGTTAACTCAGTTTTTTAGTGAAACTGAATCAACTTAAATTGAGTAAATTACATAAATAGTTCTTAACTTTTAACCATTATTTTATTTTAATTTTTAATTTATTGAATATTCTGTTTTGATTCTAAATTTATTAAAATTGTTTCATTTTGATCCCTCACCACATGAAATTCATTAACTCCAAATAATTATTTGATAAAAAATTTTAAAATTTTAATTTAAATATTCCATAACTGTCATCCTCTAAATTTAAATAGTTTAATTTTTTTTACAATAAATAGATAATTTAAATTAGTAATTTTTTCTTTCAGAATAAAATAAGTTCAATTTACAAAGAGGAAAAAAAAAGGTGATTTGAATTTTTCATTAATTGTAAAAAACTTATTATATAGATTAAATTTATTGTAAAATAGTTACCAAATAGTTTAAATTATGATCTAAAAAGTTGTTATCAGACAAATACATTGAGTTAACAAATTTCATCAAATTGGGACTAAAATAAAATATTTTCAATGAATTTAGGACTAAAATGACACATTTTAATAGGTTTAAGACTAAAACAGAACATTCAATATGTTAGGGATTAAAAGGAAACAATGACTAAAGGTTAAGGACCATTCATGATTACTCAACTTAAAATAGTGATAGTTTTAGAAAAATTCTACCTAACCCAAGAAAAAATGACTAAATAGGACTAGGGTAATGTGTTTAGTTTTTTTATGCTCGGATTCTCAGGTTTTTCAATTCCTATCATATAAATATAACAATTAACAACTTTGAAATCCTATAAAATTACATTCATAATCAATTTAAGAAATACTTAATATAATACACAGCTTAATCTACATTTAAATGTACATGTTTTTAGTATATAAACAGTTTAATAATGTCATAGTTTTTAATCTACATGTTTAAATGTACATGTTCATACATAAACATATAAGCAATATAGTAATATACACATTTAAATGATATATGAGCGACTTAATAATATTATATTTTTTATTATATATTTATACATATATCTTATGTTTGATTCCATCACAGGTTAATTTCACATATAACTGAAACTAACCTAAAAGTCAATGATTCTCTCATATATAGAACCAAACTGCCAAACATAATCATTTTTCACCTTATCTAACCCCAACTCAACTTATTAGATGCTGTGAGGCTGATTTTGGATTTACTTAACCCATATTTACCCCAGTTTTCTAGTAGACAAAATTCTTTAACCATAACCTCAATTCTCATATTTGTTTCATTATATCACCCAAAATTTTGTAGAATCGTAGCCACCGGAACTTAGCACATGTTTTTTCCCTTTTTTTTTTTGGGCGAGAAGACACTATTGTATTTATACTTGACGTTTTACACAATTCAGTTTTTCGTTTCAATCGACCAGCAAAATGTGAGCCTTCATGGTCCCATTCTATTACGAGTGCAATTTACATCCTCATTTCTACATTTCCTGATGTTGAAAAACGATGGCGTCATCGTTCCTAACTCACTGCCCAGGTCATGAACACATGATAATAATTTGATCACGAGCCCTACAATCTTAAAACATTCAGTTGGACGACACCTTTCATATCATTACTTAATCGAGTAAATTACATAAATGGTCCCTAACTTTTGGTCATTGTTTATTTTAGTCTCTAACCTATTGAATATTCTATTTTAGTCCTAAACCTATTAAAATTATTTCATTTTTGTTCCTTACTGGATAAAATTTATTAACTCAGAATAATTGTTTGACAGAAGATTTTGAAATCAAAATTTAAATATTCGGCAACTGTCTTCCAATAAATTTAAACAGTTTAATATTTTTTTATAGTAAATAGATAATTTAAATTAATATTTTTTATTTATGAATGAAATAAATTCAATTTATAGAGAGAGAAAAAAAGGTGATTTAAAATTTTCATTAACTGTAAAAAAATTACTAGATAGTTTAAATTATGATATAAAAAATTGTTATCAGAAAAATACTTTGAGTTAACAAAATTCATCAAATTGAGACTAAAATAAAATGTTTTCAACAGATTTAGGACTAAAACAAAACATTTTAATAGGTTTAGGACCAAAACAAAACATTTAACAGGTTAGGGACTAAAAGGAAACAATGACTAAAGGTTAGGAATCATTCATGAAATTTACTCTTACTTGACAATTATATTTGACAATTATATTTTTAGGTCTAAAATGAAATTATTTATTGGTTTTGGGATGTATAATTATATGTGATGATTTTATTTAATAAATTTGAATATATTTAAATATAATTCTCTTAAGTAATTATATTTTATACGGAAAACATATTTGTACTTATTATTAAAATTAGAATCATTTTATGATTATTGTAAAAAATTCAAAAAATTATAATAATAACAAATTGCTTAAACTTTAGATGTTAATTTGTTTCTAACAATCAATTAACCAGTTGTTGAGTACCTATGAACGATATAAAGACGTATTTGACTTTAGGAAAAAAAAATTAAGCACATATTTTAAGCGAAAAAAGCCTTTCTCCAAAGATAAAAAGCAAAGAATTCCTCTCCTAGAAAAAGAGAAAAAAAAAAAATAAAGTATCTCATACAAAATCCAATGACCAATCACGTGCCAAACATTTTGCTAAATGCTCTAGGAATCTATGTTGTTTTTCTTATTGTGCACTTTAGGCCCTAATGCTAGCTACTATTTTTTTTTTTAAATAATGGTATGGTAAATTAGGTGGTTGGATTAACTCATGATGAGTTGCAAAGTTAAAGGATCAACATAGACAAAGTTTAAGTTAAGGGATTAGCTCGTACAAGTTTACCACATTAAAGGGGCCCCTAAAGAAATTTGATGACCCATAACCATACTGGCATTAGGGGCGATTCCCATCATTTAGCAAGTTTGGTAAACTAGGTAACAACAACCAGCCCCATAACTATTGATGCATGTAAATTAGGTTATTCAAAATGTGTTTTTTGCCGTTCACTCAGATTGACAGGACCCATGTCTAAGAAGGCATAGATCAAGTTTGATCAAAATCCATATAGTCGTGGGAGATTCGTGGACCCTGTGGCATTAGTAAGTGGTCGACTGAGACTGTTGGTACCCTTATTTGATTTGAGTTGAAGGGTCAAGGAGAAAGGGTTAATAATATAAGCTACAAATCAGACATGACTTAAAAAGAGATTGTGTAGGTGTTTATATTTTTTTGGGTACCTTCACCTCAGTAAGCTAGTTTTTGGAAATGACTGCTACTCAAAATGTATGTAAGTTAACTTTTATTCAAAGATTTGATCTCAAATTTTCTATCAATTTGGTATCAGGGCTGAGTTCAAGCCTTATTCGGAGAGAGATTTGAGAACAAACTTCTCTAAAATATGGAGGGAATAATAGGTCCCGAATTTGGAAAGATGAGCTCTAACTTTGAAGAGACAATACCTTTATCATTGCGCCGGTCACATGACTATATGAGGGGGCACCTAGGGTAATTGGGATTTGGGAGACTTGAGAAAAAGTACATATGTGACGCAATCCGCTAATTAAAGATTCCAAACTTACAATTATTAAAAAAATAAAAAAGCAAGAGAGAGGTAGAAAGTGATAATTCTCCCACCAAACCAGGTGTATGATTAAGATTTGTCAATGTCTTAGGCTGATGGGGCATATTTTGATCATGACGTTAGACTCGAAACCCATGACTTTTGACAAAATTACAAAACTGCCTTATATTTTGGTCTAACTTACACTTTACCCCCTCTATTTTCAAAAACCTATACTTTACCCCTTATTTGCTTTACAGTATTCGATAATAACTTCTGAAAACCTAATTCAAAATATCTAATAATAATATTTTAGTAATTTCAAGATTTTTTATATTTTTTTCACAGCCAACTGACTTTTAAAAAATATTGATATGTATTTATAGGGAAAAAATACATTTACAGAAAGAAAAAAAATGATAATTTAAAATATCTATCTACTATAAAAAAATGTTTGAGAGATTGAAATTACTAGAAAATGACTATGATATGGTTTAAATATAGTTTCAAAAGTTATTATCAGATAGTATAAAAAATATAGGGGGCAAAGTGTATGTTTCTAAAAATAGAGGGGACAAACTGTAAGTTAGGACATACCTAAAATATGTAATTGTAACTTTCCCATAACCTTTTTATTCTTCCTTTTTTCTCTCCCTTATATAAGAGTACAAAACATAGATAATATTACAAAAACTAAAAAAAAAAAGAAATCCAAAAGCAACGGGTCACAGATACAATGGGCACGTCTATGCCATTTGATGTGTAGGCTACCAGTGGAACCCACAACATCAAATGGCACGGGCACATCCGTCGCATTTGTAATCCGTCACGCTGTAAAAGTCTTAAAAAAATTATTACGCGAGCAACTAAATCAAATCAAGTTGCACCTTATAGTTTTCGGTTGTTAATATAGATAGTTGCTGCATGCGGATATACAGACAAAAGACCTAAGTTTGAGTGGTACCATACTTTTAAAATAATTGACATCTAGAAATTGTTAAATTACAGTCCAAATTTTTTAAAATTTCATACAGCAAACACATGACCTATGTAATTTTCTTATAATATCTTTTAAGAGTTAATTGATTTTAACTTAAATCACCTTAATCTAAAATAATTTTTTTTATTTTTACAACTTTTTTATATAAAAATAATTTCGTTTGAAAATCAATATTATGTACATGTAATAATACAATTGAAAGTAAATTTTCATATTTTTATTACATTTTTATGAATTTTTTATGCCAAAAACTAGAAAAAATCATAAAAATTAAGTAAGATTATAAAAATTATATTTTTAATAAATTACTACACTTATATAATATTAAATTTTAGAAAAAATTAATTTCAGATAAAAATATAAAAATAAAAATAAATTATTTCCAATTAAATTGACTTAAATTAACGAATTGGCACTACTTTTGTACTGCTTCAAAGTGTGACCATATATGGTTGTCTTTGGCTTGTTTATTGCAATTGGAAGATTTGACTAAATTGGTCCGCAGGGCGGCTAATGTCTCTGGGAGAATTAATTATCATTCCTGCCAACGTGATGCCTCTTAGATTCCTACACCTTTACGCTTGCTCTCCGAGTTTTGGCAACGACACTGGCTCACAAGTTGTTGACTTGAGCGCCAGCAGTAGTCTTGGACGAAACAGCTCCAACAAACGATCATTTATATTTTCTTAAATTTTAAAAATTGTTTATCATTTAATTAATTTTTCTCTGTTATGATTATTTTCTTGATAATTTATTCCCTGTTATTTACGTAGTTTATTTTATTTCTCAAAAACATTTTTTTACCGGCCATAAGTATTTTTTTTTAATAATCAGAACAGAGAGGTTGTAAGTTGATTTGTCTAAGTTGGCTGGATATTTACTTCTATCTATTAGCACGATACCTTTTCCTTCCACCAGTTATGAAAACTTTGACATCGTTCTTGAGGTTACTTTTTTGCACAAACACTAGGCCAGCAAACATCATATTATGTGTAGACTTTTTTTTTTGGAGGAGATCTTCACTCGAGCACTTTAATGCACGTTGACAAGATTAGTGATTTTTACGACTTTAACTTTGGGTAGGGATATTCCTGTGTAAAAAAAAATTTCTAACGAAAAGTTGTTTTACTAGCAAAATTAACTGCCTGCATGTCACTTGCAATCTTTCCATGAAACTATTTTTAATTTTTTTATAAAATATGTTTAATTTCAATTAAAAGTAAGTTAAACGGTATCTTATAAGCTAATAATAACATAAGACTCTAATAAATAATAAGAACATAAAATTGGCTACTAAAATATAACTATTTGTTCCTGCAACATTGAAAAAGAAAGAGAATCGAATCAAGCTGAACCTTTAATGTAAACAAAAATCAATCTAAAATAGATAACTCACAAGTAACTAGAATAAGGCATAGATAGAGAAGAACCAAATAGTCAAAATTAACAATAGACAATCTGACCAAATAAAAAATAGATCAACCCTTAATAATAGATCAACCACCATAAAATTTTAATACAATTAATGTATAAAAAAAACCTAACACAATCACCAGATACATTATTCAAGAGTGCCCCATCATCAAAGTCAACCGTTTATCACCCTACGGCCTCCGCTTGACCTACTAAAATTGAAAACAGATCATCCAGATCTATCGGTTGTAGAGCGTCGAAAGAAATAGATAATATGCCTACTAGCGGTGATAAACGAGTTTTGTACAGGAAAAAGAGGAAGAAGAAATGGTGAAAAAAGAGATGAGAGTTGTTGATTGGGTGGAATAAAGATGATAAATCAACTTGTTAGACTTGGATTGAAGTCCGAACCTGTCAACAACATGAATAAGAGAGGAGGAAAGCAATATAGAGAAAACAAGTGGAAAGCGACAACTAGGGTGAAAAGTATTTGTTTAAACTTAAGTTAGATTAATTTGAAACTAATACTATATAGAAGTAATAATTTATTTAATAACATTTCTATAATATAATTAAATTTTTTATTTATTAAAAAAAAATTAATAAACAATGATCACATTATAAAATACTATTCAAAAGATTATTAAACTTATATAATATAAAATTCAAATGACATATTGATTCTGGATTAAAACCTGGAGCATCTAAGAGGAAGGCAGTGCAGAGAAGATAGCTGGGGAGCAACGGCTAGTGGTTTTGGAACTCCCCTAAGAAAACAATTTACCATTTCTAAATGGTAAAAATCTTGAAAAAAAAAAAACCACTTCTAACTCGACTCAAATCAATCACTTATGTTTTTTGCAACTCAAATAAATCATCAATGTTATGTAAATGTACCAAATAAGCCATCCACCATTAAGTTGTGATGATGTGGCAGTAGGTGGGTCTAATATGCTAAATGGCAGATGAGGTTGCAATACTAAATGGAAGATAACATGACAACAACAAAGAAACAGATGCCTGTTCCACTCAAGTACTGTGGTGATTTTTGTCACTTGATCCCTTCCATACCCACTGTCATCCCCTACCTTATAGCTCCCCCGCCCTCTTTGTGCCATCAGCCTGCATTCGATAGCCCTAAGGGTATTTCTGCCACCTAGCCGCCCAGTTCTGTGCCCGCATTGCTGGATAGTGCCGACATCCATCTTCATAACCTTCGAAATTGGAGATTGATTGTGGGATCGGCTACCTGGATCTAGGTTTGGTTGCATAGCCAATAGCAGAGTAGTGTCGTTGATGCTAATTTGCTGGATCATGAAGGCAGTCTTAGCAGAGAGAGGATGACTTATATGTGGGTCGGCAAGAGGATGACGTATGGGTGCGTCAAAGAGAGTACAGCATATGAATGGGTCGGAGATGATGGTGTGTGGGTGGGTTGGAAAGAGGACAGTGTGTCGATTAGGTTGGAGATATGACAATGCGTGTAGGTTTGGTTAGAGAGAGGACTGTTGACGGCATGTTGGTGGGTCAAAAAGAGGGTCTTCAAATGCATAACATTGTCATGCCATAGTTTATTTAGTATTGTCACCTCATCGACCATTTAGCATATTAGACCCACTTGCTGTAACATCATCATAACTTAATAATGAATGGTTTATTTGACACATTTGCATAACGATAAGGGTTAATTTGAGTCTCAAAAAACATAAGTAGCCGATTGGGGCCAAGTTAAAAGATAAATGATTTTTTCATGATTTTTGCCATTTTTAAATCTATTATTCAAGATTTTGATCGATATTATAATTATAAAGGAGAAGGATTATTATAAAAGTTTTTCTTTTTGAACCAGTTTTTGAAATATAAAGTAACACACAATAAAAATGCATAGAACTGTAACATACACTAATTGCTATAAAGTTTGACAGATGATCAATGTATATATTTTGAATGTTATAACGAGAGCTTTTTCATAGGTTTACGCTCAAGTTTGCATATTGTTGATCTTTTATAATCTTAACAAATGTCTTAACACACTTATTATGCTTGAATTCCCAACCTCTAACCTTGAGGCGTCATAAAAAAATTAAGGAATAAAAAACCCAATTATTGGGTTCTTCATTATTAATCTTAAATAGGTTTGGTGATGAAAAAAAAATGAGAGAGAGAATTGGCTTATTCTTCATCTACTTTTTTCCTTATAAATGTTTGCATTGAACCTAGCCCAAAAACTTGAAAAACTCCCTCTAAATCTCACTATATATGTAACAGATTCAGAAGCAAAGAAAATGGAAAAAAGAAATTCTAAACGAAAACAAAGAAAATGAAAAAAAAAAACAAATAAAGAAAAGGGGAAAAAGGAAAATTAAGCAACAACGTCAGCATTGAGAAGTCGGATATTGGGTTTGTGTTTTGTGTTATGTCTGTGGTGCTCCTTTCCCGAAACGGACAGCCATTTATGAATGCCAAAAAAAATTGGCACGTTTCCAACAACTATACTTTATGAAAACCACTTATATCCAAGATCAACAGGAACAACTTTTGTTATTAATATTAAAGTTTTAGATATTTCATTATTGGTAGAGATAAAACCATCAAAAGCTAAATAATTTAAAAACTATTCTTAAATAGTCTTTTCAAAACTCTAACACTAATGGCAATCGGACCCATCATCATCAAAGGATTGAGACGTTCTTTTTCTCTTTTTAGGCATATATAAGGAAAAGCCGTCGGAAAATATCCAAGATCAACCTTGTTATGCATGAATTTTTGTTTCACCATTTCACTTCTACATAAACAAACATGGGAGGATGGGAGATGAACTGAAAGATGTGAAGAACAATCATCTGTTTGGGCGAGGAATATGATAGTTAGATTCATATATAAAAATAAGCCTCCACCCCTTTGCATCTGTAACTTTTTTCACTCCGACACTGTGCCTTTAAACCAAAACTTGGATTGATTTATCCCTCAAACTATGGAAAATGCATGACATAGTTTCCCCCTTTAGCTAAGACACCATGCTCTTATGACTAAGGATCGAGTCAGTCAGTTAAGGGACCAAATGTCCAAATTTTCAAAATTCAAGGATTGATTTGATCTAATTCGTAGTTTAGAGTGGAAAATGACAAAGTTAACATAGTTCAAACATATGAAAGGGGATCAAGTCCACAAAAGTATATGAAAAACTAAATTATAATACTTCAATGGTGATTGATAAATCAAACCATTTTGGTGTATTCATTTTTATAAAATTAAAATTCTTTGTTGGTTCAAAGTTAGTTGGAGATGAAATGTGAAAAGAAAATGCAAGTGTGACCATTTTACAAGATGTGTCCGTCATCCTAGGATATGGTCACATAGACAAGGGTATAACTGTTAAGAGGGAGGGAAAGACTGCTGCCGCCCCTAAATTTTTTTAAATTTATTACTAGGGTTGATTAATCTAATATAAAATTATAACAATATTAAAATTTAGGTACTTGTTTGTAAACTTTGAATTTGATAATGAGTAAGTGTATATTTTAGCCTTTTGTACAAAACAAAGAAAAACTTACAGAAACACCTCTGAGGTTTGGCCTAACCTACATTTACTCTCTCTATTTTAGGTAACCTACACTTTGCCCTCATAGTAACTCCACATGTTATGCTAGTGGGGTCAAATACTTTCATTACTAAATAAGGTTTGCAAATCATGCAAATCAACAACAAAGTTCATCTCATGCCACCTCCAATCTAATTTTTCCTAAATATATAATACATTTCTAATAAATTTTTTGGTTCTGAATAATTTGTATATGTAGAAATTTACTAATAATTTCTAAAAATTTATAATATATTTTTATTTTTATAAATTAAGTCTATGTTTGTGAATAATATTAATATTTACTTTCTAACAACTTATTCAACTTTAAAATTAGTTCAAATAATGAGGAAAATCTCCTTATTAATATTGAATTTATAGAACATATTTATTTTTAGCATGCCTAATGATTACTATTAATATTGAATTTATAGGACATAGGAGAATATTTTTTAACCCATTGCACTCTTCATTATATTTATATTGAATGAACATAATAAAAAAATTATATTAAACTAACAGTTAGATTTAAAAATCTATTTATATATATGGACATGTTTGTCAACTTTTAGAATAATAAAAAAATCTATAGCATTTTAATCTAAAAAGTGCACATTTCTTCTTAAGTTTGAATAGTGTTATATAAGTAAGAAGTTACTCTCTTCGTCCTAAATTGTATGGGCTACTTTTTATTTTGAGATATCCCAAAATAATGAATTATTTTCTTAAAAAACAATAAATAGTTTTTTGATTTCTAATATTATCATCAAAAGGTTGATGTTTGATGTTTGATTTTTAATTATTTTGATTTTGATTTTGATAGTTTTGAGTATGTGGTTTTGAAGGAGCGTCATATCAAATTTTGAGTTATAAATTTTTTCATTGAATTTAATTACTATAAAATTTCAAATTTCATAAATTTATTATAACATTATTTTATATTTTATATTTTTTATTGTAATTTTATACATGTTAACAACCCCTCTCAGCCCTTAGGTTTGGCAGAGCCCAATTTGAAATACCTTGCTGATCGCTTCATGGCAATTTTCTAATACGTCCTATGCATCAGCAGATAACAAAGCACTGAAGTCAAACCCATAAAAAGGCCAAAAAGTTGCAATTACACGCCTTTGCATTAAGGTTGACATAGACCCATTTAATTTTTTTTGTTACATGTACGACTTAAAGACTTTCCAAGCCCAAAAGTAAACCTATAACTCAATCCTCGGGCTTTATCGCTAGATCTTTTGAAAATCATAGACATTCCACTATTTTTATTTATTTTCTCATGTTGGACATTTTTTTTTGTGTTTTTGTATTTTTTTTTTTACTCAAAAGCAACCAAAAGAAGAGTTAAGAATTATCACCATACAAGGCTGCCCTTACTACGCAATGAGCAAGATGGACTATAGACCTAGGTACTACAATACAAGAACGAGACATAAACTTGTATATGAGATAAGACATATCTGAAAGGAAAGGAGCAATCATGCCATAGGTCGGGATAGTGCCAGTGATCTGCAAGAAAGCATTATGCAGTTAGTCAAAATAGTGACGTTTTTCTTATTGGAAAGTGAGGTCCGTGATTGAGCTTCATAAATAGCATAGAGTTCAGCCATGAGAGGAGATGAGACTCGATATGCTTGCCCATGAATCACCAGATTAGTTTGACCTACTCGAGAAAGGACCACAACCCCAAAACCACTATTTGTTACTGATGGACTTGATGCGGCATATACTAGAATAACTACATGATCTTGAAATTGTGGGTTTTTACCCAATTTCTTGACCAACATCCTTGGAGTGAAAGCCTCCATTCTTGCTTGATCAACCTTAATAGAGATAGCTTGGTTGATAAGATCCATTTCTTGATCTCGAAGAAACAGGACAGATGAAAGATCTGCAAATAAGCCATTGAAAATCACGTCATTCCTTGAAATCCAAATACTCCACACAGTGGTAATGGCACTAGGAAGGATAGCATTGTGTTGCCTTTAAGATGCTTGTATCTCAGTTGTCACCAAGAGCCATAATAAGACGGAATCATCAGACTTAGGTGTACGCACCATGGGTGTGTGCTTTCATACAAAAACTGATATAGGGCAATGAAGGAGAAGATGGTCCATATCTTCCTCATAGGCCAAAATGGGAACACTTTCGATCATTTGTACATCCTCGCTTGCTTAGATTTGATACTGTAGCCAATTACACAAGTCTTCCATATGAACACTTTGTATTTTTCTAAGATATTAATAGCCTCAATAAATTTGAAAATATTTGCCATCTTATTAGGATAGTTGTGTGTCTTGAACTTTGGGCATCAAGAAGAACTCATCTGAATTGCATAGCCTTTGCTTTGAATGGAATTGACCATCTAAAGATCCTTCTCATATTAATTTGCCTTAGAAAGAACCAATTTTAGCAACGAAAATGGATAAAATACATTGGACAACATTAGTTGAAAATAAAGATTGAACAAGGGAAATATCCTAATTCCCACCTCGAAGCACAAATAGCTCACTTACTTGCTAACACTGCAAAGGTAATTCAATAGAAAAAGACTCAACAAGATGAGAAGGTTTATAATTGGGCATCCAGTTATCCTTCCAAATATTGATGTTTTCTCCTGAACCAGCTTGTCATCAAACATGCAGGATGAGCAACTCTCAACTATATTGTAAGCTTTTCCACGTGTGGGTAGGATTGCACCCTGATTAGCTTCCCATAGAGAGCTTCTACCTATATATTTGGCTGAAAGAACTTGATATGCTAAAGAATCATGGTTATTAGCAATACACCAAAAGAAGTTGGCCAGCAAAATATGATGGAATAGTCTCATGTCCCTGATACCAAGACCACCTAAACTCTTGGGGAAATATAAAGTGAAGTGATTATAATAATGAATATCCTTCTTTTCAAGAAACCCATTCCACCAAAATTTAACTAAAGCCTTTGAAATTTTGTCCGAAAGAGTTACTGGAATTTTAAGCACTAACATCAAGTGTATAGGTAATGATAAAGCTATAAAGTGGATCAAAGTCAGTTGTTCTACTAGGTTAAGAAGTTGCTATTTCCATGAGGACAATTGAGATTAGATTTGATCCCACAAAAAGTCAAAGGAGCTTATTTTTTAGTAATCTAAATTCGAAGGAATGCCCAAGTACTTTAGAACTCCTATAGTATATTGGAATATGAGGATTTTTCTACAAATGCATGAAATCTGGGGAGGAATATTTTTGCTAAAGACTCATTCTGATTTCTAAAAATTAATCATCTATCCTGAGACCTTATGATATTGGCCAAAACCTTCTTTTAGAGTCCTAACAACTTCAAAAGATGGCCTAAAAAAAAGATGAACTAATCATCTTCAATGAAAAAATTATTGAAACTTGGGCCTGATCGACTAGCTTTAATCCCCGGAAGTAATCTGGCGGAATGAAGGTAGGATAAGAAAACTGAGAATGCTTTTGCAAATAAAAAAAAATAGAGAGATAAGGTGATAAAGGGTCTCCTTGGCGTATTCCAACTGATGGTGTAAACCAATCAGTAATACAACCATTGATAAGTACTGAAAAAGATACTGTATTAACTCATTGCATGATCAATGAGACTCACTTAGTTGGAAAGCCTACTTGCTCTATAACTGACACGATCCCCGTGCCCCTGCCCGGGATACCCTGTGAGCGTTTGTCTCACGGTGGATTGTAATTGGCTAGCTGGTTATGTGTGTGGATTAAATCCAATGCTACTAGTTGATTAACCTAGAAATGCAATATGTATGCACTTATGCTTTGACTTGGTTTATTAAAACCATAAAACATTTAATCATTTAGACATTTAGCCGGCTAGGTAAAATTCTATATAAATAAATACAAAAGGCCAAAGCATATCAAAATCAACCTTTGAGTGATTAACTACACATACACCGCTCGTGAAAGCATTTATACATAAGTAACTAATGCTCTCACCCAGAGAACAATCCCCTGAGTCAAGGACTCTTTATAACATAAATACTGGAGGCAAAATAAAGTACTGTATCAAAATACAAGACTTTGCTGAGATCTTTTACCCTAGCTCCCACTTTGGACTCCTGTCCCAGTGGCGAGTCTCACAAGTCCTGTGCCAAGTGCTACTAGGCTCTGCAGCCAAAGGAAGAAGCAAGTTAGTACCACAGCCTGACCAACAAACCAACTAATCACTTAAGCAAGCTAGAAACTTAAAGTTTCTCAACTACCGTACCTTTACACACAAAAAGGTACTACCGTGATAATCCTCAGCGATTATCCGGTCCTGCTACTTCAGACTCTGCATAACAAACAGGGAGTGAGAATTCAACATTCTCAGTAAGGGTCTTCGATGTACCTGCAAGAAAAATTACTAGGACTCTGGCTGCGAGCTCACACAGCATGAGGGTACTAGTCATATATATATATACTAGGCCGGTAGACCTCTCCTCAAGTAGTCCTCTGTATCAGGCCAAGTGCAATCACTTAGCAACCTGACACATATACAGGCCAAGCGCCATCACTTAGCAACCTGACATATAGGCCAAGCGCTATCACTTAGCAACCTATCATATGGCTCAAGGGCGAACCTTAGCAAGCCTCATTCAAACATAGAACCTCTCACCTAGTTGTTATGCAGGGGAATTTATGATGGGACTTGTAGACTAGGCCGCAGGGCCTCTTTGATGTAAACTAGATGAACAAGGTTTCGCCTCGTGGCCTCGTGGCTCCGGCACGGCTAGGCCGACGAGGGTTCTAAACCTCTCACCTGAGCTATTGATAGCTAATTAAGTTCAATTGCAACATTTGTTTCCTTACTTGTTGCCTAAGCAACTTACTTACCTCAAACAGTTCAAGAAAACTCATACTTCCGGTGGGACTTTCGGAAGTTTCGGAGTACCATCGGGATCCTCGGACCCTTAGGCACGTTCCGAGCCTTCCGTAGTCTCGGTCGGGTCAACGCAGCAAAAAGTCAAACCCTCCATTTTTAGGTGTTGGCGCCGCGTCGCCAAAGGCAAAAGGGATTGGCGACGCGTCGCCAACGAGCAGACGCTCTGTGAAGAAAAAATTGAATTGGCGACGCGTCGCCAATTTTCGGGCCAATTGGCGCCGCGTCGCCAATTCTGCAGAAATGCAGAATTTGGCCGATTGCTGCTACGAACTTTGGCAACCAAATACATATAGCAAACATGCATCAAAAGTTACCAAATTTCATACACATGAAGTACATGTTGCAAGGAACAAAACCAACTATCAAAGCCAAACTATGATGCATTAGAAGCATCAAACCAACCCTTCGAATTTAGCTAGTCCATCATAATTCCCAAAACGTTTCTTCATACCATACCCAAAAATTACTCAACTTTCTCAATCCATTTCAATCCAAAAGCAATCCAACAACTTAAAAACACTTTCTCCCTTACCTTAACACCAAGAACAAGCAAGAATTCGAACCCTTCCTCTTCCAAACAAGCTTCCAAAGTTCTACACAAAACCATACCAAAACAAAGCTCTAAAACATCAAAAACACATCTTTCAACCAAAACCCAAGCTTCCAATCAACCAAATAACACGAATTCAATCAAGAACATAAATCATACCTCGTTCAAAAACAGGGGATGGAGAAAAACGCCTCTCCAAGCTTCAAAAACATGGATTCAAGCTTGAAAATCACTTCTCCAAGCTTAAACACCCTTAATTGCACCTTTTGGCACCAAGATCACTTGATTCCAAGTTCAATTTGAGAGAGAAATGAGTGAGGGAAGCTTAAGAACGTGTTAATGGCAGCTTCTCCCCCTCTTTCCCTTCTTAAACCCTCACTTAGCAACCAAGATCACCAAGGTTTCAAGTTAAGTGCAATTAGGTCCCCCATCTTTGTAACTTGACAATTCTTGATTAAATTCTTGTCTATTTGTTGAGTTTGAGTTAAGGTTAAAAGTTAAGTTCTAAAAATTCATTTTAAAACACTCGGGACTCGTCCCGGCCACTCAGGGTGCAAAATTACCATTTTGCCCCTGAACTTAGTTCAGAGCTTTATTCTTGTCGGAACTTAGTGAACTTTGGCAAACTTCTTAATTCTTGCTAGGCAAACTTAAATTAAACTTCTAAACTAAATTCTAAAGTCCTTACCTCCCTCTAGAAGGGCCGTAACATTCTCCCCTCCTTCTGGAATTTGGTCCCCCAAATTCCGTTGCAACTCTGGAAAAACACCAGGATATCTTTTCAGCATATCCTGCTCTGTCTCCCAGGTAGCTTCCTCCTCACTATGGTTAGACCAAAGGATCTTAACCATCGGAATCCACTTAGTCCGCAGTTTCTTGACTTGCCTATCCAAAATCTGAACTGGTTTCTCTTCATAAGTCAAGTCCTCCTGAATGGGTATCACTGAAGGATTTACTACCTGTCCGGGCTCAACTGTGCACTTCCTGAGTAAACTGACATGAAACACGTTATGCACTTGAGAAAGGTTAGGCGGTAAAGCCAACCGATAAGCAACTTTCCCAACTTTCTCTAACACTTCATACGGTCCAATGAACCTTGGAGCTAACTTGCCCCTTTGTCCAAAACGACTAACTCCTCTCATGGGCGACACTTTCAAAAGTACTTTGTCACCAACCTCAAAACTCAATTCTCTTCTTCTTCTGTTTGCATACTTAGTCTGTCTGTCATTAGCTGTCTTGATTCTCTGCTGAATCAACTTAATCTTAGCTGTAGTGTCAGCTATGATCTCAGGTCCAACGACCACTCTGTCTGTTGGATCTGCCCAACAATGAGGTGTCATACATCGTCTCCCATACAAAGCTTCATAGGGCGCCATTCCAATAACAGATTGATGACTGTTATTATAGGCAAACTCGATCAGTGGTAAGTGCTGATCCCAATCACCTCTGAAATCAATGACACACATGCGTAGCATGTCCTCCAAAGTCTGAATCACCCTCTCTGACTGTCCGTCAGTCTGCGGATGAAAAGCAGTACTGAGGCTAACTTTACTGCCCAATGCTTCCTGAAAAGCATTCCAAAACCGTGATGTAAATCGTGGATCTCTGTCTGATATGATCTGATCCGGTATCCCATGGAGTCTCACAATCTCCCTGAGATATAACTGAGCCAACCTCTCCAATGTATAGGTGACTCTGATCGGTATAAAGTGTGCCGACTTCGTCAATCTGTCAACCACTACCCAAATAGCATCATGTTGATTCCGGGTGGTCGGTAACCCCACTAGGAAATCCATAGTAACGGATCCCCACTTCCTCACTGGTAGAGATAAACTCTGAAGTGTGCCTGCTGGTTTCTGGTGTTCAGCTTTCACCACCTGACATGTCAAACACTTTGCCACATGTCCTCGTACATCTCTCTTCAGTCCTGGCCACCAAAAATGTGTTTTCAGATCTTGATACATCTTACTAACACCAGGATGAATACTCAATGTGCTGCTATGTGCCTCCTGTAGGACTTGCTGTCTAAGTCCCTCAACATTCGACACATAGAGTCGATCACCATAATGCAGTATTCCATCTTTGTACTTGAACTCTTTCTTCAAAGCACCAGTCTTAGCTTCACCTGAAATCTTCTTCAACAATGGATCTTTCAACTGAGCTTCTCTGACTCTGGTTAACCAAGCCGTCTGAATCTCCAAAACGTAGACTAAGGATTTTTCTCGACTTTGCCATAATTCATGCAAAGCTAAGAAACAATCCTTCAATGCTCCTTCTGAAGAATCTGTAGCCTGATCCTTGGACAAGATCACTCCTGTGTACTTCCGGCTCAAAGCATCTGCTACCACGTTCCCTTTACCAGCACAATACTCGATCGAACAATCATAGTCTTTAATGTACTCAATCCATCGCCGCTGTCTCATGTTCAGATCCTTCTGAGTAAACAAATACTTCAAACTCTTGTGATCAGTGAAGATTCTGAACGATCTTCCCATCAAATAATGTCTCCATAATTTCAGTGCAAAGATCACTGCTGCAAGCTCAAGATCATGAACAGGGTAGTTCAACTCATTAGGCCTCAGCTGTCTCGAACCATAAGCAATCACCTGACTGTCCTGATGTAGAACACAACCCAAACCTGAACCTGACGCATCAGTATAAACTGTAAAGGCTCTGTCCGGGTCTGGTAATACAAGTATGGGTGCACTGGTCAACTTTTCCTTCAGCTTCATGTAGGCTTCTTCACACTTCGGTGTCCACTCAAATTTCTGAGCTTTCCTGGTCAATGCTGTCAACGGCGTAGCTATCACAGAGAATTTCTCTATGAAGCGTCTGTAGTAACCTGCTAGACCCAAGAAACTCCTGACCTCTGTAACTGTAGTCGGTCTCTTCCAATCAACTACTGCTTGAACCTTTTCAGGATCAACTGACAAACCTTGAGCACTGATAATATGCCCCAAAAACTGAATCCTCTCGGACCAAAACTCACACTTAGAAAATTTTGCATAGTACTGATTATCCTTCAGCACTTGCAAAACCGTTCTAAGGTGCTCCTCATGCTCTGCTGTAGACTGTGAATAGATCAGAATATCATCGATGAAGACCTCAACAAACTGATCCAGAACTGGCTTAAAGATCCGATTCATAGCTTCCATAAACACTGCTGGAGCATTAGTCACACCAAAAGGCATAACCGTATACTCATAATGCCCGTACCTTGTCCTGAAGGCAGTCTTCGGAATGTCTTCCTCCTTAACTCTGATCTGAAAATACCCAGACCGAAGATCAATCCTGGAAAACACTCTCGCTCCTCTGAGTCTGTCAAACAAATCATCAATTCTAGGAAGTGGATACTTATTCTTAACTGTCACTGCATTCAACTTCCTGTAATCGATGCACAACCTGAAAGTTCCATCCTTCTTCTTCACAAATAATACTGGAGCTCCCCACGGTGATACACTCGGTCTTATGAAACCTTTCCCTAGCAGTTCCTCCAACTGCTTCTTCAACTCATCCATCTCAGGAGCCGACATCCTATAAGGTGGTACTGAAATAGGCTCAACCCCTGGTTGCAGATGGATAGCAAACTCAGTATCCCTCCTAGGTGGTAACCCAGGTAACTCCACTGGAAACACCTCAGGAAACTGATTAGCTACAGGAATACTTCCCAACTCTTCCTCTATAGCTACTCCATTCAACGAATAATACTCCTCTTCACCAACTACAGGGATGGTATCTACAAGTCTAAGATGTAAACTCTTAGCACTAGATGCCAACCCTCCTGTGCAAGTCACTCTAGCTCCTTGAGCATCAGTGATGTTAACTGAGTGATTCGCACAGTTAATTCGTGCCTTGTGCTTACTCAACCAATCCATTCCCAGCACCAGGTCATATGATTTCAACTCAATCACCCACAACTCACAACAAAAATCATGATCACCTAACTGCAAAGGATACCTAGTAACCACTTCATTGGTCACAATAAAACCTCTCCCTGCAGTCCTGATGAGTCTCAACTCACCCGCAATTTCACGCTGTAAACTATGCTTATCTACCAAGGCAGAAGATATCACTGAAAGAGTAGCTCCCGTATCGAAAAGCACTCTAACACTACTGCTCAGAAAAGTAAAATTACCTCGTACAGCTGGCGGTTCTCTAGCCGCCTGGTTCGTCAAAGCGAAGACTCTTGGGTTCACTGCTGCAGCAACTACTCCAGGCCGGTTCCCAATGGCAAGCGGTACTGGAGGTAGAACCCGAGATGGACCTGTAACTGAACGAACTCTTGGGCAGTCCCTGGCCCAATGCCCTCTCTGACCACAGACATTACAAATATCTGTGCCCAGTGTACATGGTCTTCCACCATGGAACCGTCTGCACCTAGGACACACACCTGTCCTCCTCCTCTTAGATGGATCCTGGTTCCCTACCATTGGTCGCTTTCCAGCACTTTTCCCCAAGTTAGATGGCCCAGCTTCCACCTTTTTCACAGGTGCCCTGGAATCCTCGAATTCCCTTTCCAATGCCAATGCCTTCTGAACCATCTGGCGATAACTCCTGATGTCAACTGTCGCCATATACCTCCTGAAAATAGGCTTCAGGCCCTGGGAAAACTTCTTGGCTTTCAACTCCTCATTACCCAACATGTATGGAGCATACCGGATAAGTGAATTGTATCGCTGCTCATACTCTCGTACTGACATCTCTCCCTGTGTCAGATTCTCAAACTGGATCCTCCTCTGATCCTGTGCAGCTTCACTAATATACTCCTGTCTAAACTTCTTCTCGAAGTCTGACCACTTGAGCACCTTTTTCTTGTGCTCTGGACGAGTGCCATTACTCTCCCTCAATAACTCCATCACATCGTCCCACCAAAGACTGGCTCTCCCTCTCAGAAAGAAAGGTACTAGAACCATCCTCTGCTCTGTCTCATAACCACCACAAGTAAAGAGGCGGTTCATAACAGACAACCAATCCTCTGCTCTATCAGGATCTCCTGTCCCGTCAAAGCTAGGTGGATCAACTGTCTTAAACTTTTCCAGCAACCTCATCTGATGTGGAGTGTCTCCCCTCCTTGGAGCCTCCATCATCTCTGGTTCCTCAACCTCCTCAAGAACTTGATTTCTGGGTTCCTGAGCTCTAGGCACTTGCTGTTGCTCAGCATGCCTTTCCTGTTCCTGTTGTGGCTCAACTTCCTCCTGGGCAACACCTCTGTCCCCATAATCTCTGAACATCTCTGTTACAAGAGTGTTCATACCCTGTGCCACCTGAGACATAGTCTCAGTCAAACCCTGTAGCACTCTGGATATCTCATCCAACCTCGCCACAACTGGGTCACTAGAACCTTCACCAGGTTCCCTAGTCCCCCTCGAAGTTCCAGACCTCGTATCAACCATAATAACCTGCAACCACAACCAGACAACATTTCCCCAGATGTTGGTCAGTACTAACTTCCTAGCACTTGGACTTTACTACTAGATCTCAGTCTAAGCCTCCAATATCCATGAAATAAAACCCTTAGCTCTGATACCAAGAACACTGACACGATCCCCGTGCCCCTGCCCGGGATACCCTGTGAGCGTTTGTCTCACGGTGGATTGTAATTGGCTAGCTGGTTATGTGTGTGGATTAAATCCAATGCTACTAGTTGATTAACCTAGAAATGCAATATGTATGCACTTATGCTTTGACTTGGTTTATTAAAACCATAAAACATTTAATCATTTAGACATTTAGCCGGCTAGGTAAAATTCTATATAAATAAATACAAAAGGCCAAAGCATATCAAAATCAACCTTTGAGTGATTAACTACACATACACCGCTCGTGAAAGCATTTATACATAAGTAACTAATGCTCTCACCCAGAGAACAATCCCCTGAGTCAAGGACTCTTTATAACATAAATACTGGAGGCAAAATAAAGTACTGTATCAAAATACAAGACTTTGCTGAGATCTTTTACCCTAGCTCCCACTTTGGACTCCTGTCCCAGTGGCGAGTCTCACAAGTCCTGTGCCAAGTGCTACTAGGCTCTGCAGCCAAAGGAAGAAGCAAGTTAGTACCACAGCCTGACCAACAAACCAACTAATCACTTAAGCAAGCTAGAAACTTAAAGTTTCTCAACTACCGTACCTTTACACACAAAAAGGTACTACCGTGATAATCCTCAGCGATTATCCGGTCCTGCTACTTCAGACTCTGCATAACAAACAGGGAGTGAGAATTCAACATTCTCAGTAAGGGTCTTCGATGTACCTGCAAGAAAAATTACTAGGACTCTGGCTGCGAGCTCACACAGCATGAGGGTACTAGTCATATATATATATACTAGGCCGGTAGACCTCTCCTCAAGTAGTCCTCTGTATCAGGCCAAGTGCAATCACTTAGCAACCTGACACATATACAGGCCAAGCGCCATCACTTAGCAACCTGACATATAGGCCAAGCGCTATCACTTAGCAACCTATCATATGGCTCAAGGGCGAACCTTAGCAAGCCTCATTCAAACATAGAACCTCTCACCTAGTTGTTATGCAGGGGAATTTATGATGGGACTTGTAGACTAGGCCGCAGGGCCTCTTTGATGTAAACTAGATGAACAAGGTTTCGCCTCGTGGCCTCGTGGCTCCGGCACGGCTAGGCCGACGAGGGTTCTAAACCTCTCACCTGAGCTATTGATAGCTAATTAAGTTCAATTGCAACATTTGTTTCCTTACTTGTTGCCTAAGCAACTTACTTACCTCAAACAGTTCAAGAAAACTCATACTTCCGGTGGGACTTTCGGAAGTTTCGGAGTACCATCGGGATCCTCGGACCCTTAGGCACGTTCCGAGCCTTCCGTAGTCTCGGTCGGGTCAACGCAGCAAAAAGTCAAACCCTCCATTTTTAGGTGTTGGCGCCGCGTCGCCAAAGGCAAAAGGGATTGGCGACGCGTCGCCAACGAGCAGACGCTCTGTGAAGAAAAAATTGAATTGGCGACGCGTCGCCAATTTTCGGGCCAATTGGCGCCGCGTCGCCAATTCTGCAGAAATGCAGAATTTGGCCGATTGCTGCTACGAACTTTGGCAACCAAATACATATAGCAAACATGCATCAAAAGTTACCAAATTTCATACACATGAAGTACATGTTGCAAGGAACAAAACCAACTATCAAAGCCAAACTATGATGCATTAGAAGCATCAAACCAACCCTTCGAATTTAGCTAGTCCATCATAATTCCCAAAACGTTTCTTCATACCATACCCAAAAATTACTCAACTTTCTCAATCCATTTCAATCCAAAAGCAATCCAACAACTTAAAAACACTTTCTCCCTTACCTTAACACCAAGAACAAGCAAGAATTCGAACCCTTCCTCTTCCAAACAAGCTTCCAAAGTTCTACACAAAACCATACCAAAACAAAGCTCTAAAACATCAAAAACACATCTTTCAACCAAAACCCAAGCTTCCAATCAACCAAATAACACGAATTCAATCAAGAACATAAATCATACCTCGTTCAAAAACAGGGGATGGAGAAAAACGCCTCTCCAAGCTTCAAAAACATGGATTCAAGCTTGAAAATCACTTCTCCAAGCTTAAACACCCTTAATTGCACCTTTTGGCACCAAGATCACTTGATTCCAAGTTCAATTTGAGAGAGAAATGAGTGAGGGAAGCTTAAGAACGTGTTAATGGCAGCTTCTCCCCCTCTTTCCCTTCTTAAACCCTCACTTAGCAACCAAGATCACCAAGGTTTCAAGTTAAGTGCAATTAGGTCCCCCATCTTTGTAACTTGACAATTCTTGATTAAATTCTTGTCTATTTGTTGAGTTTGAGTTAAGGTTAAAAGTTAAGTTCTAAAAATTCATTTTAAAACACTCGGGACTCGTCCCGGCCACTCAGGGTGCAAAATTACCATTTTGCCCCTGAACTTAGTTCAGAGCTTTATTCTTGTCGGAACTTAGTGAACTTTGGCAAACTTCTTAATTCTTGCTAGGCAAACTTAAATTAAACTTCTAAACTAAATTCTAAAGTCCTTACCTCCCTCTAGAAGGGCCGTAACAATAACACATTGGATGAAGCCCTAATTCAAATTATCATAAGCATTTCTTATGTCAAGTTTAAGTGCAACCTTATATGCTCGAGGGCCACTATTTTTTAAGGTACTTCAAATTGCCTGAAATAGTTCTTGGGCAATAATGACATTATCTTGAATCGCTCGACTTGGTATAAAAGCATTTTGGTATCTTGAAATAAGAGTATCCATGAGAAGTTGAATCTGCTTAACCAAGAGTTTTCCTATGATTTTATACATGACATTGCATTGGCTCATAGGCCTGAAGTCATCTACTTTTTATGGTTGCAAAGATTTTGTGACCAATGTAATGAAAGTCTGATTTAGTTTCTTAAGCATTCACCCATCTTGTAAAAAGGAAAATACTACTTTAGGGATTGAATACCCAACTATTTGCTATTACTTCTTAAAAAAAATGGGCTGAAAACCATCAAGACGAAGAGCCTTGTGGCTACCATTCTAAAACTGATCTCTTTTCATTTTATCATTAGTGAAGGGCTTTTCCAAAGTGGCCATATGATCTAGGGACAATTCTTGAGTCATATGTGCACAAAAAGTGTAGTGAATTGAGAGATTAAAGTGTATACCTTGATTGAAGTTTGTCTTAAAAAGATTGATAAATAAGTTTCGAATTTGATAAATATCGGTATGCCACTCTACATTTGCATCTTGGATAGAGGAGATTTTTTACGAAGGCGATGCACCTTAGTCATGTGGTGAAAAAATTTTGTGTTTGCATCTTCATATGCTGCCCATTTGATGCAAGAATTATGCCTACATAGGTGATTTTCAACCTCAAGCAAATCTACGTACTCTTTCCTTTTCTGAGCAAAGGAATTTTGAAGGTTATCTATATTGCTTTGTCTTTGCATTTCAATAAGGTCCTTCACTGCCATTGCCAGATTGGTTGGGATATTACTCACCTCAAACTTATTCCATTGTCATAATTGCAAAAGAGCCATCCTACACTTAATGTAGACTTGGAAAATAGAGGTCCCATCCACTCTAGATCTCCAACCATCCGCGACAATATGGTGTCATTTAGATGAATTAAAGTGTATACCTTGATTGAAGTTTGTCTTAAAAAGATTGGTAAATAAGTTTCGAATTTGATAAATATCGGTATGCCACTCTACATTTGCATCTTGGATAGAGGAGATTTTTTACGAAGGCGATGCACCTTAGTCATGTGGTGAAAAATTTTTGTGTTTGCATCTTCATATGCTGCCCATTTGATGCGAGAATTATGCCTCCATAGGTGATTTTCAACCTCAAGCAAATCTACGTACTCTTTCCTTTTCTAAGCAAAGGAATTTTGAAGGTTGTCTATATTGCTTTGTCTTTGCATTTCAATAAGGTCCTTCACTGCCATTGCCATATTGGTTGGGATATTACTCACCTCAAACTTATTCCATTGTCATAATTGCAAAAGAGCCATCCTACACTTAATGTAGACTTGGAACATAGAGGTCCCATCCACTCTAGATCTCCAACCATCCGCGACAATATGGTGTCATTTAGATGAACGCAACCAAAATGTTTCAAACTTGTAAGGTCTTTGTTATTTGTTATTTGTTATTTGTGTTCAACAAGAATGGAGAATGATCTGAATGTGTGATGGCAAGATTCTCCAAAGAAACATTTGGAAATAATTCCAACCACTCTTTTATGCAAAATCCTCTATCTAACACTTCAAACACTGAGTCAGCACCTTCTTGATTAATGGGTCATATGAATTGAGGACCTTGAACCAAAATATGGGCTTCAATGAAATTAAATAAATGAATTGCTACTGGTAGACTGTGCAAGTTTTTACCTATTTTTGTTTTCAATGATAAAGAACTTGATTGAAATTTACAATAAGAATCAATGGTATATCGCTATTGCTTAACTGGCCAGAGATCTAATTCCATATTGTCGCTCTTTCCTTTGTCATAAGGTGGCCATAAACCAAATCTAGCATCCAAGTGTTTTTTCCATTCATCATAGATTCAAAGAAGAATAATATGGTTCCAAGAGGTGACAACAATAACTCGAATGTTGTGTTGCCAACCAACCCAGAAATCTCCTGCCTGACAATTAGAATCAGCCCATGTAGAGTAATTAAATCCATACCATGCTAATTTTGGCTAATGATATATCTTGATGCTTTGGTCTCTCATAGGAATAGTAGATCGGGTTTTTGCTTTCTTGAGAAGTCGCGTAGAGTTTGAACTACCGAGTCATGACCAAGACCTCGATAGTTTAGACTTATGCGCTTCATGGCACCTATGGTAGTTAATGTGGGACAACTACCCAAGACCCTTCTTCATAGCAACCAAGATTTGGTTTAATTCACTTTATAACAAAAGACCTTAGGTCTTCATGTTCATTTTGGATCCAAAATGTGGCTTTCCTTGTTTGAGAGTACTGTTTGGCAGTCTAAGTCATAGTTTCAACTTGGTGGTAATTAGCAATTCTTATTTTTTTTCTTTAGCAGTTCATGGGGGTCTTGAGCTTACCACTTACATCAAACAACATAAAAAAAATTCTACAAAGTTTAGAAGCCTTTGTAATTCCTTCTGAGAAAATTGTTCTTTTGGTGGAATCAGTGCCTGTTATAGCAAAACAAGAAAAAATAGTACCATTAGGATTAGGGATCTATTCCATTAGATTAGTCGGATACTCAGTTATAGGTGGATCATTGTGTTTAGTAACGTGCTCCGTATGAGTCAGAGCACAGATGATAACTTCCAGGTTTTGTGTTGCCAACTGACATGCACTAACTTCATTAAAGACACTAGATGACAAAGAGCTAGCAGGATGATCCAATTTTTTTTTATCTAAATAGTCTTAGGGCTTACAATTCAAGACATCTTCATCACTTTCAGTTTCATGAAATGGACCTATTTGACCCTTCCCATAATGTTGCATGTCAATCATTTGAATCAATTAATTTTTGCTGTCCTTTTGTGGCGCAGACTCTATAAAATATGTATCATCCTCATTCATTCAATTTATTTTTAAAGTATTACTCAAATTTGCTTGATCATCCTATTAGTCCATGGTATGTTTGAATGGATAATAGGTGAAAAAGTCAAAACTTGCTCGTGAATGACCAAATTTCATGTATTCCTTGCATATCTTAAAAATCCTTTCATGTTTAAAGGATATCAAGTGTAGTAACCCTTCATGATCTTTGATATAACAACTTGACAACATTGGTTTTGTAATGTCCAATGAGACTTTGACTAAAAAATATTTCCATTGGTGAGCAGTAACAATGCCTAGATCAATGTCCTTAACCTCACGTAATTTACCTATAGGATACTTGGCTATGGTCTCAAGTAGATATACAACTGGCAAGTGATGAACTTGAACCCATACAAAAACATATTAAAAGCTGTGGTCATCAAAAGTAATTGTGGGATTAAATTAACATAATAATATCATAGCACTATCCATATTCAAATGTCCCTGCCTGCGGATAGCAGATAGTATTCTGATCTTGACAATTTAAGAACTTCATCAAAAACTTGTTCCGACCAACTTCACCCAATACTGAAGCTGTCTTTTTTAACTGCCATCCTTTGTTGATGATCCGTTGTAAGAAATTTGTAGAGAATTTACGTCTATCTTGCACTTTTAACAAATTGCAATTTTGGAAGAATTCACCCCAATTACCGTAACACCTCAAGGCAAGAGTAAACACCAAATTGTTCCTCAGCGTACATCCATAAGGAAAAAAAGCCATTTGGGTGAAATCACAACACAAATATTACCTAAATCAAACATTGTACTCTTGATCGAAATAATTATAGGAAGCTTTCTGAATTAGCCTTGCAGGTTGAAATCTGAGAAGCTGGAAGGTGACTAAATCATAGATAGCAACTACTGTAAGATGAAGAACCAACTTATCAAGATTACGAGTCTACTTGGATCACCCAAGCCTCAGACTAAAATGGGAGTCGGCCGAGTTAACCTAAAGAGTTAAGACCAAGGAAACTAAAAAATAAGATGAGAATTAGAATTAGAAATATGAGCAAACAGAGCCACCAAATAATCTCCAAATACAGATGGAACATCAGCAGCTTCCAATTCATATGAACAAAAGTTAAGGTTTAGGAAATAAATTGGGGAAAAACCAAGAAGGTGGTGAAAATTAACTTAAAAGAGAAATAGCTGATCAAACTGGGACAAAATTATGAGGAATTAGAGGAGTTCACAAGATTTAAGATGAAATGGAAGACTCTCACAGATGGAGAGGAAAAGCCTTTGTCGCCGTGTTGTAAACCAGAGTCCCTGTGTTTCAGTAGTTATGACTTATAATGGGCATTTTAATTGGTGGCACATAATTTGCTAGTTTAAATTGAGCATTGTTTCTCTTTTATGTTGTTTGGCACACTTAAAGTTATTGTGTCCTAAAATTAACAATGGATTTTTTATATATATCATATATATGTAAAGTAGGATACACTTAAGGAGTAAAACAGATTTTTTACTTAACAAAGTAAATATTATATTGACATATGGCAATATAACTATTTTAGGTAAGAATTTAGGATTATTTTACTCCATCTTCTTGATTTTTCCCTTGGAGAATTTTTAGCCATGTTATAGCATTAATACAATCTTTGAGTCTTTTGCTAATTAATACAGTCTTTGTTAATTTTTTTTAGAGTAAATTATATAAATGGTCCCTAACCTTTAGTCATTGTTTCCCTTTAGTCCCCAATCTATTAAATGTTTTGTTTTAGTCCTAAATTTATTAAAATTGTTTCATTTTGGTCCCTCACTAGATGAAATTCATTAACTCAAAATAATTATCTGATAGAAATATTTGAAATTCTAATTTAAATATTCGGTAATTGTCTTTTTAGTAAATTTAAGTAGTTTAATATTTTTTGACACTAAATATACAATATAAATTAATAGTTTTTTCTTTCTGAATGAAATAAGTTCAATTTATAGAGAGAAAAAAAGAAACATGATTTATATTTTTCATTAACTATAAAAAAATTATTATACAGATTAAATTTATTGTAAGACAGTTACTGGATAGTTTAAATTATGATCTTAAAAATTGCTATTAGACAAATACTTTGAGTTAACAAATTTCATCAAATTGGGACCAAAATGAAACGTTTTCAATAGATTTAGGACTAAAATGAAACGTTTTAATAGGTGAAGGATTAAAACTAAATATTCCATAGGTTAGGGACTAAAAGGAAACAATGACTAAAAGTTAGGGACCATTTAGGAAATTTACTCATTTTTTTTATTTGCTTGAAAAGGAAACTCATAAAGTCAAGAAAAATTACACATGAATGGGAGAGGCCGGCCACTATAAAATCAATGGTACCGAATGATAATTAGCCAAAACAAAGCAAGTTGGATTCTGAAACAAAACTATATAAAATCAGGAATTACAGGGAGATCTATACGAGGCTCGGGAAGAAACATTGTGCAAAAAACAAGTGCCAGTTTCATCATGGTGGTAACTTTAGTGATTCTGATGGCCGGAATTGTGGTAGTGAGGGTTTAGGTGCGGAGGAGAATGGAGCTCTGGTTAGATCTGCTAGGCCATGACTTTCTGTGTAGAACAGGTCCACAACACTCGACATGCATAAAACTCCTGGAAAGAGGAAATTTTCTCAACCTTAGATTTTATAATCAAATTCGATTCTTTTATTCCAGGTTAAATGGGAAAGAGTGATACTTGAGTGAAGACGAAGAGGAACAGAGACAATATATGTGAGAAATAATCACTGAAAAAGCGAGAAAGTTGGATATTTGCACAGGTTTGAGTTTGTTGTAAACAACCGAAGAATGCCATTGCTTCAAGTAGTTCCAAATTTCTAATTTTATTGACATGCTCAAGCCCTTTTTATTTGTATCAACTCGCATTAGCCTTTTCACTAAAATTTTGTGTTAACTATAACTATGGTCTCTAATTTTTTTTAGGGTATAATTTCTTGGTTTATTCCACTATCTTTTATTTGCATCAACATGCATTATTTTTTTTTTTTACTTTAATTTTGTGACAATTACAGTTGTGGTTTCTAATTTTTTTTGATACTTTTCTGTTTTATTCAAGTACCTTGAAAGTATGCCAATTTGGTTCCTAATATCTAGAAAACTTCTCATTTTATGTTTGTTTATGTTAGTAATTCTATTTTTTTTAAGCATGTTACAAATATATTTAAGGTGAGAGTAGCAGGAACATCTTAGAAAGTTGGGCTATATATCATAGGGGCATCTAAGAAAATTGGAGATAAATTGTCGCATCAAGCTACATTTGACAATTTGTTAGCATTGCATTGGTGAAAAGTAGATGTAAGCTACGAGTCCATTTGACAGCCTTTGTAATATTATTCTAGCTTTGGTTTAACATTTTAATGTATCTTTTTCTTTCTCAGCCCGAGAGTCTCGATTTTGCACATGAATATTCCTAAAATATTAGGCAAACAACTACTTATTAACTTTACCGATTAAAATAAACTTTCATTTTATAAAGTTAATTAAGAATGTAATTAATTTATAAAGTTTCCTTAAGTAACTGGGTCAATTCGTTTAAACTTAAGTTAACTGACTCATTGTTACTTTTACATTTTTTTTGCCTGAAACCAATTTCATTTAAAAGCTAAAATTATGTAAATACAATAATTCATTAGAAAGTAAATTTTTATGATATTGTTAAAGTTTTATGAATTTTTTTAATTCCTAAAACTTGAAAAATTCATAAAAATTTAGTAAGATTATAAAAATTATATTTTTAATGTATTATTGCACTTATATAATATTAGTTTTTAATTAAAATTAATGTAGGATAAAAAAGATATAAAAATAAAAATAAGTCATTTGGGATTTAATTGACTTAAGTCAAAATGAAGTAACTGGAAGTCAATTGCTTTTAGGTTTTTATTTTTCATTTTTCTAGTTGATTCATTCTAATCAATTCTACAAGGTTGTTCCACATAACTAACCTAGTTGGTAAAGTGTAAGAAACACCATAGGGATGGTCAGGGTTCAAGTAGTAGCGGTGTTGTATTATCTTCCATCTTTGGCTCCCTATAATGGCAAAATGTGGCTGAGGTCCTCCAATTTTTGTGTAGTAGCCACTTTCTCTTCTAACTTTTCTAGTGGACTATCTAGATCATATATTTGTAATGCTTCTGAATTTAAAAAAGAAATAAGAAAAAAATTTATAAAGTTTCCTTAAGTGACCATATATGAAGTCAATAGGTGAATTGGATTTTAGGCGCAAATTTGTTTGAACCAATTCCTAACTTTCCCAAGAAAAATGTACCAACATTTTCTTTGCCTGATTTTCTGCTTTATTCTTGAATGGCTATTCAATTTCAATACACCTTTTTGAAAATCATTCCTTCTAAACAAATTCTCTTTACAAAATCCCTTAACACAGAGAATTCAATTAATATATGAGAAAGGAATCCATATCATGCTATCTACAATTTATCTATATATTACTCCATCTATCCAAAAAATGATAAAGCGTATTTCTAGTGTCCCAACAAGATTAAACTGTTTCCCTTTTAGAAGGTTTTTAATATTCAATTTATCTTGATACTCTAATTTAAACTTCTACTACACAAAATATAAAAAAGAATCTTTTCAATTTTAAACTTCATTTAAACTCTTATGCAAAACTCAAAAAAACTTTAAATTTTTTTTAATAATCATTTAAACTCTTACAATATAAAATCAAAAAAGTTTTTTTTCATTTTTATTCAAGGGAAAAATTGAAAAAAAATCCTAAACTACATACACATTAATCTTCATGCTTAGGGAAATGCATCATCCTTTATGGGCCGGATGAAGTATATTATTACAACATAAAAGCAAAAACACTTTCACAAATTGAAAACTTAAAAATGCTTAAAGTATCCCCCATTTTAGCAGCTAAAATAAATACCACTTAATTATTGTTGAAAATTTTTGACTAAATTTTGACATTGGATCTTTATTTTTGATACAGCACAACCATCTACACGCACATAAAAAATCGGCCAAACTATACATTTGGCCCTTGAACTTACCCAACTCGAGCGAGTTGGTCCACAACTTAGTACTCAGTAAATATAAGCCCCTAAACTTTGAAAAACTGTTCGAGTTAGTCCATTAGCTCAGCCATATTGATGGGAAAATTACAAAAGTCCTCTTGATCTCTTTTATTATGGCAAATGAAGTACTCTTAGTTTAAAATCATTCAAATAAACTATCTCTTTTACCTAGGGATGAAAATTCAGGTTGTAAGATCATATTTGGGTTGAAACCCGATTTTTATAGTATGTCCCTAACCTTATCCTGACCTTATTCTAGTCATAACCCAAACTGACCCTAAATACTACTGTTTTATTTTGTGATGTTTTGATTGGTTTTCGTCGATATTTATTTTTTGGCAAATGTGCCTAGAATAATGAAAATAAATTATTGCAATAATAGTAGAAACGATCTAGAAATGGGCTCGTAGTCCGCTGTAGGTCAGGCAAATATGTATGGATCAATCAAATATACATATTTGTTATAGTACTAATATTATAAATAAAAAAAGTAGTAAATAAAAATTATGAGTGATTTCTAAAAATTAATTAATGATTAATTCAAAGCATTGAAAAATTGATTTGGTAAATATAAAATATGTGACATAAAATCAAAGACCTGACATTTCTAATACGCTAAGGGAAAGTTTGATCCCGCTCCATTTCTTATTTGCTAAATTCAAGATATTTAAAAAGCAAGAATTAATTATTATTTATGTAATTATTTTTTATGTCGGGCCTTTGATTTTATGTCACATATTTTATATTTAAATATCTTGAATTTACTAAAGAAGAAATGGTGCAGGATCAAACTTTGCCTTGGCGTATTAAAAATGTTGGGTGTTTGATTTTATGTCACATATTTTATATTTACCAAATCAATTTTTCAATGCTTTGAATTAATCATTAATTAATTTTTAGAAATCACTCATAATTTTATGTATTACTTCTTTTATTTATAATATTAGTACTATAACAAATATGTATATTTGATTGACCCATACATATTTGCTTGACCTACAGTAGACTACAAGCCCTGTTTTCGTTTGTTTCTACAACATTATTATTGTAATTATTTATTTTAATGATTTTAGGCACATTTGCCAAAAAATAAATATTGATGGAAATCAATCAAAACATCACAAAATAAAACAGTAGGATTTAGGGTCAGGTTGAGTTTGACTAGAATAGGGTCGGGATAGGGTTAGGGACATACTATAAAAATTGAGTTTCAACCCAAACTTGATCTTACAACCCAAACTTTTATCCCTATGTAAATGAGATAGTTTATTTGAATGATTTTAAACTAAGAGTACTTCATGTGCCATAATAAAAGAGATCAAGAGGAATTTTGTAATTTTCCCACCAATATGGCTAAGCTAATGGACTAACTTGCATAGTTTTTCAAAGTTCAGGGGCTTATATTTACCGAGTACTGAGTTTTGGACCAACTTGTGCGAGTTGGGTAAGTTCAGGGGCCAAATGTATAGTTTGGGCTACAAAATATGATACACTTTAGGGTAAGATTGACATTTCATGTAACAAACATGGTACAGGGGTCGATTTCGGATTTTAGGTAAGTATTTAACGTTTCTTTTAACACTAGGATTTCCTTTATAGCATGTTTCTATAAAAGCTTTGACATTTTGTTATATACTCAATTTTCCTTCATGATTCACTTTAATAGAATAAAAAATATACAATCGATAAATAAAGTAAGGATTTTAAATTTTAAATTATTATTAATTATGGGCCAATTATCAAATTGTAAATATCACAATAAGGGACGTACTAAAAGACTTAAAATTGATTTGCTTTGTTTTTTCTTTTTCATGGTTGATATTAAAATGTTTCAAATAAACATTCAATTTGAAAAAAGAAATCATATAAACTAAAACTGGAAATCAAGGAGTTTATTGCATAAAATTATATAATGAACAAAAACGTGTAGCTAAAATAGGAAATAAAATCATCCCATTAATTATGTCATGAAGGAGAATATAAAGTTTTAACACATTCATTACTACTTGTAGCTAAAGGCAAAAAAGTTATTGAGTGAGGGGCGAGAGAATGTTGAGGAAGCACTACGAGAAAAATAGTGAGGCATATAAAATAAGCAATGTACCAAACTTATCTTAAATTATATCTTTATTTTATGGTAAAGTCATATGAATATACAAATTTGGCAGAGGTGCGAGCAGTATTGTGTAGAAACGTGCACCCTTCCAAAAGACCTTACTAGTAGGACAAGTTCAAGGGGTTTTATAGGAGCAGTTTGTAACTTTCGTTATCTTAATAATAGGTTGACCAACTCTGAGGTAATCGCCAACTTTTGAGATGGTTTGGCAAAGACATAGGTTGTTTGGCAAAAGTTGAATGACTCCAAGTTATTTTAAACAAAAAAAAGAAAAAAGAGAAAATTCAATTGTAATGGTAAATTTGTTGGTGATACTTAATACCATGTTGAGATAATTTGATGCTTTTTAAATTATTGGGTTTGATGATAATATTTTCTTAATAATATTTATATAATATTTAAATATTTATTATAGCTAGAACTCAATACAACATAGAATCTCATAGTAACACCGGATATATAAACTAGTTTGTACAAGTTTTCTAATTTTATCTAAGTCACAACTATATAATCCCTTACAATGGATCTATGACTTAATTAAAGATAATCATGATGGAGGGGGGCAAATTGAGGGTGGGCATAGGCTTGAATACCTGTTAACCGTTAGAATCTTAGTCATAGTCCTTAAATTTTATGGTAAATGCTTTAATACTCGTTCTTCAAATTGATCTAACTCCCTTGACAGGACTACCCAAATTAAAGGAACAAGAAAATACAATTGTTTGAATTAAACATAGGAATGGGAGTTTAATATCTACCTTTTGCTTTAACAGAAAATCTTAGATCTAAATTACTACAAGATTATTAAATTTGGATTTCTACCTGAAGTTATTTTGGTCTTTCTATAGTCATAAAGTTATAAAAAGTTTTTAGAAAAAAAGATGAAAAAATATAATCATATAAATTGTCTCAAAAATTTCATATTACATAATATTTTCATTTGCTAATACTCTAATACCATAAAAAAATGGCATGTCGTAAACATATAATACAAGAAAAACAAATTCAAAATCCACAATCATAATGAGAAGTTAAAACAACTCAATTATTTAATGAAACACATGGAATATCATGACCAATGATAATATCAATACTATCATCTTTAAAGTTCATATATTCATTTTATTTTCTTATCATTTTATCATTTGAGAGATCAAACTCATTTATACAAACACTTATACCATCATTGACATTTTCTTCATTTGTATCAATACCTTTATAAATTTGATAACCAATGTCATCAAAGTCATAGTGAATGAGAACAATCAAGTAATACTAAGAGCCTAAGGGGAAAAAAAAACAAGAGATGCTTGGTGTTTTATTTTTTTTTTGTTATCTTTAATTTTCTTTTTGTTTTAACTTTAAATAGGTTGGGTTTAATTTATACAAATTGAGTTGGACAAATGATCTATATATTTTTGGCTTATGATCATATTTAACCCAATTTTAACAAATTTGATATAATATTGTAAAAAAGTAAAATCACAAAATTTATAAAACTAAAGTTAAGACTTTACTAATTTTTACCTACATATAAATTTCTAGTAAGATTCTAGGGTTCGGACCAGCTGCCGTTTTTATAGGCAATTGTAAAAGCCATTCCTCCGTTAAGGCTTCAGCTCTCTCTCGTCCGCCACTGAGCCCTAACACTAATCTACTCTCACTCTTATTTCCGTACCCTACCGCCCATTCTTTCTTCGTTACTTCTGTTGGGCTATTTGAAACTATGGAGTTTGTATTTCTGCCCATTAAACAATGTGATTGTTGTTTTGAATAGCTTTTAATTTTTTTTAGTTCGGTCTATAGTCCTCAGCCCGCTTATTGTGCGCCTTTGAATTTTTTCCCTAACCGAAAAATGTGGCCCTTTTCCTTATTTACTTATAATTTTTTTTCCCTTCCTCAAAAAAATTGGCCTTAATTATTTTTCCCTACTTCTAAGTATGTTCTCTTCCAAGAAAAAAAAAATCATTTGCCTCTTTAAAACTGATTTTTTTTCTTTGGGCCCATTCATCTTGGGTAGGAATATGTTTTATCTAACAAGTGTTTTAAAGATACCGATTCACTGTGTTGCATGACTTTAATTGTTTATTTATACTGTTAAATTTATTGTTCATTATTGTTATTTTTAAATTATACTATTTTCCTAAATTATATTTTCTCCCTTCGGCCCTCAACCATTTGAGTTGGCCCATTTTTTAATCATTGGGTAACATGTTCCGATTAAATAATTAAAATCATTTAATATGAATAATGTATCCCTTCTATGTTTTTCGTTACACACCCACTACTAGAAAAAATGAAATTAGCGACGGCGTTTTTAGCGACAGCTAAAAACCGTCGCTAATTAGCGACGGTTAATAGTCGCTAAAAGTCCGGTGAAACATTAGCGACAGCTGTTCGTCGCTAATACTTTAGTGACGCATCGCAGTCGCTAACTTAGCGACGCATAGACGTCGCTACTTTAGTGACGCATAGCCGTCGCTAACTTAGTGACGCATAGACGTCGCTACTTTAGTGACGCATAGCCGTCGCTAACTTAGTGACGCATAGACGTCGCTAATTTAGTGACGCATAGCTGTCGCTAATTTAGTGACGGATAGCCGTCGCTAAAATAAAAGAAAGGAGAAAAATATTAATACTTCTCCTGCAATAATTATTTTTTATGCTCAATTGTTATCTATTGTAACATGAATAATTTTTTTTGATTATATATACTGAAGTTGGGATGTTTACCTTATAGTCGGATAAATATTTAGTAAGGGTTATGGGTTGCTAAATGATTCTTTAAATTAATGACGGTTAACCGTCGCTAAAATTATCAACTAAAAAAAAAAGTCATAGTTGTTATCTGATATTTATTTTTGTTGTTAAATTGTTATGTACTAATACATAACTTATTTATTTTAAAAATATGCAATGTAGTGGACATGTGTACCATAAAGTCGTATAAAAGTTTACTATGGGTTAAATTTTATTCCTATTTAGTGACGTCATGCCGTCGGTAAAATTAAAAAAAATAAATAAAAAAAAAGTAATAGTGCATATGTCATAGTTATTTTTTATGCTAAATTGTTACCTACTAATACATAACTAATTTATTTTGAATATTTTTAATGGGGTCCAGATGTGTCCCTTCAACTCGTTAAAAAATTGAGTAGGGGTTAAAAGTTGGTACATTTCAGTTTAGCCCCGGGACGGCTTACTGTTGCTAAGTTAGTGACTGGTTGCCGTGGCTGAGTTAGTGACGCATTGCAGTCGCTAACTTAGTGACGCATAGCCGTCGCTAATATTTTAGTGACGCATAGACGTCGCTAATTTAGTGACGCATACCCGTCGCTAATTTAGTGACGCATAGCCGTCGCTAACTTAGTGACGCATAGCCGTCGCTAATTTAGTGACGCATAGCCGTCGCTAAAATAAAAGAAAGGAGAAAAATATTAATACTTCTCCTGCAATAATTATTTTTTATGCTCAATTGTTATCTTTTGTAACATGAATAATTTTTTTTGATTATATATACTGAAGTTGGGATGTTTACCTTATAGTCGGATAAATATTTAGTAGGGGTTATGGGTTGCTAAATGATTCTTTAAATTAATGACGGTTAACCGTCGCTAAAATTATCAACTAAAAAAAAAAGTCATAGTTGTTATCTGATATTTATTTTTGTTGTTAAATTGTTATGTACTAATACATAACTTATTTATTTTAAAAATATGTAATGTAGTGGACATGTGTACCATAAAGTCGTATAAAAGTTTACTATGGGTTAAATTTTATTCCTATTTAGTGACGTCATGCCGTCGGTAAAATTAAAAAAAATAAATAAAAAAAAAGTAATAGTGCATATGTCATAGTTATTTTTTATGCTAAATTGTTACCTACTAATACATAACTAATTTATTTTGAATATTTTTAATGGGGTCCAGATGTGTCCCTTCAACTCGTTAAAAAATTGAGTAGGGGTTAAAAGTTGGTACATTTCAGTTTAGCCCCGGGACGGCTTACTGTTGCTAAGTTAGTGACTGGTTGCCGTGGCTGAGTTAGTGACGCATTGCAGTCGCTAACTTAGTGACGCATAGCCGTCGCTAATATTTTAGTGACGCATAGACGTCGCTAATTTAGTGACGCATACCCGTCGCTAATTTAGTGACGCATAGCCGTCGCTAACTTAGTGACGCATAGCCGTCGCTAATTTAGTGACGCATAGCCGTCGCTAAAATAAAAGAAAGGAGAAAAATATTAATACTTCTCCTGCAATAATTATTTTTTATGCTCAATTGTTATCTTTTGTAACATGAATAATTTTTTTTGATTATATATACTGAAGTTGGGATGTTTACCTTATAGTCGGATAAATATTTAGTAGGGGTTATGGGTTGCTAAATGCTTCTTTAAATTAATGACGGTTAACCGTCGCTAAAATTATCAACTAAAAAAAAAAGTCATAGTTGTTATCTGATATTTATTTTTGTTGTTAAATTGTTATGTACTAATACATAACTTATTTATTTTAAAAATATGCAATGTAGTGGACATGTGTACCATAAAGTCGTATAAAAGTTTACTATGGGTTAAATTTTATTCCTATTTAGTGACGTCATGCCGTCGGTAAAATTAAAAAAAATAAATAAAAAAAAAGTAATAGTGCATATGTCATAGTTATTTTTTATGCTAAATTGTTACCTACTAATACATAACTAATTTATTTTGAATATTTTTAATGGGGTCCAGATGTGTCCCTTCAACTCGTTAAAAAATTGAGTAGGGGTTAAAAGTTGGTACATTTCAGTTTAGCCCCGGGACGGCTTACTGTTGCTAAGTTAGTGACTGGTTGCCGTGGCTGAGTTAGTGACGCATTGCAGTCGCTAACTTAGTGACGCATAGCCGTCGCTAATATTTTAGTGACGCATAGACGTCGCTAATTTAGTGACGCATACCCGTCGCTAATTTAGTGACGCATAGCCGTCGCTAACTTAGTGACGCATAGCCGTCGCTAATTTAGTGACGCATAGCCGTCGCTAAAATAAAAGAAAGGAGAAAAATATTAATACTTCTCCTGCAATAATTATTTTTTATGCTCAATTGTTATCTTTTGTAACATGAATAATTTTTTTTGATTATATATACTGAAGTTGGGATGTTTACCTTATAGTCGGATAAATATTTAGTAGGGGTTATGGGTTGCTAAATGCTTCTTTAAATTAATGACGGTTAACCGTCGCTAAAATTATCAACTAAAAAAAAAAGTCATAGTTGTTATCTGATATTTATTTTTGTTGTTAAATTGTTATGTACTAATACATAACTTATTTATTTTAAAAATATGTAATGTAGTGGACATGTGTACCATAAAGTCGTATAAAAGTTTACTATGGGTTAAATTTTATTCCTATTTAGTGACGTCATGCCGTCGGTAAAATTAAAAAAAATAAATAAAAAAAAAGTAATAGTGCATATGTCATAGTTATTTTTTATGCTAAATTGTTACCTACTAATACATAACTAATTTATTTTGAATATTTTTAATGGGGTCCAGATGTGTCCCTTCAATTCGTTAAAAAATTGAGTAGGGGTTAAAAGTTTGTATATTTTAATTTAGCCCCGGGACGGCTTACTGTTGCTAAGTTAGTGACTGGTTGCCGTGGCTGAGTTATATTTTATCATTTAATTACGAATTAAGATTAAGAGTAGCGACGGATTTTAGTCTCTAGTTTTTAAGCGACATCTTACTGTCGCTATGCATATATGTGTTTTACCCATTTTAATTCTCTCCCCGTGACTCAAGTCTCACTAAGTCGCCTGTCTTCCTCTCCGTTTGGAGCCTTGCTCTGCTCCTCTACCAGAAATCATCTACGCTTCATCCCCTTCACCAGCGAGGGCTCGCGACCCATTCTCTTTCGCACCACGTGTTCTCTTCCTCCCCTTCCTCAGCCGTTATCGACACCCCAACCGTGTTCTCTTCCTCCCCTTCCTCCGGGTGGACTCACCGGCAGACTTCGCTCCGCTGGTGCGACGGCCCCAATCTCCATAATCGATCCTCCCGCGCCGTTCAAATGGCCCCCTAATTTCAGGTAGTGAAATCTCTCTTTCACTTTATTATTGTTTAACGCCTGCAATTGTCCATATATGTTTTAGGGTTTTAGTTAATATCATCCGTCTGAAACCAAATTATTGTTTCAGATGGGTATGTCTTCTTTGTTTTCTGATTTATTGCATAAGAAATCGGTTTTTATCCTATGTTGTTCACAGAGGGCAGCGCATGATTTAGTACTTGACTGTGCCAGTCATTGAATCCTTTTATAAAATATTGTTCTAATTTCAGGTGTTACTCTGGTGTTTTTGTCACTTCACAATATTGCTTTCTCTCTGAATGCTTTAATTCTTTTCCTTTTTCTCTCCAAAACTAGTGAGCCATATGTAACTGAGGATGAACTTAAGCTGCTGTTGCGAGGAGCAGAGTTGAGCGGTGCTATAGAAGAGGAAGAATAGGTGCTTGAATTAAATAAGTTTTTCATTATATTTGAATCTGGTTTGATAATATGCCCCAAGATACTAGACATTCTTGAATCTTCTGAAAGCTTATTGCCGAGAAAAATTTGAATGATTTTGTTTGCTGATTTTCTTTCTCACTTAATTGCATGGAACTTAACTTTAAATGTATTTTCCAATGTATAGTTTGGTTGTGACCAAATCAGTTATCTAAACACTAAAGGATAGCTTTTTTGCTTATCATCTCTACTTGTGAATAAGATCCAGTTGATCTTATTTGTTGTCTTCTGAATACACATGTTAATGCACTCCCTTTGAAAATCTGGTTTCTGATGTTCCGATGAGAATGTGATTCAATGATGGAGATGCTTAAATTTATTTTGTGGTCTTATGATATGCTTTTGGTTTTTGGTTATCTTTCTCAATAGTTTAGTTGTCAAACCCAGGTGAGTGGATGAACACTTCAGCTGGGATGGCTTCTGCTCCATATGTAATCACCATTGGAGTTGGGGAGGTATGCTACTCTTTGTATATATTTCATGAGTTAATTCTATAGTATCATGTAGGCACATCTAACATTAAAATCATGGTACAATCTGTTCACATAGTATTTTTGTTGAGTTTCCTTTTTCTGCTGCAGCAAAGAGCCTCTTCAATGGAACATGTTTTACTTGTTCCAGAACTCTTTCTAGGAAACCAAATCCTAATGAGCTTCTTCAATGAGCTGTTACTGTTTTGAGCATATGATCACCTCATGATTACTATGATCGTCAGCTTTTACTGTTTTGAGCATATGATCACCTCATGATTCATCACTTCTTGTAAAACCTTGTAAGCTATCCTTTGGGATTATAATCTTAGCCAAGCTTGAGTCAAAACTTACAGAGTGAAATCCATGTTAAAATAACAAAAAAATATCACACAAACAGAAATTAAAACGTAACAGTAATTTAACAATAACTTCATGGTATAGATACTGCAGAAATGTGCAAAAAGGAGCACATCCACCAGAGAAAATAGTAACCAAACATATCAGTATGATTTTGAAAGCATTTGATAATTTTTTTTTTAAAAAAAATGCCCTTTTTGAAACCTAGTCAAACAAAAAAGTGTTGTATAAATGTGCACTGATCTGAGAATTCATGGATTGCAGCATTCTTTGGATCAAAGAAAGGTACAGCAGTAAAAATAATAATAGAAAAAGGGTCAGGACTGATGAATTTCAAATCCTCATAAGGAAACTAAAGTAAAAGATACAAAAGACATGCCTCATGAATCAAGTCTAATCTAAAGTCAAGAATGAAGGAAGTTTATCAGTGAAAGTTGGTAAGCAAGTCCAGCAGACAATTACAAAATGGACTGAACTACTAGAGAAGACAAGTAGAACAGTTTGCTGTAATGCAGCAAACTTGGAATCGAAATCCAGGGGAGAATGTAGAATTGAAATCACTTTGATCTGAAATCTTACCTCTTCACCCAAACGTTCAGCAATAGACTCGGAATATTTTGGAGAGGAACCTTCAACCTTTGCCCTTGTCTTCTTCAAACTGTCATAGACAAAAAGATTAAAGAATCTTCATATGTGACTACCTAGAACAGATGAAACTAAACCCAGGGCTAGATCCTAATGAGCTGGGATGGCTTTTGCTCCACATGTAATCACCATTGGAGTTGGGGAGGTATGCTACTCTTTGTATATATTTCATGAGTTAATAAGTAGTATCATGTAGGCACATCTAACATTAAAATCATGGTACAATCTGTTGACATAGTATTTTTGTTGAGTTTCCTTTTTCTGCTGCAGCAAAGAGCCTCTTCAATGGAACATGTTTTACTTGTTCCAGAACTCTTTCTAGGAAACCAAATCCTAATGAGCCTCTTCAATGAGCTGTTACTGTTTTGAGAATATGATCACCTCATGATTAATATGATCGTCAGCTTTTACTGTTTTGAGCATATGATCACCTCATGATTCATCACTTCTTGTAAAACCTTGTAAGCTATCCTTTGGGATTATAATCTTAGCCAAGCTTGAGTCAAAAGTTACAGAGTTTCTAATATGTTAAGTGGGAACTCTCTGTTCATGAAACTAATCTTGTTAAGCGGGAACTCTCTGTTCATGAAACTACTCACAAAAATAAATATAGGATTAAAGATATGCCACAGAACTACCACATTACAAACTAATTCTAGTGTCCAAGCTGTCTAAGACAGTGCATGTGGTCTCACGATAATATGGCAATGAAATAGTTAAGGAAGTGTATCCTCCAACAGGCCCCTCTGCTGTTATTCCCATTTAACCTGTAAGGTTCATGCTACTTTTCAAGTTCATTAAACTTGAGAGACAGTAGGGAAACACTGACAGATGTTAAAAGTTGCATGCAGCATTTAACACGGTTATTAGCTATGAGATAAGACTGTGGACTTACTTTCAAATGCACCAGCAATTCATTGATATGCATGATCTTTCCAGTTGCAGCAATTATCAAAACCGAATACACATGACAGAAAATAACATGAATAACAAATGTTAGCTGGAAATACTTAAAAAGTAGTCACATAACCAGATCATAGGGGAATTTAAGTATAAGATACTAATGCATGCAAGTGTATCAGATAGTACTGATAATTACTCATTAAACCTGTAATTAAATTAAGTAAATGCACAGGTCCAACTATCGAATGGGGACATGAGATTGTTTACGTACCTCAAGAATCACCCTTGATTTCCTCATGATCCACTTTTTACCAGCACCAGCAGCAGCTGGTTCATCAATACCTTTCTCAATCATGTCTTCACGCCACACCTCTGGCTGTGATCCTCCTCTCACCCTCTTCCTCTCAAAGCCCCCCTGCTCTTCATCTTCGTCACCTAAACAGTGTCATGTTAATTTGCATTCAAGCAATGCAAGTTCAGCAAGTGGATTAGCTTAAGCTGCCATACAATTTTTATTTTTAGCCTTCCCTACTGCAGCGCAACCAAAATCTTCCATGTCACACTCCTCCTCAATTTCATCTCCACAATCAGCCTCAAGATATTCTAATTCCTCTGAGTACTCCTGCATATATAATCGAAGAACATCATCGGCCAACGTCAAACAGAAGATAATGGAAAATACATAAAAACTTGTTCCATAAAACAAAAACCTCCTCTTCTTCTTCCTCAGCGGTAGCCCCCATTTCAAGAATTCTTTCATATGTTTTGAAAGGGTGTTTATATATGCGACCATAATCACTCTTTATAGGCTGTCCATGCAACATACATATGAGAGGAATTAATTGGTTAAAAACAATTTCTTTTTGAGAAGAACCAAGTCCACAAAAATCTGTCCCATAAAACAAACCTCCTCTTCCTCTTCTTCTCCCTCAACAATTATTTCAATGTCTTTGGGAGGATACATATCCTCTTTAAGCCGTTCAAGCAACTCCTTCTCAATAGCCTGCAGAGGAATTAGGTCGAAACCAATTTAATTGCAAACCAAGAATTTATATTATGCGTGTAAGGGCCAATAAACGATAACCTTGTCCAACTTGGCAGCTTTCTTAGACTTTTTCCCTCGTAAATCGTCCTTTGCCCGTTGCTGGGGCACCGTCAGTATTTTCTCTCTGTGGAAAAATTACTGAAGAAAATCAGACAGTAGCAGAAACAATAAAAATAAAACCTGGATTATATCAGCATAAAATATATATACAAATTGTAATCAAAAGTACACAATTATCTAAGCATTAAAGTGCAAGCAAATCCAACACCAAAATATTCAATGTTGGGACAAAAAATTTCTGCTGTTTAGTTATGTGAGGCTAGAGATGTATGCACCAATGCATAAGCCAGATATGGCCATATGGGAAAGAGGAGTGGCAAGGTTAATTAGACCCAAACTTACTTGTGTAGTACGAAAGGATCTTACTCTTTTGGAGCTTATGAAGGATCTATCTTAATCAAAGAGATGAAGACATACAAGGTTCACGTTATTTGGCCTTAACCAGTTGGGGTTAAGAATTAATTGCTTGATCAATTTAATTATGAGAGGCGAACTGCTATAAGAGCGAAACATACATCATATCTTGACTAGCAGAATAGTTCAGATACATAAGCATGGTCAACATACTTAACTGCATATATACTTCAGTTTTACTTCCTATCTTCTGTAGCAATCAGCTAATATAGCAGAAAAAGATAACATTCAAATATATTCATTTTCATGCATTTAAGCATTAATCTGTTTCTGGACCGAACATGTAAGCAACAGTACGTTTAATTCTGAACAGAATTTTGTTCCATTTGTTTAGTTATTGTCCTTGCTGTCACTTCCTATACAGAATCTAAAAGTAGAGAACTAAAGGTATCCAATACTACAGCTACGACATAGAAGAAAGAACAGTTTATTCTTTACAACAAAAGCACCTGTTTTTCAGCTAAAATAAATTGTAGGATGCAATAGAAAGTGAAACTGCAAAACTAAATTCTAGTAGGTACCTCATAGAACTTAAAAGAAAGCTCTAAGTAATTTTGTACAAATCAATGCTTCTTTCATTGTTTTCCAGAAAATGAAAATTACAGTTCAGCATTACAGTGGTTCTGTTACAACTTACAACAACACATTTCTTTTTTTCATCTAGCAAAAACAACCTAAACTTACAAGAACATTATCCTACGAACTAATGCTTTTGGTGGAATATATTCAATCCCAATACAGCTTCAAAAAACAATATTCTTTTGTACCCTGGTTAATTGGATTAAAATTAACTAGCAAATATACAGTTGGTATGAGTGGTGCTTGTACAATTTAACTCACATCATTTACTTTTAGTTGCTTTTCCGAATATCTGTATGTGATCATTTCGAAGGCAACCAAGTTGCATTTAGTTATTATATCTTCATGTACTGAAGTAGCAACATTGTTCTGAGCTATTGTACTGACTTCTATTGGTTGAAATGATCTTTTTAATGTCTTAGGGATTGAGGCTCCAGGCTTTATCTTTGGTCCTCCAATAGCATTGGCAATAGGAACAGAGTTTGTTCCTCTGACGAAACCGGGGAAGTTGCCTGGTATTTTCTCCCTTTCCTTGTACTATAATCTGTACTTTCTATTAATCATATTAATTATGTAACTTAAGTTTTCATCTATCCCTCTATATCTGCCATCTATTGACATATATTCAGAGTTAGGATTATCAACTAATACATTCCTGTGTACAATCTTGTACAGTTTATTGTTATTGCTGTCCATTCAGCTAATAAAAAATCTGAGAAAGACTTAGAAGCCGGCCAGAAATAACTATTCCACTATCGCTTCACACATACTGTAAGTTTTAATGTTTGGAGGCTTTCTTGGTGTCTGAATATCTTTCCTATTCTGGATACAGTATCATGTCACGTGTAGTGGAAGTTACTTTTGGTAAGAAAGTTATGTTTGTGTGGCTTATAGGTTGATGGAATGAAGCATGATCCTTGATGTTTTCCCTTGTATGCCCAATCACTTGAGGAGCAGTAAAGGGATACAAAATTAAAGATACTGCTGTTAAGAGTCCCTATAGAAGTACGGTAATTTGCCTGCCGTGCATTTGAATCCCTTATCCTCTTAACTGGTGTCAGTTTTGAGCATTTGTGCGAATTGGATGACTTATGCTTGCATTAACTTGAAGCACAATTGACTGCTTCTTGCATGAAGTTGACTCATGGAGAAGTTGAATGTTTGTGTTAAAACACTATTGAATGCATGGTAACTGTTACTGTTGTATAATTTCATGTAATTTAGAATAAAGGCGAACCCTGTAATCTGGTTTGATAAAATGTCCTTTTATTAATATACTGATAGACTACTTGGTTTAGGGTTTAAGAAGTACGGTTAAGTTGGTTTTTCTCAAAAAAGGGAAAAATAAATGACACAAAGACAGCGAGCCCTCTGAAAATATAAAACGACGACGTTTGGTCATTAAAACATACACTAATATATACTTATACTTATGTAAGTAGGTGTAGATGGAATGCAATTGAATGGGATACAGAAATAGATAAATGAACGTATGGCCTATTAGTACATTGTGACACCAAATTGTTAGCAAAGCAATTAGCCAGCACAAAATCACCTCAATTTAACCAGTTGATTTTATCAGACACTAGGTAAGGAGCTTTAGTTGCTTTATATTGTTTTAGGGTTTAGGGGAACCAAATAAAAACATGAAGGATAGTTATTCCCATTAACAAACGACAATTCTTATAATGAAGCGTTAATGTGGAGCAATATGTTGTTCAAAGGAATAGCTCAAATGTTCATGCTCCATACTATATCAACATTTTGCTTAATCACCCATCAAATGGTAATTGATGATTACAGTTCCTGACGTAGAACGTTAATGTTATCTAAATAGTTGTTAGCTCCATGTATGTGTTGTTATTTTTTGACTGCTAATTAATACTGTTCTCGATTTAGACAATTATTTTATATGTCCTGTTGTGTTCTTATACATATAGTTTAACATGATCAGAAGTTATAAGGGATCGCCGCTATAATATTAAGGCACTGAACTTGGCCTGGAAGATAATGGAAAACGAGCGTACTTGGATGTACAGTAGACGTTACATCCGAGAGAAAGGGGGTTTTTCGGAGGAGTGGAGTAGGGGAGTGGAACAGTTTATAAGCTTCGCATGTTCTCATGTCCAGTTCATGAATGGGGACCAAATCCGGTGCCCATGCCGGAAATGCAAGAACCTTCAATTTCGATCTTGTGACGAAGTCAGGGTTCATCTGTATAAGTGGGGATTCATGCCAATGTACTGGAATTGGACATCTCATGGTGAACCCGTAAATTTAGTGGGTTTGCCTCAGCCATACCAGTTTCATGAGAATTACGAAGATAATTCTTCGTCGGTTAACCAGTTCGAAAGAATGGTGTTTGATGCTGTAGGACCTAATCACCCTTCCATTGATGTTGAGGTGGAAGAGGAGCCGAATGCTGATGCCCGGCGTTTCTATGATGTACTCGCTTCAGCATCAAGACCATTGTGGGATGGTTGTGAAAAACATTCCGAATTGTCAGCTGCAGTTCGTTTGCTAAATCTAAAATCGGAATACAATATGTCCGAGGGATGTTATGATGGCATTGCGAAGTTGATGCGGGAAACTCAGCCAATAGACAGCAATATGCCGAGTACATGGTACGAGACGAAGAAGTTGGTTTCCCGTTTGGGTCTTTCACATATAAAAATTGATGTTTGTGTGAATGATTGCATGCTGTATTGGAAAGGTGACCAAGATGCCAGTAGTTGCAAATTCTGTAATGCTCCACGGTATAAGGATAGAAATGAAAACATAGGGAAATATCGAGCATTGAAGACCATGCATCACCTCCCACTAATACCTAGACTTCAACGACTATATGCTTCGCCCAATACAGCAGAGCATATGCGATGGCATAAAGTACATGCCCCTACCGCAAATGTACTGAAACATCCGTCTGATGCTGAAGCATGGAGGCATTTTGATAGGACATACCCTTGGTTTGCAGCAGAACCTCGAAATGTTCGACTTGGACTGTGTTCAGATGGGTTCAATCCTTTTGGATCGTCTGGCAGGCAGTACTCTTGCTGGCCGGTGATAGTCACTCCATATAACCTTCCACCATGGATGTGCATGAAGCGTCCATATATGTTTCTAACTTCCATGATACCAGGACCACGTAGTCCAAGGCAGAAGATTGATGTTTACCTACAGCCGTTAATAGAAGAGTTGAATCTCTTATGGGATGATGGCGTTGAAACATGGGACGTCTCAACTAAGCAAAACTTTCGCCTTCGAGCGGCACTCATGTGGACCGTTAGTGACTTCCCAGCCTATGGCATGTTATCCGGGTGGATGACTCATGGTAAACTTTCTTGTCCCATTTGCATGGAAAAGTCGAAGTCATTTACACTCCAGCACGGCCGTAAAACATCATTTTTTGACTGCCATCGTCAGTTCTTGGATATGGAACACCCTTACAGAAGAAATAGAGTTTCTTTTAGAAAAGGGAAAGTTGAGAAATCCGCCCCTCCTAAGCGCCTAACAGGGGAAGAAATTTGGGATCGTGTGTCTCAGTGGCCATCAGTCATTGAAACTGGTAACATATGCAAGATGCAAGGTTATGGGGAAACACACAATTGGACAAAGCGTAGCATCTTTTGGACATTACCTTATTGGAGAACAAACCTCATCCGACATAACCTTGATATCATGCATATTGAAAAGAATGTCTTTGACAATATATTCAACACTATCATGGATTTGAAGAATAAAACGAAAGACAACGTTAAGGCACGTAGAGATATGGAGATATTGTGTAAACGGCCAGAGTTGAATGTGATTGACTTAGAAGGTGGGGGTGTATTCAAACCTAAGGCTGCATTCACACTGACCGAAAAGCAAAGGTCTGATGTGTTAATGTGGGTAAAGTCCCTCAAACTTCCAGATGGGTATGCGTCAAACTTCAGCAGGTGTATTGACAATAGCTCGACAAGAATGTTTGGAATGAAAAGTCATGATTGTCATGTATTTATGCAACGGTTACTTCCCATTGTGTTTCAGGCACTCCCGGATAACATATGGAAACCATTAACTGAATTGAGCCAATTTTTCCGGGATCTTTGCTTGCCTGAATTACATGTTGATGATCTTCAGTCTCTACGAACTAGCATCCCAATAATACTATGCAAGTTGGAGAGGATTTTCCCACCGGCCTTCTTCGACTCTATGGAACATTTACCTGTCCACTTGGCATATGAAGCATTAATTGGTGGACCTGTTCATTATCGTTGGATGTTCAAGTTTGAGCGGTAAGCTTTAATTTAATAATATCCACCTTAATGTCAGTTAATATGCTTCGTAACACTCTCTGTAATAAGCAGGTGTTTAGGGAATCTTAAGCATAGAGTCTCGAATAAGGCTCGTGTTGAAGGGTCGATATGCAATGCCTACTTGATCGAGGAGACATCAACCTTTTGCTCATACTATTTTGAGTCCCACATTCCCCGAATGGGTAATAGGGTTCAAAGGAATGATGATGGTGGGCAAGTTACACAAGATGGAACGTTGTGGAAAATATTCACATATCCTGGACGTCCATATGGACAGTCGAAGTATCGGTTTCTGAATGATTTTGAGCTGCAAGCTGCAACATTGTATATCCTGCTCAACTGTGATGAGATAAAACCATATATCACGTACGTAGTAAATGCATATAATTTGATCAGTTATGTTCATAGGTTTACCAAATTACTAACTTATTACCACGAAATTTTGTGATTTGAGAACAGGAAGTTTGTTGAATTCTTGCATCTGATGACACCAAACATATCTGACTTAGAAGTTGATGAGAGAATTGAAAAGGATTTCACAACATGGCTACAACATTATGTAAGTCGTGTTACTCATAACCGTCAGTATAAAGTACAGCAATGACGCTAACAACATTGTTTCACTTCCTATAGGTGAGTGATAGTAGTAATGGCGAAGTAAGTCAAATGCTATGGGATGTAGCATGTGGGCCTTCACGGCGCGTTGAGTGTTGGCCTGTATTTTTCGTAAATGGATACAAGTTCTGGACTGCTGCATGGGGTGAGGGAAAATCAACGTATAACAGTGGGGTGTGGTTGAAATGCACTGCATCAACCAATAATGTTAAGACTGAGTTCTATGGAGTACTTCAAGAAATCATTCAGTTAGAGTACCCTGGAATGCCTCATAAGAACGTGGTGTTATTTAGGTGTGACTGGTTTGACACAACACCAGAATGTGGGACACGCGTTCACCAACAATATAGAATTGTTGAAGTACGTTGTAACCGGAGGTACCCTAAGTATGATCCGTTTATTCTTGCATCGCAAGCCGATCAAGTGTATTACACTCCTTACCCAAGTAAGTCAAAAGAAAAGGTTGGTTGGTGGGCAGTTCTTAAGATAAAGCCAAGACGTATTGTCAATTATGAAATAACTGAAGAAAATGAGGCTTTCCAAGAAGCAGTCGGGGAGCGGTTTCAACAAGTGATTCATGATGACCCAATTTACAATCTAGGTGATGTAAATGTGGGTGAAACTGTTGATGACGAGATATGTGAAACTAATGATGTGATGGAAGAAGAGGAGATAGAGGATGAGGACACAACAAGCACGGAGGATGATGAGGAGAGTGAAGATGAACTCGATGAGTTAGAAACCGAAGATGAAGAAGATGATACTGCTGATGTTTAACATTGTAGTCCAAACAACCAATTTAAGTTTTATGAATAAGTTTGTTATAATAGACACCATGTGAACAACCAGTAAGTAGATGAACAAATCTGAATTATAAAGTCAATATAGTTTGCTTATAATGAATTGTTACAGTATTGTGCAAATGGCTGAAAGAGAAGATGATGGCGGTACCCAAGCAAACCAGTATAGAAGGCGGGGACTACCAAAGAAGAACCTGGTGAAAGACTTTGCAAATGCTATCGGCCTTAGAGAAATGAGCAGTAGTGGAGGTAAGCAGCCGTCGAGGCATACGGTTGTCGATATTACTCGGCCTATACATGGACCATCACCTCCAAACGATACGATTGTACCGGACACGGGTGTTTCAATGGAGCGTGGAGGCTCAAGATCATCGCACTCAAGTCGGCGTGGAGGTACGCCAAATGAGAGTAGATTGCCTGGAGGTCACTCCCACGAGTCCTCTGATCAGCCAGACTCCTTAGATGGTGGCATGGATTCTTTGACACCCGACCAATCTGGTGACGGGCTATCCCGACGTATTCACATATCACCTTATGCTGATACATGGTATGGTAATTAGTTATCATCCTTTTGCTAACTTGTTTTGTTCTTTCTGCACTGCTTATTGACAATTATTTATATATGTTTTCATTGTCTAGCTTTGTTCCATACGCTGCACAGGACCATATTGCTCATTGCATAAAGGGTCATTTTCATGGACCATATAAGTCATGGGAGGAGGCTGCCATGGCCGGAGCTGTTGATCAATGGTTTAGCGTCTTCCAGGTTCATAGATTCATTAAGTGATATTACAAGTATTATATAGCGTAAAAAAAAATAATTGACTTTGTTCATCCATTTCAGACTAAATGTTCGTGGGACCCTTCTGATCATAATCAGATATTTGCCATTTTCTGTAAATTGGGAAGGAGGCGGTTGATGCAATCATATGAAAAAATAAGACGAGAGAATGATCCGACGAAGCGAAAATCAAAAGCAAATTGGATGACGACAGAGACATTACAGGCACTTGAAGCTTGGTGGGCTTCACCAGAATTCAAGGATATGTCATCTAAGATGAAACAGGTTAGAAGTGCATCTGGTGAAGAAATGGCAAATTATGCTGGAGGTAGAGTCTCAGTTTCAGGACATAGGCTGAAGATGGTAAGAAAAAAAAGATACAGTTATTTGAAATTTGTCACAATAAATATGTAACTAACAAATTATGTATGAAAAATTACCATGCAGAAGGAGGCAGATCCGGAAAAACACGATCCAGGCTTCTTCAAACCATGGAACAAGTGCTACACAAAGAAAGATGGAAAGAAGGTGAATAAGAAGATGGAAAATTTTGAGGTCCGTATGAACGAACTATTAGATACTAGTTTAAAAGAAATTGCATATACTACCGTAGCTTACTTGATTAACATCGAGCATTATATAGGCTCAATATCTTGCTGAGGTAGAGGAAATAACACAGCGTGCAGACGGTGAGGTTGAGTTCGATGAGGCATTGGTGTTTGCAGAGATTGCTGGGGGGAAAAATAAGGGGCGCATCACAGGAATGGGTTCTGAGAGTCATTTGGTGCCTGGTCGTCGTCATCGTTCATACTACGGTGATGGGTCTAGTGCGCCAATCTTATTCACTCAGACATCTCAATTCAGGAATGAGGTTGACCGTCGGGTGGAGGAGAAAGTCTCCCAAAGAATGACTCAGTGGCAGTCACAGGTAGAAGAAGACATGGAAAGGCGTACTGCACAGATAGAGAAGTCATATCAGGATCAGTTAGCACATATGGAGCGCAGACACGAGGATCAGTTGGCGGCCATATGGCAAGCAATAGGAAAGAATCCGCCACCTGCATCAGAGTCTGATGGTTAGGTACTAATAGTCATAAAACTGGTTGTCATTAGGGTAGAAATATTTCCCATTACCTTGTTTGACTATAATTATTAACATTTATGGAGATGCCAAAATACATTGTGAGATTATATGTGTTCTAAATATCAATTGTGATGTTTATGATATATGGACGTGTTTCATGTTACATTTGATTACTGGGAACAAGTTTTCTGTTTAGGTTGTATGGAATAGACACATACAGAGTATGATTCGTGGAAAAAATTTTTAGCAGAAATTAGCGACGGCAACGCGTCACTACTGGACGTGCGGCACTAACTAGCGACGGCTGTGCGTCACTAACTAGCGACAGATGTGCGTCACTAACTAGCGACGGCTATGCGTCACTAAGTAGGGACGGTAACACGTCACTAACTAGCGACGGATGTGCGTCACTAACTAGCGACGGTAACACGTCACTAACTAGCGACGGATGTGCGTCACTAACTAGCGACGGCTATGCGTCACTAAGTAGCGACGGCTGTGCGTCACTAACTAGCGACGGGAACACGTCACTAACTAGCGACGGCTATGCGTCACTAAGTAGCGACGGCTGTGTGTCACTAACTAGCGACGGTAACACGTCACTAACTAGCGATAGCTGTGCGTCGTTAAGATGCCGGCGGACTAGACACCGGAAATTTAGTGACGGTTTCGGTAGCGACGATTAGCTGTCGCTAATTAGCGACGGTAGCCGTCGCTAATTAATTAGCGGCGAGTAGAGTAGCAACGGACCACTTAGCGACGGTTTGCCGTCGCTAAGTCTTACTTAGCGACGGCAAACCGTCGCTAATTGCCGTCGCTAAAACCTCTTTTTCTAGTAGTGACCAATATATTATTTTCAATTTAGCCCAACATTGGTTAATTCTATCTTGGCCAACTTTGGTCCAAATAGTTAATGTTTATTTTTTGTACTATTTGGGCCGCTTATTTAATTATGCGTCATCTATATTGTTATTTACACTTATGCATACATAATGTTTAATAAATTTAATTTGTTATTCATACTTGAAAATTTATTTTTAAATATTATATTCAAAATAAATTTAATTTTTTATCCATATTAATCATACTTTCCTTTTTTAATAACATATATTTAATTAATTATAATCAAATACTTAATATTTGTGTTATAATCACATACTTAATATTAAAACACAAATATTTTACCCCTTCCAGGTTATTTAAAATTATTTACAAATATTTAACATTTAAATTTTAATATTTTAAACAAAGTTTGGAAATACAAATATGGGAAAATTATGATTTAGTTTGTTTTTTATGTTTCCTTAATTTTATTTTCTCTGTCAAGTAGGAAAATATTAATATTTTAAACAAACTCCAAGAATAGGAAAATAGGAACACAAAAAAACTACGGAAATAATACATTAATTTATTTTCAATTCCCCAAAAATCTTATCTTAATTACTTAACTATTTCATGTACAACATTCCTACGTTAAAGTTTATTTATGTTTGTTTTCGGTGTATGAAGTACATGGTAATTATTAAAAAAATACTTTATATTAAACTATTAATACTAATCTTAACAAAAAATATTTTGAGAATAGGTCAATATGAATATAATATACTATTAAATTATTAGTATTAATATTTTAATCAAACTTTACCTAATCATTTAATTTGTTAAACGTCCAAATCATTCTTTGCACGTTTAGGGGGAACTGGTATTCTTTACCTTTTAATTAACTATACTATACTTTTGTTCTCATTTCCGTTGACATCTTTCGCATTACCTACATTGCATTCATTTTTTATACTATCTATCTTTTCCTTTGCAGTCAATTACATTTACCATGGACTACTTGCCGTCTAACATTGTTGCCTTTATCCTGTCAAAAGCCATCCTTAGGGTTCCTTATAATTTGGGGGACCTTGCATCTATCCATCCTTCACTTGTCAGGGTGTTTGCTTCCCCAGTGATTTTCTTAACCTTCAATGTCAGATCAGTGATTTGGGGATGGTACACAAATCGCTCTTCTCCCAGATTCTTTGCTTTCCGTAATTTTGACCATCCAATTGCTGTGCTTGTTGATGGTTTGATTCAATATTTCAAGTATGGAAACTTTGATGATGGTTTAGACTTTATCCGTTATGCATCCGCATGTGGCATCCTAGTAGCGAAATACCTCTATGCCATTTTGTCTGCCAATTGTGGCCCAGCTTCCTTTGTGCATACCATATCTTGCATTCATACTTTGAAAGTATAAAAGGGTTATAGTTGGGGACTAGTTATTTGAAGGCTAAGGGTTGAAGCTGATGATATCATTGGAACTGTTGTTGAGTGGTGACTGGGACCGTTCACTGTGTCATTTGAACATGGCAATCCTGACCTCAGTCACCGACATTGTGGATCATGCATACGTAGAATCATTGAAGCTCCCCCCATAGATTGATGGACTCCTACTCTTTAAGAGATTGATGACCCGAGGATGTGCAAGAAGTGTTTAGTGGATGGAGAGTTCCGATGCTTGGTTTTTATAGCTCTTGGCTTCTACTAGAGTGTCACATTACATTTTCTTTATTCACGTTAGAAGTACTTCTAATAATTTCCATACTCATTTCAAATGTGTATTGGAGGAGGAGTTAGTGTTTTTAGTTCCTATGGTCATTCGGGTAGAATCGAATTAGATATTTTACTTTTTTGTGTTATTCTAATTAGTATTTAACTTGTACCCCATACACATCTTGATAACAGTTTACTCAGTGTTTATTTTGCTTTATGTTTACTTTCATGGTTGACATTGTCTTGTATGCAATATGATGCATATATGCTATGTTCGTCATTATCATCGCTTCTTAGTTTATTTTATTTACTATCTTGACTAGTTTTATTTTCCTCCGTTTTCTCCTCTATTCACATGTAGATCACATATTAGAACAACTAATTACGTTATTTACTTCTGTTATTACTACTGTATGCACATTTACATATCCTTATATTTTAAAGGAAATGGATCCACGTGTTCGAAGAGCCCGCCGCACTGAATTGCAACGTGCTACTCAAGTGGCTCGTTCTTTAGGTAGAAATCCTTCTTCCTGTAATCGGAACACTTCCATTATGGCTAATCACTCATCTATAAGCAGAATCTTCACTGCTTTACCTATCTCGGCTATTCCATTACCACAAACACCATTAACAGATATCAGTAACATAGTTCCGCCATGCCATCATTCTACGCACCCTTATTCGACTGTAAACCTGGATATTCCTCCTCAAACCTCTTCTGTCCCACCTCATTTAGTTAGGGTCCACCTTATTCATAGTTGTTTTGAGGTAGGAGAAAGCTCTTCTACTGCGGCGAAGAGGAGTAGAATTAATAATACATCTAGACATCCCATTGAACATATACTGATTGGTCTGTTCAATGAAAATACAGTTCCTATTACAGGTTTGCTCATCCTTACTACATATTCCTCCATATCATTTAGTCCATCAATAATCACAACATTATGTTCCATTCTGACATTATTATTGAATAGACACAACTGCCGATGTCAATGTGGCTGAAATGTTGCATGGTGATTAGGATTCTTGCAGGGATGATCATCACCGTATGCTCTTTTACCTATGCCATTACAATTACTTCCACTTCCTTCAAACTTGTTCCATGATATTACTTTCCAATTCAAGTACATGCTTTGAGTATGAAGACATCGGTCTTCTTACATGTGTCTGTCCTCACTACGGGGCTATTATGTGGTACCAAGAAAAAAGTAATAGGTACCACCGTACATCGAATTCGGAATTTTCCTTATGCTGTAGGAAAGGGAAAGTTTAGGACTTTATATATCAGCTATTTGACTATAATGGATATCAGTTGTCGCGCTACTTTTGGCGGTATACACGAGAAATTAATTCAAGATTTTCCTTCACCTCCACTAAGGCATATGTCGATTCAAGTACACATGATGGCCAAGGTCCACCAGTGTTTCACTCTTGTCGAATGAATTATCTTCGAATTGGATCTCTATTCCCTAACAATGGAGATCGTTTGTGGTTTTCCCAGCTTTACATGTATGGCACAGAGCATGAGACATACAATAGGATTATGAGCTTTGGTGATGGGATGTATACTGAGTATGACAAAATGAACATAGATGGTCTAATTCAGGTGTTTAATGACCATAATGAATTGGTTAGATTCTTCAGGATGGCAAGAGATTGGTTAAACGATAGTACAATGCATTCTGTTCATATTTGACTACTTAGTTCTAGACACAGGGATAGACGCTATGACTTATATGTCTCGAATGAGGTCGTTGGACTATTTTATGGTATTGATGATGAGGCAAACAACTATCGTGACATTGGTTCACCCATGGAATTTTGAGCCACGTACTATTGATTTTTTTCATCCAAAGTGTTGTGTGATACATTTCCCGGTATTCCTTGTGTATGGAGAATATCATTATCATTTGGAAATAAGCTACTGTACGGAGGGCAGCCAACCTATTCTCATAGGAACTATTACACTGATGGAGTTCTATGCATATCAATTCCAACAGCGTCATAATGTCCATTCGCTGATCCTTTTGGGAGGTCGGCTGTTTCACGAGTATGTTGTTGATGCTTACTGTGCCACTCTTGAATCTCGATTTTCATGGCTTAGACAAAACATAGACCAATTTCGTGCCGAAATTTTATGTGGCCTACAGGATGCGGTTAACAGAGGTGACACAAATGGGTCCTTATACGGTAGAAGAACAATTCTCCAATCTTCCTTTGTTGGAGGGCCTAGATATATGATGCAGAGCTATCAAGATTCAATGGCCATTTGTAGAGTTTTGGGGTATCTTGACTTATTTATCATTTTTACCTATAACCCGAAATGACCAGAAAATAGACACTTTCTTGAACTGATCCCTGGCCAGCCTGCTGAAGATAAACTCGATATTGTTGATCGTGTATTCATGATGAAGCTTCAGAATTTTAGAGACAATTTAACTAAACACAAACACTTTCGTCGTGTCGTAGCAGGTACAATTCCTTTCCATACTATTCAGTACTTACTTCTCAAATGAAAAACACTATCTATCTTTCAATCATTCCCCTTATTAATAACTCCATATCTTACAGATCTTTGCTTTGTTGAGTTCCAAAAAAGCGGTCTCCCTCATACACATATTGTGCTATTCTTATATCTTGAGGATAAAATTAAAACTCCTTAGAAAATTAATCGTCTCATCTCTGTTGAACTTCCAGACAAGAATAAATACCCCATTGGATATAAAGTAGTTGTGACTTATATGCTCTATGGCCCTTGTGGGGCAGCAAATCCATGATGTCCTTGCATGGTAAATAATACATGTAGAAAGCATTACCCACGTTCATTCCAAAATAAGGCAATAATTAATGATGATGGTTTCCTCCTTTACCGTTGGAGGAATATCGGTCGATATGCTATTGTAGATGTTATACCGTTGGATAACCGCTGGGTCATCCCACATAATCATGACCTCTGTGTGAAAAATGATTGTCATGTTAGTGTAGAGCTCACTAACTTGGACATGTGTGTTAAGTACCTTTGCAAATATGTTAACAAGGCTATAGACATGTCCACAGTTCTTGTGGAAGCAGATCATCCTTAACATTATAATGGGCCTAGAAATGATGCTTCTCATAATGATGAGATCAAACAATATATGAACTGTCATTTTGTCTCTACATTAGAAGCAATATGGCTAATATTTGGCTTCTTTATCCACGAGCATCATCTATCAGAAAAGCGGCTATCTTTTCATTTACCTGGTGAACAGAGTGTTTTATATAAAGATGGTAATGACCTGTATGATGTCATCTGTGCATAAGAGGAATGTATGACAAAGTTTCAGGCTTGGATGCATTGTTACTCTGTTGATGATTTTGCTCGCATATTGAAATACATTCAGTTCCCATAACATTTTGTGTGGAATAGTCAACTCTAACAGTGGACTCGCCGGCGTTAAGGATGCAATATTGGGAGGATTTACTTTGTTCACCTAATTACAGATGAAAGATTCTACCTCTGCATACTCCTAAATGTTGTTAAAGGACCTCGGTCATATGAGGAGATTCGCATGGTCCATGGTGTACCTTATGCAACATGTAAGGAAGCATGCTCCATGCTTGGTCTTCTTGATAGTGATGGAGAATGACATCAGTGCTTGCGGGAGGCAGTATAGTGGGCGTACGGACCCCAGTTATGACAACTATTTGTCATATTATTACTTTTCTGTAAGGTTGATGGCCCACTAGCCTTGTGGAGGTGCAACATTAATATCCTCACTGAAGACATATTATTTCATCAATGGAGAGTTTTAAACAACCCGCAGTTGATTATGACAGATGAGGAGAAGCAAAATAATGCACTGTATGATGTTGAACATGCATTGAATAGAGTCAGTTGAAGCATGCAACAATTTCCCACTATTCCATTCCCATAAGTTGAACCTCAGATGATGTTACAAAACTCACTCCTCATTGAGGAGTTGAACTATAATAGGATGACATTGGCTTTAGAACATGCTGACCTGGTTATCAATTTTAACATTGGTCAGTGCTGTATTTACACATCATTAATTCACTCAATTCAAGATCGTATTGGTGGGTTTTTCTTTGTCCATGGAAGTGGTGGTACTAGAAAGACTTTCCTATGGAGGACAATTATTTCTAAACCTCGGTCTAATGGTCGGATTGTACTTGTAGTAGCTTCTCCTAGCATTGCTTCACTGTTATTGCCTGGAGGGATAACTGCTCATTCCCGGTTTAAGATCCCAATCCTAACAGAGAAGACATATGTATGCCATATTAAAAGGACTACCCCAATGGTAGAGCTTCTTTGCAATACCAATTTGGTAATATGGGATGAAGCTCCTATGGCACATCGACATACGTTTGAGGCTGTGGACCAAACGTTTCATGATATTCTTTCTATTATCAATCCTGCTGCTACAACAAAAGGTTTTGGGGGTATGACAGTTGTTCTCAGAGGTGATTTTTGCCAAATCTTACCAATTATTCCACGTGGTACTCAAGCGAATGTAATTTGAGCATCAATATTATCATATCCTTTTTGGCAACATTGTACACTATATTCTCTTACAGAGAATTTGAGGCTACAAAATTCCACATCATCTGAAGTGTCACTATTCAACAATTGGATTATAAAAGTCGGGGATGGTTCAGTTCCATTATGTCGGATATCAAAAGATGAGGAAGAAACATCATGGATTGCAATCCCTGATGATTTCTTGATTCCCGCTTCTACTGATCCAATTGCTGACATTTTCTCATCTATTTATCTAAAATTGACTGCCAAATTTGAGGACACAGTTACCTAAAATAAAGGGCTATTCTTTCATCAACTAATAACATTGTAGATGTTATCAATGACTGTGTCATTAGTATGCTCTTAGGTGATACACAGACATTTCTCAGTGTTGACAAGGTCTCCTAAGCGTCTGATAACTTTGAAGCACACACCATTCTATACCCAACTGAGTACATTAATACTTTTAACTTTCTGGTTTTCCTAACCATGAACTACAACTGAAGGTCGATGTTCCGATTATGTTAATAAGAAACTTGAACCAGTCTCTTGGGTTATCTAATGGCACACGAATGATTGTCACATGGTTGGCTCAGACAATTATTGAAGTAAAAATTATAATAGGCCTTAACTCTGGACAACGGTTTTTTATACCGCAGGTTAAAATGGTCCCTTTCGCCACTGATCTCCCATTTATGTTCTGTCGAAGGCAATTTCTTCTAAATGTCTATTTTACCATGACAATAAATAAAAGTTAGGGACAAACTTTCAACCATATAGGAATATATCTTCCCCAACTTGTTTTCAGCAATAGGCAATTGTATGTTGCCGTATCGTGAGTCACCAGTCCTTCAGGGTTTCGTGTCCTCCTTCAAACAGAAGATCCTACTAAGGCACTGACTCAAAATATTGTGTATCGTGAAGTCTTCCAATGACTATACTGATCTTCCCCTTAGTTTCGTCCGCTATAGTTTGCTGCATGTCATTCTCCGTGTACTTTATATTCTATTTGTTCCTTAGTATGTCTTTTGTAATCATTACTTTACCCTCCTCACTGCAGCTAAAAATGAGACCACATTTCACCCTACTCAGCCAGTTGACCCCATTTAGTTATAAATGGACAATCAAGGTACGCCTTACCCGCCTGTGGGATTTTATTAATGTTACAACACTAAAGTGGTAAGGCATTGTGATGACACTATTTAATGAACAGGTATCCTTTACTTTCCCCTTTTATTGTCATACAACATATTTTTTTCGTTCCATCTTACGTTGTTTTTCATTTTTTGCTTAACTACCATTTCTCCATGGTCCCATATTTTAAACCTCGTTCTATTTTACCTACAGCATAATCATATTCATGCCATGGCTGTATCTTCCATTGCTCCCAAATTCAAGTCTCAGTTGCATGAAGGGAATGTCTACATCTTCCTCAACTTTAGGATCTTCAGGGTTGATAAAGGTTACAGACCAGTTACTAATGAATTAGTCAATCATTTTAATGCATCAACAACATGCACTTTCATCCTTGACCCTGTTCCAAACATTGCCTCTTCTCAAACTTACCATTTCATGAACTAAGTTTGACCACTTTAATTTAAGTTACAATACACTTTCTGTCACTCGTAGATGTTGTCAGCAAACTAATTGCCATTGGCTCCATTACTGAAACTGTTAGATCTGATGGTGTTATCACTAAAATACGAATTATAAAGCTCCAGAGTTTGAGGTAATCCAATACCCTCACTCTATATTGATTTCAGTCCCATTGTTGATCATACCCTAATTCCAAACACTTTTACTTACATTCATCACTCTTATTTAGTGCCTCCACCATCGACATAACTCTTTGGGAGGATTAAGCAAATTTGCTTGACTTCAATGCGCTGAAGGACATACCAACAAACAACATTCTTGTCATCACTTCAACATTTGTAAGAATGTGTCAGGGTATATACTTACACATATTCCCAATACTCGCTCAATTTAACTCCTTCATAAGTAACTTTGTACCTTTTGCTATTGCCAATTTGCAGGTCAGTATAATCTTGCTTCCATATCGGCTAGAAAAAATAATATTAATATTAATGCTGATAAAGTGCAGCAATTCCTTCAATCATATAACCATCTCACTTTCAGTTTTATTGTTACCTTCTTTCACTTCCTTATTAAAACTGATATACTATTCATTCCTGGCCAAGTCAGAAAACCTTATGTCTGCCATTAGGTCGTTCACTGGAATTGATATCGTGCGAGAATATGTTCCTTTGACATCTGAATAACGTATAGAACATAGTGTAATTTACAAAAGGTAAAAAAATATTACAGAAATTAATGATTTGCTTAATCAGGGCCCTTTATTTCTAAGTAATTGTACTTTTATCACCTTTACAATTCAATGATATAATTTTCACCTAACATTTACGACCACCACCTATCTATTTACCAAAGGAAAATATTTACTCCATTCGCGCCACTTTGTCCGAGCTGCTTACTGAATGTGGATGGTGGTATTTAGCCTGTAAAAAATGTTGTAGACAAGTTGAATCAATTGGATTAACTTAGTTCTGCCACTAGTACAACATTAAGAACCGGACACCACCTCTGTGGTATATATTTAGCATTTTTCCTCCTTTTGTCTTCCAATTGTCTATGTGTTATATACTATGAACGAAATACATTCTCTTATCCTTTTAACTTATGTTACCGGTTTAAGGTTATCATAAAAGTTTTTTTACTCCACGGGCAGCATACTATTCACACTGTTTGACTCTGTAGCTGCCAAGTTCTTTACTTCCTCTGCTACAGCTCTTCGTGCCCTCGAGCAATCGATTTTCTTCTATATCATTAACTTTATTCATCAATCATTTTTCCTTATATTATACACCCCACCAATCCATTTAATTCACCCCACTCAACAGCTTATTCAATGTGCCTCTTAATTTTGTAGGATGATGGGCCTGCAAAACTTCAACATGTTTACAGCTAGGCATTGAATCATGAATTGATTCTGGAGGTTGAACTCAGTTCATTTAACTTTCAAAATCCTTCTCCCCTTCTTACTCTAAAGAAGTTCCACATGATTAATCATGAGGAGGAGGCACTCGCATTTCTCCTTAGAGACCAACTTGTATTATTCTCTATATTCTTAATTTGCCAAACAACCTTGTTATTTGTGTCCCTTACCTGACTTAACCTTTCTCTTTATGTTCCAACAACCAAGCCAATTGCCATAGAAATCCATCAATTATTCTTCTCATGAAAGGGCTCACACATCTTCTATGAACATATCATCAACTACTAACGTTGATATTGCCTCTACTTTGTAATCCCTATATTCACATTACATTTTACTTATTTTACAACTTACATTCCGCAATAACCTTTCTTATTAACTTCAATTTTCCACAGGTTGGACCTTAGCAATACCTCTTCCACATTTCATGCTCACATACTGCGTTCGTGTACTATTTGATTACAGCCCATGAATGGTATTCCTTTTCCCCTTTCATATTACAGTTTTTCTATATTCGTGCACTTACATTTTCATCAATATTTACATATGACTTTACAGTCTCCCGCATGTACTTATTAATTTCTATGTTTATAGGATTCAATTAGTGGAGAACTTCAACATTGCTGCACAATTTTTGATAATAAAATATCCTTCCATTATATAATTGTACTTTTATGCATCATGATTAAATGCACATGATTTTACTTCTAACACATTACACAATTGGTTTCTTTGATTATATTCTTTTGTTAATTTCAGAAACATTTTTGTATGACGTATTTACCAGTCCGTTAGACGTGTTATGAAACTAGTTATGCTTGAATTCCCAACCTCTAACCTCGAGGTGTCATAAAAAAATTGGGGAATAAAAAATCTGATTATTGGGTTCTTCATTACTAATCTCAAACACGTATGGTGATAAAAAAAATGAGAGAGAGAATTGGCATATTCTTCATCTACTTTCAGGTTTATAAATGTTCGTGTTGAACCTAGCCCAAAAACTTGAAAAACTATCTCTAAATATCACTATAAATGTAACAGATTTAGAAGTAAAGAAAATGGAAAAAAAATTGAAAACGAAAACAAAGAAAATGAAAAAAAAAACAAATAAAGAAAATGGGAGAAAAGAAAATTGAGGGATTGCATCAACATTGAGAAGTCGGATATTGGGTTCGTGTTTTGTGTTGTGCCTGTGGTGCTCCTTTCATGAAACGGATAGCCATTTATGAATGCTAAAAAAAATTGGCACATTTCCAACAATTATACCCTACGAAAACCACTTATATCCAAGATCAACAGGAACAACTTTTGTTATTAATATTAGAGTTTTAGATATTTTATTATACGTAGAGATAAAACCATTAAAAACTAAATAATTTAAAAACTATGCTTAAATAGTCTTTTCAAAACTCTAACACTAATAGCAACTGGACCTATCATCATCAAAGGACTGAGACGTTCTTTCTCTCTTTTTAGGCATATATAAGGAAAAGGCGTTGGAAAATATCTAAGATCAACCTTGTTATGCATGAATTTTTGTTTCACCATCTCGCTTCTACATAACAAACATAGGAAGATGGGGGGCGAACTAAAAGATGTGAAGAACAATCATCTGTTTGGGTGAGGGGTATAATAGTTAGATTCATATATAAAAATAAGCCTTAACCCCTTCTACATCTATAACTTTTTTCACTTCGACACTGCGCCTTTAAACCATAACTTGGATCGACTTATCCCTCAAACTGCGGAAAATGCATGACATAGTTTCCCCCTTTAGTTGAGACACCATGCTCCTATGACTAAGGATTGAGTCAATGAATCAAGGGACCAAATGTCCAAATTTTTAAAATTTAAGGATTGATTTGATCTAATTCATAGTTCATAGTGGAAAATGACGAAGTTAACATAGTTCAAACGTATGGAAGGGATCAAGTCCACAAAAGTATATGAAAAACTAAATTTTACAAACGTATACATAAGTGATTGGCACATGGTTTAAATACAATATTATTATAGTACTTCAATGGTGATCGATAAATCGAGCCATTTTGGTGTATTCATTTTTTTAAAATTAGAATTCTTTGTTAGTTCAAAGTTAGTTGGAGATGAAATGTGAAAAAAAAAAGAGCAAGTGTGATCATTTTACAAGATGTGTCCATCAACCTAAGATCCAGTCACATAGACAAGGGTGTAGTTCTTAAGAGCCGGGGAGAGGCCGTTGCCGTCCCTGAATGTTTTTAAATTTTTTACTAGGGTTGATTAATCTAATATAAAATTGTAATAATATTAAAATTTAGGTACCTGTTTGTAAACTTTGAATTTGATAATGAGTAAGTGTATATTTTAGCCTTTTGTACAAAACAAAGAAAAACTTACAGAAACATCTTCAAAGTTTGGCTTAACCTACACTTACTCCCTTTATTTTAGGAAACCAACATTTTGCCCTCCTAGTAACTCCACATGTTATGCTAGTGGGGTCAAATACTTTCATTACTAAATAAGGTTTGCAAATCATGCAAATCAACAACAAAGTTCATCTCATGCCACCTTTAATCTAATTTTTCCTAAATATGTAATACATTTTTTGGTTCTGAATAATTTCTATATGTATAAATTTACTAATAATTTCTAAAAATTTAAAATATATTTTCATTTTTATAAATTAAGTTTATGTTTGTGATTATTATTAATATTTACTTTCTAACAACTTATTCAACTTTAAAATTAGTTCAAATAATAAGGAAAATATCCTTATTAATATTGAATTTATAGAACATACTTATGTTTAGCATGCCTTATGATTACTATTAATATTGAATTTATAGGACATAGGAGAATATTTTTAAACCCATTGCACTCTTCATTATACTTATATTGAATGAAAAAAAATAAAAAAATCATATTAAACTAACAGTTAGATTTAAAAATCTATTTATATATATAGATCATGTTTACTAATTTTTAGAATAATAAAAAAATCTATAGCATTTTAATCTAAAAAGTGCACACTTTTTCTTAAGTTTGAATAGTGTTATAGAAGTAAGAAGTTACTCTCTTCATCCTAAATTGTATGAGCTACTTTTTATTTTTAGATATAAAAAAATGAATTATTTGCTTAAAAAACAATAAATAGTTCTTTGATTTCTAATATTATCATCAAAAGGTTGATGTTTAATGTTTGATTTTTAATTATTTTGATTTTGATTTTGATAGTTTTGACCATGTGGTTTTGAATGAGCGTCATATCAAATTTTGAGTTATAGATTTTTTAATTGAATTTAATCATTATAAAATTTAAATCTCATAAATTTATTGTAACATTATTTCATATTTTCTATTTTTGATTGTAACTTTATACATATTAACAACACACCTTAGCCCCTAGGTTTGGCAGAGCCTAACATGGAATACCTTGCAGATCGCTTCATGACAATTTTCTAATACGTCCTATGCATCAACAGAAAGCAAGTCACTGAAGTGAAACCCATAAGAAGGCCGACAAGTTGCAATTACACGGCTTTACATTGAGCCCGACATAGAACCATTTCATTTGTTTTGTTACATGTACGACTTAAAAACTTCCAAGCCCGAAAGTAAACCCATAACTCAATCCTTGGGCTTTATTGCTAGATCTTTTGCAAATTGTAGACATTCCACTATTTTTACTTATTTTCTCATGTTGGACATTTTCTTTTGTGTTTCTGTAGTTTTTTTTGTTTAACTCAGAAGCAACCAAAAGGAGATTTTATTTAAATCATCGCTTAACAAACCACACAAACCAACCCCTTAGCTACTATAAGCTAAGATAGATTCCGAACGAATAGGAGTATAAAATAAACCTAGAGTCTTACTTAGAAAAGACAACCTTTCAAAGGAGTCAGAGCACGATGGACTACAGACCTAGGTACTACAATACAAGAACAAGATATAAATTTGTATATGTGCTGCATTTTAGCAGTTGTAACCCAAGTCCAGGCTATTGCAAGTAATAAAATCTTAGGAGTCCAAGTGTCGAACCGCAGGGAAATGAATTAAGAAATACAAATTATAGATTTTGTAATAAGGAAAGATTTTGGTGCAAGGTGTGAACAGGTGTTGATTAAGAACTCAAATTCAAATAAATAACTAAGGTTAGAGGATCCACTTTTAGTATATTGGTTATGATTAATTTTAGCCCATCTTGCCATTCAATTGGGATTCACACATAAAAGAAGTCCCAATCAGGGAATTTAGTTATTATCCATCATGTCAACCTTTGTCTACAATAACTCAAGATTGCAATATAGTCAACAGAGCCATGTTCTACAGAGGGAATTAAGTAGCTTTTATGTCAATGATTGACTATGATGAATCAAGACTCCCACTTAACAAGAAGGGAAGTTAAATAGATTAAGAAATAAAATACCATTAACGTAGTAATGCATTCAAATCAATCATAACCTTTATACCAAAAGCTTCACCCTTTCACCTTAGCAAAAGGAAGATTAGTTAGCCATGAGAAAAGTAAACAACATATAAAAAGAGGAAATGAACATGAATTGAAAAATCAAAGGTAGAACAAGAAAAAGAACAAGAAGAAAACACTTAACAGAGCTTTGGTATTGAAAACAAGAACAAGAAAAAAGAAGAAAAGCTAACTTTGATACAAAAACATAAATGAGGCCTAAGAAATGACATCCCTTCACCCTCCCCCAAGGTGCCTATTTATAGAGTTTTGGGGTGGGTGAAATGGTAAAATAGTAAAATGTAGGCAAATACAAATCAACAAAGGCGGGCTGTAATTTCTTTTAATTTTTTCACCATCGTAGACATCAAATCAGCTCTTTCTCAAAACACGAAACTTGTAGATCTCTTCCTTATATTCAAATCAATAGCTTGGTCATTCAAATCGATCATTCGTAGCTCAAGTTATGGTTTTTCTACCAAAACTGCTCTTCAGCACATGAAAGAACAAATAGTCTCATCTATAATCAGATTTTGGCAATAAAAATAATCAAACTAGCTTGCGGAATGAAGCAGATATTGTTGACACCCAATTTCGTCCGACCTTCATTAAAAAATTTTAATTAAAAAAAAATTATAAAAAAATAATAATATATATTTATTGATAACAATTAGTTTAGGGTTGGACATTTAGTTTTATAGGTATTTATATATATCTATACGTGTGTCTAAAAAGATTTAAAAAAAAAAATGAAATGAAAATGAATGATGATGAAAAGAAAAGAAAATTAAACTAAAAAAAAAAATTTTAAAAAATTAATTAATTAGATAAATCCCTCCCCCAGTTGAGCCTGCAGAGGCCTTATCCAGAGACTCTCTGGATCCTTCTCCTGCCTTCTTTTCTTTTATATTTAACAGGCAACTCTCTCGTCTTACCCAGACAGCTTGCTCCCCTCGACACCCCAGACACAACTCTCTCTGATCCCCTCTGCTCCCCCGACTCTCTCACTCTCAATCTTGCAGAACTCTCTCCCTTCTCTCTCTAATTCACGCTTTCTCTCTCTCCCTCTCTCTTGGCTTCTCTGCTCTCTCCTTTCTCCAGAACTCCTCTTTCTCAGAATATCTTCCCTCTTTCTCTCCTCCATTTTCTTGCCCTCTCAGCCCTCGGTCCTCAGCTCTTCCCTTTCCTCCGCCTATCCCGTCCGTCGCCGAGTGCACCGCCAGGTCGTCGAAGCCCCCTGCTTGCGTCAGTCGCGCTCCGTTTCTGCCTCCCGTTCGCGCTTCGCCCTCCGTTTCGTCCACTACTTCCTTCCCTCACGCGACCCTCTTGCTGCCGCGATACCGCCGCCGTCAGCCGCTAGCCTTCTGCTTGCGCCAGTCGCCCGCCGTGCCCCCTCGCCCTTGCTGCCAGCTTCCTGCTCCGTCGCCTCCCTCCAGAGCTCCTCCATATCGCCTCCTGCAGCGCCTCCATCCAGCCTGCTGTCGCTTCTCCCCTGCTGGTCGCGCTCCGTCTCTGCCTCCCGTTTGCGCTTCGCCCTCGCCGTCTCGCACCTTCCCCGCACACTGCCGTCCCGTCAGCTGCCACGTTGCACAGTCCACCTCATCGCGTCGTCCGCCCCATCCCCTGCCGTCGTTTGCCGCGCCAACTCCCTTACCCATCGCCGCCTTGATCGCCGACGAAACAGAACTGGAATTGAAAAAAAATGAAAACGAAAAAGAAACAGATACGTCTTTGACCAGTTAAAACTTTTTTTGGTAAAAATTCTTGCTTAGTCCCTAGTTTTCTTTATTTTATCCATTTAAGCCACTAACTTCATTTTATCTTGCAGATCAGTCACTGACAGCTGAATTTTCATTGATTTCTTTTTTTTTTATTCTGTCTGTTTGAACTTTGCATTAACCTTAACTATTAAATTTATATAAAATATGTCTTAAATATTTTACTTCATGTTGTCTGTTGTATTTTTGTTTTGTTTGTTTTCTTTTTATTTATTCTCTTTATTTACTCATCGGTTGATTTATTTACTTACTTACTTGACTATTTTATTTATTTACTTATTTATTTATTTACTTACTTCTTTATTTATTTAATTTCTTTGATTTCTTTCTTTGTTTTGTTTGATTTGTCATCTATAAAATTTAATCATTAAATCTATATAGGCATGTCACTCGGAATGTTTAACTCATTTTTATATTCTCTTGTTCTTATAGTTGTGATTTAGATCTCATAATGCATCTGGAAAACAACAAATATTAATAGTGTATAAAAATAATTAGTAAATTAATTACTCATGTATGCTTACTTTTCTCATCATCCAGGAATTAAGAAACGATTTAATAAGAGTCAATTTTATAACACATGGTAAATTTCAAAGATCCGTCCTTGGTGGTTTGATAAAATCTTAAAACGATTATTTGACCATATCCAGGTGGTTTGGTTAGAATCCATGGTTTGGATGTTAATTGATTTTATTTAAAGCAAACAAAACAAAACAAAAATTAAAATTAAATAACAAAATCTCAATCGCAAACCGACTCGTTGTCCGGATCTGATATGAAAGTCCATAATTTTGGCATAATTTTGATTTTTTGCTTCTGGATTTATTTGATTTGTCAATTTGAGACTTTAATTTTGTTTTTTTTAATTTGCAATTAAGTCATTAAATGCACTTATTTTCTATTATACTTTTGTTTGTTCAGCTAATTAAAGGCATAAATTAATTTAGGAATTAACATTAAGCTTAATTATATGATTAGGTTAGATAGTTATTTTTAATAAATAATTTGCCCCTGGTCTGATTTGATTTGTCTATTCAAGACTCTAATATTGTTCTGAGTTACAAATTAGGTGCTATTTTACTTATTTTTTTTAAGTTTTGTTTGGATTATTAAAGTTATGAATTAGTTTAGAAATTAATGTTAAGCTTAATTATAGGATTAGATTAGATAAACTTCTTTTTAATTAATCTAAAAAAATTAGTTTGACATAATAAAAAAGTCACGCTTAGAAAAATTTAATTAAATTAAAATAATTTCCATATCCGAATGATCCGGCAGGATCTACAGTTTGGAAAATATCAAATTTTTAAAATAAATAAATTAAATAAAAAGATAAAAAATCCATATTTTTACGATATGGATTAATTGATTAAAATTTCGTCAAATTCCGTGTCCAAATGACTCGGCAGAGTCCATGGTTCGGAATCCAAATCTTCCGTGTCCAAATGACTCGGCAGAGTCCATGGTTCGGAAGTATAAAATTCTATACAAATTAACTTAAAAATCCACATTTCGACTAATTCAGTTAAAATTTCTAAGTTAACTGAAAATTATTTAAAAACAAAGTAAAACAAAATTAAAATCAACTAAGGTGCCAATTTTGGGCGCTATAACAATATTGTTTTAGCGTAACCGTACTCCCGATCCCCGAACTCTCGCAGACCATATTTTAAGGTGACCAATCGACCTAGGTAAACGGATTGGTGGCGACTCCCGAAAACCCGACGTTGCCACAGCTTGGCGACTCCACTGGGGACTCGACGTTAGTGAGTCGAGCCTAAAGTTGATTTGTTTTTATTTACTTTGCTTTACTATTATGTGGATTTATATATTATATTTACTTAAGTAAACATGCATAATGCATTCACAAAATGAAGCTCTATACCCGAGCTTCCTTAAATCAAACACGATTCTTTCTAAGCGGAATTGGTGTTGCTGTCCTTGTGAGGCCACGGTCTCCAAGCCTTCACCGGTTTCAAAGTAGCAAAGTAGTGTATTGCCTTCTGAGACAGTTAGTCTCTGCATGGGCCCACGAAAAGCTACGACTCGAATTAATCCATTCCTTACATAAACCCTAGAGGGTAAGGAATCGGGCCGTCACTATGATTCAGTGACGGGATTCGGGAACTATCCCTTGCCTTTTTGATAAACCACCTTCTACATGTAGAATTCCTTACTCCACCTTAGAACCAGCCATTAAGAATTTCCCATACCTCGGTTCCGATTTCCATAGGTTTTGTTTTATCTATATGTTTGTATGATCCTATGTGTTATTTTTTTTTACTAACTCTATTTTTCCTTATTTTTCCGGCATATACATTTCATCATTAAAGATAAGTATTTGGTGAAAGAACTATTATCATGGATATTCTCGATTATCTTCCCACGGCTGTTACTGGATCATGGAATGACACGGTAATCGAAACTCAGCCTGAAGCTATGGAATATTCCGAAACGGCTCAAAAGCTTCACGGAGATGCTCTGACATCCCATTCTCACGTACAGCTTAAGGACCAGGTATCGGTCCGGATAAATCAGAACGACACCACGGAATTATTGCAAGTCTGGAATAGTTGGAATTCTGCTGATCGGGAAGCTTTTACGGCAAAATATGGTCACATCACTTGCCTACTAAAGGTTACCGTTGATGCATCACTTGTCCGGGCTCTAATACAATTTTGGGATCCATTTTATCGATGCTTTTCTTTCGATAAGATGGATCTGGTTCCAACCATTGAAGAATACAACAGCCTCTTGGGTTGGTCCTCCGACTATCCAATCGAGACTTATCAACATGATAGAAGAACGGAGCCTCATCGAGCCCTAGCAAAATTATTGGATATGCCAGCTTCCAGTCTTCAAACCAAGTTTGTAACAAAAGGATCTCGAAAATTTATCAGTTGGATCGACTTAAAACAATTAAGTCACGTTCTCCCTCAGAAGAATCAACGACGCAAGTTGTTCGCCTTGGCAATATATGGCCTGGTAGTCTTCCCAAGAATTGTCGGATTTATTGAAGGAGACGTCATCACATTATTTGAGCAAGTCTGCAATGCCCAAGTAAATCCGACCTCAGTGATATTATGTGAAACTATCAGGGCATTAAACTTTTGTCGCCAAAGAGGAGGCAAATTCATAGGATGTTCACATCTCCTCAACGTTTGGATCAAAAGCCACCTTCCTTGTGAGAAGCAACATTTTGGAAATCGCTTTTCAAAGGACTTCATCCCAATCGAAGCCTTTTTGAAAAGTGAAACCACTAATCATGATAGCAAGGAAGCATGGGTTGACTACTTCAAGAACATCAGCGAATTCCAAATTGAATGGAGAGCACCCTGGTCCACCACCACCCGCATAGTTTACCGTTGCGGCAATTGCCCGTGGGTTCCTCTCTTAGGTATATGGGGAGGAACAAGTTATGCCCCAGCTCAAGTACGAAAACAATTTGGGTCCATGCAATTTATACCCATGACGCATAATCTGAGTAAGTTGGAATTTTCACACGAAGATCCAAATTCAAATAAGCTCGCAATGGGTATTTCAGTTGCGTGGAAAAGAATTTTCATATTGAAGTCGGGGCCTATTATTTCTCCCACTGCTTATTATGAATGGAGAAATAACCGGAAGGAAGGAATAGTTCTATCTGAAGAGGTCATCAGAAAATTGGCGAAAAGAGAGTTGGAGAAAGAACTAGAGGAAGAAAAGGAGAAGAACAAGAGGATGCTCCTTGACATGCAACAGCTCGGTCACAAAACACAACTCCTCGAAGAGAAAGTTGAATACCAAAAACAAGTCATCTCCCAATTGGTTGATGAAACCGATCAAAAAGAGATGAGAGTCAGATACTGGGAAGATCAATACAGATTTTCTCAAGATCAATTGCAAACATTTTTGGTAGAAGTCAGAAAAGTTACAGAACAAGCCCAACTAATGGGCGAAGAAGCCAAGGAGTTAGAAGAACTGAGCTGTCCTACTCCATCAGTAAATGTTCAAAGAATGATGGAGTTCATATCTAAGGCCAGAAAGCAGTATTGTACTTTGGGTCGTTTCTTTTAAACAAACCTTTTGCTGAATGTAATTGAGAAATTCCATTATAGTTTTTCTTTCACCAAGTATTTACAATATTCATGCATGCATCCATCACATCAATCATACACACATAGAATCTAATAAAATAAATATTCCTTTAAAAGGGTAAAATTGGACCTCAACACCGATATTCAACTCGACTCCAAACAAGATTAATGGCAGAACAAGCCGAAGGACGTCTCATGGAGATGGAGTCCAAGATTGAAAGTATGTCAGAACAGATGAGACAATTGATGGAATTAATCAAAGGGAAAGCAACTCAAGTCCCCATCAAAGAAGTACAAGATCCCACTTATCCCCCGGGATTCACCCCGCAACGAGTCTCAGTCCAAGAAAACCTGTTTCAAGAATCAGGACCGTCTGCTAGTGTTCACCTGAAACAAGACACTGTACAGGAAGAGAAGAAGACATTACCAAAAGAAGAAGCAGAATCTCAAAAACTCGAAACAATAGAAAAGCGACTGCGAGCCATTGAAGGAGGCACTATATTCGGATCTCTCTCGGTGGATGACCTCTGCTTAGTGTCAGACGTCGTAATCCCTTCAGATTTTAAGGTGCCAGATTTCGTGAAATACGATGGAACGAGTGATCCCATCACTCACATCACATTGTTCCTAAGGAGACTACAACCACTCACAAAAGATGAAAAGGTGTGGATCACACTTTTTCAGGAAAGTCTCACAAAATCAGCATTACAGTGGTATCTAAGCCAAGGTCCAAGGAACATAAAAACTTGGAATGACCTTGCTCAGGCCTTCATCGGCAACTATAAACACGTTATGGACTTGGCTCCGGATCGCCAAACTCTCCAAAACATGGAGAAGAAAAAGCCAGAAACTTTCAAGGAATATGCGCAGCGGTGGAGGGACTTAGCTGCACAGGTTCAGCCACCCATGACAGAAAGAGAAATGGTCACTTTGTTTGTCCAGACACTGAAATACCCATATTATGACAAACTTATTGGCAATGCGGCAACTAACTTCTCCGACGTAGTAATGTCTGGAGAAAGGATCGAGCATGGTATCAGGACTGGGAAGATTACTGAATCCTTTAGCGATCCTATGAAAAGAGGAGGACCTTCCAGAAGAAAAGATGAAGAAATACAACAAATAGGAAGAGGAAGAGGGATTCCCTTCGTGGGCACTGTGGCCACCGGACCTCGCCTATCCTATTCTGCCAATAAGCCCAATTATTATCCTACCAATAGGCCCAATGATTATCCTCCCAATAGGCCCAATGATTATCTTCCCAATAGACCCAACAATTATCCTCCCAACAGACCTAATCAGTTACGGCCACCTGTTCCAACTCCTCCAGTACCTGCACCAAGACCAAGAGAAATCTTCGCACCAATTCCCATGACTTACACTGAGCTGTATCCAAAACTCATCGAAAGTCAACTTATTCGCCCAATCCCTACAAGGCCATTGGAACCCCCGTATCCAAGGTGGTATGACCCTAACATAAATTGCCCATATCATGATGGTACCGTGGGCCACGGACTGGAAAATTGCATAGCATTGAAGCGTATAGTCCAACAATTAATTGAGTCAAAGTGGTTGGACTTTTCCGATGAACCAAACGTCACTCATAATCCATTGCCTCCTCATCAAGCCAAACCAGTCAATATGATGGAAGAATACTGGCCGATGAAGAAAACAGTCAATGATATCATAACCCCTCTTAAGCATGTATATTCATGCCTTGTGAAAGAAGGGATTATCATAGGAAAGTCTTCTGGAAATAAAGAAGTCGAGGATGAGGAGTGGTGCAACTTTCATAACAGTAAAAGTCATTCTATCCAAGAATGCCCAGAATTCCGTAAAAGTCTACAAAGTCTTATGGACTCCTCCCAAATCATCGTTTTTATGTCAGATAAAGAGGATGACGTGAATGTGATAATTAAAGAACAAGAAGTCAATATCATGCCAAGACCACTAGTCATTCCAATATCAAAATCTGCTCTCAAGCCTTTAAGAATTCAAGTTCCAAAGCCATTCCCGTACAAATCAGACAAAACTGTTCCATGGAACTATGGCTATACTTCTAACATCACATCAACTCCGTTAGAAGTTGGGGGCATGACTAGAAGCGGTCGGTGTTATTCTCCCGAGCAAATGAACAAGCTCCAACAAGAGAAGAATGTTACGAATCCAGCAAATGGACCTATTAACACATCTAAAGAGCAAGAGATGCCTCGAGCAGTAACAGATGAACAAGCTACTGAGTTTCTCAAACTCATAAAGCAAAGTGAATACAGTATCGTGGAGCAGTTGAACCATCTGCCAGCAAAGATCTCCATACTTTCATTACTCTTAAGTTCTGATACCCATCGAGAAGCTCTTCTCAAAGTCCTGAATAAGGCTTATGTTGAACAAGATATCTCCGTGAACAACTTTGACCACCTTGTCAACAACATCACGGCACAAAATCTCATCACATTCACTGACGATGAGATACCAGCAGAAGGAAGGGGTCACTCTAAGGCTCTGCATATTTCGATTAAATACAAAGATCGGATTATGGCCAGAGTTCTTATCGACAATGGGTCAGCTCTAAATGTAATGCCACTCGAAACCTTACATAAGATTGGTTTAGACCCATCATACCTCAACAACATTCATATTGTTGTTCGAGCATTTGACGGAACGAAGAGAGATGTTGTTGGAGAAATAGAGCTACCAATAGGGATTGGTCCCTGTCTTTTCCACATCACATTCCAAGTCATGGATATTTGTCCATCTTATACCTGCCTGCTGGGAAGACCATGGATCCATATGGCCGGAGCAATTCCTTCTTCATTACACCAGAAAATGAAATTCATTATTGAAGGAAAGATAATCACGGTCTTCGCTGAAGAAGACATCCTGCTATCAAGACCTGCGGATGCTCAATATGTCGAAGTCAATGAAAATATACCTGATTGTTCCTTCAGGTCTTTTGAGATTGTCAATGCTGCTTATGTCAGCGAATATGGAGAAGAACCCATTCCTAGCATCTCTAAAACAAGTCGCATGGTTGCCAAACTCATGATAAAAGGAGGATACTCACCGGGGTTAGGACTGGGACAAGATTTACAAGGAATCACAGAACCATTGAAAATCACCACAAATGAAGGGAAATACGGCCTAGGCTTCACACTGACAAGACATGATAAAATGAAGGCAATAGCTGAAAAGAGAGAAAAGAGGATTGCACGATTAACAGGGCATCCTCTCCAGGAAAGAAATCTGGATATCCCTGAAATCACCGAAACGTTCGTGAGTGGTGGTCTCATTCCAAAAAATGACAATGAAGGCAAGCTGACTATCAACATCAACAAGTCTTTTGAAAGTCTTTCTATTCAGGCAATCATCAGCGATTCACCTGAAGAGGAGGAGCTTGTTCAACCTTGTGGCCCACGGGATGTGCTGAACAATTGGGAGGCGATAGAACTGCCTGTTATAATCGAAAGCTTTCCAAAGTAATCTAATAGTAAAAACCTCCTAAAGAAAGGTTCAATCAATAGGGTGTAGTCTTTGTTTAAGTGAACCTTTTAGTTATTGCTTTTTATTCCAATAAAGTTGTGATTTATGCACATTGTAAATAAAGTACCAGTTTGCATCCATCTCATTCGTGCCATTTTTTTTTTCTTCTCTTTCTTTTCTCTCTGGATAATGCAGACCCAAAACTCTCTTTGATGACAATGAAAGAATGAACTTTGATAATCCTGTAAACACTACCGACTCGGATGACGAAGATCTTCAAGTATCTCCTGAGCTATTAAAAATGATTGAGCGAGATGAAAAAGAAAGAACAACAAGTCAAGAACCAACTGAGGTATTCAACCTGGGAGACAGTTAGGATGTAAAAGAAGTCAAGATTGGCACTTTATTCCCTCCTGAAGAAAAAGAAGAATTAGTCCATTTATTGAAAGAATATGTGGATGTGTTTGCTTGGTCATACCAAGATATGCCTGGCTTAAGCTCAGACATAGTACTACACAAAATACCCTTGAAACCTGGAGCGAAGCCTGTCAGACAAAAGTTACGAAGATTAAAGCCGGATCTAATCTTAAGAGTGAAAAATGAGATTCGAAAGCTGTGGGATGCAGGATTCCTTGGGGTCGCTGAATATACAGAATGGGTGGTTAACATTGTTCCAGTCGAAAAGAAAGAAAGCGGGAAACTAAGAGTTTGTCAGGACTACCGGCCATTGAACGAAGCCAGTCCTAAAAATAACTTCCCACTTCCTCACATTGATACGCTGGTGGATAATACCGCAGGAAACTCCTATTTTTCCTTCATGGATGGCTTCTCTGGATACAATCAAATCAAACTTGATCCAGATGATATGATAAAAACTGCCTTTATAACCCTTTGGGGTACCTTCTACTACAAGGTGATGCCTTTTGGGTTAAAGAATGCTGGTGCTACATATCAAAGAGCCATGGTTGCATTATTCCATGACATGATGCATAAAGAAATTGAAGTATATGTAGACGACATGATCGCCAAAACTTTCACTGCTAAGGAGCATCTAAAAGTGCTAAGAAAACTATTCGATAGACTTCGCAAATATCAACTGAAGTTGAATCCTGCCAAATGTATTTTTGGAGCCTCTTCAGGAAAGTTATTGGGTTTCATGGTCAGCAAGGATGGGATTCGAGTTGACCCGAGTAAAGTCAAAGCAATACAAGAAATGCAACCCCCGAAGACTCCAAAACAAGTAAGAAGTTTTCTGGGCAGAATCAACTTCATAGCAAGGTTCATTTCACAATTGACATCCAAGTGTGAACCTCTTTTCAAATCACTGAAGAAGAACAATCCGATCGAGTGGAATAACGAATGCCAAGAAGCATTCGAGAAAATCAAGCAATATCTATCAAATCCACCAGTCTTGGTACCACCCCGATCTGGAGAATCGTTGATTCTATATTTATCCATACAGGATTCTTCATTAGGATCCGTATTGGGTCAACGTGATGAGACAGGCAAGAAAGAGCATGCAATTTACTATTTGAGCAAGAAGCTTACCACATATGAAGTGAAATACTCAATAGTAGAAAAGTCCTGTTGTGCCCTTGCATGGGTAGCACACCGACTACGACACTACATGCTCAACAACACCACATTGCTAATCTCCAAGACTGATCCCATTAAGTACATTTTTGAAAAAACCAGCTTTATCAGGCAGGATCGCAAAATGGCAAATGCTGTTGTCTGAATACGACATACAGTATGTCACCCAAAAGGCTGTAAAAGGGAGTGTGATTGCTGAATATCTGGCTGATAGAGCATTGGATGATTATGAGCCAATGAAAATGGAGTTTCCTGATGGAGATATAATGACAATAGAACAAGAAGTCTCTAAAGATGATGAAACATGGAAAATGGCATTCGATGGAGCATCTAATGCTTTGGGACAAGGGATTGGAGCCATACTCATCTCTCCAAGTGGAGAGCAATTCCCTCTTACAGCAAAAATTACATTTCCTTGTACCAACAATATAGTAGAGTATGAGGCATGTGCTATGGGACTCCAAATGGCACTGGAATTGAAAGTGCGAGATCTCCGAGTTTATGGGGATTCCGCATTAGTCATATATCAAATCAACGGAGAATGGGAGACAAGGGATTCAAAATTGATCCCTTACCAAAAGCTCATACTAGACTTGGCTCGAAAATTCAACAGTATAAGCTTCCATCATCTTCCAAGGGAAGATAATCAAATACCGGATGCTTTAGCTACTTTGGCTGTTATGTACAAGATCAGTGACCCCGAGCATACTCCTATATTTGAGATGAGAATAATAGATTCTCCAGCTTATTGCGTGAGCATCGAAGAAGAATTGGATGGAAAGCCTTGGTATCACGATATCAAGAAATACCTCCAAGAAAGAGTATATCCACCAGAAGTATCAGAAAATGACAAGAAATTTCTACGAAGATTGTCAATGGGTTTTCTTTTAAACCTAGACATACTTTACAAGAAAACCCCAGACTCGATGCTACTTCGCTGTGTAGATACTCATGAAGCACGAAAGATCATGGAAGAAGTTCATTCTGGAATATGTGGAGCACACACTAGTGGTCATACTATGGCAAGACAAATAATGAGGGCTGGTTACTATTGGCTCACATTGGAAAGTGATTGCGTCAATCACGTAAGAAAATGTCACAAATGCCAAATATATGCCAACAAGACCCAAGCTCCACCTGTTCCTCTTAATGTAACAGCAATACCTTGGCCTTTTGCCATGTGGGGAATCGATGTTATTGGAGCGATTACCCCTAAAGCTTCCAATGGTCACAAATTCATCCTAGTTGCAATTGACTACTTTACTAAATGGGTAGAAGCTGTGTCTTATGCAAGCGTAACTCAAAAGGTGGTATGCCGGTTCATTAAGAAAGAAATCATTTGTCGCTATGGACCGCCAGAGTGTATCATCTCAGACAATGCCACGAACCTGAATAATGCAATGATGCAGACTTTGTGCCGGCAATTCAAAATCAAGCATCTCAATTCAGCACCTTATCGACCGATGATGAATGGTGCAGTAGAAGCGGCCAATAAAAATATCAAGAGAATTGTTGAAAAGATGATCGTCACTTACAAGGACTGGCATGAGATGTTACCTTTTGCACTGCATGCTTATAGAACTTCTACCCGTACTTCTACTGGAGCAACACCTTTTTCTCTGGTATACGGTATGGAGGCTGTATTGCCTATCGAAGTTGAAATTCCTTCATTAAGGGTACTAATGGATACTCAATTAGGAGAAGCAGAATGGGTCAAAGCTAGATACGAGCAATTAAATCTAATCGATGAAAGAAGAATGATAGCCCTCTGCCATGGGCAACTTTATCAAAGAAGGATGATTCGTGCTTACAACAAAAAGGTTCGCCCACGACAATTTCACGAAGGTGACATAGTGCTCAAGAAAATTTTACCCATGCAACATGATTCAAGAGGAAAATGGACACCAAATTATGACGGGCCATATGTCGTGAAGAAAGCATTTTCAGGAGGGGCACTAATTCTGACAGAAATGGATGGACGAGAATTACCGAAGCCAGTAAATTCGGATGCAGTAAAGAAATACTTTGCATAATGAAGAAATTTTCGAACAGAAGGGGAGAAGTGGATACAGGGTTACCAAAGTTTATTTGATCAAAGTTGTCAAAGAGAGCTTTCTTCCCTTACACTTTCATTATCTATCTGTACCTAAGATTTTCATATTCTTTTACCCATAAATAAAAGCCAATTCTCTTTAACTTACCTTAGATTCTCACGTTCAAAATGCTAAAGTCGCTTCTATCCAGTTCTTTTCCTTTAAATCTCACATTCCTACTAGCCTTAAGTGTGCAATAAATTGTGACTTTTGAAGGAAGAATAGTAATAATTAAAACTTAGAAAAAAACAAAGACCGTAGATTACTTTGATAAGCTTTGTGAATTAAAACAGGTAAGATTGAGGTCCTGCTTTGCGAGCAGCACAGAACATAGGCTAACAAAGAAGAAGGAGTAACAAATCTTTGGGAGATAGCCTTGGTGGTAGCCTGAATGATCATTTCAGAAGTCTTAACATGTCTATGTCAGCAGGAAAGAATCATGCTCACGAATATTTCAACAGGGACAATTATCCAAAGAAGCATAAAATATGAGGCGGGCATTAAAGAAAATTGAGGTCAAAATTCAAAAATAAGGCAAGGAAAGAGGATTTTTGAACAGAGTTGGGCTTTTGAGACAATGGACAACAGCTGGAAAGCATAAAGAGATTCAATAATAGTCCGAGAAGGAAATCACAAAGAAGATCCAGTAAAGTAAAGCAAAGACATGAAGAGCTAGATTAAAAAAAAAAAAAAAACATCAGTTACACATGCCTTGCATTCATGCATTTCACATCATGCATGCATGGCTTTTACATAACAGGGATCAAATGAAAAGCATGTCCGCAGCATGATTGCAGCAGTATAAGCTGAGATCTTAATGACATCAGCTCTTACTAATTGGACGCATAGCTAATACGCTGGACCCAGCCCCATCAGGAATCCAAGGATAAAGCATACAATATCGTCAAAAGCCTGGCAATTGAGGCTACACCTAAAAGAACAGAATTGATGCCAGCTTAGCAGCATCCAAGATGAGTGATAGCTATCGTCAAAGATAAGGCAGACATCAAGAAATATTGTCGTTGAAAATTCGTCAAAAGCGGACAATGGATTCAATAATCAAGGACTGAATCGACGTCAGCTGGATGGAATATCTATCACATCAAAATAAAGTAGGATTCACTTTTCCGGTTAAGCGGCGGATACGGTACTCCGTGACTCTCAAGTCGGTTCTCTCAGTTGCCCATAATAACTGATCATTTCCTCCCTCCTTTCTTTTACTTTCTCCTAGAAAATGGATCCTACTTTTTCTGCCTTGCGAAAATATTTTCCTTCTCTCCCAATGAACATCCTCAAAAAGATCTACCAAGTTCGCTGTGAACGATTAAGAGCTCTGATGCATAAAGGAATCCCTGAAGATGTGCGGTGGTTAGTTGAAGCTAAGGTTCGTCTGGCAGGTGAAATCCCAGAGGCATTTGTGTCTCACATGCCTGGTGTAGGCAAAAGCTCTTATGCCAAAAAGCGAAGAGCGAGGAGACTAGGCGTCTGTCATAAATGCGGACGCTGGACCTGTAATACTAAATGTCGTTCTTTTGGGATGATCTCTGATAATCGAGAAGATAAAATACGATTCATTAAGAATGGCCTGAGTAAGGACTCATTGGATGATATCCAATTGACTCTTGAGACGCATTCTTGTGGATCCGTGCAACGTGAACTTCTCGATTTATGGAGCATTTTTCATGAAGAACGAGAACGATACAGTCCCGGGAATCTGACGTTAAACGACCCTATTTGTCAGCTTGTAAGAAAACTGGATGGGAAGCAAATCCTCGACTCATAGAAGCCATTAATCCCGTTACTGGACGTAAAACCAGTGGAAGATGTGAGCCACAGTCACAATCACTGTACATACAATTTATCATATTTAAAATTTTCCATTTTTCTTTTAATAATGTATTTGCTCCCGTAAGTGTAATCGACACGTTATCCATTTCATCGCTATAAATGCATGTTCTTCCAGTCGGTTATCTAAGTTTCCTTCAATAACTGATTCATTTCCCTCTTCTCTCAAATTCTTCTCTCATCAATGGATTCTACTCTTTCTGCACTGCGAAAATACTTTCCTTCCTTTCCAATAAAAGTCCTTAAAAAGATCTACCTTGCTAGATTTGAAAGAATCAGAGTTTTTACACGCAAAGGCATTCCCGATAATGTGCAGTGGATAATTGAAGCTAAGGTCCGTCTGGCGGGTGAAGTTCCAGATGCATTTATGCCCCGCATGCCCGGTTTAGGTAAAAGCCGTTATGCCAAAAGGCGAAGAGCAAAGAGACTAGGCGTGTGTTATAAATGTGGGCGATGGAATTGTATTACTAAATGTCGCTCTTTAGGATACATCTCCATAAATCGTGAAGATAAAAGAAAATTCATTAAGAATGGCCTGCGTAAGGAATCTCTGGAAGATATCCGAGAGACTCTTGAAACGCATTCTTGTGGAAAAGTGCAAGGTGAAATTATCAGTTTATGGAGGACTTACCATAAAGAACGAAACCGTTACAGTCTTGGGAATGTGACTTTAAACGATCCTGTTTGTCAGTTTGTAAGAAAACTGGATGGGAAGCAAATCCCCGACTTATAGATGGCATTGAAGCCATTACTGGACATAAATCAGGGGAAGATGAGAGCCACGGTCATGATTCCTGTACATATAAGCTGTCATTTGTCTTTTCTTTTGACAATAATATACTTGTTCCTGTAAGCGTAATTAACACGTTATCCTTTCATCGCTATAAATGCGTGTTCTTCTTTCCGGTTAAGTAGCGGATGCAATACTCTCTGACTCTCATAATCGGTTATTTCAGTTTCCTACAATAACTGATTTCTTCATCTCTTCTCTCAAATTCTTCTTTTATCAATGGATTCTACTCTTTCCGCCATGCGAAAATACTTTCCTTCCATCCCAATAAATGTTCTTAAAATGATTTACCAAGCTAGATGTGAAAGGATTAGAGTCTTTATGCACAAAGGCATTCCTGACAATGTGCGGTGGCTAATTGAAGCTAAGGTTCGTTCAGCTGGTGAAGTTCCAGAAGCGTTCTTTCCCCGTATGCCCGGCTTTGGTAAAAGCGCTTATGCCAAAAAGCGAAGAGCAAAGAGGCTAGGTGTCTGTCATAAATGTGGACGATGGAATTGTAATACTAAATGTCGCTTTTTAGGATACATCTCCAGAAATCATGAAGATAAAAGAAAATTCATCAAGAATGGCCTGCGTAAGGAATCTTTGGATGATATCCTATTAACTTTTGAAACACATTCTTGTGAAATAGTGCAATGGGAAATTATGGATTTATGGTGGACTTTCCGTAAAGAACAGGATCGTTACAGTCTTGGAAATCTAACTTTTAATGACCCTGTTTGCCAGTTTGTAATAAAACTGGATGGGAAGCAAATCCCCGACTTATAGAAGGCATTGAAGCCGTTACTAGACATAAATCAGTGGAAGATGAGAGCCACAGTCATGATTGCTGCACATATAAGTTGTCATTTGTTTTTGCTTTTGACAATAATGTACTTACTTCTGTAAGTGTAATAAACGCGTTAGCCTTTCCTCACTATAAATATGTACCAGTTATTTCCTACAATCAATAATTTCTTTCTTTGCCTCTTTCATCAATGGAGTCCTCTCTTTCCGCCCTACAAAAGTATTTTCCTTCCTTCCCAATAAAGGTTCTTAGAAAGATTTATCAAGCTAGATGTGAACGATTCAGAGTATTCATGCACAAAGGCATTCCTGATAATGTGCGGTGGCTAATTGAAGCTAAGGTTCGTTCAGCTGGTGAAGTTCCAGAAGCGTTCTTTCCCCGTATACCTGGCTTTGGTAAAAGCGCTTATGCCAAAAAGAGAAGAGCAAAGAGGCTAGGCGTCTGTCATAAATGTGGATGGTGGATTTGCAACACTAAATGTCGTTATCCAGGAGCGATCACTAGAAGTCGTGAAGATAGAATGAAATTCATTAAGAATGGCTTGCGTAAGGAATCTCTGGAAGATATCCGGGAGGCTCTTGAAACACATTCTTGTGGAATAGTGCAATTTGAAATTGTTGGATTATGGTTAATTTTTGAAAAAGAACGAGATCGTTACAGTCTTGGGAATCTGACTTTAAACGACCCAGTTTGCCAGTTTGTAAGAAAACTAGATGAGATGCAAATCGCCGATTCATAGAAGGCATTGAAGCCGTTACTGGATGCAAAAAACCAGCGGAAGATATGGACCAAGGTCACGATTACTGTACATGCTAGCTGTCATTTTTAAAATTTTCCTCCCCTTTTGGCAATAATGTACCCACTCATGACATAAGCTATAATTATGACTACTGTATATAGTCGCTACTTTTAAAATTTTCCTTCTCATCCGACAATCACGTACCTACTCCTGATGTAAGCTACAGTCACGACTACTGTGCATGCTAGTTGCTTTTGAAATTTTCCTCCTCTTTTTTGACAATAATGTACCTACTTTTGACCAGAGTCATGATCGCAGCTACTGTATAGCTGGCAATAATGTCTCCATTCTTGGAAAATAAAATTATTGCCTTATTTCTTCATCTCTATAAATATATCCTCTTTTCTCACAAGGGTAAGGATGGGAATGGAGGAAACCTCAACTCGTAAATCCCGAAGTATTTGTGTATTTTCTGGGGCTTTTCCTGGAAAAGATGAAGAGTATTTAAAGATAGCCAACCATTTGGGTAGAGTATTAGCTGAGCGAAAAATACATTTAGTTTATGGAGGAGGTAGTGTCGGATTAATGGGAGCCGTGGCATCAGCAGCATCTTTAGGAGGAAGCCAAGTTCTGGGCATTATCCCTGGACCTCTGAAACTTGTTTCTGGGGGCACCATTGGAGAAGAATTAGTAGTTAAAAACTTGCAGGAGCGTGTGTTACAAATGCTTCTTAATGCTGATGCTTTTATCGCTCTACCAGGTGGTTTTGGCACATTCGGGGAGGTCTTCCAAATTGCTTCCATGGCCCAACTTAATTTGCATAAGAAACCTATTGGGCTGTTAAATGCTAACAATTTCTTTACAGGCCTGATATCTTTTGTGGATTATGCAGTGCAGAAGAATTTTATATCAAGAGTAGCACGACAAATCCTAGTATCCGCAAAAACTGCTGAAGAATTGCTTGATAAAATGCAAGCTTTTGTTCCTGAACCAGATCCAGCAATGATTCATATAGACTGAACACAACAGCCTTTCCTGACCAGTTCAATCCCATAGTTATCCTCTACCCACCCTGTTGAAGTATTGTGGAAACAGAAGCGGTCCGATTTGTTCTCCTTGTCCTTCCGTTTTGCTATCAGCATTTTCTTTTGTGTTTCAGTTTTTCTTTTCAGGGAGTTTCTTTTTTTTATTTCTATAAGATAATTTCGTTCATGCTGATATTAAAACCATTGGACAATGCCTTTAGGTTAGAATGGCTGAGTAAAGAGTAATTTTTATTGCTCTTGAGACGCATCCTATTAGCTCTATTAGGCATGACATTTTGTGGTAGCTAAGCTTCAACCCTATTTGGATGATATATCTCTCAAGCGAATCTATATTTACTGAAGAAAATATTAGATGAACCTTGGATATTGATTCCAAACATCCGTTCCCTTTATGTAATTTGTTAGTGTTATTGTCATCATCAAGATTCACTCATCTTATCGAAGTCTAAATTTTTGCACTTGTCCATTATGAAAATTCACACTTTCGAAGAAAATTATTCCAATTTCAATTGCTTTCATATAAATTTCACATGAGGTCCTAAGGAGAGCTCCTTTGCCTCACAATCAATTTTCATTCAACGGTAGGACTGCTCCTATCGCCGAGGTCCTAAGGACTGCTCCTTAGCCTCAAAATCAATCAATTTTCATTCAACGGTAGGACTGCTCCTATCGCCGAGGTCCTAAGGACTGCTCCTTAGCCTCAAAATCAATCAATTTTCATTCAACGGTAGGACTGCTCCTATCGCAGAGGTCCTAAGGACTGCTCCTTAGCCTCAAAATCAATCAATTTTCATTCAATGGTAGGACTGCTCCTATCGCCGAGGTCCTAAGGACTGCTCCTTAGCCTCAAAATTAATCAATTTTCATTCAACGGTAGGACTGCTCCTATCGCCGAGGTCCTAAGGACTGCTCCTTAGCCTCAAAATCAATCAATTTTCATTCAACGGTAGGACTGCTCCTATCGCCGAGGTCCTAAGGACTGCTCCTTAGCCTCAAAATTAATCAATTTTCATTCAACGGTAGGACCGCTCCTATCGCCGAGGTCCTAAGGACTGCTCCTTAGCCTCAAAATCAATCAATTTTCATTCAACGGTAGGATTGCTCCTATCGCCGAGGTCCTAAGGACTGCTCCTTAGCCTCAAAATCAATCAATCCGAGGTTTTAAGGATGGAACCTTTGCCTCGAGATCAATCAATCAATCTGAGGTTTTAAGGATGGAACCTTTGCCTCGAAATCAATTAATCAATTCGAGGTTTTAAGGATGGAACCTTTGCCTCGAGATCAATCAATCAATTCGAGGTTTTTAAGGATGGAACCTTTGCCTCGACATCAATCAATCAATCCAAGGTTTTAAGGATGGAACCTTTGCCTCGAGATCAATCAATCAATTCGAGGTTTTAAGGATGGAACCTTTGCTTTGAGATCAATAATCAATCCGGGGTTTTAAGGATGGAACCTTTGCCTCGAGATCAATCAACCAATTCGAGGTTTTAAGGATGGAACCTTTTGCCTCGAAAACAATCAATTCGAGGTTTTAAGGATGGAACCTTTGCCTCGAAAACAATCAATTTTCATCGTCGAGGTTTTAAGGATGGAACCTTTGCCTCGACATCAATTACTTAATCTGGGGTTTTAAGGATGGAACCTTTGCCTCGATATCAATTAATCAATCCGGGGTTTTAAGGATGGAACCTTTGCCTCGAGATCAATCAACCAATTCGAGGTTTTAAGGACGGAACCTTTGCCTCAAAATCAATCAATCGATAGGAATGCTCCTATCGCCGAGGTTTTAAGGACGGAACCTTTGCCTCAAAATCAATCAATCGATAGGAATGCTCCTATCACCGAGGTTTTAAGGACGGAACCTTTGCCTCACAATCAATCAATCAATCAGTTCATCTTACAACGATAGGACCTTTTCCTATCGTTAAGGTTCTAAGGAGCTTTCCTTAAACCTCAAACAATCAATCAATTTGTCCATCTTACAACGATAGGAACTTTTCCTATCGTTAAGGTTCTAAGGAGCTTTCCTTAAACCTCAAACAATCAATCAATCAGTCTATCTTACAACGATAGGAACTTTTCCTATCGTTAAGGTTCTAAGGAGCTTTCCTTAAACCTCAAATAATCAATCAATCAGTCCATCTTACAACGATAGGAACTTTTCCTATTGTTAAGGTTCTAAGGAGCTTTCCTTAAACCTTAAACAATCAATCAATTGTTCATCTTACAATGATAGGAACTTTTCCTATCGTTCAGGTTCTAAGGAGCTTTCCTTAAACCTCAAACAATCAATCAATTTGTCCATCTTACAACGATAGGAACTTTTCCTATCGTTAAGGTTCTAGAAGAATATTCCTTAACCACATGGTTTAGGCGGCGAGAAGGTTCTCAACGGCTAGCTAAGACGGACGAAATTTGGTAACTACTTTGCATACATCATGTCCCATGAAGCATGCAAAGGGGGGCAGCTGTTGACACCCAATTTCGTCCGACCTTCATTAAAAAATTTTAATTAAAAAAAAATTATAAAAAAATAATAATATATATTTATTGATAACAATTAGTTTAGGGTTGGACATTTAGTTTTATAGGTATTTATATATATCTATACGTGTGTCTAAAAAGATTTAAAAAAAAAAATGAAATGAAAATGAATGATGATGAAAAGAAAAGAAAATTAAACTAAAAAAAAAAATTTTAAAAAATTAATTAATTAGATAAATCCCTCCCCCAGTTGAGCCTGCAGAGGCCTTATCCAGAGACTCTCTGGATCCTTCTCCTGCCTTCTTTTCTTTTATATTTAACAGGCAACTCTCTCGTCTTACCCAGACAGCTTGCTCCCCTCGACACCCCAGACACAACTCTCTCTGATCCCCTCTGCTCCCCCGACTCTCTCACTCTCAATCTTGCAGAACTCTCTCCCTTCTCTCTCTAATTCACGCTTTCTCTCTCTCCCTCTCTCTTGGCTTCTCTGCTCTCTCCTTTCTCCAGAACTCCTCTTTCTCAGAATATCTTCCCTCTTTCTCTCCTCCATTTTCTTGCCCTCTCAGCCCTCGGTCCTCAGCTCTTCCCTTTCCTCCGCCTATCCCGTCCGTCGCCGAGTGCACCGCCAGGTCGTCGAAGCCCCCTGCTTGCGTCAGTCGCGCTCCGTTTCTGCCTCCCGTTCGCGCTTCGCCCTCCGTTTCGTCCACTACTTCCTTCCCTCACGCGACCCTCTTGCTGCCGCGATACCGCCGCCGTCAGCCGCTAGCCTTCTGCTTGCGCCAGTCGCCCGCCGTGCCCCCTCGCCCTTGCTGCCAGCTTCCTGCTCCGTCGCCTCCCTCCAGAGCTCCTCCATATCGCCTCCTGCAGCGCCTCCATCCAGCCTGCTGTCGCTTCTCCCCTGCTGGTCGCGCTCCGTCTCTGCCTCCCGTTTGCGCTTCGCCCTCGCCGTCTCGCACCTTCCCCGCACACTGCCGTCCCGTCAGCTGCCACGTTGCACAGTCCACCTCATCGCGTCGTCCGCCCCATCCCCTGCCGTCGTTTGCCGCGCCAACTCCCTTACCCATCGCCGCCTTGATCGCCGACGAAACAGAACTGGAATTGAAAAAAAATGAAAACGAAAAAGAAACAGATACGTCTTTGACCAGTTAAAACTTTTTTTGGTAAAAATTCTTGCTTAGTCCCTAGTTTTCTTTATTTTATCCATTTAAGCCACTAACTTCATTTTATCTTGCAGATCAGTCACTGACAGCTGAATTTTCATTGATTTCTTTTTTTTTTATTCTGTCTGTTTGAACTTTGCATTAACCTTAACTATTAAATTTATATAAAATATGTCTTAAATATTTTACTTCATGTTGTCTGTTGTATTTTTGTTTTGTTTGTTTTCTTTTTATTTATTCTCTTTATTTACTCATCGGTTGATTTATTTACTTACTTACTTGACTATTTTATTTATTTACTTATTTATTTATTTACTTACTTCTTTATTTATTTAATTTCTTTGATTTCTTTCTTTGTTTTGTTTGATTTGTCATCTATAAAATTTAATCATTAAATCTATATAGGCATGTCACTCGGAATGTTTAACTCATTTTTATATTCTCTTGTTCTTATAGTTGTGATTTAGATCTCATAATGCATCTGGAAAACAACAAATATTAATAGTGTATAAAAATAATTAGTAAATTAATTACTCATGTATGCTTACTTTTCTCATCATCCAGGAATTAAGAAACGATTTAATAAGAGTCAATTTTATAACACATGGTAAATTTCAAAGATCCGTCCTTGGTGGTTTGATAAAATCTTAAAACGATTATTTGACCATATCCAGGTGGTTTGGTTAGAATCCATGGTTTGGATGTTAATTGATTTTATTTAAAGCAAACAAAACAAAACAAAAATTAAAATTAAATAACAAAATCTCAATCGCAAACCGACTCGTTGTCCGGATCTGATATGAAAGTCCATAATTTTGGCATAATTTTGATTTTTTGCTTCTGGATTTATTTGATTTGTCAATTTGAGACTTTAATTTTGTTTTTTTTAATTTGCAATTAAGTCATTAAATGCACTTATTTTCTATTATACTTTTGTTTGTTCAGCTAATTAAAGGCATAAATTAATTTAGGAATTAACATTAAGCTTAATTATATGATTAGGTTAGATAGTTATTTTTAATAAATAATTTGCCCCTGGTCTGATTTGATTTGTCTATTCAAGACTCTAATATTGTTCTGAGTTACAAATTAGGTGCTATTTTACTTATTTTTTTTAAGTTTTGTTTGGATTATTAAAGTTATGAATTAGTTTAGAAATTAATGTTAAGCTTAATTATAGGATTAGATTAGATAAACTTCTTTTTAATTAATCTAAAAAAATTAGTTTGACATAATAAAAAAGTCACGCTTAGAAAAATTTAATTAAATTAAAATAATTTCCATATCCGAATGATCCGGCAGGATCTACAGTTTGGAAAATATCAAATTTTTAAAATAAATAAATTAAATAAAAAGATAAAAAATCCATATTTTTACGATATGGATTAATTGATTAAAATTTCGTCAAATTCCGTGTCCAAATGACTCGGCAGAGTCCATGGTTCGGAATCCAAATCTTCCGTGTCCAAATGACTCGGCAGAGTCCATGGTTCGGAAGTATAAAATTCTATACAAATTAACTTAAAAATCCACATTTCGACTAATTCAGTTAAAATTTCTAAGTTAACTGAAAATTATTTAAAAGCAAAGTAAAACAAAATTAAAATCAACTAAGGTGCCAATTTTGGGCGCTATAACAATATTGTTTTAGCGTAACCGTACTCCCGATCCCCGAACTCTCGCAGACCATATTTTAAGGTGACCAATCGACCTAGGTAAACGGATTGGTGGCGACTCCAGAAAACCCGACGTTGCCACAGATATGTGTTAGCTTTCAAATGAATTTGGAATCACTCAGTTCTGACATCTACAGCTCCAGATATGATTTTTCTCGTGAGGAGTCGCTAAGTGATAATGCATATGTAAAATAATTATTTAATATTAGTGAATAGTGAAAATGCATATGTAAAATAAAACACGTGTATGAATAGTGAAATACGCATATGAATAGTAACTATGAATCGTAAAAATGTGTGTGAAAAGTAAAAATGCGTGAATGGTAACCCGGTGGAAAAATGCTCAGAATATAGAAATTAATCATAATCAAAGTGTATAATGATTATTTAAGCTCTTAATAGTAATATATTTATGAGTATTCATCAATATGAGATAAGAGATATCTGAAAGGAAAGGAGCAATCATGTCATAGGTCGGGGTAGTGCCAGTGATCTGTCAGAAAGAATTTGTGCAGTCAGTCAAAATAGTAACACTTTTCTTATTGGAAAGTGAGGCCCATGATAGAGCTTCATAAATATCATAGAGTTCGGCCATGAGAGGAGATGAGACTCGATAAGCTTGCCCATGAATCACTAAATCAGTTTGACCTACTCGAGAAAGGACCACAACCCCAAAACCATTATGTGTTACTGATGGACTTCATGTGGCATATACTAGAATAACTACATGATCTTGAAATTGTAGGCTTTTACCCTATTTCATGGCCAACATCATTGGAGTGGAAGCCTCTAATCTTGCTTGATCAACCTTTATAGAGATAGCTTGATTGATAAGATCCATTTATTGATCTCAAATAAATAGGATAGATGAAGGATCTGCAAATGAGCCATTGAAAATCACATCATTCCTTGAAGTCCAAATACTCCACACAATGGTAATGGCACCTAGAAGGATAGCAGTGTGTTGCCTCCAAGATGCTTTTATCTCAATTGTTACAAAGAGCCATAATAAGATGGCATCATCAGACTTATGTGTAAGCAACATGGATGTGTGCTTCCATACAAAAACTAATATAGGGCAATGAATGAGAAGATGGCCCATATCTTCATCATGATGGCCATAATGGGAGCACTTTGGATCATTTGTACATCCTTGCTTGCTTAGATTTACTACTGTAGCCAATTGCACAAGCCTTCGATATGAACACTTTGTATTTTTCTAGGATATTAATAGCCCAAATAAATTTGAAAAGATTAACCATCTTATTAGGATAGTTGTGTGTCTTGAACTTTGGGCTTGAAAAAGAACTCATCTAAATTGCATAGCCTTGCTTTGAATGGATTTGACCATCTAGAGATCCTTCTCATATTAATTTATCTTAGAAAGAACCAGTTTTAGCAATGGAAATGGATAGAATACACTGGACAACATTAGTTGGAAATAAAGATTGAACAAGGAAAATATCCTAATTCCCACCTCTAGGCATAAATAGCTCACTTGCTTGTTAATACTGCAAAGGTAATTCAGTAGAAAAAGACTCAGTAAGACGAGAAAGTTTATAATTGGGCATCCAGTTATCCTTCCAAATATTGATGTTTTCTCCTTAACTAGCCTGTCATCAAACATGCAGGAGGAGCAACTCTCAACTATATTGTAAGCTTTTCAACATGTGAGTAGGATTGCACCCTTATCAACTTCTCATAGAGAACTTCCACCTATATATTTGCCTGAAAAAACTTGATATGCTAAAGAATCATGGTTATTAGCAATACACCAAAAAAAGTTGGCCAGCAAAATATGATGGAATAGTCTCACGTCCTTGATACCAAGACCACCTAAACTCTCAGGAAAATATAAAGTGAAGTGATTATAATAATGAATATCCTTCTTTTCAAGAAACCTATTCCACCAAAATTTAATTAAGTCCTTTCAAATTTTGTCCAAAAAAGTTACTGGAATTTTAAGCACTGACATCAAGTATATAGGTAATGCTAAAGCTGTAAAGTGGGTCAAAGTCAGCTGCCCTACTAGGTTAAGAAGTTGCTATTTCCATGAGGACAATTGAGATCAGATTTAATCCTACAAAAAGTCAAATGAGCTTATTTTTTAGTAATCTAAATTGGAAGGAATGCTTAAGTACTCTAAAACTCCTATAGTATATTGGAATGTGAGGATCTTCCTAAAAATGCATGAAGTCTAGGGAAGAATATTTTTGCTAAAGACTTATTCTGACTTCTAAAAATTAACCATCTATCCTAAGACCTTATGATATTGGCCTAAACCTTCTTTTAGAGTCCTAACAACTTCAAGAGATGGTCTAAAAAATAGGAAGCAATCATCTTCAATGAAAAAATTACTGAAACTTGGGCCTGACCAACTAGATTTAATCCCCGGAAATAATCTGGCAGAATGAAGGTATGTTAAGAAAGCTGAGAATGGTTCTGCAAAAAAAAAAAAAAAAAAAAAAAAAGAGAGATAAGGTGATAAAGGGTCTCCTTGGCGTATTCTAACTGATGGTATAAACCAATCAGTAATACAACCATTGATAAGTATTGTGAAGGATACTCTATGAACGCATGGCATGATCAATGAGACCCACTTAGTTGGGAAGCCTACTTGTTTTATAACACATTGGATAAAGCCATAATTCAAATTATCATAAGCATTTCTTATGTCAAGTTTAAGTCCAACCTTATATGCTCGAGGGCCACTATTTTTTAAGGCACTTTAAGTTGCTTGAAATAGTTCTTGGGTAATAATGACATTATCTTGAATTGCTCGACTGGGCATAAAAGCATTCTGGTATTTTGAATTAAGAGTATCCATGAGAGGTCGAATCTGCTTAACCAAGAGTTTTCCCATGATTTTATACATGACATTGTATAAGCTTATAGGCCTGAAGTCATCTACTTTTCATGGTTGTAGAGATTTTGTGACCAATGTAATGAAAGTCTGATTTAGTTGCTTAAGCATTCGCCCATCTTGTAAAAAGGAAAATTCTTCCTTAAGGACAAAATGCCCAACTATTTTCCATTGTTTCTTAAAGAAAATGGCCTGAAAACAATCAAGAGGAATAGCCTTATGGCTACTAATCTAAAACGGAGCTCTTTTAATTTTACCATGAGTAAAGGGCTTTTCCAAAGTGGTTATCTGATCTGGGTACAATTCTTGAGTCATATGTGCACAAAAAGCCTGGTGAATAGAGAGATTAAAGTGTATACCTTGATTGAAGTTTGTCTTGAAAAGATTGGTAAATAAGTTTCAAATTTAATAAATATCGATATGCTACTCTGCATTTGCATCTTGGATAGAGGAGATTTTATTACGAAGGTGCTGCACCTTACTCATATGGTGAAAAAATTTTGGTCTTACATCTTCATATGCTGCCAATTTGATGCGAGAAGTATGCCTCCGTAGGTGATTTTCAGCCTCAAGCAAATCTAGGTACTTTTTCCTTTCCTGAGCAAAGGAATTTTGAAGGCTATCTATATTGCTTTGTCTTTGCATTTCAATGAGGCCTTCCATTGCTGTAGCCAGATTGGTTGGGATTTTACCCACCTCAAACTTATTCCATTGTTGTAATTGCAGAAGAGCCATCCTACACTTAATGTAGACTTGGAGCATAAAGGTCCCATCCACTCTAGATCTCCAAACATCCTCCATAATATGGTGTCATTTAGATGATCGCAACCAAAATGTTTCAAACTTCCATGGTCTATGAAAAAAGGTTCTTTGCTATTTGTGTTCAACAAGAATGAAGAATGATCTGAATGCGTGATGGCAAGATTCTCCAAAGAAACATTTTGAAATAATTCCAACCATTTTTTTGTGCAAAATCCTCTATCTGACACTTCAAACACTGAGTCAGCACCTTCTTGATTATTGGTTCATATGAAATGAGGACCTTGATGAGGAAGTTCAACCAGAATATGAGCTTCAATGAAATTAAATAAATGAATTGCTGCTGGCAGACTATGCAAGTGTTTACCTATTTTTGTTTTCAATGATAAAGAACCTGATTGAAATCTACGATAAGTATCAATGGTATATCAATATTGCTTGACTGGCCAGAGATTTAATTCTATATTGTCGCTCTTTCCTTTGTCACAAGATGGCCATAAACCAAACCTAGCATCCAAGTTTCTTGGCATTCATCATAGATTCAAAGCAGAATAACATGGTTCCAAGAGGTGACAGCAATAAATCAACTATTATGCTGCCAACTAACCCAGAAACCTCATGCCTGACAATTAGAATCAGCCCATGTAGAGTCATTAAATCCATACCATGCTAATTTTGGCTAATGATAAATCTTGATGCTTTGGTCACACATAGGAATAATAGATCAGGTTCTTGCTTTCTTGAAAGGTTGCGTAGAGCTTGAACTGCTGAGTCATGAGCAAGAGCTCGATAGTTTACACTTATGAGCTTCATGGCACCTAAAGTAGTCGATGTGGGACAACTACCCAAGACCCTTATTTATAGTAACCAAGATTTGGCTTAATTCACTTTATAACAAAAGACCTTAGCTCTGCATGTTTATTTTGAATCCAAAATGTGGCTTTCCTTGTTTGAGGGTATTGTTTGCTAGTGTAAGTCATAGTTTCAACTTGGTGGTAATTAGCAATTCTTATTTTTTTTCTTTGGCAGTTCATGGGGGTCCTGAGCTTACCACCCACATCAAACAGCATAAAAAAAAATTCTGCAAAGTTTAGAAAACCTTGTAATTCCTTCTGAAACAATTATTCCTTTGGTGGAAACAATACCTGTTATAGTGATATATGAAAAAATAGTACCACTAGGATCAGGGATCTATTCTATTAGATTAGCCGGATACTCAGTTATAGGTGGATCATTGTGTTCAGCAACTTGCTCCTCAAGAGTCAGAGCATAGATGATAACTTCCAGGTTTTTTGTTGCCAAGTGACATGCAACAACTTTATTAAAGACACTAGAAGACAAAGAGGTAGCAAGATGATCCAGTTTTTGATCTAAATAGTCTTGAGGCTTGTAATTCAGGACATCTTCATCACTTCAGATTTCATGAAATGGACTTACTTAACCCTTCCAATAATGTTGCATGTCAGTCATTTGGATCAATTGATTTTTGTTGTCCTTTTGTAATGCAGACTCTATAAAATATGTATCATCCTCATTCGTTCAATTTATTTTTAAATTATTAGTCAAATTTGCTCGATCATCCTATTAGTCCATGGTATGTTTGAATGGATAATAGGTGAAAAAGTCAAAACTTGCTCGTGAATGACCAACTTTCATGTATTGCTTGCATATCTTAAAAATTCTTTCATATTTAAAGGATATCCAGTGTCGTAACCCTTCATGATATTTGATATAACAACCTGACAGTATTGGTTTTGAAATGTCCAAGGAGAGTTTGACTAAAAAATATTTCCATTGGTGAGCAGCAACAATGCCTAGATCAATGTCCTTAACCTCGCACAATTTACCTACAAGATACTTGGCTATGGTCTCAAATAGATATACATCCAGCAAGTGATGAACTTGAACCCATTCTAAAATATATTGGAAGCTGTGGGCATCAAAAGTAATTGTGGGATTGAATTGAGACAATAATATTTTATCACTATCCATATTCAAATGTCCCTACCTGCAGATAATAAATAGCATTATGATCTTGACAACTTAAGAACTTCACCAAAAACTTGTTCCGACCAACTTCACCTAACCTTGAAACTGTCCTTTCTAACTACCATGGTTTCTTGATGATCCGTTGTAAGAAATTTGTAGAGAATTTACGTCTATCTTGCATTTTTAACAAATTGCAATTTTGGAAGAATTCACCCCAATTACCTTAACACCTCAAGGCAAGAGTAAACACCAAATTCTTCCTCAATGTAAATCCATAAAGAAAAAAAGCCATTTGGGTAATTGGAATTATAAACTAATTCGGAAATGCGAGACTTGGGGAACAAGAACAAACAAGCCTATAGTGAAACAAGAATCACAACACAATATTACCCAAACCAAACATTGTACTCTTGTTCGAAATAATTATAGGAAGCCTTCTGAATTAGCCTTGCAAGTTCGAATCTGAGAGGCGGGAAGGTGACTATATCATAAATAGCAGCCACCATAAGATGAACTACCAACTTATTGAGATTAGGAGTCTGCTTGGATCACCCAAGCCTCAAACTGAAATGGGAGTCGGCCGAGTCAGCCTAAAAAGTTGAGACCAATAAAACTAAAAAAGGAGATCAGAATTAGAAATAGAAATAAGTGCAGACAAAGCCACCAAATAGTCTCCTAATACAGATGGAACATTAGTAGCTTCCAATTCGTAAGAACAAAAGTTAAGGTTTAGGAAATAAATTGGGGAAAAACCAAGAAGATAAAACAATCGGTGAAAATTAATTTAAAAGATAAATAACTAGTCAAACTAGGACAAAATTAAGAGGAATTAGAGGATTTCACAAGATTTAAGATGAAATGGAATACTCTCACAGATGGAGAGGAGAAGCCTCTGTCACCATGCTATAAACAAGAGTCCCTGTGTTTCTGTAGTTATCAGTTATAATGGGCATTTTAATTGGTGGCACATAATTTGCTAGCTTAAATTGTGCAGTGTATCTCTTTTATGTTGTTTGACACATTTAAAGTTATTGTGTCCTTAAATTAACGACGGATTTTTTATATCTATTATATATATAAAGCAGGATACACTTAAGAAGTAAATTGACTTTTCACTTAACAAAGTAAATATTATATTGACATATGGCAATATAACTATTTTAGGTAAGAATTTAGGATTATTTTACCCCATCTTCTCGATTTTGCCCTTGAAGAGTTTTTAGCCACGTTATAGCGTTAATACAATCTTTGATTCTTTTACTAATTAATATAGTCTTTGTTATTTTTTTTTTATTTGCTTGAAAAGGAAACTCATAAAGTAAAAAAAAATTACACATAAATGGGAGAGGCCGGCCACTATAAAATCAATAGTACCGAATGATAATTAGCCAAAATAAAGCAAGTTTGATTCTAAAAAAAACTATATAAAATCAGGAATTACAAGGAGATCTATATGAGGCTTGGGAAGAAACATTGTGCAAAGAGAAAGTGCCGGTTGTATCATGGTGGTAACTTTAGTGATTCCGATGGCCGAAATTATGGTAGTAAAGGTTTAGGTGCGTAGGAGAATGGAGCTCCGGGTTAGATCTGCTAGGCCATGACTTTCTATGTAGAACAGGTCCACAACACTCGACATGCATAAAACTTCTGGAAAGAGGAAAATTTCTCAACCCTAGATTTTATAATCAAATTTGATTCTTTTATTCCAGGTTTAAAGGGAAAGAGTGAAACTTGAGTGAAGACGAAGAGGAATAGAGACAATATTTGTCAAAAGTGATCACAGAAAAAATGAGAAAGTTGGATTTTTGCACGGGTTTGAGTTTGTTTGAAGAATACCATTACGTCAAGTAGTTCCAAATTTCTAATTTTATTGACGTGCTCAAGCCCTTTTTATTTGTATCAACTTGCATTAGCCTTTTCACTAAAATTTTGTGTTAACTATAATTATGTTCCCTAATTTTTTTTATCGTATAGTTTCTTAGCCTATTCCACTGTCTTGTATTTGCATCAACATGCAATAGTTTTTTTTTTCTTTAATTTTGTGACAATTACAACTGTGGTTTCTAATTTTTTTGATACTTTTCTAATCGATTCAAGTACCTTGAAGGTATGCCAATTTGGTTCCTAATATCTAGAAAATTTCTCATTTTATGTTTGTTTATGTTAGTAATTCTACTCTCTTTTTTTTTTTTATAATCGTAAACATGTTGCAAATATATTTAAGGTGAGAGTAATAGGAACATCTCAGAAAGTTGGGCTACATGTAGTGGGGGTATCAAAGAAATGTTTAGGTCCTTATTAACATCACTAGTTATAGCACTGTCAATTATTTCTCTCTCCCCGTGAGAGTGTTAAGCTCACTTCCTAAGTGCTTGGCTTAGGCCCAGAATAAAAAGAAACACCAATTTAAAACAAGAGGGACTTGATTGAAAGTAAGGATGAGGATGTAAATGAAATTATGGGAACTTGAAGGGTGAAAATGCACCATGAAAATAAGTGCATGGACAAAGGTGGAATTAGACCAATTTTGGTTGACAAAAACAAATTCGCCGGTCAAGAATTGCGGCTTCTTCCAAATTAATTTGGTCATGGGTTAATTACCACTTTGGGCTATATTAATGAAATCTTGGCAATTTGAGCCATGAGTTAAGAATAGAGCCGAAATAATCCTACATTTTAATGGCTAAAGTGTGCACATGGAAACCTAAGGGGGAAAAGTGTCATATTTAGAGTATTTAGGGACCAATGTTGACATTGAGCCAAAATGTTGAATAGGTGTCCAATTTCATTTAATGCGCCAGAAATCCAATCGTTTGTCTTGCGCCCATTAATGCGCCAGGAGCCATTTATACGCCTAGCCTTCGTTATTTGCTGGGGGTTGGCTGAAAACGAAACAGAGCTCGGCATTTCCTCTGGTGCGAAAAGGCTACCTGGCCGAAAAAGGGGAGAAATGAAAAGAAAAAGAAAAGAGAAGAGAAAAGAGCTTCGGTTCGTATGAATTCAGGCTAGTTGGCCGAGAGAAACAAAGGAGCTTCAAAGCGTGAGGTAGCAAAGTTGAAGTTTGGAGGAGAAATCAAGCTTTGATTGTGAGGTAGGGTTCACTAACTACTTGACTGCTTGGTAGTATACCATGATTCAAGTGTTTATAGTAGCTAAGTGATGGTTAAATTTGCCAAATGACCTTAGTTACTTGATGGGCTATTGAGAATGATTCGGTTATGGTTGTTAATTAGCTAATTGACTATGGACATGTGCTAGAAATGCTAGTGAATGTGGCCATTTTGCTAGACATTTCGGAGCTCTAGAGGAAGTGGAGTTTATGGTGGAGTTTTGTGTGCAAAAGTGCACAATGGCACATGTTATGGTACTTGGCCAAATGGACTTTGTGGTGTGTGTGTGTGTCCATTGTATGCTTGAGTGATTCTTTGTGCTTGCTAATCCGTATATTGATGATTATATGTATTGGTATATTTTTTTTGTGTTTTCCTTGTTTCCATGTTTTTCTTGCAGGATAAGTAAGCTTGTGGAGGTTAAGTCATTGGACTTAACTAAATAGACCTTATATGGTCGTATGTGAAACCCTACTGAGTAATTGTTACTCATTGCCCATACATTTTGTTTCAGGAAAGGATATACAGCTTGAGTAGTTACTTGAGTTGCTAGTTTGTGTGCTAGTTAGTACACTATTTGCTCGAGGTATGTGCCAACTGAATCTTGGCTTGAATACTTATATTATAAGTCTTATGGCTTAAGGCTGAAACTTACGTTCTAAGTTTGCAGGCTTTTGTAGTTGTGGGATCGGTCTAGGTACAGGAAGGATGTGTGGATTTGGACTCGGGTTACGGTTTGTATGTTTGGGTTGGTTTTGTGAGTGTGCTGCTGTTCTGTACACTTAGGTTTCTTTTAAGAAACTAGGGTATATGGCTTGTAACCTTAACCTTGGCTACTTTGGGTTATAGCATCCTTGGATTGTATCCAAGCTAGTGATGCTGGACATTAGGCTATTTTGAGCTTATATATATACAGCCTTGTTTGTACATGGTTTGTATGTACATATGGTGGATGTTATGTGCCAAGTTATGTTAAGAATATGAGCTTATGGTTATGTTTCATGAAGCAGTCTTTTGAGTACTGATGATTGGCTGAATGTACATGTGCATGGAAACTTGATTTTTCAAACTACAGAGATGTGGGCTTCTTGGTTGTCATTCATGAAAGTAGCACACTTGATAAGCACACATCCTAGACACTTAACAGATAAAAGTGTATGCCTTGCTCGTATTGCAAGTTATTGATTTATACCCTTGCCTTGTGTTGCAAGTTAGGGGTAGGGCCTACTTAAGCTGCAGGTTGCCGTTCTAAAAAAAAAAAAAAATTCCTAAGCCTCCTGGGACATATCCCAGCTCCCAGTTTAAGAAAATAAGGTTTAAACAATAGGGAGTTATTAACACCTGGTCTTAGGTGAAATCAATTGAATCTTGGGTAATTTTGGTGAGTGTTACTGAGAGTGCACAGGCTGGGGCCTGTGTGGGATGTGACAGAGAGTCTCCCTCTCTAAATGAGAGCTCCTCTGAAATTAGCTTCAGATCAGTTCGCTCGATATAGAAAGCGGATTCTTTGGGACATTGGTAATTCCTGGTCGCATCAAAGTATTCTGTCAGATTTTGCATAAGAGAAGGCAGTAGGGATAATATTTGAGTCAGCATTGTTCGAGCGATCCTGATAAAGAAGGCTTGCGGGCGACCTGAAGGTAGATTTGAAATCTGGAGAAAAGCGGATTCCATATCGGAATCTCTGATTGAGGAAAAGGTTTGTATGGTTAAAGTGGTTTGTCTGTAGTTGCACTCTCCTCCAGATTGGGGATATCCTTGATCTGATTATGGATTTCATTACTGATTCTTGTTCTCATCACGGATTATAGGTTTCATTACCGAGTCTATTGGTTGACTCTGTTGATTCTAGGGTTCATTACCGACTCTTGAGTGATTCTATTGATTCAACACTGATTCTTGAATACATTACTGATTCTTGATTGCATTACGGTTGATTGATGTCATTACTGATTCTTGATCCTTGATTCTTGAATATATTACTGATTCATCATTGATTCTTGATTCTTGAATATATTACGAGTTTGTGATTCTATTGATTAAGGGTAGTAGGCCCTGGCTTTTTTGATAAGGTTGATTCAGTGATTCAGTTCTTGATATGATTCATCTAACATTACTTGATAGGTGTTCTATTTACACTACTGTTAAGAATGGATGAAGTATCAGAGGGCGACTCTTTTTCCGACGTTGGTTCAGATTTTCTGGAGGAACTGGTACTTGAGCTACAGCTTGAGGTGGAAATTGGCGAGCAGATAAAATCTCTGGTGGGTAGGATCATAGCTGATAAGAAATTGAACCAGAAAGGTATTGCGAATATCCTATTGAAGATTTGGAAGAGCTACGAGGTTTAAGCGGTTAATTTTTTGGACGATAAAACAGTGCATTGTGTGTTTAAGGAGTGTGAAGAGGTTGAACGAGTGCTATCTGATGGCCCATGGAACATCATGGGATGTATATTTTTTCTCCAAAAATGGTTGCCGACTCAAGCTTTACAGGATTTGAAGTTCACAAAGGTTCCTTTTTGGGTGTAGATACATGGATTGGCACTCAACCTAATGACTAAGGCAAATGGTGCTATTATAGGAAAACAATTTGGAGAAGTTTTGGAGGTTGAGGACCGTGGAAGTTTGGGGGAACTATGTAGGGGTTACCTTATAATCAAGATCAAACTGAATGTTATGATCCCTATCAAGGCTGGTTTTTGGCAACCTAAACCTCTTGGGTGTAAGAAATGGATTGCAGCAAAATATGAAAGGTTGGGGGACCTTTGTTATGCGTGTGGAAGACTTGGCCACTCTGATATTAGCTGCAAGTTAACTGCACAGCCAGTTCTGTTGAGCACTGGACAGCAGATGTATGGACCTTGGTTAAGAGCTCCTATGCCAAAAGTCATTGAAGACATGACCAAACCACTACCACTAAGACAAGATCAGCTATTACCCGGAACATTAGTAGGGCATAAAAGGCAAAATAAGTTCTCCAATGAATCACCTGATGTTGATAACACATGGAAGGAACAATTTGATCAATTGATATCAGGGCAAAACCTAGCATCACCATCTGGTTCTCCTGACTGCCAAATTGACCAGCCGGGGCAAAAATTACTACCAGCATTGGAACATACCAAGACTGATACTACCGTAACAAGTCTGAATGATCAAGTACAACACACTAACTTGTCTATCACCCCAATTGATTCTGATAATACTGCAGCAGAGGAGGAAGAGTCATATGAAGATGTGGCACAGAGAAGGGGCAGAAAGAGAGGGAGACCTCCCAAAAGGAAAAATACTGAATAGGAGAATAATGGAAAAAGAGCCTGAGAGGAAGTTACAGCTGAGGATAGGCCTGGTGGCTGCCCTACAGCCACACAGGCATCATGATTCTAATAAGTTGGAACTGCCAGGGTATGGGGCCAACCCTGACAGTTCAGCACCTCAAATGGCTCCAAAAGAGGTATAATCCTCAGTTATGTTTCTTAATGGAAACAAGAAATAAAATGGATAAATTGGAAAAAAAATAAAAAGAAATTTCGATTCAAGAATGCTTGTTATGTAAATCCTGTTGGTTTATCTGGGGGGCTTGTGCTGTGGTGGACAGATGATGTGCAAGTATGTGTTGATCTAAAATCACAGAATTTCATTGATACAAGAGTAACTGATAGCATGGGGAACATCAGTCGTATTACGTGGATTTATGCAGATCCAAAATTCAGTAATAGGAAAAAGAATTGGGCAGATTTGCAGCAACTTGCATTGCAAATATCCTTACCTTGGCTATGTATAAGGGATTGGAATGACATAACAGCCCAGCATGAGAAAGAGGGAGGCAGACTGAAAGCTCAAGACGAAATCATGGAGTTTCAGGAAATGATGTTAAAAACAAGACTTCAGGATGCTGGTTTTCAGGGACAAAAATTTACTTGGTCAAATGGCAGAAAAGATGGTCTAGTTAAAGAGAGAATTGATAGAGCTTTGGTAAGTAGCTCGTGGAGGCTTCTATACCCTGACACTCAGGTGTACCATTGTCCTCAAATTGGCTCAGATCACTGCCCTATAATTCTTACCTCAGAGGCTCAAAGTGTACCTAGAAAGAGAAATTTTAAATTTGAGAATATGTGGACTAGAGAACCAGACTGTAAAGAGGTCATTAAGCAATCTTGGTATATGTATACAGGGAATGATACTTATGGACTTCAGAAAAAGCTGAATGGGTGTGGTAGAACTTTGACTAAGTGGAGCAAGGCCTATTACCGTAATAACAAAAGGGCAATAGAGACACTGACTGCGAAGCTGGAGGAGCTGCAAGATAGGTCAGATACATCAGTGGCAGGGAATGAGAGACCTATTATTAAAAAAATAGAGGAGCATTGGACTATGGAAGAGATGTACTGGCAACAACGCAGTAGAGTGGACTGGCTAAGATTGGGGGATAGGAACACTAATTTCTTCCATAATGTCACAATTCAGCAAAGAGCTTCAAACAAAATTTTACGGATCTAGAATGAAAATGGTGTGTGGATTGATAAGGAGGAAAATATATCAAACACATTTAAGCATTACTATGAGAAGCTCTTCAACTCTGAAGGACCTATAGGAATAAATGAGGTGCTGGAACATATAAAACCTGTGATTCAGAAAGATCTAAAGGAGAACCTGTAGAATGACGTGACAGCTGAAGAAATTAAAGCTGCTGCTTTTCAAATGGCTCCCTTAAAAGCCCCTGGGCCAGATGGATTTCCAGGAATATTCTTCCAAAAATATTGGGATGATGTTGGAGAGAGTGTCACCAAAGTAGTACAAGCATTCTTTAATCAAGGTATTCTAAACCCTGGTCTAAATAAAACTGCTATTGTGCTTATCCAAAAAATTCCCCATCCTGAAAAAGTCACTCAGTTTAGGCAAATTAGTTTGTGTAATTACTGCTATAAAATTATATCTAGGATTCTAGTTAATAGGCTTAAGTCTCATATGAACCAGATAATTTCTCCTCTGCAAAATGCTTTTGTTAAGGGTAGACAAATATAGGATAACATTCTAGTAGCTCATAAAATCTTCCATATGCTAAAAGCTAAAAATAAAGGTTTAGACTGAAATATGGCTATTAAAATTGATATGCAAAAAGCGTATGATCGTGTGGAGTGGTCTTTTTTGGAAGGCATCATGAGAAAAATGGGATTCCCCTCTAGGTGGATTAGTCGGGTTATGACTATTGTTACCACAGTGTCCTATACTCTGTTAGTTAATGGAAAAGAGACTAAAACTTTTAAGCCTACTAGGGGGTTAAGACAGGGTGACCCTTTGTCTCCTTATCTGTTTATCATGGTTACTGAGGCTTTATCACAATTGATGAAAAGAGCAGCAGATCAAAATTTTATAGAAGGCATTAAACTGAATAAGGAGTGCCCCACACTAACGCATTTGTTGCTTGCAGATGATTCCTTATTCTTTGTTAAGGCTAGTGTCAGAAATGGCCACAACTTACAGCAGGTTCTGTTAAAGTATTGCCAGGCTTCTAGTCAATGTATAAACTTTGAAAAATCTGCTATTTTCTTTAGTCCTAATACTCCTAAAAATTTGCAGGAAAGAATTAGTCTTTTCTTGAAAATTCCCAAGGCAGAAAATCCAGGGAAATATCTTGGCCTAACTACCCTGTGGGGACGGTCAAAGACAGAGGCATTGGCCTTTATTAGGGACAAAATAATCAAAAAAATACAAGGGTGGAAAGTGTCACGCCCCAAACAGTCTTTAGATGCCATTTCAACAAAATCCAATAAATCCAGATTCACTGGAAGTCTTCCCTTAGTTACACACATAATCAGCAAATCATACTTCCAATTCAAGCAAAGCATACACTTAATCCATTAAGTGCATAGGATGTGTGTCCATCAAGTGTACTAATCCAATGCATGGCAACAAAGAAGCCCATCTCATTTTCAACTTTGAAAACCACATTTATATATCCATGAGCATCAGCCAAGTCTAGTACACATAACATGAATATCCATCATGGCATTTCATCAAAATTCATCCTAAGATAATCATGATCACAATGTGCATCTAACAAGCATCTCCTACTTGGAAAACATACCAAGGATGCTATATGTCCATAACTAGTTAAGTTTAGGTTTTACAGACCAAGTTCTTATGTCTACCCAAACTTTAACTCATAACCTGGAACTCATTCCAGCTTAATAGGCCTTGTTCCCACAACTTCTAGACTCCGCAAGCCTGCACAAGGAAGTCCAAACCATTAGCTTGTTCCGCAAGTAAAATATACCACATAAGTCACTTAGAGTCAAATGAATATATTAAGCAACACTAAACTCATACCCAACCCTTTAGCAAAACATAACGAGTACTCTAGTACTCCCTACTTAATCTATCAAGCCATCCAATCCACTTCCTGAAAAAAGTAAAGAAGGGCGGGTGAGTTATAAAACTCAGTAAGGATCCAGGTGTGAGGTAAGTAACTCATGACTTTCGTAGTCATATCCGGCTTAAAAAGCCAAAATTGTGCCAAGAACGTAATGGCAATGCCAAATCAGAATGAGGTAATCTCTCGTGACTTTCGTAGTCACATATGGCTTCCAAAGCCTATTCTTAAGCCAAGAATGTCATGGCAATTAAATCCCATGCCAAGAATACCATGGCAAATAAATCCAAGCCAAGAATATCATGGCAAATAATCCTGTTCCTACAAAGGAAAACACTAAAACAAAGAAAACACAAGATACAGCACAATAGCAGCAACAACAATAATAATAATAATTTGGGTCAGCATGCACAAACAACAACGGTTCAGAGAAGCACACAACACACGCACTCAACCACAAGTTTTCCTGGGCAATCACTACTGCCACCCACTACTGGCACTCCTGGCCAGACTGGCAGTACTGGCACCACTGGCACCCCTGGCACCACTGGCACCCCTGACAAGTGTCCAAGGCTTTAAACCTCAATTCTCCTTCTTAATCATACCACCTGTTCCCCTAGAGCTCCGAGTTACATAGTAAGTTGGTCATTCTTACTATAAACTCTAACACTTGCCTTTATATTGATTAGCTAATCAAACCATATATATATCCACAAATGCCCATTATTCATATCCATAGTTGCCGAAGCAACAATCCTCGTCCAATATGCACTTACGTGCCCAAAGTTGCCGAAGCAATGATACCTCATCAATTATGCACTTACGTGCCCAATTATTAAACTAAGAAAGTAACATGAGCCCTCACACAAAGAACAACTAACCCACTGCACACCTATGGTCACTTGGTTCTATGACCATCACATAGGGGCATTTATACTCACAAACAATATCATGGAAGTACACCATGCAATAAGTGAGTAAAGGATCCTTACCACCATTGGTGTAACCTTTTGCTCATTGCCTTTGCTTTGCTTTGTTTGTTGTTGGAACTTTTCCATTTCCTTAATGGACCTATAAAGCCCAAAATACTAACAAGTTACTTAATTGCTTTCTATTAAACAAGAGAACCATAATTTACCAAGCATACTTGGTTTAACTTACTCAACCTCACTTAAGGAGGTAAAGGCCCACTTAGCCTTTCTGTGAACTGAGGCCCAATTTTTCTGTGAACTCAGGCCTACATTGGCCTTTTCTGGAATTCTGGCCCAACTTGGCCTTTCCAGGAACTCAGGCCCAACTTATCACTTAGGCCCAAATTTTACCTTTAGGCCCATATTAACCTTTTCAGGACTTGGGCCTATATAAACCTTTTCAGGATTTAGCCCATTTGCCAATAATGCCATTATGGCCCAAAATAGCCCATTTCTTAATTTATGGACCAAGAACACTTGGTTTTCAATTTGGGTCTTCAAATTTAACTTTTGGCCCAAATAGCCCCATCATTTTTTTTTCTTGCTCAAATTAGTCCCACAAATTTTCTAAGGACCATTTATGCCAAGAACACTTGGCTAACACTTTGCATGTTCATAAGAACACTTGTACTACCATGAACACATGGTTTAAACTTATGTATGCCAAGATTACTACTTGGCCGAATCTTCTAGTACTTCCATAGCTTACAAAATTCTCCTTTTTGCATCCAACTTTTTGCCATTGTCTTGTATATTCACAAGGACTTTAATGATACCAAGAACACTTGGAAAAATGTCCATGCATGCCAAGATTCACACTTGGCCGAAACTTTCCTCTTGCTTTTCTTTCATCTTTTGCTTGTTTCCTTCCTTGGAATGGCCATACAAGCCTCGAGGCACCAAAAACACTTGGTTTCATGCCTCCAAATGCCATGTATACTCATGGCCGAAACCTCCATCCTTGCTTTCCATGGCTTAAAAGTGCCATGCATATAAAGAGCTCTTGAGTTGAGCTCAAGAACAACAATACCCTTCCATGGCCGAAATATCCACTTGATTTCCTTGCAAAAATCCAACATGGCCAAGTCATTAGAGAGTAGCATCTAGCTCAAAATACATGAAACTACCAAGAAAAACTTGGTTCACTTACAACCTTTAAATGGCCGAAACTTGAGCTTCACTTTCTTGGAGTTCGTCTTTATCTTCTTGGTCTTCATGGCTTAGAAATGCCATGCATGTAAGGAGCTCTTAAGGTGAGCTCAAGAACACCATTTTATCCATATGGCCGATGTTGACACCCAATTTCGTCCGGCCTTTTTTTTTTTAAAATTTAAAAAAAAAAAACTAATTAAAAAAAATTATTATTATTATTATTATTATTGCTAAAAAATTTTAATTATGTTAATTAGTTTAAAATATATTTTTTTTATTTTGAGAAGATTTGATTTAAAATAATATATGTGTGAATATGTATGTGTTTGAAATAAACATAAAATTTCAGAAAAAAATGACAAAAAAATTAAAAGTTTGAGGTAAAAATGAAAAAATTGAGAAGTTTCGGATAAGATTGACAAATTCTGAAAGTTTCAGGAGCTTTGGGTAATTTTTCGCGTCAATTTTGGGCCTAAACGGACGTTTCTGGCCCAAATTGACAGAAAACGTTAAAATTGTCAAAATCAGAACCTTCTGAGCTTATCCAGAGCTGGAGTAACGTAAAGGACTGAAACTGTCATTTTACCAATTTAAAAGATAAGTTTGAGATTTTTTATTAATTTATACGTCCACAGTTCAGCTAAGCTCCTTCTATAAATACCCCCCCAAATTCAGTGCTGAACATATAGAAAATCAGAAAGAAAACTTAGAGCTCCGTTTCAAAAAAAAATAAAATTATAGCCTTATTCCCTAGATTATCCTCCTTCTGCCCAGAAAGTCTCAAAAATTCATTTTCTTACGATTCGACCATCTTCTTCGTTTGTTTTCTTTTCTTCCGTTTCACATCTCTCTCTCTTTCCTGCACGCTGCCTGACCGCCACCTCCCCCCGCCGTCCCTCTGCCGTCGTCCCGCCGTCCGGCCCGCCGCCGCCGCCTCTACCGCCGTCGTCCGCGCCTCCCCTCCGCCGTGACTTTTTTCTTTTTCCTTCCCTTTCCGGCCGTCGTCCCGCATCGCCGTGCTGCCGTCACGCCGCCGCCGCTCCCCCGCCGTCGCCCCCTGCCAGCCCACGCCGCCGCCACCTGCTCTTCCTTCCTCCCTCCTCCTTCCCTGCTCCCTTCCCTGTGCGCGCGAAGTCACGTTTCTTAACAGGAAATTCAAAAAATTAAATTTAAAAGGGTAAACCCCTATTTAATCCTTCATCTTTTCAATTTCTTTCACTTTAGTCACTAACCTTTTATTTTGTTCTTGCAGAATTAATTCCTAACTATTTTAATTTTTACTTGTTTTACTTATTTGTTATTATTACTAACCCTTTTTTTTTTTTGTTATTAACTTACTAACAACTAACTTTTAATATTATTATTGTTACTAACCTTTTAATTTTTGCATTATTACTAACTTTTATAATTGTTGTTAACAATTAATTAACTTTTTATTATTGTTGTTAATTAATTAATTTAATTAACTGGGCTAACTTTTTATTATTGTTGTTAATTAATTTAATTAACTTGTCTAACTTTTTATTATTTTTATTAATTAATTTAATTAACTTGACTAACTTTTTATTATTTTTGTTAATTAATTTAATTAACTTGTCTAACTTTTTATTATTTTTGTTAATTAATTAATTAACTTGACTAACTTTTTATTATTGTTGTTAATTAATTAATTTAATTAACTTGACTAACTTTTTATTATTGTTGTTAATTAATTAATTTAATTAACTTGACTAACTTTTTATTATTATTGTTAATCAATTAATTTAATTAAACTTGGCTAATTTTTATTATTGTTGTTAATTAATTTAATTAACTTTGCTAACCTTTATTATTATTTATTTTTAAAGTGGATGGCCAAAAAGCCCCACTTTATTATTATTAATTTTCCTTTATATAATTTTTTTTAATTTAATTCACCTTTACCCTTACTTAAATAAATAAATGAAAATTAAAAGAAGATTATTTTTCTAATTAATTATTAAGCCTAATAAAAATAATTTTTTAAAAAAGCGAATTATTTTTATTTTTCTTTTATAAATTGAATAATTATTTAAATAATAAATAACTTTCACTAAAAAAAAAACTAAAAGAAAGATAAGAAAAAGATAAGAAAGATAAGAAAAGATAAAAAAAGAAAAGAAAGAAAAGAAAAAGAAAAGAAAAAAAAAGAAAAGAAAGAAAAGAAAAAAAAGAAAAGAAAGAAAGAAAAGAAAGAAAAGAAAAAGAAAAGATAAAAAAAGAAAAGAAAGAAAGAAAAGTAAAAAGAAAAGAAAAAGAAAGAAAAGAAAAGAAAATATAAAGAAAGAAAAATCAAATTTTTAAATTATTAATAAACCTAAAATTTCATGAACAAAAGATTTCCAAATTAATAATTAAACTAATAATTGATTCCATAAAAATTAAATAATTAACTAAAAATTAAAATAAATTCCATATCCGGATGATCCGGCAGGATCTACGGTTTAGAAAATATCAACCTTTTTAAAATAAATAAATTAAATAAAAAGATAAAAATCCATATTTACGATATGGATTAATTGATTAAAATTTCGTCAAATTCCGTGTCCAAATGACTCGGCAGAGTCCATGGTTCGGAATCCAAATCTTCCGTGTCCAAATGACTCGGCAGAGTCCATGGTTCGGAAGTATCAAATTTTATCCAAATTAATTACCAAAAATCCACATCCAATTAAATAATTTCAGTTGAAATTTATGTGTTGAAAATCAACTGAATTTTTTTTTAAAAGCAAAGCAAAACAAAAATTAAAATCAACTAAGGTGCCAATTTTGGGCGCTATAACAAAGTTGTTTTAGCGTAACCGTACTCCCGATCCCCGAACTCTCGCAGACCAATTTTAAGGTGACCAATCGACCTAGGTGAAACAGATTGGTGGCGACTCCAGAAAACCACGACGTTGCCACAGCTTGGCGACTCCACTAGGGACTCGACGTTAGTGAGTCGAGCCTAAAGTTGATTTGTTTTGATTTACTCTGCTTTACTATTATGTGAATTTATATATTATATTTACTTAAGTAAACATGCATAATGCATTCACAAAATGAAGCTCTATACCCGAGCTTCCTTAAATCAAACACTATCCTTTCTAAGCGGAATTGGTGTTGCTGTCCTTGTGAGGCCACGGTCTCCAAGCCTTCACCGGTTTCAAAGTAGCAAAGTAGTGTATTGCCTTCTGAGACGGTTAGTCTCTGCATGGGCCCACGAAAAGCTACGACTCGAATTAATCCATTCCTTACATTAACCCTAGAGGGTAAGGAATCGGGCCGTCACTATGATTTAGTGACGGGATTCGGGAACTATCCTTTGCCTTTTTGATAAGCCACCTTATGCATATAGAACTCCCTACTTAACCATAGAACTGACCATAGAATTTCTACCATTTTATCAACGCCATAAGCATATCCTTGTTATGCTGTGTTGTTACTCTACACTTTTCTTCGTATGGTTTTAACTTGTTTATCCATAATACTTCATGAGTTGTTAATTACTATTTAACTTATTAATAACCTTATCTTTCTTGTGCAATTATTCTTCATGCATCAAAACCACGCATCAAATTATGCTAACTTTTTGGTCTTTATAATGACAACTAAAAGTTTTGAAGTTCCACGATAATGGATAAGCAAACTCACTCATTGCATGCATGCATTACATTAATCACGTGCATATAAAGTCTGATAAAAACATAATCTCATTGCATACAACCATTACATCAATCACGTACGTACAAAGTCTGATAAAAACATAATCTTATTTTGCATGCAGACATCCATTGCATAAATCACATACGTGTAGAGTCTAATAAAATAAATCTTACTTTTAAAAGGATAAAATTGGACCTCAACACCGATATTCAACTCTGCTGCAAACAAGATTAATGGCAAACCAAATCGAACGACGTCTCATACAGATAGAATCCAAGATAGAAGGTATGGCCGAACAAATAAGACAATTGATGGAGCTAATCAAGGGGAAAGCAATTCAAGTTCCCATCAAAGAAGCACAAGTTCAGCCACCCATGACAGAAAGAGAAATGCTTACTTTATTTGTTCAGACACTGAAGCACCCATATTATGACAAACTCATTGGCAATTCAGCAGCTAATTTCTCTGACGTCGTCATGTCTGGAGAAAGGATCAAGCATGGGATTAGGACCGGGAAGATTACCGAGTCCTTTAATGATCCTATGAAAAGAGAAGGACCATCTAGAAGAAAAGAGGATGAAGTACAACAAATAGGACGCGGAAGAGAGATTCCCCTCGTAGGTACTGTGGCTACCGGGCCTCGCCTATCCTATTCTACCAATTGGCCCAACAATTATCCTGTCCACAGGCCTAATCAATTACAACCACCTGTTCTGACCCCTCCAGTACCTGCACAAAGACAAAGAGAAGTCTTTGCACCAATTCCTATGACTTACACTGAGTTGTATCCAAAACTCATTAAAAGACAATTCATCTGTCCAATTCCTACAAAGCCATTCAAACCCCCATATCCAAGGTGGTATGACCCCAACATAACTTGCCCATATCATGATGGCGTTACAGGCCATGGCCTGGAAAATTGCATAGCATTGAAACGTACAGTCCAACAATTAATCGAGTCAAAATGGTTGGACTTTTCCGATGAACCAAACATCGCTCACAATCCATTGCCGCCTTATCAATCAAAACCAGTCAATGTAATAGAAGAACACCAGCCGATAAAGAAGTCAGTCAACGATATCATAACCCCTCTTAAGCATGTATATTCATGCCTTCTGAAAGAAGGGGTTATCATCCGGAAGTCTTCTTTTAAACACGAAGAAGTCAAAAATGAGGACTGGTGTGACTTTCATGACAGTAAAAGTCATTCTATCCAAGAATGCTCAGAATTCCGTGAAAGTCTATAAAGGCTCATGGACTCATCCCAACTCATCATTTCTACGTCGGATAAAGATGATGATGTAAATGTGATCACTAAAGAACGGGAAGTCAATGCTACGCCAAAACCACTAGTTATACCAATTTCAAAATCTATTGTCAAGCCTTTAAGAACTCGAGTCCCGAGGTCATTCCTCTACAAATCAGACAAGGCTGTTCCATGGAGCCATAATTACACTTCCAACATCACATCAACTCCGTTAGAAGTTAGGAGTATGACTAGAAGTGGTCCATGTTACTCTCCAGAACAAATGTACAAGCTTCAACAAGATAAGAACGTCACAGACCCAACAAGTGAGCCTCTAGATACAGATACATCCAAAGAGCAAAAGATGTCTCAAGAGGTGACAGATGAACAAACTACCGAGTTCCTCAAACTCATGAAGCAAAGTGAGTACAGCGCCGTGGAACAGTTAAACCACCTGCCAACAAAGATCTCCATACTTTCACTACTCATAAGCTCTGATGCTCATCGAGAAACCTTCCTCAAAGTCTTGAATAAGGCCTATGTTGAGCCAGATATTTCAGTGAATAATTTTGACCACCTCGTCAACAACATCACCGCACAGAATCTCATCACATTCACTGACGATGAGATACCAGCAGAAGGAAGGGGTCACTCTAAGGCTCTATATATTTCGGTTAAATACAAAGATCGAACTATGACTAGAGTTATTGTTGATAATGGGTCAGCTCTAAACATAATGCCAATTGAGACCTTACACAAGTTTGGTATAGACTCATCATACCTCAACTACAGTCATATCACTATTCAAGCATTTGACGGGACGAATAGAAATGTCGTTGGAAAAATAGAGCTGCCAATAGAGATCGGCCCTTGTGTCTTTCATATCACATTCCAAGTTATGGACATTAATCCTTCTTATACTTGTCTGTTGGGAAGACCATGGATTCATATGGCCGGAGCAATTCCCTTCTCATTACACCAAAAAATGAAATTCATTTGTGAAGGAAAGTTAATCACAGTCTTTGCTGAAGAAGGCATTCTGCTATCATGTATATCAATAATAACAAAGGCCAAGTGACCTTCTCTTCCAAGTTGGTGTGACCCAAATCCCAAATGTAACTGAAAAGTCTGTGGTGCTGAAACTCAAGGTCCAACAGTTGGTCGAGTCTAAGTTGCTAGGCCATGATGTGATTGATAATTGAAAGTGAAGATTTTGAGCTGGAATTACATTAATTTTGGAAGGGCTCCAAGTCAGATCTGACCTAACAGTCCGCACACACTTTTGAATAACAGGGAATCCTTTGAATAAACTTGTATCTTTGAAAGCTTGCAAAAGTAATTTAATAGTAAAAATCTCCTAGATTTAGTCCAGAATCTAGGGTGTAGTCTTTGTTAAATGGACACCTGCTATTCTTTTTCTGGTACAACAAAAAGATGTGATGCGTGCATTCTACTACTTTCCATTTTTACACTCTTTGCTATTATACTATCCATTATTGCCATCACACTTTACTTTTCGACAACCGGTAATTCTTTTTGTTCTCTAACAAAAAGATGTTGCGTGTGCATTCTACCACTTTTTAATCCCATTATTACTTCTACACATTCTACCAATTTTTACCAAAAATTCAATTATTACACCTACACATTCTACCACTTCTTACCAAAAATTCCGTTTTTACATCCATCTCTCACTCCTTTCCATTATACTATCCATTATTGCTATCATACTTTGCTTTCTAAATGATACTACTCATGGGTGAAAATAAAAAGTTAAGGGAAATTTGATAGTAATGATCTTGAAAGTGCTGCCAAATCTAGTAAGAAGGATTTCATATGTTGCACCTCAACCCTCAAAAAGAATTCACAGTGATTATCAACATCCTTGCAAGAAGTTTCGGGTTAGCTTCCAAAAAAAGTTAGCTCTCATATTAAATGACTTCAGTGGCCTCCCAATTCTCACAAATGCTCAATACAAAAAAAAAAATTCTCAGTTTTCCGCAACACAAGTTCCAACAAAGGAAAGAAGTTCATCCCTTCCATAAAAAGCCATTAAAGGGAAAAATCCAAAACAAAAAAAAGAGACTGAGAGCAAACACAAGCAGCTAAGGCCACTTGAATCATTTCACTTCAAGAAGGCTATGTTCTCAGTTCTTTGGCAACACAAACTCCGAAAAGAGAAATTCATCCCTTCCATCAAAAGACAACAAGGGAAAATTCAAAGCCAAAAAGGACTGAGAACAAGCACGAGCAAGCAAGGCCACTTGAGTCATCTCACTTTAAGAGAGTTATCAAGTATGTCATCACCATAGCTCACAAAAAAAAAAGGGAAACAAAAAAAAAACAAAACAAAACAAAAAAAAACAAAAAAAAAAAAAGGAAAAAGGGCTCAAACTAGAGCAAAAGAAAAAAAAAAGAAAAAAAAAGTGAGCTATGGATTCTAGACTGAAAACCTGCAAAGGCGGTTTAGAACACAAAAGCAACCCTCAAACCAAGCATGCATAAAGATCACAATAGTTGGGGGGCAACAGATGAGGTCTAACTTTCTGGAAAGAGTGGCAAGTTGAGGTCATCACTATTGAGTTTTTCACCATAATCAAATTTGCTCACGAGTAGTATTAAAAGACCCTTCTTCCACACCACTTAAATTTAACTTTTCTCAAACCGAACATCCTCATTCAGTTAAAAGGCTATCATTGTAAACCATGTTTCTACCTTATTTAATACTGCTCACGAGTAGTATTAAAAGACCCTTCTTTCACACCACTCAAACTTAACTTTACTCGGACCTAATATTTACCTCTTAATATTATTCTCATTCGGCTAAAAAACAAAACAAAAAAAAAACATTCAAACTTAATTTTCTTCACACCTAACAGTTACCTCTCGATATCATCCTCATTCAGCTAAAAGGCTATCCTTGTGAATCATGTTTCTACCTTATTGCCTTGCACAGTTTATGTCTTTGAGTTGGAAGGGGAAGAATGGCAGAATATTTTAATTAAAAACAAAGACCGTAAATTACTTTGTCAAGCTTTGCAAATTGATGAAAGTTTTTCTTTAAGGCCAAACCATTATTCATTAATGTGTGTAGACTTAAAAGTGAGGAGATAGCTTGAGACTTTCTTTAAGAAGATGTGGTTCTTGTAAGAGAAATTTACGATCAAGTGCCAGCACAAAGGTCTAGAAATACTCGACCTTCTATTAAATCAAAGGCGATGTGATAACTTTTATCCACATAAACACCATATTCAAGGGGGCAAAGTAGTTTCTACGAAGCATAAGAGGAGTATTGCCAACAAAGAAGTTCAATAGACAAGGGGGCAAGTCTTATGGATCAAAACTTGAGCTCAAGGAAGAGCAATCATTCAGACTATAACTTGAGAATAAGTAAGTGTCGGCACGGCCACAAGAAAATGGGCAAAGAGACATTGGAATATAAGCCTTCGATGATATGAAATCCATAACAGGGACAATTGTCCAGAGAAGCATAAAGAGATTCAATGATAGTCCAAGAAGGCAATCACAAAGAAGATCCAGTAAAGCAAAGACATGAAGAACTAGATTCATTCAAAAAAAAAAAACATCAATTCCACATGCTCTGCATTCATGCATTTCACATCATGCATGCATGACTTTTACATAACAAGGACCAAACGGGAATCACATTCACAGCACAGTTACAGCAGTATAAGCTGAGATCTCAATGTCATCAGCTCTTACCAATCTATCACTGGATACACAGCTAATATGCGGGACCAACTCGCATCAGGAATTCAAGGATAAGGTAGACAATATGTCAAAAGCCTAGCAATCGATTCAATAATCGAGACTACACCTGGAAGGACAGGATTGACGTCAGCTAGTAGTATCCAAGATAAGAGATAGCTATAGCCAAGGATAAGGCAGATATCAAAAAGGATAAAGTAGACAATATTGTCAAAAGCCTGGCAATTGATTCAATAATCGAGGCTACACCTGGAAGGACAGGATTGATGCCAGCTTAGCAGCATCCAAGATAAGAGATAGTCAAAGATAAGGCAGACATCAAGAAATATTGTCGTTGAAAATTTGTCAAAAGCGGACAATGGATTCAATAATCAAGGACTGGATCAATGTCATGCCTGATGAGACATCAAAGATAAGAAATATCTATGATACCAAAATAAAGTAGGATCCATTTTTCCGGTTAAACGGCGGATACGGTACTCCGTGACTCTCAAGTCGGTTCTCTCAGTTGCCCATAATAACTGATTCTTTCCTCTCTTCTTTCTTTTACTTCCTCCTACAAAATGGATCCTACTTTTTCCGCCTTGCGAAAGTATTTCCCTTCTCTCCCAATGAACATCCTAAAAAAGATCTACCGAGTTCGCTGTGAACGATTAAGAGCTCTGATGCACAAAGGAATACCTGAAGATGTACGGTGGTTAATCGAAGCCAAGGTTCGTCTGGCAGGTGAAATCCCAGAGACATTTGCATCTTACATGCCTGGTGTTGGCAAAAGTTCTTATGCCAGAAAAAGAAGAGCGAAAAGATTACAAGTCTGCCATAAATGTGGTAGGTAGACTTGTAAAACTAGGTGTCGTTCTTTAGGAATGATCTCCAATAATCGAGAAGATAAAATACGGTTCATCAAGAATGGCTTGAGTAAGGACTCATTGGATGATATCCAATTGACTCTTGAGACGCATTCTTGTGGATCTGTGCAATGTGAAATTCTTGATTTATGAAGTATTTTTCATGAAGAACGAGACAGTTACAGTCCCGGGAATCTGACTTTAAACGACCCTGTTTGCCGGCTTGTAAGAAAGCTGGATGGGAAGCAGATCCTCGACTCATAGAAGCCGTTAATGCCATTACTGGAAGTAAAACCAGTGAAAGATGTGAGCCACAGTCACAATTACTGTACATACAGTTTGTTATATTTGGAAAAATTTGCATTTTCTTTTGACAGATGTACATGCTCCCCTAAGTGTAATCGACACGTTATCCCTTTTCATCACTATAAATGCGTGTTCTTCCTTCTGATTAAACAGCAGATAAGATACCCCGTGACTTCTAAAGTCGGTTATTCCAGTTTCCTGCAATAACTGATTCATTTCCCTCTTCTCTCAAATTCTTCTCTCATCAATGGATTCTACTCTTTCTGTACTGCGAAAATACTTTCCTTCCCTTCCACTAAAAGTCCTTAAAAAGATCTACCTTGCTAGATGTGAAAGAATCAGAGTTTTTACACGCAAAGGCATTCCCGATAATGTGCAGTGGATAATTGAAGCTAAGGTCCGTTTGGCGGGTGAAGTTCCAGATGCATTTATGCCCCGCATGCCCGGTTTAGGTAAAAGCCGTTATGCCAAAAGGCGAAGAGCAAAGAGACTAGGCGTGTGTTATAAATGTGGGCGATGGAATTGTAATACTAAATGTCGCTCTTTAGGATACATCTCCATAAATCGTGAAGATAAAAGAAAATTCATTAAGAATGGCCTGCGTAAGGAGTCTCTGGAAGATATCCGAGAGACTCTTGAAACGCATTCTTGTGGAAAAGTGCAAGGTGAAATTATCGGTTTATGGAGGACTTACCATAAAGAACGAAACCGTTACAATCTTGGGAATGTGGTTTTAAACGACCCTGTTTGTCAGTTTGTAAGAAAACTGGATGGGAAGCAAATCCCCGACTTATAGAAGGCATTGAAGCCATTACTGGACATGAATCAGTGGAAGATGAGAGTCACGGTCATGATTCCTGTACATATAAGCTGTCATTTGTCTTTTCTTTTGACAATAATGTACTTGCTTCTGTAAGTGTAATTAACGCATTATCCCTTTCATCACTATAAATATGTGTTAGTTATTTTCGTTTCCTACAATCACTAATTTCTTTCTTTGCCTCCTCCATCAATGGAGTCTTCTCTTTCCGCCCTACGAAAGTATTTTCCTTCCTTCCCAATAAATGTTCTTAAAAAGATTTATCAAGCTAGATGTGAACGATTCAGAGTATTTATGCACAAAGGCATTCCTGATAATGTGCGGTGGCTAATTGAAGCTAAGGTTCGTTCAGCTGGTGAAGTTCCAGAAGCGTTCTTTCCCCGTATGCCCGGCTTTGGTAAAATCGCTTATGCCAAAAAAAGAAGAGCAAAGAGGCTAGGCGTTTGTCATAATTGTGGATTGTGGATTTGCGGCAATAAATGTCGTTCTCCAAGAGTGATCACCAGAAATCGTAATGATAGAATAAGATTCATTAAGAATGGCTTGCGTAAGGAATCTCTAGAAGATATTCGAGAGGTTCTTGAAGCGCATTCTTGCGGAATAGTGCAATTTGAGGTTGTTGGATTATGGATAATTTTCCAAAAAGAACGAGATCGTTACAGTCTTGGGAATCTGACCCTAAACGACACTGTTTGCCAGTTTGTGAGAAAGCTAGATGAGATGCAAATCACCGATTCATAGAAAGCATTGAAGCCATTACTGGACGCAAAGCCAGTGGAAGACGAGGATCAAAGTCACGATTACTGTACGTGCTAGTTGTCGCTTTTGAAATTTTCCTCCCCTTTTGGTAATAATGTATCCACTCCTGACGTGAACCAAAGTCATGATTACTGTACGTGCTAGCTGTCGCTTTTGAAATTTTCCTCCCCTTTCGGCGATAATGTATCCACTCCTGACATGAACCATAGTCACGACACTGTACATGCTAGCTGTCGCTTTTGAAATTTTCCTTCTCCTTTGGTAATAATGTACCCACTCCTGACACGGACTACTGTATATAGCTGCCACTTTTGAAATTTTCCTTCTCTTCCAACAATCACGTACCTACTCCTGACGTAAGCTACAGTAGTGACTACTGTATATGCTAGCAGCTATTTTAAAAATTTTTCTCCTCTTTTAACGATAATGTACCCATACCTGACCAGAGTCATACTCGTGACTACTGTGAATAGCTGGCAATAATGCATCCATTCTTGAAAATAAAATTATTGCCTTATCTTTTCATCTCTATAAATATATCCTCTTTTCTTCTTTTCTCACATGGGTAAGGCTAGGAATGGAGAAAACCTCCACTCGTAAACCCCGAAGTATTTGTGTATTTTCTGGAGCTTTTCCTGGAGAAGATGAAGAGTACTTAAAGGCAGCCAACCATTTGGGTAGCGTATTAGCTGAGCGAAAAATACACTTAGTTTATGGAGGAGATAGTGTCGGATTAATGGGAGCTGTAGCATCAGCAGCATCTTTAGGAGGAAGCCAGGTTCTGGGTATTATCCCTGCATCTCTGAAATCGGTTTCTGGGGGCACGATTGGAGAAGAGCTAGTGGTTAAAAATCTGCAAGAGCGCTTGTTACAAATGCTTTTTAATATTGATGTTTTTATCGCTCTACCAGGTGGCTTTGGCACATTAGGAGAAGTCTTCCAAATTGCTTCCATGGCCCAACTTAATTTGCATCAAAAACCCATTGGGCTGTTAAATGTTAACTATTTTTTCGCAGGTCTATTATCTTTTATGAATCGTGCTGTGAAGCAGAAGTTTATCCCTGAGGTGGCACGACGAATCATAATATCCGCAACAACTGCTGAAGAATTGCTAGATAAAATGCAAGCTTTTGTTCCTGAACCAGATCCAACGATGATCCAAATAGACTGGGCACGACAGTCTTTCCCAACCAGTTCCGTCCCATAATTGTCCTTTACCCGGCCTGTTAAAGCATTGTGGAAGAAGAAGCGATCTGATCCATTTTTCTTGTCCTTTCGTTTTAATTATCAGCATTTTCTTTCGTATTTCAGTTTTTCTTTTCAGGGAATTTCGTTATCTTATAATATAGTTTCGTCCATGCTGATATTAAAACCATAGGACAATGCCTTTAGGTTGGAATGGCTGAGTAAAGAGTAATTTTTGTTACTCTTGAGACGCATCCTATTAGGTCTACTAGGCATAACATTTTGGGGTAGTTAAGCTTTAACCTTATTTGGATGACATATCTCACAAGGGAATCTATATTTACTGAAGAAAATATTAGATGAACCTTGGATATTGATTCTAAACATCCGTTCCCTTTATATAATTTGTTAGCGATATTGTCATCATCAAGATTCACTCATTTTATCGAAGTCTAAAGTTTCGCACTCGCCTATTATGCAAATTCACACTTTCGAAGAAAATTATTCCAATTCTAATTGCTTTCATATAAATTTTGCTCGAGGTTCAAGGAGAGTTCCTTAACCTCATTCAATCAATTTTTCAAATGATAGGAAAGTTTCTATCGTCGAGGTTAAAAGAATTTTCCTTAACCTCAGAATCATCAATTTTCCTTCAAACGATAGGAGAGTTCCTATCATTGAGGTTCTAAGGTAGGGCCCTTAACCTCAAAATCATCAATTTTCCTTCAAATGATAGGAGAGTTCCTATCGTCGAGGTTCTAAGGTAGGACCCTTAACCTCAAAACAATCAATTTTACTTCAAACGATAGGAGAGTTCCTATCGTCGAGGTTCTAAGGTAGGGCCCTTAACCTCAAAATCATCAATTTTACTTCAAACGATAGGAGAGTTCCTATCGTCGAGGTTCTAAGGTAGGACCCTTAACCTCAAAATCATCAATTTTACTTCAAACGATAGGAGAGTTCCTATCGTCGAGGTTCTAAGGTAGGACCCTTAACCTCATTCAAACAATTTTCCTTCAAACGATAGGAGAGTTCCTGTCGTCGAGGTTCTAAGGTAGGACCCTTAACCTCAAAATCATCAATTTTACTTCAAACGATAGGAGAGTTCCTCTCGTCGAGGTTCTAAGGTAGGACCCTTAACATCAAAATCATCAATTTTACTTCAAACGATAGGAGAGTTCCTATCGTCGAGGTTCTAAGGTAGGACCCTTAACCTCAAAACAATCAATTTTACTTCAAACGATAGGAGAGTTCCTATCGTCGAGGTTCTAAGGTAGGACCCTTAACCTCAAAATCATCAATTTTCCTTTAAATGATAGGAGAGTTCCTATCGTCGAGGTTCTAAGGTAGGGCCCTTAACCTCAAAATCATCAATTTTACTTCAAACGATAGGAGAGTTCCTATCGTCGAGGTTCTAAGGTAGGACCCTTAACCTCAAAATCATCAATTTTCCTTCAAACGATAGGAGAGTTCCTATCGTCGAGGTTCTAAGGTAGGACCCTTAACCTCAAAACAATCAATTTTACTTCAAACGATAGGAGAGTTCCTATCGTCGAGGTTCTAAGGTAGGGCCCTTAACCTCAAAATCATCAATTTTACTTCAAACGATAGGAGAGTTCCTATCGTCGAGGTTTTAAGGTAGGACCCTTAACCTCAAAATCATCAATTTTACTTCAAACGATAGGAGAGTTCCTATCGTCGAGGTTCTAAGGTAGGACCCTTAACCTCATTCAAACAATTTTCCTTCAAACGATAGGAGAGTTCCTATCGTCGAGGTTCTAAGGTAGGACCCTTAACCTCAAAATCATCAATTTTACTTCAAACGATAGGAGAGTTCCTATCGTCGAGGTTCTAAGGTAGGACCCTTAACCTCAAAACAATCAATTTTACTTCAAACGATAGGAGAGTTCCTATCGTCGAGGTTCTAAGGTAGGACCCTTAACCTCAAAAACAATCAATTTTACTTCAAACGATAGGAGAGTTCCTATCGTCGAGGTTCTAAGGTAGGGCCCTTAACCTCAAAAACAATCAATTTTCCTTCAAACGATAGGAGAGTTCCTATCGTCGAGGTTCTAAGGTAGGGCCCTTAACCTCAAAATCATCAATTTTCCTTCAAACGATAGGAGAGTTCCTATCGTCGAGGTTCTAAGGTAGGACCCTTAACCTCAAAATCATCAATTTTCCTTCAAACGATAGGAGAGTTCCTATCGTCGAGGTTCTAAGGTAGGGCCCTTAACCTCAAAATCATCAATTTTACTTCAAACGATAGGAGAGTTCCTATCGTCGAGGTTCTAAGGTAGGACCCTTAACCTCATTCAAACAATTTTCTTTCAAACGATAGGAGAGTTCCTGTCGTCGAGGTTCTAAGGTAGGACCCTTAACCTCAAAATGATCAATTTTACTTCAAACGATAGGAGAGTTCCTATCGTCGAAGTTCTAAGGTAGGACCCTTAACCTCAAAATCATCAATTTTACTTCAAACGATAGGAGAGTTCCTATCGTCGAGGTTCTAAGGTAGGACCCTTAACCTCATTCAAACAATTTTCCTTCAAACGATAGGAGAGTTCCTGTCGTCGAGGTTCTAAGGTAGGACCCTTAACCTCAAAATCATCAATTTTACTTCAAACGATAGGAGAGTTCCTATCGTCGAGGTTCTAAGGTAGGACCCTTAACCTCAAAACAATCAATTTTACTTCAAACGATAGGAGAGTTCCTATCGTCGAGGTTCTAAGGTAGGACCCTTAACCTCAAAAACAATCAATTTTACTTCAAACAATAGGAGAGTTCCTATCGTCGAGGTTCTAAGGTAGGACCCTTAACCTCAAAAACAATCAATTTTCCTTCAAACGATAGGAGAGTTCCTATCGTCGAGGTTCTAAGGTAGGGCCCTTAACCTCAAAATCATCAATTTTCCTTCAAACGATAGGAGAGTTCCTATCGTCGAGGTTCTAAGGTAGGACCCTTAACCTCAAAATCATCAATTTTCCTTCAAACGATAGGAGAGTTCCTATCGTCGAGGTTCTAAGGTAGGGCCCTTAACCTCAAAATCATCAATTTTACTTCAAACGATAGGAGAGTTCCTATCGTCGAGGTTCTAAGGTAGGACCCTTAACCTCATTCAAACAATTTTCCTTCAAACGATAGGAGAGTTCCTGTCGTCGAGGTTCTAAGGTAGGACCCTTAACCTCAAAATGATCAATTTTACTTCAAACGATAGGAGAGTTCCTATCGTCGAAGTTCTAAGGTAGGACCCTTAACCTCAAAATCATCAATTTTCCTTCAAACGATAGGAGAGTTCCTATCGTCGAGGTTCTAAGGTAGGACCCTTAACCTCAAAACAATCAATTTTACTTCAAACGATAGGAGAGTTCCTATCGTCGAGATTCTAAGGTAGGACCCTTAACCTCAAAATCATCAATTTTCCTTTAAACGATAGGAGAGTTCCTATCGTCGAGGTTCTAAGGTAGGACCCTTAATCTCAAAACAATCAATTTTACTTCAAACGATAGGAGAGTTCCTATTGTCGAGGTTCTAAGGTAGGACCCTTAACCTCAAAATTATCAAATTTTCCCTTCAACGATAGGAGAGTTCTTATTGCAGAGGCTCTAAAAAATTTTTCCTTAACCACATAGTTTAGGCGGCGAGAAGGTTCTCAATGGCTAGCTAAGACGGACGAAATTTGGTAACTACTTTGCATACATCATGTCCCATGAAGCATGCAAAGGGGGGCAGCTGTTGACACCCAATTTCGTCCGGCCTTTTTTTTTTAAATTTTAAAAAAAAAACTAATTAAAAAAAATTATTATTATTATTATTATTATTGCTAAAAAATTTTAATTATGTTAATTAGTTTAAAATATATTTTTATTTTGAGAAGATTTGATTTAAAATAATATATGTGTGAATATGTATGTGTTTGAAATAAACATAAAATTTCAGAAAAAAATGACAAAAAAATTAAAAGTTTGAGGTAAAAATGAAAAAATTGAGAAGTTTCGGATAAAATTGACAAATTCTGAAAGTTTCAGGAGCTTTGGGTAATTTTTCGCGTCAATTTTGGGCCTAAACGGACGTTTCTGGCCCAAATTGACAGAAAACGTTAAAATTGTCAAAATCAGAACCTTCTGAGCTTATCCAGAGCTGGAGTAACGTAAAGGACTGAAACTGTCATTTTACCAATTTAAAAGATAAGTTTGAGATTTTTTATTAATTTATACGTCCACAGTTCAGCTAAGCTCCTTCTATAAATACCCTCCCAAATTCAGTGCTGAACATATAGAAAATCAGAAAGAAAACTTAGAGCTCCGTTTCAAAAAAAAATAAAATTATAGCCTTATTCCCTAGATTATCCTCCCTCTGCCCAGAAAGTCTCAAAAATTCGTTTTCTTACGATTCGACCATCTTCTTCGTTTGTTTTCTTTTCTTCCGTTTCACATCTCTCTCTCTTTCCTGCACGCTGCCTGACCGCCACCTCCCCCCGCCGTCCCTCTGCCGTCGTCCCGCCGTCCGGCCCGCCGCCGCCGCCTCTACCGCCGTCGTCCGCGCCTCCCCTCCGCCGTGACTTTTTTCTTTTTCCTTCCCTTTCCGGCCGTCGTCCCGCATCGCCGTGCTGCCGTCACGCCGCCGCCGCTCCCCCGCCGTCGCCTCGCCGTCCACGCCCCCCGCCGTCGCCCCCTGCCAGCCCACGCCGCCGCCACCTGCTCTTCCTTCCTCCCTCCTCCTTCCCTGCTCCCTTCCCTGTGCGCGCGAAGTCACGTTTCTTAACAGGAAATTCAAAAAATTAAATTTAAAAGGGTAAACCCCTATTTAATCCTTCATCTTTTCAATTTCTTTCACTTTAGTCACTAACCTTTTATTTTGTTCTTGCAGAATTAATTCCTAACTATTTTAATTTTTACTTGTTTTACTTATTTGTTATTATTACTAACCCTTTTTTTTTTTTGTTATTAACTTACTAACAACTAACTTTTAATATTATTATTGTTACTAACCTTTTAATTTTTGCATTATTACTAACTTTTATAATTGTTGTTAACAATTAATTAACTTTTTATTATTGTTGTTAATTAATTAATTTAATTAACTGGGCTAACTTTTTATTATTGTTGTTAATTAATTTAATTAACTTGTCTAACTTTTTATTATTTTTATTAATTAATTTAATTAACTTGACTAACTTTTTATTATTTTTGTTAATTAATTTAATTAACTTGTCTAACTTTTTATTATTTTTGTTAATTAATTAATTAACTTGACTAACTTTTTATTATTGTTGTTAATTAATTAATTTAATTAACTTGACTAACTTTTTATTATTGTTGTTAATTAATTAATTTAATTAACTTGACTAACTTTTTATTATTATTGTTAATCAATTAATTTAATTAAACTTGGCTAATTTTTATTATTGTTGTTAATTAATTTAATTAACTTTCCTAACCTTTATTATTATTTATTTTTAAAGTGGATGGCCAAAAAGCCCCACTTTATTATTATTAATTTTCCTTTATATAATTTTTTTTAATTTAATTCACCTTTACCCTTACTTAAATAAATAAATGAAAATTAAAAGAAGATTATTTTTTTAATTAATTATTAAGCCTAATAAAAATAATTTTTTAAAAAAGCGAATTATTTTTATTTTTCTTTTATAAATTGAATAATTATTTAAATAATAAATAACTTTCACTAAAAAAAAAACTAAAAGAAAGATAAGAAAAAGATAAGAAAGATAAGAAAAGATAAAAAAAGAAAAGAAAGAAAAGAAAAAGAAAAGAAAAAAAAAGAAAAGAAAGAAAAGAAAAAAAAGAAAAGAAAGAAAGAAAAGAAAGAAAAGAAAAAGAAAAGATAAAAAAAGAAAAGAAAGAAAGAAAAGTAAAAAGAAAAGAAAAAGAAAGAAAAGAAAGAAAAGAAAAGAAAATATAAAGAAAGAAAAATCAAATTTTTAAATTATTAATAAACCTAAAATTTCATGAACAAAAGATTTCCAAATTAATAATTAAACTAATAATTGATTCCATAAAAATTAAATAATTAACTAAAAATTAAAATAAATTCCATATCCGGATGATCCGGCAGGATCTACGGTTTAAAAAATATCAACCTTTTTAAAATAAATAAATTAAATAAAAAGATAAAAATCCATATTTACGATATGGATTAATTGATTAAAATTTTGTCAAATTCCGTGTCCAAATGACTCGGCAGAGTCCATGGTTCGGAATCCAAATCTTCCGTGTCCAAATGACTCGGCAGAGTCCATGGTTCGGAAGTATCAAATTTTATCCAAATTAATTACCAAAAATCCACATCCAATTAAATAATTTCAGTTGAAATTTATGTGTTGAAAATCAACTGAATTTTTTTTTAAAAGCAAAGCAAAACAAAAATTAAAATCAACTAAGGTGCCAATTTTGGGCGCTATAACAAAGTTGTTTTAGCGTAACCGTACTCCCGATCCCCGAACTCTCGCAGACCAATTTTAAGGTGACCAATCGACCTAGGTGAAACAGATTGGTGGCGACTCCAGAAAACCACGACGTTGCCACAGCCGAAACTTCACAAGCATTTTTTCATAGGTTTTCTTTGATTTCTCACTTTGTTCTTGGTCTAGATGGGTTTAGGAGCTTGAAAGCTTCAAGAAAATGTGTTTGCATGTGCAAGAACATGCATTTCTAGCTATGGCCGAATCTTGGATGAAGAAAGAAGGAGATGGAGTTTGAAGAACACCATGGCTGGAACTTAGAGAGAAGAGAGAGCTTTTGGTGCTAGAGAGAGAGTGGAAATGAAAATGAAATGAAAGTGGGAGTGATGGCTGGTTATGCACTTGCAAATGAAAGAGAAATGAAACTCAAATGCATTCTAAATGTGCATTAAACGTATATTCAAAGAAGGTGGGTGGTCATGGTGCTAAATGAAGTGAAATGCACCCAAAATGCATATCAAATGCATAATTTGGAGGTATGGACGAATTTTGAATGAAAAATGTGGGAGAATAAGTAAAAAATGATGGGCCAATATTTTAATGTAAGTGGGAGACAATGTAAGTGGGTGATTAAAATATGGTGAGTGGGATTTGTAGTGGGAGACAAGGCATGGGTAATAGAATAGTCAAATTGGGAAAGTGGGGGACAAAAGTAAGTGGGGTAATATTTAATTGGTGAGTGGAGGATGTAGTGGAGGGATTAAATAATTATGAGTGGAATGTGTAGTAGGCCAATTTTAAATTGATAACATGGGGTGGCCGGTCATGCATATATTTTTCATGAAAAATGGCCAAATTACTCACTTGGTCCTCCATCTTTCTCCAACTTTGCAATTGAGTCCTCCCACCCAACTTTTCTTTGTGCAATTGAGTCCCTCAACTTCCAAAATTGCCATTTTTTATCACCCAAACTCTTGGCCTTAGCCAAGCATAATTCTCAGAGTGTCCAACACTCATTAATGCCCATTCCATAAATAATTCAAAGTCTCTACAAATAATTTCGCTAAGTTTCCAAATTAGGAAACTATTTATGCCACTAATCCACTTAACCCGGTAATTAATCATTCATCACTTTCCGGGTGTAACAGAAAGAGGCTCTGCTGTCATACTCAGGTAAGGAAATCATGCTTAAATCTGTCATTACAGCCATACCAACATATGCCATGGCCTGTTTTAAATTTCCCAAAAAATGGTGTTATAATATTCACTCCTTAATGGCTAAATTCTGGTGGGATGGGAAGAATTCATATTCGAGTATCCACTGGAAAAGTTGGGACTATTTATCCTCAACAAAAGAAAAATGAGGGATGGGGTTTAAGGACTTAAAAGCTATGAACATAGGCTTGCTTGCAAAACTTGCCTAGAAGATAGAGTCTCATCCCCAATCGATTTTGGCCCAAACCTTAAAAGGAATATACTTCCCAAATGGTAATTTTTGGAATGCAAGTAAGGGACCAAAACTGTCATGGGGTTGGGCTAGTATCTTAGCCGGTAGAGATTTCCTAAAAAATCATGTTTGCTGGCAAGTGCAAAATAGACAGTCTATTTCAGTTTGGAATGATGCTTGGATTCCAAACCTTGGAGATTTTAAGCTGCAAAAGAACATGAATATTCCAGCAGGTGTAAGAAATGTGACTGTAAATAACCTCATTGATCCTAGCACTCATACTTGGGATTTAAGTCAAATAGCTCCTTACATTTCAACAGAGGAAAAATAGGCCATATTACGGATACCCATTAGTCATAACCCAGGGGAAGATAAGGTAATTTAGCGATATGACAAGACTGGTAGAGTCACAGTAAAGTCGGCATACAGGATACAGAAAATATATCATTCTGTTAATCTTTGTGCTTCAACTTCCCATCAAATAAACTCCAGTGTATGGAAAATAATCTGGAAAATTAAATGTGCTCCTAAGATTCAGAACTTTATGTGGAGGCTCTGCCATAATGGAATTGCTGTTCGGCTAAACTTGGCCAAAAGAGGTATTTCGATAAATCCTAAATGTCCTTTTTGTATGCATGATGAAACTGTGGAGCATATGGCGCTGCAATGTGAATGGACACATCACATCTGGTTTGTATGTTTGGATTATAAACCCAACAATGCTAAAAATCAAACTTTTGATCAATGGTTTCTGGAGTTCTGTTGCGCTATACACCATACACAGGAAAACAAAGACCTTATTATCTCTACTATTGCTTATACTTGCTGGTATAATTGGCTGGCAAGAAATGAGGCCATTTTCCAAAAGAAAAATGTTAACCCTGCCTCTTTGATTTACAGGATACAAAGTGTTGTTGCTGAGTATCACCAAACACAGCAGAAAATGGGTGATACAAATCCTCTTTTACGCGGGGATATTCATTCAGATAGGTGGTGCAAACCAACCCGGGGCGTCATTAAGCTCAATGTAGCTGTAGTCCGCAAAGCTAGCTCGCTGGGAATGGCGTATCTGGCCCGTGACTGGCTGGGGAATGTGCTGTACAATCAGGCGGGGGTAGCTGACAGCACATACAAACCAGCAGCCTTTGCGAAAACAATTTGGAAAGGGCTTCTAGATTTGCTTCGACTAGGCTACAATGCTGTAGAAATTGAGGCTTCTGATCAGGAACTCATCGGCAGATTAAGGGATCAAGAAGATTGGAGAATAGGCCCCTTAATTTCTGACATTAGAACGCTGCAAAATTCATTTTCTAATTGTCCTGTCCAGAAAGTGACTGAAACAACCAATAAATGTGCTTTGTGCATAGCTAAATGGGCGAGTGTCCAGAAGAGAAAGAATTGGACAATGTGCCCTCTTTGGTCTATGCCCTTCAACAGTCGGCTGATGTAAACTTTGAACCTCCTTGAGGTCATTTTCTTAATGCATCCTCGTTCTTTTAACCAAAAAAAAATGTAGTGGGGGTATCTAAGAAAATTGGAGATAAATTGTCGCATTGAGCTACATTTGACAATTTGTTAGCATTGCATTGGTGAAAAGTGGATGTAAGCTACTAATCCATTTGACAACCTTTGTAATATTATTCTAGCTTTGGTTTAACATTTTAACGTATATTTTTCTTTCTCAGCCCGAGAGTCTCCATTTTGCACATGAATATTCCTAAAATATTAGGCAAACAACTACTTATTGACTTTACTGATTAAAATAAAGTTTCATTTTATAAAGTTAATTAAGAATGTAATTAATTTATAAAGTTTCCTTAAGTAACTGGGTCAATTCGTTTAAATTTAAGTCAATTGACTCATTTTTATTTTAACATCTTTTTTGCATGAAACCAATTTCATTTGAAAGCCAAAATTACGTAAATGCAATAATTCATTAGAAAGTAAAATTTTATGATATTGTTAAAGTTTTATGATTTTTTTTAAAATTTCTAAAACTAGAAAAATTCATAAAAATTTAGTAAGATTACAAAAATTATATTTTCAATGTATTATTACGCTTATATAATGTTGGTTTTTACTTAAAATTAGTGTAGGATAAAAAAGACATAAAAATAAAAATAAGTCATCTAGAAGTTAGTTGGTTTTAGGTTTTTATTTTTCATTTTTCTAGTTGATTCATTCTAATCAATTCTATAAGGTTGTTCCGCATAACTAACCTAGTTGGTAAAGTACAAGAAACACCATAGGGATGGTTAGGATTCAAGTAGTGGCGGTGTTGTATTCTCTTTCATCTTTGGCTATCTATAATGGCAAAATGTGGCCGAGGTCCTCCAGTTTTCATGTAACAACCACTTTCTCCCCTAATTTTTCTAGTGTACTATCTAGATCATATCCTTGTAATGCTTCTGAATTTAAAAATAAAACAAAAAAATCTATTAAGTTTCCTTAAGTGACTATATATGAAGTCAATAGGTGAATTGGATTTTAGGCGCAAATTTCTTTGAACCAATTCCTAACTTTCCCAAGAAAAACGTGCCAACATTTTCATTGCTTGATTTTCCGCTTTATTATTGAATGGCTATTCTATTTCAATACACCTTTTTGAAAATCATTCCTTCTAAACAAATTCTCTTTACAAACTCCCTTAACACAGAGAATTCAACTAATATATGAGAATGGAATCCATATAATGCTATCTACAATTTATCTATATATTACTCCATCTATCCAAAAAATGATAAAGTATATTTCTTTTGTCCCAACAAGATTAAATTGTTTCCCCTTTTAAAAGGTTTTTAATATTCAATTTATATTACAACTCTAATTTAAACTTCTACTACACAAAATATAAAAAAGAGTCTTTTCAATTTTAAACTTCATTTAAACTCTTATGCAAAACTCAAAAAAACTTTAAAATTTTTTTAATAATCATTTAAACTCTTACAATATAAAATCAAAAAAGTATTATTTTTCATTTTAATTCAAGGGCAAAATTGAAAAAAATATCCTAAACTACATACACACATTAATCTTCATGCTTAAGGAAATGTATCATCCTTTATGGACCGGATGAAGTATATTATTACAACATAGAAGCAAAAACACTTTCACAAATTGAAAACTTAATAATGCAAAATTAAATGACACCTTAAATTTAAATTTATAAATACTTAAAGTATCCCCAATTTTAGCAGCTAAAATAAATTCCACTTAATTATTGTTGGAAATTTTTTACTAAATTTTAACATTGGATCTTTATTTTTGATGCAACACAACCACCTACACACACATACAAAATATGATACACTTTAGGGTAGGATTGACCTTTCATGTAACAAGCATGATACAGGGCCGATTTCGGATTTTAGATAAGTATTTAACGTTTCTTTTAACACTAGGATTGAGAAACTACCTTTATAGCATGTTTCTAGTAAAAGCTTTGACATTTTGTTATATACTCAATTTTCCTTGATGATTTACTTTAATAGAATCTGAAAAATACAATCACGAATAAATGATAAATAAAGTAGGGATTTTAAATTTTAAATTGTTATTAATTATGGGCCAATTATCAAATTTTAAATATCACAATAAGGGATGTACTAAAAGACTTAAAATTGATTTGCTTTTTTTTTTCTTTTTCATGGTTGATATTAAAATGTTTTAAATAAACATTCAATTTGAAAAAAAAAATCATATAAACTAAAACAGGGAATCAAGGAGTTTATTGCACAAAATTATATAATGAACAAAATCGTGTACCTAAAATAGTAAATAAAATCATCCCATTAATTATGTCGTGAAGGAGAATATAAAGTTTTAACACATTCAATACTACTTGTAGCTAAGGGCTAAAAAGTTATTGAGTGAGGGGGGGGGGGGGAGAGTGTTGAGGAAGCACTACGATAAAAATAGCGAGGCATATAAAATAAGTAATGTATCAAACTTATCTTAAATTATATCTTTATTTTATGATAAAGTTGTATGAATATACAAATTTGGCAGAGGTGCGAGCAGTATTGTGTAGAAACGTGCACCCTTCCAAAAGACCTTGCTAGTAGGGCAAGTTCAAGGGGTTTTATAGGAGCAGTTTGTAACTTTTGATATCTTAATAATAGGTTGACCAACTCTGAGGTAATCGCCTACTTTTGAGATTGTTTGGCAAAGACATTGGTTGTTTGCCAAAGGTTGAATGACTCCAAGTTATTTATAAAAAAAACAAAAAAAAATTCAACTGTAATGGTAAATTTGCTAGTGATACTTAATATCTTGTTGAGATAATTTGATACTTTTTAAATTATTGGGTTTGATGATAATATTTTCTTAATAATATTTATATAATATATAAATATTTATTATAGCTAGAACTCAATACAACCTAGAATCCTGTAGTAACGCTGGGTATATAAACTAGTTTGTACAATTTTTCTAATTTTATCTAAGTCACAACTAGATAATCCTTTACAATGGATCTATGACTTAATTAAAGATAATCATGATGGAGGGCAAATTGAGGGTGGGCATAGGCTTGAATACCTCTTAACCGTTAAAATCTTAGTCATAGTCCTTAAATTTTATGGGTAAATGCTTTAATACTCATCTTTCAAAATTATCTAACTCCCTTGACTAGACTACCCAAATTAAAGGAACAAGAAAATACAATTGTTTGAATTAAACATAGGAAATGGATTTTAATATCTACCTTTTGCTTTAACAGAAAATCAGAAATCTAAATTACTACAAGATTATTAAATTCAGATTTCTATATGGAGTCATTTTGGTTTTTCTATAGTCATAAAGTTATAAAAAAAATTTAGAAAAAAACAAAAGGTGAAAAAATATAATCATATAAATTGTCTCAAAAAATTCATATTACATAATATTTTCACTTACTAATACTCTAATACCATAAAAAAAAATGGCATGTTGAAAACATATAATACAAGAAAAACAAATTCAAAATCCACAATTGTAATGAGAAGTTAAAAACAACTCAATCATCATATGAAACACTTGGAATATCATGAGCAATGATAATATCAATATTATCATCTTTAAAGTTCATATATTCATTTTCTTTTCTTATCATTTTATCATTTGAGAGATCAAACTCATTTGTGCAAAAACTTATACCATCATTGACATTTTCTTCATTTATATCAATATCTTTATAAATTTGATAACCAATGTCATCAAAGTCATAGTGAATGAGAACAATCAAGTGATACTGGGAGCCTGAGGAAAAAAAAAACAAGAGATGCTTGTTGTTTAATTTTTTTTTATCTTTAATTTTTTTGTTTTAACTTTAAATAGGTTGGTTTTAATTTATACAAATTAAGTTGGACAAATGATCTATATATTTTTGGCTCGTGATCATTTTTAACCCAATTTTAGCAAATTTAACATAATAATGTAGAAAAGTAAAATAATAAAGTTTGTAAGACTAAAGTCAAGACTTTATTAATTTTTTCCTATATATGAGTTTCTACTACGACCTGAGACTTTTTTTTTTTTAAGTTGTAGAAACGTAAGTTTCTAAGACTTAAGTCCAGATTTTAAAAATTATTCTTAGTTGTACTTATTCTAGCTACAAGAAACACAGACAAATTTATATATGTTCTGAATTAGATGTATAGTGAATTAAATTTTTTTAGAGGATCTTAAATTTTACAATTGATGATAATCACGATTCAATCCTCAAATAATGAAAAACAGTCAAATGTAAAATTCCTGACAATTTGGGTGGTGATTAACTAGGCCAAGTTCAAATTTATGGGTATATTACATTTGCACGTCATGAAACATTGGAATTACAAGTCAAGTTGCCAAAAGATAGCTACTGTATAATTTAAATTAGAGTTTTAAAAAAAAATTAGACAATTCAAAACAATTAAGGAGCAAAAATTCAAGGGTAACTATAATTAACTCTAAGATTTATTATTGTGTTAAAAATTCATCAATTCCTAAGTTGGTTCCGGTTCAATGTCAAATTCACTCTGAGGTGGAACCGAACTGAAAACATAAGTTTAAATATTTTATAGGATTTATAACATTACATATTGACAATATGTTTATTTATTTAAAGCTATATTATGATGGTATTTTAGTAACTTAAAACATATGATGGTCGTGTACTTAATAATCTTGTAACTTAATGTACTGTTTTTGAAATTGTACTAATTAAATGTGAATTTAAACTTAGATGCAGTGATGAACTGTATTAAATATTTTTTAAGGTGGTGAATGTTGATGAAACTAGTTATATTTTACTCTTCAACTTTTGTTTTAGATAAAAATTTAGTTGATTTTGTAGTCATTACATGTACATGATACAAATCAGAAAGTATCGAAAACTAGAATCGAGAAAATGATAAAAGTGACAAGGAATATAAAGAACATGCTCATTTGTTGCATTAAGTCTAGCTTAAGGAAAATGGTGAGAAACCGACCGCAAAAAGTGCTAAAAGCCTCAACTCCGAGAAGAGTGGCAAAAAGCACTAGAAGTCCAAGTGTAAAGAAAAACACCAAAGTACACCAAAGGTAACGTGGCGGGAAGTCGGGAACTCTAGTTTGTACTTCACATCTAATCTCTTCCTTTATTATCTAGTTTTTTTATTCTGCCTACCATAAAAAAAAAAAGCTTGGAGATTATGATTATAATCATGAGGAATCTTTTACATCTACAACAATTCCAACTTCACAATTTGCAACCAAGAAAAAATATTTTCCGTCTTGATGAAGTCTAATTTCATAATTCGTGATCAAGAAAGTTTTCGCAAACTCAAAAAACATCGAAGTGCTAATCAGAAGACATAAACTTAGGGTTTTAGTATTCCTATCAAATCTCCAGAAATGTTTAAAGTTGTTATACACTTTCTTTCAAGTTTAATTTATTTATACAAAAAAAGCTTGCATGCATAATCAATTTAAATATTTCAGTTCAAATTAGGACTTTGAAGGTGAGTTGCAAGTGTTTGGACTAATTAAGCAAAATGTATAAAGTTTCATTCCCCCTCTAATATATTTGGCTTTGGCCGTGATCTAAACCAGTCGTTAGTTGTACTCATTTTGGCATCAGGGAAAATAAACAATTAGGGAAGTACCTGTGCTATATAGTAAGTGTGAAATTGTAACTTGATGACTAAGTAAGGTATCTGGTCATTGGATTCGACATATTTTGCGTGCCAAAAATGTTTTACAATGGTTGTAAATATTTCAATGTATTACATCTTTGTGTCATTTATTATATAGAGTAGTGCATATAAGTTAGAGATAGTTTGTTCATGTGCCCTTGTTGTTGGCCTGCATTGACCCGGTTGTTGCTTTTTCATTTAGCATGTAAAATTGGTCATGAGTAATGACAATTATCCCAAGCGGGAAAGCGTAGAAAGGAGCTAAATTTGACCATAAAAGTGTGGAAATCCCTCTATAGAATTATCTTCTTCCACTACAAATATGATCACTTGATTCCACTTTAAGGCTTTGTTCGTTTGCCATCCTTCTTCCATTAGAGGACAAAAATTTTCGGCACCTAAATGAACAATATACTTCATGCAAGATGTACTGCTCAACCATGAGGCTTTGATGTTGTCAAAATTGATGAGGCATGACCTTTTGAAGTCCATTTAGAGGACAGAGCCAATGCTTATAGCTATAGGTTTTTATTTTTTTTTTCTTTCCTTTTGTTCTCTGTAGCACGGTTCAAATATAATCATAAATATTGTATTAGAAGAGCATGATTCAGCCATTAAAATTATGTTGTTGTTTGCGTTTACTCTTTTTTCACTTCTTGATACCTTACAATCCTTGCTTTGATGTACTCACTTTGGACCAGAATATTGCATAAACAATATCAGTGTCTGATCACTTGCCCTATGAGTTGTGAGTATGAATTTTTTATTTTCCTTTGTCAATTTACCAAATCAAATAATGGTGACAAAAATAAGAAATTTGGTTCTGAAAAAACCCATATTCATCAACTGCATGGAAAAAACAGAAAAAAGTGAGGTTTAGGTTTCATTGATGCATTTAAAGGAACAATTGAAGTATAATGAAGAAGAAAAAGTTTCCCCTACGTGAAACAAACAAGTACCCTTTGCTCCTAGTTCGAGCAATCTATTTGAGTTTTAAAACATTAGCAAGAAACCACACTTTGCCTATTATGGAGTAGGCCAACCATGTCCCTTTTGCCACCCTATCCTTCCCTACCAGAATCTCATCATCGCTTTCCCACCATAACAATGACTTTGTGGGCCTGCAAAAACCTAACATAGGATAATGATTGACACAACCTAGAATCTAAAAGTGCTGTTGGTGATGGAATTCGGCAAACTTGGAGTAATATTTACCCAGGTTAAGAAGTAAAAGGAAAGGGCCAAATGGGTTGGTTTCCCACATGAAGATAAAAATCAAAGCAACAATAACAGATAAGAAGCAAAACATACTTAAATTATATCTAACACTAAGCAAAGACAATCAAAAGATTATTGTTTCTTCCCCTAAATCACACTACTAACTCATACTGCTAACAAAAAACAGCAACCACAATGGACTCTCCTCTCATTCTCTATAACCTCGAAAACTATATAAATACGGAAGCAAAATTGAACAGTTAACTATTCTAAAAGCAGTTCCATAGCGCTCAATTCAATGAATCATTCACTGAATTAGTGAAGACAACTATCTCATCAGCTCTTCCTTTTATCTACGGCTCATCTTCCCAAGGGTAGTACTAAAGGGGGGCTAGCAAGGGACTGGCTCCCCTAAAACTGTAAAATATTTGTAAGTTTATTTAGAATGTAAAGCTAAATGCACTTTGGTCTCTCCTTAAAATTGTTCAAATGTTCTTGTAAGGATTATAATTTAGGAAAAATATTTATTTTTGCCCATCGTTTATAAAAGACCTAGGTCCGCCTCTACATCTTCCCCTGTGCCACATGCCTCTACAACTCACCCTCTAGTGGCAACATCCAAACAACCACACATAGAAATAGATGCATATACCTTCAAGAAGAATAATGGGAATAAGCAAAAAAATCCATGCTAATAATAACGCTGGAAATGCAATAATGATGTCCCTATTAGGCCTGAGCATGGTTTGGTTTTGTGTGGGTTAATGGCGGAACCAAACTGTTGATACCCAATATTAATTATTTTAAAATAAAAAATAAAAAGTAACAAAAATAATAAAATTTTTTTGGGAAGCATTTTATTTTGGGACTAATTTGATAAAATCCTAAAGTTTTAAGGCTCAATTGACAGATGGAAGAAATAATGGGTGAAATTGAAAATTTACATGAAATATGGGCCTAAATCAGCAACTCCAAAATTATTTTGGACCTATACCAACATTTTACTCAATTATTCTGGCTGTATTTTTTTTGACCCGTAATCACGCCGCCTCTATCTTAAATAGGAAGGATTAGCAGGCATTTTAAAAGGAGAGGGGGAAGGAATTTAAAAAAAAAAAAAAACAGAGAGAGAGAGAGGAATTAGAGAGAGGAATTAGCACAAAGAGTAAAAAATTAAAAATTAAAAAAAAATTAAAAAAAAAAAAAAGGGGAACTCTCATCTCAGCCCTCTGCCGACGCCCTCCTCGTTTCCAGACGCCACCAGCTCCTCCTTTGGTGCGCCGCCCTCCGTCCAAGGTCACTACCGTCGCCGTCGCCCCCTCTTCGCCCCGTTCGCGCCAAGCGGGGAGAAGTCAGCCGAGAATTCCACCATCACCCGACGCGCCCTCGCCTTATCTCCCACCGGCGCTTCTCCATCGCACGCACCTCCGTCTCCCCGTCACTCGGCGTCCTCCTGCACGCCACGCCACCGCCCCTTAGCTCCTACAGTCTCCTCGTCTCGCCGTCCCGACACCGTGCTTCCTCGCCTCCGTCGCAGCCACCTCCAGACGCTCGACAGCCTCACGCCCTGCCCGCCTCAGTCCGCCGCGTCCCCCTCCTCGTTTTGTACCCAGTCCGCCGTATCCTCCCCTGCCGTCGCCCTCAGTCGCCGTCCACGCCGTTTCCTCGCCGATTTCACCCCTTTGGCCGTCGCTGAATCGCCGCTGGAGAGACGCCGCCGTTGATGCGCCTTTTTTTGACAAAAATTGATTTCGGTCAAAATATCCTTTGGGGCACAATACTTGTTTAGCTCCTCATCTTTCTTTTTTTGTTCAATTTAGTACCTAACTCTTCTCTATTTTACGAACTAGCCCCTGACAGTAAGATTTCATTGTTTTCTTTGTCTTCTTAGTTATTGTTGATTGACCTTACATTGAATATAGTCATAAAATTGAAATAAGAGAACAACATGTGATTTTGATTTGGTATGTATATTTATTTATTTATTTATTATTTATTTATTTATCTTTATTTTTATAATAGCTTAATTTTAATCATTGTAATGCATCTAATGTGTACCAAATTATTGGTTAAGCAACGTTTAAATTTTTGGGAATCCGTTCTTGGTGATTTAATAAAATTCTAAGATAGATTATTCGTTCGAATCCGGTTGGTCTGGTAAGACTCACAGCTTAGAACAAGATGTTCCTTTCAAATTCTTGGTGGATTTGATAAAGTCCCGAGATTTCAAGGACGTCTAGATCCATAATCGGCTGATCTGATAAGATCCATGGTTTGGATAATTATTTAAAAATCTTTCAAAACAATGAAGAAAAAAATAGAAGAGGAATTATGGTAATCCTAAACTTCTAGTAAAAAAAAAAAATGGAGATAATCGCCGCGCCACTTGACAAGCCTAACATTGGTAGCCAACCAATCATCCGCCGCCGGTCAACATCAAATCGGGGCAAAAATCCATTCACAAACCCACAACTCGATTAAAAGTCAATTCAAATCTCGGTACAATTCCTCTCTAATCCTCTAACTTTTTTATTTCATTTATACAAGCAACTAACTTTTTTTCTCTTATTTTTACAGATGGGCCATTAATAATTTTTTTTTATTGTTATGTTTACCTTCTTTTTTTTTCTTATACTTTTGTTTTATGGAAGGTTATACCTCCTACCTTTATATGGATGGCTAAACGCCCCACCTTGCTTTCTTCCTTTTACATTTTTCTATGGAAGATTATACCTCATACTTTTAAGTGGATGGCTAAAAGGCCCACTTTTCTTTATTTTATTTACTTTTATGCAATTATTTCCTTTATGCACTTTTCTTTATTTATTTATTTACTTTATGCAATTTTCTTTTTAAGTGGATGGCTAAAAGCCCCACTTTCTTTATTTATTTACTTTTCTGTAATTATTTACTTTATACATTTTTTTTTATGTGGACGGTAAAAAGCCCCACTTTTCTTTATGTATTTACTTTTCTGTAATTATTTAATTTATGCAATTTTATTTTTTGAGTGGACGGCTAAAAGCCCCACTTTTCTTTATTTTATTTACTTTTATGCAATTATTTACTTTATGCACTTTTATTTTTAAGTGAATGGCTAAAAGCCTCACTTTTCTTTATTTATTTACTTTTCTGTAATTATTTACTTTATGCACTTTCATTTTTTATGTGGATGGCTAAAAGCCCCACTTTTCTTTATTTATTTACTTTTCTGCAACTATTTACTTTATGCACTTTTATTTTTTTATGTGGACGGCAAAAAGCCCCACTTTTCTTTATTTATTTACTTTTCTGCAATTATTTACTTTATGCAATTTTATTTTTTAAGTGGACGGCTAAAAGCCTCACTTTTCTTTATTTTATTTAATTTTACGCAACTATTTACTTTATACACTTTTATTTTTAAGTGGATGGCTAAAAGCCTAACTTTTCGTTATTTATTTACTTTTCTGCAATTATTTACTTTACGCATTTTTTTTAAGTGGACAGCAAAAAGTCCCACTTTTTTTTATTTATTTACTTTCCTGCAATTATTTACTTTACAAATTTTTTTTAAGTGGATGGCTAAAAGCCCCACTTTTCTTTATTTATTTACTTTCCTGCAATTATTTACTTTATGCATTTTTATTTTTAAGTGGATGGCTAAAAGCCTCACTTTTCTTTATTTATTTACTTTTCTGCAATTATTTACTTTACGCATTTTTTTAAGTGGACGGCAGAAAGCCCCACTTTTCTTTATTTATTTATTTTCCTGCAATTATTTACTTTATGTGCTTTTATTTTTTATGTGGATGGTTAAACGCCCCTACTTTATTTCATTTATTTACTTTTTCCGCAATTTATTCTTATTTATGTGAATGATTAACTTTGTTCTACTTATTTACCATTTTTATGGCAAGTCAAAAGTTCACCTTATTTTTTTTACAACCAAGCCCCCGTCCCTTATTTCCTTCATTTTTTTTATTATTAATTGGAATATAAAGACTTATTTTTTTTATTTCTTTTAAATAACAAATATTAAGACTTATCCTTTTTATATCTTTTGAATAAAAAAAAAATTTAACCTTTAGGTTCCTTTATTAAATAAATAAAAAATCATAACCAAATCATTCCATAAAAAAATTGATTTGATTTTTTTTAGATTTATGGATTAGATAATTACTTTAAAAATAATCTTTCATCAAAAACAAAAAAAATTAAATTAAAAAATAATAAAAAGGAAATTAATATTAAGATCATTATAAATCTATATTTCATCAAAAATTTATGACCAAAAAATTAATAATTAATTAAATAATTAACAATAAAATTAAAAATTAAAATTTTTATTAAATTTCATATCCGGGTGATCCAATAGGATTCATAGTATGGAAAATATCAATTTTTTTAATAAAAATGAATAAAAATTAAATATCAAGATAAAAATTCATATTCCGATAATTCGACAGAATTTATGATATGGATTAAATAATTAATTAAAAGATACAATAAAAATTAAACTAAATTTCATCGAATGCCGTATCCGGGTGATTCGATAGAATTCATGGTTCGGAAATATCAAATTTATTATAAAAATTATACAAATTAATTACCAAAAATTTTAAAAGCCCGTATTAGTCTAAAAATTTACATATGGAGGATTCAGTTAAAATTTCTGTTTTGAAAATTAACTGAAATTATTCAAAAGCAAGCAAAGCAAAATTAAAATCAACTAAGGTACCAATTTTGGGTGTTAAAATAGAGTTATTTTAACGTAACCGTACTCCCGAACCCCCGAACTCTCGCAGACCATTTTTAGGTGTCCAATCAACCTAGGTGAAACCGATTCGTGGCGACTCCCAAAAATCCCTACGTTGCCACACAAACCAAACCCAAAATCCTTCGGTTCTACAAAATTGCAACCCAACCCGAGAGTTGAGAACCGACCAGAGCTAGAACCATGGTTCTGGGTTTTCAGTTCTGGGTCCTCGGGTCTAATGGTTCCACAACACATCTCTTCCAACTTGTTCTTCTATTCCTTTGTATATGGATGCAAAAGATTAAGTGGATGATTCATCAACAAAAACTCTAAACATCTGGACTTCCCCTGGTCGCTCAACTTCTCATACCCCTTCACCACATCATCCACAAAGGCCTTAGGTTCACTCTCACAATCTTACACAACCCTCCAAAGTAAGTACACGTCCCCACATTACCATCCTCATCTCTAAGCTTGCACAAATAGTTATCTTCAGTCTTTGGATCAAGATTAGAAATCATCCTGAGGCTCAAACCTACACTAAAACACCAGCTATCACTGATCTTGCCTTGTTCCCCAATCTACCCATCGAGCTCCACTCATCCAATCTCTGCTTCTTCCCTGCCTCCTGTCTTAAACCACGCCAAACAAGTTGTAAGCTCCTACTACTACTATATTAGGAAATCAAGAAAGAAACAGAAGTTGCCTAAAAAAACTAAACTAACTACATACAATATGAAAGCTAAAGAAACAATGGCTTCTGTGTCATAAAACCTAGAAATTGACACAAAATTCCTTTCCCTGTAATTTCAAACACAAGGCACCAACACAAAAAATTGAATCAAACTTAAAACCCCAACAAATTAAACGTTCACAAAGAATACGAAACAAACCATTGTTCAAATTAGAATCAATAATTTGAGAAGACAGGAGATTGAGTGCCAAATAAAGAAGAAATCCACACTGATTCGATCCACAATAAATTTAGAGAGCATTCAACATGCTACAGACATAAAGCATGCTACAGACATAAATCCATATTTAAATACAAAAGTTCCTAGTAAAATTCAAAGTTTGTTACATATTCTTTGAACACCAGCATAAACTACACATATTTTATCACCAGCACGGCAGCACCTACCACACATTCTTTAGGCACCAACAGCACTCGAGAACCCTCTAACTACATGCAATTTTACTTGCAACTTCACCAGCACATCCAATTTAACTCTAGTTTTAACTCATAAACAAGCAATCTGACTATTTTTATTTAATTAGCCCTAATTGGCAACTTTTATCATCATATCATTGAAGAAAAGTAAAAAACAGTAAATAAAAGCATGTACTTCCTTGTACAGCTACCCCTAAGATGCAAGATTAGCACAGAGATGCCCGAATCTATATGCAAATCAGACAAATCTAAAAGACAAGCATATCATTAATCAAAATAAGATCATAAAAAAAATGAATCAATAAATTAGTAACATTAGAACCAAACCATAATAATTACCTTTTTCAATAATCTCTAAATCCTCAAGGTTTTCTTCAACCAAAATAGGTAGAGGGGAAGCACGAAGCCAATCTTGGCCACAAATAAGGGCCTGAACCACAGCAGGAGTTAAAGAACTCCGAAATGAGTCAAGAACTCTACCACCAACCGAGAAAGCTGATTCTGATGCAACAATAGAAATAGGTATGCATAGCACATCTCTTGCAATCTTCGAAAGCAGTACATACCTTGATGAATTCACCTTCCACCAATTCAATATATCAAAATCAGTTATATCTTTTTCACGTTATTCATCCAAATATTTTTCCAACTCTGATTTGATGTCTATCGAATCTTCTTTTTTAAGGTGTCCTTCAATTTCGCTTTCAACAAAGAAAGATGACTTCTTTCTCTACCATCAATGTCCATGAATTCATAAACTTCGACCCTATTCTTGTCCACTTTATTTGAAGGTGAAGAATCATAAAAATTAACTAAAAGAATCAATGTATCATTCACTTTAGCTACCAACTTCTCTGCCTCATTTTTTGCATACACTTGGCTAGACATGGCCTTCATGTACTTGAGCTTGTACCAGGGATCAAGGACCATTGCAACAAACGACAACATATTCATCTTGTCCACATTCCCCCAGTATTTGTCAAATTTTTCTTTCATTTTCATAGCCATTAACTTCAAGTTTTGATCATCACTTTTTGTCCACTCATTAAATAAGCACAATATGGAACAAATCTCAAGCACAAAGTTATTTGAAGTGACATATAAAGAACCAGAGATTCGCAAAGTAACATCGTAAAAGGCTTGCAAGAACTTGACTAAAACTTTGGCCTTCTCCCAATCATTCTCATTGGGTATCCCATTTTTCCCCGAGAGTTCAACTACATATTTGAAATCTATCTCCTCTAATCTCTCAAAAGCTTTCTGAAATTTAATAGTAGTTTCCAACATTAGGTAGGTTGAATTCCACCTAGTCACTACATCCAAACATATGTGACTTTTGAACCCTATTTTTTCATGCTTAACACATTCTTTAAACGTGTTAAGTCTTTAAGGGGAAGCCCTAACAAAACGGACAGCTTCATGAATCTTTGAAATAGTCAAATCTGATTCTTTTAAACCATCTTGCACAACAAGATTCAGAATGTAGGCAACACATCTCATATGAATAAGATCACAAGATAAAACAGTTGAACTCCGATCCTTAAGCTTCATCTTCAAATATGCAATGGCAGTATCATTAGAACTTGCATTATCAACTGTTATTGTGAAAACATTATCAAGCTTCCAATCATGCAAACACTTTTCAATCTCCCTACCAATGTCATCACCTTTATGACTAGATATTAGACAAAAGTTCAAAATTCTCTTATGCAGCTTCCAATCATTATCAATAAAGTGAACCGTGAGACACATGTAGTTAATATTTTGCAGAGAAGACCATGTATCAATTGTTAAACAAACCCTTTGTGTATTATTTTCCAAGGCAGCCATTAACTTTTTTTTCTCCTCTAAGTAAAGGCCCATGCAACCTCTAGCTATTGTAAAACGGGAAGCCATGCAAAATTGAGGCTCACAAAGTTAAAGAAAATTACGGAAGCCTTCCCGTTCCACAAACTTAAAGGGTAATTCATCTACCATTATCATCTTGCACAACCCCTTCTTTAAAGCCTCTTGGTCAAACTTCACACTAACAACATTACAAGTATCCTGATCTCGCAACTGAACAGCCAAACATTTTTACTTCTTATTTTTACCCCTATCCGGATTCTTAATGCATTTATGATAATGTTTCCACAATGTGCTTGTACCATATGTAGTTGGGCAAACATAAATTTTTCCACAATGCTTACATTTAGCTTTATCTTTTTCTTTTTTCTGTGGATTAGAAATCTTAACAAAAGCAGCCTAAATTTTAGAACCTGTATTCGCCTCCGCTGTATTTCCAGAACCAGCCCCCTCTATGCTTGGAGCATTAGGTGTTGGGGCATTCGGAGCATTAGTAGCTCCTACACTTGGAGTGGATGTAGGTGCATCAATGCTTACTTCTGTTGGAGGAGATGTATTTGACATTTGTCATTTTGATATAAAAAAATTATATTAGAATATTGAACTAAAATAAACCAGCATAAACAAACAAGCAGCACCAATAATAACAAAAATTATATTCCCTAATACCCATCGAACATGAAGATAAAGAACTTGATATTTCCATCAAGGTACGATAACGGAACACCGTGTGAATCCTAACTTTCACCAAAATCAAAGATTACTGATATATGATTAATTGAAAAACCTCCCTCTTCTAGTTGTTAGTTTAGTAGCTAGCGGGTTGCCAGGTACCATTATCAACATATTTTTTCCAATAAAATGATGTTGGGGAGAATAAATAACCAAAGATACAGAAGTGGAAGAAATTTATTACCTAGGTGTCGGGAAGAAACTTTGCTCCTCTTGCTGTAAAATGAAAGCTACGAATTAGATAAAGGAACCGAAATGGAAGAAGGCTGCGAAACGAAAAAGAACAACCATATAAATCAAAGCCAAGTTACAGCAAACAGTAGCAAAAGAAAATAAACCCAAGTTACATCAAATAATAGCCTAGAAGGGTTGTGAAGAGAATAAACCATAAGAGGGTTACGAAGAGAATAAACCCAACTTACAGCAAACAGTAGTAGAAAAAAAGTAGGAGCAATCAAGATACCATTACCTTGTTTAAATCCAAATCTTCTTTGTAATTGAAAAGACAGACATGATTCAAACAATTCAATGAAAGTGAATAAAATTAGAAAAGGCTACCGGGGCATGATTTATTTATATTATATTTTCTAAAAAAATTTTAAAAACATAGTAGTAGTATTTAGGAACTATAAGTCTCCATTTATCATTTATTTATAAAAAAAACTTACATCTATATACTAGATTATTGAAGATTAAAAATTATATATCAATTGATGTGAATAGTGAATAGTCCAAAGAACTTGGGAAGAATGAAGTATTTGGTTAAGATTTAAGACCTGAATGTCTAGAATTAGGTATACTTATTTTAGTAATCTGTTTTCCCGGGGGATATTATAACGGCATAGGATTTTCTTCACAAAAAGAAGAAAACTGTTTAGTAAGCTATTTAATGAGATGATTTTTAGAGAGGAATGCTAATATAACACAGATATCAAGAGAGCATTATTATTGAATCTTCATTGTAATTCACCTTGTTTTCTTCTTAACACGTGTAAAACCTTTGTCAACACACTTTCGGCAATATTCAGAAATCACTTCACCATTTCCATCACAATTTGGACATACAGAGACCTGGTATAAATTCAAGTATGTATTAGTGATAGTTAAAAACGTTATCCTTTTATTATTATTGAACAACAAAAAAAAGAAAAAAACAAAGAAAACTGGAACGTAACTAACAGACTACAAAAGCAAAGAATAAGAAAAGAAAACCATGTAATAATATCCATTACTAGACCTGCCCATGGAAAGTCTGCTACTCCATGGTTAGAGGACAGAACCAGGATCATTTAGACATTTACCAGGGTTCACTTAACTTCCCTAACCTTCTCATATTTTATTGTTCACAGGGAAACCTAAAGTTACAGGATTATAGCTAATTCATTGTGAGTACAAGGTTAAGCATTCAATATATGATAGTCTGAAATTAACATTAAGATCTTCATTTACATTATCTATAATTCTATATGCAAAGATATCATCACTCTAACGCCATACTTAGGACAGAACCGATTATGTAGGAACTTCACCAATCAGTCCGTTTACGAAAAGCGTACAACTTGACTGGTTAGCAATACTCAATCACATGGTTTTGATATCTTATAAATAATAAGAAGCAACAGAAGGCAAGTCTCAAAACATTGGATACCAATTTACTTATTAAGTAATTTTAACGACCACTCGCTGTTTAAAAACTTATATCAAGAACTTTTACATTGACAAAGGTAGAACACTTATACCAGAAATTAACACTTATACGGAGAGGATACTTGGGTAGCTGGGCGTCAAGAAGAAACTTTGCCCATTCTACTATGAAACGGAAGCGAGTTGCGAATTGGAAAACCGCCGTGAATTGGAAGACTGCCGTGAATTAGAAAAGCAAAATGAAAGGCTGTGAATCGGAAGACCAAAATGAATCAAAAGTGAGCTGTGAATAGGAAGAGAGTGACAAAACAAAAAAGAATTAATTGAAATAAAAAACATTGAAACAAGAACAACGAATCGATTCAAAATGAACTAGGAAATCCAAAACTGGATCAAAATCTAATTTACTGGCAATGCAAAACACGACACTCGATTCTCGATTAGTCGATCACCATTCCCACGTCGATAGCCTCATCTTTTTCGTCTCTCTCTTTGAATTTGGCGCTCTACTTGAAACCCTAACCCTTTCTTTGTTTTGAACTCTGAAGAATAGCTGAAGAAGAAGTTACGAATCGGCAACTGAAATAAAGCAGAAAGACCGAGACGAGAAGACAAATTATTGAATTAAAAAATGGTAATACCCGATGCGGACCATTCATTTTTGTTTAAAAGGACATTCAAACCCCTATACTTTCTAAACTTTCATATTTACCCTTTCTTTCTACATAATCTATAATATACATGTAAACTAACTTATAATAATCTCAGTTCGGTTCCCCTTCGGTTTGGTTCCACATGGAACTAACCCAAAAACGGATGGTTTTTTCACATATAGAACCAACCCATGAACAATAATCAATTTTTACTCAAACCCAACCTTACCCACCCCTATTGGGTTGGATAAACCCATGGTTCTACCTGACCTGTGCTCACCCCTAGTCCCTATGCTATAGCACTTGTCAACTGATCTCCCTCTTTTTGGCAATACACACTTGACATTGTCCATCATAGTAAACTGCACAATTAAGACACTGAAAGCCTTAACTACAACCAAATAAGCTTATCAATACCTTTATTTAAACAAACCCAATAAACATATTTCTAACATATGATTACTTCCTCAAGTTTTTCTAATCACATATACATCTATATCAAATCACACAATGTCAACACAAATAATGAACAACCTACCATGAACATAAGTTTTTAATCTACAATATTAACACCCAATAACTCCTCCACCAAAGAAGATAATGAAAACAATTCCTAATAATGACAATTTTCCACATAGGTATGGTTGCAAAATGTAAAAATCAATGACCTAAATGGGAAAGCAATACATATGCAAGGCTCCCAATTGAATTAGATATCGACATAAGGACAGGTAGCCTCATCATAATCAAAATGCAATTACAACCTTTCATAAAACAGTAATCACTCTGCCACAACTACTCAACTGCAAGGACAAAACCTGGCATTTAACTTGCCAGGAAAAAGACATGTCTTCACCTTTAATGTATTCCCGCTGTCCTATTAAACTTGCAACATTTGTTTTTTCACACATATTAAGGGAAATTACTTTTTATTTTATGTTTTTAATTCTACCCCTATAGTTCATCGTCTTAATGTCTCTCAATATCATTTTTTATCTCTCTCTATCCTTCACGTCCAATCGCCTTCTTTGTCGTCATCTTATCATCTCGTCGATCCATCTTATTGTCTCATTCGTGTCTTGGCTTTGCTTTGATATCTCCCGCTCGTCATCTCCTTAATCTGTCCGATCGCCTCCTTTGTCGTCATCTCCTTTGGCCTCTCCCTTGTCATCTCATCAATCTATCAATCCATTCATCGCTTCTAATCTCTTGGATTCCTCTCACTGTCCTTCGCGTCCAACCACTTAACGTCACTTCTGACCTCTTGTCTGATCTCTCAGTGTCCTCTCACCATCCTCCGTTTCCAACCTCTCGTCGTATAAAACTTACTAAAAAAGGAAATAGAGTAAAATTGGTGGGACCAAGGTTATCGAGATTAGGATCTTACCTTGGATCATTTTTTCCCCGTGCAACATTGGGATCACAAGATCGAATCGTAGATTGTAAGATTCTACAAAATCCTAAACTTTCCTATCTAAACAATATAGTTCATGTAAAAAATTAATTAATATGGACACCCATGTAAAGCTTGAGTGCTGTAACAATATTGTTACAGCACAATTATTTTCCAAAATGAAAATAAAAAAATTTTATTTAACAAACCCCTAATGTCACTATCATATGTGGACAAAAAAGGGGGATTTTTTTTTATTTTGGAAAAGCATCATAATCACCAACTCAAAAAATTATTAAAAGATGAAGGTAGATCCAATAGTTGAAACTATCCATCTAGATCTAATGGTCCAAAATGACCATCGCACTAAAAGAAGCTCTGTAGAACATGTGATAGTGAACTAACAAGTGGGAGATGCATTGTTTTGACTTTTAACTTTTCGAATCTCTTCATTTCCTTCATAATATCACCATTCAAATCCCAAATTTTGACTACTATTTCTTAGTGTCCATCACAACCTCACTTCAAATAATTCCAGTAATCTCTCACTTATCCCTTTTTGAACAACATATATGCCTCTACATTCCCCCTTCTTAGCTTGTTCACTTCCAAATCCTACACCCTCTTTAGGTTGTAAACTCCGCCCCCAAGTCACTGCCTTCCTCATCCTCCTCCATGAACGACACCCCTAGAAATTCACCAACTTCCTCGTGTGACCCTCCAGTTCTTCTTCATATCTTCCTACTTCAACATTTCATTTCTAGAGATTGGGATCTTCCACCTTGATGACAAGCTTCTCTGAGTCAAAACTAGAGTGAGAACAATAGGCCAAGCTGAAGGTGATGAAGAAAGATGAGTAAGGGAAGCCCAGTAGTAATGACTAACTAAGATTAGTGAGATCTCACTTTCCTACGATCTTATGATTCTTAACACGATCCCTCCACAACCCTACTGCAGTATCGATTCTACTACGATTTGAATAGGTTTTCTAAATTTGGATTGTAGAATTGTACAATCCTGTGATTTACATCGCATTTTTAACAGCTTTGGGTGTGACTACCTAAAAAGAAAAATAGAGCAGAATTGGTGGGATGGAGGGAATACTATATATATATATATATATATTCTTTTCGTAAGGAAGAGAAATAAAAACAATTTATGAGGGGAAAAGAAAGTGCAAAACAACAGAAAATTGTACTCCCTCCATCTTATAAAATCTGTTCTCTTTGATACTGTATGCAAATTAGGACTTCTCTACTTTTTACTTTCTTCTTTTAATATAAAATTGATAGTTTATTTATTTTTATATAAAGTGTATGTACTTATCTAAAAAAATTTTTTAGCATTTTTACTTTTTACTGAGCCCTACATATGTTTACTCTTTAAGTTTCTTAACTTTTATTCTTTTAAGGATTAATATATATATTAAATAATAAAAAAATTATCTTATTTAAAAAATAAGAAGAAGGCAACTACTTTGAAACTGTAAAAAAAAAATTAGGGCTCAAATATTATGAAGCGGAGTAAGTGGTAAACAATTTGAGCGTTTCCCCCAAAACGTTAGGGGCTTTTCTAGTGTCCGTTAGTTTTGCTCTTGCACCGACAGCGTCGCATCTTTCAAAGAAGTAAACCACATCAAACATCATGAACTGTAAAAAGTGCAATGATGAAAAAGTAAACTGTCCACCAGGCGGCAGACAACGACATCGATCTACTCGCTCGTCTCGTCTCGACTTGTTGGGCAACGGTAATTTACTTTTTGACCATTTTACTTTACCCAACTTAATTTCGTCGATCGCCAAAAAATTCTAATTATCTGGCCATACCAAAAGGGCAAAAGGCACCATTAGTCCCAAACCTTTAATTTCAATTATAAATCGGTCCCCGAGCCTTCATTTTATTGTAACTTGATCTAAAATTTTTATACATTATTATTACATATTTGATACCTAACGCACCCTGTACAAACACAAAAACTCAATTTACAGATAATAAAATTGATAGCTTAAGTTGTTTATTAACTACTAAAAAATTATGAAATAGTTTAAATTCATGAAAAATTATTAAATAATTTAAATTAAAATTTAAAAAATTAATATTAGAAAATTGATGAGAATTCAAACTTCAAACTCTTCATTAATTATCTTGTAATAAATTTAAAATATTTTATAATTTTCTTATAATTAATTCATAATTTAAATATTTAATTTTTTTTCTCCGTAAATTGGGTTTCTCTAGCTGTCTAAAGCTAAGGGCTGACATACAATGAATTAAAAAAAATTAAATTAAATTTGTAACAAAATGAAGGTTAGGAACCAACTTGCAAATTGCAATGTAAATTAAAGGCCTGGAACTTTTGATGCTACTTACCCGAAACCAAAAAGAGAAGCAGCGGGTATTATTATTACTATTATTCAACGCAAGAGGACAAGTCAAAATCTATAGAGTTGAACATAACAATCCATGTACCCAAACAAAAAACAAAACATAACAATACAATATTGCCGTTTATTTAAATTAAACAAGACCCACGAAAATAAGTAGATAGAAGAACACAAATATATATGCTCCAAATCACAAGCCAGGAATTGATTAGAACCACTTAAATCTTGCACTTGGGTTCGAAGGCGAAGGGGCCGGCGGCGAAGAGAATGGTGGGACGCTTCAGTGGGTCGAGGTACGGTTTCTCTGGGCGGATGCGGGAGCCGGTGGCGCCGCGGTGGAGGTCGGAGGCGACAGGGCACTTGGGAGACGGCGACGACACCAGCATTACCCTGCACGACCGGACGCCGAAGCTGGTGATGGTCTTCGGTGCTTTCACCAAGTAGTAACCGTGGCCATCGGTCGTCCCTGTCACCTCCGCAGCTGCGCGAGTGTTGTTGCAGGTAAGTTTTACCGTTGCTCCTGCGAGTAAAACGACACTAAGGATCAGTGACCAGAGTTCAGGACGCAGAACTCACAGGTCTTAGCTCGCGGCGAGATTTCCACTTTTCACGGTTTTTACTTTTTACTGACTGTTTCGCTTGTAAAAGCAGCAAAGCTACAGTGAACTGGCATGCGATGCCCAAGGCGCCAAAATGCTAGCACTGAAGCTTAGTGGTTAGTGGCTAGTGGAGTACATAAAAAAGAAAGGAAAATTATAAATGATGCTTGGGCGGTTATATTTGGCCTAAATAGAACATTAGAGAGTGAATTGGCTAAAATCGATAACTTTAGTGGATCAAATTGCTTTATCCCCAGTATGCTAGTAGTAGAAATTCGTAGCGAGGATTTTAACGAACCAGGAAGTGGAGCAGCTCCCAGAAGAGTATCTATTCCCGCGTACTGACAAGTGGGCTTGCAGTAAACAACGCCCTCAACCTCAATGAAGCTACGGACGACAGGAGGTTGAGGCGGCTTCGTGGGTGGGTGAGCCGGTGGCTTAACAGGTGGGTGAGCCGGGGGTTTAACCGGCGGGTAAGCAGGTGGCTTAACAGGCGGGTGAGCAGGGGGTGTAACCGGCGGGTGAGCAGGTGGCTTAACTGGAGGATGAACCGGTGGCTTAACCGGAGGTTTGGTGGGTGGGGGCACCGGGGGCTTATGGGGTGGGAGAGTAGGGGGGTACGCAGGAGGATGGTTGTGGTGCTTGTGGGGGCGGTGGTGTTTGTAGTGGGTGGGTGGCTCTGCCGGCGGCAGAGAAGTCGTGGTTTCTTGGGCGGAGATGACAGTGGCGCTCGCAAAGAGCAGCAGCTGCAGGCTGAGAATGGCTAGGGTTGAGAAGGAAGCCATTTTAAGGGGAGAGAACTAGAGATGTGTAGGCCTCTTCTGTGCTTGGTTGTGACCTGGGAAGAGCGCTTGTTATTTATAAGGGGGATTTTAAGCTTAATCCGGGATTCTCTGCGGTTTTTCTTGGGGGTATTGTTTTAAAAGTGCTGAGATTTCTGGGGAAGGCTAGTATTAATAGGGAGAGAGCGAGAGAGAGAGTTAACCGGGCTAGACCCTCTAGAGATTGGGATCTGGGGGGCAACTTGTTGCAATAATTGCTCATGGTGGTCCTCTTACTGTTTAGGTTGTACCGTATGCTCCTCCTTTAACGGACCCATTTGACTCTGCTGGATCAGAAATTTACCCGTTGGAGAATCTAATAAAGTAAAAGAAAACAGAGAATGCAGTACCATTTTTTTTTAATGAAGAATACCTTTTTATTTCCTAAAAAATGTTGTGTGAAAGAGATATTGTTTCAAATAAAATTTGTCAATATTGAGATTCAATATATAATTATTTTCTGTTTTCAAATCATAAAATTGGACAATAATTGTAATTTTAATCATAAAAAATTGAACCACATTTTTCATTTCAGTTCGTAAAAAAATACTACCGCTGTTTCATATTCTCTAATAGACTTCATTCTTTTAGTGAAGTTTAACTTGAATTTATTTTTATGATTATTTACTGAAAATTTAATTTTATAAAATATATTTAGAAACTATAGATCATCATGATACATTAAAATGTTGAAGATAAAAAAATCATAAATTAATTCAGTTACTATGCACTAGTAGCAAAGTTTATTCAGTGACATGGAGAATAGTTGCATTCTACGTAGATTAAAATACATAATAAGAATCTTAACGAAAACTCTCCCTAAGATGCAAGATTTTATCACTTGGCATGAAAATAGTATTAATTGATTTGTTTTCAAATATGATATGGTGATGCTGCAAATAGGTTGACTTACAGTTGTCTACTATTTAATGTTTATAATAGATTGTTAAATCAAATATTCAAGGGTTATTCCTAATTAAAAGGGATGTGAATAGCTCATATCCTAACAAGCCAAGGGATAACTTGGGGAAACAAAAATGATATGATGACAAATAAAAGGATTATTGAAAACAAAAACTTTAATTTCCCAAAAACAAAAACCGCACAATTTCTAAAAAGCACTTCATAGTTATATTCAAACATTTCTTTATTTTCTTTGTCAATTAGGGCATCTGTACAAAATACAATGGTTGTGAAATATTTATATCTAAAGGAGAAACAGAAATGCCCACTTTTCTAAACATGTATCTAAAAAAAAAGAAAGAATAACACAGTCACCTAAAACCTAAAAGACAACTGAATCAATATTTTATGGTATTATCCGAGAAAACTGGAGGATAACAAAAGGGTGAGGGGTCTGATTTCTTTATTTTTGTTTGGATAGACTACATTCCCTGATTAAATCAATATCTTTTCTTTTATTGATTTTAGTACACAAACATATATCGTTCGTCTAGTTGTTTGGCTGGTTATCCTAAATTTTTGAGAAAATTACCAGGACTCCCCTCTGAGGTTAGGTCAATCCTACGCTTGTGCTCCTCATTTTTCAAATACTTACAGTTTTCCTCTTAAAAAATTAACACCGTCATTTTCCATTAGACAGAAAAAAAGAAAAAAATCTGATTTTGCCTTTCTAATTTTCTTCCATGAAAACTGTACCCCCAACTTTCAAATCAATACATATCAGATACAAAGCTTGAACTTCCTCCTCCTCGCCCCCACCGTCGACCTCGTCTTCTTCTCGCCACTTTGCGTCGTTGCCGGAATCTCTCTCTCTCTGCAAACTGACTGATTTCTTCCCAAAAAAACACATAATCACATAATCGAACCCAGTAACATTCTCTCCATTCCTTACCACTGACAAGCTCGACCGTCGACCAGAACGCATTTGGGACAGAATCTGACTCCGGATCGAAGGATTCGAAGGATCTGGGACCTTGAATGATTCAAAGATCTAGAACCTTGAACAATTGGAATGCATCCGGGACGCATCTGGGACCTTGAACGATTTGAACGGTTTGAGCACCGTTCACGATTCGATCCTTCTTCGCTCACCATTCACGATTTGGTCCCAGACGTTCACGATTCGGACCTTCTTAGCGATTCAGTCCCAGGCATTCACAATTCAGTCCCAGGAGTCCGCGATTCTGACCTTCTTCCCTCGCCGTTCAAGATCCCCACGTGTCTGAGATTCGACAAGAAAGAAGGATGAGTTTGGCAAAAGAGAAACGCAGACAGAGAGACACGAGCGAGAGAGAAGGGAGGAGAGAGAGGCGATGAAGGATGAGCAGATCGGAGAGGGGCAGACGGCGATGACGATGAAGGCCGGAGAGAGAGGCGATGACGGAGAGGCAAATTGGATGAGTTATTGTTCTTTTGATCTATTAGATTTCCTTTTTATTTTATTAGTTTTGTTTTTCCTAAGTTGGGGTTAAAGTGTTTGTGATTGAAGGCTAAGACGGAAAAGTCAGGTATTTTCCCTTTTTCGTGGTAATGGCACATAACGGTGTTAACTTTTCAGGTGGTATGTGTAGGTATTTAAAACAGAGAGGGCACAAGTGTAGGTTCGATCTAACCTCCTGGGGGGGTCCCGTAATTTTTGCTAAATTTTTTTATGTAAGTTATTTCGATATTAATACATGTAGTGTTCTTTTTTTTTTTTTTTAAGACCAGATAGGAAAAAGATTGTTGGTCATGTTAGTTCGTCTGATAATTTTTACAATATTTTACTAGTAAATTTTACATATTCTGCTTAGTTTATATTGTTGATAATTAATTCTTTTCACAAAATTATATATGGATTAATTTATTTTCAAAATAAAATTTATTGGAAACAATATTTTTTTTAAGGAAAAACAAATAACGTCTGAGGGCAAGGGTGGGATACTACTCCACGTGAAAAGGAGATGAGTGGGTCCGGTCGAGACACATGTTCAAGATACATACGTTGGAATCATGCACGACTTAGCAACGGGTGTGGAAGTTTCCGGTGACTCGATTGCGCTCCCATCTGTTTTAAAAATACACAAGAATTTTTGGGAGAGGTAATCATTTGTGATGGAATATGCTAGATAAAAAAAAAGAGAGAGAGAAAATCATTATCTTGGGAAAAGGGATAATCTAAAACAAAAATAGAGTAAATGAAAAAGATAAAGGTAAAAATATCAAATTTTCTATTACAGCTCCTGAACCGAATTTCTCATTAAAATTTTCATTAGTGTCGATATTTCCACAAATGATATAGCTTGGGACTTGATATGTCACTTAGTTTACAAATCTTGACTGAATCTGCTATCAATTGTTAAAGAAAATCAACAAAAAAGGTGGAAGGTTGTACCTTTCAAAGTATTAGGTATTAAAATAACTTTTGATAAACTTTAAAAACTTTATATTATCACCTCTTATACTAGCACTTTTATCACTATTAATAGACTTGGTGGTGATAAATGCAGTGACATTGAGGACTCGTTAATGATCCTCTTCCTTTTCAACCTTTTCCTCCTCTTTCTTTTCTCAGGTAGAAATTGATAAACTTCTGTTTCTCCTTTTTGAGAAATTCTATTCAAACTAGCCATGTCTCCATCTCCATCTTTGAAGTATTCGTCTCCTTCTTCAGGAATGCCCAGTCTTAATCCAAGCAGCCTTAGTTTCTTCCTCCTCTTTCAATAGGCACTTCTCTAGTTCCTTTTTGAAATCTAGTAAAACCACAATTTATGCACCCTTGATTCGCACCAACATTCCTATACTTTCAACAAGTTCTCCCATATCTGTTACCACCGCGATCCATATCCACTAGTGATGGAGGTGCTACCATAAAATGTAAAATACATAAAGTTTCTAAAATTTATTAAAATTTGCATTGGCATCTTAAGATTTTAAAACCTAAAACTGCTCACTTGTCCTGTTAGTAGTTTATAGTTGGTGATATATTCGGTTTTAAACTGTAATATTAGTGATATATTTTATCTCAAATGATAACATTTATGGCAAAATCGGCACCAATAAAAACTTTAATTAAAATATCCACTCTAGAGCCAAATATTGGTGAAAGATTTTGTAGTTGCCCCAAAGATGAATTTGAAGAGAGTGGGGGATTAATTGCGGGATGTGCGTGGAACGTCTGTTACCTCATTCTATGGGGAAGCAGCAAGACGATTGGGAATTGAATGTTGACGCCTAACCATTGTGTTATGGCATGAATCATTGCGTAACTAATCAAATGTGAGGCATCTTTTCGGTGGAAAGCTAAAACGTGAACTTATGATCTTTATGTTTGTGGTCTCTCTCCATGCAGAGTCGATTTGTTCATCAATGAAATGATTATATCTGCTTGAAAATCCAATTTTTTTTGAAGAATTATTATATACAATATTTCTAAATTATCATTTAATTCCGTAACTAAATTAGAGTTTATAGAGTTGGCAATTTAAGAGCATAAATTAATCCATGAGTTGAGCTTGAATAAAATTTTAAGAATATTGGAATTTTTTTTTTTATTGAAAGATTAGAAGCTGTGGTTTGGGTATTAGCTTTTTTACGACAATATAGAAACTAACTTGCAGCAATTTACAAGGAGAAACCTAGACAAAGAGATCATAAGTGTGTGTGTGTATAATATATTATGGCTTTTCTTCAGTAAGAATTGAAAATTTTTTTTTTTCAATATAACTTACATGCTATACTCCAAGGACTTTTTTTATAACAAAAATAAATTACTTCTCTATCATTAACCTTTGTGGTTTACTTCAACTTGATACTTACCTTCTGCTTTATAAATTTTTTGCAACATTCACTATTCAGTAATTAATTTATAATTTTTTTTGTTCAACATTTTAGTATATATATATATATATATATATAATATTTATATATAAATGATAAATAAAGATGTATAGTTTCTAAATATATTTTTTAAAATTTTTAAATAAATAATAATATGAATAAATTCAAGGCAAACTTTTTAGAAACGTCAAATGTTTCAAAGAATATAGGATGAATGGAGTAATATTTAGTTCTTTACAAAAAATTTTCTTTATATCTTGCTTATCTGTCAAATGCATTATTTTTAATAACTACATATTCTTTTGATTTTCAAAAACCTAAATACTCATCATATACTCTTTAAGTTTCATTAGATCCAATAATTATTTCCTTTCCTACTACAAATTAGAAACCAATCCATTATGTTCAATTTCAGGGCCTATATGTAATGTTTCAGATTTTCCATGTAGAAAAACTTAGTATGAGTAGTAAGTATTTGAGTAATTATTGTTATTCATATTCATTGTAGCATAAAATGACAAATTTTGAAATACACGTAGGTGTATATACACATACCAAATGGTGTGGGGAATAGATATTCCGTTAGTTTTAGTTGAGAATGGAAAATTAGGTTTTGTTGGGTTTAAAATTTGATTGGATATTAATTTGGTAAATTTACATCTTTAAAATTTTTATTTATGGCAACCAACAAGAAGAGATGATCTGTTTGTCTATGTTTAAATTTGGTAAATATTGACTATTAAGATATGTGAATTGATTGGATAATTATAGTATTTATTTTCTCTTTTCAAAATTTTTAATTATAGAACCTTTTGAATTCATTTGTAAAGATAATATTAAGGAAACAATAAAGACAATATAATAAACACGGTAATTATTTAAAATAATTTTATTAATTTATTTTTGTTTGCATAGTCAATCATGACCAAATAGTTGCCCACACAATTTAATATATTTCACTTCTAGTTTATTATATATCCCACATAGTTTAATATATTTGATTTTTAGTTTAACACATATCCCACACAGTTTAATATGATTCACTTCCAGTTAACATATATCTCACACAGTTTAATATATTTCACTTCCAATTTAATATATTTTTATATCTAGTTGTTGCTTATGGCAATGACGATGTTGATCATGGTACTGGTAGTGACAATGAGTTTGGTTGTTTTATTTTTTTCATGGCAATGTCATTTTCTCGTGTGATAATTTTGTCATGCAGATTAATACATTTGACTTTCAGTTTAATACATTTCACATAGTCTAATACATAGCCCACAGAGTTTAATACAATTTACTTTCAATTTAATACATATCCCACAAAGTTTAATACATTTCACTTCTAGTTTAATACATATCTCACATAGATTAATACAATTCACTTTCCAATTTAACACATATCTCACATAGTTTGATACATTTTCCTTATAGTTTAATGTATTAGTCTATACATAGCCCATATAGTTGAATAAAATTCACTTCCAGTTTCACACATATCTTACACAGTTTAATACATTTTCACATCCAGTTGTTGTTGATGGCAATGACGATGTCGACTATGGTACTAGTAATGATGATGAGTTTGATGGTTTTATTTTTTTGGGGCAATGCCATTTTTCCAGTGTAATGGTTTTGCCATACAAATTAATACAATTGGCTTACAGTTTAATGTGTTTCACATAGTCTAATACATAGCTCACACGGTTTTTTACAATTCACTTCCAATTTAATACTTATCTCACACAGTTTAATATATTTTCTTTTTAGTTTAATACATATCCCACACAGATTAATACAATCCACTTTCCAATGTAACACATATTCCACACAGTTTAATACATTTCACTTTCAATTTAATACATTTCACATTCAATTTAATATAATTTGCATCGATATTTTTGTTTTTATAGACCCGAAGGTATACATATAAACTCTAGAAACATACATATATCTTTGTGGTTTTTACAAACCCAGAAGCATACATACATACATACATACATACATACATACATATATATTTATGCTCTCTATATATATAATATATATAAAACTCATAAACATACATACAAGCACCATGTTTTTTGCAATATATAAAGTATACATACATGCAGATCCATGTTATTTTGCAATATAAAACACAAATCGTGGATTTTTTTTTATGAATCTCAAAAAATGATATGCACCTTTTTTTTCCTCACTGGAATTGACGTCTGAACCACCATCATTTACCGTACTTGCTTCCTAAACCATTTCAATCCTTTTTCTTCCTAAAGTTTTTTGTTGCCATGTCTCCTTTGTCAATGGGATTGCCTCCGTCTTCTCCTGATCATCTACAATTTGGCTCGTTCGTCATTTGAGTATGTGGGTCAGCTCTGTTGTTTGATTTCAAAGTTGATTTGATTGTTGAGGACGAGAAGATGTGAGAGATTTTAAGCATAATGAAAAACAGAATAAGATGAGAATATGAGGTGGTGGTTGGAAAAAGAAAAAGAATTGGGGCTATAACCCTAGTGTGTGTGTGTGTGTGTGTGTGTGTGTGTGTGTGTAGGGACAGAGATAGATAAGGAGAAACGGCATGAAGTGTGTGTTTGTGCACATAGGTGCATAATCTTGGGCCTCGCATAAAACCCCAACTTTTTTTTGTATACTTAAATCTTCAAATATGCAAATCTAACATGTTTCAATTATTGATATAACTTTCTACTTCATTAAAGTGTGAACTCACCAAATTGATCACGAAATAATAGGCTAAACAACTCCATAATTGCATTTAAAATTTGGTTTTCATCCTAATAGGACTAGTAATCACTAAACAAAGTGAAATTTAAATTGAATAATAATTTCTCTTTATGAAAAATTGTAACCGAATAAGAGAAGTTAATTAGATCTTTAAATTGGGTAGCAATTATAAATAAATGATAATTATAAGGATTTGTATTTATTTAATATATTATGTTCTCTACTTAAGGTAAAAGAAAAACTTCTATGCGGAGGAGAACATAATGTAAATGGGTACGCAGGCAAAGAAGGTGATAAAAATTTGTTTCTCAATAATTAAATTACAGTCATTAGGATTGAAGGATTCAGATTATCAACATAATCATCCTATGCACTAAAGAAAGAAGTTAGAATAATTAACTTGTATGGATTTTAAAGGTTTAAAAAAGTCTTTTCATTATTTCCGGTGAGATGTGATTTTTCTACACATTTTTAGAACCAGATTGATAACTAACTTGTTGAAGCATCCACCAATACTTATTCATACTCAATAACTTGATATCTTCACTCTAAAGGGTGAGATATAACACTTCTGTAAGTGTATCTATGTGTTCGGCTTAGTTTTGGAAGAAAGAATGGTGCAAAACGTTATTTTTAAAACTATCTCCTTTGAATTTATATAGGAAAAATTACAATTTGCCCCTTAAGGTTTAGGTAAAATTACACTTTGCCCATGCTTGTTTAATACAATCCGACAACAACGTTTGAAATCTTAATTTAGTTATTACGGTAGCCATCTTCCAGTAATTTCAATATGTATGGTATTTTCTTTTACAATAAATGGACCTTTTAAATTATTAGTTTTTTCTTTCTGTTTTTAAAACAGTATTTTTTGAATGTGAAGTAATTATAAAAAATATATCATACAGATTAAAATTACTTGAAGATGACTACCATGTAATACCTGCTGCTGTAACTATGGCACCAAACCTTACTTATGAAGAAGTGCCAATTCAGTTCCTGGCAAGAGATACCAGGAAGTTAAGAAGCAGGTGGATTTCTATGATTAAAGTTCAGTGGAGTAACCACACTCCTGAAGAGGCAACCTGGGAAGTGGAACAGGAAATTGGCCCCAAGTACCCTCAGCTATACTCTAAATTGGTGAAGAATTTGGAGGACCAAATTCCTTAAGGAGGGAGGAATTGTTAGGGCCATCCCTTAAATACTTGGCTTAGGCCAAGAATATAGGGAAACACCAATTTAAAACATGAGGGACTCGATTGAAAATGAGGATGAGAGTGTAAATGTAAGCCTGAGAAAGTTGGGTTGAAAGTGTGCATGGGAAAATTAGGCCATGATGCTTTTGGCATGAAATAAGGTTGGAGGACTACAATGTACACTTGAATTGGTGATGTAAATGAAACTATGGGAACTTGAAGGGTGAAATGCACCATGCAATTAGGTGCATGGACAAAGGTGGAATTAGACCAAATTATGTTGACTGAAATGGCCGGTCATAATGCGGTCTTCCATCGTACCAATTTTATAAGGGTAATTAAAATGGTAAAATGCTGAAATTGGTCATGGATTAATTATCATTTTAGGCCATGTTAATGAAAGCTTGGCAATTTGAGCCATGAGTTAAGAATGGAGCCAAAATGATCCTACATTCTAGTGACTAAAGTGTGCACATGGAGACTTGAGGGGGGAAATTGCCCCATATAAAATACTTAGGGACCAATGTTGGCATTGAACCAATTTGTAGGACATGTGTAATCGGCTGCCAAATGCTAATTAATGTGTTCAGAAATCCATTTTCTCTCACGGCTGCCTGTTGAACGTGTGGACTCGTCTGCCATATGCTCATTAATGCGGCTTGCCTTCGTTTTATTTGGATTTCATTTGTTGCTGGCCGAGAATCAAGAGAAAACAAAAGGTTTCAAAGCGTTTAGGCTAATTGGCCGAGAGAAACAAAAGGCTTCAGGTTTCGGTTTGTTCGTATTTAGGCTAGTTGGCCGAGAAAACAAAAAGGCTTCAAAGCATGATTGAGCGAAGCTTAGAGTTCTTGCCGTACTATTGGTGAAGTTGAAGCTTGGAAGAGAAATCAAGCTTGGATTAAGGAGGTAAGGTTCATGATCACTTGTTTTTCCTGGTAATATTCCATGAACAAGTGATTATGCTAACTAATTGAAAGCTTGTTGTGTTAGGCAAGATAGTTGAGTTTCGGCCTTAGTTACTCAAGCAACTGAGAGCTCAAGCTTTGATTTTGATGTAGGATTTTCACTTTTACTTGTTTTCTTGGTACTTTTCCATGAACAAGTAATTATGGCAGCTAAGTGATGGTTATATAATGCTATATGATCTTAGCTTGCTAGATGGGCATATTGAGAAGATACAGTTGTGTGTAAATTGGCTAGCTAGTCAAGGTAATGGCATGTGTTAAAATTCCTAGTGAGGGAGGCCAACTTGCTAGTGAATTTGGAGCTCTAGTGGAATGGGAGTGAAGTTGTGAAGGTGGAAGTGCCAAAGTGCACATGGACACATGCTAGTGAATATGGCTGAATGTATCTTGTGGTGTGTGTGTGAGTTCTGTGTGCTTGGTTGTTTGTTTGTGCATGCTAACTCATATATGGATGGTTTATGATGATTATATATTGTGGTATTTTTTTTTTGGTTTCCATGTCTTCATGTCTTTCTTGCAGGACTAGTAAGCTTGTGGAGGTTAAGTCATTGGACTTAACTAAATAGACCTTATATGGTTGTTTGTGAATCCCTACTGAGTAATTGTTACTCACTGCTCATACATTTTTGTTTCAGGAAAGGATATACAGCTTGAGTAGTTTGCTTGAGTTGCTAGTTTGTGTGCTAGTTAGTACACTATTTGCTCGAGGTATGTGCCAATTGAATCTTGGCTTGAATACTTACATTACAAGTCTTATGGCTTAAGGCTGAAACTTATGTTCTAAGTTTGCAGGCTTTTAGTTGTGGGATCAGTCTAGGTACAGGAAGGATGTGTGGACTTGGACCCTGGTTATGGTTTGTATGTTTGGGTTAGTTTTGTGGAGTGTGCTGCGGTTCTATACACTTAGGTTTCTTTTAAGAAACTAGGGTATATGGCTTGTAAACTTAACCTTGGCTACTTTGGGCTTATAGCATCCTTGGTATGTTTCCAAGCTAGTGATGCTGGTATTTAGGCTATTTTGTGTGTATATATATAGCCTTGCTTGTACATGGATTGTATGTACATATGATGGATGCTTATGTGCCAAGTTATGTTAAGTTTATGAGCTTATGGTTATGTTTCATGAAGAGATCTCTTGAGTTATTATGTTTGGCCGAGTGTACATGTGCATGGAAACTTGATTTTTCAAACTATAGAGATGTGGGCTTCTTGGTTGTCATTCATTAAAGTAGCACACTTGACAAGCACACATCCTAGACACTTAACAAATTAAGTGTATGCCTTGCTTGTGTGGTAAGTTAGAGGTTGGGCCCTACTTAAGCTGCAGGTTGTTGTTCTAAATAACTCATAAGCCTCCTGGGACATATCCCAGCTCTCAGCTTTAGAAAATAAAACTTAAATACTAGGAAGTTATTAACACCCAGATTTAAGTTTAATCAAAGGAATCTTGGGTAAATTGATGAGTGGTACTGAGAAGGCACAGGCTAGGGCCTGTGTGGGATGTGACACTTAGTGAGAGGATCAACCACCATCAAATTTGTAGAAAGAAATTCCATTTTGACTTCTTTTTCTTCAATTGTATCTCTTATGAAGTTATACTTGATGCCAATGTATTTTATTTTTCCATAATATTTAGGATCTTTGGCATAAGCCAAAGCAGCCACACTATCACAATATATGGTAATTGGCTTATTGAAAGGCATAAGAAATCCTAAATGATCTATGAAATAACCAAGCCACAAAGCTTTTTACATTACAGCAACACTTATAACAAATTTAGCCTATATTGTTGATAATGTTGTGCATGTTTGTTTCTTGATACTCCAAGACATAGCACCATTGTCATGCAAGAAGATATAACCTGATGTAGACTTGCAATCATCTCCATCTCCTCCCCAATCAACATCAATATATCTTTGTAACTTAAGATTGTTACCTTAATAATACCACTAATAGTCTTTTGTTCCCTCTAGGTAACGACGAACTTGTTTGACAAACTTCCAATGTTATGGGGCAGGGATAGATTAATATCAAGCCAATAAACCTACAACTTAACTAATGTCAGGCCTTGCTCATAACATGACATACATTAGACTTCTAATGGCATTAACATAGAAAACCTTCTTCATTTCCTCTTTTTCATGAGAAGTGCTTAGGCACATAGCCTCACTTATCTCTTAATCAATGGAAAGAGAGATGTTCATAGGTTTAAAATTTGTCATGTTGAAGTGTGTAAGAATATTATTTATATAAGGTTCTTGTGTTAACGCTAACAACCTCTTAGATCGATCCTTATGGATCTTCACACTAAGAATATAGACCACTTCTCCCATATCTTTTAATATCAAAGGTAGAAGACAGTCAATCCTTGATAACTTTTAACGAATCTGCCCCATTACTATCAATGAGTATGTTATCAACATCCAATGTCAAAATGTCAAATTTATTCTTAGATTTAGAAATATAAACACAATGGCCTTTATGCAAAATCTCAAAACCAAAGCTTGAGATGACATGGTGAAACTTCAAGTACCATTGTCTAGAAGCTTCCTTAAGACCATATATAGATTTCTTTAACCTCCATACTTTATATTCTTGACCTTTTACAATGAAACTCTTAGGTTAGTTCATGTAGATTTTCTCGCTCAAATCACCATTGAGAAATATGGTCTTAACATCCATTTAATACAATTTTAAATCTAAATATGTCACAATTGCTAGTGTTAATCTGATGGAATTAAATTTCACAATCGAAGAGAAAATATTTTTGCAGTCAACACCTTTCTCTTGTATGAACCCTTTTGTTCCTAATTGTCTTTCGACTAGAAGGAAGATCCATCAAGTTCCATACCTTGTTTATATACATAGAATTCAATTCATCTTACATTACAATGATCCATTTATTACTATTTGGACTCTGAAAAGCCTCTTTCATGTTACTTGGTTCATCTAGTTTAGATGATATCAAGTTGGCCTCAATTTCATACAAATTTCACCAACTTGGTAGCCTAGATGACCTACTTGAATGCCTCAAGATTGGTTTTGGATGAGGTTGTAATTGATCTTGCATATTTCTTGGATCATTTGGCTCTTGAAGAAGTATGGTTTCTTTTTGTTCTAAGCCTTCTTCTTGATGTTGATATTCAATCTAACCAATATGAACATCACCATGGTGATCTTATTGATTTACCATGTTTGATTCAACAACTAGAGGTGGCAACACATTTGCCAAAGGTTGAAATACATTTCCACCAAAATGAGAAATTTTGAATCCTCTTTAAGGATTAGATTGTCTAAACTTATAAACATCCTCCAATGAACATGTTTTATCATCACTGCCTGCCTTTGGAAACTCATTTTCAACAAAAGTAACATCTCTTGATTTAAAAAAAAATACCCACCTCATGATTGACACCCATGAACACGTATCTTTTATAGTGTTCAAAATATATAAGGAAAACACATTTTCTCCCTTTTGGACCTAATTTTTCATAAGGGTCGTTTGGATTATGGACATAAGTAGTACACCCTCATAGGCATAGATAAATCAAATCATGAGAGCTCTTTGTCCATAATTTATAAGGTGTGGTCTCATTAGATTTGGAAGGAATTCTGTTTAAGATATGAGTAGTTGTAAGTAACGCATCTCTCTAAAAAGGGATGCCTAAATTGGCCTCTGTCATCATGGAGTGCGCCATATCCATTAGAGTTCTATTTTTCCTTTCTATCACTCTATTCTATTAAAGTATTCGAGGAATAATTAATTGTCTAGCAATACCTTTCCTTTCACATAATGCTTTAAATTTATTTGGCAAATACTCTTCTTTATGACCAGTTCTAAAAAACTTGATCGTTTTGTCCAATTGATTTTTAACTAAAGATACATAAGTCTCAAAGTACCTTATTACTTCACTTTTGTACTTTAGCAAGAACGTATAGGCAAATCGGGTGTAATCATCTATAAATGTGATAAAATATCTAAACCTAAGTCTAGATTCAATGTTCATTGGTGCTGCACTCTAGCAGTTGTAACCCAAGTGTAGGTTGTCGCAAGTAATAAAATCTTGGGAGTCCGAGTGTCGAACCACAGAGAAGTGAATTAAGAAATACAAATTACAAAAGTGAAGGAAGGTTTTCATAAAATGTGTGAACAAGTGTTGATTAAAAATTCAAATTCAAATAAAATAGCTAAGGTTAGGGGATCCACTTTTAGTAAATCGGTTATGATTAATTTTAGCTCATCTTACCACTCAATTAGGATCTACACATAAAGGAGGTCATAACAGGAGAATTTAGTTAGTATTAATATTCATTGATCTTAAAACACCAACACTTGCTAATGGGTTCAAGTATCCATCATGCCAACCTTTGTTGATAATAACTCAAGATTCCAATATAGCCGACAGAGCCATGTTCTACAGAGGGAATCAATCAGCTTTTGTGCCAATGATTGACTATGATGAATCAAGACTCCTACTTAACAAGGAGGGTAGTTAAATAAATTAAGGAAGAAAATACTGTTAACGTTGTGATCCATTAAAATCAATTATAACATCTATACCAAAAGCTTCACCCTTTCACCTTAGCAAAAAGAAGATTAGTTAGTCATCATAAAAGTAAACAACATATAGAAAGATGAAATAAACATGAATTGAAAAATCAAAGGAAGAACAAGAAGAAAAATGAGAAAACACTTGGACAAAGATTCGGTATTGAAAACAAGAACAAGAACAAAGGAGAAAATCTAGCTTTGATACAAGAACATGGAAATGGCCTAAGAAATGGCATGCCTCCACCCTCCCCCCAAGATGCCTATTTATAGAGTTTTGAGGGTGAGTGAAATGGTAAAATGGAATGGTGAAATATAGGTAAATACAAATCAACAATGATGGGCTGCAACTTCTTTTAATTCTTTGACCACTGTTCGCATTAAATTAGCTCTTCCTTAAAGCATGAGATTTTTAGATCTTTTCTTTAGCTTCCAATCAATAGCTTGCTCATTCAAATTAGACATTTGTAGCTCATGTTATGATTTTTCTACCGAAACCACTTTTCAGCACATGAAAGAACGAATAGTCTCATCTATAATTAGATTTCAACACTGAAAATGATCAAATTAGCCCACGGAATGAAGCAGAGTTGAAGATCTATGTGTTGGCTTTCAGATGTATTTGGAATCGCTCAGTTCTGACATCTACAGCTCCAGATGATTTTTCTCGTGAATGGTCACAAAGTGATAATTCTACCTACGTAAAAAAAATAATTATTTAATATTAATGAATAGTGAAAATGTGTGTATGAATAATGAAAATGCGTGAATAGTGACAGTGAATAGCAAAATTGTGTGAATAGTAACTCGGTGGAAAAATACGTAGAATATAGAAATTAATCATACTCAAATATAATGATGATTTAAACCATTAATAGTAATACACTTATGAGTATTCATCAATTTAACCATAAAGATCAGAACGAATTGATTGCAATGTAAACTCATTTTTAGTGCTTGTCCCAAATAGTTTTCTAGTTGATTTGCCTATAAAGCATGAATGGCAAGTTTGGAAGGACACTTTGCTTAAGGAATCAAGTAAGCCACTTTTGGCTAATATATTCGTCCTTTATTGTCCAACATGTCCTAAACATGTATGGCAAGTTAACTTGTTTATGGTTTCAGTTACAAAACAACTAGAATCATTTGTTCTATTTTCAACACAAATAAACTATCCAATAAGACACAAGAATTAATTGGATTATTATTCAATTGAATGTCAAGTACATTTCGGTAAAAGTTCAAAGAGAAACCAAACTTTAACAAAGAACTTATAGAAATTAAGTTCCTATTAATACAAGGTACATATAACACATTTATTAAAACTAGAGTTTGTCCTCCCTTCAAAGGGACTTTACAAGTTTCAATGTCTTCTACCTTAAGCACCGAGTTGTCTTCAACATAAAAACTTCTTGTTCCTTTGGACAACTTCCTAGAATCTATAAACCATTTCTGATCTTTTACTATGTAGTCTATAGCACCTGAATCGACAATCCACAAGGAATCAGATTCAGTTAAAAATGTACATGACAAAAACATATACCTAAGAAGAAGTAGAAGATTTATGTACCTTGGGCTCCTTGCATTCGTTTACAAAGTGTCCTTTTGTTATCACAATTAAAGCACATTAACTTACTCTTTTTACATTTGCATTTTTTTTTTACTTCTATCCATTACTTAAACCATTCCCTCTATGTACCCCCTTCTTCATTTTCTTGTTCTTTTTCTATTATTTTGGGAAAAAGAGGTCTCAGCAACATGTGCCTTAGAATAATTCATAATTGTCATAACTTCTACTTTTAAGAGAAAATACCTAAGAATATCATCAATGTTTTTTATCTGATGACTATATTGCAAGTTAACATTCATCAACTGTCATTCATCATCAAGAAAGGAACAAATCACTTATTGGACTTATTACTTATTTGTGAGTATATGACTAGTAGTTTTTAATTGATAAATCATGCATAACATCTCATGCAGATGGTTGCTCATTATATGATCAAGACTCTGTGTGTAATTCTCAAAATGTAGAATCATGACCCTTTGTTTCTGTAAAAAAACATCTCCAAATTTAGCATTGGCCGATTCTTATATGGCCTTCACACTTTCCAGCATCGAGAACTCCACCATAAGTTCATCAACCATAGTACTCAACAAGGTTATTCGAGCCATGGTATTTTATTTTTATAAGCCTTATGTTGAGCAGAATACACACCAGCCGCCGGTTCTTCCACTACATTGAATAACACTTTCAAAAAGTACTGCTCAATGAGTATGAATTCAACCTTTTGTTGCCAAATGGAATCGTTATCTCCATCAAGCTTTAGGCCCTTATTCAACTTGCCTATAGTGCCTTTTGGGGCACTTGCCATCTACAAGAAACAATTGGGTACTCAAGAAGTGCATATAATCACAACAAGACAATTTTAAGCACAAAAATAAGTAGAACAATGTATTCATGCTAAAACATATCAAAAGCATGCACATGCATATGCAATTAGAGATATTCTAGCTTGCTTCCATTATTTTGGTTATATTTGTCTCAAAGTAGCCATTTTAATCAACATGCATATGATAAAAAAAAATTCAAATCCATGTAAGTTGTTCCTTTCAAAACATGCAATTTATGATCCAAAAGATTTGAAACCAATGAACGATTTTGATTATCAATATAATCATCTCAAGAATTAAATAAAGTAGTTAGAATAACTAACTTGCATGGATTTGAAACCTTAAAAAAAAGTCTTCCCATTATTTTTGATGAGATGTGATTATTCCTCACATTTCTAGGACTAGATTAATAACCAACTCATTGAAGCAGCCACGAATACTTGTTCACACTCAATAACTTGATGTCTACACTCTAATAGGTGAGATATAACACTTCTCTAAGTGTATCTATATGTTTTGGCCTAGTTTTGGAAGAGAGAATGGTGTACAATATGATTTCTAAAACTGTCCCCTTTTGATTTATTTATAGGAGTGAATAGGTGTTTTTTAAGGGTTACAACATTCCATAAAATGTTGCATAGGTTTACTCTTTTAAGTCATAACCATTTTATAGGACGCGTACAAAGTAGTTTTATCCCAACTTCATACTGTTTGATTTTATCTATTTCTATTAGCACATGCTTTGCAATATTCTATTGAAATACTAATTTTTTTTCATCTCTTTTATAAAAATAGTTCTTCATTTTTTTTGTTATTTATCATTTCAAGATATCATGTAAGAACAAAAATTGTTATTAATGCTATACAGGATGCCGTTCAAAACAGCTTGCTTAGAAAAATAACTACTTTATTATATATAGATTATGTATGCCGATGACATTTTTATAATTATATAATGCATTAATGTGTTTTACCCCTTATTATTAGCAATGGATTGATGAATACAATATAAGGGCTAGTGCCATATTGTAATGAATGATGCATATTATACAGTTTCCAACTACTGCTTCCAATGGCCATGTGTTGGTAATTTCAAAATTACTAACGCACAACCATTTGTAAGAAGCAATTAGAAGTCAATAAGTTGGAAACTGGGTCACCAACATTTATGATCCAAATTGTTGGAAGATTGAAACACCAAATTGTTGGTAATTGAACAGTTGGTAATTTACCAATGTGTCCATGGCCTACCCTTATGCATCAACGGGCAAACAAAGTACCAGCGAGTTAAACTATTAGAAAGGAACCAAAGGTTAGAGCCACTGGTGAACCACCAATGGTTTGAACCATTAGTAGGTTACCAATTGTTTGTTATTGGAAATTTTCCAACTATTAGAACTGTTGGCAGTTTAGCAATGGCTTGAGTCATTGGTGAACTACCAATGGTTTAAATTGTTAGTATGTTTCCAATTGTGATACTTTTTCAACACATTTGACCATTAGTAAACTATCAACTACCAAGAGTATTGGTAGGTTACCAAAGGTCTAAATCGTTAGTGGCGTTCCAACAGTTTTGGCAAATGGTATTCTCCATTTTAACTCGGTAAGTAGTTCTCAATCTAAATTTCACCCTATCTATTATGGTTTCCATTTATATCAAAGACATCCAAACAATATGGCCTACACTAATATTAATACATTCATAATGAAACTGATATTCGTTCATATAGCATAGATATGTCTGATTCAAATAAGTCTTGAACAATTCCTATAGGTCCTAATACATGATTCCAAATGCACCATCTTAAATAATAGTAGACTAGGAAGAGATTAGAAGGAGATTAAGAAAATATCAGTGACAGTTTAAGAAAAATGGATAAGAGAGAATGAGAAAATGTTGTAGATGGAGAAGAGAGATTGGTGTGAGGAAGTGTAGGAGTGAGACTCTCTATTTATAGCAGAGCCATAAATTTGTTTTTCCCAAAAAGCCCTTAAAACTATTTGTTTATAGGAGTTGGAGTAGAGTAAAAAAGTAAAATGCCTTGTTTTAAAGTTTTTGTTTGTGGGGGGGGGGGGGGGGGGGGGGGGGGGGTTTACGGTGTAATTAACCTTTTTTTTTTTAAAGTTTGAAATGCAACGGTTATTAGCCAAACAGTTGACCTAGCTAGTCTAAGCCAAGCTGGTTCAGTACGAATCCAAATTCAAGCATAAGTCAAGCTGGTCCTATTTGGACATTCCTCTTCCTCCAGGCCCACCTTCCTCCGGGTTTTCTCCATATTGGGTCGAACCCTGGTTTAATCAAGTTGAGTTGAGTTTAACCCAATCTGGGTCAACTAGCCCATTGGTCACCTTTACATCCGAGATACAATGATACTAGTTGTCTATGAATAAGATCATCTTGTTTATATTTTATGTGTTTTAAGGTACAGTTTTGTTGTTCGTATATGCATTTATCTAGAATTGAGATTATCTTGTCTATATTCACTGTACATTTATTTCACTTTGGTTATATATTCATTTTTTACATGCACTTGTTTAATTTCGATATCTATCTTTCTAGAATGAAAATGATATTTTCCATATTTGAGATATATTTATTTCAATTTGATTCTATGCAATTTTTTATATATATTTATTGATAATTTTTATTTTTTAAATAATTTTTATTAATGAGTGGACGTATGACTCAGACAAATTCTTGGACGTTTGGTTTTGCTTCATAATTCGTTAACTGTGAAATGCGATGTCCACCGGAATGAAGACCACTACGTGGATGTGCATGTGCTCAAACATCTGTATTTCTTGGAGAAAGGTAATTTTCTTTTTTTTCTCTTTTTACCCATCATTTTTTTTAAGTTTACAGCTGTATTAATCTCTCGAACACTTAAATGATCCAATAATAATGTTTGCAATTTCTAACAATATTGTTATAAATAAGGATAATTGGAGATTGATGATCACGATCATAGATGTAATTTTTTTTTATTAAAGCTCTGATTCATAATAAGTGTTGAATTTGTCATAAATAATTACCTAATTATAACTTTATAAAAAATGATAACAAACATTAAGAAGCTTATACACAATATTAGCAACCAAATTCTAGGGAAGTCTTTTTCTGTGCCTGACTATTATTCATCACAAATGGGGAAGTCAAATCTATACTTAAATATTACATTCAAAAGAAAAAAAAAGAATCTAGGGTTGAACATGAGAAATAATCTCACTATTTATTTAATTAGAAACACCAACTAAAAAATAGATACGAACACAAACCCCAAATCACAACAAGACATGAATCAACATTATAATTAACAGGCGAACTAATTTGATTAGAACCACTTAAATCTTGCAGTTGGGCTCGAAGGCGAAGGGACCGACGGTGAAGACCTGGACGGGTTCCTTTTCTGGGCCGAGGAAGACCAGTGGGTTGTCTGGGCGGATGCGGGAGCCCGTGTTGCCGCGGAAAAGGGCGGAGGGGACGGGGCACTTGGGCGACGGCGACATCCCCAGCTTCACCCTGCATGACCGGACCTTGGTGGTGCCCGCCGGTGCTTGCACGTAGAAGAAACCGTCGGGGTTGGTCGTTGCTGTCACCTGAGACCCTAAGCGCGTGTTGTTGCAGACAAGTATTACTGTTGCTCCTGCATTCAAAACGGTGCCGTATGGGTTAGTTCATTAGCAACAGGACACAACTTCAGTCGGCAACAACCTCTCTCTTTTAACCATGAGGAAACAACCATTTTTAAGACGACGTATTACTGAGATTAAGCAAATTAATGGGCATGTTGTTGAACTAACCAGGAAGTGGAAGTGCGCCACCACCCAAGACATGCTTATTTCCTGAGAACTCGCAAGTGGGCTTGCAAAAAACTACTCCTCTAACAGCAAGGTATCCCCGGGGAACTCCAGGGTGAAACGGAGGAGTCACAGGTGGATAAGCTGGGGGCTTAACAGGTGGCTGAGCAGGTGGCTGAGCTGGGGGCTTAACAGGTGGATGAGCTGGGGGCTTAACAGGTGGATGAGCTGGGGGCTTAACAGGTGGCTGAGCAGGTGGCTGAGCTGGGGGCTTAACAGGTGGCTGAGCCGGGGGCTTAACCGGAGGCTCAACTGGAGGCTTGGTGGGTGGGGGAACAGGGGGCTTAGTGGGTGGGAGTACTGTGGGAGGGTAAGCGGGAGGATGATGGTGGGTGGGTGGTTCAGCTGGCGGCAGAGAGGTGGTGGTTTCTTGGGCCGAAACGGTGGCGCTTACAAAGAGCAGCAGCTGCAGACTGAGAATGGCTAGGGTTGACAAGGTCGCCATTTGTGGGAAGGAGGGCGAGTTTCTGTGCTGCTTGTGCTGTGATCAGTGATTTGTGGGGTGTTGTGAATTTATAGGGGGGTGGGGGTTCTTTCTAAAATGTTGGTGGTTTCTGGGGGGCGTTCCTCAAAATTTTCGCTTTTTTTTTTCATTAGCAGAAAATTAGAACAATCTATCAGATACACTTAACTTTATTCTCAGAACATGGAAAAGAAAACAAAAAAAGCAAATATGAAAGTGCAGCTAACAAAATGTAAGTTTACTTACGGTTGTGGTTATCATAAACCTATATTACAGTCATTTGATTGTTTCATAATATTTTGACATTTTGACTGATAGTTGGGTAAAACCTCAATCAATTCATTCAGGCGTTAGATTCCACAGTGATAGTTAATTAGGGAATAAGTACAGTTTTTTCAAACTGCAAAAAATATAAATTGTAATATCATCACCTACAAATTAAAGATTAACTTAAATTGTACTTCTTCCGTCCCAGAAGTTTTGATACATTTGATTTTTTGTTGTATTTTGACTTAATTTTATTCACATTATTGTTTGCTAGAAAAAATATATTTAGAAACTACATATCTTTAATTATCATTTATATACAAAGATTTTTTATTTATATATTAAAATATTAAAAATAAAAAATTTTAGATTAATTATTAAAAATAAATGAAGCAAAACTTTTATGACGGAATGAGTAATTAACTACACAAATTATAAGTAACAAGATATAGTAGATTGTCGCTCTACGTACCTTTCTTTCTTACAAGTTTAATACACTAATTGTTAATGACGACATGTCATACCTAGACATTAATGTGCATCGCTTCCACACAACTTCTTATTATTATGAAGATCCTCATGGGCAGCTTCCATCCCAATGCAATAAACAAATGATTAATTCACAAATCCCCAAGTGAACCTGGATCCCAAAAGGAAATAAAAAAATTCCCTTAATTAATTAAGTACTAGGTTTATATTTTGACCAAGAGGTACGCTTATTTTTCCTCTTGAGGTTTGGTTTTAATCGTACTTCTAACCCTAAGATTTGGAAATTTATTTTTATCTCTTTTTTTAGGTTTACTAGAGGAAATGCTGTTTTGCATTTAAAAGATGAAAACTAATAATTTAAATAATATATTAATCATAAGAAAATCAATAAACTGTTTAAAATTTTCCATAAAACACAATTATGGAACATTTTAAATCAGAACTTTGAATGATATCGGACAATATGGGAAAAAATTGGATAAAAGTAAATCAATCATAAATCTGAATGATGTAAGTGTAATTAGTAACAAATTTAAGGGAAAATTTTGAATCTGAGCCAATTAACATTTTTTTCTCTGCAACTTGGTATATATTTGAGCGAGTGTGGTCATTACAAAGTGTCACTTTTAAAATTAATTGAGTAAAAGTGTTATGGAAATAAGAGTGGAAACGTTAGTTGAGAGCAATAGTAAGAGTAGCGAAAAAAAAAAAATAATAATTACATCACCTAGGTATATATTACTTACTTAGGCCTAAATACCTCAAGTTCAAATATGCAAGTTAGTCATTTAACTCAAACTTGGGCCATGTTAGTCTTGAAACTTTGCAACTCTTCAAGAGTTAGTCCAACCACACGTTGGATATAACATAACATTGTCACTATTTTTTTGGATCTTTAGGGATGCACGGGACTAAATTAAATACTAAAGGAATGATGGATAAACAAATGATTGCACCTTTCTCAAGCTAAAGACATAAAAGCCCTTCAACCACAGATGATTAGCTTTTCCTTACAAAATGATCATCCCATTTCAAACTAATAAGATCCTAAGATTAAAGCCCCCAAATACACTATAAGAGAAATGTACAAAAGTGACTAAAAATCGTGACTGAAATTCAATCATAATTACCTTTAGTTGTTTTTCAATCGCTTCTATATGGGCAATGGGTAGCGAGCGATTGAATAGAGACTGAAAAGTCAGCTAGTTCAGTTGCTCATGTTCTCTCTCCAAGCTTTTCTTTCTTCTTCAACGCCAAACAACTTTTTCTTCTGTTCTCTCAGCTTTCTCTTTCTTCTTCTACGCTAAACAACTCTTTCTTTTATTCCAAGGTTGGCTTTTCTTTTATCTTTATGCCTCACTTTTTTCTATCTCTGAGCAAAGCAGCCTTCGCTCCTTCATCGGCATCAAGCGCTACATGCAAAGATCATTTTGTCCCAAAGATTCGCTTCACCAAACTTCAAATTGGAGGGCTCGAGTTTCAGATAAGGCCATAGAATCACTTTACCAGCCTTTGATTCAAGAGCAATCCATGGGTAGCCTCTTATTCGAAGGTCATGGAAATCAACCATGTTAGCCTTGCTTCTCCAACCTTTGTTTCATCATTTTTCTTTTCTATTTTCTGTTTGGTTATGGGGAATTTATTCTATTTGCTCATTTGCCTCTGATTTTTCAAGTTTTTATTTTCTGTAAGCCTGTTTCTGTTTTTGATTGTGCACTTGGGATAAGCTTGATTTCAATGGTTAAGCACGAGAATGAGTGATTAAATGCAGTATAAATGTGGTCAAAATGGGTGTCAAGATGATTGTGTAATGGAAAAGTTAGGGAGTCTCGAGGGAGCAGGTTGATCTTATAAGTTTATGAGTTTTTCTCTGTTTGTTTGAGTTTTTTTGCAATTTGTTGCCATATGTCTAATTTTGTTTCCTCTTATAAGAATGTTGGATGTACTTGGTCTCCTTTTATCAACAAAGTCATTTTCTTTTAAAAAAAATCTTGAATGATCTAGGTCTTAAACAATAGAAAGGTAAAGGAAACAAATGAATAAAGATAGAAAGATATGGTGAATAGAAGGGTAGAGTACACTAGTGACTAACTAGGAGCTAAAAGCTTCAATCACTCCAGCTAATAACTGCTTAGTCGCTTTCCACTAGTGACTAAGGAAAAAGTGACTAACCAGTTTTGTCACTTTTTAGTTGTTTATTATAGCCGATTGTGACTTGTACATTAGTCATTTTCATGCATTTTTCTTGTAGTTATACTATCTCAAAGTCAAATTTAGACCCATCAATTTTGGTAGCTTACATCAGAGCAAAGTCAAATAAATCAGAGATCTAGAAATTATTTTAAGGTTTCAAGAAAAGTGCGAGTCTCAACAACAATTAAAAGAAGGGCTTGATTTATTCCCTGTTTTTTTTTTTCAAAGAGCAATTTCATAAGTTTAGTGCTAAATTAGAAATAGAAATTAGGGAGAGAGATGAACAAGCAGGTTTACAAAAACAGTAGTTTTTGCATAAGCCAACATTAAAAGAAAATAATGTGCATGGAGGTTCTTATAGAAAAAAATGTCCAAATTGTCCCTCTTTTTTTAATGTTCTACCTAATCTTCTAGATTTCAGCTCCTTGCAGAATGGGAAAGATAAGAAGATCAAGAAATGGATCTTTGTCCTCTAATTCAATGAGTTTTTTCTATGAGTTTTGAATCGCATTTTAGATTTTTCTTTTGTTGTTACTGTATTTTAGGGTATGATTATTGAGTAACTATAGAAAGATTGTATTAAGGGGGAATGGTGATTTTTTACTTACATTGCATATCTAGCATGCTATAACATTAATATAAAAAAAATAACATATTGAACAAGGTAATAAAAAAAACTAGAAGTTAGGGGATGGACACCACGCACATGCTTTATACACACTACTTAAATAGACATTTGGAAATGTTTACAAATGTTTCTTTATACGTTTTTTTATAAAATATATATATATATATACAGTGGATTTATTCAAAAATCAAGGAATCAATGGGGGAACCAGATCTCTTAATATATCTTCTCCAAAAATTGCTTCACAATTATAGAACCCAAAAATAATATACCACAAAAAGCATAGAATTCAACCTTCATTCTTTCTTCAAAACCAGACCAATTGTCGTCCACTCCCTTTTATTCTCCCCTAAAACCACCAAACTATCTATTCTTCTCTCTAAATGACAATTGGTGCTCACATTCCAAATGAAGGTCTGCCCCCTATTTACCCATTCATTATTGTCTTGTGTGTTTTTTAAAATCAAAGAACATTCACTAGATTAGTGTGTGTTGGCTTCAGACAAAAAGATTTAAGGTATGATTATATGCTATTGTTTGTGAGATGTAAGAATATGCACTATGCGGGTTTGTGTGATTTGCCTTAATAGGATAGGTTTGTAAGAGTTTTATGGTTGTTGTATGATTTTGGGTTGTTGTGTGATTCATGATCTGATTTTTTTTTTATGATTTCAAATTTAATTTATAGAGTTCACAGTGTATGAAATTGGAATACATGTTTGTGAATCAATATAGTTATCAATTTTCTAATATTGAAAAGAAGAGATTAATTATATAAAAATGATGTGAACTTGTATGATTTGAATTTTAATTACATATAAGCTTGCTTACCACATGAGAGACCTAGACAAGATTTGGGTGGGATTTGTGTAATTTTAAGACTTGGTTGTATGAAATTGTGTTTATACTATATGAATATGATTTTAAAGGTAGCAATTATATTGAAATGGTTGCAATTGTATGAAACTTGATTCTTATTGAGTAGGTATTCTATGAAACTGATTTCCTAATGTATGAATGTGAAGATTGAATTTACGAGTTACTATTGTATAAAACTGAGTTATTATTGTACACGACAGGTTTCTATTGTATGAAATTGTGTTGTTATTGTATGAGCTACTATTGTATGAAACTGTGCTACTTTTGTACTAAATTAGGTTACTATTTTTCCAAGATTGTGCGAAGTTCCTACCAAACAAAATTAGATGTTGATGTATAGAACTAGTGTAAAGTTTCTTTTTTATGAAATTGAGGTACTGACATATTTAAATCTTATTATACAAAGTTAAGATTTTGATCTACAAACTGGGTTCATATTATATGAAATTAAGTTTGCATTGCACAAAATTGATATGCTAATATACAAAATTGAAATGTTGATATATGAAACTTAAGTTGTATTATAAAAATATGGAGTACCTATTATAAGAAATTGAGATGCTAACATGAAAAACTAGGTTCCTATTGTATGACCGTGAATTTCCTATTGTATGCCACTATGATACTATCGAACAAAACTAAATTAATATTATTATATAAATACAAAAAAATGAGCTTTTATGTACAAAATTAGGTTATATAAAATTGAAATATTAATGTACAAAATTTGATATCTATTCAATAAAACCGGTTTCATATTGGACTAAATTGTGTTCCTAATATTTGAAATTGACCTGTTTTTCATAAAGTCTAACAAAAACTCTCTTGATATAAAATGGAATTCTTAATGTATGAAATTGATTACAGATAATAAGAAACTGAATGTATGAAACTTTCTAAAACCTATGATTACTATATTTAAAAATGAAATACAAGGAAGTTATAATAAATTATCTAATAAATCCTATCCTCTTTATCCACTGTCGACTTCCATTTCATCTCTAATAAAAACCAATTTGATAGAAGGAAATTAATAACAATTATCACAAAAAATTGGTCCATTTATCCCCTTTGATTTTCTTTCTCATTTTCTTCTTAAAACAAATTAACTTAATGAAAATATAATAGAAAATTTTAAGTGAATTAAAAATTATCTATCTAATTAAGATTTTCAAACTTAATTTTCATTTGATAGAAGTTAAGTTGCTCTCAATATCTTTCTGTTTTTGGATGGGTGCAATTTTTTTTCTAATCCATATTGTTTCCTTTATTGTGTATTTCATTCCCTAAGATTGCTAAACATGCAAATAAATAAAAAAAGGTGATGGCGCTGTATCACATAAGATAGTTTAACTAACTCATGAAAAACTGGAAAGTTAAAGGACCAATATAGCTTAAGCTATAAAGTTAGAGAACCTGTAAAAGCCAAGTTCAAGTTATGGGTCTAACTCGTATAACTTAGTTAAGGGACCCCTAGGGTATTAGACCTTAACTACAACTCAACTTGAAGTTAAAAATTAATCATCAACGTTTATGGAGAAGGCAAAGGTAATGCAGCGAAAAGTCAAAATCTGTTCTGAGCAGGGGAACATGAAACGAGAAAAAATGTATTAAAAAAGGAAATTCAACTAATGGAAGCCCCGTTACCAAGTAACCCTAAATTAAGCAAGACAAGAATGACCTGTACTAGTAGCTGGAAATTTCTTGAGAATTACACAAGACCACTCCCCAATGCTTCCCTAGCTAGGGGATTAAATTAATTGCATGGTAGTCATCCAACAAGTTGCATATAAGCACCGACAATTCACGTGGATAAATATTTACAATACTCGTTTAATAACATTATTAGACTTTATCATTAATAGCGAGCACTTTCAGCCCCCTTCTGTACCAAAAAAAGTTGCGACGGCTTTCACGCTGTAGAAAAAAGTAATTCACTTCCTTGGTTTATACTTGACCAGGAATGGTATGGTTGACCCAGAAAAAATTAAGGAAACTAGGAGGGTGGCAGGATGACACGGGCCAGCAATAACGGATCCAAAAGATGCGTCCGTCAGCCTGCCATTCCGTCACATAATGCAAGACAAAAAATTAAAGGTTTTGAACATGTGGATAATGCTGATCACTATGTTTTCTTATATAAGTTAACGCCGTTTAGGTTCTACAATATTTCAGTTTTAGAAGGTATATCAGAGTTTCGGTTATATTTCATGAGATCATCAACCTATTAAACTATTCTCTTTTTTGTCAGAATATTTTTTTTAAAAAAAATTATATATTGCTTTGCCATTATTGGTGAAATCCATTAATTTTATTTGGTTAATAAAATGAAATCCATTAACTTAAATAAATGTCATATCAATTTTGAAATTTTTAATTTGATAAATATTTTTTAACAAATTTAAAATGTGCAATAATTTTCTAACAGTAAGGACATTGTAAATTGAAAATTTTCTATCTGCAAATTATGTTTCATATCATATGTCATGTCTGTGCTTATATAATAAGTTAATAACTTTGTTGTAAAATTAATGGTCGAAGCTTACTTTCACACTGTTATAAAGATTATATTTCTTTTAATAATATTCACATCCTTATCATATGATTATGGAATCTTTTCCTACACAATCTTAAATGCCTACATGCCTAAGACTGGTTGACTTCCAACTCGTGATCAATTAATTACATTTAGTTAATTATATTGCATTACCATTTTGTAATCATACATTAGAAAAATGAATTTCCGGCCAATCGCGATCCTGGCCTGTTACAGAGGGTCAAGGATATGGACGGCTCTGCAAGGATACCAGACCACGTATGCCCCAAAATTGATCTTGGGCCGAAGAGGCACGATTCAAGCCCAAGCCTACCCGCAGAGAAACAGACTTTTGATCTACATTGTATTATGGGCTCAAAAGCTTGACCTAAGGTCAATAAGCTATGATAAAATCAGGAGCTAACAATGACTTTTGAAGAGTTTGGGAATTAAGTGCACTTTTACCAAGAATAATTATAAGTTTTGAAACATAAGGAGGTAATTATAATTACTACCCAACTTAAATGGATAAGCCTATAATTTATAACCATGCAATTCTTAACAAGGTTTGAACCAAGCTTAAACCTCAGCTAGTATGCCTATAACGATGCCTATAATGTTAGGTTCAATACTTGGCCTATGGCTCTTGAGATTGGAAATGGACTAACAAGAGTTGATTTTATTTTTTGGTACATTAAAGGGAGGCGCTAGTAAGAGTGGAGAATTGAACCTTAAATTTTCTTAATTATAACTATAATAAATCTTAATTATTAAACGAAAGCTTTAGTTATTAATATTGATTCATGTGATGATGATTATTCATGTGTGGGACCATGTAGGCGTTGCTTATAAAGCATTCCGTTCAAAAAATAATTGAAAGACTGCCTGAAAAAAGTTAAACCATTTCTCTTTTTAGAATGTTTTTAATATTAAATTTATTTTTCTACTATTGTTTATACTTTTACTGTACAAAATTTTAAAAAAAATAATTCTCATTTAAGCTCTCAATATATAAAATTAAAAAATAATTTTAATTTAAGGGATGAAAATAAAAAATAATATAACTTATACATATTTTAATCTCTGTACGGAAAATAATTAAAAAGAAAATAAACTTTGTGATTACTCTTCTTCTTAACAGGGTAAAGCGCAATCTAATACGTTATACTTAGTAAAAATAAAAACAAGGGATCATTATATTTAGGTAAAATTATAGGCCAAAATGCGCATATGGTCCTCCAACTTGACAAACTCGAGCGAGTTAGTCCTTTTTGTTTGACTCAATGCGAGTTACTCCTTCAACTTTCCGGATTAAGTGTGTTAGTCCCTAAAGTTTGCCTAACTAAATGATTTAGTTCATCACCTAACGAAAAGCATCCAGCTCAGACTCTTTTTGACTTAACGTTGTTTCGTAGGTGAATAGGTGGATTTAAAACCTGTAGGTCCCGTGTTTTTGTTTCTTTGAGCGCGAACGTCTTCACGAAGGAGGCGGACGATGCGGCGGAAGGCATTGACCGATTCAGTGTCTTGCGATTCAATTAAGTCTTGATGGAGTTGAGGACGGTGGTGAAGGTCACGCGATGAAGTCACGATTCGGTGGAAGGCGTTGATTCGGCGAAGATTCAAAATCCCCAAAAGTCCGTCGATTCTGCAGAAGGCATTAAGAGCGGCGAAGCAAGTCTTGTGGCGGGATTCATTGACGAAGAGCCCATCGATTCGGCGAGGATAGATGCAACGATTCGTTGATTTGGCAAGGATCCATTCAGGGAGGGTCGATGCGAGGATCAATTCATCGATTGGTCGAGGATCGATGCGAAATCCGTCGATTCGACGGCGAGGATAGATGCGACGATCGTTGATTTGGTGAAGATTGATGCGAGGATTGATTCATCGATTTGAAGAGTCTGTCAATTGGTCGAGGATCAATGTGAAGAGTCCGTTGATTTGGCGGCGAGGATCACTGCGAAGAAACCGCCGCCCTTAACGATCGGGATGATGTGGAAAAAATTTGCTTATGTGGCGGACCAACTCAGTACAGTTCCATGCCACATCAGCAACAAATCTAACTCCATTTACTTTTCCATCTAATTTGGACTAACTCGCTAAATTTTGCAAAGTTAGGGGACTAACTCGCACAGAGTCAAAGATAAAGGACTAACTCGTTAGAGTTAGCCAAGTTGAGGGACCAAATGCGCATTTTGACCTAAAATTATATTTTGCTTTTAATATTTTATAAATATACACTTTACCTCTATCTTTTAATATAGTCTGATATTAATTTCTGAAATTTTAATTTAGACATTATGGTAGCTTTCTTCTGGTAATTTTAATCAGTATGATATTTTTTACAATTAATGAATATTTTAAATTATTAGTTTTTTATTTTTGTATTTCTTTCAATTTTTTAAACAGTATTCTTTTAAATGTCAATTAATTATAAAAAAACTATACAAATTGAAATTGCTTGAAGATGACAATTATACTGTCTAAATTAAGATTTCAAAAGTTATTGTTGGACTGTATAAAAAAGATAGAAGATAAAGTGTATATTTTTTAAACAGAAGAGGCAAAGTGTAGTTTCACTTAAACCTTAAGAGTAAATTGTAATTAACCCAATAAAAAATAATATAACTTATAGTACATATTTTAATATCTGTACGGAAAATGATTAAAAAGAAAAGAAACTGTGCGATTACTCTTCTTCTTGACAGGGTAAAGCGCAACCTAATTTTTTATAGTACTTAATATATGTGAGGATGCATATGTGGTGAAAAGTCGTCCACACACAATCTCCAACTTCACTTACAGATGTTTAATTACTAATCATTATTAGGCATGTCCCAATATCGACATCCTTAGTATCTTTACATTTAAACTGTTGACTGGATCAACTTGTAATGAAGTGATCGGTACATCTAAATGCAGATCATTAATAAAGTCTTGTATTTTTTTTAATAATATGTTTTTTCAAAATTGTGTTGATGGCAAAGGTATTGTCTTCTCAAGTAGAGTTACCGAGTTCGACTCATCACTCCATGGTGGAGATAGGATCTTCCAATACCCTAATAATAATTGTTGTTCCCCAATTTACAACTGACCAAATAATAAGGATGCTTATCCCTGATGCGGGGAAGTTTTTGGATTACCAAAAAATTGTGTTGATGGGTAGAAACAGTAGTACAATAAGTAATTGCTCTAATTTGTTTGGCATGCCACTGATAAGTGGTAGGCTCGATAAAAAGAGGAACGAGACGGGAAAAATACCTTTTTAGACAAGAATTATAATCATTAAGCTGGGAATTTGAACGTGTACCATTACGAACCCATTGTGTTTATGTTCACATACATCGACAATTTTTTGTTTAAAAAAGTACCAAATAGACTTCTAAACAAACCTAAATCCCGTCTGAAATAAATACTATTTTCAAAATCTGCCCCTAGATCCCGTCTGAAACAGCCTTTTTTTTTAAATGCCAAATCACGTTTCATTAACCGACCAGACCCTTTTTCCACGTGATGATAAGATTGGGCTTCGTCTTCCATGGAATCGTGAAGAAACTTCATCACTTAAAAAGTGAAAATAAGGTCCCTTTTATATATGCTTCCATAAAGTTTTCCACGTAAATATAGTTAAATTAATTTTCCGGTGAGAAACTGAGACCAAACTGATTGACTGAACTAAGCAAGCCAACCTTTTTAATTCCAATAAAATTAAATGCGTCCGACGCACCATCTACACCTCAACCAAAATTGATTTATAATTTTGGGGAATTACAAAGAACCCCCTAAGGTTTAGGTTAACCTACACTTGCCTCCATTCATTTTTAGAAACCTACACTTACCCTCCTAAATAGGAAGCTATGTCACTCTCTGTTAGACCACAAAATGAAAAAACCTAGCTTTGACACTTACCTTCCATGCCTAAAAACTATGACACCATAAACTTTTTAATGTAACAAATTAGCACCTTACCCTAATTGACCAATTTCACAGCTGGCCTCGTTTGCCTTTCAGGGTTTTAGGCCTTATAGTTTGTTGAGTTTGAATAACAAAACAAATATCAACCTACTTGAGCTATTGGTTCACAATCCGATTTAATCAATACTCCAGTTAGTTTACACAATTGTCGAAAGAAAAAAAGAGAAAAAAGAAATAGACAGACAGGAGAAGATTTGATTTCTATAATTTATATGTTCATCAGCTAGTTAATAAGGTACTCATTAACAACAAGAAAAGCCATGGAGTCTCTATAGCTACGATTCCAAAACACACCTTTCTTAACCACTCTTTCATCACCCATGCCTCGTCGCCATCAGTCCCATTTCCCGTTACCCGATTCAGAAAACTCCCGCTGAAGATTGTTGCTTTTCTTAATGGAATTTATAAGCTTCATATCAAAATTCATAAATGCTGAACTGAGAGGGCACTCCTATCCAGCAATCGATGACCTGAGCTTTAGGGATTTTTGTGGATTTTTCACTTTTTAAAGTAGCCATGAGTCTTCTTGTCTCTACTAATGGTGACCCCTGTCGAGTATTAGGTTTAAGTTAATGGAAAAGTTTTGAGGAAAAGGTCCAAGAAGTTGTTCGTTAGAGCTACTCTTGTCAAGGCTAAACTGATACCAAATGGTTTGGTGGCCATGTAAGTAGTAGGAGGGGATCGAGCTCAGAATTTGCAAGTTGAGGCAAAAGAAATGGCACGAGTGGCCAATGCCTCCATCTATAGCCCCAAACTCCTATCTCACTCATATGGTTCATGGCCCATTTAGGTCATTTCCTTGATAATTGCTCATTTTTAGTTTTCTTATGATGAATGCTCCACAACTTAAGTGATTGGAAACTGTATTGATAAGAGGATGGAACTATGAGTGATCCTCTAGTGTAGATGACTCTCGAAATCTTGGTGGTGTTAGGTTCAATTGCTTTGAAAATATTTTTGTACCAAATAATTTTTTTGGGATTATATTAGTGACAAAATGTTGACAAAGTAATGGGTTGATGAAGTTAAACTAAATAAGCCAGTTGCTATAAAGATACAAGGTTTGAAGGTTTGGGATCTGGTCAATACGGGATTATACTAGTGGCAAAGTGTTAGATCTGGAAGTTTATGGGTTAGAGTTACTAGATGGAGAAAACCAGTGTGAAAGCTGGTATTTTGCTCTTTCTATGGCTTAACCAAGATGGATGGAGCTCACAATTGGGAGGCAAGTGTAGGTTTCCAAAAATAGAGAGGGTAAAATAGAGAGGGTAAGTGTAGATTAGGCTAAACCTTAGGGGGGCTTTTAGAGTTTGCCTGAATTAGTAAATTTTCCTATAATTTTATATACTATTTAAATAAAATTCAGGCAAACCCTAAGTGGTTGGAACAACGTGTGACTCAGCTAACATTTTGGGTTTGAATCATAGTGTAATGCTCTTTCTTAGTTTTCATTTGCATTTTTAACCTTTTTCTCTTTTTCTTGTTACGTTTCTTTTCTTATATTTCTTTGGTTTTTCCTTTACTTTTATTTTATTTCTTAGATGGATATTAAAATTGTTAACAAGAAGAATAAATTATAAATAATGGAAAAATGAACCTTCATGGAATAATTGAGTTAATGAGAATGATATATATAGCAATAGTAGTTATTACCAAGGGAACAACTAAAATATAGAGAAAAATAATAAGAATACTCATGGAAACAAGTACAAACAATTATCAATATACAATCTCTTCATTTTGTCAAGGAATATGAGGGTACAATAATGAAACAACTATAATCATCAAGATAATACAGAGAAGATTTAAAAAAAAAAAACAAGTAGAATAGTAGTGGGAAGTTTTTATCAAATAGAATAAGGAACAATTAGATTTATCAATGAGCACGAATATAGGACAATTATAATCGACAAAAGAGTAGAAAATTAATTTAATGAATAAGTAGAATAAGAGTACCTAGCAGTTATTAAATGGAATAAAAATTATATTTATCAAAGAACAAGAAGATACAATAAGGAAACAACTATAACAAGCATATATATATATATATATATATATATATATATATATATATATATATATATATAAAGAGATCAAAAAACAAGTAGAACAGATGTACAATAACAAGAAGACGTATCCTACATGCACACGTAAGATACATATAGAACATTTAAAACAATAAAAAAATTATAAAGGAATAGGAATATATACAAGAATATAATAGGAATAAGTGTCGAGTAAGAACAATAAGAATATGTTGAGAATGGTAACAAGAAGAAAGTAGGAAACAAAAAGCAATTAAATCACAAAAGGAACATGTATATATCACCACAAAACAATATGATTAGTAATAGAACAAGAAGAAATAGAAATGGAACAAATAATATAGAAGTAAGTCATTATATGGTGTATTATCATAATTTATAAAAATTCATGGCGCAGCCTATAATAAGGAGTTGTTGTGCGGCATTATTACAATGTTTCAAAATTGGCGGCACGGAGTCAAGTTTGTTAATAATTAAAAATTCAGGGCGGGCTAGACAAAGAACCAAGTTGCGCGGGTTTTTTGGGTTAAAGACCCGGGTCATGCGTCTAGGGTCTTTATTTTGTAAAATTTATCACTTTCAGCCCTTCATTTTGCCCTACCAGTAACCCCTCCACCCTCTCGCACTCATCAGTCGTCTGCCATGCCGCTTCATTTGCCCCGATGCTTTGTTGCCCCCCTTACGTCGCCTTGCTCTTTCCACCACCGTGACCGTTGTCCGCCTACGTAACCCAGCTCTGATTTCCCTTCCCACTAGCAAAATGAAGGGCTGAAAGTGGTAAATTTTACAAAATAAAGACCCTAGACGCATGACCCAGGTCTTTAACCTGGAAACCCGCACGACCTGGTTCTTTGTCCAGCCTGCCCTAAATTTTGAATTACCCCATTAATCTTAAAACCCAATTTCACTTGCAAAACAGGGCTGACCCATGATTTAACAGTTCATAACAATTAAGGGTAAAATGCATTTATAGTCCCTTAACTTTTATGGTTGACCTAAGGTGGTCCCTTATATCAAAATTTATCCTCATAAAATCCCTCACTCCTATAATTTTTCCTAATTGTAATTCTTCATTCAATTTCAGTATTATCTTTCATGGAGTTTTTAATGTAGCCGAGGCTCACACTTCCATCATGGCTCTTTCTTTAATTACAATGGATAACTATATTGAATGACATTACACAAACACATAATCTTGGTGGCATGAAATGCAAATTAGCCAAACTTAATCTTCCTTCCCTTTGCCCATGTTTGAAATGCTAGCATATCTGACATCCCCAAAAATTTAATTTTCCAAATTGGCATTAAAAATTAAGCAAAACATGGGGTTTTTCAAACTAAAGGCACATTATCTGTCATTTCAATAGATTTCATTGTCTAATTGCCAAAAATTGCACCAAAATCCTAGACCCATTTATATTGATTTGCTACTTGGCCATGGCTGCCACACCAAAAGAGCCTTTGCCGGACTCCTCCATCCTCAACGATCCACCCTTGACAACCCAAAATTGCCTTCTCCAAGCATATGCAACCTAGGAATATTGTTACCTTCTCACTCTAAATATTTTTGGTTTGAAGGGTTAATTAGAAAGTAACTTGTTTTTGAAGTTTTGTTAAGTAAGTTATAGTACTTAATCAGCTATCGGGTGTAAAAGTTGGGTTCAATTGAACTTTTGGAGGGTTTGAGGGACTTGATTACAGAAGCTGAAATTGACGTCTAAGAACTATTTTGTAACTAAAGGGAAATTTGGAAGTAAGACTGCCTGGCATATCTAGCAACTTTTAGATATTAGAGATTTAAGTGTAAACTAGTAAATAGTTTAAGTATCGAATATGGCATTTTTACCCCACTCAGCCTAATACTTGTGTTTCACCTAGGGAAGATGAGGACTCATGTTGCAGCTTTCTGATTCTTGGTAGACTTTGTTCCTAAGTGTCGTTGACCGCCATTTCTGCACTAAAAAAAGTAAGAATCAGAGGAAAGAGCTGTTGGAAACTAGGTTAAGGAACTTAGGCTGTAACAAATATGTATTTGATGCTTGGGCAGGTTGAAAAGTTGATTGGGTGCCATGAAGAATGGCTCAAAATTCGAACCAAAATGCAATGGTTTTTTTTTTTTTTATTTCCCCTAATTTTTTATAATGGTTGTTGGTTTAGTTTAGCATTAAAAATTAAGATCTTGGTATTAGTGGTCATGTTAGCAGATAGATTCTCTTTTTCTTTTTTCTCAGGCTAAAATCCAACAGCAGTCTCCTTACTATATCAATCATCTGAAAGTGACCCCTTACCTTCAAAAGTGTCTCTTAAAACCCCTTACTTTCAAAATGTCTCATATTTTGGTCTATTCCATTAGTTGAGTCATTATTTTGGACAAAATTTTCTTACATGGCACTGACATCCTCTTACATTAAAATTAATGGCTATAATGCAAAAATAAGAAAATTTAGGTTAAAACTAACACAAACTCATAATATTAGGACTTAAAGGATAGATTGGCCAAAACTTCATCTTCTTCACTCCAGGCGATGGAGGAGGCGATTTCTTGCTCAAACCTCAGAGTCACTATCTCTCTCCATATCAACAAAAATTCATTCAAATCCTGAATCGCTTGAAGCAATTTGCCAGATACTTCTATGGGAAGCAAAGGGAAGAGAAATCACATCGGCCGCTGCTGACGCTGCTCGCTCTTTGAAGAGAAGTCCGCATCGGCGAGGCTCTGACCAACGACAGCGGTTGGGGCTTTGCCCTTGCGACAGTGACGCTCTATTGGTGACGAGAGCATAGGACTGAAACAGGAGGGAAGAAGAGCCGAATCAATGCATGGCCGTTGATTTTTCTGGGCAACTTGCTGTCGACGCCACCATCAATGGATCTTACTTTTGATTGGAGAATGATATTTTGATTCCGATTGTAGAAGGGATTTTGATTGGAGAAGCAGGGAAGCCAAACTCTGGTTCGCTTCAGGCAGAAAATTGGGAAGAAGAGCAACTGTTGGCTAATATAAGTCAAGTCCCCAAGATTATTAATTTGTGTCAATTTTAATCTAAAAGTTTGTATTCTTTCAATATAGTCATTAATTGTTATAATATAGGATGCCTTATGACAGTTTGGGTGTCATATAGACATTTTTTGTCAGAAATAATGTCTAAACTGATGGCAGAGACTAAAACAAGATAAGTGAGTTGAGTTATGAGATTTTAATAGTCACTTTTGAGTTAAGGGACCACTTTAGAATGACCCCTAAGGTTAGGGGACCAAATTTAAATTTTACTCTTTTTCCCCACAACTTAAAAAAGGCCAATTTGGCCTTATTCAGGAATTATGGGATGCTAAATAAGGATGAGTTGAGGGATGCTGTGCTACTTGTATTTGCAAACAAGCAAAGTTGTTGTGATTATAGATAAAAGTTCTCTTGCGTAAGACGTTAATGGTTGATTTTAATATGTATGATCAAGTGTAGAATTCCCTTTAAGAAAAACTAATAATTATGGGTTTCAATTGAAGTTTAAAGGTAAAAATATCAAATTTGTCACTAGAGTTTTAGGTTGAAAGCAGATATACCATTATAGTTTTTTTTTTTGGCCCAATTTCCAACTAATATTTTAAAATGAGCTAGATATGCAACTGAAGTTTTAAATTAATAGTGGATATGTCACTCTTATGAAAAACGTTAAAAAGCCAATGAAAAAGATTAAAAATAACAAGTTTTGAAATTTTATGATGATAATGTAAATTTTAACAAACTTCAAATACTTTTTGTAATTAAAGTCTCTCTCTCTCTCTCTCTCTCTCTCAAGAATGCCAACGAGGAAATTAGATAGAGAGATAGAAAGAGGGCGGCAATAGGATTAGGGCGCCGGTAATGGAAACAGCAGCAGTGCTGAAGCGCTGATGGCAGAGATTAAACCCTCTTTTAGTAAAATTTTCAAAAGTCCTGCTTTTTTTAAAAGATGCATAATAATCCCAAAATTTCAAAACCTACTATTTTTATCATTTTCTGTTATTTTTCTAACTAGCAATGGTATATTTGGCCCATTTTAAAAATTAGTGAGAGCTTGTGTAAAAAAAAATATATAGTAACTTATCCACCCCTACCCAAACACATTAATGAGAAATTTGATATTTTTACCAAGTTTAAATGTGTATGGGGAAGAAGGTGAAGTTTAGGTAGTTTATCTTTCAAGTCTGTATTTCTATTATTTTTTACCTCAAATTTGATATTCATACAGTAAGATCATCTATTTCATCCATTGTAATTAAAAAAAATCAATGGTGGCAATATAGCTCCTAGTAGGGTCTTTCATATTATCATACCAACAATTCTATCTAAATATCATTGAAGTTGATGGAATAATTATGGTTAAAACAAAATATAGGAGTAAAGAATTTTATAATGACAAAATTAATTTGAGGTAAGAGATCGACATCCTTAAAGCTAGCGTGAAGTGTAGGTCCATAAATAGATTTTATCCTAGTAAGTACTAGTAACTAATATGGTACTGTTTTATTGTCAAAAGTTTCGCAGTATATGTGTCTATTTCTCGCATTAAAAGATAAAGATTTTCTGTTACCCACACCAAAAGATAAGGCTTTCTTTTCGAAGTGGAAAAGTTTGGGCTATAGATTTTACTCAGTGGACTGTCTTCACTTCAGCACTAATCAAATTATCTTTCGAAATATTTATACAGTTTTCCTCTCTCCTATAAATTTTACATGGATTGGTTGCAGTAGCAGCAAATTTGCAATCAACCATGCCCTTGCTATTTTACACTTTAGGTCACTTTTCAATTACCATCTTTTATAATTTTTCCAATTACGATGAATTTACAACTGAATTGACGGTTGCTAAAATCACCCTTTCTGATAGTGCTGCTTGAGGCTGGGATTAGAAATAAATATTCGTTGGATTGAGCAAAAAAAAAATAAAAAATAAGGCATTAATCTAGCTGGTGGTTTTTGGAGTTATAAATGACATCTTATATGTGAGAAAAGAAAAGTGCAAATGGGTTACGGAAAACAATATTCCTCTTGATCTTGCCTCCTTGATATGTGACAAATGTTGGTCTTTTATCTTGCTTTTGGTTCTGACGCCTGTCAAGTTTCTGATCCTAAGGGTATATAGGCCCCTTTCTCAGTGACACTTCGTTTCAAAGGCTCTTTCAATCTAGTCTGGGATTCCTTTCAATTCTCTTTTTTTACCGATTAAGATAAGACCTATTGATTCAAACTACTCATTGCCGAGGGATAGAGTTCTTTCTATTAAGCCAATCAAATTCCTTTTTTTTTATGTTTTGTATTACCATTTACAGCCAATTCCTTTTCCTTTACAGGCCATTGAGCTGCAAAATTGATAAGATCAGGTCGGGTCAAGGTCATCCCACGGGACATGAGTGACCCAATTCGTCTCTTTTGAAACAAATCCTTATGTTTTATTTATTTACAGTTGTGCCACCTTGATACGAGGCGTAAATTCATGCAAAACAGAGGGCTAGCCTTTTTCTGATCAGCAATGAAATAATTTTGTTAATGGAGAAAAAAATCCAGCAAGTGGCTGGAAGAGAAGCAAGCCTGACATTACATCATCCTACCATTCTCAACACCTAATAGCACTCAAACTGAAAAGAGAGGGAAGTTTCACCTGCAATTCGTGAAATGAGCCGATCCAGCGCTTTAATTTATATATTTTAATGGGGGATTAATGTTAGTCAAGTTGACTATTTAAATTATTACAACGGTTCTGTATACGAGATCATACTGTCTACGTCTACCGACACCTAACCCACCATTTGGCAGCTTAATAGAAGATCCAACTACAAACAAGGATTCGAGTATGACAAGTCATTCGCATGAGATGATGAGTAGGTCTAATATACATCATACTTTGTATGTGTGTGTTTGTATACACACTCTAATGCTATCATTTATAATATAAAATAAGTATAAGTTCATCAAATTTTATGTATTTTTAAAATTGGAGATATATATTAATTAGATACAAAATATGTATAAATTTAATATATAAAAAAGGTGAAAAATATGTATAAATAGTATTTAAGATATGTAAAAATTAGATCACAGGTATGCTACTGACATATTCTGTAGTATGTACGGGACTCAACCTACTAGAGAAAAATAAGTATGAATGTGTTAAATCCCGTTTCTCACAAAAAATTAGAGATACATTCAAATTGGATGATATATATATTTAAAGTTAATATGTAAAGCAAGTGATGAATATTTACAAAATATATAATACATGTATACAAATAAGCACTGTTAGTGGCTAATCTGCCAAATAGAGAAAGTCTAGAGAGTCAATCAAACAATGCAAAAGATTAGGGGCACTAATGTTAATTTGAAATAAAGAATGTTTGATACACGTCTATGTGAGGCCTATATTCCATTACCATTACCGAGCTCTCAATCCGTAAAAAAAAAAATAAAAATCTCCGTTTTCATGCACGTGTGTGATATATGCGATGTGTCTAATGACATAATAATATATTGATAGAGTTACTTACAAAAATAAAATAAAATGATGGTCAAATCAGATCTAAAAATGAGAAGAGATTTAATTACAGTGATAGAAGAGTCATTAGATGTCATGTCGTCTGGAATTTTGTTGATAATAATATCATATTGAACAAACTATTTAGATTTGGCTAGATAAAATCAACTCATTAAGATCATATTCGTAGATTCTTAATTACATAATCTATAACTTTTCATGTACACTTTTTATTTTCATTTTTAACAATTTAAATTTGGCAGAAAAGAATAACTATATCACTCATGTTACGTCAAAGGGATAAATGACCCTTGTAATGTATTGTTTTAGAACAAATATACCATTGATATTTTTTTTCGGAGCAATTAATTAAGCCACTGTCGTTAAAAGGGTATGCGAAAAGTTGATATCCCATCCACGAATCATCGCTGGAGAATGAGTTTCGACTGTACATGTGAAGCGAGAACCATATCATTTCTTATTATAAGTATTGACTAAGAACATCATATTAATGCTTAAATCATTTTCAGATATCGAGGTTCATTTTAGTTAGACTTTAATTCCCCTGTTCAATTCAAGACCAAATAAACAAAATTAGAACGAAAAGTTACACGTTTGAAGGTCATTCTACATCAAAGGAAAACTTTTCCTTATAATTAATACCTTTCAAAGGGTAATTTGCTCCTATGTGTATGTTAATGATGTTATTTGTCTATTTTGAAAATATCAGTAACATTTTGCCTAAAAATTAATACAATAATAAGTAATTTTTCACCTTAGCCTAAGATAAGTGGTATATTTGTGCATTCTCTTTTTATATTTCTAAAAAGTTTCAAATTATTAAAAATTTCCCATAAGTTAACATTTTTTATGTGACCTTCAAGATTAAAATGTTGGATTTGTAGCAACAGCTTAGAAGTCGCAACTAATCAATTTTTCTATGATGATTGGACACCTTATATGATTTAAGAGGGATGATAAGATTATGAGTAGTATATTAGTCATTTTATACTAATTTCAATTGGTATGATATTTTTTTTATAGTTAATAGACATTTTAAATTATTAAGTTTTTCTCTTTGTAAATGAAAAACTATATTGTTTAAATGTCAATTAACTGTAAAAAAAAGTACTATATAAATTGAAAATTACTTAAAGTAAGTAGTTCATTAGTCCTTCCTCCAATGCCTCCCGTTCATTCTTCTTCATTTCATCATCTTTGTTGTGTTGTTTCATTTTCGTTTGTAGGTCCCAAGCCCTTCTTAGAAAACTCTACCCCTTCTTCTTAACTAAAAGAAGAAGAAGAAGAAGAAGAAGAAGAAGAAGAAGAAGAAGCATGCTGTTTTGATTGAATGAACATTGTAAGAATCTTTCTAGTTGACACCCCACTCATAATGCCACCTATGTTTTTTCTTTTGAAACAAAGTATAATTTCAGCTAAACCTCAAGGAAAGATAATTTCAAAATTTTACATTAGTGAGAAAGGAAGAAAAAAATCCAAAATTTTCAAAATATAATTTAAATTTTATCTAAGCAACAAAAAATAAATATAGACTAATTTACCTAAAATAAAAATCACCACATGTACAAAATTAGGTGTCAACAGAATTTAATGAGAGAATAGATTTATATTTAATATGTTAAACTAATTAATACTTACTTCTAAAACAGGCATTTTTACTGTTCATCTACAATAATGTTTATCTATAATAAAATTTATTGTTCATAAATAGCAAAACAGTAACTCAACTAAAAATCCCTCTTTTGTTCCCTAAACATTTCATGTCTGCCTTAATGTTGCCCCAATTTCACCTACCATCATGAGCTAGAGTGAAGATCATTTGTTCATGGTGGTAGGATTGGTAGATCATAAAGTGTAGCGACTAATACTAGTTGCAACCAGCATTATAGGGACTGAAAGTGCATATGTTCAATATTTTTTTCCCTCATTAAGGAATTGTGAAATTCCTCATTTGGTCTCTGAATACAACATTTTTGCCATAATGGTCCTAAACTTTTGAGATTTGTCACTAACTTCTAGAAAGAAAAGATGAAATTTGGATGGTTTGTTTAAATTTAAAATGATAGGGTCTTAAATGAAAATGAGAGAGATGTCATTATTAACATTAAATATCCAAAGCATTTTCTTTTACATGGTTTAATTCAGAGTTTTAATTAGATAAGTCTAATTTTTAATTAATTGAAACAGATACACAATTTGCAATAATTCATGAGTGCATGAGTTTGATTCAAAGTTTTGATTAATTGAAATATGTGCATAATTTGCATTATGCATGAGTGCATATCACTATTTCACTAGTAAGTAAAAATCTGAGAAAAACTTATGCATGTACATTATGCAATATTATCCTACATTATAAATACAAAAAACTTTTTCTTTCTTCAGATGGTTTTATTTGAATTGATTACTAGAATTATTTTAATTGCTTTTTGTTTGTTGTCATTAATGTTTTTTTAACAATATATAAACACATCTTTAGTTAATTATTCTATGTGTTTATAGTTATATATACTTGTATTTATTTACTGTCAAGATAAGTTTTATCATTTATTGTTGTTTCATCAATGGTTTACATTGATTATGTGACAACTAATGTTACTATAGAATGTACCCCGTGCAATGCGTGGATTTCCACATATATTGTAAAGTACTGTGAGAGCAAAAAATTTTAAGTATTGTGAGAATAGAAAATTTTAACATAGAATAATTATATTAGTTAATTACCTGTGCTTGCACTCAAACAAATGATGCTCCTCCAAATCGTTGTATTACTGATTCATAAGAATGAGAATGAGATTCTTATGAGTTAACGGTGGGAGTATCAGACTATTAATATAAGATCAATTGATTTGAATATATAAGTTGAAGTAATTAGAGATAAATATGTTGGATAATGTGTTATATGACATTCTTAGGTCCCAAATTTTGTGCTATCAAACTGCTTAAAATAATACTCTATTTGATACCTATGAAATAATATCAAACACTTGAAGAATTGAACTAAACATTTTATGGAATACTATGACATTTAATATTATTTCATGAATCCCTAATTTTATTTTACATAAATCTAGTTTTATTTCAAAAATATATAGTTTTACAAAATGTAGGGTACATTTTTTTTTTGTACAAAGAAACAACTTTATAAGAAGGTTGGACAGATCCTATAGTATATGTATTAAAGACTGCTTGATTTTTGGGACCCAAAAAAGCACTCGAACAAGTATTGTGGTTCCACCATATGGAGAAATAGGAGATGTAGAATTCAAACCATCGACCTTACTAACATTTCAGATGTCCGTTTTGTCATTGTGTTAGGGGAGGTGGCCGGGGACTTATAGGAATACATAGAGACGGTGGACATTGTATTCTCTCATGAGTTCCTACAATTTTTTTTTTTCTTTTTTGTACTTAAGATCATCTATGCAGGTATGGAGGGAAGCAAGTATAATTGTAATAATGGAGAAGGGGAATGTTTGCTTTTGAAAGAGACTGAAAGCTGCATAATTGACATTTCTAAGAGGAATTAATTAAGCAGGGTTCAAATCTCAGACCTTCACTTGGTATCGCCTAAATCTTCACTTGAGCTAGGCGATTGGAACTACAAAACTTAAACTACACGGACAACCATGTAAGTAATTGTAAATTTCTGCTTATACAATATTTTGGCATTAATCCCACAACACAAAATCATCATTGAACAACTTCTTTAGCCTCTGTGATATCCTAACAGCTCCATAACCCGGTGCAGAATCGCCAACCTATGAAAATTCATAAAGAAAAATGAAAATGAATTCACACATATAGAAAACAAGAAATATTAATTTTCAAAAATATAAAAAAAAACCTTTTTTCAATAATAACAATAACAATAACAATAGTAACAATAATAATAAGGGCTCTGCACGCAAACTTTCCTTATTTCAATTGGCTGAAATATATCATATGCTATTTCTTTTAAATAAGGATAAAATCATTATAAAAAAAAAGCAATTTTTTTTTCGTTCTAAGATACTAATATTTAGCATGAGTTTTGACACCCATAGTATTCAATTTCCCTTAAACAAGATTATTATAAAATATTACCTTGGAGTGTATGGTGTGGAAGACATTTTCCTCAATAGCAGAAAAACTGGCATTCACAATCTCAGCTCCTTCCTCTTGAAGAACCTGAATAGCCTGACAGAAAATTGAAAGGCTATCCATTGACCCACCAGTAACCAAAACAACTTCAAGAACCGAACCCATCTCATGAATCTCCACTTGCGGACGCTTCAGCCCTGTCTCATTGCTCTCCATACCCATCAGCCTCTCCTTTTTCTGCCTCATTTCCTCCAACTTTATCTGCAACCTCTTTATGTACTTCGCCGCCTCATCTAGCTGATCCGGCAACGACACCATCTCCTGCAATTCAATCAAACCTGTAAGCGCGTATATGTGTGTTTGTGCGTGTATATATATATAGAGAGAGAGAGAGAGAGAGAAAACGAACCCTAGAACTCTGACGGGGGACTAGGGAGTTTAGCTTAGAGTACAATTCTTTCATTTGGTTTCTTCGATTCCTTTCGATGATCTTCCGTTCGGTTTTTGAGGAGGAAGTGGGAGTACTATGGGTGTTCTCCATTAAAATGTAACAGATCTATAATGTGGTGGCTCCAGCGAGACTGGGAAAGTATGTGTTAGTGTTCTGTCTTCTGTGGTTCTTGGCCTTTGGAGGGGACCCAAATCCGAATAAAAGGAAGCTGAGGCTTTGAAAAGGACACATATGTACATCATGAGATGCTGCACAGTAGCCAAATTACTATGGCCCTACATCGACATGGACTTCCATTGACCGCTGTTTTTGGTCATCTTAGAAATTATGGTATGGAAGCATAAAAAAATTATCTTCGAATTGCGGCTACGTACTGCATAGGTACTCTTTATTCAAATGTTCAAATTTCCTGGAACATGCAGCGAGTTCAATTTCCTGGAACATGCGGGTCTATGTTTGGAATTTCATCGAGAAATTGGGGCCCAAATCGTTGGACGGCACAGCTTGGGACTCATATAGTCTCACATCGCAAAGGTTGGAAATTCTGGAGACTTGAAGTGAGGATTAACCATGGCCTGTCTCAATCGTTAGATCGGGAAAGTTCGGAACAAACATGGAAAAGAGGAATAATTTAAGCGGGTCTAAACATGGCACAAAAATATCAACAAAAAATAAAAAAGCACGATGCCTAAGAAGTTAAAAAAAATGATTTCTTTTATATTACATATAATTAAGATTTTAAATCTCATATTAGATATCGTACTCTCAGTGGTACAATATAGTACCAATACTGTGCTACAGTATCTTTGATCTACCAATCATATATTATACATATACATATCAACATATAAAACATAACTGCTCTTGGAAGTATGGATTTAAAGTGCATATGACATGTATCTAAATTTTGTAAATAAAAATATATATTTATAAAATAAAAATATAACTTTAAGGGTTATAAAAGAAATAAAAATATAAAATTATTTTAAATATAAAAAAAATTTAAACATGCATTCACTTAAACATAATAATAATATATTTTACCTAAATATATCAAAAACTAAAGACAAAATTTAAAAAAGGTATATTTTCCCAGTTCCAAAACGGTATAGTACAACACAAGATAGCTGGGTTGTTCAATACCAGCCAAAACAATTTAATACGAAAGATTGAACGAGACACACTTTTCTCATACCATTTTTCAATGGGTATGGTCAATATGAGATAGTACTGGCCAACATCGTATGGGATTTAAAACCATGACATGATCATTATGCAAGAATATAGGTAAGGGGAAGTGTCGACTTGTTTGGGGCTTACAGGGTTACCGAACCAACGTAAATGGCAATATGTGAGGAAAGTGGGTGTAGAGGCCCTCTAAGTACTTCTCCTAAATTTGGATGCCAAGGTAGGTGGTAAAATCTAAATATGGTCCCCTAACTTTGAGGGTCATCTTAAAGTGATTCCTTACCTTTAAAAGTGCCTATTAAAATCCCTTACCACCTTTAGCTTGTCCTATTTTGGTTCATTCTATCAATTAAGTCATTATCTTTGATGAAAAATGCCTATGTGGTACATACTTTGCCACATGGCTTCCTATGTCATAACAATAAGTGGCTAGAGTGGAAGAACAATAAAAATCAGACTAAAATTGACAAAACACGTAATCCTAAGGACTTGAAGTGATATTAGCCTTTAATCTTTATCTTCCCAAAATCTTCTCTAATTCAAACAGGGAACGCCACCGCCCACCTTCGGCCTACCCGTTGCCTCCAGCCGACACAGCTCGCTGTGAACTTCAATTGGCAGCCCTTGTTGCGAATCAAAAAGACTAGGGAACGAAGATCGGTCGGATTCGAGGGCGGAGGTGGAAGGACGATTGCAATCCAACTTTGGCCCTTCTTTGCAACGGCGATCCAGCTTCGGTGATCTACCTTAGATTTTGGGATTCAATCTGCCATAGGTTGTTGGGGTAAAAAGGAGAAAGAAGGTCAAAAGGGATTCAGGTACACGATTATTCCTCTGGTTTGATGTCGATAAGATCAGGGTTGACTTGTGCCTGTCTGATTCGTTTTATTTCCAAGTTGGGTTCATCAACAAAAAGCTCCAGGGTGATGAATTTTCCAATGCTGATGGGGACCTGCTCCAGGGTGATGAATTTTCTGAGGCCGATGCTGCCACGAAAGATGGCCATGGATGACAAACGAAGAATTGGGCGATCTTGGGAGATGAAATTTCAAAGGAATTGAACATGGATGGAGGGGTCAGCCATGGTCATTGGTTGTTTTTAGTTGATTCTTATTGTGAACGTAATTTAAAAATTGAGATTTGAGAGATTGTGATCCAACCCAGAAAATGCTGCTACGTCTGTAGCAGAGATGATTTTGGGGGAAGAAGATGATTTTGGGTCAATCTACATTTTAAGTCATAAGATTGTGTATTTGTGTCAGTTTTACCCTAAAGTTTCTTACTATATTAGTATAGTCATTTACTTGTTATTAAAGAAGAGGGGCACGTGGCATTTTGGATTGCCAGATCATCCCAAAACACATCACATCTTCATTTTTTGTCCAAGATAATAAAGAAATTGATGCTAGGGACTTAGGTGGGATGCAGTTTATAAGTTATGGGACCTTAATAAGTACTTTGAGAGTTAAGCGACCACAATAGGATAAACGTAAAAGCTAAGGGACTATGGATGGATTTTACCCCCAAGGTAAGTAAATCCTGAGTAATATTCTTAAATAAGTATATTATTGAATAAGTCAAATAACTAAAGTAAATTTCATAAGGGCTCATAAGTGTTAATTAGCATCTAAGAGTTATGAAGGGTAAAATTATAATTTTAAACCAATTCAATTGCATGATAGTAAGTTTGGTGAATTATAGTTATGTAAATGAAAATGGCTAGATTCATTAAGACTATAAGTGTTGTGACTCATTAGAACTAATAAGTGTCAAGGAAGGGCTTATCTACACCAAATAAGAAAGTTAAGGGCCTAAGTGTTTGAATGGCTTTAAGTTTGTGGTTTTGCTTAAGGCTAAGAAGATAGCTTAACTTTTTTTCATTAAGGGTTTAATGGGATGATTTGTACAAGAAAAAAAGTTAAGCTATGTAATTAAATGGCTAAGTAAGATTAAAGACAAAGGAGTTAGGATATTTTAGTGAATAAGGAATGAAGGTTGGAACTAATTCATTTTCTTCATGAATAGAAAAGGGAGGTTGGAACTATGCATCTTTTTCATGAATAGGGAAGAAAGGTTAGAATTATTCATCTTCTTCCTCATAAAGCCAAACTCGTAACTCCCTTTAGCCCATCACTATCCCATTTTAATATGCCAAATTAACTTAGGTTTTACATGAAATTAAAGCCCCCAAAGCTAATACAACAAGGCCCTAGCAAGTTCTTGAAGGATTTGGTGCATTTGGAAGTATTCTTGGAGGGTTCTATTGGTTTGAGAAAAAGAATCCTAAGGTAAGTCATTTCCTAAGTTTTGAGTTGGTTCTAAAGATGTAAATGAGTTCAAAATGATCTTGATAAGCTAAATATGGTGCCTAATTTAAAAAGTGGTGGCCTGCGGCGGCTTCATCATGTGTCATTGTATGGGTAGGGAAGACTTCTGATGAGGGAGAGCACTTTTGGAGGAGATTCCCCAGTAGAATGTACCTGAAATACTCCAGAAAACAGAGGTCAGGAGGTCCCCGGTGTGGATTCCCGGGGAGGAGCCTCCGACGCCCAAGTCAGTATTTTCAGATAATCAGATTACGTGCTCTTTTGTGAATTCAAAGAGAACTCTTTTTCTTCTATCCCTTGCCCTTACCCCGCTAGGACGCTTCCTGGGTATTTTATAAAGGAGGCGTATAGAAGACGTTTTCCTCTTGTGGTCGCTCTAGATCACGACACGTGTCCGGTGGGATGTGATCCCTGCTTTTCCGCAAGCGAAGGGATGTTTATCTCAGCAAAGGTCGCTTGGCTGACAGCCTAGGCATTCCGAGAGTGTCATATCGAGACATCCCTCTGATTGTGTGCTCTAGTGATAGCGTGTCAGAATGTACTTGGGGAACGACTTTTATGGGGAGGTGTCAGAGGCTCCTTAAATGCTTTGTTCGTACTTTCCGAGGTTACTCTGACGCCTCGGGTAATGTATTCCCCGAGGATGGGTCCTCTGAGGGATACCCTCATTTCCGAAGGGGCTCTGATCTCTCTACCGAGGTTGGTCTTACCATTTCCCAAGGAAGCGAATTCCCTACATTAGGCCAGGGGGATCGTTCATCCTTCCGACCTCGGCTGGCAGTTTACCTTTGGCGAAGTCGGTACTCCATCAGACCTGGGAGCTTAGCCAGTGATGGGCACCTCGGCTATCAAAAAGAACCAAGCTTGGAAGCTATTAGAGCTAGTTGGAGCTTAAGGTGAATAATATGCTTGATTTGGGAAATTTTCCATTTGTGTTCAGGGATTTGAGCTAAAGTTAACTACATTATTAAGTTTTTTGGCACTTGGAGCAAGCTAGATTGACCCAAAGTTGATTGGAATTGGTTTACGAAAGGTTTAGAACCAAGTTACATGAGTTTGGGGGAATCGGTACTTTCCAGGTGGTGCAAACGCACAATGAGATGATGCATTTGCATCGTAGCCTCCCCTATCTGTGCAAATGCACCACTAGATGATGTGTTAGAAGCGGATCTAGGATTATTGTAAAGGGGTCTCTATACACATATAACTAATAAACCCCAACATTAAATAATGAATTTTATAAAATTGTATATACTATAATGTAATGATGATAAAATATTTTTTAGAAATTTTTTTGAAACATTCTCCAATTTAATGTTTTTTTATCATTAGTCGAATAACTAGAAACATATATAAACTATGGAGAAGATGAGAATATAAGAAACAAAAGTCTCATTTTAGGCCTTATATATATCTTCCAGTTAGCTTATTAACTTTATCTTGTGTTTGATTAGCTTTACAAATTTTCTTATGTTTGAAGTAGAAAAAAAAAAGTGGCACAAAAAGTTTGAGCCCTAAATAAAAAAATGTATGAAAGTTAAAGGGCCAAGATAGAACTTTTTCCATTATTCTAATGGCCAATAGAGAGAAAAAATTGACACATTTTCTATCTTTCTTAAGATAATAAGAGCATATTATTTTTTTCAATAGATATCATAAAAATTATGGGGGTTCATTAAAAAATTTAAAGGGATTTAATTGTTTAACCATATACCTTTCATTAACAAATTCCTAAAAATTGTAGGGTCCATGGACCCTCCTATGTTGTAAACGAATCCATCTCTATGGTGCATACGCACCAATTCCAGAAGGAGGCCAAAACTTTTGATGCGTATGCATCAAGGGGCTGGTGTGTTCACATCGTTCATGCCCCTAAAGGTTAAGTGTTCCTAAGCTTCTAAACCATTTTGTAAGGCTAAGGTCCTAACAAGGGTCATAAGCACTCCTAAGACTAAATTATGCATCAATAAGGGGTAATAAGTAGGTGGCTAAGAGGGTAAAGCACTAATGGATAAGTTTGGTACCTTAAGACATAAGTAAGGTACTAAGGAAGGACCAAGTATAGCATGATTTCTCCAATGGCCAAGGGAAGCTTCAGCATTGAGGAGGAACCTAAAAAGGGTTCAGGACCCCAATGCCCAAGGGTAGAGGTCAAGAACCTCTGGGCATTATGGCATTGCCCAAGAGACCCAAACCAAGTCGACGGGCTTGGTAAATGATCCACTAAGTTAACCGAGTCAAGTTTAGAAGAACTTGGTAAAGTGTGGCCACTAAGTTCATTACCCTACACAATAAGAAAGATGAAGAGATGGGTAAAAGGTGATTAAGTGATGACTTACTCTAAGTAGCCCATTAGACACCGATAAAGTTTGAGTAGTAACGGCTTACTCTAAGGCATTCGTAAGAGGACTACATGGGGTTTGGTTAAGTTTTAGTATCGAATACGTGAGCTAGTATCTAAGTACCCTGGCCGTATGAGCTCACAGCAATTATGAATACCTTTAGCTGTGAATAACTCCTAAGTGCATGAGCATATGCATTACTCATCCATCCATCCATCCATTCATTACTTGCATTGTTTGATATTATTATTATGTTGTCTATTTGGTGTGTTGTTTGTGTTGTATGTTTGTTTGTGGTATATGTGCATGGCTTAGCATGCTTGCATATGTTTTCCCTTGTAGGTGCCCAAATCCTTTACTAATTTCTTTAAAGTATTCATCCCTTAAGTGTTGTGCAAGTATTAAGTGGATTAGTCGGACTTAACAGTTAGTAAGGGGTGACTGTTAAGGCTAAGATATATTTGTTTGGATGTATTGTCTAAGTATGGAACTTTATGTTTCTTGATTGCTTATAATATAAGTTTGTACTGACCAAAATGTTTGCCTTTTTGTTTGAGGGAAAATGAGCACAAGAAAAATGTGGCTTATCACTTGAAGCTAGCTTGCTTGGGTGAAGAACTAAGGGTGAATCTTAGAAGATATATGATGACTCTTGTTTATGTTTGATATTTTTATACTAATTTTTGTCTCTACTAGTGTTCATTAATATGTATAACACTAACGTTACATTTGGATACATATAAGATTAAGATGTATGCACACAGTTATTACTTGAAGTTAAAGCAACTAAAGTTTTTACATCTTGGCTTATTTTAATTTGTGTTTTTTTTAACTATCATGGCACTAATTTCAATTTTTATTTATTTATTATAATTGCATAGCCAGGAAGACTGCTTTCTTCTATATATGGTAGGCTAAGTAACTAGTTACACGTACAAGTTTTAAGGTACTTCACGAGTAATAACTAGTCAATTGTAACCTAAGTGAGATCATAATTTCCTAAGAGCCTACCACTAGTAGTAAAATTAGGGCAGGTTAAAGGTCTTAGTAGAGGCAATAAATGACTAAGATCCAAGTGTGTCCTTGTGCTAAGTTTGGTTAGTACTACTTACAATTACATCTGGAACAGGTTACAAGAGCTTGGGTAATAACCATTTAAGTTGGAGTCCATATAACGCAAAGAAAAACTAGGGAGGATGACATTTACAAAATGGGTCACCTATTTAGCGCATAAAAGGGAAGTAAGTAGTGGACTATGGGTAAGAATATGCTAGAGGTCAATATTTGAACAAGGTTAAGTTCAAAAGTGCCTTATCCACTGGGGAAACACTGTCTATACTTAAAGTGTAACCAAGAAGTTTTGCTCGGACTAGTAAATGGTCAAGGGGCTGACAACAAAAGAGAGGTACCTTTAAGTTTACAGCATGGTGGTAAGTTTTTGTTGTTGAATTGCCATGTCTGTGGTTGTGACTAGCTTGCCTAGAAAATTAAGATTGTGAACAATGTGTGGGTATGTGAACCTATAAGAGCTCTAAGAGTAAGTTTTAGACAAACCTATACATTGGTAAGAGGTTTTACCTAAGAGCTTAGAAGTAGTAAGTATGGTGTGGTTTGTGGTTGTGGTTTTGATTTAATGGTAATGTGATACTTAAGAAGTGGATCAGATAAGGTCATAAAGGTTGACTTAACTATGCAAGCCATAAGTAAGCATTGGAAGCATTCTGAGGGTAAGGATGACTTGCAAGGGAAAGTTGGTAAGTCATGCCATGAGTTGAGTTTTAAGTTAATCGACCATGTTTCTATGGTGTAAGAAGTGCTTTATGCACTATAGAAGCTGTTTAAGGAAGGACAACTCTAAGATGATTCATGACCAGTGTTGCCCACAGTTGGAGTTACCAAGTGAAGAGAGATTGAGTTCTCCAAGTAGGTGAAGTTAGGGGTTAAAGAGGTTGTAAAGCTAAGAATTACTTTAAGGGTTCATAGAGCTACAAGTAAAGGAAATGAGGATGGTACCCTAAGGACTCACAGTAACTGAGATAAGTTGTTTAAGTGAAAGGTTAAGAACCATAACATACACGCCTCAAAATCGTAAAGTGGTCTTTACAATTGTGGTTCTCAAGGAAGGGAGTCAATTAATTATGACAAGTCGGTCAAGGTTTAAGTGCCAACCCTAACCATAAAGACCAAAAGGTAGTATCCATACCTTTAAGAAAGCACAACATGATGTGGGGAGTGTAAGGAGGAATAGTGAGGGCACCGAGAACAGTGAGGCTTTAAGGATAACCTAAGCGGACTTAAAAAAAAAAAAGATTAGGGTGTCCTAAGAGGTTTCAAAACTAAGACCTATTTATTGATTAAGTGCTAGGAAGAACTCCAAGTAAGGAAGAAATAAGCCAAGCTGTTTATTAGGGTCAATGTTGACTCGGGCCTACTCATGAAGATTAGAAGTGAATTGAATGGTGTTCTTGAATATTTAGGAGTTCAAGGATGTTAGATAATGAGCTAATAGTAGGCCTGAAAGAGTCTAGTAAGCCATGAGCTAAAAGGCTTAAGGTTATATACCTAAGTTAACTTTAAAGGTTAATAAGAAAGTGGATTTACAAGGTTTGAAGTATACCCCATTGTTGAAGGGTCTTAGGTAGATTAAAGAGAAGCAGTAAAGAAATGCATGGCTTAAATTGCCAAGTTAGGGTCTTGAATAACCTAAGTGGCTAAAAAAGGAGCTAAGTGTAACTCGAGGCAAAGTCTTCAATCATAGGATTCAAGGCAACTAAGGTTGAGGTTCTTTGGAACTTAAGAGGGCTTACTAAGCCAAAAGAGCATATGGGACTCTTTGTTTTCTTAAAGGGTGATAAAGTACCTAAATGGTCTAAGGGTCTTAGTATGGGCCAAGTAATGAGTATGAAAGACTGTTGGACAAGAAGATAGCCAAGGAAGGTATTAAAACCTTGAGTAAAAGTTATTGGATTTGGGGTAATGATAGCTACCTAATGAGTCCCGGGAGTTTAAGTTGTTGAGTTTTAGCCTTGAATCACAAAATGTCCATGAGAGTGAGTTATAATAAGGACTCTAAAAATTTTTGTGGCCAAAGAGACTTTAGTTCCTAAGTGAGGTATGAAACCAAAAAGGTGCCAAGTGAGTCTTCCTTGGGCACAAAGGGGGCTGTAGGCCTTGGACAAGCCTAAGGGTGCATACACTGTGGGCTATGGGTGTGTAAATCACATTAAGTAGTCATACTGATTAGTGTATAAGGATGGGCTTGATAGAGAACATGACCTAAGGAAGTGTCCAAGTATCTGGAAAAAAGGTATACGTACCAAAGTGGTCTCAAAGAAGGCACAAGAGTTGTATGTCTCAGTCGGGCATAAGTGTGATTTAGGAGCACTTATGTGCAGCACTCGGATTAAGTTAAGCCCATGGGTTGAAAGTGTTAAGGATTTATCCTAGAGGAAGCTAAGAAAGCTTAGGAGCCTTCAAAAACTGAGTGCTAAGTAGGAACCATGTGAATCTAAGGTTCTTAAGAGAGGCCAAAGGGTGTAGCACAAGTTGGGGGACATAAGTATGCCCAAGTGTGGGAGCTAAGAGGGACCATGAAAGGCTGGATGCCAAAGGTGTTAAGGGCTTCCTAAGAAGAGTTAAGTAGGGCCATAGAATCTAAGAGAACTCAATGCCAAGTATATACCCAAGTTGGCCGACTGTTCAAAGTAAGGCCTAAAAGGGATGAAATAATGTCATGTTAAACAATGTGGGGTATTTAGAGCACCTAAGTAAAAATCGACTAAGGGTGCCAAGGGTGGGTTTAAAGTAATTTGAAAAAACCTAAAAAAGGTTTGTAATGGCCAAGAATGCCTCACTACTAAAAGAGGCCTAATTGGTTAAGGAATGACTCCTAAGTAATAAAGAGTAAAGGAACATGCTAAGAGTGCCTTAAGAATAAAGGGCCAAGGAATGGCTAAGTAGCTAACAAATACTTGATGACCCTTAACATATTAAATGATTACCTAGAGAAATCAGGGATTAAAAATTGGGTGGTGTGTGGTACACCCAAAAGATAAGTAGTTTATGTCGACTAAGGTGCCTATACTAAGGGCATCAAGCTTGCAGATGCCTTAAGTGGATAAGAAGCCCTAAAGTAGTTAGTGTGAAAGTTACCTAAGAAAGCTAAAAGTAAGTTGCGATAAATGATTACTGTACTTAGGACACAAAAGGGCACTAGGTGTGAGTTAAGTGCCTAAGTTACGTGTGAGTGTTGCCAAAGCTAAATTGTGCCAAGAACACTAAGTGGTGGTGACTAAGAAACAACTAAGTGAGGCTTAAAGGCCTAAACGTGGTGTAAGAATTGTACTATATCCCAACAAGAGTAAAAAAAAAAAGTATGAGACTAAGTACTCCCAAAAGTAATCAGTGAGAGTAATGGCCTAAAAAGAGCAAGTTAGCTATAATTTACAAAGGCTTAAGTCAAAATTTAGGATTATGGGGATGTTGTTTGGTAGACAAGGCAAAGTGCTCACCCTGTAAGTAATGTCTTAAATGAGAGCTCTCCTCAGAATTACTTTAGGAGGTTTTTTTAATGGTAAGTTAGGAAGCTAAGAATATAAAGCAGGTTGGTGGTTAAGGGCTATAGGTAATCATAGTAAGGTTAAGACCATGAGTGAGAATCAAGCAGGATGTGAGAGAGCTAGCATCCAAGTATTATGCTTGGAAGAGAAAAAAAAATTGGGCCAAATTTCTAAAGGATAGGAGAATGTAAAGGCCTTTCAAGTACTTCCCCTTAGTTTGGATGCCAAGGTAAGTAAATCTTGAGTAATATTGACATGGCTGCCTTTGGCCCTGCCCAAGAAGCCTATGAGAACATATCTCAAGATGGTTGCAATTGGCTAGTTATATATGTGCACTAATTAAAACTTCATGAAACTAGTTGATTAACCTAAAAAATGCAAGATGCATACTCTTTAAAATTTGACTTAAGTACATGGAAATCATAAAACATTCTCTTGGCCAAGACATTTTTCATATAAATCTAGTCTAAGTCAAAGCATATAAAATCAACATTTGAATTAATATTACTATAGATAATAATCGTGTGAAGGCATTCAACAAAAAGTTGACTAATGCTTCTCACATAAGAGCAACCCCAGAGTCTATTGCTCTGAACATAGACATAGGAGGTGACTAGGCATATAATATACACAGGCCTCTTATTGAGATCTTCCCAACTAACTTCCACCTTAGAGACAAGTCGCAGTGATGAGTCACAAAAACCTGTCCACGTGCTGCTAGCCTCTATGGCCAAGAAAATAATATAGTTAATACTGTTACTTAACCAACAAGTAACCATGAAAACTAGAATCACAAAGATTCTTAAGGCAAAACACCTGCAACAACAGACTACCATGACAACCCTTAACGGTTATCGGGCCCAACAACGTTAGAATCTGTACAACATAGACTAGGGAGTGAGAATTCAAAATTCTTAGTAAGGGTCTTCACCTGCAAGAAAGATACTAAGGACAACACATATATGAACATATATAATCTGCTGTGAGCTCGTACAGCCTAAGACTAAACTTATCCACATAGGTTTCAATCCTTTGAGACTTGTCCTCATTTAGTCCTTGAACTAGAAGGAAAAAATTTGTCTACTAGCAATCATAGCTTACTAGCCCAACCAATGAAAATTCACTATTCAAAACTCCCTTATGTTGTACAGGGGCATTATGGTAGGACTAATGTCGACTAAACCTTAAAGACCCATCAAGTGCACTAAGGTTCCACATAGAAACCTTGCGTTTGATGGCACGGCAAGGTCATTGAAGGTACTAAACCTTTCACTCAAACTAGTGATACTTCATTGTGGCCCTTTATTAACTAGTTTTCTTGCTTATAGTAAAAGCGACCATTAAAGCTCAAGAAAACTTCTAGGCCTTAGATGAGTTTTGGAAGACTCAGAGTACCTTTGGGATACTTTGACCCTTAGATACCCTAAAACACCCCCTCGAGCCTTCTCTCAAACCCTTAAGCAAAGTTGAATATTTTTTGCCAACATAACTATGGTGACATGTCCTAATACTTGCAAACCCAGAAAATTTTCAGTTTTGCTACATTCACCTTGGAAGACTTACCAAACATATCAAACATGCTTGGATGACCTTTTAACTTCACATACTTATAAAACATGTTGCAAATGCCACAACTAACTATCACAAGCATAACTATGATGCATTAAAACATCATTTCAAGCTCCATCAAACACATAGTCCACCATGATCCAACTTGCCCACTAACTAATGCTATTGCTAAAACTACTTGAATTCTTTAAGCAACAACACTCCAATAACATTAATCAAGCATGAAACCATAACTTCTTTACCTTGATTTCTAGTCATAAGCAAGAACCAAGCAACTCTTCCACAAAATCAAAGTTGCACAAAGTTCTACTTAAGCTTCAAGCAAACAAAGACACAAGACATCAAATTACTAACTTCTAACCAAAACCCAAGCTTCCAAACATAAAATAAACAAGAAATCACCATAAACAGACTTGTTACCTCACATGAATTACAAGGGTTATCTAAAAATGTGATTCCAAGTTCAAAAAACATTAAAATCCATTTCAATTAAGCTTCCCTTAGCATATATACCCTTGGTGGCTTCAATTTTCACCAAAATCTCTTGGTTTTAAGCTTGAATTCTTGAAGAAATCAAGGGGTGGAGGATGAACTCGGGTTTGAAGTGCAAAAATGGCAACCATCCTCACTTTTCCAAGTTTTATACTTTTTAAAAAAAGAAGCCATCCAAGTTTATAAAAAGTTATAAAAAGTATTCTTCCTTAAATAGTAACCATAGTCAAACCTTAGTCAAATCTTATTTATTTGAGCTAAGTTTGGGATTGCAGGAAAAGTTAGATTTCCAAAAATCATTTTTAAATCTCAGGACTCGGCTCAATACTTTGAGATGCTAAATTACCATTTTGCCCATGAACTTCATTTGGTGCCTCAAACTCCTTGGAACTTAATAAAATTTGTCTAACATACTAATTCTTACTATGTGAACTTGAAATAAGGTTCCAAATTGGTTTTAATTACTTTACCTTCCTCGATCAGGCTTCCTGCTAAGAGAGTCATAACAAATATCCTCAAATAAGTGTATTATTAAATAAGTTAATCAACTAAAGTAAACTCCATAAAGGTTCCTAAGTGTTAATTACTACCTAAGAGTTTTGATGAGTAAAATGATAATTTTGACCCAAGTCAGTGACATGAAAGTAAATTTGGTGAATTATCGTCATGTAACTGAAAGTGGCTAAATTCGTCAAGTTCATAAGTGTTGTTAGTCAATAGAACCAATAAGTGTCAAGGAATGGCTTAGCTGTACCAAATGAGAAAGTTGAAGGCCTAAGTGTTTGAATGACTTTAAGTGAGTGATTTAGCTTAAGGTTAAGAAGATAGCTCAAGATTATCTCATTAAAGGCTTAATGGGATTATTTGAGCTAAAGAAAAAAAGCTAAGCTATCTAATTAAATGGCTAACCAGAGTTAGAGATTAAAGGGGAGTTAGGATAGTTTAATGAATAGGGAAGGAAGGTTGGAACTATTCATCCTCTTCCTCCCAAAGCCAAACCCATAACTCCCTCTAGCCCATCACCATATCATTTCAATCTATCAAATTAAATCAATTTTTTCATCAAATTAAAGCCCTTAAGCTAATACAATAAGGCCTTAGCAAGTTCTTGAAGAATTTGCTACATTTGAAAGTATTCTTGGAGGATTTTATTAGTTTGAGCAAAATCCTAAGGTAAGCCATTTCCTAAGTTTTGAGTTGGTTCTAAAGGTGTCAATGAGTTCAAAATGGTCTTAATAAGCTCAATATGGTGCCCAATTTAAAAGGAACCAAGCTTGGAAGCCATTGGAGCTAGTTGGAGCTTAAGGTGAATAGTATGCTTGATTTGGAAAATTCTCCATTTGAGGTAAAAGATTTAAGTTCAAGTTGTTAATTTGTTGCATTCTTAAGTGTTTTAGCTATTGGGAGTAAGTTAGATTGAGTCTAAGTTTATTGAAATTTGTTTGAGAATGGTTTGTAACCATGTTACACAAGTTTAGAAGAAAGGGCATTTTCCAGGTGTTACAAATGTGCCACGGGATAATGCTAATGTATTGAAATTTTCAATACATTTTACTCAATATTTTAAATAATTCCTTGGAATTTATTATTTTTTCTTATATGGTTCCTATTTGATTGGTAGGAAATTAAGGTTTGAATACTTTTGAAGTGAAAAATCTTGGAAGAGAAGTAAAAATGGACAAATCTTGCAGTACAAGTCAGTAGGTAACCCCAAAGATGCGTTATTGGAGCACAGAGCTGCAGCATTGAAATGTTAGAAATGAAGACTCTTCTGGAACAGCCAATGAAGCATTCTCAAAAGCCAAAGACACATTATCAGCTGGATAAAAATACAAGAAAAGTTAGAGCAGGCAAAGATGTGTCCTCAGAAGCTAGAGACGTGTCACTAGATTGTAATGTTGCATCTCTAGGACTTCTAGCAACTCATTTTCAACCAAAAAGATGCAGCCTCAGCTACCGAAGATGCAGCCCTATATTTCTCAGATCTTGTCCCTCTTTAGCCCCATTTTGATCCAAATTCCCATTGGCTACACTGTAGGGCCACCTTATCTTTAAGGAGGGAGGTGGATGTTTGGCGGGAGAAGGAGGAAAAAAAAAGATCTAGAACTCTCTACCATTTCTCTTAGACTCTTTATTAGTTTTAGCATCATTTTCTCTAGTAGCCACCATTGTTAGTTCTTGAGCTTTTCTTAGTCACCATTGGAGCTTGCATGAAGGTTGCTTAGAGTGCTCAAGGGAACTTGCCTAGAGACTTGGGAGTCAAGCTCTTCTAGTCAACTTGGGTTTTTCATAGATGCTATGATGTTTATTTTTATGTTTTTGTTTAGTTTGAACATGAAGTAGTTTCTTCTACACTTTCTATGGATGTAGATACTTGGATTGATTGTGTTGAGTGAATTTATGGTTATATGATTTGGTTTTCCTTTACATGCTTGTTTATCCTTTGTTTATGTTTAATGTTGTGTTAGCTAATTGATTGCTCCAATTAGTTGCACCTTAGATTGCTTTTAAACTCAATGAAAATATTAAACGTAATTGGACCTAAGAGAAATGTTTAATGACAATGGGCTTGTTAGGAAACTAGTCTAAGTCATTAAGTGAAGGTAAATTAAGCTTTAATGCCTCTTCCTAAGCTTGTAATTGGATGAGAATCCTTATTAAGTTTAGGATTAGAAAGAGTAATTCTTTCACTTGAGAAAATAAGAATTTAAATAGGTGACTTCACCAACAAGCATAGATAACCAAAACACTAACTTAAGTTCACCAACTAATCAATACAAGTGGTGAACCCACAAGAAGGGTGCTTTAGTAATTTGTTAAAAAACCCCAAATTTTCATTGCATTCTTAGCACCTTAGTTTAGTGGCATTATAATTTAGATAAGCTTAACTTAGACTTATCAATTTAATTGTTTAGCCTTTTAATTGATATTGTTGGTTCAGCTAAAGTAGTCTAATAGTAGTGGTACTTGGCAAGCAAATCAATCAATCCTTATATGAATGATAATCTTTTTACCCAACTTCAACATCCACTTTACGCTTGCGGTAAAGGTTTAAAAATCACTTCAGATGCATTCATATCATAGCCTCTCCGCAACTGTACAGATGCATAACCAGATGGTGTGTACGCACCAATTCTAGAAAGTGACCAAAATTTGTGATGCTTATGCATCAATGGGTTGGTGCATTCGCATCACCTATGCTCCCAAAGGTTAAGTGCTCCTAAGGTCCTAAACCATTTTCTAAGGCCTAGTCATGGTTCTAACAAAGGTCATAAGCACTCTTAAGACTAAATCATGCATCAATTAGTGGGTAATAAGTAGGTGGTTAAGAGGGCAAAGTGCCAACAGATAAGTTTGGTACCTTAAGACACAAGTAAGTTACTAAGGAATGACCAAGTATAATGTGATTTCTCCAATGACCAAGAAATGGGGTCATGAACCTTCAGCATTGGAGAGGGGCTTGAGAAGGGTTCAGGACCCCAATGACCTAAGGGTAAAGCTCAAGAACCTTTGGTTGGTGCCCAAGAAGTCCTAACCAAGTCGACCGAGTATGGTAAGTGATCCACTAAGTTACTCGAGCCAAGTTTGGAGAAACTTGGAGAAGTATGACCACTAAGGTCGTTACCTTACACAATAGAAAGGGGAAAAGATAGGTAATAGGTGAATAAGTGATGACTTAGTCTAAGTAGCCCATTATACACGGGTAAGGTTTGAGTAAGCAACGACTTACTCTAAGGCACCTATAAAAGGACTTCCTAGGGTTTGATTAAGTGCTAGCATGAGATACATGGGCCAGTATCCAAGTACCCCAGTTGTATGAGCTTATGGCAATTGTGAACACCTTCGGGTGCAAGGAAGTCATAAATGTATGAGCATGTGCATTACTCATCCATCCATCCATCCATCCATCCATTCATTACTTGCATTGTTTGGTGTTATTATGATGTTGTCTATTTGTTGTGTTGTTTGTGTTGTATGTTTGTTTGTGGTATATATGCATTGCTTGTCATGCTTACATATGGTTTTCCTTGCAGGTTCCCAAATCCCTTATTGAGTACTTTAAAGTACTTTCTCCTTATCTGCTGTGTAGGTATTAAGTGGGTTAGCTGGGCTTAACAGTTGGTAAGGAGTGGCTATTAAGGCTAAGAGATATTGATTTGAAGGTACATTATAAGTAGGGAACTTTATATTTGTAGATGACTTATGACATATGTTTGTACTAACCAAAGTGTTTGCCTTTAATTTGAGGCTAAGCGAGCATAAGAAAAGTGTGGCTTATCACTTGAAGCTAGCTTACTTAAGTGAAGAGCTTAGGATGAAATTTAGTAGATATATGATAACTCTTGCTTATGTATGATATTTTTATACTAAGTGTTGTCTTTACTGGCGTCCATTGATGTGTATAATACTAGGATTACATTTTGGTACATATAAGATTAAGACATGTACACACAGTTATTACTTGAAGTTAAAACAACTAAAGTTTTTACGTTTTGGCTTGTTTTAATTTGCAGTTTTTTTAACTGTCGAGACACTTATTTCAATGTTGTTTTTATTTATTATTATTGCATAGCTAGGATGAAGCATACATTATTCTTTGCAGGGTAGGCTAAGTAACTAACTGCACGTAAAAGTTTTAAGATATTTAATGAGTAACAACTAGCCAATTGTAACCTAAGTAGGATCATGGTTCTCTAAGAACCTACCACTATTAGTAACATCAGGGCACCAGGACCCTATTCTACCATAGTGGGTGAGGAGGAATTTGAACGCTTCGACCTCATTTTTCCTTCGTATTCCCTTTGCCACTCCACCAAGTAACTACACATGTTGACAAAAAAAATGACTATTCTTTTATAAGAAGCCATCAAGTTTTTTTATTTAAAAAAAGTTAATTAACTCAAAAAACAGTCATTTTTGTTATTATTCATAAGCATGCTAGTTTATCTATTTTAGTTGCTTTTGAATAGCTGCTATTTTAGTGTCTCAGGCCCTCTATAACATAATGTTTAAGGTCTAAGAAAACATTTTGAGAGGTTCAGAGTTTGACTCTAGTCTCCCAACTTCCTACACAATGCCAAATAAGTTGGTCCCTTAATTACTGTAATAGTATATAATGGTATTTTCGTCACTTCTATACTTGTAATGATTCTTTTGAATACAAAAAGAAAACAGCTGTTTTAGTATATAAAATAATATCCCATATAAAACATTTGATTTATGCATATCATATCCCACATTTTTTCGTGAGCTTGCATTTTACAATATCTAATGTTTCTTATCAATGTATTTTATTTCTTTTTTCCTTTAATACTCATAAGCATGAATAGCATATTTAAGGTATTAGGAATTCACCAAAAGAGATTAGGAGGAAAATCTACCAATTTTTTAAAATATGGATGATGTCAAGTCACGATTGGACAGATAGTAGCACATAATTTGCTTGTAGATAGTTGAACTCTGGCGGAGGTGAGGGGTGTCTGATCACGCGACCATTATGCTGCCTTAATGCGGACTATATTTTTTTGTTTTTTCATTTCTAATGATTGCATGTTACATTGTTTGATATATTTTTTTATTTTTCAAAAAAGGAACGAACATATAGTTTAAAAATGTCAAATTTCTTTGAGAAGTGAAAGTGACGTATTATCAAAATGACCTTTTCCAGATTTCTTACCCAAAATGAGGATGATTAAAAGATGGGATAATTACAATTTTTCTTCTAAAATTTAAGTGAAATTACATTTTATCTCTCTCTATTTTAGAAATATACATTTTGCCTTCCTTCTTTTTTAATATAGTTTCACATTATCTTATGAAATCTTAATTTAGACTTTACGGTAATTATCTTCTAATAATTTCAATCTGAAAGACATTTTTTTTACAATTAATGAATAATTTAAATTATTAATTTTTTTTGTATTTCTTTCAATTTTAAAACAGTATTTTTTAAATGTTAATTAGTTATAAAAAAAATATTATACAGATTGAAATTATTTGAAGATAATAACATATAGGCTAAATTAATATTTCAGAAATTGTTAAACTTTTACCTAAATCTCAAGAGACAAATTATAACTAATCCATAAAAAATTACCAACAAAGATGTTCATTTAATCTGACCTTTTTTAGAACACATGTGTTACACGAGTATATACTGCTACAGCTAGGCCCACGTTACCTGAGTGGTTTTACCGTCCACAACAAAAAATTGTTCTTTGTCAAACGTGTTTACTTACATTTACGACCCGATATATGTTTGCATTCGGCGGGATTTGAATATCATGTGTTTATAAAATAAATCGTTTTTTATTTAGAATCAAAGTGATTTTAAAATTAATTTTTTATTTATCTGACAATATGTTGAATTATATCTTTTTCATAACTAATTATCATCTTAAAGAAAAGGTTGATAAAAAAATATTAATGCTGTCTTTTAGGCGTCTTATAATTTGGGGTTTCAATATTTAACGTACAAATTAAGCAAATAATTGATACACACACACACACACACACAAATACACAGGTACAAATTAAAAGGAATTAAAAGACAAAAATCTCTTTTAAAAACTCATCAAGTATGGTGATTAGGATTAAGAGTAATTGAAAAGTTGTTGTATAAAATCTAGCTATTTGCTAGATAAAAACGTTTTCTTCCGTAACATTTTCTTTGGGAATAAAAGTTTGTTGACTTTCAAAAAAAAAAAAAAAGGGAAAATAGGCCCGGTTTTGCATGTGTTGTGAGCCATGTTTCGAGAGGGTACAAATCAGGACATTTCGAGAACGACTCCTTTGATTCTGTGGCCCTGAGATTTTTTTGGTGGTCTTACGGAGTCCTCCGTTCGTTTTTCTCGTGTTTGTAGGAGTATTCTCTCGTTTCTTTATCCAGCAATAAAATTCTTATTTCTTCTTCCAAAAAAGAAAAGAAAAAAAATTTTTTTGATAGGGAACCCCCTCCCCCACCCCCGGGGGCCATTTGTGAAAGGATTTTTTAATTCTAAATAATTCAAACTTTTACATGAACTTTACAAGTTAGCTAACAGACAGAGACTAGAAACCCAATTACGTGTGCAAGATATCTATGCTCATGATGACGTGTTCGAATTTGGAATTTGAATGGCGGATTCCTGAGGCCTGATGCATCAATTTTTTTAAAGAAGTATATTTATAAGATATAAAGTTAGAGAATGTTATATAATTAAGAAAATAAAAAAAATACTTACTTTTTTAAGATTTAAAAGGTACCCAAACAAATAGATATTGATATTCTTATAAGAAAGTAGCATAGGCTGGAGTCAAACTCTGAATACCCATTTATGTCCTTTAGTCACATAACATGTGTCTAATCCCTTCCCCAAAATGTTATAGTAAATTGAGTTGATCGAATGGTGTAGCATATACATTACATGCGTGATCTAGAATTTGGGTGTGTTGGTTTGAGTTTTTAAAGAATGCAATTTAGTGATTGTTTATTTAAATTAAGACAACTCCCGATTTATATTTTGAGAAATTAGAAAGGTTAAACATTTTTTGTTATTTCTTCTGTGGGGTTAAGGAAAACATAAAAAATTAGTTCAGGTACATCTAGAAAAATTTTAATTAAGCAATTACTATTAGATAGCTAAAGTATTAGCTTTGAAATGATACTGATATTATAAAAGAAATATGTAAAATTAAAAAGGTAAAAATTGAAAAAAAAAATCATTAATATTTGTCGCTCAGTCCAAATTCACCACTATTATTTTTTTAGGCTTAAATATACTACTTATTTTTTAAAAATTAACCAAATTGGCCACTTTCCGTTAAATTCAATGGTCAATTTAACATTAAATTGTTGCTTCTAATGTGTAATATTAATTAATTACTTCCAAATTGCATTTATTTTTATTTCTACATGCTAACTACATCATTGCCCTGCTTCCACAGAAAACTTAACACATTAAATGAGCATAAATCCCTAAATTTTCTCCAATTTGTAACCAAAAATAAACATTGGACTCATAATATTATCATGCAAAAATTATTACTAAATATATGCTCATTTCACACAGAAATATTTTCACGATTAACTGAGAGTGAGCAATTTAGCCCATTTACACTACAAGATAAAAGCATGAAAGCAACTAATAATATAGTCACATTTAGTCGCTCAGAGCAACTAAAACAAGGCTAGTCATGGACTGCATAAAGGTAGCAAGGACATACATCTTCCCTTTTATCTGGGCATAACAAGCCTGCTGAGCTGCCACCTCTTCCTGAATTATGGTGAGCTGAGACTAGAGTTCTATGTTCTCCTAGCACAACTACTCGATATGGCCATCTTTATACCCCTAAAGTTCCTATAAGTTAAGCACATAGTGAATTTAGAATTTTAAATGAATATTAAAACTTTAAAAGAGGATATCTGATTGTGCATAGCAAAACTAGTCAGGGAAAGCCAACAGTTGCGGGGCTCCTATCAACACTCCCTTGTGGGCTTGATCGACCATTTTCTCCAGCACTATTGACAGAAGGTGGGATGTTTTGGTGCACCTGGCCAATACTTTAGTCTGGCCTCTTCCTCATACTTGGCCTAAGCAGGAAATGTTAAAAACATTAAAACATTTTCTAGTAATAAGATATTAATATAAATATTTGGTTATAACTTACCGTCATATCTATTTACTGCTAAAAGAGGACCCTGCATCGATCCACGCCTCATCGACATCCGATGGATAAAGTTACCAAATGATGAGGACTGGCCGTCCTGAGCTTGTGGCACAAAATTTGTGTAAGCAAAAAAAGTGCATATTAGAATAATGAATTATTATACTAAATAATAGATCATATCTAATAATATTATAAAAATACAATAAAAATAAAATTGCCAAAAAATAGAATAATAAGCTTTTGAAACTCATAATTTAACACATTGCTTTCCTAAATATCTAAAATTATTAAGTATCAAATCTAAACTAAATGCCTTTGCAAAATCTTTCTAAATATACAAAACCAAACTATCATCTAAAAAGTTGTTATTTATTTGACTCCATAGAGAATGCTTTCATGCATATATTACTCCATTTTAAACCTTTCCTCGTCTGCTGGATGCTAGTGGTAAAATTGCTGGAAGAAAAATGGACAATAAGAGTTTACAATTTGTAAGTACTGATGAACGCTCATAAGTGTATAGCTATTAAGGGTTTAAATCATCATTATACACTTTGAGCATGATTAATTTGTTTAATTTAAATAGTTATTCCACCAGATTACTATTCATATATGTATTAACTATTCATATGCGGGATTACTTTTTGTTGTATTGTACTGTTCATAAGGCGGCTACTATCCATACGCGGGTTATTATTCATCTATGTTTACAAAATATGCTAAATGACAACTTTTTGTGTAAGTGGATAGAATCATGATATCTCACAATTCTTGGATCAATGATTAGGGCCTCAAATGTCTACAACTTTCAGTTCATGGTCCAACCAAATTGATAGATAAAGTAGGCCAAATTTGGATCTCAAACTGAATTAGTTCTAACAAATCCGCACACTTAGCGACCCTTTACAAGAAAAATCATATTTGAACCTGTGGATGTTAGAACTGATTGATTCTAAATTCATCTAAAAGCCAACACATAGATATTCAACTTCACTTCACATGCCAAGAACCAGTTTGAATGTTTTCATTGCCAAAATTTGATTATAAATTAGACCACCTGTTCTGCCATGCACTGAAGAGTAATTTTGGTAGAAAAATCATAACTTGGGCTGCAGTTGTCGGTTTTGAATGATCAAGCTATTTTTTTGAAGCTAAAAAAGATATTTACAAATCTAATGCTTTAAGGAAGAGTTGAATTGATGTGTATGGTGGTCAAAAAATTAAAAGAAGTTTGGACCTCCCTTGTTGACTTGTATTCACCTACCTCAACTATTCTAACCTACCATTTATTATTTTGCCTACCCCAAGGCTCTATAAATAGCCAACTTAGGGGGAAGACGTAATGAAGCTTATTCTTAGGTCATTTTAGATTTCTTGTATCAAAGTTAGCTTTTCTCTTTTGATTTTGTTCTTATTTTCAATACCGAAGCTATGTCCAAGGTGTTTTCTTTTTGTTCTTCCTTTGATCTTTCAATATATGCTTATTTCATCATTATATATGTTGTTTACTCTTATCATGGCTAACTAATTTTTCTTTTGCTAAGATGAAATGGTGAAACTTTTGGTATAAAGGTTATGGCTAATTTAAATGGATCACAACATTAACAGTATTTACTTTCTTAATCAATTTAACCACCCTCATTGTTAAGTGGGAGTCTTGATTCATCATAGTCGATTATTGGCACAAAATCTACTTGATTACATTTATAGAACATGACTATGTCGACTATATTGGAATCTTGAGTTATTGTGGGTAAAGATTGGCATGATAGATACTTGAACCCATTAACAAGTGTTAGCGTTATAAGATCAATGAAAGCTAATACTAACTCATACCCAACATTTCTGAAATTAGATTATTAAATTCCCTGATTGAGACTTCCTTTATGTGTAAATCCCAATTGAGTGGCAAGACGGGCTAAAATTAACCATAACTAATATATTAAAAGTGGATCCTTTAATCTTAGCTATTTATTTGAATTTGAGTTTTAATCAATACTTGTTCATGCCTTGCACCAAATGTTTTCCTTGCTAAAAATCTTTAATTTGTATTTCTTAATTCACATCTCTATGGTTCGACACTCGAATTCCCGTAATTTTACTACTTGTCATAATCTACACCTGCGTTACAACTGATAAAGTGCAGCATGTATCGTAAAATTTGCCACAAAATTACAATTTTTTCATATTCGAGTAAATTATTTACTTGAAGCTATGCCATATACTTTTCCCCCTTCACATGCCTAACGACCTTCCACTTTACATGTTTGCCCTTAAACAATGACTATGAGATGTCATTAATAGTCTCTTAGACTTTAGCATCACAGACAAAACTAGAAATAAAATGATCATTCACCGCTTGAGATTATCCAAGGGCACCCCCGAAACTTATGATGGTACCTCCTGACTTGCTAAAGGTTGGTGTGTGGGAGTAGCAAGCTAATGGGATGAGTGATGGGGGAACTAAAGTGGGTGGCCAGGAAATTGGTTGTGTGGAAAACTGGATAGGATGGGACATCTAAACTCGGGGCCTTCTCTAATGAAGGAAGCTCCATAGATGTACTGCCCCAGCCTCTCACAACCTCTGCGTTCACCACGCTGTAAACTCCACAGGTTGGATTAAACCAAAAACACTTGAAAATTTTGACAAAGTTTGGATTTCTTTCAAAATATTGAAGTTTGATGTTTTTTCTATCATTCCATAACAATCATACCCTCTAGAGCCACTAGTTTCATTTTCAATACAAATGCCCCAGTCAGTCAACGGTCAATTTTTTCATCCTTTATATTTGGGTATGAAAGCAAAAACCATTCATCATGCATCTATTTAAACTTGTACTTGAATACAACATGCCAATAAAACATTCAACAAGTGATTCACCTAATTTGTTAGGATAGATTTCTCCTTGCAAGGATGAAAGAGTTGATCATGCTAAGAAAACATTCTAAACTCCTAAACCCAGGTCCAAATATAGTGGATAAAGAATGTACATATTCCTAAAACCATTGTGCAAATTGTCATACTAAAAAACCTTCTATTTCTCTATCACTGGATAGAGGAAATTTTCATCGCATGATGTCATTAAAAACCTTAGCGTGATTACATTCTAAAGTTTATGAAAGGCAATGTCACTCAATGAACATGACTAGAACTACAAATTTAATTACTAACAGGAAGTATGGATCAACTTCCTCATAGTTTTGTAGAATGCACAAATGCACCTAATGTAATTTATCTTTATCTAACATCCTTTGTGCCCTACGTGCTAGGAAGTTTTAGTTCTCATCGCAGAATAAGCCAATACGGCCATAAAAGTTGCCATCATTCAAACAGATAGTTATCACGTCATTATTTAATAGGGGCCAATTGACTCTAGTCAATGTATTGGTGACAAAATAATGTTCACAAAATAATTTCATCTCCTGAACCAAAAATACCTCCACAATTGAGACCTTAATTTCATTTTGTTGCCCACCTTACACTTAAAAGACTGTATAAGCCTATGAATAAAGGAACATGAGTAAACGTCCAAATTTTAAAATAATGCTCTTAGAAGGATTATTAATTATATTTCTCAAAAGATTACATCCACTGATACTGCATAGGACCACATAGCATTGCCTCACAAAGTAGATGTATAGGTAGGTACTTTATTGAATTAAAAAAAGCTGAAAGAAAAATTATTTCTAGTTTGTAGATGGTGACAATGATGAGGTTGTCAAGTTTGACCATGTCATCTATTTTGATATTCCTTAAACAAAGTTGCCGAAAAAAAGAATTGCATTTAGATGTAGCGGCCCATTTTATTAGTTCTAGGTAGTCACACAATGCAATGGGCAATAGGCATTAAAGAAAAATGTTACAATTAAGGCTCTTAAAGGCATAAAAACTGCTACCTGTACCATTTACATCAATGATAAATTATATGCATACCCATATGAAAGTTTCAATCCTTTAAGCCATAAATAAATCTGCATGATAGTCATTGGGATTGTATAAGCTTGGCCAAGAAGCCTGGTAAATCATGGATTTGTGGCCTACGTACAAAGATAATCTCAGAGCCCCTGGATGTGTCCCCGGGGGAAACCCTCTGACGTTCATGTCAGAATTTTGGTGAGAATGGAGTAGTAGAGAGAGAGAAAGAGCCAGTGCATTACACCCTAAGATTGGAAAATTAAGGGGTTTATATACCTAGGTGGAGCTCCAAAGAATTTGTTTTAGGATTGGAATCACGTAACTTATCCCGTGGTTTCAGGACACTATTTCCATCCAATGTGGAATTCCCTTGCAGACTTATTTGGGCCCCTAGTAAGAGTTTCTATTAGTTTTGGGCCCTCTATTTAAGCCTATTTCCTACCAATGAGTCCCTCGCCCCTTGAAAATATGGGCTAAAGGCCATACATTTTTTCCTCTATTTTTACATCGTCATTTTCCAAAGGGGGAGGGGTGTTCATAGGAGACCAAGGTGCGAGCCACCTTCTTTTGTTGTAAGGTTGATATGCTTCAAGCAGTGTCATTTAGCACGGATAGTGCGATAACCCATCTACTTCCTGGATAAGCTTAGGAAAACATTATCGTTTGGCCCTTTCCTCCCATTAGACATATGTAGTTTTGACACATGGCAGGTGTCGTAGTTGGGAATGAGGCGAAGCGACGTTTATTAAATGCACCTCAAGGAAATGACTAGGTATGACCACTTTGATGGATGTTTGTGGAACATGTTCTTCCATTATTAGGTGAAAATTTACCGTGAAGGTTTTTACCTCATTTTTTCACTGTTTAGCTTGCTTAGCTGCTACTTTGTGCTTTCTTGTCATTTACTTGCTATTAGTTCTTTCCTTTTTTTGTTGGAGTTCTTTTTTTTTTGCTAATGTCATTCTTCTTCTTTACAATCAAGTAATGAGTCCTTATCTTCTCCATTCATTTTATTTTTATTTTCTCCTGGTATTTTTTGTTGTTTTTGGGGCTTTGGGCCATTATCAGTCGTTCTTCTATTCTTCCACTGTCCCATTGTGTTGATGGCAGCCTTGATATACTACCTAATCATTTTTTCCAAATGGATTCTTTAAAATCATTATCCAAGGCTGCCACTAATGTGGCTGACTCATTGAAGGGGTTGTTCTTCCCTAATGTTGAGATGTTGATAAATGTTGTGACCCAACACAATGAGGACAACTTGGTGACAAATCTTCGATGGTACTTCTGGCCTAATGGCGTTGTGGCTACCCTTTTTTGTGATAAGATGTTGAAGGATGTGGGCTTAAAGGGTGGCAACCAAAGGATGAATGCCCTCTTCATTTTCACTGACCAACTTTAGACGGTGCTTCACTTGTGACTCTATCAACTAGTAGAGCAGATATGTATGCACTACCAGATTATACTATCATAGTTGATGCCTAACTCATTCACCCACATCAATGGGTGCATCATTTGCTGCAAGTTGGCATGAGTGACCCCCTTTTGGAGGTTTTCCTCTGGTTTTATATGCTAGACTTAAGGGAGTACACTGGATTTTTTCACATTGCCCTCATCAACCGAGGAAGTTACAAGTCCTTTGTGTTTGTATCTTGTAAAGACTCATGGGTAGGGTGGAAGAAATGCTTATTCTTCATGCTGATGGAACAAGCTAGGGGTTGCCCCTGTGAATTTTTGGACGCACCTTAACATGCCCTTCTTAGGTCACTACCAATATACGATCACTCGGAGGGCCATTGATCATGCTTCAGTCTAATTAGTTGGCCAGAGGGAATGGTAGGAAATAACAATTTTGGGGAGTTGTGCCCCATCCACTAAACGAAAATCGATGATACCACCCTAAGGCGGGTGAGGATTAGCAGAATCCACTTGTCCTACCTGAGAGTGAAGAACTCTTGCAACTGGGTGGAGGGTCAGAAGGGGAGGCTAAGCAAGGCTCCCCACTGAGACAAAAAAAGTTGTTTCCAAATGATTATGGTTTTCTTTACTTATTCTGTGAGGGGTTGATGTATAATCTTGATTGTCTTTTTTACATAAATGAGTAATCGGGCAAAAGAGTTCATGAAAAGGCACAAGGGCATCACTAACATCTTGGCGAACACTCAAAAACTTAATGTTCTTCCTATCAATACGGCATATGTTGGGAGGGCCCCTTCATCCCAGCCTTTAGTCAGGGTGGTAGAGTTTTCCAATTCCCTTCCAGAGGCTCAGCTGATTTGAAAGAGGTAGCGCCTTACGGACCCGTCAGGAAACAATACCCCTCATAACGGTTGTAGCAGTAGAGCATTGTCAAACAACTTTTACGACATTGATTTTATATACATATGGTCATTCTGTACTGATTATGGATCTTTTCATCAAGTAGTTTTAGAGAAGCCTTTATCATAGGAAGCCTTCATCATAGGAAGCCTTTGTAGACTTTTTAGGATATAAGCTTTTACGTGATTGAGAAGTCCCAATTTGCTATTTCTTTTTATAAAAACACAAGTTGTTTGAAATGAAGTGTTTTTTTATTCAAGATATAACGAAGTACATTATGCAATAATGTGATTAGGCAAAGTAAGGTGACAGATCATCTAAGTGATAATTTCTAGGCACCTATCCCTCATCTAAGTTGGCCATCTCATAGACTCCATCTCTAATTTTCCTTGTGGCAAGGTAAGGTCCATCCCAAGTCAACCTCAATGCCACATATTCCAGGTTTCTCCTTACTTGTATATTTTTTTTTTATTCTTCAATTATAAGTGCAAGCAGCTTGCTATTTAAAGGCTGTTACGTGAACCCTTATGTCTTCCCTTAGTTCTCCCAGTAAATCAAGGTTCCCTTCAGGCACCTTATCATTTTCACTTGGGTCATAAGCCAAAGTTTAAAGAGTGGGCAAGGAATTTCTACAGGGATAAAGGAATCGGTCCCGGAGACCATTGCAAAAGGTGACTCTCTCATGGCCTTGCAGAGGGTCATTCTATAGTCCCATAGGGCATTCAATAATTCATTTGGTCATTTTCTTTTGGCTTCACCTAGTCTTTTTTTTAAGCCTTCCTTGATAGTTTTGTTAGTTATCTCCACTTACCTATTAGATTGGGGATAAGTGACGAGGGCAAAGTAGCGGCGGATTCCTTTTTCCTCTATAAATTGATGAACTTGTTGGTTGTCAAATTGTTTGCCCTTGTCTGTAATGATGGCCTTTGGGCATTCAAATGAAAAATAAGGTTCTTCAACAAGAATTTGATGACCTGAAGAGCCATGATGGAGGCTAGAGGCTTCACTTCCACCAACTTGATGAAGTAATCTACTGCCATAATACCAATACTTAACTTATTCCGGGGGCCATGGGGAATGTTCCAATTAGATATAACCTCCACATAGCAAATGGCTAGGGGTTTACTGTTAAGGATGCACAGAAGGAGGATACGCCTGTATTCTCGAGCTATGCTAGTAGTTGTGGAATCACTAGATGAACTCCTTGACATCTTTTCTAATTGTAGGCTAGAAATAGTCCTAGCTCAAGGATTTGTGGGCTAAGGAATTAGCGCCAATGTATGCTCTGTAGGGTTTTGGGAGCCAAGCAAACGCAGCGGAAAGTAACTGAAACCTTTCAAGATCCAAGTAAAAAATAGTAAAACTGGTGTTCAAAATTTTTACCTAGTTAGATGAGATCTTTCACCCAACTGTTAAGCCGAATCATAAAAACTTGAATAGTTGACATGTTCAAGCTTTTTATGGCATCCATATAAACCTTTTGGATCATGACGCCTCCACCACGTCCCGGTAGATGCATTCATCCTGTACTCATAGTGCCAACTTGCGTCCTCCAAAGAAGAATAAGAAGAGAGTGTGGCCGGAATTTTCAGAACGTTTCCAAGTTCATCTCTTGGAAGGCAGCTCACAAAATTCTCACCACAATATGTATATCTAGTGAGGCTTAACTCCTAAACCCCATAGGTTTCACAAGCTTAATCTAGGCCTAATTTTGGGTTTAACATTGGCTCAACTATTGGACCAATAATTAATCCAAAATTAGCACGAAACCAAAAAACTAACAATTTGACCTATACACTCAAATAATCCAATTGGCTCTAAATGTGTAACTCTATAAACTCCTATTACGTTGGCAATAATCATAAATCACATTTATGATAATAAACAATGAGCGATGTCTAACAACACATCATTGCTACCCAAGTGACAAGATAGTCGGTGATTCAACTAAACCTCTATGATCATTATTCATATAAGTCATTGTCCCTTTGTCCAAAATATCAAGACAAGGCACGAGAAATGAAATATGCCACTGTCGTATAGCCCAATCTATGGTTTCTTGATTCCATAGTATACTAACTTAAATAGATGAAATTGATATCGTATATCAACTCATTCAAGCATGACCATGTATTTTATTAGTCTTACTCTATTAAGGTGCCCAGAGATATATCTTCGTTATATTAGATAGACAAATTCCATTTTGACCACACAAATCCTTCCGCATGATATGTGACTTACCCAATAACCACTTTCATGTTAACCAGTTACGAGCAACATATAGTAATATCAAAGTATGTGACTCATATGTAGGAAACTTTGATAATCGTAGGTCAAAGAACTACATACATCATGATCATTATGAGAAACACTTATGACACTCATAAAATGATCCATGTAGCATTCTCTTGATGGGTCAGTCTAGTACATAAGTTTTCCAACTTGTATCCATATGTAGACTACATATCTCATATTAGTCTCCACATATGCTAATCTTTACGTATTATTGCAACTCGCTCCACAATAATACTAGACTAGAAACATTTAAGAATATCATTGTTCTAGGGTTATAACTATATTTGATTATGTTACGTTGAAATAAACAACAAACATAATTATTGGAACGATACTTCAATAAAATATCAGAACTCAAAGTGTAAAATACAATCATCTCATGATTGGTTCTAAGCACAACATTAACATGCTCCACAGTCTCCCTGTGGATTTCTCGAAGAACATGTTGCCCCTATTGTGAAATTAGGCATCACTGTAAAGGGGAAACGATCCTTTGTCTATACAGTTTATCTCCCACAATGAGGAATCATCTAGATCAGATCCTGATCTTCTTTTTTTCTTCGAGGCTCCCGTTAAATGCCCTTGTCTTGAAGTAAAGTTTGATTTGCTCCCTTCAATCATCCTGGGAACCATAGAGTGTATTAGGTCGACCGAAGGCTCTAAGAGTTCTTCTGTTAAACTTGTCATTTTAAGAGGGCATCTGCCCTCGTATTCTGTATCCTAGTTCGGAAAGGATTTAGTTGTTTTAATTGAATTATGGTAGTTGATCCAAGCCACCTTATATGCTTATGTCTAATTTCTGTGCCAAGGATTTGGCCAAAAACTCTCCACCAGCAGCAAGATTCTTGGTGATTTTATTAGGTATTGTCCTTAAAACTTGTGAAAAAGAAAGCATATGATTGAAAGTAAATAATTTTGTTATCTCTCTTTCCTTAGCGACTTTATTCCACTTTATGTTCCATTCACAAACCCCAATATTCAAAGCACAATAATGCCTTATTTTACAATCTAATAATTCTTATCTAACCGAGCAAGTTTAGGAAAAGAATGTTCCAAGGCTTGCTCTCCTGCCCAACGATCTCTCCAAAACCTAATCTTATCTCCTTCTCTTAGTCTCCAGCTCCAACATCTATCAAACGCCACTAATAATTTTTTACAGTTTTCCTTCACCTTCATGATATTACATCAAACCATAGACCCCTTTATCACTTTACCTTCCTCACAGACCCTAGCTCATTAATCGTAAATCAAAATGATTACCCTTTTCCATAAAACATTTTTCTCTACTTGAAACCTCCAAAGCTATTTTCCTAACAAACCTAGATTTTTGCTCCTTAAGCTATTCACACATAACCCTCCAAAGTTTTTATCAAGAACAAGCTTACTCCAACTTTCTTTTTATCAAAAATGCAATCTTTATTAATGAAACTCCAACAAGAAGCTCCAACTAACCCAGTTTAAATTCTTGCCCTCCTTAAAACAACATATCATATTAGTCAAGTTACATTTCCTATAAATAATACACTAGGACAATTTAACTTAAAATCTTGTAGTAAAACCTGTAAACTTAATGATTTGGTTGTGCATTGGTTATTTTTTTAGTAACCAAAACAAAACAAAACAAAAAAAACAATTGGCGCACAAAGTAACAGAATGATTCTCTGCTGAGAGGAACTTTTTATTATATAGGCAAGAGTGCCAACCATACAAGGAAATTGAAGCTATCCCAATTAATCACATGGAGTGATCCTGAGAACCTATACATGGAAAGCTAAATCTCCTTTCCTAACAGCCAAGATTAATGAATCATTTACAGCTATTACTTTCTATAAAAATAAATATGGCTTTCTATTAACATTCCTCTTCAAATTGATGCGGGTTATCTACAAGCATCAATTTGTTGGTAAGGAAATGATGTCGACTTCGTTTGAGAGCCTTAGTTAAAATATCTGCCACTTGAAGATTACTAGGTACGTGGGGAAGAGAAATAGTCTGAGCTTCAAAAGCCTCACGAATGAAGTGGCAATCAACCTCAATATGCTTAGTGCGTTCATGAAAGGTTAGATTAGCAGAAATGTGAATTGCACTAGTATTATCCGCATGAATAGGAGTAGGACAACATTGAGGTAAACCAAGTTCTGCCAATAGCCCACATATCCAAAGTATCTCAGCACAAGCTTGAGACATAGCTCTATATTCGGACTCAGTTGAAGACTTAGAAACACGGTCTTGTTTCTTGCTTTTTTAGGAAATAAGAGCTGGTCCTAGAAACATACACCATCCCGTAGTAGAACGCTTGGTGTCACTACAACCAGCAAAATCAGCATCACCATAAGCTACTAGATCAAGTGAGGTAGAAGTAGGGTAGAAAAGGCATCGCGAGGCTGTGCCATGGACATATCGGATTATTCTTCGTACTGCAGCCATGTGTAGATGCCTAGGAGAGGCCATGAACTGACTAACTTGCTGGACAGCATAGGAAATATCAGGTCTAGTGATTGTAAGGTAGACCAAGCTGCCAACAAGCATACGATAGGTTGCAGGGTCTGATAACAAGTCAACCTCTTCTTTGTGCAATTTGAGATTAAGTTCCATGGGGGTATCAAGAGGAATGGAGTCTTGGAGACCAGCAGCAATCACCAAGTCCTGAGCATACTTATGCTAGGACAGAAAAATACCAAGTGAAGCAGCTGTAATGTCGTGCCCTAAACTGCCCCTGGCCCATTTGGGCCAATTTTTTTTTTTTTTTTAAACATGCAGCGGAAGTTTTCATTACACAGAAGGGGCTTTTAAAACTCACTAAGACTTATGGGCACGAACCCCAGGATACTTATCGGTACTAGCTCGTTAAGTTCTTTAATTAAGGTTAAGTTGAAGTGCTCTCAGAAACAAGCTAGCACCTATGTGGATTTCATGTGTTCATTTTCATGGTCTTTACCAAGCTTAGCCAAGAATATGCATGGCAACCAAAACACCAACTTAAGTTTAAAAACTTATTTTCATGCATATGCTTTGCATGCTTATGTGTTTTGGTGTTCACTAGTGCACATAATCACTTAATGCCTTTAGATGCAACTAATGCTTAGGCATGTATTAATTCACATATGTGCACTTAAATTTCTTATTAGCCAAACTTTACACAAGCATCCAATTTCATGCTTTTTCTAAGTTTACTTGCATGTTCTTTACTAAGTGAGCATACATAGCCAAACATTGCATGCTTTTAACATAGACATGGGCTTATGGGCCTTTTAGTACTTAACATGCATATGGACCAAAATTAACCAAGAATAAAATCAAATTTTCCAAGTTCTTATTTAAGCCCAAAACGTACATTTAAGCCCAATTTCAACATGCTTCAAGTTTCATGAAAACATAACCCATAAATTCATGCATGGGCCTTGGTAAGTCCACCAAGCAATAAAAATACCCAAAAATGTCCAAGTCCATAATACAAGCCCAAAGCCAAGTTTGGCCAAATTTTAGCTAAGTCCATAATTTGGTCACTAAAGTTAGACCAACAAAAACATGCTTAAAAGCAAGCCATAAATCCACAAAGCCATGGAACACAAATTTCCACCTTAATAGACCTTGTTCCCACAATTCTAAGACTTCAAGTCCTGCACAGAAAGTCCACATTTTTTTTAGCTTGTTTACAAGCAACTTATATTCTTAGAATACTTAGAATATTTTGAGCAATACCATACACAAATCCAACCTTAGAATACAGAAAGAGTACTCAAGACTCTTAGCTTGATCTTTCAAGCAAACCTTTACCTACAAAAGTAAAGTAGGGCGGGTGAGTTATAAAACTCAATAAGGATTCCGTGGCATCCAATGCCTAACTTATGGCCTCCAAGGCCTAACATATGCCAAGAATGTAATGGCAAAATAATCCTTATTCCTGCAAAGAAAACATAAAGACAAAGAAAACAAAAAGATACATGCATATAGCAATAATATCATAATCGGGGGTTAGCATGCACAACAAATCAAAGAAGCACACAAACACACGCCACTTAACACTTTGTTCACAGAAGGGCAGCAAGCATCCCTCAAGTTTTAATTCATTAATTTCATATACTTAATGTTTTCGGAGAGCTCACTTAGCATAGGAATTAAGGTGGCCGCCTTAACTCCTAGCCCATAATGCTTGCTTACTTAACTTAGCTCATGAGCAAAACAGAATTGCCGAAGCAATAACATAACTTAAGCCCTCTTAGCACTCCTAGGATCACATGGTTCTTTGACCATCACCTAGGGGCCCGAATACTCACACAAAAAATCCATGGAACTAGGCCATGCAATAAAGTGAGTATAGGAATCCTTACCCACAACACCGAAAGCTTTAGAAGCTTATTTTCCTTCGTTTTCCTTGCTTGTTGACTCTAGAAATTGTTTTCTAGCATAAGAACCAAGATGGGCCGAATTTTATTAGTAACCATAAGATACCAAGAACACTTGGTGATTAACTCAAATAACACAAAATACCAAGAACACTTGGTGTACACTTACAGAACCTCACAGAAGAGGTAAGGCCAATTTCTTGTGCTTGATGTTCTTCAAGCTTCTTCTTGATTTCTTGCTTCTAATGAACTTAGGAACTCAATCACATAAAGAGCTCATTGAGTAGAGTTTAAAAGCTCCAAGAAATGGAAATGGCCAAATTTTCCTCCTTGGTTTTCTTTGAATTCTTCACCTGATTCTTGCTCTTTATGGTCTTAGAGCTTGAATTCAACCAAGAATACTTGGTTTTAATTTGAGAAATGATTATTTCTAGCTATGGACGAATATTTAGATGAGGAAAAGAGTTGGAAATGTGTTTGGAATGGTGAGACTTGGTATGGAAGAAAATGGAGAGAGAAGGAGAGAGTTTGAGAGCAAATGGCTTTGAATGAGTGGGTTGATTATGTTTTAATGTGTGGGAAGGTGATGGCCAGCCATATGGGAAGGAAAATGAGTGTATAATGTGCTTGGAAGAGTGGGAGACAAGATTTAATGGATGGAAGACTAATTGGAAGACTTTTGTGTAAGTTGGTAGAAAAAGTCAAAAGTAGGAGACATGTAAGTGAAAAAAGAATCCAAAGTCTTGACTAAGGATGGGAGGTGGATTAAAATAATAGGAAATTAATAATGTGTTTGAAATGAGTGGGAGACAAGATTAAAAGAAATGAAGACTAATTGGAAGACTTTTGGGTAAGTTTGGTAGAAAAAGTCAAAAGTAGGTAAAGAAAGAATCCAAGGTGATGACTAAGGGTGGGAGGTGGATTAAAATAATAGGATTTGGAGGAAGGTGACATAAAATATTGGGAATTGGAGGGGCATGGCTGGCTAAGGCATCCAAGGCCATTAAAATGGCATAATTCCCCCTTTAGTCCTCCAACTTTCTAATTTTGGGCAATTGAGCCCAACCACTAAAAATCCCTTTGTTCAATTTAGTCCCTCATCTTTAAAAACCACCATTTTCATTACTATTTCTCTTGGCCTAAGCCAAACTTATTTTTAAGATGTTCAACACTCAATTATGCACATGCCATATTGTCTTCTCAATTTAATTGAGCTAAATTCCCGATTAAGGAAAAATTCTTATGCTCCAAATCCATTTAACCCATGACCTAATCACTTTGGATTGTCCAGGCATTACATGTAATTTCTAAACCAAGAAAATATGTGAGAGAGCCCAAATCTGTCATACGAAATGATTCCTGTAAATTCTGCTTAAGTTGAGAGATTAGGACTGAATCAATACCCGTGATGATGATATCATCAACATACACCAAGAGGACGACAATACCAATTTCAGTCTTGCGAAGAAACAAAGATGCATCGTACTTGCTTTTAAGAAAAGCAAACTTACGTAAGGTAGAGGTAAATTTCTCATACCATGCATGAGGGGCCTGCTTAAGACCATACAAGGAGCGACATAATTTGCACACTGCAGCAGTAGGTTTGGAAAATAAACCTGGTGGAGGACGCATATAAACATCTTCCTTGAGATCTCCGTGGAGAAAGGCGTTCTTCACATCCATTTGGTGCAAACTCCAGTTTTGAGATGTAGCAATAGCCAAAATTGTGCGGATAGTAGTCATTTTGGCTACTGGAGCAAATGTCTCCTCGTAATTAACTCCATATTCCTAATTATTTCCAAGAGCTACTAAGCGAGCCTTATACCTGTCTAAACTCCCGTTAGACTTCACCTTAATTGAATAGACCCATTTACATCCAAGTGGAGTCACACCAGTAAGACAATCAACCACTTGCCATGTATTATTAGCTTCAAGAGCATCTAGTTCTTCCTGCATGGCTTGTTGCCAGCATTTCTCCTTGACTGCTTGTGAGTAACCAGTAAGAATAGAAATGGAAGATATAGTTGCAGATGGGGCTGAAGTAGAGGTACCTGTCTGTAGTGACGGAAATCCATATGTCAGGAGGACCAGTGACCCTAGTGGAGTGGCGTAAGGGAGTAGATGGCCTGACAGAAGCGGAAGGGGTCTGCGCTAGAGGTCTCCGCTGGTATACCAATCCTGGCTTGAACCTTGCAATTTGAGTGCTAGGTGTACTAGAGGTGTCAGGAAAAAAAGGCAAGTAGGTAAAAGAAGACTTTAGTGATTGAGACATAAGAAAGAACCATTGATTTTTAAAAAACAACACATTCCTTGAAACACGAACCCGATTGGAAATTGGATCATAGCATAAATAACCTTTTTGTGTGGAATTATACCCTAAGAAGGCACAACGAACTGATTGGGCAGAAAGTTTATTTCTGTCTACTGGAGGAAGATGCATAAAACAGATACATCCAAAGGTGTAAAGGTTTGTATAAGTAGGTCTGTGATGATAAAGCCTGAAATATGGAGACTCGAAATTCAAAACCTGGGAAGGGAGTCTATTGATAAGAAAAGTTGCTGTAATGACTGCTTCTACCCAAAATTTAGGAGGAACTGATGACTCAATTAACAGAGTTCTGACAACATCTAAAAGATGACGATTTTTCCGTTTAGCTACTCCATTTTGTTGTGGAGTATAAGGACATGATCGTTGAGAAATAATCCCTTTAGATTGTTAAAAAAATTGGAACTCATGAGACATGTATTCCCCACTTGAGTCAGACCGAAGAATTTTGATAGCAGCTGAGAATTGAGTTTGAACCAAAGCTAAGAACAATTTAAACATAGGAAAGACTTCTGATTTGTGCCGCATGAAATAAACCCATGTATATCTGCTGTAGTCATCAATAAATGTCACAAAATATTTGTATTGAGCATGAGAAATTACAGGATTAATTCCCCATACATTACTATGAATTATCTCAAAGCTATGTGTTGCTCTACTTCCTTCAAAAGGAAAGGTTAAAACCTTACTTTTTCCAAGCTTATAGTTGCACAATCAGGAAGCACAGTGGAAGTAGAATGCACTTTATTATTTAATAGGCCAGATTTCAACATATAAGATAGGATCCTAGAATTGGGGTGACCAAGACGCCTATGTCAGACCTCATTTGACACTTTAGACTCATGACAAAGTAAAGCTGGAATAGAAAGATACAGACTGTGAGGAATAGGTAGTTGCAAAAAAAACAAACGTCCATGCTTAGGCCCTTTCGCTATCAACTGTCTTGTCATCTGATCCTGCACGACACAACCATCATGAGTAAAATGGACATCACAATTTTGATCCACAAGTTGACCAACAGATACCAAATTTACAGAGAGATTAGGTGATATATAAACGTCCTTAAAGGAAGAAGATACATCACCAACTGCTGCAATGGGTAGGTCACTCCCATTAGCTGTCTGAATATGGGAAGAACCACAATATTTTCTGATATTACTTAATCCTTGAGAAGATTTTGTCATATGATTTGAGGCACCTGAGTCTACGATCCAAGAAGTAGATAAAGAACCAGTACCTTGAAATCCAAGTGTTGAAAATGCACTCACAATCATTTCTTGCACTATTTCTCGAGTTAAAGGTGCTAGAGGTTGTAAAGCAGCAGAGGTATCCGCCTGTAGGCCACCAGAAGTAACAGTGGCCTGGTAGGCCTTGTTGGAATGTAGGGGACGGGTAGGACACTCCTTAATAATGTGCCCTGACTTCTTGCAGTAGTTACAAAATTTCTCAGGGCAGTGAGGGGCAATATGCCCATATTTCCTACAGCTATAACACTCTATGGTGCTCATGTCCCGACCCTTCCCCTTTGCCTTGCCATGTGCAGCATAGACAATTGAGACCGTATTAGAGGCAACACGAGCCTGCTCCATAATATTCTGAGTGTTAATACGTTGTTCCTCTCGTAAGAGTTCTCCAAAACAGACTTCCAGGGTTGGAACAGGATCTCTATTTATTAGAGAAGCTCGAATAGATTCAAAATCAGGCCGCAATTTCATTAGAAATTGGTCTCTCTGGCTGGTTCTGTGTACTTCTTGGACTGCAGCCAATCCTTCTGCAGAGACCTTGGTTGTAACAAGGTCTGAGTAATCATTCCACGAAGTTAGGAATCCAGAGTAGTATTCTTGAACTGATAGATCTCCTTGAGTATAGTTAGCAATGGCTAACTCAAGCTGGAAGCGGCTAGCATTGTTATCTTGATTGTAGACTTGCTTGAGATAATCCCACATGGCCTTTACAGACCTATGAGGGCATAGAGAAAGAATCAGATGTGGCTCCATAGAAACAAGGATCCAGGTCATGATTTGATTATCTTTGGCAGCCCAGGCTGCCTTTTCTGCTGCGGTTGCTCCTTCTTTGATGCTGCCATCTATATGGCCCCACAACTCTTTACCCTTGAGAAAAGTCTCCAACTGAAACTCCCAGGCAGCATAATTCTTGCCAGTGAATTTGACGCAAACATGATCTGATTTTTCCATGCTCACTAAGACTATGACTGAGAGAACTAAGAAATATTTTTAGGCAATGGCTCTAATACCATAACAGAATGATTCGAATGTGTCCTCTGCTGAGATGAACTTTTTATTATATAGGCAAGAGTGCCAACCATACAAGGAAATTGAAGCTATCCCAATTAATCACATGGAGTGATCCTAGGAACCTATACATGGAAAGCTAAATCTCCTTAAGCTATACATGGAAAGCTAAATCTCCTTTCCTAACAGCCAAGATTAATGAATCATTTACAGCTATTACTGTCTATAAAAATAAATATGGCTTTCTATTAATAGTTCAAACTTATTGGTTCAACAAAAAAAAAAGAAATTGGATGGGTAATAATAAGGACCATCTAACCAAGGGTTAACTATTATCTGTGGTCCCTTACCTTTTATTATTATACCATTTTTTTACCCTAATCTCAATTGATTACATATCAAATATCTAACCTCTTTAAAGTATTCCATTTGGGTCCTTTCGTTAATGGCAAGTGTTAAGTTAAAAGGTGAAAAATATATGAAAAATTATTTCTAATGCCGTGAAAACTTCATTTTGTCTTACCTTGAAACTTTTTTATCTAACAACTTAACCATCTCCTCCTAACCTTCCCGAGGATTAAGACTCAGAGTTTGAGAAAATGGTTTTTAGCTAGGGGATTCAAGTTAAGTCGATTTGGCTAGTAATGTCATAGAAAGATAGAGCAAAAAAGAGGGTAGGAAAAATCAAGTCGTCGATATAGCTATCATTTTGAACTTTCCACAAGCATGACCTGAGTAATGTAGTGGAATATCAAGTCATTGGTGTTAAAAGGAGTGGTGGAGATCCGTTGAAGGATGAAGGCTAGTGTGGGGCCTGAGTTTGATATTTTTTGTAACGCCAAATCCTCTATAGTTGATGATTGCAAAGAAGAAAAAAAATGGGAGAAAAGAACTCTCACCTAATACTATTAACCATTTTAAATTTCAAATGTGGTAAAGCACAATATTTTGTTTTCTTTTCCAAAATGTGCATTTTTTTAGTATCCAAAAGTATCATTCAAGCTTACAGTGAGAAATATATTATTATGGTAATTAGGGAAAAGGGTATGTTAGCTTTTTTTAGGACCAAAATAACAGCTGAACCAGTTTCATAAGACATGCTGTAGGAAATGGAGAAGCCAAGATTTGAACCTTAGACTTCTCTCAAATCCCTCTGAACAATTAATCACCATGCGGGAAAATGGCTAAGTCAATCCTAAAATTTTTGCCTTTTTTCTATGTCAGTCCTAAAATTTTACGTTTTTCTAAGTGAGTCCTAAAACGTTAACGTCGTAAACACTGTTAGTCCTAAATTGGATGCTCGCTAACATGTCAAATGGAATGTCCTAGTTGGCCTCATTTTTTTGTTAATCCTTTGACATGTCAGCATAAAAACCCAAGACCCCCTTCTTCCTCTTCTCCCCAACAAAACTTGGCCACTCCTATTGCCTTCTACGGTCGTTCCAACTGCAATTCCTAGGCCTTCGGTGTACCTCCACATATTTTCTTGTGATTTCCAGTGCTAACCCTCCGATTCTACCTCCAATTTAGTCCCTGTGTTTGATTTCAATTGTGCTCGATAATTTGATGATTTCAATTACCTCCCTCCACAATCACGACTAGCTGGTGGTCCTCGCCAATGCCTCCCCATTTTGCCCCCTCCAAAGATACAACTATTCAACAATTAGGAAGCCGTAGAATAGCTTAGGACATGGGTTGGCTGCCAAATGATCTCACCTCAAAAACTGAGCTCAATGGGAGAGAGATGGTCACTGAGGAAGAAATAGAAAGAGGTGGAAATGAAGTAAGAGAAAGTTGGGGACAAGATTTACAGTTTGGAGAATATGAGTAAAGAGATTTAGGGGGGAAAAAACTTAGTAAATCCTAAAATTTTTGCTTTTTTTCTATATCACTACTAAAATTTTATGTTTTTCTAAGTGAGTCCTAAAACATGGAAGGGGTTAGCAAAAGTTAAAGGCTACGTAAGACACTCCGTGTGACATGTGGATTGTCATCGATTTTAGGACTCAGAATGCTTATGGTGTTAACATTTTAAGACTCACTTAAAAAAAAAGTAAAATTTTAGGACTGACATAAAAAAATGAAAAGCTTTTAGGACTGACTAAGTTATTTTCCTACCACTAAGCCAAAGGATAGGGATAAAAAGTGCATTAAATTGTGAAACTTTAGAATTTGTTACGTTTTTTTTTTTTGGAAATTTCTCCACTGCATGCTGCATTAGTGAATTTGTTCGAGTTCCTAAGAGGCGGCTTCTATTCATTCTTTATAATTGACTAATTTAGTTGACTTCATCAACTGAAACTAGTATCTGAACTTTATCAAGTGAAGTTGACCTTATACCGAGTTTGAGCATGGTCAGAGAGAGGTCGATGGTGGTTAAAGGGGGATGAAAGTGTGACAGACATGAAGATGGTGGTTCAATTGTTAAATAGAGAAGTTTCAAGGTTTTTAAAGCCAAGGAAATGTTTTCAAAGGTTAAAACTATTTTTTTCACTTGTTTCCTTCCAACTTAACATCTATAGTTAACAACAGGGCCATATGTAACACTTTAATGAGAATGCAGATTTTCCACAAAGCAAATTGATATTAAGATTAAAATGACAAAATCCAAATATGGTATCTTAACTTTAATGGTCGTCCTAAAGTAGTCTCATACCTCTTTTTCGGCTTCTTAAGGTATGCTAACTAAATTAGCATGTTCTATTTTGGTTCTTATGGTCAATTTAGTCATTAATTCGGATAAAAATTGCCTACATGGCACCTACTCTGCCATATGGTAGTCTTTTTTATGATAATAAGTAACTAGACTGAAACAATAATAATTTTCAGGCTAGAATTGACACAAACACATGAGTCTAAGGGCTCGAAGCATACATTAACCCAATCTTTTTCTTCCCAAATCGGCAGACTTCAACAATCTCATGAATGAAAATTCTACGTCTCCGGTGACTTCGTGATTGCCAGAACAATCGGCGGTACGATTAGCAAGACTGTGGGTCGGGTGCAGCCTTCGTGATCGGCAAGACGGCGGATCGGGTCCGGAGGATTGCTCAACCTTCGTCTCTTGAGCTTCCATTAATCGCGATGGTTCAATCGATTGGTTGCTGGTTCAATCGAATCACGATGGTTCTTCTGCCTACTCAATTTTTGCAGCTTCAGTAGTTAAAGTCGAGGGAAGAATCTGAAAAGGTCTCAGAAACGACTGGACTCGCCAAGATTTCGTCGTCATTAACGCTTTGTTGGTGAGACACGGGATACTTTTAAGCATTTCAGCTGGAGCTTCGTGTGTTTATGGGTTGGCCTTAACTTGGTTATTGGTCTGTAACGGGGAAAATTCTTCACGCGAATGAAGCTATGGCGGAGAACTATCGGCTAGCATCCGAGGTAATCGTTCGGTTTTTTCAGTTAAAACGAACTGAAATTTTCGGTTTTTTCAGTTTTTGGTTTTTTATTATAACAAACCAAATTAACTGAATAGAATGATAGAACCAAAGTAAAATCAAACTGATTTTTTTAGTTCAATTCGGTTTCAACCCGAAATAATCGAAAAACTAACTCTAATTTTCTGTTATAGTGAATAAAATGCAAACTTTAGTATTTGTGTACCTTGTTATGCTATTTAAAGAGAAATAGAGGATCAATTTGGGGTTTAGCCAAGATTAATCTCTGACTATGATTACATCAGTTCTGACGTCGACGTGACTAGATGGCGCCCGAGCCCTCCAATCGCACCATACATCAAAGCCTTCTTCTCCTTAGTCGGCACCAGCATTTTCTTGTTGGAGTCTTCTCGGTTTAGGAGCAGAGAGCTGACGGCGGAGGTGAGGACAGAAGCGAGGTCCGATTGCAGGGGAGAGGGCGTCGGGGAATGGAGGGCGAGGGCAGATGGAGAGGGCTAGGGCGGAGGCAAGGTCAAATGGCAGGGGCAAAGGGGAAGGGAAGGGAGTGGAGGGCGAGTGCAGGCGATGGGGGCGAGAGCGGAGGCGAGGCCGTAAGATGGAATCAAGCTATGGGCAGAGAATGACAAAACCCCAACACAAGCCGTCAATCTTCTATCTACCTTCCAATCAAACCCTCCTCCTTTTAAACTTGTCATCTGGCCCACCAAAACCTCAAATATGATATAAAAAAATTTCAGTTTTTTCAGTTATCGAAATAACTGACACTCATAACTGAAACTGAATCGAAATCAATATTCTCTATATTCGGTTTCAACCGAAAAACAGAATTAACTAAATAGAATTTCTAAATTTTTTCAGTCTTTCGGTTTTAACCGAATAGTAATTACCCCTAGCAGCCAACACCAACTTCTCCCAATTTAGTGACCAAATTCCTAAAAACCAAAATGGATGCGTTCTTCCAATTTTTCAAGTAAACCCGTAAATTTGGCCAGTTGAGAATGAATTTGGGAAGCTCGTCACCGCATAAGTCAAATTCATGGAATGGTAGCAAAGCAAATCTCAGCTGCGAATCGATTGGACCTTCGCAATTCATGGAAGCTACTAAAATTGAAAGAAGAATATGAGTTAGGGAAAATTTACTTTTTAAGTTACTATAATTATTTGTTTGTGCCAATTTTAACTTGAAAATTTTTGTTATTCTAGTATAGTTATCCATGTGACAGTTTGGGACCCAACATAGGGATAACAAATGCCACATATGCAAATTTCATTTAGAATAATGACCAAATTAACGGTAAAAATTAAAATAGGACACGTTAGTTGAGTTATGGGATCATAAAAAATTGAAAAAGAGTCATAGGACTACTTTAGGATGATCCCTAAAATTAGAAAACAATATTTAGATTTTACGCTAAGATCAAAATGATATGATAATAAAGATTAAGGGTCACGGATGTAATTACCCATCGTGGCTTTTGAGGTCATACGGCAGAGGGATTGGCGGAGGACTTTTCTCGAGTCTGGACGCTGATGGCAGGCCAGAATCTTTCGGTTTTGTGGTCTCAATTGAAGAAGAAAGCATATTTTCTTTTGAGGATTGTCTCAGGGTCTGGGGTTGCCCTTTGTTTTGGCTTTTGCGAAACAGAAATATTTACCATGACTTTTTTTTTTTTAGGAATATTAGAGTATAAAAATGATTTTATAAAGATAATAAAATACAGTAGATAGCAATTGATGTTGAACCATAAGCAAATTTGCTTAATTGGAGTTCGTTTCAATTAAGTTTGATTAATCCAAAATAACCTATTTGAAATCTATGATTTTATTTTCTCATGAAGTGATATTATTTAAAAGCTAATACTGTATAAGTATAATAATTTATTTTTATTATATTATTAATTTTTTTTACGATTTTTTTAAACAGTTTTCACTCTAGTTGAGTAAGTAAAAATTTATAAGAATTCAATCACATTATAAAAATATTTATTCAATAGATTATTATACTTATATAGTATTAGCTTTAATATAACATTGGTTTCCAAAAAACAGCCATAAAAATATTTTAGATTAGTATGATTTAATCGTAAATTAATCGTACGTTGAAGTTAGGTTGTCTGATAACTGTTTGACTTCTAAATTTGCAGAACCACATTCAGACTATGAATAAGTGAGCCGATCTTGAGTTTATTCACGCTCCTTTAATTTTTCTTTTTTTTTTCTTCATTGCAGGAAGCATGCTCTTTGGTTATCTTTTGGGGCCTTTCTCTTTACAAATAAAAAAAATGTTTGTTGAACTCTTCGTAAATGGTTCAGCATAAGTTTATTTATATTTATTTATTTAATTTAAATGAATAAATATGAACAAAGAATCATTAGTTCATTTTATGTTCATGAACAGGCAAATTAATCCGTATATTTTCATTTCGTTATTTGTTCATTCACTTGTTTACTCATTTATTTATTTTATAAGTTTATTTATTCTTAATATCTTATTTTTTTTTTTGTTTATTTGCTTGTTTGTTTTTGTTGTCACAACTACATATATTCATATTGTTTGTGAATATGTTCATTTAACAATATTCACGAACTCCTTCATCCGGTCATGTCATTTAGTTCAAAACAATGTTATTGTTAGCAAATAAAAATGAAAACAATTATTTATAAATAAATGAACACGATTAGAGAAAATTTGTTCATTTATCTTCAGTATTTATTTAAATTTATATGAACAAACATGAAAAGGACTGTTCATGGTTGTTCAGCTCATTTGCAACTCTACACTTTCCTTTACCTTCTAGCAGGGGCGGCGCCACGTTGGTGTGAGTGGTGGCAATTGCCACCACTGAGATTTGGAAAAAATATGTATATGATATATATTTTTTAAAAGAATATTTGTTCTGCCCCCATAGAATTTTTAGTGATGCCCCTACTAAAATATGAGTGCATTAATTTAGTTGTGATAAGTGATTAAAATGAAAATATGAAAAAGTAAGTGGCAAAACTACAAAACGTAAAAAATATTAGTACTATTATAAAATTTGACCCATAAATCTATTTTATTCCTTCTCTTACGCTTGCAACACAAACGCAAATAAAAATAGTATAAAACCTAGGCTAAGACTTTTCAACGCAACTAAAAGTCTAAAATTGCAGCGGGCACGGCAGTATCAAAATTTTGCTCCTCTCCCAGGCAAAGGTAAATTCAGTCTCAGATACGGTGAGTATTAATTGTGCGAGCCTTCTCTACTCTGCCATTCTTTTGTACTTATAGAATTGTTACCCCTGCCCCCGACGAACAGAGCATCGCAAACCTCTCTCAAATTTCATCTCGATTGTATTTGTTTATGTTAATTTTTCAGGTAATTCTAAAATTTTAGAACCCTAATGCATCAATTTGTAGAATATAAAGTAGTATATATTATTATTATTACTATTATTTGAATTTTTAATTTTATTATTTTTATGCAGTTTATGTTATGGAGAGATACTTGAAAAAAATACCAAAAGAAGCTCGATTCTCTCATGAAACTGATGTTGATACTGAAAACAATCAGTCAAAGCAAGCACGTGTTGAGATTAATTTAGAAGATCTTCCTAGTGATCCAGGACTAAGAAAAAAAGTTCTGATTATTATCCTGACCAGCGTGACAGAATTCGGAGATATTATTTACAAAAAAGCCCATGTCAACCTCACAATCATAATTTTTCTCAGAGAACAATTGGAAAGACTTCACGAAGGTTTAACCCTCATTGGTTTGAGAATTATAACAATTGGTTGGAGTATAGTGAATCAAAAGATGCTGCTTATTGTCTATGTTGTTATTTATTTAAGCCTGATTATAGGAAGCAATCTGGTGGTGATGCATTTGTAATTGAAGGATTTACAAGTTGGAATAAACCAGAAAGATTAAGAGAACATGTAGGGTGCCATGATAGCACTCACAATAAGGCTTGGAAAAAGTTTGAAGATTTAATGAATCAGGAGCAATCCATTCAAAGTGTTTTGCAGAAACAATCAGATCAAGCCCGAAGTGATTATCGAATTCGTTTGAATGCCTCTATTGATTGCATTCGGTTCCTTTTAAGACAAGGTCTAGCTTTTCGAGGTCATGATGAATCAGATACTTTGAATCTATCAATCGAGTTGCTTTGAAAAATGCTCCAAATAACGAGAAATTAACAGCACATGAAATTCAGTCTGATATCATCAATTCTGCTGCAACTGAAACAACCAATGCCATTGCTAGTAATTTAGGGCATGAATTATTTTCTGTTTTAATTGATGAATCTCATGATATCTCTTCTAAAGAACAAATGACGGTTGTTTTACGTTATGTGAATAAAGAATGAATGGTGATTGAACGGTTCTTTGGTATCACACATGTTTTTGATACTAGTGCTTTATTATTGAAAAAAGCACTTGAGGAAATACTTTCTAGACACAACTTGAGCTTGTCAAGATTGCGTGGCCAAGGATATGACGGGGCTAGCAACATGAGTGGGCAGTTTAATGGATTAAAAAGCTTGATATTGAGTGAAAACAGTTCAGCATATTATGTACATTGTTTTGCACATCAACTTCAACTGATGCTTGTGGCAGTAGCAAAAAATGAAACTTCTGTTGCATCATTTTTCTCTCTTGTGACAAATTTGATAAATGTTGTTGGGCTTCTTGTAAATGACCAGATATTCTTCGAGAAAGTCAAGTTGCAAAAGTTGTTAATGCATTAAAAAGTGGTGAGCTTAAAAGTGGTCAGGGATTAAACCAAGAAAGAGGTCTCCAACGTCCAGGTGATACAAGATGGAGTTCTCATTATGAGACTTTAATTGGTTTAATTGTTCAGTTTTCAGCTATTATTGATGTGCTTGAATATATTGTTGAAGAATGCTTAAGTCTGAGCAAAGAGCTGAAGCTAATGTTTTGTTAGGGTTGATACAGTCTTTTGAATTCATATTTAATTTGCACATGATGAAAGATATTTTGGGGATTACTGATGAATTGTCAAAAGCATTGCAGAGAAAAGATCAAGACATTGTAAATGCAATAGAACACTAGTAGAAAATGCAAAAGAAAGATTGTTCAAAATGAGAAATGATGGATGGGATGATCTAATGACAAAGGTTTGTTTATTTTGTGATCCACATGATATTTGCACTTTGAAGATGGATGACATGTTTGTGTTTCCAGGAAGATCTGCTCGTAAAGTTAACAAGGTAACAAACTTACACCATTATCGAATAGATTTATTCATTGAAATCTTGGATAGGCAATTGAAGGAGCTCGATAATCGATTCACAAAAACAAGTACAGAATTACTCCTTTGTGTAGCATGCTTGAATCCTGATGACTCATTTTCAACATTCAATAAGCAGAGGTTGATTCGTCTTGGTCAGTTCTACCCATCAGATTTTTCTGCAATTGAGTTTACGGTACTTGATAGTCAATTAGACACTTATATTCTTGATATGCGTTCTCATAGCAATTTTCAAAGTATTAGAGGAATAAGTGCTCTTGCTCAAAAGTTGGTTTGCATGAGAAAACATATTGTGTATCCAGTTGTTTATCAACTTGTGAAGTTGGCATTGATTTTGCCAGTTGCTACTGCAAGTGTTGAGAAGGATTTTTCTGCAATGAATACTGTGAAGAATCGATTGCGGAATCGAATGGGAGATCAATTGATGAATGACTGTCTAGTTGCTTACATTGAAAAAGATGTATTTGATGGTATAAGTAATGAGGTGATCATGCAGCGTTTTCAGGCTATGAAACCTCGTCGTGAACAGTTGTAAATGTGAAAATATTTTATTAATAATATTTTTGTTGCCCCCACTAGCATAATTTTCTGGCTCCGGCCCTGCCTTCTAGGTCACTTTTATGACTTTTTAACTTGTGAAATTTCCTATATCAAATAGCACCAAATGCCATGTAAGAAGCATATGCCATACACTATGGATTATGGGAAGAAAGAAATTTCACTGGAAAGTTTAGCCTAATAGCCACTTCAAAGTTTAGCAGGGTTACTTTTGGCTTGAGGGCCAAGGTTCAAGCCTCCATAAAAGAAAAAAAGCTCACTTCTTATTAAGTAGTCCATAATTTACCTTTAATGCAATTGCACACGCCCAGCAGGGGACTGGTCATACTTACATGAAACATCAACCTACTGAATTCATTATAGATTAGAAATATATATTAAAAAAAAAAAACCGGTTATGGCACCACTCAAACAATGAACAATTCAATTCCTTGCACCTTTGTATTATCCATAGGAAAGAGAGATGTTGTATTGAGTAAAAACAGTAAAACACTGCCTTTGGATGAAATCCCTTTGCTTTAAAGATTACCTCATTTCTTGCTTTCCATTGCTGTGATAGAGAGTGTTGCCCTCCAAGCTTCAAACTGGACCCAAATCAATAGAAATGATTGCCTGTATTTCATTGTTTCCAGCAGGTCCATTCTAGTAAGTTCACCAACCACCTGCCACCAAGAAAAAATCATCCTCCAAATTAATCTGACCTGCAGACAACAAACTAAAATATGATTCGTATCCTCGATGTTATTGCTGCAAAGTGGGCACCACTGTTTCAATAAAAAAATGTTGACCTTATCTACCTCCCTTCCTCGCAACTTCCTCCTCCAACCCCAGTCCCATATCCATCTCTCACCTTCCCAATTCCCCAAATCCGAAACCTTGCTCTGACTTTTCAGTGATAATTGGTATAATCTTGGAAACATTTCTCTGAATATTGACTCATCTCCAACCCACCTATCTTGCCATAAGTTAATTTTGTTCCCTCTACCCAGTTCCCATTTAAAACCCTTGCTAAAGTTAAGCCCAACATTTTCCATTTCCCGACCACATTCCGCTAAAGTCGGCTTTAAAGAAGAAAACTTTTCTGCTTTGCTTTGCCACAAAATCAAGAATCTTGAATTGACTCCCTACTAATAAACTGATATTGGCCTGTACTCCCTTAATCCCACTGGGTTTGTATTATTTTTTTTGGAATTAGGGCAATGAAAGAAGCATTATTATTGCCTTTCTTTATTTTTCCATTCTTTTGAAAGTCATAAATAAACCTGCGGATACCTCCACTAATAGCGTTCCAGTGCTTTTTGAAGAAATTGAAGGAGAATCCATCTGATCCTGGTGCTTTTCCTCCATCACAGCTTCAAACATCATTTTTAATCTCATCTTTAGAAATTGGCTCCTCCAAGAAGGAACACTGCTCCTCACTAAGCTTCTGAAACTTACTGCTCTTGAATACTGGTCTGTTTCATTTATATGATGATTTTGTATTAAGTTGAATGACTTATTTTTATTTTTATGATTTTTTTCGTAACCAATATCATTAATTTGACAGATAAGGTGTAATTTGTTTGGCATTAAGTCATATAATCCAAAATCTCTTATTTTCATTTTTATAAATATTTTATATGGAGCAATATTATTTGAAAGATAATATTATATAGGTATAATAATCCATTAAATAATATATTTAAAATATAATTAAATTTTTAAGTTCTTTTAACTTACTCAACCCAAAAAAAACAAAAATATATAAAAGTTCAACTAAAATGATATTAAGTGAATTGTTTTACCTATATAGCACTATCATATCTCAAATGATATTTGTTCCAAGTAAAAGGTCCATAAAAATGAAAAATATACGGTTTTAAATTAATTAATGTGATTTAATACGAAACAAACTGCACATATAATATATGTATAATATTCCAGTAAATAACATATTTTTATAATTTAATTATATTTTTTTATTAATTTTTTACTTACTTAAATAAAAAACATATAAAATTAATTAAAATTTAATTATACTATAAAAAAATAATTAAATGGATTGTTATACCTTTACAGTATTGCTGTACAAATGACATTGGTTCCACACTAAAACAAACAAAAAAAAAACATTTCGGCTTAAGCCAGATTAATCATAACGAACTGGACCTTAGTATCTCTAAATCTATTGGAACTTCCATAAACCTGTTGGAAATTCGATAAACTGAAATAAGAAAAAAAAAAGTTGAGAGACAATTGAATAAATAAGAAATTCGCATTTGAAATCCCTATTATTGAAGATTTTGTTATTTCTTCCTTTCCAAATCACCCACATAGACACGAAAACAAACTCTCCTCAAATCCTATTGATAATTTTTTATTCAAATTTCAAGAACAATAAGAGAGTGCTTGGTGAATGCTATTGCCTTAGATCGTTCGGAAGCTCCACCACATGAAGATCATGTGCCACACCTTTTGAGTAGATTTCTTCTTCTGCAATACCTTATGTTCGGTCCGCTCGCCCAAAAGCAATGTGTCAACAGCTTACTACGTACAACTGTGAAATTAATAATCACATTGCTGACAACAACTATAACCTTTATATATTTAGACGCCGGTCAGAATATATATGAATTTGGAATTTCAAAAATGTGTATGGGGATCAACTTTAATTTAGAATATTAATTGCTATGTTTAGAACATAGGCAGGGAATTTTTAGCCATTTCTGATAAGAAGACCGAAAGACTTGGTGAACAAGGCCGGCTTAGTAAGTCTTTTCTGTTGAATATCTCAAATAGTTGTGCAGATTTATAAGCAAATTCCGTTTGTTATAGGGTCAGATAGAATGAAAATGCTTACAAAACTCGTTTAGGGCTTTTAGCTCAAAAGTAGGTGGATCGTCCAAGTGTTGCTGTGGCAATTTATCGCTGCAGGGCTTGATTGTGAGGGAGCAAAGTTTGGGGACCAGGAGAACAAACAAATGCAAATTGAGGGGTTAATTGTTAGAAAAGAAAATTTTAGGATAGAGAAATTAAACGTGATATCTTGGTGACTTATTTGAGAAATCTACCATTTTTCCCTTTTATGGTTCCTTTGCGGTCTAAATTTTTGTTGTGAATTGAGGAGTCAATTATTAAAAAGAAAAGCTTGAGGACGAAATAATCAAAGTGACACATATTAGGGGCCTATTTTAGAATTATACCATTTTCTATTATGAGTTTGATCCATGCAGATTGGGTTCTATTCATTAGTGACCTAAACTTTTGTTACCATAGATTTATAGTACTCAATCCATTCCATTCTAAAACTATTTAAACATATTCTATTTTAGACAGTTACAAATCTTTGCAACATTTCCATGTATAATATTTACCCTTCAACCTATCACTCTAATATGGGAAACTTAAAATAAACCCCTTTTAGTTTGATAGTTACAAATCTATGCAATATTTTACACTGTTCGAGGATTTTTTTTAAATCCTAGTTTAAGTTCTATAATGGTCATCTTCCAATAATTTTAATCTCTCCAATGTTTTTTCACAGTTAATAGATATTTTAAATTATTAATTTTTCTTCTTTCTAAATATATTTTTCTCTTTATAAATATAAATCAATATTTTTTAAATCCACCGGGGATACCTTAGCTTATTTTTTTGTCCTAATTAGGTACCTTACCTTTTATTACACATCCTATTTAGGTACTTTCTGTTAATTTCAAGGTTAAGTTTGACGAAAAATGATGACATTGCATTAAATAATACCAAAATAAATTTAAAATGATAACTTTAGTGCTCAAATTTTTTCAATCACTAATTCTAGCCCCTAAAATTTCACCAAATTAATTCTACCCCAGCCTTCAAAAGATGCTATCCTAGCCGCCACTGCCGACAGCCTCCACCCTAACCGCCGCCGACCGCCTTCACCCCAACCGCCGCCGATCGCCCTTCAGCCACTAACCCAGCCACCAATCGTGTACGACTCGACGGTTCAATTCGTCAAATCGCCCCCTTTGCCCAGGTACCCCCATCATTGACCGCCTCCACCACAACAGCCGTCGATCGCCTTTCAGCCACCAACCGTTCGAGACCCGACGCTTCAATTCGTCGAATCGCCGCCATTGCCCAGGTGCCCCCATTATGAATCTAGCAAATAAATGGAGGCGACGATGCGAAGGCATCTCAGAGATCAGCCTTAATCGAAACAAACGAAAAAAAACCATTAGATCTACAAGCCTTCGATTCTCCTCGACGCAGACAGGTGGTGGCGAAGTGAGCAGTGGAAGGGCATGCGGACAACAAAGAGACGAGCAGTGGAGTCACTAGCTGCGAGAGTGAAGCAAGTGGTGGAGCCATGAACGATGCTCGAATCTCTTGCCTGAATCTAGAAGCCTCACAACCGTCATCGCCCAGGTCGTTCCTCTCCTTACCATCCGTCGTCGCCTTAGCCATAAGATATTGACAAAAAAGTCTAAAGAAAAAGTTTATGGCATAAATTGCTAATCGAAAACCCTAAAAGACTAAAAGTGTTATTTTAAAAATTATTTTAATATTTCTTTTTCCATATCATCATTTTCCGTCAAACCTAACCCTAAAATTAACGGAAAGTACTTAGATAGGATACGCGATAAGAGGTAAGGTACCTTGTTAGGACAATTTGAAGGTAGAGTACCCAATTAGGACAAAAAATTAAGCTAAGGTACCACCGGTGGATTTTATCCTTTTTTAAATGTTAGATAACTGTGGAGAAAAATAAAAAATTTTAAAATTACCGAAATATAGTTATCAAACAGTTTAAATTAGGGTTTTCAGAAGTTATTATCGGACAGCATAAAAGAAGTGGTAGGGTAAAGTGTGAGTTTTTTAAAGTAGAGAAAATAAAGTGTAAGTTAGGTTAAATGCCTATTGGGTTTTTGTAATTTTTCCCTTTAATATTCACTTTTTACAACTAGTTAATGGCAAAAATGAAAATAACACATAAACTTTCTTTACTTTCTTTTAATCTTCTTGCCAAGCCAAATGATTCAATAAATATAGGATGAAAGGAGTAATTGCTAACTCCACTTTAGAAAATAGATAAAGGCAAAGGCCCGCACATTGTCACTGATTTTATTCAAGGTAGTATTAAGTGGAAGCACATTGCTACAGGTTCAATCTATGGATGCATTAAAAATAAATATAACGAAATAATTATCAAATAGTAAAGTTTAGGGACCAATGGAGCAAAGATCATGATTTTAGCAACTAAAAATGGAGCTTACTATTAATGCAAGCTAGGAAACACTAGCTGAGAATTGGAATTGAGCTAAAATAACTGAGATTTAAGCTTAATTTTAAATTAGGGTTTGATCTCTATCCAATATTGTTTGGGGACTAAGAGGGCAAATAGTGGGATTTTGATGACTAAATCTGTTGTTTTCATTAACACATCCACACCCACACACACGAAACAAAGCCAATAATTCGGGCCAGAAAATTAAACTAAAGTTTGGGAATCAAAAGAGCAAATAGAAAAACTCTATGTACCAATGGTTTTTAGTGACTAGCCAAAACTGAATTACCCAAAAACAAATAGACCATAGTGACCAAGATTTTATTTCAAAAGATATAAATAATATGTGAAAATTTTGGGACTAGTATGGCAAACAAATAAAATTTAAGGACTCAAATTAGAAAGATCAAAATCGAACGATTGAAATAGATTTAAGCAAAAGAAAATGTCAAAATGTCAAAATCGAACGATTGAAATAGATTTAAGCAAAAGAAAATGTGAAATAGCGATGCAAGTTTCCTAAGAAGCTATCACCTGCTCGAAAAGCAACCAAGGTATAGAAAAAAGAAAATTTTATTAATAGTCCCTGACCTTTAGTCCTCGTTTCCTTTTAGTCCCTAATTTATTAAGTGTTCTATTTTAGTCCTAAACCTGTTAAAACATTTCATTTCAATACAAAATCTATTAAAATTGTTAACTTAAATTATTTATCTAATAACAATTTTTTAGATCATAATTTAAATTATCTGGTAACTATCTTACAGTAAATTTAATCTGTATAATAATTTTTTATTGTTACTGAAAAATTCAAATCACTTTTTTTTTTCTCTCTGTAAAGTCAACTTATTTCATTTAGAAATAAAAAACTATTAATTTAAATAATCTATTTACTGTCAAAAAATATTAAACTGTTTAAATTTACTGGAAGATAGTTGTCAAATATTTAAATTAAAATTTCAAAAGTTTCTGTCAGACAATTATTCTGAGTTAATAAATTTCATTTGGTGAGAAACTAAAATGGAACAATTATAATAGGTTTAAGAGAAAAATAGAACATTCAATAGGTTAGAAACTAACAAAAAACAATAACCAAAGGTTAAAGACCATTTATGCAATTTACTCATTTGAAAAATAGTAATCGTTTCCCAAGAACACAATTGCATGGAAAAAAAGTAATTTTTGAATTTAGCAGTTACTATTCATCTATGGTAACTAAAGTTTTGTTTTAGAATATAGTAAGAACATAATTTCACTCAAATTTTGCTCTTAGAATAATTAAAGCGTAATGAGTAGACGAATTTTCTTGGATACACCGGGTGGACATGCACCCGGTTAAGAGACGGCAAGGATTCGTTAAAATTGGGAGAATGTGGAAACTTGTTATGGTTGGATAATTAAGAAGATCGTGGGATAAGTAATATCTAATTGTCTTTTATAAAATATTTAATTTGATTATTTTCCTGTGTATTTATTTATTATTGTTTTTTGAATTAAGGGATTCCCTTCTATTGCACGCTTCTTCTCGTTGTTTTTCCTATTAACCATCTACCACGTCGTTCAAACAAAAAAATTATCTCTCTCTCTCTCTCTCTCTCTCTCTCTCTCTTTTATTCATTTTTTTTAATATTGTTCTATCTTTAGTTTCTTTTTGCACTCTGATAGTTAGTATAAAATGGTCTTTGCATAGCCACCGGCATTACAACTTCAAAATGCCACCAAACCCCATGTCCTCCACCACACAAACATGTCTATCTGAAGTTAATATCTTTTCAAAATCTTTGGTCATCTGTCAAGGACAACAATGTGTACTAAATCTACAGCAAAACAAATTTGTTGTTAATTTCATTTGGTTGCGAGAATTTTGTATTTATGTTCATAACGGCAAACAGATATGGATTTCTTTCTTGTCGCTTTTTCCGCCATCATGTTCCACTTCATCACCTTCATTTCTAACATCTTACTTGCCTTGGCCATACCCTTACTCTTGAATGACTTTTTCCCCTTCCTGCACACATTCAAACGCATAATTCCTACGTCTTAAGTACATACATCCCATAGATAAATACATGACTAGCATAGTACAATTAGATATAAACTAGTATGTATATGTATTAAACCAAATGTCACATGAACTAAAATATACAGTAGACTAATACTAGTATAATACAGTTAGAGTAAACTGCATGTATTAAACTGTAACGTATATGTATGAAACTAAACGTCACATATACTATTCTACATATACCACACTGTCAGGCATATATGTTCAACTAAATGTCACAGGTACTAAACTATTGTGAATATGTATTAATCCAAAGGCCGTTCGTATTAAACTATGTTACGAGAGTTTAACACGTTAAATACATAGTAAAATACCGCATCAAACAAAAACCATTTCAATCTCATACCTTTCCTATTCATTCTTCCCCAAGTCTGCAACATCCTTATTATTACCATCATTCATTTTTCTCTTCACACTCTTCTTCGTTGAAGGTTCTTTTTAAGATATCCTAATATGATATGGAGGTAAGTTTTACTATTTCTATTGACAAAATAACATGCAGAAGATGATTCACCAGATACCTTTGTTCCCCACTAGCTTTGTCACCATTAGAGTTAACTTCAGGCTCCTCATTCTTCTTTTGCAACTTAGTAATTCCCATATGTATTAACATGAATGACATATGTATCATTCTGTAACACCCACGGATTCAACAAACCCACAAGCCAAACATAACACACACCATTCAATACAATCACTACCCAGAAACATACAATATCCTCAAACCTTAGATGTATTGATGTAAACCTCCAACATATTACCTTGTGATGCACGTTTATTATCTAAAACACCCGACAATAAACATGCCTAATTCATATGCACCGACCATCAATACACAAATAGAAGTGGCTAGTTCACTTCCACACAATATGTACATCACTTCCTTCAATACGTAATATATTCAGTTCCAGCTGTAAATCAATGCATATGCACTCAACTGGCCAACCAATGTATTACTCTGAAACCATTATGTATTACTCTGAATGCGTAACATATTAAGTCCGAAACATACATATCACATACCTTCAACACACATGTTCCAGTTTCGAACCCATAAACTATAAATCTTACAAACCCACACAAAACCCAACAACATTAGCAGTAGAATTCCCTCTCAGAACCATACAATTTGTCGTTCTTGCCCAACGATGGGCCAAATACCATACTAAACACCACAAAACCCTTCTCAATAACAAATGACTCTTTTCAGTAATTTTACCTACTCGAATCGCCTTCAATTCACTCATTTACTGTTCGATCTTCGAATCGGCTATACTCACGGTGACCATGACAATCCGCCAGATGACAAGCAAGCAGCGCCATTCTCTCTTCGAATCGATACCTATGCAGATATGTCATTTCGGTGACAGAATGATGGAGAGAGGGTCTGGGTTCGGTCCTGCAATTAGGTTTTGGAAGTGATTGTATTGATTTTGGACTCAAATCAGGTAACTACCCTTTTTGATCCCCCATTCTTCGCGTGTATCCTATTTTTCAAATGGTGGATAACGGGATGGAACCGTTATTTAACCTAACAGTGTTAGATGGTGTATATACACCCGGTGGATATTCTAAAATCCCATGAGTAAATATTTTGAAATTAAACCTTTAGCTTTATGATTAAGACATATGGATTATTACCATGAGATCCAAAGTTTAATCCTAACATTTCTTCTGCATTGGCGCATTGGCTACAGTTAAGGCAGATTAATCTAAAATATTTTATTTTTATTTTCACAATATTTTTATTTTAAACCAATGTTAGTTCGAAGGTAGTACTATATAAGTATAATAATCTCTTCAATAAAACTATTTAAATAATGTAATTAAATTTTTATGGATTTATTTTCTTACCTAACCTAAAAATGCAAAAACTAATAAAGGAGACTACCTTAAAAAATAGTCCAATTAAAAAGTAATTGATGAAAGATACTACTTTAGCTCGTGTTTTTAAAGTTAAAGAACTTTATGATGGCACCATATAAGATAAGTGACTATTGTAAGATAAGCATTAAAACTATGGGACTGCAAATTTAGTTTATCATGGTAGTTTTATTGTTGTTACTCTAGCTAATTAATCATCCTTATCTCTTTCTTCATTGTTTCTTTTTCTTTTTCCCTCCTCGCAATTTTTTTTTATCACCACTAATAGAAGTATTATTTAGTTCATCCGATACTCTACAACAGATAGATATAAGTGAGCCATTTTAATATTAGTGGACCAAGTCGAGTGTGACAAGCAGTGAGGTTTAAGTAATAAGGTCTTTTCAAATAAGAGATAAAGTGATGATAGCTTTTTATTTTCTTTTGTCTATTTAAACCATCATCCATATTTTTTGTTTGGATGGTTTGTTAAGCTAACCATGTGTTTTTGGTTTATTAGTGGGGTAAATTTCATTTACGGTCCCTAACCTTTTCACGTCATCCTAAATAGGTCCCTAACCCTCATTCTGTCATCTTAAAATTCCTAACCTCCATATTTTTATCCAATCGTAGTTCTTTTGTCATTTTCAGGATTAACTTTGACATAATTTTTGTGAAAAATGACAACATTGGTTACATTTTCTTATTCCTACTCAAATTACCCTCACGCTAATAAATTTGCCACTACAACTATCATCTCCGCCTCTCTCCCTTTCTCACAATCTTTGGCTACCACAATCCTAACCCATTTACCTAAAATTATATCCTTATATCCTCATCCCCATTTACTACCTGAACTCAGCCAATTTACCATTATATTTGTCCAAGTTCGCTCAAGATCAATCTAGATCAAATACAGATAAAGAATTATTGAAGTTCAAATTTAAAATCCAAATTTCTCTTCATAAACCTAAACCCATTAACCCAATTCCATTCGGTCATTGAATTGAATGATATAAACGACAAAAAATGTAGTGATAAATTAGGAAAAACCTTTTTTAGATATCTTAAATGCACTTGTAATTTTTTTCTTTTTAACAAAAGCATTTATGTTTTATGATTTATTTTTTATTTTTTACACTGGATAATAAAAAAATGGAAATTAATTTCAATTGGATAGAACCTTAATTAACCCATAATTTTAAATTAACATCTGACTAGAGCTTCAGCATAACCCCGAAACGGAAACTATCTCCATGGAAAAAATTTAGCATAAAAAGTTCTCAAATTATCCCTAATTATGAAATTGAATAGCAGACATAAATCCATTACCAAAAACCGAATCAATCCCATATATATCATTTTTTTTTCCCAAACTTGTTGAAAATTCTGAAAATGGCAAGGAAAAATCCACCATGCACATGAACAGATTCCAAAATTCATGTCAGAAACACAGAAACCATTATAAATATTCTGGACAAGATTCAACTTTTTTCACCAACAAGTCATCCCAAAAAATGGTGATCCAAACCCTAGTAAACCTTCTTTACCTCCTAATACTTTCCCATCTCCAACCTTCTGCTTCAAACCAGTCTGGGTTTTAGTATCAAACTCATCCCAAGCTACTCCTTACACTTCCCTTTCTTCCCGCTCAATCTCACCCACCATGAACTTCTTGATCGGATGATCAAATCTTCCATGGACCAAGCTCGGAACTTCAGCTCCTTGGGCTCCGAAATGATCCGTCTGTCAATGTCGCGAGAACAATTTTACTTCACAAATTAAAGTGAAATTGGGCAGGGATTCTACCATCATTTTGTTGTACATGGACACCGACAATGGGCTTTCCTGGGCGCAGTGTAAACCATGCATTAATTGCTTTCAGCAGAAAATCTCCAAATACTCGTAGGATACTTCTTCTACCTACTCGCCTCTTCCCTGAATCCACCCTCTTTGCCAGGGCCTCAACCGCCTCTACAACTGCATCGATGGCGCTTGTCACTATAACATCGACTACATTGATGGTTCAAGAACCAAAGGTATTGCTTCTCTGGAGACCTTCTTCCTCCAAATCAACCGTTCAATGGCTTTGGTGGTCAACGATGTCACCTTCTTCTTTGGAGACCTTCTTCGTCCAAATCACAAGTACAATTAAGATATCTAGATTGACCTTGAGCAAACTTGGACAAATGTAATGCTAAATTAGCTGACTTTGGGTAGCAAATAAGGGTGAGGATACAATGATGTGATTTCAGGTAAATGGACTGGGATCGTGACAGCTGAAGATTGTGAGAAAGGGAGAGAGCGGGAGATGATGGTTATAGTGACAAATTTATTGGCGTGAGGGTAATTTGAGTATGAATAAGAAAATGTGGGACCAATGTTGTCATTTTTCATAAAAATTCTGTTAAAATTAACCCTGAAAATAATAGAAGGACCATGATTGGACAAAAATATGAAGGTTAGAAACTTTAAGACGACAAAATAAAAGTTAGGGACCCGTTTAGGATGACGCAAAAAGGTTGTGGACCATAAATGAAATTTACCCTTTATTAGTGTGTTAGTTTGTTTTACTATTTATTTTCTTGGTCTATCTCTATTAGTTTATGGGCTTGAATATTAAATCTGTCTTGGTTATCTACTTTACAGTGTTATGGAAACTGAAAAATGTGCAAAGTCTACAGTTAAGTCAAGCATCCCTCATGCATCAATGCTATATTTCTATAATAGATACTATATGTCACATGGTAAATGAGAGTGGCCTTTAATCAGAAAAAAAATGTTTTCATGGTCCATAATATCAGTCATGCAAGAAATTTAGACGGGGAAAAGGTAGAAATTTCTCCAAACATCTTTAATAACAAACCAACTAAAATATTTGAATTTATCTATTTGTGTATTTATTTATTTGTATGAAATATTGAATTTCAAACAATCATAGAAAAAGAAGTGAGAAACTAGAAAAATAAAATTAACCAAAGGACTACAAACTCAATTACCTTCATCTTCCTTGACATCGTAGGATATACAATTGGGTTTAGCTTTCAACTAGAATCTAGTTAGTTGATTTATTATCCTATATAACTCAATCATCATTACTGGTAGCATTTCCTTTGTGTTTGCTTTTCATTTTAGACATCCTTTAACTTTTAAATATGAGCTTGTTAATGGGCATTGAGTGCCATGGCTGGCTTGCTAGTGGTCCCCTGGTCACTGATATATGCCATTCAATACTCTGATCGACATTAGTAGAGGCTAAGTAGAGGTTGAAGTGAACTTTATATGTAGGCCACTCGTGATTCACTATTTTTTCGGTGGTGGTTTGGCTAAGCACAAAAAAGGACGTCACATAGTTTGTAGTAACAATGAACAATATCTAAATAATACATCGGATATTTTATGTTTTATTCTTATTTTGTTTTTGTTTTTTTATTTTCTTCAGTACTCATTCAAATGTGATGCTTGGACTATGCGCTACTCCAACCATCAATTGATATATCCAGTTAGTGTACTGATATATCTAGTTGGAGTGTTGCTTTGTTTGTCTTTCTGCTTTAGTTGTTTTTGTGCTTTTTTAGTTTATCTCTTAAAATCTATAAATTTAAATATTGGGATTACTTAGATTGTTCATGGAAGTTTCCTTCTCAATACAGTATTGATAAACCAAGTGTTGAAGGATAATGATGTGTCAAAAGAAGGAAGGTGTACATTTCTCTAAGGAGGTCCTCAGGGTAAAGAAACTTGTAAAGAAAATAGATGTTACAGGGTATCGGGGTTATATGCCCGAGTAGGATCCTCCATTGATCAAATCAGTTATTTACTTAAGTGAATGTTCTCTAGGAATAGAAAATGAGAGTTCGATCCCTTACTTATTTGTCTGAATCATGTACACATAGCCCTTGGTTGTAGTTAATAAAGTATGATTAAATTACGATTGATATTTGTCTCCATTAATGTAGATATACGATATCCTTGATTATGCTCTATAACTTGTCCAGCTATTGTTTAGTTAAAAGCATGCTGCTGATAAGGGAGGACCCAGATTGGGGAATTTATTCTTGTCCCAGGGGGTCTTACGCTATCATATAGGCCCTCTCTGTATAAAACCAACAGGTTGGGTCTTCCTTGTGCTAGAGGCCAAACGGGCCTTGTTGAGCGTTGTGGGCCTTCTCAAGCATGGTGATCTTTATTGGTCGCGCATTGAGCCCAAAACTAGACTTAGTGTATCAGGTATCTTCAAAACACATTGTAAGATCTACAACTTAGCCAATATTTTTTTTACCTCATAGATGTATTTCCTACCGCTGAAAAGAAAGAGGAAAACAAAAAAACAATAAAAAGCTATTAAGGCACAAGAAATTTCGTGTAATATGTTTGGGCTTGTTTTTGCGAAGCCCAATATTTTATTGGATCATGCAACTGGGCTGATGAGAGACCTATTAGGATTTTCTATTCTATTCTATTCTGCGTTTTCTCTCGTATCTTAATGCCAGGGACAAAACCGACATTTTAGAGGCATCTTCATTAGGGTTTTTTGCCTTCTCTCAGAGCCCTCACACGCTCGGTAGATCTGCAACCAGTAGATTCGATCATGGTGGAAGGGTTTGAAGTCAGCGGAGTTCCTTTCAATCCCGACGGCTGGGGGCCGCCGGAAGCCATCACCTCTTCCAGTTCGGCCCTTCCCCTCAATGTCCCCTTCGCTCCCTTCTCCCGATCGGAGAAACTCGGCCGGATCGCTGACTGGACCCGATCCGCCAACCCAGGGAACCGTCCATCCTCCGTTGCAAAAGCTGGCGACGCGCCCTTCGACTTCTCGCTCGACCTCGATGCGTTCCCTCTTGCCAATCCCGACGACGATCCTTCTTTCCGTCTAGTCGATGCCAAGCCGCCGCCGCGCCCCAAATTCGGACCCAAGTGGAGGTTTAACCAGCACCGGCCGCAGCTTCCGCAGCGCCGTGACGAGGAGGTCGAGGCGCGGAAGCGAGAGGCCGAGAAGGAACGCGCCCGGCGAGACCGTCTTTACAACCTCAACAGGTCGAACCAAAACCAGCCACGCCGCGAGGCTGCCGTATTTAAGTCCTCCGTCGATATTCAGCCTGAGTGGAATATGCTCGACCAAATCCCTTTTTCTACTTTCTCCAAGTTGTCCTTCTCCGTTCCCGAGCCGGAGGATTTGCTCATGTGTGGTGGGCTCGAATATTACGATCGTTCCTATGATCGTATCACGCCCAAGAACGAGAGGCGGTTGGAGAGGTTTAAGAACAGGAACTTCTTTAAGGTCACCACCACTGATGATCCGGTGATCAGGAGATTGGCCAATGAGGATAAGGCCACGGTTTTCGCCACTGATACCATTCTTGCGACCTTGATGTGTGCCCCGAGGTCTGTTTACTCCTGGGACATTGTGGTCCAGAGAGTTGGGAACAAGCTGTTCTTTGACAAGAGAGATGGGTCGCAGCTAGATTTGTTGTCGGTTCATGAGACGTCTCAGGAGCCCTTGCCGGAGGCCAAGGATGATATCAACTCTGCTTATTCGTTGAGCGTGGAGGCTGCATATATAAACCAGAACTTCTCACAGCAGGTGTTGGTGAGGGACGGGAACAAGGTAACCTTTGATGAGCCGAATCCATTTGCCAATGAGGGAGATGAAGTTGCTTCTGTGGGCTATAGATATAGAAGATGGAAGCTTGATGATAATATGTATCTGGTTGCACGCTGTGAAGTGCAGAGTGTTCTTGATGTTAATAAGCAGAGGTCATTCCTTACTTTGAATGCACTCAACGAGTTTGATCCGAAATATTCCAGTGTTGACTGGAGGCAGAAGCTTGAGACACAGAGGGGGGCAGTTTTGGCTAATGAGTTGAAGAACAACGCAAACAAGTTAGCAAAATGGACTGCTCAGGCACTGCTGGCTAGTGCTGATTTGATGAAATTGGGATATGTTTCAAGAGTGCACCCAAGAGACCATTTTAATCATGTAATATTGGGTGTTGTCGGATACAAGCCAAAAGATTTTGCAATGCAGATAAATCTCAACACATCAAACATGTGGGGTATTATTAAGTCTATAGTGGATCTCTGTATGAAGTTGAATGAGGGCAAATATGTTCTTGTCAAGGATCCATCTAAGCCTCAAGTGAGAATATACGAGGTTCCAGCTGATGCATTTGAGAATGATTATGTGGAGGAACCACTACCTGAGGAAGAGCAGGTCCAGCCACCTGCCGAGGATGCTGAAGGTGGGGAGGCAAATGTTGCTACTACCGGTGTAGAGGATAAAGTGATTGAAGCGCAAACTTAAGGTAATAGTTTGTTTTCGCAGTCCTTTTACTTTCTCTTTCTTTTTCATTGTTGCGTGGAACCTAGATGTTTATCAACCAATTGTTTTTTTGGTTGTATGGTTATGTGATTTGACACAAAGATTTAGCATTTTCTCGTGCTATAACAGATTTCTGTTGTGTCCTTTCCCCCTGATTTATGTGGCAGCTTTGTCACGGGCAAGTATATCTACTTGTGAAAAGGGAGCATTTATTTGTATCCCTTAGGCAGCAGATAATTGTTAGAGGTGTGCCATCTAATTTTGTAGTTTTCGGTGTATGCACGCACAATTACTGGGAAAGCATTAAAAAGAAGTGGTATGTTTTGTGCTTAGTGCTCAATGCACGAGTAAATCTGCTACTTAAAGCAAAAGCACATTATCCTTGCTGGGGAATCTAAATATGAGGCTTGGAGATCCTAAATGAAAACGTGATGTAAATATTATATATGCCCTTGTTATATTTCAAGCATATGCCTAGGGAGCCAAGTACCATCTTTTTCTTTCCATAGTTTGATTCGTATTCCTAGTAGTCCTGATGTGTAGTATGGGCTTCACATCAGCATGTATGCATGCGCACTCTGAATAGAAAATATAGTTGACAATCTAGATTGCAATAACAATGGCCAGTGGGCTATAATTGTAAGCCTTGAGTGTGTTCACATGGTACCAAATGAACTTCAGTGCACATGTAGAACTCCATGGTTTCTACTTATTCATGAAACATATGCTAATGTCATAGGGAACTCATGTCTTTATTTTTACTGCTATTGAATGATGAGATACTGCTGTACATGAGGTTGTAAACTGGTTGAGCTTTAAACAAGCTACTCATGCTTGAGCTGGACTTGGACTGAGGGAGTCAAGCTTACTTGAGGATGATCTCAAGCCTGAAAAGGCAGCTTGTTTTTGTGGGTGTTTGTTTATACTGCTAAGACTTAGCAACTAGCTCTTGCTATACTTTTTGCGTTTGTTGATTTTTACCCCAATGTTCATATAGTTGGTGTTTTGATTTGTTGTTCAGAGGTTGTTAGTATTTGTGAGATATGTGCCTTGATTCTTTTAAACAATGAAGAATGAAAAAGAAGGGATGTTAATCCTTGTTATCGGCCTAGGTAATTCACTGTTGCCTGTTGGGTTGAAGACAGAACCTTAGGGTTCTTTTTCCCAATATATCCTTATTTATTCTTTAACAAGTATGCAGTAATTATCCTCATAAAAGGTACTGCATCCTAATTGTTTCTGGGAAGAACGCATTGTCAATCGAATGTATTGTTCAGTAGTTGTTCTGGTAATGCTACTTATCTACAAGTTTAGAGGTCCTAGTTGTTATATCAGATGGATAGTTGTTGAACAAAATAGAATTCACTCGTCTAACGGACGAATATTGTGATAATATGAAAGCTGCTACCCATTTCATTGTTGAGGGTTATTTGCAAAATACCACTCTATCCAGTTAAACTGATTATTTTGTTGTGCTTGGTTTTAAATTGCACTTCTTGTCTGTTGTTTGCAGAAAGCAACTACGAGTATCCCATGTTGTGGCTCCACCCAGAAGATGTTGCTTGCTCATCTTGGCACCTGTGTGCGAACTTTGTTGACTTTTTGGTGATATTGCAGAATTTTTATTTTAGATGATGGTTGTATGCTAAGTAACACAAGCAGGTTGTAGTTTAAAGTTTTGAACTACTTACTTCGGTTGCTGGAATTTTGTCCTCTTACAACTTGGTATGGAAGGCCTTTGTTATTCTCATTTTGGATGTTCCCTCTTTTTTAATTCATTTTCTTGGGTGGCCCAAGAGATTATGGATCATTTCTTGGCCCTCGTCCTCTCTTTGCATTTTCGTTTTGGTCTTGTGCGGAGTGTGGAAGCTTCGGGTTTTCGATGCCATATAATTCATCTCAAATGCATGACATGACGTTTAATTGTGAGAAAATTTTTTCTTCTTTTTTAAATTTTCTCTGTAGAAGTAGGACTAGATAACACTAGCTCATAGAATGCAGAACAATTTCTTTATTTAAACAAAAAAGCCTTATTTCGTAACTCTTTTCATCATTTTAGTTGCTTCCACTCCGGGAGTTCTTAAGAAAATTTTCACGAGGCTGGTTCTCAAAAGTCAGAAGATGTCATGATGGGTTTCAGAAGGCTGGCTCGCTCTTTTTTTTTTTTTTTTCCTTTTTTTAATACTTGATGAAGAAAATAAAGTTAGTCTTGTCATTTTCTTTACGAAACAAGGAGAAACAGAATATTTTGCCGTCATGGTAAGATGATTTAACTGGATTCTCTCAGAACCCAACGTATTAAACACGTCAAAACAACCGAAGAAAATATGCAAGAACGATAAACGTGATAGGAGATATATAACAAGGTAAATGATTTAAACACGAAACGGTCTTCCTAATGGTTACTTCCTACAAAAGCAACAAAGAATTGTATCTTACTTTCCTCTTCTTATAACAAATGGAGGGTCTCTTATCCTGGACAATCTTGTACAGAAAAATAAAAAAAGACACCCCACATGTAAACCGAACAGTACAAGTAGAAAACCTACCAGTGTAAACCATACATATGCAGCAAAAGAGAAGCCCCACTAGCTGGAAAATTTTATGTCCATAAACGAGGTACGAAAACCATTCAACCCTAACAGGGCCCAAAATTATGCAGCAAAATTTCTTGAACATGGAGAGAAGCAACACTCGCACCCATAACATATGAAAGTAGCGCAGCAATTCATGTATATACTAATACTACTCGCTGCAATTCACAGAAGAAATGCTGAAACTTGTTTCTACATGCAAAATCAGCTACCTAGGCGGACAGGTATAGGCTATTAAAATGAAAGTTCTTTCAGAAGAACCACCACGATGACAAGGTGAAGAGCACAACACGTTTCAGGCAACCTAAGCAATGAAAAGAACTAAGATCATCATCTAATTATTAAAGTGAAGTCGCCCTGCACGAACTACAAGCTGATACCTTTTTTATGAACACAGCAAAAATCATTTTTCATAAAAGTGTATATATTGTCCACCACAGCTATGATGTTGAAGTTTGTATGGGTGTCAATGATGCCCCCTGTTCAAGCATGCATGCCTAGCAATCCACATGAATGCAGAATAGACTACAAACAAGAGGCGCTTTGGAGAATAGACAAAAATAATAAACAGTAATAAAAGTCATCCTTTCTAGTTACAAGTAAACCTGGTGACATTGCAAGATGCTGGCCACATGGAAAAGTCACGAGAATTTAGGTTTTGGCACAGAAGAACTATTAGGATTAGGATGTGCACCAAGCTTTTGAATCCAATGGAGAAGCCCTTTCTTTTGATCCTGGCAAATCAGGCTTTGGACCAGATTCAAGGTCCCATCACGATTCAATGAAGACTCAAACTGCTCTAGTACCTTCACAATATGCCAATATTCAGGCCGCTTATCTGGATGCAAGGACCAACATTGTTCAATCAAAGCTCGCAAGGCAGGTGGACAGTCACTTGGAACAGCAGGCCTTGAATTCTAAAAAAACCAGAACTGAATATCACAAACCAATTACGGGACCCGTACATTTTTTATCACAATGAACACACGCAAACACAAAAGGAAACAAGCATCATCCAAATCACCTATGTCTATATTGTAACAAGGTAGGGTCAAATACATCGATCACGTATTTCCATTATATTGTTGAAGGCAAGTTCCTCCAGCTCTAGAAGAGCAAAATCCCTTCTTGATATTTCACCCAAATCTCACCGCCCCATATCACTCTCACACATCTACCAGTCAACTCCCAATATGCCCATACCATCTAAGATGACCATCCTAGTTTTATCATCAATGAAGGCTACCTTATATTCCCTTTTAGATTGTCGTGCCTGATTCTATCCTTCCTTGTATTTCTGGTTGTACAACACAGAATTCTCATTTCACTGCACTCTTTTTGTTTGCATATTGTTTGCCAATAACCCAGCACTTGGTCCCATAGGGCACAGTGGTCCAACAAGAGTGAAAAGGGAAAAGGAACAAGAAACCTTTTTTTCTTTTAAATATATAACAATCAAGCCTCCACACAGCATAAGATAGTAGAAATACCACCTTGCTACCCAGATTTGCAACTGTGCCATCTAAAGATGCTGCAGAACTCACAAATTTAAAGAGAATTGCCAACTGGCTAGCTTGACAAATGCCCATTTCTAACTTCAAACACAAACTTATTCTTTAAATCCAATTACAAGTCCACAGTTCTTTCATCTCTCACAGCTTTCCAACATTTAGTAAAGACCGTGATAGAAAGTGCAATGCCAGAAAAATGTTAGAAAGTGCATTAGTTTGTCCAGTGCATTGAATCATGTAACAAGATGCGAACAAAAAGAAAATCTGATTGGCCTACTAGTACAGAAACAAATTTAGATGCCTTTGTTCTTGTATATTTACCTATTAAGCAACACATAGGCAGATGCAACAAATCGCAATTTACATATGTTGTACAATACATACGCCGATGAAACGATAAATACTAACTAAAAAGATCAACCAATTAGTTTAGCTGGCTATTAGACCACATTGGCAAAGGCAATATATTACTCCAGTGCTAATGCAATTCCACATAAAAAATGAAAATAGAACTTTCTACCTTTTGTTTTTAGCAATCAATCACCGTGAGCTAGGCTGCAAATTAACTGTGTCAGGTGGAGCTCTAACTAGTTTAATTGCTAATACAAATCTTAATGGCCTTGCATTCTCAAATAAGGTTACGAAAGAGGGGGGAGTTCAAAATAGGCATTTGCTGAGCTTAAACAAGCTCCCAACAAAAATCTCTTTATTTAAACTTTGAAGTGAGCTCAACTTTGTTCAAGCAACTTGTTTATTCGTATGAGTTCAAATTTGTGTTCAACCATGTGCAGTAAACTTAATTTACAAATATTCAACCAGTTTACTCGAGCTCATACATGAGATACCACTCATAATGGTTCATGTATTGTCCTTTACAATGAACTCACCCCTAAGACCACCTATCTTTAGTTACTACCCTAATTACTCCATCCCAAAATGATAGCCTACCGTGTAATATCAAAAAGTTGCGGTTAAAATTTTGAGTGAAATAAAGAATAACAAAATCTTGATTTCTGCAGAAATGCATGAAAAAATAAAAGAAAACATAAGGGTATAATGTGAAGGATATTCATCAATGTTGCCTATGGATGAATAGAAAATCTCAGATATCCTAAGTTTGACAAACCTAGAGAGTGCATGAACATGAGGAATAAAATTCAGAAGCATACCTTATTCACAACTGCAAAAGCAGCTTGGATAGGATTCATATCCTCATAAGGAATTGTGCCAGCAACCATTTCCCATAAAATAAGTCCAAAACTATACACGTCGACCTTCCTTCCATATGATTTCTTTTTTATCATTTCTGGTGCCATCCACCGATACGTCCCCGGGTCATCAGCCAACAAATCACAGTACGCCTCTTCACATGCTATTCCAAAATCAGCGATTTTCAGGTGGAAATTTTGATCAATGAGGATGTTTTCTGGTTTTAGGTCTCGATGAATGACTCCTTGAGAATGGATGTATTCCATTCCATGAGCAATATCCAATGCAATCGCAATTAATTTCTTCAAGGGCAAGGATTTGTGGTCAAGTTTATGTAAGAAGGTCCTCAAAGAACCCTCCGAGAGGTATTCTGTGACTATACAATAAACTGGTGGTTTCTTGCATGCTGCTACAAACTGGTAAATAACAGAAAGCAATATAATAGGATGAGAAAGAAGTTAATTAATATTCAAATCCTCACAAGTGGCCAAGTAGAAAAAGGTGATTTCATAATAAGATATCGAATCTTGATAACTGAATTGTGTCATGTTTTTGCCATAAAATCGAATAAAATAACAAATGAGAAATTAGAAGTGTCTAATCACCTTTATCACATTTTGATGGTGGAGACCTGATAAAAGTGTCACTTCTCTGTTGAATTGTTTCTCTAATCGTGCTGCCAAGCTCCCATTCTCATCATCCTCTGGTACTTTGATGATTTTAACAGCAACGGGCTCATCCTTATAGATTCCATGATAAAGGCGACTATGTGCCCCATGAGCAAACCTAAGACCAAGAAAGAGCTGGGACAAATCAATGGCATGTTCATCAGCAGCTTCAACATGACTAACCTTCCCTCCACCATGATCAAAATACTTGGACCAAGCTGATTCTTTCCTGAGCTTGTGTTTCTCTTGAACTTTCAAAGTACCAAGTTGCCTAAGTGGACTTGTGTTTGACGAACCCGAAGCTTTGGTTTCCCCAGAATCTTTCTTAAATGACTTTCCCCTAAGAAACTTCTCTGATTCCTTCCTGCGAGGATGTGGCGTTGAGAATCTCTTCCTATCAGACCTTGCTTCCTTAAATGTATCAGAGACTGATATCTGAGGTTGAGGAGATGTTGCTCTTGGCTTGTTGGTAACAGGATTCCACTGAATCTTAGAATTACCATGAACTAATTTCTTACCAGAAGATGGTGCTTCAAACCTTGATTTTGTCCAAGCTTCGGAATTCCTCTCTTGCTGAATGGTTAACGGAATAGAGGCAAATCTAGATGCATCTAATCTGTGACAAACCGTATGAGAGAATTTTGTTCTCCTAATCCAAGAACTAGCCTCTTCCTCCATTTTCTAGCTCCTAGATTTGATGCCAAAACTCAAAACCCTGTATAACCTTCAACAGTAAAAACCTTCTGGGTCTTCTTTTTCTCCCTTCCCTTCTTCAAGTTAGAAGAAGATGGGCAGCAATCAAGAGAGCTTCCCTCGAACAGCACTCCAACAATAGGTACAGAGCTTAGAAGAGAAAATCTCTCCACACCCATCAACCGTTGACCACAGAATATTGCTTCACCAAAAATCAAGAAACCAATCGAACCCATGATGAACCATCAAGAATGAAACCGAGATTGAGGGCCTCATCTCCTTTGCGGCCAAAATCAACTTAAATCGTTGAAAATCCATTCAAACATGAAGATCTCTATTTGTCAATCAATCAACAGGGAAAACTCCCCTCGAGAACAAGAAAATCTCAGCTTCAAAGTCAAAATTCAAACCAGCGAAAGCCTGAAAAGTGCCCCCCACAAACCATATAAACAATATATTTCTCGAAATAAAAAAAAATAAAAGGTACACAGGAAAAAGATAAACTCATCTCTATCTTGCAAATAAAGAAACACCCATGACCATCCATTTAAACTAATCATTGTGTCAAAAACAATCATAAACGTCATTCACTGTTATAAATTAAACAAAATGCAAAACAAAAACCCAGATGCGCATATAAACCAGATATGCCAACAAAAATTGGAAAAGACCAAAAAAAAAAAAAAAAAGAAATGCAAGTATCGAGTGGTCTCCCACCAAACATAATGCCGCAAGAGAATCCGACAGAGAAACAAGCTCACCGGAATCACTCGTGTCCTTGTGGAACGACATCCTTAAGTTTTATGGCAGGGTTTTTGTTCATGTTGCGAACCCGTAGAGGACAGAATCCAGAAACTTTCTGGGCGATAAATGAGATACTAATACAGAACCCAAATATAAACAAAGGAGAAACGACAAGAGTCCGCAGAATTTTGAAATATTTGGCTCAGGATTAGAATTAGAGAAATCTCATCCGACCCGAAAATCTTTGGCCGGAGGAAATGAGATAGAAGCGAGAAAGGCTTATATACGTATCGTATACGGTGGTAACAGAGTCGGGTACCGTAGATTCTATGGACCCGATATTCCCGGTGAGGTCTGTAGACTGTAATGGGCACTTCCGCTTCCGGGAGGAGAAGGTGGGTAGTGGGGACCACGCAGAAAAGTCAATAACAGACGGTGCTTTTGGAATTTTTGTTTTCTTGAAAAGCACTACCACTAATTAGGTAATTAACAGTAATTATTCTATAATTTTTCATACATAAATTCAAAATTTTATATAAAATTTATAGATTTATAACTTTAAAATTAAAATTTTATAAAGTATAAAATAAATAAATTAATTAATTAAAGCTAAACTTAGGTGGAAAAAGGTGAAATGATGCAATAAATTTGAGAAGAAGAGTATCCTTTCAAAAGGATTAAATTAAGTCCAATTTGGCCCCTAAACTATAGAAAATGTGACATTTTGGCACCAGTCAATTCTTAAACACCCCTTAAATTGACATTTTGGCCATCATTGTTGGTGATTGGTGCAGGCTTGGGTAGGGGTGATCAGTATTTAATCCAAACCGAAAAATTGAAATAATTTAATAATTCAGTTCGGTCAATTCTATAGTTCGATTCAGTTTCAGTTGAAATTGAATAACAAAAAATTTAGTTTCAGTTCAGTTTTGGTTTTAGATATTAGTTAATTTGGTTATTGAATTAATCAAAATTTTTGTTATTAGATATTTTTTCAATTTTTTCATAGACAATAAAGCTACAAACCAACCCAAATTAGTTTAGATTTTTGTTTTCTTTCTTTCCATGGACAATAAATCTTTTATATTGAATAAAATTTGGAAGGAAAAATAATGCCTCTCTCTCTCATTTCCTCTCTTATAGAATCTCACTTCCAATTTTTTCAATTAATTCGATTTGGACAGAATTATACCAAAATATTTCGGTTTTGTTTGAGTTCAGTTTTAAAGGCTAATTCGGTCTATTCAGTTTCTTATTATCCATAATAAAATACCTAACAAACCGACTAATTTAATTCAGTTTAAACTGAATAAACCGAATGATCACCTCTAAGCTTGGGGGGAAGAAGTGGAAGTTCCTTTTTTAAAAAAAAAAATCTAATTGCTACCCTATGCTCTAACTGCCTCCGAATTTCAAAGTCCAAATTGATTAATTTGATCCAATAGAAACAAGTGAACATAAATTGGGACAGGATATGATGAAAGCTTAGAGTTGAGCAGAGCTTTGAGTAGAAAGCCCATGGATAGCCATTCAAGGATGAGTTGTGCCCGAATGTGAGGTGTTTGGAACCGACTTTTGTTTATGGGTCAAAAGTTATTATTTTCTATAGTTTATGGGCCAAATCAAGATTTTTTTCATACTGAAATGAAGTGAGAGAAATTTGAGGGATAAATTGCATGAGTCATCCATAAACTATTTGTAATGTTGTTTTTCACCCATAAAGTGGATCCCTGAAATTCTTTTCCCCCATTCCATTCCCAGAGTTTGTTTCCATGGTTGTTCTTCTCCTTCTTACTAAACCACCACATCTAATGGTTTGCCTGACTACCCACCACATCAGTTAGTCATCAACATCGAATGGTGGGCCTTGGCAGAAGCTTCAGATTGCAAGATACCCTGTTATATAGTTCAGGGACCATCATGCAACACTTTGTAGTTTAGGAGTGAAACAAGCACTATTCTAATACCTTAGGGACAATTTGTGCAGATCTTCCAATTTTGGGCGTCGCTATCAAATGTAGAATTTCTCTTTTTTTCTTCTTTTTGGTGGAGGGAATGAAATAAATAAATAAATCGACACTATTTTCCTTGATAAACTAACAGGGGAGAGAATGGTACGGACAGGGCAGAGGTGTACCTTCATTTGTGGCGGTGGGGAATTCGAGATAATTTGAAATTGGAGAATTTCTTTTCTTCTGATCATTATATTTTGTTTGACTTATTAAAGCAATGTAATCTTTTGGATCATATATACCATCCTCATCCCCAATTGTTTTGAAAATTTTGGATTTGGTATAGAGATAAAAAAATGAAGAAAAAAATGCATATTTTTTTCACTTTTGTCATTTATTTCTTGCACATAAACAAGGTAAGTAAACAAAGTGAATATTGGAATAATAATTTAAATAATAATATAGTAAAACAACTTACTAGATAAAAAAAATGTGGCAGAGATTCGGATTTGATCAAAATAATAAATGTTTCAAAGAATATGGATGAGCAGGAGTATATAATATCAAGTGATATTACATGGTTTTATTTTTTTTTTACATCCTTCCTTTTGAAGTTTAGGAAGTGAAATGTTTAGTGACTTCAGATTTAGGTCAGGACAATGAAAGAAGTTTGTTCTGTGAAAGAAGATAAGCAAATTCTAAAGCTCAATGGCTGTACTCACAAATAAAAGGAAAGGTTAAGTGCTGATGGTAAGATTGTTGTCTCATTACTCGTTTTGTATGACTTTGAATATTAAAAAAAAATCATAAAGTTTGTAACTAGTCAAGTCTTCCTTAATCATATTATATTTATGTTTCCTTTTCCATACCAAAAAAATTACAAATAAGGGTTGGGTATTTATACCTCGACCCTTATGAACTTGTATAACATTTGTAAATAAAAAATGAGTAAGCAACAGTCTATGACTTTCACAAACAGACATGACCCATCTAATCGTAGTCTCATGATATCAAAAGATGTGATTGGACAGTCTGTATCCGTTCATGACGGTCATAAATTGGTGGCAAAGTCCATTATAAATTGTTCCCAACTTTTTTAGAGCTTTTGGATGATGAATGGAACATTTGAATGCTTGTAGTGACCATATTCGGGTACTTTGGTTTAAGATTAGTAGCAGCAAACAAGAAAAGCATGATCCCTGGAAAAGGTAGGTGCAAATTGCATTCAACCTTTAAAGCAATCTTCATCAATTTGGTTAGGTACCGTGAACCTGCCTCAAATTCCAAAGATAATGAAAAGGACGTGATCAAATTCTCACGTTATAAATGCATAGACTGACCAAAAGGTTCACACTAAAATGAATACAGTAACCAAACGCAAGCGTGAAACGTTCCTCCCAGCAAAGTTGAAACAGGCACAGCCAGAGTAACTTACAAGACAAGCCAAACACAAAGCAAATCATAATTTCAGTCAAAATTTTTTGAGTATTACCTAATAATGAGATTCACAGTGGGCTCTTCTTCATTGCTTTCGACGATCTTGGGACCATCAATAGAGATTGGTAGAAACTGTGAATTTCGAACGTAGGTTTGTCCACATCTGCTGAGAGGGCGAAGATGACGAGCTGGTGGTCATTACCTTGACTATAAACAGTACCATGTTTCGACACAGCCTCCAAGTCTCAAACTGTGGTTAACCAAAGCTCACCAGCTACTCAACTGCTTTTGAATTTTTGAGTTCTGAGCTGATCTACCTCCTTTATCTTTGTAAGAATTTCTAGATGCAAGGGTCTTCCTACCCCTTCGTGCTGCTGCTATCGCCTGTCGTCTCTGCTTGGTTAAGCTCTTCACAAGGTCCGCATCATCTTCGTTTGGACTCTCATGATCTTCCTCCTGGAAAAATGGAAATGCAGTGGGGCAGAAAGAGAAAACCTGAATCCATGATTTGATGCTCTAAAGCCTCGAGAAGGAAAACTAAATGGCAGAGTAAAAAATCCAATCATATACCAGACCTGGGCACTTCCATTGTTACTTTCAGCATCATTCCTTTGGGCTTCTTCACAGTTTCGCCTAATTTCAACCACTCCATCTTCCTCACTAGTATGTGAGGTAGCAACTTCCTGAATCATGGTTCAAAATCACATTAAACAATAGAGAGAAAGAAAATGAAAAAAAAAGTGGAAAAAACGCCATAGTAAAACCAAAAAAACAAAAAAAGCCCAAATTCTCATATTTTTATTCAGGGGAAATTAGGGGAGAAGGCAAGTTTTAGGACCCTTCAGGCTTTGAACCCAGACTTGGAATACATCTTTGATGGAGCTAAGGCTACAGGCAAAGAAAATGCCAAATTTCTCAGAAGTGAATAAGATATCTGGTAACAGAATTAAATAGATTTATTCTAAAGTTTGTACAACTGTTGCTGGCCAAAGTCTCATGGAAGCCCACAAGCATAAACTCTAAAACAAGGATAGTATACAAAATTAGTAACCTTGAACTGAGTACTGAAAAAGCAATAACTTTGACTGAAGCATGCTCAGCTTCAAAATATTAAAACCTGTGTGTTTCACAGACTGGTGGACCAATGGCAAGAAATGCCAAGTATGGTAATCACAACATAAAACCAAAGGTAGAACGTAACATACCAGCCCTATGTGCAAAGATTTAAACTCATCTACATTTGTTTCATTTGAATCAGATTCATGGCCAGTATCCTCACTGCCTTCACTGTCAGAACCGTGACCTTCCTCTATCCCACCTTCAATGAACTGCATATAATAACCATTGCTCCCTATGGTAAGTGTAGCATAATTTAACGAGAAGTAAAAAAAAAGGGAAAAGGAATATATGTATTCAAAAAATGATGGTAAGCACAATACTGATTGCCGAAGCAGGGAAGGAAATTACAGACCAAAATTATCAGAAGAGAGGCAGTTATTTTTAGCTTTAGTGGTTGGAGAAAAATAGATTCTACCACATAATGGAAGGTAATCAAATCTCTAGAGCACACAATCAAATGCAAGGACAACAAACAAAGGAAAAGTTACTAAAAGCATGCCCTCGTGATCTCTTCCTGATCCTTCCGAGTAAACCCACTGGCTGCAAGTTCCCTATCAAGAAAACCAGCAGTCTTGGATATGGAAGAAAACAAAGGCCTCCCATTCTCATCTTTGCTTTCATCCAGACGATCTGGATCATCAGTACTTTCTTCAAAGGTCAAGTTGAACCTAGTAGCAGAAACCACATTTATGACATGTCTCAGAAGAAGACACGTAAATGTTTAAAAACAAAGGAAACCCCCAGCAAAGTACCTAAACATTCTTCACTAAAGTAACAACAAGAGTTGTTGGTAAACCCATTAATTCTATGGGAAACCTTTAGGCTACACATGACAGACACAACAGATGCGTTTGAGCCGTCCGTTGTTGTGGGTCCCGCACCCCACAACCAGAAAAGGGTCAAACTGGGAAGACATGTCTGTTGCATCTGTCATCCGTTGCCTAATTACAACCCTGATTCTGATCCCGCACCCAAAAAATGTCAAACTGGCAAAATGACCAACCTCTTCCCAAAAAACTTGAAAATGCATTCAACGTCACGATCAAAGTACCTGAAACATGTTGTAGAGGATGACGCACATTTCTAATAAAGTGAATTAATAACAGAAAAGTTAAATCAGCACTGGACGTTAAACTGCTTACATCTGAGCATTACGATGAGATACAGACACCATTTGTGGGAAATCAATCATTGTAACCTTCTCATCATCATCAATCTACAAGGGATAAAATCAATAAAAGAAAATTTATAGAGAATTGGATTTCAAACAGCCAACTCTAACAAAGAAACAGCACACATAACATAACAAAAAATGACTATATCAGAGCAGTAAACAGAAAAAGATCTTTGGAATAGGATTCATAAAATAATAAGAAAATTATAAGTTGAAAAGATAGATTAATAATGGAGGCCCTTTGATTAGAAAATCCCATTAAGTCAATGGGAAAGTATTGTGGAACAGACTCATTTGAAGGATCATGCCCAAAAGAATTGTGTGTTGGGAAGTGAAAAAGCAACAAAACAAATGAGTGTCACAGAAAGGGAGTCTTGCATCAGATGAGTGGCATATGTCAAGGATAAGTTTAGACATGAGAATATAAGGGCTCAAGTAAATGCAGCTCCCACTGAGGACAAAATCAGAAAAGGTTACCTGAGATAGTATGAATATTATCCAATCTCAATCAGTGGATGTGCTTGTGCATGAGCAAGAAGTCAGATATAACAGACTAATGGAGATAGGATCGCTATAGTCGATCCTAGTTGATGAGAGCCAAGTTTTAGTTGATTGATTGATTGATGACATATGTAAACCTACAAACAGAAAAGTATTCATCCTGCTGTTTTTTCTTACTATTATTATCTCAAACCATTGCATGCACATTACGCTTAACATATTAATAGGATAATTTCCAGTTTGCAATTTGATCCAATCCATTAGATTTAATACTTCCAGTTTCACCTATATAATAACTTTGATAATCAATTTTATGTTCTTCTTAGAAAGAATGATACTCCAGCATTGCTTGACAACTTCACATTTCATCCATCCTATTTTGACCTTCAAATATATTGAAAATCAGTAACTCTGTGCCTTAACATGTAGAGCAGAAAGCTTGTTTTCTATACAGAGATATGTTGAACTTCAAATGACAAAGCCATACCATAATGTTGAACTCATTGAAGTCACAGTGAATAAGACCGTGCTCTGCCAGATGAACAATAAGGCCAATGATTGTTTCAAAAACTATCTCTGGATTTTGAAGTTGCTTAACTTGCACACTGCATTGAACAGGAGAACATAAGGAAAAGCAAGAACAGTTAGAACTACAGGGATACTCAAATAGCAAAGCAATCCACAAATTGATAACATGTCGAACAATCTAGGCAGTAAACTATGTGTTATGAATGGCAATTTTATTCATATTTATGCTCATCACGGAAACATCAAATCTGTCATAATTTTGATAAACAATTCTATCCTGCTGCTACAGAAACAGAGCAATATTTAACCTATAAGTTCGAGTAGATTAAGGAAGAATTCTTACAGGGGATAACCTTGGACAAGTGACATGACTACACAATGTCTATTGCAGTCCACCGCTTTGGGTACAGGGAAACCATGTTCCTCCAAAGCCTGTTCAACCAGATAACAAAATTAACCAAACCTGCCAAGCAATGCATTCAGAAAAAAAAAAACTAGGAACATACAAAAAGGGAAAGTAGGAAAACCTTCATAAAAGCATATTCTTTGAGCGCTGCTAGGCGGGACAAATAAAGCCAGTTATAGCTACTGCGATGCTTTAAATAATCACGTTTAGATTTAACGGCCCTAAAGGAAGTTTTACCAAGTCTATGCAGCTTCATTGCCATGACAGTACCATCTTCACTAGCAACCTCAAAGATATCTTCAACAATCATAGACACAAAATTAACAAACTTCAGAAGCAGTGCCACTTCATGCACATTGCTTTAAAAGAGTTACCTGACTCTTTCCCAACCCCAATTTGATGACCAACAGCAGTGAACACACCACGGTTGACCAGTGTCTTAATGGCCAGAAAATCGTAGCCAAGGTAAGTCAAGCGAAACCCATCATCTGGGTTTTGATCAGAAAAATCCATAAGTTCCCCAACAAAATAAAGGAAGAACATTTAACCGCTAAAATTAGGAAAAGTAAAAAGGACCCACATTTGGACAAGTCATGGTGCAGCAGCTTATGCCTGAGCAAGTTCTTCAATACCTTATACGTTCCTCCATGCCTTTCCATACATTAATTAAGCTTTATAAATTAGTAAAAATCAATTGAAAAACAACCAAAGCAATAATAAGTATGAACAAAAAAACATAAGTTATCATTACACCAAATCAAAATGATTACTTGAGAGAGGCAATTCGGTCCACAAGCTCCGCAGGTACGATTTCATGCTGAAACATGAACAGATAAAAGATAAAACTCATAACTAAACTAAACGGAAAAAAAAACCTTTCTGCTGTTGATGATTCTTAATAGGGAACTTACATTTCTCATGCCCATCTCGACGGCTGTAAGAACCCTAAAATCATCTTTGGAGAGATATTTCAAAACGTCGACGTTGAGCTTCATTTCTCACAGCTTTGGAGAACTAGCTTGTTCTGAGTTCGGCTCTGCCGCGGCGGCTCTTGCTGGGAAACCGATTGAGGATCAAAAATCTGAGAATTGAGAAACAGAATCCTGATTGCTTTTTAGCGGTAAAGTTTTTTTTTTTTTTTGGATTTTTTGGGCTTTCAATCGTGAATTTTTTGGGTTCTTTCGGACCTTAAGCTGACCCCAAGCCCAAAAGGACTCATTTAAAAAAAAAAACAAAAGTATGAGAGATAAGAAATCGATTTGACCAAAATCATCTTTGTTCTTCTTATCACCCAACTACGAAACACGAGCTCCGTCTCCCCCCACCGTTGCCCCGCCCAGCCTACCTACTTCCCGCCGATGAAAATCATTAGAAGCGACATGCTTTTGCGTCCGTCGATCGATGGACTCGGAATTCATGGAGGATGGATCTCGCTCGTCACCGTCCCCCCCTGCCGGCTTGTTCCGTCTCCGGTGCCGCCACATGCATCTCCACCACCCGCTCGTCGACCGCCTGTTCCGACGAACCGACCGTCTTCTTCTTCAATTCGTCGCTGCTTTTCTCTCTCATCTTCTTCCCTTGCTTTTGCGATTCTTTCGATCTGAGCCTGTCTCCCGTCACTGCATTCAAGGAGGAAGATAGGGCATGATTGAGATTTCCTATTTTTAATGAGGGTGGGAAAATAATTATATGGGTAGACATAAGGTTGGGTATATATTAGACATTTCGTTAGTTGATAAAGTTTTTACGTTACCTAGCGTAAAAAGGAAAACTTAAAAAAAAAAAAAATTCCTTGTTTTATTTCCTTATTACAAGTTTTAAAAGTAGGTTCTGGATTTCCAAAGTTTAGAGTTTCAATTAATTTAAAATTTTAAAAATTAATAACTATTTATATAAATAGTCTATTTTAATCACTTTTTAGGAATTTATGGAGTATATTTAATGGGTGCATGCTTTTTCGTATAGGGAGTATGTGTAGTACATTTTCGTAATTTCAGCTGCAGGTCTTGTTAAAATAATTAATATTAGAATAGATGGAATTGTTTTATGATTGTAAATATTTATGATATACATGAAGTTGTCTGAAAGTATGAAAGTGTTCTAATAGCAAATATGTATGTAAGTTAGCTGAGCTTGTTTCTCCATTGTTAGTATCCTAATTAATCATTTGGTGGATTACTGAAGATCCTCGTAATTGGAAAATAATGGAAATATGTGTAAAGGTAAAAATAGCGAGATATTTTACAAAACTGTATTTCAAAAAAAAAAACTGGTCAGCAAAATTTGATGCAAACTCTTATGAATTAGGAATCCTTCCGTTTATGAGGTGGCTTGTAAAATGTGGTGATCACATTAGAGATTAGTACACCAAAAAGTGGTAATGTTATGATTAGAATTGTTGTATTGAATAGCAATTTCGTCAACTTTTCTATCTGGAAAATTTTGATTTTTCATCTATGTTTTTCTGAGTTTTCTTTTGGGTGAGATTATTATCAGTTTTGTGTTTTTTTCATGTTAATCTTTCCGTAGGTATGTTAAGATAATGATATTCATATGCAAAAACTCAGTTGATGAATATCTTCTTGAATTTTTTGAAGTAATTTTGTATGAATGCCTTTTGATATTTCAAATTTGGTTGAAATAAATAAAGGAAAAGTTTAGCCATCATGGAAAATCCAAAAAAGTGACCAACATGCATAGGCACACATTGGAAGCCTCAACTGAAACAAAATAAATTTACCAATACCTTAATTTGAATAACCCCAATAAAGACATTTCTAATGTCTCATCACTCCTCCAAGCTTCCCCTTAGTACAATACATTAAATTAGTCCAGCCATATGGGAACAAGTGTCTCCTGCACAGTGTATACATATTAGTTGTGGCATTAATTAATCATATATAATGTTTTGATTTTATTGTAATTTTATTGTTGCACTAGAAGGTTTGAAATAATGGTTAACCATACCTCTCACATTAAGATTCAAGTCTTTTCAAAGGCAAAAAGTCTCAACCTTTTATTAAGTTGTCTCTCTTCCTCTCTGAGTATAATGTGTCTGTGTGTGTGTCATTTATTCTTTTCCTTGGCTTTATTTTTTTTTATTTAGAATCAATTACAAATATAAAGTATTAAAAGTTACTTTAGAAATGTTGGGGGTAAAGTTTTACCGCTATGTGATAGCTAGAAATGGGACATGTGTCTCACAACTTTTAGCTTAAGTCCAATCAAAGGCCTCAGCATTTTTTTTTTTTTTTTGTTTTGACTCAGAATATGTATTAATGGCTGCTTTTTTCTGTCCTTGAACTCTTTTTCAATTTGTTCTTTGGTACAGAATATAAAGAAGGATAAGTTAGATAATTGTTAAGTCTAAGTTTCAAGGTTTTACATGGTCTTATTTGAATAATTAAGAAAACGTGAACAAGACATCAAATTTTCAATTTTTTGAATTAATCACAATGGAAGACCTCAACATGCTCTCTTTGTTGCATTAAGACTCTCAGGCATTTATAGATTACAGTTTATGCTGCAAATAAACTTTCGGTTAGCCATGTACTACAACATAATAGGACTTTTCTCACGTGCATTGCCTCATGTCCATTTTGATAGCGACTCATGCACCTTTTAGCCGCATGTTTGCAACATGTCCAAATTTGCGTAGCTTATCCCTAATATAATTATTAAAAGCAATTTTTTAGATCCAGAACTTTGAACCCAGACTAGCTATTTATTTCTTCATCTCACTCTTTCACCGTTTCATTAATCTTTAAGTCGGTAAAAAAGGTGGCTTGCCTTGAATCTTCCAAGAAAAGAAACAACGGACGCTATGAAAATAAATGCAACAACATCTTAATTCTAACAGAATGGTGGAATGCTTGTCCAGTATTAGGTATCTGCTTTTTCTAAAATCTACATCGATCCAAGTTACAAATCTCAAAAGGTTTGAATTTGAATCCTAGCAGACGAATGATGAAGATGTGTACGGTGATTCGAGTTTGAAGGCGAAGGGGTAGTGACAAGGGAAGAATAAAAACTAGAGAATCAGACAGAGGACATGAGGAAAGTGGGCCGTGGCGATCCCGTGCCCGAAGCTGGTGACCTTGGTCTAGTTGGAACAACAAAGAAGAGACAGTTTTTCTACAATAGGTTTTTTCCATAACAAAAAAACACATTATATGAGTTAAAATATGCATGTACATATCCATCTATAATGTTTATGAGAAGCTTAGATATGCTAAAACTTTTACATAGAAATTTTATATGTTAAACTGATTATATAATATTAAATTTTAGTGCTGCATAGTTAAACTTATCAATTCATGGATTCTCTACATATGAAATCCAATACCAGCAGGGACTCGCACTAGTTAACATAAAAACCATATCTACTAGGCTCATAAACAAAAACTGGACAATATAGTATAATATATATATATATATACACGCCAAATATTTTTTATATAGTATAATATATATATATATATATATATATGATAGGTAATATACAGAGGCGGATCCATATGATATATTTGACGGTCCATAAACCACCTTTTTTAAAAATATGTTAATAGGATATATATGATTTAACAATTAGATCTCCTTTAAAATTTTTAGTGGACTCCCATAATTTTCATAATATTTTTTTGAGTAAAAGAATAAGTATATCTTACTTTAAGAAAGTAAAAAAAAGGGGGGGGCCAATTTCTTCTATATACTAACAATTTTCTAATGACAAAAGTCTAAGCTGACCCTGAACTTTCATATATTTTTATACCTAGACCTTAAATATTTTTTTACTCTTTTTTCTATTTAAACATATAAAAAATTAATAAGCTAGTTTGACACAAGATAAAATCTAAAATATAAGTGACAAGAAATGTATAAGTTAAAAGCTAAAAGAGATATTTTTCTTTTATATTATATACAGCATGTACACGTCTTGCTTTTTTCCCTATAATCCATATATAATTTTATAATTCGTGTTGTAGCATTCACCAATGGCAGAAAAAATATATACAAAATTTGAGGATTTTTCTGATTTTGATTAAAAAATATTCATCATTATATGAGTTTAGATTTTACATTATTTTATAATTTTTATTATTTAGTTTTGAATTTAATACTTGCAAATGTATATGGACCCAATTTGTAAAATTTTGTATTCACCACTAATAATATATACAGGTTTAACTTTAAAGACAGAGAAATTATTTAAATTTTAAATAACTAATCTTTCCTCCATCCTAAAGAAAGGTAAAATTAAAACTTCAGTGCTTTGTTTTTTTTCTTTTAATTCAAAGTGATAAGTTAGTAATTTTGAGAAGAGAATATTCAACTCTAAACGAATTGGTTAGTTGTGTTTTTTTTTTTTTTTTTGGGTCTCTAAGAAAGGTTGGAAGCTTGTCTCAATCTAAGAGTAATTTGATGCACTTAAATCAAGCTACATACTAACGTAAAATTTCAGTTGCTAATTATAGTGTCAATATAAGGTTGATTTAAAACAGTGATTGTCAATTTAGTCATGAGGTTGTTGAAATATTTCATTTTTTGGCGAATTAAAGTTTAGTTACTAATAGGCAGCGACTAAACTATAACTGAAAATAGCAACTGAAAATTTGATAATTTACCTTTTACCGTTGTTAACTTTTGCTTGCCTAACCAAATTTCAATTCATGCATGGTTAATAATTAGAAATCTAAAACTTTTATAATATATCCATTCCACCCACGTACACCTTTTTTATACATGGTTCATCCTATATATCCCAATAAAAAACACAACTGGCCATCCCCTTGTTTGTCACACAACCTCAACCGCCGTTCTATGTAAGTCCACTGTCAACATCGACGGCGCCCTCGGCCGGGGGATCCGACCGGAATGGTATGCGACCGACAAGGCCTCGGTCGCGGTGGTCCGTTCGCACGTGCCAAGCCACTTGGCCTGCATATATCTATGCTTCCTCCATGGCCCCATGTGCATCTTCTTTTCCTTCATGCACTTCTTGGCCGCCAAGCACAGTGTCTTTATCACGTTATTTAATCTCTCTACTTTTCCGACGAACACTTCCGGCAAGCTCTTCACCAATCTGTTGTAATCTTCACTTGCTCTTGCCATCTCAAATTCTGCCCTAAAGTTTAACTCTATTATCACCCTCACTTGATCCCCTTTCTTTGAACTCTCTATCACATCCAAAAATGTGTGTTCCCCTGAAATATTGCGCAAAAGATAATGTAAATATTCGTACTGTAGAAAAAAAAAGGACGTTCAAGTGAAGTTTTCCCAAAAAAATAAAAAAAAATAAAAAATAAAAATGAGAGGTCTTCATCAGTTTACCTGAAGGAATGTTCGGGGAGCTTCTCCACTTGGACTTGCAAACGGCAGCGTTTAAACCGGAGTTTCTAAGACGGGTAGAGACTTCTATCAAGAGGCAATTAGGGCAATCTTTTCTGGCGGAAGGCCTCCCGCAGGCGCAAGTGCTTCCAGTCATCTGGATTTCCTTTAAAGCTTCTTTTGTGGCTCTTCGGATTCTGGATTCCAACGAGCTACTCCTGCACAAAGTAGCTTGCAAGAGCTGGTTTTGGTTGTCCCAGAAGTTCTTGCTCTCTTCGGCATTTTCATTGCTTTCGGAACTCTCCTCCTGTTCCTCCCCGAACACTTCATCCTCCCCAGAAGTTGAATCTCTGTTAAAGATTCCGGGGAAGGCCTCGCCGTCGTCGTGGTCAAGAAAGCCGAAGACCATTCCGGACAAACTTGGACCTGTTTGACCAGAAATAAAATGTCGGGGACTCATTTGAGCTGATTCTGTTAAGTTGGTGAGGAAGTGGATAAGATTGGGGGAGTTGTTTACTTGTTCTCTTGTGGGCTTAAAAATAGAGGTGGCTTTTATACTTGTGTCGGGCGAGCTGTGGGACCCGCTCCAGCTGGCGCAGACGATCGGGCCGCTGCGCACATGAGATGTATGACTTATTTCTACGTGGCAGGAAAATATTGGGTGAGGTGGATCTAGACAGCCTACTGGTTTTGATCATACAGCGAGGCTCCACGTCCGCTCCTCCAATAATTTATTACAATCAGAGAGAGCTTTATCCGAATATAATCGAATATTAATTCAGCCCCACAATTTAATTTGTTTTATTGGGCCATTCATTTATCCTATTTTATTTTGCTCGCTTTTCTTGTTTCTTATCAAAATTTCAATGACATTTTATCAGTTTGTGTGAACCGGTCAATTACAAAAGTAGGCGTCTACGATGATCCACAGCATATTTTAGAGGAAATCATTTTCCAATGTTTGTAGTGTTATTAATTTCCCAAACAAATTATTTATTTTATAAGAAAATATGCTTTTCTTGTACATATTACACTTACACGTAATTTTTGAAAATCCATAATTGTTACCTCCAAATATAGTTTCATGCAAATTATTGAGATTTATAAATTAGGAGATCTCACACTCATATTTAAAAATATTAACAAGTCAGGTCAGAAGCAATTAGAATTATTTTCAAACCCTATTCACAATACAATAGATCTACTCAGTCCTTTCCAGTAACCCATGGCAGGTAAAGTTTCTTCACCTAAACTCTCTCCACATAGGGTCAAGTAGGGTTAGACATTATACATTTACAAATAATTCACATAATAAAAAATAAAATAGAAATTTTAAAATACTATTTTGTGTTATTTTATTTATTTTTTCAAAAAATCTAGGCCCACAAAAGTAAACGAAGCATAACAAATTGCTCACAACAAATAATAGAGATGGTCGAGGATGAGATTGACAACAAAGAAATGCAATAGAAATAGGGTCAAGCTTGTGTGATTTTTAGAGAATTTGAATTAAATAAAAATATAGATCACTTGCAGGAGGGTGTGTAAGCTGGGTTGGGTAAGGGTAGACCAATAATCTCAAACCTCTTGGTACCCAACGATTACACCCATAAAAATTTCCCAAAAATGCACAGTTACAAAAAAACCCCACCCGAAAATATGATAAAATAGGGTATTCATAGATTCAGGTTGAAATTAACATCATACTGTCATATCCGATCATTGTCGACACATTACGTATCTTATATATTCAACTTATCATCTCATTTATTTATACATTTACCGACTTAATTTGGTTTACTTGTATTGATTGAGCAGATAAGTAGAAGATATCTCTGTATTTAGACATGAGGCAAGAGGACAGATATTACAAACTTATTGGGCTTGTTTATGAGAAGTTTTCTTTTGTACCCTGAAAACATTTGGGTTAGAAAATCTCTTAAGTTCAAATCTAAGAGGGCATCCTCTGACATTAGTCTCTTTATTCCTTGACAGGGAAAAAGAAAAAAAACAAAAGAACTATAGTTTTTAACCCCAGCCTGATCGGGAGAGGGTGGGGGCAATGAATGGACCGTGATTTAATGTCTGATCAAATGATGAAACGTGGCGGTTTTATCAGCCTTTGATCGTGAGGCCTATCCAAAAGGGTGGGACCCTTGTGCTTCCCACAAAACAAATTGAAATGATATTTGTGGGTAGAACGAGTCCAAATTCTTTCTTGTTATGAATCAAACAAATGAATAAGTTGTCTCCAAAGCGCGGCGTCGTGCCACTGGTTGGGACTTGGGGGTGGGAAGAGTACCCTGACAGAAAAGATTCCCGAGGGTAAATAGCACAAAGAGTCCTAAACCTTTACATTTCATTACAAATTTATCACTAACCTCTCAAATATTGCATATCTGTCCCAAACTTTTACTTGACATTGCAAATCAATCTCTTGACCAGGAGTTAGTGTTAGTCTTGACTGAGCCAAGCGGTCAAAGCACACAAAATAGCAGCACCCCACCCTCAACTCTCGAAACCCCAAATAAAGAACAAAATCTCAACCACACACTCACCCTCAGCTCTAAGAAGCATCGCCATTTGTGACGGTGATGATGGAGACATTCAGTGGCACTTCACAGGTGAGGAATTGTTGTTCTTTTGGAGGTGCATGAGAGAGCAGTCAAATGTGGTTATGATCATCATACATAGATTTTGCAGATTAGGTCTTCGACACTTTGCGGCAAAGAAAATGAAAGTTCCTATGACAGTTGTAATTGAGAGTGACCATTTATAATTAGGAAAAAAAACTAGCAAATTGAGTAGAAATTCACCAACGACTGTTGGAAAGTTGAAATGGGTTCATGAGAGGGGAAATTTCAAAATCATATGATGGACAGAGAGTGATGGGTGTGTTAAATTTCTTTACTGCACTTGTTATCGGTGTGATAAATTTCTTTACCATGCTTAAACCAAAGTACATATGATTGTGCTTTGGTTTTTCTCTTTTCACCTAGTCGTATCACCTCACCCATTGACTTATTCAGCTTAACCCCCACTAACTTTACCTAAGTTGGATTAAGTGAAAATTAGCTCTGTATCTTTAAACTAAGCAACTTTATTAAAGCATGTTTTTCAGGGAATTGTCTTTTGTGTTATATGCATCGAACTTTGGCAAGTTAAATTCCCACAATTGTATTTATAGACATGAAAGGAGAAAACAAGAAATTTGTTCCTTTGCTTTTCTTTTTACTCACTAAACAATTTATAAGTTTTTTGTAAGATTTTGGCAAAAAATTTAAGCACGTTATTTCTCATCATATTATAGTACTTTATGTTAGTTAGATGCTCAAGAAATACCTGTGCGATCCAATATTTGCTCAAGTGTTTTATTAGGGAGAACAAAAAAAAAACAGTTCATGTGGGTACTATGGCTATCTTTAATATTTATGATTAAATAATAATTTTTTTATTATATTATTTTTTTAGTGACAATTTTTACATCAATTATGTTTCTATACTTTATGAAAACCCAAAAAATATTTTTGTAATATTTTTTAAAAAATTAATTATTATTATTATTATTATTATTATTATTATTTATTTTATTGGGATTGGTAGGAAAAAAATATAAAAAGTAATTATTATATAATAAATTTATTAAAATAATTATTAAGTGAATAGAATATTAATTTTTTAATTTTAAATAGCATTAATCCAAGAAAATAATTAGTAAAAATAAAAATAGCAAATATTTAATTTAAAACAAACGAGACTACATATCATTATCTTTTTTAAATTTTTTTTGTTTTGAGAATTTATGCTTTTATATCTTTTTATAAGGCAATTTCCCCTTAAAATATTATTCTTTAATAATTTTCCTTAACTTATTTGTTTATAGTTTCTAAGCAAAACTTGTTATGTTCTTTGTTTTGGGTTTCGAGAGTTGAGGGTGGGTTGCTTCTATTTTGGGTGCTTTGACCGCTTGGCTCCGTCAAGACCTTTTGTCAAGGGACTAATTTCCAGCGTCAGGTAAAGGTTTGGGATGGACATGAAACGTTGGAGATTAGGGATAGATTTGCAATGATAAGTAAAGCTTTGGGACCACTAGCGCTATTTACCCGATTCCAGAAGATTCGTGTGTAGTGTAGACATTGCGAGATGCCAAGTGGAGGGCGATTTAGTCATTTCACGGGAACAATGATTTCTCGGTTCTGTTTTGTGATGGAGAATTTTTGTGCTCAAGTCACTTTGGAATTGATGAGGGTGGAAATGGAACATTATCTTGCTTTCTGAAATTAAGATTTATTAAAATGTTACTTTTTTCTTTTTATTTTCCGAAATTATATGTAGAAATTTTAAAATTCATGCAAATTGTCATATATGTGAGCTATGTGTAACAAGCATTTGCGGAAGGGAATGATAAATATGGCAGACTGGAAACTAACAAGAGTTTAATGTAAATACTCTTTGATATAATGATAAATAGTTTAATAGAGAAACTATTTTATTATGTAAATGTTCTCTTATAATGAAGCGTGTGATGAATATTATTCCATACTAGAATCTTTTATGTGGTAAATACTCCCTCCGTCCCAAATTCTTTGCACCATTCACGTTTTACCAATTAATCTATGATTTTTTATTTTAGACATTTTAACATATAAATGAAAAACTTTTATGTGTGAATGATAAATCAAGACTTATAATTTCTAAATATATATTTTTTAATTTTTTTCTAACAATCAGTAATATAAAAAAATTCAAGTCAAACTAGCCTAAAAAGTCAAATGGTTCAAAGAATTTGGGACGGAGGGAGTAGTATTTAAAAGATAGTGAGACTTAAGGGCGTGCGGGTTTTGCTATTATCAGAGTCTGTGAAAACTTTTATTTCAAGCATTATTAATTTTTCATATGTACGGTACTCCGGTTTTACATTCTTCATGAACGTAATAGTAAAGTAATAGCTAACATTTTTTTTGTCACTCAGAAGCATTTTTACAAGTGTGTAGAGTTTTAAAAGTGTTGGATTTGTTCCTCTTATGACTTATGTTCATTTAATTTTGATGATAACAAAACACATTTGTTTTTGTGTCTCAAGGCTTTATTTAAATATTTACATATTGGTTAATCATTCATAAAGCCTTGATCCTTGCTAGAAAAAATGTTTTCTCAAGTACATATCAAGCATTTTTAATAATTCAAGCATTACTTGTAAATGAAGAAATCTCCTTGGCAAAAACTTCTTTAAAGTTTGGATGTCTAGAAACAAGAAAATCCTGGAACTACGTTTTTCAACCAAGTGAAACATTTTCAACCGAGTGAAACTGGACTTAGTTTTTGCACCCGAGAACATTTCAGTTCTGGACAAGAAAATCATTCGAGTGAAATATTTTCAACCAAGTGAAACTGGACTCAGTTTTTGCACCCGAGAACATTTCAGTTCTGGACAAGAAAATCATTCGAGTGAAATATTTTCAACCGAGTGAAACTGGACTCAGTTTTCATACCCGAGAACATTTCAGTTCTGGAGAAGAAAATCATTCAAGTGAAAAATTTTCAACCGAGTGAAACTTGGATTCCAGACCTGCGCGCGAGTTTCCGGTTCGAAAAATCTTTGAAAAAATAAATATAAATTTGTGCCGCGTCAGATTCCACGTATATAAAAGCACTGACAGCTCATTAATTACAAATATAGCCGTTGGAAGTCAAACGTTAAATTTTGTTATCAGACAGAACTTTCAACTGAGTGAAAATATTTAACCCGAGTGAAACTGGTGACAGACGCGAATTTCTGTCAAAATTGAAAGCAACGTTCACCAGATTTCAAGGAGCCTTTTTCTGATCCTTCCAACGGTCTTCAACGTCTATTGGGCATCCATTGGAGTATAAAAACATCAAGAATCATCAAGGAAAAGCTTCTTGGCTACTAAAAAAGAAAATCTACCATCTAGAGCTCAAATTTGTTACTTTGCCAAGAACTTGCTCTTTCATTTGTTCATTTAGCCTTAAGAGGTTCTATTGTTTTTACACCTTGTAACCACGAGATTATTGAGCTTACCTTGAGTGGTTGAGTGATTTCCTTGTAAGGGAAAGAGAGATAGATAGGTTTCTAGTTAGCCTTTGGCAAAACTAGTGAGAGGTGAAGGTAGGAGGAACTACCAAAGTGTTGTATGCCTTTGAAGGCTATTGTGTATCTTTGAGTTTTATAGTGGAGAAGTAAACTCTCAAGTAGTGAACTTGAGGAGAGGAGTAGGCTCTCAAGTGGAGAGTTCGAACCTCTATAAAAATTCTCTTGTGCAAGCTTCTCCTTCTCTCTACTTACTTGAGTTTTAGTTTGTGTTTTATCCTACCTATCTTGCTTAAACTTGTTTGTTTTTAACACCACTTCAAAGGTAGCTTTCAAAGAAAAATTTAGGTGGATTGTGGTAGTCATTTTCTGCTCAAAACCGAGTTAATCATTGTACTTTAAAGCTCAAGTTCAGTTTGAGATTTCAAGAACTCATTTGGAGATTATTTTCGGAATACAACCAATTCACCCCCCCTCTTGGTTGCACTTGGACCAACAAAAAGTACATGGATACATCTAAGAGGAGGGAGTGCTTGATATTCCGAGATTTGAAAAACCACAAAACAAGCATATACAATATTTAAGGGAAAAGTAGTAGAAGTAGTTCAACCTTTCTATATCTACCGGATATCTCTTAACCATTGAGCCAAACCGCTTGGGACTGGAGTTAATCTCAAACATGTGGTTTGACTTTGACCTAAACAATTTATCGTCCGATTTGATCATATACAGAAATATGTGTCTCTATAGGTCGTATTACTAGTGGTTATATGATAATATTAGGATATAAAATTAAACATGAGAAAAAATAAATATTCAATGTTATTAAATACATCACGATACGTAATCAAAATACAGCAAATAATAACATTAGGAGCTTTTCCCTTACCCCTAGATATAAACCGATCTTAATAAAGTTCTACTATATAATATATACTATCTAAATAAAGTTATAGCTCAGTAGCCAAAAAACAAATTAAAGATCTCATAGATCTACCCACATATATTCAAATATATAACTGGATAAGCTGCTCGTTTAAATAGAAATCTTTTATTTGATTCATATGTTTCATAGTCGATCAACAAATTTAAAATGAATTTTTAATTTGAAATAAGATAAGAGGATCGATGCACAGGCAGCACACCAATCAATAGCCAGTTATGACTCCCGCCAGCTCGACGGCTCATTGTTATCACAAATTATTAGATGAGGTTTTTAATTAAGATTTTCAATGTTGTTATGCTGGGGTATTGTGAATTACAAGTATACCATATTAGATATTGTGTAGCATACCATTATCAGTTTTTTAAAATTATATATATTAAAATTTTATTTTAAGATAAAACAGTAAATATAATTTTTTAAACATATTTACCGGTATTTTAATTATGTTCATCATAATTTCTCTAATATAAATTACATATATATTGAATTTAATATTGTGGAAATTAAAATACATAAAAAATTTGAAATATCTAGAAAAAAATAAATATTATTCAAAAAAAACCTAATTTACTTATATATGAGAAAAAAAAAAAGAGGCAATACTCTAATAATAATAGTATATTTTCTAATATCCTATTGAGTTCCTAAGTATTGTAAATATGATGTTTTTATTATAGCTTCTTCCATAAAAGTAACATATATACTCATCATATTTCATAGAACTTTAGTTTTGAGTTAAGAAATTTTTAAATCTCAGTCACATTAATATTATTTACTAATTAAGTGCGATATTAAAATAAAAACACATTATAAATATTGGTATTTTGTATGAAAAGCCAACAACCTATAAAAACTTATGGATCCTAATATATACAAGTTACAACTAATAAAGCTCACACCTACAGAACACGTTTCTAACATGTTTCCTGCTGAGTCCTCCCAAAGCGTTATCTGCTTGGACCACGTATACGAGCAAACGGGATAAATGTAAGAGACAATGATTTACTAGTTGAAGCCTGCTGATCTGACGCTGACGGTGATTAAATTTAGCGGTTCGTGGGTCAACTTCGAGTGGCGATTCGATCTCTTGGTCTCTTTTTTATTCACATTTAATGGTGATGAGATTGAACCAATGAGTTGTGGATTTTATGCAAATTGTGCAAGCGATATTAGGAGGAGAGGTCTTTTCCGGCATGATTGAATCGGGAGTGGGCATCACAAAGTTAAATATTACGGTATATTATATAGTACATCATTTATTATAGGTAAGTGGTATATGATATAAATATTTTTATATTTTATTATTTTATCACATAGTATACTATATGATATTAAATGATATTGTAGTATTTTATTTTTTACGGATAAATATGAGATTTTTTTTTTGTCATTTTATGTCAAAATATTATAAATATATAAATCATTAAAATATAATTAATACATATATCATAAAATAAAAATTTACTTTTATTCTTTTGGTTACTTTTCTTAATTAACATAAAAATTTAATTGTTACTTTGAGCCATCTAGGAACTCAATGTGACATTAGAAAATGTATTATTATTATTAAAGTATTATTTTTTCTCTTATATCAATAAATTAGTTTCTTTCTGAGTATTATTTATTTTTCTATATATATATAACATTTTTTTTGTATTAAAAAATATATTCTATTATATATTTTTTATTTATATTTGAAAAATTGTGATAAGAAAAATTAGAATACATATAAAATGTGTAAAAAAAATTATTGAATTTATGTCACTTTAAAATGATATTCTAATATTTATTTTTTTTATGAAAATGATAACAATATATAACGTGATATACTATACAATAAATCTTAAAAATTTGAGATATGGTATACCTAATGGTAACGGTATTTAACACCTTGATAGCGATATGTTGGATAACTCCGATCTCTATCTAGCTAAATGGTGGAGACAAAAGATTATGGTGCAAAAGATGAAAATTAGGAACTTAAGTGACTATTATGTGGTTTCCTCCTTTTTAAACTGGGCAGAAGTTAGAATGTTAAATGATTCACCATCACGTCCCAAGTAAATGGTTAAAGTGCCTAAGTCATAATAATTTAGGGATCGAAGTGTATCGTTTATAATTTGGGGGGCAAAGTTGCCGGGTCAAATAGTCCAATGGAGTAGCGGGTAAATAGTCTATTTCTTTTGGTTGAGGTCAATTCAACTAAAGCATGTTTAGCACATACCCTTAAAGCTAATGTGGTCAAAATGGCCATATTTGTAATAGCCTTTCTCTAACTAATATTTAGCCTTTCCTTCGATGAACGTACAGAAAAACGGAGTGATTTTTTATATTGTAGTTGATGAGCTATGTTTTGAATATAAACATATGAACCATAGAAAAAATTTCTAATTTTGGGTAAATTGCACTATTGGTTTCAAACCTATAATTATCATTTTAATATGTTCATCAACCTTTATAAAGTATTAAATATTCATATGTAACTATACAGGAAGACTGAATCAGCACAAGAATCTGATTTGCAGAGATAAAATTTGATCATTTAAATAATCCATTAACTGTAAAAAATTATGCCATAATTCAAATTTATTATAAAATAGTTACCAAAGTTTAAATTAAAATCTAAAAAAAATGATGTTTTACAATTATATCAGAGTTAGTAAATTTTGTAAGACTAAGGACCAATGTGCATCAGGCTTTATATATTTGAGACAAATATGCAACGAAAGGGAGGTTTGGGCCTAATGTACAATGGCAATTATTGGTTTGGAACCAAAGTGAATTTTACCCTATAATTTTCGTAACAGATACACATATACATGCCTGTGTCTATGTTAGGGGTCATGAACATGATTTAATTTATTTGTTATGTTTATAATATTTATTAGCTTTTAACATCTTTTTGACTTTTTAGTTTTGATATAGAGTATGTAGTATAGGAGTGTAAGATTGTTTGAAAGAAGCCTTGAGAGGAGAACAGAAAAGTAGTCACAGCTTCAAATGACTACTGTGGGCTTTCACGAGCCCTGAGAATGGCTTTAAAATAGTTGCCAAAATTGATTTACTTAATTGTAGAATGATAAAATACTCTCAGACTATATGCTATACTTATACTTTTGTCATAGTTATGAAACTACCACTGCACGTTGAACAGGACATTTGTTTAGAGAGAACAACACTTCACAAAATAATATATTTATCTGAATGAACAACATTTTTTAATGAATCAAATAATATTATTTATGAAATTGTCACTATGCCTTAAACATCACATTTATTTGGAGGGAACAATATTTTAGAGAACAGTACATTTGTCTAAATGAAACAATATTTCTTAGTGAATCAAACAATATTATTTATGAACAGTATTTTGTTTGAAATTAACAATATGTTACACAACACTACACTTGTAAGAATCGATTAGCATTTTTTACTGGAACAACATAATTTACGAACAACATATCTTACAATATGAACGATATTCTACAAAACAACACATTTGTCTAAATTGATTAATATTATTTACAAACAATATTTACATTATTTATGTACCTTACTTTCACATTATTTACAAAAATATCATCTTGCTGGAACATCACATCTTATGAAAATGAACAACACTTCTTATTGAACGAAACAATATATTACAACACTTTTTAGTTTTCATAGGTAATGTTCCATTCAATAAAAAGTGTTGTTATATTTATACAAATGTGATATTGTCTAATACGTTATCCTGTAATATGTTGTAGATAATACGACAGTAATAACACGTTTGCAGTTTGAAAACATCAAGATATTAATTAGTGTTCAACTTAGTATAATGTGGTATTCTTTCTATAGGAATGTACTATTCAATATAGTGATGTTCACTTTATAAAATGTGTTGTGTAAGATGCAGTGACTGTCTTATATGTGTGGTGTTTATTTATTTATTTGTGTTGTTCAAGCTGTAGTAGAAGTTTTATAAATACTACAAAAGTGTGAGTGTAGTGTGTAGATCTGGTTCATCATATAACAAATATTGTGTAATTGAAATAGTACATTGATAATTTTAATGAGTGTTTGGTTCATGAATTCTTAAAATAAGATAATGATTCAGATCACTTTCAGTGTTTTTCTAAACCTTTTGTTTTGCGGCTATATTTTTAATTTGTAATAGCAGTACTTAGCAAACAATATTATTATTTGTGAAGCACATGGACTTCAAGGTTGACTTGTTATATTAATCACAGCTGATTTCTTTTGACAACTTTTTAGAAATAAAATAGTTTATTAATAGGCCCTATTACAGGAAAATAACGTTTTAGCTATATATTTATTTTAATTAATTGTTTGGAATATATTCTATGAGACATATACTTTTTGCATGATGATTTAATTGTTTTTTCCCCCATAGCTTTGTCTACAGAAAAGGGACAAGGGATTTAATAATTTTACGGCTGTTGAGTGATTTTCTCGCTCCATCATTGCACAGACATGATTAGTTGTTGCTTGCAAGGGTTTGGTAGCATACATACTCTAATTTTTTTCTCCTACATTTTTCAAGTATTTATATATGTGTGATATTGATACAAGGAGAAACAAGAACCTCTAAGACAAAGATCCTTTTTTTTTTCCCCCTATTGAAGTAACCAGGAAAATAGAGGTTCAATCATCAATTCTCTTTCTTAAACTTTATTTTTTAATATCTCTTTTTATTAATGTGACTAATTTATTTGAGCAAAACGAGCTTGAACACTCAAGTAAGAAATTCCTAAATTTAATTTGAAGTATTGTTTATGAAAAATTAAATACACACTTGCAAGAGGATATATTATGTTTCATTATTTACCATGAGAAGATTAAGCTTCGTCTACCGAGTAGAGAATATTTCGAGTGTTAAAAAAAAATAAAAATAAAAAATTTCCTATTTTCACCGAGTTGCATTTCCATGGAATAAAAGTGGTGGAAGATTTTGGCGTCTATTAACCTCTAATACTTCATTACTCTCTCCATGGTCCAGCGCTTTGGCTGAATCATTATAAAGAATCAATCATTTTTAAATTCTAACAAAACGATATCTGTTGGCCTCGCAAGTGAGCGACATACTAATAGCTTAGTTGCAATTAATCCATGTATAAAAAAAATAATTGATATGTATAAAATATGTAACACTGCAACAGAAAAATAACAAAGCGACTAAATATTTAGTCGTAAATAGTCATAAAAAACAACTGAATAAACAACTACAGTATTCAATTGCAAAAATCGTAGCCGCTAATAAAAAGTGGGTGAATTGTGACTAAAAAAAAATAACTAAATGTGTCATCAGCTTTTTGTGGGGACGCTTAGGAAAAAAATTGAATGATATGGTATTTTGATAAAAATTTCCCAATTTACGTAAATTACACAAACTTACATAAATTAGAGAAAATTCATAAATTTATTAAATTCATTTTAAAAATTACTAAAATTACAAAAAAAATAACCAAAATTACAGCCAATTACTAAATTATTAATATGACATAAAATTAATAAAATTACAGCCAATTACTAGCATGCTCCTAAAATTACATAAATTTCACAAAATTACTAAAAATCCTTAAAATCCTAAAACTACATAAACTTCCTAAAATCTGATTAATAAAATTACATAAAATATGAATTAATAAGAGTATAAAAATATAACCATAACAATAATCTTCAACAACAATTCAACAAAGAAAATTTTGAACAAAATGTGCTTGGAGAGAACATTCAAGAAAAAAAACAAAAAAGGGAGCATATAAGGGAAGTACTTACAAAAATTGAAGAGGAGGAGTTGACTAAAACCGGATGTTGAGAGTAGAGGAGAGATTGATTGGAATTGAAGAGAAGAAGAAAGCATTAAATTTGGAGCGAATGAGGTGACTGCTAGGGGCGGAGCTAGGGACGGAGCTGAAGTAAAAAGAAGAAAATGAAGATCATAATGGAGGAGGGGAAGCATATGAGTTTTTGTTCTACAATTACAACTGCAAAATGATTGATTTTCAAATTTTTAACCCAAAAGCCACTTTTGCGTGGTGACTAAAATAAAGCGACTGAATTACAAATGACTTTTATTTTTTTTTTCAATTTTATGATAGAAAAAAGACTAAAAAAAGTGATTGAAGTGCTTTAGTTACAAATCATTCACAATTTTTGTGAGCCCCACTCAAAAGTGATTGATTTGCGATTAAATTAAAAAGTAACTGAAATTAAGTCATTTTTTTAAATCACTTTTTTTTTTTGTTTTAACGTGGCACATGTGTTTAAATAAAATTAAAGATATATATAAATCATGTAAGATATATATACAAATATAATACAAATTTATTACTGAATATAAAAAAATATATATGAACATTCCAAAGCACAATTCTCTCCAAACTTTTGTGTGTACATATATATATATATATATATATATATATATATATAAGTGGAATGATAGATTTGTACGAACTAATGTGATAATCGTGGCTGAAACAAATCAGGCATATCACGTGAAAGCACTAAGATGGCAGCAAACAGGCGGTCGCGCGACCGCGCTTCTTGTACTTTAGCGGTAGTTGCAGGAGGAGGAATAGTTTAATTTGTTATATTGATTTTCCTTCTCTTTGGGTTACACAAACAGTACTAAATCATATCAAAGTTTAGAAACGGAGAAGTATTGCATAGTTGATAATGTTTTCAACAAAGTTCAAACTATAAATATGCCCACCAATTTTACGTTTTTATTACATTCATTTCATGTTATTTTCATTACCAGTTAATTATTAAATTCTAAATCTATTCCAAATTTTTGTGTGTTCAAGTAAGTTATAGATGATGCACAAATCTCTGTAGGAAGCCAAAGAGAATACAGATTTCAAACGAACAGTCGCTGTATTAACTATTATTGATATATTAAAAGGGCAAATTGCACCCGTGACCTTTAATTTTATGTTATTATCCTATTTTGGACCCTAACCTTAAAATCTCATATGGAATGTTCTCAACTTCAATTTTTTGTTCTATTTTAAATATTTGGAGGACGAAAAGTGTTAAAAGTAATGAAATTGACATGTGGCATGCTAGTTTAGTGCAATTGGCCATGTGGTACAATGAATCACCAGTTATAGATGCCTAAAATTGGCCACATTAGAAATTTAGGGCCTATGTTACAAAAACTGAAGAAATTTAAGGCCTATAAGAGGTTAGCCAACATCTATCCTTTCTCCAGCCTCCCTTGCCGCCTTTGGCCCCAGCTTCATCCATCTCCTCGCCTCGTTCCCTCATTTCCTTCCTCCCCTTGTTCTCTCGTTCCCTCATCTGGCAAGATTTCATCAATTCTGTTCTATCACCATTTCTTCATCTCACCATGTCCGTTGCTCCCTTATGCCGCCGATGACACAAACCGGAGGAAGGAGTAATTCGCTAACCGTCCTCGCCGTCCAGCCTTTGATCTGCCGTTGCTATAGTGTCCTGCATAGCCGCAACTCCTCCCCTCATTCCCTAATCCGTCGATTTCTCGCTTTCTTCATCTTATCTGCCACAACAAAGACCCCATCTAGCACAATTAGAGGCACGATCGAAAATGCCGTTTATGAATTTCCTAGGCAAATAGCGTGTTGATCAATGAATCGTTAGGCATAGAGATTAGGCTGGGAATGGCGACCATGAAAAGTAAAAAAGGAAGGAAGTGGTGGTGGTGGCGGCCATGGAAGGTGAGCAATTGAGGCGGCGGGGCCCGGGGGAGCTCTAGAGAAAGGGTAGATGTGGGCTAACCTAGTATAGGCCCCAAATTTCTTTATTTTTATAACATAGGCCCTAAATCTAATGTGGCCAATTTCAGGCATTTACAGTTGGTGATTCATTGTGCCATGTGGCCAATTACCCCAAGCTGCCATACCACGTGTCAATTTCTGTTACTTTTAACACTTTCCGTCCTTCAAAGGTCTAAAATGGAATAAAAATTTGAGGTTAAGGATGTTCTATGAGAGGTTTTAAGGTTAGGGTCTAAAATAGGACAATAATAAAATGTTAGGGGCCACGGGTGCAATTTACCCTATATTAAAATTGTACCATATTATTTTGAGATAATTATAATTTGCCCCATGATGTTTAGATGAAATTACACTTTAATCATCTTATTTAAAAAATATACACTTTGGCCCCCCACATTTTTTATACAGGCTAACAACAACTTTTTGAAATCTTAATTTAAATATTACAATAGACATATTCTAGTAATTTCAATTTATATGGTACATTTTTTACAGTTAATGGACATTTTAAATTATCAGTTTTTTCTTTTTATATTTTTTTTAGATTTTAAAATAGTATTTTTTTTAATGTCAATTTGTAAAAAAAAAATACTATATAAATTGAAATTATTTGAAGATGATTACGTATTGTCTAAATTAATATTTTAGAAGTTATTGTTGGACTATATAAAAAGGGCAAGGGGCAACGTGTATATTTTTTAAACAGAATGAGATAAAGTATAATTTCACCTAAACCTCAGGGATTAAATTGTAATTTACCCTATTATTTTTCACTTGTGACATGTGTACCTAAGAGAATATTAGGAACTCAGCTGGAAAAAAAAAAGCGCGAAAAAAGGGATAGAGAAAGGTTTTGACCCAAAATATGTGTTTTTCTTATTTTGGCAGATTCCCTTCCGCTTCTCAAAACGAAAATGAAAAATAGCTAGTGTTTCGTTTGTCGCGAAGCCAACACTGTTGAGGGGGCACAAAATCGGCGATGCATAGTTGTCGCGACACCAGCCCACCATTTGCTGCAGCTGATTTCAGCTCAACAACCATGAGTCCGGCCGACCTGAAGCAAGGAGAGTACGCCGTCTGACACTGCTCTGAGGTTATCGGAGCTCTCCAGGCGAACGAGGTGGGCTTCTAGTGGCGGCATCGCATTTGGGGGCGGAGGAGACGGCACGGATGGCGGCGGCGAAGTCAGTTAAGAATGGACCGATTGTTCAGCGCAAGTGACCCAACCAAGTCACACGGATAGGAAGGGATAGGGATATGTCAGGAATTATAAATGTTGGGGAAGGGCAAAAGAATAATTATAGGTATATGGCGCATGTGAGTGTGAGGTGGGACATATTTTTGACTGAGGTTAGAAGCACATCACAGACTCGCTCATTCTTCTCTTCTTTTCTCCAACTTTCTTGTTCACTAGTCTATATGATCGTTGCAGAATCGGAAAAGGAGGAGTATTTGTCGAGAGAGATGAAAACAGCAGGAACAACAGTTGTTTGTTGTAATGATAGGCAATGAAAATTCAGTTGCCGCCTAGTTTTATCTTCCTAGCAGCCTTCCATGTTTTCTCACGCACAACTGAACGAAAAATGTCACCTCGCCCAAAAAATTATGTTAGTGGGGTAATAAAATATTATTATTATTATTGATAAAATATGTTCATATTCACAATCGTTCATGGTGAGATTTCATAACACTCTACATGTTTTTTTTAATCATTTTAGCTTAGTACAACTTGTAAATCCCTCAAATATAAATGCATTACAATCACATTGTTTTTCATAATCTTGCTTAAATAAATAATACTACCTCCGTCCTAAATTAATTGAAACATTTGACTGGGCACGGAGATTAAGGTGTATGTAATTTGTGTTAATTTTTTATGTAGTAAAAGTTTAAATAATGATTAAAAAAGAAAAGATTCTTTTTTGGGTTTTGTGCAGTGAGAGGTTGAGTGGAGATTAAAAAAAGAGTATTTATTGGGTTTCGTGTAAAAGGATTATTTAATTGTTTAAACTTTTCAAAAGAGGAAACGTTTCAACCTTTTTGGGACTTCCCAAAAAGGAATACGTTTCAATTAAATTGGGACGGAGGGAGTAATATATATACTAAGCAGCATTTTTTGATTAACTACACTTTAACCAATTCTTATGATTTTCAAACTAGTGAGGTTAAATCTTTGTAAAGTCTTTCCAATTGTTATCTTAAAAAAAATTACCACTACTAAAATATAAGACTTTTCCAACTGCCATTTACCAACGGCTCTGCGTTGGTAAATTTACCAACGCAGAGCCGTTGGTAAATGGCAGTTGGTATTCGAAACGTTGGAAAATTTTTTACCAACGCGCAATTAACAACGCAGAGCCGTTGGTAAATGGCAGTTGGTATTCGAAACGTTGGAAAATTTTTTACCAACGCGCAATTAATAACACGTTGGTAAATTCCAACTTGTACACGTTGGTAAAATCCACGTTGGTAATTACCAACGGTCATGAACCAGGCTTGGTTTCCATCACGTAGTTGTAGTTACCAACTGTTGGCCGTTAGTAAGTTGGTAGGAATTAAGATGAGGTAGTTACCAACTTACATCAGTTGGTAAGAGAATTGTTATGAAGCCGTTGGTAATTACCAACTTGCATACGCGTTGGTAATAGGATGATAGTCGGTAATTACCAACGTGCGCAAGTTGGTAAGTTTCCCGTTTACACGTTGGTAATGTACATTAAACGTTACAGGTTTCGGTTGTTTCGTATTTTTCCCAGTTTGAATACACATTCAAAATTAACATACCAATTCAAAAGTTCCCTCAGCTTTACTCAACAATAAACATTACACAGCTATGCAAACGTAATTAACATAAAATCTTCTCAAATACAGCATAATTAAAACAAAAACATATATGTCTGGAAGAAAGCATACAACATTCAACGGATTACACATTTCAGTAATTTCAACTGATTCTTAAGTAGGTCTAAAAATGATTATGTCAGTTTGATAACACAAGAACTTTGGAAATGTGTTTACCTGTTGATGACGCCCATCACGGAGTCCCGACTATCTCCTTTTCCTGCGAGTCTAAGTCATCAGGATACTGTGGAACTGGTTGAGCCGGCGGGTACGGAAGGTTTAGCGAACGACAAATAATCTCCAACTGAGCCCGATTTGCCTCCAATGCGGCTCTCTGAGCCTCTATCTTTGCTCTCTGTCTCCTCTTAATTCTCTCGAGCTCCCTCTCGTACTCCGCATCCCTTCGCGCATTCTCCTCCGCCATCATATTCTGTACTTACTCGTTGAATTGCGGTGTCTGTGTGATGTCGATAGGCGGGATGGGACCTGGCTGTCGGCGTCCCGGTATGACACACTGCTCAGATCCTAATCCAAATACACGACATCTCCTTCTACCGCCAGATGCAGTACTAATGATTGCTAGTTCATCAATTGCCTCTATTCCATCCTCTTGTTGTGTTTGCTCCTCAATCTCTGCACTGATACGAGTCTACAGAAACATAATAAAATACATTTGAGCCCGTCATTATTTGTCAAACATGGTAAGTTTCTTAAGAATATTCTGTGAACAAACAGTTATAATACTTACAGCAACTTCTTCACAGCGCTTACTAACATATTTCTCATTCTTCATTTTACGTGTTGCTTGAAGGACTTTAAACAAGCCAAGGTCTTTCTTCTCAGGATCTCTCTCTCTCTAATTGAATGAAACGTAAGATTAATATGTAATTTAATTTCATTAGTATCTGAAATGTAAAATGAAAGAATATTACGGAGATACATACCATTTGCTCTCAATGTACAGACATTGAGATAGATCCTCCTGCATATGTCGCGCTGCAAGAGCCAGACTGTGAATCCTCGTCAGTCACTGTTGCTCGCATTGCCTTGAACCTAGTGGACTTCTGAATGAACTCCGAACTCACCCAATATGCCTCCATTTCCGCATATGCAGCATCTGACATAAAGTTTGCCTTCGCTCGACGTTTAACAGGATCTTTCACACGTCGAATTTCTGACATCATGCTTTTGTAATGCTGTGCTCCCAAGATATTCCACACCCGATACACCTCATTATGAAGTATCGGATCCCACTCACAGATCCTCTGTACATGTTAATATGTTTAAACTATTACCATGGAAAAAAACATGTATTAATCTTATAACATTATTACATCATTATCATAGTAATATTATTGTTATACCTCAAAAACATGCCACCATTGCTGCAGGTCTGATGGAGAGACGGAGGACCAATCAGAATAGGGTTTGAAATGTGTGGTGAAACATGGTGTCACTAACCGTGTCCCTGCAGCTGGAATGAATCTGCGATGTTCAAAATATTAGTTACTGACTTGTTGATGATTCCATGTACATCAATTACTCTTACTATTATTAATACATGTGTCTGGTATTTATCACTTACGTGTTACCATGTGGGGAAATCCTCATCTGCGATCGGCCTGTTGTCTGTGACATCGATGATGGGATGTCATCAATATGTATATCATCATCTGAGGGATGAGTCGTCAGTATGGGGTGCCTAACGTGGCGCGCACTAGCTCCATGTCCAGATGGCGTGCCTCCATCGCCGTCAGATCGGTGCTCATATGAGTGGACGTGCGTTGCTGGCACTGTTGTGTCCTGCGTCTCTACACCGACATCCTCTTATGCCTGGGATGAAGAACCCATCCTATGTCGTTCATTAAGTATTGGCTCCATTACCTCCCTAAACTGCGCAAATGGTCCTTTCCCAGGTCGGCGTTTATAGGTGTTATCCCCTTTACGAGGCATCTGCATTTATTATTAGCTAAGTAGGTAAATTAAACATAACATATATTGACTGACATATATTATCGAGTATTAGGGGTACATAAATTTACCAATTTTTTTCTACATATTAGAAATGACAGGTTATCATTATTCCTAGTACAAATGTCATCTAATCATTCATTCGACCCACTGCTTCCATTCTCGTCAAACTCCTCAGACTCTTCAGTGTCACTGTCATTGGATATAAACTCATCCTCATCTTCTGTCTCGCCATTAGATCCCCACTCCTCAACTACATCTTCTTCAATATCATCACCGACACCCGGGTCAGCTAACTCCTCAACTGGGTCATCTTCAATTCTTTGACAATTCACGGATCCACTGTCTTGATACACGTCATCCTTGTCCACAATTGCATACTGTATTATCCATCGAGGTTTTATCTTTATAACAGCTGACCACCCGTTTCTTTCACGTGACTTACTCGGATATTGTGTGTAGTAAACTTGGTCAGCCTGTGATGCTAGAATGAAAGGATCAAACTTCTGATATCTGCGGCTATTCCGGATCTCAACTAACCCAAACTGTTTATGCATTTGAGTTCCACGTTCAGGTGTTGGGTCAAATCAGTTGCACCTAAACAAGACAACATTCATATGTGGAAAGCCCGGATATTCGAGTTGAATGACTTCTTCTAATATACCATAAAAATCACATTCAACTTCGTTTGCCCCCGTGCTGCGTATGCAGACTCCACTATTAAATGTTGATTTGTCCTTCCCCCATTCACTTATGTGAAACTTGTAACCATTTGTGAAATAAACCGGCCATGTCTGAACCCGACGTGAGGGCCCACATGCAACATCCCACAAGATGTTATCGATAATATTGTTACCTGGGTCATCAACCTATGTAAAACATTTACAATTTAGGATAATATATATGGAGACTTTTATAACTTAACATAGTGCAATACATACTAACTAAAAGCACACGTACATAGTGTCAGAGCCAGGTTGAGAAATTGTTTTCAATGTGTATGTCAATCTCAGACATTGTTATATCGGGCAGTTCCCTTAACCATGTCCACAAACATACTGTGGCCAATAACATATAAAATGAAAATATGTTAGTTTTGGTTGATGAGTAGTCCTGCATTTCAACATAATCAAAGTTGGAATGCCTTTTCATGAACGATGACTTATTTTAGATATGGCCTGATCTCAGCACAGTTTAGAAGAACGTATGTGGTTGCAAGTCTGAGTTCATCGTCCGTGAGAAATCTATATCGGCATGCACCATATGGACATCCCGGAAAGGTAAATATGGACCACAAGTCACCATTACATGGGACAGGACCACCATCATCATTTCTCGGTACTCGGTTCATCATGGAGGGAACATGAGATTCAAAGTAATGAGAGCAAAATATGGAAGTCTCCTCTATAAGGTGTGCTTCACATATCGATCCCTCAACATGAGCAGTATTAGAAACCTTCATTTTTAGGTCATGCATGTACCGCTCAAATTTATACATCCATCGGTACTGAACAGGTCCTCCAACCTTTGCTTCAAATGGCAAGTGAACTGGGAGATGCTCCATGACATCAAAAAACCCTAGAGGAAAAATTCTCTCAAGCTTACAAATTATAATTGGAATATTGGCCTCCAACGCAAATAAGTGATTTTCATGCAGCTCTGGAGAGCACAAGTCTCTAAAGAATAGGCTTAACTCCGTTAATGGCTTCCAAATATTCTCGGGTAGCGCTTCGAGGGCAATGGGGAGAAGCCTTTGCATCATAACATGGCAATCATGACTCTTCATGTCATACATATTGCAACCAGCTGTATCAACACATCTCCCAAGATTCGAGGCATATCCATCAGGGAGTCGTAAAGATTTTACCCAAGCGATCACATCTTGCCTTTGGTTACCATCAAATGTGAACCTCGCCTTTGGTTTGAAGGAACGACCATCATCAAGTGAAACCAGGTTTAATTCCGGCCGATTACAATAAATTTTCAGGTCCTTCCGTGCTTTCACATTATCTTTCGTTTTATTCTTAACATCCATAACAGTATTCCATATATTCTCAAACACGTTCTTTTCAATATGCATAACATCAAGATTATATCGTATTAAGTTCGTGGCCCAATATGGTAACTCCCAGAAAATGTTTCGCTTCGTCCAATTATGTGATTTCCCATAATCGCACGGGCGATGTTGTGGACCATCGTTACCAATTGATGGAATCCAGGAGATTCTTTCAAATATAGCCTCACCTGATAAGCGCTTCGGAGGCAATGACTTCTCTGATTTCCCCATCTTAAAACAAGTACAATTCCTTCTATATGGGTAGTTCCAGGGAAGGAATTGCCGGTGACAGTCGAAAAATGAAATTTTCTCACCATACTTAAGTTGGAATGCCTTACTTTCACCCATATAAATAGGGCAAGACAATCGCCCATGTGTCATCTACCCTGATAGCATGCCATAAGCCAGAAAGTCATTTATGGTCCACATTAATGCTGCTCGCAAAATAAAATTTTCTTTCAATGACACATCCCATGTTTCAACGCCATCAAACCACAGATGTCGTAGCTCGTCTATTAGAGGCTGTAGATAAACATCAATCTTATGATTTGGGCTACGTGGACCTGGAATCAACAACGAAAGGAACATATAGGGTTTTTTCATGCACATCCAAAGAGGCAAATTATACGGAGTCACGATAACAGGCCAACAAGAGTACTGTTTTCCAGATGCTCCAAAAGGGGTAAATTCATCAGCACACAAGCCCAATCTGACATTTCGTGGTTCCGAAGCAAACCATAGGTAGGTCTGATCAAAATGTTTCCAAGCTTCACCATCCGATGGATGTTTTATAACACCTGGGACCTGTGTTTGCTCCTTATGCCACCTCATCTGCTCTGCTGTTGATAGTGACGCAAATAAGCGTTGCAGACGAGGGCTTAGTGGTAAATAATGCATGGTTTTTCTCGGTTGATCTTTACCACGACGTCCATTTTTTGGCTTATATCGGTCAGCACCACAGTACTTACAAATACGAACACCACTTTCATCTTTCCGGAACAACATACAGTCATTCACACAGACGACAATCTTTTGATAAGACAGACCTAACTACGAAACTAATTTCTTAGTTTCAACCCAATTTGATACCATCTTACTATTTGTAGGTTGAGTCTCCTTCATCAGTTGGGCAATGTCATTAAAACATGCTCGTGACATATGATACTCAGACTTAAGGTTAAGGAGACAGACAGCAGTAGATAACTCTGAATGACTTTTGCACCCATCCCATAGAGGAGTTGTTGCTGAATTCAAAAGATTATAAATTTTTTTTGCACTTTCATTCGGCTTTGCAGCATTGTGTTCCGGAATTTGTGAGTAATTAGGGCCAACGGCATTTAATACCATCCTTTCATATGGATTACTCGAAGACCCCTCCTCAAAGTGATCAAAGCCACCCACCCCCGGGTCTGTATGTGATGGTTCATTAAATGACTCCCCATGAGCCGTCCAATTCAAGTAAAAAGGCTTAAACCCCCATTTGTATAGATGAACTCTGACATCGTCAGTGTGACGGAACGGGGCCCAGTGCCCCTAATCTTGTAGGCTCTTAGGGATAATGAATCCCACTAGTTACAGTTGGCTAACTATTACTCGTCAATATAAATTAAAACAATTTATATGCAACTAGTTACTTAGCCTACTCAGAATAAGTTATGCATGCTTCTGACTTGGCAATGCAACCGAAATTTTAAAAGTCTTGAATTAAAACATTGCTCGAGCATTTCATTAAAACATACTGAAAACGTACCAAGTCATTGAAATACTAGTTGCTTTAACTACAAGTAACAGTTTTGTGCATACATTACAACTCTAGCATGCACCCAAAAGTAACAAGATGGATTTACATCCTAATGTATCCCAATAGAGGCAACTTACTTAGTACACAAAGTACTATGTACAAGAGACAAAATTACTACTAACTAAGATCATTTACTTGAGCCCACCTTGAGCTAAGCCAAGCTCCAAGTGTAGCCCTTCACTAGACCTTGTTCTTGTGTACTCTTAGCCTCTACACTGTAAAGGCACAACTTGGTTAGCACATAACTTATACTGCAAGAAACTAGAATCACTAGGATTCTCAATAAAATACCTGCAAAACAGAAAGCTTAGGCCTCAACTATCACCTCAGTGATTAGGCCCGGGATTAGATCCTGCACAATAAAACTAAGGGAATGAGTACTTAAAAGTACTCAGTAAGGATTCCCTTCTTGAATACCTGCAAAGAAATATGCAACAAATATGCAATATGGCAACCAAGCAATCAAACATGCAATTCAAACAACAAACAATCAACAAAATGCCAAAAATGCAATGTATGGATGTATGGTATGGAATGCACACAACACATGCACTTGGGACTTTCTGCACTTAAGTGCCTTAATTCTTGCCGTGAGCTCAAACGGCTGAGGTACTTGAGATACTGGCCCTCGTATCCCGGACACTTTACCTCAATTAAGTCCCATCTACGGGTTCTAGAGTAGGTCGTCACCTATCTCAAACTTACCCGCCTTTACCCTTGATTTATTGTACAGGGTAGTCTCACTATGTGGTTTGACTAGTCAAACCCTCAAGGTTTAACTCAAAATACTACTAGTGGCTCACTTACCAAACTAAATGGCTTGGTTGGGATCGACTTAGGTTTTTCTCTCTATTGACCATATGTAATTGATACTCTATATGGCCAATAAAGAGTCTAAAAACCCACTTAATCCCCTTAATTTCCATGTAAAAACTTAAATACTATGAGTTACTTAGCCACCAAGTCACATTTCTTTTATACTTAACCACACAACTTGACTACCTTCCAAATAACGCACAATTCCCGCCTTAGGAACGAATTCTAGACCCAACCGAGGCTATGGAACGTCTTAGAATAGCCTAGGGATAGAAACCGAGAGTCTAAGTTAATCTTAGGATGGCCGGAAATCGAGGCCAAATTGGCATTTGGCGACGCGGCGCCAAAGAGCAAATGCTTTTGGCGACGCGGCGCCGCCGAGTAAGCGTTCTGTGTACAATTTCGCTTCTTGGCGCCGCGGCGCCAATTCACGGACGAATTGGCGACGCGTCGCCAATTCTGTTTTTCTGGGTTTATGCGACAGCGTCGCTCTTGTACACAAACTACTCAAACTCTCTCATTTCTCATCCAAACTTAATGGGTCTTGTTTCTAATTCATCCCAACATACAAAGCTACAAAACCATGCATTATTTGAGCTTAATTACTTGAACCCTTACCTCAATTTTAGCCACAAAGCAAGCAATGCAACAAAGCCTCCTAAGCTCAATTGAGCTTCCTTGAGTTCCAAGCCTAAAACCAACGAAATTTGGCACCCAAACCAATCAAACCAAGACCATTTCTAGCTCTAGAAACAACCTATAATCACACCAAATGATCTCAAGAAGCTTACCTACGAAAATTGGATTCCAAAACAAGCTCCAAAGATCAAAGGAAGCAAGAACACTAGCAAAGGGGCTTAGTGATCTTTCTAACACCTTGGGCACCCTTGATTCAATGAGAACTTGCAAGAAAATGGAAGTTTGAGCTGCCAAATTTGAGAGGAAAGTGGAGCTACGAATTTTGGGAGCATAGAACAATTGGCTAAGTGAAGAAGAAGAAGAAGAAAACTTAGTTTATAAGCTTAATAAGCAACTTCCCTCCCCTTGCACTTAAGTCCTCATACTCTCAAAAGCTTCAAATAGGTCACTAACTCACTCTCAAAACTAACTTTTCTTTGTTTTAAAAGGTACTAAAAGCTTCTCAAACTTAATTTTCTTGAACACTTTAGCCACTTAAGTTCTAAATGGCTCAAAAAGAACACTTAGTGCCACAAGTTGTCCAAACTTACTGGGATGATTCTAAAAGCTAGAACAACTAATGGTCTTGACTTAACTATGCCAAATCACACTTAGGAACTCACTTAACTTAATTAAGCTTATGTTACTTGCTTAACAAGGCGCTAATTTGAGGTACTTAATTTCATAAACACTTAATCAAAGTAAATAAACACTTACTTGATTAGTTAACTAGGAGAGCTGTCACATCCTCCCCTCCTTCAGAAATTTGGTCCTCCAAATTCTGACTTAATTGAGCATACAAACTTGGATATTGCCTTAGCATATCCTGCTCGGTCTCCCAAGTGGCCTCTTCCTCCCCATGGTTAGACCATAGTACCTTGACCATTGGGATCCGTTTGGTCCTTAGTTTCCGGACTTGACGGTCAAGAAACTTGATAGGATGTTCCTCATAACTTAGGTCCTCTCTCAAGGGAATAGTGGGCGGGGTTAACACTTGCCCAGGGTTCACAATGCACTTCCTTAAGGAACTCACATGAAACACATTATGAACATAGGCTAAACTTGGCGGTAAAGCCAACCGATAAGCCACTTTTCCTACCCTTTCGAGAATTTCAAAAGGACCAATAAACCTTGGTGCCAACTTACCCCTTTGACCAAACCTAGCCACACCTTTCATAGGTGAGACTTTAAGGAGTACTCGGTCTCCTACCTCAAACTCTAAATCTTTTCTTCGCACATTGGCATACTTAGCTTGCCGGTCTGAGGCAGCTTTGATCCTTGCTTGGATCAACTTAATCTTTGCCGTGGTCTCGGCAATGATTTCTGGACCAACAACTATTTCATCAGCTTTATCTGCCCAACAATGAGGGGTCACACACTTACGCCCATACAAAGCCTCGTAGGGCGCCATCTTAATAGCTTCTTGATAGCTATTATTATAAGCAAATTCAATCAAAGGCAGATGTTGGTCCCAATCCCCTTTGAAGTCCATCACACAACTTCGTAACATATCTTCCAAGGTTTGGATCACCCGCTCAGTCTGCCCATCAGTCTGAGGGTGATATGCAGTACTTAGGTTCACAGCGGAACCCATAGCCTTTTGAAAGGCACTCCAAAACCTTGAAACAAAACGGGGGTCTCTATCAGATACAATCTGATCAGGAATACCATGAAGTCTTACTACTTCTCGGATATACAACTGGGCTAATTTCTCCATGGTATAAGTGATTTTAATGGGGATAAAATGTGCAGATTTTGTTAACCTATCCACCACCACCCAAATGGAATCATGCTGACTTCTTGTGTTTGGCAACCCAACACAGAAGTCCATGGTGATGGATCCCCATTTCCTTTCTGGGAGTGGTAAACTTTGCAACATTCCTGATGGCCTTTGGTGCTCTGCCTTCACCATTTGACAGGTGAGGCACTTAGACACATATTCATACATGTCTCTCTTAAACTTTGGCCACCAAAAATGAGTCCTAAGGTCATGGTACATCTTATTCACACCAGGGTGAACATTAAACTTACTCGTATGTGCCTCCTGCAACACTTGTTGCCTTAATTCACTTGGCACATAGAGCCGGTCACCAAAATAAAGTAACCCATCCTTGTACTGAAATTCTTTCAGTACAGTACCATGCTTTTCCTCCCCAGAAATTCTTTTCAAGCTCGAATCACTTTCTTGAGCTTGCTTAACTCTAGTCAACCATGCTGACTGAATTTCAAGGACCATGACTTGAGCCATTTCCCATTCTCTCCACAATTCATATAAAACTGTGAATTGCTCTGCACTAGGATCTTTTGAGGTTTGTGTTACTTGATCCTTGGAGAGAATTACCCCAGAATACTTACGGCTCAAGGCATCAGCAACCACGTTGCCTTTACCTGAACAATAGTCTATCGAGCAATCATAATCCTTGATATACTCGACCCATCTTCTCTGCCTCATGTTAAGATCCTTTTGGGTAAATAAGTACTTCAGACTTTTATGGTCTGTAAAGATCTTAAAGGACCTTCCCATAAGGTAGTGTCTCCAGAGCTTTAAAGCAAACACAACTGCTGCTAACTCAAGATCATGCACTGGGTAATTCAACTCGTTAGGCCTTAACTGCCTAGACCCATATGCAATCACTTGCTTATCCTGCATCAACACACATCCTAATCCTGTCCCAGATGCATCGGTATAAACCACAAAAGTCTCATGCGGATCTGGTAGGATTAAGATGGGAGCAGAAATTAACCTTTCCTTAAGCTCCTGGAAACTCTCCTCACACTTAGGAGTCCAAATAAACTTCTGTGCCTTCTTTGTTAAGGCGGTCAATGATGAAGCTATTATAGAAAACTTCTCAATAAACCTTCGATAATAGCCTGCCAAACCCAAGAAACTCCTAACTTCAGTTACAGTTGTTGGGCGTTTCCACTCCACCACAGCCTTTACCTTTTCTGGGTCCACACTTAATCCTTGAGCATTTATAATATGTCCAAGGAAAGGAATTTCACTTGCCCAGAACTGGCACTTAGATAGTTTGGCATAAAACTGATTACTCTTGAGTACTTGCAAAACTATCTCTAAATGTTTTTCGTGCTCGTGGGGAGTCGGGGAATACATCAAAATATCATCAATAAACACCTCAACAAACTGATCTAGGTAGGGCCTAAAAATCCGATTCATGGTATCCATGAAAACTGCCGGAGCATTAGTCACTCCAAACGGCATAACGGTATACTCATAATGCCCATACCTAGTCCTGAATGCAGTCTTCGGGATGTCCTCATCCCTAACTCTTATCTGGAAATATCCAGACCTTAGGTCTATTTTCGAAAAGACCTTCGCCCCTCTTAATCTATCAAATAGATCATCAATTCTGGGCAATGGGTACTTATTCTTTACCGTTACTGCATTCAGTTTTCTATAGTCTATACACAACCTTAAGGTTCCATCCTTTTTCTTTACAAACAACACTGGAGCACCCCACGGGGAAATACTTGGCCTAATAAAGCCTTTCTCAAGCAACTCTTCTAATTGCTTTTTCAGCTCATCCATTTCAGGTGCTGACATTCTATAAGGGGGTATGGAAATTGGTTCTGCCCCAGGCTGTAAATGTATGGAGAATTCAATCTCCCTTCTTGGAGGTAACCCTGGGAGGTCTACAGGAAAAACTTCTGGAAATAGATTGGCTACTTGAATTTCCTTGAGTTGCTCCTCGACTGCCACTCCGTTCAACGAGCAAGCGACCAACTCACTCGGAACGGGAATGGACTCCAATAACTTGAGGTGCAAACTCTTTACACTACTTGCCAAACCGCCTGTGCAAATTATACTTACCCCTGAGGCATCCTCAAGAGTGACCTTACAACCCGCACAGTCAATCTGGGCCTTAAACTTACTTAACCAATCCATTCCAAGGACAATATCATAAGGAATTGAGGCCAAGACCCAAAGGTCACTTAAAAATTTACTACCTCCTAATTCCAAAGGATATCCCACAACCATTTCATTGGTAAACACAAGGTTACTCCCCACTGACTTAATGAACATCATTTCATCAAGCACAGTTCTATGCAAACCAAACTTAACAACCATGCTTAGAGTAATGACAGAAATAGTAGCACCAGTATCAAACAGAATTCTAATACTACCATCCTGAACATTAAAGTTACCTTGCACAGCTGTAGGCTCTCTGGATACCTGGCTTGCCAGTGCAAAAACTCGTGGTGGCACAGGAGGAACTCTGATAAAAGTACTACCAGTACTACCAACTCCTGAGGCTCCCGGTCGTCCTTGACCTTGGTCTTGTCTAAGCCTTGGGCACTCCTTAGCCCAATGTCCTGGCTGACGACAATAATTGCAGAGATCGGTTCCAAGAGTACAAGGTTTGTTACCATGAAATCTCTGACACTTAGGACAACGGCCTTTTACAGCTTTCTTGATTTTCTTGGAAGGTCCTTGATCACCTCCCACACTAGGCCTTTTATCCATTAACCTTGAATGTACCGGAACCCTTGGCTCAACGGCCTTTTCATTGGATTTTGCTTCCATCAACTCCCTTTCCAACACTAAGGCTTTTTGGACAGCCTCATGATAGGTCCGAACTCCTATCACTGTCAGAAAACTCCTCAACTCCACCCTAAGTCCACGAATGAACTTCTTTGCTTTTAGTTCATCTTTTCCGGCCAAATGAGGTGCATACCGAAAAAGAGAACTAAACTTCCTTTCATACTCATGAACTGTTAGCCTTCCCTGGATTAGTTCATCAAACTCAATCCGCTTTTGATCCTGGGCAGCCTCACTATTGAATTCATTTCGAAACTCCTTCTCGAATTCAATCCAATCAAGTTCTTTAGGCCTTTGCCCGATCCTCCCTTCATTATAAGCATCAAGCCTTTCCATGACATCCTTCCACCATAATGACGCCTTGCCTTCTAAAAAGAAAGGCACCAAATCCATCTTTACTTTGTCATCCAACTTCATGTTTTTGAAGATCTCATTAATCTGATACAACCACCCTTCAGCCATATCGGGATCTCCTATGCCATTAAACTTGGGAGTATTGATGTCCCGGCATAAGGAAACAAGTCCCATATGGTCTGGAATGACGGGTCTCCTCCGTCTCCTCCTTGGATGGATGTCCTCCTCATCTTCCTCCTCACTGTCCTCTTCACTGTCCTCACTGGACTCTACTTGAACATGCTCATTAGACGGTTCCTGACCTTGCACTTGCCCCTGGGGCGGGGGATTTCTCCCCTGACCTTGGTGCACCGTTGGGCCTTGGTGCACTTCGGCCCTTACCCCATTAGGGTCCTCCAAGGTCTCCCCCTGTACTGGAGGTTGAGCACGCTCTTCAAGCAAAATGGCCATGCCATGTAGCATCCGATCCATCGATTCATTAAGTCTCCTCAACAAGGAAACCACCTCCCTCATATCTGATCCACCGGGATCACTAGTTCCTGCACCGGAACCCTGAGCCTCAGCAGTAGTACCAGCCCGTGTGTTCACCATACCTGCAACCACAGCCAGAAGACCATATCCAGAGCAACTTATAAGCAGTACTAACCACACTTAACACAAGAACACTTTGATCTTAGTTCACTTATTGCCTCTACTAGGAACATTAACCTCGCTCTGATACCAATTTTCTGTGACGGAACGGGGCCCAGTGCCCCTAATCTTGTAGGCTCTTAGGGATAATGAATCCCACTAGTTACAGTTGGCTAACTATTACTCGTCAATATAAATTAAAACAATTTATATGCAACTAGTTACTTAGCCTACTCAGAATAAGTTATGCATGCTTCTGACTTGGCAATGCAACCGAAATTTTAAAAGTCTTGAATTAAAACATTGCTCGAGCATTTCATTAAAACATACTGAAAACGTACCAAGTCATTGAAATACTAGTTGCTTTAACTACAAGTAACAGTTTTGTGCATACATTACAACTCTAGCATGCACCCAAAAGTAACAAGATGGATTTACATCCTAATGTATCCCAATAGAGGCAACTTACTTAGTACACAAAGTACTATGTACAAGAGACAAAATTACTACTAACTAAGATCATTTACTTGAGCCCACCTTGAGCTAAGCCAAGCTCCAAGTGTAGCCCTTCACTAGACCTTGTTCTTGTGTACTCTTAGCCTCTACACTGTAAAGGCACAACTTGGTTAGCACATAACTTATACTGCAAGAAACTAGAATCACTAGGATTCTCAATAAAATACCTGCAAAACAGAAAGCTTAGGCCTCAACTATCACCTCAGTGATTAGGCCCGGGATTAGATCCTGCACAATAAAACTAAGGGAATGAGTACTTAAAAGTACTCAGTAAGGATTCCCTTCTTGAATACCTGCAAAGAAATATGCAACAAATATGCAATATGGCAACCAAGCAATCAAACATGCAATTCAAACAACAAACAATCAACAAAATGCCAAAAATGCAATGTATGGATGTATGGTATGGAATGCACACAACACATGCACTTGGGACTTTCTGCACTTAAGTGCCTTAATTCTTGCCGTGAGCTCAAACGGCTGAGGTACTTGAGATACTGGCCCTCGTATCCCGGACACTTTACCTCAATTAAGTCCCATCTACGGGTTCTAGAGTAGGTCGTCACCTATCTCAAACTTACCCGCCTTTACCCTTGATTTATTGTACAGGGTAGTCTCACTATGTGGTTTGACTAGTCAAACCCTCAAGGTTTAACTCAAAATACTACTAGTGGCTCACTTACCAAACTAAATGGCTTGGTTGGGATCGACTTAGGTTTTTCTCTCTATTGACCATATGTAATTGATACTCTATATGGCCAATAAAGAGTCTAAAAACCCACTTAATCCCCTTAATTTCCATGTAAAAACTTAAATACTATGAGTTACTTAGCCACCAAGTCACATTTCTTTTATACTTAACCACACAACTTGACTACCTTCCAAATAACGCACAATTCCCGCCTTAGGAACGAATTCTAGACCCAACCGAGGCTATGGAACGTCTTAGAATAGCCTAGGGATAGAAACCGAGAGTCTAAGTTAATCTTAGGATGGCCGGAAATCGAGGCCAAATTGGCATTTGGCGACGCGGCGCCAAAGAGCAAATGCTTTTGGCGACGCGGCGCCGCCGAGTAAGCGTTCTGTGTACAATTTCGCTTCTTGGCGCCGCGGCGCCAATTCACGGACGAATTGGCGACGCGTCGCCAATTCTGTTTTTCTGGGTTTATGCGACAGCGTCGCTCTTGTACACAAACTACTCAAACTCTCTCATTTCTCATCCAAACTTAATGGGTCTTGTTTCTAATTCATCCCAACATACAAAGCTACAAAACCATGCATTATTTGAGCTTAATTACTTGAACCCTTACCTCAATTTTAGCCACAAAGCAAGCAATGCAACAAAGCCTCCTAAGCTCAATTGAGCTTCCTTGAGTTCCAAGCCTAAAACCAACGAAATTTGGCACCCAAACCAATCAAACCAAGACCATTTCTAGCTCTAGAAACAACCTATAATCACACCAAATGATCTCAAGAAGCTTACCTACGAAAATTGGATTCCAAAACAAGCTCCAAAGATCAAAGGAAGCAAGAACACTAGCAAAGGGGCTTAGTGATCTTTCTAACACCTTGGGCACCCTTGATTCAATGAGAACTTGCAAGAAAATGGAAGTTTGAGCTGCCAAATTTGAGAGGAAAGTGGAGCTACGAATTTTGGGAGCATAGAACAATTGGCTAAGTGAAGAAGAAGAAGAAGAAAACTTAGTTTATAAGCTTAATAAGCAACTTCCCTCCCCTTGCACTTAAGTCCTCATACTCTCAAAAGCTTCAAATAGGTCACTAACTCACTCTCAAAACTAACTTTTCTTTGTTTTAAAAGGTACTAAAAGCTTCTCAAACTTAATTTTCTTGAACACTTTAGCCACTTAAGTTCTAAATGGCTCAAAAAGAACACTTAGTGCCACAAGTTGTCCAAACTTACTGGGATGATTCTAAAAGCTAGAACAACTAATGGTCTTGACTTAACTATGCCAAATCACACTTAGGAACTCACTTAACTTAATTAAGCTTATGTTACTTGCTTAACAAGGCGCTAATTTGAGGTACTTAATTTCATAAACACTTAATCAAAGTAAATAAACACTTACTTGATTAGTTAACTAGGAGAGCTGTCACAGTCAGCCTCTTTAAACCGTAAATTCTTACACTTCCGACAAGGACAGCGAATACATAAGCCGCTCATTGTTTCAGGATGAGAGACAACGAATGATATAAATTCATTAACCCCGGACTCCCACTCTTCTATGTAACCCGATAGGCCAGGCAAGTAACGGTTACTATACATCCAACTACGTGCCGACTCCATTACAAACTAAATATGTTCCTAATAATATAAAAGACATATATAGTCATCAAAGAACACAACAACGAAACAATTATTAATCAGGCGGACCCATCTAACAAATATAATAATTATAATTATTATGTGCCATGAATATTAGTAGAATTAATATCATGTAACAATAATAATTATTGTACTTTTGGAGTTATTGTACTTGGTTCTATAATTATTTTAATGATTATGTATATTTAGTATTTTTAAGGCTGTAACTCGACTTGTATAAATATTTTTGTTATATAATAATAATACTACTAATTATTAGGATGCAATATGCAACATTATATACATTATTTGTATCATTATTATTATGGGTATTATTATTAGTGTAATTTAATTACGATGTGTATTATTGTACTTGGTCCTATAATTAGTTTAATTATTATGTATAAGTACTATTTGTATGGTAATTATTATTTAAAAAATTATTTTATATATCACTATTAATAATAATAATAATTATTATTATTATGATTGCGCCATGCACGCAAGTATAATTATTATGATGTAATAATAATAATTAGATACAATATTTTTGTCATTAATATATATTATGGGTATTATTATTACTCAAATTTAATAACTATGGGTTTTACAGTTGCGTACAAATACATGAAAAAGGGGTGTTAGGAGGGTCCTCGGGCGTGTCTTAGAGGAGGCTCTTTCAATGTTTAAGTTAGTATAATCGTAGTCTTGCAGTTAAAATGGGTCAAATTTAACAAATGAACTAAATCCTCTCACTCTCTTCTACAATGTTTATCAAAGCACTAAATCCTCTCGCTCTCTTCTATAATATTATTACTATTTTCCTAATATTTTTCATATTAAAGTTATTAAGTGAATAATTACATTATTATTATTCTCATTCTTATTGTAGGTTTCAGTAATGAAATTCTTATTTCTTAGTTTCCTTATTATTATTTTCTAACTTACTAATACTCCTACTAAGTATTCTTAATAGTAATTATTACTATTAATATGTTTACATTATTGGGTACACCTTACAAGAATAATAGTTATTATAATTATTCTAATTATTTTAGATGAGTTATTATTACCCAACACTAAATCAGTCACAGTAAAGCTTAAGTCAACTTATTACGATGTAAATAATATAGAAAAAATAAATGAAATAAACAATCTATATGGAAATTCATCAAAATACCTATATTCAATAAAATTAAATACCATAAATAAATTTATTCTTAGCATTTTCCATCACTAAAATTACCCTTAAATACCAAATAATTAACACTAATTAAATGAAAAAAACCCAACTAAATTAACCAGGAGAATCTTTCACCACAGTAATAATACATCAATTTTAATCACAACATAGGCAATCAAATACAATTTTCTCCCTAAAAAATTCAAAAAAAATTTGGATTAACAAAATAAATTTAGAAACTTACCTTCATGGGTTTCAAAAGCTGGAATGTAACAATGACAAGCAAAGGAACCTCAAAGAAGACTTCAAACTGAAAAAATCATGCCATCTCCATCAAAACGACGGTTTTTCGCAAATATATCAGTAAATTCCAAAAAAATCTATCACATAAACCCATACCCGTCAACTACAGGACTGGATCTACGAAATGGGGCAAAAAACGGTTAGAATCGGCCGGAATCGCTCCGTCTCCGGCGTCGGCGTCGCACGCGAAGCTCTGGCGGCTTCTCTCTTCCCCTCCCCGCCCGAAACGAAGAACTGGGGCTAAAAGATAAAGGAGATGTATTTAAAAAGCCCTTACCAACGGCTAACCGTTGCAAATTGAAAACCTTATACGCACCGTTTCATTTAATTTTTAGCCGTTGGTAATTTTGCATTTAATGAAACCTCTTTATTCTTCCAACGCATGGCAGTTGGAATATTACCAACGGCTAGTCCGTTGGAAAAAAAAATTACTGTACTACCAACGCGTGGAAGTTGGAAAGTTTTACCAACGGTCTTACACGTTGGTGATTACCGTAATTAACACGTTGGAAAACGAGCAAAAGTTAGTAGTGTACGATTCTGAAATTGACATTGACCCTTTTATAAATAATATCTCCTAATTATGTTATGTTGATCAGGATGATACTAAAAAATTATATTTTTTAATCACATATCACTAGGAAAATTTTCTAAATTAATCTCAACACGTTCTTACTTTGATGAATTATTTTCAGTATCAATATTTCTTTCATGAGAAAATCGAGCTTCTTTTGGTATTTTCTTTATCAAATATCTCTCTACATAAAAGATAATAGAATTAGAATTCCACATAATAATATATAGTACTACTTCTTGTTCTACAAATTGATGCATTTTACTTTTGAAAATTCAGAATTACTTGAAAATTAGTAGAGACGCAATGCAGATTGAGATATGAGAGAAATTAACAATTTATGCGGGTGAAGATTAATTTTTTAGGCTTTTTTTTTTCTAGACGGAAGGAGTCTTAGATGCGATCAAGATGATTATGATTTCTAGTTTTCCACCTGTTGCGGTCTGCTGCAGAGGGAAGGGAGGGAGCAGGCTACCGCAATCCTTTTTAGCTGCGGCAACTTGTGTGAGAAAAGGAGAGATGGATTTTAGCCTATTTTGAAATTAATTCTAGTTTCAAATTTTGTTTACTTTTGTGGTGGGACTTTAGGTTAGATTTTTTTATTAGTGTTTTTTTTAATGTAAAATTGCCCACTAATATTACTTATTGGGAGCAATATTTAACCATTGAAGTTGTGAAAATTAAAAGAGCAATATAGCCATTGACATCTAACATCTGACTAACAGTACAATATTCCATCTAAAAGAAAATATTGTATGTCACATATACAATACGTCAGTACCATGTCAACAACCAGTAAACTAAGAAAACTTTTAAATTAACCCCTAAAAATTTGATCCTTAGTCTCTAGGTACCTAACTTTGTGAATCTACTATTTTGATCATCTTCTCTAATTGGCATGATCTCAACCAGGCCAAGGGTTCCCCCATGTGAATTCAGATGCTCATCGTTGACCTCGTCTTTTTCTGCATGCCCAATGTCACAATCACTGTCCTCTTCATCTTTCTTAACCTCATATTTGGAACTCTCTCACGACCCGAACAAGTAGTACCGACCTTGTTAACTTTGTTGATTCATTCCTAACCCCATAAATCTTAGAAAACTAGAAACACCAAGTTTAATTATGAGAAAGAGAATGATTGGCAAAGAAAATGATGAAAATAATAAATTTAAAAACTTACTTTTTCTCAATTTTTCACATTTGTCACATAAGCAAATATTAGTAGCAATTTTGTATAAAAAAATATTGATGGAAAAATCGCTCCATCTACCTAACATTAATGACATTTTTACTCATTCTTCCTTCTTTCTGTTTCTCATTTAAACTTTTGATGCACAAAACTTAAATATAAAATATTTTTTCAATTTTAATTTCAAGGGTGAAAGTTAAAATAATAACATAAGCTCTGTGACTGGTCAAATGACTCAGTCAAATTGAGATGACGGATTACAATGGAAAGATCCAATGTATTAATATGAAAAAAGAGACAAATATTTTCGAGCTAAATTAATTCAAAATTGATATATATTATGGAACCTATAAGCATGGAGTTAAATACTGCAGTATATCGCTTACCTACGCAGTACAAATGTTTTTATATTTTATCATTTTATTGTGTGGTATATCACGGTATTTAGTGATATTCAGCATATCGCTCACTTTTTATGTACATTTTGTCCGAAAACCATGATATACCCCAAATATCACGAGATACGTATCGTGATATTTTATTTTTTACAGATACGTATGAGATATTTTTTTTTTGTCATTTTACATCAAAATATTATAAATATATAAAATATTAAAATATAATTAATACACATACCATAAAATAAAATATTTACTTTTATTCTTTTTGTTAATTTTCTTAGTTAACATAAAAATTTAATGGCTACTTTAAACTACCTAGGAACTCAATGTTGTATTAGAAAATATATTATTATTATTAAAGTATTATTTTTTCTCTTATATCAATAAATTAGTTTCATTCTAAGTATGATTTATTTTTCTCTATATATATAACATTTTTTATGTTTTTTGTATTAAAAATTTTTTCTATCATATATATTTTGTTTATATTTAACAAATTATGATGAGAAAAATTAGAATACATATAAAATGTGTCAAAAAAATTATCGAATTTATGTCATCTTAAAATAATATTCTAATATTTATTTTTTTTATAAAAACGTTAATTGAATGTAACAAGATATACCATTCAGTATATCTTAAAAATTTAGGATACAATACACTTAACGATAACGATATTTAATACCTTAACCATGAGTACCCAACATATTTTTTTTGGATAAGAGATGCATATTCATAAAGACACTCACCATACATAAATATATAGAAATATGAAATCGACCGGATCCGAGCCCGTTGGATTTGCTGAAAGGTGTTCTTTTTCCTCTGTCTTTCATGTTTTATTTCTAAATTTTCAGATTTATTTGTTTGTTTTTTCCTTTTTCTGTTTTTTCCTAAAGCAATTCGGTTTGGCACTTCCTAATTTTTTGACTTAGTTTTTTTATTTGTTTATGTCCCGAGAAGCTGACCGGTTATCGTACTTCGTAATAGGATGATTGACAAAAAAATTAGTCATAGGAAATCCACAAATAGATCTATTGATTTTCATTCTTGTGATTAGTTTTTCTTTTCTTATTGGAGATTTATCTTCTCATAGATGTAATCATTTCTTCTCTTGATTACAGACTAGCATATAACTTTTTTTTTTTTGACAAAAACACTTATGATTTATATAAATCAACGCAAAATAGCAACCAACCAGTTCGCTTGTGGACTGTCAACAAAAGTTCCACCTAAAAGGTGACGCCCTCTTCTAGTGAGGGTATAAGCTACCCCATTCTCTAAACGCCTAACAAATGAAAAGGCCAAAGACGCAAATGGCCTAGCTAAAGTATGAAACTCATAAATAAGAGTCCCAAAATAGATCAGAGAAGGAAACAAACCCTCTTTCAGCTCAGAAATAATAATTGACTAAGAAATAATAATTGACAAATCTAACTCTATATTATGCATGATAAACCTGCCAGGCGAGCTTCCTTTAGTCCACATTAAATCGCTAAGGCTTTCACATGAAGAGCATCCCCAAATGCATGCTTAAAACCATAATGTACAACAAAGACCACTTCTTTCTCTTCATTTCGGCAAATCATTCCTACACTGGCTACCCCTCTTGGAAATATCAAGCACTGCATCTATGTTAATTTCACATGTACTCTGCCTTAGGTGAACGCCTTTAACAGTTACGTTACTAGGTGTTTGTGTGGTCATCTTGCTTTGTTATGGTGCTCCTAGGTGCTGACCTATTCCTTGATTGTAGCCCAAACATTCTCTAGATGTTGACAAAACTTCTCATGGACCACTTTGTTTCGATTTTGTAGACAAACCAGAGAACTACTACCTTCGATAAAGTTCATTGCCCATCCTGCTCCGTATATGCTTTAAGAACTTTGAGCCACTGGTGCTATGTGTTAAGTGCATAAATCCACGGTCAAAGTAATGGACTTTTCGACAACTTTGACCGACAATTTCTTGTAACTCTTCCATTTTATCTTAGTTTTTTCCCTGTTTTCTTTGGCCTACTACAGGTTGGGACTGTGTTGCAGACATGGCATTAGAAGTAGACTCGAGCAGGATGGCGTTTGGATGAAAGAAGCGGTTGAAGCGGAAAATCAAGGCTGGTGACGTGTCGCCAAAAGTCGCGTCAGTTGGCGACGTGTCGCCAATGTTAGCAACGTTCTGTGAACATTTTTCATTTGGCGACGCATCGTCAGAATTCGAACCCAGTTGGCGACACGTCGCCAACATTCACTCTGTTTCGTCGAAATCTCACATTTTTTATGGTCCCCCATTGTTCCCACCTGGTGAGCTGGCCTTGTAAAGGGATTTTTATCCCTTTAGGGTTTTAGGAAGAGGTAGAAAGGCAAAAAATGAAAGGGGGTATAAATAGAAGGAGGAAGGAAGAGCCCACATCATCTGCTTTGGCATTTTTCTTCTCTCATGAGTTTTGGAGGTTATTCACCATCAAGGAAGCTTTTAGGAGCTTAAAGAAGGGATCATCATTCCTGAGAGCTTAGTCTTCTAAGGGTTTTCTTGGGTTTCTTTTTTTCCCTCTTTCTATTTGTTGGATTTTCATGGATATATTTGTCATGGGTTTGTTGTTGATACATATTATGGATTGTGAGTAGTTTGATTTATCTCTCTAGGATAACATTTCCTATCTTGCTACTTAATGAATTTGTGTTTGTGATTATGGATGGGATTTATCTTGTGTTGCCCTTCTTCTTATGCTTAATGTTGAGTGATGGTAGGCCACCATACACAATGTTCTAGTTCACTTAATCCTTGAGAAAGGATTAATAGGTGAGTGAAGAGAAGTGGTAGGGGCATAGTGGCAATCTAGATTAGAGGTAATCTAGGTAGTCATTAGGTACTAAAAAGAGGTTTAAACCTTAACCCACCCTAGGTTAAAATTAGAGCTTAAGTAAGGCCTAAGTTAATTAAAGGTGAGCAAGGACTCATCTTGAGAAAGGAGTTTTTGAAGTTAGATCCTTATTACCACACAAGGAAAACCAATCTTAAGGAAAAAGTTACTTGGGTAGCAAGGGGTAGAAGTAGAGTCCTGGGGAGATAATTTCCTTATTTCTAGTTCATTTGACAAGTTTCATTTAGCACCTAAGGAATTCATTTAGTTTAACTCCTTCAAGTACCTTACTAGGATTAATTACCTCATCTAGATTTACATCTTTCTTATTTCCAATTAAGTAACTTGAGTAATTTGAATTTCGAATCTAGGTAAAGACACTAAATTCCCTTGGGACGATACCCCTATTCACCTTAAAGTACACTATGCTGAGGGTAGCATTAACCCCACCTCTTTCATGATGTTCTTTGAGAAAGTGCACTTGAAAGCAAGGTGTTTTACCGATTCCTTCTTTTGCATATATACCAAACATACTACCTCACACTTTATTCATCTTCATGCAACATTATCGTGAGTTGGCAGCACTTCAGAACATAATCCCTATAAGAAAATATGAACTATAGGGGGAAGTGATCAGCTCCAAATCCTAGTCCAAAAAGTTGAAGTCACCAACAGGTTTCCCTTATTTAGGATGGCAAATGCAAGGTAAAAAGTTGTTTGCACATTGAATCTTCCACAATTCTTCATCCCTCAAGTTAGGACATCCTTATTGAAACAAAGGGAAAGTGGTAGCTATTTTATCATAGGCGCATTTACTAGATGGAACAAGGCATCAATAAGTGGGTAATTCCACTATATAGCTCGATGGTCAATAAAATGTGCCATCTCCTAGCTTTCTGTTCCCAAAACTGGACATGTCAACAGTTTCAAGCCTTTTACTAGTAGCTAGCTGTCTAACCAAATGCTTATATTCGCTCCATTGTTAACCCTCCAAGATACTCCCTTCAAAATAATGTCCCAATTAGCCCAGAAACCTTAAAAATGGCCAAAAATGATGATGGTTTATTGGAATGTAGAAAAGATGAAAATGGAAAATATTGCCCCTTCAACAATCTCACCACTAAGCCATTTGGATTATGAATGATCTGCCAAACTTGCTTCACTAAAAAGGCATGATTAAAAGGCACAACATCATGAAACCCTAAGCCTCTTACTCTCTTTGACATACACATGGTGTCCCAACTACACCATGTCATTTTCATCTCATCAATATCAGAGGACTAGAAGAAACAAATGGTCATCGATCTAAGAGCATTGGTTACCTCTGTTAGAAGAATAATGCAACTCTTAAGAAGTGTGGGCATAACTTGTACCACCACTTTGATGAGAATACTTCACCTTACTTAAGAAAGAAGAGAGGCTTTTCATCAAGTCATTTTTTTTGCTTTACTCATTCCAGGAGGTAGCTGAACTGTGTAGTCTTTTTCCTGCTTAAAACCTAGGGGAATCCTAAATATTTTTTGGCTTTAAGGTAGGCTTAAGTCCTTACCATGTCAAAAGTAATTTGCTTGGTGTGATGGTTGCAGTTAGGACTAAAAAAAAAAAGATGATTTCCTCAGATTTATCATTTGGCCCAAACATTTTCTTGGAGCTTAAGAATAGCCAACACATTCTCCAAATTTCCTTCATTAGCCTAAAGAATAAAAAATGTTGTTGTTAGCAAACAATAGGTGTGACACTGAAGGATTATACTTGCTAATTCGAACTCTTTTGATATAAAGATTTTCCTTTGCTCGTCTCAACAAAGCCAATAGGCCTTTGGCACAGAACAAAAACAAAAGGGAAAGAATGATAATGATATGATCATGATTTAAATTTTCTAGAATAGTTGCCAAATTGAGGATAGATAAAACATATATCACCACATCAGCTTTCAATAGATGCCAGTACTTCTATAAAAAAAAAAGGGGCAGCCTATTCAGGCCCAGGGACTTTGTTGGGCATATTTAAAAGACGGAAAGACAAACTTCTTCCTTCTAAAAAAGCCATTAGCATTATATTCATTCTTTGGTCATTGACTTTTGAATGGTAGAGATAACTTCATCTATGCATCTAGGTTAGGATGAACTAAAAAACATGTAGAAATAATTCACATCCTCTGCTCGAATCATTTTTTGGTCCTATACTACTCCCCTGTCTTCCCTAAGCAGCGAATGCATGTAATTCATGTGTTTTCAGCTCATTGCTACTTGGTGAAAATACTTAAGGTTGCGGCCTCTTTTGTTTAACCATGTCACTTTTGCTTTGTGACGCCACATTTTCTCATGTTTATCATACAAATAATTAAGCTTCTGTTCCAACCTCTTTATTTGAAGTTTGTCTACCGGATTCACCCTTAAAGTAACAACCATTACTAGTATCTTATTTGGCAATCTAACTTGTTCTCCAATGGAACCTTTTGCATTCGCCCAGGCCTCCAAGTCATTTTTACAATGATCCAATTTCTCTGAAAAATGGTTATACTACAATGGTTCAAGCATGCGAAAGGAAAATGTTGTACATGGGCCTTAGGGACTAACTTTTTCCACTTAATAGTGCCTAAACCACGATCAAGTGCTGCACTTTAGTAGTAGTAGTTGCAATCCAAGTGTAGGTTATAGCAAGCAGTAAAATATCAAGAGTCCGAATGTTGAAACACGAGAAAATAAATTAAGAAATACAAATTACAGAAGTAAATATTTGACAAAATGTGTGAACAAATTTTGATTAAAAATCAATTTTAAGAAAATAGATAAGATTAAGGGTTCTACTTTTGATATATTAGTTATTATTAATTTTAGCCCATCTTACAACTCACCTTTTCACCTTAGCAAAAAAAAAAAAGTTAGATATGATAAAAGTAAACAACATGTACTAATATGAAATAAACATAGATTGAAATATCAAAGTAAGAACAAGAAGAAAGCACCTTGAATAAAGTTTCAAGATTGAAAGATAAGAATAATAACAAAGAAGGAAGACTTTGATACAAAAACTCTAAATTTGTCTAGGAACTAGCTTAATTTCATCCTCCCCAAGCCTCCTATTTATAGAGTCTTGGGGTAAGTGAAATAGTAAAATATAGTTGGAATAGTAAAGGGTAGGTGAATACAAATCAACATAAGTGGCTCAAACTTCTTCTAGTTTTTTTACCACTATAAATATCGATTCAACTTTTCTTTAAAACATAAGATTTGTACATCTCTTCTTTAACTTCGAAACAATAGCTTGATCATTCAAAACTCACAACTGTAACTCAAGTTATGCTTTTTTTAGCGAGACTGCTTTTCAGAGCACGGCAGAATAGATGGTCTTACTTATAACTAGATTTTGGTAATGAAAATGATCAAATAGGTTCTTGGCATATGAAGTAGAGTTGAAGATGTATGTGTTGGCTTTCAAATGGCTTTAGAATCACTCAATTCTAAGATCCATAACTCTAGATGTGATTTTTTTTTTTTGAAGAATCGTCAAGTATGCGAATACTGAAACTAATTCTATTTGTGATCCAAATTTGGCCTCCTCTATCTCTTAATTAGGTTGGGCCATGAACGAAATATTATAGACGATTAAAGCCCCGATCATTAATTTAAGAATTATATGATATCATGATTTTATATGCCTATATAAAAAGCAGTTATTTAGCATATTCTATAAATATAGATAAATAGCAACCTGCATGTGAATAGTAAATATGTATATGAACAATAGTCACCGTATGAATAGTAAAACATGGTGAATAATAACTCTGTGTATGAACAGTAACTAAGCATGAATAGTAACCTGGTGGAATAACTGCTCATATTAGAGAAATTAATCAAACTTAGAATATATAATGATAATTTAAACTCTTAATAACTATGAAATTGTGAGTATTCATCATCAAGCCATTCATAAACAACTACTCCACCTAAATAAATGTGACTTCAAGTGTATTCTACTCCATGAAAGCCTAAATCTATATGTTTGGCCTCTATTACCACACTTCTAAATGATTCCATCTGATCTTGGGATCTTGGCATACCCTCTTCCTTTTTTGAAGACAAAAAGAGTTCATTGAAGTCACCCATAACCAATTAAGGAAGCGTAGAATGAGAAGCTAAATAATGAAGCAAGGTCCATGGCTCAAGACGCAACTCCTTTTTGGGCTAGCCATAGAAATCCATTAATCTCTAGTTTAGATCCAAAGCTTTTACGTGAACATCAATATGGTATTGTGAAAAGGATTTAAGCTCAACATTGTAACCCAAACTCCAACACAAAGCCAAGCCTCTTTTTCTACTTTTATATGAAACAACAAAACAAAATTGGAACCTTAATTTTCTTCGAACCCTTTTGAATTCAGATCACGTCCTTCAAGTTTCCAAGAGAAAGATAAAATCCAATGCCCTTCATAATACCGTCTTTCACAAGGCATAAATTGTCTAGGCTGACCCAAGACCTTGACAGGTCAAGTTCAGTACACTAATGGTGACTAATAGGGTGAGTCATCACTCAACCCTGCCAAGAATAGAACCTCAATGTTTTTCTTCACCTTCAATACTCTCTTTCAATCCGGATTAACTTCATTCACCATTTTTTTCAGATGGTGTAACAGACATGGGCACTTGTGCCATTGGTGAAGCATGTAGTTGTCCAAGCTATGCCATAATGGCCATGGAGACTTGTTGCCCATGTAACTTGGCAATTTTCTTCAAATTTCTGATTATGATGCTTAACCAGGTTTTTACCAAACCAAGGGCCTGCTCCTTAACTGAGCGCACAATGAAACCATTATTATTACCTAGTCCAGAAGCATGAGCATGTGTTGAGCCAATAACCATATCCATTTCAAAAGATGGTGATGAGACAAAATCAATCAATACCTTTTCCATTCTATTTATGGCGCTAACAGCCTTAGGATCCTTCCTAACTAGACACCCACCCGGAGAGAGAATTTTTAGATCTTGTGATACAACAAGTTTTTGGCCTGTAGATTTTACCACAACTAGCACAACTGGCACATGATTCATAATTTTCACCACTGTTTTTTGTAGACATAACTCCCTAGCTTGGGAGGAGCAACTAGTAAACTCATGAGAAGTTCCCTCTAATAACCCAACACGAAAATGCTTTTGTGGGTGTCTCATCTCCTTAGCAAAATCCCCTACCCAGAGTCACTTTCCATATTGACTTACCATTTTTTCAGATCCTATGGGGCCTTCCAAGCACTCATTTTCCACATGATCCAACATTATGCGTAAGTAGCCAAAGTTAGGTAACCATTTATATTTAACATAAAACCAATCCTTTCCACTTTCATCTTTAACTATTAAACCTTTCCAAAAGTGCAGAAAAATGTCATTAAGAACCCGTACCCTCAGTAAAGGTCATGTGCAATCTGGTTTCACCACTATACCAAGCTTGCTCACCGGGGTTTCAACTATTTTAGGTTTGAACCACTCAAATAAAGCGTCAATAATGTGAATACAAAAAGTAGTCTGAGGGAACTACAAGGATGATGGATGATCCCTATGTTAAAGATTCCTTATAAGAATCAATCGGTTATTGAATGACTGAGGTCCATTTCATACAATTACATTTCAATTATCTTCTTTTCAAAGTTGGCAATGAAGATGTTTAGATTAGGGTTTGGACTTGCCACCTGAAGAGTGAACAGAATCTGGAAATGCCAAGCTTTCTGTAGGGAGTCACACAGATGTTCAACCCGAATTGGTTCATTTGATAGCACTTTCATAGCGACCATTACGTCAGAAAAACCTCAACAAGTTTCATCCTTCAATACTAATTTGCAGGTTGTTTTTTCTTCAATAATTAAACTCTTGTCCATAAATCAATCCCCCAACATCTCTGTTGAGGCTGAATGCTTTCAGACAAATCAAAGATAGTCACAAAAAATCTAAGCCGAGAACTACTTAAGCTGCCAGAGGAAATCTAGTGATGTATAAAAAGTATAAAATAATTCATCAAGAACAACTAGTAGAGTCCTACTTAGATAGAAACCTTAAGTTTGAGAATGGAACCTTAGCAAAGTAAAGAGTTCTACTATTAAATCATAATGGTGCTAATTATCATTGTTTTCAACTTTTGGTTTAGACTAGTGTATAACTTAAATCAACTTAATTTAAAATAAATTATTTTTACGATTTTAGTTAAATTTTTTATGAATCAGGCCTAAATTTAGATGGAAGTATTGAGTTTGCCTTCACACACACACACACACACACACACACACACACACACACACACATATTTGCATTTAATATAGTATGAGTGTAGTTAATAACTATTTCACAATTTATTATGTCCTTTTTATTCTTTAATAATTTATATCACCCTCAATTCCTTATACCAAAAAACACATGCCAATTACCGCTCACCTTTTCATCGGCTAGTGTGCGGGATGGCAAAGCATGACCAACTAGCGCTCTCCTTGGGTTGAGGCTGGAAAACAAATCAAGGAAGAAGGTAGATTTAGGCTACTGATGATGGAGTAATTTTTGAATCGATAAGGATTGAGATGGAGTTATATGACAAGGTTTTTTTTATGATTATAATATTAAGGGTGTCGGTGAGTGCATAAAAGATGTGTGCACATGAGAAGGTGTTAATTCAAGGTGGATATGAGAAGCAGGTAATCCTGATGGAGCAGCAGCACCCTTCGTGTAAGGATGAGGGGCTGAAAGTTCCAGGATTAAGGAAGAATGATGTAAATTTAGGTGATTCCAATAAGTGGCGATAGTACATTGACGTATTGGTTAGGAATTGCCACCCAAAGAATGGGATGGTGCTTTTACAAATTTGGGGAATTAAGGAAGAGAGAGCTATGGAAATTGAGAAGGAGGATGTTACATAGCCAATTCAAAAGTGGGGAGTATGCCCTTATTGGCCATGTGGTGGGGGTAATCTTGGTTATATGGCAATAAAGAAATATGTCAAGGAGCATCAGTCAATGGTATTGGTTCCTAGCATTGATCTTCATGATTCAGGATGGTTTACATTTTTTCTTTAGAATACATGAGATAAGGAGCATGTGTTGTTTAAAGGGCCATGGCTCATATCAAGGAGGCCATTGGTGCTGAAATCTTGTACTCCAAACTTTAATTTTGAAAAGAAAGATATGTCTAAGGTCCTAGTTTGGGCATAAATTAAAAGTGGTGTGCTTTTTTTGGGTGATGAGGAATTGAATAAATTTGTAAGTAGGATTGGGTGGCCTATCTAAGCAGATAAATTAATGGCATAAATGGAGAGGGCTTTTTATGCTTGAGTCTTAGTGGAGGTTATTGATATGGCAAAAGAAGTCAAGCATAAAGTAGGGGTTAAGCATCATTTTAGAGACAATATGGAGGTCCAGGTCTACTATGAATGACTTCCAAAATTCTGTATAAAGTGCTATGTGTCAGGTTATTTAGTTGAAAAGTGCCCGACGAGGCTGTTGGAGGTACATGTTGGTCGAATGTAAGTACCTAAGGAGATGAGTAATGGTAATAGAGATATTGTTCAAATGGATGATGAGAAGAAGGCACTAATTGAAAGAATAGAAGGGGTAAACAAGTAAGCTGAGAATGAGTTTCTACCAGTCCAGAATGTCTGCCAATCAACCGCCTAAGTTATAGGCCACGTCTATAATAGTTAGTAACGCCTTTATTGCGCTGGCTGAAGGTCTTACTGGATATGACAGTGGAGGTCATCATATGGATGGAAGTGCAGGTTGTGACTGGCAATAGTTGATCCCCCCAAATATATGAAGATATTTGCTTAGAATGTCTAGGGGTGCAATAAAACCCTCAAATAGAGATAACTCACTAGGTGTATTTTGAGCAATAAAGTAGAGTCGTTTGGTGCGTTACAGAGTCAGGTTAAATTGAAGAGTTTGCTAGAGTTGCACCAAAATTTTTTTGCTGAACTCAAAATGGTTTCCAAAGCATAAGAATGGAAGAATTATTATTTTCCGAAAGAATAACCTACTGGATGTGGATGTGGTTATGATGATCGCCTTGATGATTCATTTTTTGGTTACATAAAATAGGGACAGAAGATCGTTTCAAGTGATATTTGTCTATGGTTTTAACTCAGACAAAAAAAGGAAGTTGTTTTGGCTAAGTATTTATAATGTCGGTTATTTAATGAATAGTCTGTGGCTTCTCTTGGGTGATTTTAATGTAGTGCGTGGGCTTGATGAAAGAGAGAGTTTACATAAAATTGCAGAGCATGAGGTTTTTTTATTTTAATCAATACTTTTAAGATGTTGACATTTATGATTTACCATACCAAGGATGTTTTCTGATGGAATAATAATCAGGTGAGGCTAAGTATGGTATGGTCAAAACTAGATCGAGCAGTAAGCAATATGTAATAGGTACTTTGTTTCCCTAATACTAGTGATGATTTTGGTCCACTGAGTATATTAGATCAATTTTCAATTCTGGTTGATCTTGACCTTCAGGCTTGTAGAGAGAAGGTTTAATTTCATTTTCTAAATTATTGGGTGAAAGACGAGGCATTTATAGGTATTGTTACAAAAGTGTGGGAGACAATGGTCGAAACCAGGTTGTTTGTTCTCTAAAGGAGGCTAAAAGCACTGAAGAAGCCTTTAAGGAAGTTAAATAAAGCCTAGTATAATAACATTTAGAGGCAAGTTGAAGAGGTATTGAATGTGTTGCATGATCTCTAGGTGTAGGCCATAGTGAAGTGTCGAGCTCCAGTTGTAGGCTACAGTTAAGTGCCAAAATATGGATATTCAAATAGAGGCTAAGGTTAAAAGAGAGAGTGAAGTTGCTTAATGCTGAAGAATATTATCTTTAACAAAAGGTACGAATTAAGTGGCTTAGGGAGGGGATGAAAATATTCGTTTCTTCCACACCATTGCTCAAAATTGATGACGGAAGAGCAATATTATTTCAATAAAAGGAAGTGATGACAATGATGTTTATGATGAGGAATAAATGCCAATAGAATTTATAAGCTTTTATAAACAACTACTTGGTCAAGGGAAGCAGTGTCAGACTCTTGATGATAATACGATGAAGCTAGGTTTAACTCTTTCCACTGACCAACAAGAGTCGTTTGTCAAAGAGATGATTGTAAATGAGATTAAACAAGCACTCTAGGGCATTAATGATTCAAAGGCCCTAGGACTAGATGGGTACAATGCTATGTTCTTTAAACAGGCATAAGACATGATAAGTTCAAATGTGGTTGAGGCTATGATGGAGTTCTTCGGGTTAAGGAATGCTACTCAAATAGATAAATGCCACCTAGATTTATTTATTGCTAAAGTTGGATAATGCTTAAATAGTGAAGGATTTTAGGCCCATATCTTGTTGTAATATGGTGTACAAAATCATTACAAAGATGTTGATGTCTCGAATGTATGAGATTTTAGGTTTCCTTGTGAGCTTGACATAAACGGCTTTCATATGTAGGAGATATATTAAATATAACATTCATATAGCTGGAGAGTGGCTTAAGCACTATTGTAGGTGACATGTCTCTCCTAAATATATGGTGAAGGTGGATAATATGAGGGCTTATGATTTAGTTTCCTAGATTTGTCTTAATGATCTGCTCCTGGCAATGGGCTTCTCCAGAGTGATTTTTAGGCCTTAATGGGACCAATATAGAATGTATAAGCACTACCTCCTACTTTAGTATGCTTAATGGGACCAATTACAGATTTTTCAGGGGAGGCCACGGGTTACGCCAAGGTGATCCTATGCCCCCGTGTTTATTTGTGTTATGTATTGAATAGAAGATTAAGCTACACTACAGCTAGCATTAGCTTCCATCCGAGGTGCAGTAGGCATAGGATAATAAACCTATGTTTTGCAAATGATTCAATCATATTGTGCCGAGCATAGATTATATTAGTTCTTTATATGAAGATGGCATTAGATGAGTTTAATGAGGTATTTGGCTTATGCCCTAGTCCAAATAATTCTAAAATTAGTGGGAGGAGTTTCAAGGCAGCTGAAGGATGAAATTATGAAAGTGGTTGGATTCTGAGAGGGCCATTTTCCAATCAAATACTTGGGTGTTCTCTTATCGCCATCGACTTTGAATATGAAGGATTTTACTTGCACATGGCAAAGGTGAAAAAAAAGATGTAGGGATGGATGAAACAACTTCTGTCTTATGCTGGGAAACTCCAACTCATCAGGTTAGTTCTCTTATCGATCCAAGTTTATTAGAGTTTTGTTTCTCTTATTTCAAAGAATGTCCTAAAGAAAATCAATTCTATTTGCCAAAAATTTTTATGGTTGGGAAGACAAAAGGGGACAGGAAGGCCTTGGTGAGTTGGGAGAAGATCTATAAGCCAAACTATGAATGGGCTTGGATTTGAGGAACATAGTGTCATGGAATTATGCTTTCACTGCCATACTTGTCTGGGAAATTCATTCAAAAAATGACTATTTATGGATCAATTAGATTAATGCATATTATGTTAAAAGTAAAGATTTTTAGACAATGAAGCTTGTGTCAACAGCTTCATGGGTCTAGATTAGTGTCCTTAAGTGTAAGGACTGGTTGGTGAAGAAGTGTGAAGGCATAGATGTAGTTATTGTAGTCTTGCAAAGTGGAAATATTTATGAGTTTGTGAGACCAAAGGGTGAAAGAGTTCTATGGGAAGATGTAGTGTGGAATGAATGCTCAACGCCAAAACACTATTTCATATTATGGCTGCTAATTACTAATGGACTCTCGATGCAGGATAAGAGGATTATATGGGACCTTGCTGTGTCGGATAGATGTTACTTGTGTCTACAAAATGAAGAGAGCTAGAACCACATGTTCTTTGGTTACACCTTTGCTCATGATGTTTTTGCTAGAATGATGAGATGGTTAAGACTGAATAGAAGGCCACGCAGATGGAGAGAGGAGATCTACTAGCTGCAAAATTCATGTAAAGCCAGAAAGCCATTAAGAAAAGTGTGTAGGGTTGCCTTTGCTGCTGTTGTCTATTATATTTTGAAAGAGTAAAATAATCAATGTTTTAAGAATGAGAGATTATCAGTTCAACAGGTTATGGACAGAGTTTGTCTTGATATTTATGTGCGTGGAAACTATTCAGAGTTAGTGAGAAATCTTGGGTTGAGTCTTGCTTTACACCATTAAAGTTTTGTTTTTGCTTCATTGTTCAACTACCCTAGTATGCTGGATGAATTTACATTCATTCATTATTTTATAAAATTTACATTCCCCACAAAAAATAATAATTTATATCATTTGATTGTAAATATCATATAACTTATTATTAATTATTAAAATTATTTTAGCTAAAAAAACTACACACATACAAGCATATATGCATTCTATATGTACAGACGTACACACATACTTAAATCTCAAATGACCGATGAAATTAAATCTTCCACAACCATTTTTTTTTTGTTATAACAAAATATTCATTAATCAAAACTGTACATGGATAGTGTAATACATTGATTAAGTCCACATGATGGACCTTAATCACGACGATCTATCACACTTGAAATGACAAGCTCAGACAAAAATATCAAATTTAACTCACGAAACTAATTGATCTACTATCTCCTCACATTCTTCAAATAGTCTATTGTTTTGTTCTCTCCAAGGATGGTATATAGAGGCTACTAATGCTGCAAGACTAATCTCGCAAATCATAGATTTCCCTTTTCATTTTATTTTTGAACCAAAGCATCTCATCATGCCATTCAAGGGGTCTCTAGCAAACACTTAGCCATAAAAGCACCTCCCTCCCCCCCCCCCTCATTCCCCACACTTGGTATGAAAACTCACATTTGAAGAATAAGGTAATAACGAGTCTTAGCTTCTTTCCAACACAAATAATATTTGTTTACTTCTTGGATACCCTATTGATATAACCTGTCTTGGGTAGATAGTCCTCTTAATTGCATCATCCATACTACTACTTTCGTCCCATGTTGTTTAAAACAGTTGACTTTTTGTCATAGTTTGACTTGAATTTATTTATATTATTGGTTGTTAGAAACAAATTTTAAAAAATATATTTGGAAACTATAGGTTTTTATTTATCATTTATATAATTTTTTTATTTATATACTAAAAATTAAAAATTAAAAATTAAAAATTAATTGCTAAAAAGTGAGTGTTTCAAAGAATATAGAACAGATGGAGTATTATATTATGCTTTGACAATGAAAATCTACTCCAAATTGTCTTGTGCCAATTGACCTTCTTTCTTTTCTGACAAATAAGAGAGTATCGACTTGATCTCAGAAGAATGGTCTCTGCCTCATTCCTTTGGGGGCATCTCCAATCCATGACCACTTTCTTTATAGGGCTAATTTGAGGGGCTGCTATACATTTGGAGGATAAGTTCGTGAAATTGAAATTGTAGTAATCTTAGCTTCATTTTCTTTATATTTTTGTTTCAAATAATAACTAGTTCTATTATTCTATATCGTGTTGTGAAATAATTTATTTTTTGGAAAATATCAAAAAAACTTATTCTGTAAAGGAGAATTGAACAACGTAAATAAAGTTAATTTAATTCTAAATAATTTTTTCTTAAAAAAAAGTTAATTTAATTTCCATATGAACATTAATAAATTTAAATTTTAATCTTTTATTTGGAGATTTAAAGTCTAATCTCTTGGTGAAATATTGATACACATAACACATAGACAACATAAAAGAAAAAACTACATCTAAATATAAACTCATGTAATAATCTTTGTTACAATTGTACATACATAAATACTAATCAAAGCCACAAATCCAATCTTATTCCAATTGGTGGTCAGATGCATACCCTTGTAGACATATCTCTAGTTTGACATTTTGGTTACAAATTTTAAAACTTTGTTTGTGTGTTTACAATTGTGATAATGTTATTTGACTAATTTAAGCAGACATTGTTTTTTAAAATTCTATTTGGCATTCTAGTTATGTTTTTTTTTCATTTAACAGACTGGTAGTAGGAGCCATTAATTAAAAAATAAAATTGATGTTAGATATTGATATTAAAATTTTATTTATACTAATTACTTTTTTTTCTAGTAGTAAATCGTTTAGGAAATATTAAACTATTATGAATTTATTTTCATAATATTTTTTAATTATTTAAGCACAATAATAGATTCCTTAAATAGGAAAGCTTTATGATTATAACTTAGTGCTAATAAAATAAATTTTATTATTATTATTATTATTATTATTATTATTATTATTATTATTGCTGCTGCTGTTACGACTATGACCACTACTGTTATTTTATGTATCTTTTAGAAATTTGGCCAATGAAATGTAATCATCTAGACTTTTCATTTTGAAATTTTCCAAACAACGTTTCTATATGTTAACCACTGGGTCTAATCACTATGTTTTACCATTATTTTTTTAAAAGGCACCACAATATCAAATTGAGCTAAAAACATATACATGCTTTTACCACATATTGTTAAAATTTCAATTTCCCACCCAAAAAGTAATTTTTTTTGTTCTTTTGCTTATTAAACATACTCCTCTATCTTAAATTTTTTGCACTATTTCAGTTTTTTAACTTAAATTTAACATAAATTTATTTATATTAATATTTTCTATTTTTTAATTCATTATTAAAAACTACACAACTTATAATTATTAAATATTTTTTAATAAAATTTTTAACAAATATTAATATAAATAAATTTAAATTAAATTTAAATAAAAAAATTAAAATGATGGAAATAACTTATGGGATAGAGGTAGTATTAATCAAATACACATGGAACGTATAATATGTTTCACCACATATATTGAATTTGATCTTTGACAACCGCCTTAACATATATATAGCCTCCGCATAGATTTTCGTTGAAGGCATTTTCCTTATCCTTTTATCGTATTCTAATATTCCAGGATCATTAATCTTCTGTTGTCCTTCAAAACATTTACTCCCTTTATGACCTTTTTTCCATATATGTATGTACATATATATGGATATTAATTACACGGAGGATACTCTTGGTAAAGGAAAAAGAAAAAGCGACCATTTTTATTTCAAGTTGGGCGGAGGAAATCACAAGAAAAGGCAACCATTTTTTTTTTTGTTTAGAATTATCTCTCCCTTGTTTAATAATTAGCACTTTTGATGTTGTAGACTTGTAGTAGTGGCGGACATATGTGCACCCCTGCCCCTGAAAATTGTGAAAATGTGTAAATATGAAGTATTAGTTTGGTCATTTTATTATAAGTTAAGGACCGAGTACAAAATTTTATCCTCAAATATGTTAGAAGAATATAAAGATGGGGCAGTGAGAATGTGTTAAAGAATATAGGGACCTCGTGTGTCATTTTTCCTGGCTCTTCAAAGTAGAATGACATCGTTTTAGAACTTATTTGCTTTTCTCTCTTAATGGCATCATATGTCAAATCTCTTACCCTTTCAATCTTTCATTGGCAGAAGCCCCTAAACTCCAAATCCGTGATTATCAGATCTACGTGGTATGTCCACTCTCCTCATTTCCCACAGCTTGCCCATTCTTTCATGAGCCAAAATCCCTGATCCTACAACTCGCTATAGATTAAAAAAAAAAATTCTGACATTGTTTTCACCATATATATTTCGTATTTACTTGCATGCATATGATTATTTTTAAAATAAATAAATAAAATAAAGACTTTCACCAATGGATCTGTCCCAAAAAATAAGCCACAAGTTTCCTTTATGCCAATGAGTTGGTTGTCCTCTTTGTGTCCCTTTTTCTGTTAATGGCAAAACCAAGTTAATTCAACGTACAAAGATGAAAAAGAAGCCCATAAAAGTTGCAATAGATAAAGCTAGTTTGGTAGAGATGCTTAATTAATAATGTATGACTTATGAGCTACATGTTTCTCATTTTCAAACCCCATGAAAAAGAGTTGAGAAGAAAGAGTACATTTTCCTTGCTGTTCATACATATATAGTCTCTTTAATTGTGCAGCTTACCGGAACTATGTTAGTAGGTATTTGACTTGCGGTGTGTCATATTTTTTGTCAAGTTAACTTTCTTCAAGATTAATACTATTTTGTCAAGTTAACTTTCTTCAAGATTAATACTAACTTTAGACGGACAGCTTTGTTGTATTGAAATGGTAAGCACGAAGTTTATTCCAAAGATAATCATACTTTCTTTTTTTCTTGGAAAAATATATTGCATTAATTTTGAGTGAGAGATAAGATTAATACAACAATGTCATTTGAGAATAACGTCTTACATTAATGTTGGGGGTTGAAATGTTATGATAGCTTTTTCAGATTTTTAGTGATAAAAATAACTACCGTTAGATAAACTTTTCAACTATTTACATGAAATGATGACGCTGTTTCCAAACGAAACCAATATTAATATCATTTCAGTTTTTTTAAATGAAAAAATTACGTCAATCATTCTAATACAACAAAATAACCTATTTCACAATGAAGTACCCTTCTTTCCTATGGTTCCTTTTGTCGTGGTTTGGTATCCATTCATCAATATGATTTATTAGTGCCCTGTATATCCTTTTATCCCCTCAAACTTTGTGAACTTGTATATTTAGCACCAACCCTTTTGCAGCCTAAATAATTGTTTGGGTTTTTCTATACAAGATACCTATTTTGGTCGGGATAGAAATGTTGAAGTTCAGGGAAATTATTGAAATGTTTGTGGCTTGAGAATTTATTACCACTTATGTAGTGGAAATCATATAGCCAATCAAAGATGAAAATAGGGATTAGGTATCAATTTTACTACTCTAAATTAGACAAAGGATCAATTTTACTATCAAACTTTTAACATGTACCAAATTAAACATGTACAAAATTTTACCTTTGAAACCAAATCTACCATCGACATTACAAAAATTTACAAAATTGCCACTTTTCCGTTAAGTGACCACCACATGAAAGGGAATTATTTTTCATGTTTCTTCTACTAGTACCCTAACGTTGTTCATCTGTTCTTTCATCTTTTTCAAAATATGGTGGCATGTGGCGTGATTGATGGACCACTAGCCACTTGATCCTCTCCATCCTCAACGTCGTTATCTCCTATCTCATCAAAAAATTGAAGAAGAAAGGTCATCTTGCTTTTACTAGCACTGACAAGAGTCGAGCCTCTCCATGAGGTGTGGTTGACGACCACATTGGTTTCCAGGGCAAACTTAGGATGGCTAATTAGATTTATGGAATTTGATTTGGAGGACTTCTTACCCTCCCTGTTTTATCTTATTGAACATTGTTAACAAACAAAGCTAGAAACCTAATTTGTCTCCTAATCAACTAAGACCAAATTTTATCAGGTCAAAATTTGACTTCCTGTGTTAGGGTGACTAAATGGTAAAAAAGATGACATGATTACTAGATGGGCAAAGTTAGGGTACTAGTAGAAGAAACATGAAGAACCAAAGACCAAACTTATTATTTTTCCCTTTATTTGATAGTCACATAACAGATAAGTGACAAATTTATAAATTTTTATAACATCAGTGATAAATTCGGTCCTAGTGGTAAAGTTCAGTAGCAAATTTGGTACAACTAAAAATTTGATGTTAAAATTGGTCATTTTACTAGCTTAAAGTTGTAAATTTGATACTTAATCCACAAAAATGGTATGTATTTGCAAAGTTTGAGGGATGTGGTAGACATAATTAAAATATGAAGGCGAAAGGTCTGAGTCAATATAGTTTGAGAGGTAAAAATGAGTTTTATCATCCTTAATGGTTGGTCACCCACCTGCACCAAGGGCTTGTGTCTTATTCCTTCTACTGGAGTTAAGAGGTGCCATTATTGTACCCAAATTTTAGAAGTGTTTTCCCTGGTCATGCAATAGAACAGTTTATTCTATTACTGTAGTAAGTATACACTAATAGTAGTTTACTTGTAGAATATTTAAATCTAATCAAGAATATTTGTCTATTTCAAAACCATTTTCTATATAAGAAGCTTAAAATATGCATATATGTTAAAAATATGTAAATATCAACCAACATATAAATTTCTTTTGAAGTCGTTCGACAAAAAAAAGGAAATGTAATTTTTAATCAGCATGCAAACTCAACCCTATCTCTCCAAACCTAATTCTCTGCTGCCTCTCTTACTTTCATCTGTCGTTTCTGACCATATTTAGACTTTGGTCTGGATTTCCTGGTTTCCTTTCATTTCTTTCATTATTTGATTGACCTTATTTGACGTTATCTATTGGATTTTATGATAGTCACAATCTCCTTCAAATCCTGGTATTTCAAAGTGATTCAAGGCTCTCATAAGATAGATTTTCAATTGAATGTGTGTAGTGATGAATTTAAGTTTTTTCTTGAATTCATTAGAATCTCAACCCTACTGGAGTGTCATAATATTTGATAATAGATATATATGCGATTATATAGAATAACATTAGTTTTTATTTTTTTTAGGTTTTATTGGTTGTCTTTTTATTTTCATAGATAATCTTATTCAGACATTTGATATCTGGTTGATTTCAGTGTTGCTTAGTTATTGTTATTCTACCCAGGGTTTTGTTCCAATTATTTGTCAATTCTGTACCTTAGATTTATTCTAACTTATCTGAAAGGTTCAATTTGACCTGATTCTCTTTCCTTCATTTAGTGTCGCTGTAACAAATAGTTTTTTTATGGCCAGTTTTATATTCTTGTTACTTCATAAAGTTTTATACCATTATTGGGTTGTAAAATGTCGTTTGGCTCACTTTTAATTGGAATGAAGTATCTTTTGTTAAAAAAAAAAAAGTAGACATGTAGGTGTTGAAACATAGTTGTTTCATTAGATTGTTTTTTTTTTCTTTTTTTGTAGATGAGGTTTTACTTCTTGTTGTAGCTTATATGTGAATTTACAAGTTACATTAGGATCCTTCATAAACTACAGCAAGCAATGAGGTTATTCTTAGACTACAAGGAGCAGAGGATAGCTGTGTAAGGACGGTGTATGACTGCTATAAACGATTGCTATAAATGTTCTGATGGTGGTAGCTGTAGCTATGTAGAGGGAGGAGGAAGAAGGGGGGGGGGTGTGGTATATGGCTAGACCCTGAGCCCAGGGAATGTGAGCTTGAAATATAATTAGTTTGTCTCGATCTCTTGTAAGTACTATCCAATGGGTGATAAAAGACTGATAAATTGGTCTTGCAATTATGGAAATTAACCAGCTTCTATGTAATTTCTTAGAATACATGTCTTGTCATGTTCTTTGTTAGGCAACGAATGTGAAATCTACATTGTCACTTGGTTCAAAAAGGAGATGAGTCATGTGGATTGGACATTTTATTCCTCATCTTCTTTTGGTTTCCTCACAGATTTAAATGCTTTCTATGTTCCTGTTTGATTGTGTTCAATAAAATTTTCCTTCATTAGACAAATATATTACATTACTTTTTGTTTGTTTGTTTGTTTGGTGCAATACCGAAGGGTAACCAAATTCGGCACAAACTAATCTAACCACATCAAACCTTGGTTCAAGGCCTCAAGGGGAAACTCCCACAAAACTCATTTTCTTTATATATAATCACATATAGATGAAAAATTAGCAAAAATAAAAATAATGCATTAAATAAGTAATATTTTAATATAAAAAGAACAGGGTTCTATATTTATTATTTTTGTGTATACGGACCTTTGAAGAAAATCTTGAATCCGCTAATAATTAATTGCAGTAAAAAATATAGAAAAAAAATCCTAAAACTACTCTAAGATTTCACCTATACAAATTCGTATATACTTTGTGTTTATGCGAAATTGACGGGCTTTAATTTATTTATTTATTTTTTTCTTTTTGAGGGGTTGATGGGGGCTTTAATGTACCAAAATACCAACTCTAAGTCAGATTCCTGAATTAATTTGTTGATGGCTTTGGGGAAAAGGCAGGTGAAAATAACAGTTAGGACTTAAAACATCACATGCCCAACGATTTCGATGAAGAAAATAAAAGACACGAAAAAGACCCCTTTTTAATCCATCTTGGCTTAGCCTCTAATCAACCTTCAAATCTTGGTTTAAACTCAATTAATCCGTAAATGGCCCGATGATTACCCGTGACTGATCTTGGTTATTAATTCCATTTTGACATTTGTCATGCTCAAGCTTTTATGCTTCATTGTTTCTGTGCGTCGGCGGTCGCCATCGGATTCCTCTCATCTTTTTCAGAGTTTTAACTTTTAATTATTGTTCAGATTAGTCCGTATTTCGGACCGTATATATATTCCGATTTGTTTTCCCCATTTTGCAATATCCACAATTTCAACAGTCAGGAAACGGAAACGGGTTTAGTGGGAATTTTTTTTTTTTTGGCTCCGTGGGTGTCTGTCTTTTTTGTTTTTTTTTTTCGGAGTAGTAACAATTGAGCTCGGAAATATGGATCCCAGACCAGATTCGATCTAAACCTTCTTGGTATTCCCCTGGAAAGGAAACTTGATTCGTCCCCAAAAACCCTTTCGCCCAATCATAAAAACCCAGGTTCAGTTTTCTTGATTCTTGTACCTGGACTTTTGGATTTCTTTTTTTTTTTTTTTTTCGGATCGATTGGGGTGGCTTTTTTGGGGAACGGATTGGGGCTCCTTTGCTGACAGTTGTTGGGTTCTTGCTTCTGGGAGTTGTTTGAGTGATGAATTTGGATTGTTAAAGTGGAAGTTTACTTCAATCCGAAGGTGCCCCAAGAATCTGGGGCGGTTTTGAGGAATTGGGTCTTGATCATTGAAGTCGGAAGTACGATTCCAGAGAGCTTTGTTCTGTTTTCTGTTGTGTTGCGACTCTTTTCGGGTTGATTTGAGGGAGAATGAGTGGTGGCTCATTGGGGATTCGGTCTGGGAGTTACGGTTCTTTGGACAAGCAAGTACAGAACGGTGGGCTGCCGATTCAGGCGCCGGCGGGAAGAAACAAGGGCTCCAAGATGTTCAAGGAGAAGGATACATTGGTCTACTGGATCTGCAAGTTCGTCGGCCGCAAGAAGGTGGGAATGCTGCTGCTCTGCCTCATCTCCGCAGCTGTTTTCGTCTGGGTTCTATACGTTGGAAAAGGTCCATTCTCATTTTCCCTTCGATTTCTAGGCAAAACATTCAATTATTTAGGTTCTTGGTGCTGCTGCATGGTTGAATTCTAGCTGTTTTCGGTTTCCTCTGTTGCTTTTTTTTGCCCCTTATTCTTAGGTTTCTAGCTTGATGGAAAAACTGACGGAGCTTTTTTTGTGAAGTTACTGGTTTTTTAGGTGCTACTTTATTTTTGTTGCGCGATTAAAACCGTACCTTAGATGTTAGTCCATTGGATTATTGAACTATTAGAACTCGTAATTGTCTGAGAGTTCTATTATTCTGCATTTTGTCATGTTTTTTCTGCTATTGATATTACTAGGAAATCGACAACCTGCTATTGTACTTTGATTTTGCAAAATTATTTTCCAAGGAAGGTCCAAACCATCCATGTTTCTTCCCACATTTCCCACTAATTCCTCCTTTATCTCGATGTGGACTTATATTTTGTTGTTTTCTATTTCTGTAGCTGCCATTTTGTGCAAATTATATGTTTTGATTGAACTTAAAATGTTATTTTGCTTGTTTTCAGGTGAAGATACATCAGAAACTGAGCGTTCTGAAAAATTAATGGTCAATAATAGTGCTACCGCAAATTTCCCTGGATCTCCAGTGATAAATAGTGCACAAGGTGTAAATACAGAGAACCAAACATATTCTATAACCCCCTGGGAAGACGCAGAGGCAACCATAATGCCTCCTCCCCCTCCTGCATATTTTCTTGGATACACTCTTCCTCCAGGGCATCCATGCAGTGTGTTCAGTTTACCTCCACCACCTGCAGACAAGAAGAGGACTGGTCCACGCCGTAAGGATTTCTTATATTTGATTTACTAATGAAGTTGTTGATTCTCTAGTTACTTCCTCTATTATGTAGGAATCTGCTAGATTCAGTGACAGTTGCTGAGATTCTTGCATATTCATGATACAGCATGTCCAGTATGTTACTTGCCTGTAGAAGAAGCTATTGCCTTGATGCCAAAGGTCCCCTCATTTTCCCCAGTGGTAAAAAACTTAACATACATCTACGAGGAAACATTGAACAGACAGACTGAATTTGGAGGTTCAGATTTCGGTGGATATCCCACTCTGAGGCAGCGTGATGATTCTTATGATATAAGAGAGTCCATGAATCTGCACTGTGGGTAGGGTTCCCCTTTTCTTTCAAAAGGCATTTATTAATTATAATTCTGTAATTGTGTTTTAGTAACTGAGACATTATCCTGGTTCAACTCTGTTCATGTGACCATATCCATACAAATGTTTTGACTGAACATATACATATCTCAGATTTGTTAAAGGAAGCAAGCCAGGCCGTGGAACAGGATTTGACATTGCTGATGATGATCTTCTAGAGATGGAACAATGTCGTGGAGTAGTTGTTGCATCAGCTATATTCGGTACTAAGCCATTCATGTTGCTTTTTTTATGTTCATTTTCCTATTTCCAGGCAGACAGGAATGTTGATAAAAAGATTTTCTGTGTCAGGAGCTTTTGATGACATACAACAGCCAAGCAATATAAGTGAATATTCCAAGCAAACTGTATGCTTCTATATGTTTGTTGATGAAGAAACAGAAGCCGATTTGAAAAATCACGGAATACTGGGGCAGAGTAAGAAGGTCGGTATCTGGAGGGTCGTTGTTGTGCATAATCTTCCTTACACAGATGGCAGGCGCAATGGAAAGGTATAGAATGAATTCCAAATAGAATCAATTATTAGAAGCATGTGTCCTCTTGGTAGAGTTCCAATCTTGATTTAAAGTTGAAAATTGCTAAGATACATTTTTTGAAATTGATATTTTTACTGACATTTCAGTCTGGGTTTGGAGGGAGCCTGTCTGCTAATATGTGTGTATGGCGTTAAGCTATTGATGAGATTTGACTTATGATCTACATTGTTGCAGATTCCAAAGCTTCTCCCACACAGATTATTTCCAAATGTCCGTTTCTCTCTGTGGATTGATGGCAAACTTGAGCTTGTAGCCGATCCTTATCAGATTCTAGAGAGGTAACTTGGGTTTTGTGCTTCTCACTGAAAACCAGGAAGGCCTATACATCTAGATGAATTTTGAAGTTTAATGATGTGCAGATATGAGCTTGAAATGGGTTCTATGATTCTGTTTGCTGTTTTATAGGAGTGAAAAACTTATTTACGAAATCTGTTTGCAACTGAATGAGTGTCTTATGAAAATCAACACATTTCTTTGTAAGCCTTAGAGTTCTGCTGTTTAACCTCAAGCATTGGCCTAGTGGTCAGAGTTTTGAAGTTTCTTACGTGAGGTCCAAGGTTCAGTTCACCTCTCGACCTTTAGCCTTTCATGTGTACCAAAATATTAAAATGAAAATGTTCAGCATGTTCTTTGTCAGCCTCAGGATTCCTTAATATATATATATATATATAGAGAGAGAGAGAGAGAGAGAGAGATGCACACACATATACATACAAACTTACATATTTATTGTGATCTTAACAGTTGCAATTTTTTTTTGTAAATTCTGAGTTCAGGTTTTTGTGGAGGAAAAATGCAACTTTTGCGATTTCTAGACACTACAAGCGTTTTGATGTGTTTGAGGAAGCTGAGGCCAACAAAGCTGCTGGGAAATACGATAATGCCTCCATTGACTTTCAGGTTGAGTTTTATAAAAAGGAGGGTCTGTCCCCATACTCAGAAGCTAAGCTTCCTATCACTAGTGGTATGTTTAAAAGCATTTTTTTTTTTTTTACAACTATAATTGTATGGTCATCCTTAATTTATTTTCCCCTTATCATGCTTTAAGATATTTGGTTTCTGGATCTGCAGATGTTCCTGAAGGATGCGTGATAGTAAGAGAGCATGTTCCTATTAGCAACCTCTTTACTTGTCTTTGGTTCAATGAAGTTGACCGTTTTACTTCAAGGGACCAGTTAAGTTTTTCCACAGTGAGGGATAAAATCCATGCAAGGACAGGTTGGACTATCAATATGTTCCTGGACTGTGAAAGACGTAACTTTGTCGTTCAGGTGATCATTTTTCTTATCAAACCTCAGTTTCAAAACTTGCTGCAACATGTTTGTGCAATTGCATAGGCTTATCGTGAGCTGATCAAATGCCTGGATGTTCTGCTAAGTTTATTGGTTTGTAATTGGGTTGGAAGTTTCGCTTTAGTATAGGCACAACTGTAACACAAACTGTCAGCAGTTGCGATCATTTCAACCCCAATGAAGCTGCAGGATGACTAAATGCTTTTTTAAGTCTTTCAAGTAGTTAATAGTGAACTTTCCCTTACTTTTAGTTCTTACGGAGAACTTGAGATTCAGTTGATTGAGTCACTATGGTACATTTTCGTTAGTGTCTGACATGTTGCCTTTATGTTTATTCTCTCCACTTGCAGAAATACCATAAGGAGGTTTTAGCACAATTGGCAAGCATGGCTCCTCCACCACCTCTATACTCGGCTAATGATCCACCGAGATTATTTAGCCTTGAAACTTCAGGTGAAAGGGTAGTAAGTGGTCCAGCCCGGAGGGGGCCAAGGCGCGGGAGATCAAGGCGCCACCGCAAAGTCATAAAGGATACAGGTTCGAGCTAAAGTTTTGCCTTTGGAAATTCGTAAGCACCAACATTCTTTTTTCTTGCCTCGCCCTCGTGCATTAAGAATCGTTCACCGCGGTAACTGGAATATTATTGTGCAATGAGTGATGTAGCCCTGCCGTACAGAAATGGCCCCCCACCCCCGTTTTTGGCTTTTCTTCCCTACTTTGGTAATTTGTCTTCAATTTCAATTCATTTTTTGTTGTATATAGAAGAATATAGACTGAAATAATTATTACGTGGGTTTGCCACCAAATGAAGCCTTGGCGGCCCCATTTTGTTGTTTCAGTTAGATAGCAGCATTACACTGGACTGGAACTTCCAAATCCTTGAAGGTTTTGTTTTTTTCCTCTCTTCTTTCTAGCCACGCCCCCCTCTCCTCCCTTGTGGAAAAAGTTAATAAAAGCAATGAACACCCTTATTTCAATTGCCTGGCCTCTTTCCAATTTCTTTACTAGAGAACCTCGCCTGGTTGTTTTGTTTTGTTTTTTTTTGTAACTATTAGTATTAAAAAATGAGTTGGTAGTTGTGTTTATTCCACTTCTCCTTATACGTTGGAATTGGAAACCCTACACGTTTACCTAAATTCTTATTGATTAGTTGCAACTTGCAATATTAAAAGTAAAGGATTCCATAAATCTATAGTATCTTGAAGACCATGCTTTGGAATGGTGACCAACATTATCAGCACTTATTTATGTATTTGTGCACGCGAACCAGCTGCCAGTATAATGCCCATGGTTGTTGCCAAAATGTTTAATTACTAAGAAAGATATAATATTCTGGGGGAATGATTGGAAAACCTCAAAATCATCTGCTTCCTATTAGCGCCACAGCATCACAAATTCGACACCCACCAAATCCGGGCAGAGTCGCAAAATCAAAATAACAAGAAAAGCTTACAATAACCTAGATTACAGATGGGTTCTAGCCACAGTGATCAAAATCTTGACCAAAATCTTAAAATCTTATGACTTTATGATATGAAATAGGAAAAATGATCTGATTAAATTATATGATTATAACTATTACGATTCTGATTAGATTCCACAACTACGATTCATAGAAAACAAAAAATGATTTCATATGGAATCTTACTTTTGACAATCTTAATTTTAACTACATAATAGCACACAAAATTTTGTAGTGATTGAACTCTAGAGCAAAACAACCACTTGACCAGTAGGCATTGTTTTCTTCATAAGATGCTACTATCCCTTTCCTTCCATACGTTATATATTACACTACCCAAAAATTGCTTTCCTAATTTGAGTCTTAAATTGCTTGCCCTCGAACCATTATAAGCCATACTAATCATTAGCATGTACTCGGTAAGTTCCCCGCCTTCCTAGAAGAGGAAAAAGTTTGTATAACTTGCAATTAGTGGCAATCTGCTTCAAATTATATGCGATCTTAGGTATTGTCTAAACAATTGGCAGTGGTGGCCGGTGATGGTTTCAACATAGTTATATATACTGTATTGTCCCGGCCAATATAGCTAGACATTTTGGTACCAACACTCAAACGGTACCAAATTAACAAGTCTTGTCTCGTCTTTTATACCGGTATAAACCAGCCAGTATGGTCATCTTGGTGTCTTACTGGTTCAAGAGCACGCACCCTCTCCCAAAATCAAGCATAATTATAAAACTTGAAATGTTGTTGGGGATGTTCAAACGCCAAACTCATGGGAATGAGAGGAACCCAGAGCCAACACACAATTTCAGCCTAACAAGAAACAACCAAGAGGGGACACGTTGAAACCATGTTTCCTCCCATTAACAAATTATATGCTAACACTTATATATAGCGGTCACATTTAGCAAGTTGTCAATAATTGAATTTTATTTTTTACATACGTTTAATTATTCCATTCATCTTATTTTTCCATATTTATATGTAATTAATCTTTACGTTTTTTTTTTCAAGGGACTCTACCATGTTTTTTTATTTGTTGAATTAGTGGATAAAAATGTTAAAATTAAGAGCTTCTTACTTATATATATTTTTATTTTTTATATGCTGATACTTGTTATCTCTTATGTGTGTCTTAGACCTTAGAGTTGAATATTAAAATTTTCAATATATTGAAATGTTCCATGTATAATTTGATATACACAAACACATAACTATACGGTATTGGTACTGTACTGCACCATTAAAAAATGGTATAGTATCTAATATGAAATTTAAAACCTTGGTTGAATCTCCTCCCTAGTTATTTGAGTGTTGGTGGCATAATTGAATAAAAAAATAAATAAATGAGCAATGACCTCATTGAAACAAGTGGCAGCAAGCCACGTTAGGGGTAAATAGCACTAGTGGTCTCTAACCTTTAGGTTCCATTAAAATTGATCCTAATCTTGATTTCATTGCAAATGAATCTCATATCTTTATAATTCATTGCATATTGGTCACTGACCCTAAGTTGGCATAAAAACTCGATTTACAAAGAAGAAAAAATGATAATTTAAATTATTTATTAATTGTGAGAAAATTATTATACAGTTTGAATTTATTGGAAAACAACTATCAAATAGTTTGAATTCATTAACATTTAAACTATTCGATAACTATTTTTCCATTAATTCAAATTATGACATAATTTTCTAACAATTAATACAATTTGAGTCATCAATTTTCCTTCTATATAAATCAAGTTTCTATGTTTGCATAGTGCTAAGGGCCAATATGCAATGAAGTGTCAAGTTTTGGGACCAATTTGCAATAAAATAAAGGTTGAAGACTGATTTGTAATGAAAACCAAAGATTTGAGGCCAATTATGTTTTTTACCTCATGTTAAGGGTAAGTCAAATATGCTTCCTACCCTTTATATCTATTTATGTTTACATTCAAATATTACCATTTATAGTTTAAAACAAGTGTAAATCCATTAAATCTCGTGTCCTCTCCAAAACTAGAAATATGTACAGATCAGATACTGGATATGTACAAAGTTGATATACAAAAAAAGAGATATATCTGTACAAATAATATACGTATAAATATGATCACAAATATGTTATGGGTTCAATCATTTATAAAAAAAAAAATAGGTGTGAACTCTTCAAATCATACTTCCCCCCAAAATCGAAGAAATGTACAAATCAGTTGGAAGATACATATGAATCTCAATGCATAAAGAAAGTGCTGAATATGCATAAAACATATGACACATATGTACAAATGATATCGGAGATATGTTACGTGTATATTTGATCAATAATACATGTTTCAATTGTTTCAATTATACATCTCACTTGCCGTTTCTGCATATACTACGTTGTTGTGTAGTTTTGGTGCCAAGGAGTTGAAAAGCCAAGCTATCACCATCGAATTATTCTTCTCCCAAGCTTGTTTGCTCACACCTTCTTCTTTAGGTTTTGGAAGAGACCCATCAATGAAGCAAAACTTGTTCTTTGATCGGAGGACTTTTTTCATGGTTCTGTGCCATGTGGAGTAATTGTCTCCTTAGAGAAGACATGTAACCAGAGATGTGTCTGGGCTGTCTGAAGCATTCAAGTAATATGGCGAAGATGAATCTAATCTAGATGGTATTGGCAGTGTTGAACATGAACCAGAACCGAGGGTGATATCTTTGTCTTTGTTTGTCATCAGCAAGGAAATTTGATGAGATGATGCTTATGTTAGTATTGTGCCCAAAAAGCCAATCATGAGATGATTGTATTTTTGCACATTGAGTCATGATATTTTATTGAGGCATTAATCCAGCAATTATGTTTGTTGTTTTGTTTCTGCGTAACGTAATAAACATAATTGTAACCCTAGAATAATGATATTCTTAAATGTCCCTAGTCCAGTATTATTGTGGAGCGGGTTGCAATAATACATAATGACTAGCATATGTGGAGACTAATATGAGATATGTAGTCTACATATGGGTACAAGTTGGAGAACTTGTGTACTGGACCGACCCACCATGAGAACACTTCATGGATCGTTATATGAGTGTCATAAGTGATTCTCATAGTGATCATGGTATATGTAGTCCTTCGACCTAAGATCATCAAGGTTCCCTACATGTGAGTCACATACTTTGATACTTTCCTTTGTTGCTCGTAACTGAGTGAACTTGAAGGAGGTCATTGGGTATGTCACATATCATGCAGAGGGATTTGTATGATCAAGATGGGATTTGTCCCTCCTATGTAACGGGAGTGATATCTTTGGGCCCCTTGATAGAGTGAGACTTAGAAAATGCATGGCCATGCTCCGATGAGTTGATATATGATATCAATGTCGTCAGTTTAAGTTGGTCTACTCGGTAATCAAGAAACCAAAGATTGGGCTATACGAGAGTGACACATTCCATGTCTCGTGCTTAGTCTTGATATCTTGGACAAAGGGACAATGGCATATATCGGTGATGATCATAAAGGTTTAGTCGATTCACCGACAATCTTGTCACTTGGGTAGCAATGATGTGTTGCTAGACACCGCTCATTGCTTATGATCATAAATGTGATTTATGATCATTGCCAACATGGCAAGAGCCTATTGGGTCGCACACATAGAGCTATTTGGATCATTAGAGTGCATGGGCTAATTATTTGGGTTATGGTTTCACTTTAATTTCGTATTAATAATGGGCCAAGGAGTTGAGCCATTATTAAGCCCGAAATTAAATCCTAATTGGATTAGGGCTTTGAAACCCATTAGGCCTGGAAGTTGAGTCTCACTATAAATACAACTTTTAAGTGAGAAATTCGTAGGTCTCCTTGCCCTAGCCTCCCAAAAGGACAGCCGCACTCTTCTCTTGCAATTCCTTGGAGGACGCAAGCTAGCACTGCGAGCGCAAGAGAAACGCATCTGCCGGGACGTGGTGGAAGCGTGGTGATCCCGAGAGGCTCGTGTGGATACCATAGAGAGCCTGAACACGTCAACTGTTCAGGTTTTGTGATTCGACTCTACAGTTGAGTGAGAGATCTCAACCGAAAATTAGGTATGAAATTTTCGAACACCCGGTTTACCCCGTTTCACTTGGATCCTGGAGGGTTTCGGTTAAATTCCGCTGCGCTGTTTGGCTCCCGAAACCCAACAGCTTAAGCTTAATGTTCATTTGTTTGTCATTAGCAAAGAGATTTGATGAGCTGATGCTCAAGCTTAATGTTCATTTGTACATATGTAATTATATGTTTATACGATCATCTTCTATGGTACATGTTATACTTTAATATCAAAATTGTTCTTACATTATTTTGATATATGTATAAAATTCTGATTATGTATTTTCTTCACTGCACACACATGCCTGTCTAAAGAACATTAAGGATTCATATGAAGAAAAACAAAAACAAATTGAGGTATAAAAAAACTATTCAACCAAATGTTTGTTTCTTATTTTTTTAGGTGAAACACTCATCGCCCACAACCCACCCTCATTGTTATGGATATATGTTAGTTGTATGCTATTATAATTTTATCCTATCCTGTTATGCATAGAGATAGTGCTTTCCTATGAAACCTACTTGCTTTGTACTTTTGCATGTGCATTGTGTATATAAACAACACAATCAATGAAGAGAAAACTCAAGCTTGCACAATTTAGCTAGTTTTCGTGGTATCAGAGCAGTGCTCGATCCAAAAACATTAAGCCTGAGCATTAGCTCATCAAATTTCCTTGCTGATGACAAACAAAGACAAACATATCACCCTCGGTTCTGGTTCCTGTTCAACACTACCAACACCAGCTAGATCAGATCCGTCTTCCCTATATTACTTGAATGCGTCAGACAGCCCAGGCACTTCTCTGGTTACATGTCTTCTCTAAGGAGACAATTACTCCACATGGCACAAAGCCATGAAAAAAGCCTTCAAAGAACAAGCTTTGCTTCATTGATGGGTCTCTTTCAAGACCTAAAGAAAAAGGTGTGAACAAACAGGCTTGGGAGAAGAATAATTTGATGGTGATAGCTTGGCTTTTCAACTTCTTGGCACCAGAACTACATAACAATGTAGTGAATGCAGAAATGGCAAGTGAGATATGGACAGATATTCATGAATGGTTCTCACAAAGTAATGGCTCGAGAATCTATGAATGAAAAGAGATATTTCCTTAATGTAACTGCAAGATTCGATAGTTGTAGTTTACTATTCCAAACTGAAAGCTTTCTAGGATGAGCTAGCTGCATATTCCAATGTTCCCGTGTGCACATGTAGAGCGGCAAAAGAATTGGTATAAAAAAAAAAGGTGAGAGGTTGTTCCATTTTCGGATGGGATTAAGTGACAAATATAGTGTCATCAAGTCCCAAATCTTGAACATGGACCCATTGCCGAATGTTAATAAAGCTTACGCCCTTGTTGCTAAGGAGGATAAACAACAGAGTATAGCTATCTCAAGATCTGATACTAGAAAAGCAGCTGCCTTTTTTGCCAAGCAACCCAGAGGCAGAAGGATGACACAAACCAAAGACTAGGATAAAAGCAAGCTACGTTGTACTCACTGTGGGAAGTTAAGACACATATTAGAGGGATGTTTTAAGCTTATTGGATACCTTGATTAATGGTAAAATAAGGAGAAAAATGTCACCAATAAGTCGACTCATAAAGCCAGCAAAGCTGTTGTGAACAAAGCTACCACAGATAACACTTTTAACAGGGGTAAGATGGCTGATTGCAATCTCAACATTACACAACAGCAATTCAATCAACTGATAACACTCTTATCCATTCAAAACACAACTATCCACTTTGCTGATAAAGCTTCTAGACATACCTTAAGATGGATTATTGATAGTGGTGCCTTTAAACATATGACATCCCAACAATTCTTATTTTCAAATGTTTAGCCTGCTACATATTTTTCCTCCAATTTGATTACCGAATGGAAACAGTCTAAAAATTCATTCTTGTGGTCAAACCGTACTAGCACCTAATTTTAAGCTTGATAATATGCTATATGTCCCTTCATTCACTTGCAATTTGCTATATGTTAACAAAATTACTCAAGCTTTAAATTGTTCAATAGCATTCTTTCCAAATTCTTATGTTATTCAGGACTTAAGATCAAATAGACTGATTGGCATGAATGAGTAATGTGACGCCTTGTATTACTTCAAGGAATTCAAGGCTCATGCGGTTGTTCCAAATAAATCTGAAAATGCTGTTGTCACTTGGCATAAATGTCTCGATCATTTGTCTTTTAAAAAAAACTTTCTTAAGCTCCTCAACTTAGAAATTTGTCTTTCAAACATTTTAATAAATGTTACAATTCCTGCCATTGAGCTAAACAAACAAGAAAACCTTTTCCCAAAAGTGTGAGCATAAATGCATGTTGCTTTGATTTGGTTCATCTTGACATTGAAGGACCGTATAAAACTCCTTCTTTATCAGGGGTACATTATTTCTTAACTATTATTGATGATCACAGTAGGTGCACTTAGGTTTAGCTCTTGAAACACAATTCAAAAGTAACCATACATTTTGCTACATTTTATGACATAGTTAAAAACCCAATTTGGAAAAACATTTCTTTAAGTCAAGAGTAACAATAAATAGGAATTTGTAGCTAGCCCACTTCTATGTTTTCTCAAGCAAAATGGCATTATTCTTAAAACTTTATGCATCAACACTCCATAACAAAATGGAGTTGTTGAAAGAAAACACTACCATTTACTTGAGGTAACTGGAGCTCTTCGCTTTCAAGCCAACCTACCTATAAAATTTTGGGGAGAATATGTATTGATAGCCACCTATCTCATCAATCACATGCATTCAACAAAACTCAAAGGTAAAAGTCCTTATGAAGTGTTGTTTGCTAAAACACATTCTCTTGATCATCTTCAAGTTTTTGGTTATTTAGGATATGTTCACTTAAATTTGATAGACAAATTTCAAGCTCAATCAAAATCATGTGTTTTTATTGGCCATCCAGTTGGTGAAAAAAAGGTACATGATGTATGATCAAGATACTCACAAAATTCTTGTGTCCCGAGATGTTATCTTTTATGAGGATTATTTCCATTTCTAGATGTCTGGAGATCCTTCCATCAAATCTCACCCCTTCCCTAAAACAATTTGTGTCGACAATGAACCTACACCTGAAATGAACTATTTTACACCAAGGTTAATTACTAGATATAGAAAACATAGTGCCCAAATCACGCACTACCAAAGCCATTAATCCTTGAGAAAATAAAAAAGAACCCGCAGGAAAACCATAAAGAGATCGCCGACCTTCATCTTAACCTTAAGACTAAATCCATGAGTTGTCTGGAGTAAACAAGTCGTCACCACCTGATGCAAGTCAGGTCTCTTCAGGTAAACCCTATACCTTGTTGTCTTATTTGCCTTGTACTCGATTTACCCTTGGGCAGTGAAATTTCTTTGCAGTCATCTCATCTACATTAGAACCCAAAAATTTTATAAAGGCATCTAAGGACCCTAAATGGCATGATGCCATGAAGCAAGAACTACAAGCACTTGAGAAAAATAAAACATAGACCTTGGAGAAGCTGCCACCAAACAAGAAACCAATTGATTGCAAGTAGGTTCACAAGATCAAATATCACGCTGATGGGTCAGTTGAAATATACAAAGAACATTTAGTAACAAAAGGGTTTAGTCAAGTTGAAGGGATTGATTACACATAGAATTTTGCTCTAGTTGTGAAGCTAACTTATGTTCGACATTTATTAGCTGTTGCTGCTGCTAAGAACTGACATCTTCATCAATTTGATATTGCCTTCCTCCAAGGTAATCTAGACGAAGAAATTTATATGGTGCTTCCCCAAGGACTAACCAATCAAGGTGACAATATAGTATGCAAGCTTCGAAAGTCTCTTTACGGCCTTAAGCATACTCCCCAACAGTGATTCGAGAAGTTTTCTGGTGCTTTAATTGATTTCAATTTTAATTAATCCAAAGCTGATTATTCCTTGTTCACTTAAAGATATAGAGAGAATTTTACCGCAATCTTGGTGTATGTTGATGATATGGTCATTACAAAAGATAGTGCTACACAAATTAAGCAATTGAAGAATTATTTACATGACAAGTTCTATTTGAAAGACTTAGGAAAGCTAAAATATTTTCTTGGCTTGGAATTGTCATGGTCACTAAAAGCATTTTTCTTTACCAGTGATAATATATGGTTGATCTGTTAAAAGATGTTGGCATGGCCTCTAAACTCGCTTATTCCTTGCTACAGTAGCAACAATGACTTGCTAGTATTGAAAACTAACAGCTAGTGATGTTGGACGCTTCAAGAGGCTAAATGGAAAAATGATTTACCTAACTATAATAAGGCCAGATATCACCTACTCAGTAAATCTCTTGAGCCAGTTTATGAAAAAGCCTTGTGTTGCTCATTACAATGCAGCTATGCATGCTCTTCACTACTTAAAAGAAACTCCAGGGCAGGCTTTATGCTTATTATGATACTGATTGGGCTGCTTGTCCAAAAACAATAAGATCCACCATAACCTTTCTCACTAAACTTGGCAATGCACCAATCTCATGGAAGTCTCGAAAGTAATTCATAGTTTCGCAGTCATTAGTAGAAGCTGGATACAGGCCCATGACAGTAGCTACTAATGAACTTATTTGGCTTAAATCTCTACTTTGTGATTTAATGGTTGATCAAGATGAGCCTATGAAGCTTTACTGTGGTAACCAAAGAATTATGCACATTACAACTAATCCGATGTTTTATGAGTGCACTAAGCACATTGAGATTGATTGTCATTTTGTATATGACAGGATTGTGTCTAAGGATATCATCATAGTGTTAAATACCACGGTATACCGGTATACCGTTTAACGCGTGTACACCGTATGTTGTATAAATGTTTTCATATTTTATCGTTTTACCGTACGGTATGCCGTGGTATTTACGATATTTAGTGGTATACCGCATATCACTCACTTTTTGTATGTATTTTGTCAGAAAATCGGGGTATACTGCAAAGATTGCGTGGTATGTATCATGGTATTTTATTTTTCGCAGCTATTTTTTTTCATTTTATATAAAAAATGTCATAAACATATAAAACATTAAAATATAAATAATACACATATCATAAAATAAAAATTTACTTTTATTTTTTTTGTTACTTTTCTTAATTAATACTCTCTCCGTCCCAAAAATTTTGCTCCATTTAACTTTTTATTGTATTTTGACTTAATTTTTTTCATATTACTATTTTTTAGAAAAAATTAAAAAATATATATTTAGAAACTGCATGTCTTGATTTATCATTTGTATGAAATTTTTTTTCATTTATATATTAAAATGTTGAAAATAAAAAATCCTAAATTAATTGCTGAAAACAAATAGAGCAAAAATTTTGGGATGGAGGAAGTATAAAAATTAATATATGGTAGCAGCTTAAAAGTCTCTGTGGTGTTGAATAATATTCCCCAATTGGATTTCTAGTGCATGTTACTCTAACTGAGTATCTTATATCATATATATTTTATATATATTTGATAAATTATGATTAGAAAAATTAGAATACATATAAAATGTGTAAAAATAAATTATTAAATAGTTATGTCATCTTAAAATAATATTCTAACATTTATTTTTTTACAAAAATGGTAACAGTATGTGACACGGTATACTATGTGGTATACCTTAAAAATTCGAAGTGTAGTATACCTAACAGTAACGACATTTAACACATTGGATATTATTTCCAAGCATGTTTCCAGCAAATCTCAACTAGCAGATATCTTGCCCAAAGCATTAGGGAAGGCTTAGTTTGAATTCTTAGTAAGCAAATTGGGTGTGCGCAATCCACATGCTCCAACTTGAAGATAATTGTTAAGGATATATATTAGTTGTATGCTATTATAATTTTATTCTATCTTGTTGCACGAAGAGATAAGAGCCCACCTAGGAAACGTGCTTGCTCGATACTTCTTCATGTACGTTGTGTATACATACAACACAATCAATGAAGACAAAACTCAAAGCTTGCACAATTCAGCTAGTTTTCACTCACTGACCTCAAAGATGTCGTTGTCGTCCACTTGCTATCTTCCACTGCCTCTTCCCTCCTGTTAGCTTTGTCTACTATCTTTCCATCTTAACCCCAGTAAAGAACGCCTCATAATCTTTGATGGCAATGGATTTTGTAGCCGATTGAAGATGGCGGAGATTGTAATGAGACAGAACAAGAATCGTGATGTTTAGTATAGGTATTTTTGAAATTTTATCCTGTATGGCCCACTCATGCTGAGCATATTGGTTTGAAAAGGAAATTATTTGTGGCCGAAATGAATTTATGTGATTTCTCCCAAATCACGTCAATAAATTTATCTTGTGGGAATCTGGATCTCCGATACTTGTCGGCACCGGTGACTTTCCGCCACGCTTCGACAAATAATTCAAAACTTCATGTCCCTACGTCGGGTCCCATACTCCCATTAGTTTGTCCTCTAATTTATAATGGAACAATCCCTGAAAACTTCAAATCCCCGTGTATGTATGTCGCTTTTATTCTTTATTTGTATATTAGAATGATTGTCTAACAAATACTTTATCTATCTACAAACGATGAAATAGAAATTTTTTATTGACCATTCAAAAAAGATAAAGTTTTTTTTTTTGAAAAATTTCTAATATTCAATTTACCTTATTTATTTTATTTAAGCTCTCATTACATAAAATTAAAAATAAATTTTTTTTAATCTCTATTAAAACTTTCACTACACTAAACCCTCAAATGAATTTTTTTTAATCATCATTAAGCCCTGGATACAGATAACACAAAGGGAAGTCTTTTTAATTTTAGTTTCAAGGTAAAAATGAAAAAAAAAATGTAATAAATTACATATATTTTAATTTCTGTATGAAGATAAATGTATCATATTTTATGGGATAAGAAGTAATATGATAAGGTGATTTATTAAATTTAAAAATATTACAAAGGTTCAAGGTCAAATAAGAATATATTGTAGACAACTCTATTCACTATGCAAAGTTGGAAGGCTAGTAGGACCAAATTCGATTTAGATCAGAAAGATAAGAGTACAGTACATTTACGATAGGATCACTTATTAAAAACTTAAAATGGCGGGTTGTGATTGGTAGTGAACTATTTTTTTTATAGAGAAATAATTATTGGTCGACAATTCGTCCAGTAAAATTCCATATTTTTTGTTTTTTATTTTTATTTTCATGAAGAAAATATTTTGGATACTCGTTTCTATCTTTTGTTTCTGAAAAAAGAAGTAAATTTTTTGGAAAAAAAAATAAGACATATGAAAATTTCATTTTCGATGTTTTTCAAGAAATATTCCAAAACGACAAAACATATTATTTTTACTGAATTTTTAACTTTAAAATAAAACCACATTGTTTTCAAATTTTGGAGACATGGAAATAAAACATAAGCAAAATTTTTAGAAACACAAAATATACTGTGCACTTGCAGGCGAATTGGGGCAATAAATTTAAAACTGTTATTTCACGGCACTGTTAAGGGCGGCAAGAGGCACTTAAACAGAAGAAACAAACACGAGCAAACGCTGCTTAGGGTGAAGAGGTAACGTGATGCGCACAAGGGCCTAAAGGGCTAAGTGTACCCTTTTTGCAAGTTAATGGGGCGAGTTGTACGAAGTCGTTATTGAGGAGCTAAGTGTCCGATCCATCCAAGTTTGAGGGCTAAAAATGGCTTTAGGCCTAACTTGTGAATCATTTGTCCGCCTGATTTGGCTCTGCTCTTGGTTTTTGACATCCCAATTTTCCAAAATGAGATCCATCCAATCCAAGGGTTCTAACTTCACTCGCTTGCAAGTTGCATCCGTAAACCATGTCGATTGAATCAAATTCTTAGCCACCGATCAATAGGACCCAGAACCCACAAAATGGCGCAGCCGCCGCCACCACAGTCACCGTCAGCATTCATGATTATCTGTCTCCTCCACTCCGCGATCGCCACAACCGGCGGAGCCCTGATGGTGTTCCGCGTGAAGGAAGTCTACGTCTTCACACACGGGATCGAAACTGCCACGAAGCTCCTCGGGTCAACCCCGCACGATCAGCTCCTGATTCGGACGTCCGATTCCTTTTCCGGGTTGCTCCTGTTCGCGATCGGGTTCCTGCTTTTCATGGTGTCTTTCGTGAAGGACAAGGAGTTTCAGGCCTTCTTCGCCAAGGGTTGCATAGTTCTGCATTGCTTCGTGGCGATCTGGCGGGTCTGGTTCGAGAGACGGGTCGAGGATTTGGCTTGGGATTGTCTCCGGCAGACGGTAGGCGATGTGATTTTGGCTCTCTCCTGGGTGTTCTTTCTGGTGTACACTTGGAGAGAGAAGTATGATTAGAGTGAATCAAGTTCAAGCTTTTACGATTTTTGACTTTTGGGTTCTTCTTTTCTGCCATTTTTCGAGTAGTTGCTGATCGCTACTGCTATTTCGGGATCGTGGGTGTAAATTGGGTGTTGGAATCTGATGTAAAGCTAGAGCTTCTCAACTGCATATAAAAAACTATCAAATTTTATGCTTCATTCACACTATATAACGTGGTTGCGAGTTCACTTCCTTTTTCCTTTTTCTCCTCTTTTTGTTTTTTTTCTGAATTCTTTATTCTTTTCATGAGTGATTCTGAAGATAGCTCTGCAGGAGTTTGGCGGTACTGAAAAAGTTCAGGTAAGTTCATTGGATCGTTAGAATGGAACTCAAACGGGAGGCATTTGATTCTGGAATTTGTTAGAGTAATCCAGGCACTTAAGCACATATTTTACTTGGAAGAGGTGATAAGGCGGCGGAATTCCTCTTAAATTTCATATAAACAGGGGCAAGGAAAAGATCCACTCTGAAGAGAGAAAAGGCAGCATTTATTGGCTTGGAACCAGAAAATTCTGTTCATAAATAATCTTGAACAAGGATGTGTCCTTGCTCTGTCTGTACAAATTGATTTGGGTTATATGTGTAGGAGTCGGGTTCATCAATGATTCTGGCTTTTTCATCCTTAACTTGGATTTGAAAGGATACTTTTTTAGTTCCATGTGATGAGGCTCGAGGAATGTCTGTCTCATCAGTTTGAGCTCATGGCTGGAAGAATGTGACATCACTGTGTATCCCATTGTGATTCATCGACTAAACGGGAAGCTATCATTTGCCCATGTAAAGAGTTAACTGGTAATTACTGATATTTGTTTCTTATTATTCTCCCTCCATGTTTCACTTCTTCCCTAAACCGTTGATGTTCTTCATGATAGTAGCCTAGTGAATGGATGGATAGAAGAAAATCACAGGGTTGCTTATTTTTGTTTCTTCTCTGTTAAGCATATGTACAAAAGATTTAAACTGATTTTTCAGTTGCCTGATTGTGAAGCTCCGTTGCTTGAAGAATGCTGGCAGCTACTGACCAAGCTGGGAGGTCCTTTTGTGTGCCCTAAATATGAATGTGGCCGGAATATGTGAACTTTGAAGTAGAGACATGAATTGTGTTGCTTGATGTAGGAAAGGCAATGGTGATAACATAAGTACCCTTCTCATGGCTCACTTTTACAGCGCTCTCTTGGGTAGCAGTAGTTCACACAGGTCTTAAGCAAGTACCCAGTGGCAGGCCACACCGGAAGCCCACCATTTGCACAACAAGGGTGACCTTCAATTAAAGATCCTAGTCCATGTGGCAGGCTCGAGTACAGCCCATGATTCCCAGCAAATACCTGAGAAGTCAACTCTAAACAGACAAAAGTTCAGTGGCGCTCAGGTGAGGTTTGGTTTTAGAAAATAATTTTCTTTTTTATTTTCTGATTTTAATTAGGGTGAAAAAATAACAAACCGCTAGAGTTCGGCTCCAGTTCGCCTCAGGTTAAAAGCTTGTCTGTTTCTCGCTTAAGCTTTTATTAAGCCAAAGTCAAAGCCCGAACAAAATTTTAATCTCGATAAACAATTCAAACAAAGCTTGATTTATTTATTACTCGACTTGGTTTGATTCAATTTTAGTTTTTTTTTCCCTTAATTTAACTAAATAATTCGAGCTCGATCAGTTAAAAACTGGTTCATAGTTTATTCACATCGTTTTCAATACAAATATGAATAAAATATCAAGCTCAATAATTATTTCAAGTTGAATATGATTAACATATTACTCAGCTCGACTCAACTCATTCTTAGCTCTAATTTTAATTTTCATTTAGCTTTTTGTTTTCTTCCGTAGAGGCTCCTAACTTTTCCATCACTTATATCTATGCCACCATCTCTATCATTCTCATAACTATAACATTTTAGCACTATGGTCATCTTCAACCGCCAAATTGCCTATTATTGACCATTGCTATGGCTTTGTGTAACATTGCTAATACTAAGTGGCATTGTTTGAAGGAAGAATAGGGGTCCGATCCGCATTCCGCCATTGATTCTAGTCTCCTAGAGCATTGTCGTTGCTAGCTACTGCTGCTTGTTGATCCCAATGAAGCTGCTTGGGCAGCCATGACTAGGAGATTGATCAGGTGGTGGTGATAAAGAAGAGACTGGCTAGGGACTTGATGGTGAAAGAGAATGAAGAAGTTGAGAGAGTAAGACCGTGAGAGTGACCAGACGTGAGTAAAGAGATAAAAAATTGGAAAAAACTATAAAAATATATATTTTTTAATTATTCATAATGTGAAAAATTGTTTTCTCAATAAATAAAAAGAAAAGAAAATTCATCTTCTAAACATATTTTCTTTTTATTTTCTGATTTTTAAAAAATTTTAAAATTTTGTGTAACTAAACAGGTCTGGGTGAGCCGCGAACCTCCCGCATGGCAGAATTTCCAAAACCAAATGTGACGGCAGTTCTTCCATGGAAGCCAACCTCATTCCTCATCAATCCTCATTCGCTCGAACCGCTCCCACGTCCCCAACCCGATTACCGTCCAAGCCCCTCCGCAGTCCGCCGCACACCCACCCATCGTAAGTCCGGTCGCCCCACTCTCCGAAGTAGCCGATTGCAGCCTGAGGAGAGTGCTGATTGATTTGCTGGAGGAAGGTGCTGATTGATTTTGCTGGAGGAAAATGTTGAAATTTTGGTTCGCTTAGGCTTAGTATCATTTGGTTGTTTCTCATTATAATTTTGAAGGCTTGCCTTTTCAACTGAAACTATTTTGAATTCAGATGTTTAAAAAAAAAAAAAATTGTAAACATGCAGCCTCTGCTTGCTTGCTCTTCCGGTGTAGAAAATCTGCCTAAAAGTTTCGAGTTCTGCATCTGACTCTACTGAACTCCCTTATTGCTAGATGGTCCGCAAATAACAAATTGTATTTATGAGGTACATGAACAAATTGAAAGGAAAAGAACTAAGTCAAATCTCCTAGTTCATCAATTTTTTAGCACAGAGATATCTAACAGAAGGCCGAACACCTATTGTCAAGCAGCTGTTGAGGCATGTAGTGCTCACTGCTTAGGGGGTTATCTTTAATTTTCAATTCTATGCTCTTAACTAGTTTTTTGTCACCTTAATATCATCTCTGCCCATTCCTCTATAAGTGAAACTTGCTGTTTTTGAGAAGAACTTCTTGGATACTTTTTTTTTTTTTTTTTTATCACTTTATTCTGCACGTTATCATACTTTTCTAAATCTGGTTTGATAATACTTCTGCTGTTACAAGCTTTATCCTGGTGAAACTTGCTGTTTTTGAGAAGAAGTTCTTGGACCCTTATTGCTCGACGTTCATCGTATTTTTCTGGAATAGGGTACAATGAAGTGAACTAGTTTAAACATCCTTATCTTAATTTTTGTGGATATCGACCCGGTCAAAGTCAAAGTAGATGTTCTTGCAAAGATTCGTTGTTTCTTAAATACCAAAGTAAATTTCTCTGAATTAGTGTATATTGTTCTAATAAAGAAAAGGATGCATGAAGAGAGTTGCTTTTTCTTATGCATAAAGATATGCAAATTTGGAAAGCTGTGTTTTATGTGTGTTTTATGTTATCTGATGCAAAATCTGATAATTTATGCATTTTGTTTGATTATTTATCAAAATTTTCTGAATTGATAGTTGAAGACTTTTAGGATTTACTACAACTGGTTAAGTTAGGATTTGGCCTAGCCTACACTTTACACTCTTGTTTTTGAAAACCTATACTTTTTTCCTACTTCTTTTACACGATCCGACAACAAGTTCTTAAACCCTAATTTAAACTGTACAATAGTCATCTTCCGTTAAGTTCAATCTCTTTGATATTTTTTTTCACAATTAATAGATATTTTAAATTATTTTTCTTCTTTGTAAGTGCATTTTCCTCTTTGTAAATGTAAATAAGTATTTTCTAAATATTAATTAACTGAAAAAAATATCAAAAATTCTAAAATTAGGGTGTCAGAAGTTTTATCTGATAGTGTAAAGGAAGTAAGGGGTAAAATACATGTTTTTGAAAATAGAGAAGGTAAAGTGTAGGTTAAACCAAACCATAGGGAGTTTTATGTTATTTCCCAAAAAGAAAAGGCAACACTCATTTCGTCTACTCATTACTAATACTTGTCTTCTTTTTCATCTAGAAAGCAAGAGTGATCGTGCATGCACACACTCACCATTGTATATGGATTGGATGGAAGGTGGCAGCCAGCCTACTTGGACGAGTTTTTATTCATCAATTTGAATGCTTTTTCAGTTTCATTAACTTTCTTCTATTGCCTCAATTGATTTTCTGAGATTTATTTGCCAAATTATTATATCACCAATTTCAGATTTTTTTTTGTTGCTTGAGGTTTTTCGTGAATACTGCTAATTTGGGGGGGGGGGGGGGGGGGTGGAGGAATTTGCAAAGGGGATGTGGGTTGTGGACTTTGGTTTGAATTTACTAAATTTCAGGGCACACCTGGAATGGAACAAAAGCTGAAGAAGAAGAAATGAACCACACGTAGGAAATCCTTAATAGAAGAAGTGTCCAGGATTTTACACCTACAAGTACAGTTGTTTGATAATTTAAGTAGGTTCTGTGCAAAATTCTGCTTTGATCACGAATGATTTCTGTAGAATCACTCATATACAGTTTTTGTAGTTTTAGCATTGTTTTTTTCCATGTGCACATGCTTGTGCCTAATCATTTTGATTTTCGCACGGCAGATGAAGCAATTTCCCACGGATGGTGCTTATCAGGAGGATGATGAAGAGTATCTGTTGCTTGATCTTGATGCTGTTTCGGGGACAGATTGATATCCCACCAAACGCTCCATATGTTCTTTCTGTAAGACCTGAAATACCTTAAACTTTCGTTTACTCTGAAGTAGTGCAACCAAAAATTTGTGTTTTGTGATGAGTCACAAATGTGTAATGGTATTAGAGTTGGTTGTTTTTATGTGTTTGTTCTGTGGATAAATTGTGTTGGTGTTGACCACATTGAAATTTTCTGTAATATGTTTTCCTTTTTATTAGGAGGGGGCTGTTCAGAGGCAGGGAAAGAAGATACATCATAAAAGTATTTGGATTTTGGTTATGCAATTGTGCCTTAGTTTTAGCAGGCTAAAATTTTTAGAGCCTTTCAGTGTTTCTCTCTTATTTGCAGTTTCTCATAAAAGGTTCTCAGAGGTTTTGATTTTGAAACCTTCTTAGCTTTTGTCACCTATCATGATTCATGTGCTACCATGCAGGACATAGTAACTTTCATCATATTTGGTTGGATGTAAGAGAATGATAGATCTTTATCTATTGCTGGATGTTTCCTTTCTTCTTCACTCTCCACTGACTCCCCCTTGATACTGATCAGTATTACTTGTTCCCTATTTGCAGGGCTTGGACAATGTTAATCCAGTATTGGTCATAGATAACAATGTGAAATTGGTGAGTCAACAAGTTTCTAAACTTTCACTTTCAGCAGCACAGGACATGTTTCTACCTGTGATTGATAATTTTTTTTCCTTGGCAATGAACTTGTAGGCAACTATTTCATTTAACTCTTTTGTCTAGGATCTTTCTTTTGCTTAGCAATTAAACATGCTATGTGTTTTTTACCGTTTTCCATTTAAGCATTCTCATAGCATGCCAAAAAGCATTATTCTGATAGGCAAAATAGAAAGTATATTATAACCTCCCCATTTTTCCTCCTTTGGCTCTCTTCTGCGGTTAGCATTTTCTTTAAGCGTCATAAAAGGGATGTCCAAAGCTAATTTGGACTTTGATTCTAGAGTTTATGAGCCTGCAATTTGACTGGTTCCAGCTCGGTTAGTTAAGTCTCTATTTGTTAGGGAGGATGGGAGAAAAATTACTCAATGTGATCATCCTGCCAAACATGCAAAGTCTAATAATAAGCAACCTGACCTGACCTGGGTATTGTTAAAGCATCCAACCTAAAACCAATTGGCAATAGGTGGAGAGGCCCCATCCCTTCACGTGTAGGCCACTTCGGCTCTATCACGTGGGTTATTTTCAACAATGGCTGGGTCAATTTTGAACTTGCTCTAATACCATGTTAAAGCGTCCAACCTAAAACCAATTGGCAATAGGTGGAGAGGCCCCATCATTATATAAAGCATTGACTTAACCCCTTTTCTTGGCCATGTGGGATTTTCCCACTTAACAGGTATAAAGTACCTGAAATGGTCTATTCATGAATAGATGACCGGAAACTTAGTTTAAGAAGACCTTAACCATAATAGCTGCATCCCAACTAACTCATAACCTGAATCATGTACTGAAAACTAGAATACCGGACCTGCAAAAACCTGGAACATTATGCAGTACACCAATTTCAGGATAGTTTTGTGCCTTTTGGCGAGCTCTAGCTGTTTGCAGTTTTAGAGGGGTTCTTCCGTAATGGCCTTGATTGAGAAAGATATGTCCAGTTGGTTGTAGGAAAATTGTTATGGTTCTGCTCGCTGTTCTTTTTTCATGCTATAGAATCAGCTTCATACTCCTATTTTTTGGTAACTTGCTCCATTGTGTGGATGTATTTAGGTTCTAGGTGCTCAAGTATGCTCTTGAAAGGAATCAGTTTCTGGCAGCCTTATGCCTTCTTGCTTCCCATTCAATGACAGATTGGAACATATGAAGAAACTGTTGGAAGTTGTTTTGTTTTCTCTGGAGAAGGTGAGCTGCATTCCTTATTTTGACTGCTCATTTTTTGATATAAAGGAAAAAAACAATGTGACATGTTAATCTCATTTGTTACATGGACTGAGTGGTTACATAATTAGACTTTTAGTATTAATAAACAGCTCAACTATTTGCCGCTCGACAGTTACCCTGAACAGAACAACACAATGGAAGGAAGCAAGTATACCATTTTTTTGTCCCAATTTTTCTAGTTTTCTGCTTTTTCTGTCTTTGGCTGATAAATTTCTATAAACCGTACAGTACTATGGTTGATCCATATTTTCTAAGACTTGGCACTCACTGGGACTCTGGGAGTGGCCTCTTAAATCTATTTCACACCTTTGCTCCAAAATTATCTCAAGTGGAACCAGCTGCCGAATCAGATATGCCTATCTAATTGTCTTTTTCTAGTCTTAATCAACCCCATGTCATGTGTTCTGTTTCTTTTCTACAGCAACAAGATTTCCTCTTTTTTTTTTTTTTTTGGTTATTCCTGCCATTATGTATGATGCAATATAAATTTGTTGCAGAAGCTCACCTGTTCATGAAGAAATGGGGCCATCTGAAGCAGACCTCTTTACCGGCAAGTATATAATAGACCAAATCCCAGCTAGAACGAAGCAAGTAAAGCCTACGGCGCGTCTACACAAAATTCTGAAATTTAGGTTGTTGCTTGATTATGATGGTGATGCTGAAGGTGTTCCAGATAGGCCAAGTAACTTGAATTTAGAATTGGAATCACAAGACACGAATGCAAAGTGATGGTACAAGTTATACCATTCTGAAGTAGAACCGATAGAGAATGAAGTAGATTTTGGATCTTACATTTTTGGTGGATAAATTTTAGTTTCTAGTCAACCATCCAGGTACAATCCAATGAAGTTAATAGTTTGCAGGTAAGAAATGTAATTGTCTGAAACCCAACATTTATGTTTTTTCATTTTACAAAAGCACTTGTATAACATCTCTGTTCTTATTTGAAATGGTTTTTCTGTTAATTGTATAACACGTTGGTTCAGTAGTGGATAATGGTGGAATTGCATTCTAGAATGGCATCAAAAACAGAAGTTCGAAATCAGGGGCAGATTTATTCACTTAGAAATGCTGCCCTTGGACATCACTTTTTTTTTTGTTTCCTGCAAAACTCTTCACAGTAACATTTAGAGGCAAGCTAATTTTGATAATAAAGACTTTGTTACAAGAGTATTGGTACACTCAACTGCTTGAATCAGGAGAAACTTATGAGACTTTAAAAGCGGAGAGCACTTATTGACAAGACATAACAAGAAATTGCCAAATTTCAAGGATCGGGAAAATGTTTCAGCAAACTCTCTAACACGGTAAACGAGATGATCTATCGAATCCTGGATTAAATGGACATTATGATTTAAAATGTTGTGGAAGAGGTTAAACAATGACTCTGTCCATACCAGTTCATTTGAGACAAGATATTGGTGGCAGGGCAGCAAGATGAATCTCTTCATTTCATCTCCACAAAGCAGCATCTGGCATAAGGCAGAAACATGAGCTGGGTGCAAGCATTCCCTAATGATCCTTGTCAACACCTCACAGATAGGGTGATTGATTCCTCCCTTTCGAAGCACAAGAGGTTGAAAGAATCCGTGAACAGCAGCCTTCTGATGAAGCTTGCAGTACTCCACCGTTGCAGTCAAAAGTAAACGAGAAGCTGGTTCTTCCAGAACCAAAAACTTAGGAAGTAAAACTGAGCAGAGAACTTGAGTCGCCCAGGAAAGCGTTTCAACCTCCCCACTGGAAAGATGAGACATAAGCACAGAAACAGTCTCCTCATCTGCTTGCCAAGGTTTAATAAGTGATAAAACCTCAAAGCTGTTTGCTCCTTTGTCCAAGCAAAGTTGGCGGATTTCATTTGCTAAAGCTAAGGTTTTGGAAGTAGACTCAAAACACAAAACCTTCTCACCCAAGCTAACTGCAATTTCTTGAATTTGAGGCTGCAGAGGCCCAGCTACCGGATAGTCAATCTCCATATCCTTTGCCCGTTCTTTTGATCCTTGTTCTATTTCTCCATCTTCCCCAACTAGGTCCAAACAATAATCCTCATTTCCACAAGCATCCACAGAACTTTCTGAAACCAATTCACTCGCGTGTAGAGGAAGCCAAGGGAAAAGTGGATCATTAGCAGTAGCAGCACCTTTAAGCCACTCCGGAAGAGAATCAAACTCTTCACCAACTGTGTCTTCACCAGAATCTATGGTCAAGCTAGAATTCCACTCGTGTCTTGTCTCAGACAAAGCATCGAACAGATTGCGTGCGGCTGTCTCCACCCAGAAATCAAGCCCCACATTTCCTCTCAGGACATTCAGCGACAGTCTAGACAATTCCCGCCTGGAAAACTTCTCGCGATCGTGAAACAGAAACGATAAAATCCGCGATTGCACCATATTGGGAAGCGTTTGCAAGAACATAACCCTTCTCCTCATGACCGGCGAAGAAGAGGACGGAGAATCAACAATGGCTTCGCGGGGTTCCATGAGCAGAGAAAGGAACGAGCTTGTGGTGATGGGCTTCGTCGCCGTTCCCGAAGAGGCTGCAAGGAAGGATTGTTGCAGCCAGAGCGAGGCTTGAGTTTCTGGAGTTGGATCGTTCATGAAAATGTCGAAGAGTGGAATCCATGGCTCCATCCTTCCGGTTGGCCAGAGAGAGAGTGTGTCCGGTTGAATTTTCCCCGAATGAAAAAATACAACATTTTTTATATTATTTGGCTCTTTTATTTTTTATTAGATCACACTAACACTAAAATAACATAAAAATTAGTAAAATTTGAAAGAAAAAAGTGGTGGCACTTTAATTTTGCATTATTCTCCAAAACAAAACATCAACAATTATTTCAAATTTCTCTTTCTTTTATCTTTCCTTCTCTCATGCTATCCTTTTCTCATGGAAGCCGAGAAATAAGATTTATTTTTAGAAAAAAGAACCTGGGGCTTTTTCTATGTTGTAAGTACGCACAACTAATCTATTTTTCCTGTCAATTTCGAACTTAAGACAATCATTCTCATACTCTCTATCTGTCAGTTGTTCCCTTAGAGCAAAATTAGCCTCAACTTTGATATCACAAACCTGAACTCTCTGAAAATTTGAAATCCTATGGATTCCATTTTTTGCAGCTGACTCCATAGCAAGACTAAGGTCCTTTGATAGCATGTCCTTCACTTTTACATAATTCTTTTCTCCTTCTTCTGTTTTCCCAAGCTCAATCTCTACATCAAACATAAACTTTGTTCCTTCTAGAGCATTAGGGTAGGCAGAAGAGTCTTTTTTCTGCTTTGTGCAAAAGTTGTCAAGGGCTTTCACGAAAGGTATCCGTATAACCTCTATAATGTCCATTTAGGCTAAAAAAAATTAATTGAGCATCATGAAAATTCCATTTAAGAAATGTGAATAACACATTTGTTGACTTAAAAAAATTTGTATAAAAAATTGTCATACATGATGGAAAATAAAAATTGGACCACATTGCATTCTTCCCATACAAAACAACCTTAGGCTATGGTACCCTAATTATATTAATAAGAAGACCATTTCTATTCTGTGCAACCTTATACAAAAATGTTAACTTAAAATTCATGAACAATAGAGCGAGCAGGCAGCCACATGGCATTCTTCTCATACCAGGAACCCTATTCTGTGGTTATCCTAATTGTATTAGTAAGAAGATCATTTCTATTTTGTGCAACCTTATAAAAAAATTGTACTTAAAAATCATGAACAATAGAGCAAGCAGGGAACAAACAAACAATTTAGTTAAAATACGAAGCAATTTGATTCGAGGGTTTGATTTGGAACCTGGTCTTTCTTTCCTTAAGTTGCTGTAGTGTTGTTGTCGATTGTAGGGGCTACGGTCTTGAACTTTTCCTTTCCTGCTGTAGCTGTATGTGCAGCATTGAATAAGAATTGGTGGGTTGTAAAAACAAATCTATAATGCTAAAATTTTAGAAGTTGTTACCCTGTAAATGGTGGGATCCTTTCATTTGATACTTAAATTCTCTATGGGAAAATGAAGTAAAAAATAAGTTTTGAGAACATAAATTGAGTGCATGCGATGAGATTATTGGAGAAATAAAATATAACCTGGTATTTGTTGCTGGTAAAAATTGGTTGTTTTCCCTTGTTTCTTCAATGATCCTTCAATTATTTGGGACAATGAAATGCACATAAGTTCTTTTACTATAGAATGAAAATTAATGGATGCTGAGATTTTAGAAATTGTCAACCTCTATAGGTGATTGACGAAGCAATTGGATAGACACAGTGAAACCTTTCCTTGCTTCAGCTAATTTGACGGACGTGCTGCCTTCTCCTTGCAAGCAATGGAGGAACCGGTGGCTTCCATAGCTTCAGAAACTGACTAACACAGTGGTTGGAAGGTGAGAGAAAGAGAAGATGATTTTAGTATGCAAAAGTATACTGAATAATAAAACGCTTCAGAGTTGAGAGAAAGAGAAGATTCATTTTAGTACTGAAAAGTAGAGTAAAAAGTGAAAAAAAAAAAAATACTGTAATGGTGGTGTATTTATACTGTTTTACATTAACTGTAAGTAGATAATGGGTGTAAAGTAAAGGGAGTTGGGGTTAAAAGGTTAAAAAATCGTATTGTAGATTAAAGTGGTATGTGCTGAAGTGGGAATGTGGGCACGTGCATTAGTGCATATATCGGTCAATAATTGTTAATTTGAAATTGGTTTTAAAAATGGAACGTTCGATGACGTGGGGTATCCGGAATTCCTAGGCTTGAACTGTCTATTGAAGGGCAATAAAAAGTAAAAAGTAATGACAAACGGTTATGTCTAACCACTAATGGCACAATTGTAATTAGGGTCCAATCTTGCAATGAAGAAACGAATGGGCTGTTGACACGTTATAGTTTATAGGGGTATTTTTAGAAATTGCCATGTGTCTGTTTGTGGTTAATTTGCATTTACACGTGTCTTGATGTGAAATTTTTTTTATTTTTTAAAAATTATGAAAAGACAATAATGCCAAATAACCTGCTTTCATATATATTAATAGATTAATAAAAATCCTTTAAAAAATTGCTTATTTGAGTACCATAAATAAGATGAAATTTGTACGCAAAAAACTTGACTCTAAAATCACCTTTTCAGTTCAGAAGAGGTTTATTCAATAGTTCTTCTAGATCATTATAAGATATTTACTACTTATCACATACATAAATTTTTATTTTTATTTTTATTATATGAACCTAGTTCTTAGTAGTAATGCATATATATGGGCCACATTTAAAAAAAAAATTCTAAATCTACCACTGAGAGTTCAAAAGCTATTAAGGTGTTTTCACAAACCTTCATCACACATCTTCTTTTTGCATTGATTTTAAAAATTGTAATACTACCTCCATCCCATTTTAGTTGAAACATTTATCTGGGCACGGAGATTAAAATATATGTAATTTATGTTATTTTTTTATGTAGTAAAAGTTTAAATAATGATTAAAAAAGAAAAGATTCTTTTTTGAGTTTTGTGTAGTGAGAAATTGAGTGGAGATTAAAAAAAGAGTATTTATTGGATTTCATGTAAAATGATAATTTAATTGTTTAAACTTTTCCAAAAGAGAATGCGTTTCAACTTTTTGAAACTTCCAAAAAAAATATATACGTTTTAAGTAAATTGGGACGGAGGGAGTATGATTTTTTGAAGAAAAAAAATGGAAAGTTGAAACCAAGGTTCTTAAAATCAAGATTATGCATGAAAGTCATTTTTTGTTTTTTACAAATTAAAATTTTAGAATTGAATCAGAATTATAATTATAATCGTAGATAAACAAAAAGTGCGACATAGTTTCTCCCTGGTGAATCCCCTTCATTCACAAACTCAGATGTTGGATTTCCATTAACAAGAATAGAAACCGAAGCTGAACTTGAACAACTCATAATCCAAGCACTACGTTTATCACTAGTTCCTGTTTGCGCCCTAGCTTTGTCTAAAAAGCTCCAATTGATAGTCATACGCCCCCTCAATCCTCTTTAAATATCAAAATTTTCTTCTGCCCTCTTTTCACATAACCCACAATTTCACTCACAATTAGTACACCGTCCAATATTTGATGTCCTTTCATATTTGATGTTAGACACAAAAACGATCTCCCACATTTCCACGACATATATATAGATGAATACGGAAATTCTCAACAAAACGAGTTTTGCCGTCACAGGTCCCGTATGGGCTAATGTCAAAATCACTCAAACACAAGCCACAAGGTCACTGTTGCAGGTACAACGAAAAGGGAAATCGAGAAATGAAATACACAATAATCACAAGGGAAAACAAAACAATATTAGGAACAAACTAAAATCTGGTTACGTCCTGAAGGCAATCGTAGAAGTGGGAGATGTTGATCTTCTGTCTGCCAGAGTAGATCGACTCTGCAGCCCCACCATGCTCTCCCTGAGCCGCCATCTCAATCAACATGTACAGCTTCTTTATAGGCATCTGCAGCAACAACAAACAGTTTTTTACAAAAGTGATGCTATGCTGGATTACCACTTCCAATATTGTCTCTGATAATATTTCATTACCATCACCAAAATTGTGGATAAAAAAGCCAAAGGTTACATGTGAAAACCCAACAATGGATTTCGCTACCACCAGATAACCGCACCAGAAAGGACAACATTTTCATCTTCTCTTTTCACTTTAATGTGGACATGCGTCAATTGTTTAGGTCCTTATGTGGTAAAAGAACTACACAGACTGTGCATCAAATTAATCCCAAATCTGCATTCATATTTAGGAAAAGAAAGAAAAACTAAAACAATAAATACAGCACCTTCGAGTTACACCTGAAATCACCAAATAAACAGGCAACCCCACACCTCCCACCTTACACTCATTCACAAGTAAATTCTAGCTACTACTACTGTATCAGGCATTCCATTCTTGTTTTCCTGAGAAAGCTAGGTGCAGTGAATAAAATCTTGTTTCTTTTCCCTTTCACTAAATCGATGAAGAAAAAACCAGAGAGAAAAATATAACAAAAAGACAAGACAATCAAAACTTTATTTTGACTCACATCATCTAGGGCTTCTGCAGCTGAACCAAGGTCTTCTTGGGCAAATACATTCAGCTGTTCCAACACCTGGAGGGTAAAACATATATAATATCTATATGTTTCTTTCTGGTATCTTTTGCCACCAAATTAACCCTTCCAAACAAAATAATATTAGAATAAGAAAATCAGCTACAGTAATAGCTACCTTCTTCGCATCATGTTTCTGCAACGTGGGAACATGGTAAGCTACAGAGAAAGCATCACGAAGACCAACTAAACCTAAGAAGTCTGCTTCACTAGTTGTCCCTAACACCAGAAGTTTCTTCCCCTGAAAAGCAAAGTTTGAAAATTAAAAAACACAGGATGACAAAATAAAACATGAAACGAACAAAGCAAACAATATTACTAGTGCTCTACCAATCACCACACTGTAATTCACAAGATAAAAGAATCAGCAAAATACTGAAAAATAATTCACACGAAGATGACCAAGATGATCAAGGCTCAAACCAAAACAAAGACTGCTTGAGTGTTATCACAAACTTGAAGAAGTGGAATAACTCATCTTCTCTATTACTGTTATCTCTCTCTTACATCATCAGCTAAATGACATGAAAATAAGTAATCCACACTTGATCTGATACTAAATTCAACACCTCACTATTTACTTGTTTAGCACTCATTTCAAATATATTCATTTGACAATAGTTAATACCAAGAGATAAAGAGAGTGCATAGCAATGAAACAAAAACCTTAGGAGGCAGGCGTTTGAGGAGGACCAACAATGTCTGAGAAATGATATTTGAAAAACGGGGACCAATTGCAACGTATTCAATTAATCTGCGCCAAAATCAAATGACATTAGCACATGATACAGATTTATGAGGTAACATATAAACAAATGCGCATCATAACAAAATTCAGTTTTACCTTTCTATGTCATCAAGAATAATAATACTCAGAGGTGACTTGTAAGCATCCTCAAACACCTAAACAGAAAATCAAATTAAACAAGTAATGAACTTCTAGTTTAGATGATTAACAAGCAAAATAACAGAGTCAGGTGTAAGAACAATAAAGAAAAAACAACGCAACACAGCATTCTGCATTTTAACCAGATAGTTTGTCATAAAGAAAGCTGCTACTCTTTTTTCAGGTCTAAAATACAGCAAATCACAAACCTTTACAATATGAGCACATTTGGTACTCTCATGAAGCCCAATCATTGATTCAGCGGAAATCTGTCCACAAAGAGGACATGGGAATACTATAAAACGGGGCATTGTGAATTAAGCATAATACCTATGTACAGAGTACAGGACAGACACTTACTATCTTGACATAGGGGAAATCACTATCAATGCCAACAGTTGCTGCCAATGCAGTTTTACCACTGTCCCAGAAAAAGAAAATTAGTTCAAGAAAATTTCTATTAAATTAATTACTCAGAATGTTGAGTCACCATAATACCTGCCACTTGGTCCTTCAAGAAGGCAAGTCATGAGAGGGCTTCCTCTACTCACTTTAACTTGCTCTACTAAAAGCATAGCTCTTTCATAAATGTGCTTATGGCGATCACCACAGTCTACCATGCCATTGAGTCTACAAATGATTCATACAAGAAACTAAGATAAGATATTGAGTGACTGACAGAAATAGCAAAAATTTTAGCTGGTGTTCGGACGCGGAAAACTTTCTCATTGTTCTTTTCCAAATTTTCTTTGATAAAAGTTTGAGTGCACATGTCTTAACAATGCGGAAAACCTTATTTTCTAAAATTCAGAAAACTCATGTGTTAAAATGGAAAACATCTAAAATAAGGTTCTCTATTTTATAACATGAGTTTTCCAAAGTTTTCCACATACTTAAAACAAGTTATGCACTCAAACTTTTATCAAAGAAAATTTAGAGAAGCTGAAGCTAGCTCTTGTGCATTGCACAATATACAATACAACTGTTCAAAACCATGAGAAATGAATGCCTAAAACCAGCAGTAAAAAGGATAGTTGCCAAGAATACTTTGTAGATTAAATTTGACAAGAGGATTGAAGCAGATGCATTCCCCTTAGAAGATGAACTGATAATTCAAAAAGATTATTAGCAGAAGAAATCACCTGCATCTCTCAAGATCATCTGTAGAAGCACCAAATGCTGGGAGAATTTCTTGAAGTGCATTCAGGAAATCATCCATTGTAACTTTAATGTTCTCTTCTTCAACTGGCTTTGTAAGATCATCCATACTCAGTTGTCTATTTAAAGCAAAAGAGACTGCACTTTTTACAACGCCTTCAAGCTCTGCTCCACTGTAGTTCTTAGTACGAGCAGCTGGAAAACAGATTAAACCAGAAACTATGTTAGGCATTCAGGTAAACATGGCACTAGTAACAGCCACTCTGAAAGACTTTATGCCCATGTGCTATCATCTTCATCATCATGATATTGCACCTTAACCCCAACTGTATAGAACCAATACCATGAAGTTCATAATGTAAATAAATTATTTTAAGTAATATTTGACACTAAAACTATACGTAACAGAAAAAGTGGCAGACGTTGAATGCTCTTCTTGATACAACCCTCTTGTGAGAAATAATAAGATAAGATCCAAAATCGTAATTATCGTAGGGTTTCTCCATTTGCATGGGAAAATTTCCCAAGAGATGTCAATAGAGACAGTTACTACATCATGTTCCATCAGATTAGTTTTGATATTGTGATAGCGGCATCTGAAAAATGGAACATGACACATCATTACAGAAAAAAAAAAAGCATATCAGCTAGGCCATCTATTAATCGCTTGTCAGATATGCTAAATGCATCATAGTTCATGAGTACTATATTTTCCAATTTCTTGAAACAAAGTTGACCAGATATGCTTTCTTATTTATTAAGAATGTTCACTGCTGAAAGTGAAAATAGAAACAAAGCCCCATCTAGATCTTTGCAAGGCTATCCATAACCATATTTATGTTCACATATTTTCCCGAACATACCAAGCTCTTGAAGATTAATATCATGAGCAAGGAAAGAATTCTCTTTCATTTTGCTTGTATGAATTTCAAGAATCTGCAAACGACCATTTTCATCTGGAAGGCTTATCTCAACTTGAACCTCCAAGCGTCCAGGTCTATAAAGCAAGAAATAAGTAAATAAGCAATAAATGCCATTCAAACTTAAAAAATTTGCTGCACCAAAATTATTCCCCTAAGAACTTGACCATTCCTTGGACTCAAAAGAACAAGTCATCTTTGGAAAAATGAAATAATCAATCAATAACAAGTCATCTTTGGAAAAATGAAATAATCAATCACTGTCCACTTCAAAGTTCAAAAGTATGAAAACATCCTTGGGACCTTTCAGAGAAAATAAGGGCTTTTCATCTGTCAATATGTATTTCTTTTTTTCATTTTTTGGTAATCACATCCACACAAGGTAGAAGGGTTAGGAAATTCATATGTAAGGGAAGGGGGGAAGCCTGCTTTTTCAGGATTTGAAGGCACCCGAACTAGAATTAGGGCATTATATAGGGGAATGGGGAGGCCGGGGTTCGAACCCCTGACCTCCCCCATATCCCTCTGGCCCTGATCTGTCAATATGCATTGAATGAGAAGTGGCATACAAACATAGCTCTAAGCAGGTTTCAAACTGATGAATGAAGAAGCAGTTTGTCAATCAAACAAATTGATCTTGTCCACTGGTTTGCCATTGATTTTTCTTTTGATATCACCTCATCTGAAATAATGCAAGACCAGGTTTTCCAAACAAGAACTGAAGGGCAGGAAAACCTTAAAAGGGCTTCATCAAGCAAATCCTTTCTGTTGGTCATTCCAATAAGCAAGACATTGTTTAGAGATTCCACGCCATCTATCTGAGAAATAGTTGTTCATCAGCCACTGTATAATCAAGAATAAGTGATAAGTAGTACTGATATCTGAACATTAAGAAACTAATAGAAATGAAAAATGACCTTCGTAAGCAGCTGGTTCACAATACTATCATGAACTCCAGTACCATCTCTGGTAGATCCTCTTGACTGCAAAAGAAAAGAAAACTGTTAAACTACATGCCAAAGTTCTAATCAGCACAAGACTATCACCCCAAAGGTTCAGACACATTGACATATACTGGTTTATAAATTCATCAATCAATGCATACAGAAGAATGTACTTGGCATAGCATACACCATCATCTGTTACATATTTATTGAAAAGAATGAGAAACAATCATCAATGTATCTGAAATGATATCAACCAGTTTCAATAAATACACATATAATTTTCAGACACAATAAGCATGCAACTAATTTCCTTGGGTTTATGTAGAACTGCTATCACAATACTGCAACTTAAATGTTTACCTTACAGATGGCATCAATTTCATCAAAAATTATGACATGCAAATCACTTTGATCACCTGAAACATAAGAAGGCAGAACACACAATAAGATAATCATTCAAGGACCGGTATACAACAATGAAACTATAGCATTACCCCGAGTTCTTTGATCATTCTCAGCATCAGCAAAGAGGTCCCTGACATTCTTTTCAGTTTCACCGACAAATTTGCTAAGGACTTCAGGACCATTAACAATCTAGTTGTTTCATCATCAAGAAGGTATTGTTAATTGGGGTATGAAGCATAAACACCATCCATGGATTGCAGAATATAATAACCCTCATAAATGTACAAGTAACTGAAATGAAAGCTGCCCGAGGAGCCTCTATCTACCCCGTCTTGGTAAAGGATGGATAAAATACTACGGCCTTGGTTTAAATATTAAACACGTTCACCAGACCCTCAACGACATCACTCGATAGGCAGTACACAATGACAATAAACTACTAATGGAAATAGTAGTAAAATGTCAACACTGCCAATGCTAAACCTAAGAATGATGACAATAACCACAAGAAATAGCAATCAGAAAATGATATAATGACAAGCAGTAACAGAGTAATAACTAATCCATGGTACCTGATGATTAACAAATGGAATGAAAGTGAGATATGGGAAGCATGCATAAACAGAGTTAACACGAACAACAAATAAATCCTCAATTCTCAAAAGAACGAGTATGTGTGGAGAACGCAAACAAAAGCAGCCCATAAACCTAATATGGGAGAAACAAATGGTCACACAGTTTGAGGAGATAAACGACCCTTCTTCTTGGGTAAGAAGATTGTCAGGAAAATATGCAACTAAAAAAAAAAATATGACATCCTTTATATCAATGTCAAGAATCATAAAAACATGCCTGAAAATCATAGCATTTGTTGATGTTTCAATCTTCAAGGACGAGTAAGTGCTGCCTAGTGCCTACTTAACATGTGCATCAAGAAGGAAATTCAACAAAAAACCAAAAGGAAAAGGAAACTGAGTTGACTATCAGGAGGCGACTATGATATCATTTGGGGGATGAATAAAAACGTTTTATAATGTTTTTTGACCATATGCAAGCATTTATGCTGCCATTGAAAGGCATCAATGAATATACTTACAGAGTTTGTAAAACACCACAAGTTTTGCACACCGGTTATGTGGCCACCAAAAAAGGCTAACTAAATCTATACAAGACTGATGAAATGGGATCCTGATTTCTGCCCTAGGATAAGAAAGCATCTATTGCTCAATGCACAATGCAGGGCAAAACCAGACTCTTTTCTCAATCAACATAATTACACCATTTTAGAGTGCCTATCGTTCACCAAACAAGCCAATGACACCAACAAACAATATGGAAATAGAATCCTAACACCAAAACAAGGATTAGAAAACATTGATTAATCAGGAGTGACATGTATAAAAAATGCATTAAAATTTAGATGAAAAAGGAATTGCTCACCTTGATTTTTCAAATTCTGAAAGAATTATCTTATATAAGTTGATAAGGGACTGTGTCAATGGATGTTTCGACTATTAAAACAGTAAACTAGAGGTCTTAAGAAAATATGGTCATTACAGCCACAGTAACACATTATGGCATGCATGGATGCCAAATGATGTTTGGTGAAATAAGATGCTAGCAGGTCATGTTAAAAGAGCATTGAAGATGTACTGGTTAGAATTGAAAATAAATAAATAAATAATCAAACATATTTGAGGATCAGATAAATTCAAACCTTTGGTTCCCTTCCATTCAGCATTTTCCCAATTTGACGGGCCATAAGTGTTTTTCCAGTACCAGGAGGTCCATGAAGTAGCATGCCTTTCACATGTTTAATCCCCAACCTGGAATATTTATAAAATTTCCATAAGCGATTTTTTTTTTTTTTTTTTGTAATTTGAATGATAACAAACATTTAGCGGCACTGATCAAGTTTATAGCTAAAATGTTTAGTTTCTTTACTTGCTTGTCACGTGTGGCGGAAAAACACGGGAAGCAAAAGCTCTTCTAAATATATCAGCAAACTCAGCACTTAAGCCACCTATACCCAGAGATTGGAGATTGAACTCTTTCTGCCTGAATATATTGCTACTAGCAGCCTCCCGTTGGTTCACAATCTGCAGAACTCACAACAAATATCAATGAATCAGTAAAGCCACTCAGACCAAGTTGAAGAAACAACTAACACTATCAATGACAAAAGTATCATCTTCTAAAAATTATTTTTCATTATCAAAATCTGTTTTTAGGGACAAAATGTAAAAGTGAAAGTAAATGGCAAAGCTTGAAAGATTTGCAGTAAATATTAGATGAGCAACCTTTATGCCACTTGTGCTTGAGGCTTCAAATATAATATACGTTTCACTTGAAAGCATCCCTCTTTCAGGAGCACTAGAATTCCGTGCCCCTTCAACTGTTGCTTGATTGACTGTAAACATGTAGTTATTTCCATGATACTCAAAGGGGACTTTTTGTCCAGCTGTCAGAACCTGCAATGAAGGGAATCAAGATTTTGCATTTCCAGAAGTATCATTTCAGGTTTCCTAACAAACAACAGTCCTCTAATCAATGTTGCTAATGCATGTATATTTAATCAGTGAACCATTTACTTTTCTTACACGGGGGAAAAAAGAGAAAGGCACTATTGCAACAGAACAAATAGAAGTGGAAGGACTCCTACTGGGTTCAAAAATTAACCATGGTGTTGTAATGTTGATCAAATTAGATTAATACTTTACCTGGTTAGTAAACCTCCTTTTCAGTTGGCTAGCTAGAAGAACCGCATCAACCTAGAAAAATTGAAACTACTTGTATCACTACCGCCAAGAAACTATAAAAGAATCTGTTTGAGTAGCATTGCTGTTGAAAACGCACCTGCTCATTCTTATTCCCCTTTTTGACAAACTCCAGGTCAAGCGTAAGCAATGCAAGATTGAAATCCTCTGGAGGAATGAACCTAAACCAACACACTATTAGCTACTAGCAATAAAGTTGAAACGAAATTTCTGGTCAGAAAAGTTCACCTGCTCACAGATACACTGTCACCAGTAGAAACTCTAGTATGCCGCCGTTGGATGGAATTCAATCCAATATGGCCACTACTGATGCTCTGATGAGGAGTGATTCATAATTAAGGCCACAAAGAAAAGATGGGGCAATACGCTGAGGCCATATACCATAAAACACAAAAGCACACAAAAGGAGGGGGGAGGGGGGACAGAGGCCTTTGCAAAGACATAAACTACACCAAACATTGTACACTAAACCGTATAGAATAAATAAGCAATTACTAATATTCGGGGTAATTTACCAAAAACAAACACAAAAGAGCTGCCACTGATGCACCATCTACCGATCAATTTCCAAGTAAACAACCACTGAAGCTTAAAAAATACTCACCAAACGAGTTAATACCTAAATTATCAGTTAGATATAAGCTGCAATAGAATTTCTAAAAAGGAAAAGCAGATCAAATCAAAAGGATATGAAAGAGTCAGAACAAAGGCGTCCCCGACGTTAGCCAGGAAGAGATTGGTGCCGGGGACGGCGAACCTATGAAGATCCGGGGACGAGACGTAGGCTAGGTTCGTGAAGGCAAGATCCGCGGCCGGCGTGTTCGCCACGATCATGCTCTCGACCGCAGACGATTGGAACCCGAATCGACCCGCCATTTTCTTTTTCTGGTCAGTGCTTCGGTTGGATCTGTCTAGGTTCCCCGGAGATGATCGGCGATTAAAAGAGCACGGGTTAACTTCGAATTGAAGGAAATGAAGACCCAAATAAGGAGGCTGTTCTCCTGTCTGGGCGGGAGACGCACGGATCGAATCGCGCAAGATTTTTATGCCTGCGAAATATATAAATTCTATCGATTTTTCTTAATTGTATCCTTGGGTTAGACCCCTCTCTCTATATGTGTGTGAGAAAATTACAAAAAACCCCCTGAGGTTTGGCCAAACCTCAAGTTTTGTTCCTCTATTTCAAATACCTACAACTGACCGCTCCAACCTTAACTCCATTAATGACATGTTAAAACAAAAAAGGATAAACTCGTTTTCTCCCCCTAGCCTCCTTATTTCGATAAGTTCACCCCCCAAACTTATGCATCTAATTTTTTCCTCTTCTATCTCTACCTTCCACATCGCCGAAAACTGGGTTTATAAATAGTTCATCTTCTTCCTCATTGCCTTTATCCATTCCCTCCTCTCTTCTCTCTATTTTCTTAGTCCCAGTGAATGAGCAATAGTCTGATGGTCCATCAACAATCTCAATTCATTACCCAACATTCGATGGCCCACCGACAGTAAGCAGCTGGAATCGATCTTGCGATGGTGCACGGCTAGAATCGATCTTGTTGGCCCAAGTGCAACCAAAATGGGGTGAATTTGTTGTATTAAAAACTTTAGCAAAATCAAATTTTACAACTAAATTTACTTAACCAAATCAAGAACAAACTAAGCAAGTATAAGGAAAATATAAAGCAAAATATAAAGAGAGACAAGGAAAGAGTACACTGGGATTTATAGAGGTTCAACTCCACCAACCGGAGTCTACGTCCTCTCCTCAAGCTTGCCCACTTGAGATTTCCTCCACTATCTCTTGATCAAGATTACAATGGTGTTTTCTTCAAGGTTCACACCCAACCAATCTCTAGGTTTCTCCAAGGCTCACTAGAAACCACTCCACACTCAAGAGATTCTAAGACTTGGAATGTTTACAAACTCACAAGCTCATATAATAGCACTCTTTGCTAGATATACAAGTGAAAGCACAAAACTTGGCTCTTTTCTCAAATGATGAACACTTTGATGAGCATTTGATGATGAATCTTTGATCTTATCACCAAGTTAGTTCTCAAAGTGTTTCTCTATGTTTTTATACTCATTTGGGAGCCAAAGAGACATTGAAAACCTGCTGGAGATGTCTGGAAAAGCTTCACAAATTCTGGTGACCGTTGCTCTGTTTTTTTATGCAAAAGAGGAAAAGTTCCAGACTTTGCGTTAAGTTTCGAGTTTAACGGGTAAAACTCGATTTCGTCCTTCAACGGCCAAAAACGGCTAGAGACAGCTCATTAAAAGCTCTGCCAGTCAGTCCAGGTGGCGTCCTCTGGTTCGTCCAAGTGCCATTTGAATCTTTGACTGAAATCGCGCCACTCGTAGAATTTGAACGAAGCTTTCAGGCTTCGACTTAATAGGTTAAAACCAAAGTTTAACGCATTAACTGATGGTTTCGAAAAGTTACAGGAAACTCAGACTACGGATTAAGCCAGTTTAACGCATTAAAGTAAAAACTTGGGAGCAACTTAGAAACACTTGTCATTTGTAAAACAAACTTGATTCAAACATTAATATACTTTGATGACCTACTAACTTCTCTTCAAAAACAAGTTTTATCATCAAACTTAAAACATATTTTTTGAAATAACACTTGAAATACTTGGAATTTAAGCACAACTTTAACAAATCTATTTTGACCCAATAAAATGAAATTAAACACAATAACACAATACACTTGTCATCATCAAAATTAAATATTTGCTTGGAACAAATCTAACAGATCTCACAACGGTGAACAGTTGGAATCAATCTCATGAACGGTTGGGGAGGGGAGCAACACAGAGCATCTCGAGAAACTGGAGCATTGCCAGGAAACCGAAGCGTTACAAATCATTTGTGAATCGGGGCAGCTAACAAAAGCAACTGATGATTTCGAGTAGAGGTTTCAAGGAACCAACTGACTATTTTAAGCAAAGATTTAGAGGCATAATCGAAGACATTGTGATTCTTAGGTATTATTGGACAGTTTTAAGCAAAGATGCAAACAGTACGAAACTTGGAAGAAATCCAAAAAAATTATTCTAGAATAAAATCATCCTCTAAAAAATCTGCCAGAGATACTCCGCCATTGTCAAGGGATCTAGTGTCAATAACCTATTTAGACCTAGACCCAACTTTGCCTTGCTAAAACCCTAGCTGTCAAAGGCGTCTGGATGATGGAGAGGAACTCCTTCCGGTGGTGGCTCTAGGATTTCTAGGCAAGAGAGGAAAGAATTTGCATTTCTCAATTAGTCAATTCTCGTGGCTCTAGCCGGGCCATCAAAATCAAAACCATTTGAGTACGAGTGATAAATTCAATGGGCGAGAGCAAAGAGAGACAACGATATGAAAGTAGTGAGTCTGATTCATTTTGTTGTTTGGTTTGTTTGATGAATTTTTGGGTTCCAGACGTGAAGAGATCAAGGAAGGAGAACATAAAGGTTTTTTTGTTAGATGAATAAGTTTGGAATTCAAAGTTTATAAAAAATGAGGTTAGGAAGGTAAAATCAGTTATTTTCTCTTTTCTCTCATAATAGTAAATCACAAAGTTAATGGCCAGTTCATTTTGGGTTAATAAGAACTTGTTAACATGTTATTGGGCATGATCATGGAAACCGGTTGTCAATCGCCCCTGAAGTTGGTTCAATTTACAGACAGAACCAGAAACATCACCTCTCCAACCCCTGCCACGTTCATCTTTTTTTTTTTCACAAGCCACTGCCATGGCGCAACCAGACCCGTCCCTGTCTCGATTAGGCGTCTCATTGTTTGACATCCAAGATCACAACAAACCCCCATCTCGTAGCCATGTAAATTGAGAGAATTGGGACATGAAGCAACAGATCTAAACCAAAAATCAAGCAAAGTTGTTGTCATTAGGATCCGACGAGGTGAGGTTGTTCATGCTGGAGGGATCTGAAATCGGAGCCGAGCCCATCTTTCCTTGTCTTGAAGTTGTCGGCCTCTAAATCAAGGTCGTCAAATGAGGTGGTAAAGTGGCGAAAGTAGGGAGCACGATCGACGAATCGGAGCAAGCGGAATCGAGGTAGTCAAAATCGAGGTAGTCACGTTGGGTCACTACCAATCATTTCGAACCAAAAAGGTGGAAGGAGAAATAGATCCAGCTAAAATCAACTCAAATAAAAATATTTTACCTTTTTTTCACTTAAAAAAAATAAAATATATAAATTAATTAAAAAGAAATCAGGCCTTGATAGAGAGCAAGTGAGAAGAAATGTGAAGAAATGATGGTGGATGGGTCTGGAAAGATGCAGCAAAGCGGTGGCGGACAAGTAAAATAAAGAGATGGCCGAAGGTGGGGAAGATGGGCTGATTGTAATTACTTACAACTTGAGGGAGTTTTTCAACTTGTGGCATAGTGAATCGTAGTAAAACGCGTTAATGTGGGTAGTTTAACTTGAAACGAACTGCCAGTAAGTTGTTAGGGGGAAAGTATAAGTATTTGAAATAGAGAATGGGGCAAAAGCATAGTATTTGCAACAAATGGGACAAAACTTGAGGTTTAGCTAAACCTCAAAGGTGTTTTTTGTAATTTTCCCATATATATGGTAAAAACTTCGCAACAGGTATTCATCGTTTATTGTCGAGTCTTTTTAATAAATTTTCAAATCATTAGTCTTAAACAACTCATCCCGAATACTTAGATGACTACCAAACTATTGTATCTGTTCTCTACAAAATATAGTAGATTCCAACCAGCAAACTTCTTATGCATTATAAACCTTAAACCTTAAATTGATGAATTAATGATAGTCTAAGAACTAATGTATATGTTAAAGTAATAACAATTATTCGGCTTCTATATATTTGATGTGTGGATACGTATAGGTAATAGATACAAAAATGACATTTGCTAAAGTGCATGGTCAACAATGTATCCAAGGTTGAAGTCAAATGACCATTAGTCCTAAGCTTTATTAGCATATTCATTTGAAGCCAAAACATATTCAGTATTTTAAAAAAACCTGAAATAAATGATGTGTATATGTACATATATATATAGTAGAAACATTGTACTCGCCATTTATTATGATATCTTTTTTGTGATTTTTCAACCCATTGGTCTTAAACAACTCATCCTAAATATTTGGATGGCTATTGAACTATTATGTTCTCTATAAAAATAGACTACACTCTAACGGGTAAAATCCATATTTAGTTCTCTAACTTTAAGGGTCGTCCTAATGTGATATCATACCTCTAAAAGTAACTATTAAAGTCCTATAACTCAACTAACGTATCCTATTTTAGTCTCTACTGTCAGTTCTATAGTTATTTCAAATGAAAATTATCTACATAGCACACATATTACCATGCGATAGCCTTTTTTATGATAATAAGTGACTAGATTAGGAGAACAATAAAGTTCAAGTCAAAACTGACACACAAAGTAATTTTAGTGACCTAAAAGGTTGGTTACCCAATCTCTCCCAATCTCACTGCCGTTCATCTCCGATTAGATTGTTGCTGCCCCTTATCACTGTCATTTCAATTATTGCCCCCAAAATCAAACACACCCACCAAATTTCTATCCCGAATTAGAATTGAGCAAGAACCTAAAAGAAAAAGGCATCAGATTTGTCCGATTCCAAAACGAGTTCAAATGGTTATCATCACAAACTTAAGAGTGGCAATGGTAAATAGGCCAGAGCCAATGAGGTGAAGAGAGTGATAGTAATTAGCGTGGTAGGTGGTGGGGCTAATCGAGGAAAGGCGGTGGCGAGCGTAATTGGTAAGGGGTGGCGGCGAGAGAGAGAAGCATTGTGCGGAGAGGATGACGAGCGTGGCAGTGATTAGGTAGACAGAGACAGGTAGATGGGCAGACAGAGAACATAAGGGAGACAAAGCGACGGAAAGGCAAGGGTGCGGGCGGCACAGATGGTGGAGTGGGCGGCTGGACAGTTAAAATCGGAAAAGATCTAAGGAAGAATATTATGGGTAAAACTATATCTTAGGACTTTATGATCATGTGTTTGTATCATTTTAGTTTGAAATTTGTTGTTCTTTTAATTTAGTCACTTGTTGTTATGAAATGATGGACACATGGCAATATGGGTGCCACGTAGGCAATTTTCATCCAAAATAATAGCAGAACTGATGGTAATGACCAAAATAGGATACGGTAGCTGAGTTAGGGGACTTTGATAACCACTTTTAGAGGTAAGGAACCATATTAGGACAACCCTTAAAGTTGTGAGACTAAATATAAATTTTACCCACACTCTAATCGTCAAACTTCTTATGCATTATAGATTAGTTTATGGCTTTAAGCTTTATAACAATTGTCTCATTATACTTCACTTCCTTCAATCCTTTAAACATCTATATAATACATGAAAGCACAATAGAGAGATGAGACAACTACACTTGTCATTGGCTTGATGGTTCAATGCCACTTTTTGTCCTCAATTTAGTGTTTTTGTTTCACTTTCACCCTAAAGATTTTACATGTTTTAGCTGTACCAGTTGTAAATTAGAACATGTGTCTCACAGTTGTTCTCCTAATTCTAATGTTAGCCCTCAACATGTTGTCCTATCTTCTTTGGGCCCCTAAATTATTGGAAGTTTCAATTACACCCTAGTATAAAAATTTTACTATTTGGTTTTTTTTTTAACTTGTTTTTTGTTGTTTTACAATTATGGCAGTTTGTATGGATATCACGGAGTTTATGGGAAGTGTATATTTTTATTTATCATATTTCTTTTTGAGATTTTTGAGTGGTCTTGTATGAAGGGGGAAGTTAGAATCAATGAATTATCTAACTTTTGTTTATTGGTTAAACACACTAATAGCCTTCCCTATGTTTGTTTGGTTGTAATATAGGTCTCAAGTACTATAAGTTAACATTTGTTCGTGCCCAGCAAGGTAGAATTAGAGGTTGGTGGAAAGAGGAATACCATAGCTGACTATGGTAATTCAATGAAGATGAAGCTAATAGGGAAGTAAGATATAAAAGTTTTTTGAATTTTAATGTATTTATGATCTTAATTCCTAACTCAATGTATAAAATACCATAAAATTTAAAAAACTCTAATAGATTTTACTTTCAACTTATGATATCAAATATCCTTAATTAAGAATTAAGATTCATAAATACCTTATATGAAAAAAATTATATGATTCTTAAAAGAAATTTTTTTATGTTTTAAAACAACCACCTTCACACTCACTCATTCTTATTAATCTATTATTCCTAGTGCTTTAAATGATTCATCACTATCTTCTTGGATTGCACTAAAGAGTTGGAGGTATTACACGACATGGAAATTACTACCCCAAAATTAGGTGCTATATCTAAACAAATCCAGACGTTTAAGAACTTCTTTCATTACTCTTTGGTTATAGTCCATAATGAGCGAGTCTCTTCTGTTCTCCACTTAGCTTTCTCTTTACACTCTTAGATCTTCTGATTATGTTTATGATTACAAAAAAATCAAGTAATTTATGGAGATATCAACAAAGATATACTTAGTCAACCTGCCATGTGTATGTACAATTGAAACACTTTTTATATATGTCAGACACATACAGCATATGCATAATACAACCTATAGTAAAGTGCTGGCAACCTTCTAGTTATTAATAATGTAAATAACCAGAGCTGTTAAGAATTATAATTATTATCTCTTTATTATATGATTCATGCAAAACTGATTTGATTAAGAAATGTAAAACCATTTTGATTCACTTGCTCTACTAATTCAATGCATTAATTGTTCTCTATTTTCAAATTAAATTTCTCAACAAATAAATTTCTCAGCTTTTTTTCTTGGCCTCTATAAATTATTCTCTTTATCATGTTCACTCATTTTTCATTATAATGATTGATAAGTTCCTTTTAAGTTCCTTTTGTTAGTTTTCCTCCTTGTGCATGTATATGGGACATGACTTCAACTTATAAAATTGTAGGATAGCTTTAAAGCAATAGTATCCACAATGAAATTGTCCATGGTATGACATTACTTCAACTTTCCTTTTCTTTCTAAATCTATTTGCATATGAATAGTAAATCTACTGTTGTTATTATAATTTGGATTATGGATGTTAGTAGCTTTGAGAAAAAACATAAACAACCAAGTTCTTCTACAATCTTGACACCAATTGGGAAATGTAAACAATTTATTAGCACCCAGGTATATAAAAAAGTGATCTATATTCGTTCATAGTAGTTGAAATGCTAAGGGTGTTCATTCAACCCGTAGAACCATATGGACCGAACCGAAACGATCTACTATGCGGGTTATGGGACACTTTTGGTTCTAAAAATGAAAAACCAATATGCATGTGTATGGTTCAGGTATTGAATTTTAAAACCTGGTAAGCTAGAATTGAACCCAGCTTAACTTAGCTATTCAATTGTTCAATCTTTTTGGCTAAAGTTCTTTAGTTGTTGTAGACAATATGGGTTTGTGTTGTCTCATTAAATTGGTTAGTCTTACCACATACTTTGTTTAGTGTTACCAAGTATCAATCTTTGTGGGACAGAAATGGTAGCATAATTGTGGTGAAACTAACACCATTGATGTTCCAGTACAAATGTTATTCCACTTTTCATATTTTACTCCCTAACTGTGTTTAGTTTTTTTGTTTGTTGTTTTGTTTTCTCCATTCCACCACTAATTGTATGTTTAGCCTCATTGTATGGTGTACAAAGTTCAAATAATTATCCAAAAAAGTGATTATCATTATGGGACTGAGGGTTAGTTTTAATGCCATTATGTACATAAAGGTACAAAGAATGGGTTAAAGATCCTTCATCAACTATGAAGTGTATATACCACCTAATATTGTTTGCGAGAAGCACCATATTAGTCAAGTGGTACCATCATTTCTTAAAGCATTGTAAAGTTGGAGCTTGAGCATAGATGCATTGGAAGAATGCTGCACTTTAGCAGTTGTAACCTAAATGTAGGTTATCGCAAGTAATAAAATCTCGAGAGTCCGAGTGTCGAACCACGAGGAAGTAAATTAGAAATACAAATTACAGGTTTTTAAGAAAGAAAGTATTTGGTGCAAAGTGTGAACAAATATTGATTAAAAATTCAAATTCAAATAAAATAGCTAAGCTTAGGAGATCCACTTTTAGTATATCAGTTATGATTAATTTTAGCTCATCTTATCACTCAATTGGGATCCACACATAAAGGATGTCATAATCGAGGAATTTAGTTAGTTTTAACTTTCATTGATCTTAAAACGCCAACACTTGCTAATGGGTTCAAGTATTTATCATGTCAACCTTTGTCTATAATAACTCAAGATTCCAATATAGCTAGCAGAACCATGTTCTATAGAGGGAATTAAGTAGCTTTTGTGCCAATAATTGACTATGATTAATCAAAATTTCCACTTAACAAGGAGGGAAATTAAATAGATTAAATAAGAAAATATCATTAACGTTGTGATTCATTCAAATCAATCATAACCTTTATATCAAAAGCTTCACCCTTTTACCTTAGTAAAAAGAAGATTAGTTAGCCATGATAAAAGTACACAACATGTAGAAAGATGAAATGAACATGAAATGAAAGATCAAAGAACGAACAAAAAAAAGAACGAGAAAACACTTGAACAAAGATTCAGTATTGAAAACTAGAACAAAACTAAAAAAGAAAAGCTAAAGATGATACAATAACATAAAGGAGGCCTAAGAAATGGCATCTTCCCACACTCCCCCCAAGGTACCGATTTATAGAGTTTTGGGGATGGGTGAAACGGTAAAATGGAATAGTGAAATATAGGTAAATATAAATCAACAATGACGGGCAGCAACTTCTTTTAATTTTTTGACTACTGTACACACCGAATCAACTCTTCCTCAAAACATGAGATTTGTATATCTCTTCCTTAGTTTCGAATCAATAGCTTGATCATTTAAATCGGACATTTTTAGCTTAAGTTATGATTTTTCTTCCAAAACTGCTATTCAGCACATGAAAGAACGAATAGTCTCATCTATAATCAGATTTTGACAATGAAAACGATCAAACTAGCTCTTGAAATGAAGCAGAGTTGAAGATCTATGTGTTGGCTTTCATATGAATTTGGAATTACTCTGTTCTCATATCTACAACTCCATATATGATTTTTTTCGTGATGGGTCATCAAGTGATGATTTTACTTATGTAAAAAAATTAATATTAGTGAATAGTGAAAACTTGTATGAATAGTAAAACACATGTATGAACAGTGAAATATGCATATGAATAGTAAGTTGGTGAATAGTAAAAATGTGTATGAATAGTAAAAATATGTGAATAGTAACCCGGTGAAAAAATGCTCAAAATATAGAAATTAATCATAATCAAAGTGTATAATGATGATTTAAACTCTTAATAGTAATACATTTATGAGTATTCATCACACCCCCAACCAGGTTCTTGCTAGCCCCTAGCAAGTGTAACTTAAGAAAATAAACAAAATACATAATCTAACAACTCCTGACAAATCATGCTATGAATATATGACACTTGTAAACTTAACTTGCAAGTAATTAATGAAAGGAGAAAAAGTTAAGTCCTTGTTACCAGAAGTAAAGGATCATTCCCTAAATATTTGCACTTATTTTAAGGTGTGTTTGTAAACAGCTTACTTTGTGTTTCTCAATCCGGAGCTTGCAAGGGGATCCAACCTCACCCTCACTAGATTCCTAAAAGGGACTACATGTAAATTTAAATCAAATGATCTTTATATAAGGTTGTAATGAGACTGGGTTTGGTGAAAACGGAATCGGATAGAGGCTTTTTAATGGTGGAGTTTAAGAAAACTAGTAATACAATGAACAATAAATATAGGCACCCAAAACACTAAATACCCAGTCGACCCTAGTCTCCAAGTCCTCTCCAAAACACAATTCCTTGTCAACACATGAGTTTAGAAAATAAATATGGTTGAATTTTAAACTTATTGAATTTAACACATTTTTTTTCTTTTCTTTCTTTTTTTCTTTTTCTTTTTACCTCTCTTCGTTTCAAAATGATTAGCCTCATTTGACTTACACAAATATTAAGGCTAAAGTTGTTTTTTTTTTCAAAATTGTCTCCCATGATTATGCATTTATCTGTCAGAAAAAAATAAATAAAGATGTCTTTCATCTTTACTTTAGTATGGATTCACTTGGGTATCAGCATATATAATTTTATTTGAAATGAAAATAAAAAAATTTTTTTTAGACTACCATAAAAGAAAAAAAAAAGCCAAGTATTATGAAACAAAAGAGTTTTTTTTATTTATATTTTTTTTAACTTTATTTTGCGGGGGCTTTTTCTTATGGTCTCGCTTTTACCTTTTTCTATTGTAAATAACAAATCAACATTTATTTAAAACTCAACCATCCAATGATACACACTCAATTTTTATTATTCAAGCTCAACTCACCCTAAATTTTTTTACTATCACAATTTAAGCACAAGGTAATTCAACATATTCTGAAGTATGCATCACATTTATTCTTTATTTTACCAAAAACAACACATTCATTTTAATTCTCTAAGTCCATAATCACATAAGCATCACTAATTCTAAGGACAATAAAAGATTGTAATGAAGTGGAAGTGATTAAACATATATGGTTCAAACAAAGAATAAGGCTATAAGGCTCAAAGGAGCTCACTAAGGAATAATATACAATGTTAGCCTTTTGGTAAGTGGTTGGCCCTAAAATGCTATCTTCTTCCTTAAATTTACATACAAGAACTGAGGTTGCATGAGTCCTTAAGGTTACCCATCCAAGCAAAGTCTAGCTCAAAATACAAAGTAAATACTATCAACAAAGAAATTCACATATCCTAATAAACACTAAGGGCTCAAAAATGCTCATCGGTTATTTATTTTCCATAGGTAACAAGCAACATACTTTAACTACTTTAAAAAATTAACAACTATTTCAAATTTACAAGGTATACATCCAATGATGATATTTCCATGAGTTGGGTTCCTAAATGCAAACAAACAACCTAAATTCATGCTAAATGTTCCTACATGCAACTATTTATGGTTACAAGAAAAAAAATGTTATGCATGTCACACAAAATAATATGCGTCTCAAGAGTGAAAAATTACTCTTTACTTAGCCATCATAAACTAAGTGCTTTGTCTAATGATTTTAATATCAACATGAGAGAAACTAAACTAAAAAAAATCAAATATCAACTATCCCTTCCCCCAACCAGATTAAGACATTGTCCCAATGTCAAAACATAGATAATAAGAGTGAAGAAGAAATTACCTGAAATGGTTGTTAATGAAAATGAAAAACTTGAAATAACTTAAACTAAAATAAAGAAAATACGGATAGTAAAACTAAAAAACAAGATAAATAGATCCACAAGTCCGATTGCTCTCTTCCACAATGCTTTATCACTTATTAACGATTGACAACCTGTAAAAGAAAAAAAATAAAAATAAAATAACATTAATGTACAGTAGTTGTGATTGTGGCTCACATCTTCCACTGGTTTTACGTCCAGTAACGACTTCAACACCTTTTATGAGTCGGGGATATGTTTCTCATCCAGTTTTCTTACAAACTGTCAAATAGGGTCGTTTAAAGTCAAATTCCCAAGACTGTAACATTCTTGTTCTTTATGAAAAATCATCTATATATCAAGAAGTTCACGTTGCACTAATCCACAAGAATGCGTTTCAAGAGTTAATCGAATATCATTTAAAGAATCCTTACGCAAGCCATTCTTAATAATTTTTTTTTTATCTTCTCGATTATTGGACATCATCACTAAAGAACAACATTTAGTATCACAATTCCATTGACCACATTTATGATAGACGCGTAACCTTTTTGTTCTTCTTTTTTAGGCATAAGCGCTTTTGCCTAAGTCAGGCATGCGGGGCATAAATGCATCTGAAATTTCACTAGCCAAACGGGTCTTAGCTTCAATTAACCACTGAACATTTTCAGGAATACCTTTGTACATCAAAACTCTTAATCTTTCATATCTATCTTGATAAATTATTTTAAGAATGTTTATTGGGAGAGAAGGAAAGTATTTTCGCAAGGCAAAAAGAACAGAATTCATTGGTGAGAAAAAATTGAGAGAGGAGAGAAAGAAATTAGTTATTATGGGAAATTGAGATAACTGACTTGAGAGCCACGGAGTACCGTATTTGCCACTTAACCAGAAAAAAATGTGATAGCCAAAGACTATCGCCTCAATCTGGCCGAACACCCTGCCACAACAATGGCCAGAAGAACTGGCGCTTCCCGGGAACAGGTGGAATCATGCACCTCGGGAGATAGCCGGAGAGCTCCGAGCCTCGGCACGCCAGTAAAACTTGAGGACTCTATTCGCCCCCCCAAGGTTGTGAACAGCGCGCCTTCGGAAAAGTGGCACCAGACATTGCTGCCCGAACATGATATCCCCGAAGGCGGAACCCCCTGGAACTGGGAACCCCCGAACTGAGGGTATGCTTCCCGAAGAGGCTCTGTCCGAACTAGAGGACGACCTCGCCCAGGGACCTCGGGAGTACGGCAGGAGCATTTAAGGAAGCATTTAAGGAAGCCTCTGACACGTCCCACCACAGACGTAAAAAGCCGCCCTGACGCGCAGACGCCATCAGAATCACATCATGGCCCGTCTCAGCACAAGGCTCGAGGCCATCTGGTTACCAACTATCTGTCCCCTACGCCCAGAAGTTCAGGAGCATCCGACCGCACACGTGTCATGATCTGAACGGGCTAGGTATTCCTATATATACAGGAAATAAATACTTGACAGGAGGTTGGTTGGCCGGAGATACAGCTCTCATACTCTGAGAAAATACCAGGCGAGACTTTTCTGCCTTTCTCTTTGAGCTAGTGACTTTCTCCTTTTTTCCGGCCACCACTGACTTGGGCGTCGGAGGCTCCCCCCCCGGAAAAACACTCCGGGGGCCTCCTAACCCTGTTTACCAGTTTTTCAGGTACTCTCCTTGGGGCGATCCACCTTCCAGGCGTCCTTCCTCCTAGAAGTCTCATCAACAGTCATCATGACTCACAACGATGAGGCCCCAGGCCATCATTTGGCGCCGTCTGTGGGAACCCGCTCGCAAATCGCCGTCATTGAGACTCGGCGTTCTAAGGACAAGGGACTCCCAAGGTCCTCGTCTGCGCCTGAGCTACAACCGGCCGCTGAGCAGACATTCCCAGAGACTTCTACGCCCGAGGAAGACCGCCCTCTGGTAATCACCATGAGCTTCTTGAGGGACTTTCAGCGCTCGGTCGTTGCTGAAATGACTCAGCAGATCGACCGAAGATGGCCACAGCAGTCACAGGCCCAGAAACCCTCCTCATCAGCACGCCCTCGGAAGAGAAGCCCCAAGTCTACATACCGCAGTTCAGGAAGTGGAGAGCCTCGCGGAGAATCATCCACAGAAGATATAGCCCTCGGGAAACGGCCTGTGGGACAAACCGGGTCCAAGCGACCGAGAGTCTCACAGCGAAGCAGTTCGTTGCCCGAGGCGAGGTCCCTGACCCCTCCGCCCCGAACCCGCTCCCCGAAGAGGCGCCGTCGATCTCCCTCCCGCGAAAATGGTCCTAGCGCCACTGCGCTTATGGAAAGGATATTGGCACGGCTGGACAGAGTGGAGAAGCAAGTGGCCAGAAAACCCGTTTGGGACAGGCTGTCGGGGGCATTCTGCGAAAATGACTCCCTGTTTATTCGCGCCGTTGTCGAGGCAGCTATGCCAGGTGACTTCAGAGTGCCTAGGCTGGAGATCTATGATGGCCGGACTGATCCACAGGCCCATCTGACGAAGTACAGATGGAGCATGATAATGCACGGAGCTGATGACGCTACCATGTGCAAATGCTTCGAAGTCACCCTCACGGGCCCAGCAACAGCATGGTACAATTCCTTGCCCCCAGGGACTATCACTGAGTTCCAGGAGTTGTCCACAGCCTTCACCCAGCAGTTCATTGGGAGCAGGCCGACGGCCAAAATGCCTGTGCAGATGTTCGACATAGAGCAGAGAAACGGAGAGACAATCCGAGACTATGTCGAACGATTCAACAGGGAAGCACTCAGCGTCCCGGACTTCCGGCCCGAAATCCGCATCCTCGCTATGACACGGGGCCTTCGGCGTGACTCACAGCTGTTCTACGAGTTCTCAAAGGACCCCCCGGAGACCCTCGGAGAATTTTACCAAAGGGCAGAGCAGCACATGACGGCCGAGGAATTGAGGATGGCGGGGCCGAAGTCTGATCATCACCGCGCCGAAGGGTCCAGTCAGCAAGCTCGGCATCTTTCTGAACACACAGGCCGACCACGACGAATGCGAGGAAGGAAACCTCAAAGTTTCACGCCCTTGAGCACGACACGGACCAACATTCTCATGGCGCTGGAAAGGCAAGGGACGCAGATTCGGCGGCCAAAGGCCATGGCCGCCGATAATAAGAAGAATGCCAAGAAGTTCTGCCAGTTTCATCGCGACCACGGTCATGACACTGAAGACTGCTTCCAGCTGAAGAAGTACATAGAGTCGCTGATCAAACAGGGCCAACTTCGCAAATACCTGCGGATGCCTTCCCCAAAAGGCAGAAAAGAGGAGGAAGAGAGGGCCGAAGACGAGGACTATGACTCCGACAGGCGGAGAAATAGAAGTCCAAAAAGGCGCCTTCCACCTCCAGCAGGGGTCATCCAAACCATCACCACGGGGCTCCCATCCTCGGAAAGAAAGCGGAAGGCCAGAGAAATTGCAGTTATGGAGTATCAAAGTCCATCAAAGAAACTGGCTCGAAAAGATGGCTCCATCGTCGTCTTCCCCCATGACGACCCGCTGCTGATAATGGCGAGAATAGGGAACTGGGACGTCAAGAGAGTGTTGCTTGATGATGGCTCAAATGCTGACGTCCTATTCTCGCACTTACTGCCGAGCTTGGGCATCTCCAGCAGCGAGCTTAAACCTGTCACCACGCCCACCTTCGGCGTTGGGCCATCCGAACTACCCGTCCTCGGATGGATCGACCTCCCCTTGATGATGAAAGGCACTTCGGTAGACAGAGCAGCTGAGTTGTACGCGTCCACAATGGCAAGATTCATCGTCATGGACGTCCCGTCTTCGTACAACGCCATCCTTGGAAGGCAGACTCAGGGGAACCTGCACATTCACCCCGATGTGAAGTACTTGACTGTCACATTCGCCACCAAGGATGGAGATGCAGAGGTCTTCATCGACCAAGCCGAGGTAAGAAAGGTGTTTGTAAAAGCACGAAAGGCTCCGGCAAACAACTCTACACAAACGGTGGAGGCGAAGGCGCAGGAGAAAGGCAAAGAAGGAGATCCCGCAGAAGCAGAAATGGAAGCAGTAGATCTTGTCCCAGGACAATCTACCCGAATATGGAAGAGCTTGGCCAAAGGTGACAAGGAAAATCTTGTATCCTTTCTGCTGAAAAATAAAGATCTGTTTGCCTACTCGCCGAAAGACATGCCAGGAGTGAACCCTGGAATAATACAGCACAGCCTCAAAGTAAGCCCGGAAGCAAAACCTATCAGGCAAAAGAAGCGAAGCATCTCAGCCCACAAAAGCAACTTCGTGAAAACCGAAGTCCAGCGCCTATTGGATGCTGAAGTTATCAGGGAGGTAAAATACCCCGAATGGTTAAGCAACGTGGTCATCGCCACAAAAGAAGGTAGCAGCAAACTCCGGATGTGCATTGATTTCAGAAACTTGAATGATGCTTGCCCGAAAGACTCATATCCCCTCCCGCCAATAGATCAACTGGTAGATTCAACGGCCGAATACGGGCTCCTGAGCTTCCTAGATGCCTTCAGCGGCTACCATCAGATAAGGATGGACCCCGAAGATGAAGAGAAAACTGCCTTCATCACCGAGGGAGGAACGTACTGCTATGTCAGAATGCCCTTCGGGCTCAAAAATGCAGGAGCCACCTACCAGAGACTGATGAACAAGGTCTTCAAGGACCAAATGGGGAGAAACATAGAGGTATATGTTGATGATATGATAGTCAAAAGCAAGCTGCCCGGCTACCACGTTGCAGATTTGGAGGAAACCTTCCAAAAGCTCAAAGCCTTCGGGATTCGCCTTGATCCCGAGAAGTGTATCTTCAGCGTGACCTCGGGAAAATTTCTTGGGTACATGGTATCCGAAAGAGGCATCGACGCCAATCCTGAGAAGATTAAGGCTCTGCTTGAGTTCCGAACTCCTGCCACAGTCAAAGACGTGCAGAGACTAACCGGAAGAATAACCTCTCTGAGCAGGTTTATTTCCAGGTACGGAGATAGGTGTAGACCTTTCTTCAAAGTCCTCACAAAGGCAGCAAAGATGGAAGGCGACCTCGGAAGAAACAATCATCCTTGGGATGAAGATTGCCAAAAGGCCTGGGAAGAACTCAAAGTCTACCTGGCCAGCCTGCCGACTCTGCGACAACCTCGGGAGGGAGAACCCCTCGTACTATACCTCGCCGTCACAGAAAAGGCCGTGAGCTCGGTCCTGGAGAAAGAAGAAGGGCCGAAACAATGGCCGGTCTATTACGTCAGCAAGTCCCTGCATGGCGCCGAAGTCAGGTACCCTTTGCTTCAAAAAGCTATATACGCCTTGGTGCTTGCAGGAAGAAGACTGCGACCATATTTCCAGGCTCACCCCATCATCGTCCAAAGTAGTCTACCACTACGGGATGTTATGAAGATAGTTGATCATTCGGGAAGGCTCTCCAAGTGGTGCATAGAGCTTGGCGAACACGAAATCACGTATGAGCCTCGGAAGGCCATAAAAGCCCAAGCATTGGCAGATTTTATCGCCGAAGTACCCACCACTGAGGAGAACCACTCAGATCCGAAAGAAGGTGAGCCAGAATGGACCTTGCATGTTGACGGAGCCTCGGGGTCCGAACACCAGGGAGCTGGAATAGTTATCAGAGGACCCGAAGGCCTAGAGGTGATGAAGGCTATCAAGTTCAGCTTCAACGTCATCAATAATGTGGCTGAGTATGAAGCCCTTATAGCGGGATTACGCTTGGCCAGAAAGATTGGCGTGAGAAACTTAAGGGCTCACAGTGATTCCCAGCTGGTAGTTCGGCAGACGGCAGGAGATTATGGGGCGAAGGACCCAATCTTGGCAAAATACCACGAGCTGGTAACAAAACTCATCCAAGAGTTTGACGCCGTGCGGATCGAAAATGTACCCCGGCGGAATAACACTGAGGCAGATTGCTTAGCGAAGTCCAAAACATACACCGAGGTGCTAGACCATCCAAGCATCTCCGTGCTAAGCGTAACGACCTCGGGAACAGGGTGGAAGGACCCCATAAAGAGATACCTCGCAGAGAATGAGCTTCCCGAAGACGCCGGCAATGCTGCAAGACTGCGAAGACGCGCCGGAAGATTCTTCCTGATTGGTGAAGAGTTATATCGGCAAGGATATGCAAATCCGCTGCAGAGATGTGTGGGCGAAGAGGATACTGAGATGATCCTCGAAGAAGTTCATGAAGGCATGTGCGGCTCGCACATTGGAACTGATGCCCTTGCAGCAGTGATACTCCGCCAAGGATACTTCTGGCCTACCCTGAGAAAGGACGCAAGGCAATTCGTCCAGAAGTGCGATAGTTGCCAGAGACATGCAAAAATCCAGAGGATACCCTCGGAAATGGTAACGTCGGCAGACTATCCTTGGCCCTTCGCAGTCTGGGGTATAGACCTTATTGGGCCACTCCCCACAGCGCCCGGAGGCGTGAAATTCTGCGTGGTAGCAGTGGACTATTTCTCAAAGTGGGTAGAGGCAGAACCACTAGCAACTATCTCGGCAAAAGAAGTGCAGAAGTTCGTATGGAAGAACATCGTATGCAGATTTGGCATACCGAGGGTACTAGTAGCTGATAATGGATCCCAGTTCATAGACAAAGGATTTCAGGAATTCATCAGCGACCTCGGAATAAAGATGCACTTCGCCCCAGTAGCTCACCCCCAAAGCAATGGGCAGGTGGAAGTATCAAACAGGACCATAAAAGATGGCATGAAAAAGAGACTTGGGGAAGCCAAGGGGAAATGGCCAGGAGAACTCCAAAGTGTATTGTGGAGCTACCGAACGACGCCACGAAGAGCCACAAGGGAAACTCCCTTCTCACTCGTCTTCGGAACAGAGGCCATTATCCCAATAGAGATAGTTCAGCCTTCAATACGGGTGCAAGTATTTGATGAAGGCGGAAACGACCTCGGTCTGAGAACTAAGCTCGACCTTGTGGCCGAACACAGAGAAATAGCCGAGCTGAGAAGAAAAGCTTTCCAGCAAAGAGTGGCCGCGGCTATCAACTTAAAAGCCAGGCCAAAAGAAATCAAAAAAGGAGACCTCGTTCTCCGAAAGGCCGACTTTGCACCCCGAAGGCCATCTCACGGAGTACTTCGCGCAAATTGGGAAGGACCTTATCTGGTTCTCGCCGAAGTACGAAAAGGCGTGTACAAGCTTGGCGACGCCGAAGGCGTAGAATTAAAAAACACTTGGCATTCAGACGCCTTGAAAAAATTCTACGCCTAAGGTTGAGCGGAGGAGATATATTGTACAAGAAATATTCTAAGTACAGAATGGTCTGGAGAAGAATGGTCTTGAGAAAAATTCTTAAGTATACCAAATTGTCCAAGACAGAATTCCGCGAAGGTGCTCGCCACGAAAAAAGCAGATGTGACTTCCCGAAGTCCCTTGAGCGAACATGCTCGGGAAAAAGGGAAAGTAAGAATCTCGCAAAAGTACACGCCAAAACAAAAGCAGAGGTAATTTCCGAACACCCTTGAGCGAACGTGCTCGGGAAAAAGGGAAATGAGCAATCTCGTGAAAATTTTCCTAAGTCCCTTGAGCAAATATGCTCGGGACAATAGGAAGACAGAAAAATTTGGCTGAAGGTTTTCCGAAGTCCCTTGAGCGAACATGTTCGGGATAAAAGGAAACAAAAAGCCTGCAAAAGACTTAGCCAAATTTTTACAAACTTTCCAGAAAGTCTCTTGAGCGAGCACACTCGGGACAAAGGAAGGTAAAAAGTTTCTTTGGTTGCAGGTTTTCCGAAAGTCTCTTGAACAAACGTGTTCAGGACATTGGAAATGAAGAAACTTGCAAGAAAGGACTTAGCCAAAAGATTGTTCATTTAGAGCAAACGCTGCCTTACAAAAGAAGTGCCCAAAGAAGGAGCACAAAGGAGAAAAATAAGAGGAGCCCTAAAACAAACTAGGGAGAGCCGGGCGGACGAAGACCAGGAAGCTTCAGATGCTCGACCTTGGACCACTGCCACCGAGGTCCCTCAGGAATATTTAGGCCCTCCAGAAAAAGAGAGGTCCAAATCTGGGAACCTCTGCAGGACTTGGTGCCGAGCAAGGCAGAAGCCGTCCTGAAAGGCGACCTTGGCCATTTGATCAGAAGTATGTTTTTGAATGCCAAGGTCGTTGAGCTCGTCCCTCAGCTCAGCAATCTCCTCCTCCAGCTCGCTTATCCCCAGCGTCCCTCCGGACTCTTTCTTCAGAGCCTCGACCTCGGCTCGGAGAGCATTGTTCTCATCCGTCAACCTCGCCGCAAGACTGTCAGAAACAGCCTTGTCCTTGACAAGATCACCGTTGGCGGCGAGCAGCCCCTTTACTTGGTCGCCGAGGTTGGCAATCTCCCGGGATGAGTCTTTTTCAAGTTCTTCTCTCTTCTTCGAGAACTCCTCCCGAACGGCGGCGATTTGCTGAGAACAATCCGCTGCCAGCTGCTGGTTGCTGGCGACCACCTTCGCAAGCGAAGCCTTCGCTTCACTGAGTTCCCGCGAAGTCACATCCTTGGAGGCAGCCTCTCTGGCTACCCGAACTCGGAGGTAACCAGCGTACTCCAGCAGCTACGGCAAGGCAAAAGTCCAGGTTAGTACAAATCTAAACACTTAGAAAATTGAGGAAAAAGAGTGTAAAGACTATACCTGAGCAGCATGCTCGGTGACTTTTGCGGCGAGGGTATTATCCCTCGGGTGAGCCGCCGCAATGGCCCGGAAGGAGGCGTCAGTGGTCATCCCTTTCCAAATCTCCTTTGTCATTTTTGGACAATCGTCGGAGAACAAATTCATATCCTCCGTGATTGTCCAAAATGGCTCTAAGGGGATCTTCCCCTCAGGGATTTTGGCATCGCGGAGGGCCCATTTCCTCTCATGAATGGCCCTCCAGCCAGCAATAAGAGGCTCCTCTGAAAGTAAGAAGGAAGTTAGGAGTAGAAGAAAAATTCGCGAAAAGCAAAGGAGCTGAACTTCGCCTGAAGGCATACCTGGAGGAACCTCGGAGATAGTGTCCTGGGGATCCTCAGGCCCCTCGGTAGAAAGACCCTTACCCTTCTGCCGGTACCACTCCTCGGCAGTAGGTACTTCTACCACTACAGTGTTTCTGGGGGCCTCGAGGTCGGGAGGAGGCACCTCGGCGGAAGTAGCGGGGACCTCGGCCAGTGGAATTTCAACAAGACCAGCCTCTTCTTCCGAAAGCTCTGGCTGAGGAGGCTGGACAGCCTTCTTAGCTCGCTTCGCCGAGGGCCCCGCCCCTGTCGACTTCCTTCTTCGGGAAGCCGCCTTCTTTGTCTGCTCCCCCTTCTCCACTTGGCCAGAAAAGAGGGTCTTGTAATAGGCGGCAGCCCCATCGCCCATCTCTGAAAAAGAGAAGAAATATCAGCATAAGTCCGAGGAAAAAATATAAAGGGGTGGAAGATTACTCACTTTCGGCAAAAGATTCGAAAGAAGTCTCCCCCTTAAGGAGCTTGACCAGCCAGGAGTCCTTCCCGGCGATGGCGGGAGCGGGCATATTGAGGTCAGTCTCGTGCTCCTTAACCACTTTCAGCTCCCGAAGGACTTCTTCGGTCATCAACCTCCAGTTGATAGGAAAGGGGTAAAGAGCACGAGGAGAGACCTCGGGAACCCAGTCAGCGACTGCCCAAATGCGGGCGTCGAAATCCGCGAACACGGAAGCCAACGGTGGGGTCAGCAGCATCCTCGGATCAACGACGTCTGCATTCAGCACTCCCTGAGCCCATCTGGTCGGGACATCAGACCAGTGTGGCAACGTCGGGTTTTCGGGAGTCGCCACCAATCAGTTTTCTTAGGTCGATTGGTCACCTTAAAATTGGTCTGCGAGAGTTCGGGGATCGGGAGTACGGTTACGTTAAAACAACTTTGTTAAAACGCCCAAAAATTGGCACCTTAGTTGATTTTAATTTTGTTTTGTTTTGCTTTTAAATAATTCTCAGTTAATTTTCAAAATTAGAAATTTTAACTGGATTAGTCGAAATGTGGATTTTTAAATTAATTAATTTGTATGAAATTTTATACTTCCGAACCATGGACTCTGCCGAGTCATTTGGACACGGAAGATTTTTGATTCCGAACCATGGACTCTGCCGAGTCATTTGGACACGGAATTTGGTGAACTTTTAAATAATTTAATCCATATTGTAAATATGGATTTTTATCTTTTTTTTATTTAATTTATTTAATTAAAAGGGTGATATTTTTTTTAAACCGCAGATCCTGACGGATCATCCGGATATGTAAGTTGATTTAATTTATAGTTAATTATTTAATTCTTATTTTTATGGAATTAATTATTAGTTTAATTACTAATTCGTAATTCTTTTTGTTATAGAATTTTTAGATTCATTAATAATCTAAAAATTTTTATTTTCTATATTTTTCTTTCTTTTCTTTCTTTTCCTTCTTATCTTTCTTATCTTATCTTATCTTTCTTATCTTTATTATCTTTTTCTTATCTTTCTTATCTTTTTCTTATCTTGTTTTAATTTTCTTTTTGTTTTCTTGTTTAATGAAAAATATTTATTATTTTAGTGGATTTAAAAGTTATATTTTAAATAAATCAGTAAAATATAAAGTCTTAATTTTCATGTATTTTTTTAAACAGGTTTTATTTTTATTTTTTTATTATTTTTACTGGATAAAAATAACTATTAAAATTAATTTTAACTTTTTGCTATCTTTAAAGAATTAAAAACATGTATGTAAAAATAAAAATAATTGGCTTTTTTTAAAAATAATTTTTATTAGCCTTAATAATTAATTACAAAATAATCTTCTTTTAATTTTCATTTTATTTATTAATTAGTAAAGGGTAAAGGTGAATTAAATAAAAAATTATATAAAGAAAAAAAATTAATAATAATAAAGTGGGGCTTTTTGGCCATCCACTTTAAAAATAATAATAAATGTTAGCAAAGTTAATTAAATTAATTGTTAAACAACAATAATAAAAAGTTAGTCAAGTTAATTAAATTAATTAATTAACCACAATAATAAAAGTTAGCCAAGTTAATTAAATTAATTAATTAACAACAGTAAAAAGTTAGCCAAGTTAATTAAATTAATTAATTAACAACAATAATAAAAAGTTAGCCAAATTAATTAAATTAATTAACAACAATAAATAAAAAGTTAGCCAAATTAATTAAATTAATTAATTAACAACAATAATAAAAAGCTAGCCAAGTTAATTAAATTAATTAATTAACAACAATAATAAAAGTTAGCCAAGTTAATTAAATTAATTAATTAACAACAATAATAAAAGTTAATTAATTGTTAACAACAATTATAAAAGTTAGTAATAATGCAAAAATTAAAAGGTTAGTAACAATAATAGTATTAAAAGTTAGTTGTTAGTAAGTTAATAACAACAATAAAAAAAGGGGTTAGTAATAAACAAATAATAAACAAACAAGTAAAAATTAAAAGGGTTAGTAATTAATTCTGCAAGAATAAAATACAAAGTTAGTGACCAAAGTGAAAGAAATTGAAAAGATGAAGGATTAAATGAGAGTTGTACCCTTGATTTTAAATTCTGAATTCTGAGAAATGGAAACAGAGGGCGCGCGAGGGGGGGAGAAGATGGCTTAATCGTCAAAATGAAAAGTTTTGAGATTTTCTGAGGAAAGGAAGGAGAGCTAGGGACTAAGGCTGTAATTTTTTCTATTTTAAAAACGGAGCTCTAAGCTTTTCTTTCTATTTTTATCTGTGTTCAGCACAAAATTTGGGGGGCTATTTATAGAGGAAGTTTAGCTGAACTGTTGATGGATAAATTAATAAAAAATTTCAAACTTATCTTTTAAATTGGTAAAATGACAATTTTAGTCCTTTACGTCTCTCAGCCTCTGGATAAGTTCCTGAAGCTTCTGATTTTGACAATTTTGTCGTTTTCTGTCAATTGGAGCCAAAAACGTCGGCAGGCTCAAAATTTTATGTGACAAACTACCAAATGCTCCTGGAACTTTTAGAATTTGTCAATTTTTTCCGAACCTTCTCAATTTTGTCATTTTTACCTCAAACTTTTAATTTTTTGTCATTTTTTTCATGAAATTTTATTTTATTTCAAACATACACATATTCACACATATATCATTTTAAATCAAATTTTCACAAAAAAAATATATATATATATATATATATATATATTTTTTAAACTAATTAAATTTTTTTTAATAATAATAGTAATATATATTTTTTTTAAATTAATTTTTTTTAATAAAATTTTTTTCAAAATTTTAAAACACCCGGACGAAATTGGGTGTCAACAGCTGCCCCCCTTTGCATGCTTCATGGGACATGATGTATGCAAAGTCGTTACCAAATTTCGTCCGGCTTAGGTAGGCATTGAGAATGTTCTCGCCGCCCAAACAGTAAGGTTTAAGGAAAGGTCCTTAAAACCTCTAACGATAGGAAAGCTCCTATTGTTGTAAGATGGACTGATTGATTGATTATTTGTTTGAGGTTAAGGAAAGGTCCTTAGAACCTCTAACGATAGGAAAGCTCCTATCGTTGTAAGATGGACTGATGGATTGATTGTTTGTTTTAGGTTAAGGAAATGTCCTTAGAACCTCTAACGATAGGAAAGCTCCTATCGTTGTAAGATGGACTGATTGATTGATTATTTGTTTTCGAGGCAAAGGTTCCATCCTTAAAACCTCGGATTGATTGATTGATCTCGAGGCAAAGGTTCCATCCTTAAAACCCCGGATTGATTGATTGATGTCGAGGCAAAGGTTCCATCCTTAAAACCTCGAATTGATTGATTGTTTTCGAGGCAAAGGTTCCATCCTTAAAACCTTGATGATGAAAATTGATTATTTTCGAGGCAAAGGTTCCATCCTTAAAACCCCGATGATGAAAATTGATTGTTTTCGAGGCAAAGGTTCCATCCTTAAAACCCCGAATTGATGAAAATTGATTGTTTTCGAGGCAAAGGTTCCATCCTTAAAACCCCGATGATGAAAATTGATTCTTTTCAAGGCAAAGGTTCCATCCTTAAAACCCCGATGATGAAAATTGATTATTTTCGAGGCAAAGGTTCCATCCTTACAACCCTGATGAAAATTGATTGTTTTCGAGTCAAAGGTTCCATCCTTAAAACCCCGATGATGAAAATTGATTATTTTCGAGGCAAAGGTTCCATCCTTAAAACCACGATGATGAAAATTGATTGTTTTCGAGGCAAAGGTTCCATCCTTAAAACCCCGAATTGATGAAAATTGATTGTTTTCGAGGCAAAGGTTCCATCCTTAAAACCCCGATGATGAAAATTGATTCTTTTCAAGGCAAAGGTTCCATCCTTAAAACCCCGATGATGAAAATTGATTATTTTCGAGGCAAAGGTTCCATCCTTACAACCCCGATGAAAATTGATTGTTTTCGAGTCAAAGGTTCCATCCTTAAAACCCCGATGATGAAAATTGATTATTTTCGAGGCAAAGGTTCCATCCTTAAAACCCCGATGATGAAAATTGATTGTTTTCGAGGCAAAGGTTCCATCCTTAAAACCCCGATGATGAAAATTGATTATTTTCGAGGCAAAGGTTCCATCCTTAAAACCCCGATGATGAAAATTGATTCTTTTCAAGGCAAAGGTTCCATCCTTAAAACCCTGATGATGAAAATTGATTATTTTCGAGGCAAAGGTTCCATCCTTACAACCCCGATGATGAAAATTGATTGTTTTCGAGGCAAAGGTTCCATCCTTAAAACCCCGAATTGATGAAAATTGATTGTTTTCGAAGCAAAGGTTCCATCCTTAAAACCCCGATGATGAAAATTGATTCTTTTCAAGGCAAAGGTTCCATCCTTAAAACCCTGATGATGAAAATTGATTATTTTCGAGGCAAAGGTTCCATCCTTACAACCCTGATGAAAATTGATTGTTTTCGAGGCAAAGGTTCCATCCTTAAAACCCCGATGATGAAAATTGATTGTTTTCGAGGCAAAGGTTCCATCCTTAAAACCCCGATGATGAAAATTGATTATTTTCGAGGCAAAGGTTCCATCCTTAAAACCCCGATGATGAAAATTGATTATTTTCGAGGCAAAGGTTCCATCCTTAAAACCCCGATGATGAAAATTGATTTTGAGGCTAAGGAGCTTTCCTTAGGACCTCGAGCGAAATTTATATAAAAGCAATTGAAATTGGAATAATTTTCTTCGAAAGTGTGAATTTTCATAATTGGCGAGCGCAAAGAATTAGGCTTCGCTAAAACGAGTGAATCTTGATGATGACAATAACACTGACAAATTATGTAAATGGAGTGGATGTTTGGAATCAATATTCAAGGTTCATCTAATATTTTCTTCAGTAAATATAGATTCCCTTGTGAGATATGTCATCCGAATAAGGTTAAAGCTTAACTACCCCAAAATGTTATGCCTAGTAGACCTAATAGGATGCGTCTCAAGAGTAATAAAAATTACTCTTTACTCAGCCATTCCAACCTAAAGGCATTGTCGCATGGTTTTAATATCAGCATGGACGAAACTATCTTATAAAAAGAAATTTCCTGAAAAGAAAAACTGAAACGCGAAAGAAAATGCTGATAATAAAACTAAAGGACAAGAAAAACGGATCAGATCGCTTCTTTCTTCCACAATACTTCAACAGGGTGAGTAGAGGACCATTATGGGAGTGAACTGGTCGGGAAAGATTGTCGTGTCCAGTCTATCTGAATCATTGCTGGATCTGGTTCAGGAACAAAAGCTTGTATTTTATCTAGCAATTCTTCAGCAGTTGTTGCGGATATTATGATTCGCCGTGCCATTCTTGATATGAAATTCTTCTGCATAGCATAATCCATAAAAGCTATCAGACCTGTAAAGAAATTGTTAACATTCAAAAGCCCAATGGGTTTTTTATGCAAATTAAGTTGGGCCATGGAAGCAATTTGAAAGACTTCTCCCAATGTGCCAAAACCACCTGGTAGAGCGATAAAAGCATCAGCATTTAAAAGCATTTGTAACACACGCTCTTGCAAATTTTTAACCACTAATTCTTCTCCAATCGTGCCCCCAGAAATAAATTTCAGAGGTCCAGGGATAATACCCAGAACTTGACTTCCTCCTAGAGATGCTGCTGATGCTACACCTCCCATTAATCCGACACTACCTCCTCCATAAACTAAATGTATTTTTCGCTCAGCTAATACTCTTCCCAAATGGTTGGCTGCTTTTAAATACTCTTCATCTTTTCCAGGAAAAGCCCCAGAAAATACACAAATAGTTCGGGATTTACGAGTTGAGGTTTTCTCCATTCCTATCCTTACCCTTGTGAGAAAAGAGGATATATTTATAGAGATGAAGAGATAAGGCAATAATTTTATTTTTCAAGAATGGATACATTATTGCCAGCTATTCATAGTAGTCACGAGTATGACTCTGGTCAGGTATGGGTACACTATCGTTAAAAGAGGAGGAAATTTTCAAAAGCAACTAAAATATACAGTAGTCGCGATTGTAGCTTATGTCAGGAGTAGGTACGTGATTGCCGGAAGTGAAGGAAAATTTCAAAAGTGGCAGCTATATACAGTAGTCCGTGTCAGGAGTGGGTACATTATTGGGAGGATAATTTCAAAAGCGACAGCTAGCACGTACAGTAATCGTAACTATGGCTCATGTCAGGAGTGGATACATTATCGCTGAAAGGGGAGGAAAATTTCAAAAGCGACAGCTAGTACGTACAGTAATCGTGACTTTGGTTCACGTCAGGAGTAGATACATTATTACCAAAAGGGGAGGAAAATTTCAAAAGCGACAGCTAGCACGTACAGTAATCGTGACTTTGATCCTCGTCTTCCACTGGCTTTGCGTCCAGTAATGGCTTCAATGCTTTCTATGAATCGGTGATTTGCATCTCATCTAGCTTTCTCACAAACTGGCAAACAGGGTCGTTTAGGGTCAGATTCCCAAGACTGTAACGATCTCGTTCTTTTTGGAAAATTATCCATAATCCAACAACCTCAAATTGCACTATTCCGCAAGAATGCGCTTCAAGAACCTCTCGAATATCTTCTAGAGATTCCTTACGCAAGCCATTCTTAATGAATCTTATTCTATCATTACGATTTCTGGTGATCACTCCTGGAGAACGACATTTATTGCCGCAAATCCACCATCCACAATTATGACAAACGCCTAGCCTCTTTGCTCTTCTTTTTTTGGCATAAGCGCTTTTACCAAAGCCGGGCATACGGGGAAAGAACGCTTCGGGAACTTCACCAGCTGAACGAACCTTAGCTTCAATTAGCCACCGCACATTATCAGGAATGCCTTTGTGCATAAATACTCTGAATCGTTCACATCTAGCTTGATAAATCTTTTTAAGAACATTTATTGGGAAGGAAGGAAAATACTTTCGTAGGGCGGAAAGAGAAGACTCCATTGATGAAGGAGGCAAAGAAAGAAATTAGTGATTGTAGGAAACGAAAATAACTAACACATATTTATAGTGATGAAAGGGATAATGTGTTAATTACACTTACAGAAGCAAGTACATTATTGTCAAAAGAAAAGACAAATGACAGCTTATATGTACAGCAATCATGACTGTGGCTCTCATCTTCCACTGATTTATATCTAGTAATGGCTTCAATGCCTTCTATGAGTCGAGGGCTTGCTTCCCATCCAGTTTTCTTACAAGCTGGCAGACAGGGTCGTTTACAGTCACATTCCCAAGACTGTAACGGTCTCGTTCTTTATGGTAAGTCCTCCACAATTTGACAATTTGACCTTGCACTTTTCCACAAGAATGCGTTTCAAGAGTCTCTCGGATATCTTCCAGAGATTCCTTACGCAAGCCATTCTTAATGAATTTTCTTTTATCTTCACGATTTGTGGAGATGTATCCTAAAGAGCGACATTTAGTATTACAATTCCATCGCCCACATTTATAACACACGCCTAGTCTCTTTGCTCTTCGCCTTTTGGCATAACGGCTTTTACCTAAACCGGGCATGTGGGGCATAAATGCATCTGGAACTTCACCCGCCAAACGGACCTTAGCTTCAATTATCCACTGCACATTATCGGGAATGCCTTTGCGTGTAAAAACTCTGATTCTTTCACATCTAGCAAGGTAGATCTTTTTAAGGACTTTTATTGGAATGGAAGGAAAGTATTTTCGCAGTGCAGAAAGAGTAGAATCCATTGATGAGAGAAGAATTTGAGAGAAGAGGGAAATGAATCAGTTATTGTAGGAGACTGGAATAACCGAATTTAGAAGTCACGGGGTATCTTATCCGCTGCTTAATCAGAAGGAAGAACACGCATTTATAATGATAAAAAGGGATAACGTGTCGATTACACTTAGGGGAGCATGTACATCTGTCAAAAGAAAATGCAAACTTTTCCAAATATAACAAACTGTATGTACAGTAATTGTGACTGTGGCTCACATCTTCCACTGGTTTTACGTCCAGTAACGGCATTAACGGCTTCTATGAGTCGAAGATTTGCTTCCCATCCAGTTTTCTTACAAGCTGGCAAATAGGGTCATTTAACGTCAGATTCCCGGGACTGTATCGTTCTCGTTCTTCATGAAAAATGCTCCATAAATCGAGAAGTTCACGTTGCACGGATCCACAAGAATGCGTCTCAAGAGTCAATTGGATATCATCCAATGAGTCCTTACTCAGGCCATTCTTAATGAATCGTATTTTATCTTCTCGATTATCAGAGATCATCCCTAAAGAACGACATTTAGTATTACAGGTCCAGCGTCCGCATTTATGACAGACGCCTAGTCTCCTCGCTCTTCGCTTTTTGGCATAAGAGCTTTTGCCTACACCAGGCATGTGAGACACAAATGCCTCTGGGATTTCACCTGCCAGACGAACCTTAGCTTCAATTAACCACCGTACATCTTCAGGGATTCCTTTATGCATCAGAGCTCTTAATCGTTCACAGCGAACTTGGTAGATCTTTTTGAGGATGTTCATTGGGAGAGAAGGAAAATATTTTCGTAAGACAGAAAGAGTAGGATCCATTTTCTAGAGGGAAGTAAAAGAAATAAGAGAGGAAAAAATCAGTTATTATGGGCAACTGAGAGAACCGACTTGAGAGTCACAGAGTACCGTATTCACCGCTTAACCGGAAAAGTGGATCCTACTTCATTTTGATGTGATAGATATTTTTTATATTCCATCGAGCTGACGTCGATCCAGTCCTCGATTATTGAATCCATTGTCCGCTTTTGACAAATTTTCAACGACAATATTTTTTGATGTCTGTCTTATCTTTAACTATCTCTTATCTTGGATGCTGCTAAGCTGGCATCAATCCTGTCCTTCCAGGTGTAGCCTCGATTATTGAATCAATTGCCAGGCTTTTGACAATATTCTCTACTTTATATTTTTTTTATATCTGCCTTATCCTTGGCTATAGCTATCTCTTATCTTGGATACTACTAGCTGGCGTCAATCCGATCCTTCCAGGTGTAGCCTCGATTATTGAATCAATTGCCAGGCTTTTGAAAATATTGTCTATTTTATATTTTTTTTTATATCTGCCTTATCCTTGGCTATAGCTATCTCTTATCTTGGATACTACTAGCTGGCGTCAATCCGATCCTTCCAGGTGTAGCCTCGATTATTGAATCGGTAGCCAAGCTTTTGACAATATTGTCTACTTTATTCTTGAATTCCTGATGCGGGTTGGTCCCGCATATTAGCTGTGTATCCAGTGATAGATTGGTAAGAGCTGATGACATTGAGATCTCAGCTTATATTGCTGTAACTGTGATGTGAATGTGATTCCTGTTTGGTCCTTGTTATGTAAAGGCTATGTATGCATGATATGAAATGCATGAATGCAGAGCATGTGTAACTAATGGCTTTTTTTTTTTGTATGGATCTAGTTCTTTATGTCTTTGTTTTACTGGATCCTCTTTGTAATGGCCTTCTTGGACTATCATTGAATCTCTTTATGCTTCCCAGCTCTTGTCCATTGCCTCAAAAGCCCAACTCTTTTCAAAATCCCACTTTCTTTTACTTGTTCTTGAATTTTGGCCTCAATTTCTTTAAAGTTGGCCCGCCTCATAATTTATATCTCTTTCGGGTACTCATCCATTGTCATGGATTTGATACCATCAAAGGCTTTACTTTCAATGTCTGCTTTGCCCCTTTTCTTGTGACCGTGCCGACACTTACTTATTCCCATGTTATAATCTGAATGATTGCTCTTCCTTGAACTCATGTTTTGATCCATAAGACTTGCCCCCTTGTCTATTGAACTTCTTTGTTGGCAGTATTCCTCTTACGCTTCGTAGAGACTATTTTGCCCCCTGAATATGGTATTTATGTGGATAAAAGGTATCACCTCGCCTTTAACAGAAGGTCGAGCATTTCTAGACCTTTGTGATGGCACTTGATCGTAAATTTCTCTTACAAGAACCACATCTTATTAAAGAAAGACTCAAGCTATCTCCTCACTTTTAAGTCTACATACATTAATGAATAATGGTTTGGCCTTAAAGAAAAACTTTCATCAATTTGCAAAGCTTGACAAAGTAATTTACGGTCTTTATTTTTAATTAAAATATCCTGCCACTCTTCCCTTTCCAACTCGAAGACATAAACTGTGCAAGGCAATAAGGTAGAAACATGATTCACAATAATAGCCTTTTAACTGAATGAGGATGATATCGAGAGGTAAATGTTAGGTGTGAGGAAAGTTAAGTTTGAATGTTTTTTTTTTTTTGTGGCAGTCTTTTAGCTGAATGAGAATAATATTAAGAGGTAAATATTAGGTCTGAGTAAAGTTAAGTTTGAGTGGTGTGAAAGAAGGGTATTTTAATACTACTCGTGAGCAGTATTAAATAAGGTAGAAACATGATTCACAATGATAGTCTTTTAACTGAATGAGGATGTTAGGTCTAAGGAAAGTTAAATTTAAGTGGTGTGAAAGAATGGTCTTTTAATACTACTCGTGAGCAGTATTAAATAAGGTAGAAACAAGTTTCACAATGATAGGCTTTTAGCTGAATGAGGATGATAAGTCTGAGGAAAGTTAAGTTTAAGTGGTTTGAAAGAAGGGTCTTTTAATACTACTCGTGAGCAAATTTGATTATGATGAAAAACTCAATAGTGATGACCTCAAACTTGCCACTCTTTCCAGAAAGTTAAACCTCATCTGTTGCCCCCCAACTATCGTGGTCTTTATGTATGCTTGGCTTGAAAGTTGCTTTTGTGTTCTAAACCGCCTTTGCAGGTTTTCAGTCTAGAATCCATAGCTCACTTTTTTTCTTTCTTTTTTTTTTTAGTTTGAGCCCTTTTTCCTTTTTTTTTTTTGTTTTTTTTTTGTGTGAGCTATGGTGATAACATACTTGATAACTCTCTTGAAGTGAGATGACTCAAGTGGCCTTGCTTGCTCGTGCTTGTTCTCAGTTCTTTTTGGTTTTGAATTTTCCCTTGTTGGCTTTTTGGTGGAAGGGATGAACTTTTTCCTTTTCGGAGTTTTTGTTACAAAGAACCGAGATCATAGCCTTCTTGAAATGAGATGATTCAAGTGGCCTTACTTGCTTGTGTTTGCTCTCAGTCTCTCTTTTTTTGGATTTTCCCTTGTTGTCATTTGATAGAAGGGATGAACTTTTTTTTTTTTTTTGTTTTTTTGAGAATTTGTGTTGCGTAAGACTGAGAACTTTTTCTTGTGTTGAGCATTTGTGAGAATTGGGAGGCCACTGAAGTCATTTAATATGAGAGCTAACTTCTTTGGAAGCTAACCCCGGACTTCTTGCAAGGATGTTGATAACCACTGTGAATTCCTTTTGAGGGTTGAGGTGCAACATTTGGAATCCTTCTTACTAGATTTGGTAGCACTTTGAAGATCATTACTATCAAATCTCCCTTAACTTTTATTTTCACCCACGAGTAGTATTGTTTACAAAGTAAAGTGTGATGGTAATAATGGATAGTATAATGGCAAAGAGTGAGAGATAGATGTAAGAAAAATAAAATTTTTGGTAAAAAGTGGTAGAATATGTGGATGTAAAAATGAAATTTTAGTAAAAAGTGGTAGAATGCACACATTACATCTTTTTGTTGTACCAAGAAAAAGAATACCAAGTGCCCATTTAACAAAGACTACACCCTAGATTCTGGACTAAATCTAGGAGATTTTTACTATTAGATTACTTTGGCAAGCTATCAAAGATACAAGTTTATTCAAAGGATTCCTTGTCATTCAAAAATGTGTGCGAACTGTTAGGTCAGATCTGACTTGGAGGCCTTCCAAAGTCAATGTAATTCTAGCTCGAAATCTTCACTTTTCAATTATCAATCACATCGGGCCTAGCAACTTGGACTTGGTTTTGCTTGATGAGGCGGCAATGGATTGTGGGTGACATTTGGCTCATCGGAAAAGTCCAACCACTTTGACTCGATTAATTGTTGAACTATACGCTTCAATGCCATGCAGTTTTCCAAGCCATGGCCTGGAACGCCATCATGATATGGGCAGGTAATGTTAGGGTCATACCACCTTGGATATGGGGGTTTGAATGGCTTTGTAGGAATTGGACGGATAAATTGTCTTTCGATGAGTTTTGGGTATAACTCGGTATAAGTTATGGAAATTGGTGTGAAAACTTCTCTTGGTTTTGGTGCAGGTACTGGAGGAGTAGGAGCAGGTGGCCATGACTGATTAGGTCTGTTAAAAGGATAATTGTTGGGCCTATTGGAAGGATAATCATTGGGCCCATTGGCAAAATAGGATAGGCGAGGTCCGATAGCCACAGTATCCACGTGGGGAATCCTTCTTCTGCGTCCTGTTTGTTGTACTTCGTCATCTTTTCTTCTAGATGGTCCTCCTCTTTTCATAGGATTATTAAAGGATTTAGTAATATTCCCAGTCCTAATCTCATGCTCGATTCTTTCTCCAGACATGACAATGTTAGAAAAATTAGTTGCCGAATTGCCAAGGTGTTCGTCATAATATAGGTACTTCAGTGTCTGGACAAACAAAGTGACCATTTCTCTTTCTGTCATGGGTGGCTGAACTTGTGCTTCTTGAATTGCTTTCGCCTTGATTAACTCGATCAATTGTCTCATTTGTTCGGCCATACTTTCTATCTTGGACTCTATCTTTATGAGACGTCTTTCGATTTGTTCTGCCATTAATCTTATTTGGAGCCGAGTTGAATATCAGTGTCGAGGTCCAATTTTATCCTTTTAAAAGTAAGATATATTTTATTAGATCCTATGTGTATGTGATTGATGCAATGGATGCATGTAGGAAAAATGAGATTATGTTTTTATCAGACTTTGTATGCACATGATTGATGTAATGGATGTATGCAACGAGATTATGTTTTTATCAGACTTTATATGAACGTGATTAATGTAATGCATGCATGCGATGAGTGAGTTTGCTTATCCACTATTGTGGAACTTCAAAACTTTTAGTTGTCATTATAAAGACCAAAAAGTTAGCATAATTTGATGCGTGGTTTTGATGCATGAAGAATAATTGCACAAGAAAGATAAGGTTATTAATAAGTTAAATAGCAATTAACAACTCATAAAGTATTATGGATAAACAAGTTAAAACCATACGAAGGAAAGTGTATAGTAACAACACAGCATAACAAGGATATGCTTATGGTGTTGGTAAAAATGGTAGAAATTCTATGGTCAGTTCTATGGTTAAGTGGGGAGTTCTATATGCATAAGGTGGCTTATAAAAAAGGCAAGGGATAGTTCCCGAATCCCATCACTAAATCATAGTGACGGCCCGATTCCTTACCCTCTAGGGTTAATGTAAGGAATGGATTAATTCGAGTCGTAGCTTTTCGTGGGCCCATGCAGAGACTAACCGTCTCAGAAGGCAATACACTACTTTGCTACTTTGAAACCGGTGAAGGCTTGGAGACCGTGGCCTCACAAGGACAGCAACACCAATTCCGCTTAGAAAGAATCGTGTTTGATTTAAGGAAGCTCGGGTATAGAGCTTCATATTGTGAATGCATTATGCATGTTTAGAATAAGTAAATATAACATATAAATCCACATAATAAGCAAAGTAAATCAAAACAAATCAACTTTAGGCTCGACTCACTAACGTGGAGTCCCCAGCGGAGTCGCCAAGCTGTGGCAACGTCGGGTTTTCGGGAGTCGCCACCAATCAGTTTTCTTAGGTCGATTGGTCACCTTAAAATTGGTCTGCGAGAGTTCGGGGATCGGGAGTACGGTTACGTTAAAACAACTTTGTTAAAACGCCCAAAAATTGGCACCTTAGTTGATTTTAATTTTGTTTTGTTTTGCTTTTAAATAATTCTCAGTTAATTTTCAAAATTAGAAATTTTAACTGGATTAGTCGAAATGTGGATTTTTAAATTAATTAATTTGTATGAAATTTTATACTTCCGAACCATGGACTCTGCCGAGTCATTTGGACACGGAAGATTTTTGATTCCGAACCATGGACTCTGCCGAGTCATTTGGACACGGAATTTGGTGAACTTTTAAATAATTTAATCCATATTGTAAATATGGATTTTTATCTTTTTTTTATTTAATTTATTTAATTAAAATGGTGATATTTTTTTTAAACCGCAGATCCTGACGGATCATCCGGATATGTAAGTTGATTTAATTTATAGTTAATTATTTAATTCTTATTTTTATGGAATTAATTATTAGTTTAATTACTAATTCGTAATTCTTTTTGTTATAGAATTTTTAGATTCATTAATAATCTAAAAATTTTTATTTTCTATATTTTTCTTTCTTTTCTTTCTTTTCCTTCTTATCTTTCTTATCTTATCTTATCTTTCTTATCTTTATTATCTTTTTCTTATCTTTCTTATCTTTTTCTTATCTTGTTTTAATTTTCTTTTTGTTTTCTTGTTTAATGAAAAATATTTATTATTTTAGTGGATTTAAAAGTTATATTTTAAATAAATCAGTAAAATATAAAGTCTTAATTTTCATGTATTTTTTTAAACAGGTTTTATTTTTATTTTTTTATTATTTTTACTGGATAAAAATAACTATTAAAATTAATTTTAACTTTTTGCTATCTTTAAAGAATTAAAAACATGTATGTAAAAATAAAAATAATTGGCTTTTTTTAAAAATAATTTTTATTAGCCTTAATAATTAATTACAAAATAATCTTCTTTTAATTTTCATTTTATTTATTAATTAGTAAAGGGTAAAGGTGAATTAAATAAAAAATTATATAAAGAAAAAAAATTAATAATAATAAAGTGGGGCTTTTTGGCCATCCACTTTAAAAATAATAATAAATGTTAGCAAAGTTAATTAAATTAATTGTTAAACAACAATAATAAAAAGTTAGTCAAGTTAATTAAATTAATTAATTAACCACAATAATAAAAGTTAGCCAAGTTAATTAAATTAATTAATTAACAACAGTAAAAAGTTAGCCAAGTTAATTAAATTAATTAATTAACAACAATAATAAAAAGTTAGCCAAATTAATTAAATTAATTAACAACAATAAATAAAAAGTTAGCCAAATTAATTAAATTAATTAATTAACAACAATAATAAAAAGCTAGCCAAGTTAATTAAATTAATTAATTAACAACAATAATAAAAGTTAGCCAAGTTAATTAAATTAATTAATTAACAACAATAATAAAAGTTAATTAATTGTTAACAACAATTATAAAAGTTAGTAATAATGCAAAAATTAAAAGGTTAGTAACAATAATAGTATTAAAAGTTAGTTGTTAGTAAGTTAATAACAACAATAAAAAAAGGGGTTAGTAATAAACAAATAATAAACAAACAAGTAAAAATTAAAAGGGTTAGTAATTAATTCTGCAAGAATAAAATACAAAGTTAGTGACCAAAGTGAAAGAAATTGAAAAGATGAAGGATTAAATGAGAGTTGTACCCTTGATTTTAAATTCTGAATTCTGAGAAATGGAAACAGAGGGCGCGCGAGGGGGGGAGAAGATGGCTTAATCGTCAAAATGAAAAGTTTTGAGATTTTCTGAGGAAAGGAAGGAGAGCTAGGGACTAAGGCTGTAATTTTTTCTATTTTAAAAACGGAGCTCTAAGCTTTTCTTTCTATTTTTATCTGTGTTCAGCACAAAATTTGGGGGGCTATTTATAGAGGAAGTTTAGCTGAACTGTTGATGGATAAATTAATAAAAAATTTCAAACTTATCTTTTAAATTGGTAAAATGACAATTTTAGTCCTTTACGTCTCTCAGCCTCTGGATAAGTTCCTGAAGCTTCTGATTTTGACAATTTTGTCGTTTTCTGTCAATTGGAGCCAAAAACGTCGGCAGGCTCAAAATTTTATGTGACAAACTACCAAATGCTCCTGGAACTTTTAGAATTTGTCAATTTTTTCCGAACCTTCTCAATTTTGTCATTTTTACCTCAAACTTTTAATTTTTTGTCATTTTTTTCATGAAATTTTATTTTATTTCAAACATACACATATTCACACATATATCATTTTAAATCAAATTTTCACAAAAAAAAAATATATATATATATATATATATATATTTTTTAAACTAATTAAATTTTTTTTAATAATAATAGTAATATATATTTTTTTTAAATTAATTTTTTTTAATAAAATTTTTTTCAAAATTTTAAAACACCCGGACGAAATTGGGTGTCAACAACCAGCTCTTATCCACCTTCAGGAAAACGAACTTAGGCTGCCACCCCCGCCAGCTATCCTTCGTGTCGAAGGTGAAGGTGAATTTTTTGCTCCCGGATCCTCGAGGCAGCAGGAAATAGAAGCCACCCTTCGGGACCACGTAGAGCTTGTAGTACTGCATGAAAATGATGAAGTGGGGCTCTATCCCGAACACGCCACACATGCAGAGGTAGGCGTTAAAATAGCAGTACGCGTTCGGGGGAAGCTGGTTCACAGCAATGCCATGGAATTGGCAGAACTCGCAAACCACCTTCGGGGGAGGATACCGAAGTCCGGCCTTCAGTTGGGCTCGGAAGACGATAACCTCGTCGCCGCGGTTTGAAAAAGCAAAATGGCTAGAACGAGGCAGCCTGGTCACAGCGTAAGAGGGAAGAAAGAATTTTTTCTTCCACCTCTCTAGTTTTTCGGGGGTGGTACAGCAAGGATGGGCCAGAAGAGGTTTCCAGCTCTCGGGAACAGTCATCGTAGACATGAAAAAGAGTTTGAGATGGAAAAGAAAATAGTTTCCAGAAAAAACTCAGAAGACGAGTTTGGAAAAAAACAACAGTTTTCCAGAAAAATTCAGAAAAACAGAGGAATCAGAGTACTCTGGAAATCAAAACCCACCAAAAGATTTGCCTGAGGACGCCGTCGTGAAAGTTGGTAGGAAAAGCTCTGATTAAAGAAGCTCCGCCACAGAAAGCAAGATAAAACGCGAGAACAGAGGGCAAAGCAGAGAGAGAGCAGAAAAACAGTAAGTGGGACTTATGATGGAATGGGCTATTTATAGGCCAAAGGTGGGTAGCCGAAAAGAGATCATAAGTACCCATTGGAGGCGAACCGTCACCGTAACTGCCCGCTGCACCCGAAAAGGCGCGCCCTCTGTAAATGACGCGTCTCTCTTCCAATGGCAAAAAGCCGCGTGTCAACCGCTGCGCAGAAATAGGGGACATGCCTCCCCAAACGTCCCTGGAAAACCGGGACACACCTCCTGATTGGGACACGTCGTTTGACATCCCTGAAAAGTGGAGACGCGCCGCTCAGTCTGACACGCTTGGCCATCAGACCTGTAGAAATAAAAAACAGGCCACCTCGAGGACACCAAGAGACAGGCTATGGCTGAACAGCCCATGACTTTTGGGCAAGAGGTGTATCTTCGGTACAGGCTTTGCCTCGGAGACACCAAAGAATAGGCCAAGGCCGAACAGCCCAGACCCTCGGGTAAAAGGTGCGACCTCGGAACAGGTTATGCTTCCCAACAAGACTCCCAACGACAACCTCGGAAAGAGATGCAAACCGAAGTCTTCACTTCGGCTTTCCAGAGGGGGGCATGTGATAGCCAAAGGCTATCGCCTCAATCTGGCCGAACACCCTGCCACAACAATGGCCAGAAGAACTGGTGCTTCCCGGGAACAGGTGGAATCATGCACCTCGGGAGATAGCCGGAGAGCTCCGAGCCTCGGCACGCCAGTAAAACTTGAGGACTCTATTCGCCCCCCAAGGTTGTGAACAGCGCGCCTTCGGAAAAGTGGCACCAGACATTGCTGCCCGAACATGATATCCCCGAAGGCGGAACCCCCTGGAACTGGGAACCCCCGAACTGAGGGTATGCTTCCCGAAGAGGCTCTGTCCGAACTAGAGGACGACCTCGCCCAGGGACCTCGGGAGTACGGCAGGAGCATTTAAGGAAGCATTTAAGGAAGCCTCTGACACGTCCCACCACAGACGTAAAAAGCCGCCCTGACGCGCAGACGCCATCAGAATCACATCATGGCCCGTCTCAGCACAAGGCTCGAGGCCATCTGGTTACCAACTATCTGTCCCCTACGCCCAGAAGTTCAGGAGCATCCGACCGCACACGTGTCATGATCTGAACGGGCTAGGTATTCCTATATATACAGGAAATAAATACTTGACAGGAGGTTGGTTGGCCGGAGATACAGCTCCCATACTCTGAGAAAATACCAGGCGAGACTTTTCTGCTTTTCTCTTTGAGCTAGTGACTTTCTCCTTTTTTCCGGCCACCACTGACTTGGGCGTTGGAGGCTCCCCCCCCGGAAAAACACTCCGGGGGCCTCCTAACCCTGTTTACCAGTTTTTCAGGTACTCTCCTTAGGGCAATCCACCTTCCAGGCGTCCTTCCTCCTAGAAGTCTCCTCAACAGTCATCTTGACTCACAACGATGAGGCCCCAGGCCATCAAAATGGATCCTACTTTTTGACAATTTTCAAAGGCTTTGCAGAATGCATGTGCGTTTTTAAACAAGGAGGACCAGTGAAATCCAGACTGCAAAATCGTTACAGCTGTTTTCTTTGACAAAAAAAGGCCCTCCGCACGTTTCAAAATAAGAAAATTCAATGACACTTTTTACTTTATCTTCAGGTATGCATCTCATAAATATCTATTTAGGACAGTATTTGAAAAGATAAGAGTCATCCCAATAAAAATTTGTCACCTCATGTGAAAATTTCTTCTTATCTTGTATACTCCACGGAGCTGGTGTTCGTCCTGTCACAAAAAAGTTGAAAATATTAGAAAACCAAGGTACTGTAGTGACAGAAAATAAAAATTTATCAGAAAAATAATCATTTATAGATGTAGCCTCAATTAATGAATCTGTTGTTAGTCTTGACAAATAGTCAGCAATAATATTTTTGATGCCCTTCTTATCCTTGATTATAATGTTGAACTCTTGGAGTAATATGCCCAAGCATATCAGTCTTAATTTAGCATCTTTCTTTGACGTTAGGTATTTCAATTCTTTAGATAAAGGCTTCAACTCAATTATGTGAATTTTATTTTGCTCTTCAATTTTCAGTTTCCAGCATGTGTTTCCCTTCACTTCTTCGATGTGGTTTTTCCCAATAATATCAATGAGGCAAAGTTCCTTATTTTCATCTTCTTTTTTAGGTGGCTGCTTAAGTAAGTTGAAAATATTTAACTCCAATGTCATATTTTCAAATGTCAGCTTAATCAATCCATTCCTGCAATTAATCAAAGCAGTAGAGGTTGCTAAAAATGGACGTCCGAAGATAACAGGTATTGAATTCTTGATTTTCATTGGTAGTGTGTCCAAAATAATAAAATCCATAAGATATATGAATTTATCAACTTGGACTAAAATATCTTCAATAACTCCTTTAGGCACTTTCATTAATCTGTCAGCAAGCAAAAGAGTTATTTCGGTTTGTTTTAACTCACCCAAATTTAGTTTTTGGTAAACTGAATATGAAAATAAGTTTAAACTAGCCCAAAGATCAAGTAATACTTGCTCAATTTTATGTTTTCCAATGAAACATGAAATTGTTGGATGACCAGGATCCTTGTATTTCAAAACAGTGTTATTTTGAATAACAGAATTTACCTACTCGGCCAAGAAGGCTTTCTTTTTCACATTCAGTTTTCTTTTAATGGTGCACAAATTTTTTAAGAATTTGGCATAAAAAGGTATCTGTTTAATCGCATCCAACAAATGGATATTGATATTTACTTGCTTGAAGATATCAAGAATTTCAGAATTCTTATTCATCTTGTTAGGAACAGTTAACACCTAAGGAAATAGAGGTGCTGGTAAAAATTCAATTTGTTCTTCGTTTGGCATAGGTTCAACCTATTCTTTACTCTCAGAAGTTGACTCATCATCTTCTTTACAAGGATCAGGAATGAATTTTTCAACAATCTTACTGCTGTGGAGTATAATGATTGATTTCACTTGATCTATGGTTTAAATTTTGGGATTTAGTTGTGGTTGAGAAAGAAACTGTCCTTTCCCTGAATGTTGAATGCATATGTAAATTTTGCAAGAGTATTTTTCAAATCATTCAGGTTTTGACTTGTTTGAGCATCGATGGACACTTGCTTCTTAATGAATTAATGCAATGTATCTTCAAAAAATTTTCTAAAAGGAAGAGCATATGATATATACACTTGAGATTGTTAAAAATTTTGTCACGTGTGCAAAGGTGGTTGTGATGGTTGAGCATGATTATTACTTATCAAACTGAAGTTCGGATGGTTCCTCCAACCAGGATTGTAAGTTTCCGAGTATGGATTTTGGGTTGGTCTCTCGAAGTTGTTCAATGCAATGACTTATTCTTGGAGACATTCTTTGAAAAATGGCAAGGTTAGGCAATTGTTAGTATAATGGTCATTAGTCTCACAAATGTAACAAACAATTTATTCAACAGATTTTAATTGACCGACTTTCTTCATTTCTAAAGCCTCAACCTTCCTAGCTAAAGATGTAAACTTTACTTGAAAGTCATTATCTTCCTTAAGATGATATATATCTCCACTAGATGCAAGGGTTTGAGTCTTACCTGAAACCTCATAGGTACTAGTAGTGTCCTAATTCTATGCATTTGCTGCTAGCATATCTAGGTAATCCATTGCCTTATCAGGATCTTTATCCTCAAATGTTCCATTATACATCATTTCTACCATTTATCTTTCCCTAGGTGTTAAGTCTTTATAAAAATGTGAGGCTAATCTCCATGTTTTAAAACCATAGTGTGGACATGTGTTAAGTAAATCCTTATATCTATCCCAACATTGATAAAAAGTTTCACCTGATTTTTGTGTGAAAGTGGTGATTTGCCTTTTGAAAGAATTTGTTCTATGGGCAGGAAATTTTTTTTTTCAAAAATTATTGTTGCATTCATCCCATGAATTAACGGAGCCTGAGCTAAGATTCTGTAGCCAAGTTTTAGCTTTATCTTTTAAAGAAAAAGGAAAAAACTTAAGCTTGATGGTATTCATGCTACAGTTTAGGTTGTTATATATGTGACAGACTTCTTCAAATTCCCTCAAATGTAAGTATGGATTTTCAAAATCAAAGCCATTAAAAGTTGGTAAAAGTTGAATAATACCTGCCTTGAAATTGAAGTTACATGCAAATTAGACATGATGGAGTGCTATTTTTTATGGGGTTCTTGTGTTCTCTAAGTTTCCTAGGCCAATCTTAGTCATTATGTAGAAAATGGTTATATTATTGTTTATTAATGTTTTCAACCATGTTTGAAGAAGATGAAGATTCTTTTACTAGTCTACCACTTGATGTACGTGACCAAGCTTTCATGCATTAACAAAATAACAACAAAAAAAATAATATTAATAATAGAAAAAGGTAGGAGGCTCAGCCTTCCATTTTATAAAAAAAAGATTTAGGAAGTGTAGCCTTTCATTCAACAATAAAGAAAAATAAGATTAAAAAAAATTAAGAGGTAGGACACTTAGCCTTCCATATGATCAATAAAAAAATGAAACAAAATAAAAAGAACAAAAAGAAGAAATAAAAATAAACTTGTACTCTAATTTTACTTTCCCGGCAATGGTGCCAAAAACTTACTGCACTCTAGCAGTTGTAATCCAAGTGTAGGTTGTCGCAAGTAATAAAATCTTGGGAGTTCAAGTGTCAAACCATAGGGAAGTGAATTAGAAATACAAATTACAAGTTTTTAAGAAAGAAAGTATTTGGTGCGAAGTGTGAACAAATATTGATTAAAAATTTAAATTCAAATAAAATAGCTAAGGTTAGAGGATCCACTTTTAGTATATCGGTTATGATTAATTTTAGCCCATCTTACCACTCAATTGCGATCCACACATAAAGGAGGTCCTAATCAGAGAATTTAGTTAGTATTAACTTTCATTGATCTTAAAACGCTAACACTTGCTAATGGGTTCAAGTATTCATCATGCCAACCTTTGTCTATAATAACTCAATATTCCAATATAGCTGGTAGAGCCATATTCTACAGAAAGAATCAAATAGCTTTTGTGCCAATAATTGACTATAATGAATCAAGACTTCCACTTAATAAGGAGGGAAATTAAATAGATTGAAGAAGAAAATACCATTAACATTGTGATTAATTCAAATCAATCATAACTTTTATATTAAAAGCTTCACCCTTTCACATTAGCAAAAAGAAGATTAGTTAGCCATGATAAAAGTACACAATATGTAGAAAGATGAAATGAACATGGATTGAAAGATCAAAGAACGAACAAGAAGAAAAACGAGAAAACACTTGGACAAAGCTTCGGTATTGAAAACTAGAACAAAACTAAAGAAGAAAAGCTAAAGATCATACAAGAATATAAAAAAGGCCTAAGAAATGGCATCCTTCCACCCTCCCCCCAATGTGCCTATTTATAGAGTTTTATGGGTGGGTGAAATGGTAAAATGGAACAGTGAAATCTAGGTAAATACAAATCAACAATGGCGGGTTGCAACTTCTTTTAATTTTTTAACCATTGTACACATCGAATCAGCTCTTCCTCAAAACATGAGATTTGTAGATTTCTTCTTTAGCTTCAAATTAATAGCTTGCTCATTCAAATCGAACATCTATAGCTTAAGTTATGATTTTTCTATGGAAACTGCTCTTCAGTACACAAAAAAACAAATAATCTCATCTATAATTAGATTTTGGCAATGAAAACGATCAAACTAGCTCGCAGAATAAAATAGAGTTGAAGATCTATGTGTTGACTTTTAGATAAATTTGGAATCACTTAGTTTCGACATCTACAGCTTCAGATATGATTTTTCTCATGAGGGATCGCCAAGTGATAATTTTATCTATGTAAAAAAAAATATTTAATATTAGTGAATAGTGAAAATGCGTATGAACAGTAAAACACGAGTATGAATAGTAAGTCGGTGAATAGTAAAATGTGTATGAATAGTAAAAATGTGTGAATAGTAATTCGGTAGAAAATACTCACAATATAGAAATTAATCATAATCAAAGTGTATAATGATGATTTAAACTCTTAATAGTAATACACTTATGAGTATTCATCAAAAGACAAAAGTTTTATGTTTTATAGTCTCCGGGGCTACAAGGGTACACACACATGCATGGGCAGTATAACCATGATGCAAAACACATGCATGTTAAAACACCGTGTTATCAGATAGCATGTATATCAAACATTGTGTGAAACATGCAAAATAATTGGTTTTCAAAGCTCGTTTTGAAATAAATTTTAGAATTCAATCCTCTAAGTTTTAATTTTGAAAATGTCCTTAATGGAGTCACCACTGTGAGTTGCCTTAACCACGGTGGCCTTTTGCACATGGGTGCAATTATTGGCACTGTCTTATACGGATCTTCACACTTAGGTGTAAGAAAATAGAGTTGTTACCTTAGTTTGAAATATGGGCAAAAAATCAAGGAAAAACCTAATTGACTCCAAAATTATGAAAAAGACAAAATTTGCCAAAAAACAAATATTTGGGGATCGAAGATCAAGTATGAATTAGGAATGTGTTAAACACCCAACTTGCCTAAAATAAGCTTAAAACAAGCAAAAACCAATTGTTAGTATAACAAAAATGGATGCATGTGTTAATGGCTGATTTTATTTATTAGGTTCGGATATGGTTTGAACTCCCAAGCGCCCTATGTATCTGGGTGTAAGTTAGGATCAAAGCTTACGTAGTTTACTCTCGTGTGAATGGAAAAAAATAGGTAACCAATTAGGACGTGAATGGAAGGGTTAGGTAACCAATTAGGATGCCTATTTGGATGGTCAGTAAGGTGGTTGTAACAAAAGCAATTAATTCATCTTAGTTATAAGGCTGAGTCTCATAAAGACGGTCAGTGTAGCCCCGATGCTGCTTGAGATTGGTAATAAAATTTTTATCAAGTAGTGTTCTTCCTTGTACTTAAGAAACCCAACACCAAACTCAAGGAAAACAACAGACCAAAAAATTGTTAGTAGGGCAATAAGAAAAGATGGAGTAAAATAATGTAAATTAAAAGGAAATAAAATAAATCCAAAATTAACTTAAAGAATAACTAGTTAACTGCTAATTTGAATATGAATGAAAATTGGAATTAAGGACATGATTATGAGGAAAAAAAAATCATACTGATTAAAACAAATAAAAGGATAAAAAGAAATAAATACAAAGAAAATAAAAAAAAAAAAGAAATAAAATTAAGATAAACACTAATACTCTCTAAAATTTAATTATAATGCTAAATATAGATAAAATAAATGTAAAAAGACCCAATGCTTGAATGCATGGATTCAGAAAGCAACTTTGTTAAAAGCATGTAATACAGTGACTTGAATGGGGACTAATGTGTAGGGATGTAAATGAATTGAATGAACACAAATAAGTAATGTTTGTGTTCATTCGTTTAACTTTTAACGAATACGAATATGAACAATAAATGACTCTTTGTTTATGTTAGTTCATTTATTGCTAAATGAACACGAACAATTTAAAGTTTATGGCTACCACCAATCTGAATCAAAGCAAATCTAACAATAGGCGTCAAGGCAATAGATAATTATGGAAGAGATTATAGGTTAGGGCTATGGGGCTTGGCTTGGTGTTGTAGTAAGTCTACGCTGTGAGAAAAATGACCAATTAGATTTGGGAAAACAATGACAATAAATTAATTTGGGGGAAATTGGAGCATAATCATGTATGTGTGAAGTATGTAAACACTAATAAAAATATATAATATATAAGAATTATATATATTAATAAATGTACAACTAATATATAAATAAACAAACAAATTGACATAAATGAATATAACCAAATAATAACCGAACTGTTCATGGATGTAGATAAATGAATGGGACCTTGTTCGTGTTCATTCATTTAACTAATCAAACAAAAAAGTTTATTCGTGTTTATTCGTTTAACTAAATAAATGAACATAAATGAACTTCTGCTAAATGGTTTGAAAACTGTTCACTGAATACTCTATTTATCTACACCTCTATTAATGTGACAACTAAAATAAGTCTAGGGGACAGTATGGGGTTTGGACCAAAAGTGGTTTTTGTAATTCTATTTCACGATGAGTTACTGCCTTTATCTCCATTTCTGGATCTTCAATGAACTATGGTAACTTAGAAGCGCAATTGGAAAGGTACTACAACGACCCTGAGACAGAAGCCAAGGTCGGCGCAGGGCTCTAGTGGCTGTGAGATGGGCGGCAGAGTAGAGGAGGTTAAGCTCATGAATTTGGGCTCTTCTTCTCCAATTTGAAATATAACAACACTAGGGAGGCTTCCACGTGTTCAGTTGGTGTCATTTCAAGGTTAGGGAGGCTAGGTGGTGGCCAACGCTGATCGGAAGGATAAAGGCAGTAGTGGGAAATTGTGGGTTGGAGCTTGACGGAGACGAGGGGCAAGGCGTCATATACATAATAATAGGGGTCTGAGAGGTAGAGAGCCAAAAATTAGGGTCCGAGCATTGGGATTTTGAATTTTAAGCTAGGTTTTCAACTCCAACCCCTTAATTTTGAGATTCCAAAGCATATTTATATGTGTTCAAGTTCCTAAAGCCCAAGAAAAAACATTCAGTGCTAAAATCTTGATCAAACTAGGACAAAATCTTAAAGAATTCATTATTTACAACTTTAGTTCAAAATTTGCTTTTAGTTTCTGCTTTAATCCAAACTATCTTAGATTCTTCAATTAAGGTTAGAAGTCTTATAGATTTTCAAATGCTCCCAATAAAATTCAAATTTATCAATTAAGCCCAAAAATTTGCAACATTTCCAATTAAAGCCTAGACTTTCACAATTAAGAATAATTTTAACCCAAGTTACCCAATTAGCTCGAATTTGACACTAAAAAATGAAAACAACTGAATTAATACCTAAAAAAAAATTAAAGACCAACAAAACAACTTGGGACATGACACAATAATTTTAGGCAAAACTGCCCATAGACACAATTAACCAATTTTCACCTAAACTAGCCTAAATGAAGGTCAAAATTGAGTTCTAACAATCCACCACTCCAAATGGAATCTCCGGCCTTGCAAAATTTGTTTGTTGTTTGTTGCTTTTTGGCATTTCATCAATAAAGGGGCCCCTAATTATTTTTGTTGCTATTGATTAGAGATCACCATCATGTTTGTTGTTGTTCTGTCACTTGACCCACCTCCTTAGATGTCACCCTTGCTTGTTGTCACTGCCCGATGATTTCGCTGCTCCACCTCTGATGAGTCCAACTAAGGAACACTACTACTACCTTTTGCCTCCACCATGAGAACGGCGGACACAAGCCCATCACTTCTCCTCGAAGAACATCCCCACCACATGAAACCATATCCAACTTCCTCGCCGCATCACTCTTAGCTCATCTAGCCTAGTTCTGCCGTCGATCGTTACTAGAAAAACAAAACTTGAGATCATACTCGTGACCTGACTTGTCACTTGTTCGTGAATTGTCAACTATTGTGATCTAATTTGGCTTAATTAGACTTTAAGTCTCTGGGATAATGTCTTTCCATAATTTTATCCCTGATTTGTTATGTTTGTGCAATTAGATGTTAGCATCATTCTAAAACTGACGGAGTGCATAGCATGGGATGGCACATGACTGAGTTAAGAGTCAAATGAGCAAAGAGTTCTATAGTCTTCATACTTGGAGGCTTGATTTCAACCAAATTATAGTTCAGGGGCAAAGTATTAATTTAAGGATGCAACTAGTATTTGGTCCAAAAAAAGGAAGGCGAATAAATTGTCAATGTGGATAATGCCCTCAGGGATTCGGGAAATAAACAATTTACCCATCATCATTCACAAACACTCTTTAACACCCTTATTTGTGTGTGTATGTGTATGTGAGTATAATGACAAAAAGTTACATGTAATCTAACTAATGAAAATTCAAGACAATAATTGAAAAATTAAGATACCAGTTTCACTCAATAATGAGATGTCATGACAATATTTTATTTTCATTTTCCGAATCAGGAATATGATTGTATAGGGTTTGAAATAGTTAGTTTATAATATTTAAAGAGAGGAATATCAACTTGTTGAAGATCTAGAAAAGCAACAAAAGCAAATCAAATACTCCATTTTATAAAATTGGGGAAGAGAGAGGGGAGTCAAACCCCGACGGCGTTTTAGACCTTTTACCCCCTGGACTTGTGTAACTCAGACCTTTTGCCCCCTGCGAGTTGACCAGGGCCGGTTCACCCCTTAAACTTTTTAATTTGGGACCTTTTACCCCCTTAACCATATACGTCAGTCAGACGCTGTCACATGTGGGTAGTTTTCTGATTAAAGTGGATTTTTGCATTATGGGAGGACTAAAACAGAAAAAAAATAAAAGAAAAAGGACTAAACAGTCATTTGGCCACTAAACCCAGTTAAATGAATTTAATCGTTGGACGGACGAAACGAACAGAGCAAACCAGAAGTCTCCAGACTTTTAATACATAAATTTTTTTCCAGTTTTTATCTTGTTCCAAACTTTTTTTCTTTATTTTTTATTATTATTATTTTCTGAAATGAAACTTTAATTACTATAATTTACCTACTTTTGACTATGGTTCTGGTTAATTTGGCTTAAATCAATTTTTTTTATTTTTATTAATTTAATAGTTAAACCATTAATTAATTGACATAAGTTAAATACAGTTTTATATTTTGGTCATTTTTTTCATTATTGATGATTGAATTTTGCTGCATAAATTATTTACTTTAAGATCTATAGTTTACTAAAATAATTTGGTCAATAATTACTTAAATTTAAAGTAAAATTTTCTAGATAATTTTTTTATTGATATTAAAGATTAGAGTTTGAATTAATAGGAGATGAAAAATTTTAGTAAATATTTTGTAATAACAAAGAAAATATGTGTAGACTCAAAACACACATAATTTTTTGTTTCACAGTATTATATTTTGATCATAACTAATCATTTTAATGATAAGAATATAATATAAAGATAATCCAACTCAAAATTAAAATAAAGCAAGATTTTAGTTGATTAATGTGAACTTATCGATGAAAATTTTTTAATTACTTATAATAAAAATTTATTTTATTGTAAAATTTATCGAATTAAGTCCCGCAACAACGTGCATATCATCAAAATCTCATATATACTAAATTGCCCAAAAGTCAAACTGGATGCTAAAGACAAAAAATAAGAAACGGATTCTTTACGGACAATTCTCGCGTCCGCCCTGGGGAATGTATGCCATGGATGGAACGCGTAACATCCGTTTTCTCTTTTTTTCTAAATCCAATTTTTTTAATTTCACATTTAATTGAACAATAATTATAATTTTTTCTAAAGATATTTTTGTAAAAAATTTATTCTTACTATTAAAATGGCCTGATTAAATAATTCTTTTCTTCTTTGTTCTCTCCTCCCCTTTCTCTCCCATTTTCTCATTTTTTTTTATTTCACAAGCTAAGGAAAATGATGCTTTAATTAGAAAATGAAGCATATATTGATTTCATATTTTACGATAATCATGATATTTTGAATTTAAAATTAATAAGAAGATAATCACACCATTTTAGTCTTAGACACTAGACTGATAAATTTATACATTAATATAACATAATTAGACACCAAGAAAGCAATCACAGACACCAGAACAGTAGTCTTAGACATTAGAGTAATAAATTTATACACTAATATTACATAATTAGACACCATGAAAGTATTATTAGATATTAGTACAATAGTTTTAGACACTGGAATAGCAGTACCAGACATCGAGATAGTAACACTGTACACTACACTAACTAATTTATACATCAATGTAACATAAGTATATATAAGCAAAGCAATACTAGACATCAGAATAATAATTATAGACACCAGAATAAACAGTTCTAGACACTATGTCAGCCAATATATGACACCAAATTTATATACACTGCACACCAAATTGTAAAGATACTAGCATTTTTCTCTGAAAATGAGAATTTTTTTCTCTACAAAAATAATTAAAGTTTTAAAAATTATTTATTCCATGATTATAGAAATTATCTAAATTTGCAACTCCCTCCCTTAATAATAACTAACATATCTGCCCCATAATTACATATGTTTATTTAAAATAGTAACTTCTCATATCTTAGTAATAACTACCCAACACTGTTAATTTTACCGTTAGTGGTGTACGTACACCATGGTAGACATTCTTAGGTTTTATTCTTTATGCAATGAAACCGAATTTATTTATGAAAATTAGACAAAATCTGATGTAGAAGACAAATTATCTTTACACTTTTGAACAAGTGACGACAAAGAAAACCACTAAAACCAAGAATCTTTCAGACAACCATGGAATCTCCAAGCAATTGTCTCACCAAAAGTTTCTATTTTTTCGATCAACCATGCTTCACTGCAGCCAAAAGTTCATGTTTCGCCCCAGGCTATAACTCGTCAACATTGGGTTTAATTGGGAGAATGCTCAGTTTGTTCCTTTTCTTCCATTTTCTTTTCGTTTTGCTCCTTACAATTCATTTGGTTCAAAAAAACCCCCACGTGACCCATGTGACTAACTTAAATTGCCTGAGGGGGTAAAAGGTTCCAAATTACAAAGTTTAAGGGGCGAGTTGGCCCGAGTCACATTCTAGGGGGCAAAGAGTTCGAGTTACCATAATTCAGGGGGCAAAAGGTCTAAAACGCCGACCCGACCGTGGTCCAGGGGAGATGTCCTCTCACGGCACTTTGCCAGGTGTTCGGGGACATGACAACATTTTAGTCTTTGTGGGACAGAAAATATTATAAAGTGACAACTAGGAAGTATAAAATCAAGATACAAACGAAAACATAAAAAACATAGTTACGGATTTAAAAATTAACTGAAACTTCAGTGATAGAAACAGATACTTGCATTAACCCCCACTCTTAAACCCTAACGGCATCTGGCTGCAACTCCTAAGCAGCTATCATGGCCTACCGGCGGTGTCTCCGATCACTAACCCAACAGGCTGTAACTCTATTTTCCGTCAAGAAGACGGCACCTCTTTTACCTTCGGCCTTTTTCCAATCCCTGGGCAGAAGATCTCAATCGGTAAAGCTAACACCCAATGTGGTGGAAACATTTTGGAGCAGCTTCCTGTTCCACTCTCGCCAGTTCTCGTCGAACAGAAGTGATGAAAGCGAGAATGAGGTACAAATCGAGGAGAGCAGCGATGAGGAAGTCGATTCGACGACAGATTCAGGGCGGGATTACTCGCCACAAGAGAAGGCAGATGAAGCGGCGGCCATCGGATACACAGTAATTGGTCCTCTTCAGCCATCCGAGAGGGTTTTCAAACAGTATGAACCAGTTTTTGCCGTGGTTCAGGTTTTTGCTTTGACTACTTGTTACAGTGTCTATTCTTTTCAAATGTTCGAAAGTTTTTATATTGGGAAGTGTTGTTTTGGGCTGATTTTTGTGAAATTCGATTTGTTCATGTCTTTTTATGTTGTAGATTGGATCGCATCAGTTTAAAGTGAGCAATGGAGACTGCATTTTCACGGAAAGATTGAAGTTTTGTGAGGTTAATGATAAGGTTAGTGGAAATTTTATTGTAGCCTGCAAAAATTACACCTCTCATTTCGATATTCCTCTTTTCTTTTCAACGCCGTAGGATTCCTAATTACTTATTCTTTTATTTTAATAAAATTTCTTTTTGGAATATCATTTCTACTGGTCTCCACATGCTGCTTCTTGGTATTGTACAGATATTGAAGATCCAGCTGAACTTTTTCTTTGTTGTAAGAATGGTTTAGGTGTCGATACTCAAAAGATAATGTTCCAACTGGAGTTCGTTAGAAAATTTATTCAGCCTAGAATATATGATATCTTTGAGTTGGAGGCAAATGAGGTGTATTATTAGTAATATTTGGCTAGGTGAACAGAGTACATTCATGAGTTGTTAGTTGAGAATTTTTTACCATTGAAGCTTCTGACGAAAGCATTGATCTCAGACTTACTTAGGCCCATGTTTTTTTTATTATTTGAGTTGAGGGACTCAAGGTGGTTTATATTTGTGCCTTGACATGAGCCTAATGTAGTCGCCGAAAGGCCAGTCTCTAATTCTTTCATGTACTTACTTCTAGCCTTCCTGGTGGGTTATGTTTGACAGTAGAGTAGTTTGAATTAAGGGCATTGGCTCCATTGTTTCTCTGGGCCTTTTTCGTGCATCATATTATGCATGTGATAATATGCCCTGAATTGAGTTAATTCTGTAAGATTTCTATTTGCAGAAGTATTGTTCTGTAGATTTTATTGTATTTATAGATTAAAAGAAATATTAATATTCTTTGACCTCTAGCGTATAAATTAAGGAGCTACTTTTCTTATTCTCTGTCATTTTTTATGTTTATCTTCTGCAGTTGATTTTAAACAAGGTTCTTTTGATGGGATCAGCTACTCAAACAATTGCTGGCAGGCCTATTGTGCCAAATGCAGCTGTACATGCAGTTGTAGAGGAACATGTAAGTGAAAAACTATTTGTTGTGTGCACTTGACTGTATGTGGATTTTTCTTTGGATAGTATTGGCGATGGATTTCTTCCTTAGGGGAAATGACTATGTTTTGTGGAAGAAGTACACTTTTAATGTCAAATAAAGGATCTTGCAATGTCTTCCAAATTTCAATTCTGGCTAGTACAATCCCTCTGAGTAGTTTGCTGTTAGAAAGGCCCTCAGAGAAGCTATAACTTTACATGGCTGTGGTCTTTGTATTACATTAATCTGCAAGCTAGGAGAAAATATAGGCTACAAAATTTGGGCGCAGTATGACTTGGTAGTCAAATAATTAGTGTAGAGTTAATTCAGATTACTTGGCTGTTATTTTACAATTTTTCTTATTTTTTGAATAGTATTTTAAAGTGAATTGCCATTTGCAAACTCCAAACCATATCAGTAATTCGTTTTACTAATTGAAGTAAAATTTCATCCTTTTTTGCCAATTTCCAAAGAAAAAAAAAAAGAAGTAAAAGTCTCACGTTCTGGAGGAAAAAGGCATTTCTAGTGCGGTTGGTTGGTATAATCTCACTGATGTTAGGCATAGATCAAATGAAATATTCTCCAAGAAAAAATGGCAATTCTTCTCATCATACTGCACCTCTATTCCCACTATGTTGGGGTTGGTGGCTTGGAGTTCATGATGTCAATTAACTGTTTGAAGTTAGTCAAATGTTGAAACTACTAGTTAATGCTGGGGTTGATGGCTTGAAGTTCATGATGTCAATTAACTGTTTGAAGTTAGTCAAGTGAGAAATTCTTTTATGCTGGATGCTTTTATTGACACAACCCTCTTACAAGAGGATAATGAGATGAAATTTTGAAACCCTCATCACTGTAGGTTTCTCCACTTGCACGGAAAAAAGGGCAAATCTTCTAACAGAAGAAATCAACAGAAATTAATCTAGTGATCCCTGACTCTGTAAACTGAGATCAACAGGTTCCTACTTTTTTTTTTCGGTTAAATTTTGTGTGTTTTTTTTTTCTGTCAGGCATTGGATGCCAAGGTAATCATTTTTAAGAAAAAGAGAAGGAAGAACTACCGCCGCACCAAAGGTCATCGCCAGGTATATTAGACGTTTTCTCTTTCCCTCCCTAGAATCAACTATATTTTGTTTGGACCAACTTTGCTATTGTTCATTCTGATTTATCATTTTTTTTTTGTTTTCAGGAGCTGACTAAGTTGAGGATTACTGATATAGAAGGGATTGAAAAGCCAGAAACAAAAGCTCATGGGAAACCTTTGAAGGCAACTAAGATTAAGACAGAGAAAGTTGCAGTTGCCACTTAGGGAATTCTTGCCATGGCGATCAATTATGAATTGAAGTGTTTGATGTCTTTGACCCCTGGTCATATGGTTCCACCATGTTGCAAAGCCATCCATGGATTCCTGATTTGCTGAATTTGCATTTGGCTTCCTTGTTTGGCCAATATCTACTGTCTCATCAGGCACTCCCAGCATTGTGCTATTTTGCAATACCAAATGAAAGAGAATAACCTTAGAGGAAGTTTAGCTTTTGTATTTCTGATTATCCTGTTGTATTTAGAGGATAAGTCAGGGGGTTTTGGTAGTATTAACACATTTGTTTTGCTTAAATTCTTCTGGCCCCTTTTCTGGGTTTCTCGGATTCTGAATAACATCTTGTTATGCTTTGATTAGCTATTGTTTCTTTACACCAGCAGTCATTATTTGCTCAACCTTGTTGGTCTTTCACATGCTTGAAATCAAATATTTCAAATATCAGAAATCTTGCAATCAGCAAGACAATGGTACGTATTAATTTCCTTGATTATCTGTTGAGGAAAATGGTCAGTTAATTCCTCTGCAGTGTTGGTACTAATTGTGTTCTACTGGCTGATTATGGAGTGTTCCACAATTGTATTCTCTTGGGCTTGCCTAAGCTCCGGCTACGGGATAAGGTGGTTGTTAGCTTATACTCCCTCCGTCCCGATTTCTTTGATCCATTTGACTTTTTGGGCTAGTTTGACTTGAATTTTTTTATATTATTGTTTGTTAGAAAAAAATTAAAAAAAAATATATTTAGAAACTATAGGTCTTGATTTATCATTCACACATAAAAGTTTTTCATTTATATGCTAAAATGTCTAAAATAAAAAATCATAGATTAATTGCTAAAACGTGAACGGTGCAAAGAATTTGGGACGGAGGGAGTATATTATAAACAAAAAAAAAAAAAAAAAAAAAGCGAACTTTAAGCATATGGAAGAATCAATCTCTTGATTATCTTATGAGGAAAATAGTATTTTCAGTCTTAAAACTTTTCAAGTTTTATCAAGTTAATCCTACAGCTCATCAATTTACCAAACAAGTCCTAAACTGTTAAAAATTGTTAACTCCATTAATCCTAAAACTTGTGAAATTTCATTTGGCTGACAAAAATGTCAACTAATGCCGTTTATTTCTAAGGCTAAAATTCAATAAATTTTTCAAGTAACTATGATTTAAAAGGTGTCAATTTAGTCACTGAAATAAACAACATTAAGTGCCATATCAGCATTTCCGTCAACCAAATGGAATTTTACAAGTTCTAGGACTAACTGAGCCAATGATTTTAAATTTTTAGAATTATTTGTCTTGTAAATCGAGAAACTTTAAGATTAACTTGGTAAAACTTAAAAAATATTAGGACTGAAATTGTTCTATCCTCTTATCTATTTGTAGCTTGGGCCTACCTTATCCCGATCCATATGGGAAGGTGATTGATTATCTTAAACACTTTTAAGATATAGAAGTGGTCGTCTTTCTTTTTAATTTGTTGGGGTTGCCTTTTTCCTAAAAGATTCCAAATATCCATAAGATATGGCCATGGCTCTCTATGGGTAGGAAGTCTTCTGCATAATGTGAAGATCTATTTATTTATAAATAATGTTCCATCCGATTGCTTGTAGAGGAAGGAACAGTTTGGTTAGGGTTAAGGCTTTGTTACGGGTTTAGTATGGAGACTCTATATGAGGGGTCAGCTGGGACTAATGGGACAGTAAAGGGATAGTATAAACGGCTAAGCATATGTTCTACTTTTAGAGGTGGCTTGTTGCACATACATTCACTTCGATGTCACTCACTCATGTTGGCCTACATCCAGAAAATGTCAGACAGTTCCTTCCTTCATTTGGACATCTTTGTTAGTTTGTTTAGACATTAGACATTAAAATTCACATTTGCCAGACAGGACTAGTCCTAAAACTTAAAAATGAAAACTTTTAGTTTCAAGTTATTTACATTAATTGTGGTCTAACCCAAGAATGTATGAGGACAGATTTCCTGGGCATATCCGGTGCAATAGAAGTGGAACTTGGTAGGTGATGATGAAAACATGTTTTAGAACACATGAAACTGTTTTGAACTCATGGATAGAGCTGATGTCGTTTCGTCTCCATCATCCATAGTGAGTACCTCCACTGATCTTGAAAGAGTGGTGCAAGTGGAAGTATCTAGCAACTTGGAGGCTTGGAGCATATGGCTTTATAGTTGACTAGAAAATTGCCTTTTTGATCTGGATGGAACTTTTTAACTTTTAAGATGGTTCACCATTTTAAACCCTTCATTTTGCTGATGGAATTGTTTTTATTTTATGTTCATCACTCTTGTAGGTTGGGACCCCACATAGAATCCTCAAGTCATCATGGATTTGTTTTGCTTTGCATGCCAGGTATGTTAAGCTCCAATCCATTACTTCTCTTTAAAGCGTTTGGTAGTCGGATTCCACAATGCCATACCATAATTTAAGCAAAAATGGCCCCCCTCTTAATAGAGAAAGAAAAAAGATAGAGAACTTGAAAAAATGAAGTCTCTTTCCCTTCTATATATGCTCCAATTTAAAGTCTAGTCGTCTTTCTGTGGATTTTGCAAGTGGTTGAGGGTGGCTATGAAGGGGACTTAAAATTTCTTTTCCTCGGGTGCCTCTCTCCTTCCGTGAAGCGAAGTGGCTCTAAGTGGAAACGTTTTCGTTGCCACCCGTCGAGCCCTTCTTTTTCTGCCATCAATAAATACTAAAATGATCATATGACACAGACCAGGGCATTTCCACAAAGCACTTTGGTGTGCTCCAACTGCTCATGCCACTTTGGTTTTAAATATGTGGACTATTGATTATTTTATGCTAGTGGGATTTGTCGTCGACATAGTTTCAATTCTCCACTTCGATTGGCCTTTTGGTTGCTTTCTTTTGTATTTACTTTTCTGATCCTTAAGCCCCAATTTGTTACATCATATAGGTCCTGAACTTTGAAACTTGTTCATTCTTCCAATCCTGATCTATCTATCTCCATGATTGATTGTAGATAGAAGGTTGTTGCATGACTTGGTGTTCTTAGAGCAGTGGTCATCTCCTATAAGGAAAAGGGACGTTCCCAAGGGCGATTTTCGACAGCTCACAGTTGGAAAAGCCCCAATTTGCTTGGTCTCATTTGACCAACTAGATTAGCTGATAGTGTTCACTAGCTGAAGTTTTTGGTTGTCACGCAAAAGTTCAAATCTTGGACCCCCAAATAAAATGAGGGTAACAGTTTGAGGATATGATGTTGCATTTATTTTCCTCCTGAGCTGAGCCCTGGCTTTTGTACCAAGGTATATATTCAGGTTAAGATTCTCTCCATCTGGTGGAGAACAAAAATTTGTTACTTAAAAACAAGTTTAGTGGTTTAGGCGGCGATCATGGCATTATTTGCAGAGAGAGATTTGCTTGGCCAGCTTTCAATTTTTGCGGTACGTGGAAGGAGCATTAGTGACGCCACTTAGCAGCATAACCATCTATAATTAACCCAACAAAATGTTTCTTAGCTGACATGCTTTCGTGATTATTAGGACATTATGTTTCATTAGTATTAAATATGATAAGTTTAGACTAGTGCTTTGCCTGGAGGGCCCAATATGAACTATTAAAACTCATTAGTTTCACAAACACACACATTCCTTTGTACGACCAATTTACCCTTTTCTTTCTTTTCTTTTTTTTTTTTTTTAAAAAAAATTAGGAGGTGAGCTTGGATTCGATAAAACCATCGAAGGAGTATTTTTTAATTTGTAATAAGTATCATTTGAGAACCGCTTTTCCCTGTCCAAGGTCAAGTAAGTGTTGTTCCACCTATTTATAACTGGTCATGATTCTTTTTTTTATATGTCTGTGCATGTGTCTCACAATCATTATATTAAACACTTGGCCTGTTTCCAAATTGTTAATTTGACAACCAAATAAAAGAAAAATGAGGAATATTTGGAAATATCATGAATGAGTTTTTGTTTAGTTACACTAGAAACAAATTAGAATAGATTTTTCATACATTTTAAAATTACAAAATGGTGCAACTTACTCCTCTGCTGGTTGGGGAAAAAATTAGAAACACTTTTATAGATAAATATTTTGAGTAAATTACACAAGTAGATCCTAATATTTAATTATTATTTCAGTTTTAACCTTAATCTCTAACTTTCACAATGTAACTCTGAAAACCTCCCTATAATGCTTCATTTTGACCCCTTTGTTTGATAGAAACTATTATCTTGGATAGAAAACATCAAAACAACATATAATTATAAGGATTAATATTATTTTTAACCCCTAAAAATTTTCCTTTATAAAAAATAATTGAAACTTTAAAATTAAACGATTCGGCGACCCCTCGCCTCTTCGCCACCACCTCCTTCACCGCTCCTTCCCTCCCTCTCGGCTTCCCTCTCAGGTCAATCCTCTCCTCCGTCCGCCTCCCTCACTCACCCCCGACTCTGCTGATTCCAGTCGTCGCTTACTTGATTCACGCATCCTCTCTCCATTCTAGGCATCGCTCACCCGATTCACGCATCTTCTCTTCGATTCCCGCTGTCGCTCGCACGATTCACTCGATTCGCCATTTTCCCGTGTGTTTTCCCGTCTCGATTTCCCATCATGATTTTTGTCGCGTTTTCCCGAATGCCATTTCCCATCGTGATTCCCATGTATATGGAGACAAAAAGAGCAAAGGAACTGTTCCAAATTGCGGCAGGCGGTGTACGTGGGAAATCTGGACTCAACCATGATGGGGAAGAACAGGACGGTGTTGGTGCAAGAAAGGGGGACAGGCGTTGGGGACAGAGGAAGGGGGTTGGTTGGAGAGGGAGGTGGGCAAAGAAGAGGGTTGACCGGAGAGGGAGGTAGAGAGAAAGGTCGAAAAGGAGGCTGGATGGTTTTTTATTAGATTTTTTAAGAAATTTTTCTATTAAATTTTAAAGTTTCAATAATTCTTTGATGAAGGAAATTTTTTTATCAGGTATGTATTCTTTGATGGAGGCGCCCGATTCTTTGATAAGCATGATTTTTTAAGTTTTGATGAGAAAAAGGCTTGGAAAGACCGAAACTCGGGTGAAGGAGACTTGTAATTTGTAAATAATTGGCCTAAATGCACAGGCAGTCCCTTAATTTTGAGAACTCGCACGAGCTAGTCCCCAACTATGATTTAGTGCAACTTAGTCCCTAAGGTTTGCTTAGTTAAGTGGCTCAGTCCCTCAACTTGGCTAAAGTAAGTGACCTAGTCCGTTGTGGGACGGAAAGGATGCATGTGCGAACATGTGACCAGATGTCGTTCGTGAGCTGCTTAGGTCTTGGTCAAGGGTATAGTACGGTTTCAAATCCCCAATTCCACAAGATTCTATCGCTGTAACTGAAGAATTCGACCAAGAGAGGAAAATTGATCAAGGCGTCGTGCAAGCTCGCGGCCTACGGTAAGGAGAAGAGCAAAGAGAATGATCGAAAATGAAAGCAGCAACAAAAGTCGAGGCAGAGAAGAAGGCTGCGACAGAGAAAGGAATGACGAAGAAGGTTCCGACTGCGAAGAGTGGATTCGGGCAAAGAAGATTGGAAGAAGAGAACGAGCAGAGTGGATTCGAGACCGAGAAGAGAACGACGAAGAAGGTTCCAACTGCGAAGACCGGGGCAAAGAAGATTCAAGTGATGAATTCAAGGGATTTGGGTTCACGGGATTCGGCATAAGAATAGATTCGAATAAAAAGAGTGGATTTGGATTCAATGGATGAATTAGGGATATGAGTAGATTCAAGGGATTTGGGTTCAATGGATTCGGGCATCGAGGACGATGGATGGAGGGGGCATCATCGAGGACGGTGCTGGGACACGAGGTCGACGGTGTTGGGGACTCGTGGCTTGTAACCAGCAGAAAGAAACGTCATTTAGTCAGTCGTACAATGAGGGATTAACTCGTTTAAATTTTCAAAGTTTGGGGACTAAGTCTCACTGATTCAAAGTTAAAGGACTAACTCGTTTGATTCAGAAAAGATGAGGGACCAAAGTGCATTTTGGCGTAAATAATTCTCAGATCGGTTTGATTTATGTTTTTTATGATCACTTTTCGGATTGCCTTGAGGGTACTTGAACTCCACCTAAAAGGATACCAAAAACATTCAAAATGTTCATATAAAATGATTAAAGCTTCAACGAAAAACATAATTACGACAGCTTCGAAGTCTGGTCATTGAAAGTGGAAAAAGCAGGGCAATTAGGAAGCTGTCATTTTCAGCCAAATAGTTGTTTTTTAGTCTAAAATCTTTCACCTTTCCAGCTAAAGTTACAAAGTCTAAGTGGCTAGTTGTGCTTGCTCTGTCTGGACGGTATAGCCAGGAAAATGATTTGCCTACACGAAAAGAACATAAACTTTTTTGAACCTTGGATTGAAGGTTGTCCTTTGTTTCTTATACTGAGTTACCATGTAACTTAAAGGAAGGTCCCAATAATATATAACTGGGATTATGCTAATTTTCTCTGTATTATTTCAATTTTATTAGACATTTATATAATTAATTGTGAAGGTATATATATTCCAATAAAGGTTTGAATATTATAATTAGTTTATTGAAAATGGATGCATTCTTTTGAAATGGTGATGGACCTTTCCCCCAAATCCCAATATTTGTCCATAAGGAATCTGATGACGGATGTTTTATACATAAAATAAAAGCATATTCTTCTGATTTGGTACGTTAGAGTTTGTAAAACTTGGAATTAAATTTAATAAAACAAGCACTTTTCCTACTAAGCCAACATGTGAAAGCCATTGCTGATCAATAATGTGTTCTGGTATTGAGTCTTTTGAGTCGCCAACTAATTGAAGAATGGTTCTAATAGGAATCAAATAAATTTCTTTATTTTAAAAAAGGGGATCAAATAATTTTTTCATTGATGATTCTTGTTCCCTACATTATTTCAAATTTTAAGTGAGACAGTTCACAATTAATACAATAAGATAAGTGTTCAAATTCAAAACCTCAACCCTTAATATGCAATACAACCATTTCCATAAAATTATGTTTTGTTTCATTGATGGGTTATAGATGTAATTTCTCATTAATTATTTTTTGATATTATGCATAATACAATACAATACAGGACACTATAAGGTTAAGGGAGAAAAATTTAAAACTAGATGAGTTTTTTTTGTCTCCATAGAGACTTGAACTTAGACCCACATGACAAAAACAATCTTGGTACATCTTGAAGTAGCTATTAGACCAAAATTTAACGTGCTTATCAAAATATTTGTACAAACACATACACTAGCTTGCTTCTCCAAAAAAGAGAAGGTCAATCAACATAACAATCTTTTTGTTGCAAAGCTAGTGAGACATATGGTATTAGGCATTCTACAGATAGTTTAGGCCAAAAGGAATAATAATAAAATTAGTAAGGGCATATGGTCTTAGAGATTGCAAAGATAATTTAGGCAAGAATGTAATATTAACCAAAAGAGGGAACAGTATCTGGTTCCTCTGTACAGTGGCAACGCAAAAAGGACTCGACTCCTTTCTCCCACTAATCTTGAGTTCGATCCCTCCCTTTCCTTTATACCTTAACTTTTAAATATGTGATTCTGTAGTTGTAAAGATAATATATTTGATTAATTGCAAATGTGTTTACTTGTTTAGTTTAGCGCTTTATTTTAGAAAGTAACTACTCAGCCGGTTGTTGTTTTTCTCATTAATAACATAAGTTTTCTATTTTCAAAAATATACATATAAATTGTTCTATAACAAGAAGAGATATGAAATTACAAGAATAAAATGGTTGACAGTGAAAGTTGGCTCAGTTGGTTAAAATCCATTCAAGTTGATTTCTTTTGCTAATAGTATTTTACCAGAAGACAATCCGTAAGTTAATATCATAAGCCTCAATTAGACTAGTGATACGTTGTAACCTTTAACTTTCCTTCCTCATATTCTCTCTTACCAAAAACATTAAATCAAAACGGGTCAATGATAAAGAAAAGGGGTCAAATTGTGATCATAGATGAAGTTAAGGGGCTAAATTTGAATTAGGGGTAAAAATACACCACTAGTCCCAAATTTTTAATTCCCATTGCAAATTGGTCCTCAGCCTTCATTTTGTTGCATTAATGGCCCTAAAACTTTACAATTGTCCTTAGCCCTAGGCGATACTAAATTGACAAAAAAAAACTTAATTTTTAGAGAAAAAATAATAATTTAAATGGTCCATTAATTATCAAAAAATTATTTCATTAATTGAATTTATAAGAAGACAATTATTGAATGATTTACATTCGAATCTATAAAGTTGTTGTTGGATAGTTACATGAGAGTTAACAAATTTAAATTGTTCGGTAACTCTCATCTAATAACTTCAGACTATGTTACAATTATTTAATAGTTAATGAAGTATTTAAGCTGTCAAATTTTCCTTTGTGCAAATAAGATTTCTATCTTAACTCAGTGTTGCTACATTTAGGGACATATATACAAGGCATTATAGGGTACTAATGTTTAACGAAATGGAGGCTAAAGACTAATTTATAATACAAACTTAAAGAATTGGGACTAATGACGCAATAAGCTTGGTTAATTAGTTTACTACTAAGAGGAGAACTAACCAACTAACGACTTGCTATTAGCAGTAGAAGAAAGTTTGTGGGCTCAGAAATCAAGAATAAAATGGCTTGCTTGGGGGGACTCTAAAACCTAGTTTTTTCATTAGACTTCTAAAAGTAAGCATATGAAAACTTGCATTTTTTCCTTTTAAACTTCTTATGACCATTGGCTTTATGATGAATTTGTTATCTAGGCCCATATTAGTACTTTTTTCTATAATCTATACAACCTTGCTCCAGTGGACCAAGCCCTTTGTTAGGATTGATTTTGTGTGGACATTACTCGTACTCTATTAAATGATCAGTACAGTATGTTGCTTGCTTCGTTCACAAAATAGGAAGTTCGGAGGGCTATCTTTAACCAAGGAACGGTTATATGATCATAGGCCAATTAGTCTTTGCAATACTTTTTATAAAGTGATTGCTATGGTTTTAGTCAATTATTTGAAACCGGTCTTGGATAATCTGGTTTCCCTTTGCTAGAATTGTTATGACCCTTCTAGTGGGAAGCTTGACTGTAGGAGGTAAATTAACTAAATTTCTAGTTTAATACCTTATTTCAAGTTAACTAGGCAAGATTAAGTAAGTTAGGCAAGCTTCTAAGTTCCAAGGAGTTTATGACACTGAATAGGGTTCGGGGGTAAATGGTAATTTTATATCCTGAATTGTCGGGCCGAGTCCCGGGAATTAAAAATGAGTTTTTCAAACCTAACCCTTACTTTAAAACCAAAATTTAGCATAAGTAAGTAAGATTTGACCAAGTTTTGACTTTGGTTACTATTTAGGGAAGGAGGCTTTTTGTAACTTCTAAAAAAGTTTGGTAGCTTTGTGTTTTAAAAGGTTATAAACTTGGTAAAATGGGTGTTGGCTGCCATTCACCACAATTTCTCCTCCCTTTCCCGAGTTCAACCTTGCCCTCACCAATTCTTCATGATTTCTTGCCCAAAATCAAGTGCTTTTGGTGGAATTTGAAGGCCCAAGGGTTATATATGCGTTGGGTAAGCTTGTTTCAAGAAGATTTTGTGATTTTGAAGCTTGGAATTATGTTTTCTAGCTGGGTTCCTATTTTTAGTGAGAGGTAACATTGATTTTTTGCTTTCCTCTTATTTATTTGATGATTTGAAGCTTGGGTTTTGGTTAGTGGTTAGTAATTTGGTGTCATTTGCTTTGATTTGCTTGGAACTTAGGTAAAACTTTGTGGAGGTTTATTCTTGGTGAGGAATTGCTTGATTCTTGCTAGTGACTTGAAATTGAAGTAAGGGATTTAAGGTTCAAGTGCATTTGATGTCATTCATGGCTTGTTTGCTTGTTAAATTCAAGTAGTTTGATGAATGACATTAGTTGGTGGGTTGTGTTGATCATGGTGAACTAGGCTTGGATTTTTTACTTGTGTGATGTTTTGATGCATCATAGGAAGGTTGTGATGGTGTATTTGTGGCTTATGCCAGTTGTTTTACAGGTTTTTGGTGAGTTGAAGCATCCCTAGCATGCCTTGAATCCATAGGAGGCCTCCAAAAAGGCTCAGGAGGTTGTTTTTTAGATTCAAGACATGGGGTACTAGCGCCTAGGTGCCATCCGGCGCTGCAGCTCCCAAGGTGCATTTTCTGATCCATAAAGCAGGTTGCTCCTAGTGTCGAGACCTTAGGTGCTCCTGACGCCTAGGCCTCAGTGGCGCTGGGAAAGCCACCCCATAGGCCTTTTTCAGCGTCAATTTCAGCTTTTTAAAAGAAGATCCAGGAAAGGGCGGGGACGATCCTAAGGGTGCCTAAGGGTTGTAATTATACAATAGCACTTTTGAACTCCTAAAACTTTTCCATGATCTAAGGGTTTCTCAATGTTTTATTGAAGAAAATGCAACTTATGAGAAACCTAGTTAACGGGCCACAATAATGCACCATTAAGCAAGGTGGAAGGTTTAGCACCATCGAGAGCTTAGTTGTGCCTCTAGGCCTAAATCCTCAATGGGGAAACCTTAGCACACCTAGTGGGTCCTCTAGAACCTAGGAATTATGAGTCCAATCATAGTCATTGCTATTTCATTAGTGTGAACCAAGTAATGGTAAATAGGTATGTGCCTAGAGTGAAGGTTTAGTGCACTTGTTGCCTGGCCAAGATTACTTGAGGCGTAAGTGAGAATCTAGTGCACTTTTGGTAAAGGTTTTAGGTGAAAGATTAGTATACAAGTGACCTAGATAAGTCTAAGGACTTGAGGCACTACATGGAGACTTAGTACACCTAGTGGGTTCCTTAGAACTTAAACGAGGTGCATCCACTATGTTTACCTGCACAATAATTAATGGAATGTTAGAATTATTGTGTTAGTAAGCTAATGCTTACTAGTAGCGAGTTAGGGGCCAGAACTCGCTAGGTATGGAGTGATGCCCATAAGAGGACTAGACAGAGGATAAGTCCTAAAGGACTGAAACGTATATGCATAAGTTTAGTCTCACACTATATGAGCTCACAGTAGATTATACACACACACACACACACATACACATATGTTGTCTTTAGTGTTTTCCTTGCAAGTTGAAGACCCTTTACTGAGAATCATACGATTCTCACTCCCTTAGTTTCATGTTGTACAGATATTGAGGTTGTTGGACCCGACAATCATTAAGGATTGTTGTGGTAGTTTCTATTCCAGGTATATTGCTTTGAGAATCCTTGAGATTTTAGTTATTTGGCTACTTGTTAGTTAAGTTGTTATTATACTAACTATAGTTTCTAGCCATAAAGGCTAGTGAGCATGTGGAGGACCATTGAGGCTTACCACTGGGATCTCTCATCTAAAGTGGAAGCTAGTTGATTGGATCTCAGTAATACTAGCCTTGCATATATATGTTTTATGTTGGTGGCCTCCAATGTATATGAATAGAGTTATGGACTTTAGGGTTGCCTTTGGGTGTAGGGCGTAGTCTACAATTGTTTAAATGCCCATACATAGTTAATTATGTGTAAGATTAATGTTTATGATATAAAGGTTTTATATGCTTTGACTTTTTGAACGTTGGTTTTTATGGAAATGCCTAGGCGATATAAATGTTTTATGATTTTCTACTTGCTCAAGTCAAAGCAACTCTTGCATGCAAATTGAATTCTTAGGTTAAACAACTAGTAGCACAAAGTTTTAACTAGGGTGTACATAATTAATTAGCCAATTACAACCAACATGAGACCTATTCTCATAGGCTTCCTGGGCAGGGCCATAAAGGGCCATGTCAAGAATGCATTTGTTCCTAATCGTAATATTGAAGGTAATGTTATCATTGCCCATGAGCTTTTGCATGCTATATCCAATACTCCCCGGTCAACTGGTATGCATGATTCTAAAGCTCTACTAAAATTGGAGATCAGGAAAGCATACGATAGCCTTCAATTGACTTTCATTGAAAAGGTTCTTCGGACCATGCAATTTTCAGATAAGTGGATCCATCTTATCATGCAATGCATTACAACCATGTCATACTTTGTCTTGGTCAACGGATGCACTATGCATTGGTTTTCCCCATCAACAAGAATTTCCCAAGGTGATCCATTATCTTCCTATATATTTATTTTTATGTGCTAAGGCATTTTCTTGAAGACTCTAGAAACTGCAAAATCAAGGAGTTCTTCAGGGTTTCAGGATAAATAGATACGAACCATAAATAAGATATTTGTTTTTTTTAGATGATTGCCTGGTTTGTTTACAACCCATAGTGGCAATAGTTTAGGATCTAAGTCAAACACTTGAGGATTTCGCAATAGCTCCAAACATGTTAATCCCCAAAAGTCTAAATGGCATTTTAGCCATAACATAACAGGCCCTCTCAGAGAAAGCATTCTTTAAATACTTCATTTCCTGGTTAGCCAAGGTATTCTTACCTATTTCGGTATGCCTTTTTGCCAAGATCTGTCTCGTTGATCATCATTCCAATTTCTTGCTGATAGAGTTCATAAGCATTTGGCAAACTAGAAAGGAAACCTCTTCAATCCTGTAGGTCAGCTTATGTTGATTCAATCAACGTTATCTTCTATCCCCTTTTATGTGATGTCAATCTTAAAGGTTTTGGTGATATTATTGGATAAGATCTTGCAGTAGTTTATCCAATTCTAGTGGTATGGTAGTTAATTTAGAAAGGGGATGCATATGAAACACCAAGGTATTCTTCATCTTCTTAAAGGTATTGGAGGTCTTGGGATAAACGATCTGCGACTATTTAATCAAGTACTCTTGGTGAAAACATTTTGGAGGATATTTACAGTTGACAGTAATAAATTGGTTTATAAAGTCTTGATGGCTAAATATGCGCATAATCATTCAGTATGGGCTGTTAAAACCTGTGGAAATATCTCCCTAGTTTGGCGTAGCCTTCTTTATGATGGGAAATTACTGAAAAATCATATTTAGTGGTCAATAAAGGATGACTCTAGAATTTTGAGTTTAGGAGGATCCATGGCTTCTAAGCATTAATCCTTTTTCATCTGTGTAACATGACTAGAGATGTCTATAAAGATCCAACGCTTCAAGTTTCAGATTTATATGATCGACGAAGGCAATCTTGGAATCAACCTCTACTCCAGCTTCTATTTTCCCTTCAAATTGTTGATTTAATATTACAATCGCCCCCCCCCCCCCCCCAATACCCACTTGATATGCAAGATACTATTGTGTGGTTAGGCAACGATTCTGGATCTTTTATAGCAAAATAGGGATACAATTTGGAGTTGTGAAAGAGATCGGCCATGTTATTAAATGCCGCTAGTACATCTATTACCAGGTCGTCTTACCTGGATTTTACTTCAATCCTAAAGGCTATATGGGCTTCTTCAATTCCTCTGAAGTTTAAAATATTCTTATGGAAATGCTTGTCATAAGCTCTACCAACCAAATCCAATCTTGCAATACATGGCAGTTTTGTGGACTCTCTATGCCCGCATTGCTACTCAGCTCTGGAAACAATGTTTCACCTTTTTTATGAATGTTTAGGATCACAAGATTTGTGGGGCCTACCATCTATGACTCCTTTAAAGAGTAGTTGTCTTTCATTCTTTTTTATCAAAAGCATTGGCCTCAAGGTTGGTTTCAATTTCTCATTGGCACTTTGTGGAATATATGGATCGGTCGGAATGAATGCACTTTTTAGGAGTACTCCGTTTCATATTTCTTCTCCTATCTCTAAAAGGGATAATCTCTTCCTGTAGTTATTGATGATAGATGATTTTTGGCAAAAATACTCCTATTTCCCTCAGGATCATTCGTCTTCCTTATGTTGATCCTGGAGACAGCATCATGAGCAATTTGAGTCTTGGCATCCAGAAATTTTGTGACTGATGGGGGTCTGGCGTCGCTTATTAGGTCAAGGTACAGTTGTTTGGGTGTGATTAGATATCAATGCCCCTCTTAGACACCAACAAAGAATCCTAATTTCCCAATGTAAAATGGCATTAGAAGCTGAGCTTTTTGTTATTTTCGAAGTGATTTTTTTTACAATGAATCAGGATCTGAGAACGATAACCATATTAACTGATTCTTCACAAGCTCCACAGATAAGATCAGGTAAACTATTGATTCCCGTAAGGATTCACCGGCTTATTCACAAGATTAGGAAGTCCTTGAATCCATGCAGCACTGTTTGATACTAATCATATCTATGCATGAAGTCATTCTTGCCTACCAACTTGCCTCCTCTATTGTTTTTTAGTCTTTTCCTATATTTCTATTTACACATAAAAAAAAAAAAAAGAAAGAAAAGAAACCTAACTAACGGTTCGCTCACACTAACGAACACGGTACATCGGGGGATACTGTTGGTATATGCTTTCCCGTACGGCGTACCCATACATTAATATTAATTCGAAATACCCGATGTGAAAGCACTCACAAACTCCGGGTCAATCAACTCAAAGCGTCCACATTTCCCCCAAGAAGACGCGGGGAAGAATCCAGAGCGACTCAGCCGTCGAAACAGAGAGCCAGTTACTACTGTTGGTGTGCGTACTAATGTGTTCAATGTTCTTCCATGGTGTGATTGGTGGGATTCAGGGAGGAACTGGGCCTCTCTGAATTGCCCATCTTTGCCTTTTTGTTGTTCGGACGTTTTCCTTGCTGGGGAAGGGACAAAAACTGCGGGCGACGATTAAAGGGGGAGTCTTGATGGATAAGTTGTTTTCTGGGAAGAGCTCCTCTGATCGGTTCGTCTAGAGTTTCTTGCTGCTTTCTGGGTTTCCGCTTCTGATTTGTCATCGTTTCGAGAATTTATGGCTCCTCTGATATTCAGGAGTGGAAAATTGTACGGTTTTTTGCTTGTCTTCTATCATTTATTTCAGTTGTTTTTATGCGTTAGATTTTGTTTATTGGCGTGTTTAGTTAATATAGCATATAACTTGCTCGAAGGCTTAGTGAACCTAGATTTTTTTAGCTTTTCCTCGTATGGTTTGAATCTCTTGATAGCGGTTTTTCCTCTCATGTGCGGAGTTTTGAAGGGAAATTTTAGCCTGTTTTCCGTTTTCTTCAAATTTTAATTGGGCTTGTGGTGCTACGTGGTAGTTTCACTTGATTATTGTTGCTTAAAAGATAAGAATTCTCTTTTTGTTGTTCTCTTTTTAGTTTGCTAGAATGATTTCATAGACTTTGGATGTGTCTGAACTTCGCATGCATGATTAAATTATGTCATAATATAATCTCTTTGGAGGAATTATGTTTCCAGGCTTGTGTGTGCTTTTGCTTATGTTTACATAAGTCGGATATTTTTTCCTGAATTTTATGTTTTGATGAACTTTTCATTTAGAACAGGAGTCATTGAATACGTCTGTTAATAAAGAGGAATCTGCGTACAATTTCTGCTCTTTCTGGAACTTGTCTAGGGAGCCAAGTTTCAAAAATAGGAATATGTGTTCTTAACATATTTTTTGGTGCATAAAGTGTCAACCGTTTTAGTGAAGAGGAGACCATTCTTTGAATTCCAACTATTGTTTCTCATATGTGAAGTTTTAAATTCACCGTTCTTTACACCTTAGCTTCTTTCTCTCAGATCTTCTTCTTATTCTTTTTTTTTTCCCTCTCTATATCTTTATTCAATTTATTGCGTGCCTCTGCATGCTCCTTGAATCTGCCATCATTTTAGTTACACACTCACACATGCATGCGGTCACACACACACGTATGTAAATACCTATTTGTGTGTGTATGTATTAGAGAGGGAAGCAGGGTGAATTACAGAGGAACTTTATTCTCAAATTAATCTTATTCTCATTCTTGCAAATCTCTCTCTCTTTCTCAGGTTTTCCTTTTTAATCTTGTTACTGTAAAAGATAAAAGGAATGAAGTGGTTGGTAAAAGTCATTCAAGCTTTACTTCCTGCAATAGTGCTGCCAGGATGAATTCTTCTAATCATAAAAAATTTCTCATGGTTGTTGCAGGTTCCATGGTAACATCAAACTGATTGCAGAAGCTCCTTCCAACATGGGCCAGGAAACCTTTTATTAGAATAAATATCTCTAAGCAATTATTTTTACAGGCAGTTGTTTATGTGGATGAATCCTGAAGAAAAGTGTCTAGTTTGTTATCTTTGTTGCTGATGGCTATCATTAGTTACTGAACTCTCAGTGAGACGAATCAGGAAGGGAAAAGTAACATAAACAAAATCTTACTCCATCCTGGGGCAAATCTCCTTTGGCAATTTCACTTGGTTTTTGAAATGAATAATTCTTTCAGAAGCCAGGTTCGATCTCAGTTATCTTTGGTTTTTGGAACTCCTCTTTGATGTTGTTGAACAAGTTTCTCCTTCAGCCAGTTCATGATTTTGGGATTTCAAGCTCATGATTGGGTGGTATTTGGAACTTCAGCTTGTCCTTCAAGGAAAACGTCCGCAAGTATACCTTTCTTCCCAGTCGTGGTCTACTTTCTCCTGTGAAAACCTGTCCATTTTGGGCAAATCTCCTTTGGCATTTGGGAGTCCTTAACTGGCTCCTTTGTCCGTCAGGGCAAATCTCCTTTGGCAGAGTCTAAAGTATCCTTTTCAGGATACTGACTCATTATTTGTTACAATCAGTTTATTAACTGAAAGACAACTTGCAGTTCTGAGGCACAATATGTCATTCCATTTGAGTTCCGGATTTTGCTATTAACTCTGAGTGCTCCTGGAATATACATTTGGCTAGCTTGTTCATCAAGTTGCTTAAGTGCTGGTATTGTTTTTCTATCCTCAAACTGTTATTAGCATTTATGCAGACTCAGACATGCACATTCACAATCATGTTTGGAACTATCTCATTCATGTAATTTATTTTAGTAGCTGATAAATGAAGTTTCTAAGCATGTCATGTCCATTACAGTTTTCTTTCATTGACTATATACTTTCCCTTTTCTTGATTGTGTTGATCTATATTGTACAAAATATTGTGCCAGGCACTTGAAGAATGGATTTTCTCCTCAGCGAATCTGATTGGGAGAATTTTAGTGAAAGTAGCGGCAGCGAGGAGCAAGAGGAAATCAACATTTTGTATGGTGGCATCTTGTCAAGCCTTGAGGACAGCATTGGAAAAATTGATGATTTCCTCTCATTTGAGAGAGGGTTCATATATGGGGAAATTGTGTGCTCAATGGCAGACCCTTCTGGACAGACTGGCAGAGTAATCAACATTAATATGTTTGTGGATCTTGAGAATGGACTTGGGACAAAAATAAAGAATGTGAACTCCAAGAGTCTTTTGAAGATCCGCTCTGTCTCTGTTGGAGATTATGTGGTTCACGGCACATGGATAGGAAGAGTCGATAAGGTTGTTGACCACATCTCTGTTGTGCTTGATGATGGCTCAAAATGTGAAGTTGTGGCTGCTGATCATGTCAAGCTTGTACCAGTTTCGCTCAACTTATTTGAAGATTTACAATATCCCTATTATCCAGGACAGAGAGTGAAAGTTTTGGACTCAAATGTGACTAAGTCAACAAGGTGGTTATGTGGAACCTGGAAGGATATGCAGTGTGAAGGAACTGTTTCTGTTGTAGATGCAGGGCTGGTATATGTTGACTGGATTGCCTCTACTCATGTAGATCGTGGTTTTAAGGCCAACCTTCCCCCTCGTATGCAGGAACCAAAAAACCTGACTGTGTTGTCTTGCTTTTCCCATGCAAACTGGCAGCTGTGTGACTGGTGCATACTTCCTTTGGCAGAGCAGGGTATACTAGGCCAGCAAAATTTTCTTGATGGAATCACTTGTGATCAAATTAGAAATCCCAGAAAGCAAGAAAGTGGATTTGAAAGAGAAAAAGCTCATTCAGTATTAGAAGAGCTCTTTGTCATTGCAAAGATAAAGTCAAAGGTCGATGTATTGTGGCAAGATGGCAGCTGCAGCGTGGGGTTGGATTCCCATAGTGTAATCCCTGTTAGTAGCATAACTGCTCATGAATTTTGGCCTGAACAGTTTGTCCTTGAGAAGGAAGGTAGTGATGATAGTCCAAGATGGGGTGTTGTGGTGGGTGTGGATGCAAAGGAACGGACAGTAAAGGTGCAATGGAGAAGCATGATTATCAATGAAGTTAGTAGGGTTTGTGAGGACGTGATTAAGGAAACTGTGAGTGCTTATGAGCTTATTGAACACCCTGACTATTCCTTCTGTTTTGGGGATGTTGTATTTCGCGTGGTCCAGAATGAAACAAGTGATCTAACCTATAATGGTAACGTACAGTCAGGAAATGATTTGGATGCACAGGCTTCTCCAATAATCAATAATGATGCTGTTGTTGAGAGTGACAACACCAGTAGAAAATGCCTGGCCAGTATTGGTGTTGTTGTAGGCTTCAAAGATGGTGAAGTACAAGTGAAATGGGCAACTGGTTTATCGACAAAGGTATTGATAGTCCAATGTTAGTCATACTCAATTTCTTCTTTTGCGAGTTCTCAGTTTCTTCTTTATGAGTTAATACTGCAATTACATCTAAAGATAATTAGTGCCATCCTTCATACATGTCTTTAGTGTGAGTGTGGGTGTAGGTATGTGTGTGTGTGTGTGTAGATGCTTAACTGAGATATGTGATGCTGTATAAGGGAAAGGATTCCCCTGCCTCTTCATGGTGATCGGTTAAAATAGTAGGTGGCCAACTGCAACTAAGAAAATATATTGGTGTTCAGAGGCAAACTCTGAAATATGACATTTTTTTTGTTTTGTTTTTGTTTTTGCCCCCCGATATTTCCCTTTGTTATTCCCTGCTTTTACAATAGTAACCATTTTCTGCATTGTATTTGTCTGCCTAACTTTTGAAGTCCTTAGTGGAGGTCATTCTGTAGTACTCGGACATGTGCAGTTTCATCTCAGCATTTGGATTTTACATTTCTACATAGTTGACTTATTTATTGTATTTCAAAGAACAAAAGAAAACAAACTTGCCATTAGCTGACTAGCTTTCTTCCAGGTTGCACCTGATGAGATTTATAGAATTGACAAATATGAAGACTCAACCGCAGCCCCAGCTCTATCTGAAGAAAATGGTGCCAATCTTACTCAAGAGGTGATAGGACGTGACAAACTGTCTTGCATCACAAAAGACATGGTACAGCCAGCTCTCTTCCTTTAGCATGCATATGTCTCCCGTCTGTGTGCATTTCTCTGATGCCTAAGAAGGCAGACATGCATGTGGTTGATTTTTTTTATATTTGTATTACAATTTTCTGCCACCAATATAAATCATCCTGTTTTACTTTTTCTTTTCTTGCTATAACGTCTTTTCAAGAACGGTTATTACTATTACTTGAACATGAGCTGGCTGTTGCTAGGAAAGGAAATTTATGCACTAAACTGCCTCATAAATTAGCTATTGAGTTCGTTCATTTTCCAGGATCCTTTTTTAGTTTTGTATCGTTGTGGGTAATAGTGGAATTTTTTAACTAACAAATGCATCTTCTTTGAATGCCTCAATTTTGTGTTTATATTCTGATTTTTGAAGTAATTTTAACTTTTTCGCTTTGACAAAAGACATAATATTCTGTTAAAGTTAGTGTACAATTTCATAAGAAAATTAGTGTAAAATTTCATGAGAAGATCCAAATTGAAAAGATGAAGAGAAGAAAAGAACAGAATCGGTATGTGGGGGCGACGTGATTGATTGCATTCACCTTAAGAGATTTTACAGAAGGATCCATAGTTAGGATATTAGATACAAAATATGGAACAAACATTGAATCTTGAGATGGTTCAATGTGGATAAAACTAGTAGATTACAATATCTGTTGTTACATTAAATAAATAACTGATTAGTTAAATCTTGAATTATGGGAAGGCTTTGCTTCAGAATTCAATTAGTGAAAAGAAAGAATTTGCATCATTTAAAATCATTTCTGCTCTGGAATTGAATAAGATTTGTATTATCAGGATTCAATGAGTTGTGATCATGCTGGTGAAAACAGAGAGGGTAATTCCTCAGGACCTGCTAGCTCTTTTCCCCAATCTGTTGTTGGATTTCTTACAACCACAGTTTCCAGCCTCTTTGCGTCCCTTGGTTCCATATCACTATTTGGCTTAGTGCCGTCTCATGACATCATCAGTGGTAGAAAAGCCTATGAAACTGAGACACAGGAATCTGAGGCACATGACATCTATGCTGCAGCTGATCCAAGTGGGCCACGGGAGTTCTCCGTGGGAACTTCGAAGCAGGAATATGAAGAGAATGAGAACCAGAATGTTATCACTCCAAGAGCCTGTGGAAATCCTTATCAGTTTAAGCAGTTTGATATAGTCTGTGACTGTTCAGACCACCACTTTATTGCAGAAAGCAAGGCCTCTGGTCCTCAGGTTAGAAAGATGACCAATCATCCCTTAGCAACCCATTTCTTGTCCTGATATGGAAAATGATGATTTTTTTTGTCCACTTTTCCCTCACAGATGAAAAGAAGTTGGCTTAAGAAGGTTCAACGAGAATGGAGCATCCTGGAGAATAATCTCCCAGGTCAATACTCTTCTCTTCTATTTATACAGAAGCAGTAACTATTTTCTTTTGACACCAGTAGTTTATTCTTTTTCATCTGAATGGATAAATTTGTGTCAAAGGGGCTGAAGTCTTTGCTAATTCTGGAGTTATGATCAAAATTGATGTGATATTTGCTACATATGTTAATATATCATGTGGCAGATAGATATTTGCTATGTTTGTTAATTTATCTGTCTGACAAGGCAGAAAAATTACTCATCCTGGAAATAGCACCATAATGTGGACTTCTATGTAAAAGAATATGATTTGAAAATATGCATATGGCCTCTTTTGTCCATGTAGAACATTATTTGTGCCCTTTTCCTCCATATAAACAGGTGATGGTATTATGATACATTTCTGTCACGGAGAAAATAAATGACAGCATGGGATGCCACTGCTTGATAATTCTAAAAATCTCAAGTATGGCCAACTTAAATGGATGGTATTTCATGTATTTGTGGCAAGTTCTTGGTGTTGTGAAACACGTTAGATGATGCGGACTTCCTTTTTCCTTTCTGTTCTCCACTTCAAGGAAACACACAGTGAAGTAGTGGCTAATACGCTATACTGGGAAATCTGGTCCACTCAAACTGCACATAAATTAGCTGAAGATGAAACGTTGTAGTCATGCATAAAATTTGAATGCAATGCATATGCAAAAACCTTGATTAGTTTGACAATTGAATCCTCAATTTGTTGTGTTCAGAGATCTCTTCTTGTTGGTTGTCACACTCCAGCCAAATTTGGTAAACTAAAAAGGCTGTTTCACTTATTCTGTTTCTGCTTTGTCTTGTCTTCGTTTCACCTGGCTACAAAGCCAGCTGATGTTATCGTCCCATCTGTCATATTCCTAATTCTCATGCATGACCAAAACATAACAATAGTAGTTTCTTATTGATGCTGTTAATTGTGGCACAGAGACGATCTATGTCCGCATATATGAGGAGAGGATGGACATTCTTCGAGCAGCCATTGTTGGCCCAACTGGAACGCCCTACCAGGACGGGCTGTTCTTTTTTGATATATTCATTCCTCCTGAATATCCTAATGAACCACCTGTAAGTTGTCAAAATTTCACCATTCTCTAAGTACTCTATAATTCTGCATGCAGTCATCTCTCAAACAAAATAAGATTAGGCAGTTCTAGGAAGTACAAATTTCATGAAATTTATGCTTGTAAAAAGGAAAGTTGCATTCTTCTTTCTTTCTTTCTTCAATTCGCCCTTGCTCCAAGATTTTGGGCAGAACATCTTCAACTATCACCAAAGTCGAAGCAATAGGGCAACCATTCTAACTGTGAAGTCATTTAAATTAAAAGAAATATTGTTCTCATGTGAAACTCTATGCAGTTGGTACATTACAACTCTGGAGGACTCCGAGTCAACCCAAACTTGTATGAATCTGGGCGTGTTTGCCTCAGCCTTCTGAACACATGGACAGGTTCGGGCAGTGAAGTATGGACACCAGAAAGCTCCACCATTCTCCAAGTTCTGCTGTCCCTCCAGGGTCTTGTGCTAAATGAGAAGCCCTACTTCAATGAGGCTGGATATGATAAGCAGGTGGGAAGCACTGAAGGGGAGAAAAATTCAATTTGCTATAACGAGAGTGCTTTTCTTCTAACCTGGAAGTCCATGCTTTATGTGCTCCGCAAACCGCCCCAGGTAAAATGTAGATTCTGAACGACTCTGCTGGCTAAATCATCCATCTGTTTCAAGAACTTGTACTCCCGTTAAGCTGGTTTTGATAATCACAGGAATATCACAAAACGATCATACATGTTCATTGCACTGGAATTAGTATGGAAATACATGTTTCTTCCTAAGACATCAAATCATTCTTTCCCTTGCAAGTATTGATTTTTATCTCTTCATTTTTTGGGTGTAGCATTTTGAGGCACTTGTCCAAGGGCACTTCACCAAACAGTCTCAGTTCATTCTGTCCGCTTGCAAGGCCTATATGGAAGGTGCTTCAATCGGTTCTGCTCTGGAGTGTAATGAAAGTTGGGTTGAAAATAGGAAAGGAAGTTCCGCTGGGTTCAAAATCATGCTGGCTAAGCTCTACCCCAAGCTTGTGCAGGCACTCTTAGATAAGGGGATTGATTGTGCCCAATTTTCCTAGCCACCCGGCAAGCCTACACAAGCATATACAGTATTATACAGATTGTACATGTAAGTAAAATGTGTATAATACCATTCCCAAAGAAACAGAAAACACTGTGAGTTAATGAATAAAAATATCTGTATCATATCCATGGTGTTTGATGAAATATCAGACTCGTTGTTCACGGTTTTTAACCGTTGCAAACAGCTACCTGATATTTGCTTGTTCTTTGGCCTTGTGTGATTCTGGATTGTAGACAACCATGTTCTGTAAAATAATATATGGATTGGTATGCTTTAGTACTGCTTGGCTTCAGTGGTCGGAATTTGCTTTAGTTGGTAGCAATTTCAGGCAGAAGAAGATAATTATCTTGAGGATTTTCAGCATAGCTTGCAACTGCAGTTCCTTGAAAAGATTACTCTTTTTGTCTCAAATTCTTTACAGGATTTATTATTCAGTTATTAATTTATAATTTTTTTTAATTTTTAATACTTTAGTATATAAATAAAAAATCTTTATATGTAAATGATAAATAAAGACTTATAATTTATGAATTAATTCTTTTAAATTTTTTCTAATAAACAATAATATGAATAAATCAAAGTTAAACTACTTGAAAAAATCAATATTTAAAGAATGTGACCAAGGGAGTACTAATCATCAACAGGAGGCTACCCAAGTCGGCAACTTCACATCTCCTTCTATTATTTTTTTAATATTTTATTTTCTTGATTGTCCCATGAATAGTTTGCTAGATATTATTATTTTGTAATAAGTTTTTCATATTTTCCAAAATAAAAAAAAATAAGAAAGCATAAAAATGCATGCTTTTGCAGAGAAATAATTAGAACTTTCCGAAGCACCACATTTTGATTTGTGCAGAAGTTTGAGAAAAAAAATAATTAAATATAAAATTACACTTTCAATTAATTAAGAAATAGGTGAAAATCACAAAAAAAATCATTATTGTTTGTGATTTGGCCCAAATCCGCCACAATTATTTTTTCAATTCAAATATACCACTCATATTTATTTTTAAATAGGTCAAAAGTAAAATAATCTATGAGGATAAATGAGATTTATTTCTATGCCCAGAGATACACTTACGAGGATAAATGAGATTTCAAAACTATGAGGATCCTTAGGGTACTAGAAATATACTAGAAATATACTTCCTCAGAAGTATAATTTATTGCAACAGAAAAACACAGAGCATGACTAACATGCTCGTAGTCGTCGTCACATGGTCCTTCGCTTCGCCTTCTCTTTCCAGTTCCAGAGATCCCTCCTTCCACATCCATCAATGGAGACAAATACCCTTTTCTCACCACCTCCGTGGCGCCGGAAAAACCCTCCAAAAACCCCGATTTTTCAAATTCTTCTTCTCCTCGCTTTTCCCCTTCTTCATGTTCCTCTAGCATTCGCTTCGGTCCCAATTCAATCCCAACTTTACGATCAACACTGCAATCGCATCGTTCCCACCCCGCCGCTCGACGCCACCGAAGGCGATCGCCGCCCCTTCATTCGCGTCATTCAATTCGACACCGGTTCCTTCTCAGGCGGCGACGCCCTCTTCCCCAGCTCAAATGCCGGCATCCATTCCCTCCAATCCGCTGGTTTCGTCCCTCATATTCAGCGTGCGGTCTTCGACAATGGTAATTACGTCTACCAGATCCGAGGAATGCTAAGTTTGCAGATTCTTGGGTCGTCCTCCTCCAGGGCGAACCCTGTGAATCGCCGAAAGTCGCGGTTCAAGATCAGGGGCCCGCGAATTCCGGTGTTCGGCAGAGGCACGCCGAGGTTTGTTCTGAATGGATTTTGGTCCGAATCGACAGGGAAGATTTGTATGATCGGATCAGGAACCAGTTATGAAGATGGTGGCAAGGTGAAATCTTTAAATGTTATGCTTGAGCTACATTATTCCCAGAACTCTACTGTTTTTGGTAGTTTAGTTAGTGGAGTTCTCGAGAGTTTGGATGATAGGAGTAGTGGTAGCTATTTTGAGCCAGTTTCAATTATCGGTTTGAGACAGAATGATGAGAAATATGAGTATACATTGGTGGGTAATGGATCTGAACCTTCATGCTCAAGTCAGGATGATGAGGAAGAAGAAAGTTTGTCTCTTGCTGCAGTGAAGGGAGGAATATGTTCGGTGCTTCGGAGGAAAAATGTTGAATTTCAATTGGACTATGGAGGCAATTGTGGTAATGGTAATTGCAGTCCTCTGACTAGCAGAGCTTCATTTTTGCCAAATTTGATGACTTTCAGGCAGGCCACTTGTGTAGATGAAGGTAAAATGCAAGCCCTTTTGGCATTCCACAACTTGAGCCTTCCTGTTTCATACACATTTCCTTTTGATCTTAGCACTACATTGATTGCTGAGGGAGTTTGGGATGCGAAGAAGAATAGACTCTGTGGTGTAGCTTGTCGTGTTTTAAATTTCAGCGACAGTGTGACCGGTGCTGTTGTTGGGGATTGTTCTGTTAACTTCACTTTTAGATTCCCCAAGATTTGGACATTGAAAAGGACAAGTTCGATTATGGGAAAAATTTGGAGCAACAAAACTGAAAAGGATCCTGGGTACTTCAGAAGAATTAGATTCAAAAGTGTAAAGTGGTCAACTCTGGGCATTCCTGGTTTGGGATACAAGTATACTGAGATAGATACTGCAAGAAGTTCTTGTGCTAACAAGAAAGTAGTTCGGCACCCTGGGAAGAAGTATCCTAGTCCACACTCATCTGACATGAGGTTTGACCTCTTGGCTGTAGATGGTAAAGGGCAGACGCTACAGGGTTATGCGTCACCTCTATTTGTCGGCGATCAGTTGTATAAATACCAGAACTATTGGTTTGTGTCACCACAAAATCTGTCGACAGTTCAGCGGAGTGTTAGTGATAGCACCCTTCTGAATATCAGCTACAAGTTGACCTTCATGTCTATCACAAACTTCGGTGGTAAGGATTCTACTTTAGGTGGAGTTGAAATTTCTGCAGAAGGAATATATGATCAACATACAGGTCTCCTGTGCATGACGGGATGCTGGCATAGAGCTCCAAATAATGGAAGTTTATCGCAAAATGACTCACTGGACTGTGATATAACTGTTACTTTGCAGTTTTCTCCTATGAATGTTGCGAGCGCCAACCATCTAACAGGAACTATCAAAAGCAGACGCCCAAAGTCAGATCCTCTATATTTTGAACCTATTGATGTTTCTTCAAAATCCTACTACAATAGGCAGGCTAAAGATTCTATATGGAGAATGGATCTTGAGATTACAATGGTCCTGATTTCCAATACACTAGCATGCATATCCATGGGCTGGCAACTTCTTCATGTGAAGAAACAGCAACACGTGCTTCCCTTTGCTTCGGTTTTGATGCTTGTGATGCTTACTCTTGGATACATGATCCCTCTATTGTTGAACTTTGAAGCCTTATTCATAAAGAATTATAGTCAGCGGAATGTCTTTCTCGAGAGCGGTGGATGGCTTGAAACAAATGAAATATTGGTTAGGGTGGCAACTATGATAGCTTTCCTTTTGCAATTCTATCTGGTACAACTCTCATTGTCTGCAAGAACAGGTAGTGAAAGTGGAAGAGACTTGTGGGCAGCTGAGAGAAAAGTTTTGTATGTATGTTTACCATTATATGTTAGTGGTGGGATGATTGCTTGGATTGTTCATCTATGGCGGGGTGCTCATCAGAGCCCATATTTAGTACGACACATTAATGGGAAACTACGGGTCTACCCAAAGAAGCAATTACACAGACAGCCAGTTTTCTGGAGTGACCTTAAGTCCTATGGTGGTCTTATCCTTGATGGTTTTTTGCTGCCACAGATAGTGTTAAACCTGTTATCCAACTCAACTGGGAAGGCTCTCTCCACATGCTTTTACATGGGGATGACCTTGGTTCGTCTACTACCTCACACGTATGACCTTTACAGAGGTCACAGCTCATCCAGCTACCTTGACATATCATACATTTATGCAGATCACAAAAAGGATTTCTATTCCACTGCCTGGGATATCATAATACCGCTGACTGGTTTGCTATTTTCTGCTACTATCTTTCTACAGCAGAGATATGGAGGTAGGTGGTTCTTACCAGCACGGTTCAGGGAGAGTTCTCGGTATGAGATGGTGCCTGCAATCGAATTGCAAGGTGAATCCATCCAAAACCAGAAGAACTCTAACACCTTGTAGTTTTATAGCTGAAAATTCTTTCAATAATTTTATGTCAACCATTGCTTTGTAGAATGTAAACTTAACGACATGGAAATATCTACTTCTGCATGTTTACAATCAAAATGTTCATGTTGGCTTTACAAACTTCTGTCCTTACCACTCCACGCTGCTGCCTTTGTGTACACCAACTAACAACTTCCAGTCTCAGCAAAGGTTCTGTTCAGGGTGCAAAAAACATTCAAGACTCTTTGGTCGCACTAGCCATCACATATATGTGGAACTCAGTACATGTTAGTCCTTAATTAACTTCAGAAAAGTGCATAAAAACTTTCAAACATCAATCTTTATCGAGTGAAATTATGGCTGTTGATGGATTCTAGGCTTATATGATATGAACTAACAACATTCGCTGTGACACACCCAGCTTAAGTTTCAGGTTACCAGGCTTCCTCCATCAGCCAGCTGGATCTTGTGCCAGCCATTTGCACATGAGAAGTCTCATCTCTCTTGTAGTTTCAGTATTGGTACTCATGATCAGTGTACATATGGGCAGTCATATTCAGAGCTTGAAGCATAGCTTCTCCCTTATTGTTGAACTTGAATACCGAAATCCCGCCATTGTTCACATCAATTGCCCGGAATCTGTCAGCACACAACACGTTGTCGTGATCAGTAGCTGCACCAGAGCGTGCAATGCTGCTGCTTAAAACATGAGACCTTGCTATATTACCTACTCATTCCTAATGTCAAGCTAGCAAGCTTGTACAGAAAGCTAAAGCAATATATGTGTGAAACGTACTCATCGCTGCAATGGAAGAATATCGATGATTTTAAAGTGAATGTCTTACCTCTCTGTGCCCAGACCTAGTGCCGTGCAGATCAGGGCCCTTAATATTGACTTGTGGGTGATCACCAGAAAATTTTCCCCCTGATGGATGAATTAGATTCTTATATGTCAACCAGAATGTTTTATCCATCCAAGATACTATCTATTGTAAAAGAATATATAAATAAATAAGCGAAGAAGGAAGTAATCTTACAGGTGTGAACAAGATTTCCTTCCAAGCCTCTCTGGCCGTTTGCCAGAGTCTTCGAACCGGGTAGACACCATTCACTTCAAAATTAGAAGGGTCTTCTCTCCACATTGTGTACTCTCTTGGATATATCTGCCTAGCATCCACTGCCCTAAAATTGCAGACCCAAACATAAATGGAAGACACACAACCATCCTAGACTGCAGCAAGTAACTAACTTGACTCCGGTGGTCTACTCGAAGGCACTGAAAATCAAGCAATGTGAGGCAAGGCTATGGAGAACACAAGTTTTTTGCAGCAAGTATATACTTTGGATGTCACTTTTACAGAAAAAGCAGCAGATGAACGAATTCAACAGACCATTTTTCATGCCCTCGAGAAAAAATAGATGTGCCTCCTTCAGTGAATCAAGAAATACCAATGGTTTCTCCCTCTCTTGCCACATAACTTCAGCAGTCGACTGCATAAACAGCTGGCATTTCAGAATCAAAGAAACTGGTTACTCCGAGGAAGACACTACCTGCTAGTCATACCTTGGCACGCGATATAGGGCTCGAAAAACACTGATCAAAGTCGATGTTCTTGAGTGCTTGTTTACACCTCTTAGCTTGCATGACTCCGGTTTCTGTCAGGACAGATAAGTCTGAGCTCCCCTGCAAGTAAACATGGAGAGAAAACTTGACTCCCAAACAAGTTATTGTGAGGTACATAGATGAAACTTCTCTTATATGTGAAAAACTGTAACAGTTAAGAGTTTTAGGACAGGAATCAACCTCTGTTGCCAAGATTTGTTCATTAGTTCATCAAAAGGATATGTTTACTTAGTTGCATGATTCATTTCAAAAACCAATTCCTACAACTACAGATACTGGAATTACGAAGTCCTAGACATGAATCTACGCTTTGTGGTTCAAAAGTAAGCGAACAAGTACCCAATTCCTGAAACTACAAATACTGGAATTATGAAGGGAAATCCAAGAAAATGATTGAACAAGGAATTAAGCAAATAAGAGAAAAGGCCGCAAACCTGAACTCTACCCTCATAATTCCAGGAGCTAAGTCCATGCCTAACAATTGTGACCTTCTTTGGTGAGGATATTGGGTCAATAGTGAGCGAAGTAGTTGCTTTTTCAAAACCATATGCACCACCAGTCATGTAAGAATCATTCTGATTTTTCTCTGTTAAATCTGCAGAACACAAAAGATCAAGTTCAAGTTTCAAAATTGCTTTGACAAGGATGAAATTTTTCAGATGAGGTCATATGGAACCAAGATACTGCTCCACCACCATTCTCCAAATCTCAAGAATATAAAATAGCTCTGAGTGGTTTTATTAATTCGAGAAAATGAGACAAACCCATGTTGATTCTTCAAACAGGAAACCAAAAAGAACCAAACTTGGAAAACTAAAAACCATTTAGTATCCAGTTACCTGCTGTGATGGGAGAATCTGCACTAGAATTTGAGCATTGAAGTCGAAGGGTTGAGGCATGGCGAACTTGGCGCCTAGAACACGAAGCTGCTTTAGAATCAGAGTCTTGAACAAAGTTAGAAGAAAAGGCGATGGTGAGGGACAAAGCTCCGCGGACCATTGTAATGGAAGGGACAGGACAGAGAGATGCTCTGTTTCTGCTTCTTTTAGTTTAGTGATCTCGTTGGTAAGGTCGATGTGATCTCGTTGGATGGCTGGGGATTCTTTGTTTTAAATACCACAAAATGATAATTTTGGGGGGTTAATCACATCTTTTCCCCTGAGGTATAGTGCTAATTACATATTCACCCCCAGATTTAGAAACCTATTGTAACATATTTCTTGTTTTTCTTACGATGTTTGGTATTCACTTTTAAAATTCTCCGGCACATACTTTTGTTGTATCTCTCTTTTATTAAACTCTATCTTAGTTATTGCTTCTAAATATTAAACAAAAATTATGATTTAAACTATGAAATAACTATTTTTAATAAACTAAATTGATAATTTTTTATAGTTAAAAGAAAATTTGAATTAATAAATTTTATCTTTTTAAATGCAATATAGTTTTTTTTTTCTTTACTGGAGTGAAAAAAGTAGGGGGTAAGACCGTAAGAGCAGGCCTCGAGACATCAAGGATAAAAATATAATTATCATCAAACCTGAGGTGGAAATCGTATTGATCCTTTTTCATTTTTCTTTTTCAGTTCGTTTTTCCATAATGTGAAAAATGATTTTTTTTCCTGTTCTAATTATGATACTGAATATGCTTTGGAACAGAACATTCGGTTCATTTCCCCATCCATAAAGAAAAAGATCTATTGCTTGTAAAAAGAAATCTGTCTGGTTCTTGTTTAATTATGTTCGTATCAAAAAATCTTAAATGCTTTTATTAAGTTTCTCTTTTCTGTTAAATCACCAATGTAAACATAAAAGCACATGGTTTTCAATATGGCGGTGTCGCAGGTAAGTAGTACAGGGTATAAATATTTTTTTTATATATTTTATCATTTTTCACATGATATTGTGGTATATAGTGATATTTTAAGATATTTTACATATCATTTGTATTTAATGTACATTTTGTCAAAATACTGCAGCATAATGCAAAATAACACATGGTACATGAAGCAGTATTCTATTTTTTTGCACCACATGTGTGGGATAAAATTGTTTTTGACATTTTACATCAAAATATTATATATAAATATGTAAAATAATAAAATATAATTAATACACATATTTTTTAACATAAATATTAATATTATTTTTTATTTAAAAATAAAATTTAATTAACAAATGGAGTCATCATAATTTTGATTTGAAAATTATTATAATTCTTGCATAATATAGTCCATATTTTTTGGCTTGTAAAAGACATATAATTCTTTCATTCTGTAAAAGATATATAATTCTTGCACAATATAATATTTATTTTGTTCTATATATTTCATTTTTTACATTTTTTTATATAAAAAGATATTAGTTTTGATATATATTTCATTTATATTTCAGAAATTGTGATGAAAAAAATTAGAATACATATAAAAAAGTGTAAAAAAATTATTTATTGTATTTCATCTTAAAATAATATTCAAACACTTCTTTTGTGAAAACAATAACAAAATATAATGTGGACTTAGAACTTACAGGGTGCAGTATACATAGCAGTAGCAGTATTTAATACCTTGATACTAACAAGATGCAACAAACCTCACTTTAAGCATCATGTGTCACACTTGTTTTAAATAAAGACTTTTTTGGGTAATAACGTTTGATATTAGTATTAGAGGTTGGGATAATTTATAAATGATTGTGATAGTTTCTTCAAACCTCTAATACTAATTTATCTGAGAATAGCATTTAAGCTTAGTGTTAGATGTTGGAAAAATATTATTAACGGTTGTGATAGCTTTTTCAAACCTAAAAGCTGCCGTTTAATAGTTTTTCCAACATTTAACGCTGAACAGTGACATTATTCCAAAACAATGCCCAAAGGTATGATTGGATAGCTTTATCAAACTCCTAAGCTGCTACCGTTTTTCTCAGACGAAGAAAATGAGATTACATATTATTGCCTAAAACAAACCACACAGAACTCAGAACCACATTCACAAATACTCTTAACTGCTCTCTGACCACCTCTGCTTCAAGGTTTTACATCAAAGAGAGGACTAACGGCGGTGCGAATGAGAGTGTAGAGATTGAGGACCAGGTAGATAACGGCTGCTGCAAAACCAGCTATAAGGGACACCTTGACATGGTCGCAGAACTTGGGGACTTGGCCACAGATGGGCAGCCAGCCGGCGTGGCTGTTCCCATGTTTGCCCACCTGAGCTATTGCCAGGGCGGCCGAGACGCTCGAGGTCAGGAGCATGGCAACCACCACATCTTGGATCACGATCAAGCGCCAAAACTTGCTCTTTGATGAAAGCAATATGGCTATGATGTTGTACCCGGCTGCTATTGCCTCAGCAATCACCAAGTACCTGTAAATTTGGGGGGCATTTTAGTCATTTTGACAGGAAGTAGCAGTAATTAACACCTTGGGAAGATGCATGGACAAGAGATGAAACTATGAGAATCCCTCCATTTTAATTTCATTATTTCTTGAACTTTTTGCAACATTTCAAATGCAAATAAAACCGAAAAATGATCGGAAAATTCTTACTTGAACGTCGGAGTGTTGTTGTACTTAGCTGTGAAGGTCAAGTTAAGGACTTGAGTGGACTGATGGCTAGTGACCATCAAAACAATGGCAACAACATTTGCTCCCAAGGCCATAAGCCTCAGGAGAATGGTGAACATCTTGGAGGTCATGATGATTATGATGATGATGATGGAGATTTTCTTCTCTTCTTCTTCTTCTTCAACCTGTCAATTTAATCGGCAAGAAAAAATGCTTCAAAATTGTGTCCAAGATTTTGGAGTCTGAAATTTGATCAAGCACTTCTCACAAAAATAGGAGGTTGAGTGAGAAGAAGCAGGGTGGTAGGCGAACAGATGAGGGGTAGTGGACTGGTTTTTCTCTGCAGCTTCCAATGGGAATGGGAAATGAATGATTTGGTGACCTATCAAAAAAATAATATTTTGATTTTTTTTTGTTGCTGTGCATGTATAAGCTCTCGAAGTTGATAGGATATGGAGAATATTTTACAAGAATTAAATTTATTTGTGTGTTTATTTTTTTTTTTTTTTAGAAAAAAATCATTTCTTCTACTGAATTTGTTCAACCACTCTTTTGATCTGTGACTCTGTTGGTCCGATTTCTTGGCAAGGTGGACATCAATATAAAGTCCTAATTTATTTTTCCTAGATGATCAGAAGTGGGTGGTAGAGTTGCTTAAGTGGTCCTCGTTTTCTTATTTTTTTGACAATTTCAGTCCCCAAAACTTAAATTTTATTTTTTGACAGTTTCAGTCCCTAAAACTTAAATTTACCTTTTTGGAAGACTTTAACTTATGTAGGTTTCATTCTAACTTAAGAGAATTCTTCAATGGTGAAAACAACATCCTCCAGTTCCCTAAAATTAAAAATTTTACTACTGGATAAGTTTTTTGTTTCCTAAACACGTCTAAATGCTCGTGCATACCACTAATTATGTACATAATCTAAAACACAGTTAAACAACAGACCCACGAAAATGTCCAGAAAAGAAAAGGGTTAAATGTAGGAAAAGATCTCTCAATTCTGATACTTTGCTTTAATGGTCCTCAAAATTTTATTCTATGTCTTTGACCCCCAAATTTATACAATTTAGGTTCCTAAGTTATTGTTCTTTGTTATCATGGTCTCCAAACTTTGTTTTCTTACGATTGGCCTCTCGAACAACAAGTTGCAACAACAAAATACGGCCGATTCAACTAGTGCTATTTCTAAACGAATTGTTGCCATATAATGGGCGAAATACGATTTATGAACTAAATAATGAAATAAATGAAATGTTTAATGACCAAAGCGAAATGGATATATTGCTAAGATTGAGAGGCTATTTACTGGTCCTAGCTAAGCTCGGTCCTTTGATTGTTGGAATGGTTTGATTTATTTCGAAACCATATGTTGAAGATTAGAATATTACCAATGTCACAAGATCTCCTTAAATAAAATGGAACCTATGAAAACTTCTATAATAAAATGAACCCCGTGGAACCTGTAACAAAATGGACCCTATGATTATAATCTGAGTTGGATGGAAACCCTTAACTTGGCATTCAAGGCAACTCATCTATAAAATTGACAGCATGAAAACCTTAGGTACCTCCCCATTACTGCTCAAAATCCCTTCTAAGCTTTTCCTTTTTACTAACTTAAGTATGAAGAGTTTTCCATAAACAAATAATTTTAAAGATAATATGTTTGTTTCACACTTTCCACCTATTCCGAGCCCACAAACCAAGGTTGGAATTCCAAGTTTCCAACCTTGGGAAATCATTGATTGGTAGACAGGTGCACTAGGAAATTAGGAGCCTTAATTAGAGCCTAAAACAGGCCGTTCGATAAAAACCGAAATTCCCACACCTTTCAGAAACAATTTGCACAATTTTTTACTGGAAATTTTGACTCTAAGCCTAAACGTACTTGTGTTTGTAAAATTATTCGAAGCAAAGCCAATTAAGAATAGACCTAAAAAGACTTCTCTCTGTTTTGCATTAATTGATCATTTTATTTTATTTTTTACTGAAATTTAATTTGAATATATTTATATTAATATATATTGAAAAAAAAATTAAAAATGATATTTATAAATTATAATATTTAAAGTTTCATTTTCATATAAAATATTCATATTTTTATAATAAATTTTTTTAAAAAATAAAATTATAAATTAATTATTATAAATAATAAAATGACCAGCTTTTATGAAACAAAAAGAGTATATGAAAGTACAAATGAGTGTCAAATTTTGTTCTCTTTGCTAGATATGAGAGGGGTGATTCCGTGAGGAAAGTACATAGGTTAGAGTAAAAAATTGGAGCATTATTTTTTCTCCTATATATGAGTATTTTTTTTTGTTGAAAAATATTTATTTTATTCTATATATTTCATTATATATATATATATATATATTATTTATATTAGAAAAAAATAATAGAAATAAGATATCGATAAAAATATTTAAAATATTTATACTTAATATTTTAAATCTTAAAATAATCTTTTAATTTTTATTAAATTTATAATTAACAATATACAATACAGAATACCTATAATTTTGTCGATTCTATGGGGGCAAATAACCAGCTTGAAATGTACTTTTCTAAGTTTTCTTCGCCGAGGCTTTGGTAGTAAATCAACTAATCGAAGACAGTAGTTTGAATTTCCGGGTTAATGATCTAGAGTCCCTCCGGCTTCATAAAAATCCTTTTACGCGACAGCTCTTGATGATACCAAAATAATAATAATAATAATAATAATAATCATCGTTCTTGAAACCTACTCTTAACATCTAATTTCTTTTATTCTGTCTAACATCAATTTGAGGATTTTAATTTAAATTACCCGTTAGTTAAATGTTTTTCAATAAGTATAAATTATCTAATAATTTTTTAACAACTAATGTATTAGAGGAATTAACTTATTATCTGCCTATTTGACTAAACTCATTAAACTCCCCTATTGATGTATCTATTGTATTGGCAAACACATCCCATAGATTAGGCAATTAACTAAAATTAGGATATTGGATTTCCATTTAAATGAGATTTGGTCAACTGCCAATCTCCTGTACGTGTATATATACCTCACATTTGTTCAATGAAACTGCAAGTATTTGTCAGATCATTATGGTATCAGAGCCTCTGCGTTTCTGACCTGTTTCTTCGTTCTCATCCTTCCCTCTTTGCAATGGCTTCTGACGAAACGTCTGCAACTTCTCATACCACCATTCAAAATGCCCAAGACCCTGCTAATCCGCTGGTTACCATCAACATTACAAACATCACAAAACTAACTCCCAGCAACTATATTACATGGAGCCTCCAAATCCGAAGTCTACTAGAAGGATATGATCTGTATGGTTTCCTTGATGGCTCCTATCCCAGTCCCACACAAACCATCACTGAAAGTGGCAAATCAACCCCAAATCCAGTCCACACAACATGGAAGTGCCAGGATCGTCTCATCTTCAGTGCACTTCTTGGGGCAGTCTCTCTACCCATTCAACCTCTTCTCGCACGCAGCACCATATCACAGGAAGCTTGGGCAAGCTTGGCTACCACCTACGCCAAACCATCCCGTGGTCACATCAAACAGATCAAGGACCAAATGAAGAACTGTGTCAAGGGTTCCAAGACAATCTCTGAATATATGCAGTTTATTAAGCATAAGGCGGATGAACTTGCTCTTCTGGGGAAACCCGTTGATGAAGAAGATCTCATTGATAAAATTCTTGATGGCCTTGGAGAAGAATACAAAGGAATTATTGATGCCGTCAATGCTCGAGAAACGCCCATCTCCTTTGATGAAATTCATGAGAAACTTATCAACAAAGAGGCGTCTCTCCAGCAAACATATGCACAGCCATCCTTCTTTCCAGCTACTGCAAATCCTGTCATTCAACACAGCAGGCCTTGGCGTCCTCCCACAACCACCTTTAATCATCAACGACAACAATCAAATGCTCCGCGCAATGATCGATCCACACCACGTCCATATCTTGGGCATTGCCAAGGTTGTGGTGCTCAAGGACACACTGTCAAACGATGCCCACTCTATCGACTTGTCAACACTCAACACTCATCTGGTTCCTCAACGACACGACCACAGACCCCTCGTCCTACCTCACCATGGCAACCACGTGCACACTTTGCATCTCTTAAGACCACTGACACCCCCACATGGCTGCTGGATAGTGGCGCATCGCACCATGTCACCATGGACTTGAATAATCTCTCTCTTCATAATCTTTATGCAGGGTCTGATGACGTTACAATTGGCGACGGCTCAGGTCTTCACATCACCCACACTGGTTCCACCACCCTCCCTACCCCTACTTGCACTTTCACTTTACATAATATTCTTTGCGTACCTACCATGAAAAAGAATCTTATATCTATCTATCAATTTTGCAACACCAATAATGTTTCTATTGAATTCTTACCCACTGTCTTTCATGTTAAGGATCTAAGCACGGGGGCAATACTGCTGACGGGAAACACTAAAGATGGCGTCTATGAGTGGCCGACCTCCTCTCCAAAATTATCATCTCCGCTTGTTGCCTTTTCCAGTATCAAGACCACTTCATCTGAATGGCACTCTAGGTTAGGCCATCCATCATCATCCATTCTTCAACACATTATGTCCGCTTCCTCTCTGCCTTATTCTACATCACAAACCTCTCACTGTAATGCGTGTTTAACTAATAAAAGTCACAAACTTCCTTTCTCTACATCTACAATTACTTCATCTCACCCCTTACAAATCATCTTTTCCGATGTCTGGACCTCCCCCGTTTACTCTGTGGATGACTTCAAGTATTATGTTATTTTCGTTGATCACTTCACACGCTATGTCTGGTATTACCCCTTAAAGAAAAAATCTCATGTCTACGATGTCTTTATTCGGTTCAAGGCACTAGTCGAAAATCATTTTAAACAATCTATTGTCACTCTTTACTCCGACAATGGTGGGGAATATCAAGCTTTAGATCGATTCCCATCCCTTCATGGCATTACTCATCTCACCACTCCCCCACATACACCTGAACACAATGGTTTTTCTGAACGCCGACATCGACACATTGTTGAAATTGGTCTCTCTCTACTCACTCACGCCTCACTTCCACTTATTTACTGGAACTTTGCCTTCACCACCGCTGTGTACCTCATTAATCGCATGCCTACTCCCACACTCTCCCTCTTCTCTCCTTATGAGTCCCTATTCCGTTCTCCACCAAACTACACAAAACTCCGTATTTTTGGGTGCTTATGCTATCCATGGCTTCGTCCCTACTCTCGTCATAAACTTGAATCTCGCTCCACCCCGTGTGTATTTGTTGGGTACTCCCTCACCCAAAGTGCTTATCTTTGTCTCGATCCTTCCACTTCCAAACTCTACACATCCAGGCATGTTAAATTTGTGGAAACTGTTTTTCCATTCAACTCCATTCAAAGTCATCTTCATCGTCCAAGTCCCCAAACACTACCAAACTGGCTTCCCTCAGCATCCTTTCTTCCTACCACAGTTACACCCCTCAACACTTCCACAACCCCCCCTAAGCTCGGACCCCTCTCACACTCAAACTCTTATCAATCACGGTCCCCCCTCCGAAACTACACTTACTCTCAGCCAACCTTCGAAGAACCAAGCCACACAATCTGCTGCTTACTCAGAAAGTTCAAACCACACAAGCACTAATCCCGACTTACCTCATCCAAAACCACCCAACAACATTCACACCATGACCACTCGTGCCAAAAACCAAATTCATAAACCTATCCAAAAACTCAATCTCACCGCTACTCTCACCTCAAACCATCATCTTGAGCCACATACACTAACACAAGCACTTAAACATCCTCAATGGCGTCAGGCTATGGTTGAAGAGTATGATGCTCTTGTCCGAAATGGCACCTGGGAACTTGTCCCCTCTGACTCCACGCAAAACCTTGTCGGCTGTAAATGGATTTATAGAATTAAACATCTACCTGATGGCTCTGTTGACAGGTACAAAGCACGACTTGTTGCCAAAGGATTCCACCAACGTCCTGGTGTTGATTACTATGACACTTTCAGCCCGGTTGTTAAACCAACTACTGTTCGCTTGGTTCTCAGTCTTGCTGTCAGTCAAGGGTGGTCTCTTTGTCAACTCGATGTCAACAATGCCTTCTTACAAGGTCATCTCTCTGAAGACGTTTTCATGGCTCAACCTCCAGGCTTTATTGATCGTGATAATCCCACCCATGTATGCAAGCTACGGAAGGCTATATATGGTCTCAAACAAGCACCACGAGCCTGGTACCAGGAGCTTCGGCAATTCCTTATAGCTTCAGGGTTTACAAACTCTCATGCGGACCCATCACTGTTCATCTTCCACAACAAAGGTAATCTTGTCTATCTCCTTGTGTATGTTGATGACATAATTATTACAGGATGCAATGCCACTACCGTTCAACAGTTTATCACACTCCTCGGCCAGCGATTCTCCATCAAAGATCTCGGTGACTTGACGTACTTTCTTGGTATTGAAGTTATCACCACTTCAACTGGCTTACTTCTCTCTCAGCGGAAATACATCACAGATCTTCTCGCTCGCACTCACATGACTGGAGCCAAATCTGTCCTCACTCCACTTGCCACTGCACCACCACTCACAACCTCTTCCGGCACTATCTTGCCCGATCCTTCTGAATACAGAACAATAGTTGGAAGTCTTCAATACTTATGTCTCACTCGCCTTGACATTGCATATGCCGTTAACAAGCTGTCTCAGTTCATGCATCGACCTTCTACTGATCACTGGAATGCTGTCAAACGCTTGCTGCGGTATCTGTCTGGTACAGCTGATCATGGTCTTGCCTTACACCGTGATACCTCTCTAGCCCTTCATGCCTTCTCTGATGCTGACTGGGCCGGGAATAAGGATGACTACACCTCCACCAGTGCTTACATTATTTACCTTGGTCGCAATCCCATTTCCTGGTCCTCCAAAAAACAACGTACGGTTGCCCGCTCATCCACGGAAGCTGAATACCGTGCTGTTGCTTCTACGGCTGCTGAGCTACGCTGGATATGCTCCCTTCTAACTGAGCTTGGCATAAGTCTACCTGTTGCTCCAGTTATTTATTGTGACAATATTGGTGCAACTCATCTTTGCTCTAATCCTGTCTTCCACTCACGAATGAAGCATGTTGCAATTGATTATCACTTTATTCGGGGACAAGTACAAAGTGGAGCTTTACGTGTCACTCATGTATCCTCAGAAGATCAACTAGCCGATGCACTAACCAAGCCGCTTCCACGCACTCGCTTTCAGTCCTTACTAGTCAAGATTGGACTCTCTAACCGAGCTCCATCTTGAGGGGGCATATTAGAGGAATTAACTTATTATCTGCCTATTTGACTAAACTCATTAAACTCCCCTATTGATGTATCTATTGTATTGGCAAACACATCCCATAGATTAGGCAATTAACTAAAATTAGGATATTGGATTTCCATTTAAATGAGATTTGGTCAAATACCAATCTCCTGTATGTGTATATATACCTCACATTTGTTCAATGAAACTGCAAGTATTTGTCAGATCATTATAATGGACATTTTAAATTATTAATTTTTATCTTTGCAAATTTAGGACATTCTTTTCCGACATAAATGTTGAAGAAGTTAGGAGTAATTAAAAGTATGTTTAATTTACCTAGGAATAAAAGTTAATCACTGCCAAACCGAGGGAAAATGTAGCGAATTAACTTAATTATATGGGAGTATACCACTTTACTATAACAATAAAATTGCCCCATGTTTTTCCAGTAAGATTTGCAATTACCCTCTTCTATAGTCAAATAATATCAACAGTTTAAAAGACTAATTAGCCTCAAGTACAGAATAGTAAAATCTTTGTACAACTAGATAATGTGATTCACTTGAATTCAAGGCCTTTAGTAACTTTCGACGTCTATCACAGTCCAATAACCATCCAAATGTAAGACATTTTTAACAAACACAAGAAATTTTTTACTTTTTGGTACATAAGATAGATCAGAGAGGTAAAAGCAGAAGGTAGAGAATTGAACTTTTTAAGGATATTGATAATTATTACAATTCCCAACCATTAAACCAAAACTTTGGTTGTTAAGACAGTTTTTCATTTTAAGTAAAAGATTATACTCAGCCCAAAATATAGAGGAAGCGCAAAAAAGTATAGTGGAAGAGCAAACTAGGAGCCTAATGTTGCCTAAGCCTCAAGCAAATGTAACCAGCAACCAAATTTTATTGGAAGGTTGGACTCCCACTAGAACTTTCAACAGTTAAAGCTAAAAGTTGTCATCCGTCCGATATTGTCATTAGTTTCATTTTCATGGCTTAATGGATCTGTTTAAGCTGTTTTCACAAGTTTGTAGGGCCCTGAGAACATGTTTTTTTTTTTTTAACTTAGAAAGCATCTCTACATGTATATTAAGGTGTATGAGAGATCACCTATCAAAATTAGAAAGAAATCTGCTTACTTTTTGAAATATGAAATATGTCAAGTTGTAATTTATAAGTGTTGGTGCACTATGATAGCCTTAATCGACAGAGTAACATAGTTTGATCAATATTGTAAGAGCCAGACTAAACTGGCCGGTTCAACTGTGAACCGTTACCATTGACAATCTAGCTATCGGCTCATTAGGTATTTGCTTAAAAATCTATCAAACTCATTCAAAGTTGCCTAAAACAATTTAATTTAAAATGGTAAACTATATGGGGATAATCATTTCATTATTTTGATTTTAACCGAAACTAAATTGTCCAAAAAAATCAGTTTTCAATCATGGACGTTAGGAACTGAATAAACTGAATAAGGATGGAAAACCGAAATAACAGAAAACTGAAAAAAGTATGATTTTTTCAATTTGTAATTCAGTTAACCAAAATTCATTCTCTTTTTTTTTTTTTCTATTTTCAATTTTGGGCAAAATAGCCCTATCGTGTATACAAAATAGATTTACGATTTGGCCTAATCCACGTATAAATAAATTTGAGACTTCTATTATTTCCCTTTCTCTCTTTTCAATCAAGCCCCATCACATAAAATAATCCAATAAGCCATATATTTTGGTTATTTTAGTCACTAAATTTCTAAAACACCTAACAGAAACTTGAACCAAAGAAGAAAAATTAGTTATTCAGTTATAATAAAAAAAAATGATCATCCATCTCATATTAATAACTGAAAACTGAAAAAAAAAATGATTATCTAGTTTTATCAGTTATAATTGAATAGTTTGCTCACCCTTATAACCATGAAAAGAATTGGTTTTTCTTTACAATGGTGGGTAGCAATTACAATTATTCTTTATGATGGTTAGTAAAAAAGTTGTTCAACCGGTTGAACAGGCTGGAACTGCTAACCAAAGGCTTCTTTAGTTCGCATTTGGTTCTTACAACATTGGTGTTGATTGCCAACAGATTTACGGAAGTCTATCTGTGAGAAGCGTCGTGCATGAGTATATGAGCGACACCAATAATCCTGGAGTTATCATCTATATTACATATTCATCCTTAAATTATAAATTATTGCACTATCATCGTAAAACTGTTGATAATATTGCAATATTGTCCTCTGTGACTTCATGGAATATTTGAGCCAAATTGAAGGTTTAATAAAGCAACTCAACCATAAATATAAAGTTAAGGTTGATAGAAATTACATGATTTCTTTAAAGAATAAAGGTTAATTTGCATTTAAATTTATTGAGAGATTGTTGACAGACAATTTAAATTTTATATTTGTGGTTGAATTATTTTGTTAAACCTTTAATTTGGTTTAAATGTTCTGTTTGGTCACAGATGATAAATATTGCAATACTGCCAATATTTTCAGGATGACGGTGCAATATTTTATTATTTGAGGATAAATATGCAACCTAGGCAATAATTTAGGGATGATTAGTACCGTTTCCCCAAACCTTTTATGAGGTCATCATGGTGTACTTGCAACAACGAAAAATCCTAAAACTAAAATGTTCGTGAAACATAAATTTTTGAAAATTACCATTTACTTAATTATAACAATGCACGCTAATAAATTTTAGCGTACAATTAAAATGAACATTTGGAAGAAATAGAATATGAAAAATAAAAATTTCAAAAAGTGACAATATAATGGGATGTAAATAATATCATTATTCAATCTAAAACTAATTCACAATTGATTAAGGAACCTCATCAGAATTTGCATGAAAACCCAATAACCTTCTTAACTAATCATGTGAAGTTATGAAACTTAACAACCACATATTCTAAAGGATCAGACTTGAGACAGGTATTGTACTTGTATTTATTTTAGGCGGTTGGAAGAGTGGCTAAAGGTGTAGGGGAAGCTGGCTGGGAGGCTAAGTTCGAACTTCGAAGCACAGCTCCCCTTCCATTTTTTTTTTCTCATTTGGTTTTTTTTTTCATTTTTTTTTTCATTTTTTTTATTTCTATTATTTTCTACTTTACATTTTTTCCCCATTTTTATTCCTTGTTTTTCATTTTTTGTGTTATTCTTGGTTTTGTTTTAAAAAATATCTATTTTTTCATTTTCTTCTTCCATACTGTTCACTATTGCTCTCATTTTTTTTTTTTGTTTTTGTGATTTTTAGAAGAACAGATGCACGACATAAAATAATAACACACTCTGACATTAAATTTAAAATAATATAATACAAACTTTCTATTAGTTAAAAATAATAAATTTCAACTAAAAAATAATAAAAATAATAATAATTTATAAAATAAAAATAATAAATCTGTTGGATTAGAAAATTATCATCACAAAATAAAAAATATTCCAGTTTCTATCTATCTTTTTGCACTTAACTTTGTCTATTGTTTTATTCCAGTTTGATTCATTATTTTTTTTTCCATTTATCTATCTTTTCTTCTTAGTTTTGTTTCACTTTTTATATTTTATGTTATTCATTTTTTAAAAAAACTTATCTAAGTTTTTTCAGGGCAATGGCAAAGAATATATATTAATTGCTAAAAATACAAATACAACTGGCATCCTAGGAAAAAAGTACATTAACGGTCATAAACTAAATACCTTGAATTCCTTCTTATATTTCTTGGTAGCTCAAAATAATTCACATAGATAGAGATATTAAAGCAAATTCTATCTACCACCTATTACACATCACTGTTGATCCTATTATGATAACGGTCATTCTGTTGTTGATGTGGCGCCACGGTGTTGCCTCTGTGGATAATAACATGGTGCCAAGATGTTGCCTATGTGTGCAATGATGTGGCAATTTTAATTGACGTGATGATGACTGGATGATGATGTGGCTGATGACTGGGTTGTGCTCTTCAAATATGATAGATGATTGCTACAAAAGCAATTTTACAAATCTTACCTAGTGTTGATTTTTTTCTTGAAACTCGATTCTAACCAGTAAATCCCTTCTCTCCACTCTTCAACTAACAGTGTAGAACTAGCCAATGCGTGGTTTTGTCAACAACCAATTTGGAGAATGTGTAGCTGAAGAATAAGTGATTCTAGCTAATAACTAAAATACTTTTTGATTCATTCTTTTATTTAAAACTTGTCAACTAATAAAGAAATAAATAGCTAGTTGGCTAAAAGAACAAATAATTAATAATAAAAGAATAGTTAGTTTCTCTATAAAAAAAATAGAGATAGTTCTAAATGAATAATTAATTTATCTAAAAAAACTAATATTTACGTACAAAAAAAAAATATTAATAAAAGAATAAAAAAAATAAACAATTTATCTAAAAATAAATAAAAGCTTACAAAATAATAATAAACACTACTAAAATAGCTCAGTTTACCAACTGTCAGTTAACGCACATTGGTATTCGATTTGTTGGAAATTTTTTTACCAACGCGCAACTAATAACACGTTGGTAAATTTCAACGCGTGTACGTTGGTAAAATTTACGTTGATAATTACCAACGGTCAGTAACCAGGCTTGATTTCCAACGCGTAATTGTAATTACCAACTGCCATATGCGTTGGTAGTTACCAACTGCCATGACAGTTGGTAGGAGACCACGTTGGTAATTACCAACTTACAGCAGTTGGTATGGGGGTTGGTAATTACCAATGCACATGGCAGTTGGTAATTACCAACGCGTGCTAGTTGGTAGCTTTACGTTGGTAATTACCAACTTGCATGCACGTTGGTAACAGTATCTGTAACTACCAATGCAAATGACAGTCGGTAATTACCAACGCGCCAACGCACGCGCGTTGGTAAACCCCGATTGTGCGTTGGTAATGTACATTAAGCGTTCCTGGCATCGGTTGTTTTGTATTTTTCCCAGTTTGAAACAAGTTTGAAATTTACATCCCAATTATATATTTCCCCCAGCCTTGCTCAGCAGTAAAGATGTCACAGATATGCACACGTAATTTCCATAAAATATCCTCAAATACACCAATTAAACACAACAAAATATATGTATGGAACAAACTATACAACATTCAACGGATTACACATTTCAGTAATTTCAACTGAGTCTTAATTAGGTCTAAGAATTATTATTTAATTCTGATGACACAAAAAATTTGGAAATGATTTACTTGTTGATGACGATCATCACGGAGTCCCGACTATCTCCTCAACCTCCGAGTCCGAGTCATCAGGATACTGTGGAACTGGTTGAGCCGGCGGGCACGGAAGATTTAGCGAACGACAAATAATCTCCAACTGAGCCCGGTTCGCCTCCAATGCGGCTCTATTCGCCTCTATCTCTGCACTCTGTCTCCTCTTAATTCTCTCGAGCTTCCTCTCGTACTTGGCATCCCTTCGCGCATTCTCCTCCGCCATCATCTTCTGTACTTGCTCGTTGAATTGCGGTGCCTATGTGATGTCGATAGGTGGGATGGCACCTGGCTGTCAGCGTCCCGGTATGACACACTGCTCAGATCCTAATCCAAAAACACGCCCTCTCCTTCTACCGCCAGATGCAGTACTAATGATTGCTAGTTCATCAATTGGCTCCAATCCATCTTCTTGTTGTGTTTGCTCCTCAATCTCTGCATTGATACGAGTCTACAAAAACATAATAAAATACATTTGACCCAGATATTATTGGTAAAACATTGGAAGTATTTTAACAATAGTTAAGAAAAAAAATTTATAATACTTACAGCAACTTTTTCATAGTGCTTACTAAGAAGACGGACAGCAGCAGATAACTCAGAATGATTTTCGCACCCATCCCATAGAGGGGTTGATGCTGAATTCAATAGATTAAAAAAATTTTGTGCACTTTCATTCGGCTGCGCAACATTGTCTTCCGGAAATTGTGAGAAATTAGGCCCAGCAGCATCTAATACCATCCTTTCGTATGGATTGCTTGAAGACCCCTGGTCAAACTGATCAAAGACACACACACTCGGGTCTATATCTGATGCTACATTAAATGGATCTCCATGAGCCGTCCAATTCAAGTAAAAAGGCTTAAACCCTCATTTGTACAGATGAACTCTAACCTCGTCACACTATTTAAATCGCAAATTCTTACACTTTCGACACGGACAGCGAATGCGTAACCCGCTCATTGTCTCTGGATGAGAGACAGCAACTGATATAAATTCATCAACCCCATCCTCCCACTCTTGTGTGTGTCCCTTTCGGCCAGGCAAGAAACGGTTACTGTACATCCAACTACGGCCCGATTCCATTACAAACTAAATCGGCTCCTATTGGTATAAAAGAGTCATGTTGTCATCAAAGAACACAATCACGAAACTATTAATAATCAGGCGTACCCTTCCCATATATTATAAATTCTTATTATTATGTGGCATGCATATAAACACATTACTACTAATAGTATTATGAGGGGTATTATTATTACTCAAATTTAAGTAATATGGTTATTATCGTACGTGGTTCTATTTTTATTGTAATTATTATGTATAATTACAATTTTTATTTTTTTAAGTATTGTTCGCGTTATTATTATTTATATAATAATAATAATAATAATAATAATAATAATAATAATAATAATAATAATAATAATAATAATTAATATTATTATGATTGTGTCATGCATATGAGTACAATAATTTATGATATAATAATTATAATTATATACATAAGTAGTAGCAGTATTATTATGGGGATTATTATTACTATCAGTATTATTATGGGTATATATATTACTCAAATTTAAGAACTATGGGTATCATTGTACTTTGTTTTATAATTAATTTAATTATTATGTATTATTACTATTTGTATTCTTTTAAGTAGTATACAAATTATTCTTATATAATAATAATAATAATAATAATAATAATAATAATAATAATAATAATAATAATAATAATAATAATAATAATAATAATAATAATAATAATTAGTATTATTAGTATGACTGTGCAATGCATATAAGTATAATTATTATGATGTAATAATAATAATTAAATAAATACATTATTTTTATCATTATCATTATGGGTATTATTTTTAGTGAATTTTAATTAGTATGGGTATTATTGTACATGCTTCAATAATTATTATAATAATTATGTATAATTAGTATTTTTATTTTTTTAAATATTAATAATATTATTATTGTTATTCTAATAAATATTTTACTTATTATAATTATAAGTATTATTACAATTATTATTACTAATATTATTGTTATGGATGTGCCATGCTTATAAGTAAAATTATTATGATGTTCCATGCATATAAGATCAATTATTTTTAGTATGATTATTATTATAATCATCATCAATAATATTACTTTTATTATTATTATTATTATTCTCCATATTCTTGTTATTAAAATACGTATTATTAATTTATTACTATTAACATTCTTATTGTTCTTAGTATTAACGTTATAACATTGAACATATCATGCTTAATTAATATTACTTAGGTTCATTACTATTATTTTATAAGTTCCTACTAATCCCCCTGTACACATATTAATTAATTATTATTATTACTCTTATTATTTTGATATTATTTGTACATCTTATTATTATTATTATTATTATTATTATTATTATTACACCATAACATAATATAACCATTTACACTAAATCACTCCAACTAAACCATAACTAAAGCTATTAGCATCAAAATATACAAATAATCATTCCATAAAATAATTTATATGATAAACTAAACATATCAACCTTTAACAAAATTAAATACAACGCACAAATTTAATTGCATATTTACTGTAATCCATCACAAAAATTACCCACATATAATAAATAATTAACACAAATTAATTTAAAAATATCAACAACTAATTTTGAACCATAGTGATCTGACATACGTTTTATTATCAATAAGAATAATTAAAAATAATTTTTCAAATGAAATCCCATTTTCAATCCAAAAAAAAAAAAGAAAGTAAAACTTACCTTGAACCACTTCGAACGGAGAGGGAAAACAATGACAACGTCTTCAAGCTCAAGGATGAAGGGAGGAGCTGAAAGAATGGACCTCAAAAACTTAATATCAACGAAAATGAAAGATATTTCTCAAAATGAAAAAAAATAAAATGAAAACATACACTTGTATTTGCTAATCTGGCATCAGATCCGTGAAATGGGGTAGGAAATACGTCAGGAAAAGGGCGATTTCACGGCGGCCGGAGCAATGGACATGTCGCGGCGGACTGGAGCTGTGGAGACGAGAGTTGGCAACTAGACGCGAATGAACGAGCTGAGGAAGAAGATGAAGTTTTTAAAGTGATATTACCAACGGCTAGGCCGTTGGTAACCTCTTAAATGAAACGTAGCGTTCTGTTTCTTAATTACCAACGGCTAAGCCGTTGGTAATAAAGCCCACCAATCCAGGCCCATTTCCACAGCCCAAACTACCAACGCGTGCACGTTGGAAATATTACCAACAGCTATCACGTTGGAAAAAACCCAGCCCATGACATCAAAATTTACCAACTGTTGCACGTTGGAAGCATATTACCAACGGTTCTACATGTTGGTATTTACCAACGGCTAGACCGTTGGTAATTTGGCAGTTGGTAATTACGTCCTTTTTAGTAGTGAAACTTGGGCCAAAATAACAATTAACTTATAATAAGAATAATTATTTTTCATAAAAGAATAAATAGCTAGTAACAGAACAACAAATAAAAAAAAAAACAAATAGCATTCATTAGCGAACAAAACTGACAAAAATAAATAAAATTAATAAAAAAAATAATGGCGCATATGCCTGCTCTACTTCAAAACTTTTTATCCTTTTTGAAATAAATAAAAACCACGAAAGGCAGCGATCATAGGATTCATAGCCATCGGGAACTGTCTGGTCCTATAATTACTCTTCTGTCCTCAATAAAATTTTCAATTCCCAACCTATCCCTTCCCTGCTCATCGTCTCTCTTCATTTGCCAACAAACGATTTGATTTTCCTTAGTTCGTCATTTTAAATCTGGCCCCAATTCATGGCTTCTTTGGGCAATCCCACCCCATCTCTTCACTGCTCATTGTCTCTCTTCCCTCATCAACGCACGATCTAATTCTCCTCAGTTCGTCACTCTAAATCCGCCTCCGATTCATGGCATTTCTGGGTGATTCCGGCACTCTAGAGATTTGCTTACTCTCTCTCTCTCTCTCTCTCTCTCTCTCTCTCTCTCTATCTCTTAAAATTTCTATACGAAGCGTCCAACCATTTTGGATCCGACGAAGTCTACTAGAATAAGGAGGAAACTAGCCTTAGTTTAATGGCCGCCGACATGGAAAACAAGATCGAACCCTTTGGTACACTTTGTAATCATGATATGTGATTTTAGTTCTTTGGTCAAAATCATGAAAGCCATCCCTCTATCTATGATGCTTACATTGCAAACAGGTAAGATGAGTATGGATGTTGAGGAACCGAGGCCGGTGTCGGTGTAATCGGTCCAATGCGAAAAGCGAAGAAGGGTGATCAGATTTGTTAGACGAAGGGACGTGAGCGGTTCTGTTGATTTTGACAAGAAGCAGAGGGGAGGGAGGGAGACTAAAGCTGCAATTCCTACGTATATATTATATATATAATTTGTGCATATTTTGAAATTTAATTTTCGAAAATAGTTGATTTATATCGCACCTTTTCTACATATTTCTTATATTCTTTGTACATATCACTTTTATATACTACCTCCGTCCCAAATTAGATGAAATATTTGACTAGGTACGGAGATTAAGGTGTATGTAATTTGTGTTAATTTTTTATGTAGTAAAAGTTTAAATAATGATTAAAAAAGAAAAGATTCTTTTTTGGGTTTTGTGCAGTGAGAGATTAAGTGGATATTAAAAAAAGAGTCTTTATTGGGTTTTGTGTAAAAAGATTATTTAATTATTTAAACTTTTCTAAAAGATGAAATATTTTAACCTTTTTGGGACTTCCAAAAAAAAAATATTTTTCAAGTAAACTAGGACAGATGTAGTATAAGATTTAGGATTTATACATATTTGAACTTAATTTTACATATGTTTATTTTTTACGAGAAGCACATTTTGATGTACTCACACATATATTTTTTATGACCAAGGTTGAACTTGTGTGTGTGTGTGTGTGTATTTGTAATATATATATAATCTCAGTTATGTATATGTATGACATGTTTTGTAAACATCCCTCACTTGATTTATATATTGAATTTTATACATATCTGCAACTCAATTTTTACATATTTTAAATTTTAGTAGGAAACGTAATTTGATGCGTTCACACATATTTTTTATGAGAGATCGAACCTCCACATGCCACTAAATAAATATATATGATCTCGTTTATGCATATGTCACACATTATTTGCACATATCTCTCACTTTTTTTGTGTATTGTCTTTGTACATATTTGATATCTGATTCATACATATTTCCGATTTTGGGAAACATGAGATTTGGTGTGTTAAGACTTATTTTATACTATGAAGGTAACATATATATATATATATATATATATATATATATATATATATATATATATGAGAAACTTACAATTTACCCCTGATGTAACTTACAAGTTTACTCACTTTATTTTTAAAAAACTACATTTTGCTCATGTTTCTTTTACATTGTCCGATAACAACTTCTAAAATTGTAATTGAAACTATACGATAGTCATTTTCTAATAATTTCAATCCCTCTAATATTTTTTTTATATTTAATAGATATTGTAAATTATCAAGTTTTTCTTTTTGTAAATTCATTTTTTTCTAGTAAATACATATTAATATTTTTTAAAGGTCAATTAACTATTAAAAAAATATTAAAATTACTGAAACATGAATATTAGCCAATTTAAATTAAGGTTTTAGAAGTCGTTGTCAGACACTTTAAGGAAAGAATAAGGTAAAATATAGGTTTCTGAAAGCAGAGGGGTAAATTGTAGATTAGATCAAACCATAGGGTAAATTTTCGTAATTTTTCCTATATATAAATATCAGCGGTCGGGTGTACGTTAGACTTACCCACATGTGAGGGACGTCCGTACCTTAAAATAAATAAATAAATAAATGAGTAATCAATTCAAGACTGCGACTTTTGGCACAGCAGAGATCACGCAGACTGTGGAAGTTACTCGGTTCCAGGACAAGGGGTAGTCAACAAAATCCAGAATCAGTAGACAGAGTGAGACGATGGATAATAATACAGATTCTGAGAAAATAGATGACGAAGAGCTAGACGACGGGCCACCTCCTGGGTGGCAAACGATCCCGCCGCCTCTTCCTCCACCACTGACGCCACCATCATTACCACCTCAATCGCCAGTGCGGCCGCCGCCGACACCTTCACTTCCTTGCCAGCCACCCCCGACGCCATCACTTCCTTCTCAATCGCCACTGCCGCCGACGCCAACTGGTCAGTTGCTTATTTTTTACATGGCTACTCTTCTAGTTGCAAGAATCACAATATTTGTTAATTTTGAAACCCAATTGGATGTTATGAAACCGCTGTATCCTTGATGCAGACTCTAGCGGAAGGGTTAGATTCTAGAACCTAATTTTTCAAACTTATGCCGTTATTCTGTATATGAGTTCTGAAATTTTAGATTTTTTTAGCTTGGATCTGAACATTGGTGTGCAACCTAATGTGTGGAAATTGTGGTCTTTGATCTTAAGGGAGTCCATAAGTTGTCACAGGATCTGCTCTCAGGGCTTAAAATTTCTATCACCAATATGATGCAAAATCAGCCGATTAAGAAAAGTTCTGCTTAATCAGTGTCTTCTATTGACCTACATCAATCTGTCTGGATTGATCTCTGAACGTTCCTCGTGTTTTTTGGCTTTGCATTGTGGATTGCAGAAACAGGACAGATGGTCTGTGGTTCTTGCAGGCAGTTGCTTTCGTACCCGGTGGGCAGGAAACATGTTAAGTGCTCGTGCTGTCAGGTGGTCAACTTCGTGTTAGAAGGTTAGCTCTCCCTCTATATGGTCTTTCTTATAAAAAATGGAAGTTAACAGATTTTTAATAGAAGTTTAGAACCTTTATGTGCCCCGGAGTCTTTGATAAGAGGTTTTTTCAAGCTCAAATAATCTGTTGATGCTTTTGTGTTGCCACAAGTTACAATCTTTAAGGTTTCTTAGCAGCCCTAGGTTTTATAGAGGATCCTGGTGATGAATGAATGCCTGAAATTAATTAGTTTCTTTTCAACCAAAAAAGGGGGAAAAAAAACAGTTTGGAAATCTATTTGCATTCAGTCTAATTCATTGTGTTGCACAAAGGAAGACAACTTTTGGCTTGCATGGTCAGAAAACTGTGGATCATGTGACAACTTCCTTTTCTGTTTGTTGCACTTTGTTGATCAATGTATCTGTGCTTTCATGTGCCACTTTCTGCTGGGAGCAAAACTATCATCTTGGCAAAGGTAACAAAAGTTTATGTTCCCGCAATTGATGCGTTTTATCACCAAACCATTTATAGAGCTTATTTTGGAGATGCCTGCCTGGAACTCTTCGGGGTCCTTGACCTGTGTAGCCTTTCTTCATTAGTTCTAACTGTAAAACTAATTCCAGTGCAATGAATTGTGCTCAATGGTAAAGGTAGATTTTGTTTTGTTTTTAAAAGATTCGAGGTGACATTTTTTATCTGGGATCATCAGTAATCAGTTTACCTGGAAAACAAGTTATTCTCAAAATCCAGTTAAATTTAGGCATGTGGGAACATGTCAGAATCCACCAAAGAATAAGAGAATAATTCATGTGGAAACAGGCTCACATTCTATTTCTTTTTTCTATTGCTGCTTATTACATTTTTCTGAACAGAATCTCTTGAATGTTTTCTGTTGCATTATTCGTTTGCCGGTACATTAATTAATTGCTTTACATGCATTGCCAGCCCATCAGGTGGGAATAGTTAAATGTGGAAGTTGTGCTGTGTTGCTAATGTATCCATATGGAGCTCCATCAGTTCGGTGTTCCTCATGCCAGTTCATAACAGAAATTGGGGTATGTGTTTATCTGAAGTGTGTTAAATAGGACTAGAAAATTCAAAATCCACTATTTTAGCTCATGATCTACATAGTTGATGCCTGCAAGCACTAGAGTCTGAACACAGTGAGGCACAAAGCTTAGTGAAGCTATTTATAAATTGATTATTTTTAGCCTTCATAATTGTAATTTTAATGTCTTTTCATGCCTTACGTGATTTTCTCGTTATGAAATTGAAATGAAATTATTTTTCCATTCAATCATGTGCAGCCACACAACAAGCGTCCTCCGTGGTCTGTACAGCAGGGGAAACAAGCACCTCCTCATGCAGTTCACTGAAGTGCTTTTTTTGTAAACGAATGGCGGAGGAATGAATGCAACCCTACAATGTTAAATCTAAAGGGGGTCGTTTTACCATCACAGAGAGAAACTCCTAAGAGTGCTTTTCAATGTACAGAGCTAGTGGCTAATGTTCCCCTGCAACTCGTAACTACTTTGTTAAGACACTGTCTTTATGATCGTTTTGTGATTTTGACTAAGTAGCCAGGAATCCCTTGTTTGCAAGCACATGATTGCGGAAAGATAGATTATCTGTGGTCGAAAACCAAACCACAAAGAATCACTCAAACCATTGTTTCAACATGAACTCAGTTCCATAAATCTCACCGGAAAAGAGCACCAATGGGCAAAGGAAGCTACATATATGCTGGTGATACTGAGTTATGAGAATGGTTATTAACTCAGCGAGTTACAATAATCATAATTCATGCCCTGCTTGCACTATGATCTGCCAGGTCTTGATAAGGCCTTGCAGAATGGTGCCATGAGAATCTTCAATCAACTGGGAATTCCTCGTCAGAACCATTGTCCAGAAAGGAGCCAAGAGTTTTCCTTAAAATGCTGAAGGTTTTGTCATCCTGCTTTGTACACAAGAACAGGAACTTTACACCTCGTATTCTAAAAAGGCAACTTTTTGATTACTGGTTTTTTGGTGTACCTTTTTTTTCTTCAAAGACTCCTCCAATTGAGCAATTTTATCAGCACAAAATTTCTCTTGCTCGGCAATCATACTCTTTTCCTTCTTCCCTGGATTCAATCAAACAGTTTCAGTGCGGAGCATTTTAGTTAGAAATGAGTAAGATCTCTTGCTTACTCAATTGTTCATAGCGAGTGAATAGCCTTTCTTTTTCTTCCTCGAACTTGGATACAGCATCTGTCAAACATCATTAGAAAAGCTAAGGTTAGGACAGATACCAGTCTGCAGCAGAGTCACTTGAAACATGCTAAACAATTTTCTAATGTTTCCTGCAAAACCTTCAAGTAGGCAAAGCCACTCATAACGTGTCCCATATACATACCTATTTCAATACAAGAAACAACTAAAACAAACCAAGCTGAACCTGTTCTGATAATTCAAGGAGTGCTTTGTGTGCGACTGTGCCTAATGATAGGTATCATAATGCGCATCAAGAGTACCTTTCAAGGCCACCACATGGTTTTCTTTATCCTTGCAGAATTTGTCGTAAATCTCTTGGAACTTTGCAGTCTCATTCTTCAAGCGGGTTTCGCACTACAGAAATGTGCAGTTACACAACCATTTCAGCCTTCATGCAACATTTAAATCAATTCTCAATACCTCTTTTGAGCTCCTTGAAAGCGCCTTGGCAAAAGCTTGTCTACATCAAACCAGAAAAGACATATGAATTGATCAGAAAATCAAACAGTTGGGAGTATTTCCGTTCGTGAAGCCAGTTCCGGACTAAAACGTTTTAGAAGAGGTAGAAGATTACGATTTACCTCTCCTTGTCAAGTTTCAACTTCAGCTCATCGATCTTAGACTTCAGCTCAGCAGATACACTGTGAGAGAGTAGCGATGTCGCATGAACAACAAATGATAAAATCCATTTCAGTGTTATATGATCACAGTACCATTAAACTTGGCAAATACAGAAAACGATGGTAATTCATCGCAAATCATCACTCATAATTCAAATTCCATAACTAAGCAGAGATTCATAGAACAAATTCAAGCCAAGTCACGTAAGCTGGGATTGAAATCTCAACTCAAACAAACGGAAAGTCCCTAAAGTAACCGAATCCGTCAGAACAAACTGAGCAACAAAACGCGCCAAGATCATGCCAAAATCGCCATCAATCGTCTAAAATCAAAACGAGAAACTAAGAGAAACAGCTCGAATTTGAAATTTTACCTCGAAATCGTCTCTTCACTCTTCTTCTGACCGTCTTTCTGTGCTTTGTCTTTGATCTGTTGCAGCGCCGACATGATCCCTTTCAGATCGCTGCAGCTCATCAACTTAAATCACTTACACAGCTCATAAACACAAAGATAACTTGGTTATAATTAAGCTACAAAACAATCAAAGAAACGCTGAAGAGAATAGATGAGAAGAGAAGAATTGAAGATTATTCAGAAGTAGGACCTGGAGAGATCGAGATCCATGTCGTCGGCGACTTTAGGCTTCTGGTCGGATTTGGCGAGCAACGCCTCGGATCCTCGCTTCTTTGAGCTGGTTTTGATAGCCGACATTGTTTTCCTCAGAGACTTAGAGCTCCAAATCGGATTGGCTGTCTGGCTGAGAGTGAGATTAGGAAATTTTCAGGTGTTTGGAATGTGGAGGTTTTCCGATGGAGAAGTTTGAAAAGTGTTTCTGCGCGCGCTTAAATAAAAATCTCGTAGCGGAGGTTGATTCGGATTCGCCGAATTCAAAAGTTTTCTCAGCACGTCAAACTTACTGGCTATTATTATACGCCACTGGATACGATGGGCATATGCGCAATGGGACAAACTGTCTGAATTTACTATTTACCCCATTTTACCTAGCTAATTACTATCACACTGCTCGTCCAAATTAGGGATGGCAATTAAGTGGGTCGGGTCAGGTTTAGCTTAGGTCATTTAAATTTAGGTTTAATCGGGTTAGCATGTATTTGGATCTAGGTCGGGTTATTTGGGTTCGGGTTGATTTTAGGTTGAGTAGATTTTAGGTTCGGGTTGGATCAAACCGTATTTATTTGGGTTCGGATCCAATCAGATCGGGTTATCGGATCTTAGACCATATTTAGCTTTATTGTCGGGTTACTTGGTTCACTGATACATAAACCGAAATCGCTAAATTGATTCAATTTTTTATTTAATTTTGATTAAAAATTAATTTAACTAGACATAACAATAATATTAAATTTATAAAGATATATTAATATATAATTTATTTAATAAAATACTCTCTTTATATCAAGTTCTTTGTAATATTCACTATTCAACAATTAATCTACAATTTTTTATTTTCAACATTTTAGTATATAAATGAAAAATGATTATATTAAATAATAAATAAAGATCTATAGTTTCTAAATATATACTTTTTAAATTTTTTTCTAACAAATAATCTCCCTCCGTCCCATTTTCTTTGCTCCATTTAGCTTTTCTGACTAGTTTGACATGAATTTATTTATGTTATTATTTATTAAAAAATTAAAAATATATATTTAAAAATTTTAGGTCTTGATTTATTATTCATGTATAAAATTTTTTATTTATATATTAAAATGTTGAAAACAAAAAATTATATATTAATTATTAAAATATGAATGGTACAAATAATTTAAGATATAAGGAATAATATGAATAAATTCAATTCAAACTATTCAAAAAAGTCAAATATTTCAAAGAATATGGGATAGAAGATGTACTATAATTTCTAAAAACTAATTATTTTTATCTTTTTATCACTGTTTTACTAATCATTTCTCATAGTTCTCACTCGCTCGCTCTACAACGTAAAATAAATCAGTAGAATAGAAGAAACTCAATCATATATATTAAATGATAATTTTTTTAAAGTATTTGCCGATCGTATATTTTATATTGATTTAAGTTAAAATCAGATCTTGTCGGATTTAGTCATCGGGTCATTTCGGGTTTAAATATGGTTGGATTCGGGTTTTCTCGAGTTTTACTTTAGTCAGGTTAGGGTTCAAGTCATGTTGGGTACAGTCGGGTTTGGGTTGTTGACTTTTCTTGTCAAATTGGGTCAGGTCTGGCTTGGGTTCGAGTAGGTTAGGTCAGGTCTATAGGTCGGGTCAAATTTTGTCATCTCTAGTCCAAATCACATTTTTTGTCTTCTCTAACTGCCAGCATGAGATCACGAACCTTCAACTTCTCTAACTGCCACCACCTTCAAGCGGCATTTTCCGGCAACTCAGTCCCATGATGACAATACCATCATCATTTTCATTGTCAAATCAAGCTGTATTTTATCGAGATCAGACCTAGAGGCACCAGATCAAACTATCATTATGAGATCTAGCAGCAGCAATGCACCAATTGTCATCTAGTGGCAAGCTTTCACCGTTTAACGCTGATTGAGATCGGTGCTCATTGTCACAAACAACTCAAGTTTAGCCTTCCTCATCCTTAAGACCATATTATGGAAAATCGAGGAAGAGAATGCATAGTTTATGTTGGCCCAAGTGCAAATAAGAGGGGGTGAATTGGTTGTATTAAAAACTTTAGCAAAATCAAAATTTATAACTAAATTTACTTAATCACAAATCAAGAACAAACTAAGCAAGTATAAGGAAAATATAAAGCAAAATATAAAGAGAGACGACGAAAGAGTGCACCGGAATTTATAGAGGTTCAACTCCACCAACCGGAGTTTACATCTTCTCCTCAAACTTGCCCACTTGAGATTTCCTCCACTATCTCTTGATCAAGATTACAATGGTGCTTTCTTTAAGGTTTACACCCAACCAATCTCTAGTTGTAACACCCTCATATCCCACATGGGTGAATTGTGGGAAGCCTTATGTGGATATATAGGCTCAAATTTCCGAACATAAGCACCTAGCGCTTATCTTTTTCTAAAGGATAGCCCATGTGGTGTGGGCAGGTGTTCCGTTGACCAGTTCTGGACTTGGGTCGTTACGGATGGTATCAGAGCCGACCCGGGACCACGATGGTGTGGCATAGTAGGTATGCACAAGCATCGTCTACCGGGACTGATCCTGGATTCGAGAGGCTACTTGGCCAAGGGTTAAGTAGTCCGATTAGAGAGGTTACTTGGTCCGGGGAACCAAGTAATCCAATTGACCCCAACGGGGACGTTGGGTACATAAAGGGGGGAGTTTGTAACACCCCCATATCCCACATGGGTGAATTGTGCGAAGTCTTATGTGGATATATAGGCTTCAAATTTCAGAACATAAGCACCTAACGCTTATCCTTTTCTAAAGGATAACCCATGTGGTGTGGATAGGTGTTCCGTTGACCAGTTCTGGATTTGGGTTATCACAGATTTGTAACACCCCTATATCCCACATGGGTGAATTGTGGGAAGCCTTATGTGGATATATAGGCTCCAATTCCAGAACATAAGCACCTAGCGCTTATCCTTTTCTAAAGGATAGCCCATGTGGTGTAGGTAGGTGTTTCGTTGACCAATTTTGGACTTGGGTCGTTGCGGATGGTATCAGAGTCGACCCGGGACCACGATGGTGTGGCATAGTAGGTATGCACATGCATCGTCTACCGGGACTGATCCTGGATTCGAAAGGCTACTTGGCTAGGGGCTAAGTAGTCCGATTAGAGAGGTTACTTGGTCCGGGGAACCAAGTAATCAAATTGACCCCAACGGGGACATTGGATACATAGGGGGGGGAGTTTGTAACACCCCCATATCCCACATGGGTGAATTGTGGGAAGCCGTATGTGGATATCTAGGCTCCAATTCCAAAACATAAGCACCTAGCGCTTATCCTTTTCTAAAGGATAGCCCATATGGTGTAGACAAGTGTTCCGTTGATTAGTTCTGGACTTGGGTCGTTACACTAGTTTTCTCTAAGGCTCACTAGAAACCACTCTCTAGTTTTCTTCAAGGCTCACTAGAAACCACTCTACAATCAAGAGATTCTAAGACTTTGAATGTTTATAAACTCACAAGCTCATACAATAGCACTCAAGCTAGATATACAAGTAAAAGCACAAAATTTGGCTTTTTTTTCAAATGATGAACACTTTGATGAACATTTGATGATAAATCTTTGATCTTATTGCCAAGTTAGTTCCCAAAGTGTTTCGCCATATTTTTATACTCATTTGGGGGCCAAAGAGACGTTGGAAACCTGCTGGGAAAGTCTGGAAAAGGTCCTGAAATTCTGGTGAACGTTTGCTCTGTTTTTCACGCAAAAAACCAAGTTTCCAGACTCCACATTAAGTTTCGAGTTTAACGCGTTAAACTCGATTTCGTCCTCCAACGGTCAAAAAACAGCTAGTGACAGGTCATTAAAAATTATGTCAAAGTGTCCATATAGCGTTTTCTGATTCGTCCAAGTGCCATTTGAATTTTTGGAGGAAATCGCGCCACTCGTACAATTTGAATGGAACTTTCAGGCTTCGTCTTAACAGGTTAAATCAAAGTTTAATGCGTTAACTGATGGTTTGGAAAAGTTACAGCAAACTCAGACTTCGGATTAAACTAATTTAACGTATTAAAGTATAAACTTGGAAGCAATTTAGAAACACCTTTCATTGTAAAACAAACTTGATTCAAACATTAATATAACTTAATAACCTACTATTCTCTTTTCAAAAACAAGTTTCCTCAACAATCTTAAAACATATTTTTTGAAATAACATTTGAAATAACCCGATTTAAGCACAACTTTAACAAAATTATTTTGACCCAATAAAATGAGATTAAGCACACTAAAACAATTCACTTGTCATCATCAAAATTAAATATTTGCTTGGAACAAATTCAACAGTTTATGTTCGGCTATGCCAAAAAAGCCAAACCAGAATTGAATTGGAACTCGTAAAAAGATATGTCTAAAAAAATATCAATAAGTGTCTAAAATATTGTATAAAGATGTGTTTGAAGTGCTACAAAGATGCAGAAAGCTTACTTACCCGAACCTAGCTCAAAGATGTGTCTGAAGGATTATCAAGATGTGTCTAAAGAAACAAAAAGATATGCCTCTATTATCACTATCAAGATGTATTTACATTCTTCATTTTCATGATCTTTTATCTGCATTCTATTAAATTATAGTGTTTATAAACTGAACGATACATCCGGATGTTATTGTAGACACATCTGCCATTAATTCAGATATTTCTTTGTATTTATTTCAAACACATATTGATGTTTTTATTACTTGTGATTCCATACCGTTTACAACATCATTATGCTTAAAGTATCCAAACACATCAACCTATTAGTTCAAACACATTAGACATACATTTCTCTGACCAGGTTATTATTATTTTACGTATTGCCCTTTTTGCCTTCTTATGTCAGGATACATATCAAATAATAAGTATTCTTTTTAGGTGGTTTACGAGCTGCTACTGAATTAATTATTCATGAAATATTATTAACTTTATGTCTTTTATCAATATTACATGTGATTTGTTAAAGGCCTAATTACCTATTTGACCCTTGTACTATGATGACTTGGCAATTCGCTCCTCTGGACTTTTGGGAGGTCATAATTGATCCCTAAACTTTAATGATGAGGACACTTTGCTCTATTGACTCAGTAAATCAGATGTTTTTTTGTCAGTTATGTAACAGAAGTGCATCTAGTTGCACAATTTAAAATTTCAGGCCTCTAATTGTATAAACCAATGATTTTAGGACTTAAACTATAATTAAACCCGTAGAAACAAAAAAACTGACAAGATTCGATGTGATTTTGGCACGATTCCGACCATCTTGGTTCTGGCGCGATTCCACACAACTCCAATGCAATCTAGTGTGATTCCAACGGTCTTCGTTTCAACACAATTTCACGCAATTCCAGCAGTCTCGATTCCAGTGCGATTCCGACACTTTTGATAGTCTTGATTCCAGCACGATAGAGGATGAGGTGAATCGAAATCAAAGTGGCTAATCGAGGAACAGATGAATGTGAAGAGCGATAAATGAGATGAGGATAAGACAAATTGAGGAACAGACAAGCAGACAAGCAATGGGCGAGGCTGGCAGGACGGGCAATGACTGATTGACGAGGCTGGTAGGACGAGACAAATGGACGAAGGGATAGGCGATGACCGATGGACAAGGCTGGCAGGACGAGATGAGACGGTAGGAGTACTTAAAATGGAGGAGTCGAAACATTTGGGTCCAAAAGATAAAAATTTGGAAACTTAAGTGGCAATTATGTCATTTTTTTCCTTTTTAAATAAACAAAAGTTAAGCAAATAGAGCAAAGGGTTCCAATAATTAAAGTTTATGGCTCAATTATGACTTTTCAAAAGTTTAAGAGAGTGAATAGCCGAGTTATTATAGTATAGAGGTCAAATAGGTAATTAGGCCTTTGTTAAAATACAAACTTTTCTTTGTTTTCTCTATTCATCCTTTTTTTTTTTTCACTTTTGAAAACAAGTTGAATGGATTGAATAAATATTATTTATTATCCTGTTGGTTGATAAAGTAATTAGATAGTTATATATGAGTTACATGGAAATTAAAGATACATAAGTGTAAAAAGGTCTTTTACTAAAGGGTTGTTTTTAGACAATCGAGCTTGAAGCTATTAGAAGTTTTTCATTAAGTACGGCCCATATATAACTTATTTTTTTAATATATCATAGTATTATGTTAATATTTTATTTTATGAAAATTCGGTGATAATTATTAAGGAAGTTTAAATCCTAAGAAATCTAGTTAAATGAGTTAATTGGAACATAGAAATTGTCATTTAAAGTTTCCTTGATGAAAGGATAAATTATGACAATTACAATCAGGGTTAGGTTCCTGATTTAGCAAGTAAATAAGGTTGCACCTCCCATTAGCAATAGATGTTCAATCTAATAGGCATAGATAAAAAATATCTCCTAAAATCCTAGGCATTTGTTCTCTCAATGAGGTGCTGGCAAACTGGGTCATTAAAAGTCAGATTTCCAAGACTGTAACGATCCTGTTCTTTACGGAAAGTCCACCATAAATCCATAATTTCCCATTGCACTATTTCACAAGAATGTGTTTCAAAAGTTAATAGGATATCATCCAAAGATTCCAAGCGCTTGAAGAATCATGATTAAATGTGTAATCTTATATCATGACTGTATTATACTGTAAATTTTTTTACATTGTGATATCAGAGCTCACCTTTATGCTGGATTGATTAGTGACTAAAAACTTGTTTTGTGAGCCGATTATGTGTTCTGGGTTTTAACAATGGCTTCTTAAAATATTTATGCGATTTGGTTTTGTTGCACAACGGAATAAAAAACTATATTTGTATTATCCATAAATTGGCCTGGCTACATGATTTGCAGCATCCAGAAGGTCTTTGTTGAGACAAATGTTTGTTTAAGAAATTGATATCTTACACGTTAATTAGAAACAACTTAATTGTAGAAATGTTGTCCCCCATTTTACTATATTTGTTGTTGCAAAAATATGGATTGATTTTGCTTTTGTTTTTGGGACGGGGAGACTTGTGAATGTTAACGGTTACAGGGGACAATATCGTGCACCCGTTCCACGAGCTACACCTTCACTTTCAGTATATTTACAATTTTATCATCTGCCCATATGGCTTTGCCTTACACTTCCTCTCGGCCGTCTACTACTCTGCTAACCTCCGTCAGCCCACCGTAGACCTCCTCCGCCGCTTCAACTCCTCGACCCTCCGAGTCCGGGTCTGACAAGTGCGCCAGCGAGAAGGATTCCGATTGTCCAACATCGTCATTCACAAATTGGATAACTACTTAGAAATCGATGAGTTCTGGCATTTCCATGAATCAACAGGTTCACAGATTTCTGAAACATCGAAGCCGAAAAGAAATAAAAGAAGAAATAATAGAAATAGAAAGAAGAAAAACCCAAACATGTATATGGCAATTCAAGCAATAGAAGCCGAGCTACAAGCGATTAAGGAGTTTGCAGAAATGGTGAGAGCTTAGAGCTGTGAGATGAGATTTGATTGAACAGGGGTCGGGGGTTAGAGGTGGGAACCGGGTCAGCCCGGCCCGGGCCCGGCCGGTCCCGGTCCTGGGTCACGATGACCAGGCTTGGCCCGGTCGCAAGCGGGGCGGTTCCGAGTCAGGTCACAGGTGAGGCGGTCCTGAGCCGGGTCTGGGACAGGGCAGGGCAGGGCGGGTTTGGAGTTTTTTTTTTTATAAATAGAAACATAATTAATTATATATGTCATAAATATTTTTAAGAAAAAACACCACCTCCGGTGTAAATTTTATTAAGTTAAAAAATCGAACGGCAATTACAAATAATCAGAATGTGCCTTACATTTTGAAATGGCAAAAACGCTTTGGAAATAATGAATAATAGAAACCTGTGATCTGTGCTGAACAGCATAATCAGATCAAATACAAACTGCATGTATGATTAAAAAAAAAAATTTCAAGTCTCCGTATCGGATATTATCTCCTTATCTGAACTCTTTTGATCTTGTTGCCGGAGTGCTGTGAGGCCCCAATCTCGGTTGCACACGCATACTTTTACCGCGTTGGGTGTCAATCTTAATCGTTTCTCTGATATCACCCGATTTCCAGCACTAAACGCTACATCAGATGAAACGGTCAATATTGGAATAGAAAACCATTGGAGGGCATGCTGTGTAATTAATCTATTTAAAAATTCTTTTTTTTTTTTTTGCAGGTTTTCGTTGTGTGCAGAAGCCATTGGGCGCCAGGACCGGATTGGTCCGGTCCGGTCTTGCGGGGGCGGGGCGGGGCAGTCCACGGGTCAGGTCCTGGTCTGGGGCGGTCCATTTTGCACCACCTCCTTCTCTCAGGCCTATATCTTAGCGCGCTTTTGTCGGGCTAGGGCAGGCCGGGTTTGACTTACAGTCCGGTCCCGGGTTGGGCCGGGTCGACCCGGCCCAGGTCCCACCTCTAGTGGGGGTGAGAGAAAAAGATGCCTTTGGAAGTTAAAGAAAGTTGATGAGGAAATATGTTTTGCATTAGAGAGAGAGAGAGATAGAGAGAACGCAATGGTCAAACCAACCAAAATTGCATCTTATTAGAATTTTTTAAGCTTATTAGAGAAAGTGTGACTAAGTATATAGTTGCATGTAAAAAATGTTAACTAGTACAATTATTTATTTTTTAAAATGAATGTAGGAGCTGTAAAAGAAACTATGTAATTTGACTGAAGGAACAATATTTTTGGATAAAAGTAGCAACAATATCGACAAAATGAACAGTTATGAGGAAATAATAATATTGATTAAAAGAACATCAATCTTAAGTTGGAACAACAATTTTAATTAAATGAACAGCAAACCAGATAAAATGATTGGGCTTATTGATTAAAACAACATAAATTTATTGTTGTTCCATTTATTTAAATTTTTTATTTCATTTAGATAAATGTGTTATTTTGTAATATGCTAATTACTTCATAAGAAATGTTGTTTTGTAAATAATATTGTTCTTATCAATAAAAAGTGTTGTTTCATTTCATAAAAATGTGCTGTTTTGTAATATATTATTCACTTTGTAAAAAATGATGTTTTGTAAATAATGTTGTTCCTTTCAATAAGAAGTGTTATTTCATTCTTACAAATGTATTGTTCTGTAAAATGCTATCATGGCATAAGAAAATATTGTTCAGATACAATGGTAATATTGTAAAAAAATGTTATTTATTTTCATAAAATATGTTATCCATTTTATAAGGTGTGCTATTCAATATGTGGTAGCAATCCTATAAGAAGTGTTGTTTATTTCAAGAAGAAGTGTTGTTCCGTTCATACAAATATGTTATTCTATAAAATGATATTCATTTTGTAAAATTTGTTGTTCTAGATATGGTGATAGTCCTATAAGAAGTGTTGTCCATTTCGTAAAATTTGCTATTTTAAACAAGGTGACATTTTTGCAAACAAGGCGAAAATGAGGAAGTTGGGAGCTACACCAAGTGTATCCTATATATAGCTTCTTGGGGAAGCTCACACTCTATCTACCTAATAATCACTTAAATAAATTTCTTTTACAAAAGTAATTAATTTTTTGGTAAATTCCACTGATCGTCCTTAAACTATATCCAATTTTACTTATTTGTCCCTAAACTATAAAATATTACTTAATTATTTCTAAACTATATCCATTATTGCTTAATCGTCCTACTGTCTATCATACTGTTAAAAATGGATGGAAAAGTGATACTACATCAGTAACCACGTCATGTTTCCATTTATACTTAATGACTATGATGGATGGTATGATGATTAAGCAATAATAGATATAGTTTGCGGATAATTAAGCAACATTTGATAGTTTATGGATGAGCAAGCAACATTTGATATAATTTAGGGGCGATTGGTGAGGTTTACCCTTAATTTTTTACAATTTTTTTTGTACTCAACCTAAAATGATAAAGAAATTTTAATAAATAAATATTTCAAGAATTCTTTTTGTATTTGTTAAATTATAGAGTTTCAATTGCCATGCAAGTTAAATAGATAATTAATTAAAATAGAAATAATTAATTAAATAACTTTCTAATGATATCTTTTAGCTTTAGAAGGTTGAAAAAACTATTGCAACTATTGATAATTTATTCTAATATCTAACACTAATTTTAAACGCTATTACAAATTCATTATCAATTTGCAAATAGCTAAACTCTGTTGAATGAAATTATTAAGTGCACCCAATTTGCTTGTTGAATTTTGAAACTCAACAAATTAGTGAATTATGAGGTTCGGAGAAAATAACAATCAAATGAAAAATGTTGCTGCCCAGGATCGAATTGGGAACCTTTAATGTGTAAAACTGACGTGATAACCACTACACCACAACAACTGAATGTTTCGTTAGTGTTAAAATTCTTCTCATCAAATTTTTTGCCATTCATAATTTCCCCTAATAAATAATTGGATGCAAAAATTTGTGAATGACCCACTCCTAAATTTTACCATAATAGCTAATTGGTTAATTTTTTAAAAGATACTTTTGTAAAAATCTTATTACATGTAACATTACTCAACTATTTTCTCCAGTAATCTCCACTTGGAGCTATCATAACCGCTGACCAGTACAAAGCTTTACCGGGAAGGTTTCAAATTTTAATAGTGGCGAGGGTAGAAAAACCAGCATCAGTTACTGTATTGTTTTTTTAACTCAAAATTTCTACTCATATTAGAGTTGATGATTATTGAAGCAACAGTTAACTTATTATTTATGGAGGGTTCATGATTGGAGGTAACAACCTTTTTTGAAAGAAATTTTCACGTTTTTCTTAATCAAAGAATTAGCTTAAGTTTGATTAAACAAATATTAATTTATGCTAAAATCAATACTACTAGAAGTAAAATTTAGAGGAAGCATTTCTATCATTGCAGGGGGTTACTTATTAATCATCTTTTACATGAAACTTGTCGAGTCAAACCTTAAAAAAGAGGCGTTTTAAGAAAAGGTATTCAAATTGATAAAATTTTCCCAAGAGAGAAGAGAGTAAAAACAAGCACATTCTTTGCAGAAAAAAAATTACAAGCACCAAAAGAAGTTCAATGATGTTATATTTGGCACGTCGCTTATTGCCATAAGTAAATAGACAACTAACATGTTTAGAAGTCAAATCAAGTTTGCTAAGGAAGTCCACTTAACAAAATTCCAAACTCACGATCTCTCATTGTGATAGATTGATTTGCACCATTGATCAAATGCAAACTATTTCAATTTTACGAGAGTAGAGAATCCAATATTTTACCATGGGAAAAGGTGCAAAATTGTATTATTTGATGGACAAGGTAGCAACAGCTTGATATAAGTTTAAAAATAGAAGATTGTATTCATATGTATTAATGTTCATGATGTTGATGTTTAGAGTCATGTTCATGTTGTTCATAGTTATTTGTGTTCGTTGCTGTGTTAGTATGCAATATTCGTAGTGTTCGTATCTGTGATCATGAGAGTGTGTTTATAGCATTCATGTTTATAGTGAAGAATTTCAGCCAATGTGGGGATTGTTGGGCTTGTTAGATCAGATCTAAAAAGTTTAAGGATTTTGATTTTGTGTAGGTTTTTGTTTTTGTTTTTCTATTCATTTAGAATTTAGTTTTTCTATTTTGATGTTGGTCTTAGTTTTTCTATTTTGATGTTGTTCGAATTTGTGTGTAGCCTGCAAAAATGCTTGTTATAGTAGAGTTTTTAGTACGTGAGAAAAGTCAATGTAGTAAGAAAGTAAGATGTGGGGATTTTTTTTAAAAAAAGAAAGGTCCATAATCAAGGAGGAGGAGTAGAACAAGAAATCTTGTGTAATTCTCATATCCTATAATTGTGTGAGAAAAGAAATTATGATTGTCATTAGTGCGTAGGGGATCAATAAGTCAGCATATGCACCAAGTTTTTATTTGTAGATATAATTTTTATATTTTATTCAAGTATATTTCTTAACTATGGATATAATATCTATTTGCGTGTACTAGTTTGATTCTATTTGTTGTTCTGTCATGTGTGATAGGTGATTGAAAAAAACATTTCCTAATAAATTGCTAAATAATATCTTTTGTAGCATATGAAAATGTGCATCTAACCCTTCGAATTATATCCTCTTTAGATGTAAAATGATATGTCATAAAAAAAATTAAAAAGAAAAGCAGCAACGACTTCTCGAAGTAAGAAAGAAGGAATGAGAAATCTCACTAAATGTGAGATAGTATAACCATGCCTTTTAAGCAACATAATATAAAGAATTTATTTTATTGTGTTCTGATTTGATTGCATGTAATTAAAGTACATGTGTTTGAGACTCCTTTTCTTCAAAAATTAATTTTCTTCTCCATTATTAACGGGCATGTACGTTGGACCCAATCCTAACTTTGTTTAAGAAGTGAATTAATGAAGAGGTTACATTATTATGTTTCATTATTATTCAACTAATTAGAGCTTGTTGAGTCTTTTTAGGATAAAAGAATAAAAAGTGAAAATATTTTAAATACGAGACAGGACACTGTAGCGATAGGGACTTCCGAGGAAGGATGAGGGCGTTAGACTTCCAGGGCCTCCTTTGAATTTCCACTCGTCTGAAGCACTGCGGTGATGAGGCATGCAGAGTCAGATTCGAGCTCCTTTAGAGCCAATTTTTTTCGGCTTAAGTTAATTGATTTTTTTAATATTTATTTTATGTAAAATTAATTTAATTTTAAAAATTAATATTATGTAAATAAAATAATTTATTTAAAATTAAATTTTTATAATTTTTTTTAATACCTTAAACTAAAAAAATTTATAAAAATTTAATAAGATTATAAAAATTGTATTTTCAATTCATTATTGTAGCTATATAATATTGACTTTTAATTAAAACTAGTTTCGAGTAAAAAAGATATAAGAATAAAAATAAATTATTTTAAGGTCAATTGACTTAATTTAAAATGAATTGGGTGTATACTTTTGATATAACTAGCAAAAAATTAAATAAGTAAAAATTTTACACCTTTAAATCAATTTTTTTTCTTTATTTCGGTTTTTTAACTTAAATTTAATTTGAATTTATTTATATTAATATTTTTAAAATTTTTTAAAAAGTAAGTCTTATAGTTTTCAAATATTAATTTTTTAAAAAATTTAATAAATATTAATATAAATAAATTTAAGTCAAACTTAAATGAAAAACCTAAGCAAAGAATATGAAATGGAATGAGTAACTTGTACGATAATATAAAAAATAAGAGAAAAGCATGAAATTAGGAATATCAATTCAAAATAAAAGGATTATATAGTTGATTACAACCTAAGTTTGTATAATTCTTCTAATTTGAATCATCACTCTTACTTTTACTTTTAACTATCACTCCCCTTTTACTTTTACAATCTTTTTACTTACTTAAATTATAAAAAATGATATTTTTCCTCTTTCATTCTCACTTTTCACTCCCACTTTCAAGATAATTTGTGCAACTTAGATTACAACCCAAAATTTCTTCAACTTGCGCGATAATATTACTGTGCTCGAGGCTAACAGAAGAATATTTGGACCCAAGCAAATACTATTACACTCCACCAGTCCTCTTTTTCCAGATCTTCACGGAGCCATTGCTCATTAGCTTCTTTTATTGGGACAGACTTATTACCAACCTGTCAATCAGGGTACATAATTTATAGTGCATGATTGATGGTTAAGTTTGAATTATACTTCATTCTTCTTAAATCATTTTCAATGTTTAGGTTGTTCTAAATTTTTATAAGATTTTTATGTTTTATATTTCCCTTCAAATCATTATTCAAATATTTACTTGTTTTCTTCCTATTTTTCTTGAAGGTAAAAATAGAAAAAAATAATACATATAGTTTTTTTTAATTTCCATGTCAATTCCAAATATCCAATTCAAGTTGAGAGAATGCTTAATTAAAAATTTTTACTATAGGTATTATAACACTTGATGTTCATTGGCTTGCTCGTTGTTGAGTTATAAGTATTTTAGGAGTAAGTGTGATATGCACTTTCAATACTACTATTCATAGCATAAAATAAGTGTAAATATATCAAATTTTTTGTCCCTTTAAAGTTAGAGATATTTAAAAATTAGATACTAAATATGTACAAAACTCGATGTAAAAAGAAAGTGAAAGATTTGCATAAATAATATGTGACATATGTATAAATGGGAACATGAATATATTACCCATATATTCAATAGTATGGACGGGTTCAACCTACTATAAAAAACAAGGTATGAACGCTTCAGATCACACTTCCTGTCAAAATTAGAGATATATATAAATTAGATAATATATATTATTACTGATAGTATTATTTTTATTTGTAAATGATTCCATATTACAATTGTTCATATATTATTTTTGGATATATATAATTTTATGACTTTGTAGGAATTACTTACTCTTTATATACATATACATACTAAAACGACATTGGAGACTCAATTGAGAAAAGTTAAAAAAAATGAGGGATAGCGAAAGGTTTGACTCTAAACCTTTTTTGGGTTGAACAACTGCCACATCTACTATCGAACCTTTCACCACCCCCTCCGCCAAATTATCTTCCACCACTTCTTCTTAAAACCTAGTTACGCGAATCCCTCATCCCTCCTTTTTTAAACCCCTTTCTGGTCTCGTCCTCCCCACAACCAATCAACCGTATTTCATCTGATTTTCATTTCACCATGAGTATATATGAGAGATGTCTGGTGAGAGATGGTGGCAGCGACAGCGTGGTTGGAGACTCCGTGAGAGACGACAGCAGTGTGGATTAATTTATGATTTTATTTCTTTTAAAGTTTATTATAAAAATTTAAATATTTTATATAAAAATAAAATTTTAAAAATTATAAATTTTAAATATTACTTCCTCTGTCTCATAAAATCTGTCCGTTTGATAATGTACGTAAATTAAGACTTATCCACTTTTTACTTTTTTTTAAATATAAAATTATTAATTTATTTATATTTATATAAAGTACATGTACTTATTTACTTTTTAATGGATCCTACATACTTCCATTCTTTAACTTTCTTAACTTTCTCTCATTTCAATAAATGATATATATATATAAAATAATAAAAAAAGTACCTTATTTAGAAAGATAGAAAGGGGATAACTATTTTGAAACTGCAAAAAAAAAAAAATAGAGGCCAACTATTGTGAAACAGAGGGGATATTATTTAAAATTTTTTAATACATATTAATATGAAAATATTCAAACCAATTTTCCATTAAAAAGAGATAAAATGGTTAATTTATGCGAATGATGGAAGCATATGAAAGCACTTAAAAGAAATATCGAAATCTGCATTCAATGTGTTACTTTTAACCCCATATCTTTCTGATGTGAAACACATTTGTGGTACCCGATGCCAAATTAACTAAAGAATTCAAGAAAAATCTAGACATGATCTTGTGATAAAAGCTCATATTAATTTAAAGAAGTATCGAGAAAAAAGGAGAGACATCCGTTTCAACATTCTATTCAATATACGGTCACTGTCGGTTGATAAAGAGATGAAGGCTTTATTGGTGTTATGAATTATTTTCTTGGTCATGATCATTAGGTTGTTCCAGTTGAAACAACTAGAGGAATATATATAAAGAGGATAATTAATATTCGTCTGTCCCATGAGTGTTTTTGTTTCAGTTTAATTTAAATTTATTTATATTAATATTAATAATTTTTTTTTAAAAAAATTATATTTAGACAATAAAAGAATTATAATTTTTTTAAATTTTTTTAACAAATATTAATGTAAATATATTTAATTTAAATTTGAGTAAAAAATTAATATGGTATAAAAAACTTGAACAGAGGTAGTAAGACTTTCTTATTTAAATAAAAGAAAATCAGTTTTTCATTTTACTGCTTTATACGTCTTTTCACCCATTTGAATTGGGGAAATGACTCATCTATCATTTCCTCTTTCCTCTATTCTTTTTTTTTTCTTTATAAATTGAATTAAAAAAATGTGATTCACATTCCTAAATGAAAACATCTCCAAGTCACAAACATATTCGAAATGTGAGAGCTCCTTTCATTTTAAGTAGGAGACCGTTCTGGTGATCAAATGATTCTACCATCTCCGCACACAAATCTCACATGATATAGCCTCCTTTTTTATTTTCCCAATAAGTTAAGATACGAGTCTTCCCGACAAGAAATTAAGAATTGCAAAAGAAACTCTCGAAGAAAACTAAAACCAAAGAAACTACAAGAAGAAACAACTACAAAAAGTAGAATAAAATAAACAAAAATAAATAAAGCGGCTGCCCACCTTCCACGGCCAACAGCAAATTCTAAAGTAGCCTCTTTTTTTCTCAAACAACCACTTATAAATACGACCCTGAGGAATAATGAAGAAACTTTTATGCAAAATTAATCCTAGTCATGGAAACGAAACTCTCGTCGGAGCCCCCCATCAATGGCGACTGTGCTGTGATGAGCTCCAAGAACTGTACGAGCCCGTCGTCGAGCCAGTGCTCGCCGTCGACGAGAGCGAAAGCTCCGGCGCCGTTTCTAGCGAAGACGTATGCTTTGGTGGAGGAAGGCGAGCAGTTGGGATCTCCCGGAGTCGACGGAGCGGATGACGGCCGGCGGAGGACCGTTTCATGGAATGACGACGGGAATGGTTTCGTTGTTTGGTCGCCGGCGGAGTTCTCCGAACTTACCTTGCCCAGATACTTCAAGCACAACAACTTCTCGAGCTTCATCCGCCAGCTTAACACTTATGTGAGTCTGCTCCTTCGCATCCTTTTTTTTTTTTTAATACCTGAAACTTGTAGTCTTTTTAATGGAAAAAGCAATAACTTTAAACCTAAAAATAGTTCAAATATCCGTCAGCATTTAGCTTGAAGTTTTAGAAGAAATATCTAATTATCGAATTAAAAAAAAAAAGAGATGATTTTCACTATTAATAAATTAATTGAAATTCTAAATCTTTCATGTAACCTTTATCGCAATCAGAAATTTTCATTAAGTGAATGATTCGATCCAGTAGGGTTTCTGTCTTCGGATAAATGCTACGAAAAAAAATAATTTTGGGGAGAGCATTTTCGTTTTGGGAATAGTTTGTTTGCTAGCTAGTTATCTTTTTTCGTTGAAAGAAAAAGGACTTTTGATCAATTGCATAAGCCGCATGGTGAGAAATTTATACTAGAATGTTGAAAAACGATACGAAACACCTTGGGGTTGGGATGATTAGTGCGAAATAGAATCGAAGTTTGAAATTTTTAGAGAAGGGTCAAAATTATCCCGCTTGCGTCGTGGAATATACCAATTTTCCAAAGTAGTATTTAGAAATTGCCACTTGTAATAAACAAAAAAAAAAAAGGCTATAATGAGATAAAAGTTATAGGCCACACATGGTATTAATGTTAGTGGTTAGTGTTAGAGTTTAGAAAAAATTATTCAATAATAGATTTTAACTTTTAATTTTAACATTTTTATTTTAATTATTAAAAAAATTATCTAAAATTTTAATATAAATCATAAAAATTGTTTTCAAAAGGGACATTTTTTTTATAATATAAAAGTCTTTTATTGGCCCAAGATGTAGCACTTATATCAATTATTTTCAATCATTTTTTATCACGTGCAATATTTCATTTTTCTCATACCCATTCACGTGCTTATGAGTAAAGCACAAAAGAAATTTATCAACATGAAAAAAAAAAAATAATAAATAAAAAAACAGAAGAAGAAGAAGGTAGTGATTAATAAAAAAATAATTAATTAAGCAGGGATTCAAGAAAACGACGTCGAAGAGGTGGGAGTTCAAGCACGAGAAGTTCCAAAGAGGGTGCCAGCAAATGCTGGTGGAGATAACGAGGAAGAAGAGCGAGCCCAGCGCCTTCCCAACTTTTCTCCGGCCCAATTCAGATGATGCCGACCACCGGTCCATGCTTATCCAGGAGAACCAGAATCTGAAGAAAGAGAGGCTTCAATTGGAGGCCCAAATTACCCAATTCAAAGCCTTGGAAATCAAGCTCCTGGAATGCCTTTCTCAATATGCAGCTGACAGTCGCAACCATAACAACGAACTTAGGAGATTGTTCTAAAGGGCAATTTGTTATTTATCTCTTCTCAAAGTAATAAATTTAGGGGTTTTCTTATGTTTTCTGTTAAATTCTTCTCCAGTTTTACATGATGGGCTTATTGTAAGAGCCTTATGGTCTTGTTACAAGAGACACTTGATATCATCAAAAGCCAGGATGATGGGCAATTGTTCAAAGTAGTTTAAGACAGTTCTCAATCTAATTAAGGGATAGTTTGTTTAGAGTTAATGAGCCCCAACTAATGCGTTTTTATTGATTGAACTTAGGTTAGTGTGATTTTTATCCCAAAAGTTACTTGAAATTGCAACTAACCCCATCTTTGTTCACTGTTCTTCCTCGCTCATCACCCACCGTTCTTCCTTGGCCGACGGTCTTGCCCATAACCTCATCCATTGTTCTTCCTTGTTGTCACCCAGTGGTTTTTCCCGGAACCTCATCCACCTTCTTCCTCGCTGGCACCCACCGATCTTGCTCAGAATCTCCTTGGCCTCGCAGTCCATGGTTAGCCTTCACTTTAGCCCCGGCCCATTCTACCCCCAACCCACTTGGTCAAAAAACCCACTGGCCTTGCCTAGAAACCAATTGTTTTGCCCAAAATCGCTCAAGTTCCTAGATCTCTGGTTCGATGAGTTTGAAGGCCAACTGGGCTCAAGGATTTGATTCAAACTGACTCTAATGGGTTTGCTTTTTGGCAAAGAAATCGGAGATCAGCCTTGGCTCTAATGGGTTTGGAAATCGGTTTTGGGAATTTGGGGAAAGAGATAGATGGGAGTAAAAAAGAAATAAATTTATGGACTCCACATCATTTGTAAAAAAAAAACAAACAAACAAACACAATAATAAGGTTGGGTTAATTCTAACCAAACAGGCCAAAACGCTCCCGAGCTATTAATTTGCTCAAAGTTATACATTTGCAATGAAGTCTTTTTTTCTCAGAGTTTGGTGAAATTGAGTACTAGTTTCAATAACAAACCTTTAAGTTCATGTAGCCTCCTTTTCCACATGTAGTGTATTAGTTCTTTAGGGTCCATTTGCATTTAATTAATAAAGAAAAGGAAGGGGGAAAGGTAAGAAAAAGGAAGGACTGAGTTATTTTCCTTATTTAGAAAGGTGAAAAAAATGTATAAAGGAGAGAAGTTGGGGGATAATAACTCTCTTTCCCTCCCTCTCTCTCTTTATCCAAATAAGAAGTCATACTAATTCTCTTTCCTTTTCACTTCCTTCAATCTAAACAAACCCTTAATTTAACCTACTTTACTCAAGTAAATGCTTTGCCCCATCAGGGTTAGGCTACTTACTAGTAGCTTACCAATGTCAAGCAGCCTTCTTTCAATTTTAGTTCTTCTTGCTCTTTCTCTGTACCAAGAAAAAGAACAGAAAGAAACAAACAAACAAATAAACATCCATGTCCATAAGTTTGAACAATTTGACATTTTATTGATTATGGTTAAGTGGCACAAATTATCCAAGAACTATCACCTGTGTTGCATATTCACCATCAAACTACATAAATTATGGTACCATCTTCAATGAATTATTGATAATGTTGCAATATTTTTCCTTTGCAACTAAACTGAACATTTAAACCTAATAGAAAGTCTAATAAAATACTCCTCCTGTTCCATATTCTTTGCACCATTTACTTTTTAGCAATTAATATATGTTTTTTATTTCCAACATTTTAGTATACAAAATGAAGAACTTTTATATAAGAATGATAAATCAATACCTATAGTTTCTAAATATATTTTTTTTTAATTTTTTTTGAACAAATACTTATATGAATAAATTCAAGTTAAATTAAGCAAAAAAGTTAAATAGTGCAAAGAATATAGGGCAGAAGGAGTAATTTAATAATAAATACCCCATCCATCCCGTTATCTTTGCACCATTTCATTTCACACACAGACCAAGAAAAGGGTGAAAGTCTCACTCAGTTTCTAATTTTGCCCCTGTACCTTGCCCCTTCAAATCTCCATATCTATCACTAACCAGCCTTAATCTGTCACCTCTAGATATCTCTATCCCCTACTATCAACCAACCTTAATTTCACCAAGCTCCTTGCTTGTTTCATCAATGCCGTCATTCGAATGATCTTCTTGTGTCAGATCGAGCCCATCACCATGATTTCCGCTGAATCTTGGATTCCTCAGCGCCTTGCAACTGGTTGGTTTCTTCGTCATCTGTTTTATATAAGCAACTAAAAAAAACCCATCAAAAGTCATTCGTGTAAGATTTGGAAGTAAGGATAAAATAGTCATTTTGGTTGCTAAATTTTGTCAAAAAAAAAAAAAATTGTGCAAAGAATTTAAGACAATTTAAAAAGAAAAATGGTGCAAAAAAATGGGTCGGTAGGAGTATAAAATTAAAATTGATACCTAATTCTTCTTAAAATTAACTTTCTTGTATCCATAGAGAAAAAAAATAGTAAATCTAACTATTTATCTGCAAATTTATCCATAGGGCTCACAAGTGTGTCTAGCAACGGTCATAGAAACAAAGGAAGAGTCACCTTTCTCTTTTCATTATCTACCACAACTTTATGTACTATCCTCTTCAACTTCCCATTCTTCAAAATCTAAATTAAGTGACCTTTATGATAGTCATTTGACGTGTGGAAGTCATATCCCAATTCCTTCACCTCCAGTTTCTCTTTAATGTAGGACTCTTCTAATCCAAATGCCCTTGATATCCCTCTGAGTAGTTCAATTCTCACCCTTCTCACCATTTCTTGTGCTTTTGCAAAACCTCCCTATGGAGGAAAAAAAGCATTTTTTCAGTAGTATTAGGGATAAAAGATCAAATTAATTTATTAACTACTACTACCTTCGTCCCACATTCTTTGAAACAGTTAACTTTTGGCCATAGTTTGACTTGAATTTATTTATATTATTGGTTGTTAGAAAAAAATTTAAAAAAATATATTTAGAAACTAGAGGTCTTTATTTATCATTTATATAAAAATTATTTTTTATTTATATACTAAAAATTAAAAATTAAAAATCATAGATTAATTGGTAAAAAGTGAGTGTTTCAAATAATATGGGACAGAGGGAGTATATAGCAACTGGTTAGTTATTGGAAAGAAACTTATGTGTACATGAATCCATCAGGTTAAGTAGGGCAAAGGAGCTAAGGGTGTGCAGCCATCTTGATGAATTTGAGCAGCCATCTTGATGAATTTCCGAGCTACTACTTTGCCCAAGCCTTGGCCTTATTCTGTCAGTAAGATTGTTTGTTCTGTAGTTTCATTCTTGCTTTGGCAGATCGAAGGATTCAAACAATTTCTTCATCAAATTAGTGATCTACTTTTATGATATTCCATGATTTATCACCTAAAATTGATTTAAGGCAATAAGGGTGAGCATTCAATCCAATCTAAACACAATGATCTAATTGGTTTCAAATTTTGCAAAATATACCTAGACCATCCAAACTACATGTCAAAGATGATTTGTCTGAATTACATCTTGGTTTCTTTCCAAGACCTTAGCATATTGTAAAGGAAAAAAATATGATAAATATTTAGAATTTTACACCTCCCATACCCAAAATTAAACAAGGGCCAACAACATGTACTCCAAAATTAAAAGGGAAATAACTTTATATATGTAGGGTCAATATAAATAATGGTAAAATATTTATTATTATTCGGTTTATTTGGTTCCATGTATAAGAACTAATAACTGATCCAATAACCGAATATCAAATTTGGTTTTGATCCGAATTAACTAAATTAAAAAAAACCAAATTATTCTATCCAAATGCAATCAATTTTTTTTTCATTTTTCAGTTGATTTTTTCCAGATAATACTCACACTTGCAAGGCAAAGGTGAAGGTACAAATTTAGAATGCAAAGGCAAAGAAAACACTTTTCATTAAACAACAAGGCCTACATATAAGTTTTGTAAAATACAGTATTTAGTTCATCACAACATACACATCTCTTATAGGAGTACCGTAGTAATATATTATAGCTCTAAGTGCACCAGTGGCCGTCCAACTTTGTTAACTCGCATGAGTTAGTGCATCAATTCAAACTTGGTAGATTTAAGTCCCTAAATTTTTAAGAACTTGTGCATGTGTTTTTTTAATATATTACCTGCTTGTTATTCTTGGCACTTATCATCAGAATAAAGAGTATCCATGTATTATATTGCTCAACAAAATACTCCCTTTGATCCAAGTTTTTTGTAATATTCACTATTTATCAATTAATCTATAATTTTTTATTTTTAACATTTTAGTATATTAGTGAAAAGTCTTTATATATGAATGATAAATAAAAATATATAGTTTCTAAATATATTTTTTAAAAATTTTTTCTAGCAAACCATAATATAAATAAATTCAAGTTAAATGATTACAAAAAAGTCAGATATTTAAAAAAAATATGAGATAGATATAGTAACATATAAGAAAACGTTTGGAAAAGAAAATAGCAACTAGAACCAGCAAATAAGATATTCCAAATTTTCATATCTAATCGAAGCTGTACAATTCTTAGGGTAAATTGTACAATTAGACCATAACCTTTAATTATTATTTCAATTTTAACCTTAATTTTCAAGTTGCATGTTTTACCTCCCCAACCTTGTTAAAACGTTTCATTTTTTTACCTTTGTGTGACAGAAGTCATTAATTTAGACAGAAAATGTTACGTCAGTATAGTATTGTAGGGAAAAATGCTAAATTTAGTCTCTAAATTTTTTTTAACAAAAAATCCTTAAAACTTTGAAATCTAACATCAAACTTCTTTTAAAAAATCCTTGGACCATCCAACCTCCTTATCTTGGCCTCTCTTTCCGGTCAACTATCCTCTACTATTGTCCTCCTATTCTCTTTGCCATAACTCTAATTCAAACAAACACATGTAGGTCATGATTTGGTTTTGAACAAGCGAATCGTCCTCAAGCCCTCTCTCTTTTTCACTCTCTGTAACTTCAAGAACTCTTAATAATTGTTCATCCATGGAGATTTCCCTTCGATTGTAATTATTCTTTCCAAGAATTTGAACAATAAATGGTTATGATGTGCTTCTGTTTTGGATCATGGATTGGCCCAAGGATTTTAGTGAAGCAAAGATGAATGATTTGATGAAGCCAAAAAAATGAAGCAAAAGATGGAACTGATTCGAGAAATATTGGTCAAGCTCCTAAAATCTAACAAAGAGAACAATTCACTTCACAAGCTGGAGTCCTTGAAGGCTCTTCGCAACAAGATCAACTATGACATTATTGTGGTCCTCAAGAAGGCCCATAACTAGAGGAAATAGATTGTGCTAATGCCCAGAAATGACAGCCACAGTGTTGGTGGCGATTCAGGAAATTCGGACGGCGATTCACAAGGATAAAAAGATGGTGGTTGGTTGACCAAAGAGAAAAGCCGAGATGGGGAGGCCGAATGGTCTAAGGATTTTTCAAGAAGTTTGCTGTTAGATTTCAAAGTTCTAAGGGTTCTTTATTAAAGGGGAAAGTTTTTAAGGGCTAAACTTAGCATTTTTCCTACAATACTTGCTGATGTGATGTTTTCCATCTAAATTAACAACTTTTGTCACACAAAGGTCTAAAATGAAACATTTTAACGAGTCTAGGGATACTAAACATGTAACTTGAAAGTTAGGGTTAAAACTGAAACAACAATTAAAAATTAGGGTCCAATTGTGCAATTTACCCACAATTCTCACAAATTGTTTATAGGGTCTTCTCAAGGTGGCTACTACAATCTAGCCCATCTTGAGAACAGAGAAGAAGTCAAACTCATCTGCTGGTTAGCAGGCTTTTTTTACAGGCTATGCATCTTGAAGGTGCATCGCAAGGCAGCCTATGAAGCATATAAATTAGCTACCATGTGTTTACGTTCTACCCCTTTTTTTAATTTGTATTTTTTTCCTTTCCAAGTAAAAAAAAAAAAACCATACTTATGGAAGTTTTCTTTTTCCTTTTTCCAACTGGGATAAAAAACCCAACACCCATTGGGTAATTGAGGTAGATAAACCTTACATCCAAAGCAGCAAAAAGGTAACTTACAGGCAATTGTTATGAGGTCAAGAAAAGCAAAAGCAAAACAAAAAATGAGAAAAACTTGTCATGGACACAGTTAAGGAATAGCCGACCAAATTATTTTTATGTCCCCGTTTGAAAACAGCTTTTGTAATTAGCGGTAGAATTTTAGATAATTCATTTAACAGTTGTGATGAAAATACTAAAATTAAACGCTAATACCAAACAAGGCCTACATATTCTTCTATTAGCTGGTTGCAATTTTGGGAAGGAAAGGAAAAAATATCAGTACATGAGTAATAAAATGGGAACTGGCTTTCTGCAAATATGTTGAACAGTAAAAAATGAATTCCTACCTCATTCTTATGTAGAAAGGATTTGAGAAGAGATACTTCAAAGCACAAATAGGTAAATCTGTTCATAACTTATTAGAAAGAAAATTTTCTTCTCTACAAATTAATTGGGCCAATTGTATCCATTAAATGGGCCGATTCCCTCTTTACTGAGCCAGAACCCAAATTTTAAACCCTTCCTCTCCTTAAACCCTCTTACTAATCGAAGCTCTGCCACGGCCGATTTCTGAAGCAACTCAGAGCTCCAACACTTGAGGATCATGAACGCGACGAATTTCCGGTCGAAAACCCTGATTCGAGATGGAATTTTGAGCAGATTCTACTACACATATAGGGGTAAGAAAGCTACGCTGTATTCCAGAATCAGCCCACTGGGAAGCCCGAATGCGAGCTTGGAGCCTGAGCTCGACGACTGGCTCAGAAATGGGAACAAGATCGCGGTCGCTGAGCTTCAGCGCATCATTAGAGACCTCCGCAAGAGGAAGCGTTTCACCCAAGCTCTCGAGGTTTGGATTCTTCGATTTTCTCTTTCATCTGCTGCGCATCTTCGATTATGTTATGGCTTGAACATCTCAATGGAAGTGGATGTGTTCTTGGTTTTGTTTAGTTTGGTTGATAGGTCGAGGCTTTCGGAATTAGTCCTTTTTTTTTCTTTCTTTCTGTAGTGGCTGAAAGATTATCTTAGCATAGATTTCTCTTGTGATGTTGGATTCATTGTTGTCTATATAAATCATGGAAGTATTCTTCTTTGTGTTTAAGGAATTGAAATGGGTCTGTTCAGTTTTCACTTCCTGGAAATGAGTGTTCTAGCAGTTTAAGAACAAGGTGTTTGATCTTGTGGTTACTCATTATCGGTGGTTTTCTGTTGCAGGTCTCTAAGTGGATGAATAAAAATGGTTTATGTTCATTTACGCCAACTGAACACGCTGTGCATTTGGATCTGATTGGTCGGGTTCGTGGATTTGGTTCTGCAGAAAGCTACTTTAATGGGTTGAAGGATGAAGAGAAAATCGAGAAAACATATGGTGCTCTTCTCAACTGTTATGTACGACAGTGCCAAACTGATAAGTCCCTTGCCCATATGAAAAAGATGAAAGAGTTGGGATTCGCCTCAATGGCTCTTACTTACAATGACATTATGTGCCTCTACACGAATATTGGAGAATATGAAAAGGTGACTGGTGTACTGAGTGAAATGAAGAAGGACGGCGTTGCCCCTGACAATTTTAGTTACAGAATCTGCATCAATTCCTATGGAGTGAGGTCTGACTTAGATGCAATGGAGAGCATTTTACAAGAAATGGAAAGCCAGCCTCACATTACCATGGACTGGAACACATATGCTGTTGTTGCCAAGTTTTACATAAAAGCTGGCCTCAAGTTTAAGGCAGTTGATTCCCTGAAGAAATCAGAAGCGAGGCTGGAAAACAATGACGGAACAGGGTATAATCATTTGATTTCACTTTATGCGACTTTAGGGGATAAGACAGAGGTTGTGAGGCTATGGGATCTTGAGAAAAGTGCTTGCAAGAAGCATATAAACAGGGACTTCATCACGATGCTTCAGTCTCTGATAAAGCTAGACATGCTTGAAGATGCTGAGAAGTTGTTGAAAGAATGGGAATCATCTGGCAATTGCTATGATTTTCGGATACCAAACATCATAGTAAGTGGTTATGCTCAAAAGGGGTTGTATGAGAAGGCGGAAGCACTGCTTGAAGACTTGATGAAGCAAGGGAAGGCGACAAGCCCCAACAGTTGGGGCACCGTGGCAACAGGTTACTTTGACAAAGGTGAGAGGAAGAAAGCTATGGAATGCATGAAGATTGCACTTTCCCGACACACAGAGAGTAAAGGATGGAAGCCCAGTGCCAGGGTGGTAACAGGCATCATGAGTTGGATAGGCGATGAATGTAGCGTTGAAGATGCAGAGGCTTTTGTGGCATTCTTGAGGACCGTTGTCCCAGTAAACAGGGAGATGTATCATACACTAATAAGAGCGTATAGAAGGCTTGGTAGGGAAGTGGACAGGCTTTTGGACCGCATGAAAGCAGATAAAATAGATGAAGACAATGAAATAAAGAGAATACTTGAGAAGTAATGATCTGTGAGAATGTTAATCGTATTGGATTCATCATGTCACTCATTCTTTCTTTCTTCTCTTATTTTCTTTTTATTTTTTCTGATTAACCCACCGACTCTTTTATTGCTTGAACTCATTTTGATCTTCGAGGATCTGTGGAGCCGTCTATGTGAAATGCTTCAAGCCTGGAATGAAATACTTGAGTCTTGGAATAAGTTAGGCCTTTGCTTTTGGATGTATCAAAATTGAACATTGATGAACTTTTCTAGGAGGTTAAAAGAGGGACAGGATAGGAGCTATTGGAAGATCGTTGAAGTGTTGTAATCAATCAGTAGTTTGATTTAGGCTCTGTTAGTCTGCTTAGGAACCGAACAGTATCAGCATTTAGCGTATTAAAGATCTGAAGAAGCTGCTATAATTGTTCATAAATTATCTATACATCTAACCACTAATGTTTCACAAAGACTGACATTTATTTTATTTTGTACACAAAAGTAGCTAATAAAACAAGGATACCAGCACAATCCCACAGCTATAATTGAATTACTGTTTATTGAAATGTATACTTGTATGGTTTGAAGAGCAGGAGTCGTCAGTAGAAACAGGAAACCAATCAGCCAGACCAAACTTCTAAACACACTTTCGGTGATAATGACCAAAATAGAGACTGTTGTTCTGGCGTTCATCTGACAATACCAACCTCACTTAGATAAAATAGCTTTCAGTTCTCCATTCCGCTGCAGCTCCATCGCTTACCTTTGTAATAGAGTTTGGGAAGTTGGCCAGCTGGAGGTCTTCAATCCCTGCCTAACCTGCTCATTGGTTAGGATGTCGAAGGTACCAAAACTCACACCTTCCTCCCGAAAAGCATTAGCAACTTTAGAACAAAAGCCACATCTTCTTTTCATCAGGTTTTCCCTTCATAAACAGCATTACTGGGCTTTTGTTGATCAAGCTTTCCAGCAGAGTTTAGATTTGAACTTAGCCCTGTTGACTCTCTGATGAATCTGTGTTAGAAATGGCAATTCCAAGATCTTCAAAAACTCTTTCAGTTCACCACTCTCATGCATTGCGATTGCTATGTCACAACCACCAAGAAGCCCTCCAGTTCAAGAACTTCTCTAAGCCCTCACGAACTTCATTATCTGACAGATCTTTCAAGCAAGCAAACTGTCTTGCTGATGACGGGTGAATCACCTAGTCAAATTTGATCAACAGAATGTGAATCCCCCTGTTAAGTAGTCATGCATTATGACTCCCAATTCTCGGCCATATTTTCAATTTTTAAAAATGTCAACAACTTTCCTGCTGGACCCCCAACTTGGCCCTTCAGGAGTTCCGTTCATAAAAAGCATGATAAGGTGAGAGTTCGATCAGCTGCAGCAGTCACTTGTTCAGCCCATCACTAATCCTTGTTGCATTTCATTTTTCATTCCAGATGAGCCATTTTCTTTGGCCAGTTCTCCGACAGTTTCCAGGACAGTGGGACCTATGGCCAATCCAAGGTGGGCGGGTGCCGCAGCCTCTCCGGGATTAATTGACCCAGAAACCTTTGCAACTTTGTTGACCAGGCTGGTGCATTTGCACCTTCAAATGTATCTACATTTACCATCCTACCAGGGACAAACAAGGAACTTGAGACAAATATATAACCATGTTTCATAGGGAAGAATAGCAAATACATGCCAATCCCATCAACCAACAACGAACTAAGTACTAAACCCAACTAGTTGGAGTTTCAACAAACGAATTCTATGTCTCCCATGTCTCCATTATGCTCAGTTGCAACAGAGTTCCTTCATAAAGTTCTAGAGGAGCAAAATCTTTTTGTACTATTTCTACCCGATAGTTTATGATCTAGCATCTTTTTCTCTTATATCTACTCATCACTGTTACAAACTGAAGCGTTATAGGCACTCAACAAAGAACAGAGACAGGATCTTGAAAAGCTCTTAGAAGCATGTAACAGCAGTCTTTACTAGTTTTAGCTTCTTATAAGGGATTTCAATAATGAAGGAATGTTTTGGTAATTTAAGAGATGTTCTCAAGTTCAGAAATTGTTCACTGGAGTTGTATTTTAGTCTCCCCACTTTCCTTCATTGGTTTTCAAATGATAAAGAAAAATTAGTTATAGGGCAACAACAAAATGCCAGAAAGATTAACAAAAAGATAAACAATCTAGAGAATAAATTTTGCACCCAAAAAGGGATGTGCACATTAGCCTACTTGACAGATGCATATTTGTTGGTGGCTTAAAACTAGTTCAGGCTTACAGAAATTGGGTTGTTTCAAGAAATAAGAAGAATCACATACAAAATGATTGTCCAATCCTTGAAATATTCTATTGATACATCATGATGACCAAAATTAGTACCAACTGTATGCACTGATTAAAGCGGGTGAACGTACACTGGGTGAATGGCAGTCGACCTCATTTGCAAGGAAGAATATTATTTCCTGCAACTAAACCAAATCAACTTGCTGATCAGCTGTTATGTAAGTTCTCATCAGTTGAACAGTTAAAAGATGCAAAACCTGCAATTTCTGTAGTAACATAAACAGATTAAGAAACGAGAACATACTTGCATGACAAAACACAATCAGAGCATCTGTTCCTCATTGACCATGCAAGGGAAAAGAACAAAATGGAGAAAGATGTAGGAGAGTCTCACCACAAATTACGGGTGTAAGCAGTATGGACAAAGGGCAACAATCACTTACTTGACCACCACTTGTTCCCATATATCTGGCTTTTCTTCCTGTTTTCATGTCATTACAGTTCCTTTGTCTAACACCTTCACATTATATCCAATTCCACAAGCTTCTGACCTGAACATTTTAATAGAACTCCTTGCAAGTTCAACTGCAAAGGTAGAAATCTGGGTAGCTGAGAGCTTAATATGGGGCTTTAACTTCAGTACCACTCATTGAAAATGGAGCAAAACTTCCAAGCGAGATTACTGGCAGCAACCATGTGTCAGAGTCTAGCATCAAGCAATGATATTTCTTCAAATAGACCAGTAAAGAAACATTCAAAAGGGGGAACATTAGTTTTTGCACATACATATATTCATACCAAATAGGAGAGGAACCGTTGAAACACTGTAAGAATCCAGATATCTATTAATTAGCCCCCTCTTCATTCTTAAGGTATATGAGTGAAGTGGCTGGCTAACCCAAGTGCTGAACCATGTGAACTACCTAATTGACATCCAGATAGCAGAAGAAACAGGCCACTGCGCCACTGCTTATGTTCTTCTCAAAGCTGCTAACATCCTCAACCTGCATTAACAGCAGCAGACATTACTTTCAAGAGCAAACAGATCCTCTATAAGCTTTTACAAAAATCTCTTCACTTCTTTATCTGCTATGGCACAAAAGCAAACAATATCCATATTAAATATTCAAGCATTACACAGAAGATGGATTTGAATTGGGGGATGAATGAGAAACACTGCCGACATGTTTAAATTCTACTAGGAATACACAATACATCGCAGTTCATTTTGGATCTAAAGATAGCTACTTTACCAGTTGTATGAGAACAGAGTTATTCGATTCTTTCTCCTGAACAGAATTAAGCAAAATTTTACTTTGACCAAATTCTACTAGGAATACACAATACATCGCAGTTCATTTTGGATCTAAAGATAGCTACTTTACCAGTTGTATGAGAACAGAGTTATTTGATTCTTTCTCCTGAACAGTTGTATGAGAACAGAGTTATTCGATTGTTTCTCCTGAATAGGAATACACAATACATCGCAGTTCATTTTGGATCTAAAGATAGCTACTTTACCAGTTGTATGAGAACAGAGTTATTTGATTCTTTCTCCTGAACAGTTGTATGAGAACAGAGTTATTCGATTGTTTCTCCTGAACAGAATTAAGCAAAATTTTGGGAAAAAAATTTGGACCATTTCTCGATTTATGCGTGTCATCCTTGCGCAGGGGCCATGCTAATCTTCTCTGTATCGTTCCAATTTTATCGGATGTCCCCGAAGGGACACTCTAGACAACGGCGGCCAGAGCTTATAAACGGTAATTTCTTCTTCTGTGTGAGTGATGTGGGATTCTTGGACTTCAGCTCAGTTCGCTTCTAAGTACCAACGTGGGCCCTGGGCCACTCCTCGCACGTGTTTCTCTAGTCTCTAATCTCTAAACGGACCAAGCCCAATCCTCTCGTCGCTTTATTTTTCCTTTTTATGTCCAAAATACACAAAAAAAAAAAAAAAAAAAAAAAAATAGCCCCTAAATTCGATTCGGTCAAACACTTTATGCCTTAAACGTGAAATCAGAACACTTCACCCCTCAAACTCGGTAAAAAGGGGTCACAGCACAGGTACATCTTCATATGCGTCAAGCCCCTGAACTTGGAGGAGTTGCTGCTGGAGGGAGATTTCTTGAATGAACCAAAGACAGACAGGGGATCCCATTGTGAAGCCCTGGACGCCCCGAAAGACGATACCAGGCCACAAGTCTTCGTGAGTTAGTCCAGGTGGAAGTTAAAATTTAAGCCGGTTATATACATACATATGGTTTTTTCAATCACTATTATCACTGGTAGTCATTAGAATCAGTTTTGTTGCATTAACGTTATCCAAACATAATTTAATTAGATCGCCTTAAGAACCACTTTCGCTTTCGCCTCTGTCTATACCATTATATCTTTGCTTTAAGGTGCAAATCCAGGTAAAAACTTGTTTTGTCAATTAAGTGTTGGTTCTTACAAGCTTATTCTTTTCCTATATCCTATTTCCTTGTCCTTGTTTCTTTTACCAGACTTGCCTGGGATTGTAGTATCAAGGTTTGAATTGTTGAGCATCATGACGCACCAGCTGCCGTTCAGGATTTCAGCCAATCTCAACCCCACGTCCAGGGAATGTCAATGATACCTTTGCATCGGCATGCAAAATCCAGGAGGAGCGGCGCCCTCTAATAAATGATCTGCACTATTCTAACTTCATTCTCTATAAAGCCATGTTTCACAATCTGAAGTCACTGTACGATCAACTTGCATATGAAGTTGAACATATGAAATTGCACATGAAGTTGCCGGCTCATCAGAAGTCAACCACTTAACATGCATCAAAATTGGATCATTTTGTACACAAAAAGAGCTGATAAAACCAGGATACCAGCACAATCCCACAGCTACCATTGAATTACTGATTATTGCAATGTATAATTGTATGGTTTGAAGAGCAAAACAGGAAACCCATAAGCCAAAGCAAACTTCTGAAAAACATGAGAGGCCAACACACTTCCAGCTATAATGACCAAGACAAGAAGACAAAAGTTTGTTCCGGCATTCATCTGATCAAACCAACCTCATTCAGATAATATAGCTTTCAGCTCTCCATTTTTCCGCAGCTCCAGAATGATATCGCACCCTCCAATAAGCTCACCTTTGTAATACAATTGGGGAAAAGTTGGCCAGTTGGAGAAGGTCTTCAATCCCTGCCTAACCTCCTCATCAGTTAGGATGTCGAAGGTCCCAAAACTCACACCTTCCTCTCGGAGAGCATTAACTACTTTAGAACTAAAGCCACATCTCGGAGCATCAGGCGTACCCTTCATGAACAGCATCACAGGCGATGAAGTAACTAAACTCTTTAGGCGATCTTCAAGATTCTCCCTCCCGCTGATGCCTTTCTCAGCTAACACCTTTTTGAGTTCCCCGCTCTTCTGCATCTCCAGCACAATGTCAGACCCGCCAATAAGCTCTCCTTTAATATATAACTGGGGGTAACTAGACCAATTTGAGTAAACTTTCAGCCCCTGACGAACTTCATCATCTGACAGTATATCAAAGCTCTCAAAATCAACCTTCTCTTGTCTAAGGATTTCAACAACCTTACCGCTGAAGCCACACTTTGGTTCATCAGGTTTTCCCTTCATAAACAGCATTACTGGGCTTTTGTTGACCAAGCTTTCCAGCCGAGAGTTGAGATTTGAACTTTGCCCTGTCGACTCTGTGATACCACCAGATTTTGGATCTGTGTCAGAAGTGGCAATTCCATGATCCTTAAAAACTTCTTTCAGTTCACCACTCTCATGCATTGCAATTGCTATGTCACAACCACCAAGAAGGTCTCCTTTGCAATAGAGTTGAGGAAATGTAGGCCAGTTCGAGAACTTCTTTAAGGCTTCACGAACTTCATTATCTGACAGGATGTCAAAACTACCAAATTTCACCTTTTCATTTTTTAATATGCCAACAACTCTCCTGCTGAACCCACACCTTGGTTCTTCAGGAGTTCCTTTCATGAAAAGCATGACAGGGTGAGAGTCAATCAGCTGCTGCAGTCGCTTGTTCAGCCCATCAGCAACCCCATGTTGCAGTTCATTTTTCATTTCAGATGAGCCATTTTCTTTTGCCAGTTTTTTGACAGTTTCCAGGACAGTGGGACCTGCAGCCAATCCAAGGCTGGCAGGTGCTGCAGCCTCTCCAGGATTAATTGACCCAGAAACCTTTGCAACTTTGTTTGCCAGACTAGATGGATTTGCACCTTCCAATGTATCTACAAGTTTACCATCCTGCCAGTGGTAAACAAGGAACACGAGATTAATATATAACCATGTTTCATGGAGAAGAAAAGCAAAAACATGCCCATCCCATCAACCAACAACAACTAAGTATCAATCCCAACTAATGGAGTCACATACATGGATTCCCTGAAGGAACAAAATCTTTTATACTATTTCTACCCAAGTAAGTTTACAATCTTGCATCTTTTTCCTGTTCTTATATCTAGCTGATCACTCTTAGCAACCGGAGCATATATTGGTCTGCATTGTCTATGACTGAATCATTCATGTCAAGCGTCCCTGATTCTGTTCTCAATTGAAGCTATTTTTAGCGTGCACCTTATCTTATCCTTTCTAATTCTATCCCTTGGGGTCCACTCATCAGATACAAGATTCTTATCTGTGCTACAAGAAACCAAATAATTATTCAATGAATAAATTAACAATGTCACAGAACTACAAGGAAGCAAGTGCAGGCATTGTCATCCAAACCATTGAGACTTCACAAATATTGCATTTCATGAACCAAAGCTATATTTTACCAAAAAAGGTGTTTCCACAAAGAGCCCTTGAATCCATGAATGATTTCTTGCTGTTAGTGTACCATCTCTCAAATTTTGACAGAAGTCTCGGTTTCTGTTTCACTTCCAGAAGATCAGACTGGCATTTGTGGGGAACTACTAAATGTATGATATTCATATCTTAAATTCTCTTGCCAGGAAGCATTGGTGCAATAAAAAGTGAATTTACCCCGAACCATGATATTAGTGTCAAGCACCATCATTATTGGACAACTTGACAGACATATGCGGATCAAGTGTTTCAAACTTTCAATGTCAAGAGTACACATTTAGGACGGGGCACACTAGTAGCAGCCTCCTGAGAGGTGCAAAAGGGACTCCAAGGCTGATCTAATGCTCAAGCCTAACTAGGCACTCTGATGGCAAAGAAAAGAGTAAAATGTCAACAATGTTAAGACCACTAACTATAGCTTTCCTAGTAACATATGCATCATACTTTAACAGTTCTTTTGCTACTTATTTCATTAGAACAAAGGATGCAAATCAAAGTAGGATGAATTTTTCCACAAACAAGAAGAAATAGGACTTCTGAAGCTCACTATGAGCTTGTAACTGTCGACATCTCTATTAGCAACAAAATTCAGGTACTTTATGCTAGGGTATAATGATGCATCATAAGCCCAGACAATTGACAGTCTGGTGCTCAGGGTGATGTCCAAGTTTATATTCCCTTTCCTGTTTCTTCTAACTTCCAGCAGCTGTTCAACTTCCATGGTAAACTTTGTGCCCATAAAGGGAATGCGCACATTAGCACACTTGAAAAATGGCCTCTTTCTTGGTGGCTAAAAACTGGTTCAGGCTTACGGGTAGGAAGAATCACATATGAGTGATTGTCCAATCCCTAAAATATTCTACATCATGAAGATAACTTATTACAGTTATGACGAACCTAGTATTTCCATCACAGATCCACTGTAAAAACACACACACAGTTTCATAGGTACCTATCTGCAAAAGCCTTGCAATTTCTCATCATATCTTCCCCTAAGACACCATCCGCAACTGTTAGGCTCACCAATGAGATTTAACAACTTTCTCCCAAACATTGGCTCACACTGAAATTCAGATTGTAAAATCTTAAGGTTATCAAACCTTCTCAGACAAGTTTAACACGCTGCAACTTTCTGTCTCTAAACTTTTACTGCCTTATCTTTCTTTCAAATCGTTTAGGTTTCATTTAGCGGTAACATTTTTCGTGAGCATAACAATTTGGAAGAATTTTCGAATGATGGGATCGCACCCCCTAACCTCAGGCATTAAAAAGCTACACTGGATAACTTCTTCCAACTTTTAATGCTAATTGCTAACCGTGTTACCAAACAGGAGGTCTTAAAGAAAAGGTAAAAACAAAGGCAACCAGATGGACATTTTCAGATCAAAGGGATGAAACAGAGAGAATTCCAAGAAAGCCACCTTGAAGAAGACAAAATAAGGCACAGCAGCAACCGAGTACGCTTCAGATATCTCAGGTTGCTCTTCTGCTTCCACCTACAGATACAAAAACATTCATCAACACCTGACTCAGAACTAATAAAAAGAAGTATCAAATGAAAAAGAAAATAAACAAACCCCTAGATTAAAAAAAAAATCCAAAACAAAGGATGAAAATCCTCTCCAAACAGGGATTACAGCGACAAACACGAAGAGAAAAGCGAAACAGAGGAGCAAGGAAAACTGACTCTAAGGAAGTGGGTGTGAGGGAAATCAGTGGAGAGATTGGAGAAGACTTGGTCCATTTGCTTGGACGCGTCGCACCATGAAGCCCAGAAGTGCAGGGCAATTGGTGAGCCGCTCTTGGTCAAGCTATCGAGCTCCGCCATCGACTGCAAATCCTTCACCGACCCTCCCATTTTGTCCTTTCCGAAATCTCTCCTCTCTTCTCTTCTCCTCTTTTCCGGTTTCCTATCTGGGTCGGAACGAACCGCAGAAATGCTCAAAAGTAGAGAGGATGGAAAGAGTCGGAGGGAATAAAGGAAAAGTATGCGTTTTTTTGCTTGTGTTTATCAGATGCGGAGATGCCACTCGAAAATCAGTCCTAAAAGTAAAACCTAGTCCAAATTAATCTGCTTAAATTGCACTTCAGGTCCCTATATTAGGCACGAAATTGCAAATTGTGATGTATTGATAAGGGGGAAAGTATATGACCCTAGCCCGAAACCCAACCCTATTTCTTGGGTTAGGATTGGGTTGGTGTAGAGAATAAGTGGGATTCGAATCAACCCGAAACCAACCAGATTCAGAGAAGCTAAAATCATGTTGATTCGGGTTGTACCCAAAACCACCCGAATCAACCCGAAACTAAGTATTATCCCAGCCTAACTCACTAAGTATTATCCCTATTATGTAAGCCTAGCCCAAAACCCACTAAGTATTTATCCCTAACCCTAAGTTGTTAGTTGCCTAGCCCTAATCCCTTCCCCAACCTACAACTGTCGGTTGCAACCTTTTCTGGGACTCTGCCTCTGCTCTTTTGTTGCCCTCATTTCTCACACTCACACACTATTTGCCATCGTCCTACCTTGGTCGTTGCCCTCACGCAGCCATCCATCCATCGTGGCATCCTCTATATTGTCCGTCCATCACGCCATCGTCTGTCACTTCATCCATACATGTTATCGTCTTTTGTCCTTCGCACCGTCATCCGTCCATCGTGCCATCCTTCGCTTTGTTGTTCGTTGCGTCATCGTCATCATCTTTCGCTTCATTCTCCATCCATCAAGTCATCATCCATCCTTTGCGTCGTTGCCCATCGCGTCACTGCGCTTTGAGCTGTCGTCCTCAGTGTCATCCATCCGTTGCCCTTCGCGGTGAAGGAAGTGGCTGCTAGCGGTAGAACATCGGGTAAATCCGACCCAATCCAACCCTGACCCTATATTTTTTGGTTATGGTCAGTTCGGGTTCTCTATCTATATTAGGTCGGTTTGGGTTGGCATTTGAGGATTATAAAAAAAGTCAATTTATTTCAGGTTCCAACCCAAACCTGACTCAGAACCCGAAACTTTTACCCCTATTTATTGCTAAATACCCAATTCAAGGTTTTGTTCAAGATACCATGATTAATAGAATGGTTAATTACAATTTGTCTCTTAAGGTTTAAGTGAAATTACACTTTGCCCTTCCTATTTAAAAAATATACACTTTACCCCTTGTCTTTTTAATACAGTCTAACAGAAACTTCTGAAATCTTAATTTAAATTATACTATTGTCATCTTTGAGCAATTTCAATAAGTATAATTTTTTTATAATTAATTTAAATTTAAAAATTACTGTTTTTAAAATTGAAAGAAATACAGGAATAAAAAACTGATAATTTAAAATGTCCATTAATTGTAAAAATTTTTCTAAATGTATGGACAAACTTTGGGTACCATCTTTTAAATTAATTATCAACATATTTACAAAAAATGTGTTGGCAAAGTGACAATATTGCATAGCAAGTACTCCCTCTGTCCTGCATTGTTTGCACCATTTGTGTATAGCATAAAGATTAAGAAATCCTAAAATGATGTACATTTTTTTTATTTTTACCCCTAACCTACCCTTTCTGTTTCCCCACCTGCCACACCACCAAACCACTGTTTTTACCTTGTCACATCCTCAATTAGGCGACATCGCCTCTTCAACCGCCATCGTCCTCGATATTGCTTCGCCTCCTCGATCTACCGCCCTCTTCAATCGTGCCATCGCCTTTTTCATTCGTGGTCTTGATTGAAGCAGCAAGCTCGAGACCCATTGAGTGAGTCGTTTATCTACTGACGCGTCCTCGTCATTAATCGATTCGGCACCCACTACCTAAAAAATCTACGCCTCTTGATCGCCTCCACCTATAGATCCTCTTTCGCGTTCTCAATCACCATTCTTAATTGTGGTTGGCATCACAGAGGGCATGGATTATGTTGGCGAGATTGAGAGGGTCCAGTTAGTATCCTTAGAGGTGGAGGCGGTCGAGGGGGTTGAAAAGGCATAGCACCACGTTAATTGGCGTTGGACGGCGCAAAGGCTATGGATTTTCATGGTCCAATAGAGCTTTTGCAATGATGGGTGGTTCTTTATTCGATGAAGATGGATGTTGGAAGGAAGATGGAATTGAGATTAATGACACGAACGATGGATGAAGAGCCAAACTATTCAAAGGGAATCAGATTTTCAGTAATCTGGAAAGAGGGGCATGTTTGTTATTTGGGTTAGTAAAAATTACTAAAAAGGAAAATGGTGTAAAAAATTTAGGATAACCTAAAAAGGAAAGTTGTGCAAAGAATATGGAACAGAAGGAATATTTCATTTTTTTTTAATACTAAGAAGCATCTTACAAGTATATTAGAAAGAAATTTGTCTATTTTTTAAAATATAGTGGGCGTCAAGCCATAATTTAACAATATTATCACATAATGTGCCTGATGATCCTTGATTGGAGCTATGGTTATCCTACTTTTTAGCTGTTAGGGCAAGTGCTATAGATGTAAGTATTTTAGAAGTTCAAACTTAATTCATGCATACAAAGCAATTTAAAATGAACTGTTTATGAAAGAGTAAACTCCACAGTAGTTCCCTTTCTTTAGGTTCTTCCTGTTAATTTGGCCATTGATTTTAATGGAATCTTGGTAAAAATGAAAACTCCAATACCTAAAATTCATTTATCCTGCTCCTAAATCCCTAAACTTTATTCAACCTACTTTTAACACCTTAATTAGACATCTAACAAATAAACCATTTCTCTTCCTCACGCACCAACTGCTTCTCTTAGGCTCTTAGCTAAAGGAACCAAAACCAAGATCAGGAAAAAACCAGTGCAATTGGCCAAAGAATATGGTCAATTCATTGTCCGAATCTGGGCCTGAAAAGATGGTCTCTTCCTCACCCCACCGCCCCGTCTCTTACACCGCCCAGTCTCTCGCTGCTCCCGTGCCACCTCATTTTTCAGCGTCAATTTCACCATCTGCTACTCTAGCACCGCCTTGTCTTTGAAATCGTTCTCCTTCCGGATCAGCTTCCATGTCGATCTCTACATCAATCTCCAGCGTCGATCTCAGGCATCCCATCTCCGCGTCGATTTCCAGTGTTGATCTCCTTTCGAATCGACTTCCACGTCAATCTCCCACATCAATCTCCTTCCTCGTAGATCTCACATTGTTTTGGGTATCTAGGATTTAGATGAATCTTTCCTTCTTTTCCTCTCTCTACTTTCTGTTCCTCCCTTTTCTTTTATCCTCTTCTGAATCCAATTTGGATTCAGAGTTTTCTGGCTCTGCTCAAGTTCAAGAAAGAATCGGAATAGACCCATCTGGCTAGGTCAGTAGCACATAGGTTGGCGCTGACCGACCCAACCCCACTTCCTTCCCTGTTGAGATCGATGACAGGAGCGGCACGGTGACGTTGCTGGTGGGGGCACAGAGGATTTGGAGGTTTCAAAGGTTTAGAGTTTTGGGAGTAAAGATGGGTTTCCAGAGAAGAAGAGAAAAGTATGGAGAACTGTGAGAAAGTTGAATTTTCAAATGGTGTTAGAAGTAGAATGAACAAAGTCTAAGGTGATGTTATTAGGATGCATGAATTTTTGATACTGGAGTAGTCATTTTTCACTAAAATTTTATTAAAATTGATAGCCCTACCAATGAAAAAGACCCAAACAATATAAGGTAAGAGACCTCGCTAGAATGAAATATAGTTATATGACCCATTTAAAAAAAAAAAAAAGACCAATTGTGAAGTTTACCTATTTATGAAATTATGAGCTTGTTAGTAGAGGTGGGACATGAGCCGGTTCAACCTGGCCCAAATCAAGACCGACCCATAAGTCAAACCCGTCCCAACCCGGTCAAACCCACCCCTGCATGGCCTAGCAAAAACCCGCTTAAATATGGGCCAAATATGGGCTTGAAGGAGAAGACTGTGCAAAACGGACGACGTGCCGGCTCAATACCGAACTCGACCTGCCTGACAAACCAACCCGGTCCAGGACCGTCCGGTCCGGTTCGGGCTTGGAGCGCCCACCAACGGCTCCTTTAACGAACACCCGCAAAAAAATTCTTAAAAAATGGGTTAATTACAAAGTAAACCTTCCAATGGTTTTCTGCTCCATTTTAGCCCCAAAAATTTCATTTTCACCCTTCCTAACAACTAAATTTTAAGGACTTTTTGGTCCAAATAATTTTTGGCCTTCCCCTATAAATACCAATGTCATTTCCACTCTATTCTCACACCATCACTCAATTTCTCTTCTTCCTCTACTATATTCTTTCAAGCATTTGAGTTTTTTTCTTAATCTCTTATAAATTTCTTACTAATCTCCGCCTAATATCTTCATAATCTCCTCTTAATTATGCATTAATCACTATTATTAGTTCATGACTTATGGTTTCAAGAGGAAAGGGCAAGTCAACAAAGAGTTCATCTTCCCACACCATCGGTCTCTGAGGCTTGTTCTGTCATCGTTCTCAACCCACTGATAAATGCATCTCAATTGAAGAGTTGCACGTCGATGATGCCAGAATTGATATGACGAATTACGATTTGGGACTTGACGATCAATTATCAAATGATGAAGTTAAAAAGTTGGATGCGATGACGGTCGGGGATCCGTCAACAGAACCGACGCCAACAAGTCATGGACTTGCTGTGGAGGAAACCCAAGGACAAGGTAAATCCTCAAGACTAACTACTTGGGTTTGGGAGTATTATGAGCTCATACATAAAGTGGAGTTGAGGTAAGGGAAATGCAAACATTACGGGAAAATTTTGGTACATAAAATGAATTCTGGTACTTGGAACACTGAAGCGACATATTGAAAATTAACACCCTAATATCCTTCCCAATGTCGAGACTAGTTCTGGAGGACAAACATAACTTAAGTTTACAACCGGCACCGGCAGACTAAGTATATTTCGTTTTAACCAACAATCTTATAAAGAAGGCATGATAAATTAGATAATACTTACCGAAAAACCTTTTACACAAGCTGAAGATGTGCACCTAAAATCTTGGATAAAATTACAATTAAATCCTGCATTTAAAAAAATGTTTAGGAAAACCGCTAGGAAAAAAAACTTCAAATTATTTGAAGCCAGAAAATCAAATTTGCAAGCATATTTTTCTGCTCTTGATCATTATATGGCATTCACTTCTAATAAGTAGACATCACTTATAGGTCAATCATTTTATTGCGTTACTTCTAATTGGATTGATTCTAATTGGATTATGCAAAAATGAATTTTATCATTTAAGGTTATTGAAATGGATCATACTGGTTATCACATATTCAATTACATCTTAGTAACTTTACGTGATTATTTTTGTACTAATAAAATCATGTGCATTTCATTTGACAATGTTTTAAATAATGATGTTGTCGTTCGCCTTTTGAGTTAAGCATTGAAACCACCTCTCAATAGTGCATTTTTTCACGTTAGTTGCATGTGTCATATTTTGAACATTTGTGTGCAAAAGGGCTTAGAAGTTCTCTAAAATGAAATTATGCCTATTCGAAACTCATTGACGTATTTGAAATCAAAATCTACTGTGTTTCGTGAATTTAAAAGGTTTTGTTTTGAAAATCAAAAATAATTTTCTTAGAAATGGTTTAAATTGGATTACCTAACCCTCTGGAACTCCACATATTTGATATTACAAAATGCATTCCTGTATGCAAATTTGTTGATGCATTTCATGAACTTAAAAATGGGTTGTGAATTTCTTATAATTGAAGTTTGAGAAAAATGTTCTAAAATTGGTGAATTGCTTAAGTTTTTTTACGAGGCTACTGAATTTTTATCTAGTGTTTATTACCCAACCATTCATTAAATTTTGCTTCATTTAGTGAATATTATATATGCTTTACATCAGTTTAAAAATGATGAGTTATTAAAACCGACTGTCGAAGTCATGCGGGCTAAGTGGCTTTAGTATTTTGAAAACATTCCACCTATCTTTTTAGTTGCTTCTTTACTTGACCCATATGTCAAATTAACAGGCACAACAACATTGTTTGAAGGAATTTTTCATATTTATTTAAAAATGTCTCATATAAATGTTTTGGTTATGTCTGATACTGCTTCCGAGTACTTACATTCTTTATACAAGTTATATTATAAGCAGTATTCGGATAAGGTAAAATCTGAAGCTTCTCAAACCAAGCCTCCAAGGAGATCAATCTCATCAAGATTTAACCCGGCTCTCCAAATGCTCAAACGACCCCGACCAACGATATCGGAATTAGCTGAGGTCGATGACTATCTCAACACATCGTTTGAGTTAAGTGACGTCGACATATTGGAGTGGTGGAAATAAAAAAGATCAAGATTTTCGATCTTGTTGATAATCGCACTAGAGATTCTTACCATTCTAGTCTCCACCGTATCATTCGAGATAGTGTTTAGTACAGGAAAATTGGTGATATCGGATAAATGATCAAGATTGACACCCGAGGCGGTAGAAGTATGCGTGTGCAACCGAGATTAGGGTTTTGCAGCACTCCGGTAGCAAGACCAAAAGAATTCAGATGACGAAGTAATATCTGATATCGAGACTTGAAATTTTTTTTTTCAATCATACATGTAATTTGTATTTGATCTGATTATGTTGTTAAGCACAGATCATAGGTTTCTATTTTCATTATTTTCGGAATATTTTTGTCATTTCAAAATATAAGACTCGTTCCGATTATTTGTAAATGTCATTTGCCTTTTTTACTTAATAAAACTTGCACAAGATGTGGTATTTTTCCTTAAAAATATTTATTACATATACAATTAATTATGTTTCTAATCTTTTTAAAATAAAAATAAAAATAACCTCCAAACCTGCCCCGCCCCACCTTGGGACCGGCTTGGGACCACCCTGCCTTGGGACCGGTTTGAGTCCAGTCCTCCTTGACCCAGTCTTAGGACCGGCCGGGACCGGGTTGGGTTGACCCCGTCACCCATCTCTACTTGTTAGTGAGACTATATCCTCAATTTCAAATTGTTAGTAATAGAAATAGTCACAGGCAAAATGATAACTGTAAATTCCTTTGATTGTTTTTATTAAGAGTAGAAGAGTAAGGTGAGTAAATTACATAAATGGTCCATAATTTTTAATCATTGTTTTTCTTTTAGTCCATAATCTATTGAATGTTCTGTTTTGATCCTAAATCTATTAAAATTATTTCATTTTGGTCCCTCACCAAATGAAATTATTAAAATTCTAATTTAAATATTTGGTAGCTATTTTTTAGTAAATTTAAAAATTTTAATATTTTTTTATAGTAAATAAACAATTTTAATTGGTAGTTTTTTCTTTCTAAATGAAATAAATTTAATTTACAGATAGAGAAAAAAGATTATTTGAATTTTTCATTGATTATAAAAAAAATTATTATATGTATTAAATTTATTATAAAACAGTTACCGGATAGTTTAAATTATGATTGAAGAAGTTGATATTAAACAAAAATTTTGAGTTAACAAATTTCATCAAATTGGGACTAAAATGAAATATTTTCAATAGATTTAGGATTAAAATGAAACATTTTAATAGGTTTAGGACTAAAAACAAAACATTCAACGGATTATGAACTTAAAAAAATAATGAATGACTAAAGGTTAATGGCCATTCATGAGTAAATACGGCCAACAGCTCTGCTTGAGGAATTGAAACTTGACACAAACACATTGATAAATGTATCCTCAGCCCAACTCATGAAGACTCATCCTGAGTTGCTAAAGGATATGGGTGGAAATTTATTGAATATGGCCTACATCACTATTTCCCTATAAAATGTCGTTAAACGAAAAATTTTTGTTAAGTGTAGCGCTACTCTCTACAAATATAGATGCATCCACAAACAGACATACGTATGCGAGTGAAAAATATTTGGAATGATGCATGTCACAGATTGGTCCCATTGCTAAAGATGCATCATTCCCATGCCCCGGCCAAAGCTGCATCAATGCTCCTTAATTCTTGCAACTTGAAATAATTTTGGGGTGAGGATTTATTTACCAAGCAACCCAGTTCCTTATTATTTTACAGATAACTTGTAGCACAAGGTACTACTTCATCATTTATTCTCCCTTGATCACCGTGGCATCTGCCCAGTTTGAAGCGCTGCCGGTTCTGGGAATGCTGGGAAGTCGAGAGTACAAGTCGACCTGAAAAATCACCCCACTTGTTCCCCCATCTTCATCTTCCCGAATCACAGGTCTTACCTTGTTCAGCGGGTGATCAAAGCTCATTAGCCCACTCTCGTTCCTAAATATGCACCCTGCAAAAAAAATTTCAAGTTTTTCATTTAATTGTACTTGAAATGGTTTGTGTAGGTGCTTCCCTTGGCTTGATCCAGAAAGTTCGACAAGCAAAATCAATCTTTTAGTATGAAAAAGACTTGAACCTGGAGGAAAAGGTGCAGAAGATTTCCCACAAGCCTCTTGGATGATCTTAGGATCATCAGACCATACCAAGGAACCATCTCCTGCCATTCCCCATTTGAATTCCACACTAGCTTCACGATCCTTAAAATACCATTAAGCAAAAGCAACATTCAGTACTCCCTAAATCGAAAATAATCCCTACCATCTCAATCTTGCAAATCCAAAACAAGCAAAGGAGGTCAAGTTTCAGGAGTACAGAGACAAACCCTGGCTGCAAAAAGGGTGCGGAAACTGGCATCAAAGAGAAGGAAAGCAAATTTCCCTTCAAGATGCTTAACGACTTGATCAGGAGGGTAAGGTGCTCGATCACGCAGGACCCTGTAAGCTTCCACCACAACCATGGCTTCTGTTGCCCTTGAAATGCCATAATGCCGCCTGAGCTCACACATGTTCTCCAGACCCCCAATGAATATGCAGAAAATGTTATCCACCACAATAATGGACCTGGGGAATACCGGAACAAGCATCTCCCCGCTCAATATAACACATTCTTAGCCATATTTTCTTCCTAAGTACGTATAAAAGCTAGGACGTGCCAGTACCACATTCGAAGGATTGGTGTGTTGCTTATAATAGGAAAGGCATGGAATTGGGTACCTGGGATGTAGCCGGGATTCATGTTCATGCGACAGAGCCATGAAATTGCCGTTTGAAAGGTTGTAGAGGGTGGAAGCAGGAAATGAAGACCGGAAATTTTCCATTATTTCTTCGCGAGTTCTCATCCCGGCCGAAGGAAGCCCGAGTTCCTCCGGTGGATTCCCGATTGCTTTCTCAAAAACTGCCAGCATTTTTCTCTGCTAAACCCAACAAGAGCCCTTCCTGATGATTGGTATCAAAGTGAAGCTGAAAGAAAGAAGCTTTGTTGCAGAGCTTATCTATAAGCATAAATGTTAGCTTAAAATTGTGTCTTGATGAGGATCATACATGTGGCAACTTCGACATTTGTTTGGACCTTTGTGTGTAATTGAAGTTGAGGTTGGTCTTATCATGCAGGCATGGTGCCAAAATTTCTGGTTCGCTATTCCAGAGACCTGACAAGTCATAATGCTTTTCCCGAGAAACACAGGTCATGGGATTAGTCAGGGAAGTTTCAAAAAGATGGCAACGACTGCAACATGCCAGAGCAAAAGACCACGAATCAGCTAAGGATCCAAGAAAAGAGTTTACAAGGTTGGCTTGTTGGGTTTGTTGGCTCAATCCAAGAAACTTTAGGATTTTAGTTTTGGTTAGGATTTTGCTTTAGTTTTTTTTATTTGTTTAGGGTTTGTGTGTAATCTTACAAAAGATAAATTGTGGTGGAGTTTTGAGTATGAAACAAAAGCTAATGTGATGAAGAGGCAAAATATGGGGATTTCCAAATGGGAGAGGTTTGAAAGTGGGGAGGAGTGGAACGAGAAGTTTTTTGTAATTATCATATTTTGTACTTATGTGAGAGTAAAATATTGAAATTATTAGTAGTGTGTAAAAAAACCGTATGCCAGTATAAACGCTAAGAGTATACTTCTACTGTAATCCTTATATTTTATCCAAGTAAATTTTTCTCACATATAAATGTAGACTAGTTAACAGCCGAACTACATTAAACTTTTTCCTCACAAGTGGTATCAGAGCTAATGGTTTGGTCCTGCATGGTGGAGTATGTAGCTAGCTCCTAATATGGCAGGGTGTTTCAATTGTTGTTAACATGAAGTTTGAAGATAGTTCGTAAGATAGTGGACCATATGGAATCTTCCTAAGAATGTTGCAGTTTGGTAATAGTTGTAGTGTGGCACTAATGACTAAGTGTGTGATGTGATATAGTAGCAGCGTAGTACCAATGAATCGGTACAACCTCAAAGATTGAAAATTTTGTTCAAGTACATTAATGTTCGTGATGTTGGTGCTTGAAGTCATGTTTGCGTTGTTCGTAGTCATTTGCCTTAGATGTGATTCATGTGTTTGGTGGTACTGGTGATGTTTGTGTCTGTAATCGTGATCATAATCATGTATTCATAGTACTCATGTTTGTGTTGTTGTTCGTAATCTTAATGCCTAAGGATTTTGAATTTAGTTTTCTTATTTGTTTAGGGTTGTGTGTAGCTTATAAACAGAAGAGTTTGGATCTAGTTTTTTTATTTGTTTAGGGCTCGTGTGTAGCCTATAAAAAGATATATTGGGATTTATTTTCAAAAGATAAAAGAGGTCTGAAAGTGAGAAGTAGCTTGAGAAATGTTATGTAATTCTCATATTTTCTAGCCATGTGAAAACAAAATATTGAGATTGTCAATAATGTGAAAAGGATCTATAGGTCAACATAAGTACTAAGGATATACTTCTATTGTAACTTATACATTTTGTCGAGTAAATTTCTCTCATTAAAAAATGTAAGCTAACTAAACCTAATCCAACTACCTTTGAATGAAAAACACAAAACCAGAATGTAAAATTGACCGTTAAAAGTTACTATCGACGCTGTAACAATAGTAGTAATGTTTTATGCTTGCTGCTGTTCTCGATAATATCCTCTTGTATGGACAAGTATCGCTAGACTAAACAACTATATTTCATTCTCAATGAGAAAAGATCAGGGAGTTACTCATGTTGGAGAACGGATAGATTTCAAAAACCAATCTTCATTTGATATACGCAACCGTACAACCATAGTTCATTGGACTTTCCTGCTCAAATTTCATCACCCGTGGATTATTTCTTAATAGCTCAAGTGTACGTTCCTTAACAACACCTGTGCCCATCCCATGAACAACAAATAGAACGGAGTTTGATCCTCTTGCAGCAATGGCCATCTCTAGTTGGTGTGCAGCTTCTTCCACTCGCATACCACGTAGATCTATGCTGTTCTTTGATGTCCTCACTAATGGGCCATATGAACCGTCTTCATTAGTTTTAGCAGCCGAACTGATATGAAACTCTCTGTTCCGTTGGCTCATTCCAAACTATTACAGTCGAAACATTCAAAAATTAGTCACTCTATGCTTAGTTGCAATTCTAATATCTTCCTTAGTTAAATATTTTTCTCGAGTCATCAGTAGATACCTGAGTTCTGAAGTGTTGGCCAGAGCTTCTCATTCCATTTCTTTTACTACCAGAAGTAGCTCTTACACGATCTCTACTGACACGAACCCTTATTTTACCGTACTGGACCAAGACTGTGTCATCATCTCCAGATAACTTGACAACAGTTGCTAACTTGCTTCCAAGTCCCTTCACATGGACTAACTCACCGGATTGGGGCTGGTATGGAACTGTATCACTTCCACTAAAGGAGAAAGAAGAATCAGAATGACAATGAGCTTTGACAATGGATGCAATTGAAGATTCTGCTTTCTTAATCAATGAGTTGTATTCATCATCAGGGATAGTTCTCATCTGATTCTCAAACTCCTGTATCACAGTATTGATTTGATATTTGGCAGTCTGCAACTCCTCCAGAATCTTTTGCCTCTCCTTTTTCTTAAGAGCTATTACACGGCTGTCTAGATCTTCTGCCTCACGTCCAATCTGCACATGTAGATAAAGTCAAAACGATGCAAAACAAATCCCATAATATAATGATGGGGGAACTTCCTCAAATGACTCTAGATTGCTTCCAGTTCACTGAAAATACTACTTGGGCATTCTTCTTGGTTTTGTAGTGGTAGTTCCTCCAGGATGATTTAGACTAAAAAGACGATGTCACATTTAATGTACTTCTATTTTTGCATATTCAGACCCCAGAAAAGATATGACATAAGGTTGGTCTGAGAAACTACGAAGGAGGATCACATTATTAATAGTCCACTCAGTTATAATCCTATATGTTTAGTTTTCTCTTGCAGTAACGTTTATGCATGACATGAATATAAATCCAACTAGCTACAGTGAAAGCTACAGGCAGCAACCGTCAGGCATGGTGAAATCCATTTGGCAGTCCTGTACGGAAAAAATTCTAATTTACAAGAATCCTAAGTATTCGTGAAGCTGATCTGAGTTTAAATGTTCATCTATAGCTTATAATTCCTTTGCAAATGGTACATTTCATATTTTTCCAAACCGAAAGTGAAATCAAGCTCTTGAATATGTGGCAAGTAGTGAACTATACCTCATGATAGAGTTCCATTATTTCCGCATGAAGTGATGCAGCTTTCTTGAACTGAGTGGCCATTTTGTTTCTTTCCTCAACTAGTGATTGATATAACAGACCTTGACGCTCATTCTGCTTTTCTGGCCTTAAAGTTTCCAACCAATTTTTAGCCCCTTCTATAATATTTTCATCAAAACCTATTGATTTGGCGATAGTTAATGCATTTGAATCACCAGTGCTTCCCCAGAGAATCTGGTAGGTAGGTCGTAAAGTCTCCAATGAAAACTCCATTGCAGCATTCTCAAATCGGGAGTCTGTATCTTTCAGAAGACTTAAATCTGCGTAATGAGTGGTTACAACAGCTATATTAACTCTCTGCTTGAGATACTGCAAGATGCTGGAAGAAAGAGCTACGCCTTCCATTGGATCAGTTCCACTTCCAATTTCATCTATCAGAACAAGGGATTTGGTTGAGGCCACTTCAAGTATCTTACAAATCCGCGATATATGCCCACTGAAAGTGGAGAGATTTTGTTCCAGTGACTTCAACAAGAAAACCAGGGTCAGGAAAACAAATCAGGAATCTATTAATCAGTAGATAAAAGGTAAACTAGTACCTGACTGTCCCCGATATCAGCTAGAACAAGATCAAACCAAGGAAGTCTTGGCTGGTTCTTGGCAGGCAAAAACATGCCAGCTTTGGACATAAGAGATGCTATTCCCAATGTTTTCATTGACGCAGTTTTACCCCCAGTATTGGGACCTGATATCACAACTATCCTGATTCCACATTCGACTTTAATGTCTATTGGCACAGGATGGCTGGATGCACCTTCCAATGAATTATTAGAGTGCAGGTTACTAACTTCCACATCCAATTTACATAGACTGGCAGCATTGCTTAAAACTTCTGCTTTTCCCAGGAGAAGTGGATGTTGTATGCCTTCAATATCCACTAATAAAGTGTTATGTTCAGGACTGGAATTTGAGGACTCAAACTCTTCGGATCTCAAAACTGGACACACACCATTAACCAACCGAGCATATGCAGCTCTAGAAAAAGCTAGATCAAGCTCCAGAACTCTATCCAACAAATACTTTATGTCCAACTCAGATTCAGCAATTTCCACTGCAAGCAAGCTAAGAATGGTAATCTCCTCAGCTCTTTCAGAATTAGAAAGCTGCACATCAACATTGTTCAAATCAACTGCCTCTTTAGGCTCGACAAAGTATGTCACTCCTGAGCTGCTAACATCTAGAACCACACAATCTGGCAGTAGATGTTTATGGGAAGCTCTAACACCCACACACATCCGTGAGCGGCGCTTGGTTATCAAAGGTTTGTCAATACCCCCAGACTGATATATCTTAAAGGAAACTTCCTTCATAAGAGAATCAAGATTTTCCATATTCCTCTTCCTTTCTGCCCTAATAAGGTCCAAATCTTCACTAGCTCTGCCAAGGACTACCAAAAGCTTGCAGTTAATGCAAAATCCTATTTTCTGCTCCAACTCAGTCAGGAAATTGCAATTCTGGAGCACTTCAATTAAGGGATAATACCTGCAAATGCAACAAGATGGACGAGATTTCTCAGATCCTCTCTTGACAAAGAATCCCTCTCTATCACATGATGTATAGGCAATAGGCTCTTTTCCAATTGTTTCAAGAACAAACGAAGACCTACACGGAAATGCTCCATAAACTACATGCTCTACAATGGATGTCCATCTTTGAACTGATTTGGCAGGTAATAGAAATTTTAAATTCAATTCTCATCGATAAGGCTACCAGTTTCGCCAAGAACGATTACCTCACGAAGTCATACTAATCTATAACAAATGCCTGGCACAAAAGCGCTAAATTTTCCCTTGCAAATTAAGTGCCTCCAGAACAGTTAAGTATACCTGTCCGAAGGAACGCTTCCTGAACCCTCCGACACAGCCACCAGCTTCTCCCAAACACCTCTCGCCGCGCACAGCGTCCTCCGAACTGTACAAAGCTCTCTGACGGTAAGCAGCTCTCCTGAAACTGCTGAGCGGACGATCCCAGAGATGTCCTCGACATCAGACAGGTTCAACGGCTCAGATTGCGTCGCCTCCATCGCGTGCAATGCCGCGGCGGTTTGGTCCAGAAGCTTCTGCGACTCCTCCGGGGTCCCTCCGATGGGAATGGAGGCGTTCCGAGTGAGGGAGACAGCCATGGAAGTTGAAGCAAAGTCGGAGAGACGATTGCAGAGGGAGGGCCATTCGAGGATCCGGAGGGTTTCCTCTTGGAGGACGATGGCGAGCGAGTCGGAGGATTTGGGGAGCGAGCAAACGTGTAGGGGCCCGCAATTAGAGGGTTTTGTGAGAAGGGTAGGGAGGTGACGGCGGTGGAGGAAGGGAAATGGGGAAGAAGGGCCCTGGAGAAAGAGGAAATGAGAACAGAGTTTCATGAAGATGATATTCTTCGGTTCCCCGCCATTTGTTTTTTTTTTTTTTCAGTTTTGTTTCGTTTCGTTATCCACAACGACAACAAAGGAAAGGCCGAAACCCGGAAGGGGGACTAGATTCGCCGGTTGGTTGGGTTGAATAGTAACGTTTTAAAAATATGGTGGCAAATTTGCTCTATTTTAATAACATTAATGGCAAATTGTACTTCAAAAGAATCAAAACACATCAGTGGCAAATTCGTGCAAGATTATTTTGGATGGCAAATTTGCTACTAAGAGTGACTTTACAAAATTTGTATGACAATGAAGTTGAAATATTGCTGAGGATATAATGCATTTAGAATAGGCTCTACACTCATACTTTGTTCTCCTTCCATCTCATTTTAAATGATATATTTTTTTGCATTTATGTGTTTTTTTTCACTTTTAACCCAGAAGTTAAAATTAAAAAAACATTTTTTAGGTTTTGTGTAGTAAAAGTTTAAATGAAGATTAGAAAAATAATTTTTTTTTTGGTTTTATACATTTTTGGGTTTTATACAAAAAGAGTTTAAATGATAGTAGTAAGATAAATTAAATGTTAAAAACTTTTCAAAAAGAAAAACATAAAAGGGAATATTTGACATCATTTCTAAGATAAAGCGAGTATTTATTTACAGTTTTTTCATTTTCTATTTCCTGGCCTTGATCTGGAAACCAACCCTCCTCCACCTACCTCTCCCTCACCTCCGCATAATGCTCACTCATTGTCACCGCCTCCGGATGTTGCCAAAGCTTCCTCTCCTTTCTCTGTCTCTTTTCTCATTGTTTTCTCCAGCAATTTCCCAACCTTCATGCACTTCTTTGCTATGAATTCCTTCGCCACATTTGCAGACCAATGGGAAAAAGAAAATAGCTTTTTGAAAAATTTGAATTGATTTATTCGCTTAATGATTAATTTAGTACTTCCTCCGTCCTAAAATTCTACTCCATTTATTTTCAGCAATTAATCTAGGATTTTTTATTTTCAGTATTTTAATATATAAATAAAAAATATTTATATATGAATGATAAATTAAGATATGTAATTTTTAATTATATTTTTTAAATTTTTTCTAACAAACAATAATATGAATAAATTTAAGTCAAAATACAACAAAAAATCAAATGGAGTAAAAATTTTGAGACAATGGAAGTAGTACTTTTGAAGTCCATGAGGCAATAAACATGGCTAATAAGTAGAGTGTCGTCAGGCTAATAAGTCCATGAGGGGATGACGAGGGCAATGTGTCAGCCAGGGTTGGAGCACATGATGTGGCTAGTGTTGATTGACCAGTAAATCCACTTGACTCTATTTCCCAAGTGGAGATATAAGGCACACGACCTCATACAAGAGTTAGGAAGAATTTAGAGGGAGGAGGTGGTGAAAAAACCTCTTTTGGAAAAAAAAATCAATTTACATGAGTTAATATCAAGATATCTTAAAGACCATATGCTTTGGATTATAAGTGATGAAAAATCAATTTAAGTTTGGGAGGATGTGTGGCTTCCTTAAATTTCACCAGATTACTTGGCTACTCTTTCTAGAAATGTTCTTAAAGACTCAAATCCGCAACTCTCAAATTTTTGTAATTTAGAAGAGCGTTGTTGGAAGCAACAACTCTAAATGCCCTTTTTCCTCCACAAATTGTGAATATAATTCTACAAATTCCTCCCCCACTATGATGGATTGTCACAATGCTATATCATGGTTGAGAAGTGCTTTAGGAACCATTATTGTTAAACATACTTATAATTTGGAGCTTCAGAAAAAATTGGCTGTTTTTCTAAATTCTGCAGGAAACTTTGTAAATTGTGCTCCTTACCCAGAATGTTTTACTATCCTCAAGTTTATTTGGGTATCTCACATTCTGCAGAAATTTAAATCTTTTATGTGGAAATGCTTATCATGGGCAATATTGACTTGAGAAAATCTGGCTTCAAATGGTGGTTGGATGGACCCCATCTGCCTCCATTGTCACATTGCTTTAAAATCAATGTCTCATTTTTCTGGGATTGTTTTGGTTCTAAGGATTTATAGGGCAATTTTTGCACTTCCCCTTTGCCCTCTTCATCTTTTAAGTCTTGGCTCACAAATTTATTGTACTATAAAAAACAATCTCATCTGAGTTAGATTTATTTTCTTGTGTCCACACTTTGGATTATTTGGATTGATAGGAATGAGTGCATTTTTGGAGATGCACCTTTCCATATGCCTTCTCTAATTGCAAGATGAGATGATTTACTCCTTCAGCTCTAAGTTGCCAGAAGTTTCCCACAGAAATTTTTCTCATTCTCTTTCAACCCTTTACTACTTTATGTCGTAGTTGGGGTCACTCTAGAAACTAGAATGTTCTTGCTAATTTGGATATATTCATTACTGATGGAGCATGGTGCAAATCCAAGGGCCTCGGTATAACTGCTTGGGTATGGTTAGGCTTGGTTGCTCCTCCTAGACAGTGTAAAGACATTCTCATTCCTGGATGTGAATCTACTTTGATGGCTAAGCTACGAGCAATCCATGATGCTCTATTATTTGCTTCGGCCAATAATGTCACTTATGTAATAATCTTCATAGACTGCACTCAGGCTCTACATATGGTATCTGGTGTTCTTCCTCTTAATGCAACCTTTACAAGTTCTATACAGAAATATGGTAAACTTGATGAACTCAATGCAGCGCTGCTCGGTGATCATGGTTCCAAGATCTAGGGTTTCTCTTGCTCATAATATTGCTACTTCTATGTTTCCATGACTTTCTTCCTTATGTTTTTGTTTTTTATTACCAAAAAAAATTATCGAGATATCAATTTATTAATTTAAATTTAATTTTGTCAATTAGACCAATTACATGAAACTCATATCTCCACTCCACTCGATAGTAACAATCGAAAGGAAAAAAATCATTTCATAAAAAATGTTGTTATTTAAATAATGTTATTCCATTTAGTAAGAATTGTTATTTCTTTCATATAAATTTTTGATTTCATAATATGATGTTCAATTCATAATAAATGTTCTTCCAAAAATAGCTTTATTCATTTCAGTAAAAAATATTATTTCATTCATACAAATGTATTCTTCTGTAGAATGTTGTTCATTTCATAAGAAATATCAAATTTGATGTTCTAAAATGTTGTTCATTTGGTAAGAAATATTATTTATACATAATATTGTTTCATTTGGTAAAAAATGTTGTTCTATTCAAACAAATTTACTATTTTGTAAAATATTATTTATTTTGTAAGAAATATTATTTTAGACATGGTGATAATCTTGTAACAAGTATTATTCATTTCATAAGATGTGTCATTCAAAACATAATAACATTTTTTAGACATAGTGACATTTTTTTAAATAAGGAAAAAAAAAATGGATGCAGTGTATAGTGTCTTAGTATCAATGTCGTTCACCTTTGCATTCTAAATCCGTTATCGGTGGAACAAAAAATAGTATTTATTGATAAAAAGAATTATGGGCCAAAGTGCGCCAACAACCCTCCAACTTATATGAAACGGATAACTTAGTCTCTAAACTTTGACTTAGTGTAGAGAAGCCCTCAAACTTGTAAAAATATTGTGATTCAGTCCATTTTGCATCACATCAGTTATCCTTCTCTAGGCCGAATTGTGCTATTGGCCCTTGAATTCATTTAGTTGTTCAAATTCCTTTCTAGATATCTTATACTTATAATTTAGTCACTTAAGTTAATGTTTACTTTATTTCATAGTATAAAATATTCATCTTAATATTTTTCTGTCCATAAAAAATACCTGTTGCTTTGTTTTTTCATATACTTTTAAATACAAAATATATTGGTTTTTTAATTAAATAATACCATTTTTAGTAAATAAATTTTCCCTTTACATAGAGTACATAACACATCCAATCTATAGCTAGTATATTTTTGCAATAAAAAATACATCAAGCCATATACTTTATGCAACAAAAAATACTACTTTCGGTGAAGCACTAGTTTATTTGTAATAAAATATAAAAAATAAAAAACCTAGCTATAAAAATACTAGGGTTTCTTTTTATTTTCTTTGTATCCAATAACTAGTCATCCATTCATCAAATCATATATTCATGAATTTAAAAAGATTTTTGTATTTAAAAAAAGCTTTTGTATGTAATTTCTGAAATTTTTTTACAAGATTCTTTTTTTTCCTAATCATTTTTTTCTTTGCATTTCCCATCAATTGTGAAAAAATAGACACCTGACAATCCAAGCTATGTGTGGATTTTCACCATTTGATTGAAACAATTGATCCATATGATGTCATCACCAATAATGATATTGTACTATTTATCCATTTAATCAATGATATCTTATATTAGTATATTTTTTAATGTAAAGGATATGTTAGTATTTTTAATATATTTTTTATTACATTAAAAGAAGAAAACTCTAGTATTTTTATTAAATATAAACTAGTATAGTTTTACATTAAAGAATAAACGAATTCTTTGTTGAAGGTAGTATTTTTTTTTTAGTTGCATAAAGTACATGACTTGATGCATTTTTTTCCTGCAAAAATATACTAGTTATAGATTGGATGGGTCATGTACTCTATTGAAAGTGAAATTTTGTTCACTGAAAGTGGTATTGTTTAATTAAAAATTAATATATTTTGTATTTAAAAATACATGAAAAACAAAGCACCTGATATTTTTTATAAACATAAACCGATAACAAATGAAAAATGCTAAGGTGGATATTTTATGCAATGAAATAAAGTAAACATAAACTTAAGTGACTAAATTATAAGTATAAAATATCTAGAGAGGAAATTAAATAGCTAAATGAATCCAAGGGCCAATAGTGCAGTTCAGCCCATGGAAAGATAACTGACATAACACAATTTTCGTACAAAATTGACTAAGTCGCCCAATTTCACAAATTTGAGAGCTTTTTTTAATTAAGACCGTAAGTTTAAGGACTAACTCATCCATTTCATGTAATTTGGTTTGGCCAAGAATTATGTGATAATTCTTCTTGCCAATTCATTAAGTATTAACCAATCCATCATCATCATCATCATCATCATCATTATTATTATTAAAGCCCCAATCTTGATATTGAAAGAAGAAATAGATAGGAAAGCACAAAATAAATAGTTTGCATACAATTGACACATTAAAATAGGAAGAATTGTCGACCAGATGTCCCTGTACTACAGCTGAATTGGCAAAGTGTTGGGACACTGAAGTTGGATTTGACTTCTCTCCCCCCTCTCTTTCCTAATTCCACAACAATACCTTGGGTGTTGCTTCAATTGTTCTTTAAGAACATAGATACACACTAGGCATCCCACTATATGGTATAGATAATTGGATACCTCCTTCAAACTTTGTAAACTTGTATAGTTAATTTTGTGTACTAAAAAAACAGTATCTTTAAGTTGTTAAAATTCATGAACTTAATCAAATAAATTGTGGATTGCACTTCCTTGTTCCTACTAATTGATAACAAAACAGAAAGTAGGTGACAGAAAGAACTTGAAAGAGTTCAGAGTTGGATGAGATCACTCACGTTATTACTTCATTCGTCCACATTTTTTTTCCAACATTCACTAGTTAGCAATTAATTTATAATTTTTTTATAATTAATTTATAATTTTTTTATTTTTAATTTATAATTTTTTATTTTTAAAATTTTAATATATAAATAAAATATTTTTATATATGACTGATAAATAAAGACTTATAGTTTTTAAATATATATTTTTAAAAAAATTCTAATAAATAGTAACATAAATAAATTAAGTCAAATTATTTAGAAAAGTTAAATTTTTTTTAAAGAATATGAGATGGAGAGAGGATTATTTTTTAAATAGTAATAACCCCTTTATTTATTCACAGAATAAAACGTTTAACTGAGGTCCAACAAAGCTGGACTGCTAGAAAAATACTCCTACCATAACCACTTGCCTCCTCTGAATTACTTAACCCAATTTTTAATCGCAAGTAGTGGATCCAACGTCCATTCATTCATATTACAATTCAATACCTTATGCGTGTTAACTACCCATAAAAAAGAAGAAAACTGAATATTATAAAATATCCTAAAGTAGAGAAGCTTATTGGTCATAGATTTATATCATTGGGGGTAGTTTTGCTATTGAGATATGAACGAAATTAAAGTAGTGCTCAATTCACCACTGAGATATAAAAAACAACTGGTGATTCAGTCGCCAAAAAGGTCAATTTTTTTCCCGGTGATCAACTGAAGATTGGAAAAACGTGCTTTTTGGTTATCAATCGGATACAGAAACGCATGGTTTTTTTTTTTTTTTTAAATTTTATGAAAGTCATTTCTTTGAAATGTTAAACCAATATTAAACTACAATAAAAATGAACGGTAATAATTTTGGTCCTTTACCATGATTTGAACAAACTTCTTGTTCAGCTGACATGTATAAACAATTGCATGCCTGTGTTTATGAAATTAATAAACTGGTAAAAATATTCACAAATGTAACTTTTTGGCACAGACGTGTACATGAAGATGACATGATAAAAAACAGGCACAATTTAACTGCAAGAAGCTGCAATTTAACTACATGGAACACCCTTATGCCTCTCCCTCTCACCACATAACACTTCAAAAACTCAACCTTGAAGCCCAGAAGAATATACATCAACCTCAAATCTAAAAGCATAAATCATCTAAAAGGTTTGACCATATCAGAAATAGTTAAGAGTAGAGTAGTATTAAGCAATGTGTCAATCCAAGCAATAATTAAGAATTCTACTGAAGACATGTTTATTTTTCTAACCTTCATCCCAAAAGAATGATGTGTAAAAAGTGCGTCAAACTATTATGAATATCATTATTCCTGCTGAATCTTTACAATAAGTTGCATTTCAACTGCATGAAACCCTCTTAATGCTTCTGCCTCCCATCTCCATACCAGTCTGGGAGTGCAATATTCTCATCTCAGAACACTACCAGTCTCAACCTTGGAGCATCACTCGCCAGATAGATTTTCTTCTCTTCAAGTTGCTAGGATTGTGACACCGCATGCTGACGGAGCATGGTTTCCCTCTCTGTACACAAGGTTACCTCTAACATATGTCGCCAATACTTTCCCTGAGAGTGTTTTCCCAAGGTATGCTGAGATGCTCTGTGAATCCAAACAAGGTGAGGAGAAAAGAGGAGTGACAATGGTTTCAGAATCTGAATCATGCGTATGAGGATAAAAAAAACCCAAACAAACTGTGGAATTATCATGTACCGGATGCTTAAAGTAAACAGGATGATCATCATTTAGGACAATCTCCTTGCTAGGATCCCAAACCACAATGTCTGCATGATTGCCTACAGCAATTGCTCCCTGCAAGATGTTACAATACAAGCCATCAGAGAAAGAGAGTTAATACACATCCCTAAATTATAGTGAACACTGATAAAGGTTCTTACTTAAAGGTGAAAAGCAAAGAACAGGAAGTTTATGTTAACCTTTGAATCTAGTCCTGCAAGCTTTGCAGGTCTTTCACTCCACCACAGAGCCAGCTGCGCCAAAGTTGCTCCATATTTTTGCCCATATGACCATGTTACGGGAAGAACAAACTGCAAATAAGTAGGGAAAGAATCAAAACAAGAGAGGAGATACTAACTTTTGGTGAACCTGGAGCCAGACTAACACTTGGCTTATACACCTTATACACACTATCCTCATAGTCCAAATAAATCAGATGTTTTCTTATTAACCACGATTCACGAAACCATTCAAAACAATGATGTTCACCTAAAAAGATCTTCTGTCTCAAACAGTAAAGAGGAATGGTATTGCAAGGTAATGCTGCTGCAGTTGACTGCACTAGCACTATGAATATTGCCCATGGAAAATTATTTTTAATCATGAAACAAAATTTTCAATTCAGCCCTTCCACTGAAAAGTCAACAGAACCAGAAATATTTCAATTTCTAGAATCAGAAATTTTTCCACTGAAAAGTCACCAGAACCAGAAATATTTCCAGAAAAGAAAAGTCATCTAAAAGGTTCACTGGGATCATAAATGAAAATCCACTAAGGAAGCAGTTCAGAGTAGAGTTGTTGTATGAAGTAATGTGTAAGATTCCAGCAATAATTAAGAATTGTATAAAGCACATGTTTATTTTTCTAACTTCCTTTAATTGAGACATTTGAACCTGCAAAGAAGATATCCCACCCCAAGCACGCAAAAAGTTCCCTTCACTGAGACATTTAAGATCTGGCACCGTTGGGGAATGGTCAGAGCTCAGCATGTCAATATGTCCCTCCTAAGATAAACATGATTTCAAAGTTGAAATGAACTATTCATAATAAGGTTCAAATTATTATAAGCATTTAGCTAAATTGATACCATTAATGCCTCCCACAATTTCACTTTATTGGCAGCATTACGAATAGGTGGAGAACACTTGAAACGAGTATCTCCATCCGGGATCTCTTCTGCTGAAAAGGCCAAATAATGCGGGCAAGTTTCAACCGTGATGCTATCACCTAGCCTTTTGGCTTCCTGTAGAAACATTATGAAGTTGGTATTAAAGAATACTCTGCCTTTTCCATCATAGCAAATAAAACTCCCTCGAGCCCAAAGAAAATCTGCACTTCTTTTGTTTAATAATGTTTATTTTTATCGTGGACCCCTTATAATCCTCTTCACAAAATGCATGTATGTTATATGATTAGTGCTTTCTAGTTTACACACTACGGTTAAAGTTAGAAACCTATGACAAATATATGATGGCATCAGAGGAACAATATGGTAATAATGTGTTGGTCATTTTGGGCCATGAAACTCTGAATAGAGACATTATTGTTGGGACAAAGGGAGCAATATTAACCAAAAGAGTGAACATAAAAAAAAAAAAAACTATTGCATCCTAAAATTAAAAGACCTTCAATATACCTTCAGAAGATCTAAAGATGACTTGGCATCAGCCAGATGAACAATGTGGAGATGAGCTCCTTCTGCAGGACCACCCATCCTTGTATCCTTTGTCACAGTCAAGAGTTGTTTAATAGCTGCCTCCTCCCTGATTGAAAACAGAGGAACTACTGAGCTGCGAAACAACCACACCAAAGCAAAGACACAAGTTGCAGAAAAAGAGAGATGAAATGCTCAATCACACACCATCTGCCATTGTCCCCACTCACCAGAGGTTGTATACTTACCAGGAAGATGGCCTCGACTTGAGATAAGTGGCATAAGACCGAGGATCGCTGCTATCATATTCAACTTCTAGGTTCTGTTCTGTTTTCTGTTCAACTTCTGCATGTACGAGTAAAGGTCTTCTGTATTTTGCCAATACAGCAAGTCCTTCCTAAAGTTTTTTGTTGGGGAGTGGGAAGGGGATGCCGTGAACTTCATTAGATAGCTCAAGTACGAACACTGCAAAACTCTATATTGAGTTTTCTAAGTCATAGAAGGAAATGGCACAAATTCTCCTTTTTATTGAAAAGAGAGACAGATGTGAATTGGGGAGTGCATATGAAACAGTTTTATGAGCAAATCACAAGCCTGTGTGAAACAATAACCAATTTTAGCACTTCAACTCAGTTGCAGGAAAACAAACCTTTATGTGACTGGTGTTCGTCATAGGAAAATCATTGATCCCTGAAGGACACATGAAAGACTGCAGACAGAATAATGGCAGTTAAACACAGAACCATGCACCTGTCTAAGAATCATCTGCAAAATTTATAATACAATTTAATTTTTATTTTTTCCTGCTGTGAGGTGTAGGGCTGGGGGTTTTCACTCATCTCGTGTCAAGGAATATCCAGATAACTAAATCCCAAAAACATAATAGATGAATTATCAGGCCTGCTATTGATGACATTAGCAAAATTCACCCATGTATGATTAATCATTCATTTTAGGCTAACAAGTTTACCTTCAGACCAAGAGCACCAGCTGATAATAGAGCTTCTAGAGCAGATGTGTTGAATGCATTCTCAGGAACTAAACCTCCCCAGAAACCTGTAAGTGAAAAATTCCTGAAATATATTCTACAAGCAGAGCACATGAGTCTAAAGTTGTGCATCAAGTTTATAAGACCATACCAACATCAACATAAATCCTCTCCTTTGCAGCATCAACCTGTGAGAAGAAGTGCACATCAACGAGATCACTTACTCTAGTCATGAATATCTGTTCTAAAATAAGACAAAATCCACATATATCCAAAAGTTGACCAAGGCAGGCTAAGACAAAGGAAGAAGAATAAACTACTAAAGAGCTTTACGCACAGAAGGTTCAAAGGGAAGCAAAAAAATACCAATGCTGATAAGCAGGCATTAAGTTTTTTATTTATCATAGATTCATAATACAAGACAAGGTAATATCTTAGGAAAACATAGCAAACATGTACCATATGTCATACTTTGAGTTGAAGAGTTTCTTTAGAAACAGTTGAAGGAAAGTTGTTCAGCGGCATGTCAATCAGCGTTGTAATACCACCTGTAGATGTAAAAAAGGCAAACTTCAACCATGTTAATGCTCCCATGTAACTTACAAAATGCACAGAAGATAGTGTAGTTATTAGATCAATAAGGCGTCAAGACAATAAATAGTGGCATAAGGAAAATTAAAACCACGAAACTGGACCAACCAAAGCACATCAGAAGAGCAAGTTGTTGCCTGAAGTCCCAGAGTATAAAATTTACTTCCTTAAATCATGTATTTAAGACATATACCAACAGACACTTAAACTTATGTGTTTAAGGTGCCACCTGCAGCAGCTGCCTTTGTTCCTGAAGGAAACCCCTCCCACTCATCTCTTCCTGGATCATCCAGGTGCACATGCCTGTCATGAAGATCACCAAAACACCTTGAGGCATGCGATTGTTAATACTATGCACAAGCCACTCAAACCAACATAGTGTTTCATCCAAACGCTGAGGCTAGAAGCTCAAAGTGTCCAATATAGGAAGTAGATTGTTGCAATAGATTCACTGGTACATTACTATAATCATTTTCTGTGGTTCTTTTTCTTTACATTCAGTTTACTTAACCACAGCCTCCGCTTTCCTTGTGCTATTGCTAGCCAACATCTTCTTCTATGAAACTTGTATTGCCATCTCTAACTATAACATTAATTACGTTTGACATTCTTTTCTAGTATTTTCATTTCTCCAATCTTATAGTTACCGTTGCGAGTAGAAAACATGAGATTCTAACAGCTTACGCATCAATCAGTCCGGGCATGATGACAGCTTCTCCATAATCCACCACTTGCTTGGGTTTCACATTCCAATCCTCTTCCTTGACTATAGACACAATATTCCCTCCCCTGATCTCCACTGATCACCAGAAAATAAAAAACCCACAATTAAGAATGCTCTTTTATGTATCATACAAAACTAAAAACAGAAACGGCCCACATCATTTATCCACCAGTTATCCACAACCCGTCTGGGGGAAAAGAAAGGAAAAACTTCGTGGAGTTTATGTTCATGCCTGCAGCTGGGATGATCCCATGTGGAGTTACAACACGCTTGCTTGTGATCCAAAAGTGGTCATGAGGAACCAAACTGCAGCCGCTTTGAGTTTGAGGTGTCTGTAGGAAAACAAAATTAAGAAAATTGAGACTGATCAACACTAATTAGTGAGCGAAATTGTGAACTTGAAAAAAAGAAAGTAAGAACCTTTGGAAAATCTTGAATGAAGTAGAGAACGAGAAAGGAAACTAGCAGAGCCAGTAGAGGCAACAGCCTCCATAGCATATCCATCTCTCGCGCTTCCTCTCGCTAAATCTGCAATCCTGTAGTGTTGGTTTACTGCGAGTACATGAACCGGATGTTTGCGTCTTACTAATCTCAAGTGGTTTTTGTACACTACACGTCATCACCCAAATTCATCGTATGAGTCTATAACTATGAATCTTATCTGGGTTCCCGGACATTTTGCAGAAGAGATGAAAAATGAACAACCAGTTTGAACGTGTCTCGAGTTCAATTTGATTCAAAGCTAATTCGTAACTCATTTGAAAAGTTATTAAATTAAGTTTAAATAAAATTTAAAATTTGGTATATAATTTAAATAAAATTTAATTTATTTACTACTCAGCTCGATTTGATCTAGTTTTAGATTTTTTTTCCTTAATTTAAGCGAACAACTCAAGTTTAACTCGAGCTCAATTAAATAAAAATTTGTTTATATTGTTTTCAATCCAAACATAAATAAAATATTAATATCAATAAATTAATCAAGCCGAACATGATCAGTCTACCACTCAGCTCAGCTCGACTTGTTTTCAGCTCTAGTTTAAAGGCCCAGAACACTGTTTGCCAAAACTTCTCCCTACCTTTTTAAATTTTATTTTTTTACTAAAATTTGACTTAAATATATTTATATTGTGAATTTTTTTTTAAAATTTTGTTTATAAATTAGAAAACCATTTTCATATAAAAATTTTTATATTTTTATAAGATATTTTGAAAAAAAAGAAAATTATGAATTAATTGCTATGAATAGTAAAAAAAGATAAGCTTTGCAAGGCAGAGGAAGTAATATATAAACTTAGAAAACCTAATATGAGTAAGATCAATCTATTTATCTTAAACTTATTTTACTATCCTATCCGAATCGCTCATCTTCATTTTATTCTAATAAAGTGTCTTACATCTTGTATTGTATCTTAATCATGGTCCTTATGTTACGTTCGGTGTTAAGTAGAGCGAAAAATGCTAATGTGACTTGACTTAACCTAGAAAAATTACTAAGAATCTCTATAGATGTATATATTTTTCTTTTGTACTTAAAAGTAAGATAGAGAAAAAAAGGAAGAAAGAAACTAGGGCCAATTCGTTTCGTCTAAAGTCAACTGACTTTTTTTAACTTTTTTATCTTTTTTACGTGAAACCAATTTCATTTGAAAGTTAATGTTATGTAGATGCAATAATCAATTTGAAAGTAAATTTTTAGGATGTTGTTAAATTTTTATGAATTTTTCTTTTTTAAGACTTGAAACTAGAAAAATTCATAAAAAATTAGTAAGATTATAAAAATTATATTTTTAATTGATTATTGTAGCTACATAATATTGGCTTTTAATTAAAATTAGTTTCAAGTAAAAAAGATGTAAAAATAAGAAAAGTGAGGATAACGAGTCATGAGCTGAAGACACACACTCCCAATGAACAATGACCATTAAACAACGAGTAAACATCTATACTATAGTCGATTATTTGATGCATCAAACTTACCAACTTTAGAATGATAGTAGTTAGGCCACAAAAAGTTGCACAGGCCTGGGAGCAATTTGATAAAATAGTGATTACATGAGATTTAGTAGGAGAGCTAGATTAACTATAGGTGTGATTGTAGTAAGTTCGGCTTTAAGTGTTGAATCACACTGATGTATTAGCTATCCTTCCTGTTGAAATAGAGGGTCACTAGTACCCATCCAGAGCCATGTCAGTGCAATCAAGTGAGAAGACCTACATAAGCACCATCAGTAATGACAATGGCAGAATTCTGACTGACACCATTGGTTCCTTAGCAATTGCCCTAATAATGGCATAAAGGGTTTGGTGGATTATAGGGAAAGTTGGAATGAATAATTTGGCAGTCCTTCACTTCCTTGCCATAACTAGTTGTTGAAGCAAAGCATCTCTTTTGGCAATAATTGAGGAATAATTGAATGGAGCATTGTGGAAGACACATTTATTTCATCCTAATCAAAATGACCAATTAAACTAGCATTTTGCAGAGCTAGCTAGGATGAAGATCAGCCAAGAGCCAAATGAGAAGTGTGCAATAAATTGTGGTATATTGTAAAAATTTTCCCAAATGTCCTAGAGCCTGAGCATTCTCAAATGAGGTGGTGTAGAGTCTTAGGTTCAACAAGGCAACATGAACACCATGGATTAGAAAGACCACCATGTTTGGCTAAATTATTAGCCATTGGATGTACATAAATTAAACATTTCCAAATAAGCACCTTAAATTTATGGGGAATATTGTAGGATCATAATCTTTTGACCATCGATGTAGAGCTAGGTGCTAATGAAGAATAGCACAACCCACTTTGTGGTCCAGGAAGGGAATGATTTCTATAAAATTTCATTTGAGTAATCAAGCTTGACACTGAGAGAATCGATGGATTGCCTAACTAATTTACCATATTAGAACCTCTATCAAGTGATTTGGGGGGGGGGGGGGGGGGGCTGGATCTACTTAACAACCCAAGATGGAAAAATGGAATAAAGAATAAGAAGATTCTATTACGCTTTGTCTGAATGAGCAAGTCCCACCACCTTAATTTCCCTATCACATTGCACAAAGAATGATGTTGCTTGAAGCTGAGGGCTGGAAATATTTGGAATCCAAGTGTCATTCCAAACCCTAATTTATTGACCATTACCAATCTTCTAGTGTAGATGTGGAACAATAAGAGCTCTGCCATACAATAAACTTCTCCAAATTACAAAGGCATTACCTAATTCAGTAGTTAACCCTATAGAGCATCTAAAACCATGTTTGGTCAACAATACTTGTTAGACTGAGGGGTCACCTAAAAAAATTCACCAAAAGGTATTCCTTAAAAAAGCTTCATTATAGAAACCTAAATCTCTAGTTCCAAGGCTACCTGTATCTTTTGAGAGTGTCATGATTTTTTTTTTTTTGTTTAAGGTGGATACTTTTATGAGTATAAGAATACAACTACCTAAACCTTGTACAAAACTTAGAAATGAAGTTCGAGAGAGTGAGAGGGGACATTAAATAAAGACATTATATAAATAGGCAGAGAAGATAAAGTTGATTCGATGAGTGTTCAAAAGATTTCACTCTTAGCCATTAGTTTTCACGTAGTGAAAACTAATAAAAAATGATAGAAAGATGACTTTAACTATCTTGAAAAAATGAAACGCCTAATTAATTTCACATATCTATAATTACCTCCCTATTCTTTAAAAATCTACACCCCTAACACATCGCATCCATCATGGTTATGCTAAACTTATTTAAATAGTTATTAGGTAGGTAGAATATAAAATTTAAAACGATTACTTCTGGAAAAAAAGAAATCTACATTAATGAGTTCTTTAATCTCAAAAAACTTGCCCTTTTCTTTTTTCTTACAAACAAATTGACGGGCCTGGGAGAACCCGAAAATGCTGGAAATTGAGTGGTCCAAAGTCCAGACCAAACCCGAAATCAGGACGCGAATTGACTAAATTACCCACCCCCTTCGCCCTGTCCTTTTTCCGAATTTCCGGGGCTTTAAACAATCAGACGATAAAAAAAACAAAAACAAAAACAAAAAAAAAGAAGAAGAAAGAGAGAAAAAGAAAAAAGAAAAAAGAAAAAAAGGGAAAAATCTGCAGGAGAAAAACCAGCAGATTTCGACATGATTCCTCAGCAATGGGCGTCCCCTTGCGGAAATCGCTGTACCCACAAGTACTCGTCGCTTATGCAAATTCCATGTAATTCTTCTAGTTACCAATTTCTTCTCTTGCTCCTCCTCACCCATTTCGTTGCTTTGTTTTGATGAGCTTTTGTGAAGTTATCTACCAACCAGGTTGCAATTTGTGTTCCTTCTCTGGTGGCTAGCTTGCTTTTCTCTTAATTTGTTTGGTTCATGAATTTTCCGAAGTTGTTCGAATGCTTTCCGGAACTTTGGGATTTTTCTCTCAGATGGTTATTGAATTTATGCCCGGAGAAAGGTATCCTACTCATGCATTTCGGTCGGTGCCCTTCATATGTATGATAGAGCAAAACACCGGCCTTTCACCAGAAGAAGAAGAAGAGGAAGAAGAAGAAGGAAAAAACACCAGTCTTGTTTGATGTCTAGGAAAGTAGAAAGCTTTTTTTGAGTTTTTTTGGGAGTATTTGGTGATAGTAATAGGAAGTTGTTTTCTCATTTGTGTCTCATTCTGCTGGATATATGTTGGTCTGTTACTAGCATTGCCTTGGTGGCACTGTGAATGTAAGAAATGTTTACTGTTGTTGCACCTGATTGAATTTCCAAATTTCAACTCAACTCTAATAACTGCTGTGGCTTGTGAACTCTTGTAGGGAGAGTGTTTTGCAAGAAAGGCTGTGACTCTGATGGAGAAACATGGGAAGAATGTAAGGATCTGTGCTTGCATTGTTAATTTTCATTTAACTCGCGTGAATTAAAATGGGTTGTCGGTCCTTGTTAAGTTTCTTATGCCATTCAAGAAGATGCTAATTTAGTTGCCATTAAAGATAACATTATTCTGCCTAACATTATTCTGTCTCCTAATGCAGTTCCATCGTCATTTTTGTGCACCTTCTTTTTCTTGGTTTCTATTACCCAGCTAAATTTGGAATTCAACTTAGAATTGAGTTGTTGGTTGAATATTGTTGATGAAAACCAAAGTGAAAACTTCAAGTGCAATAGGTCATGTAGCTAATAGTAGTTTTACCCTGCTAAGTTTGTGGGATCTTCAGGCTTGTCGGATTGCAATGAGATATGTTATAAGGATCCCGTGTTGAAGGACCAACAATGGAGTGCTTATATTGATCGTTCTCCTGGAGCTGCTGATTATTCAGAGGTATATTTCATGGAACATTTTTCTTGTCATAACACATTTAGTCTTGTGTTTCCCTTGTAATCAACTCTGCAGGTGACTTGTTATTGTCATACCTTTTCTATCTTTCTGTAAGCTGACAGGCCTATTGTAAGCATCATGCACTCCATTATGCACAGGGTTCTTTAACTACATAAAAACCCGGAAAACTATGATAAGCATTATGCACGGGGTTCTTTTTCTATTCTCAGTCCTTCAGTTTGCTTTTATGATTAGCTGTCGTTCAGATTATGGCACAAAGTTTCCTTTGGGAATTCTGTCATCATGTTCAAAGGACTGAAAGCTTTATAAGCTTCTAATTCGAGATTGGGTTTCTAGCAAGAGTTTGCTTGTTTGGTTGCCCAAATACACACATCGTTATCCACCAAAGGTATCCACGGTGGATCAAAGTTCAGATCAAGCTTGCTGTTTATGGGAACATGTAACTTAATTATTGTGCAAAAAAATCTGTCAGATGTAATGACAAAGCTTAATGCAATGTTAGTATTTATAGGGCTTAGGCTGTATTTGGTGAGAAATGATTGATGACCTTATTCAAAATAATTCATATTTAGTGCTTCCCTTAATTTCTATCTTAAACAATTGAAAGTTGTTAGTAATACCTTGTTCTTCATATTGAATTAAGCAATACTACTCTCTATTTTATATTGCATGTTGCTGTGTCATGGACATACTGTTCCCTTTAGCAATTGTGTGTATTTGTGAGCGTCTAGAAAAAGTGGTGACATCGAGAAGTTCAGTTGGTTGTAACTTGGTAATGCTGGTAATGCTTGATCTGCAAGTAACATATTGTATGGTTTCCCGTGCTGGCTTTATTTAACTTATTGTTTGGTGTTTTTTTTTTCCGTTTTTAATGTAGGAATGCTTCCATGCTTGTGTTGCAGGCTGTGGTTACAAGGTTGATTTTCTCTCGTGAATTTAATTATAGGTCATTCTTCTACTTATTTGTTCCGCCTCTTGATACTTATTTTTATCTGATACAGTTTGATGTTCTCCAAGAGACTTGTGACAAAATTAATCCTAATAGGCCACCCAAACCTCCTCCACTTGAGAAGCCACGCCCCCAAACAAGTAAACCCAAAGAACCTTCTGAAGATGTACCTGGCACTTCAGCATAACAAGTGTGAAAGAAACCTCATGACTGAATTACTTTTGTGGTTAGGTACCTCTTGAATTTTGTGACAAACATTCTAGCCTTAGGGTCTCATAAGGTAACCTGAGTAGTTATTTGCTCGAGCCAGCATTTCCTTTTTCCTTTCACATCAATTGACGCCCGGAGCTTCACTAGGACTTACTGACATTTCCAGGTCGTTTGTTGCATACCTGGACAACTGGAATACCCCATGTTCATCAAATTTTGTTCCCCCGACTTGGGAATTCACCAGGCTGGGTGAATTCACTGAATCATGTCTCATTAGAAGCTTGTAATACAAATTGCCTATGACCGGAACTACTGCTGTTGTTGTCCAACAGTTATATATCAGATAGTCTTCTTTCATATCATGCTAGTGAGCTGTTGTGTCCTCGGTGCATTTCAGGGTTTCTGTGTAGTTAAATGAAATCCTTGGTAAGATTTCTTGGAGGGGGCACGTGCTTCTCTGTGGGAGGGGTGCCAAATTCTGAGGAGGGTAGCAATTGCTTTTACTAAAAACTGGAAAAATTTTACATTGGACTTTGGACGTTGGAGTTCTGAATGTTGTCAGAAGTGTGAGTCAAATATATATCATGCCTCTTATGTTTATAAATATTTATATTCCAATATCAAATTTTATAATAAAAAGTGAGTGTAAATATGTCAAATTTTGCTTTCAATCAAAATTAAAGATATTTGTGAATCGTATGACAGAAATGTATGAACTCAATTTACAAAGAAATTGAAGGATGTGTGCAAATCATGTAAGACATATGTATAAATGAAATTACAAAATTATATTGATATATTTAATTTTATATACGAGTTCAATCATTCATCCCAAAATTAGGTGCAAACATGTTGAAACATGTTTCCTACAAAAATTAAAATATGTACAAATCAGCAAACAGATTATATGGATCCAGTTACAAAGAAAGTAAGAGATACCATAGAAAGATGTAGTGGAGGATATGTACAAATCTTGAGAAAACCATCCACAAAATGAAATCATGAAAACTATTGTTGATATATTCAATTGTACATATGATTTCAATCCTTTAAATATTTCCATACGCTTTATTTCATAATCTATGCATATAATTTATTTTATGTGTACATAAATTTATATTTATTTGAACATATTATTTATATTTTCATGCAACTTATACATATATATATTAAAGCTTACATGTCAAAAAATGTGTAACAATAATAAAAGGAATGTATATAAATTGAGTGAGACATATGTACAAATAAGATCTTAAAAACTAGCTGTGGCAATGTGCGGGTTTTCGGGAGTCACCACCAATCGGTTTTCGCTCAGGTCGATTGGACACCTAAACTATGATCTGCGAGAGTTCGGGGTTCGGGAGTACGGTTACGCTAAAACAACTTTGTTATAGTGCCCAAAATTGGTACCTTAGTTGATTTTAATTTTGTTTTGCTTTGCTTTTAAAATGGTTTCAGTTAATTTTCAAACTGGAAAATTTAACTGAATTAGTCGGATGTGGATTTTTTAAATTAATATGGGCTTAAGAAAATCTTCGATAATTAATTTGTATAATTTTTAATAAATTTGATATTTCCGAACCATGAACTCTTCCGAGTTACCCGGACACGGAATTTGACGAAATTAAATATTTTAATCCATATCATAAATTCTGCCGAATTATCTGAATATGGATTTTTATCTTTGTATTTAATTTTATTCAATTAAAAGTTTATATTTTTCCCAAACCGTGAATCCTGTCGGATCATCCGGATATGGAAATTAATTTAATATTTTAATTTATTGTTAATTATTTAAATTTTAATTCTTATTTCTTTATTAAATTAATTATTAATTTAATTACTAATTTAATTATTAATTTTATCATAAGTTTTTTTATGAATTTTTAGATTTTTTTAATGAATAATTTTAATTTATTTTTTTTTAATTTTAAATATTTTTAATTTTTTTTTTCTTTTTATATTTTCTCTTTGTTCTATTCTTTCTTTCTTTTCTTTTTCTTATTCTTTTTTTTATTTTTTATTTTGATTGTTTGGTGAAAGATCTTTTTAAGTAATTACTTAATTTATAAAGGAACCAAAAAGTAATTATTTAATATCAAGATTCTTTATTTAATAAAGAAACCAAAGAGTTAAAAAAATCTTGATATTCATGTTTTATTTTTATTCTTGTTCTTTTTTATTTGATAAAATAATAAACCAAAAAGTAATTATTTAATTATCTAATATCAAGATTTTATTTATTTAATAAAGAAAACAAAGAGTATATATATTTTTCTAAAAAAAACAATCTTGATATTCATATATTTGTTCTTTTTGTTTGATAAAAGATTTTTTAAATAGTTTTCTAATTTATAATTCTTAAAATATATATATAATTAATAAGTCTAAAATATATTTAAAGATAATTTAATTCCTTTCTATTTATTTTCTATTATCTTTATTTGAAATCATTTGACTAAGATTTTTTTATTTGTTTAATAAAGGAACCAAAAAGTTATATTTTTTATAAGTAAAATATAAAGTCTTAATTTTCATATATTTCTTTTATTAAAAACAGGTTTTGTTTTTATTATTTTTACTGGATAAAAAAAAAATTAAAGTAACTATTTAAAAAAAATTAATTTTATTATTTTTTATATTTTATTTTAAAAAAGATATATTTTTCGTTTTCCAAACCATGAATCCTGTCGGATCATTTGGACATGGAATTTAAATGGATCCTGTCGGATCATTTGGGCATGGAATTTAATTTAAGTTTTTTTGTTTATTTAATTAATTATTAATTTTTAGTCATAATTTTTATTGGATTTTTAATAATTTTAATATTTTTTAATATTTTTAATTATTATTACTTTAAAGATATATTTAAAAAGAATTAATTTTTATTTTTGGAATTAGTTAATTATGATTTTTAATAAAAGGTTAACTTTTTAAAGAAAATAAAAAAAAATGTGTTCCAAAATAATAAAAGATTGTTGGCTTTTGTTAAAAAAATGATTTTTTATTAGCCCTAAAAATAAATGGAATAAAGTTAAAAAATCTTCTTTTAATTTGTTATTATTTACTTATTTATTTTATTTATTTATTTTTATGGCTAAATGTGAAATAAGTGAAATAAGTTTAACCATAAAATAAGATTTTTGCATAAAATAAATAAAGGAAAATGACAATAAATAAATAAAGTAAAGTGGAGGTTTTCTTTTTTTTTTTTGGTTTGGACATCCATTTAAAAAATAAAAAGGTGCATAAATTAAATAACATATGCAAATAAATAAAGATAAAGCACATGAAATAAATAAAGGAATATTAAAAGATAATAAATAAAATGGGGCTTTTTGGCCATCCACTTAAAAAATAAATAAATAGGAGGTATGACTTTCCATGAACTATAATAATAATAATAATAATAATAATAATAAAAATAATAATAAAAGTTAGTTGTTAGTAAAGTTAGTTGTTAATAATAATAATAATAATAATAATAAAAGTTAGTTGTTAATAATTAATTCTGAAAAAATTAAAAGGTTAGTGACTTAAACGAAAGAAAATAAAAAGATTAAGGACTAAAATAGAATTTTACCCAAAGAATAGAATTTTGAATTTGGCAGAAACGGGAAACAGGGGGCGACGCGTCGGCGAGCTGACGGCGGAGCTGAGCGGCGGCTGAGCAAGGCCAGCAAGGAGGAGGGAAGAAGAGCAGGCGGCGGCCTGTGGCTGGCGGCGCGGGATTGGGGGGAGAAAAGGAAGATGGAGGAGAAAAGGGAGAGGGACGAAGACGCGACGGGAAAAAAAACGAACGGCGATGGGGAAGGCTTGGCTAAACGGCGGAGGGCGCAGCGCGTGGGGGAAACGGCGGTGGCGAGGCTAGGCGGAGAAGGAGGAGGAGGGAGGCCGAGAAGCTGCGAAGCGCGCGAGAGAGAGAGAAAGGATAACGGCAGGGGGAGGGAAACGGTGAGGGATGAACGGAGACAGAAGGAAAATTTTGGTTTTCTGGGAAGGAAGGGAAGGGGACCAGGGACCTAGGTTGTAATTTTTCCTTTTCTTAAATGGAGCTCTAATCTTGATTTATTTTTTTTATCCTTATTTCTTCACATATTTGGACCCCTATGTATAGGGGAAGGAGTGATGGACTGTTCAAAATTAAAAATTAATTAAAAACAAACTTATCTCTTAATTTAGTAAAATGACAGTTTCAGTCCTTTACGTCTCTTTGACTTTGGGGATGTTCCTGAAACTTCTGATTGAGACAATTTTATCTTTTTCTGTTAATTTGGACGCGGAAAACTACCAAATGCTCCTGGAACTCTCAGATTTTATCAAATTTTTCCAAAACTTCTCAATTTTATCATTTTTACCCCAAACTTTTCAATTTTGTCATTTTTTATGGATTTTTCTTTTGTATTTCATACATACATATATACACACATACATCATTTTTAATTAAACCCTTATAAGAAAAAATGTATTCTAAACTAATTAACTCAATTAAAATTTTTCAGTAATAATAATTAATTAATTAATAATTAATTAATAGTAATAATAATTTTTTTTGAACTTTAATTTTTTTGGATATACAAACATAGATATTGACTTAACAAAATTCCCCTCCCCTAAAACTACTTAACTTAATTTTCTCTTTGTATATAAATTTTTTTTTAATTATTTATTATTTTAATTTTTAATTATTTTTTTTTAAAAAGGGTCGGACGAAATTGGGTGTCAACACCAGCAAAATTTTTTCTAATTAACTTTTATTCTTTTATATTAAACTAATAATAAATATATACAAATTGGATGATAGAATACATAAAAACTCAATGTATAAATAATGTGAGTAATATATAAGCATCATGTGATATGTTCAAATTAGATCACAACATACATAATCTAAAATATGTACCAACAATATCATTGGTACATACAAATATGAACATGCAAGTAAGGTCACTGATATGAACATAAATATATACAATATAGATCACAACATACATAATCTAAAATATGTAGCAACAATATCATTGGTACATACAAATATGAACATGCAAGTAAGGTCACTGATATGTAGAAAATGTTTCAAATAAATGTAGAAGACATATAACCAATTCATTTTGGCTAAATCTAACTTTCAACTCCTTTTTTTTCTTTTTATTTTTTTTAACCACGTATTAACCATGCCCCACACTCTTTGAACCAACCATGTCTTAATCTCCTATTTAGTACTTTGTCTAATTGATGCCTTGCCCACCCTACTTTCTCCCTCATCCACACGATGAGCCCACCTTTGGCCACCCCTACGTGCAGCACCCCACATAGTCCCAGACTACCAGCAAGTTGCTCAGTTCACATCCCGTCCCTTTACCATAATTGACTACCTTCACTACGACTATTGACATTTAAAATTAGCAACGCCTCATAGATATTTGTGTACAAAGAGCTAGAGGAGAGTTCAGGTTATGGACATTTGGATTATTCTCAATACTCAAAAGGGTGGTTTCTTGAATATCCAACTAGTTCACAGTTATGCTGTGGAGAGTAGAGGATCCTGCTCTTGGTCTACCCTTAATACTGCATTGTTGCCAAAGGTTTCAACCTAGGACTACTTCAATGTATTTGATAGCTACAATGGTTATGGGTATTACTTGCAGGTTAGATATAGGTACAAGTTGACCATGAGTAGGCCTAACTTGAAGGAGGTAAGGGAAAGAGAGGGGAACCCTGATCTCGAAGATTAAATATACCCCAAGATATCGGTCTTATTTGTGAATAATTTTTTTTTTAGCATTGAAATTTTGGATAATTTATTAACAAAAAAATATCAAACCATTAAAGGTAAAAGCTGAAAGCCCATTAGGAAGAGATTTTTAGGATTAGTATTAGAGTTTTTAATGATTTATTAATGGTATAAATTAAAATGTTAAAACTAAAAATTAAAAACTACCATTGGATGGTTCTTTCAGACTCTGACACTAATTGCTAAAGTTAATGTCGAACATGGTCAAAAAACTATCATTGAATAGTTTTTTTAAAACTCTAATGTTAATTGCTAGCACTAATAAAAAACAGGGCCATCAAGAACCATCCATGAAGACTAGAAAATGAAGATGAAAAAGAAGACTAAAGTTATATGAATAAAAAACACCTAAATAGACTGATGACACAAATGCAAGTCAAGGTCCGACATTAGTTAGGTACAGTATAGTAAATAGGAGATTAAAACATGGGTTGGTTCAAAACAGTGTGGAGGATGGTCAATACCCACTAGAAAAGTGCAGTAGTTGAAGTTAGATTCAGTCAAAATGAGTTGGTCAGTAACTATTAAATTCAATTTACCTTGATTACTCTCCATTAATAAATTTTTGGTTTAAGATTAAAGTTGGGGGTGAATTAGAAAATATTAGAAAAATGGAGGGCTAAAGTCGACTTTAAGCCCAATGTTGCAAAAATCAGAAAGTTCTCCATTTTTAATACCTTGCAGCTTACACCTGAAGGTTTGGCCGAATTGGCATTTCAAGCTGTATTAGGGTTGCCTCTACCTTGAGAGGCAAAGTTTAAGCCTGTTCGAAAGCAAAATACCCACCTAATCTCTAATTTTCTTCTCTTAACCCTTATAATACCTTGTATTGTATTATATTGTGTTCGAATCTTCCTTTACCTCAAACAGTTATTTGTGTCTTGTAAGTCCCCTAGGTTTCAAAGAAACAAAGACATTCTTCCTAGCATTTACCTAGTAGGCTAAGTATACTTTCCTAGAAACATTTATATAAGATGCGTCTAAATACAAAAAAAAAAAAAGGATAACAACTTACAGAGCAACCATTGTTGCTTATCATACTTCAAATAAGAAATACTATTTCTGTCCCATCAATTTTACTCTATTTTTCATTTTGGGTTGTCCCACCAATCTTGCATCATTTTCATATTTGATAAGTTTTTTACTTGAAAATTACTATACTAACCCCATTCCAACTTTACTTTAATTTAAAAAAATTAAATGAACTGGAAGGGAGCATCATGAAGGTACATGGCTACAACTGGAAGAGAGGAGATTGGAGACAACAACGATAAGGTGACATGAAGATACGTGAGAATCATGTGAATGATGATGAGGTGAGGTGATGCGAAGAGACACGAGGAGATTGAAGCTTCGTGGCGGGCGACAAGGTGAGAAGACGATGCAAAGAGATCAGAGCACGAGACGACGCATGGTGAGGAGCGAGATAAGATCGGAGCATCGTGGGCGATGAGGCCAAATCGAGGCTACGGCTAGTGCGAAATCGGGGCCCACTAGATGAATTGATGATTCTTTGAACAAATTGCAGAAATCAGGTGGCGAGGAGCGACAGTTGCAAGGCAATGAGCAATGGCGAGGGAAGGACAAAAGGTTGGGGTGAAGCAAGGAGCGACGGTGAAGGAGAGACAGTTTCGAGGCAAGGAGCGACTAAGGGACACATTGAACAATGTACAGCTGAGGAAGAAAGAGGCTAGAATTGGAAAGAAGAAGAAGAAGAAAAAAATACACTTTTTTTAATATGTGTGCAAAACCAAACGGTGCACATTTCCCGAGATAGATGGAATACTAAAATAAAGTTAAATGCGTCATCGAGTAGACCATCAATCACATAATTTTGTTAAACTATTTATTTTTTTTCCTCATAAATGGGTGCTCCAAAAGCTATGCCTACATAAATGTAATGATTCTTCCATTTTTGTGGTTCGTCGAACTAGATCCAGCACATCCATTGAAGCACCCCAAAGTTGTGATTGTCATAAGTGATGTAATTGGTGTCCTCTCCAAAGCTTGACCAACGAAGACATGGTTAATGATCAAGGAAGCATAGAGGAAGGAGTTTAGAACTTTTACCTCAATTAAATACAATTAATGATTAGTGAGCACACAAGGAAATAGATTAAAAAAGAATGGATAGAATAGTAAGGTTAGATGTATTTTCAACCTTCTATAAAGTCTCATATTCTATCTAGCTCAATTGGCAATGTATTGGGACATTTTAGTTAAAAGATTCAGGTTTAGACATGACACATATTTTAAAATATCAGTCATTCTGAAATAGCCAAATTGAAGTTAAAGTTCTTCAGAATTTCATGCAACAAGCACTTCACACCTTTAACTTCCTATAATACATTCTAATCTCAGTATTTATAGTGTTTTTGAATATATAAAATGAACAAACCTTCCACAAAAATATAGGTTTGCCCCATAACACACAGTCATCGAGATGATTATTGAGTTTGCTCTTTTCACGAAATATGTTTTATAAAAAGTTTTAGTATTTTTTAATTTGGAAAACAACAAAAAATTATAAAACAATCAATTAGTTATTAAAAGCATGATCTTGATTCTTTAAATGATTTTCAGGCAAATACTACATTCACCTTCATAATTTAAGGTTTTATCAAAAGGAAAATTAAGAAGGATGATTTGTCAAAAGGACAAATTTCGAAGGATGAAAATGTTTTCCAGAAAAGAAATAAGCCGTCTCCAACTATTATACTGAGTGGCAAAAGGGACACTTGAACCCTCGACCGCACTTGCTTCTCCCACATAATATCATTTAAATTGGCTCGAAGGTCTTTTGGGTTTTGAACAAGTTGACATTCTTTTTATACAATGTAAAATGCTTCTGATTATAAAAAAGCCCCATATTAGAACAAAAGCTTTGATAAATGATTTTTTATTAAATAGTAAATGAATTATTAGACAATGTAAATTTGTGCTAGCTCTATCACACACCATAGCAGATAGTAGTAGAATAAAGTTTCATAGTTATGTACCGGTAAGAATCACAAAAAAAAAATCATAAATTTTTTTGTGTTTTGACCCAAATTTAGGATTGGGTAATTTTACCACAAACATTTTTTGTAAGTAAATTTGCTATTAACATTTTTGCTATGGCTAATTTTGCTACTGACTATTAAATAGTACGAAAATTTTATTTGTTCAAAAAATATTTCATGATACAATTCTTAAATTAGTTTTTGAAAGTTTTCTCCTTAACTCTTAGCTATCAGAACCTTAAATAACATCTAATTGAGTCAAAAGTTTTCTTAGCTATCTACTATCGCTACCATCGATCTTTTATTCTAGATCTACAGCGAATTGGATTTAGTTCCACCTGCATTAATCAAATCATGTTTAATTAGGATTTGTTCTGAGGAGTCTTTTTAGGAGTATTCCTAGGATGTGCAAAAGAGTGAAGGTAATTCTAGCGATAGAAAAGGTGGAGGGTAGCAAAGGGTATAAGAGTTGTTGGAGTAAATATGATCGTGAAAATGATAGATTCAAAAATTTAGGGGCCAAGATATTAAGTAAAGGAAACTTAGAAATGAAACTTACATTTTTTTCATTTTTTCACATTTGTCATGTCAAACAATTTTAACAGCAAATGATAGATTTAACTTAAATACAAAAAATTGATGACAAATTTACATATTTTAAAAAGATTAATGACAAACTTACCTGCAAAAAAGCTCAATGGCAAATTTCCCATTTTTCCATTATTCTTTTTAGCTCAAATTTACTATTCATATTTTTAAATGAGCCAAATTGGTTACTATTGTTATGAGAATATTTTGATGTAAAACGAATAAATCTATAAAAAAAAAAAAAGTCTTGCATGATAATATATTGTGTGAACTAAGTATATTTTGTTACAAAATAAGGGAGAAAATAGAGATTACAACCTGTTAAATGTATTAAGATTTGGATAAAAGTGGAACAATAATGTAGAAATTAACATATAGAAATTAAGAAAATATATCCTAGAAATGATTTGTTTCTATCATATATTAAAAGGAAAATTACCTAGACCCTGAGACTTGGTCAAACCTATATTTGTGCCCTCATTTTTCAAATATCTACATTTACCTCTGAAAAAGTTAACATTATCATTTACCGTTATGATAAAAAAAAAAAAAAAATCAATTTTTGCCATCCTATCTTTGCTTCCTAAAACTTTTGCTCCACCACCTTCCACATCTAACAATCTAGGCCCGTCTTATATTAGACTCATCCCCAATTGCACCAACCCAGAATGGTATGAGATCCAAAATCCAGCATGGCAAAACCTCCGTCTTTGATCACAAACCAAAAAACAAAAGCCAATTAAGCTAAGAAGAGCAGACCAAATAGTTGAAAGCAAATCGAGGAGAAATTGAACCAACACACAACGATTCTTCCTTCGGAGACGATGAGGCCGACGAGGCACCGCCACCATTCTCGTCCACCTGCTCTGATTCCGTTTGCCTGCTCCGATTCTCTGATTCCATCTGCCTCTTCTCCGGTTCCATCTGCCTCCGTATGCGAATAATCACCTCCCTCTGATGACCCTCGTCTCGTCTCCATCTCCTTCCGACGACCCTTGCCTCGTCTCCATCTCCCTCCGACGACCCTCGCCTGTCTCCTTCTCCCTTCGACAATCCGTAGAGGACTTGACTAACGTGCCCAATTTAACTGACTTAACGGCAAATGCTTGGCCATCAGAGTTGCTGGGGGTGAGGCTAACATGGCCGAAAGAGCTCGACCGTTGGCCGGAACACATCAGATCAGAGAAGATTAATCGGTTAATCAGGTTAGAGAAGATTAATTGGTCGATTCCGCCATTCGATTCCACTGATCTTCGCACCACCACCGCCTCCATTTTTGTCGTCTCCACCGCCGGCATTGGAACCCAAACTTTCGAACCTAGATTCGAACCCAGAATCTGGTTTGAGTTTAGATTTGGGTTTTAGTTTTGGTTGTTTTGATCTCTTAGATTTTATTTTTGTTTATGAGTTCTTTTTTTCTTAATTTGGGTGTAAAGTTTTTTGTAAATGAAGATTAGGAGGGTAAAATTAGGCAGTTTTCCTTTTATTTTATAACGGCATATTATGAGCGTAAATTGCATCATGTCCCTTAACATTTTATTATTGTTTTATTTGAAACCCTAACCTCAAAACTTCACATGAGACATTCTTAATCTCAATTTTTTGTTCCATTTTATACTTTTGGAAGATGAAAATTGTTAAAAATAACGGAAATAGCTATGTGGCATACCAATTTGGGGGCAATTGCCCATGTGTCATAATGAATCTCTGATTATAGATGTCCTCAATTGGCCACAGCGGATATTTAGGGCCTATGTTATAAAAAATAAAAAATTTAGGGCCTATATAGGTTTAGACCACATCTCTCCTTCCTCCTCCCTCCCTCGCCGCGTCTAGCCCTCCCTTGCCTCTTTCGGCCTCGGCTGATGCGTCTAATTGCTGCCTGATTTCATTCAATTTCAACCCCCGATTTTGGCCACGGGTGCAACTTACCCAAATGCTTCCTTGGGTTGATGGTGGAAGATGGGTCGAGTTGCGGTCTAGCTTCGATTCACTAGCTGGATGACTAAACGGAGGATGACGATTGCTCGGGCTTCAGTTGCGGCTTTGTAAAATAGGTATGACCCGCAACAGTGGAGGCAGTTAGCGAACCAGAAGCGGTCGAGATGGACGCGAATCGTCCTTTCCGTCTTCTCTCTCAGCTTTGCATGAATGACGAAAGGGCAATGTTTAGGACGTGTGATGTAGTGTTGTGTGAATCGAGGGCGGCTAACTAGGAGGGCTGATGGTGGCGAATGAAGGCTGGAAGGTGTCGGAACATCATGCAACAGGAAATGTATCCAGAGGAGCTTAGGGTTCTGAGTGAAGAGTAGTGAAAAAGTAGCGAAAAATCATGGGTTAGAATCGGACGAAATCGGGCAGTAATCGGACGTAATCAGCCGAGGCCAAAGAAGGCAAAGGAGGGCTAGAAGTGACGGGGGAGGGAAGAGGAAGGAGAGATGTGGGCTAACCCTGTATAGGCCCTAAATTTCTTCATTTTTTGTAACATAGCCCCTAAATGTCTTATGTGGCCAATTGTGAGCAACTATAGACTATAGCTGGTGATTCATTGTACCACGTGGGGAACTACCCCAAATTGGCATGCCATATGACCATTTTCGTTATTTTTAATGCTTTCCATCTTCCAAAGGTTTATAATGAAACAATAACTTGAGATTGAGAACCTTCCGTGTGAGGTTTTGAGATTAGGGTCCAAAATAGGACAATAATTAGAAGTTAGGGGCCAGGGGAACAATTTACCCCATATTATGTCAATTTTTTAAGCGGGTAAGTGTAGGTATTTAAAAATTAGGGGACACAAGTGTAGGTATTTAAAAATTGGGGGACACAAGTGTAGGTTCGCCCAAACCTTAGTGGGAGTTTTTGTTAGTTTTCCCTATATTTCGGACTGTACCGATCAGCTGCCATTGCTGCCGTTGCAACCCCGCAACTTCTGGTACAGGTCTGAGGCGTACTGCCGTCGCTGCTCGATTTCCCCATCCCCGGGTTCGGAAAATTTCGCCTCACCATTCCCGAGCCCTCAATCACATTGTTCTTCGCCGTCTCGTCAAGGCGGCGATTTAGACAGAGAAGTGAGAAACAAAATAGTGGAGGAAAATGCCTCAGGTGAAGATCATCGCGAAGAATTTCATGGACATGGTGGCGTCTCTTCCAGACGTGAAGCTCGACGCGCTCTATCGCAATCAGTTCATCTGCGAGGCCATCCTCAGGTCCTCAACTTCGTTTCCCTTCCCGGTTTTAATTTTTCGATTCGGCGCTTTATTCGTCTTCCCTTTTCTTGTTCAACTTCGTAATTGAGCTTAAGTTTGTCCTTCATTCGCGTTGGCTCTCTTGGTGAAGTTCATATACGTTTTAGATTGGACGTGTAACTTAGTTTGTTTAGTGTCCTAGAGTTTTAGGTTTGAATCTTTTGTTAAGAGGTTCCATCTGTGTTGGCTTGGTGGGCAGGTCTCTTCCACCTCTAGCTAAGAAGTATGTGTTACAGATTCTGTACATTGATGTTCCGGTGTCAGCCAAGTCGTTGGAGGAGTGGGTGCTTGCTGATGGCCTTTCTAAGCACAAAGTTGCCATTGATCGCTTGGTTCAGTTGAGATTGTTCGAGCGGACTGAAAGGTTCTGGTTTATCTCTTCTTTCCCCCTTTATTATAGTTTTAACCAAGCCTTTGGACATCAATCAAGTGGTTTTGCTTCTATTTCTGCATATGATAATTACGGGAACAAAAGGCTATGAACCATCTCTCATCAACGGCTATGACATTCCATTAAGATCCAAAAGACTTGTTTTTGTTTTTCTTGAGAATGTAAATGGAAAAGCTCTTGTTTGTGTTAACTATTCCTGTTACTAATTGCAGGAAAAAGGAAACTGCTTACAAGTTAAATCCAGTGTTTCAGGAAAACCTCCGTAAACATTTGATATGCGGGTAAGACACATATTTTATTTGATAAGAATGGGAAACAGAAATGGTGAAAAAAATTTGGACTCCTAGTCATATGCCATCCTATGGATTTCCATCTATTTATAGCTAAAAGTTGCCTATGTAAAGATATTCATTAAGCCTGTTAGATATGTGAAATAATATATTCTGGAATCAACCAAAGAGCATGCTACCCTTTCATTAATGTTGGTCAAATGCCTGATGTTTGGATGTTTTAAATATGTTGTGGTCATGGCTTTTCAACCACCTTGCAATTCTAATGCATCTAAGGCTAGGTTCTATCATGCATTAGGTGATTTTGTCTGTTAGATGAGGGTATTGTTATCACTTTCTCCATTTTATTTTTTGTAAAATTGCTTTTGTTATATTTTGCAAATGCTGTGAGTAAACCTAATCCTGGGTACTGCTGCAGTGGAGTATTACCGAGGGAACCAATGCCCTCAAATACTGTGAGGCTGCCAAGCTTGGAGGAACTTGAAGCATATGCTGCTGAACAGTGGGAGGTTTGAGCTCCTCCTCCCTTTTCATGTCTGTTATGGCAAGTTTTTTACATTAAGTGTGTGACGAAGTTATCAAATGATATTGTGACTTAGAGCTACTAACTACTTGAGTTTGTTTCAAGCCAGAACTTCCTGCTGCTGCTAATAAGTCCAGGACAAACTGAAAGGCGTACGAATTTCAGCTCTTCTATGATGCGAATTTTTCAACGTGGCCTTTTAGCACATAAGTATGGCTCTGCTCTCATTTTGGATTTGATTCATTTTCATAAATAGGTAAGGGGATCCTGTACTGCACTGCTAATGAAATTGTGTTTCCAATCTTTTTTCTGCAGGGAGAAAGATGGCCCAAAATTAACTGAGAATGGTTTCCAGTTTTTGGTATGCTTTTCCTTACTTATCATATTTTTCTTCATTCATTTTGGTGCCTAGTGATGCATCTTATTTGTTGACCATAATTTACAGCTTATGGATACAAATGCTCAACTTTGGTACATCACAAGAGAATACATATCTAATTCAGAGGTACTGAATACTTGCATCCTTTAGAGAACTCGTGAAATTGCTTTTAGTGATATGAATATGATGTGAAATGGCTGGAAGAAAAAACAAAGCAAAATTGTATTAATTGAGTTTATCCCTTTTCATGGTTGTTTTGTTTGCTTATGGCTGGAAAAGGAATGAAAGCATATGCTTGTTTGTGCATGTGTTGTTTGGGGAAATCAATTCTAGATAATTTCAAGCAGTCTTTTGTTAGGTTCTTAAGAAGGTTACTTAAAAGTGTCTCCTGCCCTTACCCTATATATGCAAATGTAAATCTATACATACGTGTGTCTAGAGCGCTTTACTGGCTACTTCTACCTAGAGCTCTTTACTGGCTACTTCTACCAAGTCTTTTTCCAAATTAGTAAATCTCTCAACCAACCCTTAATTCCAGTTAATTGGATTGGCAACATAAATCTTGTGCCTTCCCTCCACTCAGTTAATCAAGTTCTTTCTGAAGCTCTATAAGAGCCAAATTTCTTTTTCACTGATTCTACTGAAGTGATCTTAGGTCTACTATTGCTTCTTTTTCTTGCCTTCAATATTTAGCCTAGCACTCTTACATTCCAATGCTTCTATTTTACGAACAATCGATATGGCCAAAGAATCTAAGGTGGTGCTCCTCAAGTTTGCCCTGAATAGACTACTTTTACCCTGTCTGTTATATTCTCATTTCCAAATCTTTGAAATATGTCCACTTGTCCACTGTGGCATTCATCTCTGCTAGTTCCTGTTTGCATGTTGTTTTTTCATTGTCCAGTTTTCACTGCTACAAAGCATAGCATGTCAAATGTCCATTTTTTGATATTTTCACTTTGACTTGAGTGTCATAATTGTATCTAATAGAATCCTGACCCTTTCTTCTTTTGTCCAACCTGCTTTAATATGGTGATCAACATCTCTCTCTCTCTCTCTCATGGGGTCTAAAAACTCAAGAGACTCATGTTGGACAATGTCAGAATCTGAATGAATATGGTTTTTATCTTACACTTCTTTGTACTCTGTAACCAATGGGTTTTTCTTTTTTCACTACTGAGTTCAAATCTGCTTTTGGTGCAGGAACAAGGCATAGATCAACCAGATCTTATTGCGTTTTTGTTAGAGCTTAGTTTCCATACCACTGGCGAGGTATGCTACTGTTTCTGGCAAATTATTTTGTATCAGTTGTTCTGTCAGTTGTTTCCAATGTTTTAGGGTAGGAACCATGAAATCTTTTTCATTGAAAAAAAAATCATCTTTTCATCGAAAAAAAAAAAAAAGAACAAGAGAAATCATGACATCTGATCTCAGTATTTCCTATTCATTAATGCGTCTTCTTCTCCCAGAGACGGTAAATTACAAGTTTTTCTGTGGGTGGATTATTAAACAAACTAATGAAAATTTTGAACCAATTTAAAATGTTTTATTATTGCCATTTCATTTCTTACAATCTTGCAGGCATATAATATAAATACACTGACTGATGATCAAAGGAGTATCATCAAGGACCTTGCAGAGTTGGGAATGGTCAAACTTCAGCAGGTCTTACTCTGCCAATCATGCCTTTTTTATTACAGAGGCAAACTTCCTGCTTTCAGTTAATACATAAAGTGCTCCTTCAGTGTATCTGTTAGTTACATTCCCATCTAACTGATCTGTATTAGATGATTGCTACATATTCAAAAGCAGAAATGAAAGACAAAGAATCAATTAGTTGTAACTTGCCAGTGTTTTCCTGATTGTTGAATTCTAGTAATAGGATAGAAGTATATTTCCCAAACATTGATTTCACTATACTGTATGAACTACTTATTTGTGTGCCACCAGGGTAGGAAAGAGAGTTGGTTTATACCAACTAAATTAGCAACAAATTTGTCACTGAGCTTGACGGATTCATCAACGAGGAAACAGGTATACTTTGTTTCAAAATTTGCTTGCACATAAAGCTATCTTCACATTTGTGCAGGTGTGCGCACACACACACAGACACATATATTTGTATCCTATTTCTTTGGTGAATTAATAAGTTTCAATAATTTTTTCAGTTCATCTTCTGTTATTCAGGGCTTTGTTGTCGTTGAAACAAACTTCAGGATGTATGCATACTCAACATCCAAGTTACACTGTGAGATTTTGCGTCTTTTCTCCAGGTATGATGTTACTTCTCATACATAATTTTTATAAGTTTATGGAATTCATGTCCTGATTTTATTGCTTGTTCCTTGCTAATGTCTCATACAAATGGAATTTTGTTAATGAGCAGGATAGAATACCAGCTTCCAAATCTTATAGTTGGAGCAATAACAAAAGAAAGCTTATGCAGTGCTTTTGAAAAGGGAATTAGTGCTGATCAGGTGACCGTTACTTGATTTTTCATGAAAAAAAAGCAATTGGACATGCAAAGAGTTTCATATATATTTTTCTCTAACCAATCTATTTTGGGTCGCTCAACCCCAAGTGCAGATAATAGCATTCCTTATGCAAAATGCTCATCCTCGAGTAGCCAATAAAATACCATCAGTACCTGAAAATGTAACAGATCAGGTTTGGCTCATTTATGTCATTATTTCAAGTTCTTTTTGTTCTTAAGAATAATAGGTATACAACATAGATGATTTAACCGGTAGAATTACGATTTCATTTTTCAAGGCAGATGTGTTTTCTATTTCTATGAAAATAAACAATTAAAAGTGCTACCACTGTTATTATTATTATTATTATTATTATTATTATTATTCTTTTTTTGCAGAGAAAAGGGGGGGGGGGGTGTAGAAACAGATTCACTAACACTTTGTTTGCACAAAATTATGGGGCTCTGGGCAGTAAATCCTGACTGCAGCTCACTCAAAGGGGATGAGGGGCTTGAAGTCAACTCTGAAGATCCCATCTCCCTGTTACATTGCTTTGCTAAGAAGTCAGCCCCCAAGTATTGACTATCCTGGGAACTTGACTAAAAACTTGCAGGAAACAAATCTAGAGCACTCCCCTTGAGGGTGATCATGGGTCGGGCAGGACCATGGGGTTGCCCAACCTACTAGAGGTGGATTGGGTTAGGTTGAGTAAAAATTGATCATGGTTCATGGGTTGATTCCACATTTAGAAAAACCATCGATTCTTAGGTTGGTTCCGGTTCCATATGAAATCAACTCAATTTGGAACCAACTTGAGGTATATGTATTAATATATTAAAAAATTATGATTTTACATATATAATTATTTATTGAACAGGAGATTTTAGTCATATAGTTTTAAACCTAGTCTTAAGTCCTATCCCAATCCCACTCTACGAATGCATTCCTAATCTCACAGACCATTGTCGGGCAAGGGTTGTGAGTGCAATTTTATTGGATTTTTGTGTTGTTATAAGCATATGGTATGAACCGAAAACCTGAAATCTAGAACTGAAAAATCCAGAACCATGGTTCTGGTTGTGTTCGGTTCTTGGTTCTCAGGTTGGGTAGGAAATTTTTGGAACCAAGCCTATTTCAGGTTGGTTCAGTTAACCAACCTGAACCATGATCACCCCTGGAGTCCCCTAGTTTGCCAATCTATTTGCTGCCCCTTTAAAGCCATAGCTGTCTCTTTGCTTTCTGTTTCTATCTCAACATTGTTAATCTTCAGATGATGGTCTTTCATGACTGCATCTCTGACTGCAATGGCTTCCAGAGTAGAAGCTTTGATTGTTTTGTAGTGTTGGCCTCCTGTCACTACTCACTGACCCTCTTCATCTCTGAGAACTATCCTATATGAGCATTACAGGACTTTGGCCTAGGATCTCTCTGTATTTACTTTTACAACTCCATGAGCTGGCTCAGTCGCTTGAACTGTTTTGTGAATAGGATTAGAATGCATCATCTTTGCCTCTTGGTTTTCCCAAAACTCATAAAATGCTTTATGTATTCTGCAAATAGTTCCACATGGATTTAATGGTTTCTGTTGGAAGATGCTTCATTCCTAGAAAGCCATATAAACCAGCAAATGAAACCAATCTTGGAAGCCATTGCAGCACTATCTCCGGACAGACTATGAAATTCTTAAATATGATAATTTAATGCTTTCATTTAAAAGTGGGGTAAAATTCACCATGGGTCACCTAGCTTATTTTTTTGTCCTATCCGGGTACCTTACCTTTATTTTGTCCTGGCGAGATACCTTTCCTCTTATTGCGCATCCTGTTCAGCTACTTTCCGTCAAATTGATCGTTAAATTGGATGGAAAATGATGAAGTGGCATTAAATAATACTAAAATAAACTTAAAATAACAACTTCAGTTCTCAAACTATTTCAATTACTAATTCTAACCCTTAAACTTTGCCCCACAAACTTCTTCATCTAATAACCGAACCCTTATCCACTCAGTCCCAGATTTGTCTCCCCGTCCTCTGTCTTCAATCCACCGTCGGCCTCCCTCCATACCTCTCCTCCTCCTCCTCCTCCACCTCCCTCCTCCGCCTCCGCCTCTATCCCCACCCCCGCAGCCCCCCCTCCTTCGCCAATCGCTCCTGCAAATCACCAGCCACAACTGCCTTCCTCTGCCTCATTCCTGCAAATCACCAGCTACAAACGCGCCTGCAAATCACTACCCACAACCTCCCTCCTCACGCCGGCAAATCGCGCTGCCAACCGCGGCGCCCCCTCATCCTCCGCCTCTCCCTCCACCTCCGCCACCCCCTTCCTCCTCTGCCAATCACGCCTGCAACTCACCAGCCACAACTCCCCACTGCTCCGACTAATGCTCCGATTCTTCATACCCAGGCGTCCAGCCAGAGACAAGGCTGAGAGCAACTTTAGTGATTCGGCTAGAATCAGAAATCAGAAATCGGAATCGAAGGAGGCTGTGCCACACGATAGTGAAGAGAGAAAACGATGGTGTGGTGGCTGGGAGAAGAGGCGGCGGCGGCGGAGGAGGAAATCCACCTGCGGAGATCCCGAGACCTGGTTTAAGGGTTAGAATTAGTAATTGAAATAGTTTGAGGACTGAAGTTGTTATTTTAAGTTTATTTTAGTATTATTTAATGCCACTTCATCATTTTCCATCCAATTTAACGACCAATTTGACGGAAAGTAGCTGAACAGGATGCGCAATAAGAGGAAAGGTATCTCGCTAGGACAAAATAAAGGTAAGGTACCCGGATAGGACAAAAAAATAAGCTAGGTGACCCATGGTGAATTTTACCCTTTAAAAGTGTATTCTATACCATGTGTGGATGTGTACATCAGTTTCAAAGAAATAAAAGGAGCAACAAGAATAGGAACGTAGAGAGCCAAATGAGCGTAAAAAGGGAAGAGGGTTTCAATTATAGGATTGTGCAGCAAATCAATTATAAATTTCAAAATATTTGCTAATGGAGTCTAATTTGAAATTTGTCTTCCTAACAATTCTATTTAACAAAAAAACTCCATAATTTCTTGGTTAACTTAAATTTTGCAGCTTCTTACAGTCAACTCCATTCTGCCATTTCATTTTATGATTATGTTGTTGAATCATTAGTTGTTTCATGTCTGGAGGAGCAAATTTGCCTTGGTACTTATTGATCAGCGAGGATTACGATGAGACTTTCATGTTGCCAAAATTAACCTATTGTTTCTCTTTTGTCACACCCTTATATCTTTTCATTATAGATAAGACTCTGGGAAACCGATATGAAGAGGGTTGAGATGACGCCATCGTATATCTACGACGAATTTCCTTCAAGGGTAACCTTAGTATTTTTGTTGTTTCTCAAGTCCTTTTTGTTACTGGATTTACGTTTTTGTTTTCTAATCGTGTACTAAGCAGGAAGTCTTCGAAGGTGCCTGCGACTTTGCTCGGATGTATTCTGGTTTGCTATGGGAGGATACCAAGAAAATGCGAATACTTGTCAATGCAGACATACATGAGTTGATGCGTAACCATTTACGCGGTCAAACAAAGTAAGATTGTGTAACCAATTTTTGTGAGTGATGATTTTTGACGGAATCTGTAAATATCTTCAACTATATTTTGCCACTATGCCTTGGAATATTTATATGAGAAACTGCAAGACACTGTCAAAAGTAAATGCATTTTGATTCATGGAAGAAAATTAGGAACAAACGAGAAGAAAGTGTACAATCGTTTGATTTGTTGCAGATGACTTGTTAGTTTCCAAGAACACAATGCTAAATTGAAGGTCAAAGAAATTGTTAAATTAAACGCAATGCTTGGATAAATGAAGCTAACATGTGTGCCCTTATGAAGCTAGCTAAAATTGCTTGATTTCAATCAAATTTGGGCGTGGTTGGTGTACTTTGGTCTTTTTGTTTTTCTTTTCTTTTTCCTTGAACTTGCCGTAAGGAAAATTTGTTGATACTAGTTGAAGCAACACCCCTTTAAGGCAAAGTTGCCAAGCTATCATACTTTGGGTCACTTAAGTGGCAAGAGGGCATCTCACACTTTGGGTCACTTAAGTGGCAAGAGGGCTTCTCACACTTTGGGTCACTTAGGTGGCAACAGGGCATAACCCGGGAAGAGTTGATCCCCAAAGTCTCAAGGCCAACAATCTTTCACAAAACTCAATTTTTGAACTCGTCAGTAGCTCAATGGTCCACGAGAGGGGTCACTTAGACAATAAATCCCCACACAACACAACAAAATGGTGCGAAAAATTTCGTAGCACGTGGAACCGGGGAGTTAGTCGAACCAGGTCATTATGGGCCAACCTCTGCACCAATCCGTCACTTGCAGCCCATATGTGCAGCAACAAGTATTCACTTGCGTCTGCCGCACGCAAAACAAAAGATACTTGCTAAGTTGGGTTCCTAAATACTTTAGCAATCTAATGGGTGGAGAAGTTGTCGAGATGAACGAAAGTGCGAAACATAACAAATAAAAGAACGAGGATTTTTTTTTCTTACTCGGCAGTAATGATTTCATGGCCTTTCCATTATCAAAACTTAGAACACAATTAGAGATTTAATTGGCCTTAAACTCTTAATTTATACTCCTTTTTATGCAGCACAAATAGGTGTGGGACATGAGCCAGGTCGAACCGGCTCAAACCGGGACCGACCTGCAAGGCAAATCTACCTTGACCTGGTTAAACCCACCCCGGCACGGCACACCAAAATTCTAAAAAATTGTGGGTTGAATATGGGCCTGAAGAGAGAGGAAGAGGTAAGTCGAACCAACCCGGACCAATAACTCGAACTAGCTCGGATTGGGATCGGCCTGCCTAGAATCGGCCCATCCGGTTTGGTATGATCTGGGCCTGGAGCCTCCTGACGGCTCCTTCAACTATCACCTACAAAAAAAATTCAAATTAAATGAGTTAATTACACATTAAGTCCTCCAACAGTTTTCTGCTTCATTTTGGCCCAAAATTTCATTTTTCCAACAACTAAATTTAAAAGACTTTTTTGTCTAAATAATTTTTAGCCCTCCCTTATAAATACCAATGTCATTTCCACTCTACCCTCACACAAAAACTCAATCTTTCTTTTTCCTATACTGTATTCTCTCAAGCATTTGAGTTTTTTTTCTTAATTTCTTCCAAATTTCTTACTAATCTTCACCTAATATCTTCGCAATCTCCTTTTAATTTTGTATTAATCACTACTATTAGTTCATGAGTCGTGACTTTAAAAGGAAAGGGCAAGTCGATGAAGACTTCATTTTCTTGCACCACAGGCCTCCGAGGCTTGTTCCGTTACCGTTCTCAACCGGTCGATAAAGGCATGTCGATCAAAGAGTTACACAACGATGATACTAGAATCGATATAATGAATTACGATTTGAGTCTCAACGATCAATTATCAGATGATGAAATTGAAGAGTTGGATGCGACAACGGCCGAGAATCCGTCAACACAACCTACGCCGACAAGTCGTGGATCCACTGTAGAGGAAACCCAAGGACAAGGTAAATCCTCAAGACTAACTGTTTGGGTTTTAGAGTATTATGAGCTCGTACATGAAGGAGAGTTGAGGTACGGGAAATGCAAACATTACAGAAAAAAAAATTGGTGTATAAAAAAAATTCCGGAACCGGAATGCTGAAGCACCACATTGAAAATCAACATCATAATATCCTCCCTAGAGCTGCGACTAGTTCTAGAGGGCAAACATAACTTGGGTCTACAACCGGTGCCAGCAGATTATGTATATTTCGTTTTAACCAACAATCTTGTAGAAAATGCATGATAAATTGGATGATGCTTACTGAAAAATATTTTTCACAAGCTGAAGATATACATTTAGAATTTTGGATCAAATCACAATTAAATCATGCATTTAAAAAAATATCTAGGAAAATAGATAGGAATGAAAACTTTAAATTATTTGAAGTCAGAAAATCAAATTTGCAAGCTTATTTTTCTGCTCTTGACCATTGTGTAACATTTACTTCTGACATGTAGACATCACCTGTAGGTCAATCATTTTATTGTGTTACTTCTCATTGGATTGATTCTAATTGGGTTATGTAAAAATGAATTTTTTCATTTAAGGTCATTGAAACTAATCATATTGACTATCACATATTCAATTACATCTTAGAAACTTTAAGTGATTATTTTTGTGCTGACAAAATCTCATTCAATTTCATTTGATAATGCTTCAAATAATGATATTGTCGCTCGCTTGTTGAGCCAAACATTAAAACTACCTCTAAATAGTACATTTTTTCACGTTAAATATGTGATATATATTTGAGCTTTTGTATGCAAAAGGGTTTAAAAGTTCTTCAAAATGAAATTGTGCCAATTTGAAACTTATTGACATTTTTGAAATTAAGACCCATTGTGTTTTGTGAATTTAAAAGGTTTTGCTTTGAAAATAAAAAATCATTTTCTCAAAAACGGTTTAAATTATATTGCTCAACTTGCTGGAACTCCAAATATCTGATGTTGCAAGATTCATACTCGTATGCAAATTTGTTGACGCATTTCATGAACTTAAAAATGAGTTATGAATTCCTTACAACTGAAGTATGGGAAAAATGGTCTAAAACCAGTAAATTGCTTAAATTACAAGGCTACTGAATTTTTCTCTGTTATTTACTACCTAAACATTCATAAGTTTTCTTTCATTTAGTAAACATTACATATGTTTTACATCAGTTTAAAGATGATGAGTGGTTAAAATCGACTGTCGAAGTCATGCAGGCTAAGTGGGTTCAGTATTTCGAAAACATTCCACATATCTTTTTAGTTGTTTCTTTGCTTGACTCATATGTCAAATTAACAAGAATAACCACACTGCTTGAAGGAATTTATCATACTTATTTAGAAATGTTTCATATAAATGTTTTAGCTATGTCTGCTACTGCTTCTGAGTATTTGCATTCTTTGTACAAGTTATTTTGTGAAAGGTATTCAGATAAGGTAAGATTCGAAGCTCCTCAAACCGAGTTTCCAAGGAGATCAATTTCATCAAGATTCAACTCGGCCCTCCAAATGCTCAAGTGCCCCCATTGACGACATCGGGATTAGTTGAGGTCAATGACTATCTCAACACATCGTTCGAGCCAAACAACATTGACATATTAGAATGGTAGAAATAAAAGAGATCAAGGTTTTCGATCTTGTCAATAATCGCAAAAGAGATTCTTGCCATTCCAGTCTTCACTGTAGGATTCAAGGCAGCGTTTAATGTAGAAAAACGAGTAATAGCGGAAAAACGATCAAGACTGATGCCCAAGGCGGTGGAAGTATGCGTTTGCAACCGAGATTAAGGCCTTGTAGTACTCCGGAAGCAAGACCAAAAGAGTTCAAATGATGAGGTAATATTCAATGAAGAGTCTTGAAATTTTTTTTTTCAATCATACATATAATTTGTATTTGATCTGATTATGTTGTTAAGCATAGATCATAGGTTTTTATTTTTCATCATTTTCAAAACATTTTTGCCATTTAAAAATATGAGGCCCGTTCCGATTATTTATAAAGAGTTTTTTTATTTAATAAAACTTACTCTGAATGTGGTATTTTTTTTTAATATTTATTACATATATAATTAAGTTTTTAAAAAAAAATTTAAAAAAAACCGTGACGGGACCGCCTCACCTAGGACTGGTCCATGCCAGGTCCTACTCAACCCAGACCGAGACCCGACCGGTCAACCCGGTGCCCACCTTTGAGCACAACACCACAAAAAAAAAAAAAAGCAAAATAAAAACCTAAACACAAAGTATTTTTTTATATTACCAAAAAAACCTAAACAAAATAGTAAAATAGTAAACAACATTCTAAACTAACTTGGACTATTAATGATTGAACACCATGCAAACTTGGCTGGAACCTTCGCAGACGTTGTTTTATGTGAAACAAACATCCATGGTCTATTGTTCATTTCTCCTTTGACAATTGTTTTATCAATTAATTTATACAGATTATTTGAGTTTTCACTCCTTTCATCATAACCAATGAATTATTTGAAATTTGCAAAGGCCCACCTTAAGTAGAACATTTATAACCCTAGTTATCCAATCTATAAAGCAAAATCAAATTTCTTTTGAATTTCAAAACATACCTCACATCACCAAGTGTTTTAATACTTCAATCATATAATTGGATCTTCATGTCACCAATAAATTCAATTATCTACCCTTGGTCATTCGCTAAATAAATTAGCTTATCACATGCTCAAAATTTTATGAGCTATTCTTTATTTGTGCATATGTGCACTAAACAAGCCGAATCAAGCACTCACACATCACTTGAATTTTTCTCTTTTTTTTTTTTCTCTTTCTCTTTAGATCACGCTCCAGAAATATAGTGGTTACATCTTCAATCCTTGAGGTGTTTCTTCCATATATCAATGAAATCACAACTAACACATAAAATCTTGAAAAGGAATTAATCAATATTGCAGACTTATCTCTTTCGTTCATCTTCTCATTGATACTTTATAGTTGTGTAAAAAGTTTGTTAAACTCATTCAAGTCTATGATCAAGCTAATTCCATCTTTCATCCTTAAACTTTGTAATTGTTTCTTCAAACACATTTTAGCAATAAACATCAACATATATCGTTCAACACATTATACTTGAGTTGTGGTGCAAGAGCCAATTTAATTGTAGTCACCATTATCTGCTCCATCTCCTTCCACTTTGCATCCGTCATAGATTTTGGCTTTGTTTTCACAAACATAGATATTTTGTTTAATTAGCATATTCTTTACCATGCATTTCCATAAGCTTAAACCCTTGGATCCTTCAAAATGATTAATTTAAAAGCAGAGGCAGAAATAAGGAAGGGTTTAGGGATGATAATGGATAGGGTGAAATCTATAATTCGTGGATACCGGATCCATGGGTTGCGGATATTTGGTGAAAATTGTACTCATCTACCCGTCATGGTTTTTTATTTTGTCCCATGGATAAACCCACCATACCCATAACCTACCACAATTTTCCTTTGTTTATTGATGACCTAATTGTAACTTGTCAAAGTAATAGACTAAAATGAAACAAATAAGTAACTTAAGTGATCAAAGTGTAATTTAACAAATATATACCCCTAAACCCTATATTCTGCTATTGCTTGTTCTTCTTTTTTACTCATCTTCTTCGTTTGCTTGTCTTTGTACAAAAACAAAAACAAAAAAAAAAAAACTCGTTTTCTTAATTCATTCTCTCATTTTCTTTGCCCCTTCTTTTTTCATCTTCTTCGCCTAATCCAAACTTACCTCACCTTTCAAGTCTCCTTTTCTCCAATCCACCAATAAACCATTTGTGACCATTGAAACACTGCCTTCCTTTTGGTCGGCAATGCCAATCAAAGGATTGACGAAGTTAGAAAGCCCAGAATCAATCGTCGCTGCTGTCTCGTAGTGAGGCCATGAATTGTGAGTGACAGGCACAGGTGTCTTTTTTTTGCCCATTAGGCCTGGCGAGAGATTGGCAAGTGTAGTGGCTCAGTACCTGATTTGCCCTGTTGTTATCCCTCAAAGGGTTGGGGGTGTCTCCCCCCTATATTTTTTCATACTTATATATAATGCATATTTTATGAAATATTTTGGAAAGTAAAAGTAAAAATATATTAAACAACATAAATAGTAAAAAAAGTTAAAAAAAAACTAGTTTAACTTTTTTCATGTAAAAAAAGGGAAAGTTACAAAAAAAAAACCCTATGGTTTGGTCTAACCTACAGTTTGCCCCCTCTATTTTGAGAAACCTACACTTTGTCCCCTATTTTTTTACAGTGCCTGATACCAACTTCTAAAACTATATTTAAACTATACGATAATCATCTTTCAGTAATTTCAATTTGTCCAATATTTTTTTTATAGTTAATAGATATTTTAAACTATCAGTTTTTCCTTTTTGTAAATGTACTTTCCCTCTGTAATTACATATCAGTTTTTTTTAAATGTCGGTTGGATGTGAAAAAAATATCAAAAATCTTGAAATTACTGAAACATTATTATCATATTGTTTAAATTAGAGTTTCAGAAGTTGTTACCAGACGCTGTAAAACAAATAGGGGTAAAGTGTAGGTTTTTTAAAATAGATGGGTCAAAGTGTATGTTAGACCAAACCACAGAAGTTTTTTTGTAATTTTCTCTATAAAAAAGTATACTTTCATGTGTATCAAAAGAACTTAAAGATATTTTTGAAAAAATTTACCTTTAACTACTGATCTCTCTTTCTCTTTCTATTTCTCTCTCAGTATTATCTTCCTCATGTTAAAATCTCTACTAATAAGTTGTGTCCTATACCCAACAAGTAACATCCATTACCTGATTGTCAATCAATCCATCATAACAACTATTTGCAAGTTGGAAGTTGCAATTTTTGCAAATTCTCCAATCTCCAAGCCGTCCACCCCCAATTTCCATGGATTCATTTTTATTTCTTTTAGTCTTGTTTCTACACGACGAAAGAACGACACTACAACTTCAACTTTGTGAAAGGAAAGATATTAGTCATTCCTAAACCTTTTTAGATTTTGCGAACTAAGTTCTAAACTCATTAACTTGACAAAGTAATTCTAAAACTATGAAATTGTTACCTTTATTAGTCCTAATTTAAATGTCTCGTCAGCTGGCCTATGGAAGAGTTGAGGTGGCACTTAACCGATGTTAAATTTTGGGGGAAAAGGCATCTTCAGTCGTATAACTTTTTTAATTTTATCAAGTGAGTCATAAAATTACTTAAGTTATCAAACAAGTCCTATAATGATAAAATTATCAACTCTATTAGTCCTAAAACTTGTTTGGCTAACAGAATGTTGATAGGACACTTAACCTCATTTATTTTAATGACTAAACTGGTTTAAAATATTAGTTAGTCCTATGTTAAACAACATATTATTGTTCAAAAGGATTGATTAATGGCACTATCTGTGGAATTTGGAATGTAGGCACCATCTGACTTCTACATTTGTAAAATGTCCACCTAAGTCCGTCAGCTTTTTATATTTAATAATTTGGGTCACTAAATTTCAACAAAGCCTATGTAAAGACTACATCGGCTTTAGCCTTCCTTCCGTGGTTTCATCACCCGCGCGCCATTGTTACACATTAAGATGATCGCCAAGATCAATTTCATGGACATGGTGGCCTCTCTTACGGCTATGAAGCTCGACACGACGCCATTCTCAGGCCAAGATGAAAGTGGTACAAACTCTTTACATTGATATTCCGGTGTCAGCCAAGTCCCAACCCATCGCTTGGTTCGGTTGAGATTGTTCGAGCAGATCACCAAAACCAGTTACAGTTTAAACCCAGTTTTCCAGGAAAACCTTCGCAAGCACTTGATACATGGTGGAGTCTTACCGAGGGAGCCAATGCCATCAAATACAGTCCGGTTGCCAAGCTCGGACGAACTCCCTAAGCTACGGGCCAGTGGGATAATTTCCTGCTACTGCTTCTAACTGCAGCAGGCAAACAGAGTTAGGCGTACCAACTTTAGCTCTTCCATGATACGAATTATCCGACGTGGCCTTAATGGTTTCCAGTTTTTGCTTATTGGTACAAATGCTCAACTTTTGTGCATCATTGGAGAATATGTACCTAATATTGCAGAGGAACAAGGCAGAGACCAAGCCGATGTTACTGGGTTTCTGGTGTAGAGATTAGTTTCCATGGCACTGGCGAGGCACAAAACAGAAATACACTGGCCAATGACCAGATAAGTGTATGATCAAGGACCTTGCAGGGTTGGGAAATGGTCAGATTCAGCAGGGCTGAAAAGAGAGTTGGTTTATACCAACTAAACTAGCAACAAATTTTCTATTGTCGTCGAGTTTGATGGATTCATCAACAAGGAAGTTTGAGAGCACGCGGCAGCGGCAAAGTGATGTTAAATTTCAGACACCATACTTGATCATCAGGCATAAGGCCATGTTTAATTGGTAACATTTCTTCATTATGCAATTTGTAATTTTTTGGCACATAAAAGAGAGGTCAGGGGAGGATGGGGAATTGAACCTTGAACCATTTGGTAACAGCAAGTCTTAGCTGCTATGCCAAGGCTCGGTTTTCTTCTTCCTCCATTCTGTATTTTCCCAAGATCACATACATTCTCATCTAAAGTAATGTCCTGATTTCAGTTCCAAAACAAAGGCAATGAGGGGTTAGGCCTTTCCCTAACAGAAGACGCATCAAGCTGTGAGCCCTTCCATTAATGTATCCATGGCATTTCTGAAAGCCACAAGTCAAGGACTATTATGATATAAAGTAGAAATGTAAAGGTCTAACCTATTAACAATCTAATTCTGTACCTTGAAGCCCTTTCAGTTGAATCCCAACACAAAATGCCCGTATGCTACCTCACCAAAGGTAATCAATTCAGACCCAGGGCTTTTTTGGGGGGCTGAAGAACAAGGATTTGGTAGCCCACACCTAATGAAGTGAAAGTGCGAGGATTGGCCTTTGACTTGGCTGCTGCAAAAAATGGAGATGGAGAGGCTTTCTACTAGAAGTAATGCCCGCTGGTTGGCACGGGTTGTGTCGGTTGTGATGTGTAACAGGGATTGCAAATCTAATATTAACATAGATGCTTATAGTGTGATGTAGAACATATACATAGGAAGCTGGGCATGTGTGGCTAACAGGGGTGATATCTACAACAAAAGGGAGACTTATTTAGCATGCACTGATTGGTGTATCAGCAGCTCCACTCTGCTTCTAAGTTGGTGCCTCTCCTGTTTGAGCCACAGAGGTGCTAAAACAGGAGGTTGGAAATATTCGAGATGGCATAGATGTTAATAGTCGTAAATCTTCATGTTAGAGAGGTAGAAGAAACGTAGTGGAGGATGAACATGTAACAGAAAAGTGAGAGATATAGTTTTATTAAGAAGGATAGGAGAAGACATGCAATGAAACTTGTATTGTATGTACGTGTGACTTTCGCCTTTTCTGTTTGTAACAAGGCTGTGTGATAAACTGACCAGGGCTTTACTCAGAAATAGAGTAATGTTTAAGATTATTGGAAAAAGTTTATGAACAAGTGAGATAACTTCTCAAAACCTTTAATACTAAACGCAATCGTAATTGAATAGTTTTTCTAATCTCCAACATTAAACGCCACACCATTCCCTAACAATGACCATGTCTGTATTGTCCTGTGTGACAGAACATAAATACGTGGATTGTTAACGTGAACAGAGCAAATCTTCTTACAATCAACTCTATTATGGTATTTCTTTTCACCATTACGTGAGTTGAATAATTACTTAATTCCTTTTTTGTGAAGTGTGAAACTCCTTGGGTTTCTTTTAGTTTTGTCATCTAACAGATTAGCTCCAGAGATTTTGCCCAAGGATGCTAAAGACAGTAGATTTTCTACAGCTAATATGGATCTAGGTGTAGATTTTCTTGCTAGCCAACGAAAAGTCATAAAACGCCGAACCTAACCGGAAAAGAGAAGCAAACAAGACAAATACATATCAAGTTAAGAACAAACTGTGTTGGTACCCAAATTAACTTAATGATATACAATAATATACAACTTCGCTGGATCTATGTTATTAGTTCCTCCGGTGGAACAATTTTTAACTTCACCCGTCAGGCATCGGCCCTTAATAACACGGCTGAGATTGTCCGACGGCAACAAGGAGGACAACCCTGCAGCTTGCCTGATTTAGTTTTGCTGAAAACGATTTCAGCATATTATACCAGCAAATAAAGGGCTCAACTACAGCTACTCCAGAAGAACCATACCATGAACATCACCTTACGTGGGAATCGTAAGCATAAAAAATCGTGTCGGGGACAATCAGGGGCAACTTTTCTATGTACATCAACAACCTCCTAAGATTCTCCCTGGTCACTGTGGCTGTGTCAACTGTGTCCCTCATGTCCATGTATACCCAGAGATCACCAGAGTTGACTCTCTTAAGGCTGTCCCTGCAGAAGGGGCACGACTGTGACCTTGATCGCCTGCAATTCATTCATGACAAATCTTCAGAGCTTATCACTAGAACTTCTGAGGAGTTTTTATCAGAAACCAAACAGATCTTTCCGCTGAAACTGGGGAGATTACCAAAGAAAGTGGGAAGCAAAATAAACAAAACAAAAAATGGCTCCACAAATTCAAACGACAAAGAAGGCTTATGTGAACCCTACTGAGAACTAAAAATGGCGAGATCACAAGCCCCAGGAGCAAAAGATTCCTTATAGTGTATTTTGAAAAGGTGGAACAGTACATTATTGATACCATGACAAACCTATGACACCAATGTTTGTCTGTTGCAAATGTGAACATTTCAGACCTAATTCTGAAGTAGTCGGTTATAGCAGGTCAATCTTTTAGGATATGGAAGTCCTAAAAACTCGTCTTTCTCTGTTTTGTTAAGTGATCATGTACTGCCAACTAGTTTGGCGCTCATTTGTTTTCAAGTACATCAAACAGTTCCAAGATCATGACTCTGAACCACATCCCCAGAAAACAGAATCAGGATTTGGCTCGATATGCATATAAGATTGCAGCTAACCACCATTCAAGATTGATAATCTGTATCATTCATAATTAGATGAGAAAGTATCCATATACATAGAAAAATGGTTGCTCACCGACTGGTTAATTCATTTATAACACAAGAAAACATCTTGCTGGCTCATGCAAATGGCCTTCGTTACAGTAACTTATTGCAAATGGCCTTTGTTGTTCACAAAAGTAACATGTCACAAATTTCTTAAGGCAAAAAATTTCACTATTAAGGTAGACACCCAAAGGAATCAGATATATGAGGGCAATGTAGCAAAGGTGGTAAAGGACCCAAAACATAAAAGAACATCAAGGATTATAGGCCAATTTCCCATAAAAAATGAACCGATAGATCAAAAGAAAACAAATAAAGAAAAGCCAACTATAACCATAACAAATTTGATAAGTATTTGCCAAAGTGTGTGAGGAAGTCACAGCTTGAATATTTTCCCTTTCTTTTACCATGACAATATCTGGTTCCAGACAAATCAATCCAGCTGAACAAAAGATCCCAGCAAAATACATCCATCAAGCTTTTCAGCCTCACATAACTCACACACCCATCCTTTTCATACTTGCCATTTCTGTAGTCTATCATACTTGGGGTGCAGGACAGAGAATGCAAGAACCCCAAGCAGAATTAAAGCACTCAGATGTTACCTTCTCTATCCCAGCAACCAATTGAACAAGGATAATCAAAAAATTGAAACTAATCCTTTGAGAGAGAGAGAGAGAGAGAGAGAGAGAGAGAGAGAGAGAGAGAGTAGTTTACCAGTCTCGGTAACACTTCAAGCACATAGCATGATTGCAGTTTGGCAAGACGATCTTACTGTTCAACTCCATGCATATTCCACACTCATCTTCTCTCTCAGAATCAACATCCAGAATTTGTCGATGGTCTTCATCGTCTCTTCTTCGATACCTTTCCATGCAGACAACCTTCTGCTTTTTATCTTCGGTATCAGTTACACCTTTCTGAAGTTGGAGCAAGGAGGGATATATCACCGCTGCCCACACCATAATTAGGTTTCATAGGTTACAAAATATTTACTTGCTAGAGTTGCCATTCATCACATCCAGCAAATGACCACAAGAAAAAAAAAAAGCACAGCTAAATTTTGCCAAGGCTCACAAACATAGAACCGTACCATAGAATTCTCTTATGCTTGCTTTCCTTTCATGTGTAGACATGGTGGTTGTGCCATCTACATAAACCTGAAGCAAGAAACAAGAGCCCAAATCAGAAAAGAATTTTGTAATTAAACTATACAGAGAAGCATTACATATTACCCAAGGCATAAGAGGTCCACCTTATAGATTAGTATTCTTAAGAGTCCAAGCGCTCCAGCAAGGTGGCAATCTGTCCATTGCATCAAGAACAGGAAAAAGTGTGCAGCTGGACTGTAGGACATTCTCATCTGAACGCAGGCACCATCATACTCCCTCGGAAAATCTGATGCCCTACAAATTGCATTGCCTATTAGTAATGTCAACATATACGTACATATGATGACCTCAATAGCCTAAAAAATGCAGAAGTGAGGGTAACCCAAATCTCTTCCCTCTCCCCCATTTTTAAAGCAATCCATTCTACCCTTGAACTGGCCAAAGTCATATTTCTGATGAATAGCTAGATCGGTAATTAGAATATAGCATAGGTTGGCCATCCTATTAATTAGTACGCAGCTGATCTCCCCTTGGGTTGTAAATGCTGGTTGCGAAGTGTGATTCTTTCGAGGAATGAAGTGGGTTGTTACAGCAATGTTGTTTTCTTTGATCTGATGACGGTGGCTCATTTACCAGCTGATATAAGTTTCTATGACCAAGTTTTCCTGGGCCATAACAAAGCCTCTCTAACTGGTGAAAGGTAGTGGGTGCCCACTATTGAAAATTCCTCGCTAGCCTCCAATTATGCAATCCAGAAAAAGTCAGCAGTTAGTGTTAAGAGCACTGGATCCTTCTGATCCTGGAAACTTGTGAAGCAGAGTTTAGTAAACCAGCCGGTTGCTCAAATAGTTGAAGCATCCAGTCCCTTTTTCATTGCAAAGGTATGCTTTGTAAATACCCCAAAAAGGAATTTCTCTCCCCTTAATTTATAAGGGTTGAAATTAGACAGGGCAGAATGGAGTTTGGAACACAGCCCCAAGCGAAGATACAGATTGTCGCCCTAAATAAACAGGTATCTACAAATCTAATAAATCTTTGACCTTTTTTTCCTTCCATAAGATGAACATAACTAATGAGGTTGAAAAGTTTCACCAAAAGGTAATACCCATTTACATAGTTAAAGATACATATGGATGAGCAGATGTATATTTGACAACAACAATCTAATAAAAGAGACTTTATATATTCCAATAGTTGCCCGGTCGCGCCCAAGCAATTATTTTCAAGAGGGAAATGTGGCCAAGATCAAATATTTCTAGCCGTGTTCAGTAGGAAATTGACCCATGAGCTCAGATTGTAAACAGCAGTACTTAGAGAAGGAACCAGGATTTATAAACGCAGACGTTCATATTCATACAAAAAATTACTCGTTCAATTTCCTCGTATTAGGACTAGGTAAAAGCTCCCAAACCCAACCTTGAATCAAAGGAGAGAGAGAGAGAGAGAGAGGCACTTTAAGGGAGCAACTGCTGATAATTTATTAGTTCACCTACCCATCCTGGCATTACAATGTAGAGAAGGCAGGAAATGAGAGGAACCCACATGCCATGTGAAGCCTGATTATGATATCTATGAAGATAATGCTAATGGCCCACATAAGGGTGAAAAATAATCCCCCTTGTTTTTTTTTTAAAAAACAAACCCGAGAAGGGTCAACACATAAGTGGATAGGAAGCTCCAGCTCTCGCCAAGACGTCCAACTCTTACAAGTAAGATTCAACCATAATAGTATTGAAAATCTTGTAAAATGAAACTGGGCAAAATGTAAGCTACTCCTCCCAAATCAATGACCCTCAATTCCAATTTCCAAATACCCCCATTTTCCAACGACCATTGCATTAGAAAATAGCAAAATCTACAGAAATTATAAGAGATATTAGAATCCAAATTTATGCAGAGCAACATACGCTAACACAACGGGACAACACTATCTGATCACGATAAAGCATTAAAAAAGAGATGAATAAAATAAATTAAGAATTCTGACACCAGTTTGGAAGGGGAAAAAAAGAAAGAAAAGCCTCTGTTTCTTCTGAGGAAACAGAGAATCCCAGATGAAAAAGGTGGAAAATCCACGTGATCGGAGAGACTTACAGAGTATTAGCATGCTGGATATCGGCTTCGAGCACCTTGAGCGAGTCCTTGAACGATTTACGCATAGAACCCACGTACATCTCCCGCCAAAAGAAAAAAAAAAGAAAAAGAAAAAAGGCAGGACCCACCAGAGATGCAATTCGAAATTGAGGAAAGGAAGGAGCGATGAGTCTGGCTGCCCAGAATTACAAAAACCCTAATTTCCCCGAATTTCCGCAGAGAGAGCTGTTTTTGGTGGGTAGTTCCTTCTGGCCTTTCTAGGTAGTGCTGATGCTACTTTCCATCCGGTCCTTTGTGAGTGAAGCGATAGTGACACGTTGATAAAGCCTCCTTCGACGGGCGTTTTTAAAATACTTTTTTCTTCACTTAAAGCCATTTTGGCCCCTAAATTTCAATAAAATGGACACTCAACCCCCTAAGCTTAGAATCAGTCGAATTCACCCCTAAACTTGCCAAAATAAGGCACTTTAGTTCTTTTGAATCCATGTGACTATCACGTGATTAAAGAACCATTTGCTCCATTTTTCCATTTGTGTGATTAGGTTAAGAGCCTTTGCTCTTCATGGATCAGGGTAGAACACATAACCATAGCAGGGAAGCCCTTCAAAGATTTGGGGGAAATTCACATTTGTGTTTTCCACACACAGGAGTTGCTTCAAGGTTTGTGCAATCTGGAGGATTGCTGATCAATTTCTTCACAGTATTCTTCAGCGAGTTCTTCCCCTTGTTTCGGCAAGTTTAGGGGGGTGAGTTCTACTGATCTAACTTGAGGGGGTAAAGTGTCTGAGTCATTGAAGTTTAGGGTCCAAAAACGACTTTTCGCCCTAAAAAAACCATTGATGGAGAGAGCGGGGAGCACAGATAAGAATAAGATAAATAATCTTGAAATTTCAAAGGCTGTTTATGGATATTGGAGTGAGTGGTAGGCTCCACGTGCATAAAATTCTGTTCCCTTGTGTTTGCATGTACAGAAAAAAGAGGAAATAACTAAAAAGTTTCATTGTTTGATCTAACATATATTTTATCATTCTACTTTAAAAAATTTATACATTATCCCATATTTATTTTACACTTTTCAACAACAATTTTTAGAACCCTAACACAAAACTGTCCGATACATATATTTTAGTAATTTTAAATTTTTTGATATTTTACACAGTTTATTGATATTCAAAAAATACTTATTTGCATATACAAAGACAAGAATGTATTTATAAAGGTGAAAAGGTAATAATTTAAAATTTCTATCGACTGTTAAAAAAAAATTTGGATAGATTAAAATTACTGGATAGATTGCTACGTGACAATGTAAAAGAAGTAGAGACAAAATATAGGTTTTTAAAAAATAAATAAATAAATAAGGTAAAGTGTAGGTTAAGATAAACCTCATGGTTTAGGAGTAAGCATTCGATTAGTTAAATTTAGAACAGATCCAAACATTATGATTCGATCAGTTTTTTATTTTTATGAATTGTATCCAAATTGTCCAAATTATATGTCGGAGCTATTCGAATTACATTTCAGTTTATTTGGTTTATTTTTCTAAAACTTAGACACATAAAAAATAAAAACATAAGATAAATATTAAACTTTTTACATCTTATACCTAAAATTAAAGAATGATAGATAACTTATATTCCAAAATTAGTCAAAAATACTTTATATATATAGGGTTATTATCCATAACAGTAAAAGATATGAAGAAATAACTTTATATATAGAGTCATTATAGATAATGATACAATATTTATTTTTATTCTGTCTATTCGGTTTTAAGTATATAAAATTTGACTTTGGTCCGAACCGACCAAACTTAAAAGGAAATCAAACCATTTTTATTCGAATATAATCGATTTATTTGGTCTTTTATTTTGTCCAACTACTACTCACCCTTAACAGGATTATCACAAGTTTCCCAAAAGAAAATTGAAGAAAATACTAAAAAGGGCAAAACCGTATGCTAATGATTTTTTGTTTTTTTTTGGGTAAGCAAAGCCATCGCCGGAGCCCGGCCTCACCACCTGGGAATCGCCCACGTTACCACGTAACCCTCCAGCAAGTTCAAGCAGTTGATCGCTACAAATTCCTCCCTAGTGTCCGACTAGAAGAAAAGGAGACAACAGTGGTGAGCCGAAACAACTGGTGGTGGCAGAGAAAGGAACACGTTGGCGGTGGCCGGAGGTGCGATCGATAACAGTGAAGGAAGTAGCCGATGGCGGGACGGCGGGGGAGCCTCCATGATGGTGGGCTCTCAAAATTGACGACGCTCTACTCAGATAACCAATGGTAAAGCAGGAACGTGGAGACAAATTGACATCCAAAAGAAACAGGGACATTACCGGAATTTGGAAATTTTAACAAGGACAGAAACATAAATTAGTCTATACAGTACACAAAATGTCGGACACATATTAGATCCTTCCTATTTGGATAAACAGAAAAGGAAATTAAGACAAGAAAATAGGCACAAATCTAAAATTGCCACTAATATTTTAGGCTCAGCTCAAATTTATCACTAAAGTTCTTTTTGCACTACTAAAATATATTCTAGTAATTTCAAACTTTTTGATATTTTTTTTACAGTTTACTGATGTTTAGAAAATACTTGTTTGCATTTACAAAGACAAATGCATTTATAGAGAAGAAAAGCTAATAATTTAAAACGTCTATCAATTGCAAGAAATATATTAGAAATATTAAAACTATGGAAGATAGTCATTATAAATTAAGGTTTTAAAAGTTACTACCGGAGAGCAGAAAAGAAGTGGAGATAAAGGGTAGGTTTTCAAAAATAAAAAATAATAATAATAAAATATAGGTTGGGTTATTACAAGTTTCCCAAAAAAAAAATAGAAGAACATACTAAAAAAACAAACAGCGTGCGAATGATTTCTTTTGGGTAAATACTAGCATATCACCATTCGTTAAGAGTGAGAATGCAGGTATCAAAATGCTAAAGGACAATATGGTTGAAAAAAGTTTCTACTTAACTCAAGAACCGAACAAAACCAGTACTTTATATTTGGTTTTCTTCGTTTTGGTTTTTGAGTTTTTTAGTTTTTATCATATAAATATAACAATTAACAATTTTTTAATCTAATAAAATTGCATTCACAACCAATTTGTTTCAAAATTTCAAGAGTCTGTTTATGGATACTGGAGTCTAAAGCCATAGGCTTATGGCATGAAATTTTGTTCTTCCTTGGATAAGTAAGTTTAATGTACACTTTACCTTTTATGTTCTTTTTGTATTCCAATACTACCATTCATAGCATAAAACAAGTGTAAGCACATAAAATTTTACTTCACAAAATTAGAGATATGAACAGATTAGATACCAAAAATCAAATACTGATATAAACTTGATGTATAAAGATTGTGAAAGATCAGTACAAATAATATGTGATATATGTACAAATAAGATCACAGATATGTTACTGATATATTTAATAGTGTAAACTAGTGTAAATGTGTCAAATCTTATTTCTCATCAAAATTGGAGATATATACAAATCGAATGGTAGATATGTATAAAATTTGATATATAAAACAAGTGATAAATATGTACAAAAAGTAAAACACATATGTACAAATGAAATCACATAAAAATTCAATTGTATATGAAAGTGATATGTACAAAGAATCCATAAACTCCGGGGAAATGTGAAGAGATGCTCCTTGTATAAATAGCCAAAAGGTAGAGTTAATGGGCATGTGCCTTGATTTTCAAGCTTACATAGACTGCCATGAGCTTCCATTGTCAATTAGACCATAGGCCCAATAACTCGATACCTTGGTGTCCAATGGGCATCAAACCCAAACCAGCAAAAAGAATGACAGATACAATGTTAACAAATCAACCAAGTCATCAACATAATTGGTTTAAAGACAATTTTGGCCCTTGAACTGGGTCATAGTAGACACTTTGCCTATCATGAGGTAAAAAGTGGCACACTTGGCCCCCCAGCTTGACAAATCACACTTTGTTTCATTCACTAAGACTCATACATAATGGCAATGGTTCTAATAATATAATTATGTTTTGATAGTCATTCACTACAGATAGATTTTCTTTGAACTAAATAAAAGACCAAAATTGTCATTATTTGTGGGTATTACTAAGTTAATGGAGCAAAGTATGTCATTTGTCAAGTCTGGAGCCAAAGTTTTTTGCTTTTTAGTACAAGGGCCAAAGTATCTAATATAACTTATTCCAAGAACCAAGATTATCTTTTAGCTAATAAAACACATGAAGAGTCAATTTTGGGTAATTCCATACCTCTCATAATCCTAACCTAAATTTTGGGACAAGGGTAAAATTTATCCCATTTCATTGTGTAGTAAACTCACATAAATATTAATTTTGTATGTTTTGGCTATCTTAAATTTATTTTCTATGAAAATGTCTTGGTCAAGTCAATGTTTTATGGATTTTGCTAATCCAAGTCAAAGCATGAAGAGCATACATTTTGCATATTCTAGGTTAATCAACTAGCATCACGGAGTTTTAATCCACGTACATATACAATTAGCCAATTGCAACCATCATGATACCAGTTCTTACAAGCTTCCTGGGCATGGGCCAAAGATGGTCATGTCAGTAAAAATTAGATGTATCCTTATTTTTTGTCTAACAGTGAATAATGGAGTTAATTTTGTAGGGAGTAAATGTAGGTATTTGAAAAATGGATGATCCATATGTAGGTTTGACCTAACCTCAAGGGTCCTAGTAATTTTCGCATAGAATAAATGTCTCTAATATCCAATCATTTGTCTCTAAATATATATCCTCTTATGTATCCGTCATTATAGGAACATATATATCTGTCTCCAAAAGAAACTAAAATGAAAGTGCATTCAACATTGTTAAAAAGTGACGCCATTTTTGTATAGTTTCTTGGATGAAATTGCAAACCTTCACTTTATTTTATACGTGTAAAGAAAAAGGAAAACAAATAAACTCCATCTTTTTGTTTTTTCTTTGTGACTGGGTTTAGTTTTCTTTTTTTCTTTTATGGGGCATTAACTAGAGCATGTTGAAAATAAATTATTTTACCCGTTATTTTTTAAGGAAAATGTGATATAAATGATAATAGAACATGCTTTATTCAATATATAAAAAAATTGTAATGAGTATGAATACCTCAAAACATGACAAGCATAAGCATAAAGAACATATAAGAAAACACACGATTAAGATATTAAGTATCATGGAAATAAGTGACTTTTAAAAATTTAATTAAAAAAAATAAATAAATAATTTTTTGAAATAAAAAAAAATAAGGAAACTGGATAATAAAAGAATTAAATTTCAACAATAATTACTCATAATTTTCCTTTTTTGGACTGTTAGAATGCTAATATATTAGGAATATGGATTTGGGGTCCTGGGTTCGAAATAAAAGGGTAAAAGGCTTGAGAAAAATCAGTTTTGTATTTCTCCTTGCCCATTTCTTTTTCCTTTGGCATCGTAAATAATTTTCTATTTAACAACAAATTGATGTGTCTTCTGAATTGCTGTAGATGAAAAATGCAAGAGTTCCCTAACTTATTTTGTAAGAGAACAAAAGTAATGGTTCCCTACCTATCTCTAAACACTTTTGGCAACACCATTATCAAAGACAATTATTTATTTGTCTCCAAGTTTCTAAAGACAAATAAATGACATATAAAATCAATTTTTGTGACTCTAAAATGTGGTTGTGCAGTAAAACATTAATCTGCAAAACACTGAGCCTAAACATTGGAAAATTCTTTTTCCTTTTGTAGGACGGTATCAAGACATTTCCAACAGCTTTATACTTGGGAGGTTCTTTACATACAGTAAGGAAGTTGTAGAGGGGTCGAGGTGAGAGTTTCCCTTAATTTTTTACATCCCCTGGTCATGAATTCAACTTCTACTTACTAAATACAATGTAATATCCTTTTTTGTGTAGTAGTTATTTTAGCTATATATTAGCTGTATATTTGAGGTAGTTTAGATATATGAAGTGAACACTGTTGATCATGGATGAAGATGTTGCATGCTTAGAATAACCCTCCATTCCACTTGGGAATGTTGAAATTGTCTACTAAAAAATGAAGGCTTCTGTACCTCGTTAATCTTCATCTGTTATTACTTATCGAATTCGACCAAGCTCCTAGTTTCATTGAGAGTCACTTTCACCTCGCAAATTAGGAACTCGCCAAACCAGCTTTGAAGTACTATTTTATGGTCCCTCACTCTTTGTCCTACTAACTAGTCAATTGCCACCAATCCTTCCCACCATTACCAGCTTAGTACAACCCCACACATGCCCCACGTCACACTAACACCACGTCTATCCTCGTTTACACTTTCATCCAATTTAAACTAACTCTCTAAATTTTGTAAAATTGAGGGACTAAGTCGCTTCAAATCAAAGATAAAAGAGTAACTTGTTAAAGTTGGCAAAGTAAAAAATGCGCATTCCAGCCTTTTCCATTTGTGAACCCGTCTTCCTTCTCCTCTTCAAGATACAGTCATGTAAACCTCAAACTTTCCCAGAAAACTTTCAGCATCTCAGTGAACATTACTATTCCAACAAACTTTTGTCCTCTCCCACTACCCATAGATAGGTCACGCGTGCAAAAGTGCCTGAATCATCATTGCCACCAGCAAGCTCCTGGGCCGGCAAATGGTCACCTCCGAGCTTCTAGACAATATTAATATCTCATTCCTTATTAACCTATAAGGATGTTTCTGAATATTAACAAAAATCTTGGATAGTTCAGAATCTCACATCAACTCAGCATAAAACTTAAATTTGCTTGTTAGTTTTTACAGAACATAAGAATTTGAAGATGGTTATAATTTATCTATAGTAAATTTTATGGTGTTCTAATTAATTGGCTGTTGATTAATCTTCTTTGTTTCGGCCTAGCTAAATCTTTTCAAAACCTTTTTAAAAACCTCTCCTTTTTTTTTTTTTAACTAAACCCCTCAGCATTCAAGTTTCAACTGAATGTACCACCATCTAGAATAACGTGAATATAGAATCTATTATTCTTGAGCAGTAAATGATGAATCTTTTGTCTCCCCAGCTATCCAAAATTAATCATCTATTTGGAATCTGAAAAATGTGGTTTTCCAAATATTACTGCGGTAAAACAAAAGAACGTAGTTCTTGCTGCTCCCAGAAATTTGTGAACCCGGCTCCCTTCTCCTCTGCAAGACACGTCAGATACTCCTCAACCTTTCCCGGAAAACTTTCAGCATCCCGGTGAACGTCACTATCCCGACCAAGCTTCCGTCCTCTTCGACGACCCACAGATAGGTCACACGCAGCGAAAGCGCCTGAATCATCACCGCCACCAGCGAGCTCCCGGGGTGGCAAACGGCTATCTCTGAGCTCCTAGACAACCTCGGCGCCGATGGGTACCCAAACCCAATGGACCTGCTGATACTCCGTCCAAGCCCGAACTCCTCATCCGACGATGCCGACGAACGCGACGAACACGACGATGACCAAATCCCACAATCCTCCTCCATCAATTCCAACGCCGACTCCAAATTCCTCTCCCGCAGTCTCTCCTTCACAAGCTGGACCAGCTCCTCCGGCGGTCCACAGCAGTCCAAGTACGCCATCAAGTCGCCAACCGAAAGGGTAGCGATCGCCGGCGACACGGTCTCGTCAGAGAAATTCAAAGTCAGCGGGCAGATTTCTCCGACCAACTTGCCGTCATGGTCAAGGACGGCGACCGAGGTCTGGGTCAAAAGAGACCGAGCGATCAAGGGGAGAGCCAACGCAGCGGAGTCGTCGTAATGGACGGCTAAGATGTGATCTGTTTCGATGACATGGAGGGCGCTGATTGGGTAGCTGGGGGTGGGGCTGAAGCGGGTGATTGAGGTGAGTAGGTAGCGGATTACGTCCTCCTGAGTGAGCCAACAGTACTCGCGGTTGTGGTTGTGGAGCGTGAGGTTTGACAGAGATATTTGGAGCTGCCTTTTCCGTGACTCTGCAGTTGCCATTCTTAGAGGTATAACGAGGTTTTGTGCGCCATCTAGCATCACATCTATTGCATCCACCAAGCTGAAAATATATTTTTTTTGTATGAGAAAAATAGTTAGATTCGTTAGAATATTTAAGATCCTAAATTTTATTCGATTTGGCTCCTAAATTTTATTCGATTTGGCTACCAAAATTGTCTGGAGCTCATGCACAAACTTCAACCATTCAATATGTATGGCTACTGCAGCTTCACATTAGTTGGTCTAAACCTGAGATTTAGGGGCACCTAAAGAAGTCAAGTATTTGAATATTGGGCCTTGGCTCTCCATCTTTTTTTCCTTAGAATGTCATATACGTTGGTTCGGTGACTTTCTAGAATCCCGAGAAAATACACATTCATTTTTCATTTAAGCTAGATACTTATAAAGATGTTTGTCACTAACCCAAAAAAAAAACCATGTAAGGGTCCATGTAAGTGTGGGACAAAGTGCCTTTATATGGGAATTATCAATTTCTCCATCCAAAGGAATACATGTACATTTCCTTTTTCTGGCGAGCACAAAAACATATTTGTAACAAAAAATGTACATATATGCTAATTAAGGGAAAAATGAAAATCTACAATATATATGATTGAGGTGATTTCCTGTAGATATAGTACAACATCATTAAGCTCTATGACAATGAGACAGATACTTTATTTATTTTTCTTTTAGAATAACGAAGCAGAAAAATTCGGTAAATAGCACCAATGGTCCCAAACCTTCATATCATTGTAAATTGATCCAAACTTTTATAATTCATTACATATAAGTCTATAAACCTAAGAACGCACAAAAACTCAATTTACAGAGAAGAAAAACTGATAGTTTAAATTACTCATTAATCATCAAAAAATTATGAAACATTTAAATTTATCAAAAGATAACTACCAAATAATTTAAATTTTTTAACTCTCATGAATTATCTAATATTAACTTTTTAGTTTTTAATTTAAACTATTCGGTAATCTTTTTTTCCATAAATTCAAATTATGCTGTAATTTTCTAATAATTAATGGACAATTTAAATTATCAGTTTTCTTTTCTGTAAATTGAGTTTTCATACCTACCTAAAGCTAAGAACTAATATTTAATGAAGTATAAAGGTATGGGACCAATTCATAATGAAATGAAAGTTGAGGAACGATTTGCAATGAGAATTAAAGCTTTGGGACTAATGGTGCTTTTACTCCAAAAAAATCTTATAAGTATGAATTGTATTAGGAGCCAGTTGTATTTGCCACAACATGTACAATTGAAAACGTGGGGTGTCCCGCCAGCTTGGCTCAGCAGCGCGGTAGGGATGAAGATTTTAAATTATCACAGATCTACCGTTTAACTCTACTTAATATACATAATTCTCTGTACCGAAAAAAAACAAGGAGGGGTAATAATAGAACATGATTCTGCTCCGATTTGATCCAAGTAACTACAATCATCCGAGCAAAAGGAAAATTAAAAACATCAGAATCAAAGTCCAACCAATAACAATTAACACAAACCTTGAATTAGGTTCCAAATGTCTGACGACGCCAGGGGCCTTGGGAAGGAGGACGGAGATCGGGGCCTGAAACGCTGTGGCGGGATCCAGAAGATTCTCCTTCCGAGCCAGGAAGCAGACGATATCCGCAGAGCAGATCTTCCCTACGCAGAAGAAGCAGTCATCGGCCGGAAACCGGTGGTCACAGCTCCAGACGCTGAGCGAGCTCTCGCCGGATCTTTTCAGTGCCGACAGGGCGTCGGCGACGGTGGTGGTGGAGACCGACAGGGACCTCAGTGCGGGCTTTCCAAGACATATGTCGGCGATGTGATCCGGAAATAAGCTCACTTCCATTCACAGAGAAAGGGATAATCGCTTCCAGGAATTGGCAGAGGCAAAATGAATTGGAGAGGACAGAGGTGATTTTGAAGAAAAACAGAGTTTTGTGAAATTTTGGGAGCCGTACGACAAACGTCGCTGGGGCTGTATTTATAAGAGATCCGTTACCGGGAATAGGCGGTCTCCGTTACAAGTACTGACTTGTTGACGGGTATCTGTTCTTTACAGCGACGAATGTTGAATTTTACCGCCGTTGCCGAAGAAAGCGTGTTAAATTCATTGTTTGTTTTTTTCTTTGAACAGAACTCTTATTTATTTATTTAGTTTTTGTTAGTTGCGATTGTGAGACTTAAGGGGGAGATTGAGGAAGTTAAATACAGAGAAAAACGTTAGCTACCAATTCCAAAATTTTAATTAGCATATCAAATTTTGTTTCACAAAAACACTATTTCACATGATAAATAGCTGGAATGAATATATTTCTTTTTTTGGTTATTTGTAGTAACCTTCCTAAACTTTAATTGATATTATAGTTATCCTATAAAATTTGAAAATACACATTTTTTACCCTTGCTTTTTTACATTCAAGAAAAATTCTAAAATCCTAATTTAAAATATATGATCTTTTTCTTCCTGTAATTTCACTATATTTTGCATTTTTAACAGTTAATAAACACTTAAAATTATTAGTTTTAGCACTTTAAATGAAAAATAGTAGCTTTTTTCAATTTTAAATAAAAAGAGAAAATTTTTAAAAAAACCCAGAGGTTTGGTGAAACCTACAGTTCCATCCCTGCTGTTTCAAATACCTACACTTATCCCTTGACAAGTTAACACTGGGAATGATCATTAAGGCAAACAAAAGAAAAAACTCTATTTTACTATCCTAACTTTCTTTGTTTGATAGCTTTGCCCCCCAACTTCCATCCCTCCCACTCTACTGCTTCGCCTTAAATTTCTTCTCTTCGTCGACTTATCTCCCACCTCAGTTCATCCGAGTCAAACCCATAAATGAACCCAGAAACCCTATTGCGCATTGAATTGCCACTAGCCCTTCTGTGCCAACTAGGAATTTCTCGCCTGCACTCGTCATCACCTTACTTCGCCTTAATTGTTTCTTCTTTTTCTCGCTTATCTTCTCCACCCTCATTTCCATTGTGTTCATACCCATTTCCAGCTCGACCCTCTTAGCGCCGCCTTCTCATCGTGCACTACCAACACTCGCCCTCGAGAAACGAGGTGGCGTTGGTGATTTTGCAACAAGATCAAGGCGGTGCCGGCAATTCATGACGGTCACCTGATAGACAAGGGAAGAGTTGGACCACTAGAGGGACAAGGGTTCGGTAATTTCCGTGACACTCAACTCTCTCTCATTGCTCAACCTTCTCTCGCTGCTCGCCCCTCAGAACATCGGGTTCCAGACACAAAGAAGAACAACATCCTTGCCTGCCCAGTGTCATCTAGGTTTCGGATTGAATCATCTTTTCAGATGATTGGTTTCAGATTGAATGATTGGTTTTGTCTGGATGATGGTTTTGGATGATTAGTTTCGGTTTGAATGATTGGTTTCGTTTGAATGATGGTTTCAGATTAAATGGTTTTGAATTCATTTTCGAATGATTTTCATTTTTTTGGTTAATGAATTCATTTTTGGCTTATTTTCGTTTTCTAGTTAACAAATTTGTTTGTTGTTTTTTTTTTTATGATTGTTGTTTTTGTATGATTTTTCTGATTTTTTTTCTCAGGCTTTCTACTCACGAACAATGGTGGCGACGATTGGTTTAAAGGCGAGGAAGGAGGAGGAGGAAGAGGCAGAGGAAGCGAATGGGGAGGGGATGGGAAGGGACATGATAGTTAGATGCATAAGTTGAGGGCACAAAGTTTTTAATGAGGAAGGTTAGGAGGGTAAATTATCTCATTTTTGTGGTAACAGCAACTAACGATGTTAACTTGATAGAGAGATAATTGTATGTATTTAAAACAATAAAAAAAACTGTAGGTTTTACCAAATCTTAGATGGGTTTTTCTAATTTTCTCAATGAAAAATAAAATAGATTAAAATTACTAGAATATATTAAATTAGGTTTTAAAAAATGGGCAATGTAAAAAAGTAGCGGAAACTATATGTTTCAAACCTTGGAAGTGTAACTACAATATCAGCCAATCGTCAAGAGTTAACTGTAGTTAACCCTATTGTTTTGCCTCAAAATATATAAATATGATATCCACACGTTAATCAGATGATGCCGCAAATAGATTTTAAAAGAGAGCTTTTCCTTCAGTGGGGCCAGATGCAACTCTGTCCACGCTTGTCGAGACTCAATGTAATTGTTGGATACCAGAGAATTTGTATCAACGAAAAAAAGCTATTGCAGCCAATCATCCCATTCAACTTTTAATTATTTATTTTTATATAAAGTGATTATGTACCCATTATCATGCACTTTAAGAATTTTAGTCGTGTATATTTAAAACCATAGACCGTTAATGCTAAAAGCATATCCATTTATAAAAAAAATATATATTTTTCTTACATCTAACGAAAATCAATGAAACTTGTTTAAAATAGAACCGGTGGTTTTAAAACTGAAAATGACTGCTATCGATATGCGTGTGGGCTTTGTTTTGCCCCGTGTGGTGTGGTGCATCCAAAAGGTCTTTCTTTAATTGAAAGGATGGATTGACCAGCTGACCGGACCCTTTACAAAGTTTCATATAAATCTTTCCTACGAAGCATATGGTATCTCAAAAAGATCACTTGTGTTATATACCTACCAAAAAATGTATTGTGAAAACGATTTTTACCGACGTAAATGTCAGTTAATTATTGTAAGTATCAATCTAAATTAACTCTTTGTAGATAACCTAAGTTTCAATCATTATCCGGTACAATGTCTTTATAAAATTATTGTCAGAAACTTTCTATCGTTTTATTATTATTTCAGTAAGAGAAAAAATATATATTATACCATGTTACATGTTCTTTGTACTAATTACTATTCATAATAATTAATTTATGACTTTTTATCTTTCATATTTTAGTGTACAAATGAAAAAAATTTATAGAAATGATAAATGGAAACTTATAGTTTCTAAATATACTTTTTTAAAACTTTCTAGCAAATATAATATAATTAATAAATTCAATTCAAATTTAAATTAAAAAAGTAAAATCAAGCAAAGAACATGAAACAACCACAAATTGAGCCTCTTGACTCCAAATCAGTGAACCAAGCTTGATCGCAACATGCCAAATGACCAATAAATAATTACTCCCTCCTTATAAAAAAGGGTGAGAAATATTCGTTTTTTTGTTGTTTCGAAAAAGAAGAAGCACTTCCTTTTTTAAGAATTTTTTAATATTCAATTTAAATTTTCATTACACAAAAACCTAATTTTTTTTAATTTTCATTAAAACTCTTACTACACAAATCATAAAAATGGTCTTTTATTTTTTAAGCACCATTTAAATTTTCATTACGCATAACCAAAAATAATTTTTTTTTAATTTTAGTTTTAGAGACAAAATTAAAAAAAAAAATATCATAAACTACACAAACATTAATTTCTATAACTCAAAAAATACATTACCTTTTATGGGATGGAAAATATATAATGACAAGAAAAAATGTCATGCCTCGTGGACAAATTTGGACTCCCAATTGCAGAGTCTACATGTCGCGATCAATTGTGTTTTGCGCTCATACGTACATTAAGGTACGTATATGTTTTGGAAGCGGCAAAAAATCCAATACTATGTCAAAAGATAATGAAGCTAATATCAAAATATTTTAAAAACGTTTTCATAATCTAAATCACTATTTGATATCGGACACTGAGTCCGTCCCCTTTCGTACCCCGTACGGCGATAGTTGAGCTATTTCGGAAATAGTTTTCCACTAAACATGTGAATCGCCATCCTGGTCCATGAGTTGTAAATCGGCATGAGAAAGCCATGATTGGGACAGCTACAAGGCAAAAGCTGGTGCAGGGCATTTAAGTAATTTCACCACAATAAGCTGGTCACTGGAGATGACTTAAACGTAAACCAAACTGGCCCAGTCGCATTTAATTGCAGAAAATTTGTTTTTATTCATTTTTATCTAACACAAAATTATATAAAATTACATCATGTACTAAGGTGATGTACATAAAGTTTTTATACGGATTAGAAGTTGTAATAATGTGTTCTTAAAAAATAAAAAAAAACTAAAATATATGAAGAAACTAAATATGAATTCAATTTATTTGCACCCACAATTAAAGCTATGGTTATGATTGTAGCGCATAGTAAAAAAATACTACCTCTTGTTTCAAGTTTTTTGCATCATTTTAATCTTTTTATTTAAGTTTGATTTAAATTTATTTATATTAATATTTTTTTAATTTTTTTTAAAAAATAATATTTAAAAACTATAAGTCTTAAAGCCTATAAATATAATTTCTTTTAAAAAAAATTAACAAATATTAGCACCAGTAAATTTAAGTCAAATTTAAGTTAGAAAAACTGAAAGGATACAAAGAACGGGTAATGTTAACAATCTCGGAATCGAGTTATGATATTCTCACCATTCATCACAATAGCAAACACAGGAGTTAGATGACATGCGCCTCATCTGTTCTCCACAGGTCTGCCTCCAATAAAAAGAAATACTCCCTTCACTTTGTAGAAAATTATATATTTTTCTGAGTATGAAAATTAAAGTGTATATAGTTTACAATACTTTTTTCAATTTTGTTCCTAAAACTAAAAAAATAACTTTTTAGGTTTATATAATAAAATTTTTAATGATAATTAAAAAATATTTCTTTTAAATTTTATGTAATAAAAATTTAAATGAAGATTAAAAAAATTCCTTATTTAATTTTTGTACAATGAAAATTTAAATGAAACTAATATTATAAATTAAATGTTAAAAATTTTCTTAAAAAATATTTTTAACATTTTTAGAACAGTTAAAAAAGAAATAGGTCTCATATTTTGTACAGGGAGGACTAATATTAGGGGAAACAATTTGATTACCTGAAGTATGGTAGGACTAACCGACTAACAGTTGGGCAGATCATACGAGATTCAATGGCAGATGTCATTGCTTTTTTTCTTTTTCTTTTTAATTTTTTTTTAATTTTTTGGATAAATAGGATGCCTTCAAAACTGGGGGAAAAAAAAAGCTACATTCAGAGAGGTCCAGTAAGGGTCACTGCTCAGTAGGCGCAGTTGGCCCAGGGGTCAATACTCAGTACGGGCATTTCGCGTGATTACAGGCGATTCTAAAAGCCAATTTATTTTAATTTGAATCAATTTCATATAAAATAATTTATTTTTTTATATTTTTATTTAAAATCTAATATTATTAAGTATAATAATGTAGTTAAAATATAATTTTTATAATTTTTTTGAATTTTTTTAATAACTAAAAATAGAAAATTTATAAAATTTTAATAAATCATGAAAATTTATTTTCAAACTTATTTTCACATCTAAATAATATTGGCTTTTATATGAAATTAGTTTTGAGCAAAAAATGTGTAAAAATAAAAATAAATCATTTTGAATTATGAGAATTACAATTTGCTCTCTAATGTTTATCCTAGATATCACAGTGCCTATCTTATTTAAAAAACATCTTAAAAGCCCCTGTGGTTCTTGGGGTTAGTTTTTGTTTGAGTTTTCTCCTAAATATATAAATTATTTCATTACTTGTTTTTTTCAAATATTATAATATAATATATTTTTATATATATAGTTCCTTTGAATTTACCACCTCCCAATTATTAGTTTTTCTTATGATTATGTTTTTGTTTATTTTTCATTGTCTGTAACTTTTTTATCTTTATATTTTTAATTTTTAAAGTATCTCTAATAAAGGATATCATTTTTATTTTAAAAATTGATTGTATTTATTAATTTATATAATTGTATTTAGAAGCTTTACAAGAGCCCTCCTCATTTTTTTTTTCAAAAATTATTATAATAACTATTATATCTAAAAATAAAGAAATAATAAGACTAATATTTACAATAATATAAAATTTTCAAAATAACTTTATTTCAATTAATACATAATTAGTCTTTGTTATGTAATTTTAGCCTTATGTATTTATTCATTAATTAATTTTTTCTAAGAAGGTCTTGTTCAACAGAAATATTTATTGATTATTTAATAATTTCTTGGATATTCAAAAAAATTTCAATCATAATTCTTTGACTTCATCTTTGATGTTGAGTAAAGTTAAGATAGCTAAGAAATTACTATTTTCTGGTTACAATTCACCAATACTTTAAATTTATATTCTTTTGGAAAGTCTCTTTTTATCATTATTCCCACTCAAGAGATGATACCATGCAATGAATGTCACTACTCTTTGTTGTATTCCATTTCTTAGTCATCACCATTACTCCAAGGTATAGTATTTTTTATAGTTAAGGAAATCAAGGAATATTTTCTAAATAAGAGCTTTTTAAAAAATAATTAATCAATCAATGAATATGTAAAACTAAAATTATATTAAAATGACCAAATGTTCCATTAATTTGAACAAAGTAAAATTTAAAGTTTCTATATGATTAAAAAATGAGCCTTATAATTTCATTTATTTTTGCTTTTGTAGTTACTACTATTACAAATTTTGAAAAAAAAAAAAAGTGAAGGTGATAAACAGTAACTTCCATAAAAAAATAACAACTAATTTTGAAAACAAAAATGACATTATTAATTAGAGGCGATTAAAAAATTGAAAATATAAAAAGAATGTACATACAAACAATGAAAAGTAAATAAAAACTGAATTATAGTAAAAAAAAATAATAGAGTAAGTGAAAAAGGAACAATACATATAAATTTATTATGTCATTCAGGGGAAAAAAAACAAGTAATGAAGCAATTTATATGTCAAAGAGAAAACTTAAAAGAGAATTAAAAGTTGTGGTCTCAAAATATAATTAATCCCTTAATTTTAAATTCTAAAAGAGACAATAGAGGGATAAGTGTAGATTTCTTAAAATCTTAAGGGACTTTTAAGATGTTTATGAAACAAGAGGGATAAAGTGTAATTTACGATAAATGTCAGGGGCAAAATGTAATTCACCTTTTGTGGATTAAACTAAAATAAATTGTCTCTAAGTTGACTTAAATTAAAATAAATTGACTCGAAAAAAAGAAGAATAACTGATCTTTTGTACTCACCTAAGTGCTTGCGTATTTTTTATCATTCAAAAAACTATTTGTCTCTTGGTAATACAACTAATCTAACCTTTAGATTTTGATATTCTAATACACAAAAAATTTAACTTAATTCATTTTATTAATTTTATAAATTATCCCGTAAAATTGAACTATAGACATTTATATTTTAAAATGTATTTGTAAGTTAAAAAAGTTAGAGAGTCTCAATTAATCTAAAAATTGACAAGTATGATATATATGTGAGTAGCCCTTTAGATCCCACGATTCTTTTAATATAACTTTAATTTTATATAAAGTTATTTAAATAATAATTATATAGAAGTTTTTATATTAGATGAAAAAGGTTATGTCAGCATAGAATTGTTAGAGAAAAAGTTAATTTTAACCCTTAAAAACTTTCCTTTTGTCAAAGAAACTTTATAACTTGAAATCTAACGATTTGATCACCCCCTTTGCCCCCTTAGCATTCACCTCCCTTATTGCCCCTTCCTTGCCTCTTCCACATCCTTAGACCAATTTAACCAAAATTGGCTAGCCGGATTCTGGGCTCAACGTGATGGACTAACCAAAATTTGTTTTTATTCATTTTTATCTAACAAAAAATTATATAGAATTACATCATGGACTAAGGTGATGTACATAAAGTTTTTATACGGATTAGAAGTTGTAATAATGTGTTCTTAAAAAATAAAAAAAACTAAAATATATGAAGAAAATACATATGAATTCAATTTATTTGCAGCGACAATTAAGCTATTGTTATGATTGTAGCGCATAGGAAAAAAAACAACCTCTTGTCCCAAGTTTTTTGCATCATTTTAATTTTTTTTACTTAAATTTGACTTAAATTTATTTATATTAATATTTTATAAAGTTTTTTAAAAAATAATATTTAAAAACTATTAGTCTTATAGCCTATAATATAATTTTTTTTAAAAAAATTAACAAATATCAGTACAAATAAATTTAAGTTAAATTTAAGTTAGAAAAACTGAAAGGGAACAAAGAACGGGTAATGTTAACAATCTCGGAATCGAGTTATGATATTCTCAGCATTTATCACAATAGCAAACACAGGAAATATTGTTGGATGACATGAGCCTCATGTGTTCTCCACAGGTCTACCTGCAATAAAAAGAAATACTCTCTTCATTATGTAAAAAATGATATATTTCTCTGAGTATGAAGATTAAAATATATATAGTTTACAACATTTTTTTCAATTTTGTTCATAAAATTAAAAAAATAATTTTTTAGGTTTATATAATAAGATTTTTAATGATAATTAAAAATTGTTTCTTTTTGAATTTTATGTAATAAAAATTTAAATGAAGATTAAAAAAATTATTTAATTTTTATGCAATGAGAATTTAAATGAAAATAATATTATAAATTAAATGTTAAAATTTTTCTCACAAAATATTTTAATATTTTTAGAACAGCTAAAAAAGAAGTAGGTCTCATATTTTGTACAGAGAGGCCTAATATTAGGGGAAACACTTTGATTACCTGAAGTGTGGTAGGACTAGCAGTTGGGCAGCTCATACAAGATTCAATGGCAGAAGTCATTGCTCTTTTTCTTTTTCTTTTTCTTTTTTATTTATTTTTTTATTTTTTGGATAAATAGAATGCATTCAGAGAGCTCCAGTAAGGGTCAGTACTCAGTAGGGGCATTTCGCGTGATTACAGGCGATTCTAAAAGCCAATTTATTCTAATTTGAAACAATTTAATTTAAAATAATTTATTTTTTATATTTTTTTATTTAAAACTAATTTTATTTAAAATTTAATATTGTTAAGTATAATGATAAAGTAAAAATATAATTTTTATAATCTTATTAAATTTTCTTAAATTTTTTTTAATAACTAAAAATAGAAAAATTATAAAAATTTATTTTCAAACCAATTTTCACATCTACATAATACTGGTTTTTATATGAAATTGATTTTGAGCCAAAAAGATGTAAAAATAAAAATAAGTCATTTTATATTATAAAAATTACAAGTTGCCCCTAGAGATTTATCCTAGATCACACTATGCCCATCTTATTTAAAAAACATCTTAAAAACCCCCTGAGGTTCTTGGGGCTAGTTTTTGTTTGATTTTTCTCCTTAATATATAAATTATTTCACTACTTGTCTTTTTTCAAATAGTATAATATAATACATTTTTTATATATATAGTTCCTTTGAATTTACGATCTCCCAATTATTTTTTTCTTATGATTATATTTTTGTTCTTTTTTCATTGTCTGTAACTTTTTTATCTTTATATTTTTAATTTTTAAAGTATCTCTAATAAAGGATATCATTTTTATTTTAAAAATTGATTGTATTTATTAATTTATATAATTTTATTTAGAAGCTTTACAAGAGCCTTCCTCATTTTTTTCCAAAATTATTATAATAACTATTAGATCTAAAAATAAAGAAATAATAAGACTGATATTTATAATGATATAAAATTTTCAAAATCACTTTCATTTCAATTAATACATAATTAGTCTTTTTCTTGTAATTTTAGCCTTATGTATTTATCCATTAATTAATTTTTTTGTATGGTATTTTTCAACAAAATATTTATTAATTATTTATCAATTTCTTAGATATTCAAAATATTCCCGTCATAATTATTTGACTTCATCTTTGATGTTGAGTGAAGCTAAGATAGCTAAGAAATTACTATTTTTGGGTTACAATTCACCAATTCTTTAAATTTATATTCTTTTGGAAAGTTCTTTTTTTCATTATTCTCACTCAAGAGATGATACTATTCAATGAACATCACTATTCTTTGTTTTATTCCATTTCTTAGCCATCACCATTACTCCAAGGTATAGTATCTTTTTTAGTTAAGGAAATCAAGAAATATTTTCTAAATAAGAGCTTCTTAAAAAATAATTAATCAATCAATGAATATGTAAAACTAAAATTATATTAAAATGACCAAATGTTCCATTAATTTGAACAAAGTAAATTTTAAAGTTTCTATATGATTAAAAAATGAGCCTTATAATTTCTTTTATTTTGGCTTTTGTAGTTACTACTATTACAAAGTTTGAAAAAAGTGAAGGTGATAAACAGTAATAACTAATTTTGAAAAATAAAATGACATTATTAATTAGAGGTGATTAAAAAATTAAAAATATAAAAGAATGTACATACAAACAATGAAAAGTAAATAAAAACTGAATTATAGTAAAAAATAATAGAGTAAGCAAAAAAAGGAACAATACATATAAATATATTATGTAAAAAAACAAGTGACAAAGCAATTTATATGTCAAAGAGAAAACTAAAAAGAGAATTAAAAGTCATTGTCTCAAAATATAATTAATCCGTTGATTTTAAATTCTAAAAAAGACAACAGATGGATAAGTGTAAATTTCTTAAAATCTTAGGAGACTTTTGATATGTTTCTGAAATAGGAAGGATAAAGTGTAATTTATGATAAATTTCAGAGGGCAAAATGTAATTCACCTTTTTGGATTAAGCTAAAATGAATTATCTCTAAGTTGACTTAAATTAAAATAAATTGACTTGAAAAGAAAAGGAGTAACTAACCCTTTGCACTCATCTAAGTGCTTACGTATTCTTTATCATTCAAAAAATTATTTGTCTCTTGGTAATACAATTAATCTAGCCTTTAGATTTTGATATTCTAATACACAAAAAAATTAACTTAATTCAGTTTATTAATTTTTATAAATTATCTCGTAAAATTGAACTATAGACATTTATATTATAAAAATGTATTTGTAAGTTAAAGAAGTTAGAGATTCTCAATTAATCTAAAAATTGACAAGTATGATATACGTGAGTAGCACTTTAGATCCAACGATTCTTTTAATATAACTTTAATTTTATATAAAATTATTTAAATAATAATTATATACAAGTTTTTATAGAATTTTTTATATTAGATGAAAATGTTCCGTCAGCATAGAATTGTAGAAGAAAATATTAGTTTTAACCCTTAAAAATTTTTTCTTTGTCAAAGAAACTTTATAACTTGAAATTTAACGATCTGATCCTCAGCATTCACCTCCCTTACTGCCCCTTCCTTCCCTCTTCCACCTCCTTAGACCATTTTAACCAAAACTGGCTAGTCGGTTTCTGGGCTTAACATGGTGGCACCGTCACACAGGTAAGTTTGCCAACAATGGCACTGCCACATTCATAAAAAGGTTTCAAAATTTTAATCGATTTTCATGGTTTAGTAAATTTTCTCATCCTCTTTAACTGTCTCTTCTGACATTTCTTTTAAAATTCAACTAGTTTTTGAAAATTTCAAATTTTCAAGAATCGGGCTTGAAATTTTGAGATTTTAAAATTTTGGAAATTTTTTTTCTTCCACGTGGAAGTGTTGTCACCAAAAAGCTTATTTGTGCAACAGCGTCATCATGTCAAACCCAGAAACTAGTTAGTCAATTTTGGTCAAATTAATCTAAGGAGGCAGAAGATGGAGAGGCGGGGCAATGAGAGAGGTGAACGGTAAGGAGGTGAAATGGGTGGTTGGTTCGTTAGCTTTCAAACTTTTAAGTTTCTTCGATAAAAGAAAAATTTTCAGGAGTTAAAATTAATGTTTTTCCCCGTAATCTTATACTGATATAACCATCTGCCATCAAATATAACCATTTCAGTAAAAAAAAAAAAAAAGGTCAAAATAGGACATCTTAATGGAATAAGGCATGCGCTACAAATAAATTGAAGACTAGGATTATAACAAAAATAATAATTAAAAATTAGGGCTCATGCATGTAATTAAGTCGGGAATAGGAAGCCGTCAATTTTCGAGTCCAGGACTCCAGAAAGGACCAGAAGAATAGAAACGTGGTGCGTCAGCTGTGGCAGAGAAAATCCAATGGCGGTGCATAGAGGGCACGTTGAATTGAATGAAGCTGGACCAATTTTACAATACACAAAAAGTCAAAAATATAAAAAAAATTAAAATATTCGACCGTACCAGATATCCCTCAGTATTGTCCTCTATCATGCAAGCGTTTCCAAGCTGACCTACACATATCATATGTGGTGTGAATTGCTGATCTTGAGATTTTATTTACAAGTAGGGAGCCCACTTCTATACTGCAATTGTACATAAAATGTGGTGTGGATTGCTTGAACTCGAACTCCTGGAATGTGGGCTTGAGTTCAATTTAATAAAATTTTGGCCTCAGCTCAATAATTCCATAAATTTGATAACATTAGGAGCAAATTATAATTTTTAAAACTTTCAAGCTCAAAAACAATTACAACATATATTTAGGAGCAAAAATGATTGAAGTTAACCCTTTTTTCTTATAAATGTTAAAGAATAGTTAGCTTTGATCAAACTGGAGCTCGAAAATTCTGAAATCGAAACTTGACTTGGTATAATCTCGAATAATGTTTTACGCTTAAGCTTCGATTGAAAATCATTCTGGAAGAAAGCCAATATTCAAGAATTCGTATACCACTAGGTACTTCTCGTGCCTCTAACATTCGATTGTTTTTATTTTTTTTATAGGCGTTTTGCCAAATAAATATACCATGTATGTTCAAAATATGTTTAATCATAGAAAACGGACACAATTTAAGACACAATAATTTAAAACTGACAAATTCAGTATAAGATATAGGAAGTATAGCATTTTGTAGCTTTAGCACTACCTTTTCACTTATATGCGAGCTCATGTGATTGTTAAATAAGTATCAAACTGAAAAATTTTAAATCAATTACTGAAAAAAAAAAGTGGTGAGAGTCGTGAGACTCACCATAATATAAATAAACAAAAAAACACTTCCTCTAGATCACTCAGAATTTAACACCCAATTCATTTTAACTTTCATCAATTGATTCGAAAATGACTTATTTTTATTTTTACATCTTTTTTACTTGAAACTAATTTTAATTAAAATTTAATATTATATAGTTGGAATAATCAATTGAAAATATAATTTTTATAATCTCACTAAATTTTTATGAAATTTTTGAGTTTCAAGCCTTAAAAAAGAAAAATTCATACAAATTTAACAATATCTTAAAAATTTACTTTCAAATTGATTATTATATTTACATAACATTAGCTTTCAAATGAAATTAGTTTCAGGTAAAAAAGATGTAAAAATAAAAAAAAATTAGTTGACTTTAGACAAAACAAATTGGTCCTAATTCTCCCAACCTAACAACTAAATTGTTTATGGATGGAGAAGTTTTATCTTATTAAATCATGTGGGATATTTAAAAAGCGATTAACTCAAATACAAGGCAATTTTTCATTCTACCATAAAGTAGAGAAGCATTTTTTTATATTCATAGCCATTAGAAGAGTAAGGGTACCTAATCTAAGTATACAATAAATGACAAAAAAAACTTTCTATACAAATTAATTAAGATTTAAAATCTGACCAATAATATGATATTGTAGTTTGTGATCACATCCATATATAATTAAATTGATGGGAGTGAATGAACATGGGAATGCCACAAGACAAACGAGTCATGTCAAGGTTTCCTAGCCGTACACGTTGCTGTACGTTAATCCGTACCCAGTACCCACGGCAGAGTTAAAGGGCAAGATGGAAAAGAAAATGGTCCCACGTGGGGCACCGGCTTAATCAAAGGATAATAAAGCAACACCCTTGAGATTTATGGATTATTTTTATTTATTTTTTTATCTGAAATTAATTTTATTTAAAAATTAATATTATATAGGTGTAATAATATATTTAAAATATAATTTTCATAATCTTATTATTTTTTCTCAGAAATCTTATTAATTTTACATTTTTTTATAATCTTATTACTATCTTCATTTCATAAAACTTGTTCTTTTTATTATTTACAGTAATTAATTTATGATTTTTTAAAAAAATTTTATATGAAGATAGTATCTTAAAGACTATAGTTTATAAATATATTTTTAAAAAAATTTTTAAAATAAAAATTAATATAAATATATTTAAGTCAAACTTTAGTAAAAAAAAGTAAATAGGTGAATCTTTGTGAAACAGAGATAATAAATTTTTATAAATTTTTATTTTTTAATAAATAAAAAAAATAAAAATTTAATAATATCATGAAAATTTATTTTCAAATGAATTATTACATTTATATAATATTGACATTTAAACCAAATTGGTTTCGGATAAAAAAATGTATAAATAAAAATAAGTCATTTTGGGTTAAGTTGACTTAAGTTAAAATGAATTGCCTATCATTTTGATTTAAAATTATTTCATATATTTAAATAAATAAAAAATTACTAATTTAAAATATTTACTAATTGCAAGATTATTATTAGATAATTTAAATGTATCAGTGGACAATTTAAATTTATTGGAATATGTCTTACGAATTTGAAATAAAATGAGAGAGACAGTAAGTTGTTATAACTAAGTCTTAAAGAAATTGTATGCAATTTTCAGTAGCATATGTTTTGTTTTTGTTTTTTTGGTGATGATTTCAGTATTGTGTGAAATTATAAAATCATACATTTTTAACAAATGGGATAAACTATAGGTTTCTATATTGGTTAAATTAGAACACGATTCTTATTAATAGGCAACTGATTCTACTGAACAGGCAATTCCTAGTGGTAATTCGAACAAATGTTACTTACATCAAGTAAGATATGTTCATTCTAACAAGGGAAAAACTCTTGCCTTGATGGTGAAATGGTTGTTCTTCCGAGTAATAAAGGTGACCCCTGTTGGTTACACTATAGAATTATCCTAGCTAAACAAAATAGTTAGAGGATAGCTACATGAATATCATGCAATTGTTGGTAATCAATTTGACCAATTCATGAATGAAAAAAAAAAAAATCATAATTGATTACTTGTTGTCTTTAGATGAATTAGAGGTGAAAAACATCAAGTAAGGCAACATGTTACATTGAAAATGCAATTCTTGTAGACATCTGCGTAAATGCTTACTTTGTCCAATTTTTTGTCGCCCCTTTATGAAATCTATTAGTTACATTAGAGAATGTGATTGCTACTTCTAAGTACTTACACTAGCCGCAATAGAACTGAACACCCTATTCATATGTGATTTATAGTTTTGTACAGATGTTTATATCAACCTTTCATATGTGTCACTTGAAAAAAAGGTAATGATAATATTGGATTGTGGTTCCTAGTAGTAGGTTGTCAGGTACATTGAACATGCAATCCATAACACTTGAACATATGTCTACTTTGGCTACATTATTTTTTTACCTTTTGAAAAGGGCAATGATGACATTAAGTACAATTGCTTATTGCAGGAGAGTTAGGACATGCAAATTCTTACTAGTAGTGACATTTGTGTAAATATTTATTTATACTTTTTTATGCTTTTGAGAAAGATATTGGTCACCTTAAAATGTTATTTGTGGTGGTAGTAATACATGCCAAGTAGCTGTAGTATTCCATAACCTAGATTTAGTAAGTGTTCCAAATTTTTTTCACTATTCACTTTTCATCAATTAATCTATAATTTTTTATTTTTAATATTTTAGCATATAAATGAAAAAAAAATTATATATGAATGATAAATCAAGACTAATAGTTTATATATATATATGTATTATTTTTTCTAACAAACAATAATATATATAAATTTAAGTCAAACTAAATAAAAGAAGGTCAAATGGAACAAAAAAAGTAGGACAAAGAGAGTATTATTTTCCAACGGTTTGACTGATAGTAATTTCTAACACACAAAGCTATTGGAAACTTGAAGAGGCATTTTCCAATTGTCAAGCCATTGAAAAATTATTTTACCATGTTTACTTTTTCCCTATATTAACATTAATCAATATAAATAAAATTAATTATCATTTAAAATTAATTAGTATTTAAAGGGATAGATTTGAAAAAAAAAATAGTTTCCAAGGGTTAGGCCATCAAAAACTGTAATCAGACCCCCCACCAGGAGCTCCAAATTGGCAATGTCTTTCGTTCTTCTCTCTTTTACTCCCAACTTCCTCCACGCACGCACACATTTAACTGCCAAATCAACTTCTATTCCTCCTACATTCACCAATCTAAGACTCAAGGATACAGATCTAGTGTAGGTTTTTCAAAAAACAATGGTAGTTTCCTAGGTTTTTCAAATATTGCAAGCTTTTTTTTACTTTTATTTTTTTTTAGTTGTGTGAGTTTGGAAGTTGAATATATTGGTTTTATAGCTTATTTTCATAGTTTGAGGATAGCCAGTGATATCCCTTGCTTAATTTCGGATTTGGAGGTATCTTGTTCAAGATTTTCCATTTTTTTTAATATTAAATTGTATATGTGTGTGTGTGTGGTGAAATTATACTTAAATTTAGTTAGTGTCACTATTAATATTAGTGGATGTTGTCATTGTTGTTGTTGATTGTGGTTGTTATTTCACCATGGATACAAATTTGCCTTTTAATTTTTTAAATTTCAGGAATTAATAACATTAATGTGTATTTTATTTCTTTTTTTTATTTGTTGTAATAAGGTAGAAAAGTTTCAATAATATTAAATTATATGAGTACATTAGGTTGATTTACTAGTTTAGAATAATATTTAATTATTGGAAAAAGAATTTCAATTGTTATGTCCATAGGAATTATAGTTGGTGATTAAGTACAAATAATATTGATAGTACCTCTGGTGCCATCGTGACTTGTGCCACCTCGGCCAGGGCCCCAGGTCCCAGGGTGACAAACTTTCGGAAAAGACACTCTAAACTGCTCAAGACTCATCACCACAAGTTCCCGGGTCTAGCACCTCAGACACCCCCTCAAGATACCTTAGAGTTTACCCTACTCCATATTGGTAGCTGGAGAAAGATTGCCAAATGTCCCATCCCCACATGCTACTTCGGCACATACGATGTGATGGGAGACATGTAGTTAGCCTACCAATAGTTATGATCTTCCTGAAAGCCACTGTATTTAAAAGGCTTATTCAACCTCAAGGTACGGTATTCCTAACCCCTTCTATGAATATACAGTAACTAAGAACTGATTTGAGCATTGAAGAATCCTCTCTTTCCTTGGAAAGCATCCCAGGGATCCTTCCCCCATTCTTCTTTATGTATCTTTTGTAGGTCCACCATATGTGTGAAGTTCTTATTATGAACCACTTTCGTTCAAAGCATTCCCCTTTACAAAAAGGCACTGAGATGGAACACCCACCAAATATCCTATTTCTTTTCATGAATTAGAAATACTAATTTTCATTCTTCATATTCATTAGTTGTCTTATATTCTAAAAATGATGTACTTTAATTCATTGCTAGCATTTTGATGTATTTACCCAATTATGTACATTTATTTTAGTATCATTAAATACTTGTATATAGTTTTTTGGGATTACGTGTTTAGTTATTTAATAGAGGCCAATAGTTTTCCCAATAAGGTGTTGTTTAAGATACAATAAATGGAATCATATATGTAGTAATCACTTTTTGCCCAAACAAAACTAGATATAAGGTCGAATGAGAGACAGGGGTTAATGATTTTATAGCCCTTGCTTATGGTCATCCTGAGCACATGAAAGGTCAAAACATTTGACATCCATGTAAAAGGTGAAAAAAATTGTAGTTTAAGGATTATGATGTGGTTAGATTCCACATTTACAAGTATGGCTTCATGCTTCATTACTTAAATTAGACAACTCATAGTGAGCCATTGAATGGTCATTTACTTATGTCCCCTCAAATATCTACTTGGTATGAGCATTATTATGCTAGTTTGACAACCAACCTTTATGAAAGAATGGTATGGGAAGGCAGTTGGACCAAGTATGCACCAGAGTACCAATCACATAGATGAGTAGCAAAAGTGCTCAATGGTTTTATGCATTATTGGGTGATGCTTGTACACTTCTTTGGAATGGATATGACATGCATTCAAAATTCTTTACTATAGTTCAATTATTGAACCTTATGGTAGAGCTCTATATGACTAGGGGGTCATATGATGCCATTACAAAATTGTTAAAATAAACACATCCTTTTGACATTAAGATGTTGTCCAATTGGTATGAAAATTAAGAACTTGGTTTCATAATAAGGTTTGTCTTAAGTTAAGATTGACATATGCGCATAAGTGACTGCTTATTGCTTTGGAAAGTGGATGAATATGGCAGAAGTTCCAAATTTTGTGGAAAACCTCGATATAAGCTTTGAAATTCAAAGGAAACCAATGTTTCACCACTAACACGTCAGCTCCAGTGCCTATACGCATCAATTACAATGGCTAAACACATGTTGTGGCATAAAGATTAATGATCAGATCCAAGTGTCATAGGGCATCCATTAGATGGATATGCTCAGAAACATTTTGATACAACCTACCCACGGTTCATATTCAAACCACAAAGATGTTTGGCTTATGTACTGATGGATTTACGCAATTTGGAGTCTCTGGGAAATAATACTCATGCCACCTTTCATCATAACACCATATAATTTCCCTCCATGAATGTGCATGAAAAAGTCATACAAGTTCTTAAGTAGGATGATTCTAAGACCACATAATCCAAGGAAAAGTATTAATGTTTATTTACAGTCTTCGATTGAATACTTGAAGTAGCTATGGGTAAAGGTGTTGAAACTTGAGATGTTTTATTGAGGTAAAATTTTTAGTTACGAGCTATAATCATGTGGAAGATAAATGATTTCCCTGCATATAAATATGATGAGTTCACATTATCTATCTTTTTACTTATAACATGTGTTTTTTATTGTTTATAATTGCTAGTACTTAGTATTATGTGAGCTATTTTTTGTAGGCAATGGAGGATTAAGCTAGTGGAGGTCATAAAGTGCTTAATTGTAGTTGTGAATGTATAGAAACATAATAAAAAGGTGAACCTAGAGGAGGGAAATGAAGTACAAAAAATCAAAGAAATGACAGATAGCACCTCACCTCGCCACCAATGTAGGTTATGCTTGGCATAGCAAGTAGGGACATAATAACCCTAGAAATTAAGGAAAAAAAAATTACCAAATTACCCTAAATAAAAAATATATATATAAAAATAAATAAATTAGTTAACATTTTTTCCTCAGGGGTATTTTTATAATTTTACCTATTAATTAAAAAAAATCACTGTAAAACTAAGAAATTTGATCCTTAGATAATTCTTTTAGTGCTTACTAAGTCAAATTCTAAACCGAAAGCTCAAAGTAATTTTCTTTAGGCTAAGGGCATTTTTGTCATTTTCAACCGAGCATCAAATCAAAAATCTGATAGCATCATTAGATTCTTCTAAAAAAAATGAGTCAAACGAAAATTTTCTCACTCAATTTTGAATTCGTTTGCTTATGTTTCCAAAAATTTAGTCAACGCATGTGTAGGGTTTAAACCAGGTTCATATTTTTGTTGTATAGAATAATTTCCCAACTAACCCTAATTTATATTCTAGAAAGTTTCAGCCGCATATACCCCTAAAATATTGAAGTTTAAAGCTAATTCCTTAATTTACTCATATATATTCCAATTCAAATCACTTTTAACCTTATCTTGCTAATTATCCTATTATTATATTATTATTTCCTTCTTTTTCCTTACACCCCTATTTGACTTGGAGTCTAATTCTCCCAGCCGAATTTTTTAAGAAGGCTGCTCCTCTCCCATTCATGATTACAACCACCCACTAGCACAATTTTCTTCGCTTCAACCACAACAAAGGCCGCCAACCATTTAATCCTCATTGTACATGTTGTTGCCTTCGCTTATCCCTTTATCAAAGCAGCGTAAGTCCAGCTCTTCACACTTTGATTACTGGTTATTCTAGAATATTAGAACATTGATTTATGCTATAATCTTACGTAGGTTCATTAGGTTGAAGAGAAACCCCATCCAAACACTAAAATCGATCATACGCGTACCGACGATCCCAAATTCGTTTGTGTGAGTCTAAATCTTCTATATCACTTTTTTAATTTTTTTTCTAGCACCTAAATACGTTATTTTGTTCCATATTTCATTGCTAGGTTTTCCTTGTTCAAGATTCTAAGTTGTGCACTCATTTCCGATATGATCTAATCCCCACTTGCTCTTAAGCCCCAGTAAGCATCCATAGTTTTTTTTAAAAATTATTTTGGTTGCCAATTTCAAATTTTACAGCCCTAATAAGGCTATTTTCCCTTGTTGTCCATGTTATTACAAAGGGTTAAAAAATCCTTACTTGAAGGTTTTGTGCTTCTGTGGACTCTAGGAGCGCTAGAGATTCCGAAAACATATCGGTAACCGAAATAAAAAATTTTCCCTTCCAAGATCAGTTTTTATAGCTACTAAATAAGCATATAACTTAGTGTGTGGCCGCTGTAATTTTTAGGATCAATATAAAAAAGGCTCCCGACACTATCCCAAATAGGCACGAGACCACTGAAGACACCCCGAGACCCTTTTCGCTCACTAGGTAAAATTTCGGCCTAGATTCCAAGAACATGAACCTTCCAAGTAACATTTAGGAAAATTTCTAAATTTTAGTATATTTTCTAATTTTTTACCTTACTAACATTTTGTAGGACCGTCCTAGGAAATTGCCTTGTTTTGCCATATTATTTCATACTAGGTAAGGGGGAAAAGCGGATTAGTTCTCATGGGCCCTCTTAGGCCTAAAATAAGTATAAACCTAAATAATAAATTTTAAATAAAAAATTAGGCTACATAAAATATTTAAATGCGTGGGGAACATGGGTCTAGTAATTAATTAGTTTTTTTTTGAATTTTATTTTATTTTATTTTAGTTATCTTCCATTGAGATGTAATTTTGGTTGGTTGATTGCATGGTTGTAATGATGTGATACATGATATATGTTTGGCGCTAGCATCATACTAGGACCGTTTGTAACAAGAATTAAATTAGAAGTATGTTAGGACCGATTAAATAAACCCGTTAGTACCATGTTTAGGGCTGATAAGACAAACACCGTTAGTACCATGTTTAGGGCCGACAAGCTCGCTAGCAATGTGATAAAACTGAAAGTAACCATTAGTGACATGTTAGGGCCATAATAAATTATTATAAGCTGGTAGATAAATGATTAGGAGCGTAAATACTAAATGACAAACTTAGAAAGAATTCATGAGAAAAGAGATGAACATATATCATAAATACACTTAAAAAGATATCATTGATTGTCATGTTATCATGGAACACTGAGCTAAGATAACAAGAAAAAAAGAAATAGAATGCATTAGAATTATGGCATTATACTAAAAAGGGCTAAATAAAATGAGTTACATTCATGCATCAATTAGTTGTTGCATATGATTGATGTTTGTCATACACAAGATTACATTAAGTAAAAGATTTAAGGAGTAAGCTAAAACACAAGGCATGCAAGGTTGGTGATGAACGATATCTGTATGACCTAACAAGCCGTAAATTTAGACGAGAGGTTTGGAACGGACGATTTGAACCCGAGAGGCATATTAGGTTGGCAGCGGACCATCCCTTGTCATGACCCGATATTGACATGGAGTATGGAGATATGATTTGTGCGCTGCTAGATCATAGCTGGTGAGGGACCATGCTTATGGCTGGTATCATGAAAGACTCTATCTTGTCGTAGGTATCTCGAGAGGCTCTAGCTTGGTGGCATCTCTAGTGGCACTGCCTAAGAGTTATCCCGAGAGTGGGTGATGTATACACTCACCACCCTAAGTTCGTCCGACGGTATTTAAGTATTGGATTAAATAATTGATCAATAAAATATAATTTAATCGGAAAAAGGAATTATGCATATGCATAGTAGTTCAAGCATACTAGTAGGACTTTAATATTGTTGTTATGATGTTGTATGAAATTATACTTTAATTAAATTACTATAACTTAAAGTTTATTATTTACTGTTGTTTGTTGCAGGAATATTATGACCCACGTGATGGGCTTGATATTTCCCCCTTACTGAGCAAGTTGTGCTTACCCCTCATTCTAACATGTTTTCTTAGGTGAGAACTATGAGGAGACAGAGTACATTAAACCATATAATAAGGTTCAAGATGGGGAGCAGACTGAGTGAGGGTACTCTGTAGATCCTTGAAAGTAAAACTGGCTGGGATTGAATTTCAACTTTGTATTATTTGATTTCTAAAGACACATATAGTTTGTTTAAATTGACAGATTATTTGTATATTAGTTTTCCTGGGATTGTCACTTAATTACTGTGATTTCATTTAATACTTTTATTATTTGAAAAATAGATTAAAAGAAAATGTTTTACCTCATATTTCTTAAATTATTTTTAATTAAATGCTTTATAATCCTATGAATTTAAGATATCTTTTAAAATTAAGGTTTATAAAATTGGGGGCGTTACAAGGGAGGACACTAGAGTAGTAAAACATTATAGCATGCCACCACTGCAGACATGGTGACCAACAAGGTGGTTACGTTGGAGCATTTCAAGACAAGTTTTCACTACCTCAGGCATCGTGTATGCAATTCTGGCTCGATGAACCCTTAAAGCCACATTGAAGGAGCATTAAGCAATGCACGACTTATGCTGCCCCAACGTGGTACCCCCTGGAAGCTTGTTTCGAGACCTTACCCATTGCTTGATGTGTGCATGATAACCAACACGTTGGAGGAGCGATGCTGAGGAAAACATATTTAAGGTGACTGTGCTATCATTGTGCAAGCATAGCAAGTGCGATGACAGTAAGGACCGACTTTCTCTATATGCTTCTTAGGAGTTAAATGTCATTTTTCAGTAACTTGTTGGCCAAGTTATCAAAAACTTTTATAATTGGTACAAAGGGACTAATAGACAATTTATAAGTATTATTTTGTATAAATATGGGGGTAGAGGTTAGAGAGTTAGAACACCTGAATTTTGCTTTATATTTTTCTCGAACTTAAAGAGCTTTTTGGGGCAAAAGTCTAATCTTTTAGCCACAAGGAAAAGTTTTGTACCCAAACTTGTTGATATATTTATAGTAAAGTTTTCTTTTATTTTCCTTGTGTTTTGATGGAAAAGTTCATATCTTTCTTCATGTTATTCTCATTTTTGTTCATGTGTGAATAGATACCCAAGCCATAGAGGGTTTGGGTTGCTTGTTGAATGGATGGGTGATATTTTCTTCTGATCATGTCTATAATATACCTAGTACTCATTTTCATGCTTAATCTTTATGGATGTCGTGTTTTGGTACTTCAAGCACACATCACAGAAAATGTTCATAAAAAGACTTGAGAGAACTTGCATGAGTTTAACCATGGGAAATGGGTATAGATGACTTAATTAAGTTAAAGAACCTTAATGAGACATTTTGGTGGACGAAGTTGGCCTTTAAGGCCTTAACATTTGATGAAAGTCATGAAGATGTTATTGATCATGTGTTAGAAAGATGTCTTAGGCTTGAAGTAGTCTTAGATTAAATTAATAAGAACTATCATCCTTAGTTGTTATATACATGTTGCTTGTATTCCTTATTCATAAGACATATTCTCAACTCTAAGTGGTTGCTTTCACTAATTACCTTGTTTGTGTTTAAAGTAATTGTTAGTTGATAGTCAACTTAGCCTTAGTTTAGTTGCATCTAGTTGTTGCTTTGGTTTGCTTGTTGATTTCATTATCTTGTTGCTACTTTCTTGTCCATTATCTTAGTTTGATTCCAAGTAATTTATCATTTTAAAGCTTAGAAGTAATTAGTGAACCTTAGTTCTTGCACACACTAGTCCTCATGGGAATGATCTCTGCCTGATTACAATTAATCCATATGGTTGTGGGTTTGCGTTGATTTTTAACTTGTTAATTCTACACACAACAAAATTTTTTAGCACCGTTGATGAGGATTCTTTGTGTGCTTTATTTGGTTTATCATTGGATTGTCTGTTAGTTTGCTTTTAGTTGCTAGTCTCGGTACTTCTTTGTTATTGGTTTTGTTCTTTATTATAGGAGTTTTTTATTACATGGCAAGTTCTTATTCAAATCTTTCACCATTTGATTTTGAATTTGAGAAAGCTTAAGATAAATTTGTTCAAGAGGCAAGTTTATGGATGAAGTAGTAGCAAACACTCATTTACCTTCTGTTGACATGGATGATAATCAATAAGATGATGTTAGGGGAGGTAGAAGAGCAAGGCTACCTCCAAACATTGACAACAATGGTTATGATAAAGTGATGGACAATGGTTGTGGAGAGTGAGATCAAAATGGAGCTAAATAAAGAAGAAGGCCATTTTTTGGATTATTTTCGCCCTATATTGATTGAAGATCAAGACAACATGATTGGATAAACATTATCTAGAGGTTAGGCCTTTGTGATTCTAAGTCATGTTCTTCAATTGGTAGAAGTTCATCTTTTTAGTGGCTCATAAGATGAAGTCGCTAACCATCACACTAAGAGATTTTCGTGGTAAATTAACATCTTAATCCTTAAACTTTTAGATGATGACATTTTGTATATTAAACTTTAGAGTAATGACATTTCGGTCCTTAAACTTTGGGATAGTGACATTTTAGTCCTTAAAATTTTGGAGTATGGCATTTTGGTCATCGAATTTCTGTTTAATGACATTTCGATCCTTGCATTTATGGATAATGATATTTCCATTCCTGAACTTTTAGTCCTTTTACTAAATTAATGGCATTTTGGTCTTTATATTTTTTGGGTAATGACATTTTGGTCCTAATAGGTTAATAGCTTTTCAATCCACATATTTATAAATAATTACATTTTGATCATTGTACTTTTTTATTAAAGAAGTATCTTTTATTAAATTTCTATGTGATGGCATTTCAGTCTTGATATTTTCCATTATTGACAATTTGACGGTGTACACCTGAGTTTCAATTTGAGTCCTAAACTTTTATTTTACCAAATTAGTCCTAAAAATTCTCAATTTGCCAAATAAGTCCTAAAAATTTAGAACTGTGTACTCCATTAGCCCTAAAAGTTTCATGCTTAGCCAAATCAGTCCTAAAATTTTTGTTTCAGATGAAAAATGTTGAAGTGACACTTATTGCCCTTTTCTCTAGTAACTAAATTGACATTTTTTTATACTTTAGTCACTTACTTGAAAATTTTATCAAAGTTTAGAGGTCACTTTACATTTTTCAAAGAATGGAGACTAAATTGTAACTTCAAAAATTATGAAGGACCAAATTGTAATTTTTTTTTAAAAATAAGAGCTCAATTTTTGTTTTCTAAAATTTGTGAACAAAGCAATTTAAAGCTTAATGGAATGGACTAAGCTACTTACTTAAAATGTTAAAAGCTGATCTAATCCACCCTACTCTATTGTAAGTGGATTAATAAGAAGTCCATTTCAATTGAGTCAACTCAAAGTTCAAATAGAATAGGGTAGAATGCTCATCCTATAAAGATCAAATTAATCCAATGGAACAACATAGTTATCTACTCTACCAAAGCTATGGTCAAATCCACTTCACTAGAGTGAATTTTATTCTTGATCTACCAATGATGGTATTGAGTAGGTCAAGCAAGTTTTTAAATTTTAAATACTAGAGTCTTCCTTTTGTCCATGAAACTTTAAATTACTTTATCCCAAAGTTTGGAAAAGCAACAATATAGTCCTTAATTTTTTGAAGGCACAATTATTGGGCCTTGTAAATTTTGTTGGGAATTTTCAATTTAGTGCCCATATTTGTTGAAAAATTGCAAAATACCCCCTAAACTTTGATAAAAATTTCAAAAGTCATTAAGTTTAAAAAGTGTCAGTTTAGTCATTAAAAGTAACGACATTAAATGAGACATCAATATTTTCCGTTAGAAAGGAAAGTTTTAGGAATGGTCTAGCAAAACGTGAATATTTAGGACTAATTTAGTTAATGTTATATAAGTTTTACTGTTTTCGGACGTTTTGTCAAATTAAGGAGTTTTGGGTCTGATTTGGTAAAATTGGGAGTTTTAGGACTTGAAGTGTATTTCCTCTTTGTTTTCTCGATAGATTTCGGTGGTATTTACGGGTAATGAGCCTAATGACATTTCTATTTTCTATCTGCTAGTTCTGGTGATAGAAAACCTAGCTATTCCTTTTGCTAGCATCCCTGAACTTTATTAGGATTTCGAATTCGAATTTGGAAAATGTCTGCGTATGGAGAAGACAATCGCCCAATTGAGAAGGTAATTTCCGTCGTTTCACTAGTTTCCATTGATTATTCTTTTTCGATTTTGTCTGACTTTTGCCTTTCTTTGGAAAAAAAGAAAAATTCGGTTGATCTCCGGAGGATCTTCGGACATTAGCTTTCGACATATATTTTTCTTGTTTATTTATAATGTTTGTTGGATGAAGCATATTATGCTTGATCTCACTTATCTGCTGTGAATGAAGAAACTTGTTAATTCAATTCAGAGCAATTCTCGGAGCTCATATCATGAGAGGTCGAGGCCTAGAGCTCTTGATCGTCATCGGGAGAAAGATCAAAATGGCCGCGGGCGGGACTTGAAGGATAGAGTTGTTAGAGGGGGCAGGGAGAGAACAAAGCATGATTTCTATGGAAGGAACCCGAACCGTGATTTCCGGAGGTTGTAATATGTTTAGCTACTTTTCTTTGTTTTTCATCTCCTCACTTTTCCAGGTTTTCTGCTGATACATGTTTTGATACATTCTTGGGCTCTAATGGAACTTGCTAAATGAATTTGACCATCTCACGCATCTACAGTGATTCATATGCATTACTGTTCTATTCCCAGGCGCCATGATTATAATCGAGATGAAGAAAGGCGAAGCAAGCATCGCTCACCCCCACGGCCAACGGATAAGTCAAGCAACCTATCCCCATCTTGCTCACCTTCTCGTTCTCATACTAGAAGGTTCTTATTAGTTTTCCTCCTGTTAGCTGTTTATTTAAGAAAGTGTGGGACACTGTGTACTCCTCATAACTGGCCATTGCTGGTGACTTCCATATGTCATTTTTGAGGAGTGGGTATTTGTGTCTCTGAACTCTTAAAGAGTTTTAGGAGGAATAAATACAAGATATTAGGGTTTGGGACTTCTGGTGATGGTCTTGAGCTGCATCAAGCTCAAGTAACATTAGCTCAAGCTTCAAATTTAGTTCAGTTCTTTAGAAGGGGAGCTCAATTTGTTGAAGGTAAAAGCTCTCTTTAATTTACATGTACAAAACAAAGTTGAAACTTCAAAAGGGAAAATATTTGGTTTTTTTCGTCACTTGTTGCAATGCTGGAATTTGGAAGAATGCGAAGTGGAGGATAAGAGGCTTGAGAAGGTTTTCTTTTTTCAGTTTTCCCTCAGTTTTCCCCCTTTTAGAGGGTATTCAATAATTAGTTTCTAGTTCTTGGGTAGCTTGAGCACTGCTCCAGGCTTCCTTGGAGTTGCCACCGTAGTGATAATTGTACTAGATTGAAATGCAACCTAGAATCTGAGTTATAGAATAGCATACATTCCTTTCCTTTCAGAGTTTTCAGAGTGTTAATTGATATATATTCTGCATCTTTTTACCTGCAGCAAGCGTGTGAGTGGTTTTGACATGGCACCATCAATGGTGGAAGTATCAACTGCTAATTTTCCAGGTTAGCTCGATCCCCCTATTGCTGTAAAGCCTGGAATTGCCACTGTGCCTACTGTATCTTTCTGTATGTTTATGAGATGTGCTTTTTTGTAACTTTCTGCTTTCTCATTTTTCTGTCAAATCTGAGAATCATTGTGTTGTTTGTCTGCTGTGTGTGTTTGTGCTTGTCTTTTGTGTTTATCGGCTATCAAAGGAGGCTGTCTTGGGCGAAATGTCCCTGAGCATTACAGTGGCATGATGGTTGTGGACTTTATGTTCAGTGGAGAGCCTGTCTATCATTAGCTGGACTCTGTTCAACCTTCAACTGGAATAATTCTTCTTTCGCTAAGCTTCCAAATATATCTCTAGCATCTGAAGTGATGGATTTCATTACTTATTTTTACTATCTGAATGCTACCTTAGGTATGGGGTAGGCTTCTTTCTGTTTTTCTCCTATCCCTATGCTGATGATCTTATGCATTTTGATGTGCTTTTTATCACACCATTGTTTCAAGCCTTCCATATTACATTAACTCTTTGGTTTCACTTTTTACCTGTGGTTGCCTTGGTTCAACTGCCAGGCGCTCCTCAAGGGCTACCTGGACCTGCACAGAACATGTCAACATCGGCAACACTGCAGGTGGTCCTCATCAAAATTTTCAATATCAATTTTTTTTCTTGGGAAGGGGGGGGGGGGGGGGGGGGGGGGGCGTTGTATTGGGCCTGCGAGTATATAACTCGTAACTTTTCTCATTCTCAGTTTGGAACTACTCAACTTTTTCCAGCACAAGCCATGACTCAACTGGTAAATGCAAAATTCTTTCATAGATTATTCTTTTGTTTGATGGAAATCATAATCTCTGTTCTGGTTCTATCTGGAAATTCACCGAGTGCTGATTTACAGGCCACAAGGCATGCTCGCCGTGTATATGTTGGTGGTCTTCCTCCGTTGGCAAATGAACTGGTATATATTGGCTAATGACTCACCATAAGTATGTCAGGCTATTTTAATAGGATCAAATGGGTTAGTTTACTTTTGAAACAGACAATTGCAGCCTTTTTCAGTCAAGTAATGGTCACAATTGGAGGAAACTCAGCCGGTCCAGGTATGTAACTACTTGGAATTTTTGTTAATTTTAGATGGACATGTCATAGATTAGATTCAAATCTGTAGGTGATGCTGTTGTGAATGTTTACCTGAATCATGAGAAGAAATTTGCATTTGTTGAAATGAGAACCGTCGAAGAAGCTAGCAATGCTATGGCTTTAGATGGGATTATATTTGAGGTATCACAATTTCAAACTTTCCATTCCATCATTATCTTCTTCTATAGTTTTTCTATTGTTAAGGACTGTTGAATATAATGCCAAGTATGACATGACAGAATTTTATGTCCTTGAATCTACGGTATCGAGTGATAATTTATTTTCTGATTTTATATTAATTCGCATGATTGTTAAGAAACGTGTTCTTTGCTGTATAAATTATTTTTTTAATGGCCCCATCCATGTCCACTTTGTGTGGTACAAACTGCTCCAATGTAATTGTAATTGTTTCTACATTTATTCTCCTTAGTCGATCAATCAATCAATCAACTAGCACTAAATAAAGGAACATGACTGGCAAGAGATGTCTTGAGAATTTTTAGCTATACATACATGGTTGGGGCTAGCATTAAGTATAGAAATCCACTGTCTATGGTTTACATTTATGACTGAGAATGGCAATATGTGTGTGCATACTGTAACATGACATGGGCATATGTGGTATATCGGTTTCTAATTTTGACAATTCTTAACTTTCAAAGGGAGTTGCTGTCAGAGTCAGAAGGCCCACAGATTATAATCCTGCATTGGCGGCTGTACTTGGTCCTGGTCTGCCCAATCCTCACCTTAATTTAGCAGCTGTTGGACTTGTTGCTGGGTATGTCAGTGTCATCTTTTTAATTAGGATGATCTTCATGAGTTCATATTGTATTTGCTTATGGTTTTTCTATGGTTATAATGTTAATCAAGTGTAATGTCTGATTGAGATGTGCCCCTGTGCTGGCTTATGATAAAAATACTGTTGGACCTTTAACATGCGAAAGTGAACTTTATAAAGGCTGTTTAAATTGAAATGGGGCAAGGGTTGGAATTTTATGAAGGCTGTTTAAGGTGATATGGTGCAAGGGTTGGAATCTTCTCCTTGATCTCTTATCCATGAAGATCAGATTATAGAGTGTTCCAGCTGTATAGGACCAAGAAAACATGCCCAAACTAGGATAGTGATTGACAAAGCTAAGAAGTCTTTAAGCATTGAGCATGTTCTCTGATTTTGGATGCCTTTTCCCTCCTTTTACGGAGAAAATGAACTTTTGTCTGGGTAATTTGGCCACCTGAAATGGCTGTAACAACAAAATGGCAAGATATTGGTGCTCTATTCATCTCCAATGGTTGCTATGGTTCTTTTGTCTAATTTCATCTAATTTCATTATGAGCGAATTCATCAATTGATTGTGTGCTTCCATTATTGTTTTCCATTTGAACTCATTTCTTTTCTGGTTCAATAATTGTTTAATTATTTTTGACAGTGCAACTAGTGGGCTAGAAGGTCCAGATCGTATCTTTGTTGGTGGAATACCTTACCACGTCACTGAGGACCAGATTAGAGAATTACTTGAAACCTTTGGGTATGAGTGTGAAATATCATCAATTCTAATTTTGTATTCATTTATTCACTTTGATTTATGTATTATTGTTGCATGTAGAGCTCTTCGTGGATTTGACCTTGTTAAGGATAGAGACACTGGGAATTCCAAGGGATATGGCTTTTGCATCTATCAGGTGAAGAACGCCTTATTGCTGGAGCTTTATTTGTGAAGGCTATGCATAAATAGTGATCGTTCAATGTTCTAACAAACATCTTTGTGTTAACTTTACAGGATCCAAATGTGACAGATGTTGTATGCACTGCACTTAATGGGATGAAAATGGGTGAGAAAACTTTGACAGTCCGGAGAGCTGCTTTAAGGTTAGTCTCCTTCAAGTGATTTCAAATTGAACTCAAATTTGTCAAAACAAAATCATAAGTATATGAACGAATGATCAAATTAACTGAAAATTGTATCAAACTGAGTAACTGAAGCTTATTCATGAATATGTTTGTTAGGATTAAAGGAAGGTTTAACACCATATGAGAGAATTCTTCATTGTTTAATAGTTCTTTGTGGAATCTTGTCATGTCTATATAGAATGGCTGATATCTTGTGAAATGGCTTGAATTTCTGTAGCAGTGGGCACAATAAATTGGAACAGGAAAATATATTGGCTCATGCACAGCAGCAAATTGCCATGCAGGTTAAGCGAGTCCATGGTTTTTCTGTGATTGTTTTTTATTCTCTTACTGTTTGCGTTTGTTTCACCAATATGATTCTTTGGCTGTAGAAAATGGTCTTACAAGCTGGTGTTGCTACTCTTCCCATGTTTGAAGCAGCTCTATTAGCTGATGCTGGACCTGCTTCAAAAGTTTTGTGTATAACTGAGGTATGTTTAAATTAATGCAACGAAATATGGCACTTACATACCTTATATCTTTTGCTCTTTCTATTTTTATTTTCCTTGTTTGCTTGTTTGGTTAGTTCTATCAATTTATGAACAGTGGGTTCTAATGTCATGTTAAAACATTTAACTCCAATTGGCAATGAAATACAGATGCTCAATTTCAAAGTCCAAGGAAACTCTTAGTCATTCATGTAGGTTCACTTAATTAATAATCAATTGGTTACAGTTAACTTGGCATTTGAATTGAAAAGGAAAATGGAGCTGGAGGGAGCATTGCTGGAATGCCCACGGGAATTAAGAGAATTAGCTCCAATTGGCAATAAATATAGAGTCCTAATTCTGGTGGCCTAGGAAACTCTTAATCATATAGTTAGTCACGTCAACATTCACTTGGCGTTTGAAATTTCAGAGGCAAATGGAGCTTGAGGGAGCATTGCTGGAATATCAATGAGAATTGCATGAATTAACTGAAGTTATAGTATTGGGACCTTTGATACCATGTTCCTCTTTGTTCTTTATTGAGAAGTCTGTTAGCTATAAGATGGCCAATTTTTCTTTTAGCTGGTTGATGGTCTATACGATATCTAATTTTTGTGTTGCAATGAAGGCAATTACTGATGATCTTCTAAGGGATGACGATGAGTATGAAGAAATACTTGAAGATATGAAGGAAGAATGTGGTAAATTTGGTATGAACCATAACTTTGTTTATTGTCACCGTTGTATTCGTTCTGCCTAACAGACCAGTTCCATTTCCTGGCAGTTTGTCTGTGTCTCTCATCCTTGTTAAAAAATTTCAGGAGTGTTGGTGAATGTTGTTATCCCTCGCCCAAAACCAGATGGAGTTGAGGTGACAGGTGTTGGGAAGGTAATCTGTTCGTTATTCTTCACAAATTTACAATTTCTTCTGGGCAGGGACTTCGATAGGTTGTGGACACCTTGCGTTTTTATTTGAAAAGATGTTTCCTCTGGACCTCCCAAGTATTTGAATGACGAAAGCAAACTTCGTTGGTCTTGTGAATCTGTGACCGCCTTGAGTTCGAAATTTGAATTCGAGAACACTATGAAGTAAAATGTTTTCCGAGACATTCTGATGCCGGGCTTGCGCTATTATTTGCAGGTGTTTTTGGAGTACAGTGACACAGAGGGCTGCACGAATGCAAGAAATGCACTAAGCGGAAGGAAATTTGGGGGGAAAGTGGTGAGCGCCTTCTACTACCCAGAAGAGAAATATTACAGTGTAGACTATAGTGCATAAAAACTGGATTATTTGTTAATGTATAGTAACTAAAATCTTTATCCACTAGCTCAGCAGTGTGCTGTTTTAGAAAGTTCATTTCGTCAATCTTTGGTTCCTCGAGCTGTATGTTGTAGAATTTGTTCCAAACGTTTCTGCTGATGAAGCAACATTGGAAGATCACTTAACTTGCAACTTCCACTCGCGAAGTTTGCCGAAGATTCCTGGAATTCAACTCAAAGTGCCTACCCTCGCATGCGTAAACAGAGTAGCTTTATGTGGTGTGATAGTGAAACGAAATCTCAAATTAGATTGCTAGTCTTGCAGGGTAGAGATTGGAAACGGAATTGTAAACGAACATCGTCTTATCTAAGGTTGGCCTACAACAAACCGATGTTCGCTTATGGGAAAAAAGGTGGAAGCCAAGAACAATCAAATAGGAATATTACTAAAGGCAGGCGTTGTGCTACATAATAATCTGTCCCTCATGATCATGAGCTGGAAATGCTTTCAAAGTGCAGCAAATTTTCTTACAGAATTGTTCGGAGTTGCAGGTACGATCGATGTATTCTGTTGCTACAAGTAGTAGTTGGGTTCCTATAACATATTTAACATGTGACCAGCAGCCTTCTTGACCTGTGGCCGTATGCTTTAGAAGCTACAAAACTGAACTGCTAGCTAGGAATTCCTTTACTTAGGACGCAACTATAAGCCTTAAGTAGGGACGTAGCCAGGATTCGTGACAAAGGATGGCGGGGCAAAAAACTTGAGTGTGGATGGGTTGTTAACAAGTATAAATTTATGATCAATAGTATAAAACATCAAATAATGTAATATATAAACTCATGAAATTCGAATGCCTACAATAATTTAGTTTAGAATTGACTGTTTTTGGGTTGACCTTCACTTTCTAATGAAGATTTCTTCTTAAAGAAGTGGAATAATTTCTTTTGCTTGCTAGCCATTGCTGGAAAAAAAAAATCTAACACTTAAGCAATCATAAAATAGGAGAAATTTCTATATCCTTCAACTGATTTACTTAAGAACAACGACAAATATTCTCAAACTTACTCTTCTACTTGTTATGAGAAATTGGACAAAAATAACAATGAAAAGAAAATTTTTATTATGATGATTTGGGAGTCACAAGATAATTGGATTTAAATCATCCTAAAATTATGCAAGAAAATTATAATGATAAATTTGTTTGTAATTAATACTAACTTTTCTCTATGTTTTTTCACATGTTCTCCAATAACATATGCAAACAAGTCAATCACATAAGTGTTAAGCACAATACGCAATGTTCTATTACCATAATTCTCATTTCTCAAGTAAAGTAGTATGAAGATTCAATTTCAAGAACAAAGGAAGCTATAAACCCGAAACCAGAAACATAGGAATTAGGATCTTACATCTTAGCTTCACTATTGATTGATTTAGTACATTTTATTTACAAATTTGAGTGAGTAATTGATAAAGAAACAAAAAATTTAAGGAAAAGAAAGGAAAATTGAGAAAATACCCAACCTATGTCGCGATTCAGCTGTCGGACGCGCGGGAGTTTTGTCTAAAAACTCAGACTCGAATTCAGAGATGGAGATGGACAGAAGGAATGTTGGCGGTGAAGAGAAGAAACTCAAGCTGTCTGGGTCACTATTGGCGATCTAGATCAAAGATAATCATCATCGTTGCTGAAAAACAGAGGGATGGAGTGTCGGAGCTAGGAGGGGTTAGGCCTAATTCGTTTGCGACTCATGATCTTCGTATTTCTAATTTTGGTTCCAATTAAAACTTTTAAAAAAGGAAAAAATCCACAAAAGTCCTTAATTAATTTTATAATTTATAAACAAGTACCTAACTTTAATATTGTTACAAATTTTATCCTATTACATACTACTAATAAATTTTTTTTAAAAGTCATCCCCTCCCCACCCCAAGGCAGCTTCGTCCTTGGCCTTAAGCAATGGCCCCTGTTAGAATATCTACTTTCGCTTTTTGGCTTTGATGCGAACAAAGCTAGTGCTGTGAGTCCAACAATATTCTTTCCTACTTTAACTAGTAGGAATTCTTGTTTAATGCAGCCAACAACCTGATTTGATGCGAGTACTACTATAAGGAATTGATACCATATTGGGCTTGGCTCGTAAAGGTATAAACCTGGGCTCAATCTCAAGCAAGAAACCAACCCATGAAAATTTCTAGCTAAGGAAGAACAGAACTATTAAAGAGGATAGTCATTAAAGAGTGGATTCCTAGGATTAAGGGAATCCGACATTTATGATATTCCTAAAAGATCACAACACAGGTACCCAACATGTATAAATAGGGGACTCTTAAAGTTGATGGAGGTATGCACTTCTTTCTGTTAAAAACCCTAGTTATTTTTACCTTTACAATGAGCTAACTTGATCGTTCGAGGGTTTTTCTCGGAGACACTCTTCAAGGCTTTAATGTTGTCTTTGATCAAAGGTCTAGGTCTTTGTTTACTTTGGTTCATGAGGTGAATTCAGCTTAATCACTCCAATTGATAGTTCAAACATCAATTTGGCACTGTGTGTAGGAACGATGGCACATGGTGATTAAAACGAGTCCAAGATCACTCTACCAATGAAGATGTCAACGATGGCAGGGAGAATTCCCAAGAACAGGTTGATGCAACTAGCGACCAAGAGGCTGGGCAAAGTGTTGGAATTCTTGGCGCACCAAGATCCTTTTAAGATAGGATTTGAGCTCGTTGAGCTAACTATAGCTTGAAAAGGTATCTAAGGCAGCTAGCAGTAGCTCCCCTTAGCTCAAGTCAGCTCACTTCAGCTATAAGTAGCTCAAAGTAGCTGGACTTCAGCTCAAGTTAGCTCAAGTCAGCTCAAGTCAGCTCACTTCAGCTTATGGTAGCTGAATGTAGCTGGACTTCAGCTCAAGTTAGCTCAAGTAAGCTCAAGTCAGCTCACTTCAGCTTATGGTAGCTGAATGTAGCTGGACTTCAGCTCAAGTTAGCTCAAGTAAGCTCAAGTCAGCTCACTTCAGCTTATGGTAGCTGAATGTAGCTGGACTTCAGCTCAAGTCAGCTCACTTCAGCTTTTGGTAGCTGAGTGTAGCTGGACTTCAGTTTACTTCAGCTGAAAGCAGCTAACTCCAGCTCAAGGTCAGTTCTTGGAGCTGGACCTTAGTTCATGGTGCTTGGTTGGAGCTCAAAGGAGCTCAATGGTGCATAAGTAGCATATTGAGCTAGCTTTGTGCCAGCTCACCTTGTTTTTAGCTCAAAACCACCAAGAGACACATCTTTTGTGTAAAGGTATGTCTCTTCATCAAAAGAAATAACTCTTGGCTAAAAGAACATGTCCTTTCATCCAAAGGAAGTGTTCCTTGGGTGAATGGACATGTATATTCGGCCATAGGGTGCTTATAGCACCAAGAGTGATGTCCTTTGACTTTAAAGGACATGTATGTTCGGCCATGGAGGTGGTTGAGGTGGTTATTGCACCAAATGTGATGTCCTTGACTTAAAAGACATGTATTTTCGCCCATAAGGTAGTTATGGGTGGTTATAGGCCAAAGGAAGTGTTCCTTGGCTAAAAGACATGTATTTTCGCCACCATACATGACCCTTAGCCAAAGGAAGTGTTCTTTGGCTTAAAGGACACCTTTCTTGGTGTAAAGGTGTGCCTTTTGGTCATCTATAAATAGCCTTTAGTGGCTGGCCATTGAGAGTACGAATTTTACACTCAATTTGCACCATTTTTCTTGAGAGAAAAATTCCTCCTTTCATTCCTTTAAAGAGCCGAAATATTAGACACTTTCTTAGAGCATTGTGGGTGGAATTACATTGAGATTCTTCATCTCAATTCAAGCCTCAAGGCGTATCTCTAAGATCAAGTCCTTCCTTTTTCCTTTTCGGCACAAGACTATCAAAAAGGAAGGTACGCATCCTTTCTTGCTTTAGTAGCATGCTAAGGATTTAAGTTTTATGAATGATCTTAGTGGCATGCTAAGTTTGTTTGACTGGATAAGTATGTCTATATTCATGTTGAACTCAAATAGCATGCTAGATATTGTTTTTTGAGACAATATGTATGGAAAACTTATATGCATGTGGCATATACACAAATGAATAACATAAGAGTATGTTATTATTGAGATCCTGAAAATCTTCAATTGGTATCAGAGCCTAGGTCATGAATATGTATATGTTACATGTTGTGAGCATGATTTAGGATCATACATATGTGTATGATTTCGATGAAGGTTAATAAAGGATATGTGTATGAAACAATGAAGGCATGTTTATATATTTCTGATCGAATGTTATATGCATCTCTTTTGCCATATATGAGCATGTTAGAAGTTGTTTTCATACACATGTTGCTTTGTTGAGTCTTGTTGTGTAAATTGAACTAAAACATGTGAATTGCATCAATGTAGATGGCTTGTAAGAATATTGTTGCTGAATTAAACCGTGACCTCAAATTGGATGGTGAAAACTATTCAATTTGGCAACAGAAAGTCAAATTCATTTTAACTGAGCAAGATACTCTTGATGTACTCACTCAAGAGATCATGCCTCCTGCTGAGGGAGAGGATAAGACTGCCTATGAGGCATTCCTAAAGAAGAACTCTATGTGTAGAGTCACTCTCCTTTCCACTATGGTGGATGAGATTATGGTGGAATTCTCCATGCTTGAGGGGGCCAGGGCCATATGGGACTCTGTCAAGGCCAAGTATGGAGATGTTTCTGTAGAGAAACAACGCTCGATGATTCTCAGGTTTGAGAATTATGTGAAGCGTGCTGATCACTCTATGAGTGCTCACTTGCGTGAGATGTCACGCATGATCCACCAACTCAAGACGGCAGGGCATGTGCTTACTGATGAGCAACAAGTGCAAGCAATAATTCGTTCCTTGCCTGATGAGGAATGGCAGTTGATGAAGGTCAACTTACGCCATAACCCTCAAATAATGTCATTTGATGACATTGCCCGTCACCTCCTCCTTGAGGCTGAGGTAATGGCCCTCAAGGACCATTCTAAGGCATATGTTGCCTCATCTTCTATCCAGAAGGGATGGAAGAAGAATGGTGGAAAAGGAGGGCCAAGGAAGGGCAAGGGAAAAGTTCCTGCTTCTAAGAAAAGGTTCAAGAAGAAACGGGACATAAGCAAGCTAAAGTGCTTCAACTGTGGGTATAAAGGACACTTTGCAAAGGATTGCAAAGGTCCACCCAAGGTACATACATACCCTTCTACTTCCATTGTACATGTTGTGTCATGTACATTACTAACTGAGTGCAATTCTTTGTGGATTGTAGACTCGGGAGCAACAGACCACATAGCACGGGAGAAGTCCTGGTTTGTGGCCTACAGGAAGCTCTCAAAAGGAGCTAAGCACATTTCAGTAGGAAATGATGCCAGGCTGGAAGTGGAAGGCATAGGAACATGTAGGATTCCTATAGATATTGGATATTTGTATCTAATAGATGTATTGTATGTACCAAACATTTGTAGAAATTTGATTTCTATAAGTTGTATGTTGAAGTACAATTATTGCTTTAATTTCTTTAATAATAGTGTGTCTATTATTAAAGATAATCAGATAGTGTGCACTTGTTCAGTTAATAATGGGCTTTATGAGTTAAAGCCAACTGACCATTCTGTTGCAAGTCCTAGTTGCTATGTGACAGAGGTCACAAATGAAATGAGATGGCATGAAAGGTTAGGTCATATTGGTTAAGATAGAATGAACAAGCTAGCCAAGGGTGGCTTGCTAGGTTCCTTGACCAAGGTTGTCCTTCCAAGTTGTCAATCATGCCTAGAAGGCAAAGCCACAAGAAAGCCTTTTGGCAAAGCAACTAGGAGAGGTGAGGCACTTAGTTTAGTTCACTCTGACCTGTGTGGGCCAATGAGGGTTGAATCTAGAAATGGATTTAAGTATTTCATCACATTCACAGATGATTATACTCGATTCACCCATATCTACTTACTCAGAAACAAGGCAGAGGCCTTGGCATGCTTTGAGAAGTATGTGTACTTGGTTGAGAACCAAGTAGGTAAGAAGATTAAGTCCTTGAGGACAGATAGGGGTGGAGAGTATACATCTAATGCATTCAAAGCATTTTGTGACTTGAAAGGTATTGAGAGGGAGTTCACCCTTCCTTGGACACCCCAACAGAATGAAGTGTCTGAGAGGAAGAATAGAACTCTTATGGACATGGTACGTTCCATGATGGCAAAGGCCAATTTAGACATCACTTATTGGAGTGATGCACTGCTGTGTGCAGTTCATGTCCTTAATAGAGTACCCATCAAGAATGTGAATTCTTCTCCATATGAGTTATGAAAGAAGAAAACTCCTAACCTAAGCTATTTACGCCCTTGGGGTTGTTTAGCTTATGTTCACATAACGGACCACCCTTTGGGAAAGTTGGGTCCAAGAGGGAGGAAGTGTGCCTTCCTTGGTTATGCTGAACAATTTAGGGGTTATGTGTTCTTGGATGTAAGTCACAAAATTGGGAACATCTTTGATGCAAGGAATGCTAACTTTGTGGAGGATGAGTTCCCCAAAGTTGGTGAGTGTGGTGACTTAACCTCATTAAGCCAGATCCTAGATGAGGGTCAACCAAGTGTCATAAGGACACTTGGGACACATGCACCTACTCTAGAGGGAGTACCTCAACCACGTGGAGCAATGGCTCTAGAAATCCCTGTTGTTGTGGACCAACATGAGCAAGACTTCCAAGAGGAAGGTTTTGTTCAAGAGGGAGTTGAGGATACTCAAGGGCAAAATGTTGAGCCTCAAGAGATGGAGCATGAGTTGCCTCCATCTCAGCCTATATTGAGAAGATCAATGAGGAAATTTGGACCACCTAAAGAATGGTGGATCCTGGATAGTGAGGCAAACTTGGTTGCATCTGAGATAGATGAGCCAAGTAACATTGAGGAGGCTCTTGAGGGTGAACAAAGGGAAGAGTGGCTAAATGCAATGAAGGATGAGTTGCATTCGATGCACCTCAATGGGGTTTGGGAGTTAAGTGATCTTCCTCTAGGCCGTAAGGCAATTGGGAACAAGTGGGTTCTCAAGATCAAGGTGAACTCTGATGGAAGTATCGAAAGATACAAGGCCCGGTTGGTGGCCAAGGGTTTCACACAGAAGGAGGGTGTTGATTTCAAAGACACCTTCTCTCCTGTTGTGAAATTCACTTCCATCAGGATATTACTTGCCATTGTGGCAAATCTAGACTTAGAGTTACATCAGATGGATGTAAAGACCGCCTTTCTCAATGGTGAATTGAGTGAGGAGATATATATGAGACAACCTGAGGGGTTTGTCCAAAAGGGTCAAGAGGACAAGGTATGTAGACTAAAGAAGTCTATCTATGGTCTTAAGCAAGCTTCAAGACAGTGGTACTTGAAGTTTCACCATGCAATCACAAACTATGGCTTTGTGATGATGCATGAAGACCATTGTGTATACTTGTACTCTTCTGGGTCTAGTTTTGCAGTATTGACTCTATATGTAGATGATATACTGATTGCAAGTAATAGGCTTGCATTGTTAAGTACCATCAAGGGATGGTTGTCTTCCACCTTTGACATGAAGGATATGGGAGAGGCTGCCTTTATTCTAGGGGTGAAGATCCTGAGGAATAGAAAGGCAAGGCTATTGGCCCTTTCTCAAGAATCTTATATTGATAAGATTCTTGCAAGGTTCAACTTAACAAATGCAAAGCCCATGAGTACACCTCTTGCATATGGTTGCAAGATTGGAGAGGACTTATGTCCTAAGACTCCAAAGGAGAAGGAAGAGATGGCTCAGATTCCCTACCTAAGTGCCATTGGTAGCTTGATGTACGCCATGTTATGTACAAGGCCAGACATCAGCCAAGCGGTTGGTCTTTTAGCACGATATTCTTCCAACCCTGGTCTGGAGCATTGGAAGAATGTCAAGAGGATCCTAAGGTACCTCAAGGGTACTAAGGATTATTGGCTTTGTTACCAAGGTAAAGACCTTGGTTTACGTGGCTATTCTGATGCTGATTGGGGTGGGGATAGAGACTCCAGCAAGTCTACATCTGGTTATCTTTTCATGCTAAATGGTGGTGCTACTACTTGGTGTAGTAAGAAGCAAACTTGTACAGCATTGTCCACAATGGAGGCTGAATTTGTTTCATGTGCCTCAGCTGTACAAGAAGCCCTTTGGCTAGGTTATTTCCTTAAGAATTTGGAGTCCAAGGTTTCTATTGAGAGACCTATTACTATCTACAGTGATAGTATGGCAGCCATGGCTTATACTAAGGACCCCAAATACCATGGAAAAACCAAGCACATTAGCATGAAATATAACTTTGTAAGGGATGCAATTGAAGAGGGTGAAGTTAGGATTGAGTACATTTCTACAGACCTGATGGTGGCAGATCCTCTCACTAAGCCATTGCCACCACTTGTGTTTGCTCGACATGTTAGAGCAATGGGTCTTAGAAGAATGTAAATGTTGGATGTACTTCACCTTTTTGGTGTCACACATGTTAAGTATTATTTTTGTGATAATATAGATTATTTTATGAAATAATCAGTTCAATTTTAGAAAACACAACGAACAAATGAACATGTCAAACATAGGTAGAGAATGACTTTCTCACACGAGTCATTCGCCCTTGATCTTTGTGTAAGATTAAGGATGAGACTGGCTAAAGACTTAAATGAATGGTACATTTAAGTAGGAGTCATGCTCCAACACATGACACTTTAGCCTTTCATGGTCGCCTAGATTATGAGTAATCAAGGTTCAATGCTTTGGTGCATTCAGTTTGTATGACCATTCATACATCCTAGCCTATGTTAGATGTAAGCAAGGGCTTACATGGAGAAATTTCATGGTTATTGACATGTCCTCCTTTTATATGTTAAGAGGAGTACACTTAATGGTGTTTTAAGAGGGAGAAATGACACACTCCTCAATTGGAATGGAGATCACTCCAAGTGGGAGTGACATGAGTAAAACACCTTAGAAGTGTATTCTGGAACTTTAATGGATGTGTTTCCAAGTGTTCCATGACCATGAAATACGACCATAGAAGAATTTAAGCAAGTTGTCTCTGTTCTTGCTTAGTGTGAGATTCTTCAAATCAGACTCTTAGTGACTATAGCTTGCTATTAGGAAGTTGAGTTAATTATGATCACTTTGATTGGTTGTCGAAGGTCTTAGAGAAATGAGACTGGAGTATCCTCCTTTTGGGTGATCATGTTAATTCATTGACCTAAGTAGTTGAAGCTCAAAGGAAAGACATTAAGATGGTACACGTTCACTAAATTCAATCTTGGGCCCACATATTACTGTGAGTAGTATGATAGATTGAATTGTGATTTAAATGAGTACACAATGCTTAATACAATCATGGATTTCAAGGAGTTGAAATTCAGAGAAAGAGACTGATTGTGATTAAGAAGTGTATCATATGTCTGGGGTTTGAAAAAAAAAAAAAACTTGATGTGTTCAAGAAAGCTTGATGTGTTTAAGCAACACACTTGTACTTGATGTGTTCAAGGAAAGTTTGAAGAAGTTCAAACTATGAGGAGAGGACAATCTTCTATTGAGAGTCTAACAACCTCAATAGAAGAGACTTAGTGTGTGTGCCTTGAGGTCGCACCCACAACTCTATATATGTAGAAGTGTCTAGATTATTTCGGCTATAAGGATTAAGGAGTTTTGTTTTGAGTGGGAGCTGGGAGTTTTAAAAGCATCTTAGTGCGAGTGGGAGTTTGTTGGAATTCTTGGCGCACCAAGATCCTTTTAAGATAGGATTTGAGCTCGTTGAGCTAACTATAGCTTGAAAAGGTATCTAAGGCAGCTAGCAGTAGCTCCCCTTAGCTCAAGTCAGCTCACTTCAGCTATAAGTAGCTCAAAGTAGCTGGACTTCAGCTCAAGTTAGCTCAAGTCAGCTCAAGTCAGCTCACTTCAGCTTATGGTAGCTGAATGTAGCTGGACTTCAGCTCAAGTTAGCTCAAGTAAGCTCAAGTCAGCTCACTTCAGCTTATGGTAGCTGAATGTAGCTGGACTTCAGCTCAAGTTAGCTCAAGTAAGCTCAAGTCAGCTCACTTCAGCTTATGGTAGCTGAATGTAGCTGGACTTCAGCTCAAGTCAGCTCACTTCAGCTTTTGGTAGCTGAGTGTAGCTGGACTTCAGTTTACTTCAGCTGAAAGCAGCTAACTCCAGCTCAAGGTCAGTTCTTGGAGCTGGACCTTAGTTCATGGTGCTTGGTTGGAGCTCAAAGGAGCTCAATGGTGCATAAGTAGCATATTGAGCTAGCTTTGTGCCAGCTCACCTTGTTTTTAGCTCAAAACCACCAAGAGACACATCTTTTGTGTAAAGGTATGTCTCTTCATCAAAAGAAATAACTCTTGGCTAAAAGAACATGTCCTTTCATCCAAAGGAAGTGTTCCTTGGGTGAATGGACATGTATATTCGGCCATAGGGTGCTTATAGCACCAAGAGTGATGTCCTTTGACTTTAAAGGACATGTATGTTCGGCCATGGAGGTGGTTGAGGTGGTTATTGCACCAAATGTGATGTCCTTGACTTAAAAGACATGTATTTTCGCCCATAAGGTAGTTATGGGTGGTTATAGGCCAAAGGAAGTGTTCCTTGGCTAAAAGACATGTATTTTCGCCACCATACATGACCCTTAGCCAAAGGAAGTGTTCTTTGGCTTAAAGGACACCTTTCTTGGTGTAAAGGTGTGCCTTTTGGTCATCTATAAATAGCCTTTAGTGGCTGGCCATTGAGAGTACGAATTTTACACTCAATTTGCACCATTTTTCTTGAGAGAAAAATTCCTCCTTTCATTCCTTTAAAGAGCCGAAATATTAGACACTTTCTTAGAGCATTGTGGGTGGAATTACATTGAGATTCTTCATCTCAATTCAAGCCTCAAGGCGTATCTCTAAGATCAAGTCCTTCCTTTTTCCTTTTCGGCACAAGACTATCAAAAAGGAAGGTACGCATCCTTTCTTGCTTTAGTAGCATGCTAAGGATTTAAGTTTTATGAATGATCTTAGTGGCATGCCAAGTTTGTTTGACTGGATAAGTATGTCTATATTCATGTTGAACTCAAATAGCATGCTAGATATTGTTTTTTGAGACAATATGTATGGAAAACTTATATGCATGTGGCATATACACAAATGAATAACATAAGAGTATGTTATTATTGAGATCCTGAAAATCTTCACAAAGTGCCACAAAAGGTGAAGCCCTATTACTTCTTTAAGATTTGGCTTGGGGAAAAGGTCTCATCATCCTTATTGACAAACAAATTTAGGCTCTCTAGCACGATTTTTTTGAGAAGCTCAAGGCAACCACCTAGCAAGAGGCACAACGAGTAATTCCCCAGGAACCCAAAGATGTAGCCGAGAGTTGCCTGACACTAGACGTAAAAAGGCAACTGCCTCGTGATCCACCCCAATGGCCTTGGGTTTGATCGGTTGCTCTTAAGGCCATTGATGTTGGTATGGTTCTTCAAAGGTTGGACCAAATGGAGGAATAAGCTAGGCTGTTACCGTGACTTTGAAATGACTTTCTCCGGTTACCATGGATATCAATTTTCTATGGATTCAAACTTTTACAATGAGATCATTAGCACCCCCACTCTTAAAGGATTCTGAATGTCGAGGATTGGCCTATACGATGATCTCACCGACCTTGTAATCTACCTTCAAAGGTATGTCACGTCCATATGATTAGAAAGGGTTACTAATGTAGTTATGTACAGGGTTTTTAGTTCAACTTTAATAGGGGCCGTTGCGAGATGGTTTGACACCAATAGGGGTCAAAAGTTTCACTTATTCTAGGAGTTGACCTAAACATTTATAAGTCATTTCCTTGGGAGTCACCCCATTCCTAAAATTGCTATCCATTTTTTCAAAGTCAGGTAGGACAAGGATGAGCCCCTTAGGGACTACATGTGGTTTAATACAGAGGTAGTTTTGGTTGGAGACCTTTTCCTTGAGGTGTATCTATTGGCCATTACAGTGAGACTTGCACCAGAAACAAGTTTACAGTGTTGAATAATTTTTTTTTGGGCCATTATGCACACTGAAGAACTCAATAGGTTCGATTCCCAAAAGTGTGGTCAACTTAAAAGTGGGTCATCATTGAAAAAGAGGCCCCATTGGCAGGAGACCTTGTATGCCCCTTTGTTGAAATCTAAAGCTAACATTCTGTATGCTTTGGAGATGAAGCACGCGGTCACAAATTGGCACTTGCCACTGCCTCGAAATGTGACCTGTAATTTGAAGAAATATTGTGAATATCATCGTGATAGAAGGCGCGATATTGAAGAATGCCAGGAGTTGTGTGACTTTATTGAAGAATTTGTTAAAGAAAGGGAATTGAATTACTATGTCACTTGTCTTCCTTCCCCATGCAAGAAGGTTAGGCCCTGTAAGAGAGACAATGAGCAGGGCTCTGGGTGAGGGTGGGGATAGTGGAGGCCTTGATCTCCTGAAAAAAGGAATGACTACCGCAACTTGGGCTAATTAGCAATGGTCATTCATATGATTATAGAAGGCGAGTCCTTTTCAACTTGGACAAGGCAAGCAAGTAAAATAGCCTAGCTGGAAGCAGTAGATCAAACAAATGTCTTCACCTAGGTCAATAGGTCATGAGTCATATTTCCACACATGGACCTCATCTTAATCACTACCAGAATCAACAACTTTAATGTAGAGAGGGTGACCTGGATAAGGGGGCTTACTTTAGTGTTATATTCTTGTTCTTCTTAGACAAGATCAAAGTGAGAAAGCCTGCATTAACCCTGTCAAGGTACCTACCTTTGGGGTTAGGAAGGGCAAGGTCCCCACCCTAGGAACCACCAAGTTGCCACTCACAATAATAAGGAAGTCGAGTGACGGAAACGCTATATGTGATTCTTGGGAGGTAGAGTTCCTAGTCCTTACTAAGAGTGAACGTTCGGTTTGTTCGGTTTGGAACTGATCAGAATATAATGATCCGATTGATTTTCAATTTTTACAATGTATATATGAATTGTTCAAATTATATGTCAATATTGATCTGAACCGTCCAAATTATATTTCAATTTATTTTGTTTTTTTTTTCTAAGACTTAGACACATCGTAAATGAAAAAAATAAGAAATATATTAAAATTTTTATCTCTCATACCCAAAAGTACTGAAAAATAGACAACTTATTGTCCAAAATTAGTACGACACACACACACACACACACACACACACACATAATTAGTGGAAAATAACTTTATATATGTAAGGTCATTATGGATAATGATAAAATATTTATTACTATTCAGTTTATTTGGTTTTAAGTGTATGATCCAATAACCAATCCAATAACTGAATATGAAGTTCAATTTTGATCTGAACCGTTAGAACTAGAAAAAAAAACCAAATTGTTTTATCCAAATGTAATCGGTCTTTTTGGTTTTTTTCGGTTTTGTCCGAATAATGCTCACCTATAGTCCTCACTGTTCGCTCCTCAATGCCTTGCTAGGAAGGCCCACATAGGTACAATTTCATATAAGGCTAGATGTTAAGTGGCTAACGTTGGTTTTCATGAATCCCATTGGGGATATGATGATCTTTGTTAACTAGGCAGTGGTTAGATATAACTACATAGCCAATCTCAGGGGCCCCATTATGCTCGAGAATTGGTTCACGTATCACAAAAGGAAGGAGGAGGCCTTAGAGGAGCTAGGGCCCAACTTGTGTGTTAACAAAGACTTAGAGGAAGTGGAGCTAAAACTTGGTCAGATAGTAAAAATTGGAAAAAATCTCCCACTAGAGGTAAAAAAGTTCACAAGTTGAATTTCATAGTCCCCAAGTGATATGCCAGGTATAAACCCCAAGATCATTACTAAAACTTTTCATTGGACAATGACCATCCCGATGACTTCAAAAGTTGCCCGTAACCTACCTTTTCACGCCCTTAAAGGCTTGGTGGGTGGTCTAGATGTATTTCCATGACAACCTCCCATTTCTTTTTCTAGTACATGGGGAAAGTCTCCCAGATCCCCTTGGGGCAACGACTCTCGTGAATCCTCCATGATCAAGCTATGCAACAGGGGGTAGGTATGCCTTTTGACCTCAGAATGTTTAGAACCAATGGAAGATACTCTTCCCACCTCGATCAAGACATTAGCCTGAATCTCCTCTTAGCTGCCATCAATGTTCAAGCAAGATCTCTTGGTCTATACCATTGCATTGGATTCCCATAGACAACTCCAAGTTAATGTTAAATGAATTGTGTTTTATACTAAACTATCACAACACATGCTATCACGACATAATTATTTACAGTGACCAATTTCCTATGGACCAATTATAGAAACTCCTGAGATTAAGGTGAAATTGTTGTTTGCACCCTTATAATTCAAAAAGCTATGCTTTCCCTATGAATATTACTTTTTTTCCTTACAGTATCTAATATTAACTTTTCAATTTTTTTTAATGAAACCATTAAGTGCCTACCCCTATCAAATTTTTAGTTGACAATTTAAATAATAAAATTTTCATCTATTTAAATGTAAAATGTTATTTTTTTTTTCTATTTTAGAGAGTAAACTAGAGCAAATGCGGGGAGGAATTGTTCCATAATTCTAACGTAAAGTATTTAGAGTCAAGTTGTTTTTTAATGTTTATCGAATGTCTGCTCATCCACATTAATGGCTTTTAATGTACTTGGTCAGTCACTTTGACGTAGCTTCATATAAGCAGAAGATAGGATTCTCGTGTTCCCTTGTCCTCGGTTGGCTGGGTTCTTCCGTTCTTCCTTAGTTTCCTTTTTGTTTCATTCGCCAACATGCAATGCACTGAGCCGCTCCCAACACCTGCAATCTCACTTCTATAAAAATTTGGCAATCTCAGGGATCCTTCTTCGTGTCCCCTTCTGCTTTCTAGTGTTTTTAGTTTAGTAAGTAGTAAAATAATATAGTTAAGGCAAAATCATGTGTGTTTCTGTTACTATTTGACACAAAGTAACAGTTATAGACCTATTATTCTGTTGTAATTAGATTACTGGTGTAGCAAAAATTTATTATACTTTTGTAAGAAATAGTATCCTTTTAGGAGAAATAAGTAACTCATTTCTACATTTGTAAAGAAGAGTACTTTAAACTGGTTTGTATTATCGATTTTTCTAAGTTAATCATAAAATATTCTTTCCAGCCAAAGAATAGTTTCCCCGTAATAAAAGATAAATATTACTTCTTTCGTTCACTTTATTCAACCAGGTTAATTAGCACCAAGCATAATTGGCCCTGCCACCATTTATTTTTCCTATATAGGAAATAAAAAGAATAAAATGCAAGACTTTCGGAACACCAAGCAAACAAAGAAATAGAATTCATTAATTGATACCCATCATACCTTTTCTTCCGAAAACTCCAACTCTCCCCTCCGTGAATGTTAAATGTGGGTAAAATCTATATTTAGTCCCCTAACTTCAAGGATTATTCTAATATGGTTCCTTAACTCTAAAAGTGATTGTTAAAGTCCCATAACTTAACTCATGTGCCCTATTTTGGTTTCTATCATCAGTTCAAGCATTATTTTGAATGGACATTGCCTACTTGGCACCCAAACTGCTACGTGACATCCTCTTTCTTGACAATAAGTGACAAGATTGGAAGAATAATAAGTCTCACGCTAGAATTGACAAAAACAAATGATTTTAGAGACTTAAAAGGTTTAACCCTAATTCCATCCTCTCTGTTGCCGTCTCCCCGTCTACCCCTGCAGCCCTTCCTACTAGTAACCGCTCCTAATCGCTGGCATTCTTGACGAAGAAAGGGTAGTGTACGAAGATTCTCTTCCTGGCATTCTAGTACTCAATATTGAGAACATTGAAATCCTTAGATCTTTGGAGAGTAAATTGCACAAATGGTCCTTGACCTTTTTTCATTGTTTTCTTTTAGTCCCTAACCTATCGAATGTTTTGTTTTGGTCCTAAATCTATTAAAATTATTTCATTTTGGTCCTTCACTAGATGAAATTCATTAACTCAAAATAATTATCTGATAGAAACTTTTGAAATCATAATTTAAATATTCGGTAACTGTCTTTCAGTAAATTTAAACAGTTTAATATTTTTTAACAATAAATAGACAATTTAAATTAATAGTTTTTTTCTTCCTGAATGAAATAAGTTCAATTTATAGAGAGGAAAAAAAGGTGACTTAAATTTTTTATTAATTATAAAAAAATTATTTTACAGATTAAATTTATTGTAAGATAGTTACCGGATAGTTTAAATTATGATCTAAAACATTGTTATCAGATAAATACTTTGAGTTAACAAATTTTATTAAATTGGGACCCAAATGAAACGTTGTCAATAGATTTAGGACTAAAAGAAAACGTTTTAATAGGTTTAGGACTAAAACAGAACATTCAATATGTCAGGGACTAAATGAAAACAATGACTAAAGGCTAGGGATCATTCATGAAATTTACCCGATCTTTGGAGCAATCAGAAAGGGTTGTTGGCGAAGATTCACCATCCGCCCTCATCCACCGCCCCACAATCAGAAAATGGCAGCCATGCTTCTAGCAGCCACATCCAGATCTTTGAAGCATAGAGAAGATGATTCGCCCTCCAATCATGTCTCCGATTAGCCTTCCAATCGATGGCTGATGGGCGATGACAGATGACTTTGACCAAGGTGACAATGGGTGACGATGATTGCTATTCGAAAACAAGCAATATATGACTACTTTTTGAAAATGGACGACAATGACTACTCTTCAAAACTCCCTTTTATTGGTTCAGCCAACTGAAGCAGGTTGAATTTGGGAATAAAAGGCCTTTCCTCGTACGGCGGCAATGACGCCAATGATAAAGGAGAAAAGATTTCGGGAAAAAGATAAAAAAGTTTGTTAATTTACATTCTAAGTCAGTATAATTGTGGATTTGTGTCAATTTTACATTGAATTGATTGTTTTTCCATTATAATCACTTATCCTTATCAAAGAAGATGCCACGTGGCAATGTAAGGTTCTAATAGGACATTTAAGACTGCCATATCAGCATTTCTATCAAAGTTAACACTGAAATTAATGGAATGACTGGAATTAGAACATAACATATGAGTTAGGGGACTTTAAGAGAATAAAGTTGAGTTAAAGGATCATATTAGAATGACCGTTATAGTTAGGGAACTAAATATGAATTTTAAGCTGTTAAATGTGAACCAACATTTTTTTCCTTCTCTTCCATTTATTGATATAATAGTTCTAAAATATATTTCCTCCAACACACATCAGATGTTGACTAAAAACAAAAGAAACGGATCATGATCTACAACCTCACATTAGGAATAAAAGAAAGAAAGTATAACTAAGTGAGTGCTTTTCCCAGTAAGGACCGAACCTCCATACATATCCTTATAACATCTCCCAACAGTGTCGCAATAGTGGGAGACCAACAATTTAAAAAAATCCCATTGTATGATACCCCACGGAATAATATATACTGAGAAGAAAACAGTGAAAACAGTCCCATAAACTAACAATTCATTGCAGGGCTATAACTGTAAAATTTGAATAATTGATGACGGAAATACAAAAAACTGAAGAAACCAAGCCGTAGAAGGGAACTAAGGCCCGCACAACTCAACACGTGTTCCCTGAGGAAGGCAGCTCTGGCTGAAGCCTGTAGGAGAACATGGACACAACTGTAAAACGCATCCAACTCAGAGGAAGAAAACAACTATTTTCCAAGAAGGGAAAGTACAGGTGCTGACATCTACAACCCTAAGTTTTATAATTCTTTTATCTTGAATCACTGCTTTTGCTCTTGTGCTCCCACTTTCACTCTCACATGCCGCTTCTGCTCCCACTTTTACAATCTTTTTACATACTTAAATTGAAAATTCATCTTGTATTCACTTATCAGATATCCCATTTCTATATGTTTGTCAACTTCAGAAAAGATGTAACTTATGACCCTGAAAGCGAGGTTGAGTGGCAGCTCTACAGATTAGAACTGAAAATAACCTAATCACTAGAAAAGCACAACACACAAAGTCCAGCTATGCATTCAACACTGTGACACTCTTTTTCACGCTCCCCCTGAACAAAAAACTTGATAATACTCCTCAATGAAGCATAGCATTCACAAATTGCACAGAACATGTAATGATCAGACTCAATTCTCTTTTTCAGCTCCTTATCCCTGTTGTCACCGTCTTTCGCCATGTCCAGGACTATAGATATCTATTGAAATAAGAAAAAGTACCCAAAACTGGAACGCAACTCTCCAGATCGAGCAAGAGAGGAGTGAAGGAGCAGCCCTTGCTAGCAAGCCAAAAAGGAAGCCATTGTATTTGATCCTAATCATGATCAGCCCAATATGGAACCAGCAAAAAATTCATTTCCCCGAAGAAATAAGTCTGAAATGAAACTACAAAATAAATGATTTAATAGGCCATGTTTGGGAACAGCATTTTGTGATTAGCGTTAAAGTTTTAAATAATTTTTTCAATGGTTCAAATGAAAAACACTAAAGTTAAAAACTAAAAACTGCCATTTTATAATTGTTTTCAAAACTCTAACATTAATCGCTGACATTAATACCAAACGAAACCGAACATGGTAAGATCCAGCCAAAGAATGTGGAAATACTTATTCCTTATAAGATCTTAATCTCGGAAAGAGCTGATGATTTTGTTCCAGAGTTGAGCAAATCTTGCAGCTTCTTTTTCTCTATTTGAAGGAACCTATAAAAACAAACCAAGAAGCATAATAGCTATAAGTATGAAGAGATAATACGCCCGCACAATGTAAGGACCTTGGAAATATGACCGATATATATCCAATAGAACATCAAATACTAGTTGTTGAGCTTTGGAAATTCCCACCTCCATAAAGTTTTGAGAAAAAGAGGAGGCCAAAGATGGAAAGAAATGGGGAAGAGGGAGGTTAGAGATGGGGCTGCGGGAGAGGGAAGTGTACAACTCGGAATATTTAGCTTCTAACTGCCTTATTCCACAAGTATGTAGTGGAAGTGTTAACAATTTTTGGTTAATGACATTAGAGTCTTCATTGTTGGTGCATGCTCAAGTTCTAAAAAAATAGTTTATTTTGCTACGTCAGTATCATTGCTGAGTGCACATACTAGAGGGTGCGCAAAACTCTACACGGTAATATTTATATTTGGCTCCTAACGTTTTAAAAGTTACTGATATCCCTAATTAATCCTAGAAAACCTATCAAGCCAAGCTCAAGTTTATATTTTAGTGTTCATTGAATTCAAGATCAAACTTGAGCCATCAGGATTCTTATCAGGTCGAGCTTAATTTGGGGTTATTCTGGTTTGACTTGATTATGCACTTAGTGCATTCATCGATCTTATTTTGAGTTTAACAAAATCCTTATTATTAGGCTAAGCTCAAATTTATGTTGTCCGGTCTGATTCTATTGCACCCCTAGTGCATTCATCGATTTTGTTTGAATTAATCCTCATCACTCATTCATCCATTTTTTTTTCTTTTGGTGAAAAAAGGGAAATAAATTAATAAAAATAATAATAAATGTGGAAAACTTTTCAAAAAATCTTACATGTTATTGTTTGATTGGTCCCTGAGAAGAAAATGTACCTAATTACTTTTTCTACAAACTCTTGTATTATCATTTAGGATTTCATAATAAGATTTTTAACCCATCTTTTCAATACATTTAGCATTTTTCAATTAATTAACCGGTGTGCTTTTTTGTTTGATGATGCAAGTTTTGTGGCTGATTATAAAAATTGTAGCCTAGAATAACGTACTCTCATAAATGATGATGTGCGGAAAAAGGGCAGACGTAGACGCGGAATCCGACTAGTCAGTGAATCACCGACATGCTGACTAGTTTCACCGTCACATATCATCCATTTTGGTCATTCCCCAAGCCAACCTCTACACTTCCTTCATGGATAAACATGGGAGTTTATTCCTAAATTAATGGTTCACACCAATTAATGTAATATAAATTTTCTTTCTTCTATATGATTATATTACTTCCAACAAAAAACAAATAAATAAACTTCCCACCGTACGTCTTCTCACTTCTGAGATCCAGGAATAAAATTTACACGCTTTTGTTTCAAAATATGAGACAAAATTTATATAATAATAATAATAATAAGGAGGAGGAGGAGGAGGAGATGCAAATATACAATAAATAGCAACTGAAAGCAATTTCGGTTGGAGTTGGACATCCCAATCCCCAACAAATCAAAGTAAATGCTTTCTTTCTTTATTTCTTGCTTTACACAAACTTAAACTGCTGACATGTCGATTCGAATCCACGTCACGAGTTATTACAGGAACCGGATCTAGTTAAAGATAAATGACTTTTTTTTATCATTTAAGAAACAGAAATCGCGTGGCAGATCCAAATCAACCGATCCACGTGTTTCCAGAGCATCAATTTCCCGAGTTTTGGATAACGTCGCCAGATCATCACCAACCAAACCTCCCCCCAGTTCCCTATAAATTCCCATCCATCCCCAAACATTCCTTCAGACGTATCATCCATCGACATACACTAACCGGTACATCGGCAGGGAAACGAGTTTCAATCAAGTGTTTGATTAGAATTAGAAGATCATTTATATTTTATATATAATCATGTTGGCGATTTTCAACAAAGAGTTGGTGAACGTTCCTGAGGAGCTTCACAGCCCAGCAGTCTCCCTCTCATCCTCATCAGCCAAGCTTCCTCATGAGATCCGCCACCAATACCTCTCTTCCAATCCCCCCAACACTGTGTCCCTCACATTTGGGCCCCCTCATGCTTCCCTCTCCTTCGTTCCATCTCAGAATCTTTATGGCACGACCAAGAGGTTGGTTCTCATATACATTGCGCTCGCCAGCAACGTTGAGTTGTTGATTTGATCTGTTTTTTTCCCCCCTCCCTTTATAGGTTGTTCTGTGGGTATGATGAGATTTATTGCATCTTCTTGGGGAGCTTGACCAACTTATGCAGCCTGATCAAGCAATATGGGCTGTCGTCCAAGAGCACGAATGAGGCGATGCTGGTGATTGAAGCGTATCGGACCCTCCGAGACCGCGGCCCATTCCCGGCCCACCAGGTCCTGAAGGATCTTGATGGCAGCTTTGGGTTTGTGATCTATGACTCCAATGCTGGGAGTGTATTTGCTGCTCAGGTAAACTTATTAAGCCCAATTGCCAAAAAACAAAAATGGAAATTAATTTAGGAATTCTCAGATTTATAGTAATATGTTTGTTGTATTGTATTATTTTGGGGTGTAGAGTGCAAGTGAAGGGGTGGAGCTGTTCTGGGGCGTAGGGGGTGATGGGTGTCTGGTGATGAGTGATGAGTTGGAGGTGGTGAAATTGAGCTGCGGCAAGGCATTTGCGAGGTTCCCAGGAGGGTGTATGTTCTACAGCGAGGTGGGGTTGAGGAGCTTCGAGCACCCCGGGAGCGAAATGAAGGCGATGCCCAGAATCGATAGCGAGGGGGCCATGTGCGGGGCCGACTTCAAGGTTGATGTCCACTCCTTTATTCCCACCTTGCCCCGTGTCGGGAGCGAAGCCAACTGGGCCCTGCGAGGCCCATCTGCTTGACTCTGGAGTTATTCTTGTATTTTGTTTTACTTCCAATTTCATTTACTGTTTATTTTTATGTATAAACCGCCCCAACTCCAAGTTCGTGTTTTGTTAATTCTTTGCAATTATTGCAAGTTTCATTCGTCAGTAGCCTTTCTTTTTTTCGTGTTACCATTCTCAAACTAACGCGAGTAATACTTAATTTTTGCAAATTTTTACAATATTTCTATATTTATTAAATTATTCTATCATATTATTATTATAACAATCATTTAAAATTTTAATTTGTTCAATTTATGTTTAAAAATTAATAATAAAAATGAAAACAATCAATAGTTTTTTTTTTAATTTCAATTTCAAATAAAATGATCCATTATATATGCCATGAGAGAAGTAATAAGTAATTAAGGTCTTTTATTTAACAATCTGGATCTGCAAGTCGCTCTGACTTTGATAACAGAAAGTAGCCCATTGGCTGAATTAAGAAGCCCAATTGCCACTACACTTTAGAATTGGATTGTCTGGCGCCCAACTAGAGATGACAAAAATTTGATAATATCTAATGACCTGATTCAACCCACTCATACCAAAACTTGATTTGACCTGATTTGATAAAAAATGCAATGAACTAAACCCGATTGCATCCAACCCAACTCGAACTCGAACTCAATTGAAGAGAAACCCGCCCGAACCCAAATGACCAGACTTTAAATTAACCTGAATATGAAATGACTTAGACCCGAGACTAACTTGACCCAAACCTAAGATGACCTAATGACTAAACCCGAGATGACCTGATTTTAACTATTACCCTAAACATTAAATTTCCTTCTTTAATTATCTTCTAGGTGAGTCCTAAATATAGAGGTTTGCATATTTAGTAACTTTTATTTTTTGAGACTTTTATATTCAGTATATCTCATATTTAGGAAATGTGACTTTAAAAATTACTAACTTTCATTTTTTTGATACTTTCATATTTAGTAAGCCTCATATTTAGGGATGGGACTTCTATATTTAATAGCTCCATTTTTTTTTTCCAAATTTTTATGTTTAGTAATTCTCATATTTTGAGAGATAATTTCCATATTAAGTAACTTTCATTTTTTTAAGATTTATGTATTTTGTAAGTCCCATATTTGGGGAATGGACTTCCATATTTCGTAAGTCACAAATTTGTATTGTTCCAAAACAACTAACTTTTATATTTAGTAAGTTTAATGATTTTACAGGCAATCGTCAAAATTATAGCATTTATTCCTAAAATTTTAAGTATAGTGCAATAAAGTACCTAAATTTTAAAAATTTCATTTTAGTTACCCTTAATAATTACAACATGGGCCCTTGAACTTTTGAAATCATTTCACTTTTATCCAAAGTTTTTCAAATTTTACTGTTTAGTCTCTAATAATGAACTTGAGTTGCATTTCGTAGTAATTTCAAACAAAATTCATCAAAACATAAGCATAACAAATTTGTTGTAGTCTATGTCGGGGTGATAATTAAATAGGAATCTGAATAACCTGTATAGTGATAGTTGAAGGGTATAGGTCTAGAAGAATAATCAAGTATTACCAACAATATTAAATTAACTAAACATGTACTAAACTCTAATAAAGAAGATTTTTATGAATATTTTGGTTCAATATACTAAGAAAAAAAATTAATTTAAATTAAATTACACAAACAAAATCAAATTTTAACAAAAATTTTTTTAAAAAATGAATTAATTCAATCATTTTGACTTATACAATAATAACCTGAGTGAAAACAAAGGCTGACCTGAATCTAGCATGAAACCTGACCTGAACTAACCTCAAACTAAAATTGATTCGACTTGTAGTAACATCGAACCTAAATAAACTTGGCCTAATCCAACTGAACCCGAAATCAAATTAACTTGAACCCAAATAATCTGACTTGAACTTGATATGAACTTGAATTCATGCTAACTTAACTAGATCTGAACTTGAATAATCTGATCCAAATCTAACCCGACCTATCCAGTTGTCATCCTTATGCCCAACCTATCTTGTGTACAAGCAATCTTATATTCAATAATCATATAATAGCAACCAAGTCAATAAGAATTTGTCAGATTTCTTTTAGTTTTATTTTTTATTTTTATATTATTTTTTTTCATTTCTTCTTCTTTTTTTTTTCTTGGATTTTCTTGTTTTATATTGTTTCTTGGGTATTTATAATTTTGAGAAAAAATTAGGGACTAATGTTGTAATATTGAAATGAGAGTGAAAACAAAAGGATAATATGGTTAATTGAATATAAAAAATTTACAAAATAAAAAGGGGAAAACACCAAAAAAAATGATCATACTTTTGGCTTCAGATATATTTAGTTACCAATCTTTCAAGTGGTTACAAATTCATAACTAAAGTTTTAAGTTGGGCCTAAAGTCGTCATTCTACCGTTCGAATTGATAACTTGTTAACGGAGTGGTGAATTGCCTATTGAGGTGGCCATTGACATGTCTCTTCGTAGAATCTCACCTTTTTCCCTTGTCATATCTCCGCTCTCATCTCGCTCCACTGCATCTCAGCTCCCATCTCTGCTTGCATCTCTTCTCCATCATCTCTGCTCATATATTTTCTCCATCTTCTTTGCTCGCATGTCTTTTCCCATCTCCAATGATGCCTGGGAATCATGGCGTCTCTAATCTCCCATCTCCAATAGTGTCTAGAAATCACAGCATCTCTGATCTCCAAACTCCTGTCTCTCATCTTTGATGGTGCCCAGGAATTGCGTAGGTTGCTTCCTCAAACAGCGCTGGCTACTTCCTTCAAATCTCTGCTTAAATCGCATCAACTATTTCCTGAGAATTACGAACGATTCATGTCAGAGAGGGAGATGACTGCACCAATTTCTAGGCAAATCAAGGTGATTCATAGCATCTGCGGCGAGATTCAACACTAACCAGCTGCTGGTACTTAATTGGAGTCAATCAGACCCAATCCCCACTCAATTGGACCATAAATCCCCAATTTAATTTTTATGCCATCTTGGTTTCTTGGCAAGTCATTTTGCCACGCAATAGTCCTTTAATCGTAACCTAATCAGCTCGTAACAAAATATTTTGTCATTGGACAATAATTTTACACCATCAATTACATTGGTCACGTTATTGGTACTGTTTCAAAACACTAATACCTGATTTTGCACAAAATTTTGTCTTCAATCACTACTAAAATTTAAATAGTTTAATATTTACGTTAACAAATAGTAAACTATTTAAATTTATGGAAAGATAGTTACTGACTATTTAAATTAAAATTTTAAAAGTTTCTTTCAAACCAAGGTTGTCAAAAACGGGTTTCTACCTAGAGTCGTTTTCACTATTCTAAAGTTGTAAAGTCGTAAAAAGTCATAGAGTTGTAAGACTCTACAAAACATGCAAAAAAAAAACTTAGAGAAAAATTATGAAAAATGTAAAAACATTTAAATTCTCTTTGAAAATTTTAAAAAACATGTGATTTGCACCCAAACTTTCATTGATTTTATGCTTAATTCAGTGGAATAAGGTAGGTTTTTAAGCTGGCTAGGGCTTTAAGGTTCGATCTTGGTGTTTCTGTAGAGAGGAGGCAGGTTTTAGTTGGCTAAAGCTAAAGGAAGAAGTTTGGCCAGCTTAATCCTTAAAATTGACACGCATCTGGTACTTTAACTAAAAATTATAGAAATATTGGGAGTATTATGAAACACGCTAGAGATTAAAGGATTAGAATTGGCATTAGGCCACGCCTCTGCTACATAATTACAGCTCCAGTCCCCAGCTTTTAGAAACCTACAATGTAGTCCTAATTTATATTTTTTTTATAGATTTGACTCAATAAGGCTAGAGTCGTAGAATCTCAACGTTTCTACATTTCTATGACTAGAAACACGTTTCTAGTCATTTTTACCTAGAGTTGCGTTTCTAATCGTCTTCCATATCTAAAGTCGTAAAAATGTACAGTTCTACGAATGGAAACGTGATTTTAATAACCATGTTTCAAACAATTATTTTGAGTTAATGAATTTTATTTAGTGAGAGACTAAAATGAAACAATTTTAATAGATTTAGAATCAAAATAGAACACTCAATAGATTACGAATTAAAAGGAAGTAATGACTAAAGGTTAGGGACCATTATTGTAATTTACTTTATGGAATAGGGGAAGTAATAAGTAACTAACATGGTCTCTTATTTAACAATCTGGATCTACCACTAGCCCTGATTTTGATAAGGGAAAGCAGCCTATTGGCTGAATTAAAAAGCCCTATTAGCATTGCACTTCGGAATTGGACTATCCAGTGCTCGACCCATCTTTTGTATAAGCATTCTTTATATTCAATAATTATATAATGGCAACCACTGCAATCAGAATTTGTCAGTTTTTTATTGTTTTATTTTTTAATTTATTTCTTCCATTTCTTCTCCTCTTCCTCCTCCTCCTCCTCATCTTGGGTTTTCTTGTTTTCCATTGTTTCTTGGGTAATTGTAATTTTGAGAAAAAAAATTAGTGACTAAAATTGTAATATTAAAGTGATAGTAAAATATAAGGATAATATGGTAAATTGAACATAAAAAAATTACTAAATATAAAATTGGTGGAAAAACTACAACACAAAAAAACAAAATGTTGCCAATAATGTAGGAAAAAATGAGTAAATAATAAGATAATTGTCATTAATGTTTGACAACATTCATATATTAATTTGATCGATTTTGTGAATTTGCAAGTTTGAAGTTGTTATTATTGTTATTATTTTCTGAAATTTAGCTGTTTCCTAGAGTAAAAAGGTCAATATAAAGTAGTCTCAATGGAATTTTATTCACAATGAAGAAGGGAGGCGAAAGGGAATATGGAGTAAAATTTTTAACCTTCTAATAATAACCACAAGCCTTAATCACTATGTCATACAATATTTTTATAAATGAAAAAAATTAAAAAACTTATTGAGGTTTATGCCATGCTCCCTCCTATTTTGAAAAATATATTATTTCCTATATTAGTTTTTTCTGAAACCGACAATTATAATTTATGCCATTGTTGTTTATTTTAAACACTAAAGACTGTTAACGAGTTCACTTCTAAATGCCAAAGAAAGGGTGTTTAATTAGCCAAACACAAATAAATTGGACTTAATATGACAATTTACTAGAGACAATTGTATTTTCTGACTCTAAAAGAACACCGGATTCAATACTCTATGTTTGGCTTACGTACATTTTTTTTTTCCAACAATACTAGAATGTTTTGTTTAACATTCTAGGAATTAGCTAATAGGTTTTTAATGCCTAAAATGAATGGGAGAATTGTAAATGTAGGATGCACAAAACCCTTAGAATTTAATAATATGTTTCTTAAAATAAGACCTGTTACGAGCAATGTGGAAGCTAGGGGAGAATGGAATAATAATTAAATATTATGGACCACATATGCAATTTACATAATTCAGTATTAATAAGCCCAATTGCCAAAACCTAAAAAAATGGAAATTAATTTAGGAATTCCCAGATTTATAGTAATATGTTTGTTGTATTGTATTATTTTGGGGTGTTGAGTGGCCGTGAAGGGGTGGAGCTGTTCTGGGGTGTGGGGGGGTGATGGGTGTTTGGTGATGAGTGATGAGTTGGAGGTGGTGAAATTGAGCTGCAGCAAGGCATTTGTGAGGTTCCCAGGAGGCTGTATGTTCTACAGCAAGGTGGGGTTGAGGAGCTTTGAGCACCCCAGGAGTGAGATGAGATCGATAGTGAGCGGGCCATGTGCAGGGCTGACTTCAAGGTTGATGTTCACTCTTTTATCTTTGTTACCACCTCACAAAAATTGGAGAATTACAAATGTGTCATAATGGCTAAAAATCATTATATTGTGTAATTCTCACAATAGTAATTGAAGTGTGGAGGATAAAAGACATGATCAACACCTATTTAAAAGTGTTCCAAGTTGGTAACTTGGCCCCCAAGAAAAGCTTTAAGGATTGCTTGTTTGTCAAGCAACCTATGGACTTTTTGTAAGATTTTGGAAATTCGGGTACTCAATTGCAAAACTTTAACAAAAGAGATTTGGAGAGTTATGTGAAGGATATGAATGGTATGAAAATGCTATTGGAGGACCAAATTGCTTATAGAAGACAAGTATGGACAAAGGAAAACACAAAAAGGCTTTAAGGATTTAAGTGTCCTATCGTGTGCCTTTGGTTGTCCATGCTTATGACTTAAGGCAAATGGAAGTTTTGTGGGGTTATCCCACATAAGGAGGGGCTGTTATGGCATGGGATAAGGAGGTCAAATGTGAGCCAAGAGATTAAGGTAAAGAAACCATGGTCTTGTAGCAAGGAAAATGACATAAAGCTTGGTTAAGCTTATTAAGTGTGTTTAGTGCACTTAAGACCATATAAATGTCCATTCTTGTCCTTATCTCTCAAATTTCGGCCTCCACCAACAAAAATACAGCCAGCGCTCTCCTCCACATTTCCTCCATAGCCACCATACCTTTAAATTCAAAACTACTTGCAATTGAAGTCAAGGAAGCACAATTGGAAGCTATTTGGTGTTATTGCTTGAATGCACCTAGGATCAAGCTCCAATTTCAGCATACCCATCAAGGTAGGTTCTCTTGCTTTTATGGACTGTTTTTTTCAATTTTCAAACATCCATAGAGCTGGGGTTAAGCTTGGAAGAGAGCCATGAGCTTGATGAACTAAGCTTAGTGAAGGGAGTACATTTATTGAAGGTTTTGTGACATGGTGTGAAGTGCATAGTGATGATAGTGAATTTTTGGGTTTCTAGAGCCTAAAAGTTAGTACTAATTACTGTTAAAATCCTCTTAAGACCAAACATTAGCTTGAGGACAACTGCCATAGTGATTTGGTTATGTTTACTATGTATTTTATAGACTAACCTATGATATATGTTGCTGCTGCATTTCATGTGTTTATTGGTTGTGAATGACTGCTGCATTTGGTTGCTATATCTTGTATATATGCATTATGGTTATTGTGTGTTAGTGTCTTTCGATATAGGTTTTAATGATGGATATATTGTCTATTGAATCCAAGTGCTACCCTTACTAAGTTTCTCAATGAAACTTACTCTCCTCAATTCTGTCATTTCAGGTCCAGCAGAAATATTATATTCAAAGTGACCTTTATGGTTTGAGTTTTCATCTGAAATTTCAGGTACATGAACTTCCATGTGTCTAGTTATGATATGGAAAGTTTGGTGATTTTAGGAGCACATTTGGTATTTTTGGTGATAGTACTTATTGTGTTGTGCAGCAGCTGTCCAGCATCCTATTTCTAAAGTCCATTGTGTCTCAGACACTCCTGTAACCTAGGGTGCGTATTTAACTGAGTTAAGACCATATTGTAGTGCATGTATGCATGTAAATGTAGTGTATGTAAAATGAGACAAGTATGTGAACATTTGAGCAATGTTTTGGCTACGTATGTAATGTGATGCAAAGCTGCCTAAATGTGAATAATAGGCTGCTTACTTGTAAATTTTGTTTTAGCCACATAAAGTTGTTAAAATCAAGGGAATGTAATTCTTATGTATAATAAACATATATGGGCTAGCTTTGGAGGGCTTTGCCCTTATGATTGAAGTGTTTGCATACTTATGAAATTTTGTGTAGAAGGAATCTTGGTATGAAATTTTGACCACACCTAGAGAACGTCTAGAGGTTGAACTAGGATTTGGAATTTCTGAATTTGGAGCCCTGTAGCCAAAGATATGACGATGCAATATTGGCTACGTTACTATTCATTTGGTCAAAATTTTGTAATCAAGTTAAAAAATCCATAACTTGGTCTATAGGTGGGCTATTGATGTAAAACAAAATTTCTTGGTTTGCTCTAATTCTCTTCTTAGTAATGGAGTAAAGAAAACAGGGGGTATGTGGCTAGAATGATATAGTTTATTAGTGGAGGTTACAGGTGCAGTAGCTGGTCACTAGTACTTAATAAGATTGCCTAATGTGTGGAAGCCAAAACTAAGATTAGTGCTAGTATTTTTTTTTTTTAGCACCATAGTGTGCATAAATGTAAATATGGGTATGGTTAGACCAATATGCATGTATTTACATAGTGCTCAAGAAAGTCACTTGAGTATTTACACTAGGGGTGTTGTTCTGATGACATACAGGACATACCAAACCTGAGAGTTTAAATGCACAAATTTGACACCATAACTGGACTACACCGGAGTAAGTAACAATCCCTGCCTTGCCCTGTCTGTGCGGCCCACCTGTTTGACTATGGAGCTATTTCATTCTCCTTCTCAGTATTTTAATTAGTTAACATTTTATTAACTGCTTATTTTATGTATAACCGCTCGATCTCAATTGTTACAATTTGCAAGTCATAATATGTACTTGGTACGTGTTTTTGTTAATTCTTTCGGAACCAAATTTCTTTTTTTTTTTTTGGTGGGAAAGGGAACAGCAAGAACCTAAATGATATTTTCAGTAATAATATACAATACCTGGAAAAGCAAACAACAAGAACCTGGAAAAACAAACGTCTTTTTCAGTAATAATAAAATACTAATCTGAATGATGTTTTAAAAACATTTTTCCAGACTTCTTGAATCTTGACGTATATAATAATTTCATAGCTTCCTATTTGAGACATTTTCAATTCTCACTTGAAAGCAATTCAAGGAAAATTTTGTAGATGGTATTAAAATCGATATTTTATTTTTTTATTGGCCAAAATGCGCATATAGTCCTTCAACTTTGCCAACTCTAACGAGTTAGTCCTTTATATTTGACTCAGTATAAGTTAGTCCCTAAACTTTGAAAAAGTTAATAAGTTAGTCCAAAATGGATGGTGAAGAGAAACAGTGTGAAAATTTTGGCTGATATGGCTGATGTGGCATGGAGCAGTTGTATGACTTTGCTGAGTTGGTTTTGGCGGGAAAAGGGAAAAGGAAAAGGCGCCAACTTATATGTTAGTACTTATAGGATAAACAATAAAGCAAGAGAGCCATAAAATAGTCAAAGTGGCTGGTGCTATACGAGGAAAAACAAAGGAGTGCTGGAGTCGTGGAGCGTATAAGACAAAGAAGGCATTGAAGAAGCTGGAATTTGGCAACTTTGAAGAGCTTGTGGGGGACCATGTGAGGAAGTTGACTTGGTAGAGAAAGAGAAAATTTGATAAGTGAGTAATAAATGTTTGTTTTGGCTAAGTTAGAAATTTTTTATTTATGTTAGTATTAGAGATGGGTATGTTACATGGTACATAAAAACTTGTGTGACTAAATTATTATTTAGATATGTGAACTTGTTTAAGAAAATTTTAAAGTTAGAGGTTGGATTAAAAAAAAATATTAATGTTATTTAGATGTTTGTTACAGCAACAAGTTAGATTGCAAAGGTCAAAAATATTGGTGTAATAATTTTATTAACAATATGTTTGTAGGTGGACATTTATAATAGTGATGTTTACATTGTATTTGCACCATGGTGGACACTTCATTGGAGAACCAAAGAATGGATATATTGATGGCAAAATATGTTCAATGGTTTATGATGAGGACAAAATATCATATTGGTGTGTGATGGATCAAATCAAGAAGATAGGATATGATAAGAAGGCTGTAGGAGGCATATATTTTCATAAATGCATAGGGGGATGCAGCCAATATATATTGTTGCATGATGATGCATCAACAGTAGAGATGGTAAAGCATGTTGTTAAAGTTGGTGTTGTGGAAGTATTTGTTCATCACAATGTAGACAATGACAAGGTAATAGCAAGCATGGGTGAAAGGTCAAGTGAGCATGTTTCCAACTATCATGTTACATGGGAAATAGATGAAGAAGTAAACAATGGACTGGCTGAGACATGTAATTGGTCAAATTCTCAGATTGACGAAGAGTTTGATAAACTGATTAATAACCTCCAGGCAACAACTAAGGACTGTAATAAAGCATTGAGCACTTTACAAGATGAAGCACCCCATGGTGGAGATAAAATGCAAGAGTTGGCTAAGGAAAGTGAGAATGATAGTGATGATGACGGTGTAGACTTGGAGGTGGATTATGCAGCAGAACTTAGTAGAGTAGATCTTTCCCTACAATCTAATGAAGATGAGGAACTCACTCCTGCAATTAAGTAAGTTAGAATCTGGTTTTCAAAAGGGGCAACAGGGATGGCTTATAAGGAGATTGACAGTGCTCATGGAAGGCTTGTTCAAAGAAGGAGTGAGGCTGACCTTGAATTTGATGAAGTGGTTGAAAATGGATATGATAGTGAGTCACTTGGAAATTCTGATCCTAAAAGTTTTGGTTCAGAAAGTGATGAGGAGGGTGGTCATATTGAAGTTAGAAGACAACCGATGTGGCCAAGGTACAATGAGAATTTAAGGACTTGTCACATTGAGTTAGGTATGGTCTTTAAGCATCATATCCTGTTCAAAAAGGCCCTCATAAAGTATTCAATCCAGACTAAGCGTGATTTCATCTTTTTAAAGAATGAGAAAGAAAGAGTTAGAGCAATTTGCAAAGCAAGTGGCTGTCCGTGGATGATATTTGCGTCATTGGAAAGAAGGAAAGATTATTTCCAGGTAAAGATGTTTAATATGGAACACAATTGCCTTGAGGTGCAAAATATTTCAAGAGCTACTTTGGTATGGATGGCTGATGAAGTAAGGGATGTAATTTCATGGCATCCGGGTATAGAACCAAGCTACATTCAAGAGCATATAGAGAAAAACTTTTGTATCAATTTCTCTATACACCAATGTAGGAGAACAAAGTTGCAAATAATAAAAAAAACTAGAAAGAGATATGGAGTATGAATATGCCAAGTTAGGGGACTATGCTGAAACACTTAGGGCAGCAAACATTGGAAGCACAATAGAAATAGTTACAACACCAAATCAGTAAGGGCTTCACAAAATCTTTAAAAGAATATATATCTGTTTGGCAGTAGTCAAGAAAGGTTTTTTAGAAGGGTGCAGGCCTTATTTGGGACTTGATGGATGTTTCTTGAAGGGGGTTGTGAAAGGCCAGTTCCTAACTGCAGTCGGAAAAGATGGGAACAATCAAATGTTCCCTCTTGCATGGGCTGTGGTCGAGGGTGAGAACAATGACTCATGGGAGTGGTTTCTTGAGTGTTTAAAGGGTGATTTAAACACAACAGATGGTAAAGACTGGACCTTCATGTCAGACCAATACAAGGTACCAACACGTTTCATAGTAATTTTAAAATCCCAAGCAGTTTTAACCACAATTAAAACAAACATGTTTCATGGTCATTCTAAAATTCCCATAGTTTTTGAGCGCTAACATGTTTCATGGTAATTCTAAAATTCCTAAATGCATAAACATGTTTCATGTATGTTTTAGTAAATAGAAAATGCAAGGAAATCACAAGGTCTACAGTACCTTCTGTTGCATATAAGAACACTCCATCTGAACTGTTACGGTAGATAATTTGCATAAATCTTCATTGCTTCATAATTTTCCTGTATAACAAATTATGTTAGTTGACAAGTCCCTGTAGTTTTGTTTAAGTTAGTAGTAGTATTATACAAAATTGCAGGTATAAATATGGTCATTTTTATGTGAAACATCTTGATGCTTATTCTAGATAGAATTACCTTCACTTTGTGTCTATTACACTACTGATGACATCGTCAAAGTTCCTACAAGTATTTAAAAATCTGCTAAATTAATTTAATTATGTTGTTCAAGACAAAAATCTACTGAATTAATTTAATTGTGTTGTTCAAGACAAATAACTTTTGAACTGTTTTATTGTAGGGTATAGTCCATAGAGTAGCTCATACATTTCCAACAGTAGAACATAGATTATGTGCAAGACATATCTACACCAACTGGTCTAGTAAGTTCAGGGGAGAAGCACTAAAAGAAGCATTTAATATATGTGCAAAATCTACGAATGAGCGAGCTTTTAAAAGGAACCTAGAGGATTTGGAAAAGTTAGCTGAAGGTGGTAGTGCTGCTGCAATCAGAGTTGACCCAACCAAATGGTGTTGAGCCTACTTTTCGACGATAGCGAAATGTGACTCAGTGGACAACAACTGTTGCGAGGCCTTCAATTTCGTTCTTGTTGGGGCTAGGAATAAGCCTATAATATCAATGCTCGAAGATATAAGAGAGTACATAATGCTAAGGCAAGTGAAAAGAAGAGCTTTTGGTACGAAATGGCAGGGGAAGTATTGGAAAAGGGTGCTGTTGAAACTAAAAAAAAATATTAATGAGAGCTTTAAGTGGCGTGCAACATGTAATGGTGACCAAGGATATGAGGTGAAGAGCTATAATAGTAAGTTCTCAGTACATCTTGACATCAAGAGTTGTGACTGCGATGCTGGCAATTATCCGGCATTCTATGTGTGCATGCATGCAAAGCAATAATCAGCAATGCAGAGAAACCAATGGACTATCTGTCAAACTGGTATACAAATGAAATATTTATGAAGTCATATGCCTACTCAATTGGGGTAATGTCTGGTGAAGACATGTGGGAAGATAGTGGTTTTAGAATTCTTAAACCTCCATTTGAAAAGGCAATGCCTGGAAGGCCCAAGAAGGCAAGAAAGAGATCAAGATATGAGCCTAAAAAGAATAACAACAAGCTTACAAAAGAAGGCAGGAAAATGAAATGTAAAAAATGTGGAGAACTTGGGCACAATAGCAGGAGTTGTGATGGATCGAGAAAAGAGTCATATCATGAATCTCAAATGAGAGTAAAATTCTTGTTTTTTTTCATATCAAATGAATTCTGGTCTCCTACTACTAATTTACAAGGTTTTTCCATGTCTTTGATTTTTCATAGGGAGATGAAGGGTTACATAATGTTGCTGAGCATGGTGCAAGTCAACATTCAATGGCAGGTTCAAGCAACTCAAACATGGTCAGTCAACTATCTAGTTTTAACATAATCTTTACTCAATAAACAAGCACATATTTGCACATAGATAAAAAAAGCAAGCTAATGCTGGAAAACTGACCTAAAGTACCTCTTGTTCAAACCTGGAGGAGCCTTGATGTTAAATCAATCTATACGAGCCAACCCTGCAAAAACTCTGAAATTTTTCAATATAATATTTTCATTGCAAAAGATATATACATTTTGCATACATTTACCTTCTTTATGTGCTGCTGATACATGGAACTTGTTCTTTAGACTTTTGTTGCTGCCAGCAGTACAAGATATGAAAATCTACAACTTATTGAGGCAGGGGCAAAGGTGGTGTATGGGGCAGAGGAAAGGGGATAGGCAGGGGTAGGGGCAGAGGAACAATAGTTGGTATGGGCATTTACACAGATGCACAAGCGAGAAACATACTAAATGTAAGAAACATATTAAATATTCGCTCATGTTTTAATTCAATAAATAATACCAGTCATAATGATATATTTTTTTTCTTTTTCTTAATAGCCTGGATTGCCCTCTCAACAGTTGCTGTGACACAATGGAAGAACCACTTCCCTTTTGTTTAATTTTGTTCAGAAAACCAGCATAGGAAACAAGCCAGCTCAAAACTTGCTAATTGATTATGCGAAATCAGCCTAGCTCTCTAACTATTGCCCTCTGATTATGCATAATCAGCTACTCCCATTACTTTTGTATTTACAATTACTACAAAGCAATTAGTAGTTATATCATTTTGTACATGAAACTTCCCTTATGCTCATGTTATTTAGAATGAGCCTTCTGTCAGTCTATATGAATGGTTCTGAACCATTATGTATTGACTCATGCTATTATTATCACATATATTCTACTTATGTCAGTCCTCTCTTCTCATTACTCTTTACATTCATATGTTTCATAAGAATATCAAGTCAGAGGCATTGATGCAAACACTAGAAATTAGGCACTTTCATTTCCATAAACAATTTTGTTTACATATTAGAAGGAAAGCCAACAACAAAAAACCATTACATTTCTCCTATCCTACCACATTCTCCTATGCCAAACCTTAGCCTACTCATTACATTCCTATCATCAAGTAACCATTTCCAACATGCATAAACCTAGCAACCAACACCATAGTCAAAACAAACAATCCAGCAAACATAATACTTCCAAACATGCTTCGTTTTAATCCTTTCTCAATTCTAAGTACTGACACCTTCAGCAACTCTACTTCCTTCAAGATTACCTGAATCTGTTGCTCCCATCCATAGTCGGCACCACCATCTCCAATTTGCCTCTTCAGCCTTCTAATTTCAGAGTCACTCTTTATCTGTTTCAAACGTAACTCTCTAATTATATCCCTCGAATGTTGGCACAATTCTGAATCAATCCACACCAACATATTGCACCAATCTTTCAGCTTAATAGTCGGATCATCCTTCAAAAGCAAAATAATAATAATAATAATAACAATAATTAGACAAAAGCACAAAACTCAGACCAACCCAAACTCTGCGTTCTGACCGACATTCACTTGCACACAAAGGACGAAGCACTTACCCGATACTTTGAGGAACCAAAGAACCTTCGACTGACGTTCTTGGTGTCTCTCCACGTCGCGTAAATCTTCGCCGGCAAACCACAAAAACAGGTATCCATCGCTGCCGCTTCTGTCACTGATTTCTTAATCGAATCATGCTTGATCGAATCGTGCGACATTAACGATCCTCCGCCGCTTGATCCTCCATCGCCTTCGCGATGATTGCCACTTGATCTTCTGCCGCCTTCGCGATGACTGCCGCTTGATCCTCCGTTGTCTTCGCGATGACTGCCGCTTGATCCTCCGTCACCTTCATGATGACTGCCGCTTGATCCTCTGCCACCTTCGCGATGACAACGACTGCCGCTTGCTCCTCCACCTCCTGATTTCTTCTGTACCACTCTCCTCTGTCAATGAACAACCATACTCGAACAAATGAAGTAACTGCCCTCTGTTCGTTTTAATTTCCAATCAACTTTCCCACCTAACAGATAACATTATCCGACTTGGCCATTTTCTGTTAGAAACTGGACTAAACCGTTTTGTTTAGTGAAGTTTATGGACTAAAACGCTAAATCTGGAAAATTAAAGGACTAACTCATACTGAATCAAATAAAAAGGACTAACTCGCTTGAGTTTGTCAAGTTAGAGGACCATTTGCGCATTTTGGCCTTTTTTATTTTTTGTGAATCATAAATCGTAAAATTGCATAGAACTGTTAGACCTTACCAAAATCATATGAAAAAATAGAGAAAATTTGTAACTATGTCATAAAGCTTAAAAAATAGAAGTTTTTTTCTATCAAAGTAAAAATGACTATTAGACCACACATAAATTTAAAATAGGTGACCAAATTTGTAGGTTATACTGGTATATAAGAATAAATTTAAAAACTAATGTTAAAATTGTAATGGAAAGAACTTTAAGTAAAAATAATCAAAAAGTAAAATGAGCCTCAATTTTATAAATACTACTCCCTCCGTTTCATATTAGCTGTGCCTTTTACCTTTTTTGACTAAAGTTTGACTTGAATATATTTATATTAATATGAATTGAAAAAAATTATCAAAAATGATATTTAAAAACTAGAATATTTAAAGTTTCATTTTCATGTAAAAATTTCATATTTTTATGATAAATTTTAAAAGAAATAAAATCATAGATTAATTGCTGTGAATAGTAAAGAGGACAGCTTTTATGAAACAGATGGAGTAATTACTAAGCTTTTTAGATACTACAATTTTGTGTTATTTCTTACCAATATTAACTTATAACAATAATTAAATATCTAAAAGGCTATTACCATTTTAGATAATTCATATAACATCAGTTACACAAAAGTAAATACAAACATAATGTTATTATATGTAGTAAGCAATAAGGTGTTTGATGTAATAATTTAAGTTCATCATTTCTATCTATATTACAATAATTGAATTAATATTAGTCGTCTAATTTGTTGTAGAGTTAAAAAAAAATTAATGAAACTTAAAAATCTAGGAGTATTTTTTTCAACTGATAATGTAATCGTAAAGTCCTTAAGATTTTAAAGATTTTAGAAATCAAATCAATATTTATAAGATTCTAAAAAAAAAAAATTTAAGATTTCACCTTAAATCAAATCCATATAATAGATCATAAAATCATAGGATTTTAAGATTTGAATCGGACTTTGACAACCTATAACGTTTTTCTTCATCAGTTGAAGATCTTCGATTTACTAGTGAATCACTATTGCATGCTTCGAGATAACATTAATGAGATCTTGACTGATGAATCGGAGATTTTCTGAATATGGGTTCATTTTCCTTCACCTTCTGTTAATTTCTATCATCGGAAGGTGGAATTAATCAACAGTAAAAAAAGTCAAAAAATGCTTGATAAAATAGCAAACAAATTAAATACTAAAGCCCATAAAGCTTCGATCATGAAGAAAATATATAGATACGATGTGAAATTTTTTTTATGAAAGAAGAAGAAATATATTATTAATACCAAAATGAGAAGGTGTAAGTAACCACAAAGCCAGGACAAGGTATAACGCATAAGTAAACACAAAGCCGTTGCCGACAAATTAACACTGTATCCAGCCAACTGGCAACTGCTCTTTTTAATACACGTTATTTACCCAAAACAGGAGCAAAACAGCAAGCAAGACGCGAATGGAAGCTGAACAAAGCTGGGAAACAGGATCAAGACCAAATAACCATGGGTCACAATCGTGAAACGCCATCCTTCGCTAATCTGTCCGCATAGACATTCAGCTCCTTTGGAACATTTACACCTAATTCGTTTTAACTTTAGTTAATTGACTACAAAATGACTTTTTTTTTTATTTTTATATCTTTTTTACTTGAAACTAATTTTAATTAAAAGTCAATATTATGTAGATACAATAATCAATTAAAAATATAAATTTTATAATCTTACTAAATTTTTATGAATTTTTATAGTTTCAAGTCTTAAAAAAGAAAAATTCATAAAAATTTAACAACATCCTAAAAATTTACTTTCAAATTGATTATTGCATCTACATAACATTAACTTTCAAATGAAATTAGTTTCATGTAAAACAGATGAAAAAGTTAAAAAAAGTTAGTTAACTTTAGACAAAACGAATTGGCCCTTAAAATATGGCAATTCAAGCAAGACATAAAATTGTTCTTATTTTTTATTTTATTATTTATTTTTCATATTATTCTTATTTTTTTATTTAGCTTTGAATAAGCATACATTCATCTCTAAAAAGAACATACGTGTATTTCAAAAACAACAATATCACCGACCTTTGATATGTATAGATATCTTCAAAGACATATATTCTTTTTTCATACATAGATGTTCTTTATTTATATGTGTATGTTCATTTATACATGTGTACATGTTCATAATGTTTTGATATTTGTTCTGTATATGTTCTTCTCTATATGTGCGTATTTTCTTTTCTTTATATGGATATGTTCTTTACTTCATATGGATATGTTAGTTTCTTTACATGCATATATTTTTTTCTTTAAATTCATATGTACTTCTTTATATTTGTGTTTTGATATTTGTTTGGTATAGATGTTTCTGAATATATATTTCTTTGTATGCAATGTTCTTTCTTTATATGCATGTGTTTGTCCATTTCTTTATATGCCTATGTTCTTCTATACAACTGTGTTTTGATATTTGTTCTGAATAGATATTTCTGAAGGTATATGTTCTTTTGTTTATACAGATATGTTCTTTTTTATATGTTCATTTCTATAGTCGTAAAAGTTCGATTATACATATTTGTATGTTCTTTTCAATATTGTTTATATAACTATGTATATGTTCGTTACTTAGTGTGTATATGTTCCAAGTTGGGGTCAAAATGATAATTTTTAAATTCTTTAGGGAAGGCGCATGACATTCACCAAGTTTATGTAAGACCTATTCAAAAAATAAATATGCAATCTTTACTTTTCCACGTTTCATTTGTAAATTACAACGGATGAAGAAAGTGATTACATTCCAATTTTCGGTTGATATATTTTGTCACTTTCTCTAAATTTTCAGCAGTGAGTGAGTTGTTACTTATCAAACTATAGTGGCAAATTTTTAAATTTAATAGAAGTTCAGGGATTATATCTGAAAGGTTCAAGGACCAAATTTGTAATATTTAGAGACTCGATTGAAATTTTTGAGAAGTTAGGAAACCAAATTGTAAATAATTAAAAATTGGGGACTATATTATAGTTTTCTAAAGATAAGTATTTTCTGGGTTTTTAATCTAACTAAAATATTGTTTAGGTTCTTACTTTAACAAAATTAAAACTGGAAAAGTAGTGAATCCTAGCTACAAAAATTGTGATGGATGAATTTTTTTTTTTTTTTGAATTAAGAGAATGATTGGAAGTCATTTGCGAAATGTAAGCAAACATTTGTGAATATTTTAACCTTGCAAATAATCTCTACAACCAGTTCGTTTGCTGAGAACACAATCAGGAGAAGGCATTTTTTATTCTCATGTGACTCACATGAGGTGGGGCTAGCTGACGTGTGTAACAAAACAGGGCTTATTATCATTGTTATTACAAGTTTTTGCCACTGGGAGACACCGTAAAAGAAACGAACAAAGGTTAGGGTTGGTCTTCTTCTCCAAAGTCTGTCGGCCGCCTAGCATTTTCTGACTGTTGTCGTTGTCGCGCCTGCAACCCCAACCGGCAGATTGCTGCACTGCTCGCAGGGTAAGCGTTGACCAACTATGAAAGAAAATTCTTGAAATCCATCTCAATTTAGAGTTCCCCCATGATTTCAAAATCATAGGTGGATCAACTAGGCCTGGGTTTTGTTACTCCCTACTGTCGGTTCTAGTTTCGGTTGATGATCGTCTTCCTTTGTGGGTTTTTAATCCGGTATCATTCGGATCTTTTCTTGTTCCATTTGATTGGCACAGTTGACAACAAATTGAGTTTGGTAATGGAGTGAGCTTGCGGCAGACAATGTCAATGGTCATAGGGACGAGTGGACAAGCTTTGAAGCCGGAAGATAACACCATCGAAAAATTCAAAACTACCAGCAGCACAACTCTAGCCGACGAATCTTCTTCATGTTTATCTTCAATCCGATTAACATAAAGTAAATCAGATCAGATGTGATGACTATCCGAAGATCGAAGCCCTCTAGGCGGATGTGATGACCCAGAGGAGACGGCCGGCTGAGTGATGGTGGACCCTTACCGGACTCTGACACATTTGCTTTCAGCTGCTGGGCTATAAAACTAAGAGGAAAATGGCATTTGAGTGTAAATAACTCATTCAACAGCTCTCATTGTCTAATGTCCCCTCACAGTAAATCCCCAAATATGGTCAAAACGTGATTTCAAAACGCGAGTCCCACGTACGAACTTGGCCATTAAATAAGTGTTGCAGTCTTTCAAGCTAACTCCCTCCCCTAACGAAATTCCTGCTAGACTGCCAGTTATAGCCGACATGGGAACACTCTCACTTGACTCCATTTGTTGCATGCTGATGATGTGGAAGCTGATTCTTTTGCTCGTATCTGTCTTTTGCCTTACTCTTAATTTATCCACAATACTAATACAGGAACGCTAAACAAATAATACTCCCTTCGTTCCATAAATTTTGATATATTTGACTTTTTGTTATATTTTGACTCAATTTTATTCATATTATTGTTTGTTAAAAAAAATTTAAAAAAAAATGTATTTAGAAACTACATATCTTGAATTATCATTCATATACAAAGATTTTGTATTTATATATTAAAATGTTAAAAATAAAAAATTATAGATTAATTGCAAAAAACAAATAAAGCAAAACTTTTGGTTTTGGGATAGAGGGAGTATCCTGGAAGGTCTAAACTCTAAACTAGTTCTTAAGGTTGTGAAGTTTTTTATTGCACGACTAATTTGTTGCAGTAGTGAGTACATGTAGTCGAAGATGTTGTGGGTTGCGCAGGAAAGAGTACCTCAAAGATAGAAGAAAGATGGCCGTCAGCATCAACCATGATCCGCATGTAGCCCACCAAATCCAGTCGTCTGGAAAGAGTAAGCAGGAGCTTCCAAGAAAAGCAAAGCCTGCGGTCATCTTGAAGATCGATCTTCCAAGGCAGGTTTTCCTCCATTCTCTACGATAAGGGCGCCATATAGAAATCCGACAATGTTTAGAGAGCCAGCAACGGGTCGAAGTATCCGTCCGTTAGGACCCAGTGAGCTGGCATCCATGGTAGCGATGTTAATGACTGAAAGTATGATGGCTATCCCCTGAACAAAGTGCTCCTTCGCTGCGGGCAGCTTAGCTGGTCTGGGTTGCTCAGGAGGATCCCTACCTGTACCACCTTCACCTCAGAGAGTCGGAGGTGGGTTCTCCAAATTGTGGGAATTGCTGGTGCCTCCAGCATCTGCGCCAACACCTGAAGATCCCTTGAGGAACAAGCGACAGACAAGTCCAACCGTGTCTTTTGCTACTTGGAAGGACAGGTACTTGCACTTGCAGATGAAATAACAGCATGAACTATTCCAAATGATTATCTGGGAGGTTGCGGTAACTTCATTCATGTCAGGATGTTTTTCTTCGGTACAGATGGCATTGAGGTTAAGAATTTCCATATTGCTTTTCTTTTTTTTTCTTTTTTTTTTTTTTTTGTCAGGGGCGGATTTGCAGTAGGGATGACAATTGGGTGGGTCGGGTCAGGTTATTCAGGTTCGGGTTTAATCGGGTTAGCATGATTTCGGGTCCAGGTCGGGTTCAGGTCAGGTCATTTGGGTTCGGGTTGATTTCAGGTTAGCAGATTTCGGGTTCGGGTTGAATACAAGTTGGGTCGCTTTCAGTCTCGGGTAATTTCATGTTGGGTTATTCGGGTTTCGGGCCAAACTTGGGTTGATCAGTCGGGTTTATTCGGGTTACTAGACCCTAGTGTATAAGTTGAAATCACTTAATTAATTCAATTTTTCCCCCAATTTTTGTTAAAATTTAAATTAAGTAATTTGTTTTTTGGTGCAATTAATAGTATGTTTAATTAAAAAATTCATAAAAATTTTCTTAAATATGTTTTGACAAATTTGTTACAATATTCAACTTTTAATGTGAAATTGCTATGAAATATAAATGTAGCTCATTATTATTCTATTACTATTAGTGACTAAAATGTAAAATTTTAAAAATTTTAGGTGAAAATGTAAAAAAAATGAAAAGTTTTGGGACCCATGTTGCAATTATTATGGGTGACTGAAATGAAAATATTCAAAATTTTGGCACGTTATTACAATATACTTAGAAGTTTAGGGAGCAATGTTGTAATTTTGATAATTGCTATCCTAATCATCAAACTTACTAAATATGGAAGTTAATTGATTAGAGCAACCCAAATATGGAATGAAACTTATTAAATATGGACGATTTTGAATATAAAATTTAATAAATATGAATGTTCCAAACAAAAGAAAGTTACTAAATATATAAACTCCAAATATGAGAGTGAGAGTGAGACTTATTAAATATGAAGGTAATAAGGGTTAGCTTATTAGGATTTATGTGTTAAATTTAGGATAAGAGTTAGGTATAAGATTAAATGATAAGGTTTAGGGTTAGGATTGATGGTTTATATGGTTAAGGCCAAAGTTTAGGTTTATGGTAAAGGTTAATGTTTCAATTAAGCTTAGAGTTTGGATTTAGTGTTTAGGATTTAGGTTTAGATATATAGTTTACAGTTAGAATTGAGAGCTTATGTTTTACGTAAAGTAAATATTTAGGGTTTTAGGTTTAGGGTTTAGAGTTAAGAGTTTAAGGTTAGGATTGATGGTTTATATGGTTAAGGCTAGAGTTTAGGTTTACGGTGAAGATTAATGTTTCAATTAAGCTTAGGGTTTAGATTAGGATTTAGATTTAGATATACAGTTTATAGTTAGAATTGAGGGCTTATGATTTAGGTTTAATAAATGTGTAAGGTTTTAGGGTTTAGGTTTAGGGTTTAGAGTTAGGAATTTAGGGTCAGGATTGATGGTTTATATCGTTAAAGCTATAGTTTAGGTTTATGGTAAAGGTTAATGTTTCAAGTAAGCTTAGGGTTTGGATTTACTATATAGGATTTAGGTTTAGATATATAGTTTACAATTAGAATTGAGGATTTGTGGTTTGGGTTAAGTAAATGTTTAGGGTTTTAGGGTATAGGTATAGGGTTTAGAGTTAAGAGTTTAGGGATTAGGGTTTTAGTAAGTTTAGGGTTTAGGGTTTAAGGTCTAACTTTAGGGTTTTTGGTGATGTTAGGATAAGGTAAGGATTAAAGTTGTGGTTAAGGTTTAGGTTTACAGTCAAAGGTTAATAAATTTAAGGTTAAGTGTATTTAAAATTAGAGGTAAATAATTAAAAAAAATATTACATTTGTTGGTAATTAGAATATAATGAAGACAAATAAAAGAAATTAAATTGTAAATGCCTTAATTTAATTGAATCAAATTTTAAATAAAGAAGAAAATTATATTAATTAAATTAAATAACAAATACACTAATTTAATATAATAAATTAATATTAATTTACCAATTAAATTTATCTAAAACCAAAAACCAAACCTCCAATTTGTGCGCCAAAATGAAAAGTGTAATTTATTTGTATTACTTTGTGCGCCAAAACCAAACCAAACCGAGAGCTTCGGGCGTTTTCAACAAAAACGGAAACAGAGAAGAGCGACTAGTGGCGCTCCCGCTTAACAACTCAATGGCGCCGACTATCGTCTTCATCTTGTCGGCATACCTCTGTGTTTGTTCTGCTCCTTTCTCCTTTATTGGCTTCTCAGCTGCAATTCCGGGGAAATTCTACTGCCTTTTTGTAGTTCTGCTGCCTCTCTTCTTCCATTGGCTTCTCAGCTGCCTTGGGTATTTTGTAAAGGCTCTCCTAGTATTTCCTCTACATAAAATGTTGAGGTAAGTGTTTCCCAAGTGTGACGGCTCTCCTAGTCGATTAATCAAGTAAGTGTTTGTTAAATTTAAGTACCTCAAGTTAGTGCCTTGTTAAGCAAGTAAGATAAGCTTAATTAAGTTAAGTGAGTTCCTAAGTGTGATTTGGCATAGTTAAGTCAAGACCATTAGTTATTCTAACTTTTAGAATCATCCTAGTAAGCTTTGACAACTTGTGGCACTAAGTGTGTTTTTGGGCCATTTGAATCTTAAGTGGCTAAAGTGTTCAAGAAAATTAAGTTTGGGAAGCTTTTAGTATCCTTTAGAACAAATAAAAGTGGTTTTGAGTGAGGGTTTGGTGAGCTATTTGAAGCTTTTGAAAGCTAGTGGACTTAGGTGCAAGGATAAGGAAAAGTTGACTTGTTTACATATATGCAAGTCTTCTTCTTCCTTAGTCATTTGCAACTAACTCCAAATTTTCGTGGCTTCACTTCCTCTCCCAAAATCACAGCCCAAGCTTCCATTTTCTTGCAAGATTTCATCAAATTAAAGGGTGCCCAAGGTGTTAGAAGGATCACCAAGCTTGTTTGTGGTGTTCTAGCTCAAGTTTGCTCTTTGGAAGCTTGTTTTGGATCCAATTTTCGTGGGTAAGCTTCTTGAGTTTATTTGGATTGGTTCTAGGTTGTTTTAAGAGCTAGAAATGGTCTTGGTTTGATTGGTTTGGGTGCCAAATTGCTTTGGTTTTAGACTTGGAACTCAATGAAGCTTGTGGAGCTAGGAAAGCTATGTTGCATTGCTTGCTTGTGTGGCTAAATTGAGGTAAGGGTTTAAGTAATCAAGCTCAAATAATGCATGGTTTTGTAGTCTTGTGTGTGGGGATGAATTAGGAACAAGACCCATTAAGTTTGGATTAGAAACGAGAGAGTTTGAGTAGTTTATGTGCAAGAGCGACACGGACGCACAAACCCAGAAAAATCAAGTTGGCGACGCGTCGCCAATTCGTCCGTGAATTGGCGCCGCGGCGCCAGGAGGCGAAAATGTCACAGAGCGTGATATACTGTGGCGCCGCGTCGCCAGAAGCAATTGCTCCTTGGCGCCGCGTCGCCAAGTGGGATTTTGGCCTCATTTTCCGGCCATCCTAAGGTTAACTTAGGCTCTCGGTTTCTATTCCTAGGTTATCCTAAGAGGTTCCATAGCCTCGGTTGGGTCTAGAATTCATTCCTAAAGCGGGAATTTTGCATTATTTAGGAGGTAGTTAAGTTGTGTGGTTAAGTAAAAGTGTGTGACTTGGTGGCTAAGTAATTCAAGTGTGCTTAAGCCTTTGAATGAGCACTAAGGGGATTAAGAGGGGTTTTTAGACTCTGTATTGGCCGTATAGAGTATCATTTACATATGGTCAATAGAGAGAAAAATCCTAAGTCGATCCCAACCGAACCATTTGGTTTGGTAGGCAAGCCACTAGTAGTGTTTGAGTTAAACCTTGAGGGTTTGACTAGTTTAACCACATAGGATAACTACCCTGCACAATAATTTAAGGGAAGAGACGGGTAAGAAGTGAGTAGGTGGAAACTTACTCTAAGTAGCTCATCAAGGCGGGTAAGGTTGAGTAAGCAAGGTCTTACTCTAAGGTGCCCGTAAGTGGACTTCAAGGGGTTAATTAAGTGCTAGCAAGGATACGAGGGCCAGTATCCAAGTACCCCAGTCGTAAGAGCTCACGACAAGTCCAACACCTACGGGTGTAAGGAAGTCCTAAGCGCATTGCATGTGCATAATTCATTCATTCATCCATCCATCCCATCATTTGCATTATTGTTGTTTATTTACTTGCTTTTGGTTGTGTGTTGTTTGCTTGTTTGTTGATTTGTTTTGTATGCATTATTTATATGCTTGTTGTGCCTTGTTTGCATGCATTATGTTTTTCCTGCAGGTGCTAATCCCTTACTGAGTACTTCGGAGTACTCACCCCTTAAGTGTTGTGCAGGTTTAAGCACTTTTGTCTGGGCTTAACAGTTGGTAAGGGGCACTGTTAAAGCTAAGTTCTTTTAGTTTCAAAGGTATTCTCTAAGTAGGAAACTTCATGTTTTCTAAGTTACTTATAGCATAAGTAAGTACTGACCAAAGTGTTTGCCTTACAGAGAGGCTAAGTGAGCACAAGGATAGTGTGGCTCATCACTTGAAGCTTTCTTGCTTGGGTGAAGAGCTAAGGACGGATCTTAGTAGTTAGTAGTCATAAGATATTTCTTTGATATGTATGGTAATTTCATACATAGATTGCCTATACTAATGACCATTGGTGTGTATAACACTATAGTTACTTTTGGGTGCATATAAGTTGGAAGATGTATGCACGCAGTTGTTACTTGAAGTTAAAGCAACTAAAGATTTATGTCTTGGCTTATTTGATTTATGTTTTCATTAATTGCCGCGGCACTGTTTTCGATGAAGTTTTAATTTAATTATTATTGCATAGCCAGGACAACGCATGCATATTTTTATGCAGGGTAGGCTAAGAAACTAGTTGCACGAAATGATTTAAAGTATTTTTACAAGTAATAACTAGCCAACTGTAACTTAAGTGGGATCATAGTTCCCTAGAGCCTACCAGTGTTAGTAATTCAGGGCACTGGGGCCCTGTTCCGCCACAGTTTGGTATCAGAGCAGGCCAATGGTCTTAGTAGAGGCAATAGGTCACTAAGATCCAAGTGTGTCCTTGTGCTAAGTATGGTTAGTACTGCTTATAAGTATTCTTGGAGTTGTTGTCTGGCTTTGGTTGCAGGTATATGGGCGGATACCCGGTAAGGTTCTGGAAATTGAGGCAAGGGACCGAACAAAGGTCTAAGTGGCTTTATGGAATTAGCCATAGGAAAGTGCTGATTTGGCGGTACAGTCCCAGTTGCACTTTAGCGTAAGTAGCCCAAGGAGCGTTTCTGAATCTCTAAGGAACGGAGGTCATGGGTCATGTCTAAGGGGTAAGGGTTGAAGTGTGCTAAGGCCTACCAGTACACTGAGACCAAGGGAGAAATCCCTACCCTAAGGGCAGGACCAAGGTCAAGGAGATATGCACAGCTATGTGGACAATAGCAAAGTTCGACGAGTTATTGAAAAGCCTAAGGGCAAGGGCCTAGGAGCACTAAGTTATTAAAGGTGCACTGAGGCCAAGTGAGTCATCATTACCTAAGGGTGACATGGATACCAAAAGAGTAATAGACCATGGGGTAAGGGCTACGGTGTACTAGAATCACGTGTGCACCCGGGCCAAGAGAGTAACATCTCCACCCCGAGGTAAGTTGAGGTCGAAGTTAAGTTCATGAAAGAGTTAGTTCATGTGGAGTCCATGGAACTCAAGAAAGAACAACATAAGTTAGAAGTGGGGCTATGAGTAAAGTGCATGGAATTAAGGGAGACAAAGCACGAAGGTCTGAATATTCTCAAGGCCGGAGCCTGAGCAAGGCTACAGTAAAGAATGCCTCAATCACCGGGGAAGCATCGCCAGTACTTGTAAGCAATCAAGCAGTTTTGTTTGGACCAATTGATTGGTCAAGGAGCTGACAACAAAGAAAGAGGTACCTTTAAGATTACAACATAGTAGTAAGTAATTTTTCTTGTTTAAACTGCTATGTCTGTGGTTGTGACTAGCCTGCCTAGAAAATTAAGATTGTGGTGAAGTGTGGGTATTTGAACCCATAAGGGCCTGTGAAGGACCAGTTTTGTTTTGACCCTTAAAGTAGTTGAGGTTTTACCTAGAAGCTTAAGGGTAGCATTTATGCAGTGAGTTGTGTTTGTGGTCTGTTTTTAGTGTGCATTGCTTAGGAATAGGATCGGTCAAAGGGCATAAGGACTGATTTAACTGTGCCAGTCATAAGTGACCCTTAGAGGTGTTCTAGGGGCAAGGGTGGCTTGCATAGAAGAGTCAGTAAGTAGTGCTATGAGTTGAGCCTTAAGTTGATTAAATTTGTACCTATGGTGTAAGGAGTGTTTTGTGCACTATAGGGACAGTTTAAGGAAGGACAACTCTAGGACGGTTATGACTGGTCCCATTTCTGAGAGGTGTCGTGCACTAGTTACAAAGGGTTACCAAGTAAAGAGAGATTGGATTCTCCAAGCACCCGCAACTAAGGTAAGAAGGGCTTTTAAAGCCAAGCGTTATTTTTTAAGAACCTGAAGTTGCGAGTGAAGAAGAGTAAGTGGTGCCCTAAGAACTCACAGTTTTTTTTTTTTTTTATGAGAAGTTGTCTTTAAGGGTGCGGTTCCTTTAAAAGGGAGTCCATTGTTTTGTGGTAAGTTGGTAGAGGTCCAAGAGGTAATCTGAGCCTTAAAGACCGAAGGAGTAATATTTGGATCCCTGAGAAGGTACAACCCAGAAATGGGAGTGTAAGACGGAACTATGAAAGCACCATTAGCCAAGTGACTTTAAGGACAACTTAAGTAAGTAAAGAAAGAAGTTGTCCTAAGGGGCTTTGGAACCCGAACCTATAACTGATAAGAACACCAGGGAGACAGGATGAACTTCAGGAAGTAGACTTTTGTGTAGCACTTTGTTGTGGTCTTCGTTGACCTAAGAGCCGCTCAAAAAAGTGAAAAAGGTGAAGTGAACAGTGTTCTTGAGTGTCTAGGAGTTTATTTATCCTAGATAGTGGACATTGTTCGTGAAGTTAAGGAAATTAAGGAAACTTGAAGCTAAAGGGCAAGGGTGCGGACCTAAGTTAATCTGAGGGTTCGTGAGAGAAAGGACCCTAAGGTCCGGAGTGTACCCTGCTAGTGAAGGGTCTTGAGTAATTCAAGAAGTTTTTGGCATTGGTGTAGTTAAGGTTGTTGGAAAAAAAAATTTAGTTAACTCACCAAGTCTGAGAATTTATGGGATTCTTTATTTCCTTAAGGGGTAAGAAGTTACCTAAGTAGTTTAAGAGTCTAGGTGTGGTTAGCTAATGACCAAGAGAGACTCTTGAATAGTAGGTAGCTAAGAAAACAACCAAAAACCCCAAGGTAATGTTTTTGAGGCTAAGGTAGTTGGAACTACTTATCGAGTCCCAAAGTTGAGTTGCTAAATAGTAACCTTGAATTACCAAGAACCCATGAGGTTGAGTTATACTGAAAGCTCTATTAAATTTTAGAGTCCAAAGAGACTTTGAGTGCTTAAGTGATTTATGGGCTTTAAGGGTGCCAAGTAAGACTTCCTCAGGCGTAAGGAGGTTGTGGGCCTCAGTTAAGCCTAAGGGTGCACACACTGTGGGCTATGGGTGTGTATGTCACACTAAGTAGTCATGGTGGTTAGTGCATAAGAATGGGCTAGTAAGGTATCGACCTAAGAATGTGTGTGTATAAGGAAGAAAAGTTTGGGTAACAAAGTGGCCTAAGTAAGGTGTAAGAGTTATAAATCTCTTTCAAACACAATTATGTGTAGGGAGCACTCATGGTTAGCAATTGAGTTGTGTAAACCCATTGGGTTTAGGGTGTTAGGAAAGACCTTTTGATTCCATAAGAAACCAAGGTAAGCATGAAGGCAAGTGCCAAATGCTAAGTTGGAATCAAGCAGATTAAGTTTTCTAAGAAGGCCAAGGGTGTGGCTTAAGATGTGGGACACAATGTGTACCCAAGAGTAGGGACTAAGAGAGGACCAGGAAAGGTTGAGTTTCAAGGGTCCCAAAAGGCTTCCTAAGAAAGTTGAGAAGTACCATGGAGCCTAAGAGAATGTAATGCCAAGTGTACACCTAAAGTGGTGAAGTAATTAAGCTAAGGCCTAAGGGTTACAGTAGTAATACTTTGGGGGCAGTATGGAGTATTTCAGGCACCTAAGTAAGTTAATTAGTGGTGCTAAGAGTTGGTCTCTAGTAATTTGAGGAGACCTAAGAAAAAGCTGTAATGCCCTAGATCACCCCATCGTCAAAGAAGGCCAAGTTAATTAAAGATTGACTCCTAGGTATCAAAGAGTGAAGAACATGCTAGCGGTGTCTTAAAAATTAAGGGCCAAGATTGGCTAAGTGACTAAGAGTAGTCAAGGACACAGCATGTTAGTGATTACCTAGAGGAGTCAAGTGTAGAAGAGTAGGGTAGTTTGTAAAACACCCAAGGACACCCAAAGAATGTAAAGTCTTGTGGGCTAGAGTGCCTAAGTTGGGTGTAGGTACTGCCAAGTTAAGTGGTGCAGAAGTGCTAAGTGGTGGCAACTAAGAAACACCTAGGTAGGGCTAGAAAGCCTAAGTGAGGTGTAGACTTTTAGAAAGTTCCACCAAGGGTATTGATTCAAGTAGGAGACTTAGTACTCCCAGAAGAAAATTATAAGGAAGGAAGGCCTAAAGGGGAGCAAGTTAGCTCTAAGTTTCTGAGGCTTAAGTGAAATTTGGGAGTACAGGGTTTTGCCTTGTGAATCAAGGTAAGGTGTCCATTTCTTAAGTAGTATCTTAAGAAGTTCTTAACCATCAAGATAAGGTCTGTTGGTTAGACGTGTCTTCCCTCGGCAAGAGTAAGTCCGTGAGGGTGGGAGTTCGACTCCCAGGTTCCCGAAACGGGCGACCAACGCTGGTGGTGGGCTAGGTCCCAGCAGCCAGGTTGGATAGTGGATAATGCAGCGCTGGTGGTGGGCTAGACCCAACAGCCAGGTTGTAAAAATCCAGTCAGGCCCTCACGGGTTTGGTTGAACAGTGCTCGTGGTTAGGGAGCTATGGATAACCATAGTAAGGAAAGGACCATGAGTAAGAGAACTGAGCGCTTTGTAGGAGGATTAACATTTAAGTATTGTGCTCGGTTAAGAATAAAAATTTGTAGGACCAAATTTCTTAAGGTGGGGAGAATGTAAAGGCTCTCCTAGTATTTCCTCTACATAAAATGTTGAGGTAAGTGTTTCCCAAGTGTGACGGCTCTCCTAGTTGATTAATCAAGTAAGTGTTTGTTAAATTTAAGTACCTCAAGTTAGCGCCTTGTTAAGCAAGTAAGATAAGCTTAATTAAGTTAAGTGAGTTCCTAAGTGTGATTTGGCATAGTTAAGTCAAGACCATTAGTTATTCTAGCTTTTAGAATCATCCTAGTAAGCTTTGACAACTTGTGGCACTAAGTGTGTTTTTGGGCCATTTGAATCTTAAGTGGCTAAAGTGTTCAAGAAAATTAAGTTTGGGAAGCTTTCAGTATCCTTTAGAACAAATAAAAGTGGTTTTGAGTGAGGGTTTGGTGAGCTATTTGAAGCTTTTGAAAGCTAGTGGACTTAGGTGCAAGGATAAGGAAAAGTTGACTTGTTTACATATATGCAAGTCTTCTTCTTCCTTAGTCATTTGCAACTAACTCCAAATTTTCGTGGCTTCACTTCCTCTCCCAAAATCACAGCCCAAGCTTCCATTTTCTTGCAAGATTTCATCAAATTAAAGGGTGCCCAAGGTGTTAGAAGGATCACCAAGCTTGTTTGTGGTGTTCTAGCTCAAGTTTGCTCTTTGGAAGCTTGTTTTGGATCCAATTTTCGTGGGTAAGCTTCTTGAGTTTATTTGGATTGGTTCTAGGTTGTTTTAAGAGCTAGAAATGGTCTTGGTTTGATTGGTTTGGGTGCCAAATTGCTTTGGTTTTAGACTTGGAACTCAATGAAGCTTGTGGAGCTAGGAAAGCTATGTTGCATTGCTTGCTTGTGTGGCTAAATTGAGGTAAGGGTTTAAGTAATCAAGCTCAAATAATGCATGGTTTTGTAGTCTTGTGTGTGGGGATGAATTAGGAACAAGACCCATTAAGTTTGGATTAGAAACGAGAGAGTTTGAGTAGTTTATGTGCAAGAGCGACACGGACGCACAAACCCAGAAAAATCAAGTTGGCGACGCGTCGCCAATTCGTCCGTGAATTGGCGCCGCGGCGCCAGGAGGCGAAAATGTCACAGAGCGTGATATACTGTGGCGCCGCGTCGCCAGAAGCAATTGCTCCTTGGCGCCGCGTCGCCAAGTGGGATTTTGGCCTCATTTTCCGGCCATCCTAAGGTTAACTTAGGCTCTCGGTTTCTATTCCTAGGTTATCCTAAGAGGTTCCATAGCCTCGGTTGGGTCTAGAATTCATTCCTAAAGCGGAAATTTTGCATTATTTAGGAGGTAGTTAAGTTGTGTGGTTAAGTAAAAGTGTGTGACTTGGTGGCTAAGTAATTCAAGTGTGCTTAAGCCTTTGAATGAGCACTAAGGGGATTAAGAGGGGTTTTTAGACTCTGTATTGGCCGTATAGAGTATCATTTACATATGGTCAATAGAGAGAAAAATCCTAAGTCGATCCCAACCGAACCATTTGGTTTGGTAGGCAAGCCACTAGTAGTGTTTGAGTTAAACCTTGAGGGTTTGACTAGTTTAACCACATAGGATAACTACCCTGCACAATAATTTAAGGGAAGAGACGGGTAAGAAGTGAGTAGGTGGAAACTTACTCTAAGTAGCTCATCAAGGCGGGTAAGGTTGAGTAAGCAAGGTCTTACTCTAAGGTGCCCGTAAGTGGACTTCAAGGGGTTAATTAAGTGCTAGCAAGGATACGAGGGCCAGTATCCAAGTACCCCAGTCGTAAGAGCTCACGACAAGTCCAACACCTACGGGTGTAAGGAAGTCCTAAGCGCATTGCATGTGCATAATTCATTCATTCATCCATCCATCCCATCATTTGCATTATTGTTGTTTATTTACTTGCTTTTGGTTGTGTGTTGTTTGCTTGTTTGTTGATTTGTTTTGTATGCATTATTTATATGCTTGTTGTGCCTTGTTTGCATGCATTATGTTTTTCCTGCAGGTGCTAATCCCTTACTGAGTACTTCGGAGTACTCACCCCTTAAGTGTTGTGCAGGTTTAAGCACTTTTGTCTGGGCTTAACAGTTGGTAAGGGGCACTGTTAAAGCTAAGTTCTTTTAGTTTCAAAGGTATTCTCTAAGTAGGAAACTTCATGTTTTCTAAGTTACTTATAGCATAAGTAAGTACTGACCAAAGTGTTTGCCTTACAGAGAGGCTAAGTGAGCACAAGGATAGTGTGGCTCATCACTTGAAGCTTTCTTGCTTGGGTGAAGAGCTAAGGACGGATCTTAGTAGTTAGTAGTCATAAGATATTTCTTTGATATGTATGGTAATTTCATACATAGATTGCCTATACTAATGACCATTGGTGTGTATAACACTATAGTTACTTTTGGGTGCATATAAGTTGGAAGATGTATGCACGCAGTTGTTACTTGAAGTTAAAGCAACTAAAGATTTATGTCTTGGCTTATTTGATTTATGTTTTCATTAATTGCCGCGGCACTGTTTTCGATGAAGTTTTAATTTAATTATTATTGCATAGCCAGGACAACGCATGCATATTTTTATGCAGGGTAGGCTAAGAAACTAGTTGCACGAAATGATTTAAAGTATTTTTACAAGTAATAACTAGCCAACTGTAACTTAAGTGGGATCATAGTTCCCTAGAGCCTACCAGTGTTAGTAATTCAGGGCACTGGGGCCCTGTTCCGCCACATATTTGGTTGCCCTTTTCCTCATTTCCGTATTTCTAATAATTAGTTCCCCTTTGAGTTGCCCTATTATTTTGCTTACCTGCTATTTGGTTGGTGTTCTTAGGGATTTGTCTTTCAATGAGTTGTATGGAGATATACCCTTTTCAATTTCAAAGCTGAAGCAGTTGGAAAATCTGTAATGTTCTCCCCCGAGAATCTCCTTGCTTTGCTTTCTTGACTTTGGTCTCTTGTGACATTAATTGTTACCACTTTAAATGAATACGCAGGATTTTGAAAAACAATCAGTTTATTGGACCAATCCCTTCGACTCTGTCACAAGTTCCCAACCTGAAAGTCTTGTAAGTTTTTAGATTTTAGCCCTGTTTTATTTCCTCATGCTTCATAGATAAGCATTTTCAACTCTTCTCACAAATTGTTATAGGGACCTAGCGCAAAATGAACTCAGTGGTGAGATACCGAGGCTTATTTACTAGAATGAGGTCCTACAATACCTGTGAGTGTATTCATGCTCTAATTGATATTTTCACTTAGCTTATGATTTACTTGATATACCATTATACCTAGTCAATTTTTGCTGGTCTTCTAAATTATAGTCCTAGTCAGTGATTTGCGAAGAAATAATCTAGAGTTGCAAATGGTTTCTGTAATTGAATAGAATCAATCATCCTGTCAATTAATAGTGCCTAAAAGAATTTCTCAAATTTTTTGTCATTTTGACAGGGAAATTCTGTGGACTGTGGATTGCTTGTTGCTTTCATGTTTGATTAAATTTGGGTATTTTCATTTACTCTATGCTTGTTGCTTTCATGTTTGCTTTCATGTTTGATTAAATTTAGGTATTTTCATTTACTGAACCTATTGTGTTTCTTAAACTTATTATGCATCACCTAGAAAATTGGTTAGAAGAAGAAAAATATGGTGCCATTCTTTTTTTTTTTTCAACTAATGATACTAATAACTCATGGGCATGTTCTTATAATCAAATCTTGAGAAAGAATCAACTCATTGCTTAGTTTGTTTGTAATTTTCTGTGCTTCTGAAGATACTTATTTTATTTTTAATTTACAGCAATGGAGTCAATAGTGGACATATCTAGTGTAAATGGAGATGATGCTAACAATCAAGAGGCTAGAATTGGAAGTGGTTCTAAAAGAGGGAAAAATAGGACTTGGTCAATAGTTTAGAATGAGTTCAAATCCATTGATGGTGAGCTATATCCAGATAAGGTGAAAAGGGCCAAATACAAACATTGTAAAATAAAGGAGTACAAGGCAGATTCCACAATAGGAACAAAAAATCTTCTGCGTCATTTGAAAAAGTGTAAAAAGTATCAGAGTTCCTTAAATGGTAATGGTAGCAATAAAGAGTTATCGCATCAAAAGTTAGATAAAGCTACCTGTAGGGAATGGCAGTGTAGAATCACAATCAAGCATGGGTTACCATATTCGTATGTTGAGTATGAAGAGGTACGTGGTTACAATTCATACTTGAACCCTGATGTTAAGCATGTATGTCGAAACACTCATAAGAATGAAATTGCTAAGTTCCATAAGAAATTGGCAGAACAACTTAGATCTTCTTTGGAGAATCTTCCTGGAAGGATTTGCTTAACTAGTGATATATGGACATCACTGATTAATGAAGGATATATTTGTGTCACTGCACATTATGTAGGCATTGGTAGATATATTGATGTGGATTTAGGATTTTGCCCAAGATTCAATGGGAAGTTTTAACTTGAAGTCACAGCTTGATCTTTACTTGGATGAGCCTAGAAAGCCAATTGAGTTGAAGTTAGACGTCCTTAATGGCAAGGGACATATTGAGCATTCTTATCACAATTGTTGCTTCATAATCAACTTTTAGTATGGGTAGTAAGATTCTTAACAAATATAGGAATCGTCTTGTTCATGATAATGTGCAAGTTTTACTAACATCTCATAATTGTTTATATGATTACGAAGGTATGGTTTCTCTTTTATGATTTTTCTTTAATTTTCAATATATCATAGTTGTTGCTAATTTCTTTTTCTTTCTCAGCCAACTTAGCTAAAGAGTATATATTGAAACATCTGAATGACATAGAAGTGGAAGTAGATTCATTGACCAATTCTGCTGCATCTTCTAATTTGGTGTAGAGGTAAAATTGAGTCTAGTCACTATATAGTAGTTAAGTTTTTAGTGCTTTTTAGACAATAGTTTACTTGATAACTAAGGATATAACTCTATATTTTATTTTTCTATGTATTCTTGACAGGAAATTTCTGAGTATGCTCTTTAACTATTGCTAGTATGCTCACCCATACTATTTGATGCGTTGAAGTTGAAGTTTTGCTTGTACATTAATAGTGCTATGGAAGGTATGGGCAGTTGACGCTTTGTTGGGAAAAACAGAAGGTCGTCTTATGTTGCTGCTGTAACAGCTTGTGCTTAGAGCAAGTCAGATGATACGTAGGATGTTTGGATTCCTTTTGATGTTTTGGTTTTTAATGTTTATCCTAGCAAGTCAGAAAAAGTGTTGGTCATTTCTTCTGTCCAAGTACTGGTTAGCTTATGTGTTTTGTTTTGGCAAGTGGTATGTTAAAATATGATGATTTAAATTTCTGTTTTTACATTCTAGTATGATGATTACGATGTGCGCCACCTTTCCATAGCTAATATGTTAGAATATTATGATTTCAATTTTTGCTTACTTTTACTTATTGCAAGCTATTATTTATTATATCATAAAATTTAGATTCAACTATTTTTTAGGGATAAGATTTGGTTATTTTCTTTTATGAATAAGGAAAAAAAAGCTTAGAATTTTTTTTTAAATGGATCTACTGCTGCTCAATTTAGATTAGTCAAAGTCCAATTTAACCATCATATGAGACACAGTGTGTTGGTTACATGCTTTAAAAAAATTTCTAAGTAAATCACTAAATTATTAAATTCTAGAAGATTCATACATAAAGCATATTATTTTTGTTAATTTATTCTTTAAAAACCCTTACATAAAAAATATTTTTATAGTATTTTAAAGTTTCTTAAATGGTATGGTCATAATTAATATGTAATTTAGATAAATAAGAAATATATAAAAATTTAATTTTTACATCTTTATCAACCATATATTTTTATTGATTTGGGTTAAAATCGGATTTTGTCAGGTCTATTCATCGGGTCATTTTAAGTTCGGGTTAGTTCGGGTTCAGTCCATTTCGGGTTCGGGTAAATTGGGTTTGGGTCATTCGGGTTCGGGTCTCCTCGGGTCTCGCTTCAATCGGGTTTGGGTTCAGGTCAGGTCAGGTACAGTCGGGTTCGGGTCATTGACTTTTTTTGTCAACTCGGGTCAGGTTGGTCTTGGTTCGGGTGGGTTGGGTCAGGTTGTCAGGTCGGATCAAATTTTGCCATCTCTAATTGACAGGAAGGAGGGTTATTCAGAAAGTAGACTGGAACTTCTACTCAATATTGCTTTTGATATGATCTCTGATACATACCTTATAAATATGCAAACAGGTATCCTTCCATGCGATGGCGAGGATGACGAAGATGAGAGGAAAAAATAATGAAAATGAAGGAGTGTGAATGAGAGGAGGAAATACATCCATGTCATTTTCGATAGGGAGGAACTGAAAAAAAAAAAGAAAAAAAAAAGAAAAGAAAAGGAAACGAGGGAAGGGTGGACCGACCGGGGGTAGGGGAAAAAAAGTGGAGGGTCAGCAAGAGGAGAAGGAAATAATACGCATGTTATTTTCGATTTGGAGGACATGAAAAAAAAAAAAAAAAGAATGAAAATAATATATATGCATGCATGTCATTTTCGATTGGGAGGAAGTAAAAAAAGGAAAAGAAAAAAGAAACGAAACTGGAGGGTGGGGCGGTTGCGAGGGAGAAGGGGGAGTGTGGATGTGAGGGGAGGTTAGAGGAGGAAATAATATGCATTTCATTTTTTCTTAGGATGAAGTGGGAAAAAAAAAGGAATATGAACCGTAGTTGGGCAGATTGCGAGAAAGGAAGAAGGAAAAAATAGAGCGGGCTGGGAATAGGAGGAGGAAATAATTTCCATGTCATTTTCGAGTCGGAGGACGACGAAGTCAAAAGAAAAAAATGGAGGAGGATGGACATGCCTAAGCAAGCCTAACATAATTTAATCAATACTATTCACGCTCATATTATTTTCGATTAGGAGGGGAGGCAGAGGAGAGGAAATGACATGCCTGTCGTTTTCGATTAGGAGGATGAAAAATGGAGGGTGAGCCGATTGGAAGGATAGGAAAAAGTAAGCAACGAAGAAGAAAAATACAATAATAAATTTCTTCGATAGTGGTGAAGATACCCATTAAGCATTTGCGCCTATACCAATAATATGAGCATGTCATAGATGGTGGTGAAGACACCCATTAAGCTATTACATAAAGCATTTATTATATTTTGTTCAATATAACATTCAATATTGCAAAAGCTATTGTGTCTTAATTATATCTATTCTATTTCATGACAAATAGACTTCTTTTTCAGTTCCATATATTCCAAACAAAATTGGAAGTAAACACAGAAGATTTTTGAGAAGGTGGCAACAACAATAATAATAATAGAGCATGATGAGAAGGTGATGGAGGAGCTTTTGTGTTAAGGCTCTCCTAAACTGAGGTCAAGACTGGCAAGTTTAATTTTTAGGCTTAGGTATTTTGTTTGCACCATAAGTAATTCAATTAGCAAGTTAATTTACTGTAAAGTTAGTGATGTGGTAATTTGAGCAAAATCATATCATAAGGATAAAATAGTAATTTTTACTAAGAAAACCCCTATTTTAGGATATCTATGTGTTTAAGTATGAAATCGCAGATTTTGAAGAATATTTATAATTCTTAATTCAAATTACATTAATGAAGTGGAAGAAAAAGGCCTTATGAAGCATTGTGACCCAACTAGCTCAATTGAGTTTAGGGAAGCAAGTAATCATGTCTTCTCTCCTGGAAAGCTTCAATTGTTGGGTTTGAGTTGAATTTTAGGGTTTCACTAAGTGAACTAAGGCCTGGGTGTATTATATAATTGATCCCTAAGTTTAATTTCGACTTATGAAGGTTGAATAGCAAGCTACAAGTGTGATTGTGCAAAAGTGGTTCAAGTGGGTTGTTTCACAAAAAGGGATAAGGGTGTGTGAATAAAGTTTACAAGCATTTTGCTCAAAATGTAATCATATTCCATGTGCTTTATACTTGAGCAATTCATTTTGCTAGGCTAGAACCAAGACTACACATAAATTTAAAGCATGTGACCAAACTTGTAAGTTAGACTAATATATAAGAAAAAATTTGAAAACTAATGTTTAACTTGTTACAGAAAGAACTTCAAATAAATGAAATTAAAAAGTAAAATGAGTCTCAAATTTATAAATACTAATTATTAAGGTTTTTAGATACAACCATGCCTACTGTCATTTTATTTAAATACATAGTATATAATACAAAAAGATAGATATATAACATCAATTGCACAAAAGTAAATACAAACATATATAAGGTTAACTGTAATAAGCAATAAGGTGTTGGACATAATAATTTAAGTTAGTCACTTCTATTTGTTTTACAATAATTGAATATTATTAGGTGTCTAATTTGTTGTAGAATTAAAAAATTTCAATTAAACTTAAAAACCTGTTTTTTCATCAACCGATAATATAATTGTAAAGTCCTTAAGATTTTAAAGATTTTAGAAGTCAAATTGATATTTATAAGATTCTATGAAACATAAGATTTTACCTTAAATTGAATCTTTATAATGAATCCTAAAATCATAAGAATTCAAGATTTGAATCGGGACTTAACAACATATAACGAACAAAATTCCTGTGTCCCCTGTCGTATATTTAACTGAAAAATAGATTGGAAGAATCAGAACTCCAGTTCAAGGGGTAGTTCAGCTTGCATTAACCAGTTTAAATGGCCAAAATTGACTGTGTTCTTACTTTTATCTTTTCGTTATGATGTTTAACAAAGAAAGAAATTAAAACTGCAGTGAGCAATGCTTTTTGCATTACTATTAGCGTCTGATCAAACTTGTTTGGAAGTTTTTTTTTTATCGTTTGATCAAAGCAAGAAAGAATTTATTAATAAAGAGACCAGCAAGCAGATAGCTCATATACAGCAGTTTTTTGAACCGATCGAGAAATGCAGCAGGATCTCCTCTCAGCATCACACAAATTTTTTTAACAGCAAAACTGGAGCATATATATTGAAATTCTCAAGCGAGCATAAAATATAAAGTATTATGACCACCTGGATCAAGTGATCAGGAACTCAATTACAGACCCGCCAGCCTTTGAACGAACATTATAACAAATTTAGACAACAGCAACAAGGATTTTAAGTCCATTCAACCCATGAACAACGAACTTGAGAAAGCTGGCTAGCTAGTCGTTTCAAAGGAATGAAAGAACTTGGACCTCACATCACATATTGAACTTACATGAATATTATGAGCTTCATGAAACAAAATTTTGTTTCTTCTTCTCTAGATGTATTTACTAATTAAGCAGTGATATTACAAACAGCCTCCCAAGCCTTCTTTTTCCCTCTGTTTGAAAACATTTGAGATGAATCTATCAAGGTTTCCTGCAAACCACACAAGGCAGAAGCTCTGCATCAGTGGTACTTGGGATGTCAGAAGTTACGTGAAGAAATAAGCCAAGAACATACGTTATGATCTCCTGTTACATGTGAACAAACAAGCCACTCCACCAACAAGGCTTATTCATCTAAAAACACGTAAAATAAAGCTCAAATAAAATATCTAACATTATGATCCCCGGTCAGAAACATTAGGAACAACCAGCAGCAGCAGACTACAAGTCAGTGGCAATATCTATAGCAGTAGCAATTACCCCTCAGAGACAATCAGAGACAAGAAATAACCAAGTAATAAATTCAATGGTCTATTATTTGCAATATCAAAATTGACTCGAATCCTTGAGCTCCCTATTTGTTGATTCTGCCTTGACAAATCTGGTGTTTTGTTTCCCGAATCTCTGCGTCTTTCGTTCAGTTTTGAACATATCTTTATTTTGCCGTAACTATTCTCATCTTCTGTCACTTTCTGACCGAAGTTTCTCCATTAATTTTCATCTCCCTTCAAACTCTTTCAAGTTTATGCATTTTTTTTATCTTCCTAGTACTAACCAACTTTTCACATTTGGCTCCTAAAGTTATCTAAGTTTTGATGATACCTAGATATGCCCTTCCATGGGAAAATGAAGGGGTTTAGGGTGGGCCATTGGGAGAAGGATAGTCAAAACGGAGGGAAAAGGGAGGAACTTAAAAAAAAAAAAAAAGGAAAAGCAAATGAATTAAAAGGCACCATCCATTTCAAGGAAGGGCAATTCAAGGAAGGGTGGGCCATTGGGAGGAGGCCTCCTTGGTCTCCATTGACTTGCCTCTAACTCCCTCCGCTTTGACTATCCTTCTCCCAATGGCCCCCCCTAAACCCCTTCATTTCCATTTTATTTTCCTCCATGGAAGGGCATATCTATGTATCATCAAAAGCCTCCTTCCTGCCAATCCAACCCCTCCAAAATAAAACCAGAAGAAAAGAAAAGCAATATGGAAATTCTTGACCTCAATGGCATCTGTACGGAAGAAAAACATCCTGGCATGAATCAAGTTGCAACAACCTCCCAGATATCCATTTGGAATAGGTCATGCTGTGATTTCATCTGCAAGTGCAAGTGCTTATCCTTCCAAGTAGCCAAAGACACGGTTGGACTCGTCTGTCGCCTGTTCCTAGAGGGATCTTCAGTTGTTGGCGCAGGCGCCGCCGGAGGCACCAGCAATGCCCACGATCTGGAGAACCCACCTCCGACTCTCTGGGGTGAAGGTGGTGCAGGTAGGGATCCTCCTGATCAACCAAGACCAGCTAAGCTGTCCACAGACAAGTACTTCGTCGTTCAGGGGATGGCCATCCTACTTTCAGTCATTAACATCGCTACCATGGACGGCAGCTCACTAGGTTCTAACGGACGGATACTTCGATCCATTGCAGGCTTTCTAAACATTGTCGGATTTCTATCTGGCGCCCTTATCGTAGAGAATGGAGGAAAACCTGCCTTGGTATGGATCTTAAAGATGACCGCAGGCTTTGCCTTTCTTGGAACCTCCTGCTTACCCTTTCCAGACGACTGGATTTGGTGGGCTACCGGTGGATCATGGTTGATGCTGACGGCCATCTTTCTTCTACCTCTGAGGTACTCTTTCCGCTGCAACCCACAACATCTCCAGCCACGTGTACTTACCACTGCAACAAACTAGTCGTGCAATTGAGTCTCTAAAATTTGGTTCCCAAACTTCTCAAAAATTTCAATTGAGTCTCTAAATATTGTGTTTGGGATATGCATGTGTCTTATGGGCTGTGTCATTTGTAAGTTGAACTCGTTCTATTTTTTGTATTAATAATATATTTCTTCTTCTTTCAGAAAAAAGAAAAAAAAACAACTCACAGCGTATTTATTTTCATCATGATCGAAGCTTAATGGGCTTTACTATTTTTTTGGCTATATATTTTATCAAGCATTTTTTGAATTATTTACTGTAATTTTTATAAAAACTTTGGGAAAGGATTAATTTCGAAACCCATTCCACCTTCCGATGATAGAGATTAACTGCACCATAGGATCTTAACCAACAATCAACAATTCTAACTACAACAAATAAGGGAAGCGTCAATGCTATTTACTTGATCGATGATTCGACAATTGTAGACTTCCTGCAGTAAAAGAGGCAAGTAACACCATGGCGTGCTCTAGGACAACATCAAGGACATCTGATTGGCAATTCAAGAGTTTCTTTTGTGGCCTTATCGATCGGCCTTTTATTCTCTTAATTATTCTCATAAACTAAAGGCTAAAATGCGTTTTTGGCTTTGCTAGATTATTCAAAGATTTTAATTCACCTGAATGAACACAAAAACCTGTTTATTTTACTTGATAATTTCCCCAATTTTCGCAGATCGTATGCTTATGGGTAATTCAACAAAGAAATAGAAGTGGAGGGCATGATGAAGTATTTGATCAAGAATAACAACTGTCCCCTCCATCGTGTAATGCAAAAAAAGGGATAATTTCATGCAGCAACCCATTTGAATATCTTGCAAGGAGTAAATGAAGCAACGATTTTCTAAGCACTACGTGGTGATCATATGGAGTTTGCGGTTAACACCCAATTCATTTTAATTTAAATCAATTGAATTATTTTTACTTATATATTTTTTTTTCTAAAATTAATTTTATTTGAAAGCCAATATTATGTAAATATAATAATTCATTTGAAAGTAAATTTTAGGGTTTAGGGTTTACAAAATGCTAACATATTTGAAAGTAAATTTTCATGATGTTATTAAATTTTTATAAATTTTTTTTAATGCCTTAAACTAGAAAAATTTATTAAAAAATTAGTAAGATTAGAAAAATTGTATTTTGAATGGATTATTGCAACTACATAATATTGAATTTTAATTAAAATTAATTTTGGATAAAAAAATCGTAATAATAAAAATACGTCATTTTGAAGTCAATTAACTTAAGTTAAAACGAATTGGGTGTAAGAATTTTGCATTCTGAGTAAAATGAAGATTAGGATTTGCAAAAAAAAAACTATATACACCTTTTTAAAGTCAGTTCGTTTTAACTTAAATCAATTGACTTCAAAATGATTTATTTTTATTCTTGCATCTTTTTAATTTGAAACTAATTTTAATTAAAACTTAATATTATGTAGGTGAAATAATCTATTGAAAATACAATTTTTGTAATCTTACAAAATTTTTATGAATTTTTTTAGTTTAAGAAATTAAAAAAATTATAAAAATTTGACAAAATCATAAAAATTTACTTTCAAATAGATTATTGTATCTACATAATATTATTTTTCAAATGAAATTAATTTTAAAAAAAATATAGAAGTAAAAATAAGTCAGTTGATATAAGTTAAAACGAATTGACCCTTAATTTTTTTTTTTAAAGAAGAAAGACTGATGTGTCAATGATGAGGGGGAAGGCAGTGCAAATTTTGGTACTTGGAGGGAGTGCGTGTAGCAATACTCGTTTTTATTAGGATGAAAGGGCCAAAAAAAAAAAACAAAAGGAATGTGAAGGGTTAGGTGGGCGGGATTGGGAGGAGCGAAGGAGGAAAAATTAAAAGTAGAAAGGGAAGAGGAGGAAGGGGAGGAAATCAGTTCCATGTCATTTTCGAGTCGGAGGAAGGATGAAGTTAAAAGATAAAAACTGGAGGAGGATCTACATGCCTAAGCAAGCAAGCCTAACATAATTTAATCAATTAATATTATTCATGTTCATATTATTTTCGATTAGGAGGGGAGGCAAAGGAGGAAATAACATGCCTGTCATTTTTATTAGGAGGAAGAAAAATGGAGGGTGAACCTATTGGAAGCATAAGAAAAAGGAGTAAAAGAATAAGAAAAATACAATATTAAATTTCAAAAATTCGTAAACCTTTTTTTGAAGCTCCTCAATCCCCCCCCCCCCCCCCCTTTTTCTCTTTTTTTGGATTAAGAGTAAGAAAAATGTTCGTTTCGGAGGAAAAGAATAAGAAATTGGAGGGCGCATATAAGAGGAGGAAATCATAATAAGAAAAAGGGAGCACACAGGGGGAGGAAAGCATATGCATGTGATTTTCCATGGAGGAGACAAATGAATAGAGCGAATAAGAAAAAGGAGGGGGCGTTAAATTAGAAAAAGGAGGAAATCATAATAAGAAAAATGGGGCACATAAGGGGAGGAAATCGTATGTCATTTTCCATGAGGAGACAAATAAATTGCATTAACTATCCCTTAGCTATGCGTATTATTATTATTATTATTATTATTATTACTACTACTGTTATCATTCATCCCCAGACTAAAAAATATCACGTACTGATCCTCAAACTTTAACAAATGTTTAAAATATCAGCATACTTTTAATTTTGGTCATGAACATTCCATGGACGGATCCATATATATTACTGTAGGATCCACAGATCACACTAAAATTTTTAACTTTTTAAAATATTAGGGAAATGACATAGAAAAATATATAATTAAAATTATTTTTTTTTAAGCACATTGAAATTAAATTAAAATTTTTCATTTTTTATGAGTATGTTGTCGTATATGAAAAATTTGTCATGCATGGATCCAATAGAAAAAAAAATTCTAGATCCATTCCTGAATCATTCTATCTGCCATCAGAGGTAGCACCTCCTCATCCAATGCCAACTTTGAGCAAAGATAATAATATGAAGTTGGATTTCTATGGTATGAAGATATAGCGTACATCAGTATCTCAAAGTTTTATTAGTTTTATACTCGACATCTGATACATTAATATTAACATGTCAAAATGTTTTGATGCATTTGGTCTTAGATGAGATGATGCATTTCCTCAGGGCACCAAGTGAAATAATTATAAAGAATTGACGGTTAAACTTACCATGCAACCCAAAATCTAAATACTTTTTCAGGGTTTTTTACAGTTACTCCTAAACTTTAATTGATATTACACTTTCCCCCTAAGGTTGAAAATGTATATTTACCCCTCTAACTTTTTTAGTGCCGTCAGTCAGTTATCAGTTAAAATTACAGCTAGCTACCTTAAATTTAGTCTAACTTACAATTATACCAAAAAATTTTGAAATCTGCAATTTTTCAAGATTGTCCTTCTCTTTCTTGTCTCTTTACTTCTGTTCTTCGCTACCATCAATTCGACACCATCCATCTCCACCACCTCTATACCTTCTTATCCAACCTCGCATTCTTGCTCCATCACCTCCTTCTCTGACCTTGTTCCCAAAGTTAGTTGTCCTTCCCTCAACCCATTCAGACTCACCCAAATTCGTCTCATATGTCCTTCTGTGGATTGACACAAATAAATAAAAAAAAAAAGGAAGGCCAACGCTTCAATACATCCTGCCACTTCAATTAATATTTTTCTAATAATATATCATTTAAATACCTAATTAATAATCACTTAAATAATGTTTTTAGAAAATAATTTTTCTAGCTAACTAAGAAAAAATTAAGAGAAAATACCAAAATTTTCCAAAAAATATTAAAAAATACTTTTTCAACCTTTTTAAATATAAAGTTTCAATCGATACTATTCAACTTGAGTAAATAATCTCTATATATCAAAGTAATTACTAATAACTCATTTGTTATAATCATTGTCAAACATCTAGCAATATTGTTTTACCCTGTATTTTCAAAATAATTTTTTTTTAACATTTCTTATTTTATTTTTTTCTTTTTATTTTATTTTGAATTCACTGTATGAAGAACTAGCTTTTGAGAAAAATATAATGGGGCAAATAGCGCATTTATCTCCAATACATATATTCAAAATTTGAGGAAAAAACTTAGAAGCATAAATTATATTTGTTACTAATTAATATACATTGTAGACAAATAAAATATTTGACTCCATAAACTCTATTCAAAATTGGAGGCAAATAATTGAAATCAAATATTATATTGTTGATAATTAGAATTGGACTCAAATAATTAAAGGCTCATATTGTATTTTCCACTAATATGGGCAGGAGTGTTTTGCAAACTTCTAGATAATTTGATGAACTTTACAATTTTTTATATTGATATCCTTATTATGTGTTTATTTAATTACTTTTATATATGAACAAATTTCTTTCCTGGTAAGACTTATGTTGATGACTTATATAGCTCTTAGTCCAAAATCAAATTCAAATCTTGGAGGCTGAAAAATTTGGCAAAAACAATGCAAATTTCACAAAGATTGAGGAAAACAGAGTTGAGCCAAACCAAGGCCAACACCTAGGCTTCATATTTGCATTTTCAAATGGCATTGCCGGCTGTATTGACATACTCCATGGCGATGTCATAGAAATCAAAGTTGAACTCAGTGTTGGCAGTCAAAAGCTGGAAAGTAACGTAACTGTTACAATCTCGACATATCTGGAGCATCCTATAGTCAATGGCATAGGTGACGCTGACAAGGTGAGTGAAGATAAATGACCTCAAGTCAGTGGCCTTCATCTAGGTAAGTCTTAATGTAGCAACCGCAAGGTCGTCATCGCCGCAAAGGGCTCAAAGGAGAGGGTATTGGAGCAAAATGAGAAGTTGCATAAGGAGGCGAAGAGGCATCGAGATGGATGGGTCAATGTGGAGGCAGAGGAGAATGAAAGTAGAGAAACGAGGAGGGGAAAGGTAATTTTGGAAAATTGTAGATTTCTAAAGTTTTGGGTATAATTGTAAACAAAACTAAATTCAAAGGTGACTAATTGTAATTTTGACTAGCGGCTGACTGACAGTATTAAAAAAACAGAAGGTAAGTGTATATTTTCAAACCTCAGTGGGGTAAGTGTAATATCACCTAAAATTTAGAAGGTAACAGTAAAAAAAAACCCTAATAATAATAATAATAATAATCCTCCATTTTGCATTAATTAGCCCTTTTACGTTTTTGGACTTAAATTTGACTTGAACATATCTATATTAATATGTATTGAAAAAATTTCTTAAAAATGATATTTAGAAACTATAACCTTTTAAGTTTCATTTTCATATAAAATATTTATATTTTTATAATAAATTTTGAAAGAAATAAAATCATAAATTAATTGCTGTAAATAATAAAATTGTTAGTTTTTGTGAAATGGATGGAGTAATATTAAGTGTTTGGATGTGAACATTTTTTAAAAAGTATAGGACCAATTTGTAATTTTGGAAAAAATATTAGGAATCATGTTGCAATTTTAAAGAAAGAGTTCAAAATAACAGCAATATGGTTAATTGCATATAATAAAACTTACTGTGAAAATGGTGCAAAAACAGTAGGACAAGCTACAATCATAAATGCTGTAAAAAAGGCAGGATGAGAGGAGTAAATATTTAGATAATTATCCACAACATATATATATATATATACTAATTTTCTTTGCCCGTACAATGTACAGGTTTATTTTATATCTTTTAATTGTATATATATAGTTATTTAATTATTTTTTATAATAATAATAATATTATTATTATTATTATGAAATAAATTAAAAATAAATCTATATTTCATATATTTAATAAAATTTATCTATTTTTAACTCTTTATAAAGAAATGAATGTAACAATTAAAGAATAATGATCTATTTAAAATCTAAAATCTGATTTCAATCTTCAACATTTTTTGTTCTTAAGTTCCCTAAAACAAAATAAAGAATAAAATATCAATCCCTAAACATCAAACTTTGAAGTAAAAATTTCAATTAATTCTTCAAATTTATAGGAGAAATAAAATATGTACAATCGAGATGATGTTTTATATTTTATATTAAGCATTTAATAGAAAAATTACTTAAAGTAGTTGTTTGTAGGTAAAGAGAATTAAAAAGAAAATAGAAATTGTAAAAATAGATTAATTTTTTTAGCTAAACAAAATAGAAAAGAATAATATAGTAAAATTAAAAATATCACAATTAATTGCATCTAACCATATGTCAATCAAATTTATAAAACAACTAAAACTATTATGCATAAAAAATACAAACTCATCACCAATAATGCAAAAAGGATAGATGTACTAGATAGTATAATACATTTTTTTCTATTCAAAAAATAAAATAAGAGAAACAAAGGATTGAAATAATTGTGGATAGAATTAGAATTACCTAAATTTATATATCTAAAGCCTAACTATTTTGGCATTGTATTGACTTGAAATTTTTTTTGTCCTTCTAGTTACTGACAGGTTTAGGTTGATTTACACTAATTGTTTTTCTCTAATTACTATATAATTAGTTTTGATTTAAATAATTTAATTCCAAATTCAATGTATAAATTTAGCATAATTAGTGAGTCAAATTTATTGCCTAATAAATATTAATAACTGAAACATAAAATAAAATAATAGATAATTGTAATAGCATTGCAATCATAATAATATAATTGATAAAGGATAAAATTACAAAAAACCCCTATGGTTTAGTCTAACCTACAATTTGCCCCATTTATTTTGAGAAACCTACACTTTGCCTTTGTTTGTTTTACTGTGACCGACAACAACTTCTAAAACCCTAATTTAAACTATATGATAATAATGATCCAGTAATTTCAAGATTTTTAATATTTTTTTCACAGTCAATCGATCTTTAAAAAGTACGGATATGTAATTATAGAGGGGAAAGTACATTTACAAAAAGAAAATATTGATAGTTTAAAATATCTATTAACTATAAAAAAAATACTTAGGATTGAAATTATTGGAAGATGATTATCATATAGTTTAAATACAATTTTAGAAGTTGTTATCAGATAATGTAAAAAACATAAGGGCAAAGTGTAGGTTTCTCAAAATAGATGAGGTAAACTGTAAGTTAGACCAAACCACAAGGGGGGTTTTTGTAATTTTCCCTTGATAAAAATAACTCTAGAAAAAATCACATAAAGAGCTTAACTATATCAATCATTAGTCTCATAAGCTATGTGAGTAAATAACTAACTATAAATTTGTTAGTATACTTTAATAGGTAGAATTATATTAAAGGAAGGTAGAAATAAAAGATGATGATCAAATTATAACTTAGCAAAGATTCATGAGAATGTTAATATAATAAAAATTTAAATAATAAAATGTAATTAGGAGGTCCCTAAAATATTTTGATATTAAAGAATGAGCCAAAAGGTTTTAAAAAGATCTGATATGCTGCTTTCTTCCTGGGTGCTGTACGGATGAGATTACTCTTCTACCCTCACTATAATTACCTAATCCCCAATGTATCCTTTGCTTCTCCCTCCAGAAGTGCTACCGTTCCTCTCCCATCATCACTCAGCTCTCTACTCATCGGCCCAAGAGAATTCAAAATCACTCAAATCGCACTAGCCGGATCCAGCTTTGGGCCGGGTTATCGGCAGAAGTTTTTATTACCGTCGTTCGCTAGACAGCTCGAGCTCGTCACCGCTGTTGACAATAGACACAGCCACCATCTGTCACACACAGACGAAGAGGAGAGACATGAGGGAAAGAAGAAATCGATAATGGGTTTATCTGTTCGGCTTAGCAGTTAGCAAGGGTTTTTCATTTAATGGCCTTATCTATTTACCTTTTCATTTAATGGTTTATAAAATTGATTAATTTATAAAGTTTTGAATTTGTTGACTCTTAGGGAGGGCTCGAGATTTGAACTAATGCATTTTGAAATGAGTTTTTTATGTTTATAGTATATAAAGACAATTGAATAAACATATAATTATGTATGTACAAAAGAATTTTTGTTTGTAGATTGGATTCATATATTAAATTTTAAACAATTGAAATGATTGAATATATATATATATATATAATTTCATTTGTGCATATGTGTCACATATTTTATACATATCTATCACTTGTTTATATATCAAATTTCTTTATATGTCTGATTTATATTAAGAAGGGTAGGTTGTGTGTGTGTGTGATAAGGTGTACAGTGGACTTACGCTAGCTCAATCAGAGCATGAGTTGCCAGAATTTGAAACCAAAAAGAGCAGTTTGATGCCTGGAAGCAGAAATTGATGAGCGAGAATAAGAGTATGATGATTTTGCTCTGATTGAAGAGGTTTCATTCTCTGTCTTTTGTGGTTCTTTCCTCATTTTCTCCCTACTGATGACTGGAAGTTGAGTTAGATGATTAAGGTACTATGCTTTATCCGTCCTACAAAATTAATCTAACTTCCATTAAGTAAAAGAGATGATGGTTACCATCTGGGGATAACTTATTAATCATTTATTTAAGGGAAAAAGATCAAATTTCCTACTATGGTTTGACTCTAGACTAGAACATTACCCATTATAGTTTTCTCTAGTTTTGATATGGCTGCTAAAATTATAGTTTGGGATCAATTTGGCTACTAATATTACAATTTGAGACCTAATATGTCACCAACCATTAAAAAAAAATATGACAGTAAACACAGACAGTTGTTGTTTGTGAAATTTTGGGATACTTATTTAACTTTGAACAAAATTCAAAAACTTTGTGGATTTATCATTTTCATTTTTTATGCAACAGCCACCACCATTCATCACCTAATTTGCCATTGGTTTCTCTAGAAATAATATTCAAATTAGTCACTATATTTTGATATTACAAATAACCTAAATTTTAATTAAATGAAACTCACTTATCAATACCGATATGTTTCTAATCATTGAATTCCATGTATGACAGTAGTTTAGATTCAAATAGTGATGTCTAACTTAATTCCTCCGGCATCATCTCTATCACTCAGTTACAAATTCGATAGTGATCAATACAATAGTTGACATACAAAAAATAATAATAATAATAAATTACACTAAGTTCCTAAAATTTGTTAAAAATTACATAAACACCCCAATATTTCAAAACTAACAACTCCCGCATTTACTAATTAGTTTTTAACAGTAGTGACTAACCTAATCCCAAGCTATAACATTAATAGCCAAATGTGGAAAATTTGATACTTTTTCCTTTATTTAAACCAATATGAACATATATTTTTTAAAAGAAAGAATTATAAACATTAGTTAATTTTAGGATTATTTAAGCAACAAAACACGCCGTTGAAATTTAATCTCAAATGCAAAAACGGGAAAACTAATTTTTGCGTACACCCATCGCGAGCCAGAAAGAAAGGCACTGAGATATGTGTCGAAAAGATCGGGCAACCAATCAGCTCCAGATGAGTTGCCTGGCGACGTTATTTTCAGTGATTCTTTACCGAGGAATTTGCTCAGAAGGCTGAGTATTACGAAGAGATGTTACAGGAGATACTGAAGTACTCAGGTCATCTAAAAGATAATCAAATACAATATGCATACATTTCATAACGCGAAGTAATTCAACCTGCAATACTTGTGGCAGAAATGGAGCTAATGCGGAAGCAAATGCAGGTTCACTCTACTCCTGCAGATGTATCGAAGTGCAGACGTTGCCAATTTGGTATCTGATTGATGTAACGTGTATGATCAATTGACACTAGCCGGATCATGAAATCCCTCACTTTTTTGATTGCCAACTAGAACTAGCAAAAGAATCAGACCAAATCCACAAAAATCTGCAACAATTTAGAGAGGATTCATTAGAGAATGCAAAAATGTGAACAATAACGGTGAAAAGGACAATGAACCAGTTTCTTTTCTAGGGCCATCCCGAAACAAGTTTCAATAAGAGATTGAAGATGATTGGTCAAGGAATCAATTTCAAGCAAGTGCATGAAACAGATAATGCTGTAATACTCCTAGAAAGAAATTCGATGCTTAACATCTAAAACTTCAGGTATGAGATCAAATTTCACCATATTTCGCAGATTTGACATCTAACCAACCTACCTCAAAATCCAGAACTGGTTCATAACTTCTCTTCTCTCTTGTGTCAAACACCGTTATACCGTTGATTTTCTGCACTCCAAGTCTTGTAGCAATCAGGTTCTGATCCATCAAAACAAGAACACAGTTAGTGATTGAGAAAACGGCCTTAAGTGGTAGATGGAGAATCAAACATTATATGGGTGCAATAGAACATTGCAAAGCTGGTATTGGCAAGAGCACAGTAATACTTGAATTATTTAAATTAAGAGCAGCAAATATGACAAAGCATTAACGATAATGTTGTACAATTATTGCATTTTTAATACTATACTCCAGCAATTGCATTAGCTTGTCATTGATTATCCAGTCTGACATAACACCGACCCACCAATCATCCCTTCTTCTGACCCCAAGCAAAAATACTAATCTTGTTGAAGCCAACGGTTTTTGTTTTTGGTTTTATTTAAGGCATCAACTTGACTCTCCAACAAGAAATCCCTTCCTAAGAAATATTTCACATTAATTATTCCTTCCACACCTCTCCAGCTATATAGGTGATTAACCCAACTTTTGGGGAACAATCACAAATGAGTAAATGACAGAGCAACTCATATTTTGATATCAACACAAATTTCCATACTCTTCTACCTCAAAGATTTCATGTCACACACTTGCCCTTAATTGTACCTACTCCATTCTTGTTTCCACTGCATTTATACCAATGAATCACCTAGTTCAGTAACCTTGTCTTTTATTAACTACATCTCTGAGAGGTACAATATAATTGACGTTATGCGATTGAAGAGCAAAAGGAAAACTTCCACACACAGCACCAATTGGATGTTTTCAATAAGACATACTGCAGATAACTACTGACATCTTGATAATTGGAACTAAAAACTATCTGAGGAAAGTAAAAAGAGGGAAAATCGTTAGCTAACAGATGGTGACTCATAGACTTACTGACAAAACACGACCCCATGCTTAAATTGAGAAAACTGGCTGACATAGATTTTGCTTTTTGAGATTTGTTGGCTTAATAACAATCTATGCCATCAGATTTTTGTAAGAAGTTTATTCCCATCACTAAAGTTCATTATCTGCTAATCTTACATCTCCTAGAACTAAATTTAGCCAAATTCTCAAAAATTCCAGTCACTCTGTAATTTTAACTAGTATCAAGACTTATGTTTTAAACTAAATCTGCTATCTGTCAGTAATTTTACTTCAACTGTCTAAGCTTATGCTGAGTTTATAGTTTGCATTGCTTGGGCCTATTTCACTATTGGAGTTATATTTATTGCATGCTTTTACTTATTTGTACTGTAAATGTAAGTGCTAGCCCAGCTCTACCAGTTACCTAAGTTTGTACGGCCTCACACGACAACAAAGTGGCCCTCTGGTGCCTGTAACTCTACTCCCTAATTACAGTCCCTGAGATAAATAGGGTCCTAAAATGAATGACAGTAAAAAAGGCCACAAAAAGAGGACAAGCTGTTAATGACAACATACTGAGTGTGGCACTAATCTTTTACATTACAGAGTTAATAAGTGCAAAGAAAACTGGCCAGCATGGTTAGAAATGGTAACCATACCAAATGGAGATCAGCTGAACCATCTGCGCCTACACTTGGCAATGTCTGTAAAAACGTGTAAAAGTTTGTGGGCATGCACGTTGGACGTCATAAGAAGATATTATCTGTCATATGGTCTATGCAGAAAAATAACAAAAATAGGTCTAATATCTCTAAATTTACTTACTATTGTCTGAAGACCATTTATCATGACAGCATTCTCCTCCTGTGAACCACCTGGAGATAACCAAACCTCAAATGGGCCCAAGACTTTATCCATATGGTTTCGAAGTTTCATGCATATCTGCAAAAAAGTGATTAGATACAGTTTCAACACCCAAAAGACTTTACTAATCCAATGCTTATTTCCTGGGAATACCAAAAGGCAGACAAAACCAGGTGATGCCTGAATCTAGCAAAACATGAAAAATCTTCTATATGTCTTCATATTTATTTATCTATATTTTTAGTGATAATTTTATGTCTTAGAAAGAACATTGTTAACCAAAGGGACGTTACCTAGCATGCATATTCAGTTACACGAGAAAGGGCAATAGGAAGTAGAAGCATGCAATAGATAATTACCAAGAATGGTTTATTCAAATAGATCGGAGATGGAACCTCTAGAATATCCAATTCAATCTCCTTGCGAGCGATTGGCTGCAAAAAGATACTCCAGAAACTCAGAACAATGTACATTACATGTGCATGTCAAGCATATTTTTCCCACCACAATAATCTTCCCATAAGGACATCATAAAATTTAAAAAACACAATGAATGTGTATGCTAATGCATTGCAAGTATCACAGCTCTTCTTTGTTCTGATTAAACAGTAGCATCCAACACTTAGAGTCTAGAGCACTGCTATTGCAAAAAGATCTTTAGATGCATTTGTATGCAATGATAAACTTTAACGCACAGGAACAATCTTGGATTACATTTCTTCTATGCAAGGAACACCATCCCCTTATAAGTTCATGACTATGAGAACAAAGCTTAACTGGAAGCTCCAAAGCTAAACCTACTGAGATGAAGCTTCAGAAGCACCCAAAAGAAAATAAAAATGCTCTGACATCTTCAGGTTTTCCATTTCTTTAATTAACGCATGTGTATTTGTTCAAGATAAAGAAACTTGGACAAAATGTAACATCATAGCAACAGAAGATGAAAAAAGTAAAGGCATTTTTCATTTTGAGGCATTGCAGGGTGTACACACTTACAGTGCCAAGGATTTGCTGAGTCTGTAGGCGCCCAGGTTCCCCCAAGTTAGTACGCCATGTTATCTGAAGTTTTCCCAGAATATTAGTTCCTTGAACTTTCTCTTGATGAGATCCAGATGAAGATGGACTCAATTGATACAGAAAATTATGAATCCCTCCACCAGATCTAATAAGAATGGGTGCTTTAAATATGTCTCTGCTAGCAAATGAGCAGTTCAAAGAAGGGAAATCATATCAGTTTGGTTGAGCTAAGAGGAAGGTAAATGAGGATTAGGGAGTGATTTCCTAAAGCATTGGAGGCATCAATGAATACTGTACGCATGGAGAATACGTCCACACATCATATTACATTACAGTTGAATAAATCAGTCATATAACACATGCTACTCACGTTGAATCCCCTGCTGCATGGTCACCAGCTTTAAGCACTACAGCAGTCCAATTCTGCGCTGGTTCAAACTCCACTTGGTCCATATAAAGGTTTGATTTTGTATGGTTCTCGATGCAGGCTTCTAAAAGTGTAGATTCCTGAGTGAAGAAAATGCAAATATTGTGGGATGTATGAATTACATATATGAATAAAACCACAGCAGGGTTCATTCTTATTGTAATGACCAGACTTAAGAGAACATTAGTCTGTATAAAACGAAAATACTGAAGTAGTATCTACTTGCTAGGAGCGCCCCCAACCAAACATGCAGCTTTATGACAGAGTTGCTATAATTGATAATAATGGTCTTGAACATCCATTATTTCGGAAATTTTTAGTCCGAGGGCAAACATCTTAAACCAGCAAGCGTACATAATGTGGCTTCCATAATTGAAAATTAATTTAAACCCACCTTGACAACCCGGACCTGCAAGAGAAAACACAAAGTAGTATATATTAGCTCGGGCTCAAAAACATAATCTGCTATGAAAAAAGAATGTTAATCACATTGAATTACTAGAACCAACATATCACCTCTAACCATGTATGCCGTTGCTTAATAGAACAAATTTATTCACACGAGAGACAAGAATGTTGCTGACATGGATGCATGAAGATGCTACTTACCTTTGTTCTAACTGAAAGTGGATTTGCAACAATGAACTTGAAGAACTGGGGAAGATATTTCCGTTCACCATCACCATCATTGTACAACGCAGTGCATACGAGACTACATTTTTGGATTCCATCCACTCATCATAGTCAAAATGGATCAAAATTATCGAAATGGAAACATGAGGAACAAGTGGGAGACTACTTACGTGTGAGCTCCAAGTTCCTTTACATCATGTTCAACAATGAAATCATATCTACCTCCAGCCCTAATCGACTCAACGGGCGATTTCGATGTATCCAGTAGAAGAATCCTCTGCCGCTCCGTTTGAATTTCCGCCTTAATAGTAACATCCCTGACCTCAAAATTGGAGCTGTTGTTGATGCTAATATAGCTGCAGAAGGTCTCGCCCAAATAGATCGCGCCGAAGGATTGAGGGAGGACGAGGAGGCCGGAGAGGCCGGTGGAATCGGACGGGTGGTGGAGGAGGAATCTGGTACGGTAGCTGAGATCTGTGGCATCGGAAGGGCGGCTGACTTGGGTGGAAAGGAGGGAGGGGAGGTGAGCGGCGGCGACCGGATCGTCGAAGATGTCCTCGCCGACGAGGAGGTCGGCGGCGTCGAGGCGGAGCGGAGGGTCGACGTGGAAGGACGGCTTGCAGAGGCGCATCACCCGGAAGGCGAGCGAGTGGGACCCCTGCTGCGTCGCGCTCATTGTTTGATTAGAAGAAGAAGAAGCTGAAGCTTGTCTTAGTCAGCACGCGCATCCACACTGGCCTGGCAGAACCTCGATTTCCTGCTAGCGATAGTGATGGAACAATGAACCAGCGATGATGCTGGCAAGACTGAATTGAACTGCCTGTGATTAAACGACGTCGTCTTCTTCTAATGACAAAGAGATTTTTGCAATTGGGACCCCAAGGTTTATGTGATATTAAACTGTGCCCCCTCTATTTAATAAATATACACTTTACCCCTCATCTTTTTAACACTATCAACAGCAACTTTTAAAATTTTAATTTAAATTATGCAGTAGTCATCTCCCAATAATTTCAGTCTTTATTACTTTTTTTAATAATTAATGAACTTTTAAATTATCATTTTTTGTAAATGTAAGACAGTTTTTCTTAAAAAGGTAAAAGTGTAAGACATGAGATAAAGTGTATATTTTTTAAACAAAATGAAGAAAAATGTAATCTCACCTAACCCTTGAGGACAACTAAAATATAATTAACCGATGACAGAAACTTAAGAGGCAACCAAAAATAAAACATCACGTTCCAAAAGGGGTAGGAATAATTTACAAGGAGCATAGGCAAATCATGTAGTACTAAACCTCTTCTCTAGGATTTTAGCCTATTGGTTAAGGGTCAGAAGTTCAAACCTGAGCTCCTCATTTTCTCATATAATATTGTAATATTGGTTCAAGTGCCTTTCAAATCTTGAAAAAGTGAATATGCATGTAACTAAGGACTTAGCTAGGAATCATGCTTAGGGGGCAGGGAGAAGGCATGGGTGTGGGCATGTTGTTAACATATATAAATTTATGATCAATACTAGAAAACATCAAAAAATATTATATATGAACTCATAAAATTCAAAAGTCTACAATAATTTAGTTCAATTCAAAAATTTATAACTCAAAATTTAACATGATATTCTTTCAAATCTTTAGATACATATATAGGATCTTAGCTTCACTAATTAGTACACCTTATTTGCAATTTAAGTGAGTAATTGATAAAAAAACTAAGAATTAGAGGAAAAGAAAGGAAAATTTAGAAAACACCCAACTTGCTGAGTCGTCAACACTTTTCCAAAAATTCAACAAGAAGGCAAAGATGGACACATGGTGATGGGTGGTGGAGAGAAAAAGTTGTGTCACCATCAATGGGCCAATATCTCATTGCTGAAATTTCTGTGGAGATAGATGTGAGGCAAAAAGATAAATTATGGTTAGTTCGCTCTCCGTTCGCATGTTTCTTCCCTATAGAGGTCTGTTGAAGTTTCTGATTTACATTGCCAAAGAAAAGAAAGTTTGCGTTAAAACATTTGAAAAGGATAAATCCACCAAAGTCTACCATAAATTTTATAATTTACAAATTAGTATCTAATTTTAAAATTTTTACAATTTTATATCATATTAACTATTACAAATAAAAAATTTTGAAAAATTTTGGGGCCAGCTCTCGTCCCTACATAGCTCTGTCCTTGCATGTGACGCTTGTAACTTTTATACATTATACAGGTGAGTATGTAATAATTGAAGCGACACTGTGTATAGTATTTTCCTGCTACAATTTTCTTTTTTTGTTTCCTTGAAGCCCGTCATTCTTTTGGCCCAAAGACATCCAAAAATAAATCTCAATCTTTGAAATCAGACTTTTTTACCACTATATCCCAATAAATACCAAAGATGTTTTAGACTTTTAATTCTTGCATTCTGGCCCCAGAACTTGCATGAGTTACAATGAAGATCCCATTTTGTGGTTAGATTCCAAAACAGGTTGGTTAGCAATAACATTGAAACACTTCAAGTTTTTCAAAATCTTTAAATTAATCATGACTTAGTTTTGAATTTATAATTTTTTAAACATTTTTTATGAAAATATAATCAGTATAAAAAAAATTATATCTCTATTATTCGACCCAGTCTGATTACTAATATTATCTATATAATTGTGGATGAGTAAATAGCACCATTTGTCCCAAATCTTTAATTTCCGTTACAAATCGGTCCCTAACCTTCATTTCATTGTAAATTGATCTCAAATCTTTATAATTCATTACACATTGATATCTAGCGTAGCAGGCACAAAAACTCAATTTATAAATAAGCAAAACTAATAATTTAAATAATCCATTAACCATGACAATTATAACACAAACTGAATTTATTATAAAACAATTGCCGAATATTTTAAATTCATTAACTTTCACAAATGGTACCATAATTTTATAATAATTAATAAATAATTTAAAATGTTCAGAAACTATCTTACAATAAATTCAAATTGTACCATAATTTTATAACAATTAATAAATAATTTAAACTGCCAATTTTCTTTTTCTATAAATCAAGTTTTTGTATCTACCTAACATTATGAACTAATATACAATGAATTATAAAAACGTGGACCAATTTACATTGTAATGAACGTTAAGGATCAATTTGCAATGGAAATTAAAGACTTGGGATCAATAGTGCTTTTTACCCAATTATGTGCAATACCCATACAACTACATAATTAAATTGCCCGTGACATGAAGCACAGACAGGACACAAGCCATGGCCAGTGAGGAAAACTCCCATCTACCTCATTCACTAACTTGGACAGGCACAGGCTCCATGTTGATACTGGTATTTGTTTTCGCCATCATTTGCCACCTCCACTTTGGGAAGGACTTGCGGCATCATCACAGGCCAATGTGCACCCCCTGATCTAACAGTGGCGATCGCAGTTGTCATGGAGCTGCACTCTGTTTCCTTCATTTCAGATTGCACAAAATTGTCTAAATTCTGATTCGAATCTTAAAATCATATGATTCAATGATCTAAAATATGAAAAACAATTCACTTATATTCTACAATTATAATTATAATTTTAATCCGAGTCTATGACTACAATTCATGTAAAACAGAAAACATTTCCACATAGAATCCCGATTTTGAAAAAGGTTGCACCTCCATCAGAAGCCTTCGTTCTTCAAGCTTCCTCTCTTACTTTTCCTTCCGTCGTCCAATATTTCATTCCCCAAATTCATTGAGGGTCTTTCTTTTTCTCCCCCTCTTGATGCCTGAACATCTCATTCACAGCTTCTGCTGCCTTACATGAGAACCTAGCGTCATTGCATTTGAAAAAATCCCCAACCATCAACCTCGGCTCAATAATCCTTAGATGCTGGCCCAATTTGTACAACCCTCCACAGCATCATCAAAATAATAGAAGGCAACCAAAACTAAATTATTTGGTTGAAAGCTACCAAAATTTGTCGGCAGATATCCTTATCCAAAATTGGAACATGAAGTGTATAACAGTTATCTACTACACTGCTTCTGCCATCCCAGTGATTAATCCATGATATATATACATGTTCCAAGTTCTGACCTGATCTCGAAAAATGTACAGGAACCTCTCTGAGATGAATGTGCAATTCCAAATGTACGGATGACAAACAGCACCATAATTAGCCAGAAGACTTGGCCAGAAAGAAAAAGAAAGACATCACCTTAAAAGCCTAGGTGAGACTTCCCTATAGCAGTCAGAATGCCTGAGCCAAAACAATAACAAAGTTTCTATCAGTCCAGCAACAAAGTCTCTACTCTTGAATCTGAAATCCAACTAAGCAAAGTGGTTTTCCTTGGGAGCTGAAGTTCTATTTAGCTGGACATCACCAGGTGTTGTACACAAGTACAAGTGGATATAGAATCTGCAACACATGTTTTTATAGGCATAATAAGTGTCAAACCATGTCGAACCATAAGATGTTAGAAGGCTCTAACCAATGATAAGCAGCTCATAAACTTGAGAAAAAAATATGCTTATTAAAATTTATGTTTTAAGTAAAGACAGTTTCCCAACTGCTGGAAATGCAAAAAACAATGGTAACATAATCAGGAAGAAAGCTTACCTAATACACAGAAAGTTGGTCCTATTGCATCTGAGTATGAGAATGGAGAATCCTCGTGATATTTTGCTACTAATGCACATTATCCACAAACACTTGCATGATTGAGGTGTCAATATTTGGCTCCTTATGTACAACCTGAGCTACAATGAATGGTACATTTAAACTACCCGAACCCATGTTCCACCGCACATAGGACAGCCATAGGCCCATCTGCTGATCCACCAAGTTTCTCTCTCATTTTGACAAGGTTGGTAAGTTGAAGCTGGAGAAGCAAAGGCTGAAGTCTGTCTCAAACATCTTATACACTGCAGCACAAGAAATCCCAATTACAATATGTTAAGTCACAACAGCCTATCCTGACAATTTAGACTAAAGAACAGTGTTTACAGCTGAGAGAATATCATGGATAATAACAGTGTGAATGACTGCAGAATAGCATGTATTGTCAATAGAACTGCTGAAATTGCCATATTCACACCATTAACCGTAAGGACATCCAGAGTCTACCAATAAAAACAAGAGTGTTTTTCACTGATAATACAGATAAGATTCCATATAATGACATAATTCTTAAAAGTCCTAGTGCAGATTTATAAACTCCTGCGCGTTCAGTTGAAAAAAATAATCAAAACTACATTTGATTTCAGTTAATGAAGTCGGTGAATTCTGAAAACAACCATGGTAAAAAAGATAAAGAAACATGAACATTTACAATTAAATATATTAAAAAAAAAAAAAAAAAGCACCACACATCTCAATGAGGTTTAATTCCACCTTGTACCAAACGCCTTCAAGACCTGTCTTCCACACAGCAGTAACAACATCTCTTCTTGACCCCATAATACCAAGATATGAGCCTAGGCCCACGGAAGTATTTAAGCCAAAAGCTGCATCCCGTTCAGACAATCGGCGCTTCCTTGGCCACAGTCCATGGGCTCCATAATATACATCAGATTTTTCTAATGAGTTGACGTCAATGGAGTCCATTAAATTGTTTAGCTTCAAAGAATCATATACAGGGCCAATATCCTCAGGATCAGACCATGGCCCCCCAAACATATTTCGCCTGTGCCATTCTTCAGATGGGGGATGCAATTCTAACTCCCGGAGCAACAAACCGGCAGCATCTGCACCTCTTGGGCGAGGCATATTCTGTAAACCAAAATCAGGGGAAGATGAATCCTTAGTTAAGGGAAGAATTCACCTAAAGTTGATAAAAATAGAGCAGTAAATTCTCCAGAGACTCCAGAAATCCCCACTCTTCAACATCTTTTAAGAACCACAAACAAAACTTACTCTTCGATTTGATGCAATCATAGAAAAATAAGCTGCAAAAGATCACAATAGGAACAAGGCAATAAGAAAGAAAACATGTGAGAAAGAACTTATATCAGAACACAAATAATATCATCTCATTTTGGCAGACAGAAGAAATAGATAGGATAATTACTTATATCAATCAAATCATTCCTGTATATACAGCAACCAACAATGCATGCATATTTTCTTGTCATTAAACCATGAACACATCCATTTTCAACTTAATTACCTGCATATGTGGGCCAAGGGATGCTTCAACTACCTCAGGCAATACTGTATAGTTCCCATCAATATAATGCAATCGCACCTGAATATTGCCACTCCCCACCTGTGAAACTGGTAAGGGATGTGCAAGGGCAGAAGTCCTTCGACATAGATCCATGAGTATGAGGAAAAGTACCTTCACCTATATATCAGTAAAAGGCCAAACTCACCACACCAATCCTAGATTCATCGAAAGCTTGTATGCTAAACATTGATCCTAATTGAAGATGTCCAGATTACCTCCTCAAAAGTGTATCCCTGACCAGCATTGCCTGAGCCTAGTTTTAAGCGGCCTGCAGCACCTTCTTCAACCGCTTTTGTTCCTGGGACCACCTGAGTAGCTCTGGTTCCCTGGCCTTCCTCTGGCCTTGTCATAGTTGATGATGGTTTTACAGAACCAGAACTGACCTCCTCCATTTTTCCAGGAACACCAGGTTGAAGCTTTTGTGCATTTGCATCAGTGCTTCTTTGGGCAATACGAGGTTGTTGCTTCTTCCGGAAGAAAAAACAGAAAAGCAAAAGTTGGCAGAGTCTGTGAAGGAAATGGCAATCCCCGATAAGTCTCACAGCTGGTGTTCCAGGAAAAGTTCCTGTGTTAATGCTTATTGGGTTGAATGGTGATGGACCACTAATCAGATTCGGTGCTGAACTGGCAACTCCATCAGTCGAACTGCTAATCTTGGCAATAGCACCCTGCACCCATGCTTGCATTTGTGTGCTTCCTGTTGAACTTGCTGTACCATTTTGGCCAGCTGCAGAAAAGACATGCTTTCAGCAAAAAGCCATCATTCAGTTTAGATCAAGAGAGCACTAAACCTAAAAACTCCTCAAGGAGAAGTCAATCTTCAGTGTTTTCACCAAATGAAATGTTGAATACTTACCCTGGGTTGTAGCAGGGGTGGCTGGACTTTGGGTAGGACTAGTCACCACATTGCGGTTGCTGCCAGTGCCAGCAGTCACAGCATGACTTGCCAATGTCCGACAGAAGCTTGCATAACGTCTCAAGCGAGTGATAAAGTGTGAAGCTAGATCCAGAACTGAATCAACATATGCCTGCGAAGTTTTGGAATTAGAAAATCATCATCACTCCTGAGCCGACAAGAAGATACAGTTGCTAACAAAATGCATGGAAACAACCAAAAAGAACAAAAAAGACATGAAGAAAGAATAAAACCAAAAGTCAACCTGAATATTCTGAACCAGGGCTGGATCAACAGCCATTGCTTCAATATCAATGTTGGACAACATCTCACCAGAAGCCTGCCATGGTTCAGCTACCAAGGCTGAAGGATTTATCAAAGCACATTCAATTCCTTTACCCAACATATCCAACAACAATCTAGCCTGCATGTCCAGAACCATTGCCCTAACCTCTTGGGCATTTGTACCTTCCAGCAGTCTACACTTTATCCTGTCTAGACTCTGCAATGTAACAAGCACAAGTTTACTAAGACATGCAACAGGCACTCAATGAATTAGAAACTAACTCTAGACAACTGGATCACAAATGCTGTACACCTCCACACGCACACTTATGTTCAAGCATCCAACACAACCATTTAAGGAAAATGTTTCTTGAGAAAGGGAAAGAAAAATGAGCTTACGATGGAAACCATAAGGACATGATCTGATCTCTTAGTTTTTCAAGCCTTTTGATTTTGTATGGACTGCTTGAAATTGGTTTTTAACAAAAAGTAATAGAACTGATAAATAAAAATAGCATATCAATGGCATAGAAATTTGAAGTAAACCTACAGGGCCATACTGCTGCCGGTGTTGAATAGATGGAAGAGAATGAAAATCTGCATCCAGTACAGCAATTACACTGTTCAAAGAAACTGCAAAACAAGATTCAAGTTGATCAAGAGGTGCAATTCACTCAACACCAATCTTGCAAATATCCCTATAAACATGAAAACATAGTAGTTCAATATCATGCTAAGATTACTGCCTCAGTTCAACCAGCTGTCACCAAAGCTGAAAAAAAGTATCTGTCTGCTCTACATATCTTTTTTATAAAAATCTTAGACCCAGAGGTTTGATGATGCAGACCTTGTTGCAGCAAAAATGGAAAAATACGAACTATCAAAAAATTTCTTAATCCATTTTATTTAAAAGAAAAAGGATAATAGCAAATTAATAGGATAGAATGTTACCAATCCCATCTTCAGCAGCACTCTGTGTACATCCAACTGCATCCCACCAATCAACACCAACCAAAAGGCTCCACCAGAACCTATAGACTTGCAAAATTACTAACTCTACCAGCAATGAGAAACAATGAACAGAATATGCATCCAATCAGTACCTCTCAGCAATGGCACGCTCCCAGGTTGGTGAAGTAGCCTTCACTTGACCACCAGAAAGAGCAGGAGGAATAACCCGAATAATTTTCAAAATGGTCCGATCCTTGGTGGTGTCGTGCCAAACAGAAGCTGAACAACAACTCGTTGAAGAAAAGGCAGGAGCAGCAATTGCAGATCCAACATTGATCTGGTAGTTATCAACAGGGCTGAAACATGGACCCGAGAAGACATGGACACCACCCCGTAGGAAAGCAATAGCAATCTCACCACCATGAGCAGAATAAACAATTCGTGCTAGTGTTCTGATATCACTTGGCAGGTCGAATGGATCAAAACTGACATTTTTTTCCTTCTCAGGAATGGAATCAGATGATTTTCGTATCTCAGAGGGTGACCCTATACCACTCTTGAAGTCATTTGTTGTTGGTATGCTTCTATCCACTTTAGAAACCCACACCGTTTGCATTGGTGCCTGCCCACCAAAACTTGAAGAAGGGTTTCCAAATATTTGATGAAGTACAGCAGGCTGAAGAGATGACTCCCAACGTTGCACTCTCCACCCTGTAATTGTAGGCCCTTCATCTGGATCATAAGGGGACATATATTGCCCTGAAAATCAGAATCAGGTAAGAGATGTAAATTGGATAAATAGCAAGTATGTTCTAGATCAACCTCAACAACAAAACATAACAAATCTAGCATACTAGTCCTATACCAAGCAACCAAGCATTAATCCAAAATGAGTTGGAAGTTAAGACAAATGCTACACTGCTTCTCCCCACAGGATCCATTCATAGAAATAATTAAGTGCAAATTAAGTTGGCATAGGCAGAACCTAAGTATTCCGAGAACATACAATGTCTTGTACAAGATCATAAACCCCCCCCCCCCCCCCCCCCCCCACAAAATAAAGGGAAAAAACAGACAGTCAGGGACTATCTAGTTTCAATACAAACATCCCAAACCGACTCAAGATCTGGGATCAATCACTAAATGTTGAAGAAACAGAAGCATTTTCAGTGCAGATAGAACAAAATCATGACAAATTTGGATGAATACCTTCAACTATCACAACAGTTATCACAGAACCACCACGAGTCGGATCGAAGGCAACCGCGGTAACACCAGAACCCCAAGTAGTTGCTGCAGACTGTGCTGCAGCCTCAGGACTCACATATGCTGAAAAATTTGAAACAGGTGAGCAATGAAGTACCACATCACCAAATTCTTTATCAGTGGACTTCTTCCCTTGCTTTGCTTCAGATAACAAATATTCTTGCCAACTGAATAAATATGCGGCCAATGGAGCAAAACCAGCCCAATTGGGCGGATTAAGTGAAGGAGGGACCTCTTTGCCAAAACTTGTCTTTGGAGTAGCTTGAAATCTAGGACCTGGAGTAACCTCCCAAACAACAACAGTAGATGGATTTACAATTGGAACACCAGCCACATGCATAGCACCACTGTCTGTTATTATTGCATCAGCAGCCATGATCCCACTGGGACCAGCACCCAATAGCCCCTTGCTTGTGCAAAACCAATTTGGTGCAGAATTACCCTGAGGAGCAGGCCACTGAGACCAATGAAGCTGAACTGAGCCTGACGAGAACACGGAGCATACACAAAGGAAATTGGGCCACCTAGCTGAAATAAAAATATCAGTTGCTCAACATCAGATTTAGGATGAAACAAAATACAGTTACTGGAATTACAGAAAAGTGACATAATGAGATAATTGGAATAAAAAAAAAACCTGAAGTCTGAAACTGCTGGGAGAGGAATTTTTCCTCAAAAGTTGATTTTGAGTTTGTGGGACTGGTAGGTTTTGAGGAAAGCCACCTGTACTGAATTTCAAACAAACAAAGGTATAATAGAAATGGTAAGAAAAAGCATCAAAAGAAATGGGAAAAACAGGAACACAATGTAGAACATATCTAGGGGGGAAGCACATATAGATGACTAAGGATCATGAAGTTCAAATCAACTTGAATTAAAAAAATTGAATGAAGACACTCGGCCGGAGAAATGTAAAAACTCATCAGGAACATGAAAATCCTGTAACTAGAACTAATCCTTGGCAAACTATGTAGGCAAACAAAAATGACTCTCAAATTAAGATTTATATAAAAAAAACCAATAAAATAAAAGACTATCCCAACCTTCAAGAGAAACAAAATCAGGCTTTACAATACATCACAATTTTAGCCCCAAAGCAGGGCAACTTATTTCTAAATTCTAAAGTCAACAGGTTTATGCTAAAGACATACCGTAGACACCCCTGAAAGCCACTTTGTAGCTACAGCTATATCCTGACGCCATTCATGCTCAAGCTGCCAACTGCTACAGTCGTGTACTAGATTGGCAGGCCCCTATACACACATTTCACATGGATACTGTAAGATTTGTTTAGAAAAAGTAATTGTTATGTACCATCACCATTAATACTGTAGGACAAGGCATGATCATTTGCACGAGCACCAAATGTCAGAGAAGAAAGATGTTACAAAATAGGCATATACTTTAGGCCTAAATGCCTATGCTCCCTTAAACTATGGTAACTTGGACAATTTACCCCCTAGACTATGAACTGCATCAACTCGAACCTTGGTTTTGAGAAATCGGTCAATTTCGCCCCTTAACTCACTTATGCGCTCATCTGAGCACACGTGACAGAGACGGCGCGAGGGCGACAAATGGAGCATTGACTCTCTCTTTGCTAACTGTCCATTCAAGCTTTTGACAGAGCAAAAAAACAAAGAAAAAAACCTCAATTCCTCTTTCTTTGTTGTTGATCGAAGATTGATCCATGGGGTGTGACTCGCCAACCTCACTTGCTTATGGGTTTCGATTCCACCGACCGATGAAGAACTCACCTGCTACCATCTGAAGCATAAAATCTGCAACAAGCCATTCCGCTTTGATCCCATCTCTGTTGTTGACATCTACAAATCCGAGCCTTGGGACCTTCGTGGTTAGTGAATCGATGTTTTTGTTTATGTGGTAGTTGTATGCAAGAAGTCATTAGCTTGTAGTTGACTGGGAATTCATCAATTTCCAATCATTTCTTGGAATGATTTTCTGTGTGTAATCAAACGGTGACTTCATAGGGGAGAGCTAGATCCAGGTGGTGGTAGCTGTCGATTGAGGCCATTGCTTGCCTAGGTAGAAGATGGTGTCAAAGATAAAGAGCAAGATGTCTAACATCGGTGAGGTAGAGGGTGGAGGTGTTGACAGGGGCAAAGGAGACGGTGAGTTGTGGAGTCGGTAGAGCCCAAACACCAAAGACACGGTGGAGGGCAGAGGCGTTGATGAGGGTGAAGGAGGTAGTGGGGATATCAAAGGACTGGGGGGGCGGAGGAGGAAGGTGTGACATTGGAGGCGGCTAGGGTGGTGGTGAGGAAGAAGAGGAGGAGATGCGGTGGCTCTCCATTAAACGAGTCATGGCGTCAATAACACATGAGCTCACATGAGTTTATCTCTGAGTCAGAGGACCGAAGCGAGCAACTTTACAAAGTCCAGGGTTCGAGTTGATGCGGCTCATAGCTTAGGGTGCAAACTGTCCAATTCACTATACTCAAGAGAGCAATAGGCATCTAGGCCTATGCTTATTTTAAGAAACATATAATGCCACATCTCCTTTAGCAAAACCTTGTAGTATTTGGGAAAAATCTGGAAATGCAAGCTTACTTGAGAAGGTTGAGTCCATATAGTTATCCGCCCATGGAAATTAGCCACTAATAAGGCACGAGGACAAGTGGTAGGGGACCACTCAATAAATTGAACAGAATCACGAGGAGAATCTGAAAAAGTTTTGGGAAGCAATTACTTACATCCAAATTATTGGCAGCCAATATATACATAGCAAAAAACCAAAGTTGGGAAAAAAAACTAATAGATGACAGAGGCAAACTTGCATAAGAGAAAAGTCTAAACACCCATATACATCAGAAGCCACAAAATGATTCCAAACAACTCATATGCATGATGTAAAGCATACAAGCCTTATGAACTCAAGATCAATATCAGCAGCTTCATTAAGAAAGATGAGAGGAGATTCCATATTCTTAAAGGAGTATGCCAAACAAATTATATGCATGATGAAAAGCATAAGCTTTGCAAACTCAAGATCAACATCAGCAGCTTCACTGAAAAAGATAAAAGGAGGCCTAATATTCTTGAAAGAGTAGCTGAATATAACTTCTAAAAATATACCTAAGACTGTAATCCTCGACACAATAAAAAAGAAGGGGGTCGATCTTAGAATTAAAAGCTTAGTGCTTTTGTGAACTCTTGTAAATCTGCAAAGCAATTTTACACCTTAGCATTATAACTATCAACTGGTTTTGCACAAGCAAATAGAAAGTTCAATGTTAAAAAAGGGCAATCTCAGACTAAAGCCAAAAGAGACAAAACAAATGGTGCTTTTCACTAGTGAGAAAGGAAAAACTGGAAAGTAATAATTGAATTTCAAAGGGTGGTGCACTCTGAATGCAAATCAATCAAACTGAAAGCAAATAGTTTGGACAATAACAGGGTATAACAAGAGTAATAGAACAGAGCAGGAAAGACCCACCGGCTATGACATTGAACACAGATGATTCGGTTGGCCGCTCTGGAATAACTATATGGATGGGAATCCAGAATGGTGGAATTGCGTTTGAACTAAAGAATATGGGACATTAAAAAAAAAAAAAGGAATTAGGAAGACAAGAAACCTAACTTAAAACACACACACACACCCACAATGCGAAAAAGCAACTGAAACTAACAACTCTATAAGACAACAAGACCAGACCTTGGAATTCTTGCACAAGTTTCAGAGGCACAAGCGATGGCATTTAACTTGCCACACCACGCAACAGCACTGGAACAAGAAGAAGGGCAGCAAGAATAAAACGGCCAATATTCGCTGAAATGATCAATAAAAGTAATCACCATAACATAATTAAGATTCTAGTTGTCCTCAGTTCCAACCTGAAATTGCGGCACAACTCAGGTACGCTCATCTTGTGCTGCAAATTGGACCAAGGTTGCTTGAGCCGAATCGAAAACACAGTCGCCGGACCAACTGAGTCATCCTCCATCGGATCGTTCACTCTATCGGCCGAAACAACCTCCTCTTCTCCACCAGCAGCCGCAGGAACCACCTCAGACGCCGTCTTCTCAATCCCCGGCTCCGGCGCTGCCTCGATCGCCTGAACCACCTGCTCTTCCTCCGGATCCTTGGGTCCGGAGCCTTGGTGCTGATTCATATCCAAACCCGAAAACCCTAAAGAGCCCCCTTTTATAGAAAGAGAAGAGGAATGTGGAAAGGCGGAGAGAGAAAGTGAGAGAACCAGTGAGTGGTGCAAAAGTCGCAGTTGAAGGCGACAGGTAGCACTGTAGAGAGAGAAAATGGGGTTAACGTGGATTTGAGTGGGCAAACGAAAATCGAAAAGAGATTCGGGATTTTTTTCAAGGGTTTTTGTTTATGTGCCAGATCGAAGAGATACCCAAAAACTTTCCCAGGAATTTATCTTTTCTTTTTTTTGTTCAAGTTTTTAGTTGGGGTTCCCGACTGCCTTCGCAACTTTTTCGCCCTCGTCAGACTCGAATCGCTGGCTGCTGTTTGTTGAAGAGACAGAGGCAGACAGACAGGGGTGGACAAAACATTCGACATTGGATCTTCATCGTAGTGGTCGGCGGTCTGCTATCATTGCAGGGCCGGGCTTGGCTGGGCTTGTATATCGGATTGGGCCTTTCATCTATTTCCTTCCTCTGCGAAATAATTGGGTTAATTGTTTCGTGCTAGTCTAATTTGTCAAAATGAAAAAGATACAATTCCTAGGCCTGGTCCGCCTGGATTTTAATACCCCTAGTACCAGATTGCTTCTTTTGGACCAGGATCAGAAGTTCAAAACAGGCCAGTTTAGGGCCTTCGGCTTTTCTTTTTGTTTTTTTAAGATAGAACATGATTATATCGTTTGCGATCATTAACCGCGAATAATAAAGAGAGTAGTGTTAGGATGTCAATTTGCACCCGTGAGTGTCCTACTTTATCTTATTTGATGGGTAGGGTTTTTATTAATTGGACGAGTTTGAGCCGGCTTTAAGTGTTTTTTAGTTTTATACCCATTGAGTATAAGGAGAGTATAAGTTTAGGGATTTATCCACCCCAAACCTAGCCCATGCTCTATTTGGAGTGAGTAAAAAAACTTTAAAAAGATCAAAGAAACTCCTTAATTAATGATTCCAACCTATTATCAAGGTTTTTCCTTTATATATACTAGTTAAACATGCCCGTGCAATGCACAAGGCTAGTATTTGTTAATATATAAATATTTATTTGATTATAAATTCTATCTTGATTATTAATTATTATAGAAAGCTTACAAATTATGATATTAAAGTGAGGCCATTCTAGAGCAGCATAAATTTTATATTTTTTTAAATCAACACATATAAAGAGAAGACAACTATTTTGTTCACTAATATACTTTATAAGTAGGTCGTAGAAATGGACTTTATTTGTGAAAACAAAAAAGTAAAAGTGAAGATGACTTGTGTTGTGGAAAAAAAACATAAAAAAATAAAGCTATTGAATTAATTATAAGATTTAAGGTAGTAGGTTTTTTAATCACTTTGTTTATGACATCTGCTGATTACTGATTTATAAATTGTCATAAAATAAATAAAAGAACATTTTTTGCAATATATTTTCGATAGGAGGGCTAAAACCAAGTGAGGAAACATAAAAAATTTTCCTATACATAAGTGAAATAAATGATATAGAATTAAAGGAACATTGTTGCTGGCATTAAAGTTGTCTTTGTTAATAGAGAAAATAAAAAATCTAAGGACTATTCTCAACTTGACTAAATTAACAGAAATTGTTAATAGTCAATTTGTTTATCATAAAAAAAAAAAAGAATAGGTGTAAGGTGTTTGAAAAAATATAAATTTCTTTAAAATTAAGAGGAATACGGGGCATTTTGTTTAGGAGGAAAAAAATCTCAAAAAAAAATTGTAAATGAAGAAGTGTAATAAGAAGAGATAAAAGTGTTTGACTTTTTTTAGATAGGAGGATATGATGATTAATAACATATATAATACTTTAGGAATAAGACAAGTTGGTTTGATAAAAGCAAAATTTTTATGCTTCCACCAGAAAATTTCGTTGATCATTGTGTATAAACATGCATTTATAGATTTGTAAATAACATTTAAATAATTCATCTCGCCATTTATAGAATAGTAAGATAGTCTTTATAGTTTAATCTTTAATTTTCTTTATTTATTAAATATATATAGATATACATGTATTAAGGATTCCTACATGGCATTATATTTTCATTCTTGTCATACATACATGATGTATAGGAATACCAAAAAATCATTGAATCCATACTGCATAAATAAAAAAATGCTAAAAGATATTGATTATATAATGTAGAATAAATACAAATAAAATAATTTTAGAAATTTAATTAATATTTATAAAACTATATGTGATTCAAAAATGATCTTTAAAAAAGTGAAAGTTAGGACCAATATTTTGTAAAAGTATGATATATGATTCCATGTTTTGAGGGGCCAAAGTGAAACATTTTTATTGGTTTAAACCAGGGTAAATTGCAACAAAAAAATGCCAAACAGTTAATTTTTTCGTTACAAATCCATCCCTAACATCTCACTTACTACTTAAAGGTCTTAAACCTTTTCCTTTCATTACAATTCATCCATGACCACATTTTAAATCAAGTTGGTTTAAAGAACTAATTTATAGGAGAAAACAAATATTTTATATAGTTCATTAACTATAAAAAAATTTATGGTACACTTTGAATTAATAGAAACAAAATTACCAAATGTTTTAAATTAAAAGTTAAAAAATTGAAGTTAGATAGTTATGTAAGTTAATAAATTCAATTTTTTTAAAAATTATTTTATACAAAATTCAAAGTTGTACTATAATATGTTGATCGTTAATAGACTAGGTAAATTATCAGTTTTTTCTCTCTATAAATCAAAGTTTTATACCAACTTGGTCTAGCCTATAGCAAGAGATGAATTTGCAATAGAGGAAAAATGTTTGGAACCATTAAATAACAACTGAGAGGTCAAAGAAGTATTTGTGACCCAAATTAAAGATTTTGTATTCTTTTTATGTAATTTTCTCACTAGACTAAAATAGAACAATTAATAGGCTAGTGACTAAAATAGTATGCTACTTAAAGTTAATGGATTGTTCATAAAATTTACTTATCTAATATATATTTTTAGAAATTAAATTAATAAATCTAAAAATTTAATTAACATTTATAAAATATAATATGAAATTGGAGAAATGATCTTTAGGAAAGTAAAAATTAGGATGAAGATTTTTTTAAAAGTATAATATGTTATACAATTTGTGATGAACCAAAATGAAAATTACATTTTGCAAAGTATAATATGTGATGGACTGAACTAAAACATTTTTAATAGTTAGGACAAAAATAGAATGGTTAATAAATTAGCGTCTAAAATAGCATGATATTTAAAGTTAATGTACTGACATAAAATTAAATTATTTAGTATATTTATTGCTAGCATATAGATAGTATATAAGTATCTAAAATATTGCATATATGATATATACATACTCAATCCTAGTTTTATACAACCCAAATATATAATATAATTCTGACCTAGTAAACCATAAAATTCATAGTCGTATGACTGAGTTACTTTATTTTTTGTTATATTGTATTATTCAAGCATGTTTTGCTTTCTTATTTTCAATTTTTTATTATGTGATCACTTGTGTAGATATTATGAGAAGATATTGGGAGTATAATGCCCGACCCTACCCACCCCAATGCGGGGAAGGTTTAGGCAAAAAAATCCTACCAACTATGATTGTAGGGAAAGTTTTAGTAAAGTTTTTGTAATACAAATAGGATTTGGGAATTACTCTACCCTCCTCAAACCCAGCCCATTGACATCCCTAGGTAGTGTTTCATATACTAAAAAGTTTGTATTAATATTTTATTGAATCATACCTGCTACAATTTGATTTTGGCAGTTAAAAAGGTAACTTGAAGTTATTAACATTTTTTGTATCAATTCCCTACCAGTTTTTATAAATATTTTAGTACATTTAGCAAAAATCTATTCCCTCCATACCATTTCTATTGAAATATTTTGATTTAGACAAAGTTTAACAAAATTCTTTTTTCTTTTAGTATTTTTTTTGGGTAAAGTTGCAAAACCCACCTGACATTTGGCTTAACCTATACTTGCCCATATTTTAGAAAACTTACACCTTACCCCCTGAAATAGTCACATTAGTCAAATTCAATACTATGCAAGTGAGCCAAATGCCATGATTACCCAATAAGATTTGCAAATTATGCAAATCAACCACAATATTCATTTCATGCTACCTAAATCAATTTTCTTTAAATATATAATATATTTATACTAAATTATATATTCTTGAATAATTTCTATCTTTATAATTTTACTAATAATTTCTGGATCTATAATATATTTCCATATTTATAAACCAATAATTTATGCTTTTGATTAACATTAATATTTACTTGTTTAACGTTTTATTTATTTTCCAATTATTTCAAATAGAGAAGTATCATATTTTAATATAAATATATTTTATCTAATATCATTTTATTTCAAAAATCAATTTTCACCATATGAAAGAAATATGCACATTCTACAATTTTTTAGTAACACATAATATAAATAATATATTAATATAACCACATCATTGATTACGTAACATTATATTATTGATTAAGTACTTTTTTTAGCTAAATGATAATTAATGTTTTGTAACTTTTTACCCTACCTAATGAAAAAAAAAACTATAAGTTAAACTTATTTTCTACAAAAAAAATAATAAAATTTTAAAAAAAATCATAAAATATATTACTTCAACAAATGTGAATTTTAATGGTGTATTCAATAAATATATTACAGATTTATTATTTTTTTAATTATTATTTAGTTATGTATTCAATAAGTTTGAGGCTTTTGTTCTCTGTAGAAAACCTTAAGTAAGTCCCTAGTTCAAGCCATAAATTGGATCATCAGAAAGCCATCATCAACCTTCTGAGTATAGGATTAAAATGTCAGGTGAAAATTCATGGTGGATACAATTGGTAGAACAAGGTGGAAAAGATAGCCAAAACCAAGATTATCAACATTTATAGGATACAATTGGTGGAGCAAGGGGGAAAAGAGAGTCGAAATCAAGATTGACACATTTTTCAAGAAAAAAACTAGAAATTTTCAAGAAAAGGGAAAAATAAATAAATAAATATCTACCATGAATTTCCACCCAATATTCCAATTATATACTCAGAAGGTTTATAATGGCTTCCTTGATGATCCAATTTATGACTCAAACTAGAGATTTGCTTGAGGTATTCAACAGGGAAGAAAAGTATTAAACTTATTGAATACACAACTAAATAGTAACTAAAAAAATAAATATGTAATACATTTATTGAAAGCATAACTAAAATTCAAATTTATTAAAGTATTATATTTTAAGAATTTTCTACTATAGTTTTTTTGCAAAAAAAATAAGAATAATATATTATTTTTTTCATTGGATAGACTAAAAAGTTACAAAACATTAATTATGATTTGTCTAAAAAATGTACTTAATTAATGATATAATGATACATAATTGATAATGTGCTTAATTAATATATTATTTACATTTTAAAATGATAAAAAAATTATAGTATTTGTATATTTCTTTCATATTTTGAAAATTAGTTTTCAAAATAAAATGAGATTATTTAAAATATATTTATCCAAAAAGATGATACTTCCCTATTTGAACTAATTAAAAAAGAGTAAAATGTTAAACAAGTAAATATTAATATTAATCACAAGCATCAACTATTGGTTTATAAATACGGAGAATATATTATAAATCTAGAAATTATTAGTAAATTTAAAAAGATAGAAATTACTCATAAATATAAAATTTATTAAAAATATAATTTATATTTAGAGAAAATGGGTTGGAGGTAGAGATGACAATGGATAGGATAGTACTAAACTCGCATCCTATCCATCATATTGAATACCGAATTCATATCCTATCCACCATCCATTAGTTTTACAATTTTAATATTCATATCTTATTTATTTTGAGAAGAGTATGATCAGGTAAAACCTACCTACTTGTTGCATACTACGATAATAAAAAATAATAATTCTATAATAGAGTATCATAATAAAGAAAAACTAAAATTAATCTTGCAAAAAAATATTATTATTAATAAAAATAGAAGTTGGCTTAATTACATATAAGTTTTAAAGAATTTGTCCAAATTAAATTAGTGAAATGAGCAAGCACTTAGCCGTAAGCTTACAACTTTTGAGAAGAAAAATGATGAAAATACTTTATGGAGCTTCACTCTAGCCATGTTGTTGTTGGTTTATAGTAATACCTAGTTACAATTGTAAGTAGCCAAATTAATTAGGTTGTTTTGAATATTATTATTATTATTATTATTATTATTATTATTATTATTATTATTATTATTATTATTATTGTTTGTGTGTGTGTGTGTGTGTGTGTGTGTGTGTGTGTGCCAACAGGTACAAAAAAAGTAAAATTCACATATGCTCCAATTGTGAAAAAAAAATCCTATCCATCGGGTAGGATATAGTAGGATATCCATCAGAGCAAATATCAGTTGACATCCTTAATTGGAGGTGGTATGAAATGTGTAATGCCTGCAAAATCCTAAGTGATTTAAGCCTCAGGCTATGAGGAGAAATTTTTCCTAAATTGGAAATTGAGCTCATTGAGCGCAGAAGACATTGAATTAAGTGAGAAATGGGTATATGTGAGTGTTTGACACTCTTGGAGATTAAGCTTGGCTTAGGCCAAGAAGATTAATGGTGTAAATGGTGGATTTCAAAAGTGAAGGACTCAATTGGCCAAAGGAACTTTTAGTAGTTGGGTTCAATTGCCCAAAATTAGAAGATTGGAGGACTAAAGAGAGAATTGACCCATTTTAATGGCCTTTGATACCATGGCCAGCCATACCCCTCCAAATTCCATTAAATTAGTCCACCTCACCTCCCACTCAACATATTTTAATCATCACCCATACCTACCATTCAAATTTGTCCCCTACTTTTGACTAAAGTCACCCTCCACTCAAATTTGTCTTCCAATTTGTCTATTCTCCATTCAAACTTGTCCCCCACCCTTGTCCTCCATTAACAATTGTTTAATGGCTTCACTAAGGCACTTCCCACCCCATTTAGGCAAGCAAAACCGTCCATCACCCACTTCCCACTTTCTCACACTCATTTGCACTCTCAAACTCTCCTTTCCTCTCTTGGTTTTAACCTTGGCAAGTTCTTGCCTCTCTATACACTCTTCCACTTCTTCTCGTCCTAAATACATTCATCCACATCAAGATCAAAAGGTTCCTCAAGCTAAAACCAAGTGTTCTTGATATATATGAAGCTTTAAGGCCTTACAAAGCAAGAATCAAGTAAGGAACTCAAGAAAAATCAAAGAGGAAGATTCAGCCATTATCATTTCTTGGTGATTTTGAGCTCCAATCAAGGTGCTCTTTGCATACATAAGCTTCTAAGTCCATTGGAAGCTAGGAATCAAGTGGTAGCTTGAAACAAATCAAGCTCAACTTTCGGCCTTCCCTCCTAGTTGAGGTTTAGTAAGTAAACACCAAGTGTGCTTGGTATTTTATGTTCTTTAAGCTAAGAAAAGCAAGGTTATGGCTTGCTAACATATTCAGCCATTACAGGTTTTTGGGCTAGAACACAAGTTTTAGCTACAACAAGCAAGGAAGACAAAAGGAAATCAAGCTTCTAAAGCTTTCGGGTAACTTGGTTGCTAAGGTTCATTTTGGGTAAGGATTCTTTACTCTTTGAGTATTCGGACCCTTAGGTGATGGTCATTAGAACCATGTGATCCTAAGAAAGCTAAGAGGGCTATGTTATATTGTTACTTCAGCAACTCTGTTTTGCTCTAGAGCTATGTTAAGGCAAGCATTATAGGTAGGAGTTAAGTCAGCCATCTTAATTCCTAAGCTATGGAGCTTTCACAAAAATAAGTAAAATGAAATGGTTAACTAATTAATTAAGTAAAATATGAGGGATGCTTGCCGCCCTTCTGTGAATAAAATGTTAAGTGGTGTGTGTGTTGTGTGCTTCTATGTTGCTGTGCATACTAACCTTCGATTATTATTATTATTGTTATTGTTATATGTCTTGTGTTTTCTTTGTCTTAGTGTTTTATTTGCAGGAGCATGGAATATTTGTTGCCATGTTATTCTTGGCTATGTTAGGCTTTGAAAGCCATATGTTAGGCTCTGAAAGCCATACAGAATCCTTACTGAGTTTTATATTTACTGCCGTACTCTACTTTGTAGGAAAAGGTTTGCTTAAGAGATCGAGCTGAGAGTATCGGATACTCTTTTTGTTATGCTAAGGTTTGAGTATGTGTATGGTACTTGCTCAATGTTCTAAGTGTCATATGTGCTATGTGTTGCTTGAGTATCAAGCTAATGAAATGGTTAACTAATTAATTAAGTAAAATATGAGGGATGCTTGCCGCCCTTCTGTGAATAAAATGTTAAGTGGTGTGTGTGTTGTGTGCTTCTATGTTGCTGTGCATGCTAACCTTCGATTATTATTATTATTGTTATTGTTATATGTCTTGTGTTTTCTTTGTCTTAGTGTTTTATTTGCAGGAGCATGGAATATTTGTTGCCATGTTATTCTTGGCTATGTTAGGCTTTGAAAGCCATATGTTAGGCTCTGAAAGCCATACAGAATCCTTACTGAGTTTTATATTTACTGCCCTACTCTACTTTGTAGGAAAAGGTTTGCTTAAGAGATCGAGCTGAGAGTATCGAATACTCTTTTTGTTATGCTAAGGTTTGAGTATGTGTGTGGTACTTGCTCAATGTTCTAAGTGTCATATGTGCTATGTGTTGCTTGAGTATCAAGCTAATGTTGTGGACTTTATGTGTAGTACTTGGAGTCTAGAGTTTGTAGGAACAAGGTCTCTAAGGTGAAAATATGTTCTGTTGTTGTGTTGCCATGTTATACATGTGCTATGTAGTTGGTTTTACCTTAAAAGACTAAATTTGTGTTTAAGTGTTTATGGACACTTTCTGCTACCTTTTTGAATTGGCATGTAAATTTGGACTTATCAAAATTTGGCCATGCATATGTTTTAATGGCTTGTATGTTGGACTTTGGACTCTTGGTGTTTTTGTTGCTCTTGGTGGACTTACCAAGGTCCACTCATGATTTATGGATTATATGTATTCTTGGAACTTAAACATGTTGAAATTGAATCTAAATGCATGTATTGGCTTAAATAAGAAGTTGGTGAAGATGAGTATGTTCTATGGAAAATTCGGCCACATACTAATGTTTGAGTGCTAAAAAGTCCACAAGCCTATGTTTATTTTGGAAGCATGAAATATTTGGCCATATATGTGCACTTAAGGAAGAAAATGCAAATAAACTTGGAGAAGCATGAAATTGGATGCATATGTGCCAAGGATAGCTTCTAAAGTAATTAAGTGCATGTATGTGATTATGTGAAATAATGGATGCATGAGTGCTAATTTGCATCTAAAGGAATTAAAGTTATATAAGTGTATATGTGCACTAGTGATCACCAAGACACATGTAAGCATGCAAGGCATATGCATGAAAAACAAGTTTCAAAACTTGGATTGGTGGTTTGGTTGCTATGCATGTACTTGGCTATGTACGAAATTGAACATGAAATGAACACTTAACTTCCACATAAGTACTAGCTTGTTTTCGAGAGCATGAAAAATGGACCTTAAATAAGTAATTAATGAGCTAGTACTGGTAATGTCCTAGGGTTCATGTCTGTATGTTTTGATAAGGAATAAATGCCCCTTTTATGGAAATTCCGCTGTATGATTAAATAATTGGACTCGAATGGGCTAGTGGCTAAGTTAGGCATGAAAAAATGAATCTTGTGATTGATTTGCACAATTTTTAAATCTTATTGGACAATTATAACATTTGGCCCACTTGCACAATAATGAATTTGAAGCATGTGACCATTACAAGAAGTAAAGTGTAAGTTTTCTAAACTAGAGAGGGACAAGTGTAGAGTGGGCCAAGCGTTACAATGGTTGTTGTAACCTTTGTCTTTTTTTAATGTCGCTTTGACTTTTTCTTTGGCACAAACTTCAAGAAATTAAAAATAGGATACAGTTTGTAAAGATGGGAAGATTCAATAAAAACGAGATGAACGGAGCAATGAAAGATCAATTTAAATTCATAAATTGAGATGAATCCAACACTAATTCACTATACCTTCAATCATTTACTGATACATCATTACCTTAGCATTTTTCCTTTTTCTAAATCAGAGGATTATTTACACAAACAATTAGAGGATTAGGAATCGAGGATTAAACTAGTGCTGAAAAAAAAAACTAGAACTAATGCGGGAAGGTTGATAGCAACCACAAATGAAATTAATTTTATCTCATCTAGTAGATTAATTAGAACATGTGGTGACACTTAAAAAAAATTCTAGAACCTTCATCTTTTTTGACGAAGTATGATGCATTATTTTGCTAGCTGCCCAGCTCAGTTGATGGCTGTTGGCTATCAATTATTTTTATGGAGTACATTTAGGAAAACGTTTAAATAAATGGACATGGGCAACGTTTGAACCTGGTCTCTTGATTTAAATGTGGAATCTCGTGGAGGGAATTGTTTTTATTAAAGAACTACAACTAATAATTGATCAAAAATAAGCAAGTGTGTGTAAAATTATCGCGTCAGTAAAGTTTGACGGTAAAGCGCTGGATTGGATGTCGTCCGAGTCAACAGCCAGGCCCTCTAGAACATCTCGTTTCAGCGATAAGCTTTGGAACGGCGAAAGAATACATTCACTCCTAAAATTTTTTAAAGGAAAAATTATAAAATTCCCCCGAGACTTGGTGAAGCTTTACCACTGTGTCATTGTTATTTCAAAAACCTACATTTACCCCTGTCAAGTTAACTGTTACCATTAATACAAAAAGGTAAAATGACTGATTTTACCCTCCTAACCTTCTTCCTTACAAGGTTTGCTCCTTAACCATTAAAACCCACTCAAATAAAACCAAACAATCTGAAAAAAGAAAAAATTAACCCCCTTCCAACTTCAGATTCCTACCATCGATTGTGTGATGGAACAACGTGAATCTTCGCTCTCTGATCTTCCGCTCTCCTCTTCCATGGCGAATCAGTGGTTTTGATTGCATATTCAACTCCCCCGGAGCAAGCCGCTTCCCAATTCTCGATTCTTAGTCATCGAGCCATCCTTAAGGCAAAGAATGGGTTTAATTGCATATTTCATAAAGGTGGATTTGATTTCCCATCTGGTTATGGGTTTGATTTCCTATCTGGACTATCTTGCCCCTTTTTTTGATGTTGTTCAGGAACAACAACGGCCATAATTGATGAACAAATTAAAAAGATCACGAACAGACTGAAGCAAAGTTAGCAATCTACTTTGGAGACGACAATGGGCTCGATGATTGTGGATGACGATTGTTGGTGGCAAGGGGCTCGGTGATCGTGGTTGACGCAAGAAATTGAGAGGAGATTTGGGAGTAGAGTTAAACTAGATTCAGGAGTATAGTTAGGCAAGAGCGATACTCGGTCTTAGATGCGTCATCCGATGGGGAGTTCTGGCGAGAGTGACAGTGAGGGCTAGCGGCATATGAAGTTTCTGGGTTTAGAAGAGAGTTAGGGTGAAGGAGTAGAGTTGAAGGGATGGAAGTTGGGGCAAAGTTATTGAAGAAAGAAAGTTAGCACAGTAAAACAGACTCTTTTTTTGTCTTAAGGGTAAACTCCACCAGTTGTCCCTAAACTATGTGCAATGTTACTTATTTGTCTCTAAACTATCAAATGTTATTTAATCATCCCTAAACGATATTCAGTATTGCTTAATTACCCAGCTGTCCATCACAAGTGTTAAGAATGGACAAAAAATTGATGTGGCTACTGATATGACATGAATGTTGGTGTGGCGTCACTTTTCTATCTATCTTTAACGGTATAATGGATTGTAGGATGATTAAGCAACACTAAATATAGTTTAGGAACAATTAAGTAATATTTGATAGTTTAAGGATAAATAAGCAACATTAGACATAGTTTAAAGGCGACCGGTGGAATTTACCCTTGTCTTAACGATCATTAACTGTGTTAATTTGGTAGGGGGTAAGTGTAGTCTTTTTAATAGCGATGACACATTGTAGGTTTTTCCAAACCTTAAGGGGGTTTTGTAATTTTTCCCTTTTTTTTAAAATTTTTTTATTTAAGTGCTAAAACTTTCAAAACTTGTAAATTGTTAATTCTAAACTATTAGTCACTTGTTTTTAGTTAACTTTATGACTAACCGGCTATTCGTTTGGTGTTAATCTAACCTTGTTAACACGTTTTCTCTAAAGGCAAAAAAATCTATTCCATTTTTACCCCCATTTTTCTTTTTTTCCAAATTCCCAAAATGCAGCAGGTACTCATTTGCACTATTGACCCGATCTTGCTCGTCGATGAGTTTACTCCGATCTTGCTTGGTTCTTGCTTCGATTTTGCTCCGATCTTGCTTGATTCTTGCTTTGAATTTGCTCCGATCGTTGCCGACTTGCTTTAAATTTGCTCTGATCGTTGCCGACTTGCTTCGATTTTGCTCTGATCGTCGCCGACGTGCTTCGATTTCACGAGTAGATTCTTGGCCCTTTTATCTCTAACCCGATCTTAACTGCCGATTCGAAGCCCTTAGGTTGAGGCCTTCTTCTGCTCCTCGTTAGTCGCCGGAAAAACCGTTGATTCGAAGCCCTTAGGTTAAGGCGTCCTTGTCTTCTAACTCTTTTGCTCATGATAACAACGAGAAGGGTGAAAAGTAAGGTAGGCTGATGATTTACGGGCCAAATGGGGCAAAGGCGGAGCGGGGTGGAGGCAGAGTTGGATGAGACTAGAAGCACCAGAAGAATGGTGGATGTCGATGAAGGCAGATTCGATTGTAATTCCATGTAAGTCTGGGGGTAAAAGTGTCATTGATATAAGTTCAATCAACAATAACACGTTAATTCAGACCAATTAACTCCAAACCAACTGGCCCAGTGTTTATATGTTTTGCAACTTTTAGGACTCAAATAAAACTTCTCAAAGTTTCAGGACTTAAATGAAAAAATTACAAAAGATTTATATCTGAAAATGGTCTTTTCTTCCCCTTTTAAATTGAAAAATATTTCTTTTAGATTTTATAATTTCCATAATTTTTAATTTTTGTTTGAGTAGTTTTTTTGGTCATATTTTATTATGTTTTTCAAATTAAAAAACCTAAAAAATATATGTTTTTAGCAAAAATAAAAATTAAAAAATACTTTTTGAAGATCTTAAATTATGATTAAAAGTTTCAAAAGAACAAAAGACACCTCAAAATAAATATTTTTGCTTATCAAAAAGTGATCTCCACCGAGCTCATGCATAAATAAGAAGCTTAATAATGAGTTTGGAAATTCTCTAACAGGATAAAAAAAGATAATAGCTTTCTCAAACTATGAAAGAATATTAATGAGATCTATTGTACAAAAATCAATTTTGTATGCCATCTATGCTTCAAACAAAGCGAGTGTCACATTAATTTAAATGATGATAACAAAAAAATCCTCCACAATATGTGAATTTTTGTTCATTTAATGCATAAACAAAAAAATTTGCATGTTCTTTGAAAAAAATTTAAAAAAGATTTGCTTTTCTCATTGTAATTAGAAAATGGATGACCAATTTTGAAAAGCACTCAGAAGAAAAAAACAATGAAAGACAAATCTATATTTTCTCAAAGGTCTTGAAACGTTAATGGAACAAGAGTCAGGGAAAGGCATGATGATTTTTAAATCTTTTGAAACTTTTCTATATAAGTCCTAAAATTTTGTGGATTTATATTCGAGTCATAAAATTTATAAAATGTATAAATAATTAATCTTAAAGTTAACCCCAACACAGGTACATTGCGGTTTAGGACTAATTGGTTACATATTTTAAAAATTTCGAGACATAAACAAAAACTTACAAAATTTTAAGACTTAGAAGTTAAATAGAAAAATGATTAAAGTTTTAGGAAAGAATGTGTTCTTTCCCATTTGGAATTGATGTCTAAGTCAGTGGCCAGTCTTCATTTCATTCTCAACAAATAGTTGGAGAGTTCAATTGGCTTTAATTGGATTACGGGGAGCCAATTTTTCTCGGAGTCAAAGGCGGGTCAAATTAGAAATAGGAAAAGGCTCTTGATCTTTTGAATTATTTACAATTTGCTGCCATAAGGTAAGTGAAACTACTAATTTGGGTAAAACCTTCCTTCTCCTAGCTGAGCTAAAACGGAGCATCTAGCTGTCCTAGCTTCGCCAGCAAGCTCCGACTTTGGGTATGGCGAGATTCCTCTTGATCCGTTGTTCGCTGCTTGTTCTCAGCTTCCAAGAAAGAATCCAGAAACAACACTAACAATTGCATATAAAGAAAATTATTAAATAACAAAATTCCCCATTTGCTCGAGCACAGTGTGATTATCTTCTACTAGGTGTGAGTATAGGTCGGGTTGGTTTGGTTTTATAGTAAAATTGAACCAACCTAAAATGGCTTCGGTTCCAAAATTTTTCTACCCAATCCATAACCGAGAACCGAACATAACCAGAACCATGGTTCTGGGTTTCTCGGTTCTGGTTCTCAGGTTTTTTGGTTTACACCATATACCTATAATAACACTAAAATTCAATAAATCTACATCCATAATCAGTTTTATGACATATTCAACATAATATACAATTAAATTAATATTTAAATATATGTACTTAAATACATTCAAAAGAGTTTAAAATGTTGTTCTTACAAAAATGGTTCAAAAGAGTTGCTTGTGGGGCATATTTTATCTCAACTAGTTTACTTAATTCTAGTAATTCTAATATTGGTATGACATTCAATATGGAAAATTGAGTCTTTAAGACCATCTTCTTCAATATCAAAACCTAAAATATGTTGATGTCATAAATTTTTAATTTTGCATGACTCAAATGAAAAAAATATCATAATTGTGTCGTAAAGAGTAGTCTGGAATGAAAGATTGAAAGCAAAATGATTTAGGAGTAGTGGGTCTATGAAACAAAGTGATTTAAATAAATATGGAGAAATTTCGTAAATGATCATACAACTTCCATACTGTTTCAATTTGGAACATCAGTTTAAGATTTTAATATAAAAACACAAAATAACCATCATAATACTTCAAAGAAATGTGTGTGTGTGTGTGTGTATGTGTATGGATATATTAGTAATACTATAATTTTTATTATATAATTATATATATATTTCCGGTTCGGTTCCATCTCGGGTTAGTTCCATATGGAACTAGAACCAACCAAAAAACCGTTGGTTCTTCTATATGTGAAACCAACCTGAGAACCATCATCAATTTTTACCCAACCCAACCCAACCCAATGGGGGTGGTTCGGTTTCGGTTTTGAGTTTACCCAACCCATGTTCACCCCGATCTTCCACCACCACTGATGAATCTATGTTAGCCACCATTTTGTTCCTCGAGTCCTTCAAAGATTAGCAAGCCACCATGAATGACCCTCTAAATAGATCTCATTGGCAGATTTCCTTTAGAGCTATAAGGTGAATTTCAACAAATTTGTTTCAATACCGATGGAGAAGATTGAATAGACTAGAGATTTAGTAGCCTCACTAACCCAATGGCACCAAATTGTAAATAACTCAAAAGACTATGACTCCTTTCCTATTTCTACTTCCCATTAATCCAATTAAAGGAAACCGAACTCCCCACAAAAAGCTCTGGATACATATTATTCAAACTATAGACCATTAAACTGGAAAATTGAGTAATATTTCACATATATACAAAGGTACATAAAAAAGTGGTTTAATTACTAATAAATTTGTTGATGGAGAAGTTCAGAAAAAATGATGGAAAAGAAAAGTTGAAAGCTAGGGGAGCATATTGGTAAGATTGATCATGTAAAATTTATTTCAAAAAGACATGTTCAAGGGGATTTTTCTGAACAATAATAATCGTTAGACCTTTAAATAATAAAATATCCAAAATATTCTTAGCAAGAGTTTTATATCATGTTTCATAATAAACATGTTACTTTCCAGCAAGGAAAATTTCAAAAAGCCCTATGAAATTTAATGAAAACTTAACTTTTCCTCATCTCCTATTTGAGAGTTCTTCACTTTATCCTTGAGATTTAATGAATAATTCATTTACCCTCTCTTATAATAGTGATAACCAAAAATGTCATTTTCATGTCTCTTTAGATAAGCTAAATTGATCATAATGCCCCTAGGAGACAATAATATTTTGCTAAATTAACTAAAAAATAAAACAAAATTATATATGAAAAAAAATCATTTTTTTAATTATCAATAAAACTTTGTTGGTCAAACTTAGTAGTTATAACACTACTCTTTAAGAATTATGTCTCAATTGTAGCACTTGAGATGTAATAGCTAGACATAGTATGTAATTAAAATGTGAAATATATTTGATAAATCAACAATTAAATATATTTTTAATAACTAAAAGTGTTTGGAAAAATAATTGTTCCATTAAGTAGAAAGTAAATTTTCCATTAGGAGCATAATGGTAGCAGTAACAGTTGTAATAGTAGTAGTAGTAATATAAACCAATTTAATAAAAAAATAAGAACAAAGAAAAATTTTCTAAGATTTCAATAAAAAAATGAGTTATAAAATGAAAAAAGACAGATGTAATCAAACGGATGTAGTGTATATGTCACAATGATAGAAGGTCATAGATTAACATTAACAAACCCCTATTTTACGTTCAACTTAGTTTTTATTGAAATCTTAGAATTTTTTCTTCTCAATTCTTATGTTTTGTTGAATTGGTTAAGATTACTACTACTGCTACTATGCTCTTAGTAGACAATTTACTTCTCACTTAATAGAATAACTATTTTACCAAATACTTTTAGTTATTAAAAAATATATTTAATTTTTGATTTGTTAAACATATTTTACATTCAATAACATATCGTATCTACTTACCACATTTCAAATGCTACAATTGAAACACAATTCTTGAAGAGTAATGATATATACACTAAGTTTGATAAACAAAGTTTTATTGAAAACCAACAAAAATGATTTTTGTTACATATAATTTTGTACAAAATTTTTTCTTTAGTTAAGCAAAGTGTGTTATTGCCTCCTATAAGCATTATGGTCAATTTAGCCTATCTAAGGAGACAAAGAAAGGATTTTTTCAGTTCTCATTATTATGGGGGATAGGTAAGTAAAGAATTTATTAAACCTCAGGAAGTAAAGTAATGGATTCCCAAACAAGTGGGAGGTAGGTAAAGTTTTCATTAAACAAGTGGGGTTTTTTTTCTTCTAAATCTCCCTTAATTATAATGGCCCTATTTGGCACTAACATTAATGATTAATATCAAAGATTGGAAAAAAAATTATCTAATAGTAGGCTTTAGTTTTTAGTTTTAGCAATTGAGTCTTTGTTGTTAATAAATAGGTTGATTGCATTTGACTTGAAATATCTATTGAGTTTGATATTTTTTGTTCATATTTAGATTAAAAAGAATATGAATAATCTATGGATAAGCTTTTAATCGATTGAGCTTGAGGTGTTTGCTTAAATTAAGATAAAAATTTAAAATCAAGCCTAGCCAAATCGAATATCAAGTAAATTGAGTTTTCTTTAAATTTTGTATCAAGCTTAAAATTTTGTTCATACTTGTCTTTGACAACAGTTTGAGTGATCCATGAACAAACTCTAAACTGAGTCAAACTCAAGCCAAGCTCCAGCTGTTTGTTTATTTTTTTTATCCTTATTAAATACTCTAACTTTTTAAAATTTTTTAATAGGGCTAAAAATAAAAAAATCTTACTCTAATCTTAAAAAAACTCTTCCAATCCAGCTCTTGAAATATATTTGTAGCAATTATGCAAACTTATATTGTGCGTATGAAAATGTTTTTCCACATAAATGAAAATCAATGGTGATTGTTTTTGAAAAGGTCAACTTCACCAATCGTCACTAAACTATATCCCATACTGTTTAATAATCCTAAAATTATCCAGTGTTACACCAATCATCTTCAAACTATTTAATTCTCATTATCTTATCCTGCCGTTCACCACACCCTTAAAAATGAATGTAAAAGTGGCGCTACATTAGTCTTTACATCATTTTTTATCTATTCTTAACGGTTATGATGGATTGTATGACGATTAAGCAAAATTGAATATAGTTTAGGGACCATTATGCAACACTTGATAATTTCATGATGATTAAGTAACATTAAATATAGTTTAGGGATGACATATGCAGTTTACCATTTTTAAAATTTTGTTTTATTATTCCTTGTAAGAAGATTTAGCAAGAGTTGTGCAAAATTTTGATCTTTCACAATTTCGTCAGTTCTAATAATAGCTTGTAATTCATCAACTTTTGCACACGTATTTGAACCTCAACACTCCTAATTTTGTGAAAATTATCGTGTGTGCCATTTTCTGAATTCATAGTAATTCCAAATTTATCATGTAAGCGCGTATTTACTTAATCTAATTAAACTTAATTCTAAAAATTAATATAAAATTTTAGTGCAGATTCTCAATCACTTCTGAATTTATTATAGTTGATGCCCAATTTTTCATAGATATTATAGATATAGATGATAGATTATAGATTTTAGAAGTTTTTCGGTATCTTTAAGTTTTAACCCCTTCAAATTCATTTGAGTCGACGGTCGAGCAATTTGACTTGTGAGGGGTCTAACGGTTGACCTAACCAACAATCAATTCTAGCAACTTAACCCTAACAGAAACCAATTAATGTATCTGATGCAGTTTACTTACATCCACAAGTTGAAATCATTGTACCAACTCTAGTTAATTACTTCCACAAGTTGAAATCAGTGGCACAGGTTAATTAATAATGTTCGACTAGAAGAGCCGTGAGATATTACTTTAACATCAATTTTGCTACTTGATATAATTAATTAGAGTTGGTGCAATGATTGAGAATTTAGCTGGTCTCCATTGACTAGGTCTAAGTGTTTTATCTGTACCCTGTACCCAAGAAAAAAATATCCAAGCATTTTTTATTAAACAAATAGGAGTGGGTAAGCTAATATTTACGATCAAAAGCCAATTCCTTTTGACCTAAGTCAATTTAATTTAAAATAATTTATTTTTATTTTTATATATTTTTATTTGTAATCAATTTCATTTTAAAAATAATACTTCATTTAAGTGTAATAATCCATTAATTTTAAAATTTTTATGACATTGTTCATTTTCAAATTTTTTTTCCTTTTTATGCATTAAAAATAAAAAAATAATTTATAAAAAAAATTATTTTGAATGAATTATTACACTTGCATAATATCGATTTCCAAATTAATTTGATTTATGGTAAAAAAGATTTAAAAATAAAAATAAGTTATCTTAAACTAAGTTGACTTAAACTAAAATGAATTGGCATCATATTCTTTTAACTAAACAAATAGGATTAGTTGTCAATCCTACAAGACTCAAGGTTAAATCTCATTTCAGTTTAACTATTGGATCATATATATCTGACAAGCAAGGTATGTGTGCTTTACAGTCCGATAAAAGGTGGATACATGTGAATAAACGGCCAACCTTTGTCTCCTACATACAAAAATATAACATAAGGTTAGAGGTTCCTCCAATGCTTGAGTCAATAATAACAATAATATATAACCTAGAAAAAAGTAAGAGATGCTTTGAATAATAGTCAAATGGTAGGTTTCATGTTGTCTGTGCCATAGTTCTCAAACTTTAATAGACTTCATTGAGCCTCCATCATTAATTGAGTATTTCACCTGATAGCTCGGCAATTGATCTGATTTAATTCAGGTTTTGGATATCAACCAACCCTCATCCTAATAAATACGATGTCTAAGTAAGGGGTCTTTGCATTTATATACATGTAAGTGGAAATGCCGCTTCTTGAGGGATTTGTCGAACAGTTAGAGTCGAGGTTGCGCTTCTATGTGTTGGCCTCTTCCCATGAATGAGTGGATATCAATATCCTTAAATGGCACATTGTTCTTTTCTAGCAAATCTAGGAAAGTAAATTAAGTTGGATTAATACAAAATGACTTATTTTTATTTCTATGATTTGTTTTTGTTTGTAATCATTACAAATTTTTAAACTAATACCATATAGTATAATAATCTTTTTCAGGACAGAGAAAATATATTTCAAGATCCATACTTTTTATTAAAAAAAACACTTAAAAATTACATACAATTTGGGATAAAAACAAGTGGTATTTGATTTGGTTTGGTTGCATAGTCTTTCACGCCACTTGGAGTAGGGGTGAAAATGGGCCCTTTGATATTCGGCACTACCCGGTCTCAAGCTCGAATTGCTCGAGCCCAAATTTTCAGGCTCAAGATAGGCTCGAGCTAGGCCCGAGGGCTTGTTGGGCTCGAATGACAATTACAAATATTTAGTCTTAGAATTATAATTTAGATGAAAGATAGGGACTGAATCTGTAATTTTCTATAGAGATAGCGAGAGAAGGTAAAATGACAGATCATATCCTAAACTTTCTAATTTTTTTCAGCTTTACCCTGATTTCATAAATCTCACAAATGAGCCATCACCTTCCTCAAGAGGAGTCGGAAGTACGATTCAAGTTGCGGCAGCCTTGTCAGGTGCGTGGGAGCGAGAACAACCAGCACAATATCCAACGTCGGGAATCGGAATGAGTGAAGGTGAGGGACAGGAATTAACAAGGCCAAGCCGCCGAAGGGAGTAGCCGACGCCGTCGCGCCGAGTAAGTGACTGGGTGCCGGTGGGGAGTCAGGTCAGCAGCCAGCAGGGGAGAGCCGAGACGGGGTCACGAGACTCGGGAGACCGGACTATACGACGGCTTGGCCAGCAGGGGAGAGTGACGGACGATTCGACGAGAGTCTCTGAGTCTGATTCTGATCGGAAGGCGCGTTGAGGCTGATCGGAAATTCTGAATCCAAAGACTGAGAGAGTCGAGATCGAGACTGGTCTGGAGGGAGAGGCCGAGAGAGGGACTGAGCGCATCACGCGTCTGGCGCTAAAGGGAAGGGGCCGAAGAGAGGTGTGCTCCTGGGACTAAGGGGAAGGCCCAATAAGGTAAAAATCGAGCCTGTTAAGCTTGAGGGCCTAAAGGGCTGAATATGTGTGGGCTCGAGCTTGGCTCGAAAATAGTTCGAGCCCAATTTTCGACTCGAGCTCGAAAATACCCGACTCAAAAATCTTTTACTCGAACTCGAGCTCGAGCTACCCGAATAAAGCCCGGCCCATTTTAAGCCCTAACTCGGAGAAAGGACTCACTACTAGTTTTCATACGAAGTTTGTGAGATTTATGGGAAGAAAAAATTATAAAGAATTTGAAAGATTTGGTTGAAATGACACTTTTTATCTTATATTTCAAAAATCAAAACTTTACCACTAAGAGCCAACATATTTTTATAGTGGTTAAGATTTTTCGGTATCAACTTTTTAAAATTTTAAATATAAAACCTTATCTTTAAATAAAATTAAGCAGTCTCAAAATAATTTGAACGCCAGTTGAAAATTTCATTATTAAATTTTCTTACATGACAGTCTATTTTCAATTACTAATGCCAGTAACGTAACAACTTTTAAATATAGGGTTTTACAGAAGGGGCAAATGATATCTGCACCCAAACCTTTGGGCTTTCTTTTGCATCGGAACAAAAATTAAGCAGAAGGCCCCTTAGTTTTTTTTTGTTAAAAAAAATTGTTTGTACTTTGTCCAAATCGGACACTATTACTTTTTTGAGTTTAAATATTTCAACATTTGTCACTCTCTGTTAAATGGTGAGAATATTTCTATGTAAAATGAGTATATTCCATAAAAAATTTTCTATAGGATAATATTTTGAATGAAATAAATATATTTTGTTACAAATTGAGAAAAATTAGGGATTTTACAGCTCATTAAATGTGTTAAGATTTAGGTAGTCAATGATGTAAAAATTAGCAAGAAATCAAACAAATGCACTCTAAAAGGGACTCGTTAGTTATTACTGGCACATATTAAAACAATAATTTAAAACTGAATTGGCCCTTGAATTTAGAGAGAATGACCAATTTGGTCATTTTGAAAACATGAGTGGCATATCTGAGCTAAAGAAAACAGCAAGGGTCCATATGGACTAAGCCACACAGATTGATGGTGTTTATTGTTTTGGCCTAAAAAATAATAAAAAAAACAAGTTAATTGTATTCGTGACTCTTAACCATTAATTATTATTCTATTTTGGACCCTAACCTCAATTTTCTGCATAGAAAGTCTGTAGTCTCATTTAAGTATTTTGGTTTAGACTTTCTATTAACTTGAGACTTTAAGTTGGACAGACAAAAGTAGAAAACTAGTTTTAACCTCTAAAAATTTCCCCTTTATCTTAAAAACCCTGAAACTTTCCCATCAAACAATTGAACCATCATCCTCTATTGCTCACTGCCTCTATTTCCTCTTTTCCCTTGCTTTCTTCCCCTAACCTGGGAACCTCCATCCACCTCCTCTGGTAGCCGGCCTCTAGCGATACCTCGTGCCGCGATAATGGTGGAGGAAAGTAGCGTTGCTTTGGTTGGCGATTGCTCTTCTTGCTAAGACGGAGGATGAGATCTTTAAGGCTAAGTCCAAAACGTTCATGCTCCCACCGCCCGCCACTAGCAGCAGCCCTTGCCAAGGGCTATGTTAAAGCATCAAATCTAAAACCAATTGGCAATAAGTGGAGAGACTTTATCACTATATAGACTTAATCCCTTTTTTTTTGCCATGTGGGATTTTTCCAACTTAACACGCCCTCTCATGTGTAGGCCACTTTGGCTTTCTCACATGGGTTATTCTTGACAATGGCTGGGGCAACTTTGAACCTGGCTCTGATATCATGTAAAGCATTGACTTAACCTATTTTTTTAGCCATATGAGATTTTTCTCACTTAATAGGCCATCAACTATCACCGACTGAGGCGGCATGCTGACAACCTCACCATTATGCTAACAACCTCACCATTGTTGTTCATACGGTCGGTAGCTGCTATCTCTGATCCTATGACTTTTTCATAATTATGACAATCACGATTTCACTATGATCTTCACCGGCAATGCAAAATGTTGTCAAATGGCAACAGAACCAAAGGGCTTTTGCTGCTTGAAGGTTGCTGAACATAGAAACCAATCTCTTTCATCAATTTCACACACTCAACATTTAATTTCAAAAATTCAATGTTAGGTTACAAGAATAATTTCATAAACCCAGATCTGATTTGAACAAAAAAGTTGAACCAATCTAAGCAAATCAAGCCCTCAAACCATGGAGCTATTGTTCTCCAGCCTTAACACTATAAAGTCGAGTCATCCACCGGTGACTTTCACTAATAGTGGTGGCCAGAGAGAGACTTGAGAGTAGTGGGTTATGGAGATGGTGATTAGATTGTTAGATACAAAAATTTCAATACTTTTGAGGCAAAGGGAAAATTTTTAGGGTTTAAAACTAGTTTTTTACTTTTTTTTTTTCTATCCAACTTAATGTTTCAAGTTAATGTAAGGTCCAAAATGAAACATTTAAATGAGAATAAGAACTTTCTAAACAAAAAATTGACGTTAGAACCTAAAATAAAATAATAATTAAAGACTAGGGGCTACAGATGCCATTAACCCAACTGAAAACAGTTGATATGATTTCTCCGTTTTCTTAGGAAGATTGTCCCAACTCTCAACTTGCACCTTTTTTGACCAAATCTACACCAGAATCACTCCATTGCTATTTCGGCTGCAGTCCAAGCACTACAATGAACTGGGTACGCGTGGCCATTTCCGCTTCTTCTCTCCAATTTGAACGTCTTCCCTTTATTTTTTAATTTCACACTTGATGATGATGCTTACAACCTTTTGACCTCCTCCGGCAACACAGCTGGTTTCTTCAATTCTTTCAACTCGGCTTTCCGGTTTGTATTTTGGGTTTGGTTTTCTCTCTGGGGTTCTGAAAGAGACCCTTCAATTGAACAGATGATTCTTATAGGTCTATGAACGAGTCTATAGCTTGAATTTGTGCAGCAGGTGGTCTGGTGTTATAATTGAAGTTGGAGGTGAACAGGGAGGGAGCTATATGATCTGGGGAGATTTGACCGGAGGAAAGGCAGAGACAAGAAATGGGGTGTGGCTGTTTTGGTGCCTCAGATGAGGACAGGAAGAGAATCACCGCTGGTGACTCCCATGGCTCACAAGGTGAGGGAGTTTTGCTTGAAACAATGATTTATTACGTGATCTTTGAACTTTTTACATCTTTGACCTGTTGGGACGTCAAGAGACGTGACTATCTCATGTTGGTGAGAAATATGTAAGAAGCTTTTGGATGTGTGCTGAGCCACAAGTCATATATGTTCACTTCTTGCTTGTTTGTGGTGGTCCTTACTTGCAATATATGAGACCTTGTAGATGACAAAGCTCTCTTAGGAGTTTCTCTCGATGAGCATTTTAGTTGAGAATTTCAGATTAGCAAGAAGTAGAAGGGTCAACTAGCATGGCTGTTGAAAATTCTCTGGTTTTGGTTCACTTTGGCGGGTGAAAGTTCTTTTTTGTTGGTTCACTCTCGTGCTTGGATTTGAGCTTCAACTGGGACTTATGTTTTTTCATTTACTTGGTTTGGGGGGGAGGGTTGGGTTGTGCCGAAGGAGATGGAAAATTACACTCAGTTCGTTTTGACTTAAGTCAATTGACTTTAAAATGATTTATTTTTATACCTTTTTTACTGAACTAATTTTAATTAAAAGTTAATATTATGTAGTTGTAATAATCCATTGAAAATACAATTTTTGTAATCTTACTAAATTTTTATGAATTTTTCTAGTTTAAGGCATTAAAAAAGAAAAATTTATAAAAATTTAACAATATCATGAAATTTTACTTTCAAATGGATTATTACATCTATATAATATTGGCTTTCAAATAAAACTGGTTTTAGGCAAAAAAGATGTAAAAGTAAAAATAAGTCAGTTGAGTTAAGTTAAAACGAACTAGCTATTAATCTATATTAGAATTTTTTGCATTAGCTTTTGCGTAAGGATGCCTGTTCAATTCATTCAAGATTTTCTACACCTGTACTCTATCCAGAGTAGATTAGAACCTTAAGCAGCTGAATTCTAACCACTCTTTGCTATCATTCTGTGATGGTTATTTCTTGTCTTGAGATGGTCATGTTGATGCATATCGTAGTACTTTATGAGTTAGGTACACCAGAGTGGTTCTTTTTTGTGTTTATTCATGTTACTGACCTTAGATGACTAAACTACAAAAGTCCTATTTTATGGATTAAGCCACTCAGCTGCAGTTATATATGTACATTGTATGATCTCCGTGTATGCTGTATTGTGAACATGTCTTGATTCGTAACCTTACTATTCTGTTGTATACTACACATGCGACTGGATTGGCGTGAACTATAATGTTTTTTTATTCTTTTTTTTTTTTTTTCTGGTAATGACAGAACAAATGCTTGGGGATGTTAACCAGTTCTCCTACAAAAAATTGATTAAAGCAACAGATAACTTCCATCCAAGCAATCGTATTGGAAGAGGAGGTTTTGGAAGTGTTTACAAGGTGTGTGTATGAAGAACAAACTCACTGGATCTAGGTTGATATTTTATTGGATTGTCTGTCTTCTGAAATATAGTAGTTACTGATGGATTTGAAAACCTTCCATGATTTAGATAAGGACCTCCAAATCCTTTTAGGAAAGTTTTCCTGGGGACACTGATAAGTTGAGAGCTCTGATTCGGTGTGCCTTAAAAGTTTTATGCTTTTTGATGAAGCATGTTGAAGCAACATTTTCGTGCAGACCCACTGATTCATATGGTTACTTAATGGACATGGTTCATTTCCTAGGTTCTTCGTGTAAGTGTTCATTTTTTCATTTGGATCCAGTCATGTTCTATATCTCAATCTCAGTATCCCTCCGTTGAAGTGTTATAAAATTGGTACCTTTGCAGCCAAGCTTTGTTTGCAAGATTTACCAAGTTTTGTTATGGCTTTTATGGCCACATTCTGGTTACTGCTATACAACTGGGAAAATTATACGTATGCCAATACCTATATGATGGAAACAATATTCCCTTACTCTCTGTCTTGCACTATCTCTAGGGAGTTCTACAAGATGGTACTGCAGTTGCCGTGAAGACGCTCTCTGCAGAATCGAAGCAAGGAGTGCATCAGTTTTTGGCAGAGATCCATACGATTTCAAACGTCAAGCACCCAAATCTTGTTAACTTGATTGGTTGCTGTGCAGATGAAGCTAACCGAGTACTGGTATATGAATACGCTGAAAATAGCAGCCTTGATCGAGCATTATTGGGTATAAATGTCTTTAGTAGTTTTTAGTAGAAGGTGAATTGGGAATCTAAGAGTGGAAAAGAATTAAAATGTGCTTTTGCATTCCTTCGTATTGCAGGTCAAAAGACTAAAAGGGTCCATCTAGATTGGGGAAAAAGAACTGTCATCTGCATGGGTATTGCTCGAGGACTTAAGCTCCTCCATGAGGAAATTGTGCCACCTATTGTACACAGGGACATTAAGGCCAGTAATATACTTCTTGACAAAGACTTCACTCCTAAGATTGGAGATTTTGGGCTAGCTAGGATTTTTCCAAATAGCATCACTCACATCAACACTAGAATAGCTGGAACAAAGTACGCCATTGCTTCTTTTTCTTTGGTTTAAAGTTAGAAGTTTACTTCTGCAACCTTCCAGTTGCTCTGAAGTCAGATATGTCTAACCATGGGAGTACATTTAACATTTATTGGTTACTTTTTTTCATGCAGTGGTTACCTGGCCCCGGAATACGCATTAGGTGGTCAGTTAACAAAAAAGGCTGATGTTTACAGCTATGGTGTGCTCGTACTTGAAATCATTAGCGGCAAGAGTAGTGCAAGGGCAACCTGGGGAGGCATGGATAAATTGCTTGTGGAATGGGTGAGTTAGTTTCTTTTTCCTTTGCTTCTTTAAGGTATCTTCCACTGCATTATGGTAAGCTCCTTTTGACCCCAGTTCGAGCTTCGTTTGCTGTTTATAACCGCTTTGAGATTTCTGCTCTTGTTTGTGTTTTCCTTTACCTGTATCGAGCAATCTCCTGGAATCTTTGGCTGTGCATATGTATTCTGGTCGTTGTAAGCTGAGACATGCTAAAGAGGTAATTTGTTTAACAAGAAGTCATATATTTTTGTTTGACAGGCTTGGAAGCTTTATGAAGAAGGGAGGCTTTTGGAGCTAGTGGATCCAGAACTTGGGGAATTTCCAGAGGAAAAAGTCACTAGATACATAAAAATAGCCTTTTTCTGCACCCAAGCAGTGGCTAGTCGGAGGCCTCATATGAGCCAGGTGGTTGAAATGCTTTCTAGTAATACCCGACTGAATGAAAAGTTGCTTACAGCTCCCGGTTCCTTTCGAGAAGCAAACTCAGCTTCTAGCAAGAAGTCAGCAGCTGACACCAGCTGTTATCCTGTGAGCTCAGCTCCTGTGACAATCACCCGGATGTGTCCTCGGTGATAATCCAAATCAGCTTTAAGCGTACACTGTTGGGAAGACAAAGACCTGGTTTGGCAACAAAGTGAAGAAATCTCGTTCAATGACCGAAACTAGAAGCTATTAGTGGAAAGGATGCTGCAACCTGAAGGACTTGAAAAGTTAAATCCTAGTTTAGCTTGATTGAGCTCATCTGCTCGTGTTTGTCTTATTATTCTCTGAATTTTATCTAGATGCAGTGACAAAATTGAACAAATTTCTTTCTGTTTTTTTTTTTGTACGAAATCGGAAACAAAGAAAAATAAAAACATTTCTATAATCGATTCTGTCTAACATGTAAAATTTCAAGGTTGAAATGAAATGTCAAGTAGGATTTCTGTTCTAGTTGGAGAGATCACACGAATGGAAGTAGCAAATTGAAACAAAGATATTTCTTTGATTTTGACTCAGAAGACGGCGTTAGTTTACTTGTTCCCATAGCTGCTGAGCCTGGGCCTGGACGAGTCGGAAACGGGGTTGGGGCGAACAGAGTAGTTTATAAACAACAGAATCTCTCTTTTTCAGCTGCAACATTGTCTTCATATTCAATTGTACCGTAGATTCACCTCGAATTAATAATTAAACCATGTAATGCCGGTGTTTCCTCTCCTTTGCCCTTGTTTAGTCCCAGCCTAAGCCAGCTCCATTTTGCTCAATAGGCTCCCATGTCGTGATACAAAATGATGTTGCAGCATCAAGGTGGGATAATAGCTGTGGTCTGTCGAAATGTTGGTCATTTATGTTTGTCCTGTTATGTGGTTGGGAGTTGTCTTCTTTGGCTATAAGTAGCCTCGTATCTGAGTTGTTCACCAATGCTTGATGATAAAGAAATCTCTCGTTCTCTCTCCATCCCTTCTCCCTTGAATCTTCCCCAGTCTATGGTTATCTTGGAAGCTATTGTTGCTCTTCCCTACCCGTAGCAACCTTTCTCTCGTTTCTTTCGCGTGAGTTCCTGTGTCTTGAAGTTTAGATGGTACAGTTGGTATCAGAGCTTGATCTTGGCTCGACCGTGGCGGATGGAACTAGGTTTCAGGGAATGAGGAAAGGAATTGAAGATAAGTTCGGCCGTGCTTCAGCAGTTGGAGCGAAGAATGGAGGCTTCTCGGGAGCAAGATCTTGGATGTTTGATGTCCTTGATCAATAAGATTAGAGGAATGAGGATACAGGAAGGCAAATCCAACGAGGCCACTCATGGTGATTCTGGTTGAACTGGAGCACAAAGTTATGGGGGTTTTGGCCTGACAAGGATCAGTAAAATTGACTTTCCTCATTTCGACGGAGACGATGTGGACGGGTGGATCTTCCGACGTAACCAAATGTTCGAAATTTATGATGTTTTAGAGGAAAAGAGAATCCAGCTCATGTCAATTCATTGGGAGGGACGAGATTTTTTTGTGATTGGCCAGCACAAACGCGACGGTCATGGTGAGCTTATTGTATGGCTATCACTTGAGTGTTTTGGCCATACACACAGGGATCCTTCGTCCGAGCGAAAGAATTTGAGGCAGAAAGATTCAATGAAGGATTGCTAGTATCAGTTCGAATAGTCATTCACTTGCGGATCATTTAATTGGCTAGTTTTTAGGAGGTTTGTATGCGGATTTGGAAGCTACTGTTCAAACCATACTCCCTTTGCACACCGCATGAGGCTCAATATTTTGCTACACTACAAAGAAGCAGCTCTAATGGCACATAAGAAAGGAAATAAAACTGGTGATTATAAGGGGAAGGAAATCTCGCCTAACCCCAAAGCTAGAGGGTTAAGGAAGGCCTAATCCTCCTAATTCCAATAACAAGGGAACTAGGAGGTTAGCTGATAAAGAAGTAACTGGAGAGAGCGCCAAAAATGAATGTTTTTAGGTTGATGAGAAATTTACTCCTGGCCATAAATGTAAACGTGGATAGTTTAATAGAATTGAGATGATTTGGAGTGATGATGATGCAAATCAGAACAGTGAAACTGAAATGGAAGAACAGTGGTAGCAAGAGAATCTCTACACATTTGAGAATAGGGGATATGGAGGCTTAAAACATTTGAGTATGCTGATTGATTATGGCAATACTCAAATCTTTACAGATGAGACTATAGGGTGCCACAATGGGGATATTGGGCCTATGGGAGTATTAATAGCTAGTGGTTAAGTGATCACTATAGTGGGGGTGTGAAGAGGCCTCAAATGGAGAATACAAGGGGTTGGATTTCATGCAGATGCGCTTTTGATGCCTTAGGGGGATGTGATATGGTGTTGGCATTGCAATGGTTCAAGAAGTTGGGGAACATCAAACGAAATTTTGATCAGCTAAAGATGTCTTTCAAATTCAAAGGTCGTACGATGGTGCTTAGAGGAACTGCACAGTTGATTGTTAAGAACACTGATGCTAACGGGGTCTGTAAGCTGCAGCAGCAAGGTTCACAGGCATATGCTACTCAAATTATGGGCTCAGGTGATGCAAGTGTCAAATGTTGCTAGGTCGATAATGCTATTGCCTTAAGAAATAAGATCATCAGCAGGTGGGCATTTAGGAGTTAAAGACAAACAGGAGGAGGATTTTTGTCATTAGAAAAGGAGCAAGGATGTCAAGAATTTCGTCAAGCAATGTGTGTTGGGACCATAGTGGGTGATAAATTCGAAAGCAAGATGATTAATAAAAATGACACAAAAATTTATGTACTTCACCCTTAATATTAGGGTCACGTCCACAAGACAAACTTCGAGATTTTCTTCTACTATAAAAATAATATGCTTATAGAGAGAGAATCTTTTCTAGAAAAAAAATTTTAAAAATATGAGATAAACTCAAAATAGTGGCACTTAAGTGTTTCTCAAACATCCCAAATAAATATTTCACTATTTTGTCACTCTAAAAATATAAATCTCTCTCACTCACAATTTTTCTTTTGCTTTTGACAAATGAGTAAGTTACTGGGACTAATTGAATGAGGAGAAGGTATGACTATTTATAGCCAAAGCAGCGCCCACAATCCACTTGGATTTCAATGAAATCGGTGTCATATTCCAGCTATTTCTTCTCAATTTTCCAATTCTGCTACATTTGTTCTAGCCATTCCATCACCAACTATGATGTTGGAGCAAGAAGGAAAGGAAAAAAAAACAAGGGAAAATGAAGAAAAAGAAAAGAAGAGAAGAGAGAGAGAGAGAGAAGAAAAGAAAAAAGGTCCGACATGAGTGGGAAAAGTCAACAATCTCTCTCTCCTATATCATTTGAGAGTTTAATTATTCATGCTATCAGTCGATAATATTCAAACTTTTCTATTGATAGAGACTTGGTCAACATATCAGATCCATTTTCATTAGTGTGAATATTGTTAAGTTGTAGTAGTTTCATCTCCAATGCATTTCTTATCGAGTGATACCTTACGTTAATGTACTTGGATCTATAATAAAAAGAGAAATTTTTACCAAGATGAATTGTACTCTGACTATCATAGAGCAATTGATATTTCTCCTAGTGGAAACTAAATTCTTTTAAGAACTTCTTCATCCACAGTAACTAAGGGTGTGCACAATTGGACCGAAACTGAAAAAACCGAAGAACCAAATTGATTCAGTTTTTCGGTTTGGTTATTTTGGTTTTTCGGTTTAGTTTCGGTTAAAATCGAATTGTTAAAAATTGATTTCGGTTCAGTTTCGGTTTGAAGGGTCGCTTACTTCGGTAACCGAATTAACCAATTTTTTTTTTGGCGTTTTGGGCTTCTAACTTGCTACGTACTGCTACTGCTACAGACCTACGGTGCTAGTGCTCATTGTTCAGTTGTTTTCTGCCTGAAAATATGGCCCAACAACTCCAACCCAAATCAGCAACTCTTAGTCTCCTACTTTGAGTACTCTTCTCTAATTTGCTTATTGGCTTCTGAAACAAGGTAGGAAAATATGGCCCAATAACTCCAAGTTTCCAACCCAAATTGGCAACTCCAAGTCTCTAGTGAATCAGCTGTGCCCAGTCACTATACACTCTTCTTCTTAGCTTCTTGGCCACCGAATCGTGATTCGTGAACAGTCGAAACTCTCGTCATCGCTAAGGCAAAACACCTCGCTGGTTGAGAGGATGCCTAACTGTCGCCACTGCTGAGTTGAGGAAAAGGCTGATCGACATTGGTATTCTAAATACATTCCTTTCAAGTTTATTTTTGAGATATCTATTATGTGTGCTTGAATCTTCGTCTTCAATGCTTTCGCTTCTTGTTTTCCTCTGTGATTTAAGATTCTGTTTTCCGCTTCATATATGCGTCCGTCTCTAAGTTTTTTCCATTTCAGGTTATGTTTGATGTGAATTTTGAACTTGTGTTTTTGTATGTAAATATTCATGTCGAAAAATTTGGTTTTTTAGTGCTTCTGGTTAGGTTCTTTCTTGTATTGAGATGGGTTTTTCTGATTGCCCTGTACGATTGCTTTTCTGATTGAAGCCAGTTGATTTTAAGAGTAGGCTGGTGAAGCAAAGACAGCATTAGCTTCATGTTTTAAGAGAGCTTTGTTCTGTAACTTTATGCAAACTTTTTGGGCAAATTTTGTTATTAAACCTGTTGATGTTGTGTATCATCCATGTGTTAGCATGTTAGTTGTTATAAATTTAGAACCAGGATCCTGTACAGGGTGAGGGAACAAAAGAACGGACTATAATAAGAATTAGAGTTAAATGTCATTCAGCTGAGCGAAATGCCAATTTTCACTTGTATTTTAGTGGTTCCATGAATGGTTGCAACTTGTGTAGCCACTTTGCTGAAAGTTTTTTGTATTGGAACTAAGCTAATTTAAGTGTTAAATTACATGAATTTTGGGACTAAAACCTACTGAAATTTTTTAGTTTCCAGTGGAGTAGTTTTTCCTTGTTGTTTTTCGACTTAAGCCTTTTAGTTTTTCCATTCTTGTTGATAGGCTTGAGTCGTGTTTATTGTTTATGGTTCTTCTTTGTACTTATCTTTGTTAATAATATTATTTCTATCTTTTTTTCAAAAAAAAAAAAAGGCAACTGAAGTTAATTTTCATTTTTGCTGCAGTGTTTGGAAGTTATTTGAGGTGTTAAATTAATTGTTCAAGACGGCTTCAACAAAACAATCCGGCAATGTAAGGTTTTAAAATTTTTAATGATTGTCAATAACATTATTTACTCAATCACTGATTATTTACTCATTGCAGATGACAATAGAGGTTACTAATTTGGATCCTGAAGAAAAAAGTTCAGCATCACCGGCTTCTAGTCCTTCTCACTCTCCAAATGAGGATACTTTTCCCACGGTTGCTTCGTCCTCTTCAAAATCCTCAAAAGCCCATGCAAAGAAGCGAGTAGCAAAAAGGAAAGCAATGAATCCTAGATCATCTGTGTGGAAGCACTTCACTAAATTTGTCACAGTCGATGGCCACAAAAAATGCAAGTGTAACTATTGTGGCAAAGAATATGCTGCTGATCCAAGAAACAATGGGACAAGTTCAGCATGGGCTCATATTTCAAAATGTGAGAAAAATCCGGAGATAGAATCAACACAAACTCATCTTTATGCTGCAAATAATGATGGGGAAGGGGTTCTTGGTTGTTGGAGGTTTGATGAGGATGTCATTAGAAAGGCTTTGACTTTCATGATTATTGTGGACGAACTGCCATTTAAATTTGTGGAGAATGAAGGGTTTAAGCGTATGATGTCTATTGCATACCCTAGGTTTCGCATTCCTTCTCGTTATACTATTGCTAGGGATTGCTTTTCCCTTTATTTTGATGAAAGAACTAGGTTGAAGAATTATTTTAAGGTTAGTTGTCAGAGGATTTCTCTCACCACACATACATGGACTTCTATACAAAGGGTCAATTATTTGTGTCTTACTGCTCACTATATAGATGACCATTGGATATTGCAGAAAAAAATCTTGAATTTTTGTCCCATTACTAGTCATAAAGGTCTTGATATTGGTATGGTTGTGGAGAACTATTTGCGTGATTGGGGACTGTATCGGGTTTTAACCATCATTGTTGATAATGCTAGTTTCAATGATCTTGCTATTGATTATTTGAGAAGGCAAATTCTTAATTGGAAGAGTGGAATTGTTGGATGTAAACACCTACACATGAGATGCATTGCACATATTGTGAATTTGGTTGTTACTGATGGCTTGAAAGAATTTAATATATTTGTTGCTCGAGTAAGAGATGCGGTGAGGTTTGTTAGACAATCTCCTGCTAGATTGTGAACTTTAAAAAATTGTGTTCAAATGGAAGGAATTGAGAGCAAGGCCTTGTTGTGCCTTGATGTGAATACGAGATGGAACTCAACTTACATTATGTTAGAAACAGTACAAAAATTTAAGGGAGCCTTTGAAAGATTTGGTGAGTAAAATCCAATATATATGAGTGAGCTTGAATCCAATCATGGAGTTCCTATGGAAGAGGATTGGAATAATGTTAGGTCACTAGTATGTTTTCTTGAGAACTTTTATGAGCTCACTTATAGGATATCTGGTTCTTTATATGTGACTTCCAATAAGTTTTTCCATGAAATTTGTGAAGTTGAAAGGTTGTTGCAACAATGGTAAAGTCATAAGAATGAGATATTTGCTTTAATGGCCAAAAGAATGAAAGCAAAGTATGACAAATATTGAGGAAATGTTGAGAAAATGAACGTGTTAATTTATATTGCAATTGTTCTTGATCCTCAATACAAACTAGCCTATGTTGAGTTTGCATTGGAGGATATGTATGTGGGAAGTGAGAATGTTAGAGCAACATTAAAAAGAAAGAGATGTTACCCAAGAGTTGTTTGATGATTATAAGAGAATTATTTAGCCTGAGTCTAATGAGTCATCTTTGAGAACCCAAGTGCCAGTTGAGTTGGGAAGTCAAAGAAAAAGAAAGTACACAGTTACAGAAGAAAGATTGAGGAAGTTTGAACATGCCACTGGAAGTGTAGAAAATAAAACAGAACTGGAAAGGTATCTCGTTGAACCAAAAGAAACAGTTTCTCCAAATTTTGATGTGTTAATGTGGTGGAAGATGAATTATCACCATTATCCTGTAATTGGAGCTATGGCTTGTGATATGCTAGCTACTCTTATTTCTACTGTGGCATCGGAGTCTGCATTTAGTACGGGTGGTCGAGCCCTTGATCCTTTTAGGAGCTCCCTAACTCCTAAAATGGTGTAGACACTTATTTGTGCCCAAGATTGGCTTAGAAGGACTCGACGTGTCAATGTGGAGGAGGACTTGGAGGAGCTTGAAAAGATTGAGTATGGTATTATTCATACTTCCATTATAAGTTTACATTTTGTTTGGCTTCATGCATTTACACTTATGATGATTTTTTTTCTAGATATTTCTAATATGAGTTTGGGGCTTCAGTGATTGATAGTTGGAAAGACATTAAGAATTGCAAGTAAGTATAAATATTTTTTTTTATGAAAGTATGGGTATTTATTTTATACTTTAAGTTATTTATTTTATACTTGAGATCTCTTTGAATTGATATTATTTATTACATTTATGACTATTTGTATGATGCACAATAATTTGGATCGAAGGTTAAGGCATATCTTGTTCAAAGAGAAATTGGGGAAAGCTTGGCCAACTTCTTCTTCTTCCATTTCATGATTCCATCTCCATCGAAAGAAGCATAAACATTATGTAAACTTGTGGGATTGTCAATTTAGTAGGATGCTATTAGGAATCTGTGAACTTAAGAAGTTCAAATGCATGGTTGGTAATTTGTCGGATTGTCTATTTAGGATGTTAAAACTTGGATATTTTGGTATTACTACTTTATGTTTTGTTGAATTGTTGTGTTCAAGCTGCAAGAAAATCTCGTAAACTGGTGGAAATCGCACAAAAAAAAAAAGATGCCAGAAATTCGGTTATTTTGGTTTGAACCGAATCGAACCAAGAAATTTCGGTTTTGGTTTATTCAGTTTTCTTAATGTATTCTGTCAATTCGGTTTATAACGGTTAAAAATCGAAAACCGACCAAAACGATTAATTCGGTTCGGTCAAAGTCGAATTAACCGAATGCCTAATTCTAACAGTAACTTCTTACATGCTTCCATTGTTGTAATAAACTCTGCCTCAATTATTGAAAGAGGAACACATTTATGTAATCTTGACTGTCATGGCACAGCTCCCCCTGTAAATGTAATCAGGTAACCTAACATCGATTTTCTTGAATCAATATCACCAGTCATATCTGTATTTGTATAGCCAACTAACACAAGCTTTACATTTCCAAAATATAATCATATTTTGGAGTACCACGAAGATACCTAAAAATCCATTTTACCGTAGCCCAATATTTTTTACCAGGATTTGAAAGGAACTTACTCACTACATCGACTAGTGAGCAATATCGAACAGTGTGCATACCATGACATACATCAAGCTTCCAACTATAAAAATATATGAAGTTATTTCCATTTATTCCTTCTCTTTATCTATAGAGGGGCATTGTTTGGAACTTAATTTAAAGTGATTAGCAAGAGGACAATTAACTGCTTTAATCTTATCCATATTGAACTTCTGAAGTACTTTATCAATGTACTTCTCCTACAATAACCACAATTTCTTGATGCTCCCATCTCTTGTTATCTTTATGCCAAGAAATTGTTTTGTTGACCCTAAGTCATTTATGGCAAAAAACTTACTCAACTGCTACTTCAAGCTGTTGATCCTAAAAATATTCTGGCTAACAATCAACATATAATTCATATAGAGTAGCAAAATAATGAAATCATCATCAGAGAATTTCTACACAAACATAGAGTGATCTGAAGTAGTCTTCTTGTAGCCTTGCTCCCCCATAACCGACTTAAACTTCTTATACCATTGTCTATGTACCTACTTCAAACTATATAAACTTTTCTTTAGCTTGCAAACATAGTCCTATTTTTCTTTTACTTCAAAACCCTTTGACTGCTTCATGTATATTTTTTCTTCCAAGTAACTATGTAGGAAGGCAGTTTTCACATTTATTTGCTCAATATCCAAGTTGAAACTTGTTGCTAGTCTTAGAATTGTACGGATGGAGGTCATTTTCATAACTGGTGAAAAAATTTCATCAAAGTCAATACCTTTCCTTTTGCTAAAACCTTTGACAACTAGTTTGGCTTTAAACCGTGGTTGTGAATTGGATTCTTCAGACTTGATTTTGAATACTCATTTGTTTTTCAAAGCCCTTTTGCCTATCGGTAACTTCGCTAGCTTAAATGTTATGTTCTTATGCAAGGATTTCATTTCTTTTTGCATGGCGTCAATTTACTTTCCCTTGTGTTCATCATCCATAGCTTCATCAAAGTTTTTTGGTTCTTCCCTGTCAGTCAATAACACATACTCATTTTCAGGAATATCTAGTAAAGTATTGTCTGACCCTATTAAATCTTTTTAAAACTAGAGAATCTACTGGTGTTGGCGGTTGATAATGAACATCATCTTCATCAGCATTCCATGGTTCATTCTCAGTAGGAGTATCATGATCACCTTCATCTGGTTGGTCATTTTGTACATAATCTCCAATCTGTCTTTGCATTGTCATTGTAGGAATTAACTATAAGTCTGTTGAACTACCATCAGATCTTGAAGTATTTTTCTCAGCTTTCTCAATATCCTCAATGGTTTAATCTTTAACAAATATAGTATCACGGCTTCTAACAATCTTTTTCGTGGTTGGATCATAAAATCTATAGCCAAATTGATCTTGGCTATAGCCAATAAACACACACTATCATGTCTTAATATCAAATTTAGACTTTTCATTCTTTAGGATATGCACATAGGCTTTACAACCAAACATTCACAGATGGTCATAGGAGACATCTTTTTCTAATCATATCTTCTCCGAAACATCATATTGTAGAGGAACACATGGTGAAAAGTTCAACACGTGAGCAGCTGCTAGTAATGCTTCACTCTAAAACATTTGAGGTAACTTTGCATGTGAAAGTAAACATTTAACTCTTTTCATCAAAGCTCTATTCATCCTTTTAGCTAAGCCATTTAACTGCAGTGTCTTAAGAGGTGTTGTTTGATGTCGAATACCATGCTCTTTGTAGTAAGTATCAAATGGTCCAATGTACTTTCCACCATTGTCTGTTCGAATGCATTTCAGCTTCTTACTAGTTTGCCTCTCAAACAGGGTTAGAAATTACTTGAAAACTTCTAATACCTGATCTTTTGACTTCAGAGTGTATACTTATGTCTTTCAAGAATGATCATCAATGAAAGCCCTAAAGTCTTGAGTACCACTACGTGACTTTGGCATTGACCTATACATATTTAAGTGTACCAGAGTTAAGTGATTCTTCATTTTTATTTGGGGTGTTTGGGAAACACTTGAATGCCACTATTTTGAGTTTATCTCATATCTCTAGAATTTTTTGTCTAGAGAAGATTTTCTCTTTATAAACATACTATTTTTATAGTGGAAGAAAATATTATAGTTTGTCCCGTGGATGTAACTCTAAAATTAAGGATGAACCATGTAAATTTTTGTATCATTTTTACTAATAAAAAAAATTAAAAGTTCTCAAAATATGTTGCATATTTATAGAATTTTGTATATTGATAAGCTTACATTTGTTATATTTATTTCTCTCATATTTAGTATGTTTTAATGTGTTTTGAACCTTAAAGATCTATTTTGAGTATGTTTTGTAGCTTAGAGCATATATGAATTCAATTGATTAAAAGTGAATTTAATTTACAATTTTACAAGTTTTAATTTAATTGCGTTCTTTTAGAATTTTGATAGATCGGCGATGTTTCAGTAGAAAAATCATATCTTGGGCTACAGAGATCGGAATGAAGTGATTCTTAAATTCATTGGAAAGCTAACATTTGGAACTACAAATCATATGGGGGCCATGAAACCCAGTTCGTATGTTAAATGGGTCAAATTCATCTTCAAAGTCGCAATTTGGACGTCATCGCTAGTTCAGAAGCAGTTGGGTTATTTTGAGTATATCTTTGGCTGTTGATGCCCATTTCATGTGATTTAGGTGTCGTTTAAAAGCTAAGAAAGTGATCTACAACTTTTATGTCTTGAGGTTTGAGAGATAATGGCTGCATCAAGGTTGAATTTCAGCTTGAAGTTACTACTAATGTTTTGGATAATTGTTTGGCTCATAACTTTGAAACCTTCTAGTTATTTTGAATCTTTTTATTTGTGTGGGGTAATTTTGTAATAATATATGAATTTTAGGGAGATTTTATGAATTTAGGACACTAGGTTAATTCTTTTAGGTATTTAAAGAGATTGGTTTTCTTTTCTTCCCCCAACTCTCGTTTGTCTATTTTCTTGTTTCTTTTCTTTTCTTTTTAGTGGTTTTTAATGGTCATGTCCGGCTGATTCTTTTTATTCTTAGTTGAATGAGATTGAAACCCTGAATTTTTCAGTACTTTGAGATTAAATTTGTTTTATTTATTCGATTGATACTTTGAGTATTGGATGTTCTTCTATGATTAATTTTATGATTATTTTATTTATATGCTAGAAGGTCTGCTAGGTGTTATTTGAATTCAATCTACTGCTGGGTTAGAAATCAAATCTGTAATTGTTTGGTTTCTCTAATCCACGAAGCAACTAAGGTTTATTGATTTGCTGCGTCAGAAATCATTAGGTCTTAGGGAGAACATTCAACTAAATTAAATGCAACCCCTTGTGTTTGTGTTATTTAGTTTCATCGATCTTTTTAGCTTTTAATGCAATTGTTAAATTAAATCGAAGCGCTTGTCTTAAGTTATTTAGCAATTAGATTTAATTAAATCACTTGTTTTTTTATTAACTATGACTAAGGAAAGGTAGGAAGATAGCTCAAACGATGAATATTCAAAGTCTTGATTGATCTATTTATGCATCGATGATCAATTGTAAGAATTTGATGGTGGATGTTAACTGATGTCAAGGTTTGAATTCTTGATTATTTCATTTAATTTCTTGCTTGATAGGTTTTTTAATTTTTTGTTATCTGATTATTTTTAATTTTATTATTGATTGCAAACAATCCCCTCCCAATCTTTTATTTTAATTTTCTATCAGAAAGCTGTCAGATAAAAATTTTCCTTGGGATTCAACCTATTTTTCACTGCTGGAATATGAATTTATTTATTCTGAGTTGTTACTAAGACCAAAATTATTTTTGGCGGTTTCGACGATCGACCATATATTAATGTTAAATATGAAAGTATAGGAATTCAATATTACGTCAATGAAAAAAATGATAAAGTCACAACAAAATTATATTTTAGATAAAAGTGAAAATTTTTTGATCCAATACATAAAGTATATGTTGGGAATTTTTATTTTTGTTCTATTAAAACTAATTATATGTCCTTCTAAGAACCCTTTAATTTCTTCCTTTATTATATAATCCCTCATGTGGTCAGAACATATAATCAAGACCTAAAAATATGTAATTTAATTATAAAATTTGAATATATAAACCTCTAAACTTCTCTCTTTGTTATACTTAATCTCATATAAGATAAAAACTTGCAATCATAATATAAAATTATTAACATCATCTTTTAATAACTCCAAAACTACTTGTAGGTTATGAGCCTTTACCATAAAATATAATATTCAAACAAGAATTACTTCTAATTTTTTTAAACAACTTATAAGATTTGACTGGCTCTAAAATATTTAAAATAAAAAATTATTTTAATATTATTTAATATTGAAAAAGAGTTATTTGCTAAAATTAAAATTTATGTTATAATATTAAAAAGGATGACCATGTGGAAAAAATAATTTTAATAGGCAAGAAATTTTTTATACTAAAATTTTTTATCATGACCTTTGCCACAATGATAATTTTTTACTTCTTTATAATAGCTGATTGAGTCATACTTTAATTATATTGTTGTTCTAAGATGGACCAAATATATAAGCTTTCATATAGTATATATTCATCCAAATTGGAAAAAAGCTTAATTGAAAAAAATTTTATATTTAAAGACATCTTTTATAGTAGAACAAACTTATGCCATACTTGTTAAGTTGAAATTTTAATTTTTATAAAGTATTTATTGTATTTGAGACAATTATTTGATAGTAACATGGAACCAAGGGCAGTATGTTTTATGCAAATAAAAAAAAATGAAAAAATTTAGTGAAAATATTGAAATTCTAGCTATTAAAGGTAAGATTAACGAAAAAAAATTACATACAAAACTTGATTATGTAATAATAGAATTAAGTGCAGGTAAGTTTGAAACGAAAAATAAAATTTTAGTAACAACTTAAAAGTCCCTTTTAGTTTTATAATGTTAATATAACTCCAATTAGATAGATAATGATAAAATTAAATTTCATTAAAAGAATAAAATAAAAATTATTTAATATTTATACAACTTTTCATATACTATTAAAGATATTTTGTACATATTTGCCCAGAAAACAGAAAAAAGGAGAAAGAGGCAAATGAAAAAAACCGCAAATCGAAAGTCGCATCAGGGAAAGCTGCCTGCCAGGGGCGAAGCTACGTGTTGCTTTGGGAGAGGGGGGGGGGGGATGGGATTTTGGAAAAACGTAAATATGGGGTATTAATTTGATGATTTTGTTAAAAGTTAAGGATTGTGTGTGCATTTTGCCCCCCCAAATATTGTGGAAAAATATAAAGATGGGGGGGCAATAAGGTAGGCTATCAAGAAAGTAGGGACCCAGTGAGTAGTTATTCCCTTTACATTAAGGGGATATTCTAAAATAGCCTAAATGCACTATTAGTCCTCAAACGTTTTAAACTCGTATGATTTGCTCTTTGATCTTTGAATTAGTATGAATTAGTCCCAATTTACAGTTTTACCTAACTGCGACGTCGTCTCTCTCCTCCGGGCTCCGCCGACTCTCCTCCGGGCTTCCCCCCCCCCCCCCGAACCAAAAATCCTGGATCCGCCACTGCTGCCTGCTCCCGCCTGGCGAATTCTTTTTCCTGTTCTGTATCCATAGCTCAATCTTCAATAAATAGAGCCCTCAAAATCTAGCTGGTAATGCTTCGATTGGCGAAAATTTACCAAGAATATTTTCAAGCTGACCCTCTTTCCACTCCAGTTTTTCCAATTCTAATTTGACCCACCAATTCTGTTCGCCTTTAATCGCCCTCAAACTTGTGCTTGACAATTCCGCTGGAGTAATACTCTGCAGCTTGGGGCAGTCGTAAAAGACCAGCGTTTCAACCGAAGACCCAACTCGCAGCCCACTAGAAATGCTTACAAATTCAGGTAGGTGGAGAAGAGCCAACCTGTTCAGCTTCGGCAGGAAAGGTCCGGCAGAATCAGAGCTGGAGCTACAAGCTGCATCTTTTGCTGGAACAGCGACTAGGGTAGTAAGATCACGGCAATCATCTACCACAAGTTCTTGCAACTGGCCAAGATTTTCGAGCAATCTGGCGGAGAAAATGTAAGACAATTTGGGGCATTTGTGAAGTGCAAGGAACTGAAGGTTGCCCAGACAATTCGGTTGGATTGGCCTTCCCCAGAGGATCTCCAAGTTGTTCATATAATACGCGCTCAAGCGCTCCAGGTTTTCCAATGCGGATCCTTGTGCAGCTTCAAGCAACCTCTCCTGTCTTTGGGGACCAACGAGGGTCGTAAAATCATTACATTCCGCCAGCAGACAGAATTTTAGCCGACTTACATTTTCGATCCCGAAATCGGACAGACTTTTGGCACCAACATGGCAGTGCAAGAGCAACGAGGTGGATTTTTGGACAGCTCGCTTGAGTTCAGATGAAACGCCAGTTACTTTGACGAGCTTGAGGCATTTCTCCTGCTCCTGGAAAAGAATTTCCATGTCACGGGGCACGCTGGAAACGAGTCGGTTCTTGAGATGGCCAACGGTGAATGTGAAATGTGATAAGGGAAGATCTATCAGAGAGGCACCACTTCTTGTGTGCTTCCATAGTTTTTCGACTGTCGGAAGGTGCAAGCGGAGACAAATGAGGCTCTTCAGGTTGCAAGCTTCCTCTATCACTATATCGACATCAACTTGCCAACGCTCATCATCGGGGTCTACCTCTATGCTCAAGTCCGACAACTCATGCAAGCGGGCCAAGGTACCAGGGTGAATCATTGATTCACGTTCCAGCACCCTTTTGCTCCTGTTGTCATATCCGTAGAAGGATACTCTCAAGAGCTTCAATTTGTATAGTTTCCCAACATTTTCTGGCAGCTCAATCAGTGGAGTTTTGTCCAGATCTAGCTCCTCAAGATTCTCAAGTTCTCCAACTTGTTGTGGCAGTTCCATCAGCAGTTCACAGTTTCTAAGATGGAGCTTCTGAAGCGAGAGCAAGTTAGAAACTGATGGTGGCAATGACTTAATGCTCGTGTCTGACAAATTCAGGACTTTGAGAGCAGGCATTCGACTGAAAAACAGGGGAGGGATGGTTGTGAGATCAGTGTTGTTGTGTAAATAAAGAGAGATCAGCGAGGGACAGTTGGGAGAGTCTGGCAACTTTGAGAAGCTGTTTCCCATCAAGCAAAACTCCATAGTGTCCCATGCAGCTTCTTCAGGTGGCTCCGTCAATCCTCGCTTACCTTGCTTTAGGATAAAGGTACCTCGTTTCTCAAGTAGACATGAGACTATCTCACGGATTTCCGGATGCAGGGAAACAGAGTCCAGTGTCATTGGCTGCTGAAACACGAAAGCCTCGGATAGCTCCTCAAGAACGAGGATTTGTTCCCAAGGTTTAGCAGACAGCCGGCCGTCAAGAACCCAGTTGGCTGTTATAAAAACTGGATTATTTATGATATTGTTGTTAAAAGCATAATACCTGATGCATTCCCTTTTTAAGCTATCCATGTGGTCCCAGATTAGAATGAATGCATCAACCAAGACGGGCGCAACACCTTGTACCTCAAATGGGACTTGCGTTCTCAGTATGTCAACCACATCTTCCCATAAGATTATATCATTCACATGATTCTTTAAGAATCTTGCCATTAGGGTGACTGCCAGTGGATTGCCTTTACAAATGTTGACTATTTGTTCAGCCAGTTGGTGCAAATTGGGTGTAAGGACAAGTCCTCTGGCATGCCTGCAAAACAATTCCCACGGCGATGATGGTTCATCACGATCGTCTGCCCCAGTTGTAGTCTCTGCTGCACTCGTTTCTAACTCGCTTGTAAGTTTGTCGCCCTATACACACACGCAGATCACATGATGTAAGAAATAGTAACTATATATGTATACGTATTTTTTTTATTCTATTCCATAGTATATGATGTAACCTAGCCTACTTTAGGTAGATATACGAAATTGACCAAGCCATTATGGCTTCAAATTTGAAACAGATTGTATATTTTTAAGAAAGAAAAACCCTCTCAATCTTGTATATGGATGGATCGTGGATGTTACCTGTTTGACCCTCAACCTTTTCAACATTTGCCACTGTGAAGTTGTATGCATTACTGGGTCTCGGGCTCGGTGGAACCATTTGAGGCGTGGCAACTCCCAGAGTGTTAGGTCATACAGCAGAGGGAACATGGAGCTAATGTCTTGCCCACCTGCCACTATTTCCTCCATTCTCTCGCAGTGCGAGACATAAAGCTTTTCGAGTTTTGGAAAGCCGCTGGGCACGGAGTCTGGAAATACGTAGGTCAGTTGTTCACATTGCCAAATACTCACTTCCTGTAGGCCTTCAAAAATGATATGAGCATATTTGGGGTACAACACTTTCTTTAGTCTTGGAAGACTCCAACACCTCAAAACTTTTAGTCCTCGATGACTATGCTTCCACTGTGTATAGCTGATATCAAATTCAAATACACGCTCCACACTATCACAGTCCTCTATATGTAGGATTTCTAAACTTGGAACTCGAAGAACCAAATTGGATGGAAATGCAATCACCAGAGACTGACAATTCTTAATCTCCAATGTTTTTAATCTGGAAAAACGATTGTATGTAACTCGATGGCTGCATAACGTGATGGAGAATGTGATGCAGTTTCCTGTGGAAGAGATTCTCATGTCCTCCAAGCTGGGAAAATTAACCTGTGAATTTGAAGACCGATCAACGGAGTGTTTCCAAAGGATAAGGAAGAAACGAAGAGAAGAGAATACTATCCCTCACATTAGAAAGAACAGCGCCGGATGTGAAAACCTCCAGCATGGGGCAGCTAGCTATCTTCAACTGCTTCAGTGAAGGGAAAGCAACCCTGTCATTTCCTTGACAGAATTCGGTGAGACCCTCAAGATGTTCAAGCACCAACGAGTTCAAGCGAGGGAACACCTCGTCATTAAATCCCTCCTCAGTTTTAACCACAATCGCTGTCATCCTCCTACATCTACTCACCTGGAGCTTTTTAAGTTGCATTAGGCTTGTCGCAAAGGAGACTGAGAAAAGGTGTGTCAAACCGTTGCAACTATCCACGATCAATTTGGTCAAATTAAGTCCAGTACCGGATATTACGGGCCAGATTTTTTTGCAGTCAATCATTGACAGATGCAACTCCTCCAACTGAGAAAGCAACATCTGCACAGAAGCAAATACGTCTTAATTGGCTAGCTTCTTGTATGCATGTGAGGGTAAAAGCAAAGCCAAATCGAGTAGAGGGACATATTATCCCAAAAAAATTACCAGGTCGTTAGCTGGATATAAGCTAACAAATTGTGGCAATCCTCGAAGTGTTAAGCATTGCAGTGGACTACGGAACTGCTTATCCTTAATTCTTTCAGTATCATCATCCATGTCCAAGCTAAAGATATCTACAATGTTTTCACAATCAGCTACTTCAATCTTCTGAAGTCGGAGGAGGTATTTAGCCATAGAGCTTGGGAAGAGACTCTTAATTCTCCGACAATTCACAATTTCTATGCTTCTTAAGCTCATGAAGACTTGTGTTTTAGGCAGGCCACCACATATCTTCTCCAAGTTGCTCAATCCATTGAGAACCAATGAATTTAAGGAGGGAAAAGCTATAGGGTCAGAAAACCCTTCTCCAAAGTTGATAATATATCGGATAAACGAATTGTTTTGGAGATAAAGCTTCTTCAGACTTGGTAAGCCTTGCCTATCTAACTCATAAAGCACATTCTCTACCCACAGCTCATCAAGACACAAATCTTCAGTGGTTTTCATCAATTGTTTTACGTTATTATGAACTGAATAATAAGGACTTCTTTCTAGCTTGAGTTTCAATTTCCTGGACTGTTCATAACTTCCAGACCAGTTCCACCTGTCACCTATGACAATTTCATAAAACATTAGCTGTTCCAAATGCAGGTCCACCGGTATCATCTCAACGTGTTGAACATGGATGTGTAAGGTTGTGAGACGATGGAGGTTGTGCAACTCAGATAAGCTAGCGTTGCCCTCTACGCCCCATTGATCAAAGCTATTACCCATATAAAGCTCCTCTAATTTGGCCAAGTTTGAGAAGAAATTTTTTGGAATCACTTTGAGTTTGGAGCAATTGCTCAAATCTAGCAACTTCAGCTGTATCAGTTGAGTCAAATCCCCTGGCAATTCTTCAATATCAGAACCCACAATGCTTAGGATGGCCAACTGTTGAAGCTTTCCAAGGGCCGACATGTCTCGAATCCCGTGACACCAATCCAAGCACAAGGTCTGAAGATCCGTTAGGGAATGGAGAGATGTTGGCAGAGATGATAAAATTTTCATACCTGTCAAACTGAGCACCTTTAATCCTGTCATTTGTTGAAAATATCCGTCCGGAATTGTTAATGGGGGATTAGGAGTGTAGAGCTTGAGAAACTCTAATTGAGGACATTCTTGATCCTCGGGAAGCTGACGAATGCCGCTGAACTGAAATGACAAACGCGTGCTGTGGATGAGTTTTTCCTTGATTGGTAGTCTTCCAAAATCAGTTTCACGATGGACCACAAATGCGTATTGATCTGATCTGCCCGCAATATGTCTGGACATCTCTCGAACAAGATCATGCATTTTCACCACTTCATCTGTTTCTCCTTCAAGTAGCAGACGAGAAGCCTTGAGCTTATGAAGCAAGACATCAACTCTTTCCCTAGCCTCGCTTAGTGTGCGAACATATCGCAACAGCCCCAATCCCACGCTATACTTCAGCAACTCGGACACATAAATGTCACCATATTGGGGCTGCAGGATGCCGCACAGCAGGAACAATTGCTGGGCTTCCCGGTCTCCCAACCTTTTGTAACTTAGCTCTAGTGATTCGAAGACAATTTGCCCAAACTCAACTATTCGGTTAGGATGTGAACTTTTTAACTTGTCGTACAAGGCTCCCAACCTTTTGTAAGGCTCCCAAACTTTTGTCGTAAAAGGTCTCCCAACCTTTTGTAACTTAGCTCCCCAGGCATCTCTACTCGTATCACCCGGTAACAGCTTTGCCACAGCTGCAGTAGCAAGCTCTACGGCAGTCCATTTTTCTTCATCCGCTACACCTCTATAATAAGGCCCATCTAGGATTGACGCCACTTCTTGCGGAAGCAGCCGAACCTCTGCTTCACGTGACAAAACTGCAACCTCAAAGTTTTTGTCCGACTTCTTGTCACAAAGCACATCTTGGCGTCTGGCGGCCATAAGTATCTTGCATCTAACCATGCCGGGATGATATCGGCCATCTTTTTCCTGTTTGTATGAAATTCCGATATCTTCTAGTTTAAGCTCCTGGTAGATGTCATCTAAAACTACAAGAATCCTTTGAAGACCATTCATCAGTTGGTGGTGGAGCTCCATAGACCTTCCAACGGTGGTCTCTGCAACAAATTTCAGGCCCAGGGCATCTGCGAGGTCTCCTTGGATTGTTCTGATATCCGGCCTGCTGGAAACAGGAACCATCACAACCTCATCGAACATGCGCTCTTCCATCGCTATCCTCCGGACATGCTGCAGGAGAACGGTCTTGCCAACGCCAGGCATCCCGTACACCCCGATTCTGGCAATTGCTGGATCCTTCAGCGCACCCAATATCCATTCCAAAAGGCTGTGCCTCGATGGGAAAACCTCCAACTCCTCGAAAGGTGCCGTTATTTTTCCTTGCAAAGCGCGGCCATCGCCGACTTCCTTCTGTTTCTTGAGGTTTTCATTTTCAGATTGCTCCGGAAGTTGAGCGAGAGCTCTGGCCTGTTGGTCCGATTTCTCGCCAGAAAGATGCTTCTTCTTCATCATCTCTCTGTCTCTATCTCTCTCTGTTTCTCTCTCTCTCTCTTCTATTGCTTACTTTGGGTTTTTGAATTTGAAAGGGTACATTTCTCGTGCATATCGGAGTTTTAAAAAAGGGAAAGTTACAAAAAACCCCCTTTTGTTTAGTCTAACCTACAGTTTACCCCTCTATTTTGAGAAAGCTACACTTTGCCCCTTTTTTTTTACACTACCAGATAACAACTTCTAAAACTATTTTTAAACTATACGATAATCATCTTCCAGTAATTTCAATCTATCTAACATTTTTTTATAGTTAATAAATATTTTAAACTATCAGTTCTTCCCTTCTGTAAATGTACTTTCCTATTTGTAATTATATATCAGTATTTTTTAAAGGTCAGTTGGCTGTGAAAAAAAATATCAAAAATCTTGAAATTACTAGAACATTATTATCATATAGTTTAAATACAGTTTTAGAAGTTGTTATCAGGCAATGTAAAAAAGCTAGGGGTAAAGTGTAGATCTCTTAAAATATATAAGGAAAATTGTATGTTAGACCATAGGGGCTTTTTTGTAATTTTCCCTAAAAAAAAACCAGTTCTGGTTCAGACAGGCGGTGCTGCAAAACATTATCATACCCTTCTTATTTTAATCTCCCTCTCACACACACACATATCTATTTCAGGGATCGTTCTACAGTGCCTTCCCAGGCACCGACCTTGGACACGTGTTCATGGGTGATTTGATCTACTTTCTTCAAGGCATAACTTTTCAATGCATCACTTATTACTCATATACTGTCACTTTAACTCTAATATTTCAAACACATACAACTAGACCATTGCTTTGTGAAATGCTATCTTCGCTCATTTAATTTCTGTTCCTTCTTTTTCTTTAATTCGTTCATTCATTCGTTCATTCTTTCTCATTCTTCTTTTTCTTTTTTTACTTCTTAGTATTTAATATTAATTTAATAAATTTATTTTCTCCGCCACAAATGATAAATGAATTTTACATATATTTTTTTTTTCTGACACTTTCATTTTCTCATTTTTGTTTATTAATTTGAAAACTATTTGTTGCTTTCATTCCATAAAATCAATATACAATAATTTTTTTCCTTAAAAAATAAAAAAGAGCTTTGTGAGTGATATTATATAGTTGAAAAGTATAAAAATGACCATACATCTCAATGCACAATCTTCTATATTACATTCAAAAAATTTCATTTCTTTTCTATATTTCTTTAAAAACTATTTTATCATGCCAAATATTTGGAATTATCACTCATTCCATGATAAGATCCAATAAACATTTTAAATTTTAATGGTTAACACTAGGACACTAACTACCTGTTTGTCCTTTGTTATTGTTTTAATTAACGCGTTTTTAGCTCATTTTACATGGCCCCATTTTAGAAAGTGAAGGAAGCCAAGTTTGTTTTGGTTAATTACAACAATGCCAGTAGCCGGCAAACTCACATGATTCCTTGTTGCATGTTCGGATTGTCAACCATGATAACCACATTGTACTTTTATTGGTTTAGGCTTATTAAAATATTGTTGGTTTTGTGCATATAAATGTGCCCAGTATGCAGCTTTATGAATGAAACGTATTTTGAACTATCTGGAAAGTCAGGCTTTATCTGATAAGTATCGTTCCTGTCTTTCATTTTTTCCATAATCTTACATCTTTTAACAATATATGAGTCTAATGTTTATTTGTGTCATTATCTCAGGATTTTTATGGACAATGGAGGAATTAATACAACATTTGAGCACGACTGGTCCGTTGCACTGGATGAAGCAAGCATGCATTTTCGGGCTTAGTCTGAGGTTGATATTAACAACTTCCTCAATCTTGCCATGGTCGCGAAGAATCGTGGAGAATGGGCCGGTGAGCGTCCTTCTTGTTTAGGGTGGCGTTTACTTGCATCCCGGATTGGGGAGACGATAGGATGTGAATGCAGCGACCAACAAGTGAAGAATTTGTGGTTACACTTCGTCGCCAATACAAGTCCCACTTGCAGGCAATGGGCCCAACTATTGATGGATGGAGTTGGGACCAAAGAACATGGCAACTGATTGTGTCAAATACCTGGTGAATTAGCAAAATTGAGGTAAGATTTAACTAGACGATTGAGCTTTGGGATGCAGGTTTATTTGTTCAAATAAACTCTCGTACGTCATCATTTCTGGTTGCATTTATAACTTCGAAACGAGAATTTAATTCCTTTTTCTTCCTTCCTACTCTAGTACCATCCGGAATTGGCCACCCTTCGAGAAAGCAAAGTTCGTAATATAGAGCTCATGGTAGAGTTGTTCCTCAACAATGCAAATGAAAATGATGGACATGTCTACCGACATCAGTTCTTAGACTCCCGCCAGCAAGCTACTGAAGTCATTGAAATCTATTTTGACTCTACAAACCCTACAGCTATGTATCCGTCAGCATATACAGCAACCATGGCTTGTGTTCAACGGCCCACATACAGACAAACAACTCCCTTTTCGATTCCAATGTCCCCCGGAACTGGGTCCCGAGTGTCTACTATGGGGTCAACAGCAACATCGGTTACATTGCGCCGTTGTATGAAAATCGTGTGTAGCCTTACGAACGTCATTGAAGACGATGAATTTTACCTAAATGCAGCATCTTTTCTTACTGAGTCGAGATGCTGTTGGAAGGATTTTGCAGTAACCATGGTAAACTTGCGTGGTTACGACACGAGGTCCAAAGGTTCAACAATCACCATGGTAACTAGTGTGTTTGTTTACGTGCATCAATGGGGGTATTCCTTCTTAGGTTATGTCTTTGTTGTTTCTTCGGTTTAGGTCGGCAACAACTAGTACGTCTCCTCTGACTGTGTTTATGCAATTAGAACAATTTTTTGCAGACGCCTTAATGCAGTCATGTTTTGTTTTGCTTTTCGAATGCCATTAGCGTTTAGTTTGTGTAATGTGGGCATTTCTGATCATAGAGTTAATGTATTGTGTTGACATAACTAGTTGTGAACTGTATCTTTCCCCAATGTTGAATGTATGTCATGACACTATAATTTTTATATTCCAACCCTTTTTGTTTCACATATGACGGAGGTGTGGGGCGCACTGTACTGCATATATATAAACCATTAGTTGTGATGTTGATGTTATATGCAAAATAATTCATGTTTGTTATTCATTTTTGTATCCAACAGAAATGAGCCATTACCATTAACAAATTACTTGCATTACATCGATAAGACAACCATTTGTCTGAAGCCCTTACCATTTTTCGAACTGCTACATCAAAATAGAAATGAATTCACTACATGTGTTCAAGATATGTCACATATTTATTCCATCAATTTTTTAGTTGCAAGTCCATACACTATCATTTTGACCATCATACGTTATATTACGCTGTAGGTCTTAGGTAAGTTTGTTCAATTGTGTTCCCTTAAGTATTCCGGTGAATGTCCCCTGTCATTAGTGATGGCAATTGGGTAGATCGGATCAGGTATGGGTCAAACCATTCAGATTCAGGTTTAATCGGTTTAGCATGTATTCGGGTCCAGGTCGGGTTACTTGAATTTGGGTTGATTTCAAGTTAACTAGATTTTGGGTTAGGGTTGGGTTTATTTGGGTTCAGATCTAATCAGGTCGAGTTATCAGATCTTAAACCAGATTCAACTTTATTGTCGGATTTACTCGGTTCATTGATGCATAAGCCAAAATTGGTAAATTGATTCAATTTTCTTGTTTAATTTTGATTAAAATTTAATTTAAATAGACATAAAAAATAATATAAAATTTATAAAGATATATTAATATATAATTTATTTAATAAAATACTCCCTTTGTATCAAGTTCTTTGTAATATTCATTATTTAACAATTAATCTATAATTTTTTATTTTCAACATTTTAGTATATAAATTAAAAATGATTATATTAAATAATAAATAATGATCTATAGTTTCTAAATATATAATTTTTAATTTTTTTCTAATAAATAATCTCCCTCCGTCCCATTTTCTTTACTCTATTTAACTTTTCTGACAAGTTTGATTTTAAATTTATTTATATTATTATTTATTAAAAATTAAAATATATATTTAAAAATTATAGGTATTGATTTATCATTCATATATAAAATTTTTTATTTATATATTAAAATTTTGAAAAAAAATTATATATTAATTGTTAAAATATGAATGGTGCAATAATTTGAGATGTATGGAGTACTATGAATAAATTTAATTCAAACAGTTCAAAAAATTCAAATATTTTAAAGAATATGGGATAAAAGGGGTACTATAATTTCTAAAACCTAATTATTTATATCTTTCTGTCACCGTTTCACTAATCGTTTCCTATAGCAATCATTTCCTATAGCTCTCATTTGCACGCTCTACAACGCAAAACAGCTTAACAGAATAGAATAAACTCATTCACATATATTAAATTATAATTTTTCTAAAATTTTTACTGACCGTATATTTTATTTTGATTTAAGTTAAAATCGGGTTTTATCGGGTTTAGTCATCGGGCCATTTTAGGTTTGGGTTCGGGTTTTCTTGAGTTTCACTTTAATCGAATTCAAATGCACGTCAGGTTCGAGTCGTTGACTTTTCTAGTTAAATCGGATCAGGTCAGACTTGGGTTCATATGTGTTAGGTCAAGTCTTTAGATTGGATTAAATTTTGCTATCTCTACTTGTCATACACACACACACACAAACATGTTCAAAACTGAAATAATGGACTAGTCACATTAACTACCAAAGCTGAGGGGTAAAATCCAAATTTAGTCCCCCAACTTTAAGGGTCGTCCTAATGTGGTCCCTTAACTCAAAAAGTGACTATTAAAGTCTCCTAACTCAACTCGCGTGTCCTATTCTGGTCCCTACCGTTAGTTAAGGCGTTAATTCGGATGGAAATTGCCTACGTGGCACCCCAACTGCCACTTGGCATCCTCTTTTATAACAATAAGTGACAAGACTGAAAGGATAATAAAGCTATAGGTAGAATAGACACAGATGAATAATCCTAAGGACCCAAAACATAATTTAACCCAATCTTCTTCTTCTTCCCCAATCTTCTTCGTCGATGAGCAAGACTACACTCCAGGTCAATCTGGGTCAATCTCTGGCCGCAACGGCACCCACTCCGTAGCCATAGGGCAGTGGTCTTGCTTAAACATGACCGAGAGAATGAGGTGCTCGACAAGCATGCGGACTTCAATTTCCTGTCAAAGCTAACGTCTTCAGTCGCTCCCATGGAGCAAATCTTCACCTTTTTGGCGTTGCTGTTGAAAATGGAGTTCAGGAAGGTAGAGATTCGGCCATGCGGGGGAGATGGGTTGCTTTACCTTCTTCAGCTCGCCATAAATCTTGAGAGCTTTAAGTTTTTTCTTGGTGAAGTTCAAATCGGTGTCTCTTCTCGGCTTCTGACAGTCGTTCTTGTACAAATCTTTTTGCTCGAATGGGAAACAGAGATCTCCTTTGTGAGTTCTCCCGTGCTTCGGCCTTTGAACAAAAAAGCCAAAAAGAAGATCTCATCGATTTGTCTCTGCAACTCAACTCCGCCTCCGACGAGGAGAAGATTCCACTGGAACTGGAATCCAAGGAACTGGAAGCCGAATTCAAGTGCGTCGTGCCGAACCTATGAACACTCTATTTCTCGAGCCAATTGTCAACCACCATCTCTCTCCGAAAATTCAATGAACCGTTCCTTCAACGATTCTAATGCCGCCAACCACCCTAATTTCGCTGCTTCAAGGATAATATCTCGGCCAAGAGGCCGAGCAATGCTGGGCAAGAGGCGTCAAGGGGGTTGCTGGGCAAACTGAACAACACACAAATAACCAAAGCCCAGTCGCCGCCGACGGTTCCCAGGCCACCATCCTTGCTCCGCCTCACGCCGTTTCCACTAAATCGCTGCCATCTTGCCACCGCCCATTGCACAACGTCCATCGCTGCCATCTTGCGGCCATCTCACCACTGTCCAACGCCTACCGCCGACAACTCCTCATCCTTCTCCCGACTGCCTCCACCCACCCGTCACCGATTTCTCCCCTTCCCCTTTGTATCTCTTCAATTTCTCCCTTTTCCCATCTATTCCTCTTCTCGTCTCTGTTTCTCCCTCTTCATCGTCCCCGATTTCCCCCTCTTCCTCGTCCCGATTTCCCCGTCTTCCCCGTACCAATTTCCCGCTCTTCCCCATCCCGATTTCCTCTTCTCCCTATTCCATATCCCGATTTCCCCGTCCCTATTTCCCCTTCTTCTCCCTCTCGATTTCGGGTCGTCAATGTCTGCCTTGCCCAGCAAATTTAAACGTCGCCGCCGTCGAATTGCAAGACCACCATTTGTTGTTGGAGTTGCGTAGGATGGCCTGGGTTAATGTTGTTTTAGGTCCTTAGAATTATTTGCTTGTGTCAATTCTACCATGATATCTATTATTCTTTCAGTTTTGTCACTTGTGTTTCATAAAAGAGGATGCCACGTGACAGTTGGCATGCCACATAAGCATTTTCCATCTAAACTAACGATTAAACTAACAGTAGGGACCAAAATGGGACACACTAGTTAAGTTAAGGGACTTTAATAGTAAATTTTTGAGTTAAGGGACCACATTAGAACGACCCTTAAAGTTAGGGGACTAAATTTAGATTTTACCCTAAAGCTGAGAGTAGAGGAATATATTCTCCGCACTAATAATAAAGTAGTGGCCTTAGGGAAGCCCTGCACCTGTGTATGACAAAGTTACTGAAAAAGTCGAATCCTTTATTGCCAAAAGAAAGTTGAACGCGCTGGTATATGGACTGGGAAAAGAAATTATTTGTTATTGGCTTTGTTGAGAATAAAGATGGTTGGTCTGCATGTGGGGTCATTTTCTATTTTTTTTAAAAAAAAAAACAATAACGTTGCAGTTGGAACATGTTGTTGCCGATTTTATATTATTCATAATTTGGGCCAATTTTGAACAAGGCCTAATCTTTCAGAAATAAATTCAGTTACCCTCTCATGTTTGCCATCCTGTCACTTTACCCCATCCATAATGTTATTAGTACACATAGTATTACTAGTATTAATGATATTATTCTTTTTGTATTATTACTATTATTAATAATAATATTGTTGTTGTTATTATTATTATAACAATTATTATTATTATTATTAGTTTTTGTTGTTATTAACCCAAAAAGTGTCCGACTTTAGCTACTTATAATAGTGCATAAATATAATATGTAAGTATGCTCGCCTACATATTTTCTCATCTGAATATGTATGTGTGTTATATATTCTATATTATAAAAAGTATAAAGGTGTATAAATATGGAACTACTTTCTTGCCCTTTAATTTAATATATTGTAATGCTATAATTAAACCTATTATTGTACTTATACTATTTTAGAACAATGGTTAAATTCTTCAAAACACATCCATCTTTCAATTTATTTTTTTTCATTTACGATATCATATTTTGCGTTATAATTTTGTTTTCATCCTACATTTTTCTTTGTTACCTTTATTGTTGGGTTTACTCAGTTCATTGATGTATAAGCTGAAATCGGTAAATTGATTCAATTTTTTTTGTTTAATTTCGCTTAAAATTTAATTTAATAAACATAAAAAATAATATAAAATTTATAAAGATATATTAATATATAATTTATTTAATAAAATACTCCATTTGTATCAAGTTCTTTGTAATATTCACTATTTAACAATTAATCTATAATTTTTTATTTTCAACATTTTAGTATATAAATTAAAAATGATTATATTAAATAATAAATAATGATATATAGTTTCTAAATATATACTTTTTATTTTTTTTCTAACAAATAATCTCCTTCCGTCCCATTTTCTTTACTCTATTTAACTTTTCTGACAAGTTTGACTTTAAATTTATTTATATTATTATTTATTAAAAAATAAAAATATATATTTAAAAATTATAGGTCTTGATTTATCATTCATATATAAAATTTTTTATTTATATATTAAAATGTTGAAAAAAAATTATATATTAATTGTTAAAATATGAATGGTGCAATAATTTGATATGTATGGCGTACTATGAATAAATTCAATTCAAACAATTCAAAAAATTCAAATATTTTAAAGAATATGGGACAAAAAGGGTACTATAATTTCCAAAAACTAATTATTTATATCTCTCTATCACCGGTTCACTAATCATTTCGTATAGCTCTCATTTGCACGCTCTATAATGCAAAACAGCTCAACAGAATAGAATAAACTCATTCACATATATTAAATTATAGGGTAAAATCCGCCGGGGGTCACCTAGCTTATTTTTTTGTTCTAAACGGGTACCTTACCTTCAAATTGTCCTACTGAGGTACCTTACCTCTTATCGCGTGTCTTATCTGGGTACTTTCCGTTGATTCCATCGTTAAGTTTCACGGAAATTGCTGACGTGGAATTAATTAATGCTACAATAAACGTAAACTAATAACTTTGGACCCTAAACTTTTCTAATAACTAATTCTAACCCTTAAACTTCCACCAAAATCATTTTAGCCACCGTCAACCTTTTCCTCTATCGCCCACCATCCCAACCACCCTCAACCTCTACGTCGTCCTCCCCGTCCTCCGCAGTATCCTCCGATTTGTCCTCCGCAGCTTTCGACAATTCATTTGGTCATCTGAGTTGGCTTTGCAATTCTGAACAAAGGTTAGTTGATTAAGCGAAAAAAAATATGAAAAACGGAAGAGAGGCGTCCGTTGAGCAGACTTTCTCTTAAAGGACCTTTGTTGAGGGGAGGCGTCCAACTGGGAACAGAAGTTGGCCAAAGCTTGGTTAGACGCAATGTCATAGAGACCCAAAGCCTCGTAAAAGGGGTTGATCGGGCTAGGCGCCATGTAGCCACTGCCGGCGATGACGTCGCAGTTCCGACGCTTGATCTCCGGCGGGAGGTCAAGCAGATATCTGACAACCCTCTTCATATTGGCCGTGAGCTCGGGCGGGATGCGATAGTTGACCAGGCGGAAGCATCCAAGGTCTTCGCAGGCTTCTCTCAGCCAGGAAGATTGGGCCGGGAAATCTCCCAAATCGATCGTGGGGACTTGCATTTTGTGATCCGTCGTGCTTGGCCCCGTTGTTGTGTTGTGTGTGACCAGAAGGGCATCTCAGTTGGCTAGTTGGGTTGAATCAGGACAAGTACGGGTTGGACTGATTCGGATTCTTGTTTGATTCTCCCTGCATCGGTGACAATTGTACGAACGGCAACGTGGGCTTTGCAGGGCTGGAGACGTTGGCCTTCGGGAATGGTACGAGCTGCACTCGAGCTAGCTCCTTCTTTGTTTCTCCGCTGAATGATTGTCGAGGCAATGCCCTCAAAAGCTATCTGTTTTGCAGTTTTGCCCATTAATTCATCCATCGGCATATGGGATGAAATCTGAGAGTTGAGGGCCTCGAGTCCCACAACTGCTATCCTCTGAAAGAGCTCAAACCCGCTCACTGAATTGTTAGATGATAAAACCAACGGTTTTGACATCTGCATTGCTAGTTTGGGCGTATCTGTTCTTGCCATTACAGCATCCAGGGGATTCATGGCGGCCAGGAAGCCTCCATCTTTAGTTTGAACTACACAACCTAGACCTTTTCCTAAGTCCGAGAGATAGACTTTTATCTCAGAGTCTACAGAATCCGAAGGTGCCTTAGGCTGAAAAGGGGGAGCATAATTTTGATTGAGGTGAAACTCACTAAGCTCTTCGTCTTCTAGTATCTGAAGGAATTCGCGGGTCACGTTTTCTTCCTCTGCATCTAGTCTTTGTGATTCTGTATCTTCATCTTTCAGCGCCTTCCTCTGGACCATCATCGATTCAAGTGCTTTGATCTGCTGGGCAATGGAATCGAGCTCCGTTAATCTGGTCATGTGAAGCTGGTCGTCAAGCAACACCTCTTTGACTACTTCCCTGGAAGTAGACTTGTTTTCCATCATTCCCTGAAACTCTACATCTCCCATCTTTTTCTCCGAAATCTCCACTCCCTTATCAACAATTTCAAAATCGGGAGGATTAAGATCATCTAGCTTTTGTGGGGCAGAGACAGAAGAGGACTGAGCTGAAGCCGGTTCATCGAGATTTAAATCGTCAATGCCTTGAAGATGATCAAATTGTCGAAAGCTGCGGAGGACAAATCGAAGGATACTACGGAGGACGGGGAGGACGACGTAGAGGTCGAGGGCGGCTGGGATGGTGGGCGACAGAGGAAGAGGTTAATGGTGGCTAAAATGATTTTGGTGGAAGTTTAAGGGTTAGAATTAGTTATTAGAAAAGTTTAGGGTCCAAAGTTATTATTTTACGTTTATGTAGCATTAATTAATGCCACGTCAGCAATTTTCGTGAGACTTAACGATGGAATCAACGGAAAGTACCCAAATAGGACACGCGATAAGAGGTAAGGTACCTCGGTAGAACAATTTGAAGGTAAGGTACCCGTTTAAGACAAAAAAATAAGCTAGGAGACCCCCGGTGGATTTTACCCTTAAATTATAATTTTTCTAAAGTTTTTACTGACTATATATTTTATTTTGATTTAAGCTAAAATTGGGTTTTATCGGGTCCAGTCATTGGGCCATTTTAGGTTCGGGTTCAGATTTTCTCGAGTTTCACTTCAATCGGATTTAGATGCTTGTCGTGTTTGAGTAGTTGACTTTTTTAGTTAAATCGAATCAAGTCAGACTTGAATTCATATATATTGAGTCAAGTCTTTAGATTGAATCAAATTTTACTATTCCTACTTTTAATACACACACACTTGTTTAAAACTGAAATAATGAACTAGCCACGTTCCCTACCAAAGCTGAGTATAGAGAAATATATTCTCTGCACCACCCATAAAGTAGTGGCCTTAGGAAAGCCCTGCACCTGTGTCTGACAAACTTACTGAAAAAGTCGAATCCTTTATTGCCTTTCAGTTGTGCGCGCTGGTATATGGAATGGGAAAAGAGAAATTATTTGTTATTGGCTTTGTTGAGAATAAAGATAGTTTGTGGGGTCATTTCCCTTTTTTTTTTTTTGAAAAAAACAATAACGTTGCTGTTGGAACATGTTGTTGCTGATTTTGACTGGAGTCATATATATTATATTATTTATAATTTGGGCCAATTTTGAACAAGGCCTAATCTTTAAGAAGTAAATTCAGTTACCCTCTCATGTTTGCCATCCTGTCACTTTACCCCGTCCATAATGTTATTAGTACACATAGTATTATTAGTATTAATGATATTATTCTTTTTTGTATTATTACTAATAATAATAATAATAATAATAATATTATTATTATTATTATAAAAATTATTATTATTATTATTATTATTATTATTAGTTTTTGTTGCTATTAACCCAAAAAATGTCCGACTTTAGCTACTTATAATAGTGCGTAAATATAGTATGTAAGTATGCTCGCCTATATATTTTCTCACCTAAATATGTATGTGTGTTATATATTCTATATTATAAAAAGTATGAAGGTGTACAAATATGGAATTGACTTTCTTGCCCTTTAATTTTAATATATTGTAATGCTATAATTAAACCTATTATTGTACTTACACTATTTTTGGACAATGGTTAAATTCTTCAAAACACATCCATCTTTCAGTTTGTTTTTTTCATTTACGATATCATATTTTACAATATCATTTTGTTTTCATCCTACATTTTTGTTTGTTATCTTTATTGTCGGGTTTACTTGTTTCATTGATGCATAAGCTGAAATCGGTAAATTGATTCAATTTTCTTGTTTAATTTTGATTAAAATTTAATTTAAATAGACATAAAAAATAATATAAAATTTATAAAGATATATTAATATATAATTTATTTAATAAAATACTCCCTTTGTATCAAGTTCTTTGTAATATTCACTATTTAACAATTAATCTATAATTTTTTATTTTCAACATTTTAGTATATAAATTAAAAATGATTATATTAAATAATAAATAATGATCTATAGTTTCTAAATATATACTTTTTAATTTTTTTCTAACAAATAATCTCCCTCCGTCCCATTTTCTTTACTCTATTTAACTTTTCTGACAAGTTTGACTTTAAATTTATTTATATTATCATTTATTAAAAAATTAAAATATACATTTAAAAATTATAGGTATTGATTTATTATTCATATATAAAATTTTTTATTTATATATTAAAATGTTGAAAAAAAATTATATATTAATTGTTAAAATATGAATGATGCAATAATTTGAGATGTATGGAGTACTATGAATAAATTCAATTTAAACAATCTAAAAAATTCAAATATTTTAAAGAATATGGGACAAAATGGGTATTATAATTTTTAAAACCTAATTATTTATATTTCTCTATCACCGTTTCACTAATCATTTCATATAGCTCTCACTTGCACACTTTACAACGCAAAACAGCTCAACAGAATAAAATAAACTCATTCACATATATTAAATCATAATTTTTCTAAAATCTTTACTAAACGTATATTTTATTTTTATTTAAGCTAAATCGAGTCTTGTCGAGTTTAGTCATCGAACTATTTCAGGTTCAGGTTAGGTCAGGTTTGAGTTCGGGTTTTTTCGGGTATCATTTAAATTAAATTTGGATGCATGTCAGGTTCGAGCCGTTAACTTTTCTAATTAAGTCAAGTCTTATAGGACTTAAATTCAGTTGGGTTGGATCAAATTTTTAAGTTGGACCAGATTTTGAAGTTAGGTCAAATTTTACTATCGCTGCTTATCATATACACGTACACACATCAAAACTGAAATAATGGAGTTGTCACGTCACCTACCAAAACCGAGAGCAGAGGAACATATTCTCTGCACTACCCATAAAGTAGTGGCATTCAGGAAGCTCTGCACCTGTGTATGACAAAGTTTCTGAAAAGGTGGAATCCTCTATTGCCAAATAAATGTGCACTGGTATTTGTAATGGGAAAAGAGAAATTATTTGTTATTGGCTTTGTTGAGCTCTTTAGTTAATAAAGATGGTTTATTTTACATTCTATAAATATATTTTTCTTTCTATAATTATATATTAATATTTTTTAAAAGTGAGTTGACTGTAAAAAAAATCCTAAAAATCTTAAAATTACTGAAAGATTATTATTAGATAGTTTAAATTAGATTTTAAAAGTTGTCGTCGGATACTGTACAATAAATATGTGATAAAGTGTAGGTTTTTAAAAATAAAGGGGATAAAATATAGGTTAGACCAAACAATAGCAGGCTTTTTGTAATTTTCCCTTGCGACTCCACCCTCCTTTGCGAGCATGAGCCAGCTGCGAGAGATGAACATTTAGTCAAAAGTTATTGCGCTAACCTAACCATTATTTTCGTTAAAAATAAAACACTAACCATTAATAAGCATAAAAGAATATTCCAAATTGTGTTATGGATTTTTCGTTATTAAAAAAAATTTACTTTATTGTTTACTATCTTTCTAACAATTGTTTGTAATCATGAATGTGTTAACTAGTGATGACAAGAGAGTTAGAGAGAAACCAGAAAAAGAAAAAGAATATCTGCATTTAGATTAGGGCAAACGACACTCAGAAAAATAGAGCGGTAAATTACAGAAATTTCCCTCAAATATTTTAACAAAATTACATTTTCACCTCCTGAATGCGAAACCTATACTGTACACCTATTTTGAGCTTTTTCTTTTTTCCTCTTTTTTGTTTCTCTCCCTATCCTAAAATCTCTTAGTATTTCCTATTCTTATGTTTTCCAAAAATATTTGTCACCTTTGCTTATTTATACAACTTCTTCGAAATTTTACCATTACCCGTTAAGTGGCTTCTGTATGCGAAGGTGTTCCCAAGTAAGAGAGAATGAATGTGCAAACATGGGCAAGATTTCAAACTGATCAGTTGTTCAAAATTTAGTTCTGAAATTTGAATTATTACACATGTTTATGGACTTTTCATCCAACATCAATTCGATTATGTATGAGTTTTAAGACTGACTCAAAATTAAATGTGTTGTTTTTCAAATGTAATTTTGAAAAGGAATATATGTCCCAAATTTTATATTTTTCTTCAAGAGACTGAAAAGTAACAATTATTTTGGGGCCGAACGAATATTTTTATTTTTATTAGTTGCTGGCATTAACTTTTTTTAATCCTAATTTAAAGTATACAGTGATTGTGTTTTAATAAATTTTATTTATCCACTAATAAATTTTTCAGTAAATTTAAACTGTCAAATAATAGCTTGACTGTCAATAAAAAATTAAAATATCAAATTTTCGTACCTTTATATATATATATATATATATATATTCTCTTAATGGTGCTAATGCCAATACATTTTCAAGGGGTAAAGTGTAGGTTTCTAAAATTGTAGGAGTAAACTATAACTTTACTGAAACCATGAGGGTTTTCCATAAATTACTCAAACTAGGTAGAGGTAACAACTTATTAAAGTCAAATTTTCTGCTCTAGTACTCATAATTGTTAGAAGTTTGGAAGTCGATCTGGTCGTTTCCAGTCGAAGTTTAATTTAGGATCGAAAAATCGTGGTGGTTTCTTACGGCCGGACAAGAGGCCGTTTACGCTTTACAGTCGATTTTGTCGGAAGTGTAATTCTCCAAATCCCAGATGGCATCTACAAGGATTTCTTAACCTCTTGTTTTATTCCGGAGTTCGCGGGATGAGTTTCTGATAACAACGTTTTCTTTTCTTTGGCTTCGCAGAAGCGTCGCACTTTACTTCAAAGTTCAAACCGATCGCTTCCGAACATTCAGGTACTTGAGATTGCATCAATACTAGCATCAAGTATGTCGCTCCTCCTCCTCCTCCTCCTCCTCCTCTTCTTCTTCTATAAAAAGAAAGTCTAAAAAAATCAAACATATATCTACCAAAACCCAATTACTTATGTTTAGTATTAATTATACCCAGCCTAAATCTAGTCCACTAACATCTCTATTTAGGGAACTTACATAATTTATTGGTTTAAAAGTCATAATGATTTTTAGTGTTTTCAAATTTGGGAATCTCACTAATAGGAATCAGCTTAGTTTGATAATTTTAATTATTAAAGTAACAAACTTTATGGATGTCATGATAAAAAAGGAGCTAATTAACTATAATGATGATAGGATGCAGATGAAATAGATGGGAAAAGGCAAAACAAATCAAGTCTGTTGTTTCTATGATTGCTTTGGTATGATCAAATATAGTTTTTTGTAATCTATCCGTATGTTCTTCACATTGTTAGATTGGTAGAAGCTAGCATATTAATTCAATGTTTGATTTTAAGCATGTTAGGTTAACCTATTGCATGTTTGATTTGATCATCGTGTCAGTAGAAAGAATTGTATGCAAGTCTAGAGATAGACTGACATAAGACATCTGGATTAGGATGAAATTGAATTAGAGATGTTCGGGCTTCTGGAATTGTAGCAAATAACTTCATCCATTCTCTTGGAGTGTTCTCCCTTACTCTTTTCATGCTTCTCCTTTTTGAAATTTTTACTTCTTGATTTCTTAAACATCTTACTAAATTCTTTGCCAAGAGGGCTGCATTAATCTCTCCATCTTCACTTAATGATGTGTGATCCTCTTTAGTCTTCAAGGCTATTGACTTATTCTCCTTAATGTATCTTTCCTTAGCTTGCTCCTTCATCTTATAAGTCAACAACTTTTCAAAGAGCTTATCTACATGCATAGTTTTTATGCTTCCTTTTTCATTGATAGCTTCAATTATGCTCTTCCATGATGGAGTTAAGCTTTATAAGATTTTCTTTACCAATTACTCATTTGTATATTATTCCTCAAGAAACTTGAATGGTGTGAGGATCTCATTGAACATTCTAAACATTTCTTAGATGCTTTCATTTGGCTCCATAATAAACAACTTATATGCCCTTACAAGTATATGCATCTTGGTGTCTTTTACTTGAGTTGTTCCTTCATAAGTTAGCAATAGCTTGTTTCATATATCCCTAGCATTTCTACAAGAAAAAACCAAATTGAATACAATGGGGGTTAGTGCACAATATGTGATATTCATTCTTCTTTCATTTATAGTGCACATGAGATCATCTTTCAGTTCAAATTCCATTCGATCTTTTGCTACTTGGCTTCCATCAACCATTTTTGTAGGAATCCTAGGACCATTTTTAATGATCTTCCAAATATCATGATTAATGCTTAGATATGAATCTCCATTCTAGTTTTCCATCAATTAATTTTTTTAGAGTCAAACAAAGGTGGCCTAGATGGATTTTGTCCCTCAAGATGCATACTAGTGATTGTCATGGATCTTTAAGTTTAAAAATCGCTAGATTTTTTCAAAACATAGCCACTGGCTCTGATACCAATTGTTGTCCAAAGAGCAACCAAGAGAGGGGTGAATTGGTTGAGTTCCTAAAATTACCAAAAATAGGTTCTTAAACCCTTAAGCCAAAATACAATTCAAAAAGCAATAAATAAACCTATTCTAACAAAAAAAAATGACTACTACAATAATCTTAAATTTTTCTTTGAAAGCTAGCTTTGAAGAATTTTTAAAATCAAGAAAGCTCAAACAAGGTAAAAACTCAAGTCACCAAGTAATGATCAAGTAAGTAAAAGAAAATAAGCTTGTACATATGAATTTTGATAGAGGTTCGGTCTCTCTTCTTGAGAACCTACTCTTCTCCTCAAGTTCACCACTTGAGAGTTTTCTTCTCTATTATGAATCATAAGAATACATAAGGACACACAATCCTTTGGTAGCTCTCTCTACCACAATCATTCACTAGTTTTGCTAAAGGTTAACTAGAAACTTTATAACTATCTTTCCCTTATAAGGAAATAACTTAAACACTCAAGAGAAACTCATAAGTTTTGAAGTAACTAGGTGGAAAGAACAATATGAGAACTCAAAGCTAAATAAGCAAGTAAAGACACAAGTTCTAGGCAATTCCCAATTAAGTTTTAGCTCTTTGATGATGAATTCTCTTTTCTAGTTGTCAAAGTAAAGTTTTTTCTCAGGTGATTTTTGATGTTTTTATATTTCAATGGATGCAAAAGAGATGTTAAAAACCATTGAAATGATCTGAAAAATCCCTTAAAAATCTTGTGAATGTTGTTGTCAAAATTTGACAGAAAATCACATCTGTCACATAGTTTCACCCGAATGAAAAACTTTCACTCTGTTGAAAATTCAGTCTCATATTGTCACTCAATGTTTGATCTTTAACGGCTAGATTGCTAATTAATGAGGTATCAACTCCTAATGCACATGGCAATTTGATGTGTCACAAATTTTAAATGAATTTTCAAACCGAAAATTTGTGTGCAAGTCTAAAATGAACTTTTCATCTAGTTGAAAAACTCACTTAGGTGATTGTTTTATTTAGAACCAAAATACTCTCGGGTTTAAAAAATTACTCCAATTTCAACATGTTGAAATTCTTTGACCCTATTTTAATTGTAGCTCCAAGTTTTTCTCACTTCCAAATTTCCAAAATTCAACAAATTTTGCACAAAAAAAAAAAATTCTTTCATAGGCAATGGTTGAATTACAAAAAATACTTGAAATATACTTAAGAAATATTTTTTCTTTCCAAAGATCAAAACTTTATCAATAAGAAACTAATGTATAAATCTTTAAATAAGGGCTTGAAACACATAAAACAACTATGTTTTGTAATCGTTAAAATCAAATAAATATAAACCATGAGTGGAACAAATCCAACAAGTGTAAAGATAGGATGCAAAAAGGATTTGTTTACATTAGTATAAGCCCATACACCAATTTTGTTATTTAATAATTCTTTATCTATTATAACAATCTAACTGTTGGATTGAATATTCCAACCATAGAATATATATGTGATTACTTTTGACTTGACTCAATTTGTAAGTTTTTTATCATTTATCCCGTAAAATTTAAACTATTGATTTTATCAATAAAAAAAATGCATTCACCAGATAAAGATACTAGATATTTTCAATTAATCTAAAAATTGACAAATATAATCTATGTGAATGAGTCCTGAGTCTAACAATTTTTTAATATAATTTTGATTCTACATGAAATTATTAAAAGTGCATACGATATAAGCTTACACCGGTGTGAATGGATTATTACTAAAGAAATTATTGGGTTTAATTATTTTGTTAAGAACCAACTAAATTATAAAAAAAAAAAAGATTTAATAGGATTTTTGTAAGAAAGTTTTATTATACGTAACGCTACTATTTCTTTTTCTCTATGGTATTCATTTTTGTTTCGACTTTTCTTTTTTTTTATTCTCTCTGTTTTTTTTTTTCGGTGGTGTGTGCGTTTCCCCGTGGCATCTTTTAATTTTATTATTATCTTTTTTTTTTTTATGCGACCCGCAAATGTATTTTAGAGCTCCTGTAAACGACTTGTTCATTTAATTCGCAGATCCGGTCTGATTATTGTGGCTAGCACATGGGCGATAACATGGCAGGGCAACTTGGACAAGGAATGGCTACGCAAGGTGCTAAAGGAATTGTGACTCTAGCAGCGAAGGGTGTCGAAGCGACAGTGAATATAAAATACAATTTCTCGAAGCTTCTGGCGGCATCAAATTTACTTGAAGCTATGATGCAGGATTTTGAAGCCGAAATGGAACTGGAAAGACGTAAAAATAAAAAGCCTAAAAGTCGTTCCACTGTTTGGTGTCAAGAAGTGAAGAAAACGGTTAAGTGGACAGGTTCGTTAGAAGCTCGATACAAAAGTCTTGCTGCTTGGGAATATCCAGGCTTTGCCAATGAAGTAAACAAGGTGTTGGAGTTGGGGCAACAGCTTGAAAGCGAAGCACCCACTAAGGGAGATTTGATGATTGACAAGACTGCTGACCGTGGTGTAAAGGAGAATGTGCCGGACATCAAGCAATACCCAACTCTCCTAGCGTCACTTGAAGAGGCATTGAATTCCGTAGAGAAAGGTCATGTGCACAAGGTCGCAATATTTGGTACGTTGGGGGTCGGAAAATCAACCGTGCTGAAAAATTTGAACAACCATTACCTGGATTATCCTGAAATATTTGACGCGGTAATGTTCATGACCATGACAGAAACCACAGCGGAGGACGAGATTCGGAGAAACATTGCTGCAAGACTTGAAGTGCCAGCAGAAGCACTGACAGCGTTCCTCCAGGACATGAAATGTCTGCTGCTTTTGGATAATGTCGAGGGCTTTCTAGATTTGAACAAAATTGGGGTACCTGACAATAACCCCGGCTCCAAAGTAGTGATAGCGACCAAGGCATTGGATGTCGCTCGTAGAATGGACGTGGATAAGAAGGTTGACGTCAATATCCTCAAAACAGATACAGAAGCGTGGGATATGTTTAAATCAATCGCAAGGGACACTGCAGATCGTGCGGACATCGAATCAACTGCCATTCGAGTGGCTCAGGAGTGTAGAAGACTCCCGTTTCTCATACAGAAAGTGGCCAGCTCCTTCAAACTCAAAAAAACGAAATCTCAGTGGCAGGTTGGGTTGAATAAGCTTAGAGATGCGCAAGAGGAGGTGGTCCCGGGATTCAAGGAGATACATAATTTTGTCAAGCTATGCTATGGTGATTTAGATAATGATCAACATAAAAATTGCTTCTTATATACTGCCCTGTTTCCATCAGATACGAAGATTTATGTTGATTATCTTGTGGAAAGTTGGGCAGCCGAAGGCTTCCTCGGACATGGTGATGCTAAGGGCACGTTTCGCAATCTGAAAGCAAATGGAAAAGACATAGTGGGCAATCTCACCGATTGCTCGCTGTTGGAGAGCGAGAACAAGAGTGTCACGTACATTAAAATCAACTACCTTATTCGTGACGCAGCTCTCCATATAATTTCCTCCAACGGTAATGCATATTTTACCATAAAAGTACCAGATGCAGAAGGAATTCCCAGGAACATACCTTGGGGGACAGCAGAGAAGATTGCTATCATCAACTGCCCCTCCTTGAGTAGCTTGCCGGACAGCCTGAATTGCAGAAAGCTTTCATCACTGCTATTGCAGAAGAACTCAGGCCTCACATCGATTCATGACTTATTTTTTCAGGCAATGAAGGGTCTTTTGGTTCTGGATTTGCACGAGACTGGAATGAGGTCACTTCCTCCATCTTTGGAGAAAGCAACTGGACTTAAAGTGCTATATCTGAATGGCTGCTCCAAACTTCAAGAGCTGCCGAGGGAGCCTCTAATCACAAAGCTTCCGCTTCTTAAAGTACTTGACGCAAGAGACTGCGGCAAAATGCCGTTCCTTTTTGAATATGTCAACACTTGGAAGCATCTTGCATGCATGAGGATTTCATTTTACAGAACCGGCAAGCCTGATGTTCATAGTGCATGCCCGAGTATGCATATGCAGAGTGAAGATAGTGCATGCCCGAGTACCAGCAACAGTAATGCTATTCAGCCAGCGCAGTTGGTTGAAGATAGTGCATGCCCGAGTACCAGCAATCACAATGCTATTCAGCCAGCGCAGTTGGTTGAAGGTAGTGCATGCCCGAGTACCAGCAAACATGATTCAGCGCTGGAGGAACTCACAATTGAGGTGGGCTCTCGCCAAAATAATTGGGGTCAAGTGGTTGAAACAGTGATGGCACTAGCCTTTACCTTGGAGCATCTAACAACTCTTAGAATCGGTTTCCTTCCGCCAAGCATACTTCAATCTGGAGGACAGCACAGCAAACGTCTATGGAGCCAACTAGACTCCTTTTGGCTTTTTATCAGTTGCAAAAGCAGCAAGGATCCTCTGTTCCTCCAACATTTCGACTACGAGGTAGAACGATATGTGAGATATGAGGACGACACTCCAGTTAAGGCTCATTCACCGTGTCTTCAGAAGACTCAAGCGCTAGAGTTGATCGGTAATAACAAGATTGAAAGCCTATCCGACTTCACCCTTCTTAACAACTTGAAGCATCTCCTAGGTTGTCAGATGGCTAACTGTGGAGAAGTCACAGCATTTGTAGTTGGCGGCATTGCACTCTTAGCAGACATTCTTCCAAAATTGCAACTGTTAAAGTTAAAAAACTTGCGGAAGTTAAGCAGCATTGTCCGGGAACCCGTACCTGATGGAAGTCTCGTGCAATTGCAGACGGTAGAGTTGATTAACTGCCCGATTCTGACCAACATTTTATCAGATCGACTTGCGTCAAAACTTACCTACTTTAAGAAACTTGTTATTGAGAGGTGTGCTGGAATCAGTGAGGTACGTTTGCCTCATAGTCTAGAGGAATTGGAGCTGATCGATCTGCCACTGACAAAGATATCTGCTTGCGGGTCCGAGACAACGTTCCCCAATTTGAAACTTTTGAAGATATTCAGATGTCCCAGTCTGACAACTATTCCTTTTACCAAGGCCAATGCGCCAAAGTTGAGGCGAATAAAGGCTGAGAGAGGCTGGTGGGAAGCGTTAGTTTGGCAGCCTACTGAAACAAAACAGCACCTGCAATCTATTTGCATCCTCGGATCATACGGTAAAGTTCGGCAGGTCTGAGGTACTCTTCCTATCACAGCTTCCATGTTCGTGAGTGAACAAATATGGAAAAGTACTGGATGCAACATGAAGTCTATTACTACCTGCTGCTGTTAAATAATTTTGTCCTTTATATATGAAATATTTATATGGTCTTCAGTTATTCCATATATAGATGTCTGCTGAATTTCCATGCGGTGTTTGATATGTTTTCACAAGTGTCCATTAATTACCTCAGACATTGGGGCACGTTATCCCAAGAGTATGGTTTAATGGCTTTTGATGATAAGAACTTCTTCTGCTATTTAATTACTACTTTTGAGTTTTGAGTTGTCCTATATATATGATTGATTGAATTAATAAGGCTTCTGCGATCTTCTCTGGTCTCTCTACTTTTCTGACTATAATTTTAAACACAGACTTTGTACTGTATTTCCAGCTTAATATATATAGGGAAAATTACCACCCGAGATATAAGTGAAACTACACTTATGTCGTTTATATTTCAAATGTTTATATTTATCTCCATCCACCTTTACAAAATAAAAGGTAAAATGTCTAACTTTATTATCCTAATCTTCTTCCTCAGAAATTTTGTCCCCATGCATCTAACAAGCTACTCCCCAAACCACCCCCACCCCTCCCCCCCCCCCCCCCCCCCCCCCCCCGTCACCGAGCCTTCTTCCATCTAACAAACTCGACAGGTTCCTTTTCTGTACCGAGGAAGATCTGTGGGTTCTCTGGGCGATGTTGAGGAGTATAAAAAATACAAACAACGTAAACAAGCTTAAAGCATCTTCATTTTCTCTTTAATTTGATCATGATTTGTTAGAAAATTGACCGAAATCATCGATCCCATGGCGAACGAATAAGCGGGCTGGGCTGCACCAAACAAAGCTGCGCTTGTACACCCCAGAAGCGCCTGTTTCCATTCCATTGATCCATTCTGGTGTCACTGCGGAGAAGTTCATAACAAGCCGTTCCGCGACGCCGTCCGGATCTTCCTCTCCGGCCATACCAGAGCCACCATGCCTTTCCTCTGCCGGTGGTACCTTGCCTCATGATATGGTAGATCTTGTTCCGCGTCGGCGATCTGGTCGATGGCTTCGATTCCTCACCAACTGTGGTTGCTCTCGTGTCGTCAAAAAGAGAGAAATCAGGCGGCAGTACGAATCCGTATGCCTCCGGTCCACCGTGGCCGTCAAGGACTCTGATGTAGGTGGCGGAGGGCAAGCGAACACTTGGTCTTATTCACCGGTCTAGGGAGAAGCGGCATAGGTTCAGGTCGGGAAGGATGCAGTACGTATTGGATTCTAGGTAAGTCACACCCCGAATTCATCTGCCCCTTCTGTCTTTACGCCGAGCAAATCCCCGGCACGTCCTTCACTTCGCCTCACAAGCTCAACCAGCAAAGGTACCCGCAGTTGCAATTGAGTTAAACTGAAGGTTCGGGTTTGGATTTCTACTAATAGGTTTTGTCTGAGAAGAAAATTTTGTGTGATTATTGGGTCTCTCTGCTTGAAATTGAATTTTCTGTGTTATCCATGGCCTTGGCGGCTAACCCAATTTCTGGTTTCCTGATTTTGTTCATGTTTCGTTTGGGAACAGACTACGGAGACGATTTTTCGCTGGCTTTTGAGATGTCGCTTCGTTGGTTCCAATTCTTAGATTTCGTTTTTGTTTATATGGGTTTTATTTTTAGATATTATATTATAGACATAGGTCTAATTAGACATAGGAGCCCAATACTATTCACTGCCGCCCAAGCCCACGACCCGGCCTACTTCAAAACTGAAATTACAATTTTACCCACGCTTTAAAACTGTTTCGCAAAACTCTGCGAATTCAAATTGCACGCTTCCCGTAACTCGTCTCATGCAACTGTTCACTTCTCTCCTCCGCAATTGAAAACCGCCATGGCTGATAATCGAAAGCTCGTCGCGCTTCCCGCTACAGAAGACGACTACTACGGCGATTTCATCGAGAAACAGTAAGAAAGGTAGACCTTCGGACATTTCACCGCCGTCCTCTAGCTTTTTATTGTACGTTTTCAGTTCCGGCAACTCGCCGGCGTTCTCTAGCTTTTTATAGTGCGTTTTAAGTTCCGGCAACACATCGGAACGCCGGCCACGCACCGGATAGCCTTTTCTACTTCTCTACGTTTCCTCTTCGAACCTCATTATCGATTCATTTCTGACAATTTTACTTAATCAAAACCTAACCTATAATCTGACAATTTCAGGCGAGATCAAGAGAAACCGGCGACAAGCAAGCAAAAACAACATCCAACACATGCTTCTGAAATTGAACCAAAACAAAAGAGGTAAAACACAAATATTACTGTACAATCTGAGATTTCTTCTGAGTATTCTCGTTCTCTGTGCAGAAAAAAAATAAAACTCACCGTTAAACCGCCACCGTTCTTGAACAAGATTCGAAACTCCCCTTCGTAAGCAACCTAAATATACTCTTCTATCATATAGACACTATGGCTTCTTGTAGTATACACATTATGTAGCGCATAATAGACACTATTACTTATTGATGTAGACACGTTGTGTAGCTAGTGCACACACTTTTCATGCATATACTGAAATCAGTTTACAAAACTACTGAACACAGTTGCATGTGTTGCAATATTGGAGGATGAATTACTAGCTTGTCAGAACTCATTACATCTTTGCTATTTGTTTGTATATGAGCAATGATACCGGCATAGTTTGGAGCAACACATTAGAGCTACTGATATTGTGGTTTCTTGGTTAAGCGTGATACAGCACAGGAGGCTTTCTGAAACTTCAGTTATGTTGCTTTTGCTTTCAGTAACAAATTGGGACAGTATATTTTTTTTGATACTCGGAACAGTGTTTTCAAACATAATAGACATGGTAAACCTCTTCATTGTCCAATTTTAATCTCAGTTAAGTTACCTACTTTGTTTTCTTTTAACATGAAAAGTCTAATGTGCATCTTATCCCTTATGTTTATGTCTATTTGTATTTGAATACTACCCTTCATGTCATAAAGTTTCATATAGACACTTTTGTTTCTTGTAGTAGACACATTATGTAGCGCATGAAAACATTTTCTTTTTGGTTGTTCACACAGACAAAACACGAGGCAACAGACATCAACTCGAGAAAAGCCAAGTCCAGCAAAGCCTATCATTTACAGAAGAAGACAAGACACTGCACAAGCACCTCAATCTAAGCAGAATGATGCCGCAAAGCATAAGAAACAGCATCACACAGGCTCTGCAAAGAAACCTAACCCCCCAGCAAAGAAAGCACAAAAGGAAGAGCCAAGCCCTGCAAAGAAACCTAACCCCCCAGTAAGAAAAGAAGGAAAACAGAATGCCAGCCCTTCAACCTCAAAGCGGTATATACTATTCACAATGCATTTTCACATTATGCTTATTTTTTTAATGCAAAAAGTGTGTACTGCTTCTGTATACTCTGTCTATTGATTCTGTGTATACTCTGTATACTGGTTATTTCTTTACTGGTTGATTTCTTTTCTGGAAAAGTGTGTACATTAGTTCTCAATAATCTGTCCATTATTTATCTATTAAGTGTATATTCTATTTCATAATTTTTTTGGTCAATTATTTACTGCAAATTTGTGAACTGGTTCATTCCCTTACTGGAAAATGTGTCTACTTGTTATACATAATATGTCTGTTGGCACTTTATCAAATGTCTATTGGTTCTCTGTGAACTCATTGTAGAAAAGTGTCTACTGGTTCATTTCTTTTCTCAAAAAGTGTCTACTGTTTCTCAATAATCTGTCTATTATTTATCTATCAAGTGTTTACTTGAAAAGTGTCTCATATTACATTACTTTTCTGGTCATTTATTTTCAAAAAAATTGTCCACTGGTTCATTGCCTTACTGGAAAATGTGTCTACTTGTTATACATAATATGTCTGTTGGCACTTTATCAAATGTCTATTGGTTCTCTGTGAACTCATTGTAGAAAAGTGTCTACTGGTTCATTTCTTTTCTCAAAAAGTGTCTACTGTTTCTCAATAATCTGTCTATTATTTATCTATCAAGTGTTTACTTGAAAAGTGTCTCATATTACATTACTTTCCTGGTCATTTATTTTCAAAAAAATTGTCCACTGGTTCATTCCCTTACTGGAAAATGTGTCTACTTGTTATACATAATATGTCTGTTGGAACTCTATCAAATGTCTATTGGTTATCTGTGAACTCTTTCTGGAAAAGTGTCTACTGGTTCATTTCTTTTCTGAGAAAGTGTCTACTGTTTCTCAACAATGTGTCTACTTGTTATACGTAATATGTCCATTGCCTCACTAACAAATGTCTATCATTACTGTATTAAAATTTTTTAACTACTGAAACGTAACATTTCATTGCAGCATAATGTATAGAACACGGTGCAACCCTGGACAGCTTAGGCAGACAATGGATTTACTCTCCACTAGCACAGAGCATGTTAATGCAATCAAAGAGCTTGGATTTGGATCGCTGTTCAACATAACATGCACCAGGCTTTTCCCAAACCTAGTACAGTGGCTAGTGGAACATTTTAACCCAGATGACACAACCTTGCGCATATCCAAACATTCAACCATCAAGATAACGGCTGAAGATGTGCATAATGTGTTAGGGATTCCCATTGGTCCAAGGGTGGTTGATGAACACCCTTATTCTCGTGCAAATGACCCGGAACTTCGACAGTGGAGAATGCAGCATGGGAAGGAAAATGGACCATTGACAAGTCAAGTTTCAAGCATAGTGATTAACTCATCAAAGGCAGATCAAGATTTCAAGCTTCACTTTGTCATATACATAGTCACAAAGCTGCTTGTACCATCCAATAGATCCAGCTGCAATTGGAGGGTTCATAAAGCATTGAAGGATCTTTCTGCATGCCATCAGCTGAACTTCTGTGCCTACACCTTGAACACACTTGCTACGCAAATTAGCAAGTACAAAGAAGACCCTGTCAACAACCAATGCATTGGTGCATGCCTCTACTTCCTACAGGTAAATGTGTCATGTTTATTTGTCAACAACTTTCATACTAACAACTTTCATACTAACTGGTCTTAAATTTGCAGATGTTTTATCTCGATCGGGTAATGTTCAGGGGGAAAACTCTTGTCACTAGAGTTTTCCCATCAATCACAGGTTGGACAAATGATATTGTCCTCAGAAGATTAAATGAAGAGAGAAGTCAAGGTGGATTTGGCAGAGGACAAATACTATCAGCCAATCTTCCTTCTGCTGATACTCCAAAAGCTGATGCTCCAAAAGTACCAAAGAAGTCTGATCACCCTGAGCAGCCAGAGAAGAAGGCTGACCAGACTGCTGCAGAAACTCAAGAAAAACAGCCTGAAGAGCCTCAAAGCAAAGAGCAACCAGCAGAAGGTAAGCCTGAAAGCAAGGAGCAACAACAGCCTGCTAACTCTGAAAGCAAGGAGCAACAACAGCCTGTTGACTCTGACAACTCATTCACAACAAGAATGAAGCAGTTAAATAATAAGGTTCAAGAGGCAGCTCTTGCAATGAAAAGAGTGGAAGACGAAATTGCAAGAGTCTGTGAGCTGTTCCCTCTTGTTACAACTCCACTTGCAAAGCTGATACAGAGGTCGCATGAGCTCAATCCTGGCACTGCTGAAAGCAGCCCATGGGATGAGAAATTCATTCTCCAAGTTGAGCAAGTGATGGATGCAATGGAGAAAGCAAGGCTGGCACAGATTGCACTGCAATCTAAAAATGTCTATTGCACACCTGATGAGCAAAATGATAATGATCAGGAGCTTGAAGACCTTGCTCAACCATTTGTGCTTGACTTGCTAGATGATGAAGGTCCAATACCAACAGTTCTAGACTTTGATCTAGAAACTGGACCTTCTTTCAATTTGGGAATAGATGGAAGTCAGGAGAAAGCTGATAGGCCAGCTAGAGCAAAGAAGAAATCAGTTTTCTTGAAATCCCCATATCTCCAACGGTTCAAGAAAACACTCCCTTTATACCTCACAAGCACAGAGTCTATTGTTGTAGACTATGCATGGAGCATGAAAGAATCAGTCAAGTAAGTGTCGCAGCAAAAAAAATTTATTAGCCAATGATCATTTATTTCAATTACTGCAAATTTACTGAGAACTGTCTACTGCTTATATTTCAATTGCAGTGAGCTGCTGTCAAAATTCACACCAGATGTCTTCAACTTTAGGAATGAATTCCACAGTTTAAGACCTGAAAAATTGGTATTTGACTCTATAATAACCGCCTATGCTTATACTTTGAATCAAAAAGAGTTGAACAAAGAGTTTCCAGAACGTTGCTTCCTTCCCAGCCATGCATCTGTAAGTAAAACTCTGTCTGTAACATCTTAAAAATTCACTCTATTTAAGTCTAACATCTATTTAATAATCTTTGTTACAGGCCTGCATTTTCCACATAATTGTCAACAATAAGTTTGATCCTGAAGTTGTCAAGAAGAATGCTAATAAGGAGAACAGCATATGCCAAATGCTCAACTTGTGGCTCCAATACAACCACATCACGAAAGAAATGTTACATGCTTGCAAACTTGTAAGTGCACTCTTATTATGAAAAACTTGTTGCATGGTTGCACATGTACTACACAATTATTCATGGTGTCCCAGCCCCTAAAATAAGTTTTTATGAAACAGCTGTTCTTCATATGTCCTAAAGATGTCCACTTCAGCGTGTTCTGCATTAACACTGAAAGCAAGAAGATAGAGGTCATGGACAACAGGGATGAGGAGATGGCAAAATATGAACAGTTTCCCTTTCTTCTGGTAATCATTCAAAGTGTCTATTATTTCAATTCAAAGTGTCCATTATTTAAATACAAAGTGTCCATTATTTCAATACAAAGTGTCTATTATTTTAATTCAAAGTGTAATTTTTCAATTCAAAGTGTCTTATCCAAAGTGTCTATTCTTTTTATTGAAAGTGTCTATTATTTCAATTCAAAGTGTATATTATTTCAATTCAAAGTGTCTATCATTTCGATTCGAAGTGTCTTATGAAAGCATAACACCGTTTACTTTTAACAGAGACAAATCATCAGCAAATGGCTTGACTCCTGGGAACATCCCCTTGCATCTGAAATTGGAAGATACCAACCCACATTTGTTTCTTTGCTGTGGAAAAAGACCTACAGGCAGTACATGAGGAATGCAAAAGACTGTGCCATTTTTGCAATGAAACATATGGAATTATATCATGGCCAACCGTTTGTTTCTGACCTGGGACCGGTAACAACTATAACATCTATAATGTCTTCTTCATGCACTATCAAATTACTACTTATACACTTATTGTTTTTGACTTTGCAGAAAGAAATCATGAATAAGTACAGAATGCTAATTGCAGCTACTTTAATGTTGCATCCGAACAACCAGGTGAAAGATACTGTTTTAACAAATGCAAATAGACTACAAAATGCAAAAGCTGCTTAACTTGACTTACAGATAACATGTAGTTAACATGCACAAAATAGTTGCTTACAGGTCAGATTGCTAGCATGCACAAAATATTTGTCTTCTTATATGTCTAGGAAGTAGTTTCATAGCTTGTGATATGTCTTCTTATAGGACAAAGTAGTTGTTAATCGTATTGTTTGATACTGTTAGTGTCTGAAACAGTTGCTTTATATACAGTACAAATTTTGCAAAAGTGTCTTCTATAGATTAACAAATTGTGTACTAACAGTAATTAAAGTGTTTAAACACTCATAATAAATAACTTGGTTGAGTGCATAAATTGTTAGTCGTATTAAAAACATAACAGTATAATCTTGGATCACTACATAAATTATTACTCGATAAAAACGTAATCAATTAAATATCTAATCCTTAATTATACGATTGGTTGAGTACATGAATTCTTAGTCGTATTAAAAACATAATTTTATAATCCTTAATTATACGAAAAGGCGCCCAAGGACCGAAGTGGCACATATGTTCGCAAAACGAAACAGTCTGACGTCTCTTCGTAATACAGAATATAACCGACCAAACACCTGTTCATCACCTATAAAATGTACAATCATAACCACAAGTTTTCAACACCTTTTCAACACCTTTTCATCCTACACACTTGTTTAAAAAATGGACAACTTGAAACCGAGCAAGAAAATCTCCAAGCATACCCTCCAAAAAATAATTCAATCATTACCACATGATATGCTTACTGAGATACTCTCAACTGTTGGCGCTTCATCCATCAATGACCTTAGCAACACTGCACAATCTTGCAAGGTCTTTCACAAGGCTGCAGATGATAAGTTGGTGTACCAAAGGTTGAACATAAATGATTTATCTTTCAGACCATTTCGCCCAAAAGAGTGTTATATCCACCAATGGTGCATGGAAGTTGAAAATACAGATGCCTTGACAGAAGAAGGTATCGCTCAATATTTTATAACTGCAAATGAAATCGAAGGGCTCAAACTCCTCAAAAGAGCAGCCGAAAAGGGCAATAGTAAGGCCCAATACTTGTATGGAATAATAGCAATCATATCACCATTTCAGGAACATGAAAATACCAAAGCAATGGAATTATTGTCTCTTATCATCGAGGGACGAAATGGAAGGCAAAGGCCATGGAAGATTGCTGAATGTTGAAGGCTTGTACGACAAACATTTACTCGTTTATGGGCGCTTAACAAAAGGCTTGTTGCCATCGGACACAATCTTAAAGATTGTCAATCACCACATGATAGGCCAAATCTCCCTGACACAGGAGCGTACATATCAAGCCCAATTTGCTATAAGCCTTGCATGTGGAGATGCGAAGCAAAACTATTTTGCAAGTTCTTACAAAGGACAGCTCCAAACATATAAATATTATATTATCTTTGAAATATATTTTATTTTATTTGAAATATGTATTATTCTACACACATTGTAAATTAAGAACTAGTATTGTAAATAAAAAGAATTAATTGATATTGTAGAAACCATAGTCCTTATCATTCCCATATCCACTTAATTCTCTACAAAATTCCACTATCACACTACATTGACAGCAGTTCTGTGAACAAATAACCTGTAGACATTTCAATAAACTTCAGCTGTAACTGTGAATTTAACTCTGTAGACATTTCAACAATGGTTTATAGACACTTTGACTATTCCTATAGAACACTATCCTGGACCACCCCTGCCCCTACCACTGCCCTTACCACTGCCCCTGCCCCTGCCCCTGCATCCACGGCCATGGTTGAAATCCACTCCACTCTTCTTCCGCTTTGATCCAAATATATTAGATGTCACAAACGCAGGATTCAAAACATCCACTTCACAACAAGACCCAGCACTGCTAATTGTCTGACACTCTTTGCTGGCACTGGCAGTTCCAGCCTTCATCTTCAAAATATGCTTCTACATTGACAGCAGTCCTTGCTCACACACATACCTACATTCCTGATCTTTTTGACACTCAATCACCAATGATAAAAAGCCCCTCATCATGTTAGTACGCCAAGCAATTGTAGAAAATGCATCACCACACAAATATTTCCCATCCTGATCCACAACAATCCTTGCTTCCTTGGTCCAACGGTGAAGTATATACTGCTTAGGAATTTCATGCACATTATTCACATTCAACACACGCAATGAATGGCAACAAAGCAAACCCCTCTCTTCAAACAACATACATGAACAAGACACAGACAATGAAGCAGCATCATACTTAACATTAAATTTCCTCCAATCTTGATTCCCAACCAAAACCTCATATTCAATGACACCACCAACCTCAGAAACAGCCTTTGACTCAGCAAAAACACCAACAAATAATTCCTTTTCAAACTCTTTCAAGATAGTACGAGTGTATACCTTAGAAGCATCAACCAATATCTTTGAATGTTCAACACTCACATTCACCACTCGAATATTTTGAAAATCTTCTTCAAGTGCTCTATTTCTCCAGTCTTTCAACATGTTCTCAACAGCAGTGAAAACAGCAAACAAACCCATTTGCTTATTTGCAAGCGATGTCAGAACACTATTTGTGCTTTCACTACGTTGTGATGATCGAATCCCTGCAGTCAAAACGTACACAAAGTGTCTGTTAATATCAAACAAATTGCCTAAGCATTATATTCAAAATCTCCATTAATCATGCACAAATTACACAGTGAAATTACCTGCAGAGAAAACGTGCTTGCATAGTGCTGGGCACCACTTAAACCTTGCCGCATACAAGTTCTTCAACCATCCCACATTACAACAGTTGAAACTCCCAAGTATCTTTGACCATGCATCATAAAACTCACTAGCAGTAGCACAATGATACAAACATCTATAAAACATTTTGGAAAAACTTTCAATGCACATCAAGCCCTTGATGTTCTTCTTGGCATTCTCACAAATATGCCACAGACATAATCTGTGCTGAACACCATAGAAAACATGGTCAACTGCAGATCCAATTGCACCATCCTGATCTGTCATAATTGTCTGAGGAAGCTTTCCACCCATGCCCCTGTTAAAACACTCAAAACACCAAACAAAGTGCTCCATCTTCTGACCCACAAGAAAAGCAACAGCAAAAACAACATTCTGCTTGTGATTGTTTAATCCAATAAACGGAGCACAAAACATATTGTACCGATTGGTTCGAAATGTAGTATCAAACACAACGACGTCACCAAATGTTGTATAATCAGCCTTCATCACTTCATCAATCCAAATAAAACTACTTAATCTGTTTTCACTATCAACTAGCACCTCATAGAAGAAATCAACATCTTCTGATGCCCTACGCTTAAAAGTATCAAGCAGCAGCGAAGCATCCCCAATATCCAATTCAGATGCACGCTCAGCAGATAAGTAATTGTAAAACATTCGTTTAGTCAAGCCAAGTGACTCAAGCCCACCGACTTCATTTGATATAACCCTAATAGCATCTGCAGGTCTAATCCCATTCCCCATCAAATCTGCAACAGCTGCGAAAATATCTTTATTCAAAAACTTAGCTGACCGCAACAAATATCGCTGCCTAACAGCAACAAATGAATGATTATGCTGTCCTAAATGAGCATGACATATCCACAATCCATCATCACTCAACTTAACACGTATCACCGCACGACAATTACTACGCTTGTCAACTCTACGACGTTCAGCAGCCTCTTTCTTAACACTATCAGACTTTAAACCAGCATAGGAACAGAGGAACTCCTTGTGGTAAAGTGCCCCATCCTTTCTACCACCCCTATATCTACTCCTTGCACAACGTATACTATAACCTCTGGAAATAGCATACTCTTTAAAAAAAAACTCAGCCTCATCTACAGAATCAAAGGTTGCTCCAACCCAGCTAACATCATCAGCAGAATTTACCGAATCAGAGCCAACAGATAATGTCACATCACTACCTGCACTAACTGACATACAAAACAAAAACAAACCATGAAACACACAAAACACATATGAGACAAACAGGAAATCTTCAAAAAAACCCAAAATCCTACCAGATTCAATTTCATAGAACCGTCCACTACCTGCACAGATAAGTGTCTAAAAATAAGTCCAAATATGTCCAAACAGTATACATAAAGTGTCTAGTAAAAAACCAATATCACAACCTGAGTCTACTTCAACACTTGTAGATCGAAGTCCTTCACTCCTAGACAAAAGATGTCCACATCCTACAGCAAAGAGTGTCAAAGCATTATTCCCAAAATGTCTAAGCATTACAACCAAAATGTACGAACAAAATCTACACAAGCAACCAAATAATACCTGAATCAACTTCCACAGTCATAGACTGACATCCATCACAACCAGACGAAACATGTCCAGATACTGCACCATAAATTGTCTAAAACAATATGAAAAAATGTCCATAAGGAATGCTGGATACTTAAATACAACAAGTAAAAAAACCTGTATGCTCGCCAACTCCGTTAGCACAAACATCACCTTCGCCGCCATTGCCGTCACCGCCATAACCACAGAACCAATCAGCGACATCCTCATCAGAAAAAGAAATCAACGACTCAATATCCAAAGGCTCACCGTCTCCAACAACAACAAAACCCGCACTTCCATCCGAAATCATAGTGTAAAAAACTTCGAAAACGTTCGAATATAAGTGTCTCCTAGCCTGACCGCTCGCTGCGCTTGGCCTCACCTTGGCAACGCCGCGCCCCTGGCTGCTCTATCAGATATTCATTGACTCGAGCATTGTCACGGGCTGCCGTCGGCGTCGAGCATGGAGATCGGAGAGGACGAAGGTTCTGGAACTCTCAGATCTCACGAACTGACCTGTGGGATATGGCAGTAATTAGATACAATAACTAGGGGTAAATGTGTCATTTACTTGCCTATGTGCAAATGAACATATGCGCACGGTATCCGTAGTATTTTATTTTTGTTTAGAAGTTGGGCGTAAAATTTATGTGGATTAAAACTATACCAAATAGGGATAAGTCAGGTATTTTTACTTTTTTGTATTAATGGTGAGTGACAAAGTTAATATTTAAAGGGTAAATATAGGTATTTGAAACATAAATGATACAAATGTAAATTTACTTGTATCTCAGGAGTCTAGGTAATTTTCACTAATATATATTAATATCCTTTTGATAATGGCTTTTACTAAATTTTTGTTAGAGCTGTTCAAGCCGCTGAAGCAGCAATTGGATTGGGGTGTCTTGAACTTACATTAAATGTATAGCTCATATCAAGTTTGCAATTATCTTTTGTTTTTCTTAGCTGGTCGGCTAGTTAATGAGACATACTTTCTCAATTTTTGTTGTAGCTAATGCAACAGTTGAAGTACCTTAAACATTTTATCCCTCGTTTAGAGGTGTTCCATAAATATCTTACTTAAGTCTATCAATATACCTTTTCCATCTCACAAAGGTTGGCACCTTTAGCTTTTTTAACTAAAATTTAACTTAAATATATTTATGTTAATTTGTATTGTCAAAAATTTAAAAATATATATATATATTTATAAACTAAAGTCTTTAATGTACTATTTTTATATAAAAAAATTTATATTTGTATAACAAATTTTGAAAGAAAGAAAATTATGAATTAATTGTTATGAATAGTAAATAGGACAAATGTTGTGAGACGGAAATAATAATTAGTCAAAAAGGAGTAATAGATTTAAAGTTGAATTGCAATAGATAGCTGCTTTTTTGTTATTAATTAATATATTAGAATTAGAATTATTTATTTCAAAATGATTATCAAATTGTAATGGCCTTCAATTAACTACCTAGTTGTAGCAACCATATAATAATAGAAATTTCCAAATAGATGATAGAATTCAGAGATTTCTTTAGGTTCACAAGAGTGGACATACAATAAATTTAATAAGTTCAGACAATAGTGACTAAACATCAAATAACAGAATTCTAGGATCTTATTGCAACATTGTCCAATCCTAGAATTACATTATCTAATCCAGGATTACTATTGCCAAAACTTGTTAAGTTTGGTGTACATTCACCGGGATGAACATAGAATTTATTGTGATTTCCTCTTCAAATAATTTATTGTGATTACTTATCCTTAATTATCCATTATTGACCTTAAGTTTTTTGGGAAATAAGGGATCTATAACAAACTACTTAAACATGCCCATGTGATGCATGAGCGACTGGTATTTTTTAATAATTTAAGGGTTTATATTTATTTGATTTGTAAAGTTTATCTTGATAATTAATTACCATAAAAAATTTTAAAATTATGATAAAGTGAAGTAATTTTGGAGCAGCATAAATTTTATATATTTTAAAAATCAACACATATATAGAGGAGACAATTACTTTTTATATTAATACATTTTATATAAAGAAATGATAAAGAAGGATTGTAGTGGAAAAAGTATGGAAAAAATAATGCTATTTTAAGCTATTGAATCAACAGTGAGACTTGAGTTAATAAGTTGTTTTTAATTACTTTTTTGTTGGCATCCAATTCCTAATTTACAAACTGACATAATGAAGATAAAAGAGTATCTTTGCACTATATCCATGATAAAATAGCCAAAACTATATGTGATGAAGAAGTAAAGAATGTCCTCTATAAATGTATAATAGATGACATCAAATTAAAGTAAAAGTGTGACAGATGATATCAAATTAAAGTAAAAGTACAATAGATGACATCAAATTAAAGTAAAGACTATTGTTGGTATTAAAATTGTCTCTAGTGATAAAGGAAATACAAATTTAGGGACTATTCCCAACTTGACTTAATTAAGAATAATTGTAATGGTCAGTTGTTTGTGGTTAAAAAAGAGAGGGTATAGATGTTTGGAGAAATGTAAGTTTCTTATCTCTCTGAAAAGGATATTGAGGCATTCTGTTTGGGAGGAGAAGAAAATCTCAAAAGGAAATTATTAATGAAGAAATGCTATAAGAGGAAACAAACATATTTAGCTCTCTTTAAAACACATTTGGGGCCTTTGGAAGGCTTCTATTCATCATCCATAACCTTCAAACCCATATTTCTCCCTCTCTTCTCAAATTCAATGGTCAAATCTCACCCAAATCATCAATTCTTTGTGGAAATCAAAGCCCTAAAAAGTACCCATGCATTAAAGGGCTTGTTCTTACATAGTTTTGGTGTGGAAGCTCTTGAACCATGTTTTAAAGCTTAGTGAGCTTAGGTAACATTTTGCCCTCTAAGGTTGTATGAGCTTTAGGTTTAGCTTGATTAAGCTTGAATTGATGCCTTATGGGTTGGATTTTGTTGGAGACATGGAACCCCTTTAGAGGAGCCCAATTTGCTTGGCTATGCTTGATATTTGTTTGTTCTCTTCAATTGAGGTAAAGGATTTAGTTTACATACCCTTATAATGCATGCATTAGTTGTTTGAATGTTGGTTTTAAGTGGTCTATGAGATATGCATTGTTATGGTGAGGATTTGTTGATGATGGATTAGTGTGAAACCACGGTCTACTGCGGCCTTAAGATTTGGTTAGTTCTGCATATCTGTGGCCTATTATTGTAGTCATTACAAACTAGAGTGTGTGGAGGGGTTTTATAAATGTTTAGGTGGCTTGCAATGCCTTCAAACATGTTATGAAACAATATTGAAGATATAAAAACCCAAAAGAAATTACTTGTAGCACTACGTCGCCAGTACCATGATAGCAAGGATATGTTATAATATTTTTGCCATAACATTTAGCTCGAGTGTCCAATTGAGACAATTCAAGATTCCACAAAAAGTTAAGACAAAGAGCTATAACTTTCATACTTTCACCCAAGCCTGAATATGCCCAAACTTTTTGACATTTTGTTCTAAAGGGAGAGGCCTATGAGTGCCTAAGAGGACTTAGGGTAAAAGGTGACTAATGGTACCTTAGTACCCCCTCCCTATGGCTCCTCAAAGCACTAGGTTGTTAATCAAGTTTTCTTGGGTGCAAAAAAACATGAGCCAAGATAATCTAAAAAGGGTTTAAAGCATTACAATAAGGCCATTAGGAAGATTAATAGGGGTTTAGCACTATTGGTAGTCCTAGTTCCAGCCTTAGAGATTAAGACACCAATGTTGAGCCCTAGTGTACATGAAGAGTTCTTCAGAACCCAGTGAATTGAGTCCATCCATAACAAATCTTACCATAGTAAGGTGAACCAAGCAATAGTGGATAGTAAAATACTGTAGATGAAGGCTTAGTGCACTTGTGGTCTAGCCAAGTTGTGACTAGAAAAACAAATGAGTGCATCCTTAGTACGTTAAATGGGCAAGGCTTAGCACCTTGGTGATCTAGCCAAGCTTATTAGCTCAAGACACTAAGTGGGAGCCTAGTGCACCTAGTTGGGTGGAGGCTTAGTACCACAGTGGCCTAGATGAGCCAATGGCTCGAGGCACGATGTGAGAGCCTAGTACACCTAGTGAGTTCCTTATAACTCAAGTAAAGAGCATAAACAATGTTCACCTATGAAACAACAAAGAAAAGCATATATAGTGAGCTTAGCTCACTAGGACGTTAGTAAGCCAAGGCTTGCTTTAAGCGAATTAGAGGCCAGAACTCACTAGGCACAAGGTGACATCCTTGCAAGGACTAAGAAGAGGTGAGGTCCTAAAGGACTTGAATATGCATATATGTTAGCCTTTAAATTGTATAGGGCCCGCATTAGACTTTATAGATTATATGTATATATGTGTCATCAGGTTTTTCTTTGTAAGTACCCGAATCCCTTACTGGGAATCTCTGGATTCTAATTTCTTTTAGTGTTGTTATGCAGATATTGTTTGCAAGGAATCGGCACCATTGAGGGTTGTTGTGTTAGTGCATTCATGCAAGTAACCACCTAGTGAATCATTTATTGATTTTAATTTTACTCGTTAAGTTGCTTATTGCTAACTATAGTTGTTTATGGCCTATAAATGCTGATGGCACAAGGCAGGACATAGTTAGAGCATGGATCTTAGTAGTTGCACTTAGTGTATGTATGTATGTATGCTAGTTAACCTCCGATGTCTCCAGGTTGAGTAGTGTACTCGAGTTACTTTTGGGCATGTGCATAGCATTATTTTTATAATGATGCAGATGCATGGTTATTACGTGTAGTTAATTCCAGCATGTTTTATGCTTCAAATTGTGTTTTAAATATGTTTTAATAAATTACACACAATGTTTTAGTTTCTTTTTTGTGCTTGTTACATAAAGTCAAAGCAAGCCATGCATGTTGCATTGTAGGTTAACAACTAGATGTATATAAGGTTTTAAAATGGGATAAGTAACTACTAGCCAACTGCAATTAGCCCAAGATTCTGGTTCTGTAGTTTTGCTAGAATGACCCCATTCAAGGTTAGGGATGTTGTAGGTGGTATTAGAATAAGGCTCTAGACTTGATTAAGAGTCGTTGGAGGCCTAAGTGATTAAGATCTAGATATTGTTCTTATACTAGGACATTTACCACTAACCAATAGTTTGTATATCCTGTGTGCACTGTTTAGTTTTGGTTATAGGTTGCAATGGTGAAACTAAGTTAGGTATAGTTTCGGATGCTAAGGATTTCGAAGTGAATCCTAGTTATCTAGTTGTGGCAATATTGGGGCAGGTAGTTTAGCTTGCTCTAAGGTAGAGGAAATACTTTGGTGCAAATAATATGATGTAACCATAATCCTAGGGAAAGCTTTTCAGAACTTTATATAAGGTAAGGGACATGATCTGTAGGACTAAGAGGCATGAAACCTCCAAGGTGGGGAATGATCCATGACTTCAGGAGTTAAACTCATAATCCTTGGATGAGTTAAGCTACTATGAAATGAGACATAGATGTGTTGACCAAGATAGAGAACTCTTGGGCAAGTAAGTTACAAAGCAGGGTAAATGAGCACTTTCATATTTTTTTTTTCTACGAGAGAAGGAGCTTGAGGCCAAAATCATCGAGGCCTTAAACTAGTCCTATAGAGATGGTTGATGAGAATTGACATGGAGTTACCGATACAAAGTTTGGTAGCGCATAGGTTCTTAAAAGAGAGTTAAAAAATTTGGATACATAAAGCGGCAATGTGGGGGTTAGCTTACCCAACCTATTAGTAGCAGCATGGGCAACATGCTCATAGTATGAAAGCTGGCTGAAGATTGAGAATAAATCATAAGATAGACAGCGCTTACACCTAAGGTGCAAGAAGTTTATAGTTTAAGTCTTGCACCTAAGAAACTGACTTTATTGGTCTAAGGGGTCATCAAATTAGTTTTAGCCAGCCATGGAATCGGTTAAGACAAAACCGGTCTAGGAATAAGTCCCTAATAGTAGTTGCTACAATAAGTCGACCTAGTACACCAAAGTAGTAGTTCGGGTTTCACCTCGACCAATTAAGTGGTTGGGGTAGACAATTGCCATACATGTGCCATGCTTAATGGCAGCAATAGTGGAGTTACGGGCGAGCCAAGACTAGTGTGAGGTAAGTTCCTACCCTTCCACTAATAGTTTAACTTCATTGTTGGTAGTCTCTAGCATCAGTGTACAGGCACAACTTTGTTAGCTTGTTAGGCAGTATTCTTAATTAGGGCTAAAGGTTAACTCAAGTGCATTAGGACCCAAAAATGCACTAAGTGTTAGGGCAATACCCAGAACCTTAGGACTCACTTGCTGGTACAGAAAACCACACAAGTATAGGCTTGAATGCCTTAGATTGAAAGTGTTCTAAGGTTCTATAGGTTACATTCTTTCGTAAGTTAGCTTCTTTGGCCTAGGCGGTATTAAGAACTGGCTAAAGAACTGGATGAATTCCTTAAAACAGTTAAGTAGCGAAGTTATTCAGTTAGACACTTAGAAGGTAAGTGGATGAGTTTCAATTTTCATTTTTAACTAGGAAATGCAAGTAGAGGCTATAGAAGAAGTGGGGAGTAAGGAACTTGTCTAGGGGTAAATGGGTGAATAGGATCACTCACTCATTAGTTATATACCCTAGCCAATAGGAGCAAAATAGTTGCTGGGTTGGTTTTGGCTACCAAATGACGGTAAAAGAACCTGAGCAATAGGAACGACAGAGAGGGATAAACAGCGACTTGTAGTCATCATCCCAAGGGTAGTAGGATTGTAATACACAGGTACTGCATATGTCTGTTGCACGATGCACTAGGATGCCTGATGCATAAGGGGCCGTTTGAGAGGAGCATCAAAGACTCATACTCTAGGGTGTGCTAAGACTTGCAACTCTTGGTAGATAACTTGATTGGAAAAGCCCTAGAATGTTATAGAGCATGGAATGGAGTATACTTCAGGTGCTAGAAGTGTATTTTGGTGAGACTATAGCATACTGGTGACACACTTAGTCTAATCATTGTCAGATGTGTTGAGTACTAAGCCTATGGTGAAAAACCATTAGTGCAAGAGTTAGTGGATAATTTTCATACTTGTTAAGTTATCTTGCATTAAGGGATTTTAGTATAGGAGTGTTAAGCATTGGATCTAAGTTAAGTCTTCTTGAATGCTAGTGGACAAGTTTTAAACTTGTTAAGCTAACTTGCGCTAAGAGGTTTTGGCACAAAAGAAGGTGAAGAAGAGTTGCTGGTCACCAGTCTTATGGGGACAAAGTTGATCTACCGAAGATCCTTCGATAGTGTTAATATGCTGAGGAAGTAGAGTACCATACCATAGTCATCAAAAAAGAAGTGGCACTGTGATGTTTTTAGGTCGAGCAAGGTCAGAAAAAGGTTGGGAAAATAGTGAACAGTTGTGATTAGAGTGCCATTTGGTATGAGTGTAAAATATAATGTCAACTATAGTGCATATACAGGTAAGGGCCTAACTGAATGCTAAAGAACATTAGTTTAACAAGTTAAGTAATTAAGCACCAAGTAGGTAGTTGCAAAGTTGACCCCTTGGTGGTTTGGGCCGGGATATTTTGGCACCATATCCTAAGTTTCATCACAAGGTAGTGAAATTCAATTTGAAGGACCGAATTCTCCAACGTGGGGAGAATGTTATGGCCCTCTAGGTAGTTGGTCTATGTCAGCTAGGTAAGAATTTTAATTAAGTTAAAATTCTTAGTTAAATGCCTTAATTAGTTCAAATTAGCAAGTAAACCAAAATTGCTAAGGATTATATGGTTCCTAGGTCGTTTTGGCACCTAAGTGTCACTAAAGGCAAAACGATCATTTTGCACACCAAGGTGATAGTTCGATTTTAAGCTCATAAGTTGTTCTATTGAACTCAAGTGACAAGGAACCAAATTTGGACAAAATTACCTAAGCTGGTACTACTATTTGAGCATGGGGTTCTTTTGCAAAAATAACAAAATTAGTGGAGGATTTTGCAAGTATGGGTATTAAAACACATTTAGGGGCTTTGGAATGCTACTATTCATCATCCTTAACCTCCAAACTCGTATCTCTCCCTCTCATCTCAAATGCCATAGCCAAATCTTACCTCAATCATCAATTCTTTGTGAAAATCAAAGCCCTATGAGGTACCCATGCAAGAAAGGGCTTGTTCTTACACAGTTTTGATGTAAAAGCTCTTGGATCATGTTTTTAAACTTGGTGAGCTTAGGTAACATTTTGCCGTCTCTGTTCTTGAGTTATTCTTGGTTTCTTGAGTTATATGAGCTTGGGTCGTGCTTGATTGAGCTTGAATTGGTGCCTTACGTGTTTGATTTTGTTGAAACCATAGGAACCCTCTTAAAGGAGCCTAATTTGCTTGGTTATGCTCGATACTTACCTGTTCTCTTTAACTGAGGTAAAGGATTTAGTTTACATACTCTTATAATGCATGTCTTAATTACTTGAATGTTGGTTTCAAGTGATCTGTGAGATATGCATTGTTATGGTGAGGATTTGTTAATGATGGACTAGTTTGAAACCGTGGTCTAGTGATGCATGTTTGAAGCATTAAGACTTGGTTAGTTTTGCATATCCATGGCCTATTGTATTAGTCATCACAAACTGGAGCTTGTAAATGGGTTATATGAAAATTTGGGTGCTTGCTATAAAGCAACATTGACGTTACCAAAACCCGAGAGAAAATGGCACCACACTACCAATTCCTAGTACTGCATCCCCAAGACCCCGATATCATGGACATGATGTAGTATTTTTGCCATAACTTTTTGCCCAGGTGTCCGATTAAGGTATTTCAAGATCCTACATAAAGGTAAAATGAAGAGTTACAGATGTTATGCTTTCACCCAAGCTTAAGTATGTCAAGGATTTTCTACATTTCATCCCAAAGGGAGGGGCCTACAAGTGCCTAAGGGGACTTAGGGTGAAACGTGCCTAATAGTACCTTAGTACGCCCTCATAGCTCCTCAAAGTTCTAGGTTGTTAATCAAATTTTCTTGGGTGCAAAGAAAGCATGAAGGAAGATAATATAAATGGGTTTAAAGCACTATAATAAGGCCATTAGGAAGATTAAGGGGGATTTAGCACCATTGGTTGCCTAGTTACAACCTTAGAGCTTAAAACACAAATGAGAAACCTTAGTGTACATGAGAAGTTCCTCGAAATATAGTGAATTAGGTCCATCCATAACAAATCTTACAATAATAGGGTGAACTAAGTAATGGTGGATAGGATAATAGAGCACTATAGATGAAAACTTAGTGCATTTGTGGCCTATCCAAGTTGTGACTTGAGACACAAATGAAAGCTACTTGTTCAAATAACAATTAAGGTGAAATAGGGTCTTAGTGCATCCCTGGTAGGTTAAATACGCGAGGCTTAGTACCATGGTGATCTAGGTGAGCTTATTAGTTAAAGACAATGAGTGGGGGTCTAATGCGCCTAGTTGGGTGGAGGCTTAGTACCATAGTGGCCTAGGTGAACCAATGGCTCAAGGCACGATATGGGAGCCTAGTACACCTAGTGAGTTCCCTGGAAATCAAGCAACAAGCATCCACCATGTTCACCTATGCAACAACAAAGGGAAGAATATTTAGTGAGCTTAGCTCATTAAGACATTAGCAAGCCAAGGCTTGCTAGAAGCAAGTTAGAGGCTAGAACTCGCTAGACATGAGGTAACGTCCATAAGAAGACTAGGAAAAGGTGGGGTCCCAAGGGACTCGAATATATGCGCATATGTTGGCTAGATTACATAAGGCCCGTAGTAGACTTCATATATTATGTGTGTGTGTGTGTGTGTGTGTTTGTCCTTAGGTTTTTATTTGTATATACCTGAATCCCTTACTATGAATCTTTGGATTCTTATTCCCTTTAATGTTATTGTGTAGATATTGTCTACAAAAGGTTAGCAACCATTGAGGCTTCCTGTGCTAGTGCATTCATGCAGGTAACCACCTAGTGAATCATTTATTGATTTTAGTTTTACTGCTTAAGTTACTTATTGCTAACTATAGTTGTTTGTGGCCTACAGAGGCTAATGGCACAAGGAAAGACACGATTAGAGCATGGATCTCAGTAGTTGCATTCAATATACATATGTATGCTGGTTAGCCTTCGATGTCTCTTGGTCGAGTAGTGTACTCGAGTTACTTTTGGGCATGTGCATAGTCTTATTTGTATAATGATGCATGTGCATGGTTATTACTTGTAGTTAACTCCAACATGTTTTATGCTTCAGCTTATGTTTTAAATATGTTTTAATCAATCACACTCAATGTTTTAGTTTCTTTTTATGCTTGTTACTTAAAGTCGAAGCAAACCATGCATGTTGCATTGTAGGTTAACAACTATATGCGTAAAAGGTTTTAAAATATGATAAGTAATTACTAGCTAACTGCAACTAGCGGGGGACTCTGGTTCCGTAATCTTCCTAGGTGAACCCCATTTGGGGTAGGGATGCTACAGGTATCTTAGTAGGGAAAGAGTTTATTTAGATTGATAGTTTTTTGGAGAATTAGAAGGGTATTGAGGTGTCGGTTTGGAATGATAATTGGTTTTTAGGACCAGACTTAAGGCCGGTCATAACACCCCTACAAAATATGTTATTCCTTTCAGTTGCAAACCTCATTGATTAGACATCATTCACTTGGAAAGATGGTGATTTGAACACTGTCTTTTATCCTTCAAATGTTGCACTAATTAAGGATATCCCACTAAACCCAGTGGTTACTAAGGATATTTTTGTATAAGGCATGACAGATAACGGTCAGTTCTCTGTTAAATTGGCTTATTATTTAGCATACACTTTTATTGTATGGTCGGGATCCTTTGGTGAAATCTTAATTTGGTGTTCATTGTAAGGGCTTGAATCTTCCTCCAAGAATTCAAATTTTCTTCTTACGTGCCTAGGCTAATACTTTGCCTATAAGAGATAATTTGATTGTTAGAGAAATCTAGGTACTTAGTCTTTGTCTGGTATGCAACCAAGTGACCTACTTCTACAGTGTTGTTTTTCTTACAAGGTAAGGAGTATGCTTGGCCTCAATATTCTCTTATTAGAGGAATATTGGTGTAATGGTTTCTATTTGTTTTTTCACAAAGAGGCCTAAAGGCTCTCAAGTTTAAAGTTTTCTGTTGGTTCTTTTTGGTTTAATCATAACAAGGTCATTCATGAGCAACTTTATCAGGCTCTTTCTTATATGGTATTTAGCATTGTGGGATGGTTTGACAATCGGCAAAAGATAAGCTCTGTTCCCTAAAAATTTTCAAGTGTGATGAATCGAGGGCTAGAAAAGTGAACAAAACCTCTGATGGGGCATATAAAACTAAATGTAGGTGCAGCTTAGCATAAGGAGAGCCAGATGGCAATGCTTGGCATGGTAGGTAGGGATCATGAGAAGTGAGTTTTGTTTACTTGCTCTATTGGGTTTGCTTACTAGGGATTAGGATCCTTTGTACTTGGAAGCTCTAGCTGTCGTGTGGGAATTCAAAGAAGCTAAGAGGAAAGACTTGCACCAAGTGATGGAAGGATCAATATTCACAGGTCTTGGTTTCAAAACTTAATAATTCTCGTCACCCCTCTTTATTTTGTTTTGAAGTCATTGTTGATGAGGCTCGTTGTTTAGGTCACTATTTTACTTCTTGTTTGTTTTTATTTGCTTCTAAATTGGTGATTGAGGTTGCCCATAAGAGGTTGGGATCTCGAGGGGAGATTATCTTGGGGTTAGAATGTGTGTGGGCTCTATACTGCTCTTCAAGTTGATCAATAAAGTAACTTATGGGTCTTCTCTCAAAAAAGGAAGTGAGGCATACTACAATTGTTTCATTTTTTATATGTGACTTTCTATATTTATGATTTAGGCATATCATGTTTCGAACCTATAAGTACGCATAAATTTGTTTTTGTTTTTTTTTTAAAACACCATAAATTTTAGTAAAAAAAATTTCTAATATCAACTAAGTTTCGACAGAACCATCTGTGATGTTGTATTGTTGCGCTTTTACGTCTTCGTCAAGATTGACCATAGGAGGATGAAATTCATTTGGCATGACATCGTAGTCAGCAAATGATGCATCCATATAATGAAAAAGGGCGCATCCTAGCCCCAGTTCGTGAACTCTAATTCCAGTTGTTACTCCAATTCAGAACTTGAACATTTGTAAAAAAAATCCTTGAGAATTTGTAGTGGGAGAAGAACTGAAGAAGTAACCTACGTATGCCTCAATTCGTCAATCATAACCTAATTAGTCATCCAAATTCGCAAATTAGACATCTTAGAAGCATCCTTGATTTTGGGGGAGAATTTAAATGAGGAAGGAATTCACCTAAATCTTCTTTTCCATTTTTTTTTTTTTAAATTGAATTCATTCATAATTATGAAGAATCACGAGCCAATGATTTTTTGCACGAATACAAATTTTATGCAGAATGCGTGACAAAATTGATTAAATTGCAATGTATGTACGAAATCGGACGAACTCAGCGAGTATAGGGACCATGTTTAAATTTCTTAAGCCCCTATTTGCAATTCTTATTACAAGATCGGATGCATTTTGTTTCAGAGCAGAAATTACGGGAAATCCAAAATCAAAACCCTCGCTAAATCCTTTTGGCGTCGAGCTTCCAATCGCAGAAGCAATAAAGATCGCCGATCGTGGAAGCCGAAAATCAGCGATGAGGCTTCTGACCCACAACATGCTTTCTTCAAACATAAAGGGGGTGACGAACGGCTTCCCGCTCCGAATCGAAGCAGAGAAAGTGGCGGAGAAGTCGGTCGAAATCAACCCCGATTTCCTACGGAACATCTTCCCCAAGATCGAGTGGAAGGCGTTCGTGGTGGCGGCTCGGACCATGGGCTACGGCGAGCTCCCGGAGGAGGCGCCGGAGCCGGCGGTGCTGGAGGCTGACCAGGAGCTGCTGAGGAAGTTCCATCACGCGCTGCTGGAACTCCACCTGGAAGAGGGGGCGCTCGTCTGCCCGGAGACCGGCCGGAAGTTTCCAGTGAATAGGGGCATTCCAAATATGCTTCTTCATGAGGATGAGGTTTGAGGTGAAGCTCTTTTAATGTGGATGCTAATTGTTCTGGATGTCCAAAACCCTTTCTGTGCTTCTCTGTTCTATTCAATCCTGCATCCCTATATAATATGATGATGTTTTGGGATAGTTAGTAGCATATGGATGAAGTTGTGAGCTTGGAAATGAATTGTTTTCTAGGGTTTTAGACCCAACTTTGCCTCGATTCAGGATGACGACAAGGAGAAGCCATTTATCTTTTAACTACTTGAAAATGTTATATTTTCCACTGGGATTTCAGGCCTATGTCATTCACCATTTTGGTTAATTATCTGTCATTACAAATACAAACCACCAATTCCAGGTTCCAACAGCCTTTTGGTACTGCTTGTTTGCCAATAATGCTCCAGAACTGCCTGGTAGCTTTTCTGCAACTAGGATCACGAGAAACTTCAGCAAATTCATTGTTCTACATTAGTTGCAGTTGAGTAATTTATCTGTATACGTAATGCGTCGAACTTTTAGAATCCAACAACCCAAAACCTCTGCTATTGACATATCAAAATCCCGCTTACCATCTGGCTCCACATTCCTGCTTATCTCTGTTCATGAAAAACAAATTTCAGCAAGGCCTGGCACTTCTTCTGCACATACTTAGAATTTAGTGCTTCTACAGTTCCTGCATGGGCACATCATCAGGCATATAAACTGTATATTGTAGATTCGGAAAAATCTGTTCCCGCACTTTATTTCACAAGTTATGTGCATTAACTACAGAGATGCTATCTGCCAAATCTGTGCAAACCATCACTCAGATTTTGATTCAGAACTGAATGCTTGCATTATAATATAGGGCAATCAGAAATTGAATCATGAATCAATGATCGATAGAACTAACAGAACTTACTTTCAGCAGAAAATCAACAGAATTAGGACAAGAAAACTAAGCATTCACTCTTAAACTCTTGTTTGCACTCTTGACCCAACTATTTCCGGACCTCGGTTCAGGAAAGATTCCTTCACTTCTGCTAGTAATTTAGGCTGATTTTCTGATGTTATGAAGCTGCCTAGCGCATTACCGGGAGAGACTCATGATTGAAACCCTTAGACCCATGCAGAAAACTATATGATACGTGTAACCACGCATTTCCTTTCTGCTTCGCTTCTGCCGAGCTCCTTTTGCAGATTCCTTATTTCATATGATATATGTAATGATGCGTTTCTGTTATCGCTAACAATTTCACACCTGTTGATCTTTTTAAGCTCAATTAATTCCTGAGTTCACTAGAGAGATTTGTAAAAAAAAAAAAAACTTTTGTTAAATTAGAGTGGCGTTAATCGAAATTTCGACAAAAGAAAAATCATACTAGTACATATTCCTGGAAACACCAGATGACAAATTTTTACCTTGAGTCTGACGAAATATGATGATGCTGTAATCGCTGACAACTGAGCTCATGAAAAAAAATATACAGAGCTATACTTGTTTTTATGTTTGATAAACAAGCCTACAGATTTTCAATTGTAAGATAATGATTATATGTATGTTAAAAAACTACTTCTTTCGTTTTACAAAAGCTAACTTTTTTATCTTTTTTTTTTTTTATAAAAATTTGATTTAAATATATTCATATTAATTTATATTGTAAAAAATTTTAAAAAATTATATCTATAAATCAAAATTTTTAAAGTATCATTTTCATATAAAATGTTTATATTTCTATAAAAAAAATTTTGAAATAAAAAAAATTATAAATTAATTACTGTGAATAATAAAGATGACAAGTTTTGCGAGGTTGATGAAGTAAATAAAAATATTTTATAGTAATTGAGATACTTATCAATAAAATAAAAAATTCTTATACAAAAGAAGATAACCCTCGCAAATGATTTTTCTTGCTGTTACTGGCGGACATGATTGCTCGTAAAAAATATAGCATATTTTTTCTTCCTTTCTCCAAACTTTACAATCATCTTTAGCTGATAAGTTTTGTTTTAAGCATTTCACCTTCAATGTCGCTCCTGTCAATGTTCAGTATTTTCCCTACCTTAAGCTATTGTCTCCCTTGCCCTCGCTTATCAATGTTGTCGCATATTATTCTGATATATTTATGTTGGTCTTTAGTCATCTCACATTGTTACTCAGTATTTTTATGAATTGAAGCTTTGATCTGACCAGTTACGGTAGAGTTAATTTTTTTTTTTATTGACCACCGGCAATGGCACAGAATAAGTTGGATCAACTTTTTATAGTTTTTAAAAAATATTTTTTTAAAATTTTTAAGAGTGCATGTAGTCATATTCTGTCTCATAAATGAAAATTCACAAGTTCATTTATCACAGACAAAAACAACTATAAACATGTATAACAATTTTTTTTTTTTTTTGCCAAGTTTAGGTGGTGGCTGTCACGTCATCATATTATGGCATTGCATGCCCAACACCGTCTTCAGGTCGCCGGACTTTGTGAGCATGATGAAGGTCCTGAACAAAGATCTCGACTTGCTCCCAATTTTCACCTTCCGTTCTGTTACTCGTCGCCATCTCCATATGGCTAGATCTGATGCTGAGTTCCATCAGTGAAAGAATAGAAATAGATGACCAATGGTCTTTGCGGGGTGGAGGTGCTTTCGTGATCACAAAAAGTCCGGTGGTCACGAGCCATTAGAGACTTCGGCGGCGTTAATTAGTGGATTAATCCAAAGGAACATGAAATCAAAGAGAATTCAATCCCAATACAACCCAGAACAAACAGCTCAACCATCGAACAACTCCACCAAATCTCTTTGTTTTTGTTTTGTTTTTCCTGTAAGACGTGCCAAGGGTGGTGTGGAGGCAAGGGACGACAGAGGAGGGGTAGCAACGTGGTTGGTGGTGTTTGGCGGCCATGGATGGGGCTCAGAGTCAAAAGCTTTAGCTTTGTGGGTCATTGTAGTAGAAAGTAGAAGTTTAAGGTTTAAAATTGTTAATGGCAAAAGTTAGAGAACTAAAAGTGTTATTTTAAGATTTATTTTAATGTTAATTAATGTCATATCATCATTTTTCATCTGATTTAACACTAGAATTGACGAAAAAGGCCTAATTAAGATGAGTAATATGAGTTAAGAGACTTTAATAAAATAACTTTAAGATAGAATACCATTTTAGGACATGAAAATAAATAAATTGACTTGATATAGAATTTACCCTTAAATTAATATCGTAACCCAGTATTTTTATTGATGGGCATAATAGCCTACTTTATTAAGGTTCCCCAACCTATTTTGTTGGAGCGAGTTTTTTTGTTGATCAACCAGTGAAGTATTGAAGCAGAGTGGATAAGCTTTTAATATAGCTAAGTCACACCTTAAAGTGGAGGTCTAATTTGCTCCACTCCTAAATTTCACAAGTTTTAGGGCTAGCAAAGCTATTAATTTCAATGTTTTAAGACTTGTTTGACAAATAGAGTAATTTTAATGTAGAGGAAGAAGAAAAGAAAAACAGACACTTATTCGTTCAACATGCTCATTCTTTCCTACACTGATGTTTGTCTAAACTTCAACGGACGCTAGAGAGTGGATGAAGGGCTCTCTTCCTTCATATACATGATTGATAATGTCCACATATTGCTTCATCGTTTCAACTATATTGAGACAAATTAGACCATCCTCGTTACAAAGTCAATATTTTAAGCAAGTACCCAACTACTTCATTCATATGATCTGTTTCTAATCTGGTGCTACAGTTATTTCATGCTACTTCGTAGATGTTCAATTTTTATGACGTGTAAGTATTTGAGAATTGGGATCGAGTCTCGAACGATTTAAATGTATGCCTTCCACAAAGTTATGTCCCTTAAAATTAGAGAGAAAAAGAGAAAGATGTCTGTTACTGCCATACAGCCCCCACGGTTCTAGTTATTAGTCAAATAAAAAGCATTTTTTTTTCCGTTTAAGACAAAGTAAAAATAGCCTAGTCAACTTATATTAAATGGAAAATAGCTTCCCAGACTATTTTTTAGCCTTTTTCTGAAAAAAAAAATACAAACAATCCATATGCCTCGTGACTTTTATCAGTGAAACTGTTAGAGCCGTTGTATTATTAAAAAGTTAGTCCATAGTTTTAGGCTCCGATGATTTTTAAGTAAACTTCTAGATGGCATTTCCTTTCGCTAATTTATTCGCAAATTCAAATCCTGTGGCCCTTGGTCCTTTTCTTTGGGATACCCGTGCTTCTCCAGAATTCTTCCCCTTTTTTACGTGAACCAGTTTATATTAAGGACGTGTCTGAAACGGCGTCGCTAAGTAGCCCGCTAAGTAGCCCACAGACTAGAGGCCCAGCCCTGCATATTCAACTTACATACGCCTGGGTTACCCTACCACAACATCAACTGCTTGGTGAACAAGGAAACTAAATCCGCTCACAGAAAAGGCTGCAACTGTATAACATCACCATGGTATTGGGCACTGATTGGCTTTCTGCTCCTCTGTTTCAGGACTCGGGTATCACATATCGCTTCGGTGAGAACAAGATGGTTAGTAAGAATCTTAATGTATGTTTAAATCTGTGGACCGTTGAGGTATGCTGTTGATAAGACAATGCCAAGTATCCCTGTACCAAGTGCTCAGATCTGCAACATGCGGGTGTTAGGGTATGATAGGTTACCTGAGTTTTCACCTCCAATAACTCAGCAATCATGGATTATCCAGGCTTCTGAGCATTGGTGAAAACCGAAAACATTAGACATTACCGCCTGTCCATTGTCCCTGAAAACTTCTGCAGTGCTGTGATGCCTGAAAGTGCAGCTTGGTACAGAAGACTGCCTTGTCTCAGATTCGACATACTGCACGGTAGAATAGTTAGCTGGAGCCGGTAAGATCTCAAATGAATTGCTGTCACCGCTTATCTACAATGTGTACTGTACAAATCTCCAGGCAATTGCTGCAGTCAGATTCAAAGTGGGCTGAAACAGGGTGCTTAGGAAGTTCATGGTACAAGAGCATTCTTGGTATATCTTCGAATGGTGGGCATCTGTTGCACATCTGGAGGAAATTCTGGCTTTAGACGTTTCGTTGGTGGCATGCTTTGTAATGACCTAAGTCCACAGAACAAACACAACAGATACAAATGAGTATGTCTTAACATATCCACAGTTGCAGTGTTGCATAGCAAAAAGCTTTTCTTTTAGTTTTGATGTCTGTCGTTCAGACCAAACCCTTGTTTAGAAAATTCTCATTTAAGTCACACAAACAAAAGTGCAATGTTTCAGCAGTTTCTAATGAAAACAGGAAAGTGGGAAATCCAAAATAACATATGGAGCACGTAAGCACACACCTTGGGGAACCCTGGCTTTGTGCAGTAAATTGACCAAGTGTCATTTGCAGTGTCATGAGTGCCTTTTCGGCAGCCTGCAACAGAAGATGCCCCCAATCCAGAAAGTGAGCATCATAAAGAGAAATAAATTGAACGGCAGATCAAGCAACAGAAGATTGTCGTGGAAAAGAAAAACTGATAAGTAGCTGAACTGCAGTACAGCCACAAATTCTACACAAAAGCATAATGAAAATGTATACCTGCATCTTAGCGTCATTCCATGTTAATCCAGTTCCTTTTCCTAAAACCTGTCCATCTATTTCAACCTAAAACATAAAACGAAAACAAAAAATATCAGCATAATCAAATATGAAACTTCAGTAGTTAAAAATTATACTTTTTTATTCCCTCCAATTTTAGTAGACTGGAATACAATTTCTGAATGTAGAAACCTGAGCATAAACTTCATCTTTCTGCTCTTGATTAGAAAGAGGAGGTTGTTCTCGAAAAACAACTCCTAGGCCATCTAAATTGCACTGAAATTTAAAGAACACATTAAATCAGAAATTATAGTCATCAAATCATCACAACTTCCATGTAACTTGGAAAATATTGAAGTTCTCAAGATCTCACAAGCTCTTCAAGAGCAGATACTGGACCCATAGGTTTCTTAATTCCTTCTAATCTTGCATCAGTAAGAGTTGTTGACTCTTGTATATTTTGAAATGGTACAGAATCCCCTTTCAGATGTTGCTGGCTTCCGAGGAAGCCATGGCCTTTTGCAATAGATCCAGAGTCAGGTTTGATACACGACAAATATAAATCTGCAGAAAACAAAATTGATATATGTTCAAAAATTTGTCCAGCATACAATCAACTTCTAGAAAGTCGATAATAACAGCTCAAACAAAGTCCTATATCATACACAGCCCTCAGCAGCAAAATATCTTACTAGCTAAGTTTTTTATAGAACCCTCGGCAGCGTGGTGTTGTGCTTCTCTTCTTGTTCTGCCGATTCCCTCACCAATTTTCTCTCCTGCGAACCACACCTGTATACATACCAGATTGACTGTGTGAGTACCCAAATTTGGAGGAATCAACTATGGAAGGATCCAAGTAATAACAGCTCAAACAAAGTCTTATATTAAATCACAGATTCCTGGGCTTAACAATCAGGAAGTGAGCTGAAAATTCCCCAGGCATTTAAACAGATTTTTAGATTTGATATCAGGAAGGAGTCCAGGTACTACAATTATACTTCAATACTAAACACCAGCTCATAACCACATTGATTTGAGTTTCTGTAGTGGTACTTCAGATTTATTTAAAGAGTCATGGTAGTACTGACTTTTCATTGCTTTCATCCTTAATTGCACTTGGTAACAAGGAACACTAGCAGTCACGTTAACTACTCCTATAGTGTGACTGATAATGATTTTCCCAATGAAAACTATATGTGACCTGAGGATTGCAAATATAATTCCACCAGCCAACCAACACAAGGGTCATGTCCAATAGAACGAAAAATAGAAAAAATAAAACAAAATAAAGAAACATAAAAATGTAAAGCAGACAGCTAGACATTAAGCTATTGAGATACTTACATGTTAAACCTAACACCACAAAACAAGGCAATAATCTGACCATCGAAAGAAAAGCAATGGAATGACAGCTTACGAACCTCAATGGAGAACTGCAACTCTGAGCTAGCAACCAAGCCTGGCCTAAATTCCACCTACAATTATATAACGACATGTTGAAACAAATGACTGTAGTCTAGCGCATGAACTGTCATAAAATTGTGAAATTGGGGTAGTATATTACCTTGGCTCCACATTTAGCAGCAACATCAAGTAAGACTCCAGTTGGAGTTTCTCTATTCAGAACCATCCTTCCTGACTGAAGGTCAAGATTTTCATTTAAAGAAGGTGATCGACTCAGTGGCATTCCTGGACCTAGCATGGACTCTAGGTTATGTCAAGACATAATCTAACATGAAAAATTAAAATGGAATGGGAACCATGGACGCTCAAAAAAAATAAAAGAAAAAAAAAAGAAATCAGAAACCAAAACAAAGCACATTATTGCCAAGGATGTTTCAGCCAGCAATATTTCCTATATTTAATTTCATGTCTTGTCATCATTAATATGAAAAGATGGCAAAAGATCAGGGTAGGGTGAAAAGAATGACAGCCATCGAATTATAGAGGGAATTTTACGCTGTCTATATCAAATGCTAACAGATCTAAAACTGCTATAGAACCATTCCAGAAGAGACCAATTAAACTGACTCCCTCACCTGGAAAGGAATAACGGCTAGATACTGAATTATTGAACTTCAAGTGATCATCCTTATAAAGTCCCTAGAACCAAATAATAAAATATCAATATACTTCAGCAAAGCCCAGAGATGTGACAAAGCTGAGACTCAGACCACAGGAAAGAATCAATACCTCCTTTGGCAGCCTATGATTCTCATGAAGTAGATGATCAGATGGAATAGAGATCTGAACTTTAGGGAAGAAGGATGGATGGAGCCTATGCTTCTCTACATTCATTGGTTCAGAGTCTAAAGGAGATTCCTTGGTTACTACCCGGTTTGGGTACAGTGGGATCATCTCTTCCTCCACGGGAAACCAATTACCACGTGGTTGCAATCTTGGAACTTGAATCTTTATTTGAGGTCTTACAGGAAATGGAGGTTCAGTTGATGCGTGATCTCTAGTATCTTGTCCATGTTGCAATATGAGAAGTCGCCTCCTTGTATCAGGATCTAATTCTGATTCTGGAACTTCACCTTCTTCTCTAGCAGGGGAATTTGGCAAGCTTTGCTCTGGAGGCAAAAACTGACCAATCGGCCTCACTAAAGGACCTGATGGAGGGAAGTGATTACTGGGAAATGATGCAATCGTTGGCTGAGATGCTGGCAGTGGAATTGAACTAGGAGAGGACAGTCTCATATATGGAAGAGAAGGAGCATGCCTTGGGTCTAGATTAGCAGCTGTTGCAGAGACAGCTGAAGCAGAGGAATATGCCTCCTGAAAGGGGGAAAATGAAGAGTAATTGAGCTAGTTTTCAAATGCAGTAACTTGATATACTAATCAGTGTTCATCCAAAAAAAATAAAGTTTTGGCCAGTGACTGGAATGAAACACAAGAAAGTCACAGAAACCAATTAAAAACAAAGGACCTCTTTGAGAAACAATATGACTTCAGTAGTACAGCAAGGGATGATTAAAAAAGAAAGAAGAAGAGCCAAGATTTGTCTATTACGTTTACTCTTTGTTCAACTTCAGGTTCAAGCATGACATCAAAAGGAAGTGGATCTCTGTTTCCGTTCAATGTGGAAGCATCATCCTGAAAAGAAAAGAAATACTAATAAATAATAATGATAATAATAAATGATATCCTACTACTTAAAATGACAATTCAATTCATGGTATAGTCTGTTGACAAGCATCAGTAGCAAACTAGGCTAAAATGAGAGAGAGAGAATATCAGCACAACTGACCTCAGAAACTAAATAGTTGCCCACATCAGGAGAAGGAATATCTTTGATGGAATCTTCATATGAAATAGATCTTAACCTCGGCAAAATCCATTCATCAAATTCTCTGCATGATGTACAACATGCAAATAAGTTTCAGAAAGTTGCCATATCATAAGTTGGAACAGTGCAGATTTGCTCATACATTTGTTGCCCTCATATCTTTACCTGAAAAAGCTGCCTCTGACATCACATGCAACATTTCTCGCAAGGCATAGTACTGGAATAGGATTATTTGCCTGCAAGACAACACGCAATAAATTATTTCACTGAGCAGATATTGAGAACTGAAGAGCTCTCAGGCTTATGCAGTTGCTATGCTATGAAAGCTTTTGAACTAGTTCCAGACTGAGCATACTTCAGCTTGAGGAGCAAAATATGGGGCAAATGCAGGAACGACATGCACTCGAGGCTGATCTTTATCATCCCAAACCTTCAACCGATCATCAACAACCAATGCCATCTTTGGGTGACATATTCCATCTTGAAAGACATTGAATAGCGATTTCCTTAAACCTGAAAAAAATAATTGTCCAAAAAAATCAGCAAAAAATAATCTGCATAGTTTACAAACCCAATTGCAAAAATGAAGATCCACTGGGAGTCAGCTTCTCTCTTAACCAACGTACCAGACTTTACACAAACAATACGTTCCAGTAACTCTTTTGAATTTATCAGGTTTGACTCTGGATCTAGAAGCCTCCACATCTCCAAAGCATAATCTCTTTCAGCCATGGTGCAGACATAAACCTCAAAACGTTTTCTTCCTCTAGCAGTTAGGTAACTTCGAAGTTCCTCCCATGCAGGTCTTAGTCTCACAAGAACACTGGTGTCACGAATCTAAAAGGTGAATAAACAAGAGAAAACAATCAAGGATCTTCATCAACATATAAATTTATAATTCATTACATATATCAAATAATCATTACTTGGGGATGAATTAATCAACAGGGAACATACCTGTGGATTGATGCGTGTCAAAATAATGTTTTTATCTTGCAACCTTATGAGCGGCCGAACCAAGGGTTGGGGACTGCCAGACAAGGATGGGACAGTCTCAGGCTGAGCCTTGATCACCCTTCCATTCTCAATGATCTGGTCATTTTCTGAATACTGCCTCAGTATAATTTTATCATCTTGATAAAGCTTCATCTCTGCCAGCATTCCAGAAATGCGTTGCTGGTCCAACTCGGTGCTTATTTTTCTCTGCAAAGCTTCTATCCTGTCCTCAAATGAACGCATTGTATTTGCAACTAAGAGAGTTTCATCAAGATCAAATACAATTCCAAGACATCTAAGATTCAGCATTGCAACAGAAGAATCATATAATCCTTTAGCAACACAGTATCCCCAAAAGCAGGGCCTGTTGCCATGCCTAGAATACATGGGAACCAAATGGAGCTCCTCTGATCCCAGTGGCATCACCGCAGTCTGGAAACACCAAACAATATCACCAGTTAATGCTCATAAATACCAATATAGGCATGATAATGAGTAAAGCAAATACAATAACAGAATTAGAACAAAATAACATCTTCTAATAATATGAAATAGTGTGAAATGTCAATTTGGTACCTATAATAGATACAAATACAAGTCTGTCTTCAGATCACAGACCAAAGCACAATTCAAAATGCATTGCATTAATCGTCTTAAAAACACAGGATCTAATCAATTTGTTAATAACCCTAAAAAAGCAGACTAGTGGAAAAGCCTAAATGATAAGATTCACAATGTTCATGAGATAAAATCAACATCAAAAGCACAACTATCATTTGGGACCTGGGATAACAGGAGCAGATCTAATTCAACCAAACAAAATTCTTCTAATGCAGTAGAGATTTCCTATCATAGAGTTCCTCGATAAGTTCAAGTATGAGGTGAAAAGAAACAAGCAAGCTCCCGCTTTCTGGGTACGCTCGCAGTTCAGAATCACTGGAGTATAAACAGGAGATGTTGTGATGAAATTTTCCATAAACAATAACTTTCTAATTCTGGGCGGAGTTGCAGCTAAAACCAATTCTCACCAATTAGGCGCTGAAATGTGTCAGCTGAGATTCATAGAAATTTATTCAGTTCCATAAACCAGTTCCAACTCACTGAATTCAAGAAATCGGTTCTCCTAAATCCCCAGAATTTCAAAATGTGTCCCACTAAAGTTTTTACCCAAGTCTCCCGGTAAAATTTTGGACATTCTCATTCGTTGCGGCGGTGATTTTCCGGCCAAGTGATGTTAAAAGTTTAATTTTTAAATAAGTTTTTCCCCGGCGTTCTAGCCTGTGCGACACTGAGGGAGCAATACCTTGTTTTCTCTGACACAGCAAGTATGCAAAAGATGGAGAGGCGAGTCCAACTGCTTGGACTCCAATTTGAAGCAAACCCCAGAGGAAGCAATGGTATGAAGAATCGCCAGCGACGAGCACCTCTCGCTCGGCGGCGAGAAGTGGTCAATTCTGATCTCCTTCAATTGGCCCATCATCAATGGCTTCCCATTCTCTCGCTCTCCTGCTCTCTGCAGCTGCTTTTGCTGTGGGTATATCTCTGCCTCTCCCAAAACCTCCTCCCGTTGGTACACCACCGTTGTGTACATGTTCACCGGAACCATCTCTCTTAGACCTCTAGTTTCTTCAGATTCTCGTGAAAAAGTTTCTTACTCGATTCCGTCAATTCCTTTCAGGTCGTTTAAAATTGACAAGATTTTCACAATTTCGACTCCAACTATGGGAGGAAAAAGAAAGTGTCACGAACATCGAAATTAAAGAGGTTGTTCACTTAGCAGAAATTTTGCTTGGATGTGATTTTGGCGGACGATCCAAAACCCCCCCAAGACAACAGCACTGCTTTCGCGCAACGGAATTCCGGAATCCAGGAAATTAGAACCAATGACGAATTAGGGTTTGAGTTCTAGCCTCCCGCCCCTGCTCCTGCTGCAAGACATCGATTATGGGGTCGCAGAATTGACCCGGCTCTTATAGAGAAACACCGGGGACGTGATTAGTTATTTTACCTTTTTTCTAGGCTTTGGACTTTGGACTTGTTAGCGCACCTCACGCGCTCTGAAAATTACAGCAACTTCGAGTGAGATTTCGCGCATTTGCCGACACGAATTAATATATGGGGAAAGTTACAGTTACCCATTACGTTTGCCTAACCTATACAGTTTGATCTTTATATTTGAAAACCTATATTATATCCCATAGTTTTTTTTTAGGCCAAAATGTACATATGGTCCTCCAACTTGGCAAACTCGAGCGAGTTAGTCCTTTATGTTTGACTCAGTGCGAGTTAGTCCTCTAACTTTGTATATTAAGCATGCCAGTCCCTAAAGTTCGCTAAACTAAACGATTTAGTCCATTTCTGATGGAAAGCATCCAGGTCGGAAACGTTGTGACTTAACAATCTGTTCAAAAGCCTCCATGCTGCCTGCTCAACAACTAGCCCTACAAGCGATGGTGGCTTATTAAGCATGAGTAGATGACCTCTATTTGTGGTCCTGGTCACCTCTGAGCCCTCCGGAATCACTTCCAACAATGCCAATCCCATCATTTATTGCACATCAAGCACAAACAATCTATTAAATCTGGGTCAGGAAACGGGTTGCAATCGGGTTTTGGCTCGATTATCTCCATCGGCGGCGCAACGATGGTGGAGGCAAGGTGACTTTGCTGGGACAGCGGCATAGAGACCATCGGAAGAGGCGTATGGTGGCCGAGGATGTGAAGAGACGCGGATTGAGGTGGGTGATTGGCTGAATCGTCAACGCTGGCACTCAGGCTCCCTTTTGGTTTACGTTGCTGACGGTGGCAACACGATCGATGGCTGGAAGCTTGGAGGCTGAGGCAAGGATGAAGTCTGGAGACCCTTCGTCCCACGATTTTAAGCCCAGAAAACCAGCCAAATCAATGTTTTCTTGCCGAAACCCATCGGTAGCTTCGATCCGGGCTTCAAAATGCAAAGCAGCTTCGATTCATCGAGGAGCCAAACTTAACAAGGAACCAGATTTGACAAGGAATAGGATATGATGGAGATCGGCCAAATTCGATGGAGATGCGGAGGATGCAACGGAGTTGGCCGGCACGTGGTGGCAACTGGCGAGGGGAAGAGAGACGATGTCGGGAGGGGGAGAAGAAAGTAAACGGAGATGGTCCATGCCACATCAGCAAAAAATTTAACACCGTTTAGCCTGCCATCCATTTTGGACTAACTTGCTAACTTTTTCAAAGTTGAAGGACTAACTCGTATTGAGTCAAAGATAAAGGATTAACTCGTTAGAGTTGGTAAAGTTAAGGGACCATATGCACATTTCGGCCTTTTTTTTTATTGTATGATAATAATTTTTTAATAATGTTAATCTCTCTGATATTTTTTTTATAGTTAATAGATATTTTAAATTATTAATTTTTTTTCTGTAAATACATTTTCCTTTCTATAAATGCATATTAGTTTTTTTAAAAGTCCGTTAGCCATGAAAAAAATATAAAAAATCTTGAAATTACTGGAACTTGGTTATTAAATAGTTTAATTTAGGGTTTTAAAAGTTGTTATCAGACACTATAAATGAAGCAGGGGTAAAATGTAGGTTTTTAAAAATAGAGACAAAACTGTATATTAGATCAAATCATAGGAGATGGGGGTTGTAATTTACCCTTAATATGTAGTATCATATGCTCCGTCACAAACTATGCCAACATATAACAGTCTTAATCTTTTTTTAAAAAAAAATATTTTCATATTTAATAAATTACATTATGATATTATTATTCAAGTAATTATTTTCATATTTTTTTCATATTTTTTTTTTAAATTTTCAGATATAAGTGTAAAAAGCTAATGACAAAAGTGAAAACAACACAATTTTTTTTTATTTTTTGTCTCTACACCAAACCAAATGGTTTAATAAATATAACCATAAAAAGTATTACATTTCTGATAACTTGGTGTTTTTTTTCTCCAAAACAAGCAATAATAGAATAGGTCAGAATGGGAATATTATAGCAATATTAGTTTATATTGATTTATTAACCCGTTCTTGGGGCACATCTTTCATAAACATATATATATATATATATATATATATATATATATATATATATATATATATATATATATATAATATTTCTTTCTTCTAAAAAGAGTGATAACAACACTTTGAATACTTTCACATCTTATGTATATTAAGTGTCCAGTGACAATCAAAATCTTGGATTAATGGATACCCAAAAAGAAAATCTTTTAATGGTAGAGACAGCCTTTCCCCAAATTTATGTAAAAAAGGACAATTTATAGTTACCCCAGTTAATAATATTACAGTTATATTCTCAACAATAGAATAGGTCAGAACTTTGGTAATACCAAAATCATCAAACTTCATTGGTGAAACGAAACACAATTAACATGAGCTGGAACATGCTTCACCTCTTAGATGACGAACATATATATGTGGATCTATAAAGTCTTCATGTCCTGATGCAAGAGAAATCGGCCATGTACATATTCAAGTTTCGTGGCAAGCAAGAGTTAATAGTTCCTTTTGTTGTTGCCGCTTGTAGATTGTCTTGCAGTATTGCCAGCCAATTAGTGCTATTCCCAATGAAATTATACATATTTTAAGGAATTTTTTTTAGCCGGTCAGCGGCCGGCATCATGTATGGTCCTTGTAAAGGTTGGATTTTGTTTTCAAGCAAAGCAGTTACAGATTTCTGTGGCTACACAAGGTTCCTTCATACAGCTGTTTAGAACCAATGCGAGGATTTTGTCAAGAAGTGTTGGCCCTGGAAATTCCCCATGGCTAATTGTGATTAGAAAGTAATTTAAAAAAAATATGGTGGAAACGAGCCGAGCCGAGTCCGAATACTCTTAGGCTTGAAGCTCGGCTTGTTAAGAACTGGCTCGGCTCAAGCTCTAGGGGTGATCAGTATTCGGTTTAAACCGAAAAAAATTTAAAATTCTGTTTCAGTTTTAGAATTCGGTTAATTCGATAACCGAAATTTTTTATACCAAATTTTTTTTATTTGTTTCATGAACAATAATGCTACCAAGTAACCCAAATTAGCTTGGATTCTTATTTTCTTTCTTTTCATGGACAATGAATCTTCTATATTGAATGGAATTTGAAAAGAAAAATGATATTTTTATCTTATTTCATCTCTTATAGAATTTAATTCCCATTTTTTCGGTTTGAATTCGGTTTTATTGACTAATTCGGTTATTTCGGTTTCTTAGCATCTAAAACTGGAAACCAAATAAACCGACTAATTCGGTTCGGTTTAAACCGAATAATCACCCCCATCAAGCTCGACGAGCTCGGAAAATGAGGCTCAAAGCTCGACTCGAAAAAGTTCAAGTTCAGCTCGGTAACTCAATAGGCTTGAAGCTCGAATCAAGCTCGTTTTAAGAAACACATAGATCTTGATTTATCATTCATATATAAAAAATTTTCATTTATATGCTAAAATGTTGAAAATAAAAAATCATAAATTAATTGCTCAAAAGTGAATAGTGCAAAGAATTTGGGATAGAGGAAGTATTATATTAATTTTCTTACCAGACTCGTTAGGCTCGATAAGAATTCGAGCCGAACACTACCTGGCTCGAAGCTCGGCTCGTTAAGGATTCAAACTTATCTTACGGTTCGAAACTCGGCTCGAAGCTCATTAGGCTCGGCTCGATAATAAAAAACCGAGCTCGAGCCCGAACTGTTTGATAAACGGCTCGGCTCGTTTTCACCCTTTGGTGGGAGGATTATACTAGATGGCAACCGGACTTAAATTCCAATAATATGCCCATCACGGCATCACCCATCAAATTAACCTCTTTTCATATGCTTATTCACCTACAAACCTTTAAAATTATGCCCATCAGGCCACTAAACGCCTTAACTAAAATTTTGTATAATTGTGGACCAAATGTGTAAATTTTCTATGATCTTAAAACTCAGATAGCTAGGAAACAGTATAAAATTGACGCAAAATTTGAGTAGTTAGTAAGATTGGAAAACAATCAGTTGTACTGCTTTGTTTGTGACTTGTCAATTTTAAGAAAATTGCGCCTGTCATCCTTAATTTCATAAGTATTTCAATTAAGGCACTCAATGGCTATTGAGCACAATTTGAAAGTTTGATGTCCGGATGGGCTTGAAAAATAGTTCAGTGGGCTAAGGGACATTAATTAACCATATAAATGAGACCTAGTGACCTACAAAAAAAAATAGACATTATTATTATTATTATTATTCATTTTAAAACTTATTATAATTCCTAAAAAGGTCATGGATGGATTATCATATTTTGTATCAATTAATAGTTCTTGAATATTATTCAGTTAAGAGTTTGAAATGAGTAATTTTTTCTACCAAAATAAGGATTTTACATTTAGTATGTAAAACTTTAGTGGGAAACTTGAGGCTTTTGACCAAATTATATTAAGGCCCACAAAAGCTAGAATGCTCTTACGCTCACAAAATTTTTATTTATTTGGATATGTAAAGAAATTATGGACATGGTCCGCAATTCCTTGTTAGCCCATATTGCTCGTCAAAAAATGCATATGGTTAAAAGGATAAACCCAAGACCAATCACAGAATTTTAATAATTCAACTGGTGAACTAATTGATACTTGTAGTAATGTCCGGAGTAAATAAAATGAGTGTGCGGTAAAGCATTCTCTCATTCAAGTATTTAATTTTATGGCTTTTTGAAACGTAACACTAACTAGAAATATAGCTACTGATTTTATAAAAAGGGACAAAAAAAAGAATATAGCTACTGATAATAATGATCCACATAAAGAGGAATGATCGTGAGTTTCCTTTCCACACAATTGGTGAGAGTGTGAGCCAATGGCTTCAGATAAAGACCAAAGATGTGAAGCGGAAAGAGGTGGACGTATGGAAGTTTAGAGACCATTTAACGTCCTTATTCGGTTGATTCAGATATTATTGAGTGCGACGTAAAAACGATTTTTAAAATTTATTCACGTTCGCTAAATTCGATTATTTTATAGCTTGAAGTAAATAATAATAATAATAATAATAATGTCTTATTCACTTTATTTAACATTGATGCTAAGATCAAATGAATGTAAAATTAAAATTATACACTTTTTTTTCAATGGGTTTTTTAAGTTTCATAAATATTAAATTTGGTTTACTATTACCGTTAGGTATACTACACGTCATAAACTATTAATATACTGCATGATATACTTTATCACATGTTGTAACTGTTTTCATTAAAAAAAAACTAAAATATTATTTTTAAGATGAATTTGCACACATTAAAAATTAGCAACAAACAGTACCCTACTGTAAGCACTGTATATTACCATCCACCATGCGATATTCCAACATACCACGAGAACGTTATACCTCATACCATATACCCAAAGTAAAGTAAGTGGTATACTTCTATATTTCAGAATAGACCTAAACGACATGAATCAGGGTGAATCTCGAATCCACAGCTGCCAATATAACAAGCAAAATCATGTGTTGTGAGAAACATTGATACATCACCACTAAAGTGGGTAGAGATCTGGTGCCCCGTTCTCATCCCCAACCCGCCAGATTTCACCAAGTGTTATTTTAATTTGAAAAATAAAATGAAAGAAAAAATGGTACGATCTAAAAGGTGTCGGTACAAAGTGAGGTAACTCAAACCTACTGAAGTTAGGGGTCATTGTCCAATTCACTTGCCAGACCGCAGACTGTAGCATCAAACTGGTATTCCAATTCGTGGCAGAACAGACCTTTAGGCGACACGGCTCTTGATCTCGTTAATCCTACAAGGTTAGCACGTGCTGTACCTGAAATGAGCATCACCCCTCAGCTGAGTGCCCCAAATCAGAGTCTCATAGCCACTTCAGTTACAACAGTTGAGCCAAGTAACACAGAGCTCCCACCCCTGGTTACAACTGCTAATGGCCATTAGGTGAGTCTCCATACCAATCTGCGGCCGCATGCCCAATGGCCAGAGGGCAGCAAGACATTACAATGTTGCCATAAGACGGTAATGGTATTCAAGGGCTGCAATATGATGTCTTCCAACCATTGGTGGAGGCAACTGAAAAATTTATCAGATTTCCAGCTCCAAAGGCCACAGAAAAATGATAATAATATCTGTCCAGGAAACGTGAAATCTTGGCATCTGAAAGACCTGACAGAGAAATCATCATCCTAAGCATTCCCATAAATTCCAAGTGATGATAATACCCGAATGCTTCAGTGACATATTGTTCCAAAAACTCAAGGCCACTGCCAGCTGGAGCAGACAAGACCGTAACACTGTCACGTTGCTTTATCTACAGTATGTGCTGTACAAATGCCCCACCAGTTGCTATACTAGAATGCAGAGAAGAGGGTTTCTGAGCATTTCAAGGAACAGCCGGAGGATTCTTAGCATATCTTCCAGAAGAAGGAATGTGTTGCATGACTCTTGAAAACTCTGGCCTTGGACGTTTAGTCGACAAGCCTTGCAATGATCTAGTTCACAGAATCAAACATGCTAAATAACTTAGTAGACTGGATTAGATCAACATTCAATTTGCAAATCATGGAAGCATGCATTATGTCAGTTTGTATATTCATATCAGAAGTATATGAGCATTTAGCTTAGGGGCCAAAAGTTAAGAACAGCATCCAGAAAATATTGTCGAGAATGTAAGAACTGGGAATATGTTGGAAATGTGACATTGGAAACAAATCAGCAGAAGGTGGAAACCACACACCTTGGGGATCCTTGGCGTTTTGGAGTAAATTGCCCAAGCATTGTTCTTAGAGTAACAAGAGCCTTTTCAGCAGCCTGCAAAATATGCAGAACTCATCACATCATGACACAGTGAATTGAATTACAAACAGGATGTATTGAAAGAAAATTTAAAAAAAAAAACAAATAAAAAGGATAAAGACAGCACCAGGCAAATATGAGCAAGAAAAAACAAAACCATCAACTTTACAATAGCAGAAACAGGAGTGATGAACCAGATATAGCTGAATAGGCTCGACTTTGTTTTGGTGTGGCTTGGCTATAAGATGAAATTAGAGATGGCTCAAACTCAGTCATCATTATCATACTACATGAACATTTTGGCCTTTTGACTACCTTGTCCTTGATTAAGGGGCATTCCAAAGGATATTGAGGCCTACACGAACATGATAGAGCCCAAATCTACTCCATTCGTTAATGCTGTTAGAATGAATCAAGCTCAACCTTATTCAATTCCTTCTGCTTAACATGTGTCCATCTATATCATGCACATGAACTTGATATAACGCTCATAGTTTGCATTAACTAGCACAAAAGGAACATGGTGATGCTCCACTCAACTCCCCTAGTTTAGGCCCCCAAGTGCTTAACCTTATCTGAGGTCTGTAAAGTTAAAACAAATCAAGGATCATTTGTAGAACACTGTCTGAAATTTGCAGGTGAACTTGCTACGTCTAAACAGATTTTGAAAGCTATTCCGAACTTGTTTAGTTTGAACTTCCAATGTCAAGTTAAAAAAACTAAATAAAAATAAAATGAAATATTGAAATGAGTACTTCTCTTCAATGGTTTCCTTGCAACACTAACATCAAAGTGAAAATTCAAAACACACTTCATGCCTAAATTTTACCTGCATCTTAGCCTCATCCCATGTCAATCCAGCTCCTTTTCCTAACACTTGCCCATCTATTTCAACCTAAAAACATAAGCCAAGACAAATAAATCATCATCAGAAACAAAGATGAAACCTCAACAGATGCTGCAAATATTACAAAAAATTATAAACTGAGTCATCCAATATTAATTAAACACTTTGTAGTTATCGAACTGACTTTTTACACATCCAATTGTTAGAGAACAGAATTCGTAAAGAGTACTCTTCCACAAAAACAAAATGACGGCAGTACACCAATCACCCTACAAACGAAAGACACCCTTCAACCTGAGCCAGGAAATGCACCCTCCAATTTAGTTATAAAGACTAAGAAACTACTTCTTTTACATAGAAACCTGTGCAAATACTTCATCCTTTTGTCCTTGATTGGGAGGAGGTTGTGCTTGAAAGGCTACTTCTAGGCCTTCTGTTTTACACTGAAATTCAGCAGAAAATAATATTACACATGCAAACATAGATTCATCACGGATCAAAACAATTTTCACATTTCCAGGGAAAAGGTTGAATTCCAAGATCTTACAAGTTCTTTAAGTGCATAGACAGAACCCATTGATTTCTTAGAACCTTCTAGCCTTGGATCTACAAGCCTTGGTGGTTCTGATGCAGTTGAAAATGACATAGAATCCTCTTTAGCAAATCGCTGGCTTCCAAGAAAACCATTTTCACTTAGATTACAAAACCTACTTGCATCCTCATGCGCCAACTCGGAATCAGGTTTAATACGAGACAAATAGATATCTGCCAAAACAATATCCAAGGTGCCAATTGAATTGAGAAAGCACAGGGGCCAAAAAACAAATAGTAGAAGGTAAGGAAATCCTCCAAATAATGTAACAGGTCCGACAACCAAAAACAAACATGCCTACATACATGATTTCTATTAAAATACCATCGACACAGATATTTGGTTTTTGATAAGACCACAAACAAAAACATCTAATGATACATATTTGATTATGGCCCAGCAGCCACAGCCCAATGAAAAAGACTAAGTTCTAGTTCAGATTTCCACTCTACACAATTGAGCTTATAGATCATGTAAATAGCTGGCACAGACAACAAAATCCGCTCAATATGCACTGGACAAAGATTTGAATCCTGTATATGTGATCCAATAGCATACCACAAATCCAAGTGGGAAACATATATACAGATACTATCTTCCCCTGAATATAAGTTTAAAAAGCAGCCACTTGAGAGTCTGAGGACCAAGTTATTCCAGGAACTCTAGATTTTCTATGTATTGAATTTTCATACGTAACTGGAAGAGGGAGAAAAATAATAGAGGACCTATAGCATTACGAAAATATATAAGAATAATCAACTTTAATTCCTCACGCACATGCCTTGGAACTTTTAGCAACTTCCAAGTGGTAACAATAATTTTGCCATGGTACATGCTTGTGACATAGATATAGCAAAAAAAACAGCCAAGAGTACTAGAATATCTTACTAGCTAAGTGTTTTATGGAACCGTCAGCAGCCTGGCACTGTGCTTCTCTTCTTGTTCTACCAATTCCTTCCCCAACTTTCTCTCCTGAAAACCATGTCTGCAAAAGAATCATAGTAAGATGAATTCTCGATTACTGGTACTGGATGCAAAATGCAGAAATCATCTAAACAGCTTCTAAGACTTGTATTCCTACCACATCGCATTAGCTAAGATGGAGAGAGCAGAACTTCCTCCAATCCATAACTGACGGTATATTTTCCATATTAATGACGAGTTCATGGTTACTTCAAGACTTATCTGTTCACTTAATTTTATCGTCTATAATTGAGATTTGCACTTTGCAATAGGCTTCACAATAAAATACATGAGATATCTCAGTCACTTAACTTCTTCAGTAGTAGCTCAAAAGAAACTTACCACTTTCATAGAATTATAGAATCAGAAGTTGATAAATTTTGCTAGCTAGTTCTTATTGAGGTAGTAAAACTATAACTAGACCACTATATCATATCAATGCCTCAACTGCAACTTCTCTGTACAGTTGTAAAATGATTAGAACTTAAAACAGCATTGCAAGTTGGAGCTACTTCACAACCACAGAAACAACTACATTATGCTCAAACAGGAAAAAAAAACACTAGAAAATACTAAACTACTTTAAACAGATTATATCAAAGAGAGTGAAACCTCAATAGAGAACTGCAGTTCTGTGCTAGCTACCAAGCTTGTCCTGAATTCCACCTACAATTTAGAAAACCTAAAATCAACATAAGGGCATCGGGGTCGTAAACTGTAAAATCAATCTCCATGCTGAATGCAAATTTGTGCTTATTACCTTGGCTCCACATTTAGCTGCAATATCATGCAAAACACCAGCAGGAGTTTCTCCATTTGGAACATTCCTTTCAGAATCAAATTCAAGATCCTTGTTGCAAGAAGTACGACTCAATGGCATCTCTGGAACTTTTGAAAATCAAACCAAAATATGTCAAACAAATAATAACATTGAAAAAGCAAGACCAGTTACAAAACAGACAGTACTGATGTTGATACTTTACAGTTTCTGCTAAGAATGTCATGACAGAAAACTTATAAGCAAAATTATCTAAGAAAAATTGTCTTGGAAAAAAGCAGACAACCATGTTGCAAGCAATGTCATGCACGTTGGTCTTGTTGAGGGAACTCAACCATGTATCTCCATTCATCACCATCTCATAGCCTTTCCAACCAAATGAAAAAAAAATATGATAGTGAAGGCAATGAAACCTTATCATACAATTCAGTCAGGCAACACTGTGCCCAAGATAGCATTCATAACAAGAAAATGAAACATTGTCCCTTGCCATAGTTCACAATTTCAGTATGCTTTGATAAGTTTATTGAAATCACCAATTTTGTCCAAAGTACTACAACTTGGTCAGGATACAATGCAGTTGATGATGATAATGGAATTCATGATGATGAAAAAGCTAACTGATATGACCAAAATTCAAATAATTAGATTTGCTTACAATGTATGCTTCTGTTTATAAAATGTTAAAGGAAGCTACCAACACCCATAAATTTCAGTGAGATAATAAATTATTAAGTTGAAGTTGAAACTACCCGTTCTAGCTTACCTGAAAACGAACGCTGTGCAGATAATGAACGATTTAGCTTCATCCGATCAGCTCTATGAAAAGCCTACCAACAAATAATTGAAGACCCATGCACCTCAATAAAGTCCAGCAAAGAAGCAAGGAAATTAGAAGGCTCAGAAAGCCATGCCATTAGAAAGAACTAATTACCTCCTTTGTCCTTTGATCCTCAAGAAATATACGATCAGAAGGAATAGAGCTCTCCACCTTAGGGAAGAAGGGTGGATGATGAGACCGGAACCTGTCTACATGCACTGGCTCAGTATCTAATGGAAACTCCTTAGCTACTGCTCGGCTTAACTGCCTTGGGCTCATCTCTTCCTCCACTGGAAACCAATTACCACGCGATTGCATTCTAGGCACTTGCACTTGCATGGTAGTTCTTATAGGAAATGGAGGTTCACTTGATGTGAGATCTCTACTATCTTGCCCATGTTGCAATATCAAAAGCCGTCTCCTTGTATCGGGATCTAGTTCTGATTCAGGAACTTCACCCTCTTCTCTGGCAGGGGAATTCTGGAAGCTCGGTTCAGGAGGCATAACTTGGCCAACTGCTTTCACTACTGGACCCTGGGGTGCGAAATGAATATTGTGAAATGGTGTTATCGATTGCTGGGCTGCTGGCAGTGGAATTGCGTTTGTAGTAGAAGATGGCATTGTGTACTGAAGGGATGCAGCAATTCTTGGGTCTAGATTGGCTGTTGAAGAGATGGCCGAAGCAACAGAAATTACTTCCTGCAAAAAAGAAGAATTAAAATGAAGATGATTTTTAACCAAAGCAGAGGGATTAAATTGGACTGGAATAGAGGATACACATGGAAAACGAAACACCAACAAAACTATTTTTCGATGAAAATGAGAACCATTGTTTTTATTACTTTTAGCCTTCTTTCAACTTCTGAATCTGCCATGCCATCAAAAGGAACTGGATCTTTGCTGCCACTCACAGCAGAAGCATCATCCTGAAAATAACCCATGTTCTTAAATTTTTTGGGAGCAAACAACAACAACAACAACAACAATAATAATATGAAAACAAAGCTCTAACACTTTGACAGTATATGAATTGCATAACACTGCACATAGATCCAGTGTGCAAGTCCATGTTATGTGAAACTTAAATGTAGAACATAAAAGTTCAGCAATGGCAAAATATAGAAGGTGTGAAAAAGAATAAAGAACTACTGACCTCGGAAACTAGATAGTTACCCACATCTGGTGGAGAAGGAATATCTTTGACATCATCTTCATATGAAATTTCTACCATCCTTTGCAAGAGACCCTCATCAAATTCTCTGCACCATACATCAATGTCAACATCAAACAATGTCAAACAAACAAAGAAATGTGTGCAAAATTAAATCATACAAATTTTATACATAAACTTAATGCCTAGGCACGAAAACTAGGATTTCCAAGAGCTGTGTCCTTACCTGAAGAAACCACCTCTTACATTACAGGCAACATTTCTCACAACACATAATATGGGTATTGCATTATTCGCCTACATGAGGAGATGCAATAAAACATTACACCAGGTGTATATAGATAAGTGAACTAATGCAGTTACTCTAAAACGGCAGAAGCATACTTCAGCTTGAGGAGCATAATATGGGGCAAATGCGGGAACTACATGGACGCGGGCCTGATCCTGATCATCCCAGACCTTCAACCGATCATCAATAATCAAAGCCATCGTTGGATGACATATTCCCTCTTGAAAGACATTGAATAAGGATTTCCTCAAACCTGTAAGTTGTCATTTTCAAACATTCAGGAAACAGATGCACTAATGATAAAACACAAGCTACAATGTCCACGAGAAAGCAGCTTCTCTCATAACCAGCATACCAGACTTAACACAAACAATACGATGTAATAACCCTTTAGAGCTTATCAAATTCCACTCTGGGTCAAGAAGCCTCCACATTTCCATGGCATAGTCCTTCTCAGCCATTGTGCATACATATACCTCAAATCGTTTGCGCCCTCTAGCAGTCAAGTAGCTCCGGAGATCATCCCATGCAGGCCTCAGCCTCACAAGAACACTTGTGTCACGGATCTGTAGGGAGGTGTAGAGGAAATGGGATAAACACCCACAGAGCAATTAATGCATTTTCTCTATGGAGAAACAAGAACTATTGGGAGAAAATGTTAACATCTTAACATGGACTACCATATGCATACTCCAATATCAAATTGACACCATTAAAGCAAAAAGTCTAAACAACAATACTTTTTTCATGAGCACCAGCCATTGGGCATGCTAAATCCATAAATCTCACCTGTGGATTGATGCGTGTCAAAATTATGTTTTTTTCCTGCAACCTAATTAGAGGGCGAACCATCTGCTGGTGATTGTCAGAGAAGGATGGGACAATCTCAGGCTGAGCCTTGATCAGCTTTCCATTTTCAATGACCTGGTCGTTTTCAACATACTGCTTCAAGATGGCCTTATCATCTTGATAACGTTTCACCTCTGCCAGCATGCCAGCAATGCGCTGCGGATCTGCCTCAGTGCTTATTTTTCGCTGCAAAGCTTCTATTCTGTCCTCAAATGAACGCATTGTATTCGCAACTACAAGAGTTTCATCAAGATCAAACACAATCCCAAGACACCTAAGGTTCAGCATGACAAGACAAGAATTGTAAAGTCCTTTTGTAACATTGAATCCCCAGAAACAGGGTTTGTCAGAGTTCTTTGAATACATAGGAACCAAGTGAAGCTCCTCCATCCCCAAAGGCATGACAGCAGTCTGAAAACAGAAAATTATATCACAAGTTGATCCTCGAAAACTTAACTAGATGCATGAGATAACTGAAGAAAATCCTAGAGTATCACAAGAAATAAAAAAAAAAAAGGCACTATGTTATCTTGTCTGTTTTTCAGAGATTGAGAAAACTAGTACCAATTTATCTGGAAATATGAAGCAGGTGAAAATGTCTGATTTGGTATAAGTAAGGGAGGAAGATTCGTCTTCAAATCATGAACCGGGTTTCTTCCAAGTGGATTAGAAGATAGTACATCGAAGGTCTTACAGGACATAATCAAATTAAAATACCAGTCTGCTCTAGATCTGAACTATACACCAGGTAGAAGTTACTTGTGTGTATAAACACGGAATCCAGCCACCACATCCATCAAACAGAGCAGCATAATAAATTACTATCAAAAGTTAGTTTAATAAACAAAGGTCAAAGATTGCCCATAGCAGTTCAGGAATCGGGGAATCAGGTGTTTACTTGAAACTCTGAAAAATAGTTCAGTTCCTGAAAATCAGCAAGAAGACCCTCAATTCAAAAATGGTACTCCCGGAATCTCCTAAAATTCAACATTGGTCCACGTAAAACTTTTAGTCCTTTTAGAGTCCCCGCTTCTTTCCAGTTTCAGTTGGCAGTACATCTTCCAGTTAAAGCATGTGAAAAATTCCCAGTTGCTTTAGTTCATGCGACATTTGTGAGCTATACCTTGTTGTCTCTGGCACAGGAGTCATGCAAAAGCCGAAGCAGCGAGTTGGATTGCTTTGATTCCATTTTGAAGCACATCCCAGAAGTAGCAATAGTATGAAGGACTGCGAGAGGTGGACACCTCTCACTCGGTGGTGAAAAGTAGAGGATTCTGATTTCCTTCAGTTCCTCCATTATCGACCTCCCTTCATTATCCCGCAGCCGTTGCTGTTGCTGAGGAAAAACCTCCACCTCCCCTAGAACCTCCTCCCCTTGAAACACCACCGATTTGTACATGTCCATCTCCCTCGGATCTCCAAATTCTCTATCACGCAAAAACAAGGTTTACCGGTTCGATCTATTCCGTTCGAGTCCTTTGATCAAAAGCATCATAAAATCCGTGCTTAATTCGGCCAGAATTAGCAATTGCGATTAAAAAAGAGTTCCAGACGAAGGGGGAATCAGATTTAAGGTCAGATTTTTTGCTTAGATGAGGTTTTGGCGAAGATTCAAAACCCAAAACTTTAAAACCAGCTCTCTAGCCGACCGATGATCGATTCGATCGTCGTCGATTTCCGAATTTCTTTTGCAGCTTGTTTCCGTTTCCTTTGAGCTTTCAGGAAAAAAAGGGAAAAAAAAATCAAATTAAGAGCAGTGATAAATTAGGTTTTGATTTCTGGTTGTGGAGAAGGTGAGCTGAGAAAACCCTAGATCCCGAAAGCGATAGGTCAAAAATAGCTCCTCGTTGGCTCGATTTATTGCGAAACTATTTGATTTATTTAAAGGTATTGGGAGGCTGATTAATAAAAAACAATCGTCCTTTTTACGTGATTTTTGAAGTAATTGCAATTAAGGACTTTCGGCGTCACGCACGCGGCACGCGGCTTCCATACGGTGACGTATTTGCGGGGTTCTCTATCCTCTGCGTACCGACTTGCTTCAGCAAGCCGGGACGGACTCTGACAATGCAATGGAATAATGCTTGCGTGGCCAATATTAAGTGGGTAGGAGCGTTTTTTTCAAGGTTTTCTTCTTCTTTAAAAAATTTATTTGCGCAGTCGAACACCAAATTCATTTTAACTTAAGTCAACTTAATTTAAAATAATTTTAAATTTTTTTCACCTAAAATTAATTTTATTTAAAAGTCAATATTATATAGGTGTAATAATTTGAAACAAAATTTTTATCATATTATTAAATTTCTATAAAAAAAATTTTAATGTTTAAAAAAAAATTTATAAAAAATTAATAGTATTATAAAAATTTTACAATAAATGGATTATTTCACCTAAATAATATTAACTTTCAAATAAAATTAATTTCAAGTGAAAAAATATAAACATAAAAATAAGTTATTTTGAATTAAGTTGGCTTAAATTAAAATCAATTGGGTGGAAGTGTTTTTCTTCTTCAACTAACTCAAGAAATTTTACCTACACACCTTTTGCATATTGACTAAAGGTTTATGGGATATAATGGTAGTCTATAATTCAAATACTCCTCTTCCCATTTTCTACATCATACCACATAAAATTAATGTGATTATTATTTTAGTCCAAAAAAAGCTAGTATGTCTCTATTCTCATTTACAATAATAGTATATTCTTCCCTTATAACTTGTAATGATGTTTTGAATATCAAAAAAATAGAAAATTTTATTTTATGAGTTATATAAGTTTCTAGGAGAAGGGCAAAATTATCACTAATGTTTAGTGGGGCAATATTGTCACTATTTTTTGTGTGCAAATTTGACACTAATGTTAAGGCAGGCATGACAACAAATTATAGTATATTCTAAAAAAGGAAGAAGTTTTACTATTCATCAATAATACTACACATCGTGGCTTTTTTTTTTTCTTCCAATTTATGGTCAAACCCTTTTTTTTGTCCTTAAATACTACACGTCTACCATAATGCTTTCTTACTTTCACATGTTATCACTAAATAAAGGGTAAATCACTTGCTGACGGTGACATGATTGTCACATCATAAATATTGGAAAATATTACTAGTTAAAATAAACATTACAGGGACCCAAGACTACTTTGCCCCTTTTTTTAACATGCTTCAATTTTTTTTCCTCTCCTCTCTCCTTTAGTCCCTAGATATAACATTTCTATCATAATGGTCCCCAACTTTCATGATTTATCATAAACATTTTTTTTTTTTTGCCCTTTTGCTAATCAAAATTTTTGTATATACAATAAGTCAAAGTTTTTAAGGAGAAGGGAAGAAAGCTATATGGATCCCTAGTCACAGGTGTGGAAAGCTTTTAGATACCTGATATGGACTTTTAGAAAAATAAAAAATTTGAAGGCATATTTAAATTTAAGATGAAAAAACATTAAATGAAAGTGAATGACATGCTTATATTAACCATATTAAATACCAAAAGCTTTTGCTTTTGCATGGTTTGACTCAAAGTTTTAATTATATAAGTTTGATTCAAAGTTTTAATTAATTGAAATAAATGTACAATTTTTATAATGTATGAGCATTTTACAGAGATTTGATTTAGAGTTTTGATTAGTTGAAATAAGTAAACAATTTGTATTATGCATAAGTGTATGATTCTTAAAAGGTTTTAGTTTATCATTAATTAACTACTGAGTAAAAATCTAGAAAACCTATGCATGTATATTATATAATGTTATCCTACACTATAAACACTAGAAACTTTCTTTCTCTTAATGGTTTTATTGAATTGATTAATAAAATTGCTTTAATAACTTTTCATTCATTATCTTTAAAGCTCTTTTGGCACTATATAAACATATCTTCAGTTTACTACTCGGTGTGTTTATGATTATTTATACTTAAAGTTTACTTAGTGTCAATGTAAGTCTAATACTTTTACATTGTTCTATCAATGACTTATATTAATTATATTATAGCTAATGTTACTATAAAATGTACCAACACAACGCAATAGTCCCACATACCTCGCTTACTTCTAAAAGTCGTAAAGTTTTCACTGTTCATCATTGAAGATAAATAGTTTTTTTTTAATTTTTGCCTTTCTTTTTTACCTATTTTCAGACACAATTGACCATTCCTTAAGTTCAATTCCTTTTTCACAAGGTGCTCATATTTTTTAGGGCCCATTTTGCAATTTCTCTGGTTTTAGGTTGTCTGTTAAAATGTCAATTTAATCCCTAAGCTTCTACTCTTTTCCATGTTAGTCCCTATGTTCTATCCATCTTTTATTTTGGTCCCCAAATTTAATAAATATTTAGCTAGATTATTTCTATCTATTCTCTTGGTGTCCAAATTTTTCATTGTTTTTATGTATTATATTTTAAAGTAAGACATTGGATATCATAATTTATTTATTTTTGTGTTAAGACATTTGTTTACATTTATTAAATCAGTTGTTAAGTCTTGAATACCTAATTTTTTTCCAATCCTGTCTTGGTTCAATTTTTTTTTTTTTGTTGCTTCTATTTAATTTTGTTTTTCAAAATAAAACTTTAATTATTATAATTTTTCTACTTTTGGATATGGTTGTAATTAATTCAGCTTTAATTAATTATTTTTATTTTTATCTTTATTAAGTTAATGGTTAAATTGTAAATTTATTAACATAAATTAAGCACAATTTTGGGTTTAGTCATATTATTTTGTTATTCATGATTGTGTTTTGCAATATAAATTGTTACATATGGTTTAATAGAATAATTTGGTTCATAATTGCTAAAATTGAAAGTAAATTTTTCTAACTAAATTTCTCATTTATATTAAAAATTAGAATTTAAGTTTATAAAAGTGAGAAATTTTTGACAAAATTATACATTATTTCAAAATACATATAATGTCATGTTTCTATTTACCTAATTTTAATTATTGTTCAAGTTAGTTCAATTTTAATTAATTTTCTCATATTTTTTAATTATTTATTATTTAAATTTTTCATACTAAATTTATTATAATAAAATATCTTCTACATCATGCGAGCCAATATACCTCGTTTACTCCTAAATTGCAAAAGAATGGTGAATGGCCACTAAGTGCCTAAAAGTATGAAAGCTTCATCTAAAATGGACATATTTCACGTAACACGACCAACATATTAGTGTCAAGTCAGTAACTAGCAAAGTGAGAAAGTTGGCAAAACTCTTAAACTAGCCCTTAAAAATTTTGTTTTTAAATCCTAGCTACCCAAAGTTTACAAAATTTTATCCTTATCCCCCACACATCACACCCACCTCGCAATTACGATGCTTTGAACCTTCACCGCCTTTCTTGAACCTTTTTGGCTAATTATGCCCAAGGTTGTCCAGGTTGGCCTCCACATACAGCACATTTAGCTAGACTCACCATTGGAGATCACTTTCCATCAAGCACAGCAGCCATTCATTATTATTGTCCGTCAAGTGTAAAGGCTTAGGAAGATGAAAATTGGTAATTTGGGATGGAAAATGATGAATGACGATAGTATGAGGTAGGTAATGATAGAGACTGAAAATTAGTCACCACGGCTTGGTTGTTTTATTTTGCTAGATTAAGGATTGAAAGAATGATTTTTGGATTTTCAATGACAACAATATTTGAACTTGTATCAACTGAACCACCCAGAACAACCAAAGAGGTGTTGTGTTCTTGAAGCGCTATGGTCATATTAATAACAATGATAAAAATGATAAATTTAAATGCTTAAAAGGCTATAGTTTTAGGTAAAGAAAACTTGAAATCAAAACTTGGATTTTTTTAATTTTTTTCTTTTTACATTTGCCACATATATGATTTTGATGGTCAATGGCACCCAACAAGTAAAGTTGGTGGCAAATTTGTAAAAAAAAAAAAAAATACTAGTGACAAAATTGCCAAATCAACTATACATTAATGGTAATTTTGCCAAATTTTCTAAGTTTTTTTTTATCTTGTATATTTGTGAGGAAAAAGGTCGAATTTTCTTTTTTATTGAAGTTCTTTTTTATTAACTATCATTTTTTTTTGTAGAAACGGTTTATGATTAAAAACACAAAGGAGGAAAACAAAAGGAAAGTAACAAATACAGCACCATGGCCTAACCAGGGGCTTTCGAAATAGACCCTGTTTAACAATAGGCCACATGATATCGTCTAATAAAATAAAATATTGAACTCTACATAGATAATATGATCAAATTATATTATTTATAGCATCTTTGTGATATTGCTTTACACAGAAAAATTTTAGTGAATATACAAGCATACTAATATTCATACTTATAAACTGATAATGCTTGCACTAATAAACAAATAACTGAAAAAATAAAAAGAAACTAACCTTCTAATCTACAAAAAAAGAGTAGATTGACCAACCTCATCTACAAAACTTCCTACTTTCGCCTCTTTGACCTGCAACTCCCTTTACTATAATGATAGCTAAAAGTCAAAGTTCACATACATGGATGTCATTAAAGCTAAACCATTAGTAGAACTGAAAACTAATGAATGATATTACAAAATGATAAACAACTTTTCAACACCAAGAACCATGAATTAATTTGCGCATGATTGAGCAAGAAATTTAAGAGAAATAAAAGAATCAGATCATGTAAAGAAAGCAAGGGGGAAATTTCATAAGTGAAGCTAAATCTTTGGAGAAATAAAATATAGATTAAGGAAGGATGACTAAATTTGCCTGAAAAACCAACCGAATTTAGCCGAGTAAGGCTGAAAGTTGAAAGATTTTTTGGGAGATAAAAAAAGTTAGCAACTCGGGTTGATAGTAAAAGACCGAACATAAGGAAAAAAAGCACCATTTGTGCCAAACCTTTAATTCTTATTGCAAATTGGTCCCTAGCCTTAATTTTATTTCAAATTGGTCATAAACTTTTATACTTCATTGTATATTGGTCCCTTACAGAAACTCAACTTACAGAAAAAAAAATGATAGTTTAAATTATCTATTAACTATTAGAAAATTATGTCTCAGTTTAAATTTATGAAAAAACAGTTACTGAAAAGTTTAAATTAAAATTTTAAAAGTTAGTGTCAAATAATTCAAGAGAGTTAACGAATTCAAAATATTCGGTAATTGTTGTCCAATAAATTCAAATTGTGCCATAATTTTCTTACAGTTAATAGACAGTTTAAACTATTAGTTTTTATTTTTTATAAATCGAGGTTCTATATGTACCTAAGGCTTGGGACCAATATGCAATAAATTATAAAGATTTGAGATTAGTTTGCAATGAAATGTATGGGAGTTCATTGAAATCAGTCAACCTATAAAGCTAAATAAACCGATCTACATCAAACCAAACGATATCTAATTTTATGCAATTCCAGTTATAGTTCGAGTTTAGAAATTTTAAAATTGAATACTATACAGTGCAATTATAGTTTTTAAAGGTCATAATCGGTAAAACAACACCAGCCCGATTAAGCCCAAATAAACTTTAAACTCATTACTCCCCACATATCTCAATCCAACTTTAAACCCATAAGTCGAAACCATATAATTTATTTTATATATGTGATTAGTAAATTAGTACATATATATATTGATACTTATGAATATTTTGTTGGTATTATTTGTTTTATAATTTCACAGAATTCTTTGCAAAAACAATTAAGACATCTCTTCTTGCCAATGATAATTAAAATGTTTTTATTACTTTTTTCTTTTAGGTAAGAATGCATTTTTTTACTTTGTTTTCCTCGCCCATTCATCTATGATATATTGATATTGTTTTGCTTCCTTATTTTTCCTTGTTTTTCTTTTAGTTTTCAGCTTCCAACTTCAAGTTGCTGCATTCCATATTGTGAACTAACAAGTTTATTTTTCTTAGGGACAAGAAGTAACTTATTTCAAGCTTATTTTCAGGGCTCGTACAACTGTATGGCCATTTCCTGTTCCTTTCAAGATTTATTTTGTTGTTGGTTGTAGTTAGGATTATGTTATTTGCTAATGTTATTGCTTATTTTGATTTAGGATGATAAATTTGACAAATTTTGTTATTTTGAGATTTTGATTTTCTATGTGAGTTAGTTTAGGCATTGGATTGTATTTTCATTTTTGTTGTTGCAATTGAGTTTATGTTATGTACTTGTATTAATTTATTTGGAATTAGTATAATGAATTTGTGACTTGAAAAATCACTATCAAACCGCAATTAAACCATATTTATGCATTGTATTTTTTTTATTTGTATACAAAGCGGTATGATTATGATTTTCAAATTATGAAACTGTTTACTATGAAGTGCAGTTGCAAGTTTGAGCAATAACCATAAAAAATCACACCATGGACACCCCTAGCAAAATTAAAATTGTGGGCCAATTTGCATTGGGAATTAAAAGTTTTGGACCATTAGTGCTATTTTTGTTATGGCCCTCTAGGTATCAGACCAGCAAGGCTAGATAAGGCTTAGTTACAAGGAAAGAAATCTATAGTTTAAACACTTTTTATGCATTTCAAGCAAGTAGGAAAGGCTATAGAGGTTCTTAGAATACAAATGGACCTAAGTGTCAATAAGGGCAATTTGGTAATTTGCCTTAGGTGAAGGGTAAATCCATAATTATGGTGGAATCAGGGTTTGAGAGGTATAACGGACCCATAAAATTAAGACATAAGTTTTAGAGTTTATTGGAACCATAAAACCAAGTTTTCAAACCTAAACTACACTAAGTGTTAATTTGAGGCTTTATGTGCTTTATGTGCATAAGTGGCCTAAAAACTTGGCTTGGGGCTTAAGTGGAGAGTTTAAGAAGCTCTCTAAGTGGTGGACTTAAGGGCAAATAGAAGCTAAGTAAAGCATTACAAAGTTTAGGGGCTACTTTAAAAGAAGAACAAAATTTGGAATAGTGAGGAATTTGGATAAGAGGTGAATAAAAGGGATTGAGATTACACTATTCATCCATCTCCACCCTCTCCCAAATTTGTCCATCCTCTTCTACCTCTATGGAAACTCTCACTTAAGATTCAAATGGCATGATTCATGGTGACAATAGAAGCTCCTGAGTGTGCACAATAAAACCCAAGCTAGGCAGTTGTGCAATTTGGAGTTTTTATAGAGTTCTAGCTCAAGAGCTTTAGGTATGGTTCAACCCACATTTTAATCTTGGTTCTAAGTTTTTTACGAGCTTAAGAATGATCTTGATTTAGCTTTGTTAGTGTCCATTTATGAGAAAAACATGAGTAGCGCCTTAGGAACAAAGAGGAGCTCATTTAGTGTAATAGTGCTCAACTTGCTTAACCTTGCTTTGGATATGTTTAAGGTAAGAGGATTTAGTGTTTTACGTGATTTGTTAATGCATTTATGTTAAATATGGCCTTGTGAATAAGTATTGGCAAGCCTATGAGGGTTAGAACCAAGGTAGGTAAGATGCCATTGTGCATAAAGAACACATTTCCAGAAAGAGCATATGCATATACATAAATATATGGTGCATTCGCATTATTCCAGAAAGACGCGAAAAATCGTAAGATGCGAATGCACCAGAAGATGATGTTTTCACATGAATTCCAACAAGCTAAAGGAAATCAAGGTGCATACACACCAAGGGCATGATGCATTCGCATCATACTAGCAAAGCTAAGTTATGTACAATGTGACCTTAAGTAATCTTAAGAGTGCTTGGGTGCCCTAGTTAAGGCTTCTAGTTATTCCTAATATAGTTTTAATACATTAATATTGAGCAACCAAATAGTTTAAGTGAAGAGCATGGTAAACTTGTGTTAGTGAACTAAAACTACGACCTAGTTAGCTAAGCTTATGACTTGTGCACCATGGCTCAGTTAGTGTGAACACCAAGTGGCACAACATGCTATAGTTAAGAGAGCCAAATCGGGGCCATATGTTAATGGCCCTAGGGTGTTTTAAAAGCCATTGTAACAATAGGAAGTCAGTGAAAACATCTAAGAGCCAAATAGGGCACTATGAGGCTAATAGGGGCACATAGGTGCATTTAGGCACCAAGTGAACCCTAGGGCCCATAGGGGGCCTAGATTGGATAACGTAGGGGCATGATATGGCTTAGGAGATTGCTTGATACCCAAGTAAGTACGAGTTACCATAAGGAATCAAGAGGAACACCAAAAGCTTTCAGTAGGTAAGTGACTTGGAAATTAAACTATCACTAGAGAACTTTGAGGGACCTTGGAGATGTAAGGCAATTAGGCAACCTTAGCATATTTGGGACCTTAGTATGTGCTAGGAAATATGAAGAGCACTTAGAACAATTATGATTCCTAGTAGTGGCCATCATATTAAGGTATATGAATACTGAGCTAAGTATCGTTCAAAGTTCACCAAGGAAGATGGACACTTAGTAACACTTGGTTGACTAGTCAGGTCTTGGATTCAATATATTAAAATGAGAGCCTAGTGCACCTAGGGGTGGAGGTTTAGTACACCTAGATACCTAGCCATGTCTTTGACCCGAGAAACTAGAGCAGATACCTAGCACGCCCAAACTAGACTAGCCATGTGTTAATCATGGTTTACCATAGGAAGGGTAAAAGGTTAAATAACACATAATGACCTAGTATGGTCATTAACTTGAGGCACTAGCATGAGTCCTTAGTGCACCCAACTTGGTTTTGTCAAGTAAACTTGAATTACTCCTGCACATAATATTCAATGAGAGGTAATTAAGTGCCCAGGTGATGACCAGGCACAATTTGGCAAGCCAAACAGGGTGAGTTAGGAGGCATAACTTGTTTGATATGAGACAATGTCCTATAAGAAGACTAGGAAGAATAGAGGTCCTAAAGGACCCGAATATATGCGTATATATTAATGCTTAGACCATTATGAGGTTGCGATAGATTTGTGACATATAATTTCCAATGTCCTTAAGTGTTTTGTTTTACAGGTTTAGGTGATTCGGCTAGCAACTCGAGGATGGATGTTGAGCTAGTTTGAGCAGGTATAAATTATGCTTACTAGTTTGTATTTTCTTGATTATTGGTTATGTTATGTACTAATCATGTTGGATTAACCTTGAGCAGTAGTTGATTTATAAGCACAAGGGAAGATCGAGGCTAAAGGCACTTGAGAGGTAGAGCTCAATTGGTTTGTGTTGTATGTTTATTTCAATAAGTCATACTTGAGTACTTGACTATCCTAGATGCCTCTAGCAACATTGATTAGTTATGTGTTTTGGTTTATGATTCATGTACGTGATTAAATAATGTACATAAGGTTGATAATTGTAAAAAATATGTTTATGGCTTTACCTGGTTTTACAATTGTTTTTAAGTACGGTACCACCAATGTTTTGAATGTTTTATTTTATGCTTAAATTTCCATGCCAAAGAGACTCATGCATTATTTAATGCTAGTGTCTAGGTTAGTAACCTTGAGTTTCATGCATTAGTTTTTATCACAAACAAAGAAATTGACAACTGTGAACCAACACTTAGGAATTTTATAAATTTCTAGCGGTCTTAGGCAACAGGTCATGGTAAGAACGACTAAGGGCTGTCACAATTTAACCTTGAACTCAATCATTCCAGTAATAATAAACCATATGTTTCAATTCTTAAACCAAAGTTCCAGTTGTTAATCAATGTTATGCAACGCAACCCATTAAACGTTACAATAAGTATACATTTGGGGAAAATGTTATTCATTCCACTTTGTCTACGTGGATCATGGTGCAACACCACACCACAGTCAAGGGATCAACCATTACAACATAATCTTCACTTGTTATGGCAAAGCTTTAGTTGTCAATGAATCATATGTCATGCAATCAATTAAACATTCTTTTTAGTGCCTGTTGATAAAGGCTTATTTATTCCACTTTTTATTAATTTTATTAATTGCAACCAATTAAACATGTCTTTTCCCAACAAGTACGATACCTATTAGGCTAAAATGATCAAAATGAAGAGAAAAATAATATCTTAAACCACAGTAAAATTTGTTGTAAAGAAACTTGATATGAGCCAATAGTAGTTTTCATTTAGGCTAATTATAATTTACATCTTGAAGTTTACATGAAATTGGATTTTAACTTTTATTATTAAAAAACCAAAATGAAAATCCTCATTAGTTATAAAAAATGTTGGGTATCATGATTCATACTACACTGGTAATATAAATTTCCCTTCAATTATTGTTTTCCATTTTTTATATCATAAAATACATTTCATTGAAATTAGAACAATTACAAAAAATTGCATAAATTATCAATAATTTGGAATTTATTTTCATCAAAAAATAAATTTCAAATATTTCAATAGACAATAATTATAGGTTTTGATTAAATATATATTAGCCCTGAACAAAAGAAAAATATATGTGGGACATAATGAACACATGTTTTTTAATCCTCATAAAGTTTGTGAATTTAAATATTTCAATAGATAATAATTTTATTTTTTTGATTTTTTTGATGAATTAGGTTTTGATTAAATACATATTAGTCTTGAACAAAAGCAAAATATATGTGTGATTTTTAATTCTCATAAAGTTTGTGAAGTAAGGTTGTGAATAAAGAACTTTTTTGCATTAAAAGACGGAAAAATTGAAATCAATGTTCGTCTTAATTTTGGAAAACTTGTAGAATATGAAAGAGATTAATTTACATTTTATTTGCAACATTGTAAGTGGTTAAAAAGTTTTTTTAATATATCAATGTTGCACTTATTCATTATACCCAATTACTAACCTTTTTATTATGGTAATTATAGATATATGATTGGATAGTAGCCCTGCTTGGGAACAATTCTTTTTATATTAATGTATAGTTTTAGATAATTTATTTAACTGTATAGATAAAAGCTTCATTTAGGAAAAATGTCAACTTTTAGCATTAGAGGTTAGAAAAGTTATATAATGGTAGCTTTTAGTATTAAAGGTTTGGAAAAACTATCACAATTGTTGATAATTTACTCTAACATCTACAGCTAATTTTAACCATTATTTTCAAACAAAGCCGAAATCACTAAAGCTAAAAGATACCATTGGATAGCTCTTTCAAAATTGTAACCTAATTATTGACGCTAATATCAAACAGAGCCAGCAATAATGAGGAACAAAATAAAGTAAATGAAAATGATTATATTAAACCAAATTGAAAAAGAAAAATTGCAAAACACATAAGCTGATGATTAATACGAGATAATTATGGGACACATATATTAAAACAATAGACATAGAAGCTAATATTATGGTTTTTGCACATAATTACAAACATTTTTTTATTGCCAGAGGTTCAAAAGTTGCTACCATCATGCTCCACTAATGATGTCAAACAACTACCACCGATCTCCATACCTGTCTCTTGCAAATTGTAATCTCTTAGATGTTATATGAGCTAGATGTAAAGGAATAATTTGTTGTAAATCATAAGCCTCTTGTTAAAAACAAAGTCAGATCAAAAGATAAATTTAAAAGCATAAATAGTGTGGAAGAAAGAAAAACACACAGAAATCAATAGAAAAACATAGAATCACTTGAACATCAATATAGAGCATGGAAATTAAAAAAGAGAATAAAATTAAAACCAAAATTTAAATAAAATACATAAATTAAGACATAATTTAATTTAAAAATTTGAACATATGAGAAAAAGAACAACAAAAGCCTATTTTGAAATGTGCAGTAAAAATAAAGATAGATCTAAGTATTATGGGAGAGCTTCTCACCACATTTATTGCCAGAACTGATAAAAAATGAAAAATCAAAATTTGCTTAGAAAGTTTGACCAATGATAAAAGAAATAATTGCAATTAATAGAGAGAGCAATTATTACTCTCATTATCATGTCAACAAATAGCTTACAAAAAATACATTATGACTTGGTCAAAGTTGCAAGTAAATTAACTAAAGGTAAAAAGTTGAAAGGGTTTGGGTTCTAGAGTGAGAAACTCTTACTTTTCTCTAGAAATTAGGCATTCTAGATGAGATTCGATGCAAAAAATCCTTTTTTCTAGTGAGAAAAAAAACTTTCAACATTTTTATTAAATGAGGGATGGATGAAGATGTGATAAAAATTATAGAAAATGGGTAGTAATGTCAAAATTCCATTGATCTAACCGGAGAGGAGATTGAGTTTTTTTTTTCTTGTTGGAATGTGAGCAGCGGTTATTCAGAAAATAAGAGGAGGAGGAAGTACTAGAGAATAAGCGAACTGGAATTATTTTCATCATTCAAGAAAATAAATTTAGGTGTTTTCTAGAATTGTGCAAAGTCAAAAAAATAAAGTCAATCAAGTATTATAGTCCTAGAGGGAACACATTCGTAGGGTGGAATCATTTTTGTTGATTGATATCTTTTTTATCAAACTCAGGTCGAAATCATGGTGGTGGTGGAAAGGCTGGTGGGGGTTTTGATAAGACTTATGTCTATTGATGCCGTGAAGAGTCAGATCTTAAATGGTGGCCAAAGATGAATGATAGGCGGTTGTGGTCCTTTGTTCGCCTGGGTTGTGATACCAAGAACATTGGAGGAGAGGCCGCAAGGGCTGGGAGTGGATCTTTTAGTGTTGGTATGGACAAGACACCCAAAATTGGTGATGCATTTGGTGAAGGTGATAATTGAAGAATACAAGGTGGTAGAGAACCATGAATCAAAGAATGTGAACCACAAAGGCATGACAATGAACAATGGAGTTACAGTAGTGGCAAAATAGGGAGCCAAGGCGCTAAATTGGGGTGGTAACGAGGCAACAGTCCAAGGATGCAAAGCAGCAGTTGTAAAGGTAATCCCTTAAAGCAGTAATAGGTTAGAAACTATTAAATATAGGGTTGCTGATTTTGAGTTGAGATTGGGCCGAGATGTTTGTGAAGTGGAGCTCAATTTATTTAAGAACTCTAATAGGCCTAATATTGTTCATGGTGGGTTAGAGGATAGAGTTTTAAATGTTTATACCATGCCAAAAAATGTAGAGAATAGTGGATCTAATTTGTTTATGAGGCTAGCAAAAATAAGTTAGATTTAATTATGGAGGAAACAAATAATAAGACTGATTCTTAATTTTTTTGGGGTTTTTCCAATTTTCAAAGCCATAGATGAATTGTGGGGCCAAAATTGCAGAAGTTTTTGAGTAGTCATAGAAAAGATAAGAATTGAAAGATACTATGTCATCAAATTGTGTTAATGAGGCTTTTGGAGGTGTAAGGTTTAGTGTTGGTAAAGCATGAAGTAAATGGTCCACTATTAAGGTTGAGTCTTTTGATGGTTGTGACAAGGTTGCATTTGATATATTAGAGAATATTGATAAAGCTAAGGAGTAGAGAAATAAGTGAAAAAAGATGAGATTATAGCAAAATGTGAACTTAAACTTTCAGAATAAGGGCTTAAAGACTAGTCTTTATCTTTCTTTTTTTAGGGGCTTGGAGGGTTTAAAGTTTGAAATGAGGGTTTCAACTTGTAACTTATTGGTGTTGGTAGAAATTTTGGGTTTATTATGATTTCAGAAGCGTTTGAAGGCAACTTCAGGTTTATTCCATATTTTGGAGGTTGGTGTTTTTTTTTATGTTTTTAGGGTGTTTGTAGGAGTGATTGGATCTAGAATCTTTTCGGAATTGAAAGGCATATTTTATATTTATTTTTGCCATAAAAAAATCAATTAAAGGTGAGTGGGCATGATTATAAATTTTGGCAATTGGGGAGTTATGAAAATATGAATTGTAAAAATAAAAAATGCATATGTGGAAACTGTATATAGGTTATGTTGGCAACTCTAGTTACACTGAATCCATAGATTGTTTCTTACAAATAGAATAGAGAACATAAAGACGTTAGAAAAAAAAAAGTGAGGACTAATGACTAAAAGACTTTATTGTGGATAAAATGTGAAAGGAGAAAGAAGAAGAACAAAGAAAAGACATGGCAACAACGTAAGAAGAAAAATTATAGTGTATAACTAACAATGGAGGGATCGAATTTTAGAAGAGAAGATAAAGATATTTAGTTACTTAATTTATGAGTTTGAAATGTGTTAAAAATATAAGAACAAAATTTTAAAGGAAATATATTAATTGTAATGTGGTTAATTTTGACAAATACACACACACACACGCACACACACACATACACATATATACACGAGGTGCATGAAGGCCGCGTGTTGTGGCGATTCATATGTTCATTGCATAAATTTATAGAAAGACATAGAGATTTGATATAACAAAAAAATATGCCTTCAAGTTTCAACCCTTGTAATTTTGGAACAAAATAATGTTCACACTTTATTAGGTGGAAGCTAGAGTAAAAAATGTTGCTACCAGAAACATAAGAGAAATAAATCATGGTTACCAATATTTTACTTTAAAAGACAGTAAAAAAAATGACAAAAAAATTAAAGACTAAGAGAACAAATTGAGAGGTTTGGTGACCCGCACATTGTAGTGGATATTCTTTGTAATAAATTTTAATAATAACAGTGCAACACAAAACACATTACGTGCTTTGAAACAATGCATATTTCATCTATTAATTAAAAACAATTCAATAAAAATTTTCATCTCCTATTAACACAAAATCAAAATTTTAATATCGATGAAAATTTTATCTAAAAAAATTTACTTTCAAATTTAACAATTATGGATCAAATTGCTTTATTAAACTATAGAGCTTGAAATAAATAATTGATGGTATAAATTTTAATAATCAATGATGAATGAATAATGATAGAAATAATGATTAAAGCTTCATTTTAGAAAACAACAATAAAGAAAATTAATAAAAAAAGCTAGGATCAAGACAAAACAAAATGGAAAAACTTTAGGCATTAAGTATTTAACAATTGACTTAATGAAGATAAAAAAATGGCTTAACTAAAAAATAAACAAATTTTAACTAAAAAATAAACAAATTATGGTCACCAATATCTTACTTTAGAAGATAGCACATAAAAAACAACAAAAAGAAAAACTTGGGTGCCAAGAGAATAAATAGAAGATTTAATTAAATAGTTATAAAATTCAGGGACTAAAATGTAACAGAGACATGTAAGCGTTTTAACCAAAAAAGTGTGAGGCAAACGAAAACCAGAAAAATTGCAATGTAGGCCCTCAGAAAAGTAAGTGCCTTACGAAATAAGATAAAACTAAAAAAAGAGCAAATATCATCCTAAAAAAAGAAAAAAAAAAGTCAAAAGCAAAACAAAAAAAAAATCTACTGAACCATGACCCAAAACCAATTTGGCTTAACCAGCTCAAAACTGAGTTAATGTTCATCAACAGTACCAATGTTTATCTTTAGAATATAGTAGTAATAGTAATTACACTATATTCTAAAAGCCGTAAGACTATTACTGTTCGAATTACAGAAAACTATAGTGCCTTTACTATTTTGCCCTTTAATCAGTTTTTTTTTTGTGTTCGTCATTTTTTTTCCAAATGCAATTTGCTTTTTTTTTAGTTTGATCCTCTTTTTGCAAGACATTGAAGTTCTCAAGGATCTGTGTTGTAATTTCCCGCCTTCATTCTGTTTCATGTGTTGCTTCGGTGAAAACACGGTTTTAGTCCCTATCTTTCTAATGCTTTCGTTTTAGGCTCGAATTTACATCAATGTTATATTTTGATCCCCAAATTTTATAACTATTAATCTAGCTCTTATATTTGCTCTCTTAGTCCCCAAGCTTTTTTTTTTGTTATTGTTTTATGTACTATTTTCTAAAGAAAGACATTGGTGAGCATAATTTGTTCTATTTATCTCTAATTTTTTGTTATTTTTTTTATTTATTGTCTTCTAAAGCAAAATCTTGGTAATTATGGTTTATTTGTTTAATATGAAGAAATAACTCTAGACATTAAGGTTTTAATAATCGACTTAATAAATGCTAAAAAAGCAATGGTTTAATTCAAAACCAAATATATCATAGTTTCCAAACTTTTTGGTCAATTTTTTGCCTTTTCTTTTTTATCTTTATTAAGTTAATGATTGAACCTTTGATTGATTAACATAAATTAAACATAATATCGTATTTCAATCATTTTTTTTCATTATTGATGATTGAGATTTTTATAATGAATTATTTATTTTAAAGGCTCCATGGTTTAATAAAGTACTTTAGTCCGTAATTGCTAAAACTAAAAAATCCATTTTATAACTATTAGTCTAGATTTTCTATTTGCTCTCTTAGTTATTGTTTAGTTGTTGTTTTATGTGCTATTTTCTAAGATAAGACATTAGTTACTATAATTTGTTCTCTCTATCTCTAATTTTGTTGTTGTTTTTTTATTTATTGTCTTGTAAAGATAAATTTTGGTAATCATGCTTTATTTATTTGGCATAAAGAAAAAACTTTAGACATTAAGGTTTTAATAATTGACTTAAGAAAGGTTAAAAAAAGAAATGGTTTAACTCAAAACTAAATATATCATAGTTTCCAAACCTTTTAGTCAATTTTTTACCTTTTCTTTTCTTTTTATCTTTATTAAGTTAATGATTGAACATTTTATTAATTAACATAAATTAAACATAATATTATATTTCGATCATATTTTTTCATTATTGATGATTGAGATTTTTAGAATGAGTTATTTACTTTAAAAGTTCCATGGTTCAATAAAGTACTTTGGCCCATAATTGGTAAAATTGAAGATGGATTTTTCTAAATAAATTTATAAAGAATATTAAAAATTGGAATTTGAGTTAATAGGAGATGAATTTTTTTAGTGAATTATTTTTTAAAGAAAAATGTTATCCATCATTTCAAAACATGTATAATGTTATGTTTCATATTCATTTTCAATTTTAACAATTATGAATCGATGGATCGAATTACTTTATTAAACTATAAAGCTTTTGAGTAAATTTTACTAAATAAATTTTTTATTAATATTAAAAACTGAAATTTAAATTAACAAGAGATGAAATTTTTTAGTAAATTATTTTTTATGAGAAAAAATATTTATAATTTTGAAGTACATGTAGTGTTATGTTTTGATCATAATTAATCATTTTAATGATAAGAACATAACATAAAAAATAACCCAACCCAAAATTAAAATGAAGCAAAAGTTAATTGATTAACATCATTTATGAATGAGAATTTTTTAATTATTTATTATTGGCATTTGTTTTAATGTCAAAATTTATTTTTTAAAAAAAAGCTACTACAAAGTGCACCTAAAAAAATCTCTCTATATTCTAATTACCGTTTTATCTATAGTAAATTACAGTATCTTTCTGCTTTTGCCCCTTAGTGTTGGCTTGGGTTGTGGTCCACTTTGTCGCATGTCGTTTCCTTTTTTTCTTTTTTGATGTTGGGCTGGGTTACTTCTTTTGAAATGTTGGTAAAATTTTCTAATAAAAATATCTTTCTGAGGGCCGGTCTTGCTATTCTCCCACTTTTACTTTTCTTTTTTGTGAAACATGTTTCCAGTTCCTATATTATTTTTGTTTCTGATATTAGACCCTGAGTTTGACTATCTTAACATTTTGGACCCTGAACTTAATAACTACTTAATTATAGTGTTTTTGTTTAATCTCTTGTTTTTTTCTTTTTATGATGTATTGTTTTCTAAACTAAAACATTGGTCACTATGGTTTATTTTATTTTTTTAGTGAAATAAGATTTTTTTTCTTAACTTTTCCTAAGTCAATTGTTAAACTCTTAATACCTAAAGTTTTTACATTTTTTCTCTTGATCCCCAAACTATTTTTGTTGCCTTTTTTCATTATTATTTTACTTAATATTGTGACATTATATGAATGCCGTAATGCGTGGGCCTTTCATACATCGTGTATATACATGTATATATGGAAATATATGAATAATGGCATTTTTAGCCCCCGGACTTGGGTAACTCGGACATCTAACCCCTAAACTTCACCCTGGTCCAACTTGCCCCTTCAATTGGGTAAAATAGTACACTTAAGCCCTTTCCTCATTGCTCCATTAAGTAAAATGTATTGGAAGTCTTCTAACTTTATTTTTCATTCATTTTTATCCCTAACATCACAAGTTTCATGATTCTTTCCCCAATTGTTCAAAAAAGCCCAAAAATTCTTTCCTCATTTGAATATATGTTTGACTTGAAGGTGAATATCTGTTCTGACTCTGTTTTGAATTTTGGGTCAAAATATAATGAAAGATGTGATGATCTAGAAATCGGTTTTGAGCCCTATAGTGTCGGGGAGCTTGCCCATTACACTGTGTCTAACATTTCCTTTTACATTAATCAACTTCTGACTTGGAGATGTTTATGTTTTGGATGGGTAGTTACAAGGAAACGAAAGATAGGATGGCTTTATGAAAAATACATCCTTTAGGGTATTTGAAATTTTGTAAATCTAACTTTTTTTTCCTCTTTACATTTCAACCATTACCATTATTTGCATCAATAATATAGAAAGAACCTCGCCGATAGCACTCTCAGGTGTAATAAGGGCATTAAAAATTTTTGGACTTTTTTAAATGTTGGGGAAAGAAGCTTATGAAGTCAAGGACAAAAATAAACAAAGCATAAAGCTAGTGGACTTCCAACACATTTTACCTAACAGAGTTGACAAGGGAAAGAGTTTATGTATACCATTTTACTAAGTTGAAAGGGCGAGTTGGATTGAGTTGATATTCAGGGGATTAATTGTCCAAGTCACTCAAGTTTGAGGGCTAAAAATATCTTTAGGCCTACTAAATGTTCAAAACTAACGTAGCTTTCGGCCTTCCTTCTAATCATGCCTAGGTTAAAACACAAAGTACTAGTTTAAACACCAACAAATTGGATTAAAAGTCAACTTGGGTCAAAATTAAGAACATTGAATAGATATTTATGAGATTATAATATAAATTTGAGGGTAATTTTGTCATTTAATAAAGTGAAATATAATGTGTCACACAATTAGGCTCTAATAATTGCTATAATTACAAAAAAACTCACCTACTTTCCCTTTATAATAATATAATAGATTAACCAATATAGAAATCATCAACTTTAATAATTAATGGTGTCCTAAGTACCAGGCAAAATGGTGTGGAAGACGCATGGCCCCAGTAGTGCCTGGGTTCAAAACTCCCCCATTGTATTGTAATGGCAAACATTTTTAGGCCAAATATGATTTGATGTCCTCTAGGTTTCAAAAAATAGGTACTCCAATCCCTAACTTTCCAAATACTTTATGATAAAGTGCCTCATAAATGCTTATGAGTATAAAAAAAAAATGGTGATGGCATAGCTAGGGATAGCAACTGAGCAGATCAGGTGCGGATCCCTCTACCTGCAGTGAAGTCATGGGTATTTGTAAGCAGGTGAAAAATCTCATTTGCACCTACAATTTGTGGATAACCCGCAGTTTAAATTGTATTTTTTGAATTTCATAAAAATAAAATATAAAAATACATACAAACTCATTATCCATATATAATACAACAAAATCATAACATACATATAAGAAAATATTTGATGAGAATTAGTATAAAACATTTGTTAAGTGTAGATGTTGTATCTCATTATAATTAATAAGTAGAAAATTTACATTTATGGGTTTCACGGGTAGGTGGAGCGAATTTACCTATTATGAATACCCCCTACTGGCCATCCGTCCCTACTCGCTAGACGAGTGTGATTTGTCATCCACATCCATCCCATCGTAAGTATTTTTACCCGTTTACCTATCTACATAGGTGAACATCAATGAACCATAGATTTTATCCACCAAATTGTCATTCCTAGCTATAACTTATAAAAGAAGTGACATGAAAATGACCTAAAATGACATTGTGAGTTGAAAGAATTGAGTCTTGGTAACCATACAAGCATTTCAACGCTAAAACGTACTTCCGAGGTGGTTAGGTGGTTACATGAAACATGCAGCAGGCAGGGTTTATGGAGGCATTGAGAGAGTAGGTTTTAGGGATGCTGGTGGAAAAAATATTTTCTTGCGTGAAGTATGTTTAGACTTTCTTGTTAGGTTTTAGCCCAACGCAATTTTACCGAGTAAAGGTTTTGGCCGAAAGCTCATTGAAGAGATTCTTACAATGATTATTTTTATATATAATAATTATCTGCTCAAACTATATTCTAATCGGAATGCTACATTTTATAATTTGAAAATAAATTTTAAAATATTTGTTTATAAAAATAATTTTTTTTATTAATTTTATTTTTTTATGTTGGATAAAAAAATCACCAAAATCAATTAATTTTTCAAAAAACATATAATTTAAGTGTTTCTTAAATAAATAGAATATTGGATTTCAAATGTTATTAGTTCTAAACAAAAAAGAATTAAAGATGAAATAGTACATTTTGAAAATGAGAAATAACATAGCCTTTAAGTGCCATTCATTGTCTGGTGATGGAATATGAAAAAAGAATTACTATCAATCTGTACTTGACGAAGGAAGTCTGATTCAAGGATCGAAATTGTACCAATCAAGAATCAAGATGGGTTGATGAAAATGTTTTAAAACATAGGAGCTAAAGTGGACGTCAACAAATTCTAAAGGATTAAAATAGTCTGATTTGACCATTACAGGAGCTAATGGGCATTTGATTTAAGATTAGGTCTAAATTAAGCAAAAAAAGTTAATTCGAGGGTTTCTATTGTATTTTTTCCCTTGCTATCACAAAGCTTTGTTGTCTGTATCGTCTTCTAATTTCTCACCCTTCCTAAGCTCCACATCTAAGAGGACAGAGAGAGAGAGAGAGAGAGAGAGAGATTAAAAAAAAAAACCTTTAGAAAATCTTGAATTCTACTCTTCTGGTTTCCGAAAATACCCCTATCGTTTTAAATGCCAAATCCAAATCTTCGCTGCGACGACCAACAGCCATGATCGTCCGAACATACGGCCGCCGCAACCGTGCCCTCGGAAGGACCTTATCTGACACACTAAACGACGACGTCTCGGCTCCCCTTTCCCAAGAAACGACGGCGTCTCAGGAGGATTTCTACAGCTTCCCTCTCTCCTCCTCCCAGGATTCGTCTTATCTTTGGCCATCGTCTCAAGACGACGAAGCTGGTTTGAAGAATTCTTTTTCCGACAGAACACGGGTTTTTGATTTTGACGACTTGGAGGACGGCGGCTGCCGGAGATCCAAGAAGCAGAAGGTTAAAGAAAGCAAAAAGGGCATTTCTTGGCCCTCAATTTCTCCGACTTCAACTTTAATGGAGGCCCAGGAGTTCGGGGAGATGATGGAGCACGTGGACGAGGTCAATTTCGCTCTCGACGGGCTCAAGAAGGGCCAGCCTCTGCGGATCAGGCGGGCTAGCCTCTTGTCGTTGCTTTCAATTTGCAGCACGCCGCAGCAAAGAAGGCTTTTGAGGACCCAAGGGTAATGGTTTTTGTTTGAAAATCAAATAAAATAAAAGAAACAATCAATTGGTTCCTGGGTTTTGAATTTGAACTTTTTTTTTCCGTTGGGAGTTTTCTGAAATGGGTTCGTATTTTTGGTTCGGGCAATCTTTGAACTTACCATAAATGTTGGAGACGTTTTAGAGTTCCAGGGTTTCTGAGTTCTCAATTTTAGCCGTGGATTCAGGGAAACCTGTTTTAAATGGCACCTTCACGTATAGGATTTCAGAGAGTGAAGTGAGAGGTTTATGGCTCAAGGGGAATTTGGTTGTTTATCTGGTCCTCTTTAGAAAATTTTCCCAGATTTGTTAGGTAGACTTGGGCTCTATTTAGCTTTCTTGGCCAGTTATGGAGTTTGAAAGGAAAAACTGTTTTTATTTCTCTCATTTATCCAGCTAGATATCAATGTGTACTCTCGAAGCAGCATTTCCTTACAGGCATAGTATTGAACTATGTGAAGGAATTGGCATTATCTAGATATGGAATTCAGTTAAGGATGTGTGGTTAGATCTTTATGTTAGAAATTTTTTCTGTTGGCACATACCTATGTCACGAATGAGTAGAGGAGTGTTAAGCATTTGAGTGCTATATACTATTAAGTGTTTCTGGCTTCAAAAAATTAGTGATTGCGCCTGTCTTTCTGCTCCACACTCTTTGAAATTTTTTTATAAAGAAGACCTTAAGCTGGATCAATTTGTTCTTTTCAGGACAACAAAGGCAATAATTGATGCTGTTTTGGATCTGAGTTTTGATGACACACCAAGCAACCTAGCTGCTGTAACACTGTTCTATGTTTTGACAAATGACGTAAGTTACTTTCAGTGCAAATTCATCAAATTCATGGTTCTATAGTATTTGCTTAAAAGTCTCATTTCCCTTGATTCAGGTAAAAAGTATTATCTGAAGATATTATCGTATCATATATGAGTAGGTATGCAATTTATCAGTAAAAACTATGTAGGGTCCAAGCAGTTAGTTTCATACGGAACATAAATGGCAATGAAATATTAGGAGCTGGTTTTTCATTTGTGGCTTTTCGTAAGAGTATAAAGTCTGCTGGAGTGAACCTTTTGTTGGCTGTGGATTTTCTGTTCATTCTATATGTTACCAGTGGGATTATATTTTGCTGGAAAAAGTATACTATGGGGGCACAACCCAGAAACACATGGTTGGTGGGTTAAAAAATGTATTATGGAGGAAACTTATAAGTATTCCATTTATGTGCAAAGTATGTATGTTTTGTTTCATTGATTTCATAAGATTTGATGTTTATGCTCTTGTGTATTATTTAAACATCAATTTAATGCAACTTGTAGCTCTTTCAAGTTTGCAGATTATATCCATGCTGGTTGTGTTGATATTTCTTACTCCTATTTTGGTTTTCCATACTCAACCTTAAGCTTTGAAACTCAACCTGTTCACCAGGTGTGCCCTGGGTCATAAGACTAGTAACATTTGTCTTGCCGAGTCCACGATATAGAAGATTCATATTCAAGTATATTGATTTTTCGCTAATAGCCGAATACTTCTATCGGTAAATGCTCTATCTATGATATATGTGGTGTTTCTTTTTTTCTGTTTATTTTTTCAAATTTTTATTAATGCTGTTGGATATTGCTTCTTCAGGGAGATCTTCCAATTGAATGCAACTTGTAGCTCTTTGATTTTCTGCATATTAGATTTACTCAGGTTGAATTTAGATCTTAAGGTTCATATAATGTTTTACTTCTTCAGGCGCAAGAGGAGCATCTTTTGGAGTCAGCCGGGTGTATTCGTTTTCTGATTAGTATGTTGAAGCCACATGTTCCTGCTGTCAATAAAGATAAAACACAAAAGCTGGGTGTGAAGCTGTTGGCATTAAGTAAAGCCCCAGCAAACTCACAAGACAAAAACAGAATGTTTGATTCAAGTTCTGGGGAAATCTTCAAGAAAGTTAGAGAAATTCTTGTTAGTTGCCAAGAAATAAGGTTAAGAGGTAAAAGTGATTGTGTTTTTGGGACACCAGAGTTTGGCCCAAAATGGATAGCTTTGTTGACCATGGAGAAAGCTTGCTTATCAAAGATCTCATTTGAAGGTATAGAAAGTAGATGTTCAATATACTTGTTTATGAATGCTACAATTGTCTTTTATGCTTTCTGTTTGTCCCATGCAGGTTTAACTTGTTTCTTTCATTATTTCATTCAGATACTACTGGGATAGTGAGGAAAACAGGGGGCAATTTCAAGGAAAAATTAAGAGAATTTGGAGGTCTTGATGCTGTCTTTGAAGTCATTCTGGATTGCCACTCAGTTATGGAGGTTTGAGCCTGTGTCTAGTTTTGTCTCATTTTTGTTGCATTATCTTTTAAAATGTTGGCAATGTAATGCAATCATTAAATTAGTAGTAGGGTGAATCATATAAATTAGAAATTTGGACAAATACTTTTTATTCCAGAGTTTTTAGAGTGAGGCAACCTAAATACATGGAGGCAGGTTTAGTTGGACTGGAAGTAGGGATAAATAATATCTTTAGGCTCGAGGATCAAGAACTTCCTCAAAGTGAATGTTTAATCTTTGGGGAAGTCCGGATGCAGTTTAATCTCTTACCAAATATCTGAATGTTGATCCTGAGTTAGCATCTTGTATCCTTGAAAGTGATCCATCCTTATTTCTATTTCTTTAGGCTGTTGAAGTAACTTTATTTTGGAGTATCTTTGTAAAACCACTGCTGCAGGTCATTTTTGGTTTTTTTAGAAATTTCTAGTCTTAAAAATATGAGATCGGAATAAAATAGGAGATAAATGAGTTGATACAGATCAAAGTGAACAAAAAAGAATAATTTGACTTTAGAAATTGAGGAACAAAAGAATCAAGATCAGATATCCAAGATAGAGAAGGAATTTTTCACTGCAGAGAATAAGGATAGGAACTGCACTTGGTATCTGTAGGTTTGTAAATGAAATGGTGAAAAAACCTACGGCTATCCAGCCTTTAAATAGCTTAGAAGGAAAACATAATGAACAAAACGCTGAAGGTGGGTGGTTTCCAACCCAAGTGAACCATTTCTGAAAGTTCAAGGGCTGAAGCGGATGGAGTAAGGTTAAGTGGGCCAATACATCCAGTTTAACTAAATTTGGGGATTACTGACACATCAAGGTTTTGTTCCCCCTTATGAAAACTTAGAAGGCAGAGTTGAATGCTGTTAAGAATGTTGATTGTCTGTATCACTTTTTGCCTTTTATGTCATTGACTAGGGTATAACTAATGTATAAATTCATTGACAGGGTTGGATGCAAGATGGTTCATCTTATCTGTCTCTAGCGAAAGGGGACAAGGGCATGCATTCTCTGGCACTGCTATTAAAATGTTTAAAGATCATGGAAAATGCTACATGCCTCAGTAAAGACAACCAGGTACTCAACTTGTCAATTTCATTTGCTTCTTTCCGTTTTCTTGTCAACCTATCTTGCTCTATACCTTCTGCTTTGTGTTCTACTGTTTGATTTTATTGTTGTTATTTTTTAATTTAATCTAGATCCATTTGCTGGGAATGGGAGGGAAGCTTGATCTCCAGAGATCTTGGTTATCTTTTACAACACATATCATAAGAATCATCAAGATTCTCTCAGGTAAAGTTGATGCTTTTATAATGTCTGGAACTTATTTTTTTTGTCACTTCCTCATTCCTTCTCTTCCCCTTCTTTCTTTAAAAACTTGGTGTTTTGATGGACGTGACATATGGTTTCAGGACTCTGTCAACTTGAGAATTCATCTATATCTGATGGTAATAGAAAGGCATGTAGCAGTTCTCAAGCAAGTGGTCATGCTTCTGAATTTGATTTGTCTGTAAATAACAGAGGTATTTGGTAAATCATTTGCCTTCTGACAGGAGCAGCTCTCTTTCATGCTCCATATATTAATGCTTTTGTTGAATATGTAGAGAATGGAGAGGATGTTATATCAATCAGTTCCTCTGAAAAATCCTCTATTATGGAGTATGAACTCTCTGTGAAGGGCTTCTGTCTGTCCCAGAATGATCCTGGCGCCTCTACTTCACAGGTGGACGGATATATTTCCAGTGTTGAGATTCCTGCAACTAATAGTACAGACAATACTTGCTCAGAGGAAATGAGAATCAGTTCTTCATTTTCAAGGTTCTGCAGTGGGAAATCAAGAAGACAAAAAGGTGGAAATTTTATAGGCTGTAACGGGTCAGAGATGATTGATGAGAGATTAGGAAAAACAGAGGGCGGGTTTCAACTTTCAGGGGACAGTCAGGATCCTTTTGCATTTGATGAAGATGAATTTGAGCCCTCAAAGTGGGACTTAATGTCTGGGAACCAAAAAATTTCACAACCTCCAAAACGAAGAACAAGAAGCAGGAAACTCCATGAAGTATGTCAAAGGCAGCTGATTTTGAGCCAGCAGGAACCAAGCAATGACAAAGATTCCCACCCAGAGTTGATCAATGTCGAACTTAATCAGACTGATGAAATTACTGTTTCTGACTGTGATGAAGAAGAAAGTTCCAACCTTCCTTTTGACTGCCTTCTTACTGCTGTCAAGGTGTTCCTTTAATTTGCTACATAGATACCGAAGTTTGTGATATTTCAAAGCAATTTCTTCTTTTGGCAATTCAGGATTTTGTCATTACATTTATGGCAGGTGTTAATGAATCTGACGAATGATAACCCTAAAGGCTGCCAGCAAATTGCTTCTTGTGAAGGGCTAGAGACCATGTCAATGTTGATTGCTCATCACTTCCCTGTGTATTGCTCATTTTTGCCACTTGACTGTGAGGGTGACAACTCTTCCAACACTAGCAGACATCTTAGTGATCAGGAGTTAGATTTCCTTGTCTCTATACTCGGTTTGCTTGTTAATCTAGTGGAAAAGGACGGGCTTAACAGGTTTGTTTGTATCCTTTGTCATTCTTACTGTTCTATGCAGGTGCATGAATTGGATGAAGCATCTGTGTTGTTTGTCTCAACCAGAACATAAGAACTTCTGTTGAGGCCCAGCATGCATTTAGCTGTCATTATCAGAATGAATAATGTAAGGTGTTATGTTTTACAGGTCTAGGCTTGCATCAATTTCTGTTTCTTTACCTAAATCAGGAGGGCCAGGTGAGGAGAGTTACGTGGATGTAATACCACTCCTGTGTTCCATCTTTCTTGCAAACCAAGGAGCAGGTGACGCTGCTGAGGAGGTTCTGCCATCTGTAAGAACTTGTTTCCATTACCTTATCAGACATAGCCACTTGCTCTACAAATCCTCCATTTCCCTCTCCTCCACGTCTGCACCTGACTGCAGAGGAACTGAGGAAGTGTCTTGAAATGCATGATCTTTCTCTTGCTCTGCTTCCCAGTTGTTTAATGATTGTGGCAGTTTGTTAGCTTGGTTGAAAATTTTGTTGTGGTTCAAGTATAACTATAAAGTACTTTGGTACGAGATGTTCTGAAATGCTACTGTCACATTTTCTGACAGTATGATGAAGAAACTTTGCTGCAAGGCGAGAAAGAAGCAGAGAAGATGATAGTTGAAGCCTATGCAGCTTTGCTACTCGCCTTTGTCTCAACAGAAAGGTTAGTATCTGCAATTTTTTCTTTTGAAGCAGATAGTTTTTCAAGAGTTTGCCTAAACAAGAGCTCTTCTTTTTTTGTTTTTTTCTCTCTCTCAATAGTCGGAGCATACGAAAAGCAATCGCCGATCATCTCCCTGATCAGAATCTGAGAATTCTGGTACCTGTATTAGAGAGATTTGTGGTATGGCCAGTAGATATTAATCGCAACTGTGTATTTGCAACCTGCACTTGTTCAGCTTTCGTACGTGTATTATTGATTATTCTTGTTGCCACCCCCTGCAGGCATTCCATCTAACGTTGAACATGATCCAGCCAGAGACTCACAAAGCCGTGAGCGAAGTGATCGAATCGTGTAGGATACCATGAGAACCGGCGAAAGTTGCTCTTTTGTATAGTTTGAGCCTTACTGAGATTAGATTCAATGTTGCCTGGTTGCTGGGGCGCATCACTGTAGGATTGACAGTTCCAGTGTACATTTGCCAGTCGTTTTGTTCACTTGCATTATGGTTATTAGTTTTAGTTTTTGGCTTACAGCAAAAGTTCCCTCATTTGTGTCCATGTATTACTATTCTTTCCCAACGCTGCCTTGTAATTCCGTAGACTTAGGTTGCATGTATACGAGAATGATACAAGGGTAATCAAATTAATTCGTTGCTTTGCTTGTAGTTCTTGTTGTTGGTTTAATCTCTCTCTCTCTCTCTCTCTCTCTCACCCCAATAGCATGTCAGTAAGGTTTATATATCCCTTAACTCCCTGCCAATTTTCTCGCATCCTCAAGCAGATGTCCTCCAACAAATGGAAATTATTAAAGGTAACGGAAATTTTAGATAAATTAGGACGAAAAAATATATCTTGAATTTATAGAAGATCTTATCCTAGATAAATGTATTTCAGAACTAGATACAAATGCATTTTGTAACTGGATAGTGAATCTTAAAAATAGACATATAATTAAAGTGAAACAAGTAAAGTCTAAACAAAATAATCTCAATACAAATGCATACAAGAACTAAATAAATGAATCTTAAAGATAGATATACAATTGTGAAATAAATGGATCTCAAAGCTAGACAAATGCCTTAAAACTAGATAAAATGTATATTAGAACTAGACAAATGAATCTCAGAAATAAAACAATTAAAATGAAACAATTTTATCTCAAACCTAGACAAGATATCTCAATCATAGATAATGCGTCTTAGAACTAAACAAATGCAGCTCATAAATAAATATACAATCAAACAAAATAAATGTATCTTAAATTTAGATAAGATGATCTTCATTTTTAGGCAAATATATCTCAAAACTAGATAAATATATCTCAAAATTAGATAAATTATTATAACAGATGTTAAATTAACGATGTTAAGTTAGAAGGACGTATAGTTAGTGGATTATATATAGCTCCATGTTTTCTGCCTTATTTGGGAATAGCTGAGTCAACATTATTAATGAATTATTTAAATGCAACGTTGCCTGCAAAATTGTGGGGAAATTGAACAGTTGTAGTTATACACGATAATTTTTATAAAAATCATATTTACTAATAATTTTATAAATAAAAAATTTCTTGTAAAATGCAATCTTCTATCTAAATGGTAACTTTATAGGGAAATCAGGTATCAGAGGATAAATTATTTCATCCAGTTAGGATGAAAAAAACCAATAAAATGTATGTTGTGAATTCATTAAAAAAAAAAATATGAAATTTTCGAACATTTACAAAAAAAAAAAAAAAAGGAAAAAAAGAAAAAGAAAAAAGATAAACAAGATCCTCTTATTTATAGAAGGATAAATTAAAGTGAAAACTAGCTTAATGGAATAGGTAATAAAAGGAATAGACTTCTGCCATATAAACTTATTAGCATGATAATTAGTTTTACCATTCATTGTGGCCAGGTATGATTCAAATTATTACTTCGTGTTAGAGTTTTTATTTTTCCTTGATGGCCATAAGTACAGGTGTAAGTAAATAACCCTAACCTGAAATCCATCCCAAAATATAGGGTTAGGGTTGGGTAAAGATGTAGGAAATGTGCACTTCAAGTTGACTTCCCCAGCCCATCTAAGCCCAATCCTTAAACTAACTCTCTACCAAATAACCTGAAATCCAAGGCCCACTAACTAAGCTCAACTCTCCTAACCTTAGCATCTCTTAATCCCTTTTTCATGTCCCTAGTCGTCAAACTCTCAAATCTCACCACCATCCTTCCTGCATCTTCGCTGCCTCTGCCCTCCAGCCGCCCTTCCTAGCCTTGTTGCCCTCACTTACCTCTTTAGTTGACTCTTGCCGCCCTCCCTGCCCTCATGCCACCTTCCATCATTGCTCTTTTGATCGTTGTTGTTGAGTTTGCTCACCGTTGTCGTCCTTTAGTTCTTTGTCATCGTTGTCATTCTCTATTTGTCTTTGTTGTCAACACGCCACAAGCCACTAAATTGATCAATACCCTTGCATCCTTCGCTCTGCAATTGCCCTCCCTTTCCTCACTCGATCAACGCCCTGTTGTCATTTGAGACATCACTCGCCGTCGTCTAAGAGGTCATCAATCAAGACCTTAGTGCCTTATGAAGCTTCTCTACCTTGTCTTTTTTGATCTCCCAATTTGTATCTTGGATTATTTCGTGTAGATTCTTGCATCATTTTGTGTTTGTGGTAAGGCTTTTGGCTGGTTCTTAACATAGATGGTGAAGGAAAAGATAACGAACGGGTATTGGAGGTGAAATGACGAAGGAAGTGACAATCGCGACACAATTGATGGCTAGTGTCAGGCAAGCCTAACCTTAACTTAAAAATATAGGGTTATGGTTGAGATTTTCGAATTGTGAAAGAGTCAATTTAATTCATGTTTCCACCCAAAGCTCACTCGAAATTTGAAATTTTCACCCCTAGCCATAAGCAGGGTAAGGTATGATGTACTATAGACTTTGTGATAAGATTTCCTTTATAATCACTTCCTCAATAACTTTGATTTTTCTTTTTTTTAGAAAAGAGTAAATGTCATGAATGGTCCATAACCTTTAGTCATTGTTTCCTTTTAGTCCCTAAGCTATTGAATATTCTATTTTAGTCCTAAACATACTAAAAACGTTTCGTTTTAGTTTTAAATCTATTCAAAATGTTTTACTTTGGTCACAATTTGATAAAATTTGTTAACTCAAAGTATTTTTCTGATAAAAAATTTTTAGATCATAATTTAAACTATCTAATAACTGTTTTCTAATAAATTTAATTTGTATAATAATTTTTTTACAATTAATGAAAAATTCAAATCATTTTTTTTTCTCTCTGTAAACTGAACTTATTGTATTAAAAAATAAAAAAAAACTACTAATTTTAATTGTCTATTTACTATTCAGAAATATTAAACTATTTAAATTTAATAGAAGACAGTTAATGAATATTTAAATTAAAATTTTAAAAGTTTCTGTCAGACAATTATTCTGAGTTAATGAATTTCATCTAGTTAAGGACCAAAATGAAACAATTTTAATAGGTTTAGGATCAAAACAGAATATTCAATAGGTTAGAGACTAAAAGGAAAGAATGGCTAAAGGCTGGGGACCATTTATGTAATTTACTCTTCTAGAAAAGAAAGGTTTTGGATCATCATGTAGCTCGGCCCAACAATCTTGGGCTTATGACAAGCCCGACGCCCATAATCCAAATCATGTCGCTTTATTTGCTTGCTCTTTTGTTGTCGTTCGATTCATTCCCGCTCTCCTTGATGTTCACAATTCACCATTTGAAAAGCCCTGAAAGTTTCAATTATCCCGGGAAAAAATGACTTCTGAGGTTTGGCCGTTTTCATGTTCCGAACGGAGATCTGAGCAATGCCAAATCTGCAGCCGCCGGAAGGAAGTTGCGCTAGAGCAAGCGGCGCCGTCGCCGGCGCAAGCGGAAGAAGATCAAGGCCTCCCAGGCGAAGGAAGGAGTCGACAAGTACTCTTGGAAGGATGGCGGAGATAGCAACGCCGAGGACGAGGGTTCCAAGGGGAACGTAGATGCTAATCAGGTAATTGCTAGTTCAGTATTGCAAGCTTAGGGCTTTTAGTTATTGAATTGGTAAAGCGTAATTGCATGTCGTCGCTTTATTCATCTGAATCTGATGTTTGCAGCGAATGATGAATAGTACAGGAATGAGTTGATGTAATTGTTTTTCATGCGTTTGTTCAGGTTATATTTTTGAACTTTTTATGTTGGAATTCACCCTGGTCTATTCTGAAGTAAATATAGAGAAGTTTGGAAGAATTTCTTGTTCGTAGTTTCTCAGAGCCCGGGGCCAAACTTTTGTAGGGAGCTTCATATTTGTTCACATCAAAACAGACACTTCTTGCTAGGCAAAATCACTAGTCGAGTTGGCATCGTTGCTCATATTAAACACTGTAATGATGCTGTATTCTTATGGATTCCTAATGCAAATTAAGAACTGGAAAGTGCATTTCATGACTTACTGTGGATTCTGCTGGGGAGAGGACGAGGGAAATTGCAATATGGCAATTTTGGTTTCTGGGATTTCTGGAAGAAACTGAACTCATGGATTTTCTTGACCAAGCAATGGATTGTTCATTATTGGGAGGGACTGAATCCTGATCCCTTAATAGGATTTAACAGCGGGTTGCTTTTGTGCAAATTTCATTTTCTTATCTGCAAATGGATCTGTTTAGTTGGAAGTAGGCTAACTCAAGAGGATATTAGGTTTTCTCCCAGGTTGAACTTTGGCTCTGATATTTGAATTATCTGAAACAATGCTGTGTACAATTTGACTGCAGAAATTACATCTTTCTTGTCTGAAGGAATTTTAGTATTTCAAGTCAAGTTTGATAGCTACATTATGATAACATATACCTGAGAATCAGTTATGGCAATCGTTTTGTTTAAACTTGAAAGTAGATGGTAGAGAAGATCAAACTTGAGTATGTGCCAGAAAAGGCGGTGTTATATGGTAGCATTGATGATGAGGAATTCAGAAATTTTTTTGAGAGATTCAGTTTTCAGGATGCTGCTAATGCTGAGGTAAAATAGGAAGGAATTTTTCAAGTTTAAGTGTTGGGTGCTAACTCCATTTGGAAAAACTTAGCGTGTCACCGGATCCTTCAATCTCTTGTATATACCAGGTAGCTGATAAAAAGGATGAGTCTGCCAGGATTTGGATGTGAAGAAGAAGCTGACTCTGATTCAGATGAAGAGGAACAAGACAATCAAGAGATAGAGAGGAGAGGCTTATCAAACAAGAAGAAGAAAGTGTTTTTGTATATCTTCATTTTGTTGGCCCAGTTATCTGTTTGTTTCAGTTTGTGTACCCTTTAGACTGAAAGAAAGGTGAAGTGTTCAAATCTCTTAAACACATATTTGTGGTGTGGGGTTCTGCATGTTCAGTGTTCAAGATTTGGATAGATGATATATTATTTAACTTGTGTGAAATATTTTCATTGCTTTTTCAAAAGTTCCTTGAAAATTTGAGTGAAAATACTTTGGAATTATTGTATCCAGATGGAATTGTACAGGATTTTGTTCTATAAGTATTTTGTGTTGAAATACAGGTAAAGTTGAGGGAGATAAATCCAGGCACTTTATCCCAAGAACTGAAGGAAGCTCTGGGTATGCCAGAAGGTGCTCTGCCTCCATGGCTTATTAATATGCAGGTTGGATTGGCCGAGTACATGGAGTTAATTTAATTACTGAAAAATAAAGAAAAAATAAGTGGTGTTAAGGTTGAGGTTATAATCTTCATGTTTTCTTGCTGTTTCATTTCAGAGATATGGGCCTCCACCATCATATGTGCATCTGAAAATACCTGGGCTTATGCTCCAATCCCTCCTGGAGCAAGCTTTGGTTACCATCCAGGCGGCTGAGGTAAACCTCCTGTTGATGAGGTAATCCTTTTAAGAGTTCTGTTGGTTATGATAGTAGCTAGTTATTAATCTGCCATCTGGTTATCTTATTTAAGTCATCGATTTATCTACCTTGTGGCTTGGGTGTCCTCTGCACAGAGACATTTTTGGTGTGCATCAACAACAGAAATCCAACTACGAGGTGCTTTCTGATGCTTGATTGAGTTTCTGGTTTAACTTTTCTTTTTTCTATTATCATTATATTTCAAGAAAGGTGCTAGCCCATTGGCAAAGGTCAACTAATTTGATTTTTGTGTTTTATCCTCTCTTCAAATCCAACTTTTTCCATATTTTCGGATGTCCTGTAAGGAGGGTCTGCTTTCATTTTAAAAAAAAAAAGGAAATGCAGAAATAGAGAAAGAACAGCCTACTTACTCAAAAGGAAAACTCGCACTTTTTTTTTCTTAATTTTACTATACAATATTATCATTGAGAATAATGCAAAAAAACTTGTGCATTGCTAACATCCACTTGTTAAATTATAGCCTCTAAAGGAGGGAAAAATTTCTAGGTTCTCTCTTATACAGATGTATGGAGTAATATCTGTATGACCATAATTATTTACATGTGGAAGGTACCTATGCCTAAGTTAATTTGGCAATCTGCTGCGAAGCATTATATAGTCTTGCCTGTGTCCCATCAAGGGCATACAAATACAATAAAATTGAAATGAGAAAGAAAAACTTGTGGTTTCTTAGTGAAGTTTTGACTCATTCAAATACCAGAGCTGAATGATACCGTTTTCTGTTAAAAAATATCCTAATCTAATTATCTGATTAGCAAATGATTCAGCCATCTTACATCAGTTCTGTAAAATATTAAATCCAGGGGGTGCCTTTTGGTAGGACAACACACTGGGGTGATTTAGAGGAAGAGGATGAAGAAGAGGCGGAAGAAGAAGAGGATGAGCAGATTGAAGAAGAGGATTTAGAGGATGCCATTCAGTCTGGATAGTCTTGCAAGGTGCAGTATATTGTGTTTCAGTTTTTGATTTCTGTGCATATCTATTGACATTGGCACTGGATTGAATGTAGGCTCAATCATTCTGTATTGATTTATGCATATTGCAACCCTATGCTACTTTGCACAGCAGCTATCTGTTGTTGATAAATTTGTTTGTTTTTCTTTTTTTTTTGTTGATTTTTTAATATGATGTAGCACTCCTACTGGTGTTGAGACTCTGCATGTTATTGACCTTTGTAAACAGCAGAGAAAGGATCCTGAGAGGCCTCTTTATCAAGTGAGCAGTTTGTTTGATGTACTCTTTGTTCCTTGAAGATTTTGTGATTTTTGTTGCCACTGCTTTCCTTGAAAAATTTGTATTGTTATGTTTCTGATGGTCTTTTTCTGTTTGTCCTTCTCTGAAGGTACTTAAGAAAAGGAAGAGAGAATTGCTCCTGGCACTTTAATTGGGACAACACACACGTATGCTTTTTGCTCTGTTGGGAAAACCTTCATTCTGTCTCCAATTCTCGGGTTTCTAACGTTGTTATGAAACTTGTTTGTGCAAACAGGAATCTGGTTAACACTGGTACCCAAGACAAGGGTGGAGGCAAAAGGGTAAGTACATGTCCTGTTGTTGTCGCCCAAGCCCTTTATTACTTTAAATTGTTTTGTAAGTAAATCACAGTTTCGTTATGCACTTTGTAGTTTTTACTGATTTTGTTGAAACTCAAAGGGTTTACAAAGTTAGCCGGTTACTACTACTGCCATTTGGCATTCTATCATTGATTGTGTTCAAGGTCTTGTTTGTTATTAACACTAGAGCTTTGAAAAAGCTATCTAAGAGTAGCTTTCAGCATTTAGTATCAGTGGTTTGATTTCCACTTTAGTAAATTATTTAAAACTCTAATGCTAATTACAAATGCCGTTTCCAAATAGGGCCTAAGTCAAATGAATCAAGCACTTTACATAATTATGAACTTGGTAGCCTGCACTATGATGCATAGATTAATTTGGCTGATCAGTTGTGATCTTATGTTGGAATTTCCTCCTTATTTGATTTCTTTTGCAGGCTGATCTCTTCAAAGGTCAAAAATCAGATAGAGTGGAGGTCAGTCTACGGCCCCAGGAATTGGAACTTATGGATAATATTTTGCCTGCAAAGTAAGTTGGCACCTTTTACTTGTGTTGTCTCAGATTGGTATTACTACTGTGACCTAATAGTACTAAGTGATTAATGTTGGTGATGAACTTTAAAGGTTTGAAGAGGACTTTAGTGACATGGTCGCTGAGGGAAGTATTTCTCCAATTTTCTGTTGAGTGTTTTTCCCCCATTGCCCCAAGACCCTTGCTTGTAGTCTTTCATAATGTAACATGTAGGGGTGAGCAGGGGTTGGGTAAACCCGAAACCCAACCCTGACCACCCTCATTGAGTTGGGTAAAAATTGATCATGGTTTGCAGGTTGGTTCCATATATAGGAGAACCGACGGTTTTTGGGTTGGTTTTGGTTCCATATGAAACCAACCCGAAGTGGAACTGAACCTAATATATATATATATATATATATATATATATATATAATTATATAATAAAAATTATAATATTACTAATATATCCATATACACACACACACATTATTTGAAGTATTATGATGGTCATTTTGTATTTTAATATTAAACTTTTAAACTGATGTTTCAAATTGAAACAGTATTGAGGTTGTGGGATTATATATGAAATTTCTCCATATTCATTTAAATTATTTTGTTTCATAAACCCACCATTCCTAGGTCATTTTGCTTTTGATCTTTCATTCCAGATTACTCTCTATGACATAATTATGATTTTTTTTTTCATTTATGGGTCATGCAAAATTAAAAATTTATGATACCAATATATATTAGGTTTTGATACTGAAGAAGATGGTCTTAAAGGTTCAATTTTTCATATTGAATGTCATGTCAATATTGGAATTACTAGAAGAAAGTAAACTAGTTACGATAAAAGATGCCTCAACAAGCAACTCTTTTGAACCATTTTTGTAAGAACAACATTTTAAACTCCCTTGAATGTATTTAAGTAAATATATTTAAATATTAATTTAATTGTATATTATGTTGAATATGTCATAAAACTGATTATAGATGTAAATTTATTGAATTTTGGTGTTGTTATAAGTATATGGTATAAACCGAAAAACCCGAGAACCAGAATCGAGAAATCTAGAACCATGGTTTTGGTTTTTTCGGTTCTCGGTTCTCGGGTTGGGTAGAAAAAATTTGGAACCGAGGTCATTTCAGGTTGGTTCGGTTCCACCATAAAACCGAACAAACCCGACCCATGCTCACCCATAGTAACATGTTATTTGTGAGCCTTGCTCAATCATGCTCTGGGGAGATGGTTTGGATGGACGTAGAATGAGAAGAAAAGAAAACGCAAGATGCAGAAGAAAGAAGGGAAATCAAAGAAAAAAGAATTCAAATTTTAAGACTAGGCGAATGATGCTCTTGTTTGCTGAAATGGTGAGGCGAGGACATGTTCTATAGTGGCCAGGATGGTAGCTAGCATTAGTATCTTCCTTCTCTACAGTGAATCTTTACATTCTTTTGGACTTATCGGAGGAGTAATGAACAATCTTATACTCTTAGATGTAGTCTGTCTGTATCATCTATAACGAAATAGGCGGAGATCATCCATCCAGACTTTGCTTCGGCTAGATGTCTACTTACTTAGGACCTTGCTTGCTTGCTATCTCTGACTCATACTTTCTGGATTTTGACAACTAGTTCGATAGGATAGGTAAAAGCCCAGGTGACTGCCCCTGCCTAATACTAGCGCACTTTCTTATTTGGAAAAGCTAAAGTGGACCATCGCAGGCTTTTGTGATTGATTTTGTCTCATATTTCATGCCCTAGCTCCCTTCCTTCAACCTCAAGAAACTAGAGTCTGGAAAGACACTTTTTGGGCGGTTCCTTGGGCAAATTTAACATTTCCTTTTTTTTGTCCTTCTTTTCTTATCGAGTAAAAGTATTGATCAATGGAAATTCACTTGCATGGTTCATATGATTCTTTCCACGTGATCATTTAGTTGTTTCAAATCCCTTTGTGGGTTTTTTTTTTTCATTTATTATGTTGTGTTGTGCAATCAAAACATGTACACATATACTTGTCAATTTTTAAAATAGTTTATATAAAATTTAATATTGCCCACAAAAAGAAGTTGCTCTTGTATATATTTATATAACAGTTGTTGGTTTAGAGTAGGATACAAGTAAACATAGGATATGGATAAGCGACTACAAATGATAAGAGAACAAGTGTTAACTTCTATTCTAAGTTATATATTATTGCTAACATGCCTTTGCAATGTCAACTATTGTGAGCAAATGTTGATTAGAGTCCTGAAAATGTTGATGAAGACGGAAAGGTAGTGGCTTGGTAAGAACATTCACAACTTAATCTTGACTAGAGATGAACCAAATGGTAAGATCCTTTCAACCAACCTGTTCTTGGACAAAGTGGAAATAAACATCAATATGTTTTGCTTAAGCATGAAATATGAGATTTGCAATCAGGTAAGTAGCTTTAATATTGTCATAACCCAAGATGGGTGGTTGTGAGAGGTATACACCAAGCTCAAAAAGTAAGGTTTGTATCTAGATGAATTTTGCAGTGGCATTGGTTAAGGCTTGATATTTTACTTTGGTGCTAGACCTTGAAATAGTGTGTTGCTTATGTGAACTCCAAGAAACAAGATTTTTTCCCAGAAAGATGGCAAAACCAATAGTGGAGCGGTGGTTGTCTGGGCACTCAGCCTATTTGGTATCCAAAAAGGCATTAAGCACTTGTAAAGAAGATCGATGAATGTGAAGACCAAAGGAAAGTGTGTACTTCAAGTAATGAAGCGTCTGTTTGATAGCAGTCCAATGGAGCATTTTAGGGGCTTACATATATTGACAAACTTTACTTACTGTGAAAGAAATGTCAGGCCTGGTAAGTGTGATATATTACAATGCTTCAACAGTGCTTCAATACAACATTGGGTCAAGCATAGTGACGCTAGCTTCTTTAGACAACTTCTCTATGGTAGACATTGGAGTGGAAATAGGCTTAGTGGCAATCATGGTGGTTGATGTAAAAGCTTGAGGATATATTTTTGTTGAGACAAAAGAATGCCATGGGAAGTAGTCACAACTTTAATACTGAAAAAAAAAAATTAAGCAGACCTAGGTCCTTGATTGGGAAATCACTTTGAAAAGCCTTGAGAAGTCTTTCAACATGTGAAGATGGGCTTGTGACTAAGATGTCATTGACATAAATGAGTATATACAAAATTGCACTAGGCCTGTTGTAGATAAAGAGTGAAGCATCAGCCTTTGATGCTACAAAACCAAGTTTCAGTATCTTAGAGCTCAAACAAGAATACCAAGCACTAGGAGCTTGCTTTAGGCCATAAATAACCTTATGAAGTTTGCACACATGACCTAGATGTCAAGGGTGTTCATACCCTGGTGGTTGTGATGTATACACATCTTCATTTAGAAAACTATGCAAAAATGCATTTTGAATGTACAACTGCTAATCACTCCATCACTTGGAAATTCCAAGAGGAAGAATAAGCCCAATGGTCATAGGTTTTACCACTAGACTATATGTATCATGATAATTGACCTCATATTGCTATTTAAACTCTTTAGCAACAAGGTGGGCTTTGTGCCACTCAATACTCCCATTAACTTTACCTTTTAGTTTTAAAACTTATTCATAATCAATGACGTTTATGTTGCATGTAGGTGGAACAAGTGACCATGCCTTATTTTTCAAGAAAGCTGCAAATTCAGAATTCATTACCTGATGCCATAAAGGATCATTCTTGGCAGTGGTAAAGCACATTGGCTCAGTGTCACTAGAGGATAAGAGAATGGCCAACAAAGCTCAAGATATAGGGTGCCAAACAATGCCATCAGTGAACTGCTTTGGTTTGTTGATATTATTGCATAGTCGTGTCTTTATTGGATGGAGAGGAGGGGTAGGTAATGAAGGCTTGACGGAAGATGGCTCAAGCTAAAGGAGACTCGAGGGGTCACAACTTTTTTATGAAGATGGTGCTTTAGGAGTAGATTAAGGTAAGGGACAAGAGTCTGGAACTAGAGGAAAAAGAATTGAGAGCTAGATAGGAGTTGAACTAAAACCACATGATCCTACATGTGAACCTGCACCAAGGGACACGTGCAAAAGGAAATGCTTGTTCATCGAAGATGACATTTCGAAAGATATAGACTATACCAATGGAAGAGTCAAGGCATTTATATCTTTTGTGAAGACCATTGTACCCAATAAACACACATTTTCTTGATCAAAAATCAAATTTGTGTCAGGTATAAGCTTGTAGGTGTGGCCAGCAAGCATAACAAAATGTCTTGAGAAACCTATAATCAGGTTTCTCATGAAATAAACATTCTAGTGGAAAGAGATTATGAGTGACACAGCTCGAAATTTGGTTAATAAGATATACGACTAATTGAAATGCATTGTCCCAAAACTTTAATAGTATCGATGCATGAGCCGAGAGAGACTTGCCTATTTCAACAATATGGTCACGTTTTTGCTTAGCTTAACTATTTTGTTAATGTGTATAGGGGCAGGAAACTCGGTGATCAATTCTAATAGAGTAGAAAATAGAATGTAATTTTTTATATTCTCCACCTTAATCGATCTGAACAACATTTATTTTCATATTTAAAAGGTGCTTAACATGCTGCTAAAATTTCAAAAAGGTATTGTAAACATCGGATTTGCAGACAATAGGATATAACCAAACATATTTACTATAGTCATCAGTGAAACTAACATTGTAATGGTAGCCATTAACAGACTTGAGAGCAGGTTCCCAAACATCATAAAATATCAAATCTAACAAAATTCAAAATAAAATTCAATGAAGTAAATGACAACTTATGACTTTTTGCTCATTGGCAAGCATCGCAACCCATCAACTCTTTATTCATAACATAGGGAAGATTGTGTCAACGAAGGACTTGTTAAACTGTAGTTTGATATGGGTACCAAGCCTAGAATGTTGAAAACTAACACATTCACCAACAATAGCACTAGTTGAATTAGATGGGTTAACTTGACGTTGATGAGATGACCAAGGTTTAGAGTGGGTGTAGGCAAAAGAATAGGCGAGTTATTGCTTGAAAAGGAAGTGTTTGAGGAAAGAATGAAAGATGAATTTTTGGAGGCCATTGTTTTCTTTTTGAGACGTGAGTCTTTGTAGGCTCTAATATCATATAAAACTCAAAATTGCCACACACAAACACAAGTTGCTCTTGTGTATGTTTATATGATAATTTTTGGCTTATAGTATGATATAAGTAAACGTAGGATATAGATAAGCCACTACAGATGATAAGAGAACAAGTGATAACTTTTATCCTATGCTATCTATTATCGCTAAGAGTTTATAAAATCATTTATTTTGTACATGGGTAAAAATTTAAGAATGAAAACAGGGAAGTATTACTTTTATCTATTTTATGTTATTTTATTTTATTTTCTCTGAAACCTCTCTTTTCATTTTATCTATGTTTCAAATTCTAGAAGCATTGGAGGAAACTATACGTAAGGATGTTAATGGGTCGGGTTTGGGGCATATACAACTAATCCCAAATCCTCCTCTCAAGTAATCGAGTTCAGGTCGAGTAGGTAGGTACTACCTATCAAGTCATTTTGAGGCATATGTTTGATTTTTTTAGATTTCCTTTTTATATATTTATATATATTTTCAAAAGAATGTGTATATTCACAATTAATTAATACTTAAAAATCATAAGCTAAATAATATAAGGTAATTTATGTTAAATTATAATTTTATTTTTAAAATAAAATCACATTTTAAATATAAATATATTAATTTAAGATGAGTGCATGTAAAGTCGGAGCTGAGAAGTTAAACTCATACCCTTTTCATAACTTTGAAAGTAGGGTCGAGTTCAGGTTAGGATAAATGAGTTTGAAGATTGTAGGGATGGTAGAATATTTTTTGATATCTCTGACTATAAGCAAGGCATTTCCTGGGCCATTTAATCTCCTTCCATTTCCAACAGTATAAAACAAGTTGAGTATTAACTATTGGAGTGAAGTTTGATCGTTTTTGCTGGCATCGTGTATTGTTTTTTAGAAATATGATTTGTATATTTAAGATGATGGATAGTCGGTGGTCCATGACTGAGGTTCTCTAATATAGACATTTGGATAAAGAATTTACGAGCTGAGGGAGATATACTTTTGTTCTCTAGCATGAATTAATGTTAGATCGTTAATTGCTGAAACTCTACCCAAATAGAGTGCTGATGGGCATGGGTGGCCCCGTCACGGTGTACGTGTACATGTACCTAAGTATTCTATTTCATATGCTCGCACAGATTATCTGGCAGTTTTTGTTTTTTTATTTTTTATAATCTAAATTATTAGTAGTACAGGGTTTAAAGTTGTTTTGAGAAGAAAAAGGTTCTGGGCCGCCCGCCCTCTGGAGTTGACGTGAGGATAGTGATGACCTGTATGATGACCCGGTGACACGTAATAAATTTGTCCTCTATACTACCAGTCTATTTTATGGATCTCTAGAATTCATTTCTGAGGACTTCAATCTCATCCTGCAGTTTCTCGGGGCCTACAAATACAATGAGTACCGTACTGACAAATTCCAAGTGGTAGGAGAAGATAAATTTTTAATCAGAAAGTTTGGTCACCAACTCTCCAACAAGATGCATGTCCCCCCATGCCTGCATCATTCATGCCATGTAGCGTCATCATGATTCAGTAGGATTCCCTTCACATGGTTCTTGATCCTCTCTCTCAAGAATATATTTTAACTTCTAAACCATGATTATACTATTAGCTTATAAATTATTTTTGCCTTATTTTAGCAGACGTTTAAGTTCACTTAAGTCAATTGCCTATTTTTATTTTTATATTTTTTTTACCTAAAATTAATTTTATTTAAAAATTAATATTAGGCCCATACAATAATTTATCTAAAAGTATATTATCATGATATTGTTAAATTTTTGTTAATTTTTTTTAATAACTTAAACTAGAAAAATTTATAAAAATTTAATAAGATTATAAAAATTATATTTTTAATGAATTATTACAGTTAAATAATATTAAATTTTAATTAAAATTAATTTTAAATAAAAAAGGTATAAAAATAAAAATAAATTATTTTACTATTAATTAACTTAAATTAAAATGAACTGTGTAATATAATTCCTTTCATAAAATTATCGCAACTCAATTAGTTTTTAGTCCATGGCCCTTTCCATCATCGCTGGTCCAGCAATCGGGAATTCGATCGGCTGAACACATTCCATCATGATTGTCCAGGATGGACTTTAATTTATTAAGTTAACTAATCTAACTCGGCAATAATCGATTACTTAATACAAATAAAAATTAGAAATTTTTTAGAAAAAACAGATCTCAATTATTTTTCACTGGATAAATCATAAAATAACAACATGAATGATTAATGCCACTAACAAAATAATCACTAATTTTGTTTGATATTTCTGTTATTTTCGTTGTATGTTCGTAAAAGGCACCCAAGTACTTCTTTTTCTCCCATAAGATTAACATTATTCATCGCCCGAAAAAGTCGGGAAATCGATCATGAAGACATTGGTTAAGCTTGACTTTACACATCATGCAAGTATGTATGTTTGTAATTTCTCAGCTTTAATGCGGAATTAGTATTGGAAAAAGATAAAAGAGCAATAACAAAATTTTGATAAACGTGCTAAAGATTATGTACAAAAATATTGTTAAATGCAAAAAATGTTAATCGAATCGTCCTTTTAACATGGTTTTAAGCAGATGTTTTACCGTTTTATAACACAACAAAATATATATATATATGTATGTATGTATGTATGTATATTAGTACGATACATATAAATATAATATATCAACACAAAATCACATACTACTAATAATAAAAGAGCATAAACACAATCCGGCGTTTGTAGTGTATAAAGGGTTTGCTGGGGTGGAGAGAGCCAGAGAACGAACCAACTTACCAGTAAGAGGTGCCAAGCATCACTTTCCAGACAATGCGACAGCCGACATTCCGTTTTGTCTCTATCGAATTCAAACTACGTCAAACTCGTCACATCAACTTTACCTAACCGACCGACCATGTTCCCCTTTTCCATTCCGATAATCAACATCTTTGAATAAGCATCTACGTCATACTTGGTACACTCGTGGTTTAATTATATCCATACAATTAATACATTTTACTAAATATAAAATGAATATCACTTTTTATAAGATCAGTATCATCAAGTTTGTTATGCATGATAAGGAATTTGTTTGTTGTAGTGACAAAGAAAAATTGAGAAATTTATATTTCCTTTATGGAGATTTTGATGGAGATGTTTATATGCGCATTCAACAAGGTTTTGCAAAAAGAGGAGAACTAGAGTATGCAGACTAAGAAAGTTGTTGTATGGATTATGACAGGTTGCAAGAAACTAGTACCGTAATTTTACAAATGTGTTGATGAAAATATGCTTTCAACAATCAAAGGCAAATCACTCCATGTTTATATAAAAAGGGGAGAAAAATTTCATTATGGCTTTAATTTACATTTTTGACGTTATATTGTCCGGGAATCACAAGGAGAGGATATAGGATGTGAAGCAATATTTAAATGCAAAATTCATCATTAAGGACCTGTGTCCACTAAAGTATTTATTTATTTATGAATAAAAGTGGTGAAAATCAACACAAGGCATCATACTTAGTCAAAGCAAGTATACAATAGACATCCTAGAAGGATTAGGTATGTAAGCATGTTGGCCTAGTCCATTTCCCATAGAGCAAAACAATAGAATATGAGTCGATTGCGACAGATCAAGGGTGGGTATCATATAGTATAGAAACTTTTTTTGATGCTTGATATATCTAACAATAACAAGACCAGATATAACATTTGCAGTTGATGCATTAAGTTAGTTTGTTACAATGCCAAAATGTGTCCACATGGATGCTACTGAATGAGTTCTACAATACCTCAAGATTGCACCTTGCGAAGGAATTATGTTGACAGCTACAGGAGACTTAAATTTAAAAGCATATAATGATGCAGATTGAGGGGCTACCAGATGAGTTGGAGATTTTGTACAAGATATTTCATTGCACTAGGAGACTTACCAGTCTAATAAAGGACCAAGAAGTAAACAATAGTAGTGAAATCTTGAGCAGAAGCCAAGTGTAGAGCAATGGCAATGATGATAGGTAAAATTTTATGGTTGAAATAGTTACTAGTGGAATTACATGCACCTCAAATAGGGTCAACAACTTTATTTTGTGATAATCAAGTGGCTTTGCATATTTTGACAAACCCTATATTCAATGAAAAAATGAAACATGTTGAGATGAACTATATTTTTTTCAAGAAAGAGCTAAATCTGGTGATATAATGCCAAAGAAGGTTTGGACCAGTGAACAGTTAGTAGAATTATTCACCAAGGTTTTAGGTAAAGACAAGTTCACGATGTTCCTATCTAAGCTGGGCATTGTGAACTTACATGAACCAAGTTGAGGGGGAGTGATGGATTTGATCGAGCTAGAGATAAGATAAAGGCTAGAATTTTTTATTTGCATGTACAAATGTGTCAGTTTTATCTATTTGATGTTTCTTGTTGTTATCTACAACCTGTACATTTGTATAAATATTCATACAATAAATGAGAGAAATGTAACCCCCTTTAATCAAAATCGAGTTTTCTTCAGATAAGGGTAAGTTTTACCTGTCGAATGTGCTCAAGGCTTTTGCTAGATGATTAATGGCTAGTTTGATTGGGTTGCATAGGTGGGTGGTGGGACAAAGGTGTTGTGAGTTTTCCAACCCTAATCTATAAGCGCATAAGACGCATATAGATAAGGTAAATAAGATATTATTCTCACGAAGATTAATTTGTATTGTTTGCCAATTACCAGTATCATGAGACTCACTTTAGCTAAACAAAAAATAATTGATGATTTACTCACTATGAAAATAACTAAGTTTGCAACTCTACTTAAATTACTACTAAACAAGAACAATAAACACAATGCAAATTAGAGGTTTTCTAGTGAATTAACGAAACACACTTCCTATGGTTTTCACTATTTGACTTGGTTAGCTAATAAATTAAGGCTAATGGTTTGGTTTTTCTACTTGTTGGTCAAGTTAACTAATTGAGCCCTTACTCTTCCAAGTGAAATGGTCACTTTTTCAAGCTTATACTAGAATGGACTCCCATCCGAATTGCTAGTTCAAGAGGGGTATTACAAGTTCAATTTACCTTCACTTAGTTTCCTGAACTTGTCTCCCAACAAGTTCATGGCCACTACACTCTTCTCTTAATTCCCAATTCCTTTTAATCTTTTCCAAGAGTTTAAAAGAAATCTAAGGTGCAATTGACTAGGAACCTTAATCAATCAACACAATAATAAGCTCAAGGAGAAGAGTAAACAATCAATGGAGGAAAACCAAAGTCAAATAGCCATGAATCCAACTAACATAACCAATTCAAGTAGCTACAACCATATAAAGTGTAGAGAAAACTACTCCATAATCAAACTAAACATAAACATGAAAATACACAAAATAACATTCATGTCTAGCTATAAGGAAAAGGAAAGAAGGAACCAAAGTGGACTAAATGAGCTTGACTCCTTAAGTCTTTAAGAAATCCTCAAGAGCTCCAAGCTTTCTCCAAGCAACTCTCCACAAATGCCTCCACAAAATGATGAAAGTTGAGAAAAAAATGAAGAAGAAAACCTAACTCTAACTTGAGAAGATGGAGATAAAGAATGAAATCCTTAGCTAGGTTTTAGGTTTTTCTACTCTTGGAAATAGAGGTGGGACGTGGGCCGGGCTGACCCGGGATCGGACTGGAAGTCAACACCGACCCGACCCGGTCAAACCCGCCCCAGCTTGCCCCAGCCAAAGCCCATAAAAATGTGGGCCGAGTATGGGCCCGAGAGGAGGAGGAGGTGCAAAACAACCAGCCCCGGACCAGGAAAACCTACAAACCCTCCCCGACTTGGACCGCCCCGCCCCGGACCGGATGACTCGCTTGGCGCCCAACGGCTCATTCGGCAGCAACGACAACCTGCAATAGAATTTTTTAAAAAATGGTTAATTATACAGCGGGCCCTCTAACGGTTTTCTGCTCCATTTTAGCCCCTAAAATTCCATTTTCACCTCTCCCAACAACTAAATTTTAAGGACTTTTTGGTCAAACTAATTTTTTTCCTTTCTCTATAAATACCAATGTCATTTTCACTCATTCCTCACACAATCACTCAATCTCTCTTCTTCATCTACTATATTCTCTCAAGCATTCTCCTTATTTTCTTAATCTCTTCCAAATTTCTTACTAATTTTTCCCTAATTTCTTCATAATCCTCTATTGATTTTGCATTAATCACTACTATTAGTTCATGAGATATGGCTTCAAAAGAAAGGGCAAGTTGACAGAGAGTTCATCTTCTAGCACTACCGGCCTCTGAGGCTTGTTCCGATGCCATTCTCGGTCCACCGACAAAAGGCATCTCAATTCAAGAGTTGGACAACGATGTTGCCAGAATCGATATGACGAATTACGATTTGGGTCTCGACAATCAATTATCCAATGATGAAGTGGAAGAGTTGGATGCGATGGCGTCCGGGAATCCGTCAACAGAACCGACGCCTACAAGTCATAAACCCGGCGTAAAGGAAACCCAAACACAAGGTAAATCCACGAGACTAACTGCTTGGATTTGAGAGCATTATGAGCTTATACACGAAGGGGAGTTGAGGAGCAGGAATTGCAAACATTGTGGGGAAAAATTGGTGCATAGAAAGAATTCCAGCACTGGAACGCTGAAGCAGCATATTGAAAATCAACATTCTAAAGTCCTCGCCAGTGCTGGGACTAGTTTTGGAGAACAAACACAACTTGGGTCTACAATCGGCGCCGGCGGGCAGGGTATATTTCGTTTTAACCAACAATCTTGTAAAAAATGTGTGGTAAATTGTATGATGCTTACCGAAATTTTTTGTTCACAAACTGAAGATGTCCACCTAGAATCTTGGATAAAATCACAATTAAATCCTGCATTTAGAAAAGTAGCTAGGAAAACCACTAAGAAAGAAAGCTTTAGACAATTTGAAGTAGGAAAATTAGATTTGCAAGCTTATTCTTCTACTCTTGATCATTGTGTGGAATTTACTTTTGATATGTGGACATCACCTGTAGGTCAATCATTCTATTGTGTTACTTCTCATTGGATTGATTCTGATTAGATAATGTAAAAATAAATTTTTTCATTTAAGGTTATTGAAACAGATCATACTGGTTATCAAATATTTAATTGTATCTTAGAAACTTTAGGTGATTATTTTTGCACTGATAAAGTCCTGTGCATTTCATTTGATAATGTTTCAAATAATGATGTTGTCGTTCGTCTTTTGAGTCAAAACTTAAAACCACCTCTCAATAGTGCATTCTTTCACGTTAGATGCATGTGTCATATTTTGAACATTTGTGTGCAAAAGGGTTTAGAAGTTCTCCAAAATGAGATTCTGTCTATTCGAAACTCATTGAAATATTTGATGTCCAGACCTACTATTTTTCGTGAATTTAAAAGCTTTTGTATTGAAAATCAAAAATCATTTTCTTAGAAACGGTTTAACTTGGATTGCCTAACCCGCTAGAACTCCACATATTTGATGTTGCAAGATGCATTCCCGTATGCAAATTTGTTGTCACATTTCATGAATTTAAAAATGGGTTGTGAATTTCGTACGACTAAAGTTTGGGACAAATGTTCCAAAATCGGTGAATTGCTTATGTTTTTTTATGAGGCAACTGAATTTTTCTTTGGTGTTTACTATCCAACCATTCATCAAATTTTGTTTCATTTAGTGAACATTGCATATGCTTTACATCAGTTTAAAGATGATGAGTTGTTAAAACCGACTGTCGAAACCATGCGGGCTAAGTGGCTTCAGTATTTCGAAAACATTCCACCAATCTTTTTAGTCGCTTTTTTACTTGACCCATATGTCAAATTAATGAGCACAACAACATTGCTTGAAGGAATTTTTCATACTTATTTAGAAATGTCTCATATAAATGTTTTGACTATGTCTGCTACTGCTTTTGAGTACTTGCATTCTTTATACAAGTTATGTTGTGAGCGACATTTGGATAAGGTAAGATCCGAAGCTCCTTAAACTGATCCTACAAGGAAATCAATCTCCTCAAGATTCAACCCAGCCCTCCAAATGCTCAAACGACCCTGACCGATGACATCAGGATTAGCTGAGGTCAATGACTATCTCAATACATCGTTCGATGTAAGTGACCTCGACATCTTGGAATGGTGGAAACAAAAGATATGAAGGTTTCCGATCTTGTCAATAATCGCACAGGAGATTCTTGCCGTTCCAGTATCGACTGTATCATCAAAGGCATCGTTTAGTGCCGGAAAACGGGTGACATCAGAAAAATGATCAAGATTGACACCCGACACAGCAGAAGTATGCGTGTGCAACCGAGATTGGGGCCTCGTAGTATTCCGGCAGCAAGACCAAAAGAGTTCCGATAAGGAGCTAATATCCGATACCGAGACTTGAATTTTTTTTTTTCAATCGTACATGTAATTTGTATTTGATCTGATTATGCTGTTCAGCACAGATTACAGGTTTTTATTATTCATCATTTCCGGAACATTTATTCCATTTCAAAGTGTAAGGCCCGTTTTGATTATTTGTAAGTGCCGTTTGGTTCTTTTAACTTAAAAAAACTTACATTGGATGTGGTGTTTTTTCTTAAAAATATGTATAACATATATAATTAATTATGGTTCTAATTAAAAAAAAAAAAAAAACAAACCCGCCCCGGATCTGGCTCAGAACCGCCCCATCTGCTCCCGGGCCGAGCCCAGTCCTCGTGACCCAAGACCAGGACCGGCCGTTCTCAGGTTGAATTGGTTCCCATCTCTACTTGGAGATGTTATTTTTATCCCACCTACTAATTTGGATAAAAGTCCTTGGTTAATAGCAAGCTTAGATTCAAAATTGAGATAAGAGGCCACTTTCTTGGGTATAGGGGCACCTAGGCCTCAAGAGGGGCCTTTTTGGCGCCTAGGCCTCCAGGCTCGAGAGTGCTAGGCCCTAGAAGGATGCTATCTGGTGCCTAGGTCTCCAGGCTTGAGGGTGCTTAAGGGCTAAGCCTCATTTGGCACTTAAGCCTCAAGAGATGATTTTTAAGGTAGAAACACTTTGAACTGTGGCGCTTGGGCCTCACCCTTGGGGCCTAGGCCCCACAGTTATAAATCCAATTTGACTTCTACTTGCCCCTTTTGCATTTTGCTCATCTCGGTGCCATTTCAATGCTACGGTTCACTTCTCCAACCTACAAAATGAAAGAGTAAAACAAGAATTGGCCGAAAAATGTTGGGTGGTGAGGTGGAATATGATGGTCAAAGTTAACAAAAAGTCAACATGTTTGACCACAAAATCAACATCTAGCAAAATGTGAGGAGGGGGCGTTCTATGAAAAGATGGCTGACAGCTGCAACAGTAGGGGGGAGATGGTGTTGTTAAAGGTAGGGGCAGTGTTGCTGCAAAGTGAAGGCGAATAAGAGGCTCAGAACATAAGGGAGGCGGTGGAGAGGATTGAACAGGTGAATGAGAGGGACTATGGGGCAGATTTTAAATGAATGTAGTGGAGAGATCATGAGGAGGTGAGGTAGGAGGTGGATTATTGATTTGTTTATATAATAGCTCAAATTTTGAGGTGGGTTGACGTCGATCATCGAAATAATTTGATGGGGCTTATCGGTCCTGCAACTATAGTTTGGTGATTGACTATCGATTGAAATATGGGACCAAAAGGAATGGTCGGTAGGTGGTGAATGAGAAAAGTTGATAGCTAGTCGGTTGACAAACTTTTCACTAACTTTGAGGAGGCTTTTGATGGTACATTGGCCACAAAAATTTTTCACTCGGTATTATGTATCTCTCTTATGGTGTGGGTTCTTGGTATGTCATTCAATCATACCTTGATACTTGAAATTTAGTAATTTTGTTTTGCATGAAATATTCAGTACGTTTAGTGAAGTTTAAAAATATATACTTATGTCACTTTTTCTTTCTTTAGAATCATTGTTATTCCTTTTTTCCGTTAAAATTCTCATTGCAAAAAACTCCAAAAGATTTTTTTTAAACATTTAAACTTGTATTGTACATAACCTAAAAAGATTTTTTTTTAATTTTAATTTTGTGAATAAAATAGAAAAAAAATCATAAAATTAAACATGTTTTAATCTCTATGTTAGAAAAAATGTAACATTCTTTATTGAAGAGCAAGTATAAAATTTAAGAGGAGAGAAAATCTCCAGCAAAAAATAAAGGCTTTTAACTGTATTAACACTAAGACATTGGACTTTAAAATTAGAAACAACCATAAACTTAAAGATTTAACTAATTAAGCCAAAAGTCCAAGTTTGCATTGTCGCTTCCGCTCGCCCATGTGGATGATGATTCCCACTTGTGCGATTCATTACAAATATATAAATCGACAGATTGATATACACACCTAATTTCTTGCTTCTTGGAATATAGTATTCCATTCTAGAGTCTAGACAAAATAAACCAAAGGCCGGTTTTCATGTGGCCGGTGACGGCTGATTTGACACATAGTGGACCACAGTATTAGCATTACCATTATCATCGCTACCATTATAATCAAATGAAAAATTATTTCTTTAAAAGTATTTATAGTATATACAATCTACTTTAAATTATATTCCCTTTAGTTCATATTTTTTGGATTATTTGAATTTTTATATTAATATTTATTAGAAAAAAATTTAAAAAAATATATCTTGAAACTATATATCTTAATTTATCATTCTTATATAAAAATTATTTATTTATATATTAAAATATTAAAAATAAAAAATTATAAATTAATTATTGAAAAGTAAATGGTGCAAAAAATATGAGACTGAGGAAGTATTGTTCATGAGTGATTTGAGTATTTTATACGGTTGATCTTTAATTGGAAGCGGATCACAGTAGATTTATGTTTTCTCTTGGGTTCACTAGAATTTTGGTATTAATAGGATACACTGACACTTAACAATAGATATGAGAGTAATTGTACAGAATAAAATTAGCTTTTATTTTTTATAAGTTTTATGGTTAGTTTTTTTTATTTTTATAAATAGTTGTTTTTGGGTCTCTATACCTGTTTGGTTCCAGCACTCTTTAGCCGGTTATTTATGAATTCTTTATTCCATATTTATTTTTATTTATATGGATGGTTCAATTTAATCTAATTTTCTTCATTTCATTCAGTATGACAAGAACGAATATTCTTTTAGTGACCAATTTTTATATTCATGTTAACTCTTATAAGCTTTGATCATCGTTAATTTATAGGATGCTATTTGATTTACTCTTAATTGAAATGAAAAATCTTTAATAAAAAAAATATTTATCTAGCACATGAACTTAAACACTCATTAACACGTAGTAATCTTTATATAGTCTTTTGTGAATGTAACACCATTCTTTATGATTAGAAATGGTAAGTTGACAATATATGGTTAGGAAATTTATAGAAACCTGATGGGGTTTTCCCTAATCTACACTTATCCCCCTACATATTAAAAAATGTTCACTTGCCCCCTCATTTGCTAACTCCATCAATTCATCAATTAACAGAAAAAGGAAAAAGCATACATCACTCTTCTAGCTTTTTTTTTTCTGACCCTAAGCTCCCAAACCTTTTGAATCTAACAAAATAAGTGTGATTACACCATTACAGGTCCAATCTAGACATGCTAAGAGCATCTTCAAACATCCTACGAGTCAAAGGTAATGTTTGGTTTTATGCACCCTTTCTTCATCTTATTGTTGCCCCTCAGGCAGAGTTGGAGCTCCTGATGTTGGGGCCCTGAACTTGTGGCCGTGTTGGTTTCATTAGTCTCCTTGCCACTGTACCACACCACCATCATTGGCATTTTTCACACCTTTGCTTCGCCTGGCAAGTCTGTTTCTAGAAACCCCATATACTAGACGAATTGAGACGGTCCAATCTTTCTTCTCAGTATCCCTTCAAATCAAGATGGTTGAATCTCAATTATAATATGATTTAAAGTAACCCAGCTTGATGTTTCAACAAGGCATGTGAGGCTATTTGGGAAACGGAGGCTTGGATTTAAGGTAGCAAATAGATTCTAAAGACCACACTGTCAGAGGAAAAATGTGTTCCAATTTCAGGGGCTTGATGCTTTACAGAGAATTTGGGTTTCTTTAAAACCTGAACATTTGGAAAAATATCAATACTAGGCTTGCTTGTTGAGGCAGAAAGAATCGCCACCATGTTCTTGATTGCTTGTTAAAGTACCCATGGGTGCAAATTACAATGAACAAACCCTAGTAGCTAGAAAGGCATCTAGAATTGCCGCTTTGGTTCATAGAAATTAATAGTGAAAACTTGAGGTAAATCCTTTAAGACTAGGGTGGGGTTGATGCTGAGAATATAAACGAGAAAAGCACAGCAGTTGATAAATTGACTACAAGAGGGAGGGGCTTCCAAAACTGGAGTCCAGAATTTTGAACAAGTGGAGGAAAGAAAATTGAAAGATGACTAGTTGGAGAAAAAAATGAGAATTTTATCAGATCCAAAAAGTCTGGGTGCTTGAGGTCAAAAAAAAAAAATGTAGAAGCGTAGCATAGGCTTTTCCCCTTTTCTCATAGCTGATGAATTGACGAAGTTAGGAACGGAAGAGAGTAAATGTAGGTTTTGAATATGCAGAACGGTAAGTGTATGTTAGAGTAAATCTCATGTGGGTCTCTGTAAATTTCCCATTGATGATTTTGCGGGTTGATCTAAGTTCTCAAATGTAGTGAATCCATTAAAATTTAGATGAAATCTTACTTTATTGCAAAGCTAAAATTAGTCTATCACAACAATAAACTGGATTGTTAGATTGGATTAATTGTTTGCTACAACCTTAATTTAGTAGAATATACCATAAAAAAATATGGATAATTACAATTTGACCCCTGAGGTGTAAGTGAAATTACACTTTAGCTATTCTTGTTTCAGAAATCTACACTTTGTCCCTACATTCTTAATACAATTCAACAACAACTTAAAAAATCTTAATTTAATATTACAGTAACCATCTTCCAATAATTTCAATCTATATGGTATTTTTTTTTACAATTAATGGACATTTTAAATTATCAGTTTTTTATTTTATATTTCTTTCATTTTTAAAATAGTATTTTTTAAATGTTAATTAATTATAAAAAATATAATATACAGATTGAAATTACTTGAAGATGATAACCGTATAGTCTGAATTAAGATTTCAGAAGTTACTGTTAGATTGTATTAAAAATGCAGGGGGTAAGGTGTATATTTTAAAATAGAATGGGTAAAGTGTAATTTTACCTAAACCTCATAAGGTAAATTGTAATTAACAAAAAAAATTACTCCCTTTGTCCCATATTATTTGAAAAACTTACTTTTTAGCAATTAATCTCGAATTTTTTATTTTCAATTTTTAGTATATAAATAAAAAATTTTTATATAAATGATAAATAAAAATCTATAGTTTGTAAATATATATATTTTTATTATTTTTTTAACAACCAATAATATAAATAAATTCAAGTTAAATTATGACCAAAAGTCAACTGTTTCAAATAATATAGATGGAAGAAGTACTTAGATTGAAGAGAGCCGTAGGTAGAGGTGGGATGTGGGCCGGGTCGAACCGGGACTAGACCGGAAGTCAACCCCCGACCCGACTAGGTCAAACCTGCCCCGGCTCACCCCACCCAAAGCCTGTAAAAATGTGGGCCAAGTATGGGCCCGAGAGGAAGAGGAGATGCAAAACAAGCCGCCTCGGACCAAAAAACTAGCGAACCCGCTCCGACCCAGACCGCCCCACCTTGTTTGGTGCCCAACGGCTCTTTCAGCGACAATGGCACCCTGCAACAAAATTTTTTAAAAAAAGGTTAATTACACAGCATGCCATCCAACGGTTTTCTGCTTTATTTTAGCTCCCAAAATTTCATTTTCACCCCTCCCAACATCTAAATTTCAAGGATTTTTTGGTCAAACTAATTTTTTGCCTTCCCCTATAAATACCAATGCCATCTTCACTCATTTCTCACACAATCACTCAATCTCTCTTCTTCATCTACTATATTCTCTCAAGCACTCTCCTTATTTTCTTAATCTCTTTCAAATTTCTTACTAATCTCTCCCTAATATCTTCATAATCCTATCTTGATTTTGCATTAATCACTACTATTAGTTCGTGAGGCATGACTTCAAAAGGAAATGGCAAGTCAATAGAGAGTTCATCTTCCAGCACCATCGGTCTCTGAGGTTTGTTCTGTCACCGTTCTCGGCCCTCTGATAAAGGCATCTCAATTCAAGAGTTGCACGACGATGATGTCGGAATTGATATGATAAATTACAATTTGGGTCTCGATGATCAATTATCCGATAATGAAGTGGAAGAGTTGAATGCGATGGCGTCAGGGAATCCGTCAACAGAACAGACGCCTACAAGTCATGAACCCGCTGTGGAGGAAACCTAAACACAAGGTAAATCCACGAGACTAACTGCTTGGATTTTGGAGCATTATGAGCTCATACACGAAAGGGAGTCGAGGTACGGGAAATGAAAACATTGCGGGAAAAAATTGGTGCATAGAAAGAATTTCGGCACTGGAACACTGAAGCGGCATATTGAAAATCAACATCCTAACGTCCTCCATAGTGCCGGGACTAGTTCTGGAGGACAAACACAACTTGGGTCTACAACCGGCGCCGGTGGACCAGGTATATGTCGTTTTAACCGACAATCTTGTAGATAAGGTATGGTAAATTGGATTATGCTTACCGAAAAACCTTTTTCACAAGCTAAAGATGTCTACCTAGAATCTTGGATAAAATCACAATTAAATTCTGCATTTAGAAAAGTATCTAGGAAAACTGCTAGGAAAGAAAGCTTTAGACAATTTGAAGCCAGAAAATCAAATTTGCAAAGCCTATTTTTCTGCTCTTGATCATTGTATGACATTTACTTCTGATATGTGGATGTCAACTATAGGTCAATCATTCTATTGTGTTACTTCTCATTGGATTGATTCTGATTGGATAATGCAATAAACAAATTTTGTCATTTAAGGTTATTGAAACAGATCATACTGGTTATCAAATATTTAATTGTATTTTAGAAACTTTACGTGATTATTTTTGCACTGATAAAGTCTTGTGCATTTCATTTGATAATGCTTTAAATAATGATGTTGCCGCTCGTCTTTTGAGTCAAAACTTAAAACCACCTCTCAACGGTGCATTTTTTCACGTTAGATGCATGTGTCATATTTTGAGCATTTGTGTGCAAAAGGATTTAGAAGTTCTCCAAAATGAGATTCTGCCTATTTGAAACTCATTGAAATATTTGATGTCTAGACCTCCAGTTTTTTGTGAATTTAAAAGCTTTTGTACTGAAAATCAAAAACCATTTTCTTGGAAACGGTTTAAATTGGATTGCCTAACCCGTTGGAACTTCACATATTTGATGTTGCAAGATGCATTCCCGTATACAAATTTGTTGTCACATTTCATGAATTTAAAAATGGGTTGTGAATTTCTTACGACTGAAATTTGGGACAAATATTCCAAAACCGGTGAATTGCTTAAGTTTTTTTACGAGATAATTGAATTTTTCTCTGGTGTGTACTACCTAACCATTTATCAAGTTTTGTTTTATTTAGTGAATATTACCTATGCTTTACATCAGTTTAAAGATGATGAGTTGTTAAAACCGATTGTCAAAGCCATGCAAGCTAAGTGGCTTCAGTATTTTGAAAACATTCTACCCATCTTTTTAGTTGTTTCTTTACTTGACCCATATGTCAAATTAACGGGCACAACAACATTACTTGAAGAAATTTTTCATACTTATTTAAAAATGTCTCATATAAATGTTTTGACTATGTCTGTTACTGTTTCTGAGTACTTGTATTCTTTATACAAGTTATATTGTGAGCGGCATTCGAATAAGGTAAGATCCAAAGCTTCTCAAACCGAGCCTCCAAGGAAATCAATCTCCTTAAGATTCAACCTAGCCCTCCAAATGCTCAAACGACCCCCGACCGACGACAAGGAGATCAATCTCCTTAAGATTCAACCCAGCCCTCCAAATGCTCAAACGACCCTCGACCGACGACATCGGAATTAACTAAGGTTGATGATTATCTCAACACATCGTTCGAGGCAAGCGTCCTCGACATCTTGGAGTGCTGGAAACAAAAGAGATCAATGTTTCCGATCTTGTCGATAATCGCACAGGAGATTCTTGCCGTTCTAGTATCGACCGTTTCATCCGAGGTAGCGTTTAGTGCCGGAAAAAGGGTGATATCAGAAAAATGATCAAGATTGACACCCGATGCGGTAGAAGTATGCATGTGCAACCGAGATTGGGGTCTCACAGCACTCCGGCAGCAAGACCAAAAGAGTTCCGATGAGGAGGTAATATCCAATACCGAGACTTGAAATTTTTTTTTCAATCATACATGTAGTTTGCATTTGATCTGATTATGCTGTTCAGCACAGATCATAGGTTTCTATTATTCATCATTTCCAAAATATTTTTGATATTTCAAAATGTAAGATCCGTTCTGATTATTTATAAGTTTAGTTTGGCTTTTTAACTTAATAAGACTTACACCAAATGTGGTGTTTTTTCTTAAAAATATTTATAACATATATAATTAATTATGATTCTAATTTTATTTTTAAAAAAAATAAATACATCTTGTCCCGCCCCAGACCCAGCTTGAAACCGCCCCACCTGCACCAGGATCAAGCCCAGATCGGTCCTGATCCTGGGTCATGAGGATTGGGCTGAACCGGTTCCCATCCCTAGCCGTAGGTAGGCAACACTAACTGGGGCGTAGAATCACATGTTTTTCGGAACACACGATCACGTCTGCAACTACAGCTGTTAAGCATCAATCATGTGAAGCCAACAATTATTATGATCGTCTGGGTCCCACGTAGAGTAGACACATTTCTGTTGATTTGACTCTACGTGCTGCCCGTTTTAGTGGCATTAGAAGCAGCAAACATGTTTCTTGACTTGTCCCACAAATTTTGATTTGCAACTTCGTGGCCGTAATACTGATTTCATGTTTGGGGGGTTCACCGCATCGTCGGGTCTAAATATGTGACCAACAATATACCACATGTTTATCTTTGTTTTTTCTTTTTAAGAAAATTATGTTTATAGATGTACCTTGCACGATATAATTTATCATACAAAAGTTTATGTACTATTTGTTTATTTTTTTTATTGGATATTGTTTTAAGGGCAAAAGGCCAAAACTAACACTTAGATAAGACAATGAGGAAACAGGCCACTCTCATTTTTAGTTTGTTTTGTTGACAAATCTACCATTCACTCTACCGGGTTGAAGGTTTAAATGTTTTATGATTTCTTTGACAAATCAAGAAGTTTGAGGATTAATTACAGAATTTTAAGAGCATAAAAAATTTTAAGAATGAAAATGCCCTTTCCCTTAAGAGGAATTGCAGAATTTTGGTTAAAAAAAAAAAAAAGATTTCCAAGCTTGAAAGATGCACATGAATCAAAGCCACCATTAGATTGGTTTTGAGAACTTTCGTCCAAACTTTGAAGAAAAAGAGGGCAAATAATGTCGCAAGTCTATATCGGTCAACTAACACCTAAGCACAAAGAAAACAGAAATTTCCTGGAACAAACGGAATGTACCGCCAGTTTTCCGATAGTTAATGTAAAATATATCACTTTCAAATACTACTTCAATGACATATTTGCATTCCTAACGTATGTGAATGGTGAAATTGCCTGCAAAAATACATGAGTGGGATATGTCCTCCAAACGCAAAACTTAAGTGGCAAAGTTGACCAGTTTCCCTTGTTTCAAAATCAATACTATGCCGTTGTAATAATTCTTCTTCCTCCTCCACAATAGAACTCTATGTCGGTGTTTTAATGGATCAAGTAAAGTATAAAAAGCGAGGAGCCATAGGTGGTGTAATGTCTTTGAATAAGAGATCAGGTGATGGTGTCTTTTCATCTTTTTGTTTGTTTCAGCCATCATCTACTTGGATGATTTGTTCTAGCCATGTGTTAGTATATGAATCCAATAGATTATTGATTTGTTACTGTGTTAGTTAGTTTGTTTGTTTGTTTTCTTGGTCTATCTCTGTTAACTTGTAGCCTCAGGTATGAGATTTATCTTGACTATTTATTTTACAGTATCACAGGAGCTAAAAATTGTGTAAGACTTATAGTTGAGCCAAATATATCTCATTCCTTAGTATTCAATCCGTCTTAGTTTCTTTACTCCATTTAACTTTTTGGACTAGTTTGATTTGAGTGTATTTGTATTATTTTTTGTTAGAAAAAAATAAAAATATATATTTAGAAATTATAAGTATTGACCTATCATCATATATAAAAGTATTTTATTTATATACTAAAATGTTAAAAATAAAAATTTTAAATTAATTATTAAAAAAGTAAATAGTGTAAAAAATTTGGGACAGAATGAGCACTATATTTTTGTAGTAGATGCTGTATATCATATGGTAAACGATAATATAAGCTTTTGATTTAAAAAGGCATACAATATCACAGTTATACGTTTCAACATACTGATTTAGGAATTTATAAGTAGCTCTGGTATATTTGAAAAAAAGAAGATGAACTGACCTTATGATCCCAAACCCTCAACAATAATGTTACATTTGTCGAGTACATAATCTTTCCAAAAGTTTTCTAATGAAATCATGTCTTAATCTGAACTAGAATTATATATACGTGCAAATTTGTGTCCACTCTTTATCGGCCTTCTTTACAGCCAATACAACGCATGCAACTAGCGCCACCGAAGCCGCCTTCACGTGTCAATCTACCCACCTTCACCTTCATAGCTAAGGAATTTCCCCTTTCCAACCTAGCCGACTTCTTTTTCTATAAAATATATATATATAAAGTTGGGTTTCGACAGGATTAACTTTAGGATTGAATTTTAATTGACATTGTCTCGGTGAAGTTCTACCGTCACCAATAATAACTTTACATCTCCCTTCTTTGTTTTTTTTTTTTAAGTTTCAAAATATCTGGTAATTGTTATCTGATTCTGAAATTAAGAACTATTGCATCGTATTATGTCCAAATTAACAACTTCAATAGTCGCTATCTACTTACAACCTACACTTGGGAACATGGTCAGAAAATTTAGTCAACGTAAGTTCAAAAGGTTAACCCTCAACAATATGTTTGTTTTATAGTGAACTAGTGTATAGTATTTTATGAAAATAAAAAAAATCCAAATGATTCAAAGTTTAGAAAGATCAGAATATTGTGATCTGATTCTGAAATCAAGCACTGTTGTATCATATTATGTCCAAACTACTAGTATATAAACTTCGTGCTTAAATGAGTTGAATGAGGCTTTAACTTTCTAACTCTTAGGTCAATGATTCAAATCTCTTTACATTTGAGTTAAAATAACAAATTCTGAAGGTTAAAAAGTGGCCCAACACCCTCCAAATTTCCTCTAACTACTACAAATATTTAAATCCCTACTTGTAAACGATTCTAAACAAAAAAAAAAAAAAAAATCACCCATATCCATCCTTAATTTAGAATAAATATTTAAATTACGCTCTTGTGTTGTTCTAGCTAGTGCAATAAATATATTTGGTTCTCAAATATAAGCTATATATATTTTTTTCAGCTTTAGGATAAATTATATAGTGGAAGTACACAAAGCATGCTCCACAATTCTCATCACCTTCCAACTTATTTCATTGCTCATTCCGAAACATCCTCATCTCCATCATGTCCCTATCCCTTCACCTGTAACTAGCAATTCCCGTCCGTCTTCTCATCCATATCTCTCAATTCATTTCTACGAGGTTCCCTCGTAACATCACAAATGCTAGTTTTAAAAACGAGTGATTTCTCTTCTTCAACACTTGCACCTCAATCAGAAAACCAAAAATCAAACTCATCAAAATCCTTCAGAAAGATGAATAAGACTAACAACAACAACAACAATAATAAGCGTCAGCTAAGCGAGGGCGAGCAACTTCCGGCGAGGGAGAAGTGTCCCCGGTGCGAGTCGAGCAACACTAAGTTTTGTTACTACAACAACTACAGCAAGTCACAGCCGCGCCACTTCTGCAGGAGCTGCAAGCGCCACTGGACCCTCGGTGGCACCCTCCGCGCCGTCCCCGTTGGCGGCGCCAGCAAGAACAAGCGCCTTAAGACAGCCAACCCCAGCAACGCCTCCGTGGCGGCCCCATCCAACACTTCCAATGGCGGTGAGTTTCCTCTTATTCCAGCTTTGCCCGATTTGCCTCGGAGCCAAATGTTCCCCCTCTCGACTGCCGCCGCCGGTTCGAGCCCAAGTTCGTTCGACTCGCTCGGCCAATCATCGAGTGTTGTTGATTACGTGAACGAAACGTTGGTGGAGGTCCCGGGCGTTTCTGTGGCTGGTCAGCCGTGGGAGAGCAGCTGGAGTTGGGGTGATCTGGATGCACTTCTGTCAGGTGGTGGACTCGGTGTTCCATACGATGATGATTATTATGAGATTTTCAGACCTTGATGAAAATTATATATATATATATATATATATATATATATATATATATATTTAATAAGGGTTTTTTTTATTTCCCTTTTAACTTTGATCATATAATTAGGCAGTAAAATAATTAGCTAATTACATGAAATTGTCTATATATATTAATCTCTATCTATCTTCTTGGTTTGTAAGTTTTTGTTTTTCTTTTTAGTTTCATTGATGTTAATTAGTATTGTTTTTTTGTTCGAGTTTTTGCTTTGAATTGGTTTTCTTGGTTTGTTTTGTAATCCAACAAGAGCATATGTGTATAAACTTCAATAGCATACAGAGTAACATTAATTTGAAGGATCTAGAAAAGAAATTGTCAAATTGTCATGTGTTTTTATCATCTACTTCACGTACTATAGTTTTCCATCAATTAGATTGAAATCAAAATCATCAAATTTTAATGAGAAAGAGAAGGAAAAATTTAAGTTCGTAGGAGTTCAATTTCAGGGCTCCTCTTTGATCAATTGAACTATGCTCTTACTAAAGTTTATTGATACATTCCCGCATTGTCTGTTGAATGAGTTTATTTGTGATTTTATTATGACATAAAAGGTGTTTACTAATTTAGGCTGCACATAAAGGTGAAAACGAGTCAAGCTAAGTCAAGAAATAGAAGATTATATTTGGATTTAAATATATATCTATCGAGCATGATTTTTTTTTCATATTTGGATTAAAAAAATATATAAACAAGTCATTAATAAGCTTTAAACCGATTGAATTCAATTTAAACTCAAGCTGTTCGCTTAAATTAAGGGAGAAACCTAAAACTAAGTTGAGTCGAATAATAATTAAGTTGAGCTTTATTTGAATTGTATGTTGAGTTTTAATTTTTGTTTATACTTGACTTGATAACAGTTTGAACGAGTTACGAATAAGCTTTAAACCAAGCTACACTCGAGTTGAATTTGAGCTATTTGTTCATTTTTGTTGAACGTTTTAATATAGTACCAAAAGTAGCAAAATTCCAACATATCTAGATTTTATTTATTACCTTTGCATTTATTTTTGTACTTAGAAGTTTACAAGAGAAGAGAAGTCAGAAGAAATGTTTTATAACCTAACCTACCATACACTTTATTATACCTAACGTGAGCTCACATACTAGCTGTAAGTGGAAAAAACCCCTCATATAAGTTTTGACTCAAACTCTAACCAGTCACATAGTTATTATGCCGATTAGGTTAAGACCCATACTATAAATAGTTTTTTTTTTGTGGGGTTAAGATGAAGGCTATCACTCACTATAAGAGAAAAGAGTATTTGAGATAGCAAAAACCATAGGAAGAGTGTAGGGAATTACCATTTACTATGATAAAAACTGTAAGACAAGACTGTAGGAAATGCTCGTGTCGGAAAGAGAAAGTGTAGGACAAGTGTAAGACTATTTGACAAATTTTTGACACCAATAACCCGACGGTTTTGAGATATTTAATACCTACACTTTTTTTACAATTTTTATCCGATGGTGATCTGACAATAGCTGCCATACGGTTTTGTGACAATAATTGTCTTACGGTTTTATGACAATAGTTGTCCTATGGATTTGTGACAAAATTTGTCCTATGCTTTTCTGATAATAAATGTCTAACGATTTTGTGACATTTTGTGACATCTCATTTATTTATTTTTTTTAGAGAAAAATAATACACATAGATATATCCATATATAGTATATTATATATTAATATAATTGCACTAAACTTCCATAATTGCCGCTGCCACCTTGGAGCATCATTCAGCCTACCCTCTGCCGCATCCAGCCTCCATCTGTCACCCCTAGCCTTCCTAGCCGGCCATCGTTGCCTCGCCCCACACTACACAGCCATCTTCGTGCGTCACCCACCACCGGTGATGTTGAAATGAGGAGGGAAGAAAAAGGCCAATTCGGCCAATCGCCACTACATTGATTGCGTCTCATCCTTCTGTTATCGTTGCAGCATCTTGCATGTTGTTTGAGCGCCATCGTGTCTCTTCCATCATCCAAACCATTGATTGCACTTTGTCTATTACCCCACTGTCGCTGGAGTCAATCACAGCACATTTTTGTCCCCATCATAATCCGCTCCTTATCACCTCCGCACTCTTTTTATAGAACCCTGATATCACCGACCGTTGAACAGGACAACCTATGGCGCCGCTCACTTGCCTCTGGCAGTGTGGCGAATGCTGAGACAAAGACAGAGATCAGTATGGAGTCGGGGGAAAGGCTGAAATAGAGGTTGATTTTAATTGTCCAATAGTTTTCTTACATAAAAATAAAATAAAAGTAAAAGAATAGAAAATATCCCTATGGTTTTGTGACATTTTTCCTTTAAAAAATAAGGCACAGAAAGACGTAAGACAATTCCTACGGTTTTGTAGTACATAAATCATCGGACCAATTTTGATTCCTACCCTCTCGAATCTTCAAAATTTAATTCCCGCCTATTTAAACCTAATATATATATCTGTATATATGTATGTATGTATGTATGTATGTATGTATGTATGTATGTATGTATATATGTATGTATGTATATATAAATGCACTAATATATTTAAACATATTATATATATATGTGCACTAATAAAATGTGAAAATTGATAAACCATAACAAAATCATTAAACTTGCTAAATATGAAAATTGCTCAATATCAAATAAGTTACTTCCTACATAATGTGCAAGCCCCTAGATGATGAGGAAGTTTAATTACTAAACACAGTAATTAAACTATATAATTTGATGAATAATCGCTTTATCATCTGCGGAAACATCACTAAGTAATGAACTTTTATACATAAAAATTATCTTCAAAATAGTTACCAAGTAACTTTGTAAATGAAGCTACATCTTCATGTTCAATCACTATCGAAGGTGTTACATAAATTAAGGGTAGGGTTTACAAGGTTAAAGTTAAGGTCAAGGAAAGTGTGTTAGGAATTAGATCTTCAATCAGGATTTAGAGTTTGGAGTTATAGGATTCGAGTTGGTTTAGCCGTTTAGAGTACTTAAAGGCTAGGGATTCTACGTGGTTTAAGGGGTTTAAGGATAGAGTTTTAAGTTTTAGGGTTTAGGATTAATAAGATTTGTGTATAGTGTTAGGGTTTGGTGTTTAGGAATTTAGGGTTAAGGTTTGAGGACTTGTGTTTAGAGATTTAGGGTTTAGCCTAGTTTAGGATTAGGGTTTGTATTTAGGGATTTAAGGTTATGGTTAAAGGATTTATGTTTAGAGATTTAGGGTTTAGGCTAGTTTAGGGTTAGGTTTGGGCTAAGGTTTAGGGTTAAGGTTTGTATCTAGGGATGCAAGGGATGCATGGTTAGGGTTTGTGTTTAGAGATTTAGGGTTAAAGCTTGGGATGGAGTTTAGGGTTAGGGTTTGTATTTAGAGATTTATGGTTAGGGTTTAGGGTTACAAATCGTAGGAAAACTGTCACAATTTATATTCTAATAATTTTAAGACACAATTTTCATTGTAAAAAATATGTAGGACAATATTTATTTCCTACAATTTTAAGACATTCAATTTGCTACTATTTTATTCGTAAAAAAATTATAGGAAATAGTTGTCTAGGAAAATCGTAGGACTCTTTTTTTTTTTGCATGAAAACTATAGGAAAAGTTATTGCAGGAAAAGAGTAGGAAATATATTTTCCTTAAAACTATCGAACAAATTGGCCCCATCGTTCCGTTCGACGATTTTACTTCAGTTTATTTATCCTATAATTTTTAGCATAGGAAATAGCAATATGAAATGTTTCCCCACTCTTGTAGTGACTAGCCACTAGCCTTTTTTTATACTTTATCTCTCATTCATGACTTCGCCACATTCTTCACAATGAAGAAAGAACACAATTGTATTTTCACTAAAGAATTACATTCATTCATAATAATGTACACATTTTCAAATGAAAATGCTAACATTATTGTAATTTGGTTTGTGGTGTATGTGAAATTGGTGTCATGTGTTGGTTAGGTTAGTGTTTAGAATTGTTGTTTTGGAGTCTAGAACTGCTGTTCTAGTATCTAGTACTGATTTTTTGGTGTCTAGTTATGTTTTACTTATGTATAAATTAGTTAGTTCGATACCTAGTACTACTATTTTAGTATCTAGTACTAATATTCTGGTGTCTAGAACTACCGCTATGGTATATTTAGTAATAATTTTCTGGTGTCTAATTATGTTAGGCTGGTATATAAATTAGATAGTCTAGTTCTAGGATTGTCATCATGGTGTCTAGAACCGTTGTTCTGGTGTCTGTGACTGGTGTTTTGGTATCTAATTATATTATGTTAGTATATAGATTAGCTATTGGTAGATGTCCTTTATAATATAAAAAATTTAACATCAAAACTGAGAAATTGTAATTGATTTAAATCCCTTAATAATAGGAGCAATAATAGAGATTTTATAAGATAAAATCTCCTAAAAAATATCATGATTATCCCCAATTAATGACAAAATCCAAGATTTAAAATACCCTTATCCATCTAGCTTTCACAGCTCACAACTATTAATATTGTCAGCATTCTATCATGTTGTGGACGTTCACAAGGGTGGACATGAGAAGCTCCTTGAGGTTAATATAGGCTCTTTGATTGGAAAATCCTAGAATTAGAAGCATAATAAAAGTAGCCATAAATTGAAGATAAATCAGGGAGTGTTGCCTTAGATGACTTAAATATATTCAAAAGAGACCAGCGGATATGCCATTGCGTAATAGTGACAAGATCAATACAAATGGGGGAAATAAAGGTAAATAGAGACCTAAACTTATTTAGGCTTGCTTGGTACAAAAAGCTCATCTGTCGTTAGGACTACTAGAAGGGCTTGCTATGAACGGAGTTGAATAGAGACACAAGATTCATGTAACCAACATCAACCAGTTGAAATTAAAACTTAGTTGAGATTGATTGAAAAACTATATACCTACTACAACAATGCTATTCGTGGGGAAGAAAATCAACATATACGGTTTGTAGTTTTCGCTTCAAAAGGTTTTGTTACAAATACGTTTGCATTCGTCGAGAGTAAATGTAAAAGTTGAACGACCTCTAGTTTGGCAGCTCCCATTTAATCGCTGCTAGCCCAAAACCTAGAGACTAAGATGTTTAAGGGCCTTGTGCCCAACTCATCAAAGACCAAAAATGAAGACCGAATAACTTGGGCCTTGAACAGACCAACCTGAAGCGTGGGTCGTATTGCTTGTATGTCTGAGTGGGTATAGGTGTGTAAATACAGACAGATGCGGACATTTTTTTTTTTTGGCCTAATTTTCTTGAAAGTATGACTTCTAAACCTATGGTCACTTTTATAAAGTAGATTTATAAAATAATAACTGATTATATTTATGCAAAATCTACCAAGTTTTAGATTTCCATCTATTCATGTAGCACTGCTTTCTTAAACTTAGTTGTGCTATAATAATAGATTTTCGGAAGGTCTAGAGCGGAAACAAGTGAACAATACACAGCCCTAGAGGTGATAGTTGAACTTCAAAAGTGTGGGATGAGTATGTTCACTATTTGTAAGACAAGACAAGAACTAGAGAGCTCCTGAGTTGTGTGTCTGATGAAACTTTTGGACGTAAGTTAGTTTAACTTAAAAAAAAAATGTTGTCTAGGATTTCTCTTATACATACCTTTCTACTGATAAATAGCCATTTTATATGGATTTCTCCTACCTACTTTTTTAAGTGGAGTACTTGATATGAAATTCTTCTCTTAATTGAAATCTACTCTCGGTAGATTTCTTTTCCTATCATAGTTCTTATTCGTGGTCAAGTATTTTCCTTTATAATTATGGGCCTTAGGTATAATGGGCCTTTCCTCCATAGTAATGGATATAGGTCACGGGCAACTAGGCCCCTTGTGTGTATCAAGAGGACTTTTACCAATTTGAGTGGGGCAATTAGCGAAACTAAGACTAGATAATCATGGAGACGAGACTGGATTCATGTACTGAAAAGGTGGAACTAGACTGAGCTGATGGCTGGAATCTTAATTGATCCAACTGTCGTTGATCTCGCTTCTTGAGTTTTCTTTTCTGACAAGTAGTGGTTTTAGAAACTCTAATCTTTAGGGCTGTAGTCATAGAAGACAACTTATCTCCCCAAAACTCCATTTATACGAAACTTGTTACGTAATAATAATAATAACAACCATTTATTGTTCCAAAAAAAAAAAAAAAGCACAATTATCAATATTTGGGTCTGGCAACTAGACACAAATAACTTCTTCATTCTTTTACGCTTAATGTGTTGATGAAGATTTCAAACCGACAACACAATTTGCGTTTAGCAGCGTTCAAGTCGACTCAGGTGTTAATTAACTACGTATTTAATATTTATTTTTAAAGAAAAACATCACATCTAATGTAATTTTTATTAAGTAAAAAAGTCAAATGATACTTACAAATAATTAGAACGGGTCTTTACAATTTCAAATGGTGAAACATTCAAAAAGTTACAAAATATAAAAACCTATGATCTGTGCTTAATAGTATAGTTAGATCAAATACAAACTATATGTAATAAGGAAAAAAAAATTCAAGTCTCTTCATCGGATATTACCTCATCATCGGAATTTTTTTGGTTACACATGCATGCTTCCAGTACCTTTCCACTACCTTGAGCGTTAATCTTAATCATTTCTTCAATATCACCTATTTTTTTACACTAAACGTTGCCTCGAATGTTACAGTGGAAACTGGAACGGTGAGAATTTTCTGTGCTATTATTGAAAAAATTGGAAACCTTGATTTCTTTTGTTTCCACCACTCTAATATGTTGAAGTCTTTTGGCTCGAACAATGTGTTGAGATAGTTATCAGCCTCATCTAAACCCGACGTCTTCGATTAGGGATGCTTCAGCATTTGGAGGGCTATGTTGAATCTTGTTGAGATTGATCTCTTAAAAGGCTCAGTTTGAGGAGCTTCAGATCTTACATTATCTGAATGCCGCTCACAATATGACTTGTATAAAAAATGCAAGTACTCGGAAGCAATAGCAGACGTAGCCAAAACATTGATATGAGACATTTCTAAATAAATATGATAAATGCTTTCAAGCAATTTGGTCATGTCAATCAATTTGACATATGGGTCAAGTAAAGAAGCAACTAAAAAAATAGGGGGAATGTTTTTGAAATAATAAAGCTACTTAGCCCGCATGGCGTCAACAGTTGGTTTCAATAACTCATGATCTTTAAACTGATGTAAAGCATATGTAATATTCACTAGATGAAGCAAAACTTGATAAATGGTTGGGAAGTAAATATCGGAGAAAAATTCAATTGCCTTGTAAAAAAACTTAAACAATTTCACCGGATTTAGAACATTTTTCTCATGCTTCAGTCGTAAGGAATTCATAACCCGTCTTCAAGTTTATGAAATGCGTCAATAAATTTGCATACGAGTATGCATCTTGCAACATCAAATAAATGAAGTTCCAATGGGTTGGACAATCCAATTTAAACTGTTTTTCAAGAAAATGGTTTTTTATTTTCAAAACAAAACATTTTGGATTCATAAAGCACAGCGAGTCTTGATTTAAAAAATGTCAATGAATTCCGAATAGGCAAAGTTTCATTTTGGAGAACTTTTAAACTCTTTTGCATACAAAAGTTTAAAATGTGACACATGCATCTAACGTGAAAAAATACACCGTTGAGAGGTGACTTCAATACTTGGCTCAAAAGGCGAGTGACAATATCATTGTTTGAAGCATTATTAAATAAAATATAGAGGAATTTGTCATCACAATAATAATCATGTAAAGTTTCTATGATGCAATTGTAAATGTGATAACCCGTATGATCAATTTCAATGACCTTAAATGATAAAATGTGTTTTTGCATGACCCAATGAGCAGTAACGCAATAATATGATTGACCTATAGGTGATGTCCACATATCAAAAGTAAATATCATATAATGATTAAGAGCAGAGAAATATGCTTACAAAATTAATTTTTCGGCTTTAAATAGTTTGAAGTTTTCCTTCCTAACTATTTTCCTATAAACTTTTTTAAATGCAGGGTTTAATGGTAATTTAATCTAAAATTCCACGTGCACATTTTCAGCCTGAGAAAAATGTTTTTTAGTAAGTACCATCCAATTTATCATGCATTCTCTATAAGATTGTTAGTTAAAACAAAATATACCCGACCCGCTGGTTGTACTCCCAAGTTGTATTTGTCCTCTAGAACTAGTCGCGGCACTGAGAATGATATTAGGATGTTATTTTCAATGTGTCGTCGTAGCGTTCCGGTGCCAAATTTTTTTTTATGCACAAACTTTTTCTTGCAGTGTTTGTATTTGCCGTACCTCGACTCCCCTTCAAATACGAGCTCATAATGCTCCTAAACTCAAGCCATTAGTCTCGAGGATTTACCTTGTCATTGTCCTTGGGTATCCTTTGCATCTGGTTGACAACTTGTGTACATCGGTTTTGTTGACGAATGCTCGGCGGCCGTCGCATCTACCTCTTCAACATCATCATCGTATAATTGATCGTCGAGATCCAAATCGTAATTCGTCATATCAAATTGGTCATCATGATTGTGTAACTCCTCGATTGAAATGTCTTTCTCATCTGACTGAGAACAGCGACGGAATAAGTCTTGGAGGTGGGGGGTACGGGAAGATGACGTCTTCGCCGACTTGCCATTTTATCTTAAAGCCATGAGTAACAAAAGAATAGTAGTGATGAATAAAAAATAGGAGGAGATTAGAAAGAAATTTGGAAGAGATAGCAAAAAAGCTAAAATGCTTGAGAGAATATAGTAGAGAAAGAAAATAGATTAAATTTTGGTGTGAGCGTAGAGTGGAAATGACGTTTCTATTTATAGATGAGGACCAAAATTTATTTGGACCAACAACTCCTGAAATTATAGTTGTTTGGGGGGGGGGGGGGGGAGAAAGTGAAAATTTGGGATAAAATTGTAGCAAAAAGTTGGATGACCAATGTTGTAAGTAACCATTTTTTTGAAAATCTGCAAAAGTAGCCGTTTTTTGGCAGTTGCTCAACATCAAGCTCGGACTGGCCAGTCCTGATCCGAGGCAGCCCTGAGTTATGGGCCAGGCTATGTTAGTTTGCTTGGAGGTCTCTTCTCAGGCAAGCTATGAAGGATCTTGGTTTGATCTAGTTTCTTCGTAACTTCTTATGTCTTTTAACCTATCACTATTTTTTTTTCTTTTATCTCTAGTTTTTACTCTGAGTACAAATAAAAAAAAAACCTACTACACACACACATACACATATTGACAATAAGAGTAATAGTTTTATGTCTTTTTTATTTGGAAAAACTTGCAAGAAAACCATCGAAGTGTGTGACTTGGTTCAAACTTGTAACTATTAATGGTTCTTTTTAGCTCAAATGTACCACTCATATTTTTAAATTTGCAAAATTGGCCGTTCTCTGGTAAATTTAGTGGTTAATTCAACATTAAATAGTTGTTTCAAATAATAACAAATCATTTCTAAAATATATTTCTTTGATTTTTTGCATGCTAATTACTATAACATTGTCCAGGTTTTGCTCAAAACATAACACATTCAATAAACCGCAAATCCCTAATTTTCCTTAATTTGTAACAAAAGATACTTATTTCACTTAGAATATTATTAAATAGGATTTCTTTTACGTAATATACTCATTTCAAACATAAATATTCTCACGATTGAATAGAGAACGTCAAATTTGGCTAAAAAATATGCGTGGTATATTAGAGTTGGGAAAAAAAAACAATAGTTGCCGATTTCAGCAGAAGGACAAAAAAAAGTTATTTTTTCATTTTTTCATTTTATTTTATCTTCATTTCACTTTGTTTTATGTTTTTTTTAAACTTTTTTTTTTTTAAATAAAGTGCCTTTCATTGCTGCTTCAGAAGAATGAATACAGCCAGCACCATAAGCGCAGCTAAACAGGAAATAAATACAACCGCATTTGATCCAATTTAGATGCTTTTTTTTTTTACTTTCTTATTTCCTTTGAAATTTATTTTCTCTAGATCTCTCGTACCGAGCACAACGAGTCCAATGGACATGGTTCGAATTTCTTTCTCTTCTTATTTTCCTACCTCTTCTGTGTGGATGTGATGGTGAGAGTGAGAAAAAGAGCTAACCATGTTCAAATGACATTTTCACTGAGGCTATTTTAAGTTTTTAACTTTTCTTTTTTTTAAATTTATCATTATGATTGTTTCAAATCATACTTTCTATTTGGATTTTTACGGCTTAAATTGTACTTTTTCGGTACACCCATTAGCTCATCGAACTTTATTTCATATCCATCCTGAAATCAAACTTTTAAAATGTACCAATTAGGCCATTAGAATCGTCGTCCTCCATGTGGTGCTCCGCTGTTTGATCTTTTGTTTCCTAGCACCCGCCTGTTCATAAGTTTTCTTCAAGTCCCATCATTTTCTTTAAGGTTACTTCTCTCGATTGGCCACCACCAATGACCTGTTCAGATCTGCCGAATCATGTCCAAGTTGAAATACGTACCCACCGACAAATAGTAGAGTACTATACATATACCGGTGTTTTTTTTATTAATTTTTTTACTTATCTATGTTGGTAACGAGTGATCTCCCGATGAAGCATCGTGGAAAGTCCAACATTAAATATTGAACATAAAAATCAACTAGAACAATTGCTTGTTTTACCAAAATTGCATGTGTTCGATTTGACTGTATAAATCAATGTGCTCCTACGACCCGTAAACCATAATTCTTGGGTTCGTTGCTGCAATTCGCGATTTTCGGACACGCCAAAGTCTTGTGGCTGTTTTTATATAAAACAATAATCAACTCCCTTATTATTTCCACTCTACAAAACCGGATCGATCGTTTTCCAAGATCGCGATAATTAAAAATAATAAAGGTGTAGCATTTTTATGTAACAAGTTAGCTTGCAGATAGATAGTAATTTTTAGTAAATAATTTCTTCTCTTTCTTCTGTTTTCTTCTCTCTCTCTTTGGGTTTCACAAGCAAAGGAAAAATTAGGCTTTCACAGATGAATACTGCAAAGGAAAAAAAAACAAACAAAAAGAAAAACAAAATAAAAAAGAAAACAAACAAAAAGAAAAACAAAACAAAAAAGAAAACAAACAATTTATGCCAATATATATATAACATGTATGTTAATATTTGTTCCAGCCAATTAGAGATTTTGTCTTGGATTGAAAGCTGACTTTACTAACTAAGCAAGAGTATTGTATTCATTCGTTTCTGGATTAATGGTGTTCATTTTTTTTGGTAATGTTTCGTTTTTATGAGCACTTATTTTTAGAAATATATCCAATATCCTACTCGATATAAAACAAGTCTTTTTAGAGCTCATCATTAATAACAGTATTACTTAATTTGGCTGATTAAATAAAAAGCATTTATATGCATATATATATGTGATAATCTGAATGAATTAAACGAACTGGGATGGACTAAACTGTTCTAATAAGTAAGGGCTGAAACTTATATTTTATTGGATTCGTCACATGCTAATTAACTAGAGCACGTAACTCTCTTCTACTAATGACACTGAAGCTGACAAATACTTTATAAATATCCATCAAGGAAAATATATAAAAAAGTTGACACAAATTTAATAATTAAATCTCCAACAAATAAGAAATATAAAGACTAAATTAATATATAACATATACATACCTAAGAAACAAATGATAGAGTACTGATACTGCTCATAGAGTGGATTTTAGCAAGTTAAACTTAGGGATTACTCAAATCAATTCCACAAAGAACAAGTATTTAATTGTACCCATAAACAGCAATTTCAATGGGTTCAAATTTTAATAAAAAAGAAACTAAACTAAGTAAAGGAACAAAAAGTCACAAATCAGAAAGAAATACTTGTTACAATTGTCGACGAACATTTCTATTATCACAATATTTCTTGTCTTCCAAGTATAATATGTTTGGTTAACCTATGATTATTTGTCAATAACTCATTTAGTTAATTATCACAGTCATTAAGGTCACGTTATCAAATTGGTAAATGATCACAAGACATAGTTCCATCTCCATAATGACTATCATAATGTTTATTTCCATAACTAGTTCTTTAGTCAAATCCCTAATAAAATTAAATTTCTATGTTTGATCAAACCGCTAATAAAATTTCATTCTATGCTAACTTAATTATGTAGATGTTTCTAGTTCAAGAATGTCCGGACAAATGGGTTTGGAATTTTAATCCTGGTGGAAACTTTTCAGTCAAGAAACTTGCCTTAAGTATTGGTGATATGGTGCTACATACAGATTATGGAGAGCAGCCAACGAGGTGGAATCAACGCATATTGAGGAAAGTCAATATCCACGTTTGGAAAGCAATTCAAGGAGGATTGCCAGCAATATACAACCTACTAAATAGGGGAATTCATGGCAAATGGAAATAGTTGTCCTTTATGCAAGGATGGGATAGAAATGGTAGATCATGTTCTGGTGGGATGTGGAATTGTAAGTGCAATTTGGACCAAAATTTGCAGCTAGTGGCAGTTGGATACATTGACAGGAGCGACGGTGGCCGATTTATTGAATGAAGGTTTGATTCTTTATACTAATTTCATGACAAGATTGGTTTGGGAAGCAGTATATTTTGTGACCATTTGGGCAATTTAGAAGGCAGGGAATGCAAGCCTCTTGTTCTAAGAATTTTTTATGACATTCAATTCTTTTCCTTCAATTGGCTTGTAAAAAGGTACTTAATACTTAAGTGTAGTTGGGTTGATTGGCCACTGAACCCTTTCCAGGCCATTCACATTTCTTAGGAACAGGTTTATTATACTAGGAGGTAGTCAATTGGGTTAAGTGCTTGTTAGGAACGTGGACATCAAGCTCTTGGGTAGATCTCTCTAATGTAAAAATTTTATTTATTTTATATATTTCCTTTGTTACTGTTAAAAAAAATGTTTGATCATATATACACAATAGCTTAGATTTTAAAAGAAGATAAATTAGAAACAAACTCAATTCAATTAATTAAAGCTCCTTCCATTTGGCTACATCCAAGTTTTTTTTTTTTTTTTATTAGCTTAGAATTTTAACAACTTACGATAGATTAACCATAAAATTCACAAGTCCCGAAGATTCTTAATTAGTATTTAGGGATATATGTTTTTTTAATCTCCAATACTAATTTTGAAGAGCATATTCTCAAATAAAGCCATAACCAGACAACACTTAGGTGAAATCAAGAATGAAATCACAATTAGCAATTTCGTTAAGTTAGACTAGAAGCTTTAGGTTCGGATTAATTGTTTTCGACCCAAAGGAGAAAAGGGCAAAGTATCCAAACAAAAAATTTCGCTTTTAACTAAGAAGAAAGCAGAATATCTAGAAATTTGACTTAATTAATCCCACGTGTTGAATTATCGCTTCCACCTTCAAAATTTGTGAGCTAGCTACATCTTTATTAACTTATTGACTTTGCTCAACAGATTGTTTTCATTCATTTATTTATTTATTTTTGGTTTTGGGTACATTTACATGGGTAAAGGGTGGAAATGATCATAGCTGAATTCGAACATCTCATATTTAAAAATTGATTAATTAAAAATTTATCAATCGATTTAATTAAAATCCATTAGATTTGATAAGAACTTGATTAGGATATTAGAAATTATGATATTATTTATTTTATTAAATTAATTGTATTAATATTTTATTAAAGTTGTTAGACTTGATAAAAGTTTAAACTCAGCAGTATTATGCTTGAGCCCAATATTATATTATATTAGGCAAGACTTGACAACCACCTTTTTAACCGTCTCCTTAACTTAACTGAGATGTATACCGTCTTAGCTATCTTGTTTGGTGGCAAGATGATGGCCAGGTTTTGGCTATTGTTTAGCCATCGCCTTCTCTGGTTGCCCAAAAAAGCCAAATAATATACCCACCGCTTTAGCCACCAAAATGCCTGTCAGTTTTCGTTTTTTATTGTACAGGAGTATTGTTGATGTGATAAGGTGATAAAAATACTTGGGCTGAATAGCGTTGGGTTTGAGAGAATAATATTGAAAAGAGTAGTTTTGTACTTTTCTTAATATGTATGGGGAGTAAGTGTAAGCTTTTGAAATTATTTTAAATTAGAATCACTTAACATAAATTTTTTGGGTACTACTAGTGAAATTTTCACAACTTTATTTAATAAATAATTATATTATGAAAGAATTCGTGCTACCTTGTAGCACCTAAGCCCACCTATAGAAGATGGTTATGACACAAACTATAATTTGAAACTTAACCAGCCAATATAAAATTGTTAGTGTCTACTGTTGTTTCGGGAAAATCTGTAATGCAATTTGACACTGCTGTTAATTCGCTACCAAGATTCTTAAATTGTCTTATTTCCCCACGCTATTTGTTTATTTTTTCTCGTCCCTTCATATTTCTATTTTGTCAACAAATATGAAAAGTGCGTCCTAGCTATAAGTAGACGTATTCTTTTTTTTTTTTTTTTTTTCTTATTGTAGCAATATATTTTTTAGAAATCGTTACCAATCAGTTTCATCTATATCAATTGGATATCTGTTATGGTCTGTAAGAGATTCTGAGATCGTGAGTTGGTTACGCTAAAATAACCTTATTATAGCATTTGGAAATTGGTATCACGGGATTCAGTTTTATTTTTTCCTAAATCTTTATTTTTTTTACCTAATCATTGATGAAATGGTTTTAATGAATCTTATTTAGTTATATTTAATTTTTAATTTAATTCGAAACCATGGATCTTATTAGATCAACTAGATATGAAATCTTGTATGTATTTGAAATCTCAGGACTTTACCAAATCCATAAAGAATTTGAAAAGATCATCTTATTTAAACCGTGAATCTTATTAGGCCAATCAAATTCGAATGAACAATTTATCTTGGGATTTTATTAAATCCACCAAGAACGGATCTTTGAAATTTATTAGATATTTTTTTTTTAAAAAAAGAATTATCTTCATTATATTTCTTTTTAATTTCTAGGAGAAGGATGAGGAGAAATTGAATTACCCAAATAATTATGTGACTAGGCTACCAAATTATTGTTATGTATTATCAATTTTTGGATGCATTATCAGAACTAAATAAAGAAAACAAAATCAAACTATCCTAAAATTAAAAGAAAATAAAGACAAATAAAGAGATAAACAAAAAAAAAACTTCCTAGGTTATATTCCTATGTGAATTTAATGGTTTAATTTAATGCATGGCCAAACAGACAAATAAACAATAAAGGCTTGCTATCAGTGACAAATCTGCAAAATAAAATAAAAGTGTTAACGATTTGAGCAACGAAATAAGAATGTCAGGGACTAAACAAGAGTTGTACCACTATAAGAGGGTTGACTGGAGTCAACCGGGTTCCTGAGACGGGTCCGGCGGGTCGCGAAGCGGGTCTGGCTTTGATTGGCTGGCCAGACGACGGAACAGAGGGCAACTGTGGCTCGGGCTTCACTGGCGGCGTCGCTGGGAGCTTCCAGGAGAGGCAGACGGTGAGCAACGGCGGCGGATTGATGGGGGACCGAATCGCGATAGGTGGCCGATACTCCTCCCGGGAGTCTCCGGCGATGGCGGGGGATGGTTGGCGGGGCTGTGGCTGGAGACCAGCGTCGGCGACCGAGGGGAAGACTAGGGGCGGCGCAGTGGTTAGTGAAGTTTAGGGCTCCTGGGTAGGAGTTGCGAGCAATCAGGGGCTAGAAGTTGCAGTTTTTCCCTTTTTAGATAGGAGCTAAGGGTTGTCGAATTTCTTCCTTTTTTTTTTTTTTTCTTCAAGTGGTGACCTATATTTATACTAGGGGGTCTTAGGCAAGATTAACAAGGGTTTTTGAAGTTTAAACGCATCCAAGTTCAATTTGAAGAGATTAGGATATAATTTGGCCAAAATATCATTTTTAGTCCAACAAAATTCTTAGGCTACTGATCTGGTCCCATCTTTATGAAAAATTGCAATTTAGTCCAAATTCTGCCTTATTTGTCAAATTAGCCCAATATTTGTAAAAATAACCAGATTCTCCCAGAATTTCATGATTGTGCCAGATTTTCCCCAAGCTTTCCAATTTTGACAGATTTGGCTCAAACTTTCCAATTTTGTCTAGAATCTTCTAAAAACCATCGATTTCCACCCAAACTTTTCTCATTTGCATAAATTGACTCTACAAGACCTTTCGTACTCCAAATTAGTAACTAAACTAAATAATTCCTATTTTTACCTGAGATGACCATTCTAAATTCCTAAGAATGCATAACACAAAATGACAATATAATCTAAATGCACATATTTTTGCTAACTTCATAAGCTATAAACTGACCAAAAAGACCAAATCACCTCCTAAAACAAAAATGCCACCTAAATTAATTTTTTTGATTTAGAGCTAAACAAAATTAGTACCTGTTATTCCTCGTGGTGAAAATCGATACAATAAAATAAAATGAATTAAAGATAATAATCTAAAATAAAAATAATATCACTGATGATACAAAGGATTTTGAGCTAAGGCGTGGAGCTGCCCACTTTCTTTTGGACGTTTCGTGCCACACCGGTGCAACGGCCTCGGGTCACGCCGCCCTTAGGATACAATAGCCCAACTTTGTTGTTGCAGTTCTACTCACACTTGCACTATGGTAGAACAAAGCTCCACTCACACCTTTCTCTACCCAATATTATTTTGGACTTAAAGTGAAACTATTTTTGTGGAAAAACTAAATAATAGGAGAGGTGGATAGACCAAAGTATATATATATATGTTATGAAAGTAAAACGTTGGAAGCTAGCCGTTTATAATTTAAGGCTAATAATATAGCCTAATGGGTCGTTTAGCTAGGAGAGATAAAAAATACGTTTAAAATCGTAAACGGCTATAAAGTAATTAGTTATATATATTTGAAATTATTTATTGAAATAATATCCAACATTTCCCTCTCCATTTCAATAAAAAAACCATAATACTATCAATTTGGGTAAAGATAGTTTATTATACTTAATAAAGGTAGTGATATCTTGAACTTTTACTTAGTGAGTCGGCTTCTTTGTTCCATGACCAATAGTGGTACTACCTTGAACTATGGTCGCTTGCGGACACAAGTTCACCTAACACACATAATAAACCAGGTGTCCATTGAGCTTATAAACCTGCACTATTGATGGCCATGTGCAAATCCTGATTTTTTCATGAGCGATTTTAGTAGTAGCCCACAGAGTGGCCTCACTCCAACGCTCATATAGGTGAAAATCCGTCAAGGGTGCTCCTGTAATTTTGACACCCCACTCAATAAAAAACTACAGATTCTTATTAAGAGCAAACACTCAACCCTCAATCATTACAGGATAGATGCATCCACATCATAGGGATGAGTCGAGAAAAATAGTGCATCTCTTAACGGCTTCACTATGATTTGTTTTTCCCATTCAAAACCCAAGCCTCAGGATCTCTAATTTTTGGGTTGGGTATCCTTATAGGAAGCTCCATTCAATTTGGGCTTCAATCCCACCCCCCTCGATGTAATCCAGACCTTGTCTCTTGCAAGAGATTTTGTTAGCGGATCTGCAATATTTTCACATGATTTCACATAGTCCACATTAACAACTCCATCAGTCATATAGGATCTCACAGTACTGTGTTTTCTTCGAATAGGTCTAAATTTTTCATTATAATAACGGTTATTCACTGTATGTATTGCAGCAGTATTGTCACAATGTATTAAAATAGGAGGTACCGGTTTTTCCCATAATGGGATTTCAAATAAGAGATCTCTGAGCCAACTAGCTTCCTCACATGTAGAGGCTAGAGCAATTAATTCTGCCTCCATCGTGGACTTTGCTATTATTTGCTGTTTTTTAGATTTCCAGCACACTGCACTACCTGCTAAAGTAAAGACATATCCTGTAACAGATAGAGAATCACTTGGCAAAGTATTCCAATCAGCATCACAATGGCCATCAAGTACAGCAGGATATCTTTGAAAAAATAAACCATAATTTTTTGTATATCTCAAATATCCCATTAAGTGATCAATAGCTCTCCAATGATCCATATTTGGTTTACTAGTAAATCTCCCAAGTATGCCCACTGCATATGAAATATCAGGTCTAGTACAATCTGTAAGATAGCACAAACTACCAGTTATACTAGCACATAAAGTTTGATTAACAATACTTTCATCATGCATGGTAGGCAACAATTTTATACCATTTGACATGGGAGTTAACACTGGTTTTGTACTTGCATAACCAAACTTACTCAAAATTTTATCAATGTAGTGAGATTGATCTATGAAAATACCATCAGCACACCTTGTAATTTTCATGCCAAGAATAACATTTGCCTCCCCTAAGTCTTTCATGTCAAAATGTTGTTGCAATTTATTTTTTATAAGATCAATCACATGCATAGATGAGCTGAAGATGAGTAAATCATCAACATACAAACACACAATGGCATGACAATTATCAAATGACTTAAAGTAAATACATTTATCACATTCACTAGACTTGAAGCCATTATCTATCATGCAAGAATCAAAATTTTCATGCCATTGCTTAGGAGCTTGTTTTAAACCATAAAGGGACTTTGTAAGTTTACAAACTTTGTGCTCTTGGCTAGTCACAACAAAACCTTCAGGTTGATCCATATAGATTTCTTCTTCTAAATCTCCATTTAGAAAAGCAGTTTTGACATCCATTTGATGAATGAAAAGTTTATAAATTGATGCAACAGCAATAAAAAATCTAATGGATGTTATTTTGAAAATAGGAGAATAAGTATCGAAGAAATCAAATTCTTTTTTTTGTTTAAAACCTTTAGCAACAAGTCTTGCTTTATATTTATCTATAGAGCCATCCGATTTAAATTTTTTTTGAAGAACCCATTTACAATCGATTGTTTTAGAACCAGAAGGTAAATCAACTAATTTCCAAGTATTATTTAAAATTAGAGAATCCATTTCCTCATTAATAGCTTCTTTCCAAAAAATAGATTCTTGTGATTCTAAAGCCTCTTTGAAAGAAATTGATTTATCATTTACATTATAAACAAAAAAGTCAGGACCAAAATTCTTCTCAACTCTAGTTCGTTTGCTTTTTCGTAACTTGAATTCCAAATTTTCTTGACTTTCCAAATTGGTAGTAGAAGTACTCAAAACTGGTTCTAAATTGCTTCTTTTTTCAATATCATGTTTTTCTTCTTTCTTGAAAGGAAATCTATCTTCGTGAAAAATGGCATCAACCGACTCAATAATAACATTGTTTTCAAGATCCAAAAAATGATAAGCCTTGGTTTTTTGTGCATAGCCAAGAAAAGCACAAGTTGTTGCTCTAGCTTCTAATTTTGGTCTTTTTGGATTATTTAACCGCATATAAGCCAGACAACCCCAAACTCTAAAATAATCCAAATTTGGTTTGTAACCTTTCCACAATTCAAAAGGAGTAATATTTATTTTCTTACCTGGAACGCGATTCAAAATAGAACAAGCAGTCAAAACAGCTTCTCCCCACAAATTAGAAGGAGCACTAGAACTAACAAGCATGACATTAGTTAAAACAATCAAAATTCTATTTTTGCGCTCAGTAATACCATTAGAAGTAGGAGAATATGGAGGAGTTGTTTCATGAATAATACCCAAATTTTGAATAAATATTTCAAAGTTATTGGAATCATATTCCATGTCTCTATCACTCCGAAATCTCTTGATTTTCCTCCCAAATTGATTTTCAATTTCATGTATAAAAACTTGAAATTTTTCAAGAGCATCACTTTTTTGTTTAATCAAATAAACATATGTGTATTTTGAAAAATCATCAATAAAAGTGATGAAATATCTATTGCCTCCACGAGTCAAAATTCCTTCAAATTCATATATATCAGTGTGAATTAATTCTAGTAATTCAGTTTTCCTCTCAACACTTTGAAAAAGCTTTCTTGTAATTTTTGTTAGACTACATGATTCACATTTTTCAAAATTAGAAGTGACTTTGGGTATTAAACCAAGAAAGCTAATGTTTTTCACATATTTTTCATTTATGTGACACAAACGTGCATGCCAAAAATTAGTAGAAGAAAGCATGTAAACAGAACTAGTAGATGCTTTATTCATTTCAATATTGAGCTTAAACATGCCATCACTAGCATACCCTTTACCCACAAAAATACCATTCTTAGAGAGTACATAGGAATCAGATTCATACAATTGTCTAAAACCAGCCTTACCAAGTAGAAAACCGAAAACCAAGTTTTTTCTCAAGGTTGGAGTAAAGAAGACTTCCTTGAGAATAAGAGTCTTGCTAGAAGTGAAGTTCAATTGAACATCACCTTGTCCTGGAGCCTTAATGATATGGCCATCTCCAAGTCTGATTTCCTTTTCCATTTCAAACTTAGTATAAGTTTTGAACCAAGATCGATCTTTGCAAACATGCCTAGATGCGCTAGAATAAATCCACCACCCTTCTTTGTCACCAACCATATTGATATCAGTCAACATGGCCACAAACAGCTCATCATCATCTACCATGTTGATTTGTGGTATAGTTGTAGTTTTGTGAAATTTGCATACTTTGGCGAGGTGACCTGGTTTGCAGCAAACAAAGCATTCACGATTTGGATCTTGTCTCATTGGTAATACTTGGTTCCTGCTCCTTGGATTTTGTGTGCCAAAAAATTGCTTCCTGAAAGGCTTTTTCACAAAATTACTCTTGGGTTTCAAGTGAGCATTATACTTCAAATTATGGCCTCTTGGTACCTTGTCATTGGAGGTAGTTAGATTTACCTTGGCTCCAACATTACCATTATTGAAATTGGCTTCTATGGCATCTTGGTTTCTAGCCTCCTCTTTTACTCGAACACGAGTGATAAGGCTTTCGATTGATATCTCCTTTTGTTTGTGATGCATGGCTTTTTGGAATTCCTTCCAAGTGGGCGGTAGTTTGTTGATGACTGTGATCACTAGAAGATCATCTCCAATCTTTACTCCTTCAGATCTCAGTTCGTGAGTAATGAGGCTAAAATCTTTGATTTGTTTCACTACAGATAGGTTGTCCACCATTTCATAGCGGAGCCATCGATTTCCAGCGTATAGTTTTGCACCAGCCTCCTCAGTATCATATTTTTTTTGCAAAGCTTTCCAAATCTTCCTGGTACTATTATAAGAATTTTCATAATAGTTATATAAATCGTCAGAGAGACAATTCAACAAGGTATAACAACAATCAAATTCATCCCTATCATATTTTGAAATCCTTTCAAAATGTATTTTTTTTTCTCATAATCACTTATATTATCGGTAGATATTTTGTGGGGTTTTTTCTCAGAAACCACATAGCCAAAATTAAACATTTTCAAGTAGTATAAAACTTTTCCCTTCCATCTCTTAAAATGTTCGCCATTAAACTTGAAAGGCAAATTGAGTTCATTTGAAAGCTTGATCGGTCTTTCACCATGAGACTGATTCATTTTTTCTTTAAAAATCGAAACGTCCAAAAATTGTTATTCCTCGTGGCGAAAATCGATACAATAAAATAAAATGAATTAAAGATAATAATAAAAAATAAAAATAATATCACTGATGATACAAAGGATTTTGAGCTGAGGCGTGGAGCTGCCCACTTTCTTTTGGACGTTTCATGCCACACCGGTGCAATGGCCTCCGGTCACGCCGCCCTCAGGATACAACAGCCCAACTTTGTTGTTGCAGTTCTACTCACACTTGCACTATGGTAGAATAAAGCTCCACTCACACCTTTCTCTACCCAATATTATTTTGGATTTAAAATGAAACTATCTTTATGAAAAAACTGAATAATAGGAGAGGTGGATAGACCAAAGTATATATATATATGTGTATCGATCAGACGAAACAGGGGATATATATATATATATGTTATGAAAGTAAAACGTTGGAAGCTAGCCGTTTATAATTTAAGGCTAATAATATAGCCTAACGGGTAGTTTAGCTAGGAGGGATAAAAAATACGTTTAAAATCCTAAACGGCTATAAAGTAAAAATGGCTATAAAGTAATTAGTTATATATATTTAAAATTATTTATTGAAATAATATCCAACAGTACCTGAACAAAAGTTGGATGTCAACACTTATTTTACATTATCATTCGGATTTTTTCAGAATTATATTTGTATTAATCAATTGATAAATTACTCACATGGATTGTCCAGTGGCCTAGCAAAAATTTGTGAATGGACACGAAATTGGTCCTTTTTCTTGTTTGTTTGATTAGTTTGAAACCATTTTTTTTACTTTTATTTAGTCTTTTCTCATTTTTGGCCATAAGTTTGAAGGGAATTTCAATAAAATTTACATCATATAAGTTAAAGTATAGATGGCTTATCTAAATAGAAAAAAAAATTTAATAGGTAACTTTGTAAATAAATTAACAAAGTGTGGGACAATAAAATTGAATTATAAAAAATTTGGTTAAATATTACAAAAGAGTCAATTTAAAATTCTTGTTAAAAGTTGAGAATCATCAAGCAAATGAAAATAGGTTTGAGATAGATTTACAACAAGAAATGAAGGTTATGGACTTTTGGCGCAATTGTGGTAATTCTACATCATTAGAATAATAATAAAATTTGTAAGAAATGCTTTTACAATGCCGTTGATATAGAAAAAATAATTATAACCACTTAAAATTTTTTATTTGTTAATTAGAAAGACAATAGATTATAGTAACAATGTGATAATAAATTATAGAATGGAAGTTCTTAAAAAATGTAAGTGAAAATATAGAATGTTGTGCTAAAGATTTATCTTATATGTCTTTCTATTATTTAAGAAATGAATTTGAAATTTGAGCTGTAAAACGAGTCTTTTAATTAAGGGCATTTTCATGTTCTAAAAAAAATTTTTGACAGTAATTTTTTTTATATAAAAGTTGAGTGAAAAACTGAAACAAATTTTAGAAACAAGGAGCTTTTTTAGAGTTCTACGTTTACTTATTATGTTACAATTAAATTATTTTAATATTATTAGAAATAAAAAAATGTTCTTTAATAAACAAATTAAATTAATTTAATAACATTAGCAAATTTTTCTATAAATATATGTCGCCAATATACCCTATAATTTTTTTTTTTTAAAAATTATTGGGGTGTTGCTGCATTTCTCGGCAACTCTAACAGGTCGAAACATATCAAAATTTTTATCAGTACGAAATACTGCAGCAACTAGCATCCTTTAGAGGGAAAAGACAAATACACGGCCAAATAACGAGAAAAAATAGTTCTACATGCCCACTTGATAGTGCGAAAGTTCCTTCTAAGTCTTCTATAATACCTCTACACATTTCCCATATATTTAGAAGAAAGTTTTTTTACATATAAAATAAAGGAAAATTGATAAGTTAATTTAGCTATCCACGAACAATAAAATTGTTAATAGATAGTTTAAATTTTTTGGATGAAAATTATTGAATGATTTAAAAATGAGTTATTAGTGATTTTTTTATATAGTGATTATTTGCTCAATTTAAATAATAATTGAAACTTTATATTTAAAAAACTCAAAACAAAGCATATATGAAACAATTTTAAAAATAGGTAGGTATTTTTCTCTGGTTGAATATGGAAAATAATTCATAAAAAATAATTAGTTTCTAAAATTATTTTATTTGATTAATTATTAAATAAAAATCAGTAAAAATTAAAATAATGAATTATTTTTAATGCCTAAAGAGAGGAAAAATTCGTAAAAAATTAATAATATCATAAAAAAATAAAAAAAACATGGATTATTACACCTAAACAATATTTAAATTTCAAATACAATTAGTTATGGGTAAAAATTTAAAAATAAAAATAAAAATAAAAATAAAAATAAAAATAAACTATTTTAGATTAAATTAGCTTGATTTAAAATGAATTGGCCATAAAAGCTATCTAAAGAATCCAAGCTTTATTTAGAAATAATATTATCATTTAATTAGTGTTACATGTTAGAAAAACTATCTAACGTAGGTTTTAACTTTAGAAATTTAAAAAAAGTTATTAAATCCCTTAATAATTTATTCTAATATCTAATATTAATTGGGAAAATTACAAAAGCCCCCCTGCTGTTTGGTCTAACTTACACTTTGCCTCTCTATTTTCATAAACCTGCACTTTATCCACTATTTTCTTTATAGTGTCTGACAACAATTTCTGAAACTTTAATTTAATATGACTAATATTCATGTTCCAATAATTTTAATATTTTTTATATTTTTTCACAGCTAGCTGACATTTAAAAAATATTGATATGCATTTATAGGCAGAAAATTGTATTTAAAGAAAAGAAAAATTGACAATTTATAATATCTATTAACTATAAAAAAATATTGGAGAGTTTGAAATTACTGAAATATGACTATTATGTAAGTTGAATTATAATTTTAGAAGTAAATATCGGACAGTGTAAACGAAACAGGGGGCAAAGTGTAGATTTTAAAAAATAAAGGGGCATACTATAGATTAGGGCAAACCTTAGGATAATTGTAAGTTTCCCATATTAATTTTAATCTTAACTTTAGATAATACAAGGTATATTGACCTGCACGATATAGCGGATATTTTTTACAATAAATTTTATACAAAAAATTTAAATAATAAATAATTAAAAAATATGAAAAAAAATTGATCAAAGCCGAACTAACCTAAACAATAACTGAAATGAGGTAAATAGAAACATAACATCATATGTATTTTTGAAACATAACATAACTAAAAATTTTCCTCTTTTATCAACTTAATTTCTAATTTTTAATATCAAGGAGAAATTTATTTAGAAAAATTTACTTTCAATTTTAGTAATTGTGGACCAAATTATTTTATTAAACCATAGAGAACAAATCATACTATAAAATTCAATCATAAATAACAAAATAATATGATTGAAACATAAAATTGTGCTTAATTTATGTTAATTAATTTATAATTTAACCATTAACTTAATAAAGATAAAAATTTAAAAAATTAATTAAAGTTGAATTAACCAGAATCATAGTTAGAAGTAGGTAAATTATAATAATTAAATTTTTATTTAGGAAAAAAAAGTTAAAGAAAAGTAACGAAAAAAAGTTTGAACCAAGATTGACAATGAAAAAATATTAGGTATTAAAGGCTTAATTAATTACTTTACTGAATGTAAAAAAATGGCTTAGCACAAAAATAAATAAATTATAATAACCAATGTCTTACTTTAGAATATAGTACATAAAAACAAAATGTTGGGGACCAAGAGAATAAAAAGAAATAATCTAGTTAAATATTTATTAAATTTGCGAACCAAAATAAAAGATGGATGGAAAATAGGGATGAACATGGAAAAGAGTAGAAGCTTAGGGATTAATTTGATATTTAACTAGATAACCTCAAACGGGAGAAATTGCAAAATGGGCTCTTAAAACTGCGAGCATATTGTGAAAAGAGAATCAAACTTAAGAAAGGGTCAATTGTGTTTGAAAAACGGGAAAAAAAATAAGAGAGGAAAAAGCAAAAAAAAAAAAAAAAATGGTTCATCTTTAATAATGAACAATGAAAACCCCTCAACTTTTAGAAGAAGCAAGGTATGTGGGTTAGCTGTAATATAATTAATATAAGTCATTGATGGAACAATGTAAAAGAGTAAGACTTACCTTCATATTAAATAAAATCTTAGTATAAATAATTATAAGCACATAAAGTAGTCAACTGAAGATGTGTTTATATAGTATCAAAAAAATATTAAAGATAATAAAAAAAATGATTAAAGCAATTCTACTAATCAATTCAAGAAAAAAAGTTTATGATGTTCATAGTGTAAGATAACATTGCATAATATACATACATGGGTGTTTTCTAGATTTTTTGCTCACTAATGAATTAGTGATAAAATAAAACCTTTTAACAATTGTGCACTCATACATAATATAAATTGTTCACTTATTTCAACTAATCAAAACCCTAAATCAAATTTGTGTAAAGTACTCATACATTATGAATAGTGTGCATTTATTTCAACTAATTAAAACTTTGAATCAAACATATATAATTAAAACTCTGAGTCAAACCACGTAAAAGAATTTTTTTTTGATATTTGATATGCTTAATAAAAGCATGTCTTTCACTTTCATTTAAGATTTTATCATTTTAAATTTAAATATGCCATCAAAATTTTTATTTTCTTAAAAGTTCATGTCGCGTATCTGAAAGTTTGCTACACTTGTGCCCAAGTATCAAGATAGCTTTCTTCTCTTCTCTTTAAAAACCTTTGACTTCTAGTATATACTCCCTCTGTTTCACAAAAACTGTCCTCTTTACTATTCACAGCAATTAATTTATGATTTTATTTCTCTTAAAATTTATCATAAAAATATGAACTTTTTACATGAAAATGAAACTTTAAAGATTCTAGTTTCTAAATATCATTTTTTAGAATTTTTTTTCAATTTATAGTAATATAAATATATTCAAATCAAACTTTAGTCAAAAAAGGTAAAAGGGACAGCTAATATGAAACGGAGGGAGTATAAAAATTCTGATTAGCAAAATGGAAAAAATAGGATTACAACAGATCATGAAAGTTGGAGACTATTATGGCAGAAATGTTATATCTAGGGACTAAAGAAAAGATTTGACCATTCTTCAGAATAGTAAAACAAATTTGAAATGGCGTGTCAAAAAAAGGGAAAAAATACTCTTGGGTCCCTATAGTATTTGTTATGGATGTAATGTTCCGCAATGTTTATGATGTGACAATCATGTCACCATCAGTAAATAGCCTACTCTCTAACTAGAGATAGCAAGCTAAAGTGGGTGAGCATTATGGCAGCCATGAAAAATTTAAGGACCAAATTGGAGTTTGACCATAAGTTGGAAGAAGGAAAAAAAATAATAAATAAAAAATAAAAAAGTCAACTAAAGATGCGTTTATATAGTATCAAAAGAGCATTAGAGATAATAAATGAAAAATTATTAAAGTAATTCTATTAATCAATTCAACAAAACTATTAAGAAAAGAAAAGTTTTTGATGTTCATAGTGTAAGATAACATTGCATAATATACATGCATTGGTGTTTTCCAGATTTTTTGCTCACTAATGAATTAGTGATAAAATAAAACCTTTTAAGAATTGTGCATTCATGCATAATACAAATTGTTCACTTATTTCAATTAATCAAAATTCTAAATCAAATCTGTGTAAAATACTCATACATTATGAAAAGTGTGCATTTGTTTCAACTAATTAAAACTTTGAATCAAACCTATATAATTAAAACTCTGAGTCAAATCACGCAAAAGAAAAAGCTTTTGGTTTTAATATGGTTAATAAAAGCATGTCTTTTATTTTCATTGAAGATTTTATCATTTTAAATTTAAATATGCCATCAAAATTTTTATTTTCTTAAAAGTTCATGTCGCGTATCTGAAAATTTGCCACATCTGCTGCCAAGTATCAAGATAGCCCTCTTCCCTTCTCCTTAAAAACTTTTGACTTCTAGTATATATAAAAATTTTGATTAGCAAAATGGAAAAAATAGGATTATGATAGATCATGAAAGTTGGGCCCATTATGGTAGGAATGTTATATCTAGGGACTAAAGAAGAGATTTGACCATTCTTCAGGAGAGTAAAACAAGGGAAAAAAAAAACCCTTGGGTCCCTATAATGTTTGTTATGGTTGGTAATGTTCCCCAATCTTTATGATGTGACAATCATGTCACCATTAGCAAATGGTCTACCCTCTAGCTGGCGACAGCAAGCCAAAGTAGGGGACCATTATGGCAGCTATGAAAAATTTAGTGACTAAAAGAGGAGTTTGACCATAAGTTGAAAGAAGCAAAAAAATAAAAATAAAAAAAGGCCACTGTTGATTCTACTATTTATGAACAGTAGAAACACATTCGTCTCTAGAATATAATATAATTCCGAAAAGAGGGCTTAGTAGTAGTATTCTACAAAACGTGGCCGATACTAGTAATTTCAACGGCAGAAAAGTCCTCTTTCTTTCACTATAAAAGGGGGCTATCTGTGAGTGCATGCTACCAATTCCTCAAAACCTAACAAAGGACATATTTATGGCTTCTGTATTCCCATCTTCTACCTCTCTTTTCCCCGTTAATCCCATTTCTAGAAACACAAAACATCGCTACATTCCCAAAACAGTGACCTGTAACTCAAAAAATGGCAGCAAAAACCCAGAACCCTCACCACCATCTGTCAGCAAGCTCGACCGTAGAGACGTCCTCTTAGGAGCCCTCTATGGCGCTGCCGCCTCTTTTGCTACCGACCCATTGGCCCTGGCCGCCCCCATTTCCGCCCCGGACCTTTCCCGCTGCGGCCAAGCCGATCTTCCGCAAGGTGCAAGGCCCGTTAACTGCTGCCCGCCGCCGTCGACGAAAATCCTCGACTTCAAACTTCCTGCTCAGAACTCGCCATTGCGGGTGCGACCTGCCGCCCATCTCGTGGACGATGCTTATATAGCTAAATATTCCAAGGCCGTCGAGCTCATGAAAGCTCTTCCGGCTGACGACCCCAGGAACTTCACCCAGCAGGCGAATGTCCACTGCGCCTACTGTGATGGCGCGTACCACCAAGTTGGTTTTCCCGACCTCGACCTCCAAATTCACAACTGCTGGTTGTTCTACCCTTTCCATAGGTATTACCTCTATTTCTTCGAAAAGATTTTAGGCAAGTTGATCGACGATCCGACCTTCGCCCTGCCTTTCTGGAACTGGGACGCGCCCGCCGGCATGCAGTTGCCAGCGTTGTACACCAACCCTAATTCGCCCCTCTACGATCAGCTCCGGAGTGCAGGACACCAGCCACCGACGTTGGTTGATCTCGACTTCAACGGGACGGACCAACCGTCGACGAAACGGGACCAGGTCCAGAGCAACCTCCGAATTATGTACAGACAAATGTTTTCAAACGCAAAATCTGCGCGCCTCTTCCTCGGAAGCCCGTACCGAGCAGGGGACGATCCCGATCCAGGTGCCGGTTCAATCGAGAATTTCCCGCACGGTCCGGTACATCTGTGGACCGGTGATAATACGCAGCCGAATTTCGAAAACATGGGGAATTTCTACTCGGCCGGACGAGACCCGATTTTCTTCGCACACCACTCGAATGTGGACCGGATGTGGAGCATCTGGAAAACACTCGGTGGAAGGCGAACTGATTACAAAGAGCCGGACTGGCTCGAATCCGAGTTCCTTTTCTACGACGAAAACGCGAATCCTGTCCGAGTCAAAGTGAAGGATTGTCTCGATACCAAAAACTTGGGCTACGTTTACCAAGATGTCGAGCTTCCATGGTTAAACACTAAGCCAACGCCAAGAAAGAAAAGCACAAAAGCGGTTGCCCAAACGGATTTTCTTCGGCCGCCAACTGCACTTGCGGAGGGGAAGAATGGGAAATTGAAGTCAAGTAGGGAAGTTTTTCCGATAGTGTTGGAGAAAACGGTGAGTTTTACGGTGCCGAGGCCGAGGAAGTCAAGGAGCAGGAGGGAGAAGGAGGAGGAAGAGGAGGAGCTGGTGGTCGATGGGATAGAACTGGACAGAAATAAAGCGGTGAAATTTGACGTGTTTGTGAACGACGAGCATGATGACGCGCGGAGCGGCCCTGAGAATACGGAATTCGCAGGTTCGTTCGTCAATGTGCCTCATCGGCACAGGCACAAGAAGGGGAAGACGAGGACATGCTTGCGGATTGGGCTAACGGATTTGTTGGAAGATCTGGGGGCGGAGGACGACGAGAGCGTCATCGTGACTTTGGTGCCAAGGATCGGGAAAGGTCTCGTCACGATTCAGAGCGTTAGGATTGAACTTGATCGGGATTGATTAATTTCTAATCAGCTGATATTGTTTAATATTTAAAACAATTATATTATCATTAATGCACGCTTTTGTGCGACCCAAATGATAATCAAATAAGCTTTTCTATAACATTGTACACATTATTAATATATTATTGAATATTAGAGTCAAATTCTAAACCTCTATAATATCTTCTTGTCCCTCGGCAATTATACCAAAGAGCTGAAAACAATATTACATTTTCTAGAGATGTTAATAAAGAGAGTTTCAAACTTGTTTTATTAAACATGTACATCCCCCAGTCCTCATGGGTAAAATGGTAGGGTAATATCGTGATATATTCATCCCTGTGCGTCTGAAAATACAACTTGCTAACATGATTAAGACACATAATATTTCTGGAAAAAAATGCAGATCTACAAATGTCGTGAAATAAGATAATTTACATTTAGTTTAATTTTTTAATGAGAGAAAAATTTGCGTTTCAAATGTAAATACATCAATTAGCTACAGAGCGGAGCGACAGGGTCAAATATGATGGTTATATTTGTACACCCTTAAAACTTTGCGTATAGAACGGAATCACGTTTGGCTAGCCAGGAAGAATAAGGATGAGTAGAGTTTTCTTCCTTCTTCTTTCTTTCCTCTAACATCCCTGCTATTATTCGAAAAAAAAAAAACAACGACAAAAATAGAAGCAAAATTTTTGGTGTTTCAAAGATTACAGCTTTCCGCGCCGCTTACTTTTCTACGTTATTTAGGCCCTTTTTTCTGTGGGACCAGGGTTTGTTTTCAACTACATGTATTAAACTTCAAGAAATTTTATATAATTATTTGTAATATTTTCTCTAAAAAAATTGTTTTGTATCAATTTATTTTTTTAGTATCTTATATGTTAAAAAGTTGACAAAAAGGCTCAGTTATTTTACTTCACCTCATTCTCACAATAATATTCCTTTTTGCTTAATTTCATTGAGATGTAATTTATGCTTCTAGTATCAATGAAAATGTTGGCCCAAGTGCAATAAAGAGGGGGGTGAATTGGTTGTATTAAAAATTTTAGTAAAATTAAATTTCATAACTAAATTTGTTTAACAAAAAATCAACAATAAATTAAGTAATGCTACTCACAAATAAAGCAAGTAAATAAAGGAAGATAAAGAAAAGAGTGCATCGAGATTTATAGAGGTTTAACTCCATCAACTAGAGTCTACGTCCTCTCCTTAAGTTTGTCCACTTGAGATTCCCTCCACTATCTTTTGATCAAAATTACAGTGGTGTTTTTTTTAATGTTCATATCCAACCAATCTCTAGTTTTCTCCAAGGCTCACTAGAAATCACTCTCTAGTTTTTTTCAAGGCTCACTAGAAACCACTCCACATTCAAGAGATTCTAAGACTTGAAATGTTTATAAACTTACAAGTTCACGTAATAACACTCTTACTAGATATACAAGTGAAAGCATAACTACAACAACAAATTTCTCAAGATAAGCTCTTTCTCTTGGATTTGATGATGAATTATTGATCTTATGGCCAAGAATTATCTCTAAGGTGTTTCTTTATGTATTTATAGTCATTTGAGGGCCAAAGAGACATTGAAGAACCATTGAGAAGGTCTAAAAATTTTTCAAGACAGCAGGTGACTGTCGCTGTCAAATTTGACAATTTTTCGTTTCCGTCACCTAGTTTCACCCAGGTGAAAAACTTTCACTTGGTTGAAAATTCGGTCTCATAGTGAAACCTCAAGTTTGAATTTTAACGGCTAGATTGCTCATTAATCACATGTCAGCACCTGGTTCACGTGGCAATTTGATGTAGCATGATTTTAAAAAAAAATTTCAAATAATTTTTAAACAAAAAAATCACGCACAAGTCTATAATGAATGTTTTACCTGGTTGAAAAATTTTCACTCGAGTATTTTTTTGTTCCAGAACCAAAATGTTCTCGGGTTCAAAAAATTACTCCAGTTTCACCCGATTAAAAATATTTCACTCGAGTGTTTTTCTATTACAGAACTAAATTGCTCTCGGGTTCAAAAAAATGCTCTAGTTTTAACACGTTGAAATATTTTCACCATGTTGAAACTGTAACTCCAGGTTTTTCTCACTTCCAAACTTCAATGAATTTTTTACCAAAAAGATTTCTTCCTTCACAAGTAATGCTTGAATCACCATAAATACTTCAAATATACTTAAGAAACAATTTTCTTTCCAAAGATCAATACTTTATCAACAAGAGATCAATGTATAAATCTTTAGGTAGAGATTTGAAACACATAAAATAAATATGCTTTGTTATCATCAAAATTAAATAAATATGAGCCATGAATGGAACAAAATTTCTCCCCCTTTCTATATCAAGAAAAATAGCTAAATATCAACTAATAGGCTAGCAACATAATATTTTCCATACAAAATCATATTATCAAAATGTTGAAACAAATCCACAATCATCATGATGTTCATAAAACATATCACATATCTTCCAAGAATAATGAATAACTTATATATACTCATTAAGCAACATAGCACAACCAAATAACTTAATGCATCAATAATTACTATTAACCAAAGAAAATCAACAATGTTACCACAAATGGACTTTATCTCAAACATTTGCCATTAAACTTCAAATCCCTAGTTTCTTTGTGTATAGAGCTTTATGTATAAGCTTCAAATTATTGCTTCATACTCTAACACCCTATAATAAATCTCAAACTTTGGTTTTAGGTATCCAAATTTCTTTGGGTCCATGGGAGTTAGCTCCAACAATGTTGGTTCCTTTAGGAACCCATACCAAGCTCTAATAATGTTGGTTCCTTTAGGAACCAATACGAATTTATATCCCAAAGGAACTTTTCCTCTTTTAACTATGCATTCATAAGAATAATGCCATTTTCTACCACAAGTATAACATGTTATAAATGAACTACTCACAGATGATGAAGATGCACTAATAAACCTATTTTTAATTTTTTTTAAGTAAAAGATGATAGCCTATACCCGCTTTGTCATAACACCTTTTTGAGAACTAAGCAATAAATCAAGGTTTTCTTTACCTTTGATAAATTTAGATAAAGATTGACTAAGATCAAATTTATCCTTTTTCAATTTATCTATTTTTTGTCTCAAGGATAAGCTAATTTTCAAATTCTCCTTCTTCAAGTCATTTATTTCTTTTGTTAAAAAGGCATTTAAACCTTCAATTCATCAACCTTTTTTACAAATCTTTTTAAATTTTTGAAAAGCTCATGAAATGCATTTAATAATTCTTCATATGAACAACTAGATGAACATGATGAAAATGATGATGTGTTACTAGAATAAGTACTTGTTACCTCATTTTCCTCTTTTTTCATGAGACACAAGTTTGGGTAACTTTGATTTGAAGAGACTTCATCTTCTTTAATCATCAAGCAAAGATTGGTTTGATCACTTGTGTCATTTGATGATGATGAGCTTTCATTATAGGATGAGCAACTATTACTCCAAGCTACCATAGCTCTAAGTTTCTTCTTTATTTTCTTGTGATTTTTATGCTTCTTTGACTTGTTCAATAGACAATCAAATTGTAGATGTCCGGGCTCCTTACACTTGTAGCAAGTGATCTCATTTTTTTTGCCTCTGGAACCCTTATTCTTCTACCTCTTGAGAATTTTCTTAAACTTCTTGGCCAAGATTGCTACATTATCCGAACCATCTTCATTTGAAGAAGATGAAGATGAATCATCTTCTTTAACTTTGAAGGCCATTAACGTGTTCTTATTGTTAAGCCGTTCTTCCTCTTGCTCCTTCATCTCATATGTCAAAAATTTTCCAAATAGCTCATCAATGTGCATGGTTTTGATGCTTTCACCTTCATTAATAGCTTCAACTATACTTTTCCATAGAGAAGGCAAGCTCTATGAGATTTTTCTCATAAACTCTTCATTTGTATATTCCTTGCCAAGCAATTTGAGTGGTGTAAGAATTTCATTGAACCTTTTGAACATATCTTGAATGCTCTCTCTTGGCTTTATGGTGAAAAGTTCATATGCTCTAACTAGCATGTGTATCTTGGTGTCCTTGATTTGTGAAGTTCCTTCATATGTCACCAACAACTCATTTCATATTTCCCTAGGGCCATTATAAGAAGAGACTAAATTGAATACATTGAGGGTTAGTGCACAATATATAATATTCATAGCTCTAGCATTCATAGTGCACATAGCATCATCCTTCGATTTGAATTCTGTTAAATCTTTTGGTATTTGTTTACCATCAACTACTTTCAAAGGAATATTAGGACCATATTTGATAATTCTCCATAAAGCATAATCAATAACTTTAATATGAATCTCCATCCTAGTTTTCCACCAATTAAAATTTATAGAATCAAACAATGGTGGCTTAGATGTACTTTGCCCCTCAAGATGCATAAAACTAGTGGTTGCCATAGATCTTTTGATTTTAAAACCACAAGGTTTTGAAAACTAAAATCACTAAGCTCTGATACCAATTGTTGGCCCAAGTACAACCAAGAGGGGCGTGAATTGGTTGTATTAAAAAATTTAGTAAAATCAAATTTTAAAACTAAATTTACTTAACCAAAAATCAACAATAAATCAAGTAATGCTAATCACAAATAAAGCAAGTAAATAAATGAGGATAAAGAAAAGAGTGTACTGAGATTTATAGAGGTTCAACTCTATTAACCGGAGTCTATGTCTCTCCTCAAGCTTGCGCACTTGAGATTTCCTCCACCATCTCTTGATCAAGATTACAATGGTCTTTTCTTCAAGGTTCACATCCAACCAATTTCTAGTTTTCTCCAAGGCTCACTTGAAACCACTCTCTAGTTTTCTTCAAGGCTCACTAAAAACCATTCTACAGTCAAGAGATTTTTATACTTGAAGTGTTTATAAACTCACAAGCTCACACAATAGCACTATTGCTAGATATACAAGTGAAAGCATAACCACAACAATGAATTTATCAACATAAGCTCTTTTTCTTGATTTTGATGATGAATCCTTGATCTTATGGCCAAAAGTTATCTCCAAAGTGTTTCTCCATGTATTTATACTCATTTAAGGGCCAAAGAGATATTGAAGAACCATTGGGAAGGTCAGAAAAGTCTTTAAGAAAGCCGGTGACCGTTGCTATCAAATTTGACAGTTTTTTGCTTCTGTCGCCCAGTTTCATCCCGGTGAAAAAATTTCACTCGGTTAAAAAATTCGGTCTCATAGCGAAACCCTAGGTTTGAACTCCAACGGCTAGATTGCTCATTAATCACATGTCAGCACCTGGTCCACGTGGCAATCTGATGTGACGTGATTTTAAAAAGATTTTTCAAAGAATTTTTAAATTGAAAAATCACGCGCAAGTCTGGATTCAACGTTTCATTTGGTTGAAAAATTTTCATTAAAGTGTTTTCCTGTTCTAGAACAAAAATGCTCTTGGGTTTGAAAAATCACTCCACTTTCACCCGGTTGAAAACATTTCACTCGAGTGTTTTTCTGTTCCAGAACTAAATTACTCTCGGGTTCGAAAAAATGCTCAAGTTTCAACACGTTGAAATATTTTCACCCTGTTGAAACTGTAGCTCCAAGTTTTTCTCACTTCCAAACTTCAATAAATTTTTTACCAAAAAGATTTCTTTCTTCACAAGCAATGCTTGAATCACCATTAATACTTCAAATATACTTAAGAAATAATTTTCCTTCTAAAGATCAAAACTTTATCAACAAGAGACCATTGTATAAATTTTTAGGTAGAGCTTTGAAACACATAAAATAAAAATATCTTATTATCATCAAAATCAAATAAATATGAGCCATGAATGAAACAAATACAACAAAAAAATATTCTTGTCACATATCTTTTTTCTTTTATAATACATATATATATTTTTTAAGACACAAATAGAGTAGCCAAAATCACAAAAGTTTGAGGGATTCATTGTTACTGCTGGAAGGGTCAAATATATGATCGATAAGAAGCGTGTTGTACAAAAAGCAGAGCATATTGATTTATCTAATTGTAAATAAAAGCTATTGAAATTCAGAGTTGTATAGTTGAAGAAACTAATTAAATAGAACTATTTGGTTTCCGGCCTCCTAGCGTGGTAGTTAACGTAATACCGGTGGCTACGGATTCAGCTCCCTATATAAGTCTTTGCTTAAATATATTTTTTTTTTCCTTTTTTTGATGAATATAAGTACTTCTTAATCCTCATACATTGTAAAGATGCATATAATTACCAAAAAAAAATAGAACTATTTGATAACACTATTAGTAATTAGCGTTAAACATCAGAAAGCTTATATTAATTTGTTATCCATAGAATATATTCCATTCATTCCAAATTCTTTGTACAATTCAATTTTTAGCAATTAATTTATAATTTTTAATTTTCAACATTTTAGCATATAAATGAAAAGCCATTATATATGAATGATAAATCAAGATTTATAGTTTCTAAATATATATATTTTTAATTTTTTTTCTAACAAACAGTAATATGAATAAATTTAAATCAAACGAATTAAAAAAGTCAAATAGAATAAAGAAAGTGGGATAGAGGGAGTATATTTTAAGCTTTTTAATGGTAAATGCTATTCCAAAATGATGACATTGTCACATAAACTGAAAAAATAATTGATACATAGTTTATACAAGTATGAATTTCATGCAATTAATATTTATAGACATGAAATATATAAAACAGTACTGTTGAGTCGACAAGTCGATTTTCAATTAGATAGACTTAAATATTAAAGAAGCTAAGGGCCTGATGATCTATATTTGTATACTATCGTCTATGAATATTTGTATACTATTTTTTAACACGTAACACAAATAAATAGAATAATGCGATGGATAAATTATTATCAATTAATTTTTTGGAGCATCAATTTGAATTTCATTAGCGATTTCTTGGATTAATTTGTCAGCACGATCGTCATGTCCACCGGAAAATGTATAAACCCTAAATGCAAATTGGAAGAAGTCCCAGAGCAGCTTAGCACTTCCTTTTGCTGATGCTTGCTCACCTATTTTGGCTCCAAAATCATGTGCTGTTTCTGAGCCTTTTCCATTCTTCCTCTCCTGAAGAAATATTTAAAGAAATATAACAAAAAAGTTTCAATAATTATTGCATATTAATTACAAGACAGAGGAAAATTAATTAATGTTCGAGAATAAATCAATCACCTGCAAAATCAATTCCATGCAGTTAGAAGAAACGTCAACCATTGCTTCCTTGATCCTTATAACGATATTGAAATCGAACTCTATACCGTCGCTTTGAAATTTCTTGTTGTCTTCATCCTTGGTTCGTTCTACCGCATCAATTTCCCTCCTCATCTGTTCATTAATTATCACAATTAATTACGACCAGCATCTTAATTCGGTATGAGTTACGTGCAAGACAATCAAGATTGCATGAAAAACCTCACTTTGTTGAAGTACTTATCAACCCTTTGAAGCAGCTGGCACAGAGGAGGCTCAATCTTCAGATTCTGTAGATCATTAAGGATTGTCTCTAGTTTCATGTATAATGTTGCTGCCATCCTCAAGGTTTCCAACTTCTTCATCGGAAAGCCTTTGAATTTCGCTAACACCTGCACATGTTCGGAAAGTTGGCAGATCACAACTAAATATTGAAGTTATACAGTTGAGATTTAATCAGTTAGTTGCGTTATATCCACCTGTGTTTCGTCGGTTAACTTGTCAAGAACGCGTTCCACATGTTTGTGGAACTGAAGCAGATCTGTCATGTTTGCTGTCTTAAAAGTACTAATGGCCGCTTTCAGTTCTGTGACAGATTTCGCATGCTCTTGCACATCTTTCTCTATTTGTTGGAAGTACGCTGATCTGATAGATTAATGCAATTGTAAATGTATTGGATGTTATGTTTCTTTATTTTAAGGGACTGATTCGTATAATTACATACCTCTTTGTCATCTCTATCAGCGCATCAGCCAGTCCTTGTTTTGCCTCCACTTTGCTCCCAACACAACCCCTTTTTCCATTACTTGATTTGCCTTGCTGCACAGGGCACCCTTCTACTTTCCCTTTAAGAACCCGATAGAGGTTACTGATATAGGTTGATCTCTTCAACTTCGTGGTTGCTTTCTTGGGGCGCAAGGACTTAGCTACACCATGTGGAGGCGGTGGAGGGGGGCCGGCTTTATTTGCTGTTGGCTTGGGAGGCGGTGGCAATGCTCCTGATCCCTCTGAAAGTATTGTAGCTGGCTGCGGTAATACAAGACCCGTTGCTCCAATATTTGGCTGGGATACCGGAGGACGTTGAGGCACAGGTTCTAGATTTGGTCCTGTCGATTCTGCTACATGATTTCTGCTATATGGTTCGACCAATAAAGGTGGTGGCAGAAAAACTTGTGCTTTAGTTGTTGCAATGTTTGGCTGCAACACTGGGGGAGGTTGAGGCACAGGGTCTAGATTCGGTCCTGTTGCTTCTGCTACAAGAGTTCTGCTATTTGGTTCGACCAGTGAAGTTGGCAATGAAACTTGTGCAGTGGTTGTTGTAACTGTTGCTTTTGTATCCTTTACCTCGCATGATTTTGTTGGTATGGGAACTAGCAACTCTACAATCTCTACATTGCTTCTGTCATTGCATGCATCATGATCCATAACAGAAAACGGACTCTCCAGCTTCGCGTTTTGGTCGTCGTAGTTTTTGGTCTGCTCATAAATCGGCATCTTAGTCTCTAGCTCCTCAACACTTAGCTGCTTCTGGTCTGAAAATCTAGGACTTTGATCCCCTACATTTTGAAGCACTCGGGCTACAAGTTGCTTCAACTCAACGGGCATGAGTTTCCCTATGGCATGAACCCGCACCGTTGAAATGGGAGGAGAAGAGCGAGGATACTTAATAGGGCCATATCCTAAGAGGCCTGAAGCTTCCTTCTGGGTCTTCCTGACCTTATCAGCCTTCGGCTTGAACTGTCTCCTTTCGTACTCATAATCCATAATGTCTAACCTCTCACTTATTTTCTCGATTAGTTCATCCACTGCTCTTATAGCACGTTCAACTATTTCAAAAAACAAAATAGCAATAGTTTCTTCTCAGCTAAGAAATTAAGAATTAACAAGACCAATTTCCCAGAAAGAGGTTAGAGATTTCTTACGCACCAAGTTTGTCTAAAATCTTGGTAGTATCAGCCCAAGAGGCTTCATCCACCGATGGTGGCTCTCCCAAAGCTTCCAGTGCCTCGCAGAAGCATGTCAAAACCTGTTTCATTGGACACAATTAAGTACACAAACATCTTAAAATCGATGACAGAATAATTTAACTAGAATCATGGCAAATTTATCAACCTGATATGTGGAAACTGATAACCCATTAATTTCTGTCAACCTTATGGGCAAGATTTGAGGGTAGAGATCATGGAGATCTTTCATTGTCTTGATCATTAGCTACATATATATACAGAACAAATTAACATCAAAACGCAAGTTGAATTAATAGAACAATTTTTTTTTTAAAAAATAATTTTGTTGCATTTGTTGTAATATATGTAGATATATCTGTGTACCTTATCAATTGGAATAGAGGAATTACAAGGTGGTAGCTCAATAATATCTCTCAAAGCCAGAATTTTCTTCCTGAGCTCCACTGTCAGCACCAACTTTCTGGATAATTGCCATGAATTGCACTTTCTCTGATCTGATTTTTCTTGCTCCTGAATTCTAGGTGACATAATCCTCCAATTCTGGGGTTTCTGGGACTAGAAGTTTTAATGTTGTTCAAGCAAGGAAACAATTAATATATAAATTTCTGAAATGGTGGAGCTACTAATTAATAATTCTGTTGACAATTGGTCCAGGAAAAATGTGATCACCCAATTGGAATTTTAATCAGAAGAGAAATGTGTCGAAAACCAAAACCCCCATGATAAGGGTTTTGAGTTTTATGGAAATCAGAAGAAAATTAAAGAAAAGACTTTCTGAAAGAAGATTGCAAAATTGGGAGATGAGAAGAGAGATTAAAAAGAAGATAATTAAGAGACGACAAAAGAGAGGTTGGTTTCAGAAATGGATGGTGCTGTTGCGTATTACTGTTCAGAGTCATCACTTCGGTTTATCAAATTCCATAAAGTTGTTTCCACCGTCGGTTCTTCAAGTTTACTTTCCACCGAAGGTTGGTTCTAGTTAGTGTAGCTTCCGAGGTTGGTTAAAAAGTTAGAAACAAATCGTCCTAATTATTTTTCATTACAAATGAATGATTTAACTATATATATATATATTAAATTTATTTTCGTCATAATTCAATCTCATGTCTTATAAGAGCTCAAAAATCGTCCTAATTATGAATTGCAAAATAATAAAGTAATGAAAAATAATAAAGTTGAAGGTGGGGCTGGTCAGTTGGGACTTGGCAGCAGAAAATAGAGATTTATTGGAGGAGGAAAAGCGGCTAAGATCCGAAACTCAAAAAATCAAGGAGCCTATGCTCAAACAAAAATCCAGAGCCAATTGGGCAGCAGAAGGCGATGAGAACTCCAGTTTTTTTCACTCAATTGTCAGAGGAATATTCAGAAGAAATGAGATAAATGGTCTATATGCATTAATGGAAGATTGAGAAAGGAACCAGAGGTTATAAAACAGGAAATTTTTAAGTGTTTCAGACAGAATTTTCAAGAACAAAAACACGCTAGGCCAAGATTTATCAACGCAAGATATAAGAAATTATCAGAAGAGTTAAAGCAAGGGTTGGAAAGACCAATTACTGCTGAAGAAATTAAGGAGGCAGTGTGGAGTTGTGGGGGTCAAAAGCCCTCGGTCCGGATGGTTTTTATTTTTCTAAGAAAAAATTGGGAGGTGGTGGAGGATGATGTGGTTAGGGCTGTCAAATGGTTCGAGGAATCGAGGAAATTAGTGAAGGGCTGTACTTTATCATTTATCACCTTGATTCCAAAGTCGAAGAATCCAGTTTCTTTAAAAGACTATCACCTGATTAGTCTCATCTGGTGTCAATATAAAATTGTTGCAAAAATCTTGGCGATGCGGTTGCAACTTGTGATCCCGGGTTTAATCAGTGAAGTTCAAACAGGTTTAATCAGTGAACTAACCATGATCACTATGAGAATTACTTATGATACTTATATAAATATCCATGTAGCGTTTTCATAATGGATTGATTTAGTACGTAAGTTCTCCAACTTGTACGCATATGTAAACTACATATCTCATATTAGTTTTCACACATGCTAGTCTTTATGTATTATTGCAACCCACTCCACAATAATACTAGACCACAGATGTTTAAGAATACTATTATACTAGGGTTATAATTATGTTTGATTATGTCACACAGAAATGAAAATAACAAACATAATTATTGGAATAATGTATCAACAAAATATTATAACTCAATGTGCAAAATACAATCATCTCATTATTAACTTTTGGGTACAACACTAACAGTAAGTGATGAAGATTAGCTTCTGGCTATTCTAGCATGTACTTTGTTCTCTATTAGCAATAAATTTTCTCTTTTCTGTCGTTAAAAAAAAAATGTAAATACATTCATAATAGGCCAAAATACATTGAAGCACTTAAACGAGGCTGACCAAGACATTTTCCCCCCTAAACTTGAACTCGGGGCAACTCACCCTTGAATTTGTCAAAATGGGTTAGTAAACCCCTTTGATCGGCACATGCCATCACGTGATCCCCAAATCTCTAACATTGTTCGCCTTGTGTTTCCCCTTCATTCGCCTGAAGCCTCCTCTATGTTGGGCTCCGTCACACCATTCTAAAACCTCATCCACATTGCTAAAAAATTCTCGGTTGGTGCCAAGTAAAATCAACTCAAATTCGTTCCCTCTCAAATTGATTTCTAGAGCGAGTTCTTAAACAAACTCTCTGAAATTTGGCATTTGCCTTACTTTTCCTAAAGATGAGATGCAATGAAATCAACTGCATGATTGATAGATTTGATTTGGCCTGCTTCAATATGATTCTGGAAATGGACCCAAGCGTGACCATGGGAGGATCAAATTTTTGAAAATTCTGACAACAGATAACCCGATTGATGACCTCAGGTTTGTCAAGGAAGGAGCCCCTAACCTTCTTAAAGAAACAACGGATTATAACCCCCAAACAGCCTACCATGAATTATTCAACTGATTGGTGCAATTTAGATGACTCGATAGCATAATCAAGCTGGTGTTGGCTTTTTCTTTGCTAAAAACAGGCCACAATTTGAATCGTTGTAGGTTCTCACACCTAGGTTTGGGCGCTGTTTCTTCTTCTAGCTGATTGAATTGCATAATCAGTAGGCCTTACTAATAAATGAAGATGAGGAAGGATGGTGGTCTAGGAATGGTGAAGGGCAGTGGCGGCGGTCCAGAAATGGCTAAGGATGGTAGTGGTTGTCTAGGAATGGCTAAAGGTGACAGTGGCGGTCTAAGAATGGCAAAGGGTGGTCCAAGAATGGCTAAGGGCGGTAGTAGTGTTCCACGAATGGTTACGGGAGGCCGCATCAGTCTAGAGAGAGATGTGGGATGACAAATGACGAATAGTGTTAGGGTTTAGGAGCTCACGTGATGGCACGTGTTGGTCAAGGTGCTTGACTAACCTACTTTACCAAGTTCAGAGGGTAAGCTTCCTCGAGTTCAAGTTTAGGGAGTAGGTATCCTAGTTGGCCGAGTTTGGGTACCACAGGTATATTTTGGCCTTCATATTAAAAACAAAGTAACAACATTGGAACAACTTTAAGTGGCCTTAGTTTTACTTCATTAATTCACCCTAACATTTCCAGATACTTCTTGCATACTCCCAGTCGGATGTATGGCAATGACGGAGGCTTTTTTTTTTTCCAAATTCAATTACTTTTTTTTTTAAATTTCACATTTAATTGAAAAATAATTATATTTTTCTAAATACATTTTTTTAAAAAAATTATTTTTGAGTTTTCATATTTTTAAGGAATTAAATCAAGTACATTTTTTATTTTTAACATAAAACAATTATCTCATTTTAAAAAATCTCTTTTATTATTCTTATTGTTGGGGGATCCAAATTAGTTACAATTTTTTATATTTTCAAAATAAAATATTAATATTTTAACCAACATATAGACTGAGATAATATAAAAAAGAAAACGGTGTCTACATTTTTTTTTTCATTAGAAATCAGACACCACAATATTTGATACTGGACACCATTGTAGACAAAATTAGGCACTCCTATTATGTTAAATACTAGTACATAACTTATTTGCATAAAAATATAAAATTGTTGTCTTTTTTTAACTATGTTTGTTTTTTTAATATCTGATTACATATATATGGTAGCTAGTTTTATATAAAATCAAGGAAACATGTAAAGTGTTATAATTAGATACTTGGAAACCATAATCATGTAGATTCTATTAGATTTACACACTTAATCCAGCATAACAGACATTCAACCACTATAATCAGACATTTGGACATTTCAATCCAACATTTGGGACACCATACTCAAACAAGTAGGCTAGACACTTTTTTATCAGATTTAGACACTTAAACTATTATAATAGACATCCAACCAGCACATTTAGACACTTGGGCACTGCAAAAATAAAAAAAAATAAAAAGAAGATGGAGTTAGACACCTTATACCTATAACAAAAAAACAGTGATCTGATTTTAATTTTTATATATGAGATGTCTAATTCTATGAATAAAATATTCAATTATATCTACATGCTGTTTAGTTTATATAAAATGTATTTAAGTTCATCTAAAAGTAGACAAGATATAACCAAGTAGGAAGCTAAAAAAATATGACATAATTTTTAATTAAATATCCTTTAAAATAACATTATTATATTCCCAATTAAAGATAAAATTTAAATCATTTAAATATTTTAACCTCACAACTAGGAAAACAATTTGCAGACATTCACATACTAGAAGTAAATATTCAAACACCAGATGCAGATACTAGTAACTCAGTTTCAAACACTCTAAGATAGATACTATTTATCTACGGTTGGATACTAACGATACTAATTTATCAATTAGTGGTTAATTTTATTGGTGAATGCTCGGAAGAAAATGGGAGAAATCTGATGAGACTTCTTGGTTGTTTCCAAGCAGCTTCAAGGTTCAAGGTTAATTTAAAGAAGAGTAGAGTCTTTGGAGTAAGGATGGAAGATGGAAATGTGCTAATCATGGCGAGGATGATGGGATGTAGTAATGATAAGCTACCTTTTAAATATCGTAGGCTATTGGTTGAGGCAAAATTGAAAGAATAAACAATTGGCAGCAGGTGATGGACAAAGTCAGTAATAAATTGAGTTCATGGAGAATGAAAAGACTTTCAATTGGGGCTATGACCTTGCTAAAATCTATTTTGGGAAGCTTACAATTGTTCTTTTCTCGTTATTTTGGGCCCCAGTTATGGTAATTAAACTTTTTTAGTGTAAAAGAGCACAATTTGGGGGGGGGGGGGGCTTTGGGGAGGGCATAAAGGTACCTTGGGTTGAGTGGAGAAACAAAAAATAGGAAAGGTGACTAAGTGTGAGTAGTTTGAAGGCAAAAAATGTGGCTCTTCTTGGGAAGGTGGTGGTGGTTCAAGACCGAAGATGGAGCACTTTGAGTAAGAGTGATAAAAAGCAATTTTTAGGGAGTGTGGCGGGTTTGAGTGGTAAAATAGGTGCTGGTGTATAGGCAAATATATTTAAATTGGAAGGGCAATTCAAGGATTTAGAAGTAGATTTTATAGGGACTTTTAGATGGAAATTGGGGAATGGGGGCAAAATTAATTTATAGAGGGTTGTTTGGGCAGATGAAGTGAGTTTGCGTGTGAAGTTCCTTAGGCTTTTTTCAAGAAGTGGATAAAAATTGTAAAGTAAAAGAAAGGTTTGGTAGTAGTGATTGGGTTTGGTGGTAGAGGAGTAGTTTATAGGAAAAGATGTGGGAGAATATGTGGAATTATGGCAAATTTTGTACAATTTTAAACCTGATGCAGGTTCTTCAAACAAATGGATTTGCAGACTATGTACCAATGCAGAATACTTGGTGAGGCAGTGGTCTAGGGTGATTGATGATGTAAGCACTCCAACAAATCTGGATGCTGCAACAGTTGTAGGTATTAAAGATGCTTTAAACAACATTACAATACAAGTGCTTAACTCTTCTCAAAAGAAAGTTTGGGAGGCTGTCAAGTATATTGTGGTCTGGTATATATGGAATAGAAGGAACAATCTTATTTTTAAGGGATCAATTAAGTCTAGAGATCATTGTTTGGTGGAAATATAGGTAGTTTCATTCTTGTGGATTATTGATAGGTGCACAAAATTGAAGTGTAATTAGGTGGAATGGGTATGTGGTCCAATTTTAGCAGTGGAAAATTGGTTATAAATGTAATGGGGTGGTTTGGCCATTAGGTAAGGAGATTGTTATGTGTAGTGGGGAATGTCTAGTTAGTATATATGTATTATTGGAACTAGTATCTTGCTAGTTCTAGTTGTATCCAGACTTTAGTAATGAAATCAAGTTTTGCTACCATTTAAAAAAAAAGTTAGAAAATTATAGAACACTGCTGGACATAGTATTTATACACAACCTAATAGTTTGGCCAGAATTTGTTTGCCTAATTGGCAAGTGATATGGGAACATTAACATCTTCATTTTATCTACACAATAACTCAATGTATTTCAAAATATAGATATTATTTGCTTTTATATATTATATTATCTAAGTGAAACACTAATCTTATGAACTATGTCGTGTGCTGCTTAAGTATATAAGAAAAATATAAAGAAAGATATGCAAAAAATGCACTGCGATTTATAAAAGTTCAACACCATCAACCAGAGTCTATGTACGCTTTTTACTTAGAGAGTTCCTCCAATATCTTTTAATGAAGAATGTAATATTGCTTTTATTTAGGGTTCACACCCAATCACTCCATAGTTTTTTTCAATGATCATTAGAAACCACTTACTTACACAAGAAATTTTAAGGCTCAGATATTTACAAGGTATAAGTTTACACAATACTATAATAGCACTCTTGCTAAATATATAAGTAAACACATGAATTTTAACTCTTTTCTTAAATGATGAACACTTCTATGATCAAATCTTAATCCAGTAGCAAAGTATCTTGGATAAGATGTTTCTTCACACACACACACTTCTCTGGATCCATCTGAACATTCATCAAGTGTTGGAAAAGTATGAAAAAACCCCTTACAAAATATGGCCGTTATCCTTGTCTAGTACAGTTAATCGAACAAGTTTCACTTTTAATCGATTAGGCCTTTTGTCCCAAATCCCAAGGGCAACAACTAGCTTCATCTGCAACAATTCTAGTTTGACTTTCCCAATTAATTGATCAAAACAAAAGTTTAATAATTAAATATGAATTTCCAGTAGACAAAACCAGACATCAGCTCTAAACCATCAATTCAAACGATTTTTAACCTGTTAAAACTACAATTTCTAACAAAACTCTCTAGACCCCAATTTAACCGATTACAACTATTTCTTGTTAAAAATTTATATTTAAACCAAAACTCATAATTTTAATTTTGACCTTGATTGAACCAAAATTCACTCAAATTACATATTTTTAACTCATTCCAAAAGCAAAATTACTCAATAAAGTTCATTTTTCTATTGAAATAACACTTTCAAAACTTTAAATTTAAAAACACACTTGGTAGAAACTTTTGAAACATTGAAATAAAAAAAAAAAAACAGAGATCACAATTAGCTTTATAATGATCAAAATTCAAGTTACATGGATTGGAACAAGTCCACACTAACTTATTATTTAACAAATGTAAACTTTTGCTATACAGTGAAAAATTAACCAAGTGTTCTACATAAACCCACTCATAATCTTAGATTTCTGGTTTCTACATAAACTTAAATCCCTAGTTGGCTCTTGAACTATTGTGAATGTAAATTTTTAGCCATTTAACTAAAGTCAATTCCCATATAGCTCATAAACTTTCAAATTTGTGTTAAATTGCCACAAGTAGCTACTCATGGAAAGGGCCTTCAACTGAAAGCTATCGTCGACAGTGGTCTCATCACATTTGGTCGCAATTTGTGTTTAATAACTTCAATTCGATTAATCTGCTTTCTGAAATTCAAAGAGATGTAATTTAATTATAAAGTAGTAGTTGCTAGTTAAATTATAAAATATATATTTTTTTTCACTCCCCACCTCATGTTGCTGACCACTCATTAGCATCAATGATCGCGGTCGTGGGTTGGCCATTTAGGAGCCAACTTGGATTGATTTTGAACATTTTAGGAATTATTTTGTGATAGATCATATTCGTGGTAATTCATATGCCAATTTGAGAACTAAGGATTGATATCCATTCTTAAAAATATATCGTGATTGTGTAGACTAACCCCAATTTATATTCCAGCTCAAAACATGTTCTGAGGTAAACGGCCCAGCCCAACGGAGTCTGGACCTTAAAGCCCAGTAAGTTTTTATTCAGGTGCATGTTTTTTCTTTCCTTTTGGGAAATTTTTTGGTACATGTATTTGAGGCAAACTGCTCCTCTGTTATAAGTCCATTGTCTGTAACCTGACCGAATACGTCCTCTCCACAAAATGTTTAAACTAATTAAACTTTTTTTTCCTAAAGAGATCTGAACTAACTTAGTCAGAATTATTTTAATTAACATGTAAAAAGCACATGATAGTAGTAAATTTTTTTGCCTTAATATATACTCCCTCTGTCCCAAATTCTTTGCGGCATTCACATTTTAGCAATTAATCTATGATTTTTTATTTTAGACATTTTAGCATACAAATGAAAAAATTTTATGTGTAGATGATAAATCAAGACTTATAGTTTCTAAATATATATTTTTTAATTTTTTTCTAACAAACAATAATATAAAAAAATTCAAGTTAAACTAACCAAAAAAGTTAAATGGATCAAAGAAATTGGGACGGAGGGAGTAGTAAGTAACAAAAATAACAGAAAATAAAACATCATAAACAGTAACAAGCATAATATATGATCAAAAAAAGGAAAAAAAAAACCTGGATGTTGACCAAAACGGTGGTTGGCACTTGACAATTCTGGATCCTCATACTGTCACGGGCAAGCAAAATTTTGGTAAACTAATTTATTAATTATAATAAAAATGTTAAAAACGCATGCATTAGTTTCTGGTTTCTTGCTTCTCTAAACTCTATAAATATCTCCTAATTTAGGAGATGTTGATATATACATGTCCTTTTCTAGCTTATAGAGATCATGGCAAAGTCTTCTCTCTTCCATATCCTAGTTCTCGTCTTGCTCCCCTTCGCTGGTTTGTATATTTTATGTTTCTGGTTTAATTAGTAGATATATATGTTTCCAACTGGTTAAATATATACATGTTGGTTTCTTGTAATATTCCAGTGATGACGATGGTGCGTGAAGCGGCAGCGAACAGGTGTCTGAAAGAGTTATATGGTAGCGGATGCACACTTGCAGACTGTAGAAAGAAGTGCTTCCAACAATACAATTCAACGGGGGGCCAATGTGTTCCCACTTCACCTTTAGCACAGGATTACAAATGTCTCTGTTCATATGATTGTGCTTGATTTGCTTCTAAATACTACTTAATTATCTAGAATAAAGGAAAATAAAGGAAACATTTGTATGATCCCCATATATCAGAACTAATAAATTAAATCAATTAAAGTGACCCACTTTATATATAGAATTAATATATACAGTTCTTTTCCTATACCCTTTTGCGGTGTTAGATTAAAGTTACAGTTACAAGTTACAAATTACAGATAGGTGGGAAATCACTCACCTAAGAAATGACGAGACTTTTGCTCTTCAAACAAATTGAAAATTGACACATGAGCTGGTATAAGTGTCATGGTCCCATTGTTTTTACCAGTGACTACTACTTCCATACTTTGAGCGGCAAGAAGCCTCATTCACTCTATCTAGATTAGCCAGGCATGAATTGAAGCTTTTTAACACTTGAGGTCATAAACAGAAAATTTTTAAAAAAATGTGTCAAGTTCAGCGGCCTCAAGAGTAGGAAGGGTGATTAATTCGAGTAAGTCATCTTGAACGTGTCACCGTGAAAACTAAGAACTTTGATTTGGTCAAGTTGCAATTGAATTCTGTCCATTAAGCCCACCGCTGTTACCCATTTCCTTACTAATTTTTCACTCGTATGCTAGCTATTAATTCCCAGTTCTCAACATGTAAAAACAAAAAAACAAAAAGAACTGGTAAAACTCGATTTTCCAACCGGTTGGGAGAGATTTTTCCCCCATATCCCAGACTTAATTACAACTTTCACCCTCATCTCGTAGTGAAAACAAGAAACCTTGTGATAACTCCACTAATATATATATTCATGTCATGGGATCCAGCTTTAATTTATGATGCCTTAAGCATAAAAGTTTGAAAACCATACTTACCTTGAGAAGGAAGATGTTTTTGGCATGCATGAGAATTGACCATTTTCTCATGAGATTACAAGGCACTATGTTTCCTTGTGTTATGAGAATAAACTATTCTAGTGTAAGATTTTAGGAATTGTCTATTCTCTCTCTGTTTTTTCTTTTAATAAAAAAAGAGGATTTTAAGAACTATCAATTACGAGAATTAACCACTCTAATATAAGATTTAAAGAGACCATATTTCTTTTCAATCTATCATCTTCTTATCTGAGAAAGATAAATTTTCTTACAAAAAAATCTTTTGGTATGAGAGCAACTATATATATATATCTTGGGGCAAGATTTCAATATATAGATCTCATGTATGCCATGTATCGATTGTCTTCTCATACAAAAGGGCAATAGTTATACTACTAAACATGGTAATATATCATAAATCGCAACAATTTCAGTATATGAGATTGTAGTGGACGACCTAACCAACCAGGCAATCAATTAGATGAGTTTTATTCTCAAATTTGTGGTCAACTACATGAATTATGTGTTTCCATTTAACTTAGATAGTAGCAAATTTTTCTAATAATCCTGATAAGACAAGATCTTTTTATACTAAATATGCCCACAAAAATTTATGTCTTATCTTGCGATTGTTCGACCTCTGGCCTACATTGAATCTACACTTGCCAATTGAGGAAATCCAAATATTTCTTCGAGAATTAATTATTTAGTTGGATTTGATATTTCAGCAAAGGCATATATGCATATGAATTTTTGGTCATGTGACCAAAGAAGGTAGGCCCTAAAGCAAAACGCGCTTTTCTCCTCTCCGGTATACGTACTGCTCATAGTTTCAACCTTAGTTTCTGTACTCAGAATTGCAAAACTAATATTCTTCCTTTTTTTTTTTTTGCCAAAACAAAACTAATATTCACGACAGCCATACATATAACAATAACAATTAAAAAAAATGGTTATAAAGTATAAAAGAAATCGGGTTTAAACTTTAAAGTTAAATCACGTTTTTGCAATATATGGAAAATTCAATTCTTAGGGCCTGAAACCATTTGGGAAAATGTTGTAGAGCATGGGGTGGAGGTCAGGGGATTTTTAGCCTCCATCTATAATTTTATCTATAATGTTAATATTGCTGGTTCGGTTGCATTCTAATTCTAAAAATATATATATATATATTCTTTGTTCTCTATACTATACAGTATATTCTAACATTGTAAGCTTGTAAAAATACTTTTACATACAAAAAAAAGAAAGAAAGAAAGAAAATTCAACCCTTGGAAGACAAGATTCCGACAGTTGGAAAGAAAAATTACATCTGTGTTCTTCAGCACGCGTTGACAATCATGTTGGCTTAGAAAGTACGCCCGTACCAAAGTTTGTCTTTTTGCTGCTGTTGCCCAATTTGTTGGGGGAAAGGTCAAAAAATATCCCATAATTTTTGTAAATTTTTTAAGTAAGTCCTATATCTTTATAATTTTCTATTTGAGTCCTATATCTTTGAAAATGTTATCTATGTTAGTACTATAGCCAGAAAACTTAATGGAAATCCTACATGGTAGATAACACAAGTTAAAAACAATGGGGAAATATCAAAGTTAGTCATCTAATATTGTAAATCTTCTAATTAAGTCACTAGTTCCTATTTTCTCACAATTCACACTTAGATTAAAAAAGAAATCTAGAACTATGTAACTCTAATAATGTAATAATGATGATTTCACTTATGATAAAAAAATGGATTTATAAACTAATGAATATATAGATATATATGAAGATTAATTAATTATAAAATTGTGCGGCAGTATAATCAAACCATCGGCATCTGAATTGGGATTGAGGTTATTCAGCTCCAGTTTTCTTGCCATAACATGATCTGGCTGTTGCTTGGCGGGAGGTTTTTATTCCGTTCCCTGTTGGAAATTCTCCATTTCCAAAAGCTTTGTATGTTTTTAATTTTTGAATTATGATTAGTGTTATCACTTAAAAGTTTGTATTTTTTTTTTTACTGGAAAGTATGAAAATTGTTTCATGTTTTTCACTCTTAGCGAGGAAAGAGAAAATAAAATGTAGCAAGTTTGTGCTTAAAGGACAACAGCACCAGAAGAAAATTTTCAGGGTTCTAGAGGTGAGTTGTGAAAAAATAAGAATCTGGTGACTTAATTATAAAAGTTACAAACTTAGATGTCTAATTTTGATTTCTCCCTTTATTTTTAATGTCCATTTTCTGCCACATTAGATTTTCGTCAAGTTTTTTGCCTATAGGACTAACAGAAATTACGTTTTTTAAGAGATATGACTCAAACAAAAAGTCGTGAAGATATATTACTTAGAAAAGTTGCAAAAGTTGTATGACTTTTTTTTACCTTTCCCCCAATTTATAGGTTCTGAAAAAGGCCAAAACAAAATGAAGAAAACTTTCCATTTCATTGATTAATTTGATACCAGAATATACTCTGTTTGAATAAAACCAACATTTCTAGAACGATTTTCCACGGATACACACACACACACACACACACACACAAACACTAGATCAACAAACTTTAGAGCCAATTTTTTTAAATTTAAATCAATTTAATTTAAAATTACTTATTTTTATTTTTACAACAACATCTCGTTTTCTTATTCTAAAACATGAAGTTGTTTCTAAATCAATTATTTTGTCCATTGTAATTTTTTTCTTTGGGATGCATTCAGTTTTCTTTTTCTAACTCTGGAAGATATTCAAAAAGAGAAAAAGGTCTAAAGCTATGCAATAAATCCCCAATTTATGTATGGTGATATCAATATTCTTCAAACTTTCAAACCATGTATTTTTCCACTTCATCCCAATAACAGTCAAAGATGTTTTAAAATTTTGATTTTTGCATTTTAGACCCTCAAAGCTTTTATGTTACAGCCAAAGTCCCGATTTACGGGAAATCTCAAATCCACTATAATGCTTTATCTTGTATTTTCTATTTATCAAGATGGTTATCAATAAGTTTAAAACATTTTCATTTTTCTAAACATTTGAATTGATCATATGAAAAATTTGTATTTTCATTAATCTACACATAATGAAATGCGAGCCACAATCTAATCTACTTCTAAACTATCATTTTAATTAACAGTTAAATTTTTTTAAATCCTTATTGAGACTAAGATATTTTTAATTTTCTAACTGGAAATTGCATTAGAATAAAATTTATAGTAAAGTAAGTTTTCTCACAAAATCTATCCTGCATCGTACTTCATTCTATCTAAATACCTTTAGTGAAAAAAAATGATAAACTTCTTATACACCTAGACATCCACAAAAAATGATGGATCATATACAAATGAGCCAAGAGAGTCCTTATTGTAAATAAGATTTAATATTCAATTTCTCATCTTTTGATCTCTTTCGGGTAGAATGGTTATGTTATTTTATCTACCTTTTACCGCCAAAAACTTTGTTTGAACATTGGCTATTAAAGAAATAATGACACTATCTTTATCTCAGCATGTTTGTCACTTTTTATATATTTTTTTTATTTTAAAATATTTTTCACTTTTATCTTATCATGCATTTTTTTCAAATATACTATTCGTATTATGTGAAGTCCATACTATTCATATTATAAGAATTCTCATTCTTATATGTTGTAATTATGCTATTTCCAAAAGTAATAATGGATAAACGTGTCTATAATATTCTCATATTATACAACATCAATAGTATTTGCAAAAGAAAAAAAGTGAAAAGTGACAAAACGGGCTAATTAATCAACTTAAATAAATGGTAATAAAATGTTTTAATTAGGTACTTCTAGATCTAAACTAGGCGTTCTCATAGTTACCTTTAGATAGACATAATAATAATAATAATAACAATGATAATAAAGAGCACTTTCTTTTTTGGTAAGACCTCCAGTATTTAGTAATTATCCATATCAAAGAGCGTTGAGCCTCATTAGAGATTAAACCTCTATCGAAGTCGGTCTCTTTATTATTTATGAAGCTCAGACTTTTGAGGCATTCCTTAAGGAGAGATCTGAGTCCGTTTCTTCCTGTTAAAGTCTTAAATTAAGGCTGCTAGTCTATGTATACAATATCTCTCATTTTAATTAGGCCTACCCGTACGGTATGGCTAAATTTTTCGGGTCAAATTTATGGAGAACGGTAATTTTAATAAAGTCGCTTCATTTTACAAACTTTTCAGTAAATTAGTTTAAGCGTCTATTGTTTTAGTAATAGGAAAATAGTGGCATGAATGCCAAAATTAATCAACGGCAATATATAATGCGGTACTAAAATACATACATTTGTTTAATCAACGCCAAACCGAGTTTGGCCCCAAAAGAAAAAGGCAAACCAAGTGTCTAAAGATTACTTTTTTATTGCTTATTTTTCAATTAAACACTATGGTGATTTTTTTTTTCGTACATATGGAATATGTCAAGGAAAAATGAAAAATTGAATTTTGAAACTATTAATAATAACCACAAGTTTTACAAACTTACAATAGTGAATTTTAATCGAAGACATAAAAGCAAAAAAATGGCTTTCTTGTAACATATTCTCTCCTATTTAATAACTTTCTCTTTGTTGTTAAAAAAACTGGCATGAGATCCATAAGCTGAATGTTGGATCTTGATATTGATTGCTAATATTAGTAGTTATGAAAAGATTAAGGCTAATTAAGGCTAGTTATACTTATATTCTTAGGAATGTAATTTAAGTCATAACACTACAAGAGAGCTGCAAAATCGCGACTGAAAAGGGCGACTGAAGGTCAGGCACTAATCATAACAGTCGCTAATTTGTTGGAATAAAAAAGGTAGTCTTTTTGTCTTGATTGCTAGGCGACTAAATGTTTCAATTGCTTACTTTACAATTGCCTTTTTAGTCTGTTAATTTGCCCAAATTTAACTTCAGTCGTTCTTCAATCAGTTTTTTAGATACTCAATTTGACTATAGTCACCCTTTCAGTGGCAAAGTTGATTTAGGAGTTTAGGGTTTTTTAGGGTTTTGAGTTTTTTTTTTTAGAGTTTAGTGATATATATTGAGATTTTTTTAAGGTTTAGGATTTGAGATTTTTTTTAGGGTTTAGTGATATAGATATAAGATTTACAATTTTTAAGGGGTTAAGGGTATTAGATATAGATTTAGGGGTTTGGGATTTTTGTTTAGGATTTAGGGTTTGAAATTAGTGTTTAGGTATATGAAATTAGCTTAGGGTATTGAATTAATTCAATATTAGGATTTTGGAATTTATTTTACGGTTAATTTGGAGCTTTCTTATGGTTTAGGGATTGGGAATTTATATGGGGTTTAGGGATATAGAATCAGTATTTAGCTTTTTTAAGGATTTAATGGTATAATTAAGTATTAGGGTATTGAAATTTAGGATTTGAGATTTGTATGTAGAATTTAGGGTTTAGGGTTTGGGGTTAATGGTAGATTAGGTTTTGGATTTAAGGATATATAATTAGAATTTAGAGTTTAATTAGGGTTTAGGGTTAATGGTAGTTAGGTTTAAGGTTTAGGGGTATAGAATTAGGGTTTAGGGTTAATGGTTAATGGTATATTAGGTTTACGGTTTAGGTATATAGAATTAGGGTTTAGTGTTTCACAGGTTTAGGGTTAATGGTAGTTAGGTTTAGTGTTTAGGGTTTAGAGGTATAGAATTAGGGTTTAGGGTTTAGGGATATAATGTATCATATATTATAATGTGTGTATCATATATATTACTTTTTCCATCTCGCAAAGTTTGTCGCCTTTACTATTCACAATAATTAATTAATAAATTTTTTTCTTTCAAAATTTCTTATAGAAATATAAGCTTTTATATGCAAATAATACCTTAAAAACTCCAGTTTATTAATATAATTTTTAAAACTTTTTTATAATATAAATTAATATGAATATATTTAAGTCAAACTTTAATCAAAAAGGTAAAAGTGTCGTCTTTTGTGAAATGGAGAGAGTATAATGTATCATATGTATCACACACACACACACACACACACACACACACACACACATATATAACCCAACTTATATAAAATTGCATATTGGGCCTACCTCACCTCTTCAAACCTTCTCATCGTCACCTCCTCGGCTTGCTTGTTGTTCCTCACTGTTCCTCACCGTCACCTCCTCAACCTCCGCCTCGACCTCATTGTCGTCAGCCTCGATCTCTTTTACCTCAGTCTCCTCTGCCTCTACTCGGTCTACTCCACCTCAATCTTCTCTATATCTGAGTTTTGAAATTGTGACTTTTGAAATTTTTGAAGTGTGATTGTTGAATTGAAATTTTTGAATTGTTCTCCAGATCTAATTTTTGAATTTTGTGACTTTTATGAATTTAATATTTTGGTATATATGTTGACTTTTATATTAATATAAATGTATTTTATTTAAATTTTAATTTCATTATTTTTTTAGTTTATTATTAATAATTAAAATAAGTTAATATTCATACCAATTTGATGTAAGTATCAATTAAATAAAAAATGAAATAAATAACTATTTAAATTAAATAATATTAATCAAATAATAATATATTGTAGCAACTACCCATACCAGTTGCTAATATAGTGACTGAACTAGTTAGTCGCAAAGTGTAGTGCAACCCATAATATTCTCAACTGATTCTTGACTAAGGGTTTCTGTTGCTTTTTACAGTCAAGATTCAGTCGTTACAAAATTATGACTTGAAAAAAAAATGCAACTGTCATCTACGGTAGCAAGGGATCTACTTTTGGCCAACATCGCAACTGGACTTTCAGTCACAATTTTACTTTAGCTTTATAGTGTAAAAACTATTAGATGTTTATGACTATAATCATAATAGATGACCAATGTTTTTTCTGATAATCAAATCACCCATTATTGTTTGCAAATCAGCCAAATTAGCTCAAAAATATATTGTTAGCCATCATTGTAATCTGGTATAGTTTAATAACCTCACTATCCTATTTGAGCCAAAAAAAAAAATAATGACCAATTAGGACTAAGAAATAAAGATAGAGGGTTTGGCCATGATTTTTACTCAATGAAAATTAGCCTCATAAAAAAAGGTAAAAATTCATTTGTCATCCTTAATCTTATTTGGTTATCCTGAGTAGGTCTCTAACCATAAGTTTGTCAACTTAAAGCCCCTAACATGTTGGATCGTGTCCTATTAATCAAGGTCCTTTCATTATTTTCCATTTAAATTTAACAAAATCTTGGTGTAAAATATCACCTTTGATCATTGCATTTTATTTCTCCTACTCAAAGCACCTTCAAGCCAATGTATTTAATACTTCGATTACCATTTTGTGCTCAGGCTTTCCTCACAATCCCTAACTGCCACCATTCGATCACCAAAAAATTAAACTTAGAACAAAACTAAACGTATTTAAACCTAACCTAACCAACCGGAGTACTTTAGCATGGACGTGGTAAAATAATCAATCAGAGATGCAATTCTCACTGCCATGATTGTCTTCACCTTGCCCATGCTCTGAATTGTCACCAGCCAAACAGCTCTGCTCTTCAACATCTAATCACTCCTTTAAGCCCCTCTCTACCTCACCACCATCTCCATCACCCTTATCATCCTCACATTCAGCATCATCGACGTTGCTTTGGGTGATTCTAGCTTTAACCCCGCCTCCACTGTGGCCTTCCACACCGTCAGCCTTAAGCTAAATGCCTCATTGCTGTCCCTCTCCATTTGATTCCTTGCTCAGGCTATTGGCAGTGCCCTTGGCATTTTGGGTATACTGCAGTCGATGCCAAAGCACCATATGGAGACCTTGAAAAGGCTATTACGTACTAAAGGTTAACCTCCACATCATGGCCATCATGGAAAGAGTGTGTTGACTTTTGTGTTAAGCTTTTTGTTGTCTTTTGTCTTGATTTGTGGGTTGAGGAAGTTGGTGGTGAAGATCTATTTGTCGGTGATGGTGGCGGTGGGGATGATGGTTGCTGGGTCATAGTTTGTAACACTATTGATGAATCCAATAAATGCTTTCAATTGGAGTTACACGAACAATTGGTATAATTCTCGGGGCTTTTTTATGTGTATTGGATTTACCTACTTGTTGGTGCTTAGTTTACTACTTGGGTTTTCAAGCTGTTGCTTGTTTTGCCCCGTCATCAAAAAATAAAAAGGCTAAACTTTGATGATCAATTATTAGGATTTTCTAATTTATTAGTATTAAAATTGCACCTTTTTGTGATTAGTTCAAATTGACTCATGGAAATGGAATCAAAATTAGATGATGAAGTGTGTGCATGATTTGGGAGTTGAATCTAGTTTTTGTTTAGGGTGAGATTTGGGAGGTAGAGAGAAGGAGGATGTTGATCGATTGTTGGTGGTTGAGAGCAAGGGAGAGAGGGAAAGATTGTGGTTAAATTGTTAAATCTACTAGTTTGAGGCACTATAAGAAAATTTACACAAAGCAATTGACCATTTGGTGGCCAAATTACCTTTTAGGCAATCAAAAAGATGGTAGCCAAATAATGGCCAAGTTGGTATCTTCTACTGACATTTTGTCAAATTTAACAGCAAATTAAAATGATGGAAGGGCCTCTTGATTAAGACATGATCTAACACGTTTGAGACTTTGAAAGAACAAACTTAAAATTAGAGACCCATTTAGGACAATTGAATAAGTTTAGGGACGACAAATGTATTTTATCAAAACAACAAAAGGGAAAGCCGTGCAAACAGAGACTATGTCAAGGCATATATCAAACAAATAATAAATTTTTGTTTTTTAGGGAAAGAAAAAAAGGAAAGAGACATGAAGATTTGGAAGTGGAGAACGTGCGTGTTTGAAGGATTACACCCAAAAGAGTCAAAACTTTCAAACCTTTTTATTATTTTTCCAGTCCATATTCTGTCCTGAAAAATGTTCCTTGTATTTTCCTCTAGTCCAACCTTCTACTTAGAAATAATCAAACTCCAAGCTCATCAAAACAAATTAAACCATCTTCAAAATTAGTAATAATCAAAACATTCTGTTCCAAATTGAAAGCCAAATTAAACCTATATATACACCGTCCTTCATAACAATAGGGTCACATCGCCAACAACTTCACGTACCCATCGCAAAAAACACACAGCCAGGAAACTAAAACTCTTTTTACTTGTTACTAACAAAAGCTTCTTCAAGGAGCCATGCAATATTATTCCTCCTCCAAGAACTTGTCCAGAAAGATTGTCCCGGCTGTCACAAACCAACTCATGAGAACTAACAATATCATCCCCATGAAACAAGTTGGTCAGCCCATCGATGTTTTCATCAACCACCGAGGGATTGACACCAAGAGAACGATCTCCGGGTTGCTTTACAACCACTTGCACTCCCTCGGGCTTCACCCGTTCTTGGATAACAAGAACATGAAGCCTGGGGACAGGCTGTTCGACAACATCAATGCCGGGATCAGGGGTTGCAAGGTCGGGGTGGCCGTGTTCTCACCTAGTTATTGTGAGTCGTACTTCTGTCTTCATGAGCTCGCTCTTATTATGGACACAAGAAAGAGGGTTGTTCCCATCTTTTGCGACGTCAAGCCCTCGCAGCTTAGGGTTAGGGATGATGGACGTTGTTCAAGAAAGGACCTGGAAAGGTTTGGTCGGGCACTTGAAGAGGCAAAGTATACCGTAGGCCTAACTTTTGACACGACAAGCGGGTACGTGACTATGTGTAGTTACCATTTCGTAATCGACTCCTTAATATAGGTTAATATCTAATTATTCACCGTATTGATGATTAACTTATAATAATGTACAGGGACTGGTCTGATTTCTTGAAGAAAGCCACGGATGCAATTGTAAAGAATTTACTTGAGGTGGAGGATGAAGATGGATCTTCAAACGTGAATGAAGGAATGCCTTTTATGGAAGATCATTAATTTATTAATTGTCGATAATTAGTTTTGTTAATTTCGTTGAATTCAAATTTTTTCATTTGTATAGCCTGCAGGAGGCAAGTGCAATGGACCTTAAACTAATTAATAGTTCATCCATGCATTCTCCTGTTGTAATAATAACTTATCTGAAATTTAATTACCTTCATTTTTTCCCATTCGATCTCATACATGTAATACATTCTTTGCTGTATCGATAATAAATAATTCAATAAAAGTATAGCTTCTCTTGTTCCCTTCTTTAGTTTTTTACGTACCATGGAGTCGGATATATAGTTTTATTTTTATTCTTCTGCTTAGTAAGAGCAAACATTCCTTTCCTGCATATAAACTCATATAATTTGTGTGCGCACAAACATATATATAACACAAAGACTTATAGAGAGAATTTTAATCAAGAATAACTCCCTTTTTATGGTGGTCCTATTACTTGTCATTGTCTGCGAGCCATACAACTACTAAGAATGATTTTTTTTATGTCGTAATTGTGTTATTTAATTAATGTTGGTCCTGAAAAAAAAAACGCTCGTAACAATATATCAACCATTTTAGTGGCTCACTAGTGACTAGCCTACACTTTATTGTTGGTCCATCAATAAAATTACAATTTCTTTTTACCAATTACATTTATATAGAAACAAAGTGTTAAATAAGTTTTGAAACAAAACTAAGTTATGATCAATTTAAAGGTTTTGAAAAGCTAGAAATATTTTAAAGTTATTAGTAACTAATTTATTTTGGAATTTAAGCACAAAATACGGGTCTACTTTGTAACTCATACAAGTTTGAAGCATAAAAGAAAAAAATCAAAAGTTTAGAATATCTTTTGTATTTATTGGGATAGAGTGACAAAAATACATAGTATCAATATTTAAGGATCAAAAGATATCATAATACTAAAAAAAGTACTTGTTGCACCATTTCACCATTTTGATTTTAGACATCTTCTGAGTCCCAAACAAGCATGAACTCACCAGAAGAGAGAGAGAGAGAGAGAGAGAGAGAGAGAGAGAGAGAGAGAGAGAATCCTTATAGATTGAGTATATATAATTGGGTTAATTACAATTTGTTCCAGAAGGTTTAGGTGTTAATTACAATTTGTTCCAGAAGGTTTAGGTGATATTACATTTTATCCCCTCATTTTTTAAAAATATATATTTTACTCTCTGTCTTTTGAATACAATCCAACAGCAATTTTGAAATCTTAATTTAGACTGTACTATTATTATCTTCAACCAATTTCAATCTGTAGAGCATTTTTTATAATTAATTTGACATTTAAAAAATATTATTTTAAAAATAAAAGAAATACAAAAAGAAAAAATTGATAATTAAAATATTCATTAACTATAAAAAGAACACCATACAGATTGACATTATTAGAAGATAGCTACTGTAATATTTAAATTAAGATTTCAGAAATTACTGTTAGACTATAATTACAAAGCAGAGGGCAAAATGTACATTTTTTAAATAAATAAAAAAAAGGCAAAGTATAATTTTACCAAAACCTTAGGAGACAAATTGTAAGTATCCCTATATAATTATTTCGCAATCGCGGTTTCCGCAATTCAATTAATCGATTAGTGGCTACTCTTCGTCTCATAGGTTGAATATGGATCACTTTGCCCCTTCTTATTTTTCTTCCTTTTAGTGGTTTTCTTGTTATATTGTTTTGCTTGATGGAAAATGTGGCCGAAAGTAGCCTTTTTCATAATTTCTTGTTGTTAAATGGCCTAAAGTGAGAAAACACAAGTGTTTTGAAGGTTAACAATATAAAAAATTTATAAATTAGGTTTTTAGCACGAAATATAGGGTAAAATACACTATAGGACCCTTAACTTGTTTTATTGTCTTATCTGGGTCATGTAACTCAATTTTATCCTAACGAGTTCCTTCAACTCATTTAGTGTGTTCTATTAGGGTCTTTTTTGTCATTTGAGCTGTTAACTTTAACATAATTTTTGTGAAAAATTACAACTTCAATCTCTAAATCTTCTATCTTCGTGCTCCTAATACCTTAAAACTTATGAATTAACTCAATCATCATCTTGTTTGGTGATGTAAATTGAGCCCTCCAGAGTCTTCTATGCCACACCATCTTCAACGAAAACCCAACATTAAAAAACATAAAGGTGAAATTGCATAAACAAGAAATTAAAAACAAAGGAATTTGATTGTTTGTTTGAAAAAAGTGAATTGCATATGCAAAATTGTTTTTTCTTGGTGTCCTTTCTCCTTCACTATTGTCCAATCTTCAATTCCCAACGTCCCTAAGGCCCTCAACCTTTCTCTCCATTGCCAACCTCAATCTCTCATTTCCCATCATCCCCTTGGCCTCAACCTCTCCAATTGTCCCTATCGTCCTTACAACCCTTAACATTGAACCTAGATTTGATGTGACCTTCACCGTTTATAGTCCTCGCCACCCTCAGCCTCTCTTTTTGTCACAGGCCTCAATCTCCCGTTTCCCATCATCCCCTTAACCTTGGCCATTTTTTTCATCCCCATTGTCCCTCGCAGCCCCTCAAACCCATATCCAATGTGACCTCTGTCGCCCATCACACCACAGCCCTCGATCTCTCTTCATCACCAACCTCAATCTCTCATTTCCATTATCCCCCTAGCTTCGACCTCTTCCTTAGTTGCCCACCATCTCTGTCGGCCTTGACCTTGACCCTTTTAATGACAAATCGCATAGGAACAACTCCAAGAATACTTTAAGCCCCAAGAATTAACAAGAACAAATGTAGAATTGGAAAACTTGACCAACAAAGACCATATAGTTCTTTGAGCACCAAATGAAGTTCACGCAAGACTAATAAGAGAACAAATCTCTATCAATTGTATTAAATTTGAATAATCTGTACATCTGCAGGTAAGGGATGTAAAAAAGGCCTATTCATAGTGTTTTTAGGACAAACAACTGAAATCCCATTCAAACTAAGTGTTTTGACTCATAAATCAACTAGAACAAGCAAAAACACCTTCCCCGCTAGAAAATAACTCTAAAATTTGACCTAAATAGATAAATATGTTAAAATATACTAAATTATACATGTTCATACTTACTTAAACTCAGCTGACCAAATATGGTAACTCAAAGGTCTAGTAGGCTAAGCTACTCCTTTGGGCAGCTCATGTGAACTTAACTGAGTACACTTAGGGTGACTTGAGTGCACCAATGAGTTCAAGAAAATGTGGCCTAGCTTCTTGGCACTTTGAATAATGGTCATGTCCCAGGGTGCATATATGGTCCAGGGTGTATGCACCATAGATGTATGAGTGCTCTATGGTGCATGTAGACCTTGATGCTAAAAAAATGTGCACCATAGTGTCTCTTGCATCCTTGATGTACCAAATGGCATGTCATGGTGTTCATCCACATCTTCATGATCAAAATGTTGCAAAACAAATCCATGCAACACCTCTCAAAGCTCATTATCTCTCTTATTTGTCATAACTTCATGAGTGATCATAAGTTCATGAGTGATCCTTAAAGGGCCCCTTGCCATGCTTGATGTGTTGTCATCACCTATCCATTGCTGCAAGAACAGAGATAGAGCATAAAAAATGATTTTTTTTAATGTTGTCTCTTTTTTCTTGATTTAGTTTTGTTTGTTCTTAATCAGAATGGTTAACGTTTATTAATGCAATTTTAGGATTCATAAGGATTTAAGGGTTAATGTCTTGTGGTTTTGTCTATTGATCTATTAAATTTATTACTTTTAGGGTGTTAGAAGTAAGATGAATAAAGTCTAGGATGCTAGGATTGGAAGATAAAAAATCTAGGGATTAGAGTTGTCATTTTCCACTAAATTTTTGTTAAAGTTAAGCACCCAAATAATGGAAAATACATGGTAGGATGAGTTGAATGAGTTAAAGTAGCTCGCTAAGATAAAATGGAGTTATGTGGCCTGGATAAAATAAGAAAATAAGTTAAAAGACCTACGGAGGATTTTACTCGAGAAAGGTAAGTGAGAAATTACAATGTTATTTTTCTCATATTTGATCTATTTTAACTTCTAAACCATTTGTTTGTTTATCTCTCTGAACAACCTTCTAAGTGTTTTCAAGGATGCCAAGATTTATACTTGTCATTGGTCTTGAATATAAAGAGGCCCTACACACACACACTATAAGATTAAAGCTTAATAGCAACTGAAGAAACAGTCACATACAGTCACACAGTGCAACTGAAATGTAACTAAAACTTTCAGTCATGATGTGACTGTGTGACTATTTCATGTGACTAAATATGTCAGTCACTTCTCTTCTAGCAAGCTAATAAGGGAGAGACTGAAAGTTTCAGTCGCTCCTTAAGCTACTAAACTTTTGGTCACTCCTTTGATGCAATTTTTTATATATTAATTAAAATATGTAATACTAAATTATGAATAATTATTATAATTAATAAAAATGGTTTTAAATATAATGAAAATAAAAATTATTAAAAATAACGTATTATTAATATAAATTTTCAATTTAATGCAATTTAATTACCCTAAATGTCAATCTAAAAAATAATTAAACAAACAATATACCAAAATCTAAACTAGAATAATCTAAACCTGATATTGAAACTAAGATGAAATACTCAAGGAAAAAACTTGAAAACAAACTACAATAGGAACATTTGAGCCTAGAAAATTGCTAACAGCCCTTTAAATCAATGAACCCGAGCGGCAGGTGAAGAAACGAGCAAGAATGAGCAAATGAGTGAAGGAAGAAAATTATGAGTGGGAAGATTTAGCTGAATAAGGAAAAAGTTAGGATTTATAAGATTTAAGGTGTTGAGGCAACTGAAATGCTACTAATATATCAGTCGCGTTTAAGGAAAAGATAAAGACACCCATTCACAGCCACTACTAGGTGACTAAAAGTCAGTCACATTGACTGGGAGTGTTTGAAGCTTTGAATTTCAAATTCAACTCCTTGTTTGCATTCAATCACTTTGTTAATTAAATTCAGTTGCTCCTTGCTTACATTCAGTCAAATGTTCTTCATCAATTGCAAGAGTTTTGGATATGTGTGTTTGTGTGTATGTGTGTGTGTGTTTGTGTTTGGGTGTGTGTGTGTGTGTGTGTGTGTGTGTGTGTGTGTGTGTGTGTGTGTGCGTGCATATGTACATATATGCAGAAGCGACTAAAATTGTGGTCATTGAATAAATTCAGTCACTCCTCAGTAACTACACTTGTGAACCCCATTTTGGTGCTACTAAGGAGTAACTAAATTGAAGGATGACTAAAATTCAGTTGCTCATTTCAATTGCTCATAAACATTTATTTTCTAGTGTGGCATAATAACAGTATGGTTAATATGAGTATCAAATGGGACCGTTTAATAGTCTTACTTATTAAGCCTACCTTCTAGCTATCCCACAATGTAATCCTTGTTTTTTTTTTTTAAACACCACAGTGGGTGTACAATTCATTAAACCAAAATACCCAACGGTACTTACATAAAGATCAGGAGCCTACACTAAGTAACTGGCAAAACCTGATCCAAAATCAAAGAGAAAATAACAAAACCTAGCATCTGTGTTGTGCAGCAAAATCAGATGTATACAAACTAGGAAAAAACCTCAACAATACTAGTAAAGAATCTATATTGGATGCTCTAAACCACCAACTGCACAATTACTTTAGCTGTTCTCCTTTGCTATCTATAGAGTCTATAGTTTCACTCCCGTCTAACAAAATATACTATAGACACAAGACAAGCTTGGCAAATATTGACCTTTAAAGCCTTACCTTTAACAACTCTACAGAACCACACCCAAAGTCTATTCCATTTAAAGGGGCATACCCCAACCTGATCATGAGAGACAAATCCTTTTGGTAAAGTCACACTTAAAAAACAAGTGATCACAGGTTTTCCCAATAGATAAACAGAAAGGGCATTAAGTAGAAGATATAGTCATAAACTAACTTACCCTATTTAGAGTTGGCAGTTTATTCAAAATAGTTCTCCAACCAACAAAACAATGCTTAGACACATTCATACTACTCCAAATAAATCTATACCAAGCCACATTATCATAATTCTCAATTACATGAAGATAAGCAAGTTTTAGTACAAACTTGCCAGATTTGACGCAAGCCCAAACATCATCAACAATGATACCCACAAACTTTGGCCTGACTCTCAAATTTTGTTTCCAAACAGAAAAAGCATCATTTATTGATCTCATCTTCCAGATGTTACTACCACAAATATAATAAGTATGCAACCACTTGATCCATAAATTCTCTTTGTCGTTAACTATTCTCCGAAGTTTCTTTCCAAGAGTGGCCAAATTCCAAGCCCTCAGGCTGAAAATTCCCAAACCCCATTGACTTTTAGGAACACATACACGGTCATAAGCAACATAATATTTCCTACCAATTATAGAACCAGTCCAACAAAAGCCACAACAGCAGTTCTTTAAATGATCAAGCACCCCATTAGGAATAGGAAAAATGTTTGCCCAGTAAAAGTGAATACTAAAAACTACTGCTTTTATAAGCTAGACCCGACTAGCATAAGACAAAAATCTGGTACTCCAACTATTTAGTTTGTGCAAAATCTTCTCAACCAATGGTGTATAATGTTTAATTTGTAATCTATGATAAACTAAAGGCACACTAAGGTATTTAAAAGGAAGAGTTCCCTTATTCCTATTCATAATAGATAGGATCTGCTCTTCCACATTACCAGACACACCACCAAAATATACAATTCTCTTCTCAGCATTTATCTCCAAACCTGAAGTGGCAACAAAAGTATCAAAACAGAATTTCAAAGTTTTTGCATCATCAATACCAGCTCTAACAAAGATCATAATATCATCCACAAAAATTAAGTCAGATAAATTGATTCTTTTACATTTAGGGTGGTATCCAACAATAGTCTCATCAAACAATTCATTAAGAGCTTTCAAGAGATAGTCCATAGCAATCACAAACAACAAAGGAGAAAGTGGGTCACCTTGTCTAAGACCCTTTCTACCCTTGAAATATCCATAAAGAGAGCCATTTATTGCAACAAAAAAATAAGGGGGTTGAACACAAACCATAATTGATCTAAACACCACCAGTCAATCATATCATAAGCTTTCCTTAAATCAATTTTTAGGCACATTTTGGGTTTGATATTTTACCTATTGTAACCCCTTAAGATTTTGTGACGGTGCAAAACATTATCAACAATGTATCTTTTTTTAATAAATGCCCCTTGACTTTCATGCACTAACTCAGGCAATATACATTGCAATCTCAAACCCAATGCTTTAGAAATAATTTTATAAAACACAGTGTAGAAGGTAATTGGTTGAAAATTAGCAGCACAAGAAGCATGAGTATGTTTAGGCACTAAATACAAAGATATGGTAGTTAAAAGATGAGGGATCTCACCAGATTGGAAGAAGTATTTCACTACTGCACTAACTTCTCCCCTACTATGTTTGAGTCATGTAGGAAGAAAGCAGCTAAAAAGCCATCAAGGCAAAGACTTTTATTAGGCCCCTTACCCTTTACAGTAGTAAGAATTTCCTCATTTGTGACATCCTAGATCAAAGCTTGGCCTTGCATAATGGAAACCCTAGGTCCATTTGTAACAATATTTTCATTAATAGCCAAAATGAAATTTTTAGAGATGCCAAGAATTGAAAAGAAATAGGAAATCAACTCATCTGTAAGGTCACGGGTAGTAAGCAACTTCTTCCCATTTTGGTTAAAGAGGCAATTGACATTTAGCAATGATCATCTCTCCTTCATCTTGGAGTGAAAGAATTTAGTGTTGCTATCTCCCTTCTAAATCCAAATCCACTGCAGCTTTTAAGCATAAAACTCATTTTCTGTTTTTTTTTTTTTGCAGTTTCTATACTTCCTCACAAACCTCAGCCCATTTCATTATCAAATTTCCATCATTCGGCCTTTGAATCAAACTCTGATGACACTCAAACAAAGCTTTCTCTTTCCTCAAAATTTTCTGAGAAATCTTATAATAATACTCCCTATTAAATTGTTTAAAAGCCTTTTTCAAGTTTCTCAATTTTCCAAGCACAGAACACCATACATTAGTTTGATGGCTATAATCTTCCTAAACTTAAGAAACCATTTGCTTATAGTTTTCATGACTCTGCCATATATTTAAGTATTTGAAAGGACACCTCCAAGACATTTGATCCACCTTTAGTTGAATCAAAGCCAAAAAGTGGTCAGAACAATAATTGTGTTTGAATTCAACAAATGGCTCTAAAAATTAATCAAACTAGGTACTATTACCCATGACTTTATCCAATTTATAGTAAATTCTATCCACTAAAACCCAGTTATTACACCAAGTGTAGAACATACCAATACTTCTAAGGTCAGCAAACCCAATGTCCAAGCAACAATCATTTAGGCTAGCATCCTCCCATTCAACAAAAAAATTTTGGGTAAATTTTTCTTCAAACTGGCAAATTTCCTTAAAATCACCACAGATAATCCAAGGCTCCTCAACTCATGTAGCATACAGAGTATGTTTAGGCCATAAATTCCTTTTTCCATCAGACTATTTAGGGTATATATCATAGTCAAAGTGTAAGTTCACAATTCAATGTTATGTTTCACAACAACATGAATAGTCTATTCTAAGATATCCAATGACTGAACTTCCAAGACCATACTATCCCAAACCAACCAAATTTGACCATTAATAGCATAGAAGTAGTTATTCAGATACTTTCAACTACCAAACATAGCATTATGAATACTGTTGAACTTTCTCCTTTTAACTCGAGTTTTAAATAGAGCACACAAGCTAATATTATTTTTTCTAATAATTTTATTAACTTATTTTTGTTTGAGGCTACTATTACCCTTTTAACATTCTAACAACACCACATCAAGTAAGGATGAAAAGAGAATTAGGTTTATAGTCACCCCTTACCTCCACCTTTTCCTCCACCTGAAGCTTGTCAAAGGGTTTGCCCAAAGCAATGCCCTTCAATTTCGGTTGCATCATAATCTGTTGTTTGACCTTGCTCTCAGACTTGACAACCTGACCAATTTGCCACACACTATAACTGTCGGCCTTTCTACTCTAAGTTTCGGGGATTGTTTCCTCAAGTGCAATATTCCCCTTATCCATAGTTGGCGCAGTTTGAAGAGTACTAGTACTTGGGACTTGAGGAACCTGGGTAGTATGAGCCTTATTCTTGGACGCAATAGGACCCTACCCAGACTTTTTCTTATCATTCTATGCATTAGGATCACAGACTTCCTCATTATGCCCCTACTTTTTGCACTTCCCACATTGTGCTAGCCACTATTCATAATGGACAAGTTGGGATTCAAACTGTCCATCAGGCTTTTTTATCATAATGAAGTGCAACACATCATCTTTCCACCTCACATCAACTAAGATCCACGCATATGATAATCTAGTTTTATGGATAGTAGCATAATCGGTTAACAAAGATTTACCAATTTTACTAACAAGGCGGTTTATTATTCTAGGATACCAATATTGTAATTTTAAATTCGGTAATTGGATCCAAACTGGGATAACGTAGAACAATTCCTTATCTAGCTTCATATTCATTTCCCATTTTTTCAACAACAGAGGTTTCTCGAATATAAAATTAATGGGCCCTTATAGAATCTTCATCAAATTTGCTAGAGATGTAAAACAAAAAAATAAACAAACTTGATTAGATCTTCGTAACCAAAGGTGGAAGCACATTTTTCCATTTCGTGCTAACAAATCGTTTTATGTTCTCTGTTAATATCTCAGTACCTACAATTGTACTAACCAAAGTCAGCTTCCACTCCGAACAGTTGTCGTTGATCTTCTTATCATTAAGCTTAACCACCTCTGAATCAACCTTGGCCTCCATATACAGTAGCTCGAAACCCAGGGGTTGTTGAATAGTTATGTCCTTCACTGTCTTCATTTTTTATTCCTCTTCTACAACATGAGCCTATGAGCTTCCACTAATTTCCGTATTACACGCAATTGGCAAACTCCTGCACTGTTCGACCTCTACATCAGAGCCTTCACTGCTTTCCTATGCTTCCATAGAACCTCAATTTTCCAAGTAATTTGCCCTTTTCAGCCTGCCTCGTCCTCTACCTTTCAACCCCCGCCAGTGTCTGCCTATAGGCACATCTAAGGATTGTTCTTCAGAACAATGTCCAAATCCCTAATTTTGAACCTTCTCTCTTTAGAAATTGAACAACCTTCAATAACAGCAAAAGTTATGAAATTGATGTAATTCTTGTTTATTAACAATGCATCTTTATTTTTCATTAAAAAAATGTTTAACACTAAAGGAAGAAATATGTTGTGTCCTTAATTGTTTGAAATGAAAGTATATTTCTTAGACCAAAAAGAAGAAATGCTTTATAATTAACCCTTAAATTTCAAGGATCGACATGATTGGATGCAAATTGACTTATGAGAAAAATTGGAAAGTGCTACTCGTTAGTTGTTAAGTAATATGTTGTATTCAATTCTTGTGAATGAAGAAATGAGTCTTGGAAGATCTTTCCCCTGAGATGAGGTTTGATACGGCTTTATACGAATTAGTCTGGGTCTAAACTAACTATCAAATGCTGGATGTATTATACAAATAAAAACCTCATTAAAATGCACAACTTTGTGCATAATGTGGGACATCAACATAATTAGATGCTTGGTGAAAAACTTTTTTAGCATGTCCCAACTTGTGGTATATATGTACTAGAAGGTAATAGAGTGATAACATATATGATATATGTGCCTTTAATATACTACAAGAGATGAAGGCATTTACTACATTCATCTGTAATGAATTAATAATTTTGTAACAATTAGCAATCATTATAAAATTTTAGCAAGCTATCAGTCAATTATATAACATTGTGACAATTTTGCTACAATTACATTTGTGATGAAAAATTTCCAGATCATTGCAATCACAACTCTAGGTTCCTCATTCTCCACTCTTTTGAAATTTCTTAATCTCTTAATAATTTATGGTTTTTTTAAGCTTTGATCTATACTTGTTAGTGATTCATAGGTCATTCTATTGAGTAGTATGGAGTTGCTAAGTTTGTTTCAGTATTTTTGGTACTTTATGTGTCTTCTATGCAAATTGTGTTATATTTTAGAGGGGTAAAATCAAAATTTGGTCCCCTAACTTTAAAGGTCGTCCTAATGTGGTCCCTTAACTCAAAAAGTGACTATTAAAGTCCCATAACTCAACTCACCTATCCTATTTTAGTCCTTACTGTCAGTTCAGGCGTTATTTCAGACAAAAATTGCCTACGTGACACGTAAACTGCCACATGGCATCCTATTTTATGGCAATAAGTGATGAGACTGAAAGAATAATAAACCTTAGGTTAGATTTGACACAAAAATAATTTCAGGGACTTAAAAAGTTGATAACCCTAATTTCATCTTCTTCCCCAACTCTCACCGTCCGCCGCCGATCGGTTCCTCGTTTTGGCCGTCAATCTCCAGGTCCCCCGGAAAGGATCACCACAACGTAGTCTTCTACTTCGCCACCAAGGAACCGATTCCAGCCGGTTCGCTTCTCCACCGGTTCATTCACGGCGACAACCCGTTCCGGAACCAGCGCTTCAAGATTGTAAACCGGATCGTGAAAGGGCCGTGGATCATGAAGAAAGCGGTGATTTGCTGGAATCCCACCATTTTCACCCGCGATTTGCTTCCCAAATACTTCAAGCACAACAATTTCTCCAGCTTCGTCCGCCAACTCAATACCTACGTACGCCGATTTCAATTACTTGCTTGATTCTTTCCGTTTTCACCCGGATATGCTTCGGATCTCTGATTTCGGTGCCTTTTGCCCTTGAATTTGTAGGGATTTAGAAAATTGGTTCCCGATCGGTGGGAATTTTCCAACGAGTGTTTCCGGAGAGGTGAAAAGAAACTCTTTTGCAAAATCCAACGGCGGAAGGTATCGACTTCCGCGGCGGCATCGACGGTGCCTCCGATGATTACGTCGGCAATACCTTTTGGGAAGCCGATTATATCTCCTTCCAATTCAGGAGAAGAGCGGTAAGGGATTCCAAATGATGAAGTTACCGGAGAAGTTGATCGGGGCGGTGAAGGTTTGCCAAATAGAGATGTCGTCTGGTTCGCTTCCGCCGGCAAAGATTTGGGGAAGAAGACAGATTGCTGGCTAATATACATTTAAGTTCCTAAGGTTATTAGTTTGGGTCAATTCTAACATAAATTTTTGTATTCTTCCAATGTAGTCATTTATTGCCATAAAATAAGATGACATGTGGCAGTTTAGATGCCACGTAGATAATTTTCGTCTGAAATAACGCCTGAACTGACGGCAGGGACCAAAATAGGACACTTAAGTTGAGTTAGGGAACTTTAAGAACCACTTTTTGAGTTAAGGGATCACATTAGGACGATCCTTAAAGTTAGGGGACTACATATGGATTTTACCCTATTTTAGGGTTTGCAAGGTTTGTAGGAATTTTTTTTAAAAAAAAATAAGTTTAGGGACAAAACTTGTAATTTTATGTTAGTTCCTATTTGCGTCTTTTCAAACCTTAGGTTGGAAAACAATTTAGGGAATAACCATGTAATTTTATAGTAATGCCTAAACTATGACTTTCTAAACTTTAAAGACTTTATTGTAAAAACTTAAAAAAAATTGGAACTAAAATTGTAATTCACAACAGTGCCTAAACCAACTATTTCCAAAATTTAGGACAAAGCAACATATATCTAGGCAACCATCATCAAGTCACAGCACATATGACCCTTTTTACTCTCGGATGTGGTCAAGCTGCTCCTTAACTACATGTGCTCTAAGTCGATGCCCAATTGTCCTAACCGTGCCTATTTTTTGCCTGACACTACTTAAAGTGTTGTCAACCCAGGTCCTACTAACCTAGTTAGCTAGCACATCATCGGGACACCTATTTGCCAACTCCCAATAACGCTACATTCTCCATACTTTTTTCATGTTTCAACATTTTCAACATATATATGCGAGACATAGATATGTGGCCCAGTACAATGTATTTACGCAATTCATTTTATTAGGTTGACCTAGAGAACATATATGAGGATTGGTCGGTCGAGTAGTAGGATTAACAGGTCAATGACTCAAGCAGACCTTTCTTAAATGACGAGCACACTGAGGAGTGTTTCCCATCCACAATGAGCCTTTATCCACAACATGAACCAAAGGTGGTCAATCAGTAGCAACCACAATATCTGAATCAAAGTTAAATGATTATCCTATGTGAGTATTTATTTATAATAATTTTTTATACATATTCTTACATGAAATAGATTACTAATTTTATTTTTGTTTTCTAATTTATCAATTTTCAACTATTCCAACCTTTATGCAGATAAAGTGGTCTAAGATATACTAAATTCAATCTATTGGAAATTGGAAGAATTACATACATGGCTGTCGTGACAACAGATGCCCTAGGCCCAAAAGAGGAACACGTGAGGTGACTAGGAGTAAATTTTAAGTTTAGTTTTTTTAATGAATTAGTTTACTTTTTTTAATATAAAAACTTTAAGTGCCTTAAGTGCACTTTTACAAACTTTAACAATCCAATTGTACATTTATTTCAAGAGTACTATTGATCAATGCAGCAACATTTTTTTTATTATAAAGCTTATTTTCTATAGCATATATGGAAGTTCCTTATGAAATGGAGTATATCATTAGCTACAAGATGTGAAGGGCAAAGTCTTAAATTTTTTTTTGCCAATAACACTAACTATGATTTGCTTAACCCGCATGTCCTGAACGACTTTGACAAGCTTCTGTGGCATCAACTACATGGTCAGTGGAAGACTGCAAATTTAAAGGCAAGATATGTGGTTGTTACATTGATCAAGGGCATAGTCAATTCATCAAATGCTGGTGCTAAAGCATACATGGGCTCCATTTTCAATAAGATGCACTAGGATAGGATAGAATAGTATGAACTATTTTTAAATACACTTAATTTTATTTAATTCATAATTGGTCATATAATTACTTCAAATGTTAACGTGCAATAAAATATTACACACCTAACAAAGGAATAGGTAAAAGCCAGGCTTTGAGGACTATTGGACTGCAACACATATAAGCAAGAAAAACCAATCAACCCATTGTTGATCTAGTTACTCATCAGCTCGAGGTAATTCTCAAACATTTATTGTTTACTAACTTATTGTTTTCAACATTTCTAACATCTTATGTAACATCTTTTACTAATTTATCCTTATATTTGACTGCAAGAATGATACATTCAAAATGGGTCACACAGAAGTACTTTGTTCTAGACACGTGTCCTCAATTTGATGTGGATGCTTCACATGAGGTAGCTAAACTACTAAAGAAGGGTTGCCTAAATAGTCGACTAGGGTAATTTTGATTTTTTTTAATTTTTAAACCACTTTTTCTTTTTTAATTAAATAAATTTCATTTAAAAATTTACTAATGTTTCTTTTTTCATACATACCTGATTAGGTGCTATACATTGACCAGTCAGCAAAAACTACCAAACTACAAAATAGTTAAAACCAACTACATAACAAAAAAACCTCAATTGCACCCCCAAGTGTCCTAGATTAAGGAAGGCATCAGGTTGAGATTTGAGCTCAAGTCGAAGCCAAAGCCAATGTTGCATTGAGTGATGCCTTCAATCAATTAATAATGAGCAAACAACTACAAGCTAAGGCAATTCTGATTAGTTTAATGATTGTAATAATCCTTTGTTTTACAGATTGGATAGGACCTATGATGGTCAACCACTTCAAATAACTTGGTCACTATATGTAATAAGGTTTTTAAGATATTTTAGGATTTTTCTGTAATTTGTAAGTAAATCATCACATTTTTTATATATTTCTCATATATAGTTTAATTTTAATTAATTTCTTCTTATATTAAACTTATTTTTTATTTGTTAATCTATGTATATACATACACACAGCACACAAATAATCACATAACAAACTAAAAAGAATAAAAAAATTAATTCCAACTATCGCAAATTATGTTATCTGTGTATCATAACAAACAATCGTCACATGTTTGTCATGTTTTAGGGATGTCGTATGTAGTTGCATACATGGCATCACAAAAATGTTAAAGATTTATGATGATTGTAATAATCATAATACTTTTTCAGTTTTGCAACCTTGTTTTTTTCTTTGGGACACAACATCTTCCTACTTTTATATGTGATAATAAGGGTAAAATCCATATTTAATCCCCTAGCTTTAAGGGTCGTCCTAATGTAGTCTCTTAACTCAAAAAGTGACTATTAAAGTCTCTTAACTCAACTTAAGCATCCTATTTTAGTCCCTACCGTTAGTTCTACTGTTATTTGGATGGAAATTACCTACATCACATGTATATTACCACATGGTAGTCTCTTTTATGATAAAAAAGTGACTAGATTGGAAGAACAATAAAATTCAAGCTAAAATTGGCATAAAAAGTAATTTTAGGGACCTAAAATGATAGTTAACCCAATCTTCCCCAATCTCTAATTCGAACGTCGTTGCCCTTCTCCCTCTTTCTAACTCAAATCATGCTTGCTGCCTTAACACTATTCTTGCTTCCTATATTTTCCCTCCCCCTCAACTTTCACTGGAATCAAAATCGAGCAAAAACCATAAGACAACGGTTTGATTTGTCCGATTCCAGAACGAGTTCGAATGGCAGTGTAGCGTGCGTAATAATCGAAAGCACTGAAGGTCCAGAGGCCAGAGCCAGTGAGCCGGAGAGAGCGACAGTAATCGGCATGGGCAGTGGTGAAGTGTTGGTCGGGCATAATCAGCACTGAAGGGCAACGGTGAGAGAAAAGAATGGGCGTAATTGGTGTGGGCGGCGACGAGATGGTGGCGGGTAAAATTGGCGAAAAGAGAAGACAAGTGTGGCAATGATTGGGTAGACAAAGACGGGGTGATGGGTAGGTAAGGAGATGAGGAGACAGGGAGACGGAGAGATGGAGAGGCGGAGGTCAGTGGCATAGTATCAATGAAAAAGGTCTGGAGAAGAAGATAATGGGTTAAACCATGTCTTAGGACTTTAGGATTATGCGTTTGCATCATTTTAGTTTGAAATTTGTTGTTCTTTCAATTTAGTCACCTACTATAGTGAAAGGGATGGACACGTGGCAGTAAGGGTACTGCGTAGACAATTTCCATATGAAATAACGATAAAACTAATGGTAGTGACCAAAATATGACACTTTAGTTGAGTTAGGGTACTTTAATAATCACTTTTTAAGTTAAGAGACTACATTAGGGTAACCCTTAAAATTAGGGGACTAAATATGTATTTTACCTATGATAATAATACTCGTAATAGTTAATACTTTTCTGACAATTCCGCCATGCTATTGGTCATACCATTTGTCCAATTATCTAGTAGTGATATTTGAAGTTCTCCTTATTATATTGAACTCCCTTCCAGTGGCGAACCCAAGTTTTGAGACTCGGGGGGGCTAGGGGTTAGGAGGATGTGAGACGAGCGATGACCCAAACTTAATAGAAAAAATTTATTTATAGAAATTAAATTTTATAAAAAATTATTTAAATAATTATTAGGTGTATATATTATTAAAGTAATATCTATTTTAAATAAAAATTATTAAAATAATTACTTTATTTTGATTAATCATCACTTAAGTAGACTAGAGGAGAGAGAGAGACACAGAGATGTTGAGAGAGAATGGTTTGGGATGGATATGAAATGTTTCATAGATTAGGGGCAAACTCGCAATAAAAGATAAAGATTTATCACTCTTGGCGCTATTTATCCTTTGTACGTTCTTCAACCATTTGGGGGAAAAAATTCTCATATGTTCCTTAGTTTCTCAGAAAATAGCCAAGTTAGTACCTCATATTTACAAATTTCTGAAATTTTCGGGGGGCAGCAGCACCCGCCTGCCCCATGGTGGTTCCGGCACTGCTCCCTTCCATTTAATTTGTCTCCTTAATCCCTTAAATAGTGCATGCATTATGTGAGTATTACACTAAAAAGAAATTAAAAGCACTTGATTAATTTGTTGACGTGCATGCTGGCAGAAACTAGAAAGTAAGAACTGCTACTAATTTTCTGCATAAACGCGGGAAAAGTTTCCACAGGGCGGTCTTCCATTTTTGGGGGACTTGAAACAAGTCCTCCTTTCCTTCCTTTCTTCCTTCCTTCCGACCGATCAAAGTTGATGAATATTTAATCAATTCCCTCATTATTTCTTCAACTTGGCTGGGGGTTTGAATTCCCCACGACGTTGGCCAACTACCTTTCGCCTGTCACTTTTGTCGTTCTTAGACACACGACACGAACAATATTTTTATGTCCAGATCGACCAGTCCAACGTAGCCAGACTTATGGTTCACTGTTGCTAGCTGAGACCTGTTCAATACCCATCCATTTTAATTTTTCTACTCTACTCTCCTCCATATATATATATATATATGTATATAGCTTCAAGGGCTTATGTAAAATTGTTTAAATTTCATCATTTTTTTTTCTAATGAATAGAAATAAGGAAGCTCGATCATATATTATACGATTGTATTAAATTCAATTAAGACGTAACTGAATGCGTAGGACTAGTTAATTGAACAGCTATTCGAAAGCGTTTCATCAAACTTTAAAATAGTGTATGATAGTACTCCATTTGTTCTAATTTCTCTACAGTAATTACTAACTTGATTGCTCCCAAAACTCTTATAATTATTTTATACTTGGTAACTTTTTTTTTTTTTTGGCTATCAATTTACTATATCACAATGTTGTTAGAACCAAACCGGATCGAATGGCTCAACCATTCAACCACAAACTGGCTACATCACCAGCCCGATTACCAGCTCATTTGTTGTTTAGTCAAAAACATGTCAAAACTAGGAAAACCATGTAAAATTGTTGAATCAGTAAAACATCAAACAAGAACAAACACTACTAAAAAAACCTGTATTTCCAACTGCCTTATTTCCAACGGTGAAGCAGTTGGAAATTTCCAACTGCCAAAACCGTTGGAATTAAGAAAAAATATTTTCCAACTGCCCAGCAGTTGGAAATTGTGGAAATTATATATATATATAACTTCCAACGGCTTGAACCGTTGGAAAATGGGCCAAGTAATAGGTAAATTAATGAATTTTCCATTCAATTTGGATTTATTTTCGTTCCAATGGCTTTAGCCGTTGGAAAATGAAGAAATTATGTATATATATTACTTCCAACGACTTATGCCGTTGGAAAATGGGTAAATTAATGCAGTTTTTTGTGCAATTTGGATTTATTATAGTTCCAACGGCTTTAGCCGTTGGAAAATGTGTAAATTAATGGATTTTTCCAGGAAAATTTGGATTTAGCATAGTTCCAACGGCTTTAGCCGTTGGAAATTGAAGAAATTATTTATATATATTACTTCCAACGGCTTATGCCGTTGGAAATTGTGTAGCTTAATGGATTTTTTTAGGGAAATTTTTATTTATCATAGTTCCAACCGCTTTAGCCGTTGGAAATTGAAGAAATTATAGGGTAAAATTCACCATGGGTCACCTAACTTATTTTTTTGTTATATCCGGGTACCTTACCTTTATTTTGTCCTAGCAAGATACCTTTCCTCTTCTTGCGCATCCTGTTCAGCTACTTTCCGTCAACTTGGTCGTTAAATTGGATGAAAAATGATGAAGTGACATTAAAAAATACTAAAATAAACTTCAAATAACAACTTCAGTCCTTAAACTATTTCAATTACTAATTCTAACCCTTAAAATTTCACCTAAGCCAATTCTACCCCTCTCATCCCGTTCATCCTCTTCAGCTTCCCGTCCGCCTAGCCTCGTGTCGCAAACTTGCACCAGAACCCATATCGCCGCTGTCCACGCTCAATCGGAGGAAGATCGTGCTTCTCCCGCCGCTCCGGATCGCGTCCTCCCTACCTCCCGTCGTCTCCAAAATCTTCATGAGCCGTCCGCCTCCCTGCCAAGGTCGCCTCTCCCTCTACAGTAAAGCCCAAGCCGTTGCTCCTTCCTCCCTCATCGGAGAACGGAGAATTCGAAGAAAGATCCGCTCGAGACCCGCTATCCGAACCGATTTCATTAGTCCGATCGTGCTTCTCCCGCCACTCCGGATCGCGTCCTCCCTGCCTTCCGTCGTCTCCGAAATCTCCATGAGCCGTCCGCCTCCCTGCCAAGGTCGCCTCTCCCTCTGCAGTAGAGCCTAGGCCGTTGCTCCTTCCTCCCTCATCGGAGAACGGCGAATTCGAAGACAGATCCGCTCGAGACCCGCTATCCGAACCGATTTCATTAGTCTGATCGTGCTTCTCCCGCCGCTCCAGATCGCGTCCTCCCTGCCTCCTGTCGTCTCCGAAATCTCCATGAGCCGTCCGCCTCCCTGCCAAGGTCGCCTCTCCCTCTGCAGTAAAGCCCAGGCCGTTGCTCCTTCCTCCCTCGTCGGAGAACGGAGAATTCGAAGAAAGATCCGCTCGAGACCCGCTATCCGAACCGATTTCATTAGTCCAACCCATTCAGTCTTCTTCTGTGGTTGGTCGAACCAACTCTGCCCGAGAATTGGCTTAAGTGAAATTTTAAGGGTTAGAATTAGTAGTTGAAATAGTTTGAGGACTGAAGTTGTTATTTGAAGTTTATTTTAGTATTATTTAATGCCACTTCATCATTTTCCATCCAATTTAACGACCAATTTGACGGAAAGTAACTAAACAGGATGCGCAAGAAGAAGAAAGGTATCTCGCTAGGACAAAATAAAGGTAAGGTACCCGGATAGGACAAAAAAATAAGTTAGATGACCCATGGTGAATTTTACCCTGAAATTATATATATAGATTTTCTGCAAAATTTGGATTTATTAGACTTCCAACGGCTTAAGCCGTTGAAAAATAAAATGGTTTGTATTTCTTTCTTCCAACAGCTATAACAGTTGGAAAATTAAGTTATGCAATTTTTAGTTTGAAAGTTTTCCAACGGCTGAGACCGTTGGAAATAGAAAGGAATTTTGTTTTGTGCGTTTAATGAAACGATGTGTTTTAGTTTAGGATTTCCAATGGTCCTAGCCGTTGGAAAAAAGGTTTTTAAATCTCCCCCCCCCCTGCGCGAGTCGTCTTCTCCAGCAAGCCTTTTTTCGCGTCTCTCTCTCCTAACTTCTCTCTTCATCACACAACACACACATTCACGTTTTGGTTCCGATTAAGCCGTGAAACAGCTTCGTCTAGCTCAGTTGTACGTGGATCTGGTGTCATTTGGGGAGATCTGAAGGTTAGTTTCGTTTTATTTCCAATTTCCTTGATTTTTTTTTCCCAATTTTTGCCTCGTTTAACTGTTTTGGTTAATAATGGATTGAATATTTTGGGTTTTATTGCATGATTGTAGTTCTTTGCGGCCATTTGAAGGAAGATAGAGCATGATTTGAGGTAAGTTTGTTTATTTTATATTTTTAAAATTTTTATACCAATAAATACGCATAATCCGGATTTTTAGTTGTTTATTTGGTTTGAAATATATGCAATATTTGTGATTTTGTGTTGTTGATGGTTGGATGTGAATTTTTTAGGTTACCCATTGGAAATATATACAATTGGAAATTTATGTGTATTTTCTTACAATTTTTTATTTATTTTCGTGATGAATTATAAAATATGAAATTATTAGTGTTAATTGAATTGTTTATGTACTATATTTATGTGTGAAGTTAGTTAAGATAATTAAAATTAGTAAATTATTATTTATACGTAAATTGTTTAGGTACTAAAGTTATGTATGAAATTAGTTATTATATTTCAAAATATGAAATAATTTTGATTTTAATAAAGTGTTTAGGTAGTATAATTATCTCTCAAATTAGTTGGAATAATTAAAAATATTAAATAAATAGTTTAAAGTACATTGTTTAGGTAGTATATTTTACGTTTGAAATTAGTTTTTATCGGTTTGTTTAGGTAGTACTTTTATGTGTAAAAGTAGTTAGTATATTTACTAAAAAATTTTAATTACTAAGTAATTAAATATTTACAAATAGAAAATTCTTTGTTTTCTGTAAATGGTTTAGGAAATATTTTTAAAAATATTTAAGTACTAAGTATTAGTATATTTCCAAGTAGAAAATAAAATTGTTTTCCGTAAATTGTTTACGTATTTTTTTAAAAAATTGTTTAGTTAGTCTATTTATGTCTCAAGTTAGTTAGTATATTTAAAAATAATAATTAATGGTGGGATGTAAATTATTTAGGTAGTATATTTATGTGTCAAACGTAGTTTGTATATTTAAGAACAGAAAATAATTAGTTGGATGCTAACTTTTTGTAATTAGTATATTTGTGTGTTAAATTATTTAGTATATTTCAAAAATACCAATTGATTTGGTTTGAAGTCAATTGTTTGGATAATATATTTTTATGCCACGTACAATGGTTAATTGGAATTTTGAGCACAATGTTTTCATAATTGGCATTAATATAAATTTCTAGAGTATTTCTAGTGAGTTAATTTTATTTGATTAAGTTTGACCTTGAATAATAATATATGTCAATATTAATAATATTAGTAATCATTTGTAATACTTGTAAGAATAAATATGGGATTATGAATGTAGTAGTAAAGTCATAGTACGTAAGAATAATATTAATAATATTAAGTATTGTTATTTCTGATCTACCAAATCATTTATGAGTAATATCAATTATAATAATATTAATAGGAATAATAATAATATAATTTCTGGTATTTGGAACAATAAATAACTTTTTCTAACATTAGTAGTAAAGTAATAGTAGTAATACTATTACTACTATTGGCAATCTGTATGCCAATAATAAATCCAATAAGACAAATAATAATTTTAACTACCATTAATCACAGAAGAAGAAGAAGAATAATAATAATAATAATAATTTATTATTATAAGAATAAGAAGAAGAATAATAATAAGAATATTAATAATAATAATTGTATATTGAAATAGTACTAACAGTAATAGTAATAATAATAATAATAAGTATTATTATTATTATTATAATAAGCAATCCATTCAGAGTAATAATAATTAGGAAAAAAATACTAATAATATATAATTATTGAAACAATAATTTTTATGAGACGAGTTGTTGTAAAGTAATAGTAATAATAAGAGTACTCGCAAAAAGTAAATATATGGATAAAATATTTATATGTAAAAGTAAAAGCATTAACCCTACACGTTACATAAAATGTATTAAGTAACCCCTAAACCCATCAACGGGGTACCATTAACACTTATATGGATATCATATTAAGAATTTCTTCCTATTATGTAGTAACAGTAAACCTTAAATAAAATTCCAACTGCCTGGGCACCTTACTTAAACCGTAACTTAGTAATTACAGTTTCTGTGTTTTAAATGACATGGTTTAGATTAACTAAAAAAATAAATCTATTGGTAGGACTCCATGGAACGTAGTTGGATGTATAGTAGTCGGTATTTACCGGGTCGAGTTGGGTACACAGAGGAGTGGGAGACAGGGATTGAGCAGTTCATAACATTCGCCTGTAGTAACCCAGCTCACATGGATGGAAACAAAATACGTTGCCCGTGTAAGAGGTGTAAAAATTTGAGGTTTAAGTATTGTGATGACGTGCGAGTGCATCTATACTGAGTGGGTTTCATGCCTCATTACACCAACTGGACAGCTCATGGGGAGGCATTTTCAGAGCCTCCGCAACAGTCGTTTCATAATTCTGATGTGTATGAGCAGTCTGAGTACAGTTCAAATATAAACCCATATGCTCAAATGATATTTGATGCAGCGGGTCCAAGTATGCATCAGAATTCCACTGAACAGGATCAACAACCTAATGAAGGGTTTAGAAAATTTTCTGAGTTACTGGACTCCGCTAGTACACCTCTTTGGGATGGATGTGAGAAGAATTCTGAACTTTCTGCTGCAGTTCGACTGTTAAACCTAAAAGCAGAATATCATATACCAAGAGGGTGTTATGATGGTATCGCAGCGTTGATGAAAGAGACGCAGCCAAGTGACAACAAGATGCCATCCAATTGCTATGAGACGAAGACATTAGTTTCACAACTAGGTCTTGCCCATTTTAAAATTGATGCTTGTGTAAACGACTGCATGTTGTTTTGGAATACTGATGAAGCTGCTTCAGAATGCAAGTTTTGTGGTGAATCTCGGTTTAAGCCGAGGACATATGGGCGAGGTAAGGATAGAGCAAGGAAGACTATGCACTATTTACCACTCACTCCTCGGCTTCAGCGACTATATGCTTCACTGTCAACTGCAGAGCACATGCGGTGGCATAGTGAGCATCGATCCGACCCAAATGTTTTAAAACATCCTTCAGATAGGGAAGCATGGAAACATTTTGATTCCACGTACCCGTGGTTTGCAGCGGAAACCCGAAATGTTCGCCTTGGCCTTTGTTCTGATGGGTTTACGCCTTTCGGGTACTCTGGTAAACAATACTCATGTTGGCCTGTCATTGTTACACCCTATAATTTGCCTCCGTGGATGTGTATGAAGAAGCCATATATGTTTTTAACTGCATTGATACCTGGCCCTCGGAGTCCACGTCAGAATATTGATGTCTATTTACAACCACTTATTCATGAATTGAAGCAGCTATGGGAGGATGGGGTCGAAACATGGGATGTTTCACTGAAACAAAATTTTCAGCTCCGCACTTCGGTTTTGTGGACCATAAATGACTTCCCGGCTTATGGGATGTTGTCCGGATGGATGACTCATGGAAGGTTATCGTGCCCTATTTGCATGGATTATAGTAAAGCTTTCCAACTTGAGCATGGAAGGAAAACGTCGTTCTTCGATTGTCTAGAGTTGGATCACCCATACAGAAGGAACAGAGTCTCCTTTAAGAGAGGAAAAGTTGAGAAATCGTTACCTCCTGAGCGTTTACCACCAGCAGCAATATTTGAACGTATCTCACATTTGCCTTCTGTAGTTCGCAATGGACAGGTTGTAACCATACCAGGTTATGGCTCAACCCATAATTGGACAAAACGAAGTATTTTCTGGGAGCTACCGTATTGGAAGACTAATTTGATTCGCCATAATTTGGATGTTATGCATATAGAGAAGAATGTGTTTGACAATATATGGAATACAGTGATGGATGTGACCAATAAAACTAAGGACAACGTGAAGGCGCATAAAGACCTTGAGATTCTGTGCAGTCGATCAGAGCTACATTTAATTCCTCAGGGTGACGGCCGAGCAGTTAAACCTAAAGCCACATTTGCACTAAACAGATAGCACAGAACTGATGTGCTTAATTGGGTTAAAACACTTAGACTCCCAGATGGGTATGCATCGAACCTTGCGAGGTGTGTTGACAGTAATGTAAGTCAACTGTCAGGTCTGAAAAGCCATGACTGTCATGTAATGATGCAGAGGCTCCTCCCAATTGCACTTGAAGCAATGCCTGATAATATATGGAAACCGTTGACCGAGTTAAGCCAATTCTTCTGAGATTTATGCTCCCCAGAGTTAAATGTCAATCACATGGTCGAGTTGGAAGCAAATATACCTGTCATACTTTGTAAGTTGGAAAGAATTTTCCCATCGGCTTTTTTTGACTCGATGGAACATTTGCCGGCTCACCTACCTTACAAAGCAAGAGTTGGAGGCCCCGTTCAATATAGGTGGATGTACAAGTTTGAGCGTTGTATGCATGACCTCAAAATAAAGGTTTCAAATAAGGCTCATGTAGAGGGTTCAATTTGTGAAGCATATCTAATTGAAAAGACCTCTACATTTTGCTCTCACTACTTTGAATCCCATATCCCACATATGGCTACTCGAGTACCTCGTAATGATGATAGGGGCGAAGGACCATTTGATGAATCAGTGTGGTCTATATTTAGATACTCGGGTCGACCATATGGGGCATCAAGGTATCGCTATCTTGATGACAATGAATTGAGGGTGGCAGCTGCATATGTGTTACTGAATTGTAAGGAGGTGAAGCCGTACCTCGAGTAAGTGAAACAATACCCATTGCTAAATACTTGAGTGTTTCTCTGAAACAAAACTTTTCTTCTTTTCTACTAAACTCATCCAGTTAATGCTCCATCGTCTTCTTATGCCATCTTGTAGTTTGTTCGTTGATGAGGTGCGCATGCATGCACCCAATATACAGATGGCAGACCTGGATGTCTACATTGAGAATAACTTTGAGACATGGCTTAGAAACTATGTAAGTTACTTACACTTCCAATTACCCATATTTTGATAAATAACCAAAATACATATTTATATTATGACACTATCACAGACCGCTTCCTGTGGGATGTTGCATGCGGGCCATCTCGTCATGTTGAGAGTTGGCCTGTTTACTTCATAAATGGGTACAAGTTCCACATTAGCGATTGGGGTCGCGACAAATCAACATTTAACAGTGGAGTATGTATTAGGACTTCAGGATCAAGTAAGGTTGAATGTGATTTTTATGGGGTGTTAGAAGAAATTATCCAACTGGAATATCCTGGGTGGCCACATAAAAAAGTAGTATTGTTTAAGTGTGCTTGGTTTGACCCTACTCCAAATCGTGGCATTCGGGTTCACCAACAATATGGGATAGTTGAGGTTCGTGATGGTCGTCGATATGGGAAATTTGACCCGTTCATTCTTGCATCCCAAGCTGATCAAGTTTACTACACCCATTATTCCACGAAGTCACGTGACAAAACGGGTTGGTTGGCGGTGTTGAAAATCAAACCTAGACGCATTGTTCATAATAATGTAGCTGATGCCGAAGATGCATATCAGGAAGAATTACAGGCCGGTGTGAACAGGTCTCCCATAATTATGGATGACCCAATCGACAATTTAGCTGAAACAGGTGTATGGGAAGCTGTGGAGGAAGACATGGCATTGAGGGATGAAACTTTGGGAGATGACGATTTCTCTGACAATGAGGAGTCCCTTGAAGGAATTGATGATGAAAATGATTTTGAATCAGGGGATACTGATAGTGGTGAATCAGAGAAATCAAATTCAGATGAACTTGGAAACTCAGAATAATGTAAACGTGCATATGTTATTGTATTATGTAATGTTCTCGTTTAGTAATTAACGTTTAATATATATGTAAAGAGCAACTGAAACTTCAACTTGAAGCCTACAATATGATTGAGCAAGTTTTATTTCAATGTTTGAATGTACGTTATGTAAACTTTTGTATGGGATTTCATAATAATGTAGATGCCACCTAAAGGAGATGCGACATATACACGTCGCCCAAGGAAAGGGCTATTTCAGCAAATGAAAGAAGTTTTAGCAGAACCAATAGCTAGACATGATCGGGCAGGCCAATCGCACTCCCATCATTCAGATGCACAGCCATCAAAAGAACAAACACCTGTTCATCATCCTCACCCTCCCAGAGGTGGTATTCGCATTGGTCCTACACGTGGTAGTGGTAGTCGGTCTACCCCGACCCCTGTAGTGTTACCGGATAGTGGGAGTTCACATGGTCAGTCCGCGGTATCCCAAGCCCCACTGCAGGCTCGTTTACGGATAGTACCTCACGGGAACACGTAAGTAATGCACCCGCTTGTACCAAATTAGTTTATTTAACATGTAGTATCTGAAGTCGCAGTAAGAGTAATTTCATGAATTCCGTGAAACATCCACTTCATGTAGCTTCCCTCCATCACGAGCAACAAGGTTGGTCACTAGATGCTTCACCACACACTTCAGGGGACATCATGACTGGACGAGCGCGAGTCCAGCAGATATTCAGGCGTGGTGGTGCGTATTTGAGGTTAGATACTTGTTATAATTCTTTATCATCTATGTTGGAATCTATAGATCCGCTATATAGTTTTTATAAATAATAACGTGCAGGGATTATGTGAGTGGGATCCAGCCCACCATAATGAGCTCTACCGCGTCTGGCATATGTTGGCGGCTAGTCATTACCGACATACACTGGGGGACATCCACCGAGAAAAGAATCCAGAGAAACGGCGAGCAAGGGCATCTTTTATGACCGACGCGCAGTATGCAGAAATGGAAGCATGGTGGGTTACCGCGGAGTTTAACGAGCGATCGGCAAGGGGTAAGACGATGCGAGCTTCATCATCGGACTCATCTAACTCCACAGGTGCATGCAGTGCTACATATGCAGGAGGTTCGGTTTCCATTACTGAACACCGAGAACGAATGGTAAAATAATCATAATCTTTTACACATAATTCAAGTAACTTTATTTGGAGAATCAATTAATGTGACTACGTTTCAAATGTAGCGTGATAAAGATCCGGAGAAGAGGGACCCAGGATTGTTCAAGGTGATGCAGCAAACTCATAAAAAAAACGAACGGGGATTACGTTAACAGGCGGACTGAAGAAGTTGCGGTAAGTAATTGTTATATAATGCTTAAGTATAATTTCTGATCTTGTTACTAATAAATTTTTTGTACTTTTATATGCAGGCAATAGTAGCTACTGAGATCGAGGAAGCAACGCAGCAAACGGATGATTCAGGTGGCGCAGCTGACATAGATGAGGTTGTGATCATAAGTGCCGCTGCTGGGGGTAGGAAGAAAGGGCGTGTATTTGGCCTTGGATCAGAACAACATGTCGTGCCTAGACGACGGCGACCAGGGCTTACTCATCCAGCACATGTTGATGTGATGCAGACTCCGGAGTTCGCTGAACAAGTACAGCTAGTCGTAGCGGAGCAAACTGCACAGCAAGCATCACATTATGAGCGGAAGCTACAACGTCTGAAGAGGAGACAACGAGCTGAGATGGAGTACATATGCAATTCAATTGGCATTCTCCCGCCCGCACCACCTGCAGATGATGATGATAACTCGGGATCAGATGACGCATAGATCAGGTATATCATGCTACTAGATGTATTTATTAACAAACATTCACTTAGTTGGATTATGTAAGCATGTAATTTAAACTCTACTGGAGCTCATGTGGATTTAGTAGTAAATTTCCAACTTGACTTAGTAATTTTAATTTTGTATGTTTGTTTTAACAAACATTCATTTAGTAATTTTAATTTGTGAAATTTTGTGAGTGTTAAAAATTGACTACAAACGATATCAGTATCGGCAGCATACGAGGTTAATGTTTAAACAAAACATTCGATTGGAAATGGACAGTATAGAGATAAATAATATAAATGAAAAAATAATTCGCAGCTAAAAATAAAATCTAAAAATTTTTCCAACTGCCTGGGTAGTTGTAAATGTTTCCAATGGCTTAAAAAATTTCCAACTGCCTCATTTCCAACTGCCCTGGGAAATTTCCCAACTGCCAAGGTAGTTGGAAAACCAAAAAATAAAAAAATTAATAAAGCCGTTGGAAAATTCTCCAACTGCTTAATTTCCAACGGCTGACAATTGGAAGTTCCAACTGCTCACTTCTGGGCAGTTGGAAAATTAACTTCCAACGAATGATTTTCCAACGGACTATTTTCCAACTACCTGCCATTGGAAACAGTCCATTTCCAACGGCTGGCAGTTGAAAATGGCAGTTGGAAAATCTAATTTTTTTAGTAGTGAAACCGGTGGTCTAAAAATAATTATTTAAGAATTGCAAAAATAGAAGAAAAAATTGAAAAAAAGAAAAAAAAACTAGTTCAAAATAAGAAGAGATTAAAGAAAACAAGAGAGAGAGAGAGAGAGGGGAAGATGAGGACGTTTCAGGAAGCAAGCGTAGAGGGCGTGGGTGTGAAGATGGAAAAGATAGAAAAGAGAACCTATTTATATTAGAGTTTGTAATTTGATATTTTATATAAAATGTAACTTCAAACATTTTTTTACGTAAAAAGCTTTATTCTGGTCTTTTTTTTTCATTTTTGTTACGTTATTCAGTATTCATACAACACAAATGTAAAAGAACAATGACTCAGTAGTGCAACTAATTGAATAGGTTGTACAATTACCCAAAGACTCTGGTGATTTAAAGTATGGCTTGAATTTACAAACACTGTTATATCATCCTCATTTCAACATTTACTTTGAGACTATATACTAATAAAAACTTTTTTAATAAATCACAATTTAGTTCTTATATTTTCGAGTGAGTTATTACAGTTATAAAAATAACATTTTAGTCACAATCAATTTTATGGGGGCAGAAGTGAAAAGAAAAATAAAAAAAATTTACATACTTTAATCCAACTACCTCAGCTAATATTGCAAGGATTCTAAACAGACGTGGTATAAGCTTGGGCCTACACCCACAACAACAACCAGCCCAAGGCCCGAGGGTACCTTAATTGTACGCACTGTATATGTTGAAGACCAATCTGAACCAAACCATATGGGAACCCAATAAGTCACAAATTAATACGCTGCTTTTATCCCTAATTTCAGATCTCTTTCGGAGTTCTGTATAACACCAGTAGCAATTAGCATGTCTTTTTGTTTGTTTCCCAACATAACCAGAAACAAAACAGAGACATCATCGACATAATTATATTTAAGTCACTTAATTAATGGCTTAAAAAGCAACGAACAAACTACCCGTTAGAAAAGGTTGAACCAATGGAAAGGTGGAAAACAAGTGGTAGTGGGGGGTTTTTGTTGAGCCAATGGAAGAACGAGACATAAGATACCAATTTCCATAAGATTAATTGAAGACTGATGATCAATAAAGGTGGTTTTCATTATCTTGTCTTAAAATTGTATCGTTATCTGCAATATACAAGAGGGAGGGATGATTTTGACGTGGGGAAAAATTTCGTGCGTCACTTTGTTGAAATTATGCCTCAACTAGCTCTTGATGTCTGGCCTTTTAAGCCATTGCCTATCACTTTCTTTATTGTGACAATATTACATGTCTATTCATTTTTAGTTTTAGGTGCATGCGAATTAATTCCCTCAAAGCCCAACTACTAGAAGCAATTTCCTATTTTAACCTCTTAATAAGCAAATCTTGTCAATTTGTATATAAGGATTTTCATAAAAAACTATACCTCTGTTTTGAAAAGATTATGTACTTAATTGTTTATTTTAGTTGCAACTTCTAAATGTATCAGGCTTGCCTCTTAGGAATCTTTGAAGAGAAAACGCTCACAATTAAACTGGGGTGGAGCTAGAAAAATTAGTCAGTGAGATATAGTCAATTCTTCTATAACTGAAAACTATAAAACTTATGGAATCAAGTTACAAATTTTATAAAATATACAATACCATAATTGTAGTTTTTCCAAAATTTAGTGGGGTCAAATGGCCCCCACTCACTTAGATGTGATCCCCCCCATGTCACTACAACCAAAGTCTTGAGTTAGTGGTTAAGATTTATGAATATTAGGAAGAGATTTAAGGTTCAATTCTGCCACTCTCTCTCTCTAATCAATATCCTATGCATAAAAAAAAATCTCATTTTCTCTCATAACTTGAAACTCGTAATTGAGAGAAATGAGAGAGAGAGAGAGAGAGAGGGAGAGGGAGAGGGAGAGAGTAATATCACCTTTTAAAATTTAAAATAAAATTTGATTAACTTGATAAATTTTTATACTGGATAAAACTTTATACTTTCTAATTACTAAGTGCCAATTCATTTTAATTTAAGTCAACTGACTTATTTTTACTTTTACATCTTTTTTCTTTGAAACTAATTTCATTTGAAAGCCAATATTATATAGATACAACAATTCATTTGAAAGTAAATTTTCATGATATCGTTAAATTTTTATGAATTTTTTCTTTTTAATACCTTAAACTAAAAAATTCATAAAAATTTAGTAAAATTACAAAAATTGTATTTTCAATGGATTATTGCAACTACATAATATTACCTTTAAATAAAATTAGTTTCAAGTAAAAAAGATGTGAGAATAAAAATAAGTCATTTTGAAATCAACTGACTTAAGTTAAAACGAATTGGCCTAAATTATTTATCTAAATATTTACTAGATTCAAAAGGCTTCAAATATGAACGAAATTTGACGTGAAATTAAGGAACAAAAAAATTTTCAACTTCAAGAAGAGATTGGCCACTAGTATTTCGGGAGTGATCGGGGACGGGATCGTGCGATGGGTGTGTAGGGGCTAAATAGGAGAGTATAAGAAGTGGACAATGTCACAAAATGGTAAATGAAGGCTTTCCAACAAGCATAGGAGTGTTGTTTTTCTCTTGTGTTATATCTAGTTGGCTCTTTTGTTTTTTCTTGGATCTATTTATCGTTTTATTTACTTATTTCTCTAATTTGGTTTTAGATTATTCTTTTGGCTTCGATTTATGTTTGTTTTTTATTTAGAATTATTACACTCGAGTCGAGTCTAAACGAGATATATATAACTAGATCAAACTCTCCATTTAGCACCCTACTTTCATGTTTCTACACACATAGCCCTTAACCATTTTCCTGTGCCAAATCTGTCCTCTCAGACTCAACTTTATCCAAATGTATGAAAGTGAGATCCCTTGGCTAATGAACAATTGTAAAGTTCAGGTGCCAAATGTGAAGTTTGCCTCATTAATTTTACTATTTCTTATATCTTTAATTAGTGCAAATATTAAATGTGTATGAATATTCAAATTATAAATAAAAATCTTTTTTTTTTCCTAATATAATAATGGATGATTTGATATGGCTTTGAGGATTTCACTTATTAATTAACATGGGCACGACACAGATGAGCACGCTAGATCGTTATCTTGCAAAATCTGAAGAACAAGAAAGATGGTCGCTAGCTTGTTGGCATTAATTGTCTTTAGCTTTTGGGTTTTGAATCCTTTGATGTTTGTCTTGTGTGATTAATTATATGCTGGAATTTTAGTCTCTAATATGGAGCTTTGCACGCTCCACTTTGCCATTGTGCAGGCTTTGATGGGGCTACCTGATAGCCCTTTTTTGGGCATTTTTCTGACTTTTTTGAGGTTTTTACTTGGAAATTTTATGGTTAATTTCTCTGAATTTTTTTTTCTTTTTCTTTTCCTTCTAATCGAAAATATCTTTACAAGTTGACATGCATGAGTAACATTGGGAAAACTGTAAAAATATGAAAGAGTACTTGTGTGCAAATTTGAAACTGTAAAAATACTTTAATTTTCCCTGATAAAGTTCTCCGGTTTCAAGGCAAATAAAAAAGTATGAACATATATATACACACATGACAAATTAAATTATTGATTGAGCAAAATCGAGTTGTGTTTAAATGTTTTTTACTATAACATGATATACATCTATAGCTAAGAATAATTACATCAACCGATGGATATTTCAACCCCTTAATTTGAGGTCAAAACTTAGTGTTCTACTATAAAAATTTGGTCGTTCTGGTCATAATACAAGCATACTATTGTTTGTAAAAATTAGGATTGATTAGTAATAATAAAGTATAATTATGATAACTACAATATAATAATGTTGTGATTAAAAATCCGAACTATTGGTTCCAATTCATGTCGGGAAGTTGATGGAACTGCTGCCGTAGGACTCCGTCGCCAAGCGACCCGAGGAGTCCATTAGGATGAAACGCTGCGTTTTGGGGCAACTGGTTAAGCAATGAAACAAACGAGTTGTTACTCCCGTCGTTATTCCCGGCGGCGGCGCCGCTGCTGCTGCCATTCAAATCGGCGTGGAACCGCTTGATAGACGGCGGGCCCATCGAGCCGGATGGCTCATCCCAGCTGTGGGGCGACAGGCCGGTGCCCTTGACGGAGAGAGAATTTGTGGCCGTTGAAGCCGAGATTAAGGCCGTGTTTGGCCGCGAACATGAACTGGCACCGCTCTGCACTCTTTCCCCTGTTAGAATCCCCTCGAAGTAATTCTGCTCGTCGCGTTCCAGCAGGGAGCCGTAGTTAGACCCTTTCGAAACAGGCGGTCTTAGTGTTTGGTGGCCGGGAGCCGAAACAGACCCAAACATGCCCTCCATTGAATCATCCCTGTCCATTGGCCTCTGTGAATTGTTCTTCTTATAAATCCGGCATAAAACCCAATCATCAAGCTAGGAACAAAAAGCCCAGAAAATAAAAACACCAATTATATATTCTTCCAAAGTATTTCGTAAAATTAATTTATGCACATAATAGAGTAACATATGTACTTACTCTTAAAGAAGCTTTTTTGTTTGATCCATCGGGAATATGCGGCTTAGAAGTGGGGTTGTGATCGATGAGGCGATATTCGTGCATGATCCAATTGGTTTTGATCCCTCTGGGGGGCTTACCGCCATAGAAAACCAATGCTTTTTTCACGCCAACCTTTTGATTTCCGGTGGACGTCAATATCGGCTTGTCGGTGCCGGTGGCCTTCCAATATCCGGAGGTTGCAGCCCTATTAGGCCTCGCCCCATTCGGATACTTCCTATCTCTTGGACTAAAGAAATACCATTCCTGCTCGCCAAATGTGGCCTTACCTAAACAAAAAAAAGCAGAACTCGATAAGGACCAACTCAAAAAAAATTATTCTAACATATAATAACATATAGGCTAAGTAATGAATTTCCTTGATTGTATACTTGGGAGTTCCCATGGGTCGAACTTGTAGAGATCAACTTCCGCTATAATCGCAACGGGGAGTGGGGCGGACGAGGCCTTGCGTTTGAGGTAGTGAACGACGAGCTCTTCATCGGTCGGATGAAACCGAAACCCCGGTGGCAGCTGAGGGTGCGGCGGAGCACCGGTGGAGGAATCAGTGCTCTCCATCACTTTGAAGATTTGTGGCCCAATTGAGTCATAGACTATAGGCTGCTGGCAAGATGGATGAAAAATAGGGCAATCTATATATATTTGGTATTGAAAATGTGCTAGTAGTGTAAATGTTTATAATAGTGAAGTAATAATGTTACGACTTATAAGAGGTTGGGGGCTGTGTGTGGTACGTGAGGTGTGGTGATGGAGGTGCCAAACTAGCGAGCGCCATGGGTTCAGCACGTGGCATTATCTAAAGGAGACACGTGGATGCATATTTCTTTTTTATTTTCCTTTTTTTATCAGGTGGGGACCACGTGAGGGTGAGAGGCAACAACATTTGGGAGGGGAGGAGGGGAGGGGAGTACTTTGGGTCGGAGGATTGAACTGCTTGCACGCTTTCTAAAGTCATGCTTTTCCTATGTAACGGCATACCCCTGTCCAGAAAACAGATTTTAGGGAGAAAAAAAAAGTGTGCGCTTCTGCATGTTATATTTCTCTGGATCAAAAACATTTCAATAAATTCATTCTATATTTTCCTAATTAAGAGGGAAGACTTATTGGAATAAAAATATCTTTTAATTTGACAAAAATATCAAATTTATCACTAATGTTTTGGGTTGGAATTAAATTTGCCATTATTTTTTTTTTGTACCAAATTGCTACTAATATTTTAAATTTGGCTCAAATTGGCTACTAACCGTTAACAATTGCAGGTTTTAAAATTTGAAGATGATAATGTAACTATTAATAAGTTTTAAGAACTTTAAGTATTTACTCTTTTATTTAACAAACTCCAATTTACCTTCAACGACACCTCTAGCCCATCGGCTCAAACACCTCCACCTCCAGTGTCATCTATCCTCACTGTCATGTCTCTGCCCCAACTCCTTGCCCCGATGTACATCCTATCCAAGGCTCTACTTCTTGTCACGAAACCTAGCCTCAAATGCGGCAACACAAACCGATCCATCTTTAGCCATCTAACCATCGGTGCGATCTTTCTCACCTCTATTTCATTATCTCATTTTTCAAAGCCATAATCATATTGAAAAATGAAAGCCCATTCCCAGTTCAACTAAGAGCACGTAAAGAAATATGGTCAATAACCGGAGCATCAATAGGAGCTCAAGTAAATAGTGTGAGGTTAGTGGGTTGATGCGGTCAAAGTTTGGCTTGGGGCTTAGGCTAGGGTTACAACTGCACAACCGAGGAAAGTAGCGAATTTGTGAGGATTGGCTTAGGTGTGGGCCAGTTAAAGACGACCATGCGGCTATTGGTTTGTAGGGAGAGGCAACAAAGGAATATGAGGATTGACAATGGGGATTGTTGGCATTGGCAATGGAGGTGTTGGAGGGGAGGTGGCGAGCGCGATGAAGGTGTTGGTCAAGGTAGAATGAAGTTTATTAAAGGAAAAAGGATAAATTACTTAAAAACCTTAAAATTTGTTAAAAATTATATTATCACCCTAAAATTTCAAAAACATGTAACTTTTAATGGTCAGTAGCTAATTTGAACCAATTTTGAAACATTGGCGGGAATTTAGGACCTAAAAAAACTTTAGTAGCAGAATTGGTCCCAACCCAAAAAATTAGTAGCAAGTTTGATATTTTTGCCTTTTAATTTCTTCAAACATGATCTTCATTATTATAAATATTGTGATAATATTGATTACTATAACAAATATATTCCTATTACTCTTTGCCTATAAATGGGCCTCCCATTGGAGGATGATTCTATTCCAAGAACATGTAATTAAATGTATTACTATAACTTTCACAAAAAAATCGTGCCAACCACTTTATAGGCAATGAAAGTTGGTGTACTTGGAAGAGGATTAGATATTTCATTTCAGAATACCAGGATTTGATTCATTCTACAATCTTTCAATGGTTTGTAAGTTCATATTGGACCCCTTACCCTAACGTTGAGGTAAGATATCATTCCTCCCCTCCAAATAATTTATTATACGGAAAAAATGTAAAATTGCCTCAAATGTTGGTTTGAGGGAGCATTTTTCCACTATTTTTTTTTTGCACAAATTCACCGCTAATGTTACTTGTTGTGAGCAATTTTATCCCCCAAATTGTGAAAAGGAGTGAAATAGCTAACAAGCGTCTAATGTTAGGTATATTTCATCTAAAATGATAATATTTTTTATCAAATCATTGCCACATCAGCAATTAGCAAACTAAAAAATAGGTTCTTAGTGTTAGTGTTGTGTCTAAAAGCCAATCATGAGATGATTGTATTTTTGCACATTGAGTCATGATATTTTATTAAGGCATTAATCCAGCAATTATGTTTGTTGTTTTGTTTCTGCGTAACTTAACAAACATAATTGTAACTCTGGAATAATGATATTCTTAAACGTCCCTGGTCTAGTATTATTGTGAAGCAGGTTGCAATAATACATAACGACTAGCATATGTGGAGACTAATATGAGATATGTAGTCTACATATGGGTACAAGTTAAAGAACTTGTGTACTGGACCAACCCACCATGAGAACACTACATGGATCGTTATATGAGTGTCATAAGTGATTCTCATAGTGATCATGGTATATGTAGTCCTTCGACCTAAGATCATCAAGGTTCCTTACATGTGAGTCACATACTTTGATACTTTCCTTTGTTGCTCGTAACTGAGTGAACTTGAAGGAGGTAATTGAGTATCAGAGAGATTTGTATGATCAAGATGGGATTTGTCTCTCCTATGTAACGGGAGTGATATCTTCAAGCCCCTTGATAGAGTAAGACTTAGAAAAATGCATGGCCATGCTCGGATGAGTTAATATACGATATCAATGTCATCAGTTTAAGTTGGTCTACTCGGTAATCAAGAAACCAAATATTGGGCTATACGAGAGTGACACATTCCATGTCTCATGCTTAGTCTTAATATCTTGGACAAAGGGACAATGACATATATCGGTGATGATCATAAAGGCCTAGTCGAATCATCGACAATCTTGTCACTTGGGTAGCAATGATGTGTTGCTAGACACCGCTCATTGCTTATGATCATAAATGTGATTTATGGTCATTGCCAACGTGGTAAAAGCCTATTGGGTCGCACACATAGAGCTATTTGGATCATTAGAGTGCATGGGCTAATAATTTGGGTTTTGGTTTCACAATAATTTCGTATTAATAATGGGCCCATTAGTTGAGCCATTATTAAGCCCGAAATTAAAGCCTAATTGGATTAAGGCTTTGAAACTTATTAGGCCTGGAAGTTGAGTCTCACTATAAATACAATTTCTAGTGAGAAATTCGCAGGTCTCCTTGCCCTAACCTCCCAAAAGGACAGCCGCACTCTTCTCTTGCAATTCCTTGGAGGACGCAAGCTAGCACTGCGGACGCAAGAGAAACGCATCTGCCGGGACGTGGTGGAAGCGTGGTGATCCCGAGAGGCTCGTGTGGATACCATAGAAAGTTTGAACACGTCAACTGTTCAGGTTTTGTGATTCGACTCTACAGTTGAGTAAGAGATCTCAACCGAAAATTAGGTATGAAAATTTTCGAACACCCGGTTTACCCCATTTCACTTGGATCCTGGAGGGTTTCGGTTAAATTTCGCTGCGCTGTTTGGCTCCCGAAACCCATCACTTAGCCCCTAGGTACCTAACTTTACAAATTTTCTATTTTGATCATCTTTTCCAATGGGTATAGTCTCAACTGGGCTAAGGGCTCCCCCATGCAAATCATACTAATATTCTCCTGGCGTCGATCGCTTATTGTCAACCTCATCTTCTTTCCCATACCCAATATTGCCACTACTACCTTAACTATCCTCCTCATGTTTAGGATCCTCTCACCCACAATCTGAATAAGCAGTACCAACCTCGTCAACTTTGCCAATTGATTGTCAACTTTAAAAATCCTAGGAAACTAGAAACACTCACTTTAATTCTGAGAAAGAGAATCAAATGGTGAAAATGATGATGAAAATGATAGATTCATAATCTAGGGTTAGAGTTTTAGGTATAGAAAACTTGAAATTAAAAGTTGTATTTTCTCCATTGTTCATATTTGTCACATATGCAATTTTAACGGTATGTGGCAAAATCACTCCATCAAACAAACATTAATGACAATTTTTATGCTTTAAAAAATAATAATCTTGATCTACTAAAAATTTTAGGTGTACTAATGAAAATATAAAAAAATGTGAATTATCATAAGCGATGAAGAAAGGGTATGTAAATAATGCGCCAAAATCTTTTTGGTGTTGCATTTAGATTTGGCTTCAATTGATTAGGTGTTCATATATATGGATGACAATTGAGTGGGTCATGTTTAATTTGGGTCAAGTCATTCATGTTCGAGTTTAGTCGAGTTAGCATTCATTCGGGTTCAAGTCGGGTTATTTAGGTTCGAATTGATTTTGGGTTGAGCAGATTTTGAATTCGGGTTAAGTTCAAATTAGGGTTTAATTCAAATCAAGTCAATTTCAGTTTCAGGTAACTTCAGGTCAAGTTATTTGAGTTACGGATTAGATTCAGATTGATATTCGGGTCTAATCGGGTTATTAGTACATAAACTAGGATAACTAGATTAATTTAATTTTTTATTTAGATTTTGCTAAAATTTAACTTAAAGAATTTGATTTTTTATGCAAATATTTGAAAAGCTTATAGACCCATGTTACAATTTTTATGAGTGACTAAAATGAAAATTTTAAAATTTAGGTACCTCATAACTAAAAAATTACTATGCATAAAAAATAATCTAAAAAAAATCAATTTAACTATATATAAATATATTAATATATAATTATTTTAATAAAAATACCTAATTCAAAACTTTACAAATTCGATTCATGAAACTATAAACTCGGTTATTTTAGAACTTAAGAAGTTTATAGGATCAAATACATTTAAATTATGTTGTCACTTCGAGTTATAATTTTTTTAGAATTTAGAATCATTATTTATGGTCAAAATAGGAATTAATTTAGTTGAGGTACTAATTTAAAGCCCTAGAGGTCGTTTAAGGTCAGTGTAGGCGAAATGGGAGAGTTTAGATGTCAATTGAAGGATTTTAGATAGTTCTAGGTAAACTTAAAAATTTTGGGGCAAATCTGTCAATTCTCAAAAGTTTGAGATAAATTTGACAATTTTATGAGGCAAAATCTGATTATCTCGTAATGTCATGGGCTAATTCAAAAGATCCTAGAAATCGAAACTTTTCGGGTTTAGGTCAAATTAGCATCGGGTTTAAGTCATTTCGCATTCAAATTATTTTAGGTTCGGGCCAATTTGAGTTCAATCCAATTTGGGTTCAGGTTATTCTAGGTTTGAGTATTTTGGGTTTGTATCATTCTGGTTTTGGGTTTTTTCGGGTTTCACTTTAATCTGGTTAGGTTGGGTACAACCGGGTTCAGGTCATTGGCTTTTCTGATCAAGTTATATTAGGTTATGTTTGGGTTCGGTTGAATCAGTCCAGGTTTTTGGGTCGAGTTAAATTTTGCCACCCCTATTCATATCATGATTTTAAATCTCGTACCGGCTGTACCAGTCAAAAAGGGTACAAGATGGAGAAGACGGAACGAGATGGAAAAATGTACCTTTTTATTTTTATTTTTAGTTTTTAATAATTTTAAGTAAATTTTAAAATTATTATGTTTAATTGAATGCTTGTATAACAAAATCTTTTTTATATTTGAAAGAATTTTATATTTTTATTTCTTCTATACCCCTTAAAATTATATTTTTTATTTTATAAATATATATTTATGTTTAAAAAATCTATATATATATATCATATGTATTTTAAACTCACTTACTTTCAATAGCTAATATATTCTATATGTTCATATATGTGTGTGTTTGTGTTTGTGTGTGTGTATACATATATACATATATAACCGGTACATCCGAAATACGATGATATGACGTTGATACTGCACCGTACCGTTAAAAAAACAATACACCATCCGATACGAAATTTAAAACATTGATTCATATGGCCTTATAACTAACAAGTGGAGCAATTAATAATTAGATTCGAGCATGGGCATTTTACCATTTCCTTATTCTTATTGTGGCTTTTAATAACCAAGTAAGGTTACATTACATGTCCCTCTACATCCAATTCAATTCAATGAGACGTTGTTGAAAAGAAAGTGTTAAATTAAAGGGGAAATGAGACCGTCGACCCCCATTCTTATTTCTTGCTGTTAAAATACCGTCAGGGACGTCATTGCAAAACTTTTCTGAACGACTTTCTTTTTTTTTTTTTTGCTGTCTGGAAATTCCAATAATCAATTGGAAGATAATTTAGTTTTTGGACTTCTAATTAAGAGTAAATGCCGGATCTTAAGTACCATCGAGTACAAGCATTAAAATATGGACCGGAAAAGTGTAACCATTAAAAATGTACTTATTACTAGAATTCTGCTTTGGCCCTGAACTTTTATAAATATTTCTAACTTGGCCCCCAAAGCAAAGTTGGCTTTCATCCTTCACCTATCTCATATTCGTCTTTTGAAGAATGGCTTACTACCAGCCTGAGTCAAAAGCAGTATTACCCACTAGATTGGTCTTGATTTTTTATTTCCACTCGCTGGATTATTTAGGTTGGTAGCCTGAGTGTACTTTTTGAAATGCAACATCTCATGTTCCATCATTGCTTGTAAGAAGGGATGATCTTCTTGCTCTACTGTCTATAGCTAGGGACCTCCAATGGGTAAATTATAAGCATTAACCCCAACATTTTAATTATGTTCTTGTTCTAATCCTAACCTAGAATTTGTTCATAGAGTCTCCCTAATGTGTTTAAAATGTTACATTTTGGATCATTTTTTGATGCAATCCATTATCTCGGATGAAATATACTACATCATCATAGGATAGTAGAGAAAAACGTTTATTTGAACTCCTGTAAAAATTCTCTTTACCAAAAAAAGCCTTAAAACTTTTAAATCTAACAAAATCGTGGGGACAATCTCACCTACCTTTCTTTCCTCTCCAGTGGCCCCATCTCAAGTGGTCCCTCTCCGATGGCCCCATCTTCAGCCTCCCTCTCCTCCCATCTTCGGCATCCTTCTCCATCCTCTCCAGCCAACCTTCAATTTAGACAAATCAGCCTCAATTTAGACGAATTGGCCTCCCATAAGCCTCAATTTGGATGATTGAGTCTGCCTTTCCACAAATCGTGATGAATTGCAGAGGATCACGAATCGCGAATCGCAATGGAATCAGACAAATAGCAAGCAAATGAGTGACAGAATTGGACAAAATTGGGTCAGCGACGACGGGAATAAAGGAGAGGAAGTGGGTTAGCGATGGCAGGATGGGTGCATGGCGGCAGGGATGGGTGAGTAGCAGTGGGTGAGGGAGGCGGACGGAGGAGAGATGATGAAGGGAGTTTTTTTATATTTCAAAGTAAATGTTTATTTGTTAAAGGGAAAAGTTTGGTGGGGTTAAACTTATAATTTTCCCCTACTATAATATGCTAATGTGTCATTTTCCGTTTAAGTTAACAACTTCCGTCACAAAAGGATCTAAACTGGATCATTTTAACCACGTTAGGGAAGCACTATAAACAAATTCAAGATTAGGGTTAGAACAGAAATAGAATTAAAAAGTTAAGATTAACGCATGCAATTTATCCGATCTCTAACTGAAGATGCATCTAGATTCCTCCTACCTTGTGTCATACTTGAGGTCAACCAAAATTTGTGCCTTTCCCAACGTCTAGATATTATCATCACTAAGGCTTTGCATGGTGCGTGTAAATTGGGAGCAACGGCTTGGGTTTAGATGGGAACTAGTCTAATGCCCTTCCTTGACTTTATCAAAGTATTGTTATCCGTCATTGTGAATTTGCCTTAGAAGTTGAACTTCGTACAATTCATGGGGCCTTATCACTCACGTTTAATCAACAACTATCCATAGTAACTTCACTAATTGATTGTCAATAGGTATTGTAAGCTTTATCGGGTGCCTTTGATCCAAGTATAATTCTCCATGAGGTGGTACGCCAAATCCAACGTCTCCTTGACTCCCTCTAAACAAAGGGTTACTAATGCACATCAACTTGCCACTTCATTACTCTCTTAGTATTATCTTTCTTTCTTTTTCTGATTATTAAAAAAAAATTGCGACAATTGAACCTTTCTTACCACATATATGCCTCATAGTGTGCACAACCTCCTAAGTTATAGAATGTTCTCGAGTGTGCTCCTACCCGGAATAAATCCACTATGGAAGGATCCAACCGAGCCAGATGCCATAAGTGGGTGAATTTGCATAGGAGTAACCTTACTGAACGGTAACATTGATCGAACTAAACTAGTTTAATCTTGAACTAAACTGCTCTATAACCACAGCCACAAAACAAAACTACTACAAATCAGCATGATTTCATCATCGTCAGGTCGTCAGCACCTAGGTGGCTTAGATTAGATGCGCAAATGCCAATGGGTTGAAATATGTGGTTCTTGGGTTTCGTGGATTTGGGCTTCGATTATTGTTTGCCACATTACTAATTGCATATACTAACCTGTATGTGGAATTTAAAAATTTAATATTTATTAGATCATGCACCCTAATAATTTTAAGATCATTGGAACATTTTATTCTTGTTTCCTTGGAAGAGTTTAAAAATAGGGGAGGATGACTTCATATTTCAAATTCAGGGTATGTTAATGTCAGCGGGTAGGCCAAGTTCTGAATTGAAAATTATAAATGTGAATTAAGTATGGAAAAGGCATGGAATCGGTTGGACGTTGTTGTCCGGAGAGGATACGCAATGTGCAGATTGGGATGCGAGGCCGAACCCCGTTGGTCCTCCCCCGCACGTGGCCGAATTCGCAGAGCAGCAAATGGGCTGCCTAATACTTTCCCTCTTTTGGGCCTTTCCCTCTCAAACTTGCTCCCTTGCATTCTAATCAATTCCATCGCCATTTCTACATTATCATTTCTCCAACTTTTCTTCTATACCCCACCGTCTCCCGTCACCCCCAGTGGTTTTTACTTAAATCAATTTAACTTTAACTTATTTTTTTATAAATTTTTATATTTTTTTTACTTGAAATCAATGTAATTAAAAAGCTAATATTATGTAGGTGTAATAATCTATTAAAAATTAAATATTAATGAATTTTTTTTCTTTTGGGCATTAAAGAAGAAAGTTTTTTAAAAATTTAATAAAATTATTTTGAATGGATTATTACACTTATATAATATTAGTTTCTAAATAAATTTAGTTCTGAATAAAAATAATATAAAATAAAAATAAACCATTTAGATTGAGTTAAAATGGACCCACTTTACAAGTAAAGCTCTCCTAGCACGTGTGTGCATCATTCATAAAATTCGAGCCCAAAATCTTATTTAAAGAGAATCAAGCTCTTTACCCTTGAACCAATAAACATTGGTAGGATTCCTCAACTTTTATTTCTTCATTAATCATACTTTATATTCAGAGATACTAAGAATAATTAAGGTAAAAAATGTGAAGAAAAGTAATAAAGAACAATATCCACCAAGAAAACATTTTTCTTCCAATCTCTCATAAATTGTAAAGTTTTGAAGTAAGTTGCTAGTGTCATTACCATTACCATTAGACTCATGTTCTTATTTACATTGAATAATCTTCTTCTCCTTCTTCTTCTTTTATAGGGTGCATCAAACTAATGTTGTTGTGCAATACAAAAATAACAGTACATAAGGAACCAGGCAGCACACTACAAACTAATCTAATTGTTAAAAAAAAAAAATCTTTAAAAATGGAGGTTGGGTCAATGGAAGAAGGAATCATTGCCTCTCATTTTGCAGTCTAATTAAACTCTCTAGCTAGATCTTCCAAAAAAAAAAAAAAAGCAATACAAGTTGAATGTGTTTTACATATTATTTGGAATTTTATGTACGAAAATTCCCACATTTACATGGTCGATATTGTGTATTTGCATGTGTACGTATATAAGCATATGAGTGGGCGTGTAAAGAGAGGAGATGTAAGTGATTAGGTGGGGATCAACAAGAAGAAGCTGGAAACTGAAAATACCTTTGTCCCTTTTTGCTTGGAATCATGCCAAGGTTGAGCCCCCTTTCTTGAATTAATATGTACACCGTACGAATCATGCAGCCAATTTTTGCTTGCAATTATATTACTAGGCAGGTATGTTTAAAATTGTATACAGCAGTCGCTGCAATTCAAGCAAATCAATAAAAAGGGACACTTGTCATGTAAGTAGCTTGTTTTTTAATCCAACCCTTATCAAGGTGGAATACCTACAATTGTTAATGTAGCTTAGAAGCCCTTTACATTTTCAGAAGTGGATAATTAATTCAAGGTTGTTAAGATCGAGATCTTACCCAAGATCATTTTTTGTCGTGTAAAATTGAGATTATAAGATCAGATCGTAGATCTTAAGATCCTACCGAAAACTTAAAATTTCTTGTCTAAATAATATAGTTTATATAAAAGATCAATTATATTAAAAACTTGTCATGTAAGTAGCTTATGTTTGAATCCAACCCTTGTCAAGATGGAATACCTACAATTGCTAATGTAGCTAAGAGGCCCTCTAAATTTTCAGAAACGGATCATTAATCTTCTACCTTTCCTGACAAACTGCTACTACTCCTATTACTTTCACTTGTAACATGCTTTCAGGTAATTAAGAAAAAAAAAAGCGAAACAGTGAAAGCTACTGAATTATAGACAACAACTGCTCACCCTTAAAAGAAAAGCTACCAGTCGCATTTCAAGTACTGAAGTACTTAATGTACGGGAGTTACCTATAGCCTAGAGCATAATAACATTTAATGATTAACCGTAGCTGAAGCATGTGAGCATTTGCCGCTTAAGTAATAAGGGAAAACTGGACCTTGAACTTTTATGGAGGTAAAGAACTCGCACTGGTTGTACCATCCCCTTCCCATTCTTCAAACAAAAAAAAAATACAATAGTAATCACTCACTATAAAAAAAAATGAAAATTTTCAATTAGATGGGTAAACGGAGAAAATTGGTCATCAAGATGTCTTTAGCAACTGATTGACGATCAATATTGGTCATCAATTAGTCACAAAGACAACAATGAATAAGTTTTTAGTAACTGACATTTCAGTTAACAGTTAGTCACCAAAAAGTAAAATACCAATCTATTGGTGACCAATTCACCAATTAATTTTTTACATTTATCTTATATTGACTGAATTTCAAGAAGCTTATCACTTAACCATCTTTTATTGGAATGATACCAAATTTTCAATTTCCTTTGCAATTAGGCACCCTTCTCTTTTTGTTTTTCTATTTTTTTTACCCAAATATTAGCAGAAATGCTGAATTGGTGAACGTGAGTGAGAGCCACCTTAGATACACACACTTACTTTGGTTGAAATTTTGTGCGCGCTTAAATGATTCTAGTGGCCCCACCCTTAAGAACATGTAGTTATTAATCTGTTTTTATTCTAATTGCATGACAAGCATTTTAAGCTCATTAATTTAAATGGTGTCTCAAGGCATCTTAATTTCATAGTAGAACAATTCATGTGGGCCCCAACATCCAAACAGGTCTTTCATAATTTTGGGCTTGTTCGACCAGGGTAAATACAACCCATTTATTGTGTTTTTTCTTTAATTTGTTAATGTGGCAACATTGGCCCACATTTTCTTCCTGTATTTGCCCTTGGTTACTCTTTCTTTTTATATGGTCTTACCAAATGGAGTTAAAAGTGTTCCCACGTGTTCAGCTGACCTCATCTTTTCCCCATCCACCAACCCAAGTAGCTTCAAGCTTCGAAGTGAAGCTGTTATCGCTTTTCTAGTTACCTTCCCTCCGTACTTTGAGTGTCTAATTCTGCTAGCCGAGTGAGTCGACTTTCCCATTTTTCTTAATGTATATTTGTTACTATTTGTGGATTCCTAAGCTAATTCTAACAAGTCCCATATTCATCGAAACGGTTGTTCAGCTACCGCCATTTATGGCTAGCCGTGGAAACCAAGATCATTGTGAACTTTTATGGTTGGGTCTTCATCGACCACCGCCTTCCCAACAACATCCCTAGTAAGCCTTTTTTAGCTCATCCAATTTCCATATATCCTTTATGTACTATTCATGCAACCCCTATTTGTACCATAATTTGATCAAACAACTTTGACAAAGGTTTCTTCCAATATATTTATGGACAGAGTTGTTCAGGCATTGGATGTGCACGGAAATGAGATGATAACCAGTTTGTGTTGAGTGTGTTAAGGCCTGTGTTGAGGACTTGTGGAGCCCAAACCTAAATGGCTAACAACATACATCCAACTTGTCTCTTATTGTTGAATAACCATACTTTTAAAGTGTAGCTTACTAGTACTTGGATGGATTCACTATCAGTTAGCATTAATTGTTCATCTGCTAACATTATTCATATTGGCATTTAGAAAAGCTTCCAATGGCGGATTAAGTCTTCCATTTGTTTAATCCAAATTGGGATGAGGAAGTCGTTCCCTATATTATACGTCACTTTTTGGGACATTGGAGGGGACTGATCAGTTTCTAAAGTTTGCAATGAAAGTGTATAGTCAAGGAGAATTTGACAGAGAATCCTTCACCTGAGCTGGATGGAAGGCTATTCATTATCAAATGCATGACGCTTTTGATTACCCGTGGACCATGGTCCATCTTAAGAACTTGTTAAACCATCTTAGTGGCCAATACAGGCATCTCCTCCAAATCTTAGTTAGGGGGTTAGGGAAAGACGACGCTGGTTGTTCTCGACAAACCTAAAAACATAGCTGTCGTGCACTGAACCTGGGGTCCCTGCATAGACATGAGTGTACATCATGTTAAAGTCACAAGCTACTAGTACATTTTGCATCAGTCATCCAGACTGGCCCCAATAGAATTACCTTTCCATTCGAGGGAAAATGTCTCCTACATGACTCCAATCTATAGCACCCACTACATCAGAGAAATCCCCCCAAAGTAGATGCCACATGATGATGCACATCACTTATCTACCCTTCACTACGACGGATAATTGCAACAGTAAGTACTATGACCGAAGCTAGAACTTGACAAAAGCATCTACAAATCATGTCTGTTAAATACGGGAACACTTGCGTAACATTACGATATTTGAAACCTTGAGCACACACCGTGAGAAACATGGCTAAACCCTCATACGATGCAACTAAATGGGAGCTCCATAGATTATGGTTATTAAACAAATCACTATGAATCCACATTGTTTTGACATGTGAAACCTTTCAAAGAACTTACTTTCATTCTGATCCAGGTGGAAGAAATATTGAGTTCCTGTGAAAAATGAGCTCCTTATGTTGGGGTCTAAACTCCATATCTTACACTCAATTCGTTTTAACTTTAGTGAATTGACTACATAATGACTTATTTTTATTTTTACATCTTTTTTACTTGAAACTAATTTTAATTAAAAGTCAATATTATGTAGCTATAATAATCAATTGAAAATACAATTTTTATAATTTTACTAAATTTTTATGAATTTTTCTAATTTCAAGCCTTAAAAAATAAAAAATTATAAAAATTTAACATCCTAAAATTTACTTTCAAATTGATTATTACATCTACATAACATTGACTTTCAAATAAACTTAGTTTCAAACAAAAAAGATGTAAAAATTAAAAAAAATTAGTTGACTTTAGACAAAACAAATTGACCCTAATCACCCATGTAATAGGTGACCCAGCAGCAAGCTGGATGATGTGATGATGGCATACCTCCTCTACGTCGACATCATCCTCCACTTGGAAACCTCTTGGCAAAGAATTAGGGGGTGAATCAGGTGATGTGACCCATGGAATGTCTAAATTCACACCCAGGCCTAACGGTGATGACATCTGCATTAACAAACAAAATAGTTTCAAATCACCAGAGTAAAAATCAAGTCTTTAACACCGTAACTCATGCACGCATTTATTACAACATCACAATAAGACATGTGCGACGTAAGCTCTAACAAGTAACAACCGGGAAGAAAGAACTAACACAACAGTCAAGTTCTAACAGCAGCACAATCGACGAACACTAGTAAATGAAATTAGAATGACTAAAACGACAATGTGACTATAACTAAAGGCAATCACATCACATGCCCGGAACTCCCTTGAATAACCCTACCTCCTTGGCACGTCCAATCTCAGCCTCCAACCAAGCCAAACAGACAGCCGGTGTGACACATCCATAGACAAAGCACTCCCTCAGCATCGAATCCTGGGTGAGCAACCTAGAAGCAGCAATCCAAGTACGGTCCCCAACTGTTATACATAGGAGCTTGGAAATAATGGCCATCACCGTCCCAATAGAAGTGTCAGCACATCTCGAAGCAGAAGCACTAGATATATCACTAAGATGGTCCTAACTAGCTCAAAGAATGGACAACATCCGCCATGTATCATCAGGATCCCTTCCACGGGTTCGGGCCCTCTTTCCACTACTAGAACCTTTGGCATCAATAAAAACATATCCAGCCATTCCCTCAAGTAGCTGGAAAGAAGCACTAGGGCTGCATCTATTTCTGAGTAGTGGTGAGGAGTTAGAACGTCGTAGGTGAGGAGATGAATGGTCAACCATAGGAGGGGTGACCTGAGTCTCAACAAGGGTGCTCTCGTCTGTATTATCAGTAGGGACGTCTGGAGAAGGAGCCTAGGATCCATGAACCATAGTGGATGTCTGAATCCCGTACCCACCACACTAAAAATGTACCACGGAGTGGACAACTGATGAAGGCGGCCTATGTGGGAATGAACATTAGTGGCACCGAGATGACATCCCAAGCTGACATCTCTGTGAATCAGGGGTTGGGATAAGTGACCATATGCTGAGAAGTCTTTACTTGGACCAAACATTCAACAAAAATCATCCTAATTTTGCAACTCTATGTTTCGAAGCAGAGCAACATTGGGTGACACCTACAAGAACAAAGATATAAAGTTGTCATGATTTTAAGCCCCCACAAGAAACATAACAAAAACATTAATATATTTAAAAAAACAAAAAAGACTCAATATTAATCAAAGACCTTATGCCCTTAAGCTCAATATACCTAAATATGGCTCGCCCGCCAGTCATCATCTGCAGCAATTGTATCCGTACTTGGGTCCCAACCAAAACCCATAGTAGACCCAAGTAGTTGCTTCCAAATTTCCAATGCCGCCACTGTATCTTTAGAGATCAAAATTTGTTTTTTATTTGGTCCATTGTGCATTGCCTTCCTGTCTCGGTGCAGAACTATTGAAGTATCATTTGCCAACCAAACTTGGTCAGATTTCCACCATCAACATGGCCAAGAGTAACAACATGTGCAGCTATTCGACAGAACACAATGGTGGCAGTGTGATCCCATTTGGCCCTATCTTGACGGGGCCCAGAATGTGAAACAGGATGACAAGAATCTAGAGCAGTTTGGCTCTCTGACTAAGCCCTGCCCCATTTATAAAACACCCCTCACATTTTCTCACATAACATATGTAAACACTAATCACAAAAGGTTATTAGCCACATTACATATGTACAACGGACAATTACAATAACCATGAATAATAAGGTTAATTGGACCCGTCATGCAAAATTAACGCATGCACATATAACCGTCAAATAACAAAAGGATGCACTGACCATACTCTACTTTGTCAAGAGTAACAATACATTTGAACATGATGCCATAGAAATGACCAAACCAATGCAACGGAGGCCATTTGATAAACAAACATACATGGATTCATATACAAACAATGGTGACAGGCACTAACAATGTGACATGTTGCAGAGCAAATATGGAGGACGCAGCAATAAAGAACCAATGAAGCATCAATAGCACATGTAAATTCAGGTAAAGGAAGTCGTGACCCCAAAACTAACAGGAGCCATTAATGACACATAAAAAAACTCAGGTAAAGGAAGCCGTGAACCCGAAACTAACAGAAGCCATTAATGACACATAAAAAAAACCTTGACCATGTGCAACAGCCGATTTCGTGTGGAAGGCAGTGGAGCTACTTACAATTTGGGTGGAGAAGAGCTAAAAATTTTGTAATGGAAAGACCAAAAAAACTCTAAATCCATCCATCCTTACCTGAGAAAAGAGGTTGGCTCCTGTTTGAACAAAAACCTCACCATCGGCCACGAAACTCAGTAGGTCAGGAAATGGAATTACAATTGACCTAACCAGACACTGAGGAGCTCGAACTTCAGCTCGAATGAGGATAACGTGGGCTGCTGTAGTGGATCTCCAGCAAAAATCAGGTTCAAAATGGAATCCGCGACAACCCCGCCGCCGGTAAAGGACGATGCCACCACTTTTGCAAAGTTCCACCGCCTGGACTACGTAAGCAGATGCTCTCCTCCTCCGCCTGTTCGGATTTCTCCACCGTTCAGTCAGTGGAAAGATTCTAACTCATTACGCAGACAGAGAGTCACCATCTGCTTATTCGAAATAGAACCCCATCAATAAAAGAGCTGTACTTTCTTATATTTGGTTAAACTTGTAAAATTGAGCAACTTTATGGGCATTCAGGTTTATCACCAAATTTGAAGTCTATGGGCTAGCCTAAAAACCTATTAAACCAAAGCTATAAAACCAAAATGATCTGGCCATTCATTTGCGGCAACAGCGGGGCGCGCGCGCACGCACATATATATATATATATATATATATATATATATATATTATGCATTTGTTTACGTCATAATTATCAAAAGTCTTAATTAATTATTTTCCAAAATAAAAAAACTTATTTATTGAAAATGAAATTTCCTGTAGAAAGAGAGTTAGGAATTTTCACATTAGTCACCAAAAAAACTTTCTCTTTTTATTTAAATTTTTCTATCATAGTTTTACAAATTTGTACCTTGATTTTTTTCATTATGAGAAATGAAAATTCAATATTTTTTACTATTTCATTATGAGATGTGCCAATTCAATATTATTTACTCATATGTGCAAATTCAGTATTATTTCTCTTTTTTTTAAACCTTGACTTCATTTGGTTGCTTGTTATTTTAATAAGTAAAGATTTTAAAAATAATTCACTAGATTATGTAATGAGAAACCAGTGTATGACAGATGACAAACATTAAACGTGATCTGTTCATAATATCTATTATCCGTCACATAATTCAAATCTTTAAATAATCTACCTTCACTTACATATCCGGATATCCCATGCCACATAGATGAATATATAATAAAAGAATAAAGAATTATCTATATTACCAGTATAATTAAAGAGGAAAAAAGATTTAGAAATTATCCACGCCCACTAAGGGCGAGTGAGTCTGTTCAACGGAAAGGTCTATTTAACCTTAGGGGTATGTCTCTCCGCTGCCGCATGCCCTGAAATACGAACACCATCACATCACAAGCACTATTTTTTAGGGTCAAAGTGCGCCACTGGCCCTCAAACTTGGAGTGCTCGGCGAGTTAGTCCCTCAACTCCAAGTTAGTGCAGATGAGCGCTCAAACTTGTAAAAATAGAGCAACTTAGTCCACAATCTAATGGCAAATGGATGACGTTAATATTTTTAAAGTAAAAATACTTAAATCGATCCCTAAGCTTTATCACTCTCTAATTTTTAAATTTAAAACCTTAAAATTTTGCACCTTAATACCAAACCTTGTGTGAATAATAATAATAATAATCATCATCATCATCATCATTAGAGTATGTAAGGTGATGTTTCAGTTTTACATTTTGTTTTTTTTTGTTTTTTACTTCTCATAAATAAAATGAATAACACACAATCAAGAAAATCATGCTTTCTATAATTTGCCATAAAAATGTAGATAAACAAGCTCTACCTGAGGTATGAACTAAAATTCAAGATTTGAATAACTACTTGAACAAGACTCCCAGCTTATTGACACAAAGATAATGAAGCTATCTCCTTCTAACTAGTTACCACTAATGGCCCTATATGATGGATCTTTAGAAAGCAACTGTAGAAAATAATAAAGAACAAGCTTCATTCGAAAAGAAAAAAGAAAATAAAGAATAGACTCCTAATGGCTTTGAAGTGTTTTATATAACTGCAATTGGAAGATCAACAACAGTATTAATAAAAAAATGTGGGGATGAAACATGATTAAAATATATTGGTAAAGGTTTTTGAAAATAATTGAGGAAAGAAAGTAGATGGAAAGTAGGGCACTCAATTGGTCACATTAGAAAAATTAAATCTAAAGGACAATGAAATGAAAAGAAATTAATTGAAATGAAATTAAAGGAGAAAAGTGACTGATTTTGGAAGGTATAAAGGAACAAAAGAGGTTGTACTCTAGCTCAAGAATAGTTGTATAATTTGTAGATGATTGGCTACGTTAAACACCTTTCATGGAAAGTTAAAACTTATTTTAGGAGGTTATAGAAAAGCATGAAATTTTTACTATCGAAACATTCTTTTCCTATTGCAAAACCTGAAAAATGCATGGCCATTAAAAAAAGTGAAAATTTAGTTTGTTATTAAGTGTTCTACATTTTTACTTATGAAAAGTGAAAATGAAAAAAATAAAATAAAAAAACATAAATTTTTTTGGTGCACGAAAAAGACATAAATTGAGGCCATTAAAATAATTAACCTTTAAAATTATTATTATTATTATACAATTTAAACAAGGTTTTCGAGTAAGATGAAAATTTTTTAGCTTTTAAGTTAAAAAATAACGGAGAAATAAAGCTTGGGATAGTTTATGTATTTAAACTTTGAAAACATTAATGTCATCCATTTTCTCATTACCATTTGGACTCAGTCACTATATTTTTGTAAGTTGGAGGGTTCATGTGCACTGAGTTGCAGTTGAGGGAATAACTCGTCCGAGTGCTCCAAGTTTGAGGGCCAGTGGTGCACTTTGGCTATTTTTTTATTACGATTCACGAGCTTAAAATTTTCAACCGTTTCACCCTCGCACACATGATGGGACCCACTATTCTACCTTCCATGTTTCTCCTTTGATTCTATCCTGCACTCTTGAAAGGACAATGTCTGCGTAACTTCTTACTTGATAACTATGTCATTAAATATGATAACAGTGGCAAATTTGCCATTAAATTATAGGGTGGAGTAATTTTATTACTAATTCTTTTTTATAGATAAATTTATTATTAGTTTTTTTTAATGTAAAAATTTACCATTAATTTTTCGGGTTTAGAGCAAATCTATCACCAACCATTAGAATTGCTTAACATGACAAATGTGAAAGAATGAGAAAAATATACGTTTCAATTTTAAGTTTTCTTTACTTAATATCCTATCAACTATATTTTTGAATCTATCATTTTTACCATCGTTTTCGCTTCAACAAGCCCCTATATCCTTTGCCACCATCCACACAGGTGTTACCTCCACTCATCCACACATCTCAGCAACGCTCCCGAAAACATTCCTTAGAACAAATCCTTATCAAACATGGTTCGATTGATATAAATGAAACTAAATCTAGAGCATTGCAGGTCTAGAACAAAGGATCAATGGCATTGGCGATGAAGGGGTGTTTTGCGACAATGAGGAATGTGAAAACAAAAATGCTTAACAATATGGGTGTGTCGTCAAAAATAGGGTTTTGACTCATTTAAGTATGGTGAAAGGTTTAGGTACATTAAGAAGAACTAGTTTAAGAGTTGTGCTTTAGAATTTGAGCAAACAGAATATTCCTTCAATTTAATAATCAGTGACAAAATTATTCATAATGAAAATATTAATGGTAAATCAACCTATAAAAAAAGTTCAGTAGCAAAATTACCCTACCCCCTATAGTTTAGTGACAAATTTATCTCTTTTACCCATTAAATATTGTGGTATACCACTTATAACTTATCATTGGTATTTATAAGTAGTATTCACAATTTACTAGATTACAATTGAAATGCGGCAGTATACCACTATTAAGTCCCAAAATGTCAGGTAGGGGGTCTAGGCCAAGTTATGAGCTCTTAGCTAAGGAAGAAGGCTATGATCTAATTGCTCTAAGCTTCTTATTGCTCTCAATCTCCAGTGTATGAGGCCATGCACTTACAACAGGCTCTGATGCCTATGTTAGAGAGAATGTCTGAAACTGAGAATAATAAATATAGAAATTGAATGTCTAAAATGAGAAGGGAGAAGGGCATTTATAGGTTTGCAAATGTATGACATTCCCTATAATCCTTGGAAAGGTGACACGTGTACACGTCTGGTCTCTTAAGTGGTTTGGCATACGCAAGGGTTTACCATGTGAAAGGTACTTTACAAGTGCTTTTATAGCTAAGCAGGTGCTCACCACTTAATGCTCAATTGTCACCTAGCTAAGCAAGCAAACACAGAGCTAGGGGAGCTGGGTTGTCTCACATCATAATATTTCTTAATTATATTTATACACACACACACACACACACATAACAACATAAATAGTGAAGAAAGTAAAAAAAATACTAATTTTAACCTTTTGTGTAAAAATTTATACCCAATATTAACTTTTTACCTCAATTTTTTACTTGCATTTGAAAATCCCATTAATTTTTGGATTTTTTTTATTGTCATGTAAGTCAAGTTGCTTGTGAAAGCCAAATTGAAATTGACTTAAAATGTTAGAAAAAGATAAGTGATCATATTAGCTCACATATAAAACCACATAATTAGCTTTATTTTTTAGGCATAAGAAATCGAGACAGAAAGATTGCATTAAATAACTGGAAAAAAAAAGAATTTGTGGCAACAAACAGTCACAAAGTATCAGGAAGCAATATTTGCTATGTTTTTGATTTTTTTACTTGTATGTTTATCGATTTTATCTAGTAGGTTTGATGGTGCTTTTTTTGTTTGCCAAAATAGTATATAATCCCTACTACTGCATTTGACTAAAAAAGAGTCTCGTAGCCACTACAACAATTTTGCAAGTTAGAACTTACAATTACAGTTTCTCCATTATCCACACCACCCAATTTCCGTGAGTTACTTTTTAAGATTTTATTTTTTTTATTTTTATAGTTAATTTCAGTGAATTTCATGTTAAAACTGTTGCATGACTATGAAGATTACAATCAGTAAGTTTCAATATTTTTAGTCATAAGGGCTCAAATTATAATTTTAGTATATTTTTCTATAATTTGAATAAAGTTATTTTTATATATAAATTTTAAATTAAAAATCTCTAAAATTCTGCCTCCCCAACATAAATCCTAGCTCTGCCCCCGCAAACGGGCACATATAACTGTCCAAATGCCCATCACTTAGTGCCTAACTATCACCTAAGCCAAGAGGGTGCTCATAGCCGACCAGTTACTCAACACTTAGTGCTTGACTGTTATCTAGCTGAGTAAGTGTAGATATCGAAATTTTATTGGGTCAAAAATAAATTAAACCCAAATAAAATGTCTAACTCTTTTCAAAATAAATTTAAAAATCCATCAAATTTGGAAAACTACAAGTTTAAAAAGCCCAATTTTTGGAGCCTAAAAGTACACAACCAAAAGCCTTGAATAAAGACTCATTATACTATCTTAGCCGAAGTTCATTTTTTCGCAAATTGGGCTTCAAAATCCAAAATGATCAAAGTTCATGCATACCCATAATTTAGCTCAAATATTCTAGAATATTCTAGAATATTCCATTAATTATCCTTTTAAATTAAATAATTAGAATAATTAAGCAAAGGTAATTATCATATTTATTTTCTCTTGGGATAAATATGTGGTAATTATCACATGTGGTTTTCTTAAACAAACCACCTCTTCTCTACATCTATAAATAGCTTCCTAGGCTAAAGAAGAACAACAACAAAATTGGAGAAGAGGCAGAACCAAGGAAAAGAAAATCTTTTCTACAAGAAGCTCTATCCAACTCTTCAAGTCGATTAAGCACAAATGCCCAACGTGATAAGAAATCAAATCCAATGAAGATCAAATCTTAGTTTTAATGCCTGAATTGAATAACACAATAAGGAACATGAAAAACGTAGGGGCGGTACTACACCAAGTTAAAGTTCAGATCCGGCAGAAGGGCAGGAACGTGAAGGACTCGTTTCTATTTTGTATCAAGTCAAACTCCAAGGAAAGCGACAAGAAAGCGGTATACATTGCCAGAAGCCCTCAGGTCTAAAAAAGATGACAAAAAGTCTCAATTTGAAAGAAGCAGCAGAAACATCGATTCGCATTCATGCAAGACAAACTCCGGAATTCATATTCGTGAAGAAGTTGTTCGCGTCTCCACCAAAAGCTCAAAACATTAATCAAAGGATTGTGCACGTAAAAAGTACACTAAATAGTAGACCCCCCGAATTCTTTGTTCAAATTTCAATTTATAATTTTTGCTGCAATTAATTTTAAAGTATAATTTTTACACACGAAATTTGTGCTTACAATACGTACTCATAACCAAGTAGGTGACCATCATTTAAAAGAATTTAGGAGCGTAGGTAAGGTACTGTTTGCTTTGGCATATGGGTCTACCTAGTTTTGTTCTCTAAAATGTGCCTTACATGGTAGAGAGGGACTTAGGCTATATTAAACACTCAAGCTTTTCTTCTTAACCATATGTAGGATAGTCTCTATATCTTCATATGGTAGGGGGACTTAGGTTATATTAAACACTCAAGCCTTTCTTCTCAACCATCATTTCTGGCTAGTAGGTAGTTTTTGAAAGATCTCTTTGGCTAAGGCATGTGTTTGACATCAGTTAGTAGAGCTGGTGCTCATCATTTTCCTTCACCATGAGGTGTTTGGTAAGCCGAGTTAGTTTCATAGAAAGAAGTTATGCCCCTACATAGGGTGGTCCCATAGGAAGAGGAAACTGGTAGGCCAAGCCGAGTTAGTCTCCTACGACAAAATGGTCCAGTGGGATGAGTTGGCCCTAAAGGACAAGGTGAACCATATAGTCGGGTTGATCCTTAGCACGAGGTGACTCAAAGGCTAAGTTTGTCCTATAGAACGAGATGACTTATAGGCCTAGTTAGTCCTCTATGATGAGGAGATCCATACAACATGTTTGAATTCATGTAAGTAGTAATGAGTTTAGCATAAAAGAAGAAGGCATAAAGAATAACCCCTCCAGTAGGTTGTCCATTGGCCTTGTCATCGCAATTCCTATAGATGGTGCCAATGTTAAGTCCTAGATTGCAAGGTGGGAGTCTAGAACAAGCTCTGAGCTAAGGAAGGAAGATGCGATCTAATTTCTCCAAGCTTTTCTTCTATCCCAACCTCCTACAGGAAGCCATCACCTGCAAAAGAATTTTATGCCTAAGTCAAAAAGAGAGTTTGTGAAATTGAAAGTTCAATATAGGAAAATAGATGGGAGAAAAGTATTTATAATTTAAGGAATGTACGACATTCCTTTGAATCCGTGGAAGGGTGACATGTATCGAGGCAGGTCTTTCCAAAGATTTAGCATGCGTTACAGTTCGCCATATGCAAGGTACTCAAGGACCAAAGGTACTCCACAAATGCCTTTCTAACCGAGCAGGTGCTCATACCTAAGTAGATGCTAATCACTTACTGCTTAGTTGTCACTTAAATCAAGCAAATGATCACAGTTGAACAAGTGTCCATCATTTAAAAGACTTTACAATTTCACACATGGTATTGTCATCTTTAGCATGAATGTCCGTATAGTTTTGTCCTTTAAAAAACATCATTGTGAGAGATGGACTTGGGCTATATTAAGCAATGTTGTTAAAATCGTGATCCTGATTGTAAGATTGTACGATCCTATGATCCTAATATAGAAAATCTTGTCAAAATATTGTAGAATCGAAGCCATAATAGAATCGTGGTAGGATCGTGACTAGGATCTTAGGATCGTAGAATCAAAAGATCCTATTGATCCTACCCAGGTATTGATTTTTGTTGAGGGTAAATTACATTGATGATCCATAACATTTAATTTTCATTATGTTTTCATTTCTAATCTATTAAATGTTCTATTTAGATCTTAAACTTATTAAAAACGTCCTATTTTGGTTCTAAATCCATTAAAAACATTTCATTTTGGTCCCCTATTGGATAAAATTTATTAACTCAAGGTAACTGTCTAATTATAACTTTTTAAAGAATAATTTAAATTATTTGATAACTTTTTTATTGTAAATTTAATATATATAATAATATTTTTTTACAGTTAATGGACATTCAAATTATCAGTTTTTCCTTTCTATAAGTTTAACTTATTTTATTCAATAAGAAAAAACCACTAATTTTAAATTATTTACTTACTGTAAAAAAATCATTATACATTTTAAATTTATTAGAAGTCAATTACTAAATATGTAAATTATGGACATTATAACCTTTTTAATTTGTCAGTAATGTGTTTGTTCATGAATTTTTTTCAAACTTATGTTGATTATTTTATTGATTATGTTGATGTATACTCTATTAAAGTTTAAATTTTACTTATATTGTATCAATAATTATGTTGTACCGTTGTTATGACACTTAAATTTTACTTGAGTTTCTAATATAATTGGTCTTTTTCATAAATTATATTATTTAGACAAGAAATTTTAAGCTTTTGATAAGATCTTATGTTCTACGATTCGATTTTACGATCCTAATCGTGCACGACAAAAAACAATCTCAGGTATAGCCCAGCTATCATCAACTATATCATACCACAGCATACTATAGTATTTTGCACACCAATCTCCTTTTATATGTTTTTTTTTTTCAATCCTTTTATATGTTTTTTTTTTCAATTTACTACATATTGCATTATAGGCCCGTGGTATTTTGAATATCATGAGCTAGAATTTCTCTTTTCATTTCATATTGATATACCATATGCATACATATATAAAATGAAAACAATATAATTAATACACATATTGATATTTTATTTATGATATAAGGCTATTAGTAAGTGAATATTGTGAAATTTTTAAGATAATTTACATGGTTATAATTTTTTAATGTTTTTTTTTAAATACTTTTCATAAAATCTTGCAACTCTGCATGTTTTTAGGGGGGAAAAAATAGAAGGATACAAATCATTTTTGTGACAGTCCAATTTGCACCTCCAATTAGAGATGTTCAGTGGGCCGGTCCTGACACGGCCCGGCTCGGGACCGGCTCGCTTGGAGCACGGCCCAAGCACGTCCAAGACCGGCACGGCCCAGGACCGCGTCAAGCCCGGCTGCATGTGGGCCGTATATGGGCCTGGAGGAGGGGGGGGAGGGAGGTGGGCTCGGCACGGCCCAGGGACGGGTTGGGCTCGGCTCGGCACGGCTCGGCACGGCGGCACGGGACCGGCACGGCGGACGGCACGGGACCGGCACGGGACCGGCCCGGGACCGGTGCGGCGCAACGGCAGGGACAAGTCCAACGGCCAGAATTTTCAAAAAAAAAGGGCAAATGACAACTTAGGTCCTTTTAACGGTTGGCAGCATTTTCTGGACCCCAGAATTTACATTTTTGCCCCCTCCAACAATTATTTTCTAAGGGTATTTTAGGCCAAAAAAAATAAGGCCTTCCCCTATAAATAGGGAGGCCATTTGCACCATTTCTTCACACCAATCTTAGCAATCTCTCCTTCTCTACTCATATATTCTCTCATTTCTTTCAAGCAGTCAATATTATTTTCTCCATTCTCACTCAATTCTCAATTACTTTCGAAACTTGTGTTTTGCTCAATTTTGCCTCACACAAATGGCATCAAGAGGAAAGGGAAAAGCCTCAAGCTCTTCATCCCGCACCGGTTTGAGGTCATTTTTTCGTGGCCTTTCTCGACCGGCGACCCGTGGGACTCATATCCAACAAACTGACGATGACGAGCAATTCGATATGAGTCAATACGACTTGGGCCTCGATGATCAACTTTCTGATGACAACATTGAGGAGGTGGAGGCAACGGCAGCAGGGAATGTTGGTGGAGGAGATGGTTCTGAACAAACCCCGACAAGCCATCAAGCCGAACTTCCGGCAGAAGGTAAGACGGCGAGGCGCACCGCATGGGTTTGGGAGCATTTTGACCAAGTTTTTGAGAATGATAGTCATGGAAACAATGCGAGGTTCGCACAGTGCAAACACTGCAAGCAAAAGCTCTCGCATAAGAAGAACGCTGGCACAGGAACACTGAGACGTCACATGGAATCAAAGCATCCGACTTTATGTCCAGATGCAGCTACGAGTACCGGCGGTCAGACACAGCTTGCAAGCACTGCCGGTGGATCAGGTATTTTTAAATTTAATCAAAAAGATTGTAGAGAAGGCATGATAGAATGGATGATGTTAACTGAAAAACCATTTACACAATCGGAAGATAGACACATGGAAAAATGGATTACAACACACTTAAACCCTGCTTTTAAAAAAACATCTAGAACCACTGCTAGAAGGGAGGCATTTAAAAGTTATGAAGCTGGTAAATCAAACTTACAAGCATGCTTCTCTGCTTTAGATCACTCTATCTCATTTACTAGTGACATGTGGACTTCACCACTAGGACAAGATTATTATTGTATAACTGCACATTGGATTGATGATAGTTGGGTTATTCAAAAACGTATCATTGCATTTAAGTGGATGGAGGTCGATCATACTGGTTGGAACATATTCAATGTAATTTCAGAATGTTTTAAAGAATATTTTTGTCATGACAAGGTTTTTAGCATAACATTTGATAATGCATCAAACAACGATGTCGCGGCTGAGACATTGAAGGAATCACTACAACCTGTCCGTGATGCCGCATTTTTTCATATTAGGTGTATATGTCATATTTTAAACTTAGCTGTCCAAAAAGGTCTTCAAGTTTTGAGTAATGAAATTACTCCAATTAGGTGGGCACTCCACTATTTAAAGTCAAGGCCGAAAGTTTCTAAAGAATTTAAGCAATATTGTCTGGAAAATGGCCTCGAATTTAGTTGGAAACGTTTTAAACTTGATTGCCCTACCCGATGGAACTCCACTTTTGAGATGTTGATAGATGTCATGCCATTTGCTGCATACATGACATGTTTTATAAATGTCAGAGAAAAGAACACGATTTTGAAACAAGAGATGTGGGATAAACTGTCAAAATTGGCTGCTGTGCTGCGATATTTTTATGATGCCACTGTTTTTTGCTCCGGTGTATACTATCCCACATCGCACAAAGTTTTAATGCATATGGTCAACATTGCATGGGTTTTGAACCAATACAAAGATGACGAGTTCTTAAAAGACACAATTAAGGCCATGAAAGATAAATGGATTTCATATTTCAGTACTATACCCCCAATCTACTTAGTTGCAGCTACACTAGACCCGACCGTAAGAATCACAGGTACGCAACAGCTACTTGAGGGTTATTATAGTTTCTTAGAAATTACACATATTTCTGTTCATCCTATAATTGCCTCTATTGATGAGCACTTGCGAGAGTTATTTAAGATATATGTCAGTCGGCATAAGGATCAGGTTGCAAACACTACTTCATCTACCATCGCATCTTCATCGGCCTCATTGTCATTCAATCCGGCTGAACAACTCTTCAAACGGCCCCGTGCTGCCGCATCCGGTCTTACTGAAGTGGACGCATACCTTAACCTTGTTTGGGAGAATAGTGAGACCGAGATTCTAGACTGGTGGAAAGCAAGAAGTAACAAATTTCCAATACTCTCCATCATTGCCAAAGAAGTTCTAGCTGTTCCCGTCTCAACCGTTGCATCGGAATCCGCTTTCAGCGCTGGAAAGCGTGTCATTTCAGAGAGACGCGCAAGGCTATCACCAGATTTAGTTGAAGTTTGTATATGCAACCGTGATTGGGGTCTTGCAGCTTGCAGATTATAAGACCACAAGAGTTCTGACGAAGAAAACCCCGATGAGGTAGATGCTTAAATCCACCACTTGCTCATCATTTACTTACTTTGTATTTGATCTGATTTTGCTGTGTAGCACAGATCGTACTTTTTATTTTGCATTTAATTTTATGGAACGTTTGGCTATTGAGTAATGTAAAGCCCGTTCCATGGTATGTAAGTGCCGTTTGGCTTTAATATTAATAAAAGTTCACACCGGTGGTGGTGTTTTGCTCTTAAAACAAGTAATTATACAAAATATAAAGATAACCTTAGAATAAATATTTATCTAGTTTTTTTGTCATTATTTTATTTACTGTCTTGTAAAGTAAAATCTTGGTAATCATGGTTTGTTTATTTAACATAAAGAAATAACAAAAAATGGTTTAACTCAAAATCAAATATATCAAAGTTTCCAAACTTTTTGGTCAATTTCTTACCTTTAACGTTTGATTAATTTAAAAGTCTAGTAGAATTGAAGATGAAGTGGAATTTAAGATAAACTAGATTATAAAATATCACTTATAAAAAAACTCTCAGACTCTTGTTTTTATTAAGTTATTTAAAAGTGAAGACTAAAAAGTGGAGACTAAAAATTAAAAATAAAAACTAAAACTTAAAATTAAAATTAAAATTACAATTTTAAAAATTAAAATTTTTCGGGCCAGCTCGGGTTCGGCCCGGGACCGGCACGGGACCGGGTCAGGACCGGCACGGGACCGGCACGTGTAAACACGGGCTGTGCCCAGGCCCAAATTAGTTAGGCCCAGGACCGGCCGGTCCGGTCCGGTCCCGGTCCGGGCAGCCCGTTTGAACATCTGTACCTCCAATCATGTGGGTTCACTTGGATCTCATAATATTGGACAACTCAAAGCTGGCCATTACTATCACAATCCGTTGACTAACTCTTTTTCATAACTTCACACCTTTACGACTTGTAAAAACTAAAATGCTGGAATTTGTCACTTATTTATTAGATTTATATAAATGCTTGCAAAATGGAGAAGTGTAACTAAAAACTCAATCCTATTATTCTCTCGTCTGTACCACTTCACAATAGCTCAACAAAAGCGGATCGAGAGAGGAAACAAAACAAAACAAAACAAAAGCATCAACAAATAGGCAAAAGGGGAGACGGGAAGAACAATGAAATTCTAGCCTGACGTGTACATGCATGCAAATTAAAGGAACTCTTTAGGCATCATCTTCACTTATCTTGGTCTTATTAATCACGAGTCCAGTCGATCTCAAAGCATTTCAGCAGCTCAACACTTAACCTCAAACTTTCAGCAAGTAAGCCAGCCATAGGATCACTACTTCATAGCAAACTACTCACGGAGACATGTTATGTTTTACCTTTCCTCGTATATAGATATGTTCACTAACCAACCAAAATTATCACGTTAAGTGCAGAATATGACTAAGGCTGCTGATGAGAGCCACTGAATTAGCGTGAGGAAGGCGGTGACTTATTTTGCAGGAAGGCTGAGAAGAGCGCGAGGGAGCTACTGGGTTTGAAACAAGGCACTGCATGGCCAGCTCCTCTGAACGTTGCAAATGTAAGTCCCTTGTATTCTTGAAACCAACCGCTGACCTGAAACCAGAAAATAATATTAGCCAGGTTAGCAATGCTAGAGCTATCAATTATTTTTGTATATACAGATCTGCAAGATGATTGTTGAGTGAGAACTAATTAACCGCATCAATCTCATCGGCCAGATGATATGAATTAGGTTTCTTTTCCCGAAAATTAAGTGCCTCATTAGAACATCATGCAGCAGCTGTTGATTTATGAACTCTTTTGTTTTCTGGGATTTCTTTGTTGTTTTTTCCATCGTTCACAAGAGGTTTTCTTTCTCCGTCGTCCACAGTATATCTTGTTACAGGTCATACTAAATCCATACAAGATACTTTAAAAAGGATGACGCCACCTAGCAGTCCCAATTTTTATTTTCTTTGTTCGGTCATCTTTTTTTTATCAACATCCAAAATCATTCAGAAGTCAGTATTCTATCTGCCTCAAAAGCACTTATACAACACAGAGAAACAATTAATTTCATAAAATTTTTGCTTTTCATGTTAAAGAAACAAGACTTGTACAATTACTTATTGACAACTCATTGGCAAATGACAACAACACTACAAGTGAAATGGAGAGGGAGGTAATATAACAGGGATTCATGGACAAATATCACTTTCTTCCAATCCTTAACACAATAAAAAACCACAGGACATGGTTGTTTTTATTTTCTCATGGAATATGAATTTGATTTGACTGTCCTAAACAGAAGAAATAGAGGTTATATTTTTAAAAAGTGGTGTGAAAGTTCAAATAGTGTGCTTTTTCAAGTTGCTACAAAAGAGAGTTACAGAGAAAGAAAGTAAGATAGAAGGCGTTGGAAGGGAGGAGCAAACAACTCAATATTCTAGGAAGGTTGGCAGGGTGGACAAAATCACAGATATTTGTAATGGAAACAAAGCCAAATATCAAAGTGGAAGTCCAAAGAAAAGTTGTGTGTGGGAAACGAAGAGCAAGGATAGAGCAAGAGAGTTCAAATATAGCAAATTCGCCTCTCATGTGGTGGGCTTTATGTATGAGAATTACAAGAACAAGATTGTGCCAGACAATATAGAGAATGTTGTGTCTTTTCTTAGTGAGAAATGCCACTAGTATTTTGGGTTCTTACACCCAATTCATTTTAACTTAAATCAATTTAATTCAAAATAATTTTTTTGAAATATATTTTTTATTTAGAATCAATTTTATTTAAAATCCAATATTTTGAGGTGCAGTAATCCATTCAAAATAAAATTTTTATAATGTTATTAAATTTTTATGAAATTTTCCTTTTTAATGACTAAAAAATATAAATTTATAAAAATTTAATAGCATCATAAAAATTTTACTTTCAATGGGTTATTACACCTATATGATATTGACTTTTAAATAAAATCGGTTTCAAGTGAAAAAGATACTATAAAAATAAAAATAACCCATTTTTATTAAGTTGACTTAAATTAAAACAAATTGAGTATTAGTTTATTCACTGGCTGGAAAAGATCCAAGGATCCTTACTCCCTAAATCCTTCTCTCACCCTGCTAGATTAGATATCTTCACGGTGATTCTATGTCTATAATTGTCAAAACTGAAACAATCAAAACGCTAGTACCTCCTTTTTGTTTGTTTGTTTGTTTTTTTCCATTTTCAAATAATGAAATAAAGAAATAAGTAACCAGAAATCACTATAATAATTGCAGAAAGATAGTGAAGAAATCCAAAGAGTTAAAGAAAGGAAAATAGAGAGAAACATGTCAGAAATAATGTTAAGAAACACGATAGGTGATAACAAGAAGTAAGAACGGCATGGCTTCCAGAGTATTGTGACAAGTGAAAAATCTGGGCTGAAATGAAACAATAATAGTTAAAGCAAGGAAATATTTTATTTTTCATTTAATTCATCCTCAAACGGTCAAACCTGCTTTTCATGGTACCATGGTCTCCACGCGGTGGTGATGGGCAGTCCCAGGGTGCTTAAGCTATATCGTGTCGACAGAACGGGAACCCTTCCATCCGTATCTCCACTGCACAAACCCAATTAAGAAAAAAAAATAATAGTAATAAATAGATAAATAAATAAAATGAAATAAAAGAGACTATTACTTTACCATGACTTATATAAATGTATTACCTGTACACCCATATTCTAAGTCCTGCTGCAATGAGCTTTTTGTAAATAGGCAGAACCGATGGCAATGAATCTGACCACTCATAGAATATCTCATTGCTGCACATAAAAACACCAGAAAATTTCAGCTGGCATGATCAGAAAGTTACTCCGTGACCCTCATCTTCTCAACTATCTCAACTGCTTCATGTTTGCAACAACAGAACCAGCATCAGCAAAGAAATGAGAAAGAACAGTAGCAAGACACAAAGCTTACTTGCAGATGCTCCAGTTCTTGAGTTGGATACCATCACTGACATGGAGGGCCTTTTGGACATCGGGTCTATTGTAGAAAGCTTTGGCATAGTAGTCCAGGCATGGATCATAACCACCTAGGATTCTTGGCATCTGCTAAGAGAATTAATATCAATGCTGATGATTCTGGAGGATATAAAATCCAAAGAATGGTATATATATGTGGTTACCATATTTGATGTTCGCTTCAGCATGAGTTGCAGTACTGACTTGTCATCTGAACCAGCAGTATCACCAATGCAAAGGGATGTGTATAGGCTATAGATGTCTATTTCCTTGTATTGTTTGAGCACTTCATCAACAGCTTGAGTACAGTCAACGTTGTTCCATGTATTATTGCTGTTGAAGTCGCAGCTCCTAGTGATTACCTTGTGGGTTTCATCTGATATTATCGCATGGCTCCAAGCATAATCAACCATACCTCTCCAATCCTCAGAATCAGATGTTTCAGGATTACCCAACTGTCAATATGATCGGATATCATGTTATGTGAGTTGATTTTGGACACAACTTCTAAACCTTTGAACAACTATCTCACAAGTTTTCCATCAGAAAAAAAAAAAAAAAAAAAAAAAAAGCTATCACCCAAGTTAATCACTAGAAAAAATAAGGTGACAAGCGAAGATAAGGTAGGGAAAACAACACCTAGTGACATACCAAAATACCCTTGAGATCGATATAAAGAGATGGATCCTTATTCTTCTCATAAATCAGCTCTGCCAGCTCAGGTACATATTTGCCTAAATAAAGTAAACCAATAAGAATTTTCTGTGTAGTTTAATAAACAAGAGAGATGGTTCAGAAGGAATTTGAAGGAAATACCTGCATAGCTCTCCCCAGCAATGTAAAATGTCTGTTTTCTATAGGAGGGGAACTTAAGGAACCACTTGTGCATGAAAGTGTAAGCATCGTTTGCTGTTGGAAGAAGATCGAAACAAAATGTGCAGCTTAGTGCAATTTTTTTCTTTCCTGATCTGATAATAGTTCAATTTCCTCCCAGCATAAGTCATAGATCGTGGGTTAACTGTGATTTTTAGTTTTTCAAAATTATGTAACATGTTGAGATAAATCATAATATGATAGTTCAGCCATAACCTCACCTGTGAGGTTATCTCCTATGATTTTATAATCTGTCGATGTGTTTGAGTATGAAAAGCCAACTCCAATAGGTGACTCAAGGAATAACATGTTAGCTTCTGCATCATCATGGACACAAAACAAAAATTAAATTAAAAAAATCATTTATCAAATTTGGATAACAAAGGTGTAACAACCATAAAATAAGTACAAAAAGTTTCATAGTAAATGCTATGATTCTAGGCCGATATCTTGCACTAATAACACTAAGAAAATGGTTACCCAATAATGGCATGACAATAGTAAAATGAGGGTGGGGAAAGGTGGCAACAACAAAAAAAAATGATCAAGTTCAAGAAAACAGGTTAGAGGGGTTCATATGCAGGTCTGTGAAAAAACTACTTATTCTAAGCTTTATACCTTTATTCCACGAAAAGTTATTAAATTTAATTCCAAGTCCATCATTGTCCACTAGGAAAGGACCAATCTCTTGTGTTGCTCCATATCCCACAGAAGAGCACCCAGGACCTAAATCACAAATGAACTCGCTACCTCAATATGGAACACAGAAAAACAAAAGGTATATATGCAATAAATTAATCATAAAAGTGGGCAAGAGATGAATTCCAGCAGGTACAAAAGGCATTGATCAAAATAATCCATGGAAAAGCAGGCTAGGACAGAAGCCAGTCATCAAGATAATCTGTATAGAATATGATACTGGCTATATATTATGCTACAAGAATAGAGTATTAAAAGGGCCTGGTGTTTGCATTTCTTCAAGGGAACATTGAGGAAGAATCTTTTCTCTCTCTCTCTCTCTCTATACACAATTATAAAATTACCACAGTACAAAGGGTTCTGATGATGTAGATTAACTTTTGGTCAAAAGCTTTTTAGCATATAATCTAAAAAGAACTAAAGGCAAGTGAAAGGGGCACAAACTTTCACCCACGCACTATAGGGGAAAGTGCACCAACATAAAATGAAATAATTAATAGTGTTAGCACTAAATAAATTTACAGGGCTCCAGTAAAACCTGTTCTGGCCTGCATATTCCAAGACAGTCTACGTAAGGGCAGACAGCACATGCAAACAGAACAAGTAAATTGCATATCTACACATGCTCACCTCCATTAAGCCACAGCACCAACGGCTTTTCATCAGGGCGAGACACAGTTTCATAGAACCAATAAAAGAGAGCTCTTCCATTCTTTTCATTCACGGTAACATAACCAGCATAATGATGGAAGTCTACGCTTGGCTGACCAGGCAAGTCAGTGACAAGATCCTCATTGACTTGCAAGTTCCATCCCTTTGCACTTGCCCACTGCCACTGTCTTACTCCTACAACAGGTACAGGCTGCAGTTCAATAAAAGAAACAGCAGCTGAGACTAGGAAAATGGTAACTAGAAATGTAGAACACATTTTTTTATGCAGAGTAGCGAGTTATAAAGAGCATTAATGAGATGGTGAAAAACAAGAAACACCAGCATTGCTATTTATACTGCAATAATGATGTGATTGATTTAATATCTTAAAAAAAAAAAAAAAAAGCAACCCTTAGGTTCTCCCACGTGGCACCATCGTCTCTATCGGATTGGCAACTTTATGGCATCTGACTTGGATTTTAGGCAGGCTCTAGAGACTTGCTACATAAGCAAGGATTGGTGGAGTCTCCAAGTTCCATGTAGATTGTGTTAAACTGCAATGCATAAAGTACGCTGCCAAAATTTCTTATCATCATCATGTTGTATCTTAATTTCAACTACTACATCTTTGGCAGGGTTGTGTTCATGATTTCAATTAAATGTCAAGCCAGATTAACATTATAAATCCGTGTATGATATCAAAGGGATAGGGTAACACCAGATGTCTAAGGCATCTGGTGTTACAACCCTACATGTATCCTTTGGTATGGATAAAAAGCAACAATAAAATGCATCTAGAAGCATAACTTATGAGACTTACTCCTGCACCTTTCACTGTCTCACAACTGCAACACACAGACTAACTCAGAAATAAATTAATTAACAATGTTGTTACTTACATTAGATACATATTCAAACAAAAATGCCTAAGTCTGAATTAATTAGGGGCGGCTACATAAGTCCTTTGTTTTAGTTCCATTGGTTGGAGGCAAATTCCTCCAGATGCTCCAGAAGAGCCAAGGGCTTTTTCAATAATTGTACCCAGGTGAGATTATCTAGGTATTACCTTACATGTTCCCTCTCCTCCTATATCTAGCCTATCACTCTTATGCACCGGCATATCCATTGGCATATGTAGGATATGACCAAGGCACCTTAGCTGACTATCACTCTTACATGTTCCCCAATTTTGTTCTCAAAGAATTTTCCTTTCCTATCCTCTTAAGTACTTGTTGAATAATTTCACAATTCAAGATGAAATACGTAAGAGCAGAAACATATGAACCAAAAAAGGAGAATAAGAGGAAGAAGAAGATGGTGATGATTACAACACACAGTCTGCAAAAGCTTCTACACTCATAAATAAACAAAAACAAAACCTCTCTCTCTCTCTCTCTCTCTCTCTCTCTCTCTCACCATGCTCCCTCGCTTTTTAGTGTCAATTATGTACCAACATCCAGTCACTCATGTACTCGTTTCTTGTTAGAATTCATTCAATACATCTACAAAATCAGAGTTTGATAGCCACTGAAATGAAAAGGTGATCTATTCCTTTATACCCATTATAACTAGCCTTAGAAGAATTACATATATAAATGACATGAACAAAAAAGTGCCCAAAAATGAATCATGTAGAATTTGTTCTATAAAATAGTTGGCTTTACATGGAATGAGATAGTCAAGCTCATCCTTGATTCTGCCTTGTTTCCCAGAGTTACCTTATATCTCAATGGACAGAAATGCCTACGAAGGGGAAAAAAGACCGTATACAAAGTGGTGAAGGCTAATTCATCATAGACTCCACTTTGCAACATCAACAGAACTTTTGTCATAATCCCGCACTAAAGAGAAGAAAAGTTATTTGTCATAACCAGATGAAGAAAGAACACAACTCACCTGGTAAAATCTAGCAAGCATATTACACAGATACCCTATCAAAATATAATGTTGTTTCTAATAAAGAATTCAGAGAAGAAAAAAAGTTGTTGGGAACCAGATGAAGGAAGAGCACAACTCTCCTGGTAAAAATCTAGCAAGCATATTACAGATATACTATCAGAAATATTTTGCTGCTTTTAATAGAGAATTCATTGTCATCCTGAAACTACTCCTGGTACAAAGCATTCAGAAAAGAAAAAACTTGTAGGGAACCAGATGAAGGAAGAGCACAAGTCTCCTGGTAAAAATCGAGCAAGTATATCACTGATATCCTATCAGAAATATATTGTTGTTTTTAATAGAGAATTCATTGCCATCTCTATTAGCTTTGGCTTAAGTGACAAAATACGTAAAATAATTGATATTGTTCTTTTAGAGCTAGCTCACGTAGGAAATTGAATATAACCAGAAAGAATTGGGACACGAGATTCATGAAGCCAACCCTAACTAAATGAGGATAAATTAAGCTTAATGATTGATTGACTAGTTAATTGAATAAATCAAGTAACTGCCTACTTACAATCAATGCCATACAGGCAGTAGTACATTTTCTTGGTACACATGTCAAAGGCTGATTGCTTCCTAGACTAATCCACAATGAACAAAGATATTGAATACATTGGATTTCTTTCAAGAAAAATCAGTATCATTGTCCCTGATTTGCCATGATTGTTGGTGTGCAGGAAGACAATCATCCCACACCTACTGTTACAGAATATCCACAAATTTAACACTTAAATTTATGATTAGATCAAGATAAATCAAATCATAGCTTTGGCTAAATCTTCATACATATTGACCAGGCTGTTGAAAATCAACCATCGTATCACCACATGGCCAGTGTGGAAAGACAGTTGGGTATATATTCCATATTGGTGGCTCATCCAAAATAAGGAAAAATAAAGCCTACTGTTTTCAAGAATCTATCATCACAACGTAGAAAGATGGAGTTTTGTGGCGAACCTTGTGGTTTGTGACTTAAATCTGATAAACATTAGTAGGTTAAAGCATGAAAAAGATCTTCCAGTTGGTTGTTGAATAATGACTTGGATGCCATCTTTATTCAGTTGAATTACATAGAAATCATCTCATAATTATTCGAGTGCAATCATAGTCATATCCTTTGTTCTTTTATCCAACACCATCTGATATCATCTTAATGAGATTTACTGCATGGTATTTTTCCACACATGCTGGGAATCCAAAACAATGCATACAAGCAGACATCTCTTCAGCTAATCCTGATGCCTTGGGTATAAGAGATTATGATTTCACATTTAAATTTAGCCCTCACATGAAGGATTTAAAATAGGCATTAATTGCTTAATATTGATCTCTCTCATGGTCGTTTTATTTAAATATATAAGAAACCCCAAAAAGAAAACAACACCTTTTATTTCCAACTCCTCTATGGAACACCCAACTTCACTCTGGCCTATGGGTATCCACCTAATCCTTCAGTAAATCTTATCTTTTACCTTTCCATTTTGTGCTGACCCTCTCCCACTAAGCAGAAAAGTGGCTGACATCAAGGAAAGTGCAACTCCATCCTAACCTCATGAAATACAGCACATTCTTTAACTAGTTTATGCTCAGACTATATGCGCTATGACATTGGCCAGAACAAGCATTATAAACATGTGACTTGAACGGTTGATCCACAATCAATCTGAAGTTCTGAACCAAGTGGAGACACATAAGCACCCTTAAAAGCTGTCAATTTGATCTCTTACAAAGCTTTACATGTACATAACTCAGTTCAACCTCCATAAAAAGACAAAACATTGGATAAAGATAAGCTTCAGCCTTTCAGAATTCCATTTTGCAGTTTAACAGGTGAGTAATGTAAAGTCAATGGCTAACGCAACTCTCAGATAAAGCGCATTATGGGAAAGAAGGGAATAGGACAAACGTTTATTTGTGTAGAGTTGATTTGAAGTCACTACAGACGATGGAGCAAATGCCATGCAGAACAGCAGAGAACACTAACCACACATATTTTCAGCCACCCACATCAATCTTAGTTTTAGGACGGTGACGGTGTACCAAAAAGGAAAAAGAAAAACATAATTGACATCTACATTTCACACTCTGATTATGGCTGCCAGTTGAAGTATGATTAACAATACAAATTACAAAGATCTTAAGGTGCTGTCCTTAGTACTTGCTTTTCCATTATTATGCATCAGAAGATCAGCTAGGAACTTCTGTGCACTTCAGATCCAAATCATACCGCAGAAGCCATTTGGCTGAAAAGGGCAACTTCACTAGTTTGACTCTTCGAAGGCATCCATTCTCAGTTTTACTAGCTTTCTCTTTTTTATTTTTTCTGTTTTTTTTTTTCGTTTTTGGATCAGGAGGAGGAAGGAAGGAAGGATTTCCCTTTTCTTCAGCTTTTCTTTCAAAGCCCGAAAGACTGAGAAGACTGAGGGCATAAGTGATTATAAAAGGAAAAAGATAGAGGACATAAATTAACTTTATCCAAATTATATATTCAATTAGTATACCAAAGAATTTGTTGCCTCCACAAACATTATGTTTAAATAATTTATGTGAAGTGCTCAAACCATTCAAAGTGTCATTTTATGGACCCGGAACATTGGTCACTGCACCTACAGGAGATTGCTTTTGAGGGTAATGTGTATCAGTTGCCCCACGAGAGTGGTGTCTGGCTATTATGAAGCAAGACAGGTTCATTTGCATATGGAACAAACTATGCAAAAAGTAGTCATTGACAAACATCTAATCTGATAACTTTGAAGCCTGGCCTTTAATCATTCTTGGCACCAATAGCTGAAGCTTAAGATAGATTATATTATCTCACTGCTACCAAAGTTGGAATGAAAAGCACACACATCCATTATCCATCCTCTTTTATTAGTCAAAAAATATCATCTTCATGCTGACCAATAAATTGTCGAGGCAATCACCAATACGGTCCAAAATAACAAAAATGAAGATCACAAAAGTAACTTAGTACAATAATTTTCGGTGAAAATATGCCATCACTGTATATGACATGAAATGAAATGAATGTAGATTACTATAGCTGTTGACTCATTAAAAATTTTGGCAATGGGGAAAAAAAACTGTTATTTGTCCTAGAAACAATAATTGATGTTCTTGCCTTCTCTCCTCGAGATTACATCTGGCTCTTCTTCATGAATATCTTTGTTCTTTGAGTAGAAACAGCCACATAATTTGACCTGATGATATTGGAGCCTTTGCAAGTTAAGAGTAGGTAAACTACCAGGCCAACAAAACAAGTTATTGGCAAAAATGTTAATATGAAACTCTTGCAATTTTGTTCTAGAGAATATTTTTCACTTTAAAACTCTACTTTCCTTTGGACCAGCATCTCTTATTTGACCACCTAACAGATGTCTGATAAACCCAAAAAATAACAAAAGAGGCAAAAAGACACGTATATACAGAATCAATCAATCAGTTTCCTGCTAAAGACTTAGCTTAGGGGTGCAACAAAATCGTAATACCAGGAACAGAAAAGGGAAAACTGCAGCCTATGGTCACATACAAGCTCAACAACTTTCATCATCTTGAAAACATAAGTACAGGCTATAGAATTACAGGCCAAACACAGGAGATTATCAGACCTTTAGCCCAGTGAAGAGGAGAAGAAAAATTGGAACAAAGTTCCAACTAAAACAAGAGCCACTCTACTCCTACTGTTGCGCCTCCTGGTGGACCTGGTCACAATCACCATTCAATGGAGTACAAAATTAGCGTCCATTTGCTCTGGTGCAAATGCTAGTAGTTTAGAGCCTAACTGCTGGAATCTTTTTCTTAACTTTGTCTGGAAATGATGAGACCCGCAAATCTTTCTTTTATGATGGCGCCGGCCTATGATAACAACCTTAATCTCTTTCTCTCTCTAATTTGATCAAAAGCATGAGAAAGTAGCAAATCCAAAAGCAACTAACTCTTTTAAAAACTACAGATAGTACTGAATTCAGCTTATCCAAATTGTTACACCGAGAAGGAGAAATGTAACGCAACGGAGGGATATGATTACATTCTGTCACCCAGTAGGCCCAATGGTTAAAAAAATATGTACATACACAAAATTGTATATGCCAGAAGAGAGCACACACTACCACTTTTCAACAATTGAACAGAAATTGCAGAAACATTTCTAACGTTGTATAACTTCAAACCTGAACTGTGCCTGGAACTGAACAGTGTGCCACGTGAGGAGCCCTAGTCCCTGACCATCCCACTCCACAGGATCATGGATGGCCAAATCCCTCCATCCATGTAGCATCGATGGAGTTTTCACGGATGATTCTTCCGTTGACGTCGACTGCCACCGTCAGGCGTCGCTGTCTACTCCCCGGGCCTAAAAAAGTTCCATGGAGCATCACATTGGCGCCCATATGCGAGGTCACGAAAACAACAAGGACCCAATTGGCCAATTTCTCAAATTCTAACACCTCTAGCTACGCAGAAGTCAGATGGCTAGTTCATTGAACGCTGTTCGGAGAAACTGATGAAAGTGTCGGCCTGTATTGCTTGTGGATCGAATGATCCATAGTTGGTTCCGGTCAAATTCCGAGCAGAAACAGAGGTTCGAAATCAAGAATTCGCAGAAAAAAGAAGATCTAATTGTTACGCTGATTCCTTGTTTGTTATTTATTTGAGTTCTTATTATGTTGATTCAGAATTTTCAATCTTCTTCGTCGTCAGCCGAACTGGGTTTAATCGAACGAGAATTCGAAAAAAAGAAAATATTGAAGAACGAAAAGGTCCCACCGAGATTTGAACTCGGGTTACTGGATTCAGAGTCCAATGTCCTGACCACTAGACCATGGGACCCTTGCTGTTTGTCTGTCCTCACATAAATATATTTTAATAAATGTTCTGTTCAAATTACTACTGCTCTCCAAATTACTACTGCTCATCAAACAGCCACCACCAAAATGACGTTGTCTTGTTTTAGTTTTTTTCTCGATGTCGTCAAATCCCTACCTAAATATGTCTTTTTCGGCCTTTTTGGTATTCGGATTCCTCCATTCAACTCCAATATTTTTTTTTTTTTTTTTTACTTTTTTTTTAACATTTTTTTTGTCTTTTTATTACTATTATTACTATGTATAAAAGGGCGTAGCTAAATTACCATTCATGGAACAGTGTAAGAAATAGTGTCGTTTTATGGAGACTAGTGCATTGAGTTTTCCTACTTTTGTTTTGCCCAAATCAGGCATTAAGTTATAAAAAAAAATTAAAATTTGAAAGTATTTATGAATCTTAATTTCCAATTTAGGGTATATATTTTTAAAATTTGATGGCATTTGTAACTTTTAATTTTCAAGTAATGGTATCAAATTTTCTTAATTAGTAATTAAGATTCATAAATTTCCTATATGAAAAAAACTTATTATAAGATTTTTATAATAAACTTTTTACATTTTAAGACAATTATCTTCACACTTGCTCATTCTCATTACTCTATTATCGCCATGGCTTTCAATGATCTATAAAGTGACTAACGAAAATGTCAACAAAGATACGCTCTAAACTAACGTATATGTAAGAAAACCCGTAAAATATACTATTTGCACAACATAAAACTATTATGATATAGATATTATTATGATCTAATTATCATATGTTGTAAATTACTATAAATATGTAGATTATTATAATGATATAAATACTTTTGGAAAATTTTCTCTAAGCAGCATATACTATAATAATATTACTACCGCGTAATCAAAACCCACTATGTAGCACATGTTAAGTTACATAAAGCGATAGCAAAAGCAAGAGCAGGAGCGGGAGTGAGAGCATAAAGTCATTAAATCTATAAAAATGTTGAGAGCAGGAGCAGCTTGAGAGCACCACGTGTATGTCTATAAATAGCATTGCGGTTTTAATACATTAAGCCCAACATAATCCTTCGGTTCATTTTACATCAATTAAAATATATTATTCCACATTATATTTTTATAAAGTAATTATTTATAAAATTATTTCATGCATATGATATTTGGAATCAAATAAAAGCTTAATCAATCAGTTTCACAAAATCTCTAATGGAATTATTTATTAATTGTGAATTTCCTCTTCATTCATTGTTATTTTCTCTTAATGAAATTGGGCAAGCTCATAGAAACTGACTTGAGAAAGTAGTTATATTGGATGCTTATTACCGCGGGGGGGGGGGGGGGGGGGGGGGATGCGGGGGGCAGTTAAAAAAAACCAAGAAAACCTGGAACGATCAGCCAAAAGCAAGTAATAAAAAACAAAACAAAAAGTGGAATGGGAAGACAAAAATTACTTTCTTTTCGCTGTTGGATGTACTGACAACTAGTATGCTTATTTTCAAAAGAACCAGGCATCCACTCTCAGTTACTTCGCAAATTCGTAGGCAACGGACACGCTTTTCCTTGAGTAAGAGAGCATTTACGAACTACAGCATCAAAAGTGTGTTCTCCATGAACACAAAGCGCGAATTCAGCATGGTTTCGCTCTGAAAGCGGAATTTGCGCTCTGGAGAAGAGAGCGGCGATAAGGGGAGCGCTCTTACGTAACTTGGAGCGCAGGCTCTTTAACTAGGATTAGTTATATGTTGTACTTTTTTTAAATTTGAACTAACAAAAAAACCAAGGAATCGAAGACTAATCGAGTGATAATGACTTTAGATCAGATCATTACGTATGACAAGTTAATGGAGTGGAAGTTCCTCACTTGCCTTCGATGAAAGATGCTAGCTTAACGAAGAGCACCATATCAAATTTAAAAGTTACTTGGACTATAATTGTTGGATGATGTCCCGTTTTGGCTGGCAAAACACTAACACAAATGGACACCTATAGGCAGGGTTAGGGTTCGAGAAGTGGCACCAAACTCTACTAGTTCTTTTATTGTGCACATATATCTCATTAGACATAGTAACCCATCCCTTAATCTTCTATATATAAGCATAAATTATCAAAAAAATTGACAAAAATACTCTTAGTTAAAATATTTTTCTTTATAAAAAAACTCTAGCTTGCTACTGCTGTCTTCTCCAGTGCCGGCGTTGGTACTGCCACCGATGCCGCCACCGAACTGTCATACATCATGATCTCACCATATACTTTATATGTCATGTTCGAAAAAATGAAAAGTGTCTGAATAGATACCGAAAAGTATCTAGAGAAATATTTAGAAGTGTCTGACCAATACATAGATAACTTACTCTCTTAAAAAATAACTAATTGAAACAATAAAAAAGTGTCTGAATGAATGTATAAAAGTGTATAAAGAAATATTTATAAGTGTCTAAAGAAATATTTAGAAGTGTCTGACTAATACACAGACAATTTACTCTTTTACAAAATAACTAATTGAAATAAAACAAAATGTCTTAATAAAATTTTAAAAGTGTCTTAATAAAATTATAAAAGTGTCTTAATAAAGTGTAAAAGTGTAAATGAATGTGTAAACCCAAAAATTGTAAAAATAAAAGAAAATGCGTGGTTTGCACCGTCGATTTACGCATAGACCCGAGTGATTTGATCGGAGATCAAAGATGCGCGACCCAGCGATGGAGTCCGGACGCTACCGAGATCGGTGACGTGCCGGAGATCGAAGATGGTGATGGAGATCGGTGATGCGATAGAGATCGGAGATTGGTGGCGTGACGGAGTTCGGTGAAGCGACAAAGAACACAAATGGCGATGGAGCAATAGAGATAGGTGACGCGACGAAGATCGGTAAGGCAATCGAGTGACGGAGATTGGTGACGTTTTAGATCGGAGGTGCGGGACGGAGATCGAAGTTCGGAGTGGCAATCGGTGAGCGGTGGCAATGGCGATGAGAGAAGGGCAACAAAGATCGTATGAAACCGAGCAGCAATTGGAAATTAGTGGTGGCGGAGATGAGAGGAGGGCAACGGAAATCGAAGTTCGGAGCGGCAATTGGCAATGAGAGAAGGGCAATGGAGATCATGGGAACCCGAGCGATGATTGCTGATCACCGACGGCGAACATGAAAGGAGAGCGACAAAGATTGAAATCAACAACAACGATCGGCAATGAGAGCGGCAGCGGCGGGGGTGGCGACTATGAGATGAGGGTAGAGAGAGAAACAGAGCGGCGGCTTGAAAGAGAGAGAGAGAGAGATATATAAACGGTTTGAGAAAAAAAATTAAGGTAATGGGTAAAAATGTAAAATCAATACTATATCTAATTAGACATATGTCCATGATATCTATTGTAGAACTCTACACAAAAAAGGTATCCAGAATATGGGCTAATTACAGTTGAGGTCCTCCAGAGCTTGTGCAGCAAACCTCTTCACCTCATAAGTTTAGGACTGTTCACTCTCATCTCTACTCTTATAATAGATTGTATTAAATTCTATATACACAAAAAAAATTGTGCGATGATAAACAGTACTTGGACCATAATTGGATGATACCATATAACCAATTCTTTGTCCATCACAAGAGCAACCTAGCAACCTCTACTTCAAATCTGACAAGTAAATACTATTGCATAGAGAGAAAGCAACAACAATCAGTTGTCCGTGTTCTATGTCAACAAAAGCAAACATTCCAGTTTGCATGCAAATGAGATAGCAACAATAAACACCAAACATCCTAAGTGCGTCAGCCTAGTTGTTAAGGCGGTGGGGACATTTGACAACGGTCAGGGATTCAAACCCACCTCCACCACTTTCCTTTAAAATGTCACATATGCCGGTTCAGTAATTTTCCGGATTCCAAAAAAAGGGGCATCCTATTCCCTTTTAGAATTAGGAAAAGTTACAATTATCCCCTGAGATTTATCCTAACCTGTAGTTTTTCCCCTTTATTTGTTAAAACCTACACTTTGCCTCTGGTTCTTTTATATTATTTGATAACAACTTCTGAAACTGTAATTTAAACTATACGATAGTTATCTTCCAATAATGTTAATCTCTTCAATATTTTTTTTATAGTTAATAGATATTTTAAATTATCAGTTTTTCTTTTCTGTAAATGCATTTTTTTTCCTGTAAATGCATATTAGTAGTTTTTAAATGTCGATTAGCTATGAAAAAAAATATCAAAAATCTTAAAATTACTGGAGCATTATTATCAGACAGTTTAATTTAGGGTTTTAGAAGTTGTTGTTGGACACTATAAAAGAAGTAAGGGGCAAACTGTAAGTTTTTTAAAATAGAGGAGGCAATGTGTAAGTTAGATCAAACCACAGTGGCTTTTTGTAATTTATTGCTTAGAATTAACCATATCGTTTTTCACAAAAATTTCATTAGAAAAATAGTTTGAACAGTTTTGAACGTGGCATGACTGATCTTTTAAGCTGTACAAAGGAGCAAACTTCTTTGGCTAAAGCACTACAGCCTTAGAGAATTATGCTAATTGCCTTATCTTACATTGAACCACTACAACATGTTCGTCCTTGTCTTGTCAGCGGTGGCTATGTATCTTTTTGGCTTAATGGAGCTTGTGTTAGTCAGGCAAAAATGCTGCCAACAAAACCATCAATGTTTAAACACCTAAAGAAATTAAAATATGGAACTGTAAAAGGGTTGTTCATCACCTTATGGTAACATTGCAAATCAGGGAGGGCCAGTTCTGCCTGATTTAATGGTATATTCTGGGTCAAGTTGGGTCATGCAACCCAGTTTTGGAAAAGATAAAATTGCCTGTGAAGAAGATAAATTTTGGTTTAAAGACTTTTTCACCTCTTAAACTTTTTCAACTTTGACCTTTTATTAGGGATGACAATTGAGTGGGTCGGATCAGATCATTCATGTTCGAGTCTAATTGAGTTAGTATGAATTCGAGTCCAAGTCGGATCATTTGGGTTTGGGTTTGGGTTGAGTTGGTTTCATATTCAGGTTGGATTGTACCGAATTTATTTGGGTTTGGGTTCATTACAAATATGGTCAATTTCAATCTTGAGTAACTTCATATCAGCTTTCGGGTCAACCTTTGCATTCGCTCGAATTACTGCTGTATAGGTCAAAGTGATTGAATCAAATTTTTTTTTTTAAATTTTTGTTGAAATTTAAATCAAAGTATTCAATTTTTTATGTGATTTAATTTAAATTAATTTTTCTTTTTTTGGCATATTTAATCAAAATATTCATAAAAATTTTCTTTATTATAGTTTAGTATATATTTAGGTAATTTAACATTGTTAATAATACCTGATTATTTTTCTAAACTCATACCCTTTAACTGTCATTGTACAGGTTATTTAGCTTCTCACCCAACTATCACCCAAACATACACTACAACAATTTTGCTATGCTTATGTTCCTATGAATTGTCTTTGAAATTACTATGAAATGCAAATCAAGTTCACTATTAGTGATTAAACTATAAAATTTGAAAAATTTTGGGTGAAAGCGCAAAGATTTAAATGTTCAAGGACCCATGTTGTAATTATAAAGGGTAACTAAAATGAAATTTTTTAAAATTTAGATATTTTATTGAGCTATACTTAAAAGTTTAGAGATGAATGTTGTAATTTTAATAATTGCCTATCAAAATCATTAGACTTAGTAAATATAAAAGTTAGTTGTTTTGAAAAAATCCAAATGTGGAACTTACTAAATATAAAAGTCTCTTCTACAAACATAGGACTTACAAAATATAAAAGTCTTAAAAAAAAGAAGTTACTAAATATGAAAATCTCCTCTCAAAATATGAGAATTACTAAATATGAATGTTTGAAAAAAAAAAGCTACTAAATATGTAAGTCTCTTTCCCAAATATGAGACTTATTAAATATGAAAGTATAAAAAAATGGAAGTTACTAATTACGAAAGTCACTTTTCTTAAATATGGGAAATATTGAATATAAAATTTTCAAAAAATGAAAGTTACAAAATATGGAAGTACTCATATTTAGGACTTACTAAATATGAAAAATAATGAAAGAGAAAAGTTAAGGTTTAGGATAAAGGTTAAAATTGGGTCTTACCAGGTTAGTCATTGGGTCATCTCGGATTCAAGTCAAATCAGTCTCAAATTTTGATCATTTTGGGTTTCAGGTCAATTCAAACTCGGATCATTTCGTGTTGGGGTAATTTGAGTTTATGTTTTCTCTAGCTTCTCTTTAATCGAGTTCGGATTTAAGTCGGGTTAAGTATAGTCGGGTTTAAGTCATTGACTTTTTTTTGTTAAATCAGGACAAGTTGGGTTTGGGTTCGGATGGGTTGAACTAGGTCATCAGATCCAGTCCGATTTTGTCATCTTTGCCTTTTACATCATGAATTTTAACTCGGGCCACTTGCCCATCAAACTATTGAAATTGGTATTTTTTACTCCCTCAGCCATTTAAAAGGATATTTAGGTTATATGAGAACTGAAACGAAGATAAAACAGAAAATGCAATGCTAACTCAATGTATATGCTTAAAGCGGCTGATTCGCATGCTAAACCCTCTCATTCTTAGCTATTAAAGTCTAGATTTAGGTTGTTTCTACTATTTTAGAAAGAAAAAACGTCCTATATCTTGGTAGAAATTTTCATGTTGGCAAAGACGGTTAAAGTCTCGATTTTTTCATGTAAACAAAAAGTTACTAAACTTGGCTAAAAAATAGCAGCAAACCGGACATACGTAAGTTTATTGGCCAACTTAATCTTTACACAACCAAATCTAACTTATTTGGAGTTAAAAAATAACAATAATAATAATAATAAAGATAACAAAACATAACACATATAGCATCTTGGTTCTCTATCTTGCTTCTCTATTTTTTTTCATGGTGAGTTTTCCAACAACTTCACTTGCCTAATTTTGTTTCTCAAAATAAATGAGCGTATAATATTTCTTGTATTTTGTCTTGAAAATATTAATTCATCCATCTCAAAAAGAATGAACCATATTCCTTTTTAGATTGTGTCAGAAATGTTATATTTTTCTGTATAGAAAAATTTTGACATTCAATTGCCTTTATTATTCTCATTTAAACTCTCACTTTATTTTTTGTTCTCTTTTTAATTCTCATTTAAACTCTTATTATACAACAGAAAGAATAATCTTTTATAAAAATTAATTTCAAAGGTAAAAATGAAGAAAATAATATAAATTACATACATATTCATATAAGTATCCAGAGAAATAGTTCATCTTTTATGGGGCAGAAGGAATATCTAACTATTTCTCTGTTTATTTTTTTTATACTCAAAAGCATAACCAGCACAAAGTACGAGCACCGATCCTAGAAAAGCTCGGGAAGTAAAATGTCTGCCACACAAAACTGGAAGGGATTGAGCCGCAACTAGACCACTCCCTAAGTTGGCAAGTGTTTTGTGACTTGTGAGTGCGACTGCACTCGAACCGTAGACATGGTTGGAGGGTGCTCACGCTCAGCTAGCGAAACTGGTGGCTTAAGACAATCTAATACTTTCTCATTTTACATTTTCTCCATTGGAATTTATTTTCCGTATCCTTAGATGATTGGATGACAAAAGATGATGATGAAGATATTGATGGTGCATATGATGATGTTGATATTTATTATTATTGATGGACTATTAGACTATCAGCATGTCAAAATGTTGTGAAAAATAAATTTTTTAAGATACAAAATTTTTTCAATCACCGAAGTAGAATCCCGAACCTTGCTCTCAGTAGCCCTAAGTATTATTTACTTCCTTTCCTTGTTAGTTCAAATTATCAACAAAAAAAAAACAGAGAGAGAGAACTGGGATGAGAAACGAATATTTTCCACAAACAAAATTTGAAGATGCGTAAAACCTATTCCACCTTCAAGCTGAAGTTCAGAATCTATACCATCTACCAGGCGCTACCAATAGAAAAAAACTAGTACTATCATTTACAAACTTGGCCAAGAAATGAATCACCACCACCTAACTATCTTATCTATTCAAGATGCTGTAACCTAACTACCCAAATTCAAACAATATACCCTGTTGAGCCATGTGAAAAGAAAAGGAACCTAAATGTTAGATTTCCTTTGTTTCTATTTTCTTCTGTAAAGGAATCATGTAGATTCCGCACCGACCAACTATTCACACTGCATCCTTGTCTCACTAAAAATCATTGCTGTCATGTTCAAAAGAATCTATACCTTGTATTTTGTTGGGCCAGTCTAATGATGCCAAACAAACATTCAGGCAGGAACAGGCCGACAGTTCCAAGCCAAGAAAGAGATTGAATCCTCCATATAGCGACCAATGCCAGCCGTACAAGAGCAATTCCATTAAAGGGAACATGTCATCCATTAAACAAGAACTGCAGGTCTTCCACAGTGAGTCGAGTATGCTGACCAACAGATTCATCCTCACCGAAAGCACGGGCCACCATCTCCCGTTTCTTTTGCTGAACCAGGAGAATACGAGAACATCAACAAGGCATGCTGAATGAGCTAAAAACTTGCGGAGGAATATCGATATATCAACTAGCAATCAGTAAAGGAGGGTATGCGGTATACCAAGCCACTAATTACATGCTACGCCTAAAACAGATAAATTCAAGAATGTTAATGAGGAGAACAATAGCTTCTTCACAGGTCCTATGCATGCAAGAGCTTGCACATTAACACTTTTCAGCTTACCCACAACATGGCACTCACATTGCTCGCACACAAATACTTAGAAGGCAAAGGTTTTATTGCTGCAAGTGAACCAAATATCCGGAGCCCTTGATTTCTTAGACAGAAAAGCATAACTTAATCAAATGGTTGTGTTTGCAAGCATGTCTTTCTACAGTCCAAGTCAGCTACAGGATAAAGCATTTTTCCTCCAACCCACAATTCTATCCTTCCTAACAAACAATACCTCATACTCATACGTTATTACTTTTCAATATGAAAGAAACAATGACTGACTGTAAAGAGCAAGGGAACTGTAATTTGAGAGTTTTACAAAGCAATAGTGCATACCTGAAGTGCCAGTATACGATCTTCAACTGTATCTTTCACAGTTAGACGTAAAACAGTAACAGGACGTGTCTGCCCTATCCGATGTGCTCTATCAACCGCTTGATCCTCGGTAGTTGGATTCCACCAAAGATCCAGCAGAATAACACGGGAAGCTGCAACCATATTAAGCCCAAGACTAGCTGCCTTCAAAGACATAATGATAACGGAAACCTACGACAAAACCAATTGATGTAAGAAATGGCTACAACATCATATTGTTTTCTACCCCTGAAAGAGGATGCAGGTTCAAAAAAATTCCATTCAATCACAAACCTCAGGGAGGGAGTTAAAGTCCTTTACAGCTCTGTCTCGAGCAGCAACTGACATTGTCCCATCAAGTCTTCTGTATTCAATTGAAGAACTTCTAAGGCCAACTTCAAATAAATCTAACATTCTTGTCCACTGGGAGAATACAATGGCTTTCTCTGGAATAACCTTCACAGACTCACTCGATCTATTGCATCTAGCGGAATCATTTTTGTCATGACTTCCGTCAAGCAAATTCTCAGTGCAACTGTTTTCTGTTGTAGAAGCTTCTGGCTTTCCTAGTGAAAGCAGAACCTCAATAGCAGCCCTAATCTTGGAAGAGTCATATGATATCTCATTGGAACAAGGCGTGCACATATTACCAACTCCTGGACCAGTACAATCAAGAGAAACATCTTCCACAGGCTGCTCAGATATGCTACTTTCTAGTGTGGCTTTTGAGAAGATGGTAGACAAGCTTAGTCGAACTTTGCAATTTGTGCTGGGGCATTGTCTGTCATCACTTATAAGATGTTCATGTATGCATTGGTTGCAGAACACATGACCACATACAGCAACAACAGCATCCTCTGGAGGATCCTAAAGAGCTGGGGAAGTCAGCAGGGTTTCAGCAGATATATAGCAATCCCAAAAGAAAAACAGAGACTATGCCAACAGAGCTTAATGAACATACTACAAAAGCTCAGAACATTTTTGTGCATAAAAATCCAAACCAAGAAGACAGTATATTCCAAGCAAGGTCAGACTATGTAATTATTACATTATAAAGCTTTAACTATCTGACGAGTATCAGAACATAGATATATAGTTACTACAAATAAGATTTAGATACAAAATTAGCAACATATATAAACCACTAGAATATATCTGTTTTTATTCCTCAGACAGAGACACACCCGTACTTTCCAAAATCTCATCCTCACCATCAAATTTACCACAACTAAGTAGGTTACATGGCTTGAAGCCAATAATGGCTTCATTTGAGAATAGCATCTAAAATTAGCGTTAAAGGTTGGAATAAATTATCAATGGCTGTCATAGCTTTTCCAAACCTCTAACGCTAAAAGCTACCATTGGATAGCTTTTCCAACTTCTAACGCTAAATGCTGACCTTGTTCCCAAATGAAGCCAATGTCAAATTAACTGTTCTAAGTCACATTGACACTAAAAATTCATGCAAAGGGCAGTTTTGTTGTATTGCGGATGCCTTTCTGACACAACCCTCTTGTGAGGAAAGAAAAATGAAATTCCAAAACTCGCATCATCATAGGTTTCCTCTACTTGCATGGAGAAGTATCATGAGATGGTGATGAGCGAAGAAAGATTGTATCTTCATGTTCCGTAGCAAGGTTGATACCATGGAATCAACATGTGCAATATTCACAAATAATTATACACTAACTTACAGTTCATTGATGAACATACAACATAGACTTGTTACGTGGATTATTCATGAAAACATAAATGTTAAGGCAAAGGCTTCTGTTAATCCAAAGAAAAAGCCTCACACAGTCCTAGACCTCACTGAGTTCTATTTAGTCCTAACATTTACCCTTGCTATAATGCCTAGGGCTCAGGAGTTCATAGAAAACCAAAGCTGACCAACTTTCAAGAATTTCTTTGGCATAATCATCAAACAAGGGCTATTATATCAGCCAAGGACAGAAAAAGACAAGAAAGGAAATACATACATTGCAAATTCCACAGAGTGCCAAAGAAGCTTTCAGACATCCCAAAAGACTAGTCTGCTCTTCTCGAGAAAGATTCTTTGCCATAAGGACTGAGGAATTCCTTGATGAGCTTGAATCAAAACCATTCACCAAAAGAGGGTGATCACAGGCTTGACGCAGACGCAAAAGCATTAATAAAATGTTAACATAGTTTTGTTTGACAGTCCCGGCAGCTTCATACTCCTAAACCACAATGCAATTAGATCATTCAACAATTGGAAAAAAAAAAGTGCTATAAAGTTACACAAGTAACAGCATCAGAGCATGACATTAGTTTTTTTTTTTTTAATCCAAGGCATAAATGCAAGCATCAGTAGTAAAATATTAACAAACCTTAAACTGTGCACTTGATTCACTCTCAAGTCTGGAATAGAAATCTCGCTCCCCATCTGAAAATTCCACCTTCTTCAATTCAACAAACTTTGGTGGTAGGGTAATAATTGGCTGTCCATCAAGAAGAGTTCCTATGTAAACAAAACAAAAATCAAATAGACCTCAGAAGTCGCAGTAATCATATTATAACTTTCTATAATAGTATTAATATATAAAATGTTAGTGCAAGAACCAAACAAAATCTCTACATGGCAGGTAACCCACCTTTGGTGCGACGTAGCATCACAAACTTTAATATAGTCTGTAGCCTCAAATACCCCTTCAGAGGGTTTTTGCTGATTACATATTTGATCTTGGAACAGAATTCTTTGTAGACAGCATAACGGTCACATCTAAGAAATCTAAAGTAACTATAAAGATCATCAATTGCATTCTGAATCGGAGTACCAGACAAGCACCACCTGCGCTTAGCACGAAGACCCCAACAGGCTCTAGCAACTTGAGTTCTGTGGTTCTTGATGCTTTGGGCTTCATCCAAAACAATCCTAAACCATCCGACTTTAGCAAGTGGCCGGGAAACTGACTCAAGTGATGAGTCATCTGGACCTTTTTTTTGTTTTGCTTTTTTTTTGTTAGAATTGAGAGGCCTTTTTCTCTTCATGCTTGATGAGGTAACTGCAGGTAAAATATTGTCAGCATCTGATATCCATTTCTCATCTGCATCTTCTTCAACAGAAGGTTGCTTTGGGACCTCCATGCTCACAATTGAATATGTTGTTAGGACAACGTCATACTTGGCCAGTTCAGATGGATCCTTCGTTCGATTGCTACCATGGTACACAAGGACAGTAAGATTAGCTTCACTTCGTACCTTATTGTGCAGCTCCTCAGCCCATTGCCTGAGTACGCTAGTGGGACAGACAATAAGAGTTCCCGCAGCTGGTCTCCCTTTTACTTGAACTAAAGAGCCAGGCCCTTTGGAAGATCCATTCGATTTCACATGAAGGTCATCTGGTTCTTGTTTCACTGCCACCGAATTTGCAGCCCCATCATCATCATCATCATCGTCCAGATTCAGGGTTTCCAACTCAACCTTTTTGACATTCGGTGGACATACTCTAACAGATGGAGGCCTCTCTTTAAGTATAAGCGCGATAGTCGATACAGTTTTTCCCAATCCCTGAAAGAGAAAAGCACATAAGAACATTTGCCTAATTGCCTACAGCCAATCTGCCATGATAATTCATGTTGAAGACAACATACTTGATCATCTGCAAGAATTCCCCCACAACAGTACCGACTATTTGTCTCCTGTTTTACCATCCAGGACAAGGCAATGCGCTGCCAGAAAACAAATCAATACTTATTCCAAAACAAACACATGACATAATCATAGAAAAATGTCCAGCGCAACAACAGACTTGAAGCAAATGCATATATAAGACCTGTAAAAGAAACAAAGAAAACTAACCTTTCACCTGTAATACAACACAAACAAGTTCATATATACCAAAGCACAAAAACAGTAACATTGGACAGTTAAGAATCCCTGAAATCAATATTTCAGTTGTAAGTTAACTACAAAGACAAAAATGACATCTTTTATAAAACTCAGCATTTTACTATTAGCAACACAGTTTTTGCAGCCAACTCACAGTCAAACATCTAAACATATTACCATATTCAGAAAATAAAAGAAAAACAAAATCAATTACTTCCTCCATCCCATAATGATGGTCAATTTTTGACTTTTGGATTCAAGCATAACTCAACTTTCATATCAATTGTTGTTCAAAAAGATTTGAAAATTGATATTTAGATTCTAGAAACCATGAGACATTGTCTAACATTTGCATAATTATATATTTCTGCGTCATTTACAAAGGGATTCACTTGGTCAAACTCTAATTCAAAAGGTCAAAAAGTGATAATCATTATGGGTTGGAGGGAGTACATAAAATGTCAGGTGAAAGCCTTGGAAAAATTAAACAAAACAAGAGAAGCTCAATAAAATTGACAACACTGTTGTGAGGTCACACTATAGGGGTATGCTAAAGTTTCAACTCATCCAAATTAACCTAGAAATCTATATTAAGATGAATAGCTAACTCATAATATGATCCATTCTGACATCATAGAAATTAAAACTTTTGAGGCCTTCAACATCCCCAATTCAAGGAGTAAACAGAATAGGAGAAATCCAGACCTGATGTCTCAGAAGAGGCACTGCTAAAGCACCGTCTGGTGGTGTAGCTTCTAATTTTGGCTGAGATAGATCCTGAAACATCATCAAATGAGGCCAAGTTACAGCCATAACAAAAACACAGTGTACTCACAAACACAATAGTGTAAAAGACTACTGTTGACTTGATTGTGATTATCAAAGATATAACTGAAACAAAGGGCTGTAGAAACATTCAAGATGAAAAAAAGAACGTATACAAGTTTCCTACTCAGTCGCAAATAGTTAGAAGTAGCCTATTGCACATTCCATTATCCCAGGATAGGACATTAAACAACAGTGATCACAAAAACTTGGATATCAGACCTGCAATGCAACCCGAAGAAGACGCTCATCATTAGCCCTGATTCTGGAACCTCCAGATCTGGGGAAATTATCTTGACAACCAAATGTCACAGGCTGCAAGTTAGTAATTCTCCTCACTAGCAACGGAGACTGGGTTGAGGGTGCCGGTTGACTGATGTCCTCAAGGATACATATATCTGGGTCATCGCCAATATATTGGCAATCTGAAAAGTTGCTCTGAATGGATTCAGTGCTAACTTTTGAATTGGTCAAGTTCCTATTTATTTCATCCCTAATAAAACCCAATTGGATCTCACCAGAAGTAACTTGGCAACTGCTGGGATAATGTTCTCCTGAGGAACTGAAGTCCATATGTTCACTCAAAACAGAAGTTAGACTATTAGCACTATTGTCTCCAATATCCTCACAGTGATGATAAGTCATGTTAGAGACAGACATGAGATCTTCTCCCTCAACATTTGCAGAAACCATAAAATCTGGACATATCATAGATGGTGAAATACCAAAGGGAAACTTATTCTGGTCTTCATTAAACGAAAGTGCAGCATCGGACTCACTAATGGACATCTGAAATTCCATTATTTCACCATTCATATTTCCACCATTGCTTGGTGAAAAAGGGAACTGAAAACTACCATGGAAATAACCACCTGAGGAATCATCAAAGTGAGTAGAATCAGCATTCAAGCTACATGGCAAAGAAGAATAAGGACCAGTGAGATCAATAACGTCAGAATCAGAAACATGACTGGCAGCAGATGTGTTGGAAGTCACATGGGGCAAAGAAACATTTGCATCTGAAGGGAAGAGCTCCATGAACCTAGGAATAATACTTTGAGGAGGATTTATGTATTCCGAGTGATAATCCTGAAGATCAGCAAAGCTATCAGTGTTTGAAAACATATACAGTGGGAGAGTGTTCTGCTGGGCATCTGCAATATGTAGAAAATGCAGGCTGGGAATCAGACCAGAATGAATCATGCAATAATCAAAGACAAACACCAAAACATGCAACCAAATTGCTATTCTGTAGCATTATCAGAATGCATCAATGTGCTTTATAAAATCATACATATTTGCACTGTTATTGAACTGATTACCATTTCCATTCCCTAAGGCATTGGAATGCAGATTATCGCCATGATTTATCACACAGCTATGGTGTCCTTCAGGAAAAGCAGAAGCTCTACTATGAGAATATATTTCAAATTGAGGAACTCCAACCCTGTGCATATGGGGAGCCTCTGGATCTGGTGAAAACCACTCCTTGGAACTTGCAGAGTAATTCTGAACTGCTTGTTCAAACTTAAGACCGTGATTAAATGTTTCACCCGCAAATCTGGTTTTATCATCAGGAGCATCTGTGCTTCTCAAAGTTGGCTTAACCTCTAATGAGGTGTATTTATCGAACTCTTCAAGTCCTGCACCACAAACCAATAAATATAAACAAAGAAAGGACTCGTACATGACAGTTGCAGCCTGGTTCATCATGAAACATATACAACCTATCAACTTCTCAATTAAGAAGTAAAAAGTTAGCTTAATCTGTTTACCACTCTGAGGCTGTATTATGCCAACAAGGTTTTTATCACTAACAAATTGCTTTTCCGGGTCAATCTGCAAAAAAACAAAAAACAGAATAAGAATGACTACTTGTTGGGGGAATGGTCTTCTTTCTATTCATGAGACTATATTTTAGCAACTCCTGAAACAGAGACCATGACCCTTTGTACATTAATTTCGTTTGATCAGAACCCATCGAACAAAGCCTCAATAGTCCAACTTTTACACTGTTCGCCAGTAATTACTCTTAAAAAGAAATCTCCACCAAAGAATTTTCTGCTTAAACGTTGGATAACTTGGATTAAAAGCAATTGCACGTTGCAGAAACTAAAACGTCAGAGTTCTCCAGCACCTTAAGCGGATCAGTTTTCTCCTCCAGAATGTCCAAGAAAGTGCCAAGATCCATGCTGAGGTCGTCGCAGCCGCCACCAAGCGCCTCGAACTCGTCGCCGATCTCAAAACCCTTGGGCGGCTCGCTCGCATCCTCGAATTCCATCGTCCTCGAAAACCCCTAGCCAAAAGCCCTCCCAAAATCAACTTCCACCAGAGAAACCGAAGCCTTGGACTTGAGCAATCGGAAACGCATCGTCAACAGGGCAATTCAAGTGGCAAGAAGAACCCCAAAAAAAGCTTTAAAATTGAATGCGCGTGGTCCGTTCGAGGAGAGGGAAAGCCGTGGGAAAATCGCGGAGAAACTGTCGGGTTTTTTTTCTCCCGATTTGAATTAGGATCGCGGAATTGCGAAATTTCTCGTCTTTTGGTGGTTTTATGGGTGTGTCGGAAGGCGGAATCGTAATGGAAAAGAAAGATAGAAATCTAGATGTGAATTGCTTCTGCTTTCGGTTAAAAGGTTGGAACCATGCGAGATCGGTTTGGTTTATTCTACGCCCAATCGTCCCCTCGATATTTCCACTTGGAAAAAAAGGTCAGAGAATGGTGGCTAAGGGCCTAAGTCATTAACCAAATTCCAAATTGTGCATCCTTATCAGATTTCTTTTTTCTTGTTTTTTTTTTATGTCTATCAACTGTTTATTCCTTTCTCATCGACTTTCGTTCAAGTCATTATGGTATATAGGATTTATTTAACATTATAATGAGTGTCGGGGTTTTCCAAAAAAATACTATTAAATAATAATTTTTAATTTTTAATTTTAGTTTTAGTGATTTATCTCTACCATTAATAAATTATTCATAACTCTAAAACTAATTATAAAAGCTATTCTTAACCAACTAGATAGAATTATAGCTTTTATATGGTATTAATTGACATTAATTTTGAGCAAAAGCAAAAAAGTGAAATAATAAGTTTTTCAATAAATTTTTTATTTGTGAAAAATAACAATCATACAAAACGCCGAAAAGTAATCAGTTCTACTCTTTGTGAACTCAAAAAATTTCTTTTTCTTTTCTTTCACATTTGATGGGAGTTATGCCATAACAGTTCTATTTTATTTTCTTCTTGTTAGCCACAAGGTGCTTTTAATGCTTCGGAGGTGTTTTCAACTCCCATCTACCTTTAACACTAAGTCAATTATGGTTAAAAGCCAATTTTTAATAAAAGAAAAAAGAAAAAAAGAATCCCTAAGTAATGGAGCAATTTGACCTTATGGAGCAGCAATTAGCTTGCGAAATGGTGTTTCTTCCGTGTCTCACGCCATAGAAGACCACCCCCTTCCCCATCATCGTTGACGATTGTTAAGGTAGCAAAAGCATCATTCAGGGGCGAGAAAATGTCCTGTTCAATGATTAATCTGATTCTGAAGGGCTAGTTTAGCATTGGACATTAATTAGAACCTGTGTTTGGGAACCAATTCTTGGGAGCTAAGGGATAAGCATAAGTCAGGTATAACATAAGTTTATTCAACCTAATAAGAGTGAGTTGAGTTGAGATTGGTAAAATTATTAACCATGGTTCTCAAGTTATTTCTGCATATAAAAAAAAACCATCAATTTCAGGATTGGTTCTGATTCCATATGAAACAATCCTGTCTATAAAACCGACCCGAGGTATATGTATTAATATATTATAAAATTTATGATCTTACATATATAATAATTTATCAAAAATTATATTATAGGATTATTTGGTCTTTTAGTTCCAAACTTAATCCTAAGTCTTAACTATTTTTAGTTTTTTAATTCTAAACCTAATCCTAAGTCTTAACAATCTCAATTCCATTTCACAAACAAATTTCTAATTTCACAACTTATCGTCAGACAGGAGTTATAGGTGCAATTTATTGAATTTTTGTGTTGTCATACGTATATGATATAAATTGGAAACTAAAACCATAGTCAAAAAACTCAGAACCATGGTTCTAGTTCTATTTTGTTCTTGATTCTCAAATTAGGTAGATAATTTTTGAAACTAAGCTTATCTTGGATTAGTTTGATTCCATTAGAAATATGAATGAGCCCAAACCATACCCATTACTACCATGCAGGGAGATTCATGTAAATTCAGGGGTTACATCATTAGTTTACATTCGAGAAAATTCAATTTGTTTTAATTTAAGTCAACTTAATCTAAAATGATTTATTTTTATTTTTATATATTTTTCACCTAAAACCAATTTCATTTGAAAGATAATATTATGTAAATACAATAATCCATTTGAAATTAATTTTTCATGATGTTATTAAATTTTATGAATTTTTCTTTTTAATACATGAAACTGTAAGAAAAATCATGAAAATTTAGTAAGATTATAAAAATTATATTTTCAATGAATTATTACACTTATATGATATTGAATTTTAAATAAATTTAGTTTCAGGTAAAAAATATATAAAAATAAAAATAAGTCACTATGGATTAAGTTGACTTAAGCTAAAATTAATTGGCTAGTCTAAAATGGCTTTTTTTTACTTTTACATGATTTTTTTTTAAACTAATTTCATTTGAATTTCAATATTATGTAGATAAAAATAATTTATTTAAAAGTAAATTTTCATGATGTTATTCAATTTTATGAATTTTTTATTTTTAGGCATTAGAAAAAGAAATTTTCTTTTTTTGGTAAATAGAAAGAAAAATTTATAAAAATTTAATAAGACTATAAAAATTTTATTTTCAATGGATCATTACACCTATACAATATTTAATTTTTAAATAAAATTAGTTTTTAAGAAAAAAATATATCAAAATAAAAATAAAAATTATTTTGAATTAAGGTAGTTTAAGTTAAAACTATTTGACACTAAAATATTGCATTAGGCCATCAAACTTTAATGCTTCTAATAATCTGCCTGTAAAACGTTTTTTTTTTTTTTTTTGGTGCCCATGAGTCATGACTCATCAAAAAAATTTTAACTCTCTAAACGGCCATAAAAAAGAAATTCTCACAAGGCTACCGTAGGACACGCTGGCAGTAGTTTGTTTGCAGACGAAAACGGCTGGCGGTCAAGAGAAGTTCCCTATTCCATTGCCGTCCTTTTCTTTTAATATTTACTACTCACTAGATTAGCAAATAGCAATTAATTATTTGTGTGGCTTATAGTTATATCCACCAGCGGTTTAATTGTAGTCAATTAAGATAAAGATCCCCCACTTTGCTCTAATTAAACAAAAAGTCTAAACTATAAGATAAGATCCCATTATTTTGTCAATTTTAAATACAAAGTATATTTTTCGAATCTTGATCGGCATGACTATTGCGACTCTTCTCTCACTTCTTATTTAAGTTATCATTTTCCTCGAAAATACAGGGAAAAAAAAGTAGTGAGATTGAAAAAAAAAATTAGCGTACATTGAATGAGGAATGCGTACTATCATAGTGTAGAGGTAATTACTGATGTTTGCTTTCTTAGGAGGTACTATTTATTTATTTATTTACTTTTGGTAGAATGGTAATTCATTTAAATTACTAATGACTCAAATGGTATCTCATAAATCAATGATATATGATATTAAAGAATAATAGGAACATATAAACTAACTAATAAAAGGCTATATGAAACTAAATGAAGGGAAGAGAATCGGATCGAATAGAAACCTTTCAAGTAAATCAGGATAATTTTGGAGAAATAACTCATAAGTAACTCGAAAAAATATCATAAAAGACCAGATAAATAAAAAAAATAACATACAATTATCCCTATCTATTATTTGTAAATGTTTCATCATCCAAGTCTTACCCGCTTTTCACACCCCACTCAATCTTTTCGTAGCTATCAATTTAAAAAATGGGCCACCCAGATCTATTTGTCGTAAAGCATCAAATGAATCAGATGATGTTCCTATTGATAGTGTTGAAGAAATTTTGTGGAGGAAAAAGAACGGTGGAAGTGATTAAGGAAAATTGGGTGGAGTAATGGTAAAAAATCAACTGGTCAAGCCTAGATTGGTATCCAAGTCTGGCCAGATACACAAAACGAATGAGCAAAAATGATGGGAGAAAAGGAAAGGGGTGGAACTAGGGTTCATTAATAAAAAAAATATAAGTTTATGATGCAATAGAGGTACTATTTATAGTGTAGAGGAAATGAAGAATGTTTATTTTTTCGAGATCTAAAAAGTTATTGAACGAACATGTAATGATATGATAGGGGAATTGGTGGTGGCTATGTAATTATTATACTATGCACTTATGTCTAATTAGACATATTAACCCACCCTTAACTCTCTATATATAACCCACTTACAACAAAAGAAATTAGCAAAATTGCCCCTAACCAAAACTCTCTCTCTCTTAAAAAATCTTACCTTAAAACTCGTTGCTGCTAATGTCATGCCTGTAACTTGTATAGGCCATGAGTTGTAATTAGAATGTACATAAATTGTACTTAAAATGTGCATATATGTGATACAAGTCATAGAAATGATTAAAATAAGCATATGAAGCCAAATGTTCAAAGGGGTACCCAAGGAAGCCTTAGGTGCACACAATGGGGGCTTTGATGAAAGTGTCATGCCTTGAAAGCCCAAGGTGGCTAAAATTAAGTGCCAAAGTGGAGTTTGAGATAAGGGTTTGAAATGAGGAAAGAGTTGGCCAAAAGACCTAGGGGCCCTAAGGTGCACCAAGGGAGAGGCACTAGGTGGCTCATGGACACAGACACTTATGTACTCCCCGTGTGAATAAGAAGGCTTTAAGGCAAAGTGCCTTGATGGAAAATTGTATAAGTTTGATACCTAACTTTAAAATGAAGCTTAGAAGCATAACATGGGCTAAGAAGAAGTAAAAAGCACATAAAAAAAGCAATATGCACCATTAGGTGCACTAAGAAGCTCTCGGATGGCCTTAAGGGGTCTATAGGTTCATATGAAAGTTTGGTGCCTTAGATTGCTGAATTAAAAGACAAAGTGGGTGCTGAAATTGTCCCACAAACTGAGTTTAACATGTTGACCAAATAATTTAAATTATACAAGTGGCTTTAGAGGGTTAAGGCCAAAATTTGGTCAAAGTCCTTGGCCACCAAGCATAACCAACCTTAGCTTTCCACCTCTTGGACTTGCATCCAACTTAAGGTAGCTTCTTAGGCATTAATTACAACTACCATCTCCAAAAAAATTGGGCAAAAAAAAAATCCTGCAAAGCATAGAAAGAAGCTTAAGGAGCAAAGGAAGCCAAAATCGAGTATGGCGGCTTAAAAGTAGGCTTACAAAGGTGCATTTGGTTCATTGAAGGGCTTCAGCTATCTAGCTGAAAAACCCAAGCAAGGTAAGGGTTCAAATATGCTCATTCACCTAAATTTTTAAGGGAATAAAGCCACCCTAGGTGATGGCTATGGCCAAGGTATCCTAAGAGCTAAGAAAATGGCTAAGTGTGCTAAAGCACTATGGTGAGCTAGCTAGTTTACTTATGGCAAGCATTAGGGTGTTGATCAAGCATGGTCGAACTTGTTCAATAACCTGGACCTCTATGTTAATCTGACTAATTTCAAATGATCACATGCTTAATTAAATGAAAAGAATGTTTGATATGCCTAAAAAATGGGAAATCGTGTGTATGGTGCGTGTGTTTTGCATGCTTTTTTGTTGGATGCGTGTGCTAACCCTAAGTTTTGTACATATGTATGTTTGTATTGTATTGCCCTATGTCTTTTTATGTCTTTTTTATCTTTGGTTGCAGGTATTCGAAGGAGGAAACCTATATTTGTGATTATGGCAATGTTTTAAACATTGTAGGCACTAGGTGCTGTATGAACCCTTACCGAGTACTAAAGTGCTCTAGCCCTGATTCTTCATTTTCAGGAAAGGAAGTTGAAGAATAGGTGCTTGTGAACATCTTTTGAAGTGTATGAATAAATAAGTATAGCTTGGTTACAATAAATTATTAAAAGATTGCAAAAGTTCATACTATGAACTAATGATCTATGAATTGTAGGCTACAATGGCTGTTGTTGGATTGGCTGCCTTTGGTTCTATCATAGTTTTTGTAAAGACTAAGAGGTTCATAAGAAAACTTCAACCTAAATGTCAAATAAGGATGGAGGTTTATATAAGTGTGGGCATTAAAACCGTGTAGCCCAACTTATGTAACATGCATGCCACCTAGTTAGCTCAACTTTTTGGTACATATATTTTGGCCATGTAATCCCTAAAATTCCTATTTTGAACTTGTAAATATATGTACATAGTGTTGGCATAGGGACCCAAAGAAACATAGTGGCATGCATCCATGTGAGCCCTAGGAAGCTTAAAGGTAAGCCTTGAGACACGGTACATGAGGAGCAAAAATTGGTGCATGCATAGTAGTTGTATTTTGTACTAAATAGGCACATGAACTTATTTGGGAATGCATGTTTGTATGAAATTTTGGCAAGCACACTAAAAAGGTCTAAGGTAAGCCTTTTTGGGCACACCAGTGCATACACACACACACACACCAGTGCACACACGCTTACTAGCGCACACTTGGTAGGCCTCCAAGGTGCCCTAGCGCCCAGTGCACACACGTCCTACCTACAATTTCAGTACCCGAGGGTAAGCCCACCAGGCGCAAGTGCACACACCCACCTGTGCACACTCTCATACACACCCAGTAAGCTCTAAGAGACGCCCTCAAGGACACATTCACAAAAGTTAACCCATTAAGTTTTAAACTTAACTTATCCTTGTAAATTAGATGCATTAGCAACCTTCACCTAAAGTTTTGCTTTGCAAATGCTTGAACTTGAAATACACATTAATTAATTAATAAGCATCTTGGTTGTTATGTTCCACTTCACCCAATAAAGTTTAAAATTTGGTTAAAACTTAGCTTAACCATCTAGGCTTAATGGGATGTGGGTGGTTTAGGGTGTGATAGTTAAGGTTGCTACCATCGTCACCACCACTAGATCTTCCATCATTACTCATATTTGAATAAATGTCAAAGACAACGATGCAAAATGTATAAAGAAATTGGGAAAAATGTGTGAACAAGTATGTATAAATGTCTAAAATAATATGTAAACTATTTGTTCTTTTTAATAACATGCAAACTATTTGTTCTTTGTCAAAATGATAAGTAAAAGCATCTGAAGTAATGAACAAATGTATCTAAAAATAACATGTAAAAATGTATAATGCAGTATTTGAAAGTGTTTGAATTAAGCTACAAATAATTTATTATTATCATAAAATGAGAAGTATACGAAGCAATAAGAAATCATTTGATTGGATATTGAAAAGTGTCTAAACATATATTTAAAAATATTTAAGCAAATATGTAAACAATTTGTTCTCTTTAAAAATAACTATCTGAAATAATAAAAAAATGTTTGAATAAATGTGTAAAAGTGTCTAAAGAAAAATTTAAAAATGTTTAAAGTAATATACAAATAATTTGTTTCCTTTATAAATAAATGTATGCACAAATAATAAAAAAAGAATTGTCTAAATGAGATGTCTAAAAGAACAAGGCAAAATGTTTTCACAAATGAACAAAAATGAAAAGGAATATGTAAACTCAAAAAGTTACAAAAATATGAGGGAAGGCTTAGTTGTAGAACTTAAAGCAGCAGAAGAAATGCCGTCTGTCATGGGATACTCCTCCGACCAGATCTCATTGTGTAGGCCGCTCTGTCACAAGCCTTGGCGGCTTCATCTGTCGTATTGAAAGCCTCAAGTGAGGCTGTGGCAGTCGAAGATCGCGAGGTCACAATGACGGAGCGGAGATTAGAGATTGAAAACCATCACCGTCGGATTCGGAGTCATTGGCAAAGATTTCATTTAGAAGGTCATCTTTCACCTGCGAGCACTTCTCCTTCCGCTTCCAGCAGTAGAACTTGCAGCCTATCTACTATCCATCCTCGAAGTCGTTCTTTATCCCAAATCTCTCCATCTCCTTATAGTCATTCATCTCAAAGAAAGGAGATCGGAGCGGCTTGAAGCGAGAGATTAAAGATTGGTGGACCAGCAGCTAGAGATCAAAGAGCGGTGGGCTGGCAACAATAGTCGGAATGAAAAGGGTAAAAGGGCTATAGCAATGAGAGAAAGAGAAAACTCTTTTGAGAAGGGTAATTTTGAGAGTAAAATTGTAAAATTAACTACTATGTCTAATTAGACATATGTCCATAATATCCATAATAGTGGTCATATTTAAACCTTGGACCTCCATCCACGTATCTCAACCATGTGGTTAGGATGAAATTGGAACTTATAATTGTGTTGGATAACAGTTTTGATTTATTATTATTTTTAGTGTGGGAACAAATTAAAGGTACTATTATTTTGTCAATTATTGTCACTAATTGTCGGGTGTTTATATTTAGCATCAATTATAGCAAAGTACTTATAGAATGCCCTGCTTTACAAATTAGCCATCATAAAAAAATATATTATGCATGTCCATTAAAGGAATTGTATGAGTAAAGTATCAACAAAGTACAAGGGAAGACCTCTTTTATTAAGCTTTCACAAATCCAGCGGCAGTGACGGTAGGTAATTGTTCTATAAAGTAATGAAAACGTGACCGTTGTTTCAAGCAAAGGGGCTTAAGTGTCCGGATTCATGAATAGGGTAATGTGTGCCAAGTTATAGTTTGAGGGGTAGACTATTTGAGTGAGGAAAATTCAAGTGTCAAAACTAGATAGAGGCCTATATAGGTGTGTCGCAATAACTAGACGTACGAGAAACGGAGAGGGTGGGAACAAATTTGAGTTGTTGGTAAAAATTGCGCGTTCGACAACATAACAAACATGCATGTGTTGGGTTAGGAGTCTTGTTTTGTTTTGTTTTGTTAGCAACAAACGCGGAATCCTTCCAAACATCCATCGGCACAACACTTCCTCTTGAAATTCACGAGCACACTTATAGAGTCTGAGTCTCACCCCGTAACAGCGGCAGATCCAGCATTTATTATAAAAATATGATCCAAAATAAATATTTTTCTAAGTTATAGTCCTTATAAGAAAGTTTGACTAGTTTTAAGATGAATCAAAATATACTTACTTTTAAATTTTATGGAGAAATACATATTCTACCATTTGAGGGGTCTGGCCCCTGGTAGCCCCTTTTAAAATCCTCCCCTGCTGCTATCGGGCAAGCTTTTTACCCTGTCGTGCATTGTAACTTATGATAATTATATTTATTGTTTTAGTGTATACAGAGTAACTCATGTCCGAAATATGAAAGCTACTCTCTTTGAGATGGTAGTGAGTGATACTAAAATTGGTAATTTTCCCAAGCAAGTATTTTTCATACATAAGAAATTTTTTAACGTGCTTGAGCCTCTTATAAATAGATAAATACTAACTCCCCGGATTTTGGTTTTACTTGATCTTTTTACATTTATTTTTAAATTCAATTTTAAAGCAATATTGGAAAGCTACCAAATTTATTAACATAAAAAATTACTATTACATTTTATGTCCTGTTTATAAAGATATTTATTGAGTTAAACTAAAGGACTTCAAACTTTTCTATGGTTTTCCCAGTTTGATAGGGGAATCCACAATCGAAGCCATGGTGAAACTTAGCCATACCTATAACAAGGGAAACAAATATATGTATAAATGGACATCTTTGTGTAAGGAATACCTGTCTAAATGATTGGATTTTGCATGATGATATATAAAGTAAGAAATTTTATATAAAAATTAGATCAATCAATTATTTTTGAACCGTCAATCAATGATAAATAGCTATAAGTGATGAAGATACACAATTTGAATAATGAAAGATCCAATATTTAAAATTTTTTTCTATTTCATATTTTAAAGAAAAAAGTTGATAAATTAATTCAAACTCAATATATCCAATAATCAGTCAGGGAGCAAAAGGAAACTTCCAGGATGTTCTCCCTATAGGATGAAGACCCATTCTATCTAATGTTTGAGTGACCCCATTTGCAAACTGTCAAACAAAAGAAAAAAAAATTGTAATGAAATAGACTTCCTAAGACTCTAGCTTCATCTAACAACACCCTAAAATAAAAAATCATCTAACAACATCCTAAAATAAAAAATAAAATGGGAGATCCCTTTTTGTAATTCAAAAATTAAACTCAAGGGAATTTGACTCCAACACCAATTAACCGCTTGGTGTTTCTAGTTGATTTGAAATGAAACTTATTGTATCTCTCCATTAAAAAATGAAGTCTGATACAAACCAACAAACCGCTTTACCACATAAAATGGTAAGCATTTTCAAGTATAGAGAATTCATTGATTATAGTTAATGTTTACAAAATAAAGTAAAATGTCACATACCTAATGATTCTCATACACCATAAAAAATTATATCTAAAATGACAGTTATAATGGAAATAGAACAAAATATAATTTGATCATTTGAGCAAATCCAAAATTCCTTTTAGATATCATATAACGGATCATTAGGTCGGGGTTGATGAAATTCCACGAAAGAGCCAAAAATCCGGGACCGCCCTCCCAAAAAGTCAAAGATATTCACCAAGTTAAATTCTAATCTGAAAATTCAAAAAATTAGTTTCAATGCGCGCCGCTTTCTGTACGGTACCAACTCTTAGTGGGCTCAAGGAGTGACATGGGCGGCTAAATCTTATTTTAGTCTCAGAATTTGGGCATTGCGGAGGCCCAGGTAAGCTAAGGCCCATAAAATAAGGTAACCCAAACCAACACTCTTCGACACGATTCCTTGAAAAGACCAAAAGCAAATAAACAACCGAACGAGATTCTGCAATTTTCACGAGTGGAACAAGCAAAGGGATCGAATCAAGAATTCCATTGACGAAAACCAGAATTCTGGAAGTCATCGAATAAATACAAACATCTGCCGCCTTTAAGGTATTCCTTATCTCTCTCTACAGAAGAAGTTCCAATTTTGCTGCAGTGTGTGGGAGCACTTCATTGGTAGGATTCGGGTTGTTGATTACGTTTTGTGATTGTTCTGGCTCCAATGGGAATTAGGGTTTCTTGATCGTGAACTTTGTGTTTCTGTTATTATTTTTCAGAAATTTTTTTGGGCAAAAGACGATGTGTGAAGTCTTTTTCGGGATGTCGATGGGATTGACGGTGGAGTACTGATGTCAGTGTTCTGGTTTGTCATTCGTCAACTAGCAGATATTGAGGCTATGGTAATTGGGTTTCTCTCTGTTTAAAATTTTAGTTCTGGGTTTATGGATTTTATGCTGAGGTCGACTTGTGGATGAAGTTCTTGATGTCACTGGGACGGTTGCTTTATGATTCTTGGGGTTGTTGGTACATATCAAGACACGGACGCTGCCCAGAGCAAGTATTTAGATAACTTTGTCTACAAGGATTGGTTAAGTAAATTCTTTTGGGTGCCAGGATAGCTACTTTAACTCTGAGAAATGTAGCTTTGAGCTTGCACAAGATAATCAAAATCCACACTAGATTTTTAATCCTAAATGTATGATTGGTTGATTCGTGAATTGTTTGGCTTTTTTAAAACTGAGTCTGGACTTTTGGGAGCAATACGTATAAAATTTTGGAATAGTTACTGTTAGAGGTCTATGCCTTTCCTTTCTCCCTTTTATAAGGAAACTACCCTATTTCGTTGCATAAACTTATCCTTCAAATGGTGTGTTATGTCAATCAGCTTTATTTCATCTCTTTTTGGTGGTGATTGCTTTGTCAATATAACTGGTGGTTGTTTTGCATTCGACTCTGCTAGGGGGTAGTGAATCCACTTCACATTGCATAGTGTTCTTTGAAATGCTTATATTTCACTTTCATGTTACAGGCCATGTCAAAGAAAGTGATCACGAGGGATGAATGGGAGAAGAAACTAAATGATGTAAAAATCAGGAAAGAAGACATGAATAAATTGGTGATGAATTTTCTTGTCACTGAGGGCTATGTTGAGGCTGCCGAAAAATTCCGGATGGAGTCTGGAACTGAACGTATCCTTCTGTTGAGCAAAAGAAATTTTTGCACCATCTTTTCTACCTTCTGTAGCTGCAGTTATTAAGATTCTACTTTACTATTTTATATCTGTTTTTCTTTTCTTTTTCTGTCACCCATTTTTCTACAAAGTTTTGGACCTGGCCATATGATTCTGAGAAGCAACCCCCCCTTGGTGAGTGGGGGCATTTTTTTGGAAAAAGGCAATACACCAGCTGGGCAGAGAAAATGTGAAAAAATGTGTTTCCTTATTGGGAAATAGCAGACATAGATCTTGCTACAATTACTGATAGGATGGCTGTGAAGAAAGCTGTACAATGTGGCAATGTTGAGGATGCGATAGAGAAAGTTAATGATTTGAATCCTGAGGTAGGTTGTTGTACTAAGATTTGAATATGGTTGGCATAATCAATTTCTTTTGACCTTTACCCTGTTTAGAGGCATATCGTGATGAAATTCTTAGGTTGTAGATATTAGCTTCTTCACTGTGTAACATTTGGGTTAGCACTTAATTACTTTACTTAGTCCTGGACTGGAGAAGGTCATCCTACTAAAAAATCCCCTAATCTAGTGCCAGATAATAGCTTTTAAGACTCTTGAAATGCTAGAAGGAATTTTCTGTGCTAAATTGATGACACATGAACTGCTGTAGGATGAAATTAGCAGCAGTGTTGTTCTTATGTTTATTCAAAACAAGCTTTGCCAACATCTCAATTTCTTTTTTGAAGATCTTGGATACAAACCCCCAGTTGTTTTTCCATCTCCAACAGCAGAGGTTGATAGAGCTGATTCGAAATGGAAAAGTAGAGGAAGCGTTAGAGTTTGCTCAAGAGGAGCTTGCACCCAGGGGAGAAGAAAATGTAAGACGATTTCCATTCTTGAGTATAACTTTTTTAGACGTACTAATCAATGTTGAGTTGTTGAATTACAAGTAAAAGGCATGCATTTTGCGAATTTGCTGTTATAGATTCTGATATAGGAAGTGTCTGCAGCAAAGCTTTTTAGAAGAGCTGGAGAGAACTGTTGCGTTGCTTGCTTTTGAAGATGTATCTAACTGTCCGGTTGGAGATCTACTGGACATGTCACAGCGGCTGAAGACGGCAAGTGAGGTGAATGCAGCCATCCTTACAAGCCAGAGCCACGAAAAAGGTTATCTACCCCTATAATCTGTCACATGATTGGGCACCTAGTGAATACTGTGGATTATGGGCAACTTCTGTGCCTACTTCCATTTCTTTGTTGAAACTGATGCCTATTTTATGCTACTATACATGTTGCTTTCGGTCTAGAAGGCTTGTGCTGATTTAAGATTACTTGTGGTTTCTTTTGAATTGCAGACCCTAAACTTCCAAGCTTGCTTAAGATGCTGATTTGGGCTCAGAATCAGCTGGATGAAAAAGCTGCCTATCCTCGTATAAATGATATTTCTACTGCAAAACTTGAAGACCCTGCTCTATAAACGGCTTGCATGTCTCCTATGTGGAACCAAGCTGCCTTCACTCGAACAGATAGGGGTCAATATGGTTGATGAATTCTGTTGGTGGAATCAAGCTTCATTCACCTGAACTGATACAGCTCTAAATGGTTGATTCATTTTGTGCCTGTACCCTTATGTCCTGTTGCAATTGCTAGCTAGGAATTTGTTCATGCGTAATACGTTTTCTTGAGAGGAATCCGGTGGCCGTGAGCCTTCGTTTAATTGATGATCAATATATCTCAGTCTCTCGAGAGTCACCCCTTTTTGTTTGCTGTCTAAAGGTGCAAATGATGAGGGGGGATGTTTACAAGGAATGATACAGATAGAACATTGGATGGTTAATTGGCCTCCAAGCAACCAAGCAAGCAGATTTATGGGATTATACAATTTAGATTGTTTCATGTTGGTTCCGAACCTTCGATTTGTTGTTTCATGCAAGTCCTCGACAACATCATGAATCGCCAGCGTCGTCCTTTGCGTTAACAGTGGGCAGACACGAATAATGGAATGATTCAACGGAAAGGTGGGGATCACCGATATAAATGTAACAAATTTAAAGTTTTCAGAAGATTGTCGGATACCCAAGAAAGATCCAAAATACGCCCCTAAAATACTACCCTGGGGGTCTAGCTAAGCTACGGGAACAGAATGAAGAGCAAAAGAAGCCAAGTCACAATTAGAAACAATTTCAAGATTTGACCCAAAGAACATAAACCCTAATGGTATTTCTGCAATCTGGAAAACCAACAACTTTCATTTCAGCAGATGGGTGAGCAGGAGAACCCAAATGGGAGCAACCATCATCGAAGTTAAGGGCATAGCTTGAAGGATCATACTGGAACCTCAACTGCTGCTTCCTCACATAAGCCTTCTTCACAGCTGCTCTTACTCTCCAGAAAAGGCTTCTGCACTGCTTCCTGCTGAAGTTGTTCACCCTCTCCAATCTTCCCGCAAAACCCATATTTGCTCTCATCAAATGAAGGTTGGAACGAAGAAGTAAAGATGGGAACTTGGTTCAGGGAGAAGAGTGAAGTGAAGGATTGGTTTATACAGATGCGGGGGAAGGAAAAAACAGAACCTCTGAAGCACAGAAGAGACAAAGAAAGGTGAGGACAAAGAAAAGTGAGAGCTTTTTTGATGGGGGAGGAATTGGATATGAACAGAAAAGAGAAGGAAATGCAAAGACAAATCTCTTGGTTTGGGTGATGCAAAGAGGAAGCTTTTGTGCTTCACTTGCAGCCTCCTCAGTGATGCTTCTTCTTGGAATTACCTTGGGATGCTAAAATTCCACCCAAAAGTGGAAGAAGAGCGGAAGAGAGAGAATGGGGTGCAGTGGGCAGAGAGCCACTCTCCGATGCGTGAAGCATCACCATCACTCTGCCTCTCTCTCCCTTCCTCTCTCTCTCTCTCTCCCTCTAATATTTATCTTCACCAAAATTTTTAGTCGACAAGACTCAAGTAAAATTCTCGGGGTAAACGAAATCTAAATCTCTTTGGCCAAACATTTCTTTTAGTAAGATAGTCTAGATCAATAGTGCCACGAACGAAAGGCAATGTTCAATTTCTCTCTAGAAATTGATTTTGCAAAAAATGAGGAAAGGTAAGAGTAAGAAAGTACGCAACATTTCATAAAGGAAAAATAAAGGCCTAATTACCCATTACACCTCAAACTATATTGGTTCTGACACTTTTTCCCAAAAACTTCAAATTGGCAAACTTTGATCTCAATAAACTATTTGGATCTGGACAATTTGTCTATATCACTCGGTAACTCAAACATGTGCTATCACGTGACCAACTTTTCCTTCCACTCAATATCTAAAAAAATTGAGTTCTCACCAGCCCAATCACCTTAGTTCTTGATTTTCCTAATTCAAACTCGAAGTTTTACTAAATACCACCCTGGTTATCCTCAGTTTTTATTTTTCTATTTTGAAATGGGTGATAAGATTTTAGAGTAGTGATCAATCAAAATCAAACCATCCTTTGTTTTGATCCCACCGCTTTGTCTCCAACGTGAGGCGATGTGGTTCTTGTCACTTAGCCCTCTTCTCTTCTTCCATGCATTATTAATCCCTTTGCTCTTGTCTTCATCTACAAAGCCATATTGTTTCTACATGTTCCCATTAAATTCCCTTTTGTCCCATCTCACAGCTCCCCAGTCCCACCCCCTAAACCTTTGCTTCTGCCCAAAATTTAACACTGTGCCACCATTATCGACAGTTGCCACATGAGGAACTCCGGTGGGTCCCCGCCAGAGATGACCTGTCTTTCTTGGCCCAGCCCAACATTGCAATCTCTGTCTGCAGTCTTTCACCTTCGGTAGAGGCTGATCAAAGTTTTTCAAGTTTGTTAAGCTAGCCATGGTAAGTACTAGTTCCTTACTTCATGTCATGTGACGAGCAAAAACAGTTAAAAATGTTCTTGTTTTCTTTACATGGAAAGGATAGAATGAAAACTCACTGTTGGTATAAAGAAGAAGGAGATTTTTTTTATGAACAATTATACGTTAATTAAACTTTTTCTATAAAATTTTATTTTATCAAGTCAAGTGTCAAATAGTTGATAAATAGTTTTAACTTAAATTGGTTTATAACACAATTCTATCTTCGAGCAGAGAAAAACTATTTTAATATCACCCTACCATGCTTTATTAAGATTTAAGACGCTCTCCCCTACCCTACCAAACCTATTAAGAACTAACTAGCGCAGCTAAACCTTCATAAATTGTTTATTTTAAGTATTTAGTAAAGGCAAATTTATCCTTTTTATATTGTTCGAAACTGACCAGTAGAACTTACTCATCATTTCTTCTGATGTGTTGTTTCCTTAACCATCCATCAGTGAATATATATATGTGTGTGTGTGGACTGGTGTATATATCAGAACTACAGTACTAGGCCACAGAACGCCAGATGCAGAGCTCACACAATCAGTTGTTGAGTTTACTGTTTTTTTTTTTGTTCCAATTCGATAAGAGTAAATTCATGTGTAACAATTTGTAAGTATAGTGAAAACTTTTTCTTTTTATAATTGATGAGGGAAGATCACATTGACTGAACTATATGTAAATCTACTAGTTCATTGATTCCCATCCTTACCCTACTCTAATTAATATTTGATGTAATATTTTTCTTTTTGTTTGGATCTCCTAAATGTAGGTAAGCTAGCTACCTCCTACTTGACTCCTTTATTGGGAGAGGGAGAGCTTCTTTAGTCATGTGCCATGGCAGTGGAGCGTGGCCGGGCCTGCAACAAAACTTTCAGCATTTTGGCTTCCCTCCGAGCCCTGTACCCTCAAAATTTATCTTTGCTCTTTCTGTCAATTTTTATTTCACTCTTTCTACACCTTGTGTTGCTAAGCCGTTGTCCACAATTATTATTTCTGAAAACTGCCAAAGTAGATAAGTTTTTATATTCCAGTTTATTGGGTCAATTTCGTATGTGAATTGTCATATTGGCATCACCATGGGAGTTAACATTTTCAAGACAACCGAAGTCTGGAAGCTATTATTGGGTAAATAATAAAAAACTATATATATGAGTTTTGAGTAGAAGTATAATAATTGAGAAAATTACAATTACTTTAAGGTTTACCCTAACCTATAGTTTCCGTTCTTTATTCTTGAAAACCTATACTTTGCCTCTTTTTTTTTTTTATATTGTTTAATAACAACTTCTAAAACTGTAACTTAAACTATACGATAGTTATCTTCCAATAATGTCAGTCTCTTCAATATTTTTTTTATAGTTAATAGACATTTTAAATTATTATTTTTTCCTTCCTATAAATGCATTTTCTTTTCCTATAAATGCATATCAGTATTTTTTAAGTGTCAGTTAGCTATGAAAAAAATATCAAAAATCTTAAAATTACTAGAATATGGTTATTAGACAGTTTAATTTAGGGTTTTAGAAGTTGTTGTCAAACATTATAAAGTAAGTAGGGGTAAAGTGTAGGTTTTTAAAAATAGAAGGGGTAAAGTGTAGGTTAGATCAAACCACATGGAAGCTTTTGTAATTTACCCATAATAATTTCTCTCATCTTATTTAAGAAAATTTACATTTCCCCGAAGTTTTATCTTTGACACGGAATCGAGCAAAGTTAGCCAAAAGTTCCAAAAATTCTTAAAAAAAGAATATGATTTAAAAAGTTCATATCAATAGGCAAAAATAACAAATAAACCACTAATATTTTTGTGTTAGCCCGATTCACCCATTAATATTTTTTTTTGCCAAATAAACCACTGATGTTTCTGAGTTGGCTCAAATCGGCCACTCTTGTAACTTTTACCGTTAAGTCTAATGGAATCTTAGCATAAGATACCAAGTTTAGTCCACTACATTTTATACTTATGCTCTCAGCACCTTTGAAATTTATTAATCTAACATTTGAACCACCTTCTTGAAGTCAATATCGATCTTCGGACTCCGTTTGTAGATGGTAATTGAGATCCTCCTAAACTTGTTGATAGTGTCTATGATGTTCCTCATTTTACTCTGCCTTATATTGCACCATAATTTTGCGTTAAACAGTAATATAAGCGAGACATTGTTCGGGAATGACAGTGTAGGGCTGGAGGCATCCCATTTTGGGCAATGAAGATGATACACTTTGAAGAAACTAGAAGCGGCAATAACTAGACTGTGTCTGAAAATGTAATTGTAAAAGGTGGTTATGAAATTTTATAAATGGTGAAGATAGCCTATTTAAATTATTTTAAACCAAGTGAAGCTATGTTGTTAATTTTAAAAAGTTAATGATGGAGTTTTGTAATATTTCAAGAGCTGAGTGGGTAAATTGGCTTACTTAAATAACTTTAGTAGTTTATTTGGTTATTTTGAATAATGTTAGTGGTTTATTCGGCAAAAAAAAAACATTAGTGCCCGATTCATGCGGAGTCAAAAACATTAGTGGTTATTCATTATTTTTGCCATATCAATACCCAAGAGAAACTTTGAAACAACTGTTTACGTTTAGCCAAAAGGTTCGAAAGATAGGATGGGAGAATTATATTTTTAACTAAGCATATGGGATTTTTTTTTTTAATTTACCCTGTAATATCTAAGCCTGAATTACTTTTGGTTCTTAACTTTTATCAACTCACTTAAAGGCTCTTAAAACTTTGGTGAGGTGCAACCCCGTCCCATAAACAAAAAGTGTAGGGCACTTGAACTTTATGACCTTAACTTTGTTAATTGACTAACCATAGGTAGGGAAAATTACAAAAATCACCTAATGTATAGGTGAACTTACACTTTGGTTATCACTGTTTCAAATAACTACACTTACCCCATCCCACATCTTTAGCTCCATCATTAAGATCATATAGGATGTGGGGCCCAATGAACATTGAAACATGTAAACTTGAAATTGTCCTTAGACCAGTATATATTTTGGGAGCTTCTAATGACTCCCTTCTTGTTTTGCTACCGTTGTGTTTCTTTTTTTTTTTCAAATCTGGTGGTTCTCTTATTGTTCCTCCATCATTAAACCTTTTCCCTAGAATCCCACTTCTCTCATCTCAATCTGGAATATGTGATTGAAGTGTGAGATGTTGCAAGCCGGCTATCACCAATGACGGAGAAGGTAAATTTCAGGATTTTTGAAATTTCCCCTTTTTGAATTTAGGGTTTGAGTTTGAATTTTGAATCGAAATGGGGATGGGATCAATGAACCAGCCTTGTTATCCCTAATGGATTTGTAGGGCAGGATGTCTTTAAGTAGAGTAAACAACTCTAAATCCGAACATCTTTGGTAGGAAAACAGGCATTATTAGTGTGAGCAACAAGTTGTGGTCAAAATTTCAGTGTCAAAGAAAAACCAAGGTAGATTTTATTATGCATGTGCTGAGAAGAAACACAAATATTGAGCTTGGAGTGTGCCGATGCAATCAAGGGGAAATATTAGGTGGGCTGGATAGTGTTCAAAGGACAGGGTAGGTGTAGGGGTTGGGTGTATAGGCCACAATGTGGTAGAGTGGTGTGCATTGGTAAATGAAGTAATCTCTTCGATTCATGTTACAGTGTTTTTTGAAAACTTGACCAGATAAGAGATGTTATTAGAAGAACAAGAAAAATTGTTAGTTTAAGTTTATAGTTCAATGTAATAATGTTTAATGTTGTAATGAGTATTTTGGTGATGGGAATGAAAAATTGATTTTATGAATAAAAAAACAGATGTGCTTGAGGAATAGTCTTCACATATTGTATGCTTTTTCTTTAAAGGGGGTAATTGAAAATCAAACATTCTCATGGTAAAAAATGGTAAGTCACTTAGAGCTAATTATAGAGATCTTATGAAACCTTCATACAAAAATGGCAAGGGATAACTGAAAAACATCAATTGCACTAATAAGTTGATATCCATAATATGGTATAGCCATAAACTTTCAAAATTCATGCAAAAAGAGGATTGCACCAGCATCTAGTGTTTCAAAAGACATCCAACAGAGTTCTTGATATAACTAGCCACCTTCATCAACATTGCTAATTAACTACATCCATGAGACATCCAACTAATTTCATCCAAAAACATCTACTACATGATCACGCTAAGACTAGATGCTAACTTAATTCTTCTACAAAAGCCTTGCATGTTTTAAAAAAAGTCCAAATAGGTCAATTGTCTGAACTAGCCATATTATTCCACAATTATTATTTCTGAAAACTGCCAAAGTAAATACTTTTTTATATTCCAATTTGTTAGGTTAATTTCATATGGGAATTGTCATATTGGCATCACCATGATGGGTTAACATTTTTTAGGCAACTGAAGTCTGGAAGCTATTATTAGGTAAATAATAAAAAACTTTATATATGAGTTTTAAGTAGAAGTATAATTTCTCTCAGGAGATGGCTGATATTTACCTAATTTTACATGTGTCCAACCTTTATAATTATCCTTCTACCCTCAATCCAACTTGTAATTCCTCATGTCCCTTCCTTCCCAATCGCAGCTTCTTCATGTAATCATATCATCGTTTATGTTAACACCTTCACTAGCATCCTACATTAGTCCATACTGTTGTTCTTGGTCGTCGGTAGCCACCAATAATGGTGATCATTGGCTGGTTTGCGGCGGTGTCATGGGATTAATCCCAAAAACCACTAACTCTTCTTCCTTTGGATGTAGTGAACTTGGGAAAGGAGGTTGGGTCGATGGTATTTGGATGATGAGGTTAACAACAACGGCTCGAGTTTTGTGATTCATTGTTATGGTGGTGCAGTGGCCAATGAAGAACTAAATGATGATGATGGAAGACATGTGGATAAGTAGGATTCCTTTTTTTTTTTTTTCCTTTTGGGCCAAATTATATGAACCACTTCAATTTTGTCTAAAACTTGCAATATTTTCCTGGATTTCAGAAACTACTTTTTTTTCTTTTCTACACTAGATATTCAAATCGTATTTATATAAGGCTTATTATTTTTGTACTAATATATGGACAAATATAACATATCTATAATATCTTTATAACATATCTTTAATTCTATTTGTACATATATGTCACATATTTTGTACATATTCGTGACTTGCTTTTATACATCGAGTTGTATACATATTTGTTATTCTATTGTACATATATCCAATTTTGACGGGAAGCGAGATTTGATACCTTCATACCTATTTTTTTTATGGGAGTTTGAACTTGTACATACTACCAAATATATCAATAACATATTTGTGATCATATTTGTACATATATCCCCTTTTTTTTTTTACACCAAGTTTGTATATATCTGAAATTTGATTTGTACATATCTCCAATTTAAAGAGAACACAGGATTTAATGTGTTCACACTTGTTTTATACTCTGAAGAGTAATATTGTAATATAAATATATATAAATATAAAGGGTATGGTGCATATTAGACTTGCCCATTTATCTCATCTTATTTAAGGAAATATACATTTCCTCGAAATTTTATCTTTAAAATAAAAATTGAGCCAAGCTTAGCTAAAAGGTTTAAAAATTTCTTTAAAAAAATAATAGGATTTAAAAAGTTGATCCCAATAACTAAGACACACTCTAAAACAAGAGTTAATATTTAAGGGTTAATTTGTAAATTTTTAAAATAAGATAGGGGGATTATATTTTTAACTAAGCTTAGGGGACTTTTTTGTAATAATTTTCCTTATAATATTTAGGCCTAAATCATTTTTTGTTTTTAAACTTTATCAACTTCCTTAAAGAGTCTTTAAAATTTGGAAAGGTGATACCATGTTCCCTACCTGTAAAACATAAGGCACTTAAACTCCATGGCCTTAACTTCATTAATTGACTAGCCATAAATGAAAAAAGAAATCGTATGCCCAGACCAAGCAGCTTCTTATTATCTCTATCATGTACCTTGTACTTTATCATTTACCACTTATGGCTATGCCACCGTCCCTAACTCATCTTCCTTAATTCCACCTTTATATCACCTATTTCTTTGCCGACCCCCGGATAACCTTGCTTGTAGCTTGCCATACTAGCTTTTGCTGAAGATCGTTAGCTTTTGCACTTTGATTTCTTTTACTTAGAGAGATTTTCATAAATTTGCCTCCATCGCTAATAATTCCTCTATTTCCTTTTATGCATGTGGTGTTGAGCAAGATGAGGCAATGCACCTTATTATTCTGGGCCTTCATGTCCTTCTTAGAGATGGCCCATGATTGTTAAGCTTAGTCATAGGCAGTAAAGTTAAGTGACAAGAAAAGTCGAAGATGGTGGGGTTAGAATAGTGATAGGTGAAGTTGGAGATAGAAAAGGCGAGGAGGCAGGGGTTGTTGGTGAGCTTGAGGTAGGTGAGAAAAGGAGGAAGGAGTCGTTGTTAAAGACGATCTTGTAGATGTCATCAAAGGAGATGAAGTGTAATGTCCCTCATAACAGAACACCTCATGGGCCCAAGTAACTAGTATTAAGTCTAGGATTGAAATAACTAGGGCCTTGGAGAGTAAGCCAAACCTTGGGAAATTTGGAGGTGATACAAAGGTTGTAATGCATTTTGGCAATAAAGCTTATTAAAGGCATTTTGGTCAATTTAGAAAATAATGTCATTATTTTCACAAATGAATATGAGAGGATAAAATAACCCTTAAAATGATCACTTTTAGGAGTTTAACCTTGTTCACTTGCGAGAAATCTACAAATTTATGAAACTACTAATTATGCCCTTAATAGTAAAATTGGGCTTTGAAAACTGAGGGTAACCAATGTAATTTTTCATTGGCATGATGACCTTAATGCTAAAACCATCAATTTATGGCTCAATGTAGCAAAATAAACCAAGAATGGGGCGTAATTAAACAAGGAGGATGCTTAGTGGCTAAGAAGTTAAATAAAACCTAGCAAGGTGCATGCTAGCTTGAGTTGTTTGCAGTTAAATAGCTCTAAAGAATGACTCAGGCCATTTCTCTCAGCAAGCTTATACATTTCAGCTAATGACATATCCGTGAAAAGCTTTACAAAATTTCAAGGCGATTTAAAAAGTTGAAAGGCATTTTTTAAGATGAAACCAAAGAGGGAGATGCAGGAGGCCTTTATTTGCACTAATGACAAGACTTTGGGTTTTAGCTATGTTTTTTGTTCCAAACGAGCAAGCCCTGCTCCAATTTTTTTGTTAGCATATTAAGAAATTATTAATGATTTTATCTACCAATTTAATTTGCAAAGGAAACAAGGCTGGAGCCTCAAAAACCCAAGAAAAGCATAAATTGTGCTTAAGTGGGGTTATTAAGGGCTTATTGCTTATCTATGATCTAGGTAAGGATTCTTGGTTATTCTAAGCTTTTAATTAATGTGATTAGTAGAATAGTAGTATAGAATGCTTGGTTTGAGCATATCTAGATACTTGGTAATTGCACTATTTGATTTGATACAATATGACCAAAACTATAAGAATAATTCAAGAAGAAATATGTATCTTCAGCCATTATGGCACCTAGGTAACTATAGACCAATTATTAATGAATGGAAGCAACAGAAACTCATGGCTCAGCCAAAAGATTAAGAATGGTAGGAAGGCTCCTTGGCTGTATAGTGAGTCTGCATTGTGATGTGCTCAAGTATTTAAGTAAATGTGTGGCAAAATGGGGCTCAAATGGCTCTTATGCTTACAATGGAACCCTATACAGAAAAGTAGGTACATGGAGGGGTAGGATCCAAAGAACTTAATCCGGGACCATAGAATAACATTTAAAGCTTGCTAAGTACCCTTATGTGGCCTTATCAGTTATGGTGGGGATCTAAGTGTTTTATGGTACTATTAAGAGTGTAAGACTATGAGGGCTTTAAAAAACATCCTAAAAGGGTTAAAGGTAGGGCTGACCAGGGTAGAGGTTAGGCTTGTTTTATGGTGGAATCAAACTAACGAAAAGAAGTATTGGTTCCATAAATTTCCTACCTAACCCTAGAACAGATAACCTAATAGAACCAGAACCATGGTTCTGGGTTTTTTGGGATTTTGGTTTTCAGATTTTTTGATTTATGCACATGTACTATAACAACACCAAAATCCATTAATATTCTTCCATAACTTATAAAGTATTCAACATAATACAAAATCGAATCCACATTAAAATACACATATAATTTGTAAAATTCAACACATGTTCTTTCAATTTTTAAGCCTTCATTTCACCTATATGCGATTTCAATAATACACCTACAAACTCTGAATAATCGCCTGAGAGAAAGAAAGAAAGTAGAATATTTTTTATTTACCATAAATATTATATATATAACCTTATAATTTACTTATATAGATATCTCAGCATGGTTCTTTATCAGTTGGTTCCAATGGAACAGAAACCAAACCAAAACCTGATGGTTTTTTCAGAAACAGAACCAACTCATGAATCATGATCAATTTTTACTCAACCTAACTCAACTCGCCCTTAATGGATTGAATAAATCTATGTTCTACCCAACCCGTACTGACCCCTAGTTAAGGGTAATTAAGAAACAAAAATTAAGCTTGAAATGGAATAATAGACTATGATAGCTTTTGAAGGCCGAAGGGCATATGTGTTGGGTGAGTAACTAGGGCCACATAAGATGGGCTTAAGGGTTCCTTAAGATCTAAGGCTCTAGTGGCAAAAAAATTGACCAAGTTTGCTAATATGGTTCCAAGAAGTGAATTATGGGCAAAAGACCCAAAAAAACCCGAGGAAATTAGAGAATAGCCCATGACAGCCTACTAGGGTACAAAAGTGTTTCTATGAAGAATTTTTGCGTCCATGCTTAATTCATTAAGGGTTTTACCTAGGAGATGGTTAAGCCAACTTACCATTACAAAAAAAGGTCCATGATAAATGATAGTAAGCCCACTTACTAGAGTAAGCATGAAATGCTTACCAAATATAGAACTATGGGTGAAAGGTTTGGTGTTCTACTATTCCTCCTAAGATATTGGCTAGTATTATTACTTAACTTTTTAAGCTCATGATATGTCATGCTTGTACATTTGTCTATACATATGTAGGTCTTAAAGTTTTATGTACGGTTGAGAATCTTACTGAGAGTTTCTAAATTTTTATCACCTTATTGTTTATTTATAAAGCAAAGTAAAACTGAGGCCAATAGCCCATAGAGTGTTGCTTGCTTGATAGGGTGCAAGTAAGATTTGACTTGTCCCTTAAGTAAATTCCATTATTACTATTTTACAACTAATTACTAAATGACCAACTTACATTCTATGATAGATAGAGTATAAGATACACAAGGGGAAGGCTCAAGGGCGTAAAGCACTATGTATAGTGTGATGTGTGCATGGTGAGCCCTTGGAATATGATCTCAATTTTTGTGAAGTAAATCTATGATCCATACAAACCGGTGCCTTACAGTAACAACATATGGACTATAAATAAATTAAGTTGTTTCAAATGACACTTTTATGTACACAGTGGATTGGGATAAGTTGCATAAAAAATCCCAAACCTTTAATTCCGTTAGCAAATTGTTCCTCAACCACCATTTATTTATATATTGGTCCAAAATCTTTCTAACTCATTGCATATTAGTCCTTAACCTTAGTTAAGACTGTTCGGCACAAAAACCTGATTTACAATTAGGGAAAATTGATAGTTAAATAATTTATTAAATTTCAAAAAATTATGGTACAAATTGAATTATAAAAAGACAGTTATCAAACAATTTAAATTAAACTTAAGAAGTTGATATGAAATGTTATGTGAGATGTAGAATTTAAACTATTTGGTAACTATTATCTCATAAATTTAATATATACCGTAATTATTTGATAGTTAATGGACTTTCGACTTATCAATTTTTCTTCTTTGTAAAACATGTTTTTTTTTTTGCCAATTCAGCCTTTTTAAAGGTTAAGGACTAATATATAATGAATTATAAAGGTCCAGGACCAATATGCTATAAAGTGGAGGTTAAGAACCAATTTTAGTGAGAAATAAAGGTTTGTGATTCTTGGTGCAATTTACCCATGTGCATTGCTTTGAATAACAATAATTTATGTAAGACAGTACTTTTTAATTTTTTTAATGACTTCAAGTGCATATGCTAATTATATTCTAGATTTAAATTAGGGCTGAAGCCTATAGCCATAATGAGACTAAATAAAACATTACTTGTTATCCAGGTAAAAAGCTTTAATGAGCCCTCAAGCACCAAATAAGCAAAGCAAGTCTCAACTAATGAGATTTCTACATGGCTTGTGCACAGTCATAGCATCCTAGGGAACTAGCATTTTATGAGGTAAGGCTTGTTTGATGAAGTCATGGTAAAGGCAAGCAACGTTACTATCGGAGAGGGAGGTGGAGGAGCTTGGACATGAGGTTAGCAATTTCAAAATATAAGAAAAAACTATTAGGATGTTTTTTCTTGTTGTTAATTAGTTCTATTTTTTTAAAACCATTTTGGTAAAAAACTAAAATAAGAAGAAAATAAAAAAAAACTTTTAGGGTATTCTAGGGAAATTATTAAAATTGATTATAAATTATATATTTATATGTAGTGATTATATTTTCTTAATATGTATATTAATTGAAATTCTGTACTTTAAAAAGCAAAAAAAAAATGCTTTTAAACATTTTTTTCAAAAAAAAAAATATTTCACCCTTTTACAAGCATGTAAGAAAAACAATTCATAAAAAACAGTTACTTTGCGAAAAATGATTGAAGAGATTATTAGATAAACAAATTATTAGCTTTTAAATGATATTTATTTAAAAAAAACTAAAATTAATTATATTACTTGAGGAGAATGTAGAATAATTTACTTGTTATCTTCTACATTTAATTCTTATAAGTGCTTTAACTTATACTCCCTCCGTCCCGATTTCTTTGATCCATTTGACTTTTTGGGCTAGTTTGACTTAAATTTTTTTATATTATTGATTGTTAGAAAAAAAATAAAAAAAATATATTTAGAAACTATAGGTCTTGATTTATCATTCACACATAAAAGTTTTTCATTTATATGCTAAAATGTCTAAAATAAAAAATCATAGATTAATTGCTAAAACGTGAATGGTGCAAAGAATTTGGGACGGAGGGAGTATATTTTTGTGATTTTGTAGCTAAAAGTTTAAACTCTTACAATCAGGTCACCAAAACTATTAGAAATCTGAAAAAGTTAACAGTAAATGGACTAAGTTATTGAGTTAAATGGGCAAAATGTATTACCATTCATAATTCAAGAGAGCAAAATGCTCAAACCAAAGTTCAGAGACAATAAACTTGAGCCAACATAATTTAAAAGACCAAAGGTGTTTAGGTCTAGTGTTTATGAGACTATAAACAAACTAACTAATACTCCATTTGTCCTAAAAAGATGTAATATATTATATTTTGAATCATTCAAAAACTCTGCAACATTTTCATATTTAGTAAGTTACTTTGCCATATTACCATTTAAACTATCATTTCAATATATATTTTTCCATAATTTCATGACTTATGTGTAAAAAGTGAAGGGTAAAAGTAGAAATAATACACAAACTTTTTCCTGTTATCTTAATTTTCATGCTAAACTAAACATTTCATCCAAAATGGAGGAATGAAGTATGTTTGTTGAACTGCTTGTGAACAACTTGACTAAATTTACATTTTTTGGTTTACCAAATATCACAAATGAGCTAGGGTAAAATTCTTAACTCATTTATGTAAACAAGAGTTTTTTTTTATTAGCAAAAAAAAGTATTAAAAACGAGTAAGAAGCTAGAAAGCCATGTATGTAAGACAGAATAACTATCATTGGAAAAAGAAATTATTAAGAGTGAGAAAGTCTCTCTTCTCTTTAACTTGTTTCCTTGTATTTTATTTTGTTCACATTCAAGATCACTCTGACTGCCAAGGTGGATTGGCAAGGTAGTGATCCGGGGCCTCTTGAGGCTGAGATGATTGCTATAAGCAACACCTTCATTGAGGGGGTGGTAACAAAGGGGTCCCTTCTTTAGGATCCTTTTGAGATACAAAATGCAAAAAAAGCTCGAAAAGCTTATAAAGATACAATAGAAGTTGCCTAGTCTGCTATCAAATCATCTAATGGTAAATATTCATGTATGGAGAAGCTCATGGGTATAGGTGTTGAATGGCACGAAGATCATTTATTTCCACCATTGGATGATGAGGAGGATGATGATAAAGAGATGTTGGATAACGGTATTCCCACAGTGAAAATTACGAAAGAAATGTGTTCGAGGATTCGTAAGAAGTGAAGACAATATGTCAGTGTGAAAATCTTCGGCCAAACAATTGGATATAACTTTCTTTATCCAAGACACAAGAACCAATGGAAGCCTTGAGGAAAAATGACCTATATAGACTTCGGAGATGATTTCTTCTTGTTTAAATTAACAAATTGTGAAGATTACAAAAACACATTGTGAGAAGGTCCCGTGTTTGTCAGATCATATTACGTTGCCGTTAGACCACGAGAGAAGAAATTCAAAATAGAGCAAGATAAGATTATTGCTATTGTTGTTTGGGCTCACCTGCCTAAGTTCTCACTTGACTACTATGAGGAGGATATCCTAGGATAGGTAGAAAATAAGATCGGTAAGCTATTTAGAATTAATGCTAATACCGAAAGGGGAACTAGAGGGTAATACACACATTTTTGTGTAAGGGTAGAACTTAATAAATCTCTAGGCACAATGATCTGGGTTGGTTTAATGTTACAACAAATCCAATATGAGGGATTCTCTACTCTCTGTTATAGGTGTAGATGCATTGGTCACTTGGAGAAGGATTGTGCTTTAATTCACAGGAGAGAGTCAGATGAATCGGCACCACTTTCCCAGAAGGCTCAAGTTAATGGAAATACAAGAAATTTAGTTAAAGACTCATAAAAAGTGGCCAATGATGAGGTAAAATGCAGTCCTTGGCTCAAAGTCCAACCAAGAAGGTGATTTTTACTGAAAACAACAACAAATCTTAAACTTTCGGCAACATTGAGCAACTAAGAATGCATTGGCACAAAATTTTGTCAACAAGCCACGTCATTTTATCTTATTCAGCCAGGTAAAGACTATAAATCGTTTTCCATTAATGATAATGGTAAGGGCAACAGTAATGACCTAACTGCTTTCCATTTTGGTTTGAAGAAAATGAATTAGAAGGTCAGTTTATTAGGCCCATTAATTTTTAATGCTGGGAATGGGCTAAAGGAAGTTGGCCAACACAAGAAAAGAAAGGGACAACTAGGTCAAGGACAAAATAATATTGGGTATTATAGTAATATGAATGGATTTGACTTTTTATATCTTCATCATCATAAAGCCATGTGTCATCCCCCCATTGTAAAGCATTATTCTGAGAGTGAATTCATCTTGTTCTAATAATGAAGTTGAAGAATCAGGTATCCAGAAGCAATGAAGCATAATCTAAGCATTGGATGCCAAGTTAAGCAACTGGACATTATGATGTACCTAAAACCAACTCTCATTGCAGAAGGTCACATCTAAGATTTCATAATCTGCATTCCTCTTCCCTTAAATCAGACCAAGTTAAGGTCAGACCAGAACAAGCAATTTGAAGTAAACTTAAGTCTTGAATAAAGTTCTATAGACGATCAGCCCTAAGGCAAATATGAGCATTCTTACCCATTTTCTCAATAGATGAAAAAACTTTACTAAAATCTCCTATTAACACTAGGGGCCCTGGATACTGCTTAATGGTTGTCATAATATTATTCCAAGTAGAATGCCATAATTGAACAATAGGATTCCCATAAATACACCTTAACAACCATGATTTCCCTACAACAAAGTCTACTTGGAGAAAGATCATATTGGCATCTTTGAATAAAAGCATATATCTAACATCTGAAGACCAACCCACCCATAGGCCCTCTTTCCAAGCCTGTGGATCAACATACTCTAATGATTCAAAGCCAATATCACCAAGCTTACTAGAGACTAAACAACTATTCATCCTAGTTTTAATAAGAAATAAAAGTTGGGGTAATTTATTCATTAATAATCTATTGAGATGATGAATTGTCGTAGGCTGACCCAACTCATGACAATTAAAGCCCAAATGCTTTATTGAGACTCCAGAGTTTGATAAGGTTCAAACTCAGAAAAACCTAATTCTTGCATAAAAGGCCAAGTAGTTGAGCCTTTTATTGCCACCATAGTAATCTGCCTAAAGTCAACTTGCACATCAAATTTAACACTAGAAGAAAAGTTCTGAACTGTAAGTCTAAAATAACATGATGATGAAGGGCAAAAATTGAACTTTTTCATGGGACAGGCTTTTTGCTGATCAACTAGAATAAAGTCACTACACTTTCTTTTATGGCCATAATCTACCTTCAACACTTTAAGCTTCTCACAAACAATGGCTAAATCAAAGAAAACAAGATGGCAAAGATGTTTCCTCCAATTTTGAGGATTGAAATTGCCACGGTAGTAGTACTTTACCAAAATATTTTGTTAAGTAGAACAATAAAAAAAAAAAAGGTTTCTTAATTTGAACTACTTGGTTCGCAAAATCTGAGAACTCGGGATAATAATTCTAGATAAAGGCCTTCATTGGAGTGTGTTTTTTTTTTGTTGGCATTAACAAAGGAAGACTGGTTACAAATCATGGCAAGTTTCTAATGCTTTTTTGGATGCAAGGACTCGTCTAGTTCCTGGTGAACCACCAAAGGGCCAAACCAAAGGCAAAAGAATGTTGAACTGCCTGGACTTGCTCAAATTGATCTTTTTGGCCAAAGGCCTAAGAAAGTCGAAATATTGTGTCTACCTTTGTAGCATCAGTAACATTTGAGCCTATCTCTAGATTGGATTATTCTTTGAGGCCCAACTTCCAATTTAGCATTTAGCCCATTAATCTCTTGGGGGTTAGCTTCAGCAACTTTTACATTTGGTTCTTTCTTAGTATCCTTATCTGGATTTAAAACAATATTTTGATCTCTTGCATAAATAACCTCCTAAGAGTTAAACCTAGCCAAATAGAGGTATTAGCCACCTTAGTTCCAACGTCTTCTATAGAATTAAGAGGATTAATATGACCTAGAATATCATCTATTGTCCATTGTTCTACCTCATCATGAGAGGGTGATTGGTATTGCATAACTACCTTCCAAAATTCCCATCCATTAAAGAAAATGTTGATGTTGATCATAACCTCTACATATTGCGAAGTGTTCAAATGGACTAACATTATGCAAACACTTGGAGAGGTAATACTTGAAAATTAGAATAGTCTCCTTGATATGGCCAAGGTCAGAATCTTGCATCCACTAGAGTTTTTGATTAAAGGCTTGAGACACTTAGGACAATGTCTTGTGGAAATAAGGCTTAGAATGCCCCACACAACCACAGTGTTTGTAGTTTTAAAAACCATTTTATAGTGAAAGGAGATCCAAAATGTGAGACCATGTATGGTTTCCAAATAGAAACTAGGTATCAAAGGATCCTTTACATTAATAACAGTCTTGAAACAAATGTAATTCCACCTATGCTTGCTAGAGTCATTCATGTCAGTTTGTAGAACAAGTCCTAATTATTTTGAAATTTTATAAGCAATTTCCAAATTCATGTACATAACATGAAGTCCATAAGCTTGGACCCAAACAAAAACTGAGAGGAATTCGTGGTCATCAGCTTGAAAATGGGGTTGTAATCTTTAGGCAAAAATCAGAGCACTTTTCATATTCTAGGAAGCCTTTGCCTCCACATTTAGCAAATCGAACTAGCTTTTGAATCTTAATATAATCAATTCAAACCAACTACATTAAGAACCATAACATGGCCTTCGATCTGCCAAGCATATTGTATATGTAATTGAACAAATATGTCTATAAATCTCCTTTGATCAATGACTTGAATAAGAAGGATTTGAAAGAGAGAGAGAGTCACTGGTCAGCTCTAGTAGGTCTATACCTGTGGATAGGACCATACCATGTAGAGGTAAAAATTAGGGAGAAAGTAGCCATTGGAATAGAGGGATTGTTGAGAAGATGGGAACGACTCTATGGGATAATATATTTCTGCCACCCATTATAAACAAAAGTAGTAGACAAAAGTAGTTAAGCAAATAACACAAGTAGCAAAACCATGCTAAAATCTGCAATCATCCAATGGAAACCTCGAGAACTAGCTACTTAATCTAATATAATGATGAGAAAGACATCTAAACAAGATCATACCAACAACAAGGGGATAGCAAAGCCATTCTCAAGGTCGATTACCAAGTAGACTCAAAAGAGACCATACAATTCTAGGTAATGGAAAAAGAATGAGTTGATAATGATGATGATAACTAACTAGATTTAAGTTGAAGCAATAGCTGATGTAGAAATAAATTTGTTGTGTGCCAATTCAAACAACGAAAAATGAATTGTAAAAAAAAAGTCATCCCTGTCGCAAGAACAAGCCAACAAGTGAGGAAGTTTGCTGGAGTAATACTTGTTGTCACAACTAGCACCAGCTAGCTTCACCAACAAGTTCAGGAATGACAACTTCAAATTAGGGGATGAATAGTTAAGGTTTATGAGATAATTTGGGTAAACAGTAATATAGCCATAAAATGGAACAGATGTAGTAGGGTAAGGTTCGTAGTAAGGTAATTAAACAAAAATAGTATAAAATGTTAAAATTTAAGTGAGGATTAGGCAAATACAGTGAAGCTCTCGAAGCTAAAAAGAAGAAGTCTTGTCTACAACGTAATTTTAAGCAATGTGTGAAATGTACTTTTATTTTTCCAATGATATGCTAGTGATTGTATGGTTCACATTAATATAAGCCTATTAGTGTGGTTTGGAAGAGGTGTTTTTTCACCAAGCATGGGACTGGAGTTTTGTTAACTTATTTGCCCTCTAATTTCACCCATTTTACGTGTTCTTTTTTTGGGTATCATAGTGATATTGGCTACTATAGCCACACATACTCCACCCAACTATTACCACCTCTAGTGACATAACCAAATCTCCATCTCTCGTCCACCTCATTTATGCCTTTTGGTCGAATGTTATTTTTGCGTGTCAAGCAGCATTGACACTCATCCTTTAGTGGGATCGATGATTTAGCATACCTAGAAGGGCTTTTGTCGTGCTTGCATATGATGGACTTGTGGAAGCAGCTATGCTTAAGGATCTCTTTTAGCACTAGATTGCACAAAGATGGTAGGTCATGGAGGTATAACTTCATCACTGGCGCTTGCGTCATTTCGAGTGATCTTGTTTCCCATGCGAGCATTTGGTTGCTACTAATTGTTGTTTTTCTTTTCCTTTTGATAGGCTATAGCAGACACAGAAAGGTAGAGGTAATGGGACTGGGCAGGTCAAAAGGAAAGCAAAGTGAGTGGAGGAAATGGTGGAGTTAGGGTAAAGTTGACTTCAGTTGACCTTAATTAATTGTAACTTTAAGGGCAATTGACAAATAATATGCAAGTGATACGCAAATGTTTCTTAATAGGTTTCTTAATAGGTTATTACGTATATTACTTAATAGGTTATTCAAGTATATTACTTAATAGATGCATGTATTTAAGAAAATGCTTTAACCTACTGCACCATCAATTAATAGATATGCACATAAAATCTACTTCTATATTACCAATGATATGCAAACATTTCTTTCAAACAAAATCAACTTGTTTTTTTTTTTTTTACTTATCCTACAAAATTATTATGACTTTAGGCCTCTTTCAAATACCCATCATGCAGGCAACCTCTCGTGTTCCTTTTTCTAGTTCGTCCAACATGGCTAAACCTGAAAAAGGACTTCCAAAGTTATAAAAATTACAACTAGGTAGTTTTTTCTAATGAATAGTTTTAGTCATTATAAAAAGTAACAGTAAATTATTATTTTGTTATAATTACAATTAAATGCCTTTGCATAAAATACTAACAATTTGATTACACAAATGCTTGTGGTTATGAAATGTCATAATTTGTAACAAAAAAAAAATGATGTTGTTAAGTTAAAAATTAAAATTGCATAATTAGTGATGAAAAATAAAAATTTCCTGTGGAAAATATTAATAATTTGGTAACAGCAAATACCCATTGTCACAAAATATACTGTTTTTGTAACCACAAAGTAATGTCGTACATAAAAAAAGTAGAAGTACATATTTGGTAATGATAAATAGAAAGTCATTATAAAATAGGGACATTCTGTAATGACTTTTTTAAGTCATAGCAAAACCTAGTTGCTAAATATATGTTTTCTTGTAATGCGAGTTGATGTTCAAGGGGTTAAGTATCCAAGTTATCCAAGTTTGAGAGCCAAAAATGCCCTTAGACCATTTTGTTTAATGCATCAGCATCTTTATAAGTTATAGGGTAAATAGTTGCTTTATAATGTTAGGAAGAAAAAATATCAACCTTTTTGTGCCCTAAAAAAACTATCAAAACAATATCTAATGGCATTATTTTTTTGAAGGGCAATAAAAAATATATTATTAAAAAAATAAAAAATACAACTCCTAGTTTAAAAAATGCAGTAGAATAATTACCCTCAAGACCCCTTATAAAGCATAAAAGCACATTGAAATTCCCTAATTGTAATTTAAAAAAACAAACTCAAAAACCCTAACTACAACTCCAAAAACTGAATATACCCAACAAGCCTTACTAACACAAAGAAAAAAAACCACCTTTAAGACCAACAACTAGAACCTCTAAGACTAAAAAATTAGTAAAACCATAGAAATGTAATCTACATCCCTTAAGCCATACTTTTCACATCACCTTTCAAGATCATTTTATTCACATTCCTACTTTCTCGACCCTTCCTCTGATCTTTGGACATGTTTAGATTTTCTAAATACCTAATACTAATTTATCATAGCTATCAAATGACTCCTCCATAAGATTGGTGTCCATTAGTATCCTTATTGGCACAATCTTTATTAGCACAATCTAAGGGATTGGTATCTTTCATTACCAAAGTTTCTAAAGGTCATACAAAAAGTCCTTAAATCTTTCTCTTGAGACTTATTTAAAATTTTGGTGTAGGTATTTAAAGTATGATGAATCTTTGATGGTTCTAAATTACTAGTTAGTCATATTAATGCACTAATTAAGTTATTTAATATAGCCTTGACAGATATAGGCAAAGTGTACAAGGAAAGTTAGACCTCTAATTTTTGGAGTTGTTGTGCTCAAGTGAGAGCTATTTGATCATCTTAGACCTTGTAAATGTTGGGTACTTATGTACCAAGATAATGCCTCTAGTTAGACTAGTGTGTATGGACTTCTTTAGTATATATGTTTGCATATACACTAAGTATGTTTGTATATACACTAAGGTTGCTTATGGATGTACATAAGCTAAGTGGTATATGTACATAGGTTAATACTTAAAGTTCAAGAAAATGTGTATATGACTTCAGTAAGTGTTTTAACTTGTATTGTAATTGCCATGGCAAGTACTTGAAATTTTTTATTTATTACTTCTCTTTAAAGTGCCAAAGTTAAGCATGCATTGATTCGGGTTATAGGATAATCAATTAGCTGTATGTAAAGTTTTAAATAATACAAGTATTAGTTTAGTCATTTGCAACTAAGACTAAGAGTAGGATTACTAAATCCTGATTACTAAAGACAGGAATATCCACTCAGAATATGAAATCTCCATCACGATCTCCTAGATCCTGATCTTTTTGAAATCCATCGTAAGGAAGATAATCATCACCCGAATTAGAATCATTGCCATTGACAATATGTCTCCAACCCCAAGCATGAACAGGCCTCCGAACAACACGATCTAGGGTGGGTTCTTCCCTAGCATGCTGCCTGTAGTCATCTCTATCCTTATTACCAAGAGGGTTAAGGGCATTGAGTCTCTCTAAGATCTCCCCGAAGTGCTCCTCTAATTGATCTTCTAACCATTGGACGATTGAACGCTTCATCTCCCACAACACTTCCCCCTAGTTCTTTGACCTAGGGTTTTCAACAACAAGTTGTTTGTTCTTACTGTTGTCATTCGCCATATAGTGGTCAATTCGATCTGTTCTAATACCACTTGAAGCAGTGAAAATAAGAATTCAATCAAATGATGCATTTAATCAAAAGAACAATGAGAATCCATCCATATAGATTACAAAAAAAACTGGAATACTTTGATGATATTACAGATAGCATGAATAATAATAATGTAAGAAGGCCTATTTATAGGCTTATAAAAAAACTCTAATTTAAAATAAATAAAGAAACTGAAAATAAGTATGTCAGAAAATTGACACAAATTTTAGACCTTGGATGCCCCTCAAAAGAATAGATTTTTGACCCACTAAATGCAGTTACAAAACTCTTGTAGAATGTAAAATTATTTTTAAAATGACATAGTATATTATTCAATCTAACAACTATAACAAAAGTTATGGCCTCCAAAAATTCATTCACGAGATGCTCCACATCAAAATTTCAAACTCAATACATAATTTAAATAAAGCTCGATTTACTTATTACTTGACTTGGCTTAAACTTTATATTTTTTTTCTTTAATTTAAGGGAACAGCTTAAGCTCGACTCGAGCTTAATTAATTAAAAGCTTGTTCATATTCTTTTCAATCTATACATAAGCAAAATGTCAAGCTTAGTAGATATTTTAAGCTGAATATAATCAGTTTACGGCTCAGCTCAACTCGCCTCATTTTTAGCCTTATTTGAAGAAAACTGTCTTCCATGGTAGCACTATTTCAAATATGGGTAAATTTCACTGATCATCCATAAACTATATTAAATATTGCTTATTCATCCCTAAACTATTAAATGTTGCTTAATCATCCCTAAATTATATCCAGTGTGACCTAATCGTCTTGTTGTTTATTATATTGTTAAAGATGGATGGAAAAATGGTGCTACTATACATTAACAGTCATGTTATTTTTCCTTTCCATATTAGCAACCAACGGCTGTGACAAACGATAGGACGATTAAACAATACTATATATAATTTGGGGATGATTAAACAATATGTGATAGTTTATGGGTGAATAAGTAATATTGGATATAGTTTAGTGACGACTGGTGGAGTTTACCCTTTAAATATTTTAGGCCATAAGAAAAACCTAAATTTGGTGTAAAAGTGATATAATTTTGTATAATTCTTCCACATCCAAAACAGCAAAAATGCAAGTTCAATAGCACAGGTATTCTCAGGTATTGGACACGTGTATGGCTGCAAATACTTATTCGATAATTACAATGTGACTAGTGTTTTTGAGTTGATCCTAATTTAAGCCCGGAAAACTTTCAATAGATTCCTTGTTTCACAAGCTTTCCCATGAAAACTCCGAAATCTCCCTTGTGCTAAGTTTTATAGAACAAGGCTAGAGACAAGAAGCCACCAAAGATCTGGTCAAAAATCGTAGGGATTATATGAAAACCCTAATGGCTAAACTTATTGTTGTCGATGCCCACAAGATGAATTGTCCTCGTATACTCCGCTATACCATTTCTATATTTATCTCCAATAATCTACATTTCATCTCCCATTTGCCCCACAAATTAAGTATACAAACACCTAAATTAATACCCCAACCAGCTCCCTACCAAACTCCAATCCAATGGGTTTACTCTCCTCACCGCCACGAGATGCCACAGCGGTGCCAACACCGTTGGTGGAGTTCAGTCCTTCTAGTCGACATGTTGTGTACGCGTCATTTTGCCATAGAGAACCGGCGAATGTCGGTTTCTCAAATTGGATCGAGTGCTACCATCCATCTAACAACACATGGAGCCATGTCTGCCACATCCCGAATTTGGTCGAGAATCATGTGTTGAAAGGTTTTGCCATGGTGGCTCTTGGAGAGAAGATTTACATAGTTGGGGGGCAGTTGTGCCAGAGGAGGCTCAGCAATGGTTCAGGTGAATCCGATGATGATGTTGTCTATGAGGGTGCTGAGGTTTCACCCTTGGTGTTGTGTTACAATGTCCGGTCGGGCCATTGGTCCGATTGCGCACCACTTTGTGTTCCACGCTACGATTTTGCTTGCGCGGTTTGCGACGGCAAGATCTATGTGGCGGGAGGCAAGTCAAACTTGGCTAGTGCTAGAGGGATTTCGTTTGCAGAGGTGTATGATCCGGAGGCTAACACTTGGACCTTGTTGCCAAATATGAGCGCTGTAAGATACAAGTGCGTTGGGGTGACATGGCAAGGGAAAATCTATGTGGTCGGTGGGTTCGCTGAGAAGGAGGATGACACGGAGTCTAGTATGCTGATGGGGATGAGAGAAAGGAGCTCGGCTGAGGCGTACGACACGCGTACTGGGAAGTGGGACCTGGTGACAGGGATGTGGCAACTAGACATTCCACCTAATCAGATAGTTGACGTGAACGGCAAGCTATTTAGCTCGGGTGACTGTCTTACACCATGGAAAGGACATATCGAGGCATACAACGGAAAGCTTTGGGACGAAGTGGCAGGGTCACGTTACCAAATTAACTCACATATCTCTAATTTCAGTGAAAACAGCGAGACTTGGCCACAATTTGAACGACTTTACTTAACCATGGCACCGGTTGGGAACTATTTATACTTCTTGGCAGGATACAGAACTGGGGGGGAATCACCAAGGACACTATCAAAGGTTTACATGTTTGATACTACGGCAAGAACACAGGCCTGGCAAAGTTACGAGCCGGTGGAGGAGGAGGGCGAGAAAGAATTATGTAGCCACTGTTGTGTGGTTCAATTCCCGTGAGCCCTCTCCAACAATCGCAATGATCATGTAATACTTCTATTTGTTTATTCTGATGCCTATAAGTGCCTACCATAGCCTTGGTGGGCGTGTTCCTCTCCTTAGAAGCTCCCCTCGGTCCAATAAGTTTATATGCTGTAAAATAGTTCCAGCCCCATGAATTATAAGACCCAGTTACTTGTTCTATAAGCGATCTTTCGTTTGTTGTCCAACTCTTTTCTTTTTTTGGTATAGCAAAATTCTTCTTCTTTTTCAAGTTTGATTTGTGAAAATTTCCAGTAGTGTTTGTCTCCAAGGAAAAATAAAATTTCCTTCTCAATTCATAGCAAATCATTTTATAACTTAAAAGAAGGGAAAGATTTTTCCTTCACACCCTGTCGCTAGTTAAGGTAAGATTTACCACTTAACAACATTTTTGAAAAGCATACATAGAGGTGAAATCATTATTGCCCATCGTTTTTCATTACCACTATGGTTACTCCAAAACCATATACAAGATTTTGCTAGGAATTTTATGGTATTACTAGGGCTACTCCCAAAGTGCTAAAAATAGGAAATGATGGTGCTTCCAATTTGGGCCCTATACATCCCAGGTTTTAGGGAATGAAAAGGGAAAATCAAATTCTTGAGGTAAAAAATGTATGGTGAATGGGGAAAAAAAATCAACTGATGTGTCAAGTCATCGACAAAACTTTGGCCCACTTGTCCAATTGGGCCTGTTTCCGAAGGTCTATATTTCAAGCCCACCAAAAAGGTGGTCAATTCACTGGTCAATTCAGTTTTTCGCGACCTTCCAGGCTTTCAGCAGCTTTCTTCACTACCATGAAAAGAAGATATCAGCCTATCAGGATTAGATGAAGTGATGAACGACAAAATTAAAAAGGTAGAGCCACAAAAAGTGTCAAAGCTGAAAGGGGAACAGACCAGCAGACCACTATAAAGAGGCTTTCACGTGAGCCTAGTAGCTCTGCCTGGCTCAGGGGCCAGGGCGACGGTTCGGCCCTGGCACGAGCCATGCCCATGGTCTGAGCCTAAAAGGCCAGAACTGGGCTGGGGGAGTCAACTTTCTGCCGCGCCTGCAGAAGATATCACACGTGTGACTGTGGGGGTGCACGCGTGAGAATATTTAAGCCTGACGTTGATGGGGAGGTTGGGGAAGAGATCTGAGCCGTTGAAGTCGCGAGCGACAATCTCGGGTCTTGCTGTTGGGTTAGGATTCGGAAAGACCGACATGAAAAGCCTCGTCTGTCGGCTTTCCTTTCCCCCTTTCAGCTGTATTACCAACTCACAGTAGCATGTAAGAATATCAATCTTCCTTGACGAATAAGAATGTAAAATTAGAATTATATGTGAAAAAGTTGAGAAAGCAACAAAGACATATTATTTTCAGTTGTATAGTTCAATTAAGCATGTTTGAATCTTTTTTTTCACCAAGAAAAGAATGATCTAGAGTGAAAATCTTTTTTTTTTTTCGCTAGTGGACTAAAAAACTAAAAATAAAAAACTAAGATTCATGAAAGTAATTTAGCTTTAATAGTGCCATTTTTTCCTTTAAAAAGTACTCACTATTTAGTATACCAAATTAATCGAGTAGAGTACAAAGACCACCCTAGACAGTTGGATAAGAAACACACACGAGACTATTTCATGAACCCATACTTATCTCCCTTGACACACAATACCATTAGATTGCTTAACAGTTATATAATCAAATATTATAGTTTATGGCTTAGTTGAACTCTACTTGTTTATGCTTAGTTTGAAAATGAGGTAGTTTACTTTATCTTTCTAGGATATAACTCTTAACTCTTATTATTCTAATATTAATTTAAGGTATTCCATGAACATTTCCTTTGTTGTGTTATCCACTCTTATGCTTAATTTTTGTTTGTTGATTGATCACCACACACATTACACAATATCTACTTAAAGCTCAAGAGAGAGAGAGGGTGAAAGTAGAATTAGGGAGTGAAGCATAGTCGCTTGGAGAGAAACAAGAGTATCCACTCAACCATTAGGTGTATGATAGAGGTTAGGTTAGGCCTTAATCCACCTTAGAATCTCGAGAGACGCCATTGGTAGTCCATGGGTAAGTAAAGCTTTGTCGAGAGAGAGAGAGAGAGAGAGAGATCGAGAGAGAGAGAGAGAGAGAGAGAGAGAGAGAGAGAGAGAGAGAGAGAGAGAGAGAGAGAGAGAATGGAACCTTTTACTCTCTAGGGATCACTCCATTCCCAACTATGGAAAAAAAACTCTTACCGACTAGGAAAACCTCGTATAGACATTATGTCTCGAAAGGAAATTGGCAGCTGGCCTAAAAGAACTTGATTGAACTAGCTTGATCACATGAAAAGAAAAAAGCTTTCTCCCTGGCAGGGAAACTGGCACAGCAACATGAGGGGCAGGGACTACCGTTAGCGGGACTGCTACGGCAATAACAAGGAAGGACTAGTCGAGAGATGTATCCTCCTACCACACTAGGAGTTAATATTCATTTATCTCAATTAACTTAGGATAGTGAAATCCTATGGAGATACCTTACTTATTTAAATTTAGCCTGATCTAAACTAGTCTTAGTTAGTTATAGCTTGCTTTGCCACTTTCCTTTCATCTAGTTATTTGGTTGTTAAACTTGTTCTTAATCACCTTCTATTAATTTCTTGCATTTAATTAGCCTAGTTAAGTATTTAATTGAGTACTTGGTGTTAACTTAGGTTCACAACTTTCTTTTGGGATGATACTCATATCATTACCACTTACACATAACTACACTATCCACTTGAGAGTAAATAAGGGTTTATAAATTTAAGACTCTTGTTCACAAAAAACAGAATTGTAGAAATATAAAGTTAGGCCATTACTTAAAATTTTTGAAATATTTAATGGCTTTAGTCCTATCTTATCATTTGTTTAGCCTTGATTTATATGAGTTGGGTGGTTGATTGACTAGGGGTTTAAGGATTAGAAAATCCTCTTCTACTATTGTTTCTTTAACAAGGAACAACCAACAAAACAAAACCAAAAACTCTACATCTCTATTTTGTTCCTTCAATTTGAGAAAGAATTTCAAAAAATAACTTCTTCTATTCAAAACATTGGCCAAACCCCTAAGTAGAATTACAAATTCTTGTGGAAAATTTGAGATAAAGAATTCGCTAATAAGATATGTGGAATAAATATCCTATATAGATCTCACAATTTCATATATCTAAAGTTTTCTTAATAAGAACAAAATTTAGTATTAGGAAGAAAATAATTGGGCTTGTTTATCCTTGGGAGAAAAATTTTAATGTTAGGTTTATAATTTCGTAGACTATAAATGTAACGATTTATTTGGGTCGTTCACTTTTGTAAGTTCTATATGGGTCCCATAGAGACAAATGGCCTGGATGCCTAGATGGGTCTGTCATGTTTTTCATTTGTTTAATAGGATTTCCCTTTATTATGGGTAAAATCTACAGTAGATCTCCTAACTTATTTTCGTGTTCTAAACTGGCATCTGACCTTTAATTTGGCCTATTGGACTACCTAACCTCAAATTATGCATCCCAATTGGCTACTTTTCATTAATTTGACCATTAAATTGGATGAAAAATGTTAACATAGTATTAATTAACACTAAAATAAACTTAAAATAGCAACTTTGGTTTTTTAAATTTTTTCAATCAATAATTTGAAACCTCTAACATTTAAATATACTATTTGCACCCATAATCTCATTGGATTCTTCTTCCAGATCTCATCTAATTAGCTTCCCAGCATCCTCTGGCAACCTTTTCTTCCAATCTTATTCCTTAACTGGGCTGCCCCCTTCCCTTTCACCCTCTCTCACTACACCATTCTAGGATAACCTTCATAGGAGCTGCAAAATCCCATAAACTGTGAATACTAATCTGCCAACCACCACCTCCTCATTAGCATCTTCTTCATCGGCCAAGTCGAGTTCATCACCTCAACCCTTGCTTACACCATCGTCCTGGCCTTCTTCGTTTTTTAAGACTCCACTTCCCTCATTCACCATCAGCCTCGTCTTTGCAAGCTTTGTTCTTCATTGCCCTATTCCCCTTTTTAATCCCTCGATATCACTGTCGGTAATCTTATATACTTCTCTCTCAATCTCAATGCCTTTTCTACACACTCCTTGTTTAAGAACTTTAATCCTAATCCCTATTGAAGAATCAAATTCGGTGCCAGAACTAACTGCTTAAAGGATCCTAAATTCCAATTTTGGAATTTAAGGATTTTGTTTGAGTTGGGTTTGCTTCATGATGCTTCTGGGTTTGCTTCGTGAATATAGATGACTACACGGTTGAATTAGTGCTAAAGAAGATTAAGACATTTGTAGTGGTGAAAGGAAAGGCGATGGTGAAGAAGAATAGAAAAGATGGCAGAGATATTTGATTGATAGTGGGCAACTGAGATAATAGATGAAATGAGTCGGCCATTCCAAGACTAGCAAATAAAAAAGAAAGAGGATAGAGTTACACTATAAAGATTCGACTTACTTAGCAATGAATCGAGTAGTGATAGTAAGAAATTGTTAACCGACCTAAACATCAATTGGTCATCGACGAAGACAGACAAACCCAACAACTAAAATAAGCCTGGTTGGGTCAGGGTTAGGGCATTGGTAAAATGGTGGTTTAGATATTAGATCTATAAATTCTAGGTTTATAATTATTGATTCAAAAAAAATTTAGGACTAAAAATGTTATTTTAAGTTTATTTTAATGTTAGTTAATGTCATGTCAGCATTTTTCATCCAATTTAACAATTAAATTGATGGAAATTGGCTAATTATGATGTGCAATATGATGTTAGGTAATTTGAAAGATCAAATTAAAGTTTATGTACCCATTAGAATACAAAAATAAGTTAGGTAACTCCTGTGGACTTTACCTCTTTATTGTTTATGGCAAGTTCAATCCAAAAGAAGATTGAGTTGATGATACAGATTCTTATATCCTTGTTCATATACCGGAAAAAAAAAATCTTCAATTTCATGTTTTCCCAATCAATAGTTATTGAGATGTTCAATTAAATTGCTATACTAGAAACATAATATAAAATGATTAGTTTATTGTGTGATATTAAGCCTTGTTTGGTGTTTGTCTTAGTGTATCAATTGTTTTGGCTCTCAAATTAGATTGTTTAGTGCATGTCATCTTCTTTGTTTGCAATCCAAGAATCTAATATTTTATTTAGTGAAAATTTTATATCATTTAAATTTTTGTTACTTCTATCATTTGGGCTAATTAATGTTTCTGTTTCTTCCACCATGTAAACTTTTGACGCTTTCGAGCTTCTCGTGTATATGTATAACATTATTTGGCATTCTCTTGTTCATAACATTTGTGAGTCCAAGAAAGTAAACATCCTAGATAAGCCGCTTAAGGGAGACAATTAAAACCTTAGGATTTTGTAGGCTTACTAATTCTACAAAGTTCAAGTAATAAATCAGTGGCTATTTGTGTTTGGAGTTTACGTAATGAATATAATACATTTGAAATAGAATATATAAATACAAAACGGTAAAAGGCCAATTTTACCATTAAAGTATAGGATGGAGAGTAATTTTGCCACTAGAATATTTTTTGGAAAAATTTACCATGGACTTTGAAACAAGCACACTTGACATCAAATTTTTTTTTTTAATAGAGAGAGATTTATCACTATGGCACTTAATAGTAATAATATTCCACTATTACAAAAAATATTCCATTAGGGATGGAGTGAGTTAGATTAGTTGGATAAAAATGCCAAACTTGTCAACCAAACAGTTGATGCATTTGATTGGCTTTATGGATTAAATGGGTCATTAAAAGGGTGTGTCTTTGATTCTCTCAATGATGATAGTTTTGGAACGATTAGGAGACTATCTTTGTCACTGGTGACAGTAGTGATATTCAAAAGGGACAAATGAAGTGGGGGGTCACTTGATGGTGACAGATTATACACAAGGTATGGCGAGAATGAGATGCATCCCTTTTTCCTCCTTGATACAATGTCACCAGTTGCTGGCAACTCTTGGGAGTCGCGGCAATGTTTGAAACGAGATGGCGGTGGCTGGCCAGGAGCAATGACAACAACAATTACCTGGCAATTAAGGCAATCAAGCAACAATTGCCCTACAATAATTGTTGCTGGAGTTGAACAAATCCATGGGCACTACTAGGGTTGAGACTGTAGCGGTTGTGTGAGTGAGTTAAAGGGAAATTATGGTAGAAAAAGTCATCAGTACACTTCTCTGGCCTTCTATTTCCAACGGGTTGAGAAAGAAAAGTTGGGAATGGTGGCATTGGTGTTGGAGATGAAAGATTAGGGTGAAAAATATAATTTGAGTGACTATATTATAGCTTTTTCTTTTGACCAACCACCGAGTCAAAAGAACATATTCTCACTTATGTCTCCACATCAATTTCAAGTCAACAAAATACTACCACATCATTGCACTCTCAACATGTCTTAAAATGTCATTAATGATAATGGCAAATATGTTTATTTAAAAAATGTTTGTGGTAAATTTGCCTAAAAAAATACTTTAGATGCAAAATTACTCGCTGCTGTATACTTTAATAGCAAAATTAACTCTTTTGCCAAATACAAAAAAGTTGCACTTTTTATAATAAAATAGAAATTATTTGTAATGAAGGGAGTTTAGGTCTAATTCCTTTAAATTTTAAGTTAGATTAATAAGAAAATGATTTATTTTCATTTTTAAAGATTTTTTTGAATGAATTTTATTTGAAAACTAACATTATATAAGTAGAACACTATATTAATAACATTTTTAGCAATATAATTAAGAATTTATGAGTTTTGCACTTATTAAACCTAAAAAATAAAAACTAATAAAATTTTGATTATATTTAATAAAAAATTTATTCAATGATTATTGAGCTTATATAGTACTCCCTCCGTCCCATGTTCTCTGCTCCATTTGTATTTGGCACGGAGATTAAGAAATGATAAAAATATTTACATTTTTTCAATTTTACCCTCAATTTTTTTTCTTCTCAGCTAGCCACAGCACAAAACAAAAATGCATAGTAATCACCATCAAACCCAGATTCGCCGCCATCCTCGCCGGCCACCGTCGCACGTTCTGTTGTCTCCACACCCAATTTCGCCAAACTTGAAACTTTGCCCTCCGATTTCGCCGTCCGCTTGTCCTCGCGTCGAATTGCGTTCTTTGCGTCCGATCTCGCGACCCATTGCTCGCCGCCAACCGCCCTGGCTTTCTCGCCCTGATCTTCTCAAACCGTCGCCCACTGGCCACAGCCCCAACCTCCTTGCCCAGATCTTCTCGCCTCGTTGCTCGCAGCGCCGACCTCGGTAGCCCGATCTTCTCACCTCGTCGCCCCGATCTCCTTACCTCGATCTTTTCACCTCATCGCCTCGCCTCCCTAACCTCCTCACCCCTTCGGTCACCGGCCTGAACTCCCCCTCCCATCGCTCACCGCCCCAATTGCCCGTCATGGGAACGCCGGTGGTGGCCAGCAAGGTATCGACGAAGCAAAACAAAAACAAAACGAATTGACAGTAGTAGATGGGGGTATAATTGTAAAGTTGTCTACTAAAACTTACTAAAAAGGGAAATGAAGCAAAGAATTTGGGACGGCCCAAAATGGCAAATGGAGCAGAAAACTTGGGACGGAGGGAGTATTAGTTTTGAAATGACAATGATTATGAAAAAAAATCATAAAAATAAAATAAGTTAGTTTATATTGATCCAACTTAAATTTAAATGAATTCGACCTAAAATGTAGTTTGTTTTATTTTGAGTACATCTAATAAAAATGCTATTCAATGATTATTAAACTTATATAGTATTAGTTTTTGAAATGAAGGTGATTTCAAATAAAAAATTATAAAAATAAAATAAGTTAGTTTAAATTAATCCAACTTAAATTTAGATGAATTGAATCTAAAATGTAGTTTGTTTTACTGGTATTTTCACAAGACTTTTAAAGGATTCTTTTCTAATGATTTTTCGTTTTCTGCTTGTGTAGTGTCCTTGGCCTTTAGAGTTGAAACGAAATTAATTGTAATTGGATTCAACCACTAGCTTGGAGTTTGGACGACAAAAAGGTAGGTGTGGGCTAAAAGCGGAAATAGCCGGTGACGTTGCATAAAATATAGTGGAAGCAGCAGCCATCCACAAAATGCCACGTGGATATGTGACACGTGGAATAAAGGCAGAGGTGGGGACGCAGGGGGCTGTAGCGGTGACGGAAACATGACCGACATGGGTGCATGTGAAGGGTTTAATCAGAGGAGGCCATGAAGGTTAGTAAAAAATGGGGTGGTTGCCCTGGCCTCCCTATTTTGGGCGCCTCCAACTAGAGGTGTTCATTGGGCCGGTCCTGACACGGCCCGGCTCGGGACCGGTTCACGTCAAGCCCGGCCCAGGCTCGGTCAAGACCGGCTCGGCACGGGCACGGCATAAGACCGGCTTCATTTGAGCCGTTCATGGGCTTGGAAAAGGGGGGGGAGCCAAGTGGGCTAGGCACGGCCCAGGAGGTGACGGAGACCGGCACGGGACCGGCCCGGCCCGGCGGTGATAAATGTTAACAATAGATTAATATTTTAAACTAATTGTGCTTAGGATGCATGTTAGACAAATTATTTAACTAAAACTATTGAAATGATTGTACAAAATTCTCACAAAATTTCATATATCATTATATCATGTGAATTTATATATATATATATATATATATATATATATATATATATATATAAAGGTTAACTTGCTCAAGTTAAATAATGATACGCTGTATACAGAAACTTTAATAAGTTTAACATGATAAAAGTTTATTCACGAAAGCTTGCCTGTCTTTTTGTGGTCAAACATATTGAGTTTTTGTCAACTTTGACCACAATTTTCTACTTTACCACTCAATATTTTTAGCCGATTCTTGATTTGATCCTTCATTTTGTAGGTTGGAGAAGCGGACCATAGCATTGGAATGGCACCGGGACAAGCGGAACGAAAATCGGGAACGCAAAAGTCAACGGAAATTATAACTGTGGCGCCTAGGCGCCACAATACAAAGTTCTCTGCCAAGAAAAATTCAGTTTGGCGCCTAGGCGCCCAGACACCCCTTCTGGCGCCAGGTGGCGACGCGCTGACCGTTGGCAACGTTCAGAAAATTTTTTTAAAAAAAGATAATTACAGTTTCAATCCCTATATTGTCTTGTAAAGTAAAATCTTGGTAATCATGGTTTGTTTCTTTAACATAAAGAAATAACTTTAGTTCTTAAGGTTTTAATAATTGACTTAATAAAGGTTACAAAAAATGGTTTAACTCAAAATCAAATATATCAAAGTTTCCAAACTTTTTGGTCAATTTCTTACCTTTTATTTTTATTTTTATTAAGTTATTCATTTAACGTTTGATTAATTTAAAAGTCTAGTAGAATTGAAGATGAAGTGGAATTTAAGATAAACTAGATTATAAAATATCACTTATAAAAAAACTCTCAGACTCTTGTTTTTATTAAGTTATTTAAAAGTGAAGACTAAAAATTAAAAATAAAAACTAAAACTTAAAAAATTAAAATTTAACGGACCAGCTCGGGACCGGCCTAGGACCGGCACGTGTGAACACGGGCTGTGCCCGGGCCCAAAATACTAAGGCCCAGGACCGGCCGGTCCGGTCCCGGTCCCGGTCCCGGTCCGGTCCAGACCGTTGTGCATCTATACCTCCAACCACCTTAGAGGTTGAGGTGCCATTCACAAGAGCCCTAGTTTATTTTAATTTAAGTTAATTAATTTTAAAATAATTTTTTTTATTTTTATATTTTTTATTTAGAATTAATTTTAATTAAAAATTAATATTATATAGTTACAATAATTCATTGAAAATAAAATTTTTGTAATTTTACTAAATTTGTATAAATTTGTTTAGTTTAGGCCATTAAAAAGGAAAAATTCACAAAAATTTAACAACATCATAAAAATTTACTTTTAAATGGATTATTGCATTTATATAATATTGGCTTTCAAATGAAATTGATTTCAGATAAAAAAATGTAAAAGTAAAAATAAGTCAGTTCCCCCAAAATCACCAGGTATACACTGATTTCCATACCTGAGCAGAAAACTTATAGTTGAGCAGTAAGTGAACAACCTTTTCAAGTTTTTCCCTGAAGAAAGAGCAAGTGGTATCAATTTAAGCAATTCCTCTTGAGACCAAAGTAATTTTTAATTAGATTTTCAACTGTCTTCCAGATTAAGAAGTTAAACTTTATAGGAAACGATACACACCATTTGAAGACATCATTCTAATGATCTACTAGAGCAAAGTGAATGTCAAATGACTTTGACAACAATTTTGAAGCGAAAATTCCATCGTTGTTCAAGTCTCTCTCTAGCTTGGCTAACTGATTTCTGTTCAAGCAAACAAAAGATAGAAGGTTATATAATTCTTCCCATTCATTTTCTCCATGCCCTTTAGCATGCCACCTCCAACCTCCTCTCATTCTCCAAGTATCACTATCCCAAGACCTCATTTCTACCACCTTATAATCTTTAGACTAAGAGAGCCTAAATACCAAGGAAACTTGTTGCAAAGTAACTCACTTCCTAGACATAAATCATGCCAAAACCCAATTCCCTCACCATTCTTGAGCTTTCATGAAAAACACCAACCTAAAATAATACCTTTCTCCAATAATATTCCCACTACAATTATGATACCGCTAAACCAAATTTAAAGAATCACTCCCTAGGCTATCCTTTTATCGTGTAGATTGAAACAATATCTTTTCTCTATAAAGACCCATAATTCAACTTAAATCTCTACCACAATTTGGAAAGCAAGGCTATAGTTTTTCTTTCTAAACTACCCATGTTCTTCCCTTCATTTTTTCATTTGCTAACATTTTACTTCATGCAATCCAATGAATGTTTTTTTCTGCCCTCTCCCAAATGCCTGAAAGTAATTTTTCTTGATTGATTTTATTTTTTTTTTCCAGAACACTTGAATTGCAATGAAAGAATGAGAGATTGATACATTACTTAAGAAGAGTGATCTCTGCCCTATATGACATAATTCTTGATTTCCATCTAGGTAACCTTGCCTTCACTTTATTTATGATATTTTAATTTCCTTCCTAAGTAGATGTACCTTTTCACCCTATCATCAACCATCATTCCAGAGTACTTGAAAGGAATGTATCTTGTTTGACAACCAATAACCGATGCCATTCTTCATATTTCACAATCATCAATGTTAATACCCATAAGGCTTTTTGTGAAATTTTTTTAAAGATTAAACAGTAAATGAAAGCACCTTAGAATTCTCCTAAATTGAAGTGTGTTATGCTCACACATTCACCAGCAAGCAAAGCATCATTGACAACATAGAGGTGTGTGATCTAAAAAATTTTGCTTCTTTTTAGGGTGTAAGGTCAAGTTTAGGGTTTAGATTATGTTTAAGGTTCATGTTTAGGTTTATAGTTAAAATGTTATGGCCTTAAGGTTTAGGGTTACGATATGTGCAATGACAATTGTATTTAAAGGAAAAGGTCACAAGGTTAAGGCATGTTTTTTGGGTTTAAGGATAAGGTTAGATTTTATGAGGGTTTAGGCCATAAGTTTACATGTTAGGGTTTATGGCTTTGGCTTTAGATTGTGGTTTCAGGGCAAAATTTAGGTTTAGGATACAAGTTTTGAGTTTAGGGAAATATTTAGGTTTTGGGTTTGATGTTTAGGCCCTAAGTTTACATATTCGGGATTAGTCTTAGGTTTTTTAATAAATATGAATGTTACTAAAAATTGATGTATTTATTGATTTTAAGAATGTTTAGAGACTAAATTTACAATTTGATTGATAGTTGGTAAATTGGCCTTGTGGCTAGTTCAATATGTACTTTATAGAATATTTGTAAATTTCCTAAAAATTTCAAACTTTGTATATGTTTGAGCACTCTTACTTTTGGGTACTTGAATTTACAAACAGTTTAGGATTTAGGCTCCTGATTAAAAAAATTATTGGTTTTTATATGAAAATATATTTAAAAATGGTATATACTTTACAAATTGATTAGATAAAATAATTTATATTTGTATAAGATTAATAAATTTTAAATTATAACTAATATGCATGAAAAAAAAATTAAGGTTTTATGAGGTACAAATGTTTTTTTAATAAAAAATTAGAAATTGCAAAACCATGTTTGCAAAACCCAATAACTTTGTAGAGCCAAGAAAGGAAAGAGAAATGAAAGAACCTATGATAAGGGTTTTGTCGAGCAATTATAAGTGGCAGTCCATGGATATTTTCTAAAGACTGGGTGTGGAAGCTCTAATTTGAGGTTAACATCATTTGCCTGCAATAGCAAGCCAACAACAAGGTAATATCCACTATTTATGCATTTATGGTATAGGTTTTTAGTTGTTTAAACTTGCATTTTTTTGTCTTTGTTAAAATATTCAAAAGGTCAAAATGGATAAAATGGAGCTTGAATAACTTTATCACTATTGTTCTAATGGCCATATGAGTTTGAATATATCTAACATTTTTGTTAAAAATGTCATTTGAGTGTCTGTGTTCCTATGTTCCTTTGCAAAGGTTAAAATATAGTTGGGATTATGTCTAAAAAACTAGACACTGTATTGAAAACCTGTGACACAAATCTAGAGTATAATTGGTTTGGTATTTTGAAGAAGATAAAAAATCTGCACAAAAGTGAGCGTTCAGTGACTTTAACAGTCTGTTTGGATACAATTAATAAGGGGAAGAAAGGGGAGGGAGGGGAAAGGAAAAGAAAAGATGAGTTATCTCCCCCCCCCCCCCAAATTAGAGGGATGAAAAAAAATGTATAAAGGAGGAAAGTGTGCAGATAATAAGTCTCCATCCCCCTCTAGTTCCTCATATCCAAACAACGGGTGATGTTCATTTTTTTCCACCTCTTTTCTCATTCCCTTAATCTAAACAAACCCTAAATGAGTAAAGCTTGAAATAACTAATAATGCCAAAAAATTCTATCATAAATATGCTCATGTCTTGGGGTTTGATGTAAGGAGGGATGATATATAGATGAGTGAAAAGTTAAATGCAATATAGTGAAGAATGTGGGTTTATTCAAAATAGGGGCATACAAAAGTTTAGCTTCCTCTTAATAAGTGGCAAAAAGAGCCTTGACACTTGTCAAGGTGCGGGTGCAGTGCCGCATTTTAGGTACTTTATAAGGAAAAATCACTTGTAGGGGAGTTCCAACATATTAACCACATATTACCTTCCAAAAGTAAAGTACATTTTATATAGTTTTATAGATGTTCTTATGATTCCGTGAAAAGCAAATCAAAATGATAGGAAGGATGAGTGTGAGAACTTCTGAGTTAATAGATTTCATGGTTATTTTCAACTGTGGATAGAAAAATGTTGGCTTACTAGGTAGAATCTTTATAAATAGGTTAAATCTGATAATAGGGTAAGTGACCGTAAAAAAGATTTAGAAAAAGTTATCCCGCATCTAACAAAGAGTGTACATGGTGACATCAACTTTTTTTTGCCGCTAGGCCATTGATGGCTCAAATTGACTTTGGTGTCTCTTTTGGACTGATGGTAGGGTGCACATTAATTATCATGTAATATGTATGGACGCTACATACAATAGGTGTATTAGTTACCATATGTTGTGATATTAGAGGTCAACAACCATTCCATGACAGTTATGTTTTGTTGTGCACTTATAACTAGTAAGTTAAAAGAATTTCTATAGTTGTTACTAAGATACCTTGGTAGCTAAATGAAGTTATATGACTTTGTACATCGCATTGACATTGTTCTTGATCATATGTGTGATATGGAAGTACAACAAAACTTGTATAGTGAGCACATGATGCCATAAAGGCAAACATGTACAATTGTTAAAGAAATATGTAATAGATGTATACAGGTCTAATGTGTTGGTTTAGGTATGAAACCAGATCAATATGAGCACAATTACAAATGCAAATAGATTGATGATGAGAGTGATCTAAAAACATATAAGTATTCTATATAGCCATACATTCTTTATGATGAAGGTTAAGAATTTGATGAAGATTCCAAAACACTTGAAACTCAAAAAGATAAGTGAAGAATATAAAAAAAATCATATAAGATCAATTGCTAATACAAAAAGCCACCGAATTGTTCCAAGCCCATTAATAACAAGAACATGAAGAGAATGTTGCTAACCCAAGTTAATGTAGTGTTGTACATGATCTAATGAGAGCAAGAGGGAAAAAATGGAGTTTATGGCAATGAAGTAGGAACCTTGGAAAAAGAAATGTAAAAAGCAATAGACAATTGACCATAAAATTCATTCACATAAAATGCAACAAGGTACAATCACGACTACTAGTGAATCATTTATTAATAAATGGCTAAATGCTTACAATGCTAGTGGTATAGATTATGCACTAGCTAAAAAAGCCTTTCTGGTACGTCTTTCACCAGCATATAATTTTCAATAGGCTCATGAGGAGCATAATGTAGGCACTCTCTTTTCAACATCTTCATAGCCATTTATTGATGGCATGCATATAATGCACCTCTACATTTTTTTTATCATATCATTTATGCAATACCTTTCCTTGTTCCAAACATAAATACAATCGCAATTTATAAGCATAGTGACCTTTGAAGTACTATTGGGCAATGCACTCATCCACCAAATTGCGATATGCCAAACCATGGCAGTATCATCATAGCTAAATTATGAGTTAAAATGTAGTTTGTATATTTTTCCTGTAATTGGTTATATTACACGTGACCATGATTACCTAAGATGTCCTGTTACCCATATTTTAAGTGAAATCAACATACAAGTAAGGGTGAAAGATTTGAGTTTTGGGTCGTGTTTGGGCAAAAAATATCAACCCCAACTAAACCAAAATGAAGAGAGAACTTGAACCAACCATAATCCAAAAGTATAGGGTAATGGTCGAGTTGGGTTGATAATACCTGATATCCCACCGTCGATAGCCATTTTGGTAGAGGATGATGGCGCAAAGGACAACAGACGTTGTGAAAGATGAATATGGAGGACGAAAGATGACTCGAAGGACAGCAGATGAGATAATAGCTGATAGAGGTGGTGGAGGATGATATGACGAATGAAGGCTAATAGAGGGTGATGGAACAGGGAGGGTGGTGAGATGGTAAGGTAATGAACACTAAACATCCGGAGGAATCAAGAGTCTTGGAATTAATGAAATCAATAAGGTCTTAGAAAATGTCCCAATAAAAAAGACAAAAGCTTTAGAGTGAACAAAGCGGTCGAACAAAAGATCGGAAGCAAAGAACAGTGGACGATGATGATAGACGAACAATAAACGGATGATGATGAAGTGGCCAAACAACGAATGGATGAACAAACTGGTCGAGCAATGGACAGACAGAGAACAACGAGGACATAAGGACAAATAACAAATGGACTAATGACAAACGGTGACAGTGAATAGATAGATGGCAAACGGCAATAATGAATAAAGGCAGTGAAATGAGAATAAGATAGTGGATCATAGCTCTGTAAGTGAGATTAGGGTTAGGGAGGTTAAGTTAGGTTTTTGTAGGTGCGTAAGTAGGATGGGTCAGTATAGGTTTTTAGGCAGGGATGAAAATGGACTGGATGGAAATGTAAATCGAGCTAATTCAGGTTACTTTGGATTTGACCTAAACTAATCCGATTTTGACTTCTTTAAATCAGGTCAATTTCGGGTTAACCCAAATCATATTTATTTCTTTTGCTGACTTAACCCTAACCCAAAAAATAGGGTCGGGTATCAAGTTAGGGTAAATTCCTTTCACCTCTACATACAGGTTATGTGAGAAAAAAAAATCACAAGAGCTTGCATCCTAATTAGGAAATAACATGCACTTTGCATGCATAAAAAACCAATGTACATTTCAAAATTATGTAAATGTACAAGTTTAGTTGGTGAATTTGTTAATATACATCATGATAGTCATAAAAAAAGTGACAATCATTGATAACTTAGCTGGGAAAGTATTAATATTTAAAACTATTGTACAAAATGAATGACTATACAATAAATAAGAGTCGGACAAAAGCAAAAAGTGTTTTACATAGTGCCCTCATTGGTCATCATAACTAAAGTGTAATACATGTTACTTCATTCTGTATTATGTAGCTCTTCTTTTGAGTATCAACTATCTTCACCTTTATACCCACCTCATCCATAAACAAAATAAATTCCTTCTGCACATTGGTCTTAGGAAATTTTTGCTACTCTTCCTCAAACCAAACTTTGGCACATTTTTCAACCATGTCTCATCCTATTTGCTTCACACATAATTAGATCCAAAAGGAGTTGACACTTTTGCTTATGCAAGTCCCATTTGTCAATTAAGTGAATGATATACTTTGTCAAACTTAAGATAAAAATGAAAAATGTGAATGTGATAAAAGGCAATGAGGTTACCTCAGTCTTCTTTCACATTATTATTTTTATAGGATTTTTCATGTAGTAGCAAACAAACATCCCACAGTTATAACCTTTTAGCTAGAATATGAATGGTTTATACTTCACTTTTTTGAAGTCAATAAACTAAAAATTGGCAAACTTAAGAAAAACATCTAGTGTGGCACATTAGCCACAAATGAGTTAAACAGAAAAAAAATTACATATGTAAAATCCAATTAAATTAGGAATGAAAAAATAAAATAAATTTTTACCTTTGATCCTATTTGACTTATCATTCGTTACAGTTTTATATGTCTCAAATGTTTTCCATCCATGTAATGGGTCTCATGTTAAAATTGTCCATAGTATTTTATTCACAACCAGCCATTAAAAGTGGCATTGTTCATGAATAGGAAGAAATATCTATTCCCATATAAGAAATAAAAGTAAGATGATACATCCAATAATCATGTAGATTCCAAGAACAATTATATTCAACAATCTTGGTTGACAACTTATTATAGTTGGATAAGTCATCAAATAACAACTTCTCTACATGATGAAATCTTAGCCAATTGAAGCAAATCCTCATGTGACCGCATTGTGAAAAATTGGTGACAGATCAAGCAAAGGTATTGGAAAATTGTATAGTAATGACACTATATTTTCACCTTAGGAACCCTATTTGTGTATGTGCCCCTGCACGCACATGAGTCCTTTAAGTGTGTGTTTATGTATGTGTGTATAGATATATAATAATAATTTTATAACATGAGAACCAACATACAGTAAAGTCAATGCCATCCACCACTCCTTGATTAAAGACAACCGTGCCTTGCTCTAAGTGTAAGGATTATAGTGTGCATAATAATAACATGTGTGAGTCACTTACTTGGGTACAAGGTTGACTAATGCAGTAAAAAGAACATAATATCCAATGAACCGTTTGTGAATAGTTCAATGAGAGTTTATTTATGTTCGTTTATTTAGTCAACGATACAAATACAAACAAAGTATCATTCATTCATTTATATTCATGAATAATATGTTTAATTTTCATTCATATTCATCCATTTATTTGTTCATTCATTTACACATTTATTTATTTTTCTAAGTTCATTATTCTTAATATTTGCTTTCGTTCGTTCATTGGTTGTTCATTTAAGTTTGATTATTTTGTTTATGAATGCATTAATTTATATTGTTCATAAATATGTTCATTTGATAATTTGTTTAATTTATGATAATTTACATGTTCATTTGTTCGATTTATGATAATTTATATTGAATGAACATAAAAGAATGTAAAATATTTTCATTTAAAAATGAACAAAAAAAAACCGATAAAATATATTTGCTCTTCTTATTCGTTTAAAGTTAAATGAAAGAATGCAAAAAATGCTTGTTTTTATTCATCTAGTTCATAGACAGCTTTATATTTAATATCTTAGTATAATGCATCTTATACTAGCCACCTAATTGAACATGTACCTCAAATAAGAATAGCCGTCATTATAAGTGCATTTTACCATTAACAATTAAAAAGATATTATATTTCAGTATACTATACCAACCATTTATTGCTGGATGCATTAAACATGTATATAATCACTTGGAGCTCACAGTTTGAAAGAGAATTACAAACACCAAAAGGAATAGCAACGAATAAGCAACTCTATACCCCTCGGTTGTTTATATATTTAGTGAACATATATGTTTATACCTTTGACAGCAAAAGAACTCATTTACATCACTTTTCGATGAATAAAGTAGTAGTCTTCCATCTTAAACATCATATTAAATATGGAATCAAAATTCAAAAAAATAAATTTAAATATAGATTGAAATTAATTATTTTTATGCTATGAGCGAAGCTTCTTAGACATATACTTCACCTTTACCCTTGAAATTTTGCTGATTCTCAAAAAACAAATTTACAATTAAACACCAAGTTTGTGGAAATGCAAATTTAATATCTATAAATGTGTTTTACCCTGTTTACCTCAAAGATAGTAAGCATACCTCATCTACTCAATAAGACCACAAAATATCCTACCCAATGCTGAAAAAATAAGCGAATTCAATAACCACCAAAGTACTTAAGCGACAACCAAGTGTCTTTGCTAGAAAAAGGTATATTTACTCATTCTAATATGACATCTTCATGTAAACCATATCCACTTGCTTTATATATTTTCGATAAAACCTTTTCAAAGCATCAATGAATTTTTCTTGCTGCATTTTTTCAAGATAAAGAATTGACGTCTTACTCAGTGGTACAAGCATATTTGAACTAGTAGAATGCCATGAAAGCCAAGATTGAGGTGTTGGATTCAAATCATACTTAAAATCTAATGATTTTACCTAAAGTGAAGAATGTTATGAGTTGCAAATAGGTGTACAAAATAAAGCACTTGGTAGATAGCATCATAGAAAGATATAAAGCAAAATTGGTAGCAAAACGCTTTATTCGGCTGGAAGGGATCGACTATACTGAGACTTTTTGTACCGGTTGCCAAACTAACTAGTGTGTAATGTTTACTGACAGTTGTAGCAATCAAAGGGCAAGAGTTACACCAACTTGATGTGAACAATGCATCATGTATGGGGATTTGCATGAAGAAATTTATTTGCAACCTCCCTAAAGTTATCTTAAGGAAGGAGATAAGTGAGTTTGCAAACTCAGAAAATCTATATATGATCTAAAGTAGGCTTTAAGGGAATGGTTCACTAAGCTCTCGATTGCTCTAAAGTCTCTCAGCTTTAAATTATCTTGTAAAGACATTTCTTTATTCATAAAGAAAGAACATGGTAATTTTATAGTTATGCTAATATATGTTGATGCCATGGTGATTGCAGGGAATAATCCTATGGGATGTAAGAAGATATGCAACTATCTGCAACATCATTTTCATTTAAAAGATCTAGAAAAATTAAAATATTTCTTAGGTTTAAAAATTACACATGGAAAAAAGTGATATTTGTGAGCCAACGCAAATATACTATTGACATGCTATAAAGTATTTGTTTGATTGGGTCCAAGCCAAATAAGACACTCATTGTGTGAAATCATGAGTTAAGCAGAACTACAAAGCTCAAATGTCAATACCCAACACGATATTGAAGGTTAGTTGGAAAACTACTCTATTTGACTATCACGAGGCTTATTTTATATGTTGTTAATATCTTGAGTCAACACAAGCAAGATCTTTCTGTTGAACACTACAATGCAACATTAAAGGTTCTCCATTATATTAAAGAGGATCTTGGACAAGGTTTTTCATTTTCACATAAAGAAAAAGTGGTCATAAAAGGATATTATAATGTGGATTAAGTTGTGTGTTCAACTACAATATGATCAGCAATAGGTTATTTTATAGAGTTGGGACAAACACCTTTATCTTAAAGAACTAAAAAGCAATAAATAGTAAATTGATCATCAATTAAGTTAGAATATCAAGCAATGGCATCATTGACAAGTGAATTAATATGGTTGAAATTTTTGTTGAAAAATATCACAGTTGAACACACGAGTCTCTTGCAGTTGTTTTGTGACAACTAGGCGGCATTACACATTGCAAGCAACCCCATATATCATGAAAGGACAAAATACATCGAGATTGACTGACATTTTATATATGAATGGATAAGCTTGAAAGAACTTCAAACTAGTTATATTCCTTCCAAGTTTCAACTTGTAGATATCTTGACAAAGGTTTTAGGTGTCGATGATTTGCAACGATTAAAACATAAGCTTGGCATTTTGTCACTCTATGCTCTAGTTTAAGGGGATTGTTAGAAGTTGAATTTATCTCTTTAGCTCATTTTTTCCTATTGTTAAGATTAGCCTCCTTTATAATAGAGTTTTTATTGTGATTAAGATAGAATTTATTAAGATTAAGATATAATTCTCTTTAGCCTTACTCAATTGTATAACATGTATATATAACCCTTGTTATACGTGTTGCACTAATGAAGATGAATTGCAAAAGTTTTGCATTCAATTTTCAAAAAACTTTAAAGAAACACCTAATATACATATTATGGAAGCAAGTTTCAATCAACTCGGAAGTTTAAAATATAGTCCAAGTTTGCACGTTTATTTCCTCTTACATTAGAACATCTTTATATATATAAGCTACTTAAAGAAGAATAAATATTGGAAGAAGTTTATAAATAAGTAAAGATAGTAAACATTTTCGGACACTCAAAATAAAAAAACTGACACATAAAGACGGTAGTATAGGCCTTTTTCCATTTTCTCTTAATTTATGGAATGATGGATTTAATGGGAACAAGGTTAAGTGTAGCTTTTCAAGATATGGGGGAGAATGGTAATAGTAAAAAACCTCTGCGGAAAAAAAGTAATTTAGTCATTTTCACAACTTGTTTACTTATTTAATTAGCTAAGTTGCACGTATTGCCCCTAAACTATACTTATCTTTCATACTTGTTCTTGATGTAATGAATGTAGTAAATTTATCCTTAAAGCAACCATGTGTTTCAAAATCATCCTTTCATATATAGTCAAATGTGATGCATTCAAGTGGAAAATATAAATAGATAAAGTATGATTCTATAAGGAAACAAAAAGAAAAAAGTTAGATGGATATATAAATTTTTTTACATGAGTAATTTATGCACTAAATTTTCCAACTTATCAATATTAATCTAGTTATAATAGCTTATTATATAAAAACAAATTTTTTATTAAAAACATCTCACAAATCCCAATTAGAAATTTTCAAATTTACCAGTTGGACACATAAATAAAAGCAATAGGCATAAAAATAATTCTATAACAAAATATTACTTTAAAATATATTTTCTATGTTCATTAGTTCAAGAACAAATTTACAATTTTAGATATAATTTAACGATAAATTATACAATTTAACGTATTTAAATATTAAAAGTGACTTTTGCTTTTATTCCTAGTCTTATTTGGCAAATTATGTCACTTATGGTATTTTCATCTATCATTGTCATGACCTTGATTTGAGCTTCTAAATGATGGTCTTGAAACTTGAAAGTACTATCATGTAACACAACATCATAAATGTAATGTAAATAAAAATTGAATAATTGATTTATGTTAATTTGGCTTACTTATAGTTGTATAACACCATATTAGTTTCATTTTGTTTGAAACATATATTTTTAGGGATGTGCCAAAGTAAATGATGCATTTCCAAAAGTGGAAATATCTTTTTTCAATTTTACATTCAATTTTGATATTTCTCTTGAAATTTGTGTAAAAACTTTTAAAGGATAATTTTGAAGAAAAAAAGCATTACAAGACAAAGAAGTTCTTTAAACTTTATACATTTGCAAAAATTATAAACAAAATATGGTGAATCAAGTATAGTAAGTGAAATGCCTTTGTCATCATCAAGGATGCTCACAATCTTTCAGATGCAATATTACGACCATACAGAATCCTGACTACTATATATTAGGTTGTGGAAGTGAGTTTGTTTGCCTTTGTTATAAAGGCCCTGGTTCAACAATTTTCCAAATGGCCCTTATATTGGCCAAAATTTCACCCTTATGCCACTGCTTATTACTTTTGTATACCTTGTGTATCCTCAAACTCTCTCATTCACCCACAACCTCCATATTTACTGTGATCCCTTGTTTTTTTCCCTTTTACCAGTCACGTAACGCTATGCCAATTGGGCACCTAGTAACCATCTATCCAAGCCTTCAAATTTGCCTATTCATCGTATCACATGTCATCAGCCTCTCTTAATCACCTGTGACCTCTATAGTCACCATGATCCCTCACTATGTTCCAACTACTGTCAAGCAAATCATGACTATTGGGGGCCCGACGACTGTTAGAGATGTCACTGGGTGGTGTTTGGGGAAGGTAAAACCATACTTAAACCCTCTTTGCAATATAAAAGTCATAACCAAACCCTCTATGTAACCTACAGCGGTTAGGGTTTTCTTACCCAAGCCTCTTGTGTCAAAATGGGTAAGGTCGGGTATTATACCCAAACAAATCATTCACATAATAGAAAATAAATTAAATCATTAAGCTACTATAATTTACCATGACAAATATTAAGTATGCTGAAAAATAAAATAAACATTACAAACAAATATGATATCATAGGAAGTTTTTCAAATAAAAGTGAAAACATCAACACATACAAAAAAATTTTGAGCTAAGTACTGAACAACAGTGTTGCAATTTTGGAATACAACGTGTGAATTTGAGGAATTTAGAATTAGATTGCATTGGGTATGATTGTGTATGTATGATGTATGTATTATTTTAAATACTTAAACATTGTACATTACATGCAGGGAGTGTATGGACTAGGGAATGGATCCTTAAACTCATATCATCTCTATATTCAATTCTAGTATGATTAGTTAAACTTATACTCTCCCCAAAACCTTGCGGGTGGGGGTGGATTCAAGTTTGGGTTATTGGGTTTAAAGAAGGGACAGGTAGGATAGTTTTTTAGATCCCCAATGATCATATAGTTACTATGATCCCTCATCATGTTCCTTCTTCCATATGAGCAGCTAGTTGGAGGCCCAGCAACCACCCTACCATTCCAATCTACTAGATTCGCCCATTTTCCTATAGATTTAATGAAACTCATTGAGATAACTTGTCTAGGGAAGTCTTGTGCATCCAAGGGCAGAGCTACGTTGAGCTGGGGGCAATTGCCACCCCTTAAATTTTACAAAACTTATATTTGGCCCATAAAGTGCTATTAAAATGCACTTTGACCTCACTAAAAAATTTTTATTGACCCCACTGCCCAAAAATTGTTATAGAAAACTAATAAAGCCTTGAATAATTGACTCATTCTTACCTAATTGATCCCAAACTTGTAACATCGAACAAACTGAGTAAAATGGTAAAAATATAACCAAAGCCCAAAATGTTCTTATTTCTTTCCAACTAGTTTCCTTACCTTTTTAATTTCTTTTTCTAGTGAACGTATTTGTTTCCTTATTTTAATAACATGGTTTAAATTCCATATTGCCACATATTAAAAAGGAATAAATATTATCTATTTCATTTATTTACTGTTAATTTATTTTATAGCATCTTTTATCGTTTACTACATTTTATTCCATTAGTATGTATTTTTAAATTTAATTGTTTCTTAAAAGAAGTTAGTTGTTTAGTTGAGTAAGCCAAATTTTTTTATAAGTGAATTGTGTATTAATGCTTATGTTATATTTTTCAACCAAGAAAAATATTGTTCAATTAGTATTAATTTGTACAAGTATTTATTTCATCTTTAGTAAACTATGTGTATGTGCAATTTTTTGCTTTATTTTTTTTTTCACACTTGAATTTTATTAGTATAATATATATTAGTTTTTTTTTAAATAAAGATACATTGTAATAATTAATCCTTCCCCCACCAGCTGAATTTTTTGGCTCTGCCCTGTGCACATACCAGCGGACTTGGCCAAAAAGAGGATGAGGGGATCTTCAAACAGGTTTGGGCAATTTGGGTGTGATAGAGATAAGAGACAATTGGCCTAAATGCACCATTAGTCCTCTAACTTTGCCAACTCGTACAAGTTGGTCCCTTAACTTTGACTCAATATGACTTAGTCCTCAATCTTTACAAAATCATGCAACTTAGTTCTCAAACTTATTAAATGGTGTGACTTAGTCCTTCAGCTGTCAAGACAAACTAGAACTTTAAGCCCAAACTTTCAATCTTTCAGCAAAATGACCCTTCTAGAAACTTCCATTATCACCAAACTCATAGATTAATAAACTTTACTAAGTTGTTAAATACATTAAGTAACTAATTAAATAACTTATAAAATGATAATTCAAAAAAATTATATACAATAATTTAAAAATTTTATAATTATTTAATAATTTATATTTTTCTTATTTTTTTATAAAGTACTTTGGTTGATTTATTGGGAAGCAAAAAAAATATTTTTATGCACTCCACTATTATGTTAATCAATTATTTTTCTTTATTATTTTTTATTATTTTTTTCATACAAAATGTGCAATATTACAGAGTTATGATTTAGAGATCATTTTGGAAGAGTTTTTTAAGTAGATTTAGTTTTCAAACAATTATTAATAGTATGTATATTTTAAAAGAAAGAAATTTAATAATTACTAATATGAAATTAGTATTAAATATCTAGAACCAACTTAATGGATGGAATCCACTTAATTAGAATACTGACTATTTTTTTTTATTTTGATGGATTCCAACTATTATTTATATTTGAGAAAATTATTTAAATTAAACAAAAAGAAGCCATTAATATGCAAGAAATTGAAGAAATAAAGAAGGTAAAGATGAATTGAGGAAGAAGATAAGGGAAAAATCATCCCAATGTTAGAGGTTGGATTTTTTTTTGTGTGAAAAATTGCTAATGGAGAGTTTATATTACTAAAAAAGTAAGAAAATATATAGGAAAAATAAATGATCAAAGTAAAATATATAGGAAAAATAAATGATCAAAGAGTTTATATTACTAAAAAAGTAAGAAAATATATAGGAAAAATAAATTATCAAAGTAAAGATGGAGAAAATAAAAAATAGATTTTTTTGGCTTTCTAATTGGAGTCCATCAAAAGAAAAAAAAATAGTCAACATTCTAATTAAGTGGAATCCATCCATTAAGCTAATTCTAGAGATTCAATGCTAATTTCATATTAGTAATTATAAGATTTCTTTCTTTTAAGTTATACATATAGTCTGAAATTACAATTTTTCTGTTATTGTTGTTTTTTAATAAAGGGGACATATCCTTATGTTACTTTTTGTATGGTTTATATAGTAATTTTTTGTAGAATAAAAAAGTTCAAAGACTCAACATAAAAGTTTTAGCTAATACATATATAAAAGTGGGTAAATTTTACTTTTTTTTTAAATTTTTCTTTGGGAACAAATGATAAAAAGCTAAGGAAATTATAGTACCATCTTCATTAGTATGAGAATTGCAAGGGATAAATTAGTTTTAATATGATGTAATATACTAATTCTAAATCACAAAATATTAATACAAAAAAGATTAACTTGGAAAATTGTTTGAAAACTAAGTCTACTTAAACAAACTCTTCCAAAATGATCTCTAAATGCATAACTCCCTGATATTTCACATTTAAAAAAAAAGGTGAGAAAAAATATTTCAAAAAAATAATTGATCAACATAATAGTGGAGTACATAAAAGATAATTTTTTTGCTTTTCAATAAATCAAGCAAAGTAGTTTCTAAAAAAAAGAAAAATATAAATTATTAAATAAATAGAAAAATTTTAAATTATTGTATATAATTTTTTTAATTATCATTTTTTAAGTTATTTAATTAGTTAATTATGTATTTAATGACTTAGTAAATTTTGTTAACCCATGAGTTTGGTGATAATGGAAGTTCCTAAAAAGAAGGATCATTTTGCTAAAAGATTGGAAGTTAAGACTTAAAGTTGTAGTTTATCCTGGTAGATGAAAGACTTAGTCACACCATTAAATAGTTTGAGGACTAAGTCACATGATTTTACAAAGTATGAGGACTAAGTCATACTGATTCAAAGTTAAGGGACTAACTCGTGTGAGTTAATAAAGTTGGAGGACTAATGGTGTCTGTAGGCCAAGGCAATTCATGCTGAGAAATAACCAGTTGCACATAACTGTAAATAACATAAGACTTTAAGGCCGAGAGCACAACCTACATGTGAGTCATTTTGACCTGCAAAAAGCCCGAAACTAACCCATGAATAATGTGCCGATTAACCGAATTAAGCAAAAGGCATTGTTACCAATCTTAGGATTTACATGGTAAAAATTTAAAAGCTTTGCTCATTGCTTGCTCTAGTTGTGTGCCAAATAGTGAAGGTAAGAAGCTTTTAATTGCTCAAGGTTAACGAAAAGGCAGACAATCTTTCCTGGAATGCATCAAATTTCACTGCTTAGGTTCTTAAACCTTCTCAATCTAAAATAAAAGTAAAATTAGTTTTAGATTTAATAACACGTTTTACAAAATCTTCTTTTGTTAAAAGATATGTCAATTAATAAGTGAACAGTTTTAATTTGAATGAATCATATATAAAATTTTTATGTTTAATTATTTTTACCACATTATTTTATAAGAGAAAATTTTATGATAGTGTTAATAATTTAGCAATTTTCTAAAAGCAAAACAACAAGACAAAAAAATAAGTCAATTTCAAGTCTTATTTTCCCCAAATCCGAGAATCAATTTGTCCCCTTTCACCATACAATACTCATATTACAGGAATTAAAAAAATAAAAACAAATTCCAAGGCTCTCGTTCTTCTTTTTCAACCCCCCTCACGGTCACCTCCTTGTAAAGCTAGCCGCATGCCTCTCCTCCCTCTCACTCTCCACAGAGTCCGAAAAACCAGTTTAAGTACTTCCCCTTGAAGCTCTATTTTCCAGACCAAAGCCTGTGTCTTTGAGATGCAAGACAAGGGCTTGGTTACGAGAAGACAACAACTTTAATTGGGAGCTGTAACCGGAGACAGAAAGAATAGAGCTTCAGGGCCAGATGGGGCGAGTAAATGGCTTCCGTTGGCCGCCCATCGGAGCTCCATCGATCGCCAGTGCGCAGAGGGAAGAGGACCACTGGAAGAACTTCGACAACTCGGTCAATGCGGTGTCGTTTGGGTTTGTAGCCACCGCCATTCTCATCTCCATGTTCTTGATCATGGCCATCTTCGAGAGATTCTTCAGACCCAATTCGTCTAGTGCTGACAACTCCCACGCCAATCTCGAATCCCATATCGCTTTCAGTGGGAAGCTCGCTTACCCATCTCCCAAAGTAAGAATATATTTTTTTTCTGGGTTTTGTTCATGGTGATTGATGAAATCCATTTTCTATTTTTCTTTGGTTGTTAAACGGTGTTACTTCTCTTCTCTTTTTAAAAGGAAAGATTTGGGAAAGGTGGAATTTTATAGTCGTATTCTGCCTTACTGCATTGCTCATACTTTATTTCTTGAATTAGGTCTTTTGCGCCCTTTAGTTTCTGAATTACCTGAATCTTTGTGAGTATTTCTTAAAGTTGCATTGTTCTTGTTATGGATTGTCTATGGAATCGGTCAAAATCTTAAAACTTTCTACCATGTTGAGCTTAATTTCAGATCTTGAACATATAATCTTGAGCCCTGTTTTCTATTGAACATGCTTCTTTTGGTTCAATCATGATATAAGAATAGTCCTCTGTTTCTGTAATTATGGTTTTTAGTTGATGGCCCATCTAGGAAGCAGGCTGTTGAATTACTGGTTGCAAAAACCTGTGGTGAGGACCCAATGTACTTTGCTTAGAAGCTTAGACCCACCAGTCTCTAGGTTTGGCCACCACCGATGTCCATTTGATTATCTGAATCCATGTTTCTCCCACTGTTAGCCATACTTTGGTAACCTTTGTGGCAATTCTTGGTGTATTATCTACTAATTTTCAGGACGTAAGTGGTGAAAAAGGATATTGGCGCTAGTATAGAGTGGAGAAACATGATCCGTCTAGACGAGAATGAGTTCGTTTCAGTGTAATATTTCTAGCTACAAAATGCAGCCATTTAGATGCCTTATCAGAATTAAAAATTTATGATCCACTAATAACAGTGAAAACTATGTTACGTAGCTTGGAGGGCCATGTTATAAGCAGTGAGTTGAGCTTACTTTTCCATATTTTCCTTGGAGTGGTCCTCAAATTATGTGACCCACCCTTAGTTTTTTTCATCTGCTAACCTGTCTAATAAGAATGCAAGACCCACATACGTATTAACCTAAAGCCTATCAGTCATCAGTTCAGAGAAATTTGTAGGATCTGATAATAGCACATGGGAGTACCTTTCTTATTAAGTCGGCCAACACCATAAGTCCAGGCTAGAATGGCCTATCAAGATGTACACACAAGAGTGTTGATGATATGTCCAATCATTTCAAGCACAACATCTGCAGATATTTTGTTTTAGACCCTTTTGTTTGCTCCGAACAAAAGAGGACATGATGTCCCCAGATACTTATGGGACGTCGGTTGGGGACACCCAAGTTTTGCAGCTCAAGTTTGAATGTTCATTCTTTGGGTGTTTCGTGGGCCGATCCCTATTTAAAGGATCACTTGCTGCTTCAACTAACAAGATGTATAAGTTGATAAGATGTGCGTCATGTGTCCTTTAAGTGTAAAGTTTTAAGACATGTATATGTCCAAGTCATAATGTTGCTATTGTTGACCCTCCATAACATGGTATTGTCTCCTTGTATAGTTGGCGACCAGTTCTGCTTCATGAGCTCACAAGAAACTAGAACCATATTTGCCAACAGTAGTAAAAACCGAAAGATGAGACTCTTTTCAGCAACAATCAATCTTCCATCTTTTACATTACATAATTCTTTCTTTTGGTGAGGCAGTACATGGTCTAGAAATTTGGATTTAAGTTTTTCACATCATCCATAGTAAACTGCTGAGACCTTTTCACGTTGATCTGTAATTACTAGTGCCCCCTTTAGCTGCTTCTCTTAGCTATCTATTTCAATAAAGCTACAGCAAAAGTGGGGGTCTGTTAATATTATTGTTTTTATTGCGACCGGATCCTTTCCATGTGGTTCATCATTTCTTTCACCTCTGCAGGTTCCTGTATATGCAAATGGAGTTTCAGTAGTAATGCCTGGAGATGATATTCCAACCTACATCGCCCACCCAGCACCCATGCCACGTTCTTGAAAGCACATATCGTCGCCTCGGCATCGGCCGACACAACAAGAAATTCCATCTGAGAATCAACCTAAAGTACACGCGTTGGTAAAAAAGCAAGAGAGTCAGTTTTAAGTTGCTTTTGGGAGAATGAAATGGATATCTAGACTTGGCTAAGAGGGTTTTGTTTTCTTTTTCTTGTTGCTATTAACAATGCTCTTATCTTGTATATATAGAAATTAGGTATGGTGAGGAGGCTGGTCTTTAGCATGTTTTATTGCATTGCTGATGTCAATCCCACCATTTTTCTATGGTTAAGGTCAGGTTTTTTCCAGGGGTCTTGCTTAGATTCTTGGATCCTGAAGATGGACTGGGCTGGGCTAAAGCTAACCATATAATGGGCCTGTCTGCTGGTGAAAACCAGTGGGTTATGTCATTGTGGATGTTATTATTGGAAGTTTTGAGGTCGAGTGAGGAGATTAAAGGAGTTACAGCTGTCTCTCATCATAACTCATGTATGCCCAAGTTTTGGGATTAAGTATTAATGTATTGGTAAATAATCATGATGGTTAAAACAGGGGAAAGTTATTTTTATTTTTGTAAAAGAAAACAAAAGTGGGGATCGAATTTTAAATCTCTGTATGGACCATGAAAAAGATGGCCCCAAAATAACGGGTATCTTCAAATCGTAGCTTTAACTGGGGGAAGACGAATGATTTCAAAAAGGACGGCTTTAATTGTCCTCGTTCTCCTTTTAACGGCTACACCAAATTTTGTAGCAACTTTTTCGAGCAAGGTTCTTATTTCTTTTGAAAAATATGACTATGTTTTCACAAAAAAAAAAAAAAAAAAACCAATATAATGTCAAATAGTACGAACAATGATTATGGTAAAATTAGTTCATACTTTGCAGCACAAAGTGAGGGCATGCTCATGTATCGCTATCTTGCCGACAACATGCATGACAGATATACAAAAAAACATTCCCTCTCTTTTTTTTTTTTTTTAATTTTTTTTAAAATAGAAACATTCTTGTAATACAAAGTTATGTAGTGCTATGCATTTTAGAAAATGGAAGAAATATTTATTTTTTCAGGACATGAAAAATAACCGAATCAACATTTTATGATATATTTTATGAGGAAGTGGTGGAAATCAGAGAGAAACTATAAACCTCCGTCCATATTCTTTAGCTACTCTGATGAATAGTCTGAATAAAGCATTCTCATTGTAATCCAAAGAAATTAAATTCAACCGCTCCGAGGGAAAAAGATATGCTACGCGAAGCTTCATCTAATTCCAAGAGTACCAACTTAAAGGTTTTCTACTCTTACAATGCCTGATAAGTGCACTATTTTTTTATTTGATGGTAGAATCTAGAATGTTGGATTGGTATCATGGTATGGTGTTTGATTATATACTTTTAATATTGTGTAAGAGGAATTACAAGTAGTAAATCATGTTCAAACTTTATTATGTTTTATTGAAAAAATAACAGACAAAAAACAACACATCTAAATCGATAATATTCTTGAATATTAATTATTCACGTTACATAATTGAAAAATTAATCATCAACAGAAAAAGATTAAGCCAAAAAATAAAGAAAGAAAAAGAAGAAACTGCAGTCAGAGGAAGATGAAGCATTCTAGGGAGACATGTGGATTTTCCAGTGATTCCGTTTGACCACCGTCAGTGACATTACCATTGCCCTCCTCGCTGCTATATTTCCGCGACATTTTTTTACCGTCATCACCACTTGCCACCGGTTCAACCCGCTTCGGACCCGGAGATTTCCCCGTTCTCCTCCCCGACGGGCTCCGACTCACCACCGATCTATTCACTGCAGGCGATCTAGACCTCCTCCCCGAACCCTCCCCCGGTTCGGGTCTTGCCCCGCGCCTCACATTTTCCCTGCTCTGGACCACCCTTTTTCCGGGGGATCGGTCGGTTCGTTGGTTCGGGGACCGGCCCACAACCCGGTCTCTCTTGGGCATAGGATCGCGTTTCCTCGGAGCTGGAGCTAACTTGGCTGGAGATCTGTACACTCTTTGCATCACTTCCTCTTCGTCTTCCCTCTTATCCGTGAGGGTCGTCGTTGATACGCTCTCGCTGAAGCTCAAACTACGAACGTCGCATGCTTCTTCAGATGCCGACTCATCGACGCCAGAGGAATTTCCAGTGATCCCAGGTGGTGACAGCAGTTCAATCTTCTGGACAATGGTGCTCTGTTTTTCCTGGATCTCTTCGATGCGAAATTTCCTGTCAGGTTGCGAAATGGGAAAAGGTGGCTTCAGCTTGGAAGTTTCTGAGAGTACTTGTTTCACGGTCTCTTCGTCGGCCGAAGGCGGCGGTGCTCTATCCTCAAGGGCAGGTTTCCGGTGACCACAGTTCGCATCAAAATGGTGGTGCTCTTTTGGGCGAGAAGAAGGGGCTTTCTTGTTACTAAAGCAACAACCCATTTGGGGCTATGGAAAAGATTCAGATGGAATCCGCCATTGTTGGAAGGAAAATGAGAAAAAACTCGAGCTGTTAACAGTGTTGCAGCTGGGGAAGGGTAGACTTGTTGGAAGCGACCGGGAGCAGACAGGAAGCAGAAGGAAGTTAAAAGCCTAGACAGGAGTGAATTGAGCCGTTGATTTTTGCTTTTTCGGTCGTCTGACTCCTCTCACTCTTTGCTTTCGTCCAGTATTTCCCCTCAGGTATTTTCATTGTCATTTGGGTCACTTCATGCTGCATAGTGCACAGTGCATGCTTTTATTAAAGATGATCATTTTGAAACGAGCTCGAGGGCGAGCATGCTTAATTGAGATTGAATAAAACTCTACGCATTAAACCTTTCAACTGAGTATTAAAATTATGCACCCATCAAACCAAACATAAACATCCATCAAGTCGAACTCGAATCTCATCGTAGGGACTATAGACATGTGAGGTGGTCTTTATGGTATCAACTGTGACATCAAATCTAGACGACGGATGGGGCCACTGATTGTTGGACGTAGATTAGCCGACTTCGATGAATGTTGCGTTATTTGTAGCCGTAGGAGGTCGCATACCTGACTTGTCAATTTACTGGTACTCCTATTTTGGGTGGTATGCAACCATAGTGCCCAATATTAATGTTTTTGTTTTCCAATTTTTCATCCCCAACAGTTTCAAGGATATCGAGATTTGATCTTAAGCCTTGTAAATGGTCTCATTTTGATCACGATATTTCAAAAACATCTCATGTTAGTCTTTTTCTTTCTTTCCTTCTTTTAAGTATTCCGTTAGTTAAAAATAAAATCTCATCTCTATGCCAGTTTGGTATTTGTTGGTAGTGCTAACATGCACAATATTTTTTCCCGTCAACTCCAAGTCCATGCGTTTAAAAAACCAAACATGACACGTTCTTTTTCGAGGTTTAGGGATCACAAGAAAATGACAATGAAAGATGTTGTAGGCTTTTAGCCAGGCCCAAGCATAGGATTCCTTAACACGTTAAATTCTCCGGTTTAGGTCTAGCCTAGAGCTCAAATAAGTCCTCAAACTTCCTGATCTGGTTAACTTCAAGTACCTTGGTTAATTATTCGTAAGGTCTCCATAACTCTTTCAGTAGTTTCTTTTCTTCGTTTTTGTTGAAAAAGCTCTTTTTGAAGGAATTCTTCTACTTCAGCAGCTACTAGGGGTGCTAAGAATTTACTTTTAACGAACAATTAGAGCTTGAGTCTAAAAAACTAGTTGATATTTTATCGACCCAAGGTTTGAGTCTAAGGTGTTCGAGCTCGAGCTTGATCAAGTTTATCAAGCATTTAATAATTTCAATATAATAGAGTTAGTTAGGCCATAATTATATTGTGCCCTCATAGGTTTCAAAAGTTATAGTTTTCTCCTAATACTATTGAATTTATTGAGCTTATCCAATGAGTTCGAGACATCAAATTTTAGAGTTTGTTAAGCTCAGCGTCCACCCAAATACTTATCGAGCCAAATGCATGCCTAATGTGTCATGACTTAGCTCGGCTTGGTTACACCAGTAATGGTTATTGTCCTTGACAATTTTAGTTCAACAATTCTACTTGAGTCGGTTCATGATACTTTGAGACAAATCATATTGCACTGTTCATGGACAATGCAGGGCTCTCTCTTTATGCTTTTTTTGCCCCCTTTTCCAATGGTGATGGTCTAACTCCTCTTCTAGCTCCTGCAAATTTCTTTTCTTTTGGCTAAAATCCAAATTTGGTCCCTTAACTATTGGGTTTGTCCTAAAGTGGTCCCTTAACTCTAAAAGTGACTATTAGAGTCCCTTAACTCAAGCAACGTATCCAATTTGAGTCTCATTCGTTATTTCAGGCACTATTTCTAACAGAAAATGCATAGGTGGCACTTAATACCCCCTGCTTGGTCCCACAATGCCACGTGGCATACTTTTTCATGACAATAAATAATAAGACTGGGAGTATAATAAATCTTAGATTAGAATTGACAAAATATATAACTTTAGGGACTTAAAGGGCTAATCCCCCCCCAGCCCTTGTCCTCTGTCTCCCTCGTCCGCCGCAATTCACCTCCGCCGACCTTCTCCTCAGTCGCCCCCTCCTCCCTCTTCTGCGTCGCCGTCCTCTTCCCTCATCTCTCTCATCCTTTAGCCGCCATTGACGCCGACCTGTCGCCGGGAATTCGTCGGCCGATCGTATAGGATCAACATCGCTGCCAGCGCTCTGAGGCTCGATGTCGATCATCTGATTTATCTTCGCTACAACTTTCGGATCGCTGATAATATTCTAAGACAGGTTGGGAATCGTTACCTCTCCTCGTCGGACGGGGTCAAAGAACGTCCTCCGATTCGACCTCCGACGCCTATTCGAACCATCTAGGAACGCAACTGGGAACGCATCTGGCAGCCTTTCGTGTTCCGGTCGAGGGATGGAATGGTGGCGAGATCGAGGTGGCATCGGAGGTAATCACTCCCAGGCGTTTGCGATTCCCACGCTTCCGGCATTTGCGATTCTTCGCTCGCTGTTCTCGACGTAAAGAGACATCTGATTCGATCGAGTTCGGCAAGAGAGAGAGATGAGGTCGGCGAGAGAGAGGCAGAGGGGGAGAGACCCAGGTAAGAGAGAAGGGCGGAGAGAGAGGGGATGAAGGATGAGCAGATCAAAGAGAAGGGCAGACGACAAAGCCCACTGCATTTGAAGAGTTTTTCAGCTCTTCTTTTACAATGATACTTCCCAGGAGGCTATGGAGTGGGTGCCGTTGCGGCCGGAGATTGACCCAGATTGACCTGGAGTGTAATCTTGCTCATCGACGAAGAAGATTGGGGAAGAAGAAGAAGATTGGGTTAAATTATATTTTGGGTCCTTAGGATTATTCATCTGTGTCTATTCTACCTATAGATTTATTATCCTTTCAGTCTTGTTATTTATTGTTATAAAAGAGGATGCCAAGTGGCAGTTGGGGTGCCACGTAGGCAATTTCCATCCGAATTAACGCCTTAACTAACGGTAGGGACCATAATAAGACACGCGAGTTGAGTTAGGGGACTTTAATAATCACTTTTGAGTTAAGGGACCACATTAGGACGATCCTTAAAGTTAGGGGACTAAATTTGGATTTTGCCAAAATGGGTATTATTCATACAAAACCAATAAACTATAGGTAAAGTTCACCGGGAATACCTTAGCTTTTATTCTTATCCCAAATGAGTACATTACCTTTATACTTATCCTAGCGAGATACTTAACCTCTTAATGCACTTTTCACTGAGATACTTTTTGTTGATTTTGCTGTTAAATTTGATGAAAATTGATGACATAACATTAAATAACACTAAAATAAAGTTTCAATGACAATTTTAGTCCTTAACATTTTCAATCAATAATTCTAAACCCTAAGTTTCTTAGCCTACTTTTCCTAGCCTAAATCTATGTAACCTATTCTTCCTAGCTTAAATCTACGTTTTCTCCTTTTCCCTCTCTCCTTTCCCTAGCCTCCGCCCACCTCTGGCTCTCTATGTCGCTACCACTATTGCCCAAATCTGCCACCACAGCAATGGTCGCCATGGTCATCCACCCATTTGAGCCCACCGGTGACACAAAAACGAGAAGAGGAAAGACAACCTCTATCCACGCTCACCTCGATTCAGAGCTACTAACTGCCACCGGCAACCACGATTTCCAGGGGCACCACCACACCAGAAGCTACTGACCACCCTCAGAGCCACCTAGTGTGCACCAATTTACCTCAGATTCTATGGCGGTCGATTCTCGATTCTCCTTCGACCTTCCCAACAATGATAATTCTCTATCAATTCAAGGATGGGACGATGACGATGGCGATGGGGCATAGGCGGTGAATCGGTGAGATAACGATCAAAGGCTATTTCATCCCGCTTTCCTTTGACCGCCCCTGACGCTGCGCGCCTTTCTAGAATCTCTATCCACCACGCCCCATGCTCGAGCTTCCAGCAGATTACTTGTTCGAGGCGGCTAAGGGACAATTCGAGCTGGATTTAGGCATGGACAATGGCCAGACGACGGCAGTGGCATCTGGGCGGTTAGGCGGCAATAGGAAAGAGAGCAAAGATAATCAAATAAATGAAAAAGAGGGAGACTAATACATGCATTATTCATTTATAGTAATAAATAATGTGCATTGCTTTTTTCCTTATATGTTTTTGGATGCGATTGCTTCTTTTAAAAGCTCAATCAGCTTTTCAAAAGACAATAGCATTTTAAGGGTCTATATCACTATTTTCCCTATTTTCATTTTGTTTCACGTTTCTTTTTGTTAAAAGAAGTTTTGCGGTCATGAATTTAATAATTACCTAACTTTTTTAAGAAAAAAAAAATAATTCAATTAATATAAGTCAAGAGATTACAAGAGTAAGGCAACCCCTGCCAATCACTCAGAAAAGGGACTCTCATGGTAGGGAAATAATTACTTAACCATAGTCGTTTTATTTGCTATCTTGGTTCTTAAACTTTTTTTTCTTTGTTTTTTATATACTATATTTAAAGTAAAACTTTGGTTACCATGGTTTGTTTTTTTTTAGCAAAATCATTTCTCTTTTTTTTTTTTTTATTTACATTTATTAAGTCAATTGATAGGCTTTTAATATCTAAATTGTTTTTCATTTCCTCTCTTCGTCCACAAATTATTTTCGTCATTTTCCTTTATTATTGTTTTTTCAAACAAAACTTTAGTCACTATGATTTGTCTACGTCTTAGTATGGTTAATTCTGATTGATTAGGCTTTGATTAATTAATTTATTTTCCTTTTATTTTCACATTTATTAATTTAATGGTTAAACCATTAATTTATTAATATAAATAAAACAGAATTTTATGTTTATGTAATGTCTTTTGCTCATTTATTAATTTAAGGCTCTATAGTTTAATAAAGCAATTTGGTTCATGCTTGCTAAAATTGAAAGTAAATCATTTTAAATAAATTTCTCCTCAATATTAAGACTAGGAATATGAATTGATAATAGATGAAATTTTTTTAGTGAATTATTATTTAATAATAAAAAAATCCATGGGTTTCAAATAATATGTTATGTTATGTTTCACAATCTTATGTTTTGATTATAACTAATTATTTCAATAATAAAAATATAACATAAAGAAAGTCAGTCCCAAAATTGAAATAAAATAAAGTTTTAATTGATTAAATAAATTTATGAGTAATAATTTTTTAATTGATTATTAAGATTTATTGTAATGCTAAATTTATTATAAGAAAATACCCACTACAACATACGGATTGACATGACCTGGTTTTTTTAATTAGTTGACGCCTTCCCATACATACAAATCCAATTTTCTTTTAATTCTATTAATTTATATAAACGCATACATTGCACTCTTTCCCCCAAACAGTTGATAAATACTCATAAGTGTATTGTTATTAAGGGTTTAAATCATCATTATATATTTTGAGTATGATTAATTTCTATATTCTAAGCATTTTTTCACCGGGGTACTATTCATGCATTTTTACTATTCATATGCATTTTTACTATTCGGCTGTCACTATTCACCGACTTACTGTTCATACGGGTATTTCACTGTTCGTACATGTATTCACTGTGCATACACGATTTACTGTTCATTAATATTAAAATATATATATTAAATAATTATTTTTTATGTATGTAAAAGTCAACACTTTGCGGCCCTTCACGAAAAGAAAAAATCATATCTGGAGCTGTAGGTATCGGAACTAAGTGATTCCAAATTCATATGAAAACCAATACATAGATCTTCAACTCTGCTTTATTTCGCAAGCTAGTTTGATCGTTTTCATTGCCGAAATCTGATTATAGATGAGACCCTTCGTTATTTCGTGTACTGAAGAGCAGTTTCGGTAGAAAAATAATAACTTGAGCTACGGATGTCTAATTTGAATAAGCAAGCTATAGATTCGAAGCTAAAGAGGAGATCTACAACTTTTGTGCTTTGAAGAAGAGCTGATTTGATGTCTACGATAGCCAAAAAATTAAAAGAAGTTGCGGCCTGCCATTGTTGATTTGTATTTACCTACATTTTACCATTTCACCCACCCCAAAACTCTATAAATAGGCACCTTGGGGGGAGAGTAAAGGTTGCCATTTCTTAGGCCATTTTCTTAGGCCTCCTTTATATTCTTGTATTTTCTTTAGCTTTTCTTCTTTGTTTTTGTTTTCAATACCAAAGCTCTCTCCAAGTGTTTTCTCGTTCTTATTCTTGTTATTTCCTTTGATCTTTCAATCTATGTTTATTTTATCTTTCTACATGTTATTTACTTTTATTATGTCTAACTAATCTTCTTTTTGCTAAGGTGAAAGGGTTAAGCTTTTGGTGTGGAGGTTATGATTGATTTGAATGGATCACAACATTAACGGTATTTTCTTCCTTAATCTATTTAATTTCCTTCCTTGTTAATTAAGAGTCTTGATTCATCATAGTCAAATCATTGGCATAAAATCTGCTTGATTCCCTCTGTAGAACATGGCTCTGCCGGCTATATTGGAATCTTGAGTTATTGTTGACAAAGGTTGGCATGATAGATACTTGAATCTATTAGCAAGTGTTGGCGTTTTAAGATCAATAAACATTAATACTAACTAAATTCCCCGATTGGGACCTCCTTTATGTGTGGATCTCAATTGAGTTATAAGATGAGCTAAAATTAATCATAACTGATATACTAAAGGTGGATCCCCTAACCTTAGCTATTTTATTTTAATTTCAATTTTTAATCAACACTTGTTCACACATTTCACGAAAACCTTCCTTCACTTTTATAATTTGTATTTCTTAATTCACTTCCATGTGGTTTGACACTCGAACTCCCGAGATTTTATTACTTGCGACAACCTATACTTGAGTTACAACTACTAAAGTGCAGTAACTGTCATGTAAGCTATGAAGTAAATTTTGTGAAAAGTTCCTAATTTTTAATTATTATTTCATTTTTATCTCTAATCTATTAACTGTTCTATTTTAATTCTAAAACTTTTTAAAACAACCCATCTTAAGTACTAAAATTTTTTAAAGCATTTTATTTGAATCCATGATGGAAGGAATTTGTTAATTTTGATGCAAATTACCTGATTCCATTCAATGCAGCATAAAGTTGAAACTCCTTCGGATAAGCTTTCTGTTTACAAAAACTAGAGTCAACATTAGGGATGGGCATGGACCTTTGCTCTGGTGGAGCTCCAGTCTGATCCGCTCCAGTGGATCGGGTGTTTTAAATGATCCATTAATTTTAGGGTGGGTTGGATCACGATCCATATTGATATTTTACAAAACGGGGCGGATTTTGGAGCTCCGGTGGAGGTCCAATGGATCAAGGGTTTAGCAAATAATTTTGCCGCAATCGCAGACCATCAACCGAAGCCATCGGATTTGTCCGTCGTCCACCGTGATTGCAAACCCTCCAACCTCCTCATCGATCGTCCAATTCTCACCTTTCGGTAGCTCTGTAGACGAGGGATTCTATCACCGATTGTCTTCTCTCGAGCTCAACAGGCTTGGCCTCGACGATTTGCCGATCCCGATCACCGGTAACCATTTTTCAGCGCTAACTTGTTGGCTTGCTTCCATCAGCACTCGACAAATGAGCGAAGCAAATAGACCAGGACAGGGCGACAGTGAATCAGACAAAGAACCCAGAAGCGGGGAGGAAGAGAGGCGTTAACTGGGATGAGTTTGGGTAGGTTAACGTTAAACACATTGGAGGCAGAAAGACCAATGTGACATGAGGGTAAAATGGTCATTTAATCTATTAAAAGTTATTAAAAGAAAAATACAACCCAAAATAAAAAATAATACAAAAACATGTAAAAAAATATTTGAAATAGCTATAAATTTTTTTTAATTATCTATCAAAATATTATAGATTGGATATCCATAGATCATCCATGGATATCCACAAGTTAGGTGGAGCGCATCGTGGATCGATCCATAAATAAATGGGGCGGGTTGTGGATTGATTCATAAAGAAGTGGATCAATAGTGGATCACTCCATGGAGTCGCTCCATGCCCATCCCTAGTCAACATACATGATTAGGTATCAAGCGTCATATTTCTTTTGTCTTATCTCATTTGATTTGGTACGGAGATTAAGAAAGAAACAAATTTTGTGTTGTTTTCATTTTTATTCTTAATTTTTTATACGTATATTAATGGAGTTAGAAAAAAATTAATATTAAAATGATAGTTTGAATGATAGTAATAAAATAAATTATTAAATATAAAAATATTGTAAAGATTTGAGAGTCTGAAATTACCCAAATTAGAATATATTGTAAAAGTTTTGATGTGGATGGAGTAAAATATCACTCAATTTGTCTCATACCCATTTAACCATTTAGATTGACATAAAAATTAAGAAAGTTGAAAAAATTCATGTATTATTTTCACTCATACCATTAATTTTTTACATATAAAATAAAAAAGTTGAAAAGTAAATATTAAAATAATAGTTTAAATAGTACTGAAGTAATTTAGTAAATATGAAATGTTACCGCTCAAAATAAAATATATTGCAATTGGTATTACGCTGTCTCAAATATTAATTTCAATTAGAAGCTTTACTGATTCTTCTCCGTTTTCATCTTTTACATTTCTAAAGGTACCGTTTTGTTCTCCCAAAAACCCTTCTAACATTCAACGTTTCAATGCATATTTTACCTTAAATTAGTACAACTGATTACTAATTGCAATTAAAAAGTACTTCACATACTATTAGTTTTTACTGGACTTTGGTTGGATCAAACCTTTTTTTATGTTTTCCTATGTACGTCATCTATCGCCTTCTTCAACTATATTGCAATTTTTAATACTCCTATAGTCTATGGATCTTTGGCATATTGCCATATTCATAATACTTCCAACTTTTTATATGCATGCAAGTTTATACGCCAGTAGACTCGTGATGAGTATATATGTGTTTGCGGTACGTTCGGGTTCTGGCAAAACCTGACCTTACCCGCAATTATGATCAGATTGAACATCTTAATAATCAACCTACCCCCATAACTGAGAATATGACCACCATAGAAGATGGTTCGGGTTAGTTTGATATGGCTGAATGTCATATGCATAATGAGCAACACTCAGTGAGCAATTTTTAAAAATAATTCATAAATATGAAAGTTATAAACCATTTTACATAAATTTCTATTATACATAACCAAGTGTTACCTATCAATTGGTTTGGAAATATGAGAACGAAATGATGCATAGTTCATTTAAATTGCACAATTTATTGTAGTTTTGCGAGCAAGAGAGGCATCAAAGTCGGTAGTACCACATTTATGTGAGCAATCTCTGTCAAGGTCAGTAGTACCATATTTATGTTAGCAGTCTTTCTTTCTTTTGTTTTGCTGGGCTAAGATTGTCATCAATTACTGAAATTACATTTTCATATCCACATGATAATTGTACTTTTTAATTTTCAGACGCATTAGTTTTTACCAGATTTTAAATATTTTATTTCTTTTCAAATTGAATTATGTGAAAGTTGTATTGGATAGCCTGAATTAGGCCTCAATTACTTAATTGCATAAAAATCTTACAAAATAAAATGAATAATATTATACTTACAAGTGAAATATTCAAATCACTTGTGTCAAGTTCCACATCTAGTAATTGAAATCTTTTGGGGGTTTGGCTTTTTTAGTGATTTTATTATGGAGAAAAGAATGAGTCTAAAAATTATCTGTTAGTTGAGGACATAATTCTTTTCCCAAATAACTATTAATGTAATTTTTATGAATAAATTGTATTTCATAAAAAAATAAATAACTAGTATTTTATAGATCTAACCACCTAAGTCTACTTTAAATAAATAAACACATTCATGTGACTGTTATTCTCAAATATATCAAAGAATATATAGAAAAAAAATACAAAATAATATTCAAATCATGTTAGTTAGTCTTGCAAGTTATACAAGATGGGAAAAACATAATTGTATATAGCAGATTTTTTTAGGGCTAACTAAAGAATTTATCTAGGTTAAGCATAAAATAGGGAAAAACATAGTTGAACTCTTTAGCCATAAATTGGGGATTAGAAGTGGGTCGGTGCAATTTAAGCAGGTTTTATTCTTTACCAACACAACAGACCAGCATGTATAACTGAGTTCTTCTTTTCACTACCTGACCCTAACCCACATAAACCCCACATTATCATTGGTTCAGTTCAATTTGGGGTAATCGATTTTACATGTTTTCCAGATTAGATGAACACCCCTAATTTCATATGAGTGCATAGAAAGTTGGATTTGCATTGAATCTATCAAGTTAATGTCAATATCTAATAAATAATATAGAAAAAAAATCACTTGGAGAAGCTAAAATGTAGCTTAGGGTTATGAAAACAGGAGGTACAAACTCTATTTTCAACTAAACTTTAGGGTTTTTTTCCTTTTGTCTTTTTTTCAATTTACCAAAAAATAGGTCAAAGGACTTTTTTTTTTCGTTTGTTAGCTATGGACATAAAGTTTAAATGATTGTCAGGTTTGAAATTATATCTGAATTGAAAGGTTTCAATTAGTTGGTCCAACGTGAGTTGTGAATGGAAAATATAGTGTTGTGCTGAGAGAGGTCTTCACTTATGGTGCTGAGAGATTAGTCTTCCTCTCCTATGACGAGGAATACCTTAGAAAACAAAAACAAAAAAATACACTAACTTTTCAAATCCAATTTAAACTGTTCAGTACTTTTCTCATAAACTTTCAATAGCTTATGAACGTACACAACTCAAGTTACCCTTTTCTTAACATAGCTTTTCAAATAGGTTCCACAATATTAGCTGTAAAAGGACACTGAGATATTTATCGTTTATTCAAAATAAAAAAATAATGCAGAGTTAATTTCCTTTTTTTGTTTAGTTAGCACTTAGCACACTTAAACATAGAGTACTATGTACTCGTATATTTTATTTGCACTTTAACAATGGTTTCCATGTACATGTTTTTCAGATTGGTAGCTCACTAGGACCAGTACCTGATTTAGACCTCAGAATTAAGACGCAGTTGATTTAGGCCCCAATCGTGGTCGATAACGACACAATCATTTGTACTATCGAATTCTTTTCTTGCATGATCAGCACAAAAAAAAACAAAAACTCCAAGTTTCTTCCTTAGAGAGATAATATTCTTTTTCCTCGATTCCTTGTTTGTTTAGAGACCACAAGTTAATTAATTAGATGTAGGCTCTAGACAACACGTGCAAATAATATATACCTTGCCAATATAAGGCTTAATGCCCCATTAGCCGTCTAACGAGTTGGCCTCGTAACTTTGAACTTATATGACTTAGTCCCAAGATTTTACAAAATAGTGCGACTTAGTCCAAACTTTACAAAATGTTGTGACTTAGTCTATTGACAGTTAGGATAAATTACAACCTTAAGTTTAACATTAAATCTTTTGGCAAAATGACTCTTTTATTTAGAAACCTTTATTATCACCAAACTTGTGGATTAATAAATTTTAGGTAAAATGGGCAATTTTACCATTAAAGTATAGGTGGATAGTATTTTGCCACTAAATTATTATTTTTTTTAGCAAATTTGTCACTAACATTTTCAAAATTGGCATATTTGCCATCAATATTTTGGAATAGGTATGAGTGTAAGCATTTCATTTGAACCTAAAACCTGACCCTAAATGTCGGGTTAGGGTCGGGTCAGTGAGTAAAAAAAGTATCATTCTAGTTAACCCAAACCCGATCTGTTCTGAAGAGGTAAAAATCGGGTTGGTTTAGGTCAAACCTTAATTAACCTAAATGGATCTGAAATACTTACACCTAATTTGTTTTAACTTTAGTCAATTAACTACAAAATGACTTATTTTTATTTTTACATATTTTTTACTTGAAACTAATTTTAATTAAAAGTCAATATTATGTAGCTTCAATAATCAATTGAAAATATAATTTTTATAATCTTACTAAATTTTTATGAATTTTTCTAGTTTCAAGCCTTAAAAAAGAAAAATTTATAAAAATTTAACAACATCCTAAAAATTTACTTTCAAATTGATTTTGCATCTACATAACATTAGCTTTCAAATGAAATTGGTTTCAGGTAAAAAAGATGTAAAAGTAAAAAAAGTTAGTTGACTTTAGACAAAATGAATTGGCCTTTATTCCCTTCCCAATTCCTAGGCCCAGTCAGCCTTAGCCCAAGCCCAACCCATAACTATGCCTAACCCTAACTAACTCCCCAACCCATGTCTTTACCAAACCTTTTCACTTTCAGCGTCTTATTCTTCGTAGCCATCGGTCTTCATCCTCTTCACCTGAATTGCCTTCATCCTCTTTAGTTCCTTCAACTTATGTCTCACTCTCACCTTCACCAATCACCAGACTCACCACACCGCTACTTGCTTGCCTCCTACCTGACCGTACCTTTGGCCTCTCACCTGGCGCACCCTTTGGCCTTCCCACCTTGCCTTGCCCACTGCACATTGCTATTGCCTCACCTTAGCCCAGCCTTCACGTTGTCCTCTGACTATCGCCTTCGCCATTCATAGTAGAAGAAATGTCTATCAACGATGTGATGTCAGGTTTATGTTGCGGTAACTCGACCCTAACCCTATATTTTCAGGTTAAGGTCAATTCGGGTTAAGCTAAAAAAATAGGATCGGGTCAGGTTATATTTTTTGGATGGGAGAAGTTGCTTGAAAATTTTAGGTTTCGACCTTACACCCAAAATTTACAACCCTATGAATAGATAAATATTTATCACTATGGCATTTAATAATGAAAATATTCTACTATCACAAAGAATATTCTGTCAAGGTGAGGGTGAGTTGGAGTAGTTGGATAAATATGTCAGCCACGTCAACCATACTGTTAGATCGCCGCCTTGGGGCTGAACCCCATCATTCGCTGCCCATTGTAATTTTAGTGGAGGTATGGTCTGGAGATGCCAAAGCAAGCGGTAGTGAGAATTGTGGTGATGAGGCTAAGAAAGTAGGATTTGAAGAAGATCCCAGTGGATATATACGAGTCAAGTGTGTAGATCCTAACGATGGAGTGCTCGATTCGCTTGGGGGAATTTATGGACAGAAAGAAGTTTTGTGTCCTACCAAAGTATAATAATGGGTTTCAAGTCCGTTGCATCGACACCTGGCTTAAGATCCCAATCAATTTGAACAATAGTAATCCAAAAGCCCTCTTGCACAAAACCACCTCTTCATTTTTCGAACCTCACTCACTGTGTTTGCTCTATTCCTTTAATCTTTATTTCATTTGATTGGATTGTGAGAAATGAAGGAAAGTAAGAGAGAAGATGTCTTTTAGGCTAAGCTAAAAAGAGGCTCGTTAAAACCATTTTAAGGTAGCGATAGAAATGGATGAAGGTTGCCGGAGAAGGGAGGACAATATGGTTAAGATTCGGAAGAGCAAGAGAGAAGCCCCCACACTATATTTCCACTAGTGCCTTAACATTTTCCACGTCAACAAAATATTGCGACATTATCGCTCTCTCAGCATGTCTTAACATGTTGTTAACAGCAGTGACAAATATACCCATTTTAAAAATGTCTATGGCAAATTTGCCCAAAAAAATACTTTAGTAGCAAAATTACTCCTTGCCCTATACTTTAATGACAAAATTGCCCTTTTGCCATTAATTTTATGAAATTTTGAACTATAGAATTAACTAATTACATTAATTATAAACAAAAATTAAAAAAATTATAAAATAATTTAAAATTTTTCTAATTATCTAATAATTTATATTTTTTTATTTTTATATAAACTACTTTGATAAAAATTATCTTTTATCTACTCCACTTTTATGTTGATCATTTATCTTTCCTAAATATCTTTATCATTTTTTTTAAAAAATGCTTCAATATTATAAGTTTATGACTCTGATATCATTTTTTGGAGGAGTTTATTTTTCTGTTGGAGTTAGTTTTCAAATAATTTTCCAATTTAGGCTTTTTTTTGGATTAATATTTTGTGATTTGGACTTAACATACCACATCATCTTCAAAATAATTCATCCCTTGCATTTTTCATCCTAATTAAGAAGGTACTGGAATTTGCTTGGCTTTTTATCATTTGTTCTCATTGAAATTTTGAAAAAATAAACAGTAAAATTCACCCATTTTAATCTAAGTATTAGCTAAAATTCTTACCCCTAGTCTTTTAACTTATTGATTATATAAAAAGCTATCATCTAACCATCTAAATTAAAATAAAAAATCAATAAAAAGACATGTAAGAAACAGCAACAAACATATTACAATCTCAAACTTATAGTAGATATAATTAAAAAGTAAAAAAAATATAATATTTACTAATATGAAATTTACGTCTAATCTTTAGAACTAGCTTACTTGCTTCTAGTTTCTTCTAAAAAAAATGCTATTGATCAATTCTAATTTAGAGCTCTATTTTTGTTAGCTTTATTTCTTTGGCTTCAACAAATTTTATACTTTATTAGATTTCATAAAAGATCAATATGTCTTTTTTTATTACTTATCATGCTATTCTTGTTTTTTTTTTTTTGTTAAGCTTCTATCTACTCTAGCTATACATAGACAAAAGTAGGACATTTGGGAAAAAAAATAAAAATGTTGATATAATTGATTAATTAGAATATTAATTACTACTTTTTATTGATTCTAGCTAGTATATATTTGAGCAAAAGATCCAAATTGAAAAAAAAGAATACATTAAAATGTGTAAGCAATTGAACAGATAAAGAAGGCAAAGAAAAATTGAGAAAAAACACAAGAGAAAAATCATTGCAAAGTTAAAAATTGGATGATTTCTTCATATAGATAAACCCTTAATAATGGAACATTTATCTAGACAAAATAAAGTAAGAAAATCTACCTATAGGAAAAATAAATTATCAAATTAAAAATGGAGAGAATAAAAAATGATTTTTTTTGCTTTTTAAGAAATCAATAAAAATAGTTAAGTAAAATGCACCATAGGTTCGTTAACTTATTTTCTTGTCCTATCCGGATCCAATAATTCCTTTTTTTCCTATTGAGCTCCTTTAACTTATATAACACGTCCTATTTGGGTCATTTTCGTTAAGTTTGTTGTTAATTTTAACTAAGACTTGGTAAAAGATAACAACTTCAGTAAATTTTCTTCTCCTTCTCCAAGTATCCTGAAACTTACAGATCTAACATGTCAACCACTATATTTAACTCATTCACTCTAAATTTGGCCAAATTGAATCATAGATTCAAATAAAATATAAAAAATACAAAGAATGAATCAATAAATTGAATTCAACAAATGGAAAATAGAGGAATCTATCCCTACCCAGCTTCGATCAAAATTGCACTTTGGTCAGTCTGATTCCTGCTCTTTTACTTGACAACCATTGCCATTGATTGCCTAGCAATGGCTTATCTTATTCAATATTAATCGGACACCTACTCCCATGATAATTCGATCAAACACCCACTCCCACAACGATTTGATCAGATGACATCCGCAATGACTCCAACTTTGACTACCAAACACCACCACCCTCCTCGCAATCACTCCCTTAATGTCACAAGCCCATCCCCGACGACACTAATAGTGACTTTAGTGGCGACGTTGATGACCCCAACTTCTTCCAATCATACTCTCTCACCCGTGACTTTGGTGTATTCTTCTTTTGGTCTAACAGCTTCTCTAGTGTTTTTTTCTTCGTAAAAAAAATTCAATTGGTGGCTTCAAATCAATTACTAACGATTTGATCTTTGCTACAAATTCACACCTTGGCCCTCAATTGGAGATGGCTAAGATGTCGGTGTCAACTGGTGGAGGAAGAGAGTAATGCTGTAGGGTTTAATGAAAACCTCATTTCCAGCAATAATGGCTTCAATTTGAGTGCTTAGGTGATAGCTGGTGACGTTCTTGTGCACCTAGGTGTAAGGAAAGAAGAGTCACTTGGCGGCAGCAAAGAGTTGCTCATTGGGGAGGTCGATTGGGTATTTTTTCTGTTAGATTGGGTATTTTGTTTGGTTAGAAGCTTGACTAGAATTTTGATCTAATTTGTTCAAAGGTTCTAATTTTAGACATTTGTAATTTTTTGGTGGCCTCCGAATTGATTAGGTGGACAAGTCTAAAAGATGAAGGTGGTTGATATGTTATGTATATAATTTTTAGGGTATTGAAAGCAAGATAAATAAAGTTTAGGATATTATGAGAGTGATGGAAAAAATTTAAGTACTGGAGTTGTAATTTTTAACCAAGATCTTGTCAAAATTAACAGTCAAAATGACAAAAAGAACCTTAATAGGACACGCTCTACGAGTTAAAGGACTTCACTGGGAAAAAATGGAGTTACCTGACCCCGAATAGGACACAAATTTAAGGAACCTCCAGTAGATTTTACTAAAAAATAGTTTATTCTAAAAAATAAACACTATAATAAAAAATTCTTTAAATTTTCATTCATAAATAATTTAATTATTTACCTATCATAGTTAGAAATTTAGCAAAGTTTGTTAATCCATGAGTTTGGTGTGAATCAAAGTTTCTAAATGCATAAGTCATTTTATTGAAAAGGTTGAATATTAGGACTAAAGTTGCAGTGCACTCGGAGGTTGGGCTACTAAAGGACTAATTCACTACATTTTTTAAAGTTAAATGACTAAGTTGTACTGAATCATACTTAAATAACCAATGCACTTGAATCGACAAAGTTAAATGACCAACCGTTCATTTGGGCAAAGTATAATACACTAGGAGCAAGCAAAAAAGGACAAAAAAAATTAGGGTTTTTTATAGTTACCTCATGAACTTTAGGTAATATTACACTTACCCCTGAGGTTTGAAAATATACACTTACTCCATACTTTTTTAGTGTCGTCAGTCAGGCGTTAATCAAAATTACAATCAGCCACTTTGAATTTAGTTTATTTTACAATTATACCCAAAAAGTAGGAGGTAAATGTATATTTTTAAACCTCAGGAAATAAGTGTAATATTACTTAAAGTTCAGGGAGGTAACTGTAAAAAACTTAAAAAATTAATGTTGAGCAGCAGTACAAGACAAAGTTAAGCTGATTGTAGAGTAAAATAATGGAGCTTAAATATAATTAGGAGAGCTGGGGTCCACAAAACCCAAATCTATCAACTGGTGGTTAATGGCTCCGTAATTAGTGAGTGCATTAATTAATTTGCTGTACAAGAAAATGACTCGATACCTACCAATATCCATTGTTCCATACAATAAATAAAACATACCAAGTAAGAGTTGTTTAGTCCATTATCATTATACTAGTATGGTATGAGAGGTTATATGATTTTCTCAGAAGTATAGAGATCAATTGTCATATTTTTATATTTTGCTTTGAATTGAAAAATTTCAGTTAAAATATGTATATATTTTTTTTATACTCAAAATATCTACTAACTACAAAGTTTAAGAATTTTGAAAGGGAAAAAAAATAAGAAAAGGAGACCCGAAACCTGGTGGGGGTATGAGAATCATATCTCTTTGTCAACCAAGTTAGGAAGGTAAGACAATTAAAATACTTTTTAAATACATATATATATATATATATATATATATATATATATATATATATATATATATATATATATATATATATATATATATATATGAGCGTGTGTGCACATACACACATATATTAAAAATTACCAAAAGTTTCAAATATTTAATTTCTATTGCAAATTAGTTCTTAATCTTCATTTTGTTGCATATTGATTTCAAATCTTCATAATTCATTGCAAATTAATCCTCAACCTTAAAAAAAAGTGTATTGACACAAAAACTCGATATATTTTAATTAGAATGGAAGCAGATTAAGCAAAGAAGGAAGAAGACAAAGCATTAGGTGGGCATCATGTGCACCTCAGTGACAATCCTACAAAGGACCTTGATAATAGATAAACACTTGAAAGCTGAAGTTATGTCCCAAATGACACAAAAATTTAATTTATACCGAGGAATAATTGATACTTTAAATGGTTCATTAACTGACAAAAAAAAAATGATACAAATTGAATTTATGAGAACATAGTTGCCAAGCAATTTGAATTCTAACTCTCATAGAACCATCTAACAATCAAATATTTAAAATTTAATTAAAAATTTGTTGATAGTCAATGAACCATTTGAATTAATTTCATTCTAGAAGTCAATATTGTATAGATGTAATAATCCATTTGAAAGTAGATTTTCATAAAATTATTAAATCCATATGAATTTTTCTACTTCAATCATTAAAAAAGATAAAATTCTAAAAATTTAATAAAATTATAAAAATTATATTTTCAATCGATTATTAGACCTACATAATATTGGCTTTCAAATGAAATTGGTTATGGACAAAGAAATGTAAAAATAAAAATAAGTCATTTTGAATTAAGTTGACTTAAGTTAAAATAAATTAACTTTTAGTTTTTCCTCTTTGTAAATTGGGTTTCAGTGCAATTCAATTTTGACTAAGGTTATGGGCTAATATGCAGTAAAATGAAGGTTGGCGAAACTAATGTACAATAAGAAATAAAGATTGAGACTTTTGGTGTAATTTACCTCGTATATATGTGCGCGTGCGAATGTTTATGATCTTTCATGTCCAGAAGTCTCTATTGTTGGAACTAGATTAATCCAAATCAAGTTAAGCGAACACACTTTCATGAAGGGGATAAAACTTTTCTACGTTCACAATAATCAAATTCAAAATCATACTTAAGAAAAATTAAACTTCTCACCACTTGAGCGGAACTTCACAGGGGAATGGAAGCACCATGGTCCTCCCAAAAGGAATTAAAAAGTCTTCAATCTGTGTCATTTAGTTATATATATTACACATGAAGAAAAGTATGAAGACTGAAAGTGTGGTTACCTCAAAGATAAATATAAAATTACTAAAGTAATAAGTACCATATACTATATAATATAGTATGTTGATTTTTTGCCCCCAATAAAGTGTAGCAAGTAGGACCATCCTAATGTTCTGTCCTTTGCTTTTGAGCAGCAAATTGGGCTTGTTTGCCAATTTTATCTCCTTAATGCTCATTTATATGTCCTATGCCCATTAAGCTTTAGCTCATTGGTCCCAAAACAAGGGCACTATAATCTCTTTAAGTTCCAGTCCTCGATCAGCTTATAAGTGTGGGAGCCAAGATGAAGTAGAGACTCTGGTTCTAGGGCCCGCTACGTTTGCGTGCTCTTTGCAGCTAAGGCATTTGTTTTTGTTCTACGGCTCATGGGCATTTCTAGTATCACCACAACATGACTCAACTCTTCCCAAAGAGAATATGGTTTAATGCAATTCATTTAGTACAAATTACACGTCTTAAATTATTTCTATTCGTGGAGAAACAAAAATTATACTGTAAGATATTTCTAACGATACGACTTAATAAAAAAGAATTCAGCATTTATCATTAGAGTAATAATAATCGGAGTACTTATTTTTGGTTTTTTTAAATATTTTAAATAAAAGGTTATTATTTTATTTTGTTCTAAAAGATAATTATATTATAATCACATTGGTTTAAGAATAATAACATGTGATTATTTTTTTAGTTCATGTTTTTTTTTCTAGGGAGAAAGTTTAAATTTACTATTGACGTATTGACCATAGAGAGATTTTATGATTAAACTTTTTACATTTTAAATTTATCATTCATCATTTTTGTTTAAGTAATTTTACCACTATTCCTTAAAAATATTAGTGATAAATTTGTGATAAAAAAAATATTAATAACAAAATTACTCAATGACTAAAATGATAGGGATAAAATTACTCTAATAAAAAAAAATGAATAGCAGATTCAAGAGGAATAAAAGTTCGATATTCTATAGCTAATAAGTTAGTGGTCCGTTAATTGGATTAATTTTCAAACAAGTTTAGTGCCGTTGGGTTTGCTGCTTTCTTTTTCAGACAGAAAAAGCATCCCCTGGGACAGTCTACTCACGCTCTCACAGTTTGCTCCTTCGCCCAAAAAAGATTTTCAAGTTCTCTCTCTCTTACTGCCTCCAAACTTAAAAGCTCCTGAATTTGCTCTTCAGTTCTTTTCGATTCACTTTCCCTTTTACAAAACACTTCTCTCGGAAACTCCATTACTGGAAATCGGTGTGTTTTTGCTCTGCTTCTCGATTCTGACCCTCAGAAGGTTCTTCCAGCTGAGTTTGGATTGTTGTTTTCTGGGAAGATACTTGAGAAAACGAAGCTGGGGAAGTAGACAGAGTTGGGCTCTGAAAAGGTTGTCTGGTTAAGGAGCAATGGGGTCCCTGAGTTGGGGGTTGCTGGCTGTTGGGTTGGCGGCGGCGGTGTTGGTCATGACGGCGCAGTTTGCCGTTGGGACCACTGATCCCCGTGACGGTAAGGGGTTCGAAATTGCGTATACGTTTTGATTTTTGGGTTTTTTTTTTGGGTCTGCTCGTAAGTGATTGATGCTCTGTTTCGTTGTGGGGAAAGAGCAACGGAAAAATGGAAAATTTAGGATGGTGCAGCACTTCTTCGTTCACTTTTCTGGGAAAATCAGAAGAAAGCATTAAATTTCTTTTTTCCTTTGAACGATAACAGAACAAATCATTCGGATTCTTGTTCATGTGATTCAAGAGATTGTAGTTCAACTCTATTGAATCTTAGAATTTCACTAGATATGGCCTAAAGTTCAGAATTTTCCTGAAAATTTTAGGATCTAAGAACTGTAACATTTGACTAGTTGTTTGTGCTGCAGTATTAGCAATAAATGGCTTATACAGCTCTCTGGGGTCACCACCCCTTGTTGGCTGGACTTCTGCTGGAGGAGACCCATGTGGGGAGTTATGGCAAGGAGTTAACTGCGTGTTCTCAAATATAACAGAACTGTATGTTTGGTTCCTCTCCTTCTCCCTTTATTGTATTTGTTGTCAGGCTTTTTAATGTTGCTTTACGTTTGAAACTGAATGAGCTTATGGGTGCACAGGAGACTAAATAACCAGAATTTGGGCGGAGTAATTGGAGAAACCCTTGGAGACTTTGAATCGATCATAAATATGTGAGTGGAAATGTTACTGGTTCTGGTATACAGGTACCATTTTGAAGTTGTTTTAGTCTATATATGTAACGTGCTCGAGGTATCAGCATATAAAATGCTATATGTTTGCTCAAAGCAGAAAGTTTCTAGTTTTAGCTCAGTAGACTTTCATTTCAAATTGTTGTTATAAACAAAGATGAGTTTGGATCTTGTGTTACTGTCTAAGACAGGATTAAAAGGGGCATCAAGCACAAACTATGAGCAGTTGATTAGTATTACTGTTTATTTGCCATTATTTCTTTTCCAGAAATAATCATGCTATTCTATGTAGCAGAGATTTTGGAAACAATCACATTGGAGGGACTATCCCATCCAGCTTGCCTCCAACGGTCAGGAACCTGTATGTTTAGACGTCAATTAATTTCATCACTTTACTTTTAGTTAGGTATCTTAATCCATGGACTTTATTTTATTCATTGAATCTGTTGGCTGGTTGTTCAATTTTCATTTTCTAGTTCTCTTTCTGGCAATCAACTCAATGGAAGCATCCCTGCCTCCCTCTCGGCATTGACTCAACTGTTGCAGTTGTAAGTTGAATAGAGGATTGCTCACTTGCAATCTTTAAGACCAAGTTACTTTCATTCTCGGTACGGACTGTTAAAAGTAGACACTTTTTAACATTTTCAGGTCCTTAAATGATAACCATCTGAGTGAAGAAATACCTGATTCCTTTCAGAACCTGAAGAGTTTGATAAGTTTGTAAGATATATTAGACAGCATGGTATTTCTTTTATGAGTGTTTTCTAGGCCTGGTTGTGATCAGTTTTTTATGTTGCAGGGATTTTTCAGGAAACAATTTGAGTGGACAATTGCCTCCTTCACTTGGGAGTCTGTCTTCTATTAACTTTTTGTAAGTAATCCTATTAAATGTACGCTCTTTGATTTAGTATTTTACTCATTAGAAGAACTTGCTACTTTACTTGGGTTGCAGGTACGTGCAGAACAACAAACTTACAGGAGTCCTTGATGTTTTGCAGGACCTTCCCCTGCTGGATTTGTATGTATAACACCTACCTCCATATTTTAGATGTTTACTTTCTAAATTGATATATTTTCATTGAGACTATGTAGAGGTGGAACGAGTGATTATAATTTTATTACACAGGGATGTAGAGAACAATTTATTCTCTGGACCTATACCTGCCAAGTTGCTAAATGTTCCAGATTTCAGGTCAAGCTCATAATACTTCCATTTGAAGTGATTGTAAAGGAACTTGCTAATACTTCCATTTGAAGAAGTATTCCATATCTTGTGAATTATTCATCGAAACCAATTTTCTTAAAAGATGAAATCTTTGGGAAAAGTCGGATTTTTTTCTTTTGAAGTTGCCTCAACACAGTTGTTATACTGGCCTTTCTACTAGTTCCTCTCCTGTGCGGTGATATTGTCAAAATTTTATATGCAGAAAAGATGGAAATCCTTTTAATACTTCTGTTCTTCCATCACCACCAGCTGCGCTTCCTCCGTTCGTTGCTGGGGCTCCATCTCCATCCCCTGGAGGAAGCTCTTGGGAGCCAGCAAAAGGACCCTCAAGTCCAGAAATAACCGAGTCAATGGGAACAAAAAAGTTTTGGACAAATAGGAGGATCACTTTCGTTGCAATTGCGGGTCTGGCAGTTTTTCTTGTGCTTTTGGTGGGGCTTGTGGTTTGGAGATGCCTTAAAGGGCACATAAAGAAAAATGGTAAGAAGTATCGGGCAGGGGAATTTGAGGCAACATTGAAGAAGCCTAACCTCAGTGATGAATCCTCATACCAACCTAGTTATCAAGGACAGAAAGGTATTTAGTTCACTTTTCTCTGAAAAGCTTCACTTATACTTTCCCCCCATCATTCTAATATTTGAAGGTGGCACTATTTTACAGCTCTTAAAGAGGCAGCCATGAAGCCAGTGGATGAACACATGGTAGATAGTGGGAGCATAGCAACGGTTTCAAAGCAGCCAGATGAACATGTGATAGATTTGAATAAAATGCCTGCAAGTTTTAGGCATAAGAGAGATAACGGCACAGACATGAGAGTGGGAGAAGTAAAGTCTATGAGACTGCAGTCTCCAATCTCTTCTCCTTTATGTCCATCACTTAAGGAGGCTGCTGTAAATTCTGAGGAAATTAATAGTTTGACGAATTATTTCACTATTGCTGCTCTTCAGCAGTATACAAATAGTTTTGCTGAAGAAAATCTTATTGGACAAGGTACCTTTGGCAGTGTTTATAGGGCTGAGCTTCCAGATGGAAAGGTAAAATGAACAGATATGTACATGAGCAGAATTGTTGAATGTGATGTGTGCATTCATTTGTAGAGATTCTTGAGCTTGTCTGTGATACTTCTTCAGGCTTTGCGATTGTGCCCACAGTGAGTGGGCAAGCTGATCCTGTGGTTGCCTGTCTTTTTTGTCTTTAAAAAAAAACATGAAAAGATTTTGAACCTTTGGGTCTACTTTGAGTAGATCCCTTTTTCAATAAATAAATAAAGGATGGAAGTTAAAGAGTGAGTTCCAGATTGGAGCAGAACAGAAGGTAAAAGAGAGAGAGTCATGCTTGAGAGAATGAAATGTCTGAACAGCTTTCTTTCTAAGTAATGGAAAAAAACTGTTTGGAGTGACTTAAAATCCATACTTTTGTTGCTTCTTCCCTAAGCTGAACAACCCCCTGATGTCTATGTTTGAGTTAATACAAGTTAATTCTCAGAATTCATAGTGACTGATACATTTCTTGTCTCTAACTACTGTTTGTTGTATGATGAATTTATTATTGCTTTTGTAGCCACTGGCTGTCAAGAAACTGGACGATAATGCTTCTAGGAGTCAGACAGATGAAGAATTTCTTCACTTAGTATCTACCATAGCAAGACTCAAGCATTCTAATATAGTGGAGCTTGTGGGTTACTGTAATGAGCATGGTCAACGGCTACTTGTGTACCAGTACTGTAAAAATGGCTCACTATATGATGCATTGCATGTTGACAATGGGATGATGCCTAGGAAACTTTCATGGAACCAACGTATCCATGTGGCACTCGGAGCTGCAAGAGCCCTCCAGTAAGTAGAACCAAAAACTTGTTTTCTTTCTTCTTTTTGTTGGGAAATGAAAGAGAGGAAGCTACTTGATCAATAATGTACAATTTTTTTTCCCTGAAATTATGGGAATCAAGACTTGTCGTTAATGACAGATGTTTCTTTCAACTTCAAGTTTTAGCTTCGCTACTCATCATTCCTATTAGCAGTGGATACACCATTCCTTCTTAGGTCCCCTCATTAATTTATCTAGCTTCCCCCCATCATTCTTTGATCTTTCAAGTCAATAAGATATATCCTTTTTCTTCTCTTACTGCTACAAGGTATATGCATGAAGCTTGTCAACCACCCATTGTGCACCAAAATCTCAAGTCTGCAAATGTTCTCCTTGACGACAGATCCATAGCACGTATCTCGGAGTGTGGGTTGGCTCCTCTTCTATCATTTGCATCTGCAAGTCAGGTAATTTATGTGAATAAAATTTTCAGATATATGAATGCCTCTTACAGGGCAAAGTCATATTTGCTCATGGTTTATATGGATTGGTCTTGCAAGTAATTATGTACTTAGTCACTTTTCTGATTTCCTTGAGGTTTTGGTGAAGACTTATTTTCATGCCTTCTTTATGAGATGAAACAGAAAATATTAATGTTAAGGATAGCTATGTTGTTTTTTCTTTTACCATTAGTGAATTGCTTGAGACTGATATTTGCTTAATCATATTGTCAGTTGTCGGAACGGTTGCTTGTATCATATGGTTCCTCAGAATTTGAGTCAGGAAGTTATACTTGTCAGAGTGATGTGTACAGCCTTGGGGTTGTAATGTTAGAACTTCTCACCGGGCGAAAATCCTTCGATCGGTTAGCAAAAATGCACTCCTAATTTAAAACTCATTTTAGATGGTCTATCGGTTGGACCATTTAGTTCCCATTATGACTGCTGTACATGTGACATTCCTAGGTCAAGGCCTCGAGTCGAACAATATCTGGTTGGATGGGCAATCCCTCAGCTTCATGATATTGATGCACTCTCGAGGATGGTTGATCCCTCCCTACATGGAGCTTATCCAGTGAAATCATTGTCACGCTTTGCAGATATTATATCAAGGTGCATACAGGCAAGTGCCCTTTTCCTTTCTACCGATCTCTCTATTTACCCAAACAATATCTTCATTGAGCTGGTTATACAATTTTGAAGTTGAGCTTTCTACACTAGCGTAAGCATATTTGTTGTGGCCTGAGATGAACAAGGTCAGTTCCTGGTACTGTTGATAGATGGTATTATGGGGCAGGCGCGTTTTAGCAGTTCATTAATTACTATAGTGATTAACTACTTGTTCAGGGAAGAAACTACACTATCCAAACTTGTAGGAGGAAGTTGTATGTATGTACTTCTAAGACGAGGCAGGCCAATCGTCCAATCTTATTTACCCTAAATCTTACCCTCTCCTTGCAGCTGGAGCCCGGATTCAGGCCGCTTATCTCGGAAATCATACAAGACCTTCTACACATGGTTTAAAGGAGAAGACCGAGCTGTAAGCCTGAGCAAAAAGATCAAAACTGAGAGGAGGAAAGCAAAATGCAAACAAGACTATGAACTTTTAGGGGCATTACCTAGGTTGGTTTTCCTAATGATAATTGTGATTAGTTCTCTTCCGGCCTCACATGTTGTGTTTCATATATTTAGTTGATGGACTAACTTGATTCTTTAAATCTGTGTGTGAATAATGCTTCTTGTTCTCATAACTTGGCGCATAGCTTCATGTTGTTGATATATAGCATCTGATTTCAAGTGTTCAATCATCCTAAAGCCACTTTTTATCAGTTCGTCTCAATCTAGTAGTCTCTTCCATTTTGAGTAAAGGTTTTAAAAAGAAAATTGTTTTCTCCTTATTCTTCTTATTCTATTCGAAGTCGGCAAATCTCTAGGTGAAATTTCAAAGTCTCACAAAAATTGAGAGAGAAGTAAGGATTTAATTTGTCTGCTGAATCGGGACTTTTGGCTTTCGCGAGGATATGAGTTAAATCAAGTTATGGAAGGTTATAGAACAACCATTAGCTGCAAGAATTGCCGCTGAATTGATTGAGTATTGCTTTAGTGTAAACCAAAGATTTACATTTAGCAAGATTTGGAAGAATCTTTTATAGGGAACCAAAATCAGTTTTGCTTTCTTATTAATTTCAGTTTCGATTCAATATTTAATAATTTTAGAGATTTGAAGAGGTGTTGTATTAAACTTTGAATTACAAACTTTTTAAATTAATCTTAATTATTGGATGTTTTCATAATATTATTCAATATTGTCTACTATTATTTGTAACTTTGTAGATCTGTACAACTCACCCCCTAGGAATGAATTCTGGATAAGCTCCTGCTAGCATTTGAAATTTTGAATTGTATGAAACAAACATTCAGGGAAAGAAAATGGAGAGAGAGAAAAAATAGTGTCCAAGCAATTAATTACAAGGGAAGGGGCACCATTTGGAAGCATGTTTGGTTAGCACATGGAGAGCAGAACATGGACAAAAAACTCCACACCTCAAGTGTAAAAGAATCAAAATCCCTCACATGGACACATTTTTTGTCTTCATCTCAATTCTTACTGGGGAAATATTGCCTTAAAATCCAAACTCAGCTGAAAGATATTGCTGTTAGTACTATACATACAAGAGTGGATTCAAATTGGATTCAATTTGGTGGTTGGGTCCTGGTTTGTTTCCTTTGAGCAGAATATGGAGAAAAATACAAGAGAGAGAAAATGACTTGACATAGGTTTCTATCTCATTGTGCAAAGGAAAATGCAATGGTCATGGTCACATATGACAGTGAAATTCAGGGTGTCCAGTGAATCTGCATGTCATGTTTGTGTCAACAATGATACAGTTTTTTTTTCTATTGATTTTAATTACTAACATTTCTTTACTACCTACCCCTCAAACTCTTTTTTTTTTTTTCCTATTTTCATCCGCTAATCAGACTTTTGAAATTGTACCCATTAAGCTATTGAGTGATTGAAGTGAAAACTTTTTTTTATGAAAACTTGTGAAAAAAGTGTATTTTAGCTGAAAAGATTCTGAGACTGAGTACTACAAAATAAGATAATTATTTTTGCTACTACGAGATGACTTTTTGAAATTTCATTTAATTATTTATGTATTTTTATAAATGAGACATCAGTACATAAATTTGATGAAAGTGGTAGATAAAGTCTTATAGTTTTTGAATAATATTTTTTAAATATTTTTCAACAACTCAATTAATGCTATAAGAAAAAGTGTTTCAAAGCCAATGATGAAAAAATCATTAATAAAACAATGACAAGACAGGATAAGGGGATTACAATGTTCCCTTGAAACCAAACTCCCTATGAGTTTGTTTAGTTTGGATCAAACTATATGATGGGCCATATGGAAAACAAAACCAGAAAAATCCTCAAGTTTGTTTTAACAGGACAATATTGAACCAGAAAATAGAACTAAGAAGACCAAAACCAAATCATTTTATTCGACTAGTTTTACCAAGACATAATTTGAGATCTTTTCAAAAGTTTAATGGAAATACGTGATTTTTCAAGACAATTAAATTAAAATTAGGGGAAGGCATGGTTGAGGCAAGTGACAAATAAGAGTTAAATGCATCTGTGATTTCTAATATTTATTTTTTTGTTTCCTTTTCATTCCTAATTGTACCTTTTAGGTCCCTAACATGTTAAAAACATTTCATTGTTGTCTCTGTTTTTTTTTTATAAAGGGAAAATGTTAATTAGGATAAAAAAATGTCACATTAACCCCTAATTTAGGAGAAATTACAGTTTTTTCTTTTCTTGACTTTATTTTTTATCCTAATTGGGGCGATTTTTTTGGTATTGAAATCCTTATTTCCATAGAAAAAATTACTGATTTCAAACTTTTAACTTAAGAATATTCGAGAACTATCAATTGATAATAAAAACATGTTAATTCATTAATAATATTTTTAGGAATTACAATAAGCTTCAAAATGAGTAGCTAAATAATATTAATAATATACAGTTTTTTAGATCTCAAAGATAACTTAAATGGCGAATTAATATTTTTAAAAAAAGGTTAAATGGAGAATTAAATATTTTAAAAAAAAGGCTAAGTAAATAAAAAAATTAGATGAATCATTTCTTAATTACTCATTATCTAATCAAATTGTTTGTTCAATAAAAAAATTTCAATTGTAATCCCTACTCACTCTCTACCCTAGAAACCTTGAAAATTTCCCCACCCACCATCCCCCTCTCTTTGAGTTCCAGCAGCACCACAGGGTGTCGCCACTTGGAATAGCTGCCTGGGGATTCGTGCCCGTAGAAGCACTGTCCCCCGGCTGCTCCAATGAGGCTGGGCTTAAAATTTCTGGCGGTTCGTGATTCATGGGTCACCTTCTGCTTCACGATTGTCCAATGTCAAACAGTTGCCAGAGTGCAAATATTAAGACTTCTGGAGGAGGATTGTTAGATGGGCAAATATCAAGACTTCTGGAGGAGAGAGCAAGTTTTGAGGGCTTAGAACTGGTGAATAAAAATGTAATTGATTAAATAAGAGTTAATTAAAGTTGAATTCACACTAATTCTTTTATTTACTTGACTATTTTTTTTTTCCTTAAAACATTTAAGTAGCAATTTTAATTATCTTTGAGAACTTAAAAAAATATACACTATAACTAAATTGCTTAATTTGAAGCTTGTTTTAATTCCTAAAAAGGTTATGGTTGGATCATCATTTTTTTTTATCATCAATTGATAGTTCTTAATATTATTCAACTAAAAGTTTGAAATGAATAGCCTTTTTCTTTTTTTTTTTCTTTTTAAATATAGAGCTCCTTATTTCAGTATGTGAAACAAAAAGTTAATGTCTCAATTAAATTAAAAGAAAAAGGTCAGATTTTCCCCACAATCTGGGCTGATATAACATTTTTCATCACTATACAATTAACGTCTTCCACTAAAAACAATTGCAATGTTTTTATCAGATCAGGGACCCCAACATAACAATTTGAAGGTCAGGATGGAAATGGAAGTAAAAACAAAGATTAGGGATCACAAAGGCATTTAACTTTGACAAAATATGTTTTATGTTTTTCCATGGGGATTAGTGGTTACTCGACATTGGATGAGTTCCTTAATCAGTTTTAGAAGATTCCTTGAAAGATCTAATGATGCCTGCTAATCATATTAATGAAAACAGGTTGTGAGGTTGACCCACAAGCTAATGTATCACATGCCCTAACATAAATTTAATTCATTCGGTCAATCATGCCCGCTAGAATTATCAACAAATATACCCCGTTTCTGCTTTTCCGTTGAATTGCACCCACTTCCACGTAAACTTCTAAGTTTTTCTTAAAAAAATAAAAAACCCTTAAATTTTAACGTGTTTGATAGATCTCTCTATTCTTATTAAATTTTGAGTAATGATTTTTTATGAGTAACCTTTTATTATCATATTTTTTTGGACCCTATCTTACGTTTTATACATAGGAAACCACTAACCTCTTAAAAGTATATTATTTTAGATCTTTCATGGATGAAATTTATTAATACGAATGGAAAACACCATTATGATGTGCACGATTCGCCATAGCGGCACAATAATTAGCTACTAGTAATGAAATGGCAAAAAAGAAAAATGATAAAAATATAAAAAAAAAAGGAAAAAATTATGTGTCGAGGTCCAACTGATATATATCTTTTAACTTGTATATATCTTTTGTTGGCAACTAGAATTTTTGAAATTTATTTATTTATCTTTATATTTACATATATGACAAAATACTTATGGAATAATATTTTAGAGTGTTTTTTATGTTTATATTTGACTTCTAAAATTAAACAATGTATGGTATAAGCATAAAACTAGTTTGTGAATTATGTGCCGGCTGTTTTTTCAGTTCATCGGTTCAATGGTTTGACTGTTTTTCATGGGTTTTGACTAAACACCAAATGAACTGATTCATGGTTAAACTAGTCGGTCCAGTTCAATCCTTACAACTAAGATAAAAAGTTCTTTATTTTAAAACATGACATTTGAAATTTCAAGAACCCATTTCAAATGAATAACTGTAATCTATATATTATGATACACTCCCTATACCTTTTTTTAATGCTCCTTGTTCTTGTACAGAAGTAGATGGTTATGCCTTAGACAACCGCGAATCTAGAGATTTTTTTCTATAGGGTCTATATATAATTAATTCTTTGTATATAAAAAACTTATAAAAGAAAATGAAAAATTTTAATTTAATTTTAATGTATTTATAGAAAAATAGTTTTAATTATTTTTAATTATTCATTTTTTAAATTAATGGAATCATTTGTTAGATTTCAATAGAGTCCACATAAAAATTATTTAGCATTTTTTAAAGCAACAAAAAATTTTAGCGTGATTCATGAACCCTGTAGAAATACGTGGATCTGTCCATGGCCTTGGATGCGGTTTTAGTCCACGACCTTATTCAAATTGACAACCAAAGCATTGTACCTTAATTTCTGGTATTATGCTATTTTAAGAAAATGCCCTAACGTGTTGTAGTTGTACATAACACTTTATTGCAACAAAGTATTCTTAATTATATTGGTATGTCTTATATTATCTCAGTTTATTCAAAATATAAATAGTAATGTAACCTTATATTAAACAGAAAAAAAATAACAAAAAACAAAAAAAAAAGGCAAAAAACAACAACAAAAGCACAGAAAAACAACAAAGAGGAAACTTTGTTAGGCATAATCTGTGAGGTCGTCGTTGCCTAACAAACTGCTTTCGCTAATTTATTGTGATATGTGAACCGACATAAATGGTCCAAATCCAAGAAATAAATAAAAAAACCCCAGAAGGTCGGTAGTATTAAAATAGAGTTAAAAAAAAAATAAAGGAAAAAGACCACCTAACCAAGTCCGCTGAAGTTTATGATTGGCATTTGTCTGTCACAAGGTTTGGGTTGTTCTCCAATTTGCTGCTCATTTCTTGTAAAGTTTCAGTTTGGTCACTGGAAATTTTCGTTGTTGGGTAAGCAGTAATCAAATTACTAAATTAAGTACTCCACTTAAACAAATATTTCTCAAAGCCCATCGAAGTTCGTTTATATGTATCATCAGACTGTTGAACTAATCGGTTTCAATTCTTTTCAAATAGAACCTGTTGTACAAAAAGAAAGTTTTGTTTTTTGTTTTTTGTTTGTTGTTCTAAATGATAGAGGGACCCATGAATGAGTATTTCTCAAGTCTGGATTGATTGAGGTTAGTTGTGGAAATGAATTTAAGGAGACTTTCACATGATTTTGGAAAAACTAAATTCTATAAATTTACAAATTTAGTTTCATGTGTTAAACTGTTATTAAATTGTTGAAGTACATGTGAATTTTGCAGTAATTTCGCTTCAGTCAACTTGTCACATAATTTTTATAAAGTTATTTTGGAATAATTTTTTCCCTTTTATATGTTTTAGGTTTATTTTAATAGACGTACCAATTCAAAAATTTATTGCATCACTTTATGCTTTTGGAATGTTTTTCATGTGTTTTTTTTCCGTTCAATGTTTTATGCATAAATCACTTACTAATGACAAACTAAGTTAAAACTATGTACTTGAAAACAAAGTGTTACACTATTAATAAATTAAGCCATTTTTGTATTAACATAATTTGCATATACTTCCTCAGCCTTTTGGTAGAATGGTAATTGCCTTTGAGTAAAAAAGCCCCAAAAAAGATCAGAACTTGATTTTTTTTCATTGCTTTTACGTGTTTTCTTTTTCATCATTACAAACATTTTTCATCCATTAAAAATTTACAATTTCATTAAAAATATTGGTATTTTTTTTTCCAATAAATCATGGATGGGTTTGTCCTAAGTAAATAAAAATGGCTTTTCTAATATATACTTGGAATTTAGTGAAACTTCTATGCATTGGTTTTATTACACATAGTATTTTTAATCGTATGACCCCCTTTTTGGAAATAAAAAGACATCTGGACTCAAATTTTAAAATTAGTAGCTTACCGGTGGAAGGTCATGGTTGATATTTGATATACATGACAGAACTATATCTAGTATACTGACATATTTAATTTTTCGAAAGTCCGACTTATTTAATTGAACCCTCAAATGAAATAAAACGTGTTAACAATTAAAATAACATTCTTTTTCCTTTGGAAAACTCAAAATAAAATGTATCAATCTACAACATGAAATGATTAGGACAAAATCTGCAACAAATGGTGCATACAATTCAAGCCATCGAAAGTGCGAACTTTTATTATTCTTCGCAAATTTCAACCTGACCAATCAAAATCTACCTGCATCTTCGGATTCCCGCGCCAAATTCCGTGTCAAGAAAGGGAAGCCACAAAGGCACCCGTCTAAAGTTGGGGGCTTTATGTCGAGTTTTTAAATTTGAGGTCCACATTTGCCAATAACAAGACTCTCCGGTGCCTCTCAACTCAAGTCTCAAGACTCTCAACAGTCTCAGGAAAAGCGAAAGAGAAAGCAACTACTTGCATAACTTGTGTTTTCCAACAATTTGCCTTCTTTTCTTCTCCAATTCACTTGACGAATTCTCGGCGTGATCAAGTTCCTATCTTTCTTAGGAGATTTGCCTCTGTTGCAAGAAAAGTAAGCACTTTTATGAAAGATTTTCAACAATTCCCCCCCCCCCCCCTCTTATCTGGGTTTAGTGAATCTTGGAAGAGCAGCTCGGCGTGAAGTGAATTCCAGTTCAAGGTCCCCTCCATTCGATTCCGATCTTGCTCTCTGGCTCTGGAATCAGCTTCTGTGTCTGTCAGAAAATGGCGAAGCGTGGATATAAGCTGCGTATCCTCAGCTTAGGAAAAAGAATGTTTTGAAGTGCCTTAGCTTGAGCGTCAATCTCAAACATTTATTGCAGTTGGATTTTAAGAATTTAAGATTTCTTTGTGCTTTAGATTGAATCAAGCAAATTGGATGCAAAAGGAAAGAAACTTTTAAATCCTTTAAGATTTTTTGGGGCTTTTGTGATTCCATTGTTAGAAACCTAGAGGATTCACCGTTCTCTTCGTGGATGAGCTGTCTTTTGAGCTTTTAAATGTTTCACATTTTTCCAAAAAAAATGTTGTCCATTTTCCTTGACTGAAATGAACGTAGAGGAATTTGTGGCACATTCAGCAAATGTGAACTGCCTAAGTATGGCAAAGAAGACTTGTCGGCTTCTTGTTACTGGTGGAGATGATCACAAGGTCAATCTTTGGGCAGTCGGGAAACCTACTTCTTTAATGGTAATCTATAGAGTCTTCAATTTTTTGTTGTTTATTTTTTCTGTTTTTATTTCTTGTTGCTCTTGTGAAAATTTTTGCTTTTGAATTCTGTATTTTGCATATGTACTTAATGGTTTCTGATGGGCCTTGCTTATGTTTGGTTTCCATTCTATATCTCGCTCTTCCGAGTTGCCAGTCTCTTCTCGTTACTATTTTATGTGCAATTATTAGGAACAATTTCCTTCTCTGTAGTTATGTTGGGTCTCCGAACATTGACCTGTGTTCTTGTCTAGTGATTATAAAATAAAAAATGGCTTTGGTTTTTGATTGGCAGAGCTTGTGTGGTCATACAAGTCCAGTGCAGTCTGTAGCTTTTGACTCAGAGGAAGTTCTGGTGCTTGCTGGATCAACTTCAGGTGTTATAAAGCTATGGGATCTGGAAGAAACAAAGAGTAAGTTACTGCTTAATTGCTGTCTGTCAGTGTACTAAAACAATACAGCTTTTTGGGGGAGATGATTGTGTTTCTGATCTATTGTTTTATGTGGAGAACAGCTGGTCAGTGGCTGTTGTCACCATTCACATTAAAAACATTCGATTCTCAGTTTTAAGTTTTTGTGGGTGAATCAGTGCCTTATTCTTCAACTGCAGTAGGAATTGTATGATAACTAACTTGCAACATTTGCAATATTGTCATTGAAGTGTAGTGGTTCGTGGTCTTACCGGACACAGATCCAGTTGCACTGCTGTTCAGTTTCATCCATTTGGTGAGTTCTTTGCATCTGGTTCTATGGACACAAATCTAAAGATCTGGGATATCAGGAAAAAAGGGTGCATTCATACATACAAGGGCCACACAAGAGGGGTTGGTACTATCAGATTCACACCTGATGGTCGTTGGGTAGTTTCTGGTGGATTCGATAACGTTGTCAAGGTAATAATAGATTCCATTGTCACTATTGTAAAAGGCCATCATCTCCATTGGTTTCATTTCTGTACACTTTCTTTGCTGGATAGGTGTGGGATCTTACTGCTGGCAAGCTCTTGCACGACTTTAAGTTCCATGAAGGCCATATTCGTTCTTTAGATTTCCATCCTCTGGAGTTCCTCTTGGCCACTGGTGAGTACGTGGCAATTTTTTGAAGAATGCAAGTTCTTCTTGGGTGCTTTTCTATTTTCTGCATGATGCATTTAACAGTTGGATGAAAAAGTTGTAAGTTTGAGATTTATGATTTTGTCCTTTGTTTGCATTGTTAACTAAGCGGGAGTAACTCAAGCTTTAGCATAATATTTACAATTTAGTAGTTGTTGCTAGGGGTCCTTTCTTCAAATACCCCTACTTGACCCAAATCATATGCAACCAAAAGTGAAAAAAAAAATAAAAATAAAAAATTATAAAAAAGACCCAACCTGTTTTTCTGGTTAGTATATGGTTCTGATAGACATTCAATTTAGTTGTTTTATATAGTGATAAAATAACACAAGTGACGACAGAATGAATTCATATGCTGTTGTCTTTATGCTGCAACAGGCTGAAACTTTATTGCACTTTGTCTCACTAGTCATTGGATGTTGCATGACATAGGCAGGCCAAGGCCTTCTTCTCACTTTCTTTCATGAAATACATGGTCTTCTTAAAATCCAAATGCAAAGTAGAAAGATAAATTAGGAGCCCCTCCATATTTTATAAATACATGCACTGTCTTGAAATAGTTTTTTGTTTCTGCTTAATGTACATTAAATTTATTCTTAGTATTAGAGATATTAAAACAAAATTTGTTGGGCTTCTCAAACCACAAAACTGTAATTACTAGCCTGGCCCCTTGCCATCCCTTATCCTGTACTCTGGTGCCATGGCTCTTTATTTTCCACCATCATTGTACCACATTATGTTGAAGGCTGCAACTTTCTTACGTATTGATTTTGCCTCAATTTATATTGAGATAGATGTCATACCTGGCTTTGTGAAATTTTCTATAGCTGCATATTGCATTGAAATGTTTTTTAAAATTGCATATTGAATTGATTGTATGAAATCTCTCAAGCTTTTGAGTCTATGTTTATTTATGTACCGTGTTTTAGGTTATCCTGTTCACTTCATTTTGATTCATGAGCACTTCAACCCTCACCCCACCCTCAATACGCCTTAATTAAGTTCTTATTAATGTAACAAAAATAGATTTGTTAATAATAAATGAACAACACAATTTTGGGACCTATTCTCATGCATTTTCTAACTATAATAAGAAGTTACTCTATGGTAGAGACTTAATTTTACTTTTCCTTCCTGTTGCATAGCATACATTTAATGTTTTACTTTGTGATTTTGATTTCTTGCATCCTTTCTTCCGTTTGCCCTCATGAACCTGGTTCTGCACTTTCGGTAATAACTATTAGCATTGCAAATTCAATTAAAGAATCAGCATTCTGCAGGTTCAGCAGACAGAACTGTCAAATTCTGGGATTTAGAAACTTTTGAACTGATTGGATCCTCCAGGCCTGAGGTTTGCATTCATGACTTGTTTCATCTTGATGAATTGTAAATTTGTGGCACAAAAAGCTGTCAAATTGTTGTAAATTCATTCTAATAGTGATGAGCATAGTTGTTAAATCGAGATACAAATTGTGAGTTGAAACCTTAATCAGGAAGAAATCGAATAGTAAGATTCAGTAGTGTCATTTTATTTAATTGTTAATGAGTATATAATTTTTAAGCATTAATACTTGTGGCATAAATGTATCTCGACCTTCATTTACTAATAATATATTCTGTTTTTGCACATATATATGCATTTACTATGTAATGTTGTATTTATATGGTTTAGGTCATTTTAAAGTAGAAAACTGACATAGTTTTATGTATTTGAATAGTTTGTTCTCATTTCAGTCTTGTTTAATATGTTAACTTACAAATGTTGAATTTTAGTATTTAATGAATTCTGAATCAATTGAAACTGCATGATTCGAGAATCGACTGACTCACTTGTGATCCGCTTATAAATTCAAATCGAAAAGATGATGAATTGAATTGAATCGTAAGATTTGAATCAAGAATTGTAAAATTCTAATCACTATGATGAGAGCAAAAGTCGCTGTTTTGGACCCCCCACCCACCAAAAACCCACACATAGCTTGGGTTTAGCCTTTTTTCCCCAGTGCAGAGCTGCTTTCATTTATCTCCCACAATGTAACATATGTAAGCCCCAAACTGGTGTAGGAACATACTAGTTATAAGCATATGGCTGAAGTAGAAACAAAAAAGTGATCCATCACACGGTGGTATTCTTTCTTCTCAATGCTCAAGTCATAAAGAAAAGATAATGGCACGTCAAATTGGTATTTTGGAGGAGATATAAAGGAATATGTTTATGGATTCCTTTTTCTTTGTCTCTTTTCATCATTTAGAATTTAGGGTACTAGGTCTTGATTAAAACTCAGTTGCACCCTGACCTTAGCTTTTTTTAAAGAAAAAAATTTGAAAAACTGGAGATTGTACTCCATAATTTTATTAATATAAAATCCTAATGTCATTTACACAAACCAACCAAATGCTACACTAAGTAAATGCTAACCTGGCAGAAAAGAAACAGCTTAGTTTTCTCCTCTTTTCTCTCTCTTTCTTCCTTTTTTTTTCAACAATACTTAGGTTTTTTTTCTCTCTTTGGGTTCAATTTTCTCCTTCCAACTGGAGACTTGATTTAATGAGCTCAAGTGGCTGTCATTATGATAGTGGAGTGGATTGCAAATGGTAAATCCACTCATCTCTTCTTATACTGTTCTACTAATTTGAACTTTCCATCTATGGATCCTTGCTTTTCTATAACCAAAAAGATCTTTCCTAGCCTTATTTTATTTTGGTGCAATGCATGCCATGACACATCTCTTCTCTAATTGCTTTGCTCTCTCCTTTATTTCTTTATTTATTTTTTTTCTTTATATTTACCAATGATTGGAATACCTCTTGTCAGGCTACTGGGGTCTGCTCAATTGCCTTTCACCCTGATGGGAGAACCCTGTTTTGTGGACTAGAAGATGGTTTGAAGGTTGGAACACCCATGAATTCTGTTCCAGTTGTGCACGAATGTGATTCTGAACAGAAATATTGAAATTGTTTGTACCAACTTGCAGGTTTATTCGTGGGAGCCTGTAGTTTGTCATGATTCTGTTGATATTGGATGGTCAACACTTGGTGACCTCTCCATTAACGAAGGAAAACTCTTGGGTTGCTCTTATTACCGAGATTCTGTTGGAATCTGGGTTGCGGATACATCGGTAGTTGCATATATATAATTTCCCTTATTAAACCTCTGTTATCAAGCAAAAATATCAAGTTCTCTTATTGCTGTTGTTTCTGTTTGCATGTCTATTTGTATATTCAGCATATTGAGCCCTATGGCGCCAGTTGCATACCTGAACAAAATGATTGCAACGAGAGGAAATCAAATATTCACAGGAATCTTTCCTTGCTGAAATCAGGGAATATTAGGGCAGCTACTGGGTTACGGTCACCATCCCCTGAATATGAGACGAAAGAGATTAAGAATATATATGTGGATAGTAAGGCCCCTGTTCTGTACTCGCCCATTCATTTGCTTCTGCTTTTCCCTTGGCAGTGATTTATATGTCGACAACCTTTTTCTTACTCATTGTTTGATGGATGAAGTATGTCATTGGTTAATGTACTTTGTCATGATAATTTTGGAGGTCTCAGTGTCTTTTAATATTATTTAGTTATTTACTTCATTTCTGTCTAGTTTGTTTGAAGTGTCTAAAGAATGATAGGAACTTACATGGCTGCACATGCCTATCAGTGGTGCTGGAGATATATTTTCATGCCTATCTCACCAAGCCAAAACTCCCTAAATCAACACATTGGGTGACAGTCGGTCACAGTTTAGTCCTAGCCAATCTCACCTTCATGTTGGCAATTAAATGCAATTAATATCATTCTGTGTAGAAAATTACAACATGTAATGAGCATATGCTCAACCATATGATAACATAAAGAAATTGAATGAAATAATAGTATGCCATATTGACTGTTTTTCCAACAAATTTGTGCTGATAGATTGAGCTTGATATTTTGAAGTTCTATAGGATAGTCGAAGCTTTTAGTTCTTTGTTCTGGCGATGAACATTGCAGAGGGTCATTATAGATTTTCAGACCTTATCTTTCCTCAACCATGTACTCGTCTTGAATTTAATCAGTGTTTACAGAAGACTCTTGATGCCTGGGGCATTTGGGCATTTTCTTCTTTGGGTTCCTTCATTTTAAATCTGTTTCGTTTGTGGCTGTGGTGTGCTTATGTGTGTTCTTTTCTGTTTTTCCTCTAATGCATGTGTTGACTACTTTCTTCTCTTTTTCCCTTAACTATGGGCTATGGTACTTTCCTGTGAAGCTGCAGCCGGTAATCATGCTGCTTTGCGGAGAGTCAGCTCTTTGAACTCTCCAAAGTTTCTCATACCAGAGGATTCTGATGAAATCAGTAATCTGCCGACTGAGAAGCCGGACCTCTGCACTGTTAAATCTAATGAGCATTCTGTTAGCCAGACATTCCTTCCTTCTAATGTTGTATCACGGGATAGTCCTGTCAGGAAAGAAGAATCAAATTCCGCAAGAGAATCTATCACTTTCTCAAGGACAAAGCCTGGTATGTTGCTTAGACCAGCTCATTCTAGGAGGGCAACAAATTCCAAGTCGGAGGTTGAAAAGGTACCAGTAGAGGTAGAATGTGTCGCTGCCAGCAATGTAAAAAGTAAGGTCGGTGATGGAGTGGACTTTGATGATCAAGTTAGGCCCTTTTCTGGAAATGAATGTAGAAAGTCTTGTGAAGTCAAGGATTTAAATGTCAGGAATGTTGGTAAGAAGTCTCAATACACTTTGCTACCACCAACATCTCCTAATCAGGAAATCTGTAAGTCCCTTCCATGTGGTGGTACGATTCATTTTTGACCTGCTTCTGGTTTGGTACATGTGAATTGTCCAATTCTTGTCGTTCTTAGCAGTTATTCTTTTTGCAGGTGAAAAAACCTTCAGTCCTGGCCAAGATATGAACTCTGTGAAAATCGTCAGAGGAGGTTCGTTCCTATTTTCAAGCTTTTAGTTCTAAGATAAACCATCAGTTCTTAAACTTGATTGTTTTTGAAATTCTATATTGGCAGTGGCGGTTGTTTCAGGAAGAACACGCTCCTTGGTTGAAAAGTTTGAGCGGAGAGAAAAACTAAGTGGCCTCGAAGAACAGCCAGCTAGCAGCATAACTCATGTGAAGCCTGAAACAGATGTGACATCAACCATTATGGTTAGAACATTGCCTCCTAATAAGTAGCATTTCCTAATACCCGAAAATTTTAAGTGATCTGCTTTATGGTTTGATATTGTCTGTATGCTAGTTTTTGGTGATCAATAAGAATGATGTACTAGCAAATTTAAAAACACTGAAAATTCTTAATATCAATAATGAACTAGTAATTTCAATAAACTCCTATACTTTCTAGTATCTATCCCGCATAGTTGGAATTTTTCTTTATTAGGTTGGAAACTGATGTCTTTCATACACCCTGAGTGTTTAGAGTCTCAGCTGAAATTCCACTTTTTTACATCATTATCACAGTGACTGATCTCAGTTTCTTGCATTTTCATCACAAACAGAAAGGAGAGACACAAATGTCTGGGAGCCCTTTAAACTCAGCTAGTGATGTAGATGCTAGCAGGGACCAAAATTCAGGAAGCACCTCATCCTCTGCTGGAGGTGGCGATATCAGTAGTAGTCAAATTTCTAAGGGGCAATCAACACCTTCTGGTGTTGGGCACATCATCACAAGTCCCATCCCTGAAAGAGAATCCTTTACTCCATCGGGAATGAGCCCTTCAAGATCAGCTAGTGATGTAGATGCTAGCAGAGAGCAAAATTCAAGGGGCACTTCATGCTCTTCTGGAACTGGGAAAATTAGCAGCAGTCAAATTCCGAAGCAGGAATCAGCTCCTGCCAGTAGTGGGTCCATCACCATGACTGCCATCTCTGAAAGAGAATCCTTCTCTTCGTCAGGAAGGAACACTAACGTTAGTGGAAGTCAAAATTTCATCAAACATCAACGTTCTAGAAGTTTGTCAACCTCTGGTGGCAATTGGAGAACCATCAGAAATCAAAATTCTAAAACAGAATCGCTACCCATCAGAAATCAAAATTCTAAAACAGAATCGATACCAGCCAGTGGTGGAATTGTTAATGTGAGTCTGATCTCAGAGCAGGAATCATTCTCTCACTCTGGAAGGAGTATTGACATGATTGAAAGCCAAAGTTTCAGAGGGGAATTGGCCTCTTCTAACAATTACAATATCATCGGTACTGTAAGTGAAGTCTGGGAAAAGGAGTCAGTCTGTCCTACTGATAGGGACATCATGGAGGGTCTTATGCAAAATCATGATGTCTGCTTGAGTACTTTCCGTTCACGCTTGACAAAACTACAGGTAACTAGGCCTTTCCCTGTCTCATAGTTTTTTTAAAATATATTATCATTATTGAATTGAACATAGTTTTAGTATCAGAATAATCTATTATCAGCAACAGATGAAACTATGTACTGACCTGCATGTTTTTATTGTCTGAATCTTGCTGCCAATGCAAATAGTAATTTAGGTTTCTAAAACAATATTAGGATTAACGTCTTCATTCCCTTAAGTTGCTGTCTTGTTTATGATGTTGCAGGTGGTGCGACATTTCTGGGAGAAGGGTGATGTTAAAGGTGCTATAAATGCCTTGCAAAAATTGCCAGATCATTCTGTGGGTATTTGTAGGTTCATGTGTGTTGATTCTGTTAGCATTAGCTGGTGTATCTTTGAGTATTGCTTTTACTTGGTACTTATTGATCTGGTGCAGGTTCAAGTGGATGTAATCAGCGTTCTCATGGAGAAGATCGAGATCTTCACCTTAAATTGGTTTTCATGCTTGCTTCCAGTGCTTACAGGCTTATTGGATAGCACTATGGAAAGGTAAATGTAATGCATAACGTGGTAAACTGAAAGTTTCAATGGTGAATATGTAAATGGTTATGTAAATAGCTAGGTGAGAAACAATATGATAACTGACTCCACCTTTGCTTTTACTCCGCCATTTGTTACTCTCTCTTAGTAGATTGTACGAACAGATCAAGACTTCTGAGGTAAGGCCAAAGTTTCCAGTTACAAAGATGGGCTACAGTAACCTAGAGAATTGTTGCATGTTCTGATCTGTCACTGCTTCTTTCTCATCTTTCTTCTGACATCCGCCTGATTCATATGTGTGTGTGCATGTGCGTGTGTGTGTGTGTGTGGGCGCGTGCATGCGTGTGTCCAGTCAACTCATCTATCATCATAAACTAATAAGTTCTCCACTCTTCTCCGGTTTTGTCATCATAAAACTTGTTTTGTAATTTATGCATGCATTGAAAATGAACAGGCATGTTAGTATCTCACTAGAGATGCTCCTGAAGCTTGTAGCAGTGTTTGGTCCAGTGATACGCTCAACCATTTCTGCTCGTCGAGGTGTTGGTGTTGACATTCATGCAGAAGAAAGGTTAGGTCTATTTTGAAACAGCCATGGGCTTATGCCTTTAATCGTCCTGACAACAACCAACTTCTTGTTGACTAAAAATTAATGCAGGCGAGAATGGTGCAATCAGTGCTCTATACAACTAAAGAAAGTTAAAAAAATTCTACCAGCAATTATGAGGTAAGTTGCTGCCTTGAAATTTTAGTTGAGACTACTTGCATTTACATTCTTTGCAAGTTCATACACGCTTTATCATGTTTTGCAAGTTGATACCATGAAATAAATATTGTGATGTTACCTGACAATCATAATATTGTTAACTATTTTCACTCGTTTGCCATGCAAGTGGGAGAAAACATTACTTGATGCTTTTTGGTCTTTGCCATCTTTGATGGAGTTGTTCTGAAAACGATTCCCTATATAATGCTTTGTCATGATATTTTGTGTGAGAATGATCCTTCTATTCGTACAGTCAACTGACAGTATGAATTCTCTCTGCCTGCCCTGGCTGGACTGGGAACTATCTCTTATCCTTGCTTGGGAAACTTGGGTCCAATGATGATTATGGTGTAACAAAACATCTTTTTGATTGGTGTTTTACTACAGGAGAGGTGGTTCGATCTCAAGAAGTGCTGAGGAATTGAATCTAGTTCTCCAAGAATCTTAATCATTCATTTCCATCCCAAGTAATGGTCCAGCAAGTGGGAGCATGGCAGACTTGTACGACTGGAAATCCAAACCAGATGCTTACGTTTCTTGGTTTTGAAGGGTTTGCATACTCCTATTCTCCTGCGTGACCAAATTTTGTCTTTCCTGCTGCTACCTTTTGGGTCAGTCTCACATTGATAAAGATTGAATGCTAGAGGTAAAGGTAGCACCTTTTCTAGACGGGAAGAGCTATTTTGTTGAAGCTTTTTCCGCATTTTGTTATGGCTCGTCAGTATTCCTATTGTTTGTAATTTTTTTATGTTCAATCAATCAAATGTATGTAGCTTTGTCCCAAAGTACATTTCCAGTGTATAAATGCATATGGCATAGATATATAAATGAAATCGCTATATTCAGCCTCCCCTCCTTATTGCCAAAGTTTGGTAGATGATTCTTACCTCTGGATCAAATTTTTCTCAGGGAGAACAGGATTCAGGTTTTTAACATTTCTTAGCTGTCAATTAAAGAAACTAAAAAACCATTCGCTCAGTTTGGTGTAATCTAACTCGCCCAAATTAACTTGTTTTTGGACCTTGGCAGTTCCTGGTATGGACCCAACCCTTATCTGTCCTTAAAGTTGTCAAATATTACGAAGTACGACAGTGACCTAACCCCTTTTGCATGACTTGAAGGGGTAAGACTGTAATCTTTTGTACAGCATAAGGGGCCTTTTAAATGGGTCAAAGCACATGGCCCCTCTAATCTTCGTGTTTTGCAAAAAGCAACAAGAAAAGCACTTTCAACTGTCCCTCTTTAACTCTAGCTGCACTCTCTCTGAACTAGAAAAAAATATAAAGTGATGGCCTATAATCTCAGATTAAATAAAGAGACTCCTTTCTTTTTGGGTGCGAGCCCAATATTATTTTTATTTTCAATAACCCTAACTATTGGTAGTCTGGTAATGGTATGGAAAATTTATGTCATAAGCAACAAATGTTATAGGTGGATTTGGACCATTCATGATTGTAGGACACATAGTCACGGACGATCAAATTCCTTTTTTAACATCTGTTATCTGTAACATAATTTAAACCCTAATGGAATTGATAATCATTGGCTGTCATGATAGAGTGACATATGTTGACAAATGTAGTTACTTTTATTTGAAGGAAACTTACCAAAAATCTCTTAAGATTTAGTTGAACCTACAGTTTTGTCACATTTGTTTCAAATATTTACACTTACACCCCAAAAAATTAACTCAATTAATGATTGTCACTACAGATAAGGAAAAACATCTGATTTAGCCCTTTTGACCTTCTTCCCTAAAAACTAAACCCGTCCTGTAACAATTTCTACATGTAACAATTTACCTCATCTTAAAAAAAAAAAAAAAACTAAACCCATCCTATTCCTAAACCAAACCCAAATCGCAGAACAAAGTTCACTGCCGCTAGGCATGTTTGCCACCCATTACCGCTACTCCCAATCCGCCTTTCGATCTCTCTTCCTTTATTCCTTCTTCCCCATTAATCTATATTGCTCTGTTCTTGCTGCGACTCAAGTTGGGCTTCCTTTGCCCGAAACCTAGATTTATGGCTGTTCAGGCGTCATCATCATCCTCGGACAAAGACCATGAGCTCGGATTCAGTCTAAGATTGTCATCGTCATCTATCTCTATCCATTGTTACACCTATAACATAGGTCAATGATTAATGAGCTAAGATTTAATTATTGAGCTCATTAATATTGGCATGGCTTTTAGCTAGGTGGCATTTATATATATATACATGAACACGTAGAAGATTTGTTAATGAAACTAGTGAAGTGGACTTGTGATGGATTAAGGTATGGCAAGAATATATGGAAGTGGAATGGGAAAGCCATGATACCGTTCCATATGGAGAATACACACACACATATATGTACGTACATGCATGATGAAGAACATGCATGGGATTAAGAGATGTCAAGGTGTCATCGTGTGAATAAAGAAGGAAAATTAAGGCTAGGTGGCATGTTTTATGGCAAGCATGAATTTGTTGGCAAATTAAACTATTCATACGATTTGAAATAAGGTGAAAAACAGGTTTTTGTAACCGGCTGCATAAGAAATGTAGAAAGCATGGCGGTTTGTGATTAAAATGAAACAAGGTGGCCGCATGCAATTGAATTGAAGCTAGGTGGCAGCCTCAAGCTCATGGCAAGCTTGCTAGGTGTCCTACAAACATGGATCTTAGTGAGCATTAATGTGTCAAAATAAGAATCAAAGAAAGCTTTGAAGTGTCATAATGCATGATGAGCTATCTTCACTATACATAGCTACGGTTTGCTCATGTCTTGGGCAAGAAACGAAATTGTTTCTTTGTTCCTAAGGAGAGCATCCTATACTAAGAGATAAAAAAGGTGTCGTAAGCTAAGAAGAGGTGGCTTAGGAGCAAAGCAAGCAAATATTGAAATTTCGGTGCAAGGCTTGGTGAAGAATTTGGTGGGAAGCTAGTGGCCAAACCGAAATAATTTTGGTATGGTTTCTAAAATTAATTTGCTAATTAATATTGAATTGATATTGAGTATTGATCAATCAAAGTTATATAGTTAGTGATAAATTAACCACAAGAAGATTAATTAGCAAAGTGAAAATCGAGGCCAAAGCTAGTGTACCCAATGAATTCAATGTCCTAATGAAAGGGTTTTCTCTACCTTGCTTCTTGATTTCCAAGTTAGAATCACCATTATGATCTTTGTTATGGTGATTAACTTGTAAATGAAGTAAGCTAGGACAAGGATGGCTTAGAGCCAAGTAAATTACTCCCAAGTACCGGGGATATAATCTATGGTCTATGATTCCGAACCTAAGAACCTCAACATGATCCAAGGCCTATGATTCCTTAGACCTAAGAACCTCAATGCTAGCTTGAGAATGAACCACAGGTAACTAGGAAGCTTGGATAGGCCAACCATGATAGGCTTCTAGAGCTTATTGTCTACTTGTTAATGGTTACTTGTACTGGAGGCTTCTAGCCTCATTGTTTGGTTAGTTCATTAGTAATCATGCATCATTTAGTTTTATGTATATATATATGTTATGTGCTAGACTAATATGTTTTTAAGTTGTAGGAATAAAAGTAGTAAGACCTGTTATTGAGTTCTAAGATTTCCATAACTCATCGCTTCTGTTTTATTTGTTCCAAGGGAAAGGTAGCTAGGTCAATAATTGTTATGTGTTCTAGCTTGACAGTGTTTCTATGCAGGTAATGATCTCGTTTCTCTCAAATGGTTATTGAGTATATGACAATATAACTAAGACACTCTTCTGGCAGTGGTTTGCAGTGTATAATGTGCATGATGCATGGGGTTTCATGAAAACAACTTGTATGGCTAGGATGCCAGAGACCTAGGGCTTGTTCTTCCTGTGCTTGGCTTGGTTGTGCCTGTGTATATTGTATGAAATTGCACAATGTACATGAAACAAGAGTTAAGTTGTAACCATAAAGTACAACTAGGTCATAATAACTTATGACGTATGTATTATGAAATTGATGTTTCTATATTGAATAAGGATTTAACAATGAAATGGTGTTTACCTATGAATGTTATCTAAAACTCAAGTTAAGAAGCAATCGAATATGTTTATAGGAATATGAATAATTAAGAAGTTTATTTTCAAGTATGGGCTATAAACTTATGCATGTTTCTTTATCACCCTTGAATGCAAACTAAGGCTTTAGAATTAAGCAGATCTTAGTGCAAAGATTAAACTTGAAGCATCTACAACCAAATACATGCTTGGTTATTTTTCCTAAATCATACTTAAAACAAAAGCTGTTAGTTCTTAGGAATTTAGTGCATAGTGGATTTTAAAACCCCAATTCAGGAAACTATGACACTGTTTTGCCCTCTCAACGCTGGAATTGCTTATAACTAGCTTTTCCTTATATGGTTGTGCTTCCTTCCTATGTTGTTTTATGATCTGGTTTAGGCGTAGGTTAAGTGGGCATGACATTCATTGCCATCTTTGATTCGAATAGGACCAACGATTAAAATATCGATGATTAAAGGACCCATCATTAGAGATGGGCGCCGGGTCGACCCAACCCAGGACCAGCCAGTCCTGGGCCTGGGTCAAAGAAGACTAGCTCGGACTGATCCCAGGCCCGGGCGGTCTCGAGCTAGTCTCAGGGCTAGTTCGGGGCGGGTTTGGAGGTTTTTTTATTACTACCTCCGTCCCAAATTAGATGAAACATTTGACTGGGCACAGAGATTAAAGTGTATGTAATTTGTGTTAATTTTTTATGTAGTAAAAGTTTAAATAATGATTAAAAAAGAAAAGATTCTTTTTTGGGTTTTGTGCAGTGAGAGATTGAGTGGATATTAAAAAAAGAGTCTTTATTGGGTTTTGTGTAAAAGAATTATTTAATTGTTTAGACTTTTCCAAAAGAGGAAACATTTCAACCTTTTTGGGACTTCCCAAAAAGGAATATGTTTCAAGTAAACTGGGACGGAGGTAGTATTATTTTTTAAAAAAATTAGAAACATAATTAATTGTATATGTAATAAATATTTTTAAGAAAAAACACCATATCCAGAGTAAGTTTTATTAAGTAAGAAAGCCAAACAGCACTTACAAATGATTAGAACGGGCTTTACATTTTGAAATGGCAAAAACATTCTAAAAATGAAGAAAAATAAAAACCTATGTTCTGTGTTTAATAGCATAATTAGATCAAATATAAAATACCTGTATGACTAAAAAAAAAAATTTCAAGTCTTGGTATCAGATATTATCTCATCATCCGAACTATTTGGGTCTTGCTGCCAAAGTGCTGTGAGGCTTCAATCTTAGTTGCACACGCATACTTCTACCGTCTTGTCTTGATCGTTTCTCCGATATCACCCATTTCCTGCACTAAATGCTGCCTCGAGTGATATGGTGGAGACTGGAATGACAAAAATCTCCTGTGCAATTATCAACAAGATCGAAAACCTTGATTTCTTTTGTTTCCACCACTCCAATATGTCGACGTCGCTTGACTCGAACGATGTGTTGTGATAGTCATCGACCTCAGCTAATTCCGATGTCATTGATCGAGATCATTTGAGCATTTAGAGGGCCAGGTTGAATCTTGATGAAATTGATCTCCTTGGAGGCTTGGTTTAAAAAGCTTTAGATCTTACCTTATCCGAATGCCGCTCACAATAGAACTTGTATAAAGAATGGAAGTACTCGGAAGCAGTAACAGACATAGCCAAAATATTTATATGAGACATTTCTAAATAAGTATGAAAAATTCCTTCAAGCAATATTGTTGTGTCCGTTAATTTGACATATGGGTCAAGCAAAAAAGCAACTAAAAAAATAGGTGGAATGTTTTCGAAATACTGAAGCCACTTAGCCCACATGGCTTCAACAATCGGTTTTAACAAGTCATCATCTTTAAACTGATATAAAGCATATATAATGTTCACTAAATGAAGCAAAACTTATTGAGTGGTTGGGTGATAAACACTAGAGAAAATTAAGTAGCCTCGTAAAAAAACTTAAGCAATTCACCGGTTTTGGAATATTTTTCCCAAACTTCAGTCGTAAATTCACAACCCATTTTTAAGTTCATGAAATGCGTTAACAAATTTGCATACAGGAATGCATCTTGCAACATCAAATATGTGAAGTTCCAACGGGTGGGGCAATCTAATTTAAACCGTTTCCAAAGAATTTTTTTTTATTTTCAAAATAAAACCGTTTAAATTCACGAAACACAACATGTCTTGATTTTAAAAATGTCAATGAATTCTAAATAGGCAGAATTTCATTGTGGAAAACTTCTAAACCATTGTGCACACAAATGTTCAAAATATGACACATGCATCTAACGTGAAAAAATGCACCATTGAGAGACGGTTTCAATGATTGACTCAAAAGGCGATCGGCAATATTATTATTTGAAACATTATCAAATGAAATACATAGGACTTTATCAGCACAAAAATAATCACTTAAAGTTTCTAAGATGCAATTGAATATATGATAATCAGTATGATCCGTTTCAATGATCTTAAATGACAAAATTCATTTTTGCATAATTCAATTAGAATCAATCCAATGATAAGTAACAAAATAAAATGATTGCCTATAGGTGATGTCCACATATTAGAAATGAATGCCACACAATGATCAAAAGCAGAAAAATAGACTTGCAAATCTGATTTTCTGGCTTCAAATAATCTAAAGCTTTCTTTTCTAATAGTTTTCCTTGACAATTTTTTAAATGCAGGATTTAATTGTGATTTTATCCAAGATTCTAAGTGCACATCTTCAGCTTATGAAAAAAGGTTTTTCGGTAAGCATTATCCAATTTATCATACCTTCTTTATAAGATTGTTGGTTAAAACGAAATATGTCTGGCCTACCAGCGTCGGTTGTAGACCTAAGTTGTGTTTGTCCTCTAGAACTAGTCCTAACACTGAAGAGGACATTAAAATGTTGATTTTTAGTATAGCGCTTTAGTGTTCTGGTGCCAGAATTTTTTTATGCACCAATTTTTTCCTGCAATGTTTGCATTTCCCATACCTTGACTCCCCTTCATGTATAAGCTCATAATGCTCCCAAACCCAAGAAGTTAGTCTCAATGATTTACCTTATTTTTGGGTTTCCTTTCCTCCACAGCGGGTCTATGACTTGTCGGCGTCAGTTGTGTTAACGGATCTCCGGCTTTGTCGCATCCAACTCTTTAACTTCATCATCCAATAATTGATCTTCAAGTCCCAAATCGTAATTTGTCATATTGATTTCGGATCATCTTCGTGCAACTCTTCAATTGAGATACCTTTATCGGTGGGCCAAGAACCGTAACGGAACAAGCCTCGGAGGCCGGTGGTGTGGGAAGATGAACTCTCCGTCAACTTGCCTTTTCCTCTTGAAGCTATGAATCATAAACTAATAGTAGTGATTAATACAAAATTAAAAGGAAATTATGAATATATTAGGAGGAGATTAGTAAGAAATTTTGAAAAGATTAAGAAAAAAGCTCAAATGCTTGAGAAAATATAGTAGAGGAAGAAGAGAGATTAAGTAATGGTGTGAGGATAGAGTGAAAATGACATTAGTATTTATAGAGGAGGGTCAAAAATTATTTAGACCAAAAAGTCCTTAAAATTTAGTTGTTGGGAGGATGAAAATGTAATTTTAAGGGCTAAAATGGAGTAGAAAATTGTTGAAGGGTCTACTTTGTAATTAACCTAATTTTTTTTAATTTTATTTGTAGGTGTCCATTGAAGAGCTGTTGGGGGGCGCTCCAGGCCTGGACCAGCCAGGTTGAGTCAGCAGGGGCGGGTAGCGAGAGCGGGTCAGGTCAGGTCAGGTTCGATATTTGGTAGGGGCAGTCCGTTTTGCACAAGCTTCTCCTTCAAACCTATATTTGTCCCATATTTTTGTGGGTTTTTACCGAGCTGTGCAGGGCCGGGTTTGACTTGCGGGTCAATCCCGGTTTGGCCAAGGTTGAACTAGCTCATGTCCCACCTCTACCCATCACACATTTTGTTTGAATTGGACCAGCAACTAGAAGACCGGTGATTGGTTTCCTTGCCATCGTTGCATTCGTTGTCATCTTCGTCACCTTTCCCCTCTCGCTAAGGTCTGATTTGATTCTTAATTACCCCATCTCATCCACACTGTACCCGATACATTGCCCCACCAACCCCGCCACTGTTCACTTCTGGCTCATTGTCAACGATTTGCTCTAATTACTTAAAATCATTTCTGGCATTTAAAGCTCTCTCTTATCAAATCATTTCTGGCATTTGCTCTAATGTTGCTGTGGATACCGAATCCAGTGACCTAGCTTGCACGATGTGGTTGGCCTCTCCGCACTGTCTCCATTCCTTAGCATCAAAGGCAGTTTCCTGCTTAATAAGCGGGCAGTGATTTTTTTATTTTTTGTTTTTTGTTTTGTTTGGTGAGAATCAAAATAATAGAATCTCGCTAAGGTTTGATTTGTTTGGTTTTGTTTTTGTTTAGATTTAGAAGTTAAGGGTAAGTTTATGTGGATGAAGGCTGTGAGGGTAAAGTTAGGTATTTTCCCTTTTCTATGTTAATGATAAATAATGGAATTAATGTTTAATAGGAGTAAATATAAGTACTTAAAATATGGAAGACAAAACTATAAATTTGGGCATAACTCAAAGAGTTTTTGGTAATTTTCCCCTATTATGTTTACAAATGGAGCTCACGACAAATTTCCGCAGCCGCAAGCGGTATTTGACTCATTGATTTGGATCTTTCTTACTTCTTTTTCAAAAAAAAATTTCTCATTCAAAAGCTTTTTTTATAACAAAAACAATTAAGAACCTCTTTATTACTATAAACTACATTGTAGAATGTTTTGTAAATGTGTGATTATTCTTCGATTAATGCTCATTCTTTCAAATTTCTCAAAAAACTGAACAATATTTTGCCACAAACATAATTATATTCTATTTTAGGGCATGAGCGTCCTTCAAAGAGAGAGGGCCAAGCTTTTCTTAATTTGACACACCAACTTTTATTTATTTATTTATTCATTTATTTGTGGAGGATCCAACTTTTAGATTCTAGTAATTTCTACCTTATTTTCTTCAGCCTCTCCTCTCAAAGCTCTAGAAGGCGTCAAATATTGTTTGCATTCTGTTCTGTCTAAAAGACCAAAATTAGAAACATGAAGAAGAATTGAATTCCCCTCAAAAGACTTTGCTTTGCGTTGTTTGTTCGAGTTTTCCCTTTTCCATTGACTAAACAAAAATCCTTCCTTTCGTTTCTGTAGAATTGGCATCCGCCAAGCCATTATTCTCACGCTTTCTTGTCCTAATCTCTTTTGGTTCTTCTTTAATTGTTTTAATTCATTCCTTTCTTTTTTTTCCCCGGCTAAAAAGTTTCCATTTTTTGTTTTTCTTTCAAAATTATCAACCCAGAGATAAGAAAGAAAGGTCCTTTTTTCAGACAAATAACCTCCCGGAACGCCAAAAATACCACCTTTTTCACCTATTTTGGGGTTCGCTTCATTGCGGTGGTTTCCTGAAGGGTTCGCGGAGGCGTTGCCTAACTCGAGCCGGTGGCTGGTGCGTAAGAGAAGAGAAATTTGGTTTTCTTTTTCCAAAATTACGAATTTCTTTTGAGATTGAAGCAACCAAACCGTCACTTGGCCATGGGAACGGCCGAGGTCGCTGGGAGGTGGGGCACTTGGGAAGAGCTTCTGTTGGGTGGGGCCGTTCTCCGCCATGGAACCCGGGATTGGAACCTTGTCGCGGCGGAGCTCCGGACCCGAACCGCTTCTCCGTTCGACTTCACCCCCGAGGTTATTATTATTTTATTATTATCTGCATTGTTTGTCTTTGACCGTTTGAAAATTATTTTTTAATCGATCTCTACGTTTGTTTGTTTGTTTGTTTGTTTTTTATATTTGAGTAAATTCTTAATTCGGTGATTAGTTTGATTGGTTGTAATTTTGTTTATCTGAATTGAATTAACCAGTTGAATTTCTGATTATAGTTTGCTTTTAAACAATGATTTTGTGAATTGACATGGTTCCATATTGTTTTTCTTTATTTCTACTATTGCTTAATTGGTTAAATGTCACATATTTTCTTGGGAAACACGTTTCAACTGCCAGTCTTCAACTGGGTTTATTTATTTAATTTAAGCAAGGAACAACTAGGCAGCTGCTATAATTGCTTGACTAAGTGGACAAGGGGTCGTCACATCTAGTTCACGTGGGCAAAGAATTTGTTTGATTGTTTTTCTCTTCTTCATATAGCTCTAAAATTCTTGGAAAGAATTTTCAAAGATCAGTTTAGTCCTAGACTCCTAGTTTCGGTTGGCATTACCATTTTTATTGTATACTCTCTCCAAACTGCAACAAGGAAAGAGCAATAAGAATATATGTATTTGATTAGTGCGACGTGGATTCATGGTCCGGGATATGATGTATCATGTTTGTGGATGGTTAGTTATGATGATAAGAGTTCATTTCTTATTCATGTAAGTGTAATTAGTGTGGCCCTCCTTGTGCTTCTTGGCTATGTTTTTTCATGTTTGTGAGATATGACAATGTATAGAACTGCAGCTATGCAAAGCCAAGTATGAGGATTTGCAGCAGCGCTTTTCGGGCTGCACGTAAGTGATTCTGGTGTTTTTTGACATGCTGTCCATGTACCTGTTTAATTATGTTGTGAGACAGTGAGGCCCATTTTGACATTCTGCTTGTCTTGCATTATGTAGAGCTTGGTTTGAGGAATTACGAAAGCAACGAATGGAAGAGCTTAAGCGAGCTTTGGAGCAATCTGAAGACTCGATTGGGTAAGTAATTTGTGAGACTAAAGCTATGGATGGAACATGTCGGTCTTTCTTATAGTTCGGTGAGAAGTTATTTGGTTCCACGCACCCATTCTGAAATGCGATTTCAGCTGAAAAAGAAGTGTTCGGATGTAAAATTTGGGTTTCTTAGTTGTCAAGCTGTTGTTGTTGTGCCACATGTTCTGAATGGTATTGCAGCCACAATTCATTCACAAATGAGGCTTTAACCCTTTGGTTCTAGTGGATTTAACCATTGAAATAATTAGAAATCAAATTTCTGAGAGGTTTCTCCTGCTCTGAAGTGTAAAACTTCTGTTTTACCACATATGAGAAACCATGTTAGTTTGCTATCACCTCCTTGTCCAATACTCAAAGTGTAGACATGGTTGGAAAATGTAATCATTTCATCGGTGCTATGATTGGTTTGATTAGTTGCAGCCTTTGAAATATGCATTAAAAGTTGCTTTAAAAGGCAAGATTTTCAGGGAGTCTTGAACATTTCATCCTGTTACTTATTCTAGAAGGCTTATTGTGATTTACGTCTTTAATCTGCGTCAGATCCCTAGAGTCGAAGATTGTAAGTATGATATCTGAGAAAAGGGATGATTCTATTGCTGGTTATGATTCGAGTCGAACAGAATCACCCTTAACTTCTCAGAAGTATGAGGGAATGGAATCTTCCAGCAAAGACACAATTAAGGATGGCCTATCTGCAGGGAGCTTCACGCAGGATGCTCAAACAAAATGGCCACCTGAGTCTCAGGTCTCCCCTGCTGTTCCTTCCGAGGAAATGGATGCCGAGCCAGAAGTTTCACAATGCTCGGAGATAAAGAGGCTTCACAGTGGTGGAACAATTGCGGATACTATATATGGACAGTTACCAAGTTTAAGGAAGAGGAGAGGGCAGAGAAAGAGAAAGTACATTAGCAAGGACATCAAAGAGTGCAGTATCGGAGAAAGCCAGATGCCAGGTTCAGCTGATGTTGTAAGTACCTCTCTGTCTAAAGCGACATCTGCTGATGATGAAGCCCAGATTGCCAAATCTTCTGCAAAGGATGTTCGAGGTGGCAATTTAAGCAAGGATATCATGAAAAGTATGATGGGAATATTTACTTTGATTGCGGAGAATCAATGTGCTTCTGTATTTCGTCGACGATTGGATAGTCAGGTATGGATGACCTCAGGAGCTAGCCTACTTGTCTAGCAAGTTTTCCTTCAATTGTTATCGAGTTACAGAATTACTAATTGCTTGGGGCTCCATTGTCAAGTAAAAGAGTCATTTCATTTATGAGATCAACTGACATTGTGCTTCATCCCGGACTCTATGCAGAAGAGGGGAAGATACAAGAAAATCGTGCGGCTGCACATGGATTTTGACACCATAAGGTCACGAATCGGTAGCTGTTCCATGAAGTCAGTGGAAGAACTCTTTCGGGATATGTTACTTGTTGCCAACAACGCCTTGGTTTTCTACTCCAGGAGCACTCGTGAATATAAGTCAGCTCTTCTTCTGAGACATATAGTCACCAATTCTTTGCAACAGCACTTGAAGGATGATGTCAATCAGTCTGCTACTGCAACTTTGTTATCCAACTCACCCAAGCGTAAACCTCCTTCAAAACCTCGAAGCCTTCGCCCTGGTCAACAGAAGTCACCAGGGAATGTATCCAGTGGGGAAAATGCTATTACAGGGACCACACCTGGATCCAGACGACTTGAAGCTGCTTCTCCTTCATCAACCGAGTCCATGTCCAATGCAAAGAAAGGCTTTGCCCGACCAAAAACCGTAGTACATGGACGCGGACGTGGTCGCGGTTCTCAAGTCACCGAAGGGTCACCAAGGGGAAGGAAAAGAATTCGTGTTCGCTGATTGGTGAGTCTACTGCTCTTTTGTACTTGATGTATATGTATAGCTGTCCTCTTATGAACAAATACTGTTAATGCTTCCATAGACAGTAATAGAAAGGACCAAAAGATAGTCCTTTGAGTTTTCTTGTTGCCCACCATTCCTTCAAGGATGTAAATAAAAAAAAATGAAACATTAAGCTGAAACTACAAATATATATATTACAAACAGTAACAACTCCAAAACACAACTACAGTTATTCCTATGCGTTTGAGGAGACTAAGAAAATGGTGCGAGATTGTTAAGCTTTGGCAATCTTTATTCGTCCCAAATGAGATTCGGCGTCAAGTTTGTTGCCTTGGTTGAGTTGCACATATTCCTTGTATTTCATGGCAGCGTAGGCCAGGATCGGCAGCCATCAGCTCCGGCGCAGGCCTGGCAACACATCCAGTGTAGGTGGCCAGTATGGGTTGGATTAGTGTGGTTTTTCATTGGAATCGAACCAACCTAAAATAATGGTAGTTAAAAAAAAAACACAAAATCCTACCTAACTCCATAACCAATAATCCAACAAAACAAAAACCGTGTGGCAACGTGCGGGTCTTTTTCGGGAGTCGCCACCAATCAGTTTTCGCTCAGGTCGATTGGATACCTTAAAATATAATCTGCGAGAGTTCGGGGATCGGGAGTACGGTTACGCTAAAACAATATTGTTATAGCGCCCAAAATTGGCACCTTAGTTGATTTTAATTTTGTTTTACTTTGCTTTAACAAAAATTCAGTTAATTTTCAAACTAGAAATTTTAACTGAATTAGTCGAAATGTGGATTTTTTAAGTTAAGTTGATATTTCCGAACCATGGACTCTGCCGAGTCATTTGGACAAGGAAGTTTTTAATTCCGAACCATGGACTCTGCCGAGTCACCCGGACACGGAATGTTGATGATATTTTAAATAATTTAATCCATATCGTAAAATATGGATTTTTATCTTTTGTATTTATTTAATTAAAAAATTTTGATATTTTCCAAACCGTAGATCCTGTCGGATCATCCGGATATGGAAATTATTTAATGTTAATTAATTATTTAATTCTTATTTATTATAGAATTAATTATTATTTTAATGATTATTTTGTAATTCTTTTGTTTATGAAATTTTAGGTTTTTTGTTAATGATCTAAAAATTTATTTTGTTTATTTTTTTTCTTATATTTTTCTTCTTTTCTTTCTTTTCTTTTTCTTATCTTTCCTTTTTTTTTATTTTTCTTGTTTAATGAAGGATATTTATTATTTAAATAATTACTCAATTTATAAAAGAATTAAAAAGTAATTTTTTATTTTTATTTAATAAAAAGTTACTTTAAAGAAATTAAAGAGTTAAAAAATCCTGATATTTATTTTATGTTCATTCCAAAAAAATAAATTAATCAAGGTTTTATAACGGAAAGATTTATATTTTTATGTTATGTTTATTCTTTTTTTTTTATTTAATAGAAGATAAACCAAAAAAAGAAATTATTTAATCAAGATCTTATTTATTCAATAAAAAAAAACTTTTATGTATATTTCAAAAATAAAAGAAGAGTCTTAATATTTATTTGTTTTATTTTTGATAAAAGATTAACCAAAAAAAAATGATTAATTAATTAAGAAAACCAAAGATTTGTATATATATTTTGAACATAAAAGAAAAGTTTTTTATATTTATATAATTTATTTTAATAAAGGATTAACCAAAAAGTGTTTATTTAATGAGGAAATTAAAAACTTATATGTATATTTTAAACATAAAAGAAAAGTTTTGGTAATTATTTGATTTATTTTTTATAAAAGTGATTATTTAATAAAGAAACTAAAAATTTATATGTATATTTTAAACATAAAAGAAGAGTTTTGATATTCATTTGATTTATTTTTGATAAAAGTGATTATTTAATAAAGAAACTAAAAATTAATATGAATATTTTAAAATAAAAGTAAAGTCTTGATGCTTATATATTTTATTTTTTTTTTGAAAATTAATCAAAAAGTGATTATTTAATTTATAAGTCTAAAATAAAATACATCTAATTAATAAGTCCAAAAATATTTAAGAGAAATTTAATTTTTATTTACTTTTTTTATTTATTTTATTTATTTTTGAAATCATTTGGCTAAGATTTTTTTATAAAGGAAACAAAAATTTATATCTTTCCATTATTTTAAAAGAAATAAGTAAAATATTACTGAATAAAATATTAGCCCAAAAATTTTACTCTTTTTATTCTTTTTATTAATAAAGAAAACTAAAAAGTTATATTTTATTATTTTAATAAATAATTAATATATTAGTCCAAAGTTTTTATTTTTAATAAAACTTTATTTATATACTTTATTTAAAAATAATATTTCCAAGCCATGGATCCTGGCGGATCATTTGGTCATGGAATTTAATTTTAATTATTTAATTAATTATTAATTTTAATTATAATTTTATTGGATTTTTCTTGAATTTTAAATTTTAAATATCATTATTTTAGAAAATTTTTTTAAAAAAAATTGATTTTGTATTTTTTAGAATTATTTAATCATGTTTGTTTATTAATTTTAACAAAAAGGATAAAAAGTTAACTTTGTTATCTTTAAAGAAATAATAAAAAACATGTATTCCAAAATAAAAAAAATAATTGGCTTTTAAATTTTTATTAGCCTTAATAATTAATTACAAAATAATTTTATTTTTTAGTTCTTATTTATTTATTAGTAAAGGTGAATTAAATGAAATAAATTATATAAAGGAAAATTAATAAAAATAAAGTGGGGCTTTTTGGCCATCCACTTTAAAATAAATAATAATAAATGTTAGCAAAGTTAATTAAATTAATTATTAAACAACAATAATAAAAAGTTAGTCAAGTTAATTAAATTAATTAATTAAGAACAATAATAAAAAGTTAGCCAAGTTAATTAAATTAATTAATTAACAACAATAATAAAAAGTTAGTCAAGTTAATTAAATTAATTAATTAACAACAATAATAAAAAGTTAGCCAAGTTAATTAAATTAATTATTAACAACAATAATAAAAGTTAGCAAAGTTAGTAAAGTTAGATGTTAATAACAATAAAAATAAAAGTTAGTAAGTTAGTTGAGGTAACAATAATAAGGTTAGTAGGTTAGTCATAATAATAATAATAATAAGGTTAGTAAGTTAGTTATAATAATAAATAATAATAAGGTTAGTCATAATAATAATAAGGTTAGCAAGTTAGTTATAATAATAACAATAAAAAGAAGGGTTAGTAATAATAACAATAATAAACAAATAAATAAACAAGTAAAAATTAAAAGGGTTAGGAATCAATTCTGCAAGAACAAAATAAAAAGTCAGTGACTAAAGTGAAAGAAATTGAAAAGATGATGGGTGAAACAAGGGTTTTCCCTTTTAAAATTAAATTTTGAAGCTGATGAAACGTGAAAACAGGGGACGACGCAAAGGGGGGCGACGGGCAAAGGGGCAGGGGAGCAACGGGGGGCCGGCCGAGGGCAGGCGACGGTGACGGCGCGACGGGAGGCGCGGGGCACGGCGAAGGGTGAGGTGGCAGCCGGCGGGACGGACGCGGCCGGAGACGTGGCCGGAGAAAACAAAGGAAAAAAACGCGGCGGAGGGGAGGCATGGGCGACGGCGCGGCGGCGGCGGTAGGCCGGACGGCGTGACGACGCGACGGACAAGTGAGAGGAGAGAGAGAGAAATCGGGTAGAATAAACGGAAAAAGGAAGAAGATGGCCGAAACGTGAGAATAAAAATTTTGAGACTTTCTGGGCAGGGGGAGGATAAGCTAGGGAATAAGGCTGTAATTTTCTCTTTTTTTGAAACGGAGCTCTAAGCTTTCTTTCTATTTTTTTTTCTGTGTTCAGCACTAAATTTGGAGGCCTATTTATAGAGGAAGTTTGGCTGAACTGTTGATGGATAAATTAATAAAAAATTTCAAACTTATCTTTTAAATTGGTAAAATAACAATTTCAGTCCTTTACGTTTTTCAGGCTCTGGATAAGCTTCAGAAGCTTCTAATTTTGACAATTTTGTCGTTTTCTGTTAATTTGGGCCAGAAACGTCCGTTTAGGCCCAAAATTGACGCGAAAAATTGCCCAAAGCTCCTGGAACTTTCAGAATTTGTCAATTTTTCCCAAAACTTCTCAATTTTGTCATTTTTATCTCAAACTTTTTAATTTTGTCATTTTTATGGAGTTTTCTTTTTTTCTTTCAAACATACACATATACACACATATATCAAATCTTCACAAAACAAAACAAAAAAATATATTTTAAACTAATTAAAAAATTTTTGTAATAATAATAACAATAATAATAATAATACATTTTTTTTAATTAATTTTTTTTATTTAATTTTTATTTTAAAATTATTTTAATGGCCGGACGAAATTGGGTGTCAACAAACCGTAAGTTTGATTTTTTTTTTTCCTGTTTCTGGTTTGCAAAGTTTTCAGTTTTTCTATTCTTATCATATAATATAACAAATTAACAACCTTGTAATCCAATAATGTTGCATTCACAACCTATTTAAGAAATATCTGTACTTCACAAATTAATCCACATTTAAATGTATATGTCCTTAGTACACAAATAATTGAATAATATCATAATTTTTAACGTACATGTTTAAATATGTACATGTTTTATGAGCAATTTGATAATGTACATTTCAATGTACATATTTGTACATAAATATATAAGCAATGTAATAATATCATAATTTTTATTATATATCTATTTATACATAGAGTTTGGTTCCACCTCAAGTTGGTTCTATATGAAACCAGAACCAACAAAAAAACTTATGATTCTCCCAAATGTGGAACTAACTTATAAACAATGATCCATTTTATCCAATCTAATTCAGTAGAAATGATTCGGGTTAAACTACAGACTTATCCAAAACATGCTCACTCCATTAAAGCACATCCACACAGCTAGCCATATATATTATATAGCATTTAGACATTAAGGTAAGGGTAATTACAATTTGCCCCCTGATATTTAGGTGAAATTATACTTTACCCCCATCTTGTTTCAAAAATATACATTTTGCCCATATCTTTTTAATACAATTTGACAATAATTTTTGAAATCTTAACTTAGACTATACAATACTCATAGTTATGTAATTTCAATTTGTAGGGTATTTTTTATAGTTAATTGATATTTAAAAAAATACAATTTTCTATTTACAGAAAGAATGGAAAGAAAAAATTGATAATTTAAAATATCTATTAACTGTAAAAAAAATACAATACAGATTAAAATTACCAGAAACTGTCTGCCGTAATATTTAAATTAAGATTTTAGAAGTTACTGTCAGACTGTATTAAAAAACAGAGAGCAAAGTGTATATTTCTAAAATAAGAGGCGATGAAGTATAATTTCACCTAAACTCAAGAGGCAAATTGTAATAAACCCTTAAGGTAACCATGCATTGGAGACAACCGAAATTACACTTTGCCCCATCTTATTTCAGAAATATATATTTTGCTTCCTGCCTTTTTAATATAGTTCGACAAAAATTTTTGAAATATTAATTTAGACTATATAGTACTCATATTTAAGTAATTTCAATCTATGGGGTATTTTTTTATAGTTAATTTATATTTAAAAAATAAAATTTTCTATTTACAGAAAGAACGAAAAGAAAAAAATGATAATTTAAAATATCTATTAACTGTAAAAAAAATACAATATAGATTGAAATTACTGAAAAATGACTACTGTAATATTTAAATTAAGATTTTAGAAGTTACTGTCGGACTATATTAAAAAGCAAATAGCAAAGTGTATATTTCTAAAATAGGAAGCGGTGAAGTGTAATTTTACCTAAACCTCACAAGACAAATTATAATAAATTCTTAAGGTAACCATGCATTGGAGACAACCAGCATTACACTTTGCCCCATTTTGTTTCAGAAATATACATTTTACCCCTTGACTTTTTAATACAATTTGACAGCAACTTTTGAAATCTTAATTTAGATTGTACGGTACTCATCTTTAAGTAATTTCAATATGTGAGGTATTTTTTTATAGTTAATTGATATTTAAAAATACACTTTTCTATTTATAGAAAGAACAAAAAAATAATAATAATTTAAAATATTTATTAGCTGTATAAAAATACAATACAAATTAAAATTATCAAAAAATGACTATTATAATATTTAAATTAAAATTTCAGAAATTACTGTCAAACTATATTAAAAAGTAGAAAGTAAAATATATATTTCTAAAATATAAGGAGGTGACTAAATCTTAAAAAATAAATTATAATTATCCAACCATGCATTGGAAACAAGGAGAGACAGTACATACTGCCTTTGATTCTCCACACTTGATTGGACATTTTGTTCGGCTCTAGCTATTGTCCCTGATTATCGGTCCCACGCGATGAATAGCCATGTATATTTGCTTCTACTAATTTAATTTTGTCTTCTCCTCCTCTTGAAAATCAGTACATTTTAAATCCAATTCAAAATGGTTGCTTCGATTAGGTCAATTTGATCTGTTTGAACTTGGTCCAATTCCATCGTTTTCTTATATATTTCTCTTCTTTTATTCTTTTTAAAATTGAGTTTTACCTATTTTTTGTTGTATAGTTGTCACTGAAATCTTTAAGAAAAATCTTTACATCAGAATGCCCTGCAGGTAATCAGAGGAGTTATGGCTGACATCCAAAAATTGCAGCAGAGGTTCGAGTTAGTCATATCTCTAAAATGGTTAATTGTTATGTTAATGCTATAGTATCTTATTGCAAGAGGAAGATGAGTGGACTAGTTGTCCTTCACCTTCATTTCATTTTCTGTTGGTCGGAGACATGTTGTATGAGGTCATTGATTGTTTTCATTATAATTCATTCTCTTTTGGCCAAAAAAAAAATTTCTTTACAAAATATAAAATTTAATCAATCACTTGCATCCAAATTTATAATGTAATATACATTACACAAACAGTCACACTCAGTTTTAAAAAGTGAAAAAGGTTTCTGACAGATGTTTTTGCTCTTTTTGTTTCGTTCGGTGCGTTGGAAATAATTTAAAAAACAAATAACACTCGGTACGTTTTAACTTAAGTTAATTAACTGTAAAATGGTTAATCTTTAATCTTACATATTTTTTTACCTAAAATTAATTTTAATTAAAAGCTAATATTATGTAGTTATAATAATCTATTAAAAATATAATTTTTATGATTTTATTAAATTTTTATAAATTTTTCTATTTTAAGGCATTAAAAAAATTCATAAAAATTTAACAACATCAGAAAATTTACTTTTAAATAAATTATCACATCTAAATAATATTAGCTTTCAAATAAAATTAATTTCAGACAAAACAGATATAAACTTAAAAATAAGTTAGTTAACTTTAATTAAAATGAATTGGCCCTAAATGTAGAACGAGCAACTCCCACCATATCCTCGTGAAGGATAGACATAATCTCTTTGGGAGCTGATAGTGAAGAAAGTAATACACATAAGAGAGACTGACATAATTCGAGAACAAGCAAACCTGGTTTCTTGATGGATATGGTGAACTATGTCATTCCATTTTTCAGCAATCATTGTTATTGTGAACTCATACATCTTGATTGAATAAACATTGACACGTTCATCACATCCCTAACGACGTTAGAATTTGTTATACTGATTCCATCTAAAATATTAGTCACTTTTGACTTTTTTTTTAATGAATATTATTGATGAATTGCAACATAAGTAAATTAGACATGTTTATTTAGTATTACATTTTTCTAACTATAATTACTTCCTTAATGCTGATCAACTAGGTCATCAATAATTATGTGACATTGGAGACAAGGAGACAATAGTGCTGCCTTGGAACTGGATTCTCATTCTCCTCATGAGGTTGACATTTTGATTCCCACAATTGTCCCCAATTATTGGTCTCATGACATAAATACTCATGTATGCTTGTACTGATTAATTAGTACTTATTTCTTTTTTTCTTTTTCTCAACAGATTTTCTAAATCCAAATCAAAATGGCTGATTCGATTAGGTTATTGATTTTTTATTTGATCAGTTTGAACTTGGTTCAATTCCATCGTTTTTGTTATATACACATGATTTTGCTCTCTCAAGTTGTTATATATACATCTATAAGAATACAAGTTTTGTATTTTGAGGTCCGAGACAAAAGTCCAATATGAAACCCAGCAAAATGACCAGATCTTCTTTTGCTTTACAACAAAATCTTTTAAGGCCCAAACAGTTTTGCACTGCTTAATGGGTTGCGAGCCGTCAGAGGTGTCTTAAATGGGCCAGGCTCAATTGCGGATCAGCAATTTTTATTAGACATTAAAGTTGAGCAATGATCATGGACTTCAAGGGCCAAACTGGGTATTTGCCAGTAAGGTTTTATTGTTGGACCTTTTTTGTGTTATGGTTTTATTGCTTGCAGACTATCAAAATTATATACAATATATTATAGTCATCAATTTTATCTTTTTATATAAATACGTATAGATTTTAGAGTGCCTTTTTTTTTCTTTTTTCTGGGAATGGAGCATGGCCCTCTTCAGAGTTACGCCCATGGTTTGTGTCTACTTGTGCAGGTTCTATACTTGTCAATTGGTTTGCTTGAAGCCTCATGCTTTATTGGCGTGTTTATTGGAAGATGTTGAACGTTGGCCTGTAATAGGGGCTTCAAGAGTTTTAGGCATGGTTTGCTTGCTGTTCAACGAGGTCCTCCATAATTTAGGCCCAAGCTTACATTATTTGGGCCTCTGTAAAATCTAATTATTGAACAACTAATCATAAAGTTAGGGTATATGCACTTATACAAATATGTTAAACTCATAAGCACCCATTAAAAAAAAAAACCCCCCCATGAGCAAGAAGTAGTACTCAAAAGAAGACAGTAAAGCATTAGTGGTCCCTGACCTTTAATTTTCATTGCAAATGATCATCAATCTCCAATTCATTGCAAATTGGTCCCATACTTTATGTACTTTGTTGCATATTGGTTCTTAGCTCCAGGAAAGACTAAAATTCGGTATAGAAACCTGGTTTACAGAGAGAAAAAAAAATTGATAATTTCAATTATTCAATAACTTTTAAAAAATTACTCCACAATTTGCAAGTTGTCAGATAGTTACATTAGAGTTAATGAATTTAAACTACTTACTTCATCTCATATCCATTGATCTATTTGGTGTCCCACAAATATTAAGAGTGGAGAAAGTTCATATATTGTTTACAATTTTGCCCTTAAATTTCACACATAAATTGAGAAAGTTAGAAAAAGTGAATTTGAATGGCAGTTTGATAAAGTAACTTACTAATATGAAAGTATTGTAAAGATTTTAGACCTCCCAAAATAAAATATGTTGTAATAATTTTTGGACAAATGGAGTATTTGATAGCCTTCTTCCAATAAACTTTAATTATGCCATATATTTTTAACAACTAATAAATCATTTAAAGTGTTATTTTTTTTTCCTTTTTATAAATCGAGTGTCTATGCCAACTCAAGCCTTACTTATGACTAGAGACCAATATGCTATGAATAAAGGTTTTGGATCCATTTGCTGTGAAATAAAGATTGAGGATCAATTTGCAATGAAAATTAAAAGTTTAGAACTAATGGTGTTCTTTTCCCAACACCTTACGCTATTGATACGTGTGAGGTGAGGGTGAGGCAGGCAGCCAGCTTTTCCGTTGCACGAAGAGTGAGAATTCAGGCACATGTTTCGTGGATGCCACCATTTGGATATCTTTATGCCTTTGTGTTTTCCACAGCTGTCCCCACTCTTTGCGGTTCGGTGGTCCGCTCTACTCCACTGGAAAGTGGAAGTCATTTCACCACCTCCCCCAAGTAATCCGATCACCCAACACACACAATACTTCTACAAATTTATCATTTACATTAAATAATGCATCGGACTTTAAATTCACATGAATTGTTTATTAAAATTTGTCCTGTCGTTATATGTCATATAATTTTGTAATAAAAGTCTGTAATTATTTTTTAATATAAAAATGTTGAGTCATCATCAAATTGTTAAATACCGTTATCACTAGATATATTGCACCCCAAAATTTTAACGTATACTACACAGTATATCGCACCGCATATTGTTATCGTTTTCATTAAAAAAAAGTTAGAATATTATTTTAAAAATACATAAATTTAATAATTTTTTACACATTTTATATGTATTCTAATTTTTCTCATTATAATTTGTCAAATATAAATAAAATATATATGGTAGAAGATATTTTTTTAATACAAAAAACATTAAAAAAATGTTGTATATATAAAGTAAAATAAACAATACTTTGAAAGAAACTAATTTATTGATATAAGAGAAAAATATAATACTTTAATAATAATAATAATACATTTTCTAATACCACATTGAGTTCCTAGGTGACTCAAAGTAACCATTAAATTTTTAAATTAACTAAGAAAAGTAACCAAAAGAATAAAATTAAAATTTTATTTTATGATATGAGTATTAATTATATTTTAATTTTTTTATATATTTATCATATTTTGATGTAAAATGACAAAAAAAATATATCTCACATGCATCCGTGAAAAAAAAAAATACTGTAGTATGTACCTCATGGTATTTGCGGTATACCGTAGTTTTCTAATAAAATATACAGAAAAAGGAAGCGGTATGTGAAATACTGTGGCATACTATGCGCTAAAATGACAAAATGTGAAAACATTGATACTACATATGGTATATCGCGGTATTTAACTCCATGGTCACTACATAGAAGTGGAATTGGGACAACCAAATAGGAAATGAGCTTTTTTACGGGTAAAATTCAAATTTAGTCATCTAACTTTAAAGGTCATCCTAAAATGGTCTTTTAACTCTATACGTGTCTCTTAAGGTCCTCTAACTCAACTAGCATATCCTATTTTAGTCTTTGTCATCAGTTTAGCCGTTATTTTGGATGGAACTTGCCTACGTGGCACTTGCTACACCCATAGTAGGCTCCAAAATGCCACGTGGATGACTATAATAGAAGAACAGGAAACTTCAAGTTAAACTTGATACAAACAAATAATCAAGGACTTTAAATGCAAATTAGCCCAAAATTATCTTCCACATTCTTCCCCAATTTTTCATTGTTGTCGGCTTTCTGGCTCGACAACCCTTTTCTTCCTTCTTAGCTTTTGAACCCCATCCTCTCTCCTATGCTTCTAGCATCTTTAATTGAATCAACAAACACGACATTCACCTATGGGATCACAGTGTTGTGTACATTCTCTGCCTACTCGCAACTAGAGATATTCATGCCTTTCTACTATCAAATGTAAGGAAACCACTGATTCTTCAAACACACTGATTCTCTGCCAGTCAAAAAATCAAGCTCTACTCCCGAGCCAAGGGTATGGGATATCATTTGGGAAAAAATTTAGGATTTCGAATTTACCAACCGATAAAAATATATAGATTCAGGAAATTGAAAGGAACCTAGATTTAGAGCTTTTTCAGTTTGGCCTAGTTTTGGCTGTCAAGATTAGTGACATTGTAGAAGTGGTGGCACCGGTTCTTGATGATATTGACAAGCAGTGGACCTCCACCTCCTCTATAACTTTGCTGACGGGTACTTTGGCTCCACCTCAAATTCCTTAAAAAACCCAGCATTCGCCAAAGTGCCATTGGACTAGAAGGCAGATGAGAAGGAAAAAAGCCCACATCACGATTTTCACCAGCGGGCTGAAGGTGGCGACAGAAAGGTGAGATGTGTATCGATGGAAAATCTAGGGTCAGAGAAAGGAAAAAGCGAAAAGGGGATAGGAGAGGGAGATGAGAGGTTAAGGACTTGGTGGACAGCAAGAAAATGAGTATCAAGAGAAGGTCGGTAGGAGAGTGTGCAGCAAAGAGGCGGAGGTGGGCGACAGCGTGGGTGGTGGAGGTGGTCCAACATTTGGGGAAGAAGAAGATTATGGTTAAAAGATGTCTTAAGTCCTTAATATTATGTATTTCTATCAATTTTAGTCTTATACTTAATGTTCTTCCATACTAGTCATTCATTGTTATGACATAGGATGACATGTGGCAAAGTGGGTGCCACATAAGCATCTTCCATCCAAGATAACTGCTTAATTGATGAAATGGACCGGAATAGGATAAGTTAAAGGAAGTAAGAGACTTTAAGATACACTTTTGAATGTAGGGGACTATTTTAGGATGACCCTAAAAGTTAGAGGACCAAATTTGGATTTTACCTTTTTTGACTTTTATAAATGGTAATATTTTTATTTTTATATAAAAGATGCTTCATTCTAATTAAAAGTTAGTCAAATAACATCTTACAAATTAATGATGACATAGAACTATAAGAAAAAATAGTAATATAAAATTAGTTACTAAAAAATTATTTGTTCCTACAACATTAAATGAAAGAAAGAAAATCAGATTAAATCAAACCTTTTAGGTAAATCAAAATAAATATGAAATAAAGAACTCACAAATAATTCAAACAAAGCTGAGACCAAGCTGACAATAACCAAAGAGTAATGTAATCAACTATGTATAAGAGACCTGAAAAAGGCTATCTATAAAAACAAAATGTCTACCCATAAAACCTAAAAAAATAAAAATTAATTTTATTTTATACAATTATCTTCAACAGTGGAGACTTTCTAGTAGAGCCGAGATTCCAATGAACCTAAGAAAAAATCTAGATCCACAATTGTTCTCCTCTAATTAAATATCTACCCTGTAAAAATCTCAAACTGCTCTTAAATACCGGAATTTGAAAAATATTATATCCATCATAAAATTTGATAAGTAATATTAGATAAGGTTAGTTAAGTAATCAAAATAATGCAAGAGAACCAGTCAAATCTTGAGCAAAATCTGAATCTGACAAAAAATGGCAGATGAAGATAGGAAAGACGACATATGAGAATTGGAGGTGGCGGCCTTTTAGGTTTAAGAGGAAGTCATGAATGCTTAAACCTTCACCACCAATATACTTGAAGTTGTTATTGGATCGAACATTCAAATGAAAATTTTGTACTATTTAAAGGTTAGCGTTTCATCTTTTTGATTATCACTTAAATATTTTTTTGAGGAATAATTAGATCTTATAATAAATCTTCTAGATTTACATGCAAAAAAAAAAAAGAAAAAAGAAAAATTATGAAAAATACATTCTTTTTGTAAAATAAAAAATAAAAATTTTTCAGACATCTTGGAGTGTTGTCTTATAACTAGTATATAAGTTTTAAAAACTTAATTATGTATATCAATATAGACACTTTTAGTCACTTAAAAATCAATTATACATATCAATATACATCAACGTAATCAAAATTATGTACAAAAAAATTTCAGACCTAATGAAGGCAACTTTTTTATTTATTAGACCATATATTATTTATTTGTTGTCCCGTCCTCTGGCAGTATGATAGAAGGGAGTCACACGTGGCTCGCTAACACGTGGCCAGGGTCAAGGAGAGCAGCTTTGCATTGGTAGATTAACATGAAAGTAGAGGCCCGCTTTTTGTCTTGGTTTAGGTTACCAAAGTCTCGTCTCTGGTTACCTGTAATGGTTGTCTTTCCAACCATGTGGTGAGCCGGCAGGTGGGCAATTTGGTCCACCAGGAGCAAAATAGTAATCCTATTATCGCACTATGGTATGAAGGCCTTTTAGTGTTAAATTCAGATTTTTGATTTTTTTTTTTTTGTTACTCAAGAAGTATTTTCTAAAGTTATAAAATAAAAGGTAGTATTTTTAGTATAGAGTGGATGAGAAATGTTTTGGTTTTTTAAGCCTGGAGAGCTACAATCCAATATGCAATAATATTATAAGAGAATTGGTGTGAGACCAACTCTCAATTTCTCTATATCCCTTAACTACTTTGTCAAAGTGGGTGGAACAAATTCTTGAATTGAATTCTGGTTTTGATTCCATAAGAGAAAAGGAGAACATATCAATCTTCTTTTCCAAAGAAGTATATTAAAAGTCTGAATTTAGAAATAAAAAAAAGTTAAGAAAATTTAATGGTTCTTTTAATTAATGAGCAACTAAATTTTATTATACTACACGCATCCGAGAAGAAATTTAAGAAAGAAAACAACAAAAACTTGAAAATTTTTTATAATCAGAAGGAAAACTTGAAAATAATTTGTTGCCAACCAGGGACTAGACCTCTGTAGTTCATGGTTTTCATTAGGGGTGACCAAAATTTTAATTATATTTGAAATAACCGAATAACTGAAAAAAATTATATTTTCAATTATCAATTTTAGAAATAATTTCTGTTTTTAGTTATAACAAAAAACCATATAGAAATTCGGTTACGTTTCTGATTTGCCCTAACTAAAATTTTGTTGATCGAAATAACCAAATTTTTATTTTACTAATGTTTATGTTTGGGATTTGAAAATAATTATGTGTGTGATGGATGTTTGTTATGTGTATGTATGTGATGTTTGGATTTGGAATGAATTATAGATACTTGTCATGTGATTGGAATGTGTGTTTAGATTGAAATAAGTGATGGATGTTTGAAGTTTAGAATGTGTATGTGTATAATTTGGTTATTTTGAATGAAAACCAAATAACTGAATTCTTTTTCAGTTGGTTTGGTTTTTGGTTATTTCAGTTTTTTCTTATAATTCAATCGATTCAGTTGTTAGTATATAAGACCAAAAACCGAATAAATTCTATTTTTTTAGTTTCGGTTAAAACTGAAAAAACAGAATAAGCACCCCTAGTTTCATTTCATTGGGTAAAGTGCTTATCTAACAACAGAGGGCCAGGCTCCAAGCTGGTCTTTTCATTTTATATAGCTATATATAATTGAGAATAGACAACTACGAATTTGAGGCCTAAATCTAACTCAAGTGACAAACATTTTTTTTGTGCCCATAATCAATAATATAAAGACTAGATCGTGAATGGAATTGGTGAAGTTTCCACTTTACAGTTTAACTTATTGGACCGTCGGTTCAAACACAATTCTATAGAAGAAACATGATCGATCGTCTGCTCATCTTAAAAAAAATTATTTTAGTTCATGATTCACAAATTAAACAGTTTTATGTGATGTTGAACTGGTTTGACAAGCTTTTAACTAATTTTTTTGGTTCAATGTCTAATGAGTCAATAATCAGACCCTCAAATGCACCTATTCATGATTGAACCAGTTTAACTAGTTGGTCTGGTTCAGTTCTTACATTGCTGCTCATAACAAAGTAAGAAAAAGGATAAAGAGTAAATAGGCTACATGACATAGACAAGAAGGAGAGGTTAAGTTAAATCAAAATCCTTTATAACCTTAGAGAATATACTATTACTACCAGTGTCTCAAATATCATGATATATCACATCAAATATTATTTACCACTTGTACTTGGTATGTAGAACACAAGTTTTCATGATTTGATGGGTTACCATGTGCAAAATCATAGTATTAGTGTACTGATGATTTTTTTATGTTTTTCTCAATTTACTGCAATGTACCACAAGTTAAAGTAAGAACTTGAATGATTTGTAAGGGTAAGAACTTAAATGATCTATGTAGTTTTTGGAGAACATCATAAGTTTCCTGACAAGACTTGGGTTGCTTATTCTCATTGAAGCTGACCAAGTTAGATAGCTGCCTTCTACATGGCAATTGACCTCATTGAATCTTGGTAAAACTAGAGTGTAGTATAGTATTTTTCATAAAATGTACAACTTGGTCCCATAAATTTTAAATTTAATAAGTATATGTTATAAAATAATTAACCAATCATCTTTTCTAACTCTACACCCGACTACCTTTTCCTTGAACTCTCAAGAAGAATGGGAAGGTCCTTAGGTTGGTCCAAAACCATCTACAAAGGGATAGGTGGTGGGCAAAAATCAACTAAATGTTTATTCATTGAGGACCACTCTTTCTCGATTGATGGGGTGCATGTTCGTTTTGCTTGAGAAAGTGACTTTTGAACATAACACACTACCTTTTGAGTAGCGCTATGGAAGTGAATTTCAGGATACAGAAACGATGATCCTTTATGCGAAGAGTTTCCACATTTCACACATATTCACTTTTTTCTTGAAGAAAGGACCCAAATTCCAAACTGACTTGCTTGTAGAAGCTTTGAAGATTCAAACAAATCCTTTTTCATTTCTTGTGGAAACTTGTCCTTAACAACATTAGTATCTTGTTGAAGGAATCTATTCTTACACTCAAACTCTTCCAACTTCTCATGTAATGTTCAACTTCAAGGGAATGCTGCTTTTTTTCTTTTCCCATTTGTATCTTGTTCTGGTGTTCCAAATATTTAATAATTTTCTCAACTTCATTTTCCTTGACTGTTTCCTATTGTTGGCACTCTTCTAATTATGCTTTGAGGTTGGTGATTTCATTAAACCTTCACCATACAATAAAATAATATATTATTAATTTTATTCATAATAATATGGCGTTTAAAATTTTAATAAACTAATGTAAAGTTAGAACCTTCTTAAACTCGGGAATATGATGACCTTGCTTAGTATTATCATTAGCGATTAGAGTTTTAAAAAATATTTAACAGTAATTTTTAGCTTTTGACTTCAACAATTTCATCTCCATCATTAAATAATTATTTAAAAATCTAATGCTAATCATAAAAATTTTTGTCAAATAGAGACGACATCATAAATCAATCACTCTATAGATAATTAAATTTGCATTTAAGTTGAAATTCGAAAACCAAAATTAATTCTTATTTTTTTGGAAAAATGTGTAGCTCTACGGATTAATATAGCAAATTAAACCATGGAATTTTATCAAAAAAGAAAAAGAAAAAAAATAAACCATGGAAAATCTAGAGTTGACTCATAAGCGTGAAGTTCCATAAGAAACACACACACACACGTTTGCTTCACCAGAAACATTCACATGAAGCCTGTGAAAAAATATATATGGTTACCAACGCACACCAAAACCTGATCACTTTAAACCCTCTCAAATCTCCTCAACCACTCGCATCTTCTGCTTTGATGTATAATTATCCTTACTTTTCGTTATATTTCTTCATAATATTTTAAACAGAATTAAGAATTAATAGCATCATTTTATCTGTGTGGGAAGTCTACGCTACCCAATTATAAAAAGGAGCAATTAATTATTATTATTGGTAAAAATATATTTGTGGTAGTAAATATATTATGTACTTAATTATGATCCGCTCCCTATCAAACAAAACACCTCCCCTGGTTGCTCGAAATTATGCCTTTTATTATGCGGCCTTTTTACTGTCAAATCAAGGAGGATAAGAACAAAGACATTATGTGAGTTATAATTATTATATTATAAATCTATGTCTAATTAGACATACTAATTTATCCTTAATTTTCCTATATATAATCTACAAATTAATAAAAATTTTAACTAATTTGTCCTTGGACTAAAACTTACCCTCACCTCTAGAAAACTTACCTTGTTACTATTGCCGTGTCCTCTGCCATTGTCACCACTGCTGCCATTGCCTCCTCCAACAAATAGTCACTGCCTCCAAATCTCACAACCGCTTGCCTCTAAATCTCGTCATCACTTATTACCCCTCACATCTGGATCGCATTGCATTTGGATGTCACACTGTCAATCATTTCCAGATCTCGGCATTATCACTTACCAAATCATGTTGATCGTTGCCTCTGGGTCGCATCATTCGTTGCTTCCAAACCACAAAAGTGTCATCAATAAAATATAATTGTGTCTAATATAGTATGTAGAAGTGTTTGCAAAATAATATAAAAATAATTTAATATAATGTGAAATTAAAAGTGTTTGAAATTATAAGAAAAAATGTTTGATTGAATATTGAAAAATGTCTAAAAAAATATGTAAAAATGTCTGAATAAAAAATATCTGAACCAACTTGTGAACAATTTGTTATATTCAAAAAATAATTATTTAAAAATAAAAAAAATTCTGAAGCTATAAGAATAATTGTCTGAGACAATATTAAAAATATTTAAAGAAATATGTAAAAGTGGCTGAACAAAAAAATGTCTGAATCAACTTGTGAATAATTTGTTATCTTTAGAAAATAACTGTTTTGAAATAATAATAAAAAAGTGTCTGAACCAATAAAAAAAAGTGTTTAATTGAATATTGAAAAATGTATAAAGAAATATGTAAAAGTATTGACTAAATAACTTGTGAATAATTTATTATTTTTAGAAAATAAGTAACTAAAATAATTAAAATAAGTATCTGACTAAATATATAAAAATATCTAAATATTTAAAAAAATGTTTAAATAAAGGTATATGATTCAATGAATAAAAAAATATCTAAATAAATACTATTTAAAAATGTCTAAAGTGTAATACGAAAGTTCTCTCTTGGAAAACAAATGAGTATTTCATCTGCCTCTTCTCTCTCTTATCCTTTTCATCTCATCTCTTCTCCGCTACCTCTCTCCACAGTTGTTGCCTCCATAACCGCCCTCCCTCTATAGCCCGTTTGCCTCCTTAGCCTTGCCTTATTATTCCCCTCGCCTCACTGCTGCCCGTCTTCCTGCCACCACTACGATCTCTCTTTTTATCTCATTTGCTTGTGATCTCGCTCGTCGCCACTCTAATCTCTCTTTTTCTCTCCTTTGCTCACGATCTTGTTCGCCACTGCTCCGACCTTGCGATCTTGCTTGTCCTCCCACATCTTGGTCACTTCTTTGCCCGACTTCCATGCCCATTTGCCTCGACCACCTGCCTCATCGACCTCACTTCATTGTTCCCCTATCCTCACCTTGCCTCTCCGTTCATGGTTCCTTTACCTCCCGTCATTCGCGCGACATTGCTCGGCTTCCTCAGCTTCTTTATTCATATCTCCCCGTTACTGGAAGAGATGACTCCCTGATTTCAAGTTAGATCTAGTAGATATATTGGATTTTATGAAAAGCGGCACCAGAATCGAAAGAGAGCATACATTTGGTGAGGGGAATATTTGAGGGTAAAAATGCAAAACAATAACTTTGTCTAATTAGACATATGCTTACCATATCCTTCACATTGGCTAAGGTCCTAAATGATAAAAGTTGAGATTAAAAGGACTAAATGGAAAAAGTTAATAATTTTTAGGATTATCATAAACTCTCCCAAATGTAAAGTGCTTGGGTGGTTAATGGATTAAAATAAACAATATCACATGACTTCACATGCATTTTAAATAGATGAAAAGGTATATGTATATAAAGTAAGATACATTTCAGGATAAAATGAACATTACATGCAAATGAAGTATCCCTGAAGAAGCCACCATACCCTAGTTTTACTACTTATGCTGCCACTTCTAAAACCCATCCTCATCTACCAATATCTCTTCCATCCTCTTCTGTGATTTTCAGCCATATTTGGACTTCAGTCTAGATCTAGTCAATTCTTTTTCATTTTTTTATTATTTGACTGACTTTATCCAATGTTATCTGTTGGATTTTACAATGAATGTAATCTCCTTTAAATTCTGTTGTTCAAGAGCGATTTAAGACTTTCACATGAACAATTTTCAATTGAAGTCGGACAGCAATGAATTTAGGTTTGCTATTGGGTTCATTAGAATTTTGGCTTATTGGGGTGTCCTAATGCTCAACAATAGATATGAAGGCAATTGCATATAATAAAGTGAGTTTTTTTTCTAGGTTTTATAAGTAGTCTTATTATTTTTATAAATAACCGTTTTTAGGCCTTTAATACTTTTTGGTTCTAGTGATGTCTAGTTATTGCTAGTTTGGTATGGGATTTGCTCTTGTTATTTGTGAATTCTCAATTTCAAAGTTATTCTGGTTTACATAGAAGATTTAGGGTGATCTAATTCTCTTCATTTTATTCTGTGTTACAGGAAGAAGTAGCCTTTTAATGGTCAGTTTTATGTTCCTGTTTTCATTATAATCTTATACTGTTATTGACTTATAAAATGTAATTTTGCTCATTTTTAATTGAAATGAAACATCTTTTTTTCAGAAAAAGGATAAAATGAAGATTTTTGCATAATGGACTCAATATGAGATTAACAAGTCACAAACTCCAGTTTTAGTAAGAATTTAACATTGTTTATACGATGATTCTAAAGCTACCATATCTATAATTTTTTATCTTCAAAACATAAAAATTGTATATATAAATTATAAATAAACATATATCATTTATAGATATCTTTTAATTTTTTTTTAGAAAATAATAATATAAATAAAATTTAGTCAAACTTAAGTTAAAAAAATAAAGGTCTAAATCGTTACTTGACCTTTATGTTATGGTGACTTGGCCATTCGCTCCCTTGGACTTTTGGGGGGTTATAATTAAGTGTTGAACTTTGATTACCAGGACACTTTGCTTCATTAACTTAACTTTCATATATTTAAAAAGGAAAAAAAAACATATAATTGTCATTTAAATTTCCCAATTTTTATCTTTTTGGCTCTAATATTTTGTCTCATCTACTTAAGCCACTATCTTCAATCCAAGCCTTCACCCCCTTAAAGACTACTACCTTCCCTTTTTGGAGCTTTGCTGTAGCTTATCCCCCTCCACTGCCACCAACTTAATCTTCCTTTTCAATTCCTTCACCTCATTTTTATTTTTTAATGTATATTATATAAATCATAATTAATTTTAAAACCAAAGATAACATGACTCGAGATGTTTGATGTGTTGATGAACTATCTGGAGGCCGATTTACTGTAGTTAAGTACTTGAGCAACTTGGTCTCTCTTGAAATGTTTGAAAACCAACTGACTGGAGAAATTCTAGCTGAGTACAGAGAATTCAAGAAGCTCATGAACTTTTTGCTCTACACAAACAAATTAATCGATCCTCTGCCTCAGATGATCAGCTCATGAGCCAACTTCAATTACATAGATATGTCAGAAAACGCCTTGACAAGTCCAATTCCACCTAACATGTGCAAGTAGGAACGATGAGGGGTCTTATCATCTTTCAAAACAAGTTTTCCAGTGAGATTCTGGCAACTTACACTAACTGCAAGACCTTGTAATGGTTCAGAGCCAGCAATAACCCTCTTTTGTGGCAATGTCCTTGAACATAATTGATATCACTTTGAATCAAATTGAAGGCTTGATTATTTCTAATATCAACAATGCCCAAGCTGGGATGGCTAGCGACAGTGGAGTGGTGGCTGGACGAGGCAATTAAGGGATTTGGTAGTAAGAGACAAAGTTCTAGGTGCAAATGATTGAAATATAAAACTTAGATTACTATGTTTAATTACAATTTAAGTCTCAAAGTTATTGATTCGTAATCAGAGACCTGAAATTTTAAATTGTGCAATCATGTGCAATTATTATATAACTAACAAAAAATGTTTGAGTTACTGAGTTAATGGAGTAAAGTATCTCGGTCATCAAGATTTAAGGCTCGATTATGACCCTTAAAAGTTCCTAAGGAGCAAATGACTGAGTCATCATAGTATAAGGCTCAAGTAGGGATTTAGGCCAAAAATAGAGAGAGTAATAGTTTGCCTACAATTTTTTTACCTAATTTTGACTATACTGAAATTAAAAATGTTCTTTTATCCTAAGTCTATTTTGTGGACAAATCCATAATAGTACTGAATAGATACATTAACATACACAACAAAAGTCAACATCTCACAAATAAAATAAAAAGGCAACTCATAATATTGTAATTGTACTATATGTTGACTGATGAATTGCCATTAAAAGAATATTTTAATTGCCTGGAGTCAATTCTGCGCATTTATCTTTACACAATTTTTATGTAAATTTTTTCAAATTTATGTTATTAATTATGCTATCACTCTATATACCTAAGCACCATAGTATGCCATTCATATTTTCCTTTTTTTTTTTTAAGTAATCAGATATTTTTATTTTTATTTTTATAATTAGAAGTATCCACACAGGTATAATGGTAGGAGATATGTATATTATAATTAAGGATATGAGAAAATGCTTGCTCTTTTTAGACCTTAAAGATTATGTATATTATAGTTAAGGAAAGAAAAAATGCTTGTTTTTTCAATAACCTTAAAGATTAGTATTTTATAGAAAATTTGGTAAAGACAAAGTTCAAACTCCAAACATTCATCTTGGTGTCTTAAGCCTCTACCACTTGGGTTGAGGATGTGTTCCATATTAATTTCTCCTTCTAATTTATCTATTTAGGTGCGATGTATAATTTCCTTCCTGGTCAAAGTTATTTTCTTGGTTTATAGTTTATTTAGATTTGGTAGTTTCATGATGATACTCAAAAGTTTTTTCAGTCATAGTCCTTTTCTAAGGCTCATGGTTTATTGATATTTAGAGGCTTAAGAAACCTAAGTTTGAAGATCAAGAATTAACTCTGTTGGATCTTATCAACTCAGTCAGAAATGATGGGGACATAATAATATAGTAGTATCACCTTTGTTAACATTAGCTTTGAAGTCCAGAATTGTTTGGATCAAATGTTTTTCAATTAATTCTTTGTTTCCAGCTTTACTTTTCTAAATCATAAAAAATAAGTAAAATAGGTTCATATAAAACTTGATTATGTCTTGAAAATTTTGAATCACAAATCTAATGTAAATAAGGAAAACTTGATCACAAAATACAATAATTTTATTTGGTTACACAAGAGAGTACAATAATAAAATAATTGCCAATGACTAATTCTACTATATGGACTTTTTGGATGCTATTGATTTGTGATTAATTTTATTCGGTTATATTAGAAAGTATAATAACAAAATAATCACCAACAACTAGGGGTGGGTATTCGGTTATTTCGGTTTGGACCGAACCGAATTGGTCGGTTAAGTCGGTTTTCGGTTTCTGACCATGACAAACCGAATTAACCGAACTATCTAGAAAAACCGATCAAAACCGAACCGAAATATTTCAATTCGGTTCGGTTTGAAACCGAAATAGCCGAATTTACAAATATCTTCTTGATAGAAGCTGCATTTTCTTTACGTTTTCCTCTTATTTCCCTAAGTAATCTCATCATCCTCACGCACAAAGGAGGAGTGAGGGTTGGGTTGGGTCATCTAGGCCAAAACAATAAGTTTCGGTAGCCTACAAGCAATAATAGAAAGCGGGTCATTAGGAGCCAAAAAATTGTTTTTAAAAATTTCGGTTAATTCGGTAACCGAATTAACCGATCCTTCAAACCGAAACCGAACCGAAAACCGAATTTCAAAATTCGGTTTTAACCAAAACCGAACCGAAAAACCGAATAAGTCAAACCGAATTAATTCGGTTTGACGGTTTTTTCGGTTTCGGTCAAATAGTGCACACCCCTACCAACAACACCGGTTGATGATACAAGATTGAGGAATTATGACTGATATTGATATCAGAGAGATGGATGCTTGACCCAGCTCAACATTGTCTAGCAAATCAGGAAGCTAAGATGGATTTGATTCTTGTGACATTGTATAATATTTAGTTGAGTCATAATTGTTGACACCCAATTTTATCCGCCCATTAAAAAAAAAGGTTTTAATTAATTATTATTATTAAAAAAAATTAAATTAAATAGTTTATGGGGGCTTTTCTTTTATAGGAATAGTTAAAAATAATATATATATCTATATCTATATGTGTGTATAAAATATAAAAAAAATTTAAAAACAATGACAAAAATAAGAAGATTGGGGTAAATCTGACAAAAATCAGAAGTTTCGGAAGAATCTGACGAAATCTTGGAATTTCAGGGAAATTTGGTAATTTTTGGCGTCATTTTTTGGCCAAACGAACAGTTTTGGACCAAATTGACAGAACAGACAAATTTTGGGCCAATCAGTAATTTTGTGGGAAAATTGGGACCAGAATAGTAGTCAAATAAACTTGAAGGACTAAAACTGTAATTTTTCCAAAATTATGTTTTTAATCTATTTTTAATTAAATTTAGATATTTTTTAATTTTAAGGAATCCAATGCTAATTTAACTATAAATAAGGGTTCAAAAATTCCAAGAAAAAATAAATAAATGAAGATTGGAGCTCTTCATTAAAAAAAGAAAAACCTGTAGAATAGTCCCTGGCCTCTCCTCCCTCTTCCCAGAAAACAAAAACTTTTCCCCCTCTCTCCGTCTGTCCTCCTGTATCCTACTTCCGTCTGTGTAACGATTTCTGTTCCTCCCTCCCGTTTATCCTTCACCATCGCCGACCTCCGTCCAGCCATCGCCGTCGCCGTCGCTCCAGCCTCACCAGCCACGCCGTCGCCTACGCCACGCCGTCAGTTCCGTCCCTCGCCTTCCACCGCAGCAAATCCACGCCGCGACGCTCTCCGAGACTCAGCAGCTGCCGTCGCACCTCCTGGCCGCCAGTTCTACCTCCGTCTCGTCAGCCCGTCGCCGACGAAGCCAGCTCAGGTCGCCACCAGTCCCGTCATCGCCGGAGAAGACGAATTGAAGACGAAACCATATCGCGACCCGTTTCCGACCCGATTTCTGACCCATCAATTTTGTTGGTATAATCCATTTTTAGTTACTAATTTTCTTATTCTTGCATATATGTCATTAACAACTAACTTTTGGTGTTTATTTTTTTATTTTTTTTCTTTCTTTTTCTTGTTTTTTTTTTTTTTGTGGAAGGTTATACCTCCTACTTTTTAGTGGATAGCCAAAAAGCCTCACTTTTCTTTATTTACTTAATTTTCTGTAATTATTTAATTTATACATTTTTTATTTTTTAAGTGGATGGCCAAAAAGCTCCACTTTTATTTATTTATTTATTTTTTTACAATTATTTAATTTATGCACTTTTCATTTTTAAGTGGATGGTCAAAAAGCCCCACTTTTTATTTATTTATTTAATTTATGCACTTTTATTTTTAAGTGGATGGTCAAAAAGCCCAACTTTTATTTATTTATTTAATTTTCTGTAATTATTTAATTTATGCAATTTTTAATTTTAAGTGGATGGCCAAAAAGCCCCACTTTTTCTTTATTTATTTAATTTTTTTTTGTAATTATTTAATTTATGCACTTTTTATTTTTAAGTGGATAGCCAAAAAGCCCCACTTTTTCTTTATTTATTTAATTTTCTGCAATTATTTAATTTATGCAGTTTTTTTATTTTTTAAGTGGGTGGCCAAAAAGCCCCACTTTTCTTTATTTATTTAATTTTTTTTACAATTATTTATTTTATGCACTTTTATATTTTTACGTGGATCATTAAACGCCCCCACTTTATTCCCTTTATTTATTTATTTTTCCGCAATTTTATTTTTCTTTATGTAGATGATTAACCTTATTTTATTTATTTACCATTTTTTTTATAGCTAGTCAAAAGTCTATCTTAATTCTTTCTTTTTATTACAACCAAACCCCATCCTTTTTTTTTTTTTAACATTAATTGGAATATTAAGACCTTTTTTTATTTTTATTTTATTTCCTTTAAATAACAAAATTTAACCTTTTATTTCCTTTATATAAGAATAAATAATAAAAATCAATCATAACTTAATTATTCCACAAATTTTTTTTTAAGTATATATATATTTTAAAATCTATGGATTAGATAATTATTTTTTAAAAAAATCTTTTATCAAACAAAAAAAATAAAAGATAATTTTTTATGAGTCTTAATATTAATTTATTTTTTTAAAAAAAATAAATAAATATTAAGACTCATAAAAAAACTATATTTTGGAAAAAAAAATATATTTATGACAATAATTAATAATTAATTAAATAATTAACATTAAATTAAAATTTAAAATTTTTTATCAAGTTCCATATCCGAGTGATCCGATAGGATTCACGGTTTGGAAAGATATCAAATTTTTAATAAAAATGCATAAAAATTAAGCACCAAGATTAATAATTAATTAAAGTATTTAATAAAAAAAATAATAAAATTTCATTAAATTCCAGATTCAGGTGGTTCGATAGAATCCATGGTTTGGAAATATTAAATTTATTATAAAATTATTATTAGAAAAATTCAAAAAAATCAAGTATCAAGATTTAAAGTTCCATATCCGGTTGATCTGATAAGATTCACGTTTTGGAATTAAATTAAATATAATTCATTAAAATTATTCTCAACCAAAGATTAGATCAAGAAATAAATAGTTAAAAACTGAACCCCATGGTACCAATTTCTGTGCGCTTTAATAAGGTTATTTTAGCGTAATCGACTCACGATCTTAGAATCTCTAGCAGACTATAATAGGTGTCCAATCGACCTAGGCGAAGCCGATTGGTGGCGACTCCCAAAAACCCCCACGTTGCCACAATAATGCTACGGACTTTAAAAATGATTAGATGCCTCTCAGTCAAATTGTTCTTTTTCGAGATTTTCTCCAAAATGATTTCCAAGCTGTTAGAAAATAGAAAAGCTTTATGAGGCAGTTTCATTAGCCATCTTATCCTCTTAGTTTCAAAATTTGGGGAGATGAAATTGTCAAGAGGCTTCTTTGATTTTTCTGGTGGATAGAGCATGACATTGCGATTCTAATTTAGGTGCGGCAGTGTGGGTTTGACATTTGCCAAATGGGGGCTCTTAAGCCAAACAATATTGTTTAGGGTGAGCTTTTCAGCCTTACCTTGGAAATTCAAGCAATTAAGAAAGCATTGAAGTTTGCACTATGAACTATATTTCTAGTTGTACTATTCTTACAAATTGTATGCAAGGTTTCCTCTAAAGCATAGATTATATTCCGATTTATCTGGAAGTTCAAGAAGACATTCCAAGCATTTGGGGACTAGCCACTTCTTTTGAAAGGTTATCTAGTATCAAGGTCCATCGCATGATAATTAGAGAAGTGCACAGGATGGACACCCATTGCTTGTATTCTTATCATTTAGTTTAATTTATCTTTTTATTTTGATTAACAGAGATAGAAAGATGGATGGATGAATGGATGGATGCATGTGAGAGAAGAGCTAGAGGGTTGGTAAGTTTGGGGGTAGTACTAGTATATATGTCAAAAGAAAAATTGAGATAATGGAGGCGATAACCCTTCTATATAAAGCAAAAAATTCATGATTAATTTGCGCATAAATCAATTAGTTATAAAATTTTCCCATTTGTTTATAGTCATAAGGATATACAGCCCAATATCCAATTACTTACAAAATTGCCATCACACCTTAAGTTCCTATAAGTTATGATAATGTTATTGTGTCATAACTCACTTTTATAATTTCTATAGATTACGATAATGTCATCATACTGCAACTGATTGCTATACTAAAATTGTTCATTGTAAGATTATTTATGATTTCTAGATGAATTTAGTTGTTTATTTAATGCATATTACTGTCCTAACAATTCTATATGTTCCTTCTACTATTTAATACTCCATCCATTTCACAAAAATTTGACCTTTTTACTATTTACAGTAATTAATTTATGATTTAATTTTTTTCCCCAAATTTATAATAAAATATGAATGTTTTATATGAAAATGAAACTTTAAAAAATATAGTTTCTAAATATTATTTTTAATTTTTTTTAATACATATTAATATAAATATGTTCAGGTCAAACTTCAATAAAATAAAATAAAATGGTCAATTAATACGAAACGGGGAGAGTATATGTCTGCTCTGCCTGTAATAGTTGTTTCCTTTGCCCGTAAACAATTGTTCTTTAACAAATACTTTATATATCTCTTACTGAATATAGTTGTTTCCTTAACAAATACTGTATCATCTACCTTGCTTATATTCACCCACTATTTAGTTATACTTTCTTCTTTTAGTCTCTAATGGGTAAGGGGAGCCCATCAATGATCACGGGTTAATCTCGAGCCCTCTAGTATAATGGCTAAGGCTCAATGGGACATTTTGGGGGATTTAGAGTTTGACTATAGCCTTCACAATTCTTACATAATACTACAAACAAGTTAGTTCAATTACCTTACGAGTCTTAAAAAGAAGGTGGCATTCCCATTTATTTGATTATAGTAATAGTCTCCTATTATGATACTTCTAAATACAAAAAAGGGATGATCTTGGCTCACACTGTAATTCGCAAAAGCACTATTCCTCATTTTTACTATAATTCAGGATTAATGATGCTTTGATCCTCAATTTGCCAAGTTATGCGCAAAAACTGGACCCCAATTCATCAAATTGACATAAGCACCACAAAAGCAAGAGGTTTGTCACCAATGCATGAGATTTCGTGGAGTACTTTATAAGTTTCAGTATGAGATAAAAAAACATATATAAAGGTTATATTGTACGCACCTACAGGTTCTAATTTCTTTCTAAAAACAATTTGTTATTTGTACTTTTTACTTATCTATAATATTGCAATAATGCATTCGTTTCTTATGAATCATCATTGTAGTACACTGTATCCTATATCCAAACCAACCTCGAGTAATACATGTAGAAGACAAGGATTTGTCAACTTGAATTTTTGTGATTTTTAATATAAATATTTAATGTTAATGTTTAAATTTATAGATGATACATAAGACTATGTTGGGACCAGTTAGGTGCTTTTAAATTGTTGTTTTGATTATAATAGTTTTCTTAGTAATATTTGTTTGAAATTGATATATATATTATTTTTATCATATTTAATATAATCTGTATTAACGTCACAATATCAGGTATGTAAATTAATTGTTACTAATGCAAGGATCAGGTTTATCCGCGTCAAGCTTTAAGAACTAGAGTGATAAGTCAACAAAATTTGAAGAAATAGGCTAAGAAAATTCGTTGACATATAAGCAAAAAGATATAGGAGAATTAAGTGACACTTGCATATAAAGTACTGAAAATCCATAATACGCAACATCAATAAACCAATCATTGCGGGAAAAGAATATTGGCAGTTGAGTTAGATGACATATTAGATGACTAGGAGTGCGAAAGAAGGAATTGTTAATGTGGATAATTAATTATCAGATTTTTTTTAAGTAAAGGATAATTAATCCGATCCGACCTAATGGATTATAATGTGAAAAATGCTTTAACATCGGATTATATCAGATTTGGTTGTGCATTTTTTAAGTAATAGCGTAATTAGACGACATTGGAAGGTGGAGCATAAATAATTAGTAAATCTTTAACATGAGTGAGCATGTTGAAAAGATTTTTGTTTAATGATTTTTTTCTGGGGGAAATACAGGAAGCACCCAAAGGTTTCTAGATAATGACGCTATTTTTCCTGGAGATTTGTAAATTTACTTGAAGGTTGGAACCAGAGGTGGGAGATGAGGTGACCTGACCTGGGACTGGCCGGGCTTGGGTTTGTGTCTAGTAGGACTCGGCACAGGCAGTCTAGTGCTTGTTCGGTCATAAGTCGGGTTTGTGGGTTTTCAGCATTTTTTTTTAAAATAAAACAAATTAATTAATTATGTATTTAATATTTATTTTTAAGAGAAACCATCACCTCTGGTATAATTTTTAAGTAAAAAAAATCAAATGACACCTACAAATAATCAAAACAGGCCTTATATTTTCAAATGGTAAAACATTCCAAAAATTACAAAAAATAAAAATATATGATATGTGTTTAACAGTAGTGGTGGCCACCGGGCCGGGTTGACCCACACCCGGCTTGAGTCAGACTCAGCTCGGCACGGTCAAATTCAATCCCGACCTAGAACGGATTGGACTCGAACGACGGCGGGGCGAGTTTGGGCCTAGGAGAGGAGGGGAGCCCAAAGTAGGCGGACCAGCCCACGAATCAGCACAACCCCGAACCGGCCCACTGTCGGTTCGGACTGGGTCGACCATTCAGCTTCTGCCGGCATATTTCAAATTTTTTCACAAAAATGGCAAAATTACACCCTCCCTTCCCAATGGCTCCAGACATTTTTTTTGACCCTCAAACTTTTTTACCTTCAGTTAACAGCCACTAATGGCTAATTTTTTAGGGCTTTTTGGGGAAAATGAATTCTTTGCTCTCCTATAAATAGGCAGCCTCCTTCCTATACTTCCTCACACCAATATTCTATTCTCCAACTCCTATAATATTCTCTCATTCTCTCTATTATCTCTCTCTAAGCTTACTAATCTTTCACTAATATTTTCTTAATTGCCTCTTAATCATCTTTCCATCTCTTCAATTATTTTCTTCTACTAATGGCTTCATGAGAGAAGAACTCCGGCAAGGGCAAAGGTGTTGCCTCCTCCTCATTCGGCACAGGGGTCGGTTCATTTTTCCGACGTTTATTCCGCAAAAATTGAGGCTCGCATTCACAAGAAATTCCTGACAATGATCCAAACATCGACATGGCAACATATGACATTGGCCTTGACGATCAGTTCTCTGATGATGACGTTTGGTGTTGACACCCAATTTCGTCCGGCCATTAAAATAATTTTAAAAAAAATTAAATAAAAAAATTAATTAAAAAAAAATGTATTATTATTATTATTGTTATTATTATTACTAAAATTTTTTTAATTAGTTTAAAATATATTTTTTTGTTTTGTTTTGTGAAGATTTGATATATGTGTGTATATGTGTATGTTTGAAAGAAAAAAAAGAAAACTCCATAAAAATGACAAAATTAAAAAGTTTGAGATAAAAATAACAAAATTGAGAAGTTTCAGGCAAAATTGACAAATTCTGAAAGTTCCAGGAGCATTTGGTAGTTTGTCACATAAAATTTTGAGCCTGCTGACGTTTCTGGCCCAAATTGACAGAAAATGACAAAATTGTCAAAATCAGAAGCTTCAGGAACTTATCCAGAGGCTGAGAGACGTAAAGGACTAAAATTGTCATTTTACCAATTTAAGAGATAAGTTTGAAATTTTTTATTAATTTATCCATCAACAGTTCAGCTAAACTTCCTCTATAAATAGCCCCCCAAATTTTGTGCTGAACACAGAAAAAAATAGAGAAAAAAAGTTTAGAGCTCCGTTTTAAAAAGAGAAAATAGAAGCCTTAGTCCCTAGCCTATCCTCTCTCTGCCAAAAAATCCCAAAATTATTTTTTTTTACGTTTCGACTACCTTCTTCCTTCGTTTTCTCTTTCTTTCTTTTGCTGTCGCCGTCCTATCCCGCTGCCGTTGCCCTGCCGCCGCCGTCCCGTCGTCCCGCCGTCGCCTCGCCATCCCGCCCCACCGACGCCGCCGTCGCCCTACCATCGCCCCGCCGTCCCGCCCCACCGACGCCGCCGTCGCCCTGTCGTTGCCTCGCCGCCTCGCTGCCCCGCCGCGCCGCCTCGCCGCCCCACCGCGCCGCCAGCTGCCCCTGCCTTCCTCCCCTTCGTGCGTGCCTTCGCGTCTCTGTTCTTCAGATTCAAAAACTTGTTTTGAAAGGTGAAACCTTGATTCCATACTTCATCTTTTCAATTTCTTTCAATTTGGTCACTAACCTTTTTATTTTGTCTTTGCAGAAAATTAATTAATTAACTCTTTTATTTTTTTTACTTGTTTATTTATTTGTTTATTATTGTTATTATTACTAACCTTTTTTTCTTTTTTTTGTTATTAACAACTAACAACTAACTTGCTAATTTTTACTAACCTTTATTATTATTGTTGTTAATAATTAATTAAATTGTCTAACTTTTATTATTGTTGTTAATTAATTAATTTAATTAACTTGGTTAATTAACAATTAATTAATTTGGCTAACTTTTATTATTGTTGTTAATTAATTAATTTAATTAACTTGGTTAATTAACAATTAATTAATTTGGCTAACTTTTACTATTGTTAACAATTAATTAACTTGACTAACTTTTTATTATTGTTGTTAATTAATTAATTTAATTAATTTGGTTAATTAACAATTAATTAATTTGGCTAACTTTTATTATTGTTATTAATTAATTAACTTGGCTAACTTTTTATTATTGTTGTTAATTAATTAACTTGACTAACTTTTTATTATTGTTGTTAACAATTAATTAAACTTGGCTAATTTCTATTATTGTTGTTAATTAATTTAATCAACTTTGCTAACCTTTATTATTATTTATTTTTAAAGTGGATGGCCAAAAAGCCCCACTTTATTTTATTTAATTCACCTTTACCCTTTACTAATAAATAAATAAATGAAAATTAAAAGAAGGTTATTTTGTAATTAATTATTAAGGCTAATAAAAAATCATTTTTAAAAGCCAATTATTTTTATTTTTTTTATTATTTCTTTAAAAATAACAAAGTTGACTTTTTATTCCTTTTTGTTAAAATTCATAAATAGAAATAATTAAATAATTCTAAAAAATATACAAATCAATTCTTTTTAAACATATCTTTAAAATTAAAAATTCAAGAAAAATCCAATAAAATTATAATTAAAATTAGTAATTAATTAAATAATTAAAATTTAACAAAAATTAAAAATCCATGACCAAATGATCCGCCAGGATCTATGGCTTGGAAATATTTTTAAATAAAGTAGATAAATAAACTTTTCTTTATTAAAAATAAAATTTTGGGACTAATATATTAATTATTTATTAAAATAATAAAATATAAATTTTTAGTTTTCTTTATTTATAAAAAAGAATAAAAAGAGTAAAATTTTTGGGTTAATATTTTATTCAGTAACATTTTACTTATTTCTTTTAAAATAATAAAATATGACTTTTTTTAGTAATAAAAATAATGATAAAAGAAAAATTTTTGGGCTAATATTTTATTCAGTAATATTTTGCTTATTTCTTTTAAAATAATGAAAAGATATAACTTTTTGTTTCCTTTATAAAAATCTTAGCAAATGATTTCAAAAATAGAATAAATTCGAAAGGATTAAATTATCTCTTAAATATCTTAGACTTATTAATTAAAATTACTTATAAAAAAAAAAAGAACATAAAAATGAAATATAAATATCAAAACTTTCCTTTATTTTTTTTAAAATATACATATAAATTTTATTTTTTTAAGATCCTTGTTAAATAATCACTTCTTTTTAGTTAATTTTTTTTTTATCAAAAACAAAACATATAAATATCAAAAATTTTCCTTTATGTTTAAAATATACATAAAATTTCTTTTTAGTTTCTTTTCTTGAATAATCATTTTTTTGCTTAATTCATTCAAAACAAAATTAAGACTTTTGTTCTATTTTTGAAAAATACATATGAATTTTGCCTTCATCATTGAATAAATAAAATTTTAATTAAATAAAAAAAGATAAAATAAATCTAAGCCATGTTGTTAAGTCTAAAAATTTTTTAGTTCATGGTATATTGGCTGGAAACTGTCTCGTGCCCGCTTTTGAGCTGCTTCACCTGGTGAAGAGGGTCTGGCTGAGTAACAACGCCCCGTACCATGATCAAAATTTTTTTTGAATTAACTTCTTATTAAAAAAATTAATTACTTTTTAAGTAATTCTTTAAATAATAAATATCCTTCATTAAACAAGAAAAATTAATAAAAAAAAAAGAGAAAAAAAGAAAAGAAAGATAAGAAAAAGAAAAGAAAGGAAAGAAATGAAAGATAAAATCAAGAAAAAAAAACAAAAGAAAGGAAAGATAAGAAAAAAGAAAAGAAAGGAAAGAAAAAAAAAAGAAAATAAATAAAATTTTTAGATTATTAATAAATCTAAAAATTTCATAAAAAAAAAAGAATTATGAATTAGTAATTAAACTAACAATTAATTCTATAATAAGTAAGAATGTAATAATTAATTATAAAAAAATTAATTTCCATATCCGGATGATCCGGCAGGATCTATGGTTTGGAAAATTTTTTTTACTAAATAAATTAAATAAATACAAAGATAAAAATCCATATTTACAATATGGATTAAATTATTTAAAAGCTCATCAAATTCCGTGTCCAAATGACTCGGCAGAGTCCATGGTTCGGAATCAAAATCTTCCGTGTCCAAATGACTCGGCAGAGTCCATGATTCGGAAGTATAAAATTCTATACAAATTAATTACCAAAAATCCACATCCGATTAATTCAGTTAAAAATTCTAGATTGAAAATTAACTGAAATTTTTCTAAAAGCAAAGCAAAACAAAATTAAAATCAACTAAGGTGCCAATTTTGGGCGTTATAACAAAGTTGTTTTAGCGTAACCGTACTCCCGATCCCCGAACTCTTGCAGACCAATTTTAAGGTGTCCAATCGACCTGAGTGAAAACCGATTGGTGGCGACTCCAGAAGACCCGCACGTTGCCACAGCTTGGCGACTCCGCTGGGGACTCGACGTTAGTGAGTCGAGCCTAAAGTTGATTTGTTTTTATTTACTTTGCTTTACTATTATGTGGATTTATATATTATATTTACTTAAGTAAACATGCATAATGCATTCACAAAATGAAGCTCTATACCCGAGCTTCCTTAAATCAAACACGATTCTTTCTAAGCGGAATTGGTGTTGTTGTCCTTGTGAGGCCACGGTCTCCAAGCCTTCACCGGTTTCAAAGTAGCAAAGTAGTGTATTGCCTTCTGAGACGGTTAGTCTCTGCATGGGCCCACGAAAAGCTACGACTCGAATTAATCCATTCCTTACATAAACCCTAGAGGGTAAGGAATCGGGCCGTCACTATGATTCAGTGACGGGATTCGGGAACTATCCCTTGCCTTTTTGATAAACCACCTTCTGCATGTAGAATTCCTTACTCTACCTTAGAACCAGCCATTAAGAATTTCCCATATCTCGGTTCCCATTTCCATAGGTTTTGTTTTATCTATATGTTTGTATGATCCTATGTGTTATTTTTTTACTAACTCTATTTTTTCTTATTTTTCTGGCATATACATTTCATCATTAAAGATAAGTATTTGGTGAAAGAACTATTATCATGGATATTCTCGATTATCTTCCCACGGCTGTTACTGGATCATGGAATGACACGGTAATCGAAACTCAGCCTGAAGCTATGGAATATTCCGAAACGGCTCAAAAGCTTCACGGAGATGCTCTGACATCCCACTCTCATGTACAGCTTAAGGACCAGGTATCGGTCCGGATAAATCAGAATGACACCACGGAATTATTGCAAGTCTGGAATAGTTGGAACTCTGCAGATCGGGAAGCTTTCATAGCAAAGTATGGTCACATTGCTCGCCTACTAAAAGTTACCGTTGATGCATCACTTGTCCGGGCTCTAATACAATTTTGGGATCCATTTTATCGATGCTTTTCTTTCGACAAGATGGATCTGGTTCTAACCATTGAAGAATACAACAGCCTTTTGGGTTAGTCCTCCGACTATCCAATCGAGACGTATCAACACGACAGAAGAACGGAGCCTCATCGAGCCCTGGCAAAATTACTGGATATGCCAGCTTCCAGTCTTCAAACCAAGTTTGCAACAAAAGGATCTCGAAAATTTATCAATTGGATCGACTTAAAACAATTAAGTCACGTTCTCCCTCAGAAAAATCAACGACGCAAGCTTTTCGCCTTGGCGATATATGGCCTGGTAGTCTTCCCAAGAATCGTCGGATTCATTGAAGGAGACATCATTACACTATTTGAGCAAATCTGCAATGCTCAAATAAATCCGACCTCAGTAATATTATGTGAAACCATCAGGGCATTAAACTTCTGTCGCCAAAGAGGGGGCAAATTCATGGGATGTTCACACCTTCTCAACATTTGGATCAAAAGCCACATTCCTTGCGATAAGCAACACTTCGGAAATCGCTTTTCAAAGGACTTCATCCCAATCGAAGCCTTTTTGAAAAGTGAAACCATTCATCACGACAGCAAGGAAGCATGGGTTGACTACTTCAGGAACATCACTGAATTACAAGTTGAATGGAGAGCCCCCTGGTCCATCTTCACTCGCATTGTCTACCGTTGCGGTAATTGCCCGTGGGCTCCTCTCCTAGGTATATGGGGAGGGACAAGTTATGCCCCAGCTCAAGTTCGAAAACAATTTGGGTCCATGCAATTTATACCCATGACGCATAACCTGAGTAAGTTGGAGTTTTCACATGAAGATCCAAATTCAAATAAGCTCGCAATGGGTATTTCAGTTGCGTGGAAAAGACTCTTTATATTGAAGTCGGGCCCTATTATTTCTCCCACTGCTTATTATGAATGGAGAAATAACCGGAAAGAAGGAATAGTTCTACCCGAAGAGGTCATCAGAAAATTGGCGAAAAGAGAGTTGGAGAAAGAACTAGAGGAAGAAAAGGAGAAGAACAAGAGGATGCTCCTTGACATGCAACAGCTCGGTTACAAAACACAACTCCTCGAAGAGAAAGTTGAATACCAAAAACAAGTCATCTCCCAATTGGTTGATGAAACCGATCAAAAAGAGATGAGAGTCAGATACTGGGAAGATCAATACAGATTTTCTCAAGATCAATTGCAAACATTTTTGGTAGAAGTCAGAAAAGTTACAGAACAAGCCCAACTAATGGGCGAAGAAGCCAAGGAGTTAGAAGAACTGAGCTGTCCTACTCCATCAGTAAATGTTCAAAGAATGATGGAGTTCATATCTAAGGCCAGAAAGCAGTATTGTACTTTGGGTCGTTTCTTTTAAACAAACCTTTGCTGAATGTAATTGAGAAATTCCATTATAGTTCTTCTTTCACCAAGTATTTACAATATTCATGCATACATCCATCACATCAATAATACACACATAGAATCTAATAAAATAAATATTCCTTTAAAAGGGTAAAATTGGACCTCAACACCGATATTCAACTCGACTCCAAACAAGATTAATGACAGAACAAGCCGAAGGACGTCTCATGGAGATGGAGTCCAAAATTGAAAGTATGTCAGAACAGATGAGACAATTGATGGAATTAATCAAAGGGAAAGTAACTCAAGTCCCCATCAAAGAAGTACAAGATCCCACTTATCCCCCGGGATTCACCCCGCAACGAGTCTCAGTCCAAGAAAACCTGTTTCAAGAATCAGGACCGTCTGCTAGTGTTCACCTGAAATAAGACACTGTACAGGAAGAGAAGAAGACATTACCAAAAGATGAAGCAGAATCTCAAAAACTCGAGACAATAGAGAAAAGACTGAGAGCCATTGAAGGAGGCACTATATTCGGATCCCTTTCAGTGGATGACCTCTGCTTAGTGCCAGACGTCGTAATCCCTTCAGATTTTAAGGTGCCAGATTTCGTGAAATACGATGGAACGAGTGATCCCATCACTCACATCACATTGTTCCTAAGGAGACTACAACCACTCACAAAAGATGAAAAGGTGTGGATCGCACTTTTTCAGGAAAGTCTCATAAAATCAGCATTACAGTGGTATCTAAGCCAAGGTCCAAGGAACATAAAAACTTGGAATGACCTTGCTCAGGCCTTCATCGGCAACTATAAACATGTTATGGACTTGGCTCCGGATCGCCAAACTCTCCAAAACATGGAGAAGAAAAAGCCAGAAACTTTCAAGGAATATGCGCAGCGGTGGAGGGACTTAGCTGCACAGGTTCAGCCACCCATGACAGAAAGAGAAATGGTCACTTTGTTTGTCCAGACACTAAAATACCCATATTATGACAAACTCATTGGCAATTCGGCAACCAATTTTTCCGACGTAGTAATGTCTGGAGAAAGGATCGAGCATGGTATCAGGACCGGGAAGATTACTGAATCCTTTAGTGATCCTATGAAAAGAGGAGGACCTTCCAGAAGAAAAGATGAAGAAATACAACAAATAAGAAGAGGAAGAGGGATTCCCTTCGTGGGCACTGTGGCCACTGGACCTCGCCTATCCTATTCTGCCAATAAGCCCAATTATTATCCTACCAATAGGCCCAATGATTATCCTCCCAATAGGCCCAATGATTATCTTCCCAATAGACCCAACAATTATCCTCCTAACAGGCCTAATCAGTTACGGCCACCTGTTCCAACTCCTCCAGTACCTGCACCAAAACCAAGAGAAATCTTCGCACCAATTCCCATGACTTATACTGAGCTGTATCCAAAACTCATCGAAAGTCAACTTATTCGCCCAATTCCTACAAGGCCATTGGAACCCCCGTATCCAAGGTGGTATGACCCTAACATAAATTGCCCATATCATGATGGTACCGTGGGCCACGGACTGGAAAATTGCATAGCATTGAAACGTATAATCCAACAATTAATCGAATCAAAGTGGTTGGACTTTTCCGATGAGCCAAACGTCACTCACAATCCGTTGCTGCCTCATCAAGCAAAACCAGTCAATATGATAGAAGAACACTGGCCGACAAAGAAGTCAGTCAACGATATCATAACCCCTCTTAAGCATGTATATTCATGCCTTGTGAAAGAAGGGATTATCATGGGAAAGCCTTCTTTTGGAAATGGAGAGGTCGAGAATGAAGAGTGGTGCAACTTCCATGACAGTAAGAGTCATTCTATCCAAGAATGCTCAGAATTTCGTGAAAGACTGCAAAGTCTCATCGACTCCTCCCAACTCATCGTTTTTATGTCAGATAAAGATGATGATGTGAATGTGATCATTAAAGAACAAGAATTCAATGCTATGCCAAGACCACTGGTCATACCAATTTCAAAACCTGCTCTTAAGCCTTTAAAATTTCAAGTCCCAAAACCATTCCCATACAAATCAGACAAAACTGTTCCATGGAGCTATGATTACACTTCTAACATCACATCAACCCCGTTAGAAGTTGGGAGCATGACTAGAAGTGGTCGGTGTTATTCTCCGGAGCAAATGAACAAGCTCCAACAAGATAAGAATGTTACGACGAGTGGATCTCTTGATACAAATACATCTAAAGAGCAAGAGACGCCTCAAGCAGTAACAGATGAGCAAGCTACTGAGTTTCTCAAACTCATAAAGCAAAGTGAATACAGTATCGTTGAACAGTTAAACCGCCTGCCAGCAAAAATTTCCATACTTTCATTACTCCTAAGCTCTGATGCCCACCGAGAAGCTCTTCTCAAAGTCCTGAATAAGGCTTACGTTGAACAAGATATCTCCGTGAACAACTTTGACCACCTCGTCAACAACATCACGGCACAAAATCTCATCACATTCATTGACGATGAGATACCAGCAGAAGGAAGGGGTCACTCTAAGGCCCTACATATTTCGGTCAAATACAAAGATCGGATTATGGCTAGAGTTCTTATCGACAATGGGTCAGCTCTAAATGTAATGCCACTCGAAACCTTACATAAGATCGGTTTAGACCCATCATACCTCAACAACAGTCATATTGTTGTTCGAGCGTTTGACGGAACGAAGAGAGATGTTGTTGGAGAAATAGAGCTACCAATAGGGATTGGTCCCTGTATTTTCCACATCACATTCCAAGTCATGGATATTTGTCCATCATATACCTGTCTGCTGGGAAGACCATGGATCCATATGGCCGGAGCAATTTCTTCTTCATTACATCAAAAAATGAAATTCATCCTTGAAGGAAAGATAATCACGGTCTTCGCTGAAGAAGACATCCTGCTATCAAGACCTGCGGATGCTCAATATGTCGAAGTCAATGAAAATATACCTGATTGCTCCTTCAGGTCTTTTGAGATTGTCAATGCTGCTTATGTCAGCGAATATGGAGAAGAACCCATTCCTAGCATCTCTAAAACAAGTCGCATGGTTGCCAAACTCATGATAAAAGGAGGATACTCACCGGGGTTAGGACTGGGACAAGATTTACAAGGAATCACAGAGCCATTGAAAATCACCACAAATGAAGGGAAATACGGCCTAGGCTTCACACCGACAAGACATGACAAAATGAAGGCAATAGCTGAAAAGAGAGAAAAGAGGATTGCACGATTAACAGGGCATCCTCTCCAGGAAAGAAATCTGGATGTCCCAGAGATCACCGAAACGTTCGTGAGTGGTGGTTTGATTTAAAAAAATAACAATGAAGGTGCGCTGACCATCAACATCAATAAGTCTTTTGAAAGTTTTTCTATTCAAGCAATCATCAGCGATTCACCTGAAGATGAGGAGCTCATTCAACCTTGTGGCCCACGGGATGTGCTGAACAATTGGGAGGCGATAGAACTGCCTGTTATAATCGAAAGCTTTCCAAAGTAATCCAATAGTAAAAACCTCCTAAAGAAAGGTTCAATCAATAGGGTGTAGTCTTTGTTTAAGTGAACCTTTTAGTTATTGCTTTTTATTCCAATAAAGTTGTGATTTATGCACACTATAAATAAAGTACCAGTTTGCATCCATCTCATTCTTGCCATTTTTTTTCCTCTGAATAATGCAGACCTGAAACTCTCTTTGATGACAATAAAAGAATGAACTTTGATAATCCTGTAAACACTACCGACTCGGATGACGAAGATCTTCAAATATCTCCTGAGCTATTAAAAATGATCGAGCGAGATGAAAAAGAAAGAGCAACAAGTCAAGAACCAACTGAGGCATTTAACTTGGGAGACAGTCAGAATGTAAAAGAAGTCAAGATTGGCACTCTATTCCCTCATGAAGAAAAAGAAGAATTAGTCCACTTATTGAAAGAATATGTGGATGTGTTTGCTTGGTCATACCAAGATATGCCTGGCTTAAGCTCAGACATAGTACTACACAAAATACCCTTGAAACCTGGGGCGAAGCCTGTCAGACAAAAGTTACGAAGATTAAAGCCGGATCTAATCTTAAGAGTGAAAGATGAGATTCGAAAGCTGTGGGATGCAGGATTCCTTGGGGTCGCTGAATATACAGAATGGGTGGTTAACATTGTTCCAGTCGAAAAGAAGGAAAGCGGGAAACTAAGAGTTTGTCAGGACTACCGGCCATTGAACGAAGCCAGTCCTAAAGATAACTTCCCACTTCCTCACATTGATACGTTGGTGGATAATACTGCAGGAAACTCATATTTTTCCTTCATGGATGGCTTCTCTGGATACAATCAAATCAAACTTGATCCAGATGATATGATAAAAACTGCCTTTATAACCCTTTGGGGTACCTTCTACTACAAGGTGATGCCTTTTGGGTTAAAGAATGCTGGTGTTACATATCAAAGAGCCATGGTTGCATTATTCCATGACATGATGCATAAAGAAATTGAGGTATATGTAGACGACATGATCGCCAAAACTTTCATTGCTAAGGGGCATCTAAAAGTGCTAAGAAAACTATTCGATAGACTTCGCAAATATCAACTGAAGTTGAATCCTGCCAAATGTATTTTTGGAGCCTCTTCAGGAAAGTTATTGGGTTTCATGGTCAGCAAGGATGGGATTCGAGTTGACCCGAGTAAAGTCAAAGCAATACAAGAAATGCAACCCCCGAAGACTCCAAAACAAGTAAGAAGTTTTCTGGGCAGAATCAACTTCATAGCAAGGTTCATTTCACAATTGACATCCAAGTGTGAACCTCTTTTCAAATCACTAAAGAAGAACAATCCGATCGAGTGGAATAACGAATGCCAAGAAGCATTCGAGAAAATCAAGCAATATCTATCAAATCCACCAGTCTTGGTACCACCCCGATCTGGAGAATCGTTGATTCTATATTTATCCATACAGGATTCTTCATTAGGATCCGTATTGGGTCAACGTGATGAGACAGGCAAGAAAGAGCATGCAATTTACAATTTGAGCAAGAAGCTTACCACATATGAAGCGAAATACTCAATAGTAGAAAAGTCCTGTTGTGCCCTTGCATGGGTAGCACACCGACTACGACACTACATGCTCAACAACACCACATTGCTAATCTCCAAGACTGATCCCATTAAGTACATTTTTGAGAAACCAGCTTTATCAGGCAGGATCGCAAAATGGCAAATGTTGTTGTCTGAATACGACATACAGTATGTCACCCAAAAGGCTGTAAAAGGGAGTGTGATTGCTGAATATCTGGCTGATAGAGCATTGGATGATTATGAGCCAATGAAAATGGAGTTTCCTGATGGAGATATAATGACGATAGAACAAGAAGTCTCTAAAGATGATGAAACATGGAAAATGGCATTCGATGGAGCATCTAATGCTTTGGGACAAGGGATTGGAGCCATACTCATCTCTCCAAATGGAGAGCAATTCCCTCTCACAGCAAAAATTACATTTCCTTGTACCAACAATATAGTAGAGTATGAGGCATGTGCTATGGGACTCCAAATGGCACTGGAATTGAAAGTGCGAGATCTCCGAGTTTATGGGGATTCCGCATTAGTCATATATCAAATCAACGGAGAATGGGAGACAAGGGATTCAAAATTGATCCCTTACCAAAAGCTCATACTAGACTTGGCTCGAAAATTCAACAGTATAAGCTTCCATCATCTTCCAATGGAAGATAATCAAATACTGGATGCTTTAGCTACTTTGGCTGCTATGTACAAGATCAGTGACCCCGAGCATACTCCTGTGTTCGAGATGAGAATAATAGATTCTCCAGCTTATTGCATGAGCATCGAAGAAGAATTGGATGGAAAGCCTTGGTATCACGATATCAAGAAATACCTCCAAGAAAGAGTATATCCACCAGAAGCATCAGAAAATGACAAGAAATTTCCACGAAGATTGTCAATAGGTTTTCTTTTAAACCTAGACATACTTTACAAGAAAACCCCAGACTCGATGCTACTTCGCTGTGTAGATACTCATGAAGCACGAAAGATCATGGAAGAAGTTCATTCTGGAATATGTGGAGCACACACTAGTGGTCATACCATGGCAAGACAAATAATGAGGGCTGGTTACTATTGGCTCACATTGGAAAGTGATTGCATCAATCACGTAAGAAAATGTCACAAATGCCAAATATATGCCAACAAGATCCAAGCTCCACCTGCTCCTCTTAATGTAACAGCAATACCTTGGCCTTTTGCCATGTGGGGAATCGATGTCATTGGAGCGATTACCCCTAAAGCTTCCAATGGTCACAAATTCATCATAGTTGCAATTGACTACTTTACTAAATGGGTAGAAGCTTTGTCTTATGCAAGCGTAACTCAAAAGGTGGTATGCCGGTTCATTAAGAAAGAAATCATTTGTCGCTATGGACCGCCAGAGTGTATCATCTCAGACAATGCCACAAACCTGAATAATGCAATGATGCAGACTTTGTGCCGGCAATTCAAAATCAAGCATATCAATTCAGCACCTTATCGACCGATGATGAATGGTGCAGTAGAAGCGGCCAATAAAAATATCAAAAGAATTGTTGAAAAGATGATCGTCACTTACAAGGACTGGCATGAGATGTTACCTTTTGCACTACATGCTTATAGAACTTCTACCCGTACTTCTACTGGAGCAACACCTTTTTCTCTGGTATACGGTATGGAGGCTGTATTTCCCATCGAAGTTGAAATTCCTTCATTAAGGGTACTAATGGATACTCAATTAAGAGAAGCAGAATGGGTCAAAGCTAGATACGAGCAATTAAATCTAATTAATGAAAGAAGAATGATAGCCCTCTGCCATGGGCAACTTTATCAAAGAAGGATGATTCGTGCTTACAACAAAAAGGTTCGCCCACGACAATTTCACGAAGGTGACATAATGCTCAAGAAAATTTTACCCATGCAACATGATTCAAGAGGAAAATGGACACCAAATTATGACGGGCCATATGTCGTGAAGAAAGCATTTTCAGGAGGGGCACTAATTCTGACAGAAATGGATGGACGAGAATTACCGAAGCCAGTAAATTCGGATGCAGTAAAGAAATACTTTGCATAATGAAGAAATTTTCGAACAGAAGGGGAGAAGTGGATACAGAGTTACCAAAGTTTATTTGATCAAAGTTGTCAAAGAGAGCTTTCTTCCCTTACACTTTCATTATCTATCTGTACCCAAGATTTTCATATTCTTTTACCCATAAATAAAAGCCAATTCTCTTTAACTTACCTTAGATTCTCACGTTCAAAATGCTAAAGTCGCTTCTATCCAGTTCTTTTCCTTCAAATCTCACATTCCTACTAGCCTTAAGTGTGCAATAAATTGTGACTTTTGAAGGAAGAATAGTAATAATTAAAACTTAGAAAAAAACAAAGACCGTAGATTACTTTGATAAGCTTTATGAATTAAAACAGGTAAGATTGAGGTCCTGCTTTGCGAGCGGCACAGAACATAGGCTAACAAAGAAGAAGGAGTAACAAATCTTTGGGAGATAGCCTTGGTGGTAGCCTGAATGATCATTTCAGAAGTCTTAACATGTCTATGTCAGCAAGAAAGAATCATGCTCACGAATATTTCAACAGGGACAATTATCCAGAGAAGCATAAAATATGAGGCGGGCATTAAAGAAAATTGAGGTCAAAATTGAAAAATAAGGCAAGGAAAGGGGATTTTTGAACAAAGTTGGGCTTTTGAGACAATGGACAACAGCTGGAAAGCATAAAGAGATTCAATAATAGTCCGAGAAGGAAATCACAAAGAAGATCCAGTAAAGTAAAGCAAAGACATGAAGAGCTAGATCCATAAAAAAAAAAAAACCATCAATTACACATGCCTTGCATTCATGCATTTCACATCATACACGCATGGCTTTTACATAACAGGGATCAAATGGAAAGCATGTCCGCAGCATGATTGCAGCAGTATAAGCTGAGATCTTAATGACATCAGCTCTTACCAATTGGACGCATAGCTAATACGCTGGACCCAGCCCCATCAGGAATCCAAGGATAAAGTATACAATATTGTCAAAAGCCTGGCAATTGAGGCTACACCTAAAAGAACAGAATTGATGCCAGCTTAGCAGCATCCAAGATGAGTGATAGCTATCGTCAAAGATAAGGCAGACATCAAGAAATATTGTCGTTGAAAATTCGTCAAAAGCGGACAATGGATTCAATAATCAAGGACTGAATCGACGTCAGCTGGATGGAATATCTATCACATCAAAATAAAGTAGGATCCACTGTTCCGGTTAAGCGGCGGATACGGTACTCCGTGACTCTCAAGTCGGTTCTCTCAGTTGCCCATAATAACTGATCCTTTCCTCCCTCCTTTCTTTTACTTTCTCCTAGAAAATGGATCCTACTTTTTCTGCTTTGCGAAAATATTTTCCTTCTCTCCCAATGAACATCCTCAAAAAGATCTACCAAGTTCGCTGTGAACGATTAAGAGCTCTGATGCATAAAGGAATCCCTGAAGATGTGCGGTGGTTAATTGAAGCTAAGGTTCGTCTGGCAGGTGAAATCCCAGAGGCATTTGTGTCTCACATGCCTGGTGTAGGCAAAAGCTCTTATGCCAAAAAGCGAAGAGCGAGGAGACTAGGCGTCTGTCATAAATGCGGACGCTGGACCTGTAATACTAAATGTTGTTCTTTAGGGATGATCTCTGATAATCGAGAATATAAAATACGATTCATTAAGAATGGCCTGAGTAAGGACTCATTGGATGATATCCAATTGACTCTTGAGACGCATTCTTGTGGATCCGTGCAACGTGAACTTCTCGATTTATGGAGCATTTTTCATGAAGAACGAGAACGATACAGTCCCGGGAATCTGACGTTAAACGACCCTATTTGCCAGCTTGTAAGAAAACTGGATGGGAAGCAAATCCTCGACTCATAGAAGCCGTTAATCCCATTACTGGACGTAAAACCAGTGGAAGATGTGAGCCACAGTCACAATCACTGTACATACAATTTATCATATTTAAAATTTTCCATTTTTCTTTTAATAATGTATTTGCTCCCGTAAGTGTAATCGACACGTTATCCATTTCATCGCTATAAATGCATGTTCTTCCAGTCGGTTATCTAAGTTTCCTTCAATAACTAATTCCTTTCCATCATCTCTCAAATTCTTCTCTCATCAATGGATTCTACTCTTTCTACCCTGCGAAAATACTTTCCTTCTCTTCCAATAAAAGTCCTTAAAAAGATATACCTTGCTAGATGTGAAAGAATCAGAGTTTTTACACGCAAAGGCATTCCCGATAATGTGCAGTGGATAATTGAAGCTAAGGTCCGTTTGGCGGGTGAAGTTCCAGATACATTTATGCCCCGCATGCCAGGTTTAGGTAAAAGCCGTTATGCCAAAAGACGAAGAGCAAAGAGACTAGGCGTGTGTTATAAATGTGGGCGATGGAATTGTAATACTAAATGTCGCTCTTTAGGATACATCTCCATAAATCGTGAAGATAAAAGAAAACTCATTAAGAATGGCCTGCGTAAGGAATCTCTGGAAGATATCCTATTAACTTTTGAAACACATTCTTGTGAAATAGTGCAATGGGAAATTATGGATTTATGGTGGACTTTCCGTAAAGAACAGGATCGTTACAGTCTTGGAAATCTGACTTTTAATGACCCTGTTTGCCAGTTTGTGAGAAAACTAGATGAGATGCAAATCACCGATTCATAGAAAGCATTGAAGCCATTACTGGACATAAATCAGTGGAAGATGAGAGCCACGGTCATGATTCCTGTACATATAAGCTGTCATTTGTCTTTTCTTTTGACAATAATGTACTTGCTTCTGTAAGTGTAATTAACGCATTATCCCTTTCATCACTATAAATATGTGTTAGTTATTTTCGTTTCCTACAATCACTAATTTCTTTCTTTGCCTCCTTCATCAATGGAGTTTTCTCTTTCCACCCTACGAAAGTATTTTCCTTCCTTCCCAATAAATGTTCTTAAAAAGATTTATCAAGCTAGATGTGAACGATTCAGAGTATTTATGCACAAAGGCATTCCTGATAATGTGCGGTGGCTAATTGAAGCTAAGGTTCATTCAGCTGGTGAAGTTCCAGAAGCGTTCTTTCCCCGTATGCCCGGCTTTGGTAAAAGCGCTTATGCAAAAAAAAGAAGAGCAAAGAGGCTAGGCGTTTGTCATAATTGTGGATGGTGGATTTGCGGCAATAAATGTCGTTCTCCAGGAGTGATCACCAGAAATCGTAATGATAGAATAAGATTCATTAAGAATGGCTTGCGTAAGGAATCTCTAGAAGATATTCGAGAGGTTCTTGAAGCGCATTCTTGCGGAATAGTGCACAGTCTTGGGAATCTGACCCTAAACGACCCTGTTTGCCAGTTTGTGAGAAAGCTAGATGAGATGCAAATCACCGATTCATAGAAAGCATTGAAGCCATTACTGGACGCAAAGCCAGTGAAAGACGAGGATCAAAGTCACGATTACTGTACGTGCTAGCTGTCGCTTTTGGAAAATTTCCTCCCCTTTTGGTAATAATGTATCCATTCCTGACGTGAACCAAAGTCACGATTACTGTACGTGCTAGCTGTCGCTTTTGAAATCTTCCTCCCTTTTCGGCGATAATGTATCCACTCCTGACATGAGCCATAGTCACGATACTGTACATGCTAGCTGTCGCTTTTGAAATTTTCCTCCTCCTTTGACAATCACGTACCTACTCCTGATGTAAGCTACAGTAGTGACTACTGTACATGCTAGCAGCTATTTTGAAAATTTTCCTCCTCTTTTAACGATAGTGTACCCATACCTGACCAGAGTCGTACTCATGACTATCGTGTATAGCTGGCAATAATGTATCCACTCTTGAGAATAAAATTATTACTTTATCTTTTCATCTCTATAAATATATCATCTTTTCTTCTTTTCTCACATGGGTAAAGATAGGAATGGAGAAAACCTCCACTCGTAAACCCCGAAATATTTGTGTATTTTCTGGGGCTTTTCCTGGAAAAGATGAAGAGTATTTAAAGGCAGCCAACCATTTGGGTAGAGTATTAGCTGAGCGAAAAATACATTTAGTTTATGGAGGAGGTAGTGTCGGACTAATGGGAGGTGTAGCATCAGCAGCATCTTTAGGAGGAAGTCAAGTTTTGGGCATCATCTCTGGACCTTTGAAATTTGTTTCTGGGGGCACGATTGGAGAAGAATTAGTGGTTAAAAATTTGCAAGAGCGTGTGTTACAAATGGTTTTAAATGCTGATGCTTTTATCGCTCTACCAGGTGGTTTTGGCACATTGGGAAAAGTCTTTCAAATTGCTTCCATGGCCCAACTTAATTTGCATAAGAAATCCATTGGGCTTTTAAATGTTAACAATTTCTTTACAGGTCTGATAGCTTTTATGGATTATGCTATGCAGAAGAATTTCATATCAAGAGTGGCACGGCGAATCATAATATCCGCAACAACTGCTGAAGAATTGCTAGATAAAATACAAGCTTTTGTTCCTGAACCAGATCCAGCAATGATTCAGATAGACTGGACACGACAGTCTTTCCCAACCAGTTCACTCCCATAATGCTCCTCTACTCACCCTGTTGAAGTATTGTGGAAGAAAGAAGCGATCTGATCCGTTTTTCTTGTCCTTTAGTTTTGTTATCAGCATTTTTTTTCGTGTTTCAGTTTTTCTTTTCAGGAAGTTTCTTTACCTTGTAGGATAGTTTCGTTCATGCTGATATTAAAACCATGGGACAATGCCTTTAAGTTGGAATGGCTGAGTAAAGAGTAATTTTTATTACTCTTGAGACGCATCCTATTAGGTCTACTAGGCATAACATTTTGGGGTAGTTAAGCTTTAACCTTATTTGGATGACATATCTCACAAGGGAATCTATATTTACTGAAGAAAATATTAGATGAACCTTGGATATTGATTCCAAACATCCGTTCCATTTACATAATTTTTCAGTGTTATTGTCATCATCAAGATTCACTCATCTTATCGAAGTTTAAATTTTTGCACTCACCTATTATGAAAATTCATACTTTCGAAGAAAATTATTCCAATTTCAATTGCTTTCATATAAATTTCGCTCGAGGTCCTAAGGAAAGCTCCTTAGTCTCAAAATCAATTTTCATCGGGGTTTTAAGGATGGAACCTTTGCCTCGAAAATAATCAATTTTAATCATCGGGGTTTTAAGGATGGAACCTTTGCCTCGAAAACAATCAATTTTCATCATCGGGGTTTTAAGGATGGAACCTTTGCCTCGAAATCAATCAATCAATCCGAGGTTTTAAGGATGGAACCTTTGCCTCGAGAACAATCAATCATTCAGTCCATCTTACAACGATAGAACATTTCCTATCGTTAGAGGTTTTAAGGACCTTTCCTTAAACCTCAAACAAACAATCAATCATTCAGTCCATCTTACAACGATAGAACCTTTCCTATCGTTAGAGGTTCTAAGGACCTTTCCTTAAACCTCAAACAAACAATCAATCATTCAGTCCATCTTACAACAAACAATCAATCATTGAGTCCATCTTACAACGATAGAACCTTTCCTATCGTTAGAGGTTCTAAGGACCTTTCCTTAAACCTCAAAAAAATAATCAATCATTCAGTCCATCTTACAACGATAGAACCTTTCCTATCGTTAGAGGTTCTAAGGACCTTTCCTTAAACCTCAAACAAACAAACAATCATTGAGTCCATCTTACAACGATAGAACCTTTCCTATCGTTAGAGGTTCTAAGGACCTTTCCTTAAACCTCAAACAAACAATCAATCATTCAGTCCATCTTACAACGATAGAACCTTTCCTATCGTTAGAGGTTCTAAGGACCTTTCCTTAAACCTCAAACAAACAAACAATCATTTAGTCCATCTTACAACGATAGAACCTTTCCTATCGTTAGAGGTTCTAAGGACCTTTCCTTAAACCTCAAACAAACAATCAATCATTGAGTCCATCTTACAACGATAGAACCTTTCCTATCGTTAGAGGTTCTAAGGACCTTTCCTTAAACCTCAAACAAACAATCAATCATTGAGTCCATCTTACAACGATAGAACCTTTCCTATCGTTAGAGGTTCTAAGGACCTTTCCTTAACCTCAAACAAACAATCAATCATTCAGTCCATCTTACAACGATAGAACCTTTCCTATCGTTAGAGGTTCTAAGGACCTTTCCTTAAACCTCAAACAAACAATCAATCATTGAGTCCATCTTACAACGATAGAACCTTTCCTATCGTTAGAGGTTCTAAGGATCTTTCCTTAAACCTCAAACAAACAATCAATCATTGAGTCCATCTTACAACGATAGAACCTTTCCTATCGTTAGAAGTTCTAAGGATCTTTCCTTAAACCTCAGACTTTAGGCGGCGAGAAGGTTTTCAATGCCTAGCTAAGCTGGACGAAATTTGGTAACTAACTTTGCATACATCATGTCCCATGAAGCATGCAAAGGGGGGCAGCTGTTGACACCCAATTTCGTCCGGCCATTAAAATAATTTTAAAAAAAATTAAATAAAAAAAATTAATTAAAAAAAATGTATTATTATTATTATTGTTATTATTATTACTAAATTTTTTTTAATTAGTTTAAAATATATTTTTTTGTTTTGTTTTGTGAAGATTTGATATATGTGTGTATATGTGTATGTTTGAAAGAAAAAAAAAAAGAAAACTCCATAAAAATGACAAAATTAAAAAGTTTGAGATAAAAATAACAAAATTGAGAAGTTTCAGGCAAAATTGACAAATTCTGAAAGTTCCAGGAGTATTTGGTTGTTTGTCACATAAAATTTTGAGCCTGCTGACGTTTCTGGCCCAAATTGACAGAAAACGACAAAATTGTCAAAATCAGAAGCTTCAGGAACTTATCCAGAGGCTGAGAGACGTAAAGGACTAAAATTGTCATTTTACCAATTTAAGAGATAAGTTTGAAATTTTTTATTAATTTATCCATCAACAGTTCAGCTAAACTTCCTCTATAAATAGCCCCCCCAAATTTTGTGCTGAACACAGAAAAAAATAGAGAAAAAAAGTTCAGACCTCCGTTTTAAAAAGAGAAAATAGAAGCCTTAGTCCCTAGCCTATCCTCTCTCTGCCAAAAAATCAGAAAATTATTTTTTTTTACGTTCCGACTACCTTCTTCCTTCGTTTTCTCTTCCTTTCTTTTGCTGTCGCCGTCCTATCCCGCTGCCGTCGCCCTGCTGCCGCCGTCCCGCCGTCGCCCCGCCGTCTCGCCCCACCGACGCCGCCGTCGCCCCGCCGTCCCACCCCACCGACGCCGCCGTCGCCCCGCCGTCCCACCCCACCGACGCCGCCATCGCCCTGCCGTCCCGCCCCACCGACGCCGCCGTCGCCCCGCCGTCCCACCCCACCGACGCCGCCGTCGCCCTGCCGTCCCGCCCCACCGACGCCGCCGTCGCCCCGCCGTCCCGCCCCACCGCGCCGCCCCGCCGCGCCGCCTTGCCGCCCCACCGCGCCGCCCCGCCGCGCCGCCAGCTGCCCCTGCCTACCTCCCCTTCGCGCGCGCCTTCACGTCTTTGTTCTTCAGAGTCAAAAACTTGTTTTGAAAGGTGAAACCTTGATTCCATACTTCATCTTTTCAATTTCTTTCAATTTGGTCACTAACCTTTTTATTTTGTCTTTGCAGAAAATTAATTAATTAACTCTTTTATTTTTTTTACTTGTTTATTTATTTGTTTATTATTGTTATTATTACTAACCTTTTTTTCTTTTTTTTGTTATTAACAACTAACTTGCTAATTTTTACTAACCTTTATTATTATTGTTGTTAATAATTAATTAAATTGTCTAACTTTTATTATTGTTGTTAATTAATTAATTTAATTAACTTGGTTAATTAACAATTAATTAATTTGGCTAACTTTTATTATTGTTGTTAATTAATTAATTTAATTAACTTGGTTAATTAACAATTAATTAATTTGGCTAACTTTTATTATTGTTAACAATTAATTAACTTGACTAACTTTTTATTATTGTTGTTAATTAATTAATTTAATTAATTTGGTTAATTAACAATTAATTAATTTGGCTAACTTTTATTATTGTTATTAATTAATTAATTTGGCTAACTTTTTATTATTGTTGTTAATTAATTAACTTGACTAACTTTTTATTATTGTTGTTAACAATTAATTAAACTTGGCTAATTTCTATTATTGTTGTTAATTAATTTAATCAACTTTGCTAACCTTTATTATTATTTATTTTTAAAGTGGATGGCCAAAAAGCCCCACTTTATTTTATTTAATTCACCTTTACCCTTTACTAATAAATAAATAAATAAAAATTAAAAGAAGGTTATTTTGTAATTAATTATTAAGGCTAATAAAAAATCATTTTTAAAAGCCAATTATTTTTATTTTTTTTATTATTTCTTTAAAAATAACAAAGTTGACTTTTTATTCCTTTTTGTTAAAATTAATAAATAGAAATAATTAAATAATTCTAAAAAATATACAAATCAATTCTTTTTAAACATATCTTTAAAATTAAAAATTCAAGAAAAATCCAATAAAATTATAATTAAAATTAGTAATTAATTAAATAATTAAAATTTAACAAAAATTAAAAATCCATGACCAAATGATCCGCCAAGATCTATGGCTTCGAAATATTTTTAAATAAAGTATATAAATAAACTTTTCTTTATTAAAAATAAAATTTTGGGACTAATATATTAATTATTTATTAAAATAATAAAATATAAATTTTTAGTTTTCTTTATTAATAAAAAAGAATAAAAAGAGTAAAATTTTTGGGTTAATATTTTATTCAGTAATATTTTGCTTATTTCTTCTAAAATAATGAAAAGATATAACTTTTTGTTTCCTTTATAAAAATCTTAGCAAATGATTTCAAAAATAGAATAAATTCAAAAGGATTAAATTATCTCTTAAATATCTTAGACTAATTAATTAAAATTACTTATAAAAAAAAAGAACATAAAAATGAAATAAAAATATCAAAACTTTCCTTTATTTTTTTTAAAATATACATATAAATTTTATTTTTTTAAGATCCTTGTTAAATAATCACTTCTTTTTAGTTAATTTTTTTTTATCAAAAACAAAACATATAAATATCAAAAATTTTCCTTTATGTTTAAAATATACATAAATTTTTTTTTTAGTTTCTTTTCTTGAATAATCATTTTTTTGCTTAATTCATTCAAAACAAAATTAAGACTTTTGTTCTATTTTTGAAAAATACATATGAATTTTGCCTTCATCATTGAATAAATAAAATTTTAATTAAATAAAAAAATATAAAATAAATCTAAGCCATGTTGTTAAGTCTAAAATTTTTTTAGTTCATGGTATATTGGCTGAAAACTGTCTCGTGCCCGCTTTTGAGCTGCTTCACCTAGTGAAGAGGGTCTGGCTGAGTAACAACGCCCCGTACCATGATCAAAATTTTTTTTGAATTAACTTCTTATTAAAAAAATTAATTACTTTTTAAGTAATTCTTTAAATAATAAATATCCTTCATTAAACAAGAAAAATTAATAAAAAAAAAGAGAAAAAAAGAAAAGAAAGATAAGAAAAAGAAAAGAAAGGAAAGATAAAATCTAGAAAAAAAAACAAAAGAAAGGAAAGATAAGAAAAAAGAAAAGAAAGGAAAGAAAAAAAAAAGAAAATAAATAAAATTTTTAGATTATTAATAAATCTAAAAATTTCATAAACAAAAAGAATTATGAATTAGTAATTAAACTAACAATTAATTCTATAATAAGTAAGAATGTAATAATTAATTATAAAAAAATTAATTTCCATATCCGGATGATCCGGCAGGATCTATGGTTTGGAAAAAACTTTTTACTAAATAAATTAAATAAATACAAAGATAAAAATCCATATTTACAATATGGATTAAATTATTTAAAAGTTCATCAAATTCTGTGTCCAAATGACTCGGCAGAGTCCATGGTTCGGAATCAAAATCTTCCGTGTCCAAATGACTCGGCAGAGTCCATGGTTCGGAAGTATAAAATTCTATACAAATTAATTACCAAAAATCCACATCCGATTAATTCAGTTAAAAATTCTAGATTGAAAATTAACTGAAATTTTTCTAAAAGCAAAGCAAAACAAAATTAAAATCAACTAAGGTGCCAATTTTGGGCGCTATAACAAAGTTGTTTTAGCGTAACCGTACTCCCGATCCCCGAACTCTTGCAGACCAATTTTAAGGTGTCCAATCGACCTGAGCGAAAACCGATTGGTGGCGACTCCAGAAGACCCGCACGTTGCCACATTTGGGAAATTCCATCGACCCAAATCGGTGCCAAGGGGTCCCAACCAACACCACAAAGCAAGCAATCCGAACGAAGTCAAGTGAAGAGTGAGAATTTGAATGCTTCTGTTTAAGCACATTTTGATCAAGTTTGGGAAGGCGAAATGAGGTATGCCAAGTACAAACATTGCGACAACAATTTTACACGCAAATTGAATTCCGGGACGGGCACCCTTACAAGGCACTTGAGCAAAGTCCATGGAGACATTGGTGGCATTTTCGGTGAACAAACACAACTGACGGGTATTGGCAGCTCTGGCAGTCCAGGTATTTTTTGATTTAATCCAAAAACTGTTAGGCAATGTTTAATTAATTGGATGATGATTACTGAAAAATCATTTAGACAAGCTGAAGATGAACACTTTGAAAGATTCTTCCAAGAAAATCTAAATCCTGCTTATAAAAAAACTCTAGGCAAATGGTCAGAAGAGAAAGCTTCAAACTTTATGAAGCTAGGAGAAGTGATTCACAAGCATATTTTTCTGCTGTTGATCATTGTCTGTTATTTACATCTGATATGTGGACATCTCCAGTAGGACAAAATTATTATTGTGTAACTGCTCATTGGATAGATGATGAATGAGTTATTAAAAAATGGATAATTGCTTTCAAATGTATGGAATCTGATCATACGGGTTGGAATATTTTTAATTGCATTATTGAAAGTTTGTGTGAATTTTTTGTTGCCGTTAAAGTTTTGTCTATTTTTTTGACAATGCTGCAAACAATGATGCGGCGGTGAGAGAATTGATAAAAGAAATAAAACCATTGCTTGATGAAAAAAAATTTCATGTTCGTTGCTTGTGTCACATTTTGAATTTATGTGTCCAAAATGATTTACAACAATTGCAAAACCAAATTGAGCCAATTCAGAATGCTTTACTTTTTGTTAAAACAAGGAACAAATTAGCACGTGAATTTAAAATGTTTTGTATTGAAAATGAGGTGAATTTTTCTTGGAAAAAGGTTTAAAATCGATTGCCCCACTCGATGAAACTCAACATTTGAAATGTTAAATGACACTTAACCATGGGCAAATCTTTTGACTCATTTTTTGAACTCAAAAGTTCAAGGCGATTGGTTAACGGACGAGATTTGGGAAAAATGTTTTAAGTTAATTGAGTTGCTTAGATATTTTTATGAGACAACAAACTTTTTCTCTGGGGTTTATTACCCAACAGTGCATCAAGCAGTGTTATATTTTGTAAATATTGTCTATGTTTTTTCACCAATACAAGGACGATAAGTTTTTGAAACCAACTGTTGAAGCAATGCAAAAGAAATAACTTGATTATTTTCAATAAATCCCACAAATTTATCTTGTTGCATGTGCATTTGATCCAAATTTCAAAATCACGGGTTGTCTGCAATTGTTAGAAGCATATTATTATACATATTTAGGTCAAACACAAGTTTCTGCACTTGCTATTTCTGCTGAAGCTGACCACAATTTGAGAGAGTTATACAAACTCTACTCCGTTAAGCATTCTGATAAGGTTAGGTCATCCGATCCAACACTCGCCTGACATTCCACCTTCTCATCATCATCAAGGTTCAACCCAGCGGCAAGTATCCTCAAACAACCGAGACCCACAAACCTAGGATTGGTAGAATGTAATGATTACCTCAGCACTTCATTTGATAACAATGAGAAAAACATCCTCAAGTGGTGGAAGAACAAAAGAGGAAGATTCTCAATCTTATCTATACTGGATTAAGAGATTTTGGCAGTTCCGGTCTCAACCATCGCCTTTGAAGCCGCTTTTAGTACAGGGAAACGAGTCATCTCGAAGAAACGAGCAAGACTCACACCTGAAGCAGTTGAGGTTTGTGTCTGTAACCGGGATTGGGCGTTTGCTGCTTTAAGGAAACAAGATATTAAAAGCTCTGATGATGAGGTCCCTTCTGATGATGACCAACAAGAGTAGATTGTAGGTTTTCATTACAATTTAAAGAATGTAATTGATCTGATTATGTTGTTAAGCACAGATCTTAAGTTTTATCTTTTCATTTTTTTCCATGCAACATTTTGCCATTTTCAAGTATAAAGCACGTTTCAAATTATGTAAGTGCCGTTTGGCTTTTTTATTAATAAAATTTGCACCGGCGGTGATGTTTCTTCTAAAAAAATATATTTAATAAAATTACTATCAAACAACGATTGAAAACATATTAAAATATATATATTTTAAATCAGATTAACTCGGCCCAGCTTGGACCCACTCTGGCCCAGGCCCTCCCTACTTTGATGCAGGGCGTGCCGGGGCCCGAAAACTCCGACCCAAGCTCGGCCGGCCGGGTCGGGTCGGCCCACCAGCCACCATTACTTAACAGTATGATCAGATTAAATATAAACTGTATGTATTGAGGAAAAAAAATTCAAGTCTCTTTATTGGATACTACCTCATCATTAGAACTCTTTTGGTCTTGCTTTCAGAGTGCTGTAAGACCCTAGTCTTGGTTACACATGCATACTTCCACTGCCTCGGACACCCATTTTCCTGTATTAAATGCTACCTCGAATACTACAGTGAAGACTTGAATGGTGAGAATCTCCTATGCGATTATTAATAAGATCAGAAACCTTAATTTCTTTTATTTCCACTACTCTAATATGTTGACATTACTTGGCTCGAACGATATGTTGAAATAGTTATCGACCTTATCTAAATTTGATGTCATCAGTCGAAAACGCTTCAGCATTTGGAGGGTTGCTTTGAATCTTGATGAAATTGATCTCCTAAGATGCTCAGTTTGAGAAACTTCAGATCTTATCTTATCTGAAGGTCGCTCATAATATAACTTGTGCAAAGAATGCAAGTACTCGGAAGCAGTAGTAGATATAGCCAAAACATTTATATAAGACATTTCTGAATAAGTATGATAAATGTCTTCAAGCAATGTAGTCGTGCCAATCAATTTGACATATGGATCAAGCAAATAAGTAACTAAAAAGATAGGTGGAATGTTTTTTAAATACTAAAGCCACTTAACCCCACAGGGCTTCGACAGCCGGTTTCAATAACTCACAATCTTTAAACTGATGTAAGCATATGTAATGTTCACTAAATAAAGCAAAATTTGATGAATAGTTGAGTAACAAACACTAGATAAAAATTCAGTTATCTCGTAAAAAAACTTAAGCAATTCATTGGTTTTAAAACATTTTTCCCAGACTTCAATCGTAAGGAATTCACAATTCATCTTCAAGTTCATGAAATGCATCAACAAATTTGCATATGGGTATGCATCTTGCAACATCAAAATAAGTGGAGTTTCACCAGGTTAGACAATCAAATTTAAACTGTCTGTAAGAAAATGGTTTTTGATTTTCAAAACAAAACCTTTTTAATTCACGAAACATAGTGGGGCCTGATTTTAAAAATGTCAATAAATTCTGAATAGGTAAAATCTCATTTTGGAGAACTTCTAAATCTTTTTGCACACAAAGGTTCAAAATGTGACATATGCATCTAATGTGAAAGAATGCACCGTTAAAAGGCGATTTCAATGCTTGGCTTAAAAAGTGAGCGACAACATCATTGTTAGAAGTATTATCAAATGAAATGTACAGGATTTTGTCAGCACAATAATAATCACGTAAAGTTTGTAGAGATGCAATTATATATGTGATAATCAGTATGACCAGTTTCAATGACTCTAAATGAAAAAATGCATTTTTGCATGACCCAATTAGAATCAATCTAATGAGTAATAACGCAATAATATGATTGATCTACAGGTGATGTCTACATGTCAGAAGTAAATGCCACACAATGATCAAAAGCAGAGAAATAGGCTTGCAAATTTAATTTTCCTGCTTTAAATAATTTAAAACTTTCCTTCCTAGCTGTTTTCCTAGAAACTTTTTTAAATGCATGGTTTAATTATAATTTAATCCAAGATTTTAGGTGGACATTTTCAGCTTGTGAAAAAGGTTTTTTAGTAAGCATTATTCAATTTATCATGTCTTCTCTATAAGATTGTTAGTTAAAACGAAAAATACCTGACATGTCGGTTGTACTCCCAAGTTGTGTTTGTCCTTCAGAACTAGTCACAATATTAGAAAGGACATTTGGATGTTGATTTTAAATGTGGCAACACAGTGTTCTAGTGTCGGAATTCTTTTTATGCACCAACTTTTTCCCATAGTGTTTGCATTTACCGTACCTCGACCTCCCTTCAAATACGAGCTCATAATGCTCTCAAAGGGCCAAACCCAAGCCACTAGTCTTGAGGATTTACCTTGTCCTTGTCTTTAGGTATACTCAGCGGTCGTCGCATCCACTTCTTCAACATCATTGTCGGATAATTGATCATTGAGACTCAAATTATAATTCGTCATATCGATTTGGTCATCATCATCGTGCAACACCTAGATTGAGATTGCGTTTTCGGTTGGCCGAGAACGTCGATGGAACAAGTCTTGGAGGCCGATGGTATGGGAAGATAAAGTCTTTGCTGACTTGCCTTTTTCCTCTTGAAGTAATGAGTAACGAAATAATAGTAGTAATGAATAAAAAAATATAAGGAGATTATGAAGAAATTTGGAAGAGATTAGCAAAAAAACTAAAATGCTTGAGAAAATATAGTAGAGGAAGAGATATTGAATTTTGGTGTGAGGGTAGAGTGGAAATGACCTTTCTATTTATAGGAGGGGGCCAAAATTTGTTTAGACCAAAAAAGCCTTAAAATAGAGTTGTTAAAGGTGTGAAAGTGAAATTTCAGGGTAAAATCATTGTAGAAAATCGTTAAAGGACCAATTCTATAATTAACCCCTTTCTTTTTTTGGAAAAATTTCAGGAACAACTGTTTTTTTACCATCGCTCAACGTGAGGCACGAACTAAAGGCCTCGGTCCGAACCAATTTTTCTGGGTTGTGGGTGGGGCCTTGTTGCTTTGCATGGGACTCTCATCTCAAGCCCAATTTCGGCCCACATTATAGAGGGCCCTAACCTAGTCGTGCCGAGTCGGGCTTTGGCCAATCCATCGTGGGTTTGACTGCAGGCTGATCTAAGTCTAGGCCAGGTCGAACCGGCCCAATTCCCACCTCTAGTTGGAATAAGTGAGGTGGAAAGTACAGTAAACTTAAGAGACACACATGTAATTTTCATTAAACCTCAAAAAGTCAAGGTTTTCTTATATATTCATGAAATATATATTCCATGTTGACTTTCTATTAATCCCCATTTGTTTTTTTTTTAAATTAAGGTGACAGCCAAAAAGCTTATGTAAGATATTGTCCATTTTGGTCGAGGTCGTATGTTCATAAGCAATGGTTATTAAGGGAACTATCCCACATAAAATAATAATGATGAGCTTATGATCTTTATATAGCCAAAACACCCTCTCCTATATAAGGTACCTTTTTAATGACAAAACAATATGACCCTGCCCCCAAAGTGGACAATACTTCATACAAGCTCACTAGCTATCAAATGACGTTATTTGTGGGAACACGATGATGAGGCTAGTGACCGACATCCTCTTCCTAAGCCCTCAAATAGAGGAGAGAGTATGTTGATAACCAATGGTTTTATATATATCATAAACACTGACTCTCATTTGGGGGACATTTTAGAGATAATTTAGCTTAATTTTTTTTCTAAAGAAACATTAAATATGGTAATTATAAAATTATTTTTATATGATAGTTATCAAAATAATAACTATGGTAATTATAAAAAAGCTCACGTATGTATAGAAATTCAATTTCCAACATCAAATTTCAATTTCGTACAATGAAAACCAGTTTTATAAAATTTATCCCAACCTTTAACAATAATTTTAGACGTTATTCCCAAATGAAACTTTATATAGAAAGATTGATGACTTCATTCAAAAGGTGCAACAGATTTAAAGGCTTCAAATGTTCTTAATCTATTTAAATTCTACAATTTAATAATATTTTAGTAGGTATGTTATGTCAATTTTATTCTTTTTGTAATTTCTAAGAGTCAGTCGGTTTAAGCTGAAGGCAACTTAAGTTGGTTATTTTCTCTTCTAACTAAATATTAACCATGGCATACAAATATTCAACTTAGTCACGTTTTCTGTGTTTATTACAAGTTTGCCACTGTACCTACCTCTGCTGTACATGTTTTCTCCCTTATCCATAGAGTTATTCCTTTCATGATCCAAATTAATCCCACAGCTGAGTTTTTATTGTTGTCCCTTCCACACAGTGTAAAGTTTGTCCCCTTCTTTTACCCATACTGGCCAATGTGACAACACTTTCCTAGTCTTCCCTCATCCTCAATATCAATTAAGATAGGCCATTTTTGTCCATTTGATGAATTCTGTCATTATCTCGTTTGCAGAGCGCAATGGAGATAATGAAATGTGGAATTTGAAATCCCTAAAGTCTTTATATTATAGGCTTCAACTAGAATGAAGAACCTAGAAATTGGTTTAATAAATGGTTGACAAATATGGAGCTTTTATGTTTTTTCTTTTGCATTTCCAATTGGACAATATAGCAAAATAGATAAACCATAATTCAAATAGGAGAAAAACTCAAATAAAATATTGTAAAAGCCTATTTCTAGAAAGACTCAGAATCATCACCTTAGCAGAGGTGATAACTTCTTGAATACTGTCAATGGCATAAGCCTAAGAGATGACAAGAATTGTGATCTAACTTGGTATGGTAGGTGTGGATCTTACTAGGCATTAGGATTTTTGGACTGAGATAAAAGTGAAACCCAGACAGTGATTTTGGACAAGAGTGAGGAGCTCAGCTATATAGGCCGAGCTCCAACTTGCAACGGCAAAGGCTGCGCTACAAAGGCTGCCTCCTTGCCTAGAGGGACTTTGTCACTATTGTTGTCTATCCTAAACCTCCCACATGTGTGGTTTTTAATACCGTGATATATCATGCGGTACGTGGTACAAATGTTTTCTCATTTTATCATTTTTTTGTGTTAAATACTATAGTATACTATGATGTTTTACGGTATTTCATATACCGATCACTTTTATGTATATTTTTTTTCAAAATAGCATAAGGTAAGTATCACGATATCCTATTTTTGTGAGATATGTAAGCTATTTTTTTTTTGTCATTTTACATCAAAATATCAAACATAAATATGTAAAATAGTAAAATGTAATTAATACACATATTTTAACATAAATATTTACTTTTATTTCTTGGTTACTTTTTCTTTTGTTTTGCTTTCTTTTTTTATGTGTATGTGGGGGGGGGGGTGGTATGCTAACTCTTTAGTCTTTACTAGATGGTACTAACTATTGACCATTGATAGTCTTGACTAAATATTACTTTCATTTGCAAAATTTTTTAACTCAAAACCAAAATTCTATAACATAAGATAAATATATTGCCTTTGCAAAACAAGTTAGGACAGAAGTGTCATACTTTGAGTCATTTAGGAACTCAATGTGGCATTAGAAAATGTATTATTATTATTATTATTATTCTCATATGTCAATAATTTAGCTTTTTTCTTGCCGAGTAATATCTATTTTGCTCGGTACATAACATTTTGTTTTATGTTTGTTGTATAAAAATATTGTCTTTCATATATGTTTATTTATATTTGATAAATTGTAATAAGAAAAATTAGAATACATATAAAAAGGTGAAAAAAATTTATTTAATTATTTCATTTTAAAATAATATTCTAACATTTTTTTTTCATGAAAATGGTAGTGATATGCAATGGCCTAAGAGTAAGCATTTGGTTGGTTCAGTTTGAAATTGATCCGAATATAATGATCCGATTGATTTTTGGTTTTTATAAAGTGTATTCAAATAGTCCGAATTACATGTCAAAACCGATCCAAACCATCTAAATTATATTTCAGTTTATTCGGTTATCTTTTTAAGACCTAGACACATAGTATATGAAAAAAAAAAAGATACATATTAAAATTTTTACTTCTCATACCCAAAATTAAAGAAAGATAGACAATATATTATCCAAAATTAGTATGAAATAATTTCATATATGTAGGGTCAATATGGATAATAGTAAAAATTAGTAAGAAATAACTTTATATTTGTAGGATCATTATAGATAATGATAAAATATTTATTACTATTCAGTCTATTCAGTTTGAAGTATATGATCCAATAATTGAATATGAAATTCAGTTTTGACCCGAACTAGAAAAGAAACAAAACTATTTTATCCAAATATAATTGATATTTTTAGTTTTTTCATTTTTGTCTGAATAATGCTCACCTTTATGCGGTGTTGTATATCATGCGGTATACTTTAAAATTAAAAGATATGGTATACTTAGCATTGATAGTATTTAATATGTAAAAAGGACAATTTAGCTATTAAAGTATATGACTCAAGGTAGTTTTGCTCCTAAAGCTCTATTCCAAAGAAATTTGCTACTAATGTTTTTGAAATGGACATATTTGCCACTGTCGTTAATGACATGTCAAGACATGCTGACAGAATGATGATGTGACAATATTTTTTCAAGGTGGAGTACACGTGGAGGCAGGCACAGATAGAAATGGTAAAAAGAAAATTTTGTCAAAAAGGAAAATTTATTGTATAGTCATTTAAGTTGTATTTCTTTCCTATTTTTTACCTTAATATTTCATCTTTAACACCAAAGCCATTATCTCCAACTTGCCTTCCTCAACTCACTGGAAATGGAAGACCAGATAAGTGCACTAATAATTCTTCAACCATGATCTCCTTTAACTTGCTCATACAACTGCCACACTTCCAGCCCCAGCCTTAGCCCTAACCACAGTAACTCAAACTAATGGATTTGCTCAACTTCAGCGGCATTAATTACTGGGTAATTGTTGCTTGCCCACCGTAATTGCCGGCATTGGACAACTCTTTACTTTGTTCACCCCTTCTAGATGTTGCTACCGTTATTGGTGTCAAAACTTGATGACAAATATGCTTGTTTTGAAAACATTGAAGGCAAAACTGTCCATTATTGATGAAAAATATGTCACATATTAGTGGTGGATTATCTAACTCACCCTTACTCTAATGGAATATTTTTTGTAATAGCACAATATTAACATAATTAATAGCCCTAGTGGTAAACATCCTCATATTCCAAACTATTGATGACAAATATACTTATTTTGAAAATATTTACTGTAAATTTCTCTATAATAAAACTTAAGTGACAAAATTATTTTGAATCCCATACTTTAGTGGCAAAATTGCTTATTTTGCCGTATTTAATATCTTGCCCACTAGGCACAGTCCACTGATATACCTAGGTGGATACCATGGCAAACTTTAAAATAAACATAAAAAAATGGCTTGTTGAACATCAGCGAGCCATGGTCAACATTCAGTAAAAAAAAAAAAAAAAACAGCAAACTAATTAAAGATCTCATATCAATAAGTTTTGTCAAAGGGAAATTTTAATGAGTTTTTATTAGCAGGCAGTCTGAGCGAGGTGAAAAAGGAAAATGTTAGAAAAAAATTGCTGAAGCATAAAATTTTGGAGAAAAAAAGAATTCTGTGTCGATCTGAGAAGGGTAATTCGGATGGAGAAAATTAATATGAATTTACCTTTTTAATGAGAATCAACTAAGTATTTATATTTTTTTGGTACTTGAAATTATATTGTAAGAGGGAGTTAATAAGAGAATAAACTAAGTATTCATAATATAAGTTTACCTTTTTAATAAGAATCAACTAAGTATTTATATTTATCTTTTTCTATACTCAGAATAATATTATAAGAGGGAGTTATAAGAAGAATCTTATTAAGAGCCTACTTAGACTCTGTTCTTTAGTTACAGAGACAAGAAACTATTTACATAAGTCAGAATTTAAATCCTAATCAATTACAAAAAATAGTGGGTATCATATTAATTAGTTATATTAATTAGTTAATTGATAATAATTATACTTCTTAATATATGCCCTATTACAAATCTAAAAGAAAATAAACTGGCCAGTAAGATTGTAAATAGACAAAGTGGGTGAGGTGACAGGGTGAATTCGTAAATATATTCAGTCATTTATATCCATTAAAACAACAGAGAGATTTATTTGTTTCATTTATTTCTCCAAAGAATGAGAGGGAGGTTCAATTTATGTAAACAAATAAACATAAATAGCACGCCACGTCGTTCGGTTTTGGTGTACTTGTGTTGACCAATTATGTCATGCGTCCGGTATCTTTTCACTCCTATTATCAACCCAAAATTGTACCAGAATTTAGTTGCGAAACTAAAAAATTTTGCGAAAATTACAATTTGCCGCATGAGGTTTAGGTAAAATTACACTTTATCTTATTCTGTTTGAGAAATATACACTTTACCCTTACCTGTTTAATACATTCCAACATCAACTTTTGAAATCTTGATTTACTCATTACGATAATCATCTTTCAGTAATTTTAATCTATATGGTATTTTTTTTACAGTAAATAGACATTTTAAATTATCAATTTTTTCTTTTTTTATTTCTTTCAATTTATAAAATAGTATTTTTTAAATGTCAATTAATTATAAAAAAAATACCATACAGATTGAAATTATTTGACTATAACTACTGTGTATTCTAAATTAAGATTTCAGAAGTTACTGTCAGAATGTATTAAAAAAGTTGGAGGCAAAGTGTATATTTATGAAACAGTAAGAGCAAAGTGTAATTTCACCTAAACCTTAGAGGCAAATTGTAATTTACCCAAAAAAATTTTCGCCGAGTTGTCTCGGGAGATGCATTTTTTTTTTTTCGACGTATACTCTTAGATATGCTCGTGCTCTAAGTTCTTTGATAATATTTATTATTTATATCAAGTAATTTATATTTTTAAAATATAAATTTTTATATACAAATAATAAATGAAAATTTATATTCATAAAGTATATTTTTAAATATTTTTCTAGCAAATAATAATATATACAAATTTAAATTAACTTTAAGCAAATAAAGTTGTAATTGGGTTTGAGTGTTCATCCAACTACGTCGAACTGGCTGCCTAAACCAATAGTCATTTGTGTTTTAAGTGTGTATAAGGTCAGTTCAGGTTTAAAAGCTAAAAACCTGGCGATGCATTTACGTCAATTTAATTTGGAGTTGTAAAGCCTGGCAAACTGGAACAGTCCCCACATAATCTCTACACTAACCACTCCCAGCCTCCATAGCACAGAAGAAGAGAACATGAGCCCATCTTTAGCCTCAACCCAATTCCTAATTTAATCATAATTTTGATAATCGTAATCAGTCTAGAAGTTTCATCCACCTATAATAAACATAATTTTTCTTGATATCCATAATTTTTATTATTACAATTTATTTAAAATTACCACTTATTCACAATTTGGTAACTAGAAAGTTCACATTTAATATGGTAATTTTTTGCTACTGATCTAGTAGTGTTTTTTTTAAGTCCATTTTTCATTATTAACATCTGTATAATTTTTTTCTCATTTATAACAAGTCTCGTAAATATAATTATTTTTTTATTTGATTTTTTATACTAACTATTTTGTCTTTGATGTGTAAGTATTGGATGAAATCTAAAGTGTTTCGCAGACATGCGGTAGAGATTAGGTTTCAAAGTGTGAAACCCAAAATTAAAGCAGGCGGGTTGGGTTTTGGTGAAATCCAGTAATACTTGCACCGCATACTCCCCCCTAGTAAATAGTAATATGGCAAAAAATTTAGGATGAAGATAAATATTTTTCAAGGAAAAAGAACTAAAACTAAAAGTAAGAATATAAAAAAAATACTCAAATTAAAAATAATAAAATAAATAAAAATTGCGGGGTCTAATAAAGAAAGGAGATTGAGCAAGACACGAAAATTATGTTTTGTTTTGTTTGTTACTTTTGTTACCTGCTCGAATCCGAAAAGAACATTGCCCCCACCCCCAGGGTGTCTCCGTATAAATCTCACAGCTGCCCTGAGCACCCTGACTGGCTCCTTCCTTGTCGCCACTCTGCAACTCGTCGGCGATCCGGACTCTAATAGCTCCTTTTATTTCTACCCATAACTTTAGAAAGTTACAATTTTGTCCCTCCCCTTTCAGACTTGGCGCCTCTCTGCTTCCCCCCACTCTCTGCTCGTGCTCGCCAAACAGAGTCTCACTTCTTCTACAGCAGAAGCTTTATCAATCACACTCCTGTTTTCTTTACCCACTCGTTTCAATCCAGGTTTGTTGTCTTCTTTTTTGGGTTCTGTTGTTTTTTTTTCCCGGTCCTCTGTCTACTCTTTATTTTATTTTATTTTTTGCATGCATTCTTTTTGCTGTATTGTTGTGGATGGGAAAGGATCAAGATCCGTTTTTTCTGAAGTTTGGTTTGAAGGGTCCTTGTTGTGTTGAGGCTGAGCTCTTCTCCTTCTTCGTTGGGTTTCTTTTCTTTTTGCTTTCCTTTTATTTTTTGAATATTGAAGACAAGGAGTCGTATCTGAGAATGCATGTGTTTCCTGGATTTGGATTTAATATGTGAACTTTCCTGTTAAATATTTATAGTTTTTTTTTTTACGAAATTTCGATTATTGGAAAATTTTTTCGAATTGATTATTCTTGAATGCATGAATGGGAACGTTGTAATTCATCTTGGATCGTTTTTTTTTCCCTTCAAAATTTTGTTGTTCAGTTTAAGATCTGATTATTCCTCAAATATGTTTCCTTTGTGTTTATTTGCTTCTATCTTCTCAAGAAATCCGTTACTTTTCCGGGCAAGGGAATAGATGGCAGCTAGCCAGCTCTGCTTACCTGAAAATTTAGTGTCCTTCCCAAAAAAATTGGCTAACAGTTTATTACCTTACTGGGATTTTTTAAGATTTTTTCTGTCTTAAAATTCAAATCTTAGGCTTAGCATGTCTGATTGTGAAGCTTTCTCTTCCAGATTCAGAAGCTCATACGCAAATGCACATGCACATGCACATGCTTGAACACATTTGGTAGTTCTTACTATTGTTATTATGTCATTTGTTTCATACCGTTTCTTGCTACTGCCAGAAAAATAGAGGGGTGGGTGGATGAAGAATTCCATCTATAGATTCAGCCAATCGATTGTCTTCTAAAATTTTCTCTTTGTTGTATTTTATTTCCCTGTTTCCCATTTAAATATTTGATCTGTCTTCTTGGTTTAGGGATGCATGACTCGCAAAATATGCCAATTACAAATCATAGCAACCCTCTTGATATCATGATTTTGTGGTACTGCCTTGTGCTTTCTGTGTCTAGTGGACTAGATGCTGCATTTATCAGGAACAGAAGTTCCTAATAAAATTTCCAGGAACAGAAGTTCCTAATAAAATTTCTTTCTTTTCTTTTCCTTTTGTATGCAGCTCTTGCAGTTTGTTATGAGGTGATACAACAGACTTGATTATCTATGACAGCTTTTAAATCATGGAAATCGATTAAAAGGAACTCTTTTTGGGATGCGGTATGATTTTAGTTTGAAGGAATTTGAACAAACAAAATTGATGGTATCTTTTGTTCTATAAGCATGGTTGCAGTTTTACCTGTCCTAAATATGTCGCACTGGTGCAGGGGAAATGTGGAGTAAGAATGAAGCAGCTACCTTTTATGGTAGTTATTTGTACAGTCATGTTGTTCATTGTATATAGAGTCACAAACTACCAGTACCATGAAACAGAGGTAAGGCAACCTCATTGTTATTTGAATTTTGTCTTAGAACATACCTTTTAGCTTCAGTTAAACAAATATATTAAATAATCCATGTCAGAACCGTTAGAAGTTCATTGGTTAATGAGTTAACTTTATTTGGAGAAACATCAATGAATTCAGGATTGAAGTTACCATTTTTATTTATGTCCATGGTGGCATCTTGAAGCCTATATAGCTTTCTACCATCCACTTACAGGTGGAATACGTTTCCAGTCATTCGTTTGTTTGCCTTTGTGATTATCATCTAACTTGGCCTATTATAACTTCCTAAGCTGTATTTATCTATGGGTGCCTAACAATAGAATGATTCACGTCGCTTCTTCTCTGAACTTTGTTTTTCCTAATTGTTTCTGCTCTACTAATCCTTAATTGCAATTCTGTTTTCCTTTATGTCTCAGTTGGAATCAAAACACTTCCCTCTTGACACTTTACAGGTAACTATTAGAGCACCAGAGTGTGTGCCAGAAATATTTTCAGTGTCATTTCCTGCACTTGTTAAAGTGACTAGCATGTGTTAATTTTCATGCATGATTATACGTGTAACCCTCTTTTGCATTACGGTTCTGAATTGTTAAATTTGTTACTCTAGGAATCTCATTCTGATTCTGAAAAACTAAGAAGTCTACCTCGTGGCATCATACGAACTCGTTCAGATTTGGAAATGAAGCCTCTATGGTCAGCTAGTAGTGCCAGGTCAAAGGTGGGATAACCATCTCCTTCCAAACTCCAAAGGGTTAAATTCCATATTGCCATTCTTTAGGCAAAGAATAGTTTTCCCTGTCAATAAATCAGCATGTAGTATTTGTAGCCTTAACAGCTCTTGTATCATTTCATTTTCTGCTGGAGTTATGACATGGAATTTGATGATATCCAACAACACACAGGGTGGTGATTACAGCAACCGTAACTTGTTGGCAATGCCTGTTGGTATCAAACAGAAAGAAAATGTCGATGCTATTGCAAAAAAGGTATCATACTTTCCCCTCTTGACTTTTGCATTTGGTAAAGGTGTTTCTCCCTAATATGTAATCATTTTTGTAATTTCAGTTTCTTGCAGAGAATTTTACCATTATTCTTTTCCATTATGATGGCAATGTGGATGGATGGTGGAATCTTAACTGGAGTACTAGAGCAGTGCACATAGTTGCTGAGAACCAAACTAAATGGTAAGCTTGGCTGGCTGTAAATGATTTTCTTTTTGTTCTAATTTATGCACAAGGGAAAATTTTGGATCCCTAGAATTACCAGCTTTTTAATCCATTGGCTTACATCTCTTAGGAAGAACAATGTCACAGCCCAAACATTATATGTCAATTTCTCAATCAGATAGATTTGGAAAATACTAGGAGCTAAATCTTTCAGCCGAAGTTCATTTAAGATTAACTTGTTTGGATCTTGGTTATCTAAGAAAACACAGAATATTCTATTTTCTAATGAAGCAATTCTAAACAACCATATTCGCAGCACTTATGGAATGGTGGTTGACTTTTGTTTCTTTAACCTTTTTACTTAGTGACATCTTTCAATGGCACCATCCTTTTTCATTTAATATGATATGTATTGCTGATCATGCCTCTTTTATGTTTCTCTTCTCTCCAGGTGGTTTGCAAAACGTTTCCTGCATCCGGATATTGTTTCTATTTATGACTATATTTTTCTCTGGGATGAAGATCTGGGAGTGGAGAATTTGGATCCAGGAAGGTAAAGTAGGATTCTGTGCCCTTTTTATTGCCTGCAATATGGTGAGACATATACCCCTCCCTACATTGTGATGTGCTGTTATTTGTGGATATTCAGCTTGCTAGCAACATGAAACTAACCCCGTGAAATAGCATTGCCATACCACTAGATACAATTTCAATATGAGGACCCTGTTGTGTGAGTATGGAGAAACTGAAAACAGAGAATGTTAAATACAATAAATCCTAAGACCCTTATTTTTGTTTTGGAGGGAATCAAATTCTACAACATATTGACAAGGGACTGTGCCTAGATAATCAGAAAGCAAAAAATTTTGAAAGTTTAACCATCATTAATTTGTAGATTTTGACTTAAACTTCAACTTTTTATTTCATATAAAGGACAGGAGAGACAGGGAAAAAAGACAGGAGAGACAGGAAACAATCATCTGATTCTATGGCATTCTTTCTCCTGATTTCTTTTTGAGTTTAGGGAGGCATAGATGAATTATCAACTTGTACAATTGCCGTCAGCAGACCGAACACCCTCATTAGATGATTGATTTCTCTTTTGTTATCAGGTACCTAAAAATTGTAAGGTCAGAAGGTCTGGAGATTTCTCAGCCAGCTTTAGATCCTAACTCAACAGAAATACATCATAGAATAACCATCCGTGCAAGGACAAAGAAGTTTCATAGGTAGGCTGGCTAATCCTTGTTTTATTGATTATTTTCTTAGAAGAAATGAATTATGAGGCAACCTTCATTCTAACATGAAATGCTTACTGAATTGCAGAAGAGTCTATGACCACAGAGGTCATACGAAGTGTACAAATACAAGTGAAGGGCCACCATGCACCGGGTGAGGAATGCTGAAGCAACATGGAAAGAAAATCTTTGTTGTACATTCCTTCCAATTGTTGGCATTAAGGCTTAGTTGATTGATTGATTTCTCAAAATATATATATTTTTTTTCAGGATATTCTGATTTATCTACTTTACAGATTTTTTCTAGTGATTTTCAGTTTACTTAGTGGGGGACCAAGCAAGTTTCTTTTTTGTAAGATTTTGATCAGCTGTAAACATTGTGAACAGGCAGCCTTAAAATTTCATGTTTTATAGTACTTGATGAACCTGGAAACTTGTGGCATTGGATGTTTGGTATTTAATTTTTCCAAATGAAGAAAGGCTAGATCTGTTCTTCTAACCGTCTGTGGCTCAGTGAATATTTCCATATGGGCCAGTGCTAATTGGGGTATATTCACAGATTCGTGGAGGGTATGGCACCAGTCTTTTCAAGAGCTGCATGGTATTGTGCTTGGCATCTTATACAGGTACACTTACATGTGGAACCAGTTCACTCCTATGTTACTAAGGTTTAGGATTTAGCTTTCACATAAGCTTGGTTTTCATTTCTGATTTGATGTTTGTTGGATCGACAGCAATATATTCACAGGGTATTTGTATCCATGGAAACATGTCTTAGAAACTATAAACACAAAGGTATTAGAATAGAGCCAAGGGATAAGAACACATCACAGGAGAAAATGAGATGTAATCAGCACCAACAGCTTCTATTACTGATTTAACTTGCAATGTAGTTCACTGCTCTTTCAAGAATTAACCATATCCGGCTCCTTGAAAGTCTCTCAAGGTTGCATAGTTTCATGTGAAATAATTAAACCATTGCTGAGTTGAATTCTTGGAAGATTGGAGCAATTTTAAATTCTGGCAGTCAGGTGCCAGTGTAAAGCTGGCTTTTATCTTGAACTATTTGATGAAAAATATACACAAGAATGTATGGAATACGAAATGTTTTGTCATTTTTTTTTGCGGCATCTAGTAATTTTTGTATGTATGGAATACGAAATGTTCTGTCATTTGTTTTCCGGCATTTATTAATTTTTGTCCCCATGTTCTCATGTCAATCTTCAGCATCCATGTTCTAGCGTTATGTCCTCTGTAGCATATATCTTCTTTTGTTCTGGACAGCACCATTTATATCTGTTTAACAGCTTTATTTTCTTCACATTTTTCACATACTTACAGCAAAAAATTTCTGGTTTTCCCCAGAATGATCTAGTGCATGGATGGGGCATGGATATGAAACTTGGGTATTGTGCTCAGGTGAGGCCATACTTGGATGCTTCCTTCCACTTGCTTTGATGTTATGCTGCATCTAATGTTTAGATTTTTTTATGTTTCGCTTATGGGCATTCTATTACAACTATATGAACAATATCAGTGCTAGACCATGTTTTTTATCTTTCGATGTTCCATATTTTTTCCCCTGGATCACATGGTCCTGGCCTCAAAGTTCATTTCTTGGATTCTTTTGTAATCATCCGAGTAAAGAAAATTTGTACGCTTGTCATGTTAGGATATGACAGTAATTTCTCATGAACATGAGGACTAATGAAAAAAATAGATAACATTTCATTGATTCATTATTTACTTGCTAAAAGTAGAAGCTCCATGGCTGATTCAATCCAATATTTCTTGCTCCATTTCTGATTCTTCCATTCTATCAATTTTCTCTGGTGTGCCTCTGATATATAGTTTCTCTATAACACCACCAATGGTTAAAGATAAAAAAGTACAGAGGTAGAGTAGCATTGCATCACTGTTGTGTTTTTCTTTTCTTTTTAGTTCATTATTCTTGTTGTTTTGTTCTAAATATTTAGTGATTGATTCAGCCTGTCAAATGGTATCTGTTGATGGATTTGTTGCCAAACAGGGTGATCGAACAAAGAATGTGGGAGTGGTTGATAGTGAGTACATTGTTCACAAAGGCATACAAACATTAGGCGGTAGCGGATCCTCTGCAGTTAAGGTTTGGTTTGGCTTTTTCATTTGCCCTGCCACTTAACTTTCTATATTTGTGTTGATACTTATTTGCCTGCTTGCACTACCGTAATTTTGCTTTCTGTTTTGTAATAACATAATCAGGCCATTTCTCTTAAAGAATTGCTGATTCTTTAAGCTATTGCACTTCACTGCTTTTTAGGCATGTCCATCTGGATGTGAGGCCTTTGACATATTCAAATTGACCTTGTAGCAATGCTGCCTGATTCTGCAATGAATGTAGAATCTCAGTTCGGTTGTTTACTTGTTGGAAGTTTGCGATGAAGACAATATGTCTTTTGTTTGTTTGTGTTTCTGATCTTACCCGTGGAGTGCTATCCAATGCTCAATCAGTCTTGAGATTATTTTGGGTAGTTTTAGTGATCTATCTACTCTTATTTGGTTCTTTATGGTATACAGAGAGGTGGGCCTTCATCTGTCAATTCCCGAACTGAGGTGAGACCCTTTTAAAAAATTTAGTTTCATGCTCATTTTGGAATTACTATGCTCCAGTGACTCTAATTCATTTGTGATACAGAGACTTGGAGCTTCATCTGTTGATTCACTAACTGAGGTAAAAAACTAATAAGTTTTAATACTCATTCTTGGAATTCCTATTGTTCCAGCTTCTCTAATTCACTTCTTGTATGGCATACAGAGAAACGGGGCTTCATCTGTCAAGTCACGAACAGTGGTGATTCTCTTATTTTCCAAAACTGTCCAAGTTTTGTGACTCGTTTAAGGGTTCATTCTGTGCCAGTAACTCTAACTCACTTCTTTCTGGTGTACAGAGACATGGCTCTTTGTCTTCTGTTGACTCACGAGCTGAGGTGAGACCCACTATTTGCAAGCATTCCCTAATGACTATCTTTGGGTTCTGAATTGATCATATATGCTCTTCTGGAGTTGGATCGTTAACATATTGCCTTAGCCATAGACGACAGTTTTAATAAATGCATGATATCAGCTCTGTTAAGACAGTTTCATAGTCGTTTCAGGCTGTGATTTTCAATACAATTTTCATGTCGCAAGTAGCTTTTGTGAAAAGAAATGATTAGTATTGGTTGTTTCATTAAGTTCCTCCTTGAAAGCAACTGAAACTCTTAACCCTTGAAGCTTGCCTTACTAAGTTCCAAGCTCTAACTCACCTTAATGATATGGATGTTCGTCATGCATGATTTCTTACAAGGTTATGCTCTGGTTGCAGATTCGGCGGCAATCCACGTGGGAGCTTGAAGTGTTTAAACAACGTTGGAATCAATCTGTAGAAGATGATAAGCAGTGGGTTGACCCGTTTGCAAGATACCGTAAGCGGAGCAGGGTGAGACGCTTTCCGCGGCGGCTAAGATTTTAGACAGTGAGCTAATTGGAGGAGCGGTTGGGGCGAGTCTGGCTTCGTCCACAAACAGCAACAGATATCACAGCTATAGGGTGTAGTTTAGTATGTCTGTGTAGTCTTCCGTTGGAGGTTTATAATTATTTCATTAATTGACTGTTCATAGTTTTTGTTAGTACCAGGTTTTGCCTCAAACCCACATTTCAAGCTACCCAGTTTTGACTTACAAAATAGCGATCCAGTGAGTTGAATCATAGGGTTCCTCAAGGAGAGAAATGATTATGAGATCCCAATCTAAGCAAGTTCGACTGAATTTAAGCGTCACCCCTACAGGCTCTGCACCTTGAACATATTTGTCATTGGTGCATTTGCGTTTCAGTTCCCTCTGCATTTCAATCTTTTGAATCCATAAACAGTATTCCAGTCCCTTCCCACCACCATCTCTGTTAGACTGTTTCATACCCATCCATGGAGGACCCCATTACCTGAGTTAGCACTCGCCCACTCAGCTAGGCGTCCTAGGATACGGCACATCTCGTTGCAAGACTCGCAACCAATATCTCTCATTCATGTTGATGAGTATCTTTTAACTATGCTAGATTGCTTCATGAGATAGATAAAACTTTACCTATGAAAGATCAAAGGCAAAAATCTCTAATTTTCCACTAGTATTTTGGGTTGGGGATAAATCTACCATTAAAGTTTTTTTCTTTTATCCCAAATTCTCATTAATGTATTAAAATTGGTTCAAGGGCTAGTTTGCTTCCTATTAATGGGCTTAATGAGACAAGGCAAAAGGGTAGATCAAAGGGAGCATGAGGGATCCAAACAAAAAGGGGGGAGAGACTTATTTGAAATTACACTAGTGTGCCACTGCTTTTTTGGCCAAATCAGCCATGTTCTCTTCATGGTCTCAGACAGACTAGAGGTACTCATTGCTCTGTTTCATTCCTGGTCCCCCCAAATGGTTCGTAGCCTAGTTCTCAGAGCCTAATGCCGGCCACTAACAACATCTGATCTGGGTCCCCACAGCTGGAATCTCTATTGGGGAACTCGACAAAGTCATACACTAGTCTCCTATGACTATATAGACTACTCGGCCAAACTTAATTCATGCCCTTCCAGACCTAGGACCCACTCGGCCAATCTTAACTCATGCCCTCCCAGACCTAGGACCTATCACTTCTCCTTCCAAAACCCATGGCCACATGCTCGTCCTAACCCACCTTATGCGTAAGCCCATCTCCACCAATTTGCTGCTTTTCCCTACATCGTAGTCTCAGTCCTAGCCCCAACTTCAACTACATTAGCCCTCTAAGCCTGTGCAATCGGCTTGAGCTCCTACTACCTACTAGATTTCTTAGTGTCCTCTTGGTCAAAATGGGAATGGGCTTTCACTTCCTAGTGCGATTCCGACTCTAGAGAAGAAGAAAAAGGTTGTACTGGTGGGCAGATGGCTAAAAACTGATCGATTTCTGCTACCACATTTGAGACCAGGTTTCATGACCAAGGAGGGGAATCCTGGACCAGGAGTGTGTTGGGGTAGGGAGTCAAGGCCAAAGACATGATGCTGAGGATAGTTGGCGTTGGCGGGGGAGGTGTTGAAGGGGGCGAGCGTGATGGGGGTGCGGTGAACGTGGAGCAGAGTCTGTTAAAGAAAAATGATAAATTACTTAAAGTTCTTAAAATTTGTTAAAAACTACATTATCAACTTAAAATTTTAAAACCTACAACTTTTAATGGTCAATGATCAATTTGAGTCAATTTTAAAATATTAGCAGAAATTTGAGACAAAAAAGAACTTTAGTGACAGATTTGGTTCTAACAAAAAATATTGGTAATAAATTTGAGATTTTTGCTAAGATTAAAAACAGTCTTTTATATCAGTAAATAAAATGACTAACATTAAAAAAGGAAGCCTGGAAATTCTGCGTGAAATAGAGTTCCACAATTCCGAGCCTGGACATGTATAAAATGCTGCAAAAGATTCATCATTTCTAAAGTCTTTGATACAACCTTTATGGTTGGTGTTGGTGTTGGGTGTTGTGCTGGCTAGTATTCTTCTTTACGTGGTTGGTAATTTTTCATTAATTTGTTCAAAACAAAGAAATATACGAACACAATTCGCCTTTTGCTCGCATAATATACTTCTTCAAATTTGATGAACTCATGCTGGCATGCTGCCGCTCCCGTTTTCTGTATATATCTATAGCATCATTTTTAATTTAATTTTGGGCCTAAGTGCACCAGCAGCCCTCCAACTTTGTTAATTCACACGAATGAGTCCCTTAACTTGAACTCAGTATATTTAAGTCCTCAAGTTTTTAGAAATGGCACAAGTTGGTCCAAGCCAACTCATATGTTATGGGAAAAATTCAAAACTGATCCTTAATGTCTCTTTTGTTCATGTTTATGTAATTGTAGTTCATTTTAGACTGATCTAGTCCATGACTAGGCAAAATTTATTCAAGAACATGTTATTTCTATTAAAATTAAATATTATATTTATAAAACAATGATTAAATCTAGCTTATTGTACACTTGATAGAAATTTTTAAGACATAGTTAAAATTTTTTATTTTTATTTATATCAATTTTTCTAGAATTTTGTCCAAATCAAAATTTGGTAAATCAAAGAACCTTAAAAGCACTTTTAGATTTAACAAGTTTTTTTTTATAATTTTTTTTGTGAGTATGTGTATGAATATTGTACAAAAGCACTTTTAATATGTTTTCAATAATTTTTTACAAATAAAAAAATAAATTATATAAATTTTAAGTGGCTTTATCTCCATATTTTTTTGTATTATCAAGAAGTGTTCCAAAATAATAGACCAAATTATCATTGCTTTACATTGCATTATCATATGCATTTCATATAAAAAATTCAATTTCTTTTCTCTTATAAGAAAATAGTTTTATTGCTTATGTTATGAAAAGGGCTCATATAATAATAGATGTCCCCCAAACTAAGTAACTATATATGTTGGAAAATCATTTTTTATCTTTTGTCCCAATTTATAATAATTTATTTTAAATTTATAATCTTCACTATACAATTGGTCTTTAAAATTTTGAAAGATATTACCAATAATATCCTAATTACTCAAACAACAAACTTTAAATAATAGTTATTATAATATTAATAGCAACATAATGAGTATCAAATTGATTATTTGAGTAATTATGTATGGAAATCAATTGGTTTATCTTTTTTAATTGATCAATTAGTGATAATAATTTTTCTTAGTTTATAACTCTTTAGCTGTAATAAGTCTGTAAGTGTTTCTATAAAATACTACTACCTCCGTCTCAATTTAGATGAAATATATTCATTTTTGGGATATCCTAAAAAGGTTGAAACATTTCATCTTTTGAAAAATTTTAAACAAAAAATTTATCTTTTTACCCACATTTAAACGCTCATTATACAAAACTCAATAATTTTTTTTTAATATTCTCTTAATCTCTCATCGCACAAAATCCTAAAAAAGAATCTTTTCTTTTTTAATTATTATTTAAACTCTCACTACACAAAAAATAACATAAATTACATACACTTTAATCTCTATGCTCAGAGAAACATTTCATGTATTATGGGACGGAGGGGGTATCAATTATATGATACTTTACAAATAACAAAAATACAAATGAAATTAAATAAATTTAACCTAGAAATGGGCTAAAACAATAAAAAATTAACTACAATTACCTATTTTTGGACAAAAGAGAGATTAAGGATCTTGTGTGAATTTTGCCTCCAACACCATGAGGTGCATTGGACTAACTTGCACAATTTCTCAAAGTTTGAGGACTTAAATATACTGAGTTGGAGTTTAGGTACTAACTTGTGTGAGTTAGTCAAGTTGGAGGGCTGCTAGTGCACTTGGCCTTAATTCTGTCAACGCTTTAATTCATTTTAAGATGAGTCCGATTTGATTCATTGTTTGTACAGCACTTGCAAATACTTTGTCAGTCTAAATACATGGAAGTATTATGCAAATACCGTCTTCAAGCGAATAAAATATCCACGTTTTATTTAAATAAAAATTACTAAAATCCATGTTCAACCAATGTTCAAGCATAATGTTAAGGTAAAATTTTAGGTAAGTTACAAAACTCCCAGGATTCGGTTGAAGATACATTTTGCTTGATTTTACTTAGAGCCCACTTAACCACTAAATATAAACATAGACTTTACGGTGCTTCGTTAGTTGCTAATATCAAATTCTCAAAATATAATTAAATCTATTAAGTATTTTTTTTAATAAATTAGTAAGTATTTGTCCTTCTATTAATTTAAACTATCTAGAAGTATCTTAAAAATTAGTGAATGATTTAAATTATTGATTTATTATTTATTTCAATATAAAAATAGTCCTTTTTTTTTAATTTCATTTATTGGTATCAGCAATTTATAGAGGTGATCACTATTCGAGCTAAACAAAAAAAATCAAAAAATTGAAATAGTTCAGAAATTCAGTTTAGTTTTTTCGATATTTCGATTCGGTTTCAGTCAAAATTGAATAGAGATAATTTTAATTTCGGTTTCGGTTATATGAATCGCTTATTTCGGTAATTGAAATAACCGAATTAGTGTTTTGGGCTTCTATTTATTATTGGGCTAACGCTAATCCCTAACTACCTAACCCAATTACCTAGACCCAAACCCTTACCCCTTTACCTGGTTTCCTAACTGGTTACGGGTTACCTCTTCCCCCTTGCCCTTGCCCCCTTTTCGTTTGCGAGTTGCTCGTCTCCACAGTCTCACTCCTTGCCCCTGCCGCTGCTGTGCTAAGTAGTGAGTGCTAACTCTGCCCTGCCCCTTCACTTTAGTTTTCGATTAGATTCCCCTACCAGCCCCCATTCGCCATCGTCGCGTTAGGCCCCAGCCCCCACTCGTCGTCCAGACAGGAGGTTGTCCCTCGCATTCTCCCTCTGCTCATCCTAGTCCTCCTCAAGTCTCAGCATTTTCGTGGCACGCTGGTGGCTTTCCCATTTTCTTTGTTTGTCACGATTCACGACACGGCCTTGACACAACAGCCAACAAGTAAAACTTTAAGGGCCAGTTCGTTTAAGATTAATTGGCTCTCATTATTCGCTTGTTGGGTCGGGTTTCGGGTTGGTCAAGAAAAGCCGTGGACCAGTTTATGAAAAAAACCCCGGTTTTCATTGTATTTACAAAGTTTTGCCATGCTTCTCCTCTCTTGCTGCAAACACATCTTTCCCTTCATCAGCAACCTAAAATGAGCCACTCGGAGCACCATTTTTGCCGATTCGTGGTGTTTGATCCTCCGATCAGCCGCTGGAGCCACACACACGCACGGATCGAGGCCTCAGATGGGTGAGCCATTTTGCACGGGAGGAATGGGGTGAAGCTATCGTGAGGAGGCTCCATGGGCTAAATCCTCGCTGATTAGTATATCCGACGGCGATTCTCCGGATATCGTCAAAGCAACCATTGTCCGGCATGCTAAGCTTCCTCTATTTCGCCATCTTCGACCTATTTTGCACGACTCCCATCTTTTGTGCGCTCCTATCTCGGCGTAAGCTTCCTCTATTTCACCATCTTCGAAGGCGGGTTGGCAGGCTGGAGAAGTGTGACGTTGGCCACCACGCCGCTCCCGCTCAAGACGGAGACTTCCCACTAGCGGCGCTGCGCGTATTCAGCAATGCACTCGGTGACGTCGCTGCCTCCCGTGATCTCCAACACATGGCTCCGCATCAAGTTGGGACTCTCCTTGGTGATAACGATCAGTGGCTTCTGCTTGTTCTTTGAACCGGGCAGATGCCCCCTTGGCCGCCGTCCCGACGAACGGGATCCCTGTTCACCCTTATCCGGAACTGCCGCATGGTTCTTGGATTCTCCTCTCTACGCGACCTTCATGACTCTAGTTCTGAGACTTTTGTCCGTTTGGGCTACTGTTTATGAGATTTAATAGCCAATTCGTTTCGGCTGTAGCGATCCCGTTTTAGCTACTGTTGCAAACGTGGGTCCCGCAATTTGTCTTCTACCCCTATTACAAATTGTGAATAATTACGCGAATTGCCACAGAGGTAAGCGATTTCCTGTAACTACGCGCGAACACCGTTTTGTCTCGTTTCTTTGACCGAATCACGCAAAAGAAATGCTGAATTATTAATAGAGGCCACCATAAACTGTCAACTTTGCATTTAAGGCTCGTATTTTGCAAGATGAGCATTATTCCCCCCATTACATTCGAAATCATTTTCATATTTTTTTTTCCAAGTTAACCAAAAGTTTTTTCCATTTGTTTTCGACATAGATGTATAGTGCCGGATAATTATTGAGTTCTGTATTATTTTTGTTTCGATTCCAGTGTACTTATGATTGTCTCGTGTATTTGAATCTTAGCGAGTAATAGACCATGGGTTTTTTTTTTTGTGTTGACAGACACATGGTATGATTGGATAATGAACTCCTCTCATAACCAAATTACTACCGAAACATTTAATCACGCAGTTACACACATGTACTCCGTACAAAAAAAGACAAACCTTCCATGCAACAAGCCACGCATATATAGTATACTTTATTCATTCCACTGCTAGTACTTTCAGTGGTAAAAAGGTCTAATTTCCACACTGACGCCTCCAGAAACGTCTGACCCTGTCCGCGATATGATCACGCGTTGCAGCCATTGTTTGTGTCTCTTCCAGTATAGCCTGCTCATCCAACACCTCCGCAAGAGGGTGGTTCTCATTTCTTGTATACGGCCCAAACTGTGCCGCTCTTATCTCAGGGTCATAAACATCATTCACACGTACATAGTTGTATAGTGCACAAGTTGCAATGACTAACCTGCTCTGAATTTCAGGGCTATATCGATTCATTCCACGTAGGATAGCCCATTTCATTTTGACATTTCCAATAATTCGTTCAACAACATTACGCATACTGGCATGTGCAAAATTGAATTGCTCTCTAGCGCCTTCGGGATTTCGGCCCCCAAAATCGTTCTGATGGTAGTTCACACCACGATATGGTGCCAAAAATCCTTCCATGTTTGCATACCCTGAATCAACGAGGTAGAAATACCCTATACAATAGCATTTTAGAAAATGAGAATTGGATATATTAACAACACAAATTTATTACTCATTGATTTGATTGAAATAATCAATATGTTAATCAATTATTTTTATTTACTTTCTACTCTACATGGTTATTCTCCTTTTCTGGTATCTCAGCCATTATAAATATGGTCGCTTTGTGTCATCTGTTTGAGTGAAGGGAACAAATCATGTAGCCATTTGGGCATTGTGTCTGTGGATTGGGGTTGATGTGACTGAACAACATACTGTGTTGTGTCATTCCCTTCTCTTCATCTCCTGGTTTCATGCTATATTATGAAATTTGAGGGAATCTTTGCTCAGGCTCGGCTTGGGCAAATTACGTGTCTAGTGATGTTCCAGTTAGAAAAGGACCAAGACACATGATCTAGGGAAACAAAAGCAGGAAATAAAGAGTTGTGAAAGGGGTGCATTATTGCTGATGCACCAATAATCCGTAATGCATGATGACTAGAGACAACAGCTATGATACGCATGAACAAGATCCATGAGTTACTAACAGCAACACATTTTCACCAAATGGAAACAAGGTATTTAATCTCATCTACAACCATCAATGTATGTAAATTGTTGGTCAGTGGTTTGGCAAGACATTACTTTTAATACGAGTTTCTATCAACACAAGCAAAGGTAAATTTCGGACGATAGCATTCACCTAATCTGACCCAATGTCATTTACGAATGGCATTGCATAACCATTAAATTGGAGGGTGAAGTACTCTTGCTGATGATATAAGGGGGAAAACAAAGCCAGAAATCACAACAACCAAATCCCAGTTAACTCCAGTTATATACAAATCAATCCTCAAACAAAGTCATCTATTTTCACTCCTATAGATTAAACGAAGCACGAAAGGGATAAAAAGAATTACCTTTTGCAAGACGCGTCGCCTGGCTGTGTACCAAAACCAATGCTGCCCGTGGATGACGGGAAACCAGGGGATGGCCGGCCGGAGTTACGAGCGCCGGCCGATGTGCTCGGGATCGGCACCAAGCAAAGCCAGATCGGAATTACAGCTCCTTGTTCTGATGGTTGGCAGGTTAGAATCGTGAGACCGAAACGCCCAAAACCAACAACTGGAGGCGAAGCGAACGAGACGAAAGAGGCTCCATCGCACGCCTGGGAGAGAGAGATGCAGAGAGATAAGCGAAAATGGAAAGTCACGTGAAGGAAGAAGACAAATTTGACTGTCAATGGCAATTTTGTAATAACGATCAAACATAGCAAACCTAATGGGAATTACGCGTCACTAATTCAAACCGTTGGTCCAAAAGACAAGTTACTGCAGCTGCTTTTAGCCGAAACGAATTCGCTGTAAGTTGTTGCTGGATTTTTTCTTGGTCTCTTCTGAGGTTTAAACTGGCCTCTATTTCTTTTCCCATGCTACATTTCTAGCCCACATTTTTGTTCCACACCCACTATTCTTTTGTTGACCCGTGAAAAACTGTTGACCTATTAATGAAAATAATGGGTTCATTAATGGGAACTGAACTCATTTTGTATTTTTATTTTTATTTTATTTTATTTTTGTGAGTTCGGTTAAAATGTTAGCTTAAATTGAACTAGAAAAAGGATCTTGTAATGTTATATGAATGCAATAAAATAACTTAAATTGAACCAATAAAATGATCTATCATCTGAGCACCATGTTAAATAACAGAACAGTAGAAAAATATTCAAGCTTTGAGATGAGAACATCAAATTTAAATTAAACAGCAACGCTACCAATTTCAAGGAGCAGATAAATGCTTACATTTATCTTAACTTATAATGTCATCAACTTCACCAAATAATTTGACTCGTAGTCTCCATTAGGAGTATAATCAACAACGGTGGACATTGATTTTACTCCTCGGATCGGATGGGCATTTATTTTCCATAAAACAATTGACACTCATGAACAAAGACATACATACTGGGAAAAATGATACAAAAAACTACAAACTCATATATCAACAGACCAAACAACAAATTCGGGAGCAAAAATGGGAAGAAACCAGAAAATAACATTGCCAAATTTCAGAACTTGGCATAATAATGCAAGCTACCCATAGAAATGATGGACCGTTTGAATTGTCTGTGAACTATTTGCGGATATATTTATGTACTTTGTACTTGTATGCTTTAGTTTTTTTATATTTGATTATTATGGTTTGTTTGGCTATAAACTTATAAGTTTTTATAACTTTATATATGAATTTCTAAGTATTTAGAATTTAGATATTTTGGTGTGTTGGCAGCAAGAACTTGTTTGGCTAATTCAGCCAACAATTCAATTTTAAGCATGCAACATGCTATTAGAAAATGGAGCTTCAGCTTCCAGCCAAAAGGGACCTGTAAGGCTGTATTTTGTAAATTGAACTATTGGAGATATATTGTTGTTCATGCCATTGTTTGTCGCTAGGGTTCTTCTAATTGTTCATAAGTTATTCACATGTTCTGTATCTTTGGGCAATTATAGTACATTGTCATGGTTGATTCTGGCAGCCCATTCCCCATTGTATAAAGATATTTTGCAAATAATATCTACAGTTGCATGATTCTTCATTGATTAATTTTTTCGGTTAATTTAGTTGAAACTGAACTGAACTGAAATATTTTGATTCGGTTCCTATTTGGTTTCCACCATCAATTCGGTTATTTCAGTTTGTCACCACCCAAAAATTGAAACTGAAAAAACCAACTTATTCGGTTCAGTTTAAACCGAAATAACCAAATGATCACCCCTAACAATTTATACAGAAAATCATGAAAAGTTCTGCTAAATATATTTCCCCCAAATATTGGGTTTGTGTAAGTTACCCAAAATTTTAAAAGTAGAATCAATATTTGGTCCTTAATTATATAACAGTTATCTTAATGTGGTTCATTGCCAAAAGTGATGCAATGTAAAGTCCCATACTCATATATTTTGCCTATCAATGTTCTTTTCATTAGTTTTTTTTAATGAAAATTGGTGATGTGGCAGGTGTCAAAGACTCTAGTGGAACTCATAGTGTCACCTTTTGCTTTTAACAAGAACACTGCCACCACGACTTTCTTGTAGCGGGAATGAATGCTAAGATGGCAGGAAAATTGGGGAGACAGTTTATCAGAGGAAGGGGCGTATTGGTTTACAATATATATTGGCCTGGCAACTGTAATCATAGATGGATCTCTAACTCCCGCTCACTGATGTTGATTCGATCACCTCCTCCCTTACCTAGACTAAGGGATCTCCTCAACTTCATCGGCGATGGTCGATTCCTACTATTATTTGGCATTGATGGCTTTGGTCCTAGACTCCTAGTTTGCCTCTACCTTCCATTGAAGTGATACTCTAAAACTTACAGGAGCTTCCATGGCTCCTTCTCTCTCTATTGTCCTTCATCCTCTCACTCCCTTAACTAAACACCGGCCATCTTGCCGCCTTTTCTCTCATTAGTAGAGCCCGCCACTTGAAGCGCCTGTACCCCGTCCAACACCACCAACATGCCTTTCTCCATTAATAGCTACAGCAGCTGCTCCATGTTCCTAAGTTTCGGGATTCCTCCCCAGACCATCCCCTTTGTTTTCAACATCGCCCGGTAACCCTCATCAAGCACAACAAACACAAAAAAAAAACATGGAGCAATCAATCGAATTTCTGTGTTGCAACCCTCTGTGGCTCATCCCCTTCACTTTGCTGTGAAAGATTGAATTTGTAGCAAGCTGAAAACCATAAACAAAACTACAGCCATGACGGCGTTAGGCTTGAACTTACGTAGAGATAGAAGCAAGGAGATTCCTGGAGGCTAATGTCGATCAATCAATATTCTTGGTTCTTGACTTATTTTGGTTGCTTTGGTCGTTCTCATGGTCTCGAGCTGTCGAGCGACCTTGTTGATGGATGATTTGAGGGATTTGTATGAATTGGTGCAATGGACTAGGAGTCGGGGGATGGCCACGTAGACGACGGGGCATAGGAAGATTCAAACGATTGGTAGGATGCCGTCGTATTTCTCATAGTAGATGAACTGGAGCAATGGTTATTGGTTGGTGCAGTTGTTTGCCTTCAACTAGGTTTGCTTAGATTAGTTGAGTTTATGGGTGGTTGGGCTTTGCTGGTTGCTGATCTTCTACCTTTTGGCCATCCATGCCCCAATCATCTCTCACTACCGTCTTTTATGCTCCAATTATGATACCAAGCACTGGTAGCCTTACAACGCAGTTGTGTAGCTTTCTTTCTCTATTCGTGGTCGTTTCATCACCATTGTGTCTTCTTGGACTCAAAATTTTGACTTATGAGGTTTATGTTACAAATAAGAGGCCAATCTCCTAATTTCTCATGAATTGGATATTCAATTCCTATTTCAATTTAAAAAAAAATCAAAATAGGAGCATTCCTATTAAAATCATGGTACTATGGGTCTCACTAGATGATAGCCAAAGCGCCGATTACCTTCCGAGCCCACTGGCTCGGACAAAGCACCAACCTCGGAAGGGAAACCACCTTCCTCGGCAAGAAGGATGACCGACCTCCTGAAATCCAGTCTCGGCATTTCGCTACTCCTGGAGACAATAGTACCAACCTCGGGAGAGTGAGCAAGCCATCCTCGGAGGTGGGGGTGCCTCTGAGGAGGGTCATCCTTGGGGAATATACTTCTGCGGTACTAAAGCGGCCCCGGGGGACAAGTTCTCCGAAGAGGCCTCCTCTACCAAAAGGGACCTCGAGAGTACGACATAAGCATTCAAAGAACCTCTGACATATCCCCGATAATCCGCCCCGGATATCCTCTGACATATCCCCGATAATCCGCCTCGGCCATGCCTTGACACGCCGTCTGCAGGAGCACTCTAGCACATCACCCTCGGGTTGACTAGACTCCTGGCGACAGAGGTCCATGCCCTGCAGGGGGTCCCCTGTTGACCAAAAGACGTGGAACGCATCCCGCCGAACACGTGTCACGATCTGGGCTGGCCACACGATGAGAGCTATTACTATTCGCCTCTCTATATGTACTCGGTAATTATTCCAGGTAAAAGGGGGGATGACTAAAAATAATACACTCTTTTACTCTTGAAATCATCCGATTACTTCTAAAAAAGTACTGACTTGGGCGTCGAAGGCTCCTCCCCGGAAAAACACTTCGGGGACCTTCTAACCCTTACTTCCTGTGACTTTCAGGTGATCTTCTCAGAGTACGTTCTTCCCGGATCTCCCCCCATCTCCATAAGCCCTCGCCGCCTTCACCATGACACACGAAGGAGATGCCGAAGGACATCACTAGAGCCTTTAACACTGCTGTATTAGCAAGTTCGTTAAGGGTAATAAAAAAATTGATAGAATGGATGCAAATAGGACAGAGTATACAAAGTTAGGCGCCTTTAGGATATATTATATGAGTTAAGAGACTTTATAATAATACCACTTGCGATAAGATACGATAATTGTTATAGTTAGAGGACCATAAACTGATTTTACACCAAATTCTTAACTTTAGCCGGTTCAATTGCCCGGCAGATCGAGTGACCGCCGCGCTGGCGCTCGCTCGCTCGCTCTCTCTCTCTCTCTCTCTCTCTGCAATACAAAAAGCCAGTTTCTTTCCCTGTACATTTTTCCGAGTAAATAAAAAGGTGGAGACTTGTTGATCGGAGCATCTCATCACTTTTTTCAGAATATTTTCTGCTTCTCTTGACCCAAGTTCAGATCTTCGTTGTTCTCTTTTCTCTCCGTTACCTTTTTTATTAGAACTCGTACTACTTTTTCGGGTTTCGATTCTGTGTCGACTTCGAGTATCAACAGATAAACCCTACCCATGGCTCGTCACTACGACAAGAACCCTTTCGACGAAGAGGAAGAAGTTAATCCGTTTGCTGTGAGTTCCCTTCTTTAGTTCTTAATGATGGATATGGATTTGACTTGGGCTTGAATTAGGTCTTTTTGATGTTGACTATTTTCATTTCTAGGAATCCTAGATGTGGCTCTGTTAATTGATAGTTTGTTTTCTTTGACTATGAATCACAATTGAGTTGAGCTTATCAATTTTCTGGGAGTAGTTATTTTTCTGGGAATTTCATGCTCTTCTGGTCCTCCTGGACCAGAGCTAAAGTTTGCCCTTTTAAGTTCTTATCAAACCTTGTTGATTTCTTTGGCCTGTGCTTGTGGTGCTCATTTGTTCTCTGTCAATGATTGACACTTTCTACGCTGATAAATTTGTAGAACGCAGCTGCTCCAAAAGGACCAAACTCGAGGCTTTCACCTCTTCCTCCTGAACCTGCTGGTTTCGGTTTTGGTCGTGATGCGACAGTTGACATTCCTCTTGATAATGGTTCATCGGGATCCAATTATCAGGTTGGTGACACCGCAAAGTTTACACGGCAGTGGCAGTATGTTTAATTTTGTTTGGCATTGCTTGTTTCATTCTCTGAATTCTGGTCTGGGTCACAAAATGTAGGACACAAAGAAGAAGGAAAGAGAATTACAGGCCAAGGAGGCTGAACTTAGAAGGCGGGAGCAGGTATATCTTTTTTTAGCCCTTAAATTCCTGGGAATCACGTAGACCAAAAATTTCTCCTTGTTTTTCCAGATTTAGTGTTTCATACACATGTCAGGAATTTGATGCTACCACTCTGGTGGTCTTTTAATGTTGGCAAAATGGATATTGCTTTCCTGAATCTTATGATTGCAATCTGTTCACATTTTCCTTATGGGATTGTTACTTAGTTTGAGGCTTTATGATTTAGTATGCCCTATTCAAGTAGTTTGCTAGATTGTACGATCAGCTGAACCCTGGCAGACCCTCAATTTGAACTGATTCATATTTTCTTATACATATATATAGGACTTGAAAAGGAGGGAAGACGCTGTGGCACGAGGTTTGTTTATTCTGCTCTACTGGTCTCTCTGGCATTTTGATGAATTAAGAATAAGTTTCTGAATTTTCTAAGCTTTACAGCTGGAGTTGTTATAGAGGAGAAAAATTGGCCGCCATTTTTCCCTATCATTCATCATGATATTGCAAATGAAATACCTGTCCATCTACAAAGATTGCAATACGTGGCATTCTCAACTTTTTTAGGTATGTGTGTTTGTTCTGAAATGATTACTGCTATATTTTATTTTCCATTTTCCGTAATACATACAGAGTCCTATAGTCCTATTAGTAAATTTCTGCAGAAGTCAGAAGCAGTTAAAGTTGTCACATATTTTGATTTGAACAATGTGATAGCCAAGTAGCACTGACTGACAATTTTATGCAGGATTGGTTTTGTGCCTTCTCTGGAATATAATTGCTGTTACCACTGCATGGATCAAGACAGGAAGTTGGTTACACTTATCAGCTTGTCTGGTTTTGGTTTCTTCCATTGCTCTACTGGTTTGATTTATACTTTTTCCATATTCATTTTTTCTTAGATGTGAAGATTTGGTTTCTTTCCATCATCTACTTCATAGCTGGCGTGCCTGGAGCCTATGTATTGTGGTATCGTCCTCTGTATCGAGCATCTAGGTAGTTCATTTACCCATGTCTTTTGGTTCATGCCGTTTTGACTAGCTGCTGTACCTCCCATCTTCTGTGATTCTGATTTTTAGTGTTTCCTTGGTTGCCCATTGTGCAGGACTGAAAGTGCTTTGAAATTTGGGTGGTTTTTTCTTTTCTATTTGGTAACAATCATTTTCCTTCCTCTTTTTTGGCTACAGTTTCAATGCTTAAATGATGATAACATGGAGGCCTGAATCTTTTATGTGTATTTGCTTATGCTTGCAGCTGCATATTGGTTTCTGCATATTTGCAGCTGTCGCTCCTCCAATAGTCTTCAAAGGGAAATCACTTGCGTAAGTTCCATCAACATGTGTGATCTTCCCTCTGGCTAGCTGTATATAGATGATAAGGATGAAGTGAATTGCATGTTCAGCAATAGTTTAATTTAGTAGCAAGTAATAACAACAACCATGATGATAGATGCAAAAGAGAAATTGTGCCTCTTTCATTCTGGACTATGCTGTCAACATTTATTTTATGTGGTTAAATTGAGATCTCAACTGAACTGAATTGGGCGAATCTTTAGGAATAAAATTGCATTAACTTGCTTTTTTTTTTTTTTTCCCTTGTCTATATTTTGCTAATGTCTCTCTGCCATGGGTTGCTGGTGCAGGGGGATCTTGCCGGCCGTGGATCTTATTGGGGGAAATGCTCTGGTTGGGGTAAGAATGCCTGTGCTCATGAATAAAATGTCTGGGTGACATTTTCTTCATATCAAAAAATGAAACAAATGTATATTACTAACGACTGTTCAACGCATTTTGCTATGAGAATGAACTTCTTGTCTTGCTTCTCAACTTTCATTTGTATTCTGTATGTCATGGTCTATGCCAAGATACATGGGAAAGACGTTCGCTTATATTGCTAACTTTATATGCGCAGATCTTTTACTTTGTTGGTTTTGGATTATTCTGTTTCGAATCAGTCGTAAGCATCTGGGTTCTTCAGGTTTGCTCTTCTATTCCCTTTGCAGAAAACTTTCATAGTAGCTGCTTATCAGTAATCTTCTGACATAAAATTTACCGTCGTTGCAGCAAGTATACATGTATTTCCGTGGCAGTGGAAAGGCTGCTGAGATGAGGCGTCAGGCTGCGAGAGGAGCTTTGAATAATGCCCTATGAGATCACAAATCCGATAGATGAACTGTGTGCAGTTTGATTCAGGCTGTGTTCACTTGGATGCTTGATGAGCGGTTAGTGATTTACGGTTTGAGGCCGACAGGTCTTATGATCATTGTGTATTTTGTTTGGTTGATACTTCATGTAAATTCTGTTTCCGGTGTTAATCGAGGATATGAGTGTCATTGGATTCTGTACCAGTTGTTTTTCATGTTCAGGCCAGATACATAGAGACAGAAGACCACCTGCTCCACTTATTTTACAGGCTTAAATTCGATTCATTTGGATGTGTTGGAACATGGAAGAGTTGGAGAAACACATAGTAGTTGACCAAAACAATTCTTTCTTTTGTCTAGTAGATTAACAAGGCTCTTGTTATCTTGCTCCCCTTATTTTGGTTTTTTTTTTTTTGGGAAAAGATTAATTACGTCCAAATGGAGCTTTAAGGATTTGAGCGTAAGTCCATCTCCAAGGCCTTATGGCACAAGGGCCAAGGCCTTAGACAATTAACAATCGTGGCGACCAGGGTAATTTCGTTTCAATTTAATTCCAAATAATTTATTTTTATTTTTATATATTTTTCACTGAAAATTAATTTTATTTAAATGTCAATATTATGTATGTGTAATAACCTATTAAAGATATAGTTTTTATAATTTTATTAAATTTTATTAAAATCTAAAATTCTTATGAATTTTTCTAGTCTTAAGCATTAAAAAAGAAAAATTTATAAAAAACTAATAACATCATAAAAACTTGGTTCCAAATGGATTATTATATTTATATACTATTAGATTTCAAATGAAATTGATTCGAGACAACAAAAATAAAAAATAAAATAAGTTATTTTGAATTAAGTTGATTTAAGTTAAAATGAATTAACTCTTGAGTTTCAGTTGACACATATATCCAAAAAGTTAATTTATATTGGTGATCATTCAATTGTATCAGTGTAGAACCGATTAAAAGAAGACAACCTAATTTATTTTCAATTTCCAAAAAATAGGTCAGAATCATCTAAATTAAATGTTAGAATTGAACTAAACCATTTGAATTACAATCTGGTTTAGTCCGTCTCTTATTTGGATAAGTACGTAGTAAAAGCAACCATAAGATAAATATTTATAATTTCATATTTAATATTAAAAATAAAAAAAATAACCAACATTATGTAGTCCAAAATAAGAGAGAAAGAGCTATAAGGTTAATAGGGATAACTGTGAAATATTTGTCAGTGTTCAATATTTAGTTTAAGTTTAGGAACCAACAGTTGATCCAATAATGGTCAAATCAAACCATCTTATGAAATCTAATTTGTTTGTTTGGATTTTTTTTTAATTTGTCCAAATAATGTTCATCTCGGCCGATGTACTTCGTGAGCTGAACAAATATGGCTATGCAAACTACAAACTTTGGATTTTAGATCACGTGGTATTTGCGAAACCGATATACACAAAGCTGCAGCTCTCCTTACAGCTTGTGAGGTCACTTTTCAGTGACCCGTAGCGCTGCAGATCAAATAAATCATAAATGTGACTACTTGCCAGTTTATTTACATAAGAAGCTCAGAACCGTTTTATTTGGAGCCCCAGAACTGAACTGCGGGCATATTTGATCAACAACATTACTTTGCAGAAGCACTATAAGCTAGATGAATTCCAGCTAGCATCAACAGCCTTAACGATTGTTTCATGTAGTTTAGCTCCAGAACAAGCAATTATACCTCGATCAAGACCTTCTAAATATATACCCTTTGAGAAGTCCAACGGACTCCCTCCTGCATCTGTTACCACACCACCAGCTTCCTGTATGATGATAACTCCAGCTGCATGATCCCATATCTTCTCCTTGTATCCAGTCCTTGCGAACTTCATAAAGATTTCTGCATCACCACGAGCAATGGCCGCATATTTTACCATGCTGTATACACGCAACGGTTGTTTCCTGCATCCGAGATGGTAATATGGACCTGTCATAGGAAAGAAACACCGGACTCCTATGCACAAGTTCAAAAGGTAGTATAATGCTTTCATATTTCTATGGTTCCATCAACTCTAATTTTGCCTTACATATTCCGTGTTTATGCAACTCTGATTGAAATGCAACTGTTCATCAGTTCATTCCAGGGGAAAAATAAGAATCAAGTTATATACGCACCTAAGTCCCATACTGTGAGCTAGTCCAGCTGTGAACGAGTGGCTTGAATTTGACTTCTCGACTGGTTCACAAAAAGTAGCCACTTCTGGGTTCTCGATGACAGATACTTGAACTGGTATGGCTGAATTTGGCCTAACCAGCTTCCAATTTTTGTTGTACAGAGGTTGCATCCAAGCCTTGCCACTACCTCTCCTTGCATAGATAACACATCCTTTGTCCCAAGATGAAGATGTAGGTGGCACCAATTTTGATACAATTCTGTGGTAGCGATGATGGTAACTTAGCCATTCCTTCTTCATTGGATAATTCGGGCAGCCAAGAACTCCAAGCACAACTTCTCCATCTTCTATCAATGCCAGAGCAACAGCATATTGATCTCCACGGACAAAGCCTAAGGTTCCATCAACGGGATCAAGGGTCCAGAATCTTCCTCCAGGACCACCATTTGAGTTACATCGACTAATGGCTTCAATAACATCAGATCTTCCAAGGGGCACTTCTGGAACTTTAAGCCCAAAACAGGGTGCCTCAGCAAGACAATCATTCACTGTTCTCACCACAGCTTCTAAGAGGCTGGCTGACTCAACCTTCGAGAGAGTCTGAACATCTTCTTCAGCAACAATAGACACATTCCTGCTCCCAAAAGAGCCTGAAAGTACCCAGCTTACTGTTGCTTGAACGCTCCAATCTGTTAATATGAACATAAGCATCAGCCAATCTTGGATTGCATGAATATATCCTTTCTTAAGCATTAATTTAAGATCCAAGATCTCAGAATACTAAATAAAAAAACATAAGACAAAATTAATCAATCAAATAGTTTAACATGAGATCTGTCACAGGTTTTAACATACTTCCCTGAATGTATAATATCTATGCTGCTTCTCTATGTGAGCTAGGGACCTCGGGTTACTGCAGAGTTGAACGTTACAACAACAATCAAGCAAATCCATGATGCTGATTTATGAGGAAACCAGACAAAACAAAAGAAGGTACTGCACTTTGGGCTAATGCACTACTTCATTCACGAAGTTATGAACAACTCAACCAACAATGTTTATAATGTGAATACAAGTATGCCTACTACTGCTGATCACATTCAGAAAAGAGAACTCCACCCACCAGAGTGTCAAACAGATTCAAGAAGTAAAGGGTATGGCGTTCATAATGAGAAACCCCAGACTTTTGAGCATTTCATAGAAAAAGTAAGACGTGTAATCTCATCTTTTACCTGAGCTAGCTCAGATCAATAGCATACTTCTCTGTCCTAAAAGGAATGCCAATATTCCTTTTCTTCATTATTATCGGTCACTTGCGTATCAGTTGGAAAAACATGATAAAAACATGTCTGTCTCTTGGTTCGGGACAACAAATCCTTCAAAAAGCATCATTCATTTTGGAAGTGAAAAGGTACATCATGCTCAATCTTTATCTTAGCAGTTGTTAGTACTTCCTGCTGGGACATGATTAGTTCAGTTAGCTGCCAGGTCCCAATAAGCCAAATCATCAAATGACTTACTTTATCTAAAGTACCATAATAACATAAGCTGCAGCTGGGTGGAGATGTTTAACTACCACCAAAAAGTGGGAAATTTTCACGCTCAAGTTCTCACGAAAAAGGTAATCATTTCCTAGAATTCAAAACTACCCACAAACCCTGACATCAAAACCAACAAATGTCCATTACAAAATCATTCAAGACAACCCAATTATGATTACTAACCAGAAAAAGAAAAGGATTTCCATTACCAGCTATCGTGATCGGAGAGTTGTCATCCTTGGACTGAACCTGCCCGTAGGCCTTAGAAATCAAACTCTCCTGCACCTTCTGGCAAAGCGAGCACGCCATCTGCACGGCCCGCACGGCAACATCCAATTCTTTGGAATAAGCATCAGTCACAGGAGATGAGCAAACCCCTGAAGTTTCCTGCTCCGCCATTACTGAAGCACAGTAGGTCCGGCTGGGATTAGATTTAGGCGGAGTAGAAAGGAAATTGCGTTTGTGGGTTTTAGAGGGGTTTTGAGCAGAATGGAAGAGATTCGCTGGGTGGGTAAGGGCCGAATTCTTGGTGCTCGTGATCGAGCTCTGCGGAAAGATATGTGGGAATTTGGCGGAAAAGCTACAGCAATTTAAAGGCATCGCTGATTGTTCCGAAAATGATTAGTGATCTCTCTTCGTGCCGATTTTGGATTTGGTCCAACTTTTGCCGTCTCTTATAAGTAGGAGCCGGCAACGGCAACAAGTGATCAAATCAACGGTCTATTCTAGTGTGAATGGCTAGCTTTGTACTTCTTTCATCCAATTAAGTAAAATATTGAAGAAGCAAGCTTATCAAAATCTTGATTTGAAAATTATAATCTTACTATAATTTTATAATTTTACAATCATAAATAGAGAAAAATAATTTAATTAGATTCTATAATTTTGATTACTTACTACTATGATTCTAGTTCAATTCTATGATTATGATTCCTAAAAAATAAAAAACAATTTCATTTGAAATTCTGATTTTGACAACCTTTCAAGAAATTGTAATTTTACTGAAATTAAATGGCTTTGAATAATCTTGCCAACCCTTTGGTCTGGTGGCTAAAAGCTCTCAAAGATATAAGAGAGACCCATGATTTAAATCTTAGCCTATTCATTTCTTGCAACATGACATATAACAGCTAGTTAATTACACATTAGCTAACTCAATTTTCTTAGAATGTTACCATTCATGAGCTACTTTAAAGGCAATTATACTTTTAACTAATATTTGGCCCATTTATTATTAGCATTAGTGATGAATGCTAAAATTTTGAAAAAGATATCTAAAGGTAGTTTTTGACTTTTAGTTTTTAGTTTCAATAATTTGATCTCCATTATTAACAAATTATTTAAAACTCTAACATCGATCATAAAAATTATTTCCAAACAAGACCTTTGTAATGGAAGGCAATATCTTGGTGACCTTCTACCTTATGCTGAAGTGACTAGGTCCATGTGATTCCATGGAGACCACCATTGTACATGAACTATTTCTGATGATGAAACACATGAACTATTTTACTAATAAAACACTTCTCTAAGGAAATGTTAAATGTAGATAAAACTTATATGATGTGATTTATATTATAAGCCATCAGATTTTGAGTTCTTCTTAAATATCGAAATATAGTCATGCATAAACCTTTTCATTTTTTCCCCTTAACTCATTGAGATCACACTTTGAATTGGATTTAATAGACCATCAATAATAAAATTCTAGGCTTTTGCTGACTTTGGGCATGATTAAAAATTCTTGTGTTTTAGTTATGAGCACCCTATGAATCACATTAAGATATGCAGTGAAATCAATAACATCATAGTCCTAACCACTCTTGCAAAGTGGTAAAGGGACACCTTGGAAAGTGGGAGGTCGGTAGTTTGAATCATGTCTCCATTACTTTCTCATATAATGTTATTTAAAGCTGGTTGGGGTGCCTTCTGAGTCCCAAAAAAGTAGGCATTTCCCTATTTACATATATTATAACTATCCCTTACCCTGATTAGACTTGTAAAGATGTTTCTGTGTAAAAAAAAAAAACCATCCTTAAAATCCAAAATAGTAATTAATAGTCTCGATTCAGATTTTGTGATCTAGTACATATTTCAATTATTTCGTTTAGAATTACACACACTTTATGAAATTGGGTTCGCCAACAAGTGCAAGAGTATTTGAAATCAAGACTTCTTAGAAACTCAATCACAGATAGATGACTGAGTTTACGTGATTTCTTTAAGTTTATTTTTATTATCTTATCTCTATTTTTAGGCAATTAGCTATAACCTTTTTTTTTTTTTTGGGTCATGAGTAATAAGCTATACCACTACTTTTGATTAGTGGTAGTATTATTATTTATTCCTACATTATGCCTATGTTGTTTTTTAATTTTGGTCTTTTTGAACTAGAAACAATATCTTCCAGTTCATTTTTCTTAGTCCAAGGTTTATAATAATCCACAACTATTTCAATGAATACAGAAGTCTTACTAAGTAATTATAATGATGATCAAATCCATGGAATGCGATGTGAGAGAAGGATATCTCCTATACAGGGTTGAGCAAAATTTCGGTTATATTTGAAATAATTGAATAACTAAGAAAATTTTTGATTTTCAGCTATCACTTTTAAGTGTAATTTCAATTTTTGGTTATAATAAAAAACTAATAAATAAGTAAGGTTTGGTTTTTAGTTTGCTTTAATTAAAATTTTATTAACCAAACTAACTGAATTTTTATTTTACTAATATTTATGTTTGAGATTTGGAAAAGATTATGTATGTAATGGATGCTTGCTATGTAAATGTATGTGATGTTTGGATTTGGAAAAATTATAGATGTTTGCTATGTGATTGAAATGTGTGTTTAGATTAGAATATGTGATGAATATTTGAGGTTTGGAATGTGCATGCGTACAATTCAATTATCTTAGTTGAAAACCGAATAACCTATATTTTTTTTTCAATTAATTTGGTTTTCTCCTATAATTTAGTCTATTTGGTTATTAATACATAAGATTGAAAACAGAATAAATTCAGTTATTCTTTTTTGGTTAAAATTGAAAAAATTGATTGAGCATACCTTGTGGCGGAACGGGACCCCAGTGCTCTAAATTGCTAACACTGGTAGGCTCTTTGGGAACTATGATTCCATTTAGGTTACAATTGCCTAGTTATTACTCGTGAAGTATCTTAAATCTTTACGTGCAACTAGTTACTTAACCAACCTTACAAAGGAAATATGCATGCATTATCCTGGCTATGCGATAACAATTAAATTAAAATATCATTGAAAATGGTGCCGTGGCAATTAAAAAAACATAATTCAAAACAATCTAAGACATAAAAATTTAGTTGTTTTAACTTCAAGTAACAACTATATGCGTACATCTCAAACTTATATGCACCCAAATGTAACTCTAGTGTTATACACACCAATGAATACTAGTAGAGGCAATATCTTGTATGAAAATACCATACATTTAAATAAGCAACTTATATTTACTAAGATCCATCCATAGCCCTTCACCCAAGTAAGTTAGCTTCAAGTGATGAACCATACTTTCCTTGTACTCACTTAGCCTCAAACTGTAAGGCAAACACTTTGGTTAGTACAGGCTTATGCTATAAGTAATTTAGAAACGCAAAATTTCCTACTTGGAGAATACCTTTAGACTAATAAAACTTAAGCTTTAACAGCTGCCCTTTACCAACTGTTAAGCCCGACTAGCTTGCTTAAACCTGCATAACGCTTAAAGGGTGAGTACTCAAAAGTACTCAGTAAGAGATTTGGTACTTATAGGGGGAAACAAATGCAAGCATGCAAGGTACAACAAACATACAAATATATATATATATATATATATATATATATATATATATATATATATATATATATATATATAATATACAAAGCAAAGTAAGCAATCAACAACGCAACCAGAAACAAGGATAAGAACAACAACAACTAATGCAAATAATGGATGGATGAATAAAATGTGCACATGCAAATACACTTAGGACTTCCTTACACCCATAGGTGCTAGACTTGCCATGACTTTATACAATTGGGGTACTTGGATACTGGCACTCGTAGCCTATACTAGCACTTAACTAACCCAATGAAGTCCTCTTACGGGCACCTTAAAGTAAGTCATTGCTCACTCAACCCTTGCCCTCCTTGACAGGCTACTTAGAGTAAGTCCCTACTTACTCATTCCTCACTTACCTCTTCCCTTTATTTATTGTACAGGGTAGCTGCCTTATGTGGTTCAACTTACCAAGCTCGAGGGCTTCTTAATGGTTCACTTACTAAACCTTAAGGTTTGTTTGGGATCCTCTTTGGTTTCCTTTGATTTGCCCAAGGTCTAAGACCTCCCACTTAGGCCAATAAGGAGTCTAAAACTCTCCTTAATTCCCTTAGTGCTCCCTTAGTAACTTAAGTACTTTAACTTCCTTAACCACCATTCCTTACCCTACCTTAACCATACCACTTAGCTACCATCTAAATAGTGCATAATTCCCAACTTATGAATAAATTCTTGACCTAATTGAGGCTACGGAACATCTTAAATTAGCCTAGAGATGATAACCAAGAGTTTGAGACATTCCTAGGATGTCTCAAGCTTGAGGGACTAATGCCATCAACGCTTTGGAATCCTAACGTTTAACGATGATGCGTCTCCAATGCACCACAGCATTGCATGACAATGTGTGAACTTGCACGAAGCTTGCTCAAACTTTTCCATCCTAAGGCCAATTCACATGGGTCTTGTTTTTACTTCATTCCCACTCATAATACTACATTTCTATGCATTATTTGAGCTGAATTAACTTAAATCCCTTACCTCAAATCATCTTGAAAGCAAGAAACAAGCAATGAATATGTTTGAGCTCCAACGAGTTCCTTTGAGTTCTAAGCTTGAAATCAATCAAATTGGACACCAAGAGCACGATGTTAAAACCATTTCTAACCATTTAAAAAGCTTAGAACTAATCCATAAGGATCAAAGTTGCTTGCCTTTGGATTTGAACAAAAAACTTGCTTGAACAACTTCAAATGCACCAAATATACAAAAAAATGAGCTAAGGGCTTGTTGTGATAGCTTTGGGACCTTCAAATTTCATGGAATTTTGGCTAGAAATGAAAGCTTTGAAGGTGGAGAGCTATGGAGGAGAGAAAGCTGCGAAAATAACAAACGGGGGAGATGATGAATAGTGTCATCTCTTCTACTTATATAGCCAACCTCTTTTCCATTTGATACTTTGACCCTCAAACTTAACTTTGCATCACTTAGGCCACTTAAAATCTTCCCACACCATCACTCTTTGGTCCCAAAGAAAGGTTTTTCTTACCCAAACACTTTGCCCTTGAGTCACTTAAGCCATTGTAAGACATAATAATTCAATTTCTTACTTAGTGCATTTTTATCCCTTAACTTTCATTTTTTGTTCAAATGGCTATAAACACTTATGGTCTTAAATCAATAAGCTCAAAACACTTACATGAACCTAATTTTACCAAAATTACGGTCATGCCACTGACTTAGGGTCAATTTACCATTTTTCCCTTCTTGCTCTTTAGGTGCCAATTACACTTTAGAACTCAAATTATCCTTACTTAGCTTGCTTTTGCTTGCTTAATAAAACTTATCTGAGGGAAATAACTTGGGATTCACTTACTTCAACATTTAAAGTAGAGGAAATACTAGGAGAGCCTTTACACCCCTACTCCTATATATCATATCTTCAAAAAGATCTTGGAATGGGTTTTCTTTAGGAGAAAATGAAAAACAAAAACAAATGTTCCTCTTGGCTCTTGAATCAAATTTACTCCATGAGTTGCAGGAGTCAAGCGAGGTACATCACATGTTAGACGAGTTAGTGGTAGTGCCAGGCCCTCTCATATTATAGAGGATCTTGGTTTGGTCTAATATGCTCTTAGTTATTTATGGTTCCCAGCTTATCTACTTCAAACCCTTTAATTTTCATTTTGAGTACCAAAAAAAAAAATTACTCCATTTGTCCCAGCCACTGAGCTATAGATGGAGGTTTAAAATTTGACCCCTACCTATACTATTTTCACATAAAAATACGATTAAATGTTGGTTTGGATATTTTTTAGATATAAAAAAAGTAAGCATATTATCATTTTCCTTAAATGCATAGTATTTACTAACTTTGTACTTTATAAAGATGTTTATGATTTAAAAAAAAAAAAGAAAAAAAATTTACTCCATTTATTTTTGCTTTTACTCTCCTCCTCTCCTAAATGTGCTTCTTTTGAATCTTTTCTGCAACATTTATTTCAACAAATTCCCTAGCTTTTTTTTTCCCTTAAAAAATATTATTACTAGCATCCTATATTTGCTACAGTGACAAAGCCATTTAGCTTATGTGGTTACCCAAAAAATAAGGCAACATTCATCATTGTTAGTCTCATTTGCACCCTACCATACATACATCATACGGGGTAAAAAGTCTAGTATGCCCCCATTAAAAGTAACAAATTGCCATCATGTCTTCTTCCATCTTGGCTGCCTTATGCCTGTCCCCCTCTATCAACGTCTGTTTTCCTAACCGTGCCTCTTTCTCTTCTACTGTTTAAGTCACACTGCTGTCAAAAGGCCTCACCATTTGATGTCATAAGTTCCTTCACCCTTTTCATCAACCTTTGAATTGTCAAAAGGTGTGACAGTAAGGGAGCAATGATTTTCTCATCTTAGGACTAAGATGGAGCAACGGAGCTAACAGGGATGACAATGACAAGGATGCAAGTGGTGGATTCGTGGTTGGCGATGTTGGGCAGTTGCAGCTGTAGCAGGTTCATGGTTAATGGTGATGGGCAGGTCGTGTTAGGGTTTTACCTAGAAAAAGAGAAAGCAAATAGATGAGCACGACAGCGGGAACAAATCAGCCCAAACATGTCTTCAGAATTTGTTGTCTTATTTTGGTTTTTAGCCCTCAATGTTTCTTCTTTTACCTAATTTTACCCAATTTTTTAAGCTAAAATTTGTATTTATAAGTATAAATGTAAAAAATAATATGCAAGAAGCAGTAAAATTATTTACAAACAAAAAAATATATATAAGTAAGAGTTTTGAGATTTAATTTGCATATATGTTTTACATGTTTTGTACATATCTGTTACTTGCCTGATACATCGAGTTTCTAACATATTAATTACAATTTTCATAATTTTGTTTGTATACATGACTCATGTAATTTGTACAAATCTCTCATAATAAATATATATATCAATTGTTTGATTTGTATATATCACTAACCTTATTTGTATATCAAATTCATAATATCTAACATTTGCTTTGTGAATATCATTATTATATTACTACTAATTGAATTTTTATCATAATTTTTATTTAATTTACAAAAATATATATCTCATACATGCAATTAAATATATCTGTAATATATCTTTAATCTCATTTGTACATATGTGGCACATATTTTGTCCATATCCATCACTAGCTTTATATATTAATTTTTATACATATTTGTTATCCGATTTATACATGTCTCAAATTTTAGTAAAAATAGGGATTTGACGTGTCCATACTTTGTATTTTAGGTTGAACTTGTATATACTTTTGAATATAACAATAATATATATGTGATTGCATTTGCACATATGTTACACATTATTTGTGCAGATCTTCACTTTCTTTGTACATCAAGTTTATACATATTCAGTATTTAATTTGTACATATATCCATTATTTTTGCAGAAAATGTGATTTGACACGTTCACATCTTTTTTTTTTATGGGAGGTTGAACCCGTAACATATTTGTAATCTCATTTATGCACATGTTATACATTATTTATGCAAGTCTCTCACTTTCTTTGTATATTAAGTTTGTACATATCCGGTATTTAAATTATACATACCTTCGGTTTTGGAGAGACATAGAATTGAATGTGTTTATACTTATTCTATATTATGAAATGTAATCTTGTAATGTAAATATATGTAAACATAGGTAGGAAACATATTTGACTCCAATTTAATGGCAAATGGGGCAATTTCACTAAAAAAATATGGGGCAAAAAGTAGTCTTGCCACTAAATTTCTATTTTAGAGAAATTTGTTACTAACATTTTTTAAATGAGCATATTTGCCATCAATGTTTTGGAATAGGGGGATATTTACTACTATGACATTTAGCGGTGAGAATGTTCCACTATCACAAAGAATATTCCATCAAAATAGGGGTCAGTTGGATAATCCGACACCACATTAGCCAATAAGTGACATATTTGCCATCAACATTTTTTAAATGGGCAGTTTTGCCATCAGTGTCTTTAAAAACTAACATATTTGCCATCAAGTCTTGATACTAGTGACAGTGACAACATCTAGGAGGGGTGAACGAAGTGGGGGGTTATCCAATGATGGCAGATTGCGCACGAGACATGACAAGCAATAATTGGCCGACAATCATGGCAAACAAGCTACAATTGCCTGGTAATTAATGCTGCTGGAGTTGAGCAAATTCATGAGTTTGGGTTATTACGGTTAGGGTTGAGGTTGGGGTTAAGAGAGCAGTGGTTGTGTAAGCAAGTTCAAGGGAAATCATGGTAGAAGAATACGTCAATGCACTTCCCTGGCCTTCCATTTTCAACAAGTTGAGGAAGATAAGTTGGAGATGAGTGAGTTTGGTGTTAGAGATAAAAGATTAAGGTAAAAAATAGGACAGAAATATAATTTAAGTGACTATATAATAAATTTTCCTTTTTACCATTTTTATTTGGGCCTCAAATGTGTGCTCCACGTCTATGGGATACTGCCACATGATTGCTCTATTAACATGTCTTGACATGTTACTAATAGCAATGACAAATATGCTAATTTAAAAAATGTTAGTTGTAAATTTCTCCAAAATAGAACTTTAATGGTAAAACTAATATGGTCTCTATACTTTAATGATAAAGTTGACCCTTTTACCCCAATTCAATATAAGTCAAATTAGGCAACCGTATAACCCGAGCAAGAGTGGACGAAGAGGAAGTGAGATTGGGAGAAGCCTCCAACATATTTGGTTACCAGAGTTATTGGATTCTCTTAAGAAAATAGATTTAGCTAAATCTTCAAAAAAAAAAAAAAAAGGTTTTTAATTTTCCGGTAAATTATTCAATTCAAACTTTCAAGTTCGTGCCCGATTGGCCCATAAGTGGTCATCCATCTTTCAACCCGAAGCGCTTGTTGATCCTAAGCCTCTCATTCATATATATCCATTCCCAATTTGTATTCAATCACCTTAATTGGGTTAATTCCATCCATCTCAGGCACCTCAAGTGGAGGGGCAATTTAATTATGAAAAAGTAAATAGATTTTGGAACACCAAGGCTTCTATTACATGCGCCAAACTGCACAAGACCTGCTCTTTGCCGACAATAACAATGCCACGTGTAGACACTTGAAAACTAGCTACTTTAGCGTTAAACTAAAAAATTGAGCAACATGTGAGAACCAATTATAGTTTAAAAGTCACATCGGGCCTTTAGCCATATAATGAATTTTTTAAATTTTTATAAGTACAAGAGTTATAAATATTAGAAGGACCTATAGAAAAGTTAGAGAGTGAATTATTTGTCACATAAAATGAAATCTCAAAAGATTTCAACAACAATTTAACATATTCTAAATGCCTAATATTTTAAAATGCTACACCACTCAAATTTAGATTTACTAACTGGGATGGCTACTTACATTACCAAACGAGCTGGAAAAGTGGGACACCATATAATGATTAAATCATATGAAAGATGGGGTGTAAAGTAATTATTATCACTTGGTTATGGCCATTATTGGAGTACGAAAATCTTCGCATTCATATTGACAAGCCCGTGACTCACTTTTGTTCGAGTAATTAAGAAAATTCCGACGGATGATTGTTCTAGTCATTGACTAGGATTATTACTCTTAATTACATCACGCTTTGTCTACCGATACGTGGAGTTTTGGCGTGATGTTCCCCTCCACTGGAAGCAATCCGGATAAACTTTCTTGAAATTAGGATATAGATTTAGATGAAGGTATGAGGCAATCTGATCCAAGTTCCAATTACCTCACCAACCACGGACGAGCGGCTAATCAATCTACATGCTATAAAAAGCAACTTCAATTCGTTTCCCTCCCATGAAAGAAAAAGGGAACATAAAATAAAGCAACGCCATTGCACTTGCCTTCCCTCTAACAACAATGTCAGTAATAAAAGTCTTATATTGCTTGAGAGGAAAACAAGGAACTTAATAACATATTAATCCCATCATGTGACAAGTACAGTTAGGGTAAGAGTAGTAGGAGCATCTTGAAATTTGGGTGAATTGTTTGTCACATAAAACCTAAAGAATACGAAGTTGTATTAACAAATTGTTGAATTTGTATAGTTGTTGGCAGCGGAAGTTGAATCTTGTTAGACTGATGGGGCAGATGTCCCCTTGAATATGGTTGGACTGTTGGGCAGGTGTCCCTTCACCCCATTTCACCTAGATCGCAGGGACATTTTTTTTTTGTATCCAAAATATCTTTCATTTGACACACACGTACACACATACAATACTTAAAATCAGTTATACATGATTGTAGAGTAAAGAGGGTATCTATATTATAAAGAAAGAGTATCTGTCAAATATTTAGAATCTTAAAACATATCTAAAGAAATACCAAATACATTTGTGAGATTGTAGAAGGAGGGAGAGAACTAAAACTCGGAACCCCGGGTCTGGTGTCCCTAATATTTTACTGTTTTATTGGCTGTGTGGGGGATAAAATTATAACTTATTATAAGGTACCGAATCAAGCGTCTCTCATACGTGGACCGATTGGCAATTCACAGATGAGATACTTTTCTAGTTGCTTTAACATGGGAAAACTATTCGCAAATAAATTACTAGTAAAAGACGTTTACATGTAACAGGAAGCTATTAGCTATGTGACTGGGAAGCCGTGTCAGTCCATTAGCGTCTCAGCTTCCTTATAACTTGCTTTTCGGTTTAAGTCCCTAGTTGGCCCTTAACTTTTTTTGCCCATAAACTAAAATTGGTCCCGAATTGGTCCTCAAACTTCTGATTCATGTCCACCTAGCCGTTGGCTGCCCACACATACTGGCAAGCAACACCAGCTTATCAGCGAGTCAGGTAAAGCTTACCCCTTAATTGCAAGAAGCATATTGATTGAATTAATATAATTGAAGTCATTGAACACAAATTTGAGTCATATTTGATGAGGCTAGTGTTGAGCAGCCAAGCTTCCGGTTAGAAGCACCTTTAAGATTCCGCCATTATTAGATATCAAAGGCCAATTGCACATAACTAGTAGTGAAAGTATAACCCGTGGTCTGATTTCCAACCTGAAACTGAAAATGTACGTGTTGCTAGGGTACCATCTTTACTTTATGATTCAAGAGGGTTAGACTCATGTTAGTTCAAGGGCCAATTAAGCATTTAAGCATTACTTTATAATAAGATATATGTTTTCTTGGTCGGCTGATTCCACCTTTTTTTTTTTTTTTTGGGTCAAAGAAATTTAGTGGTACTTTGGCGTTTGCTTTGGCTTGGCAGGCGATTTCCATTTCCTCCACTCTACATTCTACAAAATGCTTTCCGACAGTTGAAAGGCGGCAATCACTTCTTCTGATCCATCATTTTCCCCTGCTTACTTCAACTATTCGTTATCATGACGTTCAACAACTGAAAAATTCCCTCTCTATTAAGGAAAGAAAAAAAGACAAAGGAATTTATTACTTCATTAATAATAATAGCTGAGTTATTAATTAAGGAGCAATTATTGTTCAGAAAACATAGACAAGAAAGTCAGGGAACCTATGAAGCCAAGCAGACCGGAAAAACCTTTCGTACATATATTAGAGTGGGGGCATCTAACATGTTACTTTTTGTTTTAAGTTATTAGAGGTAGCAAACAATTAAAACCAAGGGATTAAATGGACTAATTTTATAAAATACGTGACCCTATAAAGTAACTTTACTAGTTTTTCAGCGAGGATCCGCCCTTCGAATTCCCACCGAAGGATATGGATGAGCAAACTTGTTATTAGGATTTGCCTCAGTTTATAACTTTGCGTTGGTTCTGTAATTTTATTTAGGATTGAACTGTGCTTAAGTTTTCTGATGAAATTTTTTTAAATTGGAACGTGCTTGTTGTTGAGAGAATTGAAAACATAAGAAAAGAAAAAAAAAATTGAGTTTGTTAAAGGTCCTGTTGCCTAATTCGATAAGTTTATGTTTTGCGAATGTGTCTACTTAAATAAGCATGTTGTGTAACAGTTCGAGTATAACAAGAGTCAATTAAGGGTCTGATAGCTTTATTAACAGAGTAAAACATATTCTATGAAAAAAAAATAAAAATAAAAACAGATTACATATCATACTGGCAGAAGTACTACTAGCATAACAGTTTTCGGCAAACGGTGCATTTTACCAACCGGCTTTGTCACTAATGTCATTTTTTGTGCAAATTTATGATTGATGTTTAGGAATGTCAAGTTGAACCGTGATGCATAGATATCCAGCCCTAATTGAAATGTTGTTTTATCAATGGGCTTTGCCACTAATGTCTTTTTTTGTGCAAATTTATGATTGATATTTAAGGATGTCAAGTTGTACAGTGATGCGTAGATATCGAACCCTAACTCAAATATTGTTTTTTATGTGTTGATGTTTTTACTTTTATTTGAAAATAATTGAAGATATATTTGTATATCATATTTGTTTGTGATTGCTATTTTAATTTTCAGTTTGACTAATGTTGTCTGTGGTAAATTATAGTAGTATAACATTTTTAATTTATTTTCTATTATGTAAATCATTTTGAGTATAATAACTGGCTCTATCAACCCTGATACAGAGAGGATTTTGGCAAGGAAACCCTACCCGCTATAGGTTACAGCGGTCTAGGTAGAGCTCTTATATTGTAGAAAGGATTTGGGAATAACTTCACACTTTCCAAAACCAGCCAGTTAACATCTCTGCTGATGTTAAGGTATAGATGCAAATTTGCTACTGAAGTTGTAAAATAAGAGTGAAATGGCCAAAGAATATCTAACAATAGGAATATTCTATCTAAAAGGAGAATATTCCATAACATATCAGCAATATTTCAGCCCCATAATAACTACTAACAAAGTGAAAAAGTTGGCAAAACTTTTAAATTAGCCTCTAAAAAGTTGGTTCTTAGCCCCTAGGTACCCAACTTTGTAGATATACCATTTGGGTCATCTTCTCCAATGGGTACAAACTTGGTTAGGCCAAGAGCTCCCTTGCACAAATCCGGCTCATGACCTCTGGGCTTTGGTCACTTGTCGTTCACCTCGTTTCCCTCCCCATGCCCATTGTAGCCACTGTTTTCTTCCCAAAATCTAAATTGGATTCCTTAAATTTCTTCAAGAAAACAATGAAACTGAACCCTAAGACATTGTCTATTTCTTTTGCTTCTCTTTGTTCTCTTCCTATGTTGGACATTCATCTTTACCCTTAGTGGCCCCCTACTTCTATGGAATCTATCAAGCAATGCCCACACATGGACATGCATTGTTTGTGTGTAGGACAGAGTCACTGAACTTCATCTTCCTAGCATGGGCCTCTGTGACAAGTTTCCTCTCAACATTGGCAAGCTTCCTCTTACAATCTTCCTAATTCCTTTTTCAATTTGCAGAACTTAGCCTGGCCTAGCCTTGCACAGAATAGCTTCTTGGGCTTAATCCTAGATGGTCTTAATAAGTTGCCTAGGTTAGCTACACTGTATTTGGAATAGGGCTAGTTCTCTAATTCTTCAGATTGATGGTAGTGAAAATAATAGATTTAGAAACTTATGAGACTAGAATTTTAGGTAAAAAAAACTTGAACCTTTTCCTTTTTCCATGTTTGCCACATAAATAGTTTGAACAATGAAAAGCAAAATTGCATCCAACAGGCAACATTTGTGGCAGTTATTTTCAAAAAAAAACTTTGGTGGAAAAATTGTCAATCGACTAAACATTAGTGATAATTTTGTCCATTTTATTTTAGTCTCTGATTTCTCCATCTACTAGAGTAGGCTAATAACCTAAGTCATATATAAATTTTGGGGGAAAAACATTTTTCAGTCCTAAAACTGATTTTTAAAATCTTGTATTAAATGTCATAATATTTTTTTAGTGATATGGTATAGTATCGGAACCATACTGCTATATCTCGAATATACCAGTTATATATATATATATATAACCTATGAACATATAAAAACATGGCAAGTATTGAAAGTGTGTGAGTGTAAAGTTTATATGACATGTATCTAGATTAATTAAGAGTTTTCTACACATAAATAATATATTTTATAAAATCAAAATGTAATTGTAAGGATAAAAACATAATAATTATATATTTTACTTAAAATATCAAAAGCTAAAAACAAAATAAAATACTATATTTTCGTGTTTCGGAGACTGTATGATATGGCATAAGACAACTGAGATGCCCAATACAGTCTGGTGTGAATGACAGAATGAGACACATTATTCTTGTACTGCTTTTCAATCTGTGTGATATGAAATTAAAAATCATGCCTAAAATTTTTGCGTTTTACCAAATTTGTCTTAAAATTCCTTGATTTACCAAAGAAGTCCTAAAACTTTAAATTCGTTAACCATGTTAGTCCTAAAACTCTCAATTTTGTCATCTGGCAGACGAAATGCACATATGACTGTCAGTGACATTTTCTTCCCTAAACATGTCAGCCAAAATTTGGGACTGATTCCATCATTTCCAAACTTAGTAGTATTAAAGCATGAATTATAATTTCAATAGGTGGTTTTAAAGTTTGATTTAAGATGGCTGGGGTTTTGGGATTGGTCATTTTGATGCATGGAAAATCATAGCTGACTTTGGATTTGAGCATGCTATAAGAGCGTTGTTGTAGCTGAAAATAGAGTGTTGGGAAAATAAATTTCTCAATCACCTATTATTCGTAGCGGAATAAAAAATATGATCAAGCAAATACTTCCAAATTTAACATAGCTCGACTCTTAATTAGTCTACACATCTATGGATAAGTAAAATTCACTCTTATAAAATGTAGATATTACAATAGAGATAAGTCTTTAGTGCTTACACTGGTTTGTAGATCCCATACACATTACTAATAACTTTAATATCTTACCTTTATACAATTATGCAATATTAGAATCATAAAAGGTTTCCTGTCTTACTCATCTTCTTTTTCAGACCTCTCTCCATTTTGAAAATTATCACATCTTGCCTCTTCAATACATTAAGTTTTCTCTCATAATTAAAATACTCACTCAAAAAAATTTTTATAAGCTATACATAAACTCAAATCTTATCAAAATACGAAAACTAAATCTGACATAAATAGAAAAATTAAAACAAAATCCTAAACAAAATTAAAATCCTAAAGTTCATCAATTTGAGCCAATATGGAGGACACCATGCCAAGCTAAAAATGGGAAGCTAGGAAAATGATTGAAGCAATGAGAACCCAGAGGTATCTACATGTGAAAGACAAACTAACATGATATGCACAGCTGCATCCGATGTCATCTTACTTAAAGTCATTATTTAACCACAAAAGAGAGAAATTTTTATATAAACCAAAATGTAAATATTCTTAAAATAACAACCATAAGAATTATTAAGTATTATACTAATAAGCCAAAATGCTCATCTGCCACATTGACATGCCTTTTGTAATGAAAAATTATACTATACTTAATAAAGTACACAAAACCATCCTCTGGTTACACTAGTGAATTTCTTGTGCTACTAATGAAGAATTAGCAAAACAAGTAAATTAATCTAAAGGCATGGTTACAACATGTCATTGTATTGCGATCCAACACCATGAAGAAGATCATATTTTGTTTCCTCATTTTGCTGAGTTAATTGTTACACTTGTAGGTTGGCAAGAAAACAAGAGAAGGTGCACCCACTCATACAATTGAAAAATCAAACCATTCAAGCAATTAAGCAACCTAATTGTGCCAACAGGACCCATGCTTTTAGACTTCATCGACCCAGCCCAAAAAGATAAAGAAGAACGGGTTCGGACGACTTTATGTGTCTGGTTAGGGTCTAGGGAGATCAGCTCTATATGCATAGGTGGCTCCATAATGGGGGACAACCGTCACCATTGAACTCTTGAAAACTTTAGATTATATATAGAGATGACAATTGGGTGGGTCGGCTCAGATATGGGCCAGGTCATTTAGGTTCAGGTTTAATCGGGTTAACATGTATTTGGGTTCATGTCGAGTTATTTGGGTTCGGGTTGATTCGGGTTAACTAAATTTCAAATTCAGGTTGGGTTAGATCAGATTTATTTGGGTTCGGATCTAATTAGGTTTGATTATCGGGTCTTAAATCATATTCAACTTAATTGTCGAGTTTACTCGGTTCATTGATACAGAAGCCGAAATTGCTAAATCAATTCAATTTTTTTGGTTTAATTTTGATTAAAATTTAATTTAACTAGACATAAAAAATAATATAAAATTATAAAGATATATTAATATATAATTTATTTAATAAAATACTCCCACTGTACCAAATTCTTTGTAATATTCACTATTTAACAATTAATCTATGATTTTTTATTTTCAACATTTTAGTATATAAATGAAAAATAATTATATTAAATAATAAATAATGATCTATAGTTTCTAAATATATACTTTTTAAATTTTTTTCTAACAAATAATCTCTCTTCGTCCCATTTTCTTTACTCTATTTAACTTTTCTGACTAGTTTGACTTAAATTTATTTGTATTATTATTTATTAAAAAATTAAAAAATATATTTAAAAATTATAGGTCTTGATTTATCATTCATGTATAATTTTTTTTATTTATGTATTAAAATGTTGAAAAAAAATTATATATTAATTATTAAAATATGAATTGTGCAAATGGTTTGAGATGTAGGGAGTAATATGAATAAATTTAATTCAAACTATTCAAAAAAGTCAAATATTTTAAAGAATATGGGACATAAGGGGTATTATAATTTCTAAAACCTAATTATTTATATCTTTCTATCACCATTTTACTAATCGTTTCTCATAGCTTACTTGTTCGCTTTACAACACAAAACAGCTCAATATAATAGAAAAAACTCATTCACATAAATTAAATCAAATATAATTTTTCTAAAGTTTTTACCGACTATATATTTTATATTGATTTAAGTTAAAATCGGGTCTTGTTGGGTTTAGTCATCGGATAATTTTAGGTTTGGGTCAGGTCGAGTTCGGGTTCGGGTTTTCTCGAGTTTCACTTCAATCGGGTTCGGGTTCAGGTCGGGTTCTAGTCGTTGACTTTTCTAGTCAAATCGAGTTAGATCGGGCTTGGGTTAGGGCAGGTTAGGTCAGGTCTTTGTGTTTGGTCAAATTTTGCCATCCCTAATTATATATGTTCAAAATTGGTAAATATAGATCTTTAGTTATGATTTGCCCCTCTCAAAATTTTTGGACTTCTTGAAAGTATATGATGCTCACACAAACATACACTAAATTTTGGTTTTTAACATATTATTTAGTCCTTCTATAATTGACTAATATATAGGAAATTGAGGACATCACTTATAATTCAACTATAAATATTGCATTACTGCCCAATGAATTCACTGTCTCATACAAATTCCTTTGCTTTATGTCTTCTTACCTGACCTATCATTGTAATAGTTCTTTAGTTTTTTTAGAGATTAATTGTATTATTTTTTATCTATTTTTATATACTATAATTTTTTTTAGTTTATTTTTATATAATAATGAATATTTTAAATGTTACTTTATCAATTCATTCATATATTTTTTTAACTTAAAATTGTATTATAAGAGATAGTTACAAGAATATCATATTGTAAGTTTACCATATATTCCACTTCATCCTACATAAGTTAATCATTTTAACTGCATAGAGAAGAATCCCTTTTTATTTAATATAGGTAAATCTTAATATATTTTCTCTTTTTTGTTAATTTTATAATTATTATTTAAACGAAGACATATTTCTCTTGTAGAACTTCAACCACTAAAATATTCCACTTTGCCCTCATAATTATTAGATTGTAAGCCAGGCAATTACTTTTCTTTTTAGTTTATAAATATAAAATTTTCTATTTCTTTTAGTTCTTAAAAAATAAATAAAATAACAATTAATTGATTTTTTCTCATATTTCAATATGTCAACAATTGATATATATCTTATAAAATACAACATTTTAGAACACATATCAAATGCAAAAGGGACAACTCCAACAATATTGAAAAAAAAACTCAAAAGGAACAAATGAGTCTGTTGATTATAAGTCAATGTATTTTCATGCAAAAAGAAATATCTATGCTATTAAATAAAAAATATATGGTTTGTATTTATGCATATAATTAGTGTATTTATATGTCATTTAGATATATATGAACTAAAACAAAAATCAGCCTCAATATCAATTGTGCTAAGAACATGAAATTTTTTTAAATAAATGAAGCACGAAACTTGCTCCCACTTGATATAATTTCTAAAGCCACCACTGTCTATATGTACAATGTCCTATATTAAATTATTAGTTTTCTTTTTTAGTAAATGCAAAATATCTCAAATGTCCATTAACTTATAAAAAAAATGTCTGAATAATTTGAAGACATTACAAAAAAGTAATTAGATAGTTTAAATTTAAAATTTCAAGAGTAGTTGTTAGACAATGTACAAAAAGCAGGAAAAAATGTAGAATTCTAAACATGTACAAAGTATCTATAATATTAATTTAAGTTTAGTGAGTAACTATAAATTATCGTTCTCTTTAAGTATTCAGGATATTGGAAAGAGAGGTTACAAGAGTAATCCTAGTATACTGTCTACTGGAGCCACAACTCAAATCACCTCAACTAAACCTATCATTTGGTTGCAAGGAAGGGAAATCTCTCATATAGCCTATAACTTAAACTCTAACCAATCACACAATAATTGATAGATATCATGCTAACATGCCCAACGGCGAGATTATCTTTCCAATAATCCAACGCGACTTTGAAGTTCTAATTGCAATTGGTTGCAGTTCAATCTTTCAAAGTTTTACCCCCCCCCCCCCCCCCCCCCCCCTTCTCTCTCTCTCTCTCTCTCTCTCTCTCTTTTTGCCCAAATTTCTATTTGTAATTTTTAACGGTTATGTGGGACTTTGAAGAGCCGCCACGTTTTTTCTCATTTTGTTTGGTGAGTTAATTGTTACACTACCCACACAAAATGAAAAGCCGAATATTCAACCCTAGGGTGCGGTCTAATTGTGCCTATAGGGCTCAAGCATTTGGACGTGCACTGACCAGCCCAACAAGAAAAAAAAATAATGGATTAGGACCACTTTATATAGGGGAAGGCCCATCCTCCGACAAGTTCAGATTGTGTTTTCTTCTTTACAACGGTTCGGAAAGTTCACTTCGAGTCGAATCCTTCAAGAGTTGAAGTTAGCGCCTACACCTACCGTATTGGAGACAAGTGCTGGAGCAAGCATAGTATTTTTGAGAGCGATAGGTACTACAGCAGGAGGGTGAATGGTGTGATTTTCCTATCGGGATGCTTTTACTGCCACTTCTGTTGCGGCAAGTTGGCGGCCTTCAATGTGGCCGAAAAGTCGTGGCAAGGGTTGGCTGATTTTCACCCACCAGATGAAGGTAAAGGTGATGATCCAGGTATTCCATATGAGCAATATCAGTTGGTTGAATCCTATGGAGATATCTTGATGGCGGGCATCAATCGCCACCGTGGATAACTGGTTGGAGTTGATCATGGTCGTGCATGGAAGTATGTGTGGGCGGAGAGGGGCTGGAAGAAGATGGAGAACTTGGGCCATCGGGTGATGTTTTTCAATGCGTTTGGCTCAGGCACCACAGCTGCTGCGGCCGGGCAGCTGGAAGGTCTGACCAATACAATACATTTTATTAATGGTAAAAAGGGCCATCTTTCGTTCTGGTTACAGGATGGCAGCTTCTTCCGGGACTCCCATTTGGACAGGAAAACTATACTTCCGTCCAGTTTATTAGCTCGTTCGTATGGGTTTTGGATTGAGCCTCCACCACTGCAAGCTTGAAGCATGTGATCTACAAGGCATGCAGCTAGCTAACTAAGAGAAATATTGCTTTAATTTCACCTTTTTAATTAGCTGAATACAAGTGCTAATTAAGTTTGTCTCTCACTTCTTTGCGTTAGATGGCTATATATAACGTTGGGAAAGCATGTGTTATTGTTGTACATGTTAGACAATATAATTAAATCATGCATGCTATTAATATTGTTTTCAGAGAGCGATTGAGCTGGGTTGGTGTATATATACACACACTTAACTGTAGCCCTGAAATTTGAGCATAACAGGCCTGGAAAAAAAATTAATTACAGTTCATCCATTCACTGAACTTTTCAACACATATAGCTACCCACCTTATACTACTTTTGCATCTCCTTTTGATAAGCACATTGCTTAAATTAAAGAAGCCAGCTCTAAAGACACTCAAATTAATTAATCCGACAGCTTAATGCTGAAATTAACTAAATAGCTTCGGGCTAATCCTACAATTAAGTCTGCGGCCACGTACCCTAGATCTGCTTCTATAAGCAAGCACGAACCTGCAGATCTTTGTTTTTTTTTTTTTTTTTTTTGTTTCTTGACCAATGCCAAGTGAAACACATATAATTAATAATAATAATTTTAATTTATTTTTGTTTTTAATATATTTCTTTGATTTCTTTCTTTAATAATATAAATTATGACATACTTCTTATAAGTTTCACGTGATCTAAATAATATAAATTTTGACATACTTCTTATAAGTTTCACGTGATATACATCACTTTTTCTAATTGCCAACCAACAGAACATGGAAGACATTTTTTGTTTCAGAAGAAAGTGCTTAACATGCTTTTATGCTATGAAAATGTTAAAAATGCTCCATGTATACTCTTTTTAGTGACATGAAAGTGCTAAATAGAGATAATGCATTCTCATTGCAATTATTGTTAATTATAATATTTAGTGTAAGGAACATAATTTTGAAGAAAATAAAAACTTAATATTCTTATATGTGACATATGTAACATCCATAATATTTTTTTAAAAGAGTAATAAAGAGTACCAAATATTAAGCGATATAGGAGTAAATCTATTACTTTATTAGGCTTGCTACCCATGGCAAAATCCTTACTAATGTGCATCTTGCTCAAAGGACTTTGAACGTTGATAAGATTTGTAAAATATGTGGCATTGAGAAAGAGGATTTAAATCATCTGTTTTTTTTTTTTTTTACTTGCCTACCCTACTAGTAGAGAAATTTTTGATCATTTTGGCATCTTCTGGCAACAATATTTGAATGTCGATTTATTCACTAGAGGACTGCTTCTTCAACTACGTACAAGGTTGAAGCAGAAAAGAAACTAGGACAAGAATTGTATTTTCACTTCATAGTATTAGAGCCAGAGTTAAAATTTCAACAGGTTGTATTATAGAGTGCGCTTCGAGATGGTTAAGATATCAAATTTTGATATTGATCATATTTTGTTGCATGGAAAACCAATTGACTTCGGATTTGGGCTATGCTATAAACGAGGCTGTTGTACCTGAAAATGGAGGACACCTTGCCAGGCGGAAGGTCAAGGAAAATAATTGATTCAATGAGATCCGATAGGTAGTTACAAGTAAAAGACATGCGCAACAGATGTGCACAGCTTTATTCGATGTAAGCTCATTATTTATTTATTTATTTATTTTTGTAAAAGCAAACTTCATTTCATTTATTAGTGAGGTAAAATAATATAAGATACTAAAAAACAATAATGACATATAAACTGGCAAATAAAAGACTACATATTTCTATGACATCAAATAAAAAAAAAACCTGATTGAGCCAAAAACCTTCCAGATAAAATAGAATAATCATAGATAAATAACCCATAAGTAATTAGAAAAAAAACCAAATGAAGAATAAAAAAAATAACATATGATCATCCGATCTATTATTCGTAAATGCCTCATTATCTAATTCTCAGTCACTTTTTACACTTCACTTAATTTTCTCGTACCCGCCAATTTTAAAAATATGTGGCTCAAATTGTCCATCTTAAAGTATCGAATGTATCAGATGGTGCTCCTATTTATAAGGATGAAGAAATTTTATAGAAATATAAAAAAAAAAAGAATGATAAAATTGATTAAGAATAATCAAGTAAAGTAATAATTAAAAATCAACCAGTCAGACTTAGATCGGTATCTAAACCTAATCGTGTACACAAAAAAAAATGAGAAGAAATGATGGGAGGAGAGGAGAGCGACGTGCAGCTTAAGCTCATTATTTACTGCGAAAGGAGAAGCCTTTTACATAAATTAGATTTTGAATCTTAATATATTAACCATAAGAATTATTAGCTATTATAATAATAAGTCAAAATGCCCCATCTGCCACGTACATTAACATGTCTTTTGTAATGAAAAATTATACTATACTTAATAAAGTATACGAACCCATCCACCGGTTAAACTAGCTAGTTTCTCGTGTTGCTAGTGAAGAATCAGTAAAACAAAAATATATAAGGGCATGGTTACAATATTTCATTGCATTACGATCCAACACCATGACAAAGATCATATTTTGTTTCCTCATGTTGCTGAGTTAAGTGTTACACTTGTAGGTTGGCAAGGAAACATGCACTAACTCATAAAATTGAAAAATCAATGTTTAAAAAAAAAAAAAATCAAAATATTCAAGCAATTAAGTGGCCTAATTACGCCAATAGGAACCATGCTTTTGGACAAGCATCGACGTAGCCCAACACGAGAAAGAAGAACGGGTTTAGTCGGACCGCTCTCTATAGCTGGCTGGGGTCGAGGGAGATCTACTTTGTATGTACTGTGTCTTACATTAAATTATTAATTTTCTTTTTCAGTAAATTTAAAAGAATATTCTTAAATGTACATTAACTATAAAAAATAACCGGATAGTTTGAATACATTACAAGAAAATTATCAAATTGTTTAAATTTAAAATTCCAAGAGTTGTTTTAAGATAATGAACAAAAAGCTGAAAGAAGTGTAGAATCTGTAATATCTATAAAAGCTTAGATAGTAACTATAAATTATCGCTTTCTTCATTAGGAAGAGATGTTACAGAAGTCGTTCAAGTACATAATCTACTAGTTGTTTGGCCCGCACCATGTACGGGTTAGTTATATATATAAACCTATCAAATGTTCTTTTTATAAGATGAGGATATAAACAATTATAAAAACAAAATTAAGCTTCAAATTTAGTAAAATGATCATGAGGTAAATATTAGATATTAGCTTTTAGGCAAAAGTATCAAATCTGCCACTAATATTTGTATTTGGGCTCAAATGTGCCATTATAATTTTTTTTGTGCCTAATCTCCCACTAATATTTTTAAATTGGCTCAAATATGTCACTATCCATTAAAAAATAACAGAAAATTGTAAAAATAGAAGATTTTGAAATATTAGAGTTATTATGCACTTTTCAAAGAATACACGGACCTTTAAGACTCTTGCCCCAACCCTGTTTGGCTCCAATCGATGCCTCTCCCAGCTGGATTGGCTGGTAACCCAACAGCCTCCCCTTCTCAACCTTGTCGTTCGCGAGGGACCATGTGTTCCCTGTCTTGCTCTTCAACATGCCCTCGTTCACTAGTGCCGTCAGATCGGCGTTCGGCCTCAACGGTGTCTCGCCTCCAATGAGAATCCAGCGCACCAAATTCCTATTGTACGCAATCGCATTCTCCATGCTCGTACTATTTTCATTCTCATCTCCCTTGGACAGCCATCCAATCTCTGCATGAGACATTGATCCTTCTGTTGGTGTAGAAGCCCGATCCACCGTCGACCTCATTTCATGACCCGATCTACAACTCGTTTCCATGGTGTAGGATAGGAGGAAGAAGGGAGTGATTGGATGATGGAGGATAACCAATGGCGATGGGAGGAGAAAAAACTAGAAGTTTTTTCATTGGCCACCGTGGATGGTGGCCGGAAAAGCTTCGGCAACAACGATGGAGAGATTAGAGAGAGAGATAGACTAATTACTTAAGACAGTAGAAGTTTGTTAAAACTTATATTATCATCCTAAAATTTTAAAACGTGTTAATTTTAACGTTTTCCGTTAGCTTTTTAACAGTGTTGACACCCAATTTCGTCCGACCATAAAAAATTTTTTAAAAGAAATTAAATAAAAGAAATTAAAAAATTATTATTTTTATTTTTATTATTATTACTAAAAATTTTAATTAGTTTAAAATACAATTTTATTTTGTGAAGATTTGATTTAAAATGATATATGTGTGTATTTGAAAGAAAAAAAGAAAACTCAAAAAAAAATGGCAAAATTTAAAAGTTTGAGGTAAAAATGACAAAATTAAGAAGTTTCAGGCAAAATTGACAAATTCTGAAAGTTTCAGGAGCATTTAGTAGTTTGTCACATAAAATTTTGAGCCTGCCGACGTTTCTAGCCCAAATTGACAGAAAACGACCAAATTGTCAAAATCAGAAGCTTCAGGAACTTATCCAGAGGCTGAGAGACGTAAAGGACTAAAATTGTCATTTTACCAATTTAAGAGATAAGTTTGAAATTTTTTATTAATTTATCCATCAACAGTTCAGCTAAACTTCCTCTATAAATAGCCCCCCAAATTTTGTGCTGAACACAGAAAAAAATACATAGAAAGCTTAGAGCTCTGTTTTAAAAAAAGATAAAATTACAGCCTTATTCCCTAGCTTATCCTTCCTCTGCCCAGAAAGTCCCAAACTTTGTTTTCTTACGATCAGACCATCTTCTTCCTTTCTCTTTCTTCCGTTTCTCTCGCTGCCCCTTCCTCTTTTACTCCGCCACCGCCGTCTACCTTCACGCCGTCTTCACCCCCACCTTCACGCCGCCGTCGTCGCCCCACGCCGCCGTCGCTCCTCCGCCGTCCCTGCTCACCGTCCTCGCCGTTTCTTTTTTTTCTTCTTCTCTTCTTCCTTCCAGCCGCCGCGTCCCTCGCCGTGCCCCCCCTCCCCGCCGTCGCATCGCCGCCGGCCACCGCCTGACCCCCTCTCCTCCGCCTGACCCCTGCACGCCGCCCGTCGCTTCCTCCCCATGCCCTGCCGTGGTCGTCCGTCGCGTTTTCCCGTTTCTGAAAATTCAAAATTTTCTTTCTATAGGTAAAATTCTATTTTCATCCTCTATCTTTTCATTATTGTTCATTTGAGTTACTAACTTTTCTTTTATCCTTGCAGAAAACTAAAATCCTAACTTGTTTTACTTGTTTATTCATTATTAATTGTTATTATTACTAACCTTTTGTTTTATTGTTCTTAACAATTGATTAATCTAACTTTACTAACTTTTGTATTTATTGTTATTAACAACTAATTGATCTAACATTACTAACTTTTATTTTTATTGTTACTAACAATTAACTCAACTAACATCACTAACTTTTATTATTATTGTTGTTACTAACTAACTAACTTCACTAACTTTTATTTTTGTTATACTAACAATTAATTGTGCTAACCACTAACTTTTATTATTATTGTTATCAATAACTTTTATTTTTGTTATACTAACAATTAATTGTGCTAACCACTAACTTTTATTATTATTGTTATCACTAACTTTTATTTTTGTTATACTAACAATTAATTGTGTTAACCACTAACTTTCATTATTATTGTTATCACTAACCATTTAATTTTTGCTATACTAACAATTAACTGTGCTAACCACTAACTTTCATTATTATTGTTATCACTAACCATTTAATTTTTGCTATACTAACAATTAACTGTACTGACCGCTAACTTTTATTATTATGGACTAACCATTTATTCCGCTTACTTATTAGGACTAATCAAGAATTCAATTTTTACAAAGCCCCCATCCTTTATTATTTGGAACATATTTTTATTTCTTTTAAAGTAATCAAAAGTTAACCTTTATTTCCTTTTATTAAAAACATAATTAAATAATTCCAAAAATACAAATCAATTTTTTTTTAAACACATCTTTAAAGTAATGATATTTAAAATTTAAAAAATTCAAGAAAAATAATAATAAAATTATGATTTTATTAATAATTAATTAAATAAAATTTAATAAAAATTAAATTCCATGACCAAATGATCCGCCAGGATCCATGGCTTGGAAAATATTTTAAATAAAGTATATAAATCATTTTTTTAAATAAAGTATATAAATAAATTTTCCTTTTATTATTAAAAAATAAAAAAAACTTTGGAATAATATTTTACTTATTTATTTTTATTCAGTAATATTTTACTTTTTGATTGAAAAACTTTGGGATAATATTTTACTTATTTTTTTATCCAGTAATATTTTACTTATTTCTCTTAAAATAATAAAAATATATAACTTTTTGTTTCCTTTATTAAACAAAATAAAAATTTTACCTAAATAATTTCAAATAAAGGTAATAAAAAAAATTAAATTTTCTCTTAAATATTTTAGACTTATAAATTACATAATTACTTTAAGATCTTTTATCAAGAATAAAAAAACAAAATTTATGAATATTAAGACTTTTCTTTCACTTAGATTTTTTTTAAATATATAACTCTTTGTTTTCTTTAGTAAATAAAATTTCATTAAATAATTAAATAACTACTTTTTGGCTAACCTTTTACCAAATAAAATGAATAAAAGAAATATTAAGATTTTTCTTTTATTTTTGAAATATACATATAAATTTTTAGTTTTTTTATTAAATGATCACTTTTGATTAATCTTTTCTTAAAAAAATAAAATAAATAAAATATTAAGACTTTACTTTTATTTTTAAAATATACATCTTTAGTTTTCTTCATTAAATAAATAAAACCTTGATTAAATAATTTCTTTTTTGGCTTAACTTTTATCAAATAAAAAGAATAAACAAAAAAAGAATAAAAGAATAATAAAATACTTTATAATTTTTAAAATTATTAAAAATTCAAAATTTTCATAATACTAATAATTAATTTCATTAAATAATTAACAATAAATTAAAATAATTTTCATAATCGGATGATCCGGCAGGATCTACGGTTTGGAAAATATCAACCTTTTAAAATAAATAAATTAAATAAAAAGATAAAAATCCATATTTACGATATGGATTAAATTATTTCATCAAATTCCGTGTCCGGGTGACTCGGCAGAGTCCATGGTTCGGAATCAAATCTTCCGTGTCCAAATGACTCGGCAGAGTCCATGGTTCGGAAGTATAAAATTCTATACAAATTAACTTAAAAATCCACATTTCGACTAATTCAGTTAAAATTTCTAAATTAACTGAAAATTATTTAAAAGTAAAGTAAAACAAAAATTAAAATCAACTAAGGTGCCAATTTTGGGCGCTATAACAATATTGTTTTAGCGTAACCGTACTCCCGATCCCCGAACTCTCGCAGACCAATTTTAAGGTGACCAATCGACCTAAGAAAACTGATTGGTGGCGACTCCAGAAAACCCGACGTTGCCACAGCTTGGCGACTCCACTGGGGAGTCGACGTTAGTGAGTCGAGCCTACAAATTGATTTGTTTTGATTTGCTTTGCTTATATTTATGTGGATTTATATGTTATATTTACTTAGGTAAACATGCATTATGCATTCACAATATGAAGCTCTATACCCGAGCTTCTTCAAAGCGAACACGTTCTTTCCAAGCGGAATTGGTGTTGTTGTCCTTGAGAGGCCATAGTCTCCAAGTCTTCACCGGTTTCAAAGTAGCAAAGTAGTGTATTGCCTTCTGAGACGGTTAGTCTCTGCATGGGCCCACGAAAAGCTACGACTCGAATTAATCCATTCCTTACATAAACCCTAGAGGGTAAGGAATCGGGCTGTCACTATAATTTAGTGACGGGATTCGGGAACTATCCCTTGCCTTTTTGATAAGCCACTTTATACATATAGAACTCCCCACTTAACCAGAGAACTGACCATAGAATTTCTGCCATTTTACCAACGCCATAAGCATATCCTTGTTATGCTGTGTTGTTACTCTACATTTTTCTTCGTATGGTTTTAACTTGTTTATCCATAATACTTCATGAGTTGTTAATTACTATTTAACTTGTTAATAACCTTATTTTTCTTTTGTTATACTTCCTTTCTGTGCAATTATTCTTCATGCATCAAAACCACGCATCAAATTATGCTAACTTTGTGGTCTTTATAATGACAACTAAAAGTTTTGAAGTTCTACGATAATGGATAAGCAAACTCACTCATCGCATGCATGCATTACATTAATCACGTTCATATAAAGTCTGATAAAAACATAATCTCACTTTATATTGCATGCATCTATTACATCAATCACGTGCATACAAAGTCTGATAAAAACATAATCTCACATTGCATGCATGCATTCATTGCATCAATCACATACATGTAGAGTCTAATAAAATAAATCATACTTTAAAAAGGGGTAAAATTGGACCTCAACACCGATATCCAACTCGGCTCCAAACAAGATTAATGGCAGAACAAGCCGAAGGACGTCTCATGGAGATGGAGTCCAAGATTGAAAGTATGGCAGAACAAATGAGACAATTGATGGAAATAATCAAAGGGAAAGCAACTCAAGTTCCCATCAAAGAAGCACAAGATCCCACTTATCCTCCGGGATTCACCCCATAACGAGTCTCAGTCCAAGAAAACCTGTTTCAGGAACCAGGACAGTCTGCTAGTGTTCACCTGAAACAAGACACTGTGTATGAAGAGAAGAAGACAACACCAAAGGAAGAAGGAGAATCTCAAAAACTCGAAACAATAGAGAAGAGACTGCGAGCCATTGAAGGAGGTAATATATTCGGATCTCTCTCAGTGGATGACCTCTGCTTAGTGCCAGACGTCGTAATCCCTTCGGACTTTAAGGTGCCAGATTTCATGAAATACGATGGAACGAGTGATCCCATCACTCACATCACATTGTTTCTAAGGAGACTACAACCACTCACAAAAGATGAAAATGTGTGGATTGCACTTTTTCAGGAAAGCCTCACAAAATCAGCATTACAGTGGTATCTAAGTCAAGGTCCAAGAAACATTAAAACTTGGAATGACCTTGCTCAGGCCTTCATCGTCAATTATAAACACGTTATGGACTTGGCTCTAGATCGCCAAACTCTCCAAAACATGGAGAAGAAAAAGCCAGAAACTTTCAAGGAATATGCCCAACGGTGGAGGGACTTAGCTGCACAAGTTCAGCCACCCATGACAGAAAAAGAAATGGTCACTTTGTTTGTCCAGACACTGAAATACCCATATTATGACAAACTCATTGGCAATTCGGCAACTAATTTCTCCGATGTTGTCATGTCTGGAGAAATGATCGAGCATGGGATTAGGACTGGGAAGATTGCTGAGTCCTTTAGTGATCCTATGAAAAGAGGAGGACCATCCAGAACAAAAGATGAAGAAGTACAACAAATAGGACGCGAAATAGGGATTCCCTTCGTAGGTACTGTGGCTACCGGTCCTCGCCTATCCTATTCTGCCAAAAGGCCCAATTATTATCCTACCAATAGGCCCAATGACTATCCTCCCAATATGCCCAATGATTATCCTTCCAATAGGCCTAATGATTATCCTCCCAATAGGCCCAACAATTATCCTTTCAATAGGCCTAATCAGTTACGGCCACCTGTTCCGACTCCTCCAGTACCCACACGAAGAGCAAAAGAAGTTTTTGCACCAATTCCCATGACTTACACTGAGTTGTATCCAAAACTCATTGAAAGTCAACTTATCCGTCCAATTCCTACAAATCCATTTGGACCCCCATATCCAACGTGGTATGACCCCAACATAACTTGCCCATATCATGATGGCGTTCCAGGCCATGGCTTGGAAAATTGCACAGCATTGAAACGTATAGTCCAACAATTAATCGAATCAAAGTGGTTGGACTTTTCCGATGAACCGAACGTCACTCACAATCCATTGCCGCCTCATCAAGAAAAACCAATCAATATGATAGAAGAACACCGGCTGATGAAAAAGTCAGTCAATGATATCATAACCCCTCTTAAGCATGTATATTCATGCCTTGTGAAAGAAGGGATTATCATGGGAAAGCCTTCTTTTCGACATGAAGAAGTTGAAGATGAGGAATGGTGCAACTTTCATGACAGTAAGAGTCATTCTATCCAAGAATGCTCAGAATTCCGTAAGAATCTGCAAAGACTCATAGACTCATCCCAACTTATCATTTTTATGTCAGATAAAGATGATGATGTGAATGTGATCATTAAAGAACAAGAAGTCAATGCTATACCAATCTCAAAACCTACTCTTAAGCCGTCAAGTCCCGAGGCCATTGCTCTACAAATCAAACAAAACCGAGGTCAAGCTGCTAGGCCCGATGTGATTGGCAATTGAAAGTGAAGATTTTGAGCTGGAATTACATTGATTTTGGAAGGGCTCCAAGTCAGATCTGACCTAACAGTCCGCACACATTTTCGAATGACAGGGAATCCTTTGAATAAACTTGTATCTTTGAAAGCTTGCAAAAGTAATCTAATAGTAAAAATCTCCTAGATTTAGTCCAGAATCTAGGGTGTAGTCTTTGTTAGATGGACACCTGGTATTCTTTTTCTGGTACAACAAAAAGATGTAATGCGTGCATTCTACTACTTTCCATTTTTACACTATTTGCCATTATACTATCTATTATTGCCATCACACTTTACTTTTTGACAACTGGTAATTCTTTTTGTTCTCTAACAAAAAGATGTTACGTGTACATTATACCACTTTTTAATTCCATTATTACATCTACACATTGTACCAATTTTTACCAAAAATTCAATTATTACAGCTACACATTCTACCACTTCTTACCAAAAATTCCATTTTTTTATATCCATCTTTCACTCCTTTCCATTATACTATCCATTATTGCTATCACACTTTACTTTGAAAACGATATTACTCGTGGGTGAAAATAAAAAGTTAATGGAAATTTGATAGTAGTGATCTTGAAAGTGCTACCAAATCTAGTAAGAAGGATTTCAAATGTTGCACCTCAACCCTAAAAAAGAATTCACAGTGGTTATCGACATCCTTGCAAGAAGTCTGAGTTAGCTTCCAAAGAAGGTAGCTCTTATATTAAATGGCTTCAATGGCCTCCCAAACTCTTCTTAATGCTCAACACAAGAAAAGGTTCTCGGTTCTCCGCAACACAAACTCCAAAAAGAAGAGAAGTTCATTCCTTCCATAAAAAAAAACAACAAGGGAAAATCTAAAACCAAAAAGAACTGAGAACAAACACGAGCAAGCAAGGCCACTTGAGTCATCTCACTTCAAGAGAGTTATCAAGTATGTCATCACCATAGCTCACAAAAAAAAAAGGAAATAAAAAAAAACAAAAAAAAAAAGAGGAAAAAGGGCTCAAATTAGAAAAAAAAAAAAGAAAAGAAAAAAAGTGAGCTATGGATTCTAGACTGAAAACCTGCAAAGGCGGTTTAGAACACAAAAGCAACTTTCAAGCCAAGCATACATAAAGACCACGATAGTTGGGGGGCAACAGATAAGGTTTAACTTTCTGGAAAGAGTGGCAAGTTTGAGGTCATCACTATTGAGTTTTTCATCATAATCAAATTTGCTCACGAGTAGTATTAAAAGACCCTTCTTTCAAACCACTTAAACTTAACTTTCCTCAGACTTATCATCCTCATTCAGCTAAAAGACTATCATTGTGAAACTTGTTTCTACCTTATTTAATACTGCTCACGAGTAGTATTAAAAGACCATTCTTTCACACCACTTAAATTTAACTTTCCTCAGACCTAACATCCTCATTCAGTTAAAAGACTATCATTGTGAATCATGTTTCTACCTTATTTAATACTGCTCACGAGTAGTATTAAAATACCCTTCTTTCACACCACTCAAACTTAACTTTACTCAGACCTAATATTTACCTCTTAATATTATTCTCATTCAGCTAAAAGACTGCCACAAAAAAAAAACATTCAAACTTAACTTTCCTCACACCTAACATTTACCTCTCGATATCATCCTCATTCAGTTAAAAGGCTATTATTGTGAATCATGTTTCTACCTTATTGCCTTGCACAGTTTATGTCTTCGAGTTGGAAAGGGAAGAATGGCAGGATATTTTAATTAAAAACAAAGACCGTAAATTACTTTGTCAAGCTTTGCAAATTGATGAAAGTTTTTCTTTAAGGCCAAACCATTATTCATTAATGTATGTAGACTTAAAAGTAAGGAGATAGCTTGAGTCTTTCTTTAATAAGATGTGGTTCTTGTAAGAGAAATTTACGATCAAGTGCCATCACAAAGGTCTAGAAATCCTCAACCTTCTGTTAAATCAAAGGCGAGATGATATCTCTTTCCACATAAACACCATAATCAAGGGGGCAAAGTAGTCTCTACCAAGCGCAAGAAAAGTACTGCCAAGAAAGAAGCTCAATAGACAAGGGGGCAAGTCTTATGGATCAGAACCTGAGTCTAAGGAAGAGCAATCATTCGGACTGTAACATGGGGGTAAACAAGTGTCGGCACGGCCACAAGAAAATGGGCAAAGCAGACATTGAAAGTAAAGCCTTTGATGGTATCAAATCCATGACAATGGATGAGTACCCGAAAGAGATATAAATTATGAGGCGGGCCAACTTTAAAGAAATTGAGGCCAAAATTCAAGAACAAGTCAAAGAAAGGGGATTTTGAAAAGAGTTGGGCTTTTGAGGCAATGAACAAAAACTGGAAAGCATAAAAAGATTCAATGATAGTCCAAGAAGGCAATTATAAAGAGGATCCAGTAAAGCAAAGATATGAAGAACTAGATCAATCCAAAAAAAATAAAAATAAAAAAATAAATATAAATAAAAATAAAAATAAAAAAAAGAACCATCAATTACACATGCTTTGCATTCATGCATGCATGACTTTTACATGATAGGAATCAAATGGGAAACACATCCACCGCACCGTTACAGCAATATAAGCTGAGATCTCAATAATATCAGCTCTTACCAATCTATCACTGGATACACAGCTAATATGCGGGACCAACCCGCATCAGGAATTCAAGGATAAGGTAGACAATATGTCAAAAGCCTGGCAATTGATTCAATAATCGAGACTACACCTGGAAGGACAGGATTGACATCAGCTAGTAGTATCCAAAATAAGAGATAGCTATAGCCAAGGATAAGGCAGATATCAAAAAGGATAAAGTAGACAATATTGTCAAAAGCTTGGCAATTGATTCAATAATCGAGGCTACACCTGGAAGGACAGGATTGATGCCAGCTTAGCAGCATCCAATATAAGAGATAGCTGTGGTCAAAGATAAAGCAGACATCAAAAAATATTGTCGTTGAAACTTTGTCAAAAGCGGACAATGGATTCAATAATCGAGGACTGGATCAACGGATAAAAAATATCTATCAAAATGAAGTAGGATCTACTTTTCCTGTTAAACGGCGGATACGGTACTCCGTGACTCTCAATTCGGTTCTCTCAGTTGCCCATAATAACTGATCCCTTCCTCTCTTCTTTCTTTTACTTCCCTCTAGAAAATGGATCCTACTTTTTCTGTCTTACGAAAATATTTTCCTTCTCTCCCAATGAACATTCTCAAAAAGATCTACCAAGTTCGCTGTGAACGATTAAGAGTTCTGATGCACAAAGGAATCCCTGAAGATGTGCGCTGGTTAATCGAAGCCAAGGTTCGTCTGGCAGGTGAAATCCCAGAGGCATTTGTGTCTCACATGCCTGGTGTAGGCAAAAGCTCTTATGCCAAAAAGCGAAGAGCGAAAAGGTTACAAGTCTGCCATAAATGTGGACGGTGGACTTGTAATACTAAATGTCGTTCTTTATGGATGATCTCTGATAATCGAGAAGATAAAATACGATTCATTAAGAATGGCCTGAGTAAGGACTCGTTGGATGATATCCAATTGACTCTTGAGACGCATTCTTGTGGATCTGTGCAACGTGAACTTCTTATTTTATGAAGCATTTTTCATGAAGAACGAGATCGTTACAGTCTTGGGAATCTGACCCTAAATGACCCTGTTTGCCAGCTTGTAAGAAAACTGGATGGGAAGCAAATCCTCGACTCATAGAAGCCGTTAATGCCGTTACTGGACGTAAAATCAGTAGAAGATGTGAGCCACAGTCACAATTACTGTACATACAGTTTGTTATATTTGGAAAATTTTACATTTTCTTTTGACAGATGTACAGGCTCCCCTAAGTGTAATTGACACGTTATCCCTTTTCACACTATAAATGCGTGTTCTTCCTTCTGATTAAGCAGCGGATAAGATACCCCGGGACTTCTAAAGTCGGTTATTCCAGTCTCCTACAATAACTGATTCATTCCCTCTCCTCTCAAATTCTTCTCTAATCAATGGATTCTACCCTTTCTGCACTGCGAAAATACTTTCCTTTCCTTCCAATAAAAGTCCTTAAAAAGATCTACCTTGCTAGATGTGAAAGAATCAGAGTTTTTACACGCAAAGGCATTCCCGATAATGTGCAGTGGATAATTGAAGCTAAGGTCCGTCTGGCGGGTGAAGTTCCAGATGCATTTATGCCCCGCATGCCCGGTTTAGGTAAAAGCCGTTATACCAAAAGGCGAAGAGCAAAGAGACTAGGCGTGTGTTATAAATGTGGGCGATGGAATTGTAATACTAAATGTCGCTCTTTAGGATACATCTCCATAAATCGTGAAGATAAAAGAAAATTCATTAAGAATGGCCTGCGTAAGGAATCTCTGGAAGATATCCGAGAGACTCTTGAAACGCATTCTTGTGGAAAAGTGCAAGGTGAAATTATCGGTTTATGGAGGACTTACCATAAAGAACGAAACCGTTACAGTCTTGGGAATGTGACTTTAAACGACCCTGTTTGTTAGTTTGTAAGGAAACTGGATGGGAAGCAAATCCCCGACTTATAGAAGGCATTGAAGCCATTACTGGACATAAATCAGTGGAAGATGAGAGCCACAGTCATGATTGCTGTACATATAAGCTGTCATTTGTCTTTTCTTTTGACAATAATGTACTTGCTTCTGTAAGTGTAATTAACGCATTATCCCTTTCATCACTATAAATATGTGTTAGTTATTTTCGTTTCCTACAATCACTAATTTCTTTCTTTGCCTCCTTCATCAATGGAGTCTTCTCTTTCCACCCTACGAAAGTATTTTCCTTCCTTCCCAATAAATGTTCTTAAAAAGATTTATCAAGCTAGATGTGAACGATTCAGAGTATTTATGCACAAAGGCATTCCTGATAATGTGCGGTGGCTAATTGAAGCTAAGGTTCGTTCAGCTGTTGAAGTTCCAGAAGCGTTCTTTCCCCGTATGCCCGGCTTTGGTAAAAGCGCTTATGCCAAAAAAAGAAGAGCAAAGAGGCTAGGCGTTTGTCATAATTGTGGATGGTGGATTTGCGGCAATAAATGTCGTTCTCCAGGAGTGATCACCAGAAATCGTAGTGATAGAATAAGATTCATTAAGAATGGCTTGCGTAAGGAATCTCTAGAAGATATTCAAGAGGTTCTTGAAGCGCATTCTTGCAGAATAGTACAATTTGAGGTTGTTGGATTATGGATAATTTTTCAAAAAGAACGAGATCGTTACAGTCTTGGGAATCTGACCCTAAACGACCCTGTTTGCCAGTTTGTGAGAAAGCTAGATGAGATGCAAATCACCGATTCATAGAAAGCATTGAAGCCATTACTGGACGCAAAGCCAGTGGAAGACGAGGATCAAAGTCACGATTACTGTACGTGCTAGCTGTCGCTTTTGAAATTTTCCTCCCCTTTTGGTAATAATGTATCCACTCCTGACGTGAACCAAAGTCACGATTACTGTACATGCTAGCTGTCGCTTTTGAAATTTTCCTCCCCTTCCGGCGATAATGTATCCACTCCTGACATGAGCCATAGTCACGATACTGTACATGCTAGCTGTCGCTTTTGAAATTTTCCTTCTCCTTTGGCAATAATGTACCCACTCCTGACACGGACTACTGTATATAGCTGCCACTTTTAAAATTTTTCTTCTCTTCCAACAATCACGTACCTACTCCTGACGTAAGCTACAGTAGTGACTACTGTACATGCTAGCAGCTATTTTGAAAATTTTCCTCCTCTTTTAACGATAGTGTACCCATACCTGACCAGAGTCATACTCGTGACTACTGTGAATAGCTGGCAATAATGTATCCATTCTTGAAAATAAAATTATTGCCTTATCTCTTCATCTCTATAAATATATCTTCTTTTCTCACAAGGGTAAGGATAGGAATGGAGAAAACCCCAACTCGTAAATCCCAAAGTATTTGTGTATTTTCTGGGGCTTTTCCTAGAAAAGATGAAGAGTATTTAAAGGCAGCCAACCATTTGGGTAGAGTATTAGCTGAGCGAAAAATACATTTAGTTTATGGAGGAGGTAGTGTCGGATTAATGGGAGGTGTAGCGTCAGCAGCATCTTTAGGAGGAAGTCAAGTTTTGGGCATCATCCCTGGACCTTTGAAATTTGTTTCTGGGGGCACGATTGGAGAAGAATTAGTGGTTAAAAATTTGCAAGAGCGTGTGTTACAAATGCTTTTAAATGCTGATGCTTTTATCGCTCTACCAGGTGGTTTTGGCACATTGGGAGAAGTCTTTCAAATTGCTTCCATGGCCCAACTTAATTTGCATAAGAAACCCATTGGGCTTTTAAATGTTAACAATTTCTTTACAGGTCTGATAGCTTTTATGGATTATGCTATGCAGAAGAATTTCATATCAAGAGTAGCACGGCGAATCATAATATCCGCAACAACTGCTGAAGAATTGCTAGATAAAATACAAGCTTTTGTTCCTGAACCAGATCCAGCAATGATTCAGATAGACTGGATACGACAGTCTTTCCCGACCAGTTCACTCCCATAATGGTCCTCTACTCACCCTGTTGAAGTATTGTGGAAGAAAGAAGCGATCTGATCCATTTTTCTTATCCTTTAGTTTTATTATCAGCATTTTCTTTCGCGTTTCAGTTTTTCTTTTCAGGGAATTTCTTTTTTTATAAGATAGTTTCGTCCATGCTGATATTAAAACCATAGGACAATGCCTTTAGGTTGGAATGGCTGAGTAAAGAGTAATTTTTGTTACTCTTGAGACGCATCCTATTAGGTCTACTAGGCATAACATTTTGGGGTAGTTAAGCTTTAAACTTATTCGGATGACATATTTCACAAGGGAATCTATATTTACTGAAGAAAATATTAGATGAACCTTGAATATTGATTCCAAACATCCGTTCCCTTTACATAATTTGTCAGTGTTATTGTCATCATCAAGATTCACTCGTTTTATCGAAGCCTAATTCTTTGCGCTCGCCTATTATGAAAATTCACACTTTCGAAGAAAATTATTCCAATTTCAATTGCTTTCATATAAATTTCGCTCGAGGTCCTAAGGAAAGCTCCTTAGTCTCAAAATCAATTTTCATCATCGGGGTTTTAAGGATGGAACATTTGCCTCGAAAATAATCAATTTTCATCATCGGGGTTTTAAGGATGGAACCTTTGCCTCGAAAACAATCAATTTTCATCATCGGGGTTTTAAGGATGGAACCTTTGCCTCGAAAACAATCAATTTTCATCATCGGGGTTTTAAGGATGGAACCTTTGCCTCGAAAACAATCAATTTTCATCATCGGGGTTTTAAGGATGGAACCTTTGCCTCGAAAATAATCAATTTTCATCATCGGGGTTTTAAGGATGGAACATTTGCCTCGAAAACAATCAATTTTCATCATCGGGGTTTTAAGGATGGAACCTTTGCCTCGAAAATAATCAATTTTCATCATCGGGGTTTTAAGGATGGAACCTTTGTCTCGAAAACAATCAACGGTAGGACTGCTCCTATCATCGGGATTTTAAGGATGGAACCTTTGTCTCGAAAACAATCAGCAGTAAGACTGCTCCTATCGTCGGGGTTTTAAGGATGGAACCTTTACCTCGAAAACAATCAATTTTCATCATCGGGGTTTTAAGGATGGAACCTTTGCCTCGAAATCAATCAATCAATCCGAGGTTTTAAGGATGGAACCTTTGCCTCGAGATCAATCAATCAATTCAAGGTTTTAAGGATGGAACCTTTACCTCGACATCAATCAATTTTCATCATCGAGGTTTTAAGGATGGAACCTTTGCCTCGAAATCAATCAATCAATCCGAGGTTTTAAGGATGGAACCTTTGCCTCGAGATCAATCAATCAATTCGAGGTTTTAAGGATGGAACCTTTACCTCGACATCAATCAATCAATCCGAGGTTTTAAGGATGGAACCTTTGCCTCGAAATCAATCAATCAATCTGAGGTTTTAAGGATGAAACCTTTGCCTCGAAATCAATCAATCAATCTGAGGTTTTAAGGATGAAACCTTTGCCTCGAAATTAATCAATCAATTCGAGGTTTTAAGGATGGAACCTTTGCTTCGAAATCAATCAATCAATCCGAGGTTTTAAGGATGGAACCTTTGCCTCAGAAACAAACAATTTTCCTTCAACGATAGGAGAGCTCCTATCGCCGGGGTTCTAAGGAGAGTTCCTTAACCTCAGGATTTATGCGGCGAGAAGGTTTTCAATGCCTAGCTAAGCCGGACGAAATTTGGTAACTAACTTTGCATACATCATGTCCCATGAAGCATGCAAAGGGGGGCAGCTGTTGACACCCAATTTCGTCCGACCATAAAAAATTTTTTAAAAGAAATTAAATAAAAGAAATTAAAAAATTATTATTTTTATTATTATTATTATTACTACAAATTTTAATTAGTTTAAAATACATTTTTGTTTTGTGAAGATTTGATTTAAAATGATATATGTGTGTATTTGAAAGAAAAAAAGAAAACTCCAAAAAAAATGGCAAAATTTAAAAGTTTGAGGTAAAAATGACAAAATTAAGAAGTTTCAGGCAAAATTGACAAATTCTGAAAGTTCCAGGAGCATTTAGTAGTTTGTCACATAAAATTTTGAGCCTGCCGACGTTTCTGGCCCAAATTGACAGAAAACGATAAAATTGTCAAAATCAGAAGCTTTAGGAACTTATCCAGAGGCTGAGAGACATAAAGGACTAAAATTGTCATTTTACCAATTTAAGAGATAAGTTTGAAATTTTTTATTAATTTATCCATCAACAGTTCAGCTAAATTTCCTCTATAAATAGCCTCCCAAATTTTGTGCTGAACACAGAAAAAAATACAGAGAAAGCTTACAGCTCTGTTTTAAAAAAAGATAAAATTACAGCCTTATTCCCTAGCTTATCCTTCCTCTGCCCAGAAAGTCCCAAACTTTGTTTTCTTACGATCAGACCATCTTCTTCCTTTCTCTTTCTTCCGTTTCTCTCGCTGCCCCTTCCTCTTTTACTCCGCCACCGCCGTCTACCTTCATGCCGTCGTCACCCTCACCTTCACGCCGCCGTCGTCGCCCCACGCCGCCGTCGCTCCTCCGCCGTCCCTGCTCACCGTCCTCGCCGTTTCTTTTTTTTCTTCTTCTCTTCTTCCTTCCAGCCGCCGCGTCCCTCGCCGTGCCCCCCCTCCCCGCCGTCGCATCGCCGCCGGCCACCGCCTGACCCCCTCTCCTCCGCCTGACCCCTGCATGCCGCCCGTCGCTTCCTCCCCAGCCCTGCCGTGGTCGTCCGTCGCGTTTTCCCGTTTCTGAAAATTCAAAATTTTCTTTCTATAGGTAAAATTCTATTTTCATCCTCTATCTTTTCATTATTGTTCATTTGAGTTACTAACTTTTCTTTTATCCTTGCAGAAAACTAAAATCCTAACTTGTTTTACTTGTTTATTCATTATTAATTGTTATTATTACTAACCTTTTGTTTTATTGTTCTTAACAATTGATTAATCTAACTTTACTAACTTTTGTATTTATTGTTATTAACAACTAATTGATCTAACATTACTAACTTTTATTTTTATTGTTACTAACAATTAACTCAACTAACATCACTAACTTTTATTATTATTGTTGTTACTAACTAACTAACTTCACTAACTTTTATTTTTGTTATACTAACAATTAATTGTGCTAACCACTAACTTTTATTATTATTGTTATCACTAACTTTTATTTTTGTTATACTAACAATTAATTGTGCTAACCACTAACTTTTATTATTATTGTTATCACTAACTTTTATTTTTGTTATACTAACAATTAATTGTGTTAACCACTAACTTTCATTATTATTGTTATCACTAACCATTTAATTTTTGCTATACTAACAATTAACTGTGCTAACCACTAACTTTCATTATTATTGTTATCACTAATCATTTAATTTTTGCTATACTAACAATTAACTGTACTGACCGCTAACTTTTATTATTATGGACTAACCATTTATTCCGCTTACTTATTAGGACTAATCAAGAATTCAATTTTTACAAAGCCCCCATCCTTTATTATTTGGAACATATTTTTATTTCTTTTAAAGTAATCAAAAGTTAACCTTTATTTCCTTTTATTAAAAACATAATTAAATAATTCCAAAAATACAAATCAATTTTTTTTTAAACACATCTTTAAAGTAATGATATTTAAAATTTAAAAAATTCAAGAAAAATAATAATAAAATTATGATTTTATTAATAATTAATTAAATAAAATTTAATAAAAATTAAATTCCATGACCAAATGATCCGCCAGGATCCATGGCTTGGAAAATATTTTAAATAAAGTATATAAATCATTTTTTTAAATAAAGTATATAAATAAATTTTCCTTTTATTATTAAAAAATAAAAAAAAACTTTGGGATAATATTTTACTTATTTATTTTTATTCAGTAATATTTTACTTTTTGATTGAAAAACTTTGGGATAATATTTTACTTATTTTTTTATCCAGTAATATTTTACTTATTTCTCTTAAAATAATAAAAATATATAACTTTTTGTTTCCTTTATTAAACAAAATAAAAATTTTACCTAAATAATTTCAAATAAAGGTAATAAAAAAAAATTAAATTTTCTCTTAAATATTTTAGACTTATAAATTACATAATTACTTTAAGATCTTTTATCAAGAATAAAAAAACAAAATTTATGAATATTAAGACTTTTCTTTCACTTAGATTTTTTTTAAATATATAACTCTTTGTTTTCTTTAGTAAATAAAATTTCATTAAATAATTAAATAACTACTTTTTGGCTAACCTTTTACCAAATAAAATGAATAAAAGAAATATTAAGATTTTTCTTTTATTTTTGAAATATACATATAAATTTTTAGTTTTTTTATTAAATGATCACTTTTGATTAATCTTTTCTTAAAAAAATAAAATAAATAAAATATTAAGACTTTACTTTTATTTTTAAAATATACATCTTTAGTTTTCTTCATTAAATAAATAAAACCTTGATTAAATAATTTCTTTTTTGGCTTAACTTTTATCAAATAAAAAGAATAAACAAAAAAAGAATAAAAGAATAATAAAATACTTTATAATTTTTAAAATTATTAAAAATTCAAAATTTTCATAATACTAATAATTAATTTCATTAAATAATTAACAATAAATTAAAATAATTTCCATAATCGGATGATCCGGCAGGATCTACAGTTTGGAAAATATCAACCTTTTAAAATAAATAAATTAAATAAAAAGATAAAAATTCATATTTATGATATGGATTAAATTATTTCATCAAATTCCGTGTCCGGGTGACTCGGCAGAGTCCATGGTTCGGAATCAAATCTTCCGTGTCCAAATGACTCGGTAGAGTCCATGGTTCGGAAGTATAAAATTCTATACAAATTAACTTAAAAATCCACATTTCGACTAATTCAGTTAAAATTTCTAAATTAACTGAAAATTATTTAAAAGCAAAGTAAAACAAAAATTAAAATCAACTAAGGTGCCAATTTTGGGCGCTATAACAATATTGTTTTAGCGTAACCGTACTCCCGATCCCCGAACTCTCGCAGACCAATTTTAAGGTGACCAATCGACCTAAGAAAACTGATTGGTGGCGACTCCAGAAAACCCGACGTTGCCACAAACAGATAGTGGCATATTCACTCCCAATTTGAAACTTCAATGGCATATTTGAGTCAATTTGAAAACATTAGTGGGAGATTGGGAAAAAAAACTATAATGGCAAATTCAAAGCTAGGCTCAAACATTAGTGGCAGATTTGATACTTTTGCCTAGCTTTTAAATTATATGTATGCATGTATATATGTATGTATGTTTGTATGTATATGCATACACTTAAGATTGAGACTATAAAAACCAATAAAGATAAAATATGGCCACTGAGAAGTAAATCCAAAACTTCTAGAAACACAGATAATAAAACATTTAGAAGACATTAAATAGGAAATAAAAGCTAATAAACAGAAACAAAAAGATTGTTTCTATTTAATTCTACATCACCAAAATGTTCATGAGCAGCTAGGTATTCTATTACACTAAGAAAAATAGAATTTAAATTCAATTACTAAAATATATAAAAATTAGAACTTTAAATATTCTCTAGTATGACATAGAGGGCACTATAAATTACAATCATAAATAAATTTTAATTCATCGCATGCTTGAACACTGCATGTTTTTATGTGGTAAAAGACTAAAACAAGTCATTTTAACAACATCTGCCATTTTCTGTATGTCCTGATTTCATTCCAATCTTCATTAGGTCCTTTTGAAATCCTAAATATTTTTTTTTATTTCATAGTTATTTAGGTTAAGAATAATTTACTCGTACGACAACTAAAATATTCTCTAATATATTATTTTTTACTAAAATTATTATGTATTGATTTCTCATTTCTTTTTATTTTTGGTGTTCATCACCAAATTGGCATCAACCAATCCCAAAACATAGAAACTAATGAGGAATTTAAAACCAATTATGCATTAAAATTTTGAGCGGAGGAAGCCCAATTGATTGTGCGGCTATGAGAAATTTGCTAAAAATATATTGAACTAATTAGTCAATCATTTAAATGCAGGGAAAGAAAAGTAATAAGACATTAATAAATTTGTCTTATAAGCTAGAGATATATATTACTAATATATGAAAATAAAAATAATTGAAACATAAAGAGAAAAACAATACCTTTAAGAAAATAAAGGACGTAAGCTTTATGTACTTAAAAACAAAAAGAAAGAAAAAGAAGAAAGAAGAAAATAAGAAGTAGAAGTAAGCCACCAGGGACAACAAAACATCAAACCTCAATCCACAGCTTAGATACAAAACATGAAACCTTAATCCACAGCTTAGATATACTTCGATTATAATGCCAAGCCACCAATCACAAAGTTTTGTGAATTGCTAATACCTGTATATTAGATATAAAATCAACTACAAACCAATAGTCTTTGTATACATATATAAAATAAATTATTGAACAATCATCACTAAACATATGTTTTTTGCCCATTCTAAAATTTCTCAAAATTCATTTTTTGGTTTAATCAAATTAAACCCAAAATCTTAGTTACTACAATTCAGTGTTAACAAGTGTTTCCACTCTTTTTAAAAAGAAGTAAAGAACAAAGAGAATAAAATTCCATTACATGTACCTTCAATGAAGTCAAAACTGAAGAATGTACACAGAAAAGTGCAAAGTCTTACATATGTGTATGTCATTTAATTGGCTTCCAAAAAGCCTTATAGTCTATAGATGAGGGCTTTAATGGTCAACCTTCATGTACATTATCCTATATAGCATTGGCTTTAAACAAAATACACCTAATTCTCATCTTTAGAATGATATTGTGGTAACAATTGATGGGTTGATTAGGTATGAATTAGAGAGATTGGATAGTTCAATCTATGGTCATGCTCTCTTTAAATCAAGAATATAACATTAATACAAATAATGGCCTGTTTATTAGTGAGAATTAATACTTAAATCTGTATATTACAATTTCTTTTATCTTGGCTTTCTACATTACTGGATATTCTATTTGAGTAATAGTTACAACATGAATGTCAATATAAATGTACAAGTAATTGCAGGATTTGATTAAGTTGGTGTCTTAAAAAATAATTAATAAAAAAACAACAATTAAATTTTGAATCACCACTAAATGCTAAAAAAACTGTTAAATTAATGACAATTTAATAACTACTTAATGTGCCAAAGTAACGGTAGTAATTATTCAACTTTTATATTTGATGTATGGATATGTATGTATAATAGGTACAAAAATGACAATAAATAAAGTGAATGGCCATCAATGCATCATAGATTAAAGTTAGATGACTATTTTATAGTTATAGGTAAATTTATCTATTAAAGAATGAAGTCCTAAACTTTATCATTATATTCCTTTAAAACATAAAAATTTTCAACATTTTAAAAATGCCTGAAATAAAAGTTCATCATATCTCTAGAATGATATTGTGGCAACAATTGGTGGGTTGATTAGGTATGAATTAGAGAGATTGGATAGTCCAATCTATGGTCATGCTCTCTTTAAATCAAGAATATAACATTAATACAAATAATGGCTTGTTTATTAGTGAGAATTAATACTTAAATTTGTATATTACAATTTCTTTTATCTTAATTATGAACTTAAATTTGTAGGTTACAAATTTTTAGGTTACAATCTCTAAATGATTTTCTACATTACTGGATATTCTATTTAGGTAATAGTTGCAACATGAATGTCAATATAAATGTACAATTAATTGTAGGATCTGATTAAGTTGGTGCCTTAAAAAATAATTAATCAAAAAACAACAATTAAATTTTGAATCACTACTAAATACTAAAAAAAATTGTTAAATTAATGACAATTTAATAACCACTGGATGTGCCAAAGTAATAGTAGTAATTATTCAGCTTTTATATTTGGTGTATGGATACGTATGTATAATAGGTATAAAAATGACAATAACTAAGGTGAATGGCCATCAATGTATCCTAGATTAAAGTTAGATGACTATTTTATAGTTATCTATAAATTTATCTATTAAAATATGAAGTTCGAAAAGAAATCCTAAACTTTATTACTAAATAGTCTATATTCCTTTAAAACATAAAAATTTTCAACATTTTAAAAATATCTGAAATAAATGCTCATCACCTCTTGTCTAGGTTTCTCCTCTAGAGCCTATATTTTCTTCCACCTTATTTAATCCTTATATTTTCTTCCACCCTACTTAAAGCACCCTAAATTTATAGATCTTCCATATCAACCACCCATTCATCAAATCCCTCACCCAAATCCCGTCTCCCACCCTCCCCCTCCACCGTCCCTCCCTCCACGACTCCTCTGCGACCTCTTTCCTCGCCGTCCGCCGTCCCCCCTCCCCCGATGCTCCCCTGCCCAAGCCCTATTATGATTGCCGATTTCTCTACCCCTCCATGACTCCTCTGCGGCCTCCATCCTCGCCACCAGCCCACTTCCGGCGCTCCCCCTCCACAGCCTCGTCTTAATTGTTGATTTCGCTCCCCCTACAAGACTCCTCTGCGGCCTCCCTCCTCCAATTCGATTGTCGATTTTCACTCCAAAAAATGAATCCAACGACACAAACTCCAGCCTGCATTTGGTCACATAGAACGGTGAACTGTTTCTTAGCCGGTGGTCACAGCCTCTCGCGCTCTAGGCGATCCGACTAGATGTGGAAGCCGACGAACTCCAGCCACCGTTTTTGGGCTTGTAGGTCACCGGATTAATACCCTCTTTGCCAATGTTTTCTTCAGGAGAGAAGTTGATCACTGGATCAATTTCTTGCTATTTTTTGTGCCGAAAAGTGAAATTTTTATAGAAATTAGACATTGGTCTGAGCAACCGGGCGGGAGGGGCTTTGCCGGCGGGGTTCTGGGTAGATGGTTTCGAAGTGAGTAGAGGGAGAGAGGGTGACTGATGTGGAGAGGATAGTTGAAATATTAGATTTTTTAAATTTTAGGGTGCTTGGAGTTGACTGAAGAAAGTATAAGGACTATACTGGACATTTTTTACTAATTTTCTATCCAAGTTAACGGTCGAAGTAACAACAGCCCAGGCAGAATGTGCTATATAAGTTAAGGATTTCATTAGGATAAAATGAAGTTTTGTGACTCAAATGAGACAAAAAAAAATAAGGAAAAAGACCCACATTAAAGTTTACCTTAAGTCACCTCAACTAAATCTATCATTTGGTTTTAAAAAAGAGAAATCTTTCATGTAACCTAGAACTTTAACCAATCAATTTATATCATGCTAACATGCCCATCTGCGAGATTATAATTTTCCAATGATCCAACCGGACTTTGAAGTTCCAATTGGTTGTAAATCAATCTTCCAAAAGTTTAAGCTGTTTCTTTTAATCCAAATTTCTATTTGTACTTTTTAACGGTTATTGATTTCCTTCTCTTTATGTTTATGTTCACCGTTTCTAACTTTTATAATGAAAAACTATACATAAAGTAGATGGAGCTGTCCAATGTCGTGTACTTAAACTAATTAATTTCTTATGTCGAGACTGAAAGATTAGTAAAACAAGTAAATCTAAGACCATAACGAAGACCGATCGGCCACCTTTTTTCTCATTTTGTTAACTTGGTGAGTTCATTGTTATATATAGGGGTGTAAACGAGTTGAACCGAGCTCGAACAGGCTAGGCTCGAGTTCAGCTCGTTTCACATTGAAGTAGGCTCGAGCCCAACGAACTTCATAAACAAGGTTCAAGCTTGGCTCATAGTAGGCTCGGGCTCGAATCATTAGCTCAAGAGGCTCAATGCACTTGGTTCATGAGCTTGAGTAGTGGAGATCGGCTTGAGCTCGACAAGCATGGTTGATCTCAAAATAGTAGCCTATTATACATAAACTAAAATCAAGCAAGCAAAACACATATACTAACCCTATTATACGAAATCATCATAATTTCAACACAAAAATCATCAAAATTGAAGAAGAAAAATACATCTACTAATCAAGAACTGTATGAATCAGACAGGAGCTAGGTTATTGGGTGTGAATTTCCAGTGGCTACTGGATGGTGCAATGTTGGTTGTTCGTGCGGTGCGACTAAGATAGGGGAGGCTCCACAGAGAGAAGACTCGATGGCGCGACGACGGCACGATGGAGAAAAGGATCGATGGCACAATAATCGATGGAGAGTAGGCTCAATGATGGGACAACTAACAGCATGATGGCAAGAAGATGCGACGGTGACAGTCGTCGAACGCAAAAAGTAACGGTAGGGCAGCGACAGCCCACAGACGGTGAAGTGGTAGACGAGAAACAAATCTGGGTGAAGGTGCGTCGCGACTTGCAACGTGAGGGTGGGGCCTATGAGGGTGACTGGGGGTGAATGGTTTGGGTGAACGGGTCAAGAATCTTGAGATACATTAATTACAATTTTAAGATATATATTTTTTTTTATTAAAAAATTATATTATATACATTTTATAATAGGTTTGTTAAGCTCGATAAAAGTTCAAACCGAACATATTTAAGATTCAAACATAAAATATAGCTCGTGTTCGAGCTCGAAACTCGTTAGGCTCAATTCAAAAATATTAAAAATGAACTCGAGCTTGAACTATTCAATAAGGCTCGACTCATTTTATACCCCTAGTTACATACAACACGCATGCAAATGAAAAGCCGAATATCCAGCTGTGCGGTCTAATTGTGCCAATAGGACTCAAGCATTTAGACGTGCATTGACCAGCCCAACAAGAGTAAGAATAATGGACTTGGGCCACTTTATAGGGGAAGGCCCATTCCATAATCTACGATGGATTACACCCACAACTCTTTAAATAGAAAAATCCCTAAGTTTGGAGAGAAGTTGTCTTGTGTCCCGTATTTCATTCAAGCCGGCCGGCACTAAGGAAGGATGAGTGTAACGGAAAGCAATGAAAAGAAGCAAAAGTTGCTGTAAATCATCATCATGGACAACATTCGGCTCTCTGATCTTCCTGATAAGATTGTCATCGACATTCTTGAAGGACTCGACTCCTTGGCTAGGGCTTATTTCCCTATCGTTTGCAATGCGTGGAAGCTTTTGTATCGCAAACTATTCTCACTTGTCGCCAGAGCAAAAGAGTTCCTGTGGTTGCTGACCTTGCATCACGGCAAGGGGTCGTCCTTGCAAATTTGCAAACCATGGTTGAAAAGTCAGCAGGGACCTTGCACAACAATCAGGCGCGATTTGGTACACAAATTGATCAAAGTAATCATCTCAACTAAGAATACCGGTCGGGGCTTAGTGAAACTGCTGGGGGTGCACTTTGGTTGGGTTGCTCACCTATTGTTGATAGGGAAGTTTCATCCGTCGACTACCTGTTTGTACTTTCCCTTCACTACAAAATTTATCATTCTACCACCGAGCCATGTACGCTATGAAGGTTACCAGTTCTCCTTGTCCCATCCTCCGTCAAGTCCAGATTGTGTTTTCTTCATTTCCACGGTTATCTTATATTCGAATCCTCCTCAAGTTTCAATTGGCGTCTGCACCTACTGCACTGGCGACAAGTGCTGAAAGAAGCATCATTTTTTTGCTAGCTTTAGGCACTACAGCACGAGGGTGGGCAGTGTGATATTTTTGTTGGGATACTTCTACTTCCAGTTCCATGGCAGGACATTCGCAGCCTTCAATGTGGCAGACGAGTTGTGGCAATGGTTGACTAACTTTCACCCACTAGATAAAGGTCGTTATTCATGCATTTCATATGCCCAATATCATCAGTTGCTTAAATCCAATTGAGATATCTTGATGGTGGGCATCAATCGCTATCGTGGACAATCATGGCCGTGCATGGAAGTATGTGTGGGCGGAGAGGAAGATGGACAACTTGGGCAATCGGGTGATGTTTCTCAACGTGTTTGGCTCAGGCACCACAAGTGTCGCGGCTGGGGAGCTAGAAGGCCCGACCGACACAATACATTTTATTGATGGTAAAAGGGGCCATCTTTCGTTCCGGTTACAGGATGGCAGCCTCTACCGGGACTCCCATTTGGATAGGAAAACTATGCTTCGGTCCAATTTAGCTCGTTGGTATGGGTTTTGGGTTGAGCCTCCACCACCGCAAGTTTGAAGCTACAAGCTTAGGGGATATATATGAATATGATGAAACTATATATGTAGTGTTTTAAGATGCATCTAATGATGTCAATGTAAGTGCTGAGTTTGTGGCTCACTTCTTTGTGATTTGAATAACTGATCAGCCATTCATGATACGGAATTTAGGCCGAGCAATGAGAGACCAGTAGAACAAGGGACTAAATATATATAAAAACTTCAAGGGCCAAAGCATCACGTCCTTGTTCATTATTCAACCTCATGACAATTTTTCATTCTGATAAGATGTTATTTCTTCTAATGCACGTTGCAGCAGACCTCCGGCCCCATGCCAGTGTTTTCTGTAATTAATGAGCTCAAAGTACCAAGCTATATTCTTACACAAAATAAGAAAAATGGATTATGCATACGAAAACAAATTTGTTTTGCTTCACTGTTTCCCTTCAACATACATAGGATAAAATAACTTTGAGGTAAAAATGTTCTTTTATTTTATTTTCTTTTTCTTTCCTTGGGTTTTCGTAGCGAGTCTCAATCAGTATAACAAATGGGGAATATACTGTTGTTAGGACGTATAGAATTTTTAAAATTTTCTATTAAGGGTTATTAAATGCTTTTTTAAGACGTATAGAATTTTTAAACTTTGAAACTAATAACGGGCTATTGTATAATCCAGCTTTTTTAATGCTTTAACGCTTAATTATCATACTGGAGATGAGTCTTACTTTGAGCCAACAAAACAAAAATACAAAACTTAACCCCGCCCCTGGTCCCTGCCATGATATGCTACCGCTAATTGTTCCATGATCTTGTTCCATCTTTGTTTGTAATTACTTTAGAGCCCTCATTGTTTTGTGTCTGATGATGATTTTATCTTAGTTCTTTTCATTGGTTGGTTTCGGTTCTTTGTTTGACCAATATTTTTTTGAAATAATTAGTTTTTCCATGGTGATTTTATGCTTTTTATTTTGATAAATCATATGAATTGAACTATATTTTCTTCTTGAAATTGCTCTTTTGTAAAACATTTTTATGATAATTACTCTTTTGTAGTTAAGTTTCATGATAATTGTCTTCTGTTTTTATTTATCTTCTTATTCTATCCAAATTCTAGGCAAAAGGTTTGGTTTGCTATATTGAGGCTCTTTAAAACCTCTTCGTCCTTATCGTGTTCTGCTCAGCTAGTAGTTAGGGTCGTATATTTTTTATTGTTGTAGATGTAAACACCTCAATGCTGTGTAAATTACTTGATTTCTTAATACACATAAGCACACGTATGTTCTGTCAAAAATAACAAATTAGTAACAATAAGTTTCACTATAACACAGAATCAAAAATACAATCACTACTAGAAAAAGGGCATTTAACGACGGTTTCATTAGCGATAACTAAAAACAATCGCTAAAAGTCCGGTGAAAGTTTAGCAATAGTTGCCGGTTACCAAGCCATCGCTAATTTAATGACGATTAGTAATTGCTAACTTTAGCAATGGCTTGCCATCACTAAATTAATAACGGTAAGTCGTCACTAAATGTCATCCCTAATTTAGCGATGGTTAGCCGTCACTAAATTTAACAAAATCCCAAAAATTAGTAACGGTTCTCACATGTTAGTTATTTTTTATGCTAACTTGTTATCTCTTTTAACACAAATAAATTTTTTGAATATATGTAATATAGTAGAGATGTGTACCTTAATGTCTGATAAAGGTTTAGTGACGACTGGCTGCCACTAATATTTAGTGACAACTTGTCTTTGCTAATTTTGTTTTATGATTCAAAAATTAATTATCTCAATTATTTTTCTAAAAATGAATGAACAAAGTTTTAAAAGTGAAGGCTAAATATTTGATAGATTTGTCCTAGCTAATTGGTCATAGACTAATGAAGGCTAGTTGTCACTAACTTATGAACAGATTTAGTGATGGTGTGCCCTTACTAAATTAGCAAAGGCTAGTCATCACTAAATTATGGTCATAGTTAGTGAAGGTTTGCCTTCACTAATTTAGTGACGGCTAGCCGTCGCTAAATTTAATAACGGCTGACCATCATTAAATTTAGTGACACTTGCCATCATTAATTTAGTGACGGTTAACCATCACTAAATTTAACGACAGCTTACCCTCCCTAACTTAGCAGTCACTAAGTCTAACGACAGCTTGCCTTCTCTAATTTAATGACGAATAGCTGTCGCTAAATCTAGTTACAGCTTGCCTTCACTAATTTAGCAATGGTTAATCGTCACTAAGCCTCAGGCTGTCACTAATTTGTGACATCTAGCCTTTGCTAATTAATGACGGCTAGCTTTTGCTAAGTTAATTAGTGACAGTTAGCATTTATTAAATTTAGTGACAATTTGCCATCGCTAACTTTATTAATTAAATTATGATATGGGTGATTCACATTAATTTGTATATATTTATACACGGGGATTAACAGTATCCACAAGGAGTATATACTCCTTTAAACGTTAGTTAACTAACGTTTACTCCCCCCTAGTACGGCCGCGCGACTATCTTTTCTCCGGGTTTTCAACTTTCAACTTGTGTAGAAAAGCAATAATTTAGGGAAAAAAAAATAAACCGATAGCCCAAGAATTTAAAGAATCCAAAATTTTCCAAAAGCAAAATCCCATGGATTTAGAAACTAAAATGAGAGGTGAGGGAAGTCCCATTTTTGTGTGAAGAACCCTAGATTTTGTGCGAAAGCAGAGTGGCGGAGCCTGTTTGCGAATCAGATAGTAGCAAAGCTTTGTAGAAACAGATCGGCAGTGGAAGAGGTTCGTTTTCACTTGATTAATAGTCTATGGAATCATGACCAACTGGTTTTGTATGGTTTTGTTGTCGTGATACAATTTTGTATTCTGGAAAATCAAAGTTTGTATGAATTGGGAGAAAGTGCAACTTTGTCATTGGTGATTTTTTTATGGGTGAGAGCCTGATTGTGAGAGTTTTGTAAATGGTATTTATGCGACTGTAGGATTGGGAATGATATTTGTGTTTTGTGTCATTGTTTGATTTTGAAATTGTAAGATGTCAAAAGCAACCAAGTGCATGATTGGGCATATGTTCGTGATTGATGATAGACTGGTTTTGTATAAAACTTATGGCAACTGGTTGTTGTATGGAACTGGTATGGGTTTGTAAAAAAGTAGTTGGTTGTATGGGATTGTTAACCTTTAGTACGAAACTGGTGACTAGTTGTATGGAACTATGTTTTGTTAGTACAGGAATACCATGCCCAATGGCTATTGATGACACATCAAGCGATTTCGAAGTTGTCGAAACAAATATTGAAGAGATGTCACAGTTGCAGCTGTAAGTTGTGTTTACATTTGGTTAATATTTGTCATGAATCATTAGTATTGTATGCATGACTATAATGTTGGGGAAGTTGTAGGTTGACATATGAGGGGAGCGATGATTCTCCTGCACAAAAAAAAAAACAAAAAAAATCAGTTCCCCGGCGAAGTAGACAGAGGCATGGAAGCAGGAAGTTACAACTTAGTCTGTAAGTAAAATGAAGATGAATGTGTCAGTAGGAATCCAAATCTAATGTAGGTGTTGACGTACAAAACTTTACCCTTTGCAGATATACTGAGGGTGCGGCAAAAGAAAATAAACCTGCAGATGTGAATGTTGATTCAGATTTTGAAATAGTCAGGTATGGTGAAGGTAATTGTTGTATGACATACTATGTTCTATTGTAGGTAAACGTGAATGTATAAATTCGTAGGGAGAGGGTAGCACCTACACAGCCTAGGGGGAGCGAAGGAGATATAGGAGATGATGTGGGAGTTCATGGGCAGACTAAGGCTGAGAAGATATTAAATAGGTATAGAACATGTACACGGATACATACATGCATCAGATTCATACGAAATGGTCACAGTTTTGTACAAAATCACATTACTTTTGTACAATATGTTTCCAGTTTGATGTAATTAATGGTTTCATAGGAATATGGATCAGAATCTTGCAAAATGTTCCTGGTTTTACATTACTATATTGGTTACTATTCTGTGTTATACAATTTCAGGGGAGCACATATTGGATGTACGACAGAAACAACCAAAAAGAAAGATACAGGAGACGAAGTGGGTGGTGATGGGTGTCCTGAGGTTGGGAAGAAAGGAAAGAGTTATAATATATGTCTATAGTCATAGATGTTTGAAGCCATAAAAAAATGTAACAAATACAGGGAAGTACATGTTTCAGGGGGGAAACAGGAAAAGCAATGCGTAAGACAATGGGGAAAGCAAAAATGGAAAATGATAAGGATTATGCAGGAGCGAACGACACTAATAAATCTGGGAGGTTCGAGTTATTAGTTTCTTTGAATTGTGTTAAGAAAAGGAAGTTGCTTATGTGAATGGCATGTGTTTGACCATAAAATGTGGCACTTTATATAAAAGAACATGTTATGCAGGTTGCAGGCTAAATGCTCGCCATGTCAAGCTTGTAAAGTATTTGCGAAGATATTGACATCTGATAGGCATGTTCAAGCTGTGAATGAGATGGGGTTAGGAGGCCTATTGAATTTGAAATGTAGGTATGCATCAAGGGACTTGCTTGAATGGATAATAGAACGCCTCAATCCTGCTGATATGACTATAGACATGGGATCAGAGAAGATTGTGCTTATGCCAGAGGACATAAGGCTCATTCTTGGTGTACCAAATGGCCCTATCTCAATTGGAAGGTGTAAATATTCAGAAATGAGAGGCGTTTTTGAAGCAGATTGGCAAGAATACAAAAGTGGGAGTCAGGACGGTGTTAAGCGTATAATTCCATTGTCAAAGTTGTGTATTTTTTGGCGTCTTTGATTACTGTTTATTACAAATTCTCCTTTTTATCTTTTGTTTTTCTCTCGTTTTTATTATTGTCCGCAGATTCGTTGGTGTGTGAAAAGTGGATGAAAGCAGGATTGCATTGTAGCGGAGTTGTGCTGAGCAAGATTTGCTCAATTATGTTCTGGCGACGCGTCGCCAGAATGAACGCCAAATTGGCGACGCGTCGCCAACGTTAAAACAAGGTTTTTTAGTTCTGGCGACGCGTTGCCAGAAAGTCGCCAAATTGGCGACGCGTCGCCAAACTGAAGAAATTGTGGCGACGCGTCGCCAAGACTAAATCTGGGCCATTAATCTTAGCAATTGACGGTTCTCACGGCAAGAAGCACATGGGATTCCTTTCATTCCTCTTGGCCTATAAATTGGAGCTCGTGAGAAGAGCCAGGGGGTTGAAAAAAACACAACACACTCTCAACCATTCTAGTTCTTCTCTTCCTTGGAACTCCATTGAAGGAAGCTCGGAGCTTGGAGAAGGAGGTTTCCACCACGGAAACTTAGTATTCTAAGGGCTTCACTGATTTTCTTCTCTTCTTCTTCTCTTTCTCTTCAGTTGTATTTCATTGGATACTTTGTTCATGTTTAGTTTGTGGATTTACTTGATGGATCGTGAGTAGTTCTTTAATATCTTTCTAGGATGACATTATTCTACCTTGTTACTTCATGGATTTGAGTTTATATTGATGATTGTGGACTACTTGTGTTACTTATTTCTTGTGTTATTTGTTATGTGGGTAAGGCCTTCTCACATCATTTTAATTCATCTAGACCTTGAGAGAGGTTTATAGTTGAGTGGAAGAAAGAAAGAAGTATAGTGGACATCTGGGATTAGAGGTAATCTTTGAGTTCATTAGGTGTCAAACAGAGATCCGGGCGTAATCTACCTAGAGTTAACACTTGGGCTTGAGGAAGTCAAGTTTAATTCTTAGGTAAGCAAGAACTAATCTTGAGAAAGACGTTTTTGAGTTATGAATTTCTTCACCACACATTATAAGTCCACTTAAAAGAGGCGTTCATCATGGGTAGCAAGGTTAGAGTAATGGAATCCTAGGAAGATAGTTTCTTTCTCTTAGCTTTCTCAACAAGTTTCCTTTTTAGTAATTGCTTTACCTTCTAGTTAGTCTTTTTATTAGCTTCACTTGTGATATCATCCTCTTGTTACTTGAATCCGTTGTACTCGTCGTTCGGTAGTTTAAGTAATTAACTCTCTTTCTTAGATAAAAATCACAAAAGTCTCTTGGGACGATACCCCTATTTGCCTTGTACTACTCGTCAAAACCGTACACTTGCGGGTGATTTGGGGTTATAAATGTAAAACTATTGAGCTACTCTCCCAATTGCACATCAAAGTTTTTGGCGCCGTTGCCGGGGATTTTTATTGATTTTTATCTTTATGAAAGTTGGTTACTTTTATTTGCTTAATTTTTGTCATTACAGTTGATGCAATTTTCTTTTTCAATTGAAGGTACACCTAGTGCATGACCCGAAGTTCTTGTTCTCACTTAGTGCCATTTGATCCGGAAATTGAAAGAAGCTTGAGGGAACTTCGTTCAAGAAATAGAGGACTTGAGGAAGGTTATTCTAGTACTTCTAATTCCATTAATATGGAAGGCAATCAAGAAGGCAACATGAGGCACCATGAAGAAGAAGGGGATGTCAATGTTGTGGATCCCAATGGAGTTGAAGAGGTGATGGACAACGGAAATGGCTATAGAAGAAGAAGAGGAAGACCGGTGCTTGATTACTTTCGCCCTCAACGGGTGGAGGACCAAGATAATATGATCAGACCGGCACCGCTTCGAGGAAGAGCTTTCATGATTCCTAGCCATGTTCTTCAATTAGTTGAAGCACACCCATTCGGAGGAGCTCTTGATGAAGATCCCAACAACCATATCAAAAGATTTGTTCGTCTATGCGATACCTTTGATTTGGAAGGTGTGAGTGAAGATGCAAAAAGAATGAGACTTTTCCCATTTTCTCTTGTGGATGAAGCATCGGAATGGTTTGAAAATTTGGAGCCTACATCGGTTCATACTTGGCAAGATTTATATGATGCATTTATTCGGAGATTTTTCCCCTCTCAAAAAGCCTTTGAGCTTAAAAATCAACACTTGGCGTTTAGGCAAAATGAGTGGGAATCACTTGCAGAAGCATGGGTACGTTTCAAGAAAATGGTGAAAAGTGTTCCAACTCATGATATTGATCAAGCTCACCAACTTCATCTCTTTTACAATGGATTGAGTTTAAATACTCGATTGCAAGTTGATGCCGCCGCCGGTGGTTTCTTATTGTTGAAAGATGTGGAGGAATGCTTTGAGTTATTAAACAATATGGCCAAAAGTCTTGAGCTGAGCGGAAAAAGGATCCCAAGGAAAGGAAATGGATTATATGAAGTGGATAAAGACACATCTGTCCAAGCACAACTTTCTGCACTCACTAGCATGGTATCCAAACTATCAAAAAATCAAGATAGGATGAAAGTGCAACAAGCTATGGCTAGTGAGGATGTGGATGAATTAGAAGATGTGAATTTTCTGGGATATCGGAATCTGTACCCACCTAAGCAAGGAGCAGGAAATTTCTTTCCAAGGAATCGCCAACATGAAGGTTTCAGTTACTCAAATCCAAAAGGTGCTCTGCAACCACCAGGTGAGTCTTCTAAAGAATCAGAAGCTTCTCTAAAAGATTTCATGAAGGGAATGATGGGAGAATTCATGCATGAAGTAAGGGGGATGGCTAGTGGACAAAATAAGAAGATTGGTGCATTGGAAGATGAGATGAAGACTATGCAAGCCAACACTCAAGCATCAATCAAAAATCTGGAAACACAAATGGGTCAACTAGCCACATCTATGAGACAACTCCAAAAAGGTAAATTCATACCCAGCGATACAGATATTAATCCAAAGGAGTCTTGCCAAGCTGTTACTCTCAGAAGTGGGAAAAAGGTGGTGACACAACCCAAGGAACCACCCACTCAAGAAGAATATCCTCTCCAAGGACCCACTCTACCAGAAAGTGTTGATGATACTCAAGCATCATCACCAAGTGTTGAGGAAGTTCAATCAAAGGAAGAGGCAAAAAATATGCCCATGCAGGGGGAAGCTCCAAAGCACATTCCTACTCTCCCATACCCCCAAAGGTTCAAGCCTAAGAAGGAGGACACTCAATTTATGAGATTTCTTGAAATTTTCAAGAAATTGGAGATCAACATTCCTTTTTTGGAAGCACTCAATCAAATGCCTTCCTATGCCAAATTTCTCAAGGAGTTGATTACCAAAAAGAGGAAGTTCTTGGACAACGAGCTCATTTTGATGAGAGAAGAAGCAAGTGCTGTCATTCAAAGAAAGATGCCTCAAAAACTCAAAGATCCAGGGAGTTTTACTATCCCTTTAGACATTGGGTCTTTCCATTGTGATAAGGCGTTATGTGATCTTGGAGCTAGTATTAATTTGATGCCACTATCTGTTTGCAAAAGCCTTGGTCTTGGAGAGGTGAAGCCTTCTTCGATTTGTCTTCAATTGGCAGATAGATCATTCACCTTTCCGCGAGGAGTTTTGGAGGATGTGTTAGTCAAAGTGGGTCAGTTCATATTCCCTGCTGATTTTGTAGTACTGGACATGGAAGAAGACCAAAATATGCCAATCATACTTGGGAGACCATTCCTTGCTACTGGGAAAGCAGTGATAGATGTGGAAAAAGGTAATCTTACTTTGAGAGCCAATGATCAGGAAATTACTTTCAATCTTGCTCAAGCTATGAAATCTATTGATAATGAGGTGCCCAAATGCTTTATGGTTGATGTGATTGATTCTTGTATGGAAGAAAAGAAAGAGTCATTGCTTATTGAGGACCCCATTGAAAGAGCACTTATTATTGGAAGTTCATGTGGTGAGGAAGATTATGAAGTAATGAGCACTCTGGGTACTCTTGATTCTTGTGTGAAGTTGCTAGCTCCAAGAAAGATGGTAGAACAACTTTTATTTTGTGATCTTGAGAAGGAGCCAGAGTTGGAGTTAAAGCCATTACCGAAAGACCTCAAGTATGTCTATCTTGGCAACGAAGGGACCCTTCCGGTAATTATCTCTTCTACATTGACTACCTTGGAGGAAGAAAAATTGATTCGAGTTTTGAGGGAGCATAGAGGGGCAATAGCTTGGTCTATCTCTGACATCAAAGGAATTAGCCCAGAAATTTGCATGCACAAAATTCTTATGGAAGATGATTTCAAGCCTTCCATCGAAGCTCAAAGAAGGTTGAATCCAAAGATGAAGGAAGTGGTTAAGGAAGAAATTGTGAAGTTGCTAAATGCCGGTATTATTTATCCAATCTCAGATTCCCATTGGGTGAGCCCAGTTTAAGTGGTGCCCAAAAAGGGAGGTACAACTGTTATGGGCAACAACAATAATGAATGGCTCGCAACTCGACTGGTTACCAAGTGGAGAGTATGTTTTGATTATCGGAAGCTCAACAAGGCGACCCGGAAAGATCATTTCCCTCTTCCTTTCATTGATCAAATTCTTGATAGGTTGGCGGAACATAAGTTCTATTGCTTCTTGGATGGTTATTCAGGCTACAACCAAATTGTGATATCACCGGAAGATCAAGAGAAGACTACCTTCACTAGTCCTTGGGGTACATATGCATTTCGGAGAATGCCATTTCGACTTTGCAATGCACCGGCGACCTTCCAACGATGTATGATGGCCACATTTTCTGACATGGTGGAAAAGTGCATTGAGGTATTTATGGATGATTTTTCTGTCTTTGGTGATTCTTTTGATGCATGTTTGAATAACTTATCCCTTGTCTTGAAGAGATGCCAAAAGACTAATCTAGCTCTGAATTGGGAAAAATGTCACTTCATGGTCAGTTCTGGAATAGTGCTTGGGCATAGAATTTCTTCTCAAGGCATGGAGGTGGATAAAGCTAAAATTGTGGCTATTCAAAAATTGCCACCTCCATCCAATGTGAAGGGAGTAAGGAGCTTTTTGGGACATGCCGGTTTCTACCGGAGGTACATAAAGGATTTTTCTAAGATTGCTAAGCCTTTGTGCAATTTGCTTGAGAAGGATGCAACTTTTCATTTTGATGATAAATGTTTGGAAGCATTCAAGATCTTGAAGGAGAAATTGGTAAGTGCACCTGTGGTGGTAGCTCCCAACTGGGAGGAACCATTTGAGATCATGTGTGATGCTAGTGATTTTGCTGTGGGAGCAGTATTGGGACAACGGAATGAAAGAATTTTTCGAGTAATTTATTATGCTAGCAAGACCTTAGATGGAGCGCAACAAAATTACACCACGACAGAGAAGGAGCTTTTAGCGGTGGTCTATGCTGTTGATAAATTTAGATCTTACATTGTGGGATCTAAAGTTGTGGTTCACACCGATCATGCAGCAATCAGGTATTTGTTTACAAAAAAAGATGCTAAACCCAGACTAATAAGGTGGATTCTTTTGCTTCAAGAATTTGATTTGGAGATTAAGGACAAGAAAGGAAGCGAGAACCTTGTGGCTGATCATTTGTCTAGATTGGAAAGTCAAGAACAACCCTTGGAGAGACCGATCCAGGAATATTTTCCTGATGAAAGTCTTTTCCAGGTGGAGAGTAAGATCCCATGGTATGCGGACTTTGTGAATTATCTGGCTTGTGGAGTTTTGCCACCAAACTTGTCGTATCAAGAAAAGAAGAGGTTTCAAGCCAGTGTCAAGCACTATCTTTGGGATGAACCATTCCTTTTCCGCCGGTGTGCTGATCAAATCATCAGAAGGTGCATAGCAAATGATGAAGTGAAGGATATCCTTTACCATTGTCACTCTTCACCATGCGGTGGACACTTTGGGCCTTCCAAGACGGCAAATAAGGTATTGTAAACTGGTTATTTTTGGCCTTCTTTATTTAAGGATGCATATACCTTTGTCAAAACATGTGATAGGTGCCAAAGATTAGGTAATATCTCTAGGAAAGATGAAATGCCTTTGCAAAATATTCTAGAGGTAGAAGTGTTTGATTTATGGGGCATGGATTTTATGGGCCCTTTCCCCCCTTCTTTTGGGAATCATTATATCTTACTTGCAGTTGATTATGTCTCTAAGTGGGTGGAAGCCATTGCCACCCCTTCTTGTGATGCTAATGTGGTTGTCAAGTTCCTGCAAAGGAATATTTTTGCAAGGTTTGGGACACCTAGAGCTATTATCTCAGATGAGGGATCTCACTTCATCAACAAAACACTGGCACAAGCTCTAGCAAAGTACGGGGTACGACATAAAGTGTCACTTCCTTATCACCCTCAAACGAATGGTCAAGCCGAAATTTCAAATAGGGAAATCAAGAAGATCTTGGAGAAGACGGTAAGCATTAATCGTAAGGATTGGTCACAAAAGTTGAGTGATGCACTTTGGGCATACAGGACAGCTTTTAAGACACCAATCGGAATGTCTCCATACCGTCTTGTGTTTGGAAAAGCCTGCCATCTACCAGTAGAGCTGGAGCATAAATCCTATTGGGCGGTAAAGAAAATGAACTTTGATTTGAAGAGCTCTCAAGAAAAGAGAGCCTTTCAACTGGATGAACTGGATGAAATCCGCCTTGAAGCTTATGAGAACGCAAGAATTTACAAAAAGCGGACGAAGCAGTGACATGACAAGATGCTTGTAAAGAAGGATTTCCAACCGGGACAAAAGGTGCTACTTTTCAATTCAAGATTGAGACTTTTCCCTGGAAAGTTGAAATCTAAGTGGTCGGGTCCATTTGAGGTGGTGAAAGTTCAACCATATGGAGCAGTGGAGCTAAAAGCTCAAGACGGAAATATTTTTAAAGTCAATGGACAAAGAGTGAAGGCTTACTATGGAGATGAACTCAGACACATTGGCCAAGTCATTTTGGCCGACATTTTCGCTTGACAGCTCGTTACAGGCGCCTGGCTGAAGGCGTAAAACCAAGCGCTTGTCGGGAGGCAACCCGATTTTCATTATGTTGTATTTTTATTTCCTTAATTAGGTGGTGTTTTCTAGACCATTTTAAGGCATTTTGTTGTTTTATTGTGTTATTGTAGGTTTGGAAGAGCCATTGGAAGAAAAGAAGTCAAGGGAGACTAGGTTTGTTCAAGATAGAAGGTATAAAGTCTTGAGTTTAGAAGAGGTAAGTGAGCAAATTTTAAACTAGGGATTAAATTGCAAATTTATGAAGAATTTGGGTCAAAACGCAAGTCTGGCGACGCGTCGCCAGACTGAAGAAATTGTGGCGACGCGTCGCCAATTGCCCAAAAGTTCACAGAGAGTTTGTTCTTTGGCGCCGCGGCGCCAATTCTCGTTCTGAATTGGCGACGCGTCGCCAACACCAGAGAATCAGTTTTAAACTCAAATTTTTCACTCTGTTTCACTTCCAACTTCATCTTCTACTCAAGTACTCTCTCAAATACTAAACCCTAACTCTTCCGTGCACATTACGGCTCGAATTCCTAGTTGATTTTTCATAGCAAAATCCGAAACAAGTAAGTTTTCTTCATCCTATCCCTCTCTATTTCCTCCTTGTGATATGTTTTTGCCCATGATTTGTTTATGCTTGGAGAATCCGAAAATTGAATATTGTCATTAGTCTTCATGGATTTTTGCCTTGTTTAGGATCATTATTGATTATATGGATGTCTGGGGATTGATTTTTGCAATGGAATGTCAGTTTGGTTTGGAATTCATAGTTTGGATTTTTCCTCCAAGTTTAGCCACGAATTTTCATGGTAGATTCTTGTTCATGCATGTTCATGATGTTTTGTTGATTCGGAACTTATCTTTTCTTCGAATAATGAATGGGTCAACAATGAATCGTTGCCAATTTGCTCTAGAATGCTTCAATTTTGAGTTTATATGTTTCCGGAAATTTAAAGTTGAAATTCCTCCATAGGTACTTTGCACCACAATGTAGCTTCATGTGTTGTTAGTTTGCTTCAATTCTTGTTGTAAACTGCATATAGGTGTTGCATAGTACAAGTTTGATTCGTGAGTTTGCACCCGGAAACAGTTTTTCCTCATGTACCGAGAGCACGAAGTTGGTATGGACTAAAATGCAAATTCTTTGGATAGCATGTTCATGACATCTTTTCCTAATGTTCTAACTTGGATTTTCATTCAGATTTGTGGTTGGGCAAGTATTTGTTACTTAATTACACTCTACTCTTGTTTAGCATTCAGAATTTTAGTGCCAATTAGTTTTTTTGAGAATCAAGTTAATCTGGAATTGTGTAATTTTACAGGAAAAATGCCGCGCAAATCAGTTCCAGAGCACTCTTTGAAGCAGAAAGGGCAAGGAAAAAGGGCGCGTGAGGAGGCTCCTGAACCTCCTTATGACAAGGGCCGCTTTGTGTCAGCTCGAGCAAGCAAATACTATGAGGGGTTCACTAACAGGAAGTTCACTCCAGAAAGAGGGTTTGATTTCTCCAAAAGGGAGAATGGGGAAATTCTGAGAGTTGTGGAAAGGCGAGGTTGGCAGCATTGGGTCTCTCACTCACAGGCCAGGGTCCCAAACTTTCTGATCATGGAGTTTTATGCGAACCTGATGGGACAGTACTACCTCAACCGTCAGACTCGTTTCACTCATGTGAGATCCAAGACTATCAATTACAGTGCAGATTCCATCAATAATCTGTTACAGATTAATCCGTTGATTGGAGGGCCAGTGAAAGAAATCACTTTGGAGCAAATGGCGGAGATAGTCTGTGGGCACCCGGTCAACTGGACCTTGAGCCGGGATCAGACACATAGGAAGCTCTACTTCAGCAATGCAGAACTCCCGCCAGAGATGAAGGCGTGGAACTACTTCATATCTTCTAGACTTGCCCCTACCACCCATGTGAGGGAGGTCACTGCAGATCGCCTGGGATTTCTGTACAACATTGCTGCTGATATTCAGATAGACGTCGGCTCCATAATATACAAGCATATCGTCAGGGCGGCCCAGTCAAAGCGAGGGAATCTGCCTTTTCCTCACTTGATCACTTCTTTGCTGATAAGAGCTGGAGTTAGTATTGAGGAAGCCCCACAGATATATCTGGCAGCCAGACCAATTTCTATTGACAAGCTCAGCGCGGCGGTAGAGGAAGCCCAGGGAGGAGCATCAGATGAGGAAGAAGCAGATGTCGCTCAAGACCTGGAGCAGGAGGCTGAGGAAGAAGAAGAGCAGCAACAGGAAGAGCAGTTTCAGGAGCATTTTCTGGGTCCCGAGGATTTAGGTGGAGCTCCTGATCAGCTGATTGATCCTGCTACCGCGACTCCCGCATCTTTGGCTGTAGCACTAAATAAGCTACACATTCTCATGAAGGAGCAGCATCAGGAGTCTATGGCCCGGTTTGAGTCGATTGGTGGATCTTTTGCCACTTTCGCGAGGGAGACGCGTGAGGGCTTCTCCCTTTTAGCAGGTAATCAAGAATCGCTCTCTGGACAGGTACGCTGGGGTCACCAGCAGCAGCAGCAGGGCCTTCCTTCTGAGTATCCACCATTGAACCCGATTCCGCCGCAATTCCACCCTTCAGCATACCCTTGGTACATGCCACATCCCTCATACCACCCACCGCCATACTATCCTCATTTCAGCACACCGCGTGATCCATCAGAGGGCCCCTCTTCCTTCCCTCCAGCTGGCGAATCTTCTGGCCAGGATGACATGGGCGAGGATTAGTCGGGGCGGGAACTCCCGCCCCCGGGTATGAAATTCAATAAATTTTAATCATTGAGGACAATGTTTATTTCAAGTTTGGGGGGGAGTTTGGATAATCTTTCTTGATTTGCTACTTTTGATGATGTTAGTTTTTTCGTATCGGATTTATTTTAAGTATTTTGATGTTGTTTTGTGTTTGTGGTTGATGTTATCGAGCTACTCTTTAGAATTAGAATTTAACGATCGAGAGATTAAAAATTAATTCATCAAGAATGGCCTGAGTAAGGGTCACACTTGAGACGCATTCTGATGGATTAGCGCTTTCTGAAATTCGGTCCTCTCGAATTATGTTTGTTTGTTTATGTTTTTCTTTTCTTTTCAGATTGCATTTTAGAGTGTTTAATTTTTTTTTAGATTCCAATGGAAGCCATTGTTGCACTTGATTGGATGTGATTGCCAGTTTTACTCTCTTGAAGTTTTGATGATTTTGGAAAGTCAGTTTTTATTGTTGGTAAAGTCTTAAGGGTGTGATACATTGAGCTTGGGAGTTGTATTATAACGCGTTCATTGTTAATACTTGCACAATGTGTTCCTTTCCTGAATTTGATTATGGACCTAACAACCCATAATAATTGTATGCTCTCGAAGTTTGTTTGGTTTTATAGGAGGAACTGTTCCATTAAATTGCCAAATCTCATCATGCTTGCTTGCAACGAGGCCTTTTGTGCTTAAATTCATTATCTTTTGACTACTTTACCCTCGCTTTGCGCGCTTATTTGAATTATACCCTTTGTTCATAGCTGAGGTGAAAAAGGTATATCTCGGGCTTAGAAAAGTCAGTATCAAATTGAATAAAGTGGGAAATGTTGGCAAGTATGGAGGTTTTATTTAAAAAAAAAAAGAAAAACTTGTAATAAAGTCTACTACTCCGCTGTTTTACTGTATCAAAGTAGGTTGGGGTCTTCTCCTAAGGCAAGAGTCGATCACAGCTCGAAAAGATGCTTGAGACATGAGTATGTTAAAAAAAAAAAAAACACCTTGGATTGTATTAAGTTAGTAGCTTGGGTATAGGCAGAGCTCCTGTTTATACACTTGCCCAACGGCGAAATACATGAAAAGGATTTAGTAAGTTGTTAATATTGGCTATGGGTTAGTGAAGGATGGATTGGTACTTGTTCAATTTGGTCGATTCTTTTAAGCCCTTGAGTAATTCCCTCCACCTCACTGGCCCCATTTAGAAAGCCGTTACCCGGTTTCTCCTTAAGTAGCCTAATCCTGTCAAGACCCTGTTGAAAGACCAGTTAAGCTTTGTGTGTCATACAACTCTCCATAAAAGTTTATGGATGGGAATGTTGGATCTTTTTATGCAAGTTTATGGAAAGGAACATAGTGTAAGTGTCAAATACATGGCGTAACTCTTTTAGCTGGATTTGAGTTTTAAATTCTGGAAATCACACCACTAAGAGTTCTACCTTAACGAGCAGCACTTTTGTTTCCTTAATCATCATTCCTTCTTTTGAAGTTGAGCTTGTGAATCTTTTATGCTCAGGTGTAACATGTGGCTGCCATTGTAGTTTCTCTGTTTGCTTTGATTCAATTTTTTTTTATGAAAGGACGCTAGGGACTAGCTTAGGTTTAAGTTTGGGGGAGTTTGTTAAGCGTATAATTCCATTGTCAAAGTTGTGTATTTTTTGGCGTCTTTGATTACTGTTTATTACAAATTCTCCTTTTTATCTTTTGTTTTTCTCTCGTTTTTATTATTGTCCACAGATTCGTTGGTGTGTGAAAAGTGGATGAAAGCAGGATTGCATTGTAGCGGAGTTGTGCTGAGCAAGATTTGCTCAATTATGTTCTGGCGACGCGTCGCCAGAATGAACGCCAAATTGGCGACGCGTCGCCAACGTTAAAACAAGGTTTTTTAGTTCTGGCGACGCGTCGCCAGAAAGTCGCCAAATTGGCGACGCGTCGCCAAACTGAAGAAATTGTGGCGACGCGTCGCCAAGACTAAATCTGGGCCATTAATCTTAGCAATTGACGGTTCTCACGGCAAGAAGCACATGGGATTCCTTTCATTCCTCTTGGCCTATAAATTGGAGCTCGTGAGAAGAGCCAGGGGGTTGAAAAAAACACAACACACTCTCAACCATTCTAGTTCTTCTCTTCCTTGGAACTCCATTGAAGAAAGCTCGGAGCTTGGAGAAGGAGGTTTCCACCACGGAAACTTAGTATTCTAAGGGTTTCACTGATTTTCTTCTCTTCTTCTTCTCTTTCTCTTCAGTTGTATTTCATTGGATACTTTGTTCATGTTTAGTTTGTGGATTTACTTGATGGATCGTGAGTAGTTCTTTAATATCTTTCTAGGATGACATTATTCTACCTTGTTACTTCATGGATTTGAGTTTATATTGATGATTGTGGACTACTTGTGTTACTTATTTCTTGTGTTATTTGTTATGTGGGTAAGGCCTTCTCACATCATTTTAATTCATCTAGACCTTGAGAGAGGTTTATAGTTGAGTGGAAGAAAGAAAGAAGTATAGTGGACATCTGGGATTAGAGGTAATCTTTGAGTTCATTAGGTGTCAAACAGAGATCCGGGCGTAATCTACCTAGAGTTAACACTTGGGCTTGAGGAAGTCAAGTTTAATTCTTAGGTAAGCAAGAACTAATCTTGAGAAAGACGTTTTTGAGTTATGAATTTCTTCACCACACATTATAAGTCCACTTAAAAGAGGCGTTCATCATGGGTAGCAAGGTTAGAGTAATGGAATCCTAGGAAGATAGTTTCTTTCTCTTAGCCTTCTCAACAAGTTTCCTTTTTAGTAATTGCTTTACCTTCTAGTTAGTCTTTTTATTAGCTTCACTTGTGATATCATCCTCTTGTTACTTGAATCCGTTGTACTCGTCGTTCGGTAGTTTAAGTAATTAACTCTCTTTCTTAGATAAAAATCACAAAAGTCTCTTGGGACGATACCCCTATTTGCCTTGTACTACTCGTCAAAACCGTACACTTGCGGGTGATTTGGGGTTATAAATGTAAAACTATTGAGCTACTCTCCCAATTGCACATCAGACGGTCCATACCTAACGCAAATAAATAAAGCCGTGTAAGAAGATAAGGAGGCCGGAGACCGATTTAAATGGAATTTCCTTGTTTTCATCGTTTCTAGACTATTAGCACACTCAAACCAAGCACAGAGTAGCTGGAGGTTCTTGCAATTTGTAAAGGATCTAGGAGATGTCCCAAATATGAACTTCTGTGAATATACGCTGTCAGAACTAGCTAATGATGTGCATCAATGGAAATATGAAAGAAGACATCAGATGATGCCTGGATGTGTAATTTTCCTGCAGGTATGAAATGACAATGGTTTTAAAGTATTAATGTGTTAGTTAGTGCATTGTATTTATAATTGTACAAGCATTATCGATAATTTTGAAGTTGGAAAAAACCAATGTATGAAATGAGGACCATGTTGTATTAAACTGGAAATGTTTAATATGAAACACATTATGTTACTATGAATTACAGATGATATGTGTTTATCTAAATATATGTTGTATTTAACTGGGATGACACTTTATGTGACTTTGCCTATCTATATTGACAAGAGTAATGTTAATGTCCACTAGATTTTTTATTATTGAATTGTCATTGCAGATGTTGTACATTGACCGAGTTATTCTGCTCCTACGTCGACCAATAAAGCGAGAGTTGCCTCGAATAAAGAATTGGGCACATGATGCTGTGTTGAAGAGGCTACGAAGTGAGAAAGAAAAGTTTGGAGTATTTGGGAAAGGTCGTGTAACATCTGCGTTCAAAAAGGAAGAAGAAGAACAGGTTGCTGCATACATGGGAAGAAGGACCTCCCAGAAGTCTAGATCATGGGAAACTAAAATTAACTATCTGGATGCTTGTGGGAAGGAAACAAGTGAGGCGTACAAAAGGTTTCGAAATCAAGTTGAGAAAGTTAGTAGTAAATTCCCAGAGATGGAGAAAGAGCTTCAGCCATTTTTAAAGCCACATGATGATGGGGACATTAGGAGCTCACAGTTCAGTCAGTTTATAGATGAATCATTGGAGATGATTCACCAAATCACGCAAGCTTGTTGTCAGCTACTATATGGTAACTCAGGTATTGTAACTAAACTGCGGTACTCTTTTATCATGTGGCATTTACAAATGTGTGTGACAGGAGACATAGGTGTAAACATAATTTTGCAGGTAAACCTAGCAGAGATGAACGTACGGATGAGGGGATTTATAAAAGTAAAGATGATGAGTGCGAGGAAGCGATCGCAGATTCAGGAGCTAAAATGAATGAACAAGATGGGGAGGGGAAAATGAATAAAAATGCAAATGACATTAAAGGAAATCAAGAGCCAAAAGAAGGTATATTACATACTGAAAATGTGAATAAGGCAGGTAGAAGAATGGGAAAGAATGAAGGCATACAACGGGTTGACAGACCAGTCCGACAGAAGAACAAGGCAGCATGCTTACGGTCACTATTTTATGCAACAGATGGTTAGAGAGAAAGCCAAATACCGGCTTCCTGATGAAGATGCAAATCTTGTGGACTATGCATTGCGGCTTGATCTAGTGTCTTCGTAAGTATACAATTCCTTAATTATGTTAAATTCATATTGTTTGTTTGTTTAAAATTTATACTAACCATTTCGGTCCCAATAATGTATACAAGGGAAACGCTGTACAATGACAATGCTAACCATGTTATATCCCGAGAAAGCTTCAAAACACTTCGGCTGGGCAAAGAGATGGACATTGGTATTTTGGATGCTTGGTGTTTATTGCTTAATTGTAGATAGGGGAACTCACATTGTCAAAGACGATTGTATTTAACGGTGCACTTGTCGGTAAGTATAGATCTTTATATTTGGATATGAAGTTATTTGACATGTTATACACTAGACATATTTTGTATAAAACTGGTGACATTTTGTATGTTACGATATAAAATCTGTATGAATCTGAGGCACCTGAAATCATACATCATTGTTATGGATATTAGTAGGATAACTTTGTAACATTGTATACAGCTCATTTTCTATGGGTACCATATAGGTACAGAATTAATGAACGAGGAGCTGGTGAGCAACGATGAGTCCGCTATATAGTGTGAGAAAGTCATTTTAGAATGGTTGGATGCTAATAGAATTGAAAGCATCATATCGTACCAGTTGGTAAGTCATATGAGTTTACCTTGGAAAATATTGCAGCTGAAGGATATATTGGTTATTTAACACATAAATTGTCATTGACAGGTATTCCTTCCAGTTTTAATAAGAAGGCATTTCATTGTTGTCTGCCTGAACTTTGAGAATGAAAATTTCCAAGTTATAAACAACTTGACTGAGGATTTTACAAACTATGGCGAATTGGAAGCGCAAGTGGTACGTTAACTGAATATGTTAAATGGTAACTGAACATGTATTATGACCAATTTGTATGAAACTGGTGCATGTTTGTATGTAAGTGATAATAGATTATATGAAGCAGTTAACCTTCTGTATGAAACTAGGAACATGTTGCATGGTCTATGGTCAATTTGTACGAAACTGGCGCATATTTGTATGAAACTGGTAATAGGTTGTATAAAAGTCTGATTTTTTTTTTGTATAAAACTATGATTATGATGCATGAAATTGTACGTAATTTTTATGAAACTAGTGAACATTTCCATGAAACTAGTACATATGTGTATAATTCTATAAACACCTTGTACAGAATATTAATTGATGCATGTTGTTGCAAATCTATCTATGTAGACAATTCTTTTGAGTGGATACCTCCAAAAAATCAACCACCCGAAGGTTGAGAAGTACCATACATACGAATGGCATCATTTTACACCACAATGGAACAACAAGATGAATGGTAAATTGTATTTATCGAATGACACGGATTATTGCAATGAAACATATGGAATTGTTTGATGGAACAAATTTAGAAAGTGACCTCGGCCCGGTAAAAATTGTATATGCACTGATATTACAGAAAAACTTCGTACCAACTTTAGTATTGCATGTACTAAAGAATTGCTTTTGATGGTATTTCCAGGATAAAACCATCCGTTTCTATCGAAGGAAGATTGCAGCAGCAATATTGAAAGATGAGAGCAACAAAATTGCAGATGTCATTAAAGAACGGGCAGTTGACACATCAAAGGCGTTGGCATAGAAGGATATTTGATTTGTTGTACTAAGATTTTGATTAAGGGTCTAATGTCAAATTGTTAGCAATTTAAACAAACTATGGTTTCTGAATTCAATTTTAGGCTATGATTTATGCCTATGCTATAGTCTAATATTCAAATTACATATAATAAGGTATATACAATGGTGTGTTATTGAATGGTCCACATATTGCCGTGTTACACACATACAATAACATTTAATAGAAGTATATAATGTATGATGCTATAAAACAAAATGGGCACTCAAAAGAATACATATCTTGAACGCCTACCAATAACATGCACTGTAATAGAAACGTAAAAAAAATGGTACAATTAAAGATTAGAAACCAACAATTCATGATTAGTTTTAAACCAACTCTCACAATAAAATGGTACAGATAAATATCAAATTCACACATTTGATATTTAATTTTTAAACACACTCCCACAATAAAAAGAACAATAGCACATGTAAGTACGTTGGAAAAAATGAGTTCAATACCACTGGAAATAAATTCTAAAAAGCTCAAAAAACAGCTTAATGTGTGGAATAAGGTAGATAAATAAAGAAAAAAAAAGTAGGAAAAAACAATTATTGCCACTACTTCTTCTTCCTTCCCCGATGAACTTAAGCCTTCTCAGATTCAGATTTTGATCTTTTTCGCCCAAAGGTATTGGTGGTCACAAACTGAGGATCACGTATCTATGTTGCAGTGCCAATAGTTGTGGAGCACGACCCAACAACATCACCATCTACTTGCATAACAGCGCATTTGAACATAAAAAATGCTTCGTCAAACCTTTTCCTAACTGTAGCATCGTTCATACAATATGTGATTAGATTCATACATTCACGTACTATGTTCATGCGCCAACAAAATCGCTGCAATTGCTCCTGCCCTTCAATACTAGTCGCCCATTCATCTGCATATGTCCTTGCATTTTTAGTCCATTGCTTCAAAATATACTGCGTTGGAATTTTTTCCTCACATTTCGTGTGTAATATCCGTATAGCATGAGCACATAAGAATCCTTGTTGTTTGAAAAATTTGCAAGAACATTCAACCTTCTTCTCCATAGAATGAAAAGTAACAGTGAACTCATGAGAATCATGTCGACCCAATGACACACAATAAGTTTCCATACCCTCATCTGTACCAGTCAACTGAATCTTTGCTCCCATTGCATAATTAAACTGCTCCTCAAAATCCTTGAAAACTCAGAAACACTAAACCTTCGATGCATGAATCAATAAGTCATTTGGAATAGGAACATCATACTCCCCACAATTGTTATAGTCCTTCTCAAGCTCAGCATGCCTCCATTCATTTATCCTAACCTCAATAACTTTAAAAATTTCAAACAGACCCATCTTCTTATTCGCAAGTGATGTTAGCACGCTATTTGTGCTCTCACTTCGCTGAGTAGCAAGAGTGCCTACAAAGACAATACAAATAAATCATAAAACATATTGTGAACTAAAACAAAATGGAAATTTCTAAACAACACAAATAAAATGGTACCTCCAGAAAAAACATCCCTAGACAAACACAGTGCCCATCTTTCACGTATTCTCCAAAGAGATTTTAGCCATGTATCCTCACTGCACCCAAAATTGCATACCATCTCGTTCCACCTCTTAATAAGCTCATCTTCGGTCAAGCAATCATACAAACATTTCATGAAAGTTGACTGAAACCCCGGCCGACAGTACAAATATCGCAGTTTACTTGGGGCCTTCTTTGCAATATGCCATAAGCAAAGCCTATGTTTAGTTTGCTTAAATACAAAATCGAACGCATGCAAAAAAGCATTGTCCTGGTCTGAAAAAAGTGTCTGTGGCTCAATATCATCCATACTCTTTAGAAATGTTCTCAACACCCACTCAAAAGCCTGAGCCTTTTGCTCCACTAAAAATGCACACCCAAACATTATGTTTTGTCGATGGTTGTTAAAACCAACAAATGGGACACAAAACATGTTGTACCTGTTTGTACGATAAGTTGTGTCAACGGATACAAAATCACCAAAAAGCATGTAGTCCACTTTCATTTGCCCGTCGCGCCAAAAAAAATTACTTAGTCTTCCCACATCATCAACCTCAGCAGCATAGAAAAAATCAGGGTCACTCTTTGCTCGATCCTTGAAACACTGAACAAGTGACTCAACATCCCCTCTTGCAACAACTTTAGCCATCTCAATTACAACCTTATTATAATAATTTTTCTTCTTTATACCTGAAATCTATGGACCTCCCGCTTCATTATTAAACACCCTAAAAGTATATATTATTCGAATACCACGTGTCAACAGTGACATTACCGTCCCAAACTATTCATCTGACATATCTTTGCTAGTGTTTAGCAAATGTAGATGGTTATGCTTTTGCACATGACAAGCATAGAACCACCGACAATCTCTATTCCGCTTGAACCATATCGAAGCACCACACCCACACCTTAATGTTGGTTTACGATACAAAGCTTCTTCCTCTTTCTCCTTCTTATTCGTCTTAAAACCTTGACGGTGACAGCAAAACTCCATGGACGTTACTACATCACGTGTCCACCGCACCCTACCCCGCCGCGCCTTGAAACCATTATCAATAGCATACCTACTAAAGAAACCAAATGCTACATCATAACTCTCAAAATCTACACCTTCAAATGACATCTCCTCAAAACCATCAGGACCCTCGACCTGCTCATAGTCTACCCTATATTCTGCAAAGAAAACAAACAATTGCTCAAACAAATGAGCATTAACAAAATAATAAAAAAACAAACCCGAAGCATACATATCATACATATACTAATACAAATAAGCATCGGAACGATACAAAACACAATTAGAATCTTTCCCATATACAGCATTTGTTTAGACAACGTTAATACTAATAAGAATTAAAACCATACAACCCGTAAGTAACTTGTGAAAATATCTACAAAACAAAAAATGTTATGAAAATACCAGCAACATTCTTTCCATCACTCCCCTCCCCATCACCACCATCTACGTCCGTTTGATCAGTTTCTTAACCAAACAAACTCGTTAAAATATCTGCAAAACAAAGAAAGTCATCAACAAATTCTTACACTCACTTACCAACAACCCATTGACAACAACAACAATGAAAGGAAGAAACCTTCCATTCCTTCAGAATTTCTCACACCATCATTGTCATTGTCATCAACACTTGCATCCTGTTGCTTTGCCAACTCATCATGTGCTACCAAACAAAAACCTTCTCTTACCATACCATTACGTTCCTCTTCTTCGGCATTGATTTGAGAACCATGATACAAGTCCTCTTTCGGTGGGAAATGGTTTAAGTCAAACCTCATATTAAGTGTAAAAACCCAAAAGCCAACAAAAAAAAGAAAAGGAGAATGTGATGAAAATAACAAAAAAATATGAGCACAAACGGCTCACGGTTGTCTTGCTGCTGAATAAAAAAAAATGAAACAGATGGCAAATGCAAACCAATTGGCTCCTTTTTAAAATGAATGCCATAATTAAAACTTGATAATAAAAAAAAAAAAAAAGGAAGTTACGTAATCAAAATCCCATGAAATTCTCTCATTTATCTGTTCCCTAAATAACTAACATTTACTAACCCAATCAAAATCCCATTCGGGATTTCATTCTTTCACCATTTAACAGCAACAAACGGTAAAGGTTTGGCGGATTACATACTCCGAGTGTATCTCAGATTGCTCGTTTATACACGAACATAGATATATAAAATATTAAAATATTTCTTTATATATATGTATTTGTATGTATGTATGTATGTATGTATGTATGTATGTATATAAAGATATACAAATTAATGCAAGTCATTCATAATATAATTTAATTTATACAAATTAAAGTATTTATGGTGCAAAACATTATTGTATAGGCTTATAGTAACTTATGTTAGTAAAGTGTATTAATTTTTTTTAAAAAATTAATACATTAACCATATTTTTTTTTAATTTTCTGGCAGGGAATGCTAGCCGTTGCTATTGTCAGTTTCGGCCTGCGACGGTTTGCCTTCGGAAATCTGATTAAAAACTAAAACAGGCGCCTCGCGCGCAAGTCGTCTGTTCTTTCGTTGAGAGGAGGAGGAGGTGCGCCGAACTTTTCTGATTCGCCTAATTTCTCTAATATCTTGGCCGAATCTCTTCACCTGCTTTGTTGGTTTTGTGTCCATGGCGAAATCCCTAATTTCCTCCCTAGCCGTCGCCTCGCCTCCACCAGAGTCCGGCTCAGCTTCTACGGAATCATCTCCCGTCGACAGTGAACGGCGACGATGCCCTCCAGCTTTTGGCCACGATCGCGATGGCTGCGGTCATTGCCCTCCAGCTTCTGGCGCTATGGGAGAGAAAGTGAGAGATAGGTCGTTGGCTTAGCGCTATAGGCATCTGCGACAAAGAGACCGCTTCAGAGTGTGTCCCACGATTTAGGCAAACAGAATTTCGCTGCTCCCATCCCATGATTTGGGCAATCGTCCGGCAACTCGAGATCGAGAGGGAGAGAAAGCGCGAGAGAGGTCTGCTAAGGTAACCCACTTTCTCTTCCTCTCCTCTGCACAAGGTAACCCACTTAATCCCTACTCTGATTAGTTCAACTGCCTGGTTGAAAAATTCTTGGATATCGTTGGATTGTTTGAAAAATTCTTTTCAGTAGTTGATTCTGGTTGTGATTTCTTCGTTTTTGTTCAGATTTGATTGTAGTAATTTATTGCTTGGATACTGATGTTTATCATCTAGATCTTAGAAAGAGCTAAATAAGCAAAAGGAGGGCATGTGCTGGAAGCTGCTGGATAGCCATGGTTTGAGAAGGAAAAGAGTAAGCAAATGAGCTCTTTTTAATGTGAAAATTTCCAGATCATTAGTTCAATATGTGGGAATATTGTGGCTTTTTTTGCTGAATTTTAGAAGGTTTTGTAACCTATTTTTCCAGCAAGCTCGAGTAGGGGGCAGCTACAGGGTGTGAAGCTGGACAACCATGTTTTCAAAAGAGGCAAAAGGTAAACTATTGACCTCTTTTAAACGTGAAAAGGTGTAGAATATAAGTGTCATGTAAGCTGAATGTGGTGATATTTTTTCTGGATTTATTGATGCCTTGGTGAATTTTTGAAAGTTAGCTAAGGGCAGTACGTATGTTACAGTTTAGACCCTATGTGAACAACCCTTGACTAAACCCATATATCCTTGCTGCTGCATATTCCTAAACATTTTCCCTCCAAGAATTCAGCCACTCTTAGCTGCCAAAAATTTCAGGAATACAAAGATTTACTAATTCAGCCTGCTTTCACTACTGCATCATTCTTTTCTTCGATTTTGCACCCTCTATTAAGTTCAGTCCTTAAGTGTTGGTCCTTGTCGTAACCATAACCATGGTTTACCACATCATACTCAGTTGAAATTCTTCCTCTACAGCAGGCACACATTTCAAACACAAATCTAGGACAATATAGATTTGGTACATACACATGTAGAGTTCCAACTCTCATGCATGGACCTTAAACACAGATGTGGTAGATTTCAGCTTGCAGGTTCCATTCCAAGAGCTTAAATGCTCTGTGGAGGTACCCTGGTACAACTACCTCAGGATAATAATGTGAAAATAACGCAACTAGATCACCATGTCGAGAACTAGAAGCAAAGTTAACAAGTTGGGAAGATGGATTAGAACCAGGAAATTTTCATGGAAAAAGTGCTCAACAAGTTCTAATTTACCTTTATAACATACCTGGAAAAACCCAGGTTCAAAAGCTTTTCCAAGCTCAAAGTCAAGCTTTGGTCAAACATTGGCCATATGAAATTTTCCAGCAGCTTCGGCAATTAGTTTCTTTGATTTGAAGAGGTCAACTTGAGTTATACAGCTCCAAATGCCTCAAAATTTTGCAATCAGCATGCTTTTTTTCATTTGAAACTTGGTTGCACTCCATAACTTCAATTTACAAGTCATTTGCCAAGAGTTTGAAGCATATGTCCTCTGCAAGTGATTTTAACAGAAATTTGAACTCATTGTTGTCTTTTGAGTTCTGGTGCTTCAAACCACCCCAAATTTTGCAGTAACCTTTTGATATCCATTTGGAAGTTGTTTAAATCTGCAATTTTCCATTTTGAGGTATGCATCTCAGAGTTTGAAGCAACTCTGCCTCTGCTGGTAGCTTTAGCAAAAAAGTAGTGGATTTACGTGTGATTTCAGGTTCTAGAGCTTCAAATCATCTCAAGTATAGCGGTATACTTCCCTAGGTTATAATAAACCTGTTCGTCACATTAGACCTCAATTTAGAAGTCATTCTCCTAGAGTTCGAAGAGTACCAAGTTCTGCAGGTTGTCTTACTAGCAATCTTGATCTTAAGAGGTTATCTTGAGTTCCAAGGCTTCAAACGGTACAAAAACTTGCAGATAAGTCCTGAATATGCATATAAACTCTGCTGCAAAATTTCAGACCAAAACTCCATTCCAAACTCTATGTCAAACTTGAGTCAAAGTTGCCCAACAACCTATCCTTGTACAGGTTTTCAGCAGCTGTAAATAAAATCAGTTCCCTTGGCCAAAATTTTGGTTTCAAGCCATGAACAGGTCCATTTTGAACTCATAAACAGGGCTGTAAAATTTCAACTCAGGATTCTTACTCCTTCTCAAAGTCAAACCTGAAGTTAAACTTGTTCCTTCTAGCTTTCATGCAGATTTCCAGCGACTGTTACATTAAACTCAAGGGTCTCTTTCTTAGTTTCATGCAGATTTCCAGCGACTGTTACATTAAACTCAAGGGTCTCTTTCTTAGTTTCATAGCTTCAAACTCCACCAAAATGTGCAGTTATCCTCTTTCAGTGATAACAAACTTGTCTGAGCTAAAAAACGCAAGTTTATAAGCCTTCTTGTACGAGTTTGAAGCATTTTATTTGCTGCAAATTTCACGGCAACAACTTGGACTTTAAAGAACCATTTTGAGTTCTGCCAATCCAATTGAATCCGAACTTTTGCAGTATCCTTCCTACCTGCATATATAACCTGTATACTTCAAAACCTCCACTTTGATTTATTTTTCCCAAATTTTGAAACAGCTCTTGTTCTGCAACCTTGCCTAGCAGAAATTTGGGTTTTAGAGGTCATTTCAGGTTTTAGTGCACCAAATGGCACCAAAATTTGCAGTCATTATCCTTTTATCATATAAAACTTGCTCCAAGTCTTACATCTCAAGTTATAGGTCATCTTCCCAAAGTTTGAAGCACAAATAGTTCTGCAGGTCACATAAGCCATAATATTGGGTGTCTTATGAGTTCACTGCCCTCTACAATTCGGAATCCAGCCAAACTTTCAAGTCATGTTCCATTATTATAATGAAACATATATGTACTAAAAAATATTAGTTTAAGGCTTCAGAACTAGAATTTGGTATTTGCCCAGTTCTACTGGTTACAGCTTTCAAAAACTGGAGCTTAAGGGGTTATTTTGAGTTCCACTCTTCCAAATTGGTTCAAACTTTGTAGGAATCATCCCTTAGACATAAGTAACTGGTCTAAGACCCAAAACTTTCGTTTAGATATCCTTTAGGTAAAATTTGAAGCATGTTTTGTTCTGATGCACACTTAGGCTGGAAAGTTTGTTTTTAATGCATTGTTCTGTTGCTTTACTGGGTTGTTTTAATTTTTCCCTTTCAGGTTTCTATTTGTGTCTGTATCTGATTATACGCTGGCGTGGGCTTTGAATGTTTGAGTCTTCTTTAGTAATAATCCAATAATCTTCTCAAAAAATGTGTTGTTCAATTTTATATATTTTCGGTTATTTTTTCAGCTTAATAGCATCATGAAGTTCTATGTGGTTTTAAGTTTCCTTCCATTTGAAGTGTTGTGTTCATTGAAAATTTCCTCCATATAAATCTACGGTTATTTTGCCTTGTTGTGTTATTCTTCTCTCCATTAAGCGTTCTTTGTTGTGACTTCCCTAGTTTATGATTTTTGGAAGTGTATGGTATTAGTTTGGATAAATGGAAACTAGTTCTGTTTGTGGTTGTTGGAGTTGTATGGAATGGATGCATATGGTGGAGGTTTGGGGATGAAATAGTTGTGACCAAGATTTGCAAACTAGCGACGGCTATGAGTCACAAATTCTCAACACATAGTGACGGTCATGTGTCACTAATTAGCAACGACCATTCATCGCTAGCGAAGGTCATGCGTTACTAACTAGTGACGGCCAGAGGCTACTAACTAGCGACGGCCACAACATCACTAACTAGTGACGGCTAACCGTTAGTACATAGCGACATATAGCCGTCACTAAATCTCTGATAGCTCACCGGTGTCGATAAATAAGTGACCGTCAATATTGCAACGATTCGCTATTGCTCATTAGCTATGGCAGTCGTCACTGAAAAATCAGCGACGAGAAGATTGGAAATGGACAAGCTGTCGCTAAACCCAAAGTAGTGACAATCAGCCCTCGCTAATGAATGTCACTAAATTGATTTTTCTAGTAGTGAATAGGTAAAATCATTGCATATTTGTGGTTTCATACAAAAAAAGAAAGCAACAAAAATTAGGCATTACTAATGCATTGTTAAAATGGTCATTACTTTTAAAAAGTAACAAATAAGCAATGGGCCAAATCAATGACTCAAGTTTGTTGCTTTTCCGTTGCTAATGAGTGATGGAGCATCTCATAGCTTCCTCGTAGCTAATAAACAATAAATCAACAAAAACAACAATAACAAAGCAACGAAATAAGTTTTCTTGCTCCCAGATGATTTTATATAATTTAAATTCAATGCATCTAAATTTAAATATAAATATAATAACTAGAATAAATAATATGAATAATGGAATTTAATAAATGTTATGGTAAATAATTTAGAATTTTAAAAGTAATTAAGTATAAAATAAAATATTCATAAAATATTTGAAAAATACTATCAAACAATCCACATTGCTACAGGTATAAATCCCCTAAATCATAATTTGGTGTCTCCCCATCTTCCTGATTCTTCCCTCTTCAACACAATCAATATGCCGCTCAATTTCAACACCAAGTTTCTCCACCACTGATATCTTTAACCTCTCAATTCAACCACTTTTCCCTGCACAAATTACAGATTTGCTCATATCAACTTTGACCTGAGGCTTCAGCCTACATTTCCCAACCCTGTATACAAAATAGAACTTCAGTTATAGGCATAATTATTCATCATAAGCAAACTTCAACTAGTACAACAAAACGAGCATGACCTTGGCTTATAATATATAGTAAAATCCAGTAGCAATGGGATGAGAGGTAGTAAAATTGTAAATAATAATAATAATAATAAATAAATAAATAAAATAAAACCGAACATAGAAGCAAACCATTCCAATCTCACCATCCCCTTTTTGCTTGACATGAAATTATCAAAATTATTCAGACCGGACGCAATATTCAACACAGCATGCATGTTAGTATACACGAATAGCAAAATAAGGGAATTGAATTTAATATAACAGCAACAATCCAACGAAAACACAACAAACCAATACAAAACCAAAGCAAAGTGAGAAGAAAACCAGTACGTACTAAAAAAAAAGGCAAATTCCTATTCTGCAAGGTTCAGGAGAATTTATGAATCAAGCAAAGGTATTCCATTTCTCATATCTGAGGATGAAGAATCGTCCCACAAGCTTTTGCTGTAGAGCTCGTGAGCGGTGATGGATGCGTAGATGGTACGGCGATCGGCAAAAAGCAATGGAAGCAATCTAGAGAAAGTAAACGCTCTGATATTAGAGTTAATTCGGAGGAAGAAGAAAAAAGAGAGTTCTTAGTTAAAAAAATATATTATCTTCATCTCACAAAATTTGTCATTTTTACTATTTACAGCAATTAATTTATAATTTTATTTCTTTCAAAATTTCTTATATAGATATAAAATTTTTATATGAGAACAATATTTTAAAGACTTTAGTTTATAAATATATTTTTTAAAATTTTTTTACAATATCAATTAATATAAATATATTTAAATTAAATTTTAATTTTTTTTAAAAAAAAAGTAAAAGAGTCAACCATTGTAAAATAGGGGGAGTAACAAACTAGGCTTTTCTCACCTGTTGAGCCGAAAATGTTTGTAGAGCCGAAAACGTTTGCAGAGCCTGAAACTCACAGGCACCTCGCCAACCTTGGCCATTGCCAATGGGCCTTGTAGACGCTCCGATTGAGCTAGCGAGGTAAAAACCCAAACAAACTTGCACGTTTGCGCCTTCTCTTTAGGTTTTCATTTCCTTTTATCTCCCCTAATTGATTTGAGTCATTAGATCTTGTTTCTCCTTTTAAGTTCGGGAACTGGATAGAACTGGCAATACTTTATTACTTGTTGCCCCTTTAACGTTTTTAAATGTTCCAATCTAATCCCAACTTTTTTAAATCCATGACACAAAAGCCACAAATTTATCACGATGAAAGCAATTCCCAAACAAACTATTGTTTCTTCATGGCAAGTTTGTGGCTTCTAAAGCAATGATTTTACCACAAAAAAAGTAACATCTTGTCAAGGTGTTGCTTTCTTGGTGCCATATTTGAATTTACCTTTATTTTGTCACACCTTAGCCACAAAAAAGCAATGAAACCATTTGCAATGCAATTTCATTGTTACTTTGCCCCATTGCCTTTCCTTGTCTGCAGAGGCGTATCTATGAAGGGACGGGGGGTGGCAGCCGCCCCCCCTAGAATTTGAAAAAAATATATGGGGTAGGTAGTATATGTGATATAATTGTAGGAAAATTAAAATTAGGTACCTATATGTAAGTTTCAAAATTAATGGAGGACTTTTAGATGGTTTAACCCTTTTTTAAAAATGATTTTAACGATCACGTGCGTTTCTTTTATTTACCTTTGGCCAAAATACAACTTCAGCCCTCAAACTCGGATGACCAGGACACTTAGCCCCCTGGACTTCAACTCGGGCTAACTCAGCCCCCAAATTTGGTTAAAGTATGTCATTCAGCCCCCTTAACCATCCCCTACGGTCACGTGATTTCAATAAGTACAACAACGTTTGTCCTCCCAAGTTTGGTGGCACAAATAAATCCTTAGGGTTAGAACTATAATTAAATATAAACAACAAGGAGTAAATTTATAATTATTTTCTACAGATAACAACAGAAATAAAATTATATAACATCTCCTAAACTTTCTGATTTCTTCCTAAACTATCCTAATTTTATAAACATTACAAAACACTCATTGTCTTCCTCGGGACTTCTCTGCCCTATTCTAATCCTTCTTAAATGCTACGCCCAAAAATCCCCAGGTAAAGGGCACCGTGTTTCACAATCTCCTCTACTTCAATTAGCACTACTACCATCAATTCGCTGTCCGCCGACCTTCGCCGTTCCCCACCTTTAGTCCTTTGCCCCTCGTTGTCAAACGCCCTTCGCCCTTCACCCTTCGCCATCCTTCGTCCTTCACAGCCCTTCACCGTCCCCCGACCTTCGCCGTTCGCCCTTCGCAGTCTGCTGCTCTTCACCCTTCGCCACCCTTCTTCCTTCACCCTTCTCCCTTCGCTGCCCTTCACCCTTCGCATGGCCTCATCGTGTCCTCCCACATGGCAGGTTCCAACGACGGAGGAAGACGAGTTGGATTCTGCAGAAAACATGTCGAGACGCAAATGAGGCAAACGACGTTAAAGACAACGATCACGTGACGGCACGTGTGGGTCAAAGGGGTTGACTGACCCGTTTAACCAAGTTCAAGGGCTGAGTTGCTCCGAGTTGAAGTCCAAGGGGCTAAGTGTCCTGATCATCCGAGTTTGAGGGCTGAAGATGTATTTTGGCCTTTCCTTTTTAGTTTCAGTCCAGAGCTCCCCTGTTGTTGCGAATTGCGAATATCGCTTGCGATTTGTGAGGCAGTCAGGTAGAAGACTCCGTTGTGCGACGCGCACGGGATTCACTCGGCAATCGCCAGCGGCCGACCAGCCCCTTCCGCCCCCGGGCGTCTTCGCTCTTCGCCGCTAAAGCTGATCTGATTTTCCATTCCGATTCCAGTAAGTGAAGGAAGGCTCCGGCGGACGAAGTGAAATCACGAACGCGATCGGTAACTGCCAGTGGCGGGCCACTGGGCCCGCCCCCCCTACTCTATAATCCTAGCTACGCCCCTGCTTGTTTGTGTTGTAGTGTTTATTTAGTTCCGCTAATTTCTTAAATATTTTGTTGACGGAGCATTGAGAAACATATATTAGTATTTTGTTGGCTGGTAACAAGTTTTTCTTAGCTATTAAGAAAATTAGCTTCACAGAAGGTAGTATTTTAGTACCAATAACAGAATTTGTTACTTTTGTTTTCATTATTTTCCGTAGTTCAATATACCATGATTCAGACTTAGTGCTTGCTTATAACAATTGATTCAATACCTGATATTTATAAAGACTTGAAAAAGCATGGTGTTAAACTTTGAGTTATAAATTTAGAAATGAACTTAATTATATTAAACTTTTGTATTCCATGGGTTTATATATAATATTATTCGATGTTTTCTATTACTACTAATTGTAACCTTGTACGTGCTAACAAGCAGCTCCCCTAGGTTTGTATCTTGGCCACTCTAAGACATTTTATTTTACTAAAAGTTAAAGAACAATCAACTCGAAAACTATACAAAAACTTGATGATGCAAGTATACAAACAAGACTAGGAAAAAGAGTTCTTAATGTAGTTATGTGAAAGAAGTGCGTAAAATTATTGTGTGAACTTCACGAGACAAAATCAGAGTTTGTAAACCTTGAGAAGCAATTAACCATTTTTTAAGGGTAATCTGCAGTCAAATTCAGTAACCTAAAACGTAACCTAACATTCATAATTTTTTTAAAAAATGATAAAAATTGACAAATATCATTTGATAGAAGAGTAAATCATTCTCTTCTCCGTATAAATAAACTGATTCGGACTATATGATCCTAACGCTTCGCCATTACGAAATATCCTTCTAGGAAGTAGAACTAAAAAAACGAATAAATGCCCACACTCCCATGTGAAGAGTATTCAAATTGTGGCATAAAAAAATTGCAAATTATTCATAAGTTGGTGGGGCCGAACATTGGACTTTGGAGGATATCTTTTTCGAGAGGAATCTTTGCTTAGAACTTAAAAGAAGCCTATACGAATACGATTGTGAAGCCAACCTCTAAATCGTCAAATCCGACATCTTAATTAATGATAATTTCTTCATCTGTCCCACATTTTTTATATTATTTAATTTTTTATTTAATTTAATTTAAATTTATTTATATTAATATTTATTTAAAAAAATTAAAAATATATATTTAAAAATTATATATCTTAATTTATTATTTTTATATAAAATTTTTTTATTTATATATTAAAATTTTAAAAATAAAAAATTATAAATTAATTACTGAAAAAAAAATAGTACAAAGAATATGAGACAAAGAAAGTATTAATTAATTAACGTGGGGCTAGTAAATCCTATAAGTATGCCCTTACCTGTGTTTATAATTCTATAAGCAGCAAAGCACAAAACACCAAAGTATTGTTGAATTTCAAGGCACTCCAAATTAGTTTTTGACTTGTCGTCTCTCATATTCTAGAACAGCCACCGAAACAAAGGTTTTTTCCGATACGGCCAGGAACAGGATGGGTGGCAGTGGGATTGCAGCAATCAACGGTTGCAATCACTGCCAGGGCACTCGTGGCCGCCGGATTCCGAAGAGGGGCAAGGTGAAGATGGGGATACTGCTGGGTCTGGCTCATTCTCTCACCTCTTTCTTCTCTCCCAGCCGCCGATCCAGAGGTGCCACTGCTCGGTCAAAATGACTTTGATTGGATTTTCTGAGCGAGACGTCCATGGGCCAAGACAAAGCCCTTAGACTTAAACAGTTAGACCCTTTATCGCACGTGGCTGAGTGTGTGGAGACGATTTAAAAACGTGTTTTTAGACTTACAAGAGAGGGATAATAATATTAAAGAAAACTTACAATTAGCCCTTGAGGTATGTCTAAATATACAGTTTGTCTCCTTTATTTTTAAAAATTTACATTTTACCTTTATATTTTTTCTACTATTTGATAATAATTTTTAAAATTATATTTAAACCATATAATAGTCATCTGTTAGTAATTTGAATCTTTTTAATATTTTTTTATAGTTAATAAATATTTTAAATTATTATTTTTTTCTTTCTGTAAATATATTTTTTTCTCTATAAATATGTATCAGTATTTTTTAAAAGTCGGTTGGCTGAGAAAAAAAATATCAAAAATATTGAAATTACTATAATATTATTATCATATAGTTTAAATTAAGATTTCAGAAGTTGTTATCGGATATCATAAAACAAATAAGAGGTAAAGTGTAGGTTTTTTAAAATAGAGGGTGCAAAATGTAGGTTAAACCAAACCATAAGGCTTTTTTGTAATTTTTGCTAATGTCAATGCAGTTTGTACGTAGGGCCCCAAAACAATGTACATGTCACGTTTTCTATGGTATGTTCATTAATCAAGGGATTCTCAATAATGACGTACAAAAAAAATTGATGTAAAGGTATACATATATATTAGAAACATACAAATGACATGTCTCACACCCATAAAAAAAAATTTAAGCAAGATACATATATGTTACAGTTGTTTCTCAACCCATCAACTTGAACTCTAAAGTATAAATTCGAGTGTAGAGTCATATATTTGTATCTCATCTGATGGATGTTTTTCTATGTTTAAACCTCCCAAGATAAATTATGTACCCAAACACTTCTCAAAAGTTGATTAAGTCTATGAAAATATTTACACTTTCAATTTGAATTCTCTTTTTTTTTTTTCAATTTATATGCTATTTTAACAATGTGAGTTCAACATTTAATTCGATCGTTCAAGGCGAACAGTTCATACTGATTAGGATTGGATATTTAAAAGAGTCATTGAAAAGGCAGCTTTAGAAATAAAGCTTAAGAAAAACTATCTCAACTATCCATGAATATTTATCTTAAAATTTTATATTTATAAAAAAAAAAAAGTTTATATGTTCTTCAATTTGAAAATTTAATATAGTATTTGCCTCTAATGCCACATGCAAGCAATGTCCTGGAGAATTTGTAAGAATAAAAGAGGTACTTTATCCGGACAACATCAAAGATAAAAGGCAGAAATTCACCATTGATCCCTCAACTTTTCTGACTCAAACGAGTTAGTACTTAAAGTTCAACCCAATATAACTTAATCCTTTATGTTTTTAAAATTGCTAGAGTTAGTCTCTTAACTACCTGCGAAAATTTTAAACTCAGTCCTAACTTCCCTTATTTCAACAAAAGCACCTCACTCACATCCAACTTATGCTGTTATGCGTTATAAAATTTAGTAATTTGCTATCCACAGATTTAATTAATTCAATTATTTACATAATTAAATTTAGTTCCAAAAAATTATATGATAATTTAAAAAAAGTTTTAAAATAACTAATGATTTATTTTTTAATTTTTTTAGGGAATCTAATTTTGATCTATTTGAAAGCAAAAACAAAAATCTTTTTACTCAATCTACTTTTACTTGGATTATTTATTTTTCTTAAAGAATGATTATTTCTTCATATCATCTTTCCAAAAGGCCAATACCCCTTGAACAAACAACCCATTTTTAACTTAGAAATTTCTTCGTTTAAATTAAAAATAAAAAATTGACTATACCAGCACTTTCTGTATCCAAATAGATTAATTAATTCATGATTAATTTTTTTGCCAAATTAAATTAAAAATATTCATAAGAAAATCATCTTTCATTTTTTTAATTAATTGTCTTAGATTCATCAATTATTTTGAATGTGAATTTGTTTTTCCTTTTAAATAATAGTAGTTTAAAGCTTTTATTACAAAATGGATGTAGTTTTGATTTTATATAGTTTCCACATCACAAATTTTCATTCAAATTAGAAAAATAAACTCTTTTCATTAGGTCAAAATGCTTGAATATCGAATCACTCGCATAGGCTAAGCAATATCATTCCACAATATGCAAAAACACTTCATAATTCTCAACCAAATGTCAACCAATGACCTACCCTTGGTGGTTTTGGTGCAACATGCTCCCTCCTCAACTAAATGGAAAATGCATCAAGAGGGGACATGGGAGTATGGGTGAAAATGGGCCGGGCCGGGCCGAGCCCAAGCCCATTAGGCCCAAGCTCGGCCCCTTTGATATTTGGCATTACCCGGGCTCAAGTTGGAATTGCTCGAGCCTAAATTTTCAGGCTCGAGATAGGCTTGAGCAAGGGCTGAGGGCTTTGTCGGGCTTGAATGACACATACAAATCTTTAGTCTTAGAATTATAATTTATATGAAAGATAGGGACTAAATCTATAATTTTCTACAGAGATAGCGAGATAAAGGAAAATGACAGATCACATCCTAAATTTTCTAATTCTTTTGCAGCTTTACCCTGATTTCACAAATCTCATAAATGAGCCATCACCTTCCTTAAGACGAGCCGAAAATACGATTCAAGCTGCAATAGCCGTATCGGGTGCGTAGGAGCGAGATCAGCCAGCGCAATATCCTGGTACCCAATCAACACAAACATCGAAGCCAAATAGGTGAATACATAAATGAAATTTCACAAACTCGAAGACCTTCGAGTCATTGGCGGTGGCGGAGCGGATGAGGTTGGAGTCCAAGACTCGGAGGATGCTAGCGTAGACATCAGAGAGCTTGGTCTCGATCTTGGATCTATAATTTTTTATGAGAACAATGTGATCCCCGTTCTGCCGGCCCTTCTCCTTCAACTCGATGGAGGATACGACACGCCAAACTACATGGAGTGAGCCAATGACATTATTGTAAGCGACAGATAAGAGGTTCCGCTCCTTAACGGTAAGCTTCGCCACAAGGGTGGCTGCTAAGATTATCAAGGACAATGGCGCTCGACATTGCTGTTTGCTTCACTTCACCGATTGCTCAAGAGTGGATTGAATGGATGGAATTGGGAAAGGCAAAAAAGGACAAAATGTGGGCCTGTGAAGCCCGCGAGCCATTAGGGCCGGGTTTCTTCAGGCTTGAGCTCGGCCCCAAAAGAACTCGAGCTCTTTTTTCAACTTGAGCTCGAGCTTGAATTCGAATAGGCTCAGCTTGGCTTCAAAGGTCTCAACTTGAGCTTGAGCTTGAGCTACCCAAAAAAAGCCTAACCTATTTTCACCCCTACATGGGAGACCATCATGTGGACTCAGAATGATACTGGCCCAATTACTGGTGGCAGTTATGCTGAAAATACAAGGATGACAAGAAAAAATAACGAGAAAGAAAGGCCAAATAAAGGAAATGAGGCGCAAAATTGTTTAAAATCATAGGTTGCCAGTCTTGATTGGTAAACCAACCCCAGTAGTAGGGTAGGTGAAGCAACAAAGAAAATGGCATATACAAATGACAAGAGACTAGTTGAGCATCAAATAAGATATTTTTTGTTATTTTATAACCTTAAAAATTTTAAAAAAATTAATGATGTGGTAATTCATCATCGTTAATTTGAAAATAAAATTGAAATCATTTGATTATGTAATTAAAATTAAAGACTGCAACTATGAAGACAAAAATTTAATTTTCTTCTAGTAAATATTACTTGTATATATAGAGGATTAAGCTTTTAATTATATAGTGATAAGTTAATAATATTTTAAAAGGAAAAAAAAGTTATCCTTATAAATATCTCTAGCTTGATGAAAATTTTCTCTAAAAAATTTGAGCACCAAATTACTTTTATTTAAAAGGAATAATTTATAATCAAGTCATATTATTGACTTTTTACCAAAAATATTTCTTTTATTATTAGTTCTTTACTAAAGTAACCTCTTTAGAAGAAAAGGACAAAGTCTTAAACCTCTAGCATTGGGGGGGATATTGTATTTTTTAAAAAATGTGAGAGAGGTATGTATAAAAAATAAATAGCTTAAGCAAAAGCAAAGCAAATAAAATAGAGCTTTTTTTGCTTTATATATAAAGTATTTGAAAAATAAATAAAATTAAGTTACTTGATAATATAGAACTTGTTAAAAATTATTGTATATAATTTTCTTGAATTATCATTTAATTATTCAATTATGTAGTTTGCTATTTAGTGAAATTATTAATTCACAAGTTAGTTAGAGTGGAAGTTTCCAAATGGTATGGTTCTTTTGCTGAAACATTGAAAGTTAAGGACTATGGTTGAGTTTTTCTTGGTAGCCAAGGGACTAAACTGCATAATTTCAGAAAGTCACAGGATTAAGTCACACTAATTCAAATTTGAGGACCAGCTCGTGCGAGTTGTCAATATTGAAGGATCAATGATGCATTTAGGCCAAGATAAAATAAAAAAAACAACAATTTATTATATACTTCAGCCATTTAAAAAAAATGAAATGTTTTCCTTTTTTGACTGTAAAAAATAATAATAATAAAATATTTAACTTTTTAGAAAGTTTTTGACTTTTAATTTACCTTGTTAACCTTATTTAAACTCCCACTACACAAAACTTAATAAAAATATTTTTTTAATCTTCATTCAATCTTTCACTGTATAAAATCAAAAAAAAAAAGATCTTTTCATTTTTAATCATTATTTAAACTCTCACTACACAAAATTCAATAATTTTTTTTTAAAATTTAGTTTCATGGGCCAAATTTTAAAAAATAAAACAAATTACATACACATTAATCTTCGTACCCAGATAAACGTTTCATTTAGGGAAAGTTACAATTATCCCTTTGAGGTCTATTTTAACATATAGTTTGCCCCCTCCTTTATTTTTAAAAACTTACAGTTCACCTCTAATTCTTTTATACTGTTCGATAACAATTTCTGAAATTGTAATTTAAACTATACGATAGTCATCTTCCAATAATTTTAGCCTTTCTAATGTTTTTTTATAATTAATGGACATTTGAAATTTTTAATTTTTTCTTTCTGTGACTAAATTTTTCTTTTTGTAAATATATATCAATATTTTTTAAAGGTCGGGTAGTTATAAAAAAAAATATTAAAAATCTTAAAATTACTGGAACATAATTATTATACAGTTTAATTTAGGATTTCAAAAGTTATTATTGGACACTATAAAAAAAAAATATGCGATAAAGTGTAGATTTTTTAAAACAATTAAGATAAAGTGTAGGTTAGATAAAACTATAAAGAAACTTTTGTAATTTGCCCTTTCATTCATTATTGGAGGTAGGGACTACGGAGTATTTGCGAATCCAATTGACAAAAAAAGTATATTCGTTTTCGGGAACACCATCTGATAAAGACATGAAGTAATGTTTCAATTGATCCCGGAAGTACATTGAATTTAGGCCATATCTGTTGATTTGATCTCTGCTTAAATATTTATGGTAACAGTTAGAATGCAGTGAATGATCTCCTTGCTTTCTCTTTTCTGCTACTGGTCTAGTTTTATACTATTGCTATTTAATCACCCATCTTAATCTATTGATTAACAACCATAATAATGTTTATTACGGCCAGGGCCAGGCTAATATGAACTGTTATCTTACCATTGGCTGCGCAGGGTCACGAATCAAATCCCACTAATTTTATAAACAGTACCTTCCACGTGATCATTAAATCTGCTTTGATAATTTTGTTTATGAATAAACTGATCACCACTGTGGGTCACATGAGTTAGACTTTTCAAAAGCTTCTTGGTATAATTTTTTAAATGGAATTCACACTAAGAAAGCGATGCGGGAGATGATTATGATAGGCATTTGGTTTGGAGGTGAAATTAATTATTATTTGATTTTTTGATAATAAAAAATAGAAATAAATAGAAGAAATTAAGAAAGAGTAGTAGAATCAAGTTGGTGGGTAATCAATACTTTCTACCTTAACACCACGAGCACTAGATAATGATAGAGAGTTTCTGATACCTCCTTTAATTCATGAATAAATTAAAAAAGATTCATGTTAATGATAATATGTCATGAGCAACTCCAAATGAGAATTGCTCCATAAACAATATTAAATTTAGTTTCTAGGGCAGATTCACACCGGGGGATGAAGGTATTATAGTGATATCTCAATGGGACATTGATGCCCAACTAGAGCAATGTAACTGCATCCAGTGGCGGAACCAGGATTTTTGGTTCGGGGGGGCAAGCCCGGAGGAGAGTTGGCGGAGCCCGGAGAAGAGAGATGATGTCGCGGTTAGGTAAAGCTGTAAATTGGGACTAATTCACACTAATTCAAAGCTCAAGGAGCAAATCGTACGAGTTGGAAACGTTTGAGGACTAATAGTGCATTTAGGCCATATTAGAATATCCTCTTAATGTAGAGGGAATAACTACTCACTGGGTCCCTACTTTCTTCAGCGCCTACCTTATTGCCCCCCCATCTTTATATTTTTCCATAATATTTAGGGGGCAAAATGCACATACAATCTTTAACTTTTGACAAAATCATCAAATTACTACCCCATATTTACGTTTTTTCAAAATTCCCGGGCCCCCCCAAGCAAAGCGTAGCTCCGCCACTTACTGCATCTAACCTAGAATGGCTACGCCATGCGCCGTCTATTACAAAAATTTTCAAACGTGAAACTATAACTCCGAGTGTATTGGAGAACTCTGAATAGGGGGTGAGTTTTCTGCAGAAGACAATAAAGACATTGACTATCTCCGTGATTCAAAATTATAACCCTACCTGCGTCACCATAAATGAACACTAAACATTGCCAAAACCACATCTCGGCCGGTTTGAGGCAGATGGGGAAATTACAGAGAGACACGAATTACTATTATGTGATTCTGTGTCCATTACCAGTCAGCAGTCAAGTGGAGGGTCCCTTTCTGGATCTAAGTGATCCTGATCCGGTTCACAGATCTGGGACAGGATAAGTATCCATCGGCTTTCCCTTTCAGATTCATGTAGAAGCCGTCATGGCCCGTGGGGCAAACCACTGCCTAAGAAATGATGCTCTGGCTTTTTTTGTCAAGGCACGTGATTTTTGTGCTCATGCTAGGTGGCTGCTCCAATTATTTAACTCACCAAACGCAAATTGCCCTTATTCGTCGATACCCTTAATTATTCCCGGGATAATTATAACTTCTACATTAATGCCATATTTCATGCCTTTAGAAATCCCAATCTTATGCGCTTACAATTATTATCTACCGCACTTGAAGTTTAATCAAAGTACTCGCTTCCTCTATTTTCTATATCTCATGTTTTTATTTGATTGAGATGTTCGAGAATGATTAAACTATTTTTTAAGAAAAGAATAAACCACATATTTAATTATTTAATGTGATAATATCATCAAATTTTGATTAAGGAAAAGCTATTAGCTTGTCTATACACAATCTCAAAGTAAAATGATTCTTTTAGCGTGAAAATTAATTAAACCAGCAAAAGGGTAATTAAGTATGAAAAAGAAAAAAAAAAAGCCTAAAACTTTAGGTATATGTAAATGGATTTACAATTTGGAACAGATGGAATAAAAAATTTATATATATAAAATGGTTCAAACTTATAGAGGCACAAAAAAATCCTTAAATGGACCTTTTTTTTTTAATTATTCATTAAAGGTAATTATATATATATATATTACCTAAAATGACCAAGTACTTATGAAGTGGGCATGCAACGAATGTGAACGCAATCAGTCAACATTTGGAGGGTCAAGATTGTCAAGTGAAGTCAAGATGAGTGAGAATGGACAGGGGGCCCGGAATGTAATTTCGATAGAAAGCCAAGGGCATCAATTGAAACATGAGTTTTATATAAGCCCTTCAGTTTTCCACTCCTATCATTCCACGAGTAGCTTGGTTCTCTTTTCCTCTGCTCTGCTGCGAGAGAAGGGCTAGAAGCTCTCATATTCTCACTCTGTTTCTGGGGTTGGTTCCTTTGTTTTACGACGTAAAGGGAGAGGAAGAAGATGGAGGGTGCAAGGAGAGGTGATCGGATCAACGCTGGGGATTTGTCGCCGAGGATGTGCACGTACAGCCGACGTCCGATCCCCAAAAGGGGGCAAGTGAAGGTGGCTATATTTCTTGGGCTGGCTCACTCCGTTGCTTCCATCTTCTCTCTCGGCGCTCGACGCCCAGCTTCTCAGTCGTCTCTCACTTGAATCCATCTTTCTTTTTTGGCTTGTTTTTTTTCCAAGATTTCTTGATTTTGATTTTTGTAAGAGAGAGAAAGGGAGAGAGTTTGATGATGTTGTTCAGGAATCAGGACAGATGTGAGCTGTTCTTTTTTGGCCCTCTGTTCATGTCGGATCTGTACAAAAACCTTAGATCTATCTGGTTAATTCAGTTTTGTCTTGTTTTTTATTCTTCAATCTTTCTGCAGCTGAATCATATTCTCTTGTTGGACTACGAACTCCAATCCGCTCCTTCCAACTTTTAAAAATTTCACATGAGTATCTATTTTGTGCAAAATGAAAACTTTTAGGTGCAAATTGATCAAAGAAAAAGACAGAACTGATGACACCGTCACCTCCTGAACTTTAGAAAAATTGACGTTTTTAGACTTTTACTTCCTTTTGGTTCCAAATGACGAACATTTTTCTTGCTCTAGCTTCACTTGCGAGCTGTCAATGGTTACATAGATGAAATCATTAATAAATAAGATAAGATAACCATATTTTATATGCAACTTTAACCTTCCCATTTATAGGTAAAATAAGAAATAAGATGAGAAGGCAGCTCCCACTCGAACCTCAATCTGGCCCCTTCTTCAAGTCCAACCTCTCAGGCCCAAAATTCTCTCGGTCTGTAAGAATTCTAACACATAAATATCTTTTTTGTTGTCTGTGGATGTGTACTTTTCAGGGTAACCGTTCATATATTTTTGAACGGATTAGCCTAAAATATTACATATTTGAAATCGATTTCTTATCTAATAAAGGAATAAATAAGGACATGTAAATGGTTTTTTTAGGATATCTTTTCAAACTTGAAGACGATTCTTCTTTAAACAATTAACGGTCCCCTTATCCTATTTTTTGTCTCGCAGCCTCCAAACCCGAATGTCACTTCAATTATTGTACTACTTATGAATATAATTTTCATAAAAAGTTATCCTAATTTAGCAAGTTGAGCTGGTTTTAAATCTTCCAAACCAAATAGAGGGCTTGCCCAGTTTCTTTAGCCGAAGCACAGGCGTAGATAGCAAAGTAATGAAGGCTGTGGTTATAACAACCCCAGGAGGGCCAGAAGCGCTCGAATTGCATGAAGTGGAGGAACCAGAGATCAAAGATGATGAAGTCCTCATCAAAGTCGTTGCTGCAGCCCTAAACCGTGGGGACATTTACCAACGGCAAGGCCTTTATCCTCCACCTCAAGGTGCCAGTCCCTACCCTGGTCTAGAATGCTCAGGAACCATTCAATCCGTTGGACGAAATGTCTCTCGCTGGAAAGTTGGTGATGAGGTGAGCTTTATCACAATTTACTAGTATTTCTCTTAAGTTTGTTATGCTGCTGATTTATGAGAGGTTCTGATGTCCTCATAAGACTACGAGTCACACAGGTTTGTGCTCTACTGAGTGGTGGAGGGTATGCTGAGAAAGTTGCTGTTCCTGAAGGCCAAGTCCTTCCTATTCCATCAGGTGTTTCTGTGAAGGAGGCAGCCTGTTTCCCTGAAGTGGCCTGTACCGTCTGGTCAGCCGTTTTCATGATGAGCAAGCTATCGGCTGGCGAAACTCTTCTGGTGAGACGATAGCCCAATCCCATTAGCATCAAACAATCTTAATGACCAAGAAACATTGTTCGGTAAAACAAACGATGTCATGCAGGTTCATGGGGGCTCGAGTGGGATTGGTACATTTGCCATCCAGATTGCTAAGTACCAAGGAGCCAAAGTGTTCATAACTGCAGGTCTTGTTACTGCTTTCCCACTGATTGTTGAGAGTTCTATTTGATGTGCATCTGTTTTTCTTTTGGATTTTCATGAGCAGGAAGTGAGGAGAAATTGGGCTTTTGTCGCGATGTTGGGGCTGATCTGTGCATCAACTATAAGACAGAGGACTTTGTTTCAAGAACAAAGGAAGAAACAGAAGGAAGAGGTGAATTTGCAACCACTTGTACCAAAACAGTTGCTGAGTATTGATTAAGCCAATGAAACAAGTGAAATTAATGGCAGGAGTTGATGTTATTCTGGACTGTATGGGAGCAGCCTATTTGCAAAGAAATTTAGAGAGCCTAAATGTTGGTGGAAGGCTGTTTATCATTGGCTCATTGAGTGGCTTTGTAACAGAAGTTAACCTTGGCCCTTTGTTTGCTAAACGCCTTACAGTACAAGGTACCATCCATCAAGAATCTCTCTTTTTCTTCACCTGTCACCACTAGTCTAGAACCATAATGACAACGTTCTGCAACTGCTTTTGGAACGCAGCTGCTTCGCTGCGAGGCAGAGGCCGGGAAGACAAAGCAGCGATTGTCAGTGAGGTGGTGGAGAATGTATGGCCAGCGATCATGGCAGGTAAGGTGAAGCCAGTGGTTTACAAGTGCTTTCATCTCCGGGAAGCATCCGATGCTCACCGGCTTATGGAGATCAGCGAGCATATTGGCAAGATACTGCTTGTTCCATGATGGTGGGAAGTGGCAAAAGCAGGGAAGGAGCCATGACACTTGAATAAGTACCTCTTGTTTTGTTGTTCTAGTGTTTGTCCCTTTGAAATCAAAATCCATGTTTTAATAAAGATGATTAGTTACATGAGGACCAAGTTATGTATGTATTTTTTACCCCCATTTGGCAGCAAAATGGACAAGTCTAAAAATTTTACCACAAGTTAAAATGATTCCTGACTTGCTGCAACATTTACTCCGGGTAAGAGTTTGATGTATCAAAAGTTTAACAATTGGCAGAAATAAAACCACGGTTTCTTGATGTTCAAAAATAGGATACAGGTTTGTAGATAAAACAGACAAAATAAACTTCAATTCATCAGCTTCTTAGTCACATTACATAACTTCAGGTTACCAGGTTCGGGATCGTCATGGAAAAACCTGATTCGCCCGCCTGATTCGCCGAATGAATAGTAGTAATAAGCTAATAGCACAAAACTGCAGCTTTGCATAATTCTCAGAAAATAGACTTGCTCGGTGATATTGGGGCTCACATGTTTGTATTTCTATTAGTCGGCTCGTAACAAAGTACGTCCTGATTACTGGTCAACAAGCTATTGTTGAGCGGGGCCACACCCAAATTCACTAAGCCGGCTCACTCTCTCTTCTAAATCTAATCCTTAACCCAGGCTGAAGCTTCCTTCCTCGTCGGTTGAGAAGGTACAGTTGTGTTCCTACCTGTTGCTGGGTTGTTCTTGTCGTCGGTGCAAGGCTTCCACATTTCTACTTCTTGCATTTGACCAGCTATGAGGATTTTTTTGGTGAAGGTCTTAAATTTGCTATTAATGTTTTGGGTTTAGCACAAATCTGACGCTATAGGTTTTTTTTTTTTTTTTTGCCTAATCTCTCATTAATATTTTAAAAGTAGGTTAAATATGCCATTGTTTATTAAAAAATAATAAAAAATGATAAAAATATTAGATTTTAAAATTTTGGATTGTTATATATTTTTTAGAAAATATTAGGACTTTTGAGACCGTTTCCATTTATTGTATTCCAGGTCCTTGTTCCTGACAGCCTCACCCATCGACGAGCTTCACCGCACTTCCCTTTTCCATTCTCAAATTTCCCTCTCAATAATAGAGAGTCATTATCATTCGATTGAGTTCCACCTCTAATTTTGCTTTCACATCTGGGAGGAGAAAGAATTGAGCCACTAAATTAGAAACGAAGCAAAAACACAAAATTGACAAGAAATCCTTAGATCGGTTTCTCACTTGAAAAATCAAGGACAGATCTGTAAATGTTCTTGACGCAACTATTGCAGTGCACTTGGACCTTCAACATGACAAGAATCAGAGCGCTCTTAGCTTTTGAAAGAGTCCATTTCAAAACACCAGAGTCATCTAAAAATTTTTTATCATCGGTCATTGCGGACGGTGCCCAAAAAAATTTTAGACGACAGCGATAGTAGTTGGGCAAGATTTTAGAGAGAAAGTGAGTGAGAGAGAGTGAGTGAGAGAGAAAGTCTAATTACCTAATATATTTGAAGTTTGTTAAAACTTACATTATTATATTAAAATTTTAAAACTTATTACTTTTAATGTTTTTCCATTAGCTTTTTTTAACGAGTAATGAAATATCCACTCAATTTGAAACTTTAATGGCATATTCGGTCTATTTTAAAACATTAGTAAGAGATTAGGTTAAAAAAAACTATAGTGGTTGATCTATACCCAATCCAAAATATTAGTGGTAAATTTAAGATTTTTTCCGGATTTCCTTTAGTCTATAGCTCTTGAGTCTCGCCCATTGAGAATAGTTTGTTTTGTTATTTGATTTGGTTATTCCCTTGTCAGTTCGGTTTGGTTTGCTTAGGTTATTATCCTATATTTCTAAATATCAACAACCTTTGATTGTTGATGAATAATGCAAATAGAGAGCAGGTGCACTCTCTCTCTCTCTGTTTTTTTTTTTTTTTTTGCTTTTCTACAAATGTGATTGACTCTTCCCGAAGTTTGGTCCCCTTTTTGTGAGGTGATCACGTTTTAAGGGCCTTTTTTGCAATTTAGATAGTTGCAACTTGCTTCATTTTTTGTTGTGGTTAAAATGCATTTTTAGTCCCTAAAATTATACCCTTTCCCATTTTATTTTAGTTACTAAGTTTGACATGTGTTATGTTTTAGTCTCTTAAACTTAGTAATTACTTAACTATATTCTTTCTATTTGCTTTATGTACCATCTTCTAAAACAAAACATTGGTCACCATTAATCTAATATATATATAGATATATAAAGCATGACATATTTATAAGAGTATTTTATCTTTTCCTAAATTCGGTATATGAGATAATGCCACCTGCACTTTTTAAATCTTTCGCAGTATAACACATCTATCTGAAAAGTGATAATCTGATTTTACCCATCATTAAAATTAATGAAATTATTAATGGTGTTAAATTCTTTTAATGAAATTGTGCGTATCTCAATGCATCTTTCACGGCTCAAGGATTGTTTCCCATTAAAGTCAACTTATCATATGGATTGAAAACTAAATTTTTGTAATAATTATAGGAGCTTTAACCATTCATGTTGTTTTATGACCAGGGAAAATTCATTCTTCCAAAAAAATCTGAAAAAAAAAGATCAAAAGTGAATTATTGAGTTGAAAAGGCTTATGAAAGAACATTTAATTTTAGAAAATCAATCCCACCACACAGATCATCCATATTGTACAGAATTAATTAGCAAACTATTAATTAATATTTACTCATGCGCGAAATGGCCGTTGTACAAGGCAAGTTCTATTTAAAGAAAAAAAAATGAAGTATAAGACAAGTTATTTTAATTTCAAACTTTTACCAATTTATACACTAATGAATGATTATTGCAAAATTGAAATTTGAGTAAATTAAACTAAAATCAAGAGATTTACAACATCATAAATTTTCATATTTACAAGTTGACAATCGATTATGCTTCGGTATAAAAAGATGAATGGTAGAAAAAAATATCAACTGAAATAAAGACAAATCAATTTTTTCTTTTTGCTTGTGTGCATGTATGTACAAGATGAAATTTACCTTTTTTCCCTATAAATACAGGAATTTAGTTTAAAGCTCCCTATGGTGCCTGCAAGAAGAATAGTCAGGTAAGTGATTTTAATATCAAATGGAATGTTTACTTTTACTAATTTCATTTCCTCATACCATGATTCTGTTATTTGAATCCTATGTGGACTATCAAAAGTATTTCAGAACCATTCTCTTTTTGTATAATTATTTATATCAAAATAATGTTGTTTTAAAGTTTCTTTATCTATTTCAAAACTAGTAATCAAATTTATTACAGAATAAAATTTCATTTGGGATTGAGTTGGAGACATTTGCAGAGAACTATTTTTATTATGAATTTCTTGAATATTTTGACGATTTGAAGACTCAAGAATCCAAGTTTTGATAATTTCATTTCCTCATACCATGATTAGAACCGGGGGCACAAATGTCTTGAGAAAACTGATTTTCAGTTTGTTTTATTTTTCTAGGATAATTGGTTCATTTAACTTTTCTTCTAAGTGCAAAAAAATTATTTCTTGTTTAAGAAACCTACAATAATTTTCGTTGCTTTGAATCATATTTATAGATTGAATATATGAATCTTGTAATATTCTTCGTCTAAGTCAACCTATCTTTTGATAAGTTCTAAACAAAAAAATTAGAATTCAAAGTCCAAACAATATTAAATAAAGAAAAAAAATCAAAAAACAAAAGGAATAATGATTCAAGAAATCCAAGACAAGAAAAAAAAAATGAAGAATTTATAAATATAATATCAAAATACATTATCATGAATTAAAGGATTCGATGAAAAATTAATTCTTTCAAAATTAAAAGCAATTCACATGAATGAAGAATTAGAAAAATTTTACATGAAGGAAATTTCAAAATTAGAATCCAAATGATTAATTCAGAAGTCAAAATCTCCATGGTCATGTTTTGCATTCTCTGTTATGAATATGGTAGAATTAGAAAGAGAAGCCCCAAGATTAGTTATTAATTACAAACCATTAAATAAAATTTTAGAATGAATAAGATATCAAATATTAAATAAAGGAGATCTATTAAAAAAATTACATAGTGCAAAAATATTTTCAAAATTTGATATGAAATCTAGATTTTGGAAAATCCAAATAAGTGAAAAAGATAGGTATAAAACTGAATTAAATGTTCCTTTTGGTCATTACAAATGGAAAGTAATGTCATTTGGATTAAAAAATGTCTTATCAAAATTTTAAATATTATAAATGATATTTTAAATTCTATTCAAAATTTTTCAATAGCATACATTGAGGATGTCTTAATTTATTCAAAATCTTTAAAACAATATTTCTTTCATTTAGATAAATTTTATAATGTTATAAAAACCAACGGACTTGTAGTCACTTATCCTAAAATGAAATTCCTCCCATGTTTAATTCTTCTTAATCCAAATGTCTTTTTAATAGTAGACATAGATGCCTTAGATATAGGATATAAAGCCATTCTTAAACAAAAACTTTCGAATAACCCTCAAGAAAGTTTGACAAGGTTTCATTCAGGATTTTGGAATAATTCTCAGTTAAACTACTCCATGGTTAAGAAAGAAATTCTCTCTATTGTATTATTTATATTAAAATTTGAAGACAATCTATATCTTAAAAAGTTTTTATTAAGAATATATTGTAAATCCGCTAAAGAAATATTTTAAAAAGATATTAAAACTTTAGTATCCAACCAAATCTTTGCCAGATGGCAAACACTATTAAGTAATTTTGACTTTGAAAATGAACACATTAAAGGAACTTCAAATAATCTTCCTGACTTTCTCTCTTGGAAATTTTTGCAAGGAAAAATTTGAGCGAAATGACTTCAAATCAAGATTCCATGACTCAAAAAAATTGAATAATAACTTATTTGCGCTCTTAGTGCAAAAATCCGATGATTCAAAAGCTTCACCATCCAATTACTTAGTAGCAGCTAAGGGAGAATAAAAAAAGATTATTAAATCTCCTCATATGATTAAAAAGAATACACCAACTTATTATACAAAGACTAATACTTTACCTATTTTGATTATGGAACCTGAGTCTTTTAATACTCAAAATACATTGATTCAAAATAATTTTAATCAAATCCTTGAAATGGTTTTTCCTGACAAATGATGTATAACCCTGAACATCCTTTCAAAACAAAAGAATTTTATGAGCAAATCTTGATTGACACTGATTCAGTTGAGATTACTCATAATTTTAATAAAAAAGATTCTTCAAAATTTCCTATTCAAAATGTGTCGAATTTTAAAAATTTTAATTCCAACTGATTTTCAGCAACCTATATAGCCTTACAAGAAGTTTTCTATAGAATCAAAACCACCATCATTTACCTATTTTGATTATACCAAAGCATGGTATAATGTTTTTTACATTTATAACTATACTCATTCATGGTTTTTCTCTTTTAATAAAAATTTATCTAATAATTTTCCAAATTGGTTTTGGTTCAAGTAGGATTCTTTTGGATTTTTCCGAGAAGCCTTACCACAAGAAATTAAACTTGGATTCAATGAATATTTAAAAAAAATAAATTCAATAAAATAATATGTCGATTAATGGACTTTTTCATAACTTTTAGTGTTTCCTAGATAGTATCATGGACATTTATTATTAATAAAGATGACATTGCAACTTCTCAATTGTCTCTTTATTTCAAATGGGGTTATTTGGAAAAGATACAGAGACGTAATAAAAGGAGTTACTAAAACTACATTTGTATTTAAGTTTTTCACTAAGATAGAAGGTATCTTGAAGCATACTCCTGAATTTTAAATATTTACATTACTAATTTTATATTTAACATTTAATTTTAAACTGTTGGCTGAATGTATTAATTCTTCAGTAATTTTCTATTAATACTTAGTTGGTATTAATACTTCTTGAATACAATTTTGATCTGCTCTAGTATATACTAACGCAATTACTCAAACATGATATTCGTTGTTAATGGTTAGATTTATAAAAACATACCATTTATGATAATGTACTTTTGATATTATATTTGTAAATTCTTTATTCTTTTGTGTCCTTGTCTTGGATTTCTTGAATCATTATTCCTTTATTTTTTTTATTTTGTTTCTTTATTTAATATTGTTTGGACTTCGAATTCTAATATTTTTCGTTTCAACTTATTATTTTCTTCTTTTAGTTCTTTAATCCCTTCCTTTATAGTTTTGACTTCATTATGTAAATCTTGTCGGGTTGGTGTTGTTCCCTTGTGATTTTTTCTAGGATATCTGAAAATTTATAAGGTTCTATTTCTGATTTAGGGGTATCCTCTTGCATAATTAAATCTTTTAACTTTTCTAATAATTCTTTTATTACTATTGGATATTTTATTTTTAGAACCATTTCAAAAAAAATTTTGTTTGTTTGAAGAAATCATGTTTAAACATTGACATTTTTCAAATCCACTATCTTCTGATTCAAAATTTTTATCACTATTGGAACTACTATATATTTCATATATATTTAATTCTAGATCTTCTGAAATATTGCTTGAACTATCTTGGTTTAATTCTGATTCAGAATTAGATAATAAGAGATTAATCATTTGTTCTTTTAATTCTTATGATATATCTAAATTATTAATTTTATTTTTTATTTTATATTCATTTTTATAATGTCCTACTTGTTTAAATTTATAACAAACAGTTACTTTATTTTTAAAATATTTTTTATTTGTTCTATTCTTATAAGGTTTATTAGTTTTAGAATAATTCTTTCTTTTATATGTTCGTTTCTTATAAAAAATTTTATTTCTTTTGAATTTCTTTTTCTTTCTTGATGAAGGAGCTACTGTTTTATCATAACCGTATTAAGCACAGAAACTTCATAATTCCTTTTTTCCCTGTATATTCGTTTCTAATTTTACTTTTTTAATTTCATATCATTGCACAAACTTAATCCTTCTAAATTAATATAACTTATCAATTGTTTATAAGTTAAGCTATTAGGTATTTCTTGATTATGCTCATTTCTTATTTTGGTTTTAACCTTTTTAGCAAATAATTTGGTAATCCTGCTATGAATTTTTCTTTCTAAATTGATGAATCATAATCATTTCTTAGATATAGTTTTGTCAAAAACACATCTTTATACTATCTGAAATCATGTAATTTTGGGCATCTTAAGTTTGTTAATGATTCTGAATTTATTTGTTGGAATTGATTTGGATCTCCTGTAAATTCTTTTATTATTACTATTATTAATGTATTAACAACATTTGGAACATTAGTTCTAATTCTTTGTCCACCTTCTTCTTTAATTACTTTTTTGGTTCGGGTTACAATTTGAGTTTTTCATCCTTCATTTAATCCATGATCCCACAATCCTTTTAATTGAACAACAAAACCAGCTATTAATAATTTTGCTACTTGGGGATTAATTTTGCCTTGTGATTTATATGTTGTGACACACATAGTCATTTCTTGTAATATATTAATTATTTGATATTCAATACATCCATCTATACACCATTCTACAATTCCATTTCCATCATATGCCACTTGATTAACCTATGATTCTTTATATTGTAAATCAGGTGGTGTTGGTCTGGGATAATAATTTTTTGCTATTTGTTGTCTTTTTGTTTCTATACCTTTAATTTTATTTGTAGAATCTAATTCATTTTGAAATTGTTATTCTAATATATTTATATCATATTTTGTTATCATGTTAATGAAATTTTACATGGAAGGTTCATTTTTTATTTTAAGTTTTCCTAATTGTTTCCAAATAGCTTCAATTAATTTTTCTTCACTATTGTTTAATTTTATTTCTTTGTCTAACTCAAATGGTTTAAATATAGGTTGATGCAATTTAAGTTTATTATCTTTTTCATTATTAGTATTCTCTTGATTATTTTTATTATATTTATTTTTTTAAATGCTAATTTTTAATTTTTGCCCTATTTTTTCTATTTGTTTTGATATTGACAATAAATGTTTGACTATATTAAAATTCTCTTAAAATAAAGAAAGATTTTCAAACAGACAAGAAAATATCTTACAATGATCACTCTTAATAAGGATAGTAAAGAAAGATTTTCAAGAAGACAAGAAAATAGGGAAGAAAGCTGAAAAAACTCTGATTGATATTATAAACTGACACCTATTTATAGTACTCTGATGCTGGATTTGAAATAGGTTGGAATCCAATGCATACTTCAGGGATGACGTTTTTTTAGAATTATTAATGTGTCGATGTGTCTTCCACTTACAGGATCATTATCAGGAGTGACGTGTCCCCCATTTGTAGAATTATTGATATTGCAGATGTCACCCATTTGTGGAATGTCATTAAAGGTGACGTCATGATTATGCCTTTTCTTTCTCTTTCTCCCATAAGTGATGAAATGCTCGATTTGTTTTTTAGTCTTCCTTCTTTCATGGCTATGAATCCATTTGTGTCTTCCAAGGGCTTGTCCAGAGGGAAAAATCATATTGCATTCTGAACACTTATGTCTTGACATTGAATAATGATGATGTAAAATCATCAAAGTTATCGCAGCATCATAAAGTTCAATTCTTTCTTCTTTGGGTGACATAACTAAGTTTCTTGAGTTTTGATCATATGAAAGAGCTAGTTTATATAGTAGTATGGTCAGATTTGAATTCTGTTGAAATCCGAGAATGATTGTTTTTTGATTTTTGATATTTTTTAAGTTGCTTTTCCCAGTAGTCTTGAATAAATGGGAGTTGGGTTCTTCTGTCATCTTTAGAATGGATGGGAAAAAGAACCTTTATTTCTCTCACTATCTTTTGATCAAAGATGATATGATTCGATCTCTTTTCTTCTTGTGGTGTGTAAAAATTTTGAGAAAATATTATTTCTTGAATCTCCTTTGATATTGTCCACTTATCTGAAAGATCATTTTCGTTGGTAGTCAATGAATAGGTCTTGAATTTCATATTATAACAATTATGATTTGAACTTGATGAAGAGGTTGATTCCATGGTTATTAGGATCTGAGTCTGAGCCAAATTGGGAGGCCAATTCTTTGTAAGCCTTTTGTATTTAGACTTGGATGAAGTTGAATCCAGTGGTCATTGAATTTTTTATTTATTAGTCAAGAAATTTAAATGATCATTACTCATGGGTGTATTTTGAATCATTGCATTTGTGGGTCTATTTTTGAGCCATTAGATGACAGTTTCTTGACTAGCTTAAGTCATTGAAAATCCATCTCACCATTTAATTTTGAACTCTCGTGACAATTGAGAAGTTTGAATGTCATCTTTATTAATAATAAATGCCCATGAGACGATCCAGGGAATACTAAAAGTTATGAAAAAGTTCATTAATCGATCATATTATTTTATTCAATCCGGATATTTTTTTAAATACTCATTGAATCCAAGTTTAATTTCTTGTGGTAAGGATTCTTGAACAAATCCAAAAGAATCCTACTAGAACCAAAACCAATTTGAAAAATTATGAGATAAATTTTTATTAAAAGAGAAAAACCATGAATGAGTATAGCTACAAATATAAAAAGCATTATACCATGCTTTAGTATAATCAAAATAGGTAAATGATGGTGGTTTTGATTCTACAAAAAATTCTTGTAAGGCCATATGGTTTGTTGAAAATTAGTTAGAATTAAAATTTTTTAAAATTTGACATTTTGAATATGAAATTTTTCAAGAATTTTTTATCAAAATTTATGAATAATCTCAACTGAATCAGTGTCAATCAAGATTTGTTCATAAAATTCTCTTATTTTGAAAAGATGTTCAGGGTTATACATCATCTGTTAGGAAAAACCTTTTGAAGGATTTGATCAAAAATATTTTGAATCGATGTATTTAGAGTATTAAAATACTCAGGTTCAATAATAAAAATAGGTAAAGTATTAGTCTTTATATAATAAGTTGGTGTATTCTTTTTAATCATATGAGGAGATTTAACAATCTCATTTTGATTTTCCCTTAACTGCTGCTTAGTAATTGGAAGGTGATGCTTTTGAATCATTGGATTTTTGCGCTAAGAGCGCAAATGAGTTATTATTCAATTTTTTTGAGTCGTGGAATCTTGATTTGAAGTCATTTTGCTTGAATTTTTCCTTGCAAAAATTCCTGAGAGAGAAAGTCAGGAAGATTATTTGAAGTTCCTTTAATTTGTTTGATTTCAAAGTCAAAATTACTTAATAATGCTTTCCATCTGGGAAAGATTTGTTTGGATACTAAAATTTTAATATATTTTTATAATATTTCTTTAGCGAATTTACAATCTATTCTTAATAAAAACTTTTTAAGATATAGATCGTCTTCAAATTTTAATATATATAATACAATAGAGAGAATTTCTTTCTTAACTGTAAAGTAGTTTAACTGAGCATTATTCCAAAATCCTAAATAAAACCTTATCAAACTTTCTTGAGGGTTATTTGGAAGTCTTTGTTTAAGAATGCCTCCATATCCTATATCTAAGACATTTATTTCTACTATTAAAAAGACATTTGGATTAAGAAGACTTAAACATGGGAGAAATTTGATTTTTTTCTATTATTAATTTAACAAATTTCATATATACGCCTGTCCATGCTAGAGGGTTCTTTTCGTAATCTTTGATACAATGACTTACAAATAATTTTTATGCATTGGAAAAAATCTGATACATAATTTAAACATCCTAAAAATCTTTACAATTGATTTTTATCTTTGATTTCATCTGGAAATTTTGAAGTAAATTCTAAAGACCTTAAAATATGAGTAATCATTCTTTGATTTATATTATGACCTAAGAATATTAATTGTGTTTGGAATAATTTCATTTTAGGCTGAGAAACTACAAGTCTATTGGTTTTTATAACATTATAAAATTTTTCTAAATGAAAGAAATGTTGTTTTAAAGATTTTAAATAAATTAAGACAACGTTAATGTATACTATTGAAAATTTTTTAATAGAATTTAAAATATCATTCATAATATTTTGAAATTCTGATGGGGGCATTTTTTTAATCCAAATGGCATTATTTTCCTTTCATAATGAGCAAAAGAAACATTAAATCCATTTTTATACCTATCTTTTTCACTTATTTGGATTTTCCAAAATCCAAATTTCATATCAAATTTTGAAAATATTTTTTGCGCTATGTAATTTTTTTAATAGCTCTCTTTTATTTGATATTGGATATCTTATCAATTCTAAAACTTTATTTAATGGTTTGTAATTAATAACTAATCTTGGGGCTTCTCTTTCTAATTCTACCGCATTCATAACATAAAATGCAGAACATGACCATGGAGATTTTGACTTTTGAATTAATCCTTTGGGTTCTAATTTTGAAATTTCCTTAATGCACAGTTTTTCTAATTCTTCATTCATATGAATTGCTTTTGATTTTGTAGGAATTAGTTTTTCATTGAATCGTTCAATATATGGAAGATTGGCTATATTTTTTTTTCTATTCCAAAAAGCATTAGGAATGGGGACACAAATGTCTTGAGAAAATTGATTTTCAATCTATTTTATTTTTTCTTGGATAATTGGTTCATTTAAATTTTCTTCTAAGTGCAAAAAAATTGTTTCTTATTTAAGAAACCTACAATGATTTTCTTTTCTTGAATCATAGTTATATATTGAATATATGAATCTTGTAATATTCTTATACTTTTTTCTTGAACGGGAAAAGTGAAAGGAAATATTAATTTTTTTTCTAAAGCCTTTGATTTTATTTCAAATGGGATTACTTGGAAAGGATATAAAGACGTAATAAAAGTAGTTCCTAAAACTACATTTGTATTTAAGTTTTCTACTAAGATAAAAGGCATCTTGAAGCATACTCCTAAATTACAAACCTTTACATTACTAAGTTTATATTTAACATTTAATTTTAAACTATTGGCTGAATATAATTCTTTAGTAGTTTTCTCGTAATATTTGGTTGGTATTTATCATTCTTGAATACAATTTTGATGTACTCCAGTATCTACTAACGCAATTGCTCAAACATGATATTCGTTGTTAATTGTTAGATTTATAGAAGCATACCTTTATGATAATGTATGATTACAATGGTTTTGTATTAAGCCAAGTTCAATTCTAATCTATACATTGTTCCATTATTCTAACAAATTTAAAGTTACATTATTTTTATTCAAGATAATTTAGATAAACTAGATTTTCATCAATTGGACCAAATTATTTATGCTTGCATTAACACCGGTCAGGTTGTTTTGTTATTTTAAGAGAACTTTAAATGGGTTAATCAGATTTTTATCACCTATTAGGTTTGTTATGATAAAAATATTTTAGTAAATTTGATAATATAATATTTCAAATTTGTTTTGGATATATAATATAAGTTTGTTTCCATTTTTTTCTCTAAATTATTGTATATAATCAAATATAAAGAAAAATCCCATTGAAAAAATGTTTTTCGATAGTCTTATATCAATTCTAACAATTTATATTATTTAGGTGGGTTGACAGGATAGACACCTTATCATATCAAATATCTTAACACATGTATTTTTCAAGTTTTGTTGCACTTTAAAAATGTTGAACTCAAAAAATTACATTATTCTGGTTCATGTTATTTTTTATCAATTTTTAAAAATAAAATAATTAATATTACTTTTTTATGTTTCTAACTTTTTTTGATTTCGTAGCAATGCTGGGTATTTAAACTAGTTGTTAAAATTTTAATATCTAAAACTTTTCCATTTCTTCTCTTAGTGCCTAAACTTTTTGGCCATTTTTTCTTTTTTCTTTTTGCTTTTTTATATTTATTAAGTTAATGGTTATATCACTAATTGATTAAAATAAATTGAACATAATTTTTGTGTCATGATCATACTTTTTTCATTATTGATAATTGAGTTTTGTAGCATGAGTTATTTTATTAAAAAACTCTATAATTTAATAAAATAATTGGTCCATAATTCCTCAAATTGAAAGTGAATTTTTTAGTTGAACTTCTCATTTACTTTAAAAATTGGAATTTAAATTGATAAGAGATGAAATTTTTAAAAAAATTATTCCTTAATGACAGAAAAATATCCATCATTTCAAAGCATGCAATGTTATGTTTCATAATGTTATGTTTTGATTATATCTGATCATTTTAATAATAAGAACATAATATGAAGAAAGTATAGCTCAAAATTAAAATAAAGTAAACTTTTAATTAATTAACATTAATCTATGACTGAGAGTTTTTTAATTATTTATTATTAACATTTTTTAATGATAAATTTATAAAAAAAACCTGCTACAAGGTGGTGCGGGTAAAAAACTAAGCTTGTATATATACTATTAAAGTAAATTAAAAATAAAAATACTCTTTCAAACCTTTATTTTCTGCATTTCATCTTTTTGGCTATTTTATCAAATTCTCTTATTTGCTAGGGGCTGTAAATGAATAAAACGTTCGGTAAGCTGTTTATGAACCGTTATGTGGAAGTTTTTTTATGTTAGTTTATTAATTTAAACCAACGAACACAAACAAGTCTATGTTCGTTCATTTATGTTCACAAACGAGTTGGTTTATTTGATTACAACAAACAAAACACGATCAGGCATGTTCTTTTTTGTGTTGTTTAAAAACCTATACGAACGATTAGCCGTTGTTTTGGTTCGTTAGGTTCAACCCCATGCTTTGCTGTTTTTTCTTTCTTTGCGTTTTTAATTTGAATTTCTCACTTAAGGTTGGATTTTTACTAGGGATGGGTATGGAGCCTTGCTTTGGTGGAGCTTTACTCTAATCCGCTTCGATGGAGTGGGTTTTTTTAAATGATCCACTAGTTTTGGGGCAGATCAGGTCATGATCTGTCTGTGATGTTTTATAAAACGGGGCGGGGTTTGGAGCTTTGGTGGAGCTCCATGGAGCAAGGGCAAATGAAATTTGTATGTCTTGTTTGTATCCTTTCTGCAAATGAAATTCTCTCTCTCTCACTGGCGATCCTACTGGTAACACTCAATTTCAGCCATAATTGAGGCGCCGATCCACTGATCCTTTGTCTTCTCCTCTCACTCCACTAATCATTGGCCTTATCATCGATTTTGGATGAATCGTCTCTATTCTTAGGTTTTTTTTGTGTAGTTTTTTGCTTGTCCTGCTACTTTGTTTGGGTATCTGTAGTTTTGTTATTGTTCTTACCATCATCATTCTTTTGTTGTGGGAATGAATAGTCACTGAAGTTGAAACGATCGATTAGATTGAGTTTTTCCTTGGACTTCTTTTCAGAGAGACTTAGATTCAAGACAAGATCATGACCGTGGCTTCTTTCCTCCTCCTCTTCTTGTTCTTCTTTTTTTGGGTGTTCAGCTCCTCCCATCAAAGGTTTTGTTGGGGTTGGTGGGGGCAGCCATTTGGGGGTAAGAAAAAAAGGGCAACTGGATAAGTATATAAGTTTCATAAGTAGGGGTGAAGGACCAAACTTTATTCGGGTAACTCGAGCTCAAATTCAAGTAAGGGTTTGTCGAGTCGAGTATTTCTGAGCTAGAGCCGAAAATCGAGCTTAAGTGTATTTGGGGCCGAGCTCAAGCCTGATCATACTTGGCCCTTAAATTGATAGGCCCTATGTTTTGTCGGTTGGGCCTTTTTCCATCAGGCCCGTTACTACTCCCCCCTTCGGCCTTAACTTAGTCAGCCCCTTAGTCTGTGTCTCTTGGGCCCCTTTCCATCTTGTCCCAGTTCGACTGACAGTCCCACCACACTTCTTTAGCCCCTTCTGCGTTCGGCGGCTTTGGCCTTCGTCCTACCAGAGGCCAGTCTCTTCTCCCACGCTCCTAGCCTCCTAATCTGTTCAGCGGCTTCAGCTCTAGGCAGGAATAAGTACTCGGTGGCCGACCTCAACCAATCGACGACGATCACGCTGACCAGGGCTTGGCTTGTCGGACGACTCGGACCAGGGACCAGTGACCAGTCGAACGCCTGAAGCCGACACGGCAAGTGAGACACCTCAAGGCTCAAGCCGACCTGGTAAGTGGTAATCGAAACACCACAATCGAGATTTTGCTTGTTAATTAGCTTGCCGGACCAGGGATGAACCTTGAATTGTGATTTTGCAGCCACAGTTGAGACGCACAATCGAGTCACCTCAAGCCAACGCGGACGCCAACGCGGACGCCGGAGACAAGATCAGCAGCTCCACCTGGTAACATTCCTAGAATCGCAAATGACATATTTTTCTTTAGGTTTTCTTATCTAAGGTTTTTGTTCTTTTTTTTTTTTTTTTCAATTTTTGTTTTTCATTTTCCTTCTGTTTTGAATGATATTTTTGCTGGATTTGCACATTTTTGAATGTCGATATTTGTTATTAGGTTTGGGAAATACCATTGGTAGAGTGATTTTGTTAGAAATGATCATAAGTTAATAAGTGGTTGTGCATCAAGGGGCTACTGAGTAGAGAAAAAAACGTTGGTTTGGTTCTGAAAGAAAGAATGGAGAATTTTTTCTACTGAAACAAGGTAGATAGTTGAAGAACTTTGGTTGAAACAAACCAGCTTTTTACCCTTTTATGTACCTGTGTCAATGTTTCGTTTTGCAGCATTCCACATTCAGTGGTAATCAACATCTCTATGGAGCCAGAAAATATAATTGAGAATGATGTAAGAAGTACCTACACCATTCATCAGTTCAACATGCCTCTAGTGATGAGATCCAATTAGAAAAAAAGTAGAATTTTCACCATATATTCAAGGAAAAAAAAAAGAGGCATGTCACTAGTTTATCTTATGATGGAAATCATTCAGAGAAATGGGATAAGTAGTGAACAACTCTACTAGGCTTGTAAATGGAGTTCATGGTCATGCTTTGGAACACTTCCATATGTGTGTGTGTGTGTGTGTGTGTGTAAAATCTGTCAGTGTGTGTGTGAGAATTCAAGGAGGTGATATCTTGTTGTTTTCAGCTATTGCCGCCTTTTGTTGCTTCGTTCTGCTACTTGTTGGTGCGTTCAGCACTGTTGATGCATTTTGCTGCTACTTGTTCTCTAGATGTTATTTCTGTTAGTTTTCATTGTAACTGAACTCTAGACATATGTATTTGTGTTGTTGATCATGGGAAGGAGTTTCCCCACTAAAGTTGGTTGGCTCACTTTGTGGCTTTGTTTATGTTGCTTGAGAGTTGTCACTTTAGACTTGACATGTTGGTATGCTCTTTCTTTTAGATATTTTTATTTAGTTGTAAAACTTGATATTTGGATTTGGTTTATTATGTTTTGTCAAAATTCAGGGTATTTTTCAATTTTTTTTTCAGAATTCATATTTGTATTCGAGCCTCGGGCCCTTTCAAGCCGAGCTCAAGCCCAAAAAAATTGGGCTCGAGTTCGAGTAGTGCCGAATTATAATGGGGACTTGAGCTCGGTCTCAGCCCGGCCCATTTTCGGCCCTAAATCATAAGCCTGTATAAGTGGTAGTTGCACTTGTCTGAGAATTCAGATTTATAATTAGGAGAAATTTCTTTTTAAGTGCAGGTAAAGGATTTTTTCCGTATATAAAGAACCATCACACTTTTCGTATGTTGGTTTGATTGAAAAGGATTGAGACACTTGAATTTAAAGATTAAATCTGATTTTAGTCCAAGGGTAAGACTTGTAATGCTTTTGTTTGGATTCTGGGGTATTGTTGTCATCATTATTGGGCCTAATTATATATATCCCTGGAAATGTAAGTGGTTTGCTTCTATTTGCCTGTGTTTAGAGCCCATTTATTTAAGGATCTGCTGAAATCTTCACAAAGCCATTTTCTGTCTTAATCTATCCTAGAAATACTCACTTTCTTATGTTAAATTACTAGTACCAGAGGATTGCTTTGTTGGGAATTCGGGTTGAATGATGTAGTAGTTACCGTTTTCCTTTGTTGTTTCGTTTAGACCAGTCACCAGAACAAAAGCCAGTCAAGATGCTTCAGAACTTAATTACTCCATACTTGACTCATTTATACCAGAAGCCAGTCAAGATTCCATGCGTATACATGCGTTTGTAAAGGGACTTTATAATGAATATGAGTGATTTGTAGAAAGCAACTAAATGAGAGAGTGGGCCATGTAGAACAGAAGTGAAAGGGAGGAAGTATATATGGTGTATGTATAGGATAGGATAATTAATATACTTATCATTACAAGGCCATACTATATTGCTAAAACAATGATTATAATGATTCCGACAGTAATAGTTGAATAGAACAAATGCTTAGCATCGATACTCTTCACATAAGGTTGCCTTTGTTTATATTTATATGTTGTCTGCTTTATTGTGTGCTGGTTTGATGTTGTTATCCTCTTTACTAGATTTATTAGTCATCCATCAGTTGCTAGTCTCCTTTTGCAAGATCAATTTTCTGCTACTGTGAGTCCTTTCATGAGTGTGTCCATGTTGTGTGTTTTGTGTGTTTGTGCATGCATTTTAAAATCTTGCATTTCTTTGTTTCAAGTGAAATGGAGAGGTTGTACTAGCTTGTTACAAAAATTGTTTGGTATTTGATACATGCTTTTGGTAGTTGTATTTGTTAAACTGTATAAGATGTGTTTGGCTGAGAATTTTGTTGTTTCATGCTCTGGCTATATTTCTAAAAAAGTAGGTATGTTGTTTTCCTAAAATTCGTTATATTATTAAAAAATATATATTGAAAATTATATTTTGTGCATTTCTTTGTCTTCATAAAAAAATATTTGAAATAGCTATAATTTTTTTTTAATTATCTATCAAAATATCATAGAATGGATATCCATGGATTATTCATGGATATCCACAAGTTAGGTGGGGTGGGTCATGGATCGATCCATAAATGAGTGGAGCAAGTTGTTGATTGACCCATAAAGAAGTGGAGTAAATATGAATCGCTCCATGGAGTGATTCATCCTTGCTCCACCATGGAGTGGGTCGATCCGCCTAATGCCCATCCCTAATTTTGACGTTGAACCATGGGCGATTGCATTTGCGACCTGAAGAGCTGCAAATGCGATTGGTTGTCGATTCTAGTGTGTCCATCCGCTGGTGGTAAAAGCCTCTCCAACTCTTCTCATCTCCCCCTCCCCCTCCCCCTAGCCATTTTCTTTTTCTTCCTACCTTTCTCTCCAAAAGCGAAGGAGATTTGGTAGATTGAATGATCAGTGTTCCGGTTTCTATTACAGTACCTGATTCAACAGTCTCAGGGTGTTCTGAGTCATTCATCTGATTTTAGTGGTAAATTTTGGATTTTTTCCAACCAGTTTTCCTGGCTTCATTGGCACCTACTGGCACGAGATAGCTCCCAGTCAAACTTGAAAACCTGAGTGAGGAAAATAGTCGGATGACATTATCGGAAGAAGTGTCGGTAAATCCAAACATGTCGCCGGCTAATTCGTACGGTGCAGTGGTTATCGGCGGCACTTTCGACCGCTTGCACGATGGCCACTGCCTTTTTCTCAAAGTAAGCTCTCTTGCGCTCATCTTTCCTGTTTTTTCGTCTAGTTTTATTGAAATTGAAAGGCTGCGAACTGATTGTTTGAAGAATAGGAGGCGGCACAGCTGGCTAGGGATCGGATTGTCATTGGAGTTTGTGACGGGCCTATGTTGACCAAGAAGAAGGTGATTTTGCACAGAGAACTTGTTTCTTCTGTTCTCTGTTCCCCATTTCTTTTGGTCCCGACTAGAAGAAGAAGTTCTGATTTTCGTTGGATAAAAGAAGGCCTCATGGGATTGACTTGGTTTGAACATTTGGACCCATGTGTCATGAACAACAGCCTTCTCTGTATTTGTGTTATTGGTGAAAAATTAAACTGCCCGCTTTTTTTTTTTCTCTGGGATTCTGTGGTTCAAAGTGGGGGAATTTTGGTGGCTCACCTTGTTTTGGTCTTGCCTATGTTTTTCTGTCATTCTTTGTGGGAAGTTTTGTTTGACTGCATGGTTGAAAACGCTACACTTCTTTTTATACACAGGAACAATTATACTGGTTGAAAACCGGTCTTTGGAACTGGTGTTATTATGGTTTAACCTTTTTCTTTCAATAAATTTCCCAGTTTGCTGAATTAATACAGCCCATCGAGGAAAGGATGCGTAATGTTGAAATGTTCATAAAGGTGAGGTTCAGTAAGTTTCATTTGCTTCTGTGTGTTCTGAAGAAGCTTCTACCAGCTTGTCGCAACTTATTTCGATATGCTAAATTTTGCAGTCAATCAAGCCAGAGCTGGTGGTTCATGTTGAACCGATTACAGATCCTTATGGTCCTTCAATCAGGGATGAAAATTTGGAGGCAATTGTTGTCAGGTACTGGCTAATAGATTTTGATGCCACAAGTTTAGCTTAAAAGCTTCTTTTTTCTAAGAAATATACTGCTACTAGAAGAGGAAAGGAATTTGAAAGTGGTTCTTTTTGTCATATTTTAGAAGCAGTTTTTATCACACTTTTACAATTTGAAGTGCGTGCAAACTGCATCATATAAGTGGTGTTATGGGTACTGCTGCAAGATACTTTGAACATTCGCTTCTGCAAGGCATTAATAAAAGTAGTTGCCTGCTTATAAATCAGTGCCCATGCTCTGATGACTTATTTTGCACTGCTCATAAACACTTCAATATTTGATGACTGCCTGATGGTAGATTGGCGCACTTCAACTCCTGCCCCTAGATAGAATAAGTGTCTCTGTAGAATTTGACCACTTTTGTCTTTGATTTTTTTTTTATTTTGCTTTTAATGATTATGTCAGCTGAAGTGTACAGTAGAGTGTAATGAAAGAAGCTTGTAATTTCCAGAGAATGATTCTGTCAGCTGAAGTGTAGTGGGCCATAGCACTTAGCGCGCACTTTTCCTTCAGTACGCCTTATAAGAATTAGAAGATATACTAGCCAAAAAACACATGCACACACTTGAAAGCAGAAGAGTCTTGGTTTGTGTAAGTTTGGTCCACTGCTCCACAATGTCTTCTTAATTCCAGTGTTATGCTTGTTCCACTTGGCTGAGAATGCTGAGATGAACTGTAAAAATTACTACTAGAAAGCCGTAGCACAAGAATGTAACAACTACTACTGGATAATCTTTCTGGTTCTTTGGGCAGCAAAGAGACTATACCAGGAGGAATATCAGTCAATAAGAAGAGAGCTGAGAGAGGCCTTTCGCAGCTAAAGGTTTGGGACATAATTTGAATGCAATCTTGAACAAAATCTCAGCAGTTTCAGAAGAATTATGAAGTGATTGTTTAATGTCAACTTTTGACAGATTGAAGTCGTGGATCTACTCTCAGGAGAATGTGGTGGAGGAAAGTTGAGTTCAACAACATTGAGAAAACTTGAGGCTGAGAATGCCAAATGCCAACAGTTGGGTCAATCATGACGTGCTGTGATCATTGCAAGCGATGAATATGAGGTTAAAGAGAGGCTTTGGATTATTTCCAGTTCCCTGTTTTCGTCAAATACCAATTAATGAGCTTAATGAATCAAGACCAGTATTATCTCCCCATTGTATGAGAGGAAAGTATCCACTCAGACAAAGCAAAACATATTCAGGCACAAACGTGATTATCTCACACTTACAGTTATTAAATATCTTCTAGGATGGGTTGGGTTGGGTGATAGATTGTGGAGCTTCCTCCAGCCAGACGGAGTCGTCATCAGAAAGTCCATTCCTGGCCATTTGCCATAGTATTTTAGCAGAAACTGTTCCCTTATGCTGGTGCTAAGAATGCCAAATATTTGGATCAACAACATTCTCAGGCTCACGTTTTCTGAACGTTTTTGTTTAGTACTTGTGCTTTATTATTTTTATCCATGAGATATTTATAAGCAGCTTTGATTTGTTTGTTTTTTTCTTTTTGGTCATGTCTTCTATAATTCTCTTTTATCATTACTTACAATTGTGAGGTTTACTTCCATATTTATAGTTCTTATTTTGTTAATAAATGGGGCTGCAGCTTAGGGTGTGACTGGAAGTTTCAAACTCAAAGGCATATATTATCATAACCATGCTAACTTGAAATTTCCTCTGGTTCTGTCAAAGTATAGATTAAAGAGGTGGGGGTGTTATGGAAAAAAGGAAACTTTTTTTTAAAAAAAAGATGAGATTAGCCAAGTGAAGTGGGTGTGAGAAGCGAGGAGTGATTTGAGCATTGCATTTGTGTGTGGCGTTTTTCACATGGAAGCGTGTTACTAATATGTCTTTTGCAAACCTTATCGGGTTATAGCGTGAAGAAGAATGAACCAGGAAGCATTGGAAATGTTACCCTACTTGTTCACTGCTAATGAGTGAAACTGTTGAACGGGACATTCTATGTGTTTTCTTTTTCAGGAATCAGTGCCCGTTTCCGACATTCTTTTCACAGCAAAATTTTTTCTATTGTAATCTGCAGGAAGGTGGAGCGGGTGGAGTTTGGCCGTGGATTCAACCCAGAAGACATTTTCATGAAATATTTGTCTAGATGTTCTTGTATATTTGAAAGCCAAACTTTTGTCAGAAAGCTAGACTTACTGAAATTTTATCCAGAGCCACGAAATGCAAGTAGTCTGGTAATGATTCCATTTCTTGTTTCTTGTTATTTGTTCTTTAACAGGCTCGGGCTTTACAACCGAGGACCTGAACAAACAGTTTTCATTCAGGACATAATAAAACGCCTGATGATGTTTTAAGTATGTGATTAAAGGATAAGAGATGTGGGCAGAAAGGAAGGGGTATAACTGTTGTTCTCTGGATTCGATCGAAATTAGAAAATCACCAATTGAGTTGGTGCCGACCAAGCAGAGAGCTGCATTGAAAGTCAGATTTGTGCATGTCTTGGCAGATAGGCATTTGTGGTCTCTTTCTGGCTTAACTTTCCTTCTTTCAACAATTTAAAAGTTCCGACTTGAAAACCTTAACGTGTCTACGGCTCTCCTTCTCCCGCACTCGACTGTGTGGATGAACTAGACGACCCTTTAAAATTAAAGAAAATGCTATTTGTGAGATAAGCCACAAATAACATAAAAAAGATTATTTTCTTGTATCTTGCAAGTTGCAACTGTGAGGTTTACATTAATATTGCTGTTAGTTAAAAGATGAAGCCACAGGTTGGGTTGTGACTAGATAGTTCCAAACTCACATGAAAATTATCATAACATAAAAAGAGGAAGGGGGTTGGAAGGGAAGCTAGGAGCAATTTGAGCATTGCATTTGTGTGAAGCATGTTCCTTAAACATGCTACTAATGTATGTTTCCAAAACTTACCTGGTTACATTATGTCTTTGAAGCACAACGAACTAGGACACGGAGAATGTCCCGATGATCTTTTCACAGCATTTTTTTTTATCTTGTGCTCCGCAGAATGATATTGTAACTCAAGAAAACATTTGATCCTTAAAAGTCTAGATGTTATTGTATAGTCAGAAATCAAACTGTAACCTCAAACTCAGAATTGCTGATTTTAATCCCCACGTTATTAAGAAGGAAAACAACTATTGGATCTCACATTTGATGCATTTGCTGTTTTAAAGTCGACATTAATTGGATTGCGTGGGTGGAGGTTTTGATGAAAGCCGTTACAGGGTAAGTGGGTGGCGAACATGCTTGCAAAAAGTCAACTTCTCCCACACGGTTGAAGCACTCCCCTGGGTCTGGAGCAGAGGCATGCAAAAAGAAAGTCCACTACTCCGAGTAACATACTTACCTGGACGGGGTCATTGGGTGATCAAGGTTGCTCATGGCCTAGGACAGTAGCTTCCATTGCACTCTGGAAGGGTGCTGCTCTATGGTCTCCCCAAAGTGGGAGAGCCAACGTCATAATTTGTGGTACAGGGGGCCTGCGTTCGCGCGGCCCCTGCCCAATTCTAGTCGGAACTGTTTTAAGGTTAAGATTTTCTGGGTGGACATGTGCTCAGCAGCTGACTGCTGAACTGGGGGGCCACGTAAATCGTTATTTATGAGTCTGGCGTGGAAGCGTGAAACTGTTTTGATAATATTGTTGTAACTTCGATTGTAATTTTGTTGTGAGCCGAGTTATATGCGGCAGAAGTCTTTTCCCCTGAGGGTTCTCCATTGGAGCAAGAGGATATGACCAATCTTGGAGCTTTCATGGTTGAGGCAAGATGTTGAGGGGAATCAAGCAGCATTCTGGATAAGACAAGCGTGCAAGGTTATGGTCAATGACTGGACGCATGCAAGCCAGGGTGAACTTGTTTGCGAATCTATGAGTGCATAATTCAGTAATTAAGCTATGTGTGTGTTGTTGAGTTCAAAGATTAATGTTGGTTCTTCTGTGTGAGGTTATTAGGCGGAAAGGTTGATAACCTGAAGCATCTATTGAAGGCTTAGTATAGTAGGAGAGTCTTAGTTGCTTACTGCATAATTTATAAAGAATCCCCTAACTTTTGATAATATGAATCATAAAGGTAAAAAATTCAACCTAGTCACCCGAGGAATTCGAGCTGTCTTCCGCTTGTACATAAGACAGCCATGAAAGCATTTATGTTACACATAACTGCAACAAAAACATGAACATGTTAGGTGTTAGAGATCAGCCATTTTTTCAAAACGTTAAAAAGGAGACTTAAAAACTGTTTGCCAGCAATCTGTTTGCAGCATCAACCAGCATATGACAATTATAATCAGCGTGCTTAGGAGGGAGAGGAAAAAGATGACTGAAAAGAATGACAGGTTTCTTTTTGATATTCCGCATAAAAGCATAAAAAACTTGGGTGAAATATTGCAAACCTGATTTTTGTCTGTGAATTGGTGGCAAATTGGCATCGGTTGTACCTCTGGGAGCAAATACAAATTGTTATCTAGATGTGCTAGTGCAAACATAAATAAGGATTACCAAATACACTTACTGAACTTCCCCTGTTGAGAAGTTATTGTTATGTGATATGCTTGAGTTGTTACTGTGTATTTCCCTTGTAAATGGGGATTTCTAACTGTCTCACATTAAGGTCATTGTTATTAGTTGATTAAATGTGTCAGATGGATCAAAGCAAAGCCGATTTCAGGTTTCAGACTGCAGTGAATGGATGAAAGTGCAAGCTCGTTTTATTTGAGTTAGTTAGCTATAATGCTTTATCTGTTTGCTCATGTTTGCAGTCTGCATATGAAACTTGGGGTAGCTCCATGTTACTCGTGTTCTGTTTCAGAGATGGTTGAAACCAAAGTTGGTAACTGGCAAGTCAGATTATTGAGCAAGAGTCATGGATTTGATAGGGCTGTAAAATTTTGTTTTGATATGCTGAGAAGAAGAGGTATGTAGGGAGGCTATTAGAATCTGAAGTTGTTTATTTTTTAATGTTTTGAATCACTAATGTTTGCATTGGGCAGCCATCTTTCCTTTCAAGAGCAGTTTGGAAGCTGTTGCTTTAGGAACTAGAGGCTTTGTGGTGTTGGATTTGAAATGTCAAACAAATGGGCAGTTACTAGATGCCAGAAAGTCCCACATGCTCTTCACTGATGTCCTGACCTCCGCCGCTTTGTATAAAAGCAGGTATGCAAGAATTTGAAACTCACGGAGCCATGCAGTGAGCACAAAGCGAACTATTCTTTCGCCTTTTACTAAAGAATACCGTGTGCTCGCTGCTGAAAGTGGCATACGCCAATTTTTGGAGGGTGTGATCTCTTAGATCGCCCCAACAATTTTAGTTAAAGGCTTACAGGGAACCAAATAAAAGAAAGGTCTACAAGAATTGTAAATCTAGAGATTTTCTATGGGATTGAGTAAGGCTGGGAAAGAACTCTGCAAGCTGGGCGAAGGATTAAATGTATGCTGCATGAATAAGTTATTTAACATGTAGATTAGCCATTTGAAGCACCAGCTTGCTGAATCAGTCTTATAGAGCTTGTCGGAAATCTAATTTTATGTCATTATGATATTGTAAATAGCCTTGAAATATTTGTTTTAGTTTCAGTATAGAAGTTGGGAGCGTGAGTCAGTGAATGACTGTTCAATACACGCCAGATTAGGAGCATGCTTGCTAATGATAGTGATATCATAGCAATAACAAGAGAAAACCATTTTTTGATGGGCACATAACATCATGTCTGATCTGTGGACTTCGGATTAAGTTGAGAATCTTAAATGTATAGAAAGTTAAGTTGCGAGGAACGGGGAAAGGAAATGGCATGGTAAGCAATGGTATTCCATTGTAGGGTTTTGGGCAGGTTGTTAGTCTCACTGATGACAGCTTTTCTCCTATTGGTTTAAAATTATTTGGTTTCTGTTGTCTTCAGAAATTGACCAGGGCAGTTATTGCTAATGGAGAACATCTAACATTGCTTTCTCCTTGTTTCACTCTTCCAATTTTGCTTGTTGAGAAAGATGTTCGAGTCCAGTGGAAATATAAGAGCGTGTTCTTGTCCTAGGCAAATTGCATGTGAATTTGTCTTGGCTGGAGATCTTTTTTTGATCATGCAATCTACTGACGCATGCAATCTGAAGACTTATTTTTAAGTCATTTGATATGTTGACTTGGAATGTTTCTTCAAATTCCCAGAATTGGCTATTATGTCTGATTTTTCGTTGGTTTGGAGGCCTGTTTGTTATGTTTGAAGCGATTTGCAGAGCTACAAACAAGTATGGAGGCTGCAATAAGAAGCAAAGGGACCAGCAGCTCTACTGCTGAAAACTCTGCAGATTTTTTTCCTATGAGGTATCTGTTTTATTGACCTGTTTCCGCCCCAACACAGCATATATTACATGCTTTAGCTAGAGCAAAGAACTACAACTAAACTAGCCAACTATCATACTTCTTCTTGGGACAATTTAATCAAGTTTGCGTAACTGAAGACTTGTTTCCTTCATGTTCAGTACAGATGGCTTGAAATTTTGGGTGATTTGAGTGGGGTTTGGTTGGACATTAACAAGGATTTTTATCAAGTTTCTGTTGGGAGCAAAAGTTCTAGAGAAAGGTGATAGTTCTGTTGTATTTGTTGGTGAACACGAGTCATGGTGAATGTGCACATTGTCTTGTTCCGTTTGATTTATTAGATATTGCTGGTAGTAGTGGAGTAATTTACAGTCACGTACTATTTTGAATGGTAATTTATGGTATTAAAAATTTGGGATGAGGTGTTCGTTAAAATTTCCAAAAGGGAAGGTGTAAGTGGACCAGGTTCTGCCTCTGGTCTGAACTGTGATTTTTCCTAAAGATCATCCACATGGGAATGAGGGGGATGGAGCAAATGACCACAGAGGAGGGAATGGGCAAACAAACTGAAGGCTGGACTGCAACTTCTGCAATCTGCTTTAGATCCCACATGGACTAACAAACACGTGGAGGACGTACAAAAGACGCTCCGCCATCTAATTAAGCTTTCATACCTTTTTCGGCTTTTTGCTAAGATCAAGTGTATATTTGTTCCTATCAGTTTAATATTTGATGTGTGGACCAATGTTTCACATGATATTAAATTAATTTTTTGAGGGAGGGTTTGCGGTAGCTCACTCCTGGGATCCTTAAGCGTAGCCCTCCTGTTGCACTTGAGCATGGGCCTGGCGCACCCTATCAACTATAGTCCAAACAACCCTATCAGTGGCAGCTTGATTGTGCAGTCTGAACAACCCTAGTAGTCTTTTCAATGCTCATACAGAAATCTGACTTCTTTTGATAGTTTGTTACCATGGTCATTTGCAGGCTTCAGTTGTGTAGTCTATGACTCTACAAGCTTCTCAATCAATGAAATGATTCCTCTCGATGAAGGAAATAATTCACTGGATATAGAGTATGATGGTTGGTGTACAGGTAATTCAAAGTGATATCTGTAAATTTGTTTGCGTGGCATGCTTTATTAAGTTTGAATATTGGCCAAGTTCACTTAGGGCATGTGATTATGCACTTTGGAGTTATGAAATTCCATTAACATGCACTTCAGAGTTATGAAATTGGTTAGTGGACTTGAGTATGTTCAACCCTGGTATAGGAACCTCTAAGCTTCAGATCTTGCTTTTCACAAGTAGTGTTGATTACAAAATTCTTTTTTCAATTAAAAGTACTGCAGGATTTTGTGTGTGTATGTTTGGATTCTGCTCCAATTTTTAACTAGCTACTTAAGCAGAAATAAAGTGGATGGTGTCATTACTGATTTCACGGCCGAAAGTCTGGAAGTTTTGACAGAACATCTGCAGTAGTGGTTCAAGTTTCGTTTTAACTAGTAGTTTCTGTTATATTTAATGTTATATTGTTGTTAGATATCTGTTGGATATGCAAGAGTTAGCTGATATACTAGCGTTCTGGCTTGCATTCTAAATCTATGGTAAGGAACTGTGGGACTAGGACGTGTTGCAACACTGCAAGTGATGTTGTGAAGTTGAAGACTCAGGTAAGATTAAGTCTTGAAACAAGAAGATAGGGAACCATATAAAAGAAAGGTATCAAAGAAGAGCCTAAATCTGGGGATTTACTATGGATTGAATTGAGGCTGAAAAAGAGCTCTGCTAGCAAGGTGAAGGACTAAATGTATGCTTCTTGAATGAGTTATTGAGCATGTCGATTAGCTATTTTATAGAGCTTGTCGGAAATCGAATTTTAAGTCATTCTGATATTGTAAATAGCTGTGAAACATTTGTTTAGTTATAGTACAAGAAGTTGGGTGAGTGAGTCAGTGAATGACAGTTCAATACGCAGCAGATAGGGAGCATAGTTGTTAATGATAATAATAGCATCACAATAACAAGAAAAAACCATTTTATGAATGGGCACATAACATCATGTCTGATCTGTGGACTTAGGATTAAGTTGAGAATCTTAAATGTATAGAAAGTTAAGTTGTGACGAATGGGAGAGGAAATGGCATTCCACTTTAGGGTTTTGGGCAGGTTGTTAGTCTCACTGATGATAGCTTTTCTCTTATTGGTTTAAAATTATTTGGTTTCTGTTGTCTTCAAAAATGGATCATGGCAGTTACTGCTAATGGAGAACATCTAACATTGCTTTCTCTTTGTTTCACTCATTCAATTTTGATTGTTGAGAAAGATGTCCCGAGTCCAATGGAAATGTAAGAGCCTGTTCTTGTCCTAGACAAATTGCATGTGAATTGATCTTGGCTGGAGGTCTTTTTTTGATCATGCAATCTACTGACGCAAGAAATCTGAAGCCTTATTTTTAAGTCATCTGATATGTTGATTTGGAATGTTTTTTCAAATTCCCGGAATTGGCTATTATGTCTGATTCTTCTTTGGTTTGGAGGCTTGCTTTTTAAGTTTGGTGTGATTTGTAGAGCTACAAACAAGCATGGAGGCTGCAATAAGAAGCAAAGGGACCAGCGGCCATACTGCTGAAGATTCTGTAGAATATTTTTCCTGTGAGGTATCTGTTTTATTGACCTGTTTCTTCCCCAGCACAGCATATATTACATGCTTTAGCTAGATCAAAGAACTATAACTAAACTAGCCAATTATCCTACTTCTTGGGACAATTTAATCAAGTTTGCATAACTGACGACCAGTTTCCTTCATGTTCAGTACGGATGGGTTGAAATTTCAGGTGATTTTCCCGGGGTTTGGCTGGACATTAACAAGGATTTTTGTCAAGTTTCTGTTGGGAGCAAAAGTTCTACAGAAAGGTGATAGTTCTGTTGTATTTGTTGGTGAACCAAGGACAACACAAGTCATGGTAAATGTGCACATTGTCTTGTTCCGTTTGATTTATTAGATAATGCCGGTAGTAGTGGAGTAATTTCCAGTCACTTCCTATTTTGAATGGTAATTTATGACATTAAAGATTTGGGATGAGGTGTTCGCTAAAATTTCCAAAAGAGGAAGCTGTGAGTGGACCAGGTTTTGTCTCTGGTCTGAACTGCGATTTTTCCTAAAGATCATCCACATTGGAATGAGGGGGACGGAGCAAAAGACCACATAGGAGGGAATGGGCAAACAACCAGAAGGCTGGACTTCAACTACTGCAGTCTGCTTTAAATCCCACATGAAACGCTCAGAGCACTCACAAACAGGTGGAGGACGTACAAAGGAAGGTCCGCCACCCTCTTTAAACTTTCATACCTTTCTCGGCCTTTTGGCTAAGATCAAGTGTAGTATCTGTTCTTATCAGTTTAATATCTGATACGTGGACCAATGGTTCACATGATATTAAATTAATTTTTAAAGGGGAAGGGTCCATTGTAGCTTGCTGCTGGGATCCTTGCGCGTCGCCCTTGAGTTGCACTAAATCATGGGCCAGGCGCATCCCACCAACTGTAGTTCAAACAACCGCATGAGTGGCAGCGTGATGTCCGAACAACCCTAGTAGTCTTTCCAATGTTCAGGGAGAAATCTGACTTCTTTTGATGGTTTGTTTTCTTTGCCTTCCATTTTAATTCGGTTAAAAAGAGCTGGCCGTGATAGTTGGTGTACAGGTAATTCAAAGTGATATCTGTAAATTCGTTTGCATGGCTTGCTTTATTAAGTTTGAATATTAGCCAAATCCACTTCGGGCATGTGATTATGCACTTTGGAGTTATGAAATTCCATTAACATGCACTTCAGAGTTATGAAATTGGTTAGTGGACTAGAGTATGTTCAACCGTGGTATAGGAACCTCTAAGCTTCAGATCTTGCTTTTCACAAGTAGTGTTGATTACAAAATGCTTTCTTCAATTAAAAGTACTGCAGGATTTTGTGTGTTTATGTTTGGATTATGCTCCAAGTCTGTTTTGAACTAGCTACTTAAGCTGACATAAAGTGGATGGTGTCATTAAAAATTTCATGGCCGAAAGTCTGGAAGTTTTGACAGAACATCTGCAGTAGTGGTTCAAGTTTGCAAGGTTCGACTTGAACTTTGACTTTTAATTAGAGGTATTGTTGGGAGCTGAAATTTTTCACGCATGTTCTAGTGGTTGTTTAAGACCGGTTTTGACCATTTGCTTGCATTGAAATACCAGATTTTAAAGAAATATTTTTAGAAATAGATTCTGCACGTCCAAGAACCAGATTTGGGAATTGAGTGACCAATTTTTGCTTTACAGCTTAGATTCTTGTTTTATTACTTCCAGTGAGTCTCATATGATTTATGAGACTTATTTGATCACTCTTTACATTAAAAGTGGCAGGTTATCAAGAGAAGTGCATCCAAACCAAAATTTTACTGGTTTACAACAGATTTTTACGGGTTTAACAGTCAAATAAGGCTTTGTGTATCTAGACCTAGAATTGTGACTTTAAACACTTTTCATTTGATAAACTAAACATGTGTACCATGTTTGGTTTGAATATTTCGTCTGGAACTCAGAAGATCCTCTAAATCAGCAAATCTTGAAAGTTTCTGTTACCTGTAATTTGGGAGGTTACACGCTGAATGATTAGTCTATATTTTTCTTAAGTGATCAAGCTGATTTTCTCTTGTGAAATTACTCGGAACTGATTTTCTCCAGTGGACTAAACCTTTTATTTATGCTAGTGTGCGAGTGAATATGGACTAAAATGTATCTGAACAACAGTTTTAACACCAGGCTTCGGTTCCTGATGTGGTTTATATGAAATCAGTGTGCAACCTTGTGTATTTTGAGTTGATGTTGACCTTTGGTGAGCCTAATTGACTTATGTGTTGTATTGTTTTTTCAAACCACTGATCACATTGGTCTGGAAATGGGATTACTGATTTACTGCAGTTTTTATTTATTTATTTATTTTTGGTTTAGTGTTAGCAAAGCTTGACCAAGGTTTGACTTTTTTACGGAAGCTTTGCTTTGTTCTGAAAATTGAGGAGCAAGTTTGAGATTACATTTGAAATATATCTGAAGCATAAAATCTTATTTTTAAGTCCTAGTTTGTGTTTTTTCTACTTAAACTCAAGATTTCAGGTTTTGTGTGTGGCTAAGTCTCGGCCTTGGGACCAAAATGACTGGTTTTACAAGAAAAGTCTGACTTTCTCTTTACAGGCTAGCTACTTTGATTGCTCAAAATGTGTTCCATAGCTTTGATCAAGGTATACTCCTGGAAATCGAAACTGAACCCCATAAGCCAGTATTTTACTAGTTGGTCAAACAGGAGCTTGACTTTCTGTTCCTGTTACTGATTCAATTCCTGGTTGTGGTTTTGATGTTTTGTTTACTAAAACAAACATGTGTCAATTCTGGAACCTGAATTTGAAAACCTTCCTCATTGTTTAAATGGTTTAGTTTCTCTGGCTCAAGAGGAAGAGTAAATACTGTGTTGTGAAAAGAATTCAAGTGTGTGCACGCGCCGGTGTGCGTGTGTATGTGTGTGAGTCCGAGTGAGAAGTTGCACCCCAGAGTAGGGGCTATGGCAGAAGTAGGAAAGAAAAAAGCCCCACAATGCCCTTCAAGAATATCCTTACTTCCGAGTTCTTAGTAAATGGCTGTATACAACCCTGAGCAAGTCAAGGAACTGTGTGGTGAGCACAGGATGAACTATTGTCAATTTTCCTTCATCTGAATTCAACTACTGTATTCAATTTATGATGCAAATATAGATGTTTTGAGTAATTTTTCAGGAAAGTGACGTATTAGCAGAATCCTTTTCTTCCCCTTCCTTTTCTGGTGGAGTTGGCTTCGTGCATTCATTTGGTTCTTTTGCAAGTAGCTTACTATTGGGCCTTTATTTTTTGGATCTTTAACTGCCATTTTGTTTGTATACAATGTCAAACAGTAAAGTATCATTACCCTACCACAAGATATTGTCAAAGAAGGTCTTTGTGTGTTCATGAAAAAAGCAGGTCCTTGTTTGGATACATATGCTGCTGCCCGAATGAGATTTTTAAGTGGTTGAGTTTGATTAGAACTGAGGCATTGACCAACATACTTCTGATGTCTCCTTGGCTTCATCAGCTTACTGCAATCAAGAATAATGCACAATTTCCAGAATGACCAACTATGGGACTCAGGTTACCTTGAGCAGATACACATTGAAACAAATATGGTTGGTGCAATTGTGCATACAAAATGCAGCAAATTGCTGCTACATATATTTGCTATTTATTGTATCAGATAGGCCTAAGAGACGCAACAAATACAAAAATTTCAGCCCATGAAATTGATATTTGATTGTGCTGCTAGAATTGTAGAACTGCATAATTAAATAACCTATATTAAACCATGAGTAAATTTGAAAGCACGTGTGTGTTTTTGAGTTCAAAGATTAATGTTGGTTCTTCTTTTTGAGGTTATTAGGCTGAAAGGTTGATAACCAGAAGCATTTGTTGGAGGCTTTTTATAGGAGGAGAGTCTTTAGTTGCTTCCTGCATAAAAAGGCAGTCACAATTGCTCCATTGTAAGTAGGCATTGGATGTTGTGACAGGGGGAAGAAGAAGTGGATTGTATTTGTTGTTGAGACAACAGCTCCATGACTCATGGGTAACCTTTGGTGTTGTATTGTTCTGTTTCGCTGGACCACCTCCAGTGGTCATATCTCCAAGTGGGCATTGGATCAATTTCTATTGAATTTTCTATTTTGACAAGTAATGTCCAACATTAGCATGAGGTGTGTGTTTGTTCACATTCAGAAGAGGGCAAGAGGCCACCTTCTGATTCCAATATTACGCTAATGTTAATACTTCTTAATTGGCCAGATCCTATTATTTGTTTGCCTGAAGATTTCTCCGACACATGTCTATCCTTGTAGCTTTTAAAAAGAAGAATAATCAGAAAAAAAAAAAAAAGCAACATGCATGTAATTCTTATATCAGACCTAAAATAGATAGAATTAAGAGACACAAAAGGGCTGCATTAGTTAGGAGGATTCTTGATAGAGAGATTCGGAAAGAGAAAACAGATGGCTTAAATATGAGTAAATAATATGTATATGCTTGGATGATATTTAGGATATGATCAGACCTGCATGTATGTTTGGACGTTCAAAAAGTTCTGCTAAAATGGAAGCCACCATAATTATTTTCTAGAGCTACTTGAACCTCACGTCTGATCATAGGGACAATTTCAAGAAATTTTGTTATCGAAATGGTAATGATTGCATGCCATTGTATTATGAGAATGGCATGCTAGGTACCTGTTATTATGGACAGGTGTATAGTGGAGCTCTAATCAATAGTGAGTTTGCCAAATACCTCTAGTCCTGAATATGTTGTGTTGCATGCCGTGCTACACATACTACCCGAGGGGATGGACCGGTATACTCGGATGTCAGTAACTTCCTATCAGAAGGATTTCCAGTTGAAACATGGACTGTAGGATGGAAAGAACATGCCCACATTATTGAAATATGAGCCTCCCATAAATCCGGATTCGCCGTAACCGTGCCGATAACAGGACCCCATCCAATACCCGTAGTTGACTCGATGGTAGATTTCCAGTTGTGGTAGTGCCGGCCAAGCTGCTGCCACTTGTTGGTGAGCTATTTTTTAGTCCAATGTTGCCCAATGACCTCATTCAATTCCATCATGGTTTTTCCAACCTGATTTTGTGGAAGTATAGCCATCAACAAACCCTTCTCTAATCATACATGCAACATTCGAACAAAATAACCGGGTGGATCGACTGTCCCAACCAGCACAAGGAGGCATCTTGGAGAGAGACGTATGCCCGGAAACATGAGCGGATGAGGTATCTAAGCTTCGTTGGGCCATCTAAAAAAATATTAAACACTATAGAAATACCATATCATAGAGAAATACGAGCAACAATTCAAAATACATTAATAATCAATCGACTACTGAACATCACAATAATCAATAGCATTTTACTTGTTTATGACCATTTATGCATAATACAGTAGGTAAAACAAATGGGCAGGGGAACTTATCTGAGAGTAAGTAGTGAAAAAAAGATAAAGCAGCAATTCGGTACGTAGTTAAATGTGAATCATAACATTGGAACGATATTTACTGTAGGCAAATGACAGAACTAGCTGAAAATCTCACAAACAAAACAATAAGCCAGATGTGAAATAAGGAGAACCTAAACCCATCTATATATGGTAGGATTGGCAACAATACTAACACCAAAACAATAATAGCTCAACCTAAACATGTATGAAGTTTTTGATGCCTTCACTATTAATAAACATAGATAGGTGGGAATGAACTAAACAAATTTAAAACGTTTCATGGACAACAAAATTATGAGTGATTAATGTCAGAATCCTACTGGTTTTAAAGTAAATATTACAAGACCTACCAGGTCTACGCCTAAACTACACATTATATAAAGCTTCCATACTCCCATTTGAGTGCAACTCCTATTGGGCAACACAAATATGACATTCCACATCCTAATCTATGAGAAAATCTAGCAAATGTGTCGGCAGAGCAAAAGATTGGCTGATCAAGCTGGCAGGACTAGGCAATGAAGGGCGGTAGCAGGGTGTCTTCCTTTTGAACATGGTCAAACTCACAGATAGTGGATGGGTCGAGGCAAACGAACGGCAGGAATTTTGGGATGGCCTCTACAAATTCGAACTCCTGGTAGGGGAGAGAGAGAAGCCTCAAGCAGGACGCTCAACTTTCACATGAATGAGAAAGAGAAGTGAGTTGAAATTTTTGACCAATGGCATATACCATAATTTTCATCAACTCTTAGGATTTTACTGTAGTAAAATGAGACACCACATTTCAACACATTACTAGAAAAACCGCATTTAGCGACGGCCATTAGCGACGGCCAACCGTCGCTAAACTTTATATAGCGACGGTGTGCCGTCGCTAAAACGCCCGTCGCTAATTCACTCGCCGCTAATTTTCTAGCGACGGTTATCGTCGCTAATTAGCGACAGCTAAACGTCGCAAAACAGGCCGTCACTAATTTTCCGGTAATGGTGTCCGCCGGCGCGTTAGCGACACGTAGCCGTCGCTAGTTAGTGACGCGTAACCGTCGCTAGTTAGTGACGCATAACCGTCGCTAGTTAGTGACGCGTCGCCGTCACTAGTTAGTGACGCATAACCGTCGCTAGTTAGTGTCAGTTAGTGACACGTAGCCGTCGCTAGTTAGTGACGCGTAGCCGTCGCTAGTTAGTGACGCATAACCGTCGCTAGTTAGTGCCAGTTAGTGACGCGTTAGTGCCAGTTAGTGACGCGTAGCCGTCGCTAGTTAGTGCCAGTTAGTGACGCGTAGCCGTCGCTAGTTAGTGATGCGTTGCCGTCGCTAGTTAGTGCCAATTAGTGACGCTTAGTCGTCGCTAATTAGTGATGCTTAACCATCGCTAGTGTTTATTTTTTTTGGTTCATTATTTTCTATGATAAAACTGGAGGTTCGCGTTGATTGAAAATCGTTATCAAGGGGAAAATAAAAGAATAAAACATACAATGCACCGGAAATTAATTTGCCCATCATTTTAGTTATAAAAAAGAAATTAATATTTCATTGCACAATGATGTACACATCTGGGTCCCAAATTTCGCTCGGATCACTGCACAATATATAGTATATCTTAAGATTTACAAAGTAATGGTGCTACCAATAACAACACCAATAAAATGATTAAGGGGGAAAAAAGGGTACATCTCACACTCTTCTCAAACACAAAACTAAACTAGTACATGAAAACATGAACTATTGGGAGACAGCAAGCACACCTCAAACCTAATAACAAATAATCTGATGCCTCCTGTTCAATTTTACAAGGAAAAAAAATTAAGCATAAAGATGCATCAAAAGAGTAGGTTTTTAAACTGGAAAGAGTTCTATGATAGGAGAAATGGACCCATCTGTGTTTTGTCACGAACATGATTCGGGTGAGCTTTGAGTCTCTGAAAGGAATATGGCCATTTCTTCCCTTGCTGTTTCCAAAAATAAGTAAATAATGCAGCAGACTTCAATTTTTTTCACACTTGAGATCATAACACATGGGTTTCAATCCCTTAGAGAGGTTAAAAGGACAATACTATTTCCAATGCATGGGTGTATATGCATCAAAACCTACCCCTAATGAAAAAGGAAACAAATGGAGACGAAGAGAGAGAACCACATCCTAGCTACATCATTTGAATCATTTGATTGGATGTGCTGGTTTCATTCAGCAGCAGGTAAAGCTCATAAGGCTTGTAAAGCTTTTTCGTTTAGTGCTTTGTGTAGGTTTAGAGAGTTCAAGTGGAAAGCTAGATGTGAAACCAACCTTAACTTGCGGATGACTGTTGACAACCTTCTTTCAATCTGGTACCTGCTGATAAAGTCTGCGAGGCACGCTCACTTCCAGCTAGAGGATTAAAATTCTGGAGAAAGAGATTGAAAATCCAGACAAAACACTAAGCTGATAAACAAACTGACAGGAACAGGAGTTTCTGACCTTTAGTCAATTTTCAGAAGACTAATTAAGGTTTCATACCACAGTGGCTGTAAGGGTGCTCAATTTATCAATGCAAGAAAACTCATGCGCACAGCTTTCAACTGTCTGGACAGAGCATAAAACAAGATTCAGAAGCAAGAAATGTGACAAAATCTTAAAGTAAGTTCAACCTTTAATTTATAACAATGTAAATGACCAAAAGGTTATACCAGTTTCAAAATTTGATGGGATCTGGAGCTTGTATAATTTAGAAAAGTCTCACCCACTTGTCTTTGAGCTGTAAAGGACTCAATGCTCATATACATGTATTTAGGCTTGAACCAGTAAGTCATTTGGTGAGGATAAGATCATCCAAGATTGTTACCTTCACAAATGGACAGAAGCTCATTAAAATGATTCTTGTCCCTCAGAGTTTCCTCTGTTAGCCTCTCAACAACAGTTTCCCGCTATTTTTATCAACAAAGGCAGCAAGGATTATTTGGACAGTACAGATAAGAAATCATTTCTCAGATATGGAGAAAGAATCTCACCTCAGGATCATCTAGAAGTCTAAGTGGAGTACTATCTGCACTAAGAAGGTCCTTAACAGATTCATTGTAGATCTCCATAGCAGAAAACTTCAAAACAAACTCCCTTTCTTTATGCTGAAATTGAATCATTTATCACTTCACTCAAATCGGAACAGGAACAATAACTCTATGTAACTCTATGTAATCGTTACCGCATCTTGTTTGTCATAAATATCCGCTACTGTGTACTCAGTAATACCACTCATGGTGAATGTCTTCCTACTGCTTGTTTGTCCATAAGCAAACACACTTGCTGAAAAGAATTCCGTTATGGATAAATCAATACTGGTGAAGTTGCAGAGAATTTTATGATTAGTGATGTAAAGACAAGGAAAATGCCTGAAAAAGATGTGCTTACAATTTATGCCACTGACAACGGCAAGAGCAATACGCTTGGCACCTTCATCATACACTTTCCTTGTGGGGCATTCAGCGCTAAAAACTCTGTCTGCAGTCCAAAAAAGTGCAGTGAATTGAACAGAAGAAAATCATACAGAAGACTATGGACAATAATGGCCATAGCCATATATTGCTTTCCTGGACCGTACAGAATGCTGATCAATGGTCAGGTAGCACCAACCAAAAGCCAAACCCTTTGCATAAGGAGGAATGGAGAGAAGTATATGGCAGCTAAGCTTAAGAAATTAAGTTGAAAAACTGAACTAGGAAATGGGAAATTATAAGATCATCATGAAGCACTAAGTGGCAGCATCATGAATGTCATGAGTTTGATCATTGAAAAACCAATTACAGAATTCGTTTCTGATTTTATGATTCTATTTCTTCTCTCTCATTCTCATACCCGTGATGTGCAATGCAGACGAAACTTCCACTGATGAGACAAAAATATATAGAGAAAAAAAATTGCATCATTACTCAAGCATCTAGCCATCAAGTAAAGAATTTCTTTTAGTTTAAGAAGCCAGGCAAATTATTTTTCATACCCTGAACTTCAGTTGTGTAATTCAGATGACAAGTGCATTGTCGTACTAATTTTCTCTGTATGTGTTAGGCAGATAAACAGCCAATATTATAGTAGGTTAAGCTGAGAATTTCTTCAAAATCCTTCCACCAAACAGCCAAAAATATATGGTCAAAAATTCTCCTATGCACAAGAAAAATATTTTGACATGCCTTATTTATAATTATACCATTAACCTGCAGTTTGTTATGTCATGCAGGTAATATACTGAATGTGAGTAGGAACTAAGGGTGTAACAGAACTTTATAAATCCAATGTCTTCAGTCCCTCGGAAATCAGAATACCAAGCCTTTAAACTACTAGTACAGCAAACTCCCACATCAATCTACCAACTAAACTGCTTGATACGTACTACAAAACTAGCATGTATGGGACAGTGTATTGAAATCACTCCCTGAAGAAAAGTATGCTGTCAATGAAATTAAAAGACACTCTGGGAGGTTGTAGAGGGTTCCCTGACGTGAACAAAAAAAGTCAGAGGGTAAACAGCCTCTTATTTCACAGTCACAAGCCCATGCAAAGAAACTGTAATTGAGCATTTGATTATAAGTCATATGGTCACATAAAAAATCAACTTACACAGCATAACAGGAGCAAGAACGCCAAAAACCCGACCTGCTCTGCTTATGTTACCCATCTGTTTCTCGAATTCCTGTGCCACCGATTCGAACACCCTCCACTCCATGAACGTGAATGTCGACCCAGAATCCAAGATCGTCCCTCCGTTCCCATCGGAGTAAAAACAAAAGGGAAAGAGAAATCAGAATAAAATCAAAAAAGAAAGAGGCAATGACGAAATCTGGGTTCCTCCGAGAGTGATATGCCGCCGCCTACCCAGAGCTTCCTCCGTTCGAAGATCAATTCGACGATCCAAGATGCAGTTTGGGTTCATCGGACGGATGAATTGAGGACGGATGAGCGGCAACGACGCCGCTTTAAGGGCTGTGGCCAGCGAGATCAGCTCCATCGGTTTCTAGAAGAAATTAGCGCGAGCTCTCTTGAGTTGGAGGAGAAAGCCTTCGGAGTCGAAGTTGAAAGGCTTCATTGGGTCTTGCTGTCCATGGCGGAAGAACCAAATTAGGGTTTGGCTCCTTCAAGGCAGAGAAATTAAGCAGAAAGTCCATGGCTCCTCGCCCCCACTTCGGCGTCGAAGTTCCACTGCTCATCGGGGCGGCCGTTAACTGGGCTTGGGCTGAGTTCCGATGGTGGAGAGGAAAAAAGATGGGATGATGAGAGGGAAAGAGAGAGGCGACCAAATGATTGAATACCCAATGGAAGATGAGATGAGAGGGAAAGAGAGAGACTGAAAAGAGGAAAGCTTGCGAGCAGTAGGGGTGAAAGAACTATAATGTTCTAAGCGACGGCTTACTGTCGCTTTTAAGTAGCGACTACTCGCCGTCGCTACTTGTCTTCAGTTACCACAGTAATATTATAAAATAGTAATAAATGATTAAGCCTCATGTGACAATAAACTAATAATCCGTTAATTTAATTTTCATTAAATAAATTATTTATTAATTACTAAAAAAATATTTAGAGATTTATATGCTGAATTAATCAAATTACAAATTATAATTATACAATTAAATAAGTAACATATAAAACGATAACTAGTTCTATTGCACTAGATTTAACATAAATAATAAGTAAAATAAAATGTGTAAAATAGATTATTTGTTAATTCTCAAAAAATATTTAGAGATGTGTATGCTTAATTAATCAAATTCCAAATTATAATTATATAATTATAATGTTAGCGACGCATAACCGTCATTAATTAGCGACGGTTATGTGTCACTAAATTTAGTGACGCATAACAGTCACTAAATTAGCGACGGTTATGCGTCGCTAAATTTAGTGACGCATAACCGTCACTAAATTAGTGACGGTACGCCGTCACTAATATTAGCGACGGCCAACCGTCACTAATTTAGCGACGGCTATACGTCACTAAGTTAGCGACGTCTATACGTCAGTAACTTAGCGACGTCAATACGTCACTAACTCAGCCACGGCAACCAGTCACTAACTTAGCAACAGTAAGCCGTCCCGGGGCTAAATTAAAATGTACCAACTTTTAACCCTTACTCAATTTTTTTACGAATTGAAGGTACACATCTCGACCCCATTAAAAATATTCAAAATAAATTAGTTATGGATTAGTAGATAACAATTTAGCATAAAAAATAACTATGACATTTGCACTATTACTTTTTTTTTAAATTTTTTTAAATTTTACCGACGGTAAGACGTCACTAAGTAGGATTAAAATTTAACCCCTAGTAAACTTTTATACGACTTTATGGTACACATATCCACTACATTACACATTTTTAAAATAAATAAGTTATGTATTAGTACATACCAATTTAACAACAAAAATAAATATCAGATAACAACTATTACTTTTTTTTTTAGTTGATAATTTTAGCGCCGGTTAACCGTCATTAATTTAAAGAATCATTTACCAACCCATAACCCCTACTAAATAAACATCTCAACTTCTGTATATATAATAAAAAAAATTACTCATGTTACAATAGATAACAATTGAGCATAAAAAATAATTATTATAGGAGAAGTATTAATATTTTTGGCCTTTTTTTATTTTAGCGACGTCAATGCGTCACTAACTTAGCGACGGCAAACCGTCACTAACTTAGCGACGGCAATACGTCACTAAATTAGCGACGGTAATACGTCACTAACTCAGCCACGGTAATACGTCACTAACTCAGCCACGGTAATACGTCACTAACTCAGCCACGGCAACCAGTCACTAACTCAGCCACGGCAACCAGTCACTAACCTATAGCGACAGTAATCCGTTCTGGCGCTAAATTAAAATGTACCAACTTTTAATTAACCCCTTACAAATATTTTTATAAATTGAAGGTACACATCTCGACTACAGTAAATATATTCAAAGTAAATTAGTTATGTATTAGTAGATAACAATTTAGCGTAAAAAATAACCGTCCACATAAGAACTATTATTTTTTTTTAATTTTTTTAAATTTTACCGACGGTAAGACATCACTAAGTAGGACATAACTAAATTTCCGTTAATTTTTTTTAATTTTACCGACGGTAAGACGTCACTAAGTAGGATTAAAATTTAACCCCTAGTAAACTTTTATACGACTTTATGGTACACATATCCACTACATTACACATTTTTAAAATAAATAAGTTATGTATTAGTACATACCAATTTAACAACAAAAATAAATATCAGATAACAACTATTACTTTTTTTTTTAGTTGATAATTTTAGCGCCGGTTAACCGTCATTAATTTAAAGAATCATTTACCAACCCATAACCCCTACTAAATAAACATCTCAACTTCTGTATATATAATCAAAAAAAATTACTCATGTTACAATAGATAACAATTGAGCATAAAAAATAATTATTATAGGAGAAGTATTAATATTTTTGGCCTTTTTTTATTTTAGCGACGGCAATGCGTCACTAACTTAGCGACGGCAAACCGTCACTAACTTAGCGACGGCAAGCCGTCACTAACTTTAGCGACTACTTGCCGTCACTAACTTAGCGACGGTTGCCCGTCACTAAAATATTAGCGACGAACAGCCGTCGCTAAACTCTCACCGGACTTTTAGCGACTATTAACCGTCGCTAATTAGCGACGGTTTTTAGCCGTCGCTAAAAACGCCGTCGCTAATTCCATTTTTTCTAGTAGTGACAATAGGAAAAAGACCAATTACTTAAGCCATTTTAATTCCAAACGATTTGCCTCTTAACTTTGATATTTTTCTTGTAGTGACCAGAGCTTAGAATCAGTTAATGACTTATTTCGCACTACAAATCAGCTAATACTTGTCGTTTTTCAGGAAAAAAAGAATAATTATTGGGTGTATTAGTTCTATAACTTGAATCTAACTTAGAATAGTACATAATTCTCACATGGGATATGTGACATTTTGTCATTTTAGAATCTATACAGTGTGTGCAAGCCACAATTAATTGTTTTAATACTGTTTGGAAAATTTAAAAAAAAAAAACATACAACTTTAATCGGATAAAATTAGAGTTGTCGAAGTATTAGAAAAAATAAACCATTTTAAAATGGTGAGAGTGTTTATTTCATAGGGTAACAAGAGACTAACTAATCCATTTTAACATAAGTTAACTTAATCTAAAATACTTTATTGATATTTTTACATCATATTTTTTTCTAGAACCAATTTTATTTAAAAGCCAATATTATGTAAGTCTAATAATCAATTAAAATCATAATTTTTATAATCTTATTAAATTTTTAGAAAATCTTCCTTTTCAATGCCCAAAAATAAAAAAACTAGAAAATTTTATTTTTCAATGCCCAAAAATAGAAAAACTCATACAAATTTAATAACTTCATGAAAATTTTCTTTCAAATAAATTATTATATTTGCATAATATTGAATTTCAAATAAAATTGGTTTTGAGAAAAAGGATATAAAAATAAAATAAGCCATTTTTAGATTAAAATGACTTAAGTCAAATCAAAATTTTAACTTAAGTCAATTTAATCCAAAATGATTTATTTTTATTTTTACATATTTTTTTTTGCATAGAACTAATTTCATTTGAAAGCTAATATTATGTAGGTGTAATAATCCATTTAAAATATAATTTTTATAATCTTATTAAATTTTTATGTATTTTTATTTTTTTTAGGCATTAACAAATTTATAAAAATTTAATAACATCATAAAAATTTACTTGCAAATGAATTATATTACAACTGCTTAATATTAGTTTTCAAATGAAATTGCTTCTGTAAAAAAAAAATGTAAAAATAAAAATAAGTCATTTTGAGTTAAGTTGACTTAAGTTAAAATAAAGGGAAAATTATCAAAACCCCCCTGAGGTGTTTAACTTTTGAGAGTGATAAACGTAGGTATTTGAAAAAGGGGAACACAAGTGTAGGCTCGCCTAAACCTTATAAATTTTTGGTAATTTTCCCTAAAATGAATTGGCTCTCATTTATTTCAGGTAAAAAGAGACTCATTTCCATCAAGCAAGTAGCTTCAACCAAAATGTACCGAAGATACTTGTAAGAGACTGATAAATAAATTCATAACCACCATGATATAAACTATTAATTAAATTTAAATTAATTTAATTTATCAAAAAATAATTTTTGGAATAATTTTAGTTAAAATTTTAAAAATTACCACCATTTAATACTCTCTTGTCCCAAGTTCATTACAATGTTCATTATTGACAACAATTAATATATGTTTTTTTATCTTTAACATTTTAGTGTATAGATGAAAAAACTTTATATATAAATGATAAATAAATAATTATAGTTTCTAAACGTATTTTTTTTAATTTTTTCTAATAAATAATAATATAAATAAATTTAAGTCAAAAAATGAAATGTTTCAAATAATATTAAACAGAGGTAGTATAAAAAATGTATGATACTAAATATAAATTTTCAAATCTAAGCGCAAAGTTTTAAAATCCCAAAGAGAACTATTGCAAGTACACAATAGGCCTAAGTGCCTATTTAGATCGCAAAATTTGGGAATCGGATAAGTTAACCCTTGTATTTTGAGTCAAGCAAATCGACACCTTAAAATCAGCAACTTGGTACAATTACATTTATATAGTGCAGTTACCTGTTTCTTATTAGGGTACTATTGACGTGATAGGATGATAAGATGATGGATGTGCGGGATGCATTCATTACCCTATCATGATCGCATTTTTCTTTGTGTTGGCTATCATCAAAAGAACAAATCAATTGCTAGTTTGCCCATGCTTTATTTTCAATCAATTCCTTTTATCCTTAACTTTATCAATAAATCCTTCATCCTAAATGAAAAAGGATAATGATCATTGACATAAAAAGTGTGACTAAAACTTAGAACTTTCAAAAATTTATAATAGATCAAAGTGCAACCAACAACATAAGATAAATCATGACCAAGCACATAGGAACCTAGAGGGGTTTTTTTTCTTTGTTTTTCTTTCTGAGGCACCATCAAAATCGTACCAAACTCTCATTGTCAAAACGTCAATTTAAATTTAAAGGGTGATTCTAACATGCAATAGTAAGTTTATGGACTGAATTATCTTAGTTACATGAGTTTGATGGTCCATTGAGTATTTGGGCCTGCAATCTAACGGGTGCTGCCATTCTTTTTGCCGCTGCAGAAGTCCAGAAACGGTAGTTCCCGCTTGTCCGCTTCATTTTGTAGTTTTGTTCGTCCGCTTCTTTCTTGGAAAGCAACTTGCTGACTCCTCTCATTGGCTCTGCTTTCTATCTCAATACCTTTGATTTGGCTTTTCATGGTCAAAGGTATCTTCTGTGCTGGAACTTTTGATTTTTAAATCGACATTATTGTTCTCAACAAAAGCAAGAAAACAAAATACCCAACATCTTCATTTTCTTTTTCTGATAATGACACCAATTAATTAAGCTGCGAAAGTTTAGTGTGTTTAGTTCCATCCTGCACTGAATTTTCTCTCTGTGTATTCTGAATTTCGCTGATTTCGTTTATGGGTAGGGAGAATCCTCCTGTGTTGGCTTTGGCTGTTGCATTGGCTTTTGGGGTTTATTTCTTCCCAAGGGTCATATGTACTTCAGTTACTTATGATCACAGAGCACTAGTCATTGATGGGAAGAGGAGGATTTTGTTTTCAGGCTCCTTTCATTACCCCAGAACTGTCCCAGAGGTGGGTTTTGTGCTTGTTCTCGACATGGGTATTTGTAGAATTCTCTTTTGATGGGTTGCTTCGTGACTGATGTGGTAATGTGGTTGGTGGAGTTTCAGGTTTGGCCAGACATTATCAGGAAGTCAAAGGAAGGGGGACTGGACGTGATTGAGACTTATGTGTTTTGGAACTACCACGAACCAGTCAGAGGACAGGTAAATATGATCTAGCTCTATGATTTGCTTCCATGCTCATTTTTTTGTTCAAGTCTGTTACAGAGTATAACACTACTGCTGCACCAGTGCTTATTGCCTGCAAGAGGTCACAGCCCACCTTAGCTGTGATTTTGCAACACACACCACAGAAAAACACATACAGACTTAACACTGGTGCAACTCTCTCTGTAACCGAAGTTGCTTGCAAATTCAGGTCTGAATAGGTAATTTGGCACTGGCGTTTCTGAACAAGTCAAACCTTTGCATGCTGACTAAGTTTAAACAGAAGTGCAGGCCACCGAACAAAAGTTCGTTTCTTAATCACCAAAGCTGCAGCAAAAACACAACGCAATTTAGTTATGAAATCCATCTTTTTTATAGGCATTCTCACTATTGTAGCAAGAAAACACAACCAGCAAGACACAAAACCTGGAAAGATCCTATTTTAACAAAAGAAACAAATCCTACTTCTTTGGAATAAAGTTTGACCTTTGAAACCAAAATCTGATAAATTTCTGCGGGCAAATAAAACTAGTGGTTCAGGTTTGAAGAGGAAAATTAACACCAGCTTGTCTTAGCACTGCTAAGCCTTACAAACCTAAACGTAATACCAAAACAAACTTGCTGATTGATTTAAAAACAGGAACTCAGGTCACAAAACCAATTTGCACACTCAAACCCCAAAATCTGCAGCAACTGGAGTGCTGAGTTTTCCTTAGTGCACCTGCCTTTTTGCTGCAAAATCACTTCAAACTGAACCCAAATATGATCAGTAACACTGCCACCAAGTTTAAGTCCAAAACAATTTCTCTGTCAATAGTCAAAGCTGAAGTCAAATGGTTCCACAAAGAACACATTTCTGCAGGGAACGAAACTAATGCATTTTCTCTTGTAAAAATCTTCTTTTACTGAAAAAACTTACCAACACATCACAAATAAATACAAGATTATGCTCACAAAGTTTCAGATCAAGTTGAGCTACCTAGCTAAAAGTCAAACGTACAGTCAACAATTTAAAGCATTCATATAAAACCAAGCTAGCTTGAGAAATACAAGAGCATAGGTTTATAAGCAAGCCAAGCATAGCATTACCAGTTCAAGGGGACTGAATTATGTGCTCATTGCAGGAACACATAGAGAACAGTCACACGTTTACATGGTCTCTAGTTAGACTTTCCAATTACACTTGATACACACAATCACACGAAACACACATTACACATTAGATATGACATATTTTGCAGACTAATCTGCTATAAAAACCAGAGAAGCCATTCTAGCGCTCTTGATTATGGTCAGAGGCTCATTGCAACTCTGTCATTGTTCTGGTAACTGTGCCACTACCTTATCAGCTACTAGCACTTCACAACAGGCTTCACCACACCCACAAAACTCAAAAATTCAGTTCAAATATCCTGCAGACCAATAATGCATTACACAACAACTAAGAGCGCAGTCATCCTAACTTCACAAAATATAAAACCACAACACTTAACAAAGCTACTGCTTCTGCTCTTTCCCTGAAAAAATTGGTCAACTAAAGGATGGGTAAGAGAACTTAAGGCACTAACACAACAGCAAGCACTCGCTAATTAAAATGCAAATAAATCACATTTGCACAATTCACCAGAGCTCTAAAACCCTCACTGTGCAACTGATCAGTCACTGTGCTCTAGAAAAACCAGGTTTTACATGCTTGCCAGACATCACTGACTTGATTCTGATCAGGAATCAAGTTGCACACTCTATTCACAATCTGGAACATTTAGCACCCAAATTGCACTGATTTTCATATCTGTCCACTAGGTCCTTGAACATGCATCACAAAGTCCTCCACAAACACTCCAAAATCACACAGAAACAATAGTATAATGCATAAATGTTCCAGAAGTCCTAAGTTCCCTCACCTGATTCTTCTCGAATTGAATCAGAACCTGAAATCTGAAGCTGAGCCTTTCTTCCTTCTCCCTTTAAGTCTAATCGTGCCTCATTCTTCTCTTAATTTGTTTTCCAACTTTGTTTACCCTCTGTTCTTTCTAGCCATCTCAGTAAAGGGATCAGAAGTCTTTCTCCTAGGCTAAATCTCCCATCGACAACACAACAACATGGTGCAGTGAGTGGGGTTTTATCCCGCCTGACCCCTCCTGTTTTCTTGCATATTACACTTCTCTCCCAACCTTTACAAGAAACTAACCTAAACCCCCAAGTCTTCCGGTCTTTAGCTTTCTCCTTTCTTTCAATTAAGTCCTCCTTTTACTCTCATGTCCAGGCTTCCCCTTCAATTCCAAAATTATTTCACAAGTAGACTTTAGATTAAAACCAATCAAATTAATCACTAAATTCCCTAAGGGGTTTAACAAGCAATCTCTTTGGCAAGATTTGGTAACCAATTATGTGGACTGGAATAGAACTGTAGAAGTAGGAAAGTGGATAAGGTTTAAACATGATTGATTCTAGCATCTAAATAATTTAGCCTTAGCACAAGGAAATTAAGCATTTCATATGTGCATGCCATGCCATACCTCCTTACCATGAGTAATTGTCAGAACCATGTATGAGTTGGTTTAACTGACATTGCATGCTTTACTTTGGTATTTGCTCTAAGATGTTTTTGTCTCTTGGGCAGTACTTCTTCGAGGGCAGGTTTGACCTAGTCAGATTTGTGAAAACGGTGCAGGAAGCTGGTCTTCTGGTTCATTTGAGAATTGGGCCATATGCTTGTGCTGAATGGAATTATGGGTTGGTCAATCTGAGACATGAAACAGGCTTAAATTCTTCCTCTCTCTCTCTCTCTCTCTCTCTTCTCCTTGAATCAATGGTGACCACTAGAACATTTTTGTATTTGGGTGTGTGTACTGTCCATGAGGACCATTACTTTATGGACCATTACTTTATGAACATATGCTTTGTGGCTTAATCTCAAAGCACTTCCCAGGCTGGCTTACAGGAAATAAGTCTTGAGCCTTTTTCTATTCTCTTTTAGGGGATTTCCGATGTGGCTACACTTCATTCCTGGGATTCGATTTCGAACAGAAAATGCACCATTCAAGGTACAGGAATTTTGAAGGCAGTTTCTGCTGGAATAGACCTGCCAGTTTTAGTACTTAAAAATTGAATGTTTATTTGCATTTAGGTGTGCATTTTCATTAAGTATTCTGCACTGGTGAACTGCCTTTCCTATTATTGCAGAAAGAAATGAGTCGATTTCTAGCTAAAATTGTTGGGTTAATGAAGGAAGAGAATCTCTTTGCATCACAAGGAGGACCTATCATACTTGCACAGGTGATCTTCTTATACCAACTGAAAACAATGGGTATAGTGTTCAGCAAGGGTTCATTACTTTGAAAGGAATGAGCCTTACTTTTCATTCAGTATGGACTACCCTTGGAGTTAGGATTTGATTCTAAAATCTTAATCTCTATGCCAAAGTTCTACAAGCTAAGGAAGTTGACACCTTTTTCATTGTCGTACTTGTTTGTCGTTACCTATTATTTCTAAATTCAATCAAAGTCTATTTTCTCATCTAAGCATTTGTACTTCCAGTAGAAGCTGTTAGTCCTAAATAAAAATTTAGCAATTTGATGCAGCTATGCAATTGATCCCTGTCTTGCATGCCTGTAACAGGTTGAGAATGAGTATGGAAATGTAGAATGGGCTTATGGGGCTTCTGGCAAATTGTACGTCCAGTGGGCAGCAAAAACTGCACTCAATCTTAATACAACAGTACCTTGGGTGATGTGCCAGCAAACAGATGCACCTGATCCAATTGTAAGATTTGATGTGAAAATACTCTAGTTCAACGAAAGTAAAATCAGAGATTAAAATGTTGTAAATAGCTTTTTTTTGAACTTCCTAATAAAGAAGGCCAAAATGATTTAAAGCTTTTTGGATGTCATAGGCTTTTTGGATCTATACAACAATTTCAGAATAATGCACTGTCTAATAAATAAGTACTATCTGCAGATAAACACATGCAATGGATTTTACTGTGATCAATTTACACCAAATTCAATATCAAAACCAAAAATTTGGACAGAATGTTATACTGGATGGTGAGAAATTCTGTCACTTAAACTTCTTGTATAAGGTGCATAACCTTTTAGTTGTTCTCAATTGTTGAACATCATCCTTCTTATAATCCAGGTTTCTCTCATTTGGATATCCAATCCCTTATAGACCTGTCGAGGACCTTGCTTTTGCTGTTGCACGGTTTTTTGAAACTGGTGGCACTTTCCAAAACTACTACATGGTGAGTCCCAATGAGTTTAGCAATACTCATTGTAGTAAATGTTTTGCATAACTGTAAATATCCCTTTATTGCATCCTTTTACGTTGGTTCACATGGTAAAATTGCATTGCAGTACTTTGGTGGAACCAACTTTGGACGAACAGTGGGAGGTCCTCTTGTTGCAACAAGCTACGATTATGATGCTCCAATAGATGAATATGGTACCCTTCAATGTTCAATGTATTGAAATCCATAAATAAAAAATGAAGAAGTCTTTTCCATCTAGAACAGTGTCATTAATCTGGTCTGGTGAATTGAGTTGCCTTTCGCACTTGTTTTGGTCTACTCATTCATGCTTAGTTCCTTAAGAAACAGATAATTTGACCTTTTTTTTTACCTTCTCGCTCATGAAAAAATATCCCTACATCAGTCACCATATCATGAGAAAAATAAGCAAGGAAGCTAGTTTTATGATTGCGTTTTTCCTATCCACCCTGGTCTGATAATCATATATTAGTTCACTTGAACAAACTACTTGATTCTGCATCACCATTAGTCTAACTTAGTACACAGAATTATTGTTAGAACTAGTTTCCAAGTGGTTCTGCTCTACTGTAACAAATTAAAAAGATTCTGTTTGACCAGATTGTGTTTGTATTTGGTAACAGCTGGACTCTAAAATTTTTATCAGATAAGGTTCTCTAGGTTGCATCTTTGTATGAATGTTATTCCTCATGTTTGTTAGGGGGTTTACTCTGATGAGAGATACTAAATAATACAGGTTTTATTAGGCAGCCAAAATGGGGCCACCTTCGTGACTTGCACAAGGCAATCAAGCAGTGTGAGGAATATTTGATCAGTTCTGATCCAACTCATAAGCAACTTGGTGAAAATCAAGAGGTACTTCATTGTGCTCAACCCAAAGACAAGAACTGGAAAAATGCTTCTGACACAATCTTATTATGGAAAATAAAATTATTTTATTAGTTTGATTAAAAAGATTATAGCTCTAAAAATTTGCAGTGGGCAATGAAATGAGGCCCAACACATATCTGAATCAACATTAAATTCATCAAGAGAGAGAGAGACAGAGAGAAATTATGCACCTTATTAAATATGTCAAAGTACCTAATTAACTCTGAAGTTAATTATGTTTCAGATAACTATGTTTTCCATTGTCATTTCAAATAATTTTTAGGCTCATATCTACTACAAGTCTTCAAAAGATTGTGCGGCCTTTCTCGCTAACTATGACAGCAGTCAAGATGCGAATGTCACGTTTAAGGGAAATGAGTACTTTCTTCCGGCTTGGTCTGTAAGCATCCTTCCAGACTGTAAGAATGTAATTTTTAACACTGCCAAGGTATTATTCTTCCCTCACCTGTATGATAATCTGTCTGTTTTGGTTGTTCTGTTCATGTGCGGGGCTGTTACATTTGTTGTTTTTCTCAATTGAAGGTGGTTTCGCAAAGACATGTTGATTTTGATCCATCTACTCATGCAAATTCTGTTGATAAACTAATGTTGAAGTCATCATCATGGGGCTGGTATAAGGAAGAAGTAGGGATTTGGGGCAACAGTTCTTTTACAGCTTCAGGTTTATTAGAACAGATTAATACAACAAAAGACACCAGTGATTTCCTATGGTATACAATAAGGTATGTCATTCTGTTTTAGGTTGTTGCTCCATAATAAAACACACTGTATCTTTCTAAGGTTTCATTGAACCTTTGCTTTGTCATATATAATGTAACTTACTGGTACCTTCAAATTTATTAAGTATTATGTGGAAGTGTTTGTAGTTAATTTCTCATTTTCAGAGAGGGGATTGGTGTAGAAGTATTTTTGGTAATTGACTTGCAAACACTACTACCAACAGAATATGTGGACTATGCAGTAGCCAAAATTGACCGCACTTTTTGCTTTGGCATTATTTTTCTGGCAGCATTAACATGCCTGGATCAGCTAAAGCTTTTCTGAATATTGATAGCCTGGGACATGCTGCCCTTGTTTTTCTCAACAAAAGGATCGTTGGTGAGTATTTTTTTCCATAAAAACATCCCTATATGCACCCACATTTGTGACAGGAATAGCACCCCACAATATTCCAGGTGATTAAAGTGCCATTTTTGTTGTGAGATTTCAGATTTTAAATGTGCTAAAGGTTGAACTTCTACAGTTTGCCCTTGGTCATTATCAGCACTTAGAATACTTTTTTGCAGAAAGATGGTCACTAGGTTAGATAAGAGCTATCTTTCTATAATGTAAAAACCATCAGCTGCAACACCTTTCCATGAAAAAATAATACCAGCCTTCTTCCATCCTGGGCCAAATTTATGGCCGTTTGCTTGTTAGAATTGGAATCTAGTAATCCCCCTTCCAGTATGACTAGGCTCAGAACTAAGCATTATTTTACTCTATCTAGCGGAGATATTGTTAATTTTCTCTAAAGCAATTCACAATTTCATACTGTGATCTGACTGATCCAACAAACGGGGGATGGGAAATAAGCTGAAAGTTTTAACTTTCTTGTGTCAAATTCTATAAATCCAGGTTTTTTTTTTTTACTTCAAGCTATGTTGTAGAAACATGCTTGTCTACTATATTCTGTCCTGACTTTGTCAGTCTTCTCGTGTTCTCTTATTGAAACCTATTTCACACCGTTTTACAAACGCAATGTGGACATTTTCCATCCCCACTATTTCAGTTTTGCATGGCAAGCCACTGAATTCTTATGTGACTAATTTTGTTGGTATATTACCATGGTGATTTGCAGGCTTTGGGTATGGAAATCATGATTCTGCAAACTTCTCAATCAATGAGATGATTTCTCTAAATGAAGGAAATAATTCACTGGATATATTGAGTATGATGTTTGGTGTACAGGTAATTCAAAGTGACATGCTGTCCTGTAAATTCGTTTTGTGTGGCTTGCTTGACTAAGTTTGAATGTAAGTCAAATCCACCTACAGCATTAGATTATGCATTTTGGAGTTATGAAATTCCATTAACTGTGCCTGGCTTTCTTTGAATGATGAAGAGCTACTAGGAACTAAAATTTTCAGGTATATTGTGATATAACAACTCAATTAATTTGATAGATTTGTTTTCAGTTCTTGCAATTTAACAAATCAAACTCCGATATACAAGAAATTATGCGAAGATTCATCTCTAGCCTGGCCCCTGCCCAAATTGACAAACTTGAGAGAATTATGATAAACCAGCCACCTATTCTTGTGGAGTCATTTTATTTTTGGAGTTATTGTTTCCAAAAGTCCTTACATGTTTTGTTTCTCTGTGTTCTAGAATTTTGGGCCATGGTTTGACATTCAAGGGGCAGGAATCTTCTCTGTTAATCTAGTGCATTTAAGCAAGCACAAGCAGGATCTTACCTCTAATGATTGGACATATCAGGTTAGAATATCTACCTTCTATCTGTTATTGCTGCAATTTTGTTGGTAGCTTCTTGGAGATTGTGGAGGGACTTCGTCTTGCATTAGTATGGAACTTCTGAAGATCCTTCTCCATATATGACATGCTGTATAAAAAATTAAGGATTCTACAGCTCTTGATGAATCCGTCTGAAACCAAAAGACACAGCTCATGCTATCTAGAGCTTGTGGAGTAGAATCATAACTCATTTTGTTTCAGATAGAAAATAGCTGCCTAGAAGCAAACAGATAACACTTGTTTGCTGTCTTGGCCGAATCCCATCCTCCAAGAAAGAGGACAAAAATTGACCGATTTAATTCAAATATGCTACCTCGATTTGTTCCCTGGCATTTGATTTGTTCCCTTGCACTTGCTAAACTAATAGAAACATGTTTATGTTACTTCAGGTAGGACTTAAAGGGGAATATCTTGGGCTGGATAATGTCAGTCTTGCAAACAGTTCACTATGGGAAAACGGACCGTTGCCACCAATTAATACAACTCTAATATGGTACAAGGTAAGTAAATATTGGTGCTGCTATGTGAACTTGAAGGCCATGGAGTTTATTTATTTCATCAACTCATAAAAAGGAGGTCCTAAGTTTTGCTAAGCTATGGATTTAGTCAAAATTTTGCTGCATTTCAATCAGAAAGATTGGATGTGATCCCTTCAATAGTTAAACCTGCTTGCTGAAAGTTGTGTTGCATTTGGTTCTCTGTCTAATCCATTCTATATCTTGTTGGCAGACTACTTTTATTGCTCCAGAAGGCCGGTCTCCCTTAGCGTTAGATCTCTCTAGCATGGGAAAGGGTCAAGCCTGGGTTAATGGACAAAGCATAGGACGATATTGGCCAGCCTCTGTTTCCCCATCAAAAGGTTGCACTGAACATTGTGATTACAGGGGATCCTATGATGACAGAAAATGTCAAAGAAAGTGTGGACAGCCAACTCAAACACTGTAAGATTTCATTGTTATTGATCAGCTGACCCGATCAACTAAGCTTCTGGAAAACTTGATGAAATTTCAGCAACTTTTCTGGTCTCTTGTTTTCCTTAAGGGTCCACATAAGTTACTCCACCGGTACTTGGTATTTTACTGCCCAGGTATCATGTTCCACGCTCCTGGGTGCATACGGGTGAGAACCTTTTAGTGTTGCATGAAGAACTTGGTGGTGACCCTACAAAGATTTCAGTGGCAGCAAGAACCAGCCAAGAGATATGCACGTTTATATCCGAGAATGATCCTCCACCAGCATATTCTTGGAAACCAAACTTAGCTTTCACGTCACAGACTCCGGTAGCTCAACTGAGATGTGAAAGGGGATGGCACATTACTTCCATCAACTTTGCCAGTTTCGGATCTCCTATTGGAACTTGTGGTGCATTCAGTATCGGGGTTTGTCACGCTGACGTTCGATCAATAGTCCATAAGGTAGCCAATGATCATGTGCTTTCCCTTTCCCTCTGATCATTGTTCTGCTGCATCATTCACATGTTTGAGTTTTCATGACAGGCTTGTGTTGGTCGGGAGGAATGTTTGATTCCTGTCTCCACTGCTAACCTTGGTGATCCTTGTCCTGGCTTACCAAAAAGCCTTGCAACTGAAGTTGTGTGCTCTGGATGAAATAAAACAACTTGGGATTTATTTTGTCACTCCATGAACTGTAAATTATGACCATATAAATGTATGTAGAAGCTAAAAGAACCATTGTCATTTTGCCTTTTTCATGAATTTATTGTCCCAACATGAGACAAAAGCTCAATTCCTAGAGAGTTAAAGCTTAGCACATCGCTAGAGAACAAAATTTTCTGGGCCGACCAAAACGTATATCAACTCACCTAAATTCTATCTTTATGACCGTTTCTCTTTTTTTTTTTTTTTTTTTGAAAAAACCTCTCCTTGTTGTAAGTAGAAACAGACAAGTACCTTGTCCACAATCCACCAAGTTTCAGAAATCGGTTGGGGCCAACCTTATATTTTCTGTTTCAAATCCATTTATTTGGGTCCTCCAAAACCCATTCCGCGGGTGGCTAGCCACGAAAGGAACAATGTGAAGCCCGCCCTCCAACGATGTAATGCAGGTGAATCGCATACATCTCCCGAATGGGAAATTAGATAGAACTTCCCTGTGCATGTATCGAATGCCATGTTAGATTCATGGCATGTAGGCATCTGAATACCAGTTTTATCCAGCATAGATTCCATAATCCAACACATAAATTGATCTATAGCCGGACCGGTTTTCAGGTAATCTGCTGCTGCTGAAGGTTTATGGGGCAATCTGGTAACTGGCCTCCAATACATGTCTTGTAGGCTGCACATGCACAACACATTCTCACGTGCTGTAACACTAGGATACAGCAGCATATATCTTCTTGTGAGGGGATGACGAAAGAAGGCACATATGAGACCTGTTCTAACTACATGAGCCTCCAAAATGGGGTGGCAAATATATATAAATGCAAACAGAAGAGGAAAGAGCAAGAAATAACAATCACCTCATAGGTTAGGCCAAAACTTATGCAGTTTTTTTAGTAAAACCTACACATACGCACTTTATCCCTGGATTGCTTCCGACTTTCTTATCAAGTAGCCACAGTTTGGGCAAGCAGATACCAACCGTAGGTTCTGTATATTGCACAAGAAAGACTAAGGGTGGTCTGTTACTATATTACAAATCCATCTCTTCCAGAAATGCTATGTAGGACAGAATGTGAGCAAGATATCTTACAAGGACTTGCTACACATAGCAACAAGAACTTGGAGAGTGAAATTTTGGAAGGCCGGCAAGCGCGAGACTCTACAATTTCTTCTTTGTTATACTTTTAGCATTGTCACTCACATGTCACTAACTTGAGAAAGAATCCACTTTTACCTTGTCACTTCACTTTCCATGATCTAATTCACTTGCGCCAATTCAGTATTCATACTGCCAAATAATCATGGACCATCTCGCCAGCTAGAAATTCCAACTACAACATATATATATAGTTTTCATGAATTATTGCTAATTGTTGTAGGGTATAATACCCAAGTTTATCGGAAGCTCAACTGATTGACATCATATCATAACCGAGAGTTATTAAAAGACATTGGACTTGTTTTTCTACAACTTACCTGGTACATATCACCTGGAAGTAGGCCCTTGCATGTCTTCTTCAATTTCAGTGCATTTTGTAAGAGAGAGAACATGAGAGGCCAAGCTTTTAATTTGTTTCTGGCATAAAATGGCAATAGTTTTACCTTACTATGTTTTTGGTGGGGGCAACGTGGTTTTCTTTTTCATCTCATTCAGCAGTGCCTTAGATCCAAGTTTCAAGACCTCAAAACCTCTGGTTGGAGAGCTAACAGATAAAAATAATTGTTTCAATAAATATTTAGTGAATTTATGAGTTTCTGGGCAATATTTGATGCAACGTATCCTAGGAACAAGGCTTAGGGGAAAAACAAAAGGGTCACAGTGACAAATATACAGAAATGTTTCTGCATATGTACAGGAGGAATTTGCTCCAGCAAATGCATCATTTAGAAGACAATACGCTGTCATAAAGAATCCAACAAGATATGAAACTTCAGATTATAAACTTGATTTCGGTTTTTAGATACTTGAAATGAGCTCACTACTTGATAATGTCTGTAAGAGACAGGAACCTTTTGATCCTGTTCAATTAAGGCGCAACTGAAACCGACAGTTGAGCAGAAAGTTGTCACTGACCTTTTTGTGACAGCCTTGTTCATTAGGAAAAGTTCAGGTAGAGGGAAGCGAAATCATCCTGTATCACCAAATGCAGCTAGTTACATTGCTGCATCTTGCCATCCTTGGTGGTGCAACTATGTTGGTTTGCACAGAAGGTTGTTAGGTAGAAATAACTGGCCAAGGCAAGGCAACGTAGAGCTTTCAATTTGGTTGAAAAGGATAAATGTATCACAAGATTATGATCTTGTCCTGTCGCGCCAGGGGGACTAAAAATATGATGTGGGCTCCTACATCAATATGTCATCGTATAAAAAAGATTGAAAAGTGATGGTTGTAGAGTCCATTGTAAAAACAAAAAAAAATGGGTTTGATTTATTGACTAATATAATTAACGATCAGATTCAATTTGTTTGGCCCTTTCATTGGAGATCAATTGGGTTACAAGTGTGGAAATCTGGAAGAAAAACCATTACAAGTGGAGTTCAGCCGCCAGAGCGTGCAGAAGTTGAATTCGTCCCACATTGGCTTGAAACTGGGCGGATAAAAGAGCAGATGCTATAAAGGGGAAGACAATTGCACCTTCCAACATACTTACCTGGACGGGGTCAATGGGCGATCATAAAGGCTCATGGCCTAGGGTAGTGACCTCCATTGCACTTTGGAGGGGTGCTATCCTATGGTCTTCCCAAGAGGAAGAGCCAACGTCATAATTTGTGGTAGAGGGGGCCTGCGTCCGCGCGGCCCCTGCCAACTCCGAGTTGAAGTGTTTGGTGGATGAAGGGCGGTCGGCCCCTTTCCGTATTTAACGAGAAAACTGAAGCTTGAGTGCAGGTATGGGGCCTATGCTGTACGCAGCAATTTTTCATACATTGTATATTTCTCCTAAAGTTTCTGTTCGCTGGACTGCCATTGTGGAATTCTGGTTGTAGGGCAGCAGTTTCTGTTTAGATTTGATTTTATATGTCGTTGGATATGCAAGAGTTAGCTGATATACTGGGGTTGTGGCTTGCATGCTAAATCTTTAGTATGGAACTGTCAGACTAGGATGTGCTGCATTTTACTAATCTTTCGCTAGATCAAACAACTATAACTAAATCGGGCAATTATCCTACTTCTTCTTGGCACAATTTGATCAAGTTTGCGTAACCAAAGGCTAGTTTCTTCATGTTCAGTATGGATGGCTTGAAATTTTGGGTGATTTGCTTGGGGTTTTGGTTTGACGTTAGGAACTTATATCAAATTTCTGTTGGGAGCGAAACTTTTACAGGAAAGTAATATTTCTGTTGTATTTGTTGGTGAATCAAGAACAAGACGAGTCATGGCGAATGTGCACAATGTCTAATGTCAAGTTGGCGTTGCCTTGTTTCATTTGATTTATTAGATAACGTCCAGTGGTAGTAGTAGTGGAGTAATTTCTGGTCACTGTTCTACTTTGACTGGTAATTTATGACACTCAAAATTTAGGATGAGGTGTTTGTTAAAAGGGGAGGCGCAAGTGGACCGGGCTCTGCCTCGGGTCTAAACTGCCATTTTCTCTAAAGATCATCCACTTGGGTATGTTTTGCTATGTAACACGATTGTCTGGCACCATTGCAAAGCTGTTTAGGTTTTTTATTGGTATGGCATACTATTTTTTAAAGACTTATTTAACGAATTACGTGAAAAACCTAAAAAAATTCTTTTGGAATGCTTCACATAGGGATTATAGTTTGTAGGTTGAATCATTAGGATATGCGACACTTTGGCTTGAAAATTTATTTTTGCTCATTTTTGTTGTCATCAATCAAAGAGGCCTGTGTTTGAGCTTTTGTTGTGCAGTTTAGATATCATGGGGACACAATGAGATGTTTAGAAGAGTGAAATGCTTTTTATACTAAGGCAGTAGAACTCTTCAACCTGCACAAGAGACAGAGCCAAATTAAGAAGCTAGAGAATGAGAAGGTATTGCTGAGTTTTGAAAGGGTGAAGTTGAACAAATCCAGTGGTATGGCGTCAATTGGTTGGGACTTTGGGATAAGATTTATATTTTAAGGTTGAACGAGGGCTTTATAACTACAGGAATGTTAAGGATGAATGAGGGCTGTTACTGGCTGGAGCAACTCAACTGTTAGTTGAGTAGATAAATGAATAAAGGTGGCTCCCTCAGTTTGTAGTTGAATTGGTTCAACAGAATTGCTATGAAGTCTTGCTTAAACTCTGGTGTGATTCTGCAGGAAAGTCTAGAGCCTACTGTCACTGCTCAAATGTTGAGCCAACTCAAATATGAGGATTTATGCTTGTTGAGCTTAGAGATTATTTCCACTGAAGTGACCTTTCAGTTTGGTTGGAAAGGAGAAATGTATCAACAGACTACGGTCTTGTCTAGTTGCAACAGGGGAACTAGAAGGATATGACGTGAGCTCAAAATGCAACAACAGAAGAGAACAAGAAGTTCAATATATATGGATGTAGATGCAGTAATGTGAACGTTTCAAAACTGACGAGAAAAAAAATGGGTTGATTCCTGTTAGGCAATGTAATGCAGAGTGTTAACTTGGTTATTTGGGTCGAGGGGGAACGAGGGGGATGGAGCAAAAAGACTACAGATTAGGGAATGGGTGAATACTAGAAGGCTGGAATTCGACTGGTGCAATTTGCTCTAGATCCCACATGCAATGCTCAGAGCACAAGCAAACAAGGGGAGGAAGTATGAGAGAAGGCTCACCTGCGCCCCTAGTCTTCATACCTTTCTCGGCCTTTTGGCTAAGATCAAGTGTAGTATCTGTTCTTATCAGTTTAATATCTGATACGTGGGCCAATGGTCCACATGATATTAAATTAATTTTTGTAGGGGAAGGGTCTGTGGTAGCTTGCTACTGGGATCCTTGAGCGTCGACCTTGCGTTGCACTGAAGCAGGGGCCTGGCGCACCCCACCAATGGTAGTAGAAACGATTCGATCAGTACACATGGGTCGGGTAAATGTAAACAACCCAATTGATAGCGACCTAAATATGCCGAGGTAATGCAGGAAACTCAACTAGTACACGAAGGATATAAAGGTTTATGTCCCACACGGGTCAGGTAAATCCGATGCAGCTTCCTAACCTGCTATAAAGTGGATTTTACGGTGCAACGTAAACCTGTCTTTGCGCTTGGGGCAATGACGCAGCTAGTGAGGTTCTAACCGAGGCGCGTCTATTGCTGGTTGAAAACTATTTCCAAACCCCCTCATTGGCCAAGGCCTGACCTTGGCCTTTGAGAATTTCTGGAAGGGCTCCTCGCGGGGTAAAGCCCTACAATTCTCAGTTTTCAAGAGATTGCTGCAAGTCACGGCTCCTAGAGCTCTCAAGTGTGCTGCTACTAGTAGTTCTGCTTCGAATGTTGTACCCAGTTTACTTGGCGATGGTCCATTTCAAAGTAAAGGCTAGACTAAAACACACCTTGCATTGCATTAGTTTAGTTGAGTTGAAAAGGGGAGCTAATTGAACTGCAAGTGACAATTCCCATTTGTTCTCCGACATTCAGAAAGAAATTCTAGAGTCTTGCAAGAGGGCAAAGCGTTATTAATGTTTCAAGGGCTATAAGTTCCGGGTTTCGGGTTAGGTTTGGGCCCAAACCTGATTTTTTTTAGCCCATAAAAAGCCTAACCCGAACCCGAACCAAAAGAGGTATCCAACATGAACTGAATCCAAAAATATTGGGTTAGGGTCAGGTTGGGTCAGTTCAACCCTACGCCCACCGCCACTGCTGCCAGCTCTTCTCCTCTGCCGCTTCATCTCCGCTCCCCATCTGTTCTCTTCTCCTCCGCCGCCTCCTTGACTGACGATGATCTAAAGTGGTGAAGCCCACAGGCAAAGGATGGAAGAAGGATGTCAAGAGGGACGAATCAGCGCAGAGCTGTCACTGCCTAAAACACTTGGGGTTTGACCCCAAGTTTGACTTCAAGGTTGAGGAAGAGTTATGAGCTGAATTTCTGTAAGGAAGTATGACTCCAAGTTATAGATTCGCTCAAGATGCTAAATCTGAATTTGGCTTTGAAATTTTGGTGTTGCCCTATTGGTTTGAAGCAGGCAAAGCTAACTTTAGAATTTCTGAACCATTGTTTGGGAATTATGTTGGATTAAACTATACTGCTATGTTTGGAAGATATTTGCTCTCGCCATGCTCTGAATTATGTTCAGGTTAGTAAATTGTTGTACAGTGCAGCAGAACTTCTTCTAAACCGTATAGAGCTTTGACCAGCTTATAAACCTTGTGAGGCTCCTGCTTGTTTTCATAACCTTTAGGCTGTTCAACAAATACATCCCCTGCCAGTTTTTCATGCAAAAATGTTGAATTTACATCAAGTTGATATACATTCCAATTCTTCTGTGCTGCAAAAGCAAGGATCAATCTAATTGTGTCCATGCGAGCCACTAGAGCAAAAACTTCTAAGTAATCAATGCCATGTTCTAGAGTATAGCCTTTTGAAACTAAACGAGCTTTGTATTTCTCTATTTCTCCCTATTCATTCAATTTTGTTTTAAAGACCCACTTGACTCCAATTCTTTTTGCCCTTTTGGTAGGTTAGTAAGAAACTAGGTTCCGTTCTTCTCTGTGGACTTTATTTCTAAGTCCATTGCTTCCTTCCAATGAGCACTTTTAATAGCTTCTTCAAAAGTATAGGGTCTAAACTTGTGAACAAAGCAAAGTTCATATTCATATCTCCTTCAGATAGATCATCACCATTTATGTAGTCTTGCATCCAAATGGGTGGTCTTTTTTGTCTTACTTCTTCTGAACTTAAGCTTGATGGTGTTGAAGGTTCAGAACTTCCTGGACTAGGTGCAGGTTCATTACCCTTTTGAGGGCCTTCATCAGCTTCATCTCCCTTTAATTCATTATTGTTATTTTTTAGCTCTTCGTTTTCTCCCCAATCCAAGTCTTCCACTATCTGTTGCTTAGAACTTTTGTGCCAGTCCCACTTCTTGTTTTCTTCAAAAACATCTCGGCTTATGATTATCTTCTTGATTATGGGATCATATAACCTATATCCCTTTGATTCTTCCCTTACTCCAAGAACACAACTAATGGTTTTGTCTTCAAGTTTAGTTCTTCTAGCATCAAGAACATGCACATTACAAATGCAACCAAAGATTCTGAAGTGTCCTGCTGAGGGTTTTATGCCATTCCAAACTTCTTCTGGTGTTGAATCTTTCAATGCTGTAGTAGGGCATCGATTTAATACATATATAGACCAATTAACAGCTTTAGGCCAGAAACTCTTAGGTACTCCTTTCTCAAATAACATACTTCTCACTATGTTCATCATGGTTCAATTTTTTTCTTTCTACTACTCTTTTTTTCCGGGGAGTATATGCAGTTGTTAATTGTCTTCTTATGCCATTCTTTTTGCAATAGTCATCAAACTCTCCAGAGGTGAATTCTCCTCCAAGATCTGTTCGTAAACATTTTATAACAAGGCCAATTTCTTTCTCTACATGAGTCTTGAAGATCTTGAAGAAGGAGAGAGCTTCTGACTTATCAATTAAGAAGTAAGTCCATGCTTTTATACTATAATCATCAATGGAACATAGCACACCTTTTCTGACTGTTAAATACTGGAGATATTGGTCCACATAGATCAACACGGATGAGTTCTAGTCTTTGAGAAGCCCTCCATTTCCTCTTCTTTGGCATTAGTTCTCTATGTTTTTTGCATTTCAAACAATCAGCACATATGATTTCTGAAGTGGAGAGTTGAGGCAGGCCATGCACCATGTCCTTTTGTTACAAAGCTTTTAATCCTGTATGGTTGATATGACTAAGCCTACAATGCTACAGATGTGTAAGATCATGGAAAGTATTAAAACAGCTTTCCTGAGATAGGTGTTTTTGGGATTTGGCCATCACAACAAAATCCGATTGACTGTCATCTCAGTCTCGATAATTAATCCTTTCTGAGGATGATATATCTTGCACTTTCCAGATTGTATGAGTATTGATAGTCCTCTTTCTTGCAATTATCCCATACTTAATAAGTTGTTCATTAGTTAAGGCACAAAGAACACTCCTGTATTCAACTCCAGTTTGATACTTCCTTTCCCAGCAACACTCATCTTCATATTGTTTCCCAACTTCACTTCCTGTTTAAACTCCTAATTCAAATCTATGAAGAAGAACTTATCTCCACTCATGTGATTAATACAACCAGAGTCCAAGAACCATGGTTCTTCCGTTCTTTCTTTGTTATCTTCAATATGAGCCATCAATAACATCTCTTCTTGCTTATTCATCTTAACATAATTTGCTTGCTTTTCCCAAATAAGACATTGGTATTGGAAGTGACCAAGTTTATGGCATTTGTAGCATTCCATAGTGGCCTTAGTAAAAATTTGACGTCCTCTTCCTCTTCCTCTTTCTCTAAATAAGGCTCTTCCCCGGCCTCTTCCACCGGTTATTTCTTCATATGAAACCTAAAGTGCTTGTTCTTCATTACCTTGTCTTCGAAGCTTCTGCTCATGAACCATTAATGAGCTTTGTAGCTCATTGATTGAAAGCTCATCAATATCCTTAGACTCTTCTATTGAACAAACAATATAATTAAATTTCTTAGTCGGTGATCTTAGGATTTTTTCTACCACAGTCACGTCTTTCATATTCTCACCATGAATATTCATCTTATTTGCTACTGTCATAACTCTAGCAAAGTAGTTTGTAACAAACTCACCTCGTTTCATCTCCAAGGTTACAAAATTTTTACGCAACGCTTGAAGAGTTGATCTCTTTACCCTAGCACTCCCTGCATGTTTCTTTTTCATCGAGTCCTAGATTTCTTTTGACATATCTTTCTTTAATATTGTCTTTAAAATTGTTTTGTCTATTGCCTGAAACAATTAGTTTTTTGTTTTAAGGTTTTTTAGCTTCAACTCGTTGAGTTTTTTCTGCTGTGCTTCCATCATAACTACTCTTTCAGCTGGTTCCTCATAACCAGTCTCCACTGAATGCCAATATTCCTTTGACCTCAAAAAATTCTCCATAAGCATACTCCAATGGTCGTAATGACCATCAAACCGAGGGATAGCTGGTTGAACAAAGTTCCCTTCACTCGCTATCTCTTCTTCTGAAATCACTCAAGACTTTGTTCGCTCGTTTAGCTTAGTGGTGGCTCTAATACCACTTTGTTGTAAATGAAAGAACAACAACTCGAAATAACCCTTGAATGACTTCATTGAATAAACAAAACATTAGGCTATTTATAGCCTTTGCAATAATCCTAAACCTAATAAACTTATAACTAAACCATGCAACTATGTTTACGAAGTTATTTTGAACTAGAACTCATTGACTATTTCAAACTAGAACTCCTTGACCTAAATCCTAAGATTACAAGTTCTGTTTGTATCATTTAGTAGGGTGATGTAACTAGGCAGGTTTGACTCATCATTTGACTTTTAGCTATGGGATACTATTAAAGATAAAATTTTGTATATAAGTACTTCCAACTATTTGAGACTAGTCTAAGCCTTTTTAGAGTTGGAACTGATAAAGTTAATTGAAAATTTTGACTGAGGCTTATAGCTGCGGGTTTCAAGTGAAACTAAAGAATCTGGAAGGTCAGATGTTGACTTGAACCTGCATAATAGGATTTATGATCAAGAACAAGTTTCTTTTTAGATAAGAAACATGATCTCAGGTTTTGGTTTCAAAATTCACAGTGAAACTGGTAAGTGACCCCCCTAAACTCAAGTTTCCAAGACCTGTGGTCTGCAAGAAATAAAGGCTGAAAACTTTGCTAGATTCAAGGCTGATTGATGGCTCAAAAACAATCTCAGATCAAAGGCCTTGACTAGTAGTTGACCTATCATAAAACATGGCAAGTGATGTAGGGCAAATACGAACTAAAACTAAAAGAGAGAACATGAGTGAGGAGAGTAAGAAAACTAAATGGAGGGAAAATTTCACTCAATTCAATATCATAAAAAAACTATCTTCAAAGGTCTTGTTTCCCTAATTTATTGGATGGGAAATCATAAAGGAAATAATAATAAAAGAAAAAAAATAAAATATTAAAGGAAACAAATAAACGTAGGAAATAAATAAGATGGCAAATAACCTAATTAATTTTTTTTCCCTAATTCTGCACCTAAAATAAGTTTGCCTAAAGTTTTTAAGCACTGCACCATTCTCCTTTGGTTGAAAGAAACTTAACTTTGTTGAGTGTGACTGCAAATACCAATCTAAGAGCTCCGAGTCCAACTCACGAAGGTCTTTCTTAAGCATCCAAGTAGCATTTGAAGGTAAATGTACTTTCCACTGAACTAGGTAACGATGACCACCACCAATGGTAGAGCTCAAGAGCTCATCATCTAGTATGTTGTCAATCTCATCCTTTGGGTTAGGAAACTGAGGAGTTTTTGGGATAGATGTTCTTGCAGAAATTCCACTTGACAAACAAGAGGCTCAAAGGTGCCTTGATAAGGTGATAAATCTTCCACGTTAAAGACTAATATTGAGTTCAACGTGCAAATTAGGTAGATATGCATTTGGTCTAAAGCTTCTTTAAAATAGAAAACGGGCCCATTGCTCTAGCATGTAACCTTTTAAAATTAGTTTTTGTTAGTCACTCAGGTTTTATGCGAACCATGACTTAATCACCAACATTAAATTCCTTTCCTCTACGATGCACATCAGTGCCAAGTTTCTAGTTTAAACTACTCATGACAATCTTTCATTTAACCTCAACATGCAAATCATGGATATATTGGGTAAAGGATTTTTGTCACATCCCACACAGGCCCCAGCCTGTGCACTCTCAGTACCACTCACCAATTTACCCGAGATTCAATAGATTTCACCTAAAACCAGGTGTTAATAACTCCCTATTGTTTAAACCTTATTTTCTTAAACCGAGAGTTGGGATCTGTCCCAGAAGGCTTATGAGTTATTTAGAACAACAACCTGCAGCTCAAGTAGGCCCAACCACTATCTTGCAACACAAGGCAAGGGTGTAAATCAATAACTTGCAATACAAGCAAGGCATACACTTTTATCTGTTAGGTGTCTAGGATGTGTGCTCATCAAGTGTGCTAGTTTCATGAATGACAACCAAGAAGCCCACATCTCTGTAGTTTGAAAAATCAAGTTTCCATGCACATGTACAATCAGCCAATCATAAGTACTCAAGAGACTGCTTCATGAAACATAATCATAAGCTCATAATCTTAACATAACTTGGCACATAACATCCACCATATATAGATACAAACCATGTACAAGCAAGGCTGTATATATATATACACACAAAATAGCCTAATGTCCAGCATCACTAGCTTGGATACAATCCAAGGATGCTATAAGCCCAATGTGGCCAAGGTTAAGTTTACAAGCCATATACCCTAGTTTCTTAAAAAAAACCTAAGTGTACAGAACAGCAGCACACTCACAGAACCTACCCAAACATACAAACCATAACCAGGGTTCAAGTCCACACATTCTTCCTGTACGTAGACCGATCCCACAACTACAAAAGCCTGCAAACTTAGAACGTAAGTTTCAGCCTTAAGCCATAAGACTTGTAATATAAGTATTCAAGCCAAGATTCAGTTGGCACATACCTCGAGCAAATAGTGTACTAACTAGCACACAAACTAGCAACTCAAGCAACTACTCAAGCTGTATATCCTTTCCTGAAACAAAATGTATGGGCAATGAGTAACAACTACTCAGTAGGGTTTCACAAACGACCATATAAGGTCTATTTAGTTAAGTCCAATGACTTAACCTCCACAAGCTTACCTATCCTGCAAGAAAGACATGAAAACATGAAAAACACAAAAAAAATATACCAATACATATAATCATCAATATACAGATTAGCATGCACAAAGAATCACTCAAGCACACAATGGACACACACACACACCACAAAGTCCATTTGGCCAAGTACCATAACACGTGCCATTGTGCACTTTTGCACACAAAACTCTACCATAAACTCCACTTCCTCTAGAGCTCCGAAATGTCTAGCAAAATGGCCACATTCACTAGCATTTCTAGCACATGTCCATAGTCAATTAGCTAATTAACAACCATAACCGAATCAATCTCAATAGTGTTGAAATTCTTGGCGCACCAAGATCCTTTTAAGGTAGGATTTGAGCTCATTAAGCTAACTCTAGCTTGAACAGCTATCTAAGGCAGCTAGAAGTAGCTCCCTTTAGCTCAAGTTAGCTTATGTCAGCTCACTGTAGCTATAAGTAGCTCAGAGTAGCTGGACTTCAGCTCAAGTCAGCTTACTTCAGCTATAAGTAGCTCAAAGTAGCTGGACTTCAGCTCAAGTTAGCTCAAGTCAGCTCAAGTCAGCTCACTTCAGCTATAAGTGGCTCAAAGTAGTTGGACTTCAGCTCAAGTCAGCTCACTTCAGCTTCTGGTAGCTGAGTGTAGCTGGACTTCAGTTCACTTCAGCTGAGAGCAGCTAACTCCAGCTCAAGGTCAGCTCTAGGAGCTGGACCTCAGTTCATGGTGCTTGGTTGGAGCTCAAAGGAGCTCAATGGTGCATAAGTAGCATAGTGAGCTAGCTTTGTGCCAGCTCACCTTGCTTTTAGCTCATAACCACCAAGAGCCATATCTTTTGTGTAAAGGTATGTCTCTTCATCAAAAGAGATGACTATTGGCTAAAAGAACATGTCCTTTCATCCAAAGGAAGTGTTCCTTGAGTGAAAAGACATGTATATTCGGCCATAAGGTAGTTATGGGGTGGTTATAGGCCAAAAGAAGTTTTCCTTGGCTCTAAAAGACATGTATTTGCGCCCATAAGGTAGTTATGGGTGGTTATAGGCCAAAGGAAGTGTTCCTTGGCTCTAAAAGACATGTATTTTCGCCCATAAGGTAGTTATGGGTGGTTATAGGCTAAAGGAAGTGTTTCTTGGCTAAAAGACATGTATTTTCGCCACCATACATGACCCTTAGCCAAAGGAAGTGTTCTTTGGCTTAAAAGACACCTTTCTTGGTGTAAAGGTGTGCCTTTTGGTCATCTATAAATAGCCTTTAGTGGCTGGCCATTTGGAGCACGAATTTGGCATTCAATTTGCTCCATTTTTCTTGAGAGAAAAATCTCCTTCTTCCTTTCTTTTAGTGGCCAAAATATTAGACACCATTTTAGAGCATTGTGGGTGGAATTACATTGAGATTATTCATCTCAATTCAAGCTTCAAGGTGCACCTCTAAGATCAAGTTCTTCCTCAACTTTTCGCCAAAGATAACCAAGAAGAAAGGTGCACACCTCTTTCTTGGTTTAGTAGCATGTTAGGTTTCATTCATTATTTACATGAATGTTCTTAGTAGCATGGTAGGTTTTGTATGCCACAATATGTATGTAAAACTAACATGCTATATCAAATGGACAAAATATGTAAATAAATTAAAATAATACTTGCTTATATTCATGTTGAACTCTAATGAACAAATATGCTTGTGGCATATACATGGGTAGATAACATAAGAGTGTGTTATCATGAGATCCTGAAATCTTCAATTGGTATCAGAGCCTAGGTCATGAAAATGTATATGTTGCATGTAGTAAGCATGATTTAGGATCATACATATGTGTATGATTTTGATAAAGGCTAACGAAGGATATGTGTATGAAGCAATGAAGGCATGTTTATGTATTTCTGATCGAATGCTATATGCATCTCTTTTGCCATATATGAGCATGTTAGAAGTTGTTTCATACACATGTTGCTTTGTTGAGTCTTGTTGTGTAAATTGAACTAAAACATGTGAATTCATCAATGTAGATGGCTTGTAAGAATATAGTTGCTGAATTAAACCGTGACCTCAAATTGGATGGTGAAAACTATTCAATTTGGCAACAGAAGGTCAAATTCATTTTAACTGAGCAAGATACTCTTGATGTGTTCACTCAAGAGATCATACCTCCTGCTGAGGGACAGGATAGGACTGCCTATGAGGCATTCCTTAAGAAGAACTCTATGTGTAGAGTCACTCTCCTCTCCACTATGGTGGATGAGATTATGGTGGAATTCTCCATGCTTGAGGGGGCTAAGGCCATATGGGACTCAGTCAAGACCAAGTATGGAGATGTTTCTATAGAGAAACAACGCTCAATGATTCTCAGGTTTTAGAATTATGTGAAGCGTGCTGATCACTCTATGAGTGCTCATTTGCGTGATATGTCACGCATGATCCACCAACTCAAGACAGCAGGGCATGTGCTCACTGATGAGCAACAAGTGCAAGCAATAATCCATTCCTTGGCCGATGAGGAATGGCAGTTGATGAAGGTCAACTTACGCCATAACCCTCAAATAATGTCATTTGATGACATTGCTCATCACCTCCTCCTTGAGGCTGAGGTGATGGCCCTCAAGGACCATTCTAAGGCATATGTTGCCTCATCCTTTATCCATAAGGGATGGAAGAAGAGTGGTGGCAAAAGAGGGCCAGGGAAGGGCAAGGGAAAAGGTCCTGCTTCCAAGAAAAAGTTCAAAAAGAAGCGGGACATAAGCAAGCTGAAGTGCTTCAACTGTGGGTATAAAGGACACTTTGCAAAGGATTGCAAGGGTCCACCCAAGGTACATACATACCCTTCTACTTCCATTGTACATGTTGTGTCATGTACATTACTAACTGAGTGCAATTCTTTGTGGATTGTAGACTCGGGAGCAACAGACCACATAGCTCGGGACAAGTCTTGGTTTGTGGCCTACAGGAAGCTCTCAAAAGGAGCTAAGCATGTTTCAGTGGGAAATGATGCTAGGCTGGAAGTGGAAGGCATAGGAACATGTAGAATTCCTATAGATATTGGATATTTGTATCTAATAGATGTATTGTATGTACCAAACATTTGTAGAAATTTGATTTCTATAAGTTGTATGTTGAAGTACAATTATTGCTTTAAATTCTTTAATAATAATGTGTCTATTATTAAAGATGATCAGATAGTATGCACTTGTTCAGTTAATAATGGGCTTTATGAGTTAAAGCCAACTGACCATTCTGTTGCAAGTCCTAGTTGCTATGTGACAGAGGTCACAAATGAAATGAGATGGCATGAGAGGTTGGGTCATATTGGTCAAGATAGAATGGACAAGCTAGCCAAGAGTGGCTTACTAGGTTCCTTGACCAAGGTTGTCCTTCCAAGTTGCCAATCATGCCTAGAGGGCAAAGCCACAATAAAGCCTTTTGGAAAAGCAACTAGGAGAAGTGAGGCACTAAGTTTAGTTCACTCTGACCTGTGTGGGCCAATGAAGGTTGAATCTAGAAATGGATTCAAGTACTTCATCACATTCACTGATGATTATACTCAATTCACCCACATCTACCTACTAAGAAACAAGGCAGAGGCCTTGGCATGCTTTGAGAAGTATGTACATTTGGTTGAGAACCAAGTAGGTAAGAAGGTTAAGTCCTTGAGGACAGATAGGGGTGGAGAGTATACATCAAATGCATTCAAGGCATTTTGTGACTTGAAGGGTATTGAGAGGGAGTTCACTCTTCCTTGGACACCCCAACAGAATGGAGTGTCTGAGAGGAAGAATAGAACTCTTATGGACATGGTACGTTCCATGATGGCAAAGGCCAACTTAGACATCACTTATTGGAGTGATGCACTGCTGTGTGCAGTTCATGTCCTTAATAGAGTACCCACCAAGAATGTGAACTCTTCTCCATATGAGTTATGGAGGAAGAAAACTCCTAATCTAAGCTATTTACGTCCTTGGGGTTGTTTGGCTTATGTTCACATAACGGACCATCCTTTGGGAAAGTTGGGTCCAAGGGGGAGGAGGTGTGTCTTCCTTGGTTATGCTGAACAATCTAGGGGTTATGTGTTCTTGGATATAAGTCACAAAACTGGGAACATCTTTGATGCAAGGAATGCTAACTTTGTGGAGGATGAGTTTCCCAAAGTTGGTGAATGTGGTGACTTAACCTCATTAAGCCAGATCCTAGATGAGGATCAACCAAGTGTCATAAGGACACCTGGGACACATGCACCTACTCTAGAGGGAGTACCTCAACCACATGGAGCAATGGCTCCAGAAATACCTGTTGTTGTGGACCAACATGAGCAAGACCTCCAAGAGGAAGGTTTTGTTCAAGAGGGAGTTGAGGATACTCAAGAGCAAAATGTTGAGCCTCAAGAGATGGAGCATAAGTTGCCTCCATCTCAACCTACATTGAGAAGATCAATGAGGAAATTTAGACCACCTAAAGAATGGTGGATCTTGGATAGTGAGGCAAATTTGGTTGCATCTGAGATAGATGAACTAAGTAACATTAAGGAGGCTCTTAAGGGTGCACAGAGGGAAGAGTGGCTAAATGCAATGAAGGATGAGTTGCATTCAATGCATCTCAATGGGGTTTGGGAGCTAAGTGATCTTCCTCCAGGCCGTAAGGCAATTGGGAACAAGTGGGTTCTCAAGATCAAGGTGAACTCTGATGGAAGTATCGAAAGATACAAGGCCCGTTTGGTGGCCAAGGGTTTTACACAGAAGGAGGGTGTTGATTTCAAAGACACTTTCTCTCCTGTTGTAAAATTCACTTCCATCAGGATATTACTTGCCATCGTGGCAAATCTAGACCTAGAGTTACATCAAATGGATGTAAAGACCGTCTTTCTCAATGGTGATTTGAGTGAGGAGATATATATGAGACAACCTGAAGGGTTTGTCCAAAAGGGTCAAAAGGACAAGGTATGTAGACTAAAGAAGTCTATCTATGGTCTTAAGCAAGTTTCAAGACAGTGGTACTTGAAGTTTCACCATGCAATCACAAGCTATGGTTTTGTGATGATGCATGAAGACCATTGAGTATACTTGTACTCTTCTGGGTCTAGTTTTGCAGTATTGACTCTATATGTAGATGATATACTGATTGCAAGTAATGGGCTTGCATTGTTAAGTACCATCAAGGGATGGTTGTCTTCCACCTTTGACATGAAGGACATGGGAGAGGCTGCCTTTATCCTAGGGGTTAAGATCCTGAGGGATAGAAAGGCAAGGCTATTGGCCCTTTCTCAAGAACCTTAGATTGATAAGATTCTTGCAAGGTTCAACTTAACAAATGCAAAGCCCATGAGTACACCTCTTGCATATGGTTCCAAGATTGGAGAGGACTTGTGTCCTAAGACTCCAAAGGAGAAGGAAGAGATGGCTCAGATCCCCTACCTAAGTGCCATTGGTAGCTTGATGTATGCCATGTTATGTACAAGGCCAGACATCAGCCAAGCGGTTGGACTTCTAGCACGATATTCTTCCAACCCCGGTCTAGAGCATTGGAAAAGTGTCAAGAGGATCCTAAGGTACCTCAAGGGTACTAAGGATTATTGGCTTTGTTACCAAGGTAAAGACCTTGGTTTACGTGGCTATTTCGATGCTGATTGGGGAGGAGATATAGACTCCAGCAAGTCTACATCTGGTTATATTTTCATGCTAAATGGTGGGGCTACTACTTGGTGTAGTAAGAAACAAACTTGTACAGCATTGTCCACAATGGAGGCTGAATTTATTTCATATGCCTCAGCTGTACAAGAAGCCCTTTGGCTAGGTTATTTCCTTAAGAATTTGGAGTCCAGGGTTTCTATTGAGAAACCTATTACTATCTACAGTGATAGTATGGCAGCCATGGCTTATACCAAGGACCCCAAATACCATGGAAAGACCAAGCACATTAGCATGAAATATAACTTTGTGCAGGATGCAATTGAAGAGGGTGAAGTTAGGATTGAGTACATTTCTACAGACCTGATGGTGGCAGATCCTCTCATTAAGCCATTGCCACCACTTGTATTTGCTCGACAAGTTAGAGCAATGGGTCTTAGAAGAATGTAAATGTTGGATGTACTTCACCTCTTTGGTGTCACACATGTTATGTATTTTATGAAATACTCAGTTCAATTTTATGAAACACAACGAACAAATGAACATGTCAAACATAGGCAGAGGATGACTTTCTCACACAAGTCATTCGCCCTTGATCTTTGTGTAAGATTAAGGATGAGACTGGCTAAAGACTTAAATGAAACTTAAGTGAATGATACATTTAAGTGGGAGTCATGCTCCAACACATGACACTTTAGCTTTTATGGTCGCCTTGATTATGAGTAATCAAGATTCCATGCTTTGGTGCATTCTGTTTGTATGACCATTCATACATCCTAGCCTATGTTAGATGTAAGCTAAGGCTTACATGGAGAAATTTCATGGTTATTGACATGTCCTCCTTTTATGTGTTAAGAGGAGTACACTTAGTGGTGTTTTAAGAGGGAGAAATGACACACTCCTCAATTGAAATGGAGATCACTCCAAGTGGGAGTGACATGAGTAAAACACCTTAGAAGTGTATTATGGAACTTTAATGGATGTGTTTCCAAGTGTTCCATGACCATGAAATACGACCAAAGAAGAATTTAAGCAAGTTGTCTCTATTCTTGCTTAGTGTGAGATTCTTCGAATCAGACTCTTAGTGACTATGGCTTGCTATTAGGAAGTTAAGTTAATTATCATTACTTTGATTGGTTGTCAAAGGTCTTAGAGAAATGAGACTGGAGTATCCTTCTTTTGGGTAATCATGTTAACTCATTGACCTAAGTAGTTGAAGCTAAAAGGAAAGACATTAAGATGATACACGTTCACTAAATTCAATCTTGGGCCCACATATTACTGTGAGTAGTATGCTAGATTGAATGACAAGTGATTGAAATGAGTACTCAATGCTTAATACAATCATGGATTTCAAGGAGTTGAAATTCTAAGAAAGAGACTGATTGTGATTAAGAAGTGTATCATATGTCTGGGGTCTGGGGGGTATAGTTTGATGTGTTCAAGCAAGCTTGATGTGTTTAAGCAACACACTTGAATTTGATGTGTTCAAAGGAAAGTTTGAAGAAGTTCAAACTATGAGGAGAGGACAATCTTCTATTGAAATTCTAACAACCTCAATAGAAGAGACTTAGTGTCTGTGCCTGAGGTCGCACCCACAACTCTATATATGTAGAAGTGTCTGGATTATTTCGGCTATAAGGATTAAGGAATTTGTTTTGAGTGGGAGCTGGAACTTTAAAAGCATCTTAGTGCGAGTGGGAGTTTGTTGGAATTCTTGGCGCACCAAGATCCTTTTAAGGTAGGATTTGAGCTCATTAAGCTAACTCTAGCTTGAACAGCTATCTAAGGCAGCTAGAAGTAGCTCCCTTTAGCTCAAGTTAGCTTATGTCAGCTCACTGTAGCTATAAGTAGCTTAGAGTAGCTGGACTTCAGCTCAAGTCAGCTCACTTCAGCTATAAGTAGCTCAAAGTAGCTGGACTTCAGCTCAAGTTAGCTCAAGTCAGCACAAGTCAGCTCACTTCAGCTATAAGTGGCTCAAAGTAGCTGGACTTCAGCTCAAGTCAGCTCACTTCAGCTTCTGGTAGCTGAGTGTAGCTGGACTTCAGTTCACTTCAGCTGAGAGCAGCTAACTCCAGCTCAAGGTCAGCTCTAGAAGCTGGACCTCAGTTCATGGTGCTTGGTTGGAGCTCAAAGGAGCTCAATGGTGCATAAGTAGCATAGTGAGCTAGCTTTGTGCCAGCTCACCTTGCTTTTAGCTCATAACCATCAAGAGACATATCTTTTGTGTAAAGGTATGTCTCTTCATCAAAAGAGATGACTATTGGCTAAAAGAACATGTCCTTTCATCCAAAGGAAGTGTTCCTTGAGTGAAAAGACATGTATATTCGGCCATAAGGTAGTTATAGGGTGGTTATAGGCTAAAAGAAGTGTTCCTTGGCTCTAAAAGACATGTATTTGCGCCCATAAGGTAGTTATGGGTGGTTATAGGCCAAAGGAAGTGTTCCTTGGCTCTAAAAGACATGTATTTTCGCCCATAAGGTAGTTATGGGTGGTTATAGGCTAAAGGAAGTGTTTCTTGGCTAAAAGACATGTATTTTCGCCACCATACATGACCCTTAGCCAAAGGAAGTGTTCTTTGGCTTAAAAGACACCTTTTTTGGTGTAAAGGTGTGCCTTTTGGTCATCTATAAATAGCCTTTAGTGGCTGGCCATTTGGAGCACGAATTTGGCATTCAATTTGCTCCATTTTTCTTGAGAGAAAAATCTCCTTCTTCCTTTCTTTTAGTGGCCAAAATATTAGACACCATTTTAGAGCATTGTGGGTGGAATTACATTGAGATTATTCATCTCAATTCAAGCTTCAAGGTGCACCTCTAAGATCAAGTTCTTCCTCAACTTTTCGCCAAAGATAACCAAGAAGAAAGGTGCACACCTCTTTCTTGGTTTAGTAGCATGTTAGGTTTCATTCATTATTTACATGAATGTTCTTAGTAGCATGGTAGGTTTTGTATGCCACAATATGTATGTAAAACTAACATGCTATATCAAATAGACAACATATGTAAATAAATTAAAATAATACTTGCTTATATTCATGTTGACTCTAATGAACAAATATGCTTGTGGCATATACATGGGTAGATAACATAAGAGTGTGTTATCATGAGATCCTGAAATCTTCAAATAGCCCATCAAGTAACTAAGGTCATTTGGCAAATTTGACCATCACTTAGCTACTCTAAACACTTGAATCATGGTATACTACCAAGCAGTCAAGTAGTTAGTGAACCCTACCTCACAATCAAAGCTTGATTTCTCCTCCAAGCTTCAACTTCAACAATAGCACGACAAGAACTCCAACTTTCCTTCCAACAAGCTTTGAACCCCTCCGTTCTTCTCGGCCAAATCGCCTGAACCGAAACTCTCTTCTCTTCTCTTTTCTTTTTCTTTTCGTTTCTCTTCCTTTTTCGGACAGCAACGAAACGGATATATGTAAAACGAAGACAAGCCGCCTTAATAAGCGTATGGCAGACGCTTTAATAGTCTTGGCGCATTAATTAGCAAATGGCAAACGAATACACACGCCCAGGCGGTAGCAAAAGGAACAAATGAATTCTGGCGCATTGATTAGCATTAATGGAAGCGTATACACATATTCAACCTTTTGGCTCAATGTCATCCTTGGTCCTCAAGTACTCTACATGTGACAATTTCCTCCCTTAAGTTTCCATGTGCACACTTTAGCCACTAAAATGTAGGATTATTTCGGCTCTATTCTTAACTCATGACTTCAATTGCCAAGTTTTCATTAATATAGCCCAAAATGGTAATTAACCCATAACCAAATTAATTTGGAAGAAGCCGCAATTCTTGACCGGCCAATTTGTTTTTATGGACCAAAATTGGTCTAATTCCACCTTGGTCCATGCTCTTATTTGCATGGTGCATTTCACCCTTCAAGTTCCCATAATTTCATTTACATCCTCATCCTTACTTTCAATCAAGTTCTTCATGTTTTAAATTGGTGTTTCTTTTTATTCTTGGCCTAAGCCAAGCGCTTAGGAAGTGAGCCTAACAATTCCTCCCTCCTTAAAGAATTTGGTCCTCTAAATTTTTCACTAACTTATAGTATAACTGAGGGTACTTGGTGGCAATTTCCTGTTCCACTTCCCAGGTTGCCTCTTCAGGAGTGTGGTTACTCCACTGAACTTTAATCATAGAAATCCACCTACTTCTTAATTTCCTGGTATCTCTGGCCAGGAACTGAATTGGCACTTCTTCATAAGTAAGATTTGGTGCCACAGTCACAGTTGTAGGTGTTTCTATCTGTTTGTAGCTTGGAACATACTTTTTGAGCAAGCTTACATGAAACACATTATGTATGTTACCAAGTTCTGGTGGCAAATCCAACTGATAAGCCACATTCCCCACTTTGGCCAGTATTTGATATGGCCCAACATATCTAGGTGCTAGTTTCCCCTTTTTCCCAAATCTGATTACTCCTTTCATAGGAGAAACTTTAAGCCACACCCAGTCTCCTTCCTGGAATTCTAGGTCTCTTCTCCTCTTCAGATTAGCATAGGCTTTTTGCCTATCATTAGCAGTTTTGATCCTAGCTTGGATCAGTTTTATCTTCTCTGTAGTTTCCTTAATAATGTCTGGCCCCAAATCCAATTTATCCTCTGGCTGATGCCAGCAATGAGGAGTAATACATCTTTTGCCATACAAGGCCTCATAAGGAGCCATTCCTATCACTGAATGATAGCCATTATTATAGGAGAACTCTATTAGTGGGAGATGTACATCCCACTCACCCTGGAAGTCAATCACACAACATCTCAACATGTCTTCCAGAGTCTGTATGGTTCTTTCTGTCTGTCCATCAATCTGTGGATGGTAAGCAGAACTAAACTTGAGCTTAGTGCCCAATGCCCGATGTAGGGATTTCCAGAACGTAGAAACAAACCTAGGATCCCTATCTGACACTATGCCATCAGGTATTCCATGCAATCTTACTATTTCTCTTATATAGAGTTGTGCTAGCTTATCCAAGGAATCAGTAAGATTCATGGGAAGGAAGTGAGCTGCTTTGGTCAATCTATCCACAATGACCCATATGGCATCATGCTTCCTTCTTGTCAATGGCATTCCCACCACAAAATCCATTGATATGGATCCCCATTTTCTCTCAGGTATGGGCAAACTTTGCAGTTTCCCTCCCGGTTTCTGGTGTTCCACCTTTACTTGTTGGCACACTTCACAACTAGCCACATGTGTGTTGATATCCTTCTTCATACATGGCCACCAAAAATATACTCTAAGAGTGTGATACATCTTTGTGGCCCCTGGGTGCATGCTCAACTTACTAGAGTGAGCTTCTTCCAGAATTTGAATCCTCAGGTTGTCATTTTCAGGCACATATAACCTATTCTGGAAGTATAGCACCCCTTGTTTAAAGGAAAAACCTTGGTATAGTTCTCCCTTTTTCTGTCCAGATATCAATTCCATATTCTGATCATCAGTCTGAGCTTGTTTGATAAGCTCCTTCCATTCTGGTGTAATGGTGAGTACATTTAGTTGCTCACCTTCCTTAGCTAGCCATTGATTAGCTACGTAAGTAATACTCAGGCTCTCGGCCTTAGGTTCAACCTCACCACCTTTAAGTATCCCCGTGTAGCTTCTGCTCAAAACATCTGCTACTACATTGGCTTTCCCAGCTGCGTATTCAATTACACAGTCAAAATCCTTCAAATACTCTAACCGCCTTCTTTGTCTCATATTCAAGTCCTTCTGTGTAAAAAGGTACTTGAGATTTTTGTGGTCTGTGAAAACTTGGAATTTATTACCAAGAAGATAGTGTCGCCATTGTTTAAGAACAAAGACCACTACTGCTAATTCCAGGTCATGTATTGGATACTTCTTCTCATGGGGTCTTAATTGTCTAGATCCAAAAGCAATGGCTTGCTTTTCCTGCATTAAGACACAACCTAGTCCTATGTGAGAGGCATCTGTAAACACCTCATACTCCTTTTCAGGGTCAGGTAGGACTAATACAGGAGCTGTAGTCAGTCTCCTTTTTAGCTCTTGAAAGCTTTCTTCACACTTTGTTTCCCAAATAAATTTCTGGTTCTTTCTAGTTAATTGAGTCATAGGTGCTGCTAAAACATAAAATTTTGGTACAAACCTTCTGTAATAGCCAGCTAACCCCAAGAAGCTCCTCACTTCCCTCACATTTTGGGGCTGCTTCCAATCCAGGATTGACCTTACCTTTTCAGGATCCACAGCCAACCCTTGTTCATTTATTATATGACCCAAAAACCCAATCTCTTGAGTCCAGAATTTACATTTACTCAGCTTTCCATAAAGCTGATGTTCTTGGAGCAAGCCAAGCACTACTTTAAGATGTTTTTTATAAGTTTTCTCATTCTTGGAATAGACCAAGATATCATCAATAAACACCACCACAAAGTGGTCTAGGTGTGCTCTGAACACCCTTTGCATTAAGTCCATAAAGAATGCAGGTGCATTAGTAAGCCCAAATGGCATTACTGTGTACTCAAAATGTCCATACCTAGTCCTGAAGGCAGTCTTAGGTATGTCCTCCTCCCTGACTCTTAGCTGGAAATATCCAGATCTCAAATCAATCTTGGAGAACACTTTTGCTCCTTTTAATTGGTCAAACAAATCTTCTATCCTTGGGAGGGGATATTTGTTCTTTATGGTTAATGCATTTAACTTTCTGTAATCTATACAGAGTCTAAGGGTTCCATCCTTCTTTTTTACAAACAACACAGGTGCTCCCCAAGGAGATACACTGGGTCTAATGAACCCTTTTTCTAGCAGTTCATCCAACTGCTTCCTGAGTTCTACCATCTCAGGCACTGCCATTCTATATGGAGCAGTAGATACTGGTGCTGCTCCTGGTACTAGCTTTATTTCAAACTCCACCTCTTTCAAGGGTGGCAAACCAGGTAGGTCTGTAGGAAAGACCCCTGGAAAATCTTGAACTATAGGTATCTTCCTAAGTTCATCTGACACTTCCTGGTCATTTAATTCCAGGCACTCCTGCTCACTTTCTGGAGTTATCATCTCCAGTACTTTTAAGTGGCAGTCCATAGCCAACTCTAAGGGCTTATCCAAATCATACACTGTTTCATTAGGCAATAACAATCATCTGGCCTGACAATCAATAATGACTCTATTCTTTCCTAACCAGTTCATGCCCAAGATCACATCATAGCCATGTGTCTCTAACACTATAAGGTTAGTTCTCAATTTCAGCTTACCTATCTGTATCTCACAGTTTTCAACCATGTAGTGGGCAAATAAGATTTCATTGCCAGCTGTTTTCACCAAGTACATGTTGGTCATGCGCTTCACTTCTAAATTCATGGTCTCAACCAAGCTAGTAGTTATTACAGACAATGAAGCTCCAGTATCAAATAGAACAGATACTAATTGGCCATTAAGATAAATTGTACCTTTTAAGGCCCTTCTGCTAGTCCTTTGCTGTCCGTTGCCCTCAGTCTCGGGTGTCTCTTGTTCTTTCCTGGAAGGTTCCAGCTGAAACACCCTTTCTGGAAATGTACCAAGCCTTCCCTGCTCCTGAGGTACTCTTGGTGCTGGTCTCCCTCCTTGGGTTGGCACCACCTGAGTCCTCAACTGGGGTACAGGCATCTGCCCTCTAGGTCCTCTGGGATTGGAAGTTCCCAGCATTTTCCTATTGCCCTCACCCCACTTTGGACAATCTCGCACCCAGTGATCTGGGGCTCCACATCTATGACAACCAGTGGAAGTCTTGAAGCATGGCTTATTGCCATGAAACTTCCCACAGGTGTTGCACCGAGGACCAAACTGCTGTGGTTGTGGTCCCCTTTCTTTCTTGTTTTCCCTCCTGCTTCCCCCTGCATCTTTCTCTTCTCTCGGCCTTTTTAATTGTTGGCCTTTCTTTGTTCCACTTCCACTTCCAGGCCCACTTTTAAATTGTTCCTGGAATTCCTGCTCCAAAGCCAAGGCACTCTGCATGACTGTGTAGTAGTCTCTGCTGGTTCTGACTCCTCATGATTCTGGGCTTGGCCTCTAGCCAAGGTTTGCATTCCCAACACTAGTTGAGTCACAGTGGCATGCAGTGATTCCATCATTACTTTCATTCTCTCTTGTCTATCTCTGGTAGGTCCAGGTGCTTGGTACCTGGCAATTGGCTCTTCAGCCACATCATGTTCCATTTCTTCAACCTGAGTTTCAGGCACATTTTCCTGTAGTCCCTCTGCATGATGGGCTGCAGTTTCTTCTGCTTGTCTCAGGGAATCCCTATCCCTGCCTCTGGTTCTCATCCTGCACTTTAAAATGCAGCTATTCACATATATCCAATAATACAAGTCTTATGCAATCCTATGTGGGAACAAGTCTAGGCTATACTTTAACCTTAAGCTCTGATACCAAACAAAGCCTGTCACATCCCACACAGGCCCCAGCCTGTGCACTCTCAGTACCACTCACCAATTTACCCGAGATTCAATAGATTTCACCTAAAACCAGGTGTTAATAACTCCCTATTGTTTAAACCTTATTTTCTTAAATCGAGAGTTGGGATCTGTCCCAGAAGGCTTATGAGTTATTTAGAACAACAACCTGCAGCTCAAGTAGGCCCAACCACTATCTTGCAACACAAGGCAAGGGTGTAAATCAATAACTTGCAATACAAGCAAGGCATACACTTTTATCTGTTAGGTGTCTAGGATGTGTGCTCATCAAGTGTGCTAGTTTCATGAATGACAGCCAAGAAGCCCACATCTCTGTAGTTTGAAAAATCAAGTTTCCATGCACATGTACAATCAGCCAATCATAAGTACTCAAGAGACTGCTTCATGAAACATAATCATAAGCTCGTAATCTTAACATAACTTGGCACATAACATCCACCATATATAGATACAAACCATGTACAAGCAAGGCTGTATATATATATACACACAAAATAGCCTAATGTCCAGCATCACTAGCTTGGATACAATCCAAGGATGCTATAAGCCCAATGTGGCCAAGGTTAAGTTTACAAGCCATATACCCTAGTTTCTTAAAAAAAACCTAAGTGTACAGAACAGTAGCACACTCACAGAACCTACCCAAACATACAAACCATAACCAGGGTTCAAGTCCACACATCCTTCCTGTACCTAGACCGATCCCACAACTACAAAAGCCTGCAAACTTAGAACGTAAGTTTCAGCCTTAAGCCATAAGACTTGTAATATAAGTATTCAAGCCAAGATTCAGTTGGCACATACCTTGAGCAAATAGTGTACTAACTAGCACACAAACTAGCAACTCAAGCAACTACTCAAGCTATATATCATTTCCTGAAACAAAATGTATGGGCAATGAGTAACAATTACTCAGTAGGGTTTCACAAACGACCATATAAGGTCTATTTAGTTAAGTCCAATGACTTAACCTCCACAAGCTTACTTATCCTGCAAGAAAGACATGAAAACATGGAAAACACAAAAAAAATATACCAATACATATAATCATCAATATACAGATTAGCATGCACAAAGAATCACTTAAGCACACAATGGACACACACACACACACACACCACAAAGTCCATTTGGCCAAGTACCATAACACGTTCCATTATGCACTTTTGCACACAAAACTCCACCATAAACTTCACTTCCTCTAGAGCTCCGAAATGTCTAGCAAAATGGCCACATTCACTAGCATTTCTAGCACATGTCCATAGTCAATTAGCTAATTAACAACCATAACCGAATCAATCTCAATAGCCCAAGTAACTAAGGTCATTTGGCAAATTTAACCATCACTTAGCTACTCTAAACACTTGAATCATGGTATACTACCAAGCAGTCAAGTAGTTAGTGAACTCTACCTCACAATCAAAGCTTGATTTCTCCTTCAAGCTTCAACTTCAACAATAGCACGACAAGAACTCCAACTTTCCTTCCAACAAGCTTTGAACCCCTCCATTCTTCTCGGCCAAATCGCCTGAACCGAAACTCTCTTCTCCTCTTTTCTTTTTCTTTTCGTTTCTCTTCCTTTTTCGGACAGCAACGAAACGGATATATGTAAAACAAAGACAAGCCGCCTTAATAAGCGTATGGAAGACGCTTTAATAGTCTTGGCGCATTAATTAGCAAATGGAAAATGAATACACACGTCCAGGCGGCAGCAAAAGGAACAAATGAATTCTGGCGCATTGATTAGCATTAATGGAAGCGTATACACATATTCAACCTTTTGGCTCAATGTCATCCTTGGTCCTCAAGTACTCTACATGTGACAATTTCCTCCCTTAAGTTTCCATGTGCACACTTTAGCCACTAAAATGTAGGATTATTTCGGCTCTATTCTTAACTCATGGCTCCAATTGCCAAGTTTTCATTAATATAACCCAAAATGGTAATTAACCCATAACCAAATTAATTTGGAAGAAGCCGCAATTCTTGACCGGCCAATTTGATTTTATGAACCAAAATTGGTCTAATTCCACCTTGGTCCATGCTCTTATTTGCATGGTGCATTTCACCCTTCAAGTCCCCATAATTTCATTTACATCCTCATCCTTACTTTCAATCAAGTCCCTCATGTTTTAAATTGGTGTTTCTTTTTATTCTTGGCCTAAGCCAAGCACTTAGGAAGTGAGCCTAACAATTTTGACTCAGATTAAGTACTAATCTGAGTTAAGTTGAAAAGGGATGCTAATTAAATTGCAACTGAGAACTCACATTTGTTCTGTGTTATTTAGAAGGAAATTCTAGAGTCTTGTAAAAGGCCAAACCTTACCCAAAACTCGAAACTTACATCTCTAAAAAAAACTAATAACGCTTTGCCCTCTTGCAATACTCTAGAATTTCCTTCTAAATGTCAAAGAACAAATGTGAGCTCTCAGTTGCAATTTAATTTGCACCCGTTTTCAACTCAACTTAGATTAGTACTTAATCTGAGTCAAAATCCTTTACCCAACATATCCATAATTTGCATGTTAAGGTTAAACGAAAGATCGCCATGAATAGTTTAAACTATAAACTTGTTATTGATGTGTATCGTAGAGGTATGGAATTTAATGTTGATGATGAAGTCATGGTCCGCATAAGACCTAAGCGACAAGCAAAAACTAATTTTAAAAGGTTACATGCTAGAGTCATAAGCCCGTCTTCTGTTTTAAAGAAGCTTGGACCAAGTGCATATGTGCTTGATTTGCTGGTTGAATTTAATATTAATCATGTCTTTAACATGGAAGATTTATCACCTTATCGAGGCACCTTTGAGCCTTCTGTTTTGTCAAGTGAAACTTCTGCAGGAACACCTATCCCAAAGATCCCTCAATTTCCTAAGTCAAATCATGAGATCAACAACATACTCAATGATGTTTTCTTGAGCTCTACCATTGGTGGTGGTTGTGATTACCTAGTTTAGTGAAAGGGACGTCTACCTTCATATGCTACTTGGATGCTTAAGGAAGACCTTCATGAGTAGGTCCCGAAGCTCTTAGTTTGGTATTTGCAGTCCACAGAGAAGAACGGAACCTAGTTTCTTACTAACCTACCAAAAGGGCAAAAAGAATTAGAGTCAAGTGGGTCTTTAAAACAAAATTGAATGAATAGGGAGAAATAGAGAAATACAAAGCTCATTTAGTTTCAAAAGGCTATACTCTAGAACATGGCATTGATTACTCAAAAGTTTTTGCTCTAGTGGCTCGCATGGACACAATTAGATTGATCCTTGCTTTTGCAGCACAGAAGAATTGGAATGTGTATCAACTTGGTGTAAAGTCAACATTTTTGCATGAAGAACTGGCAGGGGATGTATTTGTTGAACAGCCTAAAGGTTATGAAAACAAGCAGGAGCCTCACAAGGTTTATAAGCTGGTCAAAGCTCTATACGGTTCAGAAGAAGTTCTGCTGCCCTGTACAACAATTTACTAACCTGAACATAATTCAGAGCATGGCAAGAGCAAAGATCTTCCAAACATAGCAGTATAGTTTAATCCAACATAATTCCCAAACAACGGTTCAGAAATTCTAAAGTTAGCTTTGCCTGCTTCAAACCAACAGGGCAACACCAAAATTTCAAAGCCAAATTCAGATTTAGCATCTTGAGCGAATCTATAACTTGGAGTCATACTTCCTTACAGAAATTCAGCTCATAACTCTTCCTCAACCTTGAAGTCAAACTTGGGGTCAAAGCTTTATTGTAGGAAACAGGCTCAGTTGTGTCTGTTTTAGTCCTGTTGGCAAAACCTTCATTTCATGGTCATGAATATGGTTTCAAGACTTGATCAAGTTGAAATTTGCTTGTAGACATATCTGTGGAGCCTCAACTCAGAATTCCACTTCAAGCTTGAAGTCAAACACGACCTGAAGGCCATTGTACGTGAAGGTTGAGGTCAATGACCTTCACAAAACTTGTCTTGGAAATGGTCACTTGCGTCAGTACAGGAATCTTAGTTTGTAAACTCGGATAAAAAAAACCTTTAACCTTGTACAGCTAGTATGGTACATGATATTCTAGTTTAGATTTCACAGTTGGAATATGTTCTGGACTTCTGTTTTGGGTTTATAAACCAATCTACATTGTTTAATCTTCCATTTGGAAAATTTTTGTATTAACAAACTGAAACTGTTTCTAAAGTCACTACCTGAAATAAACGTTCGTAATTTGGTTGGTTGGTTAAATTGGCTAAACTACTAGGCCCCAGGTGTTTTAGGCAGTGACAGCTCTGCGCTGATTCGTCCCTCTTGACATCCTTCTTCCATCCTTTGCCTGTGGGCTTCACCACTTTAGATCATCGTCAGTCAAGGAGGCGGCGGAGGAGAAGAGAACAGATGGGGAGCGGAGATGAAGCGGCAGAGGAGAAGAGCTGGCAGCAGTGGCGGTGGGCGTAGGGTTGAACTGACCCAACCTGACCCTAACCCAATATTTTTGGATTCAGTTCATGTTGGATACCTCTTTTGGTTCGGGTTCGGGTTAGGCTTTTTATGGGCTAAAAAAAATCAGGTTTGGGCCCAAACCTAACCCGAAACCCGGAACTTATAGCCCTTGAAACATTAATAACGCTTTGCCCTCTTGCAAGACTCTAGAATTTCTTTCTGAATGTCGGAGAACAAATGGGAATTGTCACTTGCAGTTCAATTAGCTCCCCTTTTCAACTCAACTAAACTAATGCAATGCAAGGTGTGTTTTAGTCTAGCCTTTACTTTGAAATGGACCATCGCCAAGTAAACTGGGTACAACATTCGAAGCAGAACTACTAGTAGCAGCACACTTGAGAGCTCTAGGAGCCGTGACTTGCAGCAATCTCTTGAAAACTGAGAATTGTAGGGCTTTACCCCGCGAGGAGCCCTTCCAGAAATTCTCAAAGGCCAAGGTCAGGCCTTGGCCAATGAGGGGGTTTGGAAATAGTTTTCAACCAGCAATAGACGCGCCTCGGTTAGAACCTCACTAGCTGCGTCATTGCCCCAAGCGCAAAGACAGGTTTACGTTGCACCGTAAAATCCACTTTATAGCAGGTTAGGAAGCTGCATCGGATTTACCTGACCCGTGTGGGACATAAACCTTTATATCCTTCGTGTACTAGTTGAGTTTCCTGCATTACCTCGGCATATTTAGGTCGCTATCAATTGGGTTGTTTACATTTACCCGACCCATGTGTACTGATCGAATCGTTTCTACTACCATTGGTGGGGTGCGCCAGGCCCCTGCTTCAGTGCAACGCAAGGTCGACGCTCAAGGATCCCAGTAGCAAGCTACCACAGACCCTTCCCCTACAAAAATTAATTTAATATCATGTGGACCATTGGCCCACGTATCAGATATTAAACTGATAAGAACAGATACTACACTTGATCTTAGCCAAAAGGCCGAGAAAGGTATGAAGACTAGGGGCGCAGGTGAGCCTTCTCTCATACTTCCTCCCCTTGTTTGCTTGTGCTCTGAGCATTGCATGTGGGATCTAGAGCAAATTGCACCAGTCGAATTCCAGCCTTCTAGTATTCACCCATTCCCTAATCTGTAGTCTTTTTGCTCCATCCCCCTCGTTCCCCCTCGACCCAAATAACCAAGTTAACACTCTGCATTACATTGCCTAACAGGAATCAACCCATTTTTTTTCTCGTCAGTTTTGAAACGTTCACATTACTGCATCTACATCCATATATATTGAACTTCTTGTTCTCTTCTGTTGTTGCATTTTGAGCTCACGTCATATCCTTCTAGTTCCCCTGTTGCAACTAGACAAGACCGTAGTCTGTTGATACATTTCTCCTTTCCAACCAAACTGAAAGGTCACTTCAGTGGAAATAATCTCTAAGCTCAACAAGCATAAATCCTCATATTTGAGTTGGCTCAACATTTGAGCAGTGACAGTAGGCTCTAGACTTTCCTGCAGAATCACACCAGAGTTTAAGCAAGACTTCATAGCAATTCTGTTGAACCAATTCAACTACAAACTGAGGGAGCCACCTTTATTCATTTATCTACTCAACTAACAGTTGAGTTGCTCCAGCCAGTAACAGCCCTCATTCATCCTTAACATTCCTGTAGTTATAAAGCCCTCGTTCAACCTTAAAATATAAATCTTATCCCAAAGTCCCAACCAATTGACGCCATACCACTGGATTTGTTCAACTTCACCCTTTCAAAACTCAGCAATACCTTCTCATTCTCTAGCTTCTTAATTTGGCTCTGTCTCTTGTGCAGGTTGAAGAGTTCTACTGCCTTAGTATAAAAAGCATTTCACTCTTCTAAACATCTCATTGTGTCCCCATGATATCTAAACTGCACAACAAAAGCTCAAACACAGGCCTCTTTGATTGATGACAACAAAAATGAGCAAAAATAAATTTTCAAGCCAAAGTGTCGCATATCCTAATGATTCAACCTACAAACTATAATCCCTATGTGAAGCATTCCAAAAGAATTTTTTTAGGTTTTTCACGTAATTCGTTAAATAAGTCTTTAAAAAATAGTATGCCATACCAATAAAAAACCTAAACAGCTTTGCAATGGTGCCAGACAATCGTGTTACATAGCAAAACATACCCAAGTGGATGATCTTTAGAGAAAATGGCAGTTTAGACCCGAGGCAGAGCCCGGTCCACTTGCGCCTCCCCTTTTAACAAACACCTCATCCTAAATTTTGAGTGTCATAAATTACCAGTCAAAGTAGAACAGTGACCAGAAATTACTCCACTACTACTACCACTGGACGTTATCTAATAAATCAAATGAAACAAGGCAACGCCAACTTGACATTAGACATTGTGCACATTCGCCATGACTCGTCTTGTTCTTGATTCACCAACAAATACAACAGAAATATTACTTTCCTGTAAAAGTTTCGCTCCCAACAGAAATTTGATATAAGTTCCTAACGTCAAACCAAAACCCCAAGCAAATCACCCAAAATTTCAAGCCATCCATACTGAACATGAAGAAACTAGCCTTTGGTTACGCAAACTTGATCAAATTGTGCCAAGAAGAAGTAGGATAATTGCCCGATTTAGTTATAGTTGTTTGATCTAGCGAAAGATTAGTAAAATGCAGCACATCCTAGTCTGACAGTTCCATACTAAAGATTTAGCATGCAAGCCACAACCCCAGTATATCAGCTAACTCTTGCATATCCAACGACATATAAAATCAAATCTAAACAGAAACTGCTGCCCTACAACCAGAATTCCACAATGGCAGTCCAGCGAACAGAAACTTTAGGAGAAATATACAATGTATGAAAAATTGCTGCGTACAGCATAGGCCCCATACCTGCACTCAAGCTTCAGTTTTCTCGTTAAATACGGAAAGGGGCCGACCGCCCTTCATCCACCAAACACTTCAACTCGGAGTTGGCAGGGGCCGCGCGGACGCAGGCCCCCTCTACCACAAATTATGACGTTGGCTCTTCCTCTTGGGAAGACCATAGGATAGCACCCCTCCAAAGTGCAATGGAGGTCACTACCCTAGGCCATGAGCCTTTATGATCGCCCATTGACCCCGTCCAGGTAAGTATGTTGGAAGGTGCAATTGTCTTCCCCTTTATAGCATCTGCTCTTTTATCCGCCCAGTTTCAAGCCAATGTGGGACGAATTCAACTTCTGCACGCTCTGGCGGCTGAACTCCACTTGTAATGGTTTTTCTTCCAGATTTCCACACTTGTAACCCAATTGATCTCCAATGAAAGGGCCAAACAAATTGAATCTGATCGTTAATTATATTAGTCAATAAATCAAACCCATTTTTTTTTGTTTTTACAATGGACTCTACAACCATCACTTTTCAATCTTTTTTATACGATGACATATTGATGTAGGAGCCCACATCATATTTTTAGTCCCCCTGGCGCGACAGGACAAGATCATAATCTTGTGATACATTTATCCTTTTCAACCAAATTGAAAGCTCTACGTTGCCTTGCCTTGGCCAGTTATTTCTACCTAACAACCTTCTGTGCAAACCAACATAGTTGCACCACCAAGGATGGCAAGATGCAGCAATGTAACTAGCTGCATTTGGTGATACAGGATGATTTCGCTTCCCTCTACCTGAACTTTTCCTAATGAACAAGGCTGTCACAAAAAGGTCAGTGACAACTTTCTGCTCAACTGTCGGTTTCAGTTGCGCCTTAATTGAACAGGATCAAAAGGTTCCTGTCTCTTACAGACATTATCAAGTAGTGAGCTCATTTCAAGTATCTAAAAACCGAAATCAAGTTTATAATCTGAAGTTTCATATCTTGTTGGATTCTTTATGACAGCGTATTGTCTTCTAAATGATGCATTTGCTGGAGCAAATTCCTCCTGTACATATGCAGAAACATTTCTGTATATTTGTCACTGTGACCCTTTTGTTTTTCCCCTAAGCCTTGTTCCTAGGATACGTTGCATCAAATATTGCCCAGAAACTCATAAATTCACTAAATATTTATTGAAACAATTATTTTTATCTGTTAGCTCTCCAACCAGAGGTTTTGAGGTCTTGAAACTTGGATCTAAGGCACTGCTGAATGAGATGAAAAAGAAAACCACGTTGCCCCCACCAAAAACATAGTAAGGTAAAACTATTGCCATTTTATGCCAGAAACAAATTAAAAGCTTGGCCTCTCATGTTCTCTCTCTTACAAAATGCACTGAAATTGAAGAAGACATGCAAGGGCCTACTTCCAGGTGATATGTACCAGGTAAGTTGTAGAAAAACAAGTCCAATGTCTTTTAATAACTCTCGGTTATGATATGATGTCAATCAGTTGAGCTTCCGATAAACTTGGGTATTATACCCTACAACAATTAGCAATAATTCATGAAAACTATATATATATGTTGTAGTTGGAATTTCTAGCTGGCGAGATGGTCCATGATTATTTGGCAGTATGAATACTGAATTGGCGCAAGTGAATTAGATCATGGAAAGTGAAGTGACAAGGTAAAAGTGGATTCTTTCTCAAGTTAGTGACATGTGAGTGACAATGCTAAAAGTATAACAAAGAAGAAATTGTAGAGTCTCGCGCTTGCCGGCCTTCCAAAATTTCACTCTCCAAGTTCTTGTTGCTATGTGTAGCAAGTCCTTGTAAGATATCTTGCTCACATTCTGTCCTACATAGCATTTCTGGAAGAGATGGATTTGTAATATAGTAACAGACCACCCTTAGTCTTTCTTGTGCAATATACAGAACCTACGGTTGGTATCTGCTTGCCCAAACTGTGGCTACTTGATAAGAAAGTCGGAAGCAATCCAGGGATGAAGTGCGTATGTGTAGGTTTTACTAAAAAAACTGCATAAGTTTTGGCCTGACCTATGAGGTGATTGTTATTTCTTGCTCTTTCCTCTTCCGTTTGCATTTATATATATTTGCCACCCCATTTTGGAGGCTCATGTAGTTAGAGCAGGTCTCATATGTGCCTTCTTTCGTCATCCCCTCACAAGAAGATATATGCTGCTGTATCCCAGTGTTACAGCACGTGAGAATGTGTTGTGCATGTGCAGCCTACAAGACATGTATTGGAGGCCAGTTACCAGATTGCCCCATAAACCTTCAGCAGCAGTAGATTACCCGAAAACCGGTCCGGCTATAGATCAATTTATGTGTTGGATTGTGGAATCTATGCTGGATAAAACTGGTATTCAGATGCCTACATGCCATGAATCTAACTTGGCATTCGATACATGCACAGGGAAGTTCTATCTAATTCCCCATTCGGGAGATGTATGCGATTCACCTGCATTACATCGTTGGAGGGCGGGCTTCACATTGTTCCTTTCGTGGCTAGCCACCCGCGGAATGGGTTTTGGAGGACCCAAATAAATGGATTTGAAACAGAAAATATAAGGTTGGCCCCAACTGATTTCTGAAACTTGGTGGATTGAGGACAAGGTACCTGTCTGTTTCTACTTACAACAAGGAGAGGTTTTTTCAAATATAACTTGAAAAAAAAAAAAAAAGAGAAACGGTCATAAAGATAGAATTTAGGTGAGTTGATATACGTTTTGGTCCGCCCAGGAAATTTTTGTTCTCTAGCGATGTGCTAAGCTTTAACACTCTAGGAATTGAGCTTTTGTCTCATGTTGGGACAATAAATTCATGAAAAAGGCAAAATGACAATGGTTCTTTTAGCTTGTACATACATTTATATGGTCATAATTTACAGTTCATGGAGTGACAAAATAAATCCCAAGTTGTTTTATTTCATCCAGAGCACACAACTTCAGTTGCAAGGCTTTTTGGTAAGCCAGGACAAGGATCACCAAGGTTAGCAGTGGAGACAGGAATCAAACATTCCTCCCGACCAACACAAGCCTGTCATGAAAACTCAAACATGTGAATGATGCAGCAGAACAATGACCAGAGGGAAAGGGAAAGCACATGATCATTGGCTACCTTATGGACTATTGATCGAACGTCAGCGTGACAAAGCCCGATACTGAATGCACCACAAGTTCCAATAGGAGATCCGAAACTGGCAAAGTTGATGGAAGTAATGTGCCATCCCCTTTCACATCTCAGTTGAGCTACCGGAGTCTGTGACGTGAAAGCTAAGTTTGGTTTCCAAGAATATGCTGGTGGAGGATCATTCTCGGATATAAACGTGCATATCTCTTGGCTGGTTCTTGCTGCCACTGAAATCTTTGTAGGGTCACCACCAAGTTCTTCATGCAACACTAAAAGGTTCTCACCCGTATGCACCCAGGAGCGTGGAACATGATACCTGGGCAGTAAAATACCAAGTACCGGTGGAGTAACTTATGTGGACCCTTAAGGAAAACAAGAGACCAGAAAAGTTGCTGAAATTTCATCAAGTTTTCCAGAAGCTTAGTTGATCGTGTCAGCTGATCAATAACAATGAAATCTTACAGTGTTTGAGTTGGCTGTCCACACTTTCTTTGACATTTTCTGTCATCATAGGATCCCCTGTAATCACAATGTTCAGTGCAACCTTTTGATGGGGAAACAGAGGCTGGCCAATATCGTCCTATGCTTTGTCCATTAACCCAGGCTTGACCCTTTCCCATGCTAGAGAGATCTAACGCTAAGGGAGACCAGCCTTCTGGAGCAATAAAAGTAGTCTGCCAACAAGATATAGAATGGATTAGACAGAGAACCAAATGCAACACAACTTTCAGCAAGCAGGTTTAACTATTGAAGGGATCACATCCAATCTTTCTGATTGAAATGCAGCAAAATTTTGACTAAATCCATAGCTTAGCAAAACTTAGGACCTCCTTTTTATGAGTTGATGAAATAAATAAACTCCATGGCCTTCAAGTTCACATAGCAGCACCAATATTTACTTACCTTGTACCATATTAGAGTTGTATTAATTGGTGGCAACGGTCCGTTTTCCCATAGTGAACTGTTTGCAAGACTGACATTATCCAGCCCAAGATATTCCCCTTTAAGTCCTACCTGAAGTAACATAAACATGTTTCTATTAGTTTAGCAAGTGCAAGGGAACAAATCAAATGCCAGGGAACAAATCGAGGTAGCATATTTGAATTAAATCGGTCAATTTTCGTCCTCTTTCTTGGAGGATGGGATTCGGCCAAGACAGCAAACAAGTGTTATCTGTTTGCTTCTAGGCAGCTATTTTCTATCTGAAACAAAATGAGTTATGATTCTACTCCACAAGCTCCAGATAGCATGAGCTGTGTCTTTTGGTTTCAGACGGATTCATCAAGAGCTGTAGAATCCTTAATTTTTTATACAGCATGTCATATATGGAGAAGGATCCTCAGAAGTTCCATACTAATGCAAGACGAAGTCCCTCCACATTCTCCAAGAAGCAACCAACAAAATTGCAGCAATAACAGATAGAAGGTAGATATTCTAACCTGATATGTCCAATCATTAGAGGTAAGATCCTGCTTGTGCTTGCTTAAATACACTAGACTAACAGAGAAGATTCCTGCCCCTTGAATGTCAAACCATGGCCCAAAATTCTAGAAAACAGAGAAAAAAAACATGTAAGGATTTGGAAACAATAACTCCAAAAATAAAATGACTCCACAAGAATAGGTGGCTGGTTTATCATAATTCTCTCAAGTTTGTCAATTTGGGCAGGGGCCAGGCTAGAGATGAATCTTCGCATAATTTCTTGTATATCGGAGTTGATTTGTTAAATTGCAAGAACTGAAAACAAATCTATCAAATTAATTGAGTTGTTATATCACAATATACCTGAAAATTTTAGTTCCTAGTAGCTCTTCATCATTCGAAGAAAGCCAGGCACAGTTAATGGAATTTCATAACTCCAAAATGCATAATCTAATGCTGTAGGTGGATTTGACTTACATTCAAACTTAGTGAAGCAAGCCACACAAAACGAATTTACAGGACAGCATGTCACTTTGAATTACCTGTGCACCAAACATCATACTCAATATATCCAGTGAATTATTTCCTTCATCTAGAGAAATCATCTCATTGATTGAGAAGTTTGCAGAATCATGATTTCCATACCCAAAGCCTGCAAATCACCATGGTAATATACCAACAAAAGAAGTCACATAAGAATTCAGTGGCTTGCCATGCAAAACTGAAATAGTGGGGATGGAAAATGTCCACATTGCGTTTGTAAAACGGTGTGAAATAGGTTTCAATAAGAGAACACGAGAAGACTGACAAAGTCAGGGCAGAATATAGTAGACAAGCATGTTTCTACAACATAGCTTGAAGTAAAAAAAAAAAAACCTGGATTTATAGAATTTGACACAAGAAAGTTAAAACTTTCAGCTTATTTCCCATCCCCCGTTTGTTGGATCAGTCAGATCACAGTATGAAATTGTGAATTGCTTTAGAGAAAATTAACAATATCTCCGCTAGATAGAGTAAAATAATGCTTAGTTCTGAGCCTAGTCATACTGGAAGGGGGATTACTAGATTCGAATTCTAACAAGTAAGCAGCCATAAATTTGGCCCAGGATGGAAGAAGGCTGGTATTATTTTTTCATGGAAAGGTGTTGCAGCTGATGGTTTTTACATTATAGAAAGATAGCTCTTATCTAACCTGGCGACCATCTTTCTGCGAAAAAGTATTCTAAGTGCTGATAATGACCGAGGGCAAACTGTAGAAGTTCAACCTTCAGCAGATTTAAAATCTGAAATCTCACAACAAAAATGGCACTTTAATCACCTGGAATATCGTGGGGTGCTATTCCTGTCACAAATGTGGGTGCATATAAGGATGTTTTTATGGAAAAAAATACTCACCGACGATCCTTTTGTTGAGAAAAACAAGGGCAGCATGTCCCAGGCTATCAATATTCAGAAAAGCTTTAGCTGATCCAGGCATGTTAATGCTGCCAGAAAAATAATGCCAAAGCAAAAAGTGCAGTCAATTTTGGTTACTGCATAGTCCACATATTCTGTTGGTAGTAGTGTTTGCAAGTCAATTACCAAAAATACTTCTACACCAATCCCCTCTCTGAAAATGAGAAATTAACTACAAACACTTCCACATAATACTTAATAAATTTGAAGGTACCACTAAGTTACATTATATATGACAAAGCAAAGGTTCAATGAAACCTTAGAAAGATACAGTGTGTTTTATTACGGAGCAACAACCTAAAACAGAATGACATACCTTATTGTATACCATAGGAAATCACTGGTGTCTTTTGTTGTATTAATCTGTTCTAATAAACCCGAAGCTGTAAAAGAACTGTTGCCCCAAATCCCTACTTCTTCCTTATACCAGCCCCATGATGATGACTTCAACATCAGTTTATCAACAGAATTTGCATGAGTAGATGGATCAAAATCAACATGTCTTTGCGAAACCACCTTCAATTGAGAAAAACAACAAATGTAACAGCCCCGCACATGAACAGAACAACCAAAACAGACAGATTATCATACAGGTGAGGGAAGAATAATACCTTGGCAGTGTTAAAAATTACATTCTTACAGTCTGGAAGGATGCTTACAGACCAAGCTGGAAGAAAGTACTTGTTTCCCTTAAACGTGACATTCGCATCTTGACTGCTGTCATAGTTAGCGAGAAAGGCCGCACAATCTTTTGAAGACTTGTAGTAGATATGAGCCTAAAAATTATTTCAAATGACAATGGAAAACATAGTTATCTGAAACATAATTAACTTCAGAGTTAATAAGGTACTTTGACATATTTAATAAGGTGCATAATTTCTCTCTGTCTCTCTCTCTCTCTCTTGATGAATTTAATGTTGATTCAGATATGTGTTGGGCCTCATTTCATTGCCCACTGCAAATTTTTAGAGCTATAATCTTTTTAATCAAACTAATAAAATAATTTTATTTTCCATAATAAGATTGTGTCAGAAGCATTTTTCCAGTTCTTGTCTTTGGGTTGAACACAATGAAGTACCTCTTGATTTTCACCAAGTTGCTTATGAGTTGGATCAGAACTGATCAAATATTCCTCACACTGCTTGATTGCCTTGTGCAAGTCACGAAGGTGGCCCCATTTTGGCTGCCTAATAAAACCTGTATTATTTAGTATCTCTCATCAGAGTAAACCCCCTAACAAACATGAGGAATAACATTCATACAAAGATGCAACCTAGAGAACCTTATCTGATAAAAATTTTAGAGTCCAGCTGTTACCAAATACAAACACAATCTGGTCAAACAGAATATTTTTAATTTGTTACAGTAGAGCAGAACCACTTGGAAACTAGTTCTAACAATAATTATGTGTACTATTTTAGACTAATGGTGATGCAGAATCAAGTAGTTTGTTCAAGTGAACTTGTATGATTATCAGACCAGGGTGGATAGGAAAAACGCAATCATAAAACTAGCTTCCTTGCTTATTTTTCTCATGATATGGTGACTGATGTAGGGATATTTTTTCATGAGCGAGAAGGTAAAAAAAAGGTCAAATTATCCGTTTCTTAAGGAACTAAGCATGAATGAGTAGACCAAAACAAGTGCGAAAGGCAACTCAACTCACCAGACCAGATTAATGACACTGTTCTAGATGGAAAAGACTTCTTCATTTTTTATTTATGGATTTCAGTACATTGAACATTGAAGGGTACCATATTCATCTATTGGAGCATCATAATCGTAGCTTGTTGCAACAAGAGGACCTCCCACTGTTCGTCCAAAGTTGGTTCCACCAAAGTACTGCAATGCAATTTTACCATGTGAACCAACCTAAAAGGATGCACTAAAGGGATATTTACAGTTATGCAAAACATTTACTACAGTGAGTGCTGCTAAACTCATTAGGACTCACCATGTAGTAGTTTTGGAAAGTGCCACCAGTTTCAAAAAACCGTGCAACAGCAAAAGCAAGGTCCTCAACAGGTCTATAAGGGATTGGATATCCAAATGAGAGAAACCTGGATTATAAGAAGGATGATGTTCAACAATTGAGAACAACTAAAAGGTTATGCACCTCATACAAGAAGTTTAAGTGACAGAATTTCTCACCATCCAGTATAACATTCTGTCCAAATTTTTGGTTTTGATATTGAATTTGGTGTAAATTGATCACAGTAAAATCCATTGCATGTGTTTATCTGCAGATAGTACTTATTAGACAGTGCATTATTCTGAAATTGTTATATAGATCCAAAAAGCCTATGACATCCAAAAAGCTTTAAATCATTTTGGCCTTCTTTATTAGGAAGTTCAAAAAAAAGCTATTTACAACATTTTAATCTCTGATTTTACTTTCGTTGAACTGGAGTATTTTCACATCAAATCTTACAATTGGATCAGGTGCATCTGTTTGCTGGCACATCACCCAAGGTACTGTTGTATTAAGATTGAGTGCAGTTTTTGCTGCCCACTGGACGTACAATTTGCCAGAAGCCCCATAAGCCCATTCTACATTTCCATACTCATTCTCAACCTGTTACAGGCATGCAAGACAGGGATCAATTCATAGCTGCATCAAATTGCTAAATTTTTATTTAGGACTAACAGCTTCTACCGGAAGTACAAATGCTTAGATGAGAAAATAGACTTTGAGTGAATTAAGAAATAATAGGTAACGACAAACAAGTAAGACAATGAAAAAGGTGTCAACTTCCTTAGCTTGTAGAACTTTGGCATAGAGATTAAGATTTTAGAATCAAATCCTAACTCCAAGGGTAGTCTGTACTGAATGAAAAGTAAGGCTCATTCCTTTCAAAGTAATGAACCCTTGCTGAACACTATACCCATTGTTTTCAGTTGGTATAAGAAGATCACCTGAGCAAGTATGATAGGTCCTCCTTGTGATGCAAAGAGATTCTCTTCCTTCATTAACCCAACAATTTTAGCTAGAAATCGACTCATTTCTTTCTGCAATAATAGGAAAGGCAGTTCACCGGTGCAGAATACTTAACGAAAATGCACACCTAAATGCAAAACGAAAATGCACACCTAAATGCAAATAAACATTCAATTTTTAAGTACTAAAACTGGCAGTTCTATTCCAGCAGAAACTGCCTTCAAAATTCCTGTACCTTGAATGGTGCATTTTCTGTTCGAAATTGAATCCCAGGAATGAAGTGTAGCCACATCGGAAATCCCCTAAAAGAGAATAGAAAAAGGCTCAAGACTTATTTCCTGTAAGCCAGCCTGGGAAGTGCTTTGAGATTAAGCCACAAAGCATATGTTCATAAAGTAATGGTCCTCATGGACTGTACACACACCCAAATACAAAAATGTTCTAGTAGTCGCCATTGATTCAAGGAGGAGAGAGAGAGAAAGAGAGAGAGAGAGAGAGAGAGAGGAAGAATTTAAGCCTGTTTCATGTCTCAGATTGACCAACCCATAATTCCATTCAGCACAAGCATATGGCCCAATTCTCAAATGAACCAGAAGACCAGCTTCCTGCACTGTTTTCACAAATCTGACTAGGTCAAACCTTCCCTCGAAGAAGTACTGCCCAAGAGACAAAAACATCTTAGAGCAAATACCAAAGTAAAGCATGCAATGTCAGTTAAACCAACTCATACATGGTTCTGACAATTACTCATGGTAAGGAGGTATGGCATGGCATGCACATTTGAAATGCTTAATTTCCTTGTGCTGAGGCTAAATTATTTGGATGCTAGAATCAATCATGTTTAAACCTTATCCACTTTCCTACTTCTACAGTTCTATTCCAGTCCACATAATTGGTTACCAAATCTTGCCAAAGAGATTGCTTGTTAAACCCCTTAGGGAATTTAGTGATTAATTTGATTGGTTTTAATCTAAAGTCTACTTGTGAAATAATTTTGGAATTGAAGGGGAAGCCTGGACATGAGAGTAAAAGGAGGACTTAATTGAAAGAAAGGAGAAAGCTAAAGACCAGAAGACTTGGCGGTTTAGGTTAGTTTCTTGTAAAGGTTGGGAGAGAAGTGTAACATGTAAGAAAACAGGAGGGGTCAGGCGGGATAAAACCCCATTCACTGCACCATGTTGTTGTGTTGTCGATGGGAGATTTAGCCTAGGAGAAAGACTTCTGATCTCTTTACTGAGATGGCTAGAAAGAACAGAGGGTAAACAAAGTTGGAAAACAAATTAAGAGAGGAATGAGGCACAATTAGACTTAGAGTGAGAAGGAAGAAAGGCTCAGCTTCAGATTTCAGGTTCTGATTCAATTCGAGAAGAATCAGGTGAGGGAATTTAGGACTTCTGGAACATTTATGCATTATACTATTGTTTCTGTGTGATTTTGAAGTGTTTGTGGAAGACTTGTGATGCATGTTCAAGGACCCAGCGGACAGATATGAAAATCAGTGCAATTTGGGTGCTAAATGTTCCAGATTGTGAATAGAGTGTGTGCAACTTGATTCCTGATCAGAATCAAGTCAGTGATGTCTGGCAAGCATGTAAAACCTGGTTTTTCTAGAGCACAGTGACTGATCAGTTGCACAGTGAGGGTTTTAGAGCTCTTTGTGAATTGTGAAAATGTGATTTATTTGCATTTTAATTAGCGAGTGCTTGCTGTTGTGTTAGTGCCTTAAGTTCTCTTACTGAGTTCCTTAGAACTCATCCTTTAGTTGACCAATTTTTTCGGGGAAAGAGCAGAAGCAGTAGCTCTGTTTAGTGTTGTGGTTTTATATTTTGTGAAGGTAGGGTGGCTGCTCTCTTTGTTGTTGTGTAATGCATCATTGGTCTGCAGGATATTTGGACTGAATTTCTGAGTTTTGTGGGTGTGGTGAAGCCTGTTGTGAAGTGCTAGTAGCTAATAAGGTAGTGGCACTGTTACCAGAACAATGACAGAGTTGCAATGAGCCTATGACCATAATCAAGAGCGCTAGAATGGCTTCTCTGGTTTTGATGGCAGATTAGCCTGCAAAATATGTCATATCTAGTGTGTAATGTGTGTTTCGTGTGATTATGTGTATCAAGTGTAGTTGGAAAGTCTAACTAGAGACCATGTAAACGTGTGACTGTTCTCTAAGTGTTCCTGCAATGAGCACATAATTCAGACCCTTTGAACTAGTAATGCTATGCTTGGCTTGCTTATAAACCTATGCTCTTGTATTTCTCAAGCTAGCTGGGTTTTATATGAATGCTTTAAATTGTTGTGTTTTTCTTACCTATTGAATATTTCAGCAAAATTCCATCAGAATTTGGTTTTCTGCAGAAACTAAGTCTTTGCGTAGCACAGTTTGACTTTATGTTTGACTTTTAGCTAGATAGCTCAACTTGATCTGAAACTTTGTGAGCATAATATTATATTTATTTTTGATGCGTTGGTAAGTTTTTGCAGTAAAAGAAGGTTTTTACAAGAGAAAATGCATTAGTTTCGTTTCCTGCAGAAATGTGTTCTTTGTGGAACCATTTGACTTCAGCTTTGACCATTGACAGAGAAATTGTTTTGGACTTAAACTTTGTGGCAGTGTTACTGATCATATTTGGGTTCAGTTTGAAGTGATTTTGCAGCAAAAGAGCAGGTGCACTAAGGAAAACTCAGCACTCCAGTTGCTGCAGATTTTGGGGTTTGAGTGTGCAAATTGGTTTTGTGACCTGAGTTCCTGTTTTTAAATCAATCAGCAAGTTTGTTTTGGTATTACGTTTAGGTTTGTAAGGCTTAGCAGTGCTAAGACAAGCTGGTGTTAATTTTCCTCTTCAAACCTGAACCACCAGTTTTATTTGCCCGCAGAAATTTATCAGATTTTGGTTTCAAAGGTCAAACTTTATTCCAAAGAAGTAGGATTTGTTTCTTTTGTTAAAATAGGATCTTTCAAGGTTTTGTGTCTTGCTGGTTGTGTTTTCTTGCTACAATAGTGGGAATGCCTATAAAAAAGATGGATTTCATAACTAAATTGCGTTGTGTTTTTACTGCAGCTTTGGTAATTAAGAAACCAACTTTTGTTCGGTGGCCTGCACTTCTGTTTAAACTTAGTCAGCAGGCTTCTGTTAGTGATTGAAGTGTGTATGCAAAGGTTTGACTTGTTCAGAAACGCTAGTGCCAAATTACCTATTCAGACCTGAATTTGCAAGCAACTTCGGTTACAGAGAGAGTTGCACCAGTGTTAAGTCTGTATGTGTTTTTCTGTGGTGTGTGTTGCGAAATCACAGCTCTTGGGCTGTGAGCTATATCATATTTACCTGTCCTCTGACTGGTTCGTGGTAGTTCCAAAACACATAAGTCTCAATCACGTCCAGTCCCCCTTCCTTTGACTTCCTGATAATGTCTGGCCAAACCTGAAACTCCACCAACCACATTACTACATCACTCACCAAGCAACCAATCAAAAGAGAATTCTACAAATACCCATGTCGAGAACAAGCACAAAACCCACCTCTGGGACAGTTCTGGGGTAATGAAAGGAGCCTGAAAACAAAATCCTCCTCTTCCCATCAATGACTAGTGCTCTGTGATCATAAGTAACTGAAGTACATATGACCCTTGGGAAGAAATAAACCCCAAAAGCCAATGCAACAGCCAAAGCCAACACAAGAGGATTCTCCCTACCCATAAACGAAATCAGCGAAATTCAGAATACCCAGAGAGAAAATTCAGTGCAGGATGGAACTAAACACACTAAACTTTCGCAGCTTAATTAATTGGTGTCATTATCAGAAAAAGAAAATGAAGATGTTGGGTATTTTGTTTTCTTGCTTTTGTTGAGAACAATAATGTCGATTTAAAAATCAAAAGTTCCAGCACAGAAGATACCTTTGACCATGAAAAGCCAAATCAAAGGAATTGAGATAGAAAGCAGAGCCAATGAGAGGAGTAAGCAAGTTGCTTTCCAAGAAAGAAGCGGACGAACAAAACTACAAAATGAAGCGGACAAGCGGGAACTACCGTTTCTGGACTTCTGCAGTGGCAAAGAGAATGGCAGCAACCGTGAGATTGCAGGCCCAAATACTCAGTTGACCATCAAACTCATATAACTAAGATAATTCAGTCCATAAACTTACTATTGCATGGTAGAATCACCCCTTAAATTTAAATTGATGTTTTGATGATGAGGGTTTGGTACGATTTTGATGGTGTCTCAGAAAAAAAAAATAAAGTAAAAAAACTCCTCTAGGGTCTTATGTGCTTGGTCATGATTTATCTTATGTTGTTGGTTGCAATTTGACCTATTATAAATTTTTGGAAGTTCTAAGTTGTGGTCACACTTTTTATGTCAATGATCATTAGCCTTTTCATTTAGGATGAAGGATTTATTGATGAAGTTAAGGATTAAAGGAATAGATTGAAAATAAAACATGGGTAAACTAGTAATTGATTTGCTCTTTTAACAATAGCCAACACAAAGAAACATGCGATCATGATAGGGTAACGAATGCATCCCCCACATCCATCATCTTATCATGTCAATAGTACCCTAACAAGAAACAGTTAACTGCACTGTATAAAGGTAATTGTACCAAGTTGCCGATTTTAAGGTGCTGATTTTGCTGACTCAAAATACAATGGTTAACTCATCCGATTCCCAAATTTTGCGATCTAAATAGGCACTTAGGCCTATTATGTACTTGCAATAGTTCTCTTTGGGATTTTAAAACTTTGCGCTTATATTTTGAAAATCTATATTTAGTATCATACATTTTTCATACTATCTCTGTTTTATATTATTTGAAATATTTTATTTTTTGACTTAAATTTATTCACATTATTATTTATTAGAAAAAAATTAAAAAAATACATTTAGAAACTATAATTCTTTATTTATCATTTATATATAAAGTTTTTTCATCAATACACTAAAATGTTAAAGATAAAAAAACATATATTAATTGTTGTGAATGATGAACATTGTAAAGAACTTGGGCCAAAGGAGTATTAAAATGGTGGTAATTTTTAAAATTTTAACTTAAATTATTCCAACAATTATTTTCTAATAAATTAAATTAATTTAAATTTAATTAATAGTTTATATCATGGTGGTTATCAATGTTGTTTGCCTAATAATGGTATTTTTTTTAATAAAATAGTATGTTCTAACAATGCTGGATATGAATTTATTTATCAGTCTCTTACAAGTATCTTCGGTACATTTTGGTTGAAGCAACCTGCTTGATGGAAATTAGTCTCTTGTTACCCGAAATAAATTAGAGCCAATTCATTTTAGGGAAAATTACCAAAAAATTCTAAGGTTTAGGCAAGCCTGCACTTATGTTCCCCTTTTCAAATACCTACGTTTATCACTCTCAAAAGTTAAACACCTCAAGGGGGTTTTGATAATTTTCCCTTCATTTTAACTTAAGTCAACTTAACTCAAAATGACTTATTTTTATTTTTACATCTTTTTTAGAAAAATCAATTTCATTTGAAAACCAATATTAAGTAGTTGTAATATAATTCATTTGAAAGTAATTTTTTATGATGTTATTAAATTTTTTAAAATTTTTTAATGCCTAAAAAAAGAAAAATGTATAAAAACTTAATAAGATTATAAAAATTATATTTTAAATGGATTATTACACCTACATAATATTGGATTTCAAATAAAATTAGATTTATGCAAAAAAAAATGTAAAAATAAAAATAAATTACTTTGGATTAAATTGACTTAAGTTAAAATGTTGATTTTACTTAAGGCATTTTAATTTAAAAATGACTTATTTTATTTTTATATCCTTTTTTATTAGAACCAATTTTATTTGAAATTCAATATTATGCAAATATAATAATTTATTTGAAAGAAAATTTTCATGAAGTTATTAAATTTGTATGAGTTTTTCTATTTTTGGGCATTGAAAAGGAAAATTTTCTAAAAATTTAATAAGATTATAAAAATTATGCTTTTAATAGATTATTAGACTTACATAATATTGGCTTTTAAATAAAATTGGTTCTAGACAAAAAATGATATAAAAATATAAATAAGTCATTTTAGATTAAATTGACTTATGTTAAAATGAATTGGCTAGTCTCTTGTTATCCTATGAAATAAATACTCTCCCCATTTTAAAATGGTAGATTTTTTCTAATACTTCGACAACTCTAATTTTATCCGGTTAAAGTTGTATGTTTTTGTTTTTTTAATTTTCCAAACAGTATTGAAACAATTAATCGTGGCTCGTACACATTGTATAGATTCTAGAATAACAAAATGTCGCATATCTCATGTGAGAATTATGTACTATTCTAAGTTAGATTCAAGTTATAGAACTAATACAACCAATAATTATCCCCCTTTTCCTTAAAAAAACAAGCATTCACTGATTTGTAGTGTGAAGTAAGCCATTAACTGATTCTGAGCTCTGGTCACTACAAGAAAAATATCAAAGTTAAGAGGCAAATCGTTTAGAATTAAAATGGCTTAAGCAATTGGTATTTTTCCTATTGTTGAAATGTGGGGTCTCATTTTACTACAGTAAAAACCTAAGAGTTGATAAAAATTACGATATATGCCATTGGTAAAAAATTTTAACTCATTTATCTTTTTCCTTCATATGAAAGTTGAGCATCCTGTCTGAGGCTTCTCTTTTTCCCCTACCAGGAGCCCGAATCTGTGAAGGCCATCCCAAAATTCCAACAGTTCATTTGCCTCAATCCATCCACTATCTGTAAGTTTGGCCAAGTTCAAAAGGAAGGCACCCTGCTACTGCCCTTCATTGCCTAGTCTTACTAGCATAACCGGCCATTCTTTTGCTCTGCTGATACGTTTGCTAGATTTTCTCATAGATTAGGATATGGAATGTCATATTTTTGTTGCCTAATAGAAGTTGCACTCAAATAGGAGTATGGAAGCTTTATATAATGTGTAGTTTAGGCATAGACCTGGTAGGCCTTGTAATATTTACTTTAGAACCAGTAGGAGTCTGACACTAATCATTCATAATTTTGTTGTTTATGAAACATTTTGAATTTGTTTAGTTCATTCCCACCTATCTGTGTTTCTTAATAATGAAGCCATCAAAAACTTCGTACATGTTTAGGTTGAGCTATTATTGTTTTGGTGTTAGTATTGTTGCCAATCCTACCATATATAGATGGGTTTAGGTTCTCCTTATTTCATATCTGGCTTATTGTTTTGTTTGTGAGATTCTCAGCTGGATTTGTCATTTGCCTACGGTAAATATCGTTTCAATGTTATGATTCACGTTTAACTACGTACCGAATTGTTGCTTTATTTTTTTTTTCACTATTTCCTTTTAGATAAGTTCCCCTAGCATTTTGTTTTATCTACTATATTGTGCATAAATGGTCATAAACAAGTGAGGTGCTATTGATTATTATGATGTTTAGCAGTCAATTAATTATTGATGCATTTTGAATTATTGCTCGTATTCCTCTATGATATGGTATTTCTATAATATTTAATATTTTTTTAGATGGCCCACCGAAGCTTGGATACCTAATCCACTTGTGTTTCTGGCCATAAGTCTTTCTCCAAAATGCCCCATCGTGCTGGTTGAGACAGTCGATCCACCCGGTTATTTTATTCAAATGCTACGTGTATGATTAGAGAAAGGTTTGTTGATGGCTATACTCCCACAAAATCAAGTTGGAAAAACCCATGATGGAATTGAATGAGCTCACTGGGTAGCATTGGACTAAAAAACAGCTCACCAACAAGTGGCAGCAGCTTGGCTGGCACTACCGCAACTAGAAATCTACCATCGATTCAGCTACAGCTATTGGATGGGATCCTGTTATCAGCAAGGTTGCGGTTGATCCGAATTGATGAAAGGCTCACATTTCAGTAATGTGCCCATGTTCTTTCCATCCTACAGTCCATATTTCAATGTATTTACTATTCAAACACCTGATTATGGCTAGCCATTCTTGATGGTTTGCCCTAGGCAATCCTTCTGACAGCGAGTTACTCACACTGAGTATACCGGTCCATCCCCTCGGGCAATATGTGCAGCACGGCATGCAACACAACATATTCAGGACATGTTCAGGACTCCCCTAGCCACACCAGAGATGCCTAGACTACACCACCTGCCCCAGGGCATGTTGATCCTAAGGTGCCTCGAGTTGAGTAAGACACTCCGTTGCCACCAAGGATTCCTCAAACAATGGCTGGATATGCACTAAACAGGGCAAGTGGTAGTAAACGGCATAAGTTAGCTAACGAGGCAATTAATTTGGACATTTAATGGGAGGTGTTGTCCATCCTTAAGCAAAACAAAGCAAAGATGGAAGAGGCATCAACGACTTCTACTACTCGACAAAAGGATGGTAGTATTTGTAATTGTGCTGCAGATGCTCCGATAGCTTCCTGATTTTGAAGAGGGTAACTCAAACTGGCTTGCTGCCAATTATTTGATAGGGCAGATTGAGTGGCTACATGACAGTCTTGTTTATAAATGCACCACTCTAGAGGCACGTATGCACATTCTCTGGACTCACCTTGATCATGCTCGAAAGGCCAGTTTCTTAGATGGACTGTGATACCACTTGAGGGAAGGAAGCTTCCCAGTTTCCTAATCGACATTGAACTGATGGTTATTTGTTTGATGGATGTTTGAGTCATTTGTATTTGATGTTTGTTTGATGGCTTCACCCTTTCAGCTATGTTTTATCTTTACTTGCTAAATGGTTCTTTCATGTGTTTATTGGATGATCACATGTTATTCATTTCATGCTTGTGTGTGCTTGGCACAATGATTGGTTTGATTGATCATTACAAACTGATATAAGGTCAATTATTGATGTTATGTTATGTCATGAATTATTTCATGTGGTAATGGTTAGATGTTACAGGTGGATGATGACTTATCTCTACTTGTTGGAGGGATTTACCTTGGGTTAATCCCCCTTGAATTCAGGAGGTACCCAATACTTATATTATGTTCAACCCTAATACGTTTGGATGCCAATTTTGTATATCAATGGAATGCTTTTGGTCTTTATTAGATGACCTGAAAAATTATCATATACTCTATGACTCATCACAAATCACCACGTACGAGGGTTTGTCCATGTTCCTTACCATTTGTGTGCATGGCTTCAAATATGAAGATGTCAGCCAAGTTCTTGAACACTTTACTGACATTATTTCCCGATGGGTTTAGTGTGTTATGGCAGCTCTTCCTTCCATGGGTGAGGTAATTATTGCCCTAATTGATCCAACTTACTCAACTCTAGACCCTAAAGTGGTCAATAAGTAAAGAGGTGCATTCCGTAGAGCAATTAAAGCAATTGATGGAATACATGTGTTCGGAATATAGAGTCGAGCTGATCAACAAGCATACTGTGATTGTTCCAGCCATACTAGTCAGAATGTTCTAGTTGCATGTAACTTTAACATGTAGTTCACGTGTATTTATGCTAGGATGCTAAGTGCAGTACATGATAGCCAAGTGCTAAGGGATGTATGAAACATGCCTGATTCCCGGTTTCCAAACCAACCTGATGATATGTATAATACATGATAATCATATGTGAAATATTGCCATTACCATCTTTGTGCATTTATTTTAACAAGGTCACTCATATGTCTAAGGTACTATTATCTAGTTGATTTCGGGTATGCAAATATGGAAGGATTTTTTGCTCCATATTGTGGTATCAATCATCATTAGAATGATTTTAGAGGGAGATATCCCAAAGGAACCCAAGAGTAGTTAAATTACACACATGCGAGTATGCGGAATATTGTGGAACGGATCATAGGAAATGTTAAGATGAAATGGTCCATTTTGCGTGGGATGAATCAGTTTGATCCCCAGATTAAAAAATAATAATAATTACAAGTTGCGTATTATATAATTATGTCCGTGCTTATGACGTCTCTGACCCAGACATTAGGGCCGCACATCTCGGGCCATACACCAGACTTTTAACTCACCCATTTGTAAAGGTGTTGGACGAACATGTGGTATATGAAGAGACATACACCATGGCCTAAACACGTGATAGTATAGCAACTCAAATAACATCTTCTTTCGACATGAGCATCATGGAACGGGCCGCCGCAGTGTTAGCTAAGGTCAATTATCATGACTAAGGATATCCCACCATATAGAATAAATGGGAAGGGTTAGAAAATATTTTTATTCGCTTGTTTCCATAAGAGTATTCACTCATATGCTCAATAATTTTGTTGTGAGTATGAGATGAGGCTGAAAAATTTTCGTTGACATTGTGAGTGTAAGCTTAAATAATAATATCTTGAAATATTTTGTTGATAGATATTTTCAAATATTTTGTTGGTGAAATATTTTGATGATATATCTTGAAATATATATTAAAATAATATATTAAATTATATTAAATAATATATTAAAATAATATATCAAATTATATATTCAATAATATATTAAAATTATATTACATAATATACTAAATAACATCCTAAAATAATATATTAAATACTATCTTCAAATTATGTTAAATTATAATAATATATTAAAATTATATCTTGTTTCTATAGTATGTATATATATATATATATATATTGAAATATGTTGAAATATTTTTTTGGTGAAATGCTTTGGTGATATGTTCCGATTGCCTCTTATACGCCAAATTAGCAAAAGTAATAAACCTGGATGATGAACAAATTATGAGAGGGGGAGAGAGACCAGATTGGTATTAAATAGAGGAAACTATGAGAAGGGCTTGGATTTGACTAGTCAGAATGACATTGGACAAAGAGGAATTGGGGAAGGCAACTTTCATGTGTTTGAAAGAGATAAGAATTTACGCTAGATTGACCAATGGCAGCTATTGTAATTCATGCAAACTTTTCAAACAATCTATCCAACAAGTGGGACCGTAGTAGGAAAAAGATAACTTGTTTAACATGTCTTAAATGAATTGGACGTAAGTTAGTACTGTGCTAGTAGAAATCAAACTGTATGTATGCGGGTCAATTTTTTTGTATTTTTGGTGAGCCCTAAACCCCACATTTGGTAGATGTAATAGATTAACTAAATGGCACATACAATATGGGCAAATGTTACATGAAACAGAGTCCATCATTGTGGCAACGTCGGGTTTTCGGGAGTCGCCACCAATCAGTTTTCTTAGGTCGATTGGTCACCTTAAAATTGGTCTGCGAGAGTTCGGGGATCGGGAGTACGGTTACGCTAAAACAACTTTGTTATAGCGCCCAAAATTGGCACCTTAGTTGATTTTAATTTTGTTTTACTTTGCTTTTAAATAACTTTCAGTTAATTTAGAAATTTTAACTGAATTAGTCGAAATGTGGATTTTTAAGTTAATTTGTATAAAATTTGATACTTCCGAACCATGGACTCTGCCGAGTCATTTGGACACGGAAGATTTGATTCCGAACCATAGACTCTGCCGAGTCATTTGGACACGGAATTTGACGAAATTTTAAAGAATTTTATCCATATTGTAAATATGGATTTTTATCTTTATATTTATTTAATTTATTTAGTTAAAAAATAAGAAGCTAATTTAAAGAAATCAAAGAGTTTAAAAAAAATCTTTGATCATGGTACGGGGCGTTGTTACTCAGCCAGACCCTCTTCACCAGGTGAAGCAGCTCAAAAGCGGGCACGAGACAGTTTCCAGCCAATATACCATGAACTAAAACAATTTTTTTGACTTAACAACATGGTTCAGATTTATTTTACATATATATTTTTTTATGGCTAATTTCTTTAAATGAAATGAGTTTAACCATAAAATAAAGAAAAATTAAATAACAATAAATAAAGTTAGTAAAGTTAGTTGTTAGTATAACAAATATTAAATGGTTAGTGACAACAATAATAATAAAAGTTAGCGGTCAGTACAGTTAATTGTTAGTATAGCAAAAATTAAATGGTTAGTGATAACAATAATAATGAAAGTTAGTGGTTAGCACAGTTAATTGTTAGTATAGCAAAAATTAAATGGTTAGTGATAACAATAATAATGAAAGTTAGTGGTTAGCACAGTTAATTGTTAGTATAACAAACATAAAAGTTAGTGATAACAATAATACTAAAAGTTAGTGGTTAGCACAATTAATTGTTAGTATAACAAACATAAAAGTTAGTGATAACAATAATACTAAAAGTTAGTGGTTAGCACAATTAATTGTTAGTATAACAAAAATTAAATGTTAGTGATAACAATAATACTAAAAGTTATTGGTTAGCACAATTAATTGTTAGTATAACAAAAATTAAATGTTAGTGATAACAATAATACTAAAAGTTATTGGTTAGCACAATTAATTGTTAGTATAACAAAAATTAAATGTTAGTGATAACAATAATAATAAAAGTTAGTGGTTAGCACAATTAATTGTTAGTATAGCAAAAATTAAATGTTAGTGATAACAATAATACTAAAAGTTATTGGTTAGCACAATTAATTGTTAGTATAACAAAAATTAAATGTTAGTGATAACAATAATAATAAAAGTTAGTGGTTAGCACAATTAATTGTTAGTATAGCAGAAATTAAATGTTAGTGATAACAATAATAATAAAAGTTAGTGGTTAGTGAAGTTAGTTGTTAGTATAGCAGAAATTAAATGGTTAGTGACTTGAATAGAATAATAATAACAATAATAATAATAAACATACAAAGATTATTGCTAACTCTGCAGAAATAATAAAAAAGGTTAGTGACTTGTATAAATGAAAATAAAAAAATTTGGAGGATTAAAGAAGGATTATACCGTGAATTTGAATCGACTTTTAATCGAGCTGAGGATTCGCGAACGGATTTTTTTTCCTGATTCGATGTCGAACGATGGCGAACGATTTATTTGCGACTGGTGGTGGTTTTGTTGAATGTCGCGGCGATTATTATTTTTTATTAGAAGTTTAGGATATAATTTGTTCTTCCAAACCGTGGATCCTGCCGGATCATTCGGATATGGAATTTAATATCCAAGCCATGGATTCTAACCGAATCATTTGGACATGGATATGATCCGTCTTAGGATCTCGTTATTTAATTTTAATTAATATCCAAGCCATGGATTCTAACCGAATCATTTGGACATGGATATATGTTACATCTTAGGACGGATTTCTAATAAATTGATACACATTTAATGTATTACAAGAATTACAATTAAACTATTCTAAAATCCAATAAATATACATGAATATACATATCAAATCAAAGTCGCATGTTGTTCTCTTAATGATCAAAATTAATGTAAGATAAAATCAACTAATAATAGAAGAAACAAAGAAAAATAAAAACAAACAAAAAGTTTGCTGTCAGTGATGAATCTGTAAGGAAAATAAAATTAATAACTTAAATGGATAAAATAAAAATAATTAAGGGCTAAGTAATAATTTTACCCAAAATTTTTAAAATTTTGACTTGGTCAAATCGTTGTTTTCGTTTCTGTTTCTTGTTTCCGCAACAGGGAGGCGTGAGCAGGAGTGGCACGACGGTGGAGGAGGCGACGGCTGGGAGACGTGGCAGAGGAGGAAGCGCAGCAGATGGAGGAGGGAGGCCTTCCGGTGGCGCGAGGCGAGGTGGCGGTGGAGGGAAGACACGATGGTGAAGGAAGAACGGCAGGGAAGACGCGGCGGGCACGGATGTGACGGGAGGAGGCTGAAGCTTCAGGCGCGACGTCGGCGATCGGAAATATGGCAGCAGGCAAGGAGGCGGCGGGAGGAAGGCACGACGGAGTAGGTGGCGCGACACGAAGGGAAAAAGCAGGAGAGGTGACTGGACGCGACGGCGGACACCGGGAGCACGGCGCGAGGGGGATCCGGAACGGTGCTGGCGCGGCGGAGGACTGGAGGCGTCGTCCTTGGCCGGTGGAGCAACGCGGCGTCGCGGCGAAGCAGTGATGGGCGTCGGTGATGGAGCGCGAGCGAGGGAGATGTGCCTGCACGCAGCAGAGGTGGGCGCGGCGCCGGACGGGACAGGTGGAGACTGGAGGTGGCGGCGATGTGGCTGGAGCGACGGACAGAAGCGGCGGGCAGAGCTGTGACGGATTGACGGAGACAGGGGAAGAAGCGGCAGTGACGACGGGCTGGCAGCGGCGGCGGGACAAGAGACGGAGGCGAGGCGAGCTGGTGATGGGAGAAAGAAGGAGAACGAGAGAGCTTTGTTTGGAGAGGGAGAGACGAGAGCTCGATGGAGGGAGCCAGAGAGTCAGAGCTCTCCGTGAGAGAGAGAGGAGTTGTCTTTTTTTATTCCGAGGGAAAGGCGAGAGAGAGAGAGCTCTGTCTGCTGCTGGGGAGAGAGAGATGAGAGAATGATTAAGTAAAAAGAGAAGAAGAATCGAGAATGGATCAGGTGAGGTCGTTGAGCTCGTTTGTCTGGTGTGGAAAAAAAATGCAAAAGGGGGAGGAGACTTTAATGCTAATCAGGGGAGGGTTCAGCCGGGGGAGGAATTTTCTGTTTTTAATTTTAATTTTTAATTCTTTTAATTAATTAATAATTAATTAATAATTAATAATTAATTAATATTTCTAATACATACATACAGATATATATGTATACCTATATATATATTTTAACTAACACCATATGACAAAAATGTCCCCCATTACACTAATAATATATTAGTTTTGTTAAATTATTTTCTTTTTTTAATTAATAATTTTTAATTAATTAATTTTTTTTTTTTTTTTTTTTCACAGTCGGACAAAATTGGGTGTCAACAGCTGCCCCCCTTTGCATGCTTCATGGGACATGATGTATGCAAAGTCGTTATCAAATTTCGTCCGGCTTAGCTAGGCATTGAGAATTTTCTCGTCGCCTAAACTCAGAGGTTAAGGAATCTTCCTTAGAGCCTCTGCGATAGGAACTCTCCTATCATTGAAGGAAAAATTTGATAATTTTGAGGTTAAGGGTGCTACCTTAGAACCTCGACGATAGGAACTCTCCTATCGTTTGAAGGAAAATTGATGATTTTGAGGTTAAGGGTCCTACCTTAGAACCTCGACGATAGGAACTCTCCTATCGTTTGAAGGAAAATTAATTGTTTTTGAGGTTAAGGGTCCTACCTTAGAACCTCGACGAAAGGAACTCTCCTATCGTTTGAAGAAAAATTGATTGTTTTGAGGTTAAGGGTCCTACCTTAGAACCTCTAACGATAGGAAAGGTTCTATCGTTGTAAGATGGACTGAATGATTGATTGTTTGTTTGAGGTTAAGGAAAGGTCCTTAGAACCTCTAACGATAGGAAAGGTTCTATCGTTATAAGATGGACTGAATGATTGATTGTTTGTTTGATGTTTAAGGAAAGGTCCTTAGAACCTCTAACGATAGGAAAGGTTCTATCGTTGTAAGATGGACTGAATGATTGATTGTTCGTTTGAGGTTTAAGGAAAGGTCCTTAGAACCTCTAACGATAGGAAAGGTTCTATCGTTGTAAGATGGACTGAATGATTGATTGTTTGAGGTTAAGGAACTCTCCTTAGAACCTCGACGATAGGAACTCTCCCATCGTTGCAAGTTTGAGGTTAAGGGCCCTACCTTAGAACCTCTGCGATAAGAACTCTCTTATCGTTTGAAGAAAAATTGATGATTGATTGTTTGAGGTTTAAGGAACTCTCCTTAGAACCTCAACGATAGGAACTCTCCTATCGTTGCAAGTTTGAGGTTAAGGGCCCTACCTTAGAACCTCTACGATAAGAACTCTCTTATCGTTTAAGAAAAATTGATGATTGATTGTTTGAGGTTTAAGGAACTCTCCTTAGAACCTTGACGATAGGAACTCTCCTATCGTTGCAAGTTTGAGGTTAAGGGCCCTACCTTAGAACCTCTGCGATAAGAACTCTCTTATCATTTGAAGAAAAATTGATGATTGATTGTTTGAGGTTTAAGGAACTCTCCTTAGAACCTCAACGATAGGAACTCTCCCATCGTTGCAAGTTTGAGGTTAAGGGCCCTACCTTAGAACCTCTACGATAAGAACTCTCTTATCGTTTAAGAAAAATTGATGATTGATTGTTTGAGGTTTAAGGAACTCTCCTTAGAACCTTGACGATAGGAACTCTCCTATCGTTGCAAGTTTGAGGTTAAGGGCCCTACCTTAGAACCTCTGCGATAAGAACTCTCTTATCATTTGAAGAAAAATTGATGATTGATTGTTTGAGGTTTAAGGAACTCTCCTTAGAACCTCAACGATAGGAACTCTCCTATCGTTGCAAGTTTGAGGTTAAGGGCCCTACCTTAGAACCTCTACGATAAGAACTCTCTTATCGTTTAAGAAAAATTGATGATTGATTGTTTGAGGTTTAAGGAACTCTCCTTAGAACCTCAACGATAGGAACTCTCCTATCGTTGCAAGTTTGAGGTTAAGGGCCCTACCTTAGAACCTCTACGATAAGAACTCTCTTATCGTTTAAGAAAAATTGATGATTGATTGTTCTCGAGGCAAAGGTTCCATCCTTAAAACCTCGGATTGATTGATTGATTTCGAGGCAAAGGTTCCATCCTTAAAACCTCGAATTGATTGATTGATGTCGAGGCAAAGGTTCCATCCTTAAAACCTTGGATTGATTGATTGATGTCGAGGCAAAGGTTCCATCCTTAAAACCTCGGATTGATAATTGATCTCGAGGCAAAGGTTCCATCCTTAAAACCCCGGATTGATTGATTGATCTCAAGGCAAAGGTTCTATCCTTAAAACCTCGGATTGATTGATTGATCTCGAGGCAAAGGTTCCATCCTTAAAACCCCGGATTGATTGATTGATGTCGAGATAAAGGTTCCATCCTTAAAACCTCGAATTGATTGATTGATGTCGAGGTAAAGGTTCCATCCTTAAAACCTCGATGATGAAAATTGATTCTTTTCAAGGCAAAGGTTCCATCCTTAAAACCCTGATGATGAAAATTGATTATTTTCGAGGCAAAGGTTCCATCCTTACAACCCCGATGAAAATTGATTGTTTTCGAGGCAAAGGTTCCATCCTTAAAACCCCGATGATGAAAATTGATTGTTTTCGAGGCAAAGGTTCCATCCTTAAAACCTCGGATTGATTGATTGATGTCGAGGTAAAGGTTCCATCCTTAAAACCTCGATGATGAAAATTGATTATTTTCGAGGCAAAGGTTCCATCCTTAAAACCCCGATGATGAAAATTGATTGTTTTCGAGGCAAAGGTTCCATCCTTAAAACCCCGATGATGAAAATTGATTATTTTCGAGGCAAAGGTTCCATCCTTAAAACCCCGATGATGAAAATTGATTTTGAGGCTAAGGAGCTTTCCTTAGGACCTCGAGCGAAATTTATATAAAAGCAATTGAAATTGGAATAATTTTCTTCGAAAGTGTGAATTTTCATAATTGGCGAGCGCAAAGAATTAGGCTTCGATAAAACGAGTGAATCTTGATGATGACAATAACACTGACAAATTATGTAAATGGAGTGGATGTTTGGAATCAATATTCAAGGTTCATCTAATATTTTCTTCAGTAAATATAGATTCCCTTGTGAGATATGTCATCCGAATAAGGTTAAAGCTTAACTACCCCAAAATGTTATGCCTAGTAGACCTAATAGGATGCGTCTCAAGAGTAATAAAAATTACTCTTTACTCAGCCATTCCAACCTAAAGGCATTGTCGCATGGTTTTAATATCAGCATGGACGAAACTATCTTATAAAAAGAAATTCCCTGAAAAGAAAAACTGAAACGCGAAAGAAAATGCTGATAATAAAACTAAAGGACAAGAAAAACGGATCAGATCGCTTCTTTCTTCCACAATACTTCAAAAGGGTGAGTAGAGGACCATTATGGGAGTGAACTGGTCGGGAAAGACTGTCGTGTCCAGTCTATCTGAATCATTGCTGGATCTGGTTCAGGAACAAAAGCTTGTATTTTATCTAGCAATTCTTCAGCAGTTGTTGCGGATATTATGATTCGCCGTGCCACTCTTGATATAAAATTCTTCTGCATAGCATAATCCATAAAAGCTATCAGACCTGTAAAGAAATTGTTAACATTCAAAAGCCCAATGGGTTTCTTATGCAAATTAAGTTGGGCCATGGAAGCAATTTGAAAGACTTCTCCCAATGTGCCAAAACCACCTGGTAGAGCGATAAAAGCATCAGCATTTAAAAGCATTTGTAACACACGCTCTTGCAAATTTTTAACCACTAATTCTTCTCCAATCGTGCCCCCAGAAATAAATTTCAGAGGTCCAGGGATAATACCCAGAACTTGACTTCCTCCTAGAGATGCTGCTGATGCTACACCTCCCATTAATCCGACACTACCTCCTCCATAAACTAAATGTATTTTTCGCTCAGCTAATACTCTTCCCAAATGGTTGGCTGCTTTTAAATACTCTTCATCTTTTCCAGGAAAAGCCCCAGAAAATACACAAATACTTCGGGATTTACGAGTTGGGGTTTTCTCCATTCCTATCCTTACCTTTGTGAGAAAAGAGGATATATTTATAGAGATGAAGAGATAAGGCAATAATTTTATTTTCAAGAATGGATACATTATTGCCAGCTATTCACAGTAGTCACGAGTATGACTTTGGTCAGGTATGGGTACACTATCGTTAAAAGAGGAGGAAAATTTTCAAAATAGCTGCTAGCATGTACAGTAGTCACTACTGTAGCTTACGTCAGGAGTAGGTACGTGATTGTTGGAAGAGAAGGAAAATTTTAAAAAGTGGCAGCTATATACAGTAATCATAACTGTATCTTATGTCAGGAGTGGGTACATTATTGGGAGGATAATTTCAAAAGCGACAGCTAGCACGTACAGTAATCGTAACTATGGCTCATGTCAGGAGTGGATACATTATCGCTGAAAGGGGAGGAAAATTTCAAAAGCGACAGCTAGTACGTACAGTAATCGTGACTTTGGTTCACGTCAGGAGTGGATACATTATTACCAAAAGGGGAGGAAAATTTCAAAAGCGACAGCTAGCACGTACAGTAATCGTGACTTTGATCCTCGTCTTCCACTGGCTTTGCGTCCAGTAATGGCTTCAATGCTTTCTATGAATCGGTGATTTGCATCTCATCTAGCTTTCTCACAAACTGGCAAACAGGGTCGTTTAAGGTCAGATTCCCAAGACTGTAACGATCTCGTTCTTTTTGGAAAATTATCCATAATCCAACAACCTCAAATTGCACTATTCCGCAAGAATGCGCTTCAAGAACCTCTCGAATATCTTCTAGAGATTCCTTACGCAAGCCATTCTTAATGAATCTTATTCTATCATTACGATTTCTGGTGATCACTCCTGGAGCACGACATTTATTACCGCAAATCCACCATCCACAATTATGACAAACGCCTAGCCTCTTTGCTCTTCTTTTTTTGGCATAAGCGCTTTTACCAAAGCCGGGCATACGGGGAAAGAACGCTTCGGGAACTTCACCAGCTGAACGAACCTTAGCTTCAATTAGCCACCGCACATTATCAGGAATGCCTTTGTGCATAAATACTCTGAATCGTTCACATCTAGCTTGATAAATCTTTTTAAGAACATTTATTGGGAAGGAAGGAAAATACTTTCGTAGGGCAGAAAGAGAAGACTCCATTGATGAAGGAGGCAAAGAAAGAAATTAGTGATTGTAGGAAACGAAAATAACTAACACATATTTATAGTGATGAAAGGGATAATGCGTTAATTACACTTACAGAAGCAAGTACATTATTGTCAAAAGAAAAGACAAATGACAGCTTATATGTACAGGAATCATGACCGTGGCTCTCATCTTCCCGTGATTTATGTCCAGTAATGGCTTCAATGCCATCTATAAGTCGGGGATTTGCTTCCCATCCAGTTTTCTTACAAACTGACAAACAGGATCGTTTAAAGTCACATTCCCAAGACTGTAACGGTTTCGTTCTTTATGGTAAGTCCTCCATAAACTGATAATTTCACCTTGCACTTTTCCACAAGAATGCGTTTCAAGAGTCTCTCGGATATCTTCCAGAGTTTCCTTACGCAGGCCATTCTTAATGAATTTTCTTTTATCTTCACGATTTATGGAGATGTATCCTAAAGAGCGACATTTAGTAATACAATTCCATCGCCCACATTTATAACACACGCCTAGTCTCTTTGCTCTTCGCCTTTTGGCATAACGGCTTTTACCTAAACCGGGCATGCGGGGCATAAATGCATCTGGAACTTCACCTGCCAAACGGACCTTAGCTTCAATTATCCACTGCACATTATCGGGAATGCCTTTGCGTGTAAAAACTCTGATTCTTTCACATCTAGCAAGGTAGATCTTTTTAAGGACTTTTATTGGAAGGGAAGGAAAGTATTTTCGCAGTGCAGAAAGAGTAGAATCCATTGATGAGAGAAGAATTTGAGAGAAGAGGGAAATGAATCAGTTATTGTAGGAGACTGGAATAACCGACTTTAGAAGTCACGAGGTATCTTATCCGCTGCTTAATCAGAAGGAAGAACACGCATTTATAGTGATGAAAAGGGATAACGTGTCGATTACACTTAGGGGAGCATGTACATCTGTCAAAAGAAAATGCAAACTTTTCCAAATATAACAAACTGTATGTACAGTAATTGTGACTGTGACTCACATCTTCCACTGGTTTTTCGTCCAGTAACGGCATTAACGGCTTCTATGAGTCGAGGATTTGCTTCCCATCCAGTTTTCTTACAAGCTGGCAAACAGGGTCATTTACAGTCAGATTCCCGGGACTGTAACGGTTTCGTTCTTCATGAAAAATGCTCCACAAACCAAGTAGTTCACGTTGCACAGATCCACAAGAATGCGTCTCAAGAGTCAATTGGATATCATCCAACGAGTCTTTACTCAGGCCATTCTTAATGAATCGTATTTTATCTTCTCGATTATCAGAGATCATCCCTAAAGAACGACATTTAGTATTACAAGTCCACCGTCCACATTTATGGCAGACTTGTAACCTTTTCGCTCTTCGCTTTTTGGCATAAGAGCTTTTACCTATACCAGGCATGTGAGACACAAATGCCTCTGGGATTTCACCTGCCAGACGAACCTTGGCTTCGATTAACCACCGCACATCTTCAGGGATTCCTTTGTGCATCAGAACTCTTAATCGTTCACAGCGAACTTGGTAGATCTTTTTGAGGATGTTCATTGGGAGAGAAGGGAAATACTTTCGCAAGGCGGAAAAAGTAGGATCCATTTTCTAGGAGGAAGTAAAAGAAAGAAGGGGTGAAGGAATCAGTTATTATGGGCAACTGAGAGAACCGACTTGAGAGTCACGGAGTACCGTATCCGCCGTTTAACCGGAAAAGTAGATCCTACTTCATTTTGATAGATATTTTTTTTTATCCGTTGATCCAGTCCTCGATTATTGAATCCATTGTCCGCTTTTGACAAAGTTTCAACGACAATATTTCTTGATGTCTGCCTTATCTTTGACCACAGCTATCTCTTATCTTGGATGCTGCTAAGCTGGCATCAATCCTGTCCTTCCAGGTGTAGCCTCGATTATTGAATCAATTGCCAGGCTTTTGACAATATTGTCTATTATATATATATATATATATATATATATTTTGATATCTGCCTTATCCTTGGCTATAGCTATCTCTTATCTTGGATACTACTAGCTGGCGTCAATCCGATCCTTCCAGGTGTAGCCTCGATTATTGAATCGGTAGCCAAGCTTTTGACAATATTGTCTACTTTATTCTTGAATTCCTGATGGGGGTTGGTCCCGCATATTAGCTGTGTATCCAGTGATAGATTGGTAAGAGCTGATGTTATTGAGATCTAAGCTTATACTGCTGTAACTGTGCTGTGAATGTGATTCCCGTTTGGTCCTTGTTATGTAAAGGCTATGTATGCATGATATGAAATGCATGAATGCAGAGCATGTGGAATTGATGTTTTTTTTTTTTTTATGGATCTAGTTCTTCATGTCTTTGCTTTACTGGATCTTCTTTGTGATTGCCTTCTTGGACTATCATTGAATCTCTTTATGCTTCTCTGGACAATTGTCCCTGTTATGGATTTCATATCATCGAAGGCTTATCTTCCAATGTCTGCTTTGCCCATTTTCTTGTGACCGTGCCGACACTTACTTATCCCCATGTTATAATCTGAATGATTGCTCTTCCTTGAACTCATGTTTTGATCCATAAGACTTGCCCCCTTGTCTATTGAACTTCTTTGTTGGCAGTACTCCTCTTACGCTTCGTAGAGACTATTTTGCTCCCCTGAATATGGTATTTATGGGGATAAAAGGTATTACCTCGCCTTTAACAGAAGGTCGAGCATTTCTAGACCTTTGTGATGGGACTTGATCGTAAATTTCTCTTACAAGAACCACATCTTATTAAAGAAAGACTCAAGTTATCTCCTCACTTTTAAGTCTACATACATTAATGAATAATGGTTTGACCTTAAAGAAAAACTTTCATCAATTTGCAAAGCTTGACAAAGTAATTTACGGTCTTTATTTTCAATTAAAATATCCTGCCATTCTTCCCTTTCCAACTCGAAGACATAAACTGTGCAAGGCAATAAGGTATAAACATGATTCGCAAGGATAGCCTTTTAGCTGAATGAGGATGATATCGAGAGGTAACTGTTAGGCGTGAGGAAAATTAAGTTTGAATATTTTTTTTTTTGTAGCAGTCTTTTAGCTGAATGAGAATAATATTAAGAGGTAAATATTAGGTCTGAGTAAAGTTAAGTTTGAGTGGTGTGAAAGAATGGTATTTTAATACTACTTGTGAGCAGTATTAAATAAGGTAGAAACATGATTCACAATGATAGTCTTTTAACTGAATGAGGATGTTCGGTTTGAGAAAAGTTAAATTTAAGTGGTGTGAAAGAATGGTCTTTTAATACTACTCGTGAGCAGTATTAAACAAGGTAGAAACATGATTCACAATGATAGTCTTTTAACTGAATGAGGATGTTCGGTTTGAGAAAAGTTAAATTTAAGTGGTGTGGAAGAAGGGTCTTTTAATACTACTCGTGAGCAAATTTGATTATGGTGAAAAACTCAATAGTGATGACCTCAACTTGCCACTCTTTCCAGAAAGTTAGACCTCATCTGTTGCCCCCCAACTATTGTGATCTTTATGCATGCTTGGTTTGAGGGTTGCTTTTGTGTTCTAAACCGCCTTTGCAGGTTTTCAGTCTAGAATCCATAGCTCACTTTTTTCTTTTTTTTTCTTTTTTTTTTTTTCTAGTTTGAGCCCTTTTTCCTCTTTTTTTTTTGTTTCCCTTTTTTTTTTTGTGAGCTATGGTGATGACATACTTGATAACTCTCTTGAAGTGAGATGACTCAAGTGGCCTTGCTTGCTCGTGTTTGTTCTCAGTTCTTTTTGGTTTTGAATTTTCCCTTGTTGGCTTTGTGATGGAAGGGATGAACTTTTTCCTTTTCGGAGTTTTTGTTACAGAGAACCGAGATCATAGCCTTCTTGAAATGAGATGATTCAAGTGGCCTTACTTGCTTGTGTTTGCTCTCAGTTTCTCTTTTTTTTTGGTTTTGAATTTTTCCTTGTTGGCTTTTTGATGGAAGGGATGAACTTTTTCCCTTTTTTTTTTTGGAGTTTGTGTTATGGAGAACCGAGATCATAAGCTTCTTGAAGTGAGATGACTCAAGTGGCTTTATTTGCTTCTCAGTCTCTCTTTTTTTTTTTTTTGGATTTTCCCTTTAATGGCTTTTTGATGGAAGGGATGAACTTTTTCTTTTCGGAGTTTGTGTTGCAGAAAACTGAGAACCTTTTTTTTTTTGTTTTTTTTTTTTTGAGCATTTATGAGAATTGGGAGGCCACTGAAGTCATTTAATATGAGAGCTACCTTGTTTGGAAACTAACCCCAAACTTCTTGCAAGGATGTTGATAACCACTGTGAATTCTTTTTTAGGGTTGAGGTGCAACATATGAAATCCTTCTTACTAGATTTGGCAGCACTTTCAAGATCATTACTATCAAATTTTCCTTAACTTTTTATTTTCACCCACGAGTAGTATCATTTAGAAAGCAAAGTATGATAGCAATAATGGATAGTATAATGGAAATGAGTGAGAGATGGATGTAAAAACAGAATTTTTGGTAAGAAGTGGTAGAATGTGTAGGTGTAATAATTGAATTTTTGGTAAAAATTGGTAGAATGTGTAGAAGTAATAATGGGATTGAAAAGTGGTAGAATGCACACGCAACATCTTTTTGTTAGAGAACAAAAAGAATTACCGGTTGTCGAAAAGTAAAGTGTGATAGCAATAATTGATAGTATAGTGGCAAAGAGTGTAAAAATGGAAAGTAGTAGAATGCACGCATTACATCTTTTTGTTGTACCAGAAAAAGAATAGCAGGTGTCCATTTAACAAAGACTACACCCTAGATTCTGGACTAAATCTAGGAGATTTTTACTATTAAATTACTTTTGCAAGCTTTCAAAGATACAAGTTTATTCAAAGGATTCCCTATCATTCGAAAATGTATGCGGACTGTTAGGTCAGATCTGACTTGGAGCCCTTCCAAAATCAATGTAATTCCAGCTCAAAATCTTCACTTTCAATTACCAATCACATCGGGCATAGCAGCTTGACCTCGGTTTTGTTTGATTTGTAGAGGAATGGCCTTGGGACTTGACGGCTTAAGAGTAGGTTTTGAGATTGGTATAGCATTGACTTCTTGTTCTTTAATGATCACATTCACATCATCATAAAAACGATAAGTTGGGATGAGTCTATGAGTCTTTGCAGATTCTTACGGAATTCTGAGCATTCTTGGATAGAATGACTCTTACTGTCATGAAAGTTGCACCATTCCTCATCTTCAACTTCTTCATGTCCAAAAGAAGGTTTTCCCATGATAATCCCTTCTTTTACAAGGCATGAATATACATGCTTAAGAGGGGTTATGATATCATTGACTGACTTTTTCATCAGCCGGTGTTCTTCTATCATATTGACTGGTTTTTCTTGATGAGGCAGCAATGGATTGTGAGTGACGTTCGGTTCATCGGAAAAGTCCAACCACTTTGATTCGATTAATTGTTGGACTATACGTTTCAATGCTGTGCAATTTTCCAAGCCATGGCCTGGAACGCCATCATGATATGGGCAAGTTATGTTGGGGTCATACCACGTTGGATATGGGGGTCCAAATGGATTTGTAGGAATTGGATGGATAAGTTGACTTTCTATGAGTTTTGGATACAACTCAGTGTAAGTCATGGGAATTGGTGCAAAAACTTCTTTTGGTCTTCGTGTGGGTACTGGAGGAGTCGGAACAGGTGGCCGTAACTGATTAGGCCTGTTGAGAGGATAATTGTTGGGCCTATTGGGAGGATAATCATTAGGCCTATTGGAAGGATAATCATTGGGCATATTGGGAGGATAGTCACTGGGCATATTGGTAGGATAATAATTGGGCCTTTTGGCAGAATAGGATAGGCGAGGACCGGTAGCCACAGTACCTACGAGGGGAATCCCTCTTTCGCGTCCTATTTGTTGTACTTCTTCATCTTCTGTTCTGGATGGTCCTCCTCTTTTCATAGGATCACTAAAGGACTCAGCAATCTTCCCAGTCCTAATCCCATGCTCGATCCTTTCTCCAGACATGACAACATCGGAGAAATTAGTTGCCGAATTGCCAATGAGTTTGTCATAATATGGGTATTTCAGTGTCTGGACAAACAAAGTGACCATTTCTTTTTCTGTCATGGGTGGCTGAACTTGTGCAGCTAAGTCCCTCCACCGTTGGGCATATTCCTTGAAAGTTTCTGGCTTTTTCTTCTCCATGTTTTGGAGAGTTTGGCGATCCGGAGCCAAGTCCATAACATGTTTATAGTTGCCGATGAAGGCCTGAGCAAGGTCATTCCAAGTTTTGATGTTTCTTGGTCCTTGACTTAGATACCACTGCAATGCTGATTTTGTGAGACTTTCCTGAAAAAGTGCAATCCACACCTTTTCATCTTTTGTGAGTGGTTGTAGTCTCCTTAGGAACAGTGTGATGTGAGTGATGGGATCACTCGTTCCATCGTATTTTACGAAATCCGGTACTTTAAAGTCCGAAGGGATTATGACGTCTGGCACTAAGCAGAGGTCATCCACTGAGAGAGATCCGAATATATTACCTCCTTCAATGGCTCGCAGTCTCTTCTCTATTGTTTCGAGCTTTTGAGATTCTGCTTCTTCTTTTGGTAATATATTCTTCTCTTCATGTACAGTGTCTTGTTTCAGGTGAACACTAGCAGACGGTCCTGATTCTTGAAACAGGTTTTCTTGGACTGAGACTCGTTGCGGGGTGAATCCCGGGGGATAAGTGGGATCTTGTACTTCTTTGATGGGGACTTGAGTTGCTTTCCCTTTGATTAATTCCATCAATTGTCTCATCTGTTCTGACATACTTTCAATCTTGGACTCCATCTCCATGAGACGTCTTTCGGCTTGTTCTGCCATTAATCTTGTTTGGAGTCGAGTTGAATATCGGTGTTAAGGTCCAATTTTACCTTTTTAAAGGAATATTTATTTTATTAGATTCTATGCGTATATGATTGATGTGATGGATGCATGCAATGAGATTATGTTTTTATCAAAATTTATATGCACGTGATTGATGTAATGGAATGCATGCAATGAGATTATTTTTATCAGATTTTATATGCGTGTGATTGATGTAATGGATGCATGCAATATAAAGTGAGATTATGTTTTTATCAGACTTTATATGCACGTGATTAATGTAATGGAATGCATGCAATGAGATTATTTTTATCAGATTTTATATGCATGTGATTAATGTAATGGAATGCATGCAATGAGATTATTTTTATCAGATTTTATATGCGTGTGATTGATGTAATGGAATGCATGCAATGAGATTATTTTTATCATACTTTATATGCACGTGATTAATGTAATGGAATGCATGCAATGAGTGAGTTTGCTTATCCATTATCGTAGAACTTCAAAACTTTTAGTTGTCATTATAAAGACCAAAAAGTTAGCATAATTTGATGCGTGGTTTTGATGCATAAAGAATAATTGCACAAGAAAGATAAGGTTATTAATAAGTTAAATAGCAATTAACAACTCATGAAGTATTATGGAAAAATGAATTAAAACCATAAATATAAGACACGAAGAAAATAAAAGTGTAGAGCAACAACATAGCATAACAAGGACGTGCTTATGGCGTTGGTAAAATGGTAGAAATTCTATGGTCAGTTCTATGGTTAAGTGGGGAGTTCTATATGCGTAAGGTGGCTTATCAAAAAGGCAAGGGATAGTTCCCGAATCCCGTCACTAAATCATAGTGACGGCCCGATTCCTTACCCTCTAGGGTTAATGTAAGGAATGGATTAATTCGAGTCGTAGCTTTTCGTGGGCCCATGCAGAGACTAACCGTCTCAGAAGGCAATACACTACTTTGCTACTTTGAAACCGGTGAAGGCTTGGAGACCGTGGCCTCACAAGGACAGCAACACCAATTCCGCTTAGAAAGAATCGTGTTTGATTTAAGGAAGCTCGGGTATAGAGCTTCATATTGTGAATGCATTATGCATGTTTAGAATAAGTAAATATAACATATAAATCCACATAATAAGCAAAGTAAATCAAAACAAATCAACTTTAAGCTCGACTCACTAACGTGGAGTCCCCAGTGGAGTCGCCAAGCTGTGGCAACGTGCGGGCCGTTTCTGGAGTCGCCACCAATCAGTTTACCTAGGTCGATTGGTCACCTTAAATATTGGTCTGCGAGAGTTCGGGGGTTCGGGAGTACGGTTACGTTAAAACAACTTTGTTAAAACGCCCAAAAATTGGCACCTTAGTTGATTTTAATTTTGTTTCGCTTTGCTTTTAAATAAATTTCAGTTAATTTTCAATCTAGAATTTTTAACTGAATTAATCGGATGTGGATTTTTGGTAATTAATTTGTATAGAATTTTATACTTCCGAACCATGGACTCTGCCGAGTCATTTGGACACGGAAGATTTTTATTCCGAACCATGGACTCTGCCGAGTCATTTGGACACGGAATTTGGTGAAAATTTTAATCCATATCGTAAAAATATGGATTTTTATCTTTTTATTTAATTTATTTATTTTGAAAGTTTGATATTTTCCAAACCGTAGATCCTACAGGATCATCCGGATATGGAAATTATTTTAATTTAATTAAATTTTTCTAAGCGTGACTTTTTGATTATGTCAAACTAATTTTTTTAGATTAATTAAAAAGAAGTTTATCTAATCTAATCCTATAATTAAGCTTAACATTAATTTCTAAACTAATTCATAACTTTAATAATCCAAACAAAACTTAAAAGAAATAAGTAAAATAGCACCTAATTTGTAACTCAAAACAATATTAGAGTCTTGAATAGACAAATCAAATCAGACCAGGGGCAAATTATTTATTAAAAATAACTATCTAACCTAATCATATAATTAAGCTTAATGTTAATTCCTAAATTAATTTATGTCTTTAATTAGCTGAACAAACAAAAGTATAATAGAAAATAAGTGCATTTAATGACTTAATTGCAAATTAAAAAAAACAAAACTAAAGTCTCAAATTGACAAATCAAATAAATCCAGAAGCAAAAAATCAAAATTATGCCAAAATTATGGACTTTCATATCAGATCCGGACAACGAGTCGGTTTGCGATTGAGATTTCGTTATTTAATTTTAATTTTTGTTTTGTTTTGTTTGCTTTAAATAAAATTAATTAACATCCAAACCATGGATTCTAACCAAACCACCTGGATATGGGCGAATAATCGTTTTAAGATTTTATCAAACCACCAAGGACGGATCTTTGAAATTTACCATGTGTTATAAAATTGACTCTTATTAAATCGTTTCTTAATTCCTGGATGATGAGAAAAGTAAGTATACATGAGTAATTAATTTACTAATTATTTTTATACACTATTAATATTTGTTGTTTTCAAGATGCATTATGAGATCTAAATCACAACTATAAGAACAAGAGAATATAAAAATGAGTTAAACATTCCGAGTGACATGCCTATATAGATTTAATGATTAAATTTTATAGATGACAAATCAAACAAAACAAAGAAAGAAATCAAAGAAATTAAATAAATAAAGAAGTAAATAAATAATAAAGAAATAAATAAATAAAATAGTAAGTAAGTAAGTAAATAAATCAACCGACGAGTAAATAAAGAGAACAAACAAAACAAAAATACAACAGACAACATGAAGTAAAATATTTAAGACATATTTTATATAAACTTCATAGTTAAGGTTAATCCAAAGCTCAAATAGACAGAATAAACAAAACAAAAAGAGATCAATGAAAATCCAGCTGTAAGTGACTGATCTGCAAGATAAAATGAAGTTACTTGCTTAAATGGATAAAACAAAGAAAACTAATGGCTGAACAAGAATTTTACCCTAAAAAAATTTTTGACTTTGGTCAAAAAAACGAAAACGCGTCTGGCGTTCTTTTCGTTTCTTCTTCGTCTTCTTCGTTAGGACGTCCGTGGTTAGGGAGCAGCTGGGCGATTGGAGGTGGCGGCGCAGTAAAAGGGGACGGCGACCGGAGACGATGAGGCGGCAACGCGACGCGAGGAGGGCTAGGCGCAACGTCGAGGTCTGACGGGCTGGAGACGAGGCGTGAAGGGATGCGACAGAAGGGGCGGTGCTGGCGCGGCGGAGCACGAACGGGGGGAGTCAACAGCGCGCAAGACGGCAGGGGCAGTACTGGCGAGGGCCTGGCCGACTGACGGGGAGCAGAGGGAGGAAGGGAAGAGAGGAGGAGGTGGGCCGTGTTGAGAGATTCTAGAGGTAAAATATCGACGGTGGAACAAAGAGCTCCGACGAACAAGCTCCAGTTTGGTTCGGTTGCGTTAGAATTAGATTTGGGGAAGAAAGAGAGCCAGATCCCTGAAGGGAGAGAGAGGGAGGAGCCCAGGCCCGAAGGAGCACTAAGCGCGAGCGCGGCACGTTGGCGGGGACGGTGAGATGGACGGCCAGAAACGTCGGGTTTGAGAGGAGAGAAAGAACCGAGAGCAGGCTAGCTCTGTAGAGAGAGAGAGAGTTGGTTCAGGGAGGGAGAAGGAGAGAGGAGAGCGAAGGAGAGAGAGAGAGTTCGCGAGAAGAGAGAGAGAGAAGGAGAAACAGAGAGGGAGAAGGAGAGAGGAGAGCAAAGGAGAGAGAGAGAGTTCGCGAGAGAAGTGAGAGAGGGAGAGGGAAAAGAAGAGAGAGGGAAGAGAAGTGAGAGAGGGTCAGAGATCAGATGTGTGTGTGAGCTGTGTGTGTGTGTCTGCCGAGTGAGAGAGAGAGGAGTTGTTTTAATAGAAAGGGAAGAAGAATCGAGAAGGGAGCAGGTGAAGAAATTTGTGCCCGGGGAGCGTCTGTCGGCCACTTTTATTATTTTTTTTTTATTTATTTTTTCATTAATTAATTTCATTTTAATTTTAATTAATTTAATTAATATTTAATTAATAATAATAAATTTTTTTTATATAAAAAAAACAAAAAAGATGTCTGTAAAACAATATTTTATATCTTTTAATTAATTAATTGATTTTTTTATTTTTTTTTTATTTTTTAAAAAAAAATTTCAACTGGTCGGACGAAATTGGGTGTCAACAATCATCTATAACTGCTCCTTTCTCTTTTGCATTTGATTCAACATTAGTTTCTAATGCATTCTAACACATGATATTAATGTGCCAATCGTTATACATTCATTTTTTGTACAATAATATTTGGACCCAATGATTAATGTGGAATAGTTAAATTCTTGAATTCAACTAAAATGGTATTAGGAAGCCCATGGGTGTGATTATTTGAAGGTCATGACAACTATGATCTGTTGTGGACTGCCAATTGATGTGTAACTCACATGATTTAAGAAGTGCCATATGTTGATCGACGGTCCATGATGAATCACGGTCATCATGAACTGTCACCTTTGACTTTTCTGGTCACCAAATATCTTGTAAAACTTGAGACAAATGACCGTCTCTTATATGACACCTCTACACCGGTGCCTATTAAGGAACTTTGTTGCCAGGTTTGGTTTGTGTTGTATTTGGGCACATTTTTCAAGTGGTGAAATCCACCGACAGTGATCTTGTTAGAATCTTGAACGTTACAGGCCCCAATCTGTAATAAATCAGCTGCTCTAACTTTCAAATGATTCTTTCTGTGATTTTGGTTCTCATATGTTCTTTGGGATAGCCAATTGGAAATCCCCTATTTTAGGCAATGTGGGAATTTCTCTGTTTGATGAAGTCACAAGCAGTTCTGAGGACAAATTTCCCATCTTTGCCAAATGTCAGTACAATGAAAAGTAGCATTAAATTTCACATTAACATTCTATTTATGTGTAAAATTACAAACAAATTTTCCATAAAAAAAATTACAACATGCATCTTTTTTCCATAGAAAGTGCATACGTTTTTTTTGTTTTATATTAATGTTTAATAATATTTTCTCAAAATTATGTATCATTTATTTTATGATGTTTCATTATTTTCTCATAAAATTATTTCTTTATTTTCTTTATTTTTGTCCTTCTTTCTCTCTTTTTTTCTTTTTAAGTGAGGAGTTCATAGACTAAAATACTCTCTCATCAATTCAAAAGTTCAATTAGGGCTTTGTTCCATATGGGCCCCCTCGATTGGTCACAACTCCATGGTGGAAAATGTTGGAGATTAGCTTATGCAATTGAATAGAAACTTCTTCTAATAATCATAATTTAAATAGCTCATCTCCTGAAATTTTGAAAATGAGTGGCATAACTAAACCAACCAAGCAAATTGATCCTGATCACAAAATTTTATTTTTTGCATATGACTTCAATAAGCATGTAGAAAGGATTTTGTTTTAACTTAAGTCAAATTAATTTAAAATAATTTATTTTTATTTTTATATTTTTTTACCCAAAATCAATTTCATTTGAAAGTCATATTAGATAGGTATAATAATCTATTAAAAATAAAATTTTTTATAATATTATTAATTCTTTATAAATTTTTATTTCTTAATGCCTGTTGATACCCAATTTCGTTTGACCTTTTTTTAAAAAAAAATTAAAAAAAATTTAATTAAAAAATAAAAAAATAATAATTAAAAAAATTATTAATTAATTATTATACAAAGAGAAAATTAAATTAAATAGTTTTGGGGAGTGGCATTTTTTTAAGTTAATATCTATGTGTGTATATAAAAAAAATTAATTAAAATTAAAAAAATTAAAAAATTATTATTAATAATAATTAATTAATTATTATTATTGCTGAAAAAATTTTAATTAAGTTAATTAGTTTAAAATACATTTTGTTTTATAAGGGTTTAGTTAAAAATGATATATGTGTGTATATATGTATGTATGAAATACAAAAGAAAACTCCATAAAAATGACAAAATTAAAAAGTTTGGGGTAAAATTGACAAAATTGAGAATTGTTTGAAAAATCTGACAAAATCTGAGAGTTCCAGGAGCATTTGGTAATTTTTTGCGTCAATTTTGGGCCAAGCAGACGGTTCTGGCCCAAATTGACAGAAAAAGACAAAATTGTCTCAATCAGAAGTTTCAGGAACATCCCCAAAGTCAAAGAGACGTAAAGGACTGAAATTAAGAGATAAGTCTGTTTTTAATTAAATTTTAATTTTTTTTAATTAAAGGAATCTAAGGCCCCTTCCCCTATAAATATAGGCGGTGAAATATTCGAAGAAACCACGAAAAAAATTAAGATTAGAGCCGTTTATAAAAAAAGGAAAACTATAGCTTAGGTCCCTGGCCTCCTTCCCTTTCTTTTCAGAAAACCTGAAGTTTTATTTTTATTTATTTGTTTTTCTTTTCGCTTCGGTTTGCCCTTTCGTTTTCGCCGTTTCTCAGCCGGCGACCGACGCGTCCTCCCCTCGCGCCTTACCTCCTCCGTTTCATCCTTCTCTCCGTCACCACCTTTTCTTCCTCCGCCGCGTCTGCCTAGCCGCGTCGCCCGGCCGCGGCGACGCCGTCCCTCCTTCTTCCATACGCCCCGACTGCCGCGCCCCTCGCCCTCCTGTCTCGCCCTCCTTTTCCCTCCTCTCTCTCTCTCTGCCTTTCTCCCTCTCCTTCCCCAGCTGCGTCTCGCCGGCTCCTCTTTTCCTCCCCTGCTCTCCGTCTCACCGTTGCCCTGCTCTGCCGCCCCCTGGAACGTCGCCCGCGCCGCCGTAGGCCCCTGCCGTCGATACCATAAACCACCAATATTCAAAAATTATTTTTGGGTATAACCTCACTTTAGCCCTCTTATTATTCTTATTTCACTTATTAAGTCCCTAACTTTTATTGTTCTGCAGAACTAACAATAATTTTTATGTGTTTATTTATTTTTTATTGTTTATTATTATTATTATTATTATTATTTCTCATGGAAGGTTATACCTCCTACTTTTTAAGTGGTTGGCCAAAAGGTCCACTTTTTCTTTATTTATTTAATTTTTTGTAATTATTTAATTTATGCAATTTTATCTTTTAAGTGGATGGCCAAAAAGCCCCATTTTTTATTTATTTAATTTTCTGTAATTATTTAATTCATGCAATTTTATTTTTAAGTGAATGGCCAAAAGCCCCACTTTATCTTTATTTATTTATGACGGCCAAAAAGCTCCACTTTATTTATTTGCTCCTTTATTTACTTTATGCAATTTTAATTTTTTTATGTGTATAGTTAAACTTATTTCACCTATTTCACTTTTGGCCATAAAAAAAAAATAATAATAATAATAATAATAATAATTTCTTTTTGGAACAATTAACTTTATTTTACTAGGGTTAATTAAGAATCCATTTTTATTTTTACAACAAAGTCCCCTATCCTTTATTATTTTGGAATATATATATTATTTTACTTATTTCTTTTAAAAAATCTTTCATTCATTTTATTAAAAATTCACAATCAGATAAAATAATAAAAATCAATTTTTGTTTAAGTATATCTTTAAAATCTATGGATTAAATGATTTATTTTTTAAAAACTAATAATTAATAATAAAAATTCAATAAAAATCATGACAAAAAATTAATTAAAAATTAAATTAAATTCCATATCCAAATGATCCGACAGGATCTATGGTTTGGAAAAATATTAAATTTTTTTAAATAAATAAAATAAAGTATCCAAAATAATACTAAAAATATCAAAAATTTTTAATAAATAAAATAAAGTATCCAAAATAATAATAATAAAAGGATTTTACCAAAAAAATTTTTAATTAATTTTTAGACAATTACTTTAAAATCTTTTATCAAAATATAAATATATGAATATCAAGATTCTTTTTCTTTTACTTATTTGTTTTTTTTTTAAAATATATAACTTTTTGGTTTCTTTATTAAATAAATAAAATCTTGATATTAGATAATTAAATAATTACTTTTTGGTTCCTTTATAAATTAAGTAATTACTTTAAAAAAAAAAAGGATCTTTCATCAAACAAAAGAAAAGAAAGAAAAGAAAAGAATAAAAAAGAGTAAAAGAATATAAAAATAATAAAACAAAATTTTTAAAATAATAATAATTAACTATAAATATATATATAATTTTTTTTAAGATCATCAAAAAAATCCAAAATTTTCATAAAAATTCATAAAAGTTATTAATAATTAAATTAATAAAAAATAAGAATTAAAAATTTAAATAACTAACAATAAATAAAAATACTAAATTAATTTTCATATCCGGATGATCCGACAGGATTTGCTGTTTGGAAAAATACAAATTTTTAATTGAATAAAAATTAAATACAAAGATAAAAATCCATATTCGGATAATTCGGCAAAATTTATGATATGGATTAAAATATTTACTTAAAATTTCATCAAATTCCATGTCCGGATGGTTCGATAGAATCCATGGTTCGGAAAATATCGAGTTTATAAAAAAAATTATACAAATTAATTACCAAAATTTTTTAAGTCCATATTAATTTAAAAGTCCACATCCAACTAATTCAGTTAAAAGTTTCTGTTTTGAAAATTAACTGAATTTTATTTAAAAGCAAGCAAAACAAAATTAAAATCAACTAAGGTACCAATTTTGGGCGTTAAAATAGAGTTATTTTAACGTAACCGTACTCCCGAACCCTCAAACTCTCGCAGACCATTTTTAAGGTGTCCAATCAACCTGAGCGAAAACTGATTGGTGGCGACTCCCAAAATCCTGCACGTTGCCACAATGCCCGAAAAATAAAAATTCATAAAAATTTAATAGGATTGATGGCACATATCGTCCTTAAACTAAGACTTATGTTGCGAATTCGTCCTAAAAACTAAAAAATGTTACATCATTTATCCTCTAACTATAAAATTATTACAATAACATCCTTCTGTTAGGTTAGGGCATTAAAAAGTAATGGAATTAGGTGAGAAAGTTAGAGATGGCAACGGGGCGGGTGAGAACCGCAAATCGCGGATATCCACCCGTGACAGACGGGTAAACGGGTGAAAATACCCGTGATGGGCGTGGCATGGGTAGAAAATTTCACCCGTCTGGCGGGTGCGGGCGGGTGATGGGTAGGGGGTATCCGTCGCGGATAAATCCGCGCCCGCATACCCATAAAACCCGCCTAGATATGAAACATTGAAACTTCAATTTTACCCTTATTATAAATGTTACTTCTCTTAATTCTAAATGGCTAATTCGATATTTACACCTTTACAATACACGTTCAGCAGACAGGAGCTAAGAAACAGAATTTGGGCCGATTTGCGGTGCGACTGCGGCCCTTCACGCACGGCTTCACCGTTGAGTTTTACGACTTCGCCAATTCGGCGCTAGGTCTCGCCTCGCCTCTCCAATTCGGCCCTTCGCTCTCGCCTCGCCTGATCGCTCACGACCGCGCATAGCTGCTCAGTCCTCACGTTCGACGTCGGCGGCACCATCACGTCTCGCTGCTCACTTTCTCGCTTTCTCCGTCTTCGTTCGACGTTGTGTCTGAGAGGCCGAAATCGAGCTTAGGCTATCAAGCACGGAGGCACCCGCATACCGCATCGCTAGCTAGCCCCGCCCAACGCCCGACGGTGACATTTAATATTTGTGCCTGAGTCCGAATCCGAGAGGAGAACAAGCCCAACGAGGTAAATCTGTTAAGTTTCTCCCCTGTTTACTCTGAACTTGATCTTTTTGTTGATTGAATTAAATAAATCATCTTCATTACTGAACACGGGAAACAGAAGCATAGGATTTTTTTTTTCATTTGGCCGTACTTCTGTGGATTAAAGATGGTATGGAAGAACAGGTTTGAATCGTTTGATCTTCATCAGTTCTAAAAGCCCATTTCACATAGTAATTCAGCCTAGTTTCCTGTTCTATCTCCCAACAAAAGATTTCTTCTGCTTGATTTTGAGTATCTGGGAGGAGATATATGATACAATAAACAAAGTTCATTGGAATGAGCATCAAATTCATGTAATCGCACAAGGTAGACTTCAAATTAGTATAATCGCAAAAGCCAAAAAAGTACCATTATGCAACAGAAATTCTAAGAACGAGGCTTGGGGGAAAGAACAAAAGAATAATAATGCTTACACTGTCAGATTTGATTCCAACAATTTGTCAAGTCGTGCATCTGAAAAGGAGCCAAAATCTACTGGCAGGAAGTTGTATAATTTGGCCAAACTGATAGATTAGCTTTGGTGCATGAACTACATGGGACTCCTTGCAACCGAACAGGTTAACTAGGTGGTCTTTTAAACAAAGGAAAATGTAGCTTTTCAGTGACAAATCAAGGGATCTTCAGGCACAATGCCGTTTTCTCTTCACAGGATCAGTTATGCTTGTTATTGAATCACGTAGCTTCAGAAGCTTGTTATTGAATCACGTAACTTGTAATGGAATGTGACCCTGATGTCTGTTTTCTGCCTTAATTGTAAAACAACATTGGAATGTATAAAATTAGCCTAAACCGCAGATTACCCACGGACTGGATTATCCGCGGGTTGCGGTGTGGATGCTATTTTCTACCCGTTAGCGGATATCCGCGAGCTGGCGGATATGAAAAAAACCGCGGGCGCGGATGACGGATATGGGGTATCCGCGCCCGATCCGCCCCGTTGCCATCCCTAGAGAAAATGCAACAGTCAATCCTAAAAATTTAGTAAAATTTTCTATGTAAGTCCTAAAATTTTGCTATTTTCTAATTTAGTTTTAAAACACTATATAATATTATCTAGGTCACTAAACATGTGGTAGTTAGCAACCACCTTCTCCTCATTCGTTCCCCAACTTTTAGTGGCTATGACGGTGGCCACAACATGGAGTTGGTCGAATGAGTCACTGTAATACCATCTAGTGATCCTGGGACGGAGGTTGGCGGTGGTGCGGGGCTTTAATAATGGTAAAATCAGTAGCTGAAGGAGGACGAAGGGCTTGTGGGTAGATCGTGGGATACCATTAGTAAAAAAGTCATTAGCTTAAAAGAGGGGGTCATTGAATAGAGAGATAGAAAATGCCCATTTTCCTTTCTGGTGAACACGATGATTCTGTTAATGCAGAACCCGAAGCCGATGACAAGCCGATACATCTTCTTGTCAATTCTTTTCTTTTTTTTTTCTTCATCCCTAGCTTCTTCTCTTAATTAGGATGTTTTGAAGATAATTCCGTTGAAGCAGAAGTGGGAGTTTGAGAGAATTAGCTTATCGAATCTAAAAGTAAGCAAAGCCAGACTTGGGGTCAGAATCCCGGCTAAGAGACAAAGGTGTCAGTGTAGCAAGACAGATGGCGGGGTGAAAGGAGAATAACATTCACGAATTTTGGATCCTTCTCCCCTTTTGATTTAAATACATCGGCAGGGCTGTGAAGGCTTCTACGAGCTCGAGTGGTGTCATGTCAACATCATGGTGGATGGGCGGTGGTCGAAGTTGAGCGGAGAATAGACAACAGCAGTTGGGCAGTGGCTAGACTCACGGGTTGGGAGCTTGAAGGAGATAGGGGCTTGATTGTTAGATGCATGAAGTTGGATCGCAAGTAGCAGAAAGTAAAAAATTTAGGGGTGATGCTAGGGTTTTACTAAGTAAAGGTCTAGGATTGAACTAGATATTTGCAAAGGTTTATGACTCAAATATAAAAAATTAATTAGTTTTAGGATTGACGATACATTTTTCCAAAAAACAAAATGCTCACTTTGTTACTTTTTTACGACCCTACCTAACGGCAGGACTTTAGGTGCAACAATTTCATAGTTTGAGGACGAATGAAGTAACATTTTGTAGTTTCAGGATTGATCCCCAATATGAGTCTTAGTTCAAGAACAGTAGGTATCATTTATCCAATTTAATAACGTCATAAAAATTTATTTTCAAATAGATTATTATACATATGTAATACTGACTTTCAAATAAAATTAGTTTTATAAAATCAATGTAAAAATAAAAATAAATTATTTTAAATTAAATTAACTCAGTTCTGCTAATAAATGCAAAGAGCATAAGACTCCCCCACCCGCTAGTCTCAAGTCTAAGTCCTTTCTCTCCTTTTCCTTTTTTTAAAACTCTTAACTTATAATGTAGATATTTTAAGTAAAATAAATAAATTAATTAAATTAAATTAAGTTAAAAGGAATTATGTTTGAGAGGAAAAACATTTGGCAATTCCTTGTTGCTGCTGGCTGTTACTGAAAACAAAGGAATTTTCAAAAGAAAATTAGATGATTACAGACACATAATCATCACTAAACGAGTTAGCCCCACGAAGATTTCACGTCATCCGACCACAATGATTTGTTCATGACCCTATCATGATCCATCTTCGCATTAAACCAAGCTCCTATAATGAAGTTATAAATTTATTAAAGTGAGTATGGGATAGGATTAAGTTTTACATTAACCAATTTTGATTAGGATTGAGCGAATCGCCCATTATGTAGTTAAGCCCAATCATACGCAACAACCATCCAACTAAAAGAACAAAAACAAAGGCAAAACTCACTCATTTGGCCCCTAAATTTTTACAGTTTTGGCCACCTAGCCACTTGAACTTTTTATGTGCTTAATTAGCCCCTAGACCCTTGGAGCACTCACTTGAAATTTAAAATTTACTTCAGTGACCATACTTATATTTAACAAAATTTTATTTTCTTGAAGTTGCAAAAAGAAGTCTTCTAGTAAATATTGCTAAGATTGGAAAAATTATTGATAAGAATTCTATAGCATCCATAAATATGAGTTTTTAGTAAAAAAAAAATCTAGGTACCAGGATCACAACTCATGTAGACACCTTATTTATACTATGTCCCTGTTCCGTGCCCTTTTTTTTTTTTTTTTTTGTATTCAGAATCAGGTATACAAGTATAGGAATTAAGGAGTATAGGGAACAATGGACATGTCTGCTTTTTCGAGACCCAAAGACAATTAAACCAGCATTTTAATGACATTATTTGGGAATTTGGGGGGGTGTGGGAATTGAACCCTGGCTTTGGCTAGGGCAGATGTCCCTTGAGACCAGTTATGTTAGGCCCACGGGACGTTCCATGTCCTGTTAATAGTGAATGAAAAATTGACTAAATCAATGGCCTAGTTCTAGTGGAAAAGGTGTAGAGCAAGACCATGGCCTTTATTTTAGAGATAATTTCTGCCTCACTAATCTTAAAAAAGGACTTGATGGTCTGGTGAGTTGTGACCTTTGATTGTTTAATCAAACTCTCATAGCTAGATCTTATTGTAGAATTATATGAAGGATCTCAATTCTTTAGTGGTTAAAATTTTTAAAGCAAGGTACAACAAGGATTGGTTTGTGTGGAAGATCAAGAAAGAAAATAGCCCTATTCAAGTCTGGAGCAGCTTGATTTAGTGGAAAGGTGCAAAGCAAAACCATGCCCTCTATTTTAGAGATAATTTTTGCCTTACTGATCTTTAAAAGGACCTTGGTGCTTTGGTGATTCATGACCTTCGACTGTTTAATCAAACTCTCATGGCTAGATCTTACTGGAGAATTATGCAAAGGATCCAAATTCCCTAGTGGTTAGAGTTTTTAAAGCAAAGGTACAACAAAGATTGGTTTGTGTGGAAGGTTGGGAAAGAAAGTAGCCCTGCTCAAGTTTGGAGTAGCTTGATTTATGTAAGGCAACTGCTTGAACTCCACCTTTGTTGGACAACTAAGGTCTGGGGATAGGAAAACCATTTGATATCCTGAATGGTTATTGCCTTATTGGATTCCAAAGATCCATCCTAGTAGGATAAGGGAAAGCCTACATAATGCATCTAGGGTTCATGCTTCAAAGATGGTGGTTGATCTACTTTTCCTTAATTTGAATTCATGGATTATTGATGCTCTAGGTTCTCATTTTCTAGTTGAAATCATTTAGGCAATTACCCAAAACTCAAACCAAAATGAGTCAAATTGGGATTGGATGATAAAGAAAGGTTCCAATGATGGTCTTACTCCACCGAAAAAGGGATGTGCACCATCCCAATTGAGCAAGGTTCTCAAGTGGCTTTCTCCTCTTTCAATTAACAATTGCACGGCCTCAAAAAGAAGGTGTGGGCGAGGAACATCTCATCAAAGTTCAAAACATTCATATGGAAATGTTTGTTACAATGCCCTGCCAACTAAGTTAGAGCTTTTCAAATGGAAAATAGTTCTTTCACCTTTTATGCCATAGATGCGAATGGCAGTTGATGAGGACCTAACTCACTTATTCCTTCTTTGTTAGGATTTAGCCATGATTTAGGATTGTACTCTCGATACCCTTTATCCTAGAGATGAGAACTCATTTAAAAAGTAGATGATTGATGTTGTGAAGTCTAATTATCTTGATGCTTCTCTCGATCTAGTTGATTCTGTCATGTCCACATTATAGTGCCTTTAGTTAGCATGTAACTCCAAGGTATTTAACGGGGTTTTGGTCTTGACTGATCAGATTATCCTTAATAAAGAAAGCCTATGTAGTTAGCTTTGGGCTATAAAAGAACATAAGGCTTATATTTTGTGCCTTATTCAACTTGCTTTTTTGCCCTACTTTAAAGTTAAAGTCGGAGGAGCCTAATTCTGTCCTAAAGCCCAAGCAATATTCCTCTTATAAACGAAGCTCAGCAGAATGCCTATAAACTATGTGCGGCAGCATGAATTTGTTGCCCATTGAACTGAGTGCCCATAACTTGCCACTATCATTTTGGGGAGATGTCTTTCAATTATGTTCACAGAACTATAGGCAATTATTGAAGTCTTTGTGGTTTGTAGTGGCAAGTAACTTTTCCAAACGCACGATTCTCATCGACTGCTCGTAGAGTTTTCTTTAAAGTGTGGACTATTCTCCAATTTACCTAGATGTGAGGAAAACTATTTAGGACATCCAAGTTCTCATTCATGGGTTTGAACGACTTACTCTCATTAAATTCCATCACTCAGCCATTGAGGAGGTGTATAAATTTGCTTTTCTTCATTTACATTTGAGTTCAATCCTTTATCTTTGTTTCCCTTTTTGTATACAAAAAAAAAAAAAAACTACTTAATCAAAATATAGAAAAAAATTTCTTGTAGCAATTGTTAAAATAGAAAAAAAAAATTAACAATATTAATTTATACTTTTTTTTTTTTAGTTTTTAGTGAATATATTAGGTTTCATGATTGCAAGTGGTACTTGTATAACATTTTAATTTTATTTTGTAATATGAATTGATTAAAATATATTTCAATAGTCAAGTTTAGCTTAACTCTTTAATAAATGGAAGTTGATAGTCAAACTACCAAATAAAGTGGAAGAACTGATCTTTATTTGGTTAGCCCTAAGCGAACTAGAATCTGTACACCTGTGACCAAAGAAAATGTTAGAGTCCTAAAGAGTGTCTACGTAGGAAGCCATTCAACGGTCAAATTAGCTCCTTAAACAGCGAACTAAGTAGTTATGAAATAAGGGTGTTATGATGTACATACTTAGAATGTGCCATGGGGATCCCTTTTAATAGACATGGGCACCAAATCATGGCCCCTTAAAAGCTATTAAATATCTTCTTTAATTAGAACTTTTCATTAGTTAGGATCCTTTGTGAAACGGTCTTTTGTGTGGGCCAAGTCCTAATGTCGGCACTAACAAGTTAGGTTTAACATGGTATCTGAGTACTTGGTACAATTTTCAATCAGCTGGTGGCAAAGGGACACTGGCTTAGCCAAGGCTCAATTTTGAAATCTCTCTATAATAGTTACCCAGTTTACCAAATATAGCTTGATGTCTTCAATATTTTTAAGAAACATGCAAGTGACCCATTTACTCTCCATATACTATCATAGGTATAGGACTGCTCATTCGGTTATTTTGGTTATAACCGAAACCGAAATAACGATTTTGTTCGATTTTCGGTTGCAGACGCTGGTAACCGAAATAACCGATTCTACCACTAAAACCGAAATAACTGAAACCGAAATATAAATTCGGTTTTTCGGTTTGAAACCGAAAAAACCGAATTTCGTATAAATATTGGTATTAGCCTTGTAGGCATAATTTCAACACCTTGTTTCCGAACTTCAACTGAAGCATATATACATACTCCCTACAGTTACAGTAAAGAGTTGTTTCATAGATAATAACTCCCTCAACGAGCATAGGCTCAAACCTAAAATCATAAATCATCATGCAACATCACAAGATTCAAAACATCATCACAACACACATTCTCCATAAATTCATCATGCTACAGAATATAAATTGTTTCAAAGTACAATATAAATAAAACACATATTAAAGTACACATAGAAAAGTCTAACTTTCTTGTCTTCAAACCAATAACCAAGTTAAGAAGACAAGAACAAGAGTACTGCTTTTCCATAAAATATGCCACAAACAAACAACGAAGCTAAAATGCACTAGCCATCCCATTCCAAACTGTCTACAAGAAAGAAAGGTGAAAAGTGATAAGTTGCTTGAATAGAAAACAAGGAAATCTCTAAATAAACTACATCTCAGGTTTATGAACAATTTAATTAACAACTAAAGAACATACTTGCCTGGAATAAGTGTTGGTCTCCCACAAGCAACTAACCAAATGTCTTATTCAAATATCTATGATCGAATTAGCGAATGCCACTTTTGACAAATCTGAGAGGAAAAATAAAGATATAAACAAAAGAACAATCACACGTATATTAAACAAAAAACATATGTTAGATTACTAAATATTTACAATCATACCTTCCTCCAATTTTTCAATTTCCTCCAAATCTTCCTCAACACCAACAGGATGCATTGATCTCCTAAGCCAATCCTGACAACATATGAGAGCCTGCACCATCTTAGGAGTCAATGAACTCCTAAATGCATCAAGAACCCTTCCTCCAGTGCTAAATGCAGATTCAGATGCAACTGTGGAGATAGGAACAGCTAAGACATCACGGGCCATTTGACTAAGGATAGGAAAACGCCCACTATTCAATTTCCACCACTGTAGCACGTCTAAATCATCCTCATCGGATTCACACTCCTCATTTAAATACTTAATCAAATCAGACTTTCCTTCATCACTCCCAATGAGTGACCTGAACTTCTTTTTTCTTTCCTTCGAAATTTGGCCTTTCCTCTTTTGGGTTTCAGATTGCGGCACAGCTGAAGCTTGGTTAATTCCACTTGACTGACCACAATTTTGTGGTTGCAACGTTTTCTCATACCAACTAAACAACTCATTCAAAGCATCTTTGGCCTTCTGTGCTAACTTAATTCCTAGATTTTTCTTTGACTGATACATCTCATTCAATGCAAACTCAACATACTTCAGCTTATGTCGTGGATCAAGGATCACCGCAACATATATCAACATATTCATCTTCTCGACATTACCCCAATATTTTTCATATTTTTCTCTCATCTTCCTAGCCATAAAAGCAAATTCCAAGTCATCACTAGTTCCCCACTCATACAAAAGACCATCAACTTCAGAAATCTCATGAAAAAATGTATTGGAGGTAACATATAAAGAGCCTGAAATCCTACAAGTCAGGTCATAAAAATTCTCAAGAAAAGTGACCAATCTTCTCACATTCTCCCAATCATCAGATGTAAGTATTCCACCAGTCAACTCATTTAATTCATGCTCAAAATGAGGATCATCAGTAGCATATGTCTCAAAGGCTCTCTCAAATTTCTGTGCAGCATTCAACATCAAATAGGTGGAATTCCACCTAGTGCTAACATCTAAGCACAACAAAGCTTTGCTCTCAATTTTCTCCCTTTCAATACATTTTTTGAAATTACCATATCTTGCTGGAGATTGCTTCACAAATTTAACTGCAGCTCGAACACGAGCCACAGAATCATGCATCTCTTTCAATCCATCAACAACAACAAGATTGATAATATGTGCAATACATCTCATATGCAAGTACTTACAACCAACAACACTCGTTCCCCAATTGCTGATTTTTTTTTCAAGAACTCAATGGCCACATCGTTAGAACTAGCATTGTCTACTGTAATTGTGAATACTCTATCAATACCCCAATCAAGAAGGCAATTCTCTACTGCCCTACCAATGATCTCACCTCTATGACCAGTTATTGGACAGAAGTTCAAAATCTTCTTATGCAATTTCCAATTTTCATCTATGAAATGTGCAGTAAGACACATGTAGTTGACTTTCTGTAAAGAAGTCCATGTATCTGTGGTGAGGCAAACCCGTTGGTTTGTATTCTTAAAATATTGTTTCAGTTTCTTCCTCTCAATTGAATACTGCTCAAAGCAATCTCTAGCAATTGTATGTCGTGAGGGAACATGAAATCTAGGACAAGCAACAGCCATGAGGTGTTTAAAACCTTCATTCTCCACAAACTTGAAAGGCAATTCATCCACAATAATCATGAAACTTAAACCTTTTCTTATTGATTCTTGATCAAACTTCCAACACCCTAGTCCCTTATCCCATTCTTCATTTCCAGCAGTAAATACCAACTCACTTTGCTTAGATTCTAAAGCAATACGTGCAAGACAAGAATTGTAATGAGATTTAAGAGAACTAGTACCATTATCCTTTGGATGACTTGCTAGCAACCTCTCACAGTATTTACATTTAGCTTTATGTTCCCCCTTTTCATTTGTTATCTTCTCAAAGTGAAGCCACACACTTGACCTTGGTGCCATTGTCTTCCTCTTCGCTTGGTCGCGGCTTTTGCATTTTCCAGGTTTCGAACTTGATGCAGAGGCTGTTGCTGCGAAGTCTACTGCTGCTGCTTGTGGTTGGGTAGAGATCATTCCGTCATTCATGGCACAGGGCTGAGATAAAGCATCATCACCACCACCACTATGTCCTTGACATTCAAACTACATGAGGAATGAATAGCAAGTCAATAAATAAGGTGACAAACATAATATACATGTACTCTTTTAAATCTTATACCAATCACCCACTAAGGATCCAAGAGTTCTACTTTAACCAAAGCACAATAAATACAGAGACAATAAGCTCATGAATATTTATGCTGCCTTATATTCACTCCCACAAAGAACATAAATTGCTCCTAGAAATGCACCTAAGGAAAGAGGGAAAACACAACTCTTCTATCACTATTAATATGTCAGACAATATCCAGCAAGAACTACAAACTGTTCCAAATATTTCACTGCCCTACAAACTCATTTTTAACTTGCTCAGAACTATAAACTGTTCCAAATATTTCACAGCATCAGCCAATGTTAAAAGAGCTATTCTGGTAAGTTACTGAATGTAAGTCATACAAAATAACTAGGGGACCTAATTAGCATTATGCAGGACAGAAAGTTCATGCATGCATGTAGAATTAAGATAACTTAAGGAAACATGAAAATTTTTTAGGCCCACGGACATCCAGTTGATGCATATGGTCTTTATGTGAGATGGGTTTCATTTGGATGACAAAATTATTCAGCATAACGAAGCACAAAAGAGTGGTTCACAGAATCACGCAAGCAGCTATTACAGTCACCATTGATACATATCCAAGCAGTAACTCCAATATTCAGTATAGAGCCGAAAAAAAAAACAAAAAAAGAATAAATACACTTGCTCTAGAAGATGAACTGAACAAGTATGACAGAGAAATAAACCACAAGCTTACAACTTACCAAAATATCTCTACTAAATAACTACAACTATAAGAAACCAACACGGCAACACATACATTTATTCATTAATCGGATTCGGGTCTACCTATTATTCATTTTCCATCCATCTTAACTCTTCTACTCACAAAATCATAATCAAACACATAAATTTAATAAACAAATTCACTTACATTTTCTTCCATCTCGTGCTCCTTCTGTTGCCGTAGTAGCTCCAAATCCAATGAGTAAGTTGAATATGTAGATGGTGTACTGAAGACACAGTAACAAAAAGAAAAACATATGATAAACAAATTCCGGACCAAAGTAGAATTATCAAATTCAACAACCAAGAACCAGAAAAATCATAAGAACAATACATTCCAATCATGGTTCCTCATAACTGGTTTCTGTGCTTGGCCTTTGGAAAAAAAACAAGGGGAATGCTTTTATTAGCATTTTATTAGATGGACAATACTTATTCCAAGACCAGCTAGAAAATACTATCTCCTACCAAAGGCAGCACATCAACATGATTAGCAGGACAAAGGCAATACTAAATTATCAACATTAAAACTGTGGCACGAAAATCCGATCCCAGAAATTCATCTACTGAAGACATACTGAAAACAAATTCACTTACATATTCAACTAATCGTACCTACACCAATGAGACCCACAACCACAAGCATGCAAACAAGGGCAACTCCAATGAGTTTCAAGCATTCATCTTCATTTTGTGCATATGATAAGACATACAGGAAAAGGAAGCTGGACAAACACGTAAAGAGACATAAAAATACTAGAACTCTTGAGCATTACTGATTAGTGCATCAATAATATATATAAATGAAAGCTACTTTCTGCAAATTCACAAGTTGGATTTTTAGTGTCATTTCCCTTTCCAACATGTCAACAACTGGGAACTAAATACCACATGATTTAGTTCAGAGATATCATCAAATCTCAGCCACGCATAAGGATAACAGCAAAAATGTTCAGCCATTATGCCTACAACAAGCACACACACAACGCTTCCGTGAAGTATGAATTCTCAAGCGTAAGAGATCATGGTTTCTTACCGAGGTTCTTCCTGCCTTGCTTCGCTGCCCCGCCACGACTGCTTCGCTCACTACCCTGCCTCGCTTAGTCGCTCACTGGTCACTGCCCTGCCACGCTCACCGCCCTCCCTTCCCCGCCTGTCGCCTGGTTCATTCGAATGAATCAATTTCTCTTTGCTAGGTTTCCCAATCTGTTCGTTTTTCCCTGCTGCGTCTGTATTAGTTGCTAACTTGCTGTTGGATTGGGCTTCCGGCTGCAGAGTAAAAGGAAGGAGGGTAAGCTGCACCTGCACGGCTGCACTAAGATTATGAGAAGGGCGGGTTGGGCTTCTAGGTTAATGATATATGGGCTAATGTGTAGGCCTGTTAACCTATATAAAATTGGTTTTTTCGGTCACCGAATTTGTCACTTTCAAAACCAAAAACCGAACCGAAAACGGATATATAATTTCGGTTATCACCAAAACCGAACCGATAACCGAATAACTGTAACCGAAAAAATTCGGTTTTTCAGTTTTTTCGGTTAAAACCGATTAGTTGCTCACCCTTACATAGGTACCCTCCTTTAATACTTATAAAAATGTTTCTAGGTACCAAAAAAATTGGAAGTGCTTGTTGAGTACATTTGGACAAGTTTAGGGACTAGTTGGAACATAAAAGTTTATGGGTCAAGTGGGTACGAGCATATATGTTCCGGGGCTAAAATTAGATACATAGCACAAGCTTAATTGTTATTATAAATTGGTTCTCAGCATCCATATCATTTCAAATTGATAAAAAAATATAATTCACTGTATACATAGGAAAATATAGAAATCCAAATTATAGAAACCAAAAACTGATTAAATAGCCTACTAACTATCAAAAACTTATCACACAGTTTGAATTTGTGAGAACACAGTTACTGAATAGTTTAAATTAGAATTTGTGAGAGCTAGTTAACTCAAACTATCTAGTAATTGTCTTTTAATAAATTCAAGCAGTGTCATAATATTTTAAAAATAAAAAAACTATTTAAACTATCAATTTTTTATTTTTGTAAATTATATTTCTATGCTAGCTCAATCTTATCTAGAACTATAGGGTAATATGCAACAAATTATAAAGAGTTGAGACCAATTTAAAATTATATAAAGCATGAGAACCCATGTGCAACAAAAACTATAGGTTTGGGAGCAGTGGTGCTTTCTACCCGGCTAAAAGCAGGCGAGCAAAACAGAGAGCCCCGATTTGACGCGTATATGAACCGGCCACGCCAGCCTCCACCGAGAACAGAAAGTTACAAAGCAAAAGAAACCAACTTTGCCATCTCTCTTCGAACGATTCTCTCCGGTCAGACTTTGATTCGAAGAAACAGCTTTTTTTGGGAACAAAAAAGGGAGCTTTTAAAAGGCAGGGAAAGACCCATTTTCGACCCTCCAAGCATATTGTTTTCCGCCATGAACGGGAAGGCCGGTGTTTCTAAAGAGCTTAATGAGAAGCACAGGAAGGTTCTGTCTTTGTATTTTTTTCTCTCTTCTTCAGTTCTATTTTTCCTGTCTTCTTTATTTCGTATGGCATGGTTTTCGTCTTGTATGTGATTTCTGTTGCTTGTACTCTGCTCTTACCGTTTTTGCGTAGTTCCTGATTAGTTCTATTTTCATGTCTTCTATTTGTTTGTTAATATATGTCACTGAGATTCGACGCTTTTGCTTCTGGTTTGGCCGTTCTGGGTTTAATTGCAACTTTGGAGGAAAGTTCTATCGAAGATTTTTAGTTTCTGCCAGATGTAATTGAATTTGCCCAACGTTTGAAGTATTTGATTTTGTGTTTTCTAGTTTGTACTACCTCCATCTTATATTCTTTGTACCATTTGATTTTTTTACATATTTTGACTTAAATTTATTTATACTAATATTTGTTAGAAAAATTTTAAAAAAATATATTTAAAAACTATATGTCTTGAATTATCATTCTTATATAAAAGTTTTTCATTTATATGCTGAAATGTTGAAAATAAAAAATTATAGATTAATTGCTGAAAAGTGAATAGTGCAAATAATATGAGACGGAGGGAGTATTTGGTTAGTAGGGAAAATTAGAATGGTTCGTAGCAATGGCTATATCTGCTAGTTCAATTGTTTGGAGTTTGGTGGAAATACTGCTTGGATCAAATTCTAGTTATACTAGATTAATCCTTCTCCAGCCTAAGTTTGGAATATAAAGCTAGTGGATTGGAACTTTGCTGATTAGTATTTTCCCATTCAGCTTTTTTTTTTTTTTTAAAAAAAAATTTATTGATGTTTGGACTAGTTAGGTTGAACTCAGTACTAACTTATTGATCATGTGCTTGGAGAATCGTACACAAGGTCAGGTTTGAACTTAATTAGGCTTCTCCAGAGTTGTTACTTGTTAGAACCGGTTTGAGCTCATTCGTGTGGGCAGAGGCTGATTATTTTGCATAAGCTATGCAGCAGGGTTGGGAAAAAGAAAAACCCTCTCACCCAAGTGGTTAGATACTTCACTGATACAATATAGCTGGCAATGTTAGTTGTTGGTTGCAGAGTTGCCAGCTTGTTTTATGATTTTCTATTATGAACAAATATGGTGGTTGCCTTAGCTGTTAATAATTAAACTCCCAAGATATCTCCTTCCTTGTCTTTCTTGTTTTTTTTTTCATAAAAAAAACAATAATTGTTCTGAAAGTATTTGCTATCGTTTCCTTGTCGGTTAAGTCTTATATATTCACATACTATATGCTAGTAGCTCTCTGTTAGTATGAACTCACCCATTCAGTTCTGTGTTTACAGATACTGGAGGGTCTTCTGAAGTTACCAGAAAACAGGGAGTGTGCTGATTGCAAAAGCAAGTAGGTAGCTTGCAAATAAATGGATATATGTCACAAGGAGGAGAAACAATGATACATCTGTGCCATAATAGTTGTCACTTTTTGAAACTGAATTTGATCCCCTTTTTTCTTATATTAGTTACTATTAAAAAAAGTTAGAAACTAAAGATTTTGTCTAACATTTGCATACAAATTTGTATATTTATGCTGTCATCTACAAACAGATCTACCACGTCAATCTTAATTTCAACAAGCTGAAAAGTGAGAAACATTATGGGGAGGATAGGAATTATAATTTTCCAAAATTTAGTTAAGAGAGTTAGCCATAAAAATGACATAGTTCAATGCCTATAGTAGGAACAATATCATCATATCTGTTATACGTTTCCCAATTAATGGTCCTCAAAAATTTTATTTTCTGATGTGCAGAGCACCAAGATGGGCTAGCGTAAATCTCGGAATATTTATTTGCATGCAATGCTCAGGGGTCCACAGAAGTCTTGGAGTACACATATCAAAGGTGCTTCTTTTTTGGGATAGCCATTTAATCTTTTTAGCTTCTGCTTTTATGTGTATAATGGAATGATCATTAAACTTATGCTACTATGAGCAAAATTTTCGTTATAAAATGCTTGTACTGACTTTCAATCATCTTGATCTAGGTGAGATCTGCAACTTTAGATACATGGCTTCCGGAGCAGGTTTCATTCATCCAGTGTAAGCTTCACTCCTAGATTCTAGTTAAATTCTGCTCATTACAGTTCATATCAATTAATTGCCATTAGAATGATGTTGCTAAATTTAATCTTCTTTTTTCCTTTCCAGCTATGGGTAATGAAAAATCAAATAGCAACTGGGAAGCAGAGTTGCCTCCAAATTATGACAGAGTTGGAATTGAAAACTTTATTCGTGCAAAGTATGACAATGGAAGCACGAACTTTCTGTATTCTGAACACTTTGCTTTGGCTTTTGACTTCTGGTTTATTTCCGGAGTCATATCACCTAATTTTTGCTAAAATCTATGATGTAACCTCAAGGTACCAAGAGAAAAGATGGATTCCAAGGGAGGGAAAAGCAAAGTCTCTTTCACGGCTGAGTGTAGATAAGCCTTTACTAAGTGCACAAGGGTCTGACAGTAATGGCTATAAGTGCCTTAATAATGTGACGAAGGTTTCTGAAGAGAAGAAAATTAGTCAGCAACCAGTTATGATTAATGGCGTTACACCTTCCAGAGATAGTTGTGAAGTGCCTGTTAATGTTTTTCAGAGGGTATGTACAGGAAAGTATTGGTCTTACTACATGATTTTTAGCTTCCATATCTCTTGCGATGTTAACTATGTTATCCTTTCTGGTTATGTTTTCTGCCAGCCTGCTCACAGATGATGCTCAAATTACATGAAAGCTTGTCTGTGTGCTTTGGTCTTTCTTTCCTGAGAATATAAAACCAAATAAAAAATTTATAGGACAATGTGTAAAGCTGTTTGGTCAATCAACCATCATAATTTAAATTGTTAAATTTCTGTAAGTGGACTAGTTTGCATTGATTAGAATTGGAGACATCAGCTAACATTGGGATGCCAAAAAAGAAATCTAAGTGATTGGAAGTTTTCCAGAAGATAGAGCTATATAAAAATTGCATCTGAAGGTTGAGTCTTGGGCAGTTGTTTTTTGTTGCTCAGCATTGCCAGATATATAGTTTGAGGATGATGAAGCATGCAGTTCTTTGCATATAGCTGCTTCACTGGTGGTCGCTAATACATAATGTGATTTGAGCAGGTTACACAAAGTCCATTGCCTCAAGAACCTGTAAATTCGGAAGCTCCAGTCCCAAAAGCTGGGTTGTCAGAGCAGTCTACGACAGTAAAGCAATCACATGTGTTGAATTCAGACACATCAACTTCGAAGGTTGGGTCAGTGAAGCAGGATAGCAATGACATTCCAGTGAAAGCTCCATCTAAAGTAGATTATGCCACTGAACTTTTTAATCTGCTTTCCATGGAAGATTACAGGAAAAGAGACAATGCATCTTCTGTTCACGAAAATACACAGCCTGCCTCTAGCTGTATGTTTCTTGCATAATTATGTTGGAAAACAGTTGTTAGTACCATGTTGACTTTCAGCCTGTTTATTTGCAGCTGTGAAAGCTGAATGCCCTGGGATGATTCATGGCTTGCCAAAATCTTGTCAAAGCAAGATGCACCATATACAAGGAACAGAGAATCTATTTCAAGATTCACAGTTAGTGAAGCAAATTTCTCAGAAACGTGAGGATGTGAAAAGTGAAATTATGAACCTTTTTGGAAAGGTAAGTCGCTGTTTGAGTTAAAATTTTAGAATTATACTGGACTCCCTTGAACAACATCAATATTGCTAGTATAATCTTCTGTCACTATATCAGGATTTTTTCTATAGATATGATAATTCAGCCAAAAGATAAGAGTACCATTATATGGAAATAGTAATATCTTAAATGCTGGGGTTCTATGACTCGCAGGAATGTGTATTTGTGTGTGTGTGTGTGTATTAGATCAACGTGGCCTTTAGATATGTATATGGCTTAAAGAAGACATCCTCTCTAACTGTATCCTCGGGATTGTTATTTTTTTCAATTAAAAAAAAAACCAATTAAAAGTACTTTCTTTCTGATTATACCTCAATATTATGCATTGATATTCTCTTGAGTTAAAAGGATAAAAATGTTGTAGGTTCCTTTTCTACACTTAGATATCATGGTAAGGATTTGTTGCAGAGATGTTATGCCTGTGTATGTCTATCTTAGTTCTTAACAATGTTTTGTCCACTAGTAAGAAAGTCTTAGATATTCCATGTTTTGTCCTACATGAATATGCCATAGCCTAGCATGATGTCCCCATATCCTATCCAACAAAGTTCTGTGCTATCACAACAGCAGCAGCAGCATCAACAGTCCTTGCTCATGGCTACAGCTGCAAAATCAAACAGTGGATCACAAACGTTTCCTGTGAATGGGCATCAGCTAAGCTCTAATAGTATTTATATTTCCACACAGAATGGACGAAGCATCGGCTATAAGGCTCCTGGAGTAATGATGCCTGTTACAGGTCAACAGACTCATATACAGGTTGGTAAAAATATCAGTATGCTCGGATTCAGTCTTTGTTGTGAGGCTTCTCATTCATTAACTCATTGTCTCCCTGTGTCAGAAGGCCATGGGTAACCATATGCATCTTGGAGGAGATTCAGTTAATCGATCAGTGCCCAGGTACCAGACACTGAGTTCTTGTCTATTTATTGCTTATAAGTACAAATACTCTCCGTCTCAAAAAACTGTTGGGTTTCTCAGTTTCACAACATTTAAGTTATCTCACTTCTCACATCACTATTTTAAGTGCTAGTTCACCTTATATTCACTTATCCAATGTTGGGTCTAGGCAGTTTACATGCTTGGGTGACGTTGGAAGATTGTATGACAATTATTTGTTGATTCCATTCATTTTGGGACACAAAATTTTAACAAGCGTCCTTTCGGAATGTAGGGAGCAATAGATAAGTCGATTGCAGCCTGCTTCTGTGACATGACCTATGTGAATGCAAGAACACGAACAAGCTTAGAACATAAACTGAGTCAAGATTTCATGTTCAAGGAAATATGTTAATGTTTTCGGATTGCAGTACTTTTGCTCGCAAAATGCATGATATTCAGTTCTAGGTAGCTATATCCAACTTCCAACTTATACATTGGTTACCCTTTTGTTTGCAGTTTGCAAGGGCCAGAACCGGTTGTGCCCAACAATGTTCCGACAACCATTGGAGGTAGTCGGCCTACATTGAAATCTCAAGTTCCTTATGTAAATCCGGTTCAACTAGGAATAAGAGATTACGACTTCTCTTCGTTAACACATGGCATGTTTACCAAACGTTGATCTGTCCACGAGCTTTTGCTGGTCCTTTCTTTCGGAAAAGAAGAAAATGGTGAAGCCTAGAAAGCCAGACTATGAGAGGAAATCAGTTCTAAACCCATTTCCAATTGTAATTGGATCCATGTCAGGTTGCCATGGGTGGTCGGGCCGTAGAAAGATTCAAGGTTAGATACATTTATTCATTTAGCCAGTTATAATCAGGTTTAAGTTAATTAATTAATTGATATATATTATATTGTTGGTAATCAATATATGATGCTCATTCTTGGACGTTGGAATTGTTTTCATTCCATTTGGTTTGTGTATGAGATCGATGTGGTGGATTATATATAGATTTATTAGTTAGTTTGCTATACAAAGATTGAGGTAATAAATTGATTCATTTAAACCTGGTGTTCTCGTTGAGCATCTAGATGTCCGGATTGACCATTTAAATGTAGATTTTTTTCCTAGAAATGTTGTATAAAAACATTAATAAAAGATCATGTTTGTTTTAACCATTTAGATATTCTCTTAAAAAAGAATATTATTTGTTCCAAACACTTGGATGTTCTTTAAAGAAAAAACATATTGTTTCCAAACATATAAACGTTCCCTTAAAAAAAATCTATTTAAGCATTTAGTTGTTTTTTTTAACAAAATAAAGAAATTGGTTCTGAAAAATATGTATTTATATGTCTGCGTAATAATTCAATTCACTTGATGTGATTATGGATATGTATAAAATACAAATTGTAAGTGGAAATGTCTTCGTTTAAGAGTGAAATATGTTTATTTAGAGTCTTTTAGCTAATTCATTTTAACTTAAAGCTAATTTAATTTAAAATTAATTTTTTTTATTTTTATATTTTTTTATCTAGAACCAATTTCATTTGAAAGTTAATATTATATAGGTGTAATAATACATTTAAAATACAACTTTTATGATCTTCTTAATTTTTTGTGAATTTTTCTTTTTAATGCTTAAGAAAGAAAAATTTATAAAAATTTAATAATATTATGAAAATTTACTTTCAAATGGATTATCATATCTACTTAATATTGACTTTCAAATAAAATTAGTTATGAGTAACTAAGATGTAAAGATAAAAATAAATTATTTTTAGTTATATTGATTTAATTTAAAATGAATTGGACTTTAGACTACTCAATATAGTTCGGGAAACTGGAAAATGTGAACTAGGAGAGACATAAAAATAAATAAATAAAAGGGCTTGGGCCGTGAAAGAAATAAGCCCGGCCTGCAAAAAGAAAAATAAAAATAAAAAGGAATAAAGAACGGGGCCAAAATCAGCAACGTCCGACCTAACCCGAAAATCTGCTGATGAAATCCTGCATTGGGTCAGAGGTTTTTTTTTTTCAGTCAATTGTTATCAAGCAGATTATTCATGTATCAGACTTGAATTGCAATTTTGAAGAAAAACTTAAACGAGAGATCTTATTCTGCTCGACGGAATTAAAAAAAAAAAAAAAGAAATCTTATACTATTTTATTTAGAATTATGTATATGAAAAAAATAGTTTTTTTTTCATCTGCTTGACCGAATAAAAAAAAAACACAAACATATATTTATCTTTCGAGAGCAATCACATACCGAACCAACTTATTAATCAGTAACTAATTTCTGCTGCCATTTATCCTGAAAGAAATAATTTTAGAAATGGTTGTGAATTAACAAACGAGTCCATCCATCCAGGAAGAAAAGGACAGTTGTCGGACAGGGCGGAAATGGGCGGCCGATGGTAAACAGATTTGGACTCGAAAAGATACAAGAAGAAGAAGAAGAAGATAATTCCTTCCCTTTTTCTAAATTTTTCCAGATAACTTGCTGTTGAACGTAGGCCCCGTAACAGGTGATCATCGTATTGACTGCGCAGACCAATGAGGAGTCTTGAAAGTGTTGACTTACGGGGCTGACCACCGACCAGAGCCTACACTCGAATAACCGTTGGCCTCCTCCTCCCACTTGGCCGTTGGAAACGTCGGTTGACAGTTAAATGGACGTCACCGTCTGAGGATGTTAGTTTCAATTCACTTTCACGCACCCGTCGGCATCCATCCATCCAATACCCTGTTAGAGCATCTCCAACAGCTTCTCCATTTTACAGTTTTTCTTCGTTTTGAGGAATATGAAGCTATTTTTCACTCTAACAGTTTTCCCATCCTATTCTCTAAAATGGGGAATGAGATGAAAGAGAAGATCTCATTCCCTATTTTTACAGAAACTCCAAAAATTTTTGGGGAATGAAAAATAACATTCTCCCTTTTTCGTAAAGGTTATCCCAGTTATTATTCACAACAATTAATTCATAATTTTATTTTCTTCAAAATTTCTAATAGAAATATAAACTTTTTATATGAAAATGGTATCTTAAAGACTCTATTTTATAAATTTATTTTTTTTAAAAAAAATATAGTACAAATTAATATGAATATTTTTAGTCAGACTTTAGTTAAAAAAGTTAAAATAGTCATTTTTTGTGAAATAAAGGTAGTAAATTTTTATATTTTGCACAATATTTAATTATCAACAATTATTTCATTTTTTTTTTCAAAATTTTTTATAGAATTATAATTTTTTTTATGAAAATTGAACCTAAAGACTATTTTATAAACATAATTTTTAAAATTTTTTATAATATAAATTAATATAAATATATTTAAGTCAAATTTTAGTAAAAAAGGTAAAAGAGTCATTCTTTGTAAAATGAAAGGAGTACTTTTTTTACATTCTTAATAATATTTAATTATACAATAATTAATCTAGTCATTAATTTGAATTTGCTTTAAATCCATAATATTTAATTGCTATGTAATAAATAAAAAATTCTACAAAATAGGGAAGCTGTTGGAGTTTGAGCAAAAAAATTATAGAGATTTTACTTTTTGCTTCCCCATTTTATAGAAATTTTGGGGAAGCTGTTGGAGATGCTCTTAACTGTTATCCATTCCCTTGCACGTTGTCGGCGGCAGTTGGATTTTAAGGTCTCCGTGGCTAGTAAGCCTACAGTTAAGCAAGACTCTACGCCTACTTTCCCCAATTTGGCCGATGAGTACAATATCAATTATATCCCCGTAAAATTAAAAAATTCCCCTCAATGTCCCTCCTATCATTTCCCCTGCCTTGTGCATGCATGCGAATTGCGAAGGGCCAGTTTGAATTCCGGTGATATTTGCAAGCTTACACATTTCTACATACGTGTATATATTTTTATTCATATTTATATACGTCTTAAAAATTTGAAACTTGGCCCAACAAAAGACATAGAAAAAAATATAAAAAAGGATAAATGAAATGACAATAAGTAAGAAAGAACAAAAAAAAAGTAAGCTGTCTTTTGATATTCAATATAATAGTTTTGTGATCTCGGTTGTACCTATCTTATATATGATTGGAACATATCTCTAACGTTATTTATGTATTAAATTTATGCATATATGTTATCTATTTTATACATATCATTACTGTGTTACTACTCATTAAATTTTTTTTATTTCTTTTGTAATACCTAATTTTCATTTCATTTAGAAAAAAAATATTTATGCATAAATTATGAAAATATAAATAATATGTTCAAATTAATATAAAATTTATGTACATATAAGACATATTATATGTATAACTTATTAATACATATGAAAATATTATGTACAATTGAAATTCAATAATAATTTTTATGATTTTTATTTGTGCAGGATTATAATTAAAATTAAAATTGCTTCAGTTCCAAAACCTTGGAAAATAACAATATCCAATTTTTTAAAATTTACAATTTGGGCCCAATATTTTTTTCAAAAAAAATTTTAGATTTGGCCCCAGATTTTGTTGAAAAAATGTGAAGTGGCCCTTAAACTTTGATGAAAATTTCAAGTATAACATTAAAGTCTTAAAGTGTCAATTTAGTTACTAGACACAACAACGTTAATTATTACGTCAGGGCTTATTTCAGAAATAAAAGTTTAGGACTAACTTGGTAAAATGTGAATTTTTATAGAGTTAGTGGTTTTAAGTTTTAGTACTTATTGACAAATCAAGAAGTTTAATTACTGATTTGGCTTGGGGAAAAAAAAAAAGTAGGACTTCAATTTACTTCCCCGGTATTCTCCATAATTTAGGACACACGATTTTCCCCTCCATTAATTATGCTGGTGCCCTCACCCTTTTATTGAGAAGAAAAATGTAAAAGACTTTCACAACTAAATGTCACCTAAACCTCACTTGACCTTGGGTCTAATAATAGATCTAGTTTAAATTTGTGTTGAATGATTTTAATTGGATCAACTGATCAATCTGACCCTTAAAATTGAGTAGGGTGCAATATGATTAAGGACCAGTAATCAGTTTCCGAAATAACGGGCTTTCGTTTCCAGCTCTATTACTATAGGTCAGGAAACGCCCACGTATCATTGGTGATGATTGCCCATCGTAAGTGGATACTAAGGAGCTGGTCGATCAAACAATTAAAGCGTTAAAAGGGTGTTTAAAATCATCTTTAATTTAAGGGCCAAAATGCCATATTTTTATAGTTCAAGGGCCAAAATGGTATTTAGTCATCAAGTTTTGGTCCGGGTAAGCATGGGTTGGGTAAAACTAAAATTCAATCCGAATCACCTTTATTGGTTGGGTAAAAATTGGCCATGGCTTGCGGGTTAATTCCACATATATAAGAACCAATGATTTTTGGGGTGGTTATGATTTCATATAGAACCAACCCGAGGTGGAACCGAACCAAAGTTATGATATTACTAAATTATCCATACATTTATGTATTGAAAAAATAAAGAATTATGAGGGTGTTTAGCCTTTTATATTAAACCTTAAAACTAATATTCCTAATCTTCAATCTAAATTGGAATAGGGGATAAGAAATTGTTTATGTTTTCATATTGTAAGAAATTACAATGACCTGGTGGTTGGTTCGGTCTAAGTTGCAAGCGAATATATATCAGATTGAATATTGTTTTCTTTGTAAAGATAAAAGAAAGGAGATAAAGAATTTGATCAGTGATCTTCCAGAATTTACAAAGGCATTTTGTAAAATCGCATACAACTAGATATATTTGTCTTCTTGTTGCATTATGTAACAGTATGTGAAATTCTCTTAATTTTATTAAGAATGTGTATATTTAAATATGGATTTAATTGTGTATTATGTTAAATATTTCATAAAGTAGTTGTGAATACAATTTGATTGAATTTAAATATTGTTATAGGTATATGATATAAACAGAAAAACCCGATAACCAGAATTGAAAAAACCTAAACCATAGTTTTAGTTCTTTTCAGTTCTCGGGTTAAGTAAAAAAATTTTAAAACTGAGGCTATTTCGAGTTAGTTTAATTTCACCAGAAAACCGACCTAAATCGATCCATGTTCACCCCTAGTTTTGGAACTCTGAATGCTTGATCGCTTTTTTGTATCAATCGCATGCATGCAAAAGCGTCATTAACGCTTATTAATTATTATTATTAGAAGCATGCCAGCTAACAATTGACTTCTTACGAATTTTTACTTTATTTCAGATCATTCAATATACTCCGCTTCATAATATTCCTGATTAGTTATTTTACTTTTTCTTTAAACAAAATTTATATATGAGTATGCCATGTGTGTGTGTGTGTGTGAGATATACTTTTACAAGGTCTTCAGTTTCCATTCATAAAATAATACAGTTAAATTACAATAATTAAGAAACATTCACAAAGTTCGCACAATGAAAAAGATCAGTTAAGAAGTTATATAACATGATGGGATTGAGGGAGGATTATAGGAGCCAAGATTTTAAGTTAATGGGCCAAACTTCAGTTAATTTGAAAATATTAAAAGATTAGGTGGACTGTAGTAGAAATAATAGAGTTTCTTGAATTTTATTTTTACATAAACATATAGGTATTATACACAAGGAAAAATTACCAACCCCTGAGATATAGGCAAATCTACACTTCTATTCTCCTTGTTTCAAACACCTACGCTTAACCCCCTTCAAAATAAACTCTGTCAATCCTTGTTACAAAAGAAAAAGGGATAATGGCTAATTTTGCCATCCCGACCTTCTTCCTTAAGAAATTTTGTTCCCCAACTTATGCATTGAACAAATAAACAAGCTACTCCGCTCTTTCATCACCGGACGAACTTGGGTCTTTTCCAGCCCTCCCAACCAAGATTTCTTTTCACCGCAGACACTCCCCGAATTCGGCGGCTACGTTTCACCTTCTTCATCTCCGGCGAACTGGTTGATGATTCATCCCATTGGGGAAAGGCCGAGGAGAAATCAACAAATGAAAGTCAGCCACAGGAATCGATTCGTCATATCGCTACCGTGGACAACATTGAGAGTAACCATGGTTGGCGAGCATAGAGGCCATTGGCTAAAGGAGACTGCGAGGAGGAAGGAGAGGAAGCCAGAGAGATATGTAGCATCCCCGATGTGACTTCTCTCCTTTGCCTGTATGTGATCTTGACGATTCAATTCATCATATCACCACCATAGGCTAGGTGCCTTGACACAAATTTGGGTTGAACAGCTGACGAACAATCGACTGGCAAACACGAGCGAACAAATAGAGGAGGTGGTGACGGCACGAAGATCAGCCGAGGCGTCGCGAAGAATGAGCATAGAATGACGGAGATCAACCTTTGATTCAAATGGTGGAGATCGGCCTTTGATTCAAATGGCGAAGGTCGGAGGAGGCATGAGGATCTAAAAGTGGAGTTTTCTGAAGCCAATCACGTTTGTTTGTTCAGTGAAGTCATCGTTTGTTTGTCCTTTAAAGCCAATCGTGCTCGTTTGATTGGCCACCATTTGTTTCCTTCGTCGTTTGATTGTCGAACCCAGATTCGCTCGCTAGTACTAGAATTGGAGGATGAGCAAACCCTTGGGCTTCAACGAACAAGCGAAGGATGATGTTGATGAGGTGGTATGGGTGGCAGAGGCGGAGGAGGGGAGGGACGTAGGGAGATGGGGCTTAGCTTGCTAGATGTAGAAGTTGGTGGGGGCAAAATCTTTAGGGAATAGGGCTAGGAGGGCTGCAATTGGTATTTTTCCTAACGGTGGATGACGCTGTTAATTTTTTAGGGGATAAGTGTAGGTATTTGAAAAAAAAAAAACACAAGTATAGGTTTGACCAAACCTCAAAAGATCTGGGTAATTTTCCCTATACATATTTTATAAGAATTGTGAGGGGACTAGGGGTTTCCCCGTGGAGGATTAGATTCTTTAATATAATTAATCTCATAGTAAATTCCATGGTGAGTCATCTTCCTTTATTTTTTGTCTTAAACGGATCACATAACTTAATTTTGTCTTAACGAGATCCCTTAACTTATATTTTGCGTCCGGTATGGTTATTTTCATTAGTTGGGCTATTAATTTTAACGAAAACTTGGTTAAAAATGACAACTTTAGTCCCTAAAATTCAAATATCATACTCCAAACTCCCTAGACTTTATTTATCCTACTTTTAACACCCTAAAATCTATAATTTAACATATCAACCACGCAAATATTAACCAAAATTTCTTTATCCTATCTTAATTAAGAAAAGATTTTTATTTTTAAGATGTAGTTATTGTAACATACAGTCCTTTGAAAAAAGGCCCTTTTTTCTAGCAAAACTTCTCAATTTTATCACCAATTTTACCAAAACCCCTTAATCTCATTGTTTTTCCATCTATTTTTCATTGAATGCCTACACTCCCAGTTGTTCCTCTTCTATTTGGTGTGTCCTTATTTTATTCCCAAATTGCTCAAAAACCCTAACTCCTTAATTAGTTGTTTTCAATATGCAATTTGGCCAGAGTTTTCACTGCTGACTACTTAGTTTCACTACAGTTCAAGTTGTCGCCCATCATCATGTTTGTTTTCTTCTTAATGTTTATTTTCTTCTTCTCCAAATTAGTGTCTTAGCAAGGGGCTTTGAGTTGAGGCGTTCTATTCTTTGGGATCCAAGTAGAAAATCAGAGCCGTATCATATTACAACGAATTTGATGATGGTGAAGCTGAGAAAGAAGAAGCCAAATGAGATTTGATTCGACTCATGCACTAGATCTAATTCATTTTGGGAAAGCATGGAGAAGAAAAAGGATAGAAGAAAAAGGCAGAACAAAAAAAAAGAGAGGAGAAGAAGGAGATATTGTCGCAGAAGTTGATTCAGAAGGAGATTGATGCCAGAGATCAATGCAAAGAAGAAGTAGAGATTAATGACAGAGAAGAAGCAAGAGGCGGCCATGAGGGAGGACTCTATGCTCTTCTAGGACGGTTTGGGTTTCACTAGTCTAATAAAAAAATTCCAATTTGCTCTTGATTTTGTGTTAATTTTGGTGATGAAAATGAGAATCTGGTTGGGCTCAATGTCAACCCATTGATTTCGCTATGGTGCTCAATTTGGAGGAGGGCGACGCCGAAGATGCAAAAGGGAGAAAAGTTTAAGTAGACATTTTCTTTTGTGTTGATGTGTTAGATTTATAATTTTTAAGGTGTTAGAAGTAGGATGAATAATGTTTAGGGTACTAGGAGTAGGATAAATGAATTTTAAGGACTTGAGTTGTTATTTTTCATGAATATTCCATTAAAAATTAAGTGTGAAATTGATAGTAGAGGTGGGCGTTTGGCCGACCCGACCCGGGACTGGCCCAGATTGGCCAGGCCTGGGCTTGGGTCAAGGAGGACCGGGATCAGCCCAGTCATAGGCGGGGTGGTCCCAAGCCAGTCCTGGGAGAAAGCGGGGCGGGTTTGGAGGTTTAAAAAAAAATTAGAAACTTAATTAATTGTATATGTAATAAATATTTTTAAGAAAAAACACCACATCCAGTGTAAGTTTTATTAAGTTAAAAAGCCAAACAGTACTTACAAATAACCAAAACGAGCCATACATTTTAAAATGGCAAAACATTCCAAAAATGATGAAAAATAGAAACATATGATCTATGCTTAATACCATAATCAGATCAAATACAAACTACATGTATGATTGAAAAAAAATATTCAAGTCTTGATGTCGGATATTACCTCGTTATCCGAACTCTTTTGGTTTTGTTGCCGGAGTGCTACGAAGCCCCAATCTTGGTTGTACACGCATATTTCTACCGCTTCTGGTGTCAATTTTGATCATTTCTCTGATATCACCCGTTTTCCTACATTAAACCCTACCTCGGATGATACGATGGAGACTGGAATGGCAAGAATCTCTGGTGCGATTATCGATAAGATCAGAAACCTTTATCTCTTTTGTTTCCACCATTCCAATATGTCGACGTCGCTTGCCTTGAATGATGTATTGAGATAGTCATCAACCTTAACTAATCTCGATGTCGTCGGTCGGGGTCGTTTGAGCATTTAAAGGACTGGGTTAAATCTTGATGATATTGATCTCCTTGAAGACTCGGTTTGAGGAGATTTGGATCTTACATTATCCGAATGCGGCTCATAATATAACTTATATAAAGAATGCAAGTACTCGGAAGTAGTGGTAGACATAGCCAAAACATTTATATGAGACATTTCTAAATAAGTATGAAAAATTCCTTCAAGCAATGTTGTTGTGCCTGTTAATTTAACATATGGGTCAAGCAAAGAAGCAACTAAAAAGATAGATTGAATGTTTTCGAAATACTGAAGCCACTTAGCCCGCATGGCTTCGACAGTTGGTTTTAACAACTCATCATCTTTAAACTGATATAAAGCATATGTAATGTTTACTAAATAAAGCAAAACTTGATGAATCGTTGGGTAGTAAACACCAGAGAAAAAATTAGTAGCTTCATAAAAAAAACTTAAGCAATTTACCAGTTTTGGAACATTTTCCCCAAACTTGCGTTAACACATTTTTACTAGAGAAATTCACAACACATTTTTAAGTTCATGAAATGCGTTAACAAATTTGCATACGGGAAAGCATCTTGCAACATCAAATATGTGGAGTTCCAGCGGGTTGGGCAATATAATTTAAACCGTTTCCAGGAAAACTCTTTTTGATTTTCAAAACAAAGGCTTTTAAATTCACGAAACACAGTAGGTTTTGATTTTAAATACGTCAATGAGTTTTGAACAGGCAGAATTTCATTTTGGAGAACTTCTAAATTTTTTTGCACACAAAGGTTCAAAATATTACACATGCATCTAACGTGAAATAATGCACCGTTGAGAGGTAGTTTCAATGTTTGATTCAAAAGGCGAGCGGCAACATTATTGTTTGAAGCGTAATCAAATGAAATGCACAGGACTTTATCAGCACAAAAATAATCACGTAAAGTTTCTAAGATGCAATTGAATATGTGATAACCACTATTATCCATTTCAATGACCCTAAATGACAAAATTCATTTTTGCATAATTCAATCAGAATCAATCCAATGAGAAGTAACACAATAAAATGATTAACCTATAGGTGATGTCCACATATCAGAAGTGAATGCCACACAATAATAAATAGCAGAAAAATAGGCTTGTAAATCTGACTTTCTGGCTTCAAATAATCTAAAGCTTTATTTCCTAGCAGTTTTCATAGACATTTTTTTAAATGCAAGATTTAATTATGGTTTTATCCAAGATTCTAGGTACATATCTTCAGCTTGTGAAAAAGGTTTTTCAGTAAGCATCAGCCAATTTACCATATATTTTCTACAAGATTGTTGGTTAAAATGAAAAATACCTGGCTCGCTGGCGTCGGTTGTAGACCCAAATTGTGTTTGTCCTCCCGAACAAGTCCCGGCACTAGGGAGGACGTTAAGATGTTGATTTTCAATATATCGCTTTAGTGTTTTAGTACCGAAATTCTTTTTATGCACCAATTTTTTACTACAATGTTTACATTTCCGGTACCTCAATTCCCTTTCGTGTATGAGCTCATAATGCTCCCAAACCCAAGCAGTTAGTCTGGAGGATTTACCTTGTCCTTGGGTTTCCTCCACTATGGGTCCATGACTTGTCGGCGTCGGTTGTGTTGACGGATTCCTCGCTGCCATTGCATCCAACTCTTCAACTTCATCATCCGATAATTGATCATCGAGTCCCAAATTGTAATTCGTCATATCAATTCCGGTATTATCGTAGTGCAACTCTTCAATTGATATGCCTTTATTGGCGGGGCGAGAATGGCGACAGGACAAAGCCTCGGAGGCTGGTGGTGTGGGAAGATGAGGCTGGTGGTGTGGGAAGATGAACTCTCTATCGCCTTGCCCTTTCCTCTTGAAGCCATGAGTCACGAACTAATAGTAGTGGTTAATGCAAAATTAAGAGGAGATTATGAAGATATTATAAGGAGATTAGTAAGAAATTTGGAAGTGATTAAGAAAAAAACTCAAATGCTTGAGAGAATATAGTAGAGGAAAAAGAAAGATTGAGTGGTGGTGTGAGTATAGAGTGAAAATGACATTCGTATTTATAGGGGAGGACCGAAAAATATTTAGACCAAAAAGTCCTCAAAATTTAATTGTTGGGAGGGTTGAAAATGGAATTTTAGGGGCTAAAATGTAGCAAAAAATCATTGGAAGACCTATATTGTAATTGACCCTTTTTTTTTTTGAATTTTTTGTAGGTTGTTGTTTTCTGGCCGTTGCACCCTAGGCCTGGACTAGACTTGCAGGTCCTGAGCTAGGCTTTGGGCAAGGCGGTTCGGGTCACATGTCGGGTCGGGTTCAAATCTGGGCCAGGGCGGACCGTTTTGCACAATTTTCCTCTCTCATGCCCCATATTCAGCCTAATATTTAGTGGATTTTTGTCGGGACAGGGCGGGGCGGAGTTGACTGCTGGGCCGGTCTAACTGACAGAAATGACCAAAATAGGACGAGTAATATAAGGTAAGCAACTTCGCTATGATAAAATAGAGTTATGTGATTCATTTATAACAAAAAATAAAAGAAAGGATCCACCGTGGAGCTTACTTATTAATCTTGATTCCAAAGTAAATTAAATTCAATACAATAAAACCAGGATGCAAACACGCCAAGATTACCGGCCCATGTGTTTTTTTTTTTCCCAAAAATAAGAATCCTGCCAACATTTCTGAAATTTGAGGCCAAAATGAACAAACCGTACATGTTACATACATCACAATCTTGAGAATTAATCATGTACGCTTTATTAATGCTAACGGGCCAAACAGCACCTAAAAGTACTTTTTTTGAAAAAAAAAATTGAAGAAAAAAAGGAAAACTTTTTTTTTTTTATAAAGAAAAAAAAAAGTTTAAGACAGTGCAAAAGATAATAAAGGTAAAGGAAGGCCAGTTAAAAATATAATTTGTATTTATCTGTATTTTGTAAAAAAATAATCATTTTGTATATAACTTATCATTTTCGTCTCCATTCAGATATATCAGAAAAGTAATGATGTTTCCCTTCGATTTTCTTTTTGGGAAAAGTTACTAAAATTCTCTGAGGTTTAATTAAACCTACACTTTTGTCCCTACTGTTTTAAATACCTACACTTACATCATTGCAAAGTTAATTAACACTGTGATTCACCGTTAGACCAAAAAAAGAAAAAAATTTATTTTGCCCTCAAAATCTTTTTTTATGGAAACTTTGCCCCATAAACTTATGCATCTAACAACCTGCCCCTTTGTCCTCAACTAAATCCATCCGCAAACTTTTCTACTTTCTTCTCCTTCTTCCTCGGCAGGCACCCTTGCCTGTCGGCTGAGAATGGTTGACATGAGTAGCGGCTAGCAGTGCTGCTCTGTCTGAATCTCCTCTTTTCTTCCTCCCTCACGGAGCGCCCTTGCCTGGCGGTTAGCTCTATCAGACAAGGCTGAAAGACGTCATCCGGTGACCAGTGGCTACCCGATTCCTTTAAAAACCAAAACCCAGATGACTCCCCCTCTCTACCGCTGTTAAAAAAAATGGCAATCTCACCAAGCACATCGGGCTAATCTGAGAGATCAACGAAAATATCTCTGTGGTTGCTGGGATTTACTCTGATTTCTTCTGATTTGTTCGTCAACTTCGCTGACATTATTTGCCGGCACTGCACGGTCAAGAGCATGAACGTGGGCACCGGCATCGTTGCATCAGTTGATTGGCGTCTGTTCAATCAATCAGTCAGAGTAATTGCTACAATTAATCCTTCCTAAGGTGGTCAATAGCGCTACACAAATGAGCAAATCAGATTTTGGGGTCAAATTTTTATTTCCTCTTGTTCTAATTGAATTGGGCGGTCACATGTTTTAGGAAATTTCCATCCTTTTCGACGATCTAGCTTCAATTCATTTTTCAACACTAGATCCCTCTTCCGATTGATCCATTTGGCTATTTCCTTCTGATTAGATTCTCTCAATCCAAATTCAGAAACAAGAGCTTTAATCACTGTTGGGATGCATTCGAGCAGAAGGAGGTGTTATTGTTGGAGTAATTAAATGAATAGTTGATGGATCAATTTATAAGATTCAAGAAAGTTAAGAGTTAAGTTGATAATTATGACTATTTGACTGTTAAGTTGCCTAATTAAGTTGATAATTATGACTGTTTGACTGTTAAGTTGTCTAACTCTCTTAAATTTTAAAGGGGATAACTATAGGTATTCAAAATATGGGAACAAACGTGTAGGTTTGACTAAAACTCAGGAAAACTTTGGTAGTTTTTCCTTCTTTTTTTAATGTCAATAGAAAAAGAGGTAACTTGCACCCATGGCCCTAACCTTTTATTATTGTCATATTTTGGGCCCTAACCTCAAAACCTTGAATGAGAAGTCATCACCCTCAATTTTATTATTCCATTTTAGACATTTGGAGAATGGAAACCGTTAAAATTGGTGAGGGTGATTTGCCATGGTGGCATTGATGTGGCAAAAAAAGAAAAAAAATAAAAGGAAAAACAACAGCTAGGCCCATATTTTTTAGCTTCCCTCTCCCAAAACCCTAAATTCTCAACTTTCGTTACCACCTCTAGATTGCCGCCCCCTTCCCCAACACCAGCCACCAACCCCAACATCACCGACGGTCAGCCTTACCATCACTGCCGCTCCAACTTTTCTGTGTGACTCTTCCCCCGTCCGTTCACGCCAAAATCAAATGCCCTTCCACCTCGTCCGCCAATCCCCTTCCTTTCTCACCCTCCTGCCACCCAGCTTGAGGCCTTCTCGCTACCCAGCCTATTTCAGCCAACGGCTTGCCGCCCCAAATGACTGCATTTTCGTACCCTGCCAGCCGACAGTTCTCATGGGTTTCCTAATTCTCATTGGTTTCACGATTTGGTCATTTTGGGAGTTATGGTATGAGGCGGAGGTGAAATCGAATGTAGAGGAGGCTGAAATCGAGATGGGGTTGGTGCTGAAATGGGAATGAAGCCGCAGTTTGGGCAGTGCATAGTGCACCTACCATCGTCCCTTTGTTTGCCCTCCCTAACTCTAATTTTGTTTTCCACAACTTTGATTTCGTTTCCCAATATCAACTTCGTTCCCTATCAGAACCTTCGATTTCGTCACAAGGGGAGCAATTGTAGTGTGCTTTTGCAGAGAGGGGCCGTTGGAGGATGCAGAAAAGGAGGTGAAAGCTGCCGGTGATGGGCAGAGGAAGGGAAGAGAAGGTGGAAGGCCGGATCTAATTTATTATTATTTTTTTTCTTTTTACACATCATCAATAGCAGTTAATTCTTTGTGCCACTATGGCAAATCATCCACATTGGCATGCCATGTGGCCAGTTCCGTCAATTTTAACAGTTTTTGTTCTCTAGAGATCTAAAATGAAAAAAAAAATTGAGGTTGAGGACTTCTCATATAAAGTTTTGAGGTTAGGGTCCAAAATAGGACAATAATAAAAGATTATGGGCCATGAGTGAAATTTTCCGATAGAAAAAGTAATCAAAGCAATTCTGTTGACGTGGTGAAAGTGATGATAATTAATTAGTTGACGCTAAAGTTCGTAACTTCGTGTTCCCATTGCTTCCACATCTACCGGATAACATTGTATATCTAATTAAGTACGCGGGTCTTTGATAGCAAATTGTAAATTACATGGAACATGTCAATTAACGGGTCTTCGAGGAAGGGAATGAGTGAACGGGGCGAGGAGGAGCGGTGGATGAGGCTGGGCCGGAGGCGGTGGGCAAGGCCAGAGAAAGGATGGATGTGGGCTAACCTCTTATAGGCCTTAAATTTTTTCAATTTTTATAACATATACCCTCAATTTTTTATGTGGTCAATTTCAGACATTTATAGTTGGTGATTCATTGTATCACATGGTCAATTGCACCAAGCTAGTATGTCACATGTCAATTCTATTACTCTTAATACTTTCCGTCCTCTAAAAGTCTAAAATGGAACAAAAAATTAAGATTGAGGATGTTTAATGTGAGGTTTTAAGGTTAAGGTCTAAAATAGGACAATAATAAAAGGTTAGGGGCCAAAAGTGATATTTACCCATAAAAAATTGATCAAAGCAATTCAGTTGACGTGGTGAAAGTGATGATAATTAATTAGTTGACGCGAAAGTTCGTAACTTCGTGTTCCCATTTCTTCCACATCTACCGGATAACATTGTATATCTAATTAAGTACGCGGGCCTTTGATAGCAAATTGTAAATTAACATGGGCAAACTTGAGTAGTGTTGATATTTTAATCAAACTTTATCCGAAAGCATAGAATATTCTCTTCCCTGATTTTTAAAGCTTTCTAATATGATTTTTTTTATATCAAAACTGAAATATTCTTTAGTCTTATTGGACTTATTCTATGCATTTTTCTGTGTTATCGAAAAGCCTAGCAAAATGATATATGCGAGGTGTGCCTTATTATGTACGTGTTTCTATAACATCGACCGTAAAGTTTAACGAATTATATGAGCAATTTGCTATTGTCTTTTGATTGCGATAATTTTTTCTATTTCCGCTGCAAGAGGTTGTCACAGGGATATGCTGGAGCTCCACGATTTTTTTTTTTTTTATAAGTAGACAGAATAGTAGATAAGTGGGTCCTCCACGAATTAGAGTGTTGATTTATTGTCAGTAATAGATAGATAATTTACTAATTAGATTTCCTTTAAAATTTTTTAACGGTGCTCATAATAATTTTCATAACATCTAATACAATAAAAGAAACGAGCCTCCCTTATCTCAAAAAATACAAAAAAAAAAAAAAAATTAAGCCCCTAAACTTTCATATGTTTTCCCATGTATTTAGATCTTGAATATTTTCCACCAATTTTTCTTTTCTCTTTAAATATATGAAAATTTTAATGAGTTAGTTTGATACAATATAAAGTTAAATGAGCCAATAGAAAAGAAGCAGATAAGTTTAAAGGGTAAGTTAATGAAACCTTTTTTTTTTAACAGTCTATAAAGGATCAATTGTGGAACCAAGATTTTTTTACTGGGGCCAGGCGGGTGGCGACTTAGCTGGCAAGTGAGGATGTGAGGCGAAGTGCTAGGGGTGCGTTGGAGCTATGAAGTGGAGGACGCAGGTGGTAATGTCGACGGGTTTTTAAGGATTTGGGGATTTAGAGATTGAGAGGTTAAGATGTTAGAGGAGATGACGCCATTTAGAGATAGAAAAGGGTGAGACCAAAAACCAACATTATTTTGCCTAGCGAGAGGTTCAACAACTTAGGGGATAATTATGCACGAAGTCCTCACTTTTTTTTATATGTCACACTGCCCCCATCTTTATATCTTCCGTCATATCCAGGGGGCATTATTCCACACTCAGTCTTTGACTCTTTATAAAATAATCAGAGTCATACCCCTATTCTACATATTATCAAATTCCTAGGGTGACCACACCCCTATAGTAGTTCCATCACTGTAGAGGATACCCATCTTGCTCTCTATTTACGTAATTCATATACTTTTATATATAACACTTGTTGAAGCTGTTAACCAAGAATAGAGAAATAGATGCTAAGCATGAGCATAATTTTCGTATTTTATTCTAAAAATTATTTTTTCATCATTATTTTATATATTTGAATTTATAAACTTTATTATATAATATTATTATTTGATATTTCTATATGTGAATGGGCCCTCTTTTATGAAATTCATGGATCTGCCACCAGTTGAATTTTGTGATAATTATAACATTTTTCTAAACATATAAAATCTTTAATTGAGGAATTTGGATCTCATGTAAGCGCAAGGAGCTCTTCCATGAACTAAGCCCAAAGCCTAGTTGGGACTTCAACTACTTTTTCTTCAATAACTGAAAGCTTACATTTGAAAGCGTTTCAAGTTTCAACGCCTCATCTCAAAATTATATGTGGTGTGACCATGGAATTGAATACCACGGTACACCACTAGAGATGAGCGGTATATAATATAAATACTTTCACACTTTGTCATTTTATCAAACAGTATAGGGTATTTCATATACTATTTATTTTTTATGTATATTTTATCAAAAAACAGGATATACTATAAATACTGCGAGGTGCGTACCGTTATATTTTATTTTTCTTGGATATGTGTGAGATATATTTTTTTTCATTTTACATCAAAATGTCATAAATATATAAAACATTATAATATAATTAATACACATATCATAAAATAAATATTTATTTTTATTCTTTTGGTTATTTTTTTTAGTTAGCATAAAAATTTAATGGTTATTTCGAGACACCTAGGAGCTCAATGTGGCATTAGAAAAAATAGTGTTATTGTTAATTAAAGTAGTTTTTTTTCTCTCTTATATCAATAAATTAGTTTCTTTCTGAGTATTATTTATTTTTCTCTATATATAACATTTTTTTATGTTTTTTATATTAAAAAAATATCCTCTATCATATATATTTTATTTATATTTGACAAATTATGATGAGAAAAAATAGAATCCATATAAAACATGAAAAAAAAAAGTATTGAATTTTTGTCATTTTAAAATAATATTATAATATTTATTTTTTTGTGAAAATGGTAATGGTATGCGGTGCAATATATCATTCGATATATCTTAAAAATTTAGGGTGTGACATACCAAACAGTAAAAATATTTAATACCTTGGGTGTAACCATAACGAAAATTGAATATTTGTTTGATATTTCGCATAATCGCAAGTATTATGTAAATATAAAATGACATATGAAGATTTTAATGTTGGTTTTTCATCGATAATTATTTTTTTCGGTTTATTTTCACGATTTCTTAGCATATATAATTTCTTGATATGCGCATGAATCATAACTAAATTCTCAATCTGGCGGTATAGATGATCTCTAGCTTCATTCATGCATGTACCTCAAAAAATGATTCATGAATATAATCAAATTATTCGTATTACTGATTTTTTTTTTCTTTTCCATCGTTCGAAGTCTTTCAGAACCATAATTAATCTCAAGCCCATTATGCCCATATATAAAATCAAGTTTGACCAATATATTAATTCCTCATTGTTAATACTTTCCGATGAATCTATTAGGTTTAAATTGTGACATGGCTTAATTATCAGTATCCAGTACTCGTCCTTCACCCTTGTAAGAGATTTTTATTTTTTCTTTTTTTTTTCCTTTTTAACAATGTAGATGGGCTTAAATTGGGTGTAGGATAGAAGAAAAAATGTCTGCCGTAACTATCTCTCTGTAATATTTTAAGTGAAATTGAAAACTACAATTGAAGTTTTCTAAATTTAGTAGTAATAACTTGTTGGTTTCTTAGTTCAATAATGTATTGGCTTGTTAGTATAATAGAATATTAATTTGTTAGTATGTTAGTTTATTTTTTTTCTTTATTCTTTGGTTTATCTGTTGGCTATTCACCTTACAATAGTATAACACAGAGGTGTATCTAGAACATTTTTAAAATGAGGTTCATATATAAGCCTAAATTACAATCAATTTTAAAATTTAAATTAATAAAAAAATAAACTTTAAACTATAATACAGTTATCTAAAGATAATATATCTCCTATAACCACACTCTTGTAAATTTTTTAGTATTAAAAAGAACATGACCATCTAAATAAAAAAATTTTGAGTTAATTCCAAATTGCACGTAGAAATAAATATTATTTTGAACAACCTTTAGTTTTAATTTGAAGTAAGTTATTAAGTTTTATTTATTTTCAAAATAAAGTACTTCTATAGTCACTAAATATATATGTTTTACATTTAATTTAAATTGAAAAATTCTTTGAAATTATTTAGAGACTTAAAAAATAAATTTCAAAGAGAAATAGTATTCTTTCTTTTATGGGTAAAGCATTAGATATTTAGTTAATTTTTTAAATAAATTAAAGGATGGTATCTCTCTTTTCAAGGTGGACTGCCTATAATAATATTTTGATTTTTTAGAATAAAATAATTCAAGTGTAGAAGGTTTATAATTTCACAATAAAAACAAGTAAAAAAAGGATTTATTTCTTTGACGACATTGAGATTTCTATTAGGGATTAATATGGTTTATTTGAAACTTTGAGCTTATCTTGATTGTGAGGTTTAATGACTATAGGCTGACTCATAATTTATGGGACAACTAAACCAATTAAGTAAAGTACAAGAGCTGTTGCATTTAAGCCATGTTTTTATGATAAAAAAGAAGAATGACAAAAAAAGTTTGTAATGAGTGACTCAAATTTTTATTTCAACAATTTCATGTAAAGATATTAATGTATTTGTTTTTTTCTTATTGGATTTTATTTGAAATAGTGAGGTCCAATAAAAAAATGAAGTGGAGTTCATACTTAATTTTACACACTTTTTACTTCTATTTTTAAATAAAAGTAGGGTATATGGGCATCACTTTATTCCACATAAATCCACCCTTGATGCTGGTATGGTATCACAGAAACCGATAAAAAAATGTGTAAAATTTACAGTTAAACTAAACATCTCTCATACCTGAAGACCATATTTTGTAGTAGGTATTGTACGCATGATAAATGAAAAAAAGCTTTTATCAGAAAAATAATAACAACATCCATACTTAATTTGTTTGGTTGTTGCGCTGACCTTGAATCAACCAAGTCAACTCGGTCTATCTTCCTTGTGAACATGTTTAATTACCTTATCCAGGATTAAATTATGGACCGACACTTTTGTCCCTCCCCTCAACACGCGTTCCAACCGAAAGCAATACGTTCCTGTAACTTTTAAAAGTGACAATTTAGTCCATTTCGCTATCCAATGGCAATGGAGGGTCGTTCCTGCGTTTCTCAGTCTAGAAACTACCAGGTACCTGGATCTAATTAATTCGCCACCTAAAACTATATTTTCTTATCCATAACTAATAACCTGTGTGGCCTACGAGTAACATGCAACCAGATGGAGCTGCTAGCGAGGCACGACCACAAAGGTTAAATTGTTGGTCTTTTTCCCTTGCTTATGGGGGAAGTTTTAACTTAACTACTAATCAAATTGACTGCTAAATATTTAAATCCAAATCGATCCACTCCGACAATACTTGGCACTGTTTACGAATTAGATGTTTTCTTTTTTCTTAATTTGCTGGTTAGGTTGGCTAACTAATACTGATTTAAGTGTGAAACAGTACTACAACTAACACTAAAAAACGCGTAAAACTCTTTCTTTATTTTATACCATTTTAACCCCACATCTGGCGAAGAAGTTCTCAGAGGTTATTATATGTACAAAATCTTCCGTATTTTTCTTAATTCTTGATTTATATGTATGCATCTTTAACAGATATTGTATTTTAATGTATCTTTTTTGTGCGTCTCTATAGAATTCTTGATGGTGCATTTTGAATCTGATCCTTGACCACGTTCGTTGTTCATGAATTTGTTTTGTCATTTTTTGGTAGTTTTCTTATAGGTTACTGAAAAAATTATATGGACGAGACGGAATAAATGTATGGCTGGGCCCAGATGCTTATGTAAGGATGTTTTGGGCCTTGAATGAAGTGACAGCCCATAACCTGGTTCAATTCCCTGGTTGGTTTGGTTCCAGCTTACCACTTCCAGTCTTCCACGTGCACCCGGTAACCGGAAGTATCCAATTTTTCGGACGACCAACGAAGTCTTGCAACGTGAGGTCAGTTACAACCTACAAGTGAGTCTGGTAATTATGAGCTTCTTTGACTGGATGCCTTCCCTATTCCCGTGAGTGAAGAAGAAAAATACGACCTTTCCCCACCCCCTTTTTTTTTTTTTTTTCATTTTCTTGTTTTATTTTGCAAATATAAATTTTGTGAAGGGCACCCCAATGCATAAAATACCACTAATAATCAATTACAGAGTTTATATTTTCTAATATTAAATATTGCATACATACATAAAATTTCTTATGTATCATAGTAAACAAGTCTTCTTAAGTTTCATAAAAATAAACAAGGTAAGAAAACTAGGAAGAAGTTCTTTTTTTTTGTATACTCTAAATTACATTGTAAGAGATGGTTACAAAAATTCTATTAATAAATTTACTCTAGATATCACCCCACCTTTTGGTCACAAAAAATAAAAACTTCTTAATAAAAACATCTTATATAAACTAGGATTTAAACACAGGCCATTCACATTGGGGGAGGAGTTTGTAGTGCATAGATTAAATACGACCAGTGATGAGGGTTGGGAGTCAGGAAAACAGCTTGCAATCACATCGAGTTTAAGAAGTGAGGAAAGATGTAGGGAAATTACCAAAAATTCTTTGTAGTTTGGCACAACTTATAATTTTTTTCTATATTTTAAAAAATCTACATTTTATTCTCTGCTTTTTTTATAGTATATGACAATAACTTTTAAATTTTTAATTTAAACTGTAAGGTTACTATATTCAAATAATTTTAAAGTTTTAAATTTTTTATAGTTAATTGACCTTAAAAAAATATTAATATATATTTAAAAGGAGAAAATTGTATTTATAAAAAGAAAAAATTAATAATTTAAAAATAAAATTTTTTGAAAAGATTAAAATTATTAAAAGATGAGTATCATAAAGTAAAAATTATAGTTTCAGGAACTATTATTGAATAGTAAAAAAATTAGAGATAAAATGTAAATTTTTAAAAATAAAAAAATTTAAAATATAGGTTAGAGCAAATGTCGGGCTAGTAATAAGTTCCCCAAAGATGTAGTGGCAAAGCAAACACCGCTTGATCACTTTCTTTCTCCAGTCGGCTACCTTTTTTTCCTCGAAAAAATGGCCACAACACAAATTATGGAGGCCAGAGGACCCACAGAGAGCCAGCTATGGGCCACGTGCCTGGCGCCCCCATAGGCTTCTCATTTTGCCGTCTCCGCACATCCTGCGCCACTAAACGCCTAACGGTCGGTCATACGCTCCTCATCAGTTGTCCTGTGACCGTTGACGAAAACTATATGTCAGCTTTTTATCTTATGAGTAGCCCTCCCACTTATTCTCTTAAAATTTCTAGTTTCCAACTTTCCATTCCCATGTATGGTATATCCATATCCAGTAATTCAGAGTAGGTTGCTAAAGCGACGTTGTAGTGGCACCACCAAAATTTCCTGAGCTCGCAATTTTAGTTATTAATGAGCTAGCAATAATAATTTCACCTATATATTTGAGGAAGATCCTTATATAAACAAAAAAAAATTTATATTATATAAGGTATAACTTCATAATTCATATAATATAAGGGGTAAAATGCACCATGGGTCACCTAGCTTATTTTTTTGTCCTATTCGGGTACCTTACCTTTATTTTGTCCTAGCGAGGTACCTTTCCTCCTATTGCGCATTCTGTTCAGCTACTTTCCGTCAAATTGGTCATTAAATTGGATGGAAAATGATGAAGTGGCATTAAATAATACTAAAATAAACTTAAAATAACAACTTCAGTCCTCAAACTATTTCAATTACTAATTCTAACCCTTAAAATTTCCCTTAAGCCAATTTTACCCCTCTCATCCCGTTCACCGCCACCTCCCACGCTTCTCCCCCTTCATTCTCCCACCAGTCACGTCGCACCGCACACACTCGGACCATCACCAGTCCCATACTCGCCATTTCCAACAGACGCGTTCATTTTCATTTGCTTGAATTTCTCCAAAACCCAGATCGAAATCTGACCAAACCATCCCCGATGCCCACCGCTGGGAACGATGCTGCCGCCTCTGGATCCAGCACTGCCAACGGCGGTGCCAATTCGACCTGCAAGATCACCCTCATCACTGGCATAATCGACCAGGACGACTTGGTCACAGGTTGCGAAATCGCGCCATAGGTTCGCAAACGGATCTACCCCCGATTCGGTGCTCCTCCGTCGGCGAACGAGCGATTGGTGATTGGGGCTGGGCTCGTCAGTGGTGCAGCGACGATATCTGGAAGGGTAGGCGGCTGGAGACGACGATGGCGACGACCCTTGGAGATGGAGCGGACGATGGTTGGCAGATGACGAGATTGCGAAATCGAGTCACAGGTTCGCAAATGGATCTACCCCCGATTCGGTGCTCCTCCGTCGACGAACGAGCGATTGGTGATTGGGGCTGGGCTTGTCAGTGGTGCAGCGACGGCGTGGGAGCTTCCTGCTGCGCACGGGCGGTTGGCCGGCGGGGTAGCTGGCGGTGCCTGGAGGTGACGAACGGTGCGACGGAAGGCGAAACGCCGGGGGAAGAGGAAGCAGGGGTGACAACGGCGTGAGGAAAAAATTTGGGTTAAATCATACAAAGAGACGTAGAGGTGAAGAATTCTGGAAGGCGAACAAACGAAGGTGGCGGATGGAGATGGGTATCAAGGACGGCAGAGGAAGGACGGGAAGCTCATTTGATTGCGAATGTGGAAGCTCATTCAGACAGAGGTGGAGGGGCGAGGTGGAAGCTTTACTACTGCTCTGAAGTCGATCCAGAGTAGGGGAGATAGAAGGTTTCAAAGAAATCGAAATTGGATCAAAGAAGAACGAAATTGAGCAACGGGAAGGGAATGGTGGGGCGAAATCGAGCAATGCCTGAATCTTGAGGATTGAAGTTGTCATTTTAAGTTTATTTTAGTATTATTTAATGCCACATCATCATTTTCCATCCAATTTAACAACCAATTTGACGGAAAGTAGTTGAACAGGATGCGCAATAAGAGGAAAGGTACCTCGCTAGGACAAAATAAAGGTAAGGTACCCGGATAGGACAAAAAAATAAGCTAGGTGACCCATGGTGAATTTTACCCATAATATAAGGTATAACTGTATAATTCATACTCATTGAAGTTAAAACTTATGGGCTTAGTAGAGGTAGGCACAAACATGTAATTAAGAGATTAAAACCAATTGTGAAACTAAATCTCTTCAACCCCTCAACTAACAATATTACAATGTGATGTAAGTAAAACTCTTGATTTGGTAGGCAAGGAACTATGACTATATGAAGGACTTAGTGGAAAACTCTAGGTACATTCAGTGGCGGAACCAGGATTTTTGATTTGGGGGGTGAGCTCGAAGGAAAGTTGACTAAGCCTAGAGGAGAAGGACAGCATCGTGGCGAGGCAAAGCTGGAGATTAGGACTAAGTCATACTAATTCAAATATTAGGATGCAACTCATATAAGTTGGAAAATTTGGAGGACTAATGGTGCAGTTAGGCCATGTTTGAATATCTGTTTAATAATAAAGGAAATAATTACTCATTTGGTCACTACTTTCTTTAGCTCCTACTTCATTGCCCCTCTATTTTCATATTCTTCCATTTTTTCTAGGGGATAAAAATATATTTTTAGTCCCTAATTTCTCTTGAATTAACCAATTAAGTATTTATATTTATTTTTTTAAAAATTTTCAAGGTGTAGTGGCCACCCTGCCCCTACATAGGTCCGGCACTGGGTACATTCATAACACTCTTTTAAATCTCTTACCTGTTACCTCTTGACTCTATTGCTGACTTAGATATTGGAAAAGTTTTAATAGACACACAACTTAAAAAACCTCCAACTTTATTTTTCATTGTAGATTTCATTCCTCTCTCTGCCTCTCACAATCTCGGTTTTACATCACCAAAATTAAAAATTCTTCATAAGTAGAACCAAGAAATAAAGATTGAGTTAATTCTATTAAATTAATTAGCAAGCGACATAAATTCACGTCTTATAATTTCAAATTAATTACTTTTATAAATACGAATGATGTCATGTCATAAAAATAAAATATTTATTATGGTTTATCATAATTACCTTTTAACTATTTCACACAATTATAACAAAAAAATCATTCTAAGGGACGTCTTATGTAATTTTCTTCAAGAAAATAATTTACAAATATAAAGAGCATGATTTGTTTTAGAAGACGACAATTTTAAAAACTATAATCATTTGGAATTGAAAAAGCGTACATTCTGCACTCTTTTTTCATTTTTGGCCTAAGTACGACAGCAATCATCAAACTTAGCCTACTCAGACGAGTGAATCCCCCAACTAAAACTAAGTGCAGATGAGTTGGTCCAGCAAATGGGAATGCGCACGTGACCATATGTCGTGAACTCACACTTTATGTCGTGAACAACTGTCACTAAGTGCAGACGAGGACAACACATCTTGCGCCGCTCACTTATCTCACTTCTCGCTTTCTTGCTCCATAGGATGAGTATTTCTCAAAACCAGAACAAAACCTTTTAAATTCATTAAGCGTTTGGTTAAATGAACAGACAAAAAACTCATTAAGCAAGCCCATTTTTTCAACTCAACAAGCAGGGTAATGCTGTCCATGTCACATCTCTACACGATAGCTATCCCATTACGCCTTGGACCAACTCCCACCAAATTGATAAGTTTGAGGGCTCATCTCCACTGAGTCCTAGTTGAGGGACTAACTCGTCTGTTTCACCTAAGTTGGGGGGCTACCAGAGCATTTAGGCCTTTCTGTGAACTCGTGGCTCAGATTTAGTCAAATCCTGAATGACCAAAGAAATTTCTCATAGCAAACAAAACAAAATCAATAATAAAAATTCGATAAAATATATATCACATTATCTATATTTTCTTCTAGTTTATCTCTAACTAACGTGGACCCACCATTGATATCTTTCTCTTTTTTTTTTTTTAATGGCCAATCACCATGGAGATTTTTTTGAGATTCAGTCGGCGTAACATGAGATGCTACTATTAAATACTATCAGAAACTATAAAAAAAAAAAATTACACACACACAATTATGTGAGTTTTTTTTCTCCATGTTATGTTATTATCTTGAAATAATAACTTTAAGAGGCACAGGATTTTTTTTTCTCAACGAAGTGATTTTTTGGTTCGAGTAACTTGTCCGGAAATGGACTAAAATATTATACTTGGTACAACTGCTTCCTTGTACGAATAATTTTAAAAGCTTTTAAATGTTTTTACACAAGTAACCATAGAAATTTGATGTAGTCTATAATAGTAATTGAAATAGAACTGCATGTAAAATTTATTTACTTATATTTAAATACTTTAATCACACAAACTGACAAATTTAATTTAATACACTGTCGAGAGACGCAAAATTATAAGTTTCGTTAATAAACAAAGAAAAAATGGACAAGTACGTAGAAATTTCATGCCAAGAACATACGATTACGACGTCAAACTTGAAATTCAAATTCCGCGAAGCTCCCTCGTCACTATCACTCGCATTTGGGGCCAAAAAAAGAAGAAAAAAAAAAAGGAAATCTGCTTTTCGTTATAAAATAATAAAAGAAAAGACGGAGCCAAAAAAAAAAATTTATTTGGAAAATCATAAATAATTTGCTTTGAAAAATAAGGAACCTTATAATAACCCATGAGGTTTGGCTTCTTTTTTTTTTTTTATATTATTCAACAATAACTCCTGAAATTTTAATTTAAATTATATATTAATAATTTTTTAGTAATTTTAATCTTTATAATATTTTTTTATTGTTAATAAATATTTTAAATTATTATTTTTTAGTTTTTGTAAATACATATTTTTTCTTATATATCTAAATCAAAATTTTTTAAATCACAGTTAATTATAAAAAAATATCAAAAGTTTTAAATTTTTAAAATATAATTATTAGATAGTTTAAATTAAAATTTTAAACATTATTGTTAAATAGTATGAAGTAAGGAATGAATAAAGTGTAGGGTTTTTAAGATAGGTAAAATACAGGTTACGTTGAACCACTGGGGAGTAGAGGTGGGAACCGGGTCGGCCCGGCCGGTCATGGGCTTGGGAATTGAGGCCCGGGCACGGACCTGTTGTAGGCGGGGCGGTCCTGAGCCGGGTCCGGGGCGGGGCGGGGCGGTCCCGAGCTGGGCCCGGGGCGGGGTGAGTTTGGAGTTTTTAAAAAAAAAATTAAAAACATAATTAATTATATATGTCATAAATATTTTTAAGAAAAAACACTACATTCAGTGTAAGTTTTATTAAGTTAAAAAACCAAACGGCACGTACAAATAATTGAAATGGACCTTACATTTTGAAATGGCAAAAACATTTCGAAAATGATGAATAATAGAAACTTGTGATCTGTGCTAAACAACATAATCAGATTAAATACAAACTACATGTATAATAGAAACCTGCGGGGCGGGGTGGTCTTGCGGGGCGGGTCCTGGTCCGGGGTGGTCCGTTTTGCACCACCTCCTCCTTTCGGGCCAATATTTGGCCTATATCTTAGCGGGCTTTTGTCGGGGCGGGGCGGGGCGGGACAGGTTTGACCGGGCGGGCTGGAGTTGACTTCCGGGCCGGTCCCGATTCAGGCCAGGTTGACCTGGCCCAGGTCCCACCTCTACTGGGGAGTTTCCATAATTTTTCTCAACCGAACGGTAATTACTTTTATTCTCAAGCGTCACAGAGGCTCTCACATATGCCTCAGATCTACCCCGTCCAACCAACACCAGCACCTGATCCAACGGACCGTATGCGTTACCACAATTCCTCTATATATCTCTGCTCCACCTTCGTCTCCCTCCTCAGGCGCTTAGCCAACTTCCAGCTTCGAAAACTTCAACAGGAAAACAGAGCATGGCGTGGACGACAAACACTATAATTCTTTCTCTCAAACTCCTTCTGATTTTCGCCGGAGCTTTTTCGATTGCTTCCGGTCTCCGATTCTCTGTTCAGTTGCTTATCCATTTCTCTATTTCCCAAGCTCCGTCGTTGTGGAGCTCCCTCCGATCGTGGCTACGGCCGCCGTATCTCTACGTCATCATCAACGGAATTATCATCTCCATCGTCGGATCCTCGTGGTTCCGCCGGAGGAACGACGACGTTGCAGAGGACCCCCCGAGAATGACCGCCGAACCGAGTCCGGCGTTCCAGTATCCGAATCCGAATCCGACCGCATCGGAGTTTGGCGTGGGGGTCAAATATGCGAGAAAATGGACGGAGCCAGCGGTGGAAGCGGAAGAGGAGAAGAATGTGGTGGCGGGATACGGAGGCAGAGAAGCGAACTTTTCTAATGAAGAGGATAAACATGTGATCAGTGAAGAAGAAAATGAGTTTGGAGCGACGGTTCCTTCGAGTATCGGTTACACGCCGGAGATTCCTTCTCCGGCTACAAATCATCCTCTGGTTTCTCCAAGGTTTGCCTACCGGAAACTGGTCAATTCCAGTCCTCAAGGTACTTAAGTATATTTTATAGCGGTTTCTTTTTTTGCCCCTTAATTTGAACTTTTAAGTTCCCACGAAAATCTGGTTCAAGCGAAACTCAGAATTTGTGGTACAACAGCGGGTCGGAGATCGTTGAGGGTGGCGAAGCCCAAACAGCAGCAACACGACACGATGGAGGACACGTGGAAGATGATAATGGCGGGGCGGGAGGTGGCGCTGGCCAGGGAGACGGAGAATCACGGCGGTGAGATGGTGGTGTGCGACGGTCTGCCTGCGTTGAAGAAATCGGAGACGTTCAAGGACCGGACAAACTATTATAACCAGTCAGGGCCACCCGTGACGGCGGCGTCAAGGTTGAGGAAGGAGCCATCGCTGGGTGAGGAGGAGTTGAACCACCGTGCGGAGGCGTTCATAAAGAAGTTCAACGAAGAGATGAAGCGGCAGAGGCAAGAGTCGCTTAATCAGTACATGGACGTGATCAACCGAGGAACCAACTAATTATCCAATTAATTATAATTAACTAACTAAACTGCGTCGGAAAGAATAGAATAGTAACCATAGAAAAAGGAAAAGGAAACTTGTGGATATTTCTCCTAAGTGTGTTTAGATGTTTTATGGGATAGGACTAAAAAAAGGGTCTGAGCTTACGTTTTTTTAATTTATTTTCCCATTTTTCTTGTCCCCCTTTTTTCCTTGGGGGTGGAAAGTGGAATCAACAGACAGAGATTCATTATGGATGTTGTAATGGAATTTGGAACGTATGTTATAAGGGAATATAAATTAGTTGTTGTAATGGAATATATGATGTGTAAATTACTCTTCTGTATAAGTTAACCAGCCACAGTTAATTTGCTTTTTCTCTATTTCAGTGGGTCAGTCAGTGGTCTTATATTTTTTGTTTCGATAATGCTATTAGAATTCCATGCTATTACACTCCTTTGACTAATGTAGATAAGGCTGTGCAAAGAGGCTGAATTCACACTGGAATTGTGCTCTTAGACTTCCATGTTCGCTGTTCTTTTATAAACCTGCTTAGTTTAATTTGGTGTTAGTGATGAATTATGCACACCCTTAGACTTCCATGTTCGTCACCCTTAGACCACAGCAGATTACCAGTGGATCTCGACAATCACAAATAAGAGGAAGCGAGGCACCTGTTTCTGTCTACCCAGCTAGCATCTCAACCTCTCAGACATCGCGTTTTGAATCATTACTAATCATCGAACTTATTGGCTGTCATTAGGGATAGATTCTACCCACCGCTGGACGATTTTGGGTAGCCACAAAACCAACAAATCAATGACATGGGGAGAGGCATTGTAGTAGTTCTAAATCAAGCCGCTGTGGAGATCCGGTCATCGCTACCACAGGAATGGAAGTATAGCCCCTGGACTATGTTCAAGCAATTTATATGTGTTTCCAATGAGGATGGGGCAGAGGTGAGTGTGAAAAGGGAACTGAATTAGGTTGTGGGATAGGATTGCATGTCGGCAGTATTGGGTATGAGGGCAAATGTGGCCACCGTCTGAGTTGTTCTCCGAAGTGCGATTTACCCGGGGGAAGGGGGAATGTGAGAAACAGGCGGCACGATTGTAATAAGTTACAATTTTTAGGGCCGAATGAAAAGGGATCCACAATAATGTAGCTAAACTATGCAAAAAATGTTAATTCGATTGACTTCCCATGAAACGAATTGACCTTATGCTTATTAAATCTTTATTATGAACAAAAACTAAAACGAATCCTTTAATTCGTAACGAATAATATTCTAATTTGATTCTTACCATCATTATACTTCATCTTCATTGCAATTACACTAGAATGTAGTTATATTAGATTATGATTGATGGCATAAAGTTTGTAAGTAACTATTAAAACATAAATTTGTAACAAACTCGTAACCTAGCAGCTGCTCTCCCTTTTTCTCTGCATCATCTTCCTCTCATATTCTCTGCACCTTCAGCCGGGTTTGGATCTTTAATCCAAGTCTAACCAATTTATTTACTATCGTTATTCTACCCGATCAATCAGTATAATTTTTGTTTTTAATGTTTCTTCTTCCTCCTCCAGAAGTCTCTATTATCACTATTAGTAGGAACATCGTTTGATTCGAGTGGATTATAAAACACGACAGTATAGGTGAGTGAGATGTTTTCAAATAATGGTTCATGTAATGTTATCCTTTTTATTTTTATTTTTTGGTCCATTTGATGAGCCATTATACACGTTTTATGCTTAGACAGTTTGTTAGTCCACCAAGTGTTGACATGCAGTTTAATATATTTTAGTCTCTATTTGGACCTTTTCCTGGTTAATTGTAAATTACTATCCTAGATTTCTTCTTTAGTTTACATGAAAAAAAGTTTAGCTTGATTCCAATTTTCTTGTTCTCACTCAGTGGCATAAAGATGAATAGCCCTTTTGATGGCCAATATAATTTTTCTTTCGTTCTTTAAAGTCCTATATATACCATTGGTTTGTAAGATGTTATGTGATTTATTTTTTACTAGAATAAAGCTCCTTTTATTTGTAAGATTGTGGTGCTTTATTCCCAATAATCGTTTGGAAACAACTCATGGTGAGGAAATAATAAGATGAAATTTTAAAATTGTTATCACTTATGTAATTTTATGATTTGAATGAAAAAATTGATAACAAGAAACACAATAAGCGAAGATAGTTAATATAGCTATATTTCATTCTAGGTTAGGGTTACTTATTTTACCGTGAAATCAACATATGAAACATGAATTATATATTCCTACAAACATTATAGTTGCTGAAGCATCTGCTGTCAAGTGTGTTCGTTAAAGCTGTATGCTTTTTCTTTTAATGTTCTGTTCTTTTGTTTTGTTTTTGATCTTGTTATAGAAACCCATATTTTATAAGAACAGAGGGAATATTATTACTTGATTGCTAAAATCCCATTGCCAAAACAGGCTCCAACATTGAATTGGTGGGGAAAATAGGACAGGCGGGTCCTAATTAAATTGGAACTCCTAGTGGCATTGGCAACGTAATAATCAATGCATAGTCGGATAGAGATTAGCTACATCAATGATCTATCTCTATCAGATTAATCGATCTTGTTGGATACAATATAAATGGTCTTGAATCTAACAATTTGTCTTTGTGGACATTTCTTCCATATTAGACTAATCACCTAGAATTTGATACATGTTTTAGAATTACATGTAAAGGTTTATTTATACATGTGTTTATGGGTAATTCTTGTTTATTCCAAGTATATATAATCAATCGAACGGCTAGATTGGATGTTTCAATCATAGACTATTGCATATAAATTTTTTAGTTCAATTCAATTTGTAAGTTTTTGTAATTTCTCTGGCAAAATTTGAACACTTGAAACTTTCTGATGAAAATGTGGCTGCTAAGTAAAAGATATTAGAGTTTTCTAATTAATATGGAAATTAAATTCATTCCCAATACCGAACCTGCAAAAAATGTGTGGATTAGGATAACTATAAATTTGGGTCCCGGAGTTCGTACAAGGTTTGCTCGACATTTGTATTTATGACTTGATGTAGGACTTGGATGCTAAATAAAAGTTCCGGGCTCCACCTGGCACCGAGTTCAGTACTTTATTTTCTCAGAATTTTGGCCAGCTTTTGTTCATTAATTGTTCTGTTCTTTTTGGTCCTGAGTCGGGGTTGGTTGGCCGCCAGAGGCTATCTCTTTTTTGTTTTCTTTTGGTCCAGTTTACCGTTGATTGGACCAAATCAATGTTTAACTATATGAAGCCCACAATTCTAACTAGGCCCAGCCTACCATTTGCCAATAATAATAGTACTACTGCACTAGGTTAGAACCCACACTTTGATGCAGGCAACTAATTAAGATATAAAATTTTCATGTTAATTATATTTATAGATGAAAAAAATATTAAATAAATTATGAATTAAAAAATAAATTATGATCAATTCAAAATTTTTTTTTTTAAAATGAAACATCTGAAAGTTGTTAATAATAAATTTGGTAAACGGAAAATATAAGGTATAAGCCCAATTTAATAAATTTGAGATTTCAGAACAAGTTAGCCTTTAAGTATCACTCATGAGATTGTGAGGACCTAAAACACAAACACCCAAAATTTATGACAAAAAGGTAAAAATGTCTACTTTCAAAGTTGGGGACTTGAAGTATAATTACTTCGTAGATCTAATCTTCAAAAGAGATTAGAGTAAAGTGTAACTTTGGGTTATTCTCCAAATAAAAAAAAAAAACTTCTATTCAACACATGCACGTGCACACATAAACACTAGTCTTTCACACGTTGAACGTAGAAAAAGAGTTTGTAAATTACACGAATATGTTTAATATTTTAAATATTATAATTACATTAAAAGTTTGATCAAGGAAATAAAGAAAAATATCAACTTAATGAACTATTAGAACGATACTACTTCTTCCATTTTATTTGACTGAACCATTTGACCGACACAGAGATTATTGTGTATAAAATTTATGTAGTTATTTTAAATTTTATAGCTGAAACTAAAATTAAAAAAAATCTTTTTAGGTTATGTCTAAAGAGTTTAGATGAGAGAATTAAAAATTGATTTTTAGTTTTGTGAAGTGAGAGTTTAAATAATGATAGAAAAGTAAATTTGATATTAAATTTTTTAAAAGAAAGTGGTTTAACCTTTTTGGGACAGTTAAAAAAAAATATGGTTCATTCTTCCTTGGATGGAGGGATCATATATTTCAAAATTAGAATTTTTTTTTAAAAAAAATAATATTTGAAGAATTTTATGTAACAGTGAAAATTTAAAAATAGGAAAATGTAAAAATTTAATGTAATTATTCCAAAGCAAGAATAATAAAAAGTACGAAAGTGTATTTTAGGTAAAAATGAATAATATGATTCAATAGGTAGTGTAGATGTGAGGAGTTTTGCGTATCTTCCAAAAACTTACAAGCCCTCCAAATAAGAATTCTCAAACTTATTTATTTCTCACTAAATACTTATGTAGTCAAAACTTGCAACATGACCTGCCATCTTGTCTGTATCTGTCAGGGAACTCCCGCGATCTTCCTAGTGGATGGAGCATGGCTCAGTGGAAGTCTAAAATCCCAGCAATATCGCCTATGGTGATGCCCTTCAGCTTTGTATTCGGAAACTTGGGCAATCCTGGAAGCTTTGAGATTCGTTGCAGCCATCAACACCCACAATTACACGATTCTAACTGATTACTTGCAGGGGTTTCTCTAGATTATAGATTTAAATGACAGTCTACCTCAAGGTAAGAGGAGATTTGGGCTATTGACGACCTGGTGCAGATGTCCTAGTGGCTTTCCATTTTGAAGGTCCACCATAGAGGCACACAAGATGGATACTTTCTGTTTATTTTACTTCTAAATTGTAATCTTTTCTTTCCATCATTAATACCCAAAAAAAAACTTGAAATTATGACCTAAAAATTTGTAATTATATTATACGTTTTCTTCTCCTATTAGTATACTTGGTCCCTCACATAATCAAAGGGAACTATTGCTTCTTAGTCTGAATTGATACTGCTATTAGCTCTTGGTTATATGAACCCAAGGACTCTTGGGAGCTCAATTGTAACAAAGAACATATGGTTTTTTTGTTGCCTATATATGGAACATTCACGTTGTTGTATCTACATCCATATTCATCAGGGAGAGCATCATCTTCCCTTACTCATGTCAAAAGGTCGGAAGAATATAACTAGTGGGAAACAGGGTAAGTTCTCGCTAATCTATTGCCTTTGTAGCCAATCTTTTCCATCTCATAACCTTCCTACAAAGATCACTTGCATGCTAATATCAAGTCCCTAGCAAGTGTCTCCACCTGCATTTCAGGAATTGTAGCTGCCATTTATGAGAGATCAGAACAAAGCTTTTGGTTAGGTTGAAGGATTTGAATCCAATGCTTGCTTCTTCAGTGGTAACCACAGCGTTTTCCTCTTGGCGACCAACAACAAAGAGCTGGACTTTGTGCAGAAAGCTAATAATTGTTCAAGTTCTGCTCTGTAACCGATTCCATTGTCATTAAACAAGCACGCCCTATTCACAGTACTTGGATTGTTTATTAGTCTTTCAGATTCTAGACAGATTTATTCAGCAAGCTGTTAGAAATCTAAGTTACTCAAACCTTCTGCAGATGTTTATACCTAGTCGTCAACCTTCTGCTCAAATAATCTCACTGGAAGTGCTTAGAAGACATCAGAAAATATGTATGCAAGTGCCTCAAATCACAAGTGTTATATCAGAATTACCTCTCCTGCTGCCACTATTTCGCCATGAACAATCTGCAACTTACATAAGGCTAAATGAAAAAAGAAGACTCAAGTCACTCAACCACCCGAGTTAGGACCCAAGGTTTACCAAAGAATTACGTGATGACCTATTAAAACAATTCGAACAAGATTTACCTGAGAGATTTTGGGTCTCAATAATAAGCTTCTATCGAACCAATACTTATGTCAGGCGAAGAGATACATGTCCCCAACCATCTGCAGACTCGAATCATATCTGCATGCCATTAATGAAAGACTCTTGCATATCAGAACATTCCACGATCAAAATTGTCTTTTTTAGGAGTTAAGGATAGTGGAACGATGCAGAGATGCGGCTCTAGACCCCGAACTGATCAAAAAGGGCCAGGACCTGATTGAAGTCTCCTAAGTCAAAAAACTCGCACCACTTCCATTAAATGCAATACAAGAACCAAAGAAATGCTTCGACGATACTTGATGGGGCGACCCAATGGATCACACCCTCCAAAAATTGGCGTATGCCGCTTTAAGCGGCGAGCACACGGTATTCTTTAGTAAAAGGCGAAAGAATAGGTCGCTCTTGTGCTCACCGCACGGCTCCGTGAGAGGCTTTGGGTTGTGTGCCTCCTGTTGTACGTGGAGCGGGCAACTAGGTGTATTCTTGATGAGGAATGTGGGACTTTATTGCTGATGCTCTGTTTTTTGCCACCACGAACACCAGTAAGCCTCTGGTTTTGCTGCCTCTTTAATGCCATAGCGTTCAAATCGTTGTTGAGAGGTAAGCACAGCTCTACAATCCACCTCATTTTGCTATGTAAAACATCAAGCAAGTAAGCAATACAAAATTCCGAAAGTCTCTATGAGACGTCTCAAGTTACAAATGGTAAACTTGAGCAAGCAAATAACACATTATGCTAAGAACAATGCCTCTGAGTTAAGTGTTTTACAGAAGTGGCCCTTATGTGATAGATAGTGACTAGAGTAGATTTTTTTGCTCCAACTTAAATTTAACCTTTCCAATAATTAGCACATTTAGTAAAATTATTAGAATTTATATTTAATCACATTAGTAATGAGGGACTACAAAATGTTGGGGCCAAGAAAATGAAAACAAAAATTCTAAAGAAATGTAACCACAAGAAACGAAAATCTTAATATAATGAGAAAAAGTATTTTAAAAATCACAAATGATGAGAAAATAATAAAATCAGAAAAGAGCCCTATCTACTTTAATCAAGAGTTCCCTCCACAATTAACATTAGGTCAGTGTAGGGATATCCATTAACATGTGAACGTATTAGTTACTTGGGGCTGGAGAAAGAGTACTGACCTCTAGACAATTATTTTGCTCTCTAGTGTGAGTGAGTTTTCTGTTTGCTCCAAGAGGCCAAAGCAACCTACCACGTCGAAGGTGAAAACGCATGGCTCAAGTCCCCAGGCTATAAAAATATAAAGCCAATCATAGTTTCCAGCTCTTTTAATATGTTACGAATCCATAGCATTTCACATATCACCTTAGACATTCCTCTGAAATCCGCTTCAGCGCTAGACAATGGTACTACAACTTGCTTCTTGCTTCTCCGAGTGACTAGATTTCCTCCTACAAATGTAAAGTATCCTGCTGAACCTCCTATCTCTGATTGATCCGGCCCAATCTACATTAGTATACCCTCCAACTGCCAGCTGGTTCCTCTTTTTAAACATAATTCCTTTGCCTGGAGACATCTTTAAGTACCGTAATATATGTGTAACTGCATTCGTATGTTCTTCACTAGGGGAATGCATGAATTGACTTACAACACTTAGTGCATAAGCCAAGTCAGGGCAAGTATGTGCAAGATACATCAGCCTTCCAACTAACCTCTGATATCTTTCTTTGTTTGTTGGAACTTGATCCAAACGTACTCCCAATTTAAAATTTTTTTCCATAGGAGCATGGTTATTAAAATCGTGTTTCAAGTTGTAGAAATGTTCGTTTTTTCGACTTTAGAGGTGGAAGATGTTTAGAAATGCAATAGAAATGCAACTCTAGGTAGAAACGGGTAGAAACGTGTTTTTAGTTGTAAAAGCGTTAAGATTCTACGACTTTGGCCTTATTGGGTCAAATCTGTAAAGAAATATAAATTGGGACTAAATTGTACGTTTTCGGAAGCTGGGGACTGGAACTGTAATTACGTAGCAGAAAGAATCAGTCGCAGCCTAATGACAGTTCTGGTCCTTTATTCTACAGCGTGTTTCATAATACTCCCAATAATTATATAATTTCCAGTTAAAGCACCAGATGCGTGGCAATTTTAAGGATTAAGCTAGCCAAACTTCTTCTAGCTTTAGCCAATCAAAACCTGCCTTATTCTATTAAATTAAGCATAAAATCAATGAAAATTTGGGTACAAATCATATGCTGTTTCTGATATTTTTTTTAAGACAATTTAAATGGTTTTATATTTTTCATAATTTCTCTCTAAGTTTTTTTTTATATTTTTTGTAGAGTCTTATGACTCTACAACTTTTTACGACTCTAGGACTATAGAACAGCCAAAATGACTCTAGGTAGAAACCCGTTTTTGACAACCTTGCATAGGAGTGTTAGCTAGACTTTAAGCCATCATGCCTGTCTCATTGAATAAATCTAGGGCATATTTTATTGAGATAGAAAGATACCTTCCCTTGATCTTGACACTTCTATGCCAAGAAAATATTTTAATGGGCCAAGGTCCTTCATTTCAAATTCTCACGCTAGGTGGTTTAGCAAGGCACTCCTTTCTTCTAAGCCATTTCCCGTCGCGATCATGTCGCTGACATACACAATAAGGCATGTAATCATCCCTTTATTGTGTTTGATAAAGAGAGTATGATTTGTCTATACCCAAACACTTTCATTGATCTTGTGAATCTTCCAAACCATGCTCTTAGGGATTGCTTTAGTCCATATAGGGCCTTCTTTAGCTTGCAAACATGTTTTCCACCTTCTGATTGCAGATTACACCCGAGTGGCAACTTCATGTACACTTATTCTTGAAGGTTTCCATGTAAAAAGGCATTTTTTACATCATACCGATGCATCGGCCAATCAAGATTCACTGCCAAAGATATAAGAATACAAACAGCATTGATTTTTGCCACTGGTGCGAATGTCTCTATGTAATCAATTCCAGAGGTTTGAGCATATCCTTTGGCAACCAACCTAGCTTTGAATCTTTCGATGGTTCCGTTTGCTTTATATTTAACGGTAAACACCCATCTGCATCCAACGGGTTTCTTTTCTTTAGGTAGCTTAACAACTTCCCAAGTTGAGTTCTTCTAAAATGACCTCATTTCCTCGTTCATAGCCTCCTTCTACTTAGGATCTTTCAACGCTTCTTGCACGTTAATAGGAATAGATACAACAGATAATTGATTCACAAATGACTTGCTTTCCTTTGACAGTCTATGATAGGACACATGGTTACTTATGGGATACTTTGGTTTAGAGCCAAGAACAGGTTCATAGTTAACTTTAGGTTTACCTTTGGTGGTTCGGTTAGGCAGCATTCTTAGAGGGTTTTGAGAATGTACCTCAATTTCATGAAGAGGGGGATCATTGTCCTCAGAAAACAATTGGTTAGATGGTAATTGAAGTGGAGAAGATGCTTCCAACTAACTCTGATCATCTTCGTCATTGAAACGAGCATCTAGGTCATCGCAGACAATAGGTTGCTCTTGATGTGACGCCTGACTTTGATCACCATCCTCATTTAATGGGCATATATGTCATCGCAAACAATCAGTTGCTTATGTTTTTTATTCAGGAATTTATGACTCATGTCCACCTGATCCGAAGCACTAAGAGTCTGCAATTCATCTTGTGTCTCCCCCTGAAGTGAAGACTCAGCAATAGTATAATGCATGTCATTTTCACAAAAAACTACATTAGCCGTGACATACATTTTCTGTGATGAAGGATGGTAGCAATGATAACCCTTCTGGAGTAAGGCATAACCGACAAAGACACAGCGTATAGCTCGTGGTTCTAGCTTATCACGTACTGGTTTGGGAAGATGAACGAATGCAACACATCCAAATACTCTTGGTGGTAAATTCGGAGTAGTAGGGGTACTTACAGTCAAATGAGGGACTTTAGATGGGGTCTGGAAATTTAGTGGGCTGAAGGGGACACGGTTGATGAGAGAAGCTGCAAAACTAAGTGCTTCAGCCCAGTAATTTGTGGGCATATGCGCTCCAAACAAGGAAGCTCGGACAACTTTAAAGAGGTGACGATTTTTTTGCTCTGCTACTTCCATTTTGTTGAGGTGAATAAGGGCAGGTCGTCTGGTGGGATATTCCATGTTCTTGGAGGTACTTCTTCAATTAGTGATTCACAAATTCTCCACCATTGTCACTTTGAAGGGCTTGGATTTGAGATATGTATTGTGTGGCAATCATCTTGTGAAACCTTTGAAATAAAGGGCTAACTTTATTATTTGATTTTATTAAGTAAACCCAAGTCATACGAGTGTGATCATCAATAAATGAAAGAAACCAATGATAACCGTTTAAGGAAGGAACTTTTGCTGGCCCCAAAACATTAGAGTGAATCAACATAAAAGGTACTGGACTCTTATTCATTCTCAATGGGAATGAAACCCGGTGACTTTTTGCAAGTTCACAAGTATCACACCTGAAATCTGAAATTGAGAAATTTCCATCAACAGTAGAGACTATACGTGTGGTTGGTTTTTTCATAGACTGAAGGTGTAGACTGTCAAAGGTCATGTGATCAATCGCTCCAGAATCAATTATCCATGTACTATTTGATGCAGAAGTATGGAATACCTTACCGATGTTACCTAAAGTAGTAATCAAAGATGATGCTTCTGCAGTGTCACTTGTAAGTTTGGTTACAGCAATTGAACCTTGATGGCTTGGCTTCGACTTGTGCTTACGTGGTGCTTTAGCTGGATACCACCACTCAGGATGGCTAATCAAATCATAACACCGTGCCTTTGTATGGCCTTTCTCACCACAGTGAGTACACAAGCGTTCTGGTCTAGTAGTCCATTCTTCATGGCTGTTCCTTTGAGAATGTGGTTTAGAGTGTCATGCCACTAGAGCAGAAGAGTCGGCACGATCATTTTCAGTATTTAGGGTAGCTCGACGTACTGTATCTCGACGAACATAAGCATATGTGTCGTCAAAATCTATAGATGGATCCTTTTGAAGAACTTCACCTCTAACCTGCTCAAATTCTGTGTCTAGACCACTAAGGAAAATGTGCACTCTTAGTCGTGCAACATAATTTTTATAGGCAATAATGTCGTCAGGATCCTTCATAATAACTCTATCACGAAAATCTAATTCCTGGAAAATTTCAACGAGCTCACCATAATAGGCTGATAGGGTTGACCTGCTTGTTTGGTGGTGAAGGCACGTTGATTTAGTGCAAAGAGTTGTGTTTCATCCAATCCATCATAGAATGGCTTGGCCAACGCATTCTAGATTTCCTTTGCGGTATGTAAACGCAGGTAGCGCTTCATTATTTCAGGCGACATGGAGGTCAACAACCAGCCCTTGACCTTTTGATTCTCTGCGTACCACTTTGCATAGTTCGTTCTGCGTACCACTTTGCACAGTTCGCATTAGTCTCCTTCGTTGGATTGGCTCCACCAATAATGTATTCCAGCTTCTCCCGTCCGCGATTTGCATCTCCAGTATTTGGGACCATACATTGTAGTTAGCTTCAGTGAGGAGAATTATGGCATTAAAGCCAGAATTTTCAGATTGGATGTAGATTACAGGAGTAGATGGGCCGAGATTAGAAGACTCGGGTACCATTCAGTTGTGACAACCTGAAGAAGTATGGTTTCAATGAAGACTTCGGATGGCTTTGATACCAAGTCAAAATGAGTTTCAATGTCAAACTCTTCGTATTAGTTTTCCAAAAGTACAAGGGAAGGTTTTATAGAACTATATCCTAAGTGATAAGTTACAGATAAATACAAGTTCATCAACAAGGATAAAAACAAAAGCGACAACTTGATCTTTATCTTCAACAAGAAGAAATTCAATTTAATATCATCCAAAAAACTTTCAATTAAAAATGAGCATCAGAAAATAAGTTTAACTAAGTCTTATTTATTCCTATACCACCTTTCTCGTACAAGCACATACTTTTTGTATATGAAGCATGACTATACAACCAGAGGACAAATTCAAGCAACTGTTGGAAAATCGAATTTATCCTGATCGAACAGTTCAACAATTAACATAGAGATGCTTATAGGATCTTTTGTTAGTCCGACTGATAATAACTAATTCCGTTACACTTATTCAACCTGTGAAGTTTGGCTAAAAGAGAATTGGTAAAGTTAGAATCAAGCAAAATAAATTGGTGCTCCTATGGGTTTCTACCCTGCACTTACTCGGCAGTTACTTTATACATGGTTCGGATTATCTGCCCATTCAATAAATTTAAAACCCCATCCATTGTGCTACAAATTGTGCTTGAGTTGTTTGTTACCTTGTAGCTACAGAAATATATGTATAAGGGTAAGCTCTGAAAATACGTTTCAGTAGCCGTAGCGCAACCCCCCTCTTCAATAAATTATGACTCTGGCTCTCCTTCTTTGGGTAGACCATTTAACAGCACCCCTCCCAAGTGCGATGGAGGTTACTGCCCTAGGCCAGAGGCCTTCTTGAACACTCATTGACCCCGGCGAGATCGGAATGTCTAAGTGGGGATATGACTTATTGTTTCTAGGCATCTGCTCTCGACCTATGGAATTGCCTGGCCGTTGTGGGACAAGTTCCGCTTTTGCAATTTCTACTTCAAATCTCCTTATAATGGTTTTCATCTAGACCTCCACCCAAATTCATCTTGCCCATGCGAAAGAACAACTCAAGCATCTCAGTCACCTACTCAAGTTCTCAAAGTTCATTGCTAACTTGGTGCCAATTCTAGTATCATGAAAATATCAAAGTGATGCTCCAAGACTCTATGTACGACATGTTGGCCTCTGGAGGGGCTTGCTTGAACAGTATCTGCAGCAGCGCGGAACAAGAGTTAGAGGGCTCCCCAGAGTATTACAGGGGAAGGGACCTTTGACACCCAAGCTAATAAAAGGGAGGAGTATGAGAGCAATAGGCAGGGGAATGTGTGATCAAATGGTTTACCTAGGAGCTTCCTCCCCAAGTATATATAGGGCGATTGTGGAGAGAGCTGTTCTGCCTGAGTGAGGGAGATCCGGACACTTGGATGGCCTGATTTAGGAAGCCTTTGGTGCGTACCCAAGGAGGGGTGTCTCCAGCTGGACTAGGGCTAGCATGCGGTTATGTTTAGGTAGCAGATCAAGAGACATATGGGTGGTTTCTGTCAGTGGTTCCGGGGGACTATGTGTTTGGCCTTTTCCTCCGAGGTCCCTTTAGCAGGTTCCGAGGGTATTACCAAGTTCGGATGCCTTCTCTGTCTTCCAAGGGCAGTGGGATTGTTATTCGAGGGTGGTAGGCCCGTCAAACCCGAAGTTGGTGATCCAAACCCCTTTTCCCGAGGGCCAGAGGATGATGGCCCTTTGGCTATCACAAAGCTTTAGCAAGTGCGCCACTTGCATTTTCAAGAATTGTAGCTGTCATTTCTGAGACCTTTAATCAGAATAAAGTTTTTTTGTTAGACGTTTGAATCCAACCCTTGCTTCTTGAGTGAAAACCACAACATTTTTTGTTGCTTCTTGAGTGGTTGCTCACTGTATAACTGATTCCATTTTTCCTAAACAAGCACATGCATTTCACAGCAGTTGGATTGTTAATTAGTCTACCTCCTCCTAGTAAATTAATCAGTGAGCAGTTAAAACATTAAAACTCAGACCTTCACCAGATGGTTTTAGTCTTCAACCATCAGCCTAAATAGTCTCACTGGAATAAGGTGAACCAGCCGAGATCTTTCAACTCACAAAGCACATGTGTTCAAATTGAATTGCAGTTTAACATATCTAATACAGACATGTAAGTTATGGAAATTTACACTGTTTGAGAATAATTCGTCACAAGCCATTGTGAAGAGCTAAAATTTTCAAATCTTGTTGCATTTATGGTTGAAACATGGTTAGGCCTTGTGTCTGCGATACATAGCCATTCTGTGTAGCAGTAATTTGGATTCAATCGTTTGGTCACTTTGAAGAGTTATACTCAAATGTTAATTGCAGTCGAAATTTCTGCTCCAATTCTAGGTTTTGGGTCTCAATAATAAACTTACTTGTAGATGAACCAAAAAACACAATTTTACGAAAAGATGTGAATTCAATTGAAAGGAAGAAAACAGAGACAGATCTCTCCCCCCACACTTCGAGAATAATAAAACATCAGTACAAGGAAGAATCATCCTAGGAGGACAACCTGCTACAGCTTTTCCTAGAAGCAATAAGAATCCTATTAAACAAGCGTAACTTGGAGTTTTTTCCCCACATTTCAGGTAGTTTCAACTTGATTCAAAAGAACAAAGTAGTGAAGTGCCACATCACACTTCTCTGGGACTTCCACCCACATTACTTCTTTCGTGATCCTTTGGATTAACAGGAAAACATGTTTTCAACACTAAGATTAACCTCATTAACCTTCCAAGAAAAATCACGATAATACAGGACTTAATTATCTTTATGTTGAAAGCCTCATTACCGAAGTTGCTCAAAGGAAACTTTAGTATGTCATGTAAAAATTGAACAAGTATGAATACACACAACAAGAGAAAAAGAGAGCAATTATCAGAAAAATTGATCTGTTTCGTTTGCCTACTGAACCACCTTACATCATTTAGTTCTCTAGAACTTCAAGATACTGGCCCTTTTGGCTGCTTTATTTTGCATTATTTCCCTGATCTTGACCCAAGTCAGAGAGCTCTACTGCCTTTTAACATGGTTCAGATTAACTGAACAAGCAATAAACAAAAATAAAAAGCCACCTTTAGTGCTTCCAGCTCTGCCTTCTGGAATGATGCAATAAAATATTTCATCTTGAAGTTAAATGGTGTATATACATTGTTGGACCAAGTACAACCAAGAGGAGGTGAATTGTTTGATTTTTGAGAGTAACCGAGATTGACTTTGGAAGACACAACTTGATGCATATAATACAAATATGTTTTGTAATTATTAAAATCAAAGGATTTACTGGTGGAACAAATCCAACATACACCATGTGGATATAGTAAAATCTAGTTACTTGCTGCAAAGGAAGGAGAGATAAATATATACGAAAATCAGCATACACTCATCTTTGCAAGCTGCAAGTTGATTTGCTCGAAAACCTTTGGCTCATATGACTGATAAATGTATCTAGAATCTTGGTCTGAGAATATGCTCTTTGAAATGGATTTTGCTAAATCTAAAGCTGTCTATTGGTTAATTGTTTCTTGAAAGTCTTGATTAAAAAATTTTTACCAGGTAAATGAGGCACCTGGCGATTGGTTGATCATTTCTCAAGCAACTGTTATCAATTCAAAGCAATGGCAACCCAAGCTAGCAATTTGGGGCGTGTTATGTTCTTAATTTGGTGGAACTTGAACCTTGGTAGCTTCACTCTGCGATTAGGCTTCCACTATCACGAGATAATCCCCTTCCCCCCAAAAAAAAAATCAAGTAGTTTCTAAACTGAACCTCGAAGTTTCATATCAATCATCAATTATATGAATGAAAAATGTTACAGACCAGTATATGACTCTAGTTTACTAGACACAATTCACAATTTCACAGAACACAACAGTTGTTCCGGCCATTAACTTCATGTTAACTGTTATCAATCTTCTCTTGGCAATTCTGTTTGGATTATAAGCAAATTTTATAAGCAAATTATGACATTGTCTTCCACAAGCCTCTAGGGCTAACTATTAGCAGCAACACAGCAAGAGCGGCTGAGGGATCAGCTCTAAACATTATCGAGGCCTCATAACATGTAACTGCAATTGTCATGTAGCATAAGACCTACAAGACTTCAATGATTTGATTAACACACATTTTGCTTGCCCATAACTTTAGACTTGCTCGCTGTCATAATTTAACATGCACTTTAGTTTTACCAACAGACAGTCATCTCACAACTATGCACAAACTAAAGTAACTTCTTATAGCGTAAAAAATCCAAACACATTATGACATTAACTTATAAGACTGGTAGAAGGAACACATACCTGCTCAGGCATAAAAAAAAATATAACTTCTGGTAATAACAGACTTCACTCTGTAAAGCTTGGTTTTGCTGCTACAGTTGATCCAGATACACCTTGAGGCGGTCTAAACTTTCTTTAAAAAAGTTAATAATGCTTTGTCATCTGCAAGAGACTAGATTTTCCTTCTAAATGTCGGAGAACTAATGGGAGTTCTCAGCTGCAGTTCAATTAGCACCCCTTTTCAACTCAACTAAACTACATGCAATGCAAGGTGCATTTTAGTTTAGCCGACTGGTGCAAGTCTAAGTGAGTGATCTAATCTCCCTAGCTGGCTATTAAACACATGATGTGACTAGTTAGATTCAAATTAAAGCATGCCTATTCTTAGTTTAAAACAAGGGGTCCAATCGCAAAATTGCAAATACTAATTATGATTTTAAAAAAATGGGGTCCATGGACACCATATAGCATCTAGATCTTCCTCCGATTCTAAAACCTTTGATTTTGAACTTGATTTAGATCTGTCATGGACACCACAAATACTAATTAGATCTACCATGGACAAGACAAATACTAATTAGAACTTGATTTATTCTAAAACCCTTGATTTATATGAAAATCAAAATACAATCGCCTTTGCCAAGCTTCATAGTTGATTTATTCTGAAACCCTTGGCTCAAGTTTATGACTAATAATTGAAGTCCCTATAGATTCTTGGCTTGAACAAGGTATAAATTCATAGTGGAATCAAACCTTAGAGAATCTTTGGAAGGTAGTCATTTGAGTTTCCGAAGGTCAACAAGTGTCACTGATTAGGCGAAACATAATCTAATCTCCTGTTTCATGTGAAAGATAAAGATATATGAGAATCAAAGTACAATCTTCTTTGCCAAGCTTCAAGTTGATTTTGTCTAAAACCCTCGTCACTGATAAATGTACCAAAAGTATCTATAGTCTTGGCTTGAATTTACTTTGAAATGTACTTTTGCCAATTGAACTGGGTTCAAAACTCTAAACAGTGGTAACCCAAAGCTCAGCTTAGGGGGCACTAGTAGTAGTAGCACAATCAAGAACCTTAGGAGTCCAGCACTTTTGGCTTGAAGCATCTTATATCTATAGACTCTTGGCTTGAATTTACCTTGAAATGGACTTCTGCCAAGTGAACTGGGAACAAAATTCGAAGAAGTGGTAACCCAAGGCTCAGCTTCAGGGGTACCAGTAGCAGCATTAGCAGCACAATCGACAACTTGTGATTTGGACTTGCAAGTTGCAACAATCCCTTAAAACTGAGAATTGTATGTCTTTACCCCTCTGGGAGCCCTTCCAGAAATTCTCGGAGGCCAAGGTCAGGCCTTGGCCATTGAGGGGGTTTGGAAATTGTTTTCAACGCGCCTCGGCTAGAACCTCACTAACTGCGTCATTGCCCCAAAAGCGCAAAGACAAGTTTATATTGCACTGTAAGCTCCACTTTAGAGCAGTTGAGGAAGCTGCCTCTCATCTACCTAATCCACGTACGAAATAAAACCAAATTTTACCATGAATCCATTAGAATGAGAGTTCGCTGCAGCACCCCACGATGCTCTAGGGCTGTCTGCAAAACGGTTATTGACAGATACTCAAAATTACTTGAACTACGCTTGGTAGGGTGCGCCAGGTCCTTGCTGTAGTGTAACGCAAGGTCGACGCGTAAGGACCCCAATAGCAAGCTACCACAGATCCTTCCCCTTCAAAAATTAATTTAATATCATGTGAACCATTGGTCCACGTATCAGATATTAAACTGATAAGAACAGATACTACACTTGATCTTAGCCAAAAGGCCGAGAAAGGTATGAAAATTTGATGAAGAGGTGAGCCTTCTTTCATAGTTCCTCCCCTGTTTGCTTGTCCTCTGGGCATTGCATGTGGGATCTAGAGCAAATTGCACAAGTTGAATTTCAGCCTACTAGTATTCACCCATTCCCTAATCTGAAGTCTTTTTGCTCCATCCCCCTCGTTCCCCCTCGACCCAAATAACCAAGTTAACACTCTGCATTACATTGCCTAACAAGAATCTACCCACTTTTTTTCCCGTCAGTTTTGAAACATTCACATTACTGCATCTACATCCATATATATTGAACTTCTTGTGTCTCTTCTGCTGTGGGATTTTAAGACTCATGCCATAAAATATATGCTGTGTTGAGATGGAAACAGAACAATAAAATAGATACTTGACAGAACAAAATTCTAGAAAATTTCAACAGTATAGCTGCTGGTCCCTTTGCTTCTTATTGTACCGTCCTTACTTGTCTATAGCTCCAGCCTCCACAAATCACACCAAACTTCAAAAACAGACCTCCAACAGTTGCACTGAAGGAAAATTAGACATAATAGCCAATTCATGGAATTTGAAGAAACGTTCCAAATCAACATATCAAATGATTTAGAAATAAGTCATCAGATTGCATGGTCAGAAGAAGTTCTCCAACCAAGACAATTCACTTGCATTTTGTCTAGGACAAGAACACGCTCTCATATTTCCATTGGACTGGAACATCTTTTTTCAACAAGCAAACACTGAAAGAGTGAAATAAAGAGAAAACAATGTTAAATGTTCTCCATTAGCAATAACTAAGCTGGTCCATTTTTTAAGAAACCAGCAGTAGAAAAGCTGTCATGAAGTAAGACTAACAACCTGCCCAAAACGCTGAACTCATAAAATGGAATGCCATTGCCTACAATGCAATTTCCTCTCCCCATTCCTCGCAACTTAACTTTTTATATGTTTAAGATTCTCAATTTACTCCAAAATCCACAAATCAAACATGTTATGTGCCACTCATAATATGGTTTTCTCTTGTTATTGTTATGATTTGATTATCATTAACAAGTATGCTCTTAATTTGCCGTGTACTGAACAATCATTCACTGACTCACCCTCCCAGCTTTTGAACTAAAATTAAAACAAATGTTTCAAGGCTATTTCCCATATTAGAATAACTTAAAATTAGATTTTTGACAAGTTCTTTAAGAGTTAAGACTAATTTGGCTGGCTGGTGCTTGAAATAGCTAATCCACAGATTCAATAGCACATTCAGGAAGCATACATTTAGTCCTTTACCCTGCAGCAGAGCTCTTTTCTAACGTAATTTAATGCCCAGAGAATCTCCAGATTTAGACTCTTCTTAGAGCCCATACTTTTATTTGGTTCCCTAGAAGCCTTTTCGTTTCAAGACTTAATCTTATCCATTGACAACAAACAACAAAGAGCTGGACTTTGTGCCCCCTACCTATTCTCTAACTAAAAGCATAACAAATTTGTGGGGTAATAGCCTCAGTTGCACTTTTAAGGAGTGTTCCTCTATAGTCTTGTTGGGCCAACGTCATAATTTGTGGCAATGGGGCCTTGGTTTCGCGCGACCCCTACCTAAATTGCCTTTCTTTTTCACCTCATAACCTTCCTAGAAAAATCACGTGCATGCAAATATCAAGTCTCTAGCATTAGCAAGCATCTCACCTACATTTTAGGAATTGTAGCTGCCATTTCTGCGATCCTAATCAGAACAAAGCTTTTAATTGGGTTGAATGATTTGAATCCAATGGTTCGGTAACCACAGCGTTTACCCATTGACGACAAACAACAAAGACCTGAACTTTGTGCAGAAAGCTAATATTGTTCAAGCTCTGCTCTATAAACCGATTCCATTGTCGTTAAACCAGCGAGCAGCTAGAAAATTTAAATTACTCAACCTTCAAAAGAAATTTTTTTTTTTTATAAAAAGGACAACCACTCCTGAGTGAGGACCAACGGTTGTACCAAAAACTTTTCGTCCTAAGCCAATAAGAACAATTAATGTTCTCTGATGGTTGATCACCTCTCTAATTTTCTCCTAATGACTGAAAGATTTTGGGTCTCCATAATAACCGTACTTGTAATTGAACCAATATTTATGTCAGGCGAAGAGATGTCACCACCCATTTCCAGAATCGAATCATTTCTGCAAGCTATTAATGAAAGATTCTTGCATATTGGAACATTTGACGACCAATCTCTGTCCTCTGGAGTTTTGCAGGAGGGGAAGGATATATTGTGGAACGATGATGAGATGCAGCTCCCAACCATGAAAAGTACAAAGCATCCAGAACCGCAAATTTTACAACAACCTTCACACTAAGTAACGCGAACCCAGAATATGCTTCAACTGCACTTAGTGGGGAGGATCCGATGGATCACACCCTCCAAAAATTGGCGTATGCCGCTTTAAAGCGGCGAGCACACGGTATTCTTTAGTAAAAGGCGAAAGAATAGTTCGCTTTGGGCTCACCGCGCGGCTCCGTGGAACGTTCCTTCTGCTGTGCCTCCTGTTGTACGGGGAGCGGCAACTGTAGGTGGATTCTTGATGAGCAATGCGGGACTTTATTGCTTCCAGTGCAGTGGCTTGTCTTTGCCTTCGAGCACCGCAAAGCCTCCGGTGCCTCTTAATGCTGCAGCTTTCAAATTGTTGTTGGTGTAAGCACAGCTCCACAATCCACCTCATTTTCAATGTAAAACATCAAACAAATAACCAATAAAAGATTTCGAACGTCTCTACAAGTAAGATTGAGATCTCTCAAGTTACAAATGGTAGACTTGAGCAACAAATAACACATTATGCTAAGAACAATGCTGAATTACAAATAGTTTCACAAAAATGATTCTTATGTGATGGACAATAACTAGAGTAGATATTTTTGCTCCCATTTAAATTATACCTTTTCAATAATTAACACATTTAGTGAAATTATTAGAATTTATATTTAATAATATTAGTAATGGGGGATTACATAATGTTGAGGTCAAGAAAATGAAAAAAAAAATCTTCTTTTTTTTTTCCTAAAAAATGTTACCACAAGAAAACGAAAATCCTAATATAATGAGAGAAGTATTTAAAAAAAAAAATCAATGATGAGAAACGAATAAAAGAGAAAAGAGTCCAATTTACTTTAAACAAGAGTTCCCTCTATAATTAAAATCAGGTCAATGTAGGGATATACATTAACAATTAAGAAAAGTTACTTGGGACTGAAGAGACAGTACTGGCCTCAAGACAATTATTTTGCTGTCTAGTGTGGCGAGGATTCTGCCTGTTCCAGGAGGTCATTTTCAAGCGCTAAGTGCTGACCACCTCCACGGCCAACACACGAGTTCAATTCATTTTCTATTGTTCCAATTTGCATAAGTTTAAACGTTTTCAATGAGGAATCTTCCGGTGAACAAAGAATAGGGGCTGGTCATTGTCATAAAGCACCTTTGGTTTGAAAATATTGTGCCATAGAAGCAGGGCTGCGAAGTATGGTGTACTATAAGAAGCAATGGTTTGGCCTCTTTTGAGATGTTTGGCATGTAGAAGAAAAAGAGAGGAAGGTAGGAAGCAACACGGATTCACTTTGGCAACGTAGGCGTTCCCGCGGCCCCTATTTATTCCCATATCAATTATTCTCATACAAGCACAACTTTTTGTATATGAAGTATGACCATACAACAAAAGAACAAATTTAAGCAACTGTTGAAAAACATGCATCAGATTAGGGAGTTCTACTTTGATTAACAATTAACTAATTTCGTCACCTCTATACAACCTTTAAATGCTTGGTTGAACGAGTATCGAGTATTAGCAAACTTAGGATTAAGCAAAAAATTAGCACTCCTATATGGCTCCTACCCTGCATCTACTATATACATGGCTCGGATTGGCTGAATCTGCATCTACAAGACTACTACAACAATTTTAAGTTCTTGACCCAAAATACGGTTCAATTCTGCAAAAATCTGTAATTTTAACCCTTACACCCAATTGCCAACAGAAAAACTTGCAACTAAGATTTTGGCAGGGGCCGCGCGAACGCAGGCCCCCTCTTCCACAAATTATGACGTTGGCTCTCCCACTTTGGGGAGACCATAGAGCAGTACCCCTCCTACGTGCAATGGAGGTCACTACTCTAGGCCATAGGCCTTCTTGATCACCCATTGACCCCGTCCAGGTAAGTATGTTGCTTAGACTACTTGGCTTATTTTTTCTAGCCATCTGCTCTCGACCTTAGGAATTGCCTGGTCATTGTGGGACAAGTTCCACCTCTGCAATTTCTACTTCACGTCCCTATGTAATGGTTTTCATCAAGACTTCCACCCAAATTCATCTTGCCTATCCAAAAGAACAACTCAAGCATGTGTCTCACTCACCTACTCAAGTTCTCCAAGTTCACTGCAAACTTGTTGCCAGTTCTACTGCCATGCATATATCAAATCTCTAGCAGCTGCCTGACTTGGATTTTCAAGAATTGTAACTGCCATTTCTAAGACCTTTAATCAGAATAAAGGTTTTTTGTTCTACAATTGAATCCAACACTTGCTTCTTGAGTGGTAAGCACAACGTTTTCCATTGCTGACCAGCAACCAAGAGGTGGATTTACTGCAAAAAGCTAATATTGGTTCAAGTTCACTCTATAACATTTTTGCTAAACAAGCACATGCATTTCACAGCAGTTGGATTGTTAGTAAGCCTGCCTCCTAATAGATTATGCTACTAATAAATTATTCAGTGAGCAGGTAAAAACGTTAAAATAAGCTAAGATGAGATTCTGAAGGTCCATACATATAACTCTTATTGAAATTGCAATACAAGATCCAGACAACTAATATGATCTGCTGCTGCACACTGCAGAATAGAGCTGAGCAAAGTTGAATCAAAATGCAACAACTCTTACAACGGCTTTGCTTTAATCCATATATACACAAAAATATTCAATCTACTAAACACGATAAATTAAACTAGAATTGGCAGGAGCTGTGTGGATCTAGAGCCTCTTCTATAATGGAGGCCACTGCCCTATACCACAAACTGGCTGCATATGTGCAGCACCCAAATTTTTTATACCAAAGAAAAATCTGTCATTAATTTCAGCCCCCAATTAATCTCATGTAATTCTTTGTTGTCTTAAGATGATTTGATAAGATATGTATAAATACCAATCTTTCAATACTGCTTATTTGGCAACAACATTAATAGTTAACATCGACAATAGCATCAATGAGCATCGCTTCACTGTTCAAAGACAAACCCTATCCGTTCTGTGCTCAATTTATTCCTTCTTAATCTCATAGTCGAATGTATTGATTCAATTTATAGTTCGGATCCTCACCAGTCCATCAAAAAAGTTCCTGGTAATGGTATAGATTCATGTTAACATTTGTAGAACATCAATTCTTCCTCACCATTATAGGTCAGCGTGAAATTCTATTACTGGAGCTTTCAATAAGCTAGAGAAAATCTCTTCCTGATCACATAAGCAATTCTAACTTTTGAATCAAATTTTGAGTCAGGTTTAAATACATAAAACCAAATTTGTAACAAAGTTCAGAAGTCAAACATCCCAACATTCGATTACTTGCATTTCACAGATCTGCTCAGTTTTGCTAGCATGAAAATTTTTAAAACATTTTCTATTTCTTCTTGAGTTTTTCTTTCTTAAACAAGTGCAGCTTGGAGTATTTTTTCCCTACATTTGAGGTAGTTTCAACTTTATTCAAAAGAATGAAGTAGTGAAGTGCCATATCACACTTCTCTGTGACTTCCACCCATCTAATTTCCTTCATGGTCCTTTGGATTAACAAAAAACATATTTTCAAGACTCAGATTAACCTCATTAGCCTTCCAAGAAAAATCATGATAGCAAAGAACTTAGTTATCTTTTTGTTGAAAGCCTCATTTTTGGAGTTGTTTAGAGGACACTTTAGCATCTCATGTGTAAACTGAAGAAATATGAAGATACAACAAGAGAAAATGAGAGCAACTATCTAAGTAAGCATCAGAAAAATTGACCAGTTCCGTTTGCCTATTGAACTACTTTGCAGCAATTAGTTCTCTGGACCTTCAAGATACTGGTCCCTTTGGCTGCAGCTTAATTTTGCATTATTTTCCTGATCTTAACCCAAGTAGAGTGTTCTACTGCCTTTTAACATGGTCCAGATTAACTGAACAAGCAATAAACAAAAATGATCACCCTTGGTGCTACCAGCTCTGCCTTCTAGTGTGACATAATAAAATCTTTTAGCATTTACACTACTATTTCCAGTAATATTTTAGCATTCACACTACTATTTCCAGTCAATTTTGTGCCATTCTGCATTCTTTTAGTACATTCAACACAAACCAGTATCTTTCAGACTCTCCTTTAAAGACAATCAGCTATTCTGCAGTAGCCCTTCGTTTCTAGTACTCCTTTTTTTCTACTTTTACCATTGATGGTAATCCATTAGGTCACCACTAATCACCAGTTGCAATGTTGCAGGAACTATGCACAGATTCAAGCATAAACTACTTACTGAGACAGCCTGTAGCACAGGTTGCTGTGGTCAAATACTGATCCAGGAGCTTCAGCAAGTCCAGAAAATGAAATTATTATTACTTGACAAATCTCAGTTTCAGAACCTCTTCCAGTCAGAAAGTCAAACTTAATGGTCAACTTAGCAACCTCAACCCATTTTGCAGCAGTTTCAACTTCCTGCAGCAATGCAGCTTAGTTTTCATTCCTGGCAGTTTTCATTTGCTTACTCCGACCAGTTTGTCAAGTTTCAGAACAGACCATTAATGGTTTATGGAAAGTCAAAACTTGAGTCAAACTAGGGGGATGTGTGACTGCCTTCAGCAAAACTTCAGAAATTTGTGCCCAAGTATTATGTTTCTCACTTTAGGCAAATTTTAAATAACACTCTTGACCTTCACACAAATTTTCAGATTCAACAGATGAATTCTGTTGAAAGTCAAACAGTAGGTCAAACCTTCAGATGCAAAGTTTTCATACAGTAATTAAAGTTCACTGCTTAAACATTTTTTAACCTTAACCAATGTAGCTCAAATCCTACAGACACTACAGATATTGTTTAGCAACTTTGTATTTCTTCTTTCTGTTTTGAATCAGTCACCAATGACCTCAGTAATTTATCAGTCTAACACTTTGCTAGCGTTACTCTGTGATGCAGTAAAAACAGAACTGCAATCTGTTACTGTAAAAAATGACAGTCCAGCAAGTTCGGTTTCTGACCTGTAGCTACTGCCTTCACCGGTAACGATATAGCAGTTACTTTTCATTTCTTTGGTGTCTTGTTCTTCAGTTGGTTCTTACTCAGCAACCCTAACTTCCAAGGGCTTCAGTTCAGATTTTTGTTAATCAGTAATCTATGCAAGGAATCGGACAAATATGTCTCATTTTAAGAAATTAGGCCATGAATCAAATAAACTTATTATACCATCCAGAAGGTTTATGCACAGCACCATTTTTTTTTCTTGCTAAAGATACAATTTAATCTGCTCCATTAGCTTAAGATGGTAAGCCATCCTTTGCATTAACATTGCAAGAATGAGCAGCATGTAACATACATATCATTCCAGAAAACTTGGGGAGCAGTTCTGTGTCCAATGAATCAGGAGCTATTGGTTAAGGTTTAAGACCTGATTTTTAAGACTTAAACAAGTCCACAATTACTCCAAAAGGCTGTCTAGCCTAAGCTTTTCACAAATTAACCTCTTGCTCCAAAAGTCAACCCTTCGGTCAACATTCAGCATATGAATGCACCAGTCCAGCAGTCCTCCTTCCTTTTCTGTTTCCCTTTGATGCAGCTTATTGTGTATTTTCCTTGGACGCAGTGATTATTATTATTGCTCAGTGACCACATTTTTGCATTGCTGCTGCATACATTTAGAGATCTTTTTTCTGTCAAGCTTTTCTCTTAATAACCCAAGAAACCAGATAGTTTGCAGACTTGCAATGCTAATTCTTCTACTTAGTCCATTCCATTGCAGTCTAGTACTTTACATCCTTGTAATTCTACCTCAAACCTAGAAATTCACCAGATTAACAGACCAAAGAAATCTGCACCAAGATCCTGGCAGATAACTCTGCACTTTACTAACTAGTGGGGCAAAAATCAGTATTCCAGGCCAAAGTCTGTATTAAGGACTTGAGCAAGTCCAACATAAGGGAATAGACTCATCTGCAAAGTTTCGTCTCAGAACTCTTCCTCCATCCCAAAGTCAATCTTGAAGTCAAAGGGAGTGAACTTCGCAATCCAGTGCAGATTTTCCTGGTTTTGCAGGCAATAACCAGTCTCAATTCCAATTATCTGCTAACTTTTTGTTGCTCAACCTCTGTGTATATTATATTGCAAAACCAGCAGCTTTAGCCTTCAGGTTTAAGACTTATTTTTTGAACCAGGAACCTTTCATTTCTACAGGTTGCAGCCACTGCAAGCTTGAGTTAAGAGGCCATTTTATGTTTCATAGCAAATTTTCCAACCAAACTTAGCAGACAATTTCCTTTACCCAAACAAAACTTGTTTAACTTCAGAAACCTCAGTAAAGAGGCTCAAAATAAGATCTGACCCTCAAACCTCAGTGTACCAGCTTGGTCCTGCAGCTTCTAACTTCAATAACACTTCCCCCTTTAAACTAGTAATTTTCCACAGAGGAAGTGCTCAGCAGTTTCAATTTACTCTTAAAACGTACCTGGAAAAATTCAGGTCCAATAGCTTATTCTAGCTAGAAGTCAACAGCTAATTCAACTCTACAATTCTGTGGATTCTTGCTGCAGAACTTAGTAACTTCCCACCCAGACCAGTTTCAGAGCATAAAGAATGCATAATATTCTCTTGCAACATCCCATTGAATCTAAGGAAATGGGTAATATAATTCCCAGAGCATAGAATTAACTTGAACTAGAAATTCTGCCTAGTTCTGCGGGTACAGCAACTTTAAGATCAGCTTGAGTTGGCAAGGTCATTTAGTGCTCCACTGTGCAAACTTGAATCAGACTTTTCACACATGTCTAGTTGAAGAAAAATTTTCAATTTTTTTTTATAAAATTTTGAGTTTATAACATGTTTAAATGAGTTTTTCAAAATTTAGAAAATAGGGTTTTTTCAAATCCTTAAAACAAGCTATGTACTCAAATTTTATCAAAGATAATTTGGAAAAAAAAAATGATAAAATTTTTCATATCCATACATTCTCTCTGAAGGAAAAAGGGTATAATTGTAGAACGATTATTATTATGATCTTCATCATTCAATTTCACGAAAGCCTTTCGTGCATAGAAGAGCTTTTGGAAATTATCCCATATATTTGTTCGTAACAGAGGTTCTTAAGCTCTTGCTACCATTTCAAAGTTAAAAGTTTGATCTCTAATGTTAAACCATAATACGGGCTCCGATCCAGGGGTTAAAACAAGACATTGTACGTATCTTTAATTATGATTTGGGAGATTGCTAGTTGACAATCATGCCTGAGTTATATGTAACTATCTGTACTATCTATATATATAATTGGGTTATCGTATAAATTAGTTAAAGGTAATTTATTTATTAAATTTACTTGAAGGAGCAATAAAGAATAAGCTATATGTAGACTCCTTATGATGACATTTATCCTAATTATGCAATTATTAAAACTATAAGCTTTAGACATGTTGATGAATTTAGGGCTGTAAAATAATAGTGTATAACAAGTGACTCGAGCTTAGTTAGCCTTATTCAGTCAAGCTTTACCATGTTCAAACTTTGAGTTCAAGGCTTGATATATATTTGATACTTTATTAAGTCGAGTCTCAAACATGTGGTGTTTGAGCAAAATGCAGAAGTTGAATTCCAGCCTTTCTCCTCTGTAGTCTTTTGCTCCACCCCCTCCTTCCCCCTTGGCCCAAAAACACAAATTAACAGTCTGATTTGCATTGCCGAACAAGAATCTATCCATTTTTTCCTGCTCAACTTCTTGTTCTCTTCTGCTGTGGGATTTGAGGCTCATGTCATACAATATAGGCTGTGTTGGGACGGAAACAGATCAATAAAACAGATATTTGACAGGAAAAAAATTCTGCAGAGTTTTTAGCAGTATAGCTGCTGGTCCCTTTGCTTCATATTGTAGCGCCCTACTTGTCTGTAGCTCCACAAGTCACACCAAACTTCAAAAAGGGGCCTCCACCAGTTGCACCAAAGAAAAATACATGACATCCAATTCAGGGAATTTAAAGAAACATTCCAAATCAACATATCAAATGACTTAAAAATAAATCATCAGATTGCATGATCGAAAGAATATCTCCAGCCAAGACAATTCACATGCATTTTGTCTAGGACAAGAACATGCACTTATATTTCCATTGGACCGGAGCATCTTTTTCAATGAGCAAAACTGAAAGAATGAAACAAAGAGAAAGCAATGTTAAATGTTCTCCATTAGCAATAACTGCGTTGGTCCATTTTTTAAGAAAACAGAAACCAAATAATTTTAAACCAATAGCAGAAAAGCTGTCATCAAGTAAGACTAACAACCTGCCCAAAACGCTGAACTCATAAAGGGGAATGCCATTTGCTCTCCCCATTCCTTGCAACTTAACTTTTTATATGTTTAAGATTTTCTATTTAGTCCAAACTCCACAAATCAGACATGTTAGGTGCCCACCAAGCAGTTACTACTGCAAACATGAGAGAAATAAACCACATGATCTCAAAGATCAAGAGATGACATATTGCTCTCTGCCCATCCAAATATCTGCCTTAGTTGATTGGGATTGCAAAACATCATGAAAGCCATATGATTTGCTATTATACCGAAGATTAGTAGAAATAACCACGTCATAGTCCCGGAGTTTCATGCTAAAGATTTAGAATGCAAGATAGAACCCTAGTATACTTGCTAACTCTCACAAGAAACTGCCCTGCCAGTAATGGAAAGCCACTAAACATACGCCAGGTTGAGTCATACCTGTGATTCATTAAACAGCCAACACAAACACTTAAACTTGGCATTGGCAGGGGCCGCGCGGACGCAGGCCCCCTCTACCACAAATTATGACGTTGGCTCTTCCTCTTGGGAAGACCATAGAACAGTACCCCTCCCAAGTGCAATGGAGGTCACTACCCTAGGCTATAAGCCTTTTTGATCGCCCATTGACCCCGTCCAGGTAAGTATGTTGCATGATGCAGCTGGCTTGTTTTTTATAGAATCTGCTCTATTATCCGCCTAGTTTCCAGGTAATGTGGGACGAATTCCACTCCTGCAGACTCTGGCTGTTGAACTCCACTTGTAATGGTTTTTCTTCCAGATTGCCACACTTTTAAACCAACTGATCTCGAATGAAAGGGCCAAACAAAAGGAATCTGATCGTTAATTATATTATTAAAAAAATCAAACCCATTTTTTCATTTCTTTTATGTCAATGGAGACTACAACCACCACTTTTCAATCTTTTTTTATGCAAAGAACGTATTGATGCTTGAAGCTCACCAAAATAATGAAAGCTACTTCATTCTCTAGCTAACTCTATAATTGAAGCCCTACTGTATATATCTGTCCATAATAACAGGTACCTAGCATGGCATTTTTACAACTCAATGGTACGCAATCGTTGCTAATTCCCCGTATATTTGAACACATCCTGAAAACTCATGTTATCCTGATAAAATTGCTTGAAATTGTCCTTGTGATTATGATCAGACTCAAGGTCACCAAATACTCATTCAAACAGCTCTGGAAAATTATTATGGTGATAACCATTTGAACAGAACTTTTTGAATGCCCAAACTTACACAAAGGTGTGATCATATCCCTAGCATATACATATATTTGAACATTATGTTTTTAAAATAGACAAATTCATCCAAGTAATTGGGTTTTCTTGTTGTAAACTAATTCCCTTGTCAAATGTTTACTAATTGGTACTATGTGAATCATTAATTTAAAAACATATAATTGTTCTTTCTTTTTCAATAGGCATCTTTTTTATCATGTGAAATGCTATGATTTTCTTCTACAATTAGGAAAGCAAGCAAGTAATTGTTTGAACTGGCTTCTTTCCTGTATATATTTCTTCATTATCTCTTGTTTTGTCTGGGGTCAATTGTTTTCTAAGAAATGTAATAAGTAGCTAGGAAAAGCAGTGAATTTGTTTGGATGTGTTCTCGTACTTGTGCCCAATAGGTCCAGCAATTTTGCCCACATGAGAACAGTTTTTCAAATACAATCTCAATATTGCCCCCTCAACAGCCATTTCATGACTGTAATTGTTTGTGTTGCTTCTTAAAGCCATAGCTTCCAAACTGCTCTTGAGAGGAAACATGGCTGCCCAATCAACATATTAGTGATTCAAAGCATTAAAAAAAAAAAAACAAGATCAGATCTAAGAGCCTTCGTACATACCTCTTCTTGTCAGCATATCTTGGTAAAGAAGCAAATTTTACAGCCCTATCAAATCCGTGATTCTTACTTAATGATTCAAAACATTAAAAAAAAAAAAAAAAACAAGATCAGAGCTAAAAGCCTCCGTACATACCTCTTCTTGTCCGCATACCTTGGTAAAGAACCAAATTTTACAGCCCTATCAAATCCATGATTCTTACTTAATAATTTGACTATTGCCAATGAAGGATTTGTTCGAGAACAGATATAGATAAGGATAAGTCCTTTATAGGCATTATACATAATATACTTGTAATTATCCTGTAATCTTTCTTGGGCCATAAGTTTGTGTATATGTATGCAAGTTATGAATGAAAATAGCAAGCAATTCAAGCTTCTCTTCATGGTATCAGAGCCAAACCTGATACTCCCACAATAAAAAAAAAAGCAAGCACTCATGGTTTCGTCAAGAATGATAGGATCAAGTGACAAAAGTTCTAATGGAGCGACGAACTCCAACAACAAAGTGAAATCCGTGGATGTGATGTCACCGTATTACATACATGCTTCGGACAATCCAGGGCAAATCTACGTCAGTGAACTCCTCAATGATGGAAACTATGGGGAGTGGATGAATGACATGAGCAATGCCCTCTTTGCCAAGAACAAGTTCGGGTTCGTCGACGAAACGATTCCCAAACCACCAGTAGACTCGCATGATGTGGGATTGTGGATGCGTTGCGACACGATGATCAAAGGATGGCTGAAGAGTTCGATGGATAAGGAGGTCCAAAGCAGTGTACGATATGCCAAGAGTGCTCAAGAGATTTGGGAAGACCTTGGAGAAAGGTTTGGCAAGGTGAATGCGCTGAGAGCCTATGAGCTAAGGCGTGCAATAGCTCTCCTGAAATAGGAGAACCTTTCCGTGTCGGCATACTATACGAAACTCAAGGGCTTTTGGGATGAGATGCACTCAATCTCACCTTGGCCAAGATGCACTTGTGGTGGATGCAAATGTGACATTCAAAAGCAATTAACGGAGTTGAAAGACAGAGACCAGATGTATGACTTTCTGATGGGTTTGGATGAGGCATTTGGGACAATCAAGACGCAAGTCCTTAGCATGAGGCCAACTCCGAGCCTTAGTACCGTTTACCACCTGATTGCGGAAGATGAACAACAAAAGCAGATTTCAACCATGAGCAACCCAAAGATAGAAGCAGCAGAATTCCAGGTACAGGGAGCCCGAGGCAGCAAAGATAAAGACAGCTAAAGAAGTGAAAGAAGAGATAGACCAAAATGTGAGCGCTGTAACAAGTTGGGACATGTAGAAGAAGAATGCTTTGAGATAATAGGCTACCCACCAGGATGGAACAAAGGAAAACGCAAAAAGAAAATAGAACCTTGGATGAACAAGAAAGATGGTCTGAAGGTGGCCCAAGTTGGCGCAAATGGCAGCCCCATTTCAGGCTTGACACAAGCACAGTATGACCGCCTGCTCCAATTCCTCGGTCGTGACGGTGAGACGCCAAAACCTAAAGTTCAAGCACCTCCCACCGTTAACATGGCTGGTAAGATCAATTTTACAAAGCCTTGGATAATTGATTCAGGTGCAACAGAACATATAACATGCAATGGTGAGTTGCTTAATGAGGTACTACAAGAAGTGGAACAGCAACCAGTCAAAATACCAAATGGCGAAAGTGTGAGAGTTAAAGGCATGGGAAAGTTGTGCTTACCGAATAGGATGAGAATTGACAATGTGTTGAATATCCCAGATTTCAAATGCAATCTTCTATATGTCAGTAAATTGACAAAAGAGTTTAATTGTGCACTAACATTTGTATCAGACATGTGTGTGATGCAGGACTTACCTACGAGGAACCTGATTGGAGTAGGTAGGCAGTGCGATGGATTATACCTGTTAGAGCCAATGCATGGAGGAGCAGCATTATCAGTAAAAGGATCCAAGGAAGCAGAAATTTGGCACCGAAGATTGGGTCATGCTTCAAAAGCAAAAGTCAAAACAATTCAGTCCCTTTCCAATGAGGTTGAAAGTAGTAAGATTGAACATTGTGATTCTTGTATTCAGGCCAAATAGACTAGACTTCCTTTTCCTAAGAATGAAATAAAAACTACAGCTTATTTTGATTTGATACATTGTGACATATGGGGAGGTTACAAGATAGCATCTTTGTCAGGTGGACATTATCTTCTCACAATAGTGGATGACTTTAGTAGGGGAGTTTGGATATACATAATGAAACATAAATCAAATGTGAGTCACTACTTGCCCATGTTCTTAAATATGGTTGAAACGCAGTTTGGAAAGAAAGTAAAGCAAATAAGGGCAGACAATGGTGGGGAGTTTCAGTCACGTCGCATGCAAGCTTACTATGAGGAACATGGCATAGTGATACAGACGACATGCGTTCATACCCCTCAACAGAATGGTGTAGTCGAGCGAAAGCACAGACATATATTGGAGATAGCACAAGCATTAAGATTCCATGCTAATTTGCCAATCAAATTTTGGGGGGAATGTGTGCTTACAGCTATTTACAACATAAATAGATTACCATCAAAGATAATTGGCAACAAAACTCCTTATGAAATTCTGTTACAGAAAAGACCAAGCTACAGCCACTTGAAGGTTCTTGGATGCCTCGCATATGTCCATTAAAAATCAAGAGAAGAAAAATTCAGTGAAAGGGGGAGACCTCACATTTTTATAGGCTATCCCAATGGACAGAAAGGGTATAGACTCTATGACACCGAAAATGGGAAAATTTGCACTTCAAGAGATGTAATATTTTTTTAAAACAAATATCCATATGGAAAGGGGGAGTGCAAGCCTCCAACTGAGAAGGTAGTGACACAGAGAGTCGATCCATACTGAGATGAAGACCACATGGATTTTTCACGGAACAATGAACAGCATTTTGACATATGCAACGAGCCGCGTGCTGGAGAAGAAGAAGCAATGGAAGAACCAATTGTTGTGGCTGAACAAGAAAGTTCAACCAACAGAATTGAAACACGGCGTACTCAGCGAGTTAGGCAATTGCCAAGACAATTTGAAGAATTTGAGGTTAACTTGCCACCATCCATCGCACAAGTGCAACCTACCCCTCCAGCAGGCAACTCCATGGTATATCCTTTATCACAATATGTCTCTTATGAAAATTTTTCGCACTCACATAAAGCTCTTTTGTCGGCCATCACTTCACTTGATGAGCCAAAGACCTTTTCTCAAGCAGCAAAACATGATCACTCGAGAGAAGCCATGAAAGTGGAGATCGAAGCTCTTGAAAAGAATGAGACTTGGACATTAGAACAATTGCCGGCCTGAAAGAATGCAGTTGATTCCAAGTGGGTGTACAAGATCAAATTCAAGCCCAATGGAGAAGTGGAACGCTACAAAGCAAGGTTAGTAGCAAGAGGATTCACAAAGGTTGAGGGGATTGACTTCCACGAGACTTTTGCATCGGTTGCAAAGCTTGTTACAGTTCGAACATTACTAGCAGTAGCTACCAAGAGGAGCTGGGAAATTCATCAACTCGACGTTAATAATGCGTTTCTACATGGAGACTTGGATGAAGAAGTCTACATGAAGATACCACAAGGGTTTGCAAAGGAAGTTGAAACAAGAGTATGTAAGTTGAAAAGGTCATTGTATGGCCTGAAGCAAGTATCAAGAAACTGGTATCGAAAGTTCACTAAAGCATTAACCTGGATTGGTTTTCATCAATCCAAGGCTTATCACTCCATGTTCACGTATAAGGAAGAAGAAATTTTCATAGTGGCGTTGATCTATGTGGATGATGTAATACTCACAGGCAATGATGGTGAGAAGATAATAGGAGTGAAGAAGTACTTGGATGATAAATTCAGCATAAAGGACCTTGGACGCCTGAAATACTTCCTAGGCATTGAAGTGGCGCGTACAAAACAAGGCATCAATCTCAGTCAATGTAAGTATACGTTGGATGTTTTAAAGGAGTCTTGAATGGAGGCCTGTCGGCCTAGCGCATTCCCCATGGAACAAAAATGCAAGTTAAGGGCTGATGGTGGCGGACCATTAGTCGATGCGGCAAAGTATAGAAGACTAGTTGGACACTTGCTTTACTTGACAGTCACCATACCAGATATTGTGTTTACAGTAAATATGTTAGGTCAGTTTGTAGCAGCACCACGACGAGCTCATATGGATGCAGCAGAATGAGTTTGGAGATACTTAAAGTCGGCAGCGGGACAAGGAATTTTATTGAAGGCTGATGGTGATCTAACTCTAGAAGCATATAGTGATGCAGATTGGGGAGGATGTCAGATGACAAGGCGTTCATGCACTGGGTACTTCATTACTGTAGAAGGTTCCCCAATCTCCTGGAGAACCAAAAAGCAGACAGTGGTAGCTAAGTCCTCAGCTGAAGCAGAATATAGGTCAATGGCAACAATGGTTAGCGAGATTTTGTGGTTAAGGTGGCTGCTGGAAGAACTGAAAGCACCACAAACAGAGCCAACTACTTTATTTTGTGATAACGAGGCCGCTCTACATATAGAAATGAACCCCATGTTCCACGAACGAACAAAACATGTTGAAATGGACTGTTACTTCATCAGGGAACAAGTACAATCGAGGGAGATATCACCAAAGAAAGTTCGGATTGGTGCACAGCTTGCCAACTTGTCACCAAACCACTAGGGAAAGACAGCTTCAAATCTCTGCTTGGCAAGTTGGGCATTACTAACCTACATGCACCAACTTGAGGGGGAGTGAAGGATTTGTTAAAGAATAGATATAGATAAGGATAAGTCCTTTATAGGCATTATACGTAATATACTTGTAATTATATTATCCTGCAATCTTTCTTGGGCCATAAGTTTGTGTATACGTATGCAAGTTATGAATGAAAATAGCAAGCAATTCAAGCTTCTCCTCAGCCAATTCCCAGCTTTAATTTCAACCATCTGTGAAACAGAACACGAGTAACATGGAGCTACATCAAGTTTCATATACAGATGGCAAACGTGAGCAAACAGATAAACCATTATAGCTAACTAACAAAAATAAACCCAGCTTGCACTTTTATCCGTTGACTGCCGCGGTCAAATTAGAATGGGACAGTCTGAAATCTGAAATCGGGCTTGCTTTGGCCCATCCAGCACATTTAATCAGCTAAAAACAATGATCTTAATGTGAGGCAATTAGAAATCCTCATTTGCAAGGGAAATACACAGAAACAACTCAATCGTAGCACAAAACAATAGCTTCCAATAGGGAAAGTTCAGCAAGTGTATTTGGTTTCCGTATTTAAGTTTACTCAAGCACATCTACATAACAATTTGTATTTTGGTCTCAGAGGTGCAACTGTTGCCAATTTGCCACCAATTGATAGACAAAAACCTGGTTTGCAATATTTCACCCATGTTTGGTATGCTTCTATGCGGGATACCAAAAAGAAATCTGTCACTCTTTTCGGACATCTTTCTCCTTTTCCCCCAAGCACTCTTTTTATACTGCAAACAAATTGTCGGCAATCGGTTCAGCCCTTTTAAAAAATAGCCGGTCTCTAACACTTAACATGTTCATGTTTTGTTGCAGTTATGTGTTATATATGTTTTCATGGATGTGTTATGTATAAGCAGCAGACAGCTTGAATTCCGTGGTTGGCCACTAGGAAATTTGCAGTTGCATTAAGCTCAAGGCAATAAGATATCGGACATATAGAGCTACTCAGTTCCTCAACTCCCAGTTTAAACTTCTAAAACAATAATACCTCTTAGTGGTAAAAACATGTTTAAAGTCTTCTGAATCAGTTTCTTTGTTTGGATCAGGTGAGTGGTAATGTTAAATTTTTTTAACCTTTTTGAGTTCATATTATCAAGATTTAGTGGATTCAACAGACTCCTACTACACTTAGCCTTCAACAGACGCTTCTGGTTATCAACCTTTCAGCCTAATAACCCCAAACAGAAGAACCAACGTTAATCTTTGAACTCAACAACACAAGTGTATTCAAATTGGGTCGCAGTTTAATATAGCTTACTGAATCATGCAGTTCTACAATTCTAGCAGTACAAAATCAAATATCAATTCCCCTAGCCAAAATCTTTGTATTGTTGTGTTTCTGTGGGAAGCAGTATTAGGCATATCTGCTACAGTACATTAGCAAATATATGTAGCAGCAATTTGTTGCATTTTGCATGCACAATTGCACCAACCATATTTGTTTCGATGTGTGTGTGTATCTGCTTGAGGTAACCTTAGTCCATGGTTGGTCATTCTGGAAATTGTGTATTATTCTTAACTGCAGTAAGCTGATGAAGCCGAGACATCAGAACTATGTTGACCAATGCCTCAGTTCCAAGTGCGCTAGGCTGAAAATGTTATCTAGGCAACTAATATGATTCACAGTTGAAGCATCTCACAGTAAAGCTGGGAAAAGTAAAATGAAAAATGTCTAAACTTCACTATCAACTTGGTTTTAAAGCAACCCAAAACACTTGATCAATTACAAGCTATCAACCTTATTGTGAAGCATCAAAATTGACAGACTTGCTTCCCCATGATGACACATCACTATACACAAACCCAAGGAGGAAAAAAGAAAACAAGCACTTCTGCAGCAAGGCCAAACATTACCGAGGTTCTGAAACTCAGCTCACAATAAAATCACCAGCTCTAATCGAAGCAAGAAGGTATCGGCAAAGTAGATTATAACATCCAGTCACAGACTACAACCATTCACAAAGTAACCAAACAGAACGAATAACACCATACAATCTTGAGTGTCTACTGGACACAAAAAAGGCAAAAAGCTATTCTGCTGCAAGGCTCACAACAAAATTACAATGTAATACAGAAGCTACACCATATCAGCAGAGCGGTTTCAATCATCCACACCAGACTCATAAGGTAAAAATAAGATAACATCTTAGCTGTCCCTAGGTCTAGTAGCAGCTTCTAAACATTTCAAGCTGAGTTTTCGCAGGGGCTGCACTGACACAGACAGGGGCGGACCTACGTAGGGGCAGGGGGGGCCGCTGCCCCCCGAAAATTTTGAAAAAATTGAAATATAGGTACTTAATTGGTTAATTTAAGAGAAACTAGGGACTAGAAATGTATGTTCCCCCCCCCCCCCCCCCCCCCCCCCCCCCCCCCCGGGAAAATATTGAAAGAATATGAAGATGGGGAAAATATTGAAAGAATATGAAGATGGGGGGCATTAAGGTTGGCGCTAAATAAAACAGTGACCAAATGAGTAATTATTCCCTCTAGTCTTAAACAGATATTCTAATATGGCCCAAATGTACTATTAGTCCTTCAAAATTTTCAACCTGTACGAGTTGCACCCTAATCTTTGAATTAGTACGAATTCGTCCCAATCTCCAGCTTTACCTCACCACAATGCTATCTCTCTCCTCCAGATTTAGTCAACTCTCCTCCGAGCTCGCCCCCCCCAAACCGAAAATCCTATCTCCTCCGAGCTCGCCCCCCCCAAACCGAAAATCCTAGTTCCACCACTGGACACAGGCCCCCTCTACCACAAATTATGACATTGGCTCACCCACTCTGGGGAGACCATAGAGCGGCACCCATCAAAAGTGCAATGGAGGTCACCGCTCTGTGAGTACCTGGCTTATTTTTTATAGCCATCTGCGCTTGACCATAGGAAGTGCCTCCCACTGTGGGATAAGTGCCAGCACGTAACCTCTTAACCAAAGTCATCTTGCCCCGTCTGAAAGAACAACAATAGCCCGAAGATAAAAGCTCAGCCGTGCTAGTGCTACGCTTCTAGGGCAAACACAAAACAACTCAAGTTCTGAGGGTTCACCGCAAACTTATTGTTAATGCTACTGTCATGCAAATATCAATCAAAATTGTAGCAAGTGTCCCAATGGCATTTTCAGGAATTTGAGCTGCCATTTCTGAGACCTTTAATCAGAACAAAGCTTTTTGGGCTGACATTTAATCCAAAACTTGCTTCTTGGGTGATAACCACAGCGTTTTCCTGTTGAAGACCCACGACAAAGAGGTGGATATTTTGTGCAGAAAGCAAATATTGTTCAAGTTCTGCTCTGCAACTAATTCCATTGTCATCAAACAAGCATAGGTATTCGTAGCATTTGGATTGGAGGACTGTTAATTAGTCCTTCTCATTCTAGTTCTAGACAGATTATTCAGTGAGCAGTTAAAACTTTAAAATCATTTAAACCTTCACCAGATAATCTCACTTGAACTAAGATGAACCAAATAGGATCTTTCTAACTCAAGAGGCAGTTTAATATGGTAGCTAACAAAAAATGAAGTGGTAATTTCCAGCGTTTGGAAACAGTTCATCACAAGTCACTTAAGAGCTAAAATTTTCCTATCTTGTTGCATTTCTGGTTGAAGCATGATTACTAGGCCTTGTTTGCTGCTGCTGTGTAGCCGTTTGTTCAGCAAATGACAGAATATTTGTTCGTGTCTTGCGTATATGCTTAAGACGAATTGTATTCAACCGTTGGTCGCTTTGATAAGTTCTACTGAAAGCTTAATTCCAGTAACCTCAAACCTCAATAAGATTCTGAGTGAAAGCCTGGCCAGAGAATTGTTCCTGGTGCGACTAACAGACCTCCCCTAACATGAGATCAACCGAACATAAATCCAAGGAACAGTGTTCCAACCGGGAAAAGCCGTATAAGCTATCCTTACAGGTACTTGAAACCCAGAAAACCCTTCAACTGAAATTGATGGGGCTATCCAAAGGATCACACCCTCCAAAAATTGGCGTATGCCGCATTAAAGCGGCGAGCACACGGTATTCTTTAGTAAAAGGCGAAAGAATAGTTCGCTCTGTGCTCACCGCACGGCTCCGTGATTTGACAAGATTTGTGTGCCTGGTATTGTACAAGGAGCACCGGTTGAGATCTGGTTGATGAGCAGTGTGGGACTTTAGAGCTTCTAGTAGCCCTGTCCTTGCCACTTTGAACACCATTTAAACCTTCTTGTTGCTTAAATGGTCTCTACACAGGCCACTTCTTGTTGCAGCACTTAACATAATTGAATGACTCTTCAAATTGATCGATTTGATCATCGCTAATCGATGAGATTTGATGCCTCATTTTTTATACTGATCATCCCAAAAATTCACCATTTTGCTTTTGACGATTCTAGGTAATACGAGAAAAATAGGATGGAGCAATCTCAAATAACTAGAATTGGTATAGATGCTAAACTTTTTAACACTAGTTGGCAGCAACAGTAACTGTTAAGAGTTGATGTGTAGTCGAATTTGTTGATTGAATTTATAGTTTTGATTTTTGAGTGAATTTCTTTAGTCAGGTTCAAATTGCAACAATTCCCAAAATCGACCTTGCTTCGATCTATTACAACATCAACAAGTAGTTTTAGGGTTCAAATACAATCTCTTACTGCAGTCATCTTTTTTTTGTTATGAAAGTTTTTTTCTCTGAGTCACATAGTCCATTTTTTATTCAATTTGTATTTTTTATCACATAGCTTAGTAATGAAAATTTTAATATTTGAATCGAATTTTAAGTCAGGTTTACATACTTAAAAAACCAAACCTATAGAAAAATAAAAAAACATCCCAACATTCAATTAATTTGTATGTTGCGGATGTGCGTTCTCTTCCCAGTAGCCACTTCCATTTTCTGTTTCTTATCCTATTCGCAAAGTTTCAAGAAAATAGTGCCCTTTTAAAAGGGAAAAAATTAAAAAAAAATTGAGGCCCCGAAACAGGGCACCCTGGTCTGATTAACCTCTGATTGGACCACAGCAAGGTTTTATTCTATGAAGCCCAGTAGCCCACAACTCTAACTAGGCCCTTCCTATATACATATGAATTATATAATGGAACTGTACAAATATTGAATGACATTTTTATTCTTACATTATAAGTTATTTTATTTTTTTAATGATACTTAATTTTATTATTATCTATTTAATTAAAGTTATATTAGTACTAGAACACTAAAAAAGACTCTTAAGTCACAACTAAACTTTATTTTTTTGCCTCAAACTTGCCCGCACTTAATTCTATATTTCAAAATCAAGTATTTTATTCAATTTTTTTAGTTAATATTACCCTTAATAGCTAAAGCTCCTAGCTTGCAACTAAAGGTTTTCTTTTTCAATTTCTTTTTTTTGCATCAAACATGTTGTGCTTGGTTCTATATTACTATCAAATAATTATCTCAAGTACAATAAATATTTTATAAAACTTAAAATTTTAACTTAATAAGTATGACCTAAGTTTGTTCTGCTATTAAACATGTGTTTGAAAAAAAAAATTCAATTAAATTTTTTTCCAACTTAGATGAATATATACTATATAAAAGCTTACGTATTCAGTTCATCTTAAAGCAATAATATAATTCAAGTATGGCTCAAACACCTATTATTAAAAAATAAAAAATTATCATTATAGCAAAGGTCCTTAGAGAAAATTTTAGGAAAAAAAGTCCTTGGCTGTTAGAATTAGTAGCTTATATTATAATAAGGGGAATTTTAGCAACAACTTTTTCTTTATTTTCCAATATTTTGAAATATTGGAAAAATTGTAATAATTATTTTTTTTTTCACTTGGTCATCCCTTCTAATATTGTAATACAAACTTTTATTTTTAGTAACTAACTCTTTTTCTATACTAAAAAATGAAATAATATTTTAATATTTTCTATACTAGAAAATATTGAAATATTATTTCATTTTTTAGAACCAATAAAATCTTACAAGTTGTTTAAAAAAATTAAAAGTAATTTTTGTTTGAATATTATATTTCATGGTAAAGGCTCATAGCTTGGAAGTAGTTTTGGAGTTTTAAAAAGATGAAGTTAATAATTTAATATTGTGATTACAAGTTTTTATTTTATCTAATATTAAGTATATTCAGCAAAGAAGTTTAAAGGTCTATTTGTTTAAAAATTGTAATTAAATTACATATTTTTAACCCTGGTCTAGACTCTAACCATATAATGAGTTTTAGGATGACATATAATAAATTTTAGTAGAACAAAAAAAAATTCCAACATGTACTATATGTATTAGATCAAAATTTTATTCATTTTTATCCAAAAAATAATTTCGTTGCTACTTTATCATTTTTTTCATTATCATAATACTAAATTCCTATACTTTCATATTTGAAATTGATACACAAAATTCTTTAAATATGAACCATATTTTGAGAATTTCTAATTCTTTAACAAATAGTATTGTTATATTCAATTTATTAAGTTAATATTTTTCTTTATTTGATTAGTCAAAATTTTAACATATTTCTAATATTTAAAATCTAAACATATTTATACCATTTACAAGTTCCATATAATAGAAAAATAAGATTAGTATTTGAAAAGGCAAAAATAGAAACAAATTGATAATTGTTTTCTATGTTTTCTATAAATATTTTTTATGGAAAAAAAATTTAAAAATGCTACTAAATTTAAAATTATTTTACAAACATGTATTCAATTTATATGACTTTTAAACATCCCCCAAAACATGATATTTATCAATTTATTTACTTTTAACTTTGAATATTTTTATCCAAATCCAAAAGCAAAATTATATATATATATATATATATATAAGGTGCAAAGATATAAAGTGACTCATCCTTAAATTATAAGTTATTAGTTTGCTTTTTTCTTTTTAAGTACTTAGCATGTGCCTTTTTTTTCTATTTTAATAGAACATTAAAAAATTATTAAAAAGTTAGCTTATGTCTCTTTAAAAGTCAAAGTTATGCTAATACATTAATGGTAAATCCATTTAATTATTTGAGCAAACTAATATAAGTTTTTTAGTTTAGTAATTAGCTTTTTGAATCTAAAATATAAAAATTAAGATAAAATTCACTAACTACATAATATCATTAAGTCCATTAAATTAAGATATTTCTTGACAGATTGTATACTTTTAATTTTAAATTTTATGGTGAGAAGAAAAATTTTAACATCTTTGATAAGATATTAAATGTACAAGGAATAAATTTTTATAAATACTCTATCATCACAAATAAAAAAAAATTATTATTTTTTTTGCAACCAGTATTAGTTGTAGCATATTCTATATTGTATTATTATTATTATTATTTATAAAAAATAAAAATTAAATACATTGAGTAATCTATTATAATGGATGGCACAAATGAAGATATTTATGATGAAATATTATAATAAAAAAACTATGTAAAATATAGAAAAATGAAACTAATAAGAAATATATCCAAACTAAAAAAATAGGAAAACCATTGTTGCTACTATTTGTTTTGAACAAGACAATTAGAATTATAGCTATTTGAGTAAAAAAAACTTAATATTTTAATTCACGTGTGCAATTACTAGTGTTTGTGTGTGTATAATGAATGTGTTTGTGTCTTGCGGAAGTTTATATCGTATATTTTGATTGAATTTTAGATAGATATGTTAATTATATAAATAGAAAAAAAAATATTATCAAACTGTAGATAATGTGAAAATGAGGATTTAAACACGAATATATTTTGTGCTATCAACTGTAAGGTCCTGAGTTTTTTTACCTCATGTAATTCCTCCATTTTTTTTTTTTGACAAACATGTAATCCCTCCATTTTAAGAATATTAAAACTTATTGAAATATTTTGCATCTCGAAATTAATACCAACTGTTTACATATATCTAGGAAGTAGATACGGATATTTGTTAAGGAGAGTAATAAAATTCGACACGTAAAATAGATGTATCATGACACCTTCAAACTTTGTGAAAATAAAATATGTGATGGCACACTTGATTTTTTATTTTATCGATAATTGCAAAGAAGGAAGAAGGAAATTTTTGGATCTTATTTTAAAAGGGAAGTAGAGGACCAAGTCAACAGAAGTCTATTACGTCCATTAGCGAAGCAATTTAGTATCGTGTTATTATGAGACCAGAAACGGGGTTAAAGCTTGGCTTCTTGTAACTTTGGCTGGTTCTCAAAATAACCAAAAACCTCATAACACTTCCAATTCTCACCTACATCACTAGGAAGCTTCCTCTCTTACTTTTGATGCTGTCGTTTACTCGTTTTTGCTTTTCCCACCTTCCCTCTTCCTCCTACAGAACAAGAGGAAACTAGAACCAACAAAAACATCAGTTCTACTTGTCACTTAAGCTTCCCTTGCACAGAAAATCCCAGCAGGTATAAAGGGAAAACAAACAATGGAAACTGAAAATTCCGGTACAAATGAATGACCTATTCTCTTGCTCCTTCAGGAAGTACACAGACCTGAAGGAGAAGATGGTAAGGGACAATATGGAGACTGGGAACGAGAGCATGAACCTCAACAAATTCTTCGAGGATGTGGAGCATGTGAAGGAAGACATGAAGCAGGTTGAGAGGCTTTTCAAGGCATTGCAAGATGCCAATGAAGAAAGCAAGATCGTCCATAGCGCGAAAACCATGAAGGAGCTACGTCTGAGAATTGACCTCGATGTGGAACAAGTCCTCAGGAAGGTTAAGACGATCAAAGGGAAGCTTAAGGCCTTGGAAAGATCCAATGCAGCTAGCCGGAATGTCCCTGGTTGTGGCCCAGGGTCAGCTACTGATAGGACTAGGACCTCTGTGGTTAGCGGCTTGGGGAAGAAGCTTAAGGATTTGATGGATAACTTCCAAGGATTACGAGCGAAAATTAAAGCAGAGTACAAAGAAACAGTGGAGAGAAGGTACCTCAACATAACAGGGCAAAAGCCTGATCAAGAAACAATTGAGAAATTAATTTCAAGTGGAGAGAGTGAAAGTTTCCTGCAGAAAGCAATTGAGGAACAGGGTAGAGGCCAGATTCTAGATACAATATCAGAAATTCAAGAGAGGCATGACACGGTGAAGGAGACAGAGAAGAACCTGATAGAGCTGCACCGGATATTCTTGGAGATGGCTGCTCTGGTGGAAGCACAAGGGCATCAGCTAAATGACATTGAGAGCCACGTGCAACACGCAAGCTCCTTTGCCCGAAAAGGAACCGGGAGCCTCCAGGATGTGAGGGAGCACCGGAAGGACTCCAAAAAGTGGAAGTGCCTTGCCATTGTGCTTGGTTGTGTGCTCGCTGCTCTCCTCCTGCTATCTCTAGTGCCAACAATTGTGAATTTGATGGTCATGAGAAAATGATGTGTGCTCTTAGAAGAAAGGCTAATTTTCTTCTTATTTACGGAGTTGAAAGATATGAACCTTTTTGTTTCATGTGCTGAGAAAGCATCCTCCTCTTGTTCGTGGAGCGGAGATTGCTTGAAGATACATTAGATACTATTATATTTTCTCTTGTTTCTTGTGCAGATACTGAAAATTGTCTTATGCAGACGATTTATCAGACTCAGGTACTTTTCTTCTCGCTTCTCATACTTCAATTTTGTTGATCGACTTTTGTAAATATGCAGATACCGTTATGAGAATGAGAAGGTTTAGCTAGCAGATCGTAGCCTGGGATGGATGAAAATTAGTTTGAGTGGAAGAAGAGCCTCGGACATTTTAAGTGAAATCCTAGTTTCAATCCATAGTTCTGAGTGGAGAAAAATTACATGGAAGAGGTCCCTAATATTTGGCTAGTTAATAACCTAGTATTTAATAACAAGGCGACCTACTCTGTTCGTAACCACAAAAAAAACAGAGCAGTAATACGTATGACGCAGTGGGAGATCCATTTGTTGATGGAAAGGACTAATTACTGTTCAAAGACACCTAAAAAAACTGAGAAACTAGAATTATTAAGATCTCCCAGTTGTCGTGGCACAAAATATTATATTGGTGCGAACAAACGTCAATAAATCCATAAAGCAGTAACATTTGGTACCAGAAGTTCCTCTCAACACAACTAACAGACAGAAAATGGACAGAAATTTCCACACTATCACCATCAGAGGCAGCTCCAGAAGACATTGCCTACCAAGCACGAGCTGTCGTATAGCACAAAGCCGCACAATTGCACAGTCTCGAACCAACGGGAATTCGACCAAAGAGCTGGAAACCAACAAGGGATGGAGACACAACTACATGTTCGAACATGAAGTCACTCATTCTCACTATGGAAAGCAAGGACTTATCACGGCTTCGCGTGGGTCAGTTTTCACCCTACAATCATCATAATCCTCCACTACTTCAGATCCATGCACCTAAACAAACAAATGAAGTCCCCACAGCTAGCTTGCAGGAATAAATCACATAATGCCCTAGAAATCATTGCAAAGGAGCTCAAGACAATAAAGGTAACATATTTGATGCTTTTTATAGGCCATAACTCTGATGCATACAATCTCTTCACATAAAAGTTGAAGCGTAACCACCAAAAGCTACACTCTTTGCAAAAAGAACATTCACTTTGAAGATCAATATAACTTGATAATAAATCACGCAGATTGCAGGTCCAGTCAAGGTAAATGAACTTTTTCGCCTATAAATTTAATAATTATTAACTTGACACCGTTGAAGTACTATCTTTCTAGAAACACCCAGTACTAATACAACAAGGACAACTGTTTGGATTCCAAATAGTAACAGAAACCTTATTGTGATAGAGGACATATCCTCTAGAAAACCAAAGGATATGTAGCAGAGGGAAATAGAAAAAGACCTACATACACGTCCCTATATTTCAAAGTAGGAAATGGCGAAATTCCAACAAACTTCACCACAGCTCAAAAGAAGTTTGTATATCAATGACTTTAGGCGTCTACATGACCCCAGATGGTTTTTATGTGATACAAAACCAATATCAATTTTAAAGATAGTAGGCCATATTTCCAATTTTTCCTGCCCAATATCAGGATGCCTCCACTTCCTTGTTGATCCATGGAATATCAACACATGATTAAGATGCTACTACCAGACTCAACAGTTCTGAATTTCAATGTCCAGCAACTTTAATTATGTTATAACATTAATTGGCAAGTTTAAATGTTCTGAATAAGGAGATGCGGAGTTACATTCAACCAGAAGGCAACAATTTTGAAATTCCAAATAATTCCATAATAGCAGAAACAACAACAGATGCTTTTCTATAGCATGATGTGATCAAACCTTTTTCTTTTTACATAGCGTATGACAACGCCTCTAGCTCAACAATTCAATCCTTCCAAAAGCGCATAATCTATTACAAAATCACCAGCAAACCTTCCAATCCATTACCAGCAGTGCACAAAACTTGCAACATGAGCAAACATAGTAAATCAAACTGCCCCAAATGGAAAACAATCATACCCAAGATATACAGTTGCTGCATCAATTAATCAAGTACCAGCATTAGGCAAAGCTGCCATGAATGAATTGTACGAAGACTCCAAATCAAAGTGAAGCTGCCTAGCCTGCTGTTCCGTCAACTCATCAGCCGCCCCCATCTTCGACAGCCTCGATATCCAGTCTTTCATTTTCGTTTTCCCCTCGAAATCTGGCGGCAAGATGGTCAGCTTATTAAGGGAAGCAGAGAGGTCAGACAACAAAGGGTGCACCTGATCAACTGCCACCATATTCAGCTTCAAGGAATCCATGGCTGTAATGAAGTTCTGCACACACTCGGCCACAATGGCAGCCGAGGTCGTGGCGGAGGCGGCGGCTGAAGCCCGGTGCTCCACCGTGGCCGGGACCCCAGAAACGACGAGCCGGTTAATAGCAGCGGGACAGTCCATCTTGTAGGTGTCGGCGAAGCGCTCGATGCTTGGGACGGTGTCCTTGAGAGTGGAAGCCAGAGTCTTGAAATGGGCAATCAATTTGAGGCACTCGGCCTCGTACTCAGACGACGAAATTATATCTCGGACATAAGCCTTCTCGAGCTTCTCGGTGGCTTTGATGATGGCGAAAAGCTCCGCAAAGTTCTCGTACATCTCTCGCTCGCGCTTGTCGTTCCATAGCCTGACATCCATCCGGGCCCGCGGAATGCGAAATTGAATGATTGGAGAAGAGAACGGGACACGCGCAAAGAGAGGGAAATCTTCTGTCTTTCACTGCAAAAAAGGAGAAAGATTCGAACTTTCAAAATGGCCAAACCAGTAAGAACAATCAACGAAATTCAAACAGAAAACGGAAAAAGCTACTAGCCCAGATCGAGAAACACAAAGCTTCGATTAATTTGATAGCTATCATTAGGCTATAACCTCAGACTAATTCATGCCCAAATCGAAGGGTTTTGATTCCTTTCTAGAAGTACAAGAATTTTCTTGCCGAGGGAACTAGGAAGTGGGAGAAATAGAGAGAATTGGAGAAGGGACTCACCGAGCCGAAGAGATGGAATCGTGAGCGTGGGAGGTCGTGCGGAGGAAATCTAAGTTGCAGAGGAGAGAGGCAGAGACGGGGGGTTGAGTTGCGTGTGGGCTCCAATCCATTATTAAGCGCTGACGGCATCGGCGTGTAGCAGTTGGGATGACCTGAAACGAAAACGAAACCTCTCAATACTCTTTCGCTTTTTATTTGGATATAATTACAATTTACTCCCTAAGCTTTAGATGAAATTATACTTTGGCTCTTCTATTTTAGAAATATACACTTTATCCCCTATATTTCTAACACAGTTCGACTATAACTTTTGAAATCTTTATTTAGACTGTAAGGTTGTTATCTTCATGTAATTTCAATCTATATGATACTTTTTTTTACAATTAATTAACGTTTAATAAATATTATTTTGCATTTATAAAAATAAAAAATTGATAATTTTAAATATTCATTACCTAAAAAAAATTTATACAAATTGAAATTACTGAAGATAACTACTGTAATATCTAAATTAAGATTTCAAAAGTCGCTATCAAACTATATTAAAAGAGTAGGGGTAAAGTGTATATTTTAAAATAATATAGGTAAAATGTAATTTTACCTAAACCTCAAGGACAAATTATAATTGACCTTTTTTTCCCTCGACAGTTCCACTTATTGTTTAAGTATCCCATTAAATTTTTAATTTGTTCAATTAGTGCCCTGTACTTTGTTTTTTTTTTTAATATATAAATACATGCAACAAGTTGATGAACTAGAAGAACCTTACTCCTAGGAACCACGATCACAAAGCACTGAAAGAGGGAGTCCAACAGATTCATGACTTGGTGGATTAGACATGCAAGATTCATGGTTGAAGTTAGCAATCCGAATGTTGCATAAAAAATCTTTGAACAGTCAATCTTATTAAGGCGATATGCAATGCGTGGAAGTAAAGGGATAGCTTTATGAATAGTGTGGACTTTAGCTTTCAATGCGGTACACAATGGGGGAGGAAGATGTCGTGCCATAGTCTTGGAGTAGTATTGGAATCCAACTAAACCCAAGTCACCACACCAAACCCAAATGATCTCCGCCAAACACCATCCAAGACAAAGATTTATGGCCGCATTTGAGAAACACTGATTTGTGCTATATCCCCAAGTACAACATAAAGTCCCTTAACTCGATCCACCAAGCTGAATTAGTTCATCTACTTGAACTCACTTATATCTGTCCTCAAACTCTACAATATGGACTAATGCGATCCACTGATTGACACAATTGGACAGTGTTAGTGAATTCAAAGGAAAAAAAATGTCACTTTTATTCATAAAACTTGAACTCACTTATATCTGTCCTCAAACTCTACAATATTGACTAATGCGATCCACTGATTGACACAATTGGACAGTGTTAGTGAATTCAAACGAAAAAAAAATGTCACTTTTATTCCTAAAACTTGCCTTATATTATTTTTGGGTAAAATCCACTGGGGGTCACCTAGCTTATTTTTTTGTCCTAAATGGGTATCTTACCTTCAAATTGTCCTACCGAGGTACCTTACCTCTTATCGCGTGTCCTATTTAACTACTTTCCGTTAATTTCAGAGTTATATCTAACGGAAATTGCTTACGTGGCATAAAAAATATTAAAATAAATAATAAAATAACACTTATGGTCCTTTAATTTTTTTCTATCAACAATTCTAAACCCTAACATTTAAAATCTAACCCATCCCCTTCCTAAATTCACCAGAACTCCTCGATCCCGCACGCCCAGACCAGTTTTCCCCACCCAAAATAAATCTCGTACAAACCGAAATTGCAGAAGCTCGAGAACTGGATGAACTCACTTCCAGCAGCCGCACCAGGAAACCTTTTCCTTAGCTCCTAAAATAGCTTCTCCGGTCCCATGGCTCTCATCCTCTCAACGAAATGGCTGTCAATTTTGTTTGTGGCTTTTCTCAGTTCGGAAACCAAGTCGGCCAATTCGTTCCCCTTTTCACCTTCTCGTTGCATTACCGCCGCCCACAAGTAATTCCCGATCGACCTCTCAGGGAACGCCCGCTCTGCCATCCGCCGGAGATTCACAATTTGCGATACCATTACCCCATTTTTGCATCCCGATTTTGCAGCCAATGCAGAAATAATGCACTTAGAAAGCTGCCCCAAAACAACCTCCACTCTTGTTGGGATTGGCACGGTTTGGCTCTTCGCTTTCTCCTTGAGAGCGAGGATCGCAGATGGACCGAACACCAATCGCCTTACCCGGGGCTTCCCCTGCTTTACAAACGGGTCCCACATCGGCACCATCCTCGCTTCATCTGGGACATGGTCAGCAGGAGGGAAGAGAAGCGAGGCGCTGAAATTAGGCCGCAACAATGGGCTTAACGATTGATTCCTACAAGATGAACAGAGTGATTGAGGCGGAGGGAGAGACGGAGGAAAGGAGAGGAAGGAGTGAGACGGAGAGGAAAGAAACCAAGAGATTGTGGTGGAGGGAGAGACGGAGGAGAGGAGAGGAGGGTGGCGGAGATGAGGGAAATGGAGGCGGAAAGGGGAGGAGGGAGGATGGAGGTGGCTCGCGGCGGTGTGTGTGCGTGCATTTGGTTTAGGAAGGGGATGGGTTAGATTTTAAATGTTAGGGTTTAGAATTGTTGATAGAAAAAAATTAAAGGACCATAACTGTTATTTTATGATTTATTTTATTTTTTTTTATGCCCCGTAAGCAATTTCCGTTAGATATAACTCTGAAATTAACGGAAAGTAGTTAAACAGGACACGCGATAAGAGGTAAGGTACCTCGGTAGGACAATTTGAAGGTAAGGTACCCGTTTAGGACAAAAAAATAAGCTAGGTGACCCTCGGTGGATTTTACCATATTATTTTTTTTAATTTGAGTTCTAGAGACTTTTAATTTCTAAATAAGTCTTAAATCTTTGCTAATGTGTTAACAATTAGTCCTAAATTTATTGAAAGATAGTTATTGAATAAAAACACAATTTATAGAGAGTAAAAACTAATAATTTAAATTATCATAAAAATTAATAATTTAAATTATCTATTAATTTTCAAAAAATTATTCCATAATTTGAATTTATTAGGTAAATTAGAATTTAAAAGAAGTTCATGCTAGAGACATGATAAGCTTTGAAATTGACTATGACACAGTTGTAAACTTTTAGGACTCATTTAGAAAAAATGTAAGGTTTTAGGGTTGGTTGTTCATGCATTTGCAAAATTTTTAGGATTCATTTAAAAAATTTAAAAGTTTTTAGAATTAAAATATAAAAGTATGAAAAAGTTTTGAGGCAAAAAATGACATTTAAAAAAATTCACCAAGCTTTATTACCCTTGTTTAAATTAACTACCACAATTGCTTCTAAAAATTAAAAAAAATGGCCAAAAAACTTAATTTTTTCTTTTCTACGCAAATGCTAGTACGAGACTATCTGTCACTACTAACTACATTTGTCACCATTGTAGCTGCCCATTGTCCAGTTTCATCCCTTTCTCGTGTTTTAAGGCATCGCTTACCAATGAAGACACCAAAATTGAAGGGACGACTCCTCTGTGATCCATCTTTGCATTTCTAAGTCCCATATCCACCATTGTTTGCGCCTCCACACATCAGCCGCTTGTTTAGTGGTTGTCAAAACTGTTTTATTGCGACCTAGCTCATGATAACTCCGTCTGTTGCCTTTGCCGTGAGATAGAAGGATAAGAAGCTATCATCATTCATTTTCCATCGCCATTGCACAAACCAAAAGAAGAGACCAAGGGAAACCTGAGATATTTTTTATTTTCAGAATGACATAGTTAACATTTTGCCCTATAGGGTGCAAGGTTGTTAGGTGTATATTAGATTGATGCAATTTGCTTATCGTGTTGTGTTTGCTTTGTTGAAGGTAAAAAAACCCCTTAGTCAAAGCCTGGTATGAAAGCTTTTTAGGGAAGGAGATGTGTCACTTCAAAACCAACTTTCTTAGCCACGTGCTTTGGTCGATGTTTGCCAACTCTTTTTAATTTGCAACTTAAGAATATGGATATGGTGAAAAGACAATCTCACTTTACTCATGACTTTGTCTTTTGGTTGTAATGGTTCATGAACATCTTAACATTAATAATACCCCTTATGGTATGAATATGTCTTTTGCTAACTAGTTCTTCTTGGGCATTGAGATGAGTGGCCTGCTTTTTGTTGCTCTTGGTTAGTTCCTATTCCGGAATATAAATGAAGTCGTTCATGATATATTGGTGTTTTTGCCTTTACGCCTTAGGGAGTTTATCAAACATTTGTACCAAAAATGTTTGGTTGTGCCTAATTCTTTTGCACATCATCACTCAATTAAGCAGCTTTCTTTGTCCCCTCCTCTTCGAGGTTGTCTCCAGATCAAGGTTGACTTAGCTACCTATACTTCTATGCAAACAAGTGTAATCGGCGTTGTTTTTCATGACCGTTATGCATTACTTTCAATTTGTTTTGAAAAGTGATGCAAGGAATTGACCCTAGTTGAGTTTAAAGCTGTCTTATATATGCTCTTTTAAAAGCGAAATCCATGAGTTTTCAATAGGTGATTCTTGGAAATTTGATTGTGTTCTTTGATCATCTTTGAGTTGCACATCATTGTGTCCTTCATTCAGTATGTTTGGTGTGTTACTTGAAGACTCTCGAAGTCTCGCTACCACTTGTCGTGTTCTTTTGTTTTTTGACTACATTGTGTTAACTCTGTCACTTACTCATTAGCATGGATACGTCTTAGTTTAGTTGGCGTAGACTTTACTCTATGTGGTTGAACATTGTTATTTTTACTTAACATAATTGTGGGTAAGTTAAATGTGCTCCCTACCTTTTATATCTACATATATTTATATTTCAATGCTACCATTTATAATACCCCATTTGTCCCATGAAGATTGCTTCATTTGTAATTGGTGCAGAGATTAATAAAAGATAAAATTATGTGTTTTTTCTACTTTTACCCCTGTCTACCCTTTCTCTTTCCCCCCATCTATTGCATGATGAACAACAGCCACTATCAATCATCTAAAAAAACTTTTCTAAACCATCTACTTTTCTTTTTTGCCTTATGGTTTTCCTGACTAACATCTGAATCAAACTCATCAATTAAAGGTTCATCATCGGAGTCATCAATAACATCAACAGCAGATTCATCATCAACTTCAATGTCATCTTCTTTTTGCTCTTTAGCATTGAGATTGTCCATTACTTGTGCACCCCTACTTGTACCAGCTCTAGCTTTCCAATTCCAACCATGCTCCAATTGTGGCTATAACACCGTCATCCAAGCTCAAACTACCACCACTTTAGCCCAATTACCCAAACTCCTATTCTCGATTTAAAGGTTAGTGCTTGTCTTAGAGATTTGAAATTACAGCCATAATGATGAACCTATGTTGTCAATTGGACAATCAGCAGCCACAATGCTCACGTGCCTTGCTTAATGCAGTGAAATCACATTGGAGGAAAAAGAAGGGAGGATGAAAGTTGATGATCAGTCTGAGATTTGAAAGAGAATCCAAATGGGAAAAAATAAGGAAGAAATTGGTGGAGAAATATAGTACAAAATTTGAAAGATAATGAGGTTAATCGGGCGCATAATTGTCATTTAAGTTGCTTAAACTTACCAAACAAAGAAATAATGCAAGTAATTTGAAATGACCTAAAAAGGAAAGTGGAACAACTTTTGTGGGACAGAGAGAGTATAAAACAAGTGTCAACACATCAAATCCTGTATCTCCCAAAATTTGAGATATATGCTAGTTGTCAAACTATTAGTAAATGTGGTTAAGCCGGATTTGGCCAAGTGTACCAGAGTGAACTAGGACCTGAACATGTGAGCAAAGACAAGTATCAAGGGACCAGTAGAATGTCTTTGGGGAAAACCTTTCGATGGTCAAGTTAGTACTTCCATGATATTAGAAGCAGGTAGGGTTTTAGTAAGGAAAAAAGTGTATCTTTACAAGCCATGGGGGTCCCCCATTTATACGTGTTAAATGCCCTTGTCATAGCCCTTTGGGAATGTCATTAGTGCAGGATTCCCTTTGATCCTAGGAATCTAAAAGCCAATTCGTTTTAATTTAAGTCAACTAACTTATTTTTACTTTTTCATCTTTTTTGTCTAAAACCAATTTTATTTGAAAGTCAATAGTATATAGATGCAATAATCCATTTAAATCTAAATTTTCATGATATTGTTAAATTTTTATAAATTTTTATTTTTTAATGTCTTAAATTAGAAAAATTCATAAAAATTTAGTAAGATTACAAAAATTATTTTTTCAATGGATTATTGTAGCTATATAACATTGGCTTTTAATTAAAATTAGTTCCGAGTAAAAAAGATATAAGAATAAAAATAAGTCATTTTGAAGTCAATTGACTTAAGTTGAAATGAATTGGGTGTAAGTATATCATCTTTTAGTAGGATTTCTTCTTTAAGTAGAAGTCATCATGGGTCGACTCTCTTTCAAAACTAGGCTCAGATGGCTGACCCAATTGGGTCAAGCCCAATATGGTATTAACATGCCCCTTTGAAAATATGGGATATGGGTTCGCACATTTTCCAAGGCTTGTGGGTGATAAAATGATGCCTTTCAAAATAGGACGACACCTCCTGTCACTTAATTATTGATGTAACTGCTTTCAAAATGATGATAATTGGGGGTCGTGGGCTAGCAGTTAATGGTTTGCGGAAGGCAAAAAGCCCCCATTGGCCCTATATATGTTTTGTCCGCACTAAATTGCTTCCTCATTTCTTTTTTAATTTTAGAATTTCTCCTCTGGTTTTTGTTCTTGTCCTTTACTTCTTCATCACTTTCCATCGTGTCTTCAACAGTTCGTGGGGTTTTGTCACAACATCTATCACTCTTTGCAACCTAGTGATATTTTTAAACCAAGGTACTATTAATCATTTTTTTTTTCTTTTCATTCTTCCACACCTAGGCAGTCAACTGCTTTCTTTCACACCCGTTAATAGTGGTTTAGGGGAAGGTGGCCATTACCGTTCAATCTTATGAAGGCGAGAAGCCATAACCCTTACAACAGTGGTTGTTGGAGGATTTTAGCTAGGCCAATACCTTTTTATCACTTACAATGAGGATGGCCACTGAACAACACTTTTTGCCACCTAAAGTTAGGGAGCTCATTGGCTTGGCAGATACTGGGGCACACATTCACTAGAAGGAATACTTCTCGGTGTATTTAGTCCAGCTATAGGCTGGGCTCCTACTTCCAACTACATCCTTTATTAAATCAGCTACTAGAGCATTTCTTGATTTTTTTTTTCACCGCTCATTCCTAATGCCTTTATTCATTTTATTGCCTTCATCCTCGCCTACTACATGGTAGGGGTACAAACATTTTTAAAAGCTTCTTGCACTTTTACACATTGGCCCCTGTTCCTAGGTTCTTTTTTTTTTTTTTTCCATTTTGCCTCTGTTTTTCATGGAGGCAACCATTATTTTGCATTTTTGATTTCTTATGACTCATGGGAAAGCTAGAAAGACCGAATTTTTTTAGCATGGGTGACTCATTGTGGCAATTTTGATGCAAATTGATTGACTTGTCTATCCAGTAAACCTACCATCGCCCCCCATTAGTTGAAGGGTCAAAGGTAAAGTGATTCTACCATGGGCTTCTAGCGTGGCTTTAAAAGGCCTTAGTTAATGACAAGTTTGATAAATTATTCTTCTTCTCTTACCAGTGCCTAAATGGTACCATGTTGAGGCTTATCAGGGTCAATTATGCCCACTTGTTTTATGAAGGGGTGAAGATCCCCTAAATTACATTGAGGGAGCCAAAAGGTAACTAGTAAAGGATCTAGAAATCGCTGCCATGGCCTAATGATGTGTATAATATATCTTTTGCATTCTAATGCATTCACCTTTTTTATTTTTTGCACAAACATGGGTCACACTACTGCATCCTCTTACACACACACACACACACACACACACACACACACACAATAATAACATATCTCTTGCATTTTGATGCATTAACCTTTCTTTTTAACTTTTGCATAAGCATAGGTCACACTATTGCATATCTGAATAAGAGAAATAAGCTTTGAAAGGGTCTTGCCAAGGCCTAAAAGGTGAAGTTTATAGCTCCAACTGCAGCTCTTGTTTCGGTCGCTTTTACTGATGAAGCCCTAGCCCTAACCCTACCCCTAGCTACCAAGCTTAGTGATCCTTTCCCACACACGGTTGTCATGGTGAAGCCCCCCTTCCATCCCCTTATTGGTTGATGACAAGGAAAATGAGCCTGGGACTGGGCTCATTCAAAAAAAAAAAATTGCCTGGGTGGAGGATCCCAGTGGAGGCCTTTTCCAAGGGAAAAAAGTTGCCCTATAACCTACTAGTGATGTGGCTTATGAACTTTAACATGCTTCTATCACTCGGAATTTTTTTTGTTTTTTTAGACCCACCTTACTTTGGTGAAAAATGCTTCTTAACCTACGTGGTCTAAGAAGGAGAAGGACCATATCTTCCCTCAAGCCATTCGGTCGAGGTGTCCTAGCCCAATGTGTCATCTCAATGATTCCCCCTTTTTCTAGACCAAATTAAAGAATGCTTCTACCTCAAGATTTTGGTGCCTCATTTCTTGGAGGCATGGAAAAAACTGATAAAGAAATGGGCATAAAAAAGGATGCACCGTTTGACCCATTGTGGGCTCTTAGTTAAGATAAGTCTATCCTTGAAGACTCAAAGGACCTTGCCTAGAGTATCCTTGAGGGTGTCCACTTTTCCCATAACCATCAGCACCTCATGCACATTATGGGTACAAGTATTGACTTGTATTACTAATATCCTTCTTCAGGTACTCATTTAATTTCTTTATATGTCTTCTTTGAGTATTTCTTGAGATTTACTAATTTTTTGCTCCGTTCTCAGATTGCGATGGCCACCTTCAGGATGGTGGAACAATGTGCCAATAAAGACAGGCACTTCTAAAAGGTGGCCTATTTGATCATGAAGCTATAGAAGAATAAGGTTATGCTTGGTTAAAAGGCCTTTGATGGGGAGGCCTAGAAGGAAACCTTGAGAAATGGGGTAGATGACCTAACAACGTTGCTTGGGATTAAAATAAGAAAATCCAAAAGTTAGGGGAAGCTTTCAAAACTAGTAAGAAGAAGAGGGAGACTACCATTAAATAGTCTCAGGACCTATGAAGTGTCTTAGGATAGTTCAGGGAGGCTATGAAGAAGTTGGACACTAATGTCCAGGCTAAGCTGACAAGCCACGATGAGTTACTTCCTTTTCTGAATGCCTAATAAAAGTGGAAGAATCATTAAACAGAGTCAAAGACTTCTACAAGGGGGCTGAAGAACCTTAACGACAAAGCTAATTGGCATGTTAAAGAGCTCAAGCCCTCCAATTAGAAACTAGAGTAAAGGCTTGATGTGAAGGCATTCCAGAGTTTTATGATGGTTTTCTAGCTTGTTGCTTCCAAGTGGAGAGTGCTCATCCATATTTAGATATATCATCTTTGAGAGCTAGGATGCCTCATAGAGTGGATTTTAAGACTTGGAAGTCCTAAGGTGACCAGCTAGGTGATTCCTTTAAACCTACATTTCTTGTCGACTCCCTAGAAAATAAAGAGAAAATATGGCAACATGAGTTTTAGAAATGCAGGCTCCCATTTTATTTTCTCTTTTTGCCATATTGGGTAAGTATCAAAATGTTTATTATTTTAAAATTTAGCTAAGTTTCATCTTTTAGGGTCCGCTAGTGAATCTTTATTCGTGAGTCTGGCTTCAAATATGATTTCGCAAATGCCTCTTTCTTTGCTAGAGTTTTACATAAGAAAACTAAACTTAGGCCATGTTTTTGCCTTTTAAGTGCCATTAAAGGCTTAGTAGTCATTTCTTCGACTCTTATTTTGGGAATAGGGGTCACTCATTAGACACCATTTTTAGGAGTGGTGGTCATTTCATTGATGCCCTTTATAAGTAGGAGACATATTATATGCTCTATGATCCTTGGGTAATGTGTAACAGCCCTTATAAGTTAGAGTCATGTTAGCCCTTATTTTCCATGACAAACACTTAGCAAAATTTCCAAAACTCAATGGATTTTCTCTTTGATTATTTAAGCATAATAAGTTTGTAAATCATCTAAGCGGTACATTTTTGGTAGCTTTTGGCCAAATGAGCCCATTAACTAGAAGGCACCTCGACTAACTTTCTTATGTACAATAAAAAGACCATCCAAATTAGCCCTTAGGACCCCATGTCCAAGGTTTCTACTAGTTAATTCTGACTTTATAAGCACTAGGCCCCTTGCGTGTATTTTCATAGGCCTAATTTGGGTGTTACGGAAATAGGTCACCCTTTGTTAAAATGGTTTTTGTCGAATGTGGGCATCTTTTTTTAATTCTTCTAGCAAGTTCAACTTCACTTTAAGTCCTTCTTCATTGGACTATGGGTCAAAAATCATAACCCTAAACAATGTCTGGCAACCTCTACTAAAAGCAATGTCGGATGCCATAAAAAGAAAATGAAGGCTTACTAATGTTGTTTGGCATGCACCAGGGCAAGTAAGGAAATTTTACAAATGGTGTTGGGCATGCTCAGGGATGCATATGGCATGCACTGGGCACCCCCGATATGAACTTGAGGTACGATAGTGTTTGTCCAGGACCACTGTAAGGGTTGTGCACCTAAGGTAGGCTTACCCCAGGGCCACCATAGGGCTACCTACAATGTATGTCCAAGGGTGCTTTGCTGGGTTGAGGCAAGGCTAAGGGCATAGCTAGGGCATGGTCCAGGTTAGGTAGCCCACACCCGAGAACATTCCAAGTAGCCAGAGGACTGCTACCCAGCTATAGCATGGCAAGGGTTAATGGTAGGCTTACCGCAAGGGCACCAGGGGTGCAGGCACTTAGAAGGAGCTGGGCAGCACCCCCGATCCCCCTAAGGCACCTAGGGGCTGTGCTACTCTTGTGGGGATATTGATCTTGAGACTTATTCTTCTCAAAACATCCTAAGGGTGCATGTTCCAAAGGTTGTAAAAGTTGCACCAAGGAGTTAGCCCTAAACAATATAATCTATTGGTAGAAGTTAAAGACCTTAAATGCAAAGAATGCATAGATGCAAGTACTTAATTGTTTTAAGAGAAAAAAAGATCACACATGACATATTCAAATTTTACGGATATAAGACATAAAGCTTAGGAATATGACATGTGCCTAAGAGAGACCTAAGGGGACTAAGCATATTACAATGGGTACAAACTAATAAGTATTCACTAAAAGGCATGTCTAAGTTTAGTGAATATAAACTTATATGCTTAGAAATCTAAAATGTACCTAGGATAGGCCTAAAGGAGCTAAGTATGTTATAATAGTTAAAGCCTAACAGTAGTTCAATAAATAACACAAAATATTAATGAGTGAATTAGGGTTGCCAATCAAGTTTTGCCTTAAAAGGTGATTCATTAGAATGGTGATAAGCATCAAACAACTCATTTCTACACATAAAAGGGAATGTAGAATGAGTGGCTAGTTGAAACTTCCAAGCCTAGTAAGTGACTACTTGAATACTAACAAGCCTAATGGAAAGGTTAACTATACAACTAGTAGTTTTTTATAGGAGAATAGATGACACAATGGTAAGTTCTTTTAAAGAGAATAAAGGGCATCAACATATTCTCCATAATATGAATTAAAGTTGAGATAGTATTTTAAAGCAAACTCTAAATAGTGATCTTTGTTATGTTATGGCCCTATGGTTGTGTGCATGCCACATGCATTTATAATGTGTTTAAATATATAGGCGATCATACTACTTGCTTTGCAAGTTGAAGGCCCTTACTGAGTATTTATGATAATACTTACCCTTATTGTTTATGTGTAGGATCTATAATGAGAAGCCTAAGAACCATTGAGGGTTGTTTGCTCATTGTGTTGTTATAAGTATAATTTTACTGGTGGTATATGCTTAATGTGCTTTATGGTTTGAAGTAGTTCAGTATGATTCTAACTATATAGTTTCTATCATACCACCATCTTTGATTGAGTAGCACTAGAGGGGTACTGTTGGAGGTTTATATAATTTTTGTACTTAGAGGTACATAGGATAAGCTATGTAGAGGATATTGTATAGTGCTTAGTGTTATGTGTATAGGTGATTAAAGTGTGTCTTAGTAAAATTAGATATTGTACAAGAATGCATGCTCTTATATACTTGTGTTGAACAATGCTTGTATGTGTCTCAAATGAGATTGTTTACTTTGGTTATATCTTGTATGTTTGTTTTAAGTGCAACTGTTGTGTCTTTTGAATATGTGTTCAAAACTTTAAACAGGACCAAATAAACTCATGCATGATTATATGTTATTGCTAACCTAGATAGCTAGGCACTTTGCATGTTTTCTAGAATTGCAAGTATTCACATAATTAAGACAAGTATGAGACTAAGTTCCCTGATGACTAAGTAAAGCCATAGATCATGGGCCTTACTCCTAAATGGGTAATTAACCTTGGAGTGTTAAAAGGTTATCCCACATATCATACTTTTTGTAGGGAAATTAGGTGGCAGATCTTCTAGCCAAACATGGGCAACAATGCATGACTTGGGAACTAGAATGTTGGAACATTGCTCTTATTCTTGTTGGATGCTCTCATTGATAATGCTAGAGGAAATCAATATCCTCGTTTCTATATTACTAATGGTTGGAGGTCACTAAATCCATCCCTTTTTATTAGTTCTAACTTAGAGAGAGATCTACATAATTTTGCAGTTGATAATGCCTCTAGTATTCCTAATCTAACTGGTGCTTTCTAATCCCATTTAATGGGTTTTATGTTTAACACACACACACACACACACACACACACACACACACACACACACACATATTTAGGGGCTCTTCACCAAAAGAAAAGGTAAATAAAAACTGAATGGGAAAAATTAAGTTAAAAGGAAAATATATAAAAATATATCATGTCATTGGAAAGCACTTTGACAAAACTTAAGAAAGAATTCAAAGTTAGAGTTTGTAATCAATTAATTTAACTTTAATGTCCAAAACAGACTAGATAAGTGTAATTGTATGTGGGGCTTTGAAGGTATTTCTAAAATAAAATAAGGATAACTATAGTTTGACTAAAGCTTAGGGAGGGTTTTTGTAATTCACCATATGATTATCCCTATGGTTAATTTGCGCATATGTGCATTTGTGAATAGCATGCAAAAGCCAATTTTACACCAAGCTATTAGGGGTGAGCATAGGTTGGGTAAATTTGAAACCTAACCTGAAACATCCTTATTAGGTTGGGTTGGGTTGGGTAAAGATTGATGGTGGTTCGCAGATTGATTTCACATATGGGAGAATTATCAATTTTGTAGTTGATTTTGGTTTCATATGGAATTAATCAGAGATGAAACCGAACCTGAAGTATATGAATAAATACATAACAAAAATTATGATAATACTAAAGGCCAGTTTGGTTCTTATTAATCAAATTAATTGGTCAATAGAGAAGTATCAGTCAAAATAGAGCATGTAGGAGGGTAAAGAAATGAAGTCGAGACTTAGTAAAAACTATAGGATTATGCCACTATGGGAGGTGGCAAGAAAAAACACCTCTCCTTTTCCACAAACCACAACCCCTGGTTTGTGCATCCTTACCTTCTTCATAAGTTTGACATTGCTGCCCACTGCGCACTATGTACCACTGGTGACCAGCAACTCTCGATCAAGTTCCCAAGCATTGCCTTCTTTACCTCATTGTAGCTTTTCGTCCAAGAAATAACCAACATTCAAGCATGCTTCTTTGGAAATCTTCACCATGCAAACGACTCCCTCCAGCAAATCTCATGCCTCGCCTTCGTCATCGTCGAGTCCATGTAGCGCTTTGCCCCTGATTTATCTCCACCCTAGCCGCCCACCTTATCAACCTTCTTAGAGAAGCTAAAAGACATTTTCGATATGACTACTAATGTGTGACGAAAAGCTTGGGAATGGTGGATCTGGCCATAAACAACCTGATTCATTAATGGGATCGACGACCAGCAGTTGACACAACTCAACCGGGCAATGCTTTAACAAAATGGCAAGGCTCTAGTAGTTTGTGCTTTATGTGTGTGAGAGGATGAAGCTTCAAACAATTGTGCTTTATTATTAAAGTGCGAACAGTGGTAGGCTTTAATTAACTTAAAAACTAGGGGCATTTTTCAATTTTGGCCATAGGTTTTCTTGACCTGCATTAGACCAGTGAATAATGCACATCAATTAATCTCATTTATTTTGAAATGAACCCCCTAAATTGTTCATATATTTATATATGAACATGTACATTACTAAATTGCTGATATATTTATTAATGAACATATACATTTAAACATGTAAATTAAATATTATTATATTACTAAATTGCTCATATACTAAAAAAATGTAATTTAAACATGGATTCAATTGTGTATTATATTGAATATTTCTTAAACTGATTTTGAATGAAATTTTATTGGGTTATGAAGTTGTTAATTGTTATATATATATGATAAGAACAAAAAAACCCAAGAATCAAAACCAGAAAAACCAGACCCATGGTTCTAGTTTTATTCTATTTTCAAGTTGGGTAGGATTGTATTTTTAACCATCTTTATTTCGGGTTGGTTCAGTTCTACTAAAAAATTGAACCAACTTGACCCATGCTTACCCCTACTTGTTATCCTAACTAATTCTCATCATGTCTTTTAATATAGATTGTGAAACATTAGAGGAATTTGGACCTATTCCCCAAATCTTTATCTTTTATGACCGATTTGTTGCCACCTCCAAATGGCATTTCTAGATACTCTCTCCTACGACGATGAAACTATTGAGATTTCCATTATCAGTTCTAGGCATTGTTTGTGCATATCAGATATTGCAAAGCCACTCTCTCCATGTGTTTAAATTTGATTGACCCTGGTGGTCATTACCTCCACCACTAAACCCCGATCGAGGCTAGTTGTCATCTTATTACACCATCTTTACTGTTCAATCCTAATCAAGATTGGTGGCCACCATTGCAAGCAACTCAGGCCACGCTTCCCTAATTCCACCCTCAGGTTATGGAAAGCCAAGGAAAAGATCACAAGGTCCATAATCTATCATGCCCCGAAGACCAAACCAAAATTCAATTGGAACCCATTCATAGATGTGTCATATAATGTATCTAAATTACTATAGAGATGTGTCTAAAAGATTATAGAGATTTCAAAAGGTCACTTATTAGAAACATGGCTCAGAGATGTGTGCAATGGACTATTACGATGTGTTTAAGGGACTAAAAAGATATATCTAATGGACTATAGGGGTGCAAAAAAATTAATAACCTAAAACCCATATCAAAGATATATCTAAAGAACTATTGAAATGTGTTTTAAGAACTGTAGAAATGTATCCAAAGGATTATTGAGACTGTTTAGAGAACTATATAAATGCCAAAAAGCCATCGACTTAGAAAACCCATCTTAAAGATGTGTCTAAAAGACTAGGGGTGGGTATTTGGCTATTTTGGTTTGGACCGAACCGAATTGGTCGGTGAAGTCAGTTTTCGGTTTCTGACCATGACAAACCGAATTAACTGAACCATCCAGAAAAACCAATCAAAACCGAATCGAAATATTTCAATTTGGTTCAGTTTGAAACCGAAATAACGGAATTTACAAATATCTTCTTGATACATGCTGCCTTTTCTTTACGTTTTCCTCTTATTTCCCCAAGTAATCTTATCATCCTCACGCATAAAGGAGTAGTGAAGGTTGGGTTGGGCCATCTAGGCCTGAACAATAAGTTTCGGTGGCCTACAGGCAATAGTAGAAAGCGGGTCATTAGAAGCCTAAAAATGTTTTTAAAAACCAAATTAACCGATCCTTCCAACCAAAATCGAACTGGGACCGAATTTTAGAAATTCGGTTTTAACCGAAACCGAATAAGTCAAACCGAAAAAAATGAATTAATTTGGTTTAACGATTTTTTCGGTTTTGGTCGAATAGTGCACAACCCTATAAAAGACTATCAAGATGTGTCTACTTCACTACTCATAGGTGTCTACATCTTGGCAATGCATACAAAGTGCATAGACACATATGGCTATTACTTTAAATACATTTAACATATAATTGTACACATTTGCCTATTATTTTAGACTTGCCTTCACTTTTATGATTTGTGATTCCATATTCTAAAAAATGTTAAAAGTGTTTATAAAGTTCATAGATCCATTTAGGTGTTTCTTGCATACATCTGTCTATTGTTTGAGACATTTTTTTTTCTAGTGTTTCAACACATTTTTATTTTTTATTACTTGTGATTCCATGCCTTTTACAACATCGTCATGTTTATAAAATGTATGGACACATCAACCTATTAGTTTAAACACCCATTTGACACAAATACAGACACTTTAAAAAATTATTTCAAACATATCTTTCTTTTCTTAATGGCTTCAAATACATGGAAAAAGAACAAATTGTTTTTCAACACATTGTTTCAGAAACCTTTACATATTGTTTTAGACATTTATGCATATTTTCTTATACACTTCTAAATATTGTTTCTGAACACAATCTAGTGGCAGAGATGATAGAGGCTGGCCTAGGTTTCTCCATAGTGAGCATGTGGTTCCGGGTTTGGTGGTAGAGATAACAATTAATGTTTTTGTTTCTCCGTCTTGATGTCTCGATAATGCCAATGTGGTGGAACAAGGTGCAAGAAATATGATATGGAGGTGATGATTGGTTAGAGAAGTCTAAAATAGAGGCAACAAAAATCCCTATAGGCAATGGCGGCCAGTGAAGTAGAAAGAATGGAAGATGAGGCGATGATAATGTTGCCAAGATATTTTACCTCAAGATCTGGAGATGACAGTAGAAACACAATTTGGAGGCGAAAGACAACAACAACATAGAGAAAGGATTTCCGGAGGATGACTTAATTCTAGTAAAGTTCAAAGTACAAAAGACGAGCAGGATTGGTAGTTAGGTAAGATTTATGGAAGGAGAGATTTCATCCAATAGCAATTTGGTCAAATTTATGATCATGTTGTGGGTTATGAATGGAGAATTATATGTGAGTTAATACTATCTGATTAGACACATGCCTATAATATAAAAACTACTATATAAGTAAAATTTATGGGAGGAAAAGATATACTAAAAGAAATTAGACATCGTGTACTACTAGGTCAACTGGGAAGTGCAAAAAACATAAGGCTCCCCTACCCACTAGTCTTAAATACACAAAATTTAATACAATTTATTGGAAGAGTAAGGATGGGAATAAATAATCCTAAACATAGGAATGAAGAGGTTTACTACACAAAACTTGGAGAATCACTCCTCAAACCCTGGAGTGAAAAAGTTTACTAGTCAACTTGGACCCTATTTTCCAACTTAAAACTGAATTGGTCTAATATGTTCTCTACCTTATGTATGCCTTACCTATAAAAATATAGTTTCGCCCTTAGTCAAACTTCTTAATCCCTACCATGTCCTCTCTCCCGAGCCTTACCCACATTTTGGTCTTGCTATCTCGCAGACCTCCTCTTCTTCTGCCTCATTGCCAAGACCCGAATCGAGCATGCAAATGCTTCTCTATAATGAATTACAGCCACTGCGATCTGGCATCGCCATGCACAGCCACTCTGTTTCTTGCCGCCAACTTATTCCCACCGTTGCAAATGTCATCCTATCTCTTACTGGATCTTTCTTAGATCTCTATTTATCAAGGCATGAAATTTGGTCTAATTGACGGTGGGTGAATGAAGACAAGACTTAGGGAGGATGAGGAATTCGATGATGAGGATGAAGAATTGGTTTTCTTACTCACAGGTGACAAAGAAAGAAGAGATGGCAACGACATGATTTGCAGCAGGTGAAATGCTCGAACAAAAACAAAGGGTTTGGGGTCAAATGCTTGTGCTATCCCCTATTTGTTATACTTTTTTCAATTGAGCCACTGATGGTTTTTTTAGTATGTACATATATAAGTAGTAAATAATTCCCACAAAATCATAAATTTGTATGTAGATAAAAATAATTTATACATCAAGTTCAAACATATCTAACATCTTATTTATACATATCACTATTATATTGATTGAAAATTTATTATAATTTTCATTCTATTTATAGAAAATATAAATCAATGCATAAATTTTATGAAAATATAAATATTATATGTTCAAATGAAAATAATTTATATACATCAAAGGCAAATTATATACGTAAGTTTAAATATATTTGTAACATATTTGTAATTAACATATCTTTGATCTCATTTGTACATATGTGACACATATTTTGTACATATCCATCATTTGCTTTATACATTGAGTTTCATATATATTTTTCATCTCATTTGTACATATCTCTAATTTTGGCGGGAAGCAGAATTTGACATGTTCACACTTATTTTGTATGTGATGTTGAACCTATAACATATTTATGATATCATTTATACATATGTGACACATTATTTATACAGATCCTTCACTTTCATTGTACATCAAGTTTGTACATATCCAGTTTCTGATATGTATATATCTCTAATTTTGATAGAACACCGAATTTGATGTGTTCATACTTATTTTACACTATTAAGAGTAGTATTGGAATGCAAAAGACATAAAGGGTAGGCGCACATTAGACATACATCTTACAAACCTTTAGGGCTTGTTTTTCATGTAAAATCATGTTAAAAAAATGGGTTAATTCAAAAATCATGTAGGTTGCTTGAACAAACGGTCAATCTTTCCTTGTCAAAATGGCAGGTCTTGAACCTAGGCTTGGACTTTTGTTGTATTTACAACATATGCCACTAAAAAAAACTTAACCAGTTCTCTCAAACAAACTTCTCTTAGTCTCTCGCCCGCTGCATAGCCCAGGTCTGATTGCCCTTCTCTTCACCCAAGGTTAGTTATCAACTGATCCTCTCATTCTCTATTTGCCTTCATACTCGTTGAAGCCCTCACAATAATCACTAGGTTTTCTTCCATCTTTGGTTGAACCCAAGGATTGAAGTGTGGTGCAAGCGGCTGTTTCAAAGACAGAGACCTCACTTGAGGTGTATGCTTACCGTTAACCCTTAAACATTTCACGTTCTGCTAAGATCTGTCTTTTTTCTTACGGTATTGTCTTTATCGCACTATCACACAAATTTGTTGGAATGATTTGACTAAAGTGATGCATGGAACACTTCATTGAACTTATTACATATTAGTTTTTGTAGCCTCACTGTAATTTTCATATGCGTGTTATGAGTTTCTGATGGGTTAACCACTTTACTCATTTAGGATGGACCTTCAACTTTGATTATCTCAATTGTTTATTCGTTACACAGTATTACTTGGCACTGATTTGAGTTCATGTTTGTGGATAAATGGATCATGTATACTCTGTAATCATACATCTAATCCTTATTGGTCATGAGCATAACATTAATTTGAGTTCATGTTTGTTGAGAACTGGATCATTTATACTCTGTAATCATACGTCTAATCATTCTTGTTCATGAACATGGCACTAACTATAGTAATCAAGAGTTCTATTTAGTATTTGGGATTTCGGCTTTCTTCCTATTGTTTGTATTGTAAGAAGCATCAATGACTTGCTATTCATGTGTAATGTTTGGATTTTTTTTTTACGTAGTGCATTGTTTTTAGTTTTTAGGTAATGTGCATTTTAACCCTTTAACATTAGAGTGCGACTACCAAAAGAAAGAGGGGTTTGGCATGGGACAATGAAATTATTCAAGATTTTTTGGTAGTCCTCAACTTTTGGGGAAAAAAATGGAAAATAGTAGAGTTTCATCTATTACTGTTAACAAAATTATCTCAATTAAATGGGGTCATTGATAAGAATATTGGTCAAAACTAATTACAAATAAGTAGATTTGAACATTGGTCATTTTGCTAATGATTCTGGAGGGAATTATTCTAAATAGACCTTACTCATCTGGTTTGACCTGACTATTGACTTGGATATAATTGCCTTGTTCATTATGTATACCTAGTATTTCCTTGCCAGTTATGTTCAATTCTTGAGGGGTCCAATAGCCATTTGCCCTTCTTCCTCTGGTTTTGGATTGTAGAACTAGCAAAACAAAACAACAAGTGCACTTTACAGGTAAAAAATGCTTTAAACTTCAAAGGCTTTATGCCTATTGTCAAAATAGAAGAACAAAGCTAAACCAACCGAACTTTCATCATTGTGAAGTAATGTTTATTATTCCCTGTTTTCTGTTTTCATTTTCAATTATGTGTTTGATAATTGTTTTCATTTTCCTTTTTTGAAATTGAGAAGTAAAATTTTTGGGTGGGTGAGGGAAATAAAATAAGAAAACCCTATTTTAAGCATGTTATTTTTTAGTTTCTGGCTTAATGTGTGTTAAGACAGTTGACAACGGAGTTAGAAGGTAAAATAGTTTGTGCTCGACTAAGATTAACTGTACTTGAAGGATAAATAAGATGTTTTTCTCCCAATTAGACATAATACATACTCATAGGATGGACCGACTACTTCATTGTAGGACAGCATCCTGACTTTAAAGAATAATAATAGTTTGTGCTCAATTTGAATCTCGTAGGTGTCTTCAAATGGTTATCTTACACCAAAACAAAACAAATCTTCAGAGTTTTATTTTCAATTACAGTTTATATTTAGGTTAGGTACTATTTAGTACTTGAAATAGGGGGAAAGAAAGGAAAATAGATTCAAAGAACTTCCCTCCATAGATGGTTTAAGAAGTTTTGCTTTTATTCATAGGTGCTCTTCTTCTGTGAACATTAGACATGCAAGTGTTGATAAAGATTCGTTGAATTATATTGCTCTGGTAGTGTAGTGAATAATGCATCAGTGGAATAAGTATCACCACATATGGTGAAAAATGCTAGGTTTTGGGATCCTATAACCATTGACATTTTCTGCCGGTGAGTTGCCCAAGCTAATGATCAGAAGATGGTCTAAGGCAGCCATTTAACTAAGGTCAACTATAACTACATTTGGGAAGGTTTTAGGAGCGAAACTAGGTTGCCTTATTCCAAACCCATGCTTAAGAACAAGTGAAGGCAACTAAAGAAATAATACATAGAGGCAAAGACATTAATTGGGTCCATGACCGGTCTAGGGTGGGACTATGTGCGAGGAACTATGACAGCTGACAAATAGTGGTGGGCAGCTCACATTCAGGTACAGGTTCAAATATATATATACTATTTTTACATTTATTTTGTCAATCATCGAAATTGATCCCGCATCTTGTTAATCAACGATTGAATTATAGAAAACTTTAAACATAGGTGGTTACTAATAGTTTGAATGGTGTATAATTTATTTGATGTTGTATTGTTGACATCATGTTACATGCTGTGAAAAAAGTTAGCCATGTACTAGAACTTTGGCTTATTTATCTGGGTTTACATAAATCAATGCACCTTCTTCTATTTATAGGAATTGGCCTAATATTATTTATATTCTTCCATTGTCATACAACAATGCCTAGTTGTAACTACGCGCAAGGGTAAGCGATTGCCAAATTTACTTGATATGGAGAGAATGTTTGCACCGATTTGGGATTTATCTGGTTTTGGCTAGTCTCCTCCAAATAGGTAGAGGCCCCAACATCCCCAACATGGATGAAGTGGCAGTGGCAAAATTAGGTGAAGATATTGGGGAAATGTCCACCCAAGAGGCAATTTCCTCCTGTAGCATTCAATCCAGTGTAGTTTAGGTGTGGACCAAATGGACAGGGTAGTTACCGGGTTCCTCTAGCGCTATCTCAGCACTGTAGTACATTGCTAGCCCTTCCTATCTTCCACATCAAATTCCTATGCCACAGGTGAAAGTCATTAGAAGTGGAACATGTAGTCGATGAAAGCGTAAATTGGGAGACAATGAGTGTACTGTCATCTTGAGTAAAATAAGTGACTACCTCACTACGGGTCAGAAGAAGTAATTGATGGATCTCACGGGCGCCATCACCGACCCAAATCACCGACCCAAATGACATGGGCCTTGTGATGCATGCCGTTGAAGTGTTCCTTTATGTGAAAGCAAGATATCCATTTTGGATGAAAGCGATTGATTTCTTTATGGAGAATGAAAAGACCATTGGATTTTTCATGTGTAGCTGTGGTTCAATAGAGGTCCAACAGCAATAGCTCTAGAATCAGCTTTCCAAAAAGAAGGGGTAGTACATTATTGAGTGACTAATGGGTCATGTAGGAGCTGGGGACTTTCAGCTTGAATGAGGTTGGGCATTAGGCGGGATTTTTAGTAAGCTTATATCTTCGAATTTATGATGTCTATGTGTTTGACTTATGGGTTTCCTAATTGTGTATGAGATTGTATTAGTAGGAATGTTTGCGGGTTTTAGAACTAGTACCGTATCTGAGTTAGGCTGATTGCAAAATAGGATTATTTTTTTCTTGTAGCACATTCCATTTATGACATGAGTTTCGATGGGTCTAATTTGTTCATGCACACAAAACCATGTATTGCATTTCATTGCATATGGCCAAGGCTATGTTAGGCAACACATAGCGAAGAGGATTTATGTTTCTTGACCAGGGAAATCAATGCTTATTGGTAAGAATAATCCCCCTACAATGGTGAACTTCTTCCAGTACCTATGAAATCACTTGTTAAAGAAAATAGTTGTGATGAATGATGAGGTTGCAGAAGTTATACTACAAGAATGGTTGCTGAGGAGGCATTGTTTACATAATTAGAGTGTCGGCCTAATAGGGAACCTATACAAATGAGGGAGTAATTATTTTGGCAATTATCAAAATGGCCAGACGAATTTTTTTATGAATACAGAATGACAGTGCCTTGCTTTTATAATGAGTTGGTGCAGTGATATGGGTTAAAGGGGTTAATGAACATGTCAACACATGAAGCATTGGCAATCTTCCTTAGCTTGTGCCGACATGAAGACGCCTAACGAAGACTTACCCGGTGGTATGAGCATTCAACATCAATAATTAATGTTTGGTATAAGGGGGTGTTGGATGCTGATTGTAGAATGGCGGAGGACATGTTAAGACTGACGGATCCAGAATTCTCAACAGTCCCAAATTATATTATTGTGAAATGCCCAGCATTTTATAATGTTATTGGTGCCATCTATGGCACACATATACCCACAATCATTGCGCAACTACTACATTGGGATAAAAGGGTCATCGACACAAAATGTGATGGTTCCATGTGATTTTGACATGCTGTTTACTCACGTTTATGCAAGCACACCCAAGTCACAACATGATGCAGCAATTTTGCAAGCCTATATGGCAAACCCACATTCTGCTTTTCTGTTTCCACTTCCAGGTAAATCCTTGGGTTTTTTAAGTTAAAAATTTGGTAAAATTTTTATAAGAATCGAGCATCTATTTTTAGGTTAACCCTGTAAGGTTTCGGGAGCCAAGTAAGCGTAGCGGAATGTAACCGAAACCCTCTATGATCCAAGTGAAATGAGATAAATCGGGTGCTCAAAATTTTATACTTAGCTCGGTAAAGATCTTTCACCCAACTGTTTAGTCGAATCACAAAACTTGAATAGTTGACGTGTTCAAGTTCTCTATGGTATTCACACGAGCCTCTTGGGATCACTAAGCCTCCACCACATCCTGGTAGATGCGTTTCTCTTGCACTTGTAGTTCTAGCTTGCGTCTTCCAAGGAATGGTAAGAGAAGAGTGCGGTTGGAACTTTCAAAACTTTTTTGATTTCGTCTTTAAGGAGGCTAGGACAACAGTTGCAAATTTCTCACTATATGATGTATTTATAGTGATACTCAACTTCCAAGCCTAATAGGTTTCGAAGCCCTAATCCAATTAGGCTTTAATTTCGGGTCTAATAATGGCCCAACCTTTGGGCTAATCATTAATATGAAATTATCATGAAACTAAGACAAAATAATTTGGTCCATGCACTCAAATAATCTAATTAGCTCAATGTGTGTGACCCAATAGACTCCTATCACATTGACAATGATCATAAATCACATTTATGATCATAAACAATGAGTGGTGTCTAGCAACACATCATTACTACCCAAGTGACAATATTGTCGGTGATTCGACTAAACCTTTATGATCATTATCCGTATATGCCATTATCCATTTGTCCAAGATATTAAGACCAAACACGAGACATGGAATGTGTCACTCTCGTATAGCCCGATTTATGGTTTCTTGATTACTGAGTAGACTGACTTAAACTGATGACATTGATATAGTATATCAACTCATTCAAGCATTACCATTCATTTTCTTAGTTTCACTCTATCAAGGGGCCTGAAGATATCACTCCTATTACATAGGAGGGACAAATCCCATCTTGATCATACAAAACCCTCCGCATGATATGTGACATACTCAATGACATTCTTCAAGTTCACTCAGTTACAAGTAACAAACGGAAGTATCAAAGTATGTGACTTACATATAGGGAACCTTGATGACCTTAGGTCAAAGGACTACATATACATGATCACTGTGAGAATTATTTATGACACTCATATAATGATCTATGTAACATTCTCATGGTAGGTCAGTCCAGTACACAAGTTTTCTAACTTGTACCCATATGTAGACTACATATCTTATATTAGTCTCCGCATATACTAGTCTTTATGTATTATTGCAACCCACTCCATGATAATACTAGACTAGGGACATTTAAGAATATTATTATTTTAGGTTTATAATTATGTTTATTACGTTACGCAGACACAAAATAGCAAACATAATTACTGGATTAATACATCAATAAAATATCATGCTTCAATGTTTAAAATACAATCATCTCATGATTGACTTTTGGGCACAGCACTAACAAACCCAACACCCACATTAGTCAACAGCTTCATGCCATTAAACCAAGCAAAATTTGTAATAAATCATAAAAGAAAACAATTTCTAATAAGTTATAAATAAAAAAATTTGTTTATAAATACATTTATTAAATTATTTATGTAGGAAAATATTATCTTGTTGACTTTGGTTATGTGAACGCCATTGGATTTTTAGCTCCATATAGGAGCGCACCATATCAACCATCAGACTTTAATGGGAGATCACCCTAAGAGATGGAGCAGTAGTTCAATTTCATACACACATCTTTGCACAATATCATTTAACAGACCATATGGATTTAGAAGAACAAATGGAAGATCCTTTAACTAATGCATGAGTTTGACAATGTTATTAAGATAAAATTAGTTTTCGCAACTGCAACGTTGCACAACTTTATTTGTAAACATAACTTTGAAGACCAGAACATTGCATGTGCATAATATGGAAGTTACATGCAACATGATGCAGTGGCGGACAAGCCATTAACTTTTCAGGAATTGCATTTCGATGCTCATGAAATGGCTCAGGTTAAGGATTTCATAGCTCGAAGCCTAACACAAACAAGTTGTACACCAAGGCAACCACCTCAACATTCTATTAGTTGATGCATGATAACCGAAGGTTGGCTAAGATATCCCATATAGATGTAAGGTAATTGTTCGTACTGAAATGTAATTTACCTCATAAATTTGTGGTCTTTTTGTTATGTTCCACTAGAGATCTTATTATCATCTACCAATACATCTTCGATAGTTGAGGTTATAAGCTTTGCGTGAAAAATTCACATGGAAAGGGAAAAGAACAAACACAACTACTAGCAGTATCTTCAATGGGAAGCCCTTAAACACCCAAGAGCAGAAGTCTAAGAACAAACAAATAAACTAGTTCATGATATAAAAAATTAATTAAAAGAAAGAGTTCAATAGTTAAGTAAATAGCATGGCTCTTCGGTTGAATGGGCAACTTTTAAAACAACCCTATATTTTAACTAAATTTTGCGTGGGGTTAAGGCATCACATCCATCGAGTATAACTTTTTTCAGGAACTGAAAGAGGCTTAATCTATTTTACCTCTAAAGTGGGGGCATTTTTTTCTCTATCCATTCAACCAACATATCCATTCAATTGCAAGTCCAATTGCCCTAATACCATTCAGCATAAAGAAATCATAATGTGGAATGTAACAGCCACGTTTACAAATAAACTACACCATACTATAGAACAAGGATTACCATCATTAAATGATGTAACAAGTGACAATTGAATCACATGACACTACAAAATAGAGCAACTTCCAGTTACCGTGGGAAGCTTATTACCTAGGATTGAAGTTGGATCTTGATTTTCTTTTAAAATTGTAGTGTCCCTACCCTGGATGGGCTTCTCCCAGGAAGACTATGGAACTATGATCCTATACTAGTTACAGTTGGCTAGTTAATTACTTGTTCCATTTTAAAACATTTCATGCGTTTAGTTATTAACCTACAATGCAGCATGCATGGGCTTGCTTCGACTTTAATTAACAAACATAAAAAAGTTAAAACATTACGTGCAATTTATTAAAACATATTTAAAACACAAGTTGGAGCATAAAACATAAGTATGTTTACTATAAGTAACAACCGCGTATGTGCATCATTACATAGTAAAGACTATGCACATGCCCAGAAGCAACCAAAATGATATTTGACCTAGAGACATTGGAGGCTAAATCACCATACATACATATATTGAAGGACTACTACTGAGATCCATGGCCCACTATGTCCTTCCTTGTGCCACTAGCCACTACAAGGCTGCAAGTCAACTATAGTTAGCATAAACAACTTAACTAGTAAACCTAGAATCAATAAATGATTCACTAGGTGGTTTACTTGCATGTAAAACACTAGCTTGGCAACCCCTTATAGTTGCCGGCTCTAAACAGATGTAATCTGTACAACAACACTAAAGGGAGTGAGAATCTAAAGATTCCCAGTAAAAGATTTGGGTACCTATAAAGAAATATTAAAACCTGTAAACAAAAATCTAATGACACATATATATATATATATATGAAATCTACTGCGGGCTCTGTGCAGTTTGAGGACCAACATATGCGTATATATTTGGCTCCCTTAAGACTTATCCTCAACCTCGTTCTCGCACGGACGTCACTCTATGCCTAGCGAGTTTTTTGCCCTTAACTTACTCCTAGCAAGCCTTGGCTTACGGACATCCTAGTGAGCTAAGCTTGCTACATAACCTTCATTTTGTTGTTGTACCGGTGAACATGGTGGATGCTCCTTTCTTGAATTCCAAGAAACTCACTAGGTGTACTAGGCTCTCACATAGTGCCTTGAGCCATTGGCTCACCTAGGCTGCTATGGTACTAAGCCTCTATCCAACTAGGTGTACTAGGCTCCAACTTGGTGTCTCGAACTAATAAGTTTGCCTAGATCATGAAGGTACTAAGCCTTATAATTTAACCTATTAATGATGTACTAAGCTTTCACTTGTGTCTCAAGTCACAACTTGGCTAGGCCACAAGTGCATTAAGTCTTCATCCATGGTGCTCCACTATCTACCATTACTTGGTTTACACTATTATGGTAAGATTTGTTATGGATGGACTCAATTTACTAGGTCCTAAAAAACCCCTTTAATGATCTTGATGGCCCTATTATAGTACTTGAAATTTCTTCTAAATTATCTTCCATCAAGCTCTCTTTGTACCCAAGAAAACTTCATTAACTACCTAGTGCTTTAAGGAACCATAGGAGGTATTAAGGCGCCATTAGGCACCTTCCACCCCAAGTCCCCTTAGGCATTCTTAGGCCCCTTCTTTTGGAACTAAATTAAAAAATAAATTGGGCAGATTTGGGCATGGTTAAAAGCATAGAATTGTAGCTTTTCCTCTTAGCTTCACGTGAAATCTTGAATCACCTCAATTGGACACATGAGCAAAAAGTTATGGCAAAAATACTATAGCATGTTAATGCTGTTAGGGTTTTAGTGACACGTCGCTGAGAATGGCAACGCAGCACCAACGGTAACACTTATCGGGTTCCAGAAATGCCCTACTGTTGCACTTAGTGTCCATAGAACTTTGGGGCATCAAACACCTCCTAAACATCCACGGCAAGCCTCCACAAGTTCTAGAACTTCAAAACTACTACAATAAGTCATCTTGGTGCTAACCAAACAAAGCTTAAGGTACTTGATTACACCATACTAAGCCTTGAATCAAACTAGTCCACCATAAGCAAATTCTACCATAACATATGCATAGCTTTTAAACTACTTGTAACCATTCAACAAGTAACTAAAACATGCATCAAATGAGTGTAATTACTAAATCCATTACCTCAATTAGGAAGAATAAATAAGAATCAAGCATTCACAAGCAACAAAAGCTCTACTAGGGTGCTCCTATTGTTCCAAGCAAAATCCAACATACAAGACACCAAATTAAGCTCAACCAAGCTAGACTCAAGCTCATGGAAGCTCAAGGAACCAAGAACAACTCAAGAACAAAGAGGGTAAAAAATTATCTAAGCTCCTAAGGATAAAAAATGACATCCAAAGCTCATTACACCAAAACCATGCAAAAACAAGCACTTTCTTGCATGGGTACCTCATGAAATTTTGATTTCCACCAAGAATTAATGATTTTATGAAAATTTGGCCATGGAAATTGAGAGGGAAAAGGGAGCAACAAGAATGAGAGGTTGAAGATGATGAATAGTGCCTAAAAACCCTCCCCAAATGTGTTTAAAAGGCCCTACTTGCAAAATGCTCCACCAACTTTTGTTATTTTTATAAAAGAACCCCATGCTCAAATAGTGTCGTAGGACTTGTCAATTTAGTCCAACTCTTTGGTTTCTTGTCATTTAGGTCCAAAAGATAAACTTATGAGCTTAAATACCAATCTATCATCTCGGGGTTCAAAATGACAAATTTACCCCTGGAGACATTTAGGTGCCAAATTAATCTAGGAACCATCTACCCTTTTTAAACACTTACTAGATTTGCTTATTCAAACAAATTGAGACATTAAACTAGGGATTTTGACTTGTTTAACAAGTCCCACATAACTGTTGATGGTCTGCTGCCTAGAAGGTCATAACAAAAATAACCTAGCTTTTCTCCTTCATTGGGGCATCAACAAGTAATAGTGAGGAAAGGAAAACATTTGTGCCAATGATGATATCCTTAATATAAACCCCTCACATAAGTGGCAGCTATTGAGTTCGGATATAACTATACATATTTAACTATAGAAAACGAACGGGAAGCACAACATACAAGAATTTCAACATCTGAGTAGTCACAGTTATAAGCATGTTTAATCCAGGGACAAAAAAAGTCTAGCAATCATATCATGCAAGCTAAAGAAGTTTCGCCATCACCTGAAACTCGAGTAAAAGTGGAACTTTATTTCTTCAAACAACAAGAAATCCTAAACTAATTAGCTATCAAAACTGAATACATTAATCATCAAGGTACTAGACAAATTCAACAAGTCCACATCATCAAGTTCTTTAGTCAAGCCATTGGTGTAAGTGAAACGGCCGATGAGAGAAAAAACTACATGTAGTTTATAATTTCTTCTCTTATCGGCAAAGGTGGGAATTGGGTCACCCTGACCTAGGATTGGCCCAGGCCTGACCGATCCCAGTCTTGGGTCACGAGGACCGGGCTCGGCCCGGTCACAAGCGAGTCTGTGCCGAGTCGGGTTTAGGGCGGAGCAGGGCGGGTTTGAATTTTTTTTTTAAAAAAATTAAAAACATAATTAATTATATATGTCATAAATATTTTTAAGAAAAAACACCACATTCGGTGTAAGTTTTATTAGGTTAAAAAACTAAATGGCACTTATAAATAATCGAAACGGGCCTTACATTTTGAAATGGAAAAAACATTTCGGAAATGATGAATAATAGAAACCTATGATTTGTGCTAAATAGCATAATCAGATCAAATACAAACTACATGTATGATTGAAAAAAAAAATTCAAGTATCCGGATCGAATATTATCTCTTCATCCGAACTCACTTGGTCTTACTGCCGGAGTGTTGTGAGGCCTAAATCTTCGTTTCACACGCATACTTCTATCGCGTCGGTGTCAATATTGATTGTTTCTCTGATATCACTCATTTTTCGGCACTAAACGCTGCCTCGAATAAGACGGTTGATATTGGAACGACAAGAATCTCCTGTGCGATTATCGATAAGATCAGAAACCTTGATTTCTTTTGTTTCCACCACTCCAAGATGTCAAGGTTGCTTACCTCGAACGATGTGTTGAGATAGTCATCGACCTTAGCTAATCCCAATGTCGTCGGTCGGGGTCGTTTGAGCATTTGGAGAGCTGGTTTGAATCTTGAGGAGATTGATCTCCTTGGAGGCTTGGTTTAAGGAGCTTCGGATCTTACCTTATTTGAATGTCACTCACAATATAACTTGTATAAAGAATGCAAGTACTCGGAAAAAGTAGCAGACATAACCAAAACATTTATATGAGACATTTTTAAATAAGTATGAAAAATTCCTTCAAGCAATGTTGTTGTGCCCGTTAATTTGAAATATGGGTCAAGTAAAGAAGCGACTAAAAAGATAGGCGGAATGTTTCCGAAATACTGAAGCCACTTAGCCCGCATGGTTTCGACAGTCGATTTTAACAACTTATTATCTTGAAACTGATGTAAAGTATATATAATGTAAAGTATATATAATGTTTACTAAATGAAACAAAACTTGATGAATGGTTGATAGTAAACACTAGAGAAAAATTCAGTTACCTCATAAAAAACTTAAGCAATTCACTGGTATTTGAACATTTTTCCTAAACTTCAGTCGTAAAAAATTCACAACCCATTTTTAAATTCATGAAATGTGACAACAAATTTGCATATGAGAATGTATCTTGTAACATCAAATATGTGAAGTTCCAGCGGGTTGGGTAATCCAATTTAAACCGTTTCCAAGAAAATTCTTTTTGATTTTCAAAATAAAAGCTTTTAAATTCACGAAACATAGCAGGTTTGGACATCAAATATATCAATGAGTTCCGAATAGGCAGAATCTCATCTTGGAGAACTTCTAAACCCTTTTGCACACGAAGGTTCAAAATATGATACATGCATCTAACGTGAAAGAATGCACCGTTGAAAGGTGGTTTCAATGTTTGACTCAAAAGGCAACATCATTGTTTGAAGCATTATCAAATGAAATGCACAGGACTTTATCATTATAAAAATAATCACGTAAACTTTCTAAGATGCAATTGAATATTTGATAACCAGTATGATCTATTTCAATAACCTTAAATGACAAAATTCATTTTTGTATTATCCAATCAGAATCAATCCAATGAGAAGTAACACAATAGAATAATTGACTTATAGGTGATGTCCACATATCAGAAGTAAATGTCACACAATGATCAACACCAGAAAATTATGCTTGCAAATCTGATTTTTCAGCTTCAAATAATCTAAAGTTTTTTTCCTAGCGGTTTTCCTAGATACTTTTCTAAATGCAGGATTTAATTGTGATTTTATCCAAGATTCTAGGTGCACATCTTCAGATTGTGAGAAAAGTTTTTCGATAAGTATCATCCAATTTACCATATATTCTCTACAAGATTATTGGTTAAAATGAAATATACTTGGCCCACTAGCGCCGGTTGTAGACCCAAGTTGTGTTTGTCCTCCAGAACTAGTCCAGGCATTGAGGAGGATCTTAGGATGTTGATTTTCAATATGCCGCTTCAGCGTTCTAGTGCTGGAATTCTTTTTATGCACAAATTTTTTTCCGCAATGTTTGCATTTCCCGTACCTTGACTCCCATTCGTGTATGAGCTCATAATGCTCCCAAACCCAAGTAGTTAGTCTTGGAGATTTACCTTGTTCTTGGGTTTTCTCCATGGCAGGTCCATGACTTGTAGTCGTCGGTTCTGTTAACGGATTCCTCGACGCTATCGCATCCAACTTTTCCACTTCGTCATCGGATAATTGATCGTCGAGACCCAAATCATAATTCATCATATCGATTCCGGCATCATCATATTGCAACTCTTGAATTGAGATGTCTTTATCGGCATGCCGAACATGGTGTTAAGTGCATCATTCCACGGTCAAAGTGTTGACCTTTTGTTAACTTTGACCGTCAAAGTGTTGACCTTTTGTCAATTTTGACCGTCAAAGTCTGTGATTTTTCCTCCTTGTCTTAGTTTTTTTCTTGGTATTTTTGCTCATTACAGGTTTTATCAAGTGTTACGGACAGAGCATTAGAAGCAAGCTTGAGTGGGACGGCATTTGGATGAGGAACGTGGAAGAAGTGCAAAAACGAAGGTGGGCGCCGCGTCGCTAGAATTCGCCCAGAATTGGAGACGCGTCGCCCACGTTAGCAGTGTTCTGAGTTCCTGATGGTCATTTGGCGACGCGTCGCCAGAACTCGACCCATGCTGGCGACGCCTCGCCAGCGATGCTCTGTTTTGCCGAAAGCTCGCGTTTTGATGGTCCCCCACTATTTTTCCACCTGATGAGCTGGCTTGGATCGGTGATACTTATCCTTTTAGGGCTGGAATGAAGAGGGGGTATAAATAGAAGAGAAGAAAGAGTCCAAAAGGGGGCTTCTTGGCTGATTTTGATCTAGACCCGACTGGAGGCATATTGAGCTTTTTGAGGCGTTCTTGGGAAACTGGAACCAGAGGATTGTTCATTTTGAGCGTACAAACGTCGAGGGGGTTTTCTGGGTTTCTTCTCTTCTCTATTTTGAGTTGTATGATTTTCGTGGTCATTGTTATTATGGATTTGTTGATGACATTAGCTATGGATCGTGAGTAGATCTCTTTACCTTTCTAGGGTGACTTTCCTCCCTTTGTTACTCAATGAAGTTGTTTTGTGTGTTTATGAATGAGTTCTATTGTGTTGTTCCTTGCATTGAGCTTCTTGTTTGATGAATGGTTGGCCACCATGTCTAATGCACTAGTCCATTAAATCCTTGAGAACGGTTTTAAGGGTGACAAAGAGGAATGGAAGGGGCATAATGTTAACTTAGATTAGAGATAATATAAGTGAACATTAGGCATTAAAAGATGGTTTAGCTCTTCAACCACCTTAAGTTAAGTTGGAGCTTGAGTAAAGCCCAAGTTAGTGGAGGGTGCGCAAAAACCTATCTTGAGAAAGGGGTTTTTGATATGAAATCTTTTTGACCACACATGGAGCTTCACATTTGGGGACCAACTTTATTGACTAGCATTGGGTAGGAAATGAATCCTAGAGGGGTAGTCACATTTATTCTAAGTTCTATCTTTAGTACTTTTCATCTTCTTTAGAGTCATTTTTCTTGTGTTGATTAAGTTAGGTAGCTTGAGCAACTTTGATCTTTAAATCTAGATAAAATCACTAACTCTCTTGGGACGACACCTTTAATTACTCCTAAGTATACAACGATTCTGTTCGCTTGCGGGTTTTTGAAGGTAAAATTGATAAACTCTTGATTTTCACAACACATGGCGACGGAACGAGGCTCGGAGGCTGGTGGTGCGGGAAGATGAACTTTCTGTCAACTTGTCCTTTTCTTTTGAAGCAATGACTTACGAACTAATAGTAGTGATTAATGCAAAATTAAGAGGAGATTATGAAGATATTGGGGGGAGATTAGTAAGAAATTTGGAAGAGATTAAGAAAATAAGGAGAATGCTTGAGAGAATATAGTAAAGGAAGAAGAGAGATTGAGTGATTGTGTGAGGATAGAGTGAAAATGACATTGGTATTTATAGGGGAAGGTAAAAAAATATTTTGACCAAAAAGTCCTTAAAATTTAGTTGTTGGGAGGGGTGAAAATGAAATTTTGAGGGCTAAAATGGAGCAGAAAATCGTTGTAGGGTCTGCTGTGTAATTAATCCATTAAATTTTTTTTTTTTTTGCAGGTTTCTGTTATGCATAGAAGATGTTGGGCACGAGGCCCTAACTGGACCGGTCTGGCAGGCATGGGGCGGGTCGGTTCACGGGTCGGGTCCTGGTCCGGGATGATCCGTTTTGCACCTCCTCATTCTCTCGGGCATATATTCGGCCCATATCTTAGTGGCCTTTTGCTGGAGTGAGACAGGGAGGGTTTGACCGGGTCAGGCCAGGCTTGACTTCCGGTCCAATCCCGATTTGGGCCAGGTCTACTTATCGGCGGTTTTTCACCTCATACTCATTTGTTTATAAATACATTTATTAAATTATGTGTGTAGGAAAATTTCTTAACCATGATTCGTAAATCTATAAATAGATATGAATGCAGAATCATTGACAAAACTATACTTTCATAAATGTTATGTGATGTTAGTTTTCTACCAAATGCATGTTTATTCTTCTCTTGAGCTTAATGTTGTGTTAGCTAGTTGATGGCCACAATTGGTTGCACTATAAATTGCCTCTAAACTTTTGGAAAAGATTAGAAGTAATTGGACCTAGGAGAAGAATTTAATGGCTATGGACTTGTTGGAAAATTAGTCTATGTCATTGGGTAAATGTAAATTGAGCTCTAATGCCTCTTTCTAAGCTTGTAATCGGATGGAAATCCATATTAAGTTTAGAATAGAGAGATTAATTCTTTCACTTGGAAAAGTAAGAATTTAGTTGAATAACTTTATCAACATACATTGGAAATTAACCCACTCACCTAAGTTCACCAACAAATTAAGACAAGTAGTGAACCCATAGGAAGTGCTCTTTCATGATTTGACAAAAACCACAATTTTTACATTGCATACTTGCATTCTAGGTTAATAGTATTCCATTTAGCTAAGGTTAGTCACTTGTTTAAGTTGCCTACATTTTCATCCAACTTTGATTGTTTAGCTAAAGTTTAACTTGAGTAGTGGTACAAGGCAATCAATTTAATCAATCCTCGTGGGAACGATACTCACTCACCCCATCTACACGTCCACCGTGCACTTGCGGAATAGTGGTTTCAAAATTTCACAACACCCCCTATTTTATTAAAAATTTGATATTATTTCTCTTTCCTACAATAAAACTTTAGTCACAATAGTTTGTTTGCTTTTTTGCATGATTTGCACTGACAAATTTTTGGCTAATTTTACTTTTTTTCCTCAGCCTTTATTAAGTTAATGGTTAAACTCTTAGTACCTATTCTTTCTATTTGCTCTCTTAGTTTCCAAACTTTACTTTGATTTTTTGTACTTGATTTTTATTTTTTTTGTTGGTTTTTTATTTTTATGTATAAATGGTTAAACACCACTATTAGTCATTAAACACTTTACTGTATAAAAATTGGATCCTAATTACGTAATAATGTCATCTAATTATGATTATATCTTTTTATCTTCCAACTTTGAGATCAGCCAATCAGGTATTTTTATTATTGTCTTCCAATAAATACAAAAATATAAAAACTTCAAGTTTTTGTATTTTAAGTCCTCAAACTTTTATCGGTTATAGTCAAGGGATGAATTTGGGTTGGAATATTAATCCCAAATGAACCGCCTTAGTCTTATGTCATGTGTATTTTATTTACCGAATTGATTACTAACAACTTTGAAACATTTCATTTTTTAAAAATATTTGAATTAATCATAACTTAATTTTAAAGTCATAAGTTTTTTTAACACAGTTTTTTCTATAAATATAATTTGTATGAAAAATTATTTGAACAAATGTGTCTTTTGGAATCGTACAAATACTTCATGTATTATAATTTTGGTCCACAATACAAAAGAAGTCTTGCTTAAAACTTTACAAGCCCTTATTAACCCAAAATTTATGAATTTCTTACTCCATAACAAAAAAAAATTTTTGAATATAAAATCTTTGAAATACTTTTAGATTTAGTAAATTGTTTTATCATATCATCATTCAAACTATCATTTTAATGTTAATTTTCTCTGAATTTCTTAGTTTACATGTACAAAATTATGGGTAAAAGTGAAAATAATATAAAAAAACTTTTCTATTTCTTAATCTTTGTATGAAAACAAATGTTTCAAAAGTTTTTGGAGGGAGAGGAAATATTTCCAAACAAACTCACACTTTAATAAAGAGCTTCTTTGATTTTGTGTGGAGAAAGGCTAATTTAATACTTTAACAATATTTTTATTTAAGTCAAGTTTAAGTTTTTCTAAAATTCTACAACCATATAAATAATAAGTTCTAAAAGTTTCCATTATATGATTGACTAAAAGGGAAAAAAATAAATTGTAATAGCTTTCTGATATCTTCAACATAATTAAATAACCCATAAGTAAAAAATAATTAACACTAAATCACTCAAACTAAACATTTTAATTACATCACTAAATTTACCCATAATTAAAAAATAATTAACACAAAATAAATGGGAAAAACCCAACTAAATAACCAGAAAAATGTAGAACCACAGTCATAATTCATAAATTTTAATTACAACATAAATAATAAAATACATTTTTTTTCCCTTAAAAAAAATTCTGATAATCCAAAAAAATTAAGAACGTACCTCGAAAAACTTCAGAAGCTACGAAATCACAACAATGAGAAGCTATGAAACCTCAAATAAGAGCTGAAACTGAAAGAATAATGCATCAAAACCAACTTCCACGATTTTTCCCAAGTATATACTTAAAATTAGAAAATATCTACAAAAAAAACACATACCCGAGCTGAGGACGACCTGATCTATGAAATGAAGCGAAGAACGCCGAACGTTGGCCGGCATTCGACGGCGTCGCCGTCACCGAAAAACCAGACCTTCTCTCTCCCTGAACCTCGCCTGAACTCGCGTCTGAACCTGCGAAACGAAGATGACGATTTAAAAACCCTTTATTACCCTAAAAAAAAAAATTTCTACCAACGCTAGGAAGTTGGAATGTTACCAACAGCTAGCACATTGGAAACCAAAAAAAACCTGCAAAAAAAATTTTACTGCCCTCACCAATGCGTGCACGTTGGAAATAATTACCAACGGTTATACGTGTTGGTAACTATCAACGGCATAGCCGTTGGTAAAGAAGCCGTTGGAAAATCAACCAAAGTTAGTAGTGGGAAAACGTTGTCGATGGGCCACTAGGGAAAGGACTAACGCAGAGGGGTTTAAAAAATAAACAAATTTAAGGGAAACGAAATGATCTCTTTTCGCCTTAAATGGACTCCTCATTGATGCAATCATGAACACGTCGAAAAAGGGCCAGTGGTGGCGGGTCAGCGCGTTTTCCTCTACCCATTTAAGTTTTTGTTCACTTGTGGGAGAGTAATAAACCCAAGAATGAAAAGGAACGAATAGAGGAAAAAGAATAGGATTTTTTTTTGCCTTGCATGGAGTCCCTGCCGTCGGAAGGAGTACAACGGCGGTAAACGCTCACTAGCAGCGGCTTTTGGTCTCCTAGGGTTCATTTGACGGCGTGATAAAGAGAGAGATGGATATCTGCTCGGGTTCGGACATACATCTATAGTTATAGGATCCTCCAGATAATTAATACCCACCTCACACCTTCAATTTTTATTCAGTTGCTAATTTACCCCTTACTTTTTATTTTGCCATTGCGGTCCCCTCTCACACTGCGCTCTCTGGTTCGTTATTTATTCTATACGAGATAGAGTTTTTGTCTTTCCTCTCTAATATTCGTTCTTCCGTGTGGGCTAAATATTCGAAACATTTTGGGCTGGTTTTTATTATTTTCAACCATTGGGCTATACCATTGTTTATTTAGTTTAACCTGCAAATCTATTGGTCTTCCATGCCCTAACGTTTTTACAGCCCACAATCATTAAAGTCAGCCCATGTGTTTTTCGGTTTGTTTAAATTGTCTATGTATATTTTTTTTAATTACCAAAATTCTTTTTTTTTTTCCAATTAGGCAAATTTTTTAAATTTATGTTCCACCCATTTATTTCCACGTGACATAATATTGATTTTTTTTTACTATTTCCCAGGTTAATACTTCAATTTTCCCCATGTGTTCTAATTTTTTCGCCTGTACAAATACTTTGCTTAACATTTTCCTCTAATTTTTTAAATATTTTTATTTCAATGCTACATTATCCGAACTATTTTTTTCCTATTTCAACAAATTTTAAACTGTACTTCTTAAATTTCTAATCTCATTATTTATTTAAATTTATATAAAATTTCCATAACTCCTAAAATTTATACATGAAACATATTTATATACAATTACCGTAAATATTTAAATCTATGTAGTCATTATTTCATAAAATTATGTAGTTTTCTTTTGTTTTGAATTACACCTTAGAAATATGCCATCATTTATACTATTAAATTATTCTTACTTCCATTTTTCAGGTGTTATTTTATGTTATGGAGTCATTGTCCTCTTTCATTGTTGCCCTTATTCTGTCTATGGTTCTTGCATAGTTTACGAAGATAGAAAATCTTTATATTATCTGATTTTCTTTCTTCACCAATATAAAATGTATGATGCAACATTCACACTGCTGTCTTCATGAGAAATACTTAATATTTCTTTAACTTTATAATCATATTGTATCATACCTTTTTATATGATAAAGTTATCTGTCCGTTAGACTAGTTATGAAACTAATTGAGTCAATAAAGTGAACAGGGTTGGACCATAGTTACGGGAAATTTGTTCCATCAGAAAAACAACAAATAATAGCAAGTAATCTTGTCAGAATTGGAGATAGAAATCCACACCTTTCCTTCCTTCCCAAAGTACTTCTCTAAATCACTGCTGGTGACCCCAGTGGACAATCCAGTGACATACAAATTTTTTTTAGGATTCGAAGCATCGCCAGAATCACGCCTCCTGCGACACCAGAACTAATTACAAACCAAAATGGAACGACAGGACGCAAGAAGCGGCTCAAATTGGACTTATAATTTCATAAACCAGGAATCTGTAAACGATACCTGGAGCGCGATCGACTCCTTCCAGAGCGTGACACACGTTGTCTCTCAAGCGAACAAGAAGCCGACAATTCAAGAAGAGTTACGATCCTCGATGAAGCTAGTTGAAATGTGGAACCGCTGAATTGCTTACCTTCCTTCCCTTGATCGAGACATGTAGAAGACAAAGAAAATACAAATTCTAGAATTGTATATCTAGATGTCTGCTTCAGGGCAAGAGAGAGAGAGAGAGAGAGAGAGTAGCCTGCAAAATCGAGGATGGTCTGGTGTAGAAAGTGCTGCCGATTGCTAGTGGGAAGGGCAATCGAACCTGGGCTACGCTGCAGACGAAGGTGACAAATGACGGAAAGAGCAAAGCATCGCAGTGGGGGCGAAGGAGCAGCAAGGTCAAAGGAGGCTTGGCGGACGAGAGACTAAGAGAAGTTTGTTTAGGGGAACTGGTTAGATTTTTTTCAGTGGCATATGTTTAACTACAACAAAAGTCCGAGCCTAGGTTCAGGACCCGCCACTTTGACCCGGAAAGACTGACCCATTTGTTCAAGCAGCCCGCGCGATTTTCGAACTAACCCATTTTTGGAACCTGATTTTACGTGGAAAACAGGGCTCTTTGTTGGCTAGGGATTCTGAGCGAAAAAAACAAAAAAGAAAAGACAGACGGCCGGAGGCATAATGCTAAACGGCGACACAGCGAGTGCGGCTCCTTCCGACAGCGGCATGGAATCCGGTGGCGCTGAGATGAAGCGGCGGCGAATTGGTGCCACAGGTTAGCCTTTTGTTTTGTATCTGTCTAGCTCGGAAAAGAATTCTCGGCAATGCCGGTGGCCCTGATTGTTAGCTGGAATTGAATTTGCAGGAGATGAGGTTAATTATGAGGAATTCAGGCGTTTCGACTCTTTGAACTGTGAAAATAATAGCAAGTTGGATTTTTCTACTAAAGCTGCTGCGTTGAAAGTGTGTCGTTCTGTTGTTTGCCTAAAATCTTGTGTTGGTATGTGCTTCCCATCTCTGTAGTTTACTTCTGTTGCTTTGTACATCTTTGTCAAGGGTCTTGGATTTTCTGGCATCTCTTGCATCATGAAAGAGCAAAACTTTTCTGTTATAAGCCTAGTGTATTAGTGTACTTCTATATGATTATGTCACTTGAGAATTGAGCTTGGGGACAACTCTGATGGGTTCTGATTGTTGTTCATCACTCCATTTTACGTAGGAGGCAAACTTCTATTTATCTGCTCAGGGACTGCCATTAACTTTGAAGAGGATGGTGGGCGTTTCTGTGTTACAATCTTAACTTCTGCTACTCTATTGCAATCTTCTGCTGAAGCGCATGATATCGAGGTTAGAATTATGGTCTTTTGTTTTTCGTTGAAATGCTTGCTTGTGGAACATTATCTGTTTGCCCGCTCTAGTTTCTTTTATATATTTCCAGGAGCATCACTGTATTACTGACTTTAAACTTCTCATTTGGCATAGATTGAAGCTTATTTATTAGGTGGCCTTTCTTTTAAGGGCGAGGTGCTGGACTGTGAGCCCCATTACAATATTGCTCTTGTTAAAATTGCGTTAGATGCTCCTTTACCAGTGCCGGTCATTAAATATATAGATGACTCCATGGCATTTGATCCAAGTAGGCTATGTCATCACGGGAGTTTGATGGGGCCTGTGGAGTCTAGTCAATTTGTCATTCGCACTGGAGATGCCTTGATAGCTTTAGGTCGTGACTTCAAGGATAGATGTGAGATCATGGCTGCACCAGGTGCATTCAGGTACTACAATTTTTCTCCTTGTGCACTTGAGATGCTACTTCTTCAATTCACTAATTATTAGTTCACACTCATTTTCCTTTTTCTATTTTGTGGATAGCAATATGTCATGTGGTTTGGATTGTAAAGAGCTTCTGATGACAACTTGCAACATTACAAAAGTATGATCACCATACTTCCTCAAATTCTTTTTATTCTTTTCGCTTATGCATGTGATCTCTTCTAATATGGGTTTTCTTTTTTTCTAATGATATCAATTCCAGATTGGCATTGGGGGACCTCTTATCAACCAACACGGAGAAGTCATTGGAATGAACTTTTATGATACATCAGGGACCCCTTTTTTGCCAATGAACTTGGTTTCTAGATGCTTGGCGAGATTGAAACAGCACAGGTAACAATTTAAAACTATACCCTACTTTGACTGTTTCAATATCATCTCACGTGCGCCCTCCTCCCCAAAGACTTTGTTAGTTTTTCCCTTTTTTTATTTTTGTTTTTATTTGTCCCAAAATGTTTGTCATTCTTAGCTATTTATACTCAAATTTTTTGCATCTATGCTTATGCATCCCAACATCAATATTTTTAATAGGCAAATGGGGCAAATATGTCATTTATCTTAGGCAAAGGGGTCAAATTGCCCACTAATGTATTTTTTTGAGAAAAGTAAGCCACTTATGTTTTTTAAATTGGCAAATAATCCTCTAATGTAATATATTAGGGACAAATTACCCATTGAAGGGTGTTTATGATAAGGGGAATTTTTTTCCCATTGTTATATGTTGATCTTCGATCTTGTCCAATTTCAATTGTTTTTTACTTGAATTGAATAAATTTAGGATTAAAATCTAACCAAAACTTGAACATCTTAAAATGATTTAAGCCTTAGTTAGATGTTCTTAGTCAATAATTAGGGCAAGAAATGATGGAGCTTTTACTTCCCATGCATGGATGCACAAAACTCACCCATTCTTTGGTAACAATTCGTGTCAGTGGTGTCCACGTTAGCACACACCTTTAATGGCGATGACTTATTTCGCAGGTTGGCATATTTGTCTTCAAAAATATGTTACTGGGCTATTTGTCCCCTTAGCATAACATGAGTGGCATATTTGCCCCTGCCCTTTTTGCCTTTTTACAAAATAGGGAAGGTCACAAACATTTTAGGATGAAGTGACTGAGGGAGTATTAATTATTTAATAATTTGTTCGTGTTTTTGTTGTTCAATTTTGTAGATCAAATCTTTCCAAGTCACATCCATTTTCTTCTAACCTCTTTCAAGTCTTTGACAGTATATTTGGTTTTAGCATCAAATACACATGGTGCAACCTATTTTATCTTTTCCTTTATTGAAATGGAAGGGCCCATGTTGTTCTTATCGTCTTTTGAGGTATATTTCAAGGTTGAAGCACTTCTCAACTGTTAACACTGGGCCATTTTAACAACCTTATTGATTTGTCTAAGCTTTCAATAGTTCACTTTTCCGATAGATGATTAAGGAATTCAATTTCATTGGTTAAAAGTTGATTTTCAAGGGTGGAGACCTTAGATATTAGAAAAAAAGAGATGTCATACTTGTAGCTGAATTTATATTTGTCTTGGCTCATTTCAGTTGCTCTTTTCCTTGTTTGCTTATAATGGTAGCACTTGATGTACACAGTACTTAGCACATATGACTCTTTTGTGCCAATATTGCATTCTAGTTCAGTTACTCAAGTGATGTTTGCATGTCTAAGGGCGTTTACTGACTTGAAGTCTTATGCAGGAGCATTCCTCGACCTTGGTTTGGAGTAGAAGCTGTTAACCTTTATCAGGCAAGCTTTGATACATTATGGAAAATCAGGCAAAAAAGCCCTGGCATTGTTGCAGGTGTTATTGTCAAACAGGTCTGTATGTTAATTCAAAAAAATAAAGAAAGAACTCTTAATGGTAATTCAGTACAATTTTTAGAGTTGAAGAACTCTTAGTAGTAATTCAGTACAATTTTAAGAGTCCATAGCAACCTGCAATAGATGTTTGCTTGTTAATCTTATTACTTTTTCAGAGCAAGCTATTCTAGCAACGAGCTTATTTGCTCATACTTATAGTAGCAAGCATTCTCCTCTTTATTGCAATTTTAAGTTTGTGGTCAATTGCTGATTGTTAGAACAGCCTCTAATTAACTTGAAATCCATTTGTCGAAAATATGCTGGTGTAGGATAGTGCTGGTGTTTCAAAAAACATGCTCGAGGTGCACTTGAGGCACTTGGGGTCTAATTCCTTTTGTCCCTCTGGTGAAGCAACTTCTGGTTAGCACATAAAAAGCGCACTAGGTGCATAATTTTATATGAAGGCCAGGCACCCAAGCTCAAGCTATCTTTTATTTTTGAGTTTTTATGCTTTTTTTAAGAGCATTAGTTAATGAATTTAGGAAAGTAAAAAGCCGAACTGCAGAAGCAGATATGGGGATCTCACTTCAACATCTCTTTTGCTTATCTGTCTCCCTCTCTCCCTCTTTCTCTGTGTCTTTGTTGTGTGTTTTTATCAATTTTTACTTAGTCTCTCTCTCTCTCATAGTCACAGCTTGCTATTGTTGTAACTGAATTCTTCCCTTACTTTCTCCTCCTTTAATTCTTCCAACACCATTTGATTTCTACCTTTTAGTGAAAAGAGAGCTCTTCCTCCACCTGGTGAGAAACACCGCTGTCTGCTTTAGCAATAATAACCAAACAATCAATAGCTGTGTTGCATTTTTTTTTCTTTTTCATCCTAGCTTTAAATTAATTTATTTTTGAGGCAGTGGCTCCAATGCCCAATCTATCTTCAAGATAGGAAAATGATTCTCTTATTCGTTTATCATACACACTTGTACTATTATTTGAGCTTTAAGAAGTATGTGCGCCCACATTTGTGAGTGTGTATTCTTTATGAACTTGCTTCTTACTTCATTAAAGCCTGCACATTTGCCTTGCGCTTTGGAGCCCTTTGCACTTGTTACATCTTTAGGTATTAAAAACACTGGATAGTGTGCATGGATGAAAGAGCTAAAACATGCTAATACTGTAAAGGAGAGAATATGTTAACTTGTGTTCTTAACTAGGTTTTATTTATCACAATTATTATCATTGAATGAGAACATGATTGGAGATAAGAAAAAAATTATCATTCTTCCGGCAAACCTCCTACTCCAATCTCTCTCTCTCTCTCTCTCTCTCTCTCGCTCTCTCTCTCTCTCTTGCTTATCTCAGTGGAAGTACCTGACATATTTATACCTGAGATTAATTTTTCATTGGATAAATACCAATTGAATGAATGTAGACACAACCCCAGAATGCTATCGTCTCAATTTTATGCATATTAAAAGTATCTTGACCATTGGCAGAATCAGGGAATGTTGACTTACATGGTTTGGGCATAATACAGAGTAGGGCAATAGATGCAGTGGTGCATGACAGTGATAATTTGATATTCAAGGAGATAAAATGGCAAGGATAATGTAAAGTTACTTGGATTGAGATACTGGAGAAGGATCCTGTTCTTTAAGAGCTCAGAGAGGAACTGCCTAAAACCTTGCAGAATGATGAGACATGATTTACATAGCCACTCCACTTATTGAGATTAAAGCTTAGCTGAATAGTTTAATTGATTGGTTCACCCAATATGTGTAATGAAGATACTGTTGAATCATTTGTATGCTTTGCAGTTGACAGAGCAGGAGGGTGTTTGCGTTGAGTCTTTACCTATTTAGAAGATGCAAGAAGAGCTTTGCATGCTACTTTGAGTCTCCCCCTTTTGTTTTTTTTTTTTTCTCTTAGGTAATTCTCAAAACTTAGATTGCCGATGTCCAGTTCAGAGAGGGGCTGCAACCAAGATGGGCTACATAAAATACCAAGACTAAAGATCATAGAGCTTTTGTTATGGCTTTGGCAACGGTTTGAATATGTTCTCATCGTTGCTTCATCCCGGCAAAAATTTGTTCTGGGAAAATAAGAAACTTTGTTCATTTAGGATACTAAATCTCGCAGCCCTTAGGTTGCCTTGTTTTGAACTTTGGTCTCCAAAATGGATGGCTGTTTCTTCTTTCTTCCTCTTTTATTTATTTTTTATTTTTTGTTTTTTTCTTTGTTATTGTACCTGTTCATTCATTAGGAAAAAAGAAACTCAGATCACAGGTGAAGGGCATATTTAAGAAGCTTTTGCAACTCTTATGCTGCAATTTTCAGTTGCATATTGAAAAAAGAAACTCAGATCACAGGTGAAGGGCATATTTAAGAAGCTTTTGCAACTCTTATGCCGCAATTTTCAGTTGCATATTGAAAAAAGAAACTCAGATCACAGGTGAAGGGCATATTTAAGAAGCTTTTGCAACTCTTATGCCGCACTTTTCAGTTGCAGCAATATGCAAACAGCAGCTTATTAGGTGTGAACAAATAGATAGATGATATGAGTTAATTTGAAGTCTGAAGCAATGAGGTGTGCTTTGTATTTCTTATGGTTGCACGATTCAATAAATGGTCCTCTAATGTCCTCTAATTTATTGATCAGGTAGAAGCTGATTCCCCTGCTTACCGTGCTGGTCTACTGGCCAATGATGTTATTGTTCAGTGCGGTGGAAACTTTGTTGGAAGTCCATCTGAGGTCTGAAATCTTATCATAGTCTTTTTAAGGCAATAATAAATTTTTTTCTCCAGTTCTGGAACTTCCCTTCTCCGTGTTATGTTATTCTGTTAGTATTTAGTTTCACGTGTTTGATCACCATCTTTTGCATTTCTTTCTGTTGGATCAGTTCTTATGACTTAACCTTACACTATCCAGAGTATAGCTTTAGTGGGTGTTTACTTCAAGGATTTTCAAAATCCATGAAAAGTAAGATTGCGGAAAAGTTAAAATCTAGAAAGTAATAATCCACAACTTTTGGAGCACAAGAATGAACTACTAACAACTGTCGAAGAAAGAATTCAAAGAATCTTGTCTTTAGTTATAGGAAAATGATTTTGTGGATTTTTATTTTCCAAAATTGATGTTTCATTTTGTTGGAAAATCATTTTCCTACTTGAGAAATAGGGAGAGTTGGTTTCTGAAAGAGGATTCACGAAATCATTTTCCCAATATAACTAAGCGCAAGATTCTTTGAATTGTTTTCTCTACAATTGTTCATAGTTCATTCCTATGCTCTAAAAGTAGTGAATTGTTGCTTTCCAGGATTCTCATTATCCTAAGATTTTGAAATTCCTTGAAGTAAACATTTCCTTAGGTCCTGCATAAGATTTTTGTATGGTATATACACACCAGAATATTACTAGACTGTTTTGATATTGCTTCTGACCATCTTGGTTTGCCATCTTAGAAGGACATGCATTTCTTGTATGGAATGTAATACTGAGCATAATACTTTGATGGTTCCTGCATTGCTGACACATAAAAACCTTCATGATGAAATCATGAAATTCACCTCTTGGAGGCACTGCAAAACAAAGAAAACTATAGTCGCAGATAGTCTTTCTTTTTGAGAGATGTTGCTCCCAGAGGCCAAAATTACTGTTGATCACATGCCTCTGATTTACCCTGAAATAATGGATACATGCTTATAAATTGTCACCTAATGATAGTTCAGCAGAAATTGGTGTTAACTGGAATGGGGGGGTTTTTCATGCCGGTATCATTTTATAGTTACTTGTAATTTTGTACATATAGGTTTCCGTTTCTTGTTGAAAGAAAGGAAATGTTAGTTTCCAGTAATTCTGTTAATTAATTTCCCAATGGGTTCCAGCTTATTGAGGCCTTATGGGACGAAGAGGGAAAACCAGTTGAGTTGTTTATCATCAGAGCCAGCACTGGGGAACATTTATATGTGACTGTGGAATCTGTTAGTAGACGTACACGGCAATACAGGTAAAAATGAAATGTCTATTGGAAATATTTCTTTTGTCGAAATTATTATTTGTTAAATTATTGTAAATGTGCAGGTATTTTGGTATAATAATGTAGTTTTCTATAGTATTGGGTGCTTTATCATTGACTCAAATGCTCCCTCAGTTAAATGTTTGTCACTTTTTTTTTTGTTCCCCCAAAATGTTTGTCACGTTTACATATTTATACAATTTCTTTGGAATATTTTCCCTTCCGTCTTAAGTAGCTCATACATGCAAAGATGTTGAGAAGCAGGTGAACATAAATGTGTAAACTTGAAAGGATTTCAAGCTTTTGAGTTGATCAAAACTTGCCTTTGATATGTGTATTACCAGGCATAATTGTGAATTTTTCATCCAAAATTAGTGCACTCCTGTATGAATTTTCAGAAAGTTTCAAAAGTAATTGTGTATTTGTCAAGGATAATTTTGGTCCTCAAAAGTTTACAATAGAGGGCACAAAAGTTATTATAACCTAGCCTATCTTATTCCACCTCACCCAACCTAGACTCGTCTTTTGGCTGCAAGGAGGGGAATACTCTGCACATGCTAGGACCAAACAGTGGCCAGCCACAAGATATAGTGGTTATGGCAATGAGACAATTCCCTCAGTGTTGTCTTGTCAATAGTGGGTTGTGAGCTCAGTTTGTTTCGTTATGGGCTTGGAAATAACTTAACCAAACTGGTTCATGCCATTGTCATGTGGTGTCTCTGTTATTTCGACTGTGCTGATGACTAAACTCTTAGCATGTTGTACATGCGTTCTACTCTTAGTTACCTTCCTCCTTTGAGATGGTTTTGATCCAAGGACTTCTGTGACGCTGTCCGGTGCTTAATCATGCCGTGTCTGTCAGGTGGCTAATTCAGGTGGAATAGCCCTAGTTTTTTGGAGATTTGGATCCTGCCGTATAGTTGGTTAGCTGGGCTGCATCCTGTCATAGCAGGTAGGTGTCTTTTGAGTACTTGCAATATGCAATATGCAAATTCCCAAATGTACATTATCCTGCCGTATAGTTTACATTCTCAGTTCATGTAAATTAAGCAGGGCACCAACTTTCTTAGCAATGAAATTGTCCAAATGTTCGCGTGTTTTAATTTTTTTTTTTATTAGTTACTTTTCTTAAAAGTAGCACTCCTGAACTTTCCCAGATCGAAAAACTGAGTAGGCTTATCTTGCGGGTAAATTGCATAAATTGTCCATAATCTTTAATTATTTTTTTTTAGTCCCTAACCTATTAAATATTATGTTTTGATGTTTTGGTCCTAAACTTATTAATAACGTTTCGTTTTAGTTTTAACTCTATTAATAATGTTTAATTTTGGTCCCTACTGGATGAAATTTGTTAACTGAAAGTATTTGTTTGAGAACAGCTTTTTATATCACAATTTAAATTATCCGGCAGCTGTTTTATAATAAATTTAAATTGTATAATAATTGTTTTATAGTTAATGAAAAATTTCAATTATTTTTTTTCTCTTTGTAAATTGAAATTATTTTATTCAGAAAGAAAAAAACTATTGCTTTAGATTGTCTATTTATTGTAAAAAATTATTTAATAATTTAACTATTTAAATTTACTATAGGACAATTATTGAATATTTAAATTAAAATTTTAAAATTTTATGTCAGACAGTTATTTAAATTTAATAAATTTCACCTCGCAAGGGATTGAAATAAAATAACTTTAATAGGTTTAAGATCAAAATAAAATATTTAATAGGTTAAGGACTAGAATAAAATGATAACTAAAAATTAATACCATTTACACAATTTACTGCTACTTGCACAAGGAATGTGTAATAGTGACAATCTTTTATTAAAATCTTATGAAATTATTTATGTCATAGTTGAACTGACAGTTCAAAAGTCAGTGGCATGTGTCGTCTTTCGTTCATTAATCAGATTCTTTTTACTTTAAGTTTTAATAATCGAAAGCGGGTCCCACATAACAGTATGCTTCGCTTCAAGAAGTGGAAGATTTTTTGAAAAAGCAGCGACCAAAATTGTTAGTACATTTAATCATAAAGGATTGAGACCACTTGTGCAATTTATCGAAAACCTTTTCCCATCAACACTCAATAGTGTATTAAGAATAATAAATGTCACCATAAGAAAATTTGCATTAGCAGGTTATAGGAACATGGGTTCACACCTACAGCCTACAGGTAGGTTAACGTACATTCCCAAAACGAAACACTAGAACATTTTTCATGGTAAAGATTCATGAACTAAAGCTAAATGGATTAACATATAAAGAACCGTCCCTTTTTTCTGGTTAGTACGACAAATCTAGCCCCACCACCTTATTTGACGGCGGGACCAACAGCCTTCCGCCGGAACCTTCCACCTGAGAAGAAAACAAGGAAATTCATGTGAAGAACGAAAAAAAAATTTTGACGGAATGCAATAGAAGGCGACAATGGAGCCCTACACCTAATACAGATGCATGCGAACAGATGGACATGTCTCATAAAGAAGATTGATGCTATACTTCATCGAAATGTCCAAGATTATGTTTCATCATAGCTACCTCCATTCCAGGGCATATCTTGCGAACTTCACAAGTCGATTAGCAACCTCATTTGCTTGGAGGTTTGGTAAATTTTTCCCAGAAGCGAAGTTTATCTAGGGCTGATCTTTTGGAAGGGTGGGTTCAGGAAAGAAAGGAGAGAGAATGAGCTCCACAGTCGACCAGGACCTTAAGGCTGGGGAGCAATGCACACGCCAGACAACTCGGCTTGTCAAGCGGGTGCTTCAATGGATCTGATTTTCGAGGAAAGGTATAGCAACCCTTGAAATAAACAAGCCTAAAGGAGAGAGAAATACAGCACCCCGAAAAATACCAAGTTCAACCAGTGAGCATTGAATGAGGAGCCAAAAACAAAGGGTACTAGCTTTACCTGTTTGTGGTGACTGGAATAACCGCCTCAACAAGTATCGTTGTTTTGAAACTCACACCAGTGCTTGGTCTGAACACAACCACCTCCAATGATCTCTCCAACTTGTCCCAAGACTTTCCAGTAAACTGCCACAGGAAATAAAAATAAGACCCAGAATTTTTCTGGATTGCTGCATTCATAATATGATGCATGTATATCAATATTCTGCATAAGAAAGTACAAAGACATCAAATGCAGCTCTAACACTGAACAGAAAGGACAATTGGCATAAAACATTGTCAGTTCTGCATGAATTTATTGTGTCAAACAAGACTTCTAACAGTTATTTGACATCATTAACTCCATTCCACTAGCGCCAAAATCATCAGGATTAAGGCATAGCATGATGGCAATGCCAGGTTGTGTGAACAAAAAAAAAACAAGTACGAACTTGAAACCTTGACTACTATATCATTTGAAACAGCAAGAAATACTAAAGCAAACCTGAAGATAAGGAGCTTGATCCCCACAACTCTTTCAGAGTGCAAAACTACAGAAGGGCAGAGTAATGTAGCTAAGGATGACGGATATTACCTCCATTAGCCCAACAGCATTTTCCTCGCATTGAACAATAACATCATCCTCGCGAATTCCAGCAGAATCAGCAGGAGACTTTGATGTTACCTGGTTAATATATTGCACACATGAAACGGTAATTAAAAAATGAAAATTTTAAAATGTCAACTATATTGCAGGGAAGGTAAAACCCGGAGAACTCAGCAACCACAAAAAAATTCGAAAATTAAGACATTCAGAAAACAAAGAATTTCATCCAAATCTGTTACTGAGATTCAGATTTCAGTGTAGACAGATATCTGACCAACATCTTTTAAATTTCCAATAGAAAGGGGGAGAGTTTGTCTTTATAGAAGAATATAATTGAGGGTTTAGTAACTAAACATAGAGTTCTATTCTCTATTTATTACTCAATAAAGTAAGCAAGATTACAGCAAGAATCATAATTCTAATAGGAAAGCAAATAAAACTCAACAACTAGTATAACTTTTGACTTCCTAATTCTCTCCCTCAAAGTGGAGAATAGATATCATAAGCTGCATGCTTGTTAAGAATTCATACTAATTGAGTCCCCCTAAGAAACTTGGTGAATAAATCAGCAAGTTGATTTTACATTTGACACAAAGGGTTTTAATAACTCCAAGCTGAAGCTTCTCTTGGATGAAATGACAATCCACTTCAATGTGCTTTGTCCTCTCAGGGAAAACTGGGTTAGAAGCAATATGAATTGCAGCCTGATTGTCACACATCAATTCTATGGGAGATGAGTGCTCAAAACCAAGTTCCCAAAGAAGACACTTTGAGCCATAAATGCAAACATGTTTCTGCCATGGCTCTATGCTTGGACTCAACATTTGATCGAGCGGCAATGGTTTGTTTTTTGCTTGTCCAAGACACCACATTTCCTCTTCAAACACAGTTACCCTGTTGTAGACCGTGAATTAAAGGAACCATCCGTGTACACTTGAATAAAGGTGTGACCATGATTCCGATACATCAAACCACGTCCAGGTGCACTTTTAAGGTACTTCAATATACAAACTAATAGCATTCAAGTGACTTGTGCTAGGGGATCCCATAAAAATGGCAAACTACACTCATAGCAAAGGATGTATCCACATGAGCTATAGCCAACTAATTAAGCCTACCAACTAAACATCTATACCTTCTTGGATCTTTCAGAAGTTACTACTTTGAAGGCATCAAGTTCCACATTCAGGACCATAGGGCTATCAATAGGTTTAGCTCCTAAAAGACCAGTTTCTTCCAACAAATCAAGCACATATTTCCTGGCACAAATAAATTCCTTTGGCCTAGCTACCTCAATGCCTAGAAAATATTTCAAAGAACCAAGATCCTTAGTTTTGGAATTTGATTTGCACATCAAGTCTCGCATACCATCCTGATCATATCCTGTAATCACAATATCATGCACATAAACAATTGGTAAATATTGACCTAAAACTAGAGCAAAGATAAGAAGTGAGTGGTGATATTCTGGTGATAGAGAGTTGTATGAAACAAAATTGGAACTAGGATGCGAAGTACAAGAGTTTTATTTTTACAAAAGGAAATTGGAAGATCAAGGTCATTAATACATGCATTCTTCGAGACTTAAGCATGGGATAATTTCCTGAGGGTGCGTCTCCTTTGAAGCTGAACTGCTTTGATGAGAGCAATAAGCATAAACTTGCAAAGGAAGACAAGACAGACAATCCAATAGAGCATCCTGACTAGTTTCAGACTCGGGTATAGGAATGGGCAAGTTGTAACTTAAAGGGAGAGGAAGACAATCATGAGTCGTTAACACATGGACAGATTTAGAAAAATAAAATGTGGACTCCAAAAAAGTTACATCAGCTAAGCAATTGAAGATGGCTTGAGAACAATCATAACTTTTCTGCAATTGAGAAGATCCGACAAAAATACATTTAATGCCCTATGATCCATTTTATCTGCTACAAGTTGGAGCTGATGAACAAAAAAGACATATACAAGACTACGAACAGGTAAGGAGAAAAGAGACTTGCAAGGAAACTATATAGAATAATGAATTTCATCTCTAAGAACAAATTATGGCACCCGATTTATGAGGTAACTAACATTAAGCATTGCATTACTCCAAAATAATTCTAGGAACATCCTTATGGATAAGGAGAGTACATGCATTTTCAACATGTTGTAGTTTCCTTTTAGCTATTCTGTTTGGTTGTTGTTAAGTGGGAAAATCCCACATGGCCAAGAAGAGGGGTTAAGTCAATGAGTTATTTAATGATGGGGCATCTCCACCTATTGCCAATTGGTTTTAGGTTGGACGCTTTAACATGGTATCAGAGCAGGTTCAAAATTGACCCAGCCATTGTCGAAAATAACCCACGTGATAGAGCCGAAGTGGCCTATACGTGAGGGGGTGTGTTAAGTGGGAAAATCCCACATGGCCAAGAAGAGGGGTTAAGTCAATGCTTTATTTAATGATGGGGCATCTCCACCTATTGCCAATTGATTTTAGATTTGACGCTTTAACAGTTGTGAAGTATGAGGACAACAGGATTGATGGAGAATGCCATTTTGCTGCATGTAGCTAGAGAAGGAATTAGAGAAATACTGTTGAATTGTCATTATGTAGAATATGAACATGCTTACTCAATTGTGTTTAAATCTCACGGCAAAAGGTACAAAAAACTGAAAAAATTGGAACTTTCATTAAATATAACCATGTTAAGCAAGAGTAGTGCTCAACAAAAGCACAAAATAATGAAAAAACTTAATTTGATTTTACTTGACTAGGACCCCAAACATCGGAATGTACTTACATAAATGGACCTTTCAGCTCTATTATATTGACCTGACAAGAAAGGGACTCAACAATGTTTTCCCAAGCTGTCAAGACTCACATTCCAAACTAGAAACTTGGGAACATGGAACCACTTTCTTTAATTTCTCTAAGGATGGATGACCTAAATGACTGAATTTGAAGAGGTGAGACAAAAATTGGCCAAGCAATAGGTGAAGGTTTTGAGAATGCTCCATCAAAGTAATATAGTCCATTGGATTCACCTCCTCCTCAAATTATCTTGCCTGTCTTCAAATCCAGGATAATAGGACAATGGTGGTGGTAAACCCATTTGCAAAATTGACTTTATGTGAAGAAGGTAAAGATACAAATGCACCTAATATTTGGTGGTCAGTGGCACCTATATCCATGACACAGCTAGTTTGTTGTTGGGATTAGATGAGAAACAAGCAGTGGGGTTTCCTAAGTGGGCCAAAGGCAAAAGGAGAAGAAGCCTGCTGATTGGTACTGTAGAAACTTGGCATACTATTCTTCGGGCAAAGTGATTGCCTTGGCGTTATAACCATGAATTGAAGTACTAGCGACATTCATAGGGGAGATGGCATGACCAAATTGAGATGGTCTATCTATCACTTCCCTTTGTTTTTTAATAACATCCAACAACCATCACTCTAGTGACCATCTCATCCACCTTTTTTTATAAAGCATCATGGGCGCAAACCCTTACAGAAACCATCTAGACCACACTCAATGCACTTAGGATAGCCTCTACCTCAAGACAACCTCCTCTCCCTCATCGGCCACGACAAACACCTCTATGTCCATTGCCAGTATATGAAACAGAGCGAGTAGCCGACACAGACCCACCATAATTACTGCATGCCGAGTTCTGTTGAAGCGAGGACTGTTGAAGCTGAGAATAGACTCCAAGAAGTGAAGTTCTCCCCCAACAATTTCTGACCGATTGGTTCAAATTCTGATCTCAAGCCAGCTAAGAACATGATAATTGCAAGCCGCTCCTTTCAGCGTTGCATCTCTTTCACATCAAAAGTAGTCCGCTGGATTGAACTCAACTCCTCAAACACATTCGTTATAGTTGCAAAATAGCCGGTAAAGACTTGTCAACTTGTTTTTATAAGTTAACTTGTTTGAGATGTTATATATCTTAGTAATGTTCTAGAATACTGAAGCTGACCATGTTATATCTGCTTGCATGTGTTACCTCAATATTTTGTTCCAAAGAACCCCACAATATACTTAAATGCAGAGTATCACCGGCCATCCACGCTTCATACTTGGTTTTCTCACTTTTCTCAATCAGAGGATCATCAGTAAGGTGTTATGATACCCTTAGAGCAACAGATAAATATCAAACACTACTTGACCATGTCATAGAGTTGCTAACGTCCAGCAGCTCACAATTAAGCTGAGGGATCGATATCTGATCAGCAGACTTGAGCTGAGGCCTTTCCAGTGGTTGAAATTAGAGCAGAAAGCTCTCTCTCTCTCCCTCCCTCTCTCTCTCTCTGTCTCTCGCTCTCTCGCTCTCTGTTTTTGTTTTCTTTTTTGTTTTTCTTTTGTTTTTTGTAACTGGGTTGGGCAACAGCTACCTGGACAATGATACTTCAGGACACAGGTACTTCAATTAGAAGAAGACTACTCAATTTTTTATTGGCAGAAGCGAAGACCAGAAACGAGCTCAGAAGACTGGAGCAAGCCAATCCATCAGTCTGCCATCAACGGTGCCTCCTGATTGTGGCTGTGCTTCTAGGTTTTGATTTGGCTAAGCAGAAGGGAGGGTATTGAACAGGATTGAGACTTCCAAAAAGTTGCAGAGGGTTTTCCTGGGTGTTTTGGTAGCAGGAGAGGTTGGGTAGGGTTTATGCTCTATACCATGTAGAAGAAAAATAGTTGGGAGTTTAATTGAGTGCCTAAACAGAGAACACTCTATTTATAATAAAGCAACAAGATTACAATAGCAATCAAAATTCTAATAGGAAAGAAGATAGAACTTAATTAGGACAAGTATTAACTTCATAACACCCTTGTCTCTTAGAAACATTATGAGTAATAAAAGTTGCAAGAAGTTCTACGGAAAGTGATATGCCCTTTTCATTCTATGTTATGTGCCCAAGAAATAGATTGGGTTATGGGGCGATTCACCATGAGTCCTAAAATTTCTTATAAAATTTTCTATTTCAGCTATAAAATTGCACTTTTCTAAATGGGTCCTAAGACTTTGTAACTGCATAAACAGTTAATCCTAAAACTTTTCACTTTTCTAAATGAGTTCTACAACTTTGCAACTGTGTAAACAGTTAGCTCTAGAACTGATCACTTTTTTTGGAACTAACTTTTTTAAATTACAATTTAACTGCTCTGTAACCATCCTTCAATAAATTCAAATCTAAAATAAATTTTTAATAGTTTATGGACCATGAAAATTATTAGTTTTTCCTCTTTGTAAATCATATTCTTGTTCACTAATTGTCTTTCAGAAGTTTAAGACTAACTGTTAGGACTGATTTAGAAAAGTTACAAGTTTTAAGTCTCAAAGAGAAAAGTATGACAAGTTTTAGGACTAGAAATGCACTTTCCCCTGTACAACACCCCACTTCTAGAGACAAAGGTAACAAGGCAAAGATAACTTCAACCGAACGAATAGCTACTTCCTACATTAACAAAAGACAAAGATAAATCAACTACACAAACAAGGAAGAGAAGGAAATATTAAGCCATATAATTCCACTCAGGCAGCAGGACATGAACTGTCTCATAGCATGATCCATTTAATGGGCACATAACAAACAGCTAGCTTCAACCTAACAGATAGCTACTTCCTACATTAGACCACACCACCATTCGGGCCAAAACATTCTACGCTCAACCGCTGAAATGATTAATCAGGAAGAAAGCCAAGACAACTTGCCCATCTTGCACTTCGACGTCTTATAACAAGTGCATTATTATTTTCCATTACAAATATACTTGCTGTAATTTAACTGCTTATCGAGCCAGTTAGGCACAATAACTTATTCTGTGTTGGGTTTGTTAAAACATCCAACCCAAAACCTAGTTGCAGTGGGTGGGCAGGCTTTGCTACAATATAAAAGCCATAAATTAACCATTGATTTAACCATGTGGGACTTTCCCACTTAACAGGGTTTAGCTCATTGTATGTAAATAAAGATTGCCATGCCCCCATCGCCAACCAAAGTAAGCCTAAGCATCTATTTAGTTCAGAAAGTTCTAAATTCTCCACTCATTTTTCTTTTCATAAGAAACCCTAGCAATCCCATCTTGAAGGGTGGGAACAAGGACAAGACCTTCAGATGAAAGGTATTCAAATATAGCAAGACCAGAGAATAGTATGTGTCTAACAGCAAAGCTTGGGTCCAAGTTTGAGCAACATGGGATACCATATGAAACTTTAGTAACAAGAAAATACAAAATTTGGCACTGCAGAGGGAAAGAGGAGCAGAGGAAGAACAAAAAGATGACATTAGGTTAGAAAACAGAAGTATTTTGAATTGCTTCAACATCAAACAGAAATAGCAATGCAAATAATGTTCCTTTGAACAAATACAAACCTTTTTAACAAAAATGGCTTTGGGGAGATTACCAAACTGCTGAATAATTTTTTCCACCTTATCAAGATTCACCAAATAGAGATCAGTAATTTCCATCCCAATAGAAGGATGCTTGATGCACCTATGGATGAAAAAGTGTTGTCAGTGATATTGTGATCAACGCTCTAATTTCACATTGCACATATAAATCCTAGTACAATTTGTATCCTTTTTAGGAAATGGAAAACAGAAAACAACAGGTTTAAGGTTTATATATGGACCAAAGGAAACCTGAAATATTGGATTTTTTTTACTCATGCAAGGACCAGTCGAAGTAGGAGCTCGGCCCAATCAACAATGTTTGTTTGCACCTTTCACCCAGATTTTGGCATGTCAAATGAAGCACCAGTATGCCCTTTCAGACCAACAAACACTATGCCCCTTCAAGAAAACAAACCCTAAGCCTACAACTACAACCACTTCAAGCCAACAAACACTAACTGACTAGCCTTACCACTGCCCTTTCAGCTGTCTAGCACCACTCCATCTCTAATATCTTCAGGTCCCAGCTTCTATGATTTGATGACATAAAGAAAGTAAGTTCTTAAGCAATATGATTTGAGCCCAAATCTTAAGTGAAGACCATATGTGTTTGACTTCATTAAATACAAGAAAATGTTGAAAACAAAAAGTTTAATAAAGAAAATAACTACTGTTCATAAACAAGTGCCTATTGAAAGGATAAATATGTTTGAAAGCTCTGCAAAAAGGAGTATGCAAGCAGACCTCCTGTAGGGAATGGGTACTGGTCCAGTCATCTTAAATCACCCAATAATGAAGGCATACAACATCTTTAGAACTTACCCATATTTTTTGAAGCACTCAAAACATCTCGAAGCAATGTTGATTGGTAAGAAAGGTGTAAATGAAGGACTATAAAAATTAATCCCAATAACTGCTCCATAAGCATTAACAAGCGGTCCGCCAATGCCAGCCTGAAAAGGGGATAATCAGTAGAAAAAGAAAAAGAAACAGGCCTTTCCATGTAATTTATGGAACAGTTCAAAAAGATCTGGTATGACACATGAACCATCTTACGTTTGTTAATGACATAATTACAGTTTTGTAAAGGGAACCTCAAAGTTAGATCTTAACATCAAGCCATATCTTGTCCTTTTTGAGACTGCAGTGGTCTTTCTATGAATCATAAAAATGAGTTGTATTCAGTTCAGTGTTCTCGAAAGCAGAGGGCGTACTAAGAACAAAGGATGTCAAAATGTAACACATGTGTGTGTATGCCAAACACCATAAAACATTTTCAAACCCAAGATACAATAGTATGTCACCTGCTGCTAAAGCAGGTCTTTATGCCTTCCACTTTCCAAATGGCAACGTGGTTCATACTGGAAAGGAAGCCTATCCAAGTTTTGGTCAAGTTATAAAAGATGTTCCTTGCAGGTAAATCTCCATCATAACTTTATACACCAAATTAGGATAATAGTTGGCACTTCAACCAAATGACCAATAACATTGTTTTCTCCAAATTGGGTTTACTTGCAGGGATGTATTCGTAGTAGCTATTGCCTTCCTAGCTTGTGATGAAAAGTATTTGGTTTGGCATTTTCTTTAATGGTCTGAATGAAAACAAAGCAATGAACGACTATAAAAAGTTACTATTATGCAAAAGCATAAATTCGCTAATGCCTGCTAAAGAATGATTTTACTTGTAAACAAGGTTAAAGGAGCACTTCACGGATTTAAACCTCTTTGCAAGAGTTTCAAAGTTGCTGCAGGAACTGCTGCATTAGGATAGCAGAATGGCACTGCCAATATGGTTATCTGAGCAAACCATGAGAGCTAAGCTGAAAGAAATTACTCAGCACCAGCACCGTGTATTAATTTGGAAGAGGCATCTCGTAGGGACCAAGAGCTTGATTCTTTCATTGTACTACTAGTAGTTTAGGCCTATACTACTTCAAAACCAGAGTTTCACTTTCATTTTCTCCTGTTAAGATTTGTAGTGCCACATTCCCAGTATTCAATAGGCCACTGTAAATTTGTTCCTAAGACTAGGCTTCTAGCTCCACCTTTTAAATTTTTCAGGACTTCAGGGAAAAGGAAATTTGTGTTCTTGATTAGGCATTAGTACCATGCAGATTGGGAACATGAGTTCAGTTCAACTCTAGTTCAGTGTGTATAATTTCTCTTAGTCTTTGCCAATGTTGTCAAAAGTGCAAAACGTCTTTGCTGATGTTGTCAAGATCACAAAAAGTGCTCACCTGGGTGCTAAGGAGCAGCAAGGCACATGCCAGGCGCCTCTAGTAGATGTAGGCAAGGCACACAGCAACAAGGCACAAAAGTCGTATTCCATGCTGAAGTCTACCTTCAATCATGTTTATCTAAGTGTTGAATGGAAACAGAAAAATTGCATACCAATATAAAGTACCCGTTTTTATGTTCGTACACCATTTTAAGAAGAGGGGAAAAAATATACTGACACAACCAAAGTACCCAGATATACAGAAGAAGTGAAGAAAGGCTCAGTCATTTTAAAGGCAATAGCCACACTAATACTAAAAGAATCCAGCTTGTTCTGGAAAATCCCAAGAACAAAAATTCAGTCACCTACTCTTAACTACCAAAAATTAGCATCTAGGTATCGAAACACAATTGCCTGTATGCTATAGCTTTAAGGGAAAATGATGTCTTTATTTCATTGTGCCCTTCACTTTCCTCTGGAGAGCACATTTTCCCAATCATATAGCAGGGTAAAACTTCAAAAAAAATGTCCATTTTTTCAGTCCTATATTCTCAGCTCCTACTTTGCACCAAAACTTAATTCTTACAATGTCTGAGTGAGGAACCTGAGTTTTTTGTCCTCTAAATTACTATCATTGTGTTTATTTTTCTTTTCGATAATTGACAGAGATCTTTTTAGTAATTCCTTTTTATTCAAATGACTGGTGGCAACGGTCTGCTGTTATTATGTTTAAGAAAGAATGTTCAAAGCTATTATATTTTATTTTCGGATGAGATAAAATATGATTTTAAAAAAGTTGACCTAATAGAAAAATCAGTAACGTTCATTTTTTCTGTGTATATTCCACCCCTAGGTGTTGTCCTGTGGATATAGGATCATGTGGCTTTGCACATCTTGACCAACAGGATACTAAGAAGATGCTGCTCACAATGATTTGAGGAAAACTGTGAGCAGAGAGCATATGAAGTTTGTTGGAATATTCTGGAGATCTCCAGAATATTCTGGAGGTCAAAGATTTAATGTTCCTTATTAGGAAAACTGTGTACAGCTAGAAAATCTTAGTAATCTTTTATTTTTAGGAGATTAGGATCTGTTTATTTGTTTCCTAAATTGTTAGTCTGTAAAAGAGGAAACTACCTAACTTAGGTTTCCTTAGCCTTGTATTTAAACAGTGTAAAACTCTATGAGGAAAAATAAGCCATTATTATTTCTGCATGGTATCAGAGCCAACCCTAATTTTCTAAGCCATCTCTCTGCGTCCTTCCTCTGCCCAACATGTCTGAAATCTCGTCTGCATCTACACCTTCCAGCAACAATCAGCCAAACAATCCTACAACCCTAACTCAAGCCCTAAACACTGATTCTCATTCTGTCCAGATCACCACTATTCGCCTTAATGGTGATAATTTCCTGCGATGGTCTCAATCTGTTAGAATGTACATTCGAGGGCGAGGAAAGATTGGCTACCTCACTGGAGATAAGAAGGCACCGGCAGCAGAGGACCCGACATATGCAACTTGGGATGCAGAGAATTCGATGGTTATGACCTGGCTCGTCAATTCTATGGACGAGGACATTGGGTCTAACTACATGTGCTACTCCACAGCCAAGAAATTATGGGACAATGTAAATCAGATGTATTCTGATTTAGGAAACCAGTCCCAAGTCTATGAGTTAACTCTAAAACTTGGTGAAATCCGGCAGGGGGATGACACTGTCACCAAGTACTTTAACTCACTAAAAAGGCTGTGGCAGGACTTGGATCTCTTCAATGACTACGAATGGAAATCTACAGATGATGCCAATCACTACAGAAAAACTATGGAGGACCATCGAATCTACAAGTTCCTTGCTGGACTGAATGTGGAGTTTGATGAAGTAAGGGGCAGGATCATTGGTAGATCACCCCTTCCCCCAATGAGTGAAGTATTTGCAGAAGTTAGAAGGGAAGAAAGCAGAAGAAATGTCATGCTGGGAAAAAAGGACACCAATGTGATGGCTGACACTTCTGCCTTAGTTGCCTCTGATGAAGTGGCAAATAAGGCTGCTAGATTTCAGAAAAAAACTGAGGAGAAGCCACGGGTTTGGTGTGATCACTGCAACAAACCTCGCCATACAAGGGAAACCTGCTGGAAGATCCATGGAAAGCCAGAAAACTGGAAGAGTAAAAGGAGCAATGACAGGATCAGCCACGCAACACCTGCTGCTAATGAGGCTGAAACAAGTCCCTTCAGCAAGGAGCAGATGGATCATCTCCTAAAGCTGCTAAAGTCTAGTGTGTCTTCTGGTATTTCTCATGTTTCTCTTGCACAAACAGGTAGTGAATCTAGTGCCCTATTCTGTTTTTCAAATTCTGCTCCTTGGATCATTGATTCTGGAGCCTCTGATCACATGACCAGTCTTTCTAAACTTTTCTGCTCTTATTCCCCATGTTCTGGTAATAAAAAAGTAAAAATTGCAGATGGTAGTTTCTCACCCATTGCAGGGAAAGGTTTGATAAAACTCTCCAAGAATATTGATCTTGAATCTGTTCTACATGTTCCCAAACTAGCCTGCAACCTTTTATCTGTCAGCAAACTTTCTAAAGATTCTAATTGTCGTATTGTTTTCCTTGACACTCACTGTGAAATTCAGGACCAGACCTCGGGGAAGAAGATTGGCAGTGCTAAGATGATAGATGGACTCTATTACTTTGATGGGGACTCTCCCGATAATAAAAAGGCTCAGGGCTTCAGTAGTGTTAGTTCTGATCCTGTTTATGAACAAATAATGCTTTGGCATTCTAGACTAGGACATCCTAGTTTTCAATACCTTAAGTATTTGTTTCCTGATTTGTTTAAGGGGTTCAACCTTTCTTTACTTCAATGTGAAAGTTGTTATCTATCTAAGAGTCATCGTACTACCTACTTGAAAAAACCTTATATTCCCTCAAAGCCATTTTATTTAATACACAGTGATGTTTGGGGACCTTCAAAAATCACCACAATTTCAAGGAAAAAATGGTTTGTCACCTTTATAGATGACCATACACGTTTATGTTGGATTTACCTGATGAGTGAAAAATCTGAAGTGGAAAATCTGTTTAAGGCCTTTTACAAAATGGTTGAAACACAGTTTCAAACTAAAATCAGCATTCTTCATACTGATAATGGAACTGAGTATTTCAATAAACATTTGGGAGTTTTTTTAAAGGAAAAAGGTGTTCATCACCAATCTACATGTGTGGATACTCCTCAACAAAATGGTATTGCTGAAAGGAAAAATAAACATTTACTTGAAGTAACTCGTGCTATCATGTTTTCCATGAATGTTCCCAAATATCTATGGGGAGAAGCTATTTTGACAGCCTCATACTTGATTAATAGGATGCCTACCCGAGTTTTAAAATATAGCACACCTTTGGATTACTTCAAAACTATTTTTCCTATGTCTCGAATCCATTCAGATTTACCACTTAGAATTTTTGGATGCACTGTTTTTGTCCATATTCCTAACAACTCTGGTTCAAAACTGGATCCTAGAGCTGAAAAATGCATTTTTGTAGGATATGCACCCAATAAAAAGGGATACAAGTGCTTTAACCCTCAAACAAAAAAATTTTTTGTTAGTATGGATGTCTCTTTCATGGAAAACAAACCTTACTTTCACAAAAATTATCTTCAAGGGGAGAATGAAGTAGAGAATGATAATTTTTGGGATTTATTTCCTGTTCCACTACCAAATACAATTTTAACTTGCCCTGGCAGCTCTGAATCCATTAAACAAAATCAGGAAAACTCAGTTTCAAATAATAACAGTAATAGGAATCCTTGTCAGACTATGCCAGGTATTATTGTATCTTCAACAGGGGGAGAAACACTACAAATGGATAAAAAAAATCCAAACACTGAGCTTCTGGTTTATACTCGGAAGAAAACCCATCAAGGTAGTCAAGATCCAACTTTGATTCAAGGATCTGACCAGTCAAAAATCCCTGAGGCTGGTACTCAGACTTCCACAGGTACTTCAGTCCCGACTCCTAATCCTACTCCTTTGATTGCTGATCCTTCTTTAACTTCTGGTCCTGATACATTATCTGATTATGATATTCCTATAGCCATTAGAAAAGGAACCAGAATCTGTACAAACTTTCCCAGATATCCTATTGCTAAATATATTTCTTATAAAAGGCTGTCTCACACTCACAGGGCATTTACCTCAAAAATTTCACACTTGTTTGTCCCGAGAAATATTGAGGAAGCTTTGAATGACCCAAACCGGAAGTTAGCAGTTATGGAGGAGATGAGTGCTCTGAGAAGAAGTGGCACATGGGAGATAGTGGACTTACCCAAAGAGAAGAAAACAGTGGGGTGTAAGTGGGTGTTTACTGTGAAATGCAGAGCTGATGGTAGTGTTGAGAGATATAAGGCTAGGCTGGTTGCTAAAGGTTTCACTCAAACCTATGGAATTGACTATCAAGAAACCTTTGCCCCTGTTGCTAAAATTAATTCAATTCGAGTTCTACTGTCTCTTGCTGTTAAATTCAAGTGGCCATTGTGTCAGCTGGATGTAAAAAATGCTTTCTTGAATGGAGACCTAGAAGAAGAAGTTTACATGAGCATACCACCAGGATTCAAGGGAAAATATGGACAGAATCAGGTCTGCAGATTAAAAAGATCTTTATATGGTCTAAAACAGTCTCCTAGAGCCTGGTTTGAGCGCTTTGGGAAAGCTGTAAAGGGCTGTGGCTATCATCAAAGTCAGACTGACCATACAATGTTTTACAAGCATAGCAAGGAAGGCAAGGTTGCAATTCTAATTGTTTATGTAGATGATATAATTTTGACTGGTAATGATCTTGAAGAACTGGGAAAGCTTAAGAAGAAGCTGGCTACCTTGTTTGAGATCAAGGACCTAGGTGCTCTAAAATACTTTCTTGGAATGGAAGTTGCAAGGTCCAAGGAAGGTATCTTTGTCAACCAACGAAAGTATATACTTGACTTGCTTAGTGAAACAGGTTTACTTGGGTGCAAACCAGCCGAAACTCCTGTGGAACCTAATTTCAAGTTACAACCTGCTAATGCTGAGGAAGTGCAGAATACAGAACAATACCAAAGGCTTGTTGGAAGACTAATTTACCTATCTCACACTCGCCCTGATATAGCTTTTGCTGTAAGTATGGTAAGCCAGTTTATGCATTCTCCTGGGCCAAGACACTTTGATGCTGTGTACAGAATTTTAAGATATTTGAAGGGGACACCTGGAAAAGGGTTACTATTCAAAGACCATGGGCATCTACAAGTTGAAGCCTATACAGATGCAGACTGGGCAGGAAGTGTTTCTGACAGACGCTCTACTTCTGGCTACTGTACATTCATTGGAGGCAATCTAGTTACCTGGCGAAGCAAAAAACAGAATGTGGTGGCTAGGAGTAGTGCTGAAGCTGAGTTCAGAGCAGTAGCTCATGGAATCTGTGAAGTCTTATGGATTAAGAGACTATTGGAAGAATTAAAAATTTCTAATCCATCTCCCATGAAAGTTTTCTGTGACAATAAGGCAGCTATCTCTATTGCTCATAATCCTGTCCTCCATGATAGAACGAAGCATGTGGAAGTTGACAAGCATTTTATCAAGGAAAAAATTGAAAGTGGACTGATTTGTATGCCTTATATCCCTACTGCAGAACAGATTGCTGACATTCTCACTAAAGGATTGCCTCAAAGACGGTTCGAGAAGCTAGTGAACAAGCTGGCTATGGAAGACATCTTCAAACCAGCTTGAGGGGGAGTGTTGGAATATTCTGGAGATCTCCAGAATATTCTGGAGGTCAAAGATTTAATGTTCCTTATTAGGAAAACTGTGTACAGCTAGAAAATCTTAGTAATCTTTTATTTTTAGGAGATTAGGATCTGTTTATTTGTTTCCTAAATTGTTAGTCTGTAAAAGAGGAAACTACCTAACTTAGGTTTCCTTAGCCTTGTATTTAAACAGTGTAAAACTCTATGAGGAAAAATAAGCCATTATTATTTCTGCAAAGTTAAAAGATCTGAAATACGAAAGAAGCTCGACAACAAAATAAAAAAAAAAACCCTATGCAATTATGAAATTTGAGCATTATCTTCTGCAAGTCAAGCGCTCTGTTATCAAATGGATATCATGACATATTTACTTGGTTGAATTCCATTTAACCCACTGAATGATCGCGTAGTTCATTTTCAAACCAAAATGAACTACTGACAAAATTGAATCCAAATAAATCCAACACAACCAAGTACACATGGTCTTATATCTTAAAAGCACAATTGGTAGACACTTGTCATGTTTCTCATCCAAATGAAGAATGACAAGCTCCACCTGATAAAAAAAACAAACACTGCTCTAAGGAGATTGCATCTTTAAATGGAAATGAAAGAGGCTAGCTTCTTGTTGTAGTATTCTTATTGTGCTTTTAAGGGATATGTCATACCTTCCTATCCTTTATTATAATGTATTGTGCCTAAAACACTATGCATTCAAGTTAAGTTTCCTTTGCATACAAGCTTTATTTCCATGATATTCTGACCATTCAAAGTTTCCTTCACATTTTATCCTGTACCCAGGGTTAGCACAGCAGTTTACCAGTTAATCTAATAAATTACTATAAAATCAAAATATAATTCAGAAAAGGAGGGAGGGAGGGAGGGAGAGAGAGAGAGGGAGAGAGAGAGGGAGGGAGGGAGGGAGAGAGGAAGAGGGAGGGAGAGAGGAAGACAGAGGAAGAGAGAGAGATTCAAATTTTTCTTCTACAAAAGTAAACCTCTTAATCATGCAGGATATTACCACTCAACAATTCTGACTAAAGATTTTCAAAAGCAAGAAGTAAAGGAGTTATGTAATTACCTGTGTAATTTTGCAACTTGTACTGTAAAGCTCTTTACAATCCAACATACAGGGATTCAAATCAAGGTAATCATTACTAGAAAAAAAAAAGGAGCAATAATTAGTTTCTGTACACCAAATCAACAATATGTTTCTTACTAATTTTAAATGAAGGTCATTAGGGGATGACATTTGGTGAAAAAAATTGTTGAAATTTTGTTCAGAGATAACAGTAGTACTAATAACATCATCCATAAGCAGCAGCACACACCATTTACTTTATATATATGAGAAAAAATATCCATAAAATGCTGAATGACCTGAGCGAATGAAATTCTAAAAATGTCCTTTCTATTATTCCAAAAAAGTTCTCTCAACATTAATTATGCATAGCAGACAAGAGATGCACAAGACATATTAACAGAATATCCATGCCGCATGTTATTGGGGCTAAGTCTCAATTGAAGGGCAGCAAAAGAATAGCGATTCACAAATCTTGCATTCTATCAAATGACTCAAGATACAGTAAAGAGAATACCAAGAGAAACCAAGGTTGAACGACATAAGACATTCAAACATGATATACAAATAACAAATGCCAATGCATTCGACTTATTGAACAGAGTTCAAGCACACAATTGCCAGACATTGAGTGAAGGGCAACCCTACTAGAAGATGCTAATTAGAAATATAAGTATACTAGTTCATCAGATCAATAAATCCAAAAAATTTCATGGAAGGGCTCGTTTTTGGATCTGGAATGCATGGATTCAAGAAATGAGAGAATTAAGGATACCCACCAAAAAAATCACATAACCGGAAGAGGAAAATAGTTACCTAAATTTACCGGGTGCAGCCATAACACAGTAGGGATCTTTGTAATGCCGTCCCAAGGCCACCACCATGTCACCATGAAACAAGCTGGAGCCTATTTTTCTGCCCCTACAATGACATAGCTCGAAAGGCCAGGAATCCACCATGTCATGAAGATTGTGAAATTTGGATGAAGTTTCCAACGAAGACTCATCTATATCTTTCATGGTTGCCTGTTGTAGTTCCATTTCAGATTTGATCCCAATAAAAGCAAGATTGTAGTGAAAATCATAAGTCAAAACATCACCAACAAATATGTTGCCCCCTATTACGCATACATCAACCTGCAATAAGTCAGTTTGAAGTTGTAAAAACCACACGCAAAAAGAAAAGCTTTTAGAAAAAAATCCTACATTGTATGTTTGTAAGAATAGATATAAGGGTATAAGAGACAAATGATAAATCAATCCACTAAGTGTTGATCGCAACTAGTAGAGGTCAGTACATGAATCTGTCAACCTATTGCCCTTGATCTGATGCAAGATACTCAATGAGCACTAAGGAACCAAGATCCATTTTCACTACCCGAGCAAGTTTAGGTCTATAGTATCACTGCCTTTCCCCCTCTACTTTATCAATCCAATCACTTTTACGCATTGGTGCATCCATTGATGTGTGTTAGAGATTTCCAGAGCATCTACGATGGCCCTCTCTAAGTTATTCCTCAATTAGGTTTACCTTAACTTTTATATTGTCTACTTTAATTCTATCCTTGAGTTATATATCCACTCACCCAACACATGCATTGTCAGTCTCTATTACACTCGTTTTGTTTGCACATGGTTTCTTCGTTGCCTAATACTAAATACTGTAAAGCATGGCATATTGAATGGCCACTATATGAATTCCGTCAAATTAGGCAGCACAGTCTTATTTGATAGAATCCTTATGACACTCCTCCATTTTGTACAACTCACTTTAACTCAACGAATGGCACCTAAATATTTAAAGGACCCATGAGGCGATGCACTCACAGAAGCGTGAAAGAAAAACTAGATGATATACAACACAGATAGGGTTAAAGAAATGAAATGATCACTCTTGGATGAAAGGCTTGAGACTTCAAGAGAAAATTTCTGAATTTTATTGATAAAAGTATGGATAATCTCTTTCTTGGCTGCAAATCACAGACCTGAATCAACTTCTATCAGGAGCACTAATGAGACAAAGGTCGGAAGAAATAAAAGCAAAACATTGTAGGGAGAGAACTTGAAACAAGTAAAAATCCTAATTGACTCTAGCTAGTAAGTCAAATCCTAATTGATCTTTTTCCAAGTAAAAGATCCTTAGAAAATTCTGAATTGATGCTACAATTATAAACGACCATTTAACCTAATAAAACCTTAAAGCAAGCTCTTAAACTAAAGCAATATAATACCCCTAAAAGATTATGAAAATAAAAACAAAATAATGAAGTGCCAATTTTCTGGTTGAATCCTGAAGTTTGGACATAAGCCTACTAGCAGCATTATGCCTACTCCTATTTTGGCTGAACTCAACTTACTCTATGTACACAGCCTTAGCTCCTCTTAATCTAAAACCTTTTATTTGAGGCACTGTTTCATATTTCTTTTCTATAAGAAAGGAGAATAAAATGCATAGAAGAAGGAGCATCAGGAGGGTGCAAACCCTTACAAACAATCAGGAACAAAAGAATAGCTTTACAAACTCTACAACTTGTAAGTCTTTACAAGAAAACTTCCCTGTCACCCAAAATCCATTCCTCCATATTTCTAGCTTATGATTCATTCTGATCTATAACAAATTCATGATACAATACAAATTCATGAAGAATACTTTTGGTAAATTGAAAAGGGGGAAAAAGCAGAATCAAAATAATATTTCTATTTAGGGAAAATGATAAGTTTGAGAAGAAGGTCTTAGGCACAAGCCAAAACAGCTATGAACCAAATTACACTGAATATGTACTCGACACCATCTCTCAAGCAATCATTGGTTGAAATTCAAAAACAAAGCTTGCACAGCATATCCAAATCCAATTTCTGCAGGCTTAAAAAGGTAGCATTCCACTGTTTCCAGAGGAATAATAACATGCCAATCAGGATGCATAAGAAAAGAAACACTTAGAAAATGCTCATCAACAAAATTTCCAAAGCTGATACATGTTTAAACATCAACTAAAGATCGTTACATTTAGACTTTTGACATTGTTCACAGAATTTGTCTCTGTCTCTGACTTCTTGCTTGCAATTCGTTCTCCAGTAAAAAGCCATTGTTGATATGTACAAGCAAAACATAAAAAACAAATTCTAGAAGAAACACAAACCTTGAGATCAGCTGCCACCTTAGCTACATGACGAGAAGATCTAACAAGAGTGGCAGATGTTAAGATGATACTAAAAAAGATACCATCCACATTCTTGCAGTCTATGATAGTCCCAGAACAAACAGATAACCAATTCTCACCTGAATCAAAATATGGATACAGTAAGTAAAGGAGGACATGTTGGCCATCGCAATGCTGTGAAAGAAATAATGAAGCTGTCAATACAATAACAAGTTCAACAATTTCCCAAAAACGTGAAGGGATTTGCATATTCGGTATTTATTTTAACTCCTGGCTATGTAACACAAGAAAGCAATACCGGAAAGTAATAAGCCCAAGACCTACTGACTCCTTCCAGACATTGATCAACGGCCGCCAATCCATACTTGGAAAAATCAAGTTCAAAGTTAAACTCCAGGAATGGAATAAATCTAGTTGCATGAACAAGCAATAGGATATAGCCTAAAGTTAGTGAAACATGGAGAATAGACGAGCAAAGAAGTGCACAAGCATACCATTGTAAGAAACAAGGCATACAATTGATGGAGAAACGTCTGAAACAACAACTTGCATCTCAGAACTTAGGTTCCCATTAGCTGTGCAACGCTCCTTGAAGCTCTCAAATGCGAACTTGGGAGCTTAACATTAACAGACAGAGGAAACATTAAAATTTAATCGCCAAGTGAGCATCGACCCTTAACAACCAGGCATGGAATCTCTGACCAATTTGAAATCAATTAACAAAATGAACAACAAGAAATTAAATCAAATGAAAGAACCTCCTATTTTTCTTTCGAACGGCATCCTGCAGAACACGCAGCCGATGAATTAACCACGGAGACGGGGCGAGAATTAATGCTTGTAAGCAATATTAGAGGACAAGAACGAGATATCAAGGAAAACACGACTTGATTGCACAACCGGCTCCTAAATTTTAGGATAAATTACAAAATCCCCCCTATGGTTTGATTTAACCTACACCCTGCCTCTCTATTTTAAAAAATTTACATTTACCCCTTACTTCCTTTATAGTGTCTAACAATAATTTTTGAAACCTTAAATTAAACTATATGATAACCATATTCAAGTAATTTTAAAATTTTTGATATTTTTTTCATAGCTAACCGATATTCAAAAAATACTTATACGCATTTATAAGAAGAAAAATGCATCTACAGAAATGAAAAAATGATAATTTAATATGTCTATTAACTATAAAAAAAATATTGGAGAGACCGATATTACTAAAAGATGACTATTGTACAGTTTAAATTATAGTTTTAGAAGTTATTATTGGATAGTATAAAAAAATTAGGGGGCAAATATAGGTTTTCAAAAATAAAAAGGGCAAACTATAGGTTAAGGTAAACCTCATGGGATAATTGTAACTTTTCCTAAATTTTATTATTATTGTATAGCCGTTTCCCAATTTGTTTCACGTTATTAGAACTTGATTAACGTATTTTTGCGTTCTGAGTCAGGTCAAACTCGCAACCGGCTTTAGCAAAGACTAAATTCCCCCCCTTAGAGTTCACCGGATCCTGCAATTCATACCTCCATCACTGCAACTTCCGCCCAATAGCAAATCAATGGTAATAAAGCTAAAATCTGAGCAAATTAATGACAACGTTTCACAAAATCAATAAAATCAACAACAATGAAGCCCAAATTTGGGCAAATTGACGGTTAAGTTTTGCAAAACTTTGCAAATCAACGGCAACCTTTTAGGAAATCGACAAAAACTATCAACAGCAACCTTGAAGGCATTTGTTGATGGTAACGTTTGCACGGTAGCTAACATCCTCATCCACTACAATGTCTGCACAATAGCCGATGTCCTCCATTGCTGCAACATCCGCCTAGTACCCAAGCAAATCAATAGCAATGATTCATTGACAATTCATAAATCAATTCCCAAATCCATGGCAAAAGGATTCCCAAATCCCAAGGAAACCCAAGATTTATCTAAACAAAAAAGAAATCCAGACAAGAAACAAGAATCGAGCAATCAGAAAATGTCGGTCTTTTTGCAATCAAACCAGACCAGAAAACAAGAATCATAGAACAAATCAAGAGCAAACCTTTGAGCAATCAGCCAGTGGAACTCTTAACACATATCTTTTGCATTAAAAGTTTCAGGTGGAGAAAGGAGCAATTAAAGGCAAAGCAAGGTAGCGGTGTGGCAGTGTTCAATAGAACAGGGGGAGAAGCATGAGTGGTAGTATTGTAATTTTGTCATATTAAAGGCTCAAATACTTTGATTTAGAAAGCAAGCCTGGTTCAGTGTAGATAATAACATGTTAGATTGACCCAATTAACGTAAAATGAACAGGCGATAATTTGTTGTATAGAAAATCTCTATCTGGTTAAAGTGTTCTATTTAAATCCTTTTATTGACTATATGCAATAAGTGGGACAGAATAAATAGGGAAGGTTTTAGGTTTAACCCCTTAAAACCTTTTTTTGACTTTAAAAATCCTTGAAACTTTTCTATCTAACTATTCAATCACCATCTTCACATTTGCCACACTTCTTGTCCCTTTGTGGTGTCCTCCCTGTTAATAGCCTCCTCTTTTTCTTCTTTCTTGTTCAGCCTTTCCATTTATCATTTTTTTTTCTATAGGCTGACTAGCCTTTCCACTGAACTCTGAATAAATCACATTCACTGTCGAAAAGCAAGAAGTTGTCCTTTAGAAAATTAGGCAACACTTGCAAAGTCAAGACGCTCCCTAAGTTTTGAGAGCAAGAAGTTGTCCTTTAGAATACTAAATGACACTCACAAAATCAAAACACTCCATGTTGACACCCAATTTGGTTTGAGTACTAATTTTGTTTAGTTATAGGTTAGAAAAATTAGTTAAGGGGCTTTTTTATTTTTAGAGGTAATTTGGTCATTTTCTTAGAACATGTGAGTCAAATTGGTCATTTTAAAACTTAAGAAGTTGGTAGGGTCAAGTGCATTTAAATTATAATATCACTCTGGACAGTTTAAAGTAAATTTGACAATTTTATAAAATTCTAAAAAAAATCTGACAATCTCATAAAATTATAGACTAATTTGACAAATCCTAAAAAAATTAGTCTAAATTGAAAATTCACATAAAACTAGGACCAAAACACTAGCCCAAAAGTCTTGTTAGACTTAAACTGGTACTCTAACTAGACATAAACCTCCTCAAATTATATTTAGATGAGGTTTTATCTGTCAAAACCTTGTTAATCACGTTTACGCCTCCCTTACCATAAACAGGGTCATCATTCGAGAGAAATCACAAGGAGAAAAGCTGGAAAACTAGCAGAAACCTAAGCTCGTGGTGAAAAAGGTGAAACTGCACCTCTAGACCCCTTCCGCCATACCATTATGGAAGAGCCTCCTCTGTCACATAAACGAAAAGAATGCATCTCTCCAGATTATGACTGCAAAGAAATTGACTGCACGGACGCTTCCAGGTCTTTGTCATGACACCCTAAGCCACTCTCTAGTCAAGCTCTGCCACCCCTGCTGCACGCCTGAAGCCTTGCCGCCTATCCCTGGAATCTGCCCAGTGCCGTCAAGGCGTCGACACCATATAAGAGAAGAGATGCCCGAATCGCGATCCGTAGCAGCCGCATCGTTCCCTTCGCTTCACCGTCGTCCGCGGCGCGAATCGGAGACAGACCCACTTCATGAACCACGGCCCGACTTGTCCTCATCTAGATCTACCAAGGCAATAAATTGACTTTCGGTATATCCCCCGTTTGGCACCTGATCTTCTATTATTCTGTTCATTTTAGTTCCATCCTTCTCCGTTTTTCTAATTTAGTCATTGACATCATTGTTTTCATTTGTCTTCTTTCTTCGTTTGCTTGTTTTGTTTATTAGAGCCATGAATTAATTTGGTCACTAACATCAAGCATGATTGCAGGTTTAGGTTAGATAATTATTTTTTTATAATTAATATGAGTTTAAAATTCACATAATCTCTTTTGGTAATGCATCTCAATATTACTCTTAGCAAAATTCAATTTCGTGTGAATTTAATAGAACCCTAGAATAAATTTAGAATAATAATTAAAAATAAATTTTAAGATTCATATCTAACTAATATAGTAGGATTCATGGTTTGGATAATTACTTAAAATATTTAAGAAAAGCAAAACAATAATAAAATACATCAAATTTTAATATCCATATATTTGGTGATTTGATATAATTTATGGTTTGGATTGATAATTATAAAAAAATTTCAAAAATAGTAAGAATAAGTTAAATTTAGAGATCATTGTTTAGATAATTAATTAAAGGCAAGCAAAACAAATTTAAATCAAACTAAGGTACTAATTTTTTGAGCACCACAATAAGGTTATTTTAGCGTAACCATAAACCCAAACACTCAAACTCTTATAGGTTATTTTAATCTGTCCAATTGACTTAGTTGTAAATTGATTGGTGACGACTCTTAAAAATACATTGCTACACTCCCCAAGTTTTTCACCTCTTTGAAATTAAGGGCTTTCAACTAATTGGGTTCACCCTTCTATCCCAACAGTTGCCTCCCCTGGATGTCAGACATCTGTGAGCACAATAGTAAGTACAAAAATAAGGAGGGAAGGCGACCCCTGCTGTTAGCCAGATGATTGATATAGGTACTAACAAATTCAAGGATAAAGGATTTTTCAGCAATATTAAGGACTTAAGTACATACCTTGTTATCTTGATGTTGAAAAACAACAAAAGGCTTATGAACCAAAGGGTTAAGTGCGGCAAAGCAAAGGTGAATTGAATGAGCTCTTAAAGAAGTGGTGACAGAAAACTAAAAGGTCATCCCCTAAAGGGAAAAACCACCATCCAGTATGAAATTGCCTAATGGCACCCACACTTGAGTAAGCCTAAAATGCAAGGCACCATACTCTCCCCATTTATTTTGGGAGGCTTGTTGATACCATAATAAGCTACAACGTACATCCATGGAAGGTCTATTGGAGATTTGCTCATGGATTAGGCTTAAAGGAGCCTATTGGATTGACATTCATGGTTTAAAGAATGACAAGTTGATCTTTACAATTAGGATGATTGGCTCAGGTCAAGGAGGTAATCCCCACAATCTTGGGATTCATCATGAAAATTGGGGGGATGAGGGGTGGGGTTCCCACAACCATAATGTCTCTAGGCCTAGTTCTTCTTTAATGATATTGTGAGGCATGTTCTAAAATACTAAACATCAGCTTTTTAGTAAGCTCCATACCTTTTTCTTGAGCCCATAATAAGTTAACCAATGGAGGATTTTCCTAGACACACAACTTTGGAGCCCCTAAAGTTGTTTTTTGTTGCAGGTTCAATAATTTCTAAGATCTTAGGCACCCTACTAACGTATTTTGGATATCACTTAAAATTATTGTGACTTTATGAGTCTACACCATTCTTCATGTTTAATTGGATTATATGGTTTTATCTTAGTTGGAAAAATAGCAATTTATTTTTAGAAAATTAGTGATCTATGGACTTCCATGATTATGTTATTAGACTCGATTATGTAGTTACTATGAACTTTGTTACTAATTTTTTTTGTTTTTTTTAAAGGTGCGAACTTGCCATGGTTGCTTAAGAGAACCCAAACCAAAGCCCTTACAACCTGTCTTTAACGCCTTCTCATTAGAAGAAACTCTAAGAGTCATTGTAGGGATGTTAATGAATATTCGCTCCAACGGATATCCTTATATATCCTATTATGTGGGTAGGTTTTTTTTACAATTAAATGAATGTGGAGCGGATGTGATTTTTTTTTTCATATCCATTGGATGTGGATAGGATACGGGTTTAGGTCTACTCGCCCCGTATCCTACCAGCATGTGTGTGTGTGTGTGTGTACCATCTGCTAGATGATTTATAGTGGTGTAATTTCCATTCTTGTATGCTATGATTTGTTAGATATTGTTTCAGAATAAGTTTTGTATAATTAAACATGTCTTCTAAAAAGTCATCGAACAATACATTTACTGCTCGTCTTGTCAAAAAAAGGCTATCCAATATATAATTGAAGTTTAAGTATGGTTCTCTATAGATATAGCTTGCTTTTACTAGATTTTTCTTTCTATTTGAAGTGGTATACCCAAGTGGCAACATTCATATAGAGATAATAGACATGAGTTTGGCTTGGTGACGTAGAGTTCTATTTTTTACATGTATTATTTCTTCCTATGAGGCCTTACACATGAATTTTTTTTTTAGGTGTATGTATCTTTGTTGCACCATATGTATCTCTTATTATTTATATCATTTTTCTCCAAGCTCATTTTAATATTTTTTTATTATGGTACTCTATTATAAAATTATTATTTTTTATTATGATAGTATGTGGCAGATTGGTTGGTTTTACCTGATCCTGTCCGCCTTAAAATGGATAGAATGTGAATATTAAAATTGTAAATCCGATGGATTGTGGATATAATACAGATTGGGTATCCAACATGATGGATAAGATGCGAATTTAACATTATCCTACCCACATCCTATCCATTGTCATCCTTAGAGTCACCTAGTATGACGACTAGCCCAGTCAGAGAATCTTGTCTTTGGAGAAAATTTGTCACCAATGTTTTTTTTTCTTGTATTGAATTTGCCATCAGTTTGTCATCGGCCATTGAAATTGTTCACGTGACAAACATGGAATAAAAAAATGAGAAAAAAAATTTCAATTCCAAGTTTCTTTACCTAACACCCTAGTTCCTAAGTTTATCAATCTATTATTTTCACCATCATCTTCAATACCTTCACTCAAGCAACTCTCTGTACCCTACACCACCCTCTATCTTTTTTGCCACCAGGCTGCCTCCAGCTTTCCACATATCTTGGTAATACTCCTTAGAACAGATACTTATCAAACAGGGTTCAATTGATGCAAGGGGACTAAATCCAAATGCACCACAGTTCTAAATTAAAGGATTGATGACATCGGTTGCAGATTGTTGCTTGGCGACAATAAAAAGCTCAATAGAAGAAAATTTTTAGAGACTAATTTAAAAGTTAAGCTATGAAATATTCTTTCAATAAACAGAATATTCATATTATTTAATGGCCAGTGCAAAATTGCTCCCAACATAAAAAGGTTATGACAAATTTACAATGAAAGACATTGATGTCAAAATTATTCTATTACGTAAACAACAATGGCAATTTTTTACATTTTCCCTTTCTTTTTTGCTTCCTATTTAATAGGATTTTTTAGACGACCTCAAGCTTGAGCATGCCTAATTGAGCTTGAATTGAATTTCCCACATCAAGTCATTCAACTAAGTATTGAGCCTATCAAACCATCAAACTAAGTTTAAGCATTATCTGGGCCAAGACTAAGCCTCATTATAACGAGTTCATCGCGCTCGAGCCCACATCTCTCCATGAGCATGAGTGGTTTGGGTTTGGCTCGATTACCACCCTAGTACGACTGCTTTTATAAAAATGAAATCACTTTTACAAAAACAGCATTTCTACAAAAACATTCATAGTTTCAAATTAAAATGGTAGAAACACCAAAGAAAAAAATATAAGTTGAGCTTTGAGTATATTCAGTTCTTATAGAGGCAGCAACAATAGATTTAATCCATAGAGGAGTGTATTCATAGAGATCTGAAGTCGCCATGAGTAACATCTTTAGTAGAATGTATTCAGCTAGCTAAAGCTTTCTGTTTAGATATGGCATGTGGGTGGATGAAATCCGTTGACCACGAATATCCATTTATGACAAGCAGGTAAACGGGTAAAGATACCTCTGACTAGGCGGATATGATAACAAAGTATACTTATTTAGCAGGTATAGGTGGATGGCTGGTTTAGGGTATCTGTGACGAATAAATCTACTCCACCCACCCATTATACCTGTAAAATGTGTAGTTTAAATATTTTTCATACTCACTGCATTAAACATGTTTTTCTCAACCTCCTATGAGCTTGTGCTATTTGAGGTCACTTTTTTATTATATAACAATAGTAAGATTACCCAAATAGCATTGGCCATTTAGGAAGTTAATAAACTTTGAATCCATAAAGTGTATAATTTTGGTGGACGAACCAAGTAGATAAGGATTACCTGTGGATATAGATTATCGGATGAAAATTTTTTCTCGCTAACAGATACCCACCACTTTATGGGTAAGCAAAAACCCACGGACTTAGATGACGGATAAGATATATTTATACCTAATTTATCCTATTGCCATTGCTGCTCCCGTTTACAAAATGGAACCGACTTTGATGGCCTAATGATCGAGAATGAATATTCAACAAAACTAGACGGATGAGGGGGATTGGGATGGTGATGCTATTGCCCATTATGATTTATGAAATTACATTTGACATTTTTAAAATTTGTACATTTAAATTTGTGATAATTCTAAACATTAAGGTTTTATTTATATTAGTTTGTGACAAGTTTTATGGACATGGATAAAAAATTTGCAAATGTTTCATACTTAAAGAATTGTGTATAATGAAATCAAATTTGAAAATAAAAAAATGATCAAGATATGAAGCAAAAATGATAAAGGTTACAACATGTTGAATTTGGGTAAAATCTAATATAATCATGATTCAATACTTGTTTGGTTGCTGAGATTATCAAGGATAAAATGAGATGTCCATAATGGCATAATGGAACATGGAATGAGATGGAATGTAGCCATATCCTATCATGTGTTTGGATGCATAGGATAGCAGAATAACATACAAACGCACACATACATACATAACATTATATTATATGTTTATTTATATAATATACCATGTTTCAATATTTGTACTTCATCCTATCCCTAGAATCTTATCTGATAGTAAAGCTATTAATAGAGATTGTTGAATTGGATGTGTTGAACGAGCTAGGGTGGACCAGGATCTAAACTACTGAACAAAGACAACCATTAAGGATCTAAAGAGTGTCTCTTGGTGAAGCACTTTGATGGTCAAGTTGGTACTTCCAATTAGAGTAAAATTAGCTAAGGTTTTCACAGAGAGAGTATTGTACCTTTGTGAGTCGTGGGAGTTCCTTTTTTATGCAAGTTGGGCACTTGCATCGTGACTTTGTTGGATATGTAATGAATGCGGGGATTCCCTTTGATTATAGGAATCCTGCATTTCTTGTCATCATCCTCTCTAAGGATTCTTTTTTGAAGCAAAATTTTCCCTAGGCAAGTTCCTCTCATCAAGCTAGGCCCAAGTAACCGCTCATATTAGGCTTGACCCATTATGGTATCATTATTCTTTAGTTCTCGTAGGATGACTTTAGCTTACGTATTAGAGATACATTTGGTACATAAGATGACTATCATCTCATCCTTGACAGTACTAAACATAGGATGAGTGTTAAGATGGGATAGAAGTCATTCCATCCTACCATCATTCTAGCAGCCAAACAAGCCCAATTAGATGTTAAGAGTTTTGTGATTCTATCAAACTTGGGGACATTCCATGTATTATCCTACTTCTTCATTTGTAATTCTAACAACCACTTAAAAAATTTATCCATAAGTATTCAAAACTTGCAACTACAACCTAAAAGAGCCACTGACTTCTTCTTATATTGTACTTAATCCCTCAACAAAATCAAAATTAGTAACTGTACGCACAAATTTCGAGTGTAAAAATTACACTCTGAAATTAATTGTAACACAAATTATAATATTAAAATTTAGAACAGAGATTTTGGAGGATTGACTCTCTAGCGTGCTTCTTATGTGCACAATCCTTTGATTAACGCTTCGAGCTTTTGGTAGAGACACGAACGGCTTCTTCACGAACACGGACTCCAGACTTGTCTTGCACGAACACGGACTCCGGACTTGTCTTGCACGAACACAAACCAAGGTCCCTGCCGCTTCTTTCAGTTTGAGATTTTCTGATGTACTCCTTGGACTTGGGGGTTTTGGGCAATGTCCGCCGCTTTCTTGCCGCTTTCCTTGGAGTTTGATTTGATGCCACGTAGAAACGAATCCTTCACGCTCCTCACAGCTTTTGAAGGATTTGGACTTGAACTTAATGCAGCGCTGTCCTGCGTTCTTCATGTTCCTCGCCGCGTTCTTCAAATCTGGCCTCGAAACTGGGATTTGATCTTCATTGGAGTTGATTTCTTCTTTCGCTGGGCGTTTGTGCTTAATCGGCTTGAAGAACAGGAGAAAACTTCTTGTAGATATATTTTTCTTCCTCTTTAAGTTTTTGCCTCTCCAATTTCTTCTCATCCTCTTTTTTTTTTCTTTAGCCTTGATGGCCTATTTATAGGTATAGAAAGGATGTGGTTTGGTTCAAGAGAACCACATGTGATAATTATCATGTAATTATCTCTTGTATTTTTCTTAAGAGAAAATAAATATGATAATTATATTTCATTAATTATCCAATTTATTTAATTTAAAAGGATAATTAATGGAGCATTCTAGAATGTTCTAGAATATTTGAGCAAAATCATGGGTTTTAATCATTATGGATTTTAAGGCCCAATTTGCCAAAAGTAGACTTTGGCCAAAATGGCATAACGAGTTTTCATTCAGGGCCTCCAGTTGTGTGCTTTTGGGCTCCCAAAAATTGGGTTCATTGAATTCGTAGTTTTCAAAATTGATGGATTTTTTAATTTTGGGCATCAATTTAGAAATGGGCTAAACAATTTAAATTGGGTTTAATATTTTTCTAACCCAATTAAATTTTGATGTCTACAGTAACCATAACCTAAATTTATTAATTTAATCACAACTTCTCCAAAAATAAACTTCTAAAATATAATTTATTTATAAATTATTTGTAATTTCTAAAAATTTCTTCTATGTTTTGTTTTTTTCAATGGAAAAAAATTAGAGAAAAAATAAAATATATGGGTAAAGCGAGAGCATAATCCTCCAAAAACCCTCAAAATTTCCAAACAGATCATTTAAACCCGCAATCAAGTCTTCAAGTTAGAATATTCATTAAAACATATAATATTTTAGGTACACCAATTTAGTTCCATGGTTATACCACTATTTCACAATAGTTAGCTATAGAAAATAAGGAGTGACATTGGACACTGATGATGGTAAAAAATTTTATGAACATAGGTACTTTTCTTCTTGTTGTGTACGTGGGTGTGTTGGTGTGTCTACATGTACACATATACATAAGCTATTATAGTTGACTTTTCTACACCAGGAATGAGCATATGGAGGAATTTAAATACTCTTTCCATCCCAATTTACTCAAAACGTTTCTTTGGGAATAGAGATTAAGATATATGTAATTTGTGTTATTTTTTTTTTGTAATGAGAGTTTAAATAATGATTAAAAAATAAAAGATTATTTTTTTTTAATTTTGTACAGTGAGAGATTGAGTGAAGATTAAAAAAAATTATTTATTAGGTTTTATGTAAAATGGTAAATTGACTGTTTAAAATTTTCCAAAAGAAAAAATGTTTCAGCTTTTTTGGGACATCAAAAAAAAAAAATTACGCTTTATCTAAATTTGGATGAAGGGAGTATAAAATTATGTTTTTCTAATATTAACATTTTAATAAATAAACTAGAAAACTTATTAATAAAATAATGAAATTTGACTGCAATAAAGAGTATTATTGATACCCAATGTGGGCGAATGAACTAAAAAACACATTGGAGATAATTCAAACTTGCTATCAAAGCATCGTTATGGGGCAACGAAGTTGTGTGTTTGAGGAAAACCCTTTAATACTTAAGCCAGCAGTTAGGGCCATAAATGAGCATAACGTTTAATAAACTGTTAGGCAGAAGTTTGTTCATGTTTTGTGTTTGTTTATATCAAGCCTTTGTTCATTCATTTATGTTTACGAATAATTCAATTATTATTCGTTTATATTTGTTCGTTTGTTTATTTATTAATTTATTTTATACATATATTTGTTCATTTACAATCGTTCATCCATATTCATTTACATTCATTTAAATCGTTCACAAACATATTTTGTACATTATTTGTGAATGCGTTCGTATTCATGTATTGCTGTTTACAAACGAGTTCATCCGTTTGGTTCATTTATTGCTGTTCATAAACAAACATGAACAATCATTTTACATTAAATGAACGAACGAATATAAATAAATCTTGTTCATGTTTGTTCTGTTTGTTTACAGCCTACCAGTAATGACCTTAGAAGAGTACACGATATTATGTGGAGAAAAGTAGAACATACTAAAGGGTCCCTACGATGAGCCTTCTCATAAACATTAAAGAAAAGAAACTACTCCCTCCGTCCCGTTTATTTTGCACCATTTGAGTTTCACGTAGTTTTAGGCGTTTTACCGTTTCTTACGCATTTTCCAATTGTGCCCTTTCTTTTCTGCGTCGAAGTCCGGCGACAGTGGACGAGGGTGAGGGCAAAAGGTGAGAGCGTGACGGCGAAACCCACCCTAACAGTCCCACCCGAGCCCCCTCCGTCCTCGATTCATCTCTTCAATCTCGGAATCGGTTCGCCATCATCGATTCGCATCCGTCCTCGATTGCACCGTCATCATTCGCGTCGTCGATTCATCGGCGTCAATTCGCATCGTCCTCGATCGCAACATCGATTCGCGTCGGCCTTTGATTCGCCGGCGTCGATTCACGTCGTCTGTCGATCGCGCATCTGTCGATCCACATCGGTCTTGTAGAATCATATCACCTCATCGATTTGTGTTGGCCTCGTTGATTCAATCTGGCCCCTTTTTGTCCTTTGCCCGTCCCTGCCGCAGAGATTTAGAGCTCCATCATCAATCGTGCATCCGTCGGTCGCACCTCCGTCACCGATTCGCGTTGGCCTCGTTGATTCGATCCAACCCCTTTTCATCTTTTTCTCGTCCCTCTTGTAAAGAATCGGAGCTCCATCGTCAATCGTGCACCGTCGGTCGCACCTCCGTTGCCGATTTGCAGTGCAAGGTCGCCGGAGAGAGGGGAAGAGAGAGAGAGAGATAATTGAAATGGGCGAACACAAGAGAGAGAGAGAGGGAATCTGTTGGAGATATTTTGGTAAATGAAATGTAAAAAACTTACTTAAAAAGGAAATTGTGCAAAGTTATGGGACTACCCAAAAAGGAAAATAGAGCAAAATATATGGGATGGAGGGAGTATCATTTATCGGATTAGAATCCTGCGGGCAAAGGATTTCATTACCTATCGAACACTCTAATTCTCATGTTTTAGATCTCACATTGTTAACATTCAACATCCTATCCATTGGTGATAGGAGTGAAGTCATAAAATTTCTTGGGTGGAATCAAGAATTATACATTAAAAATAGTAGGGGCAAATAACTATATATTTCACAGAATTATGGGTTAAAATACTTAATTATTATAAACTTTTGTTTAATATGTGTAGCTTTTTCCAAAATTGAGTGGGAGCAATTGCCTCCACTCAACTTTATGTGGTGCCACTTCTGCCTGGTGGACATCCACTAGGGTGGATGTGAGAAGTTCTCTCATGCATTTAGTTATTTATCCTATAATTTTTTCTAGAAATTACTACTTTAACCAATATCATCATACATTCATTTAAAGATAGTCAACATATTATATCAAATACAATCATTAATAATGGTATATCAATGAGACTTATGAGAATACTTTCGATAGACCAAACACATGAAAGTTCTTCAAATGGCTGCGAAAGTTGTATGTTTAAGCCTAATATGGTATTAAATATGTATAAAGAAAGCTTTCTCAAATGATTGCATGTCATATAATACTTAAAACTTATATATGCCAACTGGCATACAAAAAACGTATATTTAGTTCGTTTTAATTTAAATCAACTTAATCTGAAATAGTTTATTTTTATTTTTACATCTTTTTTACTTGCAACCAATTTTATTTGAAACCCGATATGATGTAGGTGCAATAATTCATTAAAAATAAAACTTTTATGACGTTATCAAACTTTTATGAATTTTTTCCTTTTTAATGACTAAAAAATAAAAAATTTATAAAAATGTAACAACATCATAAAAATTTTACTTTGAATGGATTATATTGGCTTTCTAAAAAAAATTGGTGCCAAAAAATGTAAAAATAAAACTAAATCTTTTTAAATTAAATTGACTTAAGTTTAAATAAATTGGCTTTTAATTAACCAAAAACATATATTCAAATGCATTATTAATAGGAATACAAATTTAGGCCATATTTTTTCAAACTAAATAAATTTAGTGGTTAAAGTAATAATTTCTAGAAAAAAATTATAGGCTAAATGCCTAAATGCATGAGAGAACTTCTCACATCCACCATAATGGATGTCCACCAGGCAGAGGTGGCACCACATAAAGTTGAGTGGAGGCAATTGCTCCCATTCAATTTTGGAAAAAACTACACATATTAAACATAAGTTTATAATAATTAAGTATTTTAACCCATAATTATTTGAAATATATAATTATTTGCCCTTACTATTTTTAATGTATAATTATTGATTCCACCCAAGAAATTTTCTGATTCCGCTCCTATAACTAGCATATAGGATGTTGAATGTTAACAATGTGAGGTCTAAAACATGAGAATTAGATGGATAAGATAATTTTTTTATGTTTAGATTTTGGCATTAATTGCAAGGCATAGTCATAATATTTTTTGGGAGATTTTGTGGAATAATATCTCTTTTATTATTCTTATTGTTAATTATAATTTTTTTTAACCACCAAACAATTATCAAATCTGATCGACCTTGAGGAAAGTATAGATGCAGAAGTGCAAAACATGGCGTCTGCTTCTATTATCATAGGTTCTAGTTCCATTACCCTTAGTGTCTTTTTATGGTCTTAACATTGTCAACCAATATCATACGTCCATTTAAAGATACTCAACATATTATATTGATATTTAACTACCACAATCAAACACTAAGACACTAGAAACATGTAGACTAAATATACATTTATCAACCTTAGAAACTTAACTCATTATATTAGACGTTCAACCACCACAATCAGATATTTAAACATGACAATTGAACACTTAAACGCTATAGAAACCTAGAATGTATACTCAAACATCTAGATAAGACACCCTTTTACTAAATTTAGACATTTAACCTATCATACCAAAAATTTAACTACCACTATAGGACACTTAGACATCAAATCATACAAACCTGAAATATGCACCAAAAAAATATGCAAGACAGTCTTTCATTATATTTAAACATTCAACCTATCATACTAGATATTCAAACATCACAATCAAACATTTGGATACCATACACATGTACACAAGACAGTACCTTAACAGATTTAAACACTCAACCTATCACAGTAGACATTTAACTACTATTACCTAACATGTAAACACCACAAACATGTAGACAAGATACTCTTTCACTAGATTTAGACATTAAACCTATAATACTATATATTTAACCACGATAGTAGGGCACTTGGATGCTATAAACATGTAGGCTAGACACTTCCTTATAACATTTAGACATCAACCCATTATACTAGACATTCAGCCACTATAAACTTGGGAATCATTTCACATTTAGCATAGTACAATAAACACTAACTGATTTTTATTTAAAAAATAAGAAACCATAAAAATATTACACTATTTTTTACATAAATATCCTTAAAATGACATGATTATATTCCAATTAAATATATATTTAGGATAAAAAATTTTCTTATTCACACTATTTGAAAATGGCTTGCAACACTCAAATACTCAAAGTAAAACACTCAAACCCTAGAAGTAGACCCTCTTGGACCAATATTAGACACCATCAAGTAAATACTCTTAACACAGTGTTAGACATTGAAGCCTAACAATGTTAAGAGTTCCATCTGCATCAAATGTCTCCCAGGGTAGACAATATGCAATCTTAAATGCGTCATTGCCACTTGCAATTTTTTTCTTATTATATTTTTGGTGATTTAATGCTACTAAATATCTAATTACATAAATAATGACAAATTTAGATCTCAATTAAATAGTAAATAACTTATAACTTTAGGATGACTTAGAAGGATACCTCAATTAGTTTAATTCCTCACTTAAATAGAAAACGCAATGTCAATGATTTAAAAATGATGGGCCCCCTTATCATATATAAAAACACTAACCTTATGAAGCTTTTGCTTTTCTAAATAAAACAAAATAAAAATTTAATACAAAATTCATCAAACATATAAATGACTCAAATAACATTAGTTATTCAAATATTTATTGATGATCATTGAAGCCATCCAATTGACTATGGCGTCAAGCCATCACTGATTAAGATGATCAAATCCTTTAATATGACCCAAATAGGGGGTGCAAGTTATAAATTTCAGGTCGGGTTAAGACCCAAATCTAAAATAACTTAGATCTCACTTAAATAGTAAATAACTTATAACTTTATGATGACTTAGAAAGATACCTCAATTAATTTAATTCCCCACTTAATTAGGAGGCACAATGTTAATGATTTAAAAATGATATAGTCCTCCTATAATATATAAAAACACTTACTTTATGAAGTTTTTATTTTTCTAAATAAAACAAAATAAACTTAAATACAAAATTCATCAAATATATAAATGGCTCAAATAACATTAGTTATTCAAATATTTATTAATGATCATTAAAGCCATCTAGTCGACTATAGTGTTAAGCCATTAGTAATTAAAATGATCAAATCCCCTAATATGATCCAAATTGAGGTGTAAGTTTTAGGTTTTGGGTCAGGTTTGGGCCTAAATCCTAAATTTTTTTGCCCACTCACAACCACCATTTCATGGCATGGCTCAAACCAAATTGGGATTCAACCATAATTAACCTAACCCCAAAAAAATGAATTAGGGTCGAGTTGGATCAGGTTTAGTCCGAATCTTTATTTTCATGTCTTTCTTAATGAGGGTAAGGCAACTAAGGGTAGTGTGAAAGAGGTCAACAACATGCAACAAGGTTGTGGTGGTTGGGCAACATCTCGGTAAGGCAGGATGAATGGCGATGAAAGAGGCAGTGTAAAGGTGACACAGGGTAGGGGAGGGTGGGGTGAAGCCAAGGCGAATGAGGGTCTCAGGAGTAGAAGCACTATGGATGAAGTAGAAGAAGAAAAAAAGGTAAGGACGAAGAAGACTTAGGTGGGAGGTGAGGTTACTACTTAATAGGTCTCGGTTAGTGAGTTAGAAATTAGTTAAGCTAGGGAATTGGGTTGGGCTGAGATTTTTTATTGGTGCTTTCTTGCAACAGGTTTCTTGACAATGTTTTTGGATTCAAGGACAACAATTATATTTTTATATACAAGACCTATATTTACATAGCACACTAGAATTTGTAGCCAAGCCAAGTTAGTTGGGACTTGAAACAGAGGCTGCTTTACATACACATGGACATATATGCTCTGTAGTTATCCATTATCAATTTTTGGTTCCATTGACACTTGAATTCTCATATTTTCACAAAGGCACTAAAATTGTATATCCAGCAACTCTCTTTAACAAATATGAGTCCAACCTCCAAGTTTAGAAATGAAATAAGAAGGAAACAAGAAAGTCAACCTGAGGTTTGACCAGACTACTGCAACTCTTAGTTTAACAGAAAAAATAGCAGAACAAGAAGTTTTATGCTTCAAAACATAACTTTGGATACTTCTTAAAGAAAATGCTCAATTGAACCATACTTTCAAGTTTATGAGCAATAGTCCATGAAACTCTGAAAGTCAAATCTAAGTTTGACCTAATGCTAAAAAAACTGGTTTTAACATCAACAAGTAAATCGATGTTTCATTGTTCTTCTCAGTAACAATCTATATGAAAACTTAAGGTAAACTTTCAGGTCATGAACATAGTGTTTTAAGATCATCAAAAGAACTTAATACTCAATGTTGAAACAATTACATACCATTCAGGCATACTACAACTTATATTCATACTTGGCTTACTGGTTTATACACACACAGGAACAACATTGTACAAAAACCATAACACAGAACAACCTGTGCATACAATTAGTTACAAACAAAAGCTAGAAACACTTTTTTGCCAAATAACCTTTTGTTTGCCCTATTTGCACACATTCAAAATACACTAGGATAACCACTACTATTATGTACCATTTCCATACAAGACACATTTTTACTTAGTTTTGCAAATGTACCTTTCCTGCTTTAACCAATTCAGTAGGCACAGAAAGTTGCATTGGGAGATTACTTTCTTGCTCCAACCGACCCTTATTTATATATGGTATCTTGTACCTGTTACAACCATTTGCCTTCATCACCTCTATCATACATTGTTGTAAAGTGACAAACACATGATTCAACTTCGTCGATGGGAAATCATAAAAGGCTTTCTCAACAACATCGACTAAATCATCAATATTCTTCAGCAATTGTTGATGTTGAAGAGATTGTATGGCTCGAAAAAACCCTCAATCTAAGACATTCAAGTCTGGACTATTAGCAGGCTGACATACCAATTGAATGTTAAGTCCATTTCTTCTTGCAACTTCTTGGAATTCAACATCATCAGCCTTAATATGTGGTTTGGCATTATCTTGCTGAATGTAAATAGTTCTCCCGGATGGTGTAACAGGCCACTTCTCTTTGATTGCAGGTAAAACCTTATCAATCAAGCAAGCTCTAACAACTTCTTTAGTGATAGAAGCTATAACTTTGGTCTCCATTGTTCCAACTGCTCTGTTTTTACTTCTTCTCATTTCTGGCTGTTTACACACAAAAGGAAAGATCCCAAGCTTCCCTGAAAATTCTGTCCCTGTTATTGGATCATATCTCGGTCTAGCAACAATAGCTAAAAACATCACTTTTATTATGAAATTTTTACTTTTACAGCTGCGTATCGGATCCGGTTCATTAGGCAAGAGATAATACTTCTCTGAACCTTTGGTTAAGTAAAACCATTTTTCATCTATATGGACATAGTCACACATATTAATAAAAAAAGGATTATGCATAATAGAGTTCTTCTCAGTCATACTTAGACAACCTCACTCTATCTGTCTTATTTTGTTCTGTCAGGTAGGGCTTTATGGCATTCGAGTGGCACCGTAGAATCCCTTCTTTGAATCGTCGATGACGAGTAGATTTAGACATATTCAATTCGGTTGCCATTGTTCTGATTGTTGTTCGATGATGTAGAGGGAGTTTTATCACCAGATTAGGATTTATTACAACTCGTTTGGGTCCTGTGTGGCCAGCGAAGTGTGTACTCAATGTTATGGGTTTGTTGTTTTCAATTTGTTCCTTCACCTCGTTCTAAATTCTCTGAACAGTATGTCGATTGATGGAAAACAGATTACCAATAGCTGAAACTGAACCGTGCTTGATTTTTCCTTTGTTGTTGTGCTCCTTTAATAAAGCCACACAAATTGCTTCCTTTTCTTCCTTCGTTAACACATGGTGATGCTTCTTCTGAACCTGATCAATCGACTGGGAACTCATGGATTGGGAATTTAACGATTCACGTGGGGAGGCTAAAAAAGGAGTTGTAATTATTGTGTTGAAAGTTTCCATTTAGAACAGCTTCTAATCCTACCTTAATTTAGTATTTGCGCGAAAAAGTGATTTAATTGTTTTGATTCTTCACGCCAACGTTTCTGAGCTTCCAAGTCAACAAAAACCACTTTATCAAGTTTATTTTTAATTTTTTTTCAAGGGTAAAATTGTAAGAAGTTACATCCTTTCAGCATTTCTTAATCTCCGTGTCATACACAAATTGAGCAAAAAAATGGGACAGAAGGAGTAATATTTACTTCCATACTTCAAAATACAGACTCATTTTTATCTCCATTACTAGTCCCCATCAGACTCATTTAGAACTTCATTCTCTAGGTCATTATGTACTAGCTTAAGCCCACCAAAATTGTTTAATTTTTCTAGCCAAAAAATGTGGTTTACCCAGCATATACCCAATTCCTTAGCAATAACCCTAGACTGCCTACTTACAATTTTCCTGAAGCCTGAAGGGAGAACAACTATTGCCTTCTTGTTTTCCTGGTCTGCTTGTCTACCCTAGTGCCAGACATTGTCGCCACTTTGTCACCTTTGCTGAGTTAAGCTTCCCTGACCCACTAGCTGCTCACCGTGCTTATATGCACTCTGAATGTCGTCACCTCTTCCTTGACCCTCATTGCTGCCAAGTCACGAAGATCCTGTCTTTTATGCTCCTTGTTCTCTCTGTTTCTCACTTATCCCATGCCTTTTTCTCATAGAACCAAGTCTTCTCAAATCTTTGCTTTATTGAGTTTTTTGTTTTTTTGAAGCTTCTCTTGCCCTCTAACTCTTGTGCAACAAAGAACCTAGAAACCAATGAACTCAGTGCCAACGCTGTGAATTCACATTTTTTGGAAATATTATGCTTGATCTATTTGATCTTTTGGTTTTCGTCAACTCTACAAATCTCTAATTATTGTTCTCTTTAAAAGATATAAGCAAATCCCAACCATTCGATCACTGAAAACTTTTGCTTCATCTTGTTTCCTAGATCGACACTACTTTCTTTCCAACAAGAGATAAACCATTCAATCTTTTCTCCATTGATATCAGTTGAACTTTGGCACCACTGCCCCTTTTCAACAATTCTTACAACATCTTCATCTTTCCTCCATTAAATAAAATGATTGAAAAAAATTTTCCTCAATGGAACAAGACGGATGCAAAATAGCGACTAAAAGTTAGTTGCTAGGTGTTTTAGTCGCTAATCAGTGAGAAGTAAAAAGGTACACATTTAATTATAACTAATAGGTGGCTGAAATTTTTAGTCGCCTACATATTAGTTTCTTTTTAGTCAGAAACTTTTTATAGATTTAACTGTAATCGCCATTCAGTCAGTTTTTTAAGTGTTCAATTTGCCTAAGTCGTTTTCTCAGTGGCTAACTTGATTTAGAAATTTTGGGTTTTTAGGATTTGGGCTTTTTTAGAGTTTAGGATATATGTATTAGGATTTTTTCTTTCAGGGTTTGGAATTTTTTTTAGGGTTTAGGGATATAGAATTAGGATTTAGGTTTTTAAGGGATTAAGGGTATTGGATATAGATTTAGGGTTTGAGATTTTTATTTAAGGTTTAGGGTTTGAAATTAGTATAGGGTTAATGTATTAATTAAGCAATTCAATATTAGGGTTTTGGGATTTATTTTAGGATTAATTTAGAGCTTTTTTATGATTTAGGGTTTGAGAATTTTTTTAAAGTTTAGGGATATATATAGAATTAGGATGGTTTAAGTGTATTTCATTAAGTATTAGGGTATTGAACTTTAGGGCATGGGATTTGCATTTATGGTTTAGGATTTAGGGTTAATGGTATAGATTAAGGTTAGGGTTTAGGGTTTAATTAGGGTTTGTATTTAGGTTTTGGGTATAATTAGGGTTTGTATTTAGGTTTTGGGTTTGCTAGGGTTTAAGGTCTAATTAGGCTTTGTATTTAGGGCTTAGGTTTTAGGGTTAATGGTAGTTAGGTTTAGGGTTTAAGGTTTAGTTAATAGGGTTTGTATTTAGGGTTTAGGTTTTAATTAGGGTTTGTATTTAAGATTTAGAGTTTAGGATTAATGGTAGTTAGAGTAAGGGTTCGTTTAATTAATAGGGTTTGTATTTAGGGTATAGAGTTTAATTAGGATATGTATTTAGGGTTTAGGGTATAATTAGGTTTTAGGCTTTAATTGAGGTCTGTGTTTAGGGTTGAGAGTTTAGGATTAATGATAGTTATGGTTAGGGTTCATGGTTTAATTAATAGGGTTTATATTTAGGGTTTAGGGTTAATGGTAGTTAGGTTTTGGGTTTTGGGTTTAATTAGGTTTTAGGTTTTAATTTGGGTTTGTATTTAGGGTTTAGGGTATAATTAGGGTTTAAGGTTTAATTAGGGTTTGTATTTAGGGTTTAGAGTTTATGATTAATAATAGTTAGGTTTAAGGTTTAGGGTTTAATTAATAGGATTTGTATTTAGGGTTTAGGGTTAATGGTAGTTGGGTTTAGGGTTTAGGGTTTAATTAAGGTTTAGGTTTTAATTAGGGTTTGTATTAAGTGTTTAGGGTTTAAAGGTATGGAATTAGAGTTTAAGGTTTAATTATGGTTTAGGATTTAGGGTTTAAGGTTTTTGTGTATGTATGTAGTTAGGGTTTGCGTTTGTTTTAAGGTTTAATTATGGTTTAGAATTTTGGGTTTAGTGTTTTGGGATTTGTATTTTAGGGTTTAGGGATTAGGGTTAATGGTATATAATTAGATTTAAGGTTTATGATTTAGGGATATAGAATTAGGGTTTAGGGTTTAGGGTTTTATGTCTTAGGATTTAATTTAGGATTTGCATGTTTAGAGTCTAATTAATTATTAAGATATGAGAATTGTTCTTATGGTTCTTACTTCCTTATATATGATATAATTTCTTTGTTGATTTTAATTTTTAAAATTATGTATATGGAGAAAATTTCATGAACTTATATATATTTATGATTGTACCTCATATGTAATTATATTCATGTATGCACACACACATACACAAACACACACGTATTTATACACATATTTATGATTGTACTATATATATAATTATATTCATGTGTGTGTGTGTGTGTGTGTGTATTTGTCTCTATGAAAATATAAAGTACAAAAACTGGAAAAATGATGAATATAGGAACTGAATTTCAACTAAACTCATGTATGGGGCGACTGCATTCCGACTACATTCATGGCTTTTGCGACTGAACATCGACTACAACTTGACTGAACCTTGACAGACAAAGTTCAATTAATCCAGCTACTTCCCTTCTACTAATTACCCGGTTGTCTCTCATTTCTTTCAACTCTCTCACTCTCACCTTACTTTCGTTTCGCACTCTGATCTTTCATCTCCATCCATTAGTCCACCACGCCCGTCTGCATCGCCATCTGTCATCTCTGTCCACGTCGCTGTCCATCCCGGCCATTTTTAGCTTCTGTCAACCATTTGCGTCGCCGTTTCTCTCCTCGCCCATCTACCTCGCCTCCTCGACCTCCTTGGCCTTATTGTCGTCTGACTCGGTCGCCTCCTCAACCTCATCATCATTGCCTCAGCCTCGCCTCCGCCGCCGCCTAGTCTCCTCGGTCTTACAACCATCACCTGTCTCCTTCACCTTAGCCTTGGCTTTGTCGTCATTGCCTTGGTCTTTTCCGCCTCGCCCTTAGCCCCATTTGCTTCACCTTCAGCCTTCTCTGCCTTATTCGCCTTATATTTAAGTTTTAAATTTTTTGAATTATGATTTTTGAATTTTGTGACTTTTTGAATTTTATATTTGGGTATGTATATTGACTTTCATATTAATCTAAATGTATTTTATTTAAATTTTAATTTCATTATTTGAATTTTTTTAATTAATAATAATTTGAATAATTTAATATTCATACAAATTTGATGTAACTATCAATTAAATAAAAAATGAAATAAATACCAATTAGATTGTATAATATTAATTAAATAACCATTATATTAAATTAAAATATATTCTGTTTAAAAAAAATATTATTAATGCAGTGATTGAGCATGACAGTCGCTATATTAGCAACTAAAATGGGCAGTTGTAAAAGTTATGTCTAACTTAAAGTTTTTTGACTAATTCTTAACTGAAAGTTTCAGTTGCTCATTGGAATCGGGATTCAGTCGCAAATAAATTGCGACTTGAAAAAATATGACTGCAATTCTCAGTCACGAGTCAGCCGCTTTTAGCTAATATCGCAACTGAATTGTGGCTAAACTTTTAGTTGTGATTTGGAATTTGTGTTTTAATGATTGCCAATTTATTTTAACTTAAGTTAACTGACTTATTTTTTACTTTTATCTCTTTTTTTCCTGAAACTAATTTCATTTGAAAACTAATATTAAGTAAATACAATAATCCATTTGAAAGCAAGTTTTCATAATATTAATAAATTTTTAAGAACTTTTCTTTTTTAATGTCTTAAACTAGAAAAATTCATTAAAAATTAATAAGATTAAAAAAATTATATTTTCAATGGATTATTGCAGCTATATAATATTAAATTTTAATTAAATTAGTTCTACATAAAAAAAACATAAGAATAAAAAATATGTCATTTTAAATTCAGTTAACTTATGTTAAAATGAATTGCATGTTAATTTCTATGCTGAATCTCATGACCTTCCCCATCCTTCGCCCTAGATGATCTAGTGAGCAATGTCGTTGCCAGCACGATCAAGAGTCTGTCATGACCATGAAATTTTTTAAAAACATCGGAGACAATTTTTATTTTTGAAAAGTTAATGAACCAAGACTCAATTATTTCAATAATCCTAAAAAAGACTAGGAATAAAATCTAAAAAATATGGACCATTAAGTAACTAAAGAAACAAAACTCAATTACATCAACAATCGAAAAAAAAATAACTACGCAAAAAATTTCTTTTTCTAGCGAAATTTTGGATAACTTTTTCTAATACATAGTTTCAATGCTAATTCTAAAAATTAGGAAAAGTATGTCTACGAATGTCGAAGCTAAGGTACTATGCGGCCCTAAATTTCGGATACTAGCAAATAAATATTCTCAAAGGAAATTTCAAGAGCAATTGTAAAATTTACTAGCCCTATCTAAGAATTTTCTTAAACAAATTTAGACAATACTAATCCAAAAATTAAGATTATTAATTCTAACTAAAACTTTGTAACGCTTATTCTAAATACTAAATAAGCAACGCAAAAATTTTTTTTAATACTATCTATGCAATAAAACAAGTCCATAAAGAAAAATAACCCAATTTCCTTTTTAAAATAGTGAGAGTGGCAACTTACCCAGTTGTGCTAACTAGATGATATGTTGCTGGAGGTGACAAGGGCGGCTGTCGGTGGCGGAAAGCATTTGGCTGCTGGTTTAGGTGGCAAAAATGGAGAAATAAGGAAGATGATGGAGGGGATGTAGCAGTAGCATGAAGAAGAAGAAAAAGAAAAAGATGATTATGATGATGATGTTGAATAAGAAATAGATGATGGATGGTGAAGGAAGAAGAGAGGACGAAAATGTGTTATATATTTTCAAAATATATATTATCTCATTGCAAAATCATGGCTAAATTGTTGTTTCAAATTTGTCCTAAAAATTCATGTGAGAAGACTCATGAATTTTGCTTTGGGTGGCACTACAAGAGGGATGCAAATTAGTGACTAAATTTCAGTCACTATATCTTTTAGCTGCTAACTTGTTGGTCATGCTAACTATAGTGACTGACTAAGGACTGAATTATTCAATCACTAGTCAGTTGCTATTTTGAATTTTCAATGCTAGTAAGTATCATATTTTTTTATATTTTTAAAATTAGTCGCTATTCAGTTGCTAATTCAAATAAAAACCTCTAGCTCTGGTCTTTTCTTCCTCATTTCTCCTTATTCTTCCTCCATCTTCATTTTTGTTTCCCTTGACCTCTCCGGTCTATCTCAGTCAGCGTCGGCGCTAACATTTTCTCACCATCCTCCGTCTTTGATGAAGTCGGGCATGACTATGGGTTCATAGCTGCAGGTTCCTGAGTTGATTCATCACTAGTCATTCCTCGGTTTGAGTGAGTCCTTGTCGGTGTCACACTCAACACAATAACAGTTAGATTATGCTACGGATTTATCTTGGCTTGACGTTGACCTGACTCAGATCGAGAGTCGAGTACTTGAGATACAAGACATCTTAGGCAACCATCAACCTATGATTGCCCAACGACTCAGGGGGATGCTCAGGGTGACCATCCCATCAACTCCATCTACAACTTCAGGCTTCTTTAGTTCATTAAATTTATTTTTGGGCAAAATTTTATTGTATTTTATTCTTCTTAAATTAATAATATTACATGATCATTTTATATTTATTTTAATTGCATATTTTTTACATTACAAATTATTTGTTCAATTTTTCATTATATATATAATATTACATTTAGTACATTGATATAAATTATTTATATATATAAACATTTAAGTAATTCAATTTTTTCTAAAAAAATTTAAAGAAAGATAGCGATTGAAACAACTGATACTTCAATCGCTAATATAATAAAATTCAAAACATCAGTGACTGACGCTTTTAGTTGCTAGTCAGTTCCTAGCAACTCGCGACTACAGATTTTGCTACTGAATATTTCAGTTGCTACTTAGTCACAATTCACGACTATTTCTTCAGCCATTAATATACTTTTCTCTTGTAGTGTGGGTTTTGGGTAACAAGAAGTTCTTTGCCATAAAAAAGCAATGCCACATCTGAGCATTATTTTGGTCATTGCATATTTATTTTTTTTATTTTTATTTTGTATTGCCACGCCTTAGGCATGAAAAACAAACGAAACCTTTTCTACGCAGATATTTAGTTGCTTTGTCCCATTGCCCTATTTCCCCCTTTCTTCTTTGTTGTAGTCTCAAGATAAATTGTAATTGCAGCATATGTGGAAAACCAAAAAGCTGGAGTGGCCTTTATTTGTAGATATATGGCTGATAAAATTATTTGGCAGCAAAGTTCCGCATCTATTGTGTACGAGCTCTCCACTGCAGGCTGATGGCGCTGGAAAAGTCATTGTCTTCAGCTGTGGATGTCCCAGGTCATGCTATAGTGCGTGATTGGAGTTGGATTTAAAGATGCTCATGTAGGCTTTGCAATAGTGGCGGAGCGCCGCAGGCAGAAATTTTTTTTAAGTGGGGGTAAAAATTATATATTAAAAATAGTGGGTGGCAAATATTCATATTTTAAAGAAATTATATGGCAAAAACTGTTCAATTATTGAAACTTATATGTAATATGTGTACCTTTTTCAAAAGTGAGTAAGGCCAATTACCCCCTCTCGAATATATGTGGTGCCGCCCCTACTTTTCAATCACCAATGATTTAATGATTTTATGGTTTCTCATAATGTACAATATATAGTCGATCATCGGTTAGTGAGTTTTAATGTTTCTGATAGCATATTGCCGAAGATTGTCAGCGAACATATTCCAACATGTTGTCATTATATTTCAGTGGTAGTTGTCGTCGGCATTCTAGCTGTTGTCACAAATTTACCGTAAAAAAAATCCACGCCAAAGCTTTTGAGACGATTTTTTTCATCATACAATCGTAACAAATTGTGACAATTATAATCGTAGCAAAAGGTTTCATAGGAAAATCATTGCAGATATGGTCGTTGATCGGTCTAAACTCATTTTTGCTACAATTTTACGACAAGTGTTATCTGCCTTGATTTTTACCGTCACAATTGGTGATGGCAAAAGTTCATCCTTCTTATAGTGTGTCGGAATATGCCATAGTTCTTGTAGTGACTATCACAAAAGATTTCTTGGGAAGTTAGAAGCTCTCATCCTAAGATTGTATTTAAATGGATTAAGCATACACCACATTAGCTAATTGAGTGGCAAAAATCTGTATTTAGGTGTTTGTTATCAATGCATTGGGTTGAGAAACCACGTTGCACCCCAACTTGACCCTATTAGGAAAGATTGTAGTCGTATCAGTTAGCGATGAATTGTTACCTTTTGTGCAAATAATAATAATAATTTAATTTTACATTGACATTTTAAAATCTACACTTATTTCCATGTTTTCTTTTTTTTTTTTTCTACTGGTTTGATTAAAATAATAGATAAGTGTAGATTTTGAAAGTAAGTGTAATTTTAGTTAAAGTATTTTTTTATGCCAAAAAAATATATATTATGCATTCAACTCAAAGGGTTCATAGAGTCCAGGTTAAGCGAGTTCAGGGGCTAAAAATACCTTTAGGCCTTTCCAAAATCTAGCCATTTATGGAAAGAGATTCCTTCATATGCTACTCCACAGGAAGGCCAAAACGTCCCAAGAATTCTCTGATTACGCTCACATGCACCACATAATCCTGCCGTGCATAGGTGAAGCTATAAATTCCAACAATTTCACCTTTTCTATCGAACAACGAAGCTCCTGTTCCCTTACTTCTGCCCCCACCATGGATATTTTTTACCATAAACATCTTCACTGAACCCATATCGTCCTTAAAAGAAAGATATTCGGATAAATCTTCTTCTCCCTCAATTGGTTGGACCCAAGGAAATAAGTCATCGATATTCTTCTGAGGCAATGTAAGATGTCCCTCGACACTAAAACTGTACTCCAATCCTCCTGGGTGACCAATAAACCATATTGGTGAACCATACCTCAACTCTCCCACAGTGGACAAAAGAGCACAGTTGATCTCCACTTCACTCAGGTTCTCTTGGACAACAAGGATAGCAAAATCCGTTTTCCTATCCAAAAAGCCAACCCCAGCACTATACCAGCTTTTATCATGGCATTTTATCAGAAGCTTCAAGTTGCTGATCTTCACTTTGGGTACTATGTAGGTTGCCGTAAGAATGCAATCATTGGAACTAATGAACACCCCACCACCTAGAATAGACCATTCTCCTCTATCTATTATACTATACTAACAACTGAATGTTTCCTTTCATCAAAAAAATCTGTGTCACCTGAAAAGTTCTGCTTTGTCAAAAAAATATGTGTAACCCCATAACATAAGCTAATTTCGCTCCCTCATTTTCAACGGCTTAGGACGGTTGAAAATGAGGGAGTGAAATTAGCCTATGCTATAGGGTCACACATATATTTTTTATAAAGCAGAATTTTTTAGGTGACACATATTTTTTGACAAAATGAAACATTCAATTGTTAGTATAATGGATAGAAAAGAAGGGCCCATTCTAGGTGGGGGGGTGTTCATTAGTTCCAATGGTTGCATTCTTATGGTAGCCCACATAATGCCCAAAGTGAAGGTCAGCAACTTGAATCTTATGATAAAATGCTATGATAAAAGCTGATATAGTGCTGAGGTTGGCTTTTTAGATAGGAAAACGGATTTGGTTATCCTTGTTGTCCAAGAGAACCTGAGTGAAGTGAAGATCAGCTGTGCTCCTTTGTCCACCGTGGGAGAGTTAGGGTATGGTTTAAATTTCCAACGGTCTTGGGTTAGAGAATTACATATTTTCAACGCAAAGCCGTTGAAACAGGTACATTGGAAAATAATGCGTTGAAAATTTTTTTTCCAATAGCTTAATTTTCCACCATTGAAATCACCTACCGACAATGGATAGGATTTGGGTAGGATGGTACTAAACTCATATCCTATCCATCATGTTGGATATTCAATCCATATCCTATCTACCATCCATCGGTTTTACAATTTTAACATCCATATCCTACTCATTTTAAGGCGGGTAGGATTTGGATAAAATCCACTAACCCGCTGCATGCTATCTATCATAATAAAAAAAAAATTATAACAGAATACCATAATTAAAAAATATTAAAATTGATCATCTAGCAAAACAATATCAACAATAAAAGACACATAATGAAGTACAACAATCAGATAACTTAAACACACTGATATAACTAAATCCAACTAGAATGTCTAGTACTCATACGATACAATTCGGTAAGTTAAACATATGGTTGCAACTTGCACCATCATTGAATTGACAAATCAAGATGATACTCACAGAAATCTTTGACGCACTAATGCAACTCCTCAGAATGTTTAAATATGAAAGAAATAAGAATGAGTTTACAGAAAATATATGTATATATGTGAATGATTCTGTATATATGTTCAAACTATATTACCCTTATATGTATATATGTGTGTGTGTGTGAATGAATGTCATTTCAATCTGCAAAGTCCAGCTACAATTGTACTCATTTAACCAAATTAATTTTTCTTGTAATTACTCTGTGTGTGTGTGCATATACATACATATATATATATATATGGGTAGGATATGGGGCAGATGGACCTAAACCCATATCCTATCCACATCCGGTGGTGGGTACAAAAAAATAAAACCCAAATCTGCTCCAAATCCATTTAATTGTAAAATAAATCTTATCCGTCGGATAGGATTTAGTCGAATATTCTCTGGGCTGAATATCCATTCACATCCCTATTTATCACTAATGATTGGAAAACAAGCCTAGATAATTTCCAACAGCCTAATCTTACATATGCATTTGTTACGACTGTTTAATTTTCCAATGATTTAAGCCGTTGAAAGAAGTTGGACATTTCCAACAGTTGGGCAGCTGGAAAACACACCAACAGCTCTACGTATTGAGAAGACATTGGAAAATCCGTTTTAAAAAATAATAAAAATAATTTTTTGAAAAAATAAAAAAATGAGAGGACCCTGAAAATATTTTTTATATATTACCAAATTTATTCGTCTATTTTCAAAAAACTATATTTTCATTTTAATAAATACTATATTTTATTATATTACAAAAATAAATGCACTAAATTTACAGAAACTCCCGAAATTCATAAAATTACAAAACAAAAATCACAAAAAAATACAAAATCACAAATCACAAATCACAAAATAAAAAAATTACAAAAACCACAAAAAAAAATTACAACAAATCACAAAAATCACAACAATTCACAAACAGATCATCAAAAAAATCACATAAACTAAAGAAAAGCAACAAAATCAGAAGCAAAAATCAGATCTGGAGAGAGGCACGAATGGTGGAGGAGGATGAGCAACAAAATCAGAAACAAAATTAGAAGCAAAGATCAGAAGCCAAAAAGGCGCGGCGGAGGAGGACGAGCTTGGCCGATGAGCGAGGCGGACGAGCGAGGCCGATGAGCGAGGCCGACGAACGAGGCGGAGGAGAGGTGCGAACGGGCACTGACGATTGGGGAGGAGGGAGGAGACAGGGCGATGGACGGCGACGGAGAGAGGTGCAATGCGATGGAGAGAGGGGAGACGAGGATGAGCGGCAGCGAGAGGAGTGAGAGGAGAGGGATCCGGACGAGAAATGAGCGAGGAGAGAGATCCGGACGAGAGATGCGAGAGGAGAGAGAGACAGGCGATGAGAGGAGGGATCCGGCTGTGTGTCTGAGGATGAGGTATAACAGGCATATATGAGGTAGTGGTTAGTGTTAGGTTTAGTTTGGGCTAGCGCATTTTTGTGTGAGCTAGGTTATATATATATATATCTATATATATAATATTTTTACCTCTAATAAACTAAATATATAAATGTATTACTATATTGTTGTTGTTTATAATAAAATATTTTTAAAATACTACTTTACTTTCTAAAATTGTATAATAAAAATGATAATTATTATTATTACATCATATATCATATATCATATATGTATGACATATACATCACATACATTATTACATCATACTTATAAATATGTTCATATACATTATAAATGTGTTAATAAATATGTATATTATTATTATTATTATTATTATTATTATTATTATTATTTATCATATATTAGATACATTATTACATCATATATATGTACGTATTAATCTGTTCGTAAGTATGTACATAATAATAATAAAATATATTATTATTACAATATACAAATATATAAATATATTTAATAATAATAATATATATAATATATATAATAATATATATTATATATATTATTATTATTAAATATATTTATATATTTGTATATTGTGTGTGTGTGTGTGAGTATGATAAATAAATATGATATATGAAATATTAATAAAATATAACATATATATGTTATTTTGATGTGTAAAATATGATATGTATTACTATGTATAAATATAATAATAATGTGTAAGATATATATACGTATTTTGGTAAAAATATATTATGATACATTATATAAATATATATAAATATCAATATCAATGTAATATAAATATACACATTGTTATTATTAATTTATAGGTATAGAGAGGAGGTGATTTAGTTCAATAAAACCATGTGTGACAATTTTCATTTAATTATCTATTATATATATCTTAAGAAATAATTATAATGATAATTATCAATTTTAATTATCTAATTAGAAAGTAATTGATAAAAAAATATCTGTATGCGTGTATGTGACATATATATATGAATATATTTAAATTTTTTATTTTCAACGGTCTAGGCTATTGGAAAAATTAATAAAATGTTTTCGAACGGCTTAAGTCGTTGGAAACAATGAACACTAAAATGCACTGTTTAACATACATATTTTTCGAATGGCTTTGGCCGTTCAAAAATTGCCAATTGGAAATTTTTGCAGACAAAGCCGTTGGAAACTTTTTTTCACAGCTTACAATTTTTTTTTTCACAATTTCCAACGGTCTTGCACATTGGAAAAGGGGTTTTTTTTAGTAATGTATCAAACAGTTTTAATTCGTTAACTCTCATGAATTATTTGACATTAACTTTTTAAATTCTAATTTTTCTCTTTTCCTTATTAGTGCTTTAGTGCTAATACAACTCTAATTAAATAAACAATAACAAAATTGGGTTTCAATAAAAGAACAAATAACCTATAATGCAAGGGTTATAGATCATTCGACATTTAGAGAATGACAAAATTAAGTTTCATTAAAAAAAATAAAATAATTTATAGTCTAAAGATAAAAATGTCATTCAATATTTTGATACCTCCGTACTATGTGTGTGTGTGTGCATGTAGGTATGTATGTATGTACCTATGTATTATGTTCTCCTTTTGTGTGTATGTGTGTACGCGCATGTATGTATGTATGTATATACCTATGTATCTATGTTTGTATGTTATCCCCTTCATTCTCTTCATTTTTTTGTCTCTAAGGTGATAAATATGTGGCAGCCTATGAGCACATTATTTGCCATGGTTTCCTGGTGAAAAGCTGCCTTTCCGTGCTTCTTTTATGTGCATTTCTCTTCATCCTTTTCTGTGCACGCATCATTATATCTTCCAGATATTCCTTCTCCCTTCAAGTGTAGTATTTTGCATTCCCCTTAATCTCATCAGCACCCTCTATTCGAACCTCATCTCTGTCTTTATCCTTTGTGCTTTTTGTTGTTGAAGGCAATGTTTGTCAGGCTTGGCTTTGAAAGCAACTAAGGGGTGGTGCCCAGGTAGTAGGCTAACCTGTTTGATTGGTTCAATTGAATAGTGTTGGGGACCGTGCAGCGGGTAATAACTTCGGAAGCAAGATGATTAGTAAAATGGCACCAGAAAATTTACGTGGTTCACCCTTAATTTTAGGGTTACATCCACGGGACAAACTCTGATATTTTCTTCTACTATAAAAATAGTAGGCTTACAAAGAGAGAATCTTCCCTAGATAACAATTCTAGAGGTATGAGATAAACCCAAAATAGTGGCACTCAAGTGTTTCTCAAACACCCCAAAAAATTATCTCACTATTTTGTCACTCCCAAAAAATAAATCTTCTTTCTCAGAATTTCCTTTTGCTCTTTAGGAATTATGAGCAAGCTTCACCCGGAGCTGCACCGAAAGAGGAGAATGAATGGCTATTTATAACCGATGCACTGCCTTCCTTCCATTAATTTCTGCCGCAATTGGTGACAATTTTCGCCACCTCCAGATACACCTTCACCCAATTTCAACATTTGCTGTAATTAGTTGCAGCCTCAGCCGCAATGTTGGACTTTAACCAAGAAGGAGACAACAAAAGGAATAAAAAAACAATATAAGCAGAGAAAAGTCCCACATGGGGTGGGACATGAAAGTCAACAATCTCCCCCTCCCGCCTCATATGGGAGTTCCACCATTCCTGCTGCTAGTCGACAATATTCAAACTTTTCTCTCGGTAGATTCTTGGTCAACATATCAGATCCGTTCTCATCAGTGTGGATCTTTTCAAGCTCTAATAGCTTCATCTCCAATACATTTCTTATCCAATGATATCTTACGTCAATGTGCTTCGATCTGGAATGAAAGGAGGAGTTCTTACCAAGATGAATTGCGCTCTGACTATCACAGAATAATTCATATTTATCCTGGTGGAAACCAAGTTCTTTTAAGAACTTCTTCATCTACAGCAACTCTTTACATTCTTCCGTTGCTGTAATAAACTCCGCTTCAGTTGTTGAAAGAGCAACACATTTTTGTAATCTTGATTGTCATGACACAGCTCCCCCTGCAAATGTAATCAGGTAACCCGATGTAGACTTTCTCGAGTCAACATCGCCAGCCATATCTGCATCTGCGTAGCCAACTAACACAAGCTTTGCATTTCCAAAACATAAGCACATTTTGGAAGTACCACGAAAATACCTAAAAATCCATTTCACTGCAGCCCAATGTTCCTTACCAAGATTTGAAAGGAACCTACTTACTACTCCAACTGAGTAAGCAATATCTGGCGGTGTACATACCATGGCATACATCAAGCTTCCAACTGTTGAGGTATATGGAACCTTTTCTATTTCTTCCTTTTCTTTATCAGTAGAAGGGCATTATTTGGAGCTTAATCTAAAGTGATTAGCAAGAGGACAACTAACCGTTTTAGCCTTGTCCATATTAAATCTTTGAAGTAACTTGTCAATGTACTTCTCCTGTGATAACCATAATTTCTTGGCGCTCCTATCTTTTGTTATTTTCATACCAAGAATTTGCTTTGCTGGCCCTAAGTCTTTCATAGCAAAATACTTACTCAACTGCTTCTCCAAGTTGTTAATCCTGGAAATATTCTGGCCAACAGTCAACATATCATCCACATAGAGCAATAGAATAATGAAATCATCATCAGAGAATTTCTACACAAACACAGTGATCAGAAGTAGTCTTCTTGAAGCCTTGCTCCCCCATAACCGACTCAAACTTCTTATACCACTGCCTGGGTGCCTGCTTCAAACCATACAAGCTTTTCTTTAGCTTGCAAACATAGTCATTTTTTCCTTTTACTTCAAAACCCTCTGGTTGCTCCATGTATATTCCTTCTTCCAAGTCACCATGTAGGAAGGTAGCTTTCACATCCATCTGCTCAATCACCAAGTTAAAACTTGCTGCTAGCCCTAGGACTGTACGGATGGATGTCATTTTCACAACCAGTGAAAAAATCTCATCAAAGTCGATACCTTTCCTTTGACTGAAACCCTTGACAACTAATCTGGCTTTGAACCGTGGTTGTAAATTGGATTCTTCAAATTTGATTCTGAATACCCATTTGTTTTTCAAAGCCCTTTTGCCTCTTGGCAACTTCACCAGCTTAAATGTTCCGTTCTCATGCAGGGATCTCATTTCATCTAGCATGGCATCAATCCACTTTCCCTTGTGTTCACCATACAAAGCTTCATTAAAGCTTTCTGGTTCTCCCCCGTCAGTCAATAACACATACTCATTTTCAAGATATCTAGTATAACGTTGTCTGACTTTATTATATCTCCTTAAAACTGGAGAACCTGCTGGTGCTGGTGGTTGTTGATGAACATCATTATCATCAGCATTATCTGGTTCATTCTCAATGGGAGCGTCATGATCACCTTCCTCCGGTTGATCGTTTTCATTATCATCTTTAACTTGTCTTTGCACTGCCGTTGGAGGAATCAGCTGTAAATCTGTTGAACTACCATGAGATGCTGAAGCATTTTTCTCAGCTTTCTCAATATCCTCAATAGTCTGACTTTCAACAAATACAGCATCACGGCTTCTGACAAGCCTCTTTGTGGCTAGATCATAATCTATAGCCAAATTAATCTTGGCCATAGCCAATAAACACATACTGTCGTGTCTTGACATCAAGTTTAGACCTCTCATCCTTCAGGACATGCACGTAGGCTTTACAACCAAACACTCGCAGATGGTCATAGGAGACATCCTTTCCTGACCATACCTTCTTCGGGACATCATACTGTAGAGGGACACACGGTGAAAGATTCAACACGTGAGCGGCTGCTAGCAATGCTTCACCCCAGAACATCTGAGGTAACTTTGCATGTGAGAGTAAACATCTCACTCTCTCCATCAAAGTCCTGTTCATTCTCTCAGCTAAACAGTTTAATTGTGGTGTCTTAGGAGGTGTTGTCTGATGTCGAATCTCATGCCCTTTGCAGTAGGCATCAAATGGTCCAATGTACTCTCCACCATTGTCTGTACATATGCACTTCAGCTTTTTACCGGTTTGCCTCTCAACCAGAGTTAGAAATTGTTTGAAAATTTCTAACATTTGATCCTTTGACTTCAAAGTGTATACCCAAGTCTTTTGAGAATGATCATCAATCAAAGTCACAAAGTATCGAGCACCACCAAGTGACTTCGGCATTGGCCCACACAGAACTGAGTGTACCAGATTCAACACATTCATCATTCTGGAAGAAGGAGAACTTTTGAAAGACACTCTATTTTGCTTTCATGCTAGGCAATCCGCATATTTCTTTAAATGGACCTGATCGAGTCTAGATAACGTCTTCTTTTTGGCAAGACGGGTCATGCTTTTCTCACTCATATGACCCAATCGTTTATGCTATAACTCCAATGTACTGTCATTCTCCACTGCATTCACAGCATCCTGGGAGAGCTTTGCCTGCATCGTGTATAGTTTTGAGTTCTTTGTTCCTCTAGCCACCACCAGGGTTCCTTTGGTCAACTTCCACTGACCATTAAAAAATGTGTTGCATAACCTTCATCATCAAGTCTGCCTGCTGAAATCAAATTCAGACGCAAATTTGGAACATGCCTGACATCTTTCAGGACTAACTGTGTACCATTCTGAGTCTATAGAGAAACATCTCCTTTTCCTACAACTTGTGAGACACCCTCATTTCCCATTATCACAACACCAAAATTGCCAGGTGTGTAAGATGAGAAGAATTCTCTTCGAGAAGTGACATGAATGGTAGCACTACTGTCAATCACCCAACTCGTCTCATGGGTTGCAAGATTGATAATGTCATCATTATGGACAATGTTGAACTCATCGGCAACATTTGCTTGTTCATCATCATTGCTGTCATCCTTTTTCGGTCATTTGCCTTTCTTTTGGCCTTGCTTTAGTTTTTGGCAAAATCTCTGGATATGCCCCATTTTTCTTACAGTAATGGCATTCAATTTTTGCATATTTGTCTGACCTTCCTCTACTCTTGTCTATTGGATTTGGCCCCCTGGTCTCACTTCTCCCCCTAGCTCCTGCCACGAGGAGATCTGACTGTGATGAAGAGGATCCTTGTGATCTTCGTCTCATATCTTCATTTAGTATTCCACTTTTGACGAATTCCACATGATAGCCCAAGGGCAATCGCCCCTGAAGACTTCACGCGTGCACGCCACCCTTGGCCAAACGCATCACCTTTGGTCGAAACAGACAACCAAACCCCGGCAACGAGAGGGCCTTAAGCACCCTCGGACAAGCCGGATAGGCGTTACCTTCAGGGAACCCATGGGACCAACTTCGGTCAGAAGGGGTCATCACCCTTCCCGAGGGTAACCTTGCACCGACTTCACATGCCCAAAACCACCTTCCGATACTCTTTGGGCCACCCTCGGAGCGTGCTCATGAAGTGCCATCTTCAAGAACCCGAGCCTAACCTCGGGAAAGCCCAACCGAAGGTGCCTCGTATAAACAAGGGACCTCCCTCCAAAGAAGCTCAGTTCCCTGAATGAGCTCTATACCCCGAGGGAGTTCGGTCTCCCGAAAAGGCCATGTGGGCGTACGACCAAACAGCTAAGGAGTCTATGATACACCGTACTCGTATGGCCCCTGACACGCCGCCCTCAGACACGCTCTAACACGCTGCCCTTGTGCTACCTAGGCTTTCAGCCAGACGCCCTATGGTCAGCTAGAAGCTCACTTTCTCCCCGAAGGTACGGACCATATCCGCCCGAACACGTGTCACGATCTGGGCAACCTGTGGCAAACGAACTTCTCCTATTCATCTCCCTATAAATAATTGGGAAGTGCCCCAGGTGAAAAAGCTAAGCTAAGCTGTAAGTAAGAATATCTTAGCTCCTTCCTTACCTTCTACCTCCAAATACTGACTTGGGCGTCGAAGACTCCTTCTCCGGAAAAACACCCCGGGGAGCTCCTAACCCTTTGCTTTTCTGAGTCCTTGCAGTTCCTCTCCCACCGGAAGTCCCTTACCTTGAGGTCCTCCTACCAGAAGTTTTTGCTTCAGATCCACCATGTTGCACAATGATGATGCAGAAGGCCATCACCACATTTACTACACCATTTGGTGCAGAATTTGTAAGTAAAATTCTCAAAGTCTCCCGAAACTCTAGTAATGAGGCCAACATTATAAGATCGAGTACCTCGTTGTCAAACTTTATGTCCATCGTGGATAACTGTTCCATGATTCCTTACAAATCATTCAGGTAATCTGCCATGGATGAACCTTCTCAGTATTTTATTTGAAGCAATCTTGTCAGATAAAATAATTTATTGTTGTCGGTTTTTGAAGCATACAGCTCATCAAGCTTATTTCACAGTGTCCGTGCATGAGTTTCTGCAGATATGTGATTGTAGACATTAGCTTCGACAAATTGTCGGATGAAACCACATACTTGCTCATGCTCGAATGCCCATTCTTCTTTCGATCTGTCTTCCAATTTGGTTGTACCAAACACGGGCAAGTGCATCTTCGTCACATATAAGAGATCCTTCATCTTACTTCTCCATATATGGTAATTCAAGCCGTTCAGACTAATCATCTTGCTGGCCTTGGCCTCCATGATGCTAATAAATACCCAGTATCAAGCAAAAAAAATGGTGAATAATAATCTAACTTATTTTCTGATGTGGAGGATCCACTTTTCAATGGTAATCGCAGAGCATATGATAAGTAGATATAAATACCGGGCCTCGCTCTAATACCAGTTGTTGGGGCCGCGCAGCGAGGGATCACTTCGGGAGCAAGATGATTAGTAAAATAGCACCAAAAAATTTACGTGGTTCACCCTTAATTTTAGGGTTACGTCCACAGGACAAACTCTGATATTTTCTTCTACTATAAAAATAGTAGGCTTACAAAGAGAGAATCTTCTCTAGATAAAAATTCTAGAGGTATAAGATAAACCCAAAATAGTGGCACTCAAGTGTTTCCCAAAAACCCCCAAAAATTATCTCACTATTTTATCACTCCCCAAAAATAAATCTTCTTTCTCAGAATTTTCTTCTGCTCTTTAGGAATTATGAGCAAGCTTCACCGGGTGCTGCACTGAATGAGGAGAACGAATGGCTATTTATAGCTGACACACTGCTTTCCTTCCATTAAATTCTGCCGCAATTGGTGGCAATTTTCGTCACTTCTAGATGCACCTTCACCCAATTTCAACATTTGCTGCAATTAGTTGCAGCTTCAGCCGCAATGTTGGACTTTAACCAAGAAGGAGACAACAAAAGGAATAAAAAAATATATAAGCAGAGAAAAGTCCCATATGGGGTGGGACATGAAAGTCAACAAATAGGCCAACCGTAACATATATTAACTTTCATGCACAAACATCCTCGCACCCTGCAAAGTATGCCTACCTACTATTATCCAAAATATTGAATACTTCCGTGTTTTCTTTCATACATAATTCATAGAGTAACAGTTTGTTATTTCATATTTCATAATAAAATAACACTTATTCAATGTGTCACTAAAAAAGGAGAAGCTTTTGGTATGAAATTTATCGTAAGTAAATCATAGCAAAACCTAAATTTACTATTAAAAAATTTCATAATAAGTACTTGTAGCAAAAATTCCCATTGCAAATATATAGGAATCATCACAATATCGAGGAAAATGTGCGATGATTATATACCGATGATTTTGCGATGATTCCTGTTTACCTTGATTTTGCCTCAATATTTATGTGACGATTATAATTGTCACAATCGGTGATAAATAATTCTAATGATTTTGCTGTGATTCTTAGTTTATCTTTTTTTTTTTAATTACCGATTTTAATGTATTTAATTAATCAAATGAGTATATTATATTAGTTATTACTAGTAAATTAATTGTAGCTATGGTGGCGTCGAGCGACTGTCGTGCAAGCTCTCATCATCAGCTCCGATCCGAGAGGAACTAGTCCTCAGTTCGGCAAGAATTGAGCTGGCTAGAATAACTCCGTTGACTTGTCTCACAATAGATTTTCTCCTCCATGTTAGACTGGATGTGGGTCAACCGGTTGTTCACCTACTGGACTTTATCGTGCAATGTCAGGTTGTTTGCCTTCAGCTAAGTGATCTTAGTTGATTGTTCATTAGTGTATACCTACAAAAATATGCAAGATAAATAATTGATTTTGTGTAATTTATAGAAAAGTACAAATAATTAAATAAGTTGGTTTGAAATTACTCGCTAGGATCCAAAGTTGGCGGGATCTGTGAGGCGAAGTGTGAGACTCAAGATGTGCCCCTTCTTTGGTACTTTGATTAAGTCCTCAAACTTTAGTTAATTGCATTTTCATCCACATATTTGGTGGTTTTGTCATTTAATTCCTTAAGCTTTGATTGATTAACTTTTTTATTCATATATTTTTTGTTGCTTTTGTCAATTAAGCCATCAAACTTTAATTACCTACATTTTCATCCACATATTTGGCGCTTTTGTCGTTTAATTTCTTTAATTTTGATTAATTAACTTTTTTGTTCATAATTTTTTACTTTTGTCAATTAAGTCTTTAAACCTTAATTAATTATATTTTCATTCACATATTTGGTACTTTTTTTTTAAATTCCTTAAACTTTGTTAGATTAACTTTTTATTCATATTTTTTAAATTTTATCATTTAACCCCTCAAATTTTAACTAATTACATTTTTATCCACATATTTGGTACTTTTGTCATTTTATTCCTTTTACTTTGATTAATTACATCTTTTACTCATAATTTTTTTAATTAAATCCTTAAACTTTAATTAATTACATTTTCATCCGCATATTTGGTACTTTTGTTGTTTAATTCCTTGAACTTTAGTCGATTAATGTTTTTAATGATATTCTTTTGAATTTTTTAGTTAATTCCTCAAACTTTAATTAATTGCATTCTCATCCATATATTCTTAAAATTTAATTTATTACATTTTTATCCATATTTTTTATTTTTTTATCAATTAAGTCCTTAAACTTTCATTAATTTCATTTTTCATCCACAATTTCCACTTGCCCATTCTATAAACAACCCAAAATCATACCAATTCATTCCTATTAATCAAAAAATAAACCAAGAAATCACATAATAACCAACAAATCACCATAAACAATAATAAATTGGACTAATTAACCATTTTCAATTAATCATATAATCAACCAAGAAATCATATCCTAAACCAAGAAATATCTATCAACAGTAATCAATCACAATAACCCATACCAATTAATCATATAACAAACCAAACAAATCAAAGTAAAAGAGATGAGAATTTGAGCTTTTGAGAGAGGGGAGAGATTCAGCCAAGAAGAGACAGGGTGGAAGAGGGAGGAAGGGAGATCGTGTGGTGGAGAGGAGGAGAGATGGCATGGTGACGGTGTAGGAAAGAGAAGAGACAGTGTTGAGCAGAGACAATATGGAGTAGAGGAGGCAGAGGAGAGACGATGTGGAGTAGAGATGGCAGAGGAGAGAGGAGAGACGATGTGGAGTATAAACGATGGGCAGAATGAGAGGAAAGATGGCATGAAGTAGAGCAACCGAGACAAAAGAGGGTTTTGGCAGGACGGAAGGAATGATGGAAGAAAATGGGAAGACAACTGATTAAGGAGATTGTTGGAGGAGATGAGAGGAGACAGGCGATGGAGGAGATGAAAGGGATGAGCGTTTGCGAATTGGAATGAGAGGTGAGAGGTAGCAAGAATAATGTTTAACTCTGTTGAGAAATAAACTTAACTCTCCTGTTCATTTCACTGCCATCTAGAAGGGTTGCTGATTGAAAGTCAGAAGTTTGGTGCAACAAAGTTTGAAGTTGGCTCCGACGTCGGTGTCGACGCGTTGAAAATTCATTTTTTTTAATTAAATTTTTTCTCTACTTATCCCTATAAATAGATGCATTTACTTCTTGTTTGTAAGCTAAGAAGTTAAGAAAGTTCAGAAAGAACTTTAGAAAGGAGAGAGATAGAAAGTCTGTGGGTTTTATTTTTGGGATTGTAAATTCCTCTGATTTATTGTAATCTTAACTAGAGTGCAATAAATCCGTTCTTTCTCTCCAACAATGGTATTAGAGCCTTGTGAGGATCACCGTAGAAGCTTTCCGGCGGAAAAGCTTCACCTAGATTCACCGGCCGAGCTGCCCGAAAAAATGCCCTATTTTTTCTCCGCGGACGTTCTGGAGATTGAAGACAACCCAGTCATCAGCCACATCATTGCCTAGTCACCACCACATCATTAAAATTTCCATATCATCTTGCCACATCAGTAAAAGTCAAAGTTTGATTGCCAAATCATCAGCCACATCATCATCCACATAGGTGACACCTTGGTGTCACATCATTATCCACACAGAAGACACCTTGGCGCCACGTCAGACACAGATCCCAGTCATCTGCCACATAAGCTGAAATATCTAAAATTACTGGTTAGTCCCTACAGTGTTCCAGAGTTGCAATTTTTGCCCTCTGAGTTTAATAATTTTCAATTTAGTACACAAGGAGTATCAATAAAATTCAAATGATACAATTTCAAAGGTTTTTGACCATTTTGGACGCAACGGTGGTGTCCGTTTTTTTAAAATTCTAACTCCAGAAGATTAATTTAAGGCTTTTAAGCTCAATATGGCAAATAGATCAACATAGACATTGATTCCAAAGTTGTCAAAAGACAACTACGACAATTGGTGCATCCAACTAAAGGCCGTCCTTGGAGCTCAAGATGTCATGGACATTGTTGAAGATGGATATATTGAGCCAGAATCTAAAGATGTTGAGAATAATTTGACAGAAGCTCAAAAGGCTATCCTCCGAGCCGATCGAAAGAAAGATTGTAAGGCAAAATCTATTATCTATCAAGGGCTTGCGGAAGCCACATTCAAAATTATCGCATCAGTTCCCACATCAAAAGCTGTATGGGAGATGCTTTAAAAGACATACAAAGGAGTAGATAAAGTAAGGAGGATTCATCTTCCAACACTTCGAGGTCAATTTGAATCACTAAAAATGAAATCTATTGAATCCATTGCTGAGTATTATACTCGTGTAATGGTCGTTACAAACTAGCTTCGAAGAAATGGAGAAAAACTTGAAGATGAACGAATATGTGAGAAAATTTTACGATATTTAGATCCAAAATTTGATCATATAGCAGTGACTTTTGAAGAAACAAAAAATATGGGGACAATTTCTGTAGAAGAGCTTGTTGGATCTTTACAAGCCCACGAGTAGAAGGTGAACAGACGAAATGATGAGTCACTTGAGCATTCACTGTAGGCAAAGCTACATCTTGCTACTGAGAGGCGAGAACAAGGGAGGACATCATACCGAGGATGAGGTCGAGGATCTCATGGAAGAGGTGGCCAAAGACCCATGAGAGGACATGGACAACAGAACAATGTTCCACGAGGAAGAGGACGAGGAAGAAGAGGCGGTTACAACAACCGTCAAAATTATGACAAGAGAAATGTTGAATGCTTCAATTGGCATAAATCTGGCCATTATAGCAATGAATGTTGGTCCAAACAACCAACAGAAAAGGTTAGTGAAGAAGCTAATCTTGCTAAAGTTGAATAGGTGATTGGAGAATCTTTGATGCTGATAGCACAGAAAATTACCCAGGAGGGTCATAATATTTGGTATTTAGACTCTGGAGCCAGTAATCATATGACTGGTGAAAAGAGTTTATTTACCAAAGTTGAAAAAATCCAAGAGGCGATATCATTTGGAAATCTCTCTAAGGTGTCAATACAAGGAAAAGAAAATGTGATGATTAAGCAAAATGATGGTGGTCAAGCATTCATCTTTGATGTCTATTATGTGCCAGACATGAAGACCAATGTTTTGAGTCTTGGTCAATTTGTGGAGAAAGGTTATCGGATAAGTCTTAAAGACAAGCAAATGATTATTACAGATGCTCGAGGGAAGCTGATCATTCGAGTTACGATGGCAAAGAATCGAATGTTCCCTCTATCTATTAAATATGACACACCAATGTGTCTAAATGCAATGATCAACAATAAAGACTGGTTATGGCATCTAAGGTATGGACATCTAAATTTTGAAAGTTTGAAGATGTTAGAAAGAAAAAAGATGGTGAAAGGTCTTCCAAAAATTCAGCATCAGAATCAGATCTGTGAAAGTTGTGTTGTAAACAAATAGTATAGGAATAGTTTCAGAAAACAAGTTGATTGGAGATCTTCCAAGCCACTCTAGCTAGTACATACGGATGTATGTGGTCCTTTGGATCCAGTTTCAAACGGTCAGAATCATTACTTTCTTACTTTCATTGATAATTATAGCAGAAAGACGTGGGTGTATTTTTTTGAAGAGTAAATATGAAGTATTTGACAAATTCAAAGAGTTTAAAACTCTTGTGGAAAAACAGAGTGTCTATCGATTCATCATTGCAATCAGACCAAGGATAAGAGTATACATCAGAAGCCTTCAAAGAATTCCTTAGACAACAAGGAATTCAAAATCAATTTACGCCAGCATACTCTCCCCAATTAAATGGCGTAGTTGAAAGAAAGAATCGCACAATCCTTAACATGGTAAGAAGCATGTTAAAGGATAAGAATATGCCTAAACGTTTTTGGGCAGAAGCAGTGTTATGCACAGTATATTTGCTCAACAGGTGTCCTTCAAAAAGTCTCGCTTCAAAAACACCATATGAAGCCTGGAGTACTCACAAGCCTAGTGTGAGTCATCTAAGAGTATTTGGATCTATTGCTTCTACCAAAATACCAGAAGTAAGAAGAACAAAGCTGGAAGATAAAGGCGAGAAGTGCATCCTTGTTGGATACGGTGACAGTATTATGGGTTATAGATTATATAATCCAATTATGAAGAAAATCATTTTCAGCCGAGATGTCATCTTTGAAGAAAATGAATCTTGGAATTGGGATCAACCTGAAGCCTCCAAAGATGCAGAGTTGATCCTTGAAGGAGAAGAACCAACGGAGATAAGAGAAGCATAAATTGAGCCACAAGTGCCCAGAAATCAGCAAGCACCTCCACATAATCATCCAGGTACTCTTACTATAAATAAAGCATCATCGTCAACTATGCATGATGATTCAAACATAGGTCCTAGAGGAACTCGTGCTCTAAATGATCTGTATGAAAATACAGAGCCGATAGATGAGCATGTAAATTTGTACTGCCTGATGATGACTAGTGATCCAATTAGCTTCGAGGAAGCTAATGAGGAAGAGAAATAGAGAAGAGTGATGGACGAAGAGATTCAGTCCATTGAGAAAAACAAGACTTGGGACTTGACTACTCTGCCAAAAAATCGTAGAGCCATTGGTGTAAAATGGGTCTACAGGACAAAGAAAAATGCTAAAGGAGAAGTCCAGAGGTATAAAGCAAGGCTTGTTGCTAAAGGTTATAAACAGAAAGAAGGAACTGATTATGGAGAAGTCTTTGCTCCAGTAGCAAGACTTGAAACCATCAGATTGTTGATTTCACTTTTTGCACAGAATAAATGGAAGCTTTATCAAATGGATGTGAAATCAGCATTTCTGAATGGTTATCTTGAAGAAGAGATCTATATTGATCAACCACTTGGATATGTGAAGCAAGGAAAGGAAGAAAAAGTTTACAAGCTGGAAAAGGCACTCTATGGATTGAAGCAAGCTCCACGTGTATGGAACATGAGGATTGATAATTACTTCCAGGTAAATGGTTTTGAAAAATGTCCTTATGAACATGCATTATATGTGAAAAAGAAAATAGATGGAAGCATTCTATATGTCTGTCTATATGTTGATGATCTGATCTTCACTGGCAACAATCCTAGTATGTTCAATTCATTCAAAAGAAGCATGGTACAAGAATTTGAGATGACTGACATTGGTGAAATGGCTCACTTCCTTGGCATCGAAGTTATACAAGGAAGCAAAAGAATCTTCATCTCTCAGACTAATTATGCAAAGGAAATCTTAAAAAGATTTTCCATGGAAAACTGCAACCCTGTATCAACTCCTGTTGAAACAGGATTGAAGTTACGGAAGAATGATCAAGGAGATGTGAACAGCACATATTTCAAGAGTTTGGTTGGAAGTTTAAGTAATTTGACTTGTACCAGGTCAGATATACTTTATGGAGTTGGGCTAGTCAGCAGGTATATGGAGACCCCTGATCAGCTTCATCTAAATGCAGCCAAAAGAATACTCTGGTATATAAAGGGAACCATCAATGATGGTTTGTTGTACACATTCAAAAATGAGTACAAACTCATTGGATATTCTGACAGTGATTGGGGAAAAGATCTTGATGAAAGAAATAGCACAACCGGATTTACTTTCTTTATGGGAGAAGGTCATCAAAGAAACAAACCATTGTAACACTATCATCATGTGAAGTTGAGTATGTTGCTACCACCTCAGCAGTTTTTCATGCAATATGGGTGAGAAATGTCTTAAAATACTTGGGATTTTCACAAGATTTTCCCAGTGAAATCTACATCGACAATCGATCAGCAATTGCATTAGCAAAAAACCCAATGTTTCATGAGAGAAGTAAGCATATTGATACAAGGTATCATTTCATTAGGGAACATGTGAAGAACAAAGAAGTAGAATTGATCTCTTACAGGACATTTGATCAAATTGCAGACATTTTTACAAAGCCACTCAAGCATGATATGTTTCTAAGATTGAAGACAATGCTTGGAATGACAAGGCATGGAGAGTTAAGTTTAAGGGGGGGATGTTGAAAAATAAACTTAACTCTCCTGTTCATTTCACTGCCATCTAGAAAGGTTGTTGATTGAAAGTTAGAAGTTTGGTGCAACAAAGTTTGAAGCCGGCACCAACGTCAACGTCGACGCGTTGAAACTTCATTTTTTTTTAATTAAATTTTTTCTCTACTTATCCCTATAAATAGATGTATTTTCTTGTTGTTTGTAAGCTAAGAAGTTAAGAAAGTTCAGAAAGAACTTTAGAAAGGAGAAAGATAGAAAGTCCGTGGGTTTTATTTTTGGGATTGTAAATTCCTCTGATTTATTGTAATCTCAACTAGAGTGCAATAAATCCGTTCTTTCTCTCCAACAAACTCCTGATATTACAAAGATTATTACTGTCACTTTTTTTAGCTATGATTTAGCCTCAATTATCTGCAGAATATAGCTAGAATCAGGCAAATGAGATTGTTTTGCCATGCTTACTTTCTACACACACACACACAACGATAAAATAGAGAGGAACGAAAGTCACAATTACAAACAACAAACTACAAAACACTTATAGCAGCACCCTTGTAGGACACAAACTAAGCCCAAAAACAAAAGAGTGATTAAACAAATAGAGCACCCCAAATCTACAAGGGAGGAGAGCGACTAACACCCTTCTTAGCAAGTTTGTCAGCATCACCATTCCCACTATAACACAGATGCAAAATCGTGGCTGAAAGTGCAGTCACGTTTTAGTCGCGATATTGGCCAAAAGTGACTTTTTCGCTACTGTGGATGGCAGTCTTATTTTTCAAGTCATAATTTTTTCGTGATTGAATTTCGACTATTGAAAGCTACTAAAACCTTTAATCAAGAATCAATTGAAAATATTGTGAGCTATTTTAAACCCTATGACTAACTACTTTAGTTGCTATATTAGCGACAACCATGGCTAGTCTCTATATTAACACATTTATTTTTTAAACAAAATACATTAATATTTAATTAATAGTATTTAATTTAATTAGTTATTTATTTCACTTGTTATTTAACTGATAGTTGCATTAAACTGGTATGAGTATCAACTTATTTTAATCATTAATAATAAAATAATCAAATAATGAAATTAAAATTTAAATAAAAATATTTATATTAATATGAAAGTCCACATACATACCTAAATATAAAATTAAAAAAGTCACAAAATTCAAAAATCACAATTCAAAAAAATTAAAGCTCAAATCTAGAGAAGAAGGAGGCAGAGGGCTAGGCAAAGGATATTGAGGTGATGGCGGCGAGGCCGAGGCCGAGGAGACCGAGGTGATGATGGCATGGCCGAAGTTGAGGTGGAGGAGACCAGACAACGGCCGCAAGGCAGAGGAGACTAGGTGACGGGGCCAAAGTCAAGGTGGAGAAGGAATAGACCGAGGCAACAGCGGCGAGGTTGAGGAGTTGATCGAGTTGGACGACGACGAGGCTAAGAAGGTGATGGAAAAAAAAGTCGAAGAGGCAAGGTGAATGGGCAAGGCGTGAAACGGCGGCAAAGACAGCTGGGTGTGGCAAAAAACGGCTGAGGTAAATGACAACATAGATGGAGATGTCAAACGGTGAACCAAGAAGGTGAACAAATGGTGACTCGATAAGAGTATCGAGTCACAGACTGGATGGTGACTCGATAAAAGTATCGAGTCACAGATTGGCGGACGAAGATGAGAGATGAGAATGAGAGACGAGAGTGAGATGATAGCGAAAGGGTTGAAAGATATAAGAGATGGATCCAGAAAAGAGTGAGAGATGAGAGTGAGGTAGATGAGAGATGAAAATGGGATGAGGGTATATGAGGGTATATGAGAGTATATATAATTAAGATTAAGTTGGGTTTGGGTTAGGTTGTAAGATATATGGGCTTTTAATAAAAGATATGTAAATAATAATAATAATAATAATAATAATAATAATAATATTATTATTATTATTATTATTATTATTATTATTATTATTATATAATCATAAAATATATATATATCCTTACACCCTAATCAAACACAAAATTCTGAAACCCTAATTTTATACCACTAAACCCAAAACCTAATCTACCATTAACCCTAAACCCTAAATCCTAAATACAAATCTCAAACCTTAAATTCCAAATTAATCTTAAATAACCCTAAAACAAATCCCAGAACCTTAATATTGAATAAATTCAATACCTTAATCCTATCTAGCTAATTCCATATCGCTAAACATTAATTTCAAACTCTAAACCTTAAATAAAAATCTCAAACCCTAAATCTATATCCAATACCCTTAACCCCTTAAAATTTCTAAATGTTAATTCTGTATCACTAAATCCTAAAAAAAAAATCTCAAACCCTTAACCATAAAAAAAATCCTAAGACACATATCCTTAAACTCTAAAAAAACTTCAAACCCTAAATCAACTTAGACACTGAAAGGGCAACTGCAGTCAAATTACTCACCTAAAAAATCAACTGAGCGGCAACTATAGTCAAATCTAGGAAAATTTATCAATTGGAAAGTGATTGCAAAGTTGTTTCAGTCGCTTAGCAGTCAAGACAAAAAGAACACTTTTTTATTCTAACTGATTAGGGACTACCATGCATAGCAACTGACTTTCAATCATCCTTTTCAGTTGCGATTTTGTATTTGTGTTGTATGTCCTCTCCCTAGGAATCTTTCACTAATCAGCAACATGAACTTGAATGTAAGAAGGTATCAATCTCATTCAGAATGTGAGTTAACCTCTAAGGTCTTTTTCCAAAATTATTAATCCAAGAAATGGCGATGAGAGAATCATTCTCAATCTGGAATACAACATCTTAAGGCAAATCACGACTATTTAATATTCTCAAAGCCACACAAATAGAAAGAACTTCTGCTACATTAGAGTCAACAATTCCCACAGGTAAAGAAAACATGACCAAGACTGAAGAAAGATGGTTCCTTAACAACCTTCCAATCCTTACAAGACCCGGTTTACCAATTGCCGAGCTGTTGACATTAAAAACAAGTTCCCCAATAATAGGAGGAGACCAAATAGCTGGAGCTCTAATTTTATTCTGAACAATAGCCACCTTAATAGTTGCAATATTTAATAGAAAATTGAGAATTGAAAAGGAACAATATGGCCAAACAACTTTACACTAATGGCTGGCCCTTAACTTAAATAAGTCCAACAATTGCTAAGAATTAGGCAAATTATTCTCAAACACAACTTTATACCTACAACTCCACTACGCCCATATAGCTGAAATGAAAACCATAGACCAAACTTCCTTGCAATGAGTTGATTTAGCAATTTCTTTCCACCAAGAGAAAAGGCCAACAATGTATGCAGAAATCACACAACAAAAATCCCAACAGCCAATTCAATAGCACCAAAATTTCCAAGAAAAGGAACAATGTAAAAAACATATGATTAACCCTTTTTGGTTCCGAAGAGCATAGACGATGTAAAGCTATCTCATCTGTGAACAATTATGCTCCACACTACCATATTTAGCGTTGAACCCATGCCTCCACAATGTGCATTACTATATCACCAAATCCATTTGCATAAAAGGCCAAAATTCATCATATGCAGGGAACCAATGCCCAAACCACCATTTTTCTTGCTCCATGCAATAGAAGCTCTATCTACCAGCATTAATTTCTTTTGATCTAGCCTACAACCCAAAGAAAAAAAAGATTTTTGGAGTCTTTGAAGTTCCTTGGCCAATCCTACAGGCATCTCAAAATAAAGACAAAAAATAAAAAAGTAAAGAATTAAACACTAATTTTATAAGGACAAACCGCCCAGCTCTTGAAATAAAAAAGCATTTCCAATTTGCTAGACACTCTCTAACCCGCTCAATAACCGGAGCCCAAATAGAATTTAGATGAGGATTCGATCCAACAAGCAAACCCAGATACCAAAAAGGGAATTGCACACAAGAACAACCTATTTCCTTACCCCACACCTCCATAATTACCTTCTCCAGACCTATGCCAAACAAAGTGCTCTTGGCAAAGTTAATTTTCAAACTAGCTAACAACTGAAAGCACCTGAGCACCCGCTTAACTTGTTTCAGACTTTCCAAATCTACTTTACAAAAAATTAGCGTGTCGTTTATGAATTGTAAATGAGACAATCTGAACAGCCATGCTTACTACTATGATAAAAATCATCATAGATGCCCCACTTAAATTTCCTTTAAAAATTTCATCCCTTGCCCAAATTTCCCTTCATTTGGTTTAATTTTGTCTTACAATTTAGTCTCGATTAGTTACTTTTTCCCATGATTTAACCTTAATTTCTTATTTATTCCTACTATTTTCCCACAACATTCAATTACTATTAGACTGCAAAATCTTAAAAATTTTATGTTAAAGAGAAAATTAATGAAAAGTCACGTGATCTATTACAGTAATTATTATTGATGGCTAAAAAATGAATTTTTCAAAATATTGAAAACCTAATTTAATGAATTTAAACAGCTTATGGACCGAGGTCGTAATTTTCACAAATTTCTATAATATTTTTTTTGTTGAATAGCAAATAATGAAATGTTATTGATGATTGGCAAAAAACAGCAAGAAAATTTTCAAAATACAACAGAATGCAAGTCTCCAGGATTGTAGGATAACCTAGGAAGTAACTAGCAAAGACAGTAGAAACACCTAAACTCAATCAAGAACTGTTGTTTCTATCTAGTAACAGGCAATACACCAATCGTTCTAGGAACAAGAAAACCTTGAACACCTATTTTTTAGCCACAAGAATGACAACACCTGAATTTCAGATAAGATACCTACTACTGATAAGAGTTTGTTATAAAGGACGACATCATTCCTCAATTTCCAAAGAAGCCATGTTGAAACTTGGATGATTATTTGCCAAACTTGAAACTAAAAATGTGACCTACATTCTAGAGGTTTGAAGCTTAGGAAATCTTGTAAATCCAGACCAATATGTATGTTGATATTGCACCAACACAATATAGAACGCCACACAAAGCTTTATTTTTGGCAATGTACCAAAATATAGTTTAGGACTATGTCTTCAAGTTCTTCACCACATAATGGACAATTCAAGCTCTGCAGGTTGACTCTTTATTAAGTTTATTATTATCATTATCCTGTTTAGTTTGTTTCCTAGCTAAGTATAAAGTCTTGTACATGGTTATCTTGTATAGCAAGTAGGACTCTTTGTAACTTGTACTTAAAGGCTGTGGCTATGCATACTTAGTACACAAGGAAAAAGCTAGTTGAGTTTGTTTCCATAAATATCACATTTTACATGGTATCAAAGCAGGATATTTGATCCTAGAACTATGTCAAATGATCCATCGAAAAAGAAAAAAATGATCATTGTGAGTAACAATTTGATCCTAGAACTATGTCAAATGATCCGTCAAAGCAGTAACAATTTGTTTCCAATAGGAAGCTATCCTTCATCACTATACTACCTCAATGCTTCCAACAATTTGAGAATAGTCCTTGTGAGTAACCTGCTACGATGAGAAAATTATCATACATGGTGATGAGCAATGCAAAATGCATTGTGAGCCAAAAACAAATTGGGTTTCATCGATGGGACCATACCAAAACTGGAAGATGATTAAAATATTGTTCAGGTATAGAATAAATGCAACTCTATGGTGATATCTTGGTTATTTAATGGCTTGGCTCCTAAACTCCATGACAGTATAGCCTTCGTCGATTTAGCAAAAGACATGTGGGTGGACCTGCAAGAGAGATTCTCCCAAAGAGATGCTCCAATGGTTTATGAACTCAGGAAAAAAAATTCCTTTATTACAACAACAAGATCAATCAGTAGCAGTATACTTCACCAAGCTGAAAGCCCTCTAGGGTGAATTAGCAGAGTACATTGCAACTACACGATGCACATGTGGTGTAGAAAAATCCTTGTTGATCGAAACGGATGAAGAGAAGCTACATAATTTTCTTAAGAGACTCAATGATTACTTTAGGGTGATTCAATCATAAATCCTTAACGTGGAGCCTCTGGCCTCTCTCAACAAAGTTTATGCGTATGTAGTAAAAGAAGAGAGGCAACTTAATGTTACTCTTATGCAACAACCCTCTACTGATGTTGATGCCTTTGTTGTCAAGAAAAGTCAAAGCAACAACAACAAAGGAAAGATAAGTAATATGCGCTGTGATCACTGTGGTAAGTCTGGACATTTGACACATATGTTTTGAAATTATTGGTTATCCAGATTAGTGGGAGAAGAGAGAAAAGTAAACAAAAAATCAAAATAAACCAAGACAAGCAAAGACACTGGCAAATAAGACATCGACAATACTCAATGAACCACAAGCCGTAACAATTATGCCATCTCTCATACAAAGCCAGTATGATCAACTCATCTTTTTGTTGTCTAATCGAAATCAGAACAATATAGCAAATTTTGCTTATAAGACTTCTACTTGCTCCTCTGAATGGATCATTAATAATGGGGCTTCTGAACACATAACAACATTGCAATTGATTGGTTTTTGTATTTATGCCAAAATACCATTACTCGGTTACCAAATGAGATGAGCATTGATACAAAAGCACGTAGAGAATTTCAACTTACATCGAACAATAAGCTTGAGGATGTGTTGTATGTTCCGGAGTTTAATTGCAACCTATTCCAAAATTTTGTGTGATGCAAGACCTAAGACTCAAGGAAACTGATTGGCAAGGGCAAAATGCGAGATGGCTTATATTACTTTAAGGAGATCACATCCCCTAGTGTTGTAGCCATTAATCCCAAAAACACAACCTTAGTTTGGCATAAAAGACTTGGTCACGTACTATTTGAGAAACTCTTTTTATTTCCTTAAATGAATAAGTTGTCCTTTAGAACTTGGAACAAAAATTGTGATGTTTGTCATCGTGCAAGACAAACCAGAAATTCTTTTACTCTGATTTCTAGCAAAGCCGAAAGTACCTTTGATCTTATTCATATGGACATATTGGGACTTTATAAAACACCTTCTTTATCTGGTGCTCATTTTTCCTTACTTTTGGTGATGATTTTAGTATATGTACATGGGTGCTTCTTTTAAGACACAAGTCTGAAACTGTTACCTATTTCACCATGTTCTATGCAATGGTAAAAAATTAGATCAACAAAACAGTGTGTCAAGTTAGATGTAATAATGCTCCGGAGCTTATTGCCGAAACTATAAAAAAAATTTTATCACCAAAATGGCATTCTTCGTCAAACTTTTTATGTGGATACACCCCAACATAATGGCATAGCAGAAAGGAAACATTGTCACTTATTAAAGGTAGCAAGAGCTATTCGTTTTCAAGCAAATATGCCCATTAAATTTTAGGGTGAATGTGTTTTAACTACTACCTATTTGATAAACCAACTGCCTTCAACGAAATTATCTAGAAAAAGTCCCTATCTAGTTTCATTCTCTAAATCATGTTCTCTAGATCATTTTCGGGTATTAGGATGTCTAAGTTATGTTCATAACAAATCTAGATTAAAAGACAAATTTAACAGTCCGTCAAAATCATGTGTCTTCATTGGATATCCCAATGGTAAAAAATGGTATAAGTTCTATGATTTGGAGTCACATAAAATTTTAGGGTGAATGTGTTTTAACTACTACCTATTTGATAAACCAACTGCCTTCAACGAAATTATCTAGAAAAAGTCCCTATCTAGTTTCATTCTCTAAATCATGTTCTCTAGATCATTTTCGGGTATTAGGATGTCTAAGTTATGTTCATAACAAATCTAGATTAAAAGACAAATTTAACAGTCCGTCAAAATCATGTGTCTTCATTGGATATCCCAATGGTAAAAAATGGTATAAGTTCTATGATTTGGAGTCACGTACTATTTGAGAAACTCTTTTTATTTCCTTAAATGAATAAGTTGTCCTTTAGAACTTGGAACAAAAATTGTGATGTTTGTCATCGTGCAAGACAAACCAGAAATTCTTTTACTCTGATTTCTAGCAAAGCCGAAAGTACCTTTGATCTTATTCATATGGACATATTGGGACTTTATAAAACACCTTCTTTATCTGGTGCTCATTTTTCCTTACTTTTGGTGATGATTTTAGTATATGTACATGGGTGCTTCTTTTAAGACACAAGTCTGAAACTGTTACCTATTTCACCATGTTCTATGCAATGGTAAAAAATTAGATCAACAAAACAGTGTGTCAAGTTAGATGTAATAATGCTCCGGAGCTTATTGCCGAAACTATAAAAAAAATTTTATCACCAAAATGGCATTCTTCGTCAAACTTTTTATGTGGATACACCCCAACATAATGGCATAGCAGAAAGGAAACATTGTCACTTATTAAAGGTAGCAAGAGCTATTCGTTTTCAAGCAAATATGCCCATTAAATTTTAGGGTGAATGTGTTTTAACTACTACCTATTTGATAAACCAACTGCCTTCAACGAAATTATCTAGAAAAAGTCCCTATCTAGTTTCATTCTCTAAATCATGTTCTCTAGATCATTTTCGGGTATTAGGATGTCTAAGTTATGTTCATAACAAATCTAGATTAAAAGACAAATTTAACAGTCCGTCAAAATCATGTGTCTTCATTGGATATCCCAATGGTAAAAAATGGTATAAGTTCTATGATTTGGAGTCACATAAAATTTTGGTTTCCAAGGATGTGATTTTCTATGAAGGTGTGTTTCCTTTTAAAGAAAGTCTGGAGGCTGAACAACAACTAACCCTAAAAAACCAATCTGATGAGCTCCAGATCTTAAATGATCCCATAGCCGTAGCCTCACCTCATGACATCAAAAAACCTGTAGAAATGTCTAACTCTGAACGATCCCATACCATCGTACATGAAAGACCATAGAGAACCAGACGAACTCCCATTCATCTTAATGATTATCTTTGTGATATTCCTCAAGTGAACACGTCGTTAGTTCCTTCTGCCGATCATGCTTTTTCAGGCAAGGCTTATCCCATCTCATCACACTTATCCTTTGCTCAATTGAATCATGAATATGCAAGCTTTGTGGCAGCTAGTGTGAACCAGCAGGAACCACAAAACACTTTGAAGCTCAAAAACATCCAAAATGGGTAGAGGCTATGGAAAGAGAGGTTGAAGCCCTTTAGAAAAATCATACCTAGACTCTTGAGCAATTGCCACCACACAAGAAGCCCATAGGTTATAAATGGGTGTATAAAATCAAGTTTCAAGCAGATGGTAGCATGGAAAGGTACAAGGCCTTATTGGTTGCTAAAGAATACAACTAAGTCAAAGGTGTAGACTTTTCTGAAACATTTGCACCAGTGGTAAGACTCACCATTGTGAGATGTTTGCTAGCAGTAGTGATAGTGAAGAATTAAGAGTTACATCAACTTGATGTACATAATGCTTTTATTCAAGGAAACTCGGATGAAGATATTTATAAGATAACCCCTCCCAGCTTTGTTGCACCGGGTGACAAAAAAATGTGCAAGCTCAAGAAATCCTTGTATAGATTGAAACAAGCACTAAGACAATGGTTTTAAAAATTTTCTAGTCCCTTGAAAGAATATGGATTCCAACAATCAAAGGTTGATTACTCATTATTCACACTCAAAACCTCTTGAAGTTTTATGGCATTCCTTGGATATGTGGATGACATAATTATTGTAGGCAATGACCATGACCAAATTTAGGCCTTGAAGAAGTTCTTTCATGACACCTTTTATATAAAGGATCTTGGAAAACTTTGTTACTTTCTGGGATTGGAAGCATCCTATTCCCCTGACGGAATTTACTTATCTCAGTACAAGTATGCGCTAGACTTGCTCAAAGAGATAGACATGTTGGGATGTAGGCCGATGGCATACCCTATTCAACAACAGCATCGATTTGTTTCTATTCAGGCACCTAAATTCTTTGATGCTCGTCGCTATCATCGCTTGATAGGTGAATTAATTTATCTTACTATCACCTAACCTAGCATTACTTATATAGTAAACCTTTTAAGTCAATTCATGCAAGCACCAAATCAAGCATACATTGATGCTATAATGCATCTGCTCTAGTACATAAAAGGTACTCCTGGTCAAGGACTCTTCTTCCCTTCATATGTAGCCTTGTTTTGCATGCTTTTTGCCATGCCTATTGGGCCAGTTGTCCAAACACTCATCAATTAACTACTGGCTTTGTCACTCAATTTGGAAATGCTATTCTTTTTTGGAAATCCAAGAAGTAGCCTACCATTTCCCACTCATCAACTGAGGTCGAATATAGGGCTATGGCCGCTGCCTCTAGTGAGTTAGTTTGGCTACGCATTCTATTTGCCAATATGACTATTCCTTTAACAAGCCCTATGATACTTCACTGCGATAACAAGGTTGCACACTATATTGCCATCTAGTTTTCCACGAAAGAACTAAACACAATGAGATAGACTATCACTTTGTGAGAGACAAGGTTTAGTCTAATGAGATCATGTTGCAACATATTGCCAATCATCTTCAGCTAGCCAACATGCTCACCAAAGGCCTTGGAAAACTCAGTTTTCTTCTCTTTTTGGCAAGTTGGGCATGTGGAATCTACATGCTCCGACTTGAGGGGGAATATTAAGTCTATCGTTATCATTATCCTATTTAGTTTGTTTCCTAGCTAAGTATAAAGTCATGTACATGGTTATCTTGTATAGCGAGTAGGACTCTTAGTAACTTGTACTTAAAGGCTGTGGCTATGCATACCTAATACACAAGGAAAAAGCTAGTTGAGCTTGTTTCCACAAATATTACGTTTTACACTCTCCTAGCGAACAGATTCAGCTTCGTCAAAATATGATCTTATGACGCACGCCATATAAGCATGGCTCCTTTTTTAGGAACCCAATTATTCCACTAGCTACAAGCTGAAGCTCCAAATGGCCGTAAAATAGTCATATCCATGCATTTGCTTAACCATTTAGCAGAGAAAACACCATCAGCGCTTCTAGACCAAGTCCAAGACTCGGTTATGCAAGGATCTGGTACAATTTCCTGCAAAATAGCCATCAAGTTCTACAGTTCTCCAATTTCTCTACCACATAAATACCTATTCTAGCACCAAACCAACTATCATACTCAATGAACCCACTTCCTTCCCTCAATCTATTATTTTGCAATCTAAATTTTCTTCCAGCCTAGCTAACCTTGTTGAAAGTATTTGATCAACCAAGATGTGCAAGAGACCAAAGACTCACAAAACAAATGAAAGAATGACATCTTTATTCATTAAGCAGGCTAATCCATTTATAGCTTATTATATAGGGAACCTTATAGGAATAAATGTTCTAAACCTAATCAATCTTAAAGACCTAAATGAATAAGGTTTACATGCAACCATGCATACTAGACAAGACTTAAACAAACTTAAACTACTAATAAAGTGTCCTAGGTGAACTCTACTTTATCATTTTCTCCCTTAAACTAATTGTTATAGGCAATTAGTCTATATTGGTAGTATCAAAAACTCCCAACTCTTCTCAAAACTTTTGAAAGGTTTCAAGCTTCAGAGGTTTAGTCATTACATCTGCCATTTGGTCCTGACTTCTACAGTGCATTAGTTCAATATCTCTTTTTCTAACAAGCTCCTATAGGAAATGAAAACGTACATCAATGTGTTTACTTTGACCATGCATGACAGGATTCCTTGAAAGCTTGATTGTTGAGTTGTTGTTACATGTTATTGTAATGCAATCATCTTGAGAGTGTCCCATATTCTTCAAGATTCTTCTCATCCAAATAGCTTGTGAAACACATCCAACTACTACCACGAACTCAGCTTCAGTAGTTGATAAAGTAACTATAGGTTACTTTCTAGATGACTAAGCTATAGCACCTGAGCTCATTAAAAACACGTAGCTAGATGCACTATTTCTATCTTCTATATCTCTAGCATAATCATTGCCTGTGTAGGCTATAACCTCACCATTTCCCCCCCTTTTATACTAAATTCCATAATTCACTGTCCCTTTTAGATACCTTAGAGCCCTTTTAGCTACTTGCAAATGGAGTTTAGTTGGCCTTGCCATGTATCTGCTGATGAGACTTATAACAAACATCATGTCTAATCGGGTTGCATCGAGGTACATGAAACTTCCTAGAATTTTCTTGAAGTAAGTCTCATCAGTAGCTACTCCCTCTATATCTTTACTTATTTTGAAGCCTGGGATAATTGGACTAGCCACTGAGTTGCTCTCCATCATTCCCAATCTCTTTGGCACATTTTGAGCATATCTCCTTTCGAAGATGTAGATGCTGTTAGATTTCTGAAAGACTTCAATGCCAAGGAAGAATCTCATTTTTCCTAAGTTTGTCATATCAAATTCTCTCATCATTGACTTTTTAAATCTAGCCATCAAATCTTCATCATTTCTGGTATAAATCAAGTCATCCATATATGTGTTCACAATCAAAACCTTACCTTCTTTATTTTTCTTGGTGAACAATATTTGTTCACTATTGCACCTTCGAAAGCCCTCATCTAAAAAGTGTGCCTCAACACTGCTGAACCAAGCTCTAGGAGCCTGTTTTAATCTATACAATGCCTTATGTAATTTGTAAACTAGATGCTCATTTCCCTTTTTTACATACCCTTTTGGCTGCTTTACGAAAACATTTTCACTTGAGTTCCCATTAATAAATGTTGACTTTATATCCATCTGAAAGATTTCCCAATCTCTTTGAGTTGCCAAGGCAATAAGCATTCTTACTGTGTCCATTCTAACTACTAGACCATATACTTCTGTGTAATCAAGTCCATGTTTTTTAGAATATCCTTTAGCAACCAGTTGTGCATTAAACTTATCAACTTCTCCTTTTTCATTGTATTTTTTTTTTGTAAACCCATTTTACTCAAATCTTCCTAGCTCCTTCAGGCAATTTAATGAGTGTCCAAGTGTTGTTTTTCTTTATAGATTTTATTTCAGCATTCGTAGCTTTTCTCCATTTGAGATTTTTCATAGTGCCTTCAAAAAACATAGGATCAATCCGCACCATGTTAACCTTATCCTCTAAAAGTCTTGCTCTATTAGCAAAGTCTTGTAACCATCCTAAAGGCTACTTTCTCCTTCTTTTAGTTAGTCTTATGTCTTGTCTTCCTTCTAATTCTTCTTCTACATTGTCACTGTTGATCTTATCTTCACTTGATCCTTCATTAGTTTCTGGGTTTATTTCATTTTCATCCCATTCTAGTTCCATCAAAATATATTTTTCATGATTTTCATCCCAATTCCATTGTCCTTCTTCTTAAAAAAACACATCCCTACTTATAACAATTCTTTTTGCGAAAGGATCGTATAGTCTATGTCGTGCCCTAAACTGCCCTTGGCCCATTTGGGCCTGAATTTTTTTTTTTAAAACATGCAGCGGAAGTTTTCATTACACAGAAGGGGCTTTTAAAACTCACTAAGACTTATGGGCACCCCAGGATACTTATCTGTACTAGCTCGTTAAGTTCTTTAATTAAGGTTAAGTTGAAGTGCTCTCAGAAACAAGCTAGCACCTATGTGGATTTCATGTGTTCGTTTTCATGGCCTTTACCAAGCTTAGCCAAGAATATGCATGACAACCAAAACACCAACTTAATTTAAAAACTTATTTTCATGCATATGCTTTACATGCTTATGTGTTTTGGTGTTCACTAGTGCACATAATCACTTAATGCCTTTAGATGCAACTAATGCTTAGGCATGTATTAATTCACATACGTGCACTTAAATTTCTTATTAGCCAAAACTTTACACAAGCATCCAATTTCATGCTTTTTCTAAGTTTACTTGCATGTTCTTTACTAAGTGAACATTCATAGCCAAACATTTCATGCTTTCAACATAGACATGGGCTTATGGGCCTTTTAGTACTTATCATGCATATGGACCAAAATTAACCAAGAATAAAATCAAATTTTTCGAGTTCTTATTTAAGCCCAAAATGTACATTTAAGCCCAATTTCAACATGCTTCAAGTTTCATGAAAACATAACCCATAAATTCATGCATGGGCCTTGGTAAGTCCACCAAGCAATAAAATGCCCAAAAATGTCCAAGTCCATAATACAAGCCCAAAGCCAAGTTTGGCCAAATTTTAGCAAAGTCCATAATTTGGTCACTAAAGTTAAACCAACAAAAACATGCTTAAAAGCAAGCCATAAATCCACAAGCCATGGAACACAAATTTCCACCGTAATTGACCTTGTTCCCACAATTCTAAGACTTCAAGTCCTGCACAGAAAGTCCATATTTTTTTTTTAGCTTGTTTACAAGCAACTTATATACTTAGAATATTTTGAGCAATACCATACACAAATCCAACCTTAGAATACAGAAAGAGTACTCAAGACTCTTAGCTTGATCTTTCAAGCAAACCTTTACCTACAAAAGTAGAGTAGGGCGGGTGAGTTATAAAACTCAATAAGGATTCCGTGGCATCCAATGCCTAACTTATGGCCTCCAAGGCCTAACATATGCCAAGAATGTAATGGTAAAATAATCCTTATTCCTGCAAAGAAAATAAAAAGATACATGCATATAGCAATAATATCATAATTGGGGGTTAGCATGCACAACAAATCAAAGAAGCACACAAACACACGCCACTTAACACTTTGTTCACAGAAGGGCAGTAAGCATCCCTCAAGTTTTAATTCATTAATTTCATATACTTAATGTTTTCGGAGAGCTCACTTAGCATAGGAATTAAGGTGGCCGCCTTAACTCCTAGCCCATAATGCTTGCTTACTTAACTTAGCTCATGAGCAAAACAGAATTGCCGAAGCAATAACATAACTTAAGCCCTCTTAGCACTCCTAGGATCACATGGTTCTTTGACCATCACCTAGGGGCCCGAATACTCACACAAAAAATCCATGGAACTAGGCCATGCAATAAAGTGAGTATAGGAATCCTTACCCACAACACCGAAAGCTTTAGAAGCTTATTTTCCTTCATTTTCCTTGCTCGTTGACTCTAGAAATTGTTTTCTAGCATAAGAACCAAGATGGGCCAAATTTTATTAGTAACCATAAGGTACCAATAACTCTTGGTGATTAACTCAAATAACACAAAATACCAAGAACACTTGGTGTACACTTACAGAACCTCACAGAAGAGGTAAGGCCAATTTTTTTGTGCTTGATGTTCTTCAAGCTTCTTCTTGATTTCTTGCTTCTAATGAACTTAGGAACTCAATCACACAAAGAGTTCCTTGAGTAGAGCTTAAAACCTCCAAGAAATGGAAATGGCTGAATTTTCCTCCTTGGTTTTCTTTGAATTCTTCACCTGATTCTTGCTCTTTATGGTCTTAGAGCTTGAATTCAACCAAGAATACTTGGTTTTAATTTGAGGAATGATTATTTCTAGCTATGGATGAATACTTAGATGAGGAAAAGAGTTGGAAATGTGTTTGGAATGGTGAGACTTGGTATGGAAGAAATGGAGAGAGAATGAGAGAGTTTGAGAGCAAATGGCTTTGAATGAGTGAATTGATTATGTTTTAATGTGTGGGAAGGTGATGGCCAGCCATATGGGAAGAAAAATGAGTGTATAATGTGCTTGGAAGAGTGGGAGACAAGATTTAATGGATGGAAGACTAATTGGAAGACTTTTGTGTAAGTTGGTAGAAAAAGTCAAAAGTAGGTGAAGAAAGAATCCAAGGTGATGACTAAGGATGAGAGGTGGATTAAAATAATAGGATTTGGAGGAAGGTGACATAGAATATTGGGAATTGGAGGGGCATGGCTGGCTAAGGCATCCTAGGCCATTAAAATGGCATAATTCCCTCTTTAGTCCTCCAACTTTCTAATTTTGGGCAATTGAGCCCAACCACTAAAAATCCTTTTGTTCAATTTAGTCCCTCATCTTTAAAAACCACCATTTTCATTACTATTTCTCTTGGCCTAAGCCAAGCTTATTTTTTGAAGATGTTCAACGCTCAATTATGCACATGCCATATTGTCTTCTCAATTTCATTGAGCTAAATTCCCGATTAAGGAAAAATTCTTATGCTCCGAATCCATTTAACCCGAGACCTAATCACTTTGGATTGTCCGGGCATTACAGTCTATATCCTTTATACTCTTCACTAAGTTCCAGAAATACACATGTAAAGCTTTTATCATCAAGCTTAGCTCTTTTTGCATATGGTACACAAACATAAGTTATGCTAAAAACATCCTGGAATGCTCTACTGATGGTTTGACTCCATTCCAAACCTCTTGTGGAGTCATATTCTTGACAGCTAATGTCGGACACCTATTGTGAGGGCACTCTGCTTACTCTACTATAGGGTGTTCCCAAGACCTTAGGATAATCAGGATTTAACCCTTCCTAAACTGTATAAGACATTTGAAATTTATACAGACGAGTCTGGATTGAGATTAGGATGTGTGCTTATGCAGAAAAAAGAAGTTATTGTTTATGGGTCACGACAACAATGACCTAATGAACTAAATTTTCCAGTGCATAACCTGAAGTTAACTGCAGTGGTCTTTGCATTGAAGCTCTGAAGACATTATCTCTTAGGAAGGTTGTTGTGTGGAGTTCAAGAGTTTTACATTTATAACCCCAAATTCACCCGCAAGTGTACGGTTTTAATGAGTAGTACAAGGCAAATATGGGTATCATCCCAAGGGAAATTGTGACTTTTACCTAGGATTGAAAGTTAATTACTTTAAGTTACCAAGCCAAAGGTGTGAAAGATTCAATTAATGAAGAGAAAGTTACCACTAGTGAAGCAATTAAAGAAATTAACTAGAAGGAATAACAAGTACCAAAAAGAAACTTGTTATGTTGGCTAAGCTAAGAAAACTATATCTTTAGGATTCCACTACTCTAGCCTTGCTACCCAAAATAGATGCAATCCTTAAGTGGACCCCCCTTATGTGGTGATGAGATTCATAGCTCAAAAACGTCTTTCTCAAGATTAGTTCTTGCTCACCCAAGGATTAAACTTGGCTTTCTCAAGCTCAAGTGTTAACCTTAGGTGGATTAAGCCCTAATCTCTTTTCGACACCTAGTGAAATCCAAGATTACCTCTAATTCAAGATATCCACTATACCTCCTTCTTTCTTCCACTCACCTATAGACCTTTCTCAAGGACTAGGTGAATTAAAAGGATGTGAGAAGGCCTTACTCACATAACAAATAACACAAGAAAAGAGGTAACACATGTAGTCCACAATCATCAATATAAACTCAGATCCATAGAATAGCAAGGTAGAGTAATGTCATCCTAGAAAGATATGAAAGATCTACTCACGATCCATTAAATGATTCCACAAATAATCCATAAACAAAGTATCCAAAGAACTACAACTAAAGAGAAAGATAAGAAGAAAGGAAGAAACTCAGTGAAGCCCTTAGAAGACTAAGCCTCCTTGATTGAGACCACCTTCTCCAAGCTCCAAGCTTCCTCCAATGGAGCTTCCAAGGAAATGAAGAGAAGAACTAGATGTCTAGATGTATTAAGTGTGTTTTTTGAAGTCCCATAGTTCCTCTCTCCTCATTCTATTTATAGGCAAAAGAGTGTGGAAGGTATCCAATGCTAGGAAGCCTAGTTGGATGCGTGAGAACCGTTTAAATTTTGAGATTTAGTGAACAGATTTACAATTGGCGATGCGTCGCCAATTTGTTGACTTTCTGGCGACGCGTCGCCAACCTGCTGAAAACAACTCAGAACGTTCATAACATTGGCGACGTGTCGCCAATCTGTCTCTCATTCTGGCGACGCATCGCTAGAATAATTTTTCAGCATACCGGCACTTCAGCTGCTAGAACTCCATCCCGCTCAATCCCGCTTCAATCCGCTCTTTTCACAACACCATCCTACCTGAAAAATGACATTGAAAACAAGAAAAACAAAAGATACACAGGAAGAGTTGCAAGTAATTAGCAGTCAAAGTCACCAAAAAATAAACAACTTTGACAGTTGAATTATGCGCTTAACAAAGGTCTTTTAAGATTTTTACAGACCACAAAGCCTAAAATACTTGTTTACTCAAAAGGAACTCAATATGAAACAAAGACAAATGGATTGAGTATATCAAAGACTATGATTGTAGGATTCAATATAATGTAGGAAAGGGCAATGTGGTAGCTAATGCACTGAGCAAGAAATACACCGGGGTGATCCTTTCAAAGAATCAAGTGTCTTGTACCTCGGAAGGTATTTCAAGAGAGCAATTCTTAGTTTTGCATGGGTTGTGGCAAACCTAGGAAGAAACACAAGTGTGTGCTCTAGAGATCCAATCAACATGGTTGGCTAAGGTTAAAAATGCTTAGGGTAAGGACCCCGATCGAAGGAAAATCTTAGGGGAAGAGAAGCATGGTGCAGTGTCGAAAGGATTTCAATACAAGGAAGGGATGTTACACTATGGGGAAAGACTATATGTGCCTAATGTGGATGAACTAAAGAAATAAGTTCTCCAAGAGGCATATAATAGTAAGTTAAGTATTCACCCAAGTGTTAACAAAATGTACTATGACTTAAGAACACGCTTTTGGTGGCCCGAACTTAAGAAAGACATCATTGAACATGTAAGCAGGTGTCTTGCCTGCCAAATGGTGAAGGCTGAGAACCAAAAGCCTACAGGAACACTACAAAGCCTTCCATTATCGGAAAGGAAGTAGGGGTCCATAACAATGGATTTCCTCATACGGATACCAAATACTATAGACCAACATAACTCCATGAGGGTGATAGTCAATGGGCTAATTAAGTCGGTTCATTTTATGCCGATTAAGGTTTCCTTCACAATGGAGAAGTTGACACAGTTGTATATAAACAAAGTGTTGAGGTTACATGGCATCCCTGATCAAATAATATCGGACTGAGATCCAAGGTTCGTATATAAGTTTTAGATGTCCTTTCAAAAGGCATTAGGCACCAATGTGAGTCTAAGTACCACCTACCATCCTCTAACTGATGGCCAGTATGAAAGAGTAATACAAACCCTGGAAGATATGCCGAGGATATGTGCCATGGACTACAAGAGTGATTGGAATCGTCATTTACCACTTATTGAGTTTGCCTATAACTATAGCTACCAGCAGTTATAGGTATGGCACTTTATAAAGCTCTATATGGGCGAAGGTGCATGACTACCCATTGTTGGGTAGACTTGACAGACCGAATTCAAATGAGACCTGAAATCATTGCTAAGACAATGGCAAAGGTTAAGTTGATGCAGAAAAAGATCAAGGTCGCCAATGATCGACAAGAAAGATATGCAAACAGAAGGAGGAGAGAACTAAATTTTGAAATAAGAGAAAAACATTGTTGGAAGTTTCTTTTATGAAAAAAGTGACCAGATTTGGTCAAAGGAGTAAGCTTGCCCCAAGGTATATAGGCCCTTATGAAATCCTTGAAAAAGTTGGAAAAGTGGCCTATCAGTTGGCCTTGCTGCCTTTCTTGTCACATGTGCATAACATTTTTCATGTAAGTTTGTTAACAAAATGTTTGACAGACCCGGGGCAAGTGATAAGTTCATCCTTAGTCCCAATAAGAGAAGACCTAACCTGCGAAGAATTCCCAGTTAAAATCCTGGATAAGCAAGTAAGGAAGTTAAGGACCAAAAGGATACCTATGGTTAAGATCCTGTGGTCAAACAATATAGAAGAAAAAGCCACTTGGGAAACTGAGCAGGATATGCAAATTCAGTATCCAAGAGAATTTGCTCAGTTACAACGGAATTTGGAGGACCAAATTTCACAAGAAGGGAAGAATATTACAGTTTTCCAAAAATTTGGACCATAATTATTGAGGTAACTTTGGTTGTTTAGTAATTTAATATGCTTATTATATTTAATGCAAGAAAATTCTCAATTTAATAAAGTATAGTAGCTTAAATGGGACAAAAATTGGTTATTTAAGTAAACCGGACCAAGAATGTCATTTTGGTCATTTCTTATAGTGACCCGTTTTAATTGCATGGTTGGGTAGATGATGGACAAATATTGAATTTAAGGTACACAGTTTTTCGTGATTCCTGCTCTACCATTGTTAAATTGTGAATTGATTAGATTGTCCATAGATGGTTTATGTGTAACTTTTAGAAGTCTTAGGCCTAAATTGCATGTTTTTTAAAGCTGAGGACTGTGCGTGTAATTAAGGTGATGCACAGCATAATGATGGGTTTGGTCCTAAGGTTTCTGTTCTGTTATGGAGAAGGCCCCAACGTACTATTGAGAACAAAGAATCGACCAGCAGTGTGGCATGACCTTAAGCCTACAAAAGTTGACTTGGTTTATTTTTTTTTCTTCATTGTCTTCTTCATCCATATCCTGCCACCACCCAAAAGTTTCCTTCCATCTCCTTCAAGCCTCCATGACTACACTGTCCAAGCTCAAATCCACCAAATTAATCACAAATTTAAGAGAAAATTGGGAGAAAAGAAGGATTTCATGCATAAAGAGCTAATTTTTGAGCTCTTTTTTTTTTTTTTTGTAAATAAGCAAATATTTATTTCTTCCCTTAATTTTTTGGTTTAATTAGATGGTGGATGGGCTAATATTGTTGATTAAATTGGTTCCAAGCTTTTTTTTTTTTAGAGAATCAACCATGGAAGATTGAAACAAGCAAGAGATTTATAGGAACCTAAGGCTATGGTTGAATTAGGGGAGGTAAGGGAACCATTTTACTTCCTTTGGTTACTTTGGCTAGGAAGAAGTTATAAAATTGGAAAAAAAATGACCTTTTGTTAGTTAATCTTTAGATTTGTTAAGCTGGCAATAAGAAATCAACAAGGACCAAGAAACATTTTTTTTATGTGTTTGTTGAGTAAAGGGCTGGTTAATTGAAATCTAATGAGAGGGTTTTTCCTAACCACTTAAACCATATGGAATGTTGTAGTATTGTCCTAATTATGATTTATTTATGTAGCTAAATGATCAATTAAAAAATAAATACTCAAGCTACTATAAAGGGTACAAAGAAGAATACAAAAATCGAGACCATAAGGGCACTGAAGTTAGCATTTGCTTACATTAATTATTCCACATAAAAGATTTTAAGTTCAAATTAAAATGGATGCATTATAATTTTTTTTTACAATGCATCAATTAATAAGGTAAGAGGTGGACAAAAAGTGGCTTAAGGACTAAGTAATTAAATAGCCCTTAAATATGTATATGGGTTACTAAGTATTCAAGATGCACTTTGAGGCTCAAGAGTACCCTAGCTAAGTTATCAAGCTTGGCAAGAATGAGTCACCAAGTTTAAGAAATCTTGTATAGTATGAGTAAGGGTAAGTAAGTGGCAAGCCAAGCTTGCTAAGGCAAGAGTTAAGCTCTTGTAAAAAGGACTAGGTTGAGGCTGGGCTCTCCGCCATAGAACTCTTACTAGTGGCCATTAGTTAAGACTTCAGAACATTTTGAGCTGACTTTAAGATCTGTATATATGTTATATATGCTAAGTCCTAAATATTATCTTGCACGTATTTGATCCCTTACTGAGAATTTGTAGTTCTCACTCCCTTAAGTGTCACATTGTGTAGATACTAATAGTGTGGAGCCTAACCGTTACCACCTCACAAAATGGGAGAATTACAAGTGTGTCATAATGGCTAAAAACCATTATATTGTGTAATTCTCACCATAATGATTGAAGTGTGAAGGGTAAAAGGCATGATGAACACCTCCTTAAAAGTGTTCCAAGTTGGTAACTTGGCCCCCAAGAAAAGCCTTAAGGATTGCTTGTTTGTCAAGCAACCTATGGACTTCTTTGTAAGATTTTGGAAACTCCGGTACTCAATTGTAATACTCTCAAGAAAGAGATTTGGAGAGTTATGAGAAGGATATGACTGGTATGAAAGTGCTATTGGAGGACCAAATTGCTTATGGAAGACAACTAAAGGCAAAGAAAACACAAAAAGGCATAAAGGACCTAAGTGTCCCAGTGTAAGCCTTATGATGTGTACGTTTTTTACTTAAGTCAAATGGAGCAATTTGGAGTTTTCCCACCATGGGGGAGGCAGCCAAGGCTTGATAATTAGTCAACAATGGTGGGCACATGTGTACCAATGAGTTTAAGACCAAAAAACCATAATTAATGAGAAGGAAAATGACATAAAGCAAGGTTAAGCTTGTTAAGTGTCTTTTGTGCCCTTAAGCTCATTTAAGGCCATTTAAGTGGCCAAATCACTTATCCCACTCAAGGGATGGCTAGCCAAAGCATGGCAAGAAAGTCAAATGTGGGCCAAGAAATGAAGACTAAGAAACCATGGTCTTGTAGCAAGGAAAATGACATAAAGCTTAATTAAGGCTATTAAGTGTGTTTTGTGCACTAAAGTCTTTATAAGTGGTCATCTTTGTCTTTATCTCCCACATTTGGTCTCTTCTAGCAGAAAAAATGCAGCATCTCCACCCCTACATTTCTTCCATAGCCACCATACCTCCAAGATTAAAATTGATGGCAAAAGAAAGCAAGAAAGGGCAATTGGAAGCTATGTGGTGCTAAGACTTGGGTGCACTTAGAATCAAGCTCTAATTTCAGCATACACTCAAGGTAAGGGTTCTCTTGCTCTCATGGGTTGTTTTCTTCAATTTTCAAACATCCATGGAGCTAGGGCTAAGCTTGGAAGAGAGCAAGGAGCTTGATAAACCAAGCTTAGTGAGAGGAGTGTACTTATTGAAGGTTTTGTGACCTAGTGTGAAGTGCACAATGATGGCAGTAAAGTGAGGGTTTCTAGAGCCCAAAGTTAGTACTAACTAGTGTTAAAATCCTCCTAAGACCAAGCATTAGCTTGAGGAGGGCTGCCATAGTGATTTATTTAAGTTTATTGCATGTTTTATGGACTAACCTATGGTTATTGTTGTTGCTGCATTTCATGTGTTTGTTTGTTGTGAATGGCTGCTGCATTTGGTTGCTATATCTTGTATATATGCATTGTGGTTTTTGTGTTTTAGTGTTTTTGGATTCAGGTTTTAATGAGGATCACATTATCTTAAGAAACCAAGTGTTACCCTTACTAAGTTTTTCAATGAAACTTACTCCCCTCAATTCTGTCATTTTAGGTCGAGCTGAAACATCACCATCAAACTAACCCTTTTGGTTTGAGTTTTAATCTGAAATTTCAGGTACATGAACTTCCATGTGTCTAGATATGATCTGGAAAGTTTGGTGATTTTACGAGCACATTTGGTATTTTTAATGGTGGTACTTATTGTGTTGTGCAGCAGCTGTCCAACATCCTGTTTATGGAGTCTATTGCATTTCAGGCACTCCTATAACTTAGGGTGCATATTTAGTTGAGTTAAGACCATTTTGTAGTGAATGTATGCATGTACATGTAGTGTATGCAAAATGAGACAAGAATGTGAACATTTGAGTAATATTTTGGCTATGTAAGTGATGTGGTGCAAAGCTACCTAAGTGTGAATGATGGGCTGCTTACTTGTAAATTATGTTTTGGCCACATAAAGTTGTTAAATGCAAGTAAATGTATTTCCTATGTGTAATGGACATATATGGAGTATCCTTAGAGGGATTTCCCCTTGTGAATGAAGTGTTTGCACACTTATGAAATTTTGTATAGGCAAAATGGTCATAAAGTAACCAGAATTTCGACCTTGCACTTAAAGTTCTATATCTCCCTGTGTAGAAGAAATATTTGTATGAAATTTGGCCATGCCTAGAGAACATCTAGAGCTTGAACTGGGATTTGGAATTTATGAATTTAGAGCCCTGTATCCAAAGATATGACGTTGTAAAGTTGGCTAAGTTACTGTTCATTTGGTCAGAATTTTGTAACCAACTTTAAAAATCCATAACTTGGTCCATAGGTGGGCTATTGATGTAAAACAAAATTCCTTGGTTTGATCTAAGTCTCTAATTGATAATGGAGAAAATAAAATAGGGTGTTGCATGGCTAGAATGATACAGTTTATTAGTGGAAGTTACAGGTGCGGTGGCTGGTCACTAGAACTTAACAAGATTGCCTAATGTGTGGAAGCCAAAACTATGACTTGTGCTTGTGTGTTCCTTCTTAGTTGCCATAGTGTGCATAAATATAAATATGTGTGTTATGGTTAGACCAATATGCATATATTTGCATAGTGCTCAAGAGGGTCACTTAGGTATGTACACTAAGGGTAGTGTTCTGATGGCCTACAGAACATTACCAAACCTGGGAGTCTAAATGCACAATTTTGGCACCATAACTGGACTACCGCATAGTGGGTAACACTAACATCAATTGAAGGGTTGTTAAGCAAGGTTTTGGTGCAAGTATTTAAAGTATCATAAATCTTTAATGATTCTAAGTTATTAGTTAGTCATACTAATGTACTGACCAAATTATTTAATATATCCTTGACAGATGCAGGCGAAGTGCACAAGGGAAACTGGACATCTCATTTTCGAAGCTTCTATGATAAGGTGGGAGTTATTTTGATAGTCATAGACTTTGTATATGTTGGGTATTTGGGTACCAAAGAAATGTAATGTCATGCCCAACCTAGCCCCTGGCCCATTCGGGCCCAATTACTTAACCATGCAGCAGAATTCCATAAAAGGGGCATTTGTTCATTATCAAAACATACGGCCATCAACCCCAAGATGTTACTAGTACTAGCTCATTGATTATTTACTTAAAAGTTTATATTGTGCTCTCGGAAATGAGCTAGTACTTATGTGGAACTTGTGTGTTCATTTCAAGCTTGTTATCAAACATAGCCAAGTACGTGCATGACAACCAAAACACCAAATCAAGCTTTAAAAACTTTGTTTATTATGCACATGTTTTTCATAATCAAGCATGGGCTTATAAACGTACGAATGCAATCCATCATCAACATTACTTAGGTCCAAAATGTTCATGACCACTAAAAGTCCAACAATCCATGTTCAAGCCATTAACACATATTATGGCCGAATATACTTAGATTCATTTTTAACACAAGTTTGGTCATTTAGATAAGACCAACATCATAGAACATGTGCAAGCATGGAAGACCACACAAAGAGCCAAAGAACACACTTTTCACCTTAGAGACTTTGTTCCCACAATCTAGACTCCAAGTCCTGCACATAAAGTCCACACTTATTAGCTTGATACATAAGCAACCCATAACACTTAGATTACTTAGAATGTTGAGCAAATACATATGTACACACACAAACCTTTTTACCAATAGAAAAAGTATAAAATACTCTTGACCTTAGTGCCTTTCAAGTAAGCCTTTTTCCTAAAAAAAATACAGAATGGTGGGTGAGTTATAAACTTAGTAAGGATTCCGTACAGCTCATAGAGCCTACATAGCACAAGTATATCTTGGCAAAATATAATCCAAGCTCCTGCAAAGAAAACATTAAGACAAAGAAAATACAAGATATATGCATATAATAATAATCGGGGTCAGCAAGCACAACCAAACATAGAAGCACACAAACACATACACCACTTAACACCATATTCCCATGAAGGGCAGAGCAAGCATGATCATATTTTCTTTAGTTTCGGTTAACCATTTATTAGTCCGTATTAATTTGAGATCTTTTTATGCTTGGGAATTGAGTTAGCCAGCCCAATTCCTAGCCGTAATGCTTGCACGGAGCTAGCTAGCATAGAGTTGACTAAGCAACAAAACATAGCCCTCTATAGCACCTTAGGATCACATGGCATTCTTTATCCATCACCTAAGGGCACTGAATACTCAAAGAGTATAAGAATCCTTACCACAAAACCTTAGCAACTTTGTTGCTCGAAAGCTTTAGAAGCTTGTTTATTTGCCTTTTCCTTGCTTGTCGTGGCTAGAACTTAATTTCTAGCTTGAGAACCTACAATGGCTGAATTATTAGCAAGTATATTCTTGCATTACCATAGCTCGAAAGCTTACATATACCAAGAAAACTTGGTGGAACACACAATACCTCAACTAAATGAGGTATGGCCGAATCCTTTTGCTTGATTTCCTTAGAGCTCTCGCTCGTCTTTTCTTGAATACACCACTTGATTCCTAGCCTTGGAAGGATTTAGAAGCTTATGTGCATCAAGAACATAAGTTTCAAACATGAGAATGCTAAGAACAAACTTGGCTGAAACTTCATTTAGTTGATGGCTTCAAAAAATGACTCCTTCTTTTAATCTTCTTCTTGATTCTTTCTTGGGATGTTCTTAAGAGCTTATAGACACCAAGAATACTTGGTAAAAGCTCAAGGATGCTAAAAAATGAGCTATGGCCGAATGGTATTTGAGAGAGAAGAGTTGGAAGAGTTTGAGAGCAACTTAGAGAGATTGAAGAAAAAGATGGGAAGAGTGAAATAAATGAATTTGGGAGCTTAATGGGCATATAATGGAAAAATTTGGGAGGGGAGAATGAGTGTATCATGTGCTTGGATGAGTGGGAGACAAGTGGGGGACAAATTGGAAGACTTGTGTGGGTGGTAGGGTGAGATAGTAAAAAATGAGGACAAATTGAAAGACTTTGGTAAAAGTTGGTTGAATTTATCAAAAGTGGGGGACAAGTAGGTGGAGGAAGGAATCCTAAGTGATGAGTTGGATGAAAGGTAGATTAAATTGATGGGAAATGGAGAAAGGTGGCAGCCATGGCATCCAATGCTTTTAAAATTGGCTAATCCCCCCTTAGTCCCTAAATTCCTTGTATTTGGGCAATTGAGCCCAAGCACCAAAAGTCCCTTTTTGTCCAATTGAGTCCCTCACATTAAATTTTCATCATTTTACTTGCCCTAGGCCAAGTTTAAATTCTAAGAGTGTCCAACACTTATCATACTCCCCGGTCCCACTTAATTTAGTGTCTTCTAAACTCAATGAGCTTAATTACTAATTTAGGAAAAATTCTTAAGTCCTAAATCCCCATAGCCCAAGGCTTAATTACTTAGGATTTTGTGGGCATTACATGTGGGGATGTTAATGGATATCCAACCCGACAGGTATCCAGTTGCATCTGATCTAATGAGTCGGGTTTTTTAGCAATTGATCGGGTTAGGTTGGATGTGGTTTTTCTTTTTTCACCTGCCATCGGGTTTGGTTTGGATGTATGTTTAGGGTTCACTTACCCTACATCTGACCCATATATATATGTGTGCACATGTGTATAACATATTGGTATTAGTAATGTGATGAAAATAAAAGTATAATAGATAAGTTATATGAAATTAAAAACAAGCATGAGTTGTTTTAATAGATAAGGTATAATGAATATTTTTAATAGTAACAAATGTAAGATTAGATATGACATAACTTAATAAAATTGTGATTGTGGAGGTGTGGTGGGTGGATAGGTTTTACCCAACCCAACCCGTCTAAAAATGTGTAGGATGTTGATGTAAAAATTGTCCACCCGAAGGGTGATGGGTAGGATGTGGGTGAGGCATTTAAAGGCACGGGTAGGATGTGGGAATACCCTCATCCAACCCAAATCTGATCCATTGACATCTCTTAGGAAATGCCTCTAGTTTGACTAGTGTGTATGGACTTCTTTAGTGTATATGTCTGTATATACACTATGGTTGCTTATGGATGTACATAAGTTAAAAGTTAGGTGTTATGTGTACATAAGCTTATGATTGAAGTTTAAGTAAACATGTTTATACTCCTTCGGTATGTGTTTCAAGTGTTTTGTGAATACCATGAAAAGTGTTTTGAAAGGTTTTATTTATTACTTCTCTTCCAAATTCTAAAGTTAAGCATGCATTGATTCATGTCATAGGATAATCAACTAGTAGCATATAAAGTTTTAAACAATGCAAGTATTAGCTTAGTCATTTACAACTAAGAGCAGGATTACTAAATCCTAGTATCCTAAGATCCTGGAAACACCCTATATTATATAGGGTAAGCATGGTTCCCTTGCAATTTGTCTCTAAACCACTTCAAATACGTGCCAGCACTGCTAAATGTCTAATGTAGAGACATGTGGCCGATCAAGATATGGCTTAAAATGTGGTAAAGCAGGGCATTGCTAACTGTATCATTGTAAGTGAAAGTAATCTACATAGTATACAATTTTATAATATTTGTACATACATGATAACAAGTTGATATAATTGTAGTTTCTTTCTAATTGAAAATCGAAATGAGCTACTTACTTGTTGCCATGAGGGTAGATCTTCAACCTGGGTCAAGCTGGTGCCTATGATACTGATGATGGTACCTCAACATGCACAATATCATTTGAACCATGAGAAGGTGTCCGAGGGTGCCTAACAAGTGTCCTTGTGTAAACTGCGTTTCCTAATCCGCCCACTATACGGTGTGGCTGTGATTAGTCATAGGTAGCTAGCATCGATGTGTTATGTGTCTCTATAACTGCATCAGGATGTGAGTGGGAAGATGACCCTATCCTTTGCAGTCGATGAAGTTTTATTTGAAGGCTCTCATTGAACTGTGCAAACTGCCCCTTGCTAGGTTGATGTCTATACGTATTTTCTCCTTTGGGCAGCATCTGCAAACATCCAAGTTTCACCAAAAAATTCTAAAACTTGAGGCTAGTTAGGTCAAATTTAAGTTTCAAATATCAAAACCCGTGTACCTGATTTGACCCAAACTTAATATATTATACATTTTAGTGTGATTCTATATACACCTATACCTACCAATAATTATCTAAATTTTCCATTTTATTTTTGAAAATTTTCAATTTTTTATCTACTAGTTGCTTCTTCCTTTATACATCTCGACATGTTATAGCAGGTACTCGAGTATTGCCCAACCTGTGTTTTTAGGTTTGGGTTTTGATGTGAGTTTGGGTCGAGTTTGGTTGTAAAAATGGTAAACCCAAACTTGTATATCAAGTTTTTTCTTCCCCAAAGCCAACCTTACCCTTAATTGGTGCACTCACCCACAAACTATGGCTATAACCCTAAGCATGTATGTATAACTGAATAGAAGCGTTCAAAAGGAATTTGAATTTGAATTTAATATCACATGGGTTTTATTCAAGGATAACAAAACTTTTATATATTTATTCATATACTTTTACTTATTAATTCTGATATGTTTACATATTTATTTAGACACTTTTAATTATTTTAGATACTTTTATTTCCTAAAGAACAATTTATCTATATATTGATTCAGATACTTTTACATACTTATTCAAACACATCTACTTGTTGCAAACATTTTTATTTATGAAAAAAAATTGCCTGTATATTACTCCAAATACTTTTACATATTGCATCAGACACATTCACATATTATTTCAAACAACTTTACATATTTATTCAGATATTTTCATTTTTTTCTTTAGACAATTTTATTTATAAAGAGAATAAAATATTTACATATTACTTCATAGTACTTTTACATATTTACTTTAGACATTTTTACATATGCATTCAAACATTTTATACTTTTACATATTATTTCTGAGGGAATAAATTGATTGTATATTTTCTTAAAAGAGCAAATTGTCAACATATTATTTTAGATATTGTTGCATATTTCTTCATATGCTTTGACCTACTATTTTAGATATTTGTGCATCTTGTCTTAGATATTTTTGCAGATTGTTTCTATGCACAGATTGTCAGTCAAAGATGAAAAAGAAATGACTTAACAATAGACTAGAATGGCTATCACCAAGGGAATGGGTGGTGAAGATCTACATAATGTGACCAAGGGAATGGGTGGTGAAGATCTACATAATCTTGAGGCAATAACCAGTGCAATTTATAGGTGATGATCAAAGAATATGGAGGTAAGCGACGATAGTGCGATCTAGAGCAAGCAATGATCGAGTGCAATTTGAAAGTGAGTGGCGACAATGAGATCCCGAAGTTGAGTGATGATTAAAGCAATCTAGAGCCGAGTAGGTGATTTGGATGTCAATGGTATCATTGAGATATGGGGCTAAGTGGCAACAATGAGATCCAAATGCAAATGACAATGACAAGATTTAGAATAGAGACGATGGACGGTTGGAGAATGTGCAATTTGGAGGCGAAGATCGACTTGAAAAGCTTCAATCTAAAAGTGACAATAGCCCGATGGAGGTGACAATGATAATAGCGAGATAAAGTTTCTAGATAGAAGACAGAGTCTTGGTTCCGGAACAATTTATCAATTTTTGGATTGGATGTGAGTTATATCCATAGAATTATGGTTGGATTTATAATAGTGTCTGATTTTTTTTATAGATAATAGTGTCTAATTAAACATATGTTTATAACATAATAACTAGGGGTAGAACTAGTATAGGATGGTCACCAACTCTCTATGTGCAATAGTAGACAGACTAGCCCGTAACCAAAATATTGAGGGCGTTTTAGCCCTTTTGCTCCCTGAAAGTTGACTCGAGTTGGCTCGCCCATTGAACTTTTTAATTTAGGACTTTCACCCCCTTAACCTATTTAAGTCAGTCACATGCCGTCACATGCGGGCGGTTTTTGAACGAAAATGGGTGTTTGCATTTTGTGAGGACCAAAACACAAAGAAATAAAATAAATAGGACTAAGTAATCATTTGCCCACTTAAACCAAGTTGAATGAATTAAAAGCCTAGGCCAACAAAATGAATAGAGCAGTCTCTGGGAGCCTCATTTTTGTTGATGATGAGCTCTACCTCCGCAAGTTCGTCAAGATCTATTACAATGACAAGGTATCGCAATAGAGAGTGCCCTCTTTGTAGGTGTAATTTGATGGTTGGAAGCTAGGCGACAAAGAAATGTTAGAACATGGAGCGATGATTTTACGTTGCCGAAATTATACTGATGCACGGCCTACCATATCCATTATAGTGGCACCATTGTGTAATGCCTTCAAACTTTCATTCAAAGATTTTATCGGTACCCGATAGCTAATGGCTTTAACATCTTTACTATCATATCCTATTTCTTTCAGCATATCCATAAAGCACTAGCAAGTAATGTCCTCACTTTCCAATTCTTTTTCACATACCAAATAATCCACATATTTAACACTTGGATCCTATAGCAATACTCCTCCGTAGTACAACTTTGCTTTGAATATATATATATATATATACACTAAATGTCAAGTGTATACAGTGTGTGAAGAAAATTACTTTGAATTTCTATACTTTGTTTATTCTATTCACTAGCACAACCCAATGTCATGTGGCCATGGATATATATACTAAAATGCCCAAGAGTCAAACCGGATTCTAAAGACAAAAAATATTATTTATGGAATCTTTACGTAATCAAACCAAGATTGTTTATGAAATCAAACAAAAAATATTCAATGTATCATTCATCAAATCAAGCCTGATTCAAAAGACAACTTACCTTTACACTTTTGAACAACTGATGACAAAGCAAACCAAGAAAGACCAAGAATCTTTCAAACTACCATGGAATTTTGAAACAATTGTCTCCCACCAAAAGCTTCTGTCACTTGAACGGTCCCCAATTGTTTCTCTGTTTTTTTTTTTTCGATTAACCGTGCTTCACTGCCGCCAAAAGTTTCATGTGTTGCGCTAGGCTATAACTTGTTGAGATTGGGTTTAATTGGGAGAATGCTCAATTTGTTCTTTTTCTTCTCACAACACATTTTTGTCAAAAAAAACCCACACGTGACAGCATGTGACTAACTTAAATTGTTTAAAGGGGTGAACGGTTCCAAATTACAAAGTTTAAGGGGCGAGTTGGCCCGAGTCACATCCCAGGGGGCAAGGGGTCCAAGTTACCATGATTTAGGGGGCAAAAGGGCTAAAAGCCCAAATACTGAGCGCTGCTGCTGGATTGTCCAAGAAGAGTTTAGAGGCTCGCTCTCCGAGGCTGTCGGCTTCGGCGTGTAACTTTACAGCCATCAGGCGGTAAACGCTTATCTATCCCAAAATTATCTTCTTCAATAGCCGAACGTATCCACCGGATAGGTTTCTCTCATCCAGTGTTTGGCTTCGCTATCTCGTAGCTGAGTTTTGTTAGTGCTTTACCTGTAATCGATTTAGTCTATCGTGTTACGCTAAAAGCGAATTCCTGTCGAAATTATTTGACTTTCTACCTCTATAAAGTTTGAAGGCTTTATGCTTACCGAGTGACCTATAAATGCCACTGAATCATCGCAGGGATCAGTAGAGAGCGGCTGTTGCATATAGAAAAGGCAGAATGCTGAAGTTTTACAAGCCTGGGCCTGGAGGTTGATGTTATTTGTTTTCTAAATAAGGCTTATATTAGTGGACTTGTTCAATAATATGACGGATGGATGTTGATGATTAACTCCGTTCTTTATTTGGTTTGAATTTGCAGTTTTTCTAGTGAAATACAACAATTTTTCACGCTTTGATGCCATAATCGCTGAAAACATGAATTTGGACTCCACAAAACTCACCCTGAAAGTTGCACCATCTGTTGTTTGTCTCACATCAATCCCATTGTTTTCTACTTAGTTTTCTTCCATCAATCTTGATAAATTGTGCTACTCTGAATTCCTAGAGAGAGGGAAGATAGCTGCCTTCCCTCTTACCTTCTTCTTCATACCTTCTCTTTCAGATGGTTCCACGTGGACTTGTTGATATCTGTGTAAATTGGCTACTCATAGAAGAAGTTGTGTATCTGAGAGAGCATGGACTGATTTGAATCAAGGTTGTCAAAATTGGGATTCTATCTTAAATCATTTTTCATTATGTAAGATCGGAATCGTAAAATCGGATCGTGAATCGTAAGATCCTATCAAAACTTAAAATTTCTTACCTAAATAATATGGTTCATATAAAAATTTAAATATATTGGATATCTATCTAAAATTTTAGTATCATAATAATATAAAATACCTCATTTTTATTCCCCATTTTTTTGTTTGGCTCTTGACTGACCATTTATATTTGTCATGTCTTGAGCAGCGTCCTTCCTTATTGCTCTGACAAAGCTCAGGTGGGGCATTAAAGCTTGTTGCTTTTTTTTTTAGAGGAAGAAGAAAAAAAATGAAAAATTTTAATCATTTTTCATAGCATTTAAGTTAAAAAAATTTCTTTCTCTCTCATCTACCTGCTTCGTTTTACGTTTTCTTATGCCTGGAGAAAAGAATAGTAAAGGGGAAAATGACAGACGTTTCTACTTTGTACTGACAAAATAAAAATAGAAAAATTGAAGTACTGCTAATTAAAGAGAACTCACTCGGCGTCTCTCCTCTTTCTCCCTCCTTTTTCTCGTCTTCCTCTCTCTCTCTCTCTCTCACCCTTTCCCGCAAACCCCTCCCTCTCTTTGTTTCATCTCTTTCTCTCTCTGACCCTTGGCTGCATATCATCCCTCTCTCTCTCACTCTCTCTCTTTCTCATCTTATTTCCTCTTTCTTCCTCCTTCTCTAACGATTCTCTCTAGCAATTTTTGCCGGCTTGGAAAGGCCACAATTTCTTTACAGAGACATGGATCTTCCGGCCTCGTCACGACAATCTTCCGGAGAGATGTAACTTCCAGCCTCGTTTTACAAGGATCGGTGGGATCTCACTTTTCTACGATCTTATGATTCGCAACGTGATCCCAACCCGATCTTACTAGGGTATTGATCTTATTACGCTCCGGATAGATTTTTTATATCCAGATCGTAGGATTGTCGGATCGCGTTTTTAACAACCTTGGTTTGAATTTTCGCTCTCCTTTTTACCAATAAAGCTTATTTTGGCCCCAAAGCAAAACAAGACTTATGCATATTTCTTTTTCGCTTCACGCCTTTTATTATTTTCTTTTATTTTATTTGATAGGATGTCTGTTGTTATTATAGTAATAATGTTCAAAGCTTCAAAACTGTGGATTTATCCATAAAAGTAATACTCTTTTTTTTTTCAAATTTTTTATAATTTTTATTTTTTAACAATTAATCTATAATTTTTTATTTTTAACATTTTAATATATAAATGAAATATCTTTATATATGAATGATAAATCAAAACCTATAATTTTTAAATATATTTTTAAATTTTTTTCTAATAAAAAATAATATGAATAAATTCAAGTCAAACTAGTCAAATGAAGCAAAGAAAATGGGACGGAGGGAGTATTAAGAAGATAAACATAAAATACTATGAACCGAGTAAAACTATGTGTATCTTCCTCTTAAGCTTAAATTATATAATACTACTTATTATATTATACTACTTTTAATATAAGGATGAAATCTAAATTTGCACAAAATTTTCCAAAATCATTCATTTACTTTAATGGAGAAAAATATCTTTTATAGGAATAAGTGAAAGAGGTAATGTATGTGTATGCTTTGCTGAATTTTAATCTTCAGTACCATTATTTATTTTCCACAATTGGTTTTGATTGTAATTATTTGTTTTAATATATTATATAATAGACTCCTTTATTTCTAATTTCTTAAAAAAAAAAGGATTATTTGGCAGTGTGCTTTTTCTCTCCTAGATTTTTAATTACACTTCCTCCTACGAACATAATCTTTTTAATTTCAACAGAGAAAAGAGGTTCTCTAACAATTGCAGAAAGGGCAAACTAATTATCTTAATAGTCCATGAATTGTGAAAAAGTTTATTAAATCATTTAAATTTTTTTGTAAGATATTTTAATTTAAAATTTGAAAATTGATATTAGCAGGTTTCCAAAGTTAGGGATAAAAGTAAATACTTAGAAAATATTATCTTAATTTTCCATGAATTATAAAAAAAGTTATTAAATCATTTAAATTTATTATAAGGCATTTTAATGTAGTTTGTTTCCAAAGTTTACTTGAATCTTTGATATGCACAAAAAGAAAAAGGAAAAAATGTTCATTTAAAATTTATTGTCTTCAACTAACACTAAATGATATTGTCAAATTCTTATAAGACATTAGCTCTCAAATGATCCCAATTTTGATTAAAAAGATCTTACAATTACAAAAACTAATTTTTTTACTAGCCTAAAAATTTTGATGATCCATTTGTCTTGAATTGGTTGAAATATTTAGATTTGACATGAAAATAAAAATATTAAATAAGTTTGTTTATTATTCCCTTTTTTATCCTTTAATTTTTTACACATAAATAAAAAATAAAAAAATAAATATTAAAAATAATATTTTCAAATAGTATAATATAAAAAAATAATTTATTTAATAAAAATATTATAAAAATTTGAGGACCCAAAATAGAGAATTTTCATAAATAATTTGGGAGCGAGAATGTATTTCTTTTTGCACAAATTTTTTTGCCCACAAAACGAAAGACAGATGGACTGAAGCAAATTTGAGAATTGTCGTCATGTAATAGCCATTGTTATTATACCATGGATAACATGAACATATATCTAATTAGACATACCTGTTATTTTACAATTTTAACCTCAAATTTACCCTTCTTCAAACCCTCTCTCTCGGTTCTGGTGATCAACCTACCAGATCTAACTTGAAATCCGACGTGCAAAGAAGCCAAGGAGGCTGAGTGACTCCGGCGAAAAATGGCGAGAAACGAACGGCCAACATGGCCAAGCAACGAAAGCGGAGGACGTGGAGGAACCATGAATGGCCAGGCCGAAGAACGCTGAATACCAAGGAATCATGAGAAACGAACAACGACGGTGGCGCAATGCAGTAGTGACGGCATGAAGCGGCAATGATGGCGGTGCAATTGGCAGCGATGGCACGATGTTGTAATCAAACGCTTCAATCAGCAGCGGTAAGGGCACGGTGACGACGATGATGATGTGGTATGGAGGTGAGGCAACAAGGCAAGTCCCAGACTAGGCAACGATCAGCGATGATGAGTAATGGGAGACAATGGCACAAGATGAGACTAGAACACTGTGGAAGATGATTGGATAGACAGAGAACAAGGCGGCGGTGGATAAAGCTTCAAATCTTTAATTGAATCTTGGCTTTAGATTTGAAGAGGCGAATCAGCGATCCGAGGAGACCAAGTGGCGAGGCGAGTCCGAGGTGAGGTTGGAGGTGAGGCAATGGGGTGAGTTCAAGGAAAAGGTGGAGGTAAGGCGACGAGGCGAGTCCGAGGAGGCGAAGCCACAAGGTAAACAGGTGTGGAGGGTTAAGGCAAAGCAGTGCGAGGAAGGAGGAGAAGTAGCGAGGAGGCAGCAACGCGAGGTAAACAGACTGTAGGGGATGCGGATGCATTTTGTAATTATTTACATATTACCCCAAGCATTTTTTAATTTTCTTAAATTGTTATTTAGACACTTTAAAATATTTATTTAGACACTTTTAAATTTCTATTTAGAAACTTCTTTTATTATTTCGTATATATTTTTTTATCATGAAAATAAATTGTTTGTGTATTGCTTTAGACATTTTGTCACTTTTCTTTAAACACTTTTACACATTCATTCAGACACATTTTAATTATTTCAATTAGTTATTTTTGAAGAGAGTAAATTGTCTACGTATTGATCAGACACTTCTAAATATTTCTTTAGACACTTTTACACATTCATTCAGATACTTTTTTATTGTTTTAATTAATTATTTTTTAAGAAAGTAAATTATCTATGTATTAGTCAGACACTTCTAAATATTTTTTTAGACACTTTTACACATTCATTCAGATACTTTTTTATTGTTTCAATTAGTTATTTTTTTAAGAGAGTAAATTGTCTACATATTGGTCAGACACTTCTAAAGATTTCTTTAGACATTTTTCAGTATCCACTCAGACACTTTTCATTTTTTTCAAATATGACATATGACGTATACAGTGAGATCATGACGTATGACAGTTCGGTGGCGGCACCAGCACAGCACCGAAGCGCCGGCACCGGCACAGCACCGAAGCGCTGACACCGAAGGAGACAGTAGTAACAAACTAGGGTTTTTTGTAAAGAAGAATATTTTAACTAAGGATATTTTTGTCAATTTTTTTGATAATTTATGCCCCATATATAGAAGATTAAGGGATGGGTTAGTATGTCTAATTAGACATAGGTGCATAATAAAAGAACTACAAAACTCGTCTCAAGTCTCCAATTTTTTAGTGGCCAAGAATGAGAAATACGGGTCAAGTGTGAAAAACTTCATGGTAGTGGCCAAGAGAGTCTTTTCCAACGGGGGCAGAATGACGCAGTGCAAGAGGACTTGGTTATTATTTAGTATATTTCTAATATTTTCGTTATGGGTAATTCCTATAATTATGGGAGAATCATTTGATTTTAGAAATTATTAAGTATTCCATAATTATTAGGTAATTTAAGGCTATGGTTAAATCTAATAAAGATTAGTTTTCCTTGTTAACTGTCCTAGGGTTTAGTTTAGGCATTAAGTTTTCCTTGTTAACTGCCCTGGGGTTTAGTTTAGGTATTAAGATGCCTTTATAACACTCTGTATGTTGTGCTAATTCTCAGCTTTTGATGAAATAAAGAATTGGAATTTGAAATTTCTCCCTCTGGTTTTCTTCTTCTTCTTGGCTAAGTTCTTTTCTCCGATCCGTAGTACATCAGAACTTCAAATGCTATTCCTATTGCTGCTTTTAAATAGCATGCATATATCATTTAAAATGATACATCATTAGAACCGAGGAAGCAAACAGACGTTACTGACCTTAGCATCAGCAGCACCGACAGAACATTTGACAAGAGTAGCAGACGTTAAGATGGTACCAATAAATTGACTACAATTCTTTTCAGATTCCACAATAGTCCCAGAGCAGATAAATAGTTGTTCATGGCCTACACCAGTTAACATGGTAAAAAAGGGCTGGGTGAATAATACCAAAGGTTTGACATTCTGTATGCATAATAATATCATATAATCACCTTCATAATCATTGTATACCAAACTAAACGAAAGAAGTTTTACATATTAACTGGACAGATCAGTGGAATCATTTCAACAGAGAAAAGGGGAAACTTGTAGGCCTCTCTTAGTTTGAGGGAGATGCGGGGCTTCCACCATAAACATATCCTTTACTGCTGATTCTTACTTTTAATAGGATAGGGAAAACTAGGGAAAACTAATTCCTTACCTTTATACATAAAGGTGCTCCATTGGGCTTTATTAGAAAAAGAAAATCTCAAGAAAGAGGCTTGAAGCCTTTCCTTATTATTATGGGAAGGAAAAGGAACAAATGGCTTTGATAGTGCATAGAAGGCTGTTTTTTATAGCACTGAGAAACTAGTTGCCAATACAGAAAAATCTCGTACTTATATCTGAACAGTAGTTAATCAAAATTATGGTTTATCTGTGTCCAGATAGTTCCAAATACTAGCCATGTTCTATGCTTACGCTTATCTTCATCATTGATATAACTAATTATTTTGGTTCTACATGCATAACTGACGGCTTTTGATGACATCTCTAGGAGAGGGATGATAGCAGCCTTCTCTCTTGCCTTCTCCCTCATGCCTTTCTCTCTATCATTATGCCACGTGCACTACTCGATTTTAGTCCAAATCGGCAGTTGAATAATGGCAGTGCATTAGTCTTGTAGCAAAACTACTGTTATGCTGAAATTTAGGGAACTTTTTACTTTCTCCCCAAAGCATTTTTTGTGGGCTCTGAAGATAATAATAATACGGTGAGCATATGTCTAATTAGACATATGTTCCTGTTATCCATGGTATGAGTTTTGTAGTCGCGAAGAATAAGAAAGATGGGTCATGTGTGAAAAGACTTTATGGGAGCGGCCAAGAGGAGTAAAATTGTGGAAATGCACCATGTCACAACCTTAGCATAGGGTAATACACAATAATACTTGGAATATCAGCCTTCACATCCAATTCACTTTCACTTTCGGCAACTAAGAAGCTTCCAACATAAACATATCCTTTACTGGCTGGTTTTCCAGATTAAAGTTTTTCTGGCAGAGGGTCAATCAGTTGAGGCCTTGAGGGTCATTTGCTGGCTGCTGATTTTCACTTCAACGTAGCTGTTGTTAGGATTGTTTCCGATGCTCCGTTTTCTGTAGCTGCCATTAGGTTTGTGGATGATTCTATGGCTTTAGAGCCTCTTAGCATCTCTGATGATGAAGTGGCGATGGTTTCAAGAGTTCCCCAGCCTCTCTCTGATAATGTCTGTGATCTAGATCTGTTTCCATTTAAACTTTATCCTGAAGAAGGTTTATTAGCATTGGGCCGTTATTTTAAGGATTCATATCATATCATGGCTGCACCGGGTTCTTTCAGGTAATCATAATCATTTGAATACTTTTATTTGTCTGGGAACTTGAGAGGTGTGTTTATATAGACATTAGTTTTACCTCTTGCCATTAGTTTTGTCTCTTGTTCTACAACTTCCATCATCCAATGAGCCCTTTTCTTCCACATAGCTTGATAGCTGATAGGATTACTCTCGAAGTTCTCAATCTTCTATCTTGTTCGACATTCTTTAGGTATAGATAGAATAAATGTGGTTGACTTCTAATAATTTTCTTACCGCACGTCATTTTAATGTATCAATAACTTGTTGCCTCTCCCTTTGAATCCTTGATATTATAAAGAAAGATAGGATGACAGTGAATAATTCTTATCTAGTTTGTGATATAATTCCATAATATCTTAATGGTACAAAATGAGGCCTTGCCTTTATTTCATTAGTTGTTGTCTGCATGAAAGGGTACATGGACAACTATAATGCTGTAACTCATAATGATGCACATTACATGCTATTCTTCTCTTCAGCATCTCTACTTTGTATTCATTTCCTTGACCATTTGTGGGCAGAAATGGCTGCTGTCGTTTTGAATGCAAGGAGCTTCTACAAGCGTTGCAGAATTACCAAGGTAGCTACAGCATGCCCTCAAAACTTTCTAGTACTCTTATGTCCAAGGTACTTTGTAGACCTTTTCTGACTATGGTTCTTTCTTGGTGCTTGGAGAATGGAATTGGGGGACCTGTTGTCAATAAACATGGAGAATCATTGGGATTAGTTTTTATGATCCATTTTACACTCCTTTTTTACCATTGAACATAGCTTTCAGATGCTTGAAGCAGTTGAAGAAAAATGAGTAACACTTAAAACAACCTTCTCACCCTAATTGATCGTTTCCATCGTCCTTGCATTTTGAATAATTGGCTGGCTATCTTGTTATCTCATCTAGTTTCTACTTTTCTGGAAACATCGCTGCCTCAACTAAGGTTTATTCAAGGATGAAATGGCTAATTTATTTTGACTTTTTATTTGCTAACAAGTGTTAGTGAACTGATGCATGTGGGATTTTAGAAATAAATTTAATAGATGAAAGAGTACTATGTATAACTTTTCATCAAATGAATTCTTTTATGTATAGTTTTTAACAATTAGTCAAAAATAGTGAAAATTAAGAATGAGGTTGAGCAAACTAAAAAGTGGATAAAATTTCACACTTCTGCACCAAAGTTCTTAAAGCTTGTATTTATTACAACTGGTCTTAGACCTATGATGACTAAATTGTTATGTGATGGAGGCAAGAGATGCAAATCAGAGTAGAAAAAAAAGTTGAGTGCAATAAAAGATCTCTCTTTATTATTATTATTAGTAGTAGTAGTAGAAATGGTGGTGGTGGTGGTGGTGGTCTGCAGGAAAAGAAAACTGATTTGGTGCTGGTACATGTTGGGATCAGTGAGCACATCCCTTAGCAAGAAAACATAGATAAACTACACCAAAAAAAAAAAAAAAAAGGAAAATGAGAGATTGTAGAAGATGGGACTTTTGCTTGTCTATAAAACCTCTGTTAAATACTTGTATTATATTATTGGTGTAAGTTTTTTACAGTATTTGTTTGATATCTAGATGAGTTGTCACACAAATTTGGCTAGCACATCAGTGTTTTGGATTAATATCCATCCCTGGATTTATATCTTGGATTTGTTTGATGTGTTTGAGGACCTTTCATGACTTTGAATGTTGCACAGGTGTGTTCCTCAACCTTGGCTGGGAGTGAAGGGAACTAATCTCTGTGAGGCAAGCTTAGGTTCATTGGAGATAATGACTAAAATTTGCCCTGAAATTTCCAAAGGTCTTCTTGTTAGAGAGGTTTGCCTTTTTTCTTTTTTATTTTCCCAGGAAAAAATGTATTGAAAAGAGCACCAATGGGCTGCATACGAGAAGTCATATAAAAAATGCACATTTTGAGTCTCATCTTCCAATGGTACTCAGAGGTCCTCTAATGTTATATAACCAACACTGAAAGACTCAATGTAACTAAATTTTATGTAAGAGCCTGTTGCAATTTGCAATCCTGGCTCATAATTCCACATTGTATTTTGCTCCAGATTGTTGTATTTTGACCCATTTGTAGCTTTTCTTTTGCTTGTCAACTCTGAACTACTGCTGTCTACTGGATTCTTCCAAAATTTGTGTTTCATTTTTCAGATCCTGTCTGCATGCTGGGGCTATTTTGTTTCTCTTTTCTGTTATTTTCACACCAACTACTATTTGTCACCATTATGCCTAGATCACTCAACTGGACAAGTACAAACGATGCCAAGTTTGTGAAATCAGTGAAATCATCACTGATTAAATTAGTTATACCCTTTTTGTAGGATTGCTCCCTCCCAGAGACGTACTAAAAGAAAATGGTTGATCCAAAGGCTTATATGGTAACTTTGTTCGGGTAAATAGCACCTGGGGTCCCTAACATATACTTTTCATTGCAAATTCGCCCCTAACTTACCAAATGTTGCATATCCGTCCCAACCCCTTGCTTGGCATTGCAAATTCGTCCCTTGACCAAAGGTCAACTAGTCAAGAGACTAATATTTGCAACTTTAGCCCCTTATCTAGCCATGATTCTCTCTAAAAATTCTAAACTTCCTCTTAAGCTACCGCCACCTGTGGGTATTGTATCTTCCTATTGCCCGATGTATAGCCGCTAGCTCCACTACCATTGGTTATCCCTGCTTGCCGACGTAACTCCATCTCAGCCCATGCTTTCATTTCCAAGCATTGCTAAGCACCGATGATGCCATATTGAGGAAGGAGAAGGAGAATCGCACCATGCCCACCACTCTAACCATTGTGACACGCCAACATCAACATCATTGGCCGCCATTTGCTCGTCACCCAAGGTCACCTCGATCACCTCAGCAAAGCCTAGGTCACCGCTCACTTCGTCATCATCGATGAAGGGAGAATTGAAGCCAAACCTAGATCGTGACCCTCTAGACCCAGCTCTGGCCCATTTTTTATTTAGAATTATTTTTAAAAATAATTTAATTTACTAGTTAAAAGTAACAAAATACTATTTTTAAGAATATTAAAAGAAGTTGTCAGCAGTTATGCTAACTAATAATTTACTTTTTAAAAAGGAATGATACCAGGTCCCGAGATGAAATGTTCTTTTTTGATTTTTTTTTTCATTAGCAAACATGAAACATTTACTTCTTAAAAAAAAATTAAAATATTTTTACACTTCTAAAATGGGATAGCCCATAATCAGTTCAATTCAATTGCAGACTACAAGTAGAGTGGATAAAATATAATACACCTTATTATGTGCAAGTATGATTGTTCGTAGAGCAAAAAAAGATGCTCATTCCAATACATTAAAGTAGGAGTTTTATAATTAGTTTTTAAAATTTAAACTATTGAGCAACTACCTAAAATATTTTTTAACGGAAGAATTTATTTTGTGAACTCACATAAAAAAAATGGTCTAAAACATATAGCATCAATTTTAATAAATTGAGTTTTTCAAGAAAACATTACAATGTTAATTAGAACCAGCATTCAAATTTTTCTTTACATAGACCTTGAGAATTATAGTGAGAAAAATGTTATATGTACTATTTTAAAACATAAAATGTTATAAAATTTTGGTATAAAATTCTTAATACATTTAATACTACTCTCATGGTAATACCTAAAAAAATCTATAAAGTTGAGTTTACTCAAAGATAGTGACGGCTTAGGGGGAAGTTCAGGGTTTTTAAGGAAAAATGTGGCTAGATAAGAGATTAAAGCTGCAAATATCCAATGGTCAACGACTCAACATAGTCAAGGGACAAATTTGCAATGCTAGACAAAGGTTTGGGATGGATATGCAGCATTTGGTAAGTTAGGGCTAAATTTGTAATGAAAAGTAAAGGTTATGGACCTTAGGCTCTATTTACCCTAACTTCTTTCATTTCTATTTCTAAAGCGGGTTAAATCTTCACCAATTTTTTAATCTATGACCCATGGTGCTCTTCCCTGTGTGGAATCTAATTTACATTTTATACAAAATTTTTATTAAAAAAACTTTATTTTTCCTACTTTCCTACAATGCCCTTTGTGGGAAGTTCAACTTGAAAAAGACCTAACCGCCCTTGTAGCATTTTGACTTGGCTAACTCGAATAAATTAGTTATTTAACTAGAACTCGGCCTACGTTGGTCTTCAAACTTTGTGATTTGGAACAAGTCAACCACTCAATCCAACCACTAAAGGAAGAGCAGCACATGGCTCATGTGGATGACACCGTCTACCCATAATTTTTTATTTTTAATGGAATGCTTGAACACTAAAATTTTATATTCTCAAGGACTTAAAATGTAATTAAGCCTAAAATCGTCTTCCTGTAAGTAAATTGCACCCATGGCCCCTAACCTTTTATTATTGTCATATTTTTGACCCTAGCCTCAAAACCTTGCATGGGAAGTCCTCAATCTCGATTTTTTATTCCATTTTAGACCTTTGAAGAACGGAAAACCTTAAAATTGACAAAACAGGCCATATGGCATGCCATCATGGAGCAACTTATCTTGGTGACACAATGAATCAATTGTTAGTGATGACATGGAAAAAGAAAAATTAAAAAAAAATTAAATTCAAACCCAGATAGCGAAGTCCCTTATCTCTCTACTGACGAAGTCCCCTCTCTCTTTCTACCTCAACTCTAGCGGTACCTCAACTACCTTCATCGCATGTCCAAATCTCCACATACACAGCCTGTGGTAATTTGGACCGTCTAGATCACAAATCAAGAGAACGCAACGATGAGAATTAAGAGATTAAGAATCAGGAGATCATGAATCGGGAGAACAGGAATCATAAGATCGAGATAGAATGAAGGGTGAGTGACGGCCGAAAGGGATAGAAGGGAGACTGACAACTGCTTAGGTGTCTCTACATTCGTCCACCAATGATGCGTTCTTTGTTGTCAGGTCCAGGTAAACTTGCTGCTTCCTCAGCCTCCTTACAATGCCACCTTGTCGATTATGCCTTTGATTCCTCAGCCGCTTCCTTTGCTCGTCTAGATTGCAATCCTCCATCTTCAATTTTGACTCAATTTCCCCTCGATTTCACATGAACGGGTGGCGGCAATGTGAACGAATGACAGCAACAAGAGGGCGTGAACTAGGGGTGAACATGGGTCGGGTTGGTTCGGTTTTATGGTAAAACCAAACCAACCCGAAATGGCCTCTGTTCCAAAATTTTTCTACCCAACCCAGAACCGAGAATCGAACAGAACCAGAACCATGGTTCTGGGTTTCTCGGTTCTAGTTCTCGGGTTTTTCGGTTTATACCATATACCTATAACAACACCAAAATTCAATAAATCGACATTCATAATCAGTTTTATGACATATTCAACATAATATATAATTAAATTAATATTTAAATATATGTACTTAGATACATTCAAAAGAGTTTAAAATGTTGTTCTTACAAAAATGGTTCAAAAGAGTTGCTTGTGGAGTATCTTTTATTTCAACTAGTTTACTTCATTTCAATAATTTCAATATTAGTATGACATTCAATATGGAAAATTGAGCCTTTAAGACCATTTTCTTTAGTATTAAAACCTAAAATATGTTGATGTCATAAATTTTTAATTTTGCATGACTCAAATGAAAAAAAATCATAATTGTGTCGTAAAAAGTAGTCTATGAAGCAAAGTGATTTAAGTAAATATGGAGAAATTTCGTAAATGATCCCACAACTTCCATACTGTTTCAATTTGGAACATTAGTTTAAGAGTTTAATATAAAAACACAAAATAACCACCATAATACTTCAAAGAAATATATGTGTGTGTGTATATATATATGGATATATTAGCAATACTATATTTTTTATTATATAATTATATATATATCTCGGGTTCGGTTCCACCTCGGGTTGGTTCCATATGGAACCAGAACCAACCCAAAAATCGTCGGTTTTCCTATATATGGAACCAACTCGAGAATCATGAACAATTTTTACCCAACCCAATGGGGGTGGTTCAGTTTCGGTTTCGGGTTTACCCAACCCATGCTTACCCCTAGTGTGAACGTCTGTCCGGTTTTTTTCTCTTTTTTTTTTTAATTTCCTTTTTACATATTTGTTTTCTCTATTTATTAGTTTTCTTTTTTTTTTTTATGCTACTGTGGCAAATCTCTCCACGCTGGCAGACATACATACTGAAAATGTCCTATCATCGATGTCACATACACCGACCTGACCTTGGCTAAGGATATACCCTCATGGCAGCATGTAAGTAATGAACATCCTATAAACTATCTGTAACATAGAAAATTAGTTGGATTCTTTACCATAAACAACACTACGTATAACTACTACTGTCATAAACATTTTTACTACACAGATTCCTTTCAGCTACAACGACACGACTTGTAACACCATGCTTCACCACACATTTCAAACATGTCCTGATTGGTTGCATGTCTCTACATCAGACATTCAACAATGGTAGCACATTTTTTAGGTATAATTGACATATTAGTACCATATCATAATTACATGAAAAATTTGTACTTTTATCCTTCATGCTTTTGTGTCTGATATATTATCCTTTACAGAAAAGCTGTGAGTGGGATCCGACATACCATAATGAGGTGTATGAGATATGACATATCTTGAGGGCACAGTACTACTGAAGCATCATGGCAGAGATCAGGCATGTGAAAGATCCTGTTAAACGTCGAGCAAAGGCAAACTTTATGTTTGATGCTGCAAATGTGGAAATGAAAGCATATTGGGCTAGTCCAGAGTTTCTTCAAAAGTCCATTAGATATAAGGCAATCCGATCATCTGTTAGTAACGAGGATTCATAGTTTGGCTTGTGCAGTGTAACATATACAGGAAGATCCATCTCGATGCCTACACTTTAAGATCAAATGGTATACTCTTTCTGTTCTTATATTTAACATTTAAGTAAATCATTAACCGATTATACATATTACTCTGAGTTAACATTCTATTAGAGAGAGAAAGAGAGATCTAGATAAGAAGGACCTTGGCTTGTTCAAGGTCCTCTAGGTGACACATAAAATGAAGAATAAACAATAAGTTGGTAAGCAATCCAAAGAAGTTGTTGTAAGTATAATAACTTTTTTTTCATACTATTGTTAAGCCAGTCATGTGTAACCACATATTATTGATTCAAATGAGTTAATATCTTTCTGTAGACTTGGGTTAGTGCTGAGATTGAGAAGCACACACAACAACAGAATAGAACAGAGCCTGTACAGGAAATTAATGAAGCTACAATCATTAGTACTGCATCCGATGGGAAGAAGAGAGGGCGTATTTTTTGTTTAGGATATGAACAGTGCGTTATGCTGGGATGCCAAATGCCTGGTGAGGTCCCATTTGTTGACCCCACTCAGACACTATAGTTCAACGAGTAAGTACAGAAGATAATGGTAGAGGAGATTGCACGAAGGGATGCCGAGTACAAGAAGAAGCTGGAGCAGCTCAAAAGGAGACAAATAGCAGAAATTGAGACGAACAAGGCCACCTTAGAGACTAAGCGGGCTTAGTTAAAGGTTTTTGTCATTCGTTGAACCTTCCCTACACGCTGGCTCAACCGATTCCATAGTATACTAATGAGACTCGGATAATGAGGAGATAGGGTCTCCTTACTTACCGTCTTGAACAGGTAAATCATCTTGTGATTCTTATGTCATCAGACTTAGATGAAATTTCTTAGATTTGAGACTCAGATAAAATTCCTAAAATGTTGCATTATGGTAGCTTCTATGAATAGTTGAAGACATGTAACTACTTGGCTTTATTATGGTGTATGAATGAAGTTAAGATGCACATTATTGAAATGAAATTACTATTTATACGGACCTCTAAAAAGTTTGACTTCGTAACTAGCATGAAGCAACCCGTAAATTCGCATATTGAGTTCAAAAATTGACAAAAACAGGGAATTTATAATCCGGATGGGCTTCTGAAAGCCTACCAACGTGCTAAAATTTACCAATGGGTTAGCACATTGGTAAATATCAATAGGCTGAACCGTTTGTAATTACAAACGGTTTAGATTGTTGATAACAACTAACATGCATTTTTCCACCGGGTTACTATTCACATGTTTTTACTTTTCATAATTACTATTCACCGACTTATTGTTCATACACATATTTTACTGTACATGCGTGGTTTACTGTTCATTAATATTAATATATATATTAAATAATTATTTTTTTATATAGGTAAAATCATCACTTGGCGACCCTTCACGAGAAAAATCATATATGGACCTGTAGATGTCGGAACTGAATGATTTCAAATTCATCTGAAAGCCAACACATAGATCTTCAAGTCTACTTCATTCCATGTGCTAGTTTGATCATTTTTATTGCCGAAATCTGATTATAGATGAGACCATTCGTTCTTTACGTGTGCTGAAGAGCAATTTCGGTAGAAAAATCATAACTTGGGCTACGGATGTCCCATTTAAATGAGCAAGCTATCAATTTGAAGCTAAAGAAAAGATCTACAAGTTCTGTGCTTTGGGAAAGAACTAATTCAATGTCTACTATAGTCAAAAAATTACAAGAAGTTGCAGCCCATTTTTGTTGATTTGTATTTACCTACATTTTACTATTTTACTATTTCACCCACCCCAAAAACTCTATAAATAGGCACCTTGGGGGCGAGGACAAATTCCTGCCATTTCTTATGCCTCCTTTATGCTCTTGTATGATCTTTAACTTTTCTTCTTTAGTTTTGTTCTAGTTTTCAATACCGAAATTCTGTCCAAATGTTTTCTCATTCTTCTTCTTGTTCTTCTTTTAATCTTTCAATCCATGTTCATTTCATCTTTCTACATGTTTATTTTTATTACGACTAACTAATATTCCTTTTGCTAAGGTGAAAATATGAAGCTTTTGGTATAAAGGTTATAATTGATTTGAATGGATCACAACGTTAACGGTATTTTCTTCCTTAATCTATTTAACTTTCCTCCTTGTTAAGTGGGAGTCTTGATTCATCATAGTTAATCATTTACACAAAAGTTACTTGATTTCCTATATAAAACATGGCTCTACCGGCTATATTGGAATCTTGAGTTATTGTAGACAAAGGTTGGTATGATGGATATTTGAACCCATTAGCAAGTGTTGGTGTTTTAAGATCAATGAAAGTTAATACTAACTAAATTCCCCGATTGGTACCTCCTTTATGTATGGATACCAATTGAGTGGTAAGATAGACTAAAATTAATCATAACTGATACACTAAAAGTGGATCCCCTAACCTTAGCTATTTTAATTGAATTTTAATTTACACATGTTCACACCTTGCACCAAAAATTTTCTTATTACAAAATCTGTAATTTATATTTCTTAATTCACTTCCCTGTGGTTTGACACTCGGACTCAAGAGATTTTATTACTTGCGTCAACCTACATTTGGGTTACAACTGCTAGAGTATAGCAAGTTTTTGACGCCGTTGCCGAGGAAGTAAAATTAGAGTACAAAATCAATTTTTTTCTTTTTGTTTCTTTTTATTTTGTTTCATTTTTTTTATTCATCATATGGCAGGCTGAGCCTCCTATCTCTTAATTTCTGTTAATCTTATTTTTCTTTATTATTGAATGGCAGGCTACGCCTCCTAAATCTTTTGTTTATTGTATGGAAGGCTGAGCCTTCTACCTAACTTGTTATTGATATTTGTTTTTTCTGTTATTATTTTGTTAATACATGAAAGCTTGGTCACATATATCAAGTGGTAAACTGATAAGAGAATCTTCATCTTCTTCAAACATAGCTGAACATATTAATGAACAAGATGGCACCAATGTGTCATGTATCTCTGCAACTGCATTGGGATATGAGCGGGAAGATGATCTTATCCTCTGCAGTCGATGAAGTTCTATCTGAATGGTCTCATTGAACTATGCAAACTGCCCCTTGCCAGGTCAATGTCTATAAGTATTTTTTCCTTTGGGAGGCATCTGCAAACATCCAAGTTTCACAAAAAAAAATTCTAGAACTTAAGGACTAGTTAGGTCAAATTTGAGTTTCAAATATCAAAACCCGTGTACCTGACTTACCCGAACTTAATATATTATACATTTTAGTGTGATTCTATATACACCTAACGCCACCAATAATTATCTAAATTTGACATCTTTGATTTTTAAAAAACTTTAATTTTTTATCTACTAGTTGCTCCTTCATTTATACATCTCGACATGCTATAGCGGGTACTCAAGTACTGCCCAACCTATGTTTTTAGGTTTGGTTTTGATGTGAGTTTGGGTCAAGTTTGGTGGCAAAAATGGTAAATTCAAACTTGTATATCAAGTTTTATTTTTCCTAAAGCCCACCTTACCCCTGACTGGTGCACACACCTACAAACTATGGCTACAACCCTAAACATATATGTATAATTGATTAGAAGTGTTCAAAAGGAATTTGAATTTTATTTTAATATCATATGAGTTTTATTCGAGGGTAACAAAACTTTTACATATTTATTCAGATACTTTTACTTATTATTTTAGATACTTTTATTTCTAAAACGAACAAATTGTCTTGATATTGATTTAGACACTTTTGCTTATTAATTCTAATATGTTTACATATTTATTCAGACACTTTTAATTATTTTAGATACTTTTATTTCTTAAAGAACAATTTATCTGTATACTGATTCAAACACTTTTACGTACTTATTTAAACACATTTATTTGTTGCAGACACTTTTATTTATGAAAATAAAAAACTACCTGTATATTACTCCAAATATTTTACATATTGCATCAAACACATTTACATATTATTTCAAACATCTTTACATATTTATTTAGACATTTTCATTTTTTTTCTTTAGACAGTTGTATTTATGAAGAGAATAAAATGTCTACATATTACTTCAAAATACTTTTACATATTTACTTTAGACATTTTTATGTATGCATTCAAACATTTTATACTTTTACATATTATTTCTGAGGGAATAAATGATTGCTTATTTTCTAAAAAGAACAAATTGTCAACATATTATTTCAGATACTTTTACATATTTCTTCATATGCTTTGACCTACTATTTTAGATACTTGTGCATCTTGTCTTAGATATTTCTGCAGATTGTTTTTATGCACAGATCGTTGGTTAAAGATGAAAGAGAAATGACTTAACAATAGTCTGGAATGGCTGTGACCAAGGGAATGGGTAGTGAAGATCCGCGCAATCTTGAGGTGATAACCAATGCAATTTAGAGATGATAATCAAAGAATCTGGAGGTAAGCGACGACAATGCAATCTGGAACAAACAATGATCGTGTGCAATTCAAAAGTGAGAGGTGATAGTGAGATCCCGGAGTTGAGTAATGATCAGAGCAATCTAGAGTCGAGTAGGTGATCTGGATATGAGTGGCAGCATTGAGATCTAGGGCCAAGTGGCAATGACGAGATCTAGATGCTAATGACAATGATAAGATTTAGAATAGAGACGATGAAAGGTTGGAGAATGTATAATTTGGAGGCAAAGATCGACTTGAAAAGTTTCAATTTGAAAATGATAATAACCCAACGGAGACGACGATGACAATAGTGAGATATGGTTTCAAGAGAGAAGAGAGAGTCTTAGTTCTAGAATAATTTATCAATTTTTGGACTGGATATGAGTTATATCAATAGAATTATGGTTGGATTTATCAGAGTGCCTGATTTGTTTTTTTTTTTTTCTATTTATAGATAATAGTGTCTGACTAAACATGTGTTTATAATGAGTAAGTTTTATAAATGGTCCATAACCTTTAGTCATTGTTTCATTTTAGTCCCTAACATATTAAATGTTCTTTTTAGTCCAAAATCTATTAAAATGTTTTGTTTTAGTCATAAATCTATTGAAAATATTTCATTTTGGTCTCAATTTAATGAAATTTGTTAACTCAAAGCATTTTTCTGATAACAATTTTTTTAGATAATAATTTAAAATTTCTGATAACTGTCTTAAAATAAATTTAATCTATATAATAATTTTTTTATAGTTAATGAAAATTTTGAATTACCTTTTTTTTCTCTTTGTAAATTGAACTTATTTCATTCACAAAGAAAAAATTATTAATTTAAATTATCTATTTACTGTTAAAAAATATTAAACTATTTAAATTTATTGGAATACAATTATCAAATATTTAAAAAAGAATTTAAAAAGTTTATATCAGATAATTATTCTGAATTAATGAATTTCATTTGATAAGGGACGAAAATGAAACAATCTTAATAGATTTAGGACCAAAACATAATATTCAATAGGTTAGGAACTGAAAGGAAATAATGACTAAAGGTTAAGGATCATTTATGCAATTTACTCTCTATGGTCTCTAAGTCTCTGTGCAATAGTAGACGGACTAACCCAGAACCAACATACTGAGCGCTGCCGCTGGATCGTCCAAGAATCTTTCTCTCCGAGGCCGCCGGCGTCGGCGTGTAACCTTACAGCCATCAGGCGGTAGACGCTTATCTTTCCCGAAATTATCTTCTTCAATAGCCGTACGTATCCGGTGTTTATGATCGCTGCTGTGGGATAGGTATCGCCCATCCGGTGTTTGGCTTCGCTATCTCGCGGCTGAGTTTTGTTAGTGCTTTACCTGTAATCGATTTAGTCTATCGTGTTACGCTAAAGGCGAATTTCTGTCGAAATTATTTGATTTTCTAGCTCTATAAAAGTTTGGAGGCTTTATGCTTACCGAGTAACCTATGAATGCCACTGAATCATCGCAGGGATCAGTAGAGAGTGGCTGTTGCATATAGAAAAGGCAGAATGCTGAAGTTTTACAAGCCTGGGTCTGGAGGTTGATGTTTGTTTTCTAATGAAGGCTTATATTAGTGGACTTGTTGAATAATATGACGGATGGATGTTGATGATTAACTCCGTTCTTTATTTGGTTTGAATTTGCAGCTTTTCAAGTGAAATACAACACTTTTTCACGCTTTGATGCCATAATCGCTGAAAACATGAATTTGGACTCTGCTACCGCAAAACTCACCTTGAAAGTTGCACCATCTGTTGTTTGTCTCACATCCCACATTGGTATGTTTCTACTTGGTTTTCTTCCATCAATCTCGATAAATTGTGCTACTCTGAATTCCTAGAGATGTCATCAAAAGCCGTCAGTTATGCATGTAGAACCAAAATAATTAGTTATATCAATGATGAAGATAAGCGTAAGCATAGAGCATAGCTAGTATTTGGAACTATCTGGACACAGATAAACCATAATTTTGATTAACTACTGTTCAGATATAAGTACGATATTTTTCTGTATTTACAACTAGTTTCTCAGTGCTATAAAAAACAGCCTTCTATGCACTATCAGAGCCATTTGTTCCTTTTCCTTCCCATAATAATAAGGAAAGGCTTCAAGCCTCTTTCTTGAGATTTTCTTTTTCTAATAAAGTTCACTGGAGCACCTTTATGTATAAAGGTAAGGAATTAGTTTTCCCTAGTTTTCCCTATCCTATTAAAAGTAAGAATCAGCAGTAAAGGATATGTTTATGGTGGAAGCCCCGCATCTCCCTTCTAACTAAGAGAGGCCTACAAGTTTCCCCTTTTCTCTGTTGAAATGATTCCACTGATCTGTCCAGTTAATATGTAAAACTGCTTTCATTTAGTTTGGTATACAGTGATTATGAAGGTGATTATATGATATTATTATGCATACAGAATGTCAAACCTTTGGTATTATTCACCCAGCCCTTTTTTACCATGTTAACTGGTGTAGGCCATGAACAACTATTTATCTGCTCTGGGACTATTGTGGAATCTGAAAAGAATGGTAGTCAATTTATTGGTACCATCTTAACATCTGCTACTCTTGTCAGATGTTCTGTCGGTGTTGCTGATGCTAAGGTCAGTGACATCTGTTTGCTTCCTCGGTTCTAATGATGTATCATTTTAAATGATATATGCATGCTATTTAAAAGCAGCAATAGGAATAGCATTTGAAGTTCTGATGTACGACGGATCGGAGAAAATAACTTAGCCAAGATGAAAAAGAAAACCAGAGGGAGAAATGCAAATTCCAATTCTTTATTTCATCAAAAGCTGAGAATTAAAACAACATACAGAGTGTTATATAGGCATCTTAATACCTATACTAAACCCCAGGACAGTTAACAAGGAAAACTTAATACCTAAACTAAACCCCAGGACAGTTAACAAGGAAAACTAATCTTTATTAGATTTAACCATAGCCTTAAATTACCTAATAATTATGGAATACTTAATAATTTCTAAAATCAAATGATTCTCCTGTAGTTATAGGAATTACCCATAACGAAAATATTAGAAATATACTAAATAATAACCAAGTCCTCTTGCACCGCATCATTCTGCCCCCGTTGGAAAAGACTCTCTTGGCCACTACCATGAAGTTTTTTCACACTTGACCCGTCTTTCTCATTCTTGGCCACTAAAAAATTGGAGACTTGAGACGAGTTTTGTAGTGGCAAAGAATAAGAAAGATGGGTCATGTGTGAGAAGACTTTATGGGAGCGGCCAAGAGGAGTAAAATTGTGGGAAATCCACGATGTCACAACCTTAGCATAGGGCAATCCACAATAATACTTGGAATATCAGCCTTCACATCCAATTCACTTTCACTTTCGGCAACCATGAAGCTTCCAAACAAATCATGGTTGATTATGGTCTCATCTGCTGCTATTTCAAGTTCATCACTCTATTCCACCGTGTACTCTCTGCAACCTGTTCACATTTGTGAATCTCAAAATTGATGGGTTTGCTACCACTAGCTTCAGCATCAACTTCGATGTTCTTTCATAACTTCTGGCAGAATAGTTAGAATTACACAATTGATTGCTGGTGCTTTTTGGCCAAAAGTTTTCTGTTCTTCAAGTTATTGAAGTCCACTTTTTATCTCAGCTTGTGTGCAATTATTTTTTATATATCAGATGCTTCCACATTCTCTTCTATCATTTCCAAGTTACTTGTACCTATTGAGCTCTTTTTGAGCTGCAAGATTTTGCCTCTTCCACTTGAAAGCTTTTGTTTAATCTCATAGAGACTAGCACACATGTCAGATATCTCTTGTACACAAGTTCGTACCAGTTTTCTTTATGTTGCTGCTTCAATCACTGAAGTTTGTTCTTTTTCACCTTAGTAAACTCCTAAGTACTCTATCTGAGTGAGGCACTGCGGTTTCCTCCATCATACCTATTTCTTCGATTGATCATCATAGATCTCATCATCCAGATTTTTGAATTTTTTTTCTCCAAGATCAGATGCTTGAAGGGACAGATACTGTCATGATTGCCAATCAGAATTTCTGACCAACATTCATCATAGATAATACTCCAATGCAAATACCATGCAGCTAGAGATGCAGACAAACAGCTTGCTTTCTGAACAATGGCGGAACACTTGTGGGACTTTTTCAAGCACAGCCTTCTCATGAAAAATAACCATAATGTTCAGATCCTTCCCGCAGCAGCTTACTAGGAATATGATATTAAGATTCATGTATCTTTACTAGTGAAACACACTCAGCTGACAGCTTTCACAGGGATGAGTAGGAATTTAAATTAGGATGGACAATTCCAACTGCAATGTCAAAGTCACTTAAGGGAATCACCATTGATTGGCATTAGAAAGAACACAAACTGTTCTCACAAACAGAGGGTTGGCCATATAAATAGAAAGTAATCAGTGTGTTTGCAGTGACTGATCCTCGGCGGAGCTTGTGGTATGTAGCCAAAGAGGGTGTTGGAAGGCCAGCAGTGTAGGACCATTGACAGCAGAGCTGTGGCTTCTCTGTCCTTAGACACAGATAGTCGCTGCTTGGGTCAGCAACTATCTGAGACTCAGGGCAGCATTCTATAAGGCGTTGATTGAAATAGAAAATTTGTGTCACAGGTGAGTGTTGCAGTGTAACATTGCTCTAGTCACATCAGCAGTGGGAGGTGATGTTGGTTGCTGTTGATGAGGATGGACCTGTGGCCATTTAATGGAAGCGACTGGTCCTATGTTGCACATATTGTAGACTCTGTGCTTCTCCTTCTTGTTATTGTTGTATACGCTTGTGGTCCTAAATTTCAGTTGTGTCATATCGTTGTGGTGTTAAAGTGATTGGAGGGATTAACAATGGGATTACAATGGTGAAGTAGACAGAGGAACTTTCAGCTACCAAATTGATGTTGGAAGGATTGGAGAAAAGGACTTGGCCAAAAAGAATAAGAAAAACAGATTGGGAAATGCGAATTCCAATTCTTTATTTCATTGAAAGCTGAGAACTAACATAATGTAGGGAGTGTTATAGGTGTCTTAATGCCTAAACTAAGTCCTAGTCCAATTAACAAGGCAAACTAATCTTTATTGGTTAAACATAAGAATAGCCATAAATAACCTAATAAATGTAGAATACTTAGAATTTCTGTGATTAAATAATTTTCCCATAATTAAAAAATTACCCATGACCCATAGTATTAGAAATATTGTAAATAATAATCAAGTTCCCTTGCACTATATCACTTTTTCCTGAATTTGGAGGCACAACAACCAAACCCCTCTATAATTAAACTTCCTAATGACTTCTTGTTGAGCTGTTTTCTGTTGATTTTCTATCAGGTTGATTTTAGATGATTTCGTTAAGTTGAAGTTAAAATAAGACTAATGCTTGGTTTCAGATTATTTCATTTAGTTAGTGCATTTGCATTGTGTCAAAAGTTAAAAAAAAAAAAATTCTAACAAGTGAAGGGTAAATAGACATAAGTATTTTGAGGCTGTAGTGTGAAGGTCACTTGTGCATTTCCCTACCTATTTTAGGACAGCGTTGAGCATTGCGTTTGATACTTTGTGGGAGTAATAGGATATGATGGTCTGAATGACGGAAAACAACAAGCATTAGAGATTTTAAATTTGTAAGAAATTTATGTTAGTAGTTTATCTACCAGAAATTTACAATTTGCTGTTGGAAAATTATAGAATAGCCCAGCTATTCTGTCACTCATATTTCTTAACTTTGAGCAACTGCCTTACTCTGTTTCTCTATCCCACAATGTCAGCACTTCTGAAAGGTGGCGAAGAATTTATGCCGAAACTTTAAACTTATAAGAAGTGTACCCATCGTTCAGAATCTTCAATCTTTAAAATGAATTGACAAGAGCTGTGATAATGTGAAACAGAATATTAACCATTTAAATCACAAGAATTTATGTGCTGTGGGTTATTCTGTATTCCCAAACTTTGATGAACTTGTCTTATCTCTAAGCACAACTTTTATTTTTGGTTGTTGTATTTCTTTTTTGGTAAATGTTGTCCTGTTTGCTTAGACTACTGGTTTTTCCAGATTAACGTTTTTCTGGCAGAGGGTAAATCAGTTGAGGGTCATCTGCTGGCTGCTGATTTTCACTTCAACGTAGCTGTTGTTAGGATTGTTTCCGATGCTCCGTTTTCTGTAGCTGCCATTAGGTTTGTGGATGATTCTATGGCTTTAGAGCCTCTTAGCGTCTCTGATGATGAAGTGGCGATGGTTTCAAGAGTTCCCCAACTTCTCTCTGATAATGTCTGTGATCTAGATCTGTTTCCATTTAAACTTTATCCTGAAGACGGCTTATTAGCATTGGGCCGTTATTTTAAGGATTCATATCATATCATGGCTGCACCAGGTTCTTTCAGGTAATCATAATCATTTGAATACTTTTATTTGTCTGGGAACTTGAGGTGTGTTTGTATAGACATTAGTTTTATCTCTTGCCATTAGTTTTGTCTCTTGTTGTACAACTTCCATCATCCAATGAGCCCTTTTCTTCCACATAGCTTGATAGCTGATAGGATTACTCTTGAAGTCCTCAATCTTCTATCTTGTTCGACATTTTTTAGATATAGATAGAATAAATGTGGTGTACTTCTAATAATTTTCTTACCGCACGTCATTTTAATGTATCAATAACTTGTTGCCTCTCCCTTTGAATCCTTGATATTATAAAGAAAGATAGGATGACAGTGAATAATTCTTATCTAGTTTGTGATATAATTCCATAATATCTTAATGGTACAAAATGAGGCATTGCCTTTATTTCATTAGTTGTTGTCTGCATGAAAGAGTACGTGGACAACTATAATGCTGTAACTCACACATTACATACTATTCTTCTCTTCAGCATCTCCACTTCGTATTCATTTCCTTGACCATTTGTGGCCAGAAATGGCTGCTGTCGTTTTGAATGCAAGGAGCTTCTACGAGCGAGTTGCAGAATTACCAAGGTAGCTACAGCATGCCCCCCTCAAACTTTCTAGTACTCTTATGTCCAAGGTACTTTGTAGACCTTTTCTGACTATGGTTCTTTCTTGGTGCTTGCAGAATGGAATTGGGGGACCTGTTGTCAATAATCATGGAGAAGTCATTGGGATTAGTTTTTATGATCCATTTTACACTCCCTTTTTACCAATGAACATAGCTATCAGATGCTTGAACCAGTTGAAGAAAAATGAGTAACACCTAAAACTACCTTCTCACACTAATTGATCATTTCCATCGTCCTTTCATTTTGAATAATTGGCTGGCTATCTTGTTATCTCATCCAGTTTCTCCTTTTCTGGAAACATCGCTGCCTCAACTAAGGTTTATTCAAGGATGAAATGGCTAATTTATTTTGACTTTTTATTTGCTAACAAGTATTAGTGAACTGATGCATGTGAGATTTTAGAAATAAACTTAATAGATGAAACAGTACTTCTATGTATAACTTTTTACCAAATGAATTATTTTATGCATAGTTTTTAACAATTAGTCAAAAATAGTGAAAATTAAGAATGAGGTTGAGCAAACTAAAAAGTGGATAAAATTTCACACTTCTGCACCAAAGTTCTTAAAGCTTGTATTTATTACAACTGGTCTTAGACCTATGATGACTAAATTGTTATGTGATGGAGGCAAGAGATGCAAATCAGAGTAGAAAAAAAAGTTGAGTGCAATAAAAGATCTCTCTTTATTATTATTATTAGTAGTAGTAGTAGTAGAAATGGTGGTGGTGGTGGTGGTGGTCTGCAGGAAAAGAAAACTGATTTGGTGCTGGTACATGTTGGGATCAGTGAGCACATCCCTTAGCAAGAAAACATAGATAAACTACACCAAAAAAAAAAAAAAAGGAAAATGAGAGATTGTAGAAGATGTTACTTTTGCTTGTCTATAAAACCTCTGTTAAATACTTGTATTATATTATTGGTGTAAGTTTTTTACAGTATTTGTTTGATATCTAGATGAGTTGTCACACAAATTTGGCTAGCACATCAGTGTTTTGGATTAATATCCATCCGTGGATTGATATCTTGGATTTGTTTGATGTGTTTGAGGACCTTTCATAACTTTGAATGTTGCACAGGTGTGTTCCTCAACCTTGGCTGGGAGTGAAGGGAACTAATCTCTGTGAGGCAAGCTTAGGTTCATTGGAGATAATGACTAAAATTTGCCCTGAAATTTCCAAAGGTCTTCTTGTTAGAGAGGTTTGCCTTTTTTCTTTTTTATTTTCCCAGGAAAAAATGTATTGAGAGGAGCACCAATGGGCTGCATCCAAAGTACGAGAAGTCATATAAAAAATGTACATTTTGAGTCTCATCTTCCAATGGTACTCAGAGGTCCTCTAATATTATATAACCAACACTTAAAGACTCAATGTAACTAAGTTTTATGTAAGAGCCTGTTGCGATTTGCAATCCTGGCTCATAATTCCACATTGTATTTTGCTCCAGAATGTTGTATTTTGCCCCATTTGTAGCTTTTCTTTTGCTTGTCAACCCTGAACTACTGCTGTCTGCTGGATTCTTCCAAAATTTGTGCTTCAGTTTTCAGATCCTGTCTGCATGCTGGGGCTATTTTGTTTCTCTTTTCTGTTATTTTCACACCAACTACTATTTGTCACCCTTATGCCTAGATCACTCAACTGGACAAGTACAAACGATGCCAAGTTTGTGAAATCTTGTTAGCATTGTATCAGGTACAGAGAGAAGGAGACTCCTAGGATTGTCAGATCATAGACTTGACATGAATGCTGGTCCTTAGTGTCCTTCCCCTTCTTCACACAGATATATCGACACACATTTGAGTGCCTATGCCATGTGCAAATGGTCCACTTGTGTTTTCTATTTCTTCTTGTTGCTGAGTTTCAGCAAATGATCCTGCAATTTGTACAACAGGTTGAATGCGATTCACCTGCATATTTTGCTGGCATTCAGGTCAATGATGTTATTGTTCGCTGTGATGGGAACACTGTAGGAAGCATCTTGGAGGTCCAAGATTTTACTTTTTATTTTCTGTTTTTAATCTTTATTAATTTGAATCTGAGTGTGATCCTCCCATCGTTCAATGCAGCTAACTGAATCATTGCTGGGAAAGATAGGAAGCCCTGTCAAGATGATTATCGTAAGAGAAAATACTGCTGAACTGCTGAAGCTAACTGTGAAATCTGTTGCAACTTGCCGCCAGGAATACAGGTAACTATCCACCGGAATTCTTACCTTTTCCCCTTGATTTTTTTCTAAATGGTAACAACGTAATAGGGCATGTTTTGAGGTGTCAATGACTGAATCACGAGGTATTGAGGTCTATAGAATTGGCATTGTTGGTTGGATATGAGATGGGAAAAAAGGAAAGAGAAATGTTACATATGACTCTCTCTTGTGCGCACGCACAAATATAGCTTTGACTTAATGGAATCGAGGCAATGTATATTCGAATACTATTCTTCTATGTTTGGCCAGGCTTTCATCAGTTTTTTTTGTTTGCAACTATCTCATAATGTTAGCTAGCATTCTGCTTCCAACAAGGGACCGTGGAACATGTTAGAATTTAGCTATTTAATAAAAATATGTGTGCGCATATGCACACCTCTCTGAAGCAATACGATGTAATTAAACGTGTTTTTGTTTCATCGTGATTAACGTGCTCTATCTTATTTCTGTTCAGCTGGCCTGTTCCAGAGGTACGCACAGTACTTATTTGAAATGTGAAAGTAGAAGGCACCTTAAGAGGAGAACTCCTTTGTGATGGAGACCAAGTTTGTTGATTCTGTACATGGAAAGTGCTACCAGCACAGTGAAGAGTGCGGCCAGGATGTATATAACCTTACACGCAAATGAAAATTTTGAATTTTCTTTACTTACCAGACTTGTATACTCGTCAGTCCCTCAATTTTCTGTCAAACTTCTGAAGTCTAATAGTTCGGTCGTGTTTCACTGATCTGCAGAGTAATAATTCGAAATGAGTCCGTCTTACCTAAGCCGGGCTTACATTGTATGCTATCCCTGAAGAATTTAAAAGTTGTCATTTTGAACCCCACAAAAGAAATTTCCAATTCACACAAGCATACGGATTTGGCCTGGTGGTGTGCATCCTATTGGGGAAAGGGTGGGATGCACGGGGTTCTCCGACAATCCCTCTGACAATTGCACTATTTCTTTGCTTATTTTGTTCCTCATTTTTACTTATTTTTTGTCTTTTTATTTTATTTATCTTGTTTTATTTTTTATTTTCTTTGTCCAGTTTCACTTTTTATTTCATTTTCTAGTTTTATTTTTTCCTCTCATTTTTTCAATTTATATTTTGGTTTTTCTTTTTAATTTGTCTATCTTTTCTTCTTAGTTTTTTCACTATTTATTTTTAATATTATTTTTTAAAATATTCTTTATTTATTTTTATTTCAAATTTTTTTAACTAATAAAAAAAATGGATAAAAAATAAATAAGAAGTTGGTATTAAAGAAAATAATAGTGGAGCATTATTATTTTATTAATTATTATTTGTTCTTTTATTAGTAGTTGTTTGCTCTTTTATTAATGGGTATTTGTTCTTTTATCAGTAGTTATTTTTTCTTTTACTAGTAGTTATTTGTTCTTTTATCTATTTTTGCTTGTTCTTTAAATAAACTAGTTGTATATTCTTTTATTAGTAGTTATTTATTCTTTTATCAATAATTGTATGTTTTTTTATCAATTTCTGTTTGTTCTTTAAAGGAACTAGCTACCAATTCTTTTATTATTTGTTATTTGTTCTTTTATCAGTAGTTGTTTGCTTTTTTTACTTGTTATTTGTTCTGTTATCAATTCTTGTTTACTTTTTAAATACTGTTTGTTTTTTTATTAGTAGTTAATTTTTATTTTATCAATTTATATTTTTTCTTTAGATAAATTAGTTCCTTATTCTTTTATTAGTAATTATTTGTTCTTTTACTAGTAGTCATTTGTTCTTTTATCAATTCTTACTTATTCTTTAGATAAACTAGCTTTTCATTTTTTTATTATTATGTATTTATTCCTTTATCAGTAATTGTTTGTTCTTTTATCAATTTATGTTTGTTGTTTAGATAGAAGACACTATTTGTTTTTATACATGACCATATTTCTATAAACTTCTTGTACTTTTGTCTTCTGGTGTTTGTTCTTTTAGAATGATATGTTTATTCTTTTATAAGGATATCTTTGTTCTTTTAGAAGGAAATGTTTTTTCTTTCTTTTACATGTTTATTTTTTGTTACTTAAGTATTTGTTTTTATAGAATGCACTATTTGTTCTTATACATGACCCTGTTTCTGTAAACTTATCGTTCTTTTATCTTTTAGTGTTTGTTCTTTTAGAATGATATGTTTGTTCTTTTAAAAGAGCATTTTTGTTCTTTTAAAAGGTAATGTTTGTTCTTTCTTTTATATGTTTACCTTTTCTTATTTAAGTATTTATTCTTATACATGACTATGTTTCTGTAAACTTCTTGTTCTTTTGTTTTCTAGTGTTTATTCTTTCAAAATGATATGTTCGTTCTTTTTGGAGGGAATCTTTGTTGTTTTCAAAGGCAATATTTGTTCTTTTTTTTTTTACATTTTTATTTTTTGTTACTTAAGTATTTTTTCTTATAGAAGGTACTGTTTGTTCTTATATATGACATTATTTCTATAAACTTCTTGGTTTTTTGTTCTTTCAGAAAGATATGTTTATTCTTTTAGAAGGACATCATTATTATTTTAGAAGGCCATCCTTGTTCTTTTAGAAGAAATGTTTGTTCTTTCTTTTACATGTTTATTTTTTGTTACTTAATTGTTTGTTCTTATAGAATGCACTATTTGTTCTTATACATTACCCTGTTTTCGTAACTTATTGTTCTTTTATCTTTTAGTGTTTGTTCTTTCAGAAGGATATGTTTGTTCTTTTATAAGGGCATCCTTGTTCTTTTAGAAAACAATGTTTGTCTTTTTTTCTTTTACATGATATTTTTTTTCATTTAAGTGTTTGTTCTTATAGAAGACACTGTTTGTTCTTATATATGGCCCTATTTCTTTAAACTTCTTAGTTTTTATCTTCTTGTGTTTGTTCTTGTAGAATGACATCTTTGTTCTTTTAGAAGGAAATGTTTATTCTTTCTTTTACATGTTTATTTTTTGTTACTTAAGTATTTGTTTTTATAGAATGCATTGTTTGTTCTTATACATGACTCTGTTTTTGTAAACTTCTTGTTCTTTTATCTTCTAGTGTTTGTTATTTCAGAATGATATGTTTGTTCTTTTAGAAAGTCATCTTTGTTTTTTTAGAAGATAATATTTGTTTTTTTTCTTTTACATGTTTATTTTTTTTTCACTTACGTGTTTGTTTTTATAGAAGACGCTGTTTGTTTTTATACATGACCCCATTTCTGTAAACTTCTTGTTTTTTATCTTCTGGTGTTTGTTCTTTTAGAATGATATGTTTGTTCTTTTAGAAGGGCATCATTGTTCTTTTAGAAAGAAATGTTTGTTCTTTCTTTTATATGTTTATTTTTTGTTACTTAAGTGCTTGTTCTTAAAGAAGGCACTGTTTTTTCTTCATCCACGGAAAATAAAGATTGAACATTTATTTAATTATACAAATATTACACAGCCATATAAATAATTTAAAAAAAATCACTCAGATAGCATACTAATAAAATGTACTACATACCTACCTAAAAGAATGAATCTTTTTTTTAATTGTTCCAAAAATGATATTGAAGAGTTTTTCTCTTTTGTAATCTCTTGGCATTTAATTTAACTTGTCATCCTTATTTAAATTCTCACTATACAACATCATAAAATATATTTGAGATGTATTAACAATATTTGCTAAATGTTAAAGTTTCAGGTAAAAAAATAATTAATTTTTTATTTTTTGAATATATTGGGTATTCACGGTTATATTAGACTTCATTTAATCCGGATCAAATCACATCAAATTCCATTTAATCATTTTTTTTTCATAATTTTGTATCTTCCATTCATATATATCATTATCATTATTTAAAGCCTATAAATCCTCTATATTTTTATATACAATTTCAACAAAAGTAATACTGGAGAAACATGTTCAATATCAATATACTTATGTAGTAAAACATTCACGATATTCGTAAAAAAAATAAAAGAAAAGGCCAATTGTATATAAAGAGGTAAAAATCAATTTATTATGTTGTGGAATAAAATAAGTGTTAGGAAAAACTGAAAAAGTGCAATTCATAAGGGAGAAAAATAAAAAAAAATAAAAAAATAAAGTGAGACGGTGCTATTTCGTGTAAAATGGGTTTCATTAGTACATGCACGTTTTTTTTAGCGCCAGGCGCACATATGCGCCTGGCGCACACAAAAATTAGCCATTCGAAATAACCAACCATCTTCCTCATGAATATTAAATAGAAAAAAAAAAAGAAAAAACAGAACCTTGGGACTCATCAAAGCCATATTCAAAATCATCAAATTTTCGTCTTATCTTTCTGTGGGATTTCGTCTGTCCGTGAACCTATGGTTCCCTCCGTTACGAATCCAAATGTTGTGGTTGATTGCATTGAGATGCTTCCGAGCTCTTCATTAATGAAGACGAAAACAGTAATGGAGCACGGAAAATATGAATTCCGTCGACCACATAAGTAGGTCACTGTTTCTACAATTCCACAAGCGATTTCATGCATCAACAAAGGAATTGAAGATCTAAGTTGATCAAGGAATAAATTTTTTAATGTTGCATTATGGTTGGCTCAATCCATCCTTCAGACGATTCTCAGATGCGTAATCGAGATTGCTGGTCTCCCAACAGATGTGTCATCACTGATTAAATTAGTTATACCCTTTTTGTAGGATTGCTCCCCCTCCCAGAGATGTACTAAAAGAAAATGGTTGATCCAAAGGCTTATATGGTAACTTTCTTTGGGTAAATAGCACCTGGGGTCCCTAACATTTGCTTTTCATTGCAAATTTGCCCCTAACCAAATGTTGCATATCCGTTCCAACCCCTTGCTTGGCGTTGCAAATTCGTCCCTTAACCAAAGGTCAACTAGTCAAGAGATGGATATTTGCAACTTTAGCCCCTTATCTCACCATGATTCTTTCTAGAAACCCTAAACTTCCCCTTAAGCTGCCGCTACCTGTGGGTGTCGTATCTTCTTATTGCCTGACGTATAGTCGTTAGCTCCACTGCTGTTGGTTATCCCTGCTTGCCAACATAACTTCATCTTAGCCCACGCTTTCGTTTCCAAGCATTGCTAAGCACCGGTGATGCCATATTAAGGAAGGAGAAGAAGAATCACACCATGCCCGCCGCTCTAGCCATTGTGATACGCCAACATCAACATCACTGGCCGCCATTTGCTCGTCCTCCAAGGTCACCTCGGTCACCTCAACAAAGCCTAGGTCGCCACTCACTTCGTCATCATCGGTGAAGGGAAAATTGAAGCCAAACCTAGATCGTGACCCTCTAGACACAGTTCTGACCCATTTTTTATTTAGTCCTATTTTAAAAAATAATTTAATTTACTAGTTAAAAGTAACAAAATTCTATTTTTAAGAATATTAAAAGAAGTTGTCAGCAGTTATGCTAACTAATATTTACTTTTTAAAAAGGAATGATACTAGGGTCCCGTTCTTTTTTTATTTTATTTTTTTCATTAGCAAACATGAAACATTTAATTCTAAAAAAAAATTTAAAATATTTTTACACTTCTAAAATGGGATAGCCCATAATCAGTTCAATTCAATTTCAAACTATAAGTAGAGTGGATAAAATATAATATACCTTATTATGTGCAAGTATGATTGTTCGTAGAGCAAAAAAAATGCTCATTTCAATACATCGAAGTAAGAGTTTTATAATTAGTTTTTAAAATTTAAACTATTGAGCAACTACTTAAAATATTTTTTAACGTAAGAATTTATTTTATGTATTAAAAATTTATTTTGTGAACTCACATAAAAAAAATGGTCTAAAACAGATAACATCAATTTTAATAAACTGAGTTTTTCAAGATAACATTACAATGTTAGTTAGAACCAACATTCAAATTTTTCTTTACATAGACCTTGAGAATTATAGTGAGAAAAATGTTATATGTACTATTTTAAAACATAAAATGTTATAAAATTTTGGTATAAAATTCTTAATACATCTAATACTACTCTCATGGTAATACCTAAAAAAATCTATAAAGTTGAGTATACCCAAAGGTAGCGACGGCATAGGGGGAAGTTTAGGGTTTTTAAGGAAAAATGTGGCTAGATAAGGGATTAAAGCTGCAAATATCCAATGGTCAACAACTCAACGTAGTCGAGGGACAAATTTGCAACGCCAGACAAAGGTTTGGGATGGATATGCAACATTTGGTAAGTTGGGGCCAAATTTGCAATGAAAAGTAAAGGTTAGGGACCCTAGGTGCTATTTACCCTAACTTCTTTCATCTCCATTTCTAAAGCGGGTTAGATCTTCACCAATTTTTTAATCTATGACCCATGGTGCTATTCCCTGTGTGGAATCTAATTTACATTTTATACAAAAATTTTATTAAAACAACTTTATTTTTCCTGCTTTCCTACAATGCCCTTTGTGGGAAGTTCAACTTGAAAAAGACCTAACCACCCTTGCAGCCTCTTGACTTGGCTAACTCAAATAAATTAATCATTTAACTAGAACTTGGCCTATGTTGGTCCTCAAACTTTGTGATTTGGAACAAGTCAACCACTCAATCCAACCACTAAAGGAAGAGCAGCACATGGCTCATGTGGATGACGCCGTCTACCCACAATTTTTTATTTTTAATGGAATGCTTGAACTATAAAATTTTCTGTTCTCAAGGACTTAAAATGTAATTAAGCCTGAAATCGTCTTCCTGAAATGTGGGTAAATTGCACCCATGGCGCTTAACATTTTATTATTGTCCTATTTTGGACCCTAGCCTCAAAACCTTGCATAAGAAGTCCTCAATCTCAATTTTTTATTCCATTTTAGACATTTGGAGAACAAAAAACCTTAAAATTGACAAAACAGGCCATATGGCACGCCATCATACAGCAACTTATCTTGGTGACACAATGAATCAATTGCTAGTGATGACATGGAAAAAGAAAAATAATAAAAAAAATTAAATTCAAACCCAAATAGCGAAGTCCCTTATCTCTCCGTTAACGAAGTCCCCTCTCTCTCTACCTCAACTCTGGCGGCACCTCAACTACCTTCATCGCATGTCCAGATCTCCACATATACTGCCTGTGGTAATTCAGGCCATCTAGATCGCAAATCAGGAAAACGCGACGGCGGGAATTAAGAGATTAGAAATCGGGAGATTGTGAATCGAGAGAACAGGAATCGTAAGATCGAGAGAGAAGAAAGGCTGAGTGACGGCCAAAAGGGATAGAAGGAAGACCGATGACTGCTTAGGTGTCTTTATGTTCGTCCACCAATCATGCGTTCCTTGTTGTCGGATCCAAGTAAACTTGCTGCTTCCTCAGCCCCCGTACAATGCCACCTTGTTGATTATGCCTTGATTCCTTAGCCGCTTCCTTTGCTTGTCTAGATTGCAATCCTCCATCTTCGATTTTGACTCAATTTTCCCTCGATTTTGCATGAACGGGTGGCGGCAACGTGAATGGACGACGCGGCAGAAGTGCGTGAATGTTTGTCCAGTTTCTTTTTCTCTTTTTTTTTTTTTAATTTCCTTTTTACATATTTTCTTTCTCTATTTATTAGTTTTCTTTTTTTCTTATGTCACTGTGGCAAATCTCTACACGCTGGCATGCCAAGTGGTCAGTTTCATCAATTTTAACGGTTTTTGTCATCCAAAGATCTAAAATAAAACAAAAAATTAATGTTAAGGACTTCCTATGTGAGGTTTTGAGGTTAGGGTCCAAAATAAGACAACAATAAAATGTTATGGGCCACGAGTGCAATTTACCCCTGAAATGTAGTGAGGTTTTGATCAAACTCCAAGTAAATCTGAGCTCATTGAAGTGTACTCATAATACTACTAATTGAATGCAAACCTTAATAAGATTTCTCTGTTAATCTCACTCCCTGTCTTAAATTTCAGAAAAAACCCTCAAGAAGACATCTAGGTCTCTCTTAAAAGTTTGTCCTTGTACACAGGGAGTAAAATGTAATTTTGTTAACTTGAGTATTATGGTTCTAGCATATTGTAACCGCAGTTACTAGTATAATATCGTATTATAATCTGTTTTAGACTTTAATGGACCGCAATGCTGGATGAAGGAAGCAGCTGCTATTGCTAGAGTTAAATAAAATAGGCTGCAAGTGGTTGGCAGTAGGGTGATCTGTCACAACACTCTCAGACTTAGCTCAGGAGATTTCATGGCACTGATTTGTAAATATGGCTTGGTTTGGCCTCTGTTGATCCGTAGGCTGAGTGTAGAGTCTGGTTAATATGTTATTAAAAGGGTACCATGTGGCTAACTGTTGTAGTTGTTTCTGTTAATTTCCACTGCCGAACAGAAGTGTTTCCAGTTATATGCATGTATGTATTGCCAGCTGATATATATGTGAATTTGCTTTATATTATTTCTTGAATTGTGTACATGTATCTGTTATGCTGAAAAGTCACTAAGAATGCCTCTAACATTCATATGAGATTTGTAGCTGGTTTTCTTCCCCTATAAAATACTAAAAATATTGTCATTGGTTCTGATCACTGTTGAACTAATGAACCTACGCAAATGGGTGTTTGCACTATTTTGTTGCATTAAAGTATGTTGTTTGTATTATAAGTGAATGGTTAGTCAAATCATGATCTTTAGGGGTTGAAGAAGCTATTTGTAAACTGTTTATGAGACCTGTGATTTTCTAGAAGTGCTGGCAGGTTTTGCTATAACGAAAGGGTTAGAACTTGATCTCTTTGTTTATGGCATGTGAATATGGCTAGATATCTAAAGGATGGAGTCTGGTTTATATGTGTTTTTATACATCTGTTAATGTGCTTATGAGGCCAGTTGGAGATGAGTGCTCCTGTTCCCCCTGCTGAATTAAAATGTTCTCTGTTTAATGCACGTGAATGCCAGCCAAGGATTTGTGTCTTTGGATAGTTTTGTAGCTGTTTAAACTTTAAAAGAGTAAGGTTTATATTTTTGCAGAAGCGTATCACGTTTTGTTCTACCAACTTAAACGATTTTGTAGCAGGGTTTTATTTCACCCTAAGTTCCTGCAAAGTTACTACTGTTTCTAGGTAATGATTTTTGGATTTCGTTTTGCTGGTGCGTGTGGATTTAAGCATGAAGGTTTGGTTTCTGCAACTTGTGACCAGAAAATTTATTTCAAACATGTCTTGCATGTCTTTACATCAAACATTCAACAATGGTAGCGTATTTTTTAGATATAATTGACATATTAGTACCATATCATAATTACATGAAAAAATTGTACTTTCATCCTTCATGCTTTTATGTCTGATATATTATCCTTTACAGAGGAGCTATGAGTGGAATCCGACACACCATAATGACGTGTATCAGATATGGCATATCTTGGGGGCACAGTATTACTGAAGTATCATGGTAGACATCAGACATGTGGAAAATCTTGTTAGACATTGAGCGAAAGCAAACTTTATGTCTGATGCTACATACGCGAAAATGAAAGCATATTGGGCCAATCCAAAGTTTCTTCAAAAGTCCATTAGATACAAGGCAATCCGATCATCTGTTAGTAACAAGGATTCATAGTTTGGCTTGTGCAGTGTGACATATACAGGGGGATCCATCTCTATGCCTACACATTGAGATCAAATGGTATACCCTTTCTATTCTTATATTTGACATTTAAGTAAATCATTAACTAATTATACATATTACTCTAAGTTAACATTCCATTAGAGAGAGAAAGAGAGATCTAAAGAAGAGGGACCCTGGCTTGTTCAAGGTCCTCCAAACAACACATAAAATGAAAAATAAACAATACGTTAGTAAGCGATCTGAAGAAGTTGCTGTAAGTATAATAATTTTTTTTTCATACTATTGTTAAGCTAGTCATGTGTAACCACATATGACCGATTCAAATGAGTTAATATCTTTTTGTAGGCTCGGATCAGTGTTGAGATTAAGGAGCAAACACAACAACAGAATGGAACAGAGCCTGCATAGGAAATTAATGAAGCTACAATCATTAGTACTACATCTGATGGGAATAGGAAAACGCGTGTTTTTCATTTATGATATGGGCAGTGCGTTATGCCGAGATGCCAAATGGCTGGTGAGGTCCCACTTGTTAACCTAACTCAGACACCAGAGTTCAACGAGCAAGTACAGAAGATGATGGCAGAAGAGATTGCATAAAGGGATGCCGGGTACAAAAAGAAGCTGGAGCGGCTCAAAATGAGACAAAGCAAAAATGGAGATGAATAGGGGCCGCCTTAGAGGCTAAGTGGGCTCAGTTGGAGGTTTTTGTCATTCGTTGAACCTTCCCTGCACACTAGCTCAACCAGTCCCATAGTACACTAATAAGACTCAAATAATAAAAAGATGGGGTCTCTTTGATTACCGTGTTGAACAGTTAAATCATCTTGTGATTCCTATGTCATCAGACTTAGACAAAATCTCTTAGATTTGAGACTCAGATGAAATTCCTGAAATGTTGCATTATGGTAGTTTTATGAATAGTTGAAGACATATAACTACTTGGATTTATTATGATGTATAAATGAACTTAAGATGCACATTGTTGAAATGAAATTACTTTTTGTACGGACCTCTAAAAAATTTGACTCCATAACTAGCATGAAGCAACCCGTAAATTGGCGTATTGAATTTAGAAATTGACAGAAATAGGGAATTTATAATTCGGATGGGCTTCTAAAAGCCTACCAACGTGCTAAAATTTACTAATGGGTTAGCACATTGGTAAATATCAACGTGCTAAAATTACAAACGGTTTAAACCGTTGATAACTACTAACATGCTAAACCACTAGTAATTACCAATGGTTTAGTACATTAGTAAGTACCAACACGCCAAACCATTGGTAATTACCAACGGGCTGAACCTTTGGTAATTACCAACAGTTTGGCACATTAGCCACACTGGTAATTATCAACAAGTTGAACCATTGGTAATTTACCAACATGCTAAACTGTTGGTAAATATGTGTGGCAAAATATTTGAACTGTTGGTAAATATGTGTGGCAAAATATTTGAACTGTTGGAAAATCAATCTGGTATACGACTGTTGGTAATTACCAACTTGTTGGAGTTGAAAATTACCAACAGTTTAAATTTTGACTGTTGGCAATTTGATTTCCAACGATTGATTTACCAACAGACTTCTTCCAATGACTACGCGTTGATAATTTTAAATTTTTCAATGTATGGCCATTGGTAAATACCAAAATTTTAGTATTAAAAAAAATTAAAATGAATATAAAATTTTTTATGAGTGATTTACTTAAATTTTCAAAATCTACTTATTATCAAATTGGCTATTCAGTTTATCAACATTTAATCTGGTGATCGTAGCTTGCTATATAAAACAATTTTTTTAATTTAAAGATGTTTTCTTTTAATATAATTTAGAAGAAAATATGGTAAATGTTAAATATAAACCTTTATGTTACAAGTTTGATGTCTAATGAATACATGAAAACATAGGGCTGTAAACAAATAAAATATTTGGTAAACTGTTCATAAACTGTTCGGTATGAGTTCGTTCATATTTGTTTATTAAGCTAAATGAATAAATACGAACACAATTTTTTTTTTGTTTATATTCATGAATAGTTTGATCATTATTCATTTATGTATGTATGTGTATATATATATATATGTTCATTCGCTTACAGTCATTCATTTATGTTTGTTTATGTTCATTTAAATTAATCATGAAAATATTCTACACATTGTTCATCAACTCATTCATGTTCATGCATCGTTGTTCACAAATGAGTTTGTTTATTGTTGTTCACGAATAAACACGAACACCCATTTTACATTAGATGAACGAACAAATACAGATAAAGCATGTTCATATTTGTGTTTATTAAAAACGTAAATGAATGAACATGAACAGCTCTTGTTCGTGTTTGTTCAGTTTGTTTACAGCGCTATGTAAACATAAGAGCAATTTTCCAATAGAGTGTTACTTCAAGGGTAGATTTTCTACATTTTTTACTTCAAGGACAAATATGCAATTATTCATACAATTTAGGGATAAATTGTGTAGTTTACCCTGTTGAGGTTAGAAGAAAATGGCAATTTTGCCCCTCTTCTTTTGGAAACCTGTTTTACATTTGGATAAATGGGACATTTGATAATTTAAATTGTTAAATAATTATCAAATTATTTTTGGAAGGTTTGAATTTATGAAAAATAGTGACTACATAATTTTGATTTTCGTTGTTCCTTTGGTGTTCTTCTCATTTTTCCTTAATTAGTGTTGGTTTGTTTTGCGAGCTCTCTTTGATTTGGCAATAAAATGTTGTGACCAAGGGAGCCTTTCTTTATAAGTGTCGAGATGGATTTTCTAGTTAAGGGTGGAAACGAGCCGAACAGAGAGAAGCCAAGCCGAGCCCAAACACCCCTAGGCGCGAGCTTGGCCCGATAAGAATTGGTTCAACTCAAAGCTCAGCTTGAGCTTGAATAGCTCGGAAAATAAGGTTCGAAGCTCAGCTCAAAAAAGTTCAAGTTCAACTCGATAGGCTCGAAGCTTGAATTGAGCTTGTTTTGAGAAACACATAAGTCTTGATTTATCATTTATTTATAAAGGTTTTTCATTTATATGCTAAAATGTTGAAAATAAGAAATCATAAACTAATTTCTAAAAAGTGAATGGTTCAAAGAATTTGCGACAAAGGAAGTATTATATTAATTTTCTTACCAGACTCATTAGATTCGATAAGAATTCGAGCTGAACATTACCCGGCTCAAAGCTCGGCTCGTTAAGGATTTGAACTTATTTTATGACTTGAAGCTTGGCTCGAAGCTCGTTAGACTTGGCTTAATAACAAAAAAATTGAGCTCGAGCCCGAACCGTTTGATAAATGACTCGGCTCGTTTCCATTTCTATTTATGGTAATCAAATGATCACCTTGATGGAATTTTCTTATATGAGTACTAACATTAGATAGGTGGTACAAATTCATCTATGTGATGACAATAAGTCACATCATCATTTTCCAAAAATTTACTCGCCTTGTAACAAATTAAAAGTCCATATTTTGTTTTTCACAAAAGATTCTCCCTTTGTTTCATGGTTTTCGGCATATTTGGTTTCAATATAGAGATTACGGTATAACTACTTGAAAACTTTATCAAAATGTTGGAATCATTTGAAAAATTTTAAAAAATATAAGGACTAAAATAATTTTTAACAAAAATAGGAACCAAATTGTAATTTTAAATAATTAAGGACTAATACTATACTTTTGAAGTGGGAGTTGGAAGTAAGGATGATAAATAATCGGTCAAAAGTTTATTAAATATAAAAGTTATGTAGAAATTTGGGATAATTGAAAATAGCAAATATTGAAAAGAGTGTGAAACTAGTGGAGTGAAAGATAGTATCCAATTAGAGCATGCATGACCTTCGCAAGAGAAAGCAACAAACTATACAAATGTGAACATTGTTGCTTCATAATTTCTTTTCTATCACCAAACTACTTTTCTTCATTACGTGAAACATTTTCACAAAGGAATAAAATGACAGTATATGGCAACAAATGCGACAACTTGCTAATTATGCTCATTTTAAAAGAACAGATCATTGTGGTCTAAATTGGTCAAACCGATTTTAACAAAACAAAGAAAGAAATTTTATGTGTAAGAATTGGACGATGTAAATATATATATAATAAATTTGGCTAAATTGACTCGGATTCTTGGTGGTGTGGCTAAGAGTTAGGAACAAAAGTGCCGACATAGCCTACGCCGGCAATGAAGAAGGCGATGGATTGAAGGAAAAGGAAAAGGAAATAGTGATTCTTTCCATATGCCATATCAACGCAACCGCAAAAGAAGAGGTAAAATCCGACACAAAGCTCAAGCAAATTCAACCTGTAAAAAGAATTTAATTTAATTAATTATTATTGATGAAAATTAAACTATAAAATATTTATAAAAGTGAATTTTATTTTTATATACACACCTTTGTCTTATCATTCCGATACGATGTTTTTTGGCAGATTTTCCCGTGGACTTGGTTTTGAGGACATCACCCAATTTCTCAGTGACAACCCACTCATTCACCCTCCCAACTTCCAATAAGCCTATGAGAGTAGCCTTGGTACGATGTAGAGACATTACATTCTCAAATAGGATCCAGAACATTAACAAGTGAAGTGACCTGAAATTAATTAAAAGGGTTAAATCTTATTATTAATTGCATCAATTAAAGAATACTTACGAGAGCTCTGAAGTTCAATACTTCACTCTTTTTTAGTACCTGTTTTACGTAGAGAAAACAAAACATGTTCCTAATTATGGGGCTGGTACCTTGGAGTTCCGACCGCATTAAGAATGGTGATGATGGAGGGAATAAAGACGGATCCCCACTTGGGAACTTCCACTTCCGGGACCAAAACGGTGGCCGGCATAACCACACAGTAGAAAATAAACGTGACGAGGTGTGCCACAACCTTCCGAACGAAGAAGAAGCTGTATATTACATAAAATTTCTTCCAAAGATTGACTTTCTGCAACAAGTATATATAATATTCTGGCTCAAGTCAATAAAATTATTTAACATCAAATTAAACCATTTATTTACTTGGTTAACTGAAAATGAGATTAACTACTAAGATATGTGGGGAGTTAAATATATATACCGAAGTGGTGATAATTTCCGCTGCCATCTTCTTAAAGAGGTTAGCAGGACCACATGACCAGCGATGCTGTTGGTATCTATAAGCTTTGAAAGTACTGGGCAGTTCATTTTTAACCTAAAAGGAATTAAACAAGATTAATTTAAAATTTATTACACAATTAGGACAGATTATATCGTATGGATGACGATTTGGTACCTTAAGGTCACCAACATAAACAAATTTCCAGCCTTTAAGACTAGCACGAACGGCCAAATCCATGTCCTCCACTGTGGTTCGGTCCTTCCATCCTCCAGCCTCATTGAGGGCTGAAATTCGCCACACACCCGCCGTCCCTGCATTCTTCGCGACACAAAAAGTTGGCTAACTAAAATTAACTCTTGAGTCTGGTGGAAGAATCGATTGATTACCGTTGAAACCGAAGAAGGCATAGGTGGAAGAGCCAACTTCTTGCTCCACAGTGAAATGGTAGTCCAGCGACATCTCTTGCATTCTTGTCATCAAGCACTCATCGGCATTTACTGTTTAATGATATACGGCACAACACATGAGCTAGACCGATCGATATCGACTCATAGTAGAAGAACAAAAGAACGAAAAAGGTGCGGGACCTAAGTGATTGAACTATAAGGTTGGGGAATATACGAAAGCTTTTTCAAGAATATCGGGACATTGTTTGTAATATATGCCTTGTATAAGCAGTTAAGATCTACGTGGATTAATTAGTCAAATGAAAACGAAGCCATCTTAATGGCTAGCTAATTCCTAGGCATAGTTGAGGCATCAACATCATGAAATATACTTTAGAGAAATATACTTATTCTGCGTTTATGTATCATAATATCCACATTTTTTAATGAAAAAAAAATTAGAAACAACATATATTATGAGAAAGAGAATAATAAAAAAGCGTAGGAATTTTCAATCTGGGAAAACGAAAACAAAATATTTGTTACTGAATATTTGATTTATACATTTATAAACAGTGAAACTAAGCCTATGAAAGTAGCCTTGGTATGATATAGAGATATTACTATTTTGTTTGGATAATTCATTAATGGAAGGAGAGGAGAGAGTGAAATGTAAAAAATAACAGGGAGCTCATCATTTCTTCAATTTGAAAAGATTAAAAAACTATACGTGAGAAGACACGTGGAAGGATAGGGAGTGGTTTTTCTTTCTCCTTCCCTTCAGGTTTTTATCTAACCATTCAGTTTTTTATCTAATCAAATAAGGGAGGAAATGTAATTATATGCCCACGGTTGCTTTTAGACCTAGATGAAGCCTTTCTCGTCCAATCAGAAACCAAAACAAGTCCAGTAAAAAGTGTCCCCGTTCAACACCAACTACACTGATTAGGAAAACAATAAAGACAGCTAGAATAGAATGGCAATGATATAGAAGTTGCTTATTTGTTTTATAGTCGAACCTGATTAGCTTAAAATAATGCTGATTAATTAAACAATGACTGCAACTAATTGGCCTCATTATTACTAATATAAACGTTACAGATCAATCGATCAGTGATCTATGTCATTTTCCAATTTAATGCTAGGTAGGTGTAGTTTTGGCATGTACAAGTACTTGTTTCTCTATAGTTTACATATATATTGAAATGAAAGGTGACTAGCTATTATACGTACCAAAGGACCAGCGAGCTTGGACGAGAGCGACATGAGGGTTGTGGACAAGGAAGGGGATGGTCCGCCAGAGGTAGTCGGGTTCGGGTTGGAAATCGGCATCGAAAATGGCGACATAGTCGCACAGTTTGACGTAGCTATGCTTCATTCCTTCCTTTAGTGCGCCTGCCTTGTACCCATTCCTGTTGTCCCTTATTTCATACTTTATGTTCACCCCTTTGCTCCTCCATCTCTGGCATTCCATTTGCACCAAAGCCTGCATCTTCCATTACTTGTTTATATATTAGTATGTTTTATCAACAAAACCAGTAGTTTAGATGACAATTATTACCTTTATAGCAGGGTCGGTTGAATCATCGAGCACTTGGATAATAATCCGATCAGATGGCCAAGACAGCCCACAAGCAGCTCCAATAGACAACTGATAAACCTACAATTGGATGTACATCCAATGGAACAATGTTCAATTAAAATGTAATAACAACTAGTAAAAATGGGAGAAAGAACATGAACATATTAAATTTTAACGAAAAAAAATTATTTTAAAATTAAATAAATAAAAGATCTGAGACTAAATCTCAACTTTACTAAGATAAAGAGAGTAAAGTGCTCAAAGAGGAGTGGACTGTTTCTAGTTATATGGCCAAGTTAGACCTATTGGGCCTCTTGGTGAGCCAAACTAAAAAAAAAAACACTTAGATAGACATTTTAGAAAATATTTAGAGTACCTCTTTCTCATTGTACATGGGGATTTGGACCAAAACCATGGGATAACCAGCTTCAACATCATCCTTCATGGCCTCCCACTTGTACTTCTTCTCAGGCCTCCTCCCAAAGAGCTTAATGAAGAGAATGACCACCCCCATATAAACCCTCTCCACAAACAGCATTATGGACATGATCAAGCACAGAACCACCATCACCCTCAGAACTGGCACAATCACTGGCACTCTTGTCTGCTCCCATATCATCCCTATCTGCCCTCTCACCCCTTCCCCATTCCAATAATACCCCTCCATTTCTTTTCCTTCTTTCTTTCTCAAGTGACTGAACAATAGTAATATATAGTGTATGTATTGTGTCCCTCTGTGGGTTTGATTAGAGGACAAGAAATTCTAAAGGCACACAATTTTGATTTTTGCTTGTGACTCAAGTATTGGGCAACAGAGGAAGTGTCAGAGGAGCAGCTGGCAAAATCATCACAAGATGGAGGAAGAGAAGGGAATGTAGTATGACACGAGAAAAGAGCTGGTTGTCGAAATTAAACCCCTTGTTTCTGTGTTTATATATGAAAACACATGACCAATTGCCATTATTATTATGATTTTTCGCTTGCAATAATTACCAGAAAGTTAAATTAATAGTTGGTCAAAAGAGACAAAGACTGCGGATCCGATCTTCGTAGTTTGTGTATTGTACTGAAAAAAAAAAATTCTAACTAACTTGAAACTGGTTTGGGCATCACTTTCAGTGTTTTTCTTCGCTTTTGTTTTTCCAGTCACTTGGGCTATATTTTTATTTTGTAATAACTGCACTTAGCAAACAATATTATTATTTATGAAACACATGGACTTCGAGGTGGACTTGTTATAATAATCCCAGCTGATTTTTTTTGACAACTTTTGAGGATTAAAATAATTTATCAATAGGCCCTTTTACAGGAAAAATAAAGTTTCAGCTAAATATTTTTCTTTTAATTAATTTTTTGGAATATATTCTATGGGACATATACTTTTTTTGTATGATGACTTAATTATTTTTTTCCCATAGCTGTGTTAAGAAAACAGGGAAAAGGGATTAAATAATTTTATGGTTGTTGAGTGATTTTCTCGCTCCATCAGTTGCACAGACATGATTAGTTGTTGCTTGCATTTTATTTTCTTCTACATTTTTCAAGCATATATATGTGTGTGTGTGTATATATATATGGAGAAAAAAGAATCTCTAAGCCAATGGTCCTTTTTTTCCCCTATGGAAGTAACCAGGAAGACAGAGATTTAATCATCAATTCTCTTTATTAAATTTTATTTTTAATAGTCCTATGTATTAATGTGACTGATTTATTTGAGCGAAATGAGCTCTTCAAGCACCTCAAATAAGAAATTATAAATTTAATTTAGAGTATTGCTTATGAAAAATTACAAGAGGATATATAATGTTTCATTGTTTATCATGAGTTAAGCTGAATAAAGCATTTTAAAAATTAGAGCAGGAAGTTAGAGTAAGAGCAGGAAAATGTTATTCTTTTTTTAAATTTAATTAAATAAAAAGGTTATAAAAGTAAGAATGAGAGCAGTAGTTGATAGTGAAAGTAAGAAGCAAGAGCGGCGGCTCAAAATCAAAGAAGTGTGCAACTTAGACTATGAGAATATTAGGTAGAAAGTATTACGAGTGTAAAAAATAAAAATAAAAATTTCCTATTTTCATCAAGTTGCATTGCCATGGAATAATGGTACTGGTCTTTGGCGTCTATTAACCTCTTAATACTGCATTACTCTCTCCCTGGTCCAGCGCTTTTGCTGAATCATTACATGCTTGTTATAAAGAATCAATCATTTTAAATTCTAACAAAACAATATCTGTTCTGTTGGCCTCACAAGTGGCATACTATTATAACTTAGAAAATTCGTTATAATAACACAATATAATATCACAAGTAGTTTTATCGGTGAAATACATGTTTCTTTAATTTAATACCGTCAGTTGGGGTTCAGAGCTGTCCGTGGGCTTGTTGGGAACCGGTTGGTAAGATTAAAAACTAATCGAGGGAGTTTAAGGGTAGATGACATAAAATAGCCGTAAATTATGACTATTGTTGCTTTTTCATCCTTGAGCTATAAATTGTTACACTATTTGTCCTACAACTATTGTTATGTTGCACCATTCGTTCTCCGTCCGTCCTATCATTAACTAAAGGTCTAAGAAATTGAACAACTGAACTTAACTGAAGGTCTAAAAAATATATATGGCCACAAAGCCTGACCAAACTGTTTGCTCTTCTTCGTGACAAAAGAAACACTTTTGAGTTTCAAAGTTATGGCAGAGTTTTGGAGGTGATAGACTAAAATTCTAAGTTTGGGGTTTTAGTAAAAGTTGTATAAGAAACCAAGAGGAATTGAACGTTATAAACATTTTAAAATTTTCTTGGAGAATTTTCATCACTGGCTGCCACAAATAGTGGCCCGGAAACTTCCAGCAACAATGGTTCATGGTGGTCAGCAATGAAAATTTCTAGATTTCTAACATTTCTGTATAGGTTCAGTTCTTCTTACTCTCTTCTACAATGTTTGCTAAAGTATTGAATCTACAATTTTAGCATATTTTGTTCAACTCTTATCTGAAATTTTAAAACTCAAAAACTTATTCCTCCCAATTTAGAGTGGATAGTTAAGGTCTTGGATTTTGTGTTCTGGTAAAAGTTGTAGAGAAGGGGAAGAGGAATTGAAACATATAAAAAGTTTGAAAGTCTTTAACTTTTCATTGCCGGCTGTTATCAGACATTTCTCGGCCACCATCTGTCGTGACTAGCAAAGAAAAATTTTTAGATTTTCAAAATATTTCTACCGTTCAAATCCTCTTACTGTCCACTATAGCTTTTCTTAAGCACCAAACCCAAAATTTTAGCCTATCAAGTTCAAATCTCTACCAAAACTTTGAAACTCAAATTTTTTCGCTCAAGAGGAAGGAGCAAACAATTTGATCATCCTCTGTGGTCATATTTTTTTTTTAGACCATCAGTTTAATTTACTTGCTCAATTTGGCTCATTTTAACACCAAAATTGACGACAAATGAGTGGTGCAACAGAATGATAATTTTAGGACAAACGGTGTAACAATTCATAATTTAAAGACAAATAAGCAACTTGACTTATAATTAGGTGTATTTACCCTATTACTTAACCATGAATTAATTAAACATTTGATGCATAGTTCTTATTTATTGGTTTAATAAAGAAAACCCACACTCAATCAATTTAAAGTTCATTTATAAGCCACTCATATCATGTTATTTCAGTTAACACTTAAATAAAATACCAAACTTAATACTTATTCTAAGATAAACTTGATTTATCTGCTATCCAACTCGGCTTGACTTAGGTTTCAATTGAGAACAATATCCACATTTAGTATTGGAGATTGTAAAAATTATCCAACAATGACTTTTAATATTAGAGGTTTATAACTATTATCACAACTATAAATAATTCATTCAAACATTTAACTAATAGCTTGTAGACGCACCAAAATCAGGAGCAAAGCTAAAGCAAGCTTGGAATACCTCTAGATTTGAAAATTATTTATTAATATGTCAATTCATTCGTTGGGAAACTCGCAAATGTTATCTTGGTAGAGGAAGGAAGATTTAGCAGGCACACAAAATGATTGAGTCAACGATAGTGCAATTTCACCTTCAACTATGTTTTAAAGAATAAAAGTGATCCATCCACCTCAGGGACTGGAAGGCTCGTTAATTATTTATTATTGGCAAAATTCTTTTTTCCTTCTTATTTTTTTTCTTCTTTCTATTTATAAGTGACACAAGCAAGCAATTACATGTGGAGGAATGATGAACTAATCATGACCGATTGTAGCATGCCTAGTTCAGACCAGCATTTCAGGATTGTGAAAGACAGGTGTGGTAGCTTACAAAGCTTCAGGTTGTTACAATATGTGTGTGTATTTGGTTCAGGAAAAGGTCAAAATTACTTTTGTGCTAAGATTTTTAAATCCAGGTTGGTGTGATAAGTCAAGAGATTATTACTGGGCAAGGCCAGTGCAAGCTAGTGAGCCCCAGTGAGAGCCCAATCAAAACTTTGATAGGCCCAGAAATATTAAAGCCTAAAATAAGCAATCGACAATCAAGGCCGAATCATCAATGAATCATGCAAGCTATCCTAGTAGACCAATCTACTGGGGACGATGCTTCAGTCTACGTGTCTCCAGATCTAGCAAAACTACCGCCCAGGCCCCAGGGCCAGAAACCTGTGCAAGCCCGTCCATTATCATCAAAATGATAGGTGACCATAGCCATCTTACATTGTCACTTACTTGGGTATCGAAATATTTTTTGTGGGTATTGCCTTAATCACCTTATCATCCTCGGGGCCCTGTTCGCATTCATGTTGAGGTCCAAGTTTATTTTGTTCTTGTATCATCAAAAATAAATTTTAGAGAGGTAACAAAACTTGTTTTCGTTTTTTTTTTTTTTAAGCAAGGACTATAGGGTCATTTATTGATCAATTAAAAAAGTGTTACAAAGTGATGAGAGAATGTTCTCACTCCAAGACGCTCTCCAAAGAGACTCTAGGCCATTTCGGGCATATAATGTGTGATGCCACTAACTAAACGACTAACATAGAAAAATGAGGAAGATGAAAAATACTTATTCAAACATTGAGTCCCATCAACAATTGCTCCAAAATAAAACAAGAAACTCTTGGGTCATTACTAAGATATGCTCGTTCATATAAACAAATTACCAATCAAACTCTACATATACTCATTCTAAACTAAACTTTGTACACTCATTAGTTTGCTCAGGTACGCCTAATTTTAGCCTTAACTGAAAATTAACATTAAGGTTTCAAGACAGCTTCCATAAGTTCTCATTTAGATGCACTTGATAGACATGAATGAAAAAATTTTAGGCACATTCGGAAGTATGTACCCTCATATTTAATATGAGTAAACACTTATGAAATTAAATACTGTACAGTATTTATAAAGTTCACTTGATCACTCAGACACATATTTTAGACCATAAAAATGTTATGTAATTTTCAACGTCCATTGTTTAGAGCAATCCAACTTTATCTTTAAAAGAATTAGATAAATGATCCACACTCATGCTACAAATTATGTACAGAGCCCTGTTAAATATACACATTTCGGTATATATATATATATACAAATTATGCTAAGAGTTGAGAACAATGGTTCCTACATAGCCTACCCCGGCAATGAGGAATGCAATGGATTGTGGGAAAAGGAAAAGGAAGTAGTGATTCTTCCCGTATGCCATATCAACACAACCGCAAAAGAAGATGTAAAATCCGACACAAAGCTCAAGCAAATTCAACCTGTAACAAGAATCCTAACTGATTATTATACATGAAAAATAAAGTTACAATAGCATTTATAAAAGTAAATTCCATATATACCTTTGTCCACCTAATTTTTTCTCAGTTTTTTGGGTGGACCTGTTAGACTTGAGGGCATCCCCCAATTTTTGAGTAACAACCCATTCTTTCACTCTCCCGCCTTCTAATAGGCCTATGAATGTAGCCTTGGCACGATGAAGAGACATCATAGTCTCAAAAAGGGCCCAAAACATTAACAAATGAATTGACCTGAAAAGGGATTAATTATACTTAGACTTAGTTGTATTGATTAATTAATCACATTCTCTTCTCAATCTGGTTGATTAAGAAATTTATCCAGCTCAGATATATATAAATCTAAACATTTCAAAATTTTCCAATAATTTAAGACGGATGAAGTAATAATTAAGAATGTTCGTAAATAAGGGTGTAAGTGGTAGCCCGAGACCCGAATCCAAACCCGAACCCAATCCTAAATTTCAAGTTCGGATAAGGTTGCAGTGTAGACAAATGTAAGTTTGGGCCAACCCAATCTAATCCAATTTTAAGAACTCTAAAATCGGGTTGAATAAGATTAACCTGAAATAACCCAATTTTAATATGTTTTGATACCATTTTCCATACCCAGCCTAACCCACTACCTTACAACCTGTCCTATCTAACCTTAGCCCATTACATAACATGACCCAGCCCATTTCTCCTAAGAACCCAACCCATTTAGCACCCTTATACATTTAACCTTAATTGTTTTTTGCATGCGCTTAACTTCTCTCATGTAGTCATACCTCAGCTGCCACCCTATCTCTTCGTCTTCGCCGTCATTCTCCTTCCATCGCTCTCTTATCGCCGTTCTCCCTCCATCGTTTTCTTGCCATCATTCTCCCTCCATCGCTCTTTTACTGTCATTCTTCCTCCATCGCTCTCTCGTTATCGTTCTCCTCGTTTTCTCGCCTCTCTCTCTCAGTTCACCTCTTTTTCTAGCCTCCCTTTTCAACTTGCCGCTATCACACACATTCTCTCGATAGTCAATCTCTTGCCTCAATCTCTTGGCCACTTTCGTCATAATGACTTTTTTTACTGGGATGAAGGCAAGGACAACATAGTACAAGTGGTTATCAGGTTATGGAGCGTGAGGAGTAGCGGCGGGCGGGCAGAGGAAGGGAACACCGAGGATGGAATGCGAGCGGAGGGGAAAGGAAGCAAAAACCAACCCTAACCTGAAATTTTTCAGGTTAAGATCGGTTCGGTTTTTACATACATCTAAGGTCGGATTGGGTTGGAATTTTTCAGGTTAGAGAGAAGCGGTAAAAATCGTGTTTCAACTTGAACCCGACCCACTAACCCGAACTTTCACCCCTATTCGTAAACATACTGCAATCATTTTACCTGGGAGTTCCAACAGCATTGAGGAGTAAAATAATGGCAGTCATGCAAAAGAGGGCTTCCCACTTGGGAGCTTCCACTTCCGGGAACAAAACAGTGGCCGGCATGACCACACAAGAGAAAACAAATGCAACGATATGAGCCACAATCTTCCGAACCAAGAAGAAGCTATAGAACAGATATAATTTCTGCCACCAATTCACTTTCTGCACCACATCCCAGCCAAACCAATGAGATTAATTAACACGAAAAAGAATTAATCAATAATTAAAATGAAATTAAGGCAAAGGCATGCATATTAAAAATTTACCGTGGTCATCATAATTTCCATCCCCATCTTCCTGAAGAGGTTAGCAGGGCCACATGACCAGCGGTGCTGTTGATATCGCAATGCTTTGAAAGTACTTGGCAGTTCAGTTTTCACCTGCAAGAAATTAATTAAGCAAGATTAGTTTCAAATTTATCACTCAGTTAAGGCAGATTAATTAATAAGAAGTGTGTACCTCAAGGTCGGGAACATAAACAAATTTCCAGCCATTAAGACTGGCCCGAACGGCCAAATCCATGTCCTCCACTGTGGTTCGGTCCTTCCATCCTCCAGCCTCCTCGATGGCAGAAATTCTCCAAACTCCAGCTGTCCCTGCGTATATTTGTGCGATGCATCCAATCACTTAGGCTTCCTTGAGTATGATTTAACTAATAGAATCACTAAAACCATGATTTATTGTCAATTTTGTTTTTTTTTTCTTCTGAAATTAATGTCATTTAAAAGTTAAAGACAATATTACTTAATAATCACTTGAATCATATATTTTTATAAAAAAATAAAAAATAATTAAAAATAATCTTTCCGTCAATTTTTTTTACACCATCAACTATTCATACAATAATTAATCTATAAATTCTTTATCTTCAATATTTTAGTATATATAAATAAAAAACTTCTATATATAAATGACAAATGAAGACTTATAATTTCTCAATAAGTCATTTTAATTTTTTTCTAGTAAATAATAATATAAATAAATTCAAGTCAAATTTATGTCAGAAAAGTGAAATGTATAAAAAAATATGAGATTGAGGTAGTAATTATTTTTTTATTAGAAAAAAAGTTTCAAAGCGATATTTTTAGACTTTTTAAGATGTACAAAAATTGAATTGGTATACACGTTGAACACATAATCACCATATATATAGACACACACACACACACTAAAATAACTACTAATAATCATTTATTAATAATTCGTGCATATGCAGTCTAAACAAAAAATGAGGATGATTAAACCATTGAAAATATGAAAATTAAATACTCCCTCGGTCTCGATTGTTTCCTCCATTTCCATTTGGGATGCATGTTAAGGTTGGTTACTGTCTCTCAACTCTTTCCAATTATGCCCTTCATCGTCTCTCTCCCGTCTCTTATAGCCTCCTTCCCCGGACCTCATCCTCTGTTGACCCACCGTTTTCTCCTTCCCTGTCCCGAGTCACTCTCGCTCCACCGTCGCCTCATCACCTGAACACAGTACAAAGCAGTAGCCTCCGTCTCCTCGACCTCTCCATCGAATCTCGCCGCTTCCGTAATCGCCAACCTCCTCGTTTCCGCAATCACCGACCCCTCCAAACGCAATCTCCGCTTCTGCAATTTTATCCCTGTTTAATCCTATAGTGATTGCACTTTCCGATAGACCACCTAACCACGGCGGAAAATGCCACAACAAGATCGGAGTCAATCAAATCAGTCAATCGAGTCTTGATTGGCGCGTCAAAGCACAGGCCCAGCCCCTTCAACCTGGACTTGTCTACCGTTAGCTTCGTTTGTGCGATGAACACCTTCTTCATCCTTCAATCGAACATGTTCTACTCCAGGTATGTGATCCTTATGCCGGAATCGATGATTAGGCTGCCGGTACCTCTGAATTGGTAGCACAAAGCAACACAATCGATCAATCCAAAGTGACGAATCAATCTAGCAATTCAGCCGATACCTCAGATTTGAACAGATTCATTCGTCGATGGGCGAAGGAAAAAGGGGGTTTGGCTGAGAATGATAGAGAGAGAGAGAGAGAGGAAGACAGACGCCGGGGATGTCGGAACTGGCGGCGGCATTGGATGGTGAAGGCTGCTTGAACTTCTTGTGCAAGGCGGTGGGGTCGGTAGCTCTGTTGATGGGATTGAACTTGGGAAGAATATCGAGAAGTCAAGGAAAAGGAATGGCAGAAGGATGGGAATATTGAAAATTTTATTTGATAAAATTTATTGAAAAAAGGAAATTATATAAAAATTTTGGGACTATAAAAAAAAAAATGGTGTAAAGAATATGGGATTGGATAAATTGTACAAAGAAAACACCAAGATAACGGTATAAGTATGTTATGAATTTTAAGAAGAATTTAATTTCACTTAATTACTGGAGTAAATAATTAATATAAGTGGTGTTATGAATTTTCAGCTTAAAGTGGCCAAAGGCTTTCAGTTTGGAAATGATTAGTTAGTTTTTATAAAAGATAATTGAAGAAATTAAATAATTCATAAAAGTTGTATGCATGTTTGCTTGAAGAATAAGTCTTGCGTGTACTTGGTTAATGTCCATCCCTAAAAAGTTTAAGTACTGACTATTACTTATATCTTTAGTATGAGCGCCGGTTGTGTTATGCATGCGGCAGGTTGGTTGGCGCACGTTAGGGGAAAAGGGTAGGTGATCCGGGGTTCGAATATGAACACCCACCTACTATATTTTTACTTTTTTCTTTTTTTTTTTCTTTTCATTTGTTTCTTGTTTTTCCTCACTTTTTTTAATATTCTTTTCCTTCTTTGCATTTCTTCTAGAGATAAACCTCCAGCTTCATTTTTCTTTCTTTCTTCGATTTTTTGTATTTTAGTTTTTTTCTTTTCATTTGTTTCTTGTTTTCCCTCACTTTTTTAAATTTTTTTTCCTGCCTTGCATTTCTTCTAGAGATAAACCTCCAGTTTCATTTCTCTCTTTTCTTCCAAGTTTTTTGTTTTTTCACATTTTTTCATTATTTTTTAAGTTTTCCTTGCATCTTCTTATTGTTTTTTTTTTCCAGATTTATTTTTTATTTTCATTTTCTTGTCTTTTCTAATTTTTCCATTTTTGTATTACTTCTTGTTTTATATTCATTTATTTTTTTTATAAATATGTTTTTTTTTCTTTTTTAAATGTTCTTTTGTTTCTATTCTTTTTTCAATTCTTATATGTTTTTTTATCAGTACTTTTTTGTTCTTTTATTATTAGTTATTTCTTTTTTTACTAATAGTTCTTTGTTCTTTTATCAAATCTTTCTTTTTTTTAGATAAACTATCTGTCTATTCTTTTGTTAGTAGTTATTTTTTTTTTTATCAATAGTTATTGGTTCTTTTGTTAGTAGTTGTTTATTCTTTTATCAATTCCTACTTATTCTTTCGATAAACTGGATTTATGTTTTTTATTAGTAATTATTTACTTTTATCAGTAGTTGTTTATTTTTTTTATCAATTCATGCTTGTTCTTTAGATAAATTAATTGTTTATTTTTTTATTAATAGTTATTTGTTCTTTTATCAGTAGTTGTTTGTTCTTTTGTCAATTCTTGTTTGTTCTGTAAATAAACTAGTTGTCAGCTCTTTTATTAGTAACTATTTGTTTCTTTTGTCATTAGTTATTTGTTTTTTTATTAATTTATATATGTTCTTGAGATAAATTATTTGTTTACTCTTTTATCAGTAGTTTTTTTATTGTTTTATTAGTAGTTATTTGTTCTTTTACTCGTAGTTGTCTTTTCTTGTTTACGTGTTCTTGAGAAAAACTAGAAGTCTATTTTTTTGTTACTAGTGATTTGTTCTTTTATCAATATTTATTGGTTCTTTTAATAGTAGTTGTTTGTTCTTTTTATCAGTTCTTATTTCTTTTTTAGATTAACTAGTTATATATTCTTTTATTAGTAATTACTTATTTTTATCAGTTTTTATTTGTTCTTTTTATCAATTTATGTTTGTTCTGTAGATTAATTAGTTGTTTGTTCTTTTATTAGTAGTTATTTATTCTTTTATTAGTAGTTGTTTGTTATTTCACTAGTAGTTGTTTATTCTTTTATCAATTCTTATTTGTTCTTTAGATAAACCAGCTGCTTGTTTTTTTATTAGTAGTTATTTATTCTTTTATCAATAGTTATTTGTTATTTTATCAGTAGTTGTTTGTTTCTTTATCAAGTTATACTTGTTATTTAGATAATTATATGTCTATTTTTAATTAACAATTATTTATTCTTTTATTAGTAGCTATTTATTCTTTTATTAGTAGTTTTTGCTTTTACTTTTCATTTTTTTGAATTATTTTTAGTTTTTTCCATTGTTTTGCCCAATTTTATTCTTTTTTTATATTTTTTTAGTTTAAACTTTTGTTCTTAGCTCTATTTCATTTTTTATTACTTATATTATTCTCATTTTTAAAAATTTTTCATTTTTATTAGTAATTCTGTCATTTTTTTTTTGTTTCAAAATTTTCAACCAAAAACAAAAGAACAAACAAAGTGTTGAGCTAAATGAACAGGGAAAAAAACACATGATTCCTTCAAAACAATGAATTGATACTAATAAAAAATAATTAATTTCTACAAAAAAACTAACATATAATTACAAAAGAACAAACACATAATAATAAAAAAATATAAAAAATAAAAATTTATTCTTTTGAAACTGATAAAAGAATAAAGAAGAAATGATAGGAACTAGTTGTTCTTTTATCAGTATTAATTTATTTTTTCAAAAGAACTAGCTGCTCTTTTATCACTAGCTGCTTGTTTTTTTTTCCCAATGTGATATTTGTTCTTTTTTAAACAAAAAAATGAAAAAATGAAAAGTGAAAAGCTTGAATAAGGAAAAAAAATTAAATTAAATTAAAAAATGAGTGTTCTATATATTATTTTATCAGTATATAATTTTTCTTTTAGATGAATTGGTTGTTTTCACCAGTAACTATTTTTTATTTTTGGCTCAATGAGATGTTTATTTTTTTTTTATGAGTTGATAAATTTGAAACCAAACAAAATGAAGAAAATTAATTTTATAAGAATTAATAATATAGGGAAATAAACAAATAAACTAAGAGGCCAAAACAAAGTGGAACAATAAAAAGACAAGGAAAAAAAAAAGGAAAACTGAAAAAATAATTAAAAAAATAAAAAAGAGCTTGAAAACAAAAAAAGAAATAAAAAAGAAGTTGAAAACGCAAAAAGAAGAACAAAAAGAGTAGCTGCTGCGGTTGGGAGTCCAACCGGTACGCTGTTGAGCCGCCTTCCTCCCACTTTTAGCATTCCCCTAAACATGCAACTTTGTTGAAACCTCACAAAAATAGTATAAGTAGTTAACTTTGTGCCCTGGTACATAAAAAAGCCAGCATATAAGTTTTGTTCCTTGTGCGAATGTGAAAGTTCCAACAACTACAACCAATATGTGAGAATTATCCGGAGTATGCTGTCTAATGGCTAAAAGCTCCGATATCTCTCAGTCTCTAATTGTGTTAAAGTCTCACCACAGGTGCATTTTGCGCCTAAATAATGGAAATTGTGACTTGAAGTCCTTCAGATTTGAAGAAGCACATAGATTTTCCCCAAATTTTTGTAAGTAATCTTTCATATCCTAATTAATAATACCTTATAAATAATTTTGAGTATAATAATAATAATAATAATAAATAGTTGAGAATTAACTAAAGTCCCCCCACAACTTGCTTTATTTACCGTTGAAAGAAAAGAAGGCATTTGTTGAAGAGCCAACTTCTTGCTCCACAGTGAAATGGTAGGACAAAGTCATCTCTTGCATTCTTGTCATGAAGCACTTATCTGCGTTCACTGTAATCATGTTTCCCACATAACAAAATTAAACCAAATTTGTTTATTCCTATCGATCAGAATCTAAACTTTTAGGCTAATTATTAATTAAGCGCGGAGTCGGATCATTAATATATATTTCGCTTTAATTTTCAATTGGATGATTACAATAAATTTCACAAAAAAGAGGCGCGTGTGTGTGTATATTACCAAAGGTCCAACGAGCTTGGACGAGAGCGAGATGGGGGTTGTGGATGAGGAAGGGGATGGTCCGGCAAAGGAAGTCGTGGCCAGGCTGTGAATCGGCGTCGAAGATGGCCACATACTCGCACTGCCTCACGTAACTGTGCCTCATTCCATCCCTGAGAGCCCCTGCTTTGTAGCCCTCCCTCTTGTCCCTTGTCTCCAGCATTATGTTCACACCTTTGCTCCTCCATTTCTGGCACTCCATTTCCACCAACGCCTGCCATTACCTCCCATTTACTCAACATTCTCATGACCATATGACTATCTACCTTTCCTTTTCACGACCTATATATAAGTACATAAATATCACCATCCCAGAAAGTTTGTCTTTTGGTTTTTCTGACACATCATTATCATATTATAAGGTTTTAAATATTACTAAGTGCTTATTTTATTGTAGAAGCCCAGCCATACTCTTGCATATTATATGTATATAATTGATGACTCGACTTTTCGAGGGTTTAGTTTAGTCCCCGCTTGTGTGGAGCGGAGCCATGTACATGAGCGGTAGGCCCCGGTTCTAAGAGTCAATGCCCCCAAAAAAATTTTGATGAAAAAGGGTAAAACTAAAAAGGTGGTGTTTCTGACCAAAAACAAATATTGCGGGCATGTCATCTAACTTTTAGACGTTCGGATCTATTTTGTCAATAATGCTAAAACCAGGCAATGAACGTTATGTTGAATATGTCAATATGTTTAGGTTTTGTCCTGTTTTAGTCCTTATGACGGTAAATGTGCTATTTTGGTTCAAAAGCTCAAGAGTAACACCTATTACTGGATGGAATTCGTTGGAAATAATTAGCAACGCAACCTTCATTTCTTACATTAAATTGTTCATAATTAATAAATGTGATGTTTTGGTATTGAAAAAAATTCCAACTAGGCCACTATAGTTATAGACTCAAAATTAACAAGAGATTACAATACCTTAGTGACAGGATCTATTGAATCATCCAGCACTTGAACAATAATTCGATTTGACGGCCAAGACAACCCGCACACAGCCCCAATAGACAACCGATAAACCTACACAAAGTAATAATGGTTAGCTTGCATCCATGACACCTAACAAATACTCAATTCTCTCATTTTGATCCCCACATTCAATCATCGTAATTTGGCCACTGATTTTTCAAACAATGTTCCATTTTTAAACATTTCTTAACTAATTTCATTAGAAGTTGCTGACCATTGACAAATTTCATTTTTAGGTATTTGAAAAAAATAAAAAAATTCAAAAACATCATCAAAATTTTATTTTAAATGAATTATTACATCTATATAATTTTTTACTTTAAAATAAAATTAAACTATTTTAAATTAAATTGACTTAAGTTTAAATAAATTTGCCATAAGATTTCCCACCTATGGGGCTACTGCGGTCAGATGGTATGACACACAGGAAATTGGTGAAGCACAATTGACAGTAACCTAAGAAAAATTGTGGCACTACTTTTCCAAATTAATCTGATTTTTGTAAAAATGCAATTTTAGATCCTTTAAACTTTTAAGTTCAGACAAAACTCCCTCACACCTTTCTGTTATTGAAGAAATACTACTGCCCCAGGGGCTTCCGTTGTACTACAACCTCTCTCGATGACTGCGATTGCCGCTGGTGACCGCCTATAACGGAATAACAATTTCGAAAGTCTAACCAGACATCGCTAAAACTTCTACGATTGGAACAAATTACAAGCAAAAAGTATATATTAATAACGGACACACTAAAAATGTCAGTTCAAGAGTACCTCTTTCTCATTGTACATGGGGATTTGAACCAGGACCATAGGGTAGCCACCTTCAACATCATCCTTCATGGGCTCCCATTTGTACCTCTTCTCGGGCCTCCTCCCAAAGAGCTTAATCAAGATTAGGACAACCCCCATATAAACATTCTCCAGAAACAGCATGGTAGACATGATCAAGCACAGAACCACCATCACTCTCAGAGATGGCACAACCAGTATCATTTTTGTATGGTCCCAGATCATCCTTATTTGACTTCCCACCACTTCACCATTCAGTGCCTCCATCTGAGCTTTCTTTCCGAAGTTACTTGACTGAATAGTCACTGTATATATTGGGGCCCAATTTTGTTGGTTTGACTGAAGAAAAAGGACCCAACAGGTAATTATCCTGACTTCTGCTAGTGAACCAACATGTGTTGGGCAACAGAGGAAGAATCAGAGAAGCAGCTGACAAAATCGTCAGGGAAGGGGGAAGGGCTCCAGAAAGTTGGCCAAGATAAGTGCCCCTGTTTCTGTCTTTATATAATAAAAACACTAGTATTGTTATTGGATTTACTTGCAATAGTAACTGATCAAAAAAAGATAAATAAACTGCGGAACCGGCTTTCTTCTTTCAGCTTGCTAAAAACTACTTCTATTAGCCCCGAACCCGAGTTCTTGAATTTACCCTTGCAATTCAAATTTAACGTTAAGGGAAGACTTCAAGAATTGAAAAAGTTTCCCAATTACATAACTTAAAACTGGTTCGGGCATCACTTTCAGTGGTTTTCTTGTTCATTTTGTTTCCTCGAATTGGGCTGTACTATAATTGATTGTTTAATAGCCTGGAGACTACCTGTGCTCATCATGAGAAGAGAAAGGAATTCAATTTATTTGTTATACATGGAGATCAAAAACTCTACGCAACATAATTTTTAGTACAAAAAATCATATTCGATTTCCAGCATTAATTAGAACATGTTGAAATTTTTGTATGATGAGTTTAGTGCATTTTCATAGCTTAGCTAAGAGGTGAGAGGCCTTAGAAAGAAGAGAATCAGGGATTTAATAACTTTTCTAGTCCCTGAGTGATTCCTCACTATTGTATGAATATTGCAACTTGCATTTTTAGTTATTGGATTATGATACGGTCATCATAGAATTTTCCTTGGTTATTCCTTGCAAGGTTAGGTTGTGTGGGTGTATATATATTTCTTTCACAATTTTTTTAGTGTTTGTCTATGTTAGAAGAAAACAATACCTATTTAGGGAGTAATAACACAAGATTTGGTCATTACTTCTCTCTATTTAATTTTTCTTGAATGAAAGCGTAAAAATTTCTTTAAGTTACATGATAATCACCATACTATGTGAATAAACCAAGGTTTGAATCATAACTTATATTAAAGAGGGAAGTTGGTCCAAACACATTCAAACTTTCAAATTCATGCGTAGTTAGCCCCCAAATGGCCATCCATGGCGACGCCTTAAGTAGGCTTTCAATCCAATGTCATACTCGACCTTGGTTAAGCCTTATCATATCTAACCCCAATTTGTATTCAATGGCTCTAGAATTAAATCAGCTGGATTCATAGGCCCCTAAATTCAATGCATGCAAGTCACTCTTACCTGTAATGATAAGATTATGACCTTGTTTCCTAAACTAAATTTGGTCTTAAACGGCTCCCAAACTTTAAACTTTGTACCCAACTAGCTCTCAAGTGGCACACTTGGCAACTATCATCACTACTATAGGTAGGTTTGTCTCAAATGGCTTGAGCTAAGGAACAAAAGCCGCTCCTAAATTGTTAAAAATAGCATATTCTAAAACTAATTCTTTTTATACTATGGTTGTATCCCTTCAAACCCTATACCTTATAATACTAATTCTAAATACAAAAAAAAAAACTAATAAACATCTATATATAACATAGTTTTGACATATATATATATATAGGAAGATAGAAGTTTGCAAAAGCACACAAAAACAGCGAGTCAATGATAGTGCAATTTCATCCTTCAAGTATATTTTTGAAGAACCAAGCTACTCAAGGACTATATATGACTCAGCACATTAATTATTTATTCTTGGTAAATTCATTTTTTTCAGTTTCTTGAGGAGTTTGGTAATAGAAGCAAGCGAATACTATTATATGTGGTTAAGTGATGAATCATCATGACAGATTGTAGCATGAGACAAACATTTCATGTGGAATAGATAAGTATGGTCAAAACTTCAGAAAGATCGATGTTGGTATACAATAGGCTAAAAACCTACAATATCCATCAAGCCTTCATAAATATGACGACAAGATGGAACTTATTTTTAATACCCATTTGACCTTCAGACTTTCAAAATTCTGCTCTTTTAAAAGCGGTTGCTTAAATACTAATACTCCCAAGTAGTATAGTATTTCCTCGAATACTACATTATCCTTTTTTCCTTTTGTATGGAGAAACCATGGTGTGTCGGGAATTAAAAAAGAATTTTGACAAAAGTTTTATTCCTTTCAATTAATTTTGCTTGTGCAAACGATTTTAAGAAGATATGTAAGGGCAAAGGAATATAAGGGATTCAAATCCAAATCAATTCTTCATTTCCCAGTATAATGTTTTAATACCGGTTTGAGTGTTTGATTTCTGCATTTCAAAAAAATGAACATTTCTTCATTTTTATATATGAGTATCCCATAATACTTAATTATATATTATATAAATACTTCTAATTTTAAAAAAAAATAAATAGAAGAGATTTAGGGTTTTTACTCTATACAATTGACAAGAGAAATATCACTAGAAGTTAGGTGGAACCTGCCTACTAATGGTTCTTCCAAGAAGGCTTCCAATAAGGCCCTTGAATTAGTTGGTACAGGTAGAATCATAAGAGATGGTCAGGGCAATTTTGTGGCAACTTTTGCCTAGGATCTGTGGGCTTCTTGGGAAGGGCTCAGGTTAGCCCAGCAATTTGATAATTGATACATTTTCTCAATTAGCACCGTCATGTCCTTTAAATTTGACACGCTTTTAGAGAAGGCAATGTTGTAGGCTTGTGGGTGGCCCGTTGGCTGTGAAAGGCTCTACATTGCAATTAAATGGAACTGCTGTCCTTTTGGAAATTGTCGGATTTCATTAATACCATGTGGTTTCCGGGTGCAGTAGGGGTCGTGGGAGATGTTCCTTCCTCTTTTGTTTTATGCATGCTTCTTTCACCAAATCATTTAAAAAAAAAACAATTCGCACTGGTTTCTTTTAGTACTACTAGCTAGATGAACCGAAATTTTACATTAAAATTTTTTTAAAAAATCTTATATGACATTTTTTGATTGGTCGTCATTCGGTTTATTGAATTTTAATCTCAACAATCCCAATTATAATTCAATTTATTTAGTTTTTTTTATTTCGGTTCCTTTTTATTGGAAACACCTGGTAATTGAAAAAAAATAAAAATTAAAAAATATGATAAAAAATCAATAATATTACATTTTAAGTTGGTTAATCTAAAATTAAATAAAAATGACCTTATATATGTAGTGTTAACTGAAACAATTGTACAATATGCATTACTTTTCGGTTTATTCGGTTAATTTATTTACTTTTAAGTTTAGAAACCAATAACCAAATATGAACTTTAGGTTTAGTCGATTTGAACCAAATAACTAAATAACTGAACTTTTTTATTTAATCCAGATAATCCATTTGAATTTTTGGTATTGCCCAAACAATGAACACCCCTAATAGTTAGTTTAAATTTACTAAAAGATAGCTACTGAATAGGAACATAATTTATATAAAGAAAAAAATGATAATTTAACTGATTTATTAACTATTAAAAAATTATTACACATTTTAAATCTACTAAAAATAGTTACCATGCAGTTTAAATTAGAATTAAAAAAATTGATCTTAGAAAAATAATAGGTTTTAGGATTAATATTTACATAATTTCATAATTTTAGGATTCATTTAGAAAAAGTTTTAGAACTAGTTGTTTACTTAGTTTCATAGTTTTATGACCCCTTTAAAAAATTAAAAAGTAAGATTGTAACAAAATAATTAAGTAAAGTTTTAGGGTGAAAAATGGCCTTACTCATTTTCAATGTGGGATACAATATGGGGTTGAGAGCAATGGCTAACGTTAGTCCCACAAAAATTTTGAAAACGCATAGAGATCAAGTATTAACTTGGTTATTTTATCAGAAGTTAAGGACAGAATCTGAAATTTCCCCTCTCTCGCACGATATAGTGAAAGAATACAAAAATGAAGGAAGCGAGGTATATCATAGAAAGATGGGAACTACATGCACACTTAATCCCTTGCCCCCTTGAAACAATATTCCTGGTCACGCCACAAACTGAGGGTACTCGGCAACCCTAAGTCCACCTAATTCTTGTATTATTATTAGTCTAAAAGATTATTTTACGCATATTTAGCAAAATCAAATATTTACACATAAATTTTTTGTAGTTTAAAATGAGTGTTATTATACAAAAAAATATAACTATAATATTTATTTATATCTATCTAATAAAATTAATCAAGTTGTAACATCTTAACGTCAGCTCGGACGTAAAAAAAATTCTGCAGCTCAAGCCCTAAAAAAAAAAAAATCCGGTTGCGCTCCTCCCATTTTGATATCTCATTAAACAATAAATGTTTACCTAAGGCTTTAATTACCTAATAAACTGTAATCATGATTCATGAGAGGCTATTGCAATACAAATTTTCTTTACTTAACTACTGTGTTTAATAATTGATTTCAGTAGTTACTTTTCGACCACAATTTTTTCAACTGCACTTCCACTACAATGCCTGGGCTTGGCAGATTTCTGCTATTTCGGCCTTAAATTAAGGGCAGTGTGTCATAATTGGACCTGCCCGTATCCACATTGGACCGAAAGTCCACAGTTGCAACTTCGGGTTCTTTGGTTTTGGGTTGGCATTTCCCTTTTTCGCCCTGTCAGCTAGCTCAATTGGCGGTGACAGATACTACCCGGACCCAATTGAATCCACCAAAACATTTATCTGACAAAAAATAAAAAATAAATCTGGCTCAACATTCACTAAATTTTGAGAAACATGTAAGTAAGTAATTCTTGTCATTCATAAACTCTCATAAATATTTTTATTTACTACTTGTAAAATGCTGGTTAGTACAAAAAATATATATTTTCCATTTTTGATATGCCATTGGGCTCACAAATTTTTTTTTTGTGAAAAAAAAAACAGATGAGATGACTAATATTATACGATTTATGGTTTAGATCAGGGAGCTAATATTCTAGGGTAAATTACAAGTGTTGCTCTCAATCTTTAATTATTGCTTCTATTCTAACCTTAACTTTCATTTTACTCATACAATACCCTAACATCATTAAAATATTTCATTTTAGTCTCTTTTTGAATGAAAATCATTATCTTGGATGAAAAGCGTCATATTAGCATAAGATTGTAAAAGAAAAAGCTAGTTTTAACTTCTTGAAAACTTTTTCTTTGCCAAAAAAGACCTAAAAGCTCTAGAACCTAATGATCGGACCACCTCTATAACCACCTAGAAAAAAATTAGAATTTTAATCAACCTTCATGATTTGGAATCTTTTTTCATCATTTTAAATTTTCTCTTCTGTCATTTCTTCCAAAGCTCAACCATTTTTTTAAATCGAGCTTCAAAAATTTAGGTTTTACAATTTCAAATGCAAATATTTGAAAACTCATTAAGATTTGGAAGAAATGATAGAAGAGAAAGTTAAAAGAATATGAAAAATACTATCAAACCATCTATGCTAATTAAAATTCAAGAAAAAAAATTTCCTGCGTGGTGGCGCTGCTACACTGAAGAGTTTTTCAGTTGCAGCGCCACCATGCTAGGAAAAATTGTCCAAAATTTCAATTAACTTTCACGGTTTAATTGTTTTTTCACCATCTTTAACTTTCTCTTTTGCCATTTCTTTCAAAGCTCAATGGATTTTTGTAAATCGAGCTTCAAAAATTAAGGTTTCACAATTTCAAAAAGCAGATATATAAAAATCCACTGAAATATTGAAAAAATGAAATAGGAGAAAGTCAAAGAGGATGAAAAATGCTATCAAACTATGCTATTGAGTTGAAATCTTAAATACGTATCAAGAGGCACATACTTGATTCATTATCTTGCCATGACAATGATTAGATTTATCATACAATATTAGGCTAGAGAGCACCAATAGCTCTCTAACTTGGCTAACTTACACGAGTTAGTCTCTTAACTCAAACTTAGTATATCTAAGTCCTCAAACTTTGAAAAATGGTACATGTTAATCAAAGGCGCTTCATGGTGTTAGGGACAAAATTTGCACATGATCCTTAATCTCGCTTTTGTCTAAAACTAGGTCATTGTAGTTCATTTTTATTGTTTTAGTCTATGTCTAAGTTAAATTTATTTAGTTTCATGTGTGTTTTTGTTATTTGTGTAAGTATCATATAATTGAAAGTATTTTATAGAAACACTTAAAGAGTTATTACAACTAAATTAAAGAGTTATAAACTAAGAAAAATTATTATAATTAATTTATCAATTAAAAAAGCAATCTATTGGTTTTCAAATATAATTAATTAATTAATTAGTTTGATACTCATTATCTTGCTATTATAATAACTATTATTCAAATTTGTTGTTTGAGTAATTATTATTTTATTGGTAATATCTTACAAAATTCTAAAGACTAATTGTATGATGAAGAGTTATAAGTTCTAAAACAAATTATTATAAATTAAGGCAAAAGATAGAAAATGATTTCCTAACATAGTCACTTTTAGTTTGAGAGACATTTATTATTATATGAGTGATTGGAGAGACATTTATTACTCCATCTGTTTCATAAAAACTGAACATTTTACTACTATTTATACTAACTAATTCATAATTTTATTTCTTTCAAATTTTATTATAAAAATATAAATATTTTATATGAAAATAAAAATTTAAATATTATAGTTTCTAAATATTATTTTTAAGATTTTTTTCAATACATATTAATATTAATATGTTCAAGTCAAAATTTAGTCAAAAAAAGGCAAAATAGTCAATTAATACAAAATGGATGGAGTATTAGATGAGTCATTTTCATAGCATAAGCAATAAACTATCTTTTTTATAATAGAAAAGAAATTGAAATTTTTTATATGAATCCCATATGGTAATAAAATGTATAGTAAGGATATTTTGGTCTATTATATTGGAACACCCCTTGATAATATAAAAAAATATAGGGATAAAGAAACTTAAAATTGTTATGATTAATTTGTTTATTCATAAAAATTATTAAAAAAATATTTTTATACAATATATATATACATACTCACAAGCAAACTATAAAAAATAAAGAGCTTGTTAAACAATATTCTAAAAGTGCTTTTAAGATTTTTAGATTTATAAATTTTTTATTTGGATAAAATTTTAGAAAATTGATATAAATAAAATAAGAACTTTTAATTATGTTGTAAAAATTTTTATCAAGTATACCATAAGCTAATTTTAATCATTGTTTTATAGAAAGTTTATTTAATAGTAATGGAAATAACAAGTACTTAAATAAAATTTGCTTATTCATAGACTAGAACAATCTAAACTAGATTATAGTTATATAACATGAATAAAAGGAACATTAAATAATGGTTTTGAATTTTTCCCATAGCACATGAGTTGCCTTGGACCAAGTCATGTCTTTTTTCAAAATTTGAGGACTTAAATATACCGAGTTTGACTTGAGAGACTTACTCATGCAAGTTAGCAAAATTGAAGGGATGCTGGTGTACTTAGGCCAACAATATTATCATACAATATATAGTAGTCGGTTTTGTGTGACAAGACCAATAGTATTTATTGTTCCAAGTTCAACCAAGAGGGGAGTGAATTAGTTGAACTCCAAGTTAAACAAAAAATGAGTTCTTAAACCCTCAAGCTAAAATTAAATTCAAGAAGTAATAAATAACCTTATTCTAATCAGAAAATGACTACCACAATGCATCTAAATTTTGCTTTGAAAACTATCTTTGAAGTATGTTTGAAAACAAACAAATTTAACCAAGAAAAAAAGCATAAAACACCAAGCAAAGATCAAGTATGTAGAGAGTAAGAAAAGCTTGCACAAGAAAATTTTTATAGAGATTCGGTCTTTCCTCTTGAGAGTCTACTCCTCTCCTCAAGTTCACCACTTGAGAGTTTTTTTCGTTACTATGAAACACAAAAGTACACAATGTCATACAAGAGAGCACACTCCTTTGATGGTTCTTTCTGACCCAACCAATTACTAGTTTTACCAAAGACTAACTAGAAACCTTTTTAACTTCCTTTTCCTTACAAGGAAATCACTTAAAACACTCAACACAAACTCAGTAATTTCGTGGTTACAAGGTGAATAAGAACAATGGAAGCACTCAATGCTAGATAAGCAAATGAAAGAACAAGTTCTTTGCAACTTTCAAGTTCAAGCTCTTGATGATAATCTAGGATAATATCTTTTTACTGGTTGCCAAGAGAGCTTTCACCGGTGATTCTTGATGTTTTTGTACTCCAATGAATGCAAAAGAGACGTTGAACACCGTTGAAATGATAAAAAAAAAAAGTCCCCTTAAAAACTGGTGAACGTTGCTGTCAAATTTGACATAAAATTGACTTCATTACCCAGTTTTACCTGGGTGAAAAACTTTCACTCGGTTGAAAATTCTGTCTCATAACGTAATTCAAGGTTTGATCTTCAATGGCTATATTGCTAATTAATGAACTGTCAACGCCGAACACACATGGAAATCTAATATGACATAAATTTAGAATGAAATTTCAAAGAATTTTTAAACCGGGAACTTGCGTGTAGGTCTGGAGCCCACATTTTACCGGGTTGAAAGTTTTCATTTGAATAAAATTTTTGTCCAGAATGAAAATATTCTCTGGTTCAAAAAATCGCTTCAGTTTCAACACGTTGAAAAATTTTTACTCGAATGATTTTCTTGTCCAAAAGTAAAATGTTCTTGGGTTGAAAAAATTGCTCCAGTTTCAACACATTGAAACATTTTCACCTTATTGAAACTGTAGCTCCAGGTATTTTGCTCACTTCCAAACTTCCAAACTTTAACAGATCTTTTACCAAAAAGATTTATTCATTCATAAGCAATGCTTGAATCATAAAAAATATTTGAAATATATTTGAAAAATAATTTTTCTTCCAAAGATCAAAACTTTATAAATAAGAGACCAAAATATAAGTCTTTAAATAAAGCCTTGAAACAAATAAAATAAATATATTTTGTTATCATCAAAATCAAATAAATATAAGCCATAAGTGGAACAAATCCAACAATATTACTAAAGGCGATTATATTAATTAACCCACAATAAGAAAGCGAAGCATTACAACATGTGGAAGTTTAGTCAAAAGTATATTTATTTCCTAATATTTTCAAAAATTTCTTAAAAATTTTCTGGAATTTCAATAAATCTATAGTTGCTTTCTAAAGTCCATTTTAAAGGTCAAAACCAATCATTTATTACACTTTTAGGCCATAGCTTTAGGTTATTGTTTATAGTTTCTCCTTAAGCATGTAAATTGCTTCATAAATTGCATTTTGTAATGACATAATATATTTATTATTCTTTTTTAAGTTACATTTTTAATTATTTTTCCCTTATACTTTAATTTTTACTTACTTTTCATTATCTGCACTTACTTTTTATTTTTGAATTTCAAATTTTTATTTACCCCTGATTTAGAATGCTATTTTTATTTTTAAAATTAGTTGTCATGTTATTTTACTCCACACTTTTTTTTTCAAAACTTGTTATGATAACCATTAAATCCCTTTTGTTTGAATTAATGGACCACTAGTCATTATGTTGTAAATTTAGATTTATATATTTATTAATTTATTAATTTTTTTATATTATTATTTTTCTTAACTAAGTAATGCATTAGAAACCATTCTAGTTTTTAAAAATTGTAGTATCTAAAATAAAATAATTATAGATACTTCAATAAAACTTATAAAAATTATAACAATTGTAGTTTTTTCTTGTTATTGTTTAAGTATGAATAAATGTGTATCTATAATATTTATTTTCAATAAAAAATGAGGAAAATATAAGTACATTACTAAATTTTGAATGAAATTAAATTAATTATAAAAAATAAAATAAATTTTTCAAAGTAAATACCAACACTAATATGTGCAAGGTCAATAATACTTTCTTTTTTACAATTGATGTTGATTGGAAAATAAATAATATTCTTTCAGTTTTTAAGTAGCAATTTTAAAAGAATTGTTAAGTCCATGGTATCTTGCGAATTTTGTAGTTTAAGGAAATTAATAACCATTTTTAAAAATAATAAATTCTTAAAAAGTGATTAATTAACCAAAAAATATATAAATATAATATCAAAAGAAAATCACTAATAATTTATCAATTAAAATGAGAAGTATTTAAAGTTTCCATCTTATTTTAGGAATGACCCTTATAATTTCTTCTATTTTAGCTTTAGAAAATCATAATAAGGTGGATAGTTACCATAACTGACATGTTATCATCTATTAGATTAAAATGCTTAATATCACATGTTTGACATAGTAGTCATGGTGACCATATATCACCATATCGTGATCATTAGCTTTAATAGTAACCTAACAAAAATTAAAAAATGTAAGGAGGAAAAGAAAATGAGAATAATGATGAGTTTGAAAAATAAAAATGGTGTTATTTATTAAATGGGACTAAAAAATTGAAAATATATAACAAAAACAAATAAAAATATTGAAATGTAAAAAAAAAATAAGTTAAAAAATCAATGAAAAATGAGTTAAGAAGAAAAATATAAAAAAAATTATCATATCATTTGAAAAATATAATTTATGAAGTAGTTTACATATTAATGAGACTTCTTAAACAATAACTAAAGCAATTATAGTATTGTTAAAAAGGAATTTTTTTTCTATTGTTTTATGTATCACAAATTTTGAAGATGATTTATGCATGAAAAAATGTTTACTTTGTATTGATTGTAAATTTACCAAAAAGATTTTAGAAAAAGATATAAAAAATTTGGATTCAAAACAAATATTTGCAAAATGGCAAGCTATTTTGAGTGATTTTGACTTTGAAATTAAATACATTAAAGGAGATTTTAATATTTTGTTTGATTTTTTAACTTGTGAATTTTTACAAGAAAATAGTAAGAGTTTGAAAATTACAAAATGACTGCAAAACCAAATACTTCCCTGTTATAAAACTAAGAGTTTATCAATTTGTAACCCTTAACTACCCATAAGCACACGGAGATGTAGTGTACTCAAAGATAAATAGGGGTATCGTCCCAAGGGAATTTGGTGACTTTTCTTAGATTCAAAATTCAAATTACTCAAGTTACTTAATTGAAAACGAGAAGGAAGTGAATCTAGAGAAGGTGATTGGTCCTAATGAGGTACTTGAAGGAATTAAACTAAATGAATTCCCTATGTACTAAATGAATCTTGTCAAATGAACTTAGAACTAATGCAACTATCTCCCTAGGACTCCACTCCTACCCCCCTGCTACCCAAGTAACTTTGTCCTCAGGATTGATTTTCCTTGTGTGGTAATGAGGATCTAACTTCAAAAACTCCTTTCTCAAGATGAGTCATTTCTTACCCATCGATTAACTTAGGCCTTACTCAAGCTCCAATTTTAACCTAGGGTGGTTAAGGTTTAAACCTCTTTTTAATACCTAATGACTACCTAGATTACCTCTAGTCTAGATTCCCATTATGCCCCTTCCACTTCTCTTCACTCGCCTATTAATCCTCTCTCAGGATTAAGTGAACTAGCACATGGTGTATGGTGACCTACCATCACTTAATCATTAAGCAAAATGAAAAGGGCAACACAAAAAGAATCCCATCCATAAACACAAAAAATATTCATTGAGTAGCAAGATAGGAAATGTCATCCTAGAGAGATAAATCAAACTACTCACAACTCATAATAAGTATCAACAACAAACCCATGATAAATATATCCACGAAAATCCAACAAATAAAAGAGAGAAAAGAGGAAACCCAATGAAAACCCTTAGAAGACTAAGTTCCCAGGAATGATCACCCTTTCTTCAAGCTCCCAAACACTTCCTTAAAGATCAATAATCTCCAAGAGTGAAAAGAGACGAAAATAAGTCAAGAGAGGTTATGTGGGCTCTTCCTTCCTCCTTCTATTTATACTCTCTCAATTTTTCTGCCTTGCCACCTCTTCCTAAAACCCAAAAGGGATAAGAGTGCCTCTTCAATGCCAGCTCACCAGGTGGGAAGAGTGGGGGACCATAAAAAATGTTAGATTTCGGCGAAACAGAGTGACATTGGCGACGCGTCGCCAATCTGGGTTCGAATTCTAGCGACGCATCGCCAAAAGAGAAAAAGCTCACAGAATGTTGATATCGTTGGCGATGCGTCGCCAATCTGACGCGATTTCTGGTGACGCGTAACCAGCCTTGAATTTCTGCTTCGACCGCTTCTTTCATCCAAACGCCATTCTGCTCGAGTCTGCTTCTAATGCCTGGTCCGCAACACAGTCTCAACCTGTAGTAAGCCAAAGAAAACAGGAAAAACTAAGACAAAAAGGGAATAGTTACAAGAAATTGTTGGTCGAAGTTGTCAAAAAGTCAACACTTTGACCGTGGATTTATGCACTTAACAAATTCCCCTAAACTTAAACCTAAGCTAGTCCCTAGCGACCTACCCTACAAAACAAACACACAAAACCAAGAAACTACAATGTTGATGGCCGGCAGCATCTTCGTCACGTGACACAATGAGGCCGAGAAGGACTTCCGGTATGAGAGAGCGCCCCGTTGTGGAGATTCCTCAGCAGTACCTACCTGAAACACTCAGAAAACAAGGGTTAGGAGATCCCTGGAATCTTTTTCCGAGGAGGAGCCTCTGACGCCCAAGTCAGTGCTTTGGGGGGTGGAGAGAGAGTAGTAAGGACAAAAGACTCTTGCCTGCCGTGTTTTCTTGAGGGTGGAAAGAAGAGGGATCCCCCCTTGAGACCATTCCCCAGATATATATATAAGAGGGTGTGAGTCCTTCAGATTGTGACACGTGTACGAACGGATACCATCCGTACTTCTGGGTGTGGGGGCCCCTAGCCCCTAGCCGCCTGCAGACTCCTCGGGCCACGAGCTGAGGCCAGCGTAGCCCTACATGACAAGACGTAGGCAGGGGCGGCGCGTCAGAGTGCATATGAGGGCGGCGTGCAGGGTGTGCGGGCGAAATGTCAGAGACTTCTTAATGGCTCCTGCCATACCTTCGAGGTCCCTTTGGTTGATATCTACCTTCGGAGTGAGGGGCCTTTTCCCAGAGTCATACTGGTTCTTCGGGGAATTCCCTAGTTCCGAAGTTACTCCTTCGGGGGGCTTTCTCCTGCAGAAGATGGCTGTCCCTTCTCCCCCGAAGTTGGTTCGGTCACATTCCCGAGGGAGGCGATACGTTTTCGTTCCAAGGTTTGTATTGGCGGGCAGCCGAGATCGTGTACCTCAGGTGTTTGACTCCCTTCTTTTTGGGGTCCTCAGGTGACCGGGGCGATAGCATTTTGGCTATCACATGCCCCCCCTCGGAAAGCCGAAGTGGAGGCTTCGGCTAGTAGTCCTTTTGGGGGCGCTTTTCAGGACTCGGAGCATGACATTCGCCAGGGAGGCACTTCGCCACCTAGGGGATAAGCCTTGTTCGGACAGGTGTCACCTGTCTGCCCCTCGGTGTTCTCGAGACACCCAACTTTTTCACTTTTCCTGCTATAGGCTAGTTGGACCGTCGCGTTTTGAAACCAGGCGTGTCAGTTTGGAACGGCGGGCCCGGGTTTTCGGGATGTCAGAAAATGTGTCCTAGTTTTTTGTGACGGGCGACACGTGGCAGGTGCTGGTTGGGGTTAGTCACTCCGGTTATGGTGGGCACGTCTTTTCATGCATAAAGGGCAATTATGGCGACGTTTCGCCCTCGCAAAGCAATTATGACGCCCTTCCGGCTACTCTTCCTTGATCTATATAAGCCTTCTTCCATTATACTCTTCATTTGTTTTTTTTTGCTCTCGCTTTGCTCCCGTCTGCTTTCGTGTCTTTTCTTCTTTTTTTGCAGCGGTATTAACGGCGGCGCTACTTCCGGCCACCTTTCACGACGGCGTCCAATAACCCTAATTTCGGCAAGACTTTTGGTGGGTTCTGGCTCTAGAGATCCTTCGGTTTCTGCTTTTCTTCTAGCTTCCTGAAGTCGTTTTCTTCTTTCCAAAGTCTCTTTTTTTGTCAACCATGTCTTCGCCTATCCCCGAGAGCTGGCAACCTCTTATGTCTCACCCTTGTTGCTCCACTTCTGAGAATTTAGAAAAGTGGACAACCAAATTTTTCCTTCCCTCCTACGCCACCACAAGGTTACCCCACCTCAATCACTTTAGTTTTATGAACCGGGACGACGAGGTTACCGTTTTCCGAGCCCAACTGAAGGCTGGACTTCAGTTTCCCCCTACGAAGATGATTTGTGACTTTTGCCAATTTCATGGCATAGCCGTGAATCAGCTTCCTCCCAATTTATACTGCTATTTCAACGCCTTTCTCTGCATGTATGGGGTCTTCGGGGTAGAACCCCATTTTATCCTGTTCATGCAGTACTACAAGCTCTATCTGGTCCCGAATGGTGGCTTTTATTTCATGCTACCTCAAGGATCTGGGAGCAAAAAATTCATGTTCACCTTCGCTACCAAGGATAGCTGGCGAGGGTGGCAAAGGAAGTTCTTCTTCCCAAAGGTGACGGAGGCCTGGTCCCATGTTCCGACTAAGTGGGCTCGGTGAAAGCTGGAGACAGATGTCGTGGATCCCAAGAAGTTGCTAACTCCTGAGTTGGCGGTGAGGTTTGCGGACTTCGACAGACATATCCGTGCTGCCGCCGACTAGGATGCCGAGGTTCCTCCACGCTCCCTCTACCCCTTCCCCATTATGTGGAAGCTCATGACTGAGAAGGTCCTTCGGGAGTTGAGAGTAGTTAAGGAGCATAAGACGGATCCCGGCATGCCAGCTCCTGCCATCGAGGGGAAGGAGTCCTGGCTAGTGAAGCTCCTTCGGGAGGAGCTCACTTTGCGGCTTTTCCGAAAGTAAGTTTCCTTTCAAAAATTTCAGTATAAGTATATGTCTGGACTTACACTGATGTTTTCCTTCTTTTTCAGAGATGGGCGACGAGTCTGCTGCATACTATAAGTCTCTCTTCTTTGGTCAGGCCGAGAAAGGGGAACAAACGAAGAAGGGCATCTCCAAGAAGCGCAAAACTACTAGGAGCGGACCGTCTTCGGCCAAGAAGGCGACGAAGGACACCCTTCTTCCACCCTCGGAGGATGTGGCGGAGGTCGGTGGTGAGATTGCAACTTCCACCAAGCTTGAAACTCCCGCCGAGCTTGGAACTCTCACCGAGCCTGAAACTACCGCCGAAGTTCCTGCCGGGGTGGTTACTGTTGCTGCTGCTTTGAGTCCCGCCATATCGGTGGATCTTTTGGGCTCTTTGGAGGGGGGTCCCTCTGCAGAGGAGTTGGAAAAAAGCCGAAGAGACAAAGGCAAACAAATTTCTACCGACGTGGAGAAGGTCCATGACTCCGATGACGACGTTGCTGAGGTTGCGCCCAGTTTGTCTCCTACCCCTTTTTAGTACTCGTATCCTCATAACTCGCATAGTTTAAGGAGCTTTGTCTAACTTACGCTCTTAACTTTTCATAGGATCTGATGCCCTTAGCTTGGATGGTTGAGCCCGAAGGCGGGCCCTTCGGGATTCCCACATCTCACAGGACAAGGTTCCAAGGGAGCCATTCTGGTCTTTCACGAAGGACATGAATCTGTTCTCCGAGGATTGCCGGGAAATAGCTCCCCAGATAGTGAGAGGCGTGCTCACTCAGGCTTCCTTCAAGGAAGTTACTGAGGAGTGTGCCTCCGATGATGCCCTTGCCGCTAAGGTTTTCGAGCATGCTGCCCAGGTAGCTCTTCAGGCCTCTTTGTTTTCCCCTCCCACTTTTTTGTCTAAGTGTTTTGGCTTTCCTTGTGTAAATTTCACTAAGTACCTTCTTTTTTGTACCTCCTGGGGTATAGTGGATACCTTCGAGCTTGGGAGGCAAAGCAGTCTTCGGTCCGAGCTTAGGCCGAAGATAAATTAGCGAAGGCCAGGGTCTTCTGCGCTAACTCGGTTGTGACGAACACCGAGTTGAGCCGAATAGCCAAGGAGAAGGTTGCCAAGCTTCGGAAGGAATTCTTGAAGGGCCAAGAGGAGCTCTTGAAGGATTTCTCCAAGAAGATGTCCAACCTTGGTGAGAAGGTTGTGAGCTTAACCTCGGCCAACGAGGCCATTTAGAAGGAGAAAGAAGAAGAAGCTGCTCTTCTGACGAAGGCTTTTGCTGACAACGCCGAACTTCAAGCCAAGGTCGACTCGCTGAAGAAGGATTCAAAGAAGAAGAAGAAGATAAAGGAGCTGGAGAAGGAGGTTGCAGATCTTCGGAATGAGGTTAATGACTTGGACGTCGAGAAAGACAAGGTCGTTCAGGCGACCAAGGTTGCCTTTCAGGACGGCTTCTGCTTAATTCGTCACCAAGTTCTGAAGGAATATCTGGACCTCGACCTTTTCTTCTTGGCTGCCCTGGATATTCCCGAGGGGCCTCGGTGGACCTGGTCGAAGATCGAGCTCCTCAACCTGCCGGTTGCCTTTCCTCCTGCACCGAAGGCGGTGGCCAAAGACACAGGAGCTGGAGCTTCCCATGACGCCGGGGTCCCTTTGCCGCCTTCTTTTTCTTTGCATTTTTCTTCTTGTAACCCTTTCCTTGTACCAAGACCTTCTTCAATAAATTTTTCTTCATAATTTGGTTAAGTCTTTTGAGCAATTTTTGTTTCCCAATTGTCCAGACCACTTTCGGTCAAGGGACTTCGAAAAGGTACATTTTGCTCGTTTCATCAGCCAACCTTCGGGTAAATTTTCGTTGCTGGCGAAGTTCCCTTAGGCCAATCTTAGCCTGCCCTCGTCGTCCGTACTCGATAGACTTCACCTTTTTTTGGGCATATAACCCAATCAACTTCAGAAGGAAAACGTGACTTTCAGGAGTGCGTGCTTTAGCTTTGTTCGGCGAGTACTCTTAGATAGGGGAAAACTTCTGTATTTATAAAAAATTTCTAACTTGTAGAATTTCTCACCTAAAATTCTAAGTATAGAATTTCTTTCAAGGCATCCGAGTGCCATATATTTTTCAGTTCTCCCCCTTCGGTGTTGCCAAGCTTGTATACTTCCTTTCGGACCTCGTCTAGGACTAAGTAAGGCCCTTTCCAGTTTGGCCGAAGTACCCCATGGGACGGTTTTCGAGGTTCAAGCTCGGTTTTTCAGAAGACGAGGTCTCCTTTCCTAATTTCTTTTGGCCTAACACGTAGGTTTGCGCTCATGGCCACTCTTTGCTGAAAGGCCTTTCTTCCGAGCTCGGCCACTTCTCTATGTTCGTCAACTAGGTTGAGCTTAGTTCTCAACCTAAGGTCGTTTCCTCTTTCGTCGAACACTTGTATTCTAACTGATGGCCGTACTACTTCAATAGGGATAATGGCTTCTGTATTGGAAATAAGTGAGAAAGGTGCCTCCCCCGTGGCCCCTCGGGGTGTTGTCTGATAACTCCACGGTACACTAAAAAGTTCTCCTGGCCACTCTCCCTTTGCTTCCCCCAACCTCTTTTCCAGTCCCTATTTTATAGTTCTATTAGCTACCTCTACTTGTCCGTTGCTCTGGGGCTGAGCTAACGGGGCGAAGTGCGTTTTTATTCCGAAATTGGTGACGAATTCTTGGAATCCCTTGTCCATAAACTGGGAACCATTATTGGCCACTGTCACCGTTGGTATGCCAAATCTGCATATCATGTTTTTCCATACGAACTTTTGTATATCCTTTGCCGAAATAGTTGCCAGGGGCTTTGCCTCCACCCACTTAGTGAAGTAGTCTGCTGCTATTACGCAGAACTTCACTCTTTCAGGTGCCGTCAGAAGTGACCTAATGAGGTCTATGCCCCATACTGCAAATGGGCAAGGGTAATCTGCCAGGGTTATCTACTCCGAAGGCAACCTTTAGGTGCTGGTGTGTCTTTGGCCGTTTTCACACTTCCTGGATGAATTGTCTTACACCCTTTTTACCGAAACATCTCTGTAACGGACTTGCGTACCCTTGCTGGTATGATTCCTCCTCAATTAGGAAATATCGTCCGGAACGTCTTCACACTTTCCGCCGCTTGATGAGAATTTTTGGGACTCTTTGATTGCGAAATACCTCTTTGTAGGATCTTTCCACCCTTTGTCCGAGGTTACTATACTTAACGTTGCCGTGCTCGGATGGCCCAACACTTTGGTAACCAAGTTTGATTGCTTTAGTGGCCTCCTTGCCCTCGAGCCCCCGAAGGACTACTCCAGCGCCCTGATGTTCTGTGCTCAAGGTTCCATCAACAAGGAGTTTCCACTCTAGATCTACCTTTGCTCAGTCTTCCTCGTTGGTTTCAGCATTTCCTATTTCTGGGATTTCGGCACTGAAGTCTGCCAGGGCCTGGACTTTTATTGCCCTTCTAGGCTCATAAGTGATGTCGTACTCTCTGAGTTCGATGCACCATTTTGATAATCTTCCCGAATGCTCTACTTTTTTCATGACGTCGCGCAGAGGCGGGTTACTCTGGACAGTGATAGCGTGTCCTTAGAAGTAGGGTCGCAACGTTCTGCCTACGAGTACCAACGCGTAGATGGCCTTTTGGAGCAATGGGTATCTGACCTTGTTGTCGAGGAGATGGCGACTTTTCTTCGGGTGAAGAACTCCTTCGACAGGGAGCTCTGGATCATTTTGACCCTATTTCCCCCGCCGGTTACGTTCCGAGAGGTATGCTTCCCATCGAGACTCGCCTCGCTAATCTCCGCTTCCCGAACTCCTGTGAATTGACGTGGGACTCCTCTCCCGACGAGGTACTAGTGAGAAGGGCCCTCGGCCCAGATTTGGCTGCGGCCATCTTCGGTTTCACTACTGCGTCATTTCGACCACGACAGAGCGTGGGAACTCGCGCAGGAAGCCCATGGTAATAATCAGATGACGTTCGTCCTCGAGCAGAGAAGTCCCTACTGCAGTTGTTCGATTGCCGGATGAACCTTTGGCACGGACGGGGACCTCGGAAGTCCCTTGTCCTTAGAACGCCGAGTTTCAACAATAGCGATCTGGGAGTGAGTTCCCACAGACGGCACCAAATGATGGCCGACAGCATCTTCGTCACGTGATACGGTGAGGCCAAGAAGGACTTCCAGTATGGGAGAATGCCCCGTTGTGGAGATTCCTCAAGAGTACCTACCTGAAACACTCAGAAAACAGGGGTTAGGAGGTCCCTGGAGTTTTTTTCCAAGAAGGAGCCTTCGACGCCTAAGTCAATGCTTTAGGGGGTGGAGAGGGAGTAGTAAGGACAAAAGACTCATGCCTGCCGTGTTTTCTTGAGGGTGGAAAGAAGAGGGATCCCCCCTTGAGACCATTCCCCAGATATATATAAAAGGGGGTGAGCCCTTCAGATTGTGACACGTGTACGGATGAATACCATCCGTACTTCTGGGTGTGGGGGCCCCTAGCCACCTGCAGACTCCTTGGGCCATGAGCTGAGGCCAGCGTAGCCCTACATGACAAGACGTAGGCAGGGGCGGCTCGTCAGAGTGCATATGAGGGCGGCGTGCAAGGTGTGCGGGCGAAATGTCAAAGACTCCTTAATGGCTCTTGCCGTACCTGCGAGGTCCCTTTGGTTGATATCTTCCTTCGGAGTGAGGGGCCTTTTCCCAGAGTCATACTGGTTCTTCGGGGAATTCCCTAGTTCCAAAGTTACTCCTTCGGGGGGCTTTCTCCTGTAGAAGGTGGCTGGCCCTTCTCTTTCGAAGCTTGTTCGGTCACTTTCCCGAGGGAGGCGATACGTTTTCGTTCCGAGGTTGGTATTGGCGGGCTACTGAGATCGTGTACCTTAGGTGTTTGACTCCTTCCTTTCTGGGGTCCTCAGGTGACCGGGGCGATAGCACTTTGACTATCAAATGTTAACCAATTGTTACACCTAAACTTTAATGATTCGCTAATTTAACTTCAAAAGAAGAAATGGTGGCTAAGGAAAAAGAAGTTTTGCTACTTAAGATGGAGCCCTTAGGGTTATGATCCTCAATATTCAATTTAATTTCTGCTAAACGAGTTGTGCTATTTAACTTGGGGCTTGCACTAGGTTCTTTTCCATAGGCTTGCAAAAAGATCCAACACCCTCTACCATATTCTTCTACGATAAGTTGCACAAAACTCAAAGCTCGGATGGTTTTTTTTTTTAAGGTAGCAGCGAGTTTAGGCTAAGAAAATAGGAGGAGCCGAATAATAGCTTTCGGGATGGAGTTAGTGAGGTGGTCAAGACAAAATCAAATGCTTAAAAGAAACAATCAAATTGAACAAACATCAATCTAACATTCACCAACCCATTACACCTCTTAACTAACTACTATTTCCTCTTTATGTATTTCGCCGTTTAGCAAGTGTATAAACGGGAGCTCCGCCTATACCCAAGCTACTAACTTAATACAATCCATGGTGATTTTATTTTCTTTTATTATATATCTTTAAAATCATACTCTTGTCTCAAACATCTTTTTCGAGCTGTGATCAACTCTTGCCTAAGGAGAAGACCCCAACCTACTTCGATACTGTGAAATAACGGAGTAGTATACTCTCTTTTTTTTTTTTTTGAAAACCCCCAAACTTGCCATTATTTCCCACTTTATTCAACTCAATACAATTTCTTTTAAGCCCAAAATTTTACATTTTCCACCTCAGGTAAACTCAAGAGTATATCAAAAGGAAAAATAAACACTCAGAATAAGGGTGAGTAAAGCTCAAAATAGCCCACTATGAGAGGACGTAGTAGGATTGGCTATTTGGTGGAAAGGTTCATCCTATGAAACCAAACGAGCTTCAAGTTCATACAACTACTGTGAGTTTGCCGGGTCCTTAGGCAAGTTCTAGATCAAAACTCAGTACAAGTGTCTCAACAGAGAACAAGTTCATAGCACAACTCCCAAGCTTACTATATCACAACATCAAGACTCCACCAAAAGTATCAAAGCTAATTTTCCAAATTCACCAAAACTTCAAGAGAGTAAAACTTGTAACCACATCCATCCATATGCAACAATTGTTTCCATTGGGTCCTAAAAACACAAAGAAAACTAAGGGACTATAAAAGAAAATCAACCTATATGCCCCTATATACAACCTATCAAGATTAAATAAAAGAAAAATGGAGAAACAAAATATGCAAGAAACATGCATCCTAAATAAAACAACCACAATTACCCTAAAACTTAGAAACACAACTAAGTCTAAAAACAAAGACAATAACACAAACAAAGAATATCAAGTATGATAGTCAAACAACAACACGGGTCACGGGGAGGGCCGAAGTGTGGGTAAAGGGGGGTGGATGGCTTGAGGGGTGCGGCATGTACCACTGGTACGCTAAGGGGTGGAAGTGTGGTGGTATGGATGGAAATGAAGGTATTCTTGTGGGAGGTTCTGCTGCTGCTGCTGCTAGTGGCACCAGCGGACTTAGCCAGAAAGAGACTCTTGGTTGCCGGCAATGAGTGAGATGCCCTCGCGCATTTTTTTTAGCAAAAGAAGCAAAGGAGCCACCGACTGATTTGAACCGGGCTACTGACTCTTCATGCTCCTCTCTCATCAACATGTACATCTTGTTGAGTGCTACGGCCAGCGAGGCCAGGGTCGCGGTAGCCGAGTCAATCAGCTGCTCAGACGCTCCCCCTAAGTCCTCACCTCCTTGAAAGTGCTCTTGAAACTGCTCCTGATCTTCTTCTTCTCCCACTTGCTCTTGGTCCTGAGTGGTTTCTTCCTCCTCTTCCTCTGGCACTACCTCTTGAATGCCCTCCGAAGCCCCGCTAAGTTTATCCACTGAAATTGGCCTAATGACCAAAGCTATATTTGAGGGGTCCTCCATGTAACACCGGCCCTCAGTAGTAAGCTAGTGACTAGTTGAGGAAAGGGCAGGTTCCCCCGTTTCGACTTGGCGGCGCGAAGGATATGCTTAAAGATGAGCCAGCCGACATCTATCTGAAAATCACAAGCAATGCAGTATAAGATCTCCAAGCGATCCAGGGTAACTTCCTGAACATGAATAATCGGGACGAAGTGGGAGGAGATGAAGTAATTCTATGCTTTCATCTCTGGTGGGAGAGTTGCGGAGCTGAAATAAAGCTTCCTGTGAGACTGGTCCTTGCTCAATGTCCAGTTGACCGGGTGACCACACACTATTTGAGCTTGCCGCTTAAGAGAGGCCTCTTTGAATGATCCTCCAATTAAGGGGTTGATGTTGAGCAAACTATTTATAGCCGTGTCATCATAGTGCACAGTGCACTGTCGCACAAAGCAAAACTTAGCTCGACGATTCAGATATTATGCTCCCATTAAGTTGGCATAAAATTCCATTATTAGAATTTTGGACACCTCTGCTTGAGGACGATCGACCCATTGCCGCCATCCTTGCCTCTCCACTACTCTCAATATCCCTTCATTTTTTTTCTTCGAGAAGTCGAAGCCCTACTCCAGTGTCAACTTGCGATTCATGAACCCCTCAAAGTAGTTGTTTGCCCTGGAAGACACAAAGCGATTCTTATCGTAAGGAGTTTCTTGAGGCTCCTCCTCACGAATCCTCTTTCCCCTCCCCTTCTTTTTCAAAGAATGAATTGACACTGACTTGCGAGGCATGTTTCCTACAACCACAAAATTCAACTTAACTTCCTTCACATGAAAATTTAAGGAACAAAGGATTAACCTTCACCACCACTACTCACAGCTTCAAGTTGATAAACCATCTAAGAAAAACTCATGCATAAGTGAAACATCTACAACTTACTTCATGTCTAACCTAGGTATTCTAGGAGATTGCACCAAATATTGTAAGAGCCATGCATGTTGGGATTGGACTACTATACAACACACACGTGCCCATTGAACAAATCATCAAGAAAACCCTAAGTTAAGGCCACTAGTTGTATGTCCATGAACATGTTAGCAAGGGTAATCCCATCAAGGTCCATACAAAAATCTTGCTCTTGGTACATATGAAAAACATGCTTTCGGGTGCAAACTAATGATTCAATCTTGCACTATGTAACACCTAAATGCAGCTTACGCAAAGGATTGAGGTAAACTAGAAACACACAAAGCCACATTGTTGTGCAAAACACCTATGGAGGAAGTCAAGTTACACTTTTCCAAAAATGCACAAACTTAAAAATCAGGCAATCTAGAGCAAATTGGTAGTAATTCAAGATTGACCCACTCCTATTTCAAGTAGATACCAAGGTTAGAGTCAATCAAACATCACAAACAAGCATAATCAAGAATTTACCATGAAAATTCGTAGCCCTCTTTGTGAGAAAAATGCTAACTTTGATTTCTAATCCAAATTCACAAACCAATGCACAAAACACTCCCAATACATAAATGTATCCAAATTAGACCAAATTCAAGCAAGGAAATCATGAAACTCAAGCATAATCAATCAATTTTGTGTGATTAGAAAGATGAAGAAGAGAGGAAAAAGATGAAGAAAACTTACTTACTTTGAGTATTGCTAAGAAGAATCAACACAAAAATTGAACCTTGATACTTACGGAAGGGCTAGGGTTTGAAAGTTAAGAGGTTTTGGTTAGAAGAGCAATGTAAAAAGTGAAGAGAAGTGAAAAGTCACGAAGTTAAAAACGGCAGTTTCAGTCTTAATCTGGACGAATTCTGGCGACACGTCGCCAACGCTATGGATGTTCTGTGAACTTTTGCACATTTTGGCGACGCGTCATTGAGTCGCCAGTGTTTTGAATTCATCCTTATATTTTTAAAAATTTTGCAAACTAACCCATAACTTTTCATCCTGACTCTCATACCCTTTAAAAATTCAATACATGGTACCTCATTAAGTTGAGAAAGTGTTGTTCATTCCCCTCACTTTCCTTCCAATGGGTCTTCTATCCCTACAAACACATAAGAAAATGTCAAATAAACAAAAAATCACAAAGGACAACACAACCTAACTCATGAAAATGAAAAGAAAAGGTAATGGAAATCGGGTTGCCTCCCAACTAGCGCTTGGTTTGACGCCTCTAGTTAGGTGCCTTTAACAAGCTCTTTCAATGGTCGGGTTCGGCCAAAGTGGTTTGACCAATGTGTCTAAATTCATCACCATAATAAGCCTTGACTCATTGACCATTGACTTGAAAGATGGATCCATCTTGACCTTTAAGCTCCACCGCTCCATACGGTTGCACTCTAACCACCTCAAAAGGACCCGACCATTTGGACTTTAACTTTCCCGGGAAGAGCCTCAACCTTAAGTTGAAGAGTAGCACTTTTTGACCCGGTTGGAACTCTTTCTTCACAAGCATCTTATCATGCCACAACTTCGTTCATTCCTTGTAAATCCTCGCATTCTCATAAGCATCCATACGAATTTCCTCCAACTCGTCCAATTGGATAGCTCTCTTCTCTTGGGCACTCTTCAATTCAAAATTGATCTTTTTAACCGCCCAGTATGACTTGTGCTGTAACTCCACCGGCAAGTGGCAAGCTTTCCCAAACACAAGTCGGAATGGGGACATTCTAATGGGTGTCTTAAAAGCCGTCCTATATGCCCAAAGTGCATCACTCAACTTTTGTGACCAATCTTTTCGGTTGATGCCCACCATCTTTTCCAATATCTTCTTGATCTCCCGGTTTGAAATTTCAGCTTGACCATTCATTTGTGGATGATAGGGAAGTGACACTTTATGCCGCATACCATACTTCGCTAGAACTTGAGTCAACGTTTTGTTAATGAAATGTGACATTTCGTCAGAGATAATTGCTCTAGGTGTACCAAACCTTGCAAAAATATTCTTTTGTAGGAACTTAACAACCACATTAGCATCACAAGAAGGGGTGGCAATAGCTTCCACCTACTTAAAAACATAATCAACCGCAAGTAAAATATAATGATTGCCAAATGAAGGAGGAAAAGGACCCATAAAACTTTCACCTCAAGAATGTTTTGTAATGGTATTTCATCCCTCCTAGAAATGTTTCCTAACCTTTGGCATCTATCACATGTTTTCACAAAAGTATATGCATCTTTAAATAAAGTTGGCCAATAATAACCGGTTTACAATACCTTACTTGCCGTCTTGGAAGCTCCAAAGTGTCCGCCACATGGTGAGAAATGACAATGGTGGAGAACATCCTTCACTTCCTCATTTTATATGCATCTTTTTATGATTTGGTCGGCACATTGGCGAAAGAGGAAAGACTCATCCCAAAGATAATGCTTAACATTGGCTTGAATTTCTTCTTTTCTTGGCAAGACAAGTTTGGTGGCAAGACTCCACAAGCTAAATAGTTCACATAATCCGCATACCATGGTACCTTACCTTCCACCTTGAATAAGCTTTCATCCGGGAAGTGCTCTTGAATAGGTCGCTCCAATGGTTGTTCTTGGCCTTTCAATCTAGATAAGTGATCGGCCACAAGGTTCTCACATCCTTTCTTGTCCTTGACCTCTAAGTCAAATTTTTGAAGTAATAGAATCTATCTTATAAGTCTTGACTTGGCATCCTTCTTAGTGAACAAATATCTAATTGCCGCATGATCGGTGTGAGTGGATCGAAACTTATCCACCGCATAAACCATCGCCAAGAGCTCCTTCTTCGTAGTGGTATAATTTTGTTGAGCTCCATCTAAGGTCTTGCTAACATAATAAATTACTCGAAAAAGCTTTTCCTTCCTTTGTCGCAACATCGCTCCCACGGAAAAATTGCTAGCATCACACATAATTTCAAATGGTTCCTCCTAATTGGGTACTATCACCACCGGTGCACTCACCAATTTCTCCTTCAAGTTCTTAAATGCTTCTAAACAATTTTCATCAAAATGGAAAGACACATCCTTCTCAAGTAAGTTGCATAAAGGCTTAGCAACCTTAGAAAAATCTTTTATAAATCTCCGGTAGAAGCTGGCATGCCCTAAGAAACTTATCACCTCTTTCACATTGGAGGGTAGTGGTAGTTTTTCAATAGCTACAATCTTAGCTCTATCCACCTCCATGCCTTCACAAGAAATTTTGTGCCCAAGCACTATTCCCGAGTTAACCATGAAATGACACTTTTCCTAATTCAAAGCTAAATTAGTTTTTTGACATCTTTTCAAGACAAGAGCTAAATTATCCAAGCATGTATCAAAGGAATAACCAAAAATCAAAAAATCATCCATAAATACCTCTATGTATTTCTCCACCATATCGGAAAATGTGGCCATCATGCATCGTTGGAAGGTTGCCGGTGCATTGCAAAGTCCGAATGGCAGTCTTCGAAAGGCATATATACCCCAAGGACTAGTGAAAAGTAGTCTTCTCTTGATCCTCCGGTGCTATCGCAATTTGATTATACCCCGAATACCCATCCAAGAAGCGATAAAACTCATGCCCCGCCAACCTATCCAAAATTTGATCGATAAAAGGAATGGGGAAATGGTCTTTCCGGGTAGCCTTGTTGAGCTTCCGGTAATGAAAGTATACTCTCCATTTGGTAACCAACCGAGTAGAAATCCATTTATTATTATTGTTGCCCACCACGGTTGTACCGCCATTCTTAGGCACCACTTGCACCGGGCTCACCCATTGAGAATCCAAAATTGGATATATAATACAAACATTGAGCAATTTCACAATCTCCTCTTTGACCATTTCCTTCATCTTTGGATTTAACATTTTTTGAGCTTCAATGGAAGGCTTGAAGTCATTTTCCATCAGAATTTTGTGCATGCAAATTTCCGGGCTAATTCCCTTGATGTCGGAGATTGACCAAGCTATCGCCCCTCTATGGTCCCTCAAAATTTGAATCAAATTTTCTTCCTCTAAAGTAGTCAATGTAGAAGAAATAATTATCCGGAGGGATCCCTCATTGCCAAGATAAACATACTTAAGATCTTGTGGTAATGGCTTTAACTCCAACTTGAGCTCTTCTATGAAATCACAAGGTAAAAGTTGTTCTACCCTTTTTCTTGGAGTTTGCAACCTCCCACAAGAATCAAGAGTTGTCAAAGTGCTCATCACTTCATGGTTTTCCTCACTACATGCATTTCCAAACACTAGTGCTCTTCCAATAGGATCCTCTATAAGCAACAAATCTCTTTTTTCTTTAATACAAAAATCAATCACATCAATCATATAACACTTGGGAACCTCATCATCAATAGATTTCATGGCTTGAGCAAGATTAAAAGTAATTTTCTCATTATTAGCTCTCAAGGTGAGATTACCTTTTTCCACATCTATGACGGCCTTCCCGGTGGCAAGGAATGGTCTCCCAAATATGATCGGCATGTTCCGGTCTTCCTCCATATCCAACACCACAAAGTCTACCGAAAATATAAATTTACCAACTTTAACCAACACTGCTTCCAAAACACCTTTTGGGAATGTGAATGACCTATCCGCCAATTGAAGACAAATAGATGAAGGTTTCACCTCTCCAAGACCAAGACTTCTATAAATGGATAAGGGCATCAAGTTAATACTAGCCCCAAGATCACATAAAGCCTTGTCACAATGGAAAGACCCAAAATCTAGGGGAATAGTAAAGCTCTCCGGGTCCTTAAGTTTTTTATGCATCTTCCTTTGAATGATGGCACTTGCTTCTTCTTTCATCAAAATGAGCTCATAGTCAAGGAACTTCCTCTTTTTAGTAATCAACTCCTTGAGGAACTTGGCATAACAGGGCATTTGATTTAGTGCTTCCAAGAAAAGAATATTAATCTCCAATTTTTTGAATATTTCTAGAAACCTTATAAATTAAGTATCCTCCTTCTTGGGCTTGAACCTTTGGGGGTATGGAAGAGTAGGAATATGCTTGGGTGCTTCCTTTTGTGTGGGTACATTTTTAGCCTTGACCTTTGAGCTAGCTTCTTCACTTGTAGGTGATGATACTTAAACATCTCTAATATCCTCCAATGAGGTGGATCCTTGGAGAGGATATTCTTCTTGAATGGGTGGCTCCTTAGTTTGTGTTACCATATTTCTCCCACTTCTAAGAGTAATAGCTTGGCAAGACTCCCTTGGATTGACATCCGTATCACTAGGTATTAACTTTCCTTTTTGGAGTTGCCGCATAGAAGTTGCTAGTTAACCTATTTGTGTCTCCAAATTCTTGATTGATGCTTGAGTATTAGCTTGCATCGTCTTCATTTCATCCTTCAATGCACCGATCTTTTTGTTTTGTCCACTTGTCATCCCCCTCACTTCATGCATGAACTCTCCCATCATACCCTTCATGAAATCTTTCAAAGATGCTTCCGCTTCATTAGAGGTCTCACCTTGTGGTTGTATAGCACCTTTGGGATTTGAGTAATTGAATCCTTCATGTTGACGACTCCCTGGGAAGAAGTTGCCTCCTCCTTGCTTAGGTGGGTAGGGATTCCGATAACCCACAAAGTTTACATCTTCTACTTCATCCACATCTTCACTAGCCATAGCTTGTTGCAATTTCACTCTATCTTGATTTTTTGACAACTTGGATACCATGCTAGTGAGTGCCGAAAGTTGTGCTTGGAGAGAGGTATCTTTGTTTACCTCATACAAACCACTTCCCTTCCTTGGGATCTATTTTCCGCTAAGCTCTAGACTTTTGGCCATGTTGTTCAATAACTCAAAGCACTCATCCACATCTTTCAACAACAAGAAACCACCGGCAGCGGCATTAACTTGCAAACAAGTATTCAAACTCAACCCATTGTAGAAAAGATGAAGTTGGTGAGCTTGATCAATATCTTGAGTTAGAACCCTCTTCACCATCCTTTTGAAATGCACCCATCCCTCCGCAAGTGACTCCCATTCATTTTTCCTAAATGCCAACAACTCATTCTTAAGCTCAAACGCTTTTTGAGATGGAAAGAACCTCTGAATAAATGCATCATATAACTCTTGCCAAGTATGAACTGATGTAGGCTCCAAATTCTCAAACCATTCCGATGCTTCATCCACAAGAGAAAAGGGGAAAAGTCTCATCCTTTTCGCATCTTCACTTACACCTTCTAAATCAAAAATATCACATAGACGAACAAACCTCTTGATATAGTTGTTTGGATCTTCATCAAGGGTTCCTCCGAATGGGTGTGCTTCAACCAATTGGAGAACATGGCTAGGAATCATGAAAGCTCGCCCTCAAAGTGGCACCGGTCTTATCATGTTGTCTTGGTCCTCCACTTTTTGAGGGGGAAAGTAATCAAGCACCGGTCTTCCTCTTCTTCTAGCACCATTTCCATTGTCCATCACCTCCTCAACTCCATTATGATCCATGGCATTGACATTCCTTTCTCTTCCAAGGTTCTTCATGTCATCTTCTTGATTTTCTTGCATATTGATGGAATCGAAGGTACTAGTATCTCCTTCTTCAATCACCTTGCTTCTTAACCGAAGTTCCCTCAAGCTTCTCTCGATCTCTAGATCAAGTAGTATCAAGTGAGAACAAGAGCTCCGGATCATGCACTAGATGTACCTACAATTTGACAAAAAAAAAAACACACTAACTATAAGAACTAAAATCAAGTAAACAAGAGTAACCAATTTTCAATAACCAAGGTAAAAATCAACTCAAAATCCCCGGCAACGGTGCCAAAAGCTTTGTTGTAAAACTAAGAGTTTATCAATTTGTAACCCTTAACTACCCACAAGCGCACGGAGATGTAGTGTACTCAAAGGTGAATAGGGGTATCGTCCCAAGGAAATTTGGTGACTTTTCCTAGATTCAAAATTCAAGTTACTCAAGTTACTTAATTGAAAATGAGAAGGAAGTAAATCTAGAGAAGGTGATTGGTCCTAATGAGGTACTTGAAGGAATTAAACTAAATGAATTCCCTAGGTGCTAAATGAATCTTGTCAAATGAACTTAGAACTAATGTAACTATCTCCCTAGGACTCCACTCCTACCCCTTTGCTACCCAAGTAACTTTGTCCTCAAGATTGATTTTCCTTGTGTGGTAATGAAGATCTAACTTAAAAAACTCCTTTCTCAAGATGAGTCCTTGCTCATCCATCGATTAACTTAGGCCTTACTCAAGCTCCAATTTTAACCTAGGGTGGTTAAGATTTAAACCTCTTTTTAATACCTAATGACTGCCTAGATTACCTCTAATCTAAATTGCCACTATGCCTCATCCACTTCTCTTCACTCACCTATTAATCATCTCTCAAGGATTAAGTGAACTAGCACATGGTGTATGGTGGCCTACCATCACTCAATCATTAAGCAAAATGAAAAGGGCAACACAAAAAGAATCTCATCCATAAACACAAAACAAATTCATTGAGTAGCAAGATAGGAAATGTCATCCTAGAGAGATAAATCAAACTACTCACAACTCATAATAAGTATCAACAACAAACCCATGACAAATATATCCACGAAAATCCAACAAATAAAAGAGAGAAAAGAGAAAACCCAATGAAAACCCTTAGAAGACTAAGTTCCCAGGAATGATCACCCCTTCTTCAAGCTCCCAAACGCTTCCTTGATGATCAATAATCTCCAAGAGTGAAGAGAGACGAAAATAAGTCAAGAGAGGTTATGTGGGCTTTTCCTTCCTCCTTCTATTTATACTCCCTCAATTTTTCTGCCTTGCCACTTCTTCCTAAAACCCAAAAGGGATAAGAGTGCCTCTTCAAGGCCAGCTCACCAAGTGGGAAGAGTGGGGGACCATAAAAAATGTGAGATTTCGGTGAAACAGAGTGACATTGGCAATGCATCGCCAATCTGGGTTCGAATTCTGGTAATGCGTCGCTAGAAAAGAAAAAGTTCACAAAATGTTGATATCGTTGGCGACGCGTCGCCAATCTGACGCGATTTTTTGCGACACGTCTCCAGCCTTGAATTTTTGCTTTGACCGCTTCTTTCATCCAAATGCCATCCTGCTCGAATCTACTTCTAATGCCCAGTCCGTAACACAGTCCCAACCTGTAGTAAGCCAAAGAAAACAGGAAAAACTAAGATAAAAGGGGAATAGTTACAAGAAATTGTCGGTCAAAGTTATCGAAAAGCAACACTTTGACCGTGGATTTATGTACTTAACATTCCCCTATCTAGAAAAGAAGATTACAAAAAATTCCTTTGCTTTTTTGTCTCTAACACCATCAACACACATTTTAAAACCATCGCATTCAATTTTTTGGTAGCTGTTAAAGTAGAATCAAAAGAAGAATCTTTGAAAGAAAGGCCTTGTCTTCCCAAACTCCTAAAAAGTCTAATGTTGTTTACCATACCAAGACTAATACTCTTCCACTAATTTTGCTATAATCAAATTTTCATAATTTTTAAAATTCCCAGAATAATTTTAAACAAATTATTCAAAAAAATTTCTCCAATAAATTTCTATTTATTCTACATCCTTTTAAAACTAGAGAATCCTATGAACAAATTTTAGTTGAATCAAGAATTGCATATTCTAAATGTCGAATCAATAAGGTTCTTAGTCATACTGGTTGGAATTAACACCTTTGTAGTTTTAAGCAATTTTCTATTCCTTCAAGAGCTCATTGTTTCAATTATATTGACTATATAAGAGCATGATATAATGTCTTTTATATCAGGAACTATTCTCTCTCTTAGTTCTTCTATTTCTATAAAAAATTGTCTAATAAACTTCCTAACTAGCTTTGGAAATGATGGCATTTATTTGGTCTTGTGAGAGAGAATTTTCCAGATTCAATTAAATAATGATTTTAAGAGTATTTTAAAAAAATCCAAAACCAAAACCAAGCCTATGACAAACTCATGAATTTTTGCATCACATTCATCATACCCTGGATTGTTTCTTGGACCTTCAGTATTGAAAAAAAAAAAAAGAGAAAGAGAGATTGGTGGATTTGAAGAGAGATTGGTGGATTTGCGTACTTTGTTCGAGAGTTCAAAACCAAATGATGGGATATGTGTCAATTCTCTCAAGCAGATCATTCCATTATAATTTAGTGGATTAATAGCAAAGCAATCACTTCTACTTCTCAAGTAGTTCAATCCAACCTGGATCAGATTAATTTCATATCCAAGAAGTCTCATATTCAGGCAAAATTCACTTCAATATCATCAAAACAAGATTATAAGAAATTGCTCAAAGACGTAGCATCTTAATATGATCAAATTCTGATGAAGAGATAAAAGATAAATCATGATCATCCTCACATGTGGACTCCAAAGAAAGTGACTGTTATGGTATTGAATTTTCCCAAGACCCTTATGTAGATTTAAAGTTTAGACTTGATTAGATTTAAATTTTCAACTTAAAAGGTTTTTGGATAAGCTTTGCATAAACTATTGGCATAGCATTACTACCCAATACCTACTGACAACTCATGGATAAAAAATTCAAGCAACAATTTGAAAAATGACTTCAAAGAATCATCGACAAAATATCATGGGTGCACTTTATGGATTCCTTTCATTTATATGAAGAAGACAGAAGGGTTGTGTCTAAAATATTTGTGATTATTGATCTACTAAAGGAAATAAGCAATAATGTAAGCAGTGACATCAATGTGAATTTTAAAGTATTTCAAGTCTGTGAATTTCAATTTGTTTCAAATCCATGTATCTTAATTCATTTAAAGTCCAGAGACTCATTTTCTTATAAATATGTACCTTAGAGTATAGAGGGGGCAAGGTTGAACCGATCAGTTCTAAGCTCTTCGCCTTCACTCTATCTATGTTGTGTTTTCTATATTTTGTTGCACTGCAGCAACCTCAAGATGTAACTAATCCATTGGTTTTAACATCCAAAATGGACTTTAAGAGGATAACAATACGTTAATTGAAACCTCAGGGATTTTTAAGAGAAACAAAAGGGGAATAATTATAATTTGAACCAAACCTTGGTGGCATTGTGTAATTCTCCCATGAGACGAAACTGTAGAATAAGTCCCTGATGATGGTGCTATTTGTCTTTTACGGATCAGAATTTAAATCCAATCATCATCGTCGTCGTCAGTTCGGCATCATTAACCAATCCATCGTCGATCTGTTTCACGTGGCGGAACGCAAACACGAAAGAAAGTGCTCGCGTAGTAGGCGCTAGTAGCGCTCCTTGAACGGCAGGCATACTCTATTACTCCACGCGTCCTCCCTTCCTCTCTTCCCCGCAATTTTTTGCCGCGAATCTGAGAGGGCGAGCTAGCGAATCGGGGTCAATTTGGTGCCATGGCCGCACCGATGCCGCGCCGATCGACGTCTCTGCGTGAACCGCCCGAGTGCGAGAAGATGGAGGGTGCTGGCAGTTGGGACGCCCTCGAATGGACTAAAGTCGAGGTTTGCGTTTTCAGTCTTGATTTCCGCTTTCTAGGGTTCCGCTTCCTTCGAGCCAATGTTCCTTTCTGTCCTGCTTTCTTTCTGATTCTCTCCCTCATGGTTCGTGGGCAGCCCGTAGCTAGGTCTTTTTCTCATTCCAACTCGGAGTTCTTGCTTGAAGGTGAAAGAGTCCTGGCTGAGGTTTGTACCAGCTTTTACTTCCTTTATAGGATTCGTCTCTGTTGTTTAACTCCTCTTATATGATCTGTCCTCCGCGTTCGAGGTTTAACATGAATAGATAATGTACCATGGGCTGTCACAGTTCGTATGTTGCTTTTTGTTGGTACCTTTGCATTCTCTTTAGCGAGATGTCTTGAAATCGTCAGATGTTGTTCGTCCATTGTGATTGTTTGGCGGCGCTCTTTTTACAATTTAGCATTTTTATCTACGTTGCTCTCTGCACTTTAAGGCCGATTAATGTAACATGCTAGACATTGTTTAGTGAGATGTCGGTTCTGTTTTCCAAAATGGGAAGCTAAACAGGATTAATCTGCTTCACCGAGTGGGGTCAGAATAAGTAATTTCTTCTTCAGCGTTTCCCTTTTTTTTTTTTAAAGAAGAAAATTAAACTTTTTAGTTTTTTTTTTTATTTCCTGTAACATTTTGATGTTAGCCATTACATTTTATAACCTTCAAGACTTATTCTTTTGTTGAACCTTCTACTTTCCTACAGGGTTATGGTGTTGTTCTTGTCAATATAGATGAGGCTGGTACTTTGCTAGTCACTAATTTTCGCCTTCTGTTTATGGTGAGAGTTGCATCTTGTTTCTGCACCTTAGTGCCTTCTACAGTTCCTCCACTTCTGAGAATTTGCCTTTGTATCTGGCTATCAAATGCAAGAAACTTTTGAATGACTTAGCCGGGTTTGCACCTATTAACCATAAAGATGCTTAGTTTTTGTTGACATGCTAGTTGTAAAAGCTGATGACTAAAGATTAGATTTGTGGATTGATGTTGTTAAGAAATCAATTATGTGCAATTGGATCTGCTATCTGCCTCATAGACTAGCTAGTTTATGAGATTGGGAATAGCTCTGAATTTTATATCAATCCTTGTTAAAACGCATAACCACTGTGGCTCTGTCATGTGTCCTAAGTTTATAGAAGAAGGATGAGTGGCAATATAATGAATATGAGTGCAGGCAGGGGTGAGAAGTCCTAAAATAGGCATAATTGCCCATAGGTAATAGAGTGGTTGAAGACTACCGCATTAAGGAATGATTCCTGAATTATTTTTTTGCTTTAACTTTCTCTTGCAATGTGCATTCAATATTATGCCAATGCATGTGTGGCTTCTAATTCCAATATTTTTTTGTGTTATTAATATTATTCATATTATTAATCCTTTTTCAAGAGTGAAGGCACAAGAAACATGATTGCACTCGGTACAATTCCAGTGGCTACTATTGAGAAGTTTGGCAAAATGGTGAGCATTGTTCCTTGTCTTCCTTCTTTGACTATATTTTAGTTAACAGGAAAGGAACTTGGATTTAGATGGATGTGCAAATGGAAATTGGATATTATTGTTTGGAACATGAAGTTCCTTGAATGAAACTTCGAGCTGCTTATGCCCAATAGGAGCTGTTATAGACGTTTGTTAGGTTTATCCCTTGGACCGAAAACAAGAAGAACTACTAAATCAAAGGACCTTTCAGGAATCAAATAACAAGTTGCTTTCATTGAAACAATGACACATATGATGCTACCAAGGAGACAGTAACCAAAAAACATCAGAGAATTGAACAAATTCAGCACCCCCATACCTACAGACATCTAGTTCACAAAAAAAGTTCAACTTTGTTGTGTTTTGCAACTTCTGTAAATAGTCTTCATCTAACGGCATAGGTCTCAAAACTGATGATGGCATCAAAGACGGACCATTTTTCTCTCTCTCTCTCTCTCTCTCTCTCTCCGGGGAGGGGTGGTTCAGAGAACACCCAAACTCTATCAAACATTGTGGAGTCGAATGACAAATCGGGTTTGTGCAGAGATTAAGAAGGAAAAGTTTGCCCTTTGTTCCACTTTTGCCCTTCTACTTTTCCTCATAAATTAAGAAAGATGGAAAAAGTGAATATTGAAATGGTAGTTTTAGGGGTAATATGATAAAGTGACTTACCAGATATGGAAATGGTGCATAGATTTGGGATAGCCCAAAAAAGTAAATAGTGCGAAGAATATAAGATGTAAGGAGTACAAAATAATCACGAGCCTGAAATTTCTTATCAATTTTTTTTAATCAGATTACAGATATAGAATAAACAAGATTTGGTAGGTTAGAAAGCTGTTGCCGCTTGCATGAACTGGTTTCTGCCTTGTAATCATTGGGCTAAGTACTTCCAACTACTTGATTATCAAGTTTATTATACATCTGCAGCCTTAACTGGTTGCGAAATTATGCTACTTGTTTGACCTTCTAGTTAGCGCCTTTTCTTTTGAGTATGAATCATTTCCAATGTTGTACTTTCTGTTTGGATGAATTTGCATAGGCGGTGAAGGTTCTGCCTACTCCTCGTCATCAAGTTGATAAGACTTCCTCAAGAAGACTTCTCCAAGTCATTGGTATGCTAGATTGTGATCCGGATTGTTAATATTATGAAATTTCTATGGCCACTGTTTTTAGATCACCTTATTCTTCAAGAGGTGTTTTCTTTCAGGCAAGGATATGAGGATCATAGTTTTTGGTTTTCGACCTCGAACGAAGCAGGTTATTTTATGATTGATTTGTTGTTGGTGTTATTAATTATTTTCATAATCATGTTTTTAGTGCTATTATTTTTTGAATATAGTTTTTCTTCCCTCTATGTTCCGGAGTTCGGAACTTGGAATTTTCTATTTTTGCCTATTAGAGATTCCAAGTATCGATCATTTGGGTTTATGCATTAGTGTGTTTCTAATGTCCTGAAATGTGTTTTTTCCCCCATTCAAAAATTTTAAAGGTTGTTAGGACATGTATTTCTATGTGATGCATGTTGATGCCAAAATGCCAAACTTATGGTGGAACATGATGACAATAACAATCTTCACAAACATCTCATCAAACTTTTGGTCTGTGCCGTTCACATTATCTGGATATGCCCTCAAATCAAGAAACTTCCATGATCACATACATCAGTATCTGGAAACTTACCTGATTCATGAATCACAATATTGGTGATGCACTGATGCTAGTGGCATTAACTGGTTGTCTATCTTATTCTTGCAGCGACGTGCTGTGTATGATGCATTGTCACAGTGTACAAAACCATCCAGAATTTGGGATCTTTATGCTTTCGCTTGTGGGCCTTCCAGATTCAAAAATTCCGATCCAAAGGTGCGATTACTGAATGAATACTTTCGTCTTCTTGGAAAAGGCTCATCCTGTGCATCGATGGGCATGATTGAAGATGGTTCGTTTACACTGTCTAACAATTTGTGGAGAATAAGTCATGTAAATTCCAACTATACAATGTGCCAGAGCTATCCATTTGCCTTGATTTTTCCAAAAACTATTAGGTAAGGTGTAAGTTCCTTTAACCCAGAAAAAGAAATGAGGGGAAAGAAAAGCACATAATCTGATTCTTTTGTTATCTTTTTAGTGTGTAACAAAGATTGATAAAATTGTGCTCTTGTTTATGCTGGATTCAAAGTACTAAAAATTTTTGCGTCTCCCATTCTTGTTAGTGATGAAGAAGTGCTACTGGCTTCCACCTTTCGTGCAAGGTGCCGAGTACCTGTTGTCTCCTGGTGTCATCCCGGTATAAAATAACTCCAACTATCAACCATTCATACACCTCATTTGTTATGTTCTTCCCATTCTTACATTGCAATGCATGGTAATTGTAGGAACTGGAGCAGTTCTCGCACGTTCATCCCAGCCATTGGTTGGGCTTATGATGAATATGAGGAGGTACGTTAAATTTGCAGTTTAAGTTGCAGTATTAGCTGGATTCTGTTCTGAAATACACAAATTTTCATTGGTGAACTATATATAGATCGCTCTTCCCTCTCCAGTCAGGTATGAAAATTCTGATTTACATTGGTCTATTTTCAGTAATGCTGATGAAAAGCTTGTTGCTGCACTCTGTACTCAACTTATTGGAGGGAAGGCGTCAAGAAGGTATAGTTGCTCATCCTCTTTTCATTATATAAATAGAAACCTCCTTTTTCTTGATTTGTTATTATGTACTGTAACTTGAAGCATACATGTCAAGTATATCTCGGATCTATCTGCGAGTAGAATCTTTGGGTTGAGGAATGATCCTGAACTGGCAAAAAAAAAAAAAAAAAAAAAAAAGGTAATAAAAAAAGGAAAAGAAAAAGAAAAAAGAAACGTTTTTAGGCTAACTGGTTGAAGTTGTGGGACCACTCTGTCCATAGCATTAAATGCTCTTGCACACAGTAAAATTGCTTCAATTTGATTTGATATCCCTTGTTTCACTTAGCTGAAGCAGGACAAAGCTTTGTTCCTGCTTCTTTTTCATGCAGTTCTCCTTATTTTCATGGTTTTCTTCCGTTTTCTTTCCAATTAGGAAGCTATATATTGCTGATGCAAGACCAAGAAAAAATGCTTTAGCAAATGGGGCAATGGGCGGTGGCTCAGAATCATCATCAAACTACTTTCAGTCTGAGGTGCTATCTGCGTTTGAGCTTTCTAATTGGCATCTATTCTTGCTATATCTTTGGCATTTTGGCTATTTATTGAAAACATTTATGTTGTGTCTGTCACCAGGTGGTTTTCTTTGGGATTGACAACATACATGCAATGAGGGAGAGTTTTTCTCGGCTTAGAGATTACTTAGATACCCATGGCACAACATCATCAGATGGGATGTCTTCTTTCCTGGTTAGTCATGGAAGTTGTTAAGTTGTATTAATTATTACTAAGCTTAGGTCCAGTTTCTTTTTTGATTTTTTCATCTGTGGAAAATCCCTCTCTCCCTCTCCATGCTTCCTCTCTTGCGTGTGCCTGCTCCAAAAACATGCGCATACTGTACACTCATACACATAGTCATGCATATGGACTGGTTGGGGGGGGGGGGGGGGTGTGTGTGTGTTTTCATGGACATGCATGGTTTCATTTTGCATGAATGTATAGCTGCAACTTGGATCTTCAAAGTTAATTTTACATAAAGGAATCATGCACAAGCCATGAGTTGGTTGTTACATGGGATAATGGTGCTACTGATAATGACACAGAGACATGGTGGCTGGACGTGGGGTGGTGGAAACCTCAGTAGTATGTCTGCTTCAGTTTCAACTTTTGGGGACAGTGGTTGGTTAATACACGTTCAAAGTTTACTGGCTGGTTCAGCTTGGATTGCTGCTCGAATTGCTCTGGAGTCAGCTTCAGTGCTTGTACACTGTAGGTTAGTGTTAATTTATGTTTTGTGCTTTGCACTTTACTTCTTGGTTGATAGTAATTACCTACATGGGAATGTATATGTATCTGATTTGTGACTATGTTTGGGCATAATGTTTGCTTTTACGGCACTTGAATATAACTTTGTGAGGCTAACTCCCTCCGTCTCAAATTGGTTGAAACATTTGGGTTTGGCACGGAGTTTAAGTAAGAGGAAAAATTTGTGCCTTGTTACCACTTTTACGCTTAATTTTTTTATGTAAATCAAGAAAGGTGGAAACAATGAATATTGAAATGATAGTTTGAAGGGTAATATGGTAAAGTAATTTACTAGATGTTTAAACATTGCAAAGATTTGGGATGACCCAAAATAGAATATATTGCAAATAATTTGGGTTGGAGGGAGTATAAAGCTATGATCATAGAGCTGAAAGCTGTTATTTGAGAAAGATGTCAAGGAAAATGCATCTACCGAATCGCATAAGGGCACTATGATGGAGTATGAGGGATGTTGGTTGCTCCAACATCACAGCAGCTCTATCCCAGTTTTGGCTTTTGAATATGATCCCACAGTACAAGAAGTAGAAAGGCCTGCAGATATTTCAACTATTTGTTGAACCTATCTTCTCAAACTAAGGCATCAGAAATGATGGTGCGTGCAATTTACTGGTTTGCACTGTTGGTTTTCCAATAAATCTCTCTCTGGGTCTCAACATATTTCATACACTTTTCACTGAGCTTCTCACTTTGGCTTCATAAGCTCCTTTGTTACTGTTCTGTTAAAACCTGCAGCCTTGTAGTGAAACGGTATTTCCTATGATCATTTTCGACATTATACATTGATCCTTTAATGCAATCTTTCTTTCTGAGCATCTTAAACCATAGAGAATGAGATTGTCAATTTCAAGAGAAAAGAATTTTTTAAAAGAAGCATAGGGATGGGATCCCTTTCAAAAAGAGAACAGAAATGACACAAATGGATAAGATTGATTAAGTGTAGATGTCATCATTGAAATATTATCGTCACAATATGCCTTACTCCTTATACTTTATTTAAACTGATTAGAGTGGAGGGAAACAAAGGAAACAACTAAAGGTACATATTCCATTCTTTGTTTGGTTAGGAAGGAGTCAGACAGATTGCTATCATCTTTTCCTGTCCTTCTAAGCAGCAACTCTGTAACTTCCCCACATTGGTAGGAAAATGAAGCCACTCATGAAAAACAAGCAGGACCCCCTTAATAATCTTCAAGTCACTTGAGACCCTGAGTAGTTTTAATTTTCTTTCATCTTTCTTCCCCCAGTAGTTCTTCCTTTTAAAATTTCAATGCACACAAATTGTAGGTTTTTCCTGTTATGTTACTTGATGGTGCACTAGCTACCAATGATATCTAGCATCTAGCCTTCTAAAACCCAAGTTCCATATGGAAAATTAGCCAGCCAAAGCATAAACCAACGCCTTTGTGCCAGTACATGATTATAGTCAGGTGTTCCTGCACAGCGCTTGAAAAATTGGTGGAGCAGACCTGGTTATGATTGCATATGTCATCAGTCAGCAGGTGCTGAACCTCATTTGAATATATCTTTAGCGTAGCTGGCATGCTTGGAGAGACGATGACCAGAGGTTATGGTATAGGGATCTGGAAAACAAAATTGAAACATGCACTTTGTGGGATAACCATAGGTTATATCTTAAAAATGCCAGAGCTAACTAAGGCAGCTCTTCCATGTAAATATCTTTGCCCATTTTGCCCGTGAAATCCCAGTTTCAACATGTCACTGAGGATTGATCTGTTTTTATTTCAGTCCTTGCATGTTTATTCTGAGCTATTCATAGATGCTTGGTTGTCTTTGGTCGTTTGGCAACAAGATTCAGGTCTTGATCTTCAATTTTTCGTTTTTCCAAAGATTGTGAACTATCCCATTTTAGGTCTGGCTCTTTGTGCTTCTGTGTGGATGCTAAGGTTTCCCGGTTAGGTTTTGTTATCTACTTTGCTTATTCTAACTATTGTCTGGGCTGCATGGTTATTGCAGTGATGGATGGGATAGGACTACACAGTTGGTTTCACTTGCAAATCTACTTCTTGATCCATATTACCGGACTTTTAAGGGGTTTCAGGTATTTATTAAACTGTGCTGATTTGGCAAACAGGCTTTACCGTTTTAGCTTCCTACACTTCTCTGGATAGCCTTAGAAACCTCTGCTCATGTTAATTGCAGCAATATTGATTAGATCTGTGGTTATTATTCAATCAGATAGCATGTAAACCTAAATAACATGCTAAATAACCAGTGATGAATTTTAAAGAAGTGAAGTTTGGTTTTGGAATGGAGAGATATAAGCAATAACGCGAATCTGAAATGTTAAGCTGTTTGATAAGCTTTTTTCTTTGTCGCAATAGAAACTATGAAGAATTGGTTGATTTTAAGAGTCCTGATGGACTTCTTTGAGAGATGCTATTAGTGAATTTCTATATGCTGGTGTAAACACAGTTTGTTTTAATGATCATGAGTGACTTGTATAATGTCTTTTGGACAATAAACCGTCCTCTGTACTTTCTTTTTGCACAGGCACTTGTTGAAAAAGACTGGCTAGCATTTGGTCATACATTTTCTGATCGCCTTGGTATGCCAACCATATCTGGATCTAGCATGTCTGAATTGTGTAGACAACCTTCTATTGGGAACTTTCCTCCATCACCCAGTCGTCAGCCATCAGGAACCTTTTCTGCTCAGGCTTCTAGTTCCTCTCATGGACAGAACAATTACTCACCCATATTCTTGCAGGTTAATCTGCTTTCTAATGAGTCCAGTAACATTGTTGTCACTGTATTGGATGGGATACCCAAAGTTGTTACTTTGTTCAAAATTATTGCCAGTTTTCTCATCTGATCTTTCTGTTGATCCTTGTATGCAGTGGGTTGATTGTGTCTCACAGCTGTTGCGGATGTATCCATTTGCATTTGAGTTCTCCTCTGTAAGTATATGCATACCCATCCTGATTTTGGTGTACTGTTTTCTCGCAATTTTGTCTGGTTAATTGTAATTTGTACTGTATCAGGCATTTTTGGTTGATTTCTTGGACTCCCTGCTTTCATATCGATTTGGAAATTTCCTATGCAACAGGTATTATTCCTATCTCTCTGCATAAAGTCAGGATCTATTAACCTTGTTTTGGGTTGGATGAAAGCATGTCTCTATTGAAAGGGATGCACGCAAAGGCATGGAGCAAGTTTCCAATTTCATTTGTTATGCAATTTTCACACTTCCAGTTTAAGTTTAAAATTGGTGTTTTCCAAGGTTTGTTTGGACTGGGTACAATTTTTTTTTCCTTCAATCTGCCCTGCAAAAGCTTAGTGGATTTAGGAGGATGAAATAGTACCTTTTTTCTAGTCCGATAAACTCAACTTGAACAAGCAATATATAGGTGGGGATGGGACAAAAGTAATACTTCCTGTTTTAATCATTTTGGTTCTCTCTTACTGAAATTTTGACATAGTTAGCATTACATTCTCGAAGCCAATTATTACATGAAGTTGCAGAAGTTCAGTAAACAACTTTACTGCTTTGCTCCTCTCGACCCTTTTCAACATGTTACATTATCTGGTTTATGGTTGTAAAGTGACCTTGTACCATTACTGATTGACTTTCAAGAACCATTGTTTGATCAACAGTCTGACAAAGCGGAAGTGAGACTGGAATCATTTCCTTCAAGTTTCAGCTTTTGAAATCAAGTTGCTTGACACCTTTTTAGATTTCCAACTTGTTACCAACCCTAAACTTAGAATTAAGATCAGTGCAGTGAAAATTTCAATTTAGACATTCCAAAATCAAATTTAAGCTTTGGAAATAAAATTGCATAACATTCTTTCTAGATTTCCAACTTGTTACCAACCCTAACTGAGGATTAAGTTGCAGTACAACAAAGATTTCAATTTGAGCAAATTCATAAATTATGCATTCTGAATCTCAGTGAGAAAGAGAGAGAGCAATGTGGTGTTGCTGAAGCTTGTGGGTGCATCTGGGCATATTTGGCTGATCTGCGTCATTTTGAAGGGAGCTCTCATGTTCACTATAACCTCTTCTATGATCCATCAAGACATGATGGTCCACTATTGCCACCAGCAGCAGCTTTAGCCCCAACGTTGTGGCCTCAGTTCCATCTCCGTTGGGCTTGTCCCTCAGAATCCCAGGCTGGTGAACTTGAGGTCCGGTGTAGAAACATGGCGATGAAGTACTCTGAATTGCAAAAGGTAAATCTATATGCTGTGGTTTAAACCGAGTATATGAGGCATAAAGCACAAAGGTGCTTTGAGTAATCTTATGACAAATCTATTTCTTACAATTTCATTTGAAATGTTTTTATAAAGGTTCTCTATTATAAGTTGCTGGGTTGTGATCCTCATGTACAGGCTAAAGAAGATGCTGAGAAGATAGCAAAAGAAACATCAGTTGCAATGAAGCGACTAAGTGCAGAACTACAAAATGAGAAGCAGATCAGCAGCTCAGCGATGAACTTGGCTAAGCGGGCAAGCAAGGAAAGTGCATCTTTAAAACGTGCTATACAGTCGTTGGGCTGCAAAGTTCAGTTTGCTGATGGTGATTGTACCATTGATGTTGAAGACAACTTGAGGGAACTTTCGCAAAAGCGCATGCAATCTCCTTCCAGGCGAGAATCAAATAGTTTCCCCGAACAGGATGAGAAATCAGATGTGTCTGTTGCAGTTACAGTTGTTGCAGATGACAGTGCTACTACCACTAGTCCTCTTGGCCGTGTTTGTGAAACATTGTGTCCATTACGAACTCGAGATGGTGGCTGTCGGTGGCCAGATGCTGGGTGTGCTCAGCTCGGTAGCCAATTTGTCGGGCTGAAAGCAAACTTCGATGCATTCGACCGGCTTTCTATCTATGACAGTTATTTCCAGCCTGAATGAAATGCCTTGTTTCTCACCCATACACGGTTAACAGTTTTGTCCTTGACTGGTGGAAACTCTCAACATTTTTGTTCTAAGGGAGATTCCGATCTTCCTAGGGGAAGGCCGATGTGGTACAGAGGAATGCTAACAGCAGCGGGATTGTCTGTACAGAGCATGTAGAGAACGTCTTCAGTGTACACAATTTTGGGAAGTAGAAGAGGTACCTATAAGTTGATGAGCTGGTGGTATTTTTTTTCCCTCTTTTGGGGTGTCTCACCATTCAACTGGGTGTGGCTCTGCTCAATGTAGCTTATCACAAGGATTTCATTTCTTGCAGGAGGCTGTTGTATATATCATTTAAATTCGGAATATTTATCTTTCTTTTCTTTTTCAAAGTAATAAACCAGATAAATGTATTTAAGGAGATTTTGGTTCATAGGAAGAAAATGAATGGAAATGCAATTTCCTTATGTCTAGTTAATTTCCTCCCCCAAATTCATTATACATTTTTACTTCTACAGTTTCACTTGACTGTAGGAAAAGAAAACCTCAATGGCTATTTTAAGATCCAACAGACGAAAAACTTAGTCTAGTATATTTTTCATTTGAAAAGGAACACTAGGAAAAGTCTGTAGAATATAATAACTCTTTGATTTTATAAAAATAAAGCTCACAGAGCCTTGCGTCGATCGAACTGCTACTAACTTCGTAAAGATCCTTCTTACAATTCTACTTTATCAAAATCGCTCTCGTAGCTTTCCCGCAAGTAATATGAGTAATTAAAAAAAGAAAGAAAAAAAAAGGAAAAAAAAAAAGAGAAAGAAAAATGTTCACGGTCGTCGTATTTATTGATGTTTGCTGGTGAGAGACCATCACCTATGAATGCGAAAAGGTATCTTTCAGAGCTCCTGTGGCTGCGAGGCACGCAACTGAAGAAAAGTTTAATGCATTTTTCCGTTTCGATTTCACTCACTCATTTCACATGTATTTTGGTGTGGCCATGTGGGGTCTTCATTTTTGGATTTTATTTACCCCTGAATAAAAGTATATTACATGTCCAACTCCCTCAATCACGTGGCTCTAACCAACTTTTCACAACCCCTCCGCCCCGCGAACCACAGCGTTGTGACGTTAGGGGACATCCACCCCTTTTTCAAATAATGTCATTTATATACTAGTTTAGTTATTTTTTTATCCTAAAAAAGTAGGTGTTTCTCCTAATTATTATAGTCATTAAACCCTATACTTGTATATCTGATTTTGAATTTGAAAAAAAAAACCTCCTTAACATACCTAAGTTTCATCTCACCAATGTGTGCTTTTTTATCCAACTATAGAGGTCCTGAACTCCATATCTCTTCTTTTAATTTTGCTGAACCCATTCGCATCGATCCTAGTCCCCTTCATCAATGGTGATCAATGCGCTGGTATTCTCTCACTGGAGAATGATAGCATGTAGGCCTCATAGAAATAACCTCAAACCCCTTAACACTAAACCCTAATATCTAAACACTCCTAAACCCTCAATACAATCCCTAAACACTTAAACCCTAAACCCAGACTCTAAACCCCTCAACCCTTCAAGCCCTTCATTTTATGGGTCTTTATATTTAGAAAGTAGAATATATTTTGATATTTCCATATTTAGTAGGTTTAATGATATTGGTAGAAATTTGTTAAAATCATAACATTGGTCCCTTAAACTGTTTATATTCGTGAAATTAGGTATTAGAATTTTGAGTTTTAACATGGTTAATTTTAGTCATTGATAATAATTACTCTAACAGGTCCTGAACTTTTCAACAATTTTCAATTTCATACAAAAATTTTAATATTTTATAGTTAGTGTATTAGTTTAATATCACGGACAAGCCATAGGAAAATCGTAACAAATAAATAGCCTATTGTGGAAAATTTGTAGGAAAAGTATGGGTGAGTTATGAACATTTTGGTGAAAATTTGGGCTGGACATCTGCAATGATTCTAATCGTCACAAAAAGTGTGGCAACATTAAAGGTTAAGCAAGCACCACATGGTTAAATCATAGCTTCTTGTTTAGTGATAATTATAATTCTGATTTAGCCTTGATTATGGAAGCTAATATAGATTAAATCATCACGGTTTAAATGACGATAATAATCATGACAATTTTTCAAATATTTCAACCACCTTCTTCTTTTCATTTTCAATTCATGATTGTCCCTCCCCTCTTCTCCTCTCATCTCCTCTTTCCTATCCTTATCCATCGTCATAATCACTCCCTCATGTGCATCGCCCTCCATTGTCAGCCAATCCTCCTTACTTTCGTCACCCTCCATTGTTGACCCTAGTCAACTCTTCTCTGGGTCTTCTTCTTCTTCTCCATCCAAATCTCTCTTTCTCTGTTTCTTTCTTAACATGTATCAATCTGTCTCTCAATGCAGATATCTTAAGGTTTTATCTAATTTCTTGGAATGGTTATGTAATTAACATTGTTTATTGATATAATTGTTATGGAAAACTTGAAGGTGTTGGGCATGCAGGGTTAATTTGATGGGTTATGGTTGATTGAAGTTTTTGTAGATTAAGGTTAACATAAAGAAAGAAATTTGAAAAGTGTTGAGCATTGTGAATAATGTCGTATTTTCTGGATAATTATGGAGGATTTTGTAGATCTAAGATTGATACGGAGAAAGAAATATAGAAAATGTTGATCATTATGGATAGTGTGGTATTTTTGGCTAATTATGGATAATTTTGTAAGTAATTAAAGTATCGGGGCTTAATTGAAAAAGCACCAAAATTATTGGATAAAATTGTAAGTAATTAAAGCTTAGGGACTTAATTGAAAAAAATACCAAAATTATTGGATAAAATTATAAGTAATTAAAGTATTTGGGCTTAATTGAAAAAGTACCAAAATTATGGGATAAAAAAAGCTTTGGGGGCTTAAATGAAAAAGTACCAAAATTATTGGATAAAATTTTCAGCAATTAAAAAAATTATTGGATAACAAAACCAATTAAAATTAATTTATAAGTTTACAAATTAAGATGATGCAATTACGTGGGTTCCCTAGGCCTGGTAGGGAGACCCATGACCCTAATAAGGATCCCGCTCATCAGCGGCCCATTGGTCGCTAAGGTCGTGACTCTTTTTCTATTGCTCCACCGCCATAATGATAGCCCATACTTAGCAGCCTGCCACCTCCACATGGTGTCCTCGATCCCTACACTACGGAAGCTCAACACCAGCCTCATAAAACCCATTTTGACACACAGGGCATCTATCCATCTATCGATGGACTTCATGGACAGGATGCCACAGTATAGAAATCTAGTTTAAGACGATGTCGGGTCATCCCCCTCAATGATTCCTGGTCTTCGACCCAATAGCAAACTACTACAGAGGAGACCTCCAATGATGACCAGACTTCTGATGGTTCATCGGCCTTTAGCCACCCAACAGCACAATGCCAGATGATGGTCCCATGTGAGTAAGTATACTAAACTTTCAAATTTTTCTTGAAGCACTAAACTTTATTCATTTGAATTAATTACAATTTTGATCCCTAATTACAGCATTTTGGTGGATAAGTCCATTCGATAGATCATCTCCTCCATTAATTGGAGGTTGTAAAATGGACCTTGGCCCTTATGGATGGAAATCCCATTTGAGATATGCGAGGAACACATCACCTTACTAAATATAGGTTTCTTAATTAATTTTTTTTAACATGGACAATAAGTGATTAATGTCTAATTAATTTGTCTATAATTTTAGGCATTTTATCAGTGGGATCCCCGGGACTTCACTGATATTCATCACCTCATATTCGTGTACTGATCAAATTCCATTCAAAATCAAGTACACAGATGGAGAAAAAGTGCGGTGGAAAAGGTCCTAAGGTGGAATTTCCAAAACCTTAACTTCAATCTCCCGCGATCGCACGTTCCCCTTGCATATGACGCTCACTTTATGGGAGTAGATGTGTGAGTACTTGTAGAATGAGCAGCAACAAAAATGGTTTGAAGTTGGGAAGAAGTTCAAGAAGGTGGCAGGTGAGTCAAGGAAGTCTTAAGCACTCAAAAGGCTCAATTCCCGGTGAGATACATTGGGACCAGATGGTAAGTTTTACATTGTTTTTCACATTTATTTCATAATAATTATATAATAATATTTCATTTATTAATTATTAACAAGTTGTTGCAGAAGAAAAAATGCGAAGGACACAAGCCCTTATTCGAAGAGTGGTAGATCAAGACACATACTAGGAAGAAGCCCAATTAGCTAGAAGATCTTGTCGCACTCACCTCAAGGTAAACTTTATAACTCTAATTAAAATTTTTGTAACTCTACTTAAAGTTTTATAACTTTAATTAAAGTTTTAAAATTTGATTGTTGTACACATACATGGAGCAAGTTGCCAAAAAGTTTGATGAGAAGTGTTGGCAAAAAGTTTGTGAGCCACAAAAGAAAAGGTGCATCTTGGTTCTCCCACGTCATCTTGTGGATCCCAGCACTTTTGGATCCCAGCAGGTAATTTTAATCCAACATATTTACTGGTACTTTTTTTTATAAATAATACTCCATATGTCTCATATTCTTTGCACTGTATTCCTTTTTGGGTCGTCCTAAATTCTTTGCACTATTTCATTTTTTGGTAACTTTTAGTATGCAAAATGATTGTTATAGTCTCATTTTCTTCCTCTCATTTCCAATATCATTTTCACTCATTTTCATCTCATTTTCTTCCTCTAGTGTAATTGACAAGTTTGGTCCCTTCCGCTTTCGCCTCGCCATCCCTCCTTCGCCTCCACCATTATCCTTCGTTTGCCATTCACCATCGCCTCTCCATCTTCCATCATCATCCTCCATTCGCCATTCGCTATTCATCATCGTCCTTCATTTGCCGTTCACTGTCCGCCATCATCCTCTATTCACCATTTGCTGGTCACCTTTTGCAATTGTTCCATTGCCTCTGCCAGTGAGATCCCTTGAACAAAATCCTTAAATGCCTATTTCCCTGGCTTGCAACCTAAGCTCGATCATTAGACTTAGGGCATGGGTAGGAGAGAACTAGGAGGTGAACAGGTGGTGGAATCAAATTGGGGCTTTCGGTGCTTGAGTCGAGCCTTTAAGAGCATTGGTAAGGTTCGATTGAAAACGACAGTGGATTAAGAACAGAGCAATAGTGCGATCAAGAGCAAAATGATGGTGCAATCATGGAAGACGGGTGACAAATCAAAATGGCAAACCCAACTTTAATGATTGACACCGTTCACGTCCGGCAGCACGGAGCACAATGAAACCAATTGGTATTCTAGCAATTCAAGGACTGCTTAATGGTGGGGCACTGCTGGCAATCGGTAAATCGACGGTATTGGTGATTGTGGTGGCAAACTGGTGAGATGAGAAAAGACTTGTCTGTGATGGCTCCAACAATTCGAGAAATAAAGGTAGAATTGTCCCAGATGTGAATGCAACCTTGCGTGATCAAGTTCAGAATGTGAGCATTAGATTCGAGCAGGTCACCATTGAGTTGACCTAAAGTCGGTATGACATGGAAAAGCAGATCCAATGCAAGACAAGTGCAACAATCACAGATACTATTCACAGGCTTATACGAAGCAGAATCATTTCAACTATGTTTATTTTGGCCGAACTGCATACTAGATCCTCCAGGGTTGGAGCTGATGATGAGAGTGCACAGGATGATGATTCAAGTCCACCACAACAGTAAGGGCACCATTAGTTTTTTTTTTTTTTGTTTCATATTTATGTGTTTGTTAGCTATATTTATGTAAATTATTGATAATTTATATTAATAATATTTTATTATTCAAATATAATAATTTAATTTAATATGCTATAATATTAATATAATATACTTAATATATATATATATATATAAGAATAATGAATTATCGTAGAATTGAGGATAAAATTTGCTATAATTTTTATCATTGCTCTAAAATAGAGAGAAAATGGTTGCTTTTCTCCAAGGAAAAATCGTTGTTGTACGTCTGAGGCAAAATCGTCACCTTCATTATCATCATAGAATCACCAATTTTTTTGCGGCAATTACAATCATTGCATATTTGCCACATGTGGCAACGTCGGGTTTTCTTGAGTCGCCACCAATCGATTTTCCTAGGTCGATTGGACACCTAAAATATGGTCTGCGAGAGTTCGGGGGTTCAGGAGTACGGTTACGCTAAAACAATATTGTTATAGCTCCCAAAATTGGCACCTTAGTTGATTTTAATTTTGTTTTGCTTTGCTTTTAAATAATTTTCAGTTAATTTTCGAAACCAGGAATTTTAACTGAATTATTTAGTCGGATGCGGATTTTTGGTAATTAATTTGTATAAAATTTGATATTTCCGAACCATGGACTCTGCCGAGTCACCCGGACACGGAAGTTTTTAATTCCGAACCATGGACTCTACCGAGTCACCCGGACACGGAATTTGATGAAATTTTAAATAATTTAATCCATATCGTAAATATGAATTTTTATCTTTCTATTTATTTAATTTATTTAATTAAAAAGTTGATACTTTCCAAACTGTGGATCCTGCCGGATCATCCGGATATGGAAATTATTTTAATTTATTGTTAATTATTTAATTCTTATTTTTTTATGGAATTAATTATTAGTTTAATTACTAATTTATAAGTCTTTTTATTTATGAAATTTTAGATTTGTTAATGATCTTTAATGTTAAAAAAAATATTTCTTATTTCTTTTTATTATTCTTTTCTTTCTTTCTTTTTATTTTATTTATTTATTTATTTTTGTTTTACTTGTTCTTTTTATTTTCTTATTCAATGAAAGATCTTTATTATTTATTTTAATTAATTAATTACTCAATTTATAAAGGAAATAAAAAGTAATTTTTTTTTAATATCAAGATTCTTTATTTAATAAAGAAACTAAAGAGTTATATAATTTTAAAAGAAAATCTTGACATTCATGTATTTTATTTTATGTTTATTCTTTTTATTTGATAAAGTAACTATAAAAAAAAATTAATTTTATTTTATACTTATTTGAAAAATATTTTTCGTTCTCCAAACCATGGATCCTGGCGGATGATTTGGACATGGAGTTAAACTTTTTGTTAATTGTTTATTTAATTAATTATTAATCTTAATCATAATTTTTATTGTTTTTATTTTTCTATTTTCCTTAAATTTTTAATAATCATTACTTTAAAAATATATTTAAAAAGAATTGATTTTTATTTTTGGAGTTATTTAATTATGTTTGTTTAATAATTTTAATAAAAAGGGAATAAAAGGTTAACGTTTTGTTGTTTTCAACGAAATAATAAAATATGTATTCCAAAATAATAAAAGATGGTTGGCTTTTGTTAAAAAAATGATTTTTGTTAGCCCTAAAAAATAAATAGTATAAAGTTAATTATTCACATAAATTTTTTTTATTTTGTTATTATTTTGTTTATTATTTATTATTTTATTTTATGACTAAAGGTGAAATAAGTTTTAACCATATGCATAATTAAAATTTGCATAAATTAAGCAAAAGGAAAATTAAAGGAAAATAAAGTGGGGCTTTTTGACCATCCACTTAAAAAATTTGCACAAATTAAATAACATATGCAAATAAATAAACAAATAAAAAGCACATAAAGTAAATAAAGGAAAGTTAAAGGACAATAAATAAATAAATAAGAATAAAGTTGGGCTTTCTGGCCATTCACTTAAAAATAAATAAATAGGAGGTATAACCTTCCATGAATTATAATAATAATAATAATAATAATAATAATAATAAAGGTTAGCAAAGTTAGTAAAGTTAGTTGTTAATAATGGTTAGTTGTTAACAAGTAAAGTTAGGTTAGTTGTTAATAATTAATAACAATAATAATAAAAGTTAGTGAAGTAAAGTTAGTTGTTAACAATTAAAAGGTTAGTAACTTATAATAATAATAATAATAATAATAATAACAATAATAATATTAAAAGTTAGTTATTAGTTCTGCAGAAATAAATGAAAAAGTTAGTAACCAAAATGAATAATCATGGAAAGATGAAGGATTAAAGCAGAGTTTTACCTTAAGAGTATAATTTTGAATTTGACAGAAACGAGAACAGAGCGCGACGCGGGGGGGCGAGGAGCAACATGGCGGCGACGGCGGCCAGGGGCGAGCACAGCGGGCGCACGGGCTAAGGCCAACGGCGGTGGCGGCGTGCAGCGTGGAGGCAAAGGTGGCGAACGGCGGTGGCGGCGGAGCGGAAGGAGGAAGGAGAACGCGACGGTGGCGCGGCGTGGGCGACGGCGGTGGCTGGATGACGGCGACGTCGACGGGATGATGGCGTGACGGAAACAGGAAGGAGTGACGGCACGCAAAGGCAAACGGAAGTGTGAAAGGGGGGAGTTAAACGGCAGACAGGAAAAATTTCTAGTGTTCTGGGAATAAGAAAGAGAGGCCAGGGATTTAGGCTGAATATTTTCTTTTTTTTTTTTTAAAACGGAGCTCTAAGCTTTCTTTCTATTTTTTTTTTCTCTTTTCTCTGTTTCTTTTTTTTTTTGTTAACACACAGATTTGGACCCCTATTTATAGGGGAAGGGGTGCTGGACTGTTCATAATTAAAAATTAATTAAATTCAAACTTATCTTTTAATTTGATAAAATGACAGTTTCAGTCCTTTATGTCTCTCAGACTCTGGATAAGTTCCTGAAGCTTCTGATTTTGACAATTTTGTCGTTTTCTGTTAATTTGGGCCAGAACGGTTATGCTGGCCCCAGATTGATGTGACAAACTATCAAATGCTCCTGGAATTCTCAGAGTTTGTCAATTTTTCCCGAAACTTCTCAATTTTGTCATTTTTACCTCAAACTTTTTAATTTTGTCATTTTTATGGAGTTTTCTTTTTTCTTTCAAACATACACATATACACACATATATCATTTTAAATCAAATCTTCACAAAACAAAATAAAAAAAATGTATTTTAAACTAATTAAAAAAATTTTAGTAATAATAATAATAATAATAGTAATAATAATAATATTTTTTTTAATTAATTTTTTAATTAATTTTTTTTAAATTTTTTTTTAATGGTCGGATGAAATTGGGTGTCAACACCACAATATAATGACAATCCTTAATTAGCAATGAAATTTTTTTAATGATTTTTGCGATGATTCTTTTCGTAATAAGTTTGCATTCTACAACGATGAAGCTATGATTTCTTCCATCACAAATAGGCTGATTTCTTGTAGTGGTTTCATCATTGTTTTTTTTTCCCGACAACTAGAGATGTGTGAACCACTTGGGTTGGATAGAGATAGAGGGGAATCATACCGTTACAAGTGTCGCTCGTTATTTTGGGCTATGCATCTCATCTATTTTAGAGACATAGAACTCTACCAGCATCAGAGGGTATACACCCCCATTGTTTGATCAATTTGGTAAACTAAAAAATAAAGGTAAAATGTAGGGTTTCAGGAGCCAAACAAGCGCAACGGAATTTAACCGAAACCCTTCAAGATCCAAGTGAAATGGGGTAAATCGGGTGTTAAAAAATTTTCATACCTAATTTGGTTGAGATATTTTGCCCAATTGTAGAATCGAATCACAAAAAACTGAACAGTTGACGTGTCCAAGCTCTATATGGTATCCACATGAGCTTCTCGGGATCACCACGCTTCCACCACGTCCCGGCAGATGCGTTTCTCTTGTGCTCGCAGTGCTAGCTTGCATCCTCCAAGAAATTGTAAGAGAAGAGTGCAGTTGTCCTCTTTGGGAGGCTAGGGAAAAAAGCTACGAATTTCTCACTAAAAGTTATATTTATAGTAAGAATCAACTTCTAGGCCTAATGAGTTTTAAAACCCTAATCCAATTAGGTTTTAATTTCGGGCTTAATAATGGCTCAACTTTTGGGCCCATTATTAATACGAAATTATTATGAAACCATAACCCAAATATTTAGCCCATGCACTTTAATTATCCAAATAGCTTTATGTGTGCGACCCAATAGGCTCTTACCATGTTGGCAATGATCATAAATCACATTTATGATCATAAGCAATGAGCGGTGTCTAACAATACATCATTGCTACCTAAGTGACAAGATTGTCGATGATTCGATTAAACCTTTATGATCATTACCCATAAATGTCATTGTCTCTTTATCCAAGATATCAAGAATAGGCACGAGACATGGAATGTGTCGCTCTTGTATAGCTCAATCTTTGGTTTATTAATTATCAAGTAGACTAACTTAAACTGATGACATTGATATCGTATATCAACTCATCCGAGCATGGCCATGCATTTTCTAAGTCTCACTCTATCAAGGGGTCCAAAGATAACACTTCCATAACATAGGAGGGACAAATCCAATCTTGATCATACAAATCCCTCCGCATGATATATGACATACCCAATAACCTCTTTCAAGTTCACTCAGTTACGAGCAACAAAGGGAAGTATCAAAGTATGTGATTCACATGTAAGGAACCTTGATGACCTTAGGTCAAAGGACTACATATACCATGTTCACTATGAGAATCACTTTTGACACTCATATAACGATCCATGTAATGTTCTCATGGTGGGTCAGTCCAGTAACAAGTTCTCCAACTTGTACCCATATGTAGATTACATATTTCATATTAGTCTCCACATATGTTAGTCGTTATGTATTATTGTAACTCGCTCCACAATAATACTAGACCATGGACATTTGAGAATATCATTATTCTAGGGTTACAATTATGTTTATTACGTTATGCAGAAATAAAATAACAAACATAATTGCTGGATTAATGTTTTAATAAAATATCATGACTTAATATGCAAAAAATATAATTATCTCATGATTGGCTTTTGGGTACAACACTAACATAAAATCCATTGGAGGTTACCTAACTTTTTTTTTTTTTGGTTCTAAACAGGTATCTCACCTTAAGATTGACCTATTAAAAGACCTTATCTTTTATTGTGTGTCCCAATTTGGTACTTTCTGTCAATTGTAGCGTTAAACGTGATGGGAATTACTGATATAACATAAAAAAAATATTAAAATAAAATTTAAAATAACACTTCTAATTCTCTAACTTTCCTTATCAATAATTTTAAACCTTAAACCTATAAATCTATTATTTATGCTCCTATAACCAACCCTTCTCTTTAGCTCCCTATACCCTTCTCACTCGCGCTTCCCAGCACCCATCGATGCAAGAGCCGACCACACCTCAAACCACCATCATGTACCCAGTTCATCCATTCCCCGCCACCCACACCGCCATGTCCGCCGCCATCTAAACAACAACACCATTAGCCTTCTCTTCGTTCTTTGCGGGTCTCGTTCGCTTTCACTGGGAGAAGGCAATAATCGACACTCCAAACACATGGGAACTTAATTTTGAGCTTTCCAATTGCTTCAGGACATTGAAAACCCATGTGGCGGCAGAACCGACTTTATTGAAGTCAGTTAATTGTCTGTGAGGCATTTCATCAAATGCCTTGCGTGCATGTATAATCTAGCAACGATCAAACATGAATAATCATGGAATAAGCCTCAAGGTAGTCAACCAGTCCAAAATGAAAGCAAAGAATTGATTGCAAATCCTGCTTCCAAATTGAGAAATTGATTACAAATAAGTGGTTGTGGTAAAATCATGGTGGAGCACGACATGGAGGAGCGAAGGTGAGACGGCCAAAATGAAAGCGAAGGCAAAGGTGAGGTCGATTATGTGATCTCCGGAACCTTAACAATGACGGTAGACAACGGCGAGTTGAGGGAGCTCGATTAGCTCTCACTTTTCTCCAAACTCTACACCGAGCTTGACACCCATTTGGGATTCAGGAACAAAGTACTCACAGACTTCATCATCGAGTTGGGCAAGAATCATGGCTCCATCGAGGAGTTCGATGCCAAGGTAAAGGAAAATGACACTGAGGTGTTGGGAAATGAGAATGACCGTGAGAATGAATCTAGAAATGAGAACGAGTATAAAGCCAAAGAGTATGGTTGTGATTGTTTTTGAACAATTTTGAAAAAACCCAGATTTTGATTCAAACATAATTTGGACCAAACCATGAGAAATTAAGGCCTCACACCATAGGGCTATTGATCTTATGTCTATACTCAATAGAAACAATCCATTCACCTATAACTTTCACAAAATAGTGGTGGCTGGAGGGCAGGAGGAGGTGAAGGTGAAGAGCAGGGGAGGAGGAGAGGGACGAGGGAGACCATGTAAAAGTTAAAGGATTAAAATTGTTGGTAGGAAAAAAGTTAGAGGATCAGAAATGTTATTTAGCATTTATTTTAATACTTCCTTCATTTCATATTAGCTGTCCCTTTTACCTTTTTTTACTAAAGTTTGACTTGAATATATTTATATTAATATGAATTGAAAAAAGTTCTAAAAAATGATATTTAGAAACTAGAATCTTTAAAGTTTCATTTTCATATAAAAAGTTCATATTTTTACGATAAATTTTAAGAGAAATAAAACTATAGATTAATTGCTGTGAATAGTAAAAAAAACAGCTTTTATGAAACAAAGGAAGTATTTTTTATGCCAAATCAATTTTTATCATGTTTAATGCTGGAAATTATAGAAAGTACCCAATTAAGTCGCACAAAAAAAAATATTTTAATATGTCAACTTTAAGATGAAGTGCCCATTTAGAAAAAGAAAAAAAAGGGTTATATGCTCTGGGTGAATTTTACCCAAAGAAATAGCAACGAACCCCCATTAATGCTGCTTTAGGTAAATCAGGGTATATAAATCGCAGGGTTCGAGTTGTTGACTATGGCTCATAATCGAGAGCCTTTTATTTCAATCAAACTCCAACTCTACCTTTAATACATAAGCTGCATATTTTTTTTTTTTCAATGAACTAGTGGAAATGGACAAGCAAACTTAAAAGCTCTTACCATAGAAAACAACACTTTTACCACAGTGTCGAACTGTCGGTGCCCCTTGGGGGGCAAATCTCTTCCTTTATCGGTGGCTAATGCACCATAAAATAAAATAGGTCTAAATGCACCATTGGTATTCTAACTTTACCAATTTGCACTAGTTGGTCCCTTAAACTTTGACTTAATAAGACTTAGAATCAATTCGTTTTAACTTAAGTCAACTAACTTATTTATACTTTTATATCTTTTTTGCCTAAAATCAATTTTATTTGAAAGCCAATATTATGTAAAGATAATAATTAATTTGAAAGTACATTTTTATAATGTTGTTAAATTTTTATGAATTTTTTTAATGCATTATACTAGAAAAATTTATAAAAATTTAGTAAGATTACAAAAATTTTATTTCTAGTGGATTATTACAACTACATAATATTGGATTTTAATTAAAATTAGTTTCGGATAAAAATGACATAAAAATAAAAATAGTTCATTTTGAAATTAATTGACTTAAGTTAAATGAACTGGATGTCAATCCTCAAAATTTACAAAATCATGCGACTTAGTCATCAAACTTATTAAATGGTGTGACTTGGTCCTTCAGTTGTCAGGACAAACTAGAACTTTAAGCCTTAACTTTCAATCTTTTAGCAAAATAACCCTTCTATTTAGAAACTTCTATTATCACCAAACTCATAGGTTAATAAACTTTATTAAATTTTTAAATCATAATTAACTAATTAAATAACTTACAAAATTATAATTCAAAAAAATTATATACAATAATTTAAAAAATTTATAATTATTTAATAATTTATATTTTCTTATTTCTTAGAAAATACTTTGGTTGATTTATTGGAAAGCAAAAGATTATTTTTTATGCACTCCACTATTATGTTGATTAATATTTTTTTTAGGTATTTTTTTCTCACTTTGTTCATACAAAATGTGCAATATTACAGAGTTATAAATTTAGAGATCATTTTGAAACAATTTTTTTAAATACATTTAGTTTCCAAACAATTACTAATAGTATGTATAATTTAAATGAAAGAAATCTAATAATTACTAATGTGAAATTAGCATCGAATCTCTAGAAGTAGCTTAATGGATGGATTCCACTTAATTAGAATACTTATTATTTTTTTACTTTTGATGGATTCCAACTAGTATTTATATTTTAGAAAAAGATTTAAATTAAAAAAAAAAGAAGCTATTAATATTCAAGAAATTGAATAAATAAATAAGGTAAAGAAAAGTTGAGGAAGATGATAAAGGAAAAATCATCCCAAAGTTAGAGGTTGGATTTTTTTTTGTGTGAAGAAATTGCTAATAATGGGGAATTAATGTTACTAAAAAAGAAAGAAAATATATAGGAAAAATAAATTATCAAAGTAAAGGTGGAGAAAATAAAAAATAGATTTGTTGGCTTTCTAATTGTAATCCATCAAAAGGAAAAAAAAAATAGTCAACATTCTAATTAAGTGGAATCCAGCCATTAAGCTAGTTCTAGAGATTCAATGCTAATTTCATATTAGCAATTATAAGACTTCTTTCTTTTAAATTATACATATTATAAGTTTGAAATTACAATTTTTCTATTACTGTTGTCTTTTTTCTTTTTTTTGTAAAGGGGATATCTCCTTATGTTACTTTTTTTATGATTTATGTAACAGGTTTTTGTAGAATAAAAAAGTTCAAAGACTTAGTATAAGAGTTTTAGCTAATCCCTATATAAAAATTGGTAAATTTTACTATTTATTTTTTAATTTTTCTTTGGAAACAAACGATAAAAATCCAATAACATTATAGTGCCATCTTCATTAGCATGAGAATTGCAAAGGATAGATTAGTTTTAAGATGATATGATATACTAATTCTAAATCACAAAATATTAATGCCAAAAAGATTAATTTGGGAAATTGTTTGAAAACTAAATCTACTTAAAATAAATCTTCCAAAATGATCCCTAAATTCATAACTCCCTAATATTACACATTTTTTAAAAAGTGAGAAAAAATATTTAGAAAAAATAATTGATCAACATAATAGTGGAGTACATAAAAGATAATTTTTTTTCTTTACAATAAATCAAGCAAAGTAGTTTCTAAAAAAATAAGAAAAATATAAATTATTAAATAATTAGAAATTTTTTTAATTATTATGTATAATTTTTTAATTTTCATTTTGTAAGTTATTTAATTATTTAATTATGTATTTCATGATTTAGTAAATTCTATTAACCCATGAGTTTGTTAATAATGGAAGTTGCTAAATAGAAGGGTCATTTTGCTGAAACTTTAGAAGTTAGGATTTAAAATTGTAGTTTGTCCTGGCAGCTGAAGAATTAACTAACACCATTTAAAAAGTTTGAGGACTAAGTTACATAATTTTGTAAAGTTTGAGGACTAAGTCATACTGAGTCAAAATTAAGGGACCAACTTGTGTGAGTTGGCAAAGTTAGAGGACTAATGGTGCATTTTGGCCAATAAAATAAATCAGATTTACGGATTTACATAATGTAAGTCACATCAATCAATTTTTTTTTGTAATTAGAATAAAGATAAAAAAAGAAGATTAGGGTAAGAAGGTTGCAGCAAGATGGTGAGCTTCGGCGACCCGTTCTCTTGCGACAATTATCAACTAGCATCTGGGGAGAGTTTCGAGAATTGATCACACTTGCTGAGTAAGCTGCTGAAGTCACATTGATATAGGAATGGGTGCCCTCTTAGTGCATGTAGAAATTGAACACAATCCAAGACAAAAGTAGTGTTTGGTAACCAAAACCCATAGTTGGCTTTCCTGACTCCATGAAGTTCCGCTTCCAGTGCTGAAGAATAACTATCTAGCCTAATTCTTTGTTGAGATTTTGGTTGACCGCTAACTCCTTTCCAAACCCAAGCTGGGGCTCTCATTTCTAGTGCTTGTCTCCAAGCTCCATCTACGAGAAAAATTTTCGGAGAAAGTAGGTCAATTGCTTATAAGCTTTCAGTCCCCAAATATGGCAAAGTGGATGTGGAGTATTGAACAGAGACTTTTGGTACTTGGTTCAAATTTCTTAAGCCACAAAAATTTGATGAAAGAGGCTATCTCATCTTTGCTATCATTAATTGGACATGGAACGTTGTACTATACACTACGCAATCATTCCTTCTTAACCAAATTAGCTAGAGCGTTGGGAATATGAACACGAATCATTCAAACTGCTAATGGGGACGGTTAGCAAGAACAGTCGATAGCCAAGCTTCAAAGGTGGGATGATACCCAATTGGGTGCTAAGAGCAAAAGTTTCCCCAAATTTCTTGAGATCTTGGATATTCCCAGAACAAGTGAAGATAAGTTTCGACATGGGTTTGACAATGTGAGCAAATATGGCTTGAGAGGTCACCGTGAATTGCCAGATTAGCAGCAATTAGGGGGGTATTAAGCAAACATTTCCATAAAAAATCTTGTATTTTTGAGATACCTCCGTAACCCAAACATTTTTATAATTAGAGGACAAGTTAGGATTTGGTGCTGTAGCTAGTGTGTTAGGTGTGTGCATTAGAGAAAGTATTGTGTTAGGTATATTGCGCGTTTTTCTCGGGATAGTAATAAAATTGCAATAATAGATATACAAGTCTTATATAATGAATGGGTAAATGTAAATGATAATGATTAAGTATCGTAAAAAACGACGCTTATTTTGGTGCACATCGAAAAGTTAGAAGAGTGAAAAATATCACGAGACATTCTTTTTTTTTTTCTTTTTCTTTTTCTGATCAGATGATGATTGTTTGTTCCAATTTGTCCTAGGACAAATAAATTCTGAAAGTGTTCTCTAAAAGTTTATATATATATATATATATATATATATATATATATATATATATATATATATATACCCAAGACTTGCATTCAAAACTCTACGAGCTTGGTCTATAAAAGACAAAAGAAATACTTTACAAGCTTCTTATGAGTTCACCCTACATGTATTTCGTTGTATTCAATAATCATATACTCCCTGCCTCACCAATATTACTCTATTTGGTTTAGGGCATAGATTAAAAAATTAGAAAAAATTTGTGTATTGATTTCACTTTTGTCATTAACTTTTACATATAAATAAAAAAATAAAAAAATTAAAATTAAAATGATAATTTAAATAGTAGTATAATAAAATAAGTTATTAAATATAAAAATGTTGCAAAAATTTACATTAGTTCAAAAAAATTAAAAAAAAATTGGTGGGGCAGACGAAGTATCTGTGGACTACTTGGGCTTGAACGGAGATACGGGAGAGCAGCATCATTGCAGGTGTCAACGCATTAGTTTGGTTTATGGCTCTCCCCTTTATTAGTGGCTACTGGCTAGTGCACCACAAAATAAGAACTAACTGATTTTAATTTAAGTTAATTTAATAAAAAAAATTATTATTTTTTTATATATATTTTTTTGTGTTTGAAATCAATTTTATTTAAAAATTAATATTATGTAGATATTATATAATAATTTATTTGAAAGTAAATTTTTATTATGTTGTTAATTTTTTAAGAATTTTTCTTAGTTAAGGCATTAAAAAAATTTATAAAAATTTAATAAGATTATAAAAATTAAATTTTAAATGGATTATTTTTTTAGGGATTTTAAATGGATTATTATACCTATATAATATTGACTTTTAAATAAAATTAGTTTTAAAAAATAAAGATGTAAAGATAAAAATAAACTATTTTAAAATAAATTGACTTAAATTAAAATAAATTAATTCTAAATAAAAAATAAGTCACATCAATCAATGCCTCCCCCCGCCCCCCCTCTGCCCTTTTACTAGCATTTCATAGGAGATGAAACATGGAAGGGTTTGAACCCTTGTTGAGAGAGTAAAAGACTGAAAAAATTACAAAAAAAATTCTTCTCAGCTTTGCACAAACTTACAGTTTTATTTTTATTGTTTCAAATAACTAGATTTATAGATGTATAAGGTTAACATCTTTATTTACCATTACCATAAAAAAGAGAAAATATTTTACTTTACCCTCCTACCTTTCTTCTATAAAAAAGAATTTATCAATTTTTTTTCTGTTCACAAAGAAAGAGTCCATTTGTTGGAATGATTGGTCTCTATAGTGCCCATAAAAAGAGTATAAAAATATTTTATTAATCATCCAAGAATATGTACAGTGTACAACTTGCCCTCGAATTCGAATCGGATCAACATACAAAGACATGGATGGATGAGTCGGTTAATATTGGAATTGGGGTAGACAGACGACAATTATTTACAGCTTAACCCAAGCTCCCCTCCCCTTCCCTCCCCTCTTTAGTTTTAGGAGTGAGTGAGGTGAGGTGAGGTGAGGTGAGTTGAGTTGCGGTGAGGTGAAATCAAATATAAGGGTTAATATGTGAGGAGTAATCACGAATTCCAGCTCCTTCCCATCCCATCCACTCCTCCCACAAGTCATAATCTGGATCGTTCCTGCCCCTCATCGGCTCGTAAATCCCTTGATCGTAGTACCCCTCCTCCTCCTCCTCCCTCAGTGGTCCTTCATCCTTCAATCTATCCATCAACATCTGTTACAACCAAGTAAACCCACCAATCAATCAACAAATTAATCATCTTTTCAACGCTTTGCTTCCCTAATTCCAGTGGCCAACAACAATCTTAAATTGATTAATTATTCAAGTTTGTTGCTTCGCGGAAAATGTAAGTCTACTACTGTGGTCCAAACCAATGGGCTTCGGACAAAAACACAAACGACAATGATATTATATCAAACATGGGCGGTTACGTGGCGGACCCACCAACCATATATTTGGCTTTATTCCAATCATCTTCTCTCCAATAATTCATAGTCATACCATATGTTTATATATATGTGTAAGAAAAATAAAAGCTCACAACTTCTCTTAAAAGAAGGATTTTTGCCAAAAAGTAATAAAAGCTCTTAAAATCAATCTGCAAAGTCTTATGATGGAAAAATTAATATGCCCATTTATCTTTTCAAATGTTAAATTAGAATAAATCTCTTGTAACATTATTTCAATGTTTGTGGAAAAATAACAAGAAGTTGAAAAAACATGGGAGAAAATTATTACTATGTCATACATCATAAGCTTCGTAAATGGCTTGGAACTGGACTCGGCCATTGCTTCCCTTGCAAACGTCTGGATGATACTGTAATCGCAGGAAAATTAAAAAAAGAAAAAAAAACAGAAATTGATCAGAAAATCTCAACATTTCATTTCACCAAATCATTTCCCACAAAAAAACAGAAAAATGAATAAACCTGCAAAGCGAGCCGCCTGAAGGCCTTCTTGACCTCGGACTCGGAAGCTCCGGGTTTGATCCGAAGGGTCTTGTAAGGATCCATAACCGAAGAAGAAGAGTAAGCACAAGAAACCCTAACCCTGCCCTCCGAATTCGAATTCCTCTTCTGCTTCTTCCTCTCTCCAACACCATTAACCCAGGACCCGCCGATCATCCCAACAGAAGCAGAAGCCATCTCTCGCCAAATCAATCAGCTGATCTTCCCAAACCCCAAACCAGATCTCCAGAAACCAGAACAATGGGTTGATCCTCGAGCTCGGACGATCGAGATCCCTGACACGGAAAGGATATGTAACGGATGACGAGCTTGTAATTTTAGGAAACAAAATGAGAAAACAAGCTTTGGATAAGATTTGGATACAGGGAGAGCAAAGGGTTGGAAGATATATATATAGAGATCGCCAGGGCAGGACTTATCCGGAGGGACCGATTAGGATGACGTGGATCGGATGAGAGAGAAATTGATGCTGATGTTTATGGAGAACCTATCTCTTCTTGTCCTTGCTTTGGCCTGGTCTCATCTGGCACACAACTACTCTTCTTCTTTTGTTTTTTTTTTTTTATCAACTAAGGATTTTTTTTTTAACAATATTCCCATATTACGCGTATTATTGGCCACTCTATAAAGGGTATTTGTTTTTTACGAAACTTCTCAGAAAATTTCTTCATAACTTGTTTCTTTCGTTGATTAAGCGATCAATTATAAGTTGCGTTGCGTGCCAACCAATCAATCAAACTCAGTGAATCAGTCAATTTAATCTCAAGTAATCACGATACGGCAAAATACTAGCTTTCCAAAGCTACGTCTGTAGAGTACCATAGAAGATGAAAGCATAATTTTAAATCTAATTTGAAAGAGAACTTCTGAATAGTGTTCCAAATTTTTCTGATAAAACAGAATAGTAGTCAGATGAAGAAAAGTACACCTTAGTTCAAGAAAAAATAGAAGATATTTGACCTCACATTGGCATATGTGAATATGTCTCCATTTTCCTTATAGCGTTCCTCTCCTGACCAGACCTTCGGTTTTCAAAAACAGACACATTGCCTTTACTTAACGAACTTTCTGGGCTATGTCCTGTGTGAACATTGTTCTCGGTTTGCTCTCATTTACATTTTGCTTGCTTTTAGTAGAATTTTAATCCACCATGGAAAAGGTAGATTTTGATTTGTAGAAATTTGAGGGATGGATTGATGAAAAATCTAAATAACGGAATCTGATCCATATCGGCCGCCGAAAGACTTTTCAGGTAAAGAAGTTAGAAGGGTGATTCACGAAGATATGCCAAAATCCCTGTTAGATAAACAAACAAACAAAAACTGTGAGGAATTCCTGTCATTCGTCTACTGTGGCATAAGAATCTGAAGAATGGGTGCCCGCCTGGGAGGGGAAAAGAAAACCATAGTTACCATCCCAACCCATCATCTGCACAAAACTTCCATCATCAACTTTACAAATCACATTAAACTTGAGCATTGATCTAAGCGCTTCACATACATGCTTCTCTCTATAATTACTCGTAACATGGAGAAACTTTTCTAACAGCTTAGACTTTTACAGCTTTTTCGTACACATTCACTTGCATCACCTACACGAGGGCTCCCTGCTTGAACAGAATATACAGAGGCAAGTCATGCAACACAACAAACTTGCTTTGATTGATATGAACAACAAACCAAAATATCATTGCTACTGCGTTCTGCATCCATTTAAGCAGCTCTGTAGTCCATGAAACATAATTGTTTCCTACCAGATTACCATAAACTTTAGATGACCAGAGAATGGCATGTTCTATGTCGATCAATCCAACCCCCCAGTTTGGTCTATTAAAGTTCCAACCTGTTCCCCACATAATGCTTTTGAAACATTGCCAGGTTCAAGCAAATTGAAGATCACGACTGCAGACAGTAAAAGTTTAGCTCAGGGACACATTCTCAATAATTTGGAAAGAGACAAATATTTACCTGGTATCCTGTTTTCCTCGCAGTATTGCAGGGCCATCATGTCCATAGGTACAACATGAGTGGCCACCTCCCTGAAGGATATGTGCTCCAAAATCACACTGGAGTCATCAGTGTGGCAATTGTAGACACCATCAACATTCGTTGCTTTAAGGACAGCATCAGCATTTACTGCATCGAAATGAACGGAAACCAAATATTATTTAGCTCCACAATTACACCCATAAGAAGGGAAATGAAGAAAAAGGATGGCTGGGGAAAGAGCGAAAAGCCAACATATCTGTGCAGCAACCATGCCAAATCTACAATTAGGGAGCAACAAAACAGGTAGAGGGCAAGAGGTCCTACTTTCAGAAGCTCTTAGTGCTGCTGCAGTATCAGTCGTGAAGAGAGGATTCCCAGAGCTTGCACCAATGCCACCAAATATGACAACTCTTCCTTTCTCAAGATGGCGTATTGCCCGTTGCCTGTTATATGGTTCAGCAAACCCAGGAAGAGCAAACGTACTTTGTACACATACTTGAACACTAAGCTTCTCTAAAGCTGATTGAAGCAATATCGAATTCATGACTGTAGCCATCATGCTGCAATGCCATAAAGATAGCCCAGTTAATACTCGATTGGTCAAAAATCAATGAGGACTCACATCCATAAAAGATGAATCCGACAGACATTTATGTAGGCAGAAAATTGACAAAGTTGCAAAGCATGTACGACAATTCTAGGAAGAAACTATAAAGGACTTCAGCAATGTCAGCCAAAAGTCTCCAAACTTAAGTGCAGATTTTATCCCTGTATTAAAACCTACAGCTGTACAAATAGATAAAAAAAATCAGGAAGATGCAGGAAACCTAGATGCTGGTTCCAGCTGTGAAATTATCTTCACAAGGAAGATCATAGACTATCTTTAAAGCACGTGAATAAGATGCCATATTGGTGGGATTAATATTCCTGCAATTATTTAATGCACGTAAACAAACAAACAGATAAAAGTCAGACAGAAATAAGCGATTTCAAACTCTTTTGATGGTTACCCAAGGCCTAGAGATTACTAATGTCTGGTGAAATTCTTCAAACAAAACCAAGTCCGTCAGGAGCAGATCCTGTTCACACACCATTCACTTCCTCACAGAGTTATACCCTTTTAGTTGCCTAATTATGCTACTTTTCCAGTTTAGAGCAGTTAGTCTCTGCAACAGCCAAGAAAGTCTCGTTACAATTCCTAACTCCCAACCCTAACACGAATTCATAACTAAAAATTAAAACCTTGAGTGGATAAGGATTTATTAACACAAACGAAAGTGTGAGGACGCAGATCACTCAGTACAATGTGCTGAGTTCATAGAAGAAACAGAAATGCATGTTCTGGGAAATGGATAACAGATGACCACTAATAAAGCATTTTGAAGAAAAGAATATTACCCTATTTGGTAAGCTGTGGGTCTATCTAATCCAGTTACAGAAACCCACGAATCTCCACAAAAGAAGTTGCGACCTCCAACAACTATTGCCACCTAAAAGCGTAAAAGGGAAAGGTATTTGATTTGGAAGGATGATGTAAACTTAGAAACAAGCAAAAAATAGATAAGAGGAATCAGAGACCAAGGGGGAGTTCTTAAGAACAAAATCATAGAAACGAGCAATCAAACAGAATACCTCCACACCAAGACGGCAAGCTGTTGCAACTTCCCTAGCAACCTGCATAGCCACCTATCGGTGAAATCTTAAGGTTAGGACAGCAGAATGCCAAGAACATAATGACACAGGTAAATCACAATATTTGTTGAGTTTTCACCTTAGGATCAATGCTCTGGCAGTCCCCTCCTAATGAAGTACCACTTATTTTAAGCACCAGTCTTCGCCATTTTAGATTTGGTAATGATTTTGATTTCGTATTATTTGCTACAGTGACATTGTTGGGCATCAATCTGACAAAGGAGAAGTCCAAGCATGTGCTTAGATAAACCATACAGGCAACTTCATCATCATCATCATCATCATCAACATCATCAATCAATATCATACTATGTATAAGCACAACTACTTGAGATCCATTGCCCAAAGTTCATAATGCCAAGTAACTGATAGTCAAGACAACAGAAACGCTGATAAATACCTGTGAATGTGCCTAAACATATGGAAGCCCTAGCAGAAAAGAACAGGAACCAACCAGTACACATGTTGGCCAAACAGTGCAGCGGGCTAAAAGGAATGCTCATATGTTAACATCAGGTCGGTGCAACAAAACAGGGAAACTCGCAAACCGTTGAAGGCTTTAAACCAAAATTAAGAAAGGTGAGCCTATCAACAAAGAGAGAACTACTCAGTATTAGTTTTTCCTGTGTTGTTTATTTCCTTTATGAGTATCCCAGGAACAAAAAGGAGTAGAACTGAACTAAGTACCATCACTAACTATAAAGTCCTGATCTATATAGAGAAAAACACAGATTCCCGGAAATGAAGCTTTGGATTATTGATGGAATTACCTCTTCGATTGTCTAGGAAGACTGGAAGCACCGGATTTCTCCTCGGAATCAACGGCTATGTTTGTCCCACTATTACTGGTTGAATTCCCCATGATCGCTTCAATTTGCTTGAGCCAGTGCCAGTGGCTGTTAGCGCCACCGGTGTTGTTCATTCTCTGAACTTCCACCTTGTACCTCTTCTTCAAGTTATCGATCTTGTTCTTGCACTGCTCCACGCTCTTACACAACCTGCGCTTCTCCCCACCAGAGCCTCCGCCGCCGCACCTCTCGCTGACGGCATCCGCTACCTCCTCCCAATCCCTCCCTCGGAGATTGCCGCGGTTCAGCTGGTTGAACTTCTCGGTGTAGGCCTCTAGAAGGACGGCGATGGCTGTGTCGGACCACTCCTCGCGATCCTTCCGGTAGTCGGACTCGCTGGTCCTGGCCTTCTTGTAGGGCGTGAGTTGAGATCCGGATTTGTCCTGGTCCGATTCGAAGCTTCCATTAGAGAACCGGTGGGGTACTAGGCTGGAGTTGGAGGAACCCACAGTGGGGGAGCGAGGACGGCGCGTGGGCGCGTTTGGATCTACAAGAGCGTATTCCTGCGAGTTTGAAGCCATTATGTTAGGGTTTCAGCCGTTGGAGATTGGACACGACGTCGTTACAGAGGGTTACAGATTGAGACGGAGAGACTGATGCAGAAGGCTGTAGGTGACGGAGTGATGGGCAGAGGTGAACAGAGAGAGGGTGGTTGTCGGGGGCAAGTGCCGTGACGAATGATAACGATTCCGTCCAACGACACGGAGCTGAAACTGGCGTTAAATCACAGTGTTGTGTTGGATTCCAGCAGACTGGCGTTAAGTACGACTAGATTGACTTTATTTGTTAGAAGTTAAAAATTGCTTGGTTGGTCCCTGATCTGTCGTCTATCTCATTGTTGCATGAATAAAACGGTATCGCCATTAAAGTGCCAAATTGTTGCACCCCAGCAATTTTCCCCCTGATCGGCCGCTCTCTCGCCATTGGACTTCAAGGGAGGGCTTATGTGTTGCCTGCATGACTTTGACCAATTGCCCCTTGGACATCAACTTAATACACAATACCCAGTAGACTGTGAATTATAGAATTACTATGTTGACAAACTCACACATCACTTTGCATGATCGTCATCCTCTTACTAATTACTTTACTTATAGCAGAGAGTTTCAGGGACTCAAAAACCGATAAATGCAAGATTGTGTCCCTTAAGATCAATCACAACCTCCCTCACCAACATTTACCACTAAAGGTTTAGGAGTAGAGTTATTGTTCCCCAATCTTGATTGGCTCTCATTGTTAATCAGCCCCAAACTCACTGATTTAGTCAAAGTAGATTGAGTTAAGATGAAGACTTTACGCCCAAAACAAGATATGTGTGAACTCACCAACATGAGCAACAATTGGCTCTTGACTAAACCAACGTGTGCTTCTAGACATTGATTTGGCAGCAACAATTGTCACTCATTAGCAGGACAAAACAGGATTAGTTAGGGAAAAGGCCTTACCAATAGGGGTAGATTGTACCATTGAAATTAGTTTAGGGACTAACTGTAAAATGAGTTATAATTCAAGGCTGACCAACCTTTGAATTGCCAAGCAGGTTATCAATGTCTTTTTTTACTCAAAATTATCTACTACTATAAGTTAAGAGTTTTTTAAAGATGAGAAAGAAATGGGACAGACTCAAACCCTAGTGAAGGGTGTGAGAGCCAACCAAGTTAGAAAGACGATGCATGATATTAGTGTTATAGTAACATCATTGAACCTAGATAAAATAAACAAAAACAATTAGTTAACTTTGCTGAAATTATCACTAGCTCTTTGCCTGATAGCTAAAGGGCCAGAGGGAAATGAGAGAAGTCAGGATTTGAACCCCAACCTCATCATTCTCTTATATAATACCTTAATGTTGGTTCAGGTGCCTTTTGGTCATTCCCCTATATAACGTTCTAATATTAATTGGGGTGTCTTACGAGTTTCAAAAAAGCGGGTATTCCTCTTTTCCCTTACATATAAGTACCTCCTAACTCTTATACCTTATATATGTTATGCACAAGTAATTATTTTTTGTTATCCAAAGTTTTTGTAAGTCTTTTATAATTGCTTTATTATATTTTTCCTAAAATTATTCTTTTAATATTCAGAATTCAACATTGAAATTTATGGTTTGGCGATTCAAGTGCATGCAAATAGGCTTAATGAACAATGGTGCGGTCTACTTTCACTTGTGTATATTTGGCTTAGAACCCAACACAACAATTGATCTTCCTTTGTCTTGAGGCATACACTCCAAACTTTGTTTTCAAGCCACAATCCCACTATTTTTTTCAAACAAACGTTCGATAACAAAATTATAAAGGCCTTACTATACAACTCCTCTCTGACACCAACACTATGCGCCTATATATGACCAAATTCTTTAGTATTTAATATCAATTTTCAAATGTTCATTTAAACTGTACATTAATTATTTTTTCAGTAAATTTTGAATTGTCTTATAATAGTTTGCCATAGTTAACGTTAAAGATTTAATTATTAATCTCTCTATATCTAAATATAAAATGATTTTGTTCCTTTCAAGTGGTAAAGTATATGTTTCATGAGACAAGATATAGTTTCATCCAAATTTTAGGGGGTGAGGGGTGATTACACAGTTACAGAATTAGACGCTGATGACTAGTATTTTGGTATTCAAGCCTTTTTTTGCTCTTTTGATATTCAAGCCCAGAAAGGCCCAGAAGTATTGATGAAAGAAAACCCCATATCGTTAACCCAGGCTACCACTGGGTCCAAATTCCAGTCGGAGGTGAAAAACATACCATCAAAGTGTCATAGAAAACAGAGGGATACCATAATATTGCCTGATACATACTCCATTTCTTTTCTTTTGAATATTTAGAATGTTTAAATGCTTCCACTACTACATGGCCACTAGGATTCTACATTCCCTACAAAATGGCAACAATCAGGGCAAAACACAAGGTGTTGATCACTTGATCAAGCATAACGGGAGTCTCCATCATCGACCGCAGGATGGTCATCATCGGATGAGTCTTTTGCTGCTCCTCTTTCCTTCCTCTCCTTCCATCTCGCCCATACCCACCGTAGAATAAGGAAGCCTCCCAGTGCGTACACCTGAAAAGGCAGATTTAATTAATTTCATTATATAAGTAACCGAACCAGGCTGGCTACAACATAAAGGAACACAGAGGGGATGAGAATTGGGAATAATCTTCTCCTTGTTCAAACATGAACTAGCCTCGCCAGTTCACCATGTAAACAAGAGAGACTGGTAAAACAAAATGGAGAGAGTCAAGGGGCACCAAGAACCATCAGATAGAAGTAAGCTTGGCGTGTGACGCAACCATGTTCAGTCTAAACCCAACAGTTAGATGCTAGAGGTTCGTTCAAAAATCATTCAGTTACTACAAACATATGGAAAGCAAAATCAAATGAATACCAGAAAAGCAAGATAGACATCCAAACTTCATGATTGCCACTTCCCACCATGCGAGCAAGTATAGTTTAAAATGACGTCATATGATGATGAATGAAAAATAGGTTCATGAAAAAGAAAAGAACTCCACAAGGAACTGCTCCCAACTTTGAGAAGACAAGTACACATAAATCCAGATAGCAAAACAGAACCAAATACTAGCTTTTTCCTGCCTGAGCGAGGACGCAAGAAAGCAGACAGAGACTTCCGTATTACATCCTAGCATTCCTGAAGCATCCAGGAAATTCCTTTAAAAGAACCTAGAAGAATCATAGATCTCCAATGGTATAGCTAATTTTCTCACTAAGAAATCTTAAGTGCTGCATCTTAACAAGGCTTTGCAACAGATTCTGTGCTGTGTCTCAAGCATTGCAACTTACTTTTCTGTGAAGGACACAGAAATCTACCATGACAGGAGAAAATCTGTGATGGGTATCTATTTAACCAATACTTTATATTCCCTCTGTCCCAAAATGTTTGTTACTTTTCCTTTTTTTTTTTTTTTGGGTGTCTGAAATGTTTGTTACCTTTACTTATTTATACAAATTCTTCCAAATTTTTCTGAACTCTCTTAAGTAGTTTATATATGTAAAGGTGTTAGAAAGCAAGAGAGAAGGAACGTGGAAATTTGGATAAGATCTTAAACTTCTGAGTTCAACTTAATTTTCCTCTAAAATGTGCATTATTAGGCATAGTTTTTCGAATTCTCATCCAAAATAGTGTGGTTCTGTCTAAATTTTACGAAGAATTCAAAGGTAATTGTGTTTTTGTTAAGGGTAATGTTGAAAAAGAATATATAATATATTTACATGTCCTAGCATTCATAATTGTTACAAAAAATTGAAAACTGACAAACATCTTAGGCAGAGGTAGTATTCTGATAGGTTACTTTTATATACTTTTTCTCATTAGTTGAGCATTTGTCCGTCCTTAATCTGGAGCTGTCTCCAAACCTTAAAGTGGAGTTACAAGGGCTTTGCCCTGCCACATCCCCAACCAGAGTTCAAGGGACCACCTCTACCCTTTCCTTGAAAACCCTTAACACCTAGTGTTCAAAAATCTGAGTGGAAAAAAAAAATCTGGAGTTGGGACAGGACCGAGTCAATCTGAGGGTCTTCACTAGAACAGCTGACTGGTGATTATTATGCAATTGGAAAACATGCAAACAAGCTCACAAAGTTCTATTAAGTCCAAATGTATAATATAGGGATAAGCCCATGCAAGCCCGTGACTCTAAGACACAACTTGGCTTTTCCAAATTTACTTTGAACACTTTGAACAACTAAGTAACTAAACAATTAGGGTGACAATAACTAAACAGCTAAATATGGAACCCTTAAGATACTCCTTAATATTCCTTATGATGAATAATTTTCCAGCATTTCTAGTTCTGTAAAATCAATTCCGCAGTTATTGGCAAAATACTTGATCCACTCTTTGTGCACAACCCATCATTTCTTCTCATTAGTTCTACCATAGTAAAATCAACCTCAAACAACCACATTTCGGAATAGATCAGTCAAATATAAAACCCCTAACCACCACAGCTTTTTTTCAGCAGCAGAGTAGATTTTCCTCATCCACCTTCACACTAAGATGCTCATATTCTAAACGGCTTCAAGTGCCACTCACAACTTCATTGAATCTCAGTGAGGCTTTAGACCGACCTACTGCCAGCCAAGTATGGTAAAGTGAACCTAGATAGAAGCCGCCATAACAAGAACCCCTTCAAGAATGTACTACTCTTCCCCACCATCAAAATTAAAACACTCTCCTATGAAACAATAACCCACTTAAACCATCTGTTGAACTGCAGCCCTCTAGTGCGCGAAAACACAATCAAGCAGATTTTTCAACGGCAGTAAACATTTCCTATTCTGAACTTGTAATTTCTAGTATCTCTAATAATTGCTCACTACTGCGTAGCGTTCACAGTCCACACCCAGAAACGAGAACCATCCTTTCCAGCGTTCCTCTTTAAAGAATTTGAATTAGTCAGAGACAAAATTTAATACGTTACGTACGTACCTGCCAAAGAACTACAGGGTTTGAAGTTCTCCCAGCGGCCTCCTCCGCCTCCACCTGCAACGGCGGTGCTACTTTCCTCTGAATTCCAAGAAAAACCCTCGTCGTCGGCGGCGGAGGCGGCGAAGCTTCCGGATTTCGCTCCCCCACTTTTAGATTGGACTCCAGCTTTTTCTCCTCTCGCTTAGAGTTGAAGAGCGGAATTTTCAGCTCTACTCTAGGGAACATAGAGAAAAGGTTTCTGGGTTCTTGTTTCTCTAGAGTTGGGTCGCTTTTCTCGGCGAGAATTTCCATATTTTCAGCTTGCGCCATCGTTGTGTCGTCTCTGTGATTCTGCTGCACTGCACTATCCGCTGAGCGTGTTTAGGTTGGACACAGCAGAAATTTGTTGTTAAAAAACGGCAAAAATAACGAATAAAACACTAACGTTTTGGACTCAGCTCGAATCGGCCACTAATGTTTTTTTTGGCCAAATAAACCACTAATTTTACTCAAAATAGCCAAATAAACCACTAACGTTATTCAAATAGGCCAATTGACCCACTCAAATCTTGAAATATTACAAAACTCCGTCATTAACTTTTTAAAATTAACAAAATAGCTCAACTTGGTTTAAAACAATTAAAATAGGCTTATTTGAAACTTCTTCATCATTTATAAAATTTCATAATCATCTTCCACATTTATATTTTTTGGGCACAGTTTATTTATTATTACTTCTAGCTCCTTCAAAGTATACCATCTCTATTGCCCAAGATGGAATGCCTCCGATCCTACACTGCTACTTCTAAATGATGCCTTACTCATATTAGTACTTAACACAAAATTATAGTACAATATGAGGCAGAGTAAGAGGAGGAACATCATGGCCACTATCAGCAAGTTCAAGAGAATCCCAATTACTATTCACAAACAAAGTCCAAAGATCAATGTCGGCTTCAAGAAGGTGATTCAAATGTCAGATTAATAAATTTTATAGGCGCTGGAAACAAGAGTGGCCGATTTTAAGAACATAGGGACTAAATTTGATAGTTTATGCTAAAATTCCATTAGACTTAACAGAAAAAGTTACAAAAGTGGCCGATTTGAGCCGACTTAGAAACATTAGTGGTTTATTTAGTAAAAAAAAACCTTAGTGGGTGAATCGGGTCAGCATAAAAAAATTAGTGATTTATTCCTTCAACAATTCGAGAACTATGAGATTGTGGCACTAACTCTTGATTTTGTCCACTCCAAGACAAGATTTTATTTTTGTCTCAAATCTCACCCGAACTTAAATTCTATTCCATCCATTTCAAAAAGAATGAAATATATTCTTTTTTAGCTATTATTAAAAAAAAAAAAAGTACAGCATCGGTCCATCACTATGAGAGGCAGATTGTATTAGACCATGCAAATGAGTAGACCCATAGAATCTGCCTCATCTAAATGGGTTTAACCCATCTATCACTCTAAATGATTGTGAGGTCAAAATATTTATCTTATAAACTCTAAAAATGGCATTCTCACCATAACAACAAACAATTACTCTATCACATTCTATTTTATGCATAAATAGAAAAAAAAAACACTAACATTTGTGATTCAACTTAAATCAACCATTTTTTGTTCAAATAAATCTCTAATGTTTCAAATGTGGGTCAAATTAGCCACTCAACATAAAAATATTACAAAAGTCTCTTTGTTTGTTTTTGTTTTTTTTCAAAATAAGACTATGTAGTTTGAAAACATGAAACAAGTCATCTATCTCGCTAACCCTTGAGCTCAAAATTAAAGTACAAACAAATCAACAATTATTATTAGCAATTAGAGAAATTTTATTCCCATAAACCCTTGATTCATTCTCAATTGATTAATTTGATAATCATCAACAATTCATCATCACCTTAATCGGTAAGAATTAATTAGATGTTTAATCCTCATCCCCACTATCATAAACTTAAATTTCTTGAAATCAACAAATCAATTTTCCCACAGTTAATGTCATTGATTATTTTTCAGCTCTCTGAACAATCATTAGCAAGACTTCTTAGCCTTTGTTGACCTTGTTTGTCAAGATTCACCCATCATCGTCTTTGCATGCATTGAGAAGACCTTCCATAAACTTGTCACACTTTGTTGATATTTGATGCCTTTTGTGATTTAACTTCCCGAACTCAATCCTTAAAGTTATGTACTCATCCCTTTTTGGTCTACCTCCCGCTCAACTTTCCAATTCCTCCTCCGTTGTCCCGTGTTGAAGTTGACCTAAATTTCATTTTACCCAACACAAAGCCAAAAAAGAATGAGCAATCCAAAATAAGCCTAGTCTTCATACACCTAAGAAGGGCTTATGTTTTAAGCTTCTCCACCAAGCAATAAATGATCCAACTACAGTCTTTGAAAAATTTTTGTCTATTGCAGTAAAAGGAGCAATCTTTTAAGTAGTAATTGGTGATTAATTTCAACCCAGTGGCAATCTAAGATCGAATCCGAGGAAATGACGATAATAGATGAGACAGCAGTGAAGAAATGACAAAGACAATGAGAGATGTGACAATGGTGAAGAAATAAATCTGCAACCCGAACTCTCCTCCGACAGTTAATCTGGTTTTGTCTCACTTCTTTGGCAACGAGGAAACAAATCGCTAGTCTGATCTGGTTTTGTGTTGCTCCCCCGAAGGCGGTGAGGGAAAGAATCTGCAACCCATGTTCTCCTTCAATGTTAGATCTGATTTTGTCTTGTCGAAAATTGGGTTCTCGAAGGTGGCTATTCTGTTCCTGGACAAGAAGAGCAAAAGACGAGGCGGCTGCTATGTTCCTCAACAGTTCTTTGGAAGCATCTACAGACCGATTCGTTGACCAACCAAGACGGGTCCAATTCGTTGGTTAACAAATTCGTTGAAGATGGGACGATTCGTTTAGTTAACGAATTTGTTTTCAGATTGGCTTCCTGTTTTCCGAATCATTTTTTTTTCTTTGGAAATTCATCGATTTTTCTGGTTTTTTTTCTTGGTTTCTTGGTCACAAGCGACAATGGCAATAGTGGATTTCATAGCGAGGAAGGAGCAGAGGAAGAAGTGGAGGAGGAGGCAAATGGGAAGGGGATGGAAAGGTCACGACCCTCGCTGATCTCTGTTCAATGACAATCCTTGTCATTGATTCCTTTTTTCATCATCAAGTTCTAGGGTTCTTGTTAGATTAAGAAGTTGGGGTGTAAAACTTTTATGGAAGAAGGTTAGGATGGTGAAGTCAGGGATTTTTCCTTTTTTATATTAACGGAGTTAACTTGTGAGGTGATAAGTGTAAGATTCTAAAAAATATAGGATAAAACTGTAGCTTTGACCAAATTTTAGAAAATTTTTAATAATTTTCCCCTTATAAATTCTGGTTTTTTGCCAACATTCCTTTTTTCACTCCGAATCATTTATAAATAGGGATTTGAGTGTTTGTAGTAGTTCCTTAGAGGTGATATAAATATTGGCTTTCCCAAAAAAATCTCAGCCTCTTTCCTTTCATTTTTTCACTCCGCAAGGAGCGAAGATTTTCATTCATAATAAGAAATACTTTTTAATAAATACACCGGGCATCCCTATTTTTTCACAAGCAAATATATTTGTTTATTCAAAACCGTTCATAAATAGGTATTTTGGAGTTTGTAGTAGTCAGGAATGAATTAGTCAGTGTTTCAAAATCGAGAAGGTGTCTTGCTACTTTGTTATACTTAGAACTTATTATTTTTAATATAAGTAAGGGAGGAAAGATTTGAACTTTTTTTTTTTTATATATAGAAAAAATTTTGAACTTTTAATCTAAAAGTTGGGAGACCAAAACATTAGGCACTGACACCTGACACCGGACACCAGGTTCCTTTCAAACAAATCTTCTTCTTTTTTTTTCGAAATTTCAATCGTCATGAAAATTTTATATGTAGCCTTGCTTATAACTAAGAATTTTGTGGGCCTGATACTTGGTGTGTGTGTGTGTATTGTATTTTCTCGAAAGAATTCTATCGACCCAGAAAAACCTCTGAGTAATTTATCTCCAAAGAATGGAATAAACCAGAGAACCATACCTGCCAAAGGACAATATTATTGGTAATCTTGTTGGGCTCTTCGGACTCCAGCTTCAGCGGCGGAGGAGCAGCCGGCCGAGGATCGGAGAACTTCACGACGTCCATAGTTTTCTTTCTGGCCTCTTCTGATATCTCTTCTTCGCCGGAGCTGCTACGTAATTCCTCACTCAGTCACTCGATTCCCGCTTAAACAGGAGCTTGGGAATGAAGGAGAACAGGTTACTCTTATCTGCCTGGGGATTATTTTCTGCCTGGGGATTATTTTCTGTACCCATTTTTTTTCTTTTAGCAAATAGAGAAGCGAAAGATGAGGTCACGGAAATACTCTCACGTCAAATTTATTCTGGCGTTCGAGTTATTGGTTGCCTTCTTTAATGATATCAACGGATATTCAGCTCAGCGGATATTTGACTAAATTCTATCTGATAGATAGGATTTTTTTTACAATTAAATGAATCTGGAGTGGATTTGAGTTTTTTTTTTTTTTGTACCCGGATGTGGATAGGATATGGGTTTAGGTCCATTTGCCCCATATCCTACCCGTATATATATATATATATATATATATATATATATATATATAAAGACACTCTCACACACACAGAGTAATTACAAGAAAAATTAATTCGATTAAATGAGTACAATTGTAGCTGGACTTTGCAGGTTGAAATGGCCGATTCATTCACACACACACACACATATACATATAAGGGTAATATAGTTTGAACATATATATAGAATCATTCACATATATACATATATTTTCTGTAAACTCGTTCTTGTTTCCTTCATATTTAAACATTCTAAGGAGTTGCATTAGTGCGTCAAAGATTTTTGTGAGTATCATCTTGATTTGTCAATTCAAGGATGGTGCAAGTTGTAGCAATATGTTTAACTTACCGGATTGTATCGTATGAGTACTAGACATTGTAGTTGGATTTAGTTATATCAGCATGTTTAAGTTACCTGATTGTTGCACTTCATTATATGTCTCTTATTGTTGATATTGTTTTGCTAGATGATCAATTTTAATATTTTTTAATTATGGTATTCTATTATAAATTTTTATTATTATTATGTTAGATAGCATGCAACGGGTTGATGGATTTTATCCAAATCCTACCCGCCTTAAAATGGGTAGGATATAGATGTTAAAATTGTAAAACCGATGGATGGTGGATAGGATATGGATTGAATATCCAACATGATGGATAGGATATGGATTTAGTACCATCCTACCCAAATCCTATCCATTGCCATCCCTAGCCTTCTTGGTTAGCTTCTTGAAGTTGCCAGGCTCCGCCTGGAAGGATGTCGCGGACCCACCATCTCCACGTGGTCGTCTAGCAATTTCGCCAAGTTGAAGGGTAAAAGGCATTGTTAGTCTCAAACATTTGGTTATCGTTTAAAACCAATCCTAGACTTTTATCTCATTTAAAATTGATCTCAAGCATTTAAAATTTATTGTATATTCGTCCCTAGCTTTATGTAAGTTGGGTTAGCACACACATTTAATTTACAAAGAGTAAAAACTTGATATTTTAAAAGGTTCATTTGTTGTTGAAGTATTAGAGTACAGTTTGAATTTATTAGGAGATAATTATCGAATAATTTGACTTAGTTAACTCGCACATATCTATCTCCATCAATTTTTGGATAATTTTTCCAAAGCTATAATGCTAAACTTAGATGTTAATATCAAAAGAAATCTATAAAACATGAAATATAAAAATATTATTATAGGATTTATGTATTGAAAATCATGGAAATATGTTATATTTTAGATAACATTAACATGACATGTTTGACGGGATGCGAAAATGCTTTATGTGTGAAGATTAATGTGCAAAAAATTGTTAACCGATTAACCCAATCAAACCGATTAGGCCGCCACCTAGCCATCACTTCAGATTACTCATTGAGCCGAGTTTAACAGCATTCCTATCTATAGCAATTTTAATTACCGCAATGTTTTTCCCAAAAATTACACACTTCTCGCATACATGTGTTCCTTTCTTAATTTTTATGCCGAAATAGTATCATTTTTCATCTGTAAAGCTTTGTCGAAATGAACTTCTTCTATATAAATATTTTCTGTTGTAATTTTACGGAAGATAACGTTGAAGAAATATTTATCAATAAGAGAAGAAACAACAAATTTTATGAAATCGGAACAGTGATATATTTCTGACATCAGTAGCAAATTGAAATATTGAGAGCATGACCGAATGAACCAGCGAAATAATTTAGCTTAGCTTGATTGGTATTAGTGTTAGAATTTTTATCCAATTGTAATTTTTTAATTTAAATTTAAAGAATTTTATCTTCACTATTTATAAATTATTCAAAAATATAATATTGATCATGGAAATTCTTCCCCAACATAGTGTCTATAAATTCTTTCCTCTTGTAATCATAGTATGATTTTGTTTAGAAGCAGCAGCGGAGTTTTAAATGATTTACAGATAATGGGACTCGTGTCTCTGAACCTCAATTTCTAAAACTTATCTTCAAATAGTTTTTCTCAACAAGAATTTTTATTTCGAAAGTAGATGGATTCCTTTTTTTTGTTTTTTTTTACCCTCACAACATGGTTAACACAAAATGCTTGTCCGGGCCTAAATGGGAAGAAAAAGATGGCGGACATGCTATCTTCCTTCATGGGCTTTTGGGTCTGTTTAGCTTTGAGCCTTTTTCAGTTGTGGCCCAATTGTCATTTTTATCCAGCATATTAATACTAGCAGCAGCAGTAGGAGGAGGTTGCCTCGAGATGAGAGTCGAGAGCACGTCAGAAGCCCAACAAATTGTGGACCGAATATGGGCCTGAAGAGAGAGGAGGAGGCAAGTTGATTCGGCCCGACTCAGTAACCCGGACCCATATGGGCCGGTCTGGTCCGGGCCAGGCCAGGGCTGGAACCTCCAACAGCTCCTTCAACGGCCACTTGTAAAAAAAAAAAAATGTGTTAATTACACAGTAAGTTCTCTAACAGTTTTCTGCTCCATTGTAACCCCAAAATTCTATTTTCACTCATCCCAACAACTAAATTTGAAAGATTTTTTTGTCCAAATAATTTTTTAGCCCCCCCATAAATACCAATGTCATTTCCACTCTACCCTCACACCAAAACTCAATCTCTTTTCTTTTTCTTCTACATTCTCTCAAGTATTTAAGCTTTTTCATAATCTCTTCCAAATTTGTTACTAATCCTCATCTAATATCTTCATAATCTCCTTATAATTTTACCTTAATCACTACTATTATTTCATGAGTGATGGCTTCAAGAGGAAAAGGCAAGTCAACGAAGACTTCATCTTTTTGCACCACCAGCCTTTGAGGCTTGTTCCGTTGTCGTTCTCGGCTAGCTGACAAAGGCATTTTTATCAAGGAGTTGCTTGACGATGATGCCAATATCGATATGATGAATTACAATTTGGGTTTCAACGATTAATTATAAAGATGATGATGTTGAAGAGGTAGATGCTATACTGGGTAAGGATCCATCAACATAATCGACGCTGATAAGTCGTGAACCCGTTGTAGAGAAAACCCAAACAAAAGGTAAATCCTTGAGACTAACTGCTTGGGCTTGAGAGCATTATGAGCCTGTACATGAAGGAGAGTAGAGGTATAGAAAATGCAAACATTGCAGGAAAAATTTATGTATAAAAAGAATTCCGGCACCGAAACGCTAAAGTGTCACATTGAAAATCAACATGCTAATGTCCTCACCACTAGTTCTAGAGGATAAACACAATTTAGGAGTACAATCGGCACCAGCGGATCAAGTATATTTCATTTTAATCAACAATCTTATAAAGAAGACATGATAAATTGGATGATGCTTACTGAAAAACCTTTTTCAGGCTGAAGATGTGCATATGGAATCTTGGATTAAATCACAATTAAATCTTACATTTAAAAAGTGTCTGGGAAAACAGCTAGAAAGGAAAGCTTTAAACTATTTGAAGCCGGAAAATCAAATTTACAAGCCTACTTTGTTGCTCTTGATCATTGTGTGGCACTTACTTCTGATATGTGGATATCACTTATAAGTCAATCATTTTAATGTGTTACTTCTTATTGAATTGATTTTGATTGAGTTATGCAAAAGTGAATTTAATCATTTAAGGTCATTAAAACTAAGCATACTGATTATTACATATTCAATTACATCTTAGAAACTTTACGTGATTATTTTTGTGCTGATAAAGTCTTGTGCATTTTATTTGATAATGCTTCAAACAATGATGTTGTCACTCGCCTTTTGAGTAAAGCATTGAAACCACATCTCAACGGTGCATCCTTTCACATTAGATGCATGTGCCATATTTTGAACCTTTGTATGCAAAAGGGTTTTGAAGTTCTCTAAAATGAAATTGTGTTTATTCAGAACTCATTGACGTATTTGAAATTAAAACTCGCTGTGTTTCGTGAATTTAAAAGTTTTTGTTTTGAAAATAAAAAATTATTTTCTTAGAAACAGTTTAAATTGAATTGCCTAACCCGCTAAAACTTCACATATTTAATATTGCAAGATGCATACTCATATTCAAATTTGTTGACGCATTTTATGAACTTAAAAATGGGTTGTGAATTCTTTACGACTGAAATATGAGAAAAATGTTCTAAAACAGGTGAATTGCTTAAGTATTTTTACGATGCTACTAAATTTTTCTCTAGTGTTTACTACCTAACAATTCATCAAGTTTTGCTTCATTTATTGAACATTACATATGCCTTACATCAGTTTAAAGATAATAAGTTGTTAAAACCAACGATCAAAGCCGTACGGGCTAAGTAGCTTCAGTATTTTGAAAAGATTCTACCTATCTTTTTAGTTGCTTTTTTGCTTGACCCATATGTCAAATTAACGGGTACAACTACATTATTTGAAGGAATTTATCATACTTATTTAGAAATGTCTCATATAAATGTTTTGACTATATCTGCTACTACTTCCGAGTACTTGCATTCTTTGTACAAGTTATATTGTGAGCGGCATTCGGATAAGGTAAGATCTGAAGCTCCTCAAACCACGCCTCCAAGGAGATCAATTCCATCAAGATTCAACCTATCCCTTCAAATGCTCAAGTGTCCTTGACCGACAATATCGAAACTAGCTGAAGTCGATGACTATCTCAATACATCGTTTGAGCCGAGCGATGTTGACATATTGGAGTAGTGGAAACAAAAGATATCAAGGTTTTCAATCTTGTTGATAATCACATAGGAGATTCTTGTCGTTCCAGTCTCCACCGTAGCATCTGAGGCAGCATTTAGTGTGAGAAAACGGGTGATATCAGATAAACGATTAAGATTGACACCAGAGGCAATGGAAGTATGTGTGTGCAACCAAAAGAGTTCAGATGATGAGGTAATATCCGATACTGAGACTTAAACTTTTTTTTTTAATCATACATGTAGTTTGTATTTGATCTGACTATGCTGTTAAACACAGATCATAGGTTTTTATTTTTCATTATTTTTGAAATGTTTTTACCATTCTAAAATGTAAGGCCCGTTTTAATAATTTGTAAGTGTCATTTGGCTTTTTTACTTAATAAAACTTTGCACTAGATGTAGTCTTTTTTTCTTAAAAATATTTATTACATATATAATTAATTATGTCTTTAATTTTTTTTTTTAAAAACACACCCCTCCCCCCCCCCCCAAGTTCGTGCCCGGTCCTACTCAACCCAGACCTAGGCCCGCCCAGTCCGAGCCGGTTCCAGGTCGGGCCTACCCAGCGCCCATCTCTGACCTCAGCTACTCATCCCAGTTTGGTTATGCTATCGCTTCATCTAATTTAAACACATGCCACCGACCTATAAACCACCACTGTTAGTTATCATTTGGACCATTATGCTATCTTATGATTTGTGATGGATGTGAGTCGTTAGATCTGTGGTCTCACAGATCTAATGGCTTACATCCATCACAGATTATGATGGCATTTTCCTTACTAATTCATCCACCATACCACAGTAAGATGATAAAAATGTTTCAATAAATAAAATACGGATTCATTTCATGGTGCTTTGAGATATGATTGGCATGCACCGGTTTTCTCATGTGGGCAACAATCATAATTCGTGTAGCAACAAACTTAACATCACACGGTAAAAACAGTGGAATCACATACTCACTTTACTTATCAGGAGGGAAGGTGCTATAAGTGTATTACCATTATTCTAACTAATGTGGACTTTCTTACCTCTCAGTCCTAATAGCAAAGCTTAAAGCCTTAAACACACAAACACACACCTCTAAAAATCTAAAATCATTATTCTAAATGTATCGGCAATAAGGGTGGAAATGAGTTGAGACTTTCCTTAAACAGTTTGGACTCAAACTTGATTTTTTTTGTTATTTAGTCGAGTCTAATGAGTTTTAGACTTCATTTTAAGTTTGAACTCTTAACAAATTGAGTTTTGAGCCTAGTACTATTCAGCTCGAACTCTTATTGAACCTAATATTTTTTTAATATAAAAAACTAAAAATTCTTATGATATTATTAAATTTTTATGAATTTCTCTTTTTTATTTTCTAAAAAATTCATAAAAATTCTATAATATCATAAAAATTTTATAATCAATTATTACACCTAACTAATATTGATTTTCAAATAAAATTGATTTTAGGTAAAACTATGAAAAATAACAAGAGGTCAAGTTCACTTGAGTGAAAATAAATTTGCTATAAGTCTTTAAAAAAAAAAAATATTTAGCTAGGTCAGTCATAAAATTCATTTATTTTTAGATAAATCCTAAAATATAAAATCATCAATCGTCCTAAATCTTTTGCAGTTTTGCAAGTCACTCATAATTCTTTTGGTTTTGAAGGAAAATGTTGATAGGCCACATAACAGGGTTATCTAACCAAACTAATACTTTTCAAATTTTATTGACTTATTCAAAAATGTATTAAAAAATTGGGGACTAAAGTTGAGTATTTCTTAGAAAACTGTAAGGACAAATCATAATAACTCAAGATCAAGGGCTTTATTTTCATTATCCAAAATTTGGGAATGAAGGAGTATGGAGCGCAATGCGGCGGGTATAAAAATACTAAAAGCTGATCCAACATACTGATCCTTAATGGATAGAAAAGTTTTGGTCAAATTAGAGTTCTGTAGAGTAGGGCACAATGTTCATCTTGATCCATGAAATTTCAAATTATTTCATTCCAAAATTTGAGAAAATAATAATAGACTTCTTAACTTTTTAGAAATTATACAGTGTGCCCAGTATTATTATTTAGCGTCCAATTTATTCCCCAATTTTTTTGACAATTTTCAAACGGTCACTAAAAGTTTGGAAAGTGTCAATCTAATTCACTAGAGATAATATTGAAATACCGCGTCAGCATTTTTTTTTTATCAGAAGCATAAGTTTTATGACTAATTCGGCAAAGTGTGGAACATTGAAAGCTAACGCAGTTAATAATTTTAAATTTTAGAATTTATTTGGCAAATCGATGAGTTCAGAACTGATTAAGCAAAGTACAAAAGGTTTTAGAGCGTAAAACGTACGTTTCTCATTTTATGAAAACAAGATGGCATTTTTTTTTTTTTGGGTACTCAAGAAAGAAAAAGGTGTACTTGTCCCCAGCAGAACCAGAAAACCATTAACGGAACCCATTTGCTGGTAATTGTTCCGAATCAACGCGTAATCACTTTTTTAAGAAACTTCTTAAGAAAATTCTCCTACTCCTACTCGAGATATGATTGCTCCAGCAGGCAGGCCATGTCCCTGTGGGCACAGCCACCACCACCAAGGCCAGAACCAGGGTCCAGGGGGTCAATACCGTGGTCGAATGTGGATGACCTGTTGCTTCATCTTTCAACAATTCTACAGTAGTTCCAGTACGGGGATTATTGCGTTACTGTTGGTTTGACTTGTAATTTGTAGTACTAATATTTTAATAAAAGAAAAATATATAACTAGAAAATTTTTTAATGTCACCCTACAATTGATGTAATCATAAATTTGATTAAATATACTCTGCAAGAATATTTATCACTTTTTAGTTTTTTTTAAATATGAATATTTCGATGTATGAGTACATTATTCTTTATCAAAATAACTCTTGACAAACAATGTAATTTACTTTTAAATCTTTATAGAAATTTAAACAGATAACACTAATTTTGAATAAAAAGTCCAAAAAATATGCAAATAATCCACAGTTTAAGCAAATCTCAATAAGTTGTCTAAATTTTGCAGCTTCTTCTCTCATACTCATAGTGTTAAATACCGCGGATGCGTGTTATTCGGCACAAATATTTTCACATTTTGTTATTTTATCACACGATATATCGCACATCGCTTACTTTTTGTATGCATTCAATAAAAAAACCATGGTATATTGCAAATGTCACGTGGTACGTACCGCGGTATTTTATTTTTTTGCTGCTATTTTTTTCCTTTTTACATAAAAAATATCATAAATATATAAAACATTAAAATATAAATAATACACATATCATAAAATAAACATTTACTTTTAGTTTTTTGTTACTTTCCTTAATGAATACAAAAATTTAATGAATGGTAGCAGATTAAAGGTCCTTGTAGTGTTGAACAATATCCCCCAATTGGATTTATGATACATGCTACCCCAACTAAATATCTTCTATCATATATATTTTATTTATATTTGATAAATTATGATGAGAAAAATTAGAATACATATAAAATGTGTAAAAATAAATTATTAAACAAATTATGTCAACTTAAAATAATATTTTAGCATTTATTTTTTTATGAAAACGGTAACGGTATACAGCGCGATATATCATATAGTACACCTTAAAAATTCAAGATGTGGTATACCTAGTGGTAATGATGTTTAACACCTTACTTATACTTCAATACACATGTACATATATGAGCTATTATAAGAGGAAATGGTAAAATTGGGGGAGAAAATTGCATAAATAGATAGATGTGATAGATGTATTTCAAATACAAACAAAATAAACAGAAAGCCTACAATATCATTCACCATTTTGTAACGTTGAATATGTCAATATCTCATGTTTTGAAATTAAGGTCATGAGGTAGATTTATGACTTGACCGGAATGGGATGATTAAGAAAAAGAGAGATAACTAATTGCATAATCCAGCTAGATCGATTGAATTCCCAGGAAATAAAGAGATAATTAGTTACAACTGTTTTTTATACTAAAAAATATTTACAGATAAAGACATTAATTTACATATAAAAACATTTATGAGTTATTGTAAAACATAATGATAAAATACTCTCGGACTACACATTACACTCATATTTTTGTCACATTTATGAAATTATCACTGTTCCTTGGATAGTACATTTATTTAGAGGGAACAATATTTCACAGAATAACATATTTACCTGAAGAGAATAATATTTTTTAATGAACCAAACAATATTATCTACAAAATTGTCAAAGCTCCTTAAATAGCACATTTGTCTGAAGAGAACAACATTTTTTAATGAATCAAACACTATTATTTATGAACAGTATTTCTTCCAAAATTAACAATATTTGTTTAGTATGAGTACCATGTTCCACAAATATGTTTTTTAACCTAAAAACATGTAGAAAACTCAAACTAACTAAGAAAAATTGGAAAAATCACACGGACATACTAAAAAGGCTAGATGAGACTCCAAAGGGGCTTTCGGGTGCACCCTTAGGGCTCTATGGGGTTTTGCCTTGTGTCTCTTATGTCCGGTCAGGGGTTAGGGCTCTATGGGGTCTTGGTTTCTCCATTTTGAATCTCCAAAATATTGAATGAAATGAAGTGTTTAGGGTCTTAGACACTTATAGGTTGGCTGCAAGCTGAAATTGCTTAGAAGGGCTTCAAGTGCTCCACAATAAGAGCTTAAAATGCTCTTTGCCTGTCTTTGGCTCTATTCCTTGTTATGGGTCCCATGCCTATCTTCAATGGGTCCAAAGATACTCTTGAAGCTCCTGAGCTTAATGGTCATCAATCATGTTTTATTTATATAAATATGATGTTTTCTAATATGTTATTCATTTAATAAGATGTACTGTTCTGTAATATATTGTAGATAATTTAATAGTAATAACATGTTTGCAGTTTGAAAATATCAAGATACAAAATAGTGTTCATCTTAACATAATGTAGCATTCTTTCTATAGAAAGGTATTATTCGATGTAATGGTGTTCATTTCATAAGATATGCTATTTAAGGCGTGGTCACCCTCTTATGTAGGTGGTGTTTATTTCCCTTTTTTGGCGATTCAAAACATGGTGATAATTTTATAAATACTACAATAATATGAGTGTAAAGCGTAGATCGAGTTCATCATATAGCTGCTTTATTATAAATAGTGGGATAAATTGCCTATTTCTAACTTGCCAGCAATCCAGTAACATTCTCTTGTGCCAATGGAATTGGTTGGTGAAAACATTTTGAAATGTTTCATGTATAAACTATGGCCAAAATTCACATATGGTCCTCCAACTAGACAAACTCGAGCAAATTAGTCCTTTTTGTATGACTCAGTATAAGTTAGTCCTCTAACTTTTTAGATTAAGTATGTTAGTCCCTCAATTTCTCTAAATTAAACGAATTAGTCTAAGGTGTGATGGAAAGCGTCTTCTAGGATGACACAGTGTTAAAGTCACAGTGATAGAGATAGCTTGTCTACCTGATGGATTTGAGCCATCAGGTGGCATTCCCGTGGCTACGGTGACAAAGGCGGCTCGTCAGGTGTCACAGTGACAAAGACGACTCGTCTGACAGAGGTAAGTCGTCTGTCTAAGTGTCGCGAGAAGTGGGTTGTATGAAACAAAATCACTGGCAGCTACCGCCATAATCAGCACCTTTTCAATTGATGACGGAATGAGAGTGTTGAACAATCGAGTGGCCAATCAACGATTTCCAGATTGATGAGAATTTTTCTAATTAACGATTTTCCGAATTAGCAAGAGGCCACCGAATCGACAGGAGATTTTCTACAGATAATGGGACCAATGGGAGGAGATGCGAGATCGATGGGAAATGATAGACGAAACTGACGCGATGGGAGGAGAGGCGAAACTAACGACGAAAAGAAGAAGGTGGTTGGTATGAAAAGGAAGTCAACGACGGTGGGGAAGAGATCAGGCGGTGTTAGAGCGATAAGCTGACGACGAGGAGCAAAAAAAAAACATCATTTGTGATTATGTACACTGAGGAACTAACTCATTCAATTTTTCAAAGTTAAGGGACTAAGTTACACTGAGTTGAAGTTAAATGACCAACTCACTTGAGTCAGCAAAGTTGGAGGACCATATGTGCATTTTGGCCATAAACTATTTTTAAAATATCATAATTAGACATATACATATAGCATCTAAATAAAGAGAAAATTAATTCCAATATGCTTAAATTCTTAGCTATTGAGATATCTATAGAGAAAGTTAAGGGTTGAATTTGGAGTTCTTTTACTTAGAATTAATTACACTACAAATTTAAGTGTTTATGAGTAAGGGAGAAGATGTCTATAATTATGGCTTGGGCTATGGAAAAGCAAAACTCTATCCACCCCGCCAAGGGGTTCGGAGATTTAAAAAAAAAAACAACAATTTCAACCTTGAATAAGAGTTTCAAGCTTTTAGGGGTGATTATTCTGTTTTTTTGGTTTAGACTGGATCAAATTAGTCAGTTTATTCAGTTTTCGGCTTTGGATGATAAAAAACCGAATTCAAACCGAACCAAAATATTTTGGTTCGGTTCAGTTCAAACCGAATTAACCGAAAAAATGAGAGTGAAATTTTATAAGAGATGAAATGAGAAAGAGACATTGTTTTTCTTTTCAAATTCTATTCAATATAAAAGATTCATTGTCCATGGAAAGAAAGAAAATAAGAATCCAAACTAATTTGGGTTACTTGGTAGCTTTATTGTTCATAAAAAAATTTTTAAAAAAATCTGGTATAAGAAATTTCGGTTAATTCAACTATCGAATCAACTGAATTCCAAAATCGAAATTGAATCGAAACCAAAATTTTTTTTATTTGGCTTTAACCGAAATCGAACCGAATTATTGAATTTCCAAGTTATTTTGGTTTTTTGGGTTTTTCGGTTTAAACCGAATACCGATCACCCCTAGCTTTGACTACTGCGTACTAAAATGATGTTTGAGTTGTTTGTAAATGCAACTTCTTTTTTTAGGCCAATTGCTTGGAAAATTCTTTATTCAAAAGGAGATTCTATGTTCCTTAACCTCAAAGTAGGTAAGGATGAAAGTAATTGATTTGAACTCCAAACTTGACCCAGTATATTAGGTTTTGATCGAGCTAGGGAGCTAAAGATTGCTCTTTGGGTTGACCCAAACCTAACCCAATATAATGAATCATAAAAATGGTTGGTTTGGGCCCAACTTGAATTAACCCAAATCAACTCAATTCCCAGCCCATTCACATCCTAACCTACCTACATACCTATTTATCCCTAACCTCCCTGACTTTCAGTTGATAGCCGCCATTCCCTTTCACTCTCATTACCTTTGCCATTGGCCCTAACGCTCTATCCTTCATCGTTTGCCTGGCTCACCCTACCTCTATATATCACCTCGTTGCCATCTTCTTCATCTTTTTTAGCCATCACTAAGATTAAAACAAAGCATTTTTGGAGCCACCAAATTGAAATGGCAAAATTAAGGCTTTGTTCAATAAAAGTACTCTCTTAATCTTTGTTTTCTCGTTTGCCAAACAAAAGAACAAAATTAGATCATTGTTGCTCCTTGTCTTATCATTGCTTTGTATGCGATATTATAATGAGAAAAGGAAATGAATGCTCAGAAGTATTCTCATTTCCTCTCTGTTTTTTGGTTCATCAAACAAGAGAAGAAAATCATATGATAAAGCAATTAGAGAGAAGGCATAATTATATCTCGTTAAAATTGACTCCGTCTTAACCCAAATATTTCGGGTTAGGGTCGGGTTGGGTCGAGAAATCAGTTGGAGGTTGTGCAATGAGCCTAATAATTTCAGATTTAGACCTAAACTTAACTCCAAAACCTGAAACTTTCACCCCAAAAAATATAGGTAAGTTAGTAAAACATCCTATTTTTATCAATAATTAATTTAAAAGTCTAATACTAGTTCATTTAAATTTAAGTTAATTGACTTCAATGTGACTTATTTCTATTCTTACATCTCTTTTATCTGAAACTAATTTTAATTAAAATTCAATATTATATAGCTGCAATAATTCATTGAAAATATAATTTTTGCAAACTTACTAAATTTTTATGAAAATTTCTAGTTTAAGGCATTAAAAAATAAAAATTCATAAAAATTTAACAATATCATGAAAATTTACTTTCAAATGGATTATTGTATCTATATAATATTGACTTTTAAATGAAATTGGTTTTAAGTGAAAAAAATGTAAAAATAAAAATAAGTCAGTTCACTTAAGTTAAAATGAATATTTTTCTAATTAATTAGAAAAATATTTATCTGTAGTTACTTTAGCTTTCAAATAAGTCAACGAATTGGTTTAGGCTCAAATAAACTATCATAACTATGAGTATGGGTAGAATATAGACAACTTAGAGCTTAGTTCAACTTAAAGCTCCTTTACGACCTATCCATATTGGTTTTTAGTTAGAATTTGAACATATAATTAAACTTGATATTCATTTCAAGGTGAGCATTGCTTATTTATCACTTGGCTTCCACCAGTCTGATTTTAGCCTTATGTTCCCCATCTATTTCTAAATATTTTGCACATTGACTTTTTCACATAATTTCATAAGGTCATACCTTTTAATTCATCCATGGAAATGATAAAATGATGAAGTTTTATTTTTCACCATTCATCATATATTTTTTCTACAATCGAATAAAACATATAACTTTTTAAAACTTTGTGAAAAAGTTAAACAACCATATACTCTGGAACAAAAGGAGTAGTATTTTCATATTTGATATAGACAAATAGTTTTGAGATTGGCTGGAATTATAAGTTTGTTTATAACTCATTTATATCCTTTTTAACCAAAACTTAAAGAAATCATTAAGCTCAAATACCTATTTAGGCGAGCAACGGGCTTGGATGTCTGTTGTTTAGAGATTTGACCTAGGCGAATGATGACCACGATTGTAATGCTCACAACGGCGAATGACAACTACCAACATAGTCAAGCTCTGCCCCCAAGAGCAACATGAAAAGGTAGGTTAATGGTGGGTCAATCAATTTAACTGATTAGGGCAATTGTAATGTGTAACAACCTTTGAATTGAAACATTCTCGCATTCTATTAAACATGTTTTGTTTCTACTATCTAGAATATAACATGCTTCCATGTTTTGTTATACATAGATCATATAACTCTTTACTATTTTATATTTTATAAGAAAATAACACATAATCTTAATGTCCAATAAGCTAAGTGTATAATCAATCATTCAAATTTTAAAGTTAAAATCCTCAATAATAATTAACTATTTTAAAGTTGAAATCCTCAGTATTCCAAAAGATGTTTTTGGTTTGCCTTCATCCCTCTCTGCTTCTTTTAACTTTTAAGCAACTTTATTTACATTCCTCCATTGTCATTTGCGTTCTTTTAACTTTGATTTTGTTTTTATTTTTGGGTCAACATAACATTAGCCTAACATAATTAAGTGAGCTAAGTTGCAAAGCCTATATTACAAAAAAAAAAAAAATGTGAACTGGGTGAACCGAGATGAACAGATCACTGGCCTTCCACATTTGATCAGGTTTTGACCTAAGTAAGTTTAAAGTGACAAATTAACTGCTTTGTCCCCCAAGTTGTAGTCTAAACGATTCAATTGGTCAGGCCAGACCAGGGTTGATAAGTGATAACACTGTCAACATATTTCCGCTATAGATGATCAAGAGCTGTTGGCAGATTATAAACATCATAATCACTTGGTTGACGCCAAACAAAGATCAAGAGCAACTTGAAAGTGAGGTGGCTTGGTGGAAGAGAGTCGGCGGCATACGGCGCGCGAGGTTTGGTCACCATCTCCGGGGAAGGAACATGGCTGTAGTACTGTTTTCAATGATGGTATATTTCACACGTACCACACATGTAATGCAGAGCGTAATATTGGACAACCTCTACCAGAGTAGACCAGTAGAGTGACGTTGCTTGGGACCCAAGAATTGGCAACGGTAACAGTAACGACAACAATAAAGTCGCAGCCTCGCACCATTTTTCGCTTCATTTGTCTAACCCCGTAAATACATATACGTCAGGCTTTTTTCATTTGGTATTGACACCCAAATAGGCAAATACAAAACAAAAGAAAATATATATATTTTTAATTGAAAAACTCAATATTTTTATTTTTAATTTTTTTTATTTAGAATTGATGCCATTAAAGCCAAACACTCTATTTGTTTAACAAATCGCTTTTAATAACTAAAAGCAACTAATTTTTTATAATTATTTATATATGCAATTTTAAAAAATAAAATTTTCTAAAAAATACTTCCTCTCACTCCGTCTCACAAATTTTGGTCATTTTACATTTTTTAACTAAAATTTGACTTAAATATATTTATATCAACTTATATTGTAAAAAATTTTTAAAAATTATATTTATAAACTATAGCATTTAAGATACTATTTTCATATAAAAAGTTTATATTTCTATAATTTTTTTTAAAAAAATTATAAATTAATTGATATGAATAATAAAGAAGACATGCTTTATGAGACAGATAGAGTAATTCATTTATATATAATTTTTTTAAATATGCTATTTTTTAAAAAATAAAATTTTCCTGAAAAATACTCAATTTTTTCAAATATTCCATTTTAAACCTCTTAAATGGTAAAACTTAAATTGGTATATAGATTAAGTAGAAAATAAGACTTTAAATAACACTGTTGTTGGAAAATAAAATTTTCTGAAAATACTTAATTTTTTTCAAATAAATTATTGTGAACTTCTTAAAAGGTAAAACTTAAATTTGCATATAATTTAAGTACTAAGACATTGAATAACACGGTTGAATGTGTTCTCTAGGCCCGGCTATAAAATCCAGTGACTCGATTGCCTCATTAAGCTTCTTCAGCTTTTTCTGCTTGCTTCCCTTCTTCTGCTCCTCCTCCTCCTTGTTCCATTACAAGAGAAACGAAAATGCCTGCCAATAACTTCCTCCTCGAAGAACCTATACGAATGGCTTCGATTCTGGAGCCTTCGAAGCCGGTGAGTTTTCATCTTATCTGTTCTTCTCGCATCAATTGTTTCAAATGTTTTTGCTACTTATGTGTTGTTTTTTTTGGCCTTCCCTCTTTGGTGCTGAATTGAGGAGGAATTTAGGAGAAACTGGAAAAGAAAAAAAATTAGGAGGGAGGGGAGCCAGAATGTGAGAGGCGTTATGTGGTTAAGTTGTTTCATTTTTGCTTCCACTTTCCTGGGTAAATATTGTTTGAATCTTCAAATCTTTAGTTTCTTTCTTTTTCTGCTGTTGTTCTGGCAATCGGGCTAAGTTATCAGACGGTAATATAGCCGCGAATGTGAGGTCGACTAGATATTCTAGTTTCTCTTGCGTAGATGCTGGAATTTTGATCGATGTACTGTTCTCTGATTCATTATTTTTGTTTGTTTTACTCTTGATTAAGCTGAAATCTGATCTCTTTCTTTTTTGTTAGACTTTGAAATTTTTGTTTGCTTCCCACCTCCCATAAGCTCTGTTTTCTCTTCCCAAATGGAGATTTGTATGATCCTGATAGCCTTTCGCTTTTGGTTAGATTTGATTTTCAGTTGGAAAATTTTCCTTTAGCGTCATACCAGTATTAATTTCTAGTCAAGAAAGTTAGGTGGGCATAAGTTTCATGTTTTTAAAGACTGGTTTCCGGTTTCGGGTCCTTATCTCTCTCTGCTGGTGGTCTCGTGGTAATTAGGATTTTGCCCTCTAAGTTGGCTGAATACACTGCAGGCTTTCTTCCCAGCCCTGACAAAGATCGTTGGGACCCTGGGACCACAATCACGAAGCGTTGATATAATTTCTGGTTGCCTTAAGGCTGGAATGTCGGGTATTGCTTTCTACTTCACCTTTTTTTTGGCTGAATTTCTACTTCACCTTCATAGGCTTGTACTACTTGCTAATTTAAAGATTAGTTGAAAATCTCACCTTCATCCAATAAAGACATTATTTGTTTGAGTCGTTTTAGTAATGACTTGAATTTCGCGGGTAAGTTATCAAATTGAGCAAATTTGATTGACTTGAATTTCTAAGCACGGTTTTCATAATTATTACATTTAATATAACAAAGATAACATACGAAAGTTAGCAGATTGCCTGATAACAATGTATTTTACGCTGGTGTGAATATTTTCTTGTCAATTTGAAATAGTATGCATGTTGGAATTAGTAGAGTAGAATTAACTGAGAATGTATGAATAACTCGTGGTTTTATTTCTATTTTTACCACAATCTCACCTATTAATCATGCCCTTTATTATGATTCTGTAAACGGTGCAGTTCATGAGTCTTCTATTTGCATTTCTCAAATTTGTATCTGTTTGCATACATGAGGTGACAATATTTCTTTTCTTCTAGTTGCAAGGTTTGATTTTTCGTGGGGAGATGCTGAGTACCACCAAGAAACGTTGGAAAATTTGAAGATAGCTGTGAAGAGCACCAGGAAGCTATGTGCTGTAAGTTTCTTAACTTCAGGTTGATTTTTCTTATGTTTGTATGTGTGTGTTTTCCGGAGAACATATTGGACTATTGTTATCTTCATGGGAAAAGACTATTTCTTATACAATGTTATATCTGAACTCTGAAGTCACCACATTCACAAGCTCGGGTTTGGCATTTCAGATAATGCTGGACACCGCGGGTCCTGAAGTGCAAGTTGTTAACAAGACAGAGGGTACTATTTCACTCCAGGAAGATACATTGCTTGTATTAACACCTGATCAGAGCAAAGAAGCCACTTCAAATTTGCTGCCTATTAGCATGTCTGGGCTCTCACAGGTCTGCAACGTTTTGCAAGCAAACTATTTTTGCATCATGAAAGTGTTTCTCTTTGGACATGTTTGCAAATTTAAAGGAATAGATAAAAAAAATTATTAAAGAAGGCTATCTATCTAAGGCATGGGGAGTACAATACTTTGGATGACTGAGGCCTAGTGTATCCTTTTAAACCAGTCAAGAGCACATTGATCATGAGAAGGTGCACCGTTTCTTTAGAAAAGAATACTTTACTTCGTTTATCTTGATGCTTGCCATGAATCAGTACTTACCAAAGCATAAAGGTTTATTTTGATTTTCCAAACTGAATCTTTTGCCGACATTTGTTCTGTTTCTTGTCAGTTTATTAATTTTAACCTTCAACTGGTTTCAGGGCTCATAATTCCAAGTCTACTGCATTGCTTGTTTTTTAGCTTTTGGGCGGCTATGTATCCCAGTTCATGTTCTTGTGGGCTCATATATTTTTAGTTTGAATATCATAAAGAAGTTTTTTCCTTTTCATGGCTGTATTCTGATGCTGTACTTTGTTTTAAGTTGAAAAAAGAAAGGGTAGGGGACTTCTGTACATACGAAAACTTTTTTGTCCTCCACTGCTCCTCTCTGTTTTTTTTTTGGTGGGTGTCTGTGTGTGTTTAAAGCAGTCAGCTTATTACTGTTATAATTGTTGCTTGCTGCAGGTAGTGAAGAAGGGTGACACAATTTTTATCGGTAAATACCTATTTACAGGAAATGAAACAACCTCGGTCTGGTTAGAGGTAAGAAGTAGGAAGAGTAGATTTTTAGTTACTAATTTATATTAAAACTAAATTTCTCTTACACTGCCAGCAAAGCCATAAAAAAAGGGAGTTGCATACTGAATATTGTTAAAGGAACTTTGTTATAGCTAAGACAATGATGCTTTCCATGACAAAGCTGAACTATGAACACTGCCCATTTTCCATGTTGATACAAGTTTCTTACTTATTGAGGTTAAGAAATCAGTTCTTTTGGCTCATTACATTATAACCTTGATGCAAGAGAAAGAAAAATTATCGAGGAACGAGAGCAAATTCTTGAGGCCTAGAGAAAGTAACTGGAAAATAAGTTGAATATTGTCAAACCTCATTTTAAACCAGAATTTAGTTTAAGTGTTCTTTCTTTTTGTTTTTCATTCAGGTCAATGAGGTGAATGGTGAAGATGTTACTTGTCTGATCAAGAATTCTGCCAACCTCTCAGGGTCATTATATACTATACATGTATCTCAACATCATATTGACTTGCCTACTCTATCAGACAAAGATAAGGAGGTAAATTGGTTTACTACTATATTTCTTGATGAAAAAATCTAGTGCTCCTTCTTTCTTTTTTTTTTTTTTTCAGTTTTTATAAGTTATCTTTATGCTTTTCTCTCTTTTTTTTCTTCCCAGTTATTCTTGTCAGATCATGCTACTCCTTTTTGATCCATTGATATCTTTAAAGTGTTGGTATAAGAATTAAGTCTTTGTTTCCTCTTTGATCAAGCACGAGCACAAGGCTTATTTTGAAACTTAGTTAAGTCATGAGTGCATGTCTGATGTTGGTACGCTTATATCAGGTTATCAGAACATGGGGTGTTCAAAACAATATTGACTTCCTTTCCTTATCGCATACCCGACATGCTGCAGATATTCGCCAGGTAAGAACATTTATGCAAGTGATTTGCATTGAGTTCTATTTATTATCTTTATACTGTTTGTTTTAGGCTAGATCAAACTCAACAATGATTTTTCTTTGCTGTAATTATTTTCTTCTGTATCCTGTCCACACTGACAGTAGTTGCATACAGGCTCGTGAATATATTTCTCAGTTTAGTGAACTTCAGCAAACACAGATCTTTGCAAAGATAGAAAACATAGAGGTGAGCTGCATAAGCAGTCATATTTTTTGTCACATGATTTATTTTTGGAGTACCTTGATTTAATTGCTGATGTGGTCTTCCTATATATTAATGTCTTGTCTCTGTCTAGGGACTAGATCATTTTGATGAGATCTTACAAGAAGCAGATGGAATCATTTTTGCCCGTGGAAATTTGGGGATAGATCTCCCACCAGAGAAGGTGAAGACTTTCAGGTTTTGCATATCATTAGACAGTTGTAACAACCTTTGCATGGACATCATTTTCTGTTATCTCCGGTCTAGACTAATATATGAGTGAGACCATATAAGAAAATCTATTTGAGTAAATAAGGTCTTGAGGTATTTCTTTTGTTCATTCGTAACCATTATGAGATGCAATGGATATGGTGTATTAATTTCTCTGTGAAGGCTAAAGCACGTAGGGTCTATTTTGTCCAAACATCTTTTCCTACGGGATAACTTAACAATCCCCTTGTGTAGGCACTTCCAAACTCACTGTGCCTATTGTTGAAGAGGCATGTCGAAGACAATTTCATGTCTCCATATTCAGTTCATGAAGATACTTTTGGATGTCCTATTGACTGCTGACCACAGTGAACCCATTTCTGACTGTGACAGGTGTTTCTGTTTCAAAAGGCAGCTGCTCACAAGTGTAACCTGGCTGGAAAGCCTGCAGTTATTACTCGTTTTGTGGATAGTATGACAGATAATCTTAGACCTACCCGAGCTGAAGCAACAGATGTTGCCAATGCTGTGCTAGATGGTAAACTTTATTACTGCCAACTAGTGTAACATGGCTACAATTTGTGGTGCTTCCTTCATTATATCATATATGCTTATGTTCAAGATGATTCCTGTTCTAGAATCCACCGATTTGGATTCACATGGGTGCAGTGAAGATGAGTCTGGACTTGTATTGATAAACTGTTCTCGGTTCAGGTTGTGATGCAATTCTTCTGGGTGCTGAGACTTTGCGAGGATTGTACCCAGTTGAGGCAATTTCTACTGTTGGAAAAATTTGTGCCGAGGTTAGCATATTATCAATTCTCAGATGATGCCCCCAAGTTTGTTCTTGACTTGCATTACTTTTTGGGATAGTGTTGTATATGTACTATCATCTTCCATTCGGTTGTTTGTCGCTTGCTTAATTAGTTTATTCTATAGAGGTATCAGTGAATATATCTCTATATGTCATTGATTCTTGGTTGCATCTTTTTCATAATAAGTTAACGAGCTTATAAAATTTCTCCAAAGCCTCATGTGCTGCTTCTTTCCCATATGCAATCTCATATTTACTAATCTTCCTCATCACCTACGATTGATATGCAAATGGGATTTTGCAAGTTCCACCTTTTTCTGTTGAGTGAAATTTGTTGTGTGACTGCTGTTATCACACTACTTGCTTAATTTCAGCCAAATTGTCGACTTTGTCATGCAGCTCACGGTCTCATTAACTATGAAGAGCAGTACTGAGAGTAAATTTTTATTATGCATATGATCTGAGCATCCAACAATTCTCAGCTTTTCCAGTTCTGAAGATTGGCATTTTCCAAAGATGTTATTCCTTAAAGAAAGACTTTCCAGAATACGTGCTTTTAGTACCCTTTCAAATGCTCTCTGCAATGTTGTAGAGCCGACAGAGAGGTCTTTCTTTTATTTGAAAATTAGAGTTTCTAAAGCTAAAATCCCTTTGTATTCTTAATATTTCTGCCAGCGACAAACTAAAAAACCTCTTCAGTAGTCAACAATGGGTAATTCAGAAGAGGAGGCAAAATAGCTGCCTGAATAATCATGTTATTTCAAGGCACATAAGGTGAAAATGAACAGAGTGTGCCAGAAAAAAAAAATGAACATTGGAAAACCTGGCACCCATGTAACTGGAAAAACTATAAGTTATAAAAAAAGGCAAGAGAAATGTAGAATACTGCTTGTTGATTTTTCCTCGCAATGCCTAGAACACATGAACAGAATGGTCGTCTTGGTAGCTTTTGATTTCATATGCATTGTTATCTTGCAAATTCTTTGCTGAGTCAGGTGATCCATAAAATATTGAGTTGTAAAAGAGTTTCAAAGCAAACGTTTTGTCCTATCATGTTGCACTGTTACAGTTTCTTGTTAACTGCAGGCAGAGAAGGTCTTTAACCAAGAGCTATACTTCAAGAAAACTGTCAAGCATGTTGGGGAGCCAATGAGCCATTTGGAGTCTATTGCTTCATCTGCTGTACTCTCTTTATTCACTTTCTCCTTTACACATCTGTTCTCTTGTGTTTAATTCACAGCAGAAGTCTGATTTTGTATCTAGTCCATGTTAAATCTCCAGAATCATTCTGGCTCAAAGAACAACTCAATCCCATGTGACCCAGGTACGTGCCGCCATCAAGGTGAAGGCCTCTGTCATCATTTGCTTCACTTCATCTGGAAGAGCTGCAAGGTCGGTCAATTGTTGTAATTTCATTTTTCATTTTTATGAATGTTTGCACAGGTTCCTGAATAAAGGATGCGGGTAAAGAGAGGAGATAATAGATAGGGATCATGTTTAGTAGTTTTAACAGTCAAATTGAAGCAGGTGGTGAATTTGAGGTTGTTTAAGATGTAGCACCTTCTTGTTGTGAGTTGATGCAAGGGGTGAAAGAAAAGATGTATGCAAGAGATAGAAGAAAGGATGTGGAGATATAACTAGGAGGTTCAGTGGGGGGGGGGGGGGGGGGGGTGGTGGATGGAAGTTGAAATGTGATCAGAAAAATGGCAAAAAGGTTCAGTCTGGTTCCTGGAAATGGTTGGTCTGGTGGTGGTTGAGGGTGTTATGGAAACCACTCAAGAATGGTGCTGAATTTTCAGTACTAGATACGTTTGGAGGATTATGCAATTCTTCAGATATGTGCATGGTTGAGATCATATTTACCATAAAAATAGTTTATTATCTGGACCTCAGTACAAGCTTATCAAGCCAAATGCAAATCATGCGTATGTGTGAGACTAACTTGATTAGGGGACCCTACCATATATTTTCAAAGTTAATACTTACAAACGCCAAACTTCTGCATGTCTGTCATCCTTAAAATGTCTTCACCTATTTAGTGCTGATAACTCTAATAATTTATGAGAATAGATGATAGGAACGAAAAAATAATTGTAATTTCATGCATCTAGGTTTACTGGTTTGTTTGTGGATGCATGCTTTTGGTCATGATTTTTAGCATATCACGGATTTGATTTTGTTTTTCCCGATTTGTCAGCTAAGTACTATTGATTAAGTGAGTTGTCCGCATTTATAATCTCTTTGTATGATAATGCAGGTTGCTTGCCAAGTATAGGCCAACAATGCCTGTGTTATCTGTTGTCATCCCTCGCCTTAAGTCAAATCAGCTGCGGTGGACTTTCACTGGTGCTTTCGAGGTATAATTCGTTTATTTTGTCGTTGTTCAGTTCTTGGTCTATTTTGTTATTTATGTACTTGTTAGTAAAAGGAAAAAATTCATTCTTATTGTCTATACCATCACCCATTCACTTGGATTATGATTGGATTATGATCATGTCTTGTTCGTAACAGGCAAGGCAATCACTCATTGTTAGAGGACTTTTCCCCATCCTTGCTGATCCTAGACATCCGGTAAGATTTGTTAAGATTAATTTTACGTGTACTAAAAAGGCTTGTTTTACATCATGATCTGTCTTCATCAGTGTTGCTATGTGCACTTTTAAAACACGAAGTCAATGAAGAAGAATCATTAAGGGCATGTCAAAGAATACATTGTTGAAGTTTACATGTTATTGGTTTTTACAGGCCGAATCAAAAAACGCAACAAACGAATCAGTTTTAAAGGTTGCTTTGGATCACGGCAAAGCCCGTGGGATTATAAAGCCACACGACCGGATTGTTGTGTGCCAGAAAGTTGGTGATGCATCAGTGGTGAAGATCATTGAGCTTGAAGATTAGTATAGCTACTTCTCCGTTGAAGAGTCTAATGTATTCGTAATTCTAAAGAACCAGAGTTACCATGTGACATTTTGCTACAGCTCTGAACTGAGGAAGTTTGAATCGTCTCATTTGAGGCCTCTGCGTATGCTAGTGTATGTATATGGCAGTTGATTTTTTTTCTTGGTCGAGGAATGAACTGATAACTATGATCAAAGTGACAAGACTTCTATGTTGTCTTGGCTCTACCGTGGAAGGACAGTTATTAGGATTAATTGCATCCATCAAATAATAATAATAATGATAATAATTGCTCTTATCCCTGAACTTTAGTTAAAATCACACTTAGCTCTTTTTCAATGCTGACAAAAAATTGTTAATAATTTAAATTTACAGTTTAATTTATCAAAAGATACTCCGAAAGTTAATAATTTAAAGGCTTAAGTGTCTGAATGGTCTTCCAACTTTGATGAATTAGATGAGTTAGTCTTCCATCTATGACTAGTCTTTCACCTATGGCTCAGTATGATTTGGTCCTTTAATTACATAAGTAGGTCACTTGAGTGCTACAACTTTTATGAATTAGGACAATTAGGTTGAACCATGGAAGAAGGTAATGTTTTCCATCAAAATGAGCGGGTGTGGGGCTGATGTGGTGCTTTTTATCTCATGTTTAGTCACCGTCTGGTTTTACCCCCAACCTTTGGTTCCTTGCCCTGGTGAACCCATTTCCGATTATAACCGCCCTTTTAATTTTACCAAAGATTTTGTTACTACTTCAACAAATGTGAAAATTACAGTAAAAAGGCATAATGGTTATAAACCATTATATAGCATGATTTTCTCTATAGTGAATGGAATGTGAGGGGTAAAGTGAATAATCTAGACCTCCCTAAAAGATTACAATGGTTACTTGGTATTAAATGGAGCCTTAAAGGATTGTTTGTTTTACAAGTAATCTATGGGTTTTATTGCAAGATTTCAAGACTTGCGTACTTAATTGTACAACTCTAAAAGAGAGATTTTGGAAGGATTTGAATGGTATGGAAGCAAATTTTGGAGGCTGAATTGCATAAAGGAAATAAAAGCTATTATTCAAGAACCTATGACAACTAGGTGTATAATTGTTCACAAAAATAACTTAAAGATGAGATGATTTTTTTACAAGAGTCAAAGGTGGTCATTTCTAGCATTATCCCAGCCTTTTATTTCCAAGTTCTAAGGTCAAAAAGGTGGGCTAAAGATTAGCCAAAAAGTCTTTGCTTAGGACATACTTATAATGACTTAAGTAAGGGTTAAGGTTAAACTAATCAAGTCAAATAAAATATCTTTATCTTTTGCCATTTCTTGGTCATTTTCATCCCCCACCAGGCACATTCCTTAGCACCTCCATAAGCTTCCACAGCCACCATAGCTCAATCTCCCAAGAAATCATAAAAGAAGGCAATCAGATGTAACAAAAAAAGAGAAAAACCTTAGTTTTCGAGTTTATTGTATATCTCTTGAAGATTTCAGCCTTCATAGCTTAGGTAAGGGTTTTATCTAGGTTTCATGGCTGTTTATTGTTCAATAATGATACCCAAACATCTATGAAACTAAGATCCTAAGCTTGGAAGAGAGCCAAGAGCTTGATGAACCAAGTTTAGGTTAAGGGGGAAATTGCACTTAGGGTTTCAGCCCTATAACTTTGGTGCCTGTTATAGCAGTGAAATTGAGGGTTTCTAAAGCCCAAGTTAGTACTAACTAAGACAAATTAACCTCTTAAGACCAAACATTAGCTTCAAGAGGGCTGTCATAATAATTACAAAAAGTTTATTTGAATGTTTATGAGCTAACTCTAATGATGTGTTGCTGCCAGCATTGCATTTGATTGTGTTCTGTTTGTTTGTGCACATGGATGGCCATATTTGTGTATTTGTGTTGTATTTTTTTATTTTAGTGTCTTTGAATTTTAGGTATATGACTGGAGTTAAAAGATTTTATTGATAAGCCCTTACTAAGTTTCTTCAAAGAGACTTACCCTCTTTCTGTCCATTTCAGGAGCACCTGAAAGAGAGCATTCAAACTAATAGCTATAGTTTAAATTTCTCTATGAAATTTCAGGTATATTAACTTCCATATGTGTCGTTGGAAACTGGAAAGCTTCATGATTTTTGGAGCACATTAGCTATTTTTAGTAATGGTACCTTCTGCCTTACGCATCAATTGATCCCTTCAAGTTTCTGGAGTGTTTAGTGCTTTTGAAGTTCTTAGTGTACATATTAACTAAGTTATTATCATGTATGTGGTGCATAAATGCATGTAAATGAGTTGGGCATGTTGTATGTGTAGTGTGAGAAGGATATATGGATCAATGGAGTGTAGTTTGAAGTGTGTATACAATGTTATCCATATGGTGTTTATGGGCTGTTTTGATAGCACTTTTATGAATGATGGTTAAAAAGGTTCTAAATTCATTTGTTCCAAGGTGTATAAGACATGTATAGATACTACCAAGTGGGTTTTGCACCTGGAAACGGAGTGTATGAATATTATGATATTTTGTATGGGCATAATGGTCAATAGTGACTAAAATTTGGTACCCTGTACTCCAGATGCCATAACTTTTTGTACATAAAGAATTTGGCTATGACATTTTGACCTCATCTAGAACACTTCAATATGAATAACTTGGATTTTGAATCATTGGATTTGGTGCCATGTAGAAAGAGTTATGACCTATCAAAATTGGCTGATTTTGCTGAGCACTGTTCATATGGTTAATTACACCCGATTAAGTGTAAAATTCATAATTGCAAACTTATATGGATTTAATGTCTCAAACCTGTTTCCCTATAAAGGTTTAAGTGTATTAAAGGGTTTAAAATCATTAGGGCATAGGAGAACATGGGTAGAATTTGAGTTGGATACTGTGTGAAAGTTTAGACACATAAAATGCGCACCAATAACATCATGTGTGCATATGATTGTACATGCACTTGGGAATTTTACTCAAATTCCATATTAGCCAGGAATAAAGAATTTCACTTTCATCATTACTTCCAGATGAAATAGTATGTAAATATGTGTGTGATGGTTGGACTAACATACATATCTTTGCATAATGACCAAGGGGGTCACTTGGGTAAACGTAATGCGCATGTTCTGCTTGGCCTATAGGACATGGACTGCCTGGGGCTTGAGCTCACTAAATTTAATCATTGTATAGAAGTACTCAGAGTGGTAACAGATTCCATAGTCAAAAACCTTCGCCGACACCTTGGGTGGCTCTTGAAGCTAGATGGGACACATGATCATCAACTCTGCAAGTTGAATTCGAACAAACTAGGTGTTTCCACACATAAGCTTTACATTTCTTTGAGGCCAGAGAAATTGAGATTCGATTAGAGGGGAGACTGAAGAAGACATTGGGATTTTTTTTTTTTTCAATTTGACCACTCTTGCCTAAAACCCAATTTAGGCTTCAGCCAAAGATTGCTTTAGTTCTCCATCATCTTCATGTTTTTGGGTCTCAATTTTTCCACCATTAGCATGTAAACATGTTTTGATTGTTTTCAACTTAACAAGTTGCTGAACGACATTGTTTAAGGAGGTGAAGGCGGTTAGGTTGGGCCTAATGATAGTTTTGGTCACATGCAGCTCAACAAGTCCTTTTTGGACTAGATTGTACCACTAATGAAAGTTAGAGGACCAAATTGAACTAATCCTTAATTAGATGACCAAACTGTTTGATTCAACAAAGTTAGAAAACCATTCAAACACTTAAGCCTAGTTTAAATTGTTTACTAATACACAAATAAAATATTTGATATTGTGAATTTGCTGGAAGATTATTAGATCGTTTAATACATGATTTTAAAAAGGGAAAATTACAAAAACCCCTATGTGGTTTGGCTTAATCTACACTTTGCCTCCTCTATTTTTATAAACTTACATTTTACCTCATTTAGTTTTAGAAACCTACATTTTATCTTATCTTCCCTTTACAGTGTTTGACAACAACTTCTGAAACCATAATTTAAACTGGCTAATATTCATGTTCCAATAATTTTGAGATTTTTGATATTTTTTTACAGCTAACTAACAGTTAAAAAATACTGATATGCATTTATAGAATGAAAAATGCATTTACAAAAAGAAAAACTAATAATTTACAATATCTATTAACTTTAAAAAATATTGGAGAGATTAAAATCACTAAAAAATAACTATTGTACAGCTTAAATTATAATTTTAGAAGTTGTTATTAGATAGTATAAAAGAAATAGGGGGTAAAGTGTAAGTTTTTAAAAAATAGAGAGATAAACTGTAAGTTAAGACAAATATCATGGGGTAATTGCAAATTTTCCTTTTAAAAATTGTTGAATGGTGTAAGAAAATAGAGATATGTGTAGGTTGCAAAACCTTAGGGAAGGTGTAATTGATTGAGTTATTTATTGCCCATAAAATTGTATAGAAGTATAAAATATGTGGACGCTGGTATAATTTGCATCATGGCACAAGAATTACTCAAATAAGAAATACGATAGAATTAAAGACATTCTACTAGAAAAACCGCATTTAGCGACGGCCATTAGCCGTTGCTAAACATGATATAGCGACAGCACACCGTTGCTAAAATGTCGTCGCTAATTCATTCGCCGCTAATTTTCTAGCGACAGCTAAACGTCGCAAAACAGGCGGTCACAAATTTTTCGATAACGGTGTCTGCTGGCGCGTTACCTGTCGCTAGTTAGTGACGCGTAACCGTCGCTAATTAGTGACGCGTAGCCGTCGCTAATTAGTGACGCATAACCGTCGCTAGTTAGTGCTAGTTAGTGACGAATAGCCGTTGCTAGTTAGTGACGCGTAGCCGTCGTTAGTTAGTGACGCATAACCGTCACTAGTTAGTGACTTGTAGCTGTCGCTAGTTAGTGACGCATAGCTGTTACTAGTTAGTGAGTTAGTGATACATAGCCTTCGCTAGTTAGTATGGCAATTTTTGACCTAAATTGAGGTGATTACGGAATGGAGTTCAAGTTCTAAGTTTGTCGCTTTGGATTCGAATAACTTGTTTTTGCAATATTGTCATCGATTTCACACAAATGCAACAACTAGGGTATTGAAGTATTTTTCATTAATACAAAATATGATTAACATAATGTCATGTCATGTCATTCGCCAATTAAAATACATAATGTTACAATTTCCTTTACAAAATAAAAACTGAGCTCAAATTCATCGTACCGCAGGATCGAGCAAAAGATTCTTCAGGCAAGATCATGAAAACAACAATGAACCTCCCCTTCCCTCAATCTACAAGAAGACAAACATTTTAATCAGCCAAAGGAACATAAATTTATTAAATAAAAAAAAAAAGGTAAATTCAACTCTAAGTTAAGATTTTACGGAAGAAAAATTAATGAGCAAATAGACTCAAATAAACAAAGAATGCTAAATGGAGACAAGATTAATAACACAACAAGGCAAAATAATTGTAGATTTATATAGAGGAAATTTTCAATGAACAAGGCAAAACTTCTAAATGGGTTCAAAGAACTCCTCAACCATAACAAGCCATAAACTTCTGCAATAGGCAAACAGTCAAATTTAATAGTAACAAGCACTATAAGATAGAGCAAACAACCTTCCATTCCGAAACAAACATTGGGTCTCGAAGTAGAAACTGTTGCAAAGAGTCGGAAGCTGTCTGCTGCTCTAACTTCCTGCAGAAGTCCCAAAGAGTCCATTGGTAATTCAAAATTACTAATTCTTACTGTAAAATACAAAACAAAAAAAAAACTCCAAAAAACATGCAGCAACTCTGAATTAAAAAAAAAAAAAGTACTTTTATCTCAGAGCATACAAAGTGACAAGGACGGAAAGAGACTCAAACCAAAGAAAGTACACACACAATGTGAGGCAGGAGAAAGATTTTATATTAATTCTTAGTCGTCTTACAATGTAGAAAACATAAAGAGAAAAGTAGGTGGCTCAAATGGGCAAAGCCAAGAACCCTGTTAGTATCAATGTCACAGGAAGCTGTAAGCTCAAATTCTCTACATCCAGACATTAGTCAATTTTGTAAACAAGAGGAATTTCCCTTATACAGCCATAAAAACAGACCCAAACATGTTTGAACACTCTCAAGACAAGTAAATAAAAGGTTTGACACCCAATCACTTTGCCTTTTAGTACAAAAGTTGTATTCGCAACCGTACTTTTGTTTCACAAACCAGCATTTCATACAGATTATGACTTCTAACGAATCTGAACATCAAAAAGAATCAAAAACTTCAATCACAGAATGAAGCTTCCTAGGTTCCGAACACATTCAAAGGTTACATTAAGAGCATGTCCACAAGATTCTTTTCATGTGTAAAAGTAACAAATTTTAGTAAAACAAATGCAATACAATAGAAAACTAGAGACAACCCAGGAAGGCAAAGAGAGAATAGCATATAGATTACATATTATCAGTTGGTCTGACTGACGAATTGAAGCATTTTGTCAACTTTGAAGCTACAGCTCGCTTATTAGGAAATCTGAACATCCATATATAGCTTCAAGGAAAGAAAATTTAATGTATCCCAATTTTCAGATATAAAATGAAGACGTTAAGTAATCAATCGACAATGATAGGTACGCGAGCATAAAGATCAAAGCAATAACCAATATGAAACACAAAGACAAGACATTAAGCAAGCCCAGATATCCCTAGGAATAAGAATACATACTGTGCCAGCAAGAGCATATGAGACCACTAGAGGAGGGGAAGCGATGTAGTTAGCTCTTGTTAACGGATGAACTCCACCTTTGAAGTTCCGGTTTCCAGAAAGTACAGCAGAGGCTATAATGTCTGTAAAGGAAGCCAACATTTACCAAAAGATAGTAAGCTGAAAATGAACATGAAAGTATGGCAACGCTGACATCTCTAGTGGAAGTAGTGCTTGCACTAGTGAAAAGATTAAGAAATTCATAGATGGAATCATTCAAAATTCCGAAGTACCATTCTCTGAAATGGCCGAGGCAACAGATCATCCAGGTCTCCAGAATTCCCGATACATGTTGTGCACCCATAGCCAACAATGTGGAAGCCCTGTTTATTCAAGTATTCTTGCAACCCATTGCAACATTTGGACCCAAACTTAGTTTACAAGGCAATCTTAGTCATTAAGAGGGTAAATAATTTAGAAGAATACACAGAAAAAGAATAATACCTCTGCTGTAAATATTTGGTGACAACTCCAGAGCCTGGGGCAAGACTAGTCTTTATCCAAGGCTTAACCTGATAAAATGTCATTTAAACAATTCACTTTTTAAAATCATATACATACAAGTGAACTAATACTAATCTGATGGATCTGCTTAGAATTTAATCTACTGATATGCAATGTCTAACCTGTAGACCCAGTTCACAAGCTTTTTTGGCAACAAGACCAGCCCCAAGCATGACACTGGGGTTTGATGTATTTGTGCAGCTCGTAATTGCAGCAATCACAACATTGCCATGTTTCAGCTCTGCTGGCTGTCCATGGAATATAAATTTAGCCACTTTCTCTTGAGCTTCTTTTGGTACAGCAAAACCGTCACTTTATAAATAGTCATTATTATGCTACAAAATTTATAGAAAGCAAACCTTTAAACACTATTAACAAAGACTTTGCTTTCATTATAAAATCTTGAATTGCAAAGTGGAGCTTTGGAATGCTAACTTTGAAACTGAAACAAAATGTCCAATGATAGCATATTATGAGGATAAGCGCCTTTATTCTTATTGGCTCAGGCTAATTACAGTAAGAATTTTACAGACTATCAGTATGCTCTAATAGTCCCGCAAAGAACAACAAGTTCACATTTATGTGTCCCAAAACAAGTGACAACAACATACATCCATCATATGATCTTCAAACTTTAGCCAAGGATACAAGTAACAAGGCACCACTCGTAGAGTATTCAAACACATGCTGGAGTAGAAGGAAACTCTCACTAAAAGAGAAGATGTAGCACAACATCTTTAAATTTTATAAAGAACAAAAAAACTTTTTCTTTTTTGGGATGAGTGCAAAGTATGTTGCTAGTTATCAAAGCTTAAGTCAACAAATAATAGAAACTTTTTGACAGGAAACCATTTGAAAAACGTGAACACCCCTCCAAAAAGCTAATATACTCCAGACAGTGCAAATCATGAGAACACCATGGTTACTGGCCTAGCAATCAGTACAAGAAATATGTTGCCAGCTATAAAGCTTCACTAAGTTAATAACAGAAATTTTTTAACAGCAACTCAACTGGAGTGTACACCAAAGAATCTTTACCTTATTGCTGAAGTTGAACCTAGCACCTATTAACAGGAAGAAATGTAGACTTACCTTGAAACCAACTTTGCTATGAAGGCATGAATGCCAATCAGCCTTCATTTCTTTCAAAGAAACACGATAATGAGGCCTAGACAAAATAACCAAAAAAATAGCATAAAAAATAAAAATGCTAAGTGAGGAAAATAAATGGAAGAGAAAAAGATAAGCTGGAAACAAATCAAAACGCATACAAGGAACAGACGATCAAAACGAAATTTCTCCTTCTCTATCTCCTTCTCTGCAGCCGAAACAAATCAAATTTGATTGAAAACGATTGAAACAATTTAAGGGCAACGAAATTTCTTAAAGCTTTCATAGACCCTCTAGATTGAAAAAGATTGTTCTCGACTTGCTATCTCCTTCTCTGCAGTCGAAACAAATCTAACCGAAATAAAAACCTTAAAACCAAACAAGAAAAATGAGAAGAGGAATGAGAAAAGAACCTAGTGTCAGTAGAGGAAACGACACAGACGATCGGCGAAGAGCAAGTGCGAAGACGCGACGTCTGCTTCTGCTGGTTGAATCCGGAAACAAAGATCCTCGGCTTGATGAGGAAATCAGAGTTAAAGACGATTCTGGGGCGCCTAGTGAAACAAAACAAAACACAGAATCGACATCTGGTAACCCATTTGAGATTCCCTATTCTTCAACGAATCCGACGGGTAATCCAAGATAGAGACCACACTCCATTGTTGAAAGCGGAAATTCGCGTAGGGAGAGGCTTTATCGGAGACGACCTTGATCGAATTCCAGTTGATTTGAGGGAGAGACAAGGACTCGATCGAGTGCTGGGACTGAGACTGGAGAAAGAAGAGGGAGGCGGTGTCAATGGAGTTGTAAAGGTAGAAGACGCCATCGACGGTGGCGATAAGGAATAGGACAGTGTACAGTTTTGTTTTTTCTTCACCCAGGAGGACAGTCACGCCTGGAGAAGATGAGTCAAACATGAGGGATAGTCGGTGCAAAGAAAACAAGGAACGGACAGGAACTAAACAGGAGACGGCGCGTTAGAGGAGTAGCGACGGTTTAAAGTCGCTAAAAACTACCGACTAATAGCCCTCGCTAGTCTAAACAAGGAGATTATAAAATAGTAATAAATGGTTAACCATCACGTGAAAATAAATCAATGGTCCATTAATTTTATTTTCATTAAATATATTTATGGTTAATTACTACTAAAAATATTTAGAGATTAGTATGCTGAATTAATTAAATTAAAAATTATAATGATTAACACATGAGAACTATTATTGTTTTTTGGAATTTTGTTAACTTTAGCGACGGTTAACCGTCACTAAATTAGCGACAGTAAGTCGTCACTAAAATTAGCAACGATTAACCGTCACTAAATTTTTGACTAGCACTATCTATAATTTAGTGACGGTTAGCCTTCGCTAAATTAGTGAGGGCAAGCCGTCACTAAATGACAATATTAAATTAGTTTAATAAATAATAAAATATTAAGAGATTTGTAATCTGAATTAATCAAATTAAAATTTATAATTATATAATTAAACAAGTTGCATATAAAAGGATAAGTGATTTCGCTGAGGTAAAATAAAAAGTAAGTAAAATAAATATTAAATAATGGCAAACTAGCGAAGCTATCAGTTGCTAATTATTAGCGACTGATAATAATGGTAAATCATTTGAAATTCAAGATATTTTCACTTTCATTTAGATTATTTGTTAATAACTCAAAAAAATATTTAGAGATTTGTATGCTTAATTAATCAAATTAAAAATTATAATTATACAATTATAATGTTAGCGACGCATAACCGTCACTAAATTAGCAACTTCAAGCCTTCACTAAAATTTAGTGACGCATAACCGTCACTAATGTTAGCGATGAATAACCGTCACTAAATTAGCGACTTTAAGCTATCACTAAAATTTAGTGACGCAATACCGTCACTAAATTAGCTACTTTAAGCGGTCACTAAAATTTAGTGACGCATAACCGTCACAAAATTAGCGACTTTAAGCCGTCACTAAATTAGGGACTTTAAGCCGTTAGTAACTTTACTGACACATAACCGTCACTTATTTAGCGAAGATAACCAACCACAAACTATAGCGACGTTTAACATTCACTAAATTTGCAATGGTAAATTGGCACGTAGAGCCCGGTGAAACTTTAGCGACGGATATCAGACCCTACATAGCAGCAACAAACTAATTGGGTTGAAAAGTCTGCAGAAGTTAAACTACGTAAATAAAATTCGTATAATCTTAAAATTGTTTCGTGTGGAAAAAAATATCTACAATCTAAATATATTTGTATTATATCAACTGAAATAATTTATGTTGTGTGAGAATTTGAGACGTAACACAATTTTCAGCTATAATATTTACATTTTTTTGGTAGTGTATTCAAAAGCAATTATTTATGTTCAATGAGATAACAATTTATCATAAAAAATGACAGTCACATGGGAATTCAAATTTTTATTTTTTTTAGTTTAGCGACGGCCAATCGTCACTAAATTAGCGACGGCCAACCGTCACTAAGTTAGAGTCACTAAGTTAGCGACGGTACGCCGTCGCTAACTTTAGCGACGCGTAACCGCCACTAAAATTTAGCGACTAACAGCCGTCGCTAAAGTCTCACTGGAATATTACCGACTATTAGCCGTCGCTAATTAAACCGTCGCTAAGTGCGGTTTTTCTTGTAGTGACTATATGTACATGATTTCTTAACAAAAGCAAATTTATGGCCTAGGAAGACAAATAGTAATATTTTAATGACCCAAATACTACAAATTGGAAGGTAAATTGTTTGAAAAAAAAAAAAAGGTGTTAGGACCAAAGGGAAAGAGACAGAGTGATATCCTGGGACATTTTATGGAAATTTTCCATTGTTTGTTACCGGGAACATCCACTGATTACTGTTAATATTTGGCACACATATTTGGATTGGGCTGGTTTAGCATAAAAACGATGCTCGCCCTAACCCGTCGCGAATTCGATTGAAGTAAGCAAAGTCCGGGGACCAGTGAGAAAAGAAAGGAAAACTAGAGCGACGAAAGAAAAAAATTAACGTGGGCTGGTACAAATAAAATGTAACCCTTTTTGCTGTCTCAAGCCGACTTCTGGGCCAAACATGTAGTTTTTCCAAGAAAGATCCTAAAAATAATTAGCATATATGTATAATTACAATCGACGTAGAAATTTCTTTAAATATTAGTTGGAAACCTCGCAAATAATGATAGGGGTTGTAGTGTCTCCAATTAGATATATAATATATAACATTTATGGTGCCCACACGCCAAGGAAGCGCCCATGGCCTAATGGATAAGGCGCCTGACTTCTAATCAGGCGATTGTGGGTTCGAGTCCCACTGGGCGTGCATCGAGTTTTTTCTTTTGGTAAACTTTTCATTGAAGATAATTGAATATTGCTCTCTTACTAAATTCTACAAACGGAACGTCTAAAACTATATGCTAAAGTTTTCAAGAGCGAGCAGCTTGATCAAGAAGATCAATTTGGCATGTGCGGATGGGAATTACATTGCTCCCATATATATACTTTTCTGCAGTTGTAAGTAGATCAAACCAAAACTTGCTGATCAGCAGTTACATAACAACGTTTCTGTCTGTTAAAAGTAGGTTGCAAAACCTGCAATTTTCTGGCTTCCCTGACTGTTTTCATGTTGTAGGGTTCTTGATGTCAAACATCTAAACATGATATCCAATTTCATAATACTTCCGACAAAGTTGTCAGCTTTCAGGTTCTGGCATAGTGGCATATGTTAGAGATAGGCACTGCACTAAGCAATGATCTTTCTTCAGAAAGGCCAGCAATGAAACCTTCACAAGGAAGATGATGCCAGTTCAGTTGCTGCACATAACATGTGTCTGCACCAAACGAGGAAGCGTTGAAACGCTACAAGCTCAACCTAAATCAGTATCATAAATACTAATGAATAGGCAAAGGTTGCATTTCAATGAATGGAATCACACACAAGCTCTCCAAGAAGTTGCATGCAACGACATTTGAACAGCGATTGGATCGAACCATGTACATTATCACCCGATTAGTAACTCCATGATTTATGCTTTTGCGTGCTGTGTCCACCTCTCAAGTCAAGCGGTTGTGCTCCTATCAAGTATTTGCTATGGTAAAAAAACGCTAGCAAACTAACAATATTCATCTTCTTTCGACTAAGCGTTTCTTAGAGGATGCGAAAATTTCGTTCTTTAGCTTTGATAATTTCTACTTGCTTGACTGCTGCCAATATTGTACCAGCTCTCAACCGCAACTTTTGATCAAATAGAGAGAGAGAGAGAGAGAGAGAGAGAGAAGAAAGAAGCAGAAGAAACGAAAAAAAGACCCCACATGGGGGAAGAAATATCAACAGCAAATTCAAAGTGCTATATTTTTGTTACTCCTTAATCACCAGAAAACAACTAAGTATATTGCTGCACCACTTTTCCGTTGGTTTGCCCCGTTGCTTTTTTTATTTGTGTTGTAGTGACTACTGACTAGTCGTCCATCGAGGAGGAGGGTGAGCCATTGAGGTCAGATTCAATGAAATGCCTTGTTTTTCCTGCTCACAAGCTTGGGGAAAGTGTTGAGGAAGAGGAAGTCGTCGTCTACGGGTGGGCTCCTGTAGAATTCCGGCCGCCATTTTTATGTATTTTTTGACCGTGCATCCTTCGTCTCATCCACAATTGATGGAAATATCAAGGAAGGAAATACCTTGGATGGGATTGGAGCTACTTGACACTCGGATTTGCAGCACCATAGCTGCTGGGTTGTCCCTGTTAATTTGCATAGGGGATTTGTAGAGCAATTAGGTTTATGCGGCAGTAGTAGACACTTGGACGCCGGTGTCAAGGTGCCCTAAAGAACTGTGTCCCTGGGTAGAGGTCTTGGACCCTGATCTGGATGTCATCGGCTTTGGCAGAAGCTGTCTGAGCCTCCGTTGCGTCCAGCTTTTGTGAAATTTATTGATTATATATGCATATATATGCTACGACAATAAAATGTTCCAAATTAATTGATTATAGGGTACCACGTGAAATTTTGCCGCCCTTATAGCTCATGTCATGGATTTGTTTTGGTTTTGGGCATTCACCCAAAGTTGAGGGAGAGATTCTTAATTGGTGGGGGAGAATTTCGGTTATATTATCAACGACCATCTTCGGCCATAAACATGTCTCATCTATTGGATTAGAGATGCATCTGTGTGATTTAAGGGTCACTTTTGATCGGACTGTCGCATTAGAATTTCTCCAATTAAAAATATTGCCTTTTTTTTATTTGGAAAAAAACGTAGCCTTTGCATAGTACTTTTTGCAAAGATTGCGGAAGCCCTGTGGCTGTCAGGCAAACCGTGCCGAAGCTTGAAACACCATCAGAACTGGATGATTATTGGCCTGAGCAGCAATTGTTCGCTGGAGTGCTTTGAGTGGAAGTATGATGCTGACATGTAATGGGATATGAGATCTTCTCCATTGGCTTTCTGCCACGTGGCAAAAGGATTTGATCACGTCTGAAGAAGGAAGCTTGCGTCTAATGTGATCATTATTTTGTGTGGCTGAAAATTTTTATGACGTTCTTGGGGGGTAGCAGAAGTAGTACCATCCTACTATTGGAATGGTACACTGGGAAGTCTTTACTCTGAAGAACGCAGAAGCACAAAATGTAAAGAAAGGCAAAGTGTGAGGGGAAAAACCCAAATTCGGTGCCTTAACTATTCAATTTATCCTAAAATGATCTTATAACTCTAAAAGTGATTGTTAAGATTCCTTAACTTAAATAACACATTCAATTTGAGTCTCATCCGTCAATTTAGTCATTATTTTTTATGGAACTTACCTATGTGACACCTATAATACAATGTGGCACTTAATACCTCTCTGCTTGATCCCACAATATCAACGTCGCATGACGGCAATTGACAAGATTGAGAGAATAATAAATCTTAGGCTCGAAATTAGAAAAAATATAATTTTAGGTACTTAAGAAGTTAAATAACCCAATCTTCCCCAATTCTAACTCGAAGCTCTTGATTGGCCTCTCCTCTGGCCAATGATCCTAATCGGCCCTATCCTCGGTCCTCAGGTCCTACAACGTTCATCTGACAGGTGGCAAGGCACCCCGGAAACCAAGTAAACTGGCGACTGGCTAGAGATTGTGAACGAAAATCGACAAAAATCAAAGGGAATTGATGGGCCATTTCGGTGTCGCTTACTGACCACCATCTCGCTGCAGCCTTGCTGACAATGGTCGCTCCCTCCTCCTCAATGGCTTCGTCCTTTTGACCTCTACCACCGACGAGCTCTCTTCATTTCAATCGCATCTCTCGACCTTCTTTCTGGTCCTCTCCATTTTGATCACATTCAATCCCCGGCAAGCATCTTTCCTAGAAGTTGGTTTCATTGATTTCATCACCGATTTTCCTCCTAGAGCCCTTGATTTCGTTGTCAATTTTGCTCCTAAAACCCTTGATTTCACCTCTAATTTCCTCCACCAGTAATCGTCCTCCGTCTTCAATTTTCTCCTCTAGTCGTCGACCTTTGTCCCGTCTGTCTCTATCTCTAGTCGTCCACCTCTGCCCTCAAATCCAACACCATCGTCTACAAAGGATTAATCTCTGTCGTCTTCAATTTTAATAATTGGAGTTAATTTATGTTTTAAGTTTTAAGATTTTATGTTTATGTCAGTTTGAGTTTAAATTTTCATTTCTGTACAAAATGGTCAATTATTTTAGTTAAAGAGGAAGCCATGTGGAATTATGGGCTGCCACGTGGGCAAGTTCCGTCCAAATTAATGCTCAACCGACAGATGAGACTTAAATTGAACTCGTTGTTTGAGTTCAGGGATCTTAATAGTCAGTTTTAGAGTTAGAGGACTATTTTAGGATAAATTAAATCATTAAGGGATCAATTTAAATTTTACCCAAAGTATGAAACTAATGATGACGTTTCCTAAAATTTCTGCTAGATGGCGACGGACTGAGGGACAAATCTGGGACCAATCTTACAATAAACAGAAAGACGAAAGTGTTTGGATAGACATTTTAACCCGCCAAGACAGGAGTCTGGATGGGCCACTGTGCTTCACTGGAATTTTGATCCAAGAAAAGGGTTGAGATGATCACGTCGACATCGGAGGAACAAGACGAGACCTTGGTAGAAGCCGCTCTGCGGGTGCTCAACACACCCGACCCGTTTGAGAAGGCTCGACTCGGCGACTCAATTGCCTCCAGATGGCTGCAAGGGGGCTTCCTTCGCCCCTACGATCCAGCTGTTGAACTTCCAGTTCCAGATCGTCCTGCGCGGCTCACCAATGTCTCTGCTCGTTGTTTGCCAAAAAATCTAGCTTCAATTCCTCTATGTCCATGTTTAAAAGATGTTAGATGAAGTGCGTCAGTGAATAATGCGTTTGTTACCACATGGGTCTTTGCAGGTTAAATTGGTTTCACCAAGTTTGATGCCTAAACTTGGGAAAGCCGGTAGCTTGCAGAGCAGGAAAGCTATTGTGCATAGCCTAGTGCACACTGAGAGCTGGGCTATTGACTTGTCTTGGGTACCTTCTTATCCTTCGCTTCTGCCTATCTTATAGGACGATATTTCTAGGTTTATTCACTCTAGGCCCTTCTAGACGTGCTGAATCATATCTGTCAATTTGAGGAATAACTTAATCCAGTCAGCTGCGTGCTCTGGCAGACTTGCACAGGCTAATTCAAGATATTTTCTTCTGGCTCTGATGAATTTTATGTGCACACAAGCAACGTTACTTTTAAGGTTAGATGTTATATGATGTCTTTCAAACTGGCAAACCAGAAACTCTCAAAAAAGTCTTGCTGGAATTTTGAAGCTGAACGAAAATTTTAGCACTAGTTAGCAACCTCGAATATCGATTGGTGGTCAGTTTAACTTTTAAGACCATGCACTGTCTGATCTTGTACTATGTTAGCACTGAGATTAGTATTTTATTGTCGATGCAACATTTAGGACTCCATGGGAGTTCCTAAACTACATTCTGGTATTTTTAAGCATTTTTTTTATTTATTCGTTTTTCACAGAAACCAAGTCATCAGTGGTTCTCTTTTTGCAGGATATAATTGCACGCTTTGGTAAGCAAGAGGCAATGCCAAGAGATTTTTTTACAGATTTTGCGAAAGTGGCACAAGATGAAGGCCGGCACTTCACTCTGCTTAAAGCTCGTCTGGAAGAGATGGGATCTTCATATGGTGCTTTACCTGCTCATGATGGCCTTTGGGACTCTGCAACTGCTACATCCAAGGACCTATTGTCACGTTTAGCAGTTGAGCATTGTGTCCATGAGGTGCATATATTTCCATTCACTTAATGTATCCTTGGCTTACTTGACTTCTTTCCCCACATTAGGATATAAATTAACATGTAAAAGAAGTTGGTGCTCATCCTTGAAAATTTTATTAAATAACCCATAATTTTGTGGTCCAGAGCCACATGATACCTGGTACTTCAATGTCATTGGTGAGAGTTGCTGATCATACAGCTCGTGATCAGAAGTCTGTTATATGGGGCCATCATTGCTCTTTTAGTAGTATAAATAGAAACTTGACAAGGCAGATCCATCGGATTCCTTTATAGGGCAAAGCTGTCTGCAAATTGCTTGTAGCAAAGAAAAGAAATTTCTTCTTAGGTTATCATCAGGAAAAGTCTCTATGAGTGGTTCATCAAAATTTGAACCACTTGAAATATCCAATTTCATTTGTTCTGTTGGTCTCTTTGAGGTTCATGCATAAGTTTTCAATCTAATGAATGGAGTGGAAATGCAGGCAAGGGGACTTGACGTCTTGCCAACAACTATATGTCGCTTTCGTAATGGAGGTGACAATGAAACAGCAGATTTATTGGAGAGAGTTGTTTACCCTGAGGAGGTTACTCATTGTGCTGCTGGGATAAGGTGGTTCAAATTTCTCTGTCTACGAGCAAAAAGTCCAGACACTCTATTCGAAGATAGGATCACATCAAATGGGATTGAGAGCGAAGGAAATGGAGGTGTAATGGATGATGAGGAGGTGATACAGAAGTTTCATGCCATTGTTCGGACACACTTTAGGGGACCGCTGAAGCCACCGTTCAATGAAGAAGCAAGGAAAGCTGCCGGATTTGGCGTTCAGTGGTATGAGCCTCTTGCTTTCAAAGAATCCGCCATAGATTGTTAAGTTTGAAGTCCATTCTGGTATGACAAAAACAGTGCTCGACGCAATCAAATTTCCTGGCCCCTGCGTAGCAGGGAGTGGGGCTTCCATCACCAGTGAATCCCCCTTTCTCAGCTGCCATATGTCAGTGACACCAAGTCCTCAAAGTGGTTGGGTTTTCAATTAGTTTTGAACATTGATGCTTCTGTTAGAGATCTTCAAGCGACAAATAGTACTACTTTTTGAGCTACATGGAATGGTCCATTCGTGCGGTCAATTACCTGGCTAGCGAGTCTCAAGCTTCTACTGAACCACCTCCGTTTTTAGGCTATCTCACTTTGGAGGCACTTTGTTTTTGACAAGGTCTGCTGCTAATAGTCATTCAAGTGTCAATCTCGAACTATCTAAGAGTCGGTTCTATGAAACTTATTAGCCCTCTCCACCAGATTTAAGTTCCTTATGGAACCTCTAAAAGAAGAAAAAGATGGTTTTCCAATGTTGGCAACTGCACCATTGTTCTCAAACTTGTAGTCACCATTGCAAATCAATCCTCAACCATTTGTTTGTTGCATATTGGGCCCACCTTTATAAAGTATTGCATAGTGGATCCTAGCTCTATAAGAAGGTTGAGTTAGCACAAAAACTCAATTTTCAAAGAGAAAAGATTGATAATTTAAATGACACATTAACTATAAAAAACTAGTTTACATACCCAGCGTTGTCCCAGAATTTCAAGTATATTGGATATCAAAAAATAATATATATTTAAATGGAATAAAATATTATTACAAAAGTATTATCATTGAAACAATAACTTAAAAATTACCATAAAGTATCAGAAATTATTGTTAAAACATAAATATAAAAAGTGCTATTCTCTGTTCCAAAACCTTTAAAGCATTTGATTTTTGATAGGAAGATTAATACGTGATATAATTTGTTATATTTTTTTTTTCCAATTTTTATCATATCAAAAATTAATCACCAAACAACTATTTTTAAAACATTAATAATTTATTTAAAATTTTATCAAATTTTTAGTCAACTTTGTTAATTTAAAAAAAATGAAAAAAATGAAAATTTACAACAAAAAAAAAAAAAGCTTAGAATGAAAGTTTCTAAAGCTCATGGATTAACAAATAATAATTTTCTTTCTATGTTTTATCCCCCCAAAGGCCATGATCACTTAAGTCACTACTTGTCAAATGAACATTATGCACTTGTTACCCCCTACACTTTCTCTGCATTTGCTCTTTGGTTCCTAAGTCATTGATGTTGTATTCATAGATTGAAGTTGATTGAATTGGATTGCTAAAATGAAAGCCTCTGTTAACGGTGTTGACTATTAAATTGGAAACTCTCGTTGTCTCCCGAATCGCATTCTTCTTGGCTCTCTCTCCCAACAAAGTTGTGATTTTTTAGTGAAACAAAAAAAAGGGGGTTAGGGGGAAGGAAAAAATGGAGAAAGAAAAGATGAACCAGAGTGAACGAATAGGTGAGAGAATTGTGGTGATTTATAAAGATTGAGGAGAGAAGACTTGAGATCATTGCCTCTATAGATTTTTGAAAAATAAAATCAGTTCGGTTTTATGAGAGATGAAAGAAGAGTTCTAACCAAGAAGAAATAATGATGATTACGCGGAGAGATTAGATGATAGTGGTAACTTGAATTAAAATAGGAAAAATTACAAAAACCCCCCTGTGGTTTGGTCTAACCTACACTTTACCCCCTCTATTTTAAAAAACCTATACTTTACTCATATTTGTTTTACAGTGTCCAACAATAACTTCTGAAACTCTATTTTCAAATATTTAATAATAATGTTCTAGTGATTTCAGGATTTTTGATATTTTTTGTCACAGCCAACGAACCTTTAAAAAATACTGATATGCAATTACAGAGAGAAAAATACATTTACAGAAAGGAAAAAATGATAATTTAAAATATCTATTAACTATAAAAAAAATATTGAAGAGATTGAAATTTTTAGAAAATTATTATCATATAGTTTAAATAAAGTTTTAAAAGTTATTATCAGACAATGTAAAAAACACAATGAGCAAAATGTAAGTTTTTAAAAATAAATGGTACAAACTATAGGTTAGAGCAGACCTCAGGGGAGTAATTGTAAGTTTCCCGTTAAAATATGAATAAATAGCTAAATTATACAATACATTAATTGCACTATTTTTTATTTATTATTATTATTATTATTATTATTATAAATTTTGGCTTTTCCCGTGGTGATGGTCTAAGTGTCTAACTCCTCTTCTAGCCCTGCAAATTTCTTTTATTCTGTTTTGGTCCCTAAATTTTGTTGAAAGAGGTACTGTTCATACAACAACAGTAAACTATAGTTACAATAATGAACTTAGTTTGGGTTGGGGCACTCATAGTTCATCAACAATGATGAACGGTTTGTGTCTTTTTTTTTTTTTTAACCTTATTTCTTTTTGGATATAATTGATTCTTTTGGAAACACAATCACATTTTCAAAAGACAATAGCGTTTTGAGGGCCTATGTTTCTATTTTCCCATTTTCTTTTTGTTTCAAGTTTATTTTTGTATTAAAACATGTTTTGGATCACAAAATTGCTTCTATTTCCCATTTTAGTCCCTATGTTTGATCCGTTCAACGCTTTGGTCCCTGAATTTAATAATTACTTAACTATCATCTTTCTTTTTGCTTTCTTGGTCCCCAAACTTTTTTTCTTTGTTTTTCTAGATACTATCTTCTAAAGTAAACTTTGGTCACCATGGTTTGTTTGCTTTTTAGAAAATCATCTCTCCATCTTTTTTTTTTAATTTTCATTTATTAAGTCAAATGGTAAACTCTTAATATATAAAGTTTTTCCATTTCCTCTGTTCGTCCCCAAACTATTTTTGTCATTTTGCTTCATTATTTCTCTCAATCAAAATTTTAGTCATTACGATTTGTCCACTTTTGGGTATGGTTCAAGTTAATTCGGCTTTGGTTAATTTATTTTTTTCTTTTCTTTTTACATTTATTAAGTTAATGGTTAAATCCTTAATTTATTAATATAAATAAAAAATAATTTTATGTTTAGACAGTCTTTTCCTCGTTGATGATTGAGTTTTTTTTTTAATTTGAGTTATTTACTTCAAAGGCTTTATGGTTTAATAAAAAAATTTGATCCATACTTGCTAAAATTGAAAGTGAATTATTCTAAATAAATTTATTCTCAATATTAAGATTTGGAATATGATTTGATAAGAGATAAAAGTTTTTTAGTGAAGTATTTTTTAATGATAAAAAAAATCCATGGTGTCAAAGCATATATTATGCTATATTTAACAATTTTACAGTTTGATTATAACTAATCATTTTAATAATAAAAATATAATATAAAGAAATTAAATCACAAAAATTTCATTAAAGGAAATTTTAATTGATTTACATAAATTTATGAGTGAGAATTTTTTTAATTAATTATAAAAATTTATCTTATTGATAAATTTACTATAAAAAATATATGCTGCAATGTTCAGCTGACATAAGCTCATGTATAGTAAACGCTAAATGTATCCTATATACTTGTAGGCAATATGCAAACTCGTTTTGATGGTTTATTTGGGTATATTCCGAAACACTTCGTGACATTAGTTAAAATTATAGTTTGCTCATTTTTGTTGCCGGAAATTTATATTTATCTCACTCAAAAACATGAAATGTCATAAAATGGTAGAAATAAATCCAAAGTCGGTTTATCATCAATCATGACTCAATTCAATTAAATCCCAACTTAATCATGTTTAGTTTATTTGTAATTCAAATTTTGAATAAAAGTCAACAATTGTATGCTTTAACCATCATATGTCATTAGAGTATTGCTTCATAGAGTTAGAGGCATATCTGACAGACCATGTGTAAAAAATTATAGTTACTAAAAAGGAAAAGTATGTCATATATCAGCTCCACAATCCCTCTTAAGAAAAGTCAAAATCACCCTTAAATATATCTTACTTTATATGTATATATTTAGATTATAACAATTTGAATTTAATGAAAGATTGTTTTAAATGGTCCCAATTAACATTTAAAAATTTTGATGTTTTACAATTACATCAAAACCAGCAAATTTTGCCAACGGTACATTTTACCAGTTTCAAGCTATTAACAAGTTTTCCATTGACTGTGAGCTGATAATTTTTCAGGTGAAAATCGAAGCATCCAGTGTCTCGACTCGAGGAAATGGTCTATCAACAAAATAGATTCATAACGCAATCATAAACATCAATTGCAGAATCCAACACAAGAAAATACTGAATTGTAATAGCAACACAGGTGCATCTTATTCTTGCTCAAAATGGAATGGTATTGTAACAGATTTATCCCCCCAAAAAAACAAATACAACGATCTCATTCATCTCTTCTTAATTGCAACCAAAATTTACATCAGCTGGACCATTGGCATTTGGTCCTTGCTTGAAAAATGTCACTTTGTTAAGGATTTGCACCTGGGATTGCGCTACAGAACTAGCTGCAGCATCAGGTATTCCAGCAGACAGATTAGCAAGCATGCTTCAGAAAGATTCTTGGGCGACCCTAGACTAGGAGGCTCCTTGGTCAATTATTTTCAACCTTTCAATGTTATCACAAAATAAGTCTCCGAATATCAGCAAAATTTGCACGTACTGCTGAAAGAAAAGCACCTGCAACGTCACAGGCAAACTTTAGACCTAGAAATAGCAAGAAACTTGACAGCAATTTTCTATAGCACGTCTTCCTTCTGCCTCTAGTAGAACATAGGTTTCTTTGACATTTAATAGTGGCCGAGGATTCTATATGTATTGCCTTACACATGATCAAAATGGATTAAGGATCTATTACTCCACCTTTTACTCCACCAACAATCTATTGTTGTTCCAACTAAAAAATTGAAAGGGCGAGGTTGAAGGTAATGCGAATAAAAATCTCTTAACTGGCTCATTTTCCATTTCATGAACTAAATATCTGCCTACATTCGAGGGGAGAGGAAAAAAAGAAGAATAACAGATGGGAAAAGGATCACTTTTGAGAGTTCAAACAAGATGCTCGTACCTCCAACTTTCCCCTCAAATACACGATGATCAGCAGATAATATCAAGTTCATTTTGGTGACAACTGCAGGCCTTTCAATTCCTGCCAGAGGAGAAGAAATATATTCAAAGACATACAACACAGTTGAGTTTCTTCAGGCATCAGAATTCAAACGAGCAAATTACCATCACTTCCAACTACTGGTTCAACAACAACATTTCCTCTGCCAACAGCAAGGATACCAGCCTGAAAAACAGAAATATATGTAGATCTGTAAGAAAAACAAGAACATAACATATGTAACATTTCTTACAAGGGCTGCAAAACCACTAAGTTACTACAAGACAATCACATTAGTGCCACTTGGAAAGTCTGTGAAGTACACAGCCAAAATGTCACACTAGAGAGAGAGACCTGGGGGGGATTTATGATTGCACAAAAATTGTCCACCGGAAACATTCCCAAATTTGAAATGCTGCAAAAATATTCAAACAGCGTCTTAGTTTGTACTACTAAAAAGGCACTTTGTATATATATATATAAAATCTGTGTGTTTGTGTGTGTGTGTGTAAACTACTGAAATATTAGCAGGCAAGGAAAACCCATGAAAGTCCTAAAGATTAAGCACCTAAAAGTTCCTCCTTGAAATTCATTTGGGTGAAGCTTCCCTGCCCGTGCTTTTTCAGCTAGTTGCTTGACCTGAATTGAAGTTTAAAATAGACCAAATATGAGTAAACAGGAATAGAACATTGGCCGAAACAATAACTTCAGCTGTCACACTAAATTACTGATTTGTGTTTCTTAACCCATTTTAGCGTGTGAAGCAGGTGTTCTCATTTTCCCCTCAACCAACAGCAGGAAAATAAGAAAAAATAGTTCATTTTAAGTCATTGCTACAGTGAGCATTCATGCTAAATTAGTCTATGTTAAACCTTGTTAGAAGGTGCCACAGGTGTTCTCTCCAGGCTAAATATGTAATGCAAGATAGTTGTGAAAAGCATTGCTATGCTCAAAGAGAAGTCTAGGTGGGAAGATACCTCTGAAGAAATTGATGAAATTGATTTTTGGTCAGCATTCCTAACAATGGGAGTCATCAAACCCTGTAATACAGAGAAAGCAATATGAAAAAGGGTTCAGACAGGCCTTAGCAAAACCAGGATTGGTGGAATCAGACCTTTTCAGTGGCAACAGCTATTGATAAGTCGATTGAGTCACACAGTCTAATCTCTTCTTTCACATGATCCCAATAAGCTGCAGCAAATGGAAGTGGTAAATGTATAATTAACAGAAATCTTTCTAGAGCATGAAACTCATGTCTTCACTAAGCTGAAGCAAAAAAAGTGCACTTCTGGTAAAATACAACCCAACAAATGAAAAGAACAGAAGAAAAGGAAATCTTTCAACTGCAAAGCAACTCAGTGAGTTTGCACATATTGAATAGGAAAGAGAAGAAATACAAAATCACATACTTGGGGATGTCATCATACAGAAGACATCCTTCTGCATTCATTTGCTTCAACATGTATTATACGAATAACTGTATCATAGACTTGAACATGTATGGTAACAATCAGACACTTGGCACGTATCTTTTGCAGTGGTCAGTAATGTCTTATATGGCAACCATTACAAGCATCAATTATTACAAATCTGTCTTATATGACACATATACATCAGAACACAAACAGCCAAAAGATTTTATAATCACAACTCAATTCTAAAAACTAGCTACTCTCGTGTTAGACAAGTTTTCTGTTATAATGTTGTTGTGGAGAGAATTGACTTGTATTTCACTCTTTCAGAACATATTTCTTTTTATAAACAAATGGAAAGAGTTAAAATATGAACCATGATGTTGGGAAATTAATATCTCACCATTTGCCTCTGGCACATTTCTCAATGCAATTGCAACAGCTTTGATGACAATATCATTAACTGAAACTCTAACATCATGCTTTTCTGTGAAGCAAGAAATCATAGAAGATGAGCAGTCAGCTAAACTAGAAGCAACAAACAGATGAACTGATGAAAATGATAGCCTAATTCCATACCTTTGAGTTCCTTTCTGAATGAAAGAAGAGGATCCAACACAACATCTGATGGACAACCAAATCTTGTCAGGTTTAATATTAAAAGATATCAAGGTCGAGTATTCAGATATGATGAACGAAATAATTAAAATCCACCGGAAGACAAGTATAGATGTGGTGTAGACTGCTTTGACTCCACTAGTCGTTTAGCTATAACCTGGAAAGGCAGTAAAAAGCAGAGGCATAAGATCAAAGCCCGTTTTGAGCCCAACTCACAAAAAAATTCTAGCCCCTTCTATTATGATTGATGAGATGTACTTTCCAGCATTCACAAGTCAACCCATAGCAAATTGTATTCTTATTAGAGTCATTAAAATAAAACAAGAGACAAAGGTTTGGAAATTGTCAGCTCATTTAGCTAGCAAGGACCTTCCTTGTCAGAACCAAAATCATGGGGCCAAATCCCAACTTCACTGGGAGGGTTAAGGGATGGAAGAGAACCTCTCACAACGTAGCCCACTAGATCCTTAGGGTCCAGACTCGGGGTGAAAATTGAAAAATGAACCTGAATTCTGATCTGAACCCAAATCAAATTGTTGGGTTTAGGTCGGGTTCAAGAGGAGAACATGAAATCAGAACTGAATAAATCTGACAAATTCAGTATCAGGTTGGGTTAAATTCGATCCAACCCATCCAAACCGATAAAGCCCACTCAGCCGACAACCATTACCCTCTTACCAACCCACACCCTTACTCAACAATAGAGAAACTCTATTGGCCTAGTCCACCACTCTCATTACTTCACAATTGTCACTTGCCACCACTCTCACCAATTCAATACATCATCTTGTTCTGTCTCTCTATGTTTCTGCCATCACCAATCCATCATCTCATCTCTCAGTCTCTCTCTCTCTATCAAATAAACTTATCTTGGATCCTCAAAATCCTGTCTCTCCCTCTGTTCTTCCCTAGATCTGTTGCCAGTAGCCCTCCTTGCCTCACTCTCCCCCTCCTCCCATCACACATTGTGCTACAGTGAGTCCGTTGATATTCTCTCAAATTGCCCAGCACTGTTGCCCACTGATGCTCTGTGTTCTTCACATCAGGTTCACTCATTCGCTGGCCACAGCTAGCTGTGAAAATACCCAGTCAGTCAACATAGCATCCGAGTTGCTGGGTAACTGGGCCAACCCAATGAAAACCAAAGCTGAATCAGAGCTGCGATTGTTCAGTTCAGGTTTGGCACACAATTCGGAACAGGTCAGGTGGAAAATAAATAAGTTTTTTAAACAGCTTGAGAAATTCAGGCATCAGCCCAAACCCGATTGGCAGAGCCAAACTTTAACCCTAACAGGTCCCTTGTGAACGAAGATTTTATGATATCACTTCTTCAGTGTCTGAAATTAGTACAGCTAAGATGCTGACACATCAGAATCTTAGCATATAAAATGAGGTTGACTGAGTAACACAAAACTTTGTCAAAACCTTATTTCTTTTAAAACAATAACAGGCAAACTCTATTGCAAAATAGTTTACGGCAGGTACCTTTCGAATTTGAGTATTTGGCAAATCTTCAAAATAATCTACTGATGGTGCATCCAGTGATGATAGAGTTGAAGTAGACTTTGACGGCTGACTGTGAGGTTGTGATGGTACCTTTACCTGAGGCGAAGCAACTTTAGAAGAAAGCTTCCCTGACTTAATTGCATCCAGGACATCCCCTTTCAGCAAAGTACCATGAGGGCCTGATGCCCTGAGGATTGATGAATCTAAACCATATTCTGCAATTAGCAACTTGGCTGACGGACTGATCTTTGTAAAACCAGATTTCTGCTCTTGAACGCCAGCTTTTGATTCATCATGGATTGCTTTTTCCTTTTTGCGGCCTGATTTGCTTGAGAAGGAAGTTTTTACTGCTTCAATATCATCTGGTTCTTCAACCTGCAAAGATAAGAGCATAAATACTATGATGTTTAAGTTACTACTGCTATAAACCTTAAGTCCAACAGATGCACAAATAAAGTATGCAGATGTAACTCTACATTGTGTCAGTATCAGTCTCATTATCACTGTTAAAAGAATAAATCAAGCTGCTCAGACTAATAACTTACAGTGACTGCAATTGGTTCTCCCACAGCAACATCCTTCATACCTTCAGGAGCCAGTATCTTGGCTAGATACCTGCACCCAATGTTTCCATTGCAGACTGTAAGTAGCTGTTTTCATTCTTAGTCTGAAATTCATGTCCACAATAGTTATCCCTAAAAAGTAATGCCTTATTATGGATGGACAGCACAAAGCTGCATTTAATTACTGAACTCTGATCCAAAGGGAAATGAGGAAGTTGTATAAGCCAAAGGGCAACCAATCTTCAAATAATTTCAGAGTTGCCAAACATGAAAACAGAAAATTTCACAGGCTTGCTGGCAGGACAAGTTATTAATTTAAAAGCAGGCCAAGAATGGCCACAAATCCAATTCGCTTTCCTTGAACAATATAAAGGTACTAACACAAGGTTCAAGCACACAACAATAGCACGTTCTATATCAGTTATTAGGCATGATGCTGGCATCACCAGAAAGGATAGATTAAGAAAAGAAAGACTCACTCTTACGATTTATGTGACAATTAAACTGTCAGGGGCAAGGTGTGCCTTAACATGTGCTCTGTGTGCCCTAATGAGAGAGAGAGAGAGAGAGATGAGTGTTCCATACATTTAGCTTGACGATGGTTTATGCAACAATTAAACTGTCAGGAACAACATGTAACAGGTACTCTTTTGTCCTCGCATGAGAGAGGGAGGGAGGGAGGGAGAGGGAGAGAGGAGTGCAGAGAGAGGGAGAGAGGGGGGGGGGGGGAGGGAGAGTTTTCTTAGCTGAACTGTTGAATCCCTCATACTCCTTTCCAGTTTCGCTCACTTTAAGGATTCATCTCATTTTTTACACAATAATTATCTTGATTATTTCTCAAGACTTCCAGAACCAGCACAAAATTTGCTAACCTGCTATATAGTGCGTCCTAAACCACTACAATAGTATGTAAATTGTATAGGAACTGTATACTATTGAACCCCTTAAATCCTAAGGAGGAGGGAAGTGGTGAATTTGTGTTCTCTATGCTACAAAGAAACTGATACATACATGACCTCTTATTTACTTACCTGAAAGAAAACGATTTAAGAGATTTAGTAGTATACCATATGTGTAGAACATACATACTCTACCTACCACATACAATATACATACTATACATAAAAAAACAACTAATGTATATACTATAAGTAGTGAATTTAGGCTGCATTATAGCAGGCTTGGTCAATGATGGCATTTGCACTGGTTCTGAGGTCAAGAATCATTGAGAGAACTGTTTAGTGAAAATGAAATGACTTCCTCAGTGTAGCAAGATGGAAGAGAGAGGAATGTTATTACGTGAGGCACTTCAAATGGGTCAAGGTCTTCCACCTTCATAACTCACAATTCCAACTGTAATTAATGGTGTTAGTGGAATTCCAAGAAATATGGACTCTAATTATTCCAAGCCCAACTTATTTCTCTAGTTTAAAGATAAAGGCATTACCCTTGTATTATTGAATCAGGAAAAAACTGAAAAAAATGCAACAAAAATAGGTTTGTCCGAACGTCAAATTGTTAATCTTTTTTCAAGGCTGCCTTCATATCACACTCTAGGATTATCTATCTGTGTTGTCCCTCAATATGAAATTTTATCAGTCTTTGCTCTCACACTCAATTTTATTGTGGACATGTTACTATATGAAGATTTTCTTGAGGACCATAAGCACTAATGTCTCAGTCAGCACCAGCTAAGTGAATTTAGCAGCATGTGCTTGAATACAGGTGACTGCTGATAACAACTAACAATCCAAGTCAAGAGAACCTTACCCCTCCTCAAGACACTCGAATTCCAGGGTAGCTTTGTCTGTCTCAATCTCACAAATCACATCACCAACCTCTATCTGTCCAGCACAATAATACAGATGTTTTAAGTAACGCAGAATGATCTTGTCACGATGAGAAATACTAAGAAAAGCTATTTCGTAACTAAGACCAGGATTACCTTGTCACCTTCCTTTTTCCTCCAATTTGCAATGTTACCTTGGCTCTACAAAACAGAAGATTAAAAGCAAAACTACCTTTTTACCATGAAAAATGGAGAAATCAGCGCACCCTGAACAAGTTCATGGGAAATTTAATCCTGATTAACCGTACCATCGTAGGAGAGAGTGCTGGCATGCCAACAACAACGTGAGGGGGAAGATCAAATCCTTCGATCTCAACAAAACTTGCTTCCTCTTTTTTCTGAGAACTTCGAATGTCCTGAACTTTCTTCTCTTCCTTAGCTTCTGATCCACTCCCAATATCAGAAGGCAGATTATTGATTTCATCCTGATCCTCAACCTTAAAAAAGGCAATTAGCAGCATCGTGAATAGATAGTTATAGTGTGATTTCATCAGAAAATAAAAGTTATAACGGCTTGAAAAGAAAACTTACTGACAGTGAAGAGATATAGTCTTTAATCCTCCCCTCCCATCCCCCCTCAACCGCCCCGTTCCCCAGGCCAACAAAAAAAAAAAAGAAAAAGAAAAGAAAAGAAAAGAAATCCTCTCTTGAACTACAATTTCAGGTGAGGAATGGGAAGATAACATCTTAGCTTAAGATATGACGTGCCAATTTGCAGCTTAGTCACATATGGCTGGGTGCAATTCAGTGGAGATCTTAAGGGAAGCACCACACTTCGAGGAGTGGAGGACTGAGGAAGGTGCATCATTAAGCCACTAAGCAGCGGAGATACTATAAGATGCCAAAACATGTATAGGTGCGTAATGTGCAAAGTTTCTGACTATAATCTAGGATAACTAAGATGGTGAAACCAATTGAAATAAAGGACCAGATTCTCATGCCTGCATGATGCAAGGTAGAGAAACAAATGGAAGATCATTACATACCCGCTACAAAGTTGAAGGAGTGTTTACAACAGGAACCAAGAATTCAGAAAATTACTAATCCTTGGAGCTGACACGACTAGAATTACTTCATGACCCATACATAGACAGAGAAATTGCCCTGCTTACAGCGGAACTTGCCCCCAACCAAACATATTTCCTTTTTTGGCACATTAGATAAATCCAACCAAGCATAATGGAATTACTATTAGTTGATTCATTGATTGATTAATCCCCTCACTGTAACAGGAAAAAAAAATGCAAGAATAAATTTTTTTTTTTTTTTTTTGCGACATCTCTTGTGATTTTATTCTACTTTACAATGGGTACAGTTATTCTCCTTCTCTGCATATGCTTTGCAAAGGTTTTCGTTTTTATTTTTGTTTAGCTTCTCACAACAGTATTAGGATCAAGATTAATATTAGGATTTGCTATGGGTGAGATTTCTAAATGGACGCTAGAGGTGTTATGGCTTACATGGCTACTTGATTATTCTATAGCAATGCCAAAAAAGTAATTTTTTTTATTAAAGTTGAACAGTAAAATACTATACATTAAAATTTATAAATTGCCAAAGAGGTGTCATGTGTTGATCTTTGTAGAGATACCACGTAATAGACACTATATTTATACCACTCTCAGTCATATCATTCAAGCCATTTTCTTGTAGCGATTAATTATAACTCCAACTTTGGAAATTTTAATAAGTAAAAAACAGAAACAGCCTTGTCTGATAACATAGCGCCCTTACTCACAATTACATCATAAACTAAAGGGCCAAATTCCAATTTGTTTTAACTGAAATAAGAGTGCATATCACATGATGCCACCTACCATAACTGCAATAGGTTGTCCAACAGGCACATTCTTTGAGCCTTCAGGAGCTAATATCTTGGCCAGATAGCTGCAGGTGAGGCACAAAAGATAACAGGTAAATAGAATTCATGAGTTTCTATCTGGTCGGCATCATTCATGCCTGAAACCAAGTTTAAATGCCAAGAAAAAACATATAAGAAAGCAGAATAGTTAAAGGGCACAGCAGCTTAAAAGTGCAGCAGGAATCATATGAAAAGTTGGACGACATGGTTCACGATTAATCTCTGGATGAAATACCAAAATAAAGTGTAGTAAGAAACAAAATTACCCCTCTTCAAGACATTCAAACTCAAGTGTGGCCTTATCTGTCTCTATCTCACACAGTATGTCACCCACCTCTATCTGTTGGATGAAAATCAAATAATCAATATATGGAACCAATTGGGCTTTTACAAAATATCTGTAACGTTAGGGAGACTCTTTTTTATTTCCAAGTATCCTTAGGGATACTCTTGTTACACTTCAATTATCCTTAATTCTTTTTTAAATTGTAAATATCTCATTTCAAATCAGTTTTTTCAGTTAACTTCACCTCAACTTTCAAAGGTTTATCATATTACTTCTTCACTATGTTTATAACAGGCATATTCACTTTCATATGCTTGGAGAGAGAGATTCCATACCACTATACCAAAACGCAAGAAAGACTTCTCAAGAAATACTAAAGTTTTCATGGAGACGGATTAAGATGCCGGGTCTTTACCTAGCAAGTCTTGCTCCTTATGTATCAAAGTAAAAACTGGAGCTGTGAGTGTCCATTAGTTTCATATCATTTTCTATCGATTTTTCATCCTATCCTAAAGATGGAGTATATGAAACAAAAAGGAGCATGGGGAACAACAAGCAGGTTTCTGTCGCACCTTATCTCCCTCTTTTTTCCTCCACTTTGCAATATTCCCTTGAGTCTATACAGAACCAGTAAGCCAAGATCATTAATAATTGTAGAAAGGTTGAAGAATCAAATAGAATTTATTTACACAGAATTCAAAGTATCATACCATTGTAGGAGATAAAGCAGGCATACCTAAGACTGTATGCTCAGGCCCTGAATTAACCCAAAAAAAAAAAAACTCAATGCAAAGTGAATAAGCAGGTCTCTCACATTCTTCAAAGCACTGTAGAAATTGTGCAAATAGCTTATAGTTGGCACTTGCTATCACTTTACTGGATAAAATCCAGTAGCATAAATACTACTAGCAGTTAACATGGAATAATAGCTGTGGTCTGATTTTACCAATTTGTTGGCTTATTTAGTTATTTATTTATTTATTACTACTACTACTACTCCTACTATTTGGGTTTGTGGGAGAACCAACGGGCTTACTTGGGTGACAGAATAGGAGGCAGTCCTCTGCCTTCCCTTAGGGCTGCTCTTGTTTTCAAGATACATTTCACAAAAAATAATCAACACCATAAGCTTTTTCCGAATTTTAACAGAGGATATCTTACTTCAAACGAATTATTTGTTGCTTGTGCACAAGTCAATAGGCTTGTTTGAAAAATTTAAATGAAATGCAACAATCCAACACCATGGCAAAGCAAATTGAGAATACTTAAAAGTCATGCATGCTAAAGAATGCATGAATTTCAAGAAAGAAGAAAATATTCAAATATATAAAGATTATGCACTACCTGCAGATGACAAACATCGAACACCAATTCGCACCTGGAAAACTATAGAGCATTAGGTACTGAATTACTTTGGTTGAACTGATCCAGTTTGAAATACTAACCTTGGGTTGCAATGCGTTCCAATATATTCCAGGTATTCTGGAAATGGAAGTTGGCCTGTGTTAAGAAAAAAACAGTGAATAAGGCAACAGTGCAAAAGTATACACTTGGAAGACATGATAACATGACATTAACTGATCAGCATCAATAGATAATATTCAGCTTTAAAGTGATGTCCAAAAGAAGTTATTAATGTGGGTTAAGTGAGTTCATCATACTTCCTAAACTTTCATTTCACTTAGGATAACCAATGACCTGTTATTGTTGCTAACTCAAATCTCACTTTCCAAACTTTTTCCAGCTGCTGCTCCCCTGCTTCTAATTGACTTTGGCAAAGATTACTCATGACAAGCATAGCTAAAGATATATGCTTACACACAAGAATTCATATGAATAAAATTACTAAACTGCGTACTGATTAATGAAGAGCTTCAGTTCTAAAGATGAAAAGTGCTGAGAGTTAACCTTAACAAAGTGCCAGTCTGACTATTACAATTTGTCCAATCACTTGAAGAGCTGCATCATCATACAAATAAAAATCAAAATAATATCTAAGCATGCAGTGTACAAGGTTTTATATTCAGCACATAATAATAAAAAAAATACACAAGTTATATATGGGAACGAAAAAGAAAAGAGAAAACTCAATCGGCCTTCAAACCAAGAATTTCAATCAATAGCACCAATAATGTCACATTGGAAAAATGTTGTTTAAACCGATTGGTATTGTTTCTCCATGGTAAAATGCCAAATATCAAGAAGAAAGAATCAACCTTATTACTTTTATTTCCCTCTACTGGGAAAACAAGAAATATTAGGATACTATCTGAGACAGATTGATCATCTGAACTCAGACCAAATTTGCAATTTTATAACCTCCTTTCATAGCTAGTATATTTCATCTCTCAACTGTGTTTCACTTGTTATCAACTCTTCTTTTGTAAGAAGCATGAAATAAATTCCAAACCCTATATAGTTGTTTTCTTCACTGCTCAAGCTACGTGACGAAATCCAATCTCCAAAAGCAGCAGCGCATTAAGCTTTGAACTACGCCATGCATCCAACAAACTAAATTCTCTAAACTCCCCTTTAAACGTCAGCTAAATTCCATAAAATCTTCTTCCTTTAAAAATACTACTAGTGTAAACAATCTTCATGTCCAAAAGAACTCAAATTGCATATACGTCGAAGCGGCACTGGTTAATCTCAAATCATGAGAGAAAAAAATATGAATGCAGATAAGTAGACATGCCAAGTAAATATGGGAAAATACCGAGAGAGGGATGAAGCGGCGGCTTGGTAGGGAGAGAAGAAGCGAGCTCTGAGAAGCGACGATGATCTGGAGATCGCCGGACTTCGAAGCCGCGAAAGCGCCATTGTAATCGTCACTGGAAGATAAAAAGAGAGAAGCCACTGAGAAAGAAACTAACTTGATCGTCTGATTCAATTCATCGGGTCCTCAATTGAAAGGAAAAAAAAGACGACGATTATTTGAGTTTGCAAATTCTGCCTGACCTCAAGAATCAAAAGTTGTATGACAGAGGTGAAGGAGGAAAAAGAAGAATGGGAAAGAAAAAAACAAAAACAAAATTCAAAAAGAAAAACGAGCAGAAAAACTTTTCAGATCGAAAAGGGCTGCATTCGGTTGCCAGCGCGGACTGGTCTACGAGCAACAGCAAGGCTCTGAAGTTTATAGGAAGAAATAAGGATAAATTGCATTTTTGGCCCTTAATCTTTTATTATTATCCTATTTTAAACCCCAATCTCAAAATCCTACATGAAAAGTCCGTAACCTCAATTTTTTGTTCCATTTTAGACATTTGAAAGATGAAAAAAGTCACAATTATAATGGAATTGGCCATGTGGCACAATGAATCAGCCCCAATAATGATATGGAAAAAAAACTAATAAAAAAGGAAATATGGAAAAAGAAAAATAAAAAAAAAATAAAAAGAAATCGTCTCCCACCACCGTCTGTCAATCCCCACTGACTCCCCCGTCTGTTCACACAAAAATCGAGCAATCAGACGAGTAGCCAATCCCCTCCACCTTCATCCCCCAATCCCCTCCACCTTTGTCGGCGGAGCGAGCCTTTACCTCCGCAATCCTCTTTTGCATCCTCTGGTAGCAATTCACGAATCTCCTACCGTTGTGAATCTCCTTCCACCACCTCTTTCGCTCTCCTGCCATCCACCACCGCCGTCATGAAACTTCCACTGTTGTGAATCTCTCGCCATCATAAATCTCCAACAGTTCACGAATCTCCCCCCATTCCCGAATCTCCCCCACCCCCCTTCGATTTCGCCTACTAACCTCTCACCGAAGACAAAGACAGTGTACAAGCCTTGATTTCACCTCCTCCACCTTCCTTTTAAGCCTCGATTTCGCCTCCTTCACCTTCTATTTCACTAGAGACGGATGGCGGTGGTGGTAGGAGGGTGTGAACATTTTCGTCCGATCTGTTTTTTTTTCCCCTTTTTGCATATTTTCCTTTTTATTAATTTTCTTCCTTTTTTATTGTACCACTATGGCAAATCATTCCAAGTTGGCATGCTATGTGGTCAAGTTCGTCAATTTTAACATTTTTCATCCCTCTAAAGGTCTAAAATGGAACAAAAAAATTAAGGTTAAGGACTTCCATGCAAGATTTTGAGGTTGGGGTTCAAAATAGAACAATAATAAAAGGTTAGGGGCCACAGATGCAATTTACCCGAAGCATTGTTCGGGAAAAACTACCAAAACCTCACTGAGATTTGGTTTAACGTACAGTTTTACCTCACATTTTAAAAAAAACCTACATTTACCCATCGGAAGTTAACACTGTGATTTACCATCGGAAGTTTTATCTCACATTTTAAATAGAAAATGCTTAATTTTGTACTCCAATCTTTCTTTCTTATAAAATTTACTCCCAAATTCTTTCAGTGATTAACAGGAGCCCTAACACTCTTACTGGAACTCCAGGCCTACGGAGGATAGAATTGACCATTGGAGCCAAAATCCGACAAAACCAAAATCGGCAATTGGATTGAACGATGAAGACTGTTGCTTTGCTCTCTCTTCCCTCTCTTCTTCTTCTCCCGCTGCTCTGCTTTCTCTTCGTTTTATCCCTTTTCCCCCACCGATCACGGCAGTCCGAAGGCGTATCAATAAACAACCAGCTGGGATCGGACGACGACGATTTGTTCGCGTCAAATTTGTTTGCGATTTGCTCAACAAGGACGGCGATTCAATCGCCCCTTCTCCTTGATCGGACGGCCACCACCAGCTATCCTTTTCTCCTCACCGATCGTTTGCTTATAATCACATCTGGACTCAACAACAATTGGACTGAATGATGTGGAATGTCAAGCTCGTCCTCGTACCATCATCGTCATGAAACCCATACCCAAATTCGTGCTCTCTGATGAATCGTGCAGATGTCCTGATGAATCCTGCTCTCCGATGAACGTCCCGATTGTGAATGTCTTGATGGTGAATGTATCGATTTGCAGTGAATTGTGATGAAAGAGAGGAACTGATGGGGAATCATGCTCCTTCTCAGGGTTGTGAAGAGAGAGACGAACTGACAGGGGATCGAGAACGGCCTTCAACCAATTTGAATTGTGCTCTGGGCGGAGGAATCGCGAAAGGAAGCCACGGTGCCCAAGGAGAAGGGAAGGTGGGGTTGGCCACGAAAGAGTAGCGAGACAAAGGCAGAGAGAAGGGAGGACAGAGATGGACATTCTCCGGCAGCAGCGTCTGTATGTGCATGGGTTTCGTTTAGGTTTTTGTTAAAGATAGGGGTAAATTGTTAGATGTAAAAGCTGGGGTCCAAAGTTTTTATCAAATAAGTTTAGATGGGTTAAATCAGCTAATTTTCTTTGTCTATGGTAATAACTGTCGGTTACCCCAAACCTCAGGGAATTTTGGTAATTTTCCTTTTTTTCTTTTTTCTTTTTTTGGCTCTTCTTCGTCTTTTTTTCTGAATCTTTTTTCCCCTAAAACTTCTGATTGTTTATATACTACTATCCTACCAAGTCCTAGTGTAATTCGGTACTACCCGGGCTCTGGCTCAAATTGCTCAAGCCTCAACTTTTTAGGCTTGAGTTCGGCCCGAACGCTCGTTAGGCTCAAATGATACATATAAATCTTTAGTACCATAATTACAACTTAGATAAAGGATGATGACTAAATCTGTAATTTTCAATATAAGATAACCAGGAAAGAAAAAATTAGAAAATCTATCTCAAACTTTCTGATCCTTTGCTAATCTACCCTAATTTTTTAAACTGCACAACTTAGCCATTGTCTTCCTCACTTTGATTGCAGAGCCACCATAGTCCGCCCTCAGCCACCTATCGGGTCAGTTTATGGGCCATTGTTGTCCAACTCATGAGCAAAAATCCATATAAATCAAGAAATCAATGGCGGCAAAAATTCGTGATTTGACAGCGGCAAAGATTTATGATCTGGGGACGGCAAGATTTGCGAGTTGGCCATTTGCTCCCGACCTAGGTTTGGGCTTCCAGCGTCGGCATCGGCTATCAAAGGTAGGTGATAAGAATCCATAACGACAGGAACTTAAGGGTTCTTGATGCGCTTTTGCTCCTGTATTAATTCCTCCAAGCTAGGTTCGACGGAGCCCATCTTTCTGCTATTCTTGCTTTCAACCGGTGCAATCCGAGTAGATAAGCTTTGAAGGTTACGAATGTGAGCCTCGAGTTATGGCCACTTGGTAGAACGCAGCCACATATAAGAAAAAGACAAGCATGTCAGATGCGTCTGCAGAAGCATGGCTTCATTTCTTCGAGTTATATGCCAATGCTAATTGGTCTTAAGGGAACTACTTAAGCTCAAGACTAATAGGCCCATGAGCCCATAGGACCAAATACCTTGAGGCTCGAGCTCGGCCCTAAATTTACTCGAACCCATTTTTTGGCTCGAGCTCGAACTCGAACTCAAAAAATCCCAGCTCAAAAAGCCTCAATTCGAATTTGAGATCGAGCTACTTAAAAAAGGTCCGACCTCTTTTCCCCCTATCCTGAACTTCTTCTAAGACTTTCACGTGAGCCAGTTTTCACAGTCTGTTGAACAATAAATAAACCCCAATAGCCAACGTTTTAAACGATTCATGCCCTAGTCCATTTATTGGGGTATTCTGATAACGCACTTCATGATCAATGGTTAAGTGCAATTTTTTTCTTTTTTATTTTGGAATGTTTCATTCTATCCATAAATATACGAGGTTTATGGTACTCGTACTTTACAGCGGTTCAATTTGTATTTACATTATATATATATATATATATATATATAGTGGTAATCACTGAAGAAGAAAAAAATTTTCATGAAATGAAAAAAAAAAAGCAAGACCCAGGATCAAAAGTCAAGGTAAAGTTTCAGGACTAAGAGAGCAAAAAAAAATTTTTAAGTATCAGAAGATAAACCGCGGCGGCTAAACTTTTATTTTTTAAGAGAAAAATAATATGAAAAAGTTAATAATATAAAAACAATGATTGTAATTTCAATGAGAAAAAGTGGAGTTTAATGATTAATAAATAAAAACAAACAAACAAAATGGCCTTCAGGCCAAGAGACTGAATGCAAAGATTTTAGGAATTAAAGGCTTAATCAATGACTTAATAAAGGAAAATCAAAAAAATAAAAACATTGGCTAAAACAAATTTGCTCAAACCATACAAAAAAAAAAAGATAACTCATAATGACTAAAGTTTTGTTCAAAAAAATAATTATAAAAAAAACCAATAAAAAAATTTAAATAAAGTCACTATGGTTGATTAAAAAAATAAAAGAGACAAACCATGGTTACCAAAATTTTAGCTTAGAAGATAATAAATAAATAATTAAAAAAATAGATACTAAGAGAACAAATAAAGAGGTTTGGTGACCTACACATCATGGCTAATATTTTTTGTAATAAATTTTAATAATAAATAAATAAAAATTTCTCATGCATAAATTCATGATAATCAATTAAAATTTATATTTATTTTAAATTTGAGTGTGGCTTTCTTCATGTTATATTTATATCATTAAAATGATTAGTTATGATAAAAATATAACACTTGTGAAACAAAACACGATACATGCTTTCAAATAATGTATTTTTTTTGTTAATTAAAAAAGAATCCACTAAAACTTTTATCTCTCATTAAATCAAACTCTAATTTCTAATATTGATGAAAAATTTATCTAGAAAAATTTATTTTAACAATTATAGGTCAGATTACTTTATTAAACTATAGAGCTTAAAGTAAATAATTGATGCTACAAAAAATGTAATTCATCAATTATGATAAAAAAAATGACCGAATTGCAAAAATATGTTTAATATATGCTAATCAATTAACAATTTGACCATTAACTTAATAAAGATTAAAAAAAAAGTAAAAAAAATTGACTAAAGCCTAGATATATTATAATGATTAGAGTTTCATTTTAGAAAATAACAACATAGAAAATCAATAAAAAAACATTAGGATCAAGACAAAAAATTGGAAAAATCTTAGGTATTAAGGATTTAATAATTGACTTAATAAAGATAAAAATGGTTTAACTAAAAAATAAACAAATTACGGTCACTAATGTCTTACTTTAGAAAATAGTATATAAAACAACAAAAAAAAAAGCTTCAAGACCAAGAAAGCAAATAGAAGATTTAATTAATAAAATTTGGGAACCAAAATGTAACATGAACGTAACTCAGAGCCTAAAATGGGAAAATAAGAAAGTTAGGGACTAAAACCACATTTTAACTTAAACAAACATGAAATAGACTAAAATCGAGAAAATTGCAACATAGGCCCTCATAAAGATTAGCGCTATGCGAAAAGGGTTTGAACTAAAAAAAATGCAAACCACATCCAAATAAAAAACAATTGCAAAGAGAGAGAGAGAGAGAGAGAAAAGCAAAAACAAAAGCGCAAAAGTGTTCATCTACAGTAATTACTGTTGATAAACAGTGAAATCTTCTTCTATTTCAAAATATAGTATAAATACCAGCCAAATCAAATGAGAGATAATGGAGTAGCAAGTGTAGTGCCAAACAATTGGGCTTGATGAGATATATGCCTGCAATAGCAAACAAACTCATAGATTCTACGCTGAAATAACATCCCAAATTCTTCAAAGAAGCCAAATCAAATCAGAGGGAGTAAGTGGCATTCTAGTAGAGTGAGGTGGAGCCAGCTGGAGAACCCTAAAATGCAGGAGCTAATGCAATCTTCTGGTGGCATTGGAGTGGAAAACGGTTCACAAAGGAAAGTCCAAGTTGGAGGATGCTAACCAGATTGTTGGGTTTGCTGGCTTAAATTCAAGATGATTAAGAATTTTGATTTTATTTAGGATTTGGTTTTAGTTTCCTATTTGTTTAGGATTTGATATTCTTATTTTGATTTGGTTTGAGTTTGTGTATGGCTTATAAAAAGACTTATTGTGTTAGAGTTTGAGTATAAAAGAAAAACCAATGTGCTAAAGAGGCAAGATGTAAGGGGTTTCAAAAGAGTGAAAAGTCCAAAAGAAGATAGGAGTAGGACAATAAGTCTTTTGTAATTCTCATATCTTATAATTATATAAGAGCAAGATATTGGAGTTATCAGTGGTGTATAATGATCCATAGGCCAACATGAGCTCTAAGAACATACCTCTACTGTAATCTTTATATTTTATTTGAGTGGATTTTCTCTCATCCATATATGTAGGCTAGCTAAAAGTCAAACCACATTAAACTCGTGTGTGTCTGATTGATGATGTTTATTTTCCGCTATGTGTCAATGATTGTGAAATTTTTTCCCAACAAGTGGTATCGGAGCTTGTGGTTTGGTTCTGACATGGTGGAGCTTGGTGCATTCTCAGCATAGTGGAGCTTGTATCTGCATGTGTTGATATTTGTGATGTTTTTTGTTTGGAGTCATGTTTGTGTTGTTCGTACTCATTTGCGTTCATTGTTGTATTTGTGTTTTGGTGATGTTTATGGTGTTCTTGTCTGTAATCTTAATCGTGTGTTCATGGTAAAAAAATTTGAGCCAAGATGGAGATTGTTGAGTTTGTTGACTCAAATTCAAGATGGTTAAAGATTTTGATTTGGTTTAGGATTTGGTTTTTGTATTTTAATGTGGTTTGGGTTTGTATGTAACGTATAAAAAAGCTCGTTGTGTTAAGGTTTGAATATGAAAGAAAAATCCATGTGCTAAAGACTAAATAGGCAAAGTGTGAGGATTTTTAAAAGGGAGAAAGGTCCAAAAGAGGAGAGAAGTAGCACAGGAAACCTTTTGTGATTCTTATATCCTGTAATTATGTGAAAGCAAGATATTAGGGTTATTAGTGGTTTGTAGATGATCCATAGACTAGCGTGAGCACTAAGAGCATGCCTCTTCTGTAATCTTTATATTTTATTCAAGTGGATTTGTTCTCATTTTTAGATGTAAGGTAGTTAAGAGCCGAACTACATTAAATTCTTGCATGTTTGTTTTATTGTGTTTATTATTCAACTGCGCTTAATGAATGATTGAGAATTTTTTCCCGAATACAAATGAACAATGATGCTGCAATTTGACATTATATTCTTCAGTCTCATGCTTCAACAAATATGCTACTCTCGTCAGACTAGTTACGTTGAGGAAGATTTGTGAATGACAGTAACTTTGGGTCTTGTTACTACCTGATCTAGGGTAGAATATTTAGCCCAGAACCATAAAAATAATTTATGCTCTTGTTTTTTTCTTTTTTCTAAGAAGATAGTCGCTGTTGGATCATTGCTTAAATATTGTCACTAGTAGATTGCTTCTAAAAAAAATAAAAACGAATTTCCTGAGTCAATTGAACATTAGATCACAATCAAAAGCTATATAATGTAACAAATTGAAGCTTTTATGACTCAAGTGAAACAAAGTAATTAGTTCTTGGACTTCTGTGCCAAATAATTATATACATTTTGAAGAGTTGACCCAAGAAATAGGTAATTATGTTTGGTTTGAAAAATTTCTATTAAACTTGATATTTTGTTCATGTTTAAATTAAAAAAGAACAACAAGTCATGAATGAGTTTTGAACCAATCAAGCTCCAATTGAGCTTGAACTCAATTTATTCACTTAAATTAAGAAAAAAAAATTAAAAGTTAAAATCGAGGTGGGTTATAAACAAATCAAACTTGGTTTAAATTTTCACATCCAACTTAAAATTTTGTTTATATTCGGCTTAATAATAATTTGAGCGAATTACAGACAAACTTTAAACTAAGCTCGAGCCATTCGTCCATTCTTCAGCTCTAGTCCACATGTGTCGTTATCCTATTTCTTCCTCGTACCTCACCTGGTATTTGTATTTGTACCAAACGAATCACTTTTGACTAGCCATTACACCTACCCAGCCATCAGCTGAACCAAGATGCAGATACAAGCATAGTCCACCCTTCAAACCCTTTGCCGATTTACCCTAATTTGGTGGTGGATTCGTTCATTTGACATGTCAGTGGCATCACTAAATATGCCAAAGCTTGTATAATGGCCTCAGAGCTGTCGGCACATACATACCGCCCTCGTTTCAGTGAGTTAGGATGCCGAACCTAAACCAAGAAGTATGCCACAGAATGGTGCTCGACAGAAATGATTGTGGCTCAACCACACGAAGTGAACCATTCCAAAAGGCTTTCACAGTTCCTAACTTTTTTCCAGTGGTGAAATTTTTGTGCAAGAAATTTTCATTAACGGCAGGTAAGTTCAGTACAACAAGGAGACATAAACAATTAGCCTCTCCCTACCCTCCTAGAAACCTAAAGAAAGGCTTTCAGATAGCACGTTTGTTTCATAAAGAAGCTTGAATGAGGAAAGCCCTCCCAAGAAAACCAGCTCTGGGGCTGGGAATACGTGAAATGATCCAGCACAATGGTGGCTTTGCTCCTTGAGTTAACCGGATCCTTGGCTTTGTCAAAATTATCCAACAAATGATTTGCTTTCTTGGTATTAATAGCTTAATTATTTCCGCATTCTTCTACACTTACAGAAACCAAAGAATCTGCTCCAAAACTGATCAAAACCTGCAATGATAGCATCAATGAATCATTTTACCGGTTTTGAAGACCCTCAATTGCCTTTTTCCAATGTGCTGCTCTTTGTTTTGCATCTTCAAATGATAGCACTTTCTTCGGCTGAAATGACAGCTATTGTTAGAAAACTTATCACAACCAAAAGGGAACAAAGAGCAGATAACGATTAAAAAAAGAAAAGAAACGCGCACTAATTGGGGCAACTAATGAAATTATGTCTCCAGTTCATCTGATTAGAGGTAGATTTCTCTAGAAGCTCCAGAGAACCAAGGTCTGCCTTCACTACATTAAGGATACATCCCTTTGACTCACAAAGCCCAAGTGAAAGAATATCAGTGATACTACCTTTGATCCAAATAAGATTTATATTTGTCTCTTCACAAAGTATGAGGATGTCCTGTATTCCCTCTTAGAGGGCTGTGACAAGGGCATCAGCCTTAAAACTTTGCCACAATGATTTGCCATGAACTTGTAGTTCTCAGTATGAATTTCATGCCACTGACCCCAACATAGTTGGGATTAAGGTGCAGTATAATGACGATAAGGATGTCTTGTCACACCACCAACCATTGTTGTGTGAATTAAATTCCTCTTTGTAGCACATGAGCATAAATCCTTTACATTTGCATGTTAGTTTCATTAGTTCCACTCATCTGGGAGTGTTCAGAAGTCTAATTAGTTTTGGGATGGAGTCCAGATGGAGCAGAGAATGATATTTATCTTGTATATAGAACAGCAAGAAATGCATTTCCTGGCCTTCCGCAGGATAAAACTAGTAATATTTCTTGACCATTCACCAAAAAAATAAATGTAACAAACAAAAACCACTGTCATTGAGGAAATGAGTGAAGAATAACAAGCCAGACTAGCATACCGTGCAAATCTTAAACTGTGAAGGACTCAGAACCTGGACGCTGAGATCATTCGGATTATCAGACCAAATAACACTCCCCTTTACTACCAGTTTTGAAGGATCCACATAAATCAATTTTGGTTTATTGGTTAGGATAAGCTGCACCTTCTTGCTCGAAAGTTTCTGTAGTTTCTTAACCATTGAGATCATAAGAACAGATTCTCCTGGCTCCAAAAATTGTTGCCTGTAACCATATAAATTTATTAAATGCAGCTAGATTAAACACTCACTTAGACTGCAGTATTAAAATCCCCAGACCTGCATAGCTTCAAAACCAATATATGAAAGTACACCCAATTTTATGAATTTTGACTCAAACAAATGAAAATCATTATACACAAATTCCATGAAGCACCATAAATTCTCCAAGTATTTTTATGCAACGAAAAATGACAAGTGAAGAAGTATATTTTTCACCTCCTCTGAACCTAACGTTTGCAATAGATAAAAAAATGGCACAAGGAACAAACAAAAGATCCTGAGAAAATAGACACAAGTGTAAGCTTGTACCACTTCGAATCAAAGGAGTCAATCGAAGCGAGCCTAGTTATAACACTAGGTGAATCGCAAGTCGATGAAGCACCATTTCCATCATTCTGCCATGCTGAACCATCCCCCACATGTGAAGGATTCCATGGAGGATCATGGTGATCGTCACTATCACTTGACTGTGCCTGAAACCAGCAAAAGATATTCTCCGTAAGAAGTGACAAGTTCAAAAAAGCAGTACACAGGTCAAACTCAACTCCATTGATCAACAAAACAGGGCTATAAGTCTAGTCATACCGCTGCCTCCAAAGCAAGCATTGGAGGGGTTTGTGATCTTAGGTTATCCCAATCAACTCCCTTAAAGAAAGGATGCAATTTCAGTGCACCATAACCAGCAGGACCTGTTCCTGGCCGCTTGGTTGGATCTACATCCTGCAGTGCCATCCACAGAATTGAATAACATATATTCATCAACTACATATGAGAAATCGTCTATGAAACAGCAACCTAACTCAAGCTTGAAGTGGTAACTTGCACCTCCTTTGGGGTATTTAATCTGAAAAGTTAAATCCTAGAGGAGACAACAGGAGCAGAACAGAGGAGAGTGGCTCTGTCACATGGTCAGGGGCTGGAGAACCAGCTTCAAGGTCTCAGAGGAGGACGCAAGACAATCTCTGCCAACAGAGTGGTTACATTTAATCCTTTTACAGGGCAAGGGGTAGAAGCCTTGAGGTTCTACAAAATGGACAGAGACAAAAGAGCTGCAAGAAGAGGTGTAGAACAGCTCAATTGATGGACAGCAGATTTTGAAGCTTAGTAAACCTAGGAGAAAACCACCCCAAGGAGACTTCAGAGGTGGCTAGAGGAAGACCAGAGCACTTTCAAGAGAAAACCTTTCCAAGCAGGCATTTGACAACATCCAGAGACCTTTTGAGGGCAAGGACCTTCTCTGACTGGATTATATTGGCAGAAAGGAGGACAGCATTAGTGGCAGAGGATAAGGGAGCCATACCACTTTCTTCAACTACTTTTACTTGTAATCTTTCCCCAGAGCTCCTATCTAATTCACAAAAACGGAAAGGCAACAAGCATACAAACTCACCAACAACCGATCAATCAGATCTCTTGCTTCTTCTGAAAAATAGTCGGGAAATCTTATGTCTCTCGCTATAATTCTTTGGAAGATAAGCCATTCACTTGAATCTTTAAAAGGAGAAGTTCCTGAAAGCATTTGGTATAAAGTGCAGCCTAGCGCCCAGAGGTCGTTTCTGCATGAATATGTTCAAAAGAAAATGGTCATCCTACATAACCTATAAATATCTGCTAACTACATCAACAATGAACTTAAAAATGATAACAAATTCAAAAAAAACAATAAAGAAATCTAATTAAAACATCGCATAGTTCATACATACATACATAATTCACCAACTTGAATATGTAGAGCATTCAGAAGGTCCCTTACCCAAATGTTGCTGGAGAAGAATTAAGGACTTCTGGAGGAACGTAAGCTGCTGTACCCACAAAAGTGCATGCCTTATCATCTGGACAGTAAAACAGAAATTTCAATTAGCTTCGACCAAATTAAACTAAATTTCATAGAGCCTCCGGCTACTTGGAAATCATACCTGAGGCAGCATTAGGAAGGACAGTAATTCTACTACCCTGGATGGGCTTCACACTCCCAAAATCAGCTATCTTGATATGCCCATCAGCAGTAAGCAGTAGATTCTCTGGCTGCAATGTGAGATCCTTTAGTTTTTATTTCTACAAGTGCCAGGTTAACCATTTAAACATTCATGCAACTATTTAATACCTTAATATCTCGATGTATCAAACCCATACTATGTATGTATTCGAGCGCATCTACAACTTCAGCAGCATAGAATCTAGCTTCATCCTCTTGCAGATGACCTTTCTACATAAAATAAAAAATAAAACGCGACCATATACCTTACACAACTGGTAGAAGTTCCAAACACACCACTTGAATATAAGGGAAAAGTTCATAAGCTACATCATTAGATTTAAATTGCTTTTCACCGACAAACAACCAAGTATTTTCAGAATATGAAAAATATCTACGTAAGTTCTTTTTGGCAATTCCTTTTCCTTTAAACGTAAACATAAATGAAGATTGGGGCAAGAAATGGGTGTCAATCTGAAACACAGTTAATGCACCAAAGGACACACTCCCAAAATCACTTATGTCATTGATGAAAAATCTTACTGTAAGCCACAACAATCTAATAAGCTTCCAACCATCTTTGCTCAGTTGGTTGTATGATGTTTAAAAGTATCACCACCCTTCCAAAGCTGTCTTGTTCCTCTTCCTCCAACCTACCCAAAACTCTGTTGGGGAATAATAGAGATAGCTTCTCTATTGAAGTGCTTCAAAGTACATTCTACGAGTACCTAGGTACCTACATAGTAATAAGGATGTACTATTGCTAGACAAGATCTACAGACAGCATCTGTAAAACAGATCCTCATAGAACAAACTTGATTATCATCAAATACTTATTAAACATATATCTCCATAAAATCACTTCTGGCACCAGTTTTCAGAGCTCGTTACTACTGATTGCAATCATATGAATAACTTTCACATTTGTTTAATTTTACTATTTAGGGGGAGTGTACTGTTATTTCTCTCTTTCAGTTGCTGTAGTCCCTATTCGGATGATCTGCTTCTTCTCTTTTATGGTGTTTCTATCCCTTTTTACTTTGCCTGTCTGTTGCTTAGGGTCAGAAACCTTTTTCCTGCACCTTTTTGTTTTTTCTTTTAACAAATTTTGCTTTATTTGGATGATCAAAGAAAAAAGGGAAAAAAAAAAAAAGAGAAATGTTAGAATACAAATTAGAAGGATTAAAAGGGTATCGATAACTACTCCTTTATCAATAAAAGAAAAAAAATATTAAATGAAGAAAAAGAACAGAGTAACTTACTCTAGTTATCTGGTCAAAAAGTTCCCCGCCTTCACAAGATTCAAGTGCCATATCTTGAAAAATAAAATTTGAACAGAATAAAGTCACACAAAAAATTAAATCGAGCAACAAATAAGAAAGAGGTAACTACTGCTTTAGCTACATATGCTTTTTCTTCAATCTTATTTACTTACTGCACATTATTGAATCTATAAGAATTTAACCCTTCCATCCCATATCCAGCAAATGTAAAGTCATAATTAACAAAAATAACTGTTGAAAGCTGATCAAACATCCTTAAAAGTTAAAAAAAGAAAAAGAATACCTACAGAGTGAAAATGCATCCTGAAATGTAAAAAATAGCCGCACAATGCCAGGATGGTCTAGTTGATCAAGCACTATCCTTTCCAGTTTCACATAAGATGTTTTGTTTTCCTTAGTGATGAACTTTTTATCCATGATCTTCAATGCATACACAGTCCCCGTGTCCTTCTTCTTTGCCCTCACAACCTGTGCCACCAATAATAGGAAATTCTGAGCAAGTAAGCAGTCGAAGGTGGAAGCATAATTACAATCCTTTATGAGCTTCTTTTTCCTTAACCGATCCCCTTTGATCCTAAATGGTAGTGTATTTGGCATACTCCGTTTCCTTTTTTATATATAAAAGAAATTAGTTTACTGTTTGTTTAAGTCAGGAATATTAGCCATTGGTCAATGCCCAAGCAAAGCTTTATTTTTCTTGTCCCCTTTCCCAGACCGCCTAATTAAATGTATAAAGACTGCAAAACTACCAATATGATCAATCAAACCACATCAATGAGGAGACCGCTTAATTGGACATCAAACGGAGCAGACCATAAGCGCAGAACAGAAGTTAGACGTGTGTGCTAATTGCCCTACAACATATATAAACGAGAGGAAGAACAGATTGTCTTAGAGCTGGAACTGTTCTTTAATGAGACGGAAAAAGTTAAATCCGTCCTACCCACTCCTTCTGGCCAGGAAATTGTATAATACATAGTTTTTGGCAGCAAAATAAGAAAACGAAATCCTAGAAGTCAAATCCCTCCTACCCATTTCTTCTGGCCAATCATCCCACGATCATTTTTCTTTCAGACGCAAAATCACATTCAACAAATTGACCAACACCTGAGGCTCAGGAAATCGCCAGTAATTTGGAGGTACCAAATACCGTAAAGAAACAAGCCGAACCAACCGAGAAAATTCCAAATCCAAACGAGAAACTCCAAATTAAAAGAACAATAAAATACACCTTTGAATAAGAACCAACGCCATAGATCTTGCCCAATTCAAAATCCTGGATGGTGAAATTCTCCTGGGGAGCCCTGAAGGAAAAGTTCTTAGCCGGCGCCACATCTTTGCTACGGGTCGAAGAATTACCGTCGGCAATCGTAAGCTTGGAATCGAATTCCTTCTCCATCGCCAGCATTTCTCTCTCCTCAAACCACCCTACATAACACCCTCTTTACTGCCCCCCCCCCCCCCTTTCTCTCTCTCTCTCTCTCTCTCTCTCTCTAAAAAGGAGCCATATTTCGCTCCTAGAAACCTTGGGAACAAGAGGGCGCTCTAATCCTCAGTCAAAGAGTGAAAAAGAAACGGAATGGGATTGGTTTGATCCCCTTGCTTTATATTCCGTGACAAGGAAAAGAAAAAGTGAGAGATTCCCTGCACATTATAAATGGGGGGTATGTGTCGAAAATCAGGGGGCGATCAGCTTTAAGATCCCGAAACCCTAGAAAGGTGACAGATTGGGGATCAAGCGAAGGAAGACGGAATTGGGTATTCGATAGCGATGGGATGGAGGAGAGAAATGTATGGAGATCGGCTTTCGGTTCAGACTTCGGAGGATGCTCATGCTCGCTCGTTGGTCTAACCATCCCTCTTCAACTTCGCTTTCTCCGAAGTGCAAAAAGTTTGGATAAGAAGAGTATATGGCTATTTTGGTCCACGAGCTATATACGTTATTGTAACAGGTCCATTAAGTGCAAAATGCAGCAAAGAAGCCCTTTATGGTTCATGTTTATCATCCTGTTTGGCAATGATGGACATTCAAGATTTGAACTTATGTTCAATATAAGCATAGCGAAAAAACTTCCAAATAATGTTTGGAAAAAAAATTATGGAAATTATGTACTTATTGTACCTTTGCAGCATAAGTACTTTTCTTGAATATGACAACTTGTCTAAGTAATTTGGTTGATTTCTCACTTGGTATTTGTATCATCTGATTTAATAGACCATCCAAACATAGATGGGATGATCCACTCAATCATCGAACATTTTGAAAAAGTGGGATTTATATCGCTACTAGGTGAATAGTCACGTGTTGTTGCAATAATATGTTGTTTAGGGGCTCAATTGTGAGGAAGCAATCCTTTTGGACTAGGAAGATAAATACTTAAAAATCTAGGGGTTCAATTGCAAAATAGAAAAATTTTAGGAGAAAAAATGGCAGAACTATCAAATTTGCAACTAATGTTTTCGATTAGGAGCAGATTTGCCACTATAGTTTTTTTGGGTCCAATCTCCCACTAATGTTTTAAATAGGCCGAATATGCCATTGCCAGTTAGAAAAATAACGAAAAAAGATAAAAATAACAAGTTTTGAAATCTTGGGGTTATTATTTATCTTTCAAAAAATATTAAAACCTTTGAGATTTTTGCCAAAAGATTATCTGATATCTGTTATTAGCGTTTCAGACTTATTGCTGTTTCCGTTATCAGCGCCCCAACCCTATCTCCACCATCCCTATCTTTACTATCTAATCTCCTCACTAACATTAGAGAGAGAGAGAGATTAATTATAAAAAGTCTTTGAAGTTTGTTAAAACTTGCATTATCACCTTAAAATTTTAAAATTTATTATTTTTAACCTTTTTTGTTGGCTTTTTAACATGTTTCGTTAGATTTTTAATGATCAGTGGCATATCCATTCTTAATTTAAAACTTCAATGACATATCCGACCCGTTTTAAAACATTAATGGGAGATTAGGTTTAAAAAAAACTATAATGGCATATATGCTCTCAACCCAAAACTTTAATGGTAAATTTGATATTTTTGCTGAAAACAATCAAAGCATGGCATCTCTGGTCTTATATCAAAATTTTAATATATTTCTGTATTAAACCAGATACTATTCAAACTTTTGTTGCGAATTGAGAAGGTTAATTGTCACGAAGAAAAATTTTGGACTAAAACGTCATAGTGTTACTGTTCATTTATGGCCCAACTTTCTTATAGCATGCTAGGTGGATCAACAATGCCTGGTGTAACAATTCGTTATTCAGGGGCTTCATATTGAGGAAGCAATATTCGCGAATCATAAGGACAAACACTTGCAAATTAAGGAAGTCTAAAGTTGATGACCAAAAAGTCAAAGCATGATATATCATGAAGGCATTTGAGAATTGTATCATTCTTTTGTTATGGGCATGTTTCTGAGCAAGGCAAGGTACGAATTGAGGTGTCATCCAAAAACGTTTCAGGAGCAAAAGCTGCAAAACGTCATAGTGCTATATATTAGGGACCAATCTCATAATTATACCATTTTCCTAGATCAAGTCGGATATGTTCGTTCTTGGTCCCATCAAAATTATTGCAGATCTCCGAACACCTAATTAATATATACACACTCCCATGTAACAACATTATTGATTTAGGATAAATTCGTCGAACTCTCTTTATTTTTGAATGTGTCACGACAACCCAAATTCTTTAAAGCGTACCACCATTATCCTGGAGTTGTGTGGTCCCCTTATATCCTTTGTGCTTGGGCTACGGTGCTCTACTCTTTTATCTTTTGAATTTAAGGACCATTTTAAAATACCCAACCTGTATGAAAGTGCCTTTTTTCTTTCTTTTCTTTAAACTTTCTTAAAAGTTACAAAGAATGATCTTTCTTTTGAAAACATGTAATTTTCTTGAGAACATGGCACGAGGTGTTGTTACTCAGCCAGATCTTCTTCGCTAGGTGAAGCTGCTCAAAAGCGGGTATGAGACAGTTTTCAGCCAATATACCATGTACTTAAAACATTAACATGGCTCTAATACTAATATTGCCCAGGGTTTACTTAACTCTTCGTTAGATGAATTTTAACTTGGTTATGAACAAGAAAGAACATAGAACACATTGAAACATGCATTCAAACTTTATTGAAACATGTACTTACAGAGAACTGGTGAATACCAGTTTACTACACGATTACAGACTTGAAATGATGAACCAAAAATCCAAAGTTCACCAGTGCAGACTTACAAGCACACGAGCACTCTAATACTTAGGGTCAATTCGTTTTGTCTAAAGTCAACTAACTTTTTTTTACTTTTACATCTTTTTTACCTGAAACCAATTTCACTAGAAAGCCAATGTTATGTAGATGCAATAATCAATTTGAAAGTAAATTTTTAGGATGTTGTTAAATTTTTATGAATTTTTCTTTTTTAAGGCTTGAAACTAGAAAAATTCATAAAAATTTAGTAAGATTATAAAAATTATATTTTTAATTGATTATTGCAGCTACTTAATATTGGCTTTTAATTAAAATTAGTTTCAAGTAAAAAAGATGTAAAAATAAAAATAAGTCATTTTGTAGTTAATTGACTAAAATTAAAACGAATTGGGTGTTAATTTACAATGGAAGAAAGGTTGTTCAGCACATGAACAGGGGAGAGAGAGAGAGAGAAATTTTAAGAGAGAGTTTATTATCGGATGCCTAGACTAGGGAATAGAGCTCCCTTAAATACGCAGAAGTCTAGAGCCTTCAAGGATAAGGCTGGTTAGCTTCCTCCAATCAGGCTTTGAGGGAATCTAGGGCCACCAAATAGTGTGTCATTATTTTGGAAAATAATTCTGCCGACACTTATTGGACAGCTGGCTGGATGCTTTCATCATTACTGACGTTCCTTTTGCTGGGGTCCTACTTTGTCATTCTCGTTGGATGATGATCCAATGTCTTCTTATCTTTTCTGGATCAATTGCTTCTAGGCTGATTTGAGAATTATTTCTTTCACTATAGTCATAAGAATTTGGTTATCTCTGAATTGTCCTCCTTGATAAAATTGATTAAGCATTACATCGAAGAAATCCTCATATGGATTTTCTTCTTCTTCAATTATGTCAATTTTATCAAATGAAATATTTTCAGGCAAATACTGATTTAAAATGCATTTGTCTCACCATTTAACTTTCCACACTCATTCTAAGCATTGGGTAAAATAGGATTCAAAATCTACCACTTGTTTTTCATAGTGCCATTGAAGAATCCGAGGGACATGATTCATTACCATAATGTAGAAATCTGGGAATGGCACTTGTTATCCTTGCCTGAGGAACTGTTCTTGGTACATACAAAACCCTTCAAAGGACTTCATAATTTGTTTTGGGAAATAGTATCTGTATAGGTCTTTTCCAGCATACCAGTTATAGAATCAGTTAGGGAATCTTCTTTGCCTGATTTTGAAAAGGACCATCCATGAATGTTGGTGATCCTTATTCTGGATATGGAATACTTCGTCCCAAGTAATAACATAATCCCAATATGAGTATATGGTATTTTCATATTTCTCTCTAGTCAAGATTCTCTTTCGTCCAAATGGAACTCCCCATTCTTCGAATGTCCATACTTTTAAAATTTTGAAAGAGAAAATTTCGAGTTCTATGATAAATTTTTCCTTGGTCTCCCCATCATTATTTTTATAAAAGACTTTAGTTCTTCTCGATTTATGTTCAAATTCAACCAAATCGGATTCTTGGAATATTAACTCAAAAAATTAGGAATGGCTGTAATTGCCACTGAGGATTCTGGGGGTCAGACTAGTACTTGTCTACCAATTCAATTTTCTAAAAAATGTTTGAAATCTTTGTTTTCTGGAGAAAATAAACATTTTATTTCAATTTCCTGCAATACAGTTGGTATACCCAAATTATATAGTGATATGTCTTGAGGCTTTACAGAAATGTTCTTTTGATTATTCATTTTCTAAGGATTTTTTTTTTTGAATTCCAGCTTTTTTTCTTATACGGTTCTGCCTCTGATTTTATCTTTTTACGAGTTATTTCTTGGAAAAACTTATCATCTTTCTCTGATATTTCTAGTGAAAAATGGTATTGGGCCAGGATAACCCTGGTCAATTCTAGGTCCATTTGGTAACAGGCCTCCTCCTCCATCCTTTCGTCTGCGGGTTCTTGACAGAGAATAGATTTGTCTTTCTAGGCCTAGGCCAACTTTTTTTGGGCCAAATTCTTTTCTATTGTCTCTAACCAACAAAAATTCTCTAGTCAAGAATCAGGAAGAAAATTTGTTTCTCCAGTAATATATTCAATGTGAAAGTCAAAAGCAGATAAAATGGCTTGCCAGTAGGCAAAAATTTGCTTGGAAGCTAAATCTTTGACATCTTTAAGCAAGACACCCTTATCTGCTTTACAATCGACTCTAATTAAAAACTTCTTATTGAGAAGATCTTCCTCAAACTTGGTCACACAATGGACTATTACCAAAAAAAATTTTAATTGTGGCATAACTTTTCTATGCTTGATTCCAGACTCCCAAGGTGAATTTAACAAATTGTTCTTTGTCACCAATTTTCTGTTTTAATATTCCTTCATAGCCAATATTATTGGCGCCTGTTTCCACAATTTTAAAAGCTTCTGGATTTGGAATATTAACATAAGAAATTTCTTTTATTTTTCTTTTCACAATTTGAATTGCTTTAGTTTGTTCTTGTCCCCATTCTGGAGGAATGTTCTTAAGGCGGTCAAACAAATGTTTACAATTTTTAGCCAAATCTTTGTAAAAATCAACAAAATAATTGAGACTTCTAAAAAATCATTGCAATTGTTTCTTATCCCTAATTTCATCAGGGAATTTCTCAGCAAAGCTGATTGACCTGTTGATTGGCTCAATTGTTTATTTCAAAATTACATGACCCAAAAATCTAATTTTCGTTCGGAACAATTCCATTTTCTTTGCCGAAACAACTAACCATACTTTTGCAACTATTTTTATGAACTCATGTAAGTGTTTCCAGCACTGATCAATTGATTGAGAGAAAACAAGTACATCATCAATGTAAACAATAGTGAAAGAATTATAGGGATTAAAAATTTGATTCATAATTTTTTGGCATTTTGACAGGGCGTTCTTTAAGCCAAAAGGCATAACATTCCATTCATAGTTACCGAATGGAACATTGAATTCTGTTTTATACTTATCTTCTTTTAGCGATTTGGATCTGCCAATATCCTAACTTCATGTCAAAATTTGAAAATATTATGGCATTGTGAAGCCTGGATAGTAAATCTTTCTTGTTAGGTATTGGATACCTAATCCATCTGAGAGCTTTGTTTAGAGGTTTGCAATTAAATACTAGTCTTGGAACACCTCTTTCAATTTCTGAATTTTTATTCACATAAAAGGCATAACAGATTCATGGTAATGAACTATTTCTGATTAACTTATTGTCCAATAAATCTTGGATTTATTTTCTGCAATGAGTCGTTAATTCTTCGTTCATCTAGACCATTCTGCATCTTGTCGGGATATTTTTCTCATTGAAGTCTGGTTCATAAGAGAGACTTACAATGTGTATTTTCCTTTGCCAAAAAGCATTTGGAATATCAGCACAAATTCTTTTTTAAAAAACTATTTTAAAATTTTATATTTTCTATTTTAATTTTTTATTTTCCAATTTTCCTTCAACATTTTTGTGTTTTACTTCATCCTGGAGACACATTAGAACATTCTGTTTCCTTCCTGGATCTATGTTAAGTTCTTCAAGCAAAGATCTTTTTGGTGGCTCAGTAAATTCAAACATAATTTTCTTACCAAATTTTTTGGTAGAAATCTCATTCATACTTATCTTGAAGGGCATTATTGCATCAAAGAATAGGGTTCCGAAGATTATTTTTTTATTCATATTTGGAACTATAAAATGTTGTTTTATGCAAATGTCTTCATTACACACATCAACATTTGTCAGTTTAAATCTTATCAGGATGGTTTCTTTAATGGCAGCAGTAATTGAATCAAAGGACTTGTCCAAATACTGATGCGGAACGATTCCTTCTTTGATGCAATTTCGATCAGCTCTCGAGTCAACCAAAACGATTGTTGTTATTTTGAACTGATTTTCTATTAACAAAGTCATTCTACTAGTGAATATTTGATTAGGCATAAAATAGACTTCATTAATTTGTAAAAGGTTTTTCTAGAGAATTTTCAATTTGCTCAAAATCCTCATTTTCTTGGCTTGTGCTTGAGATGTTTTTCCTTTTCTGTTTTGCTTTGAAATCAAATTCTTCCATATCTTCCATGACCAATTCATCTTCTGGGAGATCTTTTGAGTATCCTTCAAAATTATGGAGTTCTAAAATCTCTATTTTATTTTTGAGAGATTTTATTTTAGTTTTTACCTCTGAAATTTCTTCTTTGAGTTCAGCGATTGTTGGTTCTTTACGAATTTTTTGAGTCTCATCCACCCTTTTCTGGATTTCGTTTAAACTGTAAACAGGAGGCTTAGTTAATTCTTTAACATCAACCTTTTTCTTAAAGTTTCTTTTTCCCTGATGAGCTTGATTTTATTGTTTGTTAGCCTTATCAAGGTGTTTAAACAAGATTTCTTTTCTTAGGTCTTCATCATCAATTTGTCTTGCAAATTCCAAAACTCTTCATCTTCTTCAGTGAGAACATTGATTTGAATAGTGTTTAACTGAAGATTTTCAAAAGTATTTCACAATTGGTAAGAACCGCAACCATAGTTTAATCTGCAGCTTTCTAACTCAAATTATGTGCTATCTGAAAACCCAATTACATTAACTTCTTCAGAGCTTTCTAAAGTCTCTTTTTCCTTTTCTTTCTCATGTTCGTTGTCACTATTCAATAAGATTTGCATTAAACTCTTTTTTAATCCTTTATCGATTTCTAAAGAGTTTATTTTTTGTCTTGTTTTACACTTATTAGCGAAGTGTCCTAGTTTTCTAAATTTTCAGTAGACCTTTTGATCTTTTCTGGATAACCATTTTCTTCTAAACCTTTTAAAGGTTACTGGTTTTTCCTCTTACCTTTCAAATTTTCTTCTCTTATATTTTCTTATAGAATTTTTGTTTCTTTTGTTTCTTGGGCTCATATTCAAAATAGGGCCTTTCAATATCATAACCAAATTGGGCACAAAACTTTCCCATTTCTTTCTTTTCTGCTAATCTTTATTCTTTTTACATGCTTCTGCTATTTTATTTCATGACACATTTTTGAACCTACTTCTTTGACTTCTGTCATGATTTGACCATAAGTGTAATTTTCTAGATTAAGTTGACCATGACTCTTTCCTTTAATGTAATCCATTACGAGTTGGCCAAAATGCTTAGGTAACCCTTGAATAAATTTTTCTTTCCAAATGAAGGATCTGCAATCTTCTCTTTTATAAACTATTGTAAGGAAAGTGTCCTTATACCATTCAAAGTCTGAAAGGGTTCTACACATTAGGTTTTAAAGCAACTCGTTGTTTCTACTTTCTTTACTTGCTGTGTCGCCAACAAAATGTGAATAGATTATACAAAGTAAAGTATTCACGACATCAAGCTCACTTGTTTGAATTAATTGATTTCCATGTTGAACAGTGCAAATTTTTCTGGCATTTTTTATTTTTCGTCTACCTTGTTTAGTTACACACTTATCCCACCAATTTTTTAACTAACCTGTAAAACTGGTTATTAGCATTTTAGCAATTTCTGGGTCCATATTATCGATTCCTTTTTTGGTTGCTACGCCATACATGATCATATTCTAGATGGTATTTATTATCTGATATTCTGACAGACCATCTATATTCCATTCTCTGATTGAATCTCCTTTGTATTTAGCAAAATAAGGTTCATAAACATTATCTAACCTTATATCAACTGGTCATAGCCTTGGTTGAGCATAGGGATTGGTTATGTTCCAATTCTAGGAGTTAAAAGTTCTTCTCATTGTTCCCCCTCTCCCTCCTTCAAAATGAATGCGATTTAACTCTAATGGTTCTGGTTCTAAGTGATAAGAGCCAACCAATTTTTGGATATTGGATGTTTCACCAATGACATTAATCTGAAATCCCTTTTTTTTTATCTGTTTCTTTAGGTTCATCAAATTTAATCGTCAATTTAGTTATTTGGTCAGCTAAATCAGTGATTCTATCATTTGGTTTTAATTTAAATTTTGGAAGTTTTTTAGGAAAACTTATCAGAGATTTTGTGATTTCTAGGAAAAGTTCTAGTTTAAAAATAGAAGCTTTTATAAGGCCAAATTTGTGTTTGTCTAAAGCAGTTTCAATCCGATTCATCTGTTTACCTATGGACTGTAGGTAAAGGTTTGTATAATTATTTTGCTTAATAACATTCTGGAGATCTATTTTATCAACGGGTTTTTTAGTGACCTCTGGGGCTTCGGCATCAAACATCTTGAATGGTGCAGCTGTCGTTTTAGATTCTTCCTCCATCATGGCCATAGCATTTAGTGGGTGTAGAGCTGTAAATTCTCTTCCATTTTTTGTCTTGTATGTTGACCATGTTTCTTCTAGGACGTCAATCATTGTTTCTTCGTCCAAAATGATAGCAGGAATGAACCATTCAAAAAATTTCAAATTCTTTTTTGTTCTCATTATTCTCTTATACTAAATATGTTTAATTTCTTTTCATTCTTCTAAGGTATAAGTGTCTGATGAATACTTATAAGTGTATTGCTATTAAGGGTTTAAATCATCATTATACACTTTGAGTATAACTAATTTCTATATTCTGAGCATTTTTCCTCCGAGTTACTATTCACGCATTTTTTACTATTCACACACATTTTTTACTATTCATAGTTACTATTCACTGACTTACTGTTCGTACACGTATTTCACTGTTTATATGCATATTTATTATATATACGCGGTTTACTATTCATTAATATTAATATATATATATATATATTATAATTATTTTTTTATGTAGGTAAAATCATTACTTGGCGACCCTTCACGAGAAAAATCATATCTGGAGCTATAGATGTTGGAACTAAATGATTCCAAATTCATCTGAAAGCCAACACATAGATCTTCAACTCCGCTTCATTCCGTAAGCTAGTTGATCGTTTTCATTGCAGAAATCTAATTATAGATAAGACCATTTGTTCTTTCATGTGCTGAAGAGCAATTTCGGTAGAAAAATTATAACTTAAGCTATAAATGTCCGATTTGAATGAGAAAACTATTGATTTGAAGTTAAAGAAGAGATTTACAAGTTTTGTGCTTTGAGGAAGAGCTGATTCGATGTCTACAATGGTTGAAAAATTAAAATAAGTCGCAGCCTGCCTTTGTTGATTTGTATTTACCTACATTTTACCATTTTACCATTTCACCCACCCAAAAAACTCTATAAATAGGCACCTTGGGGGGGAGGACAATTTCATGCTATTTCTTAGGCCTATTTTATGCTCTTGTATCATCTTTAGCTTTTCTTCTTTAGTTTTGTTCTAGTTTTCAATACCGAAATTCTGTCCAAATATTTTTTCATTTTTCTTCTTGTTCTTCCTTTGATCTTTCAATCCATGTTCATTTCATCTTTCTACATGTTGTTTACTTTTATCATGACTAACTAATATTCTTTTTCCTAAGGTGAAAGGGTAAAGCTTTTGGTATAAAGGTTATGATTGATTTGAATGGATCGCAACGTTAACGGTGTTTTCTTCCTTATTTAACTTTCCTTCTTGTTAAGTAGGAGTCTTGATTCATCATAGTTAATCATTGACACAAAAGCTACTTGATTCTCTTTGTAGAACATTGCTCTGCCGGCTATATTGGAATCTTGAGTTATTATAGACAAAGGTTGGCATGATAGATACCTGAACCTATTAGTAAGCATTGGCGTTTTAAGATCAATGAAAGTTAATACTAACTAAATTTCCCGATTGGAACCTCATTGATGTGTGGATCATAATTAAATGGTAAGATGGGCTAAAATTAATCATAACCGATATACTAAAAGTGGATCCCCTAACATTAGCTATTTTATTTGAATTTGAGTTTTTAATCAACACCTGTTCACACATTGCACAAAAATCTTTCCTTATTACCAAATCTATAATTTGTATTTCTTAATTTACTTTCCTGTGATTCGACACTCAGACTTCCGAGATTTTATTACTTGTGACAATCTACACTTGGTTACAACTACTAGAGTGTAGCAAGTTTTTGGCGCCGTTATCGAAGAAGCAAAATTAGAATATAAGTTTAATTTTTTTTCTGTTTGTTTCTTTTTATTTTTTTTCATTTTTTTTTTGTTCATCATATGAAAAGCTGAGCCTCCTATCTTTTATTTTTTTGTTCATATTGCTTTCTTTTTATTTATTTTTCTTATTGTTATTAAATGGAAGGCTGAGCCTCCTACATCTTAATTTATGTTAATCTTATTTTTTTTATTTTTCTTTATTGTTGAATAGAAGGCTATGCCTCCTAAATCTTTTGTTTATTATATGGAAGGCTGAGTCTCCTACCTAACTTGTTATTGATATTTGTTTTTCTTGTTATTATTTTGTTTATGCATGAAAGTTTGGTCACGTACATTAAGTGGTAGACTGGTAAGAGAATTTTTATCTTCTTCAAACATGGCTGAACACATTAATGAGCAAGAAGACAATCATTCTTTACATAATGACCAAGATCGGCCTAGGACACTTAGAGAACTCATGAATCCCATAAGAAATAGCACTCCATCATGTTTAATTTTTCCTGCTGATGCATGTAACTTCAATTTCAAGTCATGTATTATTCAATTTTTACCAACTTTTCACGGCTTTGATTTTGAAAATCCTTACTTGCATTTGAGAGAATTTGAGAAAGTCTGTCACACATATAACAACTTAAACTGTAGCATGAACACCATCAGACTTAAGCGTTTTCCTTTTTCTTTAAAAGATAAAGCTAAAACTTGGCTACAGAATTTTAAGTCAGGCTCCGTTAATTCATCGGATGAATTACAACAACAATTTTTAAAAAAAAAAAATTTCCTGTCCGCAAAATAAATTCTTTCAAAAGGTAAATCACCATTTTCACACAAAAATCAGGTGAAATTTTTTACTAGTGTTGGGATAGATACAAATCTTTACTTAACATATGCCCACACCATGGTTTTGAAACTTGGAGATTAGTCTCATATTTTTATGAATGTTTGACACATAAGGAAAGACAAATGGTAGAAATGATGTACAATGGAACATTTGAGGATAAGGATCCTTACGGGGCAATGAATTACCTAAACTTGCTAGCAGAGAATGTACAAAATTGGGATACCGTTGGTACCTATGAGGCTCCAGGTAAGACTCAATCCCCTGCATCTAACGGAGGTATATATCATCTTAAGGAAGATAATGACCTTCAAGCAAAATTCGCATCTCTAGCTAGAAAGGTTTAGGCTTTAGAAATACAGAAAATTGGTCAATTAAAATCTGTTGAAAAAATTATTTATCACATTTGTGAAACCAATGACCATCCCACTAGCAATTGCCCAACCTTGCCCTATTTCAAAGAATGTCTCCATGAACAAGTCAATGCATTGAACAACTTTGAGAGACCAACCTAAAATTCACACACGTAAACTTACAATCCTGGTTGGAGGAATCATCCAAATTTCAGTTGGAGATGTGATAATCATGATCAATCGTTACAACCACTTTTGCACACCCAACAAAATTTTCAACAATCTCAAGGGTATGCACCATATGTTCCTTCTCTTAGGAAAAATCTTGAAGAAACATTACATTCATTCATTGAGAAGCAAGAGTCTATCAATGCTAAAACAAGTCAAAACCCTGATTGATTTGAAATATACTCTTACAAAATTTGCATCTGCATTCAACATTCAGGAGAAAGAAAAATTTCCTTCTCAACCACAACCAAATCTCAAAGGTCAAATTATGGATCAAGTGAAGTTAATAATTACACTTCACAACAGTAAGGTAATTGAAAAATCCATTCATAATCCTTGTGAAGGAGACGATAAGTCAACTTGTAAGAGTAAAGAAAGGGTTGAACCTATATCAAGCGAAGAACAAATAGAATCTCCACCTGCACTTCTATTTTCTCAAACATTAACTATTCCTAAGAAGGTGAATCGAAATCATTAAATGTTAGATATTTTCAAGCAGGTAAAGATCAATATCCCATTGTTGGATGCAATTAAACATGTACCTTCTTATGTCAAATTTTTGAAGGATTTGTGCACTGTTAAAAAAAACTGAATGTGAAAAAGAAAGCATTCTTGGCCAAGTAGGTAAGTTCTGTTATTCAAAATAATACTGCTTTGAAATACAAGGATCCTGGCTATCCAACAATTTCATGTTTCATTGGAGAACATAAAATTAAGTAAGCATTACTTGATCTTGGGGTTAGTGTAAACTTACTTCCATATTCAGTTTACCCAAAACTAAATTTGGGTGAGTTAAAACCAACTAAAGTAACTCTTTTGCTTTCTGGCAAATTAATGAAAGTGCCCAGAGGAGTCATTGAAGATGTGTTAGTCCAAATTAATAAATTTATATATTTTGTGGATTTTATTATTTTGGACACACCACCGGTGGAAATTAAAAATTCAATATGTGTTATTTTGGGATGTCCATTTTTAGCAACCTCTAATGCTTTGATTAATCGCAGGAATGGATTGATGAAGCTAACATTTGGGAATATGACATTGGAGTTAAATATTTTCAACTTGCTTAAGTACCCACCTGAAAAAGAAGATGAAAATGATGAAGTTTGCCTAATTGATACAATTGGGAAAAACCACATCGAAGAAGGGAGTATCTCTGATCATCTAAAAAATTATCTAGTTAATTCATTTGAATAGATTATGCAAATGGATTAGGATACATCTAACATATGTTCATTACTTGATTCTTCACAGGTGAAAAACACATGTTGGAAACCGAAAATTGAAAAGCAAAATACAATTCACACAATTAAGTTGAAGCTTTTATCCAAAAAATTGAAATGCCTAATATTAAAGTAAGATGCTAAACCAAAGCTGATACGCTGGATCTTATTACTTTAAGAATTTAACATTGTAATCAAGGATAAAAAGGATACCAAAAATATTATCGCTTACCATTTGGCAAGGCTGACAACAGATTCAATAATTGAGGCTACACCCATAAATGATTGTTTTCCTGATAAATTTTTATTCTCTATCAATATAGTACCTTGATTTGCTAATATTATCAATTTTTTTTTATAGGATGGATACCAGCTCAATGGAGTGGTCAAGATAAAAAGAAATTTTTGCATGAGGTGAAAAACTTTTATTGGGATGATCCTTATCTTTTTAAGTATTGCCCTGATCAAATATTTTGGAGATGCATACCCGAAAATGAGGTAAAAATTGTCATTAAATTTTGTCATTCAAAAGCATGCGGGAGGCATTTTTCGTCAAAGAAAACAACTGCAAAGATTTTACAGTCTGGATTTTAGTAGCCCTATTTGTTCAAAGACGCACATGCATTCTGCAAAGCCTGTGAAAAATGTCAGAAATTAGGATCAATTTCAAAAAGAAACATGATGCCTTTGACTCCTATCATTGTGATTGAAATTTTTTACTATTAGGGAATAGATTTCATAGAACCATTTCCACCATCATTTGGATTTGTGTACATTTTAGTTGCAGTAGATTATATTTCAAAATGGATAAAAGCAATTCCTTGCCAAAATAATGATCATAAAAATGTGATTAAATTTTTGAAGGAAAATATTTTGAGTCATTTTGGGATTCCTTGAGCCATAATAAGTGATGGGGAACACATTTTTGTAACAGACCATTTGAATCCCTATTGAAGAAATATGGTATCACATATAAGGTTGCCACCCCTTATCACCAACAAACAAGTGGAAAAGTAGAATTAGCAAATAGGGAGATAAAACAAATCCTTAAAAAACCAGTCAACCCAAATCGTAAGAATTGATCTTTGAAACTAACCGATGCACTTTGGGCTTATCGTACTACTTGTAAAACATCGCTTGGCATGTCTCCCTATAGGTTAGTTTATGGAAAACCTTGTCATTTGCCTGTAGAACTTGAACATAAAACTTATTAGGCAATTAAAGCTTTCAATTCAAATCTTAATGATGCTAGTGTTTTACGTAAGTTGCAACTAAATGAGCTTGAAGAGTTGAGAAATGATGCATATGAGAATTCAAAAATTTATAAAGCTAAAACCAAAACTTTTCATGACAAAACAATCTTAAGAAAAACATTTGAGGTTGGTCAAAAAGTTTTACTTCATAATTCTTAACTTCACATATTTCCTGGAAAACTGAGATCTAGATGGAGTGGACCTTTTGTTGTAAGGCATGTTTATCCTTATGGGGCCATTGACATTAAAAACCCTAAAAATGGTAATGTATTTAAAATACATGGGCAAAGACTTAAATTATTTTTTGAGAACCATGATTTGCAGGAAGAAGTTGTTCATCTCATTGACCCTCACAATGATCATAGTAAGTAAATACAAATAATTTTTTTTTTCTTAGATAGCTTTTTTTTCAGTTTTTTTTTTTTTGCTTTTCATTTCTTCCCTTTGAGGTGGCGAATATGATACTCCGTGGCTCTTAAGTCGATTATCTCAGTTTCCCATAATAACTGATTTCTTTCTCTACTCTTTCAATTTTTTCTCATCAATGGATTCTGTTATTTCTGCTTTGTAAAAACATTTTCCCTCTCTTCCAATGAATGTTCTTAAAAGGATTTACCAAGCTAGATGTGAACGATTAAGAGTTTTGATGCACAAAGGCATTCCTGAAGATATGCGTTGGCTAATTGAAGCTAATATTCGTTTAGCTGGTGAAATACCAAATGCATTTGGGTCTCATATGCCTGGCTTAGGCAAAAGCTCTTATGCCAAAAAGTGAAGAGCGAAAAGGTTATAAGTCTATCACAAATGTGGTTGATGGACTTGTGATACTAGATGTCGTTCTTTAGGAATGATGTCCGATAATCGAGAAGATAAAATACAATTCATCAAGAATGACCTGAGTAAAGATTCTTTGGATAATATCCAATGACTTTTGAGACGTATTCTTGTGGATTAATGCAACATGAACTTCTTGATTTATGAAGTATTTTTCATAAAAAAACAAGAGCATTATAGTCTTGGGAATCTGACTTAAAAAGACTCTGTTTGCCAATTTGTAAGAAAACTGGATGAGAAGCAAATCCGCGACTCATAAAAGGTGTTGAAGCCGTTACTGGACGTAAAACCAGTGGAAGATGTGAGCCACAGTCACAACTACTGTACATACAAGCTGTCATTTTTTAAAATGTTCATTTTCTTCTGACAATAATCTACCTACTCATGTAGGTGTAATCATTGCATTATCCTTTCATCTCTATAAATGCATGTTCTTCTTTTCATTTTTCACAGGGTTAAGGATAGAACTGGAGGGAACTTCAGCTTGCAAATTCTGAAATATTTGTGTATTTTGTGGATATTTTCCTGGAAAGGATAAAGAGTTTTTGAGGGCAGCCAACTATATGGATAGAGTCCTAGCTGAGCGAAAAATACATTTGATTTATGGTGGAGGTAGTGTCGGATTGATGGGAGGTGTAGTAACAGCAGCATCTGTAGGGGGTAGCCAAGTTTTGGATATCATCCTTGCACCTTTGAAATTGATTTCTGGAAGCATGATTGGAGAAGAATTAGTGATTAAAAACTTGCAAAAGCATTTGTTGCAAACGCTCTATAATTCTGATGCCTTTATTACTCTACGAGGAGGGTTTGACACATTGGGGGAAATTTACAAGCGTTGACGTTTTAAGATCAATGAAAGTTAATACTAACTAAATTTCCCGATTAGGATCTCCTTTATGTGTGAATCCTCATTCAGTGATAAGATGGGCTAAAATTAATCATAACCGATATACTAAAAATAGATCTCCTAACTCTAGCTATTTTATTTGAATTTGAGTTTTTAATCAACACCTGTTCACACCTTGCACCAAAATCTTTCCTTATTACCAAATCTATACTTTGTATTTCTTAATTCACTTCCCTGTGGTCCGACACTCAGACTCCCGAGATTTTATTACTTGTGACAACCTACACTTAGGTTACAATTGCTAGAGTGTAGCAGTGTCACAAAACCATTTTCTTTTAATCTCATTTTCTTTTGACCAATAATCTTAATTTAGACTTTGGGGGTCAAACTTAAATGGTTCAAACAACATTTAATTGAAAATATGAAAAATTGAGATTTGGAGACCCTATTGATACGGATTTTGTTTTTTCTTCCTGTTGACCTTTTTCTAGGATCACTAGATCCATTTTATAAACCAGATGGGAAACTTGTTTAATGGATTCTCTAATTCCTCCAACAAGTTTCCCATGTTCCGATTCTGGGATATAAGAGCATGAGGCTCTTGATGATGATGGCTTTGAAGGTTTATATGAAATTCTCGAGGGCAACTTTCTAAGTTCTAATTATGAAAAATTGATTTTAGTAATTTTGTCTTTACTAAACCGAATTTCTATTTCTCTATTCTCATACTCCAACAATTCTTTCTAATTCTTGGGGTTTGTTTGCTCCATTTGGGTTTGGCACGGAGATTAAGAAATGCTAAAATTGTGTATTTTTTTCCAAGTTTACCCTTACTATACCCTGTATCCTTCACTATCTGCTACCTAATTGTCAGCTATTCTGAAGGTCAACAGTTTATCTCCTAACCTCATCTCGTCATTTTGGCCTTCGCCAATCTCCTCCAGTCAACTCCTTCGATCTCTTCCCCTTATCTCATCGACTTTGCCTCCTGATTTGATCTCTTCCCCCCATCTCTGCCTCTTCTGATCTCTGCTAATGTCGTCGCCTCATCACCTCTCGCCTCCGATCTCCTAGCATCACCTTCTACCTCAACCTCGTTGCCTTGATCTTCTCGCCCCATGGCCCGTCTGCTAGCGCCCTAATCTTCTCGTTCTCGCCCTATCACCCATCACCTGTCGGCCGCCGCCCTAATCTCTCCTCATTCTGGTTTTCTCGCCCAGTTGCCCGTCGACCACTGCCTTAATCTCCTCATTCCGATCTTCTCGCCCCGTCGCCCTAACCTCCTCATGTCGTTGCTTGTTGCCTAACCTTCTCTCCCAGTCATCCGCTGCCCCAATTACAGTCATGACCAAGCCGGCAATGGCCAACAAGTGCATCGAGGAAACAAAACAACAAGAACATGAATGAAAGTGAAGTAGAATAGATGGGGAGGGGTATAATTGTAAAGTTATCTAGTAAAATTTACTAAAAAAAGGAAATTGTGCAAAGAATTTGAGACGGCCCAAAAAGCAAAGTGTTGCAAAGAATATGAGACGGAGGAAGTAGTTTTTATGGGTTTTCATTTTGAAAAATTCATTTTTTCTAGGAGTTTGATGTCCTTCCATTTAATCGGTTTAGGAACAACAACATTACTCTTTTCTGTGTTTGCTTTTAAAAGTAAAGTTTCTCCTCACATGTCGAATTCTAAAGCCTTCGGCTCAATCTGGGTTATCATCACCTTATAGTAAATTCCGTAGACCAAGGCGAGATTCTATGATGTCATGATGTTTGCGGTTAACACTTTCATTATGTGAGGATATGTTAAAGACATAGTGAAGTTTGGGTGACAGTTGAAGTAAATCAGCCTATCGCAAAGACTCGATTCAACAATACCCAAAAGCGAATAAGAAAACTTATTGTGTCTTTGATCTCTTAACGTGATTATCACAAAAGCGTTTAAACCATTTCTTGTTAAGGGTTTTAACGCAAACTATACCAAACCAATGTGCAAGTAGTTGTAATTGTTTTCTAGATGATCTTTGATCATGTATTTTGAAAACAATTCAAATATGTGATCTTCTTCCATTATAGGAACAATTTTTTATACCATTTTAATGGCATATGTTATTCTGAAATCAAAAATTCCCTTTTGATAAACTTCTCATTTATCCATCTTGGGGATATTATAATTTCCCTATTTTTTCTTGACATCTCAGATGAGTATAGCTTGTGAGTTTTTAGTCTTCTATTTCTCATAGTTTCCTATTCTTCTTTTCTCTTTGAAGATGACTTAACCAAACTTCTAAAGATTTTATCCGTTAGTAATTATGGTTTAGTGTTAAAGCCTTTCCTAGATATCTGTTAACGTTTTACGCAATCTTACTGCTCTTTCAACCCAACAACGGGTCTTACGGTTGCTATGTGACTTGGGTAATATTCTTGGAAAGATTTTAACAATAATATTTAATTACTAAAAGAAAAAAGCTTTGGAAGTCTGACCAATTCTTAAATAAAAGAAATAAGACTGAAGATAAACTCTAGGGACTAGAGTGTCAAAAGATTTAAAGTTATAGCTGTAAAATAATGTTTTAAAAACATTTAATCTTTGAAGCCAATGGTGGAAAAAGAGGGGGTATGATTACGGGTCATGTATTTTAGAATCTTCCTAAATTTAAAGGTATCACTATTCACTAAAGCAAAACTTCGGCTCAATTCGTCATTTTCATTTTGATTAAACTGTTATAACAAACCAAATTGTGTCGTTTTATTGGTCTGTCAAATCCTAGTGTGGTCCAGTCTAATTCTTCTCAAACATGTGAAACTCGTATCATTTCATTTTCGAGCACAACTACTTTAGCTGCACTTCATAAACCGGCCAAAGAAAATCTCTCTTTCAAATCCAAATGCACTATGTATTAACTTGAGGTACAAGAAAACAAAAAGTTCAAAATTAATGTACATTTGGCTATTTCATTCATATATTTGAAGCTCACATTCACAAGTTAGACAGAAGCAAGAATTGACCTTAGCGTTCAGGATGGACAACCGAGAACGTAAGGAGCCAAGGAAATGACCTGGACCTGCTGTTATAGATCCCAGCCATCCTTCCGGCCATTAAATTCCGACTTCCGCCCTCCCAGACTGCCATACATTTCTGTGAACGTGGAAAGGCATTTGCTTCTAATTTTGTAGTGCACCTGGGTGTTCTTGCTGATTGCTGCCCCGGTGAACTTTGACGTATCAATTGCCCATGCCGGTCTCACATATTCAACGGTTTTTGATGAGCTTGAATTTGCATACAAGAAGTTCAACAACACATCTTCACAGTTGAACAACTTGTCAACTACCTCTCTCCCTGCCTTGGCTTCATCACTCCAGTACCTCTTGAATGCAAGCTGGCTATCAATGAAAGCTGCACCAGTGAGGATCACATTATAGCCGCCATGTTTACGTGCATACTTCTCTCCTCTGTACTTCAGTCTGTTTTGATCGACATAGCGCGGATAGAACCCGACAATCCTATCTGGATGTTGTCGCCACACCCTAAATCCACGCTCAATATCATCACAACTCATCATGATATCATCATCAAGTTCAAGAACCGCACGCGTATTTATTGATGGATCCATCTTGAATCTATTATTCAGTGAATTCTGTTTCTCAACTCGGATCCTGATGGGTACAGCCGAGTCCAAGTCGCTCAAGTTAGGAGGGGTGCCCTTGTTCCATACAACAACAATCTCTTTCACTGATGCACACCTGGAGTAATGCTTGACATACATCTTCAGATTCCAGATACGAGCATCATATGTCATTGTCAACATTGTGAATTGAGAGTAATGACGATTGAATGAGTAAGGCTCTAGGGCACCACTTCCTCCATAGATGTACTTAACCCCAGAGCACATAAATGCAACTCCAATAGCAAAAATTAGAGCCAAAGCCAACCTTCCAGTACAGGTGTTTGGTTTTATCCTGCCTCGTAGTACTACTGGTACCCTGTTTAAGCGGCAGCAGAATTTCCTTACCTTAGAAGAAAACAGATCTGCCTTCTCCCAGGTGAGAAGATTGTCGCTTCTTTTCCCCGAATAATCTGCACACCAGTTTAGAGGGATAATGCAATTCACTACCCCCAACAGGACACCCAACAAAACAACAAGGCCAACAACTGCAGCAACAGAAGTGCAGCCGAGGATAAAACGATGGACTGAGTCTCCTGATGGTACTCTATCCCCGTCCATAACTGCAATCCACTCACCAGAACTCAACTGCTGCACATCAAGGTGGTGGTAACGGGCACCATTCCAAGCATTTCGCCCCTTATTTGGCTCTTCAAACGGAAATTGGACTTCAACTTCCTTATAATGATCCCTGGTTAAAGTTTCCACCTTGAAGATGCGTACTCTTCGGCCATAGGTTTCACCACAATCTTGACCAATTCGATAAAGGTTTCCATTGTAAACAAATGGCCTACCACCATTTCGAGCCCCAAAACTCTTATCTATATTATAGATGGGGTTTTTCTTGTGTGGTGTCCACGGTCCAAGAGGAGAGCTGCTATACCATATCTCAAGCTGTCCATTCTTCTGGGCTCCAAAGGCACTATGGTCAGAACCAAAAAGCCAGTATCTCCCATCACGATTGATCATAACGGTATCAACAAGAGGTTTCTTGATCATAACTCTGTCCAGCTTCCACTTTAAGGGGAAATCAATTGCTCTATAGAGGCGTAGCTGCCCCTTCTGACTGCCCTCAGGCATCATATATATCTGGAAATAAAACAATAAAAGAATCAATCAGCTCGTGCGGATAGTATGATAATATCCATATTCTAATGAGAACCACCCTTCTTAGCATCATATCTTACATGAGTTGCTGAACCAATTAAGATTCTCCCTTCACGCTCTTATGCTATGCTTCATGTTTCCTTTCAGTATTCTCAGATGATGTTACTTATCAATCCTAATCACTATGTTCATCATCAGCAACCAAACAGAACCATGTAAATTTAATTGGTGGGGCCATTTAATTCATTGTTATACAAATGGTAGATGGCGGTATCACAAACATAGTAATGTCTATGTGAACTGAAGAGACAAAAGGTTGCATAATCTTACATTTCCAAGGTAGTTGAAGACGTAAGGATAAGAAAGATGCCAGTCCTCATCCAAGGCTATGCCCAACTGCTGCCAGGTTGCACCATTGTCTACGCTTTTTGCAACTCCAATATCCCCTTGCATAGTCAAGGAGTTCTTGGTTTCATAAAACAGATATAGCGTATCTCCCTGGACGATTAAGAGACAAGGATGAAGCAAACATGAGTAAGAACTTAAGTAACAGTGAGAAGAATAGGCTCCAATACAAAAGAAACAAGACCCATTATAACTCCATAGACATAACTGGAAAAGAAAATTGAGAAACAAAAAGGACATCAATAAGCAAAGAAGAAGGCTGGTTTGCATGAGGAATCGGTCCATCAGACAAAATCAGTATTAAGCATTGGAAAGCCTGGCATATAGGCCACCCTGTCATCTTTCAAGTGATAGGTAATGTTGTCTTATTCCATGTAAGCAAACAACAACAAACAAAAGATGAATCACAAGAAGGAGGAGCTTCGTTTCCTCCGAATTTTGGACTCCCACATGAATAGCCTGGACTCAGCATACCGTTTTCACCTTTTTGAAGATATGGATATAGAAGTCATTGATTATAGAATTGCCCAGTATTAAATCAATAATGCAAAACAGGTAAAGCAAAACATCTTGAAATGGTCCCAGCTCCCCCTTATGAATAAGTAGTACTGGCAAAAAAGAGGAACTTCATAAATACTAGTGGGTAGAAGTTGACCCAAACTCCAGCACCATCTGCGTTTTGTTAGGGCCCACTAGAGTTAGCAAACAGTTTTCAGTTTCAAAATTGCAAAAAATTACGAAACATTGTATCATAAAATTTTTTTACCTAATAAGCTCCTTGTTATCATGAGAAATGAGGTTAAGAAAAAACAAAAACAAAACCTTTAAAACAAAAGAAAAGCAAAGAAACCCATGTAAAAAACATCAGGCTATACACGTAGATGCAAATCTTACAGGCTAAAAAAGGAAGACATCTTTGCTCAGATGCCATAAATTCGAACTCAGATCAACAAAAAGCAACAGAGGGACACAACTAAGAATATCTGGATGTAAAGTTCAGCAGTAACCTTTTATGGTATTATGAAGTCAGCACCTGTCTCACCCCATTAACCCATCAATTGGCAGCAAAAGACTTGGGAAAAATAAAATAAAGGGTCAACAAAGTATCTAAGTTGGCTGGCACATCGAAACGACAATCAAATCCACAAGCCCAGCAGTAACCAACTTTCCATTCACCTGGGAATCTCTCCCACTCACTGAATTATCTTATTGAAGTAATTTACTGCAGGAAAAAAAATTACGTACACATTTGTATTCAAGAAAAAGCAAAACTTTCTCTTTAAAAGGAGAGAGAGAAAAAGTAGCGATATTTGGTCCCAAAACAACATTAAATAATGTCTGCCAACCGAGATTAGAAGACAACCAACCATCATCAACAGCAACAAGGAGGATTAAAACAGCTAAAGACTAGTTGCATGAAACAGTGGAATATTTTATGTCAATTGTCACATTTCTACAAAAAAAAAAAAAGCAGTAAAATTAATGGAAGTGGTACCTGAATATAAAGGAAAGGATCAGCAACAAAATTGCTAGGGAATCCAGAATCAGAAACTGAAGCGCATGTGACGACTGGATTAGCCACTGGCCAGGCCGCACTCTCATTCCTCCATATGTTCGCCTGCACCAGAATCAACCCAGATATCAAAACACAACAAAACACAAGGCTCAAGAAAACAAACAAATCCACACCAGAAAAGAACAAAACAGAAAGAGCTTAGTCCAACTCAAATTCCAAGGCACAAGGCAATTTTCTAATCTAATACTTAATTAATACGGGTACCCGAAAAAAAAATTCAAAAATTATCATCATCGTATCACAAGAAAAAAAAATGAAAAATAAAATGAAAAGAAAAAGGAAAATTCAAAGGATAGATATGGACTGCCTCAGAAACATGTGAGCTGCACAAAAAGCTTCAAAACCAAGTCAGCCAAAGAAAAAAATAGACTAAGACCCAATTGTTTCAAAGATAAAGAAAACGACCAAGGGGAAAAACAGGGGGGGGGGGGGGGGGGGGGGGCAAAAGTTAAAAAGAAAACTACTTCACATTTCAAAATTTTCTTTTTCAATAAAAAAATGGCAGAGTAGAAAAACTAATAAACGGAAAAAAAAAAAAAAATCAAAGCGAAATAAGCTTGCAGTTTCAATGATGTGCAAGAAAATTAGAAAAAATCAACAATAAATAAAACAAAGTTTACCGTCTCAATGGGTTTTAGTGAGAACGGAGAGCCGCCGTAGAAAACACCAATTGACCAAGAACCCTCACCATCCTCCCGGCAACCGAGCCGGGGCTGCACCGAACTCTCGTCGGCGGACCAAGAAAATGACGGCCTGAAAGCCAGCCAGGCGTACGCCGCCGCGATCAAACTATATGCCACGAAGCACCCCAAGAAAAAAACCACTCCAGACGCAAACAGCCGCCGCCCCTGACTAACTCCACCGCCGCTACCACCACTATTACCCCCTCCATGACCATGAGTCTGAGAACCGCAGGAATTCTGCCACCTCATCCACCAGCTTCCGCCGCCTCCAGCGTTTCCACCGCCGCCGGTCACCACCATAGTCGCCGAGCTACTCCTCTTCTCTCAGGCCGCCGTTTCACCACCTTGAACCGCAACCATTTTCTCGAAATTCAACCTCGCAATAAAATCCCTCCGTATCCGACTCACTTCTGCTCTACCCACAAGTTCAAAGAGAAAAAAACTGAAGAATCAGAACCTCTTGCCTCTGAAAAGCTTTCAAAATTTGATATATCTCTCCCTCTCCCTAATTCTTTTTCAATTTTGTTCAAACTTTGTTCTTCTTTATGTCTTCGATTTTCTCTCTCTCTCTCACTTTCTCACTCTACATACGCGCAATTGTGAGCGTTTGTGCTGTGAATAAATAGGCGCCAGGGTGGTGGTGGGTGCAAGTGAGTCCGCCCCAGCCAGCGCCTGCCTGCTCCGTTTTTTTGATTCTTGGTCATAATCAGTCGCCTTCCTCTTCATTCCACGCGCGACTATGGGGGGGTGTCACCACGCTCTGTGCCTTGGTCGCCACGTATTCCGCGACGAGTTTTGAGCAGCTGCGCGGAGGGGTCCGACGGCTACTACGTCATCATAAGCGCAACTTGGAAATTTTATTACAGTATGACAATTACCTTTTTACTCCTACTGTTATTTACCGTATTTCTCAGGATAATAAAAAAGGATATTCTAGCTAACATAATTGAAAAGGAATTTTTAGGGACAAACACATTGAAAAAAGGAATTTTTTTAGTTTAATTCCTCTAGTATGTTTATTAATCAGCTTGTTATCGTTTTTATACTGAGAATCAATTAATTTTTTCCTTTTATGTGAGATGTCTTTATTTATTTAAGTTTCCTTTTTTGTAATCCATATATATATATATGAAGCTAAAAATATTTTGAGAACTTAGTGGTGGTTATGGGTTAAGCCCCCCTGAGCTATATACTCAAAATACGATAGGATAACAGAAAGAGAATACATTACTTAATTAGAGAATACTGAGAAGTTCAAATCAACTTAATTAATTTATAATTGATCTGAAATTTTTCAGTTAGAAGTACTCATTTGCCTTGGAACTACTTGGTGAGGCAGGAATTTTTTTAGAACAATACTAAAAATTTCATTTTATATAGACATATTTTCTATTCGAAATATACATAATTAAAATTCAAATTTTCAAAAATAAATTTTAGAAATTTTGTTGTAAAATTATTTTTACTAATACTATTTATATAAGTTAAAATTTAAAAATACAAAATTTTATTGTTTTCTATAAAAATGTTGTTCATAAAGTAATAATAAAATAAATAGGATATTAACTTTGAAGCGATATTATAAATTTCCCCAATCAAATAAAATAGAAAAAAATATATCTTATTAATGTGAAACGGAATAGCGAAAGTGTTGTCACCAAAATTTAAAAACTTTTACAAGGATAAGAAAAGGAGCTGCCTCCACTTTTGTACGTATGGTCTAGTTCATTACACACCAAGAAAAATTTGTAACTAATAAACATTGTTTTGCGTTAGAAAGAACAATTGGCGAAGTTTCGTGCATGCTTCTTTCATATGTATTGTGTCTTGCCCCAAGATTTCCTTTCAATTTCTTGTTTCTCGTTTTGATGTGTACGATGTGAACGTTCACATTATACTAGTTAATAATAATAATAATAATAATAATAATAACTTAAAAGAGTACTTTAAATGAGTTCTATTAACATCTGTATTATGTATGTATGTATGTATGTATGTATATCGTATAAAACTTTGATTGAAAATATTTAACATTCGTAGAAAGTGTTTCCAGTATTTTTTGGATAGGACATTGGAGGAAGGAGATAAAGTCGATGGGATTTTAAGGGTGGAACTAGCCAATTAGGGCTTTGCTTAGTCCTTAGGAAGTCAAAACAATTAATGATTAATCTTTTTTATACTTGCCCTTCCAAAAAGGATGAACGTATTTTTTTTTTCCAAAAAGATGAGTGTTTTTTAAGAAAATTTTTAACATGTAATTTATCTTATTATCATAATTTAAACTATGATTACACAAAACCTGAAAAAGAAATCATTTTTTTAATATTTAATAAAACTTTAATCACACAAAACTCTAAAGAAATTTTTTTAAAATCATCATTTAAACTCTTACTACACATAACCTAAAAAAAACTTTTTTTTTATTTTAGTTTCAAGGATAAATGAAAAAATATCATAAACTATACACATTCTAATATTTGTACCAAGAGAAAAAGCATCATTCTTTATAGGACAAAGGGTGTATGACTCTTTGCCAACTCAACCTTGTTTAATTTTTTTTTTTTTGGAAGTGCACAATTTCGACTGCTTGTTTTGTTTTTTTCTTGGTACATCTTATATTATGCAAAGTTAAGGGAAATGAGGACTGAATCTTAAACCCCTGAAACAACTGTTAAACTTAGGGCGTTCGTGAATCTTTATAGCTAGCACTACTTATGCTTTATTCAAACTTGTTAATTTTTTTTTTATACACGGAATTGTAACATATCAAAAATAGTTCTAGAGTTTTAAAGATGATTTATGGACCAATGTCTTCTTATTAATAGGCCCCTTTCTATTCTTCTGCCCAACCTTATACGTTCATAGTTTTTATTCACAATGCCAACAAAAGCAACCATGTATTTGTAAGAGCCCAAATACATCCGAGAGTAAAATTAGGGTGAATTCACCTTTATCAATTGAGTTAAACTTAAGACTTAGATCATTTAGCATTAAGTTGAATTAATTTGAAATGATTTATATTTTATTTAGAACTAATATCATTTGAAAACTAATAAGATATAAGTATAATAATCTATTGAATAATATATTTTTGTTAATAATTTGATTAAAGTTTTATTAATTTTTTTACATAGAGTATGTAAAGAGCTCATAAAAAATTTAACTATATTATAAAATTATTTTTCAATTGATTGTTATACCTATATAATATTAATTTTAAATGATACTTCTTGGACAAAATAAATCATAAAAATAACAATAACTCATTTATATTAGTCTAATTTAGTGTTAAATGAACTTGATCTATGTTGTTTCTCAATTTGATGAAGGCATGCCCACAATTTTATAATGTACTTTACCTTATTAGAATACAAATCAGGAATTCACATGATTTACCATTCATTTAAAGATTTCATTAAATGCAAAATCAGAATAATATAACATCATTCAATTTTGCATGCAAACAATTAATTGCAACTTATAATTATAAACTTTCTGTATGAGGGGGATGAAGGGTCAAGGGTTCGCCGTGTTCCTTTACTTGCCTTGGGCCAATCAACTTGGGCTCACAATGTAGCCGCCTATGGTATTGTAGTCATCATCATCCGACACCTCGTTGATAGCGTAAAGTTAATACTAGATATTATATTGTAGACATATGTCTAATTAGACATACTAATCCAGCTCTAATTCTCTATATATAACCCATAATTTAATAAATAAATTGACTAATTTGCCCATGACTAAAACTCACCCTAACTTTTGAAAACTCACCTCTGTCGCCGTCGCCGCAGTCTTCTCCTCCGATGAACCACCGCCGCCGCCACTGCCATCTCCTCTTCCAATGACCACCTCCAGATCTTAGTCATCATATCTCACAGTTTCTCGGTTCCGGATCTCGTCGGATCTCGTTGTCACCCGCCGGATCTAATCGTCACCCGCCGGATCTCGTCGATCGGCCACCGGATCTAGTCGATCGGCTGCCGGATCTCGTCGTGACCCGCCGGATCTCATCGTCACCCGCCGGATCTTGTCGATCGGCCGGCGGATCTCATCGTCACCTGCCGGATCTCGTCGATCACCCGTCGGAGCTTGCTTCTGATCGTTTCCTCCTAGCGCATCCTTGTTGCTTCCGAACAGCAAAGGTGTCTGCAATAGAATGTAAATGTGTCTAATATAGTATGTGGAAGTGTCTACAAAGTTATATAAGACAAATTATTGTAAGGTTAAATTAAAAGTGTCTAAAGTTATGAGAATAAGTGTCTAATTGAATATTGTAAAATGTCTAAATAAACATGTAAAAGTGTCTGATTAAATATATAAAAGTATTCAAATCAACATGCAAAAGTGTCTAAAGTGATAAGCAAATGTGTCCAAAAAATTATGTAAAAAGTGTCTGAATAGATACCGAAAAATGTCTTAAGAAATATTTAGAAGTGTCTAAACCAATATGTAAACAATTTACTCTCTTAAAAAATAACTATTTGAAATAATAAAAAAATGTCTGAATGAATCTGTAAAAGTGTCTAAAGAAAAGTTACAAAATGTCTAAAGTAATATGTAAATAATTTATTTTCGTAATAAAAATATGTATACAAAATAATAAAACAAGTGTCTAAATAAAAATTTAAAAGTGTCCAAATTAATATCTAAAAGTGTCTAAATAACCATTTAAAAAAATTACAAAATGTCTGGACCAATACGCCTGTTTCCTTCAAACGCCGATCTCCTTCTTTGTTCGCCGATCTCATCGCCGCCATCTTCACTCGTAGATCTTTTCTTTGTTCACCGATCTTACCTCCACCGTTTTCAATCCCTGATCTCTCCTTCACTTGCCGGTCTCACGTCAGCCGCATTGATCTCTCCTTTCACCTGCTGATCCGCCGATCTCACCGCCACCATCTTCGCTCACCGATCTTAGCGCCTCCATCTTTGCTCGCCGATCTCCTTCCCTTGCCGGTCTCACCTTCGCCGCGCCGTTCTCTCCTTTCACCTGCCTATCCTGTCGATCCCCTTCGCTCGCTGATCTCAATCTCCTTTGCTCACCGATCTGCGCACCGATCGCATCGTTCGTCTCATCGTCTCTCATTGGATCACCTCGAATCGCCTCCTTGCCTCGGATCTTGTCTTCTCTTGGTGCTCGACAGAGATCGGCGCGCGATGGAGAACAGAGTACAAAGCTGCGGTCGGTGGTTGTGACGATGAGAGGCAGAGAGAGATCCGGAAAGAATGGAGAAACGGCGATTGGAGAGAAAAAATTTTGATTTGGGGTGAAGGGTAAACTTGTAAAATTACCCTCTATGTCTAATTAGACATATGTTCACAATAACCATGGTAAAGTTAATACAACGTAATTAACTTTTTAAAGTTTCTTTTTTCTTTTTTTAATAAATAGGTACTTCATTTCAATTTTTAGTATATGTAAACAATATCTTATAAACCAATAACATAGGAAACTAAAGAATAATATGGACACATGAACTAGTCAATAATGCTACACATCTCCTACTATATCAAATGAAATAAAGATAATCAGATTAAATTAAACCTTTCAAGTAAACAAGGATAATCCTGAAAAAATAATTTATAAGTAATTGAAAAGAAATCAGATAAAAGACAAGACAAATAAAAAAAATAACATACAATCATCCTGATCTATTATTTGTAAACAGGGTAAAATCCATATGTAGTCCCTTAACTTTAAGGATCGTCCTAATGTGGTCCCTTAACTCAAAAAGTGGCTCTTAAAGTCCCCTAACTCAACTTAAGTGTCCTATTTTGGTCCTTACCGTCAGTTCAGGCGTTATTTCAGACGGAAATTGCCTACGTGGCACCTAAACTGCCACGTGGCATCTAAACTGCCACGTGGCATCTAAACTGCCACGTGGCATCCTATTTTATGGCAATAAGTGATGAGACTGAAAGAATAATAAACCTTAGGTTAGATTTGACACAACAAATAATTTCAGGGACTTAAAAAGTTGATAACCCTAATTTCATCTTCTTCCCCAACTCTCATCGTTTGCCGCCCACCGTCCGCCGCCCACCGTCCGTCGCCCACCGTTTTCGCCCACGATTTGCTCTCCTGCCGCAAACCCAGCCTTAATTTCTCCATCTCCCTCCTTAATTGCTCTCTTGCTGCTTCCCCACTACGACCAGCTCGGTTGCTTTCCCCAGGATGTGACTAGCAGTTTCCGACAATCGGATTCTGGTGAGGATGCCGAGTGTGCCGTTTGTCTGAGCAGGATTGACGATGACGACGAGATCAGCGACCTCAGATGCAACCATATGTTTCATAAGGTTTGTCTCGACCGGTGGATTGGTTACCGGCATTACAATTGTCCGCTCTGCCGGGGTTCGCTGCAGGGGGCGAGGAAAATCGCCGGTGAAGTGGAAGTCTTGTTGTTAAAGTATTGCGACTTCAGCACAGGGAACGAGAGACAAAAATGGTGGCTGCGATGAACTCGCCGGCGATATTGAAAAGCAAATCGCAGGCGAAAACGGTGGGCGGCGGACGGTGGGCGGCGTACGGTGGGCGGCGGACGGTGAGAGTTGGGGAAGAAGATGAAATTAGGGTTATCAACTTTTTAAGTCCCTGAAATTATTTATTGTGTCAAATCTAACCTAAGGTTTATTATTCTTTCAGTCTCATCACTTATTGCCATAAAATAGGATGCCACGTGGCAGTTTAGGTGCCACGTAGGCAATTTCCGTCTGAAATAATGCCTGAACTGACGGTAAGGACCAAAATAGGACACTTAAGTTGAGTTAGGGGACTTTAAGAGCCACTTTTTGAGTTAAGGGACCACATTAGGACGATCCTTAAAGTTAGGGGACTACATATGGATTTTACCCTTTATAAACACCTCATCTTCTAAGTCTCAGTCATTTCCTACACCCTACTCAATCATAATTTTCTTGTAGCTATTAATTTTTAAAATAAACCACACAGATTTATTCGATATAAAGTATGGGATAAACCAGATTGTGTTTCTATCGACAGTGTTTAAGAAATTTTATAAAGAAAAAAAAATAGTGAAAGTAATTGAAAATAATTGCATGTAGTTATAGTGAAAAATCAACTGGTCATGCCTAAATTTATATCAAGCCTAACCAGGGCGGAAGGTTGCGGCTGTATATTAGATGCCGGCTAACTTTAAAGTTAGTTAACATTATAAGTTTGTCTAAAAAGCATAATGATAAAGTTTATATACTAGATATCCTCCTTAACGCAACCCTCTTAGGACGGAATAATAAGAGTCTAATTAAGATGAAAATTTTGAACGGTTTATCATCATCGGTTCTTTTACTTGCATTAAAAAAGATTATGAAATAGTGCTGGTTTTAGTAGTCGTGTTTCATTACAAAATTGATATTGAAAAATCAACAACATGCACATCGTGGAAATTGATTTAATTTTTTAGTGGTATCACTTGTTCAAATTTCTTTGACCAAATAAAATATTTTCTGAATGAATAATTTCTATTTTCATTAAAGAAAATTTTAAAAAAATTAGCATTAATTCTTTGTACAACCAAATCATTGTTTACCGTCCCGTGACCACAGACCAATTCATCTAAGATCCGACCCTTAGGACACCTAGCAAAGTCAAGGTTTCAAGCCCTATCTTTGTCAATTTCCCTTGAAATACAACAAAATAAGCTACCTAGGTGTCATTTCAAGGTTCTGAAAAAGGCAGACACCCCCTCTCCCACATATATATATATGAACACACACACACACACACACACACATGTAAGTATATAGCTACTCAGAATAAAGTGGAGGAATAAAGTAAGGAGAGGGATATCTCAAACCGAGGCTTAAGTTGTGGAAAGGTAAAATACTATCTACCCGTCAAAGATCCTAAGACATACACACGCACACTCTCTCTCTTAACCCTATATACTTGTAACAATGGTTATAAATAAAAAAGGGAGACTGCTTTCCTAATGGCCGCAAAGTGGCAATAATATTTCCGTTTTAAGAAAAGCATCCCCAGTAGGGGTGAAAGTCGGGTCGAAAATTTCGGGTTCGGGTTCAACCCGACCCGAATTATGCATACTTCTTTCCTAAATATGTTAACCGAACCCGACCCGACTATTCCAAAAAACCGACCCGAACCCGAACCCGAAAAAGTCGGGTTAGGATGAATATAATCGGGTTAACCCGATTTATTTTACAGCTGCGGAATCACCTGGAACGAAAAAAAAAATTACTTGCAACAAAAAAAATTTAAGCAAATATTCAACAAACATGAGCATTTCATATAATGTTGATTATATTTTCAAATTGTTCAATATTATTTCACGAGCATCTCTTTATGTTAAAAGCGAGAGCACATACTCCAAAAAATACATAAAAATTACTGAAACGTACTTATTTGAGCTCATATGGCAACAGCAACCAAGCACCAAGACCAAATTCATAAATACATATAGGAATGACTGTTTCTGAATATTATAACCAATGTAGAAACTAAGGTCAAAATAAAGTATTCATTGTGTTAACAATAGAAAAAGCATAGGAAAAATGAAACAATAGCATTATTAAATTAAGTTTCAACGGTATTATTTTTAGGCCATTTTATAAATTTTGGAGCAGGATATAACATCGGTTTTTTTTTTATAATCAGAAACAGTTTTACAAGGTATAAAGTTATTCTTAGGTCAGATTTGAATTTTTGAAGAAATATATTGTTAAACCAGCTTACTGAAAAATAGGAAATCAAGAACCACAAGATTCAAAGATTAAATTTAAAGGACTTTGTAAGAAGAAGGGCATACCTTAGTAGTCGGGTTAGTCGGGTTTCACCCGAACCGAAATTGCTGTCGGCAACAACTAATCGGGTCGGGTCAGGTCGGGTTCAAATACACCTTTTCCTCTAAAGAAACCGACCCTAACCCGCTTTTTTCGGATCGGATTCAGGTCGGAATTCGGGTTGCAGGTTTTAATTTCACCCCTAATCCCCAGTCATGCCCATGGATATCGTAAGTGAAAAAACAATTAAAACTTGCGTGCCCTATACAAGGTCAGGACTGGGAGTAGGTACTAAGTGGCAACCGGGGAAAAGATTACCCGTGTTGGATCGGGTCAAATCACTAAAACATGTGAGAGAAAAAAATAATTAGCTTCGAAAAGATGAAGACAGGAACAACAATTATTTTATTTATTTTTTGTGTTGCCTCCGTCTATGGCAACAAAATTGATGAAGTTCAAGGCTTGGGATATGTGAATGAGGTAGAGCACTTGTGTCATGTGAAAAAAGAAAACCTTTAATGCCTAATCAAATCAGTAAATTAGTGTAATATAGATCGTTTAAGATAATGAAAGAATAAACTTAAAGTGTAATTTTCTTGTTGTGGGGAGCCTGACTTGGTACAAAATTCATTGCCTCCTACGTATTTCAAATTTGAGTTTCTCTTCAAGGATTTTTTGTTTTGTTTTTTCAACCCTACCAAAGAGAGTTAAATATATTTCAAAAATTCCATGCCCTTTTAGTACCATGCCTTTATGAAATGAAACATATGTATGTGCAACAAGAATAAACCAGGCCCTATATATAATTATGCAAATTCAAACAAGAATTAGTGGAAATAATTAATTAATTAACCATGGTGATTAGGCAAATTATAATGCCAATCATGAACAACGGATTAAATACTGCTATCATTAGATATACTGCACAGCATACCACACTACATACGATTGCCAGTTTTACAAAAAAAAAATATTAAAACATTTTTTTAAGATAAAATATATTAAATAATTTTTTTTCACTTGTTTATATGTATTCTAATTTTTTCATCATAATTTCTCAAATATAAATAGAATATATAATAAAATAAATATTTTTCAATAAAAAAACTAATTTAGTAATACATGAAAAAAAATAAACAAAACTCAAATAATATATATATATATATATATATATATATATATATATATATAATGGGAAGGAGATTAGACGAAACGTCATAAAGATTTGCGTTGATATTTTGAGGAAAGCAAATTAATTGCGAGAATTGAATTAAGGGCAGTATAAAGGAGATAGGTCACAATCTCATGAGATAAGAATGGGAAAGTTTTGCTTGGTGATGATAACTTCAGCATCTAGAAAGTGCCAAAACCAGTAGTATTGTAAGCTTCTTATTTTGGAACCTTCTTTTAGTCTGCGTGTGTCTCATGCAATTTATGTAAGCAATCCGGCCTGTGCCAAAATTATGTTTGGTTCTAAGACGTTTCAATGAGATTTCTTATCTTTGAGGCATGGCTATCAGATCTTCTCTATTGTTACAAGTAGTAGCATCTGGAATGGTTCATATATCTTGTCTCTACCCTTTGGTTTATCTGACTAGGTAGAAATGAGTATGTTTTTCATTGAGCTCCTTTTCATGCCCAGTTACTTATGGTAAGATGAGATGACTTGATCCAACAAATCCAAGCTTCTAGGGAATACTAGGATAGATACCATAAATCCTTTTTCTATCATCCTAATCCCCTGTGTTATGCTTGGGGAAACAAGAGAAGTTGATCTCCTCCTCCAACCCCAAAAATCTTTGTCATTGATGGTGTTTAGCATTATTAAGTTCAAATAGGTGCTGCAGCTTGAGTATGAAAAGAAGTTAGCAGACAACCTAAACTTTACCATGGTGTCATATTTCCTTTTGCTTCTTCTACATTGGAAGTGGAACTCCACGGTCATCTAGAGGCAGGTAAAGCAATGTGCAGATTACATATTCCTAACACTACTCTTCTATTAGATTGGGCTCAGACTCTGCAAGTAATTCGAGGCTCAATTCTTTTGGCCCCTTGAGTTTAGTATGTAGTCCATTAGATCCTTACAACGCTCAAGTCCATCCCCCAAGGTGCAGTGATTATTGTTCCCCATGATAAAGTGGCAGCTGCGCACCAGATTGCAACTTCCCTTCTCTTAAATCCCTTATTCCCTTAGCTATGTATTATTTATGATTATACAAACAAACAAACAAACTTATGATCCCAATCCTTCTCTTAATAAAGACATGGTTCTATATATGTGGAAGACCTTGATTTTTTGGTTTGAAATAATATTACTTATTATGAGGTACCTTCAATTGAAAATCAAACCTCACACACACACACACACACACACATGCAAGAATTTTGAATTTTTTTTACAAAAAATGTTTTATTTTAATTAGGATGAGCTAAATGATATCTTATAAACCAATGAAGGTATAGACTTTAAATAATAACAGGAGCATAAAACTAACCACTAAAAAATTACTCGATTGTTCATGTGACACCAAATGAAAGAAAGAAAATTGAAATACCAAATTAAGATGAGCTTTTTATGTAAATAAAAATAAATTTAAAAGAATTTTGAATTTGAATTCCAGTATAGTTTGTCGAACTATTCATTCACAGAAAATGAAGTGATGCACGTTGATAAATATATAACATTCTTACTAACTTTCTCTTCAGTAACCTTAATATACATAACCATTTGCCAGTAGAACAATGTTGTGCATTTATTTAATGTATAACAGAAGTTTTTATAATGAAAAGAAAAGAGTAGTTAATAGACCTTTATCTTGCAACTGAGAAAAGGAATTTAAAACAAGTGGGTAAGTCCATATATATGATTGCCTAGCTATATAACTGTCATTTTAATATGGCCCTTTACCTTACCTAATGTCTCTTAAAGTCCCTAACTCATATATCGTGTTCTATGTGAGTTATTTCAATCATTTTCTCCATTATTTTGGATAAAAGTTACTTATGTGGTGTGCACACTGTCATGTGACCTATTTTGTCATAATAACAAATGACTATATTGAAAGAATAAGAAAGTTTATGCAAAAATTGACATACACACATAATCTTATAGACTTAAAAGTTAAAACATAAATTAGCACAAACTTCATCTTCTTCCCTAAATCTTCTCTGTGTTAAAGATGCGAACAAATTGATGTATGTCTTTGGCTTCTTTATAACCAATTGAGTCAAATTATGATGACCCCCAATCTACCAATGGTCAACTTTCTTGTTTTTCTTCTCCTCCAGTTTCACTCTCTCTCAAGTGGCCTCTCTATGGTCAACTGAGCCTTGAATGGATTCATCATCTGATTGTGCACAACCTTTGATTGGTCATCCAGAAACCTACCTTCCTTCTCACTTCCCTTTTGTATTGCCTACCCAAGTCTTCAACCCTCTTGTCCTTACTACCTCTAACATCCGCCATAAGGAGCCTAATTGTTTTACCATCCATTTCGATTATAATTCCACTGTTCTGGTTATCATCTACCTTCATAGCTAGCTACACAATGCCTCGAAGTCTTTGCTCATGTTTGGTGACAATGTAGTGGCTGTAGGTCAAATAAAAGGATAGTATGGAGTCAGTAAGGGTAGATGTGATGTGAAAAGGGTCAAACTAGAGGGAGATGATTGGTGGCTAGGGAAATAATGCATAGAAAATTTTGGGACGAAGATGAAGTTTGGATAGTCTACATTTTAAGTCCATAAAATTATGTGTTTGTGTCAATTTTAGCTTGAAGTTTCTTATTGTTTTTCATTATAGTCATTCATTTTTATGAAAAAGAAGATCACGTGGTAGTGTGGGTGCCAGATAAGTAATTTTTGTCCAAAATAATGGAGAAACTGATCGAATAAATTGACATAGAACATGATATTCAAGTTAAATGGCTTTAAGAGGCAGTGATGCACTAATTAAGGTAAGAGGCCATATTCAGACGACCATTATAGCTAGGGGGTGTATATGGATTTTACCAAAAAAAAAAAAAAAACAAGGCCATATTAACAAATTTGGTGAAATATTGAACTTAATTTATTGTAAGGTTGAAGTGCAAAATCCATTAATAGTAACCTCAATATTTTTTCTTTCTTGTCCTCCATTGTAGTAATTGTTTTCTTTTGGAACTAAATATTTTGATTAAAAAAACATTTTAGTTCTACTGGATGGAATTCATTAACTTAGAATAACTATCTATCATTAATTTTTGAAATTCTAATTAAAACTGTCCATTAATTATCTTCTAGTAAATTCAAGCTATTTTGGTAACTAAATGAATAGTTTAAATCAATAGTGTTATTCTCTCTATAAATTAAGTTTCATATGTCATATCTATAAGTAAGTAGCAACTTGTCTTGGTTAACATTTTCCCATAACATTTAAAAATGGTTTAGGACTAATAAGAAATATTTCAAAAGGTTTAATTAGATCAGAAGATAATAAATAATAAATTGTCAATGAAAATGAAAGATGAATTATGTAAACAAAAAGGATACTTTTGTAGTTAGCCCCCAAACTAAATCATTACAAAATTAATATTGCAAAATCAACAGCATGCACATCATGGAAATTGATTTAATTATTTAGTGGTATACTTGTTCAAATTTATTTTACCAAATAAAATATTTTCTAAATGAATAGTTTTTATTTTTATTAAAGAAAATTTAAAAAAATTATCATTAATTCTTTGTACAACCAAATCATTACTTACTGTCCCGTGATTGTAGATCAATTCATCTAAGGTCTGACCCTTAGGACACCTAGTAAAGTCAAGGTTTTGAACCATACCTTTGTCAATTTCCCTTGAAATACAACAATATAAGCTACCTAGGTGTCATTTCAGGGTTCCGAAAAAGCAAACACCCCCTCTCCCAGCACACACACACACACACACACATACATGTATGTATATACTTACTCAAAATAAAGTTTAGGAATAAGGGAAGGGGAGGGATATCTCAAACCAAGGCTTAGGTTGTGGAAAGATAAAGTCCTATCTATCCCGTCCAAGATTCTAAGACATATATATATATATATATATACTCTCTCAATCGTATATACTTGTAACAATGGTTAAAAATAACAAAAAAATTAATCACCACTTCTCTAGTTGTGTGATGTTTGCTCAGAATGAAAAGAAGGGAGATTGCTTTCCTAATGGCCGCAAAGTGGCAATAATATTTCCGTTGCATGTAGTTACATTAAGAAAAGCATCCCCAGTCTTGCCCATGCAAATTGTAAGTAAAAAAAAAAAAAAATTAAAACTTGCGTGCGCTATGCAGGTTGGGATTGGGAGTAGGTATTAAGTAGCAACTGGGGAAAAGATTACTTGTGTCGGGTCGGGTCAAATCACTAAAACATGTGAGGGAAAAAAATATTTAGCTGCGAAAAGGCGAAGATAGGAACAACTGTTATTTTATTTATTTATTTATTTATTTATTATTATTATTATTTGTGTTGCCTCCATCAATGGCAACAAAATTGATGAAGTTCAGGGCTTAGGATATGTGAATAAGGTAGAGCACTTGTGTCATGTGAAAAAAGAAAACCTTTAATGCCTAATCAAATCAGTAAATTAGTGTAATATATAACATTTAAGATAATGAAAGAATAAACTTAAAGTGTAATTTTCTTGCTGTAGGGAGCCTGACCTGGTACAAAATTCATTGCCTCCTAAGTATTTCAAATTTGACTTTCTCTTCAAGGATTTTTTGTTTTGTTCTTTAAACCCTACCAAAAAGAGTTAATTCCATGCCCTTCTAGTACCATGCCTTTATGAAATGAAACATATGTATGTGCAACAAGAACAAACCAGGCCCTATAGATAATTATGCAAATTCAAACAAGAATTAGTGGAATTAATTAATTAATTAACCATAGCAATTAGGCAAATTACGATGTCAATCATGAGTATGATATTAAATACTGTTACCACTAAGTTTACCGCACAACATATCACGCTACATACAATTAATGGTTTTACAAAAAAAAAATAAAACATTATTTTAAGATTAAATATATTAAATAAATTTTTTTTCATTTGTTTATATGTATTCTAATTTTTTTATCATAATTTCCTAAATATAAATAGAAAATATAATAAAATATTTGTATACAAAAATATAAAAATGAGATATATAGAATAAAATAAATATTATTCAATAAAAAACTAATTCAATAATACATGAGGAAAAAAAATAAACGACACTCAAATAACAACCCTATATATATATATATATATATATATATAACTAAAATGGGAAGGAGATTAAATGGAACGTCATCCAGATTCGCGTTGACATTTTCAGGAAAGCAAATTAATTGCAAGAATTGCATTAAGGGCAGTAAAAGGGAGATGGGTCACAATCTCATAAGATACGAATAGGAAAATTTTGCTTGGTGATAATGCCTTCAGCATCAAGAAAGCACCAAAACTAGTAGTATTGTAAGCTTTTTATTTTGGAACCTTCTTTTAGTCTACGTGTGTCTTGTGTGATTTATGAAAGCTATCCTGCCCATGCCAAAATTATGTTTGGTTCCAAGACGTTTCAATGAGATTTTCTTCCCTTGAGGTGTGGCTATCAGATCTTTTCAATTGTCACAAGCAATGGCATCTGGAATGGTTCATTTATCTTGTCTATACCCTCTGGCTTATTTGACTAGGTAGAAACGAGTATGTTTTTCACCAAGCTCATTTTCATGCCTAGTCACTTATGGTAAGATGGGATGACATAATCGAAGCTTCTAGGGAATACCAAGATAGATACCATAAATCCTTTTTCCATAATCCTAATCCCTTATGTCATGCTTAGGGAAACAAGAGAAATTGATCTCCTCCTCCAACCCTGGAAATCTTTGTCATTAATGGTGTCTGGCGTCATTCAGTTCAAATAGTTGCTGCAGCTTAGGTATGAAAAGGAATTAGCAAACAACCTAAACTTTACCATGGTGTCCTCCTTTCTTTTGCGTCTTCTGCATTGGAAGTGGAACTCCACGTTCTTTTAGAGGCAGGTAAAGTAGTGTGCAAATTGCATATTCCTAACATTACTCTTTTATCAGATTGGGCTCAGACTTTGCAAGCAATCTGAGGCTCAATTCTTTTGGCCCTTTTAGTTTAGTTTGTAGTCCATCAGATCCTTACAACGCTCAAGTCCATCCCCTGAGGTGCAATGGTTATTGTTCCCCATGATAAGGTGGTAACTCCAAATTGCAACTTCCATTTTCTTATATCCCTTCTTTCCTTAGCTATTTATTGTTTCTGATTATTAAAAAAAATAAACTTCTGACCTAAGTCATTTTCTTAATAAAGACGTGGTTCTATATATGTGGAAGACCTTAATTTTTAGGTTTGAAATAATATTACTTATTAGGAGGTAGCTTCAATTGAAAATCAAACATCATGTGTGTGTGTGTGTGTGTGTTACTCGATCGTTCATGTGACACCAAATGAAAGAAATAAAATCGAAATGTCAGATCAAGCTGAACCTTCTATGCAAATCAGAATAAATCCAAACAAATTTTGAATTTGAATTCCAGTATAGTTTGTTGAACTATTCATTCACGGAAAATGAAGTGATGCATGTTGATAAATCCATAATATTTTCACCAACTTTCTCTTTAGTAACCTTAATATACATAACCATTTGCTGATAAAACAATTATGTGCATTTATTTAATGTATAACGGAAGTTTTTATAATGAAAAGAAGAAGAGTAGTTAATAGACCTTTATCTTGCAACTGAGAAAAGGAATTTAAAACAAGTGGGTAAGTCCATATATATGATCACTTAGCTATATAACTGTCATTTTAATGTGGCCTTTTACATTAACTAATGTTTCTTAAAGTCCCTAACTCATATATCATGTTCTATGTGAGTTATTTCAGTTAGTTTCTCCATTATTTTGGATAGAAGTTGCTTATGTGGTGCACACACTATCACATGAACTAACTTTTCATAATAACAAATGACTATATTGGAAGAATAAGAAAGTTTAAGCAAAAATTGACACACACACATTATCGTATAAACTTAAAAGTTAATGGGCAATTCAATGTACATTAATCTAATTAAAGAGTCAATTGTTGTGGTTAGGTCAAAAGAAGGGCAATGGGGCACGGAAGAAAAAAGCCTTGGTCAGTTAACATAATTACATAAAATGAAAACACTCATTAATGAATTTCAATCTCAGCTCTATTCTTTTCTTACATCCAGATATAACACAGGGGCTACTTCTCTACACCATTCGCCATGAAGTGAGCATCTCCCCATGGTGTTATTGTCTCGTCCAGCCGGCCTGACCCTTGAATATGGTTCCCTTTAGCCCGTTTTAGCTTTTCCCAACTTGATTGGATGAGGCTGCCTCTATCTTCCAATTACAACATCTTATCCGAAGCACCATTCGCCGTCCACTGTTGTCAATTGCCCTCTGATACTTCCTCAAGTTATTTTCCAACCAAGTATGTATGCCGTTTTATAATATTTCCCCTATTTTCCTATCGAATCATTTTCTATTTTTTTATATTTGGTCCCTTTAATTTCCAATTCATTGTTATACTACAGTAATTTACTGTTCCATATAATGCGAGCTTACACTAACTCCAAGATGTGTGTTGTTGTGAATGTGTAAATGTGATATATATTTAACGTTGTCTCATAGGACATCTAAGATCCTCTACAAGGAGCCTAATTGCCTTACCATTGATTTAGATTCTAATTCCACTATTCTGGTTATCAATTGTCTCTATAGCCAGCTGCATGAAGCCTCAAAGTCATTGCCCATGTTTAGCGAAAATGCAGTGGTTGCGGGTCGGGTGAAGGGAGAATATGGAGTCAGCAAGGGTTGATGCGATTTAAGAGGGATCAGACTAGAAGGAGATGGTTGGTGTCTATGGTAATAATGGATTGAAAATTTTGGGAGGAAGATGGAGTTTGGGTATTCTACATTTTAAGTCCATAAAATTATGTGTTTGTGTCAATTTTAGCCTGAAGTTTCTTATTTTTTTCATTATAGTCATTCATTTCTATAAAAGAGAAGACCACGCGGCAGTGTAGGCACTAGATAAATAATTTTTGTTCAAAATAATGAAGAAACTGATGGAATAAACTGACATAGAACATGATATTCAAGTTAAAAGGCTCTAAGAGACAATGATATGCTAATTAAGGTAAGAGACCATATTCAAAGATAGTTATAACTTGGGGAATGTATATGGATTATACAAAAAAAAAATAAATAAGGCCTTATTAATAAATTTGGTGAAGTATTGAACTTAATTTATTGTAGGGTTGAAGTGAAAAATCCATTAATAGTAAATACCCCTCAATATTTTGTCCTTTTTGTCCTCTATCGTAGTAATTGTTTTCTTTTGGAACTAAATATTTTGATAAAAAAAAAATTCTTTAGTTCTATTGGATGGAATTCATTAACTTAGAATGACTATCTATCATTAATTTTTTAAATCTGAATTAAAACTGTCCACTAATCATTTTCTAGTAAATTCAAGCTATTTTAGTTACTAAATGAATAGTTTAAATCATTAGTGTTATTCTCTCTATAAATTGAGTTTCGTATGTCATATCTATAAGTAAGTAGCAACTCTCATCTTGGTTAACATTTTCCATAACATTTAAAAATGGTTTAGGACTAATAAGAAATATTTCAAAAGGTTTTAATTAGATCATAAGATAATAAATAATAAATTATCAATGAAAATGAAAGAAGAATTATGTAAACAAAAAGGATACTTTTGCAGTTAGTCCCCAAACTAAATCATGTTTAGAATTCTACATTTTTTCCTCCTCAAATTCGTTGTTTGACAACAACTTTTAAAATGTCAATTTAAACTATAACCTTTTACAGTTACTAAATAAATAAATATATATTTTACATTTATAGAGAAATGAAATTGTTAACTCAAACTTTCTATCAACTGCAAAAAGATTAGTGAACAATTTGAAATTTGTAAAAGAAAGCTACCTGGGTACTATATTAGGATTTTAAAAATTGTTATAGTACCATGTACATAAAGCGTGGACAAAGTGTATATTTCGATATCCGAGAAAGAGGTAGATGTAATAAAAATTAGTATTGTAAGCTGGACCGCCTGGTTCAACTTGTTCGACCATAAATTATTGCTTTTGATAATATGACTATCAACTCATTAGATATTTGGTCAAAACCAGCTAAAATCAGTTAAAATCATTCAAAATTGCCGAAAACAGTTAAAAACAATAAAACATGAAATAATGAAGGTTTGATCAGTAAGGGGAATAAGTGGTTGGTTGGAAGTGGGGATACCATTAGCTTTTGGACTGATCACTGGGTTAGGGATACTCTTTTAAGATCTGCCATTCAGGGGCCATTTCAGAAGCATGAGTTGGAGATGACTACTAAGCAAATACACCATAATAGGTACTGGGGTTGGAGGAGGACCTCTTTCATCTTTCATTAAGAAATTAGGGACACTATTATTGGGATGCCTATTTCTGGTTATTCTTTGGAATTGGATCTAGAAAATAACCATTCTCTCTAAAATTAAACATTTCATTTGGTTAATATGGCATGAAAGACTCCCCACAAATGACCTTTTGATGTCTTGTGGAGTGGCTCATAAAATATGTGTTTTAACTACAATTTACAGCCTGAACCACTTGAACACATATTTATGAGGTGTAGTTGGATTGCTCCCCTTTTTAAGTTTTTCAAAGTCCCCACTATACCTTTTGGTAACTGGAGGAACTGGTTCAAGAACTACTGCTCCTTTTCAGTTGTTTTAGGTTTGTAGGGTAAACCATTGCTCCTTTGTTTTCCCCCTTTATAATCTGGCGTATTTGGAACAAAAGGAATCAGGTATCTTTTAATCAATTGTTTCTTTCACATGATGGGAAAAGGTGTAAATTTACTACTGACGTATTAGCCATAAAACAATTTTACCATCAAAATTTTTTTTCGTCTCAAATTTACCATTCATCTTGAAGCAATTTTACCACTATTCCTTAAAAATGTCAATGACAAATTTGTAATGAAAAAAAAAACATCAATAGTAAAATTACTCGATAGCCAAACGATAGTAGTAAAATTGCTCTAACAAAAAAAAAATAAATGATAAATTTGTGATGAAAAATAATTTAATGATTACAAAATTACTCTTTAGTCAATACATCAGTAGTAAATTTTCACCCTTTTTCCATGAGAATATTATAGAAGAGATAAAAGAGGATATTGTTCATTTTTATGCTGCTACGTTGACTAAGACTACTATTATACACTAGATTTCATATACTGGTTGGTTGGCTGGCTTCCCCCTCCCACTGGGGTTTTTTAAATTAAATTGTGATGCTTTGGTTGATTCTTTTTGGGAAGCGTGGTGCTGAACTCACGCCATTAATGTCAGATTGCAGGTACTTGCTCAAGCAAATCCAAGTTCAATAGGCTGGTGCATAAGCCAGTAAGCCAACCCCAAGCCTTCTGTATTCTGTTATTTATGTAGCTACGTTTGGATCTTTATATATTTATATATATCCTTTTCTATACAAATAAAAAAGAAGAAGATAAAATCAAAGTTCAATGAAAAAAATAACGGTAACAAACGACAAACTTTGTAGCGGTTTGCATCCGGAGCAGGTGCAAGCGAATTGATCCGTCCGAGGGAAGGCCTTGCTTGGGCCGGCTACTACTGGCGAAGCTTCGTAAATCCTAACGATGACCCTCATTAGTATTTTTATTTTCTGGTTTTAGGGCACAAACCAATTATATTACCACTCCGAGTCTTCAAGAATAAGATAGAGAAATACTCCCTCAGTTTTAAATTATTTGCATTATTTCAGTTTTTTTCCTTTAGTTTGATTTAAATTTATTTATTTTAATATTTTCTAGGAAATTTTTTAAAAAATATATTTGAAAACTATAAAACTTATAATTTTTAAACATAATTTTTTTTAAAAACTTAGAAAATATTAATATAAATAAATTTAATTCAAACTTATATAAAAAAAATTAAAATAGTGTAAAAAAACTTGGGACGGCGTACACTGAGGTTTCTAAAAATGTGTTTAACAAATTTTTGAACTTGTCTTTAAACTTTTAAAAGCTACATATACAAACCTCAAGTTCTTAGTTATTGGAAAATATTAAAAAGACCATTAATGTTCTGTTCTCTGCTCAATTATGCCAGAAAATTTTTATTTTTACCAATTAAACTACTTGCACTGGCATTAATAGTTTCAAAATTCTTGAGTGGTAATTTGACAGCATTGCAAATTGTTAATCCGTTATTTTTGTTAATAACATTTGCAAAGTCTTTTCTAAGTTATACAAAGCGTCTCAAAAAATGGGAGTGAGCCTGTTCAAGTTGATATATCATACCATAATTTTAGCATATTTTATACTGCAAATGTCTATTTCTATCTTTCTGTGTAAATGCAAAAGTTTCTTCACTATTTCTCGGTTAGGTACAAGTTGTTGGTCTAAACAAACAGCAAAGCAGTTGAAAAACCATAAATAGATTGACAACGAAACATGACTTTGGGCGAACCAGAATAAAACTTTTACAGGATAGAGTAAATTCCTGTTTTAATCTGTTTATAATTTTCTTTTCGTATATATAAAATTACATTTTAAAAATTGCTATAAAAGATAACTAATTAGTATGAAGTCCACAATGTATCTCATCTCCCTCTACTTCACCTAATTACCCACATAACATACTCTTTTCCATGTAATAATTGTTAATTTACCCTAGAACACGGATGCTATGAATTTGAAAAGTATGTTCAAAATGCAACTTTAGTACTACAAAAAATCATATTAATAAACTTTATTGCGCAAAAAAGTGGCCGCCATCGTTTTACTACAAAGGGTATGTTGACGGTCAACCAGTCATACCTAGGCAGCCCGGCTCGTGCCCCAAAATGGGAACCAGAAAAAAAATAAAATAAAAAAAGAGTTTGCTAAACTTAATGAAAGTTGTTTAGTAAATTTCACAAATGGTCCCTAATCTTTAGTCATTATTTTCTTTTAGTCCCTAATGTATTTAATATTCTATTTTAGTCCTAAATTTATTAAAAATATTTCATTTTATTCCTATGTTTATTAAAAATATTTCATTTTAATCCCAATTTGATGAAATTTATTAACTCAAAGTATTTGTCTGATAACAACATTTTAGATTATAATTTAAATTATTGGATAACTGTCTTACAATAAATTTAATCTATATAATAATTTTTTTATAGTTAATGAAAAATTCTAATTATTTTTTTCTCTCTATAAATTGAACTTATTTCATTAATAAAGAAAAAGCTACTAATTTAAATTGCATATTTACTATCAAAACATATTACTACTGTTTAAATTTACTATAAGACAGTTACCTTATATTTAAATTATAATTTTAAAAAATTTTGTCAGACAATTATTTTGAATTAATAAATTTTATCTGGTGAGGAACCAAAATGAAACAATTTTAATAGGTTTAGAACCAAAATAAAATATTTAATAGGTTAAGGATTAAAAGAAAATATTGAATAAAAGTTAGGGACCATTTATATAATTTTCTTGAAAGTTGTGTATAGAAAACCTTTTAAAACCTTAGGTAGTATTTCATATTTGAAAACAAAATTTTAGGTACTAAGATATGATTGGATATGTAGAAATTTTGTGGTAAAATTCAAATATAGTTCCCTAATTTTAATGGTTATCATAAAGGGGTCTCATGCCTCTTTTTCGGCCTTTTAAAGTTCCTTAACTCAATTAGCGCCCCCTATTTTAGTCCTTACCATTCAATCAGGTGTTATCTCGGATGAAATTTTTTATGTGGCACTTGTTATCCCCGTGGTGAATTCCAAACTACCACATGGAATCACGGATGACTATACTAGAAGATCACAAAAAACTTCAAGTTAAAATTAACACAAAAAAAAACGATAACGACTTAAAATGTAAATTTTCCCAAAATTACCATCTTCTTCAGCCTTCAATTCCAGCAACGGCAGACTATAGATTGGGAGCGGCGGTGGTAGACGGCGGATTGACAGCCACAAATGGGCTTTCGATCTCTCTCCATCACACTGTCCGCTTGTGATAGAGCTCGAGTGCACGATCGCTGGTGGGCCTTCGATTTCTCTCTTTCACGCCTTCAATCTCTCTCCGTCCTTGCGCAACAATCCCATTGAAACAATCGAGCACGGGGGCACGATTGACCGTGGGTCGGCCCAGTCGATGGGTTCAATGACGGAGCGGAATGGTAATGTTCCGACGCAAGTGGAAGCCAAGAGAGGAATGAAGACATGTGATTCACGCAAGAGTTCTCCAGCCCTGACGGCTGATTCGTGCCTAGCGGCGGGTTGGCCTTGGTGGCAGCGACGGAGGGAGCATTGTAGAAGTGGTTGACATGGGAGGATGAAGCAGAGGCAGCTACAGGTGTGCGAGCACGTAGCGACTTGGGGAAGAAGATGAATTTCTGGCTAATATACATTTTAAGTCCCCAACAATTATAAGTTAATTGTAGCCTAAAATTTAATATTCCTTCAATATAGTCATTTATTGTTATAAAATAGGATGTCACAACATATGCATATTCCATCTAAGATAACAACTCAACTAATGGAATGGATCTAATAGGACACACTAGTTGAGTTAGGGGAGAGACAAAAAAAAAAAAAAAAGAGATAGGAGACCACTTTATAATAACTCTTAAAATTAAGGAACCATATTTAAATTTTACCCAAAAAAATTGATTGTCATCACTTCTTTAGAAGCTAAACAAACAGAAAAAAAATTTATAAGAAAATTTTAATGTATATAACATTAATATAAAAGAAAACAACGGGATACCAACTTGTCATTTGATTAGGTTACTGGATTCTGATTCTTTTAGTGTCTTAAAAACCAGGACCATATGACCATCTGGAATTAACTAATCTACAAGTGAGACTGTGAGTGCTAGGGTTCACGTGTTTTCTTTCTTATTGGTTAAGGCACATATTTTTATTTTGTAATTAATTAATTGATTAATCTATCAATTAATTAATAATTTAACTAATCAATTAAGTTGAATAAATCAATATTATTCACATTTTATTTTGATAATATTCCATACATCCAAAAATTGATGACAAGTATTCCTTTTCATGCCATCTCAAAAAAATGAGTTGTTTCCCTTTTGGGAAAGCTTTTAATGTCTAATTTACTTTATTATCATCATTTAAACTCCCTTTGCACAAAACCCACAAAAAAATCTTTTTATTTTTTCTAATACTAATTTAAGATATCAATACACAAATTCCAAAATTTTTTTTCATTTAAGTTTTTGGGTAAAAATGAAAAATAATAATATAAATTACATACATTTTAATCTCCATGCTAACAAAAAAGTGCATCATCCAGAATGGGACAAAGAGAGTATAATATTAGAGTTGGTCTTAATGGTATTGGTTGTGTGTACCACAATCACCTCCATGGTGATCACACTTTCTTTTTCTTTCTTTTTTTTTAATACTCAAAATTGTTACTAGTATAAGGTAGAGGAAATGCCTATTGGAATACTTGGGGCTGAAATGTCTATTACACGAAACCCGGATAACTCTGGTTGTAATTAGCTATTTTGTAGAGTGTGACAACTACTTAAACCCTAATCTTGACCAAAGCAACCCTTTGCTAATTCACCTGACTAGCATGAACCACATTTTGAAGTTTCAATTAATTAGCTTTTGCTGGCAGGAATAGTTTTTTCATATAGAATCCTTGGAAGTGTGTTGATGGGCATGGAAGAACAATGAGTTGATTTAAATAAAAAGGTTCAGGTATTTAAAGTAAAAAATGTTGTATCCCATTCCAAGTAGGTTATGTATATATGTGGGAAAGACTCTTTTGTGAGAGTTCTTCATTTTAATGTTTGACAAAACCATGAAAAGTTTTCACCTGCCAAAATAGAAAGTGCAAAGATACTGGAAAAATTTATAGCCCCGTTCGAGTTTTTGGGAAATAAGTTATTCTATACAATTTGTCATTTTTCAAGGGAATCAATGCATAGAAGAGACACGCTTTCAAGAAACAATGACTATCGAGTGCAAGTGGATGTCTTTATACACACCAAAGCTTCTTGGACCATACCCTAATACCCATCAGAAACGGACTAAGCAAGAGATTGCCACGTAGAGCAGTAAGCACCTACAAACAATTAGTTAAAACAAGCAGTTTCTTGAAGCCTCTAAGCCACCTAAATGGCCCCCAATAAGAGCAGATAATTCTACATATAATGCCGAGGAGCAACCGGGTAATAAAAGATTTTCCTTCAAATTCGGGGGAGTATTTATCTTCATCCAAAGCCAAGTCGTTGCCCCATCGCACAAGAACTGTGTTAGGCATCATCAATAAGAAATATATTTAGGCTAGAAGAAATGTGCAATAGGTTCTGAGTTGCCCATGAATGAAACTGTGGATATGGATTGTTGAATAGAAACAATGAACAAAGGGTTAAGAAGTATCTTGCAATAATTATTTATTGCAAAAAAAGCATCCATCATTGCTATAATATGGACAGGGTATAAAAGGAAGTATTATGAAAAATGCATTCATTCCGACCCAACCATATAATCTAAAGTATAGAGACTAAATAAGCTAGCAATTCAAAAGGCCATTTTGGTTGAGAGGCTACCATTGTTAGCCAAGTTTCAGAAGAAGGTAATTGTTTATTAAGTGGGGAGAGACAAAAATTACCACAAATCTCTATAGAATTCGGACACTATTTAAAATTGTGTTTGATGTCTCGAGCTATTGCGTCTTATTTTTTATTGGGATTTATATATTATTATTATTATTATTATTATTATTATTATTATTATTATTATTATTATTATTATGTATTTGTTGATCAATCTTGTAATAAGATTGCTCATTTGTGAACTCACAATTCATACATTATCCACATCTACTTTGTTGACATGCTTGTCTTTTTTTTTTTAAGCAACGAGTGATGCTTTCTTTGCAACAAATAATAAGGCAAACGACTTCTTAGCCTTTTCTTCATCTTTTCTATCGACATGCCTGTCTTTTTATAGGAGTATTATTTACTTGGTTGGTAAAATCTATTTCTGGTTTCTTAACTTTATCATTAATCCTAAAATAGTCTTTTTCCTCAATTTATGTCATCATAAAATCCCCAACCTTGTCACATGTGTCCTACCCGAGCCCCTTTCATCTGTTTATTCTTTATCTTGGACAAAACTTGCTTATGTGACACTTTTAAACTCTCTCTTAGTCCTGCATTATCACGTGGCCCCTTATAACAAAATAATAAATGAATAAGTTGGAAGAACAAAAAATTTTAGGCTAAAATAAACAGAAACACATAATCTTAGAGACTTAAAACCCTAACACAAATTCGTGTCAAATTTGCAATAGGATCCCAATTCCGCAACCATAAACAAAAGCTTCATATAAGAGAATTGTAAAGTCAATCGTCCATAGCTTCAAGCCAGTTCTCTAAGCCACCTTCCCAGAAATCATTCATCATTTGGGCTTTGAGATACACTAATGAAGTCTTTAAGTTTTTGGCTTATGAGACACCTCCTTTCGTAATCAAGGATAATAAATGTCTATCTCTAACAAGGGTCGAGTTCTCATTGCTAGGAAAAGTGGCTATTCTAGGTGAGTTATCTAAGTTCATTTTTGAAACAAATGCTGTGTTTGGATCCACTATATGTCATATAAGGGGTTTTGAGGAGGCCACTACCCATGTAAGCCTACTAGATTTAAGCAGCCACTACCCTGGACAAGAATAGATGATTGTTCCAAAAAAACCCATATTTTTCCATATTTTTTCCATTCAATCGAATTTCTCAATCTGTTGTTTGTTAGTAGTGCAGCGGTTAACTATAAGAGGTGGATGGGTATGAAAGATCGGTGAAAAATGATGAATTTTTATTGGGAAAGTCAATGATTTTCTTATTTCCTGGAAAGTGTGATGATCAAGTGAGAAAGAATAACTAAAAACAAAAACAATGGTAGATTTTAGAAATCTATACTTGTATGAAAGGGCTGTTGAATCATCGAGAGGTAAGATAGCAGGGGAATGATCGAAACCCAATTTTGAGAAATGGTCAATAGAAATTAGTGCTTCGGTCAATTGAAATTTAGCTTTGAAAAACGGTTGCCTTCTTGTTCGCCATAGCCTGGATCTATTTCTGGGATGAGACTAGGGATGATAATGGATAAGATATGAGTAGGATAGTGCTAAACTCATATCATATCCATTAAGTTAGATATTGAATCTATAATCTATCCACCATTTATCGATTTTACAATTCTAATATTTATATCCTATTCATTTTAAGACAGGTAGGATTGGGTAAGACCCACCTGTTAATTACATATAATCATAATAAAAAATAGTAGTTCTATAACATAGTATTATAATAAAAAAATTATTATTGATATTGGAAAAAAAATATCTATAATAAAAATAAAAATTGGCTTAGCCACAGATAAATCATCAAAGAATTTGTTTGAATCAAATTAGTGAAATGAGCATGCACTTAGTAGTAAGCGCACAGCTTTGGGAATAAAAGGATAGGAACCTTTCGTGTAGCTTCATTCAATCCATCTTATCTTGGTCTTACAATGACAATTAGTTGCGATTATAAGTAGTGAAGTCAATTATGTTGTTTTGTAAATTACTCCCTCCATTTTGTAAAGGGTGACCCTTTTACATTTTTTTACTAAAAGTTTGACTAAAATATATTCATATTAATTTGTATTATAAAAAAAATTAAAAGTTATATTTATAAACTAAAGTCTTTAAGGTACCATTTTGATATAAAAATTTTATATTTCTATGAGAAATTTTGAAAGAACAAAAATCATGAATTAATTGCTGTGAATAGTAAAAAGACCAAACTTTACAAGATGGAAGGAGTATTATATTGTCATTAGCATATGTCTATGTATAAGGGTAGGATATGAGGCGGGCAGGCCTAAGCCTACATCCTACCCACATTCAGCAGGCACAAAAATAATAAAGTTCATATATGCTCCAAATCCATTTAATTGTGAAAAAGTCCTCTTCATCGGGTAGGATATGAGGCGGGCAGGCCTAAGCCTACATCCTACCCACATCCAGCAGGCACAAAAATAATAAAGTTCATATATGCTCCAAATCCATTTAATTGTGAAAAAGTCCTCTTCATCGGGTAGGATATAGTAGGTTATCTGTTAAGGTAAATATCTGTTGACATCCCTAAACGGGATGCTGTTATGATTCATTAACTTCCCATGATGTCTCGTCACTAACTCTCTATTCTCCTTCCACTTTACCCTTAACTTGAGGCAGTTCTCGGTGCCACAATCTGCCGTTAGTGGCTAGGGAGTGAGCGATGGTGGGGAGATGTAGAAGGGGTCGGACTAAAGGAGAAGATTTGGGGAAAAATGAGCTTTGGCTAATCTATGTTTTAAATCTTTAAGATTACTTGTTTGTATCGATTTAGTCTAAAGTTTCTTATTCTTTCAGTATAGTCATTTATTATAATGAATTAGGAGACTAAGTGGACGTGTAAGACCCAATAAGGGATTTAAATGTGCTACATAAACAAGTTCCATTGGAGATAATGAAGAAATTGATAGAAGGGACTCGAGTAGGACGCGCGCAACGATATAGGTAACTTTACAATGATATAAATTAAAGAAAATGACTACTTTATGATAAATGCAAAAGTTAGGGAACCACAAATAGATTTTACCATTTATTTGGATCACTAAGGGTCTATTTGGATTCAATTAATAAAAGATGAGGAGGAGAGGGAATAGAAAGGAGCGGGAGGGATGAGTTATCTTTCCCCAATTTAAAGTGGTGAAAAAATGTATAGATGAGAGAAATCGAGGAATAATGACTTCCTCTCCTCTTCTATTTCTTCTCATCCAAATAAAGGAGTCATACAAATTTTCCTTCTCCTCCTCACCCATTCCCTCAATCTAAACAGATAATCTTTTTCGCTTGAGGTAAACGAAAGAAAAATAAAATAAAAAACCTCACATGTACATGTCTTTGTCACTTGAATTAACATAGTTTATTCTTTGTGACACATTTACTGAACTTTGCTCTAATTTTCATATATTATGACATGAAACAAATTTTTATTAAATAAATCATTTGAATTCAATTAACTAAAATTAAAATAAAGTGGTTTTAATTTGTATAATGATTTAGATAAAAGTAGTGGGCTTACTTCACTACTTTTAGACACTTCACTGAATAACCTATGAGATCTCCGTGTTCTATAGGAAATTTTAACTGCGATTGTAAATATTGTGTCTTATTATGAAGTCTTTTTTATTAAAAAAAAAATCACCAATCAATCGGTCAATGCATGATAAACTTCATCTACCACCCAATGTTTTTATAATTGGGGAAAAAAAATATTTTGTCTTCCAACGAGGAAAAAAGCAGGCGATATTTGACTTTGAGTGGCCAACCAGCGAACGTTGACTGTTCTTGAGGGAAGCAGAAGAGCAGATCGAAAGAAAACAAGAAAAGAGAAGGTTTAAGAACAAATCTGCACTTAGTGCTTTGAATATAGGAATAATACAATAAAGCTTATTTATTAGGTGTTTTTCCCTTTTTTTTCAAAAATAAAAAAGGTTTTTTAATTAACTTTTCCGTATTTAAGAGCACTGTATTCTGACTGACATAGTGTATATTCAATATAAATAGCATCATTGGCCCCAAAATTTTAATTGTCGTTGTAAATTTCCTATCAGACTCCATTTTAGTTGCAAATTGATCTTACATTTTTATAATTGATTTCATATTGGGTCCTAACTCTTAAATAGGCCCAATCTAATTTATAGGGAGAATAAACTTATAATTTGAATATTCCACTAATTGTTAAAAGATTATGAAAAAATTTGAATTTATAATAACACAGTTACTGAATAATTTAAATTAAAATTTTAAAAATTGATATCAGACAATTAATGAAAGCTAATAAACTCAAATTGTTCGAGAACTGTCTTTTAATAAATTTAAGTAGTGCTATACTTTTTTAAAATTATTAGATTATTTAAATTATTAATTTTTCATCTTTGTAAATTATGTATCTATTCTAACTCAATTTTATCTAAAATGACTAATATGCAATAAATTATAAAGATTTGAGACAAATTTGTAATAAATAAAGGTTGAGGACCCATTTGCAACAACAACTAAAAGTTTTGGACCAGTGATGCTTTTACCCACCAAGCTGCTACAGAAACTTTTTTCTGAAAAAACCTTTGAAATGAAAATAAAATTCTTTCATGAATTTTTACCTTTGGTAAACGAGTTTTCTAAAATTAAGGTAAAAGAATTTTATTTCCGTATATGTGAAAGATGTTAAATTTGAAAAAAAAAAAGTGTAAAGCTTTTCTTACTAAAATTTCCAGTATTTATGCATTCTCAGAACATGTCTTAAATGACTATAGTCAACAAATTGAGCCCTACCACTATGGCTAATTAGCAGACAGATCAATATCTACCGTTGGTTTTTAATTAATTAATTAATTTCATCTTGCAGATTATTTAAAAATAATTACTTAATTGTCATGATTTCAATAATTTCAGGCGTCCAGCTAAAACTCCATCGATACAGGTAGGAGACAACAGCAGGTCTCGGCTTTATTATATGTATAATTGAAGGAGTTATCCATCTAATTGGTCATTTTAATAAGGGAACTGGCTGTCCCATTGCATACACATGTTTGCATTTGCTCTCCTTCAGTGTTCCAAAAAGGTATATATAAATGCATTTGTTTTTCTATTTGAAATGAAAAATATATTTGAAAAAATCTTGTTAAGAGATAAACTTTGTTCACATCATCTAGTTAAGAGTTTTTCACTCTCAAGCCATATATCTAATAATATGTTGTTTTATACTTCGTTCGTCCTTTGTACCATTTCAGTTGTTTGACTAAGTTTAACTTAAATTTATTTTTATTAATATTTGTTAAATTTTTTCCCCCAAAAACTATATTTAAAAATTATAAGTCTTATAGATTCTAACTATATATTTTTTAAAATTTTTTTAGTAAATATTAATATAAATAAACTTTGATCGAAAAACTAAAATAATGCAAAAAATTTAAAAAGTGAGAGTAATATTAGTGCACTTTACTCTTTCTAATATACAAAATGTCGATGTATTCTTTATTCCTTATTATAATTGTTTTATTTAGTGAAATATAGTATTGAAAAAGTATATTTAATATGTTTATGCGGCAAAACACTTATAACAACAACTGAGCAGCAATCAAACTTCTCCATAAAACTTGTAATTTGTTGAACTAGTTAATAACAGAGTTGTGTTGAGATTCAACCTTCAGCATAAAAGCTGCTAAGACTGAGAGCAATATATTATGATGGTAATATCGATAGCAATTAAAAATTGACACATATCAAACAGCTCCATTATATGGCAACCATTTCAGCTTCAATAGTGAATGTTGTACCTTTTGTTGATCATTTTGAATCCTTTGGGGCGCTTTAATGCCCATCCATAACTATGCAACAATATTGAGCCCAGAGGATTGACACTACACCAGGCACAAAAAATATGCTCATTAAGATATCGGATCAGTATAAAACTAAAGCTGATAATTTTTTAGCCTATTAATTGCTCACTCGTGCCCTGCTCCCTCTATCAATTTCATATTTAAAAAAATTGCACGTTGGCCTAAAACTCTATAAATTTCTTAGTTAAAGCACCCATATGATCTACTAATGAGTAAAATTTTGAAATTTTAATGGGTGAATGGGCAAGTCAAAAAGTTTGACAGGGTGAATAGGTACATTCTTGAGAGTTGGTTGTGGTTCTGGGACTTACGCCTAACTTGTAAATAGAACAGGGAAATTCTATGGACTATGGCTCGCAATATAGAGCAAAAATATAACTGTTAAAAAAAGGATTATGTTAACTAATTAAATTACATAATATTAATCTCTTGTGTTATTCAGCAGAATTAGGACGGTTGGAGTTGACCCCCTCTTTTTATGATGTAGCCGAGCTAATTAATTTATTACGCAAGCATTAAAGAAAAATTATTCCTGAGGTGTCATGCCTTAAAAAAGATTAGTACATAGTAAGATCATTAGTTATCTAAAGAACAAAAAGATTACGCATACATAGTACTGATGAAAAGATTATGCCTTAAAAAATTACGCATACATAGTACTGATGAAAGCTAATCCTAATACAATTTTAATAGTGATTATCTACAATACTTCGTAAATAATAGAAAGTGGCTGCTTGGAGTCGCCAGAGAGTGTTTTCAGAAGATTAATGGGTGGGCCTGGCTCTTGGGTGAAGTATTGAATAGGGCCACATCGACGGCGACTTTTGGGACAATTACTTGATGGCTTCCGAAGTTTGAAAATGACACTTTTGAGTCATAAACACAAACCTACCCGGCAAAAAATGACCTGTTTTTGGGAGTCCATTATATCATGCAATATACTAATTGCATGCTTAAGCCACTGTTGATGAACACTGACAAAATAAGGGCAAAATTTTTTTTTTTATGATGGTATAACCCTCTTCTAGCCCTTGCAGATTTTATTTCTTCCATTTTGGTCCTTGAACTTTGTTGAAGGGGTACTGTTCATATACCAGTAAACTGCAGTGCGTTTTCAATTTTGGTCCTTAAAATGTTAGTTCCCGCTGAGGCATGCACTGTTATCTACAGTGATAAACAATGTATCATACTTTTTTTTCACTTGACATATTTTTTCTATGTGATTACTTCTTTTGGAAACTTGATCAACTTTTTAAAAGGCAATATCTTTTTAAGGGTCTATGTCACAATTTTTGCCTGTTTCATTTTGTTAAAACACGTTTTCAGTTCCTACATTGCTTCTATCTCTCATATTAGTCCCTAGAATCGATTCATTTGATAAGTAGGAGTTTTTAAAATTATTTATTATTATAATTTATTTTAATGTTGAATTTATTATAAAAAATATCTATTACAATGTGTAGGCCAACATAATCCTTGTGTATTTGCTACATATACATAGCCCATCATTTACTATTTCCTTCATCCCAAGTTCTTTGTACCATTTCAATTTTTTTTTATTTAAGTTTGACTTAAATTTATTTATATTAATATTTACTAAAAATTTTAAAAATTATATAGTTAAAAATTACAAGACTTCTAATTTTTAAATATAATTTTTTAAAAAAATTATCAAATATTAATATAAAAATTTTAAATCAAAATTAAGTAAAAAACTGAAATTGTGTAGAGAACTTGAGATAGAAATTGTAGTATTTACTAGGTGTATATTTTCTTTTATCCTGCAAGGTTAACAATTTTTAATTCCTCTTCTTTTTTTGGTGCACATCTTTAAATTTGCAGTTACTGGATAAATGTAAAAATATATTTGGACCATTTTAAATGATGGGTTGTTTTTCTAATTAAAGGAAACTAGTTAATACTCCTGCGTTTCGATTGCAAATTCTGTGGTACTCAATGTTCGCGCGAATGGCAGCCTCTACGGTCTTCTAGAAACTCGTACCAACTTGGCTGCGAAGGAGCGCGCAAACTTTGCTACGTTAGCTCATGCGGCCGCCGGCGCGTGGAGCTGAACAGACCTGTTAACAGACATTTTAGTTCTCGTTCTCACTGCTCTTAGGACAATACCCAAAAAGAAAAAGAACTAGGAGCACAAAAGTATATGGTTTAGAAAGTACAACGAACAGAAAAAATTTCTGCTTTTTTTTTTTTAATGACAACTAAATTTAATAGTATTGTTTGAGAATTGAGGGAGAATCAAATTCTAGGCCAATGTCTTTGTGATCCGCTAAACTAGGCCCGTGGGACAAAGGTTTCTTAATTATTATTCCCCAAAAGCTTTTCTATTTCTTATAATTGTTTTCACTAATATTTCAATTGTACGATATGATTATTCAAAAATAACATGTTGAAAATAATATGTCCAAGTCTCACTAATGACGGCAGTTCCGGATTTGAATCTCCCTTCTTCATCTTCATTGTGAATGAAAGCTTTTGACATCAAATGTTATGTGGTTTGATAAATATATATAAAGTATATAGGTAAATAATTTTTTAGGGGTTTTAAATGAGTTTATTACCAAGTAAACAGAACATAGAGACACAAAACTCAAGTTGATGATCTCAATTGCTTGATTAAGTTTCAACAAACTAAAAAGTAGTAACCATATATACGTGACATTTTTTATGACTAATCATCTTCCCACATTTTTAGTTTTTTTTTTTTATTTTATGATGTATTTCGTCAACTTTATTATTATGATTATTATCATATCATGCAATAACAAGATTTGTACCCTGTTAATATATTGAATGGAATTATTTGTTGGGGTCACATGTTGATTTTGTTAAATACCGTTTGAGAGGTCGACGTCCCCACTCCCCAATAATTTCTTCGAAAGTCTTGCGTCCAGATTCTCGTCTTTCTTATCCCATTTGCACTTGCACGTGCCTGCTATGACATATCAAAAACACACTTGTGTGTTATCCAAATGCTTTCTACGAATCTACAGTCTGTCTGCGTTGACTTGACTTTGCTTATCCACGATCCAGAGATGAAACGAGAGTTTGCTTCATCAACAAGTAACGATATCTTGCTAACCTTAAAAGAAGCCGTCTTTTTTTAATCGTCATTCCTTCTAGAAATTCATACTTAGTGGATTCTAGAAAGCCAAGAGTTGAAGTCAATGGTCAACCATGGACAACCCCAAATTTGTTTTTTTTTGTTCTCTTTTCCTTTTCCCCAGGGTGTTACGATACAGGACTGGCTTGGGTTGAGTCGCTCCCTTCAAACTTCATGTTGGCGACGCTAATTTGTAAAAAGGAAAAAAAAGAAAGAAGAAACAAAATTGCACCTAAAAGAGGTGCGACCAAATATTATACAACCTTCAAAATGGGAAACCGAAGATACGATTTGGGTTAAAAAAATGACCAATGGTAAGAGATGGAGCAGAATACGTAAATCATGCAAGTTTGGAACGAGCAAACCGCTGCAAACTCTTTGGCATTTCGACTTCGTGACTAATTTTCTGCTTCTTCCTCGACAGATCCTGTTCTGTCTTTAACTTCTGCTCCAAGAAAGGTCTCTTGGCTTTCTCTTTCATTTCCCTTTTCTTCTTCGCCTTCTTGCTCGGCTTACCCTTCCCTTTCATCTTGTGCTTGATATCAATACCTTTGACAGCTTCAACAGCAGTCTCCATCTCATCTTCGATTTCCTTCTTTGTTTGCTTCTCCTTCGGCCTTGGAGCCCTCATTGTTCCAATCCTTGTTGGGTCCAGCATGATTGTCTCCGGAGGGAGCTTGTCCAGCAGAGATCGTATTTCCCTCTCTCTCCGCTGCTTGGACGTTTCGAATGGGTTGGCTACCCAAGAGTCAAAGTTTGGTTCTCCTGATCCAGGAATGAGAATACTAGACCATCCCATCGAGTGTCCTATGCCCAGAACATCTTCATATGGCCGGAACAGAACATCCGTTATCTGGTAGCCTTTTAACATAGAGTGACTCATGTACCTGCTGTAATTCTGAGACCCAGAAAAATCACTGAGTACATTTATGAATGAACCATTTCCAGCGGCAAGCAAGCCTTTCTGACTGAAGTCCAAAGTCTTTGCATGCCCCGGTAAAGTCTGAAGCACCTCAAATTTCCTCAGGTCCCAAATTTTGATCTTTCGCTCTTTGCCAGATGTCGCCATAACATGACCATTTGGATGGAATGCCAATGCTGAGATAGGTCCAGGATGGCACAGCATTTTGACTAGGGGAATTTGGCCCGTAGGCTTCCACATCGTCACTGTCCCACTCGAATGACTGAGTGCAACAACCCCATTGTATGGGTTAACCTTCATAACATCAGTACGGCTTGCACCAGTCCGAAGGTTACCTACCATTTTACCCACCGTCACATCCTGATAATGAAGCTGACCGAATTTGTTTATTGATGCCAGGAGGAAGTGATGTTTCAAGAACTGAAGTCTTCGCACTGCACCATGTTCCTGGAAGCCAGAAGGCAAACTCAGCGCACAGCTTGATGAGGTTGAACAAATTAAACATGAGGAAATTACAAAACTACATCCTTGGGAGCACTTGCTTAATTGGAATTCCCACTCAGTCTAACATAACCAAAATCCCCACAATATCTAAGAAATAAGAGGCAGATAGGGAAATGGGTGCACTCAGATGTATTTCCAGTCATTTAGTGCCAGCAACCACAGAATCCAGATTCCAACATTTTGTTTTTCTTGTTTGATACATAAGTAAGAATGTAGTTGACTTGACAAGTTAAATGTGGGTTGTGTGCAGGGGTCAGTGAGTGTGTTTCGCTAAGTGGACATTGTTTAAGACATGGAAACACCATTGAATTTGCCTCCCTCAATCAAAACCTTTCAGAATGTCCAACAGCTGCATAAGTTTAAAAGCAATGTCAAAGAGATTGCTCTATTAAAAGACATTGCCATTTTCAGCAAAGTGGAAGGCGACAAAATTCCTTTACAGTTTGATGACCTCTCTCCAGAGTAAATTATTGTTAAGTGAAAGGAACTGTGTAATATAAGAAATTAAGAAGAAGTGAAACATTTGACTTCGATGACAATGGCTGTGAAAAAATCCAGAGAAAGAAAACTCAGGGAACTAAAAAGGCCATACCTCAAGGAGATATTAACAAAAGGCTGCTCATCTAAAAGCAGTCCAACGTAAAAGGTAAATTAGTAATTTTAGACCTTAAAAAGATTTTTTGTTTTTTCCGAAAAGAAAAACTGCGAGTGAGAATACCCTCCATGAGGGTTCAGAACATGGACATGTACAGCTGCCTACACGGATAACACCCATAGAAATGAAACCAATTAAAAGAACTTTTGAGGTATGCCATATGACATACCAGCCTTTGAACAGAAATTGCTGTTTTTTTGGTAAACAGGAATTCCCTCTGTAATGAAATAGAGTTTTTTTACAGGGTTTTTCAAATATTTTTGATGTAGTCAAGTTCTTGTTGAAACGTAGATAACCCCTTGGTGCCTTCTGATAAAACTTTTCTTTTGCTAAAAGAACGGAAGAGAAAACAGAGCGACAGGGCCTCAGGTTGCACACAGGCCAGTACAGGGTCAATTCAACAAAATCCAAACTATAAAGCTGAAGCAGTTGAAAGCGCTATACTGACCTTTAAACAGTGAACCTCTACTCCATCGCGATTATAAATATAAGGGTACTTCTTCTGAGCAGCAGCAAAGAAAAGTTCATTGTGCAAGCATACCACATCTCTTACTGTTTCCTTCACCTGAAATTTATGAAAGAGGACGCTATAAACTGTACCAATTTTCAAAGTGGAGAAAAGAGCCAAAACCAAAATTTAAAAACCTGGATTGTGGAAGTTAGTCATTAGTTACATGAGCACAACAAACAACAAACAGTATGAACAATTGGCAGCATATTTACAAACTAGGATTGTGGGTTTGAACCATTAGTTACATAAGCACAACAAGTAACAAGACCATATGGATAACTCCAGATTGTGCCCATGATTCACCAGCAAATATAGAATAAAAATCTTCATCATTCATGGTAGATTCCAGCAAGTTTGTTGAACTTATAGACCAACGGAATAACATTGAAAATTCCAAATTAAGGCATATTTAAGCTTTGGGTTTTCCATCTAGCCAAAAACCATGGGCAGAACTGGAAGCTACACATCCGTGGACTTGCTCATGACGCATAAGTGAGACATGATGCAGTTCTGAAAAAAAGCATGTAATCTATATAACTAGAATACTAGAAAAGGTAAACCCTTACTATGAGAAAATAACAAGCATATTAAAGAGAAGATGGATGCTGAAGCTGTCTGCAAATAACCAAAAAGAAAAGGACATGATTTTTGTGAACATGACATTTTTGTAACTTCATATGTCATCTGGTTCTTGGCAATTTGCATTGTGGCGAGCCCAAGTTCAATCCATTTAATTCCAGGAATACATGAAAAAGACACAATTCAGAGTTTCTGACCACATTTCTTATTTTCATAACTAACAGATCTGTAGAAGAATCTTGTTTAATCATGCTTTCGCCCTACCAAAATTAAGAAACAGAAACATTTGCAGGCAATCAAAGGAGAAGAGAAAAAGCAACTGTCGCCCATATAATTCACCCAGTAATTTAAAGAATTGCTTTTATGCAACAAGAGTCATACTTGAATGACACGGCCTATTAATGATCAAGAAATGCATGTTGTGGTTGAAAAATTTAATAGCATCATACTTCTCAAACACAGGCCATCCTGATGGTAGAAAACCAGGCATACCTGAAACTCTTTAATGAGGCTCATATTCCTCATGTCTAAAATAGCTAGATGACCTTTGCGCCCTGCTGCCGCCATGTACCGACCATTTTGTGTGAAATCCAAACTGTATGGACCAAGATCTGCAATAAGACTCCAGTATGAGCAACGAAAGAACATAGTAAGCATAGGAACTTCCAAAAGGTAAGTGCTTAACAGATATTTCCTTATAAAGTACAGAGAGCTGGGAATTCATTAAGATTTCAGTTCCCCATTAAGAGCTTTTGGGTAGATAATCCAAAGTAAATTCAGTGGTGGATCTCAATATCTTACTCAGCTACTAGCATTATCAAATTCACAAGAGTAAGAAATCAGGATCAATTCTGCTAAAAAGAATGGCAAGTGGAAACCCAACAATTAAAAAATCAGATATAACAACATTTCCTACAAACACCTGACCAAAATGAATATCTACTGTCAGCTACATAACATCAACAATGAGCAATAAAATATGTCAAAACAACTGATTGATAGTTTTATACATACATGTGAGGAGCTCTATTAACGTCATACAGAGACAAATGATAGTTTTACACGTATATCACAAAAATTGTTGCTTTAGCATGCACAACGGCATATTCAGGCAAGAGGTTGAAGCAAATGATATACTGTTGGGCCCGAGGATGTGTATTAGCAACTTCATCAACAACTGATACACCCGCCAAAGGATGCAAAATGAGATGCTGCATTTTAACCATTGCTTGAAAGGATGAAAAACAGCATGATAGATGCAGTCAGCCCCTCAGACCCTCATTCCCCACAAAAAAATGAGAAAAAAAGGGAAAACAAGAAAGGAATTTGTAGTCAGGTATCAATTAAGCACTATACGTATCATGATGATCACATGCATTTTAAAATCAGGAACTCTCAAGTTCTGATAAAGCAGAAAGATGCCCCATTACCAGCTCTTTTACACAGATGGGTTCACTGAGGCATATATTCAAAGTTTCAAAAAATAAAAAAGCTGACTTTCACCTGGTAAAACAATGTCATATTGATTTCTTTTGCTTAAGATATCTACTTCTTTAAAAATGTCTTCCTGCTTAAACTTCCATGTCCTCTCCATACCCTCTGCTTCCAAAAATCCTCCTTCACTTGGCAGAAGCCACTGAAAAAGGTTCCCAAAATCAAGAAGCAAGTAAGGAGTAAAATCAAGAAACAAGTACGGAGTAAAATCAAGAAACACGTAATATATTTGACCAACAATGAATAAGAAAATGTAACAACTAAGCTAGGGGTCATTGATATGGGGAACAATTTTCCATCTTCTGACTCTCTCAAACCTTAAACTAGAGTATTAACCCATAATTACATCCAAGAAATGACAAATTTCAGGTGAAGATGAGCTTGGAAACATAATATCACGTCAAACAAACAACTCTTGTTCACAATAGTCACCTTCTCGGTCTTGGCAGCGACTTTCGCTGCTTCTCCAAACATCGCTTCTCTGGTCCTGAGTTGTCCTTTTAATTTTTTGTCCTTTAAATCCTGCAACAAGGAAAGAATGCGCAATCCTATTACTCAGACAGAACATATAGGTAATTCACTCAAAATTTAAAACAAACCCATATAAAATGTACCTCTAGATTAGCCTCATCTCCTCTGAGATACTTCTTCACTTTTGCATCCAATTCATGAGAAATTCCCTGGGGAATAGAATAAAAAACCATACGCCCTTAGAATGATTTCTCTAAATACAGTAAAACTAACGAATCAAAACGTAGTGGGTCAGTGTGAAGCTGAACCTTTCCCGGAGCTGCATCGTCTAATGTCACATCCATCTTGCAGCACAAAACTCTTCCCCGACCAAACTCGGTAGTTCAGAAACACAAACTGAGAAAAATGTTTACTTCGTAGCTAGCCCTAGCAGACGATTCTGAGTTAATACGAAAACTCGGTGAAATCGGTGAACCACAAAGAGAGAAGATTGCCGAATGAAATAAAATACGGTGGCGAGATGGGGCGAACTTCCTCCTCCTCGGCGGCAAAGGGTTTAACGGCAGTGGCGGATGTAGCCCTCAGAGACGTTAGGGTTTATCGAATTACTTCAAGCAGCAACCTTGTTGGCTGGGAAGGCAAAAATCTAAAATTTGCCACCGATATTTTGAATTGGGATGCAGTCTACCACTAAAGCTTTTTTGGTTTCAAATTTCCACTAATGTTTCAAAATTTGCTCAAATTTGTGGCTGACTACTAAAACTTGCAGGTTTTGAAATTTCAAAATAATAATGCAATTTTTAATAAATTTTAAGAACTTTAAGTGCTTTAGCATTTTTTCTTTAATAGACTCCACTCCACATTCACTAACACATTCACCATGCCTGCCACCTCCAACACCTCTACCACGAACGCCAACCATCTTCTGTTAGTGTTATGCCCAAAAAAGCCAATCATGAGATGATTGTATTTTTGCACATTGAGTCATGATATTTTATTGAGGCATTAATCCAGCAATTTTGTTTGTTGTTTTGTTTCTGCGTAACGTAATAAACATAATTGTAACCCTAGAATAATGATATTCTTAAACGTCCCTAGTCTAGTATTATTGTGGAGCGGGTTGAAATAATACATAATGACTAGCATATGTAGAGACTAATATGAGATATGTAGTCCACATATGGGTACAAGTTGGAGAACTTGTGTACTGGACCGACCCACCATGAGAACACTTCATGGATCGTTATATGAGTGTCATAAGTGATTCTCATAGTGATCATGGTATATGTAGTCCTTCGACCTAAGATCAGCAATGTTCCCTACATGTGAGTCACATACTTTGATACTTTCCTTTGTTGCTCGTAACTGAGTGAACTTGAAGGAGGTCATTGGGTATGTCACATATCATGCGGAGGGATTTGTATGATCAAGATGAGATTTGTCCCTCCTATGTAACGGGAGTGATATCTTTGGGCCCCTTGATAGAGTGAGACTTAGAAAATGCATGGCCATGCTCCGATGAGTTGATATATGATATAAATGTCATCAGTTTAAGTTGGTCTACTCGGTAATCAAGAAACCAAAGATTGGGCTATACGAGAGTGACACATTCCATGTCTCGTGCTTAGTCTTGATATATTGGACAAAGGGACAATGGCATATATCGGTGATGATTATAAAGGTTTAGTCGATTCACCGACAATCTTGTCACTTGGGTAGCAATGATGTGTTGCTAGACACCGCTCATTGCTTATGATCATAAATGTGATTTATGATCATTGCCAACATGGCAAGAGCCTATTGGGTCGCACACATAGAGCTATTTGGATCATTAGAGTGCATGGACTAATTATTTGGGTCATGGTTTCACTTTAATTTCGTATTAATAATGGGCCAAGGAGTTGAGCCATTATTAAGCCCGAAATTAAATCTTAATTGGATTAGGGCTTTGAAACCCATTAGGTCTGGAAGTTGAGTCTCACTATAAATACAACTTTTAAGTGAGAAATTCGCAAGTCTCCTTGCCCTAGCCTCCCAAAAGGACAGCCGCACTCTTCTCTTGCAATTCCTTGGAGGACGCAAGCTAGCACTGCGAGCGCAAGAGAAACGCATCTGCCGGGACGTGGTGGAAGCGTGGTGATCCCGAAAGGCTCGTGTGGATACCATAAAGAGCCTGAACACGTCAACTGTTCAGGTTTTGTGATTCGACTCTATAGTTGAGTGAGAGATCTCAACCGAAAATTAGGTATGAAATTTTCGAACACCCGGTTTACCCCGTTTCACTTGGATCCTGGAGGGTTTCGGTTAAATTCCGCTGCGCTGTTTGGCTCCCGAAACCCAACATCTTCAACGTTCTATCTTTGGCCTGACTCCCTAACCCGATACACTCCTGATCTATGGCTTTCTTCCTTGGCCATGAAACTCGCCTCAGATGTAGCAGCATAAAACCAATTCATTTTTTGTAATCCGGCCACCAGTACGGCCTTTCTCTCATTCTCTAAAGTCAGAATCACACTAGGAAATGAACCATCTTTTGTTTCGATTGAAAGGATGTAAAGAAATCTGGTCAGTAGTTGGAGTGCCAACAAGAGCTTGAAGGGATTGCGGTAGGTTGGGGCCGTGATGGAGGTGTTGGAGGTGACGGGTGTAATAGAACTACTGGTGAGGTGGAGTAAAGTCTATTAAAGAAAAAGGATAATTACTTAAAGTTCTTAAAACTTATTAAAAGTTACATTATCACCTTGGGTTTTCAAAACTTGTAACTTTTAATGGTGAGTAACAAATTTGAGCCTATTTTTAAATATTAGTAAGAGTTTGGGACAAAAAAAATTACTAGCAGATTTTGTCCCAACCCAAAATATTAGCGGTAAATTTAAGGTATTCTCTTTTTTAGAAATATGGAATCTCATGTCTAATTATATGTAATGATAATTTTTCAAATTTATCCCTAGGTAATTCTTATCGCACCCCTAGCTTAGATCACAATTCATCTTCTCCAACTGGCAGTAATGTTTTTTAGATTGCAAACTTCACCTTCTTTAGTTGCTGCCACCATGAAATGATGTTTTCAGAGTGAATATGATGTCATCATATTAGAGAATCTAGAAAATTGAGATGTTTTTATCTAGCAATATCTGGTATGTTCCCTATCTTATGTGCATACTACAAGTGTAATTGCTCTTCTACACTCACTCAAATTTGCTAATTCTAGCTATGTCCTTCCCCCTTTCTTGTAGACCTCAACTTATGTCCCCCTTTATCGTTGCTAACTCTCTCCTAATGGGCCACCTCGTGCCTCAAGTTGCTATTGATTCACGCTAGGCCTAACCTGCCCACTACCATTGTCCAAGCCCACCACTAGTCTAAATTCAATTATGATTGTCATTGATGTTGTTGCTGCCATCATTGGTGTCATTTCCCCTCAACGAAGTGGTGTTCTTTGATTCTCTTGGTTGCATAGTTTCTTGGGGATGAGTGTGGCGTGGCTACAAGAATGGTTGTGTTTGGGTCAAAGAGAAAAGAAGGTGCAAGGTAGTGAAAGCTTTCGATCAAAAAAAGAAACATAGGGGTTTGAGTCAAAACCAATTTTCCAATCCCTCTTTTTTTATATATTTTTTTTCAAATGAATCCCTAATATTTTTTAGGTACATGAACAAGCAAAAACTAATATGTAAAAAGTCACAAAATTATATGAATAACAAATAATGCAAGAATAATTGTATAGACATATAATCACACATGTGACATGTCCCATAGAATAAAGTCATTTATTCAAGTAAATAAACTTGTGCACATGGTTCAAAATATCAATAGTGGTATTATGATGTCATTTATATGTGTCTCATGTACTTTGTGTTTTGGAGGATAGGAAAAATAAGATTGATGGTAGCTAGATTATTAGATAGGCAAAGTTTTAAGGCATCTAAGGGAGAGAACAACTTCCCACAAGTTAAAATTGGATTTTTTTTCTAAAATATTGGGCCAATGTGACATCTTCCAGTCTAGAAAAGGACAAAAATAGAGCAATTTAATTAAATTTTAGACTAAAGTGGAACAAAATGGAGTTTATTGACAAAAATGGAGCAAATAAAACTTAGAGACCATGGATTTTTTTAAACCCATAGCATCAAAATATAAATATATATACATAACTCATCCGCTCATCCAATCAAATTGAGACAAAATGAAACATAGTAAGATTTTCTTACTAGGATAGAATCTCAAATTTGCTCCTAATATTTTGGGTTAAGCCCAAATTTGTCACTAAAGTTTTTTTATTCCGAGTCTACCATTAATGTTTTAAAATAGCTCAAATGTGCCACTGGCTACTAAAAAACAAAAAAAATACCCACTTTACCCTAAAAAGGATGACAAATATATATATATATATATATATATATATATATATATATATATATATATATATATACATATATATAGATGAGTTGTTTCCTCTTATGGAAATTTTTAACATTTAATTTATCTTACCATCATCATTTAAATTCTCTCTGCACAAAACCCAAAAACTGCACAAAAGCTAAAGAAAAATATTTTTTTTTCTAATTCTTATTTAAATTCTCATTACACAAAACTCAAAAAGGATTTTTTAGTTTGTTTTCCGGGATAAAAATGAAAAGAATAATATAAATTATATACAATTTAATCTTCATACCCGAAGAAATACATTGTCTAATCTGGGACGAAAGGGGTAACAGGTAACAATAAAAATAGCAAATTTTAAAATCTTGGGATGATTATATAACTTTAAAAAAATATTAGGTACCTTACACATTTTTTCTTGTACGCAAAAAAATATTAACTTTCCCACTAATAATTTGGAGTGCACTCAAAATTAGCCACTAAAATTTTTCTTATATTCAATCACTCACCTAACCACCACTAGCATGCGGTAGTTCTGCTGTCTCTTCACGACACTAAAATCGCGTTGTCCTTGCATCATTGTTTTCGAGCCTAGCCCAAAAATGACATCCACTAGCTGGCAGCAGCCGGTTCAAGATACAATTCCTCTATGCTCCCCAATCTCACTGCTGATTCCGTTCGAGAGACTTTCTCTATTCACCGATGAAAGATGTGTGTGAACTGACACGTAGCAATCAGCGATTGAGACACCACCATTGATCAAAGCTGAAGCCTTGTACTTACACCCAAAACCAAACCCTTAAGAGGATAAATTGAAAAACAAAACTGAAAACTCATAAATTAAAACAAAACTTTAAGTTTTTCGAACTTTAAACATTGATCTAAAAAAATCTAGTAGAAACTTAAAAATATAGCTTTTAGAAAGTTTGAAGACGAGACAAAGAATAATCAAACCATGTAAAAACCTTTATGATAATCTTTTATTATTGGCCGCCGTGGACAATAGATGAAAAATCTCCAAACAATAGTAGATAGTAGTTAGTTGAGGTCCTTGAGAAAGAGAGTAAGTGATTTCTCATAACTAATTATCTAAAACTCTTCAAGTTTACTAAAAATTACATTATTACCCAAATATTTTAAAAATTTATTTTTTAACGTTTTGTGTTAGTTTTTTAACAAGCATTCAGACAATTATATACCCACCAATTTAAAACTTCAGTAGCATAATTGAATAATTTAAAATATGAGTAGTAGACTAGATTCAGACTAAGAAGACATTTAAGCCCAAATAAATGAACGAGAAAAAGAATTCGTCTTGAAAGACCTGCAGCGCCTTTGCAAACGTCTTCAGTAGCCCTTCTTACCCTCGAGATAAGAACGATTGGGATACTTCCTTAGAATTATAGCAACCAGACAGTAGGAGAAATCCCACTCGATTCAGGTGTTTTATTTTTGGTTTATTCACTGACAAGCAGCAAAAAGAACTGTTCTTAAACAACAGTTGAATCAATCAGGTTTTCTGAACTAACTTTTTCTGTGGTTCGTAAGTTCTAACATCAGTGGAGCAAGGCCCCACTGATTACAGATTTATCCTTAGTGGCATTCTCGAGAATCTTTGGAAAGTTTATTCCTTTTTCGGTTCCTAATCGACTCCGATAAAAACAACCCCAAAAAAACTATTCAAAAGAAAGATCTCTCTTCGATTCCTTCCAGTCTGCCCAGATGAACTCTCTTCAGAATCCCACAAGGTCTGATCGAATCGCTGTTTGTTCATATTCCTTGTTTCTGTGTTCCACTGTGTATCTTCAGCTGACGCTTTTTTTTTGGCTTCAATCTTCTGAACGTTTTAGATCCTACCCGTTGCCTCCGCAAGGCTTCAGCTGCCAACCTGTGAAGCCTTCTTCATGCTCCGTTAAATCGCTGGTAATTGTCAGATATCACTGTTTGGAACCTTGCATTGGTTCTGTTGATGGATTTCTTAAAGAGTCATGGATGCATCATCGTTCTTGAATTGTGTGATTCAATCCAGGTCAAGATGAAATTTGCTGGGTCACAGCGGAGTAGGGCCATGAAGGTAACTCGAGTACTGTTGATTCAGATACGCTTTCCCTGTCTTATCCTAGATTTTTATCTTCTATAACAATTCATATACTTCTCAATCTCCATTTCTTGGAAATATCTCTGTACTGTCGTGTGTTTTCTGTCGATATCAGTGTGCACAAGGGTTATCACTTTATAGGACTACTCCACTTTCTTGCTAATTCTATTTGATTCTCTGGATGATTGTTACTGCCACTGTACTTGTCATACCATGTTCAATTCAAGACCATTATAATATAGTCAGAGGATAAAGAGATAAAAGTAAATAAATAATTTTGGTTATTTGCAATTGATCTCTACAACATATCTAGACTTTCGTTTTGCCTTGCAAATGATGTGATTAATCCATGTTGCTTGGAGGCAGGCTGATTACTTCCATGAAAGATCCTATTTGTTAAGCATGACATGGACAAACAGAACACTAATGACATCATTTCAATAGGCAATCTCTGGATCTACATCAAGTGCGGCGACAAGTGGCCCTGAAACAAAGGATGAGAAATCTGAATTATACAGTCATAATATGACAGAAGCTATGGGCGCTGGTATGTTAACTCTTTTATTTACTTCTGACATGCCAGGGGCTTAGGAAATAACTTGTTAAAACCAAATCTAAAGAATCAGGGTCAGTTGATATGTGCCTTTGGAAATGATCAGCTAAAAGCTAGGTGAGAATTTCAATCCTATGGGAAGGATAATTTGAACATGACTTTCAAATGAAAGTGCATATTTTTTTTCACTGGTGGGGGTTGGAGTCGCTGTTGGGGCTTGAATATCAGGTTATTACTGTAAAAAAGTTCTGCTCACCAATGGGCCTGCACACTCAAGTGCTTCTGTGAAGGGGCATACTATGATCCCTTAGTCTTCAATGTCACTATCAATGCATCATTCTTCCTAACTGATGCTGGTTCTTAATCCTTTTTCTTTCTGTGATCTGATGCAGATTTAACTTATAGGCATGAACTGGGAATGAATTATGACTTCATACTTCCAGATTTGATTGTGGGCTCATGTTTGCAGGTTCTTCTTCTCCTTCTTCTTCTTCTTCTTCTTCTTCTCTTAATTGAACTTTAAATTATTCTCTATAAGATGGTTAAAAAATTCCTCTCCACCCTATTGTGAACTTGATAGACTACGAAAGATGTTGACAAGCTTCGCAGAATTGGAGTGAAGACAATATTTTGCCTGCAGCAAGACCCAGATTTGGAGTATCCTACCATTAGTGTAATTGAAATTGTTTAAACACATAGTTCTTATGTAGTCTATTATTTGAAAGAGGAGGTTGTCTGTACGGATGAGATTGGTTTGATTTTTCAGATAAGAAATAGTGAAATGATGAAAGAAGTATTGTAGTTTTAGCTTACTATATTTCCAGATACTTTGATGTTGATATCACTGCCATTCGAGATTATGCAAAGACTTGTGGAGATATTCAACATTTACGTGCTGAGATAAGGTCAGTCATGAGATAGGAGTGCATGTCTTGCTTAATGTTCCCATTTATTTATGGTTCGTTTCCATCCTAATCTCAAACTAACCTTGAGTTTTTGGACCCTTCTCAATATCTTCATTTGATTTCTTATGGTATATCACATCTGTCACATGAGGGTGGCTTGTTTCACATTATAAATTTGCTTTGATTCGGGTAATATCTGATTTAGCAGGGACTTTGATGCATTTGATTTACGACTACAACTTCCAGCTGTAGTTAGTAAACTACACAAGGCCATAAATAGAAATGGGGGCGTTACATATATTCATTGTACTGCTGGACTTGGAAGAGCTCCTGCTGTTGCGGTATGCATGTAATTTGTTTGGTGCAGTTTGTTATTTTCACTCTGAAAATTTGATCTCTCAAAGATATTTTAGGTATTGTATTTGCTACGTGTTCAAAAATTCTATCATCATTGTTTTGCTGATCCATAAATGGCCTTGATGTGAATTGCAGTTGGCATATATGTTTTGGGTGGAAGGGTATGAACTTTACCAGGCACACAGATTCCTACTGGTAATATTGTCATTAATTCAGTAATTCTATTTGCTCATGTTTTAGTTAGTTTTCAATTAAATATTGTTTGTGTATAAACATGGATAATCTCCAAATGTCAAAATCTGCCACATTAACTAGTTTTAAAGATGATCAAAGTAAAGGCACATCACACTGCAAAATTAACTTGAATTGGTATAACCTGAAATGCAAGTATTTTTGTACTGGTAGGTAAATGAATTCAGTAAAAGATGCTTTGCCACATTTTTTAGTTCTGATGGCAGAAGTACTTCTTTGCTTCATTTTCAGTGAATGATTGAGCAAATATAGAATTTCGTTTATAGCTGTTCCAAGGTTTTGTACTCCTGGTACTTGAATAGCTGCTTTATTGAGATGTAAATTTTCCTTTCACTTCACTACAATTTTGTGATCATGAGTTTTGCCATTTAAGAGTGGACGGGCTCCGTGCTGTATCAAGTTCTAAACCAAAAATGAATATCACTTGATTGAGTTCAAGTTAGCTCTTGCCAAGCTATTCCGTTGGCTGCTTTTTGTTTTATATTGTGTAAGTGCTACTGTATTTTTTAATTATGTCCTTACAAGTTATCGAGTTGATGTTGCTTGCCTTCTTCTATTTCCTTAAAAGTCGTTAAAAACAAGGATTTAATTTTGTCAATCTATGATGCTAAAACTTTCAGTCATCAGACCTTCTAATATTTGATTTAGGCATAATACACTTGAAGCTTTATATGGCAAGTGTTATTGCAAGTACCATCTGGAAGGATGTTTTCATTTCATGATATACTGTTAATGGAGGTATTGAGTTACAATCTTGTTATAATCTTCCAAGTAGTCCTTTATCCTCTTTTCACTCTCTCTGGATTTGGAATGCCTTTTCTTAATATGATTGGGATAATAATGTTGGTTCGTTTATTTGTTTTACTGTTTTTATGCTTATGAAAAAAAGGACCATACTTGCAGACATGCACTGGGGCTTCTTTTTTGGAACATACAAGTGTAGCTGCTGTTCTGTAACTCTAATGTATCCCATTTGTTTGTTTGTTTGTTTTTCTTTTTCTTCTTCCAGAGCAAACGGCCATGCTTCCCCAAATTGGATGCTATTAAGAGCGCAACAGCAGATATCGTAAGTTATTTCTTCCATAAATTTCTTAGTAGGCTTTGCTACTCATGAAAGGCTGGAGCTTTTGGCTTCTCAAGGAACTGTCTTGTGGCTATATATTGTGTCTGCCTCCCTATTAATTGCCAATTAATTTTGAATTTCATGCTTTAACTAGGTATTAGTGCTCATGGTTTTGCTGGCCTCTTTTCTTGGCCCCTATGAAAGACCCATTGTTTATTATTTAACTTGGTTCAAACAAGAGGTTGCGTGTTAACTTGTTGAATCCTACATGATAAGATAATGGGGTTTCCTTTGGCATATTTTGTGTTTGCATCTTTAATTATTGTTAATTGGTTTTCAATTGGATGCTTAACCATGTGCAGAAGGCCCTATCTCAACATAAAGATCAAAGAAACCTTGTAACCATGACTTATATGAGATAGCATGATTTTAGGAAAAGCGAGGAAAAAGAATCTCTTTAAAGATTGTTTGAACTGGAATTTGCTTGTGAAGTGGCAACTGTATAAGTTGGATAGAAAATGATTTCTTTCGTCTTTGCCTTTCTTTTGTTATGTTCAGGTTGGGGGCATGCTCGTTAAGCTGCATGCAGTTTACAGCCAAAAGGAAATATGATTAAATATTGAAAGGAGTGGGTGGGAAAAACTAATATTGACAATTCTTTTTATTTTTTTAAAGCAATGGATTTGGAGATTAGCACATTTCGGATTGTCATAAAACAAGTGGAGGATTTCTTTGTGAAAATGACAGATTGAATTGACCAACTCATTAACACACATAAATCAATTCACAGCTTACTGGCCACAAGAAGAAGCTTGTCACTTTGACATGGAAAGACAACAATTGCTCTTCGGTAGAAATTTCTGGACTTGATGTTGGATGGGGCCAGGTAACCATTTGTTTGGATTGCTGTTAGATAATTTTATGAAATGCTCTTTCATCTGACCTTTGGAGTACTCCAGTCTGACCATTTTATCCTGAGAAATCTGCAATCTCATTTGTTATCATTATAAATATTACTCTGTTCCATTGGTCTGAAAAATCATCTCTGAGTTTGAGAAAAATTTTGTTTGGATTGAACCTAACCCTCTATGCATGATAGAAACTCGTCTTTGCATCGTTGAATGTTATTCAGTTATACGAGAACCATTTGAGATGAGGCATCTCACTGACCTGGTATTCTTCCATCATGATTTTTTCGCCAGAGAATACCTCTAAATTTTGATGAGGAAAAGCGCTTATGGATTCTTAAGAGAGAACTTGTGGTAAGTTTACATTTTTGGTATCTTTATATTTTCAATGCAGAGTATTCAATCTTCTTCACGAAGTACAGAAGAAATTAATCACCTTTGTGTTTTGAGATCAACTGATTAGGTGATTATCTTGCATGGATGCATAGGTGCTCCTATAAGTCCTCTCAGCATCCATAACAGCCGTTCTTATTTTCTTGCTTTCTTTTCTTTCGTCAATAGTTCTTTAAACCTGGGCTACGATTGAAACCAAGTTATAATTTTACTCATTTGTCTCTACAGGAAGGTCAGTATGAGTACAAGTACATTGTCGACGGTGAATGGATTTGCAATAAGCATGAGTTTCTTACGACTCCCAACAAAGATGGTCATGTAAACAATTATATCCGAGTAAGTCCCAGCTACCTGAGAACTGGAGAAAATGGATGTTTTTATTCTTATTTCATGGTATCATACTATCGTATAGATCAGAAATTATTCAGTAGTTCGCGAGTTCTAGCAGTCTCTAATGGCATACGAAAATCTTGAGCCCAGACTGGCGTTTTCGAATTGGCTTCTGCTTTTTTTTTTGAACCATTTATCCGATTTGTACGTGTCATCTTTTTTTTAAATATATTTTTGGAATTGGTTTCAGCTACCGTGCATTTCAAGTAGTCCAGGAGTTTCACCCTAATTTATATGGGTGATAGCTGCTTGAATCGGCTTTGGTTGACGTGATACACCCGAGTTACTTTTGTGTCACGCACCAAAGTTTAATCTACTCAGCCACGTTCATTGTTCATGTTCCGACCTGTGTGCAGGTCATAGTCGATGATCCGAGCAGCGCTGCGGCGGTTGTGAGGGCGAAATTGAGCGGCGATAATCCTGAACTTACAAAGGAACAAGCGCAGAAAATAAGACGGTTCCTTGACGCATATGCAGATGAAGGGTGAGCACTTACCAGCTGACCGTTGATGGGTTAATTGTGCAAGAGGGGGCATGAAATTATGTGGATTAGTGAATAAGTAATAATAATAATAATGCCATGTGGCATGTTTTAGTGGAGTTGAAGAACTCCAATAGAGATAGATAATTGTAAAAATAAACAGTAAGTCAATAATTAATACTGCTAGTTTTCCCATCTATTTTTACGGAGTAATTGATATGTTAAAAATAAACAGTAAGTCTCCATGGTAAATTGTTCCAAACGTAACTAACATTTAGTTTTAGCTGTAAATTTGTTCCTAACTTATAGGTTATATTGATTCTAAACATATGTACTTCTATTTTCCCACATTATTTGAAATATTTGATTTTTTTCAATAGTTTAATCTCAATTTGCTCATATTATTGTTTGTTAGAAAAAATTTTAAAAAATATATTTAAAAATTATAGTTTTTTATTTATTATTTATATATAAAGGTTTTATCATTTTCACACTAAAATATTGAAAATAAAAACTATAGATTAATTTTTAGATGGTGAATATTGTAAAAAAGTTGGGAAAGAGTATGTTATAAAATCGAAATGGAAGGGAACTCAATATTGCAAAACCCAGTTGAAACCAGAAGATGGCCTGATTGAAAGCTATCTCGATTCACGAAAGTTTAAAATTAATTCTTAGTTTATTTTTAGAAATTTCACAGGAAAGAAATTAAATGGTGAGATGTTTTAAATTAAACTGCCTAATCATAACAATTCGTGAATTGTAATGCAAACGGACAAACGTACGTCTGAAATTTACAGGAAAACGATTTGAAAGTTTATATTTACTAGTTGTTATAGCTTGTGCTTTGCACAAGTTAATTAGTTTATATATTTTTTTTCATCATGCATATATGTTTACACAAAAAATGTTAATAAAAAATCATAGATGAACAAATTTATTAACATAATAATATATTAGTTACAAAATTTAAAATATTAATATTTGCTATAAAAATGAGATATTGTTATTTGAAACAAGCAAAATGTTAGTGTTTAATTGTATGGAAGTTTAAAATGTCTCCCAGCCCTATTTTCTAAGGAATTGAAAAAATAATAAGCAACATATTTCTTTCAAATAAAAGTACAACTAGCAACGTAGAAAGAAAAATATAAGTACAACAAGAAAGTGAAACAAAAATGGTGCAAGCTAAACAACATTCTAGCCTTAGTGAGTATGTTCATCTGTTACAGTAAACCTTAACACGTGAAAAATATGCCTGATCAACGCTATTGATCAACAACAATCTGGTAATAGAAATTGTTGATATAAGTCCTATTGTTGATGAGAAGCAAAACATTTTTTTTTTGTGTTACAGCCACCTTAAAACCTCAAATATATATATATATATATATATATATATATATATATATATATATATATATATATATATATATATATAAACTTAGTAGCTAAAAAAAAAACCTCAAATTGCCTATGAAATATATTGAATACATCAAATCTACAAGTGAGACGAATCCCGAATAAAATCACGACAAAGCAAAGAAGGGCATGTGATCATGGAACATTAACATGCATAATATTCACTTTATCTACATATTTCTTGCCGTGAAGCAGATCTCATTGTTTGTAGAAGTTGAACAACAAAAGACAATGCAATACTCATAACCCCCACAAAAACACAAAAAGGAAAAACAAAACAAAAAAAAAAAAAAGAGAAGATCTTTCTATTTATCCTCTAGAATTATGAAAAATATGATCCAAATGGTTACATCATAACCCAAAATGCTAAAGGACAAGAGGTTGAGGTTGTAGTAATACTTATGTTTTTTTTTTGGGCTTAATGCCAGTTTTGGTCCTTAATTTTTCAGTTTTGTTTGGTTCTGGGTACTGATGTTGTAAGTGTTGCAGTTGTGCCGTAGAGGAATTTTTCTAGTGATCCACTTAATTTGCAAGTTCATGTTACGATATGAAATAAAACACATTTACATTCCAAAAAGTTTAAATTCAAAAAACGAAAAAGAACACAAAATTAGCCTTTTTGAACTAAAATTATAGGGTTTCGAAATCATACCAATTTCTTCTTTTTTGACGAAAGATAAATGAAATGAAAAAGAATAAAGGGGAAAGAAAGAAGTCAGCCAATTTTTCGCAAAAGGAATTGTGAGGCTATGTGAGTTATTGTCATAAGTATTAATTTTAATGCAATTAAGTACTAGAATAATGTAGAAATTCAGACCGTTTTTCTCGATGTATTAAATGAAAAATCAATTCTAAGAATCATATTTAAAGGTTTTAAAAGAATAAAGGAAAATAAATACAATTAAAATTGAATCAAACAAAGTAAATAAATGCAAATTTAATTTCGTTTGGAAACTACGAATTCTGGATAAGCAACCGATGTTAGATATTTCGTTGGGCGTGGCTGATAGATTTTGTGTGTTTGTATGTCTGATAAATCTTCTATTTGTCAAAGAAATTAAGCGGTGGTTTTTTCAATTCGCAGGAAATTCGACTTTGCAGCTGGTCAGGAGAAAATGGTAAAAGGCTAAAATCAAAGCAGTAGTTTCCCCGAATAATTTTGCTACAGGGAAACCCTTCAGTCATGTTTAAGTTTCAGACAATCTTCTAAGTTTTTGAAAATTTTTTGAAAAAATAAAAATAACATATGTTTAATTTTCTAAAACAGTTTTCTACATTGTGGGGAATTAGAAAATACTATTTTTATTGTTTTCTTAAATTTTATATTTCTAAAGAGAATAAATATTCTATCCATCGGTAGTGGAAAAAAAAATATTCCACCATAATTGTTGATTGTGTTGATTGTGAAAGCTTAGCACTGTTAAGTTAAAGAGTTAAATAGATAAAAAATTAATTTTTAAATAAAAATGATTGCGAAAATCTCTTTGTTTAGTGTCTGTGCATAGGATATTAATCCCTCTAAAAAATCAACCTTTGTGTTTGTCACTCTACAATTCTCACTCTTGACTTCTCTGACCCTTCTTGCTATCACCATTACCAAGCAACGTCTCCCTCTAACTATGATGTTCAACCAATAAAAACTAAAAATAGAAAATGAAAAAAAAATTATTTTCTAAAACCAAATGTGACTTTCACCACAACAAATTTAGGTTATAGCGACAGGGGATGGTGACCGTTTAAATGGTGGCTAAGAAGTTGGTCACCCAGACAATGGTAAAAAAGCAGGAGTAGCTTTTTAGCGATCATCTTAGCCATCAATTTTTAGGGCCCCATATTTCGATCGGTAGACAGTCGCTGAGTGAAAAGCCGGATAGTGACTTAATTGTAAGTTTTTTAAGTTAAAATGAACATTTTGGAACTATAAGGACTAAGCTGACAAGCGCTACATAGAATCAGGTAAATTTATAACACGATAATAAGTTTAGGGACAAAGGTTGTATATTAAGCCTATAAGTTATATAAAGTTGTAAACGCAACTTGTTCTCTTATTTTTCTCCATGAGCGTTTCGTCTACTGCTTTTCTTTGCCAAACCTTAGCCAAATCTAGTGTCAACCGCCGCCGCCTCAAGTGATCTCCGGCGGCAATCTACATTAGCCTTGATGAGCTATTTACATGGTTTGATTCTTATTTTACTTCTTTTTAACTTTTCTCAAAAAGTTATTTTCAAATTTCATATAGATTTTACTAGATTTTAAGTTAAAGTTTAATGTCGTAACCGTTTCTTTTGTGTTTTATGGTTGTAGGTTGGTTTTCAAAATATAGTCTATTGGAGAAAATTGTTCACGGGGTGGAAAGGAGTGCAAATCCGTCAACGAAGGCCTCACCGAAGCGATTTCCGGCCGCCATGGAGGGTGATTACATGGTTCAATTCAGATTTTCCTCATCTTTAACTTTTCCTAAAGAACCATTTTAAAATTTCTTTTGAATTTTATATATCTTGAGTTAAAGTTCAATCCTCTTAACTATTTCTTTTTATATTTTTTGCTTTTAGACTGTTTTTCTAGCTATGAACCTTTAAAAGAAGTTGTTCATGGTGTGGAGACCGTTGGCCTCCTTTTAGTTTCAGCAGCTCTTCCGGTTCGACTGTGCTGTTAGTGCTAGAAGATCTTGATGCACTCTAGCAGTTGTAACCCAAGTGTAGGTTGTCACAAATAATAAATTTCTGGAGTCCGAGTGTCGAACCATAAGAAAGTGAATTAAGAAATACAAATTACATATTTTTAATAAAGAAGGTTTTCGTGAAAGGTGTGAACAAGTATTGATTAAAAATTCAAATTCAAATAAAATAGCTAAGGTTAGGGGGATCCACTTTTAGTATATCGGTTATGATTAATTTTAGCCCATCTTACCAATCAATTGGGATCCACACATAAAGGAGGTCTCAATCGGGGAATTTAGTTAGTATTAACTTTCACTGATCTTAAAACACCAACGCTTACTAATGGGTTTAAGTATTCATCATGCAAACCTTTGTTTACAATAACTTAAGATTCCAATATAGCCGGCAAAGCCATATTCTACAAAGGGAATCAAGTAGTTTTTGTGCCAATGATTGACTATAATGAATCAAGACTTCCACTTAACAAGGATGTAAGTTAAATAGATAATAGATAATAAAAGATAGGAGGCTTAGCCTCCCATTCAACAATAATAAAAATAAATAAATAAATAAATAAAGCAAGACTAATAGAAAATAAAAAGAAATAGGAGGCTTAGCCTTCCATATAAGGAACAACAAGAAAAGTAGGAGGCTTAGCCATCCATAAGATGAACAACAAAAAAATAAATAAATAAATAAAAAGAAACAACAAGAAAAGAAAATACCGTTAATGTTGTGATCTATTCAAATCAATCATAACCTTTATACCAAAAGGTTCACCTTTTCACCTTAACAAAAAGAAAATTAGTTAGCCATGATAAAAGTACACAACAAGTAGAAAGATGGAATAAACATGAATTAAAAGATCAAATGAAGAACAAGAAAAAGAACGAGAAAACAATTAGACAGAGCTTCGGTATTGAAAACAAGAACAAAACCAAAGGGGAAAAGCTAACTTTGATACAAAAACTTAAATGAGGCATAGGAAATGACATGAATTTGCCCTCCTCCCCTCCCCCAAGGTGCCTATTTATAGAGCTTTTGAGGTGGGTGAAATGGCAAAATAGTAAAATATAGGTAAATACAAATTAATAAAGGCGGGCTGCAACTTATTTTAATTTTTTTACCATCGTAGACATCGAATAAGCTCTTTCTCAAAACATGGAACTTATAGATCTCTTCTTTAGCTTAGAATTGATAGCTTGCTCATTCAAATCGGACATCCGTAGCTCAAGTTATGATTTTTCTACCGAAATTGCTCTTTAGCACATGAAAGAACAAATGGTCTCATCTATAATCAGATTTCAGTAATGAAAATGATCAAACTAGCCCACAGAATGAAATAGAGTTGAAGATCTATGTGTTGGCTTTCAGATGAATTTGGAATCACTTAGTTCCGACGTCCACAGCTCCAGATATGATTTTTCTCGTGAAGGGTCGCCAAGTGATGATTTTACCAACATAAAAAATAATTATTTAATATATATATTTTAATATTAATGAACAATAAACCGTGTATGTACAGTAAATATGCATATAAACAGAGAAATACGAGTATGAACAGTAAGTCAGTGAATAGTAAAAATGCGTGTGAATGGTAAAAATGTGTGAGTAGTAATCAGATGGAAAAATGCTCAAAATATAGAAATGAATCATACTCAAAGTATATAAGGATGATTTAAACCCTTAATAGCAATACACTTATGAGTATTCATCAGATCTCCTAGTCTTTGAAGGATTTCTGAAAATGTGGAATAAATTTTAAAATATTTGAATTAATTAATAAATTTCATTAAATTGATGTTAAATTTAAAATTTGAATTTGAATTTAAATTTGGAGCTAAAATATATATATATTTTTTTAAATATCACTTTGGGTTCGGTCACAAAATTGTCACCATCTCCTGATTTTTTATTCGGTCACCAGACGGTGGTCATTCCCTAGCCACCAGGGTTTTTGCGACCGTTTAGTCACCGACTCTTTCGGTTGCATAAAGGTAAGTTTAGCAACTATTTGGCTACCAAAATGTCGGTCGCTATAAATGAGTTTTGTTATAGTGTTTTTTTTAACTTCTTGAATTGAGGAGCTTTAGAGATCTAATCCTAAACATCAATGGGTACAAATACCTGGAAGAAGTTGACGCCTGAACCATCCCTCCAACTATGATGTTCAACAAAAAGATATCCTTATTTAATAGCAATAGTAATAATAACTTGTACGATTTCCATCAGGTTGGATTAGTGAGGGTCATTTTTCTCTTATTTGTGTGCCTTGATTTTGGAGGATGTTACTGCCCTATTATGTATGCTTTTGGAATTACAATAAGGATTTAATATTTTTTTTCTTTTTATTTCTTTGTCTTTCCCATTTTTTTGCCGGGTTAGTTTTTCCTTTATGATGGTGCAATAAATTATCTCGTCTCTCCATCGAGACCCTCCCTACCCTCTTCTTCACAACATCTGCAGTATTCTCCTCTCCCACTCTCCATAGCATCCCCCACAACAGAATTCAACTCAAATCAAGGTGTTAAATATTGTTATTATTAGGTACATCACATCCCATATTTTTTAGGAATACTGTACGGTAAATCACATCACATATTGTTACCGTTTTCACAAAAAAATAAATATTATAGTATTATTTTAAGATGAAATGAATTAAATAAATTTTTTTTACACATTTTTATATGTATTTGAATTTTTTCATCAAAATTTGTTAAATATAAATAAAACATATATAATGATAGAAGATATTTTTTATACAAAGAACATAAAAATTTTATATATAGAGCAAACATAAAAATTACTCAGCAAAAAAATTAATTTATTGATACAAGAGAAAAAAAACAACACTTTAATAATAACAATACATATTTTAATACAAAAAAAAGAATAAAAAGTAAAAGAAAAAGTAACAAAAAAATAAAAGTAAATATTTATGTTAAAATATGTGTATTAATTATATTTTACTAATTTATATATTTTTGTATGATATTTTGATGTAAAATAACAAAAAAAATATCTCACACATGTCCACAAAAAAATATAATACTGCAGTATGTACCTCACAATGGTATTTGCGGTATAACGCAGATTTTTTTACAAAATATACATAAAAAATTACCGGTATGCGAAATACTGCAAAATGTCACGATATATAGTGGTATTTTGTGAGAAAAAATGACAAAAAGTGAAAATATTTGTGTGACTTACCACTTATCCGCTGTAAATGGTATATTGTACAGTATACCGCAGTATTTAATTTGATGACTCAAACTGAGCAAGAACCCACAAATCTTTCAACACTGTCATTTGAGATCAAAGAATGTGACTAGAGTTAGGTGAGAAACCATTCTCAATTAACCAAGGTAGTCCCTCAAGCCAACATATAGATGCATGGGTCATCTGCTAGTAATAATATAAGGTAAGATTTGATGGGGGTCACCTAGCTTATATTTTTTTTTTATCCTAACTAGGTACCTGAGTTTCAAATTGTCCTAGCGAAATACCTTTACTTCTATCGCATGTCCTAGTTAAATATTTTATGTTAATTTCAATATTAAGTCTAACGGAAAATGGTGACCTGACATTAAAAAAACACTAAAATAAATCATAAAATAATGCTTGCAATATTCTAACTTTTTCTAGCAATAATTTTAAACCCTAAACTTTTTCCATGACCTCCCTCATCCCCCTCTTCCTTTTCGGCTCTCCTGCTTTTCACTGCCACCTCCTTCTGCCCTCTAGCCATCACCCAAAAATTGCATTGTCTCTCATGGGGTGACATGGATTGGCTCAAGTCCACCACCAAGCTCGACAACATACGCTGATCAAGTCGATTTCACACATAAAGCCCTCAAGTCAATCGAATCAAGTCTGTTTTTCTTGAACAATTCTAGAAATGTAAAAATTTTCAACTTCAATTCATTCCTAAAAAAGAGAGATTAAGCCAGCTATTGTTGTCCATTCAAAGACAAACAAAACTCATCCAACGATTGACAACAATGGCCATCACAAATGGGTGGAGAAGACAATGACCATCGAGGTTTCATGGGTTTCGGCTAAAGGGCTGAAAGACTAAAAGGCTGAAGGATTTTGTAGCGGTCATGGAGGACGTTGGGTTGAATGGCCATTGTCGTCATGGAGGATTTTGTAGCGACTATGATCAGTGGTTGAAGGGCAATCGGGGATTGGAGGGCGGTCGGGCTGGCAAGTGGAGGGCGGATGGCAACAGCAGCTAGGTTGGTAGCTTTTAGGTGGTAGTGGGAAAATGGAGGTTAGGGTTTTGTGGGGCTGGATAGGGCAAAATTAACTTTAGTAGAAGTTTAAGGATTATAATTAGTAATTGAAAAAAATTGATGACTAAAGTTATAATTTTAAATTTATTTTCATGTTATTTAATGTCATGTCAGCATTTTCCATCCAATTCAATGAAAAATTTGACAGAAAATACTTGAATGTGAATTTTACCTTAATAATATATGTCTAGTCTCTTATAGTCTGCTTGGATTGAAGGAAGAGAAAATGTGAGGAAGAAAAATCTGTAAAACTTCATTGTTTGAATAAGAGGCAATGTAGAGGAAAAGAGTCACTATTCCTTCACTTTTCTTATTTGTACATTTTTTTCACCTCTCCAAGATTGGAGTAAATAAATCATCTCTCCTTTTGCTATCTATTTGCTCTCTTCCCTTCTTGTATTAATTAAATTCAAACAAACCCTTAGTGGCAATCGTTAAAGATAATCAATCATCAATCAGAAGCAACTAAGTTATCAGTCATCACGAATCACAAGCCAACAGAAGTTCAGTCAAACCAGACACAGCTTTAGACAACTCTACTCTTCCATAACTAGGAAACGCACTTTATTAACGCTTAATTATCGGTTGAGGACTAAATTACACTGCAAGGGTTCAGACTTTAGAAATGTGGTTAATGAAGGCATCAAAATCTACATCACAAGACTCACCCCTTTCAAAGGCTCGCCGGAAAATCGAACTCGCTTCCTTGGCTCTCCTACTAACTTCTCTCACATCTTCCCTTTCTGAATCCATGAACTTTTCCACGGTCTTCGCAATCTCTTCTCTGCCCACCAAACTCTCTTCTCCCAACTCGTTCTCCTTCGCCTTCCAACCAATCCCCCAATCCTCCACGATCTGCTTGCTATTGCTCGTCTGATCCCAGTAAATCGGAAACGTCAGCATTGGAACGCCGGCGAAGATCGCCTCCGACGCCGAATTCCACCCGCAGTGCGACCAAAACCCTCCGATCGACGGGTGGCACAGAACCCCCAATTGATCGCACCACGAAACCATTAGACCCATCTCACCAGAATTTTCTCGGTACTGATTCGCCTCTTTCCGGGCCACCCAGAAGCAACGAACCCCGCTCAACTCTAACCCGGCGGCCATCTCGTCCAATTGGGTCTTCGACGCTGAGTAGAGGCTCCCTTGTGAGACGTAGAGGACGGAGCCTTTGGGCTGAGAATCGAGCCATCGGAAGTGTTCGGAGTATTCGCCGGCGGAATTGGGTAATTTGAAGGTGGGGATCTGTGGGCCGACGCAGAAAATGGGCGTGGAAATTGTGGAGCGGAGAGCAGCAATAGTGGAGGATTCGAGCTCTGGGATTGAGACGAGGAGGAGAGATTGAGCCTTGCCGACGCAGGCGACGGCTTCGAGGCCACGGTGGAGGATGTCACGGCCTCTGCCGTATACGCACGTCGGAAGATCTGCGACTCTTGTTGCTAGCACTCCAGGAACGTAGTCCACTAGCTCTTCTCCTTTCTCTGTCACCAACAAAATTGCAAGAGCTCCTCAGATGATCTGGACAAATTTTTCAAACTTTTACAAGTTTGATGCTTACAAAAAAGTTTATAAAGAAAAACTTTTGAATCATTGTTTCGTCTAATTAAGCATTTTTTTTACTACAACAATATTTTTTTTTTCATGCAAAATTTATGATTAGGTTTGGTTTATTCGGTTTAAATCGAACAGAAATAGTTGGTTTTATTCAGTTTTCGGTTTTAGATAATAAAAAATCAAATTAACCGAATTCACCTCTAAAACCGAATTCAAACAAAGCATAATATTTCGACTCGATTCAGTCCAAATCAAATTAACTAGGGAAAAAAAAAGAGTGAGATTTTATGAGATAGGGAATAAGAGAGGCATTGTTTTTCCTTCTAAATTTTATTTATTATAAAAGATTTATTATCCATGAAAATAAAGGGAACAAGAATCTAAATTAATTTGTGCTAATTTCTAGCTTTATTGTCTATGAAAAACTTGAAAAAAAATTTAATAATAAAAATTTCGGTTAATTTGATTATTAAATTAACCAATATCTAAAACTGAAATCGAACCAAAACTAAATTTTTTAATTCAATTTTAACTAAAACCAAATCAAATTATCGAATTAATCAAATTAAATTATCAAATTATTTCAAATATTTTATTTAAACCGAATACTGATAAACCTAAGCAAATTCGTTGTTTTATCACATCAATAGAAAAGTCTATTGGCAAATGGACGCAAAGGAAAAGCTAGGGAATGGGCCAAGTTAGAGAAGACGGGGATGGCATGGCAGGCCTGAGAATGAGGGCTCAATAGCGAGAGTGGAGTTGAATCCGGCAGTTAATAATGTTGGCCCAGGAAAAGAACTGCAAAATCGTGGATAAGATACGGTTATTGACCGAAGCGTAAGATAGGTGCTTGGGTGAGAATTCTTTCGAAGTCTTTGGAAAGTTAACTCAATAAAATCTACTCCCTCCGTCCCGTTTTAATTAAAACATTTGACTGGGCACAGAGATTAAGGTGTATGTAATTTGTGTTAATTTTTTATGTAGTAAAAATTTAAATAATGATTAAAAAAGAAAAGATTCTTTTTTGTGTTTTGTGCAGTAAGAGGTTGAGTGGAGATTAAAAAAAAGAGTCTTTATTGGATTTCGTGTAAAATGATTATTTAATTGTTTAACTTTCCAAAAGAGAAAACGTTTCAACCTTTTTGGGACTTCCTAAAAAAGAATACGTTTCAATTAAATTGGGACGGAGGGAGTATAATCTATATCTATAAATAGATATGAATGCAGGATCATTGACAAAACTGTACTTTCATAAATGTTAAAAAATTAAAATAAATTCCAATACTACCACGTGGAATGTTAGATTGATATAGAAATGCCACGTGGCGATTTCCAAAAATAACCCTGACACAGAAGACGTGTAACAATACTATTGGGGGATTGAATTTATTTTTAATTTTAACCCTCGCTAAACTAAACCCATTTACGTTAACCATTTGAATCCCACTACTTCATTCCCACGTGTTACTCTCCTTACCCCACTACCACATTAATAACTTCCCATTACTTTTTTACAGTTACAACTATAGAATATAAATCAGCCAATTATTTACATTTTTGTGTTTCACTTTACGTAAAACTTCCCACTTTGCAAAAGTAGTTTCTTCTTTCTGTTTCAATTGCTCTGGTGACTAAAGAAACAAATCTGTCGATTCACTTCTGTCGGTGTCTCTACGTCAACAGCAGCTATGTTCAACAGTGTCTACTTGCTATCCACCTCTGCCTCCACAGAAATCCTGCAGCCATATAGTATTCAGTTTTACTTCCCAACTCTTAAATATGTTTTACAGCATACAATATTCTATACTAATTTAGTAACCTGTTTTAGTTCCTAACTCTTAAATATGTTTTACAGCATACAATATTCTATACTAATTGGTTTTCCATCACTGAACTTTTTAATAGGCACTTTCATTACTACGGTAGTTTTCCAGCTTCCTATCGTCCCCAACCGCGCACTGTAAACGTAATTTCTTGACCTTACAACTATCATTTACTTCATAAAGCACACCATGCATTATACTAACAGCACACAATTGTTGGGCAAGAAGCACAAATTCGTGAGCAAAAATTTGGATTTGGTCTCCCCAAGGAAACAGGTTCCATATTTATTTATGGTGGCTTTTTATTTTAATTGCAAATTGGTTGTTTGCTTTCGGCCACTGTGGTTTTCTATCAATTTATGTTTGTATGGCTATGGGTTTTTTAAGGATACTATGTATAAAAAGAAAAGTTCCAATAGGGTGGATAAAAAAAATAAACACAAACTTACATTAGTGTATTTAGTTACAACTTGCAAACACAATAAATGTAGGCTATGATATAGGGAAAATGCAATGTTCCCATAGTTTTTCTTCACGGGCATGCACAAAATCATTTCAAATTAACTAGTATTTCTTTTGAAGTAAAATTTTTGTAACATGATCAGTATTTTTTATGGTTCAATGAAGAAGTATACTATGGAGGACATCCAATATTTTTATTAAAAACCAGGAAAACTATTTATTTTAATAACCAAAACATATTCACATTTTTTATTTTTAAGCAAACTTAATGATTTTGGTTTAATTTTAAATGCTAATGTTTTAATTTAATTACCATTCCTTGTTTTTTAGTTTAATGGATACAGAGATGATTGAGGTTGTCCTAATCCCCTTTGTTGTTACCCTTGAACATGTCTGCAAGAAGTTTAAACTGGAACCCCCCGTTTATACCAATGCCCTTAAAGGATCAAAATTTAGGTTTTATGTCCAAATAGAGCTTGGGAAAAATGAGGAAGGGAAGAAAAATTTTGTTCAAGTGAGGGGGTACTGTCTAAGGACCTAGGGTTTGCCATGGAGTCCGCTGCAGAGAATGCAATTCATAGGATTAGGAGGTTCCATAAATTCTTCAACCATGACATTAACTTTGACGCTAATCTGGCACTGCGGGAGCGGCTAACTCAAAAGGAGAAGGAGGTTCCTGGCCTCAAGTATGAAATTACCTTGGTTAGGTTCAACCAAGCTTGTGTGAATAATGTGTACAAGGACCAGATCAAAGGGTTAGAGGCTGAGATTGCATCGCTGAAGCAACAACTGGCTGAACAGGGACAGGAGAATGAGGGAAGTGTGGTTGGGGTTCAAACAGACCCCTCTGAAACCGCCAGTTCAGTAAATGACCTCTATGACTAAGGGTTTTAAATTTAGGATATATTAGGACAGTTTGTTTCAAACTTTCATGAAGACAATGTTATGCAATTTATCTTCTACTTTTATTTAGGCAAGGATTTGGTTACTTTGATATTTTCCTAATATGCATGTATATTTTGGTTTTACTTTTTATGGTTAATTAACCTATTTCCGTATCCATTATTATTAGTTAATACCTTTACTACGAATTCACTATGCACATTGCATTTTCCCTATATGTTTAAAAAAATTCATATAACATATTTGCTTGGGTAGTGATAAAAGACAAACTAATGACTAAAACATCTGCTTAGTACAAAAATTATTCTTTGATGCATACTTCTGTAAAAAAAAAAAAAAAGTTTAGTGTGAGGATTACCAAGAAAATCGGTATAGCCAGAGGGTTTGGCTGAGAACCTATAGGATCCGGTTGACACAGGAGCACACATTTGTTCCCTGAACCTTAAGAAAAAAAAAAAATCTCATTAGATAATTTTGTAGTACTTCTCAATTATGAATAAAATTAAAGTCCTAAGTCTTTTCAAATATACCTTACTTCTGGGATTTAGGAAGGAAAATGATTTCACTTCATGTCAAAACGTTTGGAAAGCTGCGACACCCCAAAGATCAACTCATTCTTCGGCATATAACCAAAGGATTAAACACGACAAGACATCAAATCTGGACTTGTCTTGTCCGTTCATGGTGGAGTCGGTCGTATCAAAGAACATTGATGGAGGACAACGAAAATTTTTTATGGGAAACTAGACTTTTGCAATTGATGAAATTGGTTGTAGAAAAATTTGTCCGTCTTTGAACGTGGCTCGCCAAAAGAGTGGAGACTTAAACGGCGGCCAGCGTAAGAGGGAGTCTCTATAGATTTGTACCAGCAAAACTTTGTAGGAAAACAGAGTGTCAAGAAAATAGACACACCTTTGTACAATTAAAAAATCCAGTAACAAACCATGTGAGTTTGGGGAAAAAATCACACAGCTTTCATCCAGAAGTAGGAAAACGTCGTCGATGGGCCACTAGGGAGAGGACTAACGAAGAGGGGTTTAAAAAAGAAACAAAATTAAGGGAAACAAAATGATCTCTTTTCGCCTTAGATGGACTCCTCACTGACGCAACGACGAACACGTCGGCGAAGGGCCAGCGGTGGCGCATCAGCCCGTTTTCCTCCACCCATTTAAGTTTTTGTTCACTCGTGGGAGAGTAATAAACCCAAGAATGAAAAGGAACGAACAGAGGATTTAATAGGATTTCTTTTCGCCTTACATGGAATCCCTGCCGTCGGAAGGAGTACAATGGCGGTGAACGCTAACTGGCTGCGGCTTTTGGTCTCCTAGGTTTAGGGTTCATTTGATGGCAGTACAAATAGAGAGATTGATATTTGCTCGGGTTTGGACATACATCTATATTTATAGGATCCTCCAGATAATTAATACACCCCTCACACCTTCAATTTTTATTCGGTTGCTAATTTACCCCTTACTTTTTATTTTGCGATTTTGGTCCCCTCTCACACTGCGCTCTCTGGTTCGTTATTTATTCTATACGGATAGAGTTTTTGCCTTTCCTCCCTAATATTCGTTCTTCCGTGTGGGCTAAATATTGGAAACATTTTGGGCTGGTTTTTATTATTTCAACCATTGGGCTATACCGTTGTTTATTTAGTTTAACCTAAAAATCTATTGGTCTGCCATGTCCTAACGTTTTTACAGCCCACAATCATTAAAGTCAGCCCATGTGTTTTTCGGTTTGTTTAAATTGTCTATGTATATTTTTTTAATTAGTAAAATTCTTTTTTTTTTTTTCCATTTAGGCAAATTTTTTAAATTTATGTTCCACCCATTTATTTCCACGTGATATAATATTTAATTTTTTTTTACTATTTCCCAGGTTAATACTTCAAATTTACCCATGTGTTCTAATTTTTTCGCCTATACAAATACTTTGCTTAATATTTTCCTCTAATTTTTTAAATATTTTTATTTCAATGCTACATTATCCGAACTATTTTTTTTTTCCTATTTCAACAAATTTTAAACTGTACTTCTTAAATTTCTAATCTCATTAATTATTTAAATTTATATAAAATTTCTATAACTCCTTAAATTTATACATGAAATATATTTATATACAATTACCGTAAGTATTTAAATCTATGTAGTCATTATTTCATAAAATTATGTAGTTCTCTTTTGTTTTGAATTACACCTTACAAATATGTCATCATTTATATTACTAAATTATTCTTACTTCCATTTTTCAGGTGTTATTTTATGTCATGAAATTATTGCCCTCTTCCATTGTTGCCCTTCTTTTGTCTAGGGTTGTTGCAAAGTTTCCAAAGATAGAAAATCCTTATATTATCTGATTTTCTTTACTCACCAATATAAATGTATGATGCAACATTCACACTGTTGTCTTCATGTGAAATACTTAACATTTATTTAACCTTATAATTGTATCATACCTTCTTATATGACCAAATTACCCGTCCGTTAGACGGGTTATGAAACTAGTTTATTTTGTAAGGACTTAACAAGTATAAACTGTGATTAGTATTTAGTATCTACGTTTAATTTACTCTAAAATATTACTTTATCTGTCAATTGGTAAACAATTTAAATAAAATATCATTATATGTAAAAATAATCACTGATAACTCATATTGTAAAATATTTTGACTTAGAATTTATTTATTGAATTTTGATTAAATAAATAATTAAATTTATCTAAAACGTTATTCAAAAAATTTTCCTTCAAAAAACTAGTTATGAAAATGTGGGTAAAATTGAAAAAAAAAAAATGTTCCCCCAAGGTTGGATCCAAAACACTATATTGTCCTTTTTATTTTGAAAACCTATATGTTACTTCCTACGTGTGAACAATTTTTTAGGCTATCCTTTAGTTATTGATATCAAATTTGTATATCTTAATTAGTAGTACCTGAAAAATAGTTTGAAAATTAGCTGTCCATTTGAATTATTAATTGCTTCTTTATTTAAATTTAAAACAAACTTTGTTTTCCATACTATCGTTAATTAATGACGATACAACCTTAAGAGTATTTGTAGTTTTTCATACAAAAAAAAGGCGAAAAATGCATTTTTTACCCAAAAGTTGAGAGAATTTTTTGTAAGGGCTAATTATAGAAACACTTTAGGTGAAATTATTGTTTATATTTTTATATTTCACAAACCAGCATTTTACTCCCTGAAAAAATAAAAAATTTTATTTTATATATTAATTAGATAAATGAGAAATTGATAATTTAAATTGTTAACCAACTATAAAAATATTAATAAATAGTTTAAATTTAATAGGAAACATGTACTATGTAATATAAATTAGAATTTATAAATTTGATATCAGACATCTAAAAAAATTGCCCAAAATCAAAATTTAACCCAAATATTGGGGGAATTTCTTAATTTGTCCCTTTTTTGTAAATTACCCATAAGAAATTCCCTTTTCTTTTTTTGTAAATTACCCATAGTGCATAATGCATCGCATCATTATATTAATCCCGTTAACTTTTCCTTTTGTCTTCTTTTTTGTGAAGTATTCCTTTTGTCTTCTTTTTCCTGTAGGCGACTGAAATGAATCCAACTATAATTAAAAAAAAAAATTCCCAGAATAGAAATCAGCCATAAAAAAATTTACTTTAACTACAAAATAAAATTGAGAATAGTTAAAGGCGTTTGAAGAAATCATGAAATGAACCAACCTTTGACTTTGGGGTGAACCGGGAAATGACCATGCCGCAGCAACCAGCAAGAGATCAAAGTACTGGAACACAGAGTACACCAACGCCGGAATGGTCCAAAACGAGGCTGCAGGAATATTCCTCCGGTTCCCGATGGCAACCCCGAATAGCAGGTATGAGTCGTACATAATGGTTGTGACCGGCGGCTCCAGACGGCCGATGAGCCGATCCATGGGAGCTTCCATCTTCCTGAGAACCTCCTCGAAGAAGTCAGGAGAGTAGTCGCCGGAGCGGTCCTTCTCGGAGGTGAGGTCGTTGGGGATGGTGGCGAAGCGGATGTTTTCGGGATTCGGATCGGATCCGTTGAAGCCCAGCGGCATCCTTCCTATCGCTTGGTACGGGCCCTGTAATTTTGAGAATCCAACTTCACTGTTTTTGAAAAATTTACTGTTTACCTCGTGTCACAAAGGGAGTGAGAACTCAGAAGGCTATGTGACAATTATATGTGTGAAGTGTGAATTGATGGGTACAATGGCTGAGCCCATAAATAACCAGTAATTTTGAGCATGACTTCAAATATTCACGGGCCGGTTAAAAACGGAGAAGGAAAAGGACATTGAATTTAGGCAAAAATAATGAAAAACTCACTAATGTCACTTGGCCCGAATCGGCTACTGATTTTTTTTTAGGCCAAATAAACTACTTATATTTTGAAAATAGGTCAAATAGCCCACTGATCATTAATTGAGTGAATATTCCATTTTAAAAATGGCATATTCTGTCAGTAGGAGACTAATGTAGCTTTAACCCTGTCGTCCCAGCCATGCTTTCCCTTAGTGCCCTCGGTCTACAACACCACGGCCGCTGCCCGCCCTGCCATGCTTTCCTTTAGTGCCCTCAATCTACAACACCACGGCCGCTGCCATCCCTTCCATGCTTTCCTCTAGTGCTCTCGATCTAGAACGCCATGGCCGTCGTCCCTTTGCTAGCGTCGCCTTTGCTCTCATCTGACATTCCTAGTCCAAGATGCCATGCCACCGGCCTTCGCTCCCCTTTAGCCTTTGCTCTTCTTTGGCACTCTACTCTCACCTTCACTGGGGCCGGCCCTTCGCTCTTTTTCAGCACTCTGGTCGCTATTTGTTCCTTACTCTGACGGACCACTGATTGCCGTTATATGTCCCTTGCTCCGACCGACCACCGATTACCGCTGTCTTCCCTTGCTTCGATCAACTGTCGACTACCCTTGTTTGTCCTTTGCTCCGATCGGCCGTTGTTCACTCGATTGCCGCCTCATCTTCACCGGGCTCAGCGGCCAATCAATCTGTGAATGCACATCTGATTGGCCGACTAGGGAAAGAGAGAGATGTGCAGAAAAAAATGCCACATCAGCCTTGTTTTAACGACAGTGGGCAACTCGGTTTGATCTAGAAACATTAATGATTTATTTGGCCTAAAAAAAACAATAGTGGCCAATTCGGGCCATCCAGGTGACATTAATGATTTTTTCATTATTTTTGCCTTGGAGCTCTCTTTGCCGTGCGGACCCATTGACTTGGGAAATGAGGCTACCTCTAAGTCCATATCACTGTAGAAGAAGCACTCCATCTTGCACCTCCATCTTGCACTTTGATCATAATATTTCCTTTGTTCTTCACCTTCAAGAGCAGCTATGGCGGACGCACTTGTTTCTGCCCTTGTGAGCACCATACTGGGGAACATAACCTCGATCTCAGCTGTAGAGATGGGGATCGTAGGAGACCTGAACAATGAGCTCCAGAAATTGGAGAGCAGCCTGAGCACCATCCAAGCTGTGCTTCAAGATGCAGAGCAGAAGCAACGGAAGAGCAAAGCCATCAACAATTGGCTAAGGAAGCTCAAAGCAGTTGCTTATGATATCGAAAACACGCTTGATGAGTTCGCAACCGACGCTCTTGGCAGGAGACGGCATCCAGCTGCGACGAACAAAGTAAGTAGATTCTTCTCCCTTCGCAACCCACTTTTCCGTCGACTGAAAACCGCGCACAGGCTGAGAACATTGAGGGAAAAACTGGATTTTATTTCTGAGGAGAAACAGCAGTTTCACCTGACGGAATTAGGAGATCCAGAAGCCGGGGAGCTAGAGTGGCGACAAACTAGCTCGCTGGTAACTGAATTGGAGACTTTTGGAAGAGATGAAGAAGTGGAGAGTATAGTTGGTTTGCTAATAAACCAAGTAAGGGATAATGATGACACTTCTGTTGTTAGTATCTGTGGGATGGGAGGCTTGGGGAAGACGACACTTGCTCAGTTGGTTTATAACGATAAGAGGGTGGTAGGAGTTTTTGATTTGAGAATATGGGTTTGTGTCTCTGATGATTTTGACATAAGAAGGTTAACTAGGGCCGTAATAGAGTCCATTGAAAAGATCCCATGTAGCATCCAGGAGCTGGATCCTCTTCAGCGGCTCCTCCAGGAGAAGTTGATGGGGAAGCGATTTTTCCTTGTGCTTGATGATGTTTGGAATGAGTATGAAGACAAGTGGGACAGGCTAAAGGAGGTGTTTCGATATGGTGCTAAAGGAAGTACGGTTGTAGTGACCACTCGGATTAAGAATATTGCCCGCATGATGTCAACAGAACCTGTTCACTATTTGGGATGCTTGTCAGACGATGATTCTTGGAACTTATTCAAAAGGCGTGCATTTGGAAGGAGTGATTGTGAGGATTACTCGCACTTGGAAGTTATTGGGAAGGAGATAGTAAAGAAATGTGGGGGTGTGCCCTTGGCGATTAAAGCTATGGGCGGCTTGATGAGATTTAAAAGAAGTGCAGCTGAATGGTTATCTGTAAAAGAGAGTGAGCTATGGGACTTGGAAGATGAGGGCAGCAAGGTACTACCAGTATTGAGATTGAGCTATGATAATCTATTTCCTTACCTCAGACAGTGCTTCACGTTTTGCTCAGTCTTCCCCAAGGATTACGTTATGAGCAAAGAGCGGTTGATACAACTTTGGATGGCAAATGGCTTCATTCCTTCAAGAGCAAATATGGACCTTCATGATGTAGGTTGTGAGATATTTAATGAATTGACTATGAGGTCGTTCTTCATGGATGTAAACGAGGGGGTAGGCGCAGAGACTTCATGTAAGATGCACGATCTTATCCATGATCTAGCTTCGTCAATTACAGGAGATGAATGTTATATGATAGACGTTACTAGGGAGTTTGAAGTGCCAAAGCATGTTCACCACTTGTCTATTTGGAAGAGGTCTTCAAGAGAAGCTCCCCGGGAATTAGACCTGAGCAAGATTCGATCATTACGGTCTTTGTTATTTTTTGACGTCTACTATGATAGCGTTAGAATTTCTCTCAACTCTTCCATGAATAGGTTTCTCAGGACCTTGGATTTGCGCGATCATCATGTAAGGGAATCTGTTGTGGTTCATGCCTACAAACAATTGAGATACCTGGACCTTTCTAGGTCTCCAATCAAAGTTCTATCAAACTCAATATGCTGTCTCCATAACCTGCAAACCATCAATCTTAGCTACTGTAATCAACTTGAAATGTTGCCTGAAGATATGAATCATATGAAAGAGCTAATTTACCTTGACATTACAGGATGTAATCGTCTTATTTGTTTGCCTGTTAGCATGGGAAAGTTGGTTCACCTCAGGAAACTGAGCTTTTTTATCGTAGGCAAGGAAAATGGATATGGTATAGATGAATTACAAGGGTTGGATCTTCTTGGTGGGGAACTGTGTATCAAACAACTTGAAAATGTGAAGAATGTAGTAGAAGCAAGAAGTGCCAATTTGATGATGAAGGAAAATCTAAGGTCATTGGAATTGTGTTGGGGGAGCGAAATTTCAAAGAATATTGTACCTCGTGAGAGTGAAGAAGATGTTCTTGGTTGTCTCCAGCCGCACCCAAACTTGAAGAAATTGACAATAAGGGGTTTTCAAGGTGTGAGATTACCATTTTGGATGATGGAATCCCTTCTACCGAACTTGATTGAAATCTCATTAGATTGTGGAAGATGTCAGAACCTCCCACCCCTGGGCAAGTTAAGGTTCCTCAAGGTGCTGGACATATATATGAATTCCCTGCAATATATTGGGAGTGACTTGTATGGGGACTGTGAAAATTCGTTCCCTTCACTGGAAGAACTGACAATCATTGGTGGTGCATTGAAGGAATGGAAGACGATTGAGGGAAGAGAAACCTTTCCTCGCCTGCGTACACTAACCATCTTGCGTTCTCGTCAGTTGATTGAAGTTCCTATTCTCCCATCTTTGAAGAAGCTGCGAGTTGAAGGCTGTTCAGTATCCTTGCTCAAGGCAGTTGACAATTTCACTTCCCTCACCTCTCTTGGCATTTATGATGTGGATGAGCTTCCAAACAAGTGGTTGCAAGGTCATAGGTTCCTTGAGAGCTTAGTAATAGAGTCTGCAACTCTAAAATCGGTATGTATTCAGTTTGATGATTTGTGTGCTCTAAGATCTTTAAGCTTTCAGCGTTGCAAGGAGCTCGAAGCCATGCCTGAAGGATTGGGGAAGTTGACATCATTGAGGACTTTGAGATTGAGCTATTGCGATAGCTTGGTGTCTCTCCCAACGAATTCATTTTGCGGGTTGTCCTCGCTTTCCAGTATGTGGATTCGAAATTGTGAGAAGTTGAGGTCTTTATCAGACGCCATGCAGCATCTTACAGCACTTGAGGAATTGCTTATCAGTGAATGCCCGGAAGTGACATCATTGCCGGAAAGTATTCGGCATCTCGCTGCTCTTCGGAAACTATCAATCTGTCTCTGCAAAGGGTTGACTGCCCTACCAAATGAGGTGGGCCAGCTGGCCTCACTCTCAACATTGGTAATCATGGGATGCCGCAATTTAATGTGCCTGCCGAATGGACTGCAATACCTCACAACGCTTAGTGTCCTAAAGATTGTAGACTGCCCGCATTTGGAGAGACGGTGCAAGAAAGGTAATGGGGCGGATTGGCCCAAGATTGCCCACATACCTGAGCTTGAAATCCGAAAATATGGTATATGTGTTTAAATATGTAGGTCCGTGGGTGCGGGTTATTCGGCTGGTGTCCCAGCTACTCTTCAGTGACGGCAAAGTTGACGAGGATGCCGCGTTTCTTGGAGATTATGGACTTGCAGAGGTTCGTCGTGGGGTTGATGTGGCCTCTTGCCGGGTAAGGGACCGCCAAGACATGGCCGGAGATGGTTGGTTCGTCGACACCTTGACCCATCTGCTCGGTGCCTTCTGCCTTGTGTGCTCTTTGGTTTTTGGAAAATGGTCGAATTACCACATGCACCATGTATATATGCTTGTAAAATTTATTTTACGATACCAGCATCCAAATCATATAAAAAATAAGTTGATATTCAAATGGGTTCTGGCCCAGTACACAACACAGCCCACTGGAGGAAAAAGCATAAGCCTTTGTACAAGGCCCACTCCCTCCTAGCCTAACGGGCTAGTGACGTAACTCAAAATTTGGGATTGAAGTGTGAAATTAGTCTTTATTTTTCCATTCGCTGCCTGACAGCTTTCAACCATTTTTAACATTTATTAAATTTTTTTTTTAACCTTTGGCCACTAGATTTGATGCGAATTTCAATAAAATTTTCACTACATATATATAAGTTAATCATATAGAGGTTCTATCTATGTTGAAACAAAAACTGATAGCTAGATTTGTAAAGAAATTAATTAGCAAAGTGTATGATGGTGCCAAAATTTTTCAGAAATTTGGTGAAATATAACAAAAAACTCGATTTATAATTCTCAACAGAAATTGGAAATCATCAAGGGCATGAAAATAAGTTTGAGGTGGATTTACAAGAAAAAAGAAGGTTATATACTTTTTGTGCAATTTACCTGGTAATAATATGTTATAATTGCACACCATTAGAATAACATTAAATTGGTAATAGATGCTTTTTGTAATGTTTGCTATATAGAAAAATAATTATAATTATAATCAAACAACTTTTTGTTTGCTAATTAGAAAAATAATAGATAGTAGTGTACTAATACAATAACAATATAATAACAAACTATGACATTGAAATTTTTTGAAAATGTAAGTAAAAAATATAAAATGTGGTGCAAAAGATCTAATATGTTTTTCTATTAATCAATAAATGAATTTGACATATGAGTAGTTAAACTAATTCATTAATTGAGGGCATTTTTATGCATATTCTAAAAAAAAAATTTGAGAATATTTTTTTTTATATAAAAATCGAGTGAAATCAAGTTTTACTTATTATATTACAAGTAAATTACTGCAGTGATAGAGAATTTACAATTGTTTACCATTTATTGTTTGCACAAAAGCACTAATCCTAAAAAATATACATCATCCTAAAATTACGTCAAGATGTAAAATGATAAGGTAATTCAAAACCCATGGAGTATAATTTATTGAGAAAAAAATATCTATTTAGGAAATTATTTGCAAACAAAATGATATATCTCCATTTTTTTCTACCAAAAAAAACAAAAGGGCCTTTGCTTGTCCAGGTGGTAGTCAAGTAAACTGCTGAAAATGACAGCGCCTCAGAGGGCGCCGGAAATTCAAATTTCGTAACCGTAAATGATCCCTCTTCCGATTCTTTATAAATTTAACCGTTTCTCTTTGGCCCCAGTCTCTCTCCGATTTTCATTTTCTTCTGCAACTTTCCTGATCAATTTTTCACTCTTAACCAAGAATCTTCAGAATTGAGACAAACCCAAATCTTGAATTCGGTTCCTTCTCTGTGCTTCATCTTACTTCCTCGGATTTTCGTTCTCCGTTCTTGGAAATCTTTCTGGGTGCTTTTGCAAAACTCTTGCAAGTTAAAGATGAATGATCTTATGACAAGTTCCTTCCTAAGTTACATGGAGCTGAAGAAACAAGCCGAGAAAGACATGGAAGCCGAAGATTTCGACCTTGAAACCGGCCTCGCGCCCGCAGGAGAAAAGGGGGTCTCTGAATTCTTCAACAGAGTCGCTTCCGTTAAGGCGGAGATGGAAGAGATCACAAGTCTCTTGATCCATCTTCAGACCCTGCATCAAGAATCAAAGTCCGTGCACAGCACGAAACTCCTCCGGGGGTTGAAAGACCAGATGGAAGCCGACACAATCTCAGTCCTGAGAAAGGCGAAAGCCGTCAAAACAGACCTCGAATTGCTGGAAAAGTCTGGTCCGGTGGACCGGAGAATGGCCAGATCCGTCACAAACGGTCTGATACTCAAACTGAAGGAGACAATGAACCAGTTCTGCTCCGCCCGAGAAAAGATCATGTCCGACCACATGGAAGACCTCCGGAGAAAGTACTACAGCGCCACCGGGGCAGAACCGAGCAACGAAATGCTCGAAAAGCTTGTCTCAGGGAGCATGGATGTAGGGTTTCTGGACACCAAAGAGAGGCATGAGGCTGCGGTTGAGATACAGAGGAGCCTAGAGAAGCTGCATCAGGTATTTCTGGACATGGCGGTGCTTGTGGAGGCACAAGGGGAGAAGATGAATGATATTGAGCAGAATGTAGGTATGGCTGCTCAGTTCATCAATGGAGGTACAGATAGTCTCTACTATGCTAATCAGACGAAGAAGAAGAAGAAGAGAAGAACTTGGATTTACTGTGTTTGGGCTATTGTCTTTATTGCCCTCGTGGTTTGCATAATTACTATGGCGCTCTCTTGACCAAGGGCAAAAGTTTGTGACTTTTTTGGCGCTTTTCGCTTTTTCTAGGGATCGTAAATAGTGACCCTTCGTGCATTACTATTTACTAGTCTACTAGACTTATGAGGCACAGCACAGGCAGTTGTGACTGGAGCGATAATTACTTTAAAGCCCTTTAAATTTATGCACGTTTAAAATTTTGCCCTTTTTTCTTTTTCACATTCTAACCACATCTAGCTTTCCACTTATCACTTTAGCTTTATAAGAAATTAATTGTTAATTATTTATTGTGATCGGTGCTCATACCGACAATAGAATAAAATAATAACAACAATCATGTTATTTGTCCCTGCAATGGGAGTTTTGGTGGCAAGAGGAACACTCGGGCCCAAGGGATACACAGGTTCGAATCCCCTCCCTCTTTTCCAAATACCAAACAATGTCATTAATGTTGGTTTGATTGCCTTTTAGATCCTGCAAAAATAGACACTTCCCTTGTACTATAAATATACCTCCTTAACATTATACCTCGTCGCAATGATTCTAAGTACAAAAGAAAAATCAAGTTAGTCAATCGCTTTATAGACCATCTTCTAGACATGCGAGAAGCACCAGTGGCACGTAGTTTGGTAAACTTGGCATAACGGGCGCTACCTGGACGAAAGGCAAAAGTTTGTGACTTGTTAGGTGCTTCTCACCTTTTTCTTTAAGGGATCGTAATTTGTCTCACGTTTGCTTCAATCAACCTTGGAAACGATTTTGTTGTTAAGGATCAAAATTTTTCTTCTCACCTTCCACCGCCCACATGTTTGCTCCGAGCTAGTATTACGTAGACCACATCATTAGGGACCAATCTATACCATAATTACATAATAGTAATTGAGAAACCCTGATTGATACCAGTTTACCAGCGCAGGCAGGGTAGTTTTTTGTCTTGATAATCTGGATATTCATCAACATACTAACACAAATTAGACCATGTTATGGCCGGTGATATTGCTGAAATGATAACGTCAGATGCTTTCGATCACTGACATGGAGGAAACATCCATTGAGTTCCTTGCTTACGACTGTCGGAACAGTGTCACGCTCATCATCGGATATAAAACGCAGAATCTAGGCTCAAATCGGCACACGACTGCAACGAAGATTTCTGGACTGTCTTCCTCAAGAGACCACACTGTTTCGTTATCTCACAGTTGAGTAAGTAATGAATTCCGAGGATGTAAACTGAAAAGGTTGATGGGGGATAGGGTTCCTGCAATGATGCATTTGGAATGGTTACAAGACCAGAAAAAGACAGAAACTTATGATCAATTAAGTGCACTATAAATAAGAATGGGGGGGCGGGGGTACTAACGGCCGTGGACCATAAACTTTGATTTGGCGTATGTGAGTGTCCCTTCCGTTTAGGTGATTACACAATACTGCAATTTGTAACATGAAGGTGTTGACAAAAGTTTTCCTGCCAAATATTACAATTAGACTGATAGGTAAGTAGAAAATTGATAATTTTCCAACCAGTATATGGAATCGAACTACTAGAGTTGGCTAATTGGAACTCAACAGGGACGAGCATGCAATTCCCGCCTACAGAACAATAAGAGCATTTTTATTCTGTTCTTCCAGTTTTAAAGTTTATGTCAGAGAATTCACTTAATGCAAGCAAAAAAAAAAAAAAACACAATCTTTGATTTCCCAATTTACGACACAATATATAGATGTAATTCTTTGAACAGCTATCGGTCGACTACAGCATGATCCCTGCATTCTTCAGTAAATCCAACAGTAAAGAACTGTAAACATAAACTACATAAAATTAGACACTAAACAATTATCTAGATCACCAAACGAGGCACAAACTTGTATGCTTATTATTTATAGCATGATTATCTCATCAATAGACCCGATAATCCAGAAATCTTTATACCCTCATATCACTTGGTTGTCCCAAGTAATTTCTCATACTGCAACTAGTGACAAACATAAACATGCCAATAATACTAGAGCAAATGCAATTCCTTCCCTGTTCACCACTTAAAGAATAAATTTCCCTGGCATAAGCAACTGATACAAGAATAAAAGGGGTCATATTTCAGAAGGAACAAAATCCCCTGCATAACACAGGCACCGGAAATCAACAAGCAAATAACTCAAACAAAGCAATCCATTTTTCACTCACCTTGCATCATTCCCGGATAAAGATAGACTGACCCAACCAGTTGTCTTGACAAGCTCCACTGTTTTTATCTCCTATAGAAAGCAGTTACAGAACTCTTCCATATTAACCATAATGATGTCTGATAGTTCCAGAATTACAAGAAAGAAATTTAAAGGAAAAAAGCGCACAACTGGCATTACCTTTAAATTGTGAAAACCATCTCCAGCCCGAACAGAAATCTTACTAGGTGTGTAGCTCTCATCAAGCTTGAAATCAACATATAGCACAACCAACTGAAAACCCACTAAACCCCAGAACAATTTCAACGAAACAGAGAAGATGCGGAAATGACCAAAAATAGCATAGCAAAATAAACATAAAGCACAAACAACTAAAAATCCCAATAAAAACCATCAAAGAAAATTTAAGTTAACCCCAGAAGAAACTGAAATGCCGAAGAATAACATAGCAAAATCAACAGCTGGGACCTGTAACTTGACTTTCTTCTGGAACTGAATATTGACCAAATGCGGCTGAGCTCCATCCGATCTAAGCCAGAACAAAACAAAAGGTGAAGCTTTGAGAACGATTAAAGAGGGGTTGCCATGAAGGTGTCGGGCTTTGGAGACTCACTGCCAGTAAGTTTCCAGATTATCATCGCGGAGAGCAGAAACGCCATTGCAAGGCTTGCAAGAGCTGACGCTCCAAGCAGCTTTCTTTCCCAATTCCTGGAGGTCGTCGTCTGGTACACACTACTGAAAGATTTGTTGTGCTCATCAAAGCCAACTTATCTCCTACTGTGATAAACCAATAAGAACTATATTATATATGAATTGATGGATTATGGAGATCATGCCACATGAGACTTAATTCATATTTGTAGTTCTTTAAAAGGTGTTCACAATCTATGAGTATATACATGGGTTGATTACTCATAAAAGATTGCACATATGACATTACTATATGAGATAGAGTAATTTGTCTCAATCACTGGAATATTGATTCCTAATGTGTATGTGGATATTTATGGAGATAAATATTTGAACAGGACCAAATCAATTAGTCTTAGACCTTCAACTATTGAGAAAGAGTAAATGTTATTTATTCCGTAGACTTGAGAATAATATGAATTTAAATGTATACTTTATGTGATTTTGATATGTCAACCAATGATGCCTACTATAGGATATACTTGGACATGTTGGATCACATAAATGTAACATGTTAAGTTCATGATTATTCAACATAGAATTCACCGCTCTTGAAATAAGAGTGAATATTGTGGAGTAAGTCTCTTGGTTTTTCGGATTAAGAAATCCACGCGGTCAATTTAGAAAAATATTGTTTTGGAAATATTATTTTCTATATATAAAATTATATATATGGTATATATAGATTTTATAAATGTTTTTCTAAATTGTTTAGAGTCCGAATAAACTTAAAGAGACGTGCACATATTTAATTCCGTATTGACAGTACCACGTTTTGGATGTGGTTGGTCTAGTCCGGATTATGTGCAACAATATTGGACGGTGAACGGAATAGAATAAAATGGGTACTTGTGAATTATCTCTGAAATCCTGTGAGATTTTACAAGGTCGTACAAAATGTTGTACTGACTTGTAAACAATAAATTAGTTGGGACTAATTTGACAGGATTAAGATATCCCAAGGGTCCCACGCCACATTCTCAACTCTACCCGGTTTAACCTCTAAGAGAAGTTGTACTTTAGCTTCTGAGAGAAGCTATGTACTTAACTTCTGAGAGAAGTTGTACTTTAGCTTCTAAGAGAAGCTATTGTACTTTTTGCCTATAAAAGGAGTGATTGTATATTATTGAAGAGAGATGGATGATGGAAACAGAAACAAAGAAACAATAATAGTACAAACACTCATATAGTGCAACGGGTGGAGAAGGAATTCGAGCGTGTTAAGCTTGGAGAATTCTGCGTTTGTGGAATTTCGAAAACAAGGTATCCGTGTGATTATTTCTGCAATCCGATCCTGGTGTACGCTAATTTAATAGCGTGAAACTCGTTCGGATTCCCAACAACTACAATGTAAACCAGGCATAGAATTGCTTGAGTTCAGGGCTCCAAGAACCGAGAATCCTCAAGACTAACCAATTCAGAGTAGAAGAGGAAATGAACGAGAGAGAGAAGTGAAAACTTGATGTATTTTTTTCTGATTACTTTTACTCGTTGTACATGCTTATATCTATCCTCGGCTAACAGAGGAGAGAAGATGAAAATGCAGAAGTGGAGGTCTAACGACTTTAACTGCTTATCCCGCCCTTTTGCATGTGCTAATCACGTTTACTGAGTTTATTAAGGAAACGACACCGTATTCATCCTATTTCGTATCATTGCCCTTCTCTTCAAATGATGCTTGTCCTCAAGCATCAGTGAACTCAGGAAAGCGCTGACGCAGATCAAACAGGTACTCCCACGTTGCCTCTTCTGGTCCTGAGTTGGTCCAATGCACCAAGACCTTGGTGGCTGCCTGTCTCCCTTGCTGTACCATCTTCCTTTCCAGAATTTTGAGGGGTTGCTTTGGTAGTTCCTCATCCCATGTAGGTAGTTGAGCTTGTATTGGTTGATCACCGATTTTCTTTTTGAGAAGGGAAACATGGAAGACATTATGTAGCTTGACTCTCTCTGGTAGCTGTAGTTTGTAAGCTACCATTCCCACGCGTTCTAGTACTAGGAATGGTCCATAATATCTAGCCGCCAGTTTATGGTTTGCAGCAGTCTTCATAGAAGTTTGTCTGTATTTGCGTAACTTCAAGTACACCCAATCTCCAGATTGAAATTCCCTTTCTGATCTGTGTCTATCTGCCAGCATTTTCATCCTCTGTTGAGCTTTCCTCAATCTATCCTTTAATAGTACTATCATCTGTTCTCGAGCTCTCAAGCTCCTGTCTACAGCTTCCACCTTCGAATCACCAGAAATATAGGGTAAGTGGCTTGGGGGAGGCTGTCCATACATGATTTCGAAGGGGGTCATTCCTGTAGCGGAATGATAGTTAGTGTTGTACCACCATTCCGCCAATGGAAGCCACTTGACCCATTCTTTTGGCTTGTCTTCTGTCATGCAACGAAGGTAAGCTTCCACGCATCTATTTACCACTTCTGTCTGACCATCCGTCTGTAGGTGGTAGCTAGTGGACATCTTGAGTTCAACCTTAAGTTGTCCCATGAATTCTTGCCAAAACTTACTCATAAACACTGTGTCTCTATCGCTAATGATGTCTTGAGGCATGCCATGCAGTTTGTATATGTTTTCCATATAAACTCTAGCCACCATAGATGCTGAATATGGATGAGCTAAGGCTAGAAAATGGGCATACTTACTGAGTCTGTCAACTACGACGAGTATGACTTCCTTTCCTTCTAATTTTGGCAATGTGTCAATGAAGTCCATTGATATGCTGTTCCAAACTTTAGGAGGAATAGGGAGGGGTTGTAGGAGGCCAGGGTATGCTGCATTGTCATACTTAAACCTTTGGAAAATATCACATTGGCGTATGAAATTTCAGATGTCCCTGCTCATGTTTCTCCAGTAGCAAAAAGCAGCTATCCGTCTCCTTGTTGCTTCTACTCCTGAGTGTCCTCCGCTGGAACTGTTGTGGATAGTCTTAATAATCTTGTTCCTTAGAGAGTTATCCTCTCCTACCACCAACATCCCATTTTTTTTCAATCCCTGGGCATCGATGGTATACTTGGGATGTGTCTGGGGGTCTCTCAGCTTCTCTTGCCATAGTTCTTGCAACTTGGCATCCACCTCAACACTTCTTCGTATTTCTTCTATCAAGGGCGTAGTGAAGGTCATCACCTGTAGCTGCTGGCAGGTGATTCTTGGTAAGGCATCAACAACAATGTTCTCTCTTCCCTTCTTGTATTGTATTTCATAATCATATGGTAATAGCTTGATAATGAATTTCTACTGTAGTGGGGTCATAATTCTTTGTTCCATCAAGTGTTTCAGACTCTGATGGTCAGTTCTGATGATGAATTTCCTCCCTAACAGATATGGTCTCCACTTTTCAACTGCGAAGACTAGGGCAAGGAATTCTTTTTCATAAGCCGAAAGTACCTGATGCCTATAGGACAAGACCTTGCTTATAAAAGCTAGGGGACGCCCTTGCTGTTGAAGAACAACTCCAATCCCTTCTTTGCTTGCATCAGTCTCTACCTCGAACTGTTTGTTAAAGTTTGGAAGAACAGCTCCAATCATAGCCTCCTTGAGTTGAGAAAAAGCTGCCTCAGCCTCTTTATCCCACGTAAATCCTTCTTTCCTGAGTTGGATGGTTAATGGCTTGCTGATGATTCCATAATTTCTGATGAACCTCCTGTAGTATCCTGTTAGCCCCAAGAATCCTCTCAGTTGCTTTACGTTCTTGGGAGTTGGCCACTTCTGCACGGCTTCTACTTTTTGAGGGTTAGTCGCCACCCCATTCTGATTGATAATGTGTCCCAAATATTCTACTTGGGTCACCTCAAAGCTGCATTTACTTTTCTTCACCAATAGCTCGTTGCTTCGTAGTAATCCTAATGTAGTTTCCACATGTTCCAGATGTGTGTTCCAGTCAGAACTGTAGATTAGGATATCATCGAAAAACACCAGTATGAACTTCCTCAAATACTGTTGAAAGATTGAGTTCATAAGTGATTGAAAGGTTGATGGTGCATTGGTTAAACCGAATGGCATCACCAAGAACTCATAGTGGCCTTGATGTGTTCGGAAGGCTGTTTTATGTACATCTTCCTGAAACATTCTGATTTGGTGGTATCCTGATCTCAGATCCAGTTTTGTGAAGTAAGTCGCTCCATTAAGCTCGTCTAACAGTTCTTCTATCACTGGTATTGGAAATTTATCCTTGACTGTGGCTTTATTCAGCTCCCTATAATCCACACAAAGCCTCCACGTTCTATCTTTCTTTTTAACCAATATTATCGATGAAGAAAAAGGGCTTTGGCTTGGTTTAATAACCCCAGCTTGCAACATCTCTTTAACCAACTGTTCTATAGCATCTTTTTGGATCGTTGGATACCTGTAGGGTCTGATATTGATTGGTGTTGTTCCATGCACCAGGGGAATGTTATGGTCATGTTTTCTCTGGGGCGGTAGTCCAGTAGGTTCCTGAAATCGATCTTGGAATTTCTCCAATAATTCGCCCATGTTCAGTTGTTGTTTTTGTGTGATCACTTCCACCTTCCAGCAGCTGATACCAGGCCCCCTGAACTGTATCGCAAAAGCTTGTCCCTCTTTTTTGCAAACTTTATGGAGGAGCTTGGTTGCCTGTTTTGAATCCTTCTGTATTTGGATCTGAGTAGCTCCTCTCAGCACCATCTTCTGTCCCTTGTATCTGAATGACATTCTTAGTTGTTCAAAGTTCCACTTAATGTCTCCCAAACTTCGAAGCCATTGTACCCCTAAGATCATCTCACAGCCACCTAAAGGAATCAGCAATACATCAAATTTGAACTCGACCCCTTGGATTTTCCATTTCAGGTTCTTACACCTGCCAACTGTAGATATCAGTTGGCCATTTGCTACTGATACCCCCATGGGGCCAACCTCTCCAATTTCGCACCCTAGTTTCTTGGCAACAACTTCATCCAAGAAAACATGAGTGCTACCCGAGTCCACCAACATGTTTACTCGTTTGTTTCCCACATACCCCCTATCTTCATGGTGTTGTATTTGGGAATACCTGTAAGAGCATGTAAGGATATGCAGGGGTTGTCATCTTGTTGCCAAGATTCTTCGGATTCCCCATCGCTTTCTTCGGACTCTTCATCCTCAGTTTTGACTACCTCAATCCTGTTGAATTGAGGTTTCCTGCATTTATGTCCTGGAGCAAATTTCTCATCACACCAGTAGCATTCATTCTTCGCTCATTTGTCACTTAACTCTTTTTCTGTCAACCTTCTAGTGTTCTTAGTCTGATTACTGGGGCTACTGGTTACTATTGGGGGTCTAGGCGTCGGCAGGATTCCCCTCCCTATGTGGTTCTTCCTATAAGTTGTTAAGACAACTTCTTGTAGTTTAGCAAAATATTGGGCCTCATGTAAAGAACAGGGTCGTAGTGCCCTCACTGATGCTTCCAGCTCTTTATGTAAACCCCCTAAGAATTGGCCAATCAAGTGATCTTCGGGTAGAGGACTTACTTGTGTCAACAACATGTCGAACTGATTCTGGTAATCTTTCACTGATCCATTTTGTTTCAGATTCTTTAATTCTGATGAAGGATCTTTATGCGCATCCCCAAATCTTTACACCATGGCTACACAATATGATCCCCATGAAAGTGTCGTTCGCGCTGGCCAATCACGCACAAATCTCTTGTGCCAGTGTAATGCCGGGCCTTCTAAATGTATTGAAGCTAACTGTACCTTTTTGTCTTCTGCAACTTCATCAATGTCGAATAGCTGGTTGCAGCGAAAAACCCACCCTTCCACATCAGCTCCATTGACGTGAGGGAAGTCCACCTTGCTAATTCTGGTCATTCCATACCCATTTCCTGGATAATGGCTAGTTGGTCGTGCATTTGATTGGGTGGATTCGCTGGAGTCTTCCTTCGAACAGATCGTGTTCTTGATCTCCTCGAACATTCTTGATAGACGGTCATCCAGTTTCTGCTCCAGATGTTGGACCTTCTCCGCCAGTTTGTCCTCCAACGACTTCTTTAATTCTTGGAAACGAGTGCCTTCCGCCATAGCCTCCCTAGGTTCGATGCTCTGATACCAATTGGTACACACTACAATGTAAACTAGGCGTAGAATTGCTTGAGTTTAGGGCTCCAAGAACCGAGAATCCTCAAGACTAACCAATTCAGAGTAGAAGAGGAAATGAACGAGAGAGAGAAGTGAAAACTTAATGTATTTTTTTCTGATTACTTTTACTCGCTGTACATGCTTATATCTATCCTCGGCTAACAGAGGAGAGAAGATGAAAATGCAGAAGTGGAGGTCTAACAACTTTAACTGCGTATCTCGGCCTTTTGCATGTGCTAATCACGTTTATTGAGTTTATTAAGGAAACGACGCCGTATTCATCCTGTTTCGTATCATCGTCGACAATTAAATGCTGATTTCCTCCCGTAATCTTCCTTTCTTTTTCCGATTCCCACGACTCAATCGCCATTTTGAAAATCTAATTCGCCAAAACCCTAAATTGCGAAAGAGTAAACCCTACTGTTTCGAGCTGCGAAACATTATTATAGTATCTACTATTTTCAGCTTGTAACAAAAGTAATTATTTGTTCAGTTAAAGAGCGAAAGGACTTAGTGACCTAATTCAGTAGAATTGTTCAACTTGTCAATATAACATAATCGAGTTTCGTCAATAAGTAAACTTTGAAACCATGTGAATCATCACAGTAATTAAAAAGGACCACAAGAATTATGAACAAGTTTTACAACTATTAAGCAACGCACAAATTACCAAACAACGATTAGTCAAATGATACTACGGCTTGGTAAATGATTTCTGTCTTTGAAATCCAACTCATTTGAACAATTAAGTTCATCATAATGCTACAGCAGCTATTTGAAATATTCGAATCAACAGAGCAAACAATTTTTTACAGACTAATAATTGGCTATTAATTATTACTACAAAGATAGAATAAAACCTCATGACAGATGATATGCAAGATTCTACTATAGCAGAAATGGATCACACTTAGCAAATGATTTTCATACTGTTAGGAAAAAATTTCTCAATCACCTATAACGTACAGCGCAATAACAAACACAATCAAATAAGCACAAATGAATTTAATGTGATTCGATTATTAATTAGCTTACATCTACGAATGAGAAAAATCCACTCAAACAAAATATAGATATTATAATAGAGGTATGCCCTTAATGCTTATGCCAGCCAATAAATCCCATACACACCACTGATAACCTTAATATTTTGCCATTACATAATTACAAAATATGAGAATCGTAAAAGTGTTTTCATCCTAACCATCTCCGACTTCCAGACCTCTCCTCCCTCTTGCTCTTACATTTTACCTCTTCACCACATTGGCTTTTCTCTCATACTAAAACCCCAATACACAAGTCTTTTCATAGGTCTCACACAAACCTAAACTACATCAAAATAGGAAAACTAAATCCCAAACAAATAAGAAAACTAAAACCAAATCCAAAACAAAAACATAAACCCAATCTTAAACAAACTAAAATTTTAAGCTTCTTGGATTTGAACTAACAAACCCAACACATACACTGACTAATAACAAAATTCTGACAGAGAACTACTATCAAAGTTCTTTGTAATCCTTAAAATTTTCAATTTGCAAGGTTGTCTGTACGGATAAGATTTGGTTTGATTTTTCAGATAAGAAATATTGAAATGATGAAAGAAGTATTGTAGTTTTAGCTTACTATATTTCCAAATACTTTGATGTTGATATCACTGCCATTTGAGATTATGCAAAGACTTGTGGAGATATTCAACATTTACATGCTGAGATAAGGTTAGTCATGAGATAGGAGTGCATGTCTTGCTTCATGTTCCCATTTATTTATGGTTCGTTTCCATCCTAATCTTAAACTAACCTTGAGTTTTTGGACCCTTCTCAGTATCTTCATTTGATTTCTTATGGTATATCACATCTGTCACATGAGGGTGGCTTGTTTCACATTATAAATTTGATTTGATTTGGGTAATATCTAATTTAGCAGGGACTTTGATGCATTTGATTTACGACTACAACTTCGAGCTGTAGTTAGTAAACTACACAAGGCCATAAATAGATGAGGTGTTACATATATTCATTATACTACTTGACTTGGAAGAGCTCCTGCTATTGCAGTATGCATGTAATTTGTTTGGTGCAATTGTTATTTTCACTCTGAAAATTTGATCTCTAAAAGATATTTTAGGTATTGTATTTGCTACGTGTTCAAAAAAAAATTTCAAGTGAAATTTTTTGGTTCTAGAACAGAAAAAAACTTAAGTGAAAGTTTTTCAATCAGGTGAAACTGGAGTGATTTTTTGAACCTGAGAGTATTTTGGTTCTAAAATAGAAAAACATTCGAGAGAAATTTTTTAAACCTAGTGAAACTGGAGCTATTTTTCGAACCCAAGAGCATTTTGGTTCTGGAACAGGAAATCATTCGAGTGAAAAATTTTCAATCGGGTGAAGCATTGATTCTAGACTTGCGTGTGATTTTTCAGTTCAAAAAATCTTTGTAAATTCATTATAAATTCATGTCACATCATATTTACACGTGTGTTAAGCATTAACAACTCATTAATTACCAATATAGCCGTTGAAGATCAACCTTGAATTTCATTATCAGACTGAATTTTCAACCGAGTGAAATTATTTCACCCGGGTGAAACTGGGCCATAGAAGCAATTTTCTGTCAAAATTGACAACAACGTTCACCAGATTTCAATGAGACTTTTCTAATCATTTCAATGGTTTTCAATGTCTCTTTTGCATCCATTGGAATAATGCACTTGAAGGATGCTAAAACTTTCAGTCGTCAGACCTTCTAATATTTGATTTAGGCATAATGCACTTGAAGCTTTATATGGCAAATGTTATTGCAAGTACAATCTGGAAGGATGTTTTCATTTCATGATACTGTTAATGGAGGTATTGACTATTGAGTTACAATCTTGTTGTAATCTTCCAAGTAGTCCTCTATCCTCTTTTCACTCTCTCTGGATTTGGAATGCCTTTTCTTAATATGATTGGGATAATAATGTTGGTTCGTTTATTTGTTTTACTGTTTTATGCATATGAAAAAAAGGACCACATTTGCAAACATGCACTGGGGCTTCTCTTGTGGAACACACAAGTGTAGCTGCTGTTCTATAACTCTAATGTATCCCATTTGTTTGTTTGTTTTTCTTTTTCTTCTTCCAGAGCAAACGGCCATGCTTCCCCAAATTGGATGCTATTAAGAGCGCAACAGCAGATATCGTAAGTTATTTCTTCCATAAATTTCTTAGTAGCCTTTGCTACTCATGAAAGGCTGGAGCTTTTGGCTTCTCAAAGAACTGTCTTGTGGCTATATTTTGTTTAATTGCCAATTAATTTTGAATTTCATGCTTTAACTAGGTATATATTAGTGCTCATGGTTTTGCTGGCCTCTTTTTTTGGCCCCTATGAAAGACCCATTGTTTATTGTTTAACTTGGTTCAAACAAGAGGTTGCGTGTTCACTTGTTGAATCCTACATGATAAGATAATGGGGTTTCCTTTGGCATAATTTGTGTTTGCATCTTTAATTATTGTTAATTGGTTTTCAATTGGATGCTTAACCATGTGCAGAAGGCTCTATCTCAACATAAAGATCAAAGAAACCTTGTAACCATGACTTATATGAGATAGCATGATTTTAGGGAAAGTGAGGAAAAAGAAATCCTCTTTAAAGATTGTCTGAACTGGAATTTACTTGTCAAGTGGCAACTGTATAAGTTGGATAGAAAATGATTTCTTTCGTCTTTGCCATTCTTTTGTTATGTTCAGGTTGGGGGCATGCTCGTTAAGCTGCATGCAGTTTACAACCAAAAGGAAATATGATTAAATATTGAAAGGAGTGGGTGGGAAAAACTAATATTGATCCCGTTTGAGAACAGCTTTTATCATCGGCATTAGAGTTTTGAATAAATTATTTAATGGTTGAGATGAAAACGCTGAAGTTAAAAGCTAAAAGTTACCCTTAAATAACTTTTTCAAAATTCTAACGCTAATCGCTAACGTTAATACTAAACAGGGCCATTGACAATTCTTTTTATTTTTTTAAAGCAATGGATTTGGAGATTAGCACATTTCGGATTGTCATAAAACAAGTGGAGGATTTCTTTGTGAAAATGACAGATTGAATTGACCAACTCTTTAACACACATAAATCAATTCACAGCTTACTGGCCTCAAGAAGAAGCTTGTCACTTTGATATGGAAAGACAACAATTGCTCTTCGGTAGAAATTTCTGGACTTGATATTGGATGGGACCAGGTAACCATTTGTTTGGATTGCTGTTAGATAATTTTATGAAATGCTCTTTCATCTGACCTTTGGAGTACTCCAGTCTTACCCTTTTATCCTGAGAAATCTGCAATCTCATTGTTATCATTATAAAGATTACTCTGTTCCATTGGTCTGAAAAATCATCTCTGAGTTTGAGAAAAATTTTGTTTGGATTGAATCTAACCCTCTATGCATGATAGAAACTCGTCTTTGCATCGTTGAATGTTATTCAGTTATACGAGAACCATTAGAGATGAGGTATCTCACTGACCTGGTATTCTTCCATCATGATTTTTCCGCCAGAGAATACCTCTAAATGTTGATGAGGAAAAGCGCTCATGGATTCTTAAGAGAGAACTTGTGGTAAGTTTACATTGTTGGTATCTTTATTTTTTAAAATAAGAGAATTGTTTAATGTTAAAAATAAAAAATGTAATTGATTTAATTCCTTAAAAATATGAAAAAAAAATTCTCAAAAATAAATTTTTTATAAAAATATATTTAGAAAAATAAAATCATTTTTTAATTAACTGTGAAATTTAAAAAAAGTAATTGAATTTGAAAAAAAAAAGCCAAATGGAGGCTAGCTCTGCCAGGGCCTACGCGAGAAGTCTCCTAATAAATCTCGTAAAATTATTAGTAAATATAAAATATTTGATAAATCAAATTTTATAAATTTATGTGTACAATAGTTATCAAATGTTTTAAATCTAAAAGTGTCGTCATTTGGGAAAATCCAATTCTCTTGGTCCTTTTGTTTTTTTATAGTCGTTTGGAATTATTCCTGATTACTAATATTATTAGCGTGGAAAGAGACGTGGAAAATTTGACTTAATCATCTACACAAGTGTGTATATATGGGTAAATTGAGTTTGTAGCTCCTAACATTTAATTATTGTATCATTTTCGACCCTAACCTCAATTTTATCTATAAAAACTTTCTAATCTCATCTAAGTGTTCCATTTTGAACATTTTATATATGAAAAATGTTAGTATGGACGAAAAATGTCATATGACATGTAAATATGGATGATTTGCTATGTGGCACAATAAATCAATTGCCATGGATTATGTGGAAAAGTAAGGAAAAAATTAAAAAAATCAAGAAAAATTAAAAAATATATAAAAATTTTAAAAAATATATTCAAATGGATCCATTACCTAAATCCATTCCCTTGCCCCGCCGCCCAGTTGCCGTTTCCCCAGTGCCACCGCCCTACCGTCGGTCACTTGTTCCATTGTTGCTGGTCGCCCGCCCAATCGCTGTTCCCCCCTGCCCCACCACCGTATTGTCCGGTGTTCTTCCGTCTGCCACTTGATTTGCATTGTCCACCACTCCTTTGTCCCCCCACCTGATTCACGTCGTCTGCAGCCCTTCTATCCCCCACTCGATTCACGTCGTCAGACACTCCTTTGTTCACCACTCGATTTGCATCATTTGCCTAAGCCCAGCTGTCGAGCCCTCACTCAATTCGCATCAACTGCGAGCCCACCGTTGATGAATAAATCCAAGGGAAATGCCAAGTTGTTGACATACAGATGCAAGCAATGGAACGGGTAATAGGCGGTAGGGTAGTGGTGCTGGGGGAACATTGACAGGGTGGTGGAGCACGGGAATCGATTTTGGTACTCAATCCATTTGAATATTTTTAAAATTTATTTCTTAATTTTTTTAATTTTTTCTTACTTTTCCACATCATCCATGCCAATTGATTTATTGTGCCACATGGCAAACAATCCACATTGGCATGCCATATGATATTTTCCGTCCATACTAATGTTTTTTATCTATAAAAGGTTAAAAAATGGAACACTTAGATGAGGTTGGGAATTTTTTATGGACAAAATCGAAGTTGGGGTCTAAAATGGTATAATAATTAAAGTTTAGGGGCCATAGACGTAATTTACTGTGTACGTATATATACATGGAATAATGACCCGTCAGTCTCCAATATTTTCAAATCCTTTCTGCTTAGCACCTGAGTTTAGTTTATCTGCTTCGGCACTTCTCTTCACCATTTTCAGACGCGCAGGTCCAACCTTTAAGCTTGTTGTCTAAAAGGGAAAAACCGAATGGTTGAAATCATGGCGGTAAATATTTAAGGATATAATCTCTAAATATATAAAATAAACAAAGACCAACCACTTTTAGAATATTACACTTGAATGCTGTAGAGTGTAGATTATTATACATGAAGGGTTAATTAGAAACTGTACGAGTGTGAAATGACTTGCAGAGGCTGAGGACCAATGAGATCATTTTACAGAAACGGTTACCTCATTTTGACAAAGGAAGTGCCAATCAGATCCGTGCGTGCTTTCTAACACCAGCGAATTCCTGGAGGCGGGGTTGGTATACGCGTACGATGCCACAAAAATGCAGCAGAGAGTCCAGTGAGAGAGGGGACGAGAGCAGAGCAACTTGGTAAGTTTGAAAAGGACATCTGAAGTTCACAAGCAAATTCTTGCCTTGCCGTATCTGCATTTTCCTCATTGCTATACCCAGCCACATCCACAGACAGAGGCACGGTTCTGTTCCTGAGAAACGGAAACTAAACGAAGTATGGGAATCAAAGACGATGTGGAAAATGGCCGCAAGGCAGCCCTGCATGACCAAGTGAGGGAGCCACTCATTAGGGAGAACAAGAAGATTATGGCTGATGAAGGTGAAGGATCCGCCTCACGCAAAGGGCATCAATGGATGGTTTATTTCAGCACCTTTGTGGCTGTTTGTGGCTCGTTTGAATTTGGATCCTGCGTAAGCTCCCTGTCCCCAGTAGCGTAATGTCTTTTAGCGGCTGAACAATATATATGTATCCTGGATTAACGTTTCGTCTTTCCTGTTCCCAGGCTGGCTATTCATCACCTACTCAGTCAGCTATTAGGAAAGATCTTTCTCTATCTATTGCAGAGGTATGCTGATGAGTGATGAGCCTTTAGCTCTGTATGGCTGGTTGATTGTTTTCTAAGAAAATCTATAGTCTATACCATCAGCATAATAATTAGCGATTAAATGCTCAGCGAAGCCTTAATGGATCCGAACCTGAAATCACTCTTTTTATCTGGGATAGCCCTGGCCTGGTTACAAAAGAGCACCTGGTTGATCCCACACATACAAGTTCCCTATCAAATTTATCATAGTTACACACGTTGTCAACCCAAGATATAACAGCTCAGATGGTACAACCTGTGCTGGAATAGAAGCAGTCAACTACAATTGAACTAAATTGGATAGTGTTGACACCCAATTTCGTCCGACCATAAAAAATTTTAAAAGAAATTAAATAAAAGAAATTAAATAAAAAAAATTATTATTTTTATTATTATTATTATTACTAAAAATTTTAATTAGTTTAAAATACATTTTTTTTTTGTGAAGATTTGATTTAAAATGATATATGTGTGTATTTGAAAGAAAAAAAGAAAACTCCAAAAAAATGGCAAAATTTAAAAGTTTGAGGTAAAAATGACAACATTAAGAAGTTTCGGGAAAAAGTGACAAATTCTGAAAGTTTCAGGAGCATTTGGTAGTTTGTCACATAAAATTTTGGGCCTGCCGACGTTTCTGGCGCAAATTGACAGAAAACGACAAAATTGTCAAAATCAGAAGCTTCAGGAACTTATCCAGAGGCTGAGAGACGTAAAGGACTAAAATTGTCATTTTACCAATTTAAAAGATAAGTTTGAAATTTTTTATTAATTTATCCATCAACAGTTCAGCCAAACTTCCTCTATAAATAGCCCCCCAAATTTTGTGCTGAACACAGATAAAAATAGAAAGAAAAGCTTAGAGCTCCGTTTTTAAAATAGAAAAAATTACAGCCTTAGTCCCTAGCTCTCCTTCCTTTCCTCAGAAAATCTCAAAACTTTTCATTTTGACGATTAAGCCATCTTCTCCCCCCCTCGCGCGCCCTCTGTTTCCATTTCTCAGAATTCAGAATTTAAAATCAAGGGTACAACTCTCATTTAATCCTTCATCTTTTCAATTTCTTTCACTTTGGTCACTAACTTTGTATTTTATTCTTGCAGAATTAATTACTAACCCTTTTAATTTTTGCTTGTTTGTTTATTATTTGTTTATTACTAACCCCTTTTTTTATTGTTGTTATTAACTTACTAACAACTAACTTTTAATACTATTATTGTTACTAACCTTTTAATTTTTGCATTATTACTAACTTTTATAATTGTTGTTAACAATTAATTAACTTTTATTATTGTTGTTAATTAATTAATTTAATTAACTTGGCTAACTTTTATTATTGTTGTTAATTAATTAATTTAATTAACTTGGCTAGCTTTTTATTATTGTTGTTAATTAATTAATTTAATTAATTTGGCTAACTTTTTATTTATTGTTGTTAATTAATTTAATTAATTTGGCTAACTTTTTATTGTTGTTAATTAATTAATTTAATTAACTTGGCTAACTTTTTACTGTTGTTAATTAATTAATTTAATTAACTTGGCTAACTTTTATTATTGTGGTTAATTAATTAATTTAATTAACTTGACTAACTTTTTATTATTGTTGTTTAACAATTAATTTAATTAACTTTGCTAACATTTATTATTATTTTTAAAGTGGATGGCCAAAAAGCCCCACTTTATTATTATTAATTTTTTTTCTTTATATAATTTTTTATTTAATTCACCTTTACCCTTTACTAATTAATAAATAAATGAAAATTAAAAGAAGATTAGTTTGTAATTAATTATTAAGGCTAATAAAAATTATTTTTAAAAAAAGCCAATTATTTTTATTTTTACATACATGTTTTTAATTCTTTAAAGATAGCAAAAAGTTAAAATTAATTTTAATAGTTATTTTTATCCAGTAAAAATAATAAAAAAATAAAAATAAAACCTGTTTAAAAAAATACATGAAAATTAAGACTTTATATTTTACTGATTTATTTAAAATATAACTTTTAAATCCACTAAAATAATAAATATTTTTCATTAAACAAGAAAACAAAAAGAAAATTAAAACAAGATAAGAAAAAGATAAGAAAGATAAGAAAAAGATAATAAAGATAAGAAAGATAAGATAAGATAAGAAAGATAAGAAGGAAAAGAAAGAAAAGAAAGAAAAATATAGAAAATAAAAATTTTTAGATTATTAATGAATCTAAAAATTCTATAACAAAAAGAATTACGAATTAGTAATTAAACTAATAATTAATTCCATAAAAATAAGAATTAAATAATTAACTATAAATTAAATCAACTTACATATCCGGATGATCCGTCAGGATCTGCGGTTTAAAAAAAAATATCACCCTTTTAATTAAATAAATTAAATAGAAAAAAGATAAAAATCCATATTTACAATATGGATTAAATTATTTAAAAGTTCACCAAATTCCGTGTCCAAATGACTCGGCAGAGTCCATGGTTCGGAATCAAAAATCTTCCGTGTCCAAATGACTCGGCAGAGTCCATGGTTCGGAAGTATAAAATTTCATACAAATTAATTAATTTAAAAATCCACATTTCGACTAATCCAGTTAAAATTTCTAATTTTGAAAATTAACTGAGAATTATTTAAAAGCAAAGCAAAACAAAATTAAAATCAACTAAGGTGCCAATTTTTGGGCGTTTTAACAAAGTTGTTTTAACGTAACCGTACTCCCGATCCCCGAACTCTCGCAGACCAATTTTAAGGTGACCAATCGACCTAAGAAAACTGATTGGTGGCGACTCCCGAAAACCCGACGTTGCCACAGCTTGGCGACTCCACTGGGGACTCCACGTTAGTGAGTCGAGCCTAAAATTGATTTGTTTTGATTTACTTTGCTTATTATGTGGATTTATATGTTATATTTACTTATTCTAAACATGCATAATGCATTCACAATATGAAGCTCTATACCCGAGCTTTCTCAAATCGAACACAATTCTTTCTAAGCGGAATTGGTGTTGTTGTCCTTGTGAGGCCATGGTCTCCAAGCCTTCACCGGTTTCAAAGTAGCAAAGTAGTGTATTGCCTCCTGAGACGGTTAGTCTCTGCATGGGCCCACGAAAAGCTATGACTCGAATTAATCCATTCCTTACATTAACCCTAGAGGGTAAGGAATCGGGCCATCACTATAATTTAGTGATGGGATTCGGGAACTATCCCTTGCCTTTTTGATAAGCCACCTTATGCATATAGAACTCCCCACTTAACCATAGAACTGACCATAGAATTTCTACCATTTTACCAACGCCATAAGCACGTCCTTGTTATGCTATGTTGTTGCTCTACACTTTTATTTTCTTCGTGTCTTATATTTATGGTTTTAATTCATTTTTCCATAATACTTCATGAGTTGTTAATTGCTATTTAACTTATTAATAACCTTATCTTTCTTGTGCAATTATTCTTCATGCATTAAAACCACGCATCAAATTATACTAACTTTTTGGTCTTTATAATGACAACTAAAAGTTTTGAAGTTCCACGATAGTGGATAATCAAATTCACTCATCGCATACATCCATTACATTAATCACGTGCATACAAAGTCTGATAAAAACATAATCTCATTGCATACATCCATTACATTAATCACGTGCATATAAAGTCTGATAAAAACATAATCTCATTGCATACATCCATTACATTAATCACATGCATATAAAGTCTGATAAAAACATAATCTCGTTGCATACATCCATTACATCAATCATGTGCATACAAAGTTTGATAAAAACATAATCTCATTTTTCCTACATGCATCCATTGCATCAATCACATACACATAGGATCTAATAAAATATATCTTACTTTTAAAAGGATAAAATTGGACCTCGACACTGATATTCAACTCGGCTCCAAATAAGATTAATGGCAGAACAAATCGAAAGACGTCTCATAAAGATAGAGTCCAAGATAGAAAGTATGGCCGAACAAATGAGACAATTGATCGAGTTAATCAAGGCGAAAGCAATTCAAGAAGCACAAGTTCAGCCACCCATGACAGAAAGAGAAATGGTCACTTTGTTTGTCCAGACACTGAAGTACCTATATTATGACGAACACCTTGGCAATTCGGCAACTAATTTTTCTAACATTGTCATGTCTGGAGAAAGAATCGAGCATGAGATTAGGACTGGGAATATTACTGAATCCTTTAATAATCCTATGAAAAGAGGAGGACCATCTAGAAGAAAAGATGACGAAGTACAACAAATAGGACGCAGAAGAAGGATTCCTCTCGTGGATACTGTGGCTATCGGACCTCGCCTATCCTATTTTGCCAATGGGCCCAATGATTATCCTTCCAATAGGCCCAACAATTATCCTTTTAACAGACCTAATCAGTCATGGCCACCTGCTCCTACTCCTCCAGTACCTGCACCAAGACCAAGAGAAGTTTTCACACCAATTTCCATGACTTATACTGAGTTATACCCAAAACTCATCGAAAGACAATTTATCCGTCCAATTCCTACAAAGCCATTCAAACCCCCATATCCAAGGTGGTATGACCCTAACATTACCTGCCCATATCATGATGGCGTTCCAGGCCATGGCTTGGAAAACTGCATGGCATTGAAGCGTATAGTTCAACAATTAATCGAGTCAAAGTGGTTGGACTTTTCCGATGAACCAAACGTCACTCACAATCCATTGCCGCCTCATCAAGCAAAACCAGTCAATATGATAGAAGAACACCAGCCGATAAAGAAGTCAGTCAACGATATCATAACCCCTCTTAAGCATGTATATTCATGCCTTCTAAAAGAAGGGGTTATCATCCGGAAGTCTTCTTTTAAACATGAAGAAGTCAAAGATGAGGACTGGTGTGACTTTCATGACAGTAAAAGTCATTCTATCCAAGATTGCTCAGAATTCCGTGAAAGTCTACAAAGGCTCATGGACTCATCCCAACTCATCATTTCTACGTCGGATAAAGATGATGATGTAAATGTGATCACTAAAAAACGGGAAGTCAATGCTACGCCAAAACCACTAGTTATACCAATTTCAAAATCTATTGTCAAGCCTTTAAGAACTCGAGTCCCGAGGTCATTCCTCTACAAATCAGACAAGGCTGTTCCATGGAACCATGATTACACTTCCAACATCACATCAACTCCGTTAGAAGTTAGGAGTATGACTAGAAGTGGTCCATGTTACTCTCCAGAACAAATGTACAAGCTTCGACAAGATAAGAACGTCACAGACCCAACAAGTGAGCCTCTAGATACAGATACATCTAAAGAGCAAAAGATGTCTCAAGAGGTGACAGATGAACAAACTACTGAGTTCCTCAAACTCATGAAGCAAAGTGAGTACAGTGCCGTGGAGCAGTTAAACCACCTGCCAACAAAGATCTCCATACTTTCACTACTCATAAGCTCTGATGCTCATCGAGAAACCCTCCTCAAAGTCTTGAATAAGGCCTATGTTGAGCCAGATATTTCAGTGAATAATTTTGACCACCTCGTCAACAACATCACCGCACAGAATCTCATCACATTCACTGACAATGAGATACCAGCAGAAGGAAGGGGTCACTCTAAGGCTCTATATATTTCGGTTAAATACAAAGATCGAACTATGACTAGAGTTATTGTTGATAATGGGTCAGCTCTAAACATAATGCCAATTGAGACCTTACACAAGTTTGGTATAGACTCATCATACCTCAACTACAGTCATATCACTATTCAAGCATTTGACGGGACGAATAGAAATGTCGTCGGAAAAATAGAGCTGCCAATAGAGATCGGCCCTTGTGTCTTTCATATCACATTCCAAGTTATGGACATTAATCCTTCTTATACTTGTCTGTTGGGAAGACCATGGATTCATATGGCCGGAGCAATTCCCTCCTCATTACACCAAAAAATGAAATTCATTTTTGAAGGAAAGTTAATCACAGTCTTTGCTGAAGAAGGCATTCTGCTATCATCTATATCAATAGTAGCAAAGGCCAAGTGACCTTCTCTTCCAAGTTGGTGTGACCCAAATCCCAAATGTAACTGAAAAGTCTGTGGTGCTGAAACTCAAGGTCCAACAGTTGGTCGAGTCTAAGTTGCTAGGCCATGATGTGATTGATAATTGAAAGTGAAGATTTTGAGCTGGAATTACATTGATTTTGGAAGGGCTCCAAGTCAGATCTGACCTAACAGTCCGCATACATTTTCGAATGACAGGGAATCCTTTGAATAAACTTGTATCTTTGAAAGCTTGCAAAAGTAATCTAATAGTAAAAATCTCCTAGATTTAGTCCAGAATCTAGGGTGTAGTCTTTGTTAGATGGACACCTGGTATTCTTTCTGGTACAACAAAAAGATGTAATGCGTGCATTCTACTACTTTCCATTTTTACACTCTTTGCCATTATACTATCTATTATTGCCATCACACTTTACTTTTTGACAACTGGTAATTCTTTTTGTTCTCTAACAAAAAGATGTTACGTGTACATTATACCACTTTTTAATTCCATTATTACATCTACATATTGTACCAATTTTTACCAAAAATTCAATTATTACACCTACACATTCTATCACTTCTTACCAAAAATTCTGTTTTTACATCCATCTCTCACTCCTTTCCATTATACTATCCATTATTGCTATCATACTTTGCTTTCTAAATGATACTACTCGTGGGTGAAAATAAAAAGTTAAGGAAAATTTGATAGTAATGATCTTGAAAGTGCTGCCAAATCTAGTAAGAAGGATTTCATATGTTGCACCTCAATCCTCAAAAAGAATTCACAGTGGTTATCAACATCCTTGCAAGGAGTCCGGGATTAACTTCCAAAGAAGTTAGCTCTCATATTAAATGACTTCAGTGGCCTCCCAATTCTCACAAATGCTCAATACAAAAAAAAAATTCTCAGTTTTCCACAACACAAATTCCAACAAAGGAAAGAAGTTCCTCCCTTCCATCAAAAGCCATTAAAGAGAAAATCCAAACAAGAAAAAAAAATCCAAAAAAAAAAAAAGAGACTGAGAAGCAAATAAAGCCACTTGAGTCATTTTACTTCAAGAAGGCTATGATCTCGGTTCTCCATAACACAAACTCCAAAAGAAAAAGGGAAAAAGTTCATCCCTTCCATCAAAAAGCCAACAAGGGAAAATTCAAAACCAAAAAAAGAGAGACTGAGAGCAAACACAAGCAAGTAAGGCCACTTGAATCATCTCATTTCAAGAAGGCTATGATCTCGGTTCTCTGTAACAAAAACTCCGAAAAGGAAAAAGTTCATCCCTTCCACCAAAAAGCCAACAAGGGAAAATTCAAAACCAAAAAGAACTGAGAACAAGCACGAGCAAGCAAGGCCACTTGAGTCATCTCACTTCAAGAGAGTTATCAAGTATGTTATCACCATAGCTCACACAAAAAAACAAAAAAAAAAAAAAGGAAAAAGGGCTCAAACTAAAAAAAAAAAAAGAAAGAAAAAAAGTGAACTATGGATTCTAGACTGAAAACCTGCAAAGGCGGTTTAGAACACAAAAGCAACTTTCAAGCCAAGCATACATAAAGACCACGATAGTTGGGGGGCAACAGATGAGGTTTAACTTTCTGGAAAGAGTGGCAAGTTTGAGGTCATCACTATTGAGTTTTTCATCATAATCAAATTTGCTCACGAGTAGTATTAAAAGACCCTTCTTTCAAACCACTTAAACTTAACTTTCCTCAGACTTATCATCCTCATTCAGCTAAAAGACTATCATTGTGAAACTTGTTTCTACCTTATTTAATACTGCTTATGAGTAGTATTAAAAGACCATTCTTTCACACCACTCAAACTTAACTTTACTCAGACCTAATATTTACCTCTTAATATTATTCTCATTCAGCTAAAAGACTGCCACAAAAAAAAAAAACATTCAAACTTAACTTTCCTCACACCTAACATTTACCTCTCGATATCATCCTCATTCAGTTAAAAGGCTATTATTGTGAATCATGTTCCTACCTTATTGCCTTGCACAGTTTATGTCTTCGAGTTGGAAAGGGAAGAATGACAGGATATTTTAATTAAAAACAAAGACCGTAAATTACTTGGTCAAGCTTTGCAAATTGATGAAAAGTTTTTCTTTAAGGCCAAACCATTATTCATCAATGTGTGCAGACTTAAAAGTGAGGAGAAAGCTTGAGACTTTCTTTAAGAAAATGTGGTTCTTGTAAGAGAAATTCACGATCAAGTGCCATCACAAAGGTCTAGAAATGCTCGACCTTCTGTTAAATCAAAGGCGAGGTGATACCTTTTATCCACATAAATACCATATTCAGAGGGCAAACTAGTCTCTATGAAGCGTAAGAGGAGTACTGCCAATAAAGAAGCTCAATAGACAACAGGGCAAGTCTTATGAATCAGAACCTGAGTCTAAGGAAGAGCAATCATTCGGACTGTAACATGGGGGTAAACAAGTGTCGGCATGGCCACAAGAAAATGGGCAAAGCAGACATTGAAAGTAAAGCCTTTGATGGTATCAAATCCATGACAAAGGATGAGTATTCGAAAGAGATATAAATTATGAGGTGGGCCAACCTTAAAGAAACTGAGGCCAAAATTCAAAGAACAAGTCAAAGAAAGAGGATTTTGAAAAGAGTTGGGCTTTTGAGGCAGTGAACAAAAGCTGGAAAGCATAAAGAGATTCATTGATAGTCCAAGAAGGTCTTCACAAAGAGGATCCAGTAAAGCAAAGACATGAAGAACTAGATCCATCAAATAAAAATAAAAATAAAAAAGAACCATCAATTACACATGCTCTGCATTCATGCATTTCATATCATGCATACATAGCCTTTACATAACAAGGACCAAACGGGAATCACATTCACAGCACAGTTACAGCAATATAAGCTGAGATCTCAATGTCATCAGCTCTTAACAATCTATCACTGGATACACAGCTAATATGCGGGACCAAGCCGCATCAGGAATTCAAGGATAAGGTAGACAATATGTCAAAAGCCTGGCAATCGATTCAATAATCGAGACTACACCTGGAAGGACAGGATTGACGTCAGCTAGTAGTATCCAAGATAAGAGATAGCTACAGCCAAGGATAAGGCAGATATAAAAAAAAAATATAAAGTAGACAATATTGTCAAAAGCTTGGCAATTGATTCAATAATCGAAGCTACACCTGGAAGGACAGGATTGATGCCAGCTTAGCAGCATCCAAGATAAGAGATAGCTGTGGTCAAAGATAAGGCAGACATCAAGAAATATTGTCGTTGAAACTTTGTCAAAAGCGGACAATGGATTCAATAATCGAGGACTGGATCAACGGATAAAAAGAAATATCTATGATACTAAAATAAAGTAGGATCCACTTTTCCGGTTAAACGGCGGATACGGTACTCCGTGACTCTTAAGTCGGTTCTCTCAGTTGCCCATAATAACTGATTCTTTCCTCTCTTCTGTCTTTTACTTCCCTCTAGAAAATGGATCCTACTTTTTCTGTCTTACGAAAATATTTTCCTTCTCTCCCAATGAACATTCTCAAAAAAGATCTACCAAGTTCGCTGTGAACGATTAAGAGTTCTGATGCACAAAGGAATCCCTGAAGATGTGCGGTGGTTAATCGAAGCCAAGATTCGTCTGGCAGGTGAAATCCCAGAGGCATTTGTGTCTCACATGCCTGGAATAGGCAAAAGCTCTTATGCCAAAAAGCGAAGAGCGAAAAGGTTACAAGTCTGCCATAAATGTGGACGGTGGACTTGTAATACTAAATGTCGTTCTTTAGGGATGATCTCTGATAATCGAGAAGATAAAATACGATTCATTAAGAATGGCCTGAGTAAGGACTCGTTGGATGATATCCAATTGACTCTTGAGACGCATTCTTGTGGATCTGTGCAACGTGAACTTCTTGGTTTATGAAACATTTTTCATGAAGAACGAAACCGTTACAGTCCCGGGAATCTGACTGTAAATGACCCTGTTTGCCAGCTTGTAAGAAAACTGGATGGGAAGCAAATCCTCGACTCATAGAAGCCGTTAATGCCGTTACTGGACGTAAAACCAGTGGAAGATGTGAGCCACAGTCACAATTACTGTACATACAGTTTGTTATATTTGGAAAAGTTTGCATTTTCTTTTGACAGATGTACACGCTCCCCTAAGTGTAATCGACACGTTATCCCTTTTCATCACTATAAATGCGTGTTCTTCCTTCTGATTAAGCAGCGGATAAGATACCCCGTGATTTCTAAATTTAGTTATTCCAGTCTCCTACAATAACTGATTCATTTCCCTCTTCTCTCAAATTCTTCTCTCATCAATGGATTCTACTCTTTCTGCACTGCGAAAATACTTTCCTTCCCTTCCAATAAAAGTCCTTAAAAAGATCTACCTGGCTAGATGTGAAAGAATCAGAGTTTTTACACGCAAAGGCATTCCCGATAATGTGCAGTGGATAATTGAAGCTAAGGTCCGTTTGGCAGGTGAAGTTCCAGATGCATTTATGCCCCGCATGCCCGGTTTAGGTAAAAGCCGTTATGCCAAAAGGCGAAGAGCAAAGAGACTAGGCGTGTGTTATAAATGTGGGCGATGGAATTGTATTACTAAATGTCGCTCTTTAGGATACATCTCCATAAATCGTGAAGATAAAAGAAAATTCATTAAGAATGGCCTGCGTAAGGAATCTCTGGAAGATATCCGAGAGACTCTTGAAACGCATTCTTGTGGAAAAGTGCAAGGTGAAATTATCAGTTTATGGAGGACTTACCATAAAGAACGAAACCGTTACAGTCTTGGGAATGTGACTTTAAACGATCCTGTTTGTCAGTTTGTAAGAAAACTGGATGGGAAGCAAATCCCCGACTTATAGAAGGCATTGAAGCCATTACTGGACATAAATCAGGGGAAGATGAGAGCCACGGTCATGATTCCTGTACATATAAGCTGTCATTTGTCTTTTCTTTTGACAATAATGTACTTGCTTCTGTAAGTGTAATTAACGCATTATCCCTTTCATCACTATAAATATGTGTTAGTTATTTTCGTTTCCTACAATCACTAATTTCTTTCTTTGCCTCCTTCATCAATGGAGTCTTCTCTTTCCGCCCTACGAAAGTATTTTCCTTCCTTCCCAATAAATGTTCTTAAAAAGATTTATCAAGCTAGATGTGAACGATTCAGAGTATTTATGCACAAAGGCATTCCTGATAATGTGCGGTGGCTAATTGAAGCTAAGGTTCGTTCAGCTGGTGAAGTTCCAGAAGCGTTTTTTCCTCGTATGCCTGGCTTTGGTAAAAGCGCTTATGCCAAAAAAAGAAGAGCAAAGAGGCTAGGCGTTTGTCATAATTGTGGATGGTGGATTTGCGGCAATAAATGTCGTTCTCCAGGAGTGATCACCAGAAATCGTAATGACAGAATAAGATTCATTAAGAATGGCTTGCGTAAGGAATTTCTAGAAGATATTCGAGAGGTTCTTGAAGCGCATTCTTGCGGAATAGTGCAATTCGAGGTTGTTGGATTATGGATAATTTTTCAAAAAGAACGAGATCGTTACAGTCTTGGGAATCTGACCCTAAACGACCCTGTTTGCCAGTTTGTGAGAAAGCTAGATGAGATGCAAATCACCGATTCATAGAAAGCATTAAAGCCATTACTGGACGCAAAGCCAGTGGAAGACGAGGATCAAAGTCACGATTACTGTACGTGCTAGCTGTCGCTTTTGAAATTTTCCTCCCCTTTTGGTAATAATGTATTCACTCCTAACGTGAACCAAAGTCACGATTACTGTACATGCTAGCTGTCGCTTTTGAAATTATCCTCCCAATAATGTACCCACTCCTGACATGAGATACAGTTATGATTACTGTATATAGCTGCCACTTTTTAAAATTTTCCTTCTCTTCCAACAATCACGTACCTACTCCTGACGTAAGCTACAGTAGTGACTACTGTACATGCTAGCAGCTATTTTGAAAATTTTCCTCCTCTTTTAACGATAGTGTACCCATACCTGACCAAAGTCATACTTGTGACTACTGTGAATAGCTGGCAATAATGTATCCATTCTTGAAAATAAAATTATTGCCTTATCTCTTCATCTCTATAAATATATCCTCTTTTCTCACAAGGGTAAGGATAGGAATGGAGAAAACCCCAACTCGTAAATCCCGAAGTATTTGTGTATTTTCTGGGGCTTTTCCTGGAAAAGATGAAGAGTATTTAAAAGCAGCCAACCATTTGGGTAGAGTATTAGCTGAGCGAAAAATACATTTAGTTTATGGAGGAGGTAGTGTCGGATTAATGGGAGGTGTAGCATCAGCAGCGTCTCTAGGAGGAAGTCAAGTTCTGGGCATTATCCCTGGACCTCTGAAATTTATTTCTGGGGGCACGATTGGAGAAGAATTAGTGGTTAAAAATTTGCAAGAACGTGTGTTACAAATGCTTTTAAATGCTGATGCTTTTATCGCTTTACCAGGTGGTTTTGGCACATTGGGAGAAGTCTTTCAAATTGCTTCCATGGCCCAACTTAATTTGCATAAGAAACCCATTGGGCTTTTAAATGTTAACAATTTCTTTACAGGTCTGATAGCTTTTATGGATTATGCTATGCAGAAGAATTTCATATCAAGAGTGGCACGGCGAATCATAATATCCGCAACAACTGCTGAAGAATTGCTAGATAAAATACAAGCTTTTGTTCCTGAACCAGATCCAGCAATGATTCAGATAGACTGGACACGACAGTCTTTCCCGACCAGTTCACTCCCATAATGGTCCTCTACTCACCCTGTTGAAGTATTGTGGAAGAAAGAAGCGATCTGATCCGTTTTTCTTGTCCTTTAGTTTTATTATCAGCATTTTCTTTCGCGTTTCAGTTTTTCTTTTCAGGGAATTTCTTTTTTTATAATATAGTTTCGTCCATGCTGATATTAAAACCATAGGACAATGCCTTTAGGTTGGAATGACTGAGTAAAGAGTAATTTTTGTTACTCTTGAGACGCATCCTATTAGGTCTACTAGGCATAACATTTTGGGGTAGTTAAGCTTTAACCTTATTCGGATGACATATCTCACAAGGGAATCTATATTTACTGAAGAAAATATTAGATGAACCTTGAATATTGATTCCAAACATCCGTTCCCTTTACATAATTTGTCAGTGTTATTGTCATCATCAAGATTCACTCGTTTTATCGAAGCCTAATTCTTTGCGCTCGCCTATTATGAAAATTCACACTTTCGAAGAAAATTATTCCAATTTCAATTGCTTTCATATAAATTTCGCTCGAGGTCCTAAGGAAAGCTCCTTAGTCTCAAAATCAATTTTCATCATCGGGGTTTTAAGGATGGAACATTTACCTCGACATCAATCAATTTTCATCGGGGTTTTAAGGATGGAACCTTTGCCTCGAAAACAATCAATTTTCATCATCGGGGTTTTAAGGATGGAACCTTTGCCTCGAAAATAATCAATTTTCATCATCGGGGTTTTAAGGATGGAACCTTTGCCTCGAAAATAATCAATTTTCATCATCGGGGTTTTAAGGATGGAACCTTTGCCTCGAAAACAATCAATTTTCATCGGGGTTTTAAGGATGAAACCTTTACCTCGAAAACAATCAATTTTCATCATCGGGGTTTTAAGGATGGAACCTTTGCCTCGAAAACAAGCAATTTTCATCATCGGGGTTTTAAGGATGGAACCTTTGCCTCGAAAACAATCAATTTTCATCATCGGGGTTTTAAGGATGGAACCTTGGCCTCGAAAACAATCAATTTTCATCATCGGGGTTTTAAGGATGGAACCTTTGCCTCGAAAATAATCAATTTTCATCATCGGGGTTTTAAGGATGGAACCTTTGCCTCGAAAATAATCAATTTTCATCATCGGGGTTTTAAGGATGGAACCTTTGCCTCGAAAACAATCAATTTTCATCATCAGGGTTTTAAGGATGGAACCTTTGCCTCGAAAAGAATCAATTTTCATCGCCGGGGTTTTAAGGATGGAACCTTTGCCTCGAAAACAATCAATTTTCATCAATCCGAGGTTTTAAGGATGGAACCTTTGCCTCGAAATCAATCAATCAATCCGAGGTTTTAAGGATGGAACCTTTGCCTCGAGATCAATCAATCAATTCGAGGTTTTAAGGATGGAACCTTTACCTCGACATCAATCAATCAATCCGAGGTTTTAAGGATGGAACCTTTGCCTCGAAATCAATCAATCAATCCGAGGTTTTAAGGATGGAACCTTTGCCTCGAAATCAATCAATCAATCCGAGGTTTTAAGGATGGAACCTTTGCCTCGAGATCAATCAATCAATCCGAGGTTTTAAGGATGGAACCTTTGTCTCGACATCAATCAATCAATTCGAGGCTTTAAGGATGGAACCTTTACCTCGACATCAATCAATCAATCCGAGGTTTTAAGGATGGAACCTTTGCCTCGAAATCAACCAATCAATCTGAGGTTTTAAGGATGGAACCTTTGCCTCGAAATCAATCAATCAATCTGAGGTTTTAAGGATGGAACCTTTGCCTCGAAATCAATCAATCAATTCGAGGTTTTAAGGATGGAACCTTTGCTTCGAAATCAATCAATCAATTCGAGGTCTTAAGGATGGAACCTTTGCCTCAGAAACAATCAATTTTCCTTCAACGATAGGAGAGCTCCTATTGCCGGGGTTCTAAGGAGAGTTCCTTAACCTCAGGATTGAGGCGGCGAAAAGGTTTTCAATGCCTAGCGAAGCCGGACGAAATTTGGTAACGACTTTGCATACATCATGTCTCATGAAGCATGCAAAGGGGGGCAGCTGTTGACACCCAATTTCGTCCGACCATAAAAAATTTTAAAAGAAATTAAATAAAAGAAATTAAATAAAAAAAATTGTTATTTTTATTATTATTATTATTACTAAAAATTTTAATTAGTTTAAAATACATTTTTTTTTTGTGAAGATTTGATTTAAAATGATATATGTGTGTATTTGAAAGAAAAAAAGAAAACTCCAAAAAAATGGCAAAATTTAAAAGTTTGAGGTAAAAATGACAACATTAAGAAGTTTCGGGAAAAAGTGACAAATTCTGAAAGTTTCAGGAGCATTTGGTAGTTTGTCACATGAAATTTTGGGCCTGCCGACGTTTCTGGCGCAAATTGACAGAAAACGACAAAATTGTCAAAATCAGAAGCTTCAGGAACTTATCCAGAGGCTGAGAGACGTAAAGGACTAAAATTGTCATTTTACCAATTTAAAAGATAAGTTTGAAATTTTTTATTAATTTATCCATCAACAGTTCAGCCAAACTTCCTCTATAAATAGCCCCCCAAATTTTGTGCTGAACACAGATAAAAATAGAAAGAAAAGCTTAGAGCTCCGTTTTTAAAATAGAAAAAATTACAGCCTTAGTCCCTAGCTCTCCTTCCTTTCCTCAGAAAATCTCAAAACTTTTCATTTTGACGATTAAGCCATCTTCTCCCCCCCTCGCGCGCCCTCTGTTTCCATTTCTCAGAATTCAGAATTTAAAATCAAGGGTACAACTCTCATTTAATCCTTCATCTTTTCAATTTCTTTCACTTTGGTCACTAACTTTGTATTTTATTCTTGCAGAATTAATTACTAACCCTTTTAATTTTTGCTTGTTTGTTTATTATTTGTTTATTACTAACCCCTTTTTTTATTGTTGTTATTAACTTACTAACAACTAACTTTTAATACTATTATTGTTACTAACCTTTTAATTTTTGCATTATTACTAACTTTTATAATTGTTGTTAACAATTAATTAACTTTTATTATTGTTGTTAATTAATTAATTTAATTAACTTGGCTAACTTTTATTATTGTTGTTAATTAATTAATTTAATTAACTTGGCTAGCTTTTTATTATTGTTGTTAATTAATTAATTTAATTAATTTGGCTAACTTTTTATTTATTGTTGTTAATTAATTTAATTAATTTGGCTAACTTTTTATTGTTGTTAATTAATTAATTTAATTAACTTGGCTAACTTTTTACTGTTGTTAATTAATTAATTTAATTAACTTGGCTAACTTTTATTATTGTGGTTAATTAATTAATTTAATTAACTTGACTAACTTTTTATTATTGTTGTTTAACAATTAATTTAATTAACTTTGCTAACATTTATTATTATTTTTAAAGTGGATGGCCAAAAAGCCCCACTTTATTATTATTAATTTTTTTTCTTTATATAATTTTTTATTTAATTCACCTTTACCCTTTACTAATTAATAAATAAATGAAAATTAAAAGAAGATTAGTTTGTAATTAATTATTAAGGCTAATAAAAATTATTTTTAAAAAAAGCCAATTATTTTTATTTTTACATACATGTTTTTAATTCTTTAAAGATAGCAAAAAGTTAAAATTAATTTTAATAGTTATTTTTATCCAGTAAAAATAATAAAAAAATAAAAATAAAACCTGTTTAAAAAAATACATGAAAATTAAGACTTTATATTTTACTGATTTATTTAAAATATAACTTTTAAATCCACTAAAATAATAAATATTTTTCATTAAACAAGAAAACAAAAAGAAAATTAAAACAAGATAAGAAAAAGATAAGAAAGATAAGAAAAAGATAATAAAGATAAGAAAGATAAGATAAGATAAGAAAGATAAGAAGGAAAAGAAAGAAAAGAAAGAAAAATATAGAAAATAAAAATTTTTAGATTATTAATGAATCTAAAAATTCTATAACAAAAAGAATTACGAATTAGTAATTAAACTAATAATTAATTCCATAAAAATAAGAATTAAATAATTAACTATAAATTAAATCAACTTACATATCCGGATAATCCGTCAGGATCTGCGGTTTAAAAAAAAATATCACCCTTTTAATTAAATAAATTAAATAGAAAAAAGATAAAAATTCATATTTACAATATGGATTAAATTATTTAAAAGTTCACCAAATTCCGTGTCCAAATGACTCGGCAGAGTCCATGGTTCGGAATCAAAAATCTTCCGTGTCCAAATGACTCGGCAGAGTCCATGGTTCGGAAGTATAAAATTTCATACAAATTAATTAATTTAAAAATCCACATTTCGACTAATCCAGTTAAAATTTCTAATTTTGAAAATTAACTGAGAATTATTTAAAAGCAAAGCAAAACAAAATTAAAATCAACTAAGGTGCCAATTTTTGGGCGTTTTAACAAAGTTGTTTTAACGTAACCGTACTCCCGATCCCCGAACTCTCGCAGACCAATTTTAAGGTGACCAATCGACCTAAGAAAACTGATTGGTGGCGACTCCCGAAAACCCGACGTTGCCACAGATAGCAACTTCAGATATCGGATGGACTGACTCCAGCAACAGAATTGAAAACTGAGAAGGATACATGTTTCTTGAAAAGAATCTCTAGTTATGTGAACCTTCCTTGCAGTCATAGAGCTTAGTTGGACATATCATTCTCATTGCAAACTCAAGTGCCTTTAACTTGCAACGTCGAACAGATTGATCTGATCTTTCATGTTGCAGTACTCCCTCTTTGGTTCTATTTTAACATTTGGTGCAATGATTGGAGCAATCACAAGTGGACCTATAGCTGATTTGGTTGGCCGAAAAGGGGTGAGTAAAGAAGTATTAGTCAGTTTACATGGCAATGCTATCTTTGTATTTTAAGTTTTAAACCCACCATCTGACACTGTATTCCTTGCACGATATGTACAGGCACTGAGAGTAGCTACTGGTTTCTGTGTTGTAGGGTGGTTTGCTATATACTTTGCCAAGGTTGAAACTTGCTTTTTCTAAGGTTTCATTGTAGCTTTCATAAGTGGAGCAGCATGAATCACTTAGAATCATATCCTATGTCTTACTGATCTCTTCCTTGTGTTGATATAGGGGCCTTTACCTCTGGACATGGGAAGACTTGCAACAGGATATGGGATGGGTGTATATTCCTATGTGGTGAGTTCTTGTTATAACTGAACCTTCAAAAAATTTTGATGATTCTTATGACTATTATGACCATTGATACCATTGTCTGGTATGCTGCAAGGTGCCAGTTTTTATAGCAGAATTTGCACCCAAGAACTTACGAGGAACCCTTACATCAATAAATCAGGTAAAGTGTGCACATAAATGTCAGGAGAGATTTCTAAATTTCATATCATGACCATTGACATGCTTGCAGAGAATGTAAACCCTGCAACTTACAAACAAAGAGGGTAGTGAAGAAAAATTATGTATATGGTTGTATCTGATTGAGCCTTCCATTTTCAATAGCTTATGATCTGCAGTGGAGTGTCAGTTGCCTTCATAATAGGAACGGTTCTGACATGGAGGGTGTTAGCATTGACTGGTAATTTTTTGTTCAGCTGAACATACCAAGTTCCAAGAAAAGAAAGGAATTTACAATCCCAGATGCATGAGTCAGAAGATCACTTACCAGATATGTACTTGCATTTGCAGGACTCGTTCCTTGTGCCATTCTTCTTCTGGGACTGTTTTTCATTCCAGAGTCTCCCAGATGGCTGGTATGAAAGCAAGATATAGAAATAAAAACTATATATCAGGTTAAAAGTGAATCACAGTGGAAAAAAACCATGGATGCAGGCAAAGACAGGACATCAGAAAGAATTTGAGCTCGCATTACAAAAGCTTCGAGGCAAGGATGCTGATATATCACATGAGGCAGCTGAAATCCAGGTTTATTGTCTGAGCTTGACATGATCCTAAATTTGACAAATAAATCTATCTGAACTATGGCTGAAAAAAGTTAATCTTGCTTGGCAGGACTACATTGAAACCCTTGAACGGCTACCAAAAGCCAGAATGCTGGATTTGTTTCAGAGGAGATACTTGCGATCTGTCACTGTAAATGCATCTCCCTGAAGCAGTAGCACTATTATTGCTATAAGTCCTCGCATGGATGCATAGGTGCTCCTATAAGTCCTCTCAGCATCCATAACAGCCGTTCTTATTTTCTTGCTTTCTTTTCTTTCGTCAATAGTTCTTTAAACCTGGGCTACGATTGAAACCAAGTTATAATTTTACTCATTTGTCTCTACAGGAAGGTCAGTATGAGTGCAAGTACATTGTCGACGGTGAATGGATTTGCAATAAGCATGAGTTTCTTACGACTCCCAACAAAGACGGTCATGTAAACAATTATATCCGAGTAAGTCCCGGCTACCTGTGAACTAGAGAAAATGGATGTTTTTATTCTTATATCATGGTATCATACTATCGTATAGATTAGAAATTATTCAGTAGTTCCCGAGTTCTAGCAGTCTCTAATGGCATACGAAAATCTTGAGCCCAGACTGGCGTTTTCGACTTGGCTTCTGCTTTTTTTTTGGGACCATTTACCGATTTGTAGGTGTCATCCTTTTTGTTTAATATATTTTTGGAATTGGTTTCAGCTACCGTGCATTTCAAGTAGTCCAGGAGTTTCACCCTAATTTATATGGATGATAGCTGCTTGAATCGGCTTTGGTTGACGTGATGCACCCGAGTTACTTTTGTGTCACGCACCAAAGTTTAATCTACTCAACCATGTTCATTGTTCATGTTCCAACCTGTGTGCAGGTTGTAGCCGATGATCCGAGCAGCGCTGCGGCGGCTGTGAGGGCGAAATTGAGCGGCGATAATCCTGAACTTACAAAGGAACAAGCGCAGAAAATAAGACGGTTCCTTGACTCATATGCAGATGAAGAGTGAGCATTTAGCAGCTGACCGTTGATGGGTTAATCGTGCAAGAGGGGGCATGAAATTATGTGGAATGATGAATTAGTAAGTAATAATAATAATGCCACGTGGCATGTTTTAATGGAGTTGAAGAATTCCAATAGAGATAGATAATTGTAAAAATAAACAGTAAGTCAATAATTAATACTGCTATTTTTTCCTATCTTTTTTTACGGAGTAATTGATATGTTAAAAATAAACAGTAAGTCTCCATGGTAAATTGTTCCAAACATCACTAACATTTATTTTTAGCTGTAAATTTGTTCCTAACTTGTAAGTTATTGATTCTAAACATATGTACTTCTATTGTCCCATATTATTTGAAATATTTAATTTTTTTTTCTAGTTTAATCTCAATTTGCTCATATTATTGTTCATCAGTAAATTTTTTTAAAAATATATTTAAAAATTATAGTTTATTATTTATTATTTATATATAAAGGTTTTATCATTTTCACCCTAAAAATATTGAAAATAAAAATTATAGATTAAATTTTAGATGGTGAATATTGCAAAAAAGTTGGGAAAGAGAGTATATTATAAAATCGAAACGGAACGGAACTCAATGTTGCAAAACCCAGTTGAAACCAAAAGATGGCCTAACTGAAAGCTATCTCGATTCTCGAAAGCTTAAAATTAATTCTTAGTTTCTTTTTAGAAATTTCACAGGAAAGAAATTAAATGGTGAGATGTTTTAATTTAAACCGCCTAATCATAACAATTCGTGAATTGTAATTGAAACGGACAAACGTACGTCTGAAATTTACGGGAAAACGATTTGAAAGTTTATATTTACTAGTTGTTATAGCTTGTGCTTTGCACAAGTTAATTAGTTTATGTATTTTTTTTTCATTATGCATATATGTTTACACAAAAAATATTAATAAAAAATCATAGATGAGAAAATTTATTAACATAACAATATATTAGTTACAAAATTTAAAATATTAATATTTGCTATAAAAATGAGATATTGTCATTTGAAACAAGCAAAACGTTAGTGTTTAATTGTATGGAAGTTTAAAATGTCTCCCAGCCCTATTTTCTAAGGAATTGAAAAAATAATAAGCAACATATTTCTTTCAAATAAAAGTACAACTAGCAACGTAGAAAGAAAAATATAAGTACAACAAGAAAGTGAAACAAAAATGGTGCAAGCTAAACAACATTCTAGCCTTAGTGAGTATGTTCATCTGTTACAGTAAACCTTAACACGTGAAAAATATGCCTGACCAACGCTATTGATCAACAACAATCTGGTAATAGGAATTGTTGATATAAGTCCTATTGTTGATGAGAAGCAAAACATTTTTTTTTTTTTTTTGTGTTATAGCTACCTTAAAACCTCAAATATATATAAAAAAAACTTAGTAGCTAAAAAAAAACCTCAAATTGCCTATGAAATATTGAATACATCAAATCTACAAGTGAGACGAATCCCGAATAAAATCACGACAAAGCAAAGAAGGGCATGTGATCATGGAACATTAAAATGCATAATATTCACTTTATCTACATATTTCTTGCCGTGAAGCAGATCTCATTGTTTGTAGAAGTTGAACAACAAAAGACAATGCAATACTCATAACCCCCATAAAAACAGAAAAAGGAAAAACAAAACAAAAAAAAAAAAAAGAGATGATCTTTCTATATATCCTCTAGAATTATGAAAAATATGATCCAAGTGGTTACATCATAACCCAAAATGCTAAAGGACAAGAGGTTGAGGTTGTAGTAATACTTATGTTTTGTTTTTGCACTTAATGCCAGTTTTGGTCCTTAATTTTTTCAGCTTTGTTTGGTTCTGGGTACTGATGTTGTAAGTGTTGCAGTTGTGCCGTAGAGGAATTTTTCTAGTGATCCACTTAATTTGCAAGTTCATGTTACGATATGAAATAAAACAGATTTACATTCCAAAAAGTTTAAATTCAAAAAACGAAAAAGAACACAAAATTAGCCTTTTTGAACTAAAATTATAGGATTTCGAAATCATACCAATTTCTTCTTTTTTGACGAAAGATAAATGAAATGAAAAAGAATAAAGGGGAAAGAAAGAAGTCAGCCAATTTTTCGCAAAAGGAATTGTGAGGCTATGTGAGTTCTTGTCATAAGTATTCATTTTAATGCAATATATTAAGTATTATAATAATGTAGAAATTCAGACCCTTTTTCTCGATGTATTAAATGAAAAATCAATTCTAAGAATCATATTTAAAGGTTTTAAAAGAATAAAGGAAAATAAATACAATTAAAACTGAATCAAACAGAGTAAATAAATGAAAATTTAATTTCGTTGGGAAACTACGAATTCTGGATAAGCAAACGATGTTAGATATTTCGTTGGGCGTGGCTGATAGATTTTATGTGTTTTGTATGTCTGATAAATCTTCTATTTGTCAAAGAAATTAAGCGGTGGTTTTTATAATTCATAGGAAATTCGACTTTGCAGCTGGCCAGGAGAAAATGATAATGGCTAAAATCAGAGCAGCAGTTTCTGAGAATAATTTTGCTGCAGGGAAACCCTTCAGTCATGTTTAAGTTTCAGACAATCTTCAAAGTTTTTTAAAAAATTTTGAAAAAATAAAAATAAAATATGTTTAGTTTTCTAAAACAGTTTCCTACATTGTGGGGAATTAGAAAATACTATTTTTAGTGTTTTCTTAAATTTTATATTTCTGAAGAGAATAAATATTCTATCCATGCAGTGGGAAAAAAAAAATTCCACCAAAATTGTTGATTGTGTTGATTGTTAAAGCTTAGCACTGTTAAGTTAAAGAGTTAAATAGATAAAAAAAAATACTTTTCAAATAAAAATGATTGCGAAAATCTCTTTGTTTAGTGTCTGCGCATAGGATATTAACCCCTCTAAAAAATCAACCCCTTTGTGTTTGTCACTCTACAATTCTCACTCTTGACTTCTCGACCCTTCTCGCTATCACCAGTGCCAACCAACCTCTCCCTCTAACCATGACGTTCAACCAATAAAAACTAAAAATAGAAAATAAAAAAAATTATTTTCTAGAACCAAATGTCACTTTCACTACAACAAATTTAGGTTATAGTGACTGGGGATGGTGACCGTTTAAACGGTGGCTAAGAAGTCTGTTGCTCAGACGCCAAATGGTGGCAAAAAAGCAAAAGTAACTTTTTGGCAACCGTCTTAGCCACCATTTTTTAGGGCCTCATATTTTGGTCGTTAAACGGTCGCTGAGTGAAAAGTTGGATAGTGACTTAATTGTAAGTTTTTTAAGTTAAAATGAACATTTTGGAACTATAAAGACTAAGCTGACTACACTACATAGAATTAGGTAAATTTGTAACATGATAATAAGTTTGGGGACCAAGGTTGTATATTAAGCCTATAAGTTACATAAAATTGTAAATGCAGCTTGTTCTTCTATTTTTCTCTGTGAGCATTTCATCTGCCGCTTCTCTTCACCAAACCCTAGCCAAATCTAGTGTCAACCGCTGCCGCCAAAAGTGATCTCTAGCCGCCGTCCATGGTAGCCTCGAGGAGCTATTTACATGATTTGATTCCTATTTTACTTCTCTTTAACTTTTCTTAAAAAGCTATTTTCAAATTCTATATAGATTTTACTAGATTTTGAGTTAAAGTTTAATGTCTTAACCGTTTATTTTGTGTTTTATGGTTGTCAGTTAGTTTTAAAAGTATGGTCTTTTGGAGAAAATTGTTCACGAGGTAGAAACGAGTGCAGATCCGTCGGTGTTGGGCTCACCGAAGTGATTTCCGGCCGCGATCCATGGTGGCCCTCGAGGGTGATTACATTGGTTTGATTCAGATTTTTCTCATCTTTAACTTTTCCTAAAGAACCATCTTAAAATTTCTTTTCAATTTTTATATATCTTGAGTTAAAGTTCAATCCTCTTAACTATTTGTTTTTATATTTTTTGCTTTTAGATTGTTTTTCTGGCTATGAACCTTTGAAATAAGTTGTTTGTGGTGTGGAGACCGTCGGCTTCTCTTGCTTTTAATGGCTCTTCCTGGGCGACTGTGCTGTCGGCACTAGAAGATCTCCTAGTATTCGAAGGACTTCTGAAAATGTGGAATAAATTTTAAAATATTTGAATTAATTAATAAATTTCATTAAATTGATGTTAAATTTAAAATTTGAATTTGAATTTAAATTTGGAGCTAATATATATATATATATATTTTTAAAATTTCAATTTGGGTTCCGTCACAAGATGGTTACCATCCACTGATTTTTTATTCAGTCACCAGATGATAGCCACTCCCTAGCGACCAGGGTTTTTGCGACCATTTAGCCACCGACTCTTTTGGTCGCCTAAAAGTAAGTTTAGTGACTGTTTGGCCACCAAAATGTCGGTCACTATAAATGAGTTTTGTTGTAGTGATTTTTTTTTAACTTTTTGAATTGAGGAGTTTTAGAGATCTAATCCTAAACATCAATGGGTACAAATACCTGGAAGAAGTTGACGCCTGAACCATCCCTCCAACTATGATGTTCAACCAATAGATATCCCTATTTAATAGGAAGATTCTACATTGCCATTACGACAACTATTGAAGAAAATGATAAAAAATAAAACAGTAACGTGTAAAAGATTTTTACCGGTTACCTGCTTGTTTCTGTTGTAAATGTAAATAAGTTTAGTTTATAAAGGGAATAAAGTGTAAAAAGATATAATAATGTGTAATATTATATTTAAAAAATTCAGTAAATATAATTGCTAACATGTTAGTGGTAAATAATTTAGATAGAAGTAAGAAAAATGGTATTAAATAGTGGTAAATACTTTGAGAGAAAGAGAGTTAATGTTATGAGTTTGATTTAAGGTGAGACAAAAGTAAAAAAATAGTATCAAATAATTTGAGAGAAATAGCAGTATGTATTAATAGAATAAGAAGATAGTGGGTGGAATGAAAGAAAGGAATAAGAATTAATGTGAGAAATTTGATTTAATATGGAGAAGTGAATTAATATAGGAGTAGTAGTTGTGTTTGTTGGTAAGAGGGAGTTAATACAGCCAATGACGGTAAATTAAACCATCTGATAACCACATTTCAGTACTTTCAAGATTTTTCATATTTTTTTTTTGTAGCTAATCGGCCTTTAACAAATATAGATATACTCAATTTTTTATTTTTTTAATCACTTTCTTAGGACTTTTATCAATTTTTTCTATTTATCAATTTTTTTATTGTAAATCGCTTTTTTATTTTCATCGCTTTTATTAAACCGTTATCACCTTTAAAATAATATTATGGCTTTTTAAAAATTTTATCACTTTTTAAATTTTATCCATTTTAAAAATTTTATCGTGTTTTAAATAATATTATCACTTTTCATAATTTTTATCTCCTTTTACTAAATTTAATAGCTTTTTAAATTTTATCCCTTTTAAAATGTTTTAAATAATATTATCACTTTTTAAAAAAAAATTCACATTTTCATAAATTTTAGCGTCTTTTCCTAAATTTTCATCATTTTTAAAAAATATTTATAATTTTTTTAAATTTTATCATTTTTTATGTTTTTTTTTCAAATTTTTATCATTTTTTAAAAACTATTTTCGCCTTTTATAAGTGTTTATCGCCTTTTCACATCATTTAAGGGTTAATGACAACATCCCCTATGGTCTAATGTAACTTACACTTTACCTCATTTGTTTAAAAACTAATAATTTACCTCGACTTCATTTGTAGTATTTTACAACAACTCCTAACATTCAAAATTGAAATATCTGATAACTAAATTTCATTATTTTCAGGATTTTTTATATTTGTTTCGTAGCTAATTGAGCTTCAAAAAATATTAAAATGATTTTACACGAAAAAAATAGATATACAAAAATGAATAAGTCAACCACTAATTTAGTAGGTAATTTTCTGGGGAATGTGGTTCACAAAATAGCCCATAAATACATCCCAGTGGTATAAATTCTAGGTAAAGCGGTTAAAAAACTAGCACCTAACTGTGTACCAGCGGTTTCGACTCAGGCCTCTCAAATTGAATCACAAAACCCCACAATTTGTACCATAAAAAAAATGCAGTTCATATTATGGCTCCCAAAAAGCTCACCACAAATGCAGTGATTGCATAAAGTAGCTCTTCAAATTAAACCACAAGGGCGATTAATATTCTGGCATCGAAAAGTCAACAACTAATTTAGTCATTTATTTTCTGAGGAATATGGTTCATGAAGTGGCATTTAAATACATACCATTGGTATAAATTCTGGGTAAAGAGGTTAAAAAACTGGCTTCTAACCATGTACCAGCGGTTTCGACTCAGGACCCTTAAATTGAACCACAAAACCTCACAATTTTTACAACAAAAAAATGCGATTCATATTATGGCCCCCAAAAAGCTCACCACAAATGCAGCGGTTGCATAAAGTGGCCCCTCAAATTAAACCATAAGGGCGGTGTTGACACCCAATTTCGTCCGACCTTAAAAGAAAAAAAAAATAATAATAATAATTAATATAGGGACATTTTTTTTATACATATATATTAGTTAATTAATTAAATTAATTAATTAAAAAAAATAATAATAATAAATAATAAAAAAGGGGGAGGGTGGCCGACAGAGGCTCCTCCCTTATCTCTTTCTCACGCTTTCTTCTTCTAGATCTCTCGGCTCCCCAAGCTTAAAAATATCTTCTCTCACCCTCGACAGGAGGACAAGCTAACACAGCCCACTTTCTCCTTCACAATCTTGTTCCTCTCCCTCTGCTTCTTCTGCTCTCTCTCTCTCTCCCTCACTAGACTAAACTCTTCCTCCTGGCCTGAGTCCAATTCTCCACTCTCTCTCTTCTAATTACCCACTCTCTCTCTCTCATCCTCTGCCGGCATACCTCCTTGTCGTTTTTGCACCCGTACGCTGCACTTCCTTTCCTCTGTCGCGAACACCTGAAGGAGCTCCTTGCGCGCGCGAGTCGTTTCCAGCTGCCTCCAGTCGCCGTCAGTCACCGCCAGCTCCGCTCCATTCCCTTTTCATCCACACCACTGGAAGCTCTCCTCTTGGCCGTCGCCGACAAATCCCAAGCCTCCTGTCGCACCCAGCTCCGGCCGCTTCCCTGCTGTCGCGTCTTCCACCATGCTGCTCCACCCTCACACGCCTCCCTTCCCGTCGAGTCTCCGCCCCAGTCGCGTCTTCCCTGCCATTCGCGCCTTCCCAACCGTCGCACCTCTCCTGCCATCTGTGTGACTGTGTCTTCCCTGCCAGTCGCGCCTTCCCAGCCATCGTGCCTCCCCTGCCGTCCGTGCCTCCCCTGCCGTTCACGCCCTCCTCCTTTTACGCACCGTCGCCTGGCTTCCCCTCCTTGCGTCCTGCCATCGCTCCGCCGCCATCTCGCCTCACGCCACCAGAAGGCTTCCTCCCTCCAGCTGCCGCGACGACGCCGTCTCCCCTCATCGCGCCTGAAAAGAAGAAGAAGAAGTAAAAAACGAAAACAGACGCGTTTCTCGTCTTTGACCAAGTCAAAATTATTTGTCTTTTGGATAAAATTCTTATTTAGCCCTTAGTTATTTTTATTTTATCCATCCAAGTCACTAACTTTATTTTCTGTGCAGATTGAGCATGGACAGCAAGGTTTCGTTTATATTTATTGTTTGTCTTTCCTTTGTTTGTCCTTTAGTTTGTTTTGGCCCCTCCATTAATCGGAATTACTTTTATAGTTTTAACGCCCAACTGGAGTGCTATCAGCATTGATGAAAATAAATAATATTTCTCCTTATAAACTTGAGTAATTCAGAATAATAAAATAAATAAATAATTATATTGCTGTGAAACATACATACTTGTGTAGTAATATGGACCATCTACATGCCTACGCTGCTGTCCATGGACTGATATGCGAGCTAGATTACAACGAGGTAAAAAGGTACAAGTGTCTCAACCCGTGAGTTTGCTGTTAGTTCTATTGATCCGTGGACTTTGAAATTGCACTATAAATCATGTGTTTTGTTGCTGGACAAACCAATCTTTATGATAATATCCTTATGAGTCTAGTTTATACAGGATTTTTATAGGATTGGATTTCGAGCCGTGGTTGAATTTATATGCATTTTTTTTACTGAACTCCATTGAATATGGAATAGGCATCAGAAGGCTTGTCTTTGTTGCTTGTTATAAAATCTATGATAAATTGTATGCTCTGCATCTAGGGATGTCATTTCTTATGCTAATAGCCATTTGTGTCTAGTCTATTTCTACTTTTACAAAAATGCAAATTGGATGTTTCTTTTATTTTCGTTGAAGTGGAGACTAGTTTGTCTCACAATTGGTTCTTTAAGTTTAACAGGAGTCCTTGATTTCGAAATTTATAGTAATTTGTGTGTTGTATGTTTGAATTTGGTAAATTTAATAAATGTTCATATGGATGTCTAGTGTCAGTACCGGTTCATGAACTTCCATTTGCACTTATAAATGATTTTATCTAATTTCTGGAGTGAAGAGTACTTATCTGTGATTCTACCTGAGGTCTTGTCTGATGGGCTAACTTGCATTTTTTTTTATAATTTATGTGCTGTCAACCACAACTTGATATTGCATTTGTGAATTTTATGTATGTGCCTAAGTTATGTATATAGATAGTTTTATATAATGGTTTGGATAACTCGATGTTTTTTTTTTAAAGATAGGTCGATTTGAAATTCTGGGCAGCAGATATACAACTAGAAGGTTTATCTCCCACTTCAGTTCAGATACTATGGTCTTACTGGTGTAATGTATATATTGTAGATCTACTTATGCCTTTTGATATAGTCAACTAATCCTATTTTCTGAATGCTTATTATTGACACCCAATTAATCAGTTCCTTTTGGGTATAACTTCATCTTAGTTATCCAACTTTCTATTTTGTTCCTATGAGCCACTAACTATTTCTTTTTGGTTGCAGATCAGTCCTTGATAGCAGATTTATTTCTTTGTTCTCTTTTTGTTTCCTTTCTTTCTTTGATTATTTAACCATGTATTAGATTTAATCGTTAAATTCACTTAAAGATGTAATTTAGGATATTTATTTATTTATTTAGAATAGTTTAATTTTAATTGTTGTAATGCATTAAATGTGTATCAAATTATTAGAAATCCGTCTTAAGACGGATCATAAAATCCATGTCCAGATGATTCGGTTAGAATCCATGGCTTGGATATTAACTAAAAATTATTAAAAATAAAATTAAATTAAATAACGAATCCTAAGACGGATCATATCCATGTCCAAATGATTCGGTTAGAATCCATGGCTTGGATATTAAATTCCATATCCGGATGATCCGGCAGGATCTACGGTTTGGAAAATATCAAATTTTTTTAATTAAATAAATATAAAGATAAAAATCTATATTCACAATATGGATAAAATTGTTTAAAATTTCACCAAATTCCGTGTCCAAATGACTCGGCAGAGTTCATGATTCGGAATCAAATCTTCCGTGTCCAAATGACTCGGCAGAGTCCATGGTTCGGAAATATAAAATTCTATACAAATTAATTTAAAAATCCACATCCGATTAATTCAGTTAAAATTTCTAGTTTGAAAATTAACTGAAATTTATTTAAAAGCAAAGTGAAACAAAATTAAAATTAACTAAGGTACCAATTTTTGGGCGTTTTAACAAAGTTGTTTTAACGTAACCGTACTCCCGAACCCCCGAACTCTCGCAGACCATATTTTAGGTATCCAATCGACCTAGGTAAACAGATTGGTGGCGACTCCCGAAAACGGCTCGCACGTTGCCACAGCTTGGCGACTCCACTGAGGACTCTGGTTAGTGAGTCGAGCCTAAAGTTGATTTGTTTTGATTTACTTTGCTTATTATGTGGATTTATATGTTATATTTACTTATTCTAAACATGCATAATGCATTCACAAAATGAAGCTCTATACCCGAGCTTCCTCAAATCGAACACAATTCTTTCTAAGCGGAATTGGTGTTGTTGTCCTTGTGAGACCATGGTCTCCAAGCCTTCACCTGTTTCAAAGTAGTAAAGTAGTGTATTGTCTCCTGAGACGGTTAGTCTCTGCATGGGCCCACGAAAAGCTACGACTCGAATTAATCCATTCCTTACATTAACCCTAGAGGGTAAGGAATCGGGCCGTCACTATGATTTAGTGACGGGATTCGGGAACTATCCCTTGCCTTTTTGATAAACCACCTTATGCATATAGAACTCCCCACTTAACCATAGAACTAACCATAGAATTTCTACCATTTTACCAACGCCATAAGCATATCCTTGTTATGCTGTGTTGTTACTCTACACTTTTCTTCGTATGATTTTAACTTGTTTATCCATAATACTTCATGAGTTGTTAATTACTATTTAACTTGTTAATAACCTTATTTTTCTTTTGTTATACTTCTGTTCTGTGCAATTATTCTTCATGCATCAAAACCACGCATCAAATTATGCTAACTTTTTGGTCTTTTTAATGATAACTAGAAGTCTTGAAGTTTCACAATAGTTGGTAATCAAGCTCACTCATTGCATGCATCCATTGCATCAATCATATACATGTAAAATCTAATAAAATGAACCTCACTTTAAAAAGGTAAAATTGGACCTCAACACCGATATCCAACTCGGCTCCAAACAAGACTAATGGCAGAACAAACTGAAGGACGTCTCATAGATATAGAGTCCAAGATAGAAAATATGGCCGGAGCAATTACCTCCTCATTACACCAAAAAATGAAATTCATTTTTGAAGGAAAGTTAATCACAGTCTTTGCTGAAGAAGGCATTCTGCTATCATCTATATCAATAGTAGCAAAGGCCAAGTGACCTTCTCTTCCAAGTTGGTGTGACCCAAATCCCAAATGTAACTGAAAAGTCTGTGGTGCTGAAACTCAAGGTCCAACAATTGGCCGAGTTCAAGTTGCTAGGCCCGATGTGATTGGTAATTGAAAGTGAAGATTTTGATCTGGAATTACATTAATTTTGGAAGGGCTCCAAGTCAGATCTGACCTAACAGTCCGCACACACTTTTGAATGACAGGGAATCCTTTGAATAAACTTGTATCTTTGAAAGCTTGCAAAAGTAATTTAATAGTAAAAATCTCCTAGATTTAGTCCAGAATCTGGGGTGTAGTCTTTGTTAAATGGACACCTGCTATTCTTTTTCTGGTACAACAAAAAGATGTAATGCGTGCATTCTACTACTTTCCATTTTTACACTCTTTGCCATTATACTATCCATTATAGCCATCACACTTTACTTTTCGACAACCGGTAATTCTTTTTGTTCTCTAACAAAAAGATGTTGCGTGTGCATTCTACCACTTTTTAATCCCATTATTACTTCTACACATTCTACCAATTTTTACCAAAAATTCAATTATTATACCTACACATTCTACCACTTCTTACCAAAAATTCCGTTTTTACATCCATCTCTCACTCCTTTCCATTATACTATCCATTATTGCTATCATACTTTGCTTTGAAAACGATACTACTCGTGGGTGAAAATAAAAAAGTTAAGGGAAATTTGATAGTAATGATCTTGAAAGTGCTGCCAAATCTAGTAAGAAAGATTTCATATGTTGCACCTCAACCCTCAAAAAGAATTCACAGTGGTTATCAACATCATTGCAAGAAGTTTGGGGTTAGTTTCCAAACAAGGTAGCTCTCATATTAAATGACTTCAGTGGCCTCCCAATTCTCATAAATGCTAAAAAAAAAAAAAAAAAAAGTTCTCAGTTTTCCGCAACACAAACTCCGAAAAGAAAAAAATTCATCCCTTCCATCAAAAAGCCATTAAAAGGAAAATCCAAAAAAAAAAAGAGAGAGACTGAGAAGCAAATAAAGCCACTTGAGTCATCTCACTTCAAGAAGGCTATGATCTCGGTTCTCCATAACACAAACTCCAAAAAAAAAAGGGGGAAAAAGTTCATCCCTTCCATAAAAAAGCCAACAAGGGAAAATTCAAAACAAAAAAAAAGAGAAACTGAGAGCAAACACAAGCAAGTAAGGCCACTTGAATCATCTCATTTCAAGAAGGCTATGATCTCGGTTCTCTGTAACAAAAACTCCGAAAAGGAAAAAGTTCATCCCTTCCATCAAAAAGCCAACAAGGGAAAATTCAAAACCAAAAAGAACTGAGAACAAACACGAGCAAGCAAGGCCACTTGAGTCATCTCACTTCAAGAGAGTTATCAAGTATGTCATCACCATAGCTCACAAAAAAAAAAAAAAAGGGAAACAAAAAAAAAAAAGAGGAAAAAGGGCTCAAACTAGAAAAAGAAAAAAAGAAAAAAGTGAGCTATGGATTCTAGACTGAAAACCTGCAAAGGCGGTTTAGAACACAAAAGCAACCTTCAAACCAAGCATGCATAAAGATCACAATAGTTGGGGGGCAACAGATGAGGTCTAACTTTCTGGAAAGAGTGGCAAGTTGAGGTCATCACTATTGAGTTTTTCACCATAATCAAATTCGCTCACGAGTAGTATTAAAAGCTTCTTCCACACCACTTAAATTTAACTTTTCTCAAACCGAACATCCTCATTCAGTTAAAAGACTATCATTGTGAATCATGTTTCTACCTTATTTAATACTGCTCACAAGTAGTATTAAAATACCATTCTTTCACACCACTCAAACTTAACTTTACTCAGACCTAATATTTACCTCTTAATATTATTCTCATTCAGCTAAAAGACTGCTACAAAAAAAAAAACATTCAAACTTAATTTTCCTCACGCCTAACAGTTACCTCTCGATATCATCGTCATTCAGCTAAAAGGCTATCCTTGCGAATCATGTTTATACCTTATTGCCCTGCACAGTTTATGTCTTCGAGTTGGAAAGGAGAAGAATGACCGGATATTTTAATTAAAAACAAAGACCGTAAATTACTTTGTCAAGCTTTGTAAATTGATGAAAGTTTTTCTTTAAGGTCAAACCATTATTCATTAATGTATGTAGACTTAAAAGTGAGGAGATAGCTTGAGTCTTTCTTTAATAAGATGTGGTTCTTGTAAGAGAAATTTATGATCAAGTCCCATCACAAAGGTCTAGAAATGCTCGACCTTCTGTTAAAGGCGAGGTAATACCTTTTATCCCCATAAACATCATATTCAGGGGGGCAAAGTAGTCTCTACGAAGCATAAGAGGAGTACTGCCAACAAAGAAGTTCAATAGACAAGGGGGCAAGTCTTATGGATCAAAACATGAATTCAGGGAAGAGCAATCATTCAGATTATAACATGAGGATAAGTAAATGTCGGCACGGTCACAAGAAAAGGGGCAAAGCAGACATTGAAAGTAAAGCCTTTGATGGTATCAAATCCATGACAATGGATGAGTACCCGAAAGAGATATAAATTATGAGGCGGGCAAACATTAAAGAAATTGAAGCCAAAATTCAAGAACAAGTCAAGAAAAGGGGATTTTGAAAAGAGTCGGGCTTTTGAGGCAATGGACAAGAGCTGGGAAGCATAAAGAGATTTAATGATAGTCCAAGAAGGCCATCACAAAGAGGATCCAGTAAAACAAAGACATAAAGAACTAGATCCATACAAAAAAAAGCCATTAGTTACACATGCTCTGCATTCATGCATTTCATATCATGCATACATAGCCTTTACATAACAAGGACCAAACGGGAATCACATTCACAGCACAGTTACAGCAGTATAAGCTGAGATCTCAATGTCATCAGCTCTTACCAATCTATCACTGGATACACAGCTAATATGCGGGACCAACCCGCATCAGGAATTCAAGGATAAAGTAGACAATATTGTCAAAAGCTTGGCTACTGAGTCAATAATCGAGGCTACACCTGGATGGACAGAATTGACGCCAGCTTAGCGGTATCCAAGATAAGAAATAGCTATGGTCAAAGATAAGCACGGATATCGAGAAATATTGTCGTCGAAAGCAGACAATGGATTCAATAATCAAGGACTGGATCAATGTCATGCCTGATGAGATATCAAAGATAAAAAATATCTATCACATCAAAATGAAGTAGGATCTACTTTTCCGGTTAAGCGGCGGATACGGTACTCCGTGACTCTCAAGTCGGTTCTCTCAGTTGCCCATAATAACTGATTCTTTCCTCTCTTCTTTCTTTTACTTCCCTCTAGAAAATGGATCCTACTCTTTCTGTCTTATGAAAATATTTTCCTTCTCTCCCAATGAACATTCTAAAAAAGATCTACCAAGTTCGCTGTGAATGATTAAGAGTTCTGATGCACAAAGGAATCCCTAAAGATGTGCGGTGGTTAATCGAAGCCAAGGTTCGTCTGGCAGGCGAAATCCCAGAGGCATTTGTGTCTCACATGCCTGGTATAGGCAAAAGCTCTTATGCCAAAAAGCGAAGAGCGAAAAGGTTACAAGTCTGCCATAAATGTGGACGGTGGACTTGTAATACTAAATGTCGTTCTTTAGGGATGATCTCTGATAATCGAGAAGATAAAATACGATTCATTAAGAATGGCCTGAGTAAGGACTCATTGGATGATATCCAATTGACTCTTGAGACGCATTCTTGTGGATCCGTGCAACGTGAACTTCTCGATTTATGGAGCATTTTTCATGAAGAACGAGAACGATACAGTCCCGGGAATCTGACGTTAAACGACCTTGTTTGCCAGCTTGTAAGAAAACTGGATGGGAAGCAAATCCTCGACTCATAGAAGCCGTTAATGCCGTTACTGGACGTAAAGCCAGTGGAAGATGTGAGCCACAGTCACAATTACTATACATACAATTTGTCATATTTGGAAAATTTACATTTTCTTTTGACAATAATGTACCTACTCCCATAAGTGTAATCGACACGCTATCCTTTCATCACTATAAATGCATGTTCTTCTTTCTGATTAAGCAGCGGATACGATACTCCGTAACTTCCAAAGTCGGTTGTTTCAGAGTCCTTTCCCTCATCCATTAAATTCTTCTTTCATCAATGGATTCTACTCTTTCTACCCTGCGAAAGTACTTTCCTTCCCTTCCAATAAATGTTCTTAAAAAGATTTATCAAGCTAGATGTGAACGATTCAGAGTATTTATGCACAAAGGCATTCCTGATAATGTGCGGTGGCTAATCGAAGCTAAGGTTCGTTCAGCTGGTGAAGTTCCAGATGCATTCTTCCCCCGTATGCCTGGCTTTGGTAAAAGCGCTTATGCCAAAAAGAGAAGAGCAATGAGGCTAGGCGTCTGTCATAATTGTGGATGGTGGATTTGCGGCACTAAATGTCGTTCTCTAGGATACATCTCCAAAAATCGCGAGGATAAAAGAAAATTCATAAAGAATGGTCTGCGTAAGGAATCTCTGGTGGATATCCGAGGAACTCTTGAAGCACATTCTTGTGGAATAGTACAACACGAAATAGTTGATTTATAGAGGACTTACCATAAAGAACGAGATCGTTACAGTCCCCAAAATCTGACTGTAAACGACCCTGTTTGTCAGTTTGTAAGAAAACTGGATGGGAAGCAAATCCCCGACTTATAGAAGGCATTGAAGCCATTACTGGACATAAATCAGTGGAAGACGAGAGCCACAGTCATGATTGCTGTACATATAAGCTGTCATTTGTCTTTTCTTTTGATAATAATGTACTTGCTTCTGCAAGTGTAATTAACGCATTATCCCTTTCATCACTATAAATATGTGTTAGTTATTTCCGTTTCCTACAATCACTAATTTCTTTCTTTGCCTCCTTCATCAATTGAGTCTTCTCTTTCCGCCCTACGAAAGTATTTTCCTTCCTTCCCAATAAATGTTCTTAAAAAGATTTATCAAGCTAGATGTGAACGATTCAGAGTATTTATGCACAAAGGCATTCCTGATAATGTGCAGTGGCTAATTGAAGCTAAGGTTCGTTTAGCTGGTGAAGTTACAGAAGCGTTCTTTCCCCGTATGCCCGGCTTTGGTAAAAGCGTTTATGCCAAAAAAAAAAAAGAGCAAAGAGGCTAGGTGTTTGTCATAATTGTGGATGGTGGATTTGCGGCAATAAATGTCATTCTCCAGGAGTGATCACCAGAAATCGTAATGATAGAATAAGATTCATTAAGAATGGCTTGCGTAAGAAATCTCTAGAAGATATTCGAGAGGTTCTTGAAGCGCATTCTTGCAGAATAGTGCAATTTGAGGTTGTTGGATTATGGATAATTTTCCAAAAAGAACGAGATCGCTACAGTCTTGGGAATCTGACCCTAAACGACCCTGTTTGCCAGTTTGTGAGAAAGCTAGATGAGATGCAAATCACCGATTCATAGAAAGCATTGAAGCCATTACTGGACGCAAAGCCAGTGGAAGACGAGGATCAAAGTCACGATTACTGTACGTGCTAGCTGTCGCTTTTGAAATTTTCCTCCCCTTTTGGTAATAATGTATCCACTCCTGACATGAGCCATAGTCACGATACTGTACATGCTAACTGTCGCTTTTGAAATTTTCCTCCTCCTTTGGCAATAATGTACCCACTCCTGACACGGACTACTGTATATAGCTGCCACTTTTGAAATTTTCCTTCTCTTCCAACAATCACGTACCTACTTCTGACATAAGCTACAGTAGTGACTACTGTACATGCTAGCAACTATTTTGAAAATTTTCCTTCTCTTTTAACGATAGTGTACCCATACCTAACCAGAGTCATACTCGTGACTACTGTGAATAGCTGGCAATAATGTATCCATTCTTGAAAATGAAATTATTGCATTATCTCTTCATCTCTATAAATATATCCTCTTTTCTCACAAGGGTAAGGATAGGAATGGAGAAAACCTCCACTCGTAAACCCCGAAGTATTTGTGTATTTTCTGGGGCTTTTCCTGGAAAAGATGAAGAGTATTTAAAGGCAGCCAACCATTTGGGTAGAGTATTAGCTGAGCGAAAAATACATTTAGTTTATGGAGGTGGTAGTGTCGGATTAATGGGAGGTGTAGCATCAGCAGCATCTTTAGGAGGAAGTCAAGTTTTGGGCATCATCCCTGGACCTTTGAAATTTGTTTCTGGGGGCACGATTGGAGAAGAATTAGTGGTTAAAAATTTGCAAGAGCGTGTGTTACAAATGCTTTTAAATGCTGATGCTTTTATCGCTCTACCAGGTGGTTTTGGCACATTAGGAGAAGTCTTCCAAATCGCTTCCATGGCCTAACTTAATTTGCATCAAAAACCCATTTGGCTCTTAAATGTTAACTATTTCTTCGCATGTCTATTATCTTTTATGAATCGTGCTGTGAAGCAGAAGTTTATCCCTGAGGTGGCACGACAAATCATAATATCCGCAACAACTGCTGAAGAATTGCTAGATAAAATGCAAGCTTTTGTTCCTGAACCAGATCCAGCGATGATCCAAATAGACTGGACACGACAGTCTTTCTCGACCAGTTCACTCCCATAATTGTCCTTTACCCGGCCTATTGAAGCATTGTGGAAGAAGAAGCGATCTGATCCGTTTTTCTTGTCCTTTCGTTTTAATTATCAGCATTTTCTTTCGTATTTCAGTTTTTCTTTTCAGGGAATTTCGTTATCTTATAAGATAGTTTCGTCCATGCTGATATTAAAACCATGCGACAATGCCTTTAGGTTGGAATGGCTGAGTAAAGAGTAATTTTTATTACTCTTGAGACGCATCCTATTAGGTCTACTAGGCATAACATTTTGGGGTAGTTAAGCTTTGACCTTATTTGGATGACATATCTCACAAGGGAATCTATATTTACTGAAGAAAATATTAGATGAACCTTGGATATTGATTCCAAACATCCGTTCCCTTTACATAATTTGTCAGTGTTATTGTCATCATCAAGATTCACTCATCTTATCGAAGTTTAAATTTCTGCACTCACCTATTATGAAAATTCACACTTCCGAATAGAACATTTCAACTTCGATTGTCTGAGGTACTTAAAAAGGAGGAAAGAGTTTTTCTCCACAATCAATTTCAATTTCAACGAGGTTCTAAGGATGGAACCTTTGCCTCGTAATCAATCAATTTCAATTTCAACGAGGTTCTAAGGACGGAACCTTTGCCTCGTAATCAATCAATTTCAATTTCATCGAGGTTCTAAGGTAGGACCCTTAACCTCAAAACCATCAATTTTCCTTCAAACGATAGAAGAGTTCCTATCATCGAGGTTCTAAGGTAGGGCCCTTAACCTCAAAAACAATCAATTTTCCTTCAAACGATAGGAGAGTTCCTATCATCGAGGTTCTAAGGTAGGGCCCTTAACCTCAAAATCATCAATTTTCCTTCAAAACGATAGGAGAGTTCCTATCGTCGAGGCTTTAAGGTAGGACCCTTAACCTCAAAATCATCAATTTTCCTTCAAATGATAGGAGAGTTCCTATCGTCGAGGTTCTAAGGTAGGACCCTTAACCTCAAAACAATCAATTTTCCTTCAAACGATAGGAGAGTTTCTATCGTCGAGGTTCTAAGGTAGGACCCTTAACCTCAAAATCATCAATTTTCCTTCAAACGATAGGAGAGTTCCTATCGTCGAGGTTCTAAGGTAGGACCCTTAACCTCAAAATCATCAATTTTCCTTCAAACGATAGGAGAGTTCCTATCGTCGAGGTTTTAAGGTAAGACCCTTAACCTCAAAACAATCAATTTTCCTTCAAACGATAGGAGAGTTCCTATCGTCGAGGTTCTAAGGTAGGGCCCTTAACCTCAAAACAATCAATTTTCCTTCAAACGATAGGAGAGTTCCTATCATCGAGGTTCTAAGGTAGGACCCTTAACCTCAAAATCATCAATTTTCCTTCAAACGATAGGAGAGTTCCTATCGTCGAGGTTCTAAGGTAGGGCCCTTAACCTCAAAACAATCAATTTTCCTTCAAACGATAGGAGAGTTCCTATCATCGAGGTTCTAAGGTAGGACCCTTAACCTCAAAATCATCAATTTTCCTTCAAATGATAGGAGAGTTCCTATCGTCGAGGTTCTAAGGTAGGACCCTTAACCTCAAAATCATCAATTTTCCTTCAAACGATAGGAGAGTTCCTATCGTCGAGGTTTTAAGGTAAGACCCTTAACCTCAAAACAATCAATTTTCCTTCAAACGATAGGAGAGTTCCTATCGTCGAGGTTCTAAGGTAGGACCCTTAACCTCAAAATTATCAAATTTTCCCTTCAATGATAGGAGAGTTCCTATCGCAGAGGCTCTAAGGAAGATTCCTTAACCTCATGGTTTAGGCGGCGAGAAGGTTCTCAAGGCCTAGCTGACCCGGACGAAATTTGGTAACAACTTTGCATACATCATGTCCCATGAAGCATGCAAAGGGGGGCAGCTGTTGACACCCAATTTCGTCCGACCTTAAAAGAAAAAAAAATAATAATAATAATTAATATAGGGACATTTTTTTTATACATATATATTAGTTAATTAATTAAATTAATTAATTAAAAATAATAATAATAATAAATAATAAAAAAGGGGGAGGGTGGCCGACAGAGGCTCCTCCTTTATCTCTTTCTCACGCTTTCTTCTTCTAGATCTCTCGGCTCCCCAAGCTTAAAAATATCTTCTCTCACCCTCGACAGGAGGACAAGCTAACACAGCCCACTTTCTCCTTCACAATCTTGTTCCTCTCCCTCTGCTTCTTCTGCTCTCTCTCTCTCTCCCTCACTAGACTAAACTCTTCCTCCTGGCCTGAGTCCAATTCTCCACTCTCTCTCTTCTAATTACCCACTCTCTCTCTCTCATCCTCTGCCGGCATACCTCCTTGTCGTTTTTGCACCCGTACGCTGCACTTCCTTTCCTCTGTCGCGAACACCTGAAGGAGCTCCTTGCGCGCGCGAGTCGTTTCCAGCTGCCTCCAGTCGCCGTCAGTCACCGCCAGCTCCGCTCCATTCCCTTTTCATCCACACCACTGGAAGCTCTCCTCTTGGCCGTCGCCGACAAATCCCAAGCCTCCTGTCGCACCCAGCTCCGGCCGCTTCCCTGCTGTCGCGTCTTCCACCATGCTGCTCCACCCTCACACGCCTCCCTTCCCGTCGAGTCTCCGCCCCAGTCGCGTCTTCCCTGCCATTCGCGCCTTCCCAACCGTCGCACCTCTCCTGCCATCTGTGTGACTGTGTCTTCCCTGCCAGTCGCGCCTTCCCAGCCATCGTGCCTCCCCTGCCGTCCGTGCCTCCCCTGCCGTTCACGCCCTCCTCCTTTTACGCACCGTCGCCTGGCTTCCCCTCCTTGCGTCCTGCCATCGCTCCGCCGCCATCTCGCCTCACGCCACCAGAAGGCTTCCTCCCTCCAGCTGCCGCGACGACGCCGTCTCCCCTCATCGCGCCTGAAAAGAAGAAGAAGAAGTAAAAAACGAAAACAGACGCGTTTCTCGTCTTTGACCAAGTCAAAATTATTTGTCTTTTGGATAAAATTCTTATTTAGCCCTTAGTTATTTTTATTTTATCCATCCAAGTCACTAACTTTATTTTCTGTGCAGATTGAGCATGGACAGCAAGGTTTCGTTTATATTTATTGTTTGTCTTTCCTTTGTTTGTCCTTTAGTTTGTTTTGGCCCCTCCATTAATCGGAATTACTTTTATAGTTTTAACGCCCAACTGGAGTGCTATCAGCATTGATGAAAATAAATAATATTTCTCCTTATAAACTTGAGTAATTCAGAATAATAAAATAAATAAATAATTATATTGCTGTGAAACATACATACTTGTGTAGTAATATGGACCATCTACATGCCTACGCTGCTGTCCATGGACTGATATGCGAGCTAGATTACAACGAGGTAAAAAGGTACAAGTGTCTCAACCCGTGAGTTTGCTGTTAGTTCTATTGATCCGTGGACTTTGAAATTGCACTATAAATCATGTGTTTTGTTGCTGGACAAACCAATCTTTATGATAATATCCTTATGAGTCTAGTTTATACAGGATTTTTATAGGATTGGATTTCGAGCCGTGGTTGAATTTATATGCATTTTTTTTACTGAACTCCATTGAATATGGAATAGGCATCAGAAGGCTTGTCTTTGTTGCTTGTTATAAAATCTATGATAAATTGTATGCTCTGCATCTAGGGATGTCATTTCTTATGCTAATAGCCATTTGTGTCTAGTCTATTTCTACTTTTACAAAAATGCAAATTGGATGTTTCTTTTATTTTCGTTGAAGTGGAGACTAGTTTGTCTCACAATTGGTTCTTTAAGTTTAACAGGAGTCCTTGATTTCGAAATTTATAGTAATTTGTGTGTTGTATGTTTGAATTTGGTAAATTTAATAAATGTTCATATGGATGTCTAGTGTCAGTACCGGTTCATGAACTTCCATTTGCACTTATAAATGATTTTATCTAATTTCTGGAGTGAAGAGTACTTATCTGTGATTCTACCTGAGGTCTTGTCTGATGGGCTAACTTGCATTTTTTTTTATAATTTATGTGCTGTCAACCACAACTTGATATTGCATTTGTGAATTTTATGTATGTGCCTAAGTTATGTATATAGATAGTTTTATATAATGGTTTGGATAACTCGATGTTTTTTTTTTAAAGATAGGTCGATTTGAAATTCTGGGCAGCAGATATACAACTAGAAGGTTTATCTCCCACTTCAGTTCAGATACTATGGTCTTACTGGTGTAATGTATATATTGTAGATCTACTTATGCCTTTTGATATAGTCAACTAATCCTATTTTCTGAATGCTTATTATTGACACCCAATTAATCAGTTCCTTTTGGGTATAACTTCATCTTAGTTATCCAACTTTCTATTTTGTTCCTATGAGCCACTAACTATTTCTTTTTGGTTGCAGATCAGTCCTTGATAGCAGATTTATTTCTTTGTTCTCTTTTTGTTTCCTTTCTTTCTTTGATTATTTAACCATGTATTAGATTTAATCGTTAAATTCACTTAAAGATGTAATTTAGGATATTTATTTATTTATTTAGAATAGTTTAATTTTAATTGTTGTAATGCATTAAATGTGTATCAAATTATTAGAAATCCGTCTTAAGACGGATCATAAAATCCATGTCCAGATGATTCGGTTAGAATCCATGGCTTGGATATTAACTAAAAATTATTAAAAATAAAATTAAATTAAATAACGAATCCTAAGACGGATCATATCCATGTCCAAATGATTCGGTTAGAATCCATGGCTTGGATATTAAATTCCATATCCGGATGATCCGGCAGGATCTACGGTTTGGAAAATATCAAATTTTTTTAATTAAATAAATATAAAGATAAAAATCCATATTCACAATATGGATAAAATTGTTTAAAATTTCACCAAATTCCGTGTCCAAATGACTCGGCAGAGTTCATGATTCGGAATCAAATCTTCCGTGTCCAAATGACTCGGCAGAGTCCATGGTTCGGAAATATAAAATTCTATACAAATTAATTTAAAAATCCACATCCGATTAATTCAGTTAAAATTTCTAGTTTGAAAATTAACTGAAATTTATTTAAAAGCAAAGTGAAACAAAATTAAAATCAACTAAGGTACCAATTTTTGGGCGTTTTAACAAAGTTGTTTTAACGTAACCGTACTCCCGAACCCCCGAACTCTCGCAGACCATATTTTAGGTATCCAATCGACCTAGGTAAACAGATTGGTGGCAACTCCCGAAAACGGCTCGCACGTTGCCACAGGCGGTTAATATTCTGGACCCTAAAAGTCAACAACTAATTTAGCGGTTTATTTTCTGGGGAATGTGGTTCACAAAGTGGCCCAAAAATACATACCAGTGGTATAAATTCTTGGTAAATAGGTTAAAAAACTGGCTTAGTGGAATGTTCCTAGAGCTAGCGAAGGCTGTGGTAAGGTTAATGGTTTTGTGGCAGAGATGCAAACCACATGTGATGGCATGCCTGAACCTGTTGAGCCAGTGGCAGATGCTACCGCCTTTTCAAAGAAAGCCTATGCTGACCCTGGTATTATGTGCTTGTATCGGTGTTGCTCCAAATGTCTTCACATCCTTCACAATTTGATGCGCAGAATCATTATTCAACAATGGACATCCTATGGAAACGAGTGCACTGTAGAAGATGTTCATGATGCTGTTGCATCCCTGTCTGTTGAGCTTCTTTCAACAGTTAACAAATTCTTTATTGCTGGTACTAGCACCGGTAGATTTATCAATGACCAGAAACATGAAGATCTTGCAGCGGCATCATGCCCCGAGCTGAGTGGATGTCACTGCAGAAGATTAAGCTTGCCTGCTGTCTGTAGCTGCCACTCTGCAAATGGATGTTCTTGATAAATAGGTTAAAAAACTGGCTTAGTGCAATAGATTATCTCGTCTCTCCATCAAAACCCTCCCTAGCCACTTCTTCACAACATCCGCAGTATTCTCTTTTCTCCTACTCTCCACAGCATCCCATCAACAGAATTCAACTCAAACCATGGTGTTAAATATTGTTGATGTTAGATACATCGCACCCCATATTATTAAGATATACCGTATGGTAAATCACACAACATATTGTTACTGTTTTCATAAAAAAAATAAATATTAGAGTATTATTTTAAGATGAAATGAATTAAATAAAATTTTTTTACACATTTTTATATGTATTTTAAATTTTCCATCATAATTTTTTAAATATAAATAAAACATATATAATGATAGAAGATATTTTTTTATACAAAAAACATAAAAAAATTTTATATAGAGCAAAATAAATATTACTTAGCAAAAAAACTAATTTATTGATACAAGAGAAAAAAAATAATATTTTAATAATAACAATAAATATTTTAGTACCAAAAAATAAGAAAATAACCAAAACATAAGAATAAATATTTATGTTAAAATATGTGTATTAATTATATTTTACTATTTTATATATTTATGTATGATATTTTGATGTAAAATAACCAAAAAAATATCTCACACATGTCCACAAAAAAATAGAATACTGCAGTACATACCTCATAATGGTATTTGCGGTATACCACAAATTTTTTTTATAAAATATACATAAAATATTACCGGTATGCAAAATACTGTAAAATGTCACAGTATATAGCGGTATTTCTTGAGAAAAAATAATAAAATATGAAAATATTTGTACCACTTATCTACTGTAAATGATATATCACGCGGTATACTGCGGTATTTAATTCCATGACTCAAACTAAGCAAGAACCCACAAATCTTTCAACATTGTCATTTGAGATCAAAGAATGTGACTGGAGTCAGGTGAGAACCCATTCTCGACTAACTGAGGCAGTCTCTCAACCCAACATACAAACATGTGGTCCTTCTGCTAGTAGTAATATAAGGTAAAATTCATTGGGGGTCACCTAGCTTTTTTATTTTTTATTCTAAATGGGACCTGAGCTTCAAATTGTCCTAATAAGGTACCTTTACTTCTATCGCGTGTCCTAGTCAAATACTTTCCGTTAATTTCAATGTTAAGTCTAACTGAAAATGTTGACCTGACATTAAAAAAATACTAAAATAAATCAAAAAATAATGCTTACAGTTTTTTAACTTTTCCTATCAACAATTTTAAACCCTAAACTTTAGCAATGACCTTCTTCATCCCCCTATTCCTTCTCGGTTCTCCTATTTTTCACTGCCACCTTCTTCTACCCTCTAGCCATCACCCAAAAATTGCATTGTCTTTCACGGGGTGACATGGATTGGCTCAAGTCCACCACCAAGCTCGACAATGTACTCTAATCAAGTCGATTTCACACATAAAGCCCTCAAGTCAATCAAATCAAGTATGTTTTTCTTGAACTATTCTAGAAACCTAAAAATTTTCCAACTTCAATTCATTTCAAAAAAAGAGAAATTAAACCAGCTATTGTTGCCTATTCAAAGATGAACAAAACCTATCCAATGACTGACAACAATGGCCATCGCAAATGGGTGGAGAAGACCGTGATCATTGAGGTTCCATGGGTTTCAGTTGAAGGGCTAAAAGGCTAAAAGGCCAAATAATTTTGCAGCGGTCATGGAGGACGTTGGGTTGAAGGGCCATTGTCATCATTGAGGATTTTGTAGCAATTATGATAAATGGTTGAAGGGCAATCGGGGACTGGAGGGCGGTTGGGCTGGCAACTGGAGGGCGGATGGCGACAGCAGCTAGGTTGGTCGCTTTTAGGTGGTAGTGGGAAAGAGGAGGTTAGGGTTTTGTGGGGCCGGATGGGGTAAAATTAACTTTAGTGGAAGTTTAAGGGTTATAATTAGTAATTGAAAAAGTATGATGACTAAAGTTGTAATTTTAAATTTATTTTTTAGTATTATTTAATGTCATATCAGCATTTTCCATCAAATTCAATGGAAAATTTGACAAAAATACTTGAATGAGACACAAAAATAAGCTATGTGAGTCACCATGAATTTTACCTTAATAATATATGTCTAGTCTCTTATAGTCTATTTAGATTGAGGGAAGAGAAAAAGAGAGGAAGAAAAATCTCTATAACTTCATTGTTTGCATTGGAGGTAATATAGGGAAAAAGAGAGTCATTATCCCTTACTTTCCTTGTCTTAACATTTTTTTCATCTCTCCAAAATTGGAGTAAATAATTCATCTTTCCCTTTCTTTTGTATTTGCTCTCTTCCCTTCCTGTATTAATTCAATTCAAACAAACCCTTAGTGGCAATCGCTTAAAGATAATCAATCATCAATCAGAAGCAACTAAGTTATCAGTTATCACAACTCACAAGCCAACAGAAGTTCAGTCAAACCAGACAGCTGTAAACAACTCTACTCTTCCATAATTAGGAAACGCACTTTATTAACGCTTAATTATCGGTTGAGGCCTAAATTACAGTACAAGGGTTCAGACTTTAGAAATGTGGTTAATGAAGGCATCAAAATCTACATCACGAGACCCACCCCTTTCAAAGGCTCGCCGGAAAATCGAACTCGCTGCCTTGGCTCTCCTACGAACTTCTCTCACATCTTCCCTTTCTGAATCCATGAACTTTTCCACGGTCTTCGCAATCTCTTCTCTGCCCACCAAACTCTCTTCTCCCACCTCGTTCCTCTTCGCCTTCCAACCAATCCCCCAATCCTCCACGATCTGCTTGCTATTGCTCGTCTGATCCCAGTAAATCGGAAACGTCAGCATTGGGACGCCGGCGAAGATCGCCTCCGACGTTGAATTCCACCCGCAGTGCGACCAAAACCCTCCGATCGACGGGTGGCACAGAACCCCCAATTGATCGCACCACGAAACCATCAGACCCATCTCACCAGAACTTTCTCGGTACTGATTCGCCTCTTTCCGGGCCACCCAGAAGTAACGAACCCCGCTCAACTCTAAACCGGCGGCCATCTCGTCCAATTGGGTCTTCGACGCTGAGTAGAGGCTCCCTTGTGAGACGTAGAGGACGGAGCCTTTGGGCTGAGAATCGAGCCATCGGAAGTGATCGGAGTATTCGCCCGCGGAATTGGGGAATTTGAAGGTGGGGACGGAGAAAATGGGCGTGGAAATTGTGGAGCGGAGAGCAGCAATAGTGGAGGATTCGAGCTCTGGGATTGAGACGAGGAGGAGAGATTGAGCCTTGCCGACGCAGGCGATGGCTTCGAGGCCACGGTGGAGGATGTCACGGCCTCTGCCGTATACGCACGTCGGAAGATCTGCGACTCTTGTTGCTAGCACTCCAGGAACGTAGTCCACTAGCTCTTCTCCTTTCTCTGTCACCAACAAATTGCAAGAGCTCCTCAGATGATCTGGACAAATTTTTAAAACTTTTACAAGTTTGATGCTTACAAAAAAGTTTATAAAGAAAAACTTTTGAACCATTGTTTCGTCTAATTAAGCACTTTTTTTACTACAACAACATTTTTTTTTCATTCAAAATTTATAATTGGGTTTGATTTATTCGGTTTAAACCGAACAGAAATAATTGGTTTTATTCAGTTTTTAGTTTTAGATAATAAGAGACCGAATAAATTGAATTCACCTCTAAAGCCGAATTCAAACCGAGTCAAAATATTTTGATTCGGTTCAGTCCAAATTGAATTAATTGAGAAAAAAAATATTGAGATTTTATGAGATAGGTCATGAGAGAGACATTGTTTTTCCTTCTAAATTTCATTTATTATAAAAAATTTATTATCCATGAAAAGAAAAAAAACAAGAATCCAAGTTAATTTGTGCTAGTTTCTAACTTTATTGTGTATGAAAAACTTGAAAAAAAAAATCTAATAACAAAAATTTTGGTTAATTTGATTATCAAATTAATCGATATTTAAAATTGAAACTGAACCAAAACTGATTTTTTTTATTTAATTTTAACTAAAATCAAACTAAATTATCAAATTATTTCAAATTTTTTATTTGAACCAAATACTAATCAACGTAAACAAATTCTTTGTTTTATCACATCAATAGAAAAGTCTATTGGCAAATGGACGCAGAGGAAAGCTCGGGAATGGGCCAAGTTAGAGAAGACAGGGATGGCATGGCAGGCCTGAGAATGAGGGCTCAATAGCGAGAGTGGAGTTGAATCCGGCAGTTAATAATGTTGGCCCAGGAAAAGAACTGCAAAATCGTGGATAAGATACCGTTATTGACCGAAGGATAATATAGGTGCATGGGTGAGAATTCTTTCAAAGTCTTTGGAAAGTTAACTCAATAAAATTTATTTTGTAAGGACTTAACAAGTATAAACTGTGATTAGTATCTAAGTCTTAAGAGAAAAGTGTAATTTACTCTAAAATATTACTTTATCGGTCAATTGGTAAACAAATTAAATAAAATATCATTACTGTAAAAATAATCACTGATAAGTGATAACTCATATTGTAAAATATTTTGACTTAGAATTTATTTATTGAATTTTGATTACATAAATAATTAAATTTATCTAAAAACGTTATCTAAAATATTTTCCTTCAAAAAAAAAAAACTAGTTATGAAAATGTGGGTAATTGAAAAAAAAAATGTTCCCCCAAGGTTGGATCCAAAACACCATTTTATCCTTTTGTTTTGAAAACCTATATATTACTTCCCACGTGTGAGCAATTTTTTTATGCTATCCTTTAGCCATTGATATCAAATTTGTTTATATTAATTTGTAGTATCTGAAAAATAGTTTGAAAATTAGCTGTCCATTTGAATTATTAATTGCTTCTTTATTTAAATTTAAAAATTGTCAATTAATGACGATACAACCTTAAGGGTATTTGTAGTTTTTCATACAAAAAATAAAGGCGAAAATGCATTTTTTACCCAAAAGTTGAGAGAATTTTTTTGTAAGGGCTAATTATAGAAACACTTCTAATTAAGGTTTAGGTGAAATTATTGTTTATATTTTTATATTTCACAAACCACACTTTACTCCCTACAAAAATATAATTTTTTTTATATTAATTAGATAAATGAGAAATTGATAATTTAAATTGTTAGCCAACTATAAAAATATTAATAAATAGTTTGAATTTAATAGGAAACATGTACTATGTAATATAAATTAGAATTTATAAAATTGATATCAGGCATCTCAAAATTTAACCCAAATATTGGGGGAATTTCTTAATTTGTCCATTTTTTTTGTAAAATACCCATAAGAAATCCCCCTTTTTTTTTTGGTAAATTACCCATAGTGCATAATGCATCGCATCATTATATTAATCCCGTTAACTTTTCCTTTTGTCTTCTTTTTTTTTTTTTTTGAAGTATTCCTTTTGTCTTCTTTTTCTTGTAGGCAGCTGAAAAAGTATCCAACTATAATTAAAAAAATTCCCAGAATAGAAATCAGCCATAAAAAATTTACTTAAAAAAGTTAAAGATAAGATTGATATATGCTACAAAATAAAATTGAGAACAGTTAAAGGCGTTTGAAGAAATCATGAAATGAACCAACCTTTGACTTTGGGGTGAGCCGGAAAATGACCATCCTGCACCAAGAGACCAAAGTACTGGAACACAGAGTACACCTGATGTCCGGGGACATCTTCACTGGAAGGCATGGTGACTTCCGGGAGGACTTCCTGTGAAGGAGAGCGTCTGGAGTTGAGGTTTCCCAGGGGAATGTGCCTGCAAAGCTCAGAGAAGAGGGTTAGGAGGTCCCTGGGGTGCTTTTCCGGGGAGGAGCCTCCGACGCCTAAGTCAGTTTCCTGAGAAGGTAAGGGGGAAGCACTAGAGTTTTTAGTGGGCTTGCCTGTGTTTTCTCAAGGGGGAGGAGTCCAACCTTTTGCCAGGGTTTGTTTCCTGGTATTTATAGGAATGTCCAGCCCGTTCAGATCGTGACACGTGTTCGGTCGGATGTTCTCTGAATTTCTGGGTGTAGGGGACAAGTAGCCGGTGGCAGGCTCATTGAGTCTCAAACCGAGACAGGTCGTGACAAGACCTGGATGGCGTCGGCGTGTCAAATCATCGTTTGAGGTGACATGTAGCGTCTGTGGGCGGCATGTCAGAGGCTCTTTAAATGCTCCTGCCGTACTCCCGAAGTCCCTGGCCGAGGTCGTCCTCTGGTACGGACGATGCCCCTTCGGGAAATATGCCCGCAGTTCGGGGAGTTCCCTGATTCAAGGTTCCTCCTTCGGGGAGATCCTCTTCGGCTTGCAATAGCTGATTCTCCGTTTCCGAAGGCGATCTGTTTAGTACCTCAGGGGGGCTAATAGCTTCCTCGCGTTCCTTGACGCTCCGAGTTCGGGTCAGATAGAGGCGATAGCCCTTCGGCTATCACATGCCCCCCTTTGGAAAGCCGAAGTGGAGACTTCGGTTTGTAGTCTTTCTGAGGATGCTCTTTGGGAGTTTTTAGGGAGTAAAACCTGTGCCGAAGGTACACCTTTTGCCCGAAGATATGGGCTGTTCGGCAATAGCCTGTCTTTTGGTGTCTTCGAGGCTACTTACTTCTTTCCTTTTTCCTTTTGCAGGTCTGTGCGCGTCGCGTCTCATGACCAGGCGTGTCAGTTTGGAGCGGCGCGTCCCAGTTTTTTAGGGGTGTCAGAAGGCGCGTCCCCTATTTTGGCGCGGCGGCTGACACGTAGCACACTGTCATTTGAGGGGAGTCGTGTTGGTCACAGAGAGCGCATCTTTTCGGGTGCAGAGAGCAGTTATGGCGACGGTTCGCCTTCAAAGGGTACTTATGACGCCGATTCGACTAGCTACTTTCAACCTATATATAGCCCATTCCATCATAAGTTCCCTTTTTGCTTTTGCTTCTACTCTTTTCCCTGCTTGCCACTGTTTTTGCGTTTTCTCTTACTTTTTGCGGCAGAGCTGTTTTAACAGAGTTTTTCCGGCAACCTTTCATGACGGCGACTTCAAACCCAGATTTTGGCAAGTCTTTTGGTGGGTTTTTGTTTTCCAGACTCTTCTGATTTGCAGAGTTTTTTCCGGAACTTGTTTTCTTGCCTTTTTCTGAACCCATTTTTCTGCAAATATGCCTATTCCCGAGAGCTGGCAACCTCTTTTATCTCATCCTTGTTGCACCACCCCCAAAAAACTGGCAAGATGGAAGAAAAAGTTCTTTCTTCCTTCGTATGCCGTTACGAGGTTGCCTCGTTCTGACCAATTTTGTTTTTCAAACCGTAGTAACGAGGTTACCGTTTTCCGAGCCCAACTGAAGGCCGGACTTCAATACCCCCATCCGAAGATGATTTGCGAGTTCTGCCAATTTTATGGCATTGCCGTAAATCAACTTCCGCCGAACTCGTACTGCTATTTTAACGCCTTCATTTGCATGTGTGGCGTCTTCGGGATAGAACCCCACTTTATTATTTTTATGCAGTACTACAAGCTCTTCATGGTCCCGAAGGGTGGCTTTTACTTCATGCTACCTCGGGGATCTGGGAGCAAGAAATATACGTTCACCTTCGCCACCAAGGACAGCTGGCGAGGGTGGCAACAAAAATTTTTCTTTATGAAGATGGAGGAGGCCTGGTCGCATGTTCCGACCAAATGGGCTCAGGGAAAGCTGGAGATGGACGTCGTGGATCCGAGGATACTGCTAACTCCGGAGTTGGATCCTATCTTTACGGACTTCGACGGCCGTATCCGTGCTGTCTCGGACTGGGGTCCCGAGGTCCCTTCACGCTCTCTCTACCCCTTCCCAATCAATTGGAGGTTGATGACCAAAGAGGCTCTTCGGGAGTTAGGGGTAGTGAAGGAGCATAAGACGGACCTCAAGATGCCAGCTTCTTCTATCGCCGGGAAGGATTCCTGGTTGGTGCAGCTCCTTCGGGAGGAAGTTTCTTATGAAACTTTTTATGAGAGCAAGTTATCTCTGACTCCCGTTGTTATAGCTTTCGTCTCGAACTTACGCTGATGCTTTCTTTCCTTTTCAGAGATGGGCAACGGCACTGCTGCCTTCTACAAGTCCCTCTTCTCCAGTCAAGTAAAGAAGGGCGAGTAGACGAAGAAGGCGGCTTCCCGAAGGCGGAAAACCACTGGTGCTGGACCTTCAGCCAAACGGGCGAAGAAGACTATTCTTCCTCCCCATTTGGAAAGTATTGAAGAGGAAAACGAAGAGCCCGAGGTCGCTGCCATTCCGCCTTCTGAGGTTGCTGCCGACGTCGCTTCAGCCGACGTCCCTTCTCAGAGCCCCACTCCGTCGTAGGCTCTTCTGGATGCCGTGGTGAAGGCTCCTTTTGCCGAGGAGCGGCGTAAACGCAAGGGTAAGGAGATCTCCATCGAGGAGGCCCCGGCTTCTGACGATGACGTCATCGAGGTGCCGCCAGGTTTGCTTTTTCTGCCGAAGTGCAATGCCTTTATTTTCCGAAGTTCTTTTTGTTCTCACCAGCTGCTCGTTTTGCCATGCAGAGGAGTCACTTACTCCAAGTTGGGTGGCCGAACACGCCCAGAAGCGAGGTCTCCGTGATGCCAAAGTTCCGAAAGGGAAGATTCTGAATGAGCCTTTTTGGACGTTTACGGAGGACATGAATTTGTTCTCCGGAGACTGCCCCCAAATGGCTAAGGAGATCGCGAAGGGGGTGCTTACTGAGGCCTTCTTCAAGGCTATTGCGGCGGCTCATCCGGGCGATGACACCCTCCCAGCGAAGGTTACCGAGCACGCTGCTCAGGTATGCTGGTTTGCCCTTGAAGAATTTTTTCTAAGTGTTTGGCTTTTACTGACCTTGCCTTCGTCTTTTTACAGCTGATGGCGTACGCTGGCTACCTCAGAGTTCGGGTGGCCAGGCAGACGCAGTTCTGAAACTCGGCCTTAGAGACTTTAGAGAAAACGAAGCCCATGTGTTCGGAATTGGCCGTCAAGAAACTGCAGCTGACTGATGCTGCGGAGAAGGAGGTTGCCGCCCTTCGGGCGGAAAAAGAGGAGATTTTGAGGGACTCCTCCAAGAAGATTTCCGACCTCGGCTCCGAGGTGGCGGGACTACTTTCGGCCAACAAAGCGCTTCTAAAGTATAAGTCAGAGTCTGAAGAACTTCTGGCGAGGTTGCTGATTGAGAAGAATGCGCTTCATGCCGAGGTCGATTCCTTGAAGAAGGAGCCTGAGAAGAAGAAGAGGATAAAGGCGCTGAAGAAGGAGGTCGCGGACCTGGAGGTCGAGAAGGATAAATATGACCAGATGACTAAGGTCGCATTCCAGGACGGGTTTTGCCTCGCTCGGCACCAAGTCCTTCAGAGGTTCCCAGATCTGGACCTTTCTTTTTTGGAGGCTTTGAAGATTCCCGAGGGGCCTCAGTGGTCCTGGTCCAAGATCGAGCATCTGAACCTGCCTCCTTCTCTCCCTGCGCCTAAGGTGGTGGAGAAGGATGCAGGGGCTGGTAGCTCTCGGGACGCCGAGAACCCTTAGTTTACTCTAGGGCCCTTCGCCTTTTCCTTGTTCTTTTTTCTCTGTGCTTCTTCTTTTTGGCAATCCTTCTTCTTTGTAAGCTGGTCTATCTTTAATGAAGATTTTTTTGGCTAAGTCTTTTTGCAAGTTTTTTCATTTCCCTTTGTCCCGAACACATTCGCTCAAAAGACTTCGGGAAACGGCACCTGCATTTTTCATGGCGAGTATCTTTGCGCGGCTCGTTATTTCCTATTTTTCCCGAACATGATTGCTCAAGGGACTTCGGGAAATCATCTGCGCTGTTTTCGGCGAGCACCTTTGTGGAATTCTGGTTTTGTACTTCAAGAATTTCTCTAAGAAACTTTTGTACTTAGAATATTTCTCTAATTTGTACAACACAATTCTTCCACGAAACCTTAAGCATAGAATTTTTTCAAGGCATCTGAAAGTATTTTTTAATTCTATGCCATCGGCGTCGCCGAGTCTGTACACGCCTTTTCGTACTTCGGCAAGGACCAGATAAGGTCCTTCCCAATTTGCGCGAAGTACTCCGTGGGACGGCCTTCGGGGTGCGTAGTCAGCCTTTCGGAGAACGAGGTCTCCCTTCTTGATCCCTTTTGGCCTGGCTCGTAAATTTATGGCCGCGGCCACTCTTTGCTGAAAAGCTTTTCTTCTCAGCTCGATTATTTCTCTGTGTTCGCCGACGAGGTCAAGCTTTGTTCTTAGGCCGAGGTCGTTTCCACTTTCATCGAACACTTGCACCCGTACTGATGGTCGTACTACCTCGATTGGAATGATGGCCTCTGTACCGAAGACTAGCGAAAAAGACATTTCCCCTGTGGCTCTTCGGGGTGTTGTTCAGCAGCTCCATAGTACGCTTTGGAGTTCTCCTGGCCATTTCCCTTTTGCTTCCCCCAGTCTCTTTTTCAGACCATCTTTCATGGTCCTATTAGATACTTCTACCTGCCCATTGCTTTGGGGGTGAGCTATTGGGGCGAAGTGCATCTTTATTCCGAGGTTGCTGATAAATTCTTGGAATCCTTTGTCTATGAACTGGGATCCATTGTCAGCTACTAGCACCCTTGGTATGCCAAATCTGCATACGATGTTTTTCCACATGAACTTCTGCACTTCTTTTGCCGAGATAGTCGCTAGTGGTTCTGCCTCAACCCATTTGGAGAAATAGTCTACTACTACAACGCAGAATTTTACGCCTCCAGGGGCTATTGGGAGCGGCCCAATGAGATCTATGCCCCAAACTGCGAAGGGCCAGGGATAGTCAGCTGAAGTCACCATTTTCGAGGGTGTCCTCTGGATATTCGCCTGTCTCTGGCAATTACCGCATTTCCGGACGAACTGCCTTGCGTCCTTTCTCAGGGTAGGCCAGAAGTATCCTTGGTGAAGTATTACTGCTGCAAGGGCGTCGGTTCCGATGTGCGAACCACAAGCACCTTCGTGTACTTCTTCTAGGATCATTTCAGTATCTTCTTCGCCGACACACCTCTGTAGTGGGTTTGCATATCCCTGCCGATATAATTCTTCACCGATTAGGAAGAATCGACCGGAGCGTCTTCGGATTTTCGCAGCTTCACTGGGGTTTTCGGGGAGTGTATTGTCCTCGAGGTATCTTTTTATCGGGTCTTTCCAGCCTTTTCCCGAAGTTGATATGCTCAGCACTGTGATGCTCGGGTGACCCAGCACCTCGGTGTATACTTTTGATTTTGCCAAGCAGTCTGCCTCGGCATTATCACGTCGAGGCACATTTTCGATTCGCACGGTGTCGAACTCCCGGATGAGTTTTGCCACCAGTTCGTGGTATTTTGCCAAGGTTGGGTCCTTTGCCCCATAGTATCCTGCCGTTTGCCGAACTACTAGCTGGGAATCGCTGTGGCCTTTTAGATTTCGCACGCCAATTCTCCTGGCTAGGCGTAATCCTGCTATGAGGGCTTCATACTCAGCCACATTGTTAGTGACATTAAAGCTAAATTTGATAGCCTTCGTTACTTCAAGGCCTTCGGGACCTCTAATAATTACCCCGGCTCCCTGGTGTTCGGACCCCGAGGCTCCGTCAACATGCAAAGTCCATTCGGGATCACCTTCGCCAGGATCCGGATGGCTGTCCTCGGTGGTGGGTACTTCGGCGATAAAGTCTGCCAGTGCTTGAGCTTTTATGGCTTTCCGAGGTTCATATGCGATGTCGTGTTCGCCAAGCTCTATACACCACATGGAGAGCCTTCCAGAATGATCCACCTTCCTCATGACATCCTGAAGTAGTAAACTACTTCGGACGATGATAGGGTGAGCCTGCAAGTATGGTCGTATCCTTCTTCCTGCCAGCACCAAGGCATATATAGCTTTTTGAAACAAAGGATACCTGATTTCGGCACCATGCAGGGATTTGCTGACATAATAGACCGGCCATTGCTTTGGCCCTTCTTTTTTTACAAGGACCGAACTCACAGCTTTTTCTGTGACAGCGAGGTATAGTACGAGCGGCTCTCCTTCGCGAGGTTGTCGCAGAGTAGGCAGGCTGGCCAAGTAGATTTTCAGTTCTTCCCAGGCTTTTTGGCAATCTTCACCCCAGGGATGGTCATTACCTCCCAGGTTGTCCTCCTTTTTTGCTGCCTTTGTGAGGACTTTGAAGAATGGCCGACACCGATCTCCGTATCTGGAAATAAACCTGCTGAGGGAGGTTATCCTTCCAGTGAGTCTCTGCACATCTTTTATTGTGGCAGGAGTTCGGAACTCGAGTAGGGCCTTGATTTTTTCTGGGTTCGCATCAATGCCTCTTTCTAATACCATGTACCCAAGGAATTTTCCCGAGGTCACTCCGAAGATGCACTTTTCGGGACTGAGACGGATCCCGAAAGTTCTGAGCTTGTGGAAGGTTTCCTTTAGATCTGCGATGTGGTCGCCAGGCAGCTTGCTTTTGACTATCATATCGTCAACATACACTTCCATGTTTCTCCCTATTTGGTCGTTAAAGACCTTGCTCATCAACCTCTGGTAGGTGGCTTCTGCATTTTTAAGCCCGAAGGGCATTCTGACGTAGTAGTATGTTCCTCCCTCGGTGATGAAGGCGGTTCTTTCTTCATCTTCGGGGTTCATCCTTATTTGATGATAGCCACTGAAGGCGTCTAAGAAACTTAGGAGCCCGTATTCTGCAGTTAAGTCTACCAATTGGTCTATCGGTGAGAGAAGGTATGAGTCTTTTGGGCAAGCATCGTTCAAGTTTCTGAAGTCGATGCACATCCGGAGTTTGCTGCTTCCTTCTTTAGTGGCGATAACCACGTTGCTCAACCATTCGGGGTATTTGACCTCCCTGATAACCTCAACGTCTAGCAGGCGCTGGACTTCGGTTTTGACGAAGTTATTTTTATGGGCTGAGATGCCTCGTTTCTTTTGCCGGATAGGCTTTGCTTCCGGACTTACTTTGAGGCTATGCTGTATTACGCCAGGGTTCACCCCTGGCATATTTTTCGGTGAGTAGGCAAAGTGATCTTTATTTTCCAGTAGAAAGGATACAAGTTTTTTCTTGTCACCTTCGGCCAAGCTCTTCCCCATTCGGGTAGATTGACCTGGGACAAGTTCTACTGTTTCCGTTTCCGCCTTCGCGGGACTCTCTGCCTCTCCCTTTTTCGGTGCTTTTGCTTCCACAGCTTGCGCGGAGTTGTTTGCTGGAGCCTTTCGCGTTTTGACGAACACCTTCCTTACTTCGCCTTGATCTATGAAGATTTCCGCATCTCCATCCTTAGCGGCGAAAGTGACGGTTAAGTACTTGACATCAGGGCGAATGTGCAGGTTTCCCTGTGTTTGTCTTCCAAGGATGGCGTTGTACGATGAAGGGACATCCATAACGATGAACCTTGCCATTGTAGAGGCGTACAACTCTTCTGTCCCCATCACCGAGGTCCCTTTCAGCATCAACGGGAGATCGATCCAACCGAGGACGGGCAGCTCGGTCGGACCTACCCCGAAGGTAGGTGAGGTGACGGGCTTGAGGTTGCTGGCAGATACACCCAACCTCGGCAGCAAGTGTGAAAACAAGACGTCGGCATTTGATCCGTCTTCAAGCAGCACTCTTTTGACGTCCCAGTTTCCTATTCTCGCCATGATCAACAATGGGTCATCATGGGGAAAAATGACGGCGGAACCATCCTTTCGGGCAAGCTTTTTTGTTGGACTTTGATACTCCATAACTGCTATTTCTCTAGCCTTCCTCTTTCTTTCCGAGGATGGGAGTCCCGTCGTTATTGTCTGTATGATTCCTACTGGAGGTGGGGGGCACCTTTTCGGACTTCGGTTTCTCCACCTGTCGGAGTCGTAGTCCTCATCTTCTGCCTTTCCTTCCTCCTTTTTTCTCCCTTTCGGGGAAGGCATGCGCAGATAACGCCGAAGTTGGTCCTGTTTTATCAGCGACTCTATATACTTCTTTAATTGGAACCAGTCTTCGGTGTCGTGACCGTGGTCGCGATGAAACTGGCAGAACTTCTTCATATTCTTTCTGTTGTCGGCGGTCATGGCCCATGGCCGCTGAACCTGCGTCCCCTGTCTTTCCATCGTCATGAGGATGTTTGTGCGTGTGGTGTTCAGGGGTGTGAAAATTGGGAGTTTCCTTCCTCGCGTCCTCCGAGGTCGGCCTGCCTGTTCGGTGGTATACCGAGTTTGCTGGCTGGACCCTTCGGCCCGGGCGTGATTGGACTTCGGTCCGCCCATTCTCAGTTCTTCGCCTGTCATGTGCTGTTCGGCCCTTCGGTAAACTTCGCCGAGGGTGTCCGGGGGGTCCTTAGAGAACTCGTAAAACAGCTGTGAGTCCCTCCGAAGGCCCCGTGTCATGGCGAGGATGCGTATTTCGGGCCGGAAGTCCGGGACGCTCAGAGCTTCCCTGTTGAACCTTTCGACATAGTCGCGTATGGTCTCTCCAATTCTTTGTGCTATGTCGAACATCTGAACCGGTATCTTCGCCGTTGGCAGACTTCCGATAAACTGCTGCGTGAAGGCTGTGGACAACTCCTGGAACTCCGTGATGGTTCCTGGGGCCAATGAATTATACCAGGCTGTTGCTGGCCCACTGAGAGTGACCTCGAAGCATTTGCATAAGGTAGCATCGTCAGCACCGTGCATCATCATGCTACGTCTGTACTTGGTCAGATGGGCCTGTGGATCAGTACGGCCATCATAAGTTTCCAGCCGAGGTACTCTGAAATCACCTGGCATGGCTGCCTCAACAACATCTTGGGTGAATGGGGACTCGTCCCCACAAAAGGTCCCAGACAGCCTAGCCCAGACGGGTTTATGGGCCACCTGTTTCTCCACTCTGTCCAACCTTGCCAATATTTTCTCCATAAGGGCCGTGGCGCTAGGTTCTTCTTCTAGCAGGGGGGATTGTCGGTGCCTCTTCGGGGAGCGAGTTCGGCGCTGAGGGGATGGGGACCTCGCCTCAGGCGACTGGCTCCTTCTGTGAGTGATTTTGGGTCGCCCTAACCCCACTTGTCCCGCGAGCCGTGCCCCGAGGGGTATGTTTTCTGTTGAAGACTCCTCTCGTGGGTCTCCGGATCCCGAACTACGATGAGTTGGTTTGGGGCTTTTTTCCCGAGGGTGTCCTGGCGAAGGAGGCCTTTGGGCTTGAGCTTGTTACGGCCACCTTCGGTCTATCTGTTGTGTCATTTCAGCCACAACAGAACATTGAAAGTCGCGCAGGAAGCTCATGGTTATGACCAAAGGACGCTCTTCCTCAGGCGTAGAAGTCCCTGGGGGGGCTAGCTCAGTGGCCGGTTGGACTTCAGGCGCGGACGGGGACCTCGGGAGTCCCTTGTCCTTAGAATGCCGAGTCTCAACGACGGCGACCCGAGGATGGTTTCCCATAGACGGCGCCAAATGATGTCCAAGGACATCTTCACTGGAAAGCATGGTGACTTCCGGGAGGACTTCCTGTGAAGGAGAGCGTCTGGAGTTGAGGTTTCCCAGGGGAATGTGCCTGCAAAGCTCAGAGAAGAGGGTTAGAAGGTCCCCGGGGTGCTTTTCCGGGGAGGAGCCTCCGACGCCCAAGTCAGTTTCCTGAGAAGGTAAGGGGGAAGCACTAGAGTTTTTAGTGGGCTTGCCTGTGTTTTCTCAAGGGGGAGGAGTCCAACCTTTTGCCAGGGTTTGTTTCCTGATATTTATAGGAATGTCCAGCCCGTTCAGATCGTGACACGTGTTCGGTCGGATGTTCTTTGAATTTCTGGGTGTAGGGGACAAGTAGCCGGTGGCAGGCTCCTTGAGTCTCGAACCGAGACAGGTCGTAACAAGACCTGGACGACGTCGGCGTGTCAAATCACCGTTTGAGGTGACATGTAGCGTCTGTGGGCGGCATGTTAGAGGCTCTTTAAATGCTCCTGCAGTACTCCCGAAGTCCCTGGCCGAGGTCGTCCTCTGGTACGAACGATGCCCCTTCGGGAAATATGCCCGCAGTTCGGGGAGTTCCCTGATTCAAGGTTCCTCCTTCGGGGAGATCCTCTTCGGCTTGCAATAGCTGATTCTCCGTTTCCGAAGGCGATCTGTTTAGTACCTCGGGGGGGCTAATAGCTTCCTCGCGTTCCCCGACGCTCCGAGTTCGGGTCAGATAGAGGCGATAGCCCTTCGGCTATCAACACCAACGCCGGCATAGTCCAAAATGAGGCCGCCGGAATATTCCTCCGGTTCCCGATGGCAACCCCGAATAGTAGGTATGAGTCGTACATAATGGTTGTGACCGGCGGCTCCAGACGGTCGATGAGCCGATCCACGGGAGCTTTCATCTTCCTGAGAACCTCCTCGAAGAAGTCAGGAGAGTAGTAGCCGGAGCGGTCCTTCTTGGAGGTGAGGTCGTTGGGGATGGTGGCGGAGCGGATGTTTTTGGGCTTCGGATCGGTTCCGATGAAGCCCAGCTGCATCCTTCCTATTGCTTCCTACGGCCCTGTAATTTTGAGAATCCAACTTCACTGTTTTTGAAAAGTTTAAAGTTTACCTTGTGTCACAAAGAGAGTGAAAACTCAAAGGGCCATGTGACAAAGATCTGTGTGAAGTGTGAACTGATGGGTACAATGGCTGAGCTTTTAAATTCGTTTAAAAGCCTAATCATGTTAAATTTATTTATACTTGTTTGATCGTGTTAAAAATAAAAAAATAATATGAAAAATAGATAAGGATCAAACAGAAGTAATTCTTGTAAACTAATAATGTAAACCTCTTGAAGAAAATTTTTGAAGAGTAAAAAAATAAAAACAATGCAATAAAAATTTTGAAAACTGAGTAAATAATATTTGTAAATAAAAGATAATTAACCAAAACCGAGCACAATAACAGAATAGAAGTTCATAGCAGAGTGGGTAAAGTGATTTGGATTACATTTAAATTACTGTAGAACATGCAGAACCAAGTAAGAATCATCATCAATCGAGCGCTCATAATGACTAGTTCTAAAAATAGTGAACTGCTAAATAGAACATAACAGAATATCATACGTAAGGGTTCAGACTATACTTTTTCTGTAGTATGATCACAGAACCAGCACGCCACTAAATTATAGCTGGTATAGAAATTCAGAGTATTACAATTGTCCTAAAAGTTCTGTGCAAAATATCACAATCAAAACGGGTAAATTTCATTTATGGTCTCTAACCTTTTCACGTCATCCTAAATGGGTCCCTAACCTTTATTCTGTCCTTTTAAAGTCCCTAACCTCCATATTTTTGTCCAATCATGGTTCTTCTGTCATTTTCAGGATTAACTTTGAGAGAAATTTTATGAAAAATGACAACATTGGTCCTACATTTTCTTATTTCTACTCAAATTACCCTCACACTAATAAATTTGCCGTTACAACCATCATCTCCCCCCTCTTTCTCTCACAATCTCCGGCTCCCACAATCTTAACTCATTTACCTAAAATCACATCCTTGTATCCTTATCCCCATTGTCAGTAGGTGAAATTTTTTCCAAAACAAAACTTTTGGTAATCTTTCAATGGTTCAACCTGTTGGTATTTTATCAGCGGTCAAAGTTACTGGTACAATTATAAATATTCAAAAAAAAATTATAATAATTACCAACGAGTTAAGTCATTGGAAACTGCTATTTTTTTTAAAAAAAATAAAATAATTTGTTTAAAATATATTTTATATTTTACTAACATTATATTTTATATTTACGAAAAAATATATTTTATATTTCTAAAAATTACAAAATCAATCCAAAATAAGATAAATTAATAAAAAAATTTCAAATTCAATACAAAATCACAAAAATTAAAAATTAAAAATTCAAAGTCTATCAAATCTGCACAAAAATTAAAAACAAAAACAAAAAATGAAACCTAAATTAAGAAATTAATCCAAAATTAAATAATGAAAAATGAAATTAAAAAAATCAAATTTAAACAATTAAACCAAAATGAAAAATCAGATCTGATCTGCACCAAAATCATGAAAATCAAAACAGTTCAAATATTTCAAAACTCATAAGATCTGCACAACAACCCAAAATCTCAAAATTCCAAAAAAATCATCCGATCTAGGAGAGCGACGGGCAAAGGAGGTGAACGAGCAAAGGGCGAAGGGCGAGATCAAGGCGGATGAACAGCAGCAAGGAGAATGATGCGATGGTGAGATCAATGCGGACAAGCGACAGTGAGATCAAGGCGGACGCATGACAGTGATAGAGGCGGATGAGCGACAGAGAAACCGAGTCGGATCGAGGTCGACGGAATGATGTGAATGGCTAGAAACGGCCAAAAAGGCAAGATCAAGGTGTATGAGTAGCGGTGAGGAGAATGATGTGACGGTGAGATCAAGGTGGACAAGTGACAGTGAGATCAAGGCGGACGCATGACGGTGAGATAGAGGCGGATGAGGGACAGTGAGACCGAGTCGGATCGAGGTCGACGGAACGATGTGAATGGTTAGAAACGGCCAAGAGATGCGAGGTGAATGGCGGAATGGCCAAGAAATACGAGGAGAATGATGAGATTATGAGACAGGAAGAGAGGGGGAGATGATGGTTGCAGTGACAAATTTATTAGTGTGAGGGTAATTTGAGTAAGAATAAGAAAATGTAGGACTAATTTTGTCATTTTTTATAAAAATTCTATCAAAGTTAACCCTGAAAATGACGGAAATACCACGATTGGACAAAAAATATGAAGGTTAGGGACTTTAAGAGGACAAAATAAAGGTTGGGGATCCGTTTCGGATGACGCTAAAAGGTTATGGACTATAAATGAAATTTATCCCAATCAAAACATATTAGATCTGTTGACACCCAATTTCGTCCGTACATTCAAAAACATTAAACATTAAAAATTTAAAAAATTAAATTAAAAAAAATAATTAACTAATTAAAAAAAATATTGTTAGTTTAGGGGGGCATTTTTGTTTTATAGTGCTAGTTATATATGTATATATATCTGTGTGTGTATTAAAAAAATTAATTATTATTAAATAATTAAAAAAAAAAAAGAGAGAAAAGAATAATTAAAAAAAAAAAAAGAAAAGAATAATTAAAAAGAAAACAGGTTGGCTCGCATTTACGCGAGATCCCCCAGCTAATTAAGAGACTTCTCTTCCTCAATCAGAGGGGGGAAACCTTATCTCTCTCTCTCCTGGCTCCTCTGGCGAGCTCTTCTACCTCCCAGCACTTCTTCTCTCTCGGCCTACAGACAATTCTCGGGGGGGCGCTGAGATTTCTTTCTCTCTGGACCTTCCCTCTATCGATCTCTCGGCTCCTTCCCTCCGCCAACTTCACCCTCCTCTTTCGGCCGGAGATCTCTCTCTCTCGACCCTGGCTGGTCATCCCAGCTCCTATCCTCTCTCTCTCTGCCCTCTGCCGTTCAGCGTTCTCTCCCTTTCCCTCTGGACGTCGCCGTAGCTTTCTCCTGTAGCCGTTCGTGCCAAGTCAAAGGCAGCCACCGCCGCCGGCTTCTCTCTTCTCCTCCTGCCTCGCCGCCGCGTCATCTTCCTCCCCGCCCCATGGCTGCCTCTCTTAGCCCTTTTGTCTCCACGCCAGTCACCACCTTTTCTTTTCCCCCTGATACGACCTCCGCCTCGCCCTCCTCTCTCCCTCCTCTGCCTTCCCCCAGCTTTCGCGGCACACTCCCCTCCACCGTCCTCCATCGCCTGCAAGCCCACCCCTGCCACCGTCGGTCCTCATCCCTCTCCCTCTCACAACTCGCTCTCTCTCCAGCAGTTCTCCGTCGCGTCCTCCTCCTCTCTCTCTCTCCTCTCCCGTGTTTCTTCCCCCCTCCTTCTCGGCCCGTTTCTCCCCCACCTCGCCTCTCACCGTCGCCCGACGCCACCGTACCACCTACCTCCTCCCATGCTGCGCCATAGCCGCCCTTGAACATCGCCGTCGTTGCTCCTCTAGACCGTCGCCGGCGAAACAGAGAAGAAGAACGTCTGTTTCGCAACAAAAGAAAAACTAAATTTTTCTTAGGTATAACCTCCTTTTAACACTTCATCTTATTATATTCTTTCAATTTAGTCACTAACCTTCTTTATTTTTCAGATTGGTTATTAACAGCCATCCTTTTATTTTTATTTTTATTTTTCCTTTTGTTTCGTTCTTTCTTTGTTTGTTTACCCATGTATTAGATTTAATCATTAAATTCGCATAAGGTTGTAACTTAAGATATTTATTTATTTATTTTCATTTTATCTCTTTGTTTCTCTTCTATTTCCTTTTAAGTTTTCTTAGAATAATTTTATCTTATTTTATTTTGATTTACATAATGCGTCTTAAAATTTGATAACACACAAAAGAATTATTTGTTATGCTAGATAATTTAAATTCTTGGAGATTATAAAGAGATTAAATTAAGACAAATTAAAATATATTTAGTAGACCTTTAAAGGTTCGTTCTTGGTAATTTGATAAAATCTTAAAACGATCATTCGTTCAAATCCGGGTGATCTGATAAGATTCATGGTTTGGATAAATATTTAAAAACCTTTCAAAACAATAAAAAAAAATAGAAGAGGAATTACAGAAATCCTAAACTTCTAGTAAAAAAAAAAAGAGATAATCACCGCGCCATTCGACAAGCCCAGTACCGGTCGCCAACTAATCGTTCACCGTCGTTCGACATCAAATCGCCGCAAAAATCCATTCACGAATCCACAGCTCGATTAAAAGTCAATTCAAATCTCGGTATAGCTCCTCTCTAATCCTCCAACTTTTCTATTTCATTTATACAAATCACTGACTTTTCTTATTTTTGCAGATAGGTCATTAACAGCTAACTTTTGGTATTTATTTTTTTTATTTTTTTTCTTATTTTGCTTGTCTTTTATTTTTTTATGGAAGGTTATACCTCCTACTTTTTTTTTATGTGGACGGCAAAAAGCTCTACTTTTTTTTATTTATTTACTTTCCTGCAATTTACTTTATGCACTTTTAATTTTTTTTAAGTGTACGGCAAAAAGCTCCACTTTTCTTTATTTATTTAATTTTCCTGCAATTATTTACTTTATGCAATTTTTATTTCTTTAAGTGGATGGTAAAAAGCCCAATTTTCTTTATTTATTCAATATCTGCAATTATTTACTTTATGCAATTTTATTTCTTTAAGTGGACGGCAAAAAGCCAAACTTTTCTTTATTTATTTACTTTTCTGCAATTTGCTTTATGCACTTTTATTTTATCATGGAAGGTTATACCTCCCACTTTTATGTGAACGGCAAAAAGCCCCACTTTTCTTTAATTATTTACTTTCCTGCAATTTACTTTATGCACTTTTATTTTATCATGGAAGGTTATACCTCCTACTTTTATGTGGACGGCAAAAAGCCCTACTTTTCTTTAATTATTTACTTTCCTGCAATTTACTTTATCCACTTTTATTTTTTTTTATGGAAGGTTATACCTCCTACTTTTATGTAGACGACAAAAAGCCCTACTTTTCTTTATTTATTTACTTTCCTGCAATTTACTTTATGCACTTTTAATTTTTTTAAGTGGACGGCAAAAAGCTCCACTTTTCTCTATTTATTTAATTTTTCTGCAATTATTTACTTTATGCAATTTTTATTTCTTAAAGTGGATGGCCAAAAAGCCCCACTTTTCTTTATTTATTCAAAATTTGCAATTATTTAATTTATGCAATTTTATTTCTTTTAAGTGAACGGCAAAAAGCCTCACTTTTCTTTATTTATTTATTTTCCTGTAATTTACTTTATGCACTTTTATTTTTTAAGTGGACGGCAAAAAGTCCCAATTTTCGTTATTTATTTACTTTTCCTGCAATCTACTTTATGCACTTTTATTTTTTTCAGTGAACGGCAAAAAACCCAATTTTTCTTTATTTATTTTCTTTCCTGCAATTTACTTTATGCATTTTTATTTTTTTCATGGAATGTCATACCTCCTACTTTTTTAAGTGGATGGCAAAAAGCCCCACTTTTCTTTATTTATTTACTTTCCTGCAATTTACTTTATGCACTTTTATTTTTTTCATGGAAGGTTATACCTCCTACTTTTATGTGGACGGCAAAAAGCCCCACTTTTCTTTATTTATTTACTTTCCTGTAATTTACTTTATGCACTTTTATTTCTCACGTGGACGGTTAAAAGCCTCACGTTTTTTAATTTAATTTTTTACAATTATTTACGTTATGCACTTTTATTTTATTATGTGGACGGCAAAAAGCCCCACGTTTTTTTATTTATTTAATCTTCTGCAATCATTTACTTTATGCATTTTTATTTTTTATGTAGACGGCCAAGTGTCCCACTTTTCCTTATTTATTTATTATTCTGCACTTTATTTATTTCTCTATTTATCTAATATCTGCACTTTATTTCTTTTTTCTGCACTTTATTTTTTTACGTCGATAGTTAAGCGCCCCACTTTATTTACTTTTTTTTATTATTTATTTATTTTTCACAAATTAATTTTTTCTTTATGCAGATGATTAACCTTATTTTATTTACCATTTTTTTTCATGGCTGACCTAGAGTCACATCTCATTTCCCCACTTTATTTTCTTTATTATTTCTATTACAACAAGGCACCCATCCTTTATTATTTGGAACACATATTTTTTTTATTGCTTTTAAAATAACAAAAAGTTAACCTTTTATTCCTTTTTTCAAAATGAATTAAAAAAAATCATAACCGAACGATCCCATAAAAATCAATTTTTTTAAGTATATTTTTAGATCTATGGATTAGATAATTATTTTAAAAAATCTTTCATCAAACAACAAAAAAAGAACAAAAAAAATAAAATTTGAGACAATAAATTTTTTTAATAAAAAGGAAATTAATATTAAGATCACTAAAAATCCAAAATTCCAAAAAAAAAAAAATTCATGAACAAAAATTAATAATTAAATAAATTTAAAATTAAAAATTTTTCATTAAATTTCATGTCCGGGTGATTCTATAGAATCCATGGTTTGGAAAAATATCAAATTTTAAATGAATAAAATTAAGTACCGAATTAAAAAAAATCCATATTCGGATAATTCGACAGAATTTATGATATAGATTAATAATTAATTAAAATTTTATCAAATTCCATGTCCGGGTGATTCGATAGAATCCATGGTTCAGAAATATCAAGTTTTTTTTATATATAAAAATTTATACAAATTAATCACTAAGATTTTTAAATCCATATTAATTTAAAAATCCACATCTGGATGATTCAGTTAAAATTTTTGATTTGAAAATTAACTGAAATTATTTAAAAGCAAGCAAAGCAAAATTGAAATCAACTAAGGTACCAATTTTGGGCATTAAAATAGAGTTATTTTAACGTAACCGTACTCCCGAACCTTTGAACTCTCGTAGACCATTTTTTTTAGGTGTCCAATCGACCTGAGCAAAAACCGATTGGTGGCGACTCCCCCCAAAAACCCCCACGTTGCCACAGCTTGGCAACTCCACTGGGGACCTATGGTTAGTGAATCAACCCTAAAAGTTGATTTTTGTTTTGTTCTGCTTTGCTTATCTTTTTTTATGTGGATTCATGTGCTATATTTACTTATTGTAAACATGCATTTTTTTTATGGCTAGTCAACAGTCCATTTTATTTCTTTTTATTATTGCAACTAAACACCAGTCCTTTATTTATTTTCCTTCATTTTTTTAAAAATTAATTGGATTATTAAAATTTATCCCTTTTATTTCTTCAAAATAACAAAATTTAACCTTTTTTTTTCCCTAAAATCTAAAAAAATCATAACCAGGCGATTCCACAAAAATCAAAGTTTTTTTAAGTATATTTTCAGATCTATGGATTAGATAATTTCTTTAAAAAATCTTTCAAACAAAAAAGAAAAGAATGAAAAGAAAAAAATAAAAAAACATTTTAAAAAAATAATAATAATAAAAAGGAAATTAATATTAAGATCATTAAAAATCCATATTCGGTGAAAATTTATGATAAAAAATTAAGAATTAATTAAATAATTAAGTATAAATTAAAGATTTTTAATAAAATTGAATTTTTATTATCAATTTTTTTTAATAAAAATGAATAAAAATTAAGTATCAAGATTAAAAAAATTCATATTCGGATAATTCGATAGAATTTATGATATGGATTAATAATTAAAAACTTAGTTTTTATTAAACTCCATATTTGGGTGATTCGATAGAATCTATGATCTGGAAATATCAATTTTCTTTTTTTATAAAAAAAAATTATGCAAATTAATCACCAAGATTTTTGAAATCCACATCTGGATGATTCAGTTAAAATTTCTGATTTAAAAATTAACTGAAATTATTTAAAAAAGCAAGCAAAACAAAAATTGAAATCAACTAATGTACCAATTTTGGGCGTTAAAATAGAGTTATTTTAACGTAACCGTACTCCCGAACCCCCAAACTCTCGTAGACCATTTTCAGGTGTCTAATTGACCCAGGCGAAACCGATTGGTGGTGACTCCTCCAAAAACCCGCACGTTGCCACAGGTATTTTATCAGCGGTCAAAGTTGCTAGTAAATTTATAAATATTCAAAAAAAAATTATAATAATTACCAACGAGTTAAGTCATTGGAAACAACTATTTTTTAAAAAGAAAAATAAAATAATTTGTTTAAAATAGATTTTATATTTTACTAACATTATATTTTATATTTACGAAAAAATATATTTTATATTTCTAAAAATTACAAAATCAATCCAAAATAAGATAAATTAATAAAAAAATTTCAAATTCAATACAAAATCACAAAAATTAAAAATTAAAAATTCAAAGTCTATCAAATCTGCACAAAAATTAAAAATAAAACAAAAAAATGAAACCTAAATTAAGAAATTAATCCAAAATTAAATAATGAAAAATGAAATTAAAAAATCAAATTTAAACAATTAAACCAAAATGAAAAATCAGATCTGATCTACACCAAAATCATGAAAATCACAACAGTTCAAATATTTCAAAACTCATAAGATCTGCACAACAATCCAAAATCTCAAAATTCCAAAAAAATCATCTGATCTAGGAGAGCGACGGGCAGAGGAGGCGAACGAGCAAAGGGCGAAGGGCGAGATCAAGGCGGATGAACAACGGCAAGGAGAATGATGCAATGGTGAGATCAAGGCGAACGCATGATGGTGATAGAGGCGGATGAGCGACAGAGAAACCGAGTCGGATCGAGTTCGACGGAATGATGTGAATGGCTAGAAACAGCCAAAAAGGCAAGATCAAGGTGGATGAGTAGCGGTGAGGAGAATGATGCGACGATGAGATCAAGGCGGACAAGTGATAGTGAGATCAAGGCGGACGCATGACGGTGAGATAGAGGCGGATGAGGGATAATGAGACCGAGTCGGATTGAGGTGAATGGTTAGAAACGGCCAAGAGATGTGAGGTGAATGGCAGAATGGCCAAGAAATACGAGGAGAATGATGAGATTATGAGACAGGAAGAGAGGGGGAGATGATGGTTGTAGTGACAAATTTATTAGTGTGAGGGTAATTTGAGTAAGAATAAGAAAATGTAGGACTAATGTTGACATTTTTTATAAAAATTATATCAAAGTTAATCCTGAAAATGACGGAAAGACCACGATTGGACAAAAATATGGAGGTTAGGGACCTTGAGAGGACAAAATAAAGGTTGGGGACCCGTTTAGGACGACGCTAAAAGGTTAGGGACTATAAATGAAATTTACCCCAATCAAAACATATTAGATCCCTACTTAATTAATCAAACACAATATGCTGCATAAATAAGGTAGAATTCTAATAACTAGATAAATAAGTAAATAAATAAAACAATTACAAAACAATTTTAGAGTAAAATGTGTATTTGAAAGCTCTTATTCTTGCTTGAAAATCAAATTATTCAAAAATAATTTTAAATCGAAATATTGAAAGATTACTAAGTGGTAGGCACTTACCTGAAAATGCAATTTTCAAATTCCTAAAATAAATTTTTAGTCACCAAAAATAATTATGTAAAAGTTTATATCAAAATATAACCAATTTAAGAAAATAACCCAAATTTGCTCACTGAAAATGGCCCAAATGAACATTTCTAGAACCTAAGAACTCCCTGAACTAATTTTTAAAGCCCCAGAGACTGATGTTGTTAGTAATCCAATTGTATGCCTTAGTGTCAAGCTTTGCAGTTTGCTTGCAGTGACCAAATTGTGACAATTTAACAAATAGGACGTCAGTGAACCTGTATTAAAACCTTAAAGACCTATTTTGTAATTTATCCAATTTTGCTCAAAAGCATGGCATCCTCGCCTCCTTCTTCGCAATTCTCCTGCATGTCTGCAACTCGCGATTTCCACTGTTACCCGGCCAAAACCTTCCCAAACTGGTTGCTGATTTATTTTTGAACAACTTCAATAATTAATTATCTCTTCCAACCATAAAAAATAAATTATATTTAATCAAATTATCAATTCAGATCTCTTTTCAAATTCTAAGAATAACTATCATGTACATTAAAATTAACTAACAATTACTAACTAATGATCTTTTCTTGAAGGAAAAATTCACAAGCGCTTTCCCTTTAATTTTCAATTGATGACTTATTCTTTCACTTTTTTAATACAACAGGAGGCACATGAGAAAGTAAGAAAAATACCAAAAATCTTATTTTTCTTATATTCGCCCCTCTTTTAATAACTCTCTTCATCCTTAATTTCATGACATTATTAAATTTTTATGAAAATTTCTATTTTATGCATTAAAAAAATAAAATTTATATAGAAAGTTAATAACATTATAAAAATTATATTTTTTATGAACTATTATGCATACATAATATTAACTTTTAAATAAAATTAGTTCAGGAAAAAAAATATAAAAATAAAATAACTCATTTTAGATTAAATTTCAAATAATTTTTTTTATTTTAAGTTAAAATAAATTGACTCTTAATTCAAAATAACTTATTTTTATTTATCTATTTTTTTTGCATGAAACTAATTTTATATGAAATTTAATATTATATAGTTTTAATAATTCATCCAAAAATAAAACTTTACAATTTTATAAATTTTTTAATTTTTTAGACATTAAAATAAATTTCATAAAAATTTTACTTTAAGTGGATCTTAAGAATATTATACTTGTGTGAAAGTCTCCGTCTTGGCCTTGGGATTCCCTTCTCTTCTTAGCGTGGCATCCTTCCTATCGTTTGCTATGGGCCTTGTAATTTTGAGAATCCAACTTCACTATTTTTGAGAAGTTTACGATTTGCCGCGTGAGAACTCAGAGGGCCATGTGACAATAATATGTGTGAAGTGTGAACTGATAGGTACAATGGCTGAGCTCGTAAATAACCAGTAATTTTGAGCATGACTTCAAATATTCACGGACCAGTTAAAAAAGAGGACAAAAGGACATTGAATTTAGGCAAAAATAATGAAAAAATCACTAATGTCACTTGGTTGGCCTGAATCGGCTACTGACGTTTTTTTTAGGCCAAATAAACTACCTACCTTTTGAAAATAGGCCAAATAGCTCATTGGTCATTAACTGAGTGAATATTCCATTTCAAAAATGGCATATTTTGCCAATAGGAGACTAATGTAGCTTTAACACTGCCGTCCTCGGCATGCTCTCCTCTAGTGCCCTCGATCTAGAACACCATGGCCGTTGTCGTCCCCGTCATGCTTTCCTCTAGTGCTCTCGATCTAGAATGCCATGTCCATCATCCTTTTGCTAGCGTCGCCTTTGCTCTCATCTGACACTCCTAGTCCAAGATGCCATGCCACCGGCCTTCGCTCCCCTTTAGCCTTCGCTCCCCTTTGGCACTCTCCTTTCACCTTCACTGGTGCTGGCCCTTCGCTCTCTTTCGGCACTCCAGTCACTATTTGTTCCTTACTCTGATTGACCACTGATTGCCTCTATATATCCCTTGCTTCGACCGACCACTGATTACCGTTGTCTTCCCTTGCTTCGATCAACCATCAACTACCCTTGTTTGTCCCTTGCTCCGATCGGCCATTGTCCACTTGATTGCCGCCTCATCTTCGTCGGGCTCACCGGCCAATCAATCTATGAATGCACATCTGGTCGGCTGACTAAGGAAAGAGAGAGATGTGCAGAAGAAGATGCCACATCAGTCTCGTTTTAACGACAATGGGCAACTCAGTTTGACCCAGAAACATTAATGGTTTATTTGGCCCAAAAAAAACATCAGTCGCCGATTCGGGCCAACTAGGTGACATTAATGGTTTTTTCATTATTTTTCCTTGCAGCTCTCTTTGCCGTGTGGACCCAGTGACTTGGGAACTGAGGCTACCCCTTAGTCTATATCACTGTAGAAGAAGCACTCAATCTTGCAATTTGATCATAATATCCCTTTGTTCTACACCTTCAAGAGCAGCTATGGCGGACGCAGTTGTTTCTGCCCTTGTGAGCACCATACTGGGGAACATAAACTCGTTCGTAGCTGCAGAGATGGGAATCGTGGGAGACCTGAACAATGAGCTCCAGAAACTGGAGAGCAGCCTGAGCACCATCCAAGCTGTGCTTCAAGATGCGGAGCAGAAGCAACGGAAGAGCAAAGCCATCAACAATTGGCTAAGGAAGCTCAAAGCAGTCGCTTGTGATATCGAAAACACGTTTGACGAGTTCGCGACCGAGGCTCTTGGCAGGAGACTGCATCCAGGTTTGACGAATCAAGTAAGTAGATTCTTCTCACCTCGCAACGCACTTTTCCATCGACTGAAAACCGCGCACCGGCTGAGAACATTGAGGGAGAAACTGGATTTTATTGCTAAGGAGAAAGACCAGTTTCACCTGAAGGAATTAGGAGATCCAGAAGCCGGGGAGCCAGAGTGGCGACAAACTAGCTCACTGGTGACTGAATTGGAGACTTTTGGAAGAGATGAAGAAGTGGAGAGTATCGTTCGTTTGCTAACAAACCAAGTAAGGGATAATGATGACACTTCTGTTGTTAGTATCTGTGGGATGGGAGGCTTGGGGAAGACGACACTTGCTCAGTTGGTTTATAACGATGAGAGGGTGGTAGGAGTTTTTGATTTGAGAATATGGGTTTGTGTCTCGGATGATTTTGACATAAGAAGGTTAACTAGGGCCGTAATAGAGTCCATTGAAAAGATCCCATGTAGCATCCAGGAGCTGGATCCTCTTCAGCGGCTCCTCCAGGAGAAGTTGATGGGGAAGCGATTTTTCCTTGTGCTTGATGATGTTTGGAATGAGTATGAAGACAAGTGGGACAGGCTAAAGGAGGTGTTTCGATATGGTGCTAAAGGAAGTACGGTTGTAGTGACCACTCGGATTGATAAAATTGCCCTCATGATGTCAACAGAACTTGTTCACTATTTGGGATGCTTGTCAGACGATGATTCTTGGAACTTATTCAAAAGGCGTGCATTTGGCAGGAGTGATTGTGGCGAGTACTCGCACTTGGAAGTTATTGGGAAGGAGATAGTAAAGAAGTGTGGGGGTGTGCCCTTGGCGATTAAAGCTATGGGCGGCTTGATGAGATTTAAAAGAAGTGAAACTGAATGGTTATCTGTAAAAGAGGGTGAGCTATGGGACTTGGAAGATGAGGGCAGCAAGGTACTACCAGTATTAAGATTGAGCTATGATAATCTATTTCCTTACCTCAAACAGTGCTTTGCGTTTTGCTCAATCTTCCCCAAGGATTACGTTATGAGCAAAGAGCAATTGATACAACTTTGGATGGCAAATGGCTTCATTCCTTCAAGAGCAAATATGGACCGTCATGATGTAGGTTGTGAGATATTTAATGAATTGACCATGAGGTCGTTCTTCATGGATGTAAAGGAGGAAGTCAACGGAGAGATTTCGTGCAAGATGCACGATCTTATCCATGATCTGGCTTTGTCAATTACAAGAGATGAATGTTTTATGATTGACATTAATGGGGAGTTTGAAGTGCCAAAGCATGTTCACCACTTGTATGTTTGTCAGAGTTCTTTAAGAGGAGCTCCCCCGGAATTAGACCTGAGCAAGATTCGGTCATTGCGGTCTTTATTATTTTCAAAAGGCTACAATGATAGCGTCAGAATTTCTCTCAACACTTCCATGAATAGGTTTCTCAGGACCTTGGATTTGAGCGATTATCATTTAAGGGAATCTGTTGTGGTTCATGCCTACAAACAATTGAGATACTTGGACCTTTCTAGGTCTCCAATCAAAGTTCTATCAAACTCAATATGCTGTCTCCATAACCTTCAAACCGTCAATCTCAGCGACTGTTATCAACTTGAAATGTTGCCTGAAGATATGAATCATATGAAAGAGCTAGTTTACCTTGACATTACACGATGTCATTGTCTTAGTCGTTTGCCTGTTAGCATGGGAAAGTTGGTTCACCTCCGGAAACTGAGCATTTTTATCGTAGGCAAGGAAAATGGATATCGTATAAGTGAATTACGAGGGTTGGACCTTGGTGGGGAACTGAGTATCAAACAACTTGAAAATGTGAAGAATATAACAGAAGCAAGAAGTGCTAATTTGATGGGGAAGCAAAATCTAAGGTCATTGGAATTGTGTTGGGGGAGCGAAATTTCAAGGAATGTTGTACCTGAGAGTGAAGAAGATGTCCTTTCTGGTCTCCAGCCACACCCAAACTTGAAGAAATTAACAATAAAGGGTTTTCAAGGTGTGAGATTGCCGTTTTGGATGATGGAATCACTTGTACCAAACTTGATTGAAATCACATTAGATTGTGGAAGATGTCAGAACCTTCCTCCCCTGGGCAAATTAAGGTTCCTCAAGGTTCTGAGCATAAAAATGAATTCTCTGCAATTTATTGGGAGTGACTTGTATGGGGACTCTGAAAATTCGTTCCCTTCACTGGAAGACCTGACAATCATTGGTTGTGCATTGAAGGAATGGAAGACGATTGAGGGAAGAGAAAACTTTCCTCGCCTGCAGAGACTAGCCATGCGGTGGTGTCGTCAGTTGAGTGAAGTTCCTGTTGTCCCATCTTTGAAGGAACTGCTAGTACCTGGCTGTTCAATATCCTTGCTCAAGGCAGTTGAAAATTTCACTTTCCTCACCTCTGTTAGCATTTGGGATGTGGATGAGCTTCCAAACAAGTGGTTGCAAGGTCATAGGTTCCTTGAGAGATTAGATATAGGGTCTCCAAGTCTAAAATCAGTATCGATTCAGTTTGATGATTTGTGTGCACTAAGATTTTTAAGCATTCAGTGTTGCAAGGAGCTGGAAGCCTTGCCTGAAGGATTGGGGAAGTTGACATCATTGAGAACTTTGGGATTGATCGGATGCGATAGCTTGGTGTCTCTCCCAGCGAATTCATTTTGCGGCTTGTCCTCGCTTTCCAGTATGTGGATTCAAAATTGTGAGAAGTTGAGCTCTTTATCAGACGCCATGCAGTATCTTACAGCACTTGAGGAATTGAGTATCAATGGATGCCCGGAAGTGACGTCGTTGCCAGACAGTATTGGATATCTCACTGCTCTTTGGAAACTATCAATCTCGTGCTGCAACGGGTTGACTGCCCTACCAAATGAAGTGGACCAGCTGACCTCACTCTCAACATTGGAAATCGCGTATTGCCCCAATTTAATGTGCCTGCCGGATGGACTGCAAAACCTCGCGATGCTGAGTGTTTTAAGGATTAGTGGGTGCCCTCGTTTGTGGAGACGGTGCAAGGAAGGTGGTGGGGCGGATTGGCCCAAGATTGCCCACATACCTAAGCTTCACATCCAAAAATAGCCTCCACCAGGGAATCTATTGGCAAGGTGTGTGCCTAAACAGTTCTCGCCTCTCGGGAGAAGTAGCCTCATCACTTGTTGGAATTGCGATTAAACAAACTAATGATTTTTTTTTTTTTGTTTTACAAATTTGCTCCTGATGAATTTTGTCGGCAGGCTTCGAGATTGCACGTCCAGGTTCTGGAGAGGCTGCTCATGATCATTAGCTCCAAGCCAGAGCTTATCTTATGTCATTTGCAACATCGTCCAGGGCATTTGATTTGCTACCTTCTCTCCAACACGGCGAATATTCCAAATCATAGTGTTGGGAGAAAAATACAGCTTGTTGGAGTTGGTATTGGATTTCGAAAACAAATTTTATTCCGTTTTTCGGGTACGAGTTATATGCATAATTAGTTCATATATGTCAAATTTCTATAGTCCTGCTTCGCGTGTAGCAGATCATCAAGAGAGGAGAGAGGACGATAGAAGAGATGAGAGAGGTCGGCAGAAGAATAGAGGAGGAGAGAGGACTAGACTACAGAAGAACAGAGGAGGCGGCTTCGGCTTTGACAAGAAGAAGAAGAAAGACGCTCCGGCTTCAGACAGTGAAACTCGGAGGTCAAAATGAAGAAGCGCAGGTTTTTGGGGGGGTTTGTTTAAATATGTAGGTCCGTGGGTGCGGGTTATTCGGCTGGAGTCCCAGCCACTCTTCAGTGACGACAAAGCTGACGAGGATGCCGCGTTTCTTGGAGATTATGGACTTGCAGAGGTTCATCATGAGGTTGACGTGGCCTCTTGCCGGGTAAGGAACCGCCAAGACATGGCCGGAGATGGTTGGTTCGTCGAGGCCTTGACCCATCTGCTCGGTGCCTTGTGTGCTCTTTGGTTTTTGGAAAATGGTCCAATTACCACATGCACCATGTATGGTACATATGCTTGCAAATTTTATTTTACGATACCCTTGCTCAATTTTGGGTACCAGCATCCAAATCATATAATAAATAAGTTGATATTCGAATGGGTTCTGGCCCAGTAGGCCAGTACACAACACAGCCCACTGGAGGAAAAAGCATAAGCCTTTGTACAAGGCCCACTAGCTCCTAGCCTAACAGGCTAGTGACGTAACTCGAAATTTGGGATTGAAGTGTGAAATTAGTCTTTATTTTTTCATTCGTTGCCCGGCAGCTTTCAACAATTTTTAACATTTATTAAGTTTTTTTTAACCTTTGGCCACTAGATTTGATGAGAATTTCAATAAAATTTTCACTACGTATATATAAGTTAATCATATAGAGGTTTTATCTATGTTGAAACAAAAACTAATAGCTAGATTTGTTAAGAAATTAATTAGCAAAGTGTATGATGGTGATAAAATTTTTCAGAAATTTGGTAAAACATAACAGAAAAAACTCGATTTATAATTCTCAACAGAAATTGGAAATCATTAAGGGCATTAAAATAAGTTTGAGGTGGATTTACAATAAAAAATGAAGGTTATATACTTTTTGCGCAATTTATATGATAAGTTTGAGATGGATTTACAATAAAAAATGAAGGTTATATACTTTTTGCGCAATTTATATGGTAAGTTTGAGATGAATTTACAATAAAAAAATGAAGGTTATATACTCTTTGTGCAATTTATATGGTAATAATATGTTGTAATTGCACACCATTAGAATAAGATTAAATTTGTAATAGATGTTTTTTGTAATGTTTGCTATATAGAAAAATAATTATAATCACACAAAACTTTTTGTTTGCTAATTAGAAAAATAATAGATAGTAGTATACTAATACAATAACAATATAATAATAAACTATGACATTGAAGTTCTTCGAAAATGTAAGTAAAAAATATAAAATGTGGTGCAAAAAATTTACCTTATATGTTTTTCTATTAATTAAGAAATGAATTTGATATATGAGTAGTTAAACTAATCCATTAATTGAGGGCATTTTTATGCATATTTCAAAATAATTATTTGAGAATATTTTATTTTATATAAAAATTGAATGAAATCAAGTTTTAAATAAATTACTGAAGCGACAGAGAATTCACAATTGTTTATCATTTATTGTTTTCACAAAAGCACTAAAAGATATACATCATCCTAAAATTACGTCAAGATGTAAAATGATAAGGTAATTCAAAACCCATGGAGTATAATTTATTGAAAAAAAAAATCTATTTAGGAAATTATTTGCAAACAAAAGAATGATATCTCCATTTTTTTCTACGAAAAAAAAAAAAAAAGAGGCCTTTGTCCAGGTGGTAACTGCCGAAAATGACAGCGCCTCAGAGGGCACCGGAAATTCGAATTTCGTAACCGTAAATGATCCCTCTCCGGCTCTCCGATTCTTTATAAATTTAACCGTTTCTCTTTGGCCCAGGCTCTCTCCGATTTTCATTTTCTTCTGCAACTTTCCTGATCAATTTTTCACTCTTAACCAAGAATCTTCAGAATCCAAACAAACCCAAATCTTGAATTCGGTTCCTTCTCTCTGCTTCATCTTACTTCCTCGGATTTTCGTTCTCCGTTCTTGGAAATCTTTCTGGGTGCTTTTGCAAAACTCTTGCAAGTTAAAGATGAATGATCTTATGACAAGTTCCTTCCTAAGTTACATGGAGCTGAAGAAACAAGCCGAGAAAGACATGGAAGCCGAAGATTTCGACCTTGAAACCGGCCTCACGCCCGCAGGAGAAAAGGGCGTCTCTGATTTCTTCAACAGAGTCGCTTCCGTTAAGGCGGAGATGGAAGAGATCACAAGTCTCTTGATCCATCTTCAGTCCCTGCATCAAGAATCAAAGTCCGTGCACAACACGAAACTCCTCCGGGGGTTGAAAGACCAGATGGAAGCCGACACAATCTCAGTCCTTAGAAAGGCGAAAGCCGTCAAAACAGACCTCGAATTGCTGGAAAAGTCTGGTCCGGTGGACCGGAGAATGGCCAGATCCGTCACAAACGGTCTGGTACTCAAACTGAAGGAGACAATGAACCAGTTCTGCTCCGTCCGAGAAAAGATCATGTCCGACCACATGGAAGACCTCCGGAGAAAGTACTACAGCGCCACCGGGGCAGAACCGAGCAACGAAATGCTCGAAAAGCTTGTCTCAGGGAGCATGGATGTAGGGTTTCTGGACACCAAAGAGAGGCATGAGGCTGCGGTTGAGATACAGAGAAGCCTAGAGAAGCTGCATCAGGTATTTCTGGACATGGCGGTGCTTGTGGAGGCACAAGGAGAGAAGATGAATGACATTGAGCAGAATGTAGGCATGGCTGCTCAGTTCATCAATGGAGGTACAGATAGTCTCTACTATGCTAATCAGATGAAGAAGAAGAAGAAGAGAAGAACTTGGGTTTACTGTGTTTGGGCTATTGGCTTTATTGTCCTCGTGGTTTGCATAATTACTATGGCGCTCTCTTGACCAAGGGCAAAAGTTTGTGACTTTTTTGGCGCTTTTCGCTTTTTCTAGGGATCGTAAATAGTGACCCTTCGTGCATTACTATTTACTAGTCTACTAGACTTATGAGGCAAAGCACAGGCAGTTGTGCTAGTGTTAGACTGGAGCGATAATTACTTTAAAGCCCTTTAAATTTATGCACGTTTAAAATTTTGCCCTTTTTTCTTTTTCACATTCTAACCACATCTAGCTTTCCACTTATCACTTTAGCTTTATAAGAAATTAATTGTTAATTATTTATTGTGATCGGTGCTCATACCGACAATAGAATAAAATAATAACAACAATCATGTTATTTGTCCCTGCAATGGGAGTTTTGGTGGCAAGAGGAACACTCGGGCCCAAGGGATACACAGGTTCGAATCCCCTCCCTCTTTTCCAAATACCAAACAATGTCATTAATGTTGGTTTGATTGCCTTTTAGATCCTGCAAAAATAGACACTTCCCTTGTACTATAAATATACCTCCTTAACATTATACCTCGTCGCAATGATTCTAAGTACAAAAGAAAAATCAAGTTAGTCAATCGCTTTATAGACCATCTTCTAGACATGCGAGAAGCACCAGTGGCACGTAGTTTGGTAAACTTGGCATAACGGGCGCTACCTGGACGAAAGGCAAAAGTTTGTGACTTGTTAGGTGCTTCTCACCTTTTTCTTTAAGGGATCGTAATTTGTCTCACGTTTGCTTCAATCAACCTTGGAAACGATTTTGTTGTTAAGGATCAAAATTTTTCTTCTCACCTTCCACCGCCCACATGTTTGCTCCGAGCTAGTATTACGTAGACCACATCATTAGGGACCAATCTATACCATAATTACATAATAGTAATTGAGAAACCCTGATTGATACCAGTTTACCAGCGCAGGCAGGGTAGTTTTTGTCTTGATAATCTGGATATTCATCAACATACGAACACAAATTAGACCATGTTATGGCCGGTGATATGGCTGAAATGATAACGTAAGATGCTTTCGATCACTGACATGGAGGAAACATCCATTGAGTTCCTTGCTTGCGACTGTCGGAACAGTGTCACGCTCATCCTTGGATATAAAACGCAGAATCTAGGCTCAAATCGGCACATGACTACAACGAAGATTTCTGGACTGTCTTCCTCAAGAGACCACACTGTTTCGTTATCTCACAGTTGAGTAAGTAATGAATTCCGAGGATGTAAACTGAAAAGGTTGATGGGGGATAGGGTTCCTGCAATGATGCATTTGGAATGGTTACAACACCAGAAAAAGACAGAAACTTATGATCAATTAAGGGCACTATAAATAAGAATGGGGAGGAGGGGGTACTAACGGCCGTGGACCATAGACTTTGATTTGGCGTATGTGAGTGTCCCTTCCGTTCAGGTGATTACACAATACTGCAATTTGTAACATGAAGGTGTTGACAAAAGTTTTCCTGCCAAATATTACAATTAGACTGATAGGTAAGTAGAAAATTGATAATTTTCCAACCAGTATATGGAATCAAACTACTAGAGTTGGCTAATTGGAACTCAACAGGCACGAGCATGCAATTCCTGCCTACAGAACATCAAGAGCATTTTTATTCTGTTCTTCCAGTTTTAAAGTTTATGTCAGAGAATTCACTTAATGCAAGCAAAAAAAAAAAAAAAAAACTTTGATTTCCCAATTTACGACACAATATATAGATGTAATTCTTTGAACAGCTATCGGTTTACTACAGTATGATCCCTGCATTCTTCAGTAGATCCAACAGTAAAGAACTGTAAACATCAAGTACAGAAAATTAGACTCTAAACAATTGTCTAGATCACCAAACGTGGCACAAACTTGTATGCTTATTATTTATAGCATGATTATCTCATCAATAGACCCGATATTCCAGAAATCTTTATACCCTCATATCACTTGGTTGTCCCAAGTAATTTCTCATACTGCAACTAGTGACAAACATAAACATGCCAATAATACTAGAGCAAATGCAATTCCTTCCCTGTTCACCACTTAAAGAATAAATTTCCCTGGCATAAGCAACTGATACAAAAATAAACGGGGTCATATTTCAGAAGGAACAAAATCCCCTGCATAACACAGGCACCGGAAATCAACAAGCAAATAATTCAAACAAAGCAATCCATTTTTCACTCACCTTGCATCATTCCCAGATAAAGATAGACTGACCCAACCAGTTGTCTTTACAAGCTCCACTGTTTTTATCTCCTATAGAAAGCAGTTACAGAACTCTTCCATATTAACCACAATGATGTCTGATAGTTCCAGAATTACAAGAAAGAAATTTAAAGGAAAAAAGCACACAACTGGCATTACCTTTAAATTGTGAAAACCATCTCCAGCCCGAACAGAAATCTTACTAGGTGTGTAGCTCTCATCAAGCTTGAAATCAACATATAGCACAACCAACTGCAAAACCCACTCAAACCCATCAGGAAAGAATCTGAACAAAACCCAGAAGAAACTGAAATGCCCGAAAATAATAAAGCAAAATCAACATAAAGCACAACCAACTGAAAACCCACTAAACCCCAGAACAATTTCAACGAAACAGAGAAGATGCGGAAATGACCAAAAATAGCATAGCAAAATAAACATAAAGCACAACCAACTAAAAATCCCAATAAAAACCATCAAAGAAAGTTTAAGTAAACCCCAGAAGAAACTGAAATGCCGAAGAATAACATAGCAAAATCAACAGCTGAGACCTGTAACTTGACTTTCTTCTGGAACTGAATATTGACCAAATGCGGCTGAGCTCCATCCGATCTAAGCCAGAACAAAACAAAAGGTGAAGCTTTGAGAACGATTAAAGAGGCGTTGCCATGAAGGTGTCGGGCTTTGGAGACTCACTGCCAGTAAGTTTCCAGATTATCATCGCGGAGAGCAGAAACGCCATTGCAAGGCTTGCAAGAGCTGACGCTCCAAGCAGCTTTCTTTCCCAATTCCTGGAGGTCGTCGTCGACAATTAAATGCTGATTTCCTCCCGTAATCTTCCCTTCTTCTTCCGATTCCCACGACTCAGTCGCCATTTTGAAAATCTAATTCGCCAAAACCCTAAATTGCGCAAAAGTAAACCCTAATGGTTCGAGCTGCGAAACATTATTATATCTACTATTTTCAGCTTGTAACAAAAGTAATTATTTGTTCAGTTAAAGAGTGAAAGGACTTGGTCGCCTAATTCAATAGAATTGTTCAACTTGTCAGTATAATAGAATTGAGTTTCGTCAATAAGTAAACTTTGAAACCATGTGAATCATCACAGTAATTAAAAAGGACGAAAAGAATTATGAACAAGTTTTACAACTGTAAAGCAAGACACAAATTACCAAACAAAGTTTAGTCAATGATACTGCAGCTTGGTAAATTATTTCTGTCTTTAAAATCCAACTCATTTGAACAATTTAGTTCATTATAATACTACAGCAGCTATTTGAAAGATTCGAATTAACAGAGCAAACAATCTTTTACAGACTAATAATTGGCTATTAATCATTACTACAAAGATAGAATAAAACCTCATGACAGATGATCTGCAAGATCCTACTATAGCAGCAAATGGATCACACTTAGCAAATGATTTTCATACTGTTAGTAAAAAATTCCTCAATCACCTATCACGCATAGCGGAATAATAAACACAATTAAATTAGTACAAATAAATTTAATATGATTCGGTTTTTAACTAATCTACATCCACGGATGAAAGAAATTCACTCAAACAAAATATAGAGATTACAGTAGAGGTATGCTCTTAATATTTACGCTAGCCTATGAATCCCCTACACATCACTGATAACCTTAATATCTTGCTATCACACAATTACAAGATATGAGAATTGTAAAAGGCTTTTCGTCCTAGCCATCTCCGGCTTCCAGACCTCTCATCCCTCTTGCTTTTACATTTTACCTCTTCACCACGTAGGCTTTTTTCTCATATTAAAATCTCAATACAACAAGTTTTTTTATAGGCCACACAAAAATTCAAACTACATCAAAAATAAGAAAACTAAATCCTAAATAAATAGGAAAACTAAAACCAAATCCAAAATAAAAACATAAACCCAATCGTAAATAAACTAAATTTTTAAGCTTCTTGGATTTGAGCTAATAAACTCAACACATACACTGGCTAGTAACAAAATTCTGATAGAGAACTACTAACAAAGTTTTTTGAAATCCCAAAAATTGAATAGGACTGCAATTTGCAAGGAGAGGTTTATTACCTCTTCACTCTCAGGAACCACTGATGAGCCTACTACCCTACTAGAAGCTTAAAGATTATTTTGTAAAGTCGACTGATTAAACTGTAGAAAACCAATAAAAATTTAGTAGTACAAATCCCTTATTCCATGTCCTCTGTGGACATACAAAAGCATTTTAATTTAGCCCAAGGAAATTTTGAACATGAGAAAATCGTGTTTAGAATTAATCCCTCATGGTTCGGCTCCTTCCTAATCCTAGTTCTTGCCCCATGTATCTTATGTATCATTATTCTTTACTCTTCATTTTCAATTTTTATATAACTCTATCTCATCTTAGAGCACATATATAAAAAATTGCACGATACTTATATACATATTAATTTGTGGCTATACCAGATGTGCAGAACAACTTTCAGAATATAACTGAGATGGTGAATTTTCAGTTAGAATGCAAGTTTCTAAGCTTTCTCCATGCACTTATCTTCATCACTCTCAATGATTTACTGAACAAAATCATCAGTCAAGCACAAGGCATCCATAACGATCCATAAACACATAACATCACGAAATGATTGATATGAACCTAATTAGAAGATTGAACTTGGAAAAAAAGAAGAGGACAACATAGAAGCACAACTAAAAAAATGGAGTTTACCAATACGCATTTCCAACGGCTGCACGTTAGTAAATTTAAATTTCTAACGCGTGGCCGTTGGTAAATTCACATTGGAGATCTAGTTACCAACGTGCAAAATTTCACCCATTGGTAATTTCCAACTAATAATAATAATAATAATATAATGTATCATATGTATCATGTTTATAGTTTTTATTAGAATAATAATATGTACATTTATATTTATACTTTGATATATTCATATTGATATTATCAATAATATCATTTTTATATAATATTTTTATTTAAATATGCGTGTGTGTGTGTGTAATAACTATATATTTGTAACAGTTATATATACAATTTCTAATGTATATGTTCATATACATGAACATAGCTTTTATAGTGAAATTAAAATTTATGATTTTAATTTATACGATAAAAAATTATACCATTTTTTATATAATATTTATATTTAATCACCATACCCAAAATACCCCATAACCTTAAGATACCTCATATAAAAACCCTAACCTATCTCACATCTCATTTCTACTTCCATCCTCGCCGCTCTCACCCTCTCTCAACCCTTTCTGCTCTCGACTTATCCTCTCCAACCTCTCTATTGTCATCCCTAACCCCGCTCTGCTCTCGTTTCTCACCTTCTCCTCCCTCTCTTTCGTTCTCCAGTCCACTACTAAAAAACCTTAATTTTCCAACTGCCTTAATTTCCAACGGTCAAACCGTTGGAAAGTTCCAACTGCCACAACCGTTGGAGGTAAGAAGGAACATTTTCCAACGGCTTAGCCGTTGGAAAAATTAGGACATAAAATATATGTTATATAAATATAATTTCCAACGGCTAAAACCGTTGGAAAATATAGAATAAGTGTAAACCAGTAAAAATTCTTTAGAGAATAAAGTGTGCTTCCTTTTCCAACTGTTTAAGCCGTTGGAAATTAAATGCTGAAATTTCAAAATTCGCTGAAGGTTTCCAACGGCTTAAGCCGTTGGAATTAATGCTGCGATTTTAATAAATGTCAATGAAGATTTCCAACGGTCAGAGCCGTTGGAATTAATGATGAGATTTAATTTAATACACAAGCTGAGGTTTCCAACGGCCAGAACCGTTGGAAATTAATTATGAGAATTTAATGCACTAGCTGAGGTTTCCAACGGCCAGAGCCGTTGGAATTAATGCTCAGATTTTAATGCACTAGCTGAGGGTTTCCAACGGCCTGAGCCGTTGGAATTAATGCTCAGATTTAATGCTCTAGCTGGAGGTTTCCAACGGCCAGAGCCGTTGGAATTAATGATGAAATTTTTGAATGCACTAGCTGAGGGTTTCCAACGGTCAGAGCCGTTGGAATTAATGATGAAATTTTAATGCACTAGCTGAGGGTTTCCAACGGCCAGAGCCGTTGGAATTAATGATGACATTTTAATGCACTAGCTAAGGGTTTCCAACGGTTTTAGCCGTTGGAAAATAAAACGTGGATTTGCAAACTGAAGTTTTCCAACAGTTGAGGCCGTTGGAATGTCATTAAATGAAACGCAGCGTTTCATATTTAATTTCCAATGGCTTAATTTAGTTTTTAAATGCCCAGCGCCGTTCCCCAGCTCGCGTCGTCTTCTTCCTTTCTTCTCCCAGCTGCCAACGTTTCTCTGTGTCTTCTCTCTTCCATTCTCTTCACAGCACACACATCACGTTCATCCCAAGCATTAAGGGCCGAATCGCATTCGTCTACCTCATTTAGCCGTGGATCTGTTCTCGTTTCTCTCGATCTGTTGGTGAGTTTCATGTTTTTTTAGGTTGTTTTTAATTTTTTTTTTTTTTTTTGGATTTCGTTCGTTTATGTTCTTTGTTGATAATGGATTGAAGATTTTGGTTGTTGTGGCAGATTTGAAGCCATTTTCACGCATTTTAAGGAAGTTAAGTGCCGGATTTGAGATTAGTTTCTTGAATACAAAATTATTAAAATTTTTCCGGAAAAATATGCATATTCCGAATTATTACATGTTAATTTCATTTGAAATATGGGAAATATTTGTGATTTGGTGTTGTTGCTGCTTGGATGTGAATTTTGTAGGTTACCCATTGCAATTTTTAATTTATTTAAACTTTCTTACATTTTTTATTATTTTCAGGATTAATTATAAAATAGGAAATTATTAGTTTTAAGTAAATTATGTAGATAGTATATTTATGTGTGAAAATAGTTAGTATAATTAAAAATAGTAAACAATTAGTGTTAAGTACATTGTTTAGGTAGTTCATTTATGTGTCATATTAGTTACTATATTTAAAAATAATAATTCCTTAGTTTTATGTAAATTATTGAGGTAGAATAATTATGTCTAAAATTAGTTAGTATCTTTAAGAATAGAAAATAATTAGTTTTAAGTAAATTGTTTAGGTAGTAAATTTGTGTGTGAAATTTTTTAGTATATTTATAAATATGAAATACTTAGTATATTTAAAAATAATAATTAATGGTGGGATGTAAATTATTTAGGTTGTATATTTATGTGTCAAAATAGTTTGTATATTTAAGAACAGAAAATAATTACTTGGATGCTAACTTTTTGTAATTAGTATATTTGTGTGTTAAATTATTTAGTATATTTCAAAAATAGCAACGGCTTTAGTTTGAAGTCAATTGTTTGGGTTATATATTTTGTTACAACGTACAATGGTTATTTTGGAATTTTGATTACAATGTTTTCATTATTGGCATTAATATAAATTGTACAAAATATATGTAGTGAAATAAATTGACCTTCAAAAATAATATATGTCAATATTAATAATATTACGAAGAATAAATATGGAATTATAAATGTAGTAGTAAAGTCATAGTAAAAATAATATTACGAATTAGTATTATTATTTCTGATCTAATTAATCGAATACGAGTAATATCAATTATAATAATATTAATAGTAATAATAATATTATTATTTTTAGTAATAATAACTTATATTTGAAACAATACATATGATGGCAAGATTAGTAGTAAAGTAATAGTAGTAATACTATTAATTATTATTATTAGTATACCAATAATAAATCCAATAAGACAAATAAAAATTATAACTACTATTATAAACAGAATAATAATAATAATAATAATAATAATAATAATAATAATAATAATAATAATAATAATAATAATAATAATACTAACTATAATAATAAGTATAATAATAATAATAATAATATTAATAATAATACTAATAATAATAATTGTATATTGAAATACTACTAATAGTAATAGTAATAATATATGTCAGTAATAGTAGTAATATATGTCAGTAATAGGTGTAATAACCTTAAATAATTATAATAATATTCATAATCTTAATTATAATATTAACCATAATATTTCATAATTGTACTAATAATGCATTTTGTATGAGTAGTAGTAAAGTAATAGTACACGAAATAATTGTTCAGTAAGAAATGGTGTTCCATTTATACAAATGTGGCCTTTTGTAAGATATTGTTAATTTTAAAAATACTATTTATAAATAATATTGTTTGATTCAATAAACTAAAAAGACCTTAAAGTTACTTAGTCATTACAGTTTGTGTGTTTTAAATGACATGGTTTAGATTAACTAAACAAAATAATCTATTGGTAGGACTTCATAGACCGTAGTTGGATGTATAGTAGTCGTTATTTACCTGGCCGAGTTGGGTACACAGAGGAGTGGGAGACAGGGATTGAGCAGTTCATAACATTTGCCTGTAGTAACCCAGCTCACATGGATGGCAACAAAATACGTTGCCCGTGTAGGAGGTGTAAAAATTTGAAGTTTAAGGATTGTGATGACGTTCGAGTGCATCTATACAAAGTGGGTTTCATGGCTCATTACACAAACTGGACAGCTCATGGGGAGTCATTTACAGAGCCTCCGCAGTAGCCGTTTCATAATTCTGATTGGTATGAGCATTCTGAGTTCAGTTCAAATGTAAACCCATATGCTCAAATGATATTTGATGCAGCGGGTCCAAGTATGCATCAGAATTCCACTGAAAAGGATCAACAACCTAATGAAGGTTTTAGAAGGTTTTCTGATTTACTGTACTCCGCTAGTACACCTCTTTGGGATGGATGTGAGAAGCATTCTGAGCTTTCTGCTGCAGTTCGGTTGTTAAACCTAAAAGCAGAATATCATATACCAAGAGGGTGTTATGATGGTATTGCAGCGTTGATGAAAGAGACGCAGCCAAGTGACAGCAAGATGTCATCCAATTGGTATGAGACGAAGAAATTAGTTTCACAACTAGGTCTTGCCCATCTTAAAATTGATGGTTGTGTAAACGACTGCATGTTGTTTTGGAATTCTGATGAAGATGCTTCAGAATGCAAGTTTTGTGGTGAATCTCGGTTTAAGCCGAGAACAAATGGGCAAGGTAAGGATAGAGCAAGGAAGACTATGCACTATTTACCACTCACTCCTCGGCTTCAGCGACTATATGCTTCACTCTCAACTGCAGAGCACATGCCGTGGCACAGTAAGCATCGATCCGACCCAAATGTTTTAAAACATCCTTCAGACGGGTATGCATCGAACCTTGCGAGGTGTGTTGACAGTAATGTAAGTCAACTGTCGGGTATGAAAAGCCATGACTGTCATGTAATGATGCAAAGGCTCCTCCCAATTGCACTTGAAGCAATGCCTGATAATATATGGAAACCGTTGACCGAGTTAAGCCAATTCTTCCGAGATTTATGCTCCCCAGAGTTAGATGTGAATCACATGGTCGAGTTGGAAGCAAATATACCTGTCATACTTTGTAAGTTGGAAAGAATTTTCCCACCGGCTTTTTTCGACTCGATGAAACATTTGCCGGTTCACCTACCTTACGAAGCAAGAGTTGGAGGCCCCGTTCAATATAGGTGGATGTACAAGTTTGAGCGTTGTATGCATGACCTCAAAATGAAGGTTTCAAATAAGGCTCATGTAGAGGGTTCAATTTGTGAAACATATCTAATTGATGAGACCTCTACATTTTGCTCGCACTACTTTGAATCTCATATCCCACATATGGCTACTCGAGTACCTCGTAATGATGATGGCGGCGAAGGGCCATTTGATGAATCGGTGTGGTCTATATTTAGATACCCGGGTCGACCATATGGGGCATCAAGGTATCGCTATCTTGATGACAATGAATTGAGGGTCGCAGCTGCATATGTGTTACTGAATTGTAAGGAGGTGAAGCCGTACCTCGAGTAAGTGAAACAATACCCATTGCTAAATATTTACATGTTTCTCTGAAACAAAACTTTTATTCTTTTCTACTAACCTCATCCAGTTTATGCTTCATCGTCTTCTTCTGCCATCTTGTAGTTTGTTCGTTGATGAGGTGCGTATGCATGCACCCAATATACAGATGGCAGACCTGGATGTCTACATTGAGAATAACTTTGAGACATGGCTTAGAAACTATGTAAGTTACTTACACTTCAAATTACCCATATTTTGATAAATAACCAAAATACATATTTATATTATGACTGTTTGAAACTAGGTGAATGATGTAAGAAACACTATCACGGACCGCTTCCTGTGGGATGTTGCATGCGGGCCATCTCGTCGTGTTGAGAGTTGGCCTGTTTACTTCATAAATGGATACAAGTTCCACATTAGCGACTGGGGTCGCGATAAAGTGACATTTAACAGTGGAGTATGTATTAGGACTTCAGGATCAAGTGAGGTTGAATGTGATTTTTATGGGGTGTTAGAAGAAATCATTCAACTGGAATATCCTGGGTGGCCACATAAAAAAGTAGTATTGTTTAAGTGTGCTTGGTTTGACCCTACTCCAAATCGTGGCATTCGGGTTCACCAACAATATGGGATAGTTGACGTTCGTAATGGTCGTCGATATGGGAAGTTTGACCCGTTCATTCTTGCATCCCAAGCTGATCAAGTTTACTACACCAATTATCCCACAAAGTCACGTGACAAAACGGGTTGGTTGGCGGTGTTGAAAATCAAACCTAGACGCATTGTTCATAATAATGTAGCTGTTGTCGAAGATGCATATCAGGAAGAATTGCAGGTCGGTGTGAACAGGTCTCCCATAATTATGGATGACCCAATCGACAATTTAGCTGAAACAGGTGTATGGGAAGCTGTGGAGGAAGACATGGCATTGAGGGATGAAACTTTGGGAGATGACGATTTCTCTGACAATGAGGACTCCCTTGAAGGAAGTAATGATGAAAATGATTTTGAATCAGGGGATACTGATAATGGCGAATCAGAGAAATCAAATTCAGATGAACTTGGAAACTCAGAATAATGTAAACGTGCATATGTTATTGTATTATGTAATGTTCTCGTTTAGTAATTAACTTTTAATATATATGTAAAGAGCAACAATAACTTCAACCTGGTGCCTACAATATGATTGAGCAAGTTTTATTTAAATGTTTGAATGTACGTTATGTAAACTTTTGTATGGGATTTCATAATAATGTAGATGCCACCTAAAGGAGATGCGACATATACACGTCGCCCAGGGAAAGGGCTATTTCAGCAAATGAAAGAAGTTTTAGCAGAACCAATAGCTAGACATGAGCAGGCAGGCCAATCGCATTCACATCATTCGGATGCACAGCCATCAACAGAACAAACACCTGTTCATCATCCTCACCCTCCCACAGGTGGTATTCGCATTGGTCTTAGACGTGGTAGTGGTAGTCGGTCTATCCCGACCCCTGTAGTGTCATCGGATTGTGGGAGTTCACATGGTCAGAACACGGTATCCCAAGCCCCGCTGCAGTCTCGTTTACGGATAGTACCTCACGGGAACACGTAAGTAATGCACCCGCTTGTACCAAATTAGTTTATTTAACATGTAGTATCTGAAGTCGCAGTAAGACTAATTTCATGAATTCTGTGAAACATCAACTTCATGTAGCTTCCTTCCATCACGAGCAACAAGGTTGATCACTAGATGCTTCACCACACACTTCAGGGGACATCATGACTGGACGAGCGCGAGTCCAGCAGATATTCAGGCGTGGTGGCGCGTATTTGAGGTTAGATACTTGTTATAACTATTTTGCCTTTATCATCTATGTTGGAATCTATAGATCCGCTATATAGTTTTTATAGTTCATAACGTGCAGGGATTATGTGAGTGGGATCCAGCCCACCATAATGAGGTCTACCGCGTCTGGCATATGTTGGCGGCTAGTCATTACCGACATACGCTGGGGGACATCCGCCGAGAAAAGAATCCGGAGAAACGGCGAGCAAGGGCATCTTTTATGACCGACGCGCAGTATGCAGAAATGGAAGCATGGTGGGACACCGCGGAGTTTAACGAGCGATCGGCAAGGGGTAAGACGATGCGATCTTTATCATCGGAGTCATCTAACTCCACAGGTGCATGCAGTGCTACATATGCAGGAGGTTCGGTTTCCATTACTGAACACCGAGAACGAATGGTAAAATAATCATAATCTTTTACACATAATTTCAAGTAACTTTACTTGGACAATCAATTAATGTGACTATGTTTCAAATGTAGCGTGATAAAGATCCGGAGAAGAGGGACCCAGGATTGTTCAAGGTGATGCAGCAAACTCATAAGAAAAAGAGCGGGGATTACGTTAACAGGCGTACTGAAGAAGTTGCGGTAAGTAATTGTTACATAATGCTTAAGTATAATTTCTGATCTTGTTACTAATAAATTTTCTGTACTGTTATATGCAGGCAATAGTAGCTGCTGAGATCGAGGAAGCAACGCAGCAAACGGATGATTCAGGTGGCGCACCTGACATAGATGAGGTTGCGATCATAAGTGCCGCTGCTGGGGGCAGGAAGAAAGGGCGTGTATTTGGGCTTGGATCAGAACAACATCTCGTGCCTGGATGACGGCGACCAGGGCTTACTCATGCAGCACATATTGATGTGATGCAGACTCCGGAGTTCGCTGAACAAGTACAGCGAGTCGTAGCGGAGCAAACTGCACAGCAAGCATCACATTATGAGCGGAAGCTAGAACGTCTGAAGAGGAGCCAACGATCTGAGATGGAGTACATATGCAATTCACCCCCCCCGCCCCCCCCCCCCCCCCGCACCACCTGCAGATGATGATGATGACTCCGGATCGGATGACGCATAGATCAGGTATATCATGCTGCTATATGTATTTATAGACAAACATTCATTTAGTTGGATTATGAAAGCATGTAATTTAAACTCTACTGGTATATCATGCTCATGTGGATTTAGTAGTAAATTTCCAACTTGACTTAGTAATTTTAATTCTGTATGTTTGTTTTAACACACATTCACTTCACTTAGTAATTTTAATTTATGAAATTTTGTGAGTTTTAAAAATTGACTAGAAACGATATCAGTATCGGCAGCATACGAGGTTAACGTTTAAACAAAACATTCGATTGGAAATGGACAGTATAGAGATAAATAATATAAATAAAAAAATATTTCGAAGCTAAAAATAAAATCTGGAAAATTTTCCAACGGCCTGGGCAGTTGGAAATGTTTCCAATGGCTTAAAAAATTTCCAACTGTCAGGCTGTTGGAAAATTTTCCAACTGCCAAATTTCCAACTGCCCAAGCCGTTGGAAAATTTTCCAATGGCTTAAAAAATTTCCAACTGTCAGGCAGTTGGAAAATTTTCCAACTGCCACAGTAGTTGGAAAATTTTCCAATAACTTAAAAAATTTCCAACTGCCACGTTTCCAACTGCCACAGCAGTTGGAAAAACAAAAAAAAATAATAATAATAAAGCCGTTGGAAAATTCTCCAACTGCTTTATTTCCAACGGCTGACAGTTGGAAGTTCCAACTGCTTACTTCTGGGCAGTTGGAAGATTAACTTCCAACGAATGATTTTCCAACTGACTATTTTCCAACTGCCTGCCGTTGGAAATGGCAGTTGGAAATGCTATTTTTTTTAGTAGTGGTCGTCTCCCTCCCTGGCGGTCGATCGCCCTCCGTCTATCGTAGCCATCGATCTCCATCCCTTTTTCCCCAAGTGTTGAACTCGGTATGCCGCCGATGTCTTGCATCCTTGTCATGCCTCCCCGTTTCTTTACATCCCCCTTTCCTTGCCGATCTCCCTCCGTTCTTCCCCAGGCGTCAATCTTAGTACGCCGCTGCCAATTTGCCTCCTTTCCTTGCATCCCCATCTCCTCCCATCCCCATCTCTTTGCATCCCCCTCGCCTTAACGCCTTGCCTTGCCTCGCTGCCCTGCTTCCTCCCCTCGCTTTTTTTTGCCACCCCGACTCCATCATTTCAGTTTTTTATTGTGTTGATTTGGTTGTTTTTTTTCAAATTTAGCTTTTGCTTATTGGATTTTATAGATCTGGTGTTTAATTATTGATTTGGTTTTGATTTTGTAAATTTGTAGCATTTAGTTGTATGATTTTGTAGATCTGTTGTTTGATTGTTGATTTTGTTTTCATTTCTTGATTTTTTAGTTAATATTGTGTTTTATTTTTTAATTAATTATAACTTTTGCAAATTTTGTGTATTTTTGTGCATGAATTTCAGTAATTTCTTTAATTTTGTGAATTTTTAGTTAATTTTAAAGATATTTCTAATTTTCAAGCTGTGAATTTATTCTTAATTTTTTAATTTCTTTTCATTAATTTTAAATTTTTTATTAATTTCAGTAAGCTTTTATGAATTTTTTTTTTCAATTTTTTGAATTTTTACTTATTTTTTTTGTGAAATTATATATTTTTGAATTTTAACTGAATCGTTAAATTTTTTGTGTACCAATAAAATCATTGTTATATATTTTTAATAAATACAATTTTTAGTTAATGTAATATATAATTTAATATTAATTATTTTATTTTTATTTTTTTTTACAAAAAAAATATAGTTTCCAACAGCTCATTGTTGGAAACAGGTTTAATTTTTTAAAAACTTTGACATAATTACCAACGGCTTCTTATTGGAAACCATTGATATTTACCGATGCGCATGCACGTTAAATATCAACGCATGTACACATTGGTAATTTGGTCGCTCGTTGGAAAACATAGCTGGTGTATGACCGCTGTTAATTAACAACACGCTTGTTACCAATGTGCATGCTTATTATTATTATTATTATTATTATTATTATTATTATTATTATTATTATTATTATTATTATTGTTATAATATATTTATAATTACTAACGTACGGACGCGTTGGTAATTTACTCTTTGGAAAATAGTTGATTTACCAATACATCTGCGCATTAGTAAATTTCAATTTTTTTTACCAACGGTCTTAAGTATTGGAAATTATCAACACGCCCATTGAAAAACCTGGTTTTTTTTTTAGTAGTGAAGAGAAGACAAGGACATCGAACCTGGTAGCTCTGATTTTCCCCTAAATCACTGAACAGAATAGAATCGGAGTATGAAATTGTTCTCCTAGGAAATCGGCTGAGCAATAGAACCGGCATAGCTCAGAGAGGATGAAGGTTATGTAGGCCATGATGAGATTGAACAAAGATGAGCTCGGGTCATCAAGATGGTGTGGACGACGATAATGATTCTCAGAGAGAAGGATTTTAGGGGTTCATGATAAAACTGAATAATCAAATGTATTATTTAGATTGGATAAAATTATTCAGTTCTTTGGTTATTGGATCTAGATTGAATTAAATTGTATTTTTAATTTAGTTATGAGAACAGTTATTGGTTTCTAAACTTAAAATCAAACAAACCGATATACTAGATATTTTATAATTAAGCTCGTTAACCTTATATGTAGAATGTCATTTTTTGTTTAATTTGAACTATATGTTATGACTCAACCCTAAATTTTATGCATAAAATGAAATATTATCAATTTTTATCATATTTTTTGAAGTTCTAATAAAATTATATATATATATATTTCAATTCCATGTGTTTAGTTTTAATAAGAAAATTAAATTATAAAAATTAGATAAACTGAATTATAATTTCAATGGTTCAAATAAAAACAAAAAAATTGAATTATAATTTGAATGGTTCAGATTTATAATTCAGATGGTATGAATCAAATTTATAAAAACTGAAAACAAATCAAATTGTAACTCATCCAACTGAATGAACATGCCCAGAACAACTAACTTTTTTCTTTGTGAAAAATAGTGAGGGATGGTTTACAGTTCAACCTCTAAACTCCTCATGAGCATTGAGCATGATAATAATTCTGGCAATGATGATGTTAGGTGGAATGCTAGGTTTAAAATGCTTGAAAATTAGGTGAAAAATTTTAATATATTGTTCCACTTTCATCCTTAATATCATTAAAATGATTTATTTTTATCATTTTTTAGATAAAAAAAAAGTTACAATGGATAAAAAAAATTCCACATCAGCATAGAATACTAGGAAAATTACACTTTTATCCCCTAGTTTACTATTTTCTCTTAACTCAAGCCTAAAATTTTATTTTGTACGCTAAGATCATTAAATAATCACTTTATCTTTAGGTGACATGAAGCGGGAGCAAAAAATCATTTATCTATTAAATGTATATGCATAAAAGCATCATGAAAGTGTCTTGATTAAATTATTATTTATATTAAATTCTATGTACATAAAGTCATTGATAAAAAACTAGTAGTAATTTTTTATTCTTTTTAATAATTTTTTATTTATATTCAATTGAAATCCTAAAAAAAGTTAAATAAAATCTCACCCACCATTAACTTTTTATATTATCTCATTGGTTCTTTCACTCTTTTTTTTTTACCAATCTTCATCTTCATCTTCATCTCTGTTTCTCTTTTTCACTAACGATGTTAATAAATGTCCGATCCAGTGGACATCCGATTACATCTAATTCTATAGGTCAAGTATTTTTTGTACAATTGATCATATTTGGGTCGAATGTGGTTTTTCTTTTCCCATCCGCCGACGAGTTTGGGTTGTATGCGGGGTTTCAGGTTCACTAGGCCCCACATCCGACCTATATGTGTGTATGTAGCATATTAGTATTAGTTATATGATAAAAATAAAAAGGCCAAAATGCACACATGGTCTTTCAACTTGGCAAACTCGAGCGAGTTAGTCATTTTGGTTTGACTTAGTGTGAGTTAGTCCTTTAACTATCCAAATTAAATGTGTTAGTGTAACGGCTCTCCAAAAAATTTGGGTCATAATTACTAAGGTAACATTAGTTATTTTAGTAATTTAATATACTTAGAATATTTAATGTAAGTAAATTCTCGGTTTAATAAAGTATAGTAGCTTAAAGATGACAAAATTGGTCATTTAAGAAAACCGGACCAAAAAGGGTTTCATATAGTGACCCATTTTTATTTCACGGTTGGGTAGAGGATGGAAAAATATTAAATTTAAGGTTTCACGGTTTTTCGTGATTCTCGCTATACCCTTGTGAAATTGTGACTTAGACTAAATTGTCTATTAATGGTTTATATGTAACCTTCAAAAGTATCTGATCTAAATTGCACGTTTGTCAAAGATGAGGACTGTGAGTGTAATTAAGGTAAAGAAGAATTCAGGCGCCGCATAATGCTGGTTTTGGTCCTGATTTTTCTGTTCAGTCCTGTATAAGTCCCCAATGTACTATTGTGTACAAAGAAGGGATCAGGTGCGTGGCATGTGCCATTTAAGCCTACATAAGTTGACTTCCAATGATTTGCTCAGCCATCTTCTTCCTCTAGATCCAGACCACCTGAGAGCACTCTTTCCCCTTCGAAACTCCATAGCCTAACCAAATCCAAGCTCCAGTCCATCAAAATCAAGCATAATTAAGCAAATTTTTTAAGGAAAATCAAGTATGGAACCATCCTAGGCTTGAATTTCAAGTAACTTGTTCAAGTAAGTGTTGTTTTGTTTTTCCCCTATTTTTGAGCTTCATAAGGCACTGTAGCTGCTAGATTTACTGATTTGAGCTTAGTTCTTGTTTGTTTATTAAGGGAAAAACAACAAGAAAAGCTTGGGAATTAAGCTTAAGTAAGAAAGGTAAGAACTAATTCAATTTTTCCTTATTTTTGATTAATTCAAAAATTTTTGTGGGTTTATAAATCTGGAATTAAGTGTGTTATAATCAATTTTTGTTAGCTTGTGAAGGTAAAAATACATTTAAAACCCATTTGAACCAAGTTATTGAAAGAAGGCTAAAGGCCTAGTTATATGTTGATTCGGTTCGGATGTGTCCAAATTTTTTTGGTTATTTGTGTTGAAAAATGGTTGGATTTAATGTGTTTATATTGGTCCCTAGTTGATTATAAAAGAAATAATCAATAGGAACCTAGATTTTTCGGTTTTGGAGTTGAAAGGATACAACACTGAAACTGGTGCCGTTGTGTGTTGAGTAAAAGGCTGGTTAATTGAAATCCAATGAGAGGGTTATTCCTAACCATTTAAACCATAAGGAATGTTGTAATATTGTCCTAATTATGGTCTATTTATGTAGCTAAATGATCAATTAAAAGAGAAATACTCAAGCTACTATAAAGGGTACAAAGAAGAATACAAAAAAACCGAGACCATAAGGACATTAAAGTTGGTGTTTGCTTGCATTAATTAGTCAAGGTTAGGGATTTTAAGCTCAAGTTTAAATTGATGCATTATGAGTTTTACAATGCATTAATCAAGGGAATAAGAGGTGGACAAGAAATGGCTTAAGGACTAAGTAATTAAATAGCCTTTAAATAAGTATACAGGGTACTAAGTATTCAAGATGGGCTTTGATACTTAAGAGTAACCTAGCTAAGCTACCAAGCTTGGTAAGAATGAGTCACCAAGTTTAAGAACTCCCTGTACAGTGTGAGTAAGGGTAAATAATAACAAGCCAAGCTTGCTAAGGCAAGAGTTAAGCTATTGTAAGAAGGATTAAGTCGAGGATGGGTTCCCCGCCATAGAACCCATACTAGTGGCCATTATCTAAGACCTCATAACGTTTTGAGCTCACATTAAGATGTGTATATATGTTACATATGCTGAGTCCTAAAGTTTATTTTGAAGGTATTTAATTCCTTACTGAGAATTTATGATTCTCACTCCCTTAAGTATCACATTGTGCAGATACTAGTAGTGTGAAGCCTAACACCCACTGAAGGGTTGTTAAGCAAGGTTTTGGTGCAGGTATTAAAAATACCATGAATCATTAATGATTCTAAGTTATTGGTTAGTAATATTATTGTACTAACTAAGTTATTTAAAATAGTCTTGATAGATATGGGCAAAGTACACAAGGAGAAGTTGAACCTCTCATTTTCTGGAGCTTCTGTGCTCAGGTGGGAGTTATTTTGGTAATTTCAGACTTTGTATATATTGTGTACTTAGGTACCAAAGAAATGTTTCTAGTTTGACTAGTGTGTATGGACTTACTTAGTGTATATATCTGTATATGCACTATGGTTGCTTATGGATGTACATAAGTTAAGTGTTATGTGTACATAAGTTAATACTTGCAGTTTAAATAAACATGTTTATATGACTTCGGTCTGTGTTTCAAGTGTTTTATGAATCTAATGGAAACTATTTTAAAAATTTTTATTTATTACTTCTATTAGTTATCTCCAAATGCCGAAGTTAAGCATGCATAAATTCATGTCATATGATAATCAACTAGTATGAAGTTTTAAACAACGCAAGTATTAGCTTAGCCATTTGCAACTAAGAACAGGAATACTAAATCCTAATTATCCTAAGATCCTGGGAACACCCTATATTAGGGTAAGCGAGAAGGTTCCCTCACAGTTAGTCCCTCAACTTTAGTAAATTAAATGAATCAGTCATAGGTGTGACAGAAAGTGTCCAATTGTTTAGCCTGGGATTTTAACGTCGTCATCATCTTTCTTCTCTCCTCGCCCTCTTTCCTCGCCATCTCTCCTCCCTCGTGCTTGCCAGCCTCCCCCATTCCTCTTCATTCTCCGTCCTTGCCCACCTCATCGTTTGCTATCCTCATCCACCAGCCGTCACCCTCATCTCTCATCTCTCATCTCTCCTCGCCCTTTTTCCTCCCTCGTCACCTACCTGTCTCCCCCATCTTTCCCCGTCGCCTACCGGCCTCCCCCATCCTTCCTTGTCCTCTGTCCTCACCACCCTCCTCATTTGTAATCCTCGTCCTTTGGCCAACGTCTCACCCGATGCTCATATTCCTCGTCTGCAATCCTCGTTTGCCAACCATCGTCTCACCAGATGCCTGCTATCCTCCCCACTCTCCTCACTCACCCACCATCATCTCACCCGACGCATGCATTTTGGCCATTTCCATTTCCATCTTCGGACAATTTTGGACAATTGGGGTCAAGCTTTTCTAGGCATGTGCCCATTAGGATCTGGCAGTGACGAGAAGAAGCTGGGGAAAATAATAGGACAAGGTATTGCAGATTCAATTCTTGGCATTTAGCGAGGGAAGATAAACAACCGGTAGGTGGTGGCAAGGGAAAGAGAGATGGAGTCGAGAGAGAAAGTAAAAAGGAAAACAGAAATACCTCATGCCAGTGATGCCATATCAGTAAAAATTTAACACCGTATGACCTGTCGTCTATTTTGGACTAACTTGCTAACTTTTTCAAAGTTGAGGGACTAACTTATATTGAGTTAAAAATAAAGGACTGACTCGTTAGAGTTGGAAAAGTTAAGGGACCATATGTGCATTTTGGCCAAATATATATATATAAAGCAGGAAGTATCTAAGGGTACTTTTGTCTTTTCTTTAATGAGAACGATTGTGTAGATGACACGTGACACACTTTCTTTTTGTTTTTAGTAAGCTAACCACAAATTTTTACACATGGTTTACAGAAATATACCCAACCCTCTAATACATTATGACGGTGACACGTGGTAGTCAAAGCTATAATTGTTGACTTATATTCAAAATTTAAATTTAGATAGATAAATACATGATTAAATTCATATTAATCTTGATTTTGCTAAATCCTTAATTTTGAATTAGTGTGATAAGACATAATCAAATCATATGTATTAGGTTGTATATATCAAGGTTTTGGAAATTTATGTTGATAGTAAATGTGAATTTTCTTAGAAACTTGTGTATTTTGAAAAGCAAATCAAAATTATTTTTTTTTTGTAAAACTTAAAGTTGTTTATAAATTAGCACACAAGTTTTAAAGGTATATGTATATATCACAATAAACGCTTTTCTCAAAAGCTTCTTAGAATGCTAAACCGATAAATTTTTCAAAAACTTCGTAGAATGCTAAACGGATAAATTTTCAAGACAATGATGAGAATTTCATAAAAATAAGGATAGAGATAAAATTTTATAGATGATATAAACCAAAAACATATCTGATATAGTCTCCAACTAGGAATGAAATTGGTAAATATTAGATTTATATATATACGTAGAAAAATTCCTAGAAATTTTACAATTTTCTTTCTTAACTTTCAATTTTTTGATTCTTCTTTCATCTATTATCAAATTATAGTAACACAACTTTTACAATTTTTTTTATAGGAAAATAGAAGCAATGATATTGGAGCAAAGTTTGAATGAGGTATGTAAACGCTGACACTTTTTCTAAATTCATCTATCATCTTTATTATACCACTACAGGCAAGTAACATTGACACTTTTTTAAAACTATACAGCTGCAAATTTTAAATAGTCTTAATTATTCCAATTAAGTGCTTTTTTTTAAGGTTAGTAAGCATGTACTCTATTCAAAAATTGATTGACAAGTAATTTTTTTATTTATTTTATAGTCCACCGAAGAGAACATGCAATATAGATATCAAACATACAAAAAATTTACTTATACAATGAAGCTTGAATATTTCTTGAATCCAATAAAGGATCAAAACTGCCAACAATCAAGAAAAAGCCTATGCCAACCAAAGGAGGAGAATAGATTTAGAATTTCAAGTGAGGGACTATGTGTAGATCAAAGTATCCTCAATGAAAGAAGTCATGAGGTTTGACAAGAAAGGCAAATTGGCTCCCAGATACATTGGGTCATTCAAAATATTGGCTAGACTTGGCAATGTGGCTTATAAGCTAAAGTTATCTCTAGAATTGAGTTATGTACATGATACTTTTCATGTCAGTATGCTTAAAAGATATTTAATCTACATATCAATTAGAACTATTTATTAAACAATAGGCTCTTATTTATTTTGAAAATCCATAAGCGTTCTAATCTTGCCACGGGTTTGCCACCGTACTATTTTTTTGAGCAAAAGAAAAATCCATAAATGATCTTAAAAATAACAAAAGAACACAGAGTATTCATTACAAGTTAAACAACCATCCTGAAACATAAAGTAAAAAAGAAACAAAATTGTTCACACCTCATAAAGGATGAAGTAAGTAAATTTCTATATTTTTTCATAAGAATAAAATTTTATGTTTAATAGAGGATTTTTGTCACTTTCTTTAAACTTTCAATACAATCACTCAAATGTCATTTTTCAAACTTTAGTGACATATTGTATGATTTATAAAAGTTTTGGGATTATCTTATGTATATTTTTAAGAGTTCATGGACTAAGCTTTTTTTAGGACTTCATTAAAATTTTGAAAAGTTTTTAGTTATCAAACAAAAAAAATTTGGAAAGGGCTGCCTCATAATTTTCCAAAATGTATATACTTTATGGATTCTTAATATACTTAACTTAAAACTGAAGGAATAAATCCTACAAAATTTTCAAAGATAGAAAGTTTGTGAGTTGTGAGAATATTAACAATTTAGTTTTTCAAATGTTACCAAACACAATTATTCTTTCAGGTTTTTCTTTCATAACATGTATTTTCAAAGATAGAAAGTTGGTAAGTTGTGAGAATATTAACAATTTAGTTTTTCAAATTTTACCAAACACAATTATTCCTTCAGGTTTTTCTTTCACAATTCCGTTCATAGTTTTATTGTGATTCAATGTTTAATTTTCTTTTGCAGGCCTATATTTTTACAAATACATGTGCTCAATCTAAACTTTTTTTTGTCTATTAATCTATGTGAAAAAAATATGTATGTATGTGCGTGTGTGTATATTTCTCATGTTTCCATTTTCTAACCTTTGGCCTTATATTCAAAAGCATGTTATGTTTTTACTATATTTCTTTTACAAATTCATTATATATAAATGATGTCACAATTTGAAGGTTTTAACAAGGTTTAATGGTGGTAAGAAACAGGAAGACATAATAAGTTTCTCCAGAATCCAAATAGATGATCACATCAAAATTTTTTCCTTAAAATATAATTTTGGCTTTATCTTTTCTAATCTCATGTTAACACTTTTCGTGTGTAATTTTTGGAGAAGAACAGTTCATTTTAGAGTTAAGATTGAAGATGATGATATATCCGCATGAATTGTTGTTATTTAAAACTTAAAAGTTTGACATAAATAAATAAATAAATTTGTTGGTAGTACTCAATACCATGTTATAATAATTTGATACTTTTAAAACTATTGGTTGATTGTATATTTTTGTAATAATATTCCTATAATATTTACATATTTATTATTTTGTGAAATTTAATACAATTTATAATTCCGTAGCAACGCCGGGTATGTAAACTAGTTAAGAACAAGTAACAATTGTTTTAATATATAAAGACATAATAAATGTATGATTGGACACGACATGGTTCGATAAAATTGTGGGTATGAAAATGTAGTTGGTAGATGGGTTTTATCCGATCCAACCCATCTAAAACTTTGCAGAATATGTATGTAAAAATTATCTATCAAATAAGTGAGGAGTAAAATATAGATAGAGTATTTATGATAGCAGATAGGACATTAGAATACTCTCATTCTACCCGAATCCGACGCATTTACATTCCTATTTCAAACTCATCTTCCATTCGGCACTCTCATCTATTTCTTCTCTCTGTTTTTTTTTAACCGGACTCCCTCTTACCCTTTTTACTCTCGTCTCTCATGGCTCTTAGCTTCATCTCACTCTTTCTAGGTCTGATCACTTCCACTCTCTTTCTCTCTGCCCTATTCTTTATTCTCTATCCTTATCTTCCCATGCTCTTCTTCTTTGAAATTCAGCGGTTTCTTCATAAAAAATTGAGTTTTTCTTTTTTAATGATTTTTGGATGAAATCATGAATTCACAATTTCAATGAACATGTCCCCCGAAATAGTCATTTCCTGACATGCCTCCGCTAGTTTTAGCCTCACTATAAGCGTCGTTCTCCTTGTTGTCCCTCTCCACACCTCTTCCAGCCTCCCAACAGTGCTGCTTCCTCCTCGTCGCCTTTTAACCTCAAGCTTATCTCTCTCAAGCCCTCTGTTGCCTCCTACACCCTTCTTCCCCTGTTGCAATCAAATCTCCCTCTGTCACTGTAATAAATCCCTTCCTCGACTTAAACATTCCTTACCTTAAATTTGAATTCGATCTCTCTGTTTCTAGTTTATGACCGGATGGGCTTCCTCGACTTAAACATTCCTTACCTAGAACTTCCTTCATCCGATTCCACTATAGCCGCCATTCAGAAGACCAATTGTGTCAAAATAACGATCAAGGCCATGGAGCTCAACCTCACCAGAGTTGTATAAAACCGTCAAATTGCGTTGGCCCAACCCTTGCTCAACACATGAACTCATTGCATATCGATCTCCGACAGCTCCACCTTAGGCAACGGAACAACCTTCCCTCTCTTGACATCCCGCATTGATTCGTCGACGAGAAGCTCTACGAGGTGGCTGTTGTCATGTTTGACACAGAGTCAAATTGACACAGAGTACCTAGACTTTTGGGCAGGCCTTCGGCTGGAAAGATACGGAAATGACAACAGCTTTGAGGCTTGGAACCAAATTTGATTTGCTGAAGAATTGAGAATGAAGGGGGGAAGGTTTTGATGGAGGAGGATGTAGAATTACTGGTGTGGGCAGCAACGGCAATGAGGAGGATCGAGTTCTCAACGGACATCATCAAGAGAAAGAGAACGATGATGGCCCGAGTGGATACGCAGGGTGGTGGATCATGTGCTTAGGGCTATGTTTGGAGGTGTTTTGGCGTCTGAAGGATTGCGGGTGGGCCGCTGATCCTCGGGCTGCCACTGCTCTTCAGGCGATGGTGATCCATCGCATTAGAGGAGCATGAAAATGAGAGAAGTAGAAATGATGGTCAAATTGAAAAATTTGAAACTTTTAGTATTTATGTGGTAGAGAACAAGTTTCTAGTGATCAAAATTGAGATTTATACTATCATGTGGCATTTTTGCATTCAACATAATGTTTTTGGTCCAAAATATGACAAAAATAGAATTTTAATGATGTTAGAGATGAGAGTGGAACAAAGTGGACATTGGGGATAAAAGTGGAACAACATTTATAAGTTGGAGACCATAGATACATTTTTTATCGGACTACTATTAGATATAAGAGTAAGTATTGTGTGAGCCAAACTCATGCGTGCATTTTTTTTTCTTTTACCAATTTTATTTATTCTTTTAGTTTGTACTTTTATCAATTTTATCTATTCTTTAATTGATTCTTATTTATTTTTTTGGTAGTTTTATTCTTTTATAAATACTGTTTATTCTTTTATTAGTTCTTATTTATTTTTTTATCAAATCTACTCTTGTTTTTCATATTTCATATTTCATATTTCTTTTTCCTTTAAAAAAATTATGTTTGAATTTTTTCTTTACACACACACATATATATATAAGAACTGAAAAAGAACATATAATAAATTAAAGAACATATAATAACTAAAAAAAATAAAAATAAAAATAGATATTATTGAATAATAGAATAATGGAAACACGAGAACAAACCAGCCGTGCATAAAAAGCATATAGAAACCGAAAAAGAAGAAAAAATAATATGTTCTTTTAATATTTTTAATTTATTCTTTTAATGTTCTCAAATATGTTCTTTTAATATTGTAGAAGCTGGAAAAGAACAAAAAACATTAATATTACCAATTTGTTCTTTTAAGTTTATCAATCTATTTTTTCAGTGTTATCAATCTGTTCTTTTTAATATGTTCTTTTAATGTAATTATTTTGTCCAATCTATTCTTTAAATGTCTTCAAATTGATAAAATAAATAAAACTTACAAAAGAATAGATAAAATTTATAAAATAATATATAAAATTTAAAAAGTTGGAAGAAGAAAAATGGAAAAAGTAAAACCAAGAAATAAAACTAGTAAAAGCAAATAAGATATAAAAAATGAAAATAAAAAATTGAGAATAGAAAAAAATGAAAATAAAATTGAAAACATAATTGAAGAAGAAAAAAACATGAAAGAATGCAAAACAGAAAAAATCAAGGAAAGATGCTGGAGAAGAAAATATGAAAGAAGAAAAATGAAAAAAAATGTTTGGAAAATCTAGAATAAAAAATGAAATTAACAAGAAAAAAAAATTGAGAAAAGCCAGAAAGCAAGATGCCATCAAAGGAATCAAACCTAAGGCAGCTCTGTCAATATGAAACACTCAAATCACTCTACCAAGAGTAAGTCAGAAACATTCCTTACCTATTGTATCTATACATATTATATTTTAATACTGTTATTCATAATATAAAACAAGTATAAACATATCAAATTATTTGTTTCTTAAAATTGGAGATATGTACAAATCAAAAATTAGATATGTATAAATTTGATGTATAAAAAAGTGAAAGATATATTTATGCAAATAATATGTATCATATATGCACAAAATGAGATTACATATATATTATTAATATATTCAATAGTACACATGAGTTCAACCTCCCATAAGAAAACAAGTATAAACATGTCAAATTCTACTTGTAGCACTATCATGTCCCACAATTCACCTATGTGGGATATAGGGGTGTTATAAACTCCCCCCTTATATACCTAACATCCTCGTTAGGGTCAGTCGGATTACTTGGTTCCCTAAACCAAGTAACCTCTCTAATCGGACTACTTAGTCTCTAGCCAAGTAGCTTCTCGAATCCAATATCAGTCCTGTTAAACGATGCATGTGCACACCTAACATGCCACACCATCGTGGTCCCGGGTTGGCTATGTACCCAACGTCCCCGTTTGGGTTAATCGGATTACTTGGTTCCCCAGACCAAGTAACTTATCTAATCGGATTACTTAGCTCCTGGCCAAGTAGCCTCTCGAATCCAGGATCAGTCCTGATAGATGATGCATGTGCATATCCACTATGTCACACCATCATGGTCCCGGGTCGGCTCTGATACCATTGTTAAGTACATAAATCCACAGTCAAAGTTGTTGAGTTTTTGGCAACTTTGACCGGTAATTTTTTTGCATCTCTTCCTGTTTTTCTTATTTTCATAGGTTTTCTATAGGTTGGGTGGTGTTGAGGACATCGCGGTTCAGAGCGGGATCGAATGAAATGGATTTTGGACGATGGAAGCAGTCAAAATAGGAATGGACATTGGTGACACGTCGCAAACGTTATGCACATGCTGTGACATTTTTTCATTCTAGTGACGCATCGCCAGAATTCGAACCTTGTCACTAGCGCTTGCTCTGTTTCGCCAAAACTTAAAATTTTGATGGTCCCCCAAACTCCCCACCTGGTGACATGGCCTTGGAGAGGGATTCTTATCCTTTTAGGGTTTTAGGAAAAGGAATAGAAGGGAAAAAACACTGGGGTATAAATAGAAAAAAGGAAGGAAGAGCATCAGAGGAGAACCTACTTTGCCACTTTCTTCTATCATCACTCTTGGAGGTTTTCTACCATTGAAGGACGTGTTAAAGCTTGAAGAAGGTGTCATCAATCCAGGAGGCTTAGTCTTCTAAGGGTTTTTCTGGGTTTCCTTTTTCCCCTCTTTCTATTTGTTGGAAGTTTATGGATACATTTGTTATGGGATTGTTGATGATACATATTATGGATTATGAGTAGTTTAATTTATCTCTTTAGGATGACATTTCCTACCTTGCTATTTAATGAATTTTTGTTGTGATTATGGATGTGTTTCATATTGTGTTGCCCTTTGCTTGTGCTTAGTGTTGAGTGATGGTAGGCCACTATACACAATGATCTAATTCACTTAGTTCTTGAGAGAAGATTAATAAGTGAGTGAAGAGAAGTAGGGGGCATAGTGACAATCTAGATTAGAGGTAATCTAGGTAGTCATTAGGTATTTAAAAGAGGTTCAAGTCTTAACCCACCTTAGATTAAAATTAGAGCTTGAGTAATGCCTAATTTAATTGAGGGTGAGCAAGAACTCAACTTGAGAAAGGAGTTTTTGAAGTTAGATCCTCATTACCACACAAGGAAAACCAATCAAGGGGTTAAGGTTACTTGGGTAGCAAGGGGAGGGGGTGGAGTCCTAAAGAGATAGTTTCCTTATCTCTGGCCCATTTTACAAGTTTCATTTAGCACCTAGAGAACTCATCTAGTTTAACTCCTTCAAGTGCTTCACTAGGAGCAATTACCTTCTCTTGTTTTAATTCCTTCCCATTTTCAATTAAGTAGCTTAAGTAATTAGATTTTCGATTCTTGGTAAAAACACCAATTTCCATTGGGACGATACCCATACTTACTTTAAAGTACACAACAACTCCCTGCGCTTGCGGGTAATTAAGGGTTACAAATTGAAAAACTCTTGAATTCACAACAACCATCTGTAATGACCCAAGTCCAGAACCAGTCAACGGAATACCTGCCCATACCACATAAGCTATCATTTGGAAAAGGATAAGTGCTATGTGTTTATGTTCTGGAATTGGAGCTTATATATTCACATAAAGCTTCCCACAATTCACCCATATGGGATATGGAGGTGTTACACTACTTTTTTCCAAAATTAGAGATATTTATAAATCAAATATCATATATATATGAAACTTGATGTATAAAACAAATAATGAATATATACAAAAATGTACCACATATATATAAATCAGATTATAAATATGTTACATATATTTTTAATTGTATGCATAAGTTCATTCATTTTTACATCAACAATTCAAAATATATCAAACCTAAAATTATAATAAGAGAAAAATTAAAGTTTGAAATATGAATCATGAATGCTTGTACATATGACTTATACAACACTATGCGCAACTATGAATAAGTACATTGACAAATATGTATAAATAAAATATTAAAACCAACAATCCTTTTGTATAATTAATTTTTATTTTTTAATATTAAAATAGTGACAGATGTGTATTAGTTAGGTCATAAGTATGTTTAAATTCAATGTACAAAAAATATGAGGGATATATACAAATCATGTTAGATATATGTTTGGTATGAGATAAATCTATATTGCATTTTATTTTATACATATTATATTTTTTTGAAATATTATACAGATTATACTTTTATACTCCATTAAAATTGTGGATAATTATACAAATCATGTTGGATATATGTATGGTATTTTTTTTTACAGTTAATAGGCATTTTAAATTATCAATTTTTCTTTCTATATTTTTTTCAGTTTTTAAAATAGTATTTTTTAAATGTTAATTAATTATAAAAATAAGTACTATATAGATTGAAATTATTTAAAGATGACAACCATATAATCTAAATTAAGATTTCAGAAGTTGCTATTGAACTACATTAAAAAGCAAGGGATAAAATATATATTTTTGAAATAAGGAGGTAAAATGTAATTTTACCTAAACCGTAGGGGGCAAATTGTAATTAACCCTTAAAATTGGTATAATCTTCTTTTTGGTGCATACAGTTTGATGAAATTATACATATTATTTTTCCTATTTGTACATATATACACCTAAACAAACATCAGTGATTCATTTGGAGACATATACAAAGATTAAGGGTAGATAAAAAGTTTAACATGTATATGCCCCAAGCACTGTTGACCAATCTAGCCTATGAGAAATGTCCTTTAATGTGTCACATCACAGTTGTTGACGACCCCAGCCCATGAAGGCGTCATGACCAGCTTCATCGACTTTTCATATTCGCTGTTTCTAGCAAAAAGGGAAGACTAGAAAAGCATTGATCTAACAATAATTTTGAAGATCTGTGATTTAAATGTCCGGATTGGTGATTTGGGAAGTGGATTTGATGCTCTAAGAGAGAGGCGGCTACAATAATGATGATGGTGCCAACATCGATTAAAGGGACCTACTTGTGATCTCCATCCCCTTGGCATTCCAACCCCAATCCTACCACCTTTAGCTGTCACCAGAGCCTAGTTGCACCATATGGGAGCAACACAGGTGGTTGATTGCATTCGACTAATTTGAACTCATAAGAAGAAGATTAGACATGCATGGTATTATTTAATTTGATAGCAGGTTGAAGGATATTTTAGTTGTATTGTGCATGTAAAGTAGAAAGTATTTTTAGACAACTGCTACGCCAAATTTGGTACCTTGTCTGAAACTGACAAATATAATATTTATAGTAACGTGTGTGCTAGCGTGCTTATGCACTAGGCACACGCAAATCTCATCAAAAAAATAATCCTAAATTCTTTAGTTAGGATCTTGATTAAACTCCATCAGCTACAACAATGAAAATTATCATGTTTGGTTTTTATAAGCGATTCCCAACATGTGGAACACACTTTCATTGGGGTACTATTTGCTTTAGGAATATTTTTATTTTCTAAATTAAAATAGTATGTTCATCTTTTTAAGTATTAGTATAATGCCTCTCATGGATGATGTATTTTGTTTTATTCCTTGTTCACTTTTTCCTCTATACAAAGGAAGTATGTCTCAATTGTAAGTGCATCTAAGTTTGGAAATACAATATCTCTTAGTATTTTTATTCATGGCTTTCTAATTTCTTATTCCCTTTGTCCTAATTACTTTCTCATACAATTATAGGGAATTTTTAATTTTTAATGCCTTTCCAAACTTTACCTCGTAAAAGAATCTAGTGACTACCTATAGGACATCCCAAAATAGAAAGTAGCTTTTACAATTTAAGACAATTAAAGTAGTTGGTCGAGAGTGATGCGGAGTTTCTTACTTATAGAACTTTTTGTAAATGTTCTAAGCTGCAATGACAATAAATTAGTTTAGAATTAGATTTTTAAGGTTATATTTCTTAAGCTCGAAGGTGAATAGTAACTTAGGGAGTCCAACTTTGAAAGTTTTCATTTACTTTCAGATTTAATATCTATAAGTCTTTTATAATCCTAAGTGTTTAGTATGGATAGTCAAGTGAGTAATACTCCAATCAAAATATGGTGTACCATTGAGGATGTCTGAACAGCCTGTGCACCTTGTGTCATTTTATAAGTTGAATTTGTGAGCTTATGACTTAAGTATTGGTTGTGTAATTTTTTGGTTGTATTACTTGTGAGTCTATGAACTTAACTATCTTATGGGATAATTATTTCTTTTTTTCTCCCTCACACCCATGGTTTTATTGCTTTTTTTTTTTCACTCCTTTTTACAATTTACCAATGGACACACAAGTAGGACTGTTGAATGAGAAAAGGGGGAGGGAAGAAGTTGATGGACTTAGGTTTGGGACTTATTTCCTTGGAGCAAATCATCAAGGATCGTGTTGAGAGTTTGAAGAGCTGGCGTTATATCCCTTGAGAATTGGTTATGGTAAATAACTTTTGTTGCATAATGTATATAATGTGTACAACATGACTTGGCATTGATGCTTGTTGTTATGTTGTGGATTTGTACTAATACCTTGTTTGTTATTTAGTTGATTTGTTTTCAGACTCTATTATATCTATATTCATGATCTTGATAACTAAAATGTAATTGCACCAATAAAAAAAATTAATAAACATACAAAAAAGAGAATTTTTACTATTTTATACTCATTTCATCCTAAATTTTTTACTAAGATATTCCAATTTAAGTCATCATAAATCTTTGCAACATTTTCATATTTAGTTAATTACTTTCACAATATATCGTTCAAATTATCATTTCAATATTCACTTTTTTCATTTTTCTTGATTTTATTTAAAAGTGAAAATAACAAACAAATTTTTTTCATCTTCCTTAATCTTCATGTCAAACCCAAATGCTTTAACCAATTCAAGATGGAAGGATACTTATTTAAGCAACTAGTTAAACATGCTCATGCGATGTATGAGGTTGGTTTTTTTTTTAATGTTTTAAGAATTTATGTTTATTGATTTTAAATTTTACCTCTGTAATTAATTACTAAAAAATTTAAAAAAATTAGGATAAATTAAGGTGATTTTGAAGCAGCATAAATTTTATGTTTTTAAAAACCAACATATATACAAAGAAAACAATTATTTAATATGTTGATACATTTTTATAAAGATATGGTAAAGACGGAATTTGTTTGTGGAAAAAAAAAAGTAAAGATGGGTTGTTGATGAAAATGTATGAAACAAATATAGCTATTGGAGTCATTGAATCCATTGTGACACTTAAGTTAATGGATGTTTTTTTAATTACTTTCTCTGTAGCATTCGTTAGTTGCTAAGTTATAAACTAACATGATGGAGATAAAAAACATTTTTACATTGTATTCATGATAGAAAGACTAAATCCAAGTGAGTAAGAAGGAAAGAACATCCCTGCAAAAGTGTAATAGATGACATCAAATTAAAGTAAATACTATTATTTGTATTAAAGTTGTCTCTATTGATTAAGGAAATCAAATTTAGAGACTATTCCTAGCTTGATTAAATCAAGAGCAATTGTTAATAGTCAGGTTGTTTATTATTAAGAATGAGAAAGCATAAGGTGTTTGAAGAAATGTAAGTTTATTTTTTCTTTGAATTTCTTTTTGAAGTAAGAGTATTCAAAACATTTTATTTAGGAGGAAAAAATCTTGAAAGGAAATTGTTGATGAAGTGTTGTAAGAGGAGACAAAAAATATTCCATTTTTTTTAAATGGAAGGGTATGATGATTAGTAGTTTTTATACTACCTTAAAGAGATAAATTGGCTAGATAAAAGCAAAAATTTTATATTCTATTAATAAAATTTCTTTACTTATTATGCATATGTATATATTTGGGGATTTGCAAATAGCGTATAAATTATCCATCTTGCCATTCACAGAATAGAAGAATAGTCTTTGTAATTTGACTTTCAGGTTCATCTTACCATTCATGAAATATTGAGATAATCTTTGCAGTTTCACATTTACTTTTCTTTGTTCATTAAATATACATAGAATACATGTATTGAGGATTCTCAGATGACATTGTATTTTCATTCTTGTCATATATACTTGGTATGTGAAAATAACAAAAACCATTCAATCTGTAATACATAGTTAAAGAAATACTAAAAAATATTGATTAAATAACATGGAATAAAAATAAAATAAAATTATAATTTCAACATCATTTACTTCATTTATTGCTAAAACTTAAACATGATTCTAGAAATTTAATTACCATTTATAGAGTATAATATGTGATTGAGGAAATAATTTTTAGGGAAGTAGTAAAAGTTAGAATGGATGTTTTGTAAAAGTATAACATGTGATTCCATTTGGCAAAAGACTAAAGTGAAACGTTTTTAATGAGTTTTATGACCAAAATATAATTATTAATATGTTAGAGACTAAAAAAGGATCATATTTAAAGTTAAGAAATTGTCTATAAAATTTACTTACCTAATATATAATAACTACATAAGTTCAATTAACTTTTATAGAGTATAATATATGATTTTGGGAAACAATCTTCAAGATATAAAATTAGAGGAGAGATTTTATGGAAGTATAATTTGTGATTCAATTTAGCGAGGAATCAGAGTGAAATGTTTTTAATAAGTTTAAAATCAAAACAAAATCCTTAGTAAATTAGGGACTACAATAGTACAATATTTAAAATTAAAAGATTATCTATAAAATTTACTCGTATGTTTATTGCTAGCATTTATTACTAGGAAATTCTCGTACTCATAACAAACCTCATCAATTTTATAATTCAATCCTCTTTTTGCTTAGCTCTCATTCCATTAAGTGACAATTGTTCCTCAAGCCACAACAACCCTCTTCATTCCCTAAGTTCAATTACTCCGGTACTTGTACATTTGATCTTGGCTCATTTCCTTCTATCTAATTAGTGCCAAACGGTTGGCCTATATGCTACTGTTGTTAACAATAACGAACAAAGTGTCAATTTGAACAACCTTCCACTGTTTTAGTATTAGTAGTACTAGTCACGATTTAATGATCCTTTGTTTGAAAAATCCCCAACAGAATTAGTAGTAACGTCAATATTACAAGTTCAGTAACCTAATTAGATTTGGTATGAAACTACAATGGCTAAAAAGGCCAACTTAACTTTATGTCTTTATCCTCTTTTCCGCAAATAGCATAAAGGTGACGACGCGTTTTTGATTCGGCGCGTGGACTTCTTGACTGGTTCAATGATTCTTCACACTATCAACTAAAAAGAACAACAAAACGCCATTCAACTGCCTCCTCTCTCACCATCAATCGAACTCGAACCCAAAAAATAAATAAAGAAAGAAAGAAAGAGAAAGATCATCTTCTCTTCTCTTCATTTCTGTGTAATTCTCAGAGTTTGACGCTACTCTCTGAGAATTTTCAGCCATTTTCCTCGAGAAAGCGAGAACGATACAAAAACCGGAGATCCGAGGCTCTCTATGGGCCGACACTCGCCGCCTCGCCAGATCGACAGGAATGGCGACGCCAATGGAGTTCCGAACAGTACCAGCAGCACTACCAGCGGCGGAAACAGCAGTGGTTCCGGGTTTGGCTCGATCCGGGACCGCTTGAGATTCAAGCGGAACACCGGTGTGGGGCGGGACCGTCTCAAGCGGTCGCTCTTCGATCGCCCCTCGGTGCGGGTGCGGCAGCGCTTCAATCGGAAGGGCTTGTGCACTCTGCTTCCGTTCCGAGGCGTCCACTTGTTCTATTTTGGGATTTTTTTCTCTGTCTTCGCATTTGCCATGGTCTCGATGGTCCTGCAGAGCTCGATACCCGCCATGATGTTCAGGCAGGGTGGTGAGGGGGCTGGAAGGAAATCGGTCAAGGAATGGCTTCATTTTGGTAGCACCTTTCGTTTCGTCCCTCAGGGAATCTTGCGTCGCCTTGCACCGAGAGATGGGCTTAATCGTTCCTCATCCACCGTCAGGGTTGGCTTTCGAGGACCGAGGCTCGCCCTTGTGAGTGCTTTTTACTTGATATGTGTGTGTGTGTGTTTGTTTGTTTGTTTGTTTTTTTTTAAGTTTATCTGAACTTCGACTTCTTATAAGTGAATTAATAGTAATGTACTTGGTAGTGATATCGGTAGGTCAAGCCAAAATTTGGTAGTTCTTTTCGCAATATTGAGTTCATGCAAGTTTGGGCTGTTATTTGGTTCAAAATTTTATTTGGTTTTCTTTAGTTCTTGGAAACCATTTGCTGACACTTGCTCATACATCAGTAGCTTCGACTCAGGGGGCATTTGATGGTTAGCTTAGATGATAATTGAATGCTTATCCTGAACTCTCTTATTGTTCAAATACTCCGGAGGCTTGCTGATGCTAGCAGAAATGAGCTACTTTTTTTTCTCATAATGATGAATGACTTATTATCACTTTCAGCTAGGATGTAGGCAAAGATAAATCACTGTATTTTCAATGCAGTTATGTCGTACCAGACTATTCTTCAAGCTAGATATTGTAACTGAATGCATTTTTCTAAGGATATATTTTGTTGGCATATAAAAAACGATACTGAGTGTTGATGCTTTAGTCTAACAGTAATGATATTCAGGCTCACTTGTAATAAGGACTGGATCTTTATACATTGAGCTAAGTTTCATTACTTTCATGTGTTTGGAGATGTGTGTTTATGATTTGCGTGCTGTTGGATTATTGACAGATTTTAGGAAACATGAATAAAGACCCACAGGCACTGGTCTTGTTTACTGTTGCAAAGAATCTTCAGAGGCTTGGATATGTGCTGAAGGTAAACATATCATGTATAAATTTTTTAAATGTCCATTTTCTTAGCCTCTTCCCTCTTTTGGCTGGTTGTTAAGGGTCAATAGTCTCTTTTCTTTCAGTATTTGTGAAAGGGGGGAAAAACAAAAATAAAATACTGAGAAGGAAAGTGTTTGGGAAAATAAAAAATAATAATAAAAATCAGAGAGGCTAGATTTTAATACTATTCCAAATATGATTATTCTGTCAAATTATAATGACAAAATATTGAATACCCGTTATTTATTAACTGAGGAATCTTCAAATCTTAATTTCTTGGGGATAATGATTGGCACAGTGATTGACAGATTTATGCACTGGAGGTGGGTGAGGCACATCCATTGTGGCGGCAAATAAGTGGTCATGTTTCATTGTTGGGTTCTGAGCAACATGGTCATGTTGATTGGTTAATGTATGTTTGCCTCTCTCTCACTCTCTCTCTCTCCTGCAAACTTCTGCTTGTTCGTACTCTCAAAATTGTTCAATTGATATAGTTGTGTATCTAGTGTTTCTTATTTTTATCGCATGTTTGAAGTTATATTGTTATTCTTGGAGGCCAGGAACTGCTACAATTCTGGCTACAAAATGAGGCATTTGACTTATATCATCTGTAGAGAGCGGGAATGTTAAAAATATGTCAATGATAGAATTGAGTGATGATGTATGAAATATAGGATTGTCACTTGGGTTTACTTGAATAGTCTAGCAAGCTACAATGTAAATACTATAGAACAACCAGAGGACCATTGCTACATGGAATTTGTGGTCAGCCAATAAAGGAACATGCAAACAAGTAAGTACAGCTAAAGTGTGATTACTGAGTTGGAGATGTGGTAATAAATGATAGAATTAGAGAAAATGTGATAAGGGATTAGGCAAAGATAGTTCTCAGTGATAATAGAAAAAGTGAGTGTTCTAGGTGGCTAGGCCATGTTCAAGATGAACCAAAAGAGACCTTATTGTGTGAGGGTGATACACTAGGTATAGGAGAATAGGAAGCAGTAATGTAGAACTAAGATCACACGGTTAGTGGTGAAACTTTTCTTGCTTGGTTAGATGTTCTCGAGATAGTTGCCTACTATCCAATTAAGTAGAATCAAAACATAGGATCATGTAGCCTAGCCCAACCTGTTGGAAATGAAGTCATGGTTGATTGATTGATACTTTTGTATGTTGTTATTGTTTCTTACCTTTTCATCCTCCCTGCAGCTTTGAAGGTATTATTGCTGATTCTCTTGAAGCAAAGGAGGTTATATCAAGGTTTGACATTCTATGTATTGCATGTTGCACTGAAGTTGATTGTTTTGTTTCTGCTTGGACATTGATCTTATTACATTTTACATAGGACATCAATGTAGATTTTCATTGCCTTGGTGTTTAGAGTTTAGTGATTTAAGTGCCAAAAGCTAGATCGCTCGACTACTATAAAGTAGGATATGTGATTCTTGTATGCCCTGAAGCTGCTAGGATGGAAGGAAATGAAACTACGAGCAGTATAGAAGTGAGAACAATTAATGTGTCTGGGTTGGTATGTTTGTGTGTACATTTGTAACTGTAAACATTTAGTAAAGACCAAGCTTCTGATTATTGGATTGGGAAAACATGAAAAGAAGAATTATATGGATTGGGAAAACATGAAAAGAAGAATTATATGGATTGGGAAAACATGAAAAGAAGAATTATGGATTTGTGTCTGATCTCCTTTACATAATAAAGGGCAAAACTATCTTTTTCCTTTTATTGGACAAAAGTACTGAAAGGTTCCTTTTTTCCACAGTTGAGAGCTGTGTGGTCTTTTTTTTTTTCTTCTATAAGGGGTTTCAAAATTTTGGTATGAGGATACGGGAAAAAATATCTGCGTGCAGTAATATACTCTTACAAAATGGCTTCCAGCAAGTGTTTGAAATAAGGACCAGAAAAGAGACTGCCACTTCATAGCATTTGTGCTAGTTTAAAGTTTGTACGTTATGCTCTAGACCTAGTTAATTTTCACATTTATATGAAAATGCTTTTGACCGGGCTGGCATAATTCACCAAATATGGTATTGCATGGATAGAGTGCAATAAGTTGCTATCAGTTATCTAGCCTACGCCTTTTAGCTTAAGCTATTAGTCTCTCTCCTACAATTCCTAGAGATTATGATGTACAAGAATTCTTTTATCTTCAATCTTTTGCAATACTGTGTTTAGTGAGTTAATATCTATGCAGCCTAACGCAGGAGCCATTTGGTTCAGTACCTCTGATATGGATAATTCAAGAAGATACTCTTGCAAAACGTCTTCCAATGTATGAAGAAAAGGGGTTGGACCATCTTGTTTCTGCTTGGAAAAGCGCTTTCAGCAGGGCTGATGTTGTTGTATTCCATGATTTCACTCTTTCAGTTAGCCTGTTGCCCCTTCAAACTCTTCCATACTGCAGTCCTAGCATACCTTGTATTAGACATCTTATGCTGTTTCTCAATTTCTATTTCTGAATCAGATGTTATATACTGTGCTCGACACTGGAAACTTCTTTGTAATTCCTGGATCGCCAGTGGATGTGTGGGCTGCTGCAAGCTACAGTAAGAACCATAGCAAGCTTCAAATCAGGAAGGATAATGGATTCAGTGGTGATGACATTGTGGTTCTAGTTGTTGGAAGTTCTTTTATCTATGATGAATTAGCTTGGGACTATACTTTGGTGATGCATACTATAGGACCTCTGTTAATCACTTATGGCAGGAGAAATGAAGCTGGAGAGTCATTCAAATTTGTTTTCTTATGTGGAAATTCCACAGATGGATATCATGATAAATTACGGGTAGGCAAGTGCTGATAAGGGCTATCTATGTTACATGTGCTTCTCTTTGTTTGTATAATTTGTATACCTCGGATGACCGGAGTTTGACTACAATTATCTTGTAAGTAAGTATTGCAGGAAAGATGAAAGGGAAAAAGTCAATTGGCTAGTTACATCTCTGAATTTAAAATTGTTGGATAATTATTGTAAATGCGTGCAAACATTTATACAGTTTCCATGTTGGCTTCCAGTTTTATCCTTCAATGCAGTTCAAGTTTGGTTCTTTTATCTCTTCTCTCTGTATTATGTGTTATTTTATTAATACTGATGATATTATTTCTACTTCTGTACAGGGAGTCGCTGTGCAGTTAGGACTTCCTCAGGGGACTGTTCAACCCTATGGCCTGGACTGTGATGTGAATGCAGTTCTATTGATGACCGACATTGTTCTATACGGTTCTTCCCAGGAGGAGCAGGGTTTCCCGCCATTAATAATCCGAGCCATGACCTTTCAAATCCCCGTTATAATGCCTGATTCAACCATCATGAAAAAATATGTGAGTCCATTGAAGTTGCTCTTGACTTGCTTCTTTTGTTTCTGGGTTTGCAGTCTTTTCCTTTTCCTTTTTTTTTCCTCCCTTAACTTTCTAAGGAGATTTGCACGTAACAGGTTGTTGATGGAACCCATGGGATTTTCTTCCCAAAAGACAACCCTGATGCTTTATTAAGGGCTTTCTCACTTGTAGTACAAAATGGTAGACTGTCTAAATTTGCTCATAGAGTAGCTTCAAGTGGAAAGGTGCTTGCTAAGAACATTTTGGCTTCAGAGTGCATGGCTGGTTATGCGAAGCTACTGGAGAATGTACTTGATTTCCCTTCAGATGTCTTTCTGCCAGTCCCCATCTCTCAAATCCAACAGGGGAACTGGGAGTGGGATTTATTTAGGAATGAAATTGAACATAGAACTGGAGATCGTATTGTAAATTCAAGTATTGTTTACACTGCTGAGGATGAATTTTTGAAGCATCCTGATTTGTCTAAATTATCAGAGAATGAAACTGACTTTGAGCAGCAAGATACACTAACCACTTTGGACTGGGCCGTTTTAGAGGAAATTGAGAACTCTGGTAATTATGAGAGGCTTGAAAATGATGAGGTACTGTTGCATTCTGTCGTGATTTCTCACGTCCCTTATCCTCTGGCTATCTCCCATGTCATCAACTGTAAACTTCTTCTTTTTGTTCCCCTTCATGTGCAGTTCAAAGAAAGAATGGAGGAAGATCCTGGTGTATGGGATGAGATATATCGAAATGCTCGTAAAGCAGAGAAACTGAAGTTTGAGGCAAATGAAAGGGATGAGGGAGAGCTAGAAAGAACTGGTCAGCCAGTATGCATTTATGAGATGTATGATGGAGCTGGGGCATGGCCCTTTTTGCATCATGGCTCTTTTTATCGTGGTCTAAGTCTTGTGAGTTTCAGCTATTGTCATTCTTGAATTTTCCTTTTGCCTTTACATCTCATCATTGTCGCTCATACTTATAGATGAAGTGTGTGTGTCATGGCAACAAAAGGTGGTGTAGACATGAGCACATGCTTTATCATTTGATAATGCATTTTTAACAGACCATGCTGGTGGCCTGGTGGTCAATATTTGTTAAAATAGCATATCAGCCTTGTTGCTTCACGTGCTTTATTGCCAGGAAAATTCCATCCCTTAGTATTTGAGAATATGTTCCATGTCCCTGAGATCATGAATTTTCATCTGTTTGTCAAGCCTGCCTGTTGCTTCTCCTTTTCATGTGAATAGGCTTTTCGTTTTACTTTGTTTTGGTACATTCATATCTGTTAAAAAGCATAAGCTTCTGTATGTAAGTTGCTTAATTGTGTTTCTTTATATTCAGTCCAGAAAAGAGAGGAGACTAAGATCTGATGATGTAGATGCAGTAGGTCGACTTCCCCTTTTAAACTCTACATACTACTGGAATATACTTTGTGAAATGGGCGGAATGTTTTCTGTAGCAAATAAGATGGATGATGTTCACAAGAGACCTTGGATTGGGTTTCAATCATGGCGTGCTGCGGGTGATAAGGTACTTCTCTGGTTTGGTTCTTTAAGTGTGTCAATTCTGTGGGCAGTTTATTTTGGATGCGAGCAAAAGTTTGCAAGTCTTTTATAAAGGCATACCTATGAATCAAGTATTCTGTCATTTTTTTCAATTGTCTGTATATTCACTAGTTCGCCTCTTTCTATACAGGCTTCTTTATCCCCAGTAGCTGAAAGAGTTCTGGAAGAAACGCTACTGAAAAGTAAAGGAGATGTCATGTACTTTTGGGCACGCCTGGACATGGGTAATGGAATTTCTGGAAGGAGTAATGCTCTCACCTTTTGGTCTATGTGTGATATGCTAAATGGAGGAAACTGCAGGTATGATTTAATAAATCAGTTGGAAATGTTTGCTGTCAATATTTATGTATATGGCTAGATCAACAAGTAGAGGTTTATTTCCCAACATACAACCAAGTGATAGAAAACAAGCTTCACAACCTAGTTGCACCATTTCCTGGATCTTTTCATGCAAAGGGAGAAAGGAAAGCATGATGGTTTTTCTGAGACTGTGTGTATCATTTCACTGTGGGTGTGTGGGGGTGGGCTGGCGCTTGTCATATTAAGGACATTTAACGGAAAAACCAATCACATTTTATTTTGTTATACCTTGGGCTTATTTTCTTCTCGTCATTTGACTTCTGTAGCTGTGTGATAGACCCTATGAGTATGATAAAGTTGCCACCATTTTTACCCATAGGTTTTTACCTCTTGGGATGCCTATAGAAGTAAGTTGCAGAATCATTGATCAATTTTTATATTCTTGCGGTTTCCTGGAAATGAGATTCATTGAATGTGTAATGTGAAAATTTTTAGAGACCATATTTAGGCAGTTTAGTGTTGGCAGGGCAGTATTATTCTGTAAGCTGGAAAGAAGAACAGGTGAATATCCTAGGATTTTCTCCTAATCATTGTTATATTGGGCCCTGAGCAGGGGATATTGGAAACTCAAAGTTTCTTGCACTCGAGCTGGAGCTTTTAGGCGTTAGAAGAGAAATAATAAGCCAAACCCTTTTAGTGCTGACAAACTCTGTGAAAAAAAAAAAAAAAAAGATTCCCTTTGGAGATCTGATCTGCAAGTTTGGCTTACACCACAATCAGCAGTATCTCCTCAATGTTTCCTCATAGAATGAAGCGAAGGCACTATGTAGAAATTCTACAAGCTGAATTATGATCGAAGGAAAATTGGCAAACAGGCTATCAGCTAGATTTAACATGGGCTCTTATGTGTGTTAAAATTTGTTATAGCAATATGCTGTTTATGCTTGTGTCTCTGAATTTGACAATTGATACAGTTAAATTTTGTTGCCAAACTTTAATGCTCCTCCCTGTGAATGTCTGTAGAACTATATTTGAGAAGGCTTTTCGTCAGATGTATGCCTTGCCCTTGAATATAGAAGCTCTGCCTCCCATGCCGGAAGATGGTGGTCGCTGGTCTGCCTTGAATAGTTGGGTGATGCCAACCACTTCTTTTCTTGAATTTATAATGTTTTCGAGGTGAGGACTATTATCATTCTGTCTACTGGTATTGCTTTGCGGTGTCATATTCTTTGATAATAGATAATTCGAATGATTGGACCACAGGATGTTCGTTGATTCTCTTGATACCCTACATGCAAATTCTAGTGAGCTTGGTACATGTTTGCTAGGTTCTTCAGAGATTGAGGTAAGCTGCATGAATCCCTTCAACCTCTTTTTCTTTAAGAATGAGGTCACTCCCTGATTATTTGCCATGAGCAGAGGAAGCACTGTTACTGCCGGCTGCTGGATGTTCTGGTTGACGTATGGGCTTACCATAGCGGACGCATGATGGTTTACATAGAGCCACACTCTGGTTTGTTAGAAGAGCAGCATCCACTTGAAGAACGAAAAGGACACATGTGGGCCAAGTATTTTAACTTCACCTTGTTGAAGAGTATGGATGAAGATTTAGCAGAGGCTGCAGACGATGGTGACCACCCAAGAAAGATGTGGCTGTGGCCTCTAACTGGAGAAGTGCACTGGCAAGGAATATATGACAGGGAAAGGGAAGTGAGATACAGATTAAAAATGGATAAAAAGAGGAAAACGAAAGAGAAATTATATGAAAGAATGAAGTATGGATACAAGCAGAAATCAATCGGACGAAGAACCATTTAGATTCCAGTCTATATTGATTTGAAGATTAAATTGGCATTGCTACTGGGCCTGATCTTGCAATTGGTAGGGGAAGAGAAGATCACCAATGTGCTTCAGGGAAGTTAGACATGTGGAGTGGTTTTGAAAATCAATTTTCAAGCGAACTGCATGGGACGGGGGTCGGGAGAAGGAAATAGAGGTTGGATCACTAGTTTCTGAGGTATTCCTAATTGTTATCTCAAGAGCCACACAGAATACAGATTTTCTCCATTCAGAGCAGTTGCTAGGAATTCTTTTTGCCATACCGGAAGTTGGATACATACATTCTTTCATTATTGTATATTTGCTCAGTAAAATGTCCGCTGCAATTTTGTTCTCAATATGTTTGCTGCTTTCTGAGGGTTTGAATTCTTTTCTCATATCATCATCTTTCGTCTGTATGTCGGACTCGATAGTTTATTTTCAGGTTAAGATGCATTTCTCCGTTTATGTTTTGGGGTATTGACTATTGCCCTGCCCCTCGCTCACCTGCACCCACTTCTCCGTAGACATCCTGGCCCTGACTAAACTATACAGCGAAAGGCAGGCTAATCGGAGCAGTGGCCAGACAAGTTAACCGCCCAGTCCCCAATGCATGTGATCTACTCCCACTCTCGTCTCTCTTGGTCCAGTTCCAGGCTGATTGTTTATCAAATACTCCTCCAGTTTTCCAAACTTGACTCGCTTTCCAGCTTCAAGAGTGAAGTGAGAGCATGCCACGAGATACAGATGACTGCCAATGTCTACGAGATACTTATGGAGGGTGTGCCCGATCCCATGTGGTGCTGCCGCGAACGCAACCGCTCTTGGCTGTTCAGCTCCCTCTAAAACCAAACAAATACAAACCTGCCCCTTCTGACTCACAGAATTCACACTCCCCTTGAAACAGATAGCGTCTGTTAATGGGTGGGCCGCTTCAGAATCAAGTCCATCCATCATCAGCAGGCTTTGGCAGGCGACAATATCCATCATCATAAGCAATGAAATCAGGTGAACAAGTAAAGGATCGCACGAAAATGTTACTGTGTTCATGGAGAGGTCGCGGGCCTCCATCAGATGGGGCTCTATACCCGAATGGATCTGGAGGCATGGCCGCATGGGAAGGCGATTGGTGGTCCTGGAGAAGGGATTGAACAGCTGGAAGCCATGGTCGAGGCCGCTCAACGATAATAGCCACCCAAAACGGGAGCCAAAGTGTTAGTGGATCCCGCCACAAAAAAACGTAAAGAATAAAAACAAAAATGGTGGGACCTACATGTTTGAAATTGAAATTGATGGCAGAATTGTTAGTCAAAATTGGCTTCCAATTTTGACGGAGAAATCGGAGAAAATTGCGAATACGCGGTGGAGAATGCGGTAGACTTCCTATAAATAGGGATGAGTTTTTTCAATTTAATTCATTCGTTAGAGTCAAAGAGTCATTGGCTGTGAAAAAAATACAATGGAAGAGAGATTTATTTTGAGAAGTGACAAAATAGAAAAATATTTATTTGGGGTGTTTTAGGAAAACACTTGAGTGTTATAATTTGGGTTTATTTCAAATAGTGTTTTTATCTCTAGGATTTTGTTTGGAGAAATTTCTCTCTTTGTAAGCACACTATTTATTTAGTGGAGAAAGGCTTATAATCGATTCTGTGGACGTAGCCCAAAATTAAGGGTGAATCATGTAAAATTCTGGTGTCCTCTTCTTCTGTACATTTGTTCTCGTCCGTTGTGCCAAACTAGAAATTCGCATCCGCTGTGCGCATCCCAACAAGTGGTATCTGAGCTAAATTTGGGTGAGTGATATCTGCTTATCGTATGCTCTTTGGTTGCCCCTAAAAGGCGGATCTTCCACATAAGAAAATAAGTAGTTTTATTATTCACCTTGAGGTGTTGGGCATTACTCTCATACACAGTCACTAATCAGTTTATGACAGAGCTGATGCTAAAGAAGATATAGGTGAAAGCTCAGGTTCAATGGTCAGATTGAATGCATCAAATTATTCAATCTGGAAGCCAATGATGGAGGATCAACTTTATTGTCTTGATTTGTATGATCCTTTTACTGGTGATTCAGCAAAGCCAGAGAACAAGTCAGAAGATGATTGGAAGAAGTTCAATCGTAAGACAATTGGCACCATTAGGAGATGGGTGGATATGAGTGTATTCCACCATGTTTCAGCAGAGATAAATGCTCAATCTCTGTGAGAAAAATTAGAAAGCTTATTTGAGAGAAAGACCGCTCAGAATAAAGCTTTCACTATACGGAAGCTTGTTAATTTGAAGCTTAAGAAGGGACAGTCAATTTCTGAACACTTGAATTATTTTCAGAATTTGATCAATCAGTTGACTACCATGAAGATGGCACTTGACGATGAATTACAAGCATTGCTTCTTCTGAATTCTTTACCTGAGAGCTGGGAGACCTTGGTAATTACTATCGGTAATTAAACCCCAGATGGCAAACTCACCTTGAGTTTGGTTAAGGACAACTTGTTCAACGAGGAAACAAAGAAAAAGGAGTTGGGTTCTGAGCATTCACAAGCTCTTGTCATCGAGACTAGAGGAAGAAGCAAAAGTAAGGCACCTAAGAGTAGTCGTGGAAAATCTCGTGTATGCTCAAAGTCAAGAGATGGCAATGGTTGTCATTATTGTGGAAAACCTAGTCATATAAAGAAGCATTGCTGGAAGAGGAAGAAGGATGAAAAGAATGGGGAGAAAGCTCCTGATGACACAAATACGGCTGCAGTCACTGAATCAGATGGTGATGAGTCGGTTACCTTAGTTTGTGCACAAGGGGACTGTGATCATGTTATAGATCCAAATGTCCAATGGATAGTTGATTCGGCAGCATCCTATCACATTTCTCCAAGAAAGGAATTATTCACCACTTACAAGGAGGTTGATCTCGGGATGGTGAAGATAGGTAACACTACCTAGTCTAGAATATTGGGGATCGGTGAAATTGTTGTGCAGACTAGTTTGGGTGTCATTTTAACGTTAAGGGATGTACGTTACATTCCGGATATGCGACATAATCTTATTTCAGTGAATGTGCTTGACCGTGAAGGTTATGATCAGAATTTCAGAAATAGAACGTGGAAACTGAAGCGTGGTTCTTTACCAGTGGCAAAAGGTGATCTTTGTTGTACTTTGTACAGGACATGTGTTCATGTTTGTGGAAGTGGTTCGCTGAATGTGGTTGAGGATGATGCTATTATGAATTTGTGGTATAAATGGCTGGCTCACATCAGCGAGAAAGGGTTTGAGACTTTGGCAAAGCAGTCCCATATTCTTATTGCCAAAGGTACTTCACTTGATCCTTGTGATTACTGTTTATTAGGAAAGCATCATAGAGTTTCTTTTCGTGTTCCCTCTGCACGAAAGAAAACCAAGCTTGAGCTAATACATTATGATGTTTGTGGTCCCATCGAGGAGGAATCGTTGGGAGGTAACAGGTACTTTGTGACTTTTATCGATGATGCTTCACGAAAGACTTGGGTGTACTTGCTAAATAAGAAGAGTCAGGTGTTTGATTGCTTCAGGATTTTTCATGCCGTGGTTGAGAGAGAGACTGATGTGCACTTGAAGTGTCTCCATACGGATAATGGCAAGGAGTATACCTCTAATGAATTTGAGAGGTATTGCAAAGAGCATGGTATTCGTCATGAGAAGACGAAGCCTGGTATACCACAACATAATGGTGTGGCTGAGAGGTTGAATCACACCATTATTGAGAAAGTCAGATGCATGCTAAGGATGTCTAAGTTGCCAAAGACATTCTGGGGTGAAGCTGTAAGTACTGTTGTTTATTTGATTAACCGGACTCCATCAGTTCCTTTGGGTTTTCTAGTCCCAGAGAATGTTTGGACAGGTAAGAATGCTTCTTATTCACATTTGAAGGTGTTTGGTTGCAAAGCATTCATGCATGTACCCAAGGAACAACGATCAAAGCTTGATAATAAGGCCAAACCATGCATACTTATTGGTTATGACGGTGAAAAATATGGCTACCGGTTATAGGATCCAGAGAAAAAGAAGGTGGTTAGAAGCAGAGATGTTGTCTTTAGAAAACATGAGAATATAGAAGATATTGGGCTGCAAGAGGAGACTACTCCTGGTATTGATGATCTGAAACTTGTACCTATTCCATCTGAGAATGCCACAGATGGAAGAGCTTCAGAATAAGGGGAATAACAACCAGCCATTGTTGATGAACAGGTTAATGGCAATGACGGTGGTCTTGAGTAGGGGGAGCAACCCCCTCAATTGGAAGAAGTAGAGTCTCAGCTGAGGAGATCTACTAGAAAGCGTCGTCCATCTACCAGGTATTCCAATTCTGATTATGTCATGCTTGTTAATGTGGGGGAGCCTGAGAGTTTCCTAGACGTGCAGTCATGTGCAAATAAAGATCAATGGACCGCTGCAATGCAAGATGAGATAGATTCTCTTCAGAAGAACAACACATATGAGTTGATGGATCTACCTAAGGGTAGAAGAGCATTGCAGAACAAGTGGGTGTTCAAGTTAAAGACAGATGGTGATAAGCTAGTCAAGTATAAAGCTCGTTTGGTGGTGAGGGCTTCCATCAAAAGAAGGGAGTTGACTTTGATGAGATCTTTTCCCCTGTGGTAAAGATGTGTTCTATTCGGGTGGTACTTGGACTAGCAGCTAGTCTAAATCTTAAACTTGACCAGCTAGATGTGAAGACTGCATTTTTACATGGCGACTTAAATGAGGAGATTTACATGGTTCAGCCTGAAGAATTTAAAGTGAAAAGGAAGGAGCAAATGGTATGTAAGCTGAAGAAGAGCCTTTACGGCTTAAAGCAGGTACCTAGACAGTGGTACCGAAAGTTTGATTCTTTTATGGTTGGTTAAAACTATAAAAGAATCGATGCAGATTCCTGTGTCTATATCAGAAAGTTTCCCAATGGTAACTTTATTATTCTTCTGCTTTATGTTGGTGATATGCTTATTGTTGGGCAAGATGCTTTGATGATTCGCAAGTTGAAAGAGGAATTGTCTAAGTCCTTTGATATGAAGGATTTAGGGCCAGCGAAACAAATTCTCGGTATGAAAATTACTCGTGATAGAGAAACTGGTAAGCTGGGGTTATCACAGGAGAATTATGTTGAACGAGTCTTTGAAAGGTTCAACATGACAGATGCTAAACCAGTTAGCATGCCTCTTGTGAATCACTTCAAGTTAAGTAAAAAGTCATGTCCAACTACAATGAAAGAAAAGGAAGAGATGTCTACCATTCCTTATTCTTCTGCAGTTGGATCTTTAATGTACACCATGGTTTGTACTCAGCCAGATATTACTCATGCTGTTGGAGTGGTTAGTAGGTTCTTATCTAATCCAGGAAAGCTTCACTGGGAAGCTGTGAAGTGGATTTTCAAATACTTGAGAGGTACTTCAAAATTGTGTTTGAGTTTTGGCAGTGCTAAACCTATCTTGGAAGGTTTTACTGATGTAGATATGGCAGGTGATCCTGATGGTAGAAAATCTACATTAGGTTACATTTTTACTTTTGCTAGGGGAGCTGTCTCATGGCAGTCAAAGTTGCAGAAGTGTGTTGCTCTGTCTATAACTGAAGCAGAGTACATAGCCGCCAATGAAGCAAGTAAAGGGATGCTTTAGATGAAGCGTTTCTTTCATGAGTTGGGTTTGAAGCAAGATGAGTATGTGATACATTGTGATAGTCAGAGTGCTGTAGATCTGAGCAAGAACTCAATGTATCATGCTCGCACTAAACACATCGAGGTGAGGTATCATTGGTTACATTTGGTGACTGAGAAAAAGCTTTTAAAGCTTGAGAAAATTCACACAGATGATAATGCAGCTGACATGTTAACAAAGGTGATTTCCAGGAAAAAGCTCGAAGTATGCGGCCATACGGCCTGCATGTACTCCGTATAAAAGCAGTGATGGAATCTCCTCACATATGTGGCGTGAGGGGGAGATTGTTAGTGGATCCTGCCACAAAGAAAAATAAAGAATAAAAACAAAGTGGTAGGGTCCACATGTTTGAAATTGAAATTGGTGGCAAAATTGTTAGTCAAAATTGGCTTCCAATTTTGATGGAATGGTAGACTTCCCTATAAATAGGGATGAGTTTCTTCAGTTCAATTCATTCTGTAGAGCAAAAGAGTCACAGATTGGCTGTGAGAAAAATACAGTAGGAGAGAGATTTATTTTGGGAAGTGACAAAATAGAGAGATATTTATTTGGGGTGTTTTGGGAAAACACTTGAGTGTTATAATTTGGGTTTATTCCAAATAGTGTTTTTATCTCTGGGATTTTGTTTAGAGAAATTTCTCTCTTTATAAGCACACTATTTATTTAGTGAAGAAAGACTCGTAGTCGATTTCGTGGACGTAGCTTAAAATTAAGGGTGAACCACGTAAAATCCTGGTGTCCTTTTCTTCTTTACACTTGTTCTCGTCCGTTGTGCCCAACTAGAAATTCACATTCGCTGTGCGCATCCCAACACAAAGAACCATTTTCCTTTCATCTCTAGCTATTCCAATTCCACGACCTCTTCATCTTCGTAGAGCCCACGCAAGCCCCACAGATCGCTATCTTTCTTCTCGCCCTCAGCAAGCAATAGACACAGCGGATGTGCTTCATTATATTATTTTTCTTCTTCCCTCGCCGACCACCATGATGTAATCCTTGATTGCTAGAATCTTTCGGGCAACCTACCAGACAACATCCGGCGATAGACAAGCCTAGCAATAGTCGCCGCCCAACGCAGACGTTTCTTTTCCCATCCTCTGCTATCCTACTGGCTCTTCCTGGCAAGTAATTTGGACTTTCTCTCACATGGCGGCCCAAATCAGGGTTTTAGCTTTTCTTGGGGGAAAAACGAGTGCAAGAAATGACAAACTCACCGGTCCAAACTGAATTTGATAACCAATCAACCTAGAACTGGACCGAATCGGTATGCTTTTGCCTGGTCGGTTCATCAAGTAACCAGCCGCGGAAATAAACTTAATAGTCCAAATCTTTCATCTTTCATATTGTTTTTGTCCCCAACCTTGAAATGTAACAATTTGGTTTCTGATCCTTTAAAAATACTCCACTATTCTCATTTTAACAAATTTTATTATCATTGATGGTAAGAATTCAACATGGTTAGCGATTTTTATTTCATAGAAGTTATCAACATTGGAAATTATGGGATTTTATAATATAGAGGCTAACGATTGCGGTTGCTAGATACAGACAAAATTAATGTTTTTATTTTTTCTATTATTCTTGAGCTTGAGGTGGCATAAAATTAATAATCATGCACCGTTAATACCACCAATAAATTATAAGCTTAAATTCTAAAAAGCTTTTAGTATTAAAAGTGCTAAAAGCACATAAGACAAGAGCTCTAAGCTCTTACTTTAAAAGACTCATGAGCTAAAACAGCTTGAGTTTCGGGTTTCAGTTCAAGTTCGGGCCGAAACCCAAAATTAATAGACTATTTTTTAATTTGAAAATATCAACCTAAACCGAACCAAATTTGAGAGAGAACCCGAACTAACCATAATCTGAAAATATAAGATTAGGGTCGGGTTGGATTGGATTTACCCAATACCCTACCATCAGCAACCATTTCATGGCATAGGATGACCACATGAAGCACAATGTGAAGGCTTGAACCAGAGGCGACAGAGGACAACATGAAGGGCTAAAACAAAGGCAGCAAAGGACGATGCAAATGCAATAGACAAGGGCGGTGGGTTGAGAGGGCGTCGAAGGACAACACAACGGGGAGGGCAACGCGACGGTGAGGCGGTAAGAGTGAAACGGATGAAGAACACAAGACAAAGGGAGGAGCAAGGTGACGGCTAAGGTAGGAAGAACGGCGGCTTGTGGAGGCTGTAGGGGAACGAGGTAGAGAAGGCTTGTGGCAGTTGTAGAGGAACTTGGAGGTTGCAACTTAGGAGGGATATATACTTAGTGTTTTGGGTTGAGCTTAAGTAATTAGGATAAATACTTAGCGGGCTGGGTTGGGATAATACTATAGGTAATAAGTTGGGCTTAAATTTTGAGTTAATTTGGGTTGATTTAGGTTCCACCCAAACCAACTCGATTTTGGATTTTTTGAATAGGATCGATTTCATGTTGACTCGATTATCACTTATTTTTTATGCCAACCAGACCCTAACCGGGAAAATAGGGTTGGGATTCGGGTTAAGGTTAGTTGTTTTCACCCCTAGTTCATATCTCAAGGATTCTGAGCATGATTCATAAACTAGTAGTGAAGTTCAACTTCAAAACCCACAAATGACCTAATAAACTTAATTGTGCAAAGCTATACAATCTTGTGACATATGACAACACACTAAGAAGTGTTGAATAAAGATATAGATCCTGTTTGACTTACTTTTGGATATGTTTTTCTACTCTAGTTGTTAGCTTGGAGATCTAACTTGAACTTTGAAGGGTTCTTCATAAGTCCTCATACTTTAGCTTGAAACTTGAGGTCTACTTAGTGCTTGTTGTCAAGGTGCTCACAGAGCTCATAGTGTTCAAACGGTTAAAGACCTTGGAGACCTAGTCACTTCCAGTGCTCAAGCTTAGGACCTCGTATAGCTCAAGTCCTATAGCCTTGACTACTACGACCTGATAGCCAGGAATCATCACCCACAAAACACATGTTGACATTAGGGGTGTTCATCCAACCTGCGAAACCGCATAGACCAAACCAAATCAACCCATTGATTATGTGGGTTATAGTGCGGTTTGGATTGTAAAAACTAAAAATCGATGTATATACAGTGTGGTTCGGGTTTTAATTTTAAAACCCGATAAAACCTAACCAAACCCATATCCTTAATAACTTGGTAAAAACTTAAGCCTATTAGCTTATCCCCTTTTCTAGTCCATGCCTAAGTTCAGCTTAGTTATATTAGATCCGGCCCTTCCCTGTTGAGTGTTGGATGTTTCTGCACGATCTGCCCAACTAACCTTCCATAGTTCCATTCTCAGATTCTCAAAATCTCAGCCTCCAGGCCTTCCACGCCTCTGCCGCACGCCCCACATCCATGTCACACACCCTTGCCTTCGTTTACTCTGTCTCAGTCTCACGTCTACTTTCTCAGCCTTTCACTCCTTCACTCTCAAGTCGCAACTTCTCTAAGCTTGACGTCTCCTCTTTTAGTATTGTGTGGACACGTCTGCACTTAGAGTCGCAGGTTGCAGCCTCTCACACTGGCATTGCAGCCTTATATTTTTTGGGTTTTGGCCTCTTATCTCTTCTTCTTGTAATGGCTGTAAGGTGGAAGCTTTTCTCAAGGTTCATCCTATTAAGTACCTATTTCATGAAAATAATCGATTTTGTTTGGATGTTTTAGGGTATTGGAATTAACTCTTTTGGAAACAACTTGAGGTTGCTCCATTTGTTTTGATTGATATTGTTTGATCACTGTTTGCTTGATCTATGTTTTTGACTGGTGCCGCTTGAACATTTTTTAGTTGATCAAATCTGAGTCTAGCACAAGGACTTGGCAATAAGCCATGCCACTTGTCTATACTCTTCCCATTTTCATGCTCATATCCCTTCTCAGCTGCAAGACAGAAACAAATAAGTAGAGAAAAGGAGAGCCAATTGATCAAATGAAACGAATTGAATAGATTTGGGTAAAAGTAAACAAATCCATAATACTTATTCTATTGTACTAGACTAGTTTATAGGTTTTATTGAGGCAAGTGTAGTGCTTGTGGTATTTTGTAGAGTCTGTGGCTAGAGACTGTTAAGAAAAGACTACCCATGCTCATGACTCATGGCACGTTCCTACTCTCAATTGCAAACAAATTGTAGACAATAGACAAATTGGTATGTGATAAGATTAATGGCCTAATTAAGCAAAATTAGGTATGTGATAAGAAATATCCCGAATTGTTTTAATTCACCGTAGAGTTATCATTAAATGTTGCGACCGACCTAAGTGCTGATTATGAAGGATTCATGGAAAATTTGGATTTGAGTGCAAGCTGGTGTTTCAGGTATTTTGTATTTTGTATTTTGTAACAATCAGGCTATTTTGTGCTTGTAATGTTTTAAAATATGGAATTGTTGATGTTTTATAAAACTATTTAGTGTTCAGAACAACGTATTAACATTAAAATAAATGTTGTGAAATAGCTTAAATTGTTTTACAGGATAGAAAAAATAAACCGATCAAACCGAACCACACCAAATTGTATTTATGTGGTTTGATTTTCAATCAGAGTTTGTGATAAACGGTACGGTGCAGTTTGGTTTTATATTATGTAAACTGGTCACATATATTGTACGATATGACTTATTGTGAAAATTGTTGGGAAACTTTATGACACTGAGGCTTTGAAGCAGCTAGCTGCTAGAAGGTTGACTAGATCAATGGTGAAGGAGTTGACTTGCATTCGGAAGCAATGCTATAGGCAATATTTCTCAATTCTTGCAGGCACAAACATATTTGGGGCTCTGGCTCTTTTGGTTTTGGACCTTTGGTGCACAGGACTAGGAAATTTTACAGGGGAGATATATATAAGAGATTTAGAGATGAAATGGCAGCTCATGAGAAGGAAATGGCTCTGAAACACGGTTCTTGAAAATATATAGTGAACCTAAATTCCAAGATTTTGTGGTTTTCTTTATCTTTTTCTTTTGGGAGGCTTCTTTTATTTTTTTTCTATTTTCATTTCAATCTTATTATTTTTAGATTCTTTTAATTGATATTAGTGCGCGTAACATGCATGTACAACAATAACTTTAATCAATTTTTTAGCCTTTTTTTGGTTGAATTGATCGATTTGTCATAGATATGGATTACAAATCGTATGTCCTCGGCATCACAATAATATATTTGTCTTTTTCACAGTTAGTCCTTTGTTGAATACCGGAAAAATTTTCAAGATGAGCCGTTTTTGTAAAATTTTGTAGTTAGTATTGTGTGTTGAATGGTTGATATTCTAGCATCTGTAAACATGAGATCCATATGAACTATTTACTTGATTCGTTGCTTTTTTTCTTTTTCAAGTCAAAGAATCTGTTTTATTTATTTATTTATTTATTTGTATCCAGAAAACAAATTAGGGTGTCTCGAATTCTAATTGGTGCTATGGCAGGCTAGCAGCACAACCATTATCATGCGGACGGAGGGACGGAGACTAGTTTAAAGTTTCCGTACTTTTCAAAAGTTCAAATAAATCGATTCTCTTAAAAGAAAAAAAATAAATCAAATGTTCAAGAAATTATCCACGTGGAGAAGTGGAAAATCTAGGCTTTTGCTAGGTGGCAGTGGCATAGTGGCAAATTTACCAATTTGTTTTTGCTTACTCGCAGACATCCAATCCTACCGAATGGGAAGGATATATATTTTTTTAACTGGACAGGTATGGGCTGAATTCAGATTATTTTTATTTTTATATCCACTGGGTACAGGGGGAATACAAGTTTAGGAGTCTATCCTATCCGTATGTTATATATAGTATTTAGGTATTTAACATATTACATATATTATATACATACTCAATCCTCGTTTATACAATCAAAATATATAATATAATTTTGACCCAGTAAACCCTAAAATTCACAGTCATATTGCCCAATACCTCCATCATATTGCACTACTTTGTTTTCAGTGATATTGTTTCACTGTTTCTTTATTACACTTCATGGAAGAAACCTATATTATTATGTTCAGTTATTAATTGATAGTGTTATTTTATTCTTCATGTTTTTGAATGCCTGAACTTCTCATTATTTTCACTTTTGATTACCTGACTTGTAATTTGGAATTAAAGAAAATGTTTGTTTCATGATCGTAGGTAATATTTCTTACTTTCTTTAATTTCAAATTTTTGTTATTTGATCACTTGTGCGAATGTTGTGGGTATGATATCTGACTATACCTGCCCCAACACATGAGGGTTTAGGTGAACAAATCTTACCTGTTATGAGTTACGGTAGGGCTTGGGTAGAGCTTTTAGATTATAGGTAGGGTTTGAGAATTACTTTATCCTTTCCAAATCTGGCTTATTAACATTCCTATGTAAAAGGTACCAACTACCTATTAGTTTGTCTTCCAAAATTCTTGTACGCTTGATTTTGACCTTCTGGAAGGCTTTTTAGAATAGGTTTTTTGTTAAAACACAGAAGAGTAGAAATTGAAAGAAAAATTGTAATGTGACAGATGATAGATAAAACAATGTGATCTAAATCACTGAAAGCATAAAATTAATACTGAGTTAAATAACTCAGATCACACTGTCACATCAATGATCTATCACATAATTGAAACCCAAATTGATAACTAAATTTTTCTGTTTTTCATTTTCAAGTATATAGTTTTTTTTTGCTACTCAGAATATCTACTTACTAGGATTAAGGGATTTAATAAGAATGAAGGGAAAGAGGGTGCCTTCAAACTGTTGCTGGTGGCATGGGAAGGCAGTGCCCTCACTAGCCCGACTAGGTAGCAAAAGGTAGTATACAGTTGCTTTTGAAACCATGTAATTTTTTTAAAGGCAAATTGTACCCTCAAATTCTGTTATGAAGTGATGGATAAAACCCTCTCAGATAAAAGGTACATAAAATTTAAAGATCTTAATGAAAAATGGATGGATGAGATTTTTCTGTCATTTTATGAATGAATGATTGGCCGTTAGGATAGTATTGCCTTTATAAAACCACTTGTCACAGTTGTTCACTAAACAAGTTGGATACAGACGAAGATGGAAAACCTGAATTTCTTATAAAAATAGTCCACTAGCCAAATTGTATGAAAGTGTTCGAAAAAAAATACAAAGAAAGAAAGTCGTTCACATTAATATATACTTTATCCGTTCACAAAAATTGAACATTTTACTATTTAAAATAATTAATTTATGATTTTATTTCTTTTAAAATTTATTATAAAAATATAAATATTTTATATAAAAATAAAATTTTAAAGATTATAGTTTCTAAATATTATTTTTAATAATTTTTTAATGCATATTAATATAAATATGTTCAAGTCAAACTTCAATAAAAAAAGATAAAATTGTCTATTAATGTGAAACGGATGGAGTATTTTAAGGAGCACCTTTTTATTTATTGTTTAGATCGTTAATGTTGTACTTACCGACTCTTTCTATCTTTAATCGTTGTTTCGCTATATATATATGAATTCAAGGTGCCATTGGAAGCTTCTTTATTGTGTACTTGTAACTAAAACCACATGCTAGGACTAGAAAGGGCTTAAAAGCCTTATGAAGTACAAGTACATACATATACTGTACGCCTAACACATGAAAATACAGGTTCCTCTTTCTTTTTCTAATCCACACTTCAGTTGCAATGCCTCTGACCATTTTCAGTTTCTCTTCTGTCTTCTGCCAGAGATTACACCTGTTATGTGACTTGCATGCCTTTAAAGGCCTTGGCACCCTATAATAACAGGACCACTCTTTGCTTTTGACTGCATACAACATATGTTGTCGAAGGAGAAGGGCAAAGTGGTGGCTGTCTCTGGCAAGCTATTGGCAATAACAGTTAGAGGAAGTGAAAGATGACATATGAATCCTTTAGTTGTTTGAAGATGAGGCTGGGTTTGACTATGCTGGGGCATCCGACGGAAGTGAATTGGACGACCACTGTAAATTTCTCCCTTCTCTCTTTGCTTTAATCCAACATTACTTCTGTTCCAAGTTTCTTCAAGCTTGTTAAGACCATTTTTTTTTTTTGTCTTGCACAGTTTTGGTTCTATTTTCATCAATCATTTTTTTTAAAACCCTTCTTCTATGGATGTGTGCAATTAATTTATACAACTATTGATGAAGGACCTAAACTTAAGAAGAATAATGAAATAGGAGAGGCAAGTAACCAACCACTCTTTTCATATAATGCCACCACTGGCATTCAATGTTTTGCCTCATGTAGAAGTTTGTTGCCTTCCAATCACTTAATTGCCATTTGCAGATACCATCTGCATTTATGGTTGATCATGTAAGAGTTTTCATCTACACTACGGATAACAAGGAATATGACATTCATGAGGTACATTGTGCTTTAGCAACTCACATAGGATAAAAAATTATAGCTTTTCATTTACCAAAGCACTTCCACTCTAATGGACATTGTTCCTATTGTTGTTACTGTTGAATGACTCAATCAGATACTTGATGACAACGTTTACTCTCAATTTTGTTTAAGGCATGTAAAGGATTGGTTGGTGTCAATTGTTATAAGATGGTAAAAGTTTTGAGAAATGAAATTTCTCGATTGTTTTCGGTACAAGCCACATCCTGAAAACTTTTAAGGGCATGTGGGTTCGTGTGAAGAATGGAAAACACAAGGGTGACCTAGCTTAGGTGCTATTTTTTTCATGTAGACATATGTTTAGTTTTTTATTTTGGTTGCTCACGAGCTTATTATGAATTGTTATGCAGGTAGTTACTGTGAATGATGTTTGAAAAAGGACAATAGTGAAGCTTATTCTTCGCATTGATGTACAGCCATTGGCCAAAAAATTAGTAATGAGGTTTCCAATATTGAATTGCCTATACAGTATTGTGCATTTTGGATAATTCCATAGCTATAACCTTATACTGTTTTCAAATTTATAAACAATCTCATTTCCAATATTGACTTGCCTTGTTTTACTTTCACTTATTGTAGCCGAAGAGATTTCAATCTTATTGTCGGCATAGAAGAAGATGTTCGTTACAAGGTACTAACAAGAGCATAGATTTTAAAAGGGGCAAACTTTGATGATATTCTATTGATGCAACTATTATTCTACAGTTAAAAATGAATGCCTTTTAGAGCTTTAAATGAAGAACATAGATGAACTGAACAGGTGGTTACATCAGGTACATGCACTTTACTGAAATTTGCTATTGATAATTTGATTCTTTTAGTTTATTTTTATAAATTATTTTGGCTTGGCATTTTACAAAAAACATTAGGGATAACAACCAGTTTGATTTCTTTAGAATCAAATGTAGCAATCAGAGCATGTATAAAGAAGGTTTGGCGCCTAGATGAATTCAATCAAACGGGATGGGCAGAAATCAGCTTCTAATTAAGGCAAAAAGAGCAATTAGACATTTAAACCTACTAGGTCTAATAGACGTCTAGGAACTAGTGGTTCGGCTAGTAATATTAGTGATATGGTCAGTGGCGGATTCATTTGTCCAATATGGGGGTCCATGGACCCCCATATTTTTATAAAACTGTTAGTAAGAGGTATATAATTTAGTAATTAATCCCTTTAATTTGTTTAATGGACCCTCTTAATTTTTATAACATCTATGGGACACACAAATGAGCATTTCTTATCTTAAAAAAAGTAAAAAAAGGTGAGCCTCTGCTTTTCACTACAAACTATTTTCTAATTACAAAAATCTAATTTTACCCCTAAACTTTCTTATATTTTTCCACCTCAATATTTAAAATTTTTCACCACTCTTTTTTCTATTTAAACATTTAGAAAAATTCACACAACAATTAATTTATAAATTTGTTTATTTTTAAATTTATTAAAAAATATAAAATTTTTATAGGAAAATGAAAATTTAAAGATTATAGTTTTTAAAAATTATTTTTTAATTTTTTTCAATATATTTAAGTCAAACTTTAGTTAGAAAAAAACTAAAAAGCTAACTAATGCAAAATGAAAGAAGTATTTAGTATTATATGTAATTGGACCCCCCTTTGTAAAATTCCTAAATCCGCCACTAGATATGGTGCCTTGCTGGGCAAGAAAACGTAAGCTGGAATACAAACCGAGCAATAGCACTAAAAATAAGGACTAATTGCAGTAGAAGTAGGAGTTGACATTTTGGAAGTAATGAGAAAAAAAAGGTTGTGGATAGGCTAAGAAGGGTTGTTGGAACTCAAACTCAAGTCACACTGTTGGAAAACAAAAGCCTGGTTGGATGAAAAATAAAAATTGAATTCTGGACCGGAGAATTCTGCTATGTGTGAAAAAGGTAGAGGGGAATGTAGGTACAAGTAATATCATTCCCATGCATGATTTTCCAAGAAACAATATGAACTCTAGGCTTGGCAATGCCATAGGAAATCAAGACTCAAAATGGGACCGCAAAAACTGGGCTGGAAATCAAAATCTTTATGAGAGTGGTATAAGAAACAATGATCCTAAAAATAAGTATTTGGGTAGAAAGGGCAATTTGAAATTTAGGCCAACAGATTCTAAACAAAATCAACATTCTAGTAGGGGCAACAAGGCTGAATCAACCTTTGGTTCATTCGGCAACACAAGTCAAGCTGGTTTTAAGAGGAGAGATAGATCAAACAAAGTTGGTACTAGAGGATGTTGAAGAACAAATGGATGCTTTGGTGGAAATGGTGCTGAAATGGGAGGCTTTAAGGAGAAAAATGGTAACAGGGAAGGCTTTTGTTGGGTTCGTTGGCTAAAAAAAAAAAACAAGTTAAGGATTTTGATTTTGTTTAGGATTTAGATTTAGTTTTCCTATTTGTTTAAGATTTGATTTTCTTATTTTAATGAGGTTTGGATTTGTGTATGGCCTATAAAAAGGCTTCCTGTGTTAGAGTTTTGAGTATGAAAGAAAAACAAATGTGGTGAAGAGGCAAGATGTGAAGGTTTGAATAGGGAGGAGAGGTCTAGAGGATTTGTTTAAGATTTGATTTTAGTTTTTTTATTTTTTTTATTATTTGGTTTTCCTATTGTGATGTGATTTGAATTTATGTATGGCCTATAAAAAAGGTTTTTGTGTTAGGGTTTTAAGTATGAGAGAAAAACCAATATAGTGAAGAGGCAAAATGTGAGGGTTTTAGAGGGGAGGAGAGGTCTGGAGGCTAGAGATGGCTAGAATAAGAAGCTTTTGCGATTCTCATATCTTCTAATTGTGTGAAGGCACAATATTAAGGTTATCAATGGTGTGTAGGGGATTCGTAGGCCAGCATGAGCACTAAAGACATATCTCTACTGTAATCTCTATATTTTATTTGAGTGGACTTTTTTTTATCCATGAATGTAGGCTAGTTAAAAGCTTAACCATGTTAAATTCATTTATGCTTATTTGATCGTGTTAAAAACAGAAATACAATATGGAAAACAGTTAAGGATCAAGTAGAGGTAATTCTTGTAAACTAATAATGTAAACCTCTTAAAGAAAATTTTTGAAGAGTAAAAAAAAAAATCAATGCAATAAAAATTTTGAGAACTGAGTAAATAATATTTGTAAATAAAAGATAGTTAACCAAAACTGAGCATAATAATAGAATAGAAGTTCATAGCAGAGTGGGTAAAGTGATTTAGACTACATTTAAATCGCTGTAGAACATGCAGAACCAAGTAGAAATCATCATCAATCGAGTGCTCATAAGGACTGGTTCTAAAAATAGTGAACGGCTAAATAGAACATAACAGAATACCATACGTAAAGGATTCAGAACTATACTTTTTTAGTAGTATGATCACAGAACCAGCTGGAATAGAAATCAGAATATTACAATTGTCATAAAAGTTCAGTGCAAAATATCACAATCAAAACATATTAGATCCCTGCTTAATTAATCAAACACAATATGCTAGATAAATAATGTAGAATTCAAATAACTAGATGAATAAGTAAATAAATAAAACAATTGCAAAACAATTTAAGAATAAAACATGTATTTGAAAGCTCTTATTCTACTTGAAAATCAAATTATTCAAAAATAATTTTAAATCAAAATATTTAAAGATTACTAAGTGGTAGGCACTTACCTGAAAATGCAATTTTCAAACTCCTAAAATAAATTTTTAGTCACAAAAAATAATTATGTAAAAGTTTATGTCAAAATATAACCAATTTAAGGAAATAACCCAAATTTGCTCACTGAAAGTGGCCCAAATGAACATTTCTAGAACCTAAGAACTCACTGAACTAATTTTTAAAGCCCCAGAGACTGATGTTGTTATTAATCCAATTGTATGCCTCAGTGTCAAGCTTTGCAGTGACCAAATTGTGAAAATTTAACATATAGGACGTCAGTGAACCTGTATTTAAACCTTAGAAACCTATTTTGTAATTTGTCCAATTTTGCTCAAAAGCATAACATCCACCGCCTCCTTCGCGCAGTTCTCCTGCATGCCTGCAACTCGCGATTGCCACTGTTACCCAGCCAAAACATTTACCAAACTGGTCGCTGATTTATTCTTGAACAACTTCAATAATTAATTATCTCTTCCAATCATAAAAAATAAATTATATTTAATTAAATTATCAATTCAGATCTCTTTTTAAATTCTCAAAATAATTATCATGTACGTTAACATTAACTAACAATTACTAACTAATGATCTTTTCTTGAAGGAAAAATTTACAAGTGCTTTCCCTTTAATTCTCAATTGATGGCTTATTCTTTCACTTTTTTAACACAACAGGAGGCACATGAGAAAGTAAGAGAAATACCAAAAATCTTATTTTTCTTATATTCTCCCCTCTTCCAATCGCTCTCTTCATCCTTAATTTGATGACATTGTTAAATTTTTATAAAATTTTCTATCTTACGCATTAAAAAAGTAAAATTTATATAGAAAGTTAATAACATTATAAAAATTATATTTTTTATAAACTATTATGCATACATAATATTAACTTTTACATAAAACTAGTTCAGACAAAAAAAATACTCCCTCCGTCCCGTTTTAATTGAAACATTTAACTGGGTACGGAGATTAAGGTGTATGTAATTTGTGTTAATTTTTTATGTAGTAAAAGTTTAAATAATGATTAAAAAAAGAAAGATTCTTTTTTGGGTTTTGTGCAGTGAGAGGTTGAGTGGAGATTAAAAAAAGAGTCTTTATTGGGTTTCGTGTAAAAGAATTATTTAATTGTTTAAACTTTCCAAAAGAGGAAACGTTTCAACCTTTTTGGGACTTCCCAAAAAGGAATACGTTTCAATTAAATTGGGATGGAGGGAGTATAAAAATAAAATAACTCATTTTAGATTAAGTTTCAAACAAAAGTTTTTTATTTTAAGTTAAAATAAATTGACTCTTAATTAAAAATAACTTATTTTTATTTTTATAATTTTTTGTGTGAAACTAATTTTATATGAAATTCAATATTATATAGTTTTAATAATTCATCCAAAAATAAAAATTTATAATTTTATAAAGTTTTTAATTTTTTGGACATTAAAATATATTTCATAAAAATTTAACTTTCTGTGGATCTTTAGAATGTTATGCTTGTGTGAAAGTCTCCATCTTGGTCTTGGGATTTCCTTCTCTTCTTAGCGTGGCATCCTTCCTATCGCTTCCTATGGGCCCTATAATTCTGAGAATCCAAGTTCACTGTTTTTGAAAAGTTTACGGTTTACCTCGTGAGAACTCAAAGGGCCATGTGACAATGATATGTGTGTGAAGTGTGAACTGATGGGTACAATGGCTGAGCTCGTAAATAGCCAGTAATTTTGAGCATGACTTCAAATATTCACGGGGCCGGTTAAAAAGGAGGAGAAAAAGGACATTGAATTTAGATAAAAATAATGAAAAAATTACTAATATTACTTGGTTGGCCCGAATCGGCTACTGATGTTTTTTTAGGCTAAATAAACCACCTACCTTTTGAAAATAGGCCAAATAGGCCAAATAGCCCACTGATCATTAATTGAGTGAATATTCTATTTCAAAAATGGCATATTCTGTCAGTAGGAGACTAATGTAACTTTAACGCTGTCGTCCCCGCCATGCTCTCCTCTAGTGCCCTCAATCTACAACACCATGGCCGCTGCTGTCCCCGCCATGCTTTCCTCTAGTGCTCTCGATCTAGAATGCCATGGCTGTCGTCCCTTTGCTAGCGTCGCCTTTGCTCTCATCTGACACTCCTAGTCCAAGATGCCATGCCACCGACCTTTGCTCCTCTTTAGCCTTCACTCTCCTTTGGCACTCTCCTCTCACCTTCACTGGTGTCAGCCCTTCGCTCTCTTTCGGCACTCCAGTCACTATTCGTTCCTTACTCCGATCGACCACTGACCCACCACCGATTATCGTTGTCTTCCCTTGCTTTGATCAACCATTGACTACCCTTGTTTGTCCCTTGCTCCGATCAGCTGTTGGCCACTCGATTGCTGCCTCATCTTCGCCGGGCTCAGTGGCCAATCAATTTGTGAATGCACGTCTGGTTGGCCGACTAGGGAAAGAGAGAGATGTGCAAAAGAAGATGCCACATCAGCCTTGTTTTAACGACAGTGGGCAACTCGGTTTGACCCAGAAACATTAATGGTTTATTTGGCCCAAAAACAACATCAGTGGCCGATTCGGGCCAACCAGGTGACATTAATGGTTTTTTTATTATTTTTGCCTTGCATCTATCTTTGCCGTGTGGACCCATTGACTTGGAAAATGAGGCTACCTGCAAGTCTATATCACTGTAGAAGACGCACTCAATCTTGCAATTTGATCATAATATTCCTTTGTTCTTCACCTTCAAGAGCAGCTATGGCGGACGCAGTTGTTTCTGTGCTTGTGAGCACAATACTGGGGAACATAAACTCGTTCTTAGCTGCAGAGATGGGAATCGTGCGAGACCTGAACAATGAGCTCCAGAAACTGGAGAGCAGCCTGAGCACCGTCCAAGCTGTGCTTCAAGATGCGGAGCAGAAGCAAGGGAAGGGCAAAGCCATCAACAATTGGCTAAGGAAGCTCAAAGCAGTCGCTTGTGATATCGAAAACACGTTTGACGAGTTCGCAACCGAGGCTCTTGGCAGGAGACTGCATCCAGGTTTGACGAATCAAGTAAGTAGATTCTTCTCACCTCGCAACGCACTTTTCCATCGACTGAAAACCGCGCACAGGCTGAGAACATTGAGGGAGAAACTGGATTTTATTGCTAAGGAGAAAGACCAGTTTCACCTGAAGGAATTAGGAGATCCAGAAGCCGGGGAGCCAGAGTGGCGACAAACTAGCTCGCTGGTGACTGAATTGGAGACTTTTGGAAGAGATGAAGAAGTGGAGAGTATAGTTGGTTTGCTAATAAACCAAGTAGGGGATAATGATGAGACTTCTGTTGTTAGTATCTGTGGGATGGGAGGCTTGGGAAAGACGACTCTTGCTCAGTTGGTTTATAACGATGAGAGGGTGGTAGGAGTTTTTGATTTGAGAATTTGGGTTTGTGTATCTGATGATTTTGACATAAGAAGGTTAACTAGGGCTATAATAGAGTCCATTGAAGGGAAGCAAAGTGAAATCCAGGAGCTGGATCCTCTTCAGCGGCGCCTCCAAGAGAAGTTGATGGGGAAGCGATTTTTGCTTGTGCTTGATGATGTTTGGAATGAGTATGAAGACAAGTGGGACAGGCTAAAGCAGGTGTTTCGATATGGTGCTAAAGGAAGTACGGTTGTAGTGACCACTCGGATTGAGAAAATTGCCATCATGATGTCAACAGAACCTGTTCACTATTTGGGATGCTTGTCAGACGATGATTCTTGGAACTTATTCAAAAGGCGTGCATTTGGAAGGAGTGATTGTGAGGATTACTCGCACTTGGAAGTTATTGGGAAGGAGATAGTAAAGAAATGTGGGGGTGTGCCCTTGGCGATTAAAGCTATGGGCGGCTTGATGAGATTCAAAAAAAGTGCAGCTGAATGGTTATCTGTAAAAGAGAGTGAGCTGTGGGACTTAGAAGATGAGGGCACCAATGTACTACCAGTATTAAGATTGAGCTATGATAATCTATTTCCTTACCTCAAACAGTGCTTTGCGTTTTGCTCAATCTTCCCCAAGGATTACGTTATGAGAAAAGAGCAATTGATACAACTTTGGATGGCAAATGGCTTTATTCCTTCAAGAGCACGTATGGATCTTCATGATGTAGGCTGTGAGATATTCAATGAATTGACTATGAGGTCGTTCTTCATGGATGTAAAGGAGAGAGTCAATGGAAAGATTTCGTGTAAGATGCACGATCTTATCCATGATCTGGCTTTGTCAATTACAAGAGATGAATGTTTTATGATTGACGGTATTGGGGAGTTTGAAGTGCCAAAGCATGTTCATCACTTGTCTATTTGGAAGAAGCCTTCAAGAGGAGCTTCCCCGGAATTAGGCCTGAGCAAGATTCGGCCATTGCGGTCTTTGTTATTTTTTGACCTCTACTATGATAGCGTCATAATTTCTCTCAACTCTTCCATGAATAGGTTTCTCAGGACCTTGGATTTGCGCGATCATCATTTAAGGGAATCTGTTGTGGTTCATGCCTACAAACAATTGAGATACCTGGACCTTTCTTATTCTGAAATCGAAGTTTTATCAAACTCAATATGCTGTCTCCATAACCTACAAACCATCAATCTCAGCAACTGTTATCTACTTGAAATGTTGCCTGAAGATATGAATCATATGAAAGAGCTAGTTTACCTTGACATTACAAAATGTCATAGTCTTAATTGTTTGCCTGTTAGCATGGGAAAGTTGGTTCACCTTCGGAAACTGAGCATTTTTATCGTAGGCAAGGAAAATGGATATGGTATAGATGAATTACAATGGTTGGATCTTGGTGGAGAACTGCATATCAAACAACTTGAAAATGTGAATGATGTAACAGAAGCAAGAAGTGCTAATTTGATGGGGAAGCAAAATCTGAGGTCATTGGAATTAAGTTGGGGGAGGGGGAGGGAAGTTTCAAGGAATATTGTGCCTCGTGAGAGTGAAGAAGATGTTTTTTCTGGTCTCCAGCCACACCCAAACTTGAAGAAATTAACAATAAGGGGTTTTCAAGGTGTGAGATTACCGTTTTGGATGTCGGAATCACATCTACCAAACTTGATTGAAGTCGAATTACATTGTGAAAGATGTGAGAACCTCCCACCCTTGGGCAAGTTAAGGTTCCTCAAGGTTCTGGGCATATATATGAATTCCCTGCAATATATTGGGAGTGACTTGTATGGGGAATGTGAAATTTCGTTCCCTTCACTGGAAGAACTGACAATCAGTGGGGATGTGTTGAAGGAATGGAAGACAATAGAGGGAAGAAAGAACTTTCCTCGCCTGCATAAACTAGTCATCTCAAGTTGTCCTCAGTTGAGTGAAGTTCCGATTCTCCCACCTTTGAAGGAACTGCAATTATCTGGCTGTTCAATATCCTTGCTCAAGGCGCTGCAAAATTTCACTTTCCGCACCTCTCTTACCATTTGTGGGGCGGATGAGCTTCCAGCCAAGTGGTTGCAAGGTCATAGGTTCCTTGAGAGTTTAGAAATAGGGTCTCGAACTCTAAAATCGGTATCTATTCAGTTTGATGATTTGTGTGCTCTAAGATCTTTAACCTTTGAGAGTTGCATGGAGCTGGAAGCCTTGCCTGAAGGATTGGGGAAATTGACATCACTGAGGACTTTGAGATTGAAACATTGCGATAGCTTGGTGTCTCTCCCAGCGAATTCATTTTGCGGCTTGTCCTCGCTTTCCCTGTTGTCTATTCAATATTGTAAGAAGTTGAGCTCTTTATCAGACGCCATGCAGTATCTTACCAAACTTGAGGAATTGCGTATCGGTGGATGCCCGGAAGTGACGTCGTTGCCGGACAGTATTGGATATCTCATTGCTCTTCGGAAACTATCAATCTCGTGCTGCAACGGGTTGACTGCCCTACCAAATGAAGTAGACCAGCTGACCTCACTCTCAACATTGGTCATCTGGTCTTGCCCCAATTTAATGTGCCTGCCAGATGGACTGCAAAACCTCACGACGCTTAGTGTTTTAACGATTCATGGGTGCCCTCATCTGGAGAGGCGGTGCGAGAAAGATAGAGGGGCGGATTGGCCCAAGATTGCCCACATACCTGAGCTTGAAATCTCTTCTCCACCAGGGAATCTCTTGGCAAGGTGTGTGCCTAAACAGTTCTCGCCTCTCGGGAAAATTAGCCTCATCACTTGTTGGAATTGCGATTGATCCAAGACATACTAATGATTTTTTTTTTTTACAAATTTGCTCCTGATGAATTTTGTCGGCAGGCTTCGAGATTGCACGTCCAGGTTCTGGAGAGGCTGCTCTAGAGCTCATGATCATTAGCTCCAAGCCAGAGCTTATCTCATGTCATTTGCAACATCGTCCAGGGCGTTTGATTTGCTACCCTTCTCTCCAACACGGCTGCTGTTGCGAATATTCCAAATCATAGTGTTGGGAGAAAAATACAGCTTGTTGGAGTTGGTATTGGATTTCGAAAACAAATTTTATGCCTGTTTCGGTTACGAGTTATATGCATAATTAGTTCATATATGTCAAATTTCTATAGTCCTGCTTCGTGTGTAGCAGATCATCAAGAGAGGAGAGAGGACGATAGAAGAGATGAGAGAGGTCAGCAGAAGAATAGAGGAGGAGAGAGGACTAGACTAGAGAAGAACAGAGGAGGCGGCTTTGACAAGAAGAGAAAGACGCTCCGGCTTCAGAGAGTGAAACTCGGAGGTCAAAATGAGGAAGCGCAGGGGTTTGTTTAAATATGTAGGTCCGTGCATGTGGGTTATTCGGCTGGAGTCCCAGCCACTCTTCAGTGACGACAAAGCTGACGGGGTTTGCTAAGAACATTTTGGCTTCAGAGTGCATGGCTGGTTATGCGAAGCTACTGGAGAATGTACTTGATTTCCCTTCAGATGTCTTTCTGCCAGCCCCTTCTCTCAAATCCAGCAGGGGAACTGGGAGTGGGATTTATTTAGGAATGAAATTGAACATAGAACTGGAGATAGTATTGTAAATTCAAGTATTGTTTACACCACTGAGGATGAATTTTTGAAGCATCCCAATTTGTCTAAATTATCGGAGAATGAAACTGACTTTGAGCAGCAAGATACACTAACCCCTTTGGAGTGGGCCGTTTTAGAGGAAATTGAGAACTCTGGTAATTATGAGAGGCTTGAAAATGATGAGGTACTGTTGCATTCTGTCATGATTTCTCGCGTCCCTTATCCTCTGGCTGTCTCCCTTGTCACCAACTGTAAACTTCTTCTTTTTTTTTCCCATTCATGTTGCAGTTCAAAGAAAGAATGGAGGAAGATCCTGGTGTATGGGATGAGATATATCAAAATGCTCGTAAAGCAGAGAAACTGAAGTTTGAGGCAAATGAAAGGGATGAGGGAGAGCTAGAAAGAACTGGTCAGCCAGTATGCATTTATGAGATGTATGATGGAGCTGGGGCATGGCCGTTTTTGCATCATGGCTCTTTTTATCGTGGTCTAAGTCTTGTGAGTTTCAGCTGTTTTCATTCTTGAATTTTCCTTTTGCCTTTACATCTCATCATTGTCGCTCATACTTATAGATGAAGTGTGTGTGTCATGGCAACAAAAGGTGGCGTAGACATGAGCGCATGCTTTATAATTTGATAATGCATTTTTAACAGACTATGCTGGTGGCCTGGTGGTCAATATTTGTTAAAATAGCATATCAGCCTTGTGGCTTCACGTGCTTAATTGCCAGGAAAATTCCATCCCTTAGTATTTGAGAATATGTTCCAGGAAAATTCTATCCCTTAGTATTTGAGAATATGTTCCGTGTCCCTGAGATCATGAACTTTCATCTGTTTGTCAAGCCTGCCTGTTGCTTCTCCTTTTCATGTGAATAAGCTTTTCGTTTTACTTTGTTTCGGTACATTCATATCTGTTAAAAAGCATTAGCTTCTGTATGTAAGTTGCTTAATTGTGTTTCTTTATATTCAGTCCAGAAGAGAGAGGAGACCAAGGTCTGGTGATGTAGATGCAGTAGGTCGACTTCCCCTTTTAAACTCTACATACTACCGGAATATACTTTGTGAAATGGGCGGAATGTTTTCTGTAGCAAATAAGATGGATGATGTTCACAAGAGACCTTGGATTGGGTTTCAATCATGGCATGCTGCGGGTGATAAGGTACTTCTCTGGTTTGGTTCTTTAAGTGTCAATTCTGTGGGCAGTTTTTTTTGGATGTGAGTAAAAGTTTGCAAATCTTTCATAAAGGCATACCTATGAATCAAGTATTCTGCCGTTTTTTTCAGTTGTCTGCATATTCACTAGTTCGCCTCTTTCTATACAGGCTTCTTTATCCCCAGTAGCTGAAAGATTTCTGGAAGAAACGCTACTGAAAAGTAAAGGAGATGTCATGTACTTTTGGGCACGCCTGGACATGGGTAATGGAATTTCTGGAAGGAGTAATGCTCTCACCTTTTGGTCTATGTGTGATATGCTAAATGGAGGAAACTGCAGGTATGATTTAATAAATCAGTTGGAAATGTTTGTTGTCAATATTTATGTATATGGCTAGATCAACAAGTAGAGGTTTATTTCCCAACATACAACCAAGTGATAGAAAACAAGCTTCACAACCTAGTTGCACCATTTCCTGGATCTTTTCATGCAAAGGGAAAAAGGAAAGCATGATGGTTTTTCTGAAACTTTGTGTATCATTTCACTATGGGTGTGTGGGGCTGGGCTGGCGCTTGTCATATTAAGGACATTTAACGGAAAAACCATTCACATTTTATTTTGTTATACCTTGGGCTTATTTTCTTCTCGTCATTTGACTTCTGTAGCTGCGTGATAGACCCTATGAGTATGATAAAGTTGCCACCATTTTTACCCATAGATTTTTACCTCTTGGGATGCCTATAGAAGTAAGTTGCAGAATCATTGATCAATTTTTATATTCTTGCGGTTTCCTGGAACTGAGATTCATTGAATGTGTAAGGTGAAAATTTTTAGAGACCATATTTATCACGTTAGTGTTGGCAGGGCAGTATTATTCTGGAAGCTGGAAAGAAGAACAGGTGAATATCCTAGGATTTTCTCCTAATCATTGTTATATTGGGCCCTGAGCAGGGGATATTGGAAACTCAAAGTTTCTTGCACTCAAGCTGGAGCTTTTAGGCGTTAGAAGAGAAATAATAAGCCAAACCCTTTTAGTGCTGACAAACTCTCTGAAAAGAAAAAAAAAATAGATTCCCTTTGGAGATCTGATCTGCAAGTTTGGCTTACACCACAATCAGCAGTATCTCCTCAATGTTTCCTCATAGAATGAAGCGAAGTCACGATGTAGAAATTCTACAGCCTGAATTATGATTGAAGGAAAATTGGCAAACAGGCTATCAGCTAGATTTAACATGTGCTCTTATGTGTGTGAAACTTTGTTATAGCAATATGCTCTTTATGCTTGTGTGTCTGAATTCGACAATTGATAAAGTTAAATTTTGTTGCTAAACTTTAATGCTCCTCCCTGTGAATGTCTGTAGAACTATATTTGAGAAGGCTTTTCGTCAGATGTATGCCTTGCCCTTGAATATAGAAGCTCTGCCTCCCATGCCGGAAGATGGTGGTCGCTGGTCTGCCTTGAATAGTTGGGTGATGCCAACCACTTCTTTTCTTGAATTTATAATGTTTTCGAGGTGAGGACTATTATCATTCTGTCTACTGGTATTGCTTTGCAGTGTCATATTGTTTGATAATAGATAATTCGAATGATTGGACCACAGGATGTTCGTTGATTCTCTTGATACCCTACATGCAAATTCTAGTGAGCTCGGTACATGTTTGATAGGTTCTTCAGAGATTGAGGTAAGCTGCATGAATCCCTTCAACCTCTTTTTCTTTAAGAATGAGGTCACTCCCTGATTATTTGCCATGAGCAGAGGAAGCACTGTTACTGCCGGTTGCTGGATGTTCTGGTTGACGTATGGGCTTACCATAGCGGACGCATGATGGTTTACATAGAGCCACACTCTGGTTTGTTAGAAGAGCAGCATCCACTTGAAGAACGAAAAAGGACACATGTGGGCCAAGTATTTTAACTTCACCTTGTTGAAGAGTATGGATGAAGATTTAGCAGAGGCTGCAGATGATGGTGACCACCCAAGAAAGATGTGGCTGTGGCCTCTAACCGGAGAAGTGCACTGGCAAGGAATATATGACGGGGAAAGGGAAGTGAGATACAGATTAAAAATGGATAAAAAGAGGAAAACGAAAGAGAAATTATATGAAAGAATGAAGTATGGATACAAGCAGAAATCAATCGGACGAAGAACCATTTAGATTCTAGTCTATATTGATTTGAAGATTAAATTGACATTGATACTGGGCCTGATCTTGCAATTGGTAGGGGAAGAGAAGAACACCAATGTGCTTCAGGGAAGTTAGACATCTGGAGTGGTTTTGAAAATCAATTTTCAAGCAAACTGCATGGAACGTGGGTCGGGAGAAGGAAATAGAGGTTGGATCGCTAGCTTCTGAGGTATTCCTAATGGTTATCTCAAGAGCCATACAGAATACTGATTTTCTCCATTCAGAGCAGTTGCTAGGAATTCTTTTTACCATACCGGAAGTTGGATACATACATTCTTTCATTATTGTATATTTGCTCAGTAAAATGTCCGTTGCAATTTTGTTCTCAATATGTTTGCTGCTTTCTGAGGGTTTGAATTCTCTTCTCATATCATCATCTTTCGTCTGTATGTCGGACTCGATAATTTATTTTCAGGTTAAGATGCATTTCTCCGTTGATGTTTTGGGGTATTGACTATTGCCCTGCCCCTCGCTCGCCAAAACCCACTTCTCCGTAGACTTCCTGGCCCTGACTAAACTATACAGCGAAAGGCAGGCTAATCCGAGCAGTGGCCAGACAACTTAGATAACCTCAAAAGCAATTTCTTGGCAAGGAAGAGGCATGATCCAGGTTCAAGACTGGAACTATTGTTGTTTCCTACAACACCGCCCAGGCCCCAATGCATGTGATCTCCTCCCACTCTCGTCTCTCTTTGTCCAGTTCCAGGCTGATTGTCTATCAAATACTCCTCCAGTTCTCCCAACTTGACTCGCTTTCCAGTTTCAAGAGTGAAGTGAGAGCGTGCCACGGGATACAGATGACTGCCAATGTCTACGAGATACTTATGGAGGGTGTGCCCGATCCCATGTGGTGCTGCCGCGAACGCAACTGCTCTTGGCTGCTCAGCTCCCTCTAAAACCAAACAAATACAAACCTGCCCCTTCGGCCTCACAGAATTCACACTCCCCTTGAAACAGATAGCGTCTGTTAATGGGCGGGCCGCTTCAGAATCAATCCGAGTCCATCGATCATCAGCAGGCTTTGCCAAGCGACCATATCCATCATCGTAAGCAATGAAATCAGGTGAACAAGAAAAGGATCGCACGAAAATGTTACTGTGTTCATGGAGAGGTCGCGGGCCTCCATCAGATCGGGCTCTATACCCGAATGGATATGGAGGCATGGCCGCATGGGAAGGCGATTGGTGGTCCTGGTGAAGGGATTGAACAGCTGGAAGCCATGGTCGAGGCCGCTCAACGATAATAGCCACCCAAAACGGGAGCCAAAGCACCGTTTTCCTTTCATCTCCGGCTATTCCAATTCCGCGACCTCTTCATCTTCGCACAGCCCACGCAAGCCCCACGGGTCGCTATCTTTCTTCTCGCCCTCGGCAAGCAGTAGACACAGCGGAGGTGCTTCATTATTGTTTTTCTTCTTCCCTCGCCGACCTCCATGATGCAATCCTTGATTGCTGGAATCTTTCGGGCAACCTACCGGACAACATCCGGCGATAGACAGGCCCAGCACCGGTCGCCGCCCGACGTAGACGCTTCTTTTCCCATCCTCTGCTCTCCTACTGGCTCTTCCCGGCAAGTAATTTGGACTTTCTCTTCACATCGCGGCCCAAATCAGGGTTTTAGCTTTTCTAGGGGGAAAAACGAGCGCAAGAAACGACAAACTCACCGGTCCGAACCGAGTTTCATAACCAATCAGCCTGGAACTGGCCGAATCGGTACGCTTTTGACTGGTCGGTTCATCAAGTAGCCGGCCGCGGAAATAAACTTAATAGTCCAAATCCTTCATCTTTCATCTTGTTTTTGTCCCCAACCTTGAAAGTGTAACAATTTGGTTCCTGATCCTTTAAAAATACTCCACTCTTCTCATTTTAACAAATTTTATTATCGCTGATGGTAAGAATTCAACATGGTTAGCGATTTTTATTTCACAGAAGTTATCAACATTGGAAATTATGGGATTTTATAATATAGAGGCTAACGATTGCGGTTGCTAGATACAGACAAAATTAATGTTTTTTATCTTTTCTATTATTCATGAGCTTGTGGTGGCATAAAATTAATAATCATGCACCGTTGATACCACCAATAAATTATAAGCTTAAATTCTAAAAAGCTTCTAGTATTAAAAGTGCTAAAAGCACATAAGACAAGAGCTCTGAGCTCATACTCTACAGGACTTATGAGCTAAAACAGCTTGAGTTTCGGGTTTCAGTTCAGGTTCGGCCCAAAACTCAAAATTAATACTCTTTTTTAATTCAAAAATATCAACTCAAACCGAACCGAATTTGAGAGAGAACCCGAACTAACCCTAATTCAAAAATATAGGATTAGGGTCAGGTCGGGTTGGATTTTCCCAATACCCCACCACCGGCAACCACTTCACTACAGAGGATGACCACATGAAGCACAATGTGAAGGCCTGAACCAGAGGCAACGGAGGACAACGTGAAGGGCTAAAACAAAGACAGTAAAGGACGATGCAAATGCAATAGGCGAGGGCGGTGGGTTGAGAGGGCGGTGAAGGACAACACAACGGGGAGGGCAATGCGACGATGAGGTGGTAAGAGTGAAATGGATGGAGAACACAAGACAAAGGGAGGGGCAAGGTGACGGCTAAGGTAGGAAGAACGGCGGCTTGTGGAGGCTGTAGAGGAACGAGGTAGAGAAGGCCTGTGGTAGTTGTAGAGGAACTTGGAGGTCGCAGCTTAGGAGGGATATATACTTAGTGTTTTGGGTTGAGCTTAAGTAATTGGAATAAATACTTAGCGGGCTGGGCTGGGATAATACTATAGGTAATAGGTTGGGCTTAAATTTCCTCCAGTGCTCTCGATCTAGAACGTCATGGCTGTTGTCCCTTTGCTAGCGTCGCTTTTGCTCTCATCTAACACTCCTAGTACAAGATGCCATGCCGCCGGCCTTCACTCCCCTTTAGCCTTCACTCTCCTTTGGCACTCTCCTCTCACCTTCACTGGTGCTAGCCTCTCGCTCTCTTTCAACACTCCGGTCACTATTTGTTCCTTACTCTGATCGACCACTAATTGCCACTCTATGTCCCTTGCTCCGACCGACCACCGATTATCGCTGTCTTCCCTTGCTTCGATCAACCGTTGACTACCCTTGTTTGTCCCTTGCTCTGATCGGCCGTTGTCCACTTGATTGCCGCCTCATCTTCGCCGAGCTTAGCGGCCAATCAATCTGTGAATGCACATTTGGTCGGCCGACTAGGAAAAGAGAGGGATGTGCAGAAGAAGATGCCACATCAGCCTCATTTTAATGACATTGGGCAACTCGGTTTGAACCAGAAATATTAATGGTTTATTTGGTCCAAAAAAACATCAGTGGCCGATTCGGGCCAACCAAGTATCATTAATGGTTTTTTCATTATTTTTGCCTTGCAGCTCTCTTTGCCGTGTGGACCCATTGACTTGGAAAATGAGGCTACCTCTAAGTCTATATCACTGTAGAAGAAGCACTCAATCTTGCACTTTGATCAGAATATTTCCTTTGTTCTTCACCTTCAAGAGCAGCTATGGCGGACGCACTTGTTTCTGCCCTTGTGAGCACCATACTGGGGAACATAAACTCGTTCTTAGCTGCAGAGATGGGGATCGTAGGAGACCTGAACAATGAGCTCCAGAAACTGGAGAGCAGCCTGAGCACCATCCAAGCTGTGCTTCAAGATGCGGAGCAGAAGCAACGGAAGAGCACAGCCATAAAAAATTGGCTAAGGAAGCTCAAAGCAGTTGGTTTTGATATCGAGAACACGCTTGACGAGTTCGCAACCGAGGCTCTTGGCAGGAGACTGCATCCAGGTTTGACGAACCAAGTAAGTAGATTCTTCTCCCTTCGCAACCCACTTTTCCATCGACTGAAAACCGCGCACAGGCTGAGAACATTGAGGGAAAAACTGGATTTTATTGCTGAGGAGAAACAGCAGTTTCACCTGACGGAATTAGGAGATCCAGAAGCCGCGGAGCTAGAGTGGCGACAAACTAGCTCCCTGGTGACTGAATTGGAGACTTTTGGAAGAGATGAAGAAGTGGAGAGTATAGTTCGTTTGCTAATAAACAAAGTAAGGGATAATGATGACACTTCTGTTGTTAGTATCTGTGGGATGGGAGGCTTGGGGAAGTCGACACTTGCTCAGTTGGTTTATAACGATGAGAGGGTGGTAGGAGTTTTTGATTTGAGAATATGGGTTTGTGTCTCTGATGATTTTGACATAAGAAGGTTAACAAGGGCTATAATAGAGTCCATTGAAGGGAAGCAAAGTAAAATCCAGGAGCTGGATCCTCTTCAGCGGCGCCTCCAAGAGAAGTTGATGGGGAAGCGATTTTTGCTTGTGCTTGATGATGTTTGGAATGATATGAAGACAAGTGGGACAGGCTAAAAGAGGTGTTTCGATATGGTGCTAAAGGAAGTACGGTTGTAGTGACCACTCGGATTGAGAAAATTGCCCTCATGATGTCAACAGAACCTGTTCACTATTTGGGATCCTTATCAGATGATGATTCTTGGAACTTATTCAAAAGGCGTGCATTTGGCAGGAGTGATTGTGGGGAGTACTCGCACTTGGAAGTTATTGGGAAGGAGATAGTAAAGAAGTGTGGGGGTGTGCCCTTGGCGATTAAAGCTATGGGCGGCTTGATGAGATTTAAAAGAAGTGAAACTGAATGGTTATCTGTAAAAAAGAGTGAGCTATGGGACTTGGAAGATGAGGGCGGCAAGGTACTACCAGTGTTGAGATTGAGCTATGATAATCTATTTCCTTACCTCAAACAGTGCTTTGCGTTTTGCTCAATCTTCCCCAAGGATTACGTTATGAGCAAAGAGCGGTTGATACAACTTTGGATGGCAAATGGCTTCATTCCTTCAAGAGCAAATATGGACCTTCATGATGTAGGTTGTGAGATATTTAATGAATTAACCATGAGGTCGTTCTTCATGGATGTAAAGGAGGAAGTCAACGGAGAGATTTCATGCAAGATGCACGATCTTATCCATGATCTGGCTTTGTCAATTACAAGAGATGAATGTTTTATGATTGACGGTAGTGGGGAGTTTGAAGTGCCAAAGCATGTTCATCACTTGTCTATTTGGAAGAAGCCTTCAAGAGGAGCTTCCCCGGAATTAGACCTGAGTAAGATTCGGTCATTGCGGTCTTTGTTATTTTTTGCTGCGGTCAGAATTTCTCTCAACTCTTCCATGAATAGGTTTCTCAGGACCTTGGATTTGCGCGATCATCATTTAAGGGAATCTGTTGTGGTTCATGCCTGCAAACAATTGAGATACCTGGACCTTTCTCATTCTGCAATCAAAGTTCTATCAAACTCAATATGCTGTCTCCATAACCTACAAACCATTAATCTCAGCAACTGTTATCTACTTGAAATGTTGCCTGAAGATATGAATCATATGAAAGAGCTAGTTTACCTTGACATTACAGGATGTTATCGTCTTATTTGTTTGCCTGCTAGCATGGGAAAGTTGGTTCACCTCCGGAAACTTAGCATTTTTATCGTAGGCAAGGAAAATGGATATCGTATAAGTGAATTACAAGGGTTGGACCTTGGTGGGGAACTGAGTATCAAACAACTTGAAAATGTGAAGAATATAACAGAAGCAAGAAGTGCTAATTTGATGGGGAAGCAAAATCTAAGGTCATTGGAATTGTTTTGGGGGAGCGAAATTTCAAGGATTATTGTACCTCGTGAGAGTGAAGAAGATGTTCTTGGTTGTCTCCAGCCGCACCCAAACTTGAAGAAATTAACAATATGGGGTTTTCAAGGTGTGAGATTACCGTTTTGGATGTCGGAATCACATCTACCAAACTTGATTGAAGTCGAATTACAATGTGAAAGATGTGAGAACCTCCCACCCTTGGGCAAGTTAAGGTTCCTCAAGTTTCTGGGCATATATATGAATTCCCTGCAATATATTGGGAGTGACTTGTATGGGGAATGTGAAATTTCGTTTCCTTCACTGGAAAAACTGACAATCAGTGGGGATGTATTGAAGGAATGGAAGACGATTGAGGGAAGAGAAAACTTTCCTCACCTGCATAAACTAGTCATCTCGCGTTGTCCTCAGTTGAGTGAAATTCCAATTCTCCCATCTTTGAAGGATCTGGAAGTAGATGGCTGTTCAATATCCTTGCTCAAGGCACTGCAAAATTTCACTTTCCTCACCTCTCTTCACATTCGGAATGTGGATGAGCTTCCAGCCAAGTGGTTGCAAGGTCATAGGTTCCTTGAGAGCTTAGTAATAGAGTCTGCAACTCTAAAATCGGTATCTATTCAGTTTGATGATTTGCGTGCTCTAAGATATTTAACCTTTCACAGTTTAAAGGAGCTCGAAGCCTTGCCTGAGGGATTGGGGAACTCGACATCATTGAGGACTTTGAATTTGTGGGGATGCGATAGCTTGGTGTCTCTCCCAGCGAATTCATTTTGCGGCTTGTCCTCGCTTTCCAGGTTGTCTATTCAAAATTGTGAGAAGTTGAGCTCTTTATCAGACGGCATGCAGTATCTTACAGCACTTGAGGACTTGCTTATCCATGCATGCCCGGAAGTGACGTCGTTGCCAGACAGTATTGGATATCTCACTGCTCTTCGGGAACTATCAATCTTGAACTGCAAAGGGTTGACTGCCCTACCAAATGAAGTGGACCAGCTGACCTCACTCTCAACATTGCAAATCTGGTCTTGCCCCAATTTAATGTGCCTGCCTGAAGGATTGGGGAAGTTGACATCATTGAGGACTTTGGATTTGGGCCAATGCGATTGGTTGGTGTCTCTCCCAGCGAATTCATTTCGCGGCTTGTCCTCGCTTTCCAGGTTGTCTATTCGAAATTGTGAGAAGTTGAGGTCTTTATCAGAGGCCATGCAGTATCTTACAGCACTTGAGGACTTGCTTATCAATGCATGCCCGGAAGTGACGTCGTTGGCGGACAGTATTGGATATCTCACTGCTCTTCGGAAACTATCAATCTGGCACTGCAAAGGGTTGACTGCCCTACCAAATGAAGTAGACCAGCTGACCTCACTCTCAACATTGGAAATCCTGTCTTGCCGCAATTTAATGTGCCTGCCGGATGGACTGCAAAACCTCACGACGCTGAGTGTTTTAAGGATTCAGGGGTGCCCTCATTTGTGGAGACGGTGCAAGAAAGGTAGTGGGGCGGATTGGCCCAAGATTGCCCACATACCTGAGCTTGAAATCAAAAAATATGATTTGTTTTCTCCTTCTCCTCCGGGGAATCGCTTGGCAAGGTGTGTGGAATTGCGATTATCACTTGTTGGAATTGCGATTGATCCTAGACAAACTGATGTTTTTTTTTCCTTTACAAATTTGCTCCTGATGAATTTTGTCGGCAGGCCTCGAGATTGGACGTCCAGGTTCTGGAGAGGCTGCTCTAGAGCTCATGATCATTAGCTCCAAGCCAGAGCTTATCTCATGTCATTTGCAACAACGTCCAGGGCATTTGATTTACTACCTTGCGAATATTCCAAATCATAGTGTTGGGAGAAAAATACAGCTTGTTGGAGTTGGTATTGGATTTCGAAAACAAATTTTATGCCTTTTTTCGGGTACGAGTTATATGCATAATTAGTTCATATATGTCAAATTTCTATAGTCCTGCTTCGCGTGTAGCAGATCATCAAGAGAGGACAGAGGACGATAGAAGAGATGAGACAGGTCGGCAGAAGAATAAAGGAGAGAGGACTAGACTACAGAAGAACAGAGGAGGCGGCCTTGAGAAGAAGAAGAAGAAGAAAGACGCTCCGGCGTCAGTGGGTGAAACTCGGATTTGCATTTTCTAAATCAATTATTACGTTATTTTCTATTTTGAACTTCATCCTATGGCAAAATTGGGTATTTTCTATTTAAACTTTCTTGCTGAATAACGTGTTATGTAAATTCGTACATTCTAATTTTTTTTTTTTATGATTATAGTTTTATTAATAATATTTATATAATGCTTTAATGTATATTATTTTTGTGTATAACTTTAAATCTCAAGGCAACACTGGTTATTTATAATTGTAAAAATATTATATTTATGTCATTATTTTAAATATATGAATATACATTTATTCACAATATTTTTTATTTTCCTTACGTAGGACTTATATGTTAACGTATACTTAACATACAAGGTGGACCAGATTTTAAAACTAACGACAATGTTAGCATAAGTGATGCCCCTCTCCACACCAAAGAAATCGCGCACATGGTTGTCACAAAACTTTCATATGAGTATTATTAATATAAAATATAAATTAACATAATGAATTATCATTTAAAAAATAAATCATTTTGTTTGTTCTGCTAGTATGAAACTCTTTAATTATCTAATAGCTGCTTTCATGGATACGTCAGCCACATATGTTTATTGTACTAAACATTCACAAAGGTATATTTTTAAATTTTGACAAATATAACTTTTTTTATTGGACCTATGTTTGGCAAACATTAAAGTTTGACGGGTCAGGGAGTGGAGATTATAAAAGAAACGGAAGTTTGTGTTGGTAATTTTGTATCTAAAGCATCCATTTTTAATAAGGAGCCTTTAGATGGGTGAGGAATGTGGATTGAGTATTCGGGAAAAGAAAATTGATAATTTAAATGATCATAAGAGGGGGCAGAAAAAGTTAAGTTTAGGATTAAAAGGTATGACATTGAAAAGTGAGCTGAAAAAATTGAAATAAGGGATTAAATCATAGAAAAAGAGCCACAAGAAGTCAAGAACCCGCCAATGTTTTTCCTTTCCTTCTTTATAGAGTCAATTTTATTGTCTTAGGCTTTAGTTCCGAGTATGAGTTTTTTTCTGGGCTGGGCTTCTATGATTTGGTTTTGGCATATTTGTATGTTTGGGCTTTTTTGTTTCTTGGGATGGCTAAGTTACAAGATCTAGTTTCTCGGCATACTTTGGGTTTATTCTGGGCTCTACTTGGTGTTGTGATTTATTAGGTGTTGAATTTTTTTTGGGTTTTGAGGTATTTGGGTCACCATCTTTCTTTTTAAGATGTTGCTTGTATTTTTTCTATTTCACTTTTAATACATTTTTTATTGCTGATCAAAAAAATATTTCAATATTATATTTAATTGTTTTGGGTATTGTTACCAGTGGTAGAACCATGTCAGGACAGAGGGTGTCTCTGCCCTTGAGAATTTTGAAAGTTTGTAAATATAAGATACTATGTTGGTCATTCTATGAGAAATTAAGACAAGGTGTTTATTTTGCACCCCCAAACTGGCTGAATATAAAAGGGTAAATAGCCAATAGTGCTAAATCTTTACTTTTTATTGCAAATTTACCCCTAACCTCTGAAACATTGCATATCCATCCATAGCGATTCTCTCTCAATGTCTCTCTGTCTTTCTCCCCTCTAGTCTACTTCAGGGATCGTCACTCGTCTCGCCTCCACCTAGCCCCCTCCCCTAGAAACTTGGGCCCACCACTGATTGTTACAAAAGAACTTTCTAAGGAAAAAAGAAAATCAAACCAAGTAGAGGAAGAAAACACATGAGTTGTTGTTTCTTTTATCACTTAAAGTTTTGTGAATGGATATATCTGTTCAAACTAGATCATATGACTGAGCGCAGTTTGGTATTATTATTATTATTATTAGGCCAAAAATGCACATTTAGTCTTTCAACTTTGATGACTCAAGCGAGTTAGTCATTTAACTTTGATTTAGCACTACTTTGTCCCTTAAGTTTGGAAAATTAAGTCAGTTAGTCATCGTTGTAAGAAATGAGATATGATGCTATGTTAGGCACCTCCTGAGTGCTTGGCTTAGGCCAAGGAATATCAAGGAAAACCAAGGAAAATGAGAGAAAACAGAAAGGGGAAGTAAGAGAAGCTCCGGAGACTAGTACAGTGACTTATGTGCAAAACTGGAGACTTTCAGGACTTAATTGCACATAGAAAATGTACTATGGGAAAGCTGACAGAAAACAGAGAAAAGGGACTAAATTGTGCACTAAGTTAAGTGGTACAAGTGAAACCACAAGCTTAAGGATGGCATTGTTGGCCATGCAAAATTTTATGATGGCTAGTCCAAGACTAGATCATTTTTGGGAGACAACAATGATTGCTAGTCAAATTCTTGTCTACCACTAGTGTACTATCTGTCACACCTCACACAGGCCCTGACCCAACACTATTAAGGTTTAACTCCCAAACCTGAAGTTTAATCTCTAACCTTTTTAATTTAGTCAACTAGTGTTGAACCTCTCATCTTGAGTTTAACCTGTTAAGGTGAGTTTAATCTCACATTCTCAGATTCGGCCAACTAGTGTTAAACTCCCCCTGCATGAGTTTAACCTGTTAAGGTGAGTTTAATCTCACATCTTCAGATTCGGCCAACTATGGGAATTGGTCCTTGAGCACTACTTTATTAAGGATTTGGCCTGGGAGGTGGCCCAGGTGGCTTTTATGTGGATTCTTTTAGTTACTTGCAGCAGAAGTAAGACGCATTTCCACTTTCTTGCAAAACAAGCAAGGCTTTGGTTGTTTACTTGCATCCCAAGCAAGGCAACAGTTAATGGAACTTTAAGTGCATCCCTGGTGTGCAATCAAGTGTACTACCTATATGGCAATCAAGAAGCCCACAATGTTGGTTTAGATTTTGAAAACTACAAGGTGGTATATGCATGGTATTCTCAGCCAACAATCATACATGTAACAGTGCACCACAGTTTCATAAGTTTAGGCCCATAATATCCTGCACATAAATCCACATATAACTTGGCATCCAAGATCCACAAAACATCATCAACTAGGTGTCCAAGACTACACCTATACATATAAACCAAAAAGGGTAGTCTACCTAGCAACTAACATGGCTATATATGCCAAGCATCCATAAGTTGTTCATGCCAAGTTACATACATCCCAAGACCATACTCCTAATGGTCAAATAAAACCTTGAGAATCCCATACAGAAGTACACACTGCAACACCAAGCCTATGGCCATATTCATGGTTATAAAGGTGAATACCACAATCAGAGCTAAAGTCCAAGTATCCATGCTCTCCTAGACACGTCCCAACTCTACAGCCTGCAAACTTAACACGTTAAGTCTAGGCCAACTTCACAATAAGACTTGTAAATAGTAATCCATTAAGCCAAGCACTGATTGGCACATACCTTTGAAATTAAGCAAACTAGTGCAAAACACAAACACAAGCAGGTTAGCACTACTCAGGCCTTATGTCCTTTCCTGAAACAAGTAGGATGGGCAATGAGTATAAACTCAGTAGGATTCACTCATATATATACAACTCAAAAATGAGTCTATTTAGTTAAGCTGAGTATTCACTCAAAGCTTAACCTCCCATTAGCTAGTTCAACCTGCAAAACAAACACAAAGACAAGAAAACCAAGCATATACATATACAAGATAGATAACCATGGCAATTATTCCATAAGTGGGGTTAGCATGCACAAGGAATCACCAAAGCACACAAGTACACACACACACTCCACATTGTTGCTCTCGGCCATATAAGCCATACATGTACCCATGTGCATTTCTTGCACACAAATCTTACCAATATATCATTTCCATTTGGAGCTCCCAAAATGCCAAGTAAATAGGCCACATTTACTTGCATTTCTAGTCCATGTACCATAGTTAATTAGCTAATCAATAGAACAACCAAGTATAACCATTAAGCCCATCAAGTAACTAAGGTCATATGGCACATTTAACCATCACTTAGCCACTCTAGACACTTGAATCATGGTGTATATTACCAAGCAAAGTCAAGTGCCAGTGAACCCTACCTCAAATAGCTCTCGGTCTCAACCAAGTTTCAAATGTCCCAGTGCTCTTCAATCACAATGCCTAGCATAACAACACATAGGCATCATCATACACATCCATGGATTAAACTACCATGACTCAAATGAAGAACACTAGAATGCGCACACTTTAGCTCTCGGCCAAAGTGTCCAATATGTCCATATATGTACTGCCCATCATTCTATCATACCACATGATACTCTAATCACCAATGAACATTTTCCATAGTAGTATTACCAAGTAACCAAGTGAAATGCACTACGTTACCATAAACTAAGCTCTCGGCCAAAGTACACATTTTCACATATTTGTGTCACTCATCCAACTAACCAAAACATGATCAAGTGGCCATCAAATGACAATGCTCATGGCACAATTACCATATAACCCATTGAAGCACATCATGATATACCAAATCAAGTTCTCGGCCAAAGTACACACCTTCACATACATATGTTCTCTATCAACTAACTCCACACATACACATCAAAACATCAATAACTAATGTTTCATGGCAACATTACCATGTATTCAAACAATGGGCACTAAATTATGCCACTTCAAGCTCACGGCCATATAACCCAATTTCACATAACAATGTTCCTCACCCATTCAATCCAACATATGATCATCAAAGTATCACTAACCAATGCCCATGGCACTAATAACATGAAATCAAATGAGGAATACATGATTACCTCAAAGTGCACTTTCGGCCAACACACTATCTTTCACAAACTTGGTGTTCTTCACCCCATCAACCTAACACAACTTTAAATAATCATTAACAAGCATCACACATGGATTAATTTCCATGAATTCCAAGAAGAACACCAAGACACTTGTTCATCACATTCGGCCAACATTCCACTTTCAAACCGAAGCATTTCTTGCTCATTTAACTTAATACATCTTCAATTGAGCACTTAGGTTCCTTGTACATGGAAGAACTACCATGAATTCAAGGAGACATGGACATTACCTCAAAACCCTAGCTCAATTAAGCTCGATTTCCTTGAATCTTCAAGAACCAAGCTTGATTCCAAGCAAGCACAAGCCGAAACACTCTTCTCCAAGCTTGAATCCTTCAAGTATCTTCAAGAATCTTGGATTTCAAAGCCAAAATGTGAAAGAACTCTCAAGAACACTCTCGGTTTAACAAGAACAAGCAAGCCCGAAATGAACAAATGGTCTTGGACTTGATTTCGGCCGAAAGTCATGTGTTTTTAGTTGGCTACAATGCCAACTTTGCCTTCCACAATTTTGCATGGTGCAAAGTAGTCTTCCAAGCCATATAAGTACAATGCCGCCCTTAAACTTGTGGTTAAATGGACACTCAAGTCAATTCTTGGCCCATTATGCCAAGCACATGATAAACACAAGTACCAAAATGTCATAAGTACCCTTGTAAAACCGGCCATGTAACTAAACTAATGACTAGTTAGCTTAACTAGTAACTAGTGAATAGAACACTAGTGGTAGACAAGAATTTGACTAGCAATCATTATTGTCTCCCAAAAATGGTTTAGTCTTGGACTAGCCATCATAAAATTTTGCATGGCCAACAATGCCATCCTTAAGCTTGTGGTTTCACTTGTACCACTTAACTTAGTGCACAATTTAGTCCCCTTTCTCTGTTTTCTGTCAGCTTTCCCATAGTACATTTTCTATGTGCAATTAAGTCCTGAAAGTCTCCAGTTTTGCACATAAGTCACTGTACTAGTCTCCGGAGCTTCTCTTACTTCCCCTTTCTGTTTTATCTCATTTTCCTTGGTTTTCCTTGATATTCCTTGGCCTAAGCCAAGCACTCAGGAGGTGCCTAACAATTCCTCCCTCCTTAAAGAATTTGGTCCTCCAAATTCTTCACCAACTTAAGGTATAGTTGAGGATACTTGGAGGCAATCTCCTGTTCCACTTCCCAGGTGGCCTCCTCTGGAATATGGTTACTCCACTGCACCTTAATTATTGAAATCCACCTTCTTCTTAACTTCCTGGTATCTCTGGCCAGGAACTGGATTGGCACTTCTTCATAAGTAAGATTAGGTGCCACAATCACAGTTGTAGGTGCTTCTACCTGCTTGTAACTTGGAACATATTTCTTGAGCAAACTCACATGAAATACATTATGTATGTTTCCAAGTTCTGGAGGCAAGTCCAGCTGATATGCCACATTTCCCACTTTGGCTAGTATCTGATATGGCCATAGGCTTGGTGTTGTAGTGTGTACTTCTGTATGGGATTCTCAAGGTTTTATTTGACCATTAGGAGTATGGTCTTGGGATGTATGTAACTTGGCATGAACAACTTGTGGATGCTTGGCATATATAGCCATGTTAGTTGCTAGGTAGACTACCCTTTTTGGTTTATATGTATAGGTGTAGTCTTGGACACCTAGTTGATGATGTTTTGTGGATCTTGGATGCCAAGTTATATGTGGATTTATGTGCAGGATATTATGGGCCTAAACTTATGAAACTGTGGTGCACTGTTACATGTATGATTGTTGGCTGAGAATACCATGCATATACCACCTTGTAGTTTTCAAAATCTAAACCAACATTGTGGGCTTCTTGGTTGCCATATAGGTAGTACACTTGATTGCACACCAGGGATGCACTTAAAGTTCCATTAACTGTTGCCTTGCTTGGGATGCAAGTAAACAACCAAAGCCTTGCTTATTTTGCAAGAAAGTGGAAATGCGCCTTACTTCTGCTGCAAGTAACTAAAAGAATCCACATAAAAGCCACCTGGGCCACCTCCCAGGCCAAATCCCTAAGAAAGTAGTGCTTAAGGACCAATTCCCATAGTTGGCCGAATCTGAAGATGTGAGATTAAACTCACCTTAACAGGTTAAACTCATGCAGGGGGAGTTTAACACTAGTTGGCCGAATCTGAGAATGTGAGATTAAACTCACCTTAACAGGTTAAACTCAAGATGAGAGGTTCAACACTAGTTGACTAAATTAAAAAGGTTAGAGATTAAACTTAAGGTTTGGGAGTTAAACCTCAATAGTGTTGGGCCAGGGCCTGTGTGAGGTGTGACATGCTATACTCGCTTCCTTTCGCCACCGCTGGCCTCCCCATCCTAGAACAGACGACGTCTTCTCTCATTGAATCTGCCCTTACTGTCAGCCTCCCCTATCCAAAACAGTTAGCAACCGGTCAAACCCGCACCGTGAACACTCCTAGTTGACATGGTAACTCAAGTGGAATATGTTAAAAAGGAGACAAAAATTATACTCCTCATGTTCCAAAATAGATGTAACATATTTTATTTTGGCCGCTTTAGGGTTATTGTTATATTTAATAAATTATTTTACCATATCACTATTTAAATTATTATTTCAATATTCACTGTTTCCATTTTTCTTGATTTGCATATACAAAGTTGAATGGCAAACTTTATTTTTTAATCTTCATTTCGAATCTGAATGTTCCATCTAAAATGCATGGATTAAGTATTTTTTAAAAAGGCCAGCGAGCAAATTGGTAAACATTATAGTCTTGGGACCAATATAGTACAAGAAGATGAAGGCTGGGACCGGAGATGCGTTCAACTTTACTGGCTCCCGGTAGAACCAACTTGGAACGGTTTCCTTGACTGCTGGCGCTGCAGCTGCTCCAGTTTCATACTTACCCAGGTTGTAGGGTTTTAAGAAAACCTCTAAACCTCCAACCCCAGTTTCCACTCTCAAGGTAAGGCTCCTACCGCCTTTGCTTTCTTTCGATGCGCTCAAATCTGCGAGCATTCCCTGTTCACGAGTCTTGTTTCCTCCAACTGCGAGATTCATATATTTTTCATTTTTTTTAATTATTATTTTCGTTTTCTTCTAGCTTTAGAAAAGCTCAGCTCTTTGCTGCCCGAATTGATGTTAGAGATAGGTAACTCTATGTGGTAGTTCTTTCGTTTAGTACCCTTCGCCGACTTTAGTTTCCTTGGTTCTCCTGGCTCTAGAAAATCTCAACTCCCTACTTCCGGAATTGATTTTAGAAATGGGTAAGTCTATGCAATAGTTCTTTCGTTTACTACCGGTAGTTCAACTTTCTAGCTTCATTTTCTCCTTTTCACCTCTATCATTTTCTATTTTTTTTTTTCGCTGCCCATTATTGTTGAAGTGATTTGTGAGTTAGTTTTACACAGATAGGTGTTTGAGAGTGCGCTATGAGCTGTTTGATTGTTTGTAAGATGTCGGTAAAGGGACAGGCTCAGGAAAAATGAGAAACATGTAAAAGAAATGCATTAAATGCTAACTGAGATGCTGATAAAATGGGGTTTTAAAGGATAAGGTACGAGTGATGCTGACTGTGAATAGAGTTAGGGGATACATGGTCAAAAGTGACACTGAAAGATGTTTAGTGCGTAAGAGTGATATTCTGTATATAGAAGAAGAGAAAAGAGGTAAGGGTTAACCAGAATGCTAGATATCTGTGAAGAACAACCTTGCTTTGCTAGAGTTTTCAGAGGAACAAACTGACCAAAGGGACATGAGATTTGTATGGTCAGCCCCAGCTAGTTTGATTTAGTGTTTGAGAGAATGAAGATTTTATTGCTGAAGGTAGAATGTTACTACGCCTAGGTATTTCTGGGGAACTCAAAAAAATAGAATATAAGCAAAGGCTAGTAATACATAGAAGTTTGCAGCATAAGAGAGGTCAATCACGGTCATCTTGGATGGTTTGTCATCTTGGATGGTTTGTGCATATACGATATAGAGCGAGAGATCCATTGGCCTGTGAGAGTGATTAGCTATCCCAATAAGGGAAAGAGGCCAGGTATAACCTAAACTTTCTTGGATAAAAGAAGCTCTTTTAGAGCTTACGAAGAAACTTGTCTTAAATCAGGTGGAATGGAGACACATGCTCATGTAGTTGACCCCTGGTAGTTGGGGTTTTAGTTCAGTTGATTGGCTGATTGATAAAGAGCTTGGTTGGGGATCTGTTTGGTACTCTGGAAAACTAAAAATTCCCTTGCTTCTCTGTTCAAATGCCTTGAATGGCTGCTGCAAGACATGTCAAATTTTTATTGCCCCTGCCTCCTGCAACTTTGTTCATAGGATGCTAAAATTCAAACAACTGTTTGGTTGATTGGTGTTGCAGTGGAAAGAATTCCGGAAGTTAACATTGGTTAAGAGAAACATCTTCAGGATTCTATTTGCTTACTTGAATTGACTCTCTTTTATCAGTCATTCTGCAGGCGTTGAGCAGTATTCTTCTTATAACTGTATTGTTCTTGTAGACATTTGGACTTCTTGTGTACTCATTTGGTTTTGGTGGAACATTTGCTTTGGAGAGTACCCAGAAGATAGTAGATAAACCTGATTTGTTCTGGGTGTATTTTTCATACAAACATGCAACAGCCCATGCTTGCCTTTCTGGGAAGTGCATCTTATCGATGGTCATCATGCTTCTTCTGCTGGACAATAGCTGCCTTTGTTGCAGTTTGTCAAAATTCACACTGCCAACAGAAGTATGATGTGACATGTAGTAGGTTTCAGGAAGTTATTGGTTATCTCCCTGAAAAGAGCTTTCACCAGAATGATAATAATAATAATAGGGGCTGAGTATCCAATTGAAACTTTTTAAGGTCCTTGGCTAAAATGCTATCTGAATAATGTATGCCAAAGAGATACAACGTTATATAGCTAGTATGTTCTAAATTGGTTTTTCTAGAAGGTAGTGGAAAAGGTAAATGAGAGTCTAGGAAGGAGGAAATAGAATCCAGGCAACTTGATAACTTGTAGTTGCTTTTCAATTTCCACCTAAAAGGTTCCTTCTAGAAAGGGTGATGTGGGAGCTGTAATTTGCATGTGCCTAAATCCAATTTCTTATTATGCCATCTGTTTTCTTTCAACTCTGTGTCAATATCGGTCTGATATAATCAGAAAGCTAGTTTTCTAAAAAAAAATCATGTTATGTATCTTTATCACCTTGCTTTTGCATATCATTGTTTCATCTATGTTAACTCTCTGCCATTTTTCGGGTTGTTGCTTTGTCTTATAGGTGTATACCCTCTGAGGTGATAAACTTTGTTGATTTCATGCTCTCTGTAAAAGGTGCGTGGGTTGGGCAAACATTTGCCGTTGCTAAAGGCAATGAATCTAACGGCAGGAAATCTCGGATTCGACGCTCAAAGGAGGAGAGGAAGGAAATGGTTGAATCCTTTATAAAGACGTAACTATTGAACCCTTTTTCTACCAACTATAATCTCAATATGCTGAGTACCTTACTGCAGCCGGTAGTTCAAGCCAGCTTTATCTCGCTTATCTTCAAGCAATCTAGACATTATGTTTTTATGTGCTACTGAAACGAATTCAGCTATTTTCCTGAGTTTTTGAAGCTTCTTTTACCTTGATTGCTTGTCTAGAATGTTTTCTCTTTGTTGGCAAGTTATGCACGTACTGAGATCTCGAGCCCTTTTATCATATCTTTTTATGGATCTTTGTTTTGCAAACCTGTGTGAACATGCAAACACATGCATGCTCTGTGAGTCTCTGTACGTCTATTTAGATTTATTGCTATTGGCTTATTGGAGATACATTTCCTTAGTCTAGTAGTCAAATAAAATTTTGGCAGCTTGACTTGACCCATTCACTTGGCAACTTGTAGGTATCAGCTAGCAAACAATGGGAGTTTTCCCTCCCTTAATCTCACGCACAAGGAGGTTGGTGGATCATTTTACACTGTTCGAGAGATTGTGAGAGAGATCATCCAAGAAAATAGGGTACTTGGTCCTGGCAAGCTGACCCCAGAGGAGCTAGATCGCCCTGATCAATTTTTCTCAGATAAATACCCATTGGTTTCTATATCTGTTGAACCAGAAATTGTTTTGCCAATACAACCAAATGGAAGTCATGTCATCCCTGACCATTGTGAAGATAAACTTGGTGAATCAATTTCTAATGGACTTCCCGTGGGATCTGAACATCAGAAGTTTGATGACAGGTCAGTCATTAACGGAAGTCAGGTGATGAAAAATGAAACTAATAAAGCAAAGACTGTTGCTATCGAGGTAGGAGTGAGTGAACACTTGGTAGGACAGAAACATGGTAAAGCGGTGGATGCGCCATCTGCAGTAAGTCAGATAACAGCAGATGTAATAGTGGAAACATTTCCAGTAAGGCCTGTCCGTAAGTTAATTGGCTCCATGGAAGGAAGCTCTAGTGAAGTATTAAAATCAGATGAAAGTCTGAAACAAACAGATATTGGAAAGCTGGATTATATTGTAGAAAACAGTGTTGACTTGTCAGATGGTTTGGACAACTCTAATGATTCTAGGTTAGAAAGTGAGAGAGGAGAGGCGAAGGTGGAGGATTTATTGTTAAAGGAGTATAACTCAGTGGATAACAAAGTAGAAAACCTTTTGGAGCTTCCGCAGGAAATTTCAGATCACCTGGTTAAACCAACTGTTGAGCAGGAAAATAACAATAGTGAAGCTCTTCGGATTGGCATGTCTCATCAAGATATTTTGACATCTCAATCCGACAAGTCCAGCGGTACTATTGCCAGAGAGGTAAATTCTTAACCTCGGCATCTCAAACTTAAAAGTTCTCCGCTTTGCATTTGTTACTGTATCCTGGACAGGATCTTGTAACATGCCACACAAAATATGGAATGCTTACATGGGTTCATGTTTTGGCTCTTCTTAAAAAACTCTTGCTGATGGACATCTCTCTATTGTGACTTGTTGCAGGTTCCAAGTTCCCCAGAAATCATCCAGAAACATCCTAATGCGGTTACCAACAGTCACCAAGTGGTAAACCGAAAGGAAGAGCGAGTGGGGAATAAAACACTAGATGGAACTTCTCGGTACGTATATCTACTTTCTGTCATATTATGTGTCAGGTTGCTTGATCCACTTACTTAGAACAACACAGCGTCTTGCTAATAAAACTTGGCCCGGTATCCTTGAACAGTGAGTCACGAGAAGCAGCAATGAAAGCAAAAAGCCCGGCGCCTGCACAGCCAGAGAGTAACCCCCTGTGGGCTATTTTCGAGTCTCTTGTAGCAGCTTTTGTGAAGTTCTGGTCTGAGTAATTTTTGTTGATGTCTATTTGATTCCGACTTACTGCTACATAATGCATAAAAGTTGAGTGTTGGAACAACCAAGTCTTGGCCTAATAATTAAGGGTTGTAATTGTTATCCGAATGTCCAAAGTTTAATTTTCCATTACCCCTTAGCCTCCCTCGTGTACCAGAGAAAAGTCAGCTTTTTGTAAGTAAAGTTTCGAAACTGTGTAGCTGGTAAGGTATTAAATACTGTTGTTATTATGTATACGGCATTCCATAATTTTAGGGTATAACGTATGGCATATTATGTTGTATATCATTACTGTTTAGAAAAAAATTAGAATATAATTTTAAAATGAAATATTAAATATATTTTTAATACCTTTGTATATGTATTCTAATTTTTTTCATAATAATTTTTCAAATATAAATAAAATATATATGAAACACGATATAAGAAAATCACAAAAGAAAGTTTTATATATAGAACAAAATAAATATTTCTCAGCACAAAAGAAAAAAAAGTAACTTATTGATACATGAGAAAAAAAAATACTCTAAAAATAACAATATATTTTTTAATATCACATTGAGTTTCAAGGTGGCTTAAAGTATGAAGTTTCTATCTCGGTTTGTTCTGCAAAAACAACGTATTTATGTTAAAATATGTTTATTAATTATATTTTACTATTTTACATATTTATATACGATATTTTTATGTGAAAAAAAAACTCAGCCATGTCTTATGAAAAATAGGATACCACAGTATGTACCTTGTTGTATTTTGTGATATACCATGATATTATGACAAAATGTACATAAAAGGTGACTAGTATGAGAAATATTGTGAAATATCCCAATATTTTGTACAAAAAATAAAAATAAAAATAAAATGTGAGAACATTTGTACTGCATACCTTTTACTTGTAGTAAGCGATATATCTAGCGGTCTTAAAGACCATGGTAGCAGGGGATTTGCTCTCCATGTAAATGGAAAGTGCTTATTCTTCCAAAAACCTAGAAAAGAAAAATAACAAGATTATTTCTTTTTTTTTTTTAATCAAGAATACAGTTCTCACTTTATGAAGAAAATTTTGTTGAACATCCAGCAGAAAATTTATTAATAAAGATTAATCAATAATACAACATTGGACTAGCCCGAAGCTAACCAAATGGCCAACTACATCCCTCAACCATGACTATGATCTCTTTTCTACAGATCTTACAACCAATTTTTTACGGCAAGTTTTGGATTGCACATCCATTCAAGCCAAGAACACTTTAACTCAGCACATCTACATGTAATTCGCACAAAAAAGATATGACTTGAATTTCTGAAAGCACTCGCACATTCGAAATCAAATGCTCCCAAAAAACTAATTTGTTTCTTCTTTTCCAAAGTGAGTAGACCGACACAAATCTAACAGCCTTCCACACTTTGCCCCATTTTTTATTCAGTGAAGAAACATGGTTTGGATTCAGCAAATCACCAGTGCTAAAAACCTTCCATATTGTCCAAATGCCACCACCTCTTTACCTGGTTCCAGAAGTCCACTGCCTTTAGGCAATTTACCAAACAATGATCAGCCGATTCTTCCTCTCCTTTAATACAATGAACGCAACATATTTTCCATTGGGATTCCTCAAAACTGAGATTCTGTTTCGATAGCAAACAATATTGCAAAGCTTTCCACACACATATGTTAAACCTTGGCCGGTACCCATGAATTCTACCAAGTAAGCTGAAGTTCTTATGCAGCTTGTCGGGAGCTCTCTCTATCTTGAAAGACAGTTGTTTAACTAAGAAAGTGCCTTCTGTTTCAAACTTCCATTGCCGACAATCTGGTTCTCCTACATGAAAATTCATATTCTCCAAAAGTTGCTGCAATTGTGCAAGTTCCTAAACCTCCCTCCCGCTCAATCATCTCCTCCAACGCCACATCCGTTCTCCTCTTATTGAATCATTCCTCCACCTTTCCTTCACTATTCAGCCTCCAACAAAAATAATCTAGAGAATTTATCCTTTAAAACCCCTACCCCTGCCCAATTATCTACCCAAATTTTCACTTTGTCTCCTGGGAAAAGTGCCAAAAAAGTGATCATACTTTTGGCTCCAGACATATCTGGCTATCAATTTTTCAAGTGGTTCCAAATTTATAATTGAAGTTTTAAGTTGGGTTCAAAGTCGTCATTTTGCCGTTAGAATTAATGATGTGTTAACAGAGTAATTGGCTATTGAGGTGACCATTGATGTGTTTCTTCTTGGAATCTCTCCCTCCTAGTATCTATGCTCTCATCGCCTTCCACTACATCCCTACTCCCATATCTGCTCAGATCTTTGCTTGCATCTTTTCTTCATCATCTCCGACGGTGTCTGGGAATTGCAACATCTCCGATCTCCAATCTCCAATCTCCAATCTCCGATCACCCATCTCCAATGGTGCCTAGGAATCGCATAGGTTGCTTCCTCAAATTGCTTCAGCTACTTCTTCCAAATCTTTACTCGAATTGCATCAATTGCTTCTTGGGAATCGTGAATGATTTGCATCAAAGAGGGAGATGGGTACACTAATTTCCAAGCGAATAGAAGTGATTCACGACATCGGAGGCACGATTCAACACCAACCAGCCATCGTGGCACTCAATCTGAGTCAATTGGACCCAATCCCCATTCAATCGGATCCTAAATCCCCAATTTAATTTCCACATCATTTTGGTTATTTGGCATGTCATTATATCATGCAATCGTCCTTTAATTGCCATCTAATAATCTCATAACAGAATATTCTGCCATTGGACAATAATTTTACACCGTTAGTTACATTGGTCACTGTGGCAACGTGCGGTTTGTTTTTGGGAGTCGCCACCAATCGGTTTTTATCTAGGTCGATTGGATACCTTAAAATTGGTCTGCGAGAGTTCGGGGATCAGGAGTACGGTTACGCTAAAACAATATTGTTATAGTGCCCAAAAAAATTTGGCACCTTAGTTGATTTTAATTTTGTTTTGCTTTGCTTTTAAATAATTTTTAGTTAATTTTTGAAACCAGGAATTTTAACTGAATTATTTAGTCGGATGCGGATTTTTGATAATTAATTTGTACAAAATTTGATACTTTCGAACCATGGACTCTGCCGAGTCACCCGGACACGGAATTTGATGAAATTTTATATAATTTAATTTATATCATAAATATGGATTTATATCTTTTTTATTTAATTTTTATTCAATTCAATTAAAAAAAAAAGTTGATACTTTCCAAACCGTGAATCCTGCCGGATCATCCGGATATGGAAATTAATTTAATATTTTAACTTATTGCTAATTATTTAATGAGATTAATTATTAGTTTAATTACTAATTTATAAGTCTTTCTATTTATGAAATTTTAGATTTTTGTTAATGATCTTTAATGTTTAACTAATTTAAAAAAATATTTTTTTATTTTGTTTATTTCTTTTTTTTAATATTTTTTTGTTCTTTCTTTTCTTTCTTTCTTTTTATTCCTTTTTTTATTTTTTTATTCTTTTGTTTGTTTTTTCTTATTCTTGTTTAATGAAAGATTTTTATTATTTAATTTTTAAGTAATTAATGAATTTATAAAGGAACCAAAAAATAATTTTTTTAATTACCTAATATCAAGATTCTTTATTTAATAAAGAAATTAAAGAGTTAAAAAAAATCTTAACATTTATTTTTATGTTTATTCTATTTATTTGATAAAAGAATAACCAAAAGAAATTATTTAATCAAGGTTATATTTAAAGAAACTAAGGATTTATATGTATATAAAAAAAATAGAAGAAAGATTTATATATTTTATGTTTATTCTTTTTATTTGATAAAAGATAAACCACAAAGAAATTATTTAATCAAGGTTTTATTTATTTAACAAAAAAAACTTATATATATATTCCAAAAATAAAAGAAAAGTCTTAATATTTTACTTGATAAAAGGTGAACCAGAAAGTAATTATTTAATCATGATTTTTATTTATGTAATAATGAAACCAAGGATTTATGTGTATAAAAATAAAAGAAAAGTCTTGATATTTTATTTTTATTTTTGATAAAAGATTAACCAAAAAGTGGTTATTTAATTTATAAGTCTAAAAGAAATACATCCAATTAATAAGTCCAAAATATTTAAAGAGAATTTAGTTCTTTTCTATTTATTTATTTTTTAAAATTTTTGAAATCATTTGGCTAAGATTTTTATTTTGTTCAATAAAGAAATCAAAAGTTATATTTCAATTTTAAAAAAAATAAGTAAAATACAAAGTCTTAATTTTCATATACTTCTTTTATCAAAAAGGTTTTGTTTTCATTTTTTTTTATTATTTTTTTTCACTGGATAAAAATTAAAGTAACTATTAGAACTAATTTCTATATTTTATTTTAAAAATAATTTTTATTCTCCAAACCATTGGATCCTGGCGGATCACTTGGACATGGAGTTTAATTTTTAATTTTTAATTAATTATTAATTAATTATTAATTAATTATTAATTTTATCTTTCTTAAATTTTTAAATATCATTACTTTAAAGATATATTAAAAAATGATTTGTATTTATTTTTTTTTTTTGAATTATTTAATTATGATTTTTTGATAATTTTAATAAAAAGTTAACTTTTTAAAGAAATGAAAGAAATAAAAATATGTGTTTTGAAATAATGAAGGATGGGGACTTTTGTTTAAAATTGATTTTTTTTGTTAGCCTTAAAAAAAATGGGATAAAGTGAATTATTCACATAAACAAATTCTTCTTTTAATTAGTTATTATTTACTTATTTATTTTATTAATTTTATGATTAAAGGTGAAATAAGTGAAATAAGTTTAACCATAAAATAAAGGAAAATTAAATAACAATAAGTAAAGTGGAGGTTTTCTTTTTGGTTTTGAACATCCATTTAAAAATAAAAGATGCATAAATTAAATATGCAAACACATAAAGAAATATTAAAAGATAATAAATAAATAAAGTGGGGCTTTTTGGCCATTCACTTTTAAATAAATAAATAGGAGGTATAACCTTCCATGAATTATAATAATAATAATAATAGTAATAATAATAATAATAGTTGTTAGTTGTTAGTAATTATTTGTTAACATTAATAACAACAATAATAAAAGTTAGTAAAGTTAGTAAGTTAGTAAGTTAATAATAATAATAATAATAAGGTTAGTAAGTTAGTAAGGTTAGTTAGTTAATAATAATAACAATAATAATAAAGGTTAGTAAAGTTAGTTATGTTAGTAAGTTAATAATAACAATAATAATAATAAAAGGTTAGTAAAGTTAGTTATGTTAGTAAGTTAATCATAACAATAATAATAAAGGTTAGTAATAATAACAACAATAATAAACAAGTAAATATTAGTTTTTCTTTCTGCAAAGACAAAAGAAAAGGTTAGTGACCAAAGTGAATAAATATGAAAGAAGAAGGATGAAAACAGAGTTTTACCCTTAGAAATCAAAATTTGAATTTTGCGAAACAGAATAACGCGTCGGGCGGGCGTTCCAGGGGCGGCGACGGCAAGCAGGGCGGTGCGCGGCAGGGGAGGAAGGCGCGGCAGCGGGGAACGGGCACGGCGGCCTGCAGGACCGTGCGCGGCGAGCCGGCCAGTGGGGAGCTTGGCCGGAAAGGGGGAGAGATAAAGGGAAACGGAGAGGAAGAGGGACGAATCGGCGGAGGGCCGGACGGCAAAACGGGAGGCGGAGGCTGACTGGCCGGCGACGCGGCGGCGACGGCAGGCGTAGCTGGGCCGGACGACGGCGGCAGAGGAAAAAAAAAAAACGGTGAACGGAGAGAGAGAGAAAACGGAAATATTGGGGACAGGGGTTAAAACGTGAAAACAGAAAAGTTTTGGTCTTCTGGGAAGAGGGAGGAGAGGCCAGGGAATAAGGCTGTAAGTTTTCCTTTTTTTGAAACGGAGCTCTAAGCTTGGTTTCTTTTTTTTTCTCTTCCTTAAGCCACATATTTGGACCCCTATTTATAGGGGAGGAGTGATGGACTGTTCATAATTAAATAATAATTAAAATCAGACTTATCTATTAATTTGGTAAAATGACAGTTTCAGTCCTTTACGTCTCTTTGATTCTGGATAAGTTCCTGAAGCTTCTGATTTTGATAATTTTGTCGTTTTCTGTTAATTTGGGCCAGAATCGTCGGTCGGCCCAAAATTCATGTGACAAACTACCAAATGCTCAAGGAACTTTCATATTTTGTCAAATTTTCCCAAAACTTCTTAATTTTGTCATTTTTACCCCAAACTTTTTAATTTTGTCATTTTTTATGGAGTTTTCTTTTTATTTCATACACACATTAAACCCTTATAAAACAAAAATTTATTTTAAACTAATCAACTTAAAAAGAAATTTCAATAATAATAATTAATTAATTAATAATAATAATAATAATTTCTTTTTTTAATTAAAATTTTTTTAATTAATTTTTTTTTTGAATTTTAATTTCTTTGGATACACACAAATAGATATCAACTTAACAAAATGCCCCCTCCCCCAAAAATATTTAATTTAATTTTATTTTTGTATAGAAATTAAAATTTTTTTTAGTTTAAATTTTTTTAATTATTATTCTTTTTAAAAAAAAAGGTCCGAAGAAATTGGGTGTCAACAGTCACATTACTGGTACCATTTCAAAACACTGATACATAATTTGACACAAAATTTTATCTTTAATGATGAATTTGGCACTACTTAAAAGATCAGCAACCAAATTTGTCTGATGCCAAAAGTTCAGTTATTTTTTTTTGTACTTTTCCCTTGTCCCCCTCATCCACTTTCCACATAAAAAGACCCTAAAAAATCTACTCCACACTCCTCTAAGAATACTGATTCCGTAAACCTGGCTTATGCCATAAGTCTTCCTTCTATTATATAACTACTGTCATTTCAATCCCTACTTATTAAAAATTATAATTTGACAGACGCGCTATAATTTTTATGAAATTGTTTCCTCATTACTATGTCAATCATCAATATCAATTACTGAAATCTCTACACACACACACACACCCAATCGACGAAACTAATCTAGGTTTTCAATTTGGTCAAACTAGGGGAATTAATTAATTTGTTGGATCCTAAAATTATTGAAAAATATTGGTTAGAGCAATATCGATAAACCCTAGCTAAAACAAGGAGCTGGCTTGTTGGGATAAAATTAACATGAGAATGAAGAAAAGGGAGCTAGCTAGCTTACCGGTTGGCCGGAGTGAAACGGATTGGTATTGTTGTCTATCATAACATTCCAATCAAAATAAATCTCTTTAGAAAAAGATTCTCTGACCAACCCAAAAAACACGATGCATAAGTACCAAATCAATGATGAAGATGATCTACAACTGCTGGAAATCACCATGGCATTAGACTACTATACGCTACTGCTACTTTGCTTCTGTATATATGTATATATAACACCATGGCATTGTTTGTTCTTTATTTTTTGTGTTTATTTTTTGTTACTTAAGTTTTTGTTTTTATAAAATGCACTATTTGTTCTTATACATGACCTTGTTTCTATAAACTTCTTGTTCTTTTGTATTCTGGTGTTTGTTCTTTAAGGAGGGTATGTTTGCTATTTTAGAAGGGCATGTTTGTTCTTTTATAACGCATTGTTTGTTCTTTCTTTTACATGTTTATTTTTTATTATTTAAGTGTTTGTTCTTATAGAAGGCACTATTTGTTCTTATAGAAGGTACTGTTTGTTCTTATACATGACTCTGTTTCTGTAAACTTCTTGTTCTTTTGTCTTCTGATGTTTGTTCTTTCAGAATTGTATGTTTGTTCTTTTAGAAGGACATATTTGTTATTTTAGAATGCATTATTTGTTCTTTCTTCTACATGTTTATTTTTTGTTACTTAAGTGTTTGTTCTTATAGAAGGCACTGTTTATTCTTATACATGCCCCTATTTCTGTAAACTTCTTGTTCTTTTATCTTCTAGTATTTATTTTTTCAGAATGGTATGTTTATTCTTTTAAAAGACATTATTTGTTCTTTCTTTTACATGTTTATTTTTTGTTACTTAAGTGTTTGTTCTTATATGACCCTGTTTCTATAAGCTTTTTGTTCTTTTATCTTCTGGTATTTGTTCTTTCAGAAGAGTATGTTTGTTCTTTCAAAAGGGTATGTTTGTTCTTTTAGAATGACATGTTTGTTCTGTTAGAATACATTGTTTGTTCTTTCCTTTATATGCTTAGTTTTTGTTACTTAAATGTTTGTTTTTATAGAAAGCACTGTTTATTCTTATACATAACCCTATTTTGGTAAACTTCTTATTCTTTTGTATTCTTATAATGATATAAGTCATTCTGAAATCAAAAGTTCCCTTTTGATAAACATCTCATTTATCCATTTTAGGAATATCCTGATTTCCTAATTTCTTTTCTACATCTTTGGTTAATATGGCTTGTGAATTCTTTATTTTTTTATTCCTCATAATTTCTTATTCCTCTTGTCTTTTTGATGCAGACTTAGTCAAATTTCTAAATATTTTATCCATTAATAATTATCAATTAGTGTTAATATCTTTTCAAGTTATCTGTCAACGTTTTACGTAATCTTATTGTCATTTCACTTCAACTACGAGTCTTACTGTTTCTATGCGATTTGGGTGATATTCTGTAAAAATTTTAACAATAATCTTTAATTACTGGCAGGAAAAAAGTTTTTGAAAATTTGGCTATTTCTTACATCAATGAAATAAAACAAAAATTAAATCTTAGGGATTATATTGTACAAAATAAATTATTTTAGGGGCATGGCTTACGCGTGCGCCGGGCGCACGCAAGAATCGGCCCTCCTCTAAATCGTATCCTACCTTAACAAGCTCTCCCTAAAGCTCCTAGACCTTCCCAAAGCTCCCTCAAGACCGCCATTAATCCCATAGATTGCCTTAATTATCTTGACCCACAAAGCTCCATCCTCTGTCTTAAATCTCTACTACCACTTCTCTAACAAAGCCAATTTTATTGATATCATGCTACCCACACTCAAACTCCCCTCCTCTTTTTTTGCCCAAATTTTATTCCACACCACTCAAACTAATTTTCTACCTTCCCTTGATCCACCCTAAGAAAAAAAATGCATTCTTTTACTCTCTAGGTGTTTAATCACTCCAATAGGGGCACAAAATATAGAGAACAAGAGCAGGGGTAAACTTCCCAATACCGACTTGATTAGAGTCAATCTCCCTCCAACTCACATAGCCTTTAACTTCCACATACTTAATTTATTTTCAATTTTATCCATTACTAGCTGCTAGGAATTGCATATTTTCATGTTTGCTTCGACAAGCAAATCGAGATAAACAAAAGGTATATAGTTTATCCACAGAACAATCCATTCTCCTTGCCAAATATTCCACCTCTAAATTGCACACTCCAACACCATATAACTTGCTTTTTTGCAAGTTCACCTTAAGTCTCAATGCTAATTGAAACACTGTAGCAAACACATCAAATTTAAACCATTCAATTCCAACCACTTACCCCAAAAAGAGCACATCATCCATGTATTGAAGGTGTGTTACCATGCAGCCGCTATCTCCCACATTTATACCTTCAAAGACCTTCTTACATTCAGCTTCTTCCATCATCACATGCAGTGCCTCGGCCACAATCAAAAAGAGGAAAGGGGATAATAGATCCCCTTGATGCAGTCTTCTTTCCAAATTAAATTTTGGTGTGGGACATCCATTTACAAGAACTAAAATCTTTGCTGACTTTAAGCAAACAAGAATCCAATTTCCGCACTTAACCCCAAATTCCATTTGCTCCATTATAGAATCGAAGAAATTCCAATTAATAGCGTCATATGCACGTTTGAAATGTAATTTAAAAAGAAATAGCTCTCCCTTATTTATTTTCACCAAACTAACCAACTCATTTACAATTAAAGCACTGTCCAAAGTTTGCTTGTCTTTTATGAAACCTAGTCGTACACCACTAATCACAAGAAATTACCTACTTTAGTCTCTTGGTCATAATTTTTGCAATGATTTTTTATTGGCACCCAATGAGACTAGTCGGCCTATAGTCTTTCAAAGAGGTTGGAATCTTCGACTTGGAAATAAGAGTGACGAAAGAGGTGTTACACCCCTTATCAAGTTTGCTCGACTCCTCAAACTTCTTCACAAACTGATTACGTACATCTGCATCAATAATCTCCTAATTTCTTTCCAAAAAATTGAAAGAAAAACCATCGGGGCCAGGGTCTTTCGCCACCCAAAATTCCACACTGCATTCCTAATCCCTCTCTTCCACTGGAAATGGTCTCTACGAACTGTGCTTCATCTCCTCCGGAAGTCTTTTATGATTAAGAAAAATAACATGTCATTTATGATTAAGAAACTATCCTAGCTCCTAGATAATCAATTCATGAGATTGAGGTAGTTCAATCGATGTCTACAACTTATTTATTCGTAGGATACCCCATTAAGAAAAAACTATTACTTGCAGAAAGAAAAGGTGAAATTAAATCGATGTAAACAGTAGCTGCCTAACTCCTCAGATGTTTTAACTTGCAATAATTCATGGAGCTTGTGAACAATGATTTCGTTCAAATGAACTTTAAATTCATGAAGTTGGAAGTTGGTTTCTAGCCGCTTGATTTTAAACCATTTCAGACTTATGGTTATGATCTTAAATCTCCACAGAGAGATGTGATAGCAATATTTAGAATGAGTTATTATGTACTGACCACTTTAACAGGCGGTTATAGCTAGAGTAAATTATAAGGCTTCGTTTGGAAATCTATTGTTATCTAACTATAGCTTAATTTCAGTATTTGAAGTTTGGAGAAAATATTATAGTCCTTAATAATTATCTCAATATCTAACACTAATTTTAAACATTATTTTCAAAGAAATTAAACAACTCGATTTAATTTCTACGTTGCTAATTAATTTAAAAAAAGAAGAAGAAGAAGAAGAAGAACAAAGCTTCCAATAATAAAGTAAGTAACTAAAAGTTGCAACCGTGTCAGATGTTTGGTGAACTAAATGCTCGTTTCGAATTAACTTTAGTTACTTCTCGTTAGCACATATTGGAAAGGGGTTAATATAAAAGATTCCTTCTTCATTGTTTTTCAGCTTATGTTATTCGGCTACCGTTAAAGCTTCAGAAATGATCTGTACTCTTTGTCTCACTAATTAAACGAATTGTTCTCAAGTTTCTCAAAGTAATACTAGTATTTTACTCCAGTAAAAGAAAGTGATCTAGACATCATTACCTATGGGGAAAAGGTCAATATTTGCTGAGTGATGATAGAAGAGTCACATTGTAAAAAAAAAAAGCATAAGTATATTTATGCATATGATAATAAAGTCAGAGAATATGGGTCAGGTGGATTGTTGGGTAAGAAAGGTAACTATACTAAAGTGTTAAATATTGTACTAAGAAAGGTCTAATATCTCTTGTTTATTAGGATGCTCATATGCGAAATAAGAAGGCTGAATTACACTAAAGTGTTCAATAGCTAGTGGTTAAGTGAGGTGGATTGTGGGGTAAGGAAAGTAACTATACTAAAGTGTTAAATATTGTACTAAGAAAGGTAAGAAAGGTCTTGTATATTTGGTTTATTTGGATGCTCGTAGCCTCGTACATATATGGGTAAGAAGGGTGAACAATATTAAAATGTTTAATACTAGTATTTACATGAGGTGGATTGTGGGGCGGCTAAGGTTTTAGTGGAGAAGAAAATTGGATCAATGGATAGATTTTTTGTTTTTTGTTTTTCACAATGGTTAGGCATTGATTCTTAAAAGATATTTGGCTTTGCTCTCTTTAGTATAAATTGTTTTAATAACTTATGAAGATAATAAATTATTTAACACTTAAATGCACGCACGCGCCAAACACACACAGATATATATATCTATATATATATAAGTCAATTTATTGTAACACTTTTAAAATCTCATATAGACATGCATTATTCTACACAACATATGTGTGTATGTGATGTAGGCTTAGGTGACTTACTTGGTAATTGACCTTCTTATCACACAAAACCAAACCAAAGTAGTGGTTTAGTGAGGACCAAAAGAAAATAAAAAAAGGACTAATTACTTTATGAATTGAAGACTGTTTTGAGAACTCTTGTACTATGAATAATAAAATATTAGGAGATAGAATACAAAAAGGTAATACAAATATAATCAAGAAAAAAAAGTCAAAAAGATAATGTGAAGAGAGGACGAGACAAGGAATAAAGTGGTGGCTAACATATCAATCTAATATATATGTGAGCAAAATGGGAATGTCTTCTGCTCGGTGGCACAGAAACATGTAATAGGATAGAGCCTGCAAAAAGAGTAGTATTTATGTTTACAAGAACCTAGGAACCCGACATTGTTGATTCTCTATAATCATTATAATCCTTCCTAAAATCATTGGACATCCTACAAGTATATGTGTGAGGATGTCTCAAGACAAGCAATGCAAACTCATCCCCCAACAAAAAGGTTTTACAACTCTGAGAAGACAGTGCTAGCTATTGTGTTTGTGTTGTGTTTTAAGGAAGAATTTAGTATTGTATTCATAAAAATATTAGTGTCTCAGAAGTTTCCTAGTTATTTATATGATTAGAATTTTCTGTCGGGATAATGAAAAATTCTTCTATATGGTATTTTGTAAGGTTTTAACGGGGAAGAAAAGGGTGAGAAAATTTTTTGCGATAATTATCTTTAAAGCTCTTAAACTTGCACACGATGAGCATACAAGACCTCGAGTACTAATTCAGAGATCACAACCACGTGACGGAAGTGACAGAAAAGACGTCTCCGTTAGTCATCTCTGTTCGACTGCGCGCGCCGAGAGGCGCTGGGTGAAAAAAGGTCAATAGCTCAAATAAACACTCAAAGGTTTTCATTTCTTTCATATAAACCCTTTATCATACAATAGAGTCCACAAAACCCTAACCTTTGTTGTTTATTTATTTATTTGTCTTTTTTTCTTGGGGTGAAAATGTATGCTTCAAAAATATGAATTCTTATGGACATCATAGGAATCTTTGTGAGAGATTTTCTTTATCCAATTATTTTATTAAATTCAAAATAAGTAAGTGTAGTTATGGAAAAAGATAAACACAAATTGCAGAAAAGTCGAAGTTTTGTAAAAGTGAGCTTTCTTTTGATGCATCAATATAATATTTTTTTTTTATGGAATGAAGGCGTTGAAAAGCTAAATGTAAATTTTTATATCCCAAGATATAAAATAATAAGAACAATATTCTTCCAAGACTGAATAGACACTCACGCACACATTTTTCTTTTAAATATTTTACCAAAATTTGGGATTTATAAGCACTTCTATTTTCAAGTAACTGAAATTCAGTTCAATTTTTTTCCAATTCCGCAAAACAAAAATGGGATCTTCATCCATTCTTTAATTAGGAGGTTGGCTTTATTTTCATATAATTTGTACAAAAACTTAACAGGAAAATACGAATTAATTCTTGTATTTAATTGCAGATGAAAAATTATAATATGAAAATTACCGTTAAAATTTAAAAAAAATTCAAGTTGACAAATTTCGGTAAATTTCCATATTTAATTGGATATGAAAATTTAATTTATATATATAAAGAAAATAAAGATAAAAAAAATTAGCCCGAGGACGTGACAGAAGTTCCGGATACAGACGCCTCCGTCAGCCGTTTCTGTTTGACTGCACGCGCCGGGAGATGCTTAAATAATGGCCAAAGGCTTAAATTGCCCCTTAAGGTTTTCTATTTCCGTCAGATAAGTCTCCATGCTCTATTGCAAGAACCAAACTTAAAAAGAGAGATTTACGTTTAGATTTGTGTATGTTAATTTTAACAATAATGAATTCTCAAACAATCATTGCTCTCATTTATTTTTATTTTTTGTAAAAATTCGTTTTTCGATAAAATATCAATTCTTTATGTACATAATAGGAATATTTCTGAGAGCTGTTTATGATCCAGATATTTTATTAAATTCAAAATAAGTAAGTGTATTTATTGAAAAAGATCAACTGAATTGCAGAAAACTTGAGGTTTTGTAAAATAAGCTTTCTTTTGATGCATAATATAATATTTTTATTTGTACTAGTTTTTGTTATGGAATGAAGCCTTTGAGAAGTTAAACGAAATATTTTATATACCAAGATTTAAATAGTAACAATAGTCTAAAAACTCTCTCATTCACACACTCCCACACACACACACACATATGTTTCGAATTAGTTTACCAAAGTTTGGGATTTATGAGTACTTCTGTTTTTCAAGTAACTGAAATTCAGTTTAATTTTTTTTTTCATTTCCGCAATAACGAAATGGCATCTTCCTCCATTCCTTAGGAGGTTGGCTCTACTTTCATAAAATACATACAAACAGTTTAACCGCACAATACGAATTAATTACCGTAATTAATTGTAAACGTAAAATTATAATATGAAAAGTATCGTACGTAAAAATAAATAATTTTGCTAGGTAAGAATTTACGGGAAATTCTCATATTAATTGGATGTGCAAAATTATTTTTATATACATATAGACTGATTTAACCTTTATCAAAGAAAAAAAAAAGTTAGCCTGACTACGTAACTGAAGTTACGGAACAGTCTTCTCCGTCAGCCATTTCCATTCCACCGCACGCGCCTGGAGATGCTTGAATAATGGAGGAATGCTCAAATTACCCCTTAATGTTTTGGATTTCTGTCCGATAAGTCTCCATGATATCTTTTAAGAAACAAACTCAAAAAGAAAAGTCCCGTCCCTCTTCCCTGCATTAACAGCCCAACAGAAACAAAAACCACCAAAAATCAAACTTTAGGAACTCTCTCCATCACTATAAAATTTCTTAAACCTCTTGTTAATTCTATCATCAAACCATTAATGCAGAATTTTAAAGAGGAAAATTGAAACGCGAAAAACCAATAAATTGGTTTCCCATAAGAAATGAAAAAAATCTCAAATCTCGAGTAACAACTTGGATATATATTTGGCTCTTCCTTGAAGGATTTCGGAAAGCTCTCCTGACAGGCGAGCCTTAACTTGCCAGCAGCATTTTGGCGACGGATCCTTGCCTCATCAGGCCTTTTTCACAGTGACTTTTAGTAACGGCGCTTAAGATACAGGAATAATCTGTCGCTCTGTAGGATCTGGAAAATGACCATAATCAGTCCATGGCAAAGAAAATATTTATGAAGTACATGATAAAGTCGTCATGTCTAGCTAACTTTTTAACCCTGAACTACTACCAAACGTATCTAAAAAATTAATTCACTTAGACTTATAGAATTTGTAACTAATCTCCAAATAGCAACTAGTTGAGAGATCTAGCATCGCTTTTCTGACTTGACGTTTTGTAAAACCAATTTCTACCTGTAAACACCAATTCGCAAATTAATTTTTAACCCACTGTAACTTAATCACACAACTAAATAGCACTTTCATGTAACAATTTCTGAAATTCATGCTTTAAGAACTATTTTGTTAAGAGGGTCTATTCGCAGGTATCAAATTCGTGTCCGCAGCCAAGGAGGCTGGGGACAAATGGGAGTAAGTGTCCCCATCAGAAATTTAAAAACTATAGGTTATATGTGTATAAAAGGCTTAGGTTTAGATGTATGTATGTAATTTTCACCAATAATGAATTCTCATAAAACGTTAAATACAACTCTCGTCACTTTACTTTGCATCCCGTTTTCGTTATAAACTTGAACTTTAGAATACCACATATAGGTCATACCTTTGCTTTGGTCAGTTATCTATCGTGTCATTCTCTTACAGCGTCAATTGTCTCACTGACTTTCTTTTCAATCCAAGATAACAATAATACTTGTAGAGAAAAAAAATATATAGAGATATATTGATGAACCATGCATAGTGGACTTGTTAATTCGCAACCGTGCAAAATTGTCTAAAATATTATATTTATCCCAAATTCTTTACATTATTTACTATTCACAGTAATTAATTTATGATTTTTTATTTTTAATATTTTAGTATATAAATAAAAAAAATTATACTTTAATAATAAATGAAGACTTATAGTTAATTCTAGATATGATTTTTCTAAAATTTTTCTAGAAAATAATAATATAAATACAATCAAGTCAAATTTAAGTAAAAAACATGAAATGTATTAAAGAATATGTAACGGAGGGATAAAATATTATATTGACATACTTATTTGGTTCAAACTTGGCATATCTTTTTCTTTTATGATCCTTTATATCAATCCTTACATATCATTTATTTTCATTATATATGAACCTCTTTAAAATATATTTCAAGATTCAATATGTAGACACACGTACACACACAATATTAATTATCATAATCTAAAAATAAAAAAAATAATTTTTTGTGTTCATTAATTTAGCATCAGCAAATAGTGATTAATTTCAATTCCATTTTTTCAGAACCAACACCATCTGAGGGTTACTGCTGTATTTGCTTCATAATCACTTAAAAATAACGTGTTTACTAGTTGTTTTCAGACTTCTTGATAAGCCAGATTTCAAATTGATGTGGAACTCAATAAAAGAAGGCTACATGTAAACATACATGTTCTTAAATAATCGATCAATTTCTAAAAATCTTAAACTAAACCCAATTTTGATTGAAAATTTTTATCAAAATTGTCCCATTAAATTTCCTAGATCAGCCATCGTCCACCAATTTTTTTTTTTGGTGATTTATTTTTCAAGTTGCTATTTTCCTAATTAGCTGATGCGAAAAGGCTTTTCTACATTATCTCAAAGAACTTTTGATTTTATTATTTTACCTGACATCCATATCAATTTACACAGAGAAAACGATATATATGTTTGAACCCATAATAACTAGTTTCTTTTATTGTTTTATATCGACAATACGATGAAGAAGCAAATACAAATTTTTAAATTTTGGATGGAAAATGGGGGAAACAGATCATAAATGAGCAAGAACAGATTGGAGATTTTCTTTTTCAAAAAAGAAAAAAGAAAAAAAGAAACTAGACAAGCTTGAGGGAAAAGTTGAAGCCGGCTTCGATGATGAGCCGGGGTTGAAGTTGAAGCTGAAGCCGGGGACAGGCCATGTGCCCGAAATTGAGGCGTTTGGTGAGGGGAGGGGACCCAAATGCTCAATTTCACAAGATAGGGGGCGGATGTGACGGTGAGGGAGGAGATGGAGAGCACGGAAGGGGAAAAGATGCACGTGAATAAAACAAACATGGAAAGGGGGAAGAAGGAGAAGGTGAAAGAAAACCATGCAGAGTGGCGGAGGGGGACACCCCACGTGGAAAGATTCAAGGGACGAAATGAACATGTAGGAGTAGGAGATTTGGTGAACCCAATCCCCCCCCTAATATCTCTTTATATAATCATATTTTATTCTAACTAATCCAATCAATCAACATACGTATCTGTATATTAATCTACATGCACCTAATTTAAGATTATTATTGTTTTTATTGTCGTCATATTACATGTTTGTAGCTAGTGAATTATATATATAAAAAAAAAGGAATTCGGAGAAGTTCGGAGGGGGTCAGATCTGGCTGGGGTATACTGAAATTAAAGGCGTATTCAAAGCTCCAAATCGGTATCCGATGAGAGAGAATATATAATGTAATGTAATTGTTAAAAATGGTATGTGGGTACGTACGTGGGCGTAAGGACAAGCCGTTTTTCTTATCTTAAGGCCACCGTCGCTACACGCCCCTCCCTCCCCTTCCCTGCAATAAAAACATCCTCATCGGATCCACCCGAGCCCATCAATTCATAATTACCCCTCTCGCCTCGCCCCTAGCAGCTTATTGTTCTGGTTATTCTACTAACATATTCGACAAATTTTTACAAATCCCAAAACAAAAGAATTACACTTCACTTCCTTACAAGACTATAATTTGGCATTATGCCTTCCCATCCCATATATATAATAATATCTACAATTCAAACTTATCGTGATATTTACGGTTCCTAGCAATGATCGATGCTGGGAGTTGTCACACACTATTATTACTAGAGGAAATCGAATCTAATACTTATAAAAGTAAAGAACCCTCTAGTTAATACTTAAAATTTTCAGGTATACTAACAAATCTACTGTATAATTCAAGTCAGAAATGATGTGTCCAATTTTTTGGAAAACTAGCTTATATGAAGCAACCATATATGGTCAATGAGCAATTTTCTTTTTCCATATAGCTTGGTGGTATATATGCAATCTAACTTAAAATCCAAGGCACGCACACTACAGATTCTCAATACTAACCTTTTGACTAAGCGTAATATTTACTCATTCATTTGTTATTTCATGATCCACTTACTGCTAGTACTTCAAACATTTATGGGGTACATAAAAATTCTCACAAATAGTACCCTATTGGTTTACATGAACTCAATAGCATTATCCTTTTTTTTTACTCTCTGGGCAAATTCACTTTTGGATTAATTTCATGCATTGTTATGCATTATTCTTATATAATATTTGTTCCAATTATGATTATTATATTGAAAGAATTGCAGAATCAAAATCCTTAAAAGTAATTTTAAGGATTATTTTGTAAAAATAATGTATTTTTATTAACTTTTTAAGTCAACCAACCTAAAAAAAAAAAGAAATTTAATAGAAATATTTTCTTTTGAAAAAACATTATAAAATCACTTTTGGGCTTCTTGAGGTGTAATGTTTTAATAAATTTATAATTTTTTAAATAATTAGTTTTCATAATAGTAACGCACAATAATATATTAAATTAATATAAAAACGAATCGGCTCAGAGATTTAAAACAGGATGAAGCTGCAATTAAAAGCAATGGTTGAATTATGTTACTTTTGGCGTTGAAAAGTTGAGAGTCATAGTAGTAAAATAGGGGGATTGAACAGTACACTCATCCATTTGAGAATCGCGAGGAAGATTTCTAGTTCTCGAGTCTTAATTACCGCTTTTCTTTTTATATTTATGCAACTTAATTAATGGTGATGGGAAAGTCATGGTGTCGAACCATGCATGCATGCTATGGTCCATATGTATATGGGCATATATATATATATATATATATACGGACTTCATTAAAAAAAGAAAAGAAAAGAAAAATCACGCACACCTTTCTAGCTAGCCTTTGTATAATTATTTTCTTGATACAGATGCCCAAACAACTCTTAATTATAGTAAGCGTAGAACAAGTAATTCGAAATCCCGGCTAAAACTCAGTATTTGCATTTAATTGCGCTCGTCAGAAAGTGTTGTGTAGATCGAAAGGTAATTTGCTGGAAAAAAAAAAGAGAAGAAAAATGATTAAATAAAATAAATAAACTTACTGTTGAAATTAAACAACTTGAAACGAGTTTCACGTATGGTTTGTTTTATCATGCATTATCAGATCATACATACATGTGCGTTTCACATGCGTATGTTATACACAACTAGATTTATGCAGGACAGCCTTTTTTTATTTTTCATTTATAAAAATTACAAGAAAAGGGAAATCTACCATCTATTTTATCCCACTATTCCCACCGAACCTAATTAAACACTTTAATTGCAAAGAGGAGAAATCCTCTTAAATTAACTAGCCGAAATCTTAATTCTAATTGGTTACAAGAATTGATGACTTTTATATCAATTTGCTAAGAGCTCACCAGCAATTGCACTTTTCTTAATGCATAACATAATTTATTTTTATCTGTGTAAAATCAATATTATTCATGCTCATGTAGTTTGGAAGAGAAAGTTTTAGAAATGTCTTATTTTATCCAAGGTTAGAATTTGTTTTAATTAACCTCTCACTGAGCTGAGTGGCCATATGAGTAAACCTCAGTTGATGAGTTCACATGGTAAGTTATTTATTTCCTTAATTTAATTAGCTGACTAATTATTCTCTGAGATTTCTGGCTCTCAACCAACACCAAAAAATAAAAATAAAAAGAAAGACAAAAAATAAAGAGAGTAGTAACGTGCGCTGGGGAGTGAAACACACGCGCTTGGGAAGAGCGTGGGGAGTGTGCAAGAACGCTTTAGAAGCAAACATACATGAAATTCAGCAGCTTCGACGATCCACATGTCCTTCAGATCCGTCTAAAGTAAAAGCTCCCCCCATTCACATGAACCTCAACTCTGCTGCTCTGCTGCTCTGCTGCTACCATTCTCTGCCAATCTCTATCTCTATCTTCCCAGAAAATTGACGCGTGGCACGCAGCGCCATCCCTGTCATAAGGCTTAAATATCGAATTTATCATGAAAAAAGTATCAAATTTAATACTAAATTTTACTTTTAAGATCAAAATTATAACAACCGTTACTTTTTTGATCAAATTACAAAAAAAAAAATCATAATTTTGAGCCTTCATTTTTCATGTTTCTTTTACTATTGTCCTAATTTTACATATCTACAAATCATATTATCCTCTTCAACAAGTCCAGCACCAAGTTCAATTCTAACTGTAGTTGGCTCACTGTCCTTTTCAACAATCATGTTTCTTTTACTATTGTCCTAATTTTACATATCTAACAATCATGTTATCATCTTCAACAAGTCCAACAGTAAGTTCAATTCTAGCTGTAGCTGGCCTGCTTTCTTTGAAGACTTCCCTAGAGTCATTAATCGCATTGTAAGCTTCCTTAATTTTTGAAGCTTATTTTTTTATAGGCTCGAATCCTAACAGTTTTGGTTCTACTCCTACTAATGAACACCTAATCCTAAAGCAGCCAATCCTGGCTAAAATAGCCAAAGGCTTAACCTTTAGAATCTCACCAAATTTTTTTTTATCTTTCTCCAATCTCAACAACATCAACTAGAAATTATGAGGGAAAACGCACACAATTCAAGTTTGTGGCAGTAACCCATAATTCTAGTTTATGTTGTACCTTAGGGGAAAAAAATGAAACGGTAGTGTTTAAGTTGTGAGGGTAAAGCGGTGGAGAGGTAGATGGCTGGCGTTGCTGTCAAAGGTGATCTTTCATCTCTTGAAGAAAATGGCACAATCATTAGATGAGCAAAGTTAGGACACTAGTACAAAACCATGAAAAATCAAAGACTAGAACTATTATTATCACATTCAATTTAACAGTCACTTAATGACGTAATGGTAAATTTGGTATTTTTTGTAAGTTTAATTGTAACTTTAGTCTAAAAAATAAAGTTTAATATAAGATTTAATACTTTTGAAAGTTTGATGATAAATTTGGTCTCATTGACATTTTTTAATGGTAAATTTGATATTTATACCCAATCATAATTTAAAATTTACAGCCTTAACGAAACCAGGTTTTACTATTTGTGGAAGGGAACGACCTCTTTAGATAAAGGATATGAAAAAAATAAAATTTTGATCCATATAAATCGATTTTCTTTTTTGTTTGAAGAGAGAATTTACCAACTTTCGTGGAGCAGTTTTTGAACTATTGGACAGGGAAATAGGGTATTATTATTATATATTATCTCTTGTTTAAGATCTTTTTGGCCTTTATATATTTAGACGCCATGCATGTCACGTCTATAACATCAAGGCTCTAATTTCATTTAATGCCGATCCAAATTTGTTCCTTTTATATATAGTATAGTTTTACTATATATTTTTTGGCCTTTTTATAGGAAGATAAACTTTTATTATTCGCGCCAAACAATATCCAAAAATGGCAATATATTCCCATCGCGCAACGTTATTGTCTAAAACAAAATACCCTTCGTCTTTAACAAGTAATTGTACATATTACGTTCACACTTATCTCAAAAAAATGACGTCAGAGGCACAAAAAGTCCTTTTCATTATATGAAATTCCACTTAGTTGATATTATATCGAACTCTTAATGAAATTACATGTTTACATTATGAGCTCAGGGTAAAATTAGGTATGGAAGAAAAATTAATCTCACATCACCAGTCGCCTAGCTAGAGGCTTAGCTAGCAAATCTGGCAATATATGAGAAAGAGACGCCAAAAGGGACCAAAAACCAACTCAGCAAGAAAGCTTAAACAGAAAGTTTTTAAGTAGAGGACCCAAAAAAAGTTAAGGAGATTAGATATGGAGGCATGTGAGCTTAATTAGCCTGTTAGCTACAAAAATAAATTGCGCAGGGACCAATTAAATCTTTTCCCTATCAACATTATTACAATTACACATTTTGTTGTGGCCTTGGTCATCTCACATACAAACATTATAAAACTCTCCAACCACCCCTCCCCTTTCTCCTACTCCTACCTTCCTTCACACGTCTCACTCTCTCCTCTCGTAATTTCCCTCTCTCCCCCTCTCTCTCTCTAAAACAATTCTTTCTTATCTGGACAGGATTACGATGTCCGCCGATCTCAAATTGTTCCAAGATGTGTCCAATATCATGGCCCCCGCAGCGATCAAGATTCCGGCTCCGCGAAGCGAGCCGGCCGGTGGGGAGGAGTGCCGGACGCCAACCTCCGTGGAGCACAAGATTCCGGCGGTCTTGAGCTGCCCGCCTGCTCCGCGCAAGCCCAGGAGAACGAGGAAGTGCAAGCGGAAGCTGGCCGAGCTGGAATTCTTCGAGATCGAGAACCGGCAGGAGGTGGACGATTTCTTCCGGTCGAGCTTCGACGTCGTCGCCAAGAGAAAGTGCCCCTGTACATGAGGAAAAAAAAAGGAAAATTTATACTGATCCATACCACACGATCAAGAAGGACCAAGACGAACACGAAGGGTACCAGGATTCAAAATTCTCCCCTCCTCTTCCTTTTTTTTTTTTTTCTTTTCTTTCTGGTTTCTGAATTTTGGTCCAAGGTGAAAGGTGGTAATTTGTTTGAGTTTTTACGGGGGTTCATGTATGTAGATTCACACGCCAAATCTGGGTTTCTTAACGTCTGTAACTTACAGACGAGCAGCTGCTGGATCCATCTGAGATATATGTATGTTAATTAATTAAATTTGTTAATTAATTATTATCAGATCATTTCTCTTTAATTTCTTTTTGGTTTTTTTTCCTGGACTTTTAATTATTTGATAAAGGATTTGGAATTCCAATCCGGGGGTTTGATTTGAAATTGTTGTGATATGTATTGGAAATTAGCAGAAACGCGAAGAGGTGAGGTTTGAAATTAACTGTTCCATTTGGATGATGACAGTGGTTTGTTTGACACGGCTTTGGGATTGCGAACAACCTGATTTGTTTTCTCGGAGATGCTTTTCTTTGTGGACGTAATGAAACGAGAGATAGTCAGATAGAGCGAAGTTTTTGTCTTATATATATATATATATGAGAATATGACACTTATTATATGCCGACGAGAATTTGATCTGTTGATTAAGAATATATTTGATCGGGTTTTTTTTTCTCCAATTTTCACGTCTAATAATTTGGTTTTGTCCATGATTTAGGAAAATAAGTAATTAAATTCTCGATTAATCCCAGTAAAGAGGGGGGTGGAACAAAAATAGGGAACAAATTGGTGGAACGTTCTGGGAACGGATTATTGGAGGCACAGCTCCATGTGCATGAAGGCATGAATCCGAGGTCGTACAAGGTGACCTTTCAACCGCAAGCCAAAGGAATCCTATGCTCCGTCCTTCATCATAAATAGTATATAATACTAATACTACTATACTGCAACTACGACTAATTTTACCATACCAATAATAAATATATATGCTAATTTAATTTTTAATTATATATTTATGTGAAAATATCGAATATATATATGTATAGGTTCTCCATGTGGAAATTTTATATTCCCACAGCTTTTTTTTAATCAAATATTCCCACAGCTACATGGGGTTAAGTTGTTTTGTTTCTTACTTTTTTTCTTTATTTGAAAAGAATTGAAATAATTAATTGCTTGAATCTCAGCGCAGAATAGTAAAAAGAACATGAAAACTCGTGAAATTGCACAAAATATAAATTAAGCCTATTAATTAGAACGATAAACACAAAAAATCCCCCAAGTAAATATGCAACAATTTGTTGGTTCTCGATAAACACACAAAAATACCTCCAAAGCAAAATGAAACAATTTCATATCTCTATATATATAATGATGATCGCCATATTACATAGTTATTTCATCAGTAATTCTCTATATTGCAGTAGTAATTCTTCTCATGGTTAATTTTTATTTAGCGATCACTCGTTCTGATCGATATCATAGTTTGCTCTTTAGATAGTTTATATTTATTTCCACTGTTTTTTCCGCATCGAATAAAAAAAAAAATTACTACATTGTAATTAGTTAAGGTTAAGTCAATATCTCCTGTCCGGCTTTGCTCACTTGAGCTTATATGAATGTTCTTTTTTTTGTTTTTGTTTTCTTGCTAATAGGAATTCATTGCAAAGCAAGTCAGAGATAAGAATTACAATCGGAATTAATTAAATCAGAAATTAAACTAGGCAAATCGTCTGTCCATTCTCTTCTAACTTCCATGCTCAGCCCCAGCCTTGCCATTTCATACTAAAATATAAATACAGCGATTTTTGGCAATCATACACAAAGGGAGTTAATAAGACTGTAATAATAGTTTTAATTTGGTAAAATTATTACATTTTGGAATGTGGTTAAATATAATTATGTCTTTAACAACATGATATTTCAGTATTAATGCTCCAAATCATACTAATAATTAAGGTTTAAGTTGCAGAGAACATCATGACAAAGTTATATGTATATTTCATGCAAGCATTTCGTGCATTGTTTGTCGAGAAGATACTTAGAATTCATTTAGGTTGTATGGTAAGGTGAAAATTCTATGTATATAGACATGATTTCTCTTCTTCTTCTTCTTCTTCTTCTTCCTTTTTGTTTTCAGAATTGCAACTTCTAATAGACAATTCTTCGATTGCGGAAAGATTAAAGGAAAAGGTGCAATTTTTATGCGTAGCATAACAAAAGCAAATATTTTACTTAGTCATTATGTAATGGATTCACAGTTTATATAAATTTTTAGAGAGAGAGAGAGAGAGAGAGAGAGAGAGAGAGAGAGAGAGGATAAATTCTACATGGTAGAATAGGTTTTTTTATTGGGTAAATATTGGAAAATATATAGTTAATTACTATAGCATGGTTGAGAGATTGGCCCCAGTCGAGATGATAATTGATGAAAAGGGCAATCAGAAATGGCAGCAGATGGAAGCAACATCAGATCTTTTTTCAGGCCAATAAAAGAACTTGTCCATAATCTGTCTGAAGAAAAATAATGTTCCTGAAGACTAGATAGCTACAATCTAGCTAGTAAGTAATATTATATATGTTAATTACAGCTTTTGGGTATTGAAGGAAAGTAAGAAATTAACTGTAAGTATGCGGAGAAAAGGCAGCTTTGGTGTTGAGCTTGGAAGGCAAGTTATTCTACCTTAATAAATACCATATATATTCTGATATATATAATATGGAAGAATTAAAAGAGCCTGCTCCCTTTAACTTAATTATAAAGTGCTTGTACATCAGAGAGAATATTGTATAGCAGTTGAATTGTATATACTACTTGTTAATTGAGCATATAATCTGACGATGAGTAAGTCTTAAGGCATAATAAAGGCTGGTAAACTGAGAGAGAGAGAGAGAGAGAGAGAGAGAGAGAGAGAGATCTAGGAGTGTTTGTTACTTTTCCTTGTTATAGTTTGCGGGAATATATTCCAATCAAAAGTGCCTGGGAATATTGCAATCTTCTTTTATCGCTATATATATATATATATATATATACCAACAATTATATATATGATTGTTTAATAGTACACAAATTTCGCATATGGGAAAATTAATTAAGTCTAGAAACGAATTCTTTATGCGCCAGAATGTGATAATAAGTCAAAGTTTGGTCTATTACATATATATCTACTATATACACCTCTAATATGGATATTAGAAATTATTGGTTAAGTTAGCTGGTAAAACTTTTATTACCATAGGTAAGCTATTAAAATGGAATCCTTACAAATACGGTCAGCTCTCATCAGACAGTCCACTAAGCCCATCTCCTGGATTTTTTTTTTTAAAAATAAATTGAATTTGATATCTTTTTAATATATTTCTAGTAGGAAGATGATTCTGGTTGTTCTAGATTTCTGGGTCCTGGATATATTATGGGGACATAATTAGAAGGAAACGTCAGGTTAAAGAATGAGGGGAGCATTAGTAGGAGATCGAGCTGGCAGATTACCGTCAATATTACGCATCCTCAACTAACCTTTTTGTTGCGAAAAGAAGAGTTATGATGAGTTGGGTGGAGACGGAATTCATGAGGGAAAAAGGGAAAATCAAGCAAAAGTGAAATAAAAAGGAGGGGCATTAATTAATATTTATGTAGTAGTGAAAATCCCAACCCTAACCGACGACAACTTTTAATTTCCAGGTTGTGGCTAGTAGGGTTACGGTTGAGAAGAGGAGGATCCACTGCCTTGCGAGACAAGACAAATGTGTCTTGTTCCCGACTCTCCTCTTGCCACAGACTTGTGTCTGCTAAAGGAAGATTTATTAGTTTTTACAGAATTTTCATACTCGATCCTTTATGGATTGGAATTCAACTCGAAGCCATGTAGCTTTGGAATTGGAACCTTATCGAAACATTCATTTATCGATGATAAGAAAGTTGGGTTGGAAGCACAGTAAGAGTATCGTCTCACTACCTTTCAGCTGATTGGGGGCTGAAGTTTTGGATCTTGGGCCATCCCATCCGCAAAATTAAGGGCCTTGGTCCCTTAGACTTGGATGGATCATATCCAAGGGCCCCACCCTTATTGTATACATGTGTACATAATCTCAAATTTTACCTCCCCAACGAAATTAACTTTGTTCTTATATTATAAATACCGCGCTATACCATTTATTATATTTACAGTATGTGATATAAATATTTTTATATTTTATTATTTTACCATGTGGTATACTGTATAAGACTTACTTTTTATGTGTATTTTGTTAAAAAAATTACGGTATACCGTAAATACTGCGTGGTACATATTGAAGTATTTTATTTTTCGTGATTATTTTTTTTTATTTTATATAAAAAAAATCATAAATATATAAAATATTAAATTATAAATAGTACACATATCATAAAAAAATATTTAATTTTATTTTATTTTTTTGTTATTTTTCTTAATTAATATAAAATTTTAATGAATAGTAATAGCTTGACGATCCCTGTGGTGTTGAACAATATCCCCAATTGGATTTCTAGTGCATGCTACCCCAACTGAATATCTTCTATCATATATATTTTATTTATATTTGACAAATTATAATGAAAAAAATTAGAATACATATAAAATGTGTAAAAATAAATTATTAAACAAATTATTTCATCTTAAAATAATATTCTAATGTTTATTTTTTTATGAAAACGGTAACAATATGCGGCACGATATACTATAATATATACTTTACAAAATTAGGGTGCGATATTCCTAGCGGTGACGGTATTTAACACCTTAATCTTATAATACATATACACACACATTAGATGGCTTCCCGCCTTCATTGCAGGTTTCATTGGATATATCTTGTGTATACGTGTGACATGTTTGAAAAATATTTTAATTATACATATGCACATTTTTTGTTAATTACTTGAAGAATTACTAAATGCCCTAGCAATAACAGGGTAGTGGAAATGAGTCAATTCGGAGATAGTTGTTTTAAAACACATACTCTTCTTGTCCCATAAGTTTTGCTTCTTCTTTTTTTCGATAGTTTCATAACTTTGCACTATTTTATTTTTAAGTAATTTTTTTTACAATTTATTTACTATTATACCTCAGCAGAATGCATCTTTCTCCCTCTCTTCTTCCACCAGATCCTCTCTTTCTCTCTCTCTGTCTCTCTTTGTCTCTGTCTCTCTCTCTCTCGCACGCGTTCCTCCATTTTAATTCTCTCTCTTGCTCTCTCCCTCCCCCTCTGGGAAGATTGCACTACGAATCAGTGATGGAGATGCAATCAACAATGGACACACAATTGCACAACGAATTGATATGAACACACGATTAATGATAAAGCTCCAATTCTTTGCGGAATGGATGAGAGAAGACGAAGAGGGGCTGGGTTGAAGTGAAGAGGACAACGCGAATAAGGACGAGGCATGGCTAGTGAACCTAGGAGGGAACGAGGCAATCGAGACCAGAACAAGGCAATCAATGAGGCAATCAATGGGCGAGACAAGGCAACAAGATGAATCAAAGAGGCCAACGCGAATTGATGAGGTCTTGGCTCATCAAAGATGAGGTGAAATGAATCGAGGAGTTGATTCGAATCGACGTGAATCGAGGCCAAAGGGGAGAGGGGGATGAAGGCAGGGACAGAGAAGTAAGGTTGGAGGCGGGGCCGAAGATGGAGGGCCAGTGGCATCACCATAGATGTGGTAGCGGTAGTTGGTGGAATTTGGGAGAGATTAACGAGAGTAAGAGGAAGGAGAAAGGAGGAAGGAAGAAGGACAAAATTGAAAAATGAGTGAAAAATAGTAAGATGCCTAAAATTGCGTGTAAAGTGAATTATGGCAAAACAGACGAGACAGGGGAGTAAGAAATTTTTTTTGAGATTTTTATAATTTTTTAATATATGTTATTTATGAATTTTAATTCATAATTAAGAATATTTGATACCATAAGTTCAAACTAGAATCTATAAATGTCATCAAATTTAAAAAATTTTATAAGAGTTCTTCAATTTCTAAAGTATGTATAAATCTAATTAATTCCTAGTTAATGGTAGGGAATTAAGATTCATAAGTACATTAAATTTTAATAAACTCTTATATTGTAATTCTCTATTAGCTTCATATTCATCGAATCACCATAGTCGGTTATGGTCTTCCACTTCTCACCGAGCTCTAATTCTACCTCGTCGGGTATGAAAACATTACAACGAAACAAACATTGGGAGGGCCGTTAGTGGATTCAGCCCAATAAGCAAAAGTTAGGTACCTCATTAACCCTGACTTTTTCCCCCTTTCGCATAAGACCATACAAAATCCAACAAACAACATGATACGTAACAACAAAAAATGGATAAAAAATCAAATAGTAAAATTTTTGCAAAGGGGTATAACTGAAACTTCCAATAATCTACGAACCTAGTAGACAGAAGACAACATGTTGAGGGTTGACACTTGATTTAGGAAGACAACTGTGAGATACGTGTCCTAATTCTACACAAGGTACAGCTAACATAGGCAAAATATCTGGTGAAAGCGAAACAAAAGCATCCGAGAATGATGACAAGTAACATTAAATCACCGAGCTAAGAACAATAATTAAATGTTGTTGTAATAACAATATTTAGCCATTCCTTATATATTTTTTGATTCTTTTTTACATTGGACACAAGTGAATGCGTGCCTCAAATTATAAATTTACATATATATATAATGGGATGGAAAATACGTTTTACTTAGTTATGTTTAGAGAAAGCGCATTAAAATTTTATTACGCTACATATATAAAGACGGATATAATTTCATGCATTGGGCTCTCTTCTATAAAGCCTTTACTTTTCATTTTGACAGGCCACAAAAGTGCTATACATCTTTTACGTAGATCTTATTTTGGTCCACGTCATTGTATGTGGCTTTCGTGTTTGTAATTATAAGTGTTGGGTCGATGTTTTTTAAGCATGGTATGGACATTGATTGATTTGAGCCAGCTAGTAATTGCCTTGCTGGCAATAGCTTTTCCTTGACTTCAGCTAGCACGACCCACAACTAGAATGTGACCACACAAATTATCTAATTTGTCCCTCTGATAATATCTTGGACAACCAAATAAACAACCCTCATTGATCCTAATTAATTAACTTGTGGCACATAATATGTGGAAAGTTTGGATAAAAATATCAGTAAAAATAGTAACACAACTAAGTAAACTCTCTCCTTTGGGCTGACATGAATATGAGAGCTAATACAGGCACTACTTGTATGTCCTTTGAGTAATAATGATCATTAACAAGTATGGCCACGTCTAGTATTAGGGAATGTGATTAGTATTAGAATCTTAAGAAAAGTTATCTAATATTAGCTTTTAACTTCAAAAGTTTTGTTTTCATCTTTAAGTAAATCATTCAAAACTTTAACACTAATCACAAAAGTTGTTTTCAAATGGATTTTATCTCCTTTTGGTATTATTAAAAAAAAGAAAAATTATATCATTTCAAAACTATAATTTTCTGAATAATTTGAAAACATTTTTTCAATTCTTTTGAAATTTTTTTCTCCATCTATTTAAAAAAATAAAAAGAAAAAACCCGTATCCAATTCAGTGTTTTTTAAAAATGAAAAAAAAATGCTTTTATTAAAAGGCTTTGAATAAGTTGTTCTCTTAAGAATCTGCGTGTAAGCAATAAATTAGTAAGAATATTAATCTCTAATACTGAAAAAAAAAAAAGCAAATTTCGGAAAACTCTGCCAAATAGATATTGCTCACCTGGTGCTAGGTCATTGGAGGAAGCTAAGCACGCGTACGCTGACCTGTCCAGAAACATTCGTGGGGAAGTTTTTGCCCGTTCGCGAGATTTTGAAATGAAAATTCGACCGTTGGGATACGTATTAAATAAGGGTCGTTTTACCGTTCGAAGAAAAACAACCCCGCCGCTCTCTGCGCTCGAATTCATCTTACTGATCCGATCATTTATAACCATGGCTCTGGTTCAATCTTCAGAAAACAGAAATAGCGCCACAAATTCTTCAATCATGGAGCCAAAGAACCAACACCCACTTCACCAGATCGCCGAAACGCCCACCCACAGGCTGCTTCTGAAACAATGGCTGAAAGAGGAAGAGCTCATCCTCAACCGAATCTTCCAGAAAGAAACCCAGATCGACTGCGTCCGGAAAGAGATCACGCACCTCTACATATTCTTCTTCCTCTTCCACGCCTTCTCCCTCCTTCTCCTCTTCAATTCTGGCGCGGCGGAGGCCTGCCGCAGATCCTGGATCCCGAACCTCTGTTCCCTGCTCTGTTCCATGGGGCTCATCTGGGCGGTCCGATACAAGTCGGATTCGGAGGCCCACTTGGAGAAGATGCTGGAGAGAGAGAAGGAGGACGCGAAGCTGCTGGGGAAGTGTGCGGAGGAGCTGAAGAGGAAGGGTCTGGAGTTTGATCTGTTGAAGGAGGTGGATGCGCTGAGGAGGGCGAAGAGTCTTCGGATCGACAACAGAGCTGTGAGGAAGTGGTCGTCTAGGGATTTTGTAACTCTGGTCTTTTTTGGGGCTTCGTGCCTGGTTTTAGGTTTCAGCAGGTTTGTTTTGTGCGGTTGATGAGATCAAAAGCGAAACAAGTCGATGGAACTTCCTGTTCTGTCCATTATCTGCATGAAACAAAAACTCCCATTTTGCTCGGGTCTGAAATTGTAATCTTGGCACTTGTTGGATTTTCCATTTTCGGCTTGAAGAAAATTTGTAAATGGTGAATTATTATTACGTTTGAAATAGATCTCAACAAGATACAAGTTCAGGCTTTGGGCTCACTAATTTTGTTTGTTTTGTTATTGTCAAGTCGTTTCTGAGGACAAAATAACTTAAGCTCGGAATGGATGCTACGCAACAGCCCAAGAAACCCAATTGTTCTCATTGCTATTTGGGCTGACCGTTGAGCCCTCTAAGACATATCAAGTTTATTATGTTTATGATTACTTTCTATTGATGATCCGAGTCAAATCATATTTGAGTTGTTGTGGCTTGTATCCAAATCTTTTATGGAGATCATTTGAATATTATTCATTCATTCACCTAACGCAATCTTTGTGCAAAATATTTGCTCAAACACAAAACACAAAACTCCCAAATCATCATCTTCATCAACACCCCAGAAACAACAGAAACAAAGTGATGAGAACTTGAGCTTGGAGGGTTTTCGATGCATTTAGCTGCTGCATCAAAGATTTTCATACCCGCAGTACCTTAAAATTTGACGGGGACATTAGAGAAGCCACTTGGATGCCCACCTAAAATCAATCATTTAACTTTCGTCAAATCCAGTTCTTTCAGATGCCCACATTACCAAAGAATACATTTATACTGATGTTTATTAGCAAGGAGCATTTCTGCGGAAAATACTACAAAACTAAAACAGAGAATCATTAATACCCCACCATATTCATATACCCGAGCTGAAGCAAAATGATATATTACGAAATGTAACATATAGTTGTTACTTGGCAAAAAGAACCAAAAAAAAATCACCGATGTTTGTGTCTCAATTCAAATAGACCACTATTTATTTTTCAGCTCAAATATACCAATCATATTTTTAAATTGGCCAAATTGGTCACTCCCAATGGTGAGCTAGCATTTCTTCAGTGGGGGGAAGGGGCAACATAAAGCCATTTTTCCCCTCAACAAGGAACTTTTTGAGTAAAAAATAGTTAAGAGATAAGCCAAAAACAATTCCCAGAGATACTAATGCTAAAACTGAAGATGTGTGTTAAAATTGGTACCCTCAACACGTGTTATATGCAGGGAGTAAAAGCCCCATCATTTCTTGCCCTAATTATTAACTAAACCATCTAATTAATGCTCAAGTCATTTTAATATATCAAGGTTTTAGTCAAACTTTAATCCAAAATTTATCTGATTCAAGACAACACAAGCAAAATTAGATTAATCAAATTGGAATGTTCGATTGTCAACCTACATCAAAGAGCAATCTTTATAATTAATGCATTTTAATGCATAATTTGCCCCTAATTTATTACATCAGTGGGTTATCTGTTTATTTCAAAAACATCAATGACATATTTGCCTCAAAATACTATATTAGGTGATATGTCTCCTTAGAATAATGAGCGTTCTATAATACCCACCCCCAAAAGGGGTACCCCCCCATCTTGACCATTGATCTCAATTTCTGAGAGCATGGGGAAATGGGTTGATTGGCATAGCAGGTGAGGGAGGGGAAAGAAGAAATAAAAAAAAAGAGAGGAGGGAGGAGAGAGAAATAAATAGAGAGAAAACAAAATAAAAAATTTGTAGAAAGGGGGAAAAGTATAGGAAAAAGAAAATACGGGAAGGGGAGAAAGTAAGAGAAAAAAATATGAAAGAAAGTATTTTATTAAATAAAAATTTTTAAAAAGAACACAAATAATTTTTAATATATTAAAGGTGTAAAAAATATTAATTATGAAATAATACACATAATAAAATATTATTTTATATGGCAATGGAACTCATATATTGATCAAGTTAGTAAAGCAAATAAAAAATATTTTACAAAGTAATTGTAGCTGTGGCAACGTGGGGGTTTTTGGGAGTCACCACCAATCGGTTTCACCTAGGTCAATTAAACACCTAAAACTGGTTTACGAGAGTTCGAGGGTTCGGGAGTACGGTTGCGTTAAAATAACTCTATTTTAACACCCAAAATTGGTACCTTAGTTGATTTTAATTTTTGTTTTGCTTGCTTTTAAATAATTTCAGTTAATTTTCAAACCAGAAATTTTAATTGAATCATCCAGATATAGATTTTTTAAATTAATATGGACTTCTAAATCTTGGTAATTAATTTGTATAATTTTTTATAATAAATTTGATATTTCCGAACCATGGATTCTATCGAATCACCCGGATATGGAATTTAATGAAATTTAATTTTTATTTATTATTAAATATTTTAATTAATTATTAATCCATATCATAAATTCTGTCTTATTATCTGAATATGGATTTTTAATGGTCTTAGTATTATTTTTTCATTATATTTTAAAATTTTATTTTTCTTTTTTTTTTAAAGATTTTTAAATATTATTTTTTTTAATAAATAGAATAAAAGGTTAAATTTTTTTATTTAAAGGAAATAAAAAGGATAAGTCTTAATATTCCAAATAATGTTAAAGATGAAGGAAAAATAAAGGACGGGGGGGCTTGGTTGTAAAAGAAATAATAAAAAAAGTAAATAATAATAAAATAAAGAAGTAAGATGGGCTTTTGGCCAATTTAAAAAAATGGTAAATAAATAAAATAAGATTAATCATTCACATAAATAAAAATAAATTATGAAAAAGTACATAAAAAAATAAAGTGGGGCGTTTAACCATCCACATAAAAATAAAGTGCAGAAAAAGTAAATAAATAAAGAAATAAATAAAATGCAGAAATTAGATAAATAAAGAAATAAATAAAGTGTAGAATAATAAATAAATAAATAAATAAAAGTGGGGCGCTTGGCCGTCCATACAAAAATAAAGTGCAGAAAAATAAATAAATAAATAAATAATAAAGAAAGATAAATAAATAAAGAAAGTGGGGCGTTTAGTCATCCACGAAAAAAAAATAAAAGTGCATAAAGTAAATAAACACAAAAAATTAAATAAATAAAGAAAATGGGGCATTTAGCCATCCACTTAAAAAAAAGTGCATAAAGTAAATAAAAGCAGAAAATTAAATAAATAAATAAAGTGGGGCATTTAGCCATCCACTTAAAAAAAAAAAAGTGCATAAAGTAAATAAATGTAGAAAATTAAATACATAAAGAAAGTGGGGTGTTTAGGCGTCCACGTAAATAAATAAAAAGTGCATAAAGTAAATCAACGCAGAAAATTAATAAATAAAGAAAGTGGGGCGTTTAGCCATCCACTTAAAAAAATAAAAAGTGCATAAAGTAAATAAATGCAGAAAATTAAATAAATAAATAAAGTGGGGCGTTTAGCCATCCACTTAAAAAAATAAAAAGTGCATAAAGTAAATAAACGCAGAAAATTAAATACATAAAGAAAGTGGAGCGTTTAGTCATCCACGTAAAAAAATAAAAAGTGCATAAAGTAAATAAACGCAGAAAATTAAATAAATAAATAAAGTGGGGCGTTTAGCCATCCAATTAAAAAATAAAAAGTGCATAAAATAAATAAACGCAGAAAATTAAATAAATAAATAAAGCGGGGCATTTAGCCATCCACTTAAAAAATAAAAAAGTGCATAAAGTAAATAAACGCAGAAAATTAAATAAATAAAGAAAAGTGGGGCATTTAGCCATCCACATAAAAATAGAAGGTATAACCTTCCATGCAAAATAACAAGAAAGAAGAAAATGAAAAGAAAAGAAAAAAGAAAAGAAAAAAAAAAGTTGTTGTTAGTAATTAGTTCTGCAAAAAAAAAACAAAGAAAGTTAGTAGCTAAAATGAATAAATATGGGGAGATGAAGGCCTAAAGGGGAGTTATACCCAGAAAAAAAAAACTTGAGTTCGAGTCGGGTCACGATTCTGGCGCCTTCAATTACTCCGTTTACCGGCGATAATGGAGGAGGAGGCTTCGTCGGCTGCAAGCTGATGCGGCGGAGGCAGGGACGGCGGCCGGGCAAAGGGGTGACGTCGAGGGAGGGTAACGGAGGTCGCGACGGGGTGGAGGAAGAAAACAACGATGATGGGCTGGCGGCACGGGGTGGAAGGGCAGCTGGGGTTGGCGGTGGCGGACGGTGACGGTTGGTTGCTGGACGATGGCGACGGCAGCAAGGGCGAGGTGGTCACTCCAGGGAAGAGAAGAGATGGCCGAGGAAGGAGAAGGAGGAGGCGGAGCCGTGAAGGAGGAGGAGGAAGAGAGGAGGGTGAGGCGGAGGAAGAGAAAGAGAGGAGAGGTGACGGCGAGGAGGGAGGAGAAAGAGAAACGGACGGCAAAGGGGAGAGGAGAGAGGGTGACGGACGGCGAGGGAGGAGGGAGAGAGGGCAATGTTTTGAAAGAAAGAAACGGTGAAAGACGGAGAGAGAGGGGGGGTTCAAACAGAAGTTTAGGATTTTTTTGAGTGTGGGAGAAATAGCCAGGGACTGTTGCTACAGTTTTCACTTTTTTAATTTAGGAGCTCTAATCTTGATTTTTTTTCGTTTTTATTTGCAGGTTTGGACCCCTATTTATAGGGGGAGGAACATTGGATTCCTTTTATTTAAAAAAAATTAAAATTTAATTAAAAACAGATTTATCTCATAATTTGGTAAAAATGACAGATTTAGTCCTTCAGTCTTCATTGACTACTGCTATGATGGTCCCATATTTTTTCAAAAAATTACTTATTGGCCCAAATTTGTCTATTCTGTCAATTTGGCCCAAAATTGTCTGTTTGGCCCAAAAATCATACAAAAAATTACCAGATTTCCATGAAATTTTCAGATTTCGTCAAATTTTTCCCAAACTTCTCAATTTTGTCAGATTCACCCCAAACTTCTTATTTTTGTCAATTCTTTAAAAAAAATTCCCCTTTTTATATTTTACATATATAGATATGTATAAATTTACTATCTAACCTTACGAAACAAAAATGCCCCCCTAAGCAATTTAATTTAATTTTTTATTTTTTTATTTAATTAATTAATAAAAATTAATTTTAATTTTTTTTTAATTTTTAATAGTCGGACGAAATTGGGTGTCAACAGCTACCCCCCTTTGCATGCCTCATGGGACATAATACACGCAAAGCCGTTACCAAATTTCATCCAACCTTAGCTAGGCATTGAGAACCTTCTCGCCGCCTAAATCCTGAGGAGAAAAACCTATTTATCCTCCTTTTTTAGGTTAAGGAACTTTCCTTATTACCTCTACGACAGGAACTCTCCTATCGTCTAAGAAAAATTGATGGGATTTGAGGTTAAGGAGCTTTCTTTAGTACCTCTACGACAGGAACTCTCATATCATCCAAGAAAAATTGATTGAGTTTGAGGTTAAGGAGCATTCCTTAGTACCTCTACGAGAGGAACTCTCCAATCGTCTAAGAAAAATTGATTGAGTTTGAGGTTAAGGAGCTTTCCTTAGTACTTCTATGACAGAAACTCTCCTATCATTGAAGAAAAATTAATTGAGTTTGAGATTAAGGAGATTTTCTTAGTACCTCTACGATAGGAACTCTCCTATCGTTGAAGAAAAATTGATTGAGTTTGAGGTTAAGGAGATTTTCTTAGTACCTCTACGATAGGAACTCTCCTATCGTTGAAGAAAAATTGATTGAGTTTGAGGTTAAGAAGCATTCCTTAGTACCTCTATTACAGGAACTTTTCTATCGTCCAAGAAAAATTGATTGAGTTTGAGGTTAAGGAGCTTTCCTTAGTATCTCTACGACAGGAACTCTCCTATCATTGAAAAAAAATTGATTGAGTTTGAGCTTAAGGAGATTTCCTTAGTACCTCTACGACAGGAACTCTCCTATCGTCCAAGAAAAATTGATTGAGTTTGAGGTTAAGGAGATTTCCTTAGTACCTCTACGACAAAAACTTTCCTATCGTTGAAGAAAAATTGATTGAGTTTGAGGTTAAGGAGATTTCCTTAGTACCTGTACGACAGGAACTCTCCTATCGTCAAAAAAAAATTGATTGAGTTTAAGGTTAAGGAGCTTTCCTTAGTACCTCTACAACAGGAACTCTCCTATCGTTGAAAAAAAATTGATTGAGTTTGAGGTTAAGAAGATTTCCTTAGTACCTTTACGACAGGAACTCTCCTATCATTGAAGAAAAATTGATTGAGTTTGAGGTTAAGGAGATTTCCTTAGTACCTCTACGACAGGAACTCTTCTATTGTCCAAGAAAAATTGATTGAGTTTGAGGTTAAGGAGCTTTCCTTAGTACCTCTACGACAAGAACTCTCCTATCGTTGAAGAAAAATTGATTGAGTTTGAGGTTGAGGAGCTTTCCTTAGTACCTCTACAACAGGAACTCTCCTATCATCAAAAAAAAATTGATTGAGTTTGAGGTTAAGGAGCTTTCCTTAGTACCTGTACGACAGGAACTCTCCTATCGTTGAAGAAAAATTGATTGAGTTTGAGGTTAAGAAGCATTCCTTAGTACCTCTACGACAGGAACTTTCCTATCGTCTAAGAAAAATTGATTGAGTTTGAGGTTAAGGAGCTTTCCTTAGTACCTCTACGACAAGAACTCTCCTATCGTTGAAGAAAAATTTATTGAGTTTGAGATTAAGGAGCTTTCCTTAGTACCTCTACGACAGGAACTCTCCTATCGTTGAAGGAAAATTGATTGAGTTTGAGGTTAAGGAGATTTCCTTAGAACCTCTATGACAGGAACTCTCCTATCGTTGAAGAAAAATTGATTGTGTTTGAGCTTAATGAGCTTTCCTTAGTACCTCTACAACATGAACTCTCCTATTGTCGAAGAAAAATTGATTGAGTTTGAGGTTAAGGAGCTTTCCTTAGTACCTCAACAACAGGAACTCTCCTATCGTTGAAGAAAAATTGATTGTGGAGAAAAACTCTTTTCTCCTTTTTGAGGTTAAGGAGCTTTCCTTAGTACCTCAAGCAAAATTTGTATGAAGGCAATTGAAGTTGGAATGATTTCTTCGGAAGTGTGAATTTTCATAATAAGCGAGTGCAAAAATTTAAACTTCCATGAAATGAGTGAATCTTGATGATGAGAAGTAAAACTGACAAATTATGTAAAGGAATGGATGTTTGGAATCAATATCCAGGTTTCATCTAATATTTTCTTCAGAAAATATAGATTCCCTTATGAGATATGTCATCCAAATAAGGTTGAAGCTTAGCTACCTCACAATGTCATGGCTAATAGACCTAATAGGATGCGTCTCAAGAGCAAAAAAATTACTCCTTACTCAGCCATTCGAAACTAAAGGTTTTGTCCTATGGTTTTAATATCAGCATGAACAAAACTATCTTAAAATGTGAAGAAAAGAAATACTAAAACACAAAAAAAAAATGCTGATAATAAAACTAAAGGACAAGAAGAACAGATCGGATCACTTTTTCTTCCACAATGCTTCAACAGGCAGGGTAAAGGACAATTATGGGATGGAACTGGTTGGGAAAGACTGTTGTGTCCAGTCTATCTGAATCATTGCTGGATCTGGTTCAGGAACAAAAGCTTGCATTTTATCTAGCAATTCTTCAGCAGTTGTTGCGGATATTAGGATTCATCACGCCACTTTTGATATAAAATTTTTCTGCACAGCGTAATGTACAAAAGATATCAGACCTGTAAAGAAATTGTTAACATTCAACAGGCCAATGGGTTTCTTGTGCAAATTAAGTTGGGTCATGGAAGCAATTTGGAAAATTTCCCCCAATGTGCCAAAACCTCCTGGTAGAACGATAAAAGCATCAGCATTAAAAAGCATTTATAACACACGCTCTTGCAAAATTTTAACCACTAATTCTTTTCCAATCATGCCCCCAGAAACAAATTTTAAAGGTCCAGGGATAATGCCCAAAACTTGAGTTCCTCCTAAAGATGCTGCTGATGCTACACCTCCCATTATTCCGACACTACCTCCTCCATAAACTAAATGCATTTTTCGCTCAGCTAATACTCTACCCAAATGGTTGGCTGCCTTTAAATACTCTTCATCTTTTCCAGGAAAAGCCCCAGAAAATACACAAATACTTCAGGATTTACGAGTTGAGGTTTTCTTCATTCCTATCCTTAACCTTGTGAGAAATGAAAAGAAGAGGATGTATTTATAGAGGTGAAAAGATAATGCAATAATTACATTTACAAGAGTAGGTACATTATTGTCGGAAGATAAGGAAATTTTTCAAAAGTGACAGCTAGCATGTACAGTAGTCGTGACTGTGGCTCACGTCAATTACATTTACAGGAGCAGGTACATTATTGTTAGAAGAGAAGGAAAATTTCCAAAATGCGCATGTACAAATGTCATGACTGTGGTTCACGTTTTCCACTGGTTTTACGTCTAGTAACGGCTTCAACGCCTTCTATAAGTCGGGGATTTGCTTCTCATCTAGTTTTCTTACAAACTGGCAAACAGGGTCATTTAAATTCAGATTCCCAAGACTGTAATGATCTCGTTCTTTATAGAAAGCCGTCCATAAACTGATGATTTCATGTTGCACTATTCCACAAGAATGCATTTCAAGAGTCAATCGAATATCATCCAAAGATTCCTTACGCAGGCCATTCTTAATGAATTTTCTTTTATATTCATAATTTCTGGTGATCATCCCTAAAGAACGATATTTAGTATCGCAAATCCATCGTCCACATTTATGACAGAAGCCTAGCCTCTTTGCTCTTCGATTTTTGGCATAAGCGCTTTTACCTAAGCCGGGCATACAGGGCATAAACGCATCTGAAACTTCACCAGCCGAACGGACCTTAGCTTCAATTAACCACCGCACATTATCAGGAATGCCTTTGTGTATAAATACTCTGATTCTTTCGCATCTAGCTTGGTAAATCTTTTTAAGAACATTTATTGGGAGGGAAGGAAAGTACTTTCGCAGGGCAAAAAGAGTAGAATTCATTGATGAGAGAAGAATTTGAGAGAAGAGAGGAAGAAATCAGTTATTGTAGGAAACTGAAATAACTGACTATGAGAATCACGAAGTACCATATCCGCTACTTAACCGGAAAGAAGAACACGCATTTATAGCGATGAAAGGATAACGTGTTAATTACGCTTACAGGAGCAAGTACATTATCGTTAAAAGAAAAGGTAAATTTTCCAAAATGACAGCTTATATGTACAGTAATTGTGACTGTGGCTCACATCTTTCACTGGTTTTACGTCCAGTAACGGCTTCAACACCTTCTATGAATTGGGAATTTGCTTCCCATCCAGTTTTCTTACAAACTGGCAAACAAGGTCATTTAAAGTCAGATTTCCAAGATTGTAACAGTCTCGTTCTTTATGGAAAGTCCTCCATAAATCAACAATTTCACGTTGCACTATTCCCCAAGAATTCGTTTCAAGAGTCCCTCAGATATCCTCCAGAGATTCCTTACGCATGCCATTCTTAATGAATTTTCTTTTATCTTCACGATTTTTGGAGATGAATCCTAAAGAGCGACATTTAGTATCGCAATTCCATCGTGCACATTTATGACAGATGTCTAGCCTCTTTGCTCTTCGCTTTTTGGCATAAGCGCTTTTACCTAGGCCGAGCATACGGGACATAAATGCATCTGAAACTTCACTAGTCGAACGGACCTTAACTTCAATTAACCACCGCACATTGTCAAGAATGCCTTTGTGCATCAAAACTCTTAATCGTTCACAACAAACTCGATAAATCTTTTTAAGAATGTTCATTGGGAGAGAAGGAAAGTATTTTCACAGGATGGAAAGAGTAGAATCCATTGATGAGATAAGAATTTGAGAGAAGAGAGGAAGAAATCAGTTATTGTAGGAAACTAAAATAACCGACTATGAGAGTCACGGAGTACCGTATCCGCTACTTAATCGGAAAGAAGAACACTCATTTATAGCGCTGAAAGGATAACGTGTTAATTACGCTTACAGGAGCAAGTATATTATTGTCAAAAGAAAAGGTAAATTTTCCTAATATGACAAATTGTATGTACAGTAATTATGATTGTGGCTCACATCTTCCACTGGTTTACATCCAGTAATGGCTTCAACGTCTTCTATGAGTCGGGGATTTGCTTCTCATCCAGTTTTCTTACAAACTGGCAAACATGGTCTTTTAAAGTCAGATTTCTGATACTATAACATTCTCGTTCTTCGTGAAAAATACTCCATAAACCAAGAAGTTCGCGTTGCACTAATCCACAAGAATGCGTCTCAAGAGTTAATCGGATATCATCCAACAAATCCTTACTCAGGCCATTCTTGATGAATCGTATTTTATCATCCTGATTATCGGAGATCATTCCTAAAGAACGACATTTAGTATTACAAGTCCATCGACCACATTTATGACAGACTTGTAACCTTTTCGCTCTTCGCTTTTTGGCATAAGAGCTTTTACCTATGCCAGGCATGTGAGACACAAATGCATTTGGGACTTCGCCTTTTGATGCACAAAGGAATCCCTGAAGATGTGCGGTGGTTAATTGAAGCTAAGGTTCGTCTGCCAGACGAACCTTAGCTTCAATTAACCACCGCACATCTTCAAGGATTCCTTTGTGGATCAAAACTCTTAATCGTTCACAGTGAACTATGTAAATTTTTTTAAGAATGTTCATTGGGAGAGAAGGAAAGTATTTTCACAAAATGGAAAGAGTAGAATCCATTTTTTAGAAGGAAATAAAAGAAAGAAGGGAGGAAGAAATCAGTTATTATGGGCAACTGAGACAACCGACTTGAGAGTCACGGAGTACCGTAGCCGCCACTTAACCGAAAAAATGGATCCTACTTTTTGACAATATTTTGATGTCATAGATATCTCTTATCTTTGATATTCCGTCGATCCTGTCCTTGTGGGTGAAGCCTCGATTATCAAATCTATTGCCAGCTTTTGAAAAATTGTCAACGACAATATTTCTTAACGTCTACCTTATCCTTGACCATAGCTATCTCTTATTTGATATTCCATTGAGCTGACGTCAATCCCGTCTTCACGGGTGTAGCCTCGATTATCGAATCCATTGCCAGCTTTTGACAAATTGTCAACGATAATATTTTTAACGTCTACCTTATCCTTGACCATAATGTTGAACTTCTTGACGCGGCTTGGTCGAGCATATTAGCTGTGCCTCCAGTGATAGACTGGAATAAGCTGATGAAGTTGAAGTCTCAGCTTATACTGTTGTAATCATGCCGCAGATATGCTCTCCGTTTGGTCCCTGTTATGCAAAAGCCATGCATGCATGAATGCAGGGCATGTGTAACTAATTGCTTTCTTTTTTTTTTGTTTTTTTTTTGTTTTTTGTTTTTTTTTGTTTTTTTGTATGGATCTAGTTCTTCATGTCTTTGCTTTACTGGATCCTTTTTATGATGGCCTTCTCGGACTACCATTGAATCTCTTTATGCTTCTCAGCTATTGTCCATTGCCTCAAAACTCAATTTTTGAAAGCGCTTCAAAGAAATTTTCTTGACTTGTTCTTGAATTTTGGTGTCAACTTCCTTAATGTTGGCTAGCTTCATACTTTATATCTCTTTGGATACTCATCCCTTGTCATGGATTTCATACCATCGAAGGCTTAACTTTCAATGTCTCCTTGCTCCTTTTCTTGTGGCCGTGCCGACAATTACTTATCTCCATGTTATAGTCTGAATGATTGCTCTTCCTTAAACTCAGGTTCTGATCCATAAGACTTGCCCCCTTGTCTATTGAGCTTCTTTGTTGGCAGTACTCTTCTTACACTTCGTAGAGACTACTTTGCCCCCTAAATATGGTGTTTATGTAGATAAAGGTATCATCTCGCCTTTGATTTAAAAGAAGATCGTGCATTTCTAGACCTTTGTGATGGCCCCCGATCATGAATTTCTCTTACAAGAACCACATCTTTTGAAAGAAACTCTCAAGTTATCTCCTCATTTTTAAGTCTATACACATTAATGAATAATGGTTTGGCCTTAAAGAAAAACTTTCGTCAATTTGCAAAGCTTGAAAAAATAACTTACGGTCTTTGTTTTTAATTAAAATATCCTGTCATTCTTCCCCTTTCCAACTCAAAGACATAGACTGTACAAGGCAATAAGGTAGAAACATGATTCACAATGATAACCTTTTAGCTGACTGAGGATGACATCAAGAGGTAAATGTTAGGTCTGAGGAAAGTTAAGTTTGAGTGGTGTGAAAGAATGGTCTTTTAATACTACTCGTGAGCAGATCTGATTACGGTGAAAAACTCAATAGTGATGACCTCAAACTTGCCACATTTTCCAGAAAGTTAAACTTCATCTGTTGGCCCCCAACTATCGTAATCTTTATGTACGCTTGGTTTGAGGGTTGCTTTTGTCTTCTAAACCGCCTTTGTAGGTTTTCAATCTAGAATCCATAACTCACTTTTTTTATTTCTTTTCTTTCTTTTGCTTTAACTTGAGCCCCTTTTCTTTTCTTTTTTTTTTTCTTTTGCTTTAACTTGAGCCTTTTTTTTTGTTGTTTTTTGTTTTTTTGTGGGCTATGATTATGACATGCTTGATAGCTCTCTTGAAGTGAGATAACTCAAATGGCCTTACTTGCTCGTGCTTGCTCTCAGTCTTTTTTGGTTTTGACTTTTCCCTTGTTGCCTTTTGATGGAAGGGATGAACTTCTTTCCTTTTTGAAGTTTTGTTGCGGAGAACCGAGAACCTTTTCTTGTGTTGAGCATTCATGAGAATTTGGAGGCCATCGAAGCCATTTAATATGAGAGCTACCTTCTTTGGAAGCTAACCTAAGACTTTTTGCAAGGATGTTGATAACCATTGCGAATTCCCTTTTGAGAGTTGAGGTGCAACATTTGAAATCCTTCTTACTAGATTTGGCAGCACTTTCAAGATCACTACTATCAAATCTCCCTTAGCTTTCAGTTTCACCCACGAGTAGCATCGTTTACAAAGTAAAGTGTGATGACAATAATAGATAATGTAATGGCAAAGAGTGAGAGATAGATGTAAAAATGAAATTTTTGGTAAAAAGTGGCAGAATGCACACATTACATCTTTTTGTTAGACAACAAAAAGAATACCGGGTGTCCATTTAACAAAGACTACACCCTAGATTCTGGACTAAATCTAGGAGATTTTTACTATTAAATTACTTTGGCAAGCTCTCAAAGATACAAGTTTACTCAAAGGATTCCCTGTCATTCAAAAGTGTGCGCGAACTATTAGGTCGGATCTGCCTTGGAGCCCTTCCAAAATCAATGTAATTCCAACTCAAAATCTTCACTTTCAATTACCAATCACATCGGAACCTAGCAACTTGGACTCGACCAACTGTTGGACCTTGAGTTTCAGTGCCACACAATTTTTAGTTGAATGCCCAATTGAGCCTATATGGTAACCACATTTGGCATTTGGGTCATACCAACTTGGAAGAGAAGGCCACTTGATCTTTGTTACCGTTGGTATAGGTGATAGCAGGTTTGTAGCTTGTGGAAATTGAATCGACTTGAGTAGCTTTCTTCCCATGAGTGGTATGTGGTACTAATGAGGGAGCCTTGAAGATTACAGTCCCAATAGGATATTCTTTCACTTGTAACGTGAGTAGTATTTGACCATAGGACTTGGAGATGATGTTTTGGACAGCTCCGCTTCTTTCATTGAAACATCCTCCAATTGAAGAATCGACCAGCTTTCCTGTTTTGATTCCAAATTTGATCTTTTCTCCAGATAATACCATATTTGAAAAGCTACTTCAAGTGTTCCCAACTAGTTTTTCATAAAATGGTTTATTTAGTGTTTGGATAAACAGGGTGATCAATTCTCTTTTTATCATATGTGGTTGAACTTGTGCGGCTAAGTCTCTCCACCTTTGTGCGTACTCCTTAAAGGTTTCTTGTTTCTTCTTCTCCACATTCTGGAGAGTTTGGCGATCCGGGGCCAAGTCCATGACATGCTTATAATTACTGATGAAAGCTTGAGTGAGATCATTCCATGTTCTAATGCTCTTTGGGCCTTGACTTAGATACCATTATAGTTGTAACTTTGTAAGACTTTCTTTAAAAAGTGCTATCCACACCTTCTCGTCTTTTGTGAGTGGTTGTATTTTTCTTAGAAATAATGTAATATGAGTGATGGGGCAACTTGTTCCATCATATTTCACAAAGTCTGGCACCCTAAAGTCCAAGGGAATCACAACATCTGGCAGCAAGCAGAGATCATCCACCGAGAAAGATCCGAATATAGAGCCTCCTTCAATGGCCCAAAGCCTCTTCTCTATTGTCTCGAGCTTTTGAGATTCTCCTTCTTCCTTTTATAGTGTCTTCTTCTCTTCATAGGCAGTATTTTGTTTCAGGTGAATGCTAGCGGACGGACCTGATTCCTGAAAAAGATTTTCCTGAACTGAGATCCGTTGTGGGGTGAATCCCGGGGGATAAGTGGGATCTTGTGGCTCTTTGACGGGGATTTGGGTTGCTTTCCCCTTGATTAGCTTCATTAATTGTTTCATTTGCTCGGCCATGCTTTCTATCTTGGACTCAATATCTGTGAGACGTCCTTCGGTTTGCTCTGCCATAAGTCTTGTTTAGAGCCAAGTTGAATATCGGTGTTGAGGGCCAATTTTACCTTTTTAAAGTAAGATTCATTTTATTAGACTTTACATGTATGTGATTGATGTAATGCATGCATGCAATAAGTGAGTTTGATTATCCACTATCGTGGAACTTCAAGACTTCTAGTTGTCATTAAAAAGACCAAAAAGTTATTACAGTTTGATGCGTGGTTTTGATGCATGAAGAAAAATTGCACAAAATAGAAGTACAACAAAAGAAAAACAAGGTTAGTAACAAGTTAAATATCAATTAATAACTCATGAGCTATTATGAGAAAAAAAAGTCAGAGCCATAAATATAAAACACGAAGAAAACAAAGGGTAAGGCAACAAAATGGCATAACAATGACATGCTTATAGCGTTAGTAAATGATAGGAATTATATGGTCAGTTCTATAGTTAACTGAGGAATTCTATATGCATAAAGTGGTTTATCAAAAAGGCCAAGGGTAGTTCCCAAATCCCATCACTAAATTATAGTGACAGCCCAATTCCTTACCCATGAGGGTTTATGTAAGGAAAGGATTAATTCGGGTCATAGCTTTTCGTGGGCCCATGCAGAGACTATCCGTCTCAGGAGGCAATACACTACTTCGCTGCTTGAAACCGGTGAAGGCTTGGAGACCATAGTCTCACAAGGACAACAACACCAATTCCATTTTGAAAGAACGTGTTCGAATTGAGGAAGCTCGAATATAAAGCTTCATGTCGTGAATGCATAATGCATGTTTACAATAAATAAATATAACACATCAATCCACATAAAAATAAGCAAAGCAGCACAAAACAAAATCAACTTTTAGGCTTGACTCACTAACATAGATATATCCCCAGTGGAGTTGCCAAGCTATGGCAACGTGGTGGTTTTTGGGAGTCCCCACCAATCGGTTTCACCTAGGTTGATTGGACACCTAAAAATGGTCTACGAGAGTTCGAGGGTTCGGGAGTACAGTTACGTTAAAATAACTCTATTTTAACGCCCAAAATTGGTACCTTAGTTGATTTTATTTTATTTTATTTTTTGCTTGCTTTTAAATAATTTCAGTTAATTTTCAAACCAGAAATTTTAATTGAATCATCCAGATGTAGATTTTTTAAATTAATATGGACTTCTAAATCTTGGTAATTAATTTTTATAATTTTTTATAATAAATTTGATATTTCGGAACCATTGATTCTATCGAATCACCCGGATATGGAAATTAATGAAATTTAATTTTTATTTATTATTAAATATTTTAATTAATTATTAATCCATATCATAAATTCTATCTTATTATTCGAATATGGATTTTTAATGGTCTTAGTATTATTTTTTTAATTTTATTTTAAAATTTTATTTTTCTTTTTTTTTAAGATTTTTAAATATTATTTTTTTAATAAATAGAATAAAAGGTCAAATATTGTTATTTAAAGGAAATAAAAAGGATAAGTCTTAATATTCCAAATAATGTTACAAATGATGGAAAAATAAAGGACGGGGGGGCTTGGTTGTAATAGAAATAATAATAAAATAAAGAAGTAAGATGGGCTTTTGGCCAATTTAAAGTAATTATCTAATCCATAGATCTAAAAATATACTTTAAAAAATTGATTTTTGTTGAATCGTCTGATTATGATTTTTTTTAAATTTATTTTTATTTAAAGGAAATAAAAGGTTAAATTTTGTTCTACGACAGGAACTCTCCTATCGTCTAAGAAAAATTGATTAAGTTTGAGGTTAAGAAGCTTTCCTTAGTACCTCTACGACAGGAACTCTCCTATCGTTGAAGAAAAATTGATTGAGTTTGAGGTTAAGGAGATTTTCTTAGTACCTCTACGACAGGAATTCTCCTATCGTTGAAGAAAAATTGATTGAGTTTGAGGTTAAGAAAATTTCCTTAGTACCTCTACGACAGGAAAGAGTAGAATTGGGGGCATTTAGTCATCCATGTAAAAAAATAAAAAGTGCATAAAGTAAACAAGCGCAGAAAATTAAATAAATAAATAAAGTGGGGCATTTAGCCATCCACTTAAAAAAATAAAAAGTGTATAACGTAAATAAATGCAGAAAATTAAATAAATAAATAAAGGGGGGTGTTTAGCCATCCACTTAAAAAATAAAAAGTGCATAAAGTAAATAAATGCGGAAAATTAAATAAATAAAGAAAAGTGGGGCGCTTGGCCGTCCACATAAAAATAGGAGGTATAACCTTCCATGCAAAATAACAAGAAAGAAGAAAATGAAAAGAAAAGAAAAAAGAAAAAGAAAAAAAAGTTGTTGTTAGTAATTAGTTCTGAAAAAAAAAAAAAGAAAGTTAGTAGCTAAAATGAATAAATATGGGGAGATGAAGGTCTAAAGGGGAGTTATACCTAGAAAAAAAAAACTTGAGTCCGAGTCGGGTCACGATTCCGGCGCCTTCAATTACTCCGTTTACCGGCGATGATGGAGGAGGAGGCTTCGTCGGCGGCAAGCTGATGCGGCAGAGGCAGGGACGGCGGCCGGGCAAAGGGGTGACGTCGAGTGAGGGTGACGGAGGTCGCGACGGCGTGGAGGAAGAAAACAACGATGATGGGCTGGCGGCACGGGGTGGAAGGGCAGCTGGGGTTGGCGGCGGCGGACGGTGACGGTTGGTTGCTGGACGACGGCGACGGCAGCAAGGGCGAGGTGGTCACTCCAGGGAAGAGGAGAGATGGCCGAGGAAGGAGAAGGAGGAGGCGGAGCCGCGAAGGAGGAGGAGGAAGAGAGGAGGGCGAGGCGGAGGAAGAGAGAGAGAGGAGAGGTGACGGCGAGGATGTAAGAGAGAGAGAAACGGACGGCGAAGGGGAGAGGAGAGAGGGTGACGGACGGCGAGGGAGGAGGGAGAAAGGGCAATGTTTTGAAAGAAAGAAACGGTGAAAGACGGAGAGAGAGGGGGGGTTCAAACAGAAGTTTAGGATTTTTTTGAGTGTGGGAGAAATACTCAGGGACTGTTTCTACAGTTTCACTTTTTTAATTTAGGAGCTCTAATCTTGATTTTTTTCGTTTTTATTTGCATGTTTGGACCCCTATTTATAGGGGGAGGAGCATTGGATTCCTTTTATTTAAAAAAAAATTGAAATTTAATTAAAAAAAGATTTATATCATAATTTGATCAAAATAACAGATTTAGTCCCTCATTTTTCATTGACTACTGGTACGGTCCCATATTTTTCACAAAATTACTGATTGGCCCAAATTTGTCTGTTCTGTCAATTTGGCCCAAAATTGTCTGCTTGGCAAAAAAATCATGCGAAACATTACCAGATTTCCATGGAATTTTCAGATTTTGTCATATTTTTCCAAAACTTCTCAATTTTGTCAGAGTCGCCCCAAACTTCTTATTTTTGTCAATTCTTAAAAAAAAATTCCCCTTTTTATATTTTACATATATAGATATATATAAATTTACTATCTAACCTTACGAAACAAAAATTCCCCCCTAAACTATTTAATTTAATTTTTTATTTTTTTAATTAATTAATAATAATTAATTTTAAGTTTTTAATTTTTTTATTTTTAATAGTCGGACAAAATTAGGTGTCAACAGTAGCATAGCAAGGATAATAATAAATTTTACTGATGACCAATTTTTCAATTTTTGAGATGTAAAAAAATTAATAATTTAAAATGAGATACCTAAATATGAGAGAGGTCATAAATTCAATGATCTAATCGAGCAAATGAATTTCAATCTCAATTAGTTTTGGGCATAGATTCAGGTTGATAGCCGGTTTTACTTAGGTTACTAGCTTGAATGACTAATAGATAACCTTTTTGTATGCTTTTTCAAAAAATTTAAATTAAAGAATTCAATTTTTATATGATTTATTTTGGGTAATTTTCCATCTTTTAGTATGTTTAACTAAAAATATTCATAAAAAATTATTAAAATTACTTTTTAGACTTCTTGCCATGTGAATTATCAATAAAAGTATAATTTAGGCAAATAATCACTTCATATAAGAATAATATGCAATAATATACTAAAACACTCAACCATCAACCTTCAACCTTAACCCTTAATCACTTCATATAAGAATAATATACAATTTTTTCATCATCTCAAGACTTAATTTTTTGTAAATTAGTTATTTTTTAAATAAAATGGTTCATTGTTTTATTTCCAATATTTGTTTTCATGTATTTTTTTTTTTTTGTAAATTTTTCAAATTCTGTCCCAAAATGAAAAAAATTAGTAAAAATATATTTTATTCTCATTAAAATATTCACAAAAGTTTAGAATTCACAAAAATTTTGCTGGTGACTAGTATTGCAATATTTGTTATGCAAGAAATTAACAATTTAAAGATTGGAGATCTAATATCCTAAAACCCAGACACCTAAACCATAACCTTACCTCCTAACCCAACCCCTAAAACCTAAACCCTAATCTTAAAACTCAAACCTTCACACAAAACTCTAATCATTAAGCTCTAACCGTAAACCGTAAACCTTATCCCAAAACCAAAACCCCAATCTTAAACTCAAACATTAACCTTAACCCTAAACCCGAACCCCAATCTAAATCGTAAGTGATTGGACTAAAATTTTTTTTGCACGATTTATGTTAAAATTTAAATTAAGCATAACTTTTGTTATAATATTAACATTTGCCTACCAAAATCATTAAACTTACACCCTAAACCTAACCTGAAAATTATCCTAAACCCCATACCTAAGAAAAACCTAAACCCCAATGTTGACACTCAATTTCGTCCGACCGTTCAAAATTAATTTAAAAAAAATAAATAATAAAAAAATTAATTAAAAAAATTAATTATTATTATTATTAATTATTAATTAATTAATTATTACTGAAAAAAACTTTGATTAAGTTAATTAGTTTAAAATACATTTTTTTTTGTGATAATTTAATTAAAAATGATATATGTGTGTATATATGTATGTTTGAAATAAAAAAAGAAAACTCCATAAAAATGAGAAAATTGAAAAGTTTTGGGTAAAAATGACAAAATTGAGAAGTTTCGAGAAAATTTGACAAAATATGAAAGTTCCAGGAGCATTTGGTAGTTTGTCACATCAATTTTGGGCCAGATTAACGGTTCTGGCCCAAATTAACAGAAAACGACAAAATTGTCAAAATCAGAAGTTTCAGGAACTTATCCAGAATCAAAGAGGCGTAAAGGACTGAAACTGACATTTTAATAAATTAAGAGATAAGTTTGATTTTAATTATTTTTTAATTATGATCAGTTAATCACTACTTCCCCTATAAATATGGGTCAAAATATGTATGTTAAAACAGATAAAAAAAAAATAAATCAAGCTTAGGGCTCCGTTTTAAAAAAAGTAAAAATTCATCCTTAATCCCTAGCCTATGCCTCTTCACTAAAAAAAGACCCAAACTTTCCCTGTTCGCTGTTATCCTCTTCGCCGTTTCCAAGTCTGTTGCTCATCCCGTCGCCGTCTTCCCACTTTTTTCATCCCGTCGCGCCGCCCTGCCCTGCCGTCCTCGCCGGTTTCCGCCTTCCGTCACGCCCTTTCGCCGTCGCCTTGCTCTCCCCCTATCTCCACCTCGGTTCCCTTTCTCCTTCCTCCCTTCCTCCTATACTTGCCGCCTTCGTTTTCCTCCTGGTTCACCGTCGCTGTTCCTCGCCACGCCGTCGCCGCGCTGCTTCCACGCCATCGCCTCGCTGCCGCCACGCCGTCGTCACACTGCCGCCCTGCTCTGACGCCGCCAGCCCGCCTCCCGTCGCGAAGCCCGTTTCTATAACAGAGAAAACAAAGTTTTGTTTTCAAAGGTAAAACCTTGATTTTATCCTCTATCTTTTCATTTTCTTTCATTTCAGTCACTAACCTTTTATTTTGTCCTTGCAGAAAACTAATTACTAACTTTCTTTTTACATTTTACTTGTTTATTTATTGTTGTTATTATTACTAACTTTTATTATTGTTGTTTTTGATATTAACAACTAACTCTACTAACTTTTATTATTGTTGTTATTGATATTAATAACTAACTTTAATAACTTTATTATTATTATTATTATTATTAACAACTAACAACTAACTTCACTAACTTTATTATTATTATTATTATTATTACTAACAACTAACTTCACTAAATTTTATTATTATTATTATTATTAACAATTAACTTTACTAACTTTTATTATTAACAACTAACTATTACTATTATTATTATTATTATTATTATTATTATTATTCATGGAAAGTTATCCCTCCTATTTATTATTTTAAAAGTGGATGGCCAAAAAGCCCCACTATATTTATTTATTTATTTATCATCTTTTAATATTCCTTTATTTACTTTATGTGTTTTCCCTTTATTTACATGTGTTATTTAATTTATGCTTTTTTCTAATGGATATCTAAACCAAAAAAAAAAAAGAAAAAAAAAACCTCCCTTTACTTTATTTATTGTCATCAAATTTTCCTTTATTCTACTTTATTTTATGGTTAAACTCATTTCACTTAAAGAAAGAAATTAGCCACAAAAAAAAAAAATAATATAAATAAGTAAAATTAAAAGAAAATTCTTTATGTGAAAAATTATTTTTTTAAACAAAAGTCCCCATCCTTCTTTATATTAAAAAGTTAACCTTTTACTAAAAAATTATTAAAAAAATCATAATTAAATAATCCAAAAAACATAAATCAATTTTTTTAAATATATATTTAAAATTTTAAGAAAAATAGAAAATTAATAATAAAATACTAAAAATATTAGAAATTACGATTAAAAAAAATTAAATTCCATGTCCAAATGATCCGCCAGGATCCATGGCTTGGAAAATATTTCTAAATAAAATATATAAATAAATTAGAATAAAAGAATAAGAAAAAAACTTTGGGCAATATTTTATTTATTTCTTTATCCAGTAATATTTTACTTATTTATTTAAAATAATAAAAATATAACTTTTTGGTTCCTTTATTAAACAAATAAAAATTTTTTAGTCAAATGATTTCAAATAAAGATAATAAAAATAAATAGAAAAGAATTAAATTCTCCTTAAATATATTTTAGACTTATCAATTATATAAATTAGAAAACTATTTAAAAAATCTTTTATCAAACAAAAAGAACACAAATAAAATAAAATATATAAATATCAAGATTGTTTTTTTTATATAAAATATATATACTCTTTGTTTTCTTTATTAAATAAATAAATCTTGATATTAAGTATTAAATAATTACTTTTTGGTCTATTATTTTATCAAATAAAAAAGGAATAAACATAAAATAAAATATATAAATATCAAGGCTTTTCTTTTATTTTTTAATATACATATGAATCTTTGATTTCTTTATTAAATAAATAAAATCTTGATTAAATAATTACTTTTTGGTTCATCTTTTATTAAATAAAAAGAATAAACATAAAAATAAATGTCAAGATTTTTTTAAAACTCTTTAGTTTTTTTAATTAAATAAATAATCTTGATATTAGGTAATTAAAAAAAATTAATTTTTAGTTCCTTTACAAATTGAGTAATTACTTTAAAATAAATAATAAAGACTTTTCATTAAACAAGAAAATAAGAAAAGAAAAGTAGAGAAAAAGAATAAGAAAAAGAAAACAAAGAAAAGAAAGAGAAAGAAAATAAAAGAAAAGTAAGAGAAAAGAAAAAGAACAAACAAAAGAATAAACAAACAGAAGAACAAAAGAATAAAAAAAACAAAAGAATAAAAAAGAAAAGAAAGAAAGAAAGAAATAATAATAAGAAGTAAAAATATTTTTTTAAAAAATTTAGTCATTAAAAAAGCTAAAATTTCATAAAAATTATAACAAAATTAGTAATTGAACTATTAATTAATTTAATTAAAAATAAGAATTAAAAATCTAAATAATTAACAATAAATTTTAAATTACAATCCATGTCCGGGTGATCCGATAGGATTCATGGCTTAGAGAAAATAAAAAATTTTAATTAAATAAATTAAATAAATACAAAGATAAAAATCTATATTTATGATATGGATTAAATTATTTAAAATTTCATCAAATTGCGTGTCCGGGTGACTCGGCAGAGTCCATGGTTCGGAAATATCAAATTTCATACAAATTAATTACTAAAGACTTTTAAAACCCGTATTAATCCACATCCGACTAATTCAGTTAAAATTCCTAGTTTGAAAATTAACTGAATTTTTTTAAAAAAGCAAAGCAAAACAAAATTAAAATCAACTAAAGAACCAATTTTTGGGCGTTTTAATAAAGTTGTTTTAACGTAACCGTACTCCCAAACCCCCGAACTCTCGCAGACTATTTTTAAGGTATCCAATCGACCTGAGCGAAAATCGATTAGTAGCGACTCCCGAAAACCCGCACGTTGCCACACCCAAATTGAGAACCTAAATCTTGATCCTAAACCTCAAACCCTAACCCTTAAGCCCTTACCCCTCACCACTCATGCCTACACCATAATCATAAACCTCATACCCTAATCCTAACCCTTGATCCCCTAAAATATCAATTTATTTATATTTTAAACTTAAACAAGTCCAAAAAAATTATTTACACTTTTTATGAAAAGAAAATATTTTTTTATTAATTTCTATCATCTTAATTTATTTAATTTAAAAATTTACAGAAGAAATATACTTTGGACAGAAAGTATCTTAAATATTATTTTTCACACTTAAACCTTAAATTTTTAGTACCTTAAATTTAAAAAACTAAAACTTTAACCTTAAACCCAATCTTATACCTTAAATTTAAAAACCTAAAACTTTAACCTTAAACCCAGTCTTATACCTTAAATTTAAAAACCTAAAACTTTAACCTTAAACCCAGTCATAACCTTAAAAGGTTAACTTAGTCTTAAACATAAACTTTGCCATAACTCTTACCCTAAGCCCTAAACCTTTGGTAAAACTTAAACCTTAAACCTAACTTAAACCTTAAGCTTAAATCTTAACCCCAAAACTTAACCATAAAATAAACCTTAACCCGAACATTAAGCCTTAAACATAACTTAAACCCTAATCTCAAATCTTAAACCCTAATTAACCCTCCATCCTACCTTAAACTTTAAATCGTAGACCTAACACTAACCATAAAGTTAACCCTTAACCATAAACTAAACCCTAACCCTAACCCTAACCTTAACCTTAAACCTTAAACCCTAAACTGTAAATCTTAAACTTAACCTTGAACATTAAAACTTAAACCATAAACCTTAAACTATAACCTCAAACCCTAAACCTTAAATCTTAAACTTAACCATGAACCTTAAACCGTAAACTCTAACCTTTAACCGAAACCTTAAACTCCAATATAAACCGTAAACCTTAAACCTAATCTTAAATCAGTACCATAACATTAACCCTAACCTTATATTTAACCTTAACCCAACCTTGAAAGTAACTCAAGTATAACTAGGTCATAATGAAAATGATCTAAAACGATTACCGAATCACATCAAAAGTACCTAAATTGTGACCGGGTTATATTGAAGGTAAAATAAAAAGATTACCGGATCGCCTAAAGAGTACCTAAAGTATAACCGAGTCACATTGAAGGTAACCTAAAAAGGTGACTAAGTTACGTTGAAGATACCTTAAGTGTGACCAGGTCACATTGAAGGTAACCTAATAATGTGACTGAGTCACTTTTAAGGTACCTTAAGTATAACCGTGTCATAATGAAGGTAACCTAAAATGTGACCGAATCACTTTGAAGGTACCTTAATTGTGACCGGGTCACATCGAAGGTAACCCAAAAAGGTAACGGGTCACTTTGTAAGTACCTTTAGTGTGACCGGGTCACATCAAAGGTAATATAAAAAGGTGACCAGGTCACTTTGAAGGTACCTTAATTGTGACCAGATCATATTGAAAGTAACCTAAAAAGGTAACCGGGTCATTTTGAAGGTATCTTAAGTGTCACAGGGTGTTACTTTCAAGGTACCTCAATTATGATCGAGTCACATTGAAGGTAACCTAAAAGGTAACCGGGTCACTTTTAAGGTACCTTAATTGTGATTGGGTCACATTGAAGGTAGCCTAAAAATGTGACCGTGTCACGTTGAAGGTACCTTAAGTGTAACCGGGTCACATTGAAGATAACCTAAAAAAGTGACAGGGTCATTTGAAGGTACCTTCAGTGTGACCCGGTCACGTCAAAGGTATCTTAAGTGTAACTGGGTCATGTTGAAGGTAACCTAAAAATGTGACCGGGTCACTTGGAAGGTACCTTAAGTGTGACCGGGTCAATTTGAAAGTAACCTAAAAATGTGACCCGGTCACGTCGAAGGTACATTAAGTGTGACTGTGTCACTTTGAAGATAACCTAAAAATGTAACTCGGTCAGGTCAAATGTATCTTAGATGTGACCGGGTCACTTTGAAGGTAACCTAAAAAGGTGACTGGGTCACGTTCAAGGTACCTTTGGTGTGACCGGGTCACCGTGAAGATAACCTAAAAATGTGACCGGGTCACGTTGAAGGCACCTTACGTGTGACTGGGTCACATTTTTGGTAACCTAAAAAGGTGACTTCGTCACAACGAAGATACCTTCAACGTGACCTGGCCACATTTTTAGGTTACCTTCAACGTGACCCGGTCACAACCAATGTACCTTCAATGTGACCCAGTCACCTTTTTAGGTTACCTTCAACGTGACCCGATCACAACGAAGGTACCTTCAACGTGACCCGGTCACATTTTCAGGTTACCTTCATCGTGACCCGGTCACAACAAAGGTACCTTCAACGTGACTCGGTCACTTTTTTAGGTTACTTTCAATGTCACCCGGTCACAATGAAGGTACCTTCAACGTGACTTGATTACTTTTTTAGGTTACCTTCAACGTGACCCGGTCACATTTTTAGGTTACTTTCAATGTGATCCGGTCACATTTTTAGGTTATCTTCAATGTGACCCAGCCACAACGAAGGTACCTTCAACATCACCCGGTCACCTTTTTAGGTTACCTTTAACGTGATCCGGTTACAATGAAGATACCTTCAACACGACCCGGTCACCTTCAACGTTACCCGGTCACAACAAAGGTACCTTCAACGTGACCTGGTTACTTTTTTAGGTTACCTTCAACATGACCCGGTCACATTTTTAGGTTACATTCAATGTGACCCGGTCACATTTTTAGGTTACCTTCAACGTGACCTGGTCACAACGAAGGTACCTTCAACGTCACCTGGTCACCTTTTTAGGTTACCTTCAAAGTAACCCGGTCACAACAAAGGTACCTTCAATGTGACCTGGTCACTTTTTTAGGTTACCTTCAATGTGACCTGGTCACTTTTTTAGGTTACCTTCCATGTGACCCGGTCACACTTTCAGTCAAGAATCAGTCGAGAAAGTTACGGGGGACATAAATTTTGCAACTGAATATATTTTAATTAATATAATGTTTATTTAATTAATATTATATAATCTAGTCGATTACTTAATTCATTTTTTATTTAATTGATAGTTACATTAAATTTTTATGAATATCAACTTATTTAAATTATCATTAATAACCAAATATTCAAATAATGAAATTAAAATTTAAATAAAATATAATTAGATTAATATGAAAGTCAAGGTACATACCAAATATGCGTTTGTGTACATACACGAATATAATTACAAATGTGGTACAATCATAAATATATATAAGCTCATGAAATTCTTTCCATATACATAATTTTAAAAGTTAAAATTAATAAAGAAATTATATCATATAAAGGGAAGTAAGAACCATATGAACACTTCTCATATATTAATAATTAATTAGACTTTAAACTTGCAAACCCTAAATTAAACCCTAAGACATAAAACCCTATACCCCTAACACCCTAATTCTATATCCCTAAATCGTAAACATTAAACCTAATTATATACCATTAACCCTCATCTCTAAACCCTAAAACCCTAAACCCTAAATAACCCTAAAACAGATGCAAACCCTAACTAGATACATATACAAAAACCTTAAACCCTAAATCCAAAACCATTATTAAACCCTAAACACTTAATACAAACCATAATTAAAACCTAAACCCTAAACCCTAATTAAAACCTAAACCCTAATTAAATCCTAAACCCTAAACCCACTACCATTAATCCTAAACTCTAAACCCTAACTACCATTAATCCTAAACTCTAAACCCTAAATACAAACCCTAATTAAAACCTAAACCCCAAACCTAACTACCATTAACCGTAAACCCTAAATACAAACCCTATTAATTAAACCCTAAACCCTAAACTTAACTACCATTAACCTTATAACCTAAGTCCTAAATACAAAGCCTAACTATACGTCTGTGTACCTTCAAGGTAACCAGATTATTTTTTTAGGTTATTACCTTCAATGTGACCTAATCATAATACGATCCAAGGAATGTAGATGAAATATGGTTATAACCGTTTGGAGGCTAATACAGTTATGCAAAAAAGAAACAAAAAAAAAATGAAAGAGAAGAGAGAGAGAAAAAAAAAAGAAAATTAAAATAGGGCCACTTGGGGAGGGATGCACAATCAATAAAAGTAACAGATAGGAATAATGTACCTGAAGGAAGGAAAAAGAACCAGATAAGCAATCAAAATTGTTGTTGCTTACTACTAGGGATATACAGTCGCTTCGAAGTTGTAACTTGAAAGCCTTTTGGGTTCTGCTTTGTAAGTACATAAAGAGAAGAGATCGCTGGGTTATTTTTATTATTTTTATTTTTATTTTTATTATACACGGAAGCATATACAAGATACATGTATACTCGGTTACACTACTATTGCTTAATCTTGAGTTTTGGAAATTTAGCATTAATTTAGTGTATTATTGTATATTATTTTTACAGGAGGAGATTTTTTGCCCAAATTATAATTTTATTGATAATTTTCACTTTAACAAGTCTAAAAAGTAATTTTTAAATATTTTTTTGGTCCAAATTAATTATTTTTTCTAAATTTTTCACTTAAATAAATTAAAATGATAAAAATTTTTACAAATATTTTATTTTCATAGAAAGTGTAAATAATTTTTTGGATTTCTTTAAGTTTAAAATCTCAATAAATTGGTTTTTTTTCTAAATAATCATTTTATATAAAATTAATGTATGATAATGAATTAAAATTACTGCATAACAAACTATTATATTTAATTAAATTATCAACCCAAATCTCTCTTTAAATTCTAAGAATAACTAGCATATACATTAAAATTAATTAATAATCACTTCCCAAAGATCTCTAATTGAAAAGAAAATTAACAAGTGCTTTCCCTTTAATTCTCAATTGATGGCCTATTCTTCCACTTTTTTAACATAAAACAGAGTAAACCTTATTTTTCTTATATTCTCGCCCTTTTAATAACTCTCTTCATCCTCAATTTCATGACATTGTTAAATTTTTATAAAATTTTTTATTTTTACGCATTAAAAAGAAATCCATATAAAAAGTTAATAACATTATAAAATTTAAATTTTGTATAGATTATTATACCTACATAATATTAACTTTTAAGTAAAACTAGTTTAGACAAAAAAGATGTAAAAATAAAAATATGTCATTTTAGATGAAGTTTCAAATAATTTTTTTTTATTTTAAGTTAAAATGAATTGACTTTTAATTCAAAATAATTTATTTTTATTTTTATATTTTTTTGTGTGAAACTAATTTTATTTAAAATTCAGTATTATATAAATTAATAATTCATCCAAAATAAAAATTTATAATTTTATAAAATTTTTAATTTTCTAAACATCAAAATAAATTTCATAAAAATTTTGAGTAAATTGCACAAATGGTCCCTAACCTTTTGTCATTGTTTTTAGTCCCTAACCTATCAAATATTCTGTTTTGATCCTAAACCTATTAAAATTGTTTCATTTTGGTCCCTCACTAAATGAAATTCATTAACTCAGAATAATTGCCTGATAGAAACTTTTAAAGTACTAATTTAAATATTCGGTAACTGTCTTCCAGTAAATTTAAATAGTTTAATATTTTTTAACAGTAAATAGAAAATTTAAATTAATAGTTTTTTCTTCCTGAATGAAATAAGTTCAATTTACAGAGAGAAAAAAGAAGTGACTTAAATTTTTTATTAACCATAAAAAATTTATTTTACAGATTAAATTTATTATAAGACAGTTACCAGATAGTTTAAATTATGATCTAAAATATTTTTATCAAACAAATACTTTGAGTTAATAAATTTTATTAAATTGGGACCAAAATGAAATGTTCTCATTAGATTTAGGACTAAAATAAAATATTCTAATAGGTTTATGACTAAAATAGAATATTTAATAGGTTAGGAACTAAAAGAAAATAATGACTAAACGTTAGAGACCATCCATGAAATTTACTCTAAAAATTTTAGTTCAAGAATGTTGTGCGTGAGTAAAAGTCTCCGTCTTGGTCTTGGCATTTGCTTCTTTTCCTAGCGTGGTATCCTTCCTTTCGCTTCCTACGGCCCCGTAATTTTGAGAATCCAACTTCACTTTTTTTAAAAATTTACCTCCTGTCACAAAGGCAGTGAGGCCATGTGACAATGATCATCTGTGAACTGATGGGTGCAATGGATATGGATGAGCTCGTGAATAACCAATAATTTTGGGCATGAATTCAAATATTCATGGGGCCGGTTAAAAAGAAGGAGACAAAAGACATTAAATTTAGCTGCAAAAACCAGCTCTGTTTGCCGTGTGGACCCATTGACTTCGAAAACGAGGCTGCCTCTAAATCTATATCACTGTAGAGGAAGCACTCCATCTTGCACTTTGATCGTCATTCCCTTTTGTTCCTCACCTTCAAGAGCAGCTATGGCGGACGCACTTGTTTCTGCCCTTGTGAGCACCATACTGAGAAGCATAACCTCGTTCTCAGCTGCAGAGATGGGGATCGTAGGAGACCTGAACAATGAGCTCCAGAAACTGGAGAGCAGCCTGAGCACCATCCAAGCTGTGCTTCAAGATGCAGAGCAGAAACAACGGAAGGACAAAGCCATCACCAATTGGCTAAGAAAGCTCAAAGCAGCTGCTTATGATATCGAAAACACGCTTGACGAGTTCACAACCGAGGCTCTTGGCAGGAGACTGCATCCAGGTGTTACGAACCAAGTAAGTAGATTCTTCTCCCTTCGCAACCCACTTTTCCATCGACTGAAAACCGCGCACAGGCTGAGAACATTGAGGGAAAAACTGGATTTTATTGCTAAGGAGAAAGACCAGTTTCACTTGAAGGGATTAGGAGATCCAGGAGCCGGGGAGTCAAAGTGGCGACAGACTAGCTCGCTGGTGACTAAATCGGAGACTTTTGGAAGAGATGAAGAAGTGGAGAGCGTAGTTCGTTTGCTAATAAACCAAGTAAGGGATAATGATGACACTTCTGTTGTTAGTATCTGTGGAATGGGAGGCTTGGGGAAGACGACACTTGCTCAGTTGGTTTATAACGATGAGAGGGTGGTAGGAGTTTTTGATTTGAGAATATGGGTTTGCGTCTCTGATGATTTTGACATAAAACGGTTAACTAAGGCTATGATAGAGCACACTGGAGAGAAGACAAGTAAAATCCAGGAGCTGGATCCTCTTCAGCGGCGCCTCCAAGAGAAGTTGATGGGGAAGCGATTTTTGCTTGTGCTTGATGATGTTTGGAATGAGAATAAAGACGAGTGGGACAGGCTAAAGGAGGTGTTTCGATATGGTGCTAAAGGAAGTACTGTTGTAGTGACCACTCGGATTGAGAAAATTGCCCTCATGATGTCAACAGAACCTGTTCACTATTTGGGACGCTTGTCGGACGATGATTCTTGGAACTTATTCAGAAGGCGTGCATTTGGAAGGAGTGATTGTGGGGATTACTCGCATTTGGAAATGATCGGGAAGGAGATACTAAAGAAGTGCGGGGGTGTGCCATTGGCGATTAAAGCTATGGGCGACTTGTTGACTTCTGAAAGAAATGAAATTGAATGGTTATCTGTAAAAGACAGTGAACTATGGGACTTAAAAGATGAGGGCAGCAAGGTACTATCTGCATTGAGATTGAGCTATTACAATCTATCTCCATACCTGAGACAGTGCTTCGCGTTTTGCTCAGTCTTCCCCAAGGATTACGATATGAGGAAAGAGCAATTGATACAGCTTTGGATGGCAAATGGCTTTATTCCTTCAAGACCACATAAGGACCTTCATGATGTAGGTTGTGAAATATTTAATGAATTGACTGCGAGGTCGTTTTTTATGGATGTAAAGGAGGAAGTCAACGGAGATATTTCGTGTAGGATGCACGATCTTATCCATGATCTAGCTTCCTCAATTACGGGAGATGAATGTTTTAGGATTGACGTTAGTGGGAAAGTGCAAAATCATGTTCACCACTTGTCTATTTGGGAGAGTTCTGATATAGAAGCTCCCCTAAAATTAGACCTGAGCAAGTTTCGGTCATTGCAGTCTGTGTTAGTTTTTTATTATAACTCTGATGACATCAGATTTTCTCTCAACTCTTCCACGAATAGGTTTCTCAGGGCCTTGGCTTTGAGCAATCGTCATTTAACGGAATCTATAGTGGTTCATGCCTACAAACAATTGAGATACCTGGACTTTTCTTGGTCTCCAATCAAAGTTTTATCAAACTCAATATGCTGTCTCCATAACCTACAAACCATCAATCTTAGGAACTGTCATGGACTTGAAATGTTGCCTGAAGATATGAATCATATGAAAGAGCTAGTTTACCTTGACATTACAGGATGTAATGGTCTTATTTGTTTGCCTGTTAGCATGGGAAAGTTGGTTCACCTCCGGAAACTGAGCATTTTTATCGTAGGCAAGGAAAATGGATATGGTATGGATGAATTACGAGGGTTGGACCTTGGTGGGGAACTGAGCATCAAACAAATTGAAAATGTGAAGAATATAACAGAAGCAAGAAGTGCTAATTTGATGGGGAAGCAAAATCTAAGGTCATTGGAATTGTGCTGGGGGAGCGAGATTTCAAGGAATATTGTACCTCGTGAGAGTGAAGAAGATGTCTTTTCTGGTCTCCAGCCACACCCAAACTTGAAGAAATTAACAATAAGGGGTTTTCAAGGTGTGAGATTACCGTTTTGGATGTCGGAATCACATCTACCAAACTTGATTGAAGTCGATTTACGTTGTGAAAGATGTGAGAACATCCCACCCTTGGGCAAGTTAAGGTTCCTTGAGGTTCTCACGATAGGAATGAATTCCCTGCAATTTCTTGGGAGTGACTTGTATGGTGACTCTGAAAATTCGTTCCCTTCACTGAAATACCTGACAATCAGTGGGGATGTATTGAAGGAATGGAAGATGATTGAGGGAAGAGAAAACTTTCCTCGCCTGCATACACTAGTCATCTCGCGTTGTCCTCAGTTGAGTGAAATTCCAATTCTCCCATCTTTGAAGGAACTGGCAGTAGATGGCTGTTCAATATCCTTGCTGAAGGCACTGCAAAATTTCACTTCCCTCACCTCTCTTTGCATTCGGAATGTGGATGAGCTTCCAGCCAAGTGGTTGCAAGGTCATAGGTTCCTTGAGAGTTTAGAAATAGGGTCTCGAACTCTAAAATCTGTATCTATTCAGTTTGATGATTTGTGTGCTCTAAGATCTTTAAGCATTCAGTATTGCAAGGAGCTGGAAGCCTTGCCTGAAGGATTAGGGAAATTGACATCACTGAGGACTTTGAGATTGAGACATTGCGATAGCTTGGTGTCTCTCCCAGAGAATTCATTTTGCGGCTTGTCCTCGCTTTCCAGTTTGTCTATTGAATATTGTAAGAAGTTGAGCTCTTTATCAGACGCCATGCAGTATCTTATAGCACTTGAGGAATTGACTATCCAAGGATGCCCGGAAGTGACGTCGTTGCCGGACAGTATTGGATATCTCACTGCTCTTCGGACACTAGCAATCTGGGACTGCAATGGGTTGACTGCCCTACCAAATGAAGTGGACCAGCTGACCTCACTCTCAACATTGGAAATCTGGTCTTGCCCCAATTTAATGTGCCTGCCGGATCGACTGCAAAGCCTCGCGATGCTGAGTGTTTTAATTATTCATGAGTGCCCTTATTTGTGGAGACGGTGCAAGAAAGGTAGTGGGCCGGATTGGCCCAAGATTGCCCACATACCTAAGGTTGACATCCAAAAATATCGTTGGCCTTTTTCTCCTCCACCAGGGAATCTATTGGCACGGTGTGTGCCTAAACTGCTCTCGCCTCTCGGGAGAATTAGCATTATCACTTGTTGGAATTGTGATTAATCCAAGAGAAACTAATGTTTTTTTTTTTTTTTTTACAAATTTGCTCCTGATGAATTTTGTCGGCAGGCTTCGAGATTGCACGTCCAGGTTCTGGAGAGGCTGCTCATGATCATTAGCTCCAATCCAGAGCTTATCTCATGTCATTTGCAACAACGTCCAGGGCATTTGATTTGCTACCTTGCGAATATTCCAAATCATAGTGTTGGGAGAAAAATACAGCTTGTTGGAGTTGGTATTGGATTTCGAAAACAAATTTTGATGCCTTTTTTTGGGTACGAGTTATATGCATAATTAGTTCATATATGTCAAATTTCTATAGTCCTGCTTCGCGTGTAGCAGATCATCAAGAGAGGAGAGAGGACGATAGAAGAGATGAGAGAGGTCGGCAGAAGAATAGAGGAGGAGAGAGGACTAGACTACAGAAGAACAGAGGAGGCGGCTTCGGCTTTGACAAGAAGAAGAAGAAAGACGCTCCGGCTTCAGAGAGTGAAACTCGGAGGTCAAAATGAGGAAGCGCAGGGCTTTTTGTTTTGTTTTGTTTTGTTTTGTTTTTTTTTTTGGGGGGGTATATGTAGGTCTGCGGGGTTATTCGGCTGGACCAATTTGTCTCCCCTTTTTTAAATTACGATAAAACATAGGCCTCAACCAAAAATAAAAAAGGGGGTTATATGGATCCAACTAACATTATTTTATTGGGGTAAATTAAATTCAAATACCAAAAAGGCACCGGTTTAAAATGTATATATGTACTTATAAGTAAACAAATTATATAAAATGATTTGACTATAATTAAAAATGATTAAAATAAATTTTTAAAAAATTATTCAATTTATTTAAAAACAAAATAATATTTATGTATTAATATTTTATTCTTTTATTAATGTGTCAGTTTTTTATTTTTCATTTTCTAAAAGTGGATGGCCAAAAAGCCCCACTTTATTATTATTAATTTTCCTTTATATAATTTATTTCATTTAATTCACCTTTACCCATAAATAAATAAATAAAACCTAAAAGAAGATTCTTTTATAATTAATTATTAAGGCTAACAAAAATTTAAAAGCCAATTATCTTTTGATATTTTGGAATACATGTTTTTTATCATTTCTTTAAAAATATCAAAAAGTTAACTTTTTATTCTTTTTGTTAAAATTAATAAACAAACATGATTAAATAATTCTAAAAAATATACAAATCAATTCTTTTTAAACATTTTTTAAAATAATGATATTTAAAATTTAAAATTCAAGAAAAATCCAATAAAATTATAATTAAAATTAATAATTAATTAAATAATTAAAATTTAATAAAAATTAAAACTCCATGACCAAATGATCTGCCAGGATCCATGGCTTGGAAATATTTTTAAATAAAGTATCTAAATAAATTTTTCTTTATTAAAAATAAAAAATTTGGACTAATATATTAATTATTTATTAAAATAATAAAATATAAATTTTTAGTTTTCTTTATTAATAAAAAGAGTAAAATTTTTGGGTTAATATTTTATTCTGTAATATTTTACTTATTTCTTTTAAAATAATAAAATATAACTTTTTTTAGTTTTCTTTATTAATAAAAAGAATAAAAACAATTTAAAATTTTTGGGCTAATATTTTATTCAGTAATATTTTACTTATTTCTTTTAAAATAATGAAAAGATATAACTTTTTGTTTCCTTTATAAAAATCTTAGTCAAATGATTTCAAAAATAATAAAAATAAATAAATAAAAGAATTGAATTTCTCTTAAATATTTTAGACTTATTAATTAGATATATTTTCAGAGATATAAATTAAAATTATTTAAAAAAAAAATATTTCATCAAACAAAAAGAATATAAGAATAAAATGTAAATATCAAGATTTTTTATATACATGTAAATTTTTAGTCTCTTCATTAAATAATCACTTTTGGTTAAATTTTTATCAAAAATAAAACAAATAAATAACAAAACTTTTCTTTTATGTTTAAAAAATATACATAAAATTGATTTTTAGTTTCTTTTCTTAAATAATCACTTTTGGTTAAGTTTCTATAAAAAAAAAAACAAATAAATATCAAGACTTTTATATACATAAAATTCTTAGTTTCTTTTCTTAAATAATCACTTTTGGTTAATTCTTTATTAAGATTTTTTTTATTTTTAAAATATACATATAAATTTTTTTTATACATAAAATTTTAATTAAAATAATTACTTTTTAGTTAATCTTTTATTCAAAACAAATTAAATAAATATCAAGACTTTTATTTTTTATTTAAAATATACATATAAATGTTTTGGTTTTCTTATTTAAATAATTACTTTTGGTTAATCCTTTATCAAAACAAAATAAAACAAATAAAATATTAAAAATTTTTTATATATATAAATTTTTTGTATTCCTTTATTAAATAAATAAAATTTTGATTGAATAATTGATTTTTGATTCACCTTTTATCAAATAAAATATTAAGAATTTTCTTTTATTTTTAAAATATACATTTTTCTTTGGTTTCTTTATTAAAGATCTTGATTAAATAATTTATTTTATTAAATAAAAAAGAACAAATATAAATCTTTCTTGATTAATTTATTTTTTTAAAACATAAAATAAATCTCAAGATTAATTAATTAACTTTCTTATTAAAAAAATTAATTACTTTTGAATTCTTTTATAAATTGAGTAATTATTTAAATAATAAATATCCTTCATTAAACAAGAAAAAAAATTCAAAAAAAAAAAAGAAAGATAAGAAAAAGAAAAGAAAGATAAGAAAGAAAAGAAAAATAAAAAAAAAGAAAGAAAAAAAATATAAGAAAGAAAAGAAAGAAAAGAAAAGAAAAGAAAATATAAAATATAAAAAAAATAAAATTTTTAGATTATTAATAAATCTAAAAATTTCATAAACAAAAAGAATTACGAATTAGTAATTAAACTAATAATTAATAAAAATAAGAATTAAATAATTAACTATAAATTAAATTAACTTCCATATCCGGATGATCCGTCAGGATCTACGGTTTGGAAAATATCAACCTTTTTTTTAACTAAATAAATTAAATAAATATAAAGATAAAAATCCATATTCACAATATGGATAAAATTGTTTAAAATTTCACCAAATTCCGTGTCCAAATGACTCGGCAGAGTCCATGGTTCGGAATCAAATCTTCCGTGTCCAAATAACTCGGCAGAGTCCATGGTTCGGAAGTATAAAATTCTATACAAATTAATTACCAAAGATCCACATCCGATTAATTCAGTTAAAAATTCTAGATTGAAAATTAACTGAAATTTATTTAAAAGCAAAGCGAAACAAAATTAAAATCAACTAAAGTACCAATTTTTAGGCGTTTTAACAAAGTTGTTTTAACGTAACCGTACTCCCGAACCCCCGAACTCTCGCAGACCATATTTTAGGTAACCAATCGACCTAAACATAAACAGATTGGTGGCGACTCCCGAAAATGAACCACACGTTGCCACAGCTTGGCGACTCCACTGGGGACTCCACGTTAGTGAGTCGAGCCTAAAGTTGATTTGTTTTTATTTACTTTGCTTATTATGTGGATTTATATGTTATATTTACTTATTCTAAACATGCATAATGCATTCACAATATGAAGCTCTATACCCGAGCTTTCTCAAATCGAACACAATTCTTTCTAAGCGGAATTGGTGTTGTTGTCCTTATGAGGCCATGGTCTCTAAGCCTTCACCGGTTTCAAAGTAGCAAAGTAGTGTATTGCCTCCTGAGACGGTTAGTCTCTGCATGGGCCCACGAAAAGCTACGACTCGAATTAATCCATTCCTTACATTAACCCTAGAGGGTAAGGAATCGGGCCGTCACTATGATTTAGTGACGGGATTCGGGAACTATCCCTTGCCTTTTTGATAAACCACCTTCTGCATATAGAATCCCTTACTCTATCGTAGAACCAGCCATTAAGAATTTCCTATACTTCGGTTCCAATTTTCATAGGTTTTGCTTTATCTATATGTTTGTATAATCCTATGTGTTACCTTTTTACTAACTCTGCTTTTCCTTATTTTTCCGGCATATACATTTCATCATTAAAGATAAATATTTGGTGAAAGAATTACTATCATGGACGTTCTCGACTACCTTCCCACAATGGTTAATGGATCATGGAACGACACGATAGTAGAAACTCAGCCCGAGGCTATGGAATACTCCGAAACGGCCCAAAAGCTTCACGGAGATTCTCTGACGTCCCACTCTCATGTTCAGCTCAAAGACCAGGTATCGGTCCAGATAAATCATAATGACATCACTGAATTATTACAAGTCTGGAATAGTTGGAACTCTGCAGATCGGGAAGCTTTTACAGCAAAGTATGGTCACATCGCTCGCCTACTAAAAGTTACCGTCGATGCATCACTTGTCCGGGCTCTAATACAATTTTGGGATCCATTTTATCGATGCTTTTCTTTCGACAAGATGGATCTGGTTCCAACCATTGAAGAATACAACAACCTATTGGGTTGGTCCTCCGATTATCCAATTGAGACGTATCAACACGATAGAAGAACGGAGCCTCATCGAGCCCTGGCAAAATTACTGGATATGCCAGCTTCCAGTCTTCAAGCCAAGTTTGCAACAAAAGGATGTCGGAAATTTATCAGTTGGATCGATTTAAAACAATTAAGCCACGTTCTCCCTCAGAAGGATCAACGACGCAAGCTTTTCGCCCTGGCAATATATGGCCTGGTAGTCTTCCCAAGAATTATCGGATTCATTGAAGGAGATGTCATCACACTATTTGAGCAAGTCTGCAACGCTCAAGTGAATCCGACCTCAGTAATATTATGTGAAACTATCAGGGCATTAAACTTCTGTCGCAAAAAAGGGGGCAAATTCATGGGATGTTCACATCTTCTCTACATTTGGATCAAAAGCCACCTTCCTTGTGATAAGCAACACTTCGGAAATCGCTTTTCAAAGGACTTCATCCCAATCGAAGCCTTTTTGAAAAGTGAAACCACTCATCATGACAATAAGGAAGCATGGGTTAACTATTTCAGGAACATCACTGAATTAGAAATTGAATGGAGAGCCCCCTGGTCTACCTCCACCCGCGTTGTCTACCGTTGCGGCAATTGCCCGTGGGTTCCTCTCTTAGGTATATGGGGAGGAACAAGTTATGCCCCAGCTCAAGTACGAAAACAATTTGGGTCCATGCAATTTATACCCATGACGCATAATCTGAGTAAGTTGGAATTTTCACATGAAGATCCAAATTCAAATAAGCTCGCAATGGGTATTTCAGTTGCATGGAAAAGACTTTTCATATTGAAGTCGGGGCCTATTATTTCTGCTACTGCTTATTATGAATGGAGAAATAACCGGAAGGAAGGAATAGTTCTACCTGACGAGGTTATCAGAAAGTTGGCGAAAAGAGAATTGGAAAAAGAACTAGAGGAAGAAAAGGAGAAGAACAAGAGAATGCTCCTCGACATACAACAGCTTGGTCATAAAACACAACAACTTGAAGAGAAGATTGAATGCCAAAAACAAGTCATCTCCCAATTGGTTGAGGAAACTGACCAAAAAAAGATGAGGGCAAGATATTGGGAAGATCAATACAGATTTTCTCAAGATCAATTGCAAACATTTTTTGTAGAAGTCAGAAAAGTTACAGAACAAACCCAACTAATGGGCGAAGAAGCCAAGGAGTTAGAAGAACTGAGCTGTCCTACTCCATCAGTAAATGTTCAAAGAATGATAGAGTTCATATCTAAGGCCAGAAAGCAGTATTGTACTTTGGGTCATTTCTTTTAAACAAACCTTTGCTGAATGTAATTGAGAAATTTCATTATAGTTCTTCTTTCACCAAGTATTTACAATATTCATGCATGCATCCATCACATCAATCATACACACATAGAATCTAATAAAATAAATATTCCTTTAAAAAGGTAAAATTGGACCTCAACACCGATATTCAACTCGACTCCAAACAAGATTAATGGCAGAACAAGCCGAAGGACGTCTCATGGAGATGGAGTCCAAGATTGAAAGTATGTAAGAACAGATGAGACAATTGATGGAATTAATCAAAGGGAAAGCAACTCAAGTCCCCATCAAAGAAGTACAATATCCCACTTGGAATGACCTTGCTCAGGCCTTCATCGGCAACTATAAACATGTTATGGACTTGGCTCTGGATCGCCAAACTCTCCAAAACATGGAGAAGAAAAAGCCAGAAACATTCAAGGAATATGCCCAACAGTGGAGGGACTTAGCTGCACAAGTGCAGCCACCCATGACAGAAAGGGAAATGGTCACTTTGTTTGTCCAGACACTGAAGTACCCGTATTATGACAAACTTATTGGCAATGCGGCAACTAACTTCTCCGACGTAGTCATGTCTGGAGAAAGGATCGAGCACGGTATCAGGACCGGGAAGATTACTGAGTTCTTCAGTGATCCTATGAAAAGAGGAGGACCATCCAAAAGAAAAGATGAAGAAATACAACAAATAGGGCGAGGAAGAGGGATTCCCCTCGTGGGTACTGTGGCCACCGGACCTCGCCTATCTTATCCTGCCAATAGGCCCAATTATTATCCTCCAAATAGGCCCAGTGATTTTCCTCCCAATAGGCCCAACAATTATCCTTTCAATAGGCCTAATCAGTTACGGCCACCCGTTCCGACTCCTCCACTGCCTACACCAAGACCAAGAGAAATTTTCGCACCAATTCCCATGACTTATACTGAGTTGTATCCAAAACTCATCGAGAGTCAACTTATTCGCCCAATTCCTACAAGGCCGCTAGAACCCCCATATCCAAGTTGGTATAACCCCAACATGAATTGCCCATATCATGATGGCGTTACAGGCCATGGCCTGGAAAATTGCATAGCATTAAAACGTATAGTCCAACAATTAATTGAGTCAAAGTGGTTGGACTTTTCCGATGAACCAAACGTCACTCACAATCCATTGCCGTCTCATCAAGCAAAACCAATCAACATGATAGAAGAATACCGGCCGATGAAAAAGTCAGTCAACGATATCATAACCCCTCTTAAGCATGTATATTCATGTCTTGTGAAAGAAGGGATTATCCTGGGAAAATCTTCTTTTGGACATGAAGAAGTCAAGGATGAGAAGTGGTGCAACTTTCATGACAGTAAGAGTCATTTTATCCAGGAATGCTCAGAATTTCGTGAAAGACTACAAAGTCTCATTGATTCCTCCCAACTCATCGTTTTTATGTCAGATAAAGATGATGACGTGAATGTGATCATTAAAGAACAAGATGCTATGCCAAGACCACTAGTCATATCAATCTCAAAACCTACTCTTAAGCCTCTAAAAATTCAAGCCCCGAAGCCATTCCCATACAAATCAAACAAAACTGTTCCATGGAGCTATGATTACACTTCTAACATCACATCAACTCCGTTAGAAGTTGGGATTATGACTAGAAGTGGTCGGTGCTATTCTCCGGAGGAAATGAACAAGCTCCAAAAAGATAAGAACGTCACAGACCCAACAAGTGGACCTCTTGATACAAATACATCCAAAGAGCAAGAGATGCCTCGAGCAGTGACAGACGAACAAGCTAATGAGTTTCTCAAACTCATAAAGCAAAGTGAGTACAGCATCGTTGAGCAATTGAACCGCCTACCAGCAAAAATTTCCATACTTTCATTGCTCTTAAGCTCTGATGCCCATCGAGAAGCTCTTCTCAAAGTCCTGAATAAGGCTTATGTTGAATAAGATATCTCCGTGAACAACTTTGACCACCTCGTCAACAACATCACGGCACAAAATCTCATCACATTCACTAACGATGAGATACCAGCAGAAGGAAAGGGTCACTCTAAGGCCCTACATATTTCGGTCAAATACAAAAATCGAATTATGGCTAGAGTTCTTATCGACAATGGGTCAGCTCTAAATGTAATGCCACTCGAAACCTTACATAAGATCGGTTTAGACCCATCATACCTCAACAACAGTCATATTATTGTTCGAGCGTTTGACGGAACGAAGAGAAATGTTGTTGGAGAAATAAAGCTACCAATAGGGATTGGTCCCTGTCTTTTCCACATCACATTCCAAGTCATGGATATTTGTCCATCATATACCTGTCTGCTGGGAAGACCATGGATCCATATGGCCGGAGCAATTCCTTCTTCATTACATCAAAAAATGAAATTCATCATTGAAGGAAAGATAATCACAGTCTTTGCTGAAGAAGATATTCTATTGTCAAGACCTGCGGATGCTCAATATGTCGAGGTCAATGAAAATATACCTGATTGCTCCTTCAGGTCTTTTGAGATTGTCAATGCTGCTTATGTCAGCGAATATGGAGAAGAACCCATTCATAGCATCTCTAAAACAAGTCGCATGGTTGCCAAACTCATGATAAAAGGAGGATACTCACCGGGGTTAGGACTGGGACAAGATTTACAAGGAATCACAAAGCCATTGAAAATCACCACAAATGAAGGGAAATACGGCCTAGGCTTCACACCGACAAGACATGACAAAATGAAGGCAATAGCTGAAAAGAGAGAAAAGAGGATTGCACGATTAACAGGGCATCCTCTCCAGGAAAGAAATCTGGATGTCCCAGAGATCACCGAAACGTTCGTGAGTGGTGGTTTGATTTCGAAAAATAACAATGAAGTCGCGCTGACCATCAACATCAACAAGTCTTTTGAAAGTCTTTCTATTCAAGCAATCATCAGCGATTCACCTGAAGATGAGGAGCTCATTCAACCTTGTGGCCCACGGGATGTGCTAAACAATTGGGAGGCGATAGAACTGCCTGTTATAATCGAAAGCTTTCCAAAGTAATCCAATAGTAAAAACCTCCTAAAGAAAGGTTCAATCAATAGGGTGTAGTCTTTGTTTAAGTGAACCTTTTAGTTATTGCTTTTTATTCCAATAAAGTTGTGATTTATGCACACTATAAATAAAGTACCAGTTTGCATCCATCTCATTCTTGCCATTTTTTTTTCTCTCTGAATAATGCAAACCTGAAACTCTCTTTGATGACAATAAAAGAATGAACTTTGATAATCCTGTAAACACTACCGACTCGGATGACGAAGATCTTCAAATATCTCCTGAACTATTAAAAATGATCGAGCGAGATGAAAAAGAAAGAGCAACAAGTCAAGAACCAACTGAGGCATTTAACTTGGGAGACAGTCAGAATGTAAAAGAAGTCAAGATTGGCACTCTATTCCCTCCTGAAGAAAAAGAAGAATTAGTCCACTTATTGAAAGAATATGTGGATGTGTTTGCTTGGTCATACCAAGATATGCCTGGCTTAAGCTCAGACATAGTACTACACAAAATACCCTTGAAACCTGGGGCGAAGCCTGTCAGACAAAAGTTAGGAAGATTAAAGCCGGATCTAATCTTAAGAGTGAAAGATGAGATTCGAAAGCTGTGGGATGCAGGATTCCTTGGGGTCGCTGAATATACAGAATGGGTGGTTAACATTGTTTCAGTCGAAAAGAAAGAAAGCGGGAAACTAAGAGTTTGTCAGGATTACCGGCCATTGAACGAAGCCAGTCCTAAAGATAACTTCCCACTTCCTCACATTGATACGCTGGTGGATAATACCGCAGGAAACTCCTATTTTTCCTTCATGGATGGCTTCTTTGGATACAATCAAATCAAACTTGATCCAGATGATATGATAAAAACTGCCTTTATAACCCTTTGGGGTACCTTCTACTACAAGGTGATGCCTTTTGGGTTAAAGAATGCTGGTGCTACATATCAAAGAGCCATGGTTGCGTTATTCCATGACATGATGCATAAAGAAATTGAAGTATATGTAGACGACATGATCGCCAAAACTTTCACTGCTAGGGGGCATCTAAAAGTGCTAAGAAAACTATTCGATAGACTTCACAAATATCAATTGAAGTTGAATCCTGCCAAATGTATTTTTGGAGCCTCTTCAGGAAAGTTATTGGGTTTCATGGTCAGCAAGGATGGGATTCGAGTTGACCCGAGTAAAGTCAAAGCAATACAAGAAATGCAACCCCCGAAGACTCCAAAACAAGTAAGAAGTTTTCTAGGCAGAATCAACTTCATAGCAAGGTTCATTTCACAATTGACGTCCAAGTGTGAACCTCTTTTCAAATCACTAAAAAAGAACAATCCGATCGAGTGGAATAACGAATGCCAAGAAGCATTCGAGAAAATCAAGCAATATCTATCAAATCCACCAGTCTTGGTACCACCCCGATCTGGAGAATCGTTGATTCTATATTTATCCATACAGGATTCTTCATTAGGATCCGTATTGGGTCAACGTGATGAGACAAGCAAGAAAGAGCATGCAATTTACTATTTGAGCAAAAAGCTTACCACATATGAAGCGAAATACTCAATAGTAGAAAAGTCCTGTTGTGCCCTTGCATGGGTAACACACCGACTACGACACTACATGCTCAACAACACCACATTGCTGATCTCCAAGACTGATCCCATTAAGTACATTTTTGAGAAACCAGATTTATCAGGCAGGATCGCAAAATGGCAAATGCTGTTGTCTGAATACGACATACAGTATGTCACCCAAAAGGCTGTAAAAGGGAGTGTGATTGCTGAATATCTGGCTGATAGAGCATTGGATGATTATGAGCCAATGAAAATGGAGTTTCCTGATGGAGATATAATGACGATAGAACAGGAAGTCTCTAAAGATGATGAAACATGGAAAATGGCATTCGATGGAGCATTTAATGCTTTGGGACAAGGGATTGGAGCCATACTCATCTCTCCAAGTGGAGAGCAATTCCCTCTCACAGCAAAAATTACATTTCCTTGTACCAACAATATAGTAGAGTATGAGACATGTGCTATGGGACTCCAAATGGCACTGGAATTGAAAGTGCGAGATCTCCGAGTTTATGGGGATTTCGCATTAGTCATATATCAAATCAACGGAGAATGGGAGACAAAGGATTCAAAATTGATCCTTTACCAAAAGCTAATACTAGACTTGGCTCGAAAATTCAACAGTATAAGCTTCCATCATCTTCTAAGGGAAGATAATCAAATACCGGATGCTTTAGCTACTTTGGCTGCTATGTACAAGATCAGTGACCCCGAGCATACTCCTGTGTTCGAGATGAGAATAATAGATTCTCCAGCTTATTGTATAAGCATCGAAGAAGAATTGGATGGAAAGCCTTGGTATCACGATATCAAGAAATACCTCCAAGAAAGAGTATATCCACCAGAAGCATCAGAAAATGACAAGAAATTTCTACGAAGATTGTCAATGGGTTTTCTTTTAAACCTAGACATACTTTACAAGAAAACCCCAGACTCGATACTACTTCGCTGTGTAGATACTCATGAAGCACGAAAGATCATGGAAGAAGTTCATTCTGAAATATGTGGAGCACACACTAGTGGTCATACCATGGCAAGACAAATAATGAGGGCTGGTTACTATTGGGTTACATTGGAAAGTGATTGCATCAATCACATAAGAAAATGTCACAAATGCCAAATATATGCCAACAAGATCCAAGCTCCACCTGCTCCTCTTAATGTAACAGCAATACCTTGGCCTTTTGCCATGTGGGGAATCGATATCATTGGAGCGATTACCCCTAAAGCTTCCAATGGTCACAAATTCATCCTAGTTGCAATTGACTACTTCACTAAATGGGTAGAAGCTGTGTCTTATGCAAGCGTAACTCAAAAGGTGGTATGCCGGTTCATTAAGAAAGAAATCATTTGTCACTATGGACCGCCAGAGTGTATCATCTCAGACAATGCCATGAACCTAAATAATGCAATGATGCAGACTTTGTGTCGGCAATTCAAAATCAAACATCTCAATTCAGCACCTTATCGACCGATGATGAATGGTGCAGTAGAAGCGGCCAATAAAAATATCAAGAGAATTGTTGAAAAGATGATCGTCACTTACAAGGACTGGCATGAGATGTTACCTTTTGCACTACATGCTTATAGAACTTCTACCCGTACTTCTACTGGAGCAACACCTTTTTCTCTGGTATACGGTATGGAGGCTGTATTGCCCATCGAAGTTGAAATTCCTTCATTAAGGGTACTAATGGATACTCAATTAAGAGAAGCAGAATGGGTCAAAGCTAGATATGAGCAATTAAATCTAATTGATGAAAGAAGAATGATAGCCCTCTGCCATGGGCAACTTTATCAAAGAAGGATGATTCGTGCTTACAACAAAAAGGTTCGCCCACGACAATTTCACGAGGGTGACATAGTGCTCAAGAAAATTTTACCCATGCAACATGATTCAAGAGGAAAATGGACACCAAATTATGACGGGCCATATGTCGTGAAGAAAGCATTTTCAGGAGGGGCACTAATTCTGACAGAAATGGATGGACGAGAATTACCAAAACCAGTAAATTCGGATGCAGTAAAGAAATACTTTGCATAATGAAGAAATTTTCGAACAGAAGGGGAGAAGTGGATACAGGGTTACCAAAGTTTATTTGATCAAAGTTGTCAAAGATAGCTTTCTTCCCTTACACTTTCATTATCTATCTGTACCCAAGATTTTCATATTCTCTTACCCATAAATAAAAAGCCAATTCTCTTTAACTTACCTTAGATTCTCACGTTCAAAATGCTAAAGTCGCTTCTATCCAGTTCTTTTCCTTCAAATCTCACATTCCTACTAGCCTTAAGTGTGTAATAAATTGTGACTTTTGAAGGAAGAATAGTAATAATTAAAACTTAGAAAAAAAAAACAAAGACCGTAGATTAATTTGATAAGCTTTATGAATTAAAACAGGTAAGATTAAGGTCCTGCTTTGCGAGCGGCACAGAACATAGGCTAACAAAGAAGAAGGAGTAACAAATCTTTGGGAGATAGCCTTGGTGGTAGCCTGAATGATTGCTTCAGAAATCTTAACATGTCCATGTCAGCAAGAAAGAATCATACTCACGAATATCTCAACAAGGACAATTATCCAGAGAGGCATAAAGTACGAGGCGGACATTAATGAAATTGAAGCCAAAATTCAAGAGCAAATTAAGGAAAGAAGATTTTTGAAAAGAGTTAGGCTTTTGAGACAATGGACAATAGCTGGAAAGCGAAACAATGGACAACAGCTGGAAAGCATAAAGAGATTCAATGATAGAAGACAATTACAAAGAGGATCCAGTAAAGCAAAGACATGAAGAACTTCCAAAATAAAAAAGAACCATTAGTTACACATGCTCTACATTCATGCATTTCACATCATGCATGCATAGCATACAGAACAGGAATCAAATGGGAGGCACATCCACGGCACAGCTACAGCAGTATAAGCTGAGATTTCAATGACATCAGCTCTTATCAATCTACCACCGGATGCACAGCTGATATGTTGGACCCAGCCCCATCAGCAATTCAAGGATAAAGTAGATAATATTGTCAAAAGCCTAGTATTCGATTCAATAATCGAGGCTACACCTGGATGGACAGAATTGACGCCAGCTTAGCGGTATCCAAGATAAGAAATAGCTATGGTCAAAGATAAGCGCGGATATCGAGAAATATTGTCGTCGAAAGCAGACAATGGATTCAATAATCAAGGACTGGATCAATGTCATGCCTGATGAGACATCAAAAATAAGAAATATCTATGATACCAAAATAAAGTAGGATCCACTTTTCCGGTTAAACGGCGGATACGGTACTCCGTGACTCTCAAGTCGGTTTTCTCAATTGCCCATAATAACTGATTCCTTCACCCTTTCTTTCTTTTACTTCCTCCTAGAAAATGGATCCTACTTTTTCCGCCTTGCGAAAGTATTTCCCTTCTCTCCCAATGAACATCCTCAAAAAGATCTACCGAGTTCGCTGTGAACGATTAAGAGCTCTGATGCACAAAGGAATACCTGAAGATGTACGGTGGTTAATCGAAGCCAAGGTTCGTCTGGCAGGTGAAATCCCAGAGACATTTGCGTCTTACATGCCTGGTGTTGGCAAAAGTTCTTATGCTAGAAAAAGAAGAGCGAAAAGATTACAAGTCTGTCATAAATGTGGTAGGTGGACTTGTAAGACTAGGTGTCGTTCTTTAGGAATGATCTCCAATAATCGAGAAGATAAAATAAGGTTCATCAAGAATGGCTTGAGTAAGGACTCATTGGATGATATCCAATTGACTCTTGAGACGCATTCTTGTGAATCTGTGCAACGTGAAATTCTTGGTTTATGGAGTATTTTTCATGAAGAACGAAACCGTTACAGTCCCGGAAATCTGACTTTAAACGACCCTGTTTGTCGGCTTGTAAGAAAGCTGGGATGGGAAGCAAACCCTCGGCTCATAGAAGCCGTTAATGCCGTTACTAGATGTAAAGCCAGTGGAAGATGTGAGCCACAGTCACAATTACTGTACATACAGTTTGTTATATTTGGAAAAGTTTGCATTTTCTTTTGACAGATGTACATGCTCCCCTAAGTGTAATCGACACGTTATCCCTTTTCATCACTATAAATGCGTGTTCTTCCTTCTGATTAAGCAGCGGATAAGATACCCCGTGACTTCTAAAGTCGGTTATTCCAGTCTCCTACAATAACTGATTCATTTCCCTCTTCTCTCAAATTCTTCTCTCATTAATGGATTCTACTCTTTCTGCATTGCGAAAATACTTTCCTTCCCTTCCAATAAAAGTCCTTAAAAAGATCTACCTTGCTAGATGTGAAAGAATCAGAGTTTTTACACGCAAAGGCATTCCCGATAATGTGCAGTGGATAATTGAAGCTAAGGTCCGTTTGGCGGGTGAAGTTCCAGATGCATTTATACCCCGCATGCCCGGTTTAGGTAAAAGCCGTTATGCCAAAAGGCGAAGAGCAAAGAGACTAGGCGTGTGTTATAAATGTGGGCGATGGAATTGTAATACTAAATGTCGCTCTTTAGGATACATCTCCATAAATCATGAAGATAAAAGAAAATTCATTAAGAATGGCCTGCGTAAGGAATCTCTGGAAGATATCCGAGAGACTCTTGAAACGCATTCTTGTGGAAAAGTGCAAGGTGAAATTATCGGTTTATGGAGGACTTACCATAAAGAACGAAACCGTTACAGTCTTGGGAATGTGACTTTAAACAACCCTGTTTGTCAGTTTGTAAGAAAACTGGATGGGAAGCAAATCCCCGACTTATAGAAGGCATTGAAGCCATTACTAGACATAAATCAGTGGAAGATGAGAGCCACAGTCATGATTGCTGTACATATAAGCTGTCATTTGTCTTTTCTTTTTATAATAATGTACTTGCTTCTGCAAGTGTAATTAACGCATTATCCCTTTCATCACTATAAATATGTGTTAGTTATTTCCATTTCCTACAATCACTAATTTCTTTCTTCTCTTAAATACCTCCTTCATCAATGGAGTCTTCTCTTATTTTCCTTCCTTCCCAATAAATGTTCTTAAAAAGATTTATCAAGCTAGATGTGAACGATTCAGAGTATTTATGCACAAAGGCATTCCTGATAATGTGCGGTGGCTAATCGAAGCTAAGGTTCGTTCAGCTGGTGAAGTTCCAGAAGCGTTCTTTCCCCGTATGCCCGGCTTTGGTAAAAGCGCTTATGCCAAAAAAAGAAGAGCAAAGAGGCTAGGCGTTTGTCATAATTGTGGATGGTGGATTTGCGGCAATAAATGTCGTTCTCCAGGAGTGATCACCAGAAATCGTAATGATAGAATAAGATTCATTAAGAATGGCTTGCATAAGGAATCTCTAGAAGATATTCGAGAGGTTCTTGAAGCGCATTCTTGCGGAATAGTGCAATTTGAGATTGTTGGATTATGGATAATTCTCCAAAAAGAACGAGATCGTTATAGTCTTGGGAATCTGACTTTAAACGACCCAGTTTGCCAGTTTGTGAGAAAACTGGATGGGATGCAAATCGCCGATTCATAGAAGGCATTGAAGCCGTTACTGGATGCAAAATCAGTGGAAGACAGGGACCAAAGTCACGATTACTGTACATGCTAGCTGTCGTTTTTGAAATTATCCTCCTAATAATGTACCCACTCCTGACATGAGATACAGTTATGACTACTGTATATAGCTGCCACTTTTAAAATTTTCCTTTTCTTCCAACAATCACATACCTACTCCTGACGTAAGCTACAGTAGTGACTACTGTACATGCTAGCAGCTATTTTAAAAATTTTCCTCCTCTTTTAACGATAGTATACCCATACCTGACCAGAGTCATACTCGTGACTATTGTGTATAGCTAGTAATAATGTATCCACTCTTAAAAAAAAAAAATTATTACTTTATCTTTTCATCTCTATAAATATATCCTCTTTTCTTCTTTTCTTACATGGGTAAGGATAGGAATGGAGAAAACCTCCACTCGTAAACCCCGAAGTATTTGTGTATTTTCTGGAGCTTTTCCTGGAGAAGATGAAGAGTACTTAAAGGCAGCCAACCATTTGGGTAGTGTATTAGCTGAGCGAAAAATACACTTAGTTTATGGAGGAGGTAGTGTCGGATTAATGGGAGCTGTAGCATCAGCAGCATCTTTAGGAGGAAGCCAGGTTCTGGGTATTATCCCTGCATCTCTGAAATCGGTTTTTGGGGGCACGATTGGAGAAGAGCTAGTGGTTAAAAATCTGCAAGAGCGTTTGTTACAAATGCTTTTTAATGCTGATGCTTTTATCGCTCTACCAGGTGGCTTTGGCACATTAGGAGAAGTCTTCCAAATCGCTTCCATGGCCCAACTTAATTTGCATCAAAAACCCATTGGGCTGTTAAATGTTAACTATTTCTTCGCAGGTCTATTATCTTTTATGAATCGTGCTGTGAAGCAGAAGTTTATCCCTGAGGTGGCACGACGAATCATAATATCCGCAACAACTGCTGAAGAATTGCTAGATAAAATGCAAGCTTTTGTTCCTGAACCAGATCCAGCGATAATCCAAATAGACTGGGCACGACAGTCTTTCCCAACCAGTTCCGTCCCATAATTACCCTTTACCCGGCCTGTTGAAGTATTGTGGAAGAAGAAGCGATCCGATCCGTTTTTCTTATCCTTTAGTTTTATTATCAGCATTTTCTTTCGTATTTCAGTTTTTCTTTTCAGGGAATTTCGTTATCTTATAAGATAGTTTCGTCCATGCTGATATTAAAACCATGCGACAATGCCTTTAGGTTGGAATGGCTGAGTAAAGAGTAATTTTTATTACTCTTGAGACGCATCCTATTAGGTCTACTAGGCATAACATTTTGGGGTAGTTAAGCTTTGACCTTATTTGGATGACATATCTCACAAGGGAATCTATATTTACTGAAGAAAATATTAGATGAACCTTGAATATTGATTCCAAACATCCGTTCCCTTTACATAATTTGTCAGTGTTATTGTCATCATCAAAATTCACTCATTTTATCAAAGTCTAAATTTTTGCACTCGCCTATTATGAAAATTCACACTTTCGAAGAAAATTATTCCAATTTCAATTGCTTTCATATAAATTTCGCTCGAGGTCCTAAGGAAAGCTCCTTAGCTTCAAAATCAATTTTCATCATCGGGGTTTTAAGGATGGAACCTTTGCCTCGAAGAATAATCAATTTTCATTCAACGGTAGGACTGCTCCTATCGTCGGGGTTTTAAGGATGGAACCTTTGCCTCGAAAACAATCAATTTTCATTCAACGGTAGGAATGCTCCTATCGTCGGGGTTTTAAGGATGGAACCTTTGCCTCGAAAACAATCAATTTTCATCATCGGGGTTTTAAGGATGGAACCTTTGCCTCGAAAACAATCAATTTTTATTCAACGGTAGGACTGCTCCTATCGTCGGGGTTTTAAGGATAGAACCTTTGCCTCGAAAACAATCAATTTTCATCATCGGGGTTTTAAGGATGGAACCTTTGCCTCGAAGAACAATCAATTTTCATACAACGATAGGAGTTTTCCTATCGTAGAGGTTCTAAGGACCTTTCCTTAACCTCAAACAATCAATCAACCAGTCCATCTTACAACGATAGGAGCTTTCCTATCGTAGAGGTTCTAAGGACCTTTCCTTAAACCTCAAACAATCAATCAACCAGTCTATCTTATAACGGTAGGAGCTTTCCTATCGTAGAGGTTCTAAGGACCTTTCCTTAAACCTCAAACAATCAATCAACCAGTCCATCTTACAACGATAGGAGATTTCCTATCGTTGAGGTTCTCAGGACCTTTCCTTAAACCTCAAACAATCAATCAACCAGTCCATCTTACAATGATAGGAGCTTTCCTATCGTAGAGGTTCTAAGGACCTTTCCTTAACCTCAAACAATCAATCAACCAGTCCATCTTACAACGATAGGAGCTTTCCTATCGTAGAGGTTCTAAGGACCTTTCCTTAACCTCAAACAATCAATCAACCAGTCCATCATACAACGATAGGAGCTTTCCTATCGTAGAGGTTCTAAGGACCTTTCCTTAACCTCAAACAATCAATCAACCAGTCCATCTTACAACGATAGGAGCTTTCCTATCGTTCCTATCGTTGAGGTTCTAAGGACCTTTCCTTAAACCTCAAACAATCAATCAATCAGTCCATCTTACAACGATAGGAGCTTTTCTATCGTAGAGGTTCTAAGGACCTTTCCTTAACCTCAAACAATCAATCAACCAGTCCATCTTACAACGATAGGAGCTTTCCTATCGTAGAGGTTCTAAGGACCTTTCCTTAAACCTCAAACAATCAATCAAGCAGTCCATCTTACAACGATAGGAGCTTTCCTATCGTAGAGGTTTTAAGGACCTTTCCTTAAACTCAAACAATCAATCAAGCAGTCCATCTTACAACGATAGGAGCTTTTCTATCGTAGAGGTTCTGAGGACCTTTTCTTAGCCTCAAACAATCAATCAACCAGTCCATCTTACAACGATAGGAGCTTTCCTATCGTAGAGGTTCTGAGGACCTTTCCTTAACCTCAAACAATCAATCAACCAGTCCATCTTACAACGATAGGAGCTTTCCTATCGTAGAGGTTCTAAGGACCTTTCCTTAAACCTCAAACAATCAATCAACCAGTCCATCTTACAACGATAGGAGCTTTCCTATCGTAGAGGTTCTAAGGACCTTTCCTTAAACCTCAAACAATCAATCAATTAGTCCATCTTACAACGATAGGAGCTTTCCTATCGTAGAGGTTCTAAGGACTTTTCCTTAAACCTCAAACAATCAATCAATCAGTCCATCTTACAATGATAGGAGCTTTCGTATTGTAGAGGTTCTAAGGACCTTTCTTTAAACCTCAAACAATCAATCAATCAGTCCATCTTACAACGATAGGAGCTTTCCTATCGTAGAGGTTCTAAGGACCTTTCCTTAACCTCAAACAATCAATCAATCAGTCCATCTTACAACGATAGGAGCTTTCTTATCGTAGAGGTTCTAAGGACCTTTCCTTAAACCTCAAACAATCAATCAATCAGTCCATCTTACAACGATAGGAGCTTTCCTATCGTAGAGGTTCTAAAGACCTTTCCTTAAACCTCAAACAATCAATCAATTAGTCCATCTTACAACGATAGGAGCTTTCCTATCGTAGAGGTTCTAAGGACCTTTCCTTAACCTCAAACAATCAATCAATCAGTCCATTTTACAACGATAGGAGCTTTCCTATCGTAGAGGTTCTAAGGACCTTTCCTTAAACCTTAAAACCAACCAAATCAATTTCTTTTCGACGGTAGGAAGGTTCCTATCGTAGAGGTTCTAAGGTAGGGCCCTTAACCTCGATCAATCAATCAATTTTTATTTAACGATAGGAGAGTTCCTATCGCAGAGGTTCTAAGAAAGTTCATTAACCTCAGGATTTAGGCGGCGAGAAAGTTTTCAATGCCTAGCTAAGCCGGACGAAATTTGGTAACGACTTTGCATACATCATGTCCCATGAAGCATGCAAAGGGAGGCAGCTGTTGACACCCAATTTCGTCCGGCCATTAAAAAAATTTTAAAAAAAATAAATAAAAAATTAATTAAAAAAAAATTATTATTATTATTATTACTAAATTTTTTAATTAGTTTAAAATACATTTTTTTGTTTTGTGAGGATTTAATTAAAAATGATATATGTGTATAAATGTATGTATAAAATAAAAAGGAAAACTCCATAAAAAATGACAAAATTAAAAAGTTTGGGGTAAAAATGACAAAATTGAAAAGTTTTGAGAAAAATTGATAAATTCTGAAAGTTCCAGGAGCATTTGGTAATTTTTCGCGTCAATTTTGGGCCAGACTAACGTTTCTGGCCCAAATTAACAGAAAACGACATAATTGTCAAAATCAGAAGCTTCTGAAGCTTATCCAGAGTCTGAGAGACGTAAAGGACTGAAACTATCATTTTACCAAATAAAGAGATAAGTTTGAATTTAATTAATTTTTAATTTTGAACAGTCCAAAACCCCTTCCCCTATAAATAGGGGTCCAAAACCTGTGAAGAAGGCACAGAAAAAAAATATAGAAAAAGCTTAGAGCTCCGTTTTAAAAAAAAAGGTAAAATTACAGCCTTATTCCCTAGCTTATCCTCCCTCTGCCCAGAAAGTCCCAAACTTTGTTTTCTTATGATCAGACCATCTTCTTCCTTTCTCTCTCTTCCGTTTCACTCGCTGTCCCTTCCTCTTTTACCACGCCGCCGTCGTCCTCTGCCCACGCCGCGCCGTCGTCCCCCTTGCCCACGCCGCACTATCGCCCACGCCATCGTCCTCTGCCCACGCTGCGCCGTCGTCCCCCTGCCCACGCTGCGCCATCGCTCCAGCCGCCGTCCCCCTTGCCCACGCCGTGCCGTCGTCCCTGCCGTCAGCCCCCCCCTCCCCGGGTCGCGTCTTCTCTGTTTTGAAAACAGAGATTTCAAAATTTTAATTTAAAAAGAGTAAACCTCTATTCCATCCTTCATCTTTTTAATTTTTTTCAATTTGGTCACTAACCTTTTATTTTTGTTCTTGCAGAATAAATTACTAACCTTTTTTTTAATTTTTACTTGTTTATTTATTTGTTAATTATTGTTATTATTACTAACCTTTTTTTTTTTTTTGTTATTAACAACTAACAACTAACTTGCTAATTTTACTAACCTTTATTATCATTTTTGTTAATAATTAATTAAATTGTCTAACTTTTATTATTGTTGTTATTAATTAATTTAATTAACTTGGCTAACTTTTATTATTGTTAATAATTAATTTAATTAACTTGGCTAACTTTTATTATTGTTAACTTAACTAACCTTTATTATTGTTGTCAATTTAATTAACTTGACTAACTTTTATTATTGTTGTTAATTAATTAATTTAATTAACTTGACTAACTTTTATTAATGTTGTTAATAATTAATTTAATTAACTTGGCTAACTTTTATTATTGTTGATTTATAATCAATTAATTAATTTGGTTAACTTTTATTGTTGTTGACTTAGCTAACTTTTATTATTGTTGTTAACAATTAATTTAATTAACTTTGCTAACCTTTATTATTATTTATTTTTAAAGTGGATGGCAAAAAAGCCCCACTTTATTATTATTAATTTTCTTTTATATAATTTATTTCATTTAATTCACCTTTACCCATAAATAAATAAATAAAACCTAAAAGAAGATTCTTTTATAATTAATTATTAAGGCTAACAAAAATTTAAAAGCCAATTATCTTTTGATATTTTGGAATACATGTTTTTTATCATTTCTTTAAAAATATCAAAAAGTTAACTTTTTATTCTTTTTGTTAAAATTAATAAACAAACATGATTAAATAATTCTAAAAAATATACAAATCAATTCTTTTTAAACATTTTTTAAAATAATGATATTTAAAATTTAAAATTCAAGAAAAATCCAATAAAATTATAATTAAAATTAATAATTAATTAAATAATTAAAATTTAATAAAAATTAAAACTCCATGACCAAATGATCCGCCAGGATCCATGGCTTGGAAATATTTTTAAATAAAGTATCTAAATAAATTTTTCTTTATTAAAAATAAAAACTTTGGACTAATATATTAATTATTTATTAAAATAATAAAATATAACTTTTTAGTTTTCTTTATTAATAAAAAGAGTAAAATTTTTGCGTTAATATTTTATTCTGTAATATTTTACTTATTTCTTTTAAAATAATAAAATATAAATTTTTTTAGTTTTCTTTATTAATAAAAAGAATAAAAAAAAGTAAAATATTTGGGCTAATATTTTATTCAGTAATATTTTACTTATTTCTTTTAAAATAATGAAAAGATATAACTTTTTGTTTCCTTTATAAAAATCTTAGTCAAATGATTTCAAAAATAATAAAAATAAATAAATAAAAGAATTGAATTTCTCTTAAATATTTTAGACTTATTAATTAGATATATTTTCAGAGATATAAATTAAAATTATTTTAAAAAAAAATATTTCATCAAACAAAAAGAATATAAGAATAAAATGTAAATATCAAGATTTTTTATATACATGTAAATTTTTAGTCTCTTCATTAAATAATCACTTTTGGTTAAATTTTTTATCAAAAATAAAACAAATAAATAACAAAACTTTTCTTTTATGTTTAAAAAATATACATAAAATTTATTTTTAGTTTCTTTTCTTAAATAATCACTTTTGGTTAAGTTTCTATAAAAAAAAAAACAAATAAATATCAAGACTTTTATATACATAAAATTCTTAGTTTCTTTTCTTAAATAATCACTTTTGGTTAATTCTTCATTAAGATTTTTTTTATTTTTAAAATATACATATAAATTTTTGTTATACATAAAATTTTAATTAAAATAATTACTTTTTAGTTAATCTTTTATTCAAAAAAAATTAAATAAATATCAAGACTTTTCTTTTTTATTTAAAATATACATATAAATGTTTTGGTTTTCTTATTTAAATAATTAATTTTGGTTAATCCTTTATCAAAACAAAATAAAACAAATAAAATATTAAAACTTTTTTATATATATAAATTTTTTGTATTCCTTTATTAAATAAATAAAATTTTGATTGAATAATTGATTTTTGATTCACCTTTTATCAAATAAAATATTAAGAATTTTCTTTTATTTTTAAAATATAAATTTTTCTTTGGTTTCTTTATTAAAGATCTTGATTAAATAATTTCTTTTATTAAATAAAAAAGAACAAATATAAATCTTTCTTGATTAATTTATTTTTTTAAAACATAAAATAAATCTCAAGATTAATTAATTAACTTTCTTATTAAAAAAATTAATTACTTTTGAATTCTTTTATAAATTGAGTAATTATTTAAATAATAAATATCCTTCATTAAACAAGAAAAAAAATTCAAAAAAAAAAAAAGGAAGATAAGAAAAAGAAAAGAAAGATAAGAAAGAAAAGAAAAATAAAAAAAAGAAAGAAAAAAAAATATAAGAAAGAAAAGAAAGGAAAGAAAAGAAAGAAAAGAAAAGAAAAGAAAATATAAAATATAAAAAAAATAAAATTTTTAGATTATTAATAAATCTAAAAATTTCATAAACAAAAAGAATTACGAATTAGTAATTAAACTAATAATTAATAAAAATAAGAATTAAATAATTAACTATAAATTAAATTAACTTCCATATCCGGATGATCCGTCAGGATCTACGGTTTGGAAAATACCAACTTTTTTTTTAACTAAATAAATTAAATAAATATAAAGATAAAAATCCATATTCACAATATGGATAAAATTGTTTAAAATTTCACCAAATTCCGTGTCCAAATGACTCGGCAGAGTCCATGGTTCGAAATCAAATCTTCCGTGTCCAAATGACTCGGCAGAGTCCATGGTTCGGAAGTATAAAATTCTATACAAATTAATTACCAAAAATCCACATCCGATTAATTCAGTTAAAAATTCTAGATTGAAAATTAACTGAAATTTATTTAAAAGCAAAGCGAAACAAAATTAAAATCAACTAAGGTACCAATTTTTGGGCGTTTTAACAAAGTTGTTTTAACGTAACCGTACTCCCGAACTCTCGCAGACCATATTTTAGGTAACCAATCGACCTAAACATAAACAGATTGGTGGCGACTCCCGAAAACGAACCACACGTTGCCACACAGATTTTAAAACTTAAGTGATGACCCCTCTCCACACCAAAGAAATCGCCCACATAGTTGTCATAAAACTTTCAATGCCTTGAAGCAATATGAGTGTTATTAATAAAAAATATAAATTTGAGTAATATTAATATAAAATATAAATTAACATAATGAATTATCATTTAAAAAATAAATCATTTTGTTTGTTTTGCTAGTATGAAACTCTTTAATTATCTAATAGCTGCTCTCATTGATACGTTAGCCACATATGTTTATTGTACTGAACATTCACAAAGGTATATTTTTAAATTTTCACAAATATAATTTTTTTATTGGACTTAAGTTTGGCAGACATTAAAGTTTGATGGGTCAGGGAGTGGAGATTATAAAAGAAACAGAACTTTGTGTTGGCAATTTTAGTATCCATTTTTAATTAGGAGCCTTTAGATGGGTGAACAATGTGGATTGAGTAGTATCTAATAGGATATCCTTTCACTTATAACGTGAGTAGTATTGGACCATAGGACTTGGAGATGATGTTTTGGACAGCTCCGCTTCTTTCATTGAAACATCATCCAATTGAAGAATCGACCAGCTTTCCTGTTTTGATTCCAAATTCTTTCTTTTCTCCAGATAATACCATATTTGAAAAGCTACTTGAAGTGTTCCTAACTAGTTTTTCATAAAATGGTCTATTTAGTGTTTGGATAAACAGGGTGATCAGTTCTCTTTCTATTATAGGTGGTTGAACTTGTGCGGCTAAGTCTCTCCACCTTTGTGTGTACTCCTTAAAGGTTTCTTGTTCCTTCTTCTCCACATTCTGGAGAGTTTGGCGATCTGGGGCCAAGTCCATGACATGCTTATAATTACTGATGAAAGCTTGAGCGAGATCATTCCATGTTCTAATGTTCTTTGGGCCTTGACTTATATACCATTGTAGTGGTGACTTTGTAAGACTTTCTTTAAAAAGTGTTATCCACACCTTCTCGTCTTTTGTGAGTGGTTGTATTTTTCTTAGAAATAATGTAATATGAGTGGTGGGCAGCTTGTTCCATCATATTTCACAAAGTCTGGCACCTTAAAGTCCGAGGGAATCACAACATCTGGCAGCAAGAAGAGATCATCCACCGAGAGAGATCCGAATATAGAGCCTCCTTCAATGGCCCGAAGCCTCTTCTCTATTGTCTCGAGCTTTTGAGATTCTCCTTTTTTCCTTTTATAGTGTCTTCTTCTCTTCATAGGCAGTATTTTGTTTCAGGTGAATGCTAGCGGACGGACCTGATTCCTGAAAAAGATTTTCCTGAACTGAGATCCGTTGTGGGGTGAATCCCGGGGGATAAGTGGGATCTTGTGGCTCTTTGACGGGGATTTGGGTTGCTTTCCCCTTGATTAGCTTCATTAATTGTTTCATTTGCTCGGCCATGCTTTCTATCTTGGACTCAATATCTGTGAGACGTCCTTCGGTTTGCTCTGCCATAAGTCTTGTTTGGAGCCGAGTTGAATATCGGTGTTGAGGGCCAATTTTACCTTTTTAAAGTATGATTCATTTTATTAGACTTTACATGTATGTGATCGATGTAATGCATGCATGCAATGAGTGAGTTTGATTATCCACTATTGTGGAACTTCAAGACTTCTAGTTGTTATTAAAAAGACCAAAAAATTATTACAGTTTGATGCGTGGTTTTGATGCATGAAGAAAAATTGCACAAAATAGAAGTACAACAAAAGAAAAACAAGGTTAGTAACAAGTTAAATATCAATTAATAACTCATGAGCTATTATGAGAAAAAAAAGTCAGAGCCATAAATATAAAACACGAAGAAAACAAAGGGTAAGGCAACAAAATGGCATAACAATGACATGCTTATGGCGTTGGTAAATGATAGGAATTATATGGTCAGTTCTATGGTTAAGTGGGAAGTTCTATATACATAAAGTGGTTTATAAAAAAGGCCAAGGGTAGTTCCCGAATCCCATCACTAAATTATAGTGACAGCCCAATTCCTTACCCACGGGGGTTTATATAAAGAAATGATTAATTCGGGTCGTAGCTTTTCGTGGGCCCATGCAGAGACTATCCGTCTCAGGAGGCAATACACTACTTCGCTGCTTGAAACCGGTGAAGGCTTGGAGACCATATTCTCACAAGGACAACAACACCAATTCCGTTTTGAAAGAACGTGTTCGAATTGAGGAAGCTCGGATATAGAGCTTCATGTCGTGAATGCATAATGCATGTTTACAATAAGTAAATATAACACATGAATCCACATAAAAATAAGCAAAGCAGCACAAAACAAAATCAACTTTTACGCTTGACTCACTAACGTAGATATATGCCCAGTGAAGTTGCCAAGCTGTGGCAACGTGGGGGATTTTGGGAGTCGCCACCAATCGGTTTCACCTAGGTCGATTGGACACCTAAAAATGGTCTACGAGAGTTCGAGGGTTCGGGAGTACGGTTACGTTAAAATAACTCTATTTTAACGCCCAAAATTGGTACATTAGTTGATTTTAATTTTGTTTTACTTGCTTTTAAATAATTTCAGTTAATTTTCAAACTAGAAATTTTAATTGAATCATCCAAATGTAGATTTTTTAAATTAATATGGACTTCTAAATCTTGGTAATTAATATGTATAATTTTTTATAATAAATTTGATATTTCGGAACCATGAATTCTATCGAATCACCCGGATATGGAATTTAATGAAATTTAATTTTTATTTATTATTAAATATTTTAATTAATTATTAATCCATATCATAAATTCTGTCTTATTATTCAAATATGGATTTTTAATGGTCTTAGTATTATTTTTTTAATTATATTTTAAAATTTTATTTTCTTTTTTTTAAAGATTTTTAAATATTATTTTTTTTAATAAATAGAATAAAAGGTTAAATTTTGTTATTTAAAGGAAATAAAAAGGATAAGTCTTAATATTCCAAATAATGTTAAAGATGACAGAAAAATAAAAGACGGGGGGGCTTGGTTGTAATAGAAATAATAAAAAAAGTAAATAATAATAAAATAAAGAAGTAAGATGGGCTTTTGGCCAATTTAAAGTAATTATCTAACCCATAGATCTAAAAATATACTTAAAAAAAATTGATTTTTGTTGAATCGTCTGATTATGATTTTTTTAAAATTTATTTTTATTTAAAGGAAATAAAAGGTTAAATTTTGTTCTACGACAGGAACTCTCCTATCGTTTAAGAAAAATTGATCGAGTTTGAGGTTAAGGAGCTTTTCTTAGTACCTCTACGACAGGAACTCTCCTATCGTTGAAGAAAAATTGATTGAGTTTGAGGTTAAGGAGATTTCCTTAGTACCTTTACGACAGGAACTCTCCTATCGTTGAAGAAAAATTGATTGAGTTTGAGGTTAAGCAGATTTCCTTATTACCTCTACGACAGGAAAGAGTAGAATTGGGGGCGTTTAGCCATCCATGTAAAAAAATAAAAAGTGCATAAAGTAAACAAGCGCAGAAAATTAAATAAATAAATAAAGTGGGGCATTTAGCCACCCACTTAAAAAAATAAAAAGTGCATAAAGTAAATAAATGCAGAAAATTAAATAAATAAATAAAGTGGGGCGTTTAGCCATCCACTTAAAAAATAAAAAGTGCATAAAGTAAATAAACGTAGAAAATTAAATAAATAAATAAAGCGGGACGTTTAGCCATTCACTTAAAAAAATACAAAGTGCATAAAGTAAATAAACGCAGAAAATTAAATAAATAAATAAAGCGGGGAGTTTAGCCATCCACTTAAAAAAATAAAAAGTGCATAAAGTAAATAAACGTAAAAAATTAAATAAATAAAGAAAAGTGGGGCACTTGGCCATCCACATAAAAATAGGAGGTATAACCTTCCATGTAAAATAACAAGAAAGAAGAGAAAAGAAAAAAGAAAAAAGAAAAGAAAGAAAAAAAAGTTGTTGTTAGTAATTAGTTCTGCAAAAAAAAAAAAAAGTTAGTAGCTAAAATGAATAAATATGGGGATATGAAGGTCTAAAGGGGAGTTATACCCAGAAAAAAAAAAAACTTGAGTCCGAGTCGGGTCACGATTCCGGCGCCTTCAATTACTCCGTTTACCGGCGATGATGGAGGAGGAGGCTTCGTCGGCGGCAAGCTGATGCGGCAGAGGCAGGGACGGCGGCCGGGCAAAGGGGTGACGTCGAGTGCGGGTGACGGAGGTCGCGACGGGGTGGAGGAAGAAAACAACGATGATGGGCTGGCGGCACGGGGTGTAAGGGCAGCTGGGGTTGGCGGCGGCGGACGGTGACGGTTGGTTGCTGGACGACGGCGACGGCGGCAAGAGCGAGGTGGTCACTCAAGGGAAGAAGAGAGATGGCCGAGGAAGGAGAAGGAGGAGGCGGAGCCGCGAAGGAGGAGGAGGAAGAGAGCAGGGCGAGGCGGAGGAAGAGAGAGAGAGGAGAGGTGACGGCGAGGAGGGAACAGAGAGAGAAACGGACGGCGAAGGGGAGAGGAGAGAGGGTGACGGACGGCGAGGGAGGAGGGAGAGAGGGCAATGTTTTGAAAGAAAGAAACGGTGAAAGACGGAGAGAGAGGGGGTGTTCAAACAGAAGTTTAGGATTTTTTTGAGTGTGGGAGAAATAACCAGGGACTATTTCTATAGTTTTCACTTTTTTAATTTAGGAGCTCTAATCTTGATTATTTTGGTTTTTATTTGCAGTTTTGGACCCCTATTTATAGGGGGAGGATCATTTTATTCCTTTTATTTAAAAAAAATTGGAAATTTAATTAAAAACAGATTTATCTCATAATTTGGTCAAAATAACATATTTAGTCCTTCAGTTTTCATTGACTACTGGTCAGGTCTCAGTTTTTTCACAAAATTACTGATTGGCCCAAATTTGTCTGTTCTGTCAATTTGGCCAAAAATTGTCTGTTTGGCCCAAAAATCATGCGAAAAATTACAAGATTTCCCTGAAATTTTTAGATTTCGTCAGATTTTTCCAAAACTTCTCAATTTTGTCAGATTCGCCCCAAACTTCTTATGTTTGTCAATTCTTTAAAAAAAACTTCCCCTTTTTATATTTTACATATATAGATATATATAAATTTACTATCTAACCTTACGAAACAAAAATGCCCCCTAAACTATTTAATTTAATTTTTTTAATTAATTAATAATAATTAATTTTAATTATTTTTAATTTTTTAATTTTTTAATTTTTAATAGTCGGACAAAATTGGGTGTCAACAGTAGCATAGCAAGGATAATAATAAATTTTACTGATGACCAATTTTTCAATTTTTGTGATGTAAAAAAATTAATAATTTAAAATGAGATACCTAAATATGAGGGAGGTCATAAATTCAATGATCTAATCGAGCAAATGAATTTCAATCTCAATTAGTTTTGGGCACAGATTCAGGTTGATAGCCGGTTTTACTTAGGTTACTAGCTTGAATGACTAATAGATAACCTTTTTGTATGCTTTTTCAAAAAGTTTAAATTAAAGAATTCAATTTTTATATGATTTATTTTGGGTAATTTTCCATCTTTTAGTATGTTTAACTAAAAATATTCATAAAAAATTATTAAAATTACTTTTTAGATTTCTTTCCATGTGAATTATCAATAAAAGTATAATTTAGGCAAATAATCACTTCATATAAGAATAATATGCAATAATATACTAAAACACTCAACCCTCAACCTTCAACCTTAACCCTTAATCACTTCATATAAGAATAATATACAATTTTTTCATCATCTCAAGACTTAATTTTTTGTAAAATAGTTATTTTTTAAATAAAATGGTTCATTGTTTTATTTCCAATATTTGTTTTCATGTATGTTTTTTTTTTTGTAAATTTTTCAAATTCTGTCCCAAAATGAAAAAAAAATAGTAAAAATATATTTTATTCTCATTAAAATATTCATAAAAGTTTAGAATTCACAAAAATTTTGCTAGTGACTAGTATTGCAATATTTGTTGTGCAAGAAAATTAACAATTTAAAGATTGGAGATCTAATATCCTAAAACCCAGACACCTAAACCATAACCTTACCTCCTAACCCAACCCCTAAAACCTAAACCCTAATCTTAAAACTCAAACCTTCACACAAAACTCTAATCATTAAGCTCTAACCGTAAACCGTAAACCTTATCCCAAAACCAAAACCCCAATCTTAAACTCAAACATTAACCTTAACCCTAAACCCGAACCCCAATCTAAATCATAAGTGATTGGACTAAATTTTTTTTTGCACCATTTATGTTAAAATTTAAATTAAGCATAACTTTTGTTATAATATTAACATTTGCCTACCAAAATCATTAAACTTACACCCTAAACCTAACCTGAAAATTATCCTAAACCCCATACCTAAGAAAAACCTAAACCCCAAATTGAGAACCTAAATCTTGATTCTAAACCTCAAACCCTAACCCTTAAGCCCTTACCCCTCACCACTCAGGCCTACACCATAATCATAAACCTCATACCCTAATCCTAACCCTTGATCCCCTAAAATATCAATTTATTTATATTTTAAACTTAAACAAGTCCAAAAAAATTATTTACACTTTCTATGAAAAGAAAATATTTTTTTATTAATTTCTATCATCTTAATTTATTTAATTTAAAAATTTACAGAAGAAATATACTTTGGACAGAAAGTATCTTAAATATTATTTTTCACACTTAAACCTTAAATTTTTAGTACCTTAAATTTAAAAAACTAAAACTTTAACCTTAAACCCAATCTTATACCTTAAATTTAAAAACCTAAAACTTTAACCTTAAACCCAGTCTCAACCTTAAAAGGTTAACTTAGTCTTAAACATAAACTTTGCCATAACTCTTACCCTAAGCCCTAAACCTTTGGTAAAACTTAAACCTTAAACCTAACTTAAACCTTAAGCTTAAATCTTAACCCCAAAACTTAACCATAAAATAAACCTTAACCCTAACATTAAAGCCTTAAACATAACTTAAACCCTAATCTCAAACCTTAAACCCTGATTAACCCTTCATCCTACCTTAAACTTTAAACCGTAGACCTAACACTAACCATAAGGTTAACCCTTAACCATAAACTAAACCCTAACCCTAACCCTAACCTTAACCTTAAACCTTAAACCCTAAACTGTAAATCTTAAACTTAACCTTGAACATTAAAACTTAAACCATAAACCTTAAACTATAACCTCAAACCCTAAACCTTAAATCTTAAACTTAACCATGAACCTTAAACCGTAAACTCTAACCTTTAACCGAAACCTTAAACTCCAATATAAACCATAAACCTTAAACCTAATCTTAAATCAGCACCATAACATTAACCCTAACCTTATATTTAACCTTAACCCAACCTTGAAAGTAACTCAAGTATAACTAGGTCATAATGAAGATAATCTAAAACGATTACCGAATCACATCAAAAGTACCTAAATTGTGACCGGGTTATATTAAAGGTAAAATAAAAAGATTACCGGATCGCCTAAAGAGTACCTAAAGTATAACCGAGTCACATTGAAGGTAACCTAAAAAGGTGACTGGGTTACGTTGAAGATACCTTAAGTGTGACCAGGTCACATTGAAGGTAACCTAATAATGTGACTGAGTCACTTTTAAGGTACCTTAAGTATAACCGTGTCATAATGAAAGTAACCTAAAATGTGACCGGATCATTTTGAAGGTACCTTAATTGTGTACCTTAATTGTGACCGGGTCACATAGAAGGTAACCTAAAAAGGTAATCGGGTCACTTTGTAGGTACCTTTAGTGTGACCGGGTCACATTAAAGGTAATATAAAAAGGTGACCATGTCACTTTGAAGGTACCTTAATTGTGACCAGATCATATTGAAAGTAACCTAAAAAGGTAACCGGGTCATTTTGAAGGTAACTTAAGTGTCACCGGGTCACTTTGAAAGTAGCCTAAAAAGGTGACCATGTCACTTTCAAGATACCTCAATTATAACCGGGTCACATTGAAGGTAACCTAAAAGGTAACTGGGTCACTTTTAAGGTACCTTAATTGTGATTGGGTCACATTGCAGGTAGCCTAAAAATGTAACCGTGTCACGTTGAAGGTACCTTAAGTGTAACCGGGTCACATTAAAAATAACCTAAAAATGTGACAGGGTCATTTGAAGGTACCTTTAGTGTGACCCGGTCACGTCAAAGGTATCTTAAGTGTAACTGGGTCATGTTGAAGGTAACCTAAAAATGTGACCGGGTCACTTGGAAGGTACCTTAAGTGTGACCGGGTCAATTTGAAAGTAACCTAAAAATGTGACCCGGTCACGTCGAAGGTACATTAAGTGTGACCGTGTCACTTTGAAGATAACCTAAAAATGTGACTCAGTCACGTCAAATGTATCTTATATGTGACCGGATCACTTTGAAGGTAACCTAAAAAGGTGACTGGGTCACCGTGAAGATAACTTAAAAATGTGACCGGGTCACGTTGAAGGCACCTTACGTGTGACTGGGTCACATTTTTGGTAACCTAAAAAAGTGACTTGGTCACAACGAAGGTACCTTCAACGTGACCCGGTCACATTTTTAGGTTACCTTCAACGTGACCCGGTCACAACCAATGTACCTTCAATGTGACCCAGTCACCTTTTTAGGTTACTTTCAACGTGACCCGATCACAACGAAGGTACCTTCAACATGACCCGGTCACATTTTCAGGTTACCTTCATCATGACCCGGTCACAACAAAGGTACCTTCAACGTGACTCGGTCACTTTTTTAGGTTACTTTCAATGTCACCCGGTCACAATGAAGGTACCTTCAACGTGACTTGATTACTTTTTTAGGTTACCTTCAACGTGACCCGGTCACATTTTTAGGTTACTTTTAATGTGATCCGGTCACATTTTTAGGTTATTTTCAATGTGACCCAGCCACAACGAAGGTACCTTCAACATCACCCGGTCACCTTTTTAGGTTACCTTTAACGTGATCCGGTTACAATGAAGGTACCTTCAACATGACCCGGTCACCTTCAACGTTACCCGGTCACAACAAAGGTACCTTCAACGTGACCTGGTTACTTTTTTAGGTTATCTTCAACATGGCCCGGTCACATTTTTAGGTTACATTCAATGTGACCCGGTCACATTTTTAGGTTACCTTCAACGTGACCTGGTCACAACGAAGGTACCTTCAACGTCACCTGGTCACCTTTTTAGGTTACCTTCAAAGTAACCCGGTCACAACAAAGGTACCTTCAATGTGACCTGGTCACTTTTTTAGGTTACCTTCCATGTGACCCGGTCACATTCAAGATTCACTCATTTCGTGGAATCTTCAGCCTTTTGAAATTCACTCGTTTTGTGGAATTTCTCACTTTTAAGATTCACTAATTTTGTGGAATCTTCAGGCTTTTGAAATTCACTCGTTTTGTGAAATTTTTCACTTTTAAGATTTACTCATTTCATAGAACTTCAGCCTTTTGAAATTCACTCGTTTTGTAGAATTTCTCATTTTCAAGATTCACTCATTTCGTGGAATCTTCAGCTTCTTGAAATTCACTCGTTTTGTGAAATTTCTCAGTTTTAAGATTCACTCATTTCGTGGAATCTTCGACATTTTGAAATTCACTCATTTTGTGGAATTTCACACTTTAAAGATTCACTCATTTTGTGGAATCTTTGGCTTTCTCAAAATTCACTCATGTCATAGAATTTCAAATTTTGAATTCACCCATTTTGGAAATTCACACTTTTGATGAAATCATTCTAAGTCTGGTAGTTTTCTTGAAAAGTTTTTTCTTGAGATAACAAAGAGGGTTCCTATATCTCAATACCAAAGCTAAACCGAGGCTCCAAAGAGAAAGTAATTCTTTTCCTCGTGATTCAAGTCAAACAGAGGTTTTTAAATGAGAAAGGTTTCTCTACCTTATCACATCTAAGACAAGGATAATCCAAGTTTTTAAAAGCAAAGTCATTCTTTTTCTCATAGTATGAGTAAATCAGAGGTGGTAAAGAGCCAGGATGCTCTACCTCAAGCATTTTTAGAGGTGGTAAAGAGTCAGGGTGCTCTACCTCAAAGAAATTTGGAGATGGTGAAGAGTCAGGGTACTCTACCTCAAAGAAATTTAAAGGTTGTAAGAGACGGTGTTCTCAACCTCAAAGGCTACAAGAGGTGGTAAAGAGAAGGTTCTCTACCTCTTAGATCATAGTGTGTGAGAGTTCTCTACCAAAGTTAAGATTGAGAGAAAAGTTTCTCTCTTCTATAGAAAGGTTTCTATAGAGACAAGGGTGAGGAAGGTTCCTTAACCCGTCAAGAAAAGAGGAAAAAGTTTTCCTTTTAGGTTTTGAAGCAATAGGAAGGTTCTTATTGCAAAAAGCCTAAGAAAGTTCCTAGACTTGGTAGACGGGGAGGAAAGAGTTTTTCTCCTTAAATTCTTAGACGATAGGAAGGTTCTTATCGTAAAGGTACTAAGAAAGGTTCCTTAACCTCACAAAGAAGAAAAAGTTTTTTCTTCTTAGGTTTGAAAGCAGTAAGAAGGTTCTTATTGCAAAACGCTAGAAAAGTTCCTAGGCCTGATAATCAAGGAGGAAAGGGTTTTACTCCTTAGATTCCTAAATGATCGGAAGGTTTCTATCATAGAGGTAGCGGGGAAGGTCCCTCAACCTCAAAGGGGAGGAGAAGAAGGTTTTTCTTCTCAAGGTTTTCGGCGGTGGGAAAGGCTTTCATCGTCTAGGTAAGGCCGGACAAAATTTGGTAATGGCTTTGCATGTGTCATATTCTATGAGACATGCAAATGGGGGCAGCTGTTGACACCCAATTTTATCCGGGCACTGACTTTTTGTTTAAATTTTAGGTTAGGAAAAATTAGTTTAGGAGTATTGTGATTTTTATAGGGGCATTTTAGTCTTTTTAGGTAATTTTTGATTTTTTTGATCATTTAGGGTAGAAATGGGAGTTAATTTAGTTTAGGTACTAATTTGAAGTCTTAAAAGTGTTTTAGGGTTAATTTGGACAAAAAGAGAAAGTTTGGGAGAAAAGGGGAGATTTTTAGAAAGTTTTGAGCAAAATTCAAAGGTTTGGGGCAAATCTGTCAATTTTGGGAAGTTTGAGCCAAATCTGGCGATTTTACGAGATTTCAGGAAAATTTTGGGACTTTTGCAAAGTTTTGGGCTAATCTGACAGTTCTTGGAAGTCTTGGGTCAGATAGGCAGATTGAGTGTTCTATAGGATTGAAACTTGTAATTTCGTCAGATTCTATCCTAATTGGACTAAAACTTCTCCAAATTTAATTTGAATCAAGATTAAACTCTAGAAACATTGTTAATCACGTTTTAAAGGATCCTCCATGTATAAATAGGGCTCAAATTTCGAGAGAGAAGGGGGAGGGGAAAAAAAAAAGAGGCCCTAAGCTCTAATCTCAAAAAAAGAGCAAACTGCCGCCTCAAGTCCCTAATTTCTCGCTACCCCTCCCTAGAAACCCTAAACTTTGCACCTCGCCGCCGCCGCCTCTGGAAGTCACGATCTCCACTGCCAACGTTTCCAGCCCCTCACCGTTGGCCGAGCTCGCCTCCCCTGCTTCGTCCCGCCATCAATACCGGTCTCCGACCCTAGCCCCGCGCCGTCTTTGCACCGAAACCGCCGCCAACGGTTCCTCGCTAGAGGAAAGATCCGATCGCGAGACCCTCCACCGTCTCCATCGCATCAAGCCGCCGCTCGTCCTCCCCATCCCGTCAGCCGCCGGTCTCCGCAGCCCCCAAGCCTGCCGCCGTTCGCCGTCTAAATTGCCTGAGAGGGTGAGGAATTAAAAAAATCCGTCGCGACCCACGCCTCCAAACCCAGAACCCAGTCAACCATTTTTTTTGGTAAAACTATCGTTTAGCCCCTACTTATTTCTATTTATCTCTCCTGAGTCACTAACTTTTATTTTGTTTCAGATCTGCCACTGACAGCACCTTTATTTCTTGATTTTCTCTTTTGTTTTCTTTCTTTCTTTGTTTTGTTTAGCAGGCACTAAATTCGATCATTAAATTCACATAGAACATAATCTAGAATGTATGTTTATTTATTTATTATTTTCTTCTTTTATTTAACTTTAGTTCTTTTGTTAATTTTTTCGGATAGTATGATTTTCCTTATTTATCTAGTTATTAAATTGTTCAAAATATTTTTGTTTTGTTTTTCTTTATTTATTTGTTTAGCCATACGAGAATGTTTAATTATTTGGTTAATTTTCATTATTCATATTATTATTCATTTTTTTTCTCTTTTTTATTTTCTTTCTCTCTATTACTTAGTTGTTTTTTTTTCTCTTTATTTATTTTCATTATTTTCTTTGTCTTGCCTTATTTGTTTATTTGTTTATTTTATTTATTTATTTGTTTCCTTTTTAGTTGTTCTCTTTATTTACTCATCGATTCATTTATTTACTTACTTACTTGATTATTTATTTTATTTATTTACTTGTTCATTTTCTTATTCATTTGTTTTACTTATTTACTTACTTCTTTATTTCCTTTGATTTCTTTCTTTGTTTTCCTTTTTGTTTGTTTCTTTCTTTGTTTTGTTTGGCCATGCATTAGATTCAACATTTAAATTCATCTAGGAACATAACTTAGACTATTAATCTATTTATCTTTATTTTCTTTTTTAGGATAGTTGGCTTTTGTTTTCTTTATTTAGTTCTTATAATGCATCTAAAATTGGCAATACATAAAAAAATAATTTGTTAACCTGGTCACTTAATTATTTAAGTAATTCAAATTTTCCTCATATTTTCTCTAGAAATTAAAAAGAAAGAGAATGAAGATATTTTTTTGAAATACCTAGCAAATTTCAAATATCCGTTCTTGGTGGTTTGATAAAATCTCAAGACGGATTGTTTATTCCATATCCGGGTGGTCCGATAGGATCTATGGTTTGGATTGAAAATTAATTAAAATATTTAAAAGATAAATAAAGATAAATTGTAACACCCCCACGTCCCACATGGTTGAATTGTGGGAAGCCTTATGTGGATATATAGGCTCCAATTCCAGAACATAAGCACCTAGCGCTTATCCTTTTCCAAAGGATATCCCATGTGGTGTGGGCAGGTGTTCTGTTGACCGGTTCTGGACTTGGGTCGTTACAGATGGTATCAGAGCCGACCCGGGACCACGATGATGTGGCATAGTGGGTATGCACATGCATCGTTTACCGGGACTGATCCTGAATTCGAGAGGCTACTTGGTCAAGGGCTAAGTAGTCCGATTAGAGAGGTTACTTGGTCCGGGGAACCAAGTAATCCGATTGACCCTAACGGGGACGTTGGGTACATAAGGGGGGGAGTTTGTAACACCCCCACGTCCCACATGGTTGAATTGTGGGAAGCCTTATGTGGATATATAGGCTCCAATTCCAGAACATAAGCACCTAGCGCTTATCCTTTTCCAAAGGATATCCCATGTGGTGTGGGCAGGTGTTCTGTTGACCGGTTCTGGACTTGGGTCGTTACATAAATAATGATAGGTTAGGTTTTTTTTTAGGTTTCACATCCGGGTGGTCCAATAGGATCCATGGTTTGGAAATAAAAATTTCATAAAATCAAATAAAAAAGTCAAATAGTAAAGTTTTAAAGTCCATATCCGGGTGGTTCGATTAGAACTCATGGTTTGGAGAATTAATCAAACGAGTTAAAAATCAAGCCAAAAAAAAAAAATTTTAAACCAAACTAAGGTGCCAATTTTTGGGCGCTAAAATAAGGTTGTTTTAGCGTAACCGTACTCCTGAATCGCTCGAACTCTTGTAGACCATTCTCAGGTATCCAATCGACCTAGGTAAACCGATTGGTGGCGACTCCCAAAAACACGTTGCTACAACACGAAAGCATATACAAGATACATGTATACTCGGTTACACTACTATTGCTTAATATTGAGTTTTGGAAATTTAGCATTAATTTAGTGTATTATTGTATATTATTTTTATAGGAGGAGATTATTTGCCCAAATTATAATTTTATTGATAATTTTCACTTTAACAAGTCTAAAAAGTAATTTTTACATATTTTTTTGGTCCAAATTAATTATTTTTTCTAAATTTTTCACTTAAATAAATTAAAATGATAAAAAATTTTACAAATATTTTATTTTCATAGAAAGTGTAAATAATTTTTTGGATTTCTTTAAGTTTAAAATCTCAATAAATTGGTTTTTTTTTTCTAAATAATCATTTTATATAAAATTAATGTATGATAATGAATTAAAATTACTACATAACAAACTATATTTTAAATTCCTTCCTATGTTACTATTACTTTGTAAATTAATTTTCATTTGCTTTACTAAGTTGATCAGTATACATGAATTTTATCTTTTGAGTATCATTGGTGTATTTATAAAATAATATTTTAATAAGTGTATTATTCAAAAATTATTTTTTTATACCTTTAATATTTTAAAAAATATTTTTCTCATTTTTAATAAATTTACATATGAAGGATTGGCCCATTAATTATTTAAGTGTGCACCAAAAAAATAATTGATATCTAGTAAAATACATTCTTTTATTTTTTTTCTCTTATATTTTCTCCCTCTGCTTTTCCTCTATTTTTTTTTTTTTGTCTCACCTCTCTTCTCTCTACCTGTTTTCTTTTCTTAACTTAACTAACCCAAAAGGATAAGAATTAGAAAGGAATATTTTATTCTCATAAAAAATGTTGACAAATTTTTTTGGACTTCCCCCATTTTAAGGTTAGGGTTGGGTATAGGGATAAGGTTAAATTTAGATTTATGGGTTCTTCCAACACAAGTAACCTTTCAAATTTTGGAACTTTAATGATTTTGATAGGCAAATGTCAATATTATAACATTGGTATCCAAACTTTTAAGTGCAGTGCAATAAAATACCTAAAATTTAATAAATTTAAAATTTTTACATTTTCACCCAAAAATTTGAAATTCAACAATTTAGTACTATGGGCGATAGTCAATTGGACTAGATAAGAAAAATTATTAAAGTAACTTGGCCAAATCGGGCCAAATAATAAATATTTTAAAATTAAAAAAAAATATTGGACACAAAACAATGAACCATGTTATTTAAAAAATAACTATTTTACAAAAAATTAAGTCTTGAGATGATGAAAAAATTGTATATTATTCTTATATGAAGTGATTAAAGGTTAAGGGTTGGGGGCTTTAGTATATTATTGCATATTATTCTTATATAAAGTGATTATTCACCTAAATTATAGTTTTATTGATAATTCACATGGCAAGACGTCTAAAAAGTAATTGTAATAATTTTTTATAAATATTTTTAGTTAAACATGCTAAAATATGAAAATTAACCCAAAATAAATCACATAAAAATTGAATTTTTTAATTTAAATTTTTTAAAAAATCATACAAAAAGATTATCTATTAGTCATTTAAGCTAGTAACCCAAGCAAAACCGGTTATAAACTTGAATCTGGCAAAAAACTAACTAAAATTGAAATTCACCTGCCTTATTAGACCCTTGAATTTATGACCTCTCTCATATTTAGGTATCTCATTTTAAATTATTAATTTTTTTACATGATAAAAATTGAAAAACTGGTCATTGGTAAAATTTATTATTATCCTTGCTATGCTACAATTACTTTGTAAAATATTTTTCATTTGCTTTACTAAGTTGATCAATATATGAGTTCTATTGGCATATAAAATAATATTTTATTAAGTGTATTATTTCATAATTAATATTTTTTACACCTCTAATATATTAAAAATTATTTCCTCTAATATATTAAAAATTATTTTCCTTCTTTTTAAAAATTTTTATTCAATAAAATACTTTCTTTCATATTTTTTCTCTTAGTTTCTCCCTTCCCCGTATTTTCTTTTTCCTATACTTTTTCCCCTTTCTTCTGTTACCTTTCTATGCTTTTTTATTTTTTTTCCTCTCTATTTATTTCTCTCTCCTCCCTCCTCTCTCTTTTTTATTTCTTTCTCCTCCCTCACCTGCTATGCCAGTCAACCCATTTCCCCATGCTCTCAGAAACCAAGATCAATGGTCAAGATGGGGGGGAAGGGGGGACGGGTACTCCCTTTGAGGAGTGGGTATTATAGAAAGGTCCTTAGAATAAGATATGTGTCATATTTTATTAGATTGGTTACCTTCGATCTTTAGGAACCTAAATGGAAATGACATCAAAGTTGATGGTTTATATCGTGATTTATCCGAAATATGCTTAAAATACTTAAAGTTTTAGCAGATTTGAGGGGTCATGGCCCCTCTAACCTATATGGTGGCTTCGACACTGGTCACTTTATGTTAAATTCAATAGTTAATTCAACATTAAATTATTACTTTTAATGTGTGAAATAACGAATCACTTTCAGAATATTTTTTTTTAATTTCTACATGCTTGTTTATGCACTATTTCTCAGTTTTCTACACAAATCCTAATATATTCAACAAGTTGTAAATCCTTAATTTTTCTCTAATTTGTAACAAAACATATCATTTCACTCAAAACATTATCATGCATGACTCTTTTTTTTTACAGAATATACTTATTTGACAAAGAAATATTTTCTTAATTTAACAAGGAGTGGCCTATTTGGTATATTTGGAAACTTGAGTCAGATATTGAGTTGAAAAAACAACAATGGCACATTTGAGCTAAAGCACAAACAATAGTGGTTTTTTCTTGTTTTTTTAGCTTACTTGTTAGCATAACCATAGTGCAACAAAACTTAAAGCATGTTAAAATATAAAAAAATTTGGAGGAAAAAAAAATAAAAATCATTCCAATTACCAAAAGCCCAAAACAATCAACGAATGAAGACATCAACGAAGAAGCAAATATCTGATCAGAATAGTTACACCATTACGTGTGAGAAGCTTTATTTTGAGCTTTGATTGCCTCAACAATTTGATAGAGCATTTGTCATTTTGTCTTTAAGAGATTTATGCCCATTGCTCTATGAATGAACAGTAGCATCCTAAATCCTTGCTACAGTTACCTTGTTTGGGTCAAAGCGGCCCGTTATTCTGCTTCTTTCTCGGCCTGCTTTATATTTAAACTTTCATTGGGCTCGCTCTCTTCTCGATAAGTACTTGCTAAACTCGTGGTTTAGTTGCTGGACTCTTTCCTCCTGTAAGGTTGGTCCCACATTTTTCATTGGATAATTGAGCCCCCAATCTCTGTTTTTTCTTTATCTAAATGCTGGTAACACATTTATATTGAATTTTGATTTATTACCCAGCAACAGCAAGTGAGCAACGAAGTATGAGCTTAATGCTAGTATATAACTATTCATAAGCTCCATCACTGCTACATTAGACTTTTCGGGCCTCAGCAGTTTCTTTTTTATCCTGCTAGCCGAAGAAGATGTCCAAAACTATAAAAAGGAAAGCTACATGAGTGCCAAAGACGTCATAAAATTTTAGCTTTTGCAGTTTTTACCTGAACTTTCATGAGTTGCAGTGAACGCCACAATTTGTGCTAAAATACCAAAGCAGTTGCCTTAATCTTATGTCATATATTTTCTATTTGTCAAATTGGTCACCAACAACTTTACAATAATTTTTATTTTTTATTTATCTTTCAATTGATCATGTTTAGTTTTGATTTAATTATTAATAGCTTTTTCTAGACTTTTTTTTTCTCTATTATTCATGGTATGCAAATTTTATATTTTTGTTGTGGGCTACATTCTATTCTCCACTAAAAAAAGGAAAATTATAGCACGACTTCTTGTACTTTGTAGATAGTTTTGTACATTATTGATCTTGCTCTAGTCACGATTAAAATTTAAGAAATTCTGCTCTGTTTTGTTTGTCTCATTGGAGTCGTTTTTTATTTTTTATGCTCACCTGATAAGAAATATTCAAATTCCTTTTTTAATTTCTGGATATAATTGTGTTAGATTATCATTCATAGATTTGTGTATGACCGGAAGATAAATGAATACTCCATTTAATACGAAACATCTTTCAAATCATTTAGGGATAGTTACAATTTGTCCCCTGGGTCTAGATAAAATTAGACTTTATCTCTTATATTTCAGAAATATATACTTTACCCCCTACCATTTTAATATAGTTTGACAGCAACTTCTAAAATCTTAATTTAGACACTACGGCATTCATTGTCCAGTAATTTTAATCCATGTGGTATTTTTTTTACAATTAATGGATATTTAAAATTATCAATTTTTTCTTTTTATATTTTTTTTTCAGTTTTTAAAACAATATTTTTTAAATATTAATTAATTATAAAAAATTCTATGCGTATTAAAATTGCTTGAATATGATAACCGTATAATTTAAATTAAGATTTTTGAAATTACTGTTACACTGTATTAAAAATGTAGGTGATAAAGTATATATTTTTTTAAATAAATGGGGGTAAAATGTAATTCAACTAAACCTTAGGAGGAAAATTATAATTAACCCAATCATTTAAGATACAAGCGTGCTGTATTTATGTAACAAAGTTTGTAATCAACTAATCATGGTGCTTTTTAGTTAAATCTCAATTGCTATGACTCTATCGTCAAATTAAGATTTATTTCACGATAATATGTTGATAGAGAAACAGTTAAATTACTCCTGTGAATCAGAGTTAAAATGACAAAACTGAAAGTTAAAATCTATATATGGTTATGATATTAACTTGAGCCAAAGCTTTTGCAACATACTTTATTTTGTGCAGTTTTAAATCTTTACAATGTTTCAATAATTAGTAAATTGCTTTAATATACTACCTTTGAAACTATCATTTCAATATTCATTTTTTTTCCCGTTTTCTCAATTTATATGCAAAGTTAATGGTAATAATTGAAACAACACAAATTTTTTTCACCTTCTTAGTCTTCACATTAAACCAAATAGTTCAATAAATATAATACGGAATGAGTAGAATTAACGTTGTTTGTCACTTTTCAAAATCTTTTATATCACATATGTATCATTTTTCGATAATGATGCATATTCTTCAAAGAGCACCATTCTATTTATCTAAAAGCCTACGAAATTATATGGCAGAGTATAAAGTCATTAACCTTAATAGTTTTAACACCTATGAGTCAGACTAAGAAGAAATTGGAGAATTGATTTGAGCCTGCGATGTCGTGATGCTGTGAAATCTTCATAATAATGCAAGTGAAAAGTTGTCAACAGCTCTGGTGTACCTGCAGGAAGGATTTGCCTCTTCGGGCTTACTAGTTCTATTATCTAAAGCCACAAGTTTTCATGAGAAGTTAGGAATAATATTTTCTTTGCTATAGTAATTAATTTTTTGGGCTCTTGCTTCTATTCGGCTGGAAAAGATCCAAAAAAGAGGAAAAGGTCGAACTACAAAATGGCCTATATCTTTTCATGATACTTCAGTTTCATCCTCAAACTTTTATAAATTTTAGAATTGGCACTAAGTGAGTTCCAAAGTTAGAGGTCCATACATATTGCGGCCTCTCTCCCGTCCCTCCATGTTTCAAGTTTTATTGGGCTTCCTCTAGGATGGACCAGTATTTGCTAAAACATGATCGCTGGACCTTTTTCCTTCTACCAATTTGGTCCCTGGACTTTAGGGGTGAGTATGGGTCGGGTTGGTTCGGTTTTATGGTGGAACCGAACCGATCAGAAATAGTCTCGGTTCCAAAATTTTTTTACCCAACTCAGAACTGAGAACCGAACAGAACCAGAACCATGGTTCCGAGTTTCTCGGTTTTGGTTCTCGGGTTTTTCGGTTTATACCATATACCTATAACATCGCCAAAATTCAATAAATCTACATCCATAATCAGTTTTATGACATATTCAACATAATATACAATTAAATTAATATTTAAATATATGTACTTAGATACATTCAAAAGAGTTTAAAATGTTGTTCTTACAAAAATGGTTCAAAAGAGTTGCTTGTGGGGTATCTTTTATCTCAACTAGTTTACTTCATTCCAGTAATTTCAATATTGGTATGACATTCAATTTGAAAAATTAAGCCTTTAAGACCATCTTCTTCAATATCAAAACCTAAAATATGTTGATGTCATAAATTTTTAATTTTGCATGACTCAAATGAAAAAAATATCATAATTGTGTCATAAAGAGTAATCTGGAATGAAAGATCGAAAGCAAAATGACTTAGGAGTGGTGGGTCTATGAAGCAAAGTGATTTAAGTAAATATGGAGATATTTCGTAAATGATCTCACAACTTCCATACTGTTTCAATTTGGAACATCAATTTAAGAGTTTAATATAAAAACACAAAATAACCATCATAATACTTCGAAGATATATATGTGTGTGTGTGTGTGTGTGTATGGATATATTAGTAATATTATAATTTTTATTATATAATTATATATATATCTCGGGTTCGGTTCCATATGGAACCAGAACCAACCTAAAAACCCTCGGTTCTCTTATATGTAGAACCAACCCGAGAACCATGATCAATTTTTACCCAACCCAATAAGGGAGGTTCGGTTTCTGTTTCGGTTTCAGGTTTACCCAACCCATGCTTACCCCTACTGGACTTCCCTATTAACAATTGAGCTGTCAATTTCCCTTTTTCTTTCTTTTGAGTTAAAAACTGATAACCTCCATTTAATTTTGACTTATTGCCCGGCAAAGAGGTGCAGGTTAAATGCTAGTTCTACAGATCCCCTTATGAATATTTCATCTCATGCTACAGTAACTCAATTTTGGTTCTTGGCTCTTGGCCCTTTTTCTTTTCCCGTGCTGAAAAGTATGTCCAGAACAAGAAATGGATAATTACATAATAGGTTCTTAGATTGTGTGTTGAATTATCATTCAGTCCTCAAACTCTGGAATCAATCATTTTCACCACTCTACCCCAAGAAGCACCAAAGATGTCCTAAATCTAGGCTTTTGCAATTTTAGCCCACCACACTTTCATGATTACAGTGGTCCAGTTTGTGTTGAAATCCTAAATAATCAACTACTTTCTATATGTTTTCAGTTTACCATATCGGTCATCAATAATCTTGAAACATTTCAAGTTTTTTGAAAGCTTAGAATTGATGGTTAATTAGTTTTTCTTCAATCATTCATAATTTTTCGTTAACCCGCAATGGAGTGCAAAGGCCTTGTTCTAGTGGCTGCTACAAAAGGAGATCAAAGTTCACAACCCATGGTAAAAGTTGGTCATATGAGCTCATGTGATCTATCCCATTTCATTGATTAGGTTATCCGCTTTCATTCAAAGTTTGAGGAGTAAAATTTGATTTATGCCTTTCTTTAAACATTTTTTGTTGTGGAACTTTAAAAATGAGTAAATTTATGGACAATGTGTGGCCGTTAATTGCAATTTCATTTTAGTTCTTAACCTACTAAACATTCCATTTCATTCTAACCTTATTCAAAACATTTTACTTTGGTCATTCCATAAACAACTCATTAATTCAGAGTAGTTATCTGACATTAACTTTTGAAATTTTAATTTAACTTATTCAATAACTACCTTAAAGTAAATTTTAATTATGAAATACTTCATCTATTCTACACTGATTGACACTTTTAGTATTTTTTAAAAAAAAATAAATGTAATACCAAAAACAAATATTAAAAAAATCTTCATCTAATAAAAAATTACAACTAAAATCTAAAAGACATTCTAAAAACCATTCACAGGTAAAATTGGAAGAATATGTATACAAATATAAAAAAATAAACGTCACTTATTGAGGGGAAATTGATAGTTCATATTATGCATTAATTGTTAAAAATTATTACATGGTCGATATCAAATAAGTAATAAGTTTATGACCAAAATGAAATATTTTTAATAAATTTATGATAAAACATGTTTGATTTGTTCCAAGAAAATATTTAATTTTGATGATGACAAGTGTATTGTGTTATTGTGTTTAATATCATTTTATTGGGTCAAAATAGATTTGTTAAAGTTGTGCTTAAATTCCAAGTATTTCAAGTGTTATTTCAAAAAATATATTTTAAGTTTGATGGTAAAACTTGTTTTTAAAGAGAATTTGGTAGGTCATCAAAATATATTAATGTTTGAATCAAGTTTGTTTTACAAATAACAAGTTTTTCTAAGTTGCTCCCAAGTCTATGCTTTAATGCGTTAAACTGGTTTAATCCGTAGTCTGAAAATTCTGTAACTTTTAGAAACATCAGTTAACGTGTTAAACTTCGAGTTAACCTGTTATTTGCAAGTCTGAAAGTTTCCCCCAAAATCCTTCGACTGACGCGATTTGAGTCAAGATTTCAAATGTGACGCGGACGAATCAGAGGACGCCACCTGGACACTATGACAGAACTTTTTATGACCTGTCTCTAGCCGTTTTTGACCGTTGTAGGATAAAATCAAGTTTAACCCGTTAAACTCGAAACTTAACGCGAAGTCTGGAACTTTTCCCCTTTTGCACAAAAAACAGAGCACACGGTCACCAGAATTTGTGGAACTTTTCCAGACGACTCTAGCAGGTTTCCAACTTCTCTTTGACCCCAAAATGAGTATAAAAACATGGAGAAACACTTTGGGAACGAACTTGGCAATAAGATCAAAGATTCATCATCAAATGCTCATCAAAGTGTTCATCATTTGAGAAAAGAGCCAAGTTTTGTGCTTTCATTTGTATATCTAGCTTGAGTGCTATTGTGTGAGCTTGTGAGTTTGTAAACATTCAAAGTCTTAGAATCTCTTGAGTGTGGAGTGGTTTCTAGTAAGTCTTGAAGAAAACTAGAGAGTGGTTTCTAGTGAGCCTTGGAGAAAACTAGAGATTGGTTGTGTGTGAATCTTGAAGAAAACACTATTGTAATCTTGATCAAGAGATAGTGGAGCAAATCTCAAGTGGGCAAGCTTGAGGAGAGGATGTAAACTCTGGTTGGTGGAGTTGAACCTCTATAAATCCCGGTGCACTCTTTCCTTGTCTCTCTTTATATTTTGCTTTATATTTTCCTTATACTTGCTTAATTTGTTTTTAATTTTTGGTTAAGTAAATTTAGTTGTAAAATTTGTTTTTACGTAAGTTTTTAATATAACCAATTCACCCTCTCTTGGTTGCACTTGGGCCAACAAAACACAAAGTTCATTAGGTTAAGGACAGAAATAAAATAATAATAAATATTGGAGACCGTCTGCAAAACTTTCCTAACAAATGCCAATCTTCTTCCATTGCTTCTTGAATTTACTAGAGTGACAATGAAACCCGCAATTAGAAATAATGTTAATACTATAATTAGATTAGGACAAACGTTCCACTCATTCTCTTCGTTTGGAAATATTGTCAAAAATTAATGTTATAAGTTGGAATAAGTTATTAACTATTGTAATAGTTTTTTCACACTTCTAATATTAAAGTTACCATTGTAAATTTTTTTTAATCTCTTATACTAAATGTTAATCTTGTTCCCAAATAAATTTAACAGCATTTAATATTAGTGCCGGAGTTTTAAAAACTTATCTATATCAGTTACTTTTTGAGCGTGAAATTAAGGCGACTTTCATCTTTTTGCTGAACAAAATCTAAAGATCGCAAGTTACTTGGAGAGTTGAGATTATGAAGTTTACAGCTCAAAAAAAAATTTGCAAATTAATTTAGCCTGTAATCCCCCCCCCCCCCCCCCCCCCCCCCCCCCCCCCCCCCCCCCCTTTTTTTTTGTACACAAGATTGTATATTACAAGTCGTCTAAGTCAACGTTTAACAATGGGTGCATGTAGAAGCTTATAAGAATGACTTCATTACATTTGCTCTTATTATTGAACTGATTACTTAATAAAACTTACAAGCTTACCATTGAAACAAGATCACACAAATTTGATCATGCATATATAACAGTAAAATTACTTTTTCAATTTTAAGCTCGATTCGAATTAGCAAATGCAATACAAAACAAAGAGATAAAGTCGGCTGTTTTACAATAACCAATCACCTATAAATTGATATTGAATTTGAACCCTAATTCGTTTTTCCCCCACCTACTTATTTAGAATTGGAAGAGGCCCCTCAAGAACAAAGTTGGGCCAGATGCTTTTCATGGTAACTTCAGTTTTGTAGGCGCCCAAAGAAAAATATCAACACAAAACAAAAAAAAAAAACAGTACTATCAAGTTCCACTATGTTTTCACTGTGTAATGGTGTTAAAAATCTGGAATTAATGAAAGAAACTGGTAAATTAAGAATTAAACTCACCAACTTATAAGTATGCTGTGGACCTCACCTCTGGGTGGTTGGCTCCAAAGTGACAACAAATCGGACATGAAATAATGCCCCCCCACCCCACCCCCCTGCCTGTGCACCTAATCAGCTCGGGACATCATTAAAATTACTGCATGGTGATGCTCCTATTCTCTCTCAAATCCATCATCATCACCAACACTTTTTCTAGTGCTTATTTCATCATCCCTTCAAATTCAAAACCGTAATCTCTTTGTGCCAATTGAAGATTAATTATACAAAAAAGGGTCCTCAGGAATGTGTGCTAAGTCAACTAAGTATAAGTATCCTTTTTCTTCATTAATACAATTTCGTGCTTGCCCATAAGAAAAACACAATACTCCATAAAGTATAAGTGTGTGGAGTTTGATGATTTAAGAGCCCAATTCATTACCAGCTCCCATTCTTGTTCTTGGCCTTCACCCTCCACCAATTGGTTGCTTTTCGTTCTGTCACTTACCATATAGTGTCAAATTAATGATCATTCAATTATTCTTGGTAGGAGACTAATAATTGTGTCTTGGGGTTTTGGTGAAGATTACTAAAGTTTGAGGGTTTATTTGGCAGTGTCTTGAAGGTACGGTTTAGTATGTGAATTTTTGTCCTTTATTCGAGGAACTAGTAAGAACTAAGTAGAGTTATTAATGGCTTCAATCGAAACATCCAACAAGCGAACAGCTAACGCTCACTCTCTCACTCTAAGTATATTAGTAAAAACATTCTCCATTCTTTCTAGCAACGCTAAGAACATGTGAAACTGCTCAAAAAGTCCAAAGGAAATTTTAGGGAAGAAAAATGTTTAGGTTGCACAAGCAAAAGTCTGCTAAATCTGGGGAGAGATTCGATTTCAAGTTCTCCAATTTACAGGCTGTTCAGGTCTCAATCTCCATTTCATAACCTTTCTCTCTTTCGTGAATTTCTCTGGATTCTTTCTTCCTGGGTTTTTGGATTATCTACTTTTGGAGTTTAATCTGAGGCTTTGATGAATTTGAGGAGGTTGACTTCTATCTGAGATAATGAGAGCTGAAATGTGCATCATCTTATTGCTATGAGTTTGTTCTCTGTTTCTTTCGGAAATGAAGGAGTTGATGCTTAAGATAAATCATAGGACTTCTGAATAGTTCTGGGGTTGCTTTATTCTTCTTTGATATCTGGTCAAAATGTGAAATTTTTTATACACTTAGCAAGATATTTTTGGTTTTACATGGTCTTGTTGGTCACTGGTCTTGCACTTCCTGGGTGAATCTTTGATTGATGTAAATCATCTGGGCATGAACTGGACGAGAACCAAATATTCTAATTTAGAATACTGCCATGTTCCTTTAGTGAAAGGTTCTCCTTTTCACTGATTTGTTCCTGAAACCGCTGTGCTTGTGCTGAAGATCAAGATTGAAAACTCCGCACAGATGAGAATGACTAATGTACGTTCTGAGGATGTTTGTAACATATGTTCTTCGTGTTTGATTTAACATTTTCAGGTGCCAAATGGATGGGACAAGCTTTTTGTTTCTCTTGTTTCAGTGGAGACGGGGAAAAGTGTATGCAAATCAAACAAAGCACCAGTACGCGGCGGGACTTGCAAATGGACCGATTCCTTTTCAGAATCTGTATGGATTTCGCAAGAGGATGCTTCACAGGAGGTCGATGAATGCCCTTATCGGCTTGTTGTTGCCATGGTAGGTTTGCCCTGCATTGTATAGTATTGTTTTGTAATCATCATTCACTTGATTTATAGTTTGTATATGGTGTTTTTAATTCAATTGCCTCGGGGAAACGTTTTTGCAGGGATCATCTAGATCAGGTATCCTTGGAGAGGCCACAGTTGACCTGGCAAGTTACATCAGTTTTAAAGGGACTGTTCCTCTTTCATTACCTTTAAAGAAATGCAATTATGGGACAATTTTACAGGTTAGTGATCTTGAATTGATTCGAGATTTAAGCAAAAAATTTATTTTTTATCTTGAGAAAAAAGATAACAGAATTCAGTCATTTTTCTTTTTTATTTTAGCTACATGAATGCTTGATAACTAAAACTGGCTGCCTAGCCACTGACTCTGTAATTGAGTCTTTCCAGATTGTATCCAACAAAATGTGACGTAGGAAATACATTTTTTTTTTCTGCCAATCTTTTAACCAAAGGTTCTAGTTAACTTAATGAAGAAAAGGAAATAATAAGAGATGCTTGATTCCAACTTTCCATGCTTACCTTTTTTCCCTACATTTCTCATTACCAACTTATGATGTATGACAAAAAAATTTATAAATCTCCGCCGAGCATCATTCGCAGTTGAAGTGAAATTCATTTTGAATAAAAATTCACTACAATTGAAATGGAATGGAATTTATTTTGCATAACAAACTCATTGCATTTAAGTGGAACTTTTTGTAGAAAATTCATCTTGGATGATACCTGTTCTTTTGGAAGGATATTTGGAAGTACAGACTCAACTGAAGCGCAAGCACCATTTATGCTTTTAAAGTGTCAATTTAATTCATCTGATTGAAACTAGTAGGAACATATGGATAGAAAATGTTTATGCTTCAAGCTGCCCCCAGGAGAAGGAAGAATGAAATGTATTCTCCACTATAAGTGAATTGTGACCCAAAGGTAGCATTTTCTGAAATTACTTGCTTTCCATGGAGGATGAAGTTTGTTCCTATTGCTTTATTGTCCTAATTTTTTTATTGAAAGCAACAGTTGCCCATAGATACACTGGATTCCCTGACTCTGTTATATCTGTTCCATGGTTCCCCTCCCAGAGCCTCACTTATAGCCTGATTTTTCTTTTTCTTTTTCTATATCAGCAATCATGCATTGCGTGGTTACATACTGCCATACTACATATTTATCCTGACTATGCGGTTTATGTTCCAACAATAAATTGTTCACCTATCTCCATATTCTCAACTGATCTGTTTTCTGCAGGTTAAAATCCAGTGCTCACCACCAAAAACCAAAGTCAGGTAGAAGTCCAGCACAAACTTTTGTACAACTTTGGCATTAGTTTTTATTTACCATCATTTTGAAAGAGTTGCTGAATCTGAAAGGAATGTGCAAAGGAAAACTTCACATTCATATGCGGAGGATGGGAGCCTTGACTTTGATGAGTTGGAAAACCAATCAGATATTTCTGAAGGTGCATTTACCAGGAGTGTTGGATCTTCATCCAGTAATCAATTGGAGGGTACAGTTCAACCTGGAGAATCATATAGCAGGGTATTACCTCTTGATATGAGAAGTAATAGTTGTTTCGTATTTATGTGAGTGTTTTATACTGTTAACCTAGCTTCCTTTCATGCACGTGTTCAGTTCATTCGGTGTAGCCTATTCTTCAATTTCATTTTTGAGTTCAAGAAGAGAAAAAATATCTGTGTTTTAACCTTGAATTATCTTTTAACATTTGATGTATTAATAAACTGTGAGTTTGAATATATGAGGCTGGTTGGTTGCTGTGACCTGAATAGGTCAGACTTCCCAACTTCTATTTTCTATTGTTTGTGTGTTTTTTTTTTTTTTCGGCTCAGGGATTTGCAACTTCCATCTATGTCTTTCTAGGGAACATGGCCTTAGCTTGTCTAGATATAGGACATGGTGAATTCTGTCATTTCTTATTTGTAGCCAGTGCTCAGTCATTGCTGACATTCTTTTCAATGCAGGAAACTAGTTTTTCTGCCCCAGATTCACGTCAAAGCTTCGACTCTTTGGAGGGTTCATTCAAGGAGTACTCTCCTCGAAATGGTGCAATCAGCATTCCAATTGGAAGACAAGATTCATATGGGTCTCAAAGTAGTTCTCATGGATCATTCAATGACCAATCAAGATCAAATCATGCATCCTCTAGTTTCAACGTCTCTTCTCCGGCAAACTCTCTTCAGAACCATAGAGAGGATAATAATCGGTTTTTACGTGGAGCTCCCACATCTCCTCTGCAGAATACTTCTTCATCAAAAGAACTCTTAGAAGCCCCAGAAGTTACAATCGAGGAGCTTCGTGCTGAGGCCAGGATGTGGGAACAAAATGCTCGGAAATTAATGATTGATGTGGAAAAGTTGCAGAAGGAATTACTTGATCAGTCTAAGCTCCAATCAACTCTCGAGGTAGAGCTTTCTGCCTCCCACTCAGAATGTGATGGGTTGAAAAGGGAATTGCAATATCTGAAGGGCATGTTGGACGAGGCACTGGAGAAACAAACTGCTACCAAGGATTTGGACCTTCAGGGCAAAGATATGCACAATATTCAAAAGGAGTTGGATGATGAAATAAAATTTCAAAGAGAAGAGAATGCAAATTTGGCTTTCCAGCTGAAGAAAACTCAGGAAGCAAATATTGAGCTTGTTTCCATTCTTCAGGAACTGGAGGAGACCGTGGAAAAACAAAAGAGGGAAATTGATATGCTTTCTCGAATGAAGCTAGAATCGGAGAAGTCAGAAATGTTTGGTGATAAATGTCCAGACAGTAATGGAAATAGTATGAAAAAAGGAACTTTTGGTAAAGATGTAAAAGAAACATCTAGAGATTCAGATATGGATCACAGTTCCTCTGAACACTCAACCAGAAACTGGGAGGCAGAGGCTCAACCAGACGATAAGAGGGAGCTAGAGCTCCAGCTTCAGGAACTTCAGGAATCACATAAAAAGTTGGAAAGTAGTACTCAGCTTCTGGAGAAAACTCTGGAGGACAAGAATCATGAGCTTCAGATTGTGCAACGCAGATTAGCTGAGAAAGAGGAGGACGTAAAGCATTTGGAGCTGAAATTATCTGAAGCTCCTGTTACTCAAGGCTTGACTGATGCAAGTTTCAGGAAGGAAGATAATTTAGTAAAAGAAGTAGAGTTACTCAGAATGAAGGCACAGGAACTTGAAAAGGATTGCAGTGAGCTTACAGATGAAAACTTAGAACTTCTTTTTAAACTCAAAGAATTGCAAACAGATTCGAATTTCCCTTGCACACGTGAAACTGAAGCTACACAAATGCAAATTTCTATTAGCAACTATGAAGAAATCCTGAAAGATAGAAGTCAGTCTGTGAAGGACTTACAAAATCAATCGTCACATCTTGAAACTAAACGTGCTAATCTTAAGCTCCAAGTGGAAGATTTGAAGGACAAAGCTCAAGATCCCTATGGTGAACGCTCTAAAGCACATGCCAGGGTAGAAGAACAGGACACTGAGGTTTCAGGACTACGAGGACACTTGGAGCACTACCAACTGAAGGAGAATGAGATTAAGGACTGTCATTGTCATTCTATAGTAGATAACAATTCAAGTCCTCGACAGGCTGAGCAAGATTTGAGAATTGAACTATTAGCGAAAATGGAAGAAGTGGACAAACTTAAATATGACTATATGTTAAAGAAGGAAGAGCTTGAGGCCTCAAAACACCAGCAACAAAAACTGGAAACTGAGATCCTTCTTATTCAGAAAGAAAAAGGCCAGTTGGAGGAAGACGTACATAGTTTGCTTCTACATGGTGATGTTATGGCCGAGTGTTTGAATGGGTTACAGGATAAAATGGTGAAGCATAACAGTGAAATGGCTGCAAATAAAACATCAGAACTTGAAAGTTGTAAACATGACCTTGAAGTTCACTTATCTGAACTAGAAGAAGAAAATTTACAGCTATCAGAACGGTTATGTGGTCTGGAAGCACAGCTAAGATATTTGACAGATGCGAAGGAGTCCAATCGTTTGGAATTGCAAAATACAGAAACTACAGCTATGATTCTCAAGGACGACATGAGAAAACTGGAAGCTGAATTAGAGGCACAGAAGAGTGACATGAGGCAGAAATTGGAGGAGATGCAAAAGCGGTGGTTTGAAGCTCAAGAGGAATGCCATTATCTGAAAATTGCTAATCCTAAATTACAAGCTACAACTGAAAGTCTTATTGAAGAATGTAGCCTACTTCAGAAAACAAATGCAGAACTAAGGAGGCAAAAAGTGAAGTTACATGAACAGTGTATGATCTTGGAAGCAGAACTGAAAGAATCTGAGAAGGTCTTTTCCAATATGTCTCATGAAATTCAAGTTCTCGAGGAAAAGTACTCCACAATGATGGAAGAGATAGACTCAAAAGAGAAAGCATTGAGTCTGGAACTTGAAGCGCTTCATGTTGAGAACAGAGAATATAAAGAGAAAGTTGTTCAGGAAGAGAGCCTCTTAAATCAAATGTACTTGGAGAAGTCACTTGAGGTTGATAACCTCCAAAAAGAGGTCACATTCCTTACTGAACAGATCTCTGCCACTCAAGATGACAAAGATAAAACAGCTGGAGAAGCTCTACTTGAAGTCTCTCATTTACGGGCTGATAAATCAGTGCTTGAAGCTGCTCTCCGTGATGTACAAGGAAGGCTAAATGTATCCGAGGCAAGACTCAGTGCCCTGCAGAATGAATCTCAAGCAAAGGTGATGGAAATCAAAGAAGAGTTGGCTGCTGCAAAGCAGAACCAGGAAGTTCTTATGGCTGACCATGGAAAACTATTGGATTTGCTGGAGGATGTAAGATCAAATGAAGAGAGACTTAGAAACACTGTTAGAGGGCTTGAATTGAAACTTAAAGCATCTGAGTACGAGAAGGTACAGCTAGCAGAAGAAATTTCCAGCCTCAAGGTTCAACTGCAGAAAACAGCAGAGCTTCAGGATGAAATCTTGGCCCTTAAAAGAGCACTTAATGAGACAAAATCAGAAAATGAAAGGCTAGAAGCTTCGCTACAAATTCTAACCAGAGATTATGAAGAACTCCATGGAGAGAGAACGTCATTTGTTGAGAAATTATCTGACAGCCAGAAGGCTCTTTCAGAATTGGAGGATTGCAAACGAAAAAAAGTTGCCCTTGAGGAAAAGGTCCTTCGGCTGCAAGGGGATTTAACTGCTAGAGAAGCACTTGGAACACAGGAAGCTGCACTAAAAAATGAACTTGCACAGATCAGGAGAGAAAATAGCAAATTCCAGAGGAAGGTGAAGCATCTTGAGGAGGAGAAAGAAGATCTCCTGAAGAGGGCTCGATCTCTTGAACAGGAACTGAAGCGGATAAGGCAATCAAAGGATGATAAATGTGATTCAAAAAATTGTAGCCCAACTCCCGATACAGAATCCATTGTCAAAGTCGCATCTGGTCATGATAATGGGAATCTCTCTACAAGGGTCAGTAATATGAGTTTCCATCATAAAGTAACTCAATCTAAAAAGTATCTAGCCTAGGTTCTAGAATAGCAGAAGACAATGAGAATCTGGATATAGGAATGCAGCAATTTGTAGTACAATCAACAGCCATCTATTTTACACTGATCATGCATTTGAGATGCGGCAACTAGATCTTTCTAAAGGTGTTCTATGACAAAGATTGTAAGTCATCAACCTGATTATATCTTCTTCTTCTTCTTCTTCTTCGTCTTCTTCTTCTTTTCCAAATTTCTTTTTCAGAAGCAGGATTGCAGTATTCCAAATTCACAACTATCCGGAATTGATCTAGTGGCCAAACTTCAGTCTCTGGAGAATCAATTGGGCGAAGCTTTGGAGGCAAATGACATGTATAAAGCTCAAGTTAAGAGGTGAGTGTAAATTTTTCATTTTCGGGTCCTAATGGAAGAAATTCATTTAGTGGGAAACCCTGGCTTCTGCCCTCTTGTGAATAAGCTTCATTGACAAGGTCATGCAGGAAATAAGTGTCCTGGATGAAATTTATATATTCCATTAGTGCGTTCCACCAACATAGTCCACTTAATGCTGATCAAACACATCTCTCCATAGGCCATTTTGTTTTGCATAGAGGTGGTGACGAATGCAAACATATTTGGCCAGATACTGAAACTACAGAAGTATGAACTTCTACTATCCATGGCACCTAAGCATGTTTCACTAAGCATTGCTGTTTTACAGTTTGTTGTCCGAAGGGCTTGGTGAGCATCCAGATGTTCCAAACAAGTCAACCATACAAGTAGCATTGAGAAAAGATTTGTATGATCGGAAGGTATCACTGCTTGAGACAGAGCTAAGAGAATTACGGGAGCGGTACTTCCACATGAGCCTCAAATATGCCGAAGTAGAGGCTCAAAGAGAACAACTTGTTCTGAAGCTTAAGGCTGCTACTGGCAAACGGAACTGGTTCAAGTGAACTCAATATTCTCTCTTGACAGTAACTATTTTTTCTTCCACCAAGATTTTTCCTGTATATCTCTGTAGCTATTTAAGCTGGATAAAACAAAATTTTCCTACATCCCTGGGTGGGGATTGTAGGCTTTTCAGTGGGACAATTGTTGAGATTCCATGGAACCAACTGTTGGAACCTCTGGTACCGTGGACGGTTGTAACAAAGCTATAGCGGTCAAGCAATGAGAAGGAATTGTTTACCCATTTCATCCCATATCAATTAGTTCTTCATTGCCTTTTTCCCTTGTTAATATTAGTCGTTCTGTTTGGAATACCCATCACAGATACTATGCCATATTATGCTATAATGTTCCTACTCCCCGTCATCCTCCTTGTCAGAGGGGGAGTCCTCGAGCAATGTTGTGCAAACTTACGGCAACCCATCCAAATTCACCATCAATTTCAAAATCATGGGGGCAAATTTACAACTGCAAGTTCCAGTCTCACCACGGTGTTCCAGAACTAGCCTTCCCTACCACAAGGTAACGGCTTTGTCATTTTCAGAGCTCTGATTAAGAAGTCCCCACACAGAAATTAGCATTCCGAGCATTGACAGTAACAAGAAAATGACGTACAAGAGAGCCAATAAACCACAGGACAAAAAATTCAAGGGCCTAAAAAGAATACCAAATTATTTATGCAGAAATGACGATATCGAGATTGTCATTCTAACTGTACAGCGAAATGTGCTCCATGTATGATCATAGAAAACAGTACTGGTGCCTACAAACTGGAGCCTAAAAGGTGACATTGGCTCAGGAAGACTTAACCACTCATCCTATCAAATTCTTAACCCGCCTGCAGCATCTTTACAGTATAGAGTATGCGTGGATCACCTCAACTATGGCTGCACGGCACAAAGGGCACTTTCCTCCACCTCGAACCAATTCATTGGCACATTTTGAACAAGTGCACATGTGGCCACATCTGCAAAATTTCAAATTAAGTGTACTCCAATGCAGAACTGGACAAAACCAATATAGTACCCCACAAAAGCTGGGCTCACAAACCTGTACAAAAGTGAATCAATTTGATTATCGCAACACACACAACAAGTCCCTTTCTTCACATGACACCACTTTGACCCATCTTCTGAGGTTCCTGCAAAAAAATCTGCAACAGAAGGCGGAAAAATTGAAGAGGAACAATCTGTACTAACATTGATACAAAATGCTCTGCAGAAAAGAGTGATGATTAGAGTTGAAATATACTCCCTCCGTCCTAAAAGAATATCACTTTGATTTCTTAAAATTTAAGTTTGACTTTAACCTAGCTATATTAATTTTCCAGGAAAAATCTTTTGAAATTTTTTTTGTAGAAACTAGAAACTATAGTTAAGTACATTTACATGTAAGATATCATTTAAATACAAATTAATTAAGTCAAACTTTGGTTAAAAAGGTCTGTTATGGAATGTTATATTATATTTTAGGAAGGATAATATTTTTTTCTTTATTCCTAGGGATTTCTTTCCTTGTATTCCTCTCCCATCTAATATATAAAGGTCATGTGAGGGTCTTGTATTATTAAGCCCTCAATTTCTCCTCCTATTATTCTTTAATATGGTATTAGAGCCATAACCTAATCTCAGCATCTTCCGCAACTACTTTTTCATCCAAACCACCTTCCGCAACTTTCTGCTAGCCGCTGCCCTTTTCAGAAAACCAGCAACCACCCAGCCAAATCAAAAACCAACAACACAGAGACACTCAGGAGGCGCCGGCGACCAGAACTATACCGACAGTGTCACCGGAAAACCACCCACAAGCCGCACGTGTGAGTCACGCGCCGCCATCCGGCGACCTCCGGCGACGGCGGTTCAATGGGTCTGATCGGTTTTCTGTCCTAAACAAGCTTCTGGTCTTCGTTTACATTAATTATGACCAGAAGTTGAGTTTCTTCGTTCTTCAGTTGTTTTCAGTCAGTTGGTACATCATCAGCCCAGTTTTCTATTAATTTCTGATACTGTCAGTCATCAATGATCAGAAACATGTCAGGATCTGATGACAAAGGTCCTCAAGGGAGTTCTCTGCTGGTCATTGTCCCACCAACAGGCACCCCCACGCAGTTCAGCAATTTGCGGATTGCCAAACAGTGTTTGAACGGTAATAACTACTCATTCTGGGCTAGGAATGTGGAGTTATATTTTACAGGTCAAAGAAAGATGTCTCATCTGACTGACGATCCTCAAGTATCCGAGAGTTGGAAAGCTGATAATGCACAGTTGCTCCATATCCTTTTTGATTCAATGGAACCTGAAATTTCATCTCTATTTTCTCATGTTCGAACCTGTAAGCAAGCTTGGGAGTATGCTAAGTTTTTATATTCCAGTAATATCCTTTGTATATATGAGGTTTCTGTTGAAGTGTTTTAGTCCAAACAGGAAGGCAATCTTCTTGAATATTTTGCAAAGGTAAAACATGCGTTGGAAGAAATGAATTCTTTGCTTCCTATTACCCCTGATGTCAAGGAGATGCAACGTCAGAGGGAGCAGTTGGTGCTTATGACATTTTTGGCAGGGCTAAAACCTAAATTTGAAGCAATTTGGTCCCAGATTCTTGGCGGAATAGAACTTCCTTCATTACCTGAAGTTTTCGCGCAACTTTCTCGCATTATGATAAAAGAAAGTTCAGCAAGCAATAGTTCTGACCGGTCTGCCCTTGCAATACAACCTAGTCCACAAACAAAGGGAGGTCCTGGAGGTGGTCGTGGAAGACGCAGTAGTCATGGTGGTCGTGGCAGCAGAGGTGGACGTGGTAGAGGTTCACAGTTGCACTGCACATATTGTGATAGAGATGGACATGAAGAGGAGACTTGTTGTGATAAGTACCCGGCTCTGCGAACAGCACATTTTGCATCACATGAGGAGTCATCTTCAGTTACAGCCCCACAGCAGTCTGTCACGATATCTCAAGAAGAGTATACTAAGTACCTGCAGTATCAGTCCGCACAGCAGGCTTCCACTTTTTCTATGGCTTCTATTGTTCATCGAGGTAACCCAACAGCCTGTTATTCCTCTAACCTTCCTAGAAATCAACTCTGGGTATTGGATTCTGGTGCCACTGACCACATTTCAGGTAAAATAACAAATTTTGACCATATTTCCTATTTACCAGTATATCATAATAAACTCACCATTGCAGATGGATCCACCACCACCATTAAAGGTGTTGGACCCACCCATCCTTGTCACTCTCTCACTTTACCATCTACTTTATTCGTTCCAAATTTTCCTTTCAACCTTATGTCTATAAGCTAACAAAACAACTAAATTGCTCAGTTTGTTTCTTCTCTGATCATGTTATTATCCAGGATTTGAGGAGTAAGAAGACGATTGGAGAAGGGCATGAATCGAATGGAATGTACTACTTCGATAGACTGCAGTCATCAGTTTCTTGTCATACATTGGTCTCACCTCAATTAGTTCATAGTCGTTTGGGTCATCCATCTTTAGCAAATCTCAAGAAGATTGTTCTAGATTTAGTTTCAGCCTCTAATTTAGATTGTGAGTTGTGTCAATTAGGAAAGCATCATCGTGTTCCCTACTTTCCTAGAGTCAATAAAAGGGTTGAAAAACCTTTTATGCTAGTTCATACAGATATTTAGGGTCCCAGTCGTGTCAAGTCTAAATTAGGTTTTCAATATTTTGTAATTTTTGTTGATAATTTTTCTCGAATGACTTGGTTGTTTTTAATGAAAGATCGTTCTGAGTTATTCTCTATTTTTTGTACCTTTTGTGCTGAAATTCAAAATCAATTTAATTCTGGAATTAAAATTCTTCGCAGTGACAATGCTAAAGAATACTTCTAGCTACATGCAGCAACAGGGGATTATACATAAATCCTCCTGTCCAAAGACATCTCAACAAAATGGAGTGGCTGAGAAAAAAATCCAACACATTGTTGAAACAGCTCGTACCCTTTTAATTCACATGAATGTTCCTAAAAGTTTTTGGGGCGATGCTATCCTTACTGCATGCTTCCTCATAAATCGGATGCCTTCCTCCATTCTGTCAGGTAAAATTCCATTCTCTGTCCTCTTTCCATCTCAAGCTCCATTTTCTATTCTACCTCGTATATTTGGATTTGTTTGCTTTGTTCATCAACACCAACCTGGCACTGACAAATTAGATCCTAGAGCCTTAAAATGTGTTTTTCTTGGATATTCTCGTCTTCAGAAAGGATACAAATGTTTTTGTCCTTCAATGAATCGATTTTTCGTTTCTGCTGATGTTACATTCTTTGAAAACACACCTTATTTTTCTAATACTCAATCTGTGTCTGCTGATACCGATGACTGTCTACCTTTACCATTTGTACCAACCCAAATAGCTCCTGATGCATCAAACACTAGTAGTACACCCTTAGAGCACATTCCTAATACTGATCCCCCACCGTTAGAGCGTCTGTCTCGTCCTGACCTACAGGTTTATACTCGGCGTCCTCGAGTTGAAGTACCACCAGGAGATTCATGCTCATCACAACCGTCTTCTTCATCTTCAATATCTAAGGGTGATGATTTGAATCTTCCAATTGCACTCCGCAAAGGGAAAAGGTCTTGTACTTCTCACCCAATCTCCAACTTTGTTTCTTATGATTCTCTATCACCGTCATACTTTGCTTTTGTTTCCACCTTGTCCTCTATACCCTTGCCTAAGTTTGTTTCTGAAGTCATTTCTCATCCTGGATGGAAACAAGCTATGGAAGAAAAGATATCAGCTTTACGGGCTAATAATACATGGGACTTGGTTTCTCTTCCGAGTGGTCAGACTGTCGTGGGTTGTCGCTGGGTGTTTACTGTAAAGGTTCATTCCGATGGGACAGTTGATCGATTAAAAGCCCGTCTGATGCAAAGGGATATTCTCAAGTATATGGCATGGACTATTCAGAAACTTTTTCTCCAGTAGCCAAATTGACATCTGTTCGTATCATCATTGCATTGGCTGCTACATATCCATGGCCTTTACATCAGTTAGACGTGAAAAACACCTTTCTTCATGGAGATCTTGAGGAAACTATCTACATAGAGCAACTATCGGGGTTTGTTGCTCAGGGGGAGGTTGATCATGTATGTCGACTAAATAAGTCATTGTATGGTTTGAAACAATCGCCACGGGCATGGTTTGGTCGTTTCAGTTCAGTTGTTATGGAATTTGGTTTACAGCAATGTGGTGTGGATCATTCTGTCTTTTATCGCCACTCTGAAGCTAGTAAAATCCTTTTGATCGTCTATGTTGATGATATTGTTATTACTGGTGATGATGCATCTGGTATTCAATTGTTGAAGGTTTTTCTGCAAACCAATTTTCAGACAAAAGACCTTGGTCCACTGAAATATTTCTTGGGAATTGAGGTAGCACGGTCTAAGATGGGAATATGTCTTTCGCAAAGAAAATATGTTCTAGACCTTTTGGAAGAAACTGGTTTGTTGGGAACCAAACCAGTTGACAGTCCCATGGAGCCAAATGTCAAGCTTGATGTAGATAAAGGGAAATTGTTAGAAGACCCTAATAGGTATCGAAGACTTGTTGGCAAATTAAATTATCTGACTGTTACTCGTCCAAATATTTCATTTGCTGTAAGTGCAGTAAGTCAGTTCATGGACTCTCCCTGTACTAGCCATTGGGATGCAGTCGTTAGAATCTTGAGATATCTCAAAGGTTCAGCAGGACAAGGTCTTCTTTATCAAAATCATGGTCACACTCGGATTTAAGGATACACAGATGCTAATTGAGCAGGTTCCTACGATCGACGGTCTACGTCAGGCTATTGTGTATTCATGGGAGGAAACTTGGTGTCTTGGAAAAGCAAGAAACAAAGTATTGTCGCAAGATCAAGTGCTGAATCCGAGTATAGGGCAATGTCATATACTACATGTGAACTAGTTTGGTTAAGACATTTTCTCATGGAACTTGGTTTCGGACATTCAACTCCTATAGAATTAATGTGTGATAATCAAGCAGTCATTCACATTGCTTCTAATCCTGTTTTTCATGAGAGAACCAAACATATTAAAGTTGACTGCCACTTTGTTCATGAGAAGCTTTAAGGAAGTTTGATCAAGACCTCATATGTCAAATCAGAGGATCAACTTGCTGACTTATTCACCAAAGCTTTAGGAGGATTTAAAGTAAAATCTATATGTGACAAGCTTGGAGTTTATGATATGTATGCTCCAGCTTGAGAGGGAGTGTTATGGAATGTTATATTATATTTTAGGAAAGATAATATTTCTTTCTTTATTCCTAGGGATTTCTCTCTTTATTCCTAGGGATTTCTTTCCTTGTATTCCTCTCCCATCTAATATATAAAGGTCAAGTGAGGGTCTTGTATTATCAAGCCCTCAGTTTCTCCTCCTATTATTCTTTAACAAGGTCAAAAGCAACATTCATCTTGCAATGGAGAGTAAAAAAGACAAAAATAACCTTTTTCACCAGCTGATCGATTCAAAGCTGCAGAGACTTCCTGTCTGACAGAGCGCTGCAACTCCAATTGCATATCCATGCAGGCTTCCAACATGCGCTGCATGTGAGTCATGCCTTGCTGAAGTCTTGACATATCTGCTCTCAGGTCATGAATCATCTCCCATTCCTGCTTTGAATAAGACACCACAATAAGCATCATAGAAGCAAGATCTCTTCCAATACAGGATAGAAAAACACTTGAATATCCATGTTCAACAAATAATAAATTAGCCAGCAAGTACTATTCAAGAATCTAAGAACATCCAATAATGCCAAAAGATCCATGCAATTGATGCTCTGGCAGTGGACCAAAGAATCTCTGTTTACATTCATGCCAATCTTTGTAGTAGCAAGCTGCATTTGCCAAACAGTAGAAAAAGAAAATAGGAACAAATTAAATCCAGGCTACAAATGGCCTGTGCCAGCAGCATCAATCCAGAAGAATCAAATGTTCTTGGCTTTTCCCTTGTGCTCATAAGACAGAATTTCTAAACATGAGAGAGAGAGAGGGAGGGAGGGAGGGAGAGAGAGAAGGAGAGAGGAGGGGAGGGAGAGAGATAGAGGGAGCAAAAATGAACAGCCTTCCACAACTTCCCAATCAAAACAAAACAAAAATTGGGTCATCTAGGTAGCCACATATAAATGCAGAACTTATGAATGAGAGCTCAGTTCTAATGTTACAGTTAAGATCTACAAACGAGGGCTCACAAGTTCTGATCGATGCAGGCTGTGCCTAGACCAGCTAGTTTGATGTAATTCATGGCGCCAAAGCGGTTGTGATGGTGGCACTGGTGGTGAAGATTGCACCATTGAAGGCCTGCTAAGATTCTGATCCTCATTTGCTTCATCTGTATGCTCCTCTAGACCCTGCTCTTCTGAGGCTGGAGATGCCAGGTTTCTACGGAAGTCCCAATTGATCGGAGCACTACCTCGTCTTTCAACATATGACTGAATTAATTGGTCCAGGCTTTCACGGAAACCACTTCGAAGAAGGTTTGAAACACTTCTTCTACAAAATTTTTCAGATACACTATCAGATGATTTTCCACTTGGTTAGAATGAAGAGCACTAAATTAAATTATCCATACCTGCTTAACAGTTCCCTGAGCTCCATACTATACACACTATCATCATCAGGTGGACGGAACCTGTTTAATCTTCTGAATGAAACTGGACGACGGGCCCTTGGGGGACCAGAAGGCCTCTCAGACCAGTTACCAAAAGCATGGCGTGAACCATCTTCATGCCTTTCCCTTTGGACATCCTGTGGATGACCTACGTCAATTTCCACACTTCCAGAAGTTACTTGACGATAGTCACCAACAGAAGTTTCTCGCCAGTCTGCATCCATTTCTTCTGCAGCAGCCCCTCTTTGTCGACTGTACTGAATATGAGATGGCTGCTGCTGGCTCTCCCTTTCATAATTGGTACTTTGTGCTGGCTGACTTTGTTCTTGGTTAGTATTTTCTTCCCTGCCTGTTCCTTCAAGAACCATATTGCTGCCTGTGCTGACTGTTTCATTAGACAACCTTGAGATCTCATTTTCCAGACCCCTAGGCTGTGAGAGTTCATTGTTTCCAGATTGTAAACTATGTGAGGTGTCAGTTCTGGACCATTCATTCCTCGAACCATTTAAATTGTTACCAGATATGCTATCAGAGTTTCCACCAGCCTGACCACGGACTATATTCTCTAATCTGTTGCGGAACCCTTCCCTGATGAGAAAAACAATTAGAATAAGCAGAAGCCACTTATATACTTCAAAATTTAAACTCAGATTGCAACAGAAATCACAATAATATTTTTTACCCAAAAAATCCAGCTTGGGGTGGGTAGAGCCGCATAAAACAGGTCGACATTTTAATCCAACTACGTATTAGCATGCCATGCATAGTATTTCAGTCATCTACACCACCCTTAAAAGTAACACTGGTGGACTAGGCAGGAAGTAAAATAAGAAAATGTTCAATCATGACCTCAGGCCTTATGCTCAAGCAGTCAGTGAAAACAAAAATTAGACTGCATGACCTTCAATTCAATAAAAACAGAATTTTTGAGGAAGACAATAGGAAGAGAAACTTGAAAAATTTTATCAAACTTAAAATAAATGACAATGGTCACATTGAAGGAACGCAAAAGATCAGATACCTCAACCCAGATACAGTATGCCGCTGTCTTAACTGAATTAATTCACTTGCAGCTGTTGATGGTGGTCTTTCATCTTCAGCAGGTCTTTCATTGCGCAAAAATCTACCTCTAAGTAATGACTGAAAATCATTATAAATTCCTAATATCAGGAAACCTGGAGTGTGTTTCTGAGTACAAAATCTGCACACAAACTCAAAGCAAATAAAAGAAGTGATTACTGAAAACTACACCCAAGACACAGCTACATCAAACTCTACCCATCTCAAACCAACTTCAATACTCATATCCTAATCTGCGACTTGACCACTCATTAATTCCTTGAAAGCTTAAATGAAAAAACAAAGAAAGAAAGATAAAAAATAATAATTAAAAAATAACATTGAGCAGCAACAGAGGAAGAACTCATACATCAGAATCAAACCGCATAAAACTGGACAATATATATATATATTTTTATAAGCTTGACAATACATATTATGCAGAACGTGCAAATGGCTAAGACTGCAAATGCTCAAACAGCGCTAACAAAGTAATAAATTTGAGCTTCTTTAAGAATGAGCATTTTTCTTATCAAAAGAGCTTACCTAATGACACTGACTATTCATTGAGGCAGTTTGACAAAAAGATGCATCTTTAATTGTAATGCACTAATATATGAGTTAACAACCAAATGCAATTACAGAGACATTATGCAAGCTTTTCTGACATAGAAACAAGAGAACATTGGTACAAAAAAAAAGATGAAGAACAACTCCATCTTTAATCATAAAGAAACTAGTAATTGGCAATACTAACAGAAACAAAAATTCCTTTTTCATTCATTGCTGACCTGAATGCGGTTGCGATGAGCAAAATCTGTGACAGGACGGTGCTCCACCAAGCCCTCCAACTCCCTCTGTCTCTCCCTCTCAACCCTAACAAGCAAATCAATCAAAGCTTGTCGCCCACGCAACCTCCGCATATCACGGGGAATATGCTCTGGCTGAGCTTCACCGTGGTCATCAACAGAGCCTTCACGAACAATCTCAACTTCAGCACCCGTTCCAGCATGATGTTCTTCCCTTCGTCCACCACAAGATCCTCGCTGCTGACTTGTCATTTGTACCCACTCCCGCACAAGTCTAACCCTTTCGCGCTCAGTTTCACCAAGCCATTCTGATCTTGGGCTACCAACCCTCTGAGTAACATTCAATGAACCATCACTTATGCCACTCTCCACCCAACCCCGAACAATTTGTCTTACCCTCTCGCTCTCAACTTCACCCACGTCAGGAGACTGCTCCCTACTAGACCCATTACCATTTCCATGTCCATTTCCTAGTCCGACCTGATCATGTGGCCAAGTCCCATACTCAATCTCACTCTCACCATCTTCATCAACACTGTCCAGATTCTCACTAGCCTGACTCTCTGAAAGAGTTGTTGTAGCCACATGTGTACTTCCTGAAACATTCTGTTGATGCCCCAACCTCTCTCTCACTCTCCCTTGAGCCCTACTCAGCAAATGTTCATCTTCCAACTCTCTCCACATCTGAAGAATTGCAGAGGCTTGAGTACTTGGCCTCTCTGCAGCTGCCTGTAGCCTTGAGATAGGTGACTCTGACTCCCGCAAGAATGATGAATCCAACATTGAAACCGCATGCAACCCCGCCAAAGCCATCAATTCTGACTCACGATTCCTCCTCTCAATAGTTGCTATCATATCCTGAGCCTGCCGCGCAGCCCATTGACTCAAAATCCGAGTGTCATGACATCTAGCAGCTGAGGACTCTGCGAAATCATCACCTTCCAAATCCGACCTTCTCCTCCTCCTCACAAGTGAATCCCCATCATCCTCCTCATCATCTGCGTTACGTGTAGAGCTACAAGAGGTGAATGACATGCAATCATCCAAATGCCCACGCATCAATTCCTCCAATCCCCACTCAAAATCGTCACGAGCATCATCTCTAGACTCGGGCTTCCGTTGCAATGCCTGTGTAGTATCAGTCATCCTCAGGACTGAATAGTTCCCAGCTCTCACATCCGCACATAAACAAAACCCATTACCCACTGATCGCTCGACGCCCAAATGACCAAGGATCACAACCACCTAAAATACTAAAATCACAGCACCAGAAGCCCCAACAAAGTCCGTTCTAGGCAACAAGAAATCAAACCAAAAATCCCATAACCTATTCGTAATATAGTCGACAGATTGCAATTCATATCACCCGATAAAACTGCTATTGGAGAAAAAATATGGGAAAAAATGCAAAATTGAAAAGGAAATGTATCAAAATCAATCGAATCAAGTGAAAGTGAAACTCAGGTGAAGGAGACGTGCCTGTGAAGCTGTCCGAACTTGTTTCGGGCCTTTCCGTCCAACCAAATGAGCTGCTTTTTTCAGGTTCCAGACCAAAATTAATGATTATGAAGAAGAGAACAATGACCAAACGCAAGAATGATGAGAGGATTTATGTCTAATTTATTAAGATAAAGGAGTGAGAAAAGTTCAGATAGAAAAATGCTTTAACTACTTCAGCCCAAATCAAAAAGCATTTCGGAATACATTGTCTATGGCGTACGTATATTACTGCGGTTCAACTATGTCAACATTAAAAAATAAATCTAACTAATAGTAATCATTAATAAAAAAAATTTTATAAAAATTTAAAAAAAGTAAAAATTAAGATAAAAAGGTCAATATTAAATTTTGAGATTAAAAGTAAAAAATTTTTATATTCTAAGTATCAAAAGATAAACTGTAGAGATTAAATTTTTGTTTTAGAATAGAGAAATAATATGACAAAGTTAATAATATAATACAAAGAGTGGAAGTTCAATAATAAAAAGTGGGGTTTAATCATTAATAAATAACAAAAAATGGTCTTTAGGCTAAGAGAGTAAATGTAAAAATTTCAAGAATTAAAGACTTAACAATCAACTTATTAAAGGAAAAAAGAAAATAAATGAAAACATTTGCTAAAACGAATCAACTCAAACCATACAAAAAAGTAGATAACTCATTGTCACTGAAGTTTTATTTTTAAAAATAATAATAATACATTAATAAAAAAGGTTAAATGAAGTCACTATGGTTGATTAAAAAAAGACCATGATGACCAAGGTTTTCTTTAGAAGACAATAAAATAAAAAAATAATATAAAAAAATTGGGCACCAAGAGAATAAATTGAGAGGTTTGGTGACCTATACATCCTAGTAGATATTTTTTATAATAAATTTTAATAATAAATAAATAAAAATTCCTCATTAATAAATTTATGATAACCAATTAAAATTTTTACTTGTTTTAAATTTGAGTCGGGCTCTTCATGTTATATTTATATCATTAAAATGATTAATTATAATCGAAATATAACACTATGAAACAAAACACGGTATATACTTTGAAACAATGCATTTTTTTTTTGTTAATATAAAACACAATTCACTAAAATTTTTCATCTCTTATTAACTAAAAATCTGATTTTTAGTATTGATAAAAAATTTATGTAGAAAAATTCACTTTCAATTTTAACAATTATAGACCAAATTACTTTATTAAACTATCAAGTTTGAAGTAAACAATTGATGCTACAAAACTTAATCATCAATAATGATAAAAAAAAACTGAAATATGAATCTATGTTTAATATATGTTGATTAATTAACAGCCAAACCATAACTTAATAAAGATTTTAAAAAAAACAAAGTAAAAGAAAAAAATTAACTAAAGTTGAATAAACCAGAATCAGGTCAAAAGTAGGTAAATTATAATTATTAAAATTTTATTTTAGAAAAAAATAATAAATAAAATCAATAAAAAAAGCTAGGATCAAGATAAAAAAAAAAACTTCACATCCAATTCGTTTTAACTTAAATCAATTGACTTCAAAATAACTTATTTTTATTCTTATGTCTTTTTTACCTGGAACTAATTGAATTAAAACTAATATTATGTAGCTACAATAATCCATTGAAAATACATTTTTTGTAATCTTACTAAATTTTTATGAATTTTTCTAGTTTAAGGCATTCAAAAAGAAAAATTCATAAAAAAGTAACAACACCATAAAAATTTACTTTCAGATGGATTATTGCATTTAGATAATATTGGCTTTTAAATGAAATTAATTTCAAGTAAAAAAATGTAAAAGTAAAAAAAAAGTCAGTTAACTTAAGTTAAAATGAATTGGCTTTAAGCTATTATGGATTTAACAATTGACTTAATAAAAATAAAAATAATTTAACTAAAAAATAAACAAATTATGGTTATGCTTATTTTAAAAAATAGTATATAAAACAACAACAAAAAAAACTTGGTGACCAAAAAAGCAAATAGAATATATAGTTACATAGTAATAAAATTTGGGGACCAAAATGTAACATAAACGTAATTCAGGAACTAAAATGAAAGTATTAGAAAGTTAAGGACAGAAATCACGTTTTGAGATAAACAAAACTTGAAACAAACTGAAACTGAGAAAATTACAATATAGGCCCTCAAGTAGGTGAGCACATTACAAAAAAAAAAAAATTGTACGCACAAATTTCACATGTAAAAATTACACATTGAAATTAATTATAGCACAAATTATAATATTAAAATTTAGAACAAAGATTTTAGGGGATCAACTCTCTAGCGTGCTTTTCACGTGCATAATCCTCTAATTAACGCTTCGAACTTTTGGTGGAGACATGAACGGCCTCTTCACGAACACAGACTCCGAATTTGTCTTGCACGAACATGAACCGAGGTCCTTGCCACTTCTTTCGGTGTAAGATTTTTGTTGTACTCATTGAACTTGGGGGCTTCGAACAGTGTCCGCCGCTTCCTTGCCATTTTTCTTGGAGTTTGATTTGACGCAACACAGAAACGAATCATTCACATTCCTCACCACTTCTGCCAGATCTAGACTTTGAACTTGATACAGCGTTGTCCTGCGTTCTTTGCGTTCCTCGCCACATTCTTCAAATCTGGCCTCGAAACTGGGATTTGATCTTCTTTGGAGTTGACTTCTTCTTTCACCGGGCGTTTGTGCTTGATCGGCTTAAAGAGCAGGAGAAAACTTCTTGTAAAGAGATTTTTCTTCCTCTCCAAGTTTTTTGCCTCTCTAATTTCTTCTCTTCCTTTTTTCTCCTTTTTTCCTTTGGCTTTAGGGACTTATTTATAGGTGTAGAAGGGAAGTAGTTTGATTCAAGAGAACCACATGTGACAATTATCAGGTATTTATCTCTTGTATTTTTCTTAAGAGAAAATAAATATGATAATTATTTCTCATTAATTATCCAATTTATTTAATTTAAAAGGATAATTAATGGAACATTCCAGAGTGCTCTAGAATATTTGAGCTAAATAACGGGCTTTAATCATTTTGGATTTTGAGGCCCAATTTGCCAAAAGTGGACTTTGGTTAAAACGGCATAATAAGTCTTCATTCAGGGCCTCCAGTTGTGTGCTTTTGGGCTCTCAAAAATTGGGTCTCATGGGCTTTTGAATTTTTGGTATTAATTTAGAAATGGGCTAGACAATTTAAATTGGGTTTAATTTTTTTTTTAACCCAATTAAATTTTGATGTCTACAAGGATCAAACTAAAAAAGGATAAAATCGCATCCAACACAAAGCAAAAAAACAAATGAGGAACTGTAGATGAACAATAATCACTGTTGATGAACAGTGAAATCTCTTCCTCTTTTAAAATATAATGTTTTTGGTATTTTAAAATTTAGAGAAAGAAATGTCTTACCTTTCATTGACAAAAAGAAGGTGACACACAAGCCCCATGCAGTAGAATTTTTGGACAAAATTGTCATTTGAATGTCATATTTAAAATAAGATGGAAACTTACAAAATAAAAATGATGTTTAGCCTAACCTATATTTGTCCATTTATTTTAGAAAATATACATTTTACCCCTAGAATAGTTGTCAAATTGATAGTTTTGCAAAAGGGAAAAATGTCCTAATTACCCAAAAAGATTTACAAATTATGCAAATCAACCACAATATTTATGTCATATCATCTCCAATCCACTTTTCCCATATATATATATATATATATATATATTTATATAATAAATTTTCTATTTCTGAATAATTTTTATGTTTATAAATTAACTAATAATTTCTAGATTTATAATATATTTCCATATTTATAAATGTGTAGATTTCTTTCCTAGTAACTTTTTAGCCTACCCAGTGAAAAAATTAATAAATTTGACTTATTTTTTTATAATATTTTAAAAGTAAAAAGTCTTAAAATGTATTACATCACTAAATGTGAAATTTAGTTATGTATTCAATAAATGTATTACACATTAATTTTCAACATTTGACTTGTATATAGAGTAGAAGTAAGTAACACATTAATAAAACAAAAAAAATTAAATATAGTACAAATACAAATTTAATTTTGGAAAAACTTTATTTGTCTTTTAAAGAATGCATTGTGTACATTTACATTTTTTTTTTTAGATTTTCAGTAAATGTAATTTGGCTATCAAATAAAATTACTAGAAGTTTGTCTATCCCAACTAAAAATGAAAAGAAAAAAAAAACAAACACATTTATCACAACATTAACATATAGGCAAAGCAACAACATTAAATAGGTTAAAGGATGATTACCAATATTTATATAATACAATTGGTGGAACAAGGGGAAAAACAGAGCGAGAACCAAGATCAACAAATTTTGAAGAAAAATATTAGAAATTTAATCTAGATAAAAATAAAAAACATAACTATTAGTGGAATTACCACCACCAACCCCAAACAAGACCCACCATAATATGAAGAAGAAAAAAAAAAGAAAAAAGAAAAAAGAAAGAAGAAAGAAGAAGCTCCAAGCTCAGATAATTAAAAAAATAATAAATGCATAATACATTTATTAAATGCACAACTAAATTTCACATTTATTGAAGTAACATATTTAAGAATTTTTTGCTTTTTTTGTAGAAATAAGTATAATTTATCCTTTTTTTCATTGGGTAGGCTAAAAAATTATAGAATATTAATTACTATTTGGCTAAAAATGTACTTAATTAATGATATAATCATACATAATAAATGATGTGCTTAACTAATATATTATTTGCATTATGCATTATTGAACATTTGTAGAATGTATTGATTTCTTTCATATGATGAGAATTAATTTTCAAAATAAAATGAGATTATTTAAAATATATTTTTCCTAAAAGATTATACTTCCTTATTTGAACTAATTGAAAAATGAATAAAATGTTAAATAAGCAAATAAATATTAATCACAAGCATACACTATTGGTTTATAAATATGGAAATATATCATAAATCTACAAGTTATTAGTAAATTTATTAGAGAAAATTATTTAGAAATAGAAATTTATTATAAATATATTATATATTAGAGAAAATGGATTGGAGGTAGTATGAAATAGATATTGTGGTTTATTTGTAAATTTTATTGGGCAATCATAGTAGTTGGCCCACAGCCCACTTGCATCACAGTAAATTTGACTGAGGTTATTATTTTATGGGACCAAGTGTAAGTTTCCTGAAATAAAATGGGCAAATATAGGTTGGGCCAAATGTCTAGTTGTTTTTTTAATTTCCTAAATAATATTTGGGTTTGGCATGGAATAAGAAAAATAAAAAAAATATATAGGATACAAAAAATGCCTTTAATGTCGAGGAGGTAGCAAATGCGCACAAATAGGTAGCTAATTTCAATCACCTCAAATACTTAAGTCAGTACTATTGTAGTACACAACATGGGGAAAAGTAAAAGATACTTCCCGTGTACATAGTTGTTGTGATTCTCTGAGAAAGGGAAATGTACTTACAATCATCTTTTTATTCATTTGGGGGGCCTCTTTATGGCTTGGAGATCAATTTCCATCTAGGTATTTAATGTAACAATCAATTTAGTTCAGCATGATATATAAGCCCTGAAGGCTTCTGAATATGTGCATGTAGCATATAATATACATTGTTACTTGTAAGAAACACTTTTTCAAATGTCCTTTGAAAAAATGTATGAAGCAGACCATTGGGCATTAGTAGCCAAAATGCTTGAAAACCAACTAGTTAGAAGAACCCCTATGATATTGCCCTTTTGGAGAAGGTTATGTAGCATATTTTCGATTGCGGATTCATTTGGTCTGTTATAATAAGGGGGTCATCGCCACCTGGGTACTCATGGAGGTTGAAAGTCGTGGGGATTTAAGCAATGGTTAGTTGTTTCCTATTCGTCATCATAGAAATCCTAAATCCCAAGCAACATCCTCACTGACACCTAGAAGACCAACCTTCCACCACCATCTCTGATGCTACCATTTACAATTCGCCCTACCAGTGCTAAAATCAAAAGGTGAAGAAAAAGATGATTTTGGGAAAATTTACATTTGAGTCCTTATAATTTTTTTTTGTTTTAATTTTAACTTGAAGGTATTCTTCTAATATAGCCATCCATGCAACAGTTTAAGACCCATCATGGGGGTATCAAATGCCAAGTAGGAAAGTTCAGTTCAAAATAATGCTTGAACTAATAGTAGGAAAGAAAATAAGACATGCTAGTTGAGTTAAGGGATATTGAGAGGACTAAAAAGGGATAGGAGACCACTTTAGAATGTCCTTTAAAATTAGGAGACCATATTTTGATTTTACCCAAAAATGCCAAATGGTTAATTAGATAGTTTCATGTAAAATTTAGGGGTAAAATTTATTTGTTATCCCTAACATTTTTATGTTATCCTAAACGAGTTCATAACCTTCATTTTGTCCTTTTAAAGTCCCTAACATACTAGATTTTGTCTCAATCATGATCTTTTCTGTTACTTATATGGTTAACTTTGACGGAATTCCTATTACAAATGTAAACTCCGGTCCATACATTTCTTCATTTTCCCAAAGCACCCTTAAACATGTAAATTTAATACTCCAACCTATCATTCAATTTAGTGAGTCTTTTTCCTTTAATTCACCGCCTCCTCCCAATCCCTAAAAAATTCTCAATTCTCTTAATCTTCCTTCTCAAACCTGCCACCATATTTCTCAGGCCGCCAACTTGCTCGCCTGAGCTAGATCCACCTCACACTGCTACTAGCAAAAATAGCAACAAACAAAATAAAAAGGCCGTTGTTTTATCTTCCAAAGACCCATTTCCATACCTCCTTAAATCACGAACCATGACCTTTACGTGTAGCTCCGCCTCCTCCTCCTGCCCTCTTCTGCCACCTCATAGGCCCCTTGGCCACATTTATATTGTACGAACTTTAGATTATGGGGGTGGCTTGAACGATGAATGAAAGTGTGGTTGGAGAGAGATTTGGGTGAATCTGGACTGTTGACTACAGGTAAGGAAGGTCGCAATATCCTTTTATGTTCTTGGATCGACCCATTTCCTTCCATTTTAACCAATGAACCACATCGCAGGAATAAAAAGTAGGCAAGATAGAAGAGCAAAATGAACCTATCCACGGGGTTGATGCTTATTGGGACTACAATGGAGAGAGAAATTCAAACAAAAATGTTTCCATAAAAAAAAACCAACAGAACTAGGTCATGGATTCCTAGTTGGTTTCATTGTGTTCACATTATTGGGAACTAATTAATTTTTCTGGGTAATTGGGTACTTTCATTTTATTTGGAATTTTTGTTTACATTGATTTTGGGAAGACTTGATGTTTTCCTTACATTTTTGTTTGAATTGAAGAAAGGAAGCGGTAGAAGGTTATATGATGTGCATCACTTTCCTCTCATTCTAATGTTGCAATTAACGGATGATGCTTGTGAATGGTGGGGAGGCAAAACAAAATGGCAACAAGTTGGCTAAGAGTAGTAGCGACAATGAGATTGACATAAAAAATGGTTGGTTGCAAAATAGGTCACGGTTCCCTCTTATGGGATCTCCTCAATTCACAATGAAGGGATATTTGATTGGATTAAATGGCAATGGGAGGTGACATTAGATGGCCAGGAAGGCAAGTGGTAGTGATGTTAGACATTCGAGTGGCTGGATCAGCTATGAAATTGAAAGAACATGGAGGCAAGGATGAGTCATAAAGGCAACGGTGGCAAGGAGAAAAAGTTAAGGCTTTAGGCTTAAAGGGAAAAGAAATGTATAAACTAGAGTTGACATTTGCCATAGAAATTCCATTAAAGTTAATCATGACAATGACAAAAGGACCACGTCTAGGACAAAATTTGGCACGTAGAGACTTTAAAAGATAAAATAAATGTTAAAAACCCATTTAGAACAACAAAAAAAGATTAAAGATGACAAATGAAGTTTATCCTAAAATTTAGTTGAAGGCAAATGCTAAGGGCAATCTTTAAACAATCTCCCTGAGATATCGACTAATGGAATGAATTTCCTCATCATCTTCCTCTTGTCCCAATATTCCTTAGTGCTTGAAATTCAAATGTTCGATTTGGCCTAAATCTTCAATGCTAATCACATCATAGTTTATTATGACAAACAATAATTTACACTAAAAAAAATACTTCTCTAAAGAATGAAACGTTATTTGGATGGAGATTATGGTAATTTATGATTTTTTTATCAATTTTGTCTTTGAAACTAAAATTAATTTTTTTGATTTTATATAATGAGAGTTTAGATGATGATCTAAAAAAGTTTTTTTTAGGTTTTGTATAGTGAAAATTTAAATGAAGATTAAAGAAAAAAAAACTTTATTGGATTTTGTGCATTGAAAGTTTAAATGAGGATAATAAAAGGCTTAAATATACAAATGGCCCATAAACTTAACTAACTTGTGCAAGTTAGCCCAAACTCACTACTCATTAAAAGTTAGTCCTAAAAACTTTGCAAAAGTTAGCATGTTAGTCCATTTTTCATTGTTGTTGACTAACACCGTTTGAACCAACTTGATTGCATGGGTAACCTTGCTGAGATGGCAAAGGCTCAGTGATGTGGAGATCAAATTATGTCAATTATTGGCATAAAAGCTGAGCCAAACTTTCAAAATCGAGAACAAACCCAATTTAGGCAACTAATCACTAGTTTTTGCTGTCTTTGCTATCCATGCCTTGGCCTACAAGTTCCAACCATCTGTTGTAAATTAAAGTACAATAAGGTTATCCCCAGTCTAACCCAAGGAGTGACCCTACCACTTTTTGTTGACCTCAATCGCAACATGCTTATTCATGGATTTTGCTTTCAAGCTGGAGAGATCTAGCTCCCCCATAGGAATTAGTTATTCATCCAACCATGAAGGCTTTGCCTCAGCAATTCAACATTACCTGCTCGAGCTCCCAATTGTGAGTCCATCATTATTCTCGAGTTGGAGAATGTGGCATAGACTTTTGTTGGTTAAATACAATACTGGTTTTTATTTCACACCTTATGGTCATTTTAGCAACTAGTAATTTTTTAATTTGTTCTAATTTAGAGTTTTTAGACATTAACAAATATTTGCGTTTCATTTCTACTATCACTGCTTACATTGCACATATACATATAAATATATGTTTCTCTTGTGAAAAAAATTAAGACATGTAACAGAATTCCCATGTTCTTGAAGATTAGGTAGAATTCAATTTAAGAATTAGGTAAGAAGCCCTTAAGGTACCAATTGTGGATGTCTAAAATAGGTAAATAATCTGTCCTTGGCGTAATCAACCCATGTACTTTAGAATTTCCCCATAGACAATAAATATGTATCCAATCAACCTTGTTGTAAGTGTAAATAACTCACAAGATCTATTAATGACAAAACTGAAGAGACATATACATTAGCTACTAAAGTGGCCTTGAGCCTCAAAACAAAGAATCAGTATGGAAATATTGCTCATAACAGTCTATCTTCTTCTCTGACGAGGGGAAGTATTGAATTTGAGGGACAGGGCAAAAGAGAAGGTCCAACAACCCCCTCACCTTATTTTGGAACGACTTCCATCAACAACATTAGAAAATGCACTAACCCGCTAACTTTTACAACGTTTGGGGGCTAACGTTTAATAAGTAGTGAGGTTTGGACTAACTTGCACGAGTTAGTCAAGTTCAGGGGCCATTTGTATATTTAGGCCCTAATAAAATAAATTAGATGTTAAAAAAATTTCAAAAAATTTTTTTTTTTTGTAGACAACCTAAAAAGGAAATATATTTCATCCATAAGGAGTAACAAGAATGAGGTTACAAAGACAATGCTGGTCTTCCAACCAGTGAACATGATTCAAAAATCAAGGTGACGAGAATGGTTGTGTAGAGGTTGGTGATGAAAATGATGATGTGGTCTTGTGGAATATAAACAACCATTAGAGATGAAAAATTATATATTACCACTAACTTTTAAAGATGAACAATTGCCAATGTTGGATAAATAGTGCCTTGGTTGTGGGCTGGTTTGGGCCAATGAACAATAGCAACTTCAACCCTGAGTTCTAGCTTGCCCTAATTGATTTTTTGCATTCTTCTTTACTATTCTTTTTTGTTTTCTCTCACTCTCAAATCTCCCACGATAGAAGTTAGAAGTTTATCAAATCTTATCGTTCTTGTCAACCCTTCTATGTTGTTTGTCATGTTGCTAATCTTACAGCAACTGTTAAGGCCTGATGCCAATTTTTCCATGGAGGAAAAACCCGATTACTTCAAATTTGGCATTCCTGTTTATAGATTTTATGGCCAATTATGTCTGACCCCATTCATTTTCTATATTTTCTTCAACTTTTACTCCAAGGATGGCAATGTGATGGGTGATAGGAAAGCATGAAGAATGGCTTAGCCCGATCTCTTTACACAGCAGGTCACGCTTCTTTGAATTTGAGAAGATATTGATAGTGAGCATAAGGAAAAAAAGGGTAAGGAAATATGGTGATTATGTATTCTACTTGAATTTTTCTCTTAGCTATATTTAACTATTTGGTTGACATAAGGTGTTGCTGTTTGACTTTTGTAGCTATAGCTTGAGTAGGTGAGGAAGAAGCTGCACAAGATTTAGAATTTTGGGGCCACTGATAAAAGGGTGATCAGACTCTTTTTACCACTGGTTGAACATGAGTTTGGGTATTATGATCTGCAGTATGTAGCTTTTTTTTCTTAAAATTACTTATGTTTTGTAGCTATTAGTTGGTTTTTTTGTTATTTCTATTGAGTAAAAACTAGCAATAGCACATTCAACTAAGAGCTGGTTTTGGGCACATGGTTGCCTTTGTTGAAATTACTAGTGTTGGCTAATGTGAAAGGTTTAGGTCCTAGTGATTCATCCTAAAACTATTAAGGTCCAGAGTCAAAGAATGGTTCTAATCTTTGGTGCCTGATTTAATGGTAGTTCAAGGCTTGAGTCAAGTTTATAACTTGTTGGCATTAGAGGAATGAAAGAAAATGCTTAGCTGACAGCTGTAAGAACCAGAAGCCTGAGCTTTAAAGCTTCAATATGTGCAGGTTTAAAACCTTTATGCTATGGTTACTGAAGAATGTATTTTGAAGCCCCTCATGATTCTTGATTTTATAATTGAAGTGATATTTGATACATGTGCAAGTTTCTGTTCAGTGGCTTAGTTGCACATGGTCTATGTGATTTATTGTTGATTATTATGATGATTTTTCACCTACAACTAGTTTGATTTGTTAGGAGATGATACCATGAGGGACCTTATTAAAATTATTTTTTGTTCAAGAAACATTAGAGGAACAAGTATGGATTTGATTGAAGTTTGTTATACAAAACATATTGTTTAATGTTTTTCCTTCCTTTCTTTTTTTCCCCTATTCAGTAGATTGTATAAATGATCATACTTTTAACTGCTAAATATCATATTTAGAATATATGTACCTTTAGGAAGTTTGTTTGCAATTAATGGTTTAGACTATTATTTTGTACTTTTACTAATTATGTTGCATATGATGCTTAGGTTTGCATCCATGATAATAATATAAGAAAGACCACTGAAGGAGCTCAAAAAGATTATGGATGAGAGCAGTCTTAGAATGTAGGCGTTGTCGTTTGGCAAAAAAATGTTTTAACCAAGAATTCACTAGGCCTACTACTAAAAAAGAATGTTGCATGAAATGAGAAGCAAGCTCTACCATTGGATTTTATCAAAGGGAAAAATAGTGAGGAAAAAATTATTGCACGAAATAAAAATATAAATGTGCTTGTGTGTTTTTTATAAATAATTGCATTTGATTAATATTTTTGATGGATATGTTTTTAATTATTTATTTATTTTTTTTTAAAAAAACATAAAATTAAAATGATTAGAGAAAAGCCAATAAGGAAAGCAATTAGAGTGGTTACATGTCACATCAATTGACTAAAAAGGTTAGTACTTCAACTAAAAAAGTTAGTACTTCTATTAGCTAGAAACTAATCTCCATTTTCTTTTGAATTTTTTTACTAATGATTCTTTTCTTTCATGGGACTTTTGTGAGTGAAATTCTCTTCCTTTTTTTAAAGGATGAAAATGAATTCACAATGACTATGGTTCAATGAAGTTGTTAGAAAAAGACACGATGATGAAAAGAAAATTCAGCTCATAGGTCCATTGCATTTTCTTCCCTATCTAAAGGGTCATGACAAGCCATTGTTTATTATACTTCTTGAAACCATAACTAGTGATTGAAGTAAATAATCATACTATTGTAAGATTATAATCTATTATCATAATATCATTTACTATTATTGTAGCATACGTGATGCACATTATATTTCTTCATCTACTATCTTACTTCCTTCATTTTTTTTTTGTTTATATAGCTTTACCTTCAACGTGCTCTATCTTATAATGCAAGTTTTATTCATTTAGAACTCTTACATTAATGCAAACGTAAGTTGAAAGCTCACATAATGAATACAACATGCAAGTACCCCTTACTTTGTTGTTAACTATGCTAAATACTATTAATGCACATTCTACCTATTAAAGTTGTGCACTCCCTTACGCAAATCATGTACGCATATTAATAATAGCCTAAAGCCCTTTTTGCCCTTTGAACTTTTCTAACTTTGACCTTTTACCCAGTGAACTTCAACTTGGTTTAACTTACCCTTTAAACTTTGCAAATTGGGACTTTTTATCTCATCCGTTCAATTAAATGAAAAATGTATACTAAAACAAAAATAAAAGAAAAACTGAAAAGCTAATTAAATCATTTATCTAATGGTTGACTTTTGTGAGCACACAATAAGAAGCTTTAACATAATCTTATAGGCAAAGATAAAGGACAGGTGGATAATCTCAAATGTGAAACTAAAGTTTTTGTGCTTATTATTTACTCACAAGGGTCAACCATTAGATAAATGATTTAGTTAGCCCTTCAGTTTTTCATTTTATTTTTGTTTTGGTATACATTATTCATTTAATTAGATTGAGGGGTAAAAAGATCCCAGTTTACAAAGTTTGAGGGGCGAGTCAAACTGAGTCAAAGTTCAAAGGGTAAAAGATCTGACTTGACAAAGTTCAAGGGCAAAATGGGCTTTAAGCCTATTAATAACAAAGGCATCAAGAATGCAAGCGACTTTTGTAATGTCACTGTCTTTTGTACCGCTTTTTGTTATTGTTGTGAAACCAAGAGCTTTAAATTTGTAACCACTATTCACTTGCAAGTATACGGTGTCATCGTGTGCAAAAGGGCAAATATGGGTATCGTCCTAAAAGATAGTGTGATTTTACCAAGACTCGAATTTTAGCTACTCAAGCTACCTAAACTACTATGGAAAAGAAATTAATTGAAACAAACAAGATTTAGGATTGATTATGTGGATGTGTGTAAGAAGAGTATTAAGCTAGAGTGAATGAGGGTACTAACTAACTAATGCAATGTAAAATGTTACGCCAAATGAATGCAAGGGTTACTAAAGGAGACTAGAATAAGATGCTATAAATGAAAAGACCAACTCCCTAAGATTCCACTCTCTTATTTATTATCCAAACTAATTGAAGCCTTAAGATATTCACCCCTTGTGTGGTGTGGAGGTTCAAAGTTCAAAACCCCCCATTTTCAAGACAAGTTTTTGCTCACCTGAGATTAAACAAGGCATTTCTCAAGCTCATGTTTTAACCTAAGATGAATTAAGCTTTAACCCCCTTTCAAACACCTAATGAATTCACAGATTACATCTAATCTAATAAACCCATTATGCCATATTCTTATTTTTCATCCTTCTTCTTTCTCTCTCAAGAACAAAGTGAGATTATGATTTATGTGAGGTGATCATTCAACATACAAATATTTTGTATAAGAATAGACAACACAAAATGATCCATATCTATAAAAAGCACCTCAAATAAATATTAGATAGCCAATAAAAAGAATTTCATTCTAAGGAGATAGATGAAACTACTCCATGTCCATTTTACATCAAACTCAAATCCAAACAATCCAAAAAAAAAAAAAAAATACAAGAAACCAAAGAGGGGAAGAAGGAACCAAAAAAAGAATCTTAGGTGCGTAAGTCTCTTTAGTCTCTAGGCTCTTCTCTGGCACCTTCCACAAGCTCCCTACTTTCCTCCAATTGTGGCTCTTAAAAGATGAAGTGGAGAAGAATATGGTGTGTTCGTTCTAAAACCCCTTCTTCTTAGAGAAGTAGCCCTAAAACCCTTAGCCCTATCATCTTCCAACTCCCAAAAATCCTCCAATCATAAGGTGATTAGGTGAGATATGATGGTCCTCAAATGTGTAGGAGTGCCCAAGTGTTCAAAATGGTTTCCCCAAGAATGCAAAACCCATTTGAAAAAGCAGAGAAATATCTAGAAATGTCGCGATGCAGCTGCATGAAATTGCGATGCAGCTGCATGAAATTTTCATGCTAGAGCATGACCCTGAAATCCTAAAGAAATAGCATGAAAAATTCCTGTCCATTTTTCACTTTCTTTTGTCTCTTGATGCTCTTGCATGATATTTTCATGCTATAGTACCGACTTGTCTTCATCTTCAGGTCTTCTAATTCTATTCTGGGTAACCTCCAACTTTACTCTCTTGTGCAATTTGGCCCCAAATCCAAGTAATTTGATCACTCATGCCCTTAAATACCACAATGCATCTACAAATGAATTGAACACAAAATGCAATTAAGATATTACAAATTTAACAATAAATTAGTATAAAAATAAGTGAAATGTATAGGAACATTATGTGACTATTAGTTCTGCATTGAACAGACAACTTAGCCTCAGTATCCAAATACAATACTTTAGATCAAGTTATGTATTCCCTTTAGAATGAATGTGCAACTTAATTTGAGTGTACAACATGCTGATTTAACCTAATGTGCATTTTGCTGCATTTTTATGAATACCAAGTTGTCTTATTTAATTTCTTGTGTACCATAAGTCTTATTTTCTTCTATTTTACATTTTCTCAACATTTCACTATTTTAATTTTTAACTTTGTTCATAATTAATTTTAAATTCCTTTGTACAGGCTATACTTTTTGGCCATTGCATTTGCTTTGTGCCATTCCTATGCTTAACTTCCTCCCATTGAAATTACCTCTTTTTTTCTAAAGTTTGTTTTTGGTAGGCATTTATTTATCTATTAGCATTGCTTTATTCTGACTTTGAGAAAGATTGTGTTAGCCATGCTATTGTAGTTTTTTGAATTAGAAATTTTAAGCAATAATTAAATTTTGAGTCCACATGGTTAGTATCATGTTTGTTACCTATATTTCATATAAATATTTGCTGTGAAGGACTTATATTTGACCGCATTTGCTATTACTACTATTATAAATGAATCCGCTTCAATGTGTGGACTAAAAAAACCTTGTATATGCTAACACATAGTTGGAGAATACTATATATCAACATTATTTTTTTTTTTACTTTTTCCAATGTGATGGCATAACCTTTTTTTCATCCTATGTAGATTTTCTTTCTTTCATTTTAGTCCCTAAATTTTATATGTTTATCATTTTGGTCATTTTTTTTTGTGTGTGCAGATTCAATGTTAAACTCTTACTACCTGTAAAAGTAGAGTTAGGATTTTGTAAAACAAAAATTGTCTATGTTGGGGCACCACAAATCTATCTAATGTTGACTAAGTAGTATGTCTTTCTTCTACTTTTGTAAGCCTTAGCTTGGATAAATGAAGCTCTCAATCCCCACCCATGCAGCGAAGCTAATTTGAAATGTCAGCCATCCAAGCGATAACTGCTTATTTTAATAAACAAGTAGACATTAATTATGTTAACCTCCAATTGCCAAATGAGCAAGTATTATCTTCATAAGATGACATCATTTGGGATTAAGGGTTGTAGTGGAGAATAAATTTTTTAATAAGTTTATTTCTTTGGGTGAAATTTTTAAAAAGTTTATGCTTTGAAATAATCATTGAGAGGGAAGAAAGAGTATATCTATAATGAGCTTTGATAGTACAAGGGGCCAAAGAAAAATATTTTTCTTGAGTTTCTATTTAAACTCCTAATTTGTTATAATTTTTATTGCTCTTTTTTTGTGTTAATAGTAAAGCACCAATTTTAGTTCTTGAAATCCCAATTTTTTACCCTATTAATCTTGAAACTTTATTTTATAAAGATTAGACTTGATTTTATGTTAACTCTAAATCTCAATTTTTTTTGTGGAAAAAGTTTATTTTATTAATAGTTAAACTCACTTTTAATTACTAGAACTTTAAACTTTTCTCTCTTCAACACCAAGCTTTATTATTTAATAATTATTGTACTATATTTATATTAAATGCTACCACATATTGAACTACTGCGACTCCAAAATTTTGTGCTTTGCCATTTTTGTTCTCAAACTTTTCTTTCGGACAACTGACTCTCTATTTAAGTTCCTAAAATATTGTTATCTGTCTTACTAAGTTACAAACTTTGGTTATTTATAATCACATGTCTGAACAATAAATCAATTCACTTAGTGGTGATCTAATTGTCAGTTTGCAACAAAAGGGTGAATAGATGAGAGAGGGAAATCAAAGGGGTGACTTTCCTCATTTGATAAGCCCTAGTTTGTCATATATTAAGTTAAAATAATATGAAATAATTTTATAATTTTTTTATTCAAAACTAGTGTCATATGAAAAATTATACTATATTCTAAATGAGGAAGAGTTTTTACTATTCATCATTTTTCTTTTCCTAATTTTATGGTAAAACATCTCTTTTGGTCATTAAATATTTCATGTCTGCCATAATGATCTCCTACTTTCACCTTCTGTCGCAAGATGGGGTCAATACTATTTTTTAATGGTGGTAAGATTGATAGATAATAGAGTTTGGGGAGCCAAAACCAACAATATAGGGACTGTAAGTATATTTGTCAAATTTATGACAAGTCCCCGTTTCAATTTTAATCCCTCTTTTGGTCCCACAATATAACAATTATGCCATAATGGTTCCCAACTTTTGAAATCTGTTGGAAACTTTTGAAAAAATGAAATTCGGATGGTTTGTTTAAATTTAAAATGATAGTCTTAAATAAAAATGAGAGAAATGACTTCATTAACCATATTAAATACCATAATTATTTTCTTTTACATGGTTTTATTCAAATATTTAGTTAGATAGGTTAGACTCAAAATTTTTATTAATTGAAATAGACGCACAATTTGTACAATGCACAAGTGCTTTACATGAATTTGATTCAGAGTTTTTATTAGTTAAAATAGTGCACAATGTGCATTATGGATAGATGCTTGATTATTAAAATGTTTGATTTTACCACTGATTCATTAGTGATTGAAAATCCGAAAAAATTTATGCACGTAAATTGTACAATGTTATCTAGCATTATAAATACTAGAATTAGTTTTTAACTTTATTAGGCCAATTATTAAATCCATAATACCTAAAGTTTTCCATTTTGTGTTTTAGTCAAAACTTTTTTTTGTCATTTTTCTTTATTATTGTTTTTTGAAATGAAACCCTAATTTTTATAGTTTGCCAACTTTTGACTATGGTTATAGTTGATTTGGATTTTTTTTTAGGGAAGTACCATGGTGGATATGCAAGTTGATTCAGCTTTAGTCAATTTTTTATTTTCTTTTTATCTTTATTAAGTTAATTATTTAATTTAAGGTCTATGGTTTACTAAAATAATTTGGTTCATTGTTGCTGAAATTTGAAGTGAAATTTTCAGAATAAATTTTTCATTGATATTTAAAATTGATGTTTAAGTTAATAAAAGATTGTCTGACCTACATCATTGTAAAAGCAAATTTGCATAGCACTATAGTTGGCTTATACTTCACCAAATGTGAGGGACCAAATCGTAATTTTTTGGAAACTTAAAGTATGGCTTCTGCAGTTTATGAAGATAAACACATAGTAAGAAGGCGAGAGAAAGGCCGGCTTCCGGACTGGCATCTCGGAGCCACAGAATCACTAGGGTTTAACATAGCTTTTGATTCACGGGTGATACTCGATTCTGCTGATGGCGAGGCCGACGAGGGGCCGCCGCTCACCCTCCATGTCCGGTTCTGGATCTTCGTCGCGGTCACGCTCATACACGCCTTCAGACTCCCGCTCCAGCTCTCGCTCAGCGTCAAGCTCGCGCTCTCGTTCTCGATCCAGATCATTTTCGTCTTCCTCTCCATCTGTCAGTGGAAGCTCCCGTAGCCTAAGCCCCAGTCCTCAGCGTCGAAGGTGAGCAGAAACTTTTTCTTTTGTAATCAGTTTTGTGTTTGGTTGCTGGGGAAGTTTTGAACCTTGAATTCTTGATAGAGGAAAGTAGTTTAGGCTGGTTTGGTTGCTTGAGGAATTTTGAACGTATAACCCGCGGTAAAAGTGTTTTCATGCGTTGTTGTTGGCCGAAAGAAAGAGTTCCGCGGGGAATGATTGACTTGTAATAAAAGAGAAGACATGCCACTGAATTTTGTGACTTTGGATGGAGAAGTGATGGACTGGAGTTATTTTCTTAAGATTAGTTTGCTGCTGATCAGGGATGATAATATATTATGACTTGCGACAGCTGGTGGGATTCAATTTTTTTGCTCCTCGGTCATTATCTATGATCTTTCAAACAATATAGTACGTCATTGTGCTTATTTTGGTATATTTTTTGTCCACCCAATTTACTATAGAAGTAGTCCTTTACTTCCTTTCTCTACCTTGCAGTCCTGCAACAGCCAAAAGAGGTCGCTCGCCACCACCACCACCACCGCCACAGGCCAAGAAAACATCTCCACCTCCTAGGTGAGTACGCATCTTGATTTATTTGGTGCGTCAGTGAAGCCCCATCCGTGGACAATTTTGAAGTCTTAACATACTTGAAGTATTTTTCATAAGATATATATGACAGAATGATGATACAGTATTCATGAGTTGTCTGTTAAAACAAAAAGCTATAGCACCCATAAGTCTTCCGTCAAAGTGGGAAATTATTTCTTGTTAATTGTTAGCTGTTATTGTTGTCCTTGTTGTTGTTCCTAATGCTATCTTCTTCTTTTTCTTTGTACAACTTGGTTCAGGAAAGCGTCGCCGATTAGAGAATCATTAGTGCTTCATGTTGACTCACTCAGTAGGAATGTCAATGAAGGCCACTTAAAGGAGATTTTCAGTATGTGCATACCTTGCATACTTTCAGTTTGTTGCTCAGTTGTAATGATGTTATATAATTCTTTATTTTTCTTTATTGTTAAGTGAATGTATGGGGTTTTTATCATTTGCTTGTTTTTGGTAATGGTTTCAAACAGGTACTTCAGTAAATATATTTATTCAAAACAAATTCTTTTACCAATTTAATGACATTAACTGCTTATTTAGTATTAGCTTTTCTTAGTTGATTGTAAGTTTTTTTAAATCTGTGCATTGCTTTGGGAATTTCTCTTTCTTTGCTCATCTACTGCTATATGTGACCTGCATTGTGCCTTCAAAGGCGCAGTTTAGTGTTCTAATTCTAATAGCTCTATACAAACACTTAAGTTTGTCTGTTTCATTGACTATATGGTCTTTCCTTATTTACTGATATATTTTTCCTTATTTACTAATATAGTTTTGGTACTTTAAAAAATTTACTTAAAATTAGTCAGTCTTAGGAGGAAAATCTTCTATAGCTGTGAGAGAATTTTATTTATGCCGTGGGATAAAGCTGGTGGAATTGTCACTTTACTTCCTCTTAGTTACTTGGAAGACTGTATTGCAAGCAGTTACTGAACATTTCTAGCTAAATGGGCTTTATAAGTAACCTCAAATTTGATGATAATGATTTCCCATTCTTTTTATTCTGTTCTTGCAGGTAATTTTGGTGAAGTTGTAAAAGTGGAGCTGGCGATGGACCGTGCCGTAAGCTTGTAACATGGTAGTTGTATCATATCTCTGGATTTCCATGACATGTTAGTTTCTGCGTTTTCAGGTTAACCTTCCTAGGGGATATGGATATGTTTATTTCAAGACCCGAGCAGATGCTGAAAAAGCCTTATTGTACATGGATGGTGTATGTGCCCAACTGTTAAAGTAGCATTGATTTTAAGATTTGAACTATATAGTGTATGATGCATGTCAATTGACTTTGATTTTTGGCTCATGCAGGCTCAGATTGATGGGAGTGTTGTAAGAGCACATTTTACACTGACTGAACGACAGAAAGTTTCTTCACCCTCGAAACCAGTCCCCCCTGCTCCAAAGAGAGATGTTTCAAAAGCGCACAGTGCTGGTGTTGATGCTGAGAGGGATGGATCGAAGCGGGGAAAAGAATGTTTGAACCCTCGTAGTTTAAAAGAAATTAAGTTTTGTTTCTTTGGTTATTTGTTCATAGCTAACTTTTAGCTTATTCATGTCAGCTCCTCCTCGGAAGCCAAATCCTTCACCCAGGAGAAGATCACCTATAGCTCGAAGACCTGGGTCTCCTAGAAGGCCACTTGATTCTCCTCCCCGAAGAAGAGGAGAGTCTCCTTTTCGTTCTTATAGGCGTGATGACACCCCTCCTCGCCGTCGACCTGCATCTCCTGCTAGAGGCCGTTCTCCATCCTCTCCACCTAGGCGACCTAGATCGCCGCCAAGGTTGGCAATATTTACGAATTTATTTGGTTTGGTTGGCATTGTAGTCATTTGATTCATTATGATCTTTACAGGGCTTCCCCTCGTAGAATTCGAGGTAGTCCACCCCTCCGAAGACGTTCTCCTCCCCCAAGGCACAGGTAATCATATCAAGTCTGTTGGGTATAGTTTTCTTTGTTTCTATGTTCTAATACCAGTTAGAAGTGCTTATTTTAAGGACACAGAATTGTGATATATCTTAAGATTTGTTCCTGTTGGCATATTGAGTCTGTTGGGTTGGGTATAGTTTTCTTTGTTTCTATAGTCTAATAACAGCAGTAGGTAGTTTTAAATTGGGTGTTTCCCATTGGTAAAACATGTGAATAAGTTATGTCAACTTGGTGTGGATGAGTCGATTGGCTTTACATGTGTAGACTTATGCAATTTGCATGTATTTTGTAATCCATATTCATAACCCTGGAATACTTCTCAGTAAACAGTGTGATTGCGGTTTGTTAGGATGATATTTTTCTATAGTTAGTGATGTCACTCTGAATTGCAATGTGTGGGGCTTGCTGTGGCATATGCATTTCATTTACTGTACTTTTCCTTTTCCTATGTAGAGAATACTGATCTCTTTTGAAAGTGGGGCGTGTTACTCATATATGATTGTCTTATTTTAAGAATTTTCATGGATTTATATTTACTATTTTGGTATCAATCCACATTCATAGCCCTACTAGATCATTTTCTGGCAACAAAATGATTATGTTTTAGTTGATGCTAGTATTTTACGGTTAATCGTGGTTTAACTCTGCATTGCAGTAGGTTTTTATTTTTGCCATGAACTTCTATCATCTCATTTAAGTAGCTTTTCTACATAGAATTACAGATTTAATTTGGAAGCTGGTTTAGCTCATATGTGATATGTTTTGTATTTTGAGTAACAGTTTTGGGTATTAGTATGACTTTGTGAGATCAAGGATGAGATAACGCTAGTTACTGTGTATTTTCTTGTTTGTGCATTAGAGAAAAGCCAAGGCTGATAACGTTGTTTCATGTTCTTCCAGGTCACCTCCTAGGCGATATCGCAGTCCTGCAAAAAGGTCTCCATTTAGAGTTAGACGAAGTCGCACTCCAATTCGTAGGCCTGCTCGTTCTCGTTCAAGGTCACTCTCACCACGGAGGTATGATTTACTCTTCGTGAATATGCGTATGTTTGTCTCTGTGTGCATGCGTGTTACTCTTGAACTGCATTATGGTAGCATTACTAAATGCTTTTTGATGCTTTGTTAGTTTATTGGGCATATGAACCATTGATTATCTATATATGAATGTTTTTGGACTTTGAGTTAACATTTAATTGACTCTAGTGATTTCAAGTGCTGGTATTAGCCACTAAACCAGGAATAGAGGAGGGTCCCTCCTAAATTGGGTGGCTTCTATTTTTTGTTCTTTCCATTAGCGTTGCTTTACTATTGATTTGCATATATTGCAGAGGCCGAGCCCCAGCTGTGAGACGGGGAAGGTCATCATCGTATTCTAGATCACCTAGCCCAAGAAAGGTTTGTGTTGTTTTTGTTGTACAGTAGCCTTCTTTCACATGGAAGACACTTGAGTAATTTATCAGTCTCATATATTAATAACTATTATAGGTTGCAAGAAGGATTTCAAGGAGCCGCAGTCCTAGAAGGTAACTTTCATAACTTCTCTGGTCTTGGATACTTTTATTTCTTGCACTCTCCCTTTTCTTGTTGTCTGTGTTTTTGTTGGGTTTGTTAGGAGTTGTATTCTGTCTGCATCTAGCGTGCCCTGATTCAGTTATCATGCTTTTGACTAATAATTGCCAGTGCTTCCATGGTTTTAAGCAAATATATGCCATTTCCAACCATTAGAATAGGGAACATGTCAAAACTTTAATCAAGTGAATTAGGAACTCGTTTTTTGATACCAAGAAACTTTACAAAGTAAGGGGCAGAACCTAGGCTACCTCAGCCCCATCCTACATGATCCTAACCTATTTACTGGTGAATGGAAAATCCTTTCCAAGCCAGGACCATGCATGCAGGCTATTGTGCCAAAAGCTCCAGCAGCTGAACGAGAGTTTTAAAATGTTCAATTTAATGCGTGACAAAAGTGTCAAGGCTGACAGCAAGTTTGACAACAATGTATTGAAACCAAAACCATCATCTCTGGGCGAAAAATAATTCAGGAGTGAAATCCCGTGGAAAAATTTCCTTTAGTTGTAAAAACCAATCGATTAGAACATAGTTCAAATGATTGGAAGTGCCTAACCTGGGGAATTTGGATTAAGAGTACGTTCATCAAAGCATTAAAACTTCCTTGCATGAAATTAAGGATCTGGTTTCACAACCATGCATATGCAATGCAACACCATGCAAAACGTACTTTGCTATTAATGTAGCTACTACCCTCAAGCACATGGTCCTCATTATTTACATACATGCTATGGATGCATGTGCATAGATATGAGCATAAGCTTTGTAGTCATGGCTGCTGCAAAAAAGTGAACATGAGATTGGATGTGGCATGTGGGGATGGGAATGTAATGCTCCCTGTTTCTGAGGGGGCTAGCAAGGCAATACCACTTAATTGAAGTTTCTCAATTCTTCTCAACACGAATTGTGAACTGAAGGTGACAAAAGCAGAAATCTTTGATCTTGTGACAAGGCAAACACATCACGATCAACTTAAAGATTAAGTGTGGCTTATACCACAAAAAAAGAAGCATACAAACTTTCATCTGGCTGAGGGAAACAAATTCATAACTTCTTGATATAAATGTCGACATTACCAGACATAGGCCTTGCTGATATGTTTCAGATCATAAACAAAATTTTGCACTTGCAACTAATAACAATGCTTTCTCTATTTCACATCAAAGTTCTGGCAAGTGGTAACAAATTGCGGATGGAGATAATTACCTGAGCTGATGTCAATTGGTATGATCACCTTGGCTGTCAAAGTTGGTGGTAGCTTAGCCAAGAGACCCAATAATGCTGATACCACTAGTGTTCTCTGACTAGCATGCTATAAATTGTCTCATCTTCATCTTCAGACAACTGATAAAGATAACTAGTTGACCACATGCATGCCATATGATAACAGGTGAGCCTTTGCATTCCATACTTGACAAATTTAATAACAAATTATTCAGGGGATTTAGTGACTCCGTACCTTGATTGTTTCTTTTTTTGGGCTCTAAGCCTCCTTGGTAAACCTTTGTTCTAAGTGTAGGCTAAAGTAAATTGGGGGCTACAAGAAACCACTTTTGGTTTTTGGCTGGGGGATTCACAATGGAAGCCATTTGGTCTTTGTGGAGGCCAGCGGACGTGTTTAGAGAGTGGATAAAATCTAGATCTGGTTTTTATTGATCTTGAGAAAGTTTAGAATAAATTGTGTAGAGAAGTCTTATTTCAGGTGTTATGTAAGGAACTTTGGTAGATATATCCATCTGTCATTAAGGCCATGCCTGGGGTGGTTTCCAGTGTTAAAGCTATGGAGCAATTGTAGGTTTGTACATGAGCTTTGCATGAAAACCTTGCTTTTTAACCTTACTGATGGCTTTCTAGAGATATTAAGATGAATTTCTGTGATGTATGCTATTTGCAAATGATATTGTCCTAGTTGATGAAACCAGGAGGGTGAACGATTAGTCAGAAATATAGTGGAAGACTAGAATCTAAAAGTTCTAGCTTGAGAGGTATAAATGAGTTAATGGACTGTAGTTTTAGCAAAAATAGGAGTTAGAATGATGACCTTGTTAGGCTTGAAGGATATGATGACCCTGTTGAGGTTGAAGGACCAAAAGGTCCTTGGCATGGATGTTTTTAGTATGATAGGCTTCAGTATCCCTGGGGATGATGGGACGTTTGGAAAAATTTAATCACCATAACAAAATGGAGAAGTGTGACAGAGGTTTTGTTAGCTAAGAATGTGATAGGAAAATACTGTAGGTTTGTCTTTCAACCTGCTATTTTATGTGAGACTGAATGCTGGGCATGAAGAGAGACAAAAAGTTTAGCAATATTTGATTATTGTAGTAGATCAACGGATATATTCTAAAGGATAGAGTTGGATATGAGAATACAGGGGTAAAATTAAGGTAGCCTTGAGGATAAAATTAAAGAGTCACTAGTTTGGTCATATATAACATTGGACAGTAGATGTATTGGTAGACAAGGGTATAGTGTACACGTAGGAGGTTGAAAAGAGAAGACTAGATGTGAGATTCTTCCACAGCTTTTGGATAAACTGAACTCTGGCACAATGTTCATGCATCAAACCCATTTAATTGAGATCAAGGCTTCATTGACAGGCTGCCTGATGCTTCTTTGACCCAGATTATTTTCATCTGCATTTTTTCATGCCTCTGAGAATAATTTGTCAAAGGTCATTGTTTCACGAAAGGTGATGATTTCGTCTTGGATATAACCACATCAACTATTGATCAGGAGGTTTTTGAACACAAATTAATGTGCTTGAATATTCTCCCCGTGCTGTTTTTGTCCTGGTTCCATCTTTGTGGTTTTTATTTTGAGTTTCCCAACCATGTAATTATATATTGGTGCCCTTCTGCAGGCCAATGAGAGGACGGAGCAGCAGCAACAGCAGTCGCAGCAGCTCACCACCTCGCAAGAACTAGGGTTGCATATCTTGTTGCACTTATCCGACTTGAGGGTGTGGGCGACGATGTAATGTGAAAAATCTTTTCAACTTGTCAGGAAAATGTTTGCAGAAGCTTTGCTTGATAAGCTAAGCGCTGTTCATTGTTGATTGCGGGATTGGCCTTCTCTTGGGAAAACGAGTCACACTTTAGGCCTCTCTGTAGCTGTTCCTCAGAGTCTGTATTAGTGTTGGACTTTTATTAGTGTCTATTGCTGTTGTCGCACCTATCGCCTCCTTAGTCTTAACGTGTTCGAGAGCTCCGCTACTTTCTCCTTCAACTAGTCAATGCCCCCCCCCCCCTCAAAGCTAGCTTTTAATCTTGGGTTTGTTTTCAGGTATGAGAATCAAGTGTCGTCACATGAACCAAAATCCTGAGTTATTATCAACAGGTCTTAGATCTAATCTCATGTTCCCACTTGGCCTCCTCATGCACCCGGAAAGCCAAAAAAAGTCGTGTGACAGCTGCCGGATCTAGGTGCACTGGGTTACTTGGTTCTGGGGGTTAAGCTTGTTGAGTTTCAGTTGAAGAAGCTAAATACCCTGGTCAAGCAAGTTAGAGACTTTTGAAAGATTTAGGCCCATATTAATTGGTGCTCCAAAAACTATTTTTGTTATTTGAATTGGATTATAAATCAACTAAAATGATTTTGAACAGGTTTCAGGTTCATCGCTATGGTTTATTGTTCTTTGTAAATGTGAAAAATTTCTCTGCTGTCTACCTCTCGGAACTTGATATGAAAAATCAGGTTAGCAATTTTCAATCATAGACAAATCAGCATCAAAAGTTATTCATTTGGAGGGAACCATCTGCTTCTTCTTCTTCTTCCTTCGACCCGGAGCCCACAAACACGTAGTATTATTGAAAAAGTTTGAGTGGACAATCATAAAATCTTCGAAAGTGAATGAAGGAGAGGGTGTGATTGTTGATTATTAGCATGGTATTCATAACTTTCATAATTAACTAGGTTTAAACCCTAATTCATATAAATAGTTTCTTCTCCTATAAGAAATAAGTAAACTTTGTAATAGAACTTCTCTTATGAGTCGTATTTATAATACTCGGCGTAAAAAAGTATAGAGATACCGACAAACGATTTCTTGTAAGCACAGCGCCAATATCGAGAGACGGAGCACAAAAATCTTTTTCAATACTAGTTTCTTTTAATACCAGACGCAACCCTAATTAACTGTGTTAGAATAGAAAGACAAAAATGCATGTTTTGAAACTTATAAGAAAAAAGTGTAATAAAAGAGAAGTATGTTTTTGTACATGAATCTTTTAGTTGATAATTTATTATCTAAACATTCATTACCCCAGAACCAACACAAGTTAGTTTCAAGTGGAAGACGTTCATGTACTATAAATAGATTTATATTTGATTCAGCGCTTTGTAAATGGAGAATAATTAGATTTTCGCTTTAACACTTGACAGTATTGAAGGAGATCACTCATTGTTTGGGTGGAAGATACTCTAGGCATTAAAAAAATAATCTTCAGAAATATATTTTCTTTTTATCATTTTCTGTTCATTGGTATATAGAGAGCTATTTCCTCCATCTTATACTTGTTCGTTTTTGACTTTTCAAATTTTGTATGCACATGTTTTTGCATATTATTTCTCAAAATCCTTTTTATGGCATTTAATATGAAAAAATTTGAGGATAAACTCAATTTTAGAAAGTGAAAAAGCAATAAATATTACGGGGAGGGAGTAGTTTACTAAAAGATGCGTAGAAAATAATAAATCTGTTGTGTATTTTTCTGTTTAACTAAAAGACGAAGGAAGTACAAATGTAAATCAAAAAATTGAAACGATCTACTAAATAAAAGAATCTCATCTAAAAGCACACCAAAAGAATGGAAAGAAGCAGAATGATCCTTCTTCAACTCCATCACTTTCTTCCCAACACAACACGGAGGGCATGCCAAACCAAAGCTTCAATTTGCATAGCATTCTCCAGAAAAAGCAAGTTTGTTGTGGAAGAGAATTTCGGCACACAATATTTCAACAATCCCTGTGCCCAACCTTTAATTTCAGAACTTACTAGTTTAACGGGATGAACCAACGTAGAATCATGCACCACTTTATTGACCTCCCACGCACCAAACAAGCCATAAGAGATCCAAAGTAGTGAGCCAAGCATTCTCCACAGCCGAGTCAACCAAGAAGCAAATCCATGCAAACCAACTACCATCTGAGACGGGAGGAAGAGAGACACCAGTAGCCTGAGCCACCATTTGAACATACGGCATGACAAGAAAATATGTTGCCCCGATTCCAAGTGCTCCTAGCTCGCAGAAAGGACATTGATCCAGCACATTAACATGTGTCTAAGAATCAAAGTTGCACGACCTGTAAGCAAGGCTGCACAAAGCTTTGAGCTTTGAACTTTAGGAGTTAAAGAAAGTGCCCAAAACCACTTCCACTGATGTTGAGTCTTGGCCGGAGCAGGGGCAATGAAGTTATCTACCAAAGCGAGGGCAACAAAGAAATCGGACTTAACTGTGTATGGCCATTCATGGAACATCCCCAATTGAAGATATCAGCCACGAAAAATCTAGTCAATGGGTTTTGCTTATTAACTTGTACATTCATTTTTGAGACCTATATTGTTTCCAGAAGTATCACCATTGTTTTTGTGTACTGATTTTTCTGTTTGAGGGGGTGAGTGCATATTTTGAAAACTAGAAGCAAAAAGTTGCCCGTTCTCATAAACCTTGGCCTAAAGGTGTGGTTTTTTGCCAGAAGTATACCCAAAAAGAGTGGTCGTCTTTGATTCGGATCTTGCTTCTGATTATTAAATTATTCATTAAGCTGAATTAGTAGCAAAGTAGTTACTGCTAATCTGCCTTAGCAATGGAGATCGTTTAGCTTCTTTCTATTTTATACATGAGGCGATAAGCTATGCGCGGATCTTCCTGAGCTGATTATTTCTGTGGTTTTTTGAGCTCATTATTTAAGAAAAAATGGAATCGACGACGGAGCTGTCTTACGCCTCGCAACCGGCGCCTCCGCCGCCTAAGTCGCCGGGTTCAGGTTAATGTTCGATCTGATCTTGTTTCGCTCGGTTAAGCGTTTTCGAGTTCTGAATGTTGTCGGAATCGGTTCAATTGAGCTATTCACTGCAATTTGAGAATTGAGGTGTTAGATTGCGTTTCTGTATTGCACATTTCGGAATTTGTAACCCTAGAACTTCCCTGTTTTGTTCGAGAGGAGATGGTTGGCTTAGAGAGCTGACGGTTTCGTGTGCGCTTCTTTTAGGTTCTGTTTGGATGCTAAGAATGTTAAGGAATAGGAGGTGAGAAAATTAGGATGGACGGGCGCTAGGTGATTGCCCGTGTTACGGGAACCTAGTGTAGGGATTCGCACTGATCCATCTACTGTTTGTAGCTGTGAGCCAAACAATTTTCATAAGTGACCTTGGCTGTGATTATAGTTTTAAGTGTCTCCTCTGGCATTGTAATATCCAGGTGAGAATATAAGGCTTTGAACGAGCCTGAGATTACTTAATGCAGAAGGATTACTGAAGGACATCGGGAGTGAATTTAAGATAAACTTCGGCTCAGTAATTTGTTTATACCCCAATATAGTCTTTGAAACATTCCTAGAATTCTGCACGTTGCATAGGTTCGAAAGAGGAATAATTTCCACCAAATCTCTTGAATACGGGGCTGCTTTGCATTCCATAGCTAATTTGATGCTTGTTATTTAGCTTTCTGACTTAGTTTTTGAGGGACTCTGGAACTTACAACTAATTTGAAATATTATATTGAATGCGATTTTTCTAGTACTCCTACATTTTCTCTGGTTTGGAGAAGCAGAAAAGAACTTGAGTTTTTGTCAAGTAGTGTTAATTGGGTTAAAGTACTGGTGAGTAAGAGCTTTTATGATTAACTTTTGTTCAACTGTGGTTCTGCCAGATCATGCTGAGATGCCAACATACATTAGGTTTCTTGTGTCCAATGCTGCAGCTGGTTCAGTTATTGGAAAGGGTGGTTCAACAATTACAGAGTTTCAATCAAAATCTGGTGCTCGAATTCAATTGTCACGGAATAATGAATTCTTTCCAGGAACAACAGATAGGATTATCATGATATCTGGAGCAATTGATGATGTACTCAAGGCTGTGGAGCTTATCCTTGCTAAATTGTTGAGCGAGGTAGCGCTTATTTTGGGGTTTACTCAATGTACTATTAATTGAATTTTTGTTACAATCAGACTTTCTTTTGCTTGACAGATTCATCCAGATGATGAGGAGGAGGCTGAACCAAGAACAAAAGTGAGGCTGATTGTTCCTAATAGCTCTTGTGGTGGCATAATTGGCAAAGGAGGTGCTACAATAAAGTAACAATTTCTTACTTTCTGGGCATTAATTAAATTACTTAATTCATCTATGGTGGAAATCTTGATTTTCTCCCTTTTGTGTGTGATTTCCATACTTGGAGTTGATTTAATTGATTTTGCTTTAAATGTATAAGAAGTCCATCCCTGCGCAAAATGTAGGTTAGTGTTCAAAGTAGCTTGAATGATAAATGTTCAAATATGTTTCTGGATGTTTCTCAATTTTCACTGAAATTCATGTGAAAAGTGACTTGAAATGTGTACATTTCTGCACTTGGACTGATTTTATATGTGTGTGTCTGGTGAATAGATATTTAATGCAGCACATTACTAGGAGTGATCACTATTCGATTTAGACCCAAAAAACGGAAAAACCGAACCATAATTTAGTTCAGTGATTTCAGAGAATAAAATTTGGTTTTGTTTGGATGGTAGGTTATTTCAGTAACTGAATAAACCAATTTTTTTTAATGTATATTTTGGTTGCTCCTCCCAGCCTCGAATGGTCCTTCTATGTTTCACCATTTCTTGTTGGGCTGCTCCTCCTAAGCCCAGAATGGTTCTCCATTTCTTGTTGTATGGTTGTTTAAGGTCAACTATGTTTCTTTGTGTGGCAAGTTGATCACTAGGTTTGGATGTAATTCTATGATCACTAGGTTTGGATGTAATTCTATTTTGGCCATTTCAGTTATTTCAGTCCAGTTTTACTCCTGTTCCAACTCTTAATGCGGTTGATTCGGTTTCTAATAATAAAAAGCTGAAAACTGAAGAATTTGGTTCAGTTTTAACCGGACAAACCGAATGATCAGCCCTATGCATTACTAAGGCTTGTGGCTAGAAAACTTTTAGTTTGTAAATTACATCAACCAAGTTGTTGATTCTGATAATTAGTACTTAGGTTGTATTGTTTGATAAGATGATGAAACTATATCAACTTGCAGATGTCCCTTCCATATGTTACACAGTTGTCGGGGGAGGAAGTTTTTGTGTTGAACATTGCAAAACTATTGATATATCTAATACATCAATTCTGAGCAGGTCTTTTATTGAAGAATCCCAAGCCAGCATCAAGATAGCTCCCCTGGATAACAGCTTTTATGGCCTAAATGATAGGCTTGTGACAATAACTGGCACTCTAGAGGAGCAGATGCGAGCAATTGATTTGATTCTATCTAAGTTATCTGAAGATCCTCAATATGCACCGACAATGCATGTCCCATTTTCTTATGCAGGTTTGTCCTGTTTGTTACCCTTGTCCAAATGTACTTTCATACTTGTGCATTGAAATCCTATTTAGAGTTTCTGTAAATGTAGAATTAGTTGTCCCATGGTTAAAAGAACACACCAGTCTTGTTTGGGTTCAAGTCCCCCACTAGTGCATTTAACTTGTTAGGAAGCATATTGCCATGTATTCTTGTTTAAGGCATTTGTGACTTCTGCTGTATCCATGGAGTAAATATAAAGGTGCATCACAGCATAATTGGATAAGCTTTCTGTTTATTTCTTCCCTCTTTCCATCTCTTACCTAGAATATTTGTATTAGGGCCTGGTTTTCTTCCCATTCCTTTCCTTTCTTTTTCTTTTTCCCTCCAAACCCCCAATTATTTTGTTGAGCCTGTACATGATGACACATGTTCGATCTTATTGTCCCATTTTTTCCAGTTTAGGGTTTCATTTGGCTTATATCCAAGCTAAGTGTTTACACCCTATTGCCAATTTGGTTTTGTGATGTATGCAACAGAAATGAAATTGGATTATTATGCTTGCTTCTGATTACTCTACCTTTAATATGTCATATTAGGAAATCTTGCCCCCCTTTGTTGTGAGGATAAACTTTAGTTTGCCCTGTTGCACTTGAGTGGTGTATTTTTTGCCAGAGCACGCACTTCAGTAATGAATGAAAAATCATACTAGTTCTTGCTCATCCATTGGGTGAAACATGATGATAATCTTAGTTGACTTTTTATTCGTGTGCACAAGTTTGTAGTCATGCTTGAAGTGTTTCTCATGATTATTTTGGAAGTAGTGGATTGTGAGAAATGACTTATAGTATAACAATTGTGCATATGGTCAGTGGGGCCAATATGTCCATATATTTTTTTCTATCATCCATGCTAGGTGCTCTTTCTTTAGCTCCCTCATTAGGTGTTCTTGTATTACCAATGCTTTGATTAGGTTATGCCTGCCAGCAGGTTTACTGTAGCTTTGGTCCAGACATGATCAATCACTTAATCAACTAAGGATTAATTCAAACTAGTTAAGGCCAGCTACATGAAATCTTTTGTATCCATTCTGCTTGTTCAGAGGCATGTTCCTCGTGAAGATCTGAAAGAGCCAAATTTTTTTTCTCAATCCTAGCCAAGTGAGCTTATGGTTCTATTTGCCTTGTCTCTTGTCCCCTATATCTTAGCCTTTCAGTATTTCACACCAGTGCATCTAGTAGTCAACGTTGGATACAGCAAAAAATTATTTCGTGAATCTCCCTAATTCTACTGTCCAGACAAGATGCCAATAACAGGAACTAAAAAGTCACGAAATTACTTATTTTAAAGAGCTTGCTTCGAAGCATGATCTTCAGCATGGGAGAGTATAAAACTCTGTTGCTTTGATGAGTTGTTACTGTTGGAAAGATACCAATCATACATATGAAAGACAGGAGGAATCCTCAAGAACATGGTTAATCTGTCTTCATGGTATATTTCAGTATGATGGTGCTTTTGTTTCTATCTTCTGTAGCATGTTTTAGATGTTGGTTTTCATTTAGGTGGCATGATAGCTGTTTAGCTGATACTGACTTTTACATTGTTCCCAGTGAAATTTAATTCATAATCATAGCTTTTAGATTGTTTAACTTGGTCCTAGTAAGAGTTATTCAACTTGAACTTCTAGGTGTTTTCTTCTCTGGTTTTCATGGTATTCCATATGCATATGTGCTTCCTTCTGTTGCAACAGCAGCATACAATTCAACAAGTTACGCACCAAATGGGTCTGGCGTGAAGTTTCAGAATCCCAAGGTTTTCCCTGATCTTCGCTGTTTGAATTTGATTTTCATGATTAGTTTGCTTGTATTTCTAAACTGATAAATGGAAACGGATCTGATTTTGTCATGGTTATGTCCCTTCGAGTTTGACATTCTTTGTAGAAGAGGCTTTGTGGATGCTGGTTTTCTGAGATAAATTTCATCCAAGAGTAGCGATACAAATGAAGAGTAGTTTTGGAAAAAATAATCCCTACCCGAGTCCTATATTGTTTCTCTGACTGTTCTCCCATTTGTTTGTACTGCTCCTCTGGAGACGGGTTACCCTTTTGTTTCAAGAACTCTTAAACTGTACTGAAATTGAAGTGATTTGTTGGTTGGTTTTAATTGATTCTTTGTAACCGATCACTTGCACAAGAACCATGTTCTATTGTACTTTATCCTTGTTAACAACTATTACCAGAAATGCAAATTGCATAGGTCTTTGGTTCTTCTGAAGTTTGCAAGTCATGAAAATGTTTTGAGGGTCATTGTAAAATTTTAGGTCTGAGTGGTCAAGTTTTTGTAATTGGGCCAAAGGGTCTTTGTGAGGTACTAATCTCTTAGTCCCATTTTAATTGTCTGTTTTCGAAATGCACAAAGCTGAAGAAATTTTTTTTCTTTTGGTTCTTCATTTCTAAGAGCTCCTCATGAGGGTGGAGTCCAAGGGAATTAAGCTTATGAAATGGGAGTCAGGATTAGCTATCAAATCACAAAGCTTGCAACTTGAATTCTTTGTCAATAATTTGCTTGTTGTGGATTGGTACTTCAAATGAAACGGTAAAGTGTGCTAGGGAATACGCACACATAGGTATTTTTACTTACAGAGGGCTTGCATGTTTATCTAGGAGGATCGCAACAACTCTGTGACGATTGGAGTAGCAGACGAACATATTGGTTTGGTCCTCGGTCGTGGTGGGAGGAATATCATGGAAATTAGCCAGGTTATATATCTATAGATTATTATCCTTGGGTATAGGTCTGGCACATTTGTACAGAATGTAAGTTTTTTTGCTTGATATTGCAGGTGAGTGGGGCGCGGGTAAAAATATCAGACAGAGGTGATTTCATGTCTGGAACAACAGACAGGTAATAATTTTCTGGACAGGAAAAATGTTACTAATATCCTTTTTGCTTCACTTGTGTTAAGCCAAAAAATAAAAAGAAAAAAACGGGTATCTTGCATAGCAGGAAAGTAACCATCACAGGATCACAAAGAGCGGTGCGTCAAGCGGAGTCCATGATAATGAAGAAGGTAGCATATGCTTCGGAGCGGATGATGGACTAGTTTTACTGGTTCTCTAAGTTCGATCTTCAGGTTTTCCAACGAACAACTTTTGAGTTTCTTCATATTTAAGTAGAAAAAATGTTCAGATTTGTTTGCACTGTACTGCCTGTTGAGAAATCTGGAAATCATTAGCGGGAACGAGCAAGTCTTCTTGGAATAGGGATCTTGATAGGTTTTCGTTTTTCCTTTTTATTTTTTTTTTTATTATAACCAATTGTATTCGTTTTGAAGGTAAAAGGGGATCAGTTCTTGGTGTATGCTCTTATCTTTCCTTCTGATGTAACAGGATTCGCCATATACCGCTCTTTTAACTGTAACATCGATCTTTATTCCACGTGGCATTAGAAAACGATTTCTCTGCCTTGGTATCAAGTGTAAGGACATATTAGAGAAAAATTGGGTTAAGATTTAGGTGTTGGTATATCTTGTGGCATTTTGTTTTAGAAATATATATTTTGTTACTTATCTTGTTTGAAAGTAACTTGTAAAATCTTAATTTAAATTATATGGTTGATGTTTCTTAATAATTTCAGTCTGTATGATAATTTTTTATAATTAATAAATATTTTAAATTATCAGTTTTTTTAATATAAATATAAAACAGTTTTTTAAATAGTGTAAAGTATAGGAGAGGGACAAGATATATATTTTTGAGAAAGCATGAGTGTAATAAGAAATTCCTTGATCTTCAAGTAAAGCTTCGGGGGTAAGTGGTTGACTTTTATGGGTTTGCACAAAAAGTTCTTAACATATTATTTTTAAGAATTTCATTGAATCTCTAATCGAAGAGTGGCATCATATTGGAACACAATATATGTAAGATTCATGTGAATGTAGACCGTTTGTGCAACTGATTGAAATGCACAAACTCACCCATTTTGTTGAGAGTAGTGGGTTCTACAGAGCAGAGCTACTCTAAAAGTAAATTCTTCATACTCTCACCATTATGCGGTATATATTACTGAATAGACTAAAATTTAAGTGGATTAATACAGTATCTATCCTTAGTTTGTGGACTTTCTTACCATCTTCCGGTTTTTATATTTTTTTCATTTTCTTTAAAAGGTGTGATTTCGGATTTTTCCACCTCTTCTCCTTCTCACGTCAAAACATACCTCAACCTTTGACTTTAAGGGTGGGAAAAGATTAATATCAGACCTTTGATCTTTTCACTAAGCTGCGAAAGGATTAATTCAGTCCTATAACTTTGTCTGTTTTCATAATTAAATCCTATAACTTAACGATTTTCTATTTGGGTTCTATTACTTTACAAACTTTATTAGAGTTAGTCGTATCATGGACGGCCCTGATAGGAAATCCTAACTGACACAAAACGGACTTTTAATCTAGTATAGTTGGTGAATGTGGGGCCAATTCTCAGCATAAATGAGAAGAAAATTAGAAACACAAAACTTCTTGGAACTTCTTTCACAAACACAAAATTATAGGAAGTTGATATGCAATTAGAAACAACTTCTAATTTATGGGTGTAAATTTCGGGTTTACGGGTCGTGTTCGAGTTAGAACTTGAAATTTTCAAGCAATTGCTCCATTTGAAAAATGTAACCTAACCCAACCTAATTTATGGACTTAACTCGAATTGACCATAACCCGAAACCCCCTGCTGGTGAGGGCGACAACGACGATCTCGTGTGAATTAATGGTGAATGAATGACAATCCACAGGCTAATGGGAAGGCCGATGGGAGATAAATGACAAGCTATGGGAGAATGAACTAGAGGTTGACGAGGAGGCAGCCGGTGGAGCTATAGGTGAGGGAGAGTGCGATCGTGAAAATGCAAATGAGGGAGCAAGATGGAGGGAAGGGTGGAGCTACAGTAGCTGAGTAGGAGGACGAAGGGGCGGAGCTGCTTGACGGACGGAAGGAGCAGACAAAAAGAGTAGCAAGCATAGTGAAGGGCGAGAGGAGAGAGCAACAACAAGTGGTGAGGGCAGTAAGAGTCATTTGGAGGTCACTTAGATTAGGGTTAGTCTTAGGGAATAGGCCCAAGCAAATTAGGGAATGAGGTTGGACTGGGTTGGGTATAGATATTAAAGAATTTTGATACAGGGATAACATTCAGGTCAATCAGGTTGGTTTCGGGTTTAACCCGAACCAACCCAACTTTTACATCTTGTAATAGGGTTGGGTTCGGGTTGGCCCGAATGCATGTTTTCCTCTTCACCAACACGATCCTATATGTTAGGTTTCGGGTTAGGGTTGAAACTGTTCAACTCTACCTATCTCCATCTCAAAACGTGAATAACAAAACTGATGTTTGACCCAGCAAAACTTGCATGCTGATTTTGCTAGCTCTGGCTTCCTTGAGAGTGTTATAGAACCAACGCCAAACGCAATTGAAGACAACCATGGCAAGTGGGAGGTGCAGCCACTGATCGGCCTCCATCTTCTCTAGCTTCTAATCTACTGTTGGGCGGTTATGGGTGGTGGGTTTAGGGGTTATTTGAGTCTTTTGTGCTGTTGATTTAGCAAGATTGCACAGCCAAGTTGTGTTGTTGGCCGCTGATTTTGCCATAATAAAATTCATAGGAAAGGCTTGAGATATGATCGAATTCTTCCTTCATGGCAAGCATTTCGAGTAGAGATTCTACATCACATGACTGCTGAAGAAACCCAGGTATTTGGAGAAAGCTCCTGTGCTTCTTATCTCTGTTCTTCTGCCATATCTGGTTCATATTCTATTTAAATCTAAGTTTAAGGTATTAGAATTGAGTTGTTTTAATCCCACAAATTTATCTTTTCTTCGCTCTCTCTCTCACTCTAGCATCAGTTCCATTTGCTTGAAACTTGATCAGCTGCCTCATCACCAGTTTATCCATTGTTGCTCGAGACCTAGTTGCTGAACTTCAATCTCAGACCTGGAATCAACAAGGAAAAAAGTTTTCTCGGACTAGGCTTGTTGCCCAGAATGTTCCTTGGACTTGCACCACCGAAGATTCTCTGTTCGAGAAACATGACAAAGTGCCGGATGTGGAAGTTTGTCTTTTTTGTTGAGCTTTAGCATTTTAACGGTTCTCTTTATTTATGGATTTCAGTTGTTGTTTCCTTTAGCTTTTGATATGGGATTGATGCTTGCTCTGCTGCTTTCGATGCATAGCAAAACGTTGAATAGGGGTTTGGCATTTATCTCCATTGCTTCGCGTGAGGATGCTTTTGCTACTCTGGAATAAGCGTATGTAAGTACAAGCTGAAGATCAATCAACATTTAATGAATCAAACATTGATTCAGGTTCCAATTTGGAGCAAGCGGAAGTTAATGATGATGAACAGTGATGGCAAATACAACTGTAGCTACGGCTCCAATTCGTGAGTTTTTATTCACGTTTCGAGATGGAGATAGGAAAACATAAAAGTTGTTTCTAATTGCATATCAACTCCCTATAATTTTTTGTTTGTGAAAGAAATTTCGCAAAAGGTTTGTGTTTCAAATTTTCTAATCATTTTTTTTGAGAATTGGCCATACATTTGCCAACTACACCAGATTAAACATCCGTTTTGTGCAAACTGGGATTTCATGTTAAGACCGTCCAGGATGGGACTAACTTTGTTAACGTTTGTAAAGTAACGGGATTCGAATAGAAAATAGATGAGTTATAGGACTTAATTAAAAAATAGGAAAAGATATAGGACTGATTTTGATCTACCACCGCTAAAGGTAGGATAGAGAAGTTAAAATATTGCATTCAAAACTTGCATCAAATAGTCCATCAAATATAATTTTCTTGGGGGGAATGCCACCATCACAAATTGTTATGGTCTTTGATGGATCTAAGCTATTGGATCTGTGAGATCCATAATAAATCCTATGAATTCAATGGCTTAGATCTATTACATACCATATCAGTCTATGGTAACATAAAGGTCGTTTTCTAGGATATAAAGCAGAGAACCTTTTACAATGTCTTTTTAAGCCGTAGAGCTAGGGGATAAAGAAGCAGCAAAAACATGAGCCACAATAACGACCAGTGAACGGTAATAGAAGAACTCGATCGTACGCAAAGTCTTGGACCAAGCAAGTCAGAGGAGCAAACATTAAATGATGTTCATCTTTTTTGTGCAGTCTAATATAATGAATCCCCGTGTAGTCTGAGCTTCCAGTCCAGCCTTCCACCATTGATATTTTCTCCCCTACCTTTAGAGTACCAAAGCACTAAAAAAGTTTTGTCACAAATCTTAATTGTTTCGGAAGTAAGAACACAAAACCTTTATTTCAAGCAATAGAGCATTTCACTGGGTACAATACTCGTCACCAATATCACTCAGAAGACCTATAAATTCTTTTACTTGTACACAAACATACTTGCTTACCTACAAATGCAATTGCAAATAGGTGCAAAGTTCGGTACCCCATGCAGATGCAGTTGCAGGATCAAACCAAACGCTGCAATTTATTTATTTCAGGGTTACATTTTTACTTATCATTATCCCACCTATTTCCTAGCCACAATGTGGATGGATCTTCATGGCAAGTCACCTCCACCTCCAGACCCGTATCCGGATCCACCACCATAGGCGGAGCCCGAGCCACCTCCTCTTCCGCCTCCTCCTCCGCCTCCACCTCCACCACCGCCGCCTCCTCCTCCACCACCACCTTTGCCACCACCACTACCATACCCCCACCCACCTCCAGATCCTGATCCATACCCTGACCCACCGTTGCCGGACCCTCCACCACCACCTCCTCCTTTGCCACCACCACCACCTCCTCCACCTCCTATTCCACCACCAGACCCGTACCCGGACCCGCTCCCTGACCCGTATCCAGAGCCATAACCATTACCACCTGACCCACCACCACCACCACTTCCTTCACCCCCTCCCCCACCTCCACCCCTTCCATAACCTTCCTCGCCACCACCATACCCTGAGCCACCTCCCGAGCCATAACCCGAACCATATCCACTAGCTAAAGACGACCCACCACCACCTTCACCTCCACCTCCACCCCTTCCACCGCCGCTTTTGCCTAAACTCTTGGACAACCTAGCCGCGACAGATATGTCTACAATGAGCAACACCAGAAATGCAGCTCCTATAACCCTGTAAGAAACCATCTCTTACAGCTCTTGAGTTCACAAATATGCAAGTCTCTCCCTTTTCTGGCGCTCTACGTAAAATATGCACCATATAGTTTAGAGATCGCTCGATACTTGGCGAGTGACATTGGTTCGAGGTTGGTCCCTATATATATACTAGCGAAAAGATAATTAGGTGCATTACTTTTTGAGAAAAAAGAAAAAGAAATTAAAAGAAAAAAAAAACAATTTGGGGTTTCTCTAGTAGTTTCTCTTGACGCGGTACTGGAAATAGAGATGAATGGAGTGGGAACGTGTCGATGAGGTTGAGAGTGGTAGTGGTAGTGGAGGTGGGTGGCGGTGGTGGTCTCTAGCTTGTAGGTGATTGTTGGAAGTGCCTCAAGCTCTTGTCTTCTTCTATGTGCATGCAATTCATTAGAGAATAAAGTTGCCGTCCCACTTTTGACTTGCGTATCTTCGAGTCTTCCTTGATGAGAATAAACTTTATTAGCTGCTTGTGATACGATAGCCGCATATTCAATTTAGCTCGATTAGTAAAAGATATTTATGCATGTTAATCCTGAGATTAGTGGTTTTGTTGTTATCACAAATGCATATATATGTGGCATTTCCTCAGTTGGACCCATCAATCAACACCAATAATACTAGCTAGTGTAGAACCTGTTTGGCATTAGTTTTGAAAAAAAAAAAAACCTATTAAATGATAGCTTTTAACTTTAAAGATTTCAATGATTAGCAATTTGGCAAAGTTGAGATGGCTTACTTCCAAAGTCTTTACATTGAGATTTGTTTTATATATTTTAGGATCCTCTTTACAATATGCTAACACTTGTTACTAAGATAAGTGTTAGGGATGTCACAGTCTCATCTACTTATATGCTTAATGGTTTTATTGGCCTACAAATAAACCCAAAATCATGAGCCCATTAAGTGATAAGTATGAATCTTACATCGAACAGATAAAACAGAACAGGACCTTGACCCACATAGCATTAGAAACACGGCCCGCACCATCAGATACACGCACTAGAGGTAGAAAAATAGTTTTAAAAACCTGAGGTCAATGAAATATGCTTATGACTACTGAAAAACTCTTTTTACCAACGGGCAATTTCCAACGGCTTGGCCATTGGAAATTTCCAACGTTCTAGGCAATTGAAAATTGTGGAAAAAAATTGATCCTTGTGAAAAAAAATTCTCCAACTGCTTGGCCGTTGGAAATGTTGAAAAATTTCCAATGGGCACCGTTGGAAAATATGTAAGTTAATTGTGCATCTCAGTATTTATTGTTTCCAACTGCCTAGGCCGTTGGAAACTATTTTTATTTTTCCAACTGCCTAAGCCGTTGGAAATTTTTTTTATTTTTCCAACTGTCTAGGCCGTTGGAAAATACGTAAGTTAAAATGTTTTTTTTTCCAACTGCCTAGGCCGTTGGAAAATACACACACATTTATATATTTTATTTTTCCAACTGCCTAGGGAGTTGGAAATTTTTTTTATTTTTCCAACTGCCTAGGCCGTTGGAATTTTTTTTTTAATTTTTCCAATTGCCTAGGCCGTTGGAAAATACACACACATTTATATGTATGCATATTTATATTGCATTGATATTGATATTTATATATATTTACCATAATACATATATATTAATACGTATATATATCTTACACATTATTATTATATTTATACTTAGTATATTTTTGTACATACTATAATACATATCATATTTTAAACATATCATAATAACATATACATAGCATATGATATATGATGTATATGGCATACATATATTATTATTATTATTATATGATATATGTATGTGTATCATAATAATGTATCATAAGTATCATATTATATATATATATATATAATATCATAATTATAAATATTATTATCAATATTTATAATAATATGTATATATATTATATTATAAATATTTATTATAATATGTATGTATGTATGTATGTATGTATATGTATATATATGATATATGTACGTACATACATACATACATACATACATACATGCATGCATGCATACATATTATAATAAATATTTATAATATTGATAATAACATTTATAATTATGATATTATAAATATTTATTATATATATATATATATATATATATAATTTTCTACAACAAAAAAAAAATAATCTATTGGGCCTAAAAAGCCCAAGCCCAACCTTAACCCTAACAATAAATACTACTCACTTACCCTCCATCTCCCTAAACCCCTCATCCCTCACCGTCTCGTCTCCTCCTCTCTGTCTCGTCTCCACAGGTGTTCAGGCCGTTTTGTTTCCCTCTCCGTCTCCTCTCCTCTATGTCTCTGCCTCTCAGGCTCTCACCGTTTTGTCTCCCTCTCCGTCTCCTCTCACCCTTTCCTCGCTCTGCCGTTCACGCCGTCTCTACCCTCCATCGCTGTCTCTGTCCTCCGTTTCCTCTCTGTGCTCCACCTCGTCTCTGCCCTCTTCTTCGTGCTTCGTCTCCTCTCCGCCCTCCGTCTTCTCGCTCTGCCGTTCATCGACGCTGGTCGCCGTCCGCTCGGCATTTGCTTGACCGTTCGTCGCCGTCTATTCTACCATTCATCATCGTATGCTCTATCATCCGCTTGCCGTCTGCTCGTCATTCGCTCGCTGTTCATCGCCCAGATCTGTTGCATATAGTTCGTTCTCCTCTTGGCTCGCGTTCTCCACCTAGATCCACATTAGATCCACGCTCGCCATCCACTGGTCGCCTTGGCTTTGCAGCGCGTTGTCCGCCTTGGTGATTTCGCTCCGCCACCATTCACTGTGTTTGCAAATCTGTTTGTTGTATTCATTTTTTAAATTTTCTGGATCTAATTGTATTTATTTTGTGGGTTTGTTGTAATTGTTGTATTTATTTCTGGATCTATTTGTTTGTTGTATTTTCTGGATCTACTTTTATTTATTTTTGTGATTTTGTTATTATTATCTCATTTTTTGTAATTTTGTGGTTTTTGCCTCCTGCTTTTGAATGTTGTTTTGTAAATATAAGATATAATTTTTTAAATTTTTTGTAAATGTGTTAGGGATATATAAATTATTTATATATTAATAATATATCATTTATGTAATAATAATAATATTGAAATAAACAGCACTGAAATGTTATTATTATTATTATTATTGGAACAAACAGCATTGGAATAAATAGTATGAAAAAAAAACTATTTCCAATGGCCTAAGCAATTGGAAATATGGCAAAATTTTCCAACTGGCCACGCAGTTAGGCAGTTGGAAAAATTTCCAACTACCTGGCCAGTTGGAAGCCGTTGGAACACAAAAAAAAAAAATATAATAAATACAGCCGTTGGAAATTTACAACTGCTTATTTTCCAACGGCTGACAGTTGGAAGTTCCAACGGTTAAGATATGGGCCGTTGGAAGTTCTACTTCCAATGAAAGGATTTCCAACTGCCAAAGTTCTAACGGCCGGCCGTTGGAAACTTCAAATTTCCAACTGCCGGCCGTTGGAAATGGCAGTTGGAAAAATGCAATTTTTTAGTAATGTGCGACTAAAAGATAGCTGCAGATAGCAGAAGTAATGAAGTTGTGCGGGGCTTAATTACTTGCATTTACACTATTTATTCTTAAGTATATTTGTCGTTTACATTTGTAGAGTATATAATTAATTCCTATGGCCTGTTCACTAGCTAGCCAGGTCCTTCAAATATTCCTTGTGGTAGGGTTCTTACCAATTCTTGCTCGATCGCTCGAGTAATCCTATTGGCAGCACCAATCATCCTCCTGCTTCCCTGTGAATGCATTTATATATAGTTAATCAAGTAAATGTGCTACACGTGCTAGCTATCATCAGGATATATATACTAATAACTAATGTTAATAAGTTAATTGATAACTAGGGAAACAATTTAAAAGAAGAAAGTTATTGCCTCAGTCGATTAATATTAATTCATCCTCTCTCTTCAATCGATTCATATTCACTTATATGTGGTGTCACATGTATATATACATACACGTGTTATAACTCTTATCTGTGCACTTACGAGAGAAGGTGCTTTTGGTACATGTAATTAATTTCTAGGTTAATTGAACGCATTACCCTTAATTTTTAATTATTATTCCTATTCTAACCCTAATTTCTATTTTGCTCATAATATGTCCCTAACCTCAATAAAATATTTTATTTTAGTCCCCCTTTTTATATGAAAATCGTTATCTTGCATGGAAAACATCACAATCAGCTTAGGATTATAAAGATAAATGCTAATTTTAATCCTTGAAAATATTTCCATTTGCCAAAAATACCTTGAACTTTTCCTCTAACTATACAACCATCATCTTTACATCCGCTACACTTTCATTCTTCTCTAGCCACCACCAACTTGCCTTTCCCAGACCTTCCCATTCTTGGCATCCTCAGCACCTTCACCGCCCCTTTATTTCTTCTATCATTGAACCTTCAATATCACAAAAGGGAACTTGAACCAATTAGACCCGAAAGAAAAGAAACCTAAATTAGAAACATAGAAATCTGACAGATCACCAATGAATAAGAAAATAAAAACTAGAATTAATAACCCCCAAAAAGATGGGTGTTGATAGCTAGTTCAATTCAAGACCAACCGTTTGGCCACTAGCCTCTCCGATTTCTAGCTGGATCGTAAAACCTGGGCCTGAGACCACCCATTCAGTTGAGGACTGTCGAATCAAGGTGAGCATGGCGGATTGTGAATGATTTGACGATGAGTTGCCTACCTGATCAAAAGCCTTTAATGTTGGAGGTGGGTTTGAAGGAGAAACCAAAGGTGGGTTTCGTAGATTGGTAGTTGGGTAGCTGTGTTGGATGAAGAAGCTCAACATAGAAATCAATGGTGTCAAGACATCTGGTAGGTAGGTTATGTAATGTCAGGTGCAGTGTAGCGGCTGCAAGACCTGAGAAAGGGGAGGAAAGCTTGGGTGAAGGCTGGATGATGGTGGCGGCTAAGGTGGAATAGGGAGGGAAGCGGCAATGAGATAGGTGGTGGCGAAGAAGGTGGAAAGGTGATGGCAGGATTGTTAGATTTTAACGTTTCAAGGTTTTCTTTTTAATAAAGGAAAAAATTTTCAAGTGTTAAAATTAGAATTTACCATATAATCCTAAGTTAACATTACTAAAAAACATACATTTTCCAATTACTAAGCTGTTGGAAAAAGATGGGATAAATTTCCAATGGCTTGGATGTTGGAAATTTTGAAGATCATATTTTCCAACACATTGAGCCGTTGGAAATTTTCAACGCGTTGGTCGTTGGGAACTTAAGAATTTCAATTTCCAACACGAAAGCCATTGGAAATTTTTAACGTGAGACTATTGGAAATTCTCACGTTTCCAACACGAGGCTGTTGGAAATTTTTGCATTGGAAATTTCCAATGCAAAGGCCATTGAAAAAGTGTGCTAGCAAACCAATAAATTTCACAATTTGAGAAAGTAAAGGAGTATTTTAAAAATATTTTATAATAAATAATAATAATATAATACATATTTATTAACATATTTATAATGTATATTAAACATATTGATAAGTATAAATATATCATAATATATATATATGATGTAATAATGTATATGATGTATATGTCATACATATATAATAATAATAATAATAATAATAATAATAATAATAATAATAATAATAATAATAATAATATGATGTATAATATATATATTATATAATTATATGTATCGAATATGTTAATGTATCATATATATGATATATATTAACTTATATATCACATATATTAATCTATCATATATATTATACTATAATACAACCCATCCAAATATTTTATAACCCAGCCTAGATATAGAACCCAGCCCATATAACCTAACCCATATATATACATCATGACTTAGCCCTCCCTTCTCAAATCCCAAGTCTGCTGCCCTTCATCTCTCACAACTAGGGTGGTAAGTTGTGATCCGAAACTTGAACCCGAACTGGAACCCGAACCCGATTCTAATTTTCGGGTTCGGATTGGGTTACAAGAGAGAAAAACAAGGATTTGGGTTGGCCCGATTCGACCATATTCTGAAACATCACCTTTTGGGTTGGGTCAAGTTAACCCAAAAATACCCGATCCGACTCTATTTTATATAATAGCCCAACCTACTCCTATACTATATTATATAATAGCCTGGCCCAACCTAATTTGTAAACCCAATAACTGACTCAATCCTACCAATTCCTCATTTATACGTTCTAACCATAGCTTTTTTTTTTCCTATTTCCTAATCCTAATTTGTCAATCTTGTTTTTGATCGCCTTCCTTGTCAACCAGTCAACCTCGTTCCTCCCTTGTCATTGATTCATCGGCCTTCGGCCTCTGGATTCCTTTTGTCCCTCTTCATCCCTCCCTTGATTCGACATCGTTCATCATCCTTCCCCTGATTTGGCATCTTTCATTGTCCTTCCCTTGATTTGGCCTCTCTTTGTCCTTCGTTGTTGCCTCCTCCAAGCAGCAAGCCACTTACCAGGCTGCCACTGCCACCTAACTACGACACTCTAAGGCACACTAATCTATTGCCACGCCAAGCCCTTCAATCACTGCTCTACCTACAGTCTCCTCCTGGTCAATCACCATAGTAAAAAAGCTATTCGACAAGCCAATACCCACTGCAGCAGTAGCGGAAACGGTGGATGGCGATATGTAGCATTATTCTTCAAAATATTGGGTCAATCCGACCTTAACCCGACCCTAATTGGGTTAGGGTTGGTTCCGGTCTTGATTAAATTAAGGTTGGGTTAGGGTTACGGTTATTCAGGTTAGAGCTAGGTTGTAAAAATAAGGTTTTAATCTGAACCCGACCCTATAACCCGAACTTTCACCACTCCTTATTTCTCTCAGCCCTCCCCTCATCTTTTTCAACTCCCTATCTTTCTCAACTCCTTCATCTCTCTCGGCCTTCTCTATCTCCTTGTCATACACTCTATTTCTCCGTTTTGCCGTCCTTTCGATCTTCTCCGTCGCCTTGCCATCCATCGTCCTCTCTTAGTCTTGCCATCGCTGTCGTTGTCTCTCATCCTCTTCATTGCCTTGTCGTCCATTCTAGTCCTCTCTTGATCATCGCCACTTGCCCATTTTCCCTTCACGGATGAAGTGGCGACATAGGTGTGCAGATTTGATCACCATCCTCTTAGTCATTTTTTTATCATTCGTGTGTGTCTTCGTCTGCCGTGGCTCGTTATTCATGCATGTCGTCATTTATCATCCGTGCCTATTCGTCCGTCGTTCTTTCTCCCCTGGCACTGTTCTCCTTACCCTCCTCATTCTCCAGGCGCCATTCTCCTCACCTTCCTTGCATGCCTCGCTTTCCAGCCGTCGTCTGATATAGGTTATTTCTAATTAGATCTGATTTTTGTGATCTTGGATTTGCATTTTTTATTTGACTTTAGATTGTTGGATCTGACTTCGAATCAGATCTCATTGTTGGATTAGATTGCCTTGTTGGATGTAATAGATCGAATTTGTGGAGTTGTTAGATCTGAAATAGATCTGACTTCGATTTTGAATTTTTGTGATTTTATTGATAATACACAAAACATATAGATAAGTGTGAGAATATCATTATAAAAAAACAAAGTAATTCGGGTTATATTTTGTGTTTGTTGTGATTTTGTGATTGAGGATTGATTTTTTTGATTTGGTGAGTTTTTGTGAATTTGAATTTTTTGAATTTTATAATTTTCTATAAATAGCAATATAATTTTTTGAACTTTTTTATTTTTTTGATTTTTTGAATTTTAAGTTTGTGGAAAACATAATTTTTTATACATATTTTTGTGATAATATAAATTATAATTTTTAAAATATATATATTTTTAGTAAATAATATAAAATATAATTTTAGTAACAATATAAAATATTTTATTAGTGTCTTTTTAATAAATTTTAGTTAATTAAATTTTTATGAATATAAAGTATTAAATGTGTTTTTAGTAAATATAAAATATAAATTTTGTTATAATATAAATATATTGTTTATGTGTTATATGTATATATATATATACTTTTTTAAAACAAGTTTCGAACGGCTAAAATTCCATCGGCTTGAGCCGTTTGAAAAGTTCCATTGGCTTGAGTCGTTAGCATATTTCTAATGGCCAGGCCATTGGAAAATTGATAATTATGTGAGAATAGGCCGTTGGAAATTTTTAACTGCTCATATTCCAAATGCTTGGAAATTTTTTTTCCAAGGCGGCACTTACCAACTGCCCTATTTACAATGACTAGCTATTGGAACATCAAATTTTCCAACACGAAGATGTTGGAAAAGGCTGTTGGAAAATCACATTTTTTAGTTGTGTGGCATGACGTTTTCCATTCAAGATAATGATTTCTGTTCAACAAAGATAAAAAAAATATATTTTATTGAGGTTAAGAATACATTATAAGCAAAATGAAGACTGAGGATAGCACAGAAGCAATAATTAAATGTTTAGATAACGCGTGCAATTAAACCATTAATTTCTACATATGATATACATAGGTATATATAATAATATTAAACCTGCCACTTAGCTAAATTGTTTGAGGCTTTAACCTCCCAACTCTCAAGTCAATGGTTCAAAATTTTTCCCCACCTCACTTGCATTGAAATGACAAGTCTTAATGATTAAAAAAGTAGCTTGATGTCCTCAAAATCTAATATATATATATAAAGCAGGACATATGTAAGGGAGCTTATGGTCTTTTCCTTAATTTGGTTTATGGGAGAATGCCATGTGCACTTTTTTTTACTTAAATATGCAGATTTTATGCCCAAATTTTTTAATATGACTGATTTACCCTTTTAAAGATTTAATTGGTATTATGTAAGTATATAAGGCGTGAAAGTAGCTTAATTAATGCCATTAACTGATGTTTTACCTTAATTGATACCAGGTTTGAAGTTTAACCATAAATCACAACATTTAAACGTTGAGAGTTATTGCGGTTCAAATTCCAGAAAACAAGTTTGGAATTAATTTGTGCGTGTATATTCCAAAAAACAATGAGGGTTTAAATAAGGAAATTAGGAATTAAAGTGCACATGGCATTAAAGTTTGACAAAAATTAAGGTATAAATTAAAGAATTAAGGAATAAATTAGCCGCACGGTGAATTAAGGTATAAATATGAACGCATAAATATTAAGGTATACACGGTGAGTTTAAGGTATAAATATGAACGCATAAATATACACGGTGAATTATAATATTAGGAAAGAGGAATAATATAATTAATAATTTAAACGGACCAAATGATAACCGGATTTCTTGCCTTTAAATTCAAAGGAGGTAAATATTAGACATTAAATTCACAACAATCTACTTTCCTAAATAATCGATATTTCTTGCCTTTAAATTGATAGTTACACAATCAAAGGAGGTAAATTTCCTTAATTACTGCCGAAATTTACACCAATTAAAAATTAGAGTTTCATAATTCCTGTAATTACCATATCTACAAAATCCGTGTCAATATAAATTATTCAGTTCATGCTGGTACTAAAAAAACCGTAAGCCTTCTAAACACTTTAATTCAAACCCAATTTTGTTTTGCCTTACCATGGACATAATTTCAATTTGCTATGTTTCATTGCTAAAGGGAATACTAAAGCAATTGAACCTTCCCGAACTAGTTTATATCACATATCAGCTGGGTGTATCAACATTCCTTTCATTTGTTGAGCTCTTCCTTGATGATCCTGTGAAAGGTCAAGTGAAACATTCATTTAGTAGTGAGCCATTGAGCTGCAAGAATAGGAGCAAGCAGATTGCGGCAATGTCAACAATCAGAGGTTTGCAGGAAGTATTTCATTTCAAAATTATTGACATTAACTTTAGTTCAAGACTACATGCCAAGCGAGAGGTCACAGAGGCTAGGAAAGTGAATGAAGGCTTGCTTGAGCAGGTGAAGGCATTGGAGAAGGAAATTGAAATGCTAAAGGAAAAGAATGCTTATTTTCTTATGCGGGTACAAGTTTTTTTTTTTATAAAATTTTGTAATTTTAAAATTTTATTAGGAATTAATTTGTGCGAGTTTTTGCCATGAATATGTTACTTTATTTATTGTAATTTTTACCCAGATTGTGGAGCATGCAACCGGCCAAAAGAGGATGTCAAAGATGGAAGAATTAGATGACATGGATATAGGTGACCATTTTGAACGTGTTGTGACTGCTTCAGATGGGGGCCAAATCAAAAGGAGGACCGTGTTTGGCATTCGTGATTTCCCGCAATGTTCTGCTCCAGCAGCGGAAACCACAAAACACATGATGAACTATTTCAAGCCTCAACAATACAATAACCTTTTTGTTGGAATCAAAGCGGAAGGAGCCGACCCAGCCATGGAAATCAAGCCGTCATATGGTGGAGATGACACCCATGATAACTCAAACCATATTGAGGCTAACTAAGGTTGTTTTTGAAAAGTTTCTTATTATCTTTTTATCTCAATAATTATGTTTGTGATAACAATTGAATAAATCCCTTTAAAAAGGGAATCACAGTAACAATGATTTTCATGGGTTATGATAATGATGATGTTATTTCCAGTATTTTATATATGACCATATGACCGAATTATCATATGAAGTTCTACCTCATCATAAAAAATGGGTAGCTTATGTGCCAAAAAAGATGTTAGCTAAAACTAAGGAAATAACTTAGGCTCATCTTAATTAAACCCAACAATAAAAATTTTAACCGTAATAAACGTAATATATATTAACGTCAAATCATTAATTATTTTGTTATTAATTGAAAAACTTAGAAATGCTTGAATACTGAGAGCTAGTGAGCGCGCTGGTACCTAAAATTGAGTTGTTCTAGAGCTGACAACATGTGTTGATAGAAACTCTTGAATTTGTGCTGAATTTTTCCCTTAACTTTTGTTCACAATATTTTTCTTAATTTTCAATCATAATAATTAATTGCTTGGAAAATTCATTCTTTATTTGATAAAACCAATTTGATACAATTTTGAAGTTGCAATGTTGTAAAATTGAAAGTTAGAGTTTTTTTTTTTAATGAAACTTGCGCACCTACAAAATTGGAAAAAGGATCGCATTTACTGATTTATGGATTTATTACTTGCTCCTTTGAATATTTTATTCATCTAGATTTCTTAATTACCGGTTGTAATATATACAGTGATCTCAAAGGTGCTTTCCTTTTCTTAACTGCTCCATTAAAACAAACAAACATCATTGAAGGTGCTTAAATTTTGCAAGAATCGAATTGAATTTCTGGTTACATGGTCATAAATTTTCCCATTCCTTTATTGGTTTTATAGTAATTGATAACTTGATTAATTGAATTATCAATAGTGACCGTACGGTATTTTTTTTTTTCTGAAACCATTCCGTTAAATTTATCTAACAATGTTAGGTAATCCATTACGTTTAATGAATGGTAATTTTGGATTTCAAGTTTTCATTGAGCAATATACAGTTATTGAAAAAAAGTTTTCAAAAGAAAAAAGGACACAAAAGAAAGTTTTCATCGAGTAATTGCTTGAAAATGCTAAGTGCTTCTGGCCTTTTATTGACTGTTTAATTTGATTATTATGGTAATTATGTCTTAATTTTTTATTCTATTCATGGATGATTATTAATATTGACTTTACATTTCACTGAGAATCGAATATTCTGTATTAATAGCTGGTTTTCTTTATTTTTTCTCAACTGTGCAACCCTTATTCTATCTTAATTTTCGATTGTATTCATGGATGATTATTAATATTGACTTTACATTCCATTGACAATTGACACGTATTTATGGAAAGTGGAAACTTAATTTTCGATCAGATTTATAGATGGGTCTTGTGCAACCCAATTGTGCAATTCTTTCTTAATTATGGTTGTTATTCCTGGAAAGTGAAACCTGAATTATGGTACCACTTAAAGCGCAGCATATTTTGTAGTGTCATTGACAATGCTTCATTCAAACGATGTCATAATATTGGGTAAGTATTTGGTTGTTTCACTAAAACATCATTTCAAGTTGCATTACATGTACTCTTACACTATTCATAATTGATTGTTATACATGTCTAGTGCGGGAATTACTACTACAAATGGCCAATGCTCGCAAAGTGAATCATTATCTAATTCTAGTGATATCAACTGTCCTCTTGGAGTAGCAAGATCAGCATTTTCCAGCACTTACAACATACTCTCAGATCAGGACATTGAAGCAGCAAGAATACTGTATGCAAATATAAATTACTATGTATTCGTTTATTTAACTCTTCATCTCATTTAACTATGAACTCCACATGAATGTACAGGTCAGAGTTTCGACAACACCCAATTTATAATTTAACAAATCCATCTGCACCATACAAAGTTGATCCCCACTCTCCAAGCAGGTGCCTATTTTTTACATTCTTTTAATAATGCACTGCATATGATTATAATATAAAACATAAATTTGTTGTTCCAGCTTTATGGCCCCAAATACTCCAAAATAAAAATGGTTTGCTTCTGAGAAGATTCAGAAACTGCCTAACAACTCATCATTTCATATTTAAAACAATTCGTGTTTTTTTGTTATCAATTTACATTACTCTGGACATTACGTACTTCTTTTTTACTTTGTTATCTTATTATAGTATTTCTTGCTAATTTAAATTATCTAATATTTATAATTATGGGAATGAACATCTTAACTGTTCAATCCATCATTACATGAATTCTTATTTAGCAATTGTTACTTTCAATGACATGTTTTTTTCATGTACATTAGCTGTTCATCTTTTGCATTTGCCCCTTTTTTTTGATCCCGTGTCAACGACGGGTATTTAAACTAGTTTTCCATTAACACTACAAACTATATTTGTAAATGATTTTGAATAATAATAATAATAATAATAATAATAATGTAAATCAATGATGTTATTGATCATGTCCCCACTACAGCTGTGCAGGTTTATTATGAAAGTCGATTAGGAAAGAGTGGCACTAACTCTAAGCAGTACACCAAGTCACCAACCCAGATTCTTCCCTCCGTCGCCACAACGCAATGTAAATGCGACCTCCCTGACCCTAATGTCCATAGGTGTGTGTCGGAGCTTGCATGCCTGTTCTTTATTAAAATCTACGTCTCCTTCTCGGACCACCACTACTCTACGCTCCCCTTCACCTCTCTCTACCTACTTTACTTTGCTTCTACTATCACATATCATATGGAATGGACCGGTCCTTTCAGGAATTTTTTTTTCTGTACTTCCGAATTAATTTCAATACACAAAACTTGAAAACCAATTTCCCTATCCGTAAAGCTAAAAGTTTTTTGGTTGACGAGTAATCTTCAAGCTGCACAAGTTTTGGAGGTTTGCTACTAGAATAATTTAAAAACTTAATATTGAAGATTTCAAAGCTAGCCAGTTAGTTGAAATTCTTAACAACTTAAATTAAACTATATATTAATTGATATCTGACTGTTAGTTCACATGTTCATAGAAACTAGTTACAGCAATACATATAGTAGTCGGTTTTTCTGCCATAATTAATTTTATTGGTATACAAATGGTAAATAATCACTCATCAATAATCTCCCTCAAATTTAGGGTTTAAAGTTTAATATTCTTTTCATGTTGATAGCTAACCATTGACCAGAGGTGTTAAGAGATGAGAGGGAATGTTTAATTTTTGAAACTAAAGCATTAAAATGTAATTTTAAATTGGAAAAGATATATTCCACACAAAAAAACCTACTATTAATTTCAGAGTAAAATGCTACAATTGGTCCCAAACCTATAATTATCATTGCAAGTTGGTCTCCAACCTCCCTTTCACTGCATATTATCCCAAACCTTTAAAGTTTATTCCATATTGGTCCCTAGCTTTGTAAAATTCACTAACTCTAAGGTAACAGTAGAACATCAATTTCTAAAATTTTAATTTAAACTATTTAGTAACTATGTTCTAGTAATTTTAAATTGTGTCCTAATTCTTTTAGCAATTAATAAACTATTTAAATTATCAGTTTTATTATATGTAAATTGGGCTTCTGCGCTAAATCAATCTTCTTGTGTGGTCAAGGAACTAATATGCAATGAAATAGAGGTTAAAAACTGATTTGCAATGTTAATTATATGCTTGGAACTAGAGGTGGGAGGTGGGCCGGGTTGGCTTGGACCGAACCGGGCCCACCCCGCTGGTCAAACCCGCCCCGGCCCGCCCTGCGAGAAGCCTGCAATATTATGGGCCCAATAGGAGGAGGGGGACGCAAAAAATACCGGCCGGACCAGATGAACCCGCTAGACCGGACCGGACCGGACCATCGACCCGCCCCGCCGCAACAGCTCCCTGCTATATAACGTTAACCTGCGAAATTTTTTTTAAAAAAGGGCTAATTACACAGCAGGCCCTCCAACAGCTTTCTGCTCCATTTCAGTCCCCAAAATTTCATTTTTGCCCATCCCAACAACTAAATTTCAAGGACTTTTTGGTCAAACTAATTTTTCCCCTCCCCCTATAAATACCAATGCCATTTTCACTCAATCCTCACACAATCACTCAACCTTTCTTCTTCATATACTATATTCTCTCAACCATTCTCCTTATTTTCTTAATCTCTTCCAAATTTCTTACTAATCTCTCCCTAATATCTTCATAATCCTCTCTTGATTTTGCATTAATCACTACTATTAGTACGTGAGTCATGGCTTCAAAAGGAAAGGGCAAGTCAACAGATAGTTCATCTTTCCGCAACACCGACCTCCGAGCCTTGTTCTGTCGCCGATCTCGGCCCGCCGATAAAAGCATTTCAATTCAAGAGTTTCACGACGATAATGCCGGAATCGATATGACGAATTACGATTTGGGTCTCGACAATCAATTATCCGATGATGAAGTGGAAGAGTTGGATGTGATGGCGTCCGGGAATCCGTCAACAGAACCGACGCCTACAAGTCATGAACCCGGCGTGGAGGGAACTCAAGCACAAGGTAAATCCACAAGACTAACTGCTTGGGTTTGGGAGCATTATGAGCTCATAAACAAAGGGGAGTCGAGGTATGAAAAATGCATACATTGCGAGAAAAATTTTGTGCATAGAAAGAATTCCGGCACTGGAACGCTAAAGCGGCATCTTGAAAATCAACATGCTAACGTTCTCCCTTGTACCGGGACTAGTTTTGGAGGACAAACACAACTTAGGTCTACAACCAGCGCCGGCGGACCAGGTATATTTCGTTTTAACCAACAATCTTGTAGAGAAGGTATGGTAAATTGGATGATGCTTACCGAAAAACCTTTTTCACAAGCTGAAGATGTCCACCTAGAATCTTGGATAAAATCACAATTAAATCCTGCATTTAGAAAAGTATCTAGGAAAACTGCTAGGAAAGAAAGCCTTAGATAATTTGAAACCGGAAAATCAGATTTGCAAGCATATTTTTCTGCTCTTGATCATTGTGTGGCATTTACTTCTGATATGTGGACATCACCTATAGGTCAATCATTCTATTGTGTTACTTCTCATTGGATTGATTCTGATTGGATAATTCAAAAACAAATTTTGTCATTTAAGGTTATTGAAACAGATCATACTGGTTTTCAAATATTTAATTGTATCTTAGAAACTTTACGTGATTATTTTTGTACTGATAAAGTTTTGTGCATTTCATTTGAAGCACCGCTCGCCTTTTGAGTCAAAACTTAAAAGCACCGCTCAACGGTGCATTTTTTCACGTTAGATGCATGTGCCATATTTTGAACATTTGTGTGCAAAAGGGTTTAGAAGTTCTCCAAAATGAGATTTTGCCTATTCGAAACTCATTAAAATATTTGATGTCCAGACCTGCTATTTTTCGTGAATTTAAAAGCTTTTGTATTGAAAATGAAAAACCATTTTCTTGGAAACGGTTTAAATTGGATTGCCCAATCCGCTGGAACTCCACATTTTTTATGTTGCAAGATGCATTACCGTATGTAAATTTGTTGTCACATTTCATGAATTTAAAAATGGGTTCTGAATTTCTTACGACTGAAATTTGAGAGAAATGTTCCAAAACTGGTGAATTGCTTAAGTTTTTTTACGAGACAACTGAATTTTTCTCTGGTGTTTACTACCCAACAAGTCATCAAGTTTTGTTTCATTTAGTGAACATCACATATGCTTTACATCAATTTAAAAATGATGGGTTGTTAAAACCGACTGTCGAAGCCATGCGGGCTAAGTGGCTTCAATATTTCTCAAACATTCCACCTATCTTTGTAGTCGTTTCTTTACTTGACCCGTATGTAAAATTAACGGGCACAACAACACTGCTTGAAGGAATTTTTCATACTTATTTAGAAATGTCTCATATAAATATTTTGGCTATGTCTGCTTCTGCTTCCGAGTACTTGCATTCTTTATACAAGTTATATTATGAGCGGCATTCGGATAAGGTAAGATCTGAACCTCCTCAAACCGAGCCTCCAAGGAGATCAATCTCCTCAAGATTCAACCCGGCGCTCCAAATGCTCAAACGACCTCGACCGATGACATCGGGATTAGCTGAGGTCGATGACTATCTCAACACATCATTCGAGACAAGCGACCTCGACATCTTGGAGTGGTGGAAACAAAAGAGATCAAGATTTCCGATCTTGTCGATAATCGCACAAGAAATTCTTACCGTTCCAGTATCGACCGTCTCATCTGAGGCAGCGTTTAGTGCCAGAAAACGGGTGATAACAGAAAAACGGTCAAGATTGACACCTGACGCGGTAGAAGTATGCGTGTGCATTCGAGATTGGGGCCTCGCAGCACTCCGGCATCAAGACCAAAAGAGTTCGGATGATGAGGTAATATCCGATACCGAGAGTTGAATTTTTTTTTTTCCAATCATACATGTAGTTTGTATTTGATCTGATTATGCTGTTCAGCACAGATCATAGGTTTCTATTATTTATCATTTCCGGAACATTTTTGTCATTTCAAAATGTAAGGCACGTTCCGATTATTTGTAAGTGCCATTTGGCCTTTTAACTTAATAAAACTTACACCGGAGATGGTGTTTTTTCTTAAAAATATTTATGACTTATATAATTAATAATTATTCTATTTTATATATATATATTAACAAAAAAAATGAAACCCGCTCCGCCCCGCCTCGGGATCGGCTCGGAACCGCCCCGCCCCGCCTCGGGACCGGCTCGGAACCGCCCCGCCTACACCCTGTCCGTGCCCGGGCCTCAGGACCCAGGCCCAGGCCCGGGCCGGGCCGACCCGGTTCCCACCTCTACTTGGAACCAATGGTGTAGTTAATTAATTACCAATGAATTACTAACTAACCTCGCACTGGTTTTTTCTTAATTAGCTCGATATATAAAAATATCTTCACTTGGCATCTAATATGCTTTTGTGCATTAAAATTATTAATTTAATTTGATATCCTAAGATTTTAGCTTTAACATATAAAAAATGAACGAAAAAGAAGTGGTACAATGCCAACAAATTGGTCCTCAACCTCCCTTTTATTATATATTGGTCCCAGACATTTAAAATTTGTTGAATATTGGTTTCTAATATTATAAAATTTGCTAACTCTAACATAATTGTAAAATATCAAATTTTAAATTTTGAATTAAATTGTTCAGCAGACTTTTTATTTTATTTTATTCAAACCATGATATATATTTTTTTTATAATTAATGGATCATTTCAATTTTTATTTTTCCTCTCTATAAATCCGATTTTTATGCTAACACAGTCTTCGCCTATAGATAAAGTTTAATATACAATACTTTATTAAAATTTAGAGCCAATATGCAACAAACAAAAATGAGAATGATTTGCTATGGTACTCATAGGTTTGGACCAATGGTGCAACCAATAATCTTTACAATGCTTGAGAATAAAAAAAGGAGAACCGATTTACTACTGTACTCATGTTCAGTACTAGTGCGGTAAAAGGCACTATCGGTCCCAAAAACCGTTAGCTGTTCTTGCAATCCATCCTTAATCTTCATCGCCTTTTAAATTGATCTTAATTGTTTTATAATTTATTATAAATTGATCTCTATTTCTAGGTAATACTGAGTTAGCATCAAACCTAATTTAAAAAGAGAAAAAATTGATAATTTAAATTGTCCATTAATCATAAAAAAACTATAACACGGTTTGAATTTATTGAAAGATAGTTACCGAATAATATGAGCTTGTTAGTTCTTACTAACCATATTAAATCCACTTTTAAAATTTTAATTTAAACTGTTTGGTAAATATCTTAGTTCCCATTAATTAAAATTGTAATGTAGCTTTTTTTAACTATTAATGAACCATTTAAATTATTAGTTTTCTCTCTGTGTATATAGATTGGGTTTCTATATTTGCTTAGAACTAGGGACAAATTTGTAACAAATTATAAAGATTTGTGACCAATTTACAACAAAATTAAGGTTGAAGATCAATTTACAATGACAATTAAAGGTTTTGGTCAAACTGCGCTATTTACTCGTACCAATAGGGTTAAATAATGCATCACTTGATCGATTGTACATGTGATTTTTCTTTAACTACATACAGTTCGGTAAAAGCAATCTAAGAAGACAATCTTTTATTTATTTTCAAAAAATGATTGAATTTTTAAAAATTGAATTTTGCTGAACAAAAAAAATATGAATTATATTAAATTTGTTAAACAGAATCTGTTTAGGTAAAAAGGTGCGATCATAGTCTCTGCCTAATCATTGAATCCTTGAATAACACTCATGATGCCTTTTTAAATTTGTTCAAAAAAATCAACTAGGCCAAATTCACATTTGGTCCCTCAACTTGGCTAACTCTAACAAGTTAGTCTTTTATCTCTGACTCAATGTGAGTTAGTTCTCCAACTTTACAAAATTTAGCGAGTTCGTCCAAATTGGATAAAAAAGTAAATGGAGTTAGATCTGTTGCTAATGTGGCATGGAACTATGTTTAGTTGGTCCTGCCACATAAGCCAATTTTTTGGTCTTGCCACATAAGCCAATTTTTTCCACATCATCCCGCCTTGTCTCTCTTATTATTTAGGGTTTGTTTCGGCAATTGAAATCGTCGTCTCTGTTGAGCTCGCCACTGTTGCCGAACTGACGGACTCCTCTTCACGTTCAAATCCCTCCCGATGAAAGGCACCACCTTGGGTATCCTAGCTGGGTAAGGCCTACTCTTTGACTCCGACTCCGACTCCGTCAACTTCCCGGTCGTTAGGGGTGGCGGTTTCTTCGCAGTGATCCTCGCCACTGAATCGACGGACTCTTCGCATCGATCCTTGACCAACCGACGAATCGATCCTTGCATTAATCCTCACCAAATCGACGATCGTCGCATCTATCCTCGCCGTTGAATCGACAGACTTCGCATCGATCCTTAACCAATCAATGAATCGATCCTCACATCGTTCCCCCTTGAGTTGATCCTTGCCAAATCAACGGGCTCTTCATCATCAAATCCCACCACAAGACTTGCTCTGCCGCCCTCAATGCCTTCCACCGAATCAACAGACTTTTGGGGATTTTGAACCTTCGTTGAATCAATGCCTTCCACCAAATCGTGACTTCATTGTGAGACTTTCGCTACCGTCCTCAACTCCATCAAGATTTCATTGAATCAATCAACGCCTTCCGTCGCATCGTCCACCTCCTTCGCGAAGACGTTTGCGCTCAAAGAAACGAAATCACGGGACTTGCAGGTTTTTAATCCACTTGTTCACCTACCAAACGGTGTTAAGTCAAAAGGAGCTTGAGCTGGATGCATTCCGTTAGGTGATGGACTAAATCATTCAGTTAGTCAAACTTTAGGGACTAACATGCTTAATCCGGAAAATTAAAGGAGTAACTCACACTGAGTCAAATAAAAAGGACTAACTCACTCGAGTTTGTCAAGTTGAAGGACCATATGCGCATTTTGGCCAATCAATTTAGGCAGAAAAGGTCAGATCATAGTTTCTACTTAATTATTGAATCCTTGAATAATCATCATGATGCCTTCCGTGCATTATCTCAATTAGCCTATTTAATTATTTCCATCCTCAAAGTCAATCATCAATATTTAATTAGTCTATTTAATTATTTCCCTTTCTTAAGTTCATAAAAGCTAATTATAACATCATAGTAGGTGGTATTTAGTGATGTCAATGAGTGGTCGGATTATAACATTATAAAAGTTAATTATAACATCATAGTAGTGGGATTTGAGTTGGATGATGGCATTTCCACTTCCTACCTTGAACACTCTACCCACATCCTATTCATCATCTGTTAGGTGGACAATTTTTACATTCATATCCTATCCATTTTTAGACGAGTTAGGTTGGGTAAAATCCATCCACTCACTATATCTCTACAACCATAATTTTATTAAACCATATCATGCCTAATTATACATTTATTACTATTAAAAACATCCGTTATACCTTATCTATTAAAGCAACTTATACTTGTTCTTAATTCCATATAATTTATCCATTATACTTTTATTTTCATCATATAACTAATATTAAAATGTTACACACACACACACACACACACACGGGTCGGATGTGGGGTGGATAAATCTCAAACCCGTCGGCAGTAGAAAAAGAAAAACTACATCCGACTCAAATCCGATCAATTGAAAAAAAATAAAACTCATTGAATCGGATGTAAATGGATGTCTACCAGATTAAATATCCATTGACATCCCTAGTATTTCAGCCATACTTCATCTTGATAATTGACTTAGGACTTAGGAGAGGGAAATAATTAAATAGACTAATTGAGATCATACACGGAAGGCATTATGAGGATTATTCAAGGATTCAATAATTAGTATAAACTATGATAGTACCATTCTCTACTTGAGAAATTTAATTCATAATTTTTCATTCAAAAAATAATTTTTAAAATTCAATCATTTTATGAAAAATGTAAGTAAAAAGTTATTATCTGAAAACTACTTGATTCACTGAAAGTATTGTCAAATTTCTTTTACATAGTATATACATATGATATAAAAAAAAATCATAAATTCTATCAATCAAGTAATGTAGTACTCTATTAATCAACCTCATTAAGCTGAACATATTTAGAGTTACACATTGGTTCAAAAATTTACATTTCATAACCAAATTAAAGAAGAATCAATAACATATATTCCAAAATTAATAAGAAATAATTTCATATATGTAGGATCAATATATATAATATGATCAAATATTTATTACTAGTTGATCTATTCGATTTATTCGGTTTCGAGTGGATGATTTAATAACCTGCCCAACAATTGTAAACAAAATTATAAAAACAACCGAACCATCTTTTCTAAGTACCATCAGCCTTCCCAATTTTTTTTGGTTGTATACGAATAATGAAGGTAGTAATTCAGAGTATATATCCAAACAGGAAATTTTACAATACTTTGTTGTAGCATGGGCCTCTGGGCCAATTGCTTTATTCATGTATTTGCATATTGAGGCCCATTTTGGCAGTACAAGTACAATTCATCAAACTGACGGGTTTTGTGCGAGCAAGGTGGCCCATCTCAGAGACAGCGAGAAGCGCGAGATATGCTTCAAGAGCTGGTCAAAATTTCCAGTCGCTCATGTCCTTGAACTGATTCTATTTTATTTGCATGTCTACTCTTATTAGTAAACAAGTGCTAGCTTCCTCGTTCCCTTCTATGGCTGGCCGTCCTTGTTGCTTGTGTCTTGGTTCTTGGCAAAGTTATGTGAGTGGTCGTCTCCTTCTTTCTTTCGGCCAAAGAAATGAGGGTCTATCGGCTGAATGAGGATGATGGTCTAGGTTTACGGTAGGAGAACAATTCTTATTTATTGTAGCCCAAGAATTTGAGGATGTGTCTTGAAGCCTGAAAATTATTTTAGTGAGAACAATCAAAACTAATATCATTCACTTTTTAATGAGTGTGATCCTTATATAAAATTTTATGGGGTCATAATAAATATTTTTCTAAAAATTATAGACCAATTATATACGTGTTTTCTTAGTTCATTGGTGGCAAGTTTTACAACCACTCAATCCTATATGTGGTCTTCTACAGTTTTCTGAAATAGACAAAAAACCAGTCAATTAATGACTTGTTACATGGGCCTCTAAAGTGATCATCTTCACTTTTTTAAAGGCTTGATATGAGGTTCGATTTCCCATAAGAACAGAATGGTGTTCGTTTGGGTGACTCTTTGCCTAAATTGACCAATCTTTGTTGGACTTTGGTCTGCATGCCCTGTGGTTGTCTAGAGTGAGAACCTCTGAACCAAGCACCGACCCATCTCTAGAGAACCTCGACTTACCTGGTCTGTGTGACTATGGGACAGTTCTTGCATCGTCAGTGTTGGCCCGTGTGATAATGGGTTGTTAATACCAATGTTGTAAAAACCAAACTGGAATAAGAACCAACCAATCCTTCGGTTCATGACTCAACTTGTTTAATAGATTAGACCGTTAGTTTAATCCCCTCATCCTAACAAAGACACGCATAAAAGACTCTTAGCCTGTATCTTTTGTTTGGTAGCCAGATTTGTTGAGATTCCTATTTATTTATTTATTTATTTATCTTTATGTTTACATATATGATGTAATACTTATGTAAATAATATTTTATTATTTTTTTATATTTTAAATTTTACTTCTAAAATTAATCTATGTATGGGATGAGCATAAAACTAGTGTATGTCATATGCCCACAGTTTGTTCTAGTTCACCGATTAGATAGTTTTTCCAAATTTTTAACAGTATGGATTAAATATCAAATGAACCGATAACCGGTCCCACAGGAGAGCTAGTTCATAGTTGAACTAGTGATCGGGTCTGGCTCTTACAACCATGGCTAAAACCCCCTGAGGCAAGTGGTTTGTTTTTTCAAATGCAAAATCATTTACGGAAAGATGATTCATAAATTTTAGGTGCCTAATAGATTTTTTTTTAGGCTTGGTTCTAAACTTGAATTTTTTTCAACTTACTTGCTTTATGTACATTCATTTTAATAATTGCTAAACATGCACTTAGGAATTTAAAACTCCTATGGTGTGCGTGCAATGTAACTTATAATTGGGCTAAGTTCATGTACAAAAATATATTGGCCTAATATCCATGTTAATCGGAAATTAGTTGTAGTATAATTTAATTTTTGGAAAAAATAACAACCAAAAAGTATCTAACAAAATTGCTCAAAAATTTTTGACGCCCTACTTGTTGATCGATGATTTGCAATGTGTCATTGGTATCACAAATTATCACTATGTCTTCAAATTTTTCTTTCCTTTTTTTTTTAAAAATTCTTTTGTGCCACTATTACAAATTTCCTTTATTGAAAAGAGTATTGTTTGGTACCCACAATAAAGAACAACCCAAATTCATTTATTATGACTGTGATCTGTGATAATATAATCTTTTCATTGAAAAAGGCGGATTATATTATAGCTTCCCATACGTATAAGTCGTTCAACTGTTCAAGTGATTGGCCATCAGATGTGCAATTTCTTGACATAAGTTCCAACAATTGTTCTTTTGTGTTTAAATTCAGAGTTTCAGAAGTAACAGGGGTGACTAATCATATATAATATGAACAGATGAGACATTTGGCTGGATGCGGACAACCTAACCACGGTTAGAGTTTGAGTGATGCTTCACTCCAAAAAATCAGACAATCTAGTAAGTAGTTAAATTGCCGCTTGAGCCCTTCAGATTTTACATGGTAGACATTTTACCCTCAAACTTTCCTAGTATAGATTCTCATACTTTATACTTGTAATGTTTATGTGTATATAAAAAAAAAATGCTATTAATGTGTTTTTAAGGTAGTGTGCCAATAATATTTTATTTTCCTGAAAGAAAATCGTCTTATTAAATATGTGCCCTAATATGAATACTCACAAGATGAACCTCTGTCAGAGGCAGTTTTGTTTGGCGATGCATGAGGAGCAAAAACTCTAACGTTTCTCACTCTAGTAGTTGACTAACAACATTAATTAAGACATAAATCATTTTAAGATGTTGGAGTTTGGATTGAACTTTAACTTTAAATCAATTTAAATCAAATTAAAATAAAGAAAATCATAACCGAATTGAACATGCTTGAAGGTCAATCTACAAAAAGGGGAAAGATTTTCTATTAACATTCTTAAATGGGTAATTTGTCTTTAATCTATTATGTTAGTGAGCTATTTGTTTATTTTTTAAAAAATCAGTAATATATTTGCCTCGAAAAATACATTAGTGAACAAACTATTCTCTTAACCTAAGGTTGAATCATCAAGTCTCGTGCATCTAGCTCAGCTGGTAAGCACAAGGGACACCTATATGGTTGGCCCGGGTTAGGCCAGTAGGCAAAGCACTCTCCTCCAATCTAGTTAAGGGTGAGTATTATTTAGATAAAATTAAAAAAAGACTGATTATATTAGATAAAATGGTTCGGTTAATTTTTTTAATTTGGTCAGTTCGGACCAAAACCAAATTTTATATTAGTTATCAGATCGGTTATTGGATCATACACTTGAAACCGAATAATAATAATTTTTTTTACCATTATCCATATTGACCCTTCATATATAAAGCTATTTTCTACTAATATTGGACTATATGTTGTTTATCATTTTTTTAATTTTGGATATGATAGGTAAACCTTTTAATATTTATCTTGTTTTTTAATTTATTATGTGTATAAGTCTTAGAAAGATGAATTAAATAAACCAAGCCAAATAAATAGGAGTGTAATTTGAAAAGTTCGGATCAATCCTCACATGTAATTTGGACAATTTGGATACACTTTATAAAAATTGAAAACTAATAGTGTCGTTGTGTTTAGATCGAGTCGATCTCACCCCTATCTCTAACTAAGGCACTCTAGCAATGGCAAAATTATAGCCTGAGTCCTCTAGGTTTTGCGTAACAACCAATTTCCCCCAACTTTCTTATAGTACTTCATAACTCCTTATACTTGTACTGTTTCTGAATTGAAAAAAAAAAAAATTGAAGCATCTACCCTTCTGCCTTTCAACTATAGTATACAAATGAACCTTAAGTTTGGTAAAAATATAGTTTAAAACCTACAGTTTAGACATGGGAGATGGGCCGGTCCAACCCGGCCCAAACCAAGACCGCCTCAGTGTCAAACCCGCCTTAGACCGGTCAAAGCCCGGCTTGGCACAAACCGCAAGAAACCCGTTAAAATGTGGGCTGAATTTGGGCCTAAAGGGAGAGGTCCACTCAAAGCAAAATGGCTCGGCCCCAAGACCTAGGACTAGCCCGACCTTGGACTTGCTGGTCCGGGTTGGGCCGAACGTTGGGCAACGGCCATAAATGTAAACTGCACTAGATTTTTTTTTTAAAAAAGGGTTAATTATAGAATCAGTCCCTTAACGGTTTTCTACTACAATTTGACCCTCAAAATTCCACTTTCCTCCCTCCTCCAACAACTAAAATTGAAGGACTTTTTTGTCCAAATAATTTTTGGCCCTCTCTTATAAATAGCAATGTCATTTCCATTATACCCTTACATCAAAATTCAATCTCTTTTCTTTCTCTACTATATTCTCTCAAGCATTTTAGTTTTTTTGCTAATCTCTTTTAAATTTCTTACTAATCTCCTCCTAATATTTTCATAATCTTATCTTAGTTTTGCATTAATTGCTATTATTACTTCATGAGTCATGGCTTCAAGAGGAAAGAACAAGTCAATAGAGACTTCATCTTCTCGCACCACCGGCCTTTGAGGCTTTTTCTGTCGTCATTCTTGGTCGACCGAAAAAAACATCTCAATCGAGAAGTTACACGACGATGATGCCGAAATCTATACGATGAATTACAATTTCGGTCTTGACAATCAATTATCCAATGATGACGTTGAAGAGGTGGATGCGATGGGGATCGAGGACCCGTTAACACAACTGATGCCAACAAGTCATCAACCCACTGGAGAGGAAACCCAAGGAGAAGGTAAATTCTCAAGACTAATGGCTTGAGTTTGGGAGCATTATGACCTCACACATGAAGGGGAGTCAAGGTATGGGAAATGCAAACATTATGGGAAAAAAGTTAGTGTATAAAAAGAATTCTGGCACTGAAACGCTGCGGTGCTACATTGAAAATCAACATCCTTGATAGCCAAACGCTATCGCCTCTATCTGGCCGAACTCCCTGCCACAATGATGGCCAGAAGAAGCTGGCGCTACCCGAGAAAATGTGCGATCAGGCACCTCGGGAGATAGTCGAAGAGCTCCGAGCTCGGCACGCCAGGAAACCCCGAGGACACTACTCGCCCCCCAAGGTTGTGAACATATCGCCTTCGGAAAAGCGGCACCAGACATAGCGAGCCGAACATGATATCCCCGAAGGCGGAACTCCCTGAAACTGGGAACCCCCGAACTGAGAGCTTGTTTCCCGAAGAGGCTCTGTCCGAACTAGAGGACGACCTCACCCAGGGACCTCGGGAGTACGGCAGGAGCATTTATGGAAGCATTTAAGGAAGCCTTTGACACGTCCTTTCACAGATGTCATAAAAGTCGCCTGAATAGGCGCTCTGACATACGGACGCCATCAGAATCACATCATGGCCCATCTCAGCACGTGGCTCAGGACAACCTGCTACCAGTTATCTGTCTCCTACGCCCAGAAACTCAGGGAACATCCGACCGAATACGTGTCGTGATCTGAACGGGCTAGGCGCTCCTATACATACCAGGAATTAATACTGGGCAGGAGGCTGGTTGGTTGGCCAAACACTGCTCCCACACTCTGAGAAAACTACCAGGCGAGACTCTTCAGCCCTTTGTGCTATTTCCTCTGCCTTTTCTCAGCCACCACTGACTTGGACGTCGGAGGCTCCCCCCCCCCCGGAAAAACACTCCGGGGGCCTCCTAACCCTTTGTTTCTGAGCTTTCAGGCACTCTCCTTCGGGCTATCCATTCCACCAGGCGTTCTTCCTCCCAGAAGTCTCTCCACCAGTCACCATGACTATAAACGATGAGGCCCCTGGCCATCATTTGGCGCCGTCTGTGGGAAACCGCTCTGAGATCGCCGTCGTTGAGACTCGGCGTTCTAAGGACAAGGGGCTTCCGAAGTCCCCGTCCGCGCCTGAGATACAACCGGCTGCTGAGCAAACACTCCCAGGGACTTCTGCGCCTGAGGAAGACCGCCCTCTGGTAATCACCATGAGCTTCTTGAGGGACTTTCAGCGTTCGGTCGTGTCTGAAATGACCCAGCAGATCGACCGAAGGTGGCCACAGCAAGCACAGGCCCAGCGACCCCCCTCACCGACACGCCCTCGGGAGAAAAGCCCCAAGTCTACACATCACAGTTCGGGGAGTGGAGAGCCTCGCGAAGAATCATCCACAGAAAATATAGCCCTCGGGAAACGGCCTGTGGGACAAACCGGGTCCAAGCGACCGAGAGTCTCACAGCGAAGCAGTTCGTCGCCTGAGCCGAGGTCCTTGTCCCCTCACCGCCGAACTCGCCCCCCGAAGAATCGCCGGCGATCTCCATTCCCTGAAGAAGGCCCTAGCGCCACAGTGCTGATGGAGAGGATACTAGCACGGCTGGACAGAGTGGAGAAACAAGTGGCCAGAAAACCCGTTTGGGCCAGACTCTCGGGAACATGCTGCGAAGATGACTCGCCATTTATTCAGGCCGTTGTTGAGGCAGCCATGCCAGGTGACTTCAGAGTACCTCGATTGGAGATTTATGATGGCCGTACTGATCCACAGGCCCATCTGACGAAGTACAAACGCAGCATGATAATACACGGTGCTGACGACGCTGCCATGTGCAAGTGCTTCGAAGTCACCCTCACAGGGCCAGCCACGGCGTGGTACAATTCCTTGCCTTCAGGAACCATCACTGAGTTCCAGGAGTTGTCCACGGCCTTCACACAGCAATTCATTGGGAGCAGACCTACGGCGAAGATGCCTGTGCAGATGTTCGACATAGAGCAGAGGAATGGAGAAACCATCCGAGACTATGTCGAAAGATTCAACGGGGAAGCTCTAAGTGTCCCAGACTTCAGGCCTGAAATCCGCATTCTTGCCATGACACGAGGCCTTCGGCGAGACTCACAGCTATTCTACGAGTTCTCAAAGGACCCCCCGGAGACCCTCGGAGAATTTTACCGAAGAGCAGAACAGCACATGACCGCCGAAGAACTAAGAATGGCTGGGCCGAAGTCTGATCACCACCGCCCCGAAGAGTCCAGTCAACAAGCTCGGCATCCTACCGAATACGCAGGACGACCTCGGAGGATGCGAGGAAGGAAACCTCAAAGTTTCACACCATTGAGCACTTCACGGACCAACATTCTCATGGCGCTGGAAAGGCAAGGGACGCAGATTCGGCGACCAAGGGCCATGACCGCCGATAATAAGAAGAATGCAAAGAAGTTCTACTAGTTTCATCGCGACCACGGTCATGACACCGAAGACTGCTTCCAGCTGAAGAAGTACATAGAGTCGCTGATAAAAAATGGCCAACTTCGGAAATACCTAAGGATGCCATCCCCGAAAGGCAGAAAAATGGAGGAAGAAAGGGCCGAAGATGAGGACTATGACTCCGACAGGCGGAGAAATAGAAGTCCAAAAAAGCGCCCTCCACCTCCAGCAGGGGTTATCTAAACCATCACCACGGGGCTCCCATCCTCGGAAAGAAAGCGGAAAGCCAGAGAAATTGCAGTCATGGAGTATCAAAGTCCATCAAAGAAGCTGGCTCGCAAAGGTGGCTCCACCGTCGTCTTCCCCCACGACGATCCGCTACTGATTATGGCGAGAGTAGGGAACTGGGATGTCAAAAGAGTGTTGCTTGATGATGGCTCAAATGCTGACGTCCTATTCTCGCACCTGCTGCCGAGCTTGGGCATCTCCAGCAGCGAACTGAAGCCTGTCACCTCGCCCACTTTTGGGGTTGGACCGTCCGAACTCCCCGTCCTCGGATGGATCGACCTCCGGCTGATGTTGAAAGGGACTTCGGTGAACGGAGCAGCTGAGTTGTACGCCTCCACAATGGCGAGATTCATCGTCGTGAACGTCCCGTCCTCGTACAACGCCATCCTTGGAAGGCAGACAATGGGGAATCTGCATATTCGCCCTAATGTGAAGTACTTGACTGTCACATTCGCCACCAAGGATGGAGATGCAGAGGTATTCATAGACCAAGCTGAGGTAAGAAAGGTGTTTGTAAAAGCGCGAAAAGCTCCGGCAAGCAACCTCGCGCAAACGATGGAGGCAAGGGCACCAGAAAAAGGCAAAGAAGAAGATCTCGCCAAAACAGAAATGGAAGCAGTAGAGCTTGTCCCAGGTCAATCTACCCGAATAGGGAAGAGCTTGGCCGAAGGTGACAAGGAAAATCTTGTATCCTTTCTGCTGGAAAATAAAGATCTGTTTGCCTACTCGCCAAAAGATATGCCGGGGGTGAACCCTGGCATAATACAGCATAGCCTCAAAGTAAGTCCGGAAGCAAGGCCTGTCCGGCAAAAGAAACGAAGCATCTCAGCCCACAAAAGCAACTTTGTCAAAACCGAAGTCCAGCGTCTCCTAGATGCTGAAGTCATCAGGCAGGTCAAGTACCCCGAGTGGTTAAGCAACGTGGTCATCACCACAAAAGAAGGTAGCAGCAAACTCCGGATGTGCATCGACTTCAGAAACTTGAACGATGCTTGCCCGAAAGACTCATACCCTCTGCCGCCAATAGATCAACTGGTAGATTCAACTGCTGAATATGGGCTCCTAAGTTTCCTGGACGCCTTCAGTGGCTACCATCAGATAAGGATGGACCCCGAAGATGAAGAGAAGACTGCCTTCATCACCGAGGGAGGAACATACTGCTATATCAGGATGCCATCCGGGCTAAAAAATGCAGGAGCCACCTACCAGAGGCTGATGAACAAGGTCTTCAAAGACCAAATGGGGAGAAACATGGAGGTGTATGTTGATGATATGATAGTCAAGAGCAAGCTGCCTGGCTACCACGTTGCAGATTTAGAGGAAACCTTCCAAAAGCTCAGAGCCTTCGGGATCCGCCTTAATCCTGAGAAGTGCATCTTCGGGATGACCTCGGGAAAATTCCTTGGGTACATGGTATCCGAAAGAGGCATCGACGCTAACCCCGAGAAGATTAAGGCTCTGCTTGAGTCCCGAACTCCTACCACAGTTAAAGATGTGCAGAGACTCACCGGAAGAATAACCTCTCTGAGCAGGTTTATTTCCAGGTACGGAGATAGGTGTAGACCTTTCTTCAAAGTCCTCACAAAGGCAACAAAAATGGAAGGCGACCTCGGAAGGAATGATCATCCTTGGGATGAAGATTGCCAAAAGGCCTGGGAAGAACTCAAAGTCTACCTGGCCAGCCTGCCAACTCTGCGACAACCTCGGGAGGGAGAACCCCTCGTACTGTACCTCGCCGTCATAGAAAAAGCTGTGAGCCCGGTCCTCGTGAAGGAAGAAGGGTAAAAGCAATGTCCGGTCTACTATGTCAGCAAGTCCCTGCATGGCGCCGAAGTCAGGTACCCTTTGCTTCAAAAAGCTATATACGCCTTGGTGCTTGCAGGGAGAAGGCTGCGACCATACTTTCAGGCTCACCCCATCATCGTCCGAAGTAGTCTGCCGCTACAGGATGTCATGAAGAGAGTAGATCATTCGGGAAGGCTTTCCAAGTGATGCATAGAGCTAGGCGAACACAAAATTACGTATAAGCCTCGGAAGGCCATGAAAGCTCAAGCACTGGCAGATTTTATCGCCGAAATACCCACCACTGAGGAGAGCCACTCGGATCCAAAAAAGGGTGAGCCAGAATGGACCTTGCACGTAGACGGAGCCTCGGGGTCCGAACGCCAGGGAGCGGGAATAATCATCAGGGGCCCCGAAGGCCTGGAGGTAATGAAGGCTATCAAGTTCAGCTTCAACGTCACCAACAATGTAGCTGAGTATGAAGCCCTCATAACGGGATTGCGCTTGGCCAGAAAGATTGGCGTGAGAAACTTAAAGGCTCACAGCGATTCCCAGCTGGTAGTTCGGCAGACGGCAGGAGATTATGGGGCGAAGGACCCAATTTTGGCAAAATATCATGAGCTAGTAGCAAAGCTCATCCAAGAGTTTGACGCTGTACGGATCGAAAATGTACCTCGGCGGAATAACACTGAGGCAGATTGCTTGGCGAAGTCGAAAACATATTCTGAGGTGCCAGACCATCCGAGCATCTCAGTGCTGAGCATGACGACCTCGGGAACAGGATGGAAAGACCCATTAAAAAGATATCTCGCAACCAACACACTCCCCGAAGACCCCAGCGAAGCCGCAAAAGTGCGAAGGCGCTCCGGACGTTTCTTCTTAATTAGAGAAGAACTATATCGGCAAGGATATGCAAATCCACTACAGAGGTGTGTTAGTAAAGAGGATACTGAAATGATCCTCCAAGAAGTTCACGAAGGTGCCTGTGGTTCGCACATCGGAACCGACGCCTTAGCAGCAGTGATACTTCGCCAAGGATACTTCTGGACTACCCTGAGAAAGGACGCCAAGCAGTTCGTCCAGAAATGTGGTAGTTGCCAGAGACATGCGAACATCCAAAGAACACCCTCAGAGTTCGTGATTTCGGCAGACTATCCTTGGCCCTTTGCAGTCTGGGGTATAGACCTTATTGGGCCATTCCCCACAGCACCCGGAGGCGTGAAATTCTGCGTTGTAGCAGTGGACTATTTCTCAAAGTGGGTGGAGGCAGAACCACTAGCAACTATCTCGGCAAAAGAAGTGCAGAAGTTCCTATGGAAGAACATCGTATGCAGATTTGGCATACCGAGGGTACTAGTAGCTAATAATGGATCCCAGTTCACAGATAAAGGATTCCAAGAATTCATCAGCGACCTCGGAATAAAGATGCACTTCGCCTCAGTGGCTTACCCCCAAAGCAACGGGCAGGTGGAAGTATCGAACAGGACCATAAAAGATGGCCTGAAAGAGAGACTAGGGGAAGCCAAAGGGAAATGGCCAGGAGAACTCCAAAGTGTATTATGGAGCTACCGAACGACGCCCCGAAGAGCCACAGGGGAGACTCCTTTCTCACTCGTCTTCGGAACAGAGGCCATTATCCCACGAGAGGTAGTTCAACCTTCAGTACGGGTGCAAGTATTTGATGAAGGTGGTAATGACCTCGGCCTGAGAACCAATCTCGATCTTGTGGCCGAACACAGAGAAATAGCCGAGCTGAGAAAAAAAGCTTTGCAGCAAAGAGTGGCCGCGGCTGTAAACTTACGGGCCAGGCCAAAAGAAATGAAGAAGGGAGACCTCGTTCTCCGAAAGGCCGACTTCGCACCCCGAAGGCCATCCCATGGCGTACTTCCCGCAAACTGGGAAGGACCCTATCTGGTTCTCGACGAAGTACGAAAAGGCGTGTACAAGCTTGGCGACGCCGAAGGCGTAGAATTGAAGAACACTTGGCACTCAGACGCCTTGAAAAAATTCTACGCTTAAGGTTGAGCGGAGGAGTTATGTTGTACAGAATGGCCTTGAGAAAAATTCTTAAGTGTACAGAAATTATGCAAAACAGAATTCCGCAAAGGTGCTCGCCATGATAAACCGTAGATATGACTTTCCGAAGTCCATTGAGCCATCGCGCTCGGGAAAGATGGAAAACAAAAATCTCGCAGAAGTACCCGCCATAGCCAGCGCAGAGATAATTTTCCGAACTCCCTTGAGCGAACATGCTCGGGAAAATGGGAAGTGAAAAATCTCGCGAAAGGTTTTCCGAAGTCCCTTGAGCAAACATGCTCGGGACAACTGGAAAAACAAAAAATTTTAACTGAAGGTTTTCGAAGTCCCTTGAGCAATCATGTTCGGGGTAAATTGGAAATACAAAAGCCTGCAAAAAGACTTAGTCAAATTTTTCAGGCCTTCCAGAAAGTCTTACAAGCAAGCGCACTCGGGACAAAGGAAGGTAAAAAAAAAAAAAAAAAGAAGTTTCTTTAATCGCAGGTTTTCCGAAGTCTCTTGAGCGAACGTGTTCGGGACAATGGAAATGAAGAAACTTGCAAGAAAAGACTTAGCCAAAAAATCCTCATTAAGAGCAAAGCTGCTTTAAAATAAAGAACTGCTCGAAGAAGGATTACAAAATAGAAGGGAAGGAAAAGGGGCCCTAAAATTGGCTAAGGGTTCGCGGCGTCCCGAGAGCCACTCGTCTGCCCGCCCTTTTCCATCACCTTCGGCACTGGAATTGAAGGAGGAATTTTCAGATGTTCGACCTTGGACCATTTCCACCGAGGTCCCCCAGGAATGTTTAGACCCTCTAGAAAAGAGAGGTCCAGATCTGGGAACCTCTGGAGAACCTGGTGCCGAGCAAGGCAGAAGCCGTCCTGGAACGCGACCTTGCTCATCTGATCAGACTTGTTCTTCTCGAGCTTGAGGTCGTCAAGCTCGTCCTTCAGATCCGCGACCTCCTCCTCCAGCGCCTTTATCTTCTCCTCCCCCTTCGGCTCCTTCTTCAACGACTCGACCTCGGCCCGGAGAGCGTTATTCTCACACGTCAACGACACTATACGGCCGTCAGAACCAGCCTTGTGCTGGAGAAGATCTTCGTTGGCGGCGAGCATCCCCTTTATTTGGTCACCGAGGTCAGCGATCTTCCTGGAGGAGTCCTTTTGAAGTTCTTCTTTTTCCTTCCGGAACTCCTCCCGAAGGGCAGCTACTTCTTTATCAGCAGCCTCTTTCAGCTGCTGGTTTTTGGCGACCGACTCCGCGAGTGCGGTCCTCGTCTCATTCATGGTTTGAGTGGCCGAAGTTCGAAAAGCAACCTCCCTGGCCACCCGAACTTGGAGAAAGGCGGTGTACCCCATCAGCTGCAAAAAAATAAACGCAAGGTCAGTAAGAGCCAAACACTTAGGAAAAAATTGAAGGGAAAGAGCTGTGAAGGATATACCTGAGCAGCATGCTCGGTGATCTTTGCGACGAGGGTGTTATCCCCCGGGTGGGCCGCCGCTATAGCCTTGAAGGAGGCCTCGGTGAGCACCCCCTTCGAAATTTCCTTAGCCATTTGAGGAACGTCCTCGGAGTACATATTCATGTCCTCCGTGAACGTCCAAAAAGGCTCCTTGGGCATCTTCCCTTGCGGGATTTTGGCATCCCGAAGAGCTCGTTTCCGAGCATGATCGGCCACCCAGCCAGGGGTAGTCAACTCCCCTGCGTGATAAGAATGAGAAGGAGATTAAAGACAAAGAAGCCAATCCAGAAAAAACAAAGGAAGTACACTTTGTCTGGAAACAAACCTGGCGGAACCTCGACAACATCGTCCTCGGAGTCCTCGGCCGAAATGCCCTTGCCCTTCCGCTTGCGCCGCTCCTCGGCAGAAGGTACTTCTACCACTACATCAAGGAGGGCCTGTGACGCGGTAGGACTCTGAGGAGGGACGTCGATTGAAGGGACCTCGGAAGCAGCAGCCTCAGACTCTGGAATCTCGGCTGCCCCAGGCTCCTCGGCAGTCTCCTCGGGATTTTCCTCTAAAGGAGCCTGGGCATCTCTCTTTGCCCGTTTCCTCGAAGGTCCCGCGCCAGTAGACTTCCGCCTTCGGGAAGACGCCTTGTTCGTCTGATCGCCCTTCTCCACCTGGCCGGTGAAAAGGGACTTGTAATAGGCGGCAGTCGCGTCGCCCATCTCTGAAAAAGGAGAGAAACATCAGCGTAAGTCCGAGGAAAGAACAGTAAAGGAGTAGAAGATAACTCACTTTCGGCAAGCGCTTCGAAAGAAATTTCCTCCTTAAGAAGCTTGACCAACCAGGAATCCTTCCCGGCGATGGCAGGAGCTGGCATCTCGAGGTCAGTCTCGTGCTCCTTTACCACCTTTAGCTCCCGAAAGACCTCTTCGGTCATCAACCTCCAGTTGATTGGAAAATGGTAAAGGGCGAGCGGAACGACCTCGGGATCCCAGTCAGAGACAGCCCGAATGCGGGCGTCGAAATCCGCGAACAAGGGAGCTAACTCTGGGGTCAGCAGCATCCTCGGATCAGCAACGTCTACATCCAGTGTTCCCTGAGCCCATTTGGTCGGAACGTACGACCAGGCCTCGTCCATCTTCATGAAGAAAAACTTCTGTTGCCACCCCCGCCAGCTATCTTTAGTGGCGAAGGTGAACATGAATTTCTTGCCCCCGGATCCCCGAGGTAGCATGAAATAGAAGCCACCCTTCGAGACCACAGAGAGCTTGTAATACTGCATAAAGATTCTGAAATTGGGTTCTATCCCGAAGACGCCACACATGCAGAGGTAGGCGTTAAAATAGCAGAACGAGTTCGGGGGAAGCTGGTTCACAGCAATGCCATGAAATTTGCAGAACTCGCACACCATCTTCGGGGGAGGATACCGAAGACCGGCCTTCAGCTGGGCTCAGAAAACGGTAACCTCCTTACTGTGGTTTGAAAAAGCATAATGGCTAGAACGAGGCAGCCTAGTAATGGCGTAAGAGGGAAGAAAGAATTTTTTCTTCCACCTCTCTAACTTTTCAGGGGTGGTGCAACAAGGATGGGCTAAAAGAGGCTGCCAGCTCTCAGGAATGGGCATTTTTGACATAAAAACGAGTTTGAAAATGGAAGAAAACAGTTTCCAGAGAAAAACTCAAAAGAACACAGGGATCAAAGCGCTCTGAAAAACAAAAACCCACCGAAAGATTTGCCAAAATCTGAGGACGTCGTCGTGAAAGCTGGCTGGAAAAAAGCTCTGATTAAGGTAGCTCCGCCACAGAAAGCAGAGAGAAGAGCAGAAGAGAAAGCAAAAGGAACTTATGATGGAGTGGGCTATTTATAAGCCAGAGATGGGTAACCGAAACATCGTCATAAGTACCCTTTGGAGGCAAACCGTCGTCGTAACTGCCCTCTGCACCTGAAAAGGCGCGCCCTCTGTAACCGACGCGACTCTCCTCCAATGGCAAAGCGCCACATGTCAACCGCTGCGCGAAAATGGGGGACACGTCCTCCAAACGTCCCTTGAAAGCTGGGACACGTCTTCTGACATCCCTGGAAAACTGGGACGAAACTGGGACGCGCCGCTCAGACTGACACGCTTGGCCAAACAGACCTGCAGAAACAAAGAGCAGGTCACCTCGAGGACGCCAAGAAACAGGCTATGGCCGAACAGCCCATGACCTTCGGGCAAGAGGTGTATCTTCGGCACAGGCTCCACCTCGAAGACACCAAAGAACAGGCCAAGGCCGAAGAGCCCATGATCTTCGGGCAAAAGGCGCATCCTCGGAACAGGTTAAGCTTCCAAAGAAACTCCCATACACAACCTCGGAAAAAGATGCAAAACCGAAGTCTTCACTTCGGCTTTCCAAAGGGGGGCATGTGATAGCCAAACGCTATCGCCTCTATCTGGCCGAACTCCCTGCCACAATGATGGCCAGAAGAAGCTGGCGCTACCCGAGAAAAGGTGCGATCAGGCACCTCGGGAGATAGCCGAAGAGCTCCGAGCCCGGCACGCCAGGAAACCCCGAGGACACTACTCGCCCCCCAAGGTTGTGAACATATCGCCTTCGAAAAAGCGGCACCAGACATAGCGAGCCGAACATGATATCCCTGAAGGCGGAACTCCCTGAAACTGGGAACCCCCGAACTGAGGGCTTGTTTCCCGAAGAGGCTCTGTTCGAACTAGAGGACGACCTCACCCAGGGACCTCGGGAGTACGGCAGGAGCATTTATGGAAGCATTTAAGGAAGCCTCTGACACGTCCTTTCACAGACGTCATAAAAGTCGCCTGAATAGGCGCTCTGACATACGGACGCCATCAGAATCACATCATGGCCCATCTCAGCACGTGGCTTAGGACAACCTGCTACCAGTTATCTGTCTCCTACGCCCAGAAACTCAGGGAACATCCGACCGAACACGTGTCGTGATCTGAACGGGCTAGGCGCTCCTATACATACCAGGAATTAATACTGGGCAGGAGGCTGGTTGGTTGGCCAAACACTGCTCCCACACTCTGAGAAAACTACCAGGTGAGACTCTTCAGCCCTTTGTGCTATTTCCTCTGCCTTTTCTCAGCCACCACTGACTTGGGCGTCGGAGGCTCCCCCCCCGGAAAAACACTCCGGGGGCTTCCTAACCCTTTGTTTCTGAGCTTTCAGGCACTCTCCTTTGGGCTATCCATTCCACCAGGCGTTCTTCCTCCCAGAAGTCTCTCCACCAGTCACCATGACTATAAACGATGAGGCCCCTGGCCATCAATCCTAATGTCCTTCCTAGTGCCACGACTAGTCCTGAAGGACAAACACAACTTGGGAGCACAACCGGTGAGTCAAGTATATTTTATTTTAGCCAACAATCTTATAGAGAATGCATGATAAATTGGATAATATTTAACAAAAAACCTTTTTCACAAGCTGAAGATGTGCACCTAGAATATTAGATTAAATCACAATTAAATCCTGCATTTAAAAAAGTGTCTAAGAGCATCTCCAACAGCTTCCCCATTTTGCAGTTTTTCTCTGTTTTAGGGAATATGAAGCCATTTTTCACTCCAAAAATTTCCCCATCCTATTCTCTAAAATGGGGAATGAGATGAAAGAGAAGATCTCATTCCCTTTTTCTGCAGAAACTCCAAAAATTTTTTAGGAATGAAAAATAACATTTTCTTTTTCTCGTAAAGGTTGTCCCATTTATTATTCACAACAATTAATTCATAATTTTATTTTCTTCAAAATTTCTTATAGAAATATAAACTTTTTATATAAAAATAGTATCTTAAAGACTCTATTTTATAAATTTATTTTTTTAAAAAAAATTATAGTACAAATTAATATGAATATTTTTAAGTCAGACTTTAGTTAAAAAAGTTAAAATAGTCATTTTTTGTAAAACAAAGGCAGTAAATTTTTATATTTTGCAAAATATTAAATTATAAAAAATTATTTCATTTTTTTTTCAAAATTTCTTATATATAATTTTTTTTTATGAAAATTGAACCTAAAGACTCTATTTTATAAACATAATTTTTAAAATTTTTTATAATATAAATTAATATAAATATATTTAAGTCAAATTTTAGTAAAAAGGGTAAAAGAGTCATTCTTTGTAAAACGGAAGGAGTAATTTTTTTACATTTTTAATAATATTTAATTATACAATAATTAATCTAATCATTAATTTGAATTTGCTTTAAATCCATAATATTTAATTACTATGTAATAAATAAAAAATTCTACAAAATAGGGAAGCTGTTGGAATTTAAGCAAAAAAATTATAGAGATTTTACTTTTTGCTTCCCCATCTTATAGAAATTTTAGGGAAGCTGTTGGAGATACTCTAAGAAAACAGTTAGGAAAGAAAGCTTTAAACTATTTGAAGCCAAAAAATCAAATTTACAAGCCTATTTTTTTGCTATTGATCATTGTGTAGCATTTATTTCTGACATAGGGACATCACCTTTAGGTCAATCATATTATTGTATTACTTCTCATTGGATTAATTTTGATTAGGTCATGCAAAAATGAATTTTGTCATTTAGGATCATTAAAACTGATCATACTAGTTATCATATACTCCCTCCGTCCCATAAATTTTGATACATTTGACTTTTTGTTATATTTTGACTCAATTTTATTCATATTATTGTTTGTTAAAAAAAATTAAAAAAATATATTTAGAAACTACATATCTTGAATTATCATTCATATACAAAGATTTTGTATTTATATATTAAAATGTTGAAAATAAAAAATTATAGATTAATTGCAAAAAATAAATGGAGCAAAACTTTTGGGACGGAGGGAGTATATAATTACATCTTAGAAACTTTATGTGATTATTTTTGTGCTGATAAAATCTTGTGCATTTCATTTGATAATGCTTCAAATAATGATGTTGTCACTCGCCTTTTGAGCCAAGTATTGAAACCACCTCTCAATGATACATTTTTTCATGTTAGATGCATATGTCATATTTTAAATCTTGATGTGCAAAAGGGTTTAGAAGTTCTCCAAAATTAAATTATGCCTATTTGGAACTCATTGACGTATTTTAAATCAAGACTTATTGTGTGTCGTGAATTCAAAAGGTTTTGTTTTGAAAATCAAAAACCATTTTCTTGAAAATAGTTTAAATTGATTTGTCCAACCCGCTGGAACTCCACATATTTGATGTTACAAGATGTATACCGGTATGCAAATTTGTTGACACATTTTATGAACATGAAAATGGATTGTGAATTCCTTATGATTAAAGTATTGGGAAAATATTCTAAAACCAGTGAATTGCTTAAATTATTTTACAAGACAACTGAATTTTTTTCTAGTGTTTACTACTTAACCATTCATCAAGTTTTACTTCATTTAGTGAACATTACATATGTTTTACATTAGTTTAAAGTTGATGAGTTATTGAAACCGACTGTCAAAGCCATGCAGGCTAAGTGACTTCAATATTTCAAAAATATTCCACTTATCTTTTTAGTTGTTTCTTTGCTTGACCCATATGTCAAATTAATTGACATGACCATATTGCTTGAAGACATTTATCATACTTATTTAGAAATGTCTGATATAAATGTTTTGGCCATGTCTACTACTGCTTTTGAGTATTTGCATTCCTTGTACAAGCTATATTATGAGCGGCATTCAGATAAGATAATATCCAAAGTGTAACGGCTCTCCAAATATTCGGGTCATAATTACTGAGGTAACATTAGTTATTTTGGTAATTTAATATACTTAGAATATTTAATGCAAGCAAATTCTCGGTTTAATAAAATATAGTAGCTTACAGATGGCAAAATTGGTCATTTAAGAAAAACCGGACCAAGAAGGGCATTTTAGTCATTTCATATAGTGACCCATTTTTATTTCACGGTAGGGTAGAGAATGGAAAAATATTAAATTTAAGGTATCACGGTTTTTTGTGATTCTCGCTATACCCTTGTCAAATTGTGACTTGACTAAATTGTCTAAAAATGGTTTATATGTAACCCTCAAAAGTATCAGGCCTAAATTGCACGTATGTCAAAGCTGAGGACTGGGCGTGTAATTAAGGTGAAGGAGGATTCAGACGTAAAATAATTCCGGTTTTGGTCCTAATTTTTCTGTTGGGTCCTGGACAAGTCCCCAATGTACTATTGTGTACAAAGAAGGCACCATGTGCGTGGCAGGTGCCATTTAAGCCTACATAAGTTGACTTCCAATGTTTTGTTCGGCCATCTTCTTCCCCCAACTCCAGACCACCCGAGAGAACTCTCTCCTCTTCAAAACTCCATAGCCAAACCAAATCCAAGCTCCAATCCATTAAATTCAAGCATAACTAAGCAAATTTTTGGAGGAAAATCAAGTATGGAACCATCCTAAGCTTGATTTTCAAGTTACTTGTTCAAGTAAGTTTTGTTTTGTTCTTCTCCTGTTTGTGAGATTCATACGGCTCTGTAGCTTCTGGAATTACTGATTTGAGCTTAGTTCTTGTTTGTTTATTAAGGGAAAAACAACAAGAAAAGCTTAGGAATTAAGCTCAAGTAAGAAATGTAAGAACTAATTCAATTTTTCCTTTTTTTTGATTAATTCCAGAATTTTTGTGGGTTTTTAAATCTGGAATTAAGTGTGTTATAATTAATTTTTGTTAGCTTGAGAAGGCAAAAATACGTTTAAAACCCATTTGAACCAAGTTGTTGAAAGAAGGCTAAAAGCCTAGTTATATGTTGATTCGTTTCGGATGTGTCCAGATTTTTTGGGTTATTTGTGCTGAAAAATGGTTGGATTTAATATGTTTATATTGGTTCTTAGTTGATTATAAGAGAAATAATCAATAAGAACCTAGATTTTTGGTTTTGGAGTTGAAAGGATACAACACCGAAACCGGTGTTGTTGTGTGTTGAGTAAAGAGCCGGCTAATTGGAATCCAATGAGAGGGTTATTCCTAACCATTTAAACCATAAGGAATGTTATAAAATTGTCCTAATTATGGTTTATTTATGTAGCTAAATGATCAAATAAAAAAGAAATACTCAAGCTACTATAAAGGTACAAAGAAGGATACAAAACCGAGACCATAAGGATATTGAAGTTGGTGCTTGCTTGCATTAATTATTCAAGGATGATGTAATTAAATAGCCCTTAAGTAAGTATACAGGATACTAAGTATTCAAGATGGGCTTTGATGCTCAAGAGTATCCTAGCTAAGCTACCAAGCTTAGTAAGAATGAGCCACCTAGAACTCCTATAAAGTGTGAATAAGGGTAAATAATGGCAAGCCAAGCTTGCTAAGGCAAGAGTTAAGCTCTTGTAAGAAGGACTAAGTAGAGGATGGGTTCCCTGCCATAGAACCCGTACTAATGGCCATTAGTCAAAACCTCATAACATTTTGAGCTCACGTTAAGATGTGTATATATGTTATATATGCTGGGTCCTAAAGTGTATTTTGCAGGTATTTAATTCTTTACTGAGAATTTATAATTCTCATTCCCTTAAGTATCACATTGTGCAGATACTAGTAATGTGAAGCCTAACACCCATTGAAGGGTTGTTAAGCAAGGTTTTGGTGCAGCCTTAACAGATACATGCAAAGTGCAAAAGGAGAAGTTGGACCTCTTATTTCTGGAGCTTCTGTGTTTAGGTGGGAGTTATTTTGATAGTCTCAGACTATGTATATATTGGGTACTTAGGTACCAATTAAATGCCTCTAGTTTGAATAGTGTGTATGGACTTACTTAGTATATATATCTGTATATGCACTGTGGTTGCTTATGAATGTACATAAGTTAAGTGTTATGTGTACATAAGTTAATGTTTGCAGTTTAAATAAACATGTTTATATGACTTCGGTATATGTTTCCACTGTTTTGTGAATAAAAATGGAAAATGTTTTGAAAAGTTTTATTTATTAATTCTTTTCAAATGCTGAAGTTAAGCATGCATGGATTCATGTCATAAGAAAATCAAGTAGTATAAAGTTTTAAACAACGCAAGTATTAGCTTAGCCATTTGCAACTAAGCGCAGGAATTCTAAATCCTAATTATCCTAAGATCCTGGGAACATCCTATATCAGGGTAAGTGAGAAGGTTCCCTCACACAAAGCTTCTCAAACTGAGCATCTAGGAAGATCAATCTCAATAAGATTCAGCCCTGCCCTCTAAATGTTGAAGTGTCTCCAACCGATGACATCGGGTTTAGTTGAGGTTGATGACTATCTCAACACATCATTGAAACTAAGCGATGTTGACATATTGTAGTGGTGAAAATAAAAGAAACCAAGGTTCCCAATCTTATTGATAATTGTACAAGAGATTCTCGCTGTTTTAATCTTCACCGTAGCATCCAAGGCAGCATTTAATACAGAAAAACAGGTGATTTCGGACAAATGATCAAGATTAACACCCAAGGCAGTGGAAGTATGCGTGTGCAATCGAGATTGATGCCTCACAGTATTCCAAAAGCAAGATCGAAAAAGTTCGGATTGTGAAGTAATATTTGATGAAGAGACTTGAATTTTTTTTCCCCTTCCTATATATAGTTTGCATTTGATCTGACTATGCTGTTGAGTACATATCATAGGTTTTTATTTTTCATCATTTTTGGAACTTTTCCACCATTTGGAAATGTATGGCACATTCTGATTATTTATAAGTGTTGTTTGGCTTTTTTACTTAATAAAACTTATACCGAAGATGATATTTTTTCATAAAAATAAATATTAAATATATCATTAATTATTTTTTTAATTAAAAAAAACCGTTAAACCCATAAACCCAGCCCAGGACTAGACCACTTATACTCAGTCTGTTCTCGGTCATCCATGACCTAGACCTAGGCCCGGCTAATTCCTGGTCGGGTCGACCCGGAACCTATCTCTGCTATAGTTTACCTCCAAATATTATACCTATATGTTTGACACCAATAATAGAAAGAATACTAGGTTTTTGAGCCCATGGATTGCAGTGGAAAAAAAATCCACAATTTTAAGATATCAAAATAACCTAAAATTAAAGTAAAGTTTAGGGACAAGCTATACCATGCTCAAAATCAGATAAACCATAACGATAAAATTTTATTTTAGAAGATAAAAATAATATGGCAAAATTCAAGGACAAAAAAGGTAAATAGATAAAATTTAGTGACTTAAATAAGAAAATCTATCATTTAGAGGCTGAAAGGCATTTAAGCCAAAAAAATATATAAAACAACTAAAAGTGAAAAGTAATAATACACATTCCCAAAGAAGCGATCGGTTGGTCAAAAAGTGATTAAAGCTCAACAAAAAGCAAGTATGGTATTAACGGCAAGAGGAAGAGTTACAACTACAAGCTCTCAGCTGTGCAAATTTTGGTGGCACTTACTTAAAGGTTGTCAGCTCTGACATATTGGACGCTGGGGTTGACAAGTTACCCTTCCTAAATCAATTTTGATTGGCATGTAGGGTTCAAAAGATCGAGGAAAATCTTGATTGTGCAAATAAGCTAGTTCGGGTGATGAAAGTGAATTGATGGCAATCCAGCATTGTTGAGAGGTATAGAAAAATTGAATAGTGGTGGATCCATTAAATCCTTCTAAGCCAGTCACGGATGACGGTTGGCATGGATGTCATTATAGCAGTGATGGTGTCATAGAAGAATTGGACCTCAAAGATCTAGTATGTTAACTTCTATGGTATGTGGTATGAGAGGATAGTGTATTTCGGTACGATATTTAAGTACATAATTCGGTAAAAGGATATGTAGGGTTCGTACACACACACACACACACGTGGGCGCGCGCGCGTGCGCACACATACACACACACAACTTATATTATAAAAATAAGAGTATTTGAATATTAAATAATGGCGGTGCTTATAACTTTTAAACCTAAAAAATACTTAACAGGTAGTTCATTTCAAATTCACACAACCCTATTAATGTGTTCTCCAACCGAGTCACGTGGCCCGCCTTCACGCAAATTTCAAACCCACCCTAAACTTTCCAATAGTTATTTTCATACCTCAACCTCTACATCGGTCATCATTACCCAAGTTCATCCCTGATCGTCTGGTCTTCCGCAACTTAGGCAATAGTAATTCTCATCATCTGTCGCTGCTAGCCATGATGTCGAAAAGGGCCATTGTCATTAACTTGAGTGCTAAAAAAATCACACGGTAAGAAGCAAGTCACGATTGAGGCCCTCAGGTGCTCGGCTAGTGGCTGCCACTGCAAAGTGGCCGATAGCATCTGTGATTGCCACGGCTCCCGATTTGCACACCATTACGCACCCCACTCCCTTTGGAGCTGACGAAGAGAGACATAAATCTTGTGGCAGGGCAATGACGACAGCAAGGAGAGACACGAATCCCGTGCATGCCCTATTCTGCCACTCTTTTTCCCCACCCTCTAGCATGCAATCAGATCAATTCACTTCCTAACTCTCTAGCTTCGGTTTCATTGACAACCAGTGGCACACAGTGTAATAACGCCAACTTATGTGTTTATTCTTATTCAAAAATAAATTGGGCCAAGTTTGACCCACACATTAGCCCTCAAAATAACGCGTTTTTGGGCCAAGTTAACTTAAAGCCCAGTTTGTTTCGCTTTAACACTGGTCTATTAACGTGTTATTGCAAACCCACTTGCATTCAACATCTTTTCTGCCCCTAAAATTTAGTATATTAACGGTCATGCCATTGGTCAAAATTAAATCAAAATCAAATCCCTCTTCAGCTTCATTTTCTTCGGCTGGAGATAAACTTGGGGAAAATGATCGGAGCAAAATCGAAGCAAACCAAAGATAATCGGTGTCGTGCCCTAAACTGCCCCTGGCCCATTTGGGCCTGATTTTTTTTTTTTTTTTTTTAAACATGCAGCGGAAGTTTTCATTACACAGAAGGGGCTTTTAAAACTCACTAAGACTTATGGGCACGAACCCCAGGATACTTATCGGTACTAGCTCGTTAAGTTCTTTAATTAAGGTTAAGTTGATGTGCTCTCAGAAACAAGCTAGTGCCTATGTGGATTTCATGTGTTCATTTTCATGGTCTTTACCGAGCTTAGCCAAGAATATGCATGGCAACTAAAACACCAACTTAAGTTTAAAAACTTATTTTCATGCATATGCTTTGCATGCTTATGCGTTTTGGAGTTCACTAGTGCACATAATCACTTAATGCCTTTAAATGCAACTAATGCTTAGGCATGTATTAATTCACATACGTGCATTTAAATTTCTTATTAGCCAAACTTTACACAAGCATCCAATTTCATGCTTTTTCTAAGTTTACTTGCATGTTCTTTACTAAATGAGCATACATAGCCAAACATTGCATGCTTTTAACATAGACATGGGCTTATGGGCCTTTTAGTACTTAACATGCATATGGCCCAAAATTAACCAAGAATAAAATCAAAATTTTTAAGTTCTTATTTAAGCCCAATTTCAACATGCTTCAAATTTCATGAAAACATAACCCATAAATTCATGCATGGGCCTTGGTAAGTCCACCAAGCAATAAAAATACCCGAAAATGTCTAAGTCCATAATACAAGCCCAAAGCCAAGTTTTGGCCAAATTTTAGCTAAGTCCATAATTTGGTCACTAAAGTTAGACCAACAAAAACATGCTTAAAAGCAACCCATAAATTCACAAAGCCATGGAACACAAATTTCCACCTTAATAGACCTTGTTCCCACAATTCTAAGACTTCAAGTCCTGCACAGAAAGTCCACATTTTTTTAGCTTGTTTACAAGCAGCTTATATACTTAGAATACTTAGAATATTTTGAGCAATACCATACACAAATCCAACCTTAGAATACAGAAAGAGTACTCAAGACTCTTAGCTTGATCTTTCAAGCAAACCTTTACCTACAAAAGTAGAGTAGGGCGGGTGAGTTATAAAACTCAATAAGGATTCCGTGGCATCCAATGCCTAACTTATGGCCTCCAAGGCCTAACATATGCCAAGAATGTAATGGCAAAATAATCCTTATTCCTGCAAAGGAAACATAAAGACAAAGAAAACAAAAAGATACATGCATATAGCAATAATATCATAATCGGGGGTTAGCATGCACAACAAATCAAAGAAGCACACAAACACACGCCACTTAACACTTTGTTCACAGAAGGGCAGCAAGCATCCCTCAAGTTTTAGTTCATTAATTTCATATACTTAATGTTTTCGGAGAGCTCACTTAGCATAGGAATTAAGGTGGCCGCCTTAACTCCTAGCCCATAATGCTTGCTTACTTAACTTAGCTCATGAGCAAAACAGAATTGCCGAAGCAATAACATAACTTAAGCCCTCTTAGCACTCCTAGGATCACATGGTTCTTTGACCATCACCTAGGGGCCCGAATACTCACACAAAAAAAATCCATGGAACTAGGCCATGCAATAAAGTGAGTATAGGAATCCTTACCCACAACACCGAAAGCTTTATAAGCTTATTTTCCTTCGTTTTCCTTGCTTGTTGACTCTAGAAATTGTTTTCTAGCATAAGAACCAAGATGGGCCGAATTTTATTAGTAACCATAAGATACCAAGAAATCTTGGTGATTAACCCAAATAACACAAAATACCAAGAACACTTGGTATACACTTACAGAACCTCACAGAAGAGGTAACGCCAATTTATTGTGCTTGATGTTCTTCAAGCTTCTTCTTGATTTCTTGCTTCTAATGAACTTAGAAACTCAATCACACAAAGAGTTCCTTGAGTAGAGCTTAAAACCTCCAAGAAATGGAAATGGCCAAATTTTCCTCCTTGGTTTTCTTTGAATTCTTCATCTGATTCTTGCTCTTTATGGTCTTAGAGCTTGAATTCAACCAAGAATACTTGGTTTTAATTTGAGGAATGATTATTTCTAGCTATGGATGAATATTTGGATGAGAAAAGAGTTGGAAATGTGTTTGGAATGATGAGACTTGGTATGGAAGAAAATGGAGAGAGAATGAGAGAGTTTGAGAGCAAATGGCTTTGAATGAGTGGAGTGATTATGTTTTAATGTGTGGGAAGGTAATGGCCAGCCATATGGGAAGGAAAATGAGTGTATAATGTGCTTGGAAGGTGGGAGACAAGATTAAAAGAGATGAAGACTAATTGGAAGACTTTTGGGTAAGTTTGGTAGAAAAAGTCAAAAGTAGGTGAAGAAAGAATCCAAGGTAATGATTAAGGGTGGGAGGTGGATTAAAATAATAGGAAATTAATAATGTGTTTGAAATGAGTGGGAGACAAGATTTAATGGATGGAAGACTAATTGGAAGACTTTTGTGTAAGTTTGGTAGAAAAAGTCAAAAGTAGGTGAAGAAAGAATCCAAGGTAATGATTAAGGGTGGGAGGTGGATTAAAATAATAGAAAATTAATAATGTGTTTGAAATGAGTGGGAGACAAGATTTAATGGATGGAAGACTAATTGGAAGACTTTTGTGTAAGTTTGGTAGAAAAAGTCAAAAGTAGGTGAAGAAAGAATCCAAGGTAATGATTAAGGGTGGGAGGTGGATTAAAATAATAGGATTTGGAGGAAGGTGACATAAAATATTGGGAATTGGAGGGGCATGGCTGGCTAAGGCATCCAAAGCCATTAAAATGACATAATTCCCCCTTTAGTCCTCCAACTTTCTAAATTTGGGCAATTGAGCCCAACCACTAAAAATCCCTTTGTTCAATTTAGTCCCTCATCTTTAAAAACCATCATTTTCATTACTATTTCTCTTGGCCTAAGCCAAGCTTATTTTTAAGATGTTCAACACTCAATTATGCACATGCCATATTGTCTTCTCAATTTAATTGAGCTAAATTCCTAATTAAGGAAAAATTCTTATGCTCCAAATCCATTTAACCCGGGACCTAATCACTTTGGATTGTCCGGGCATTACAACACTCCCCTCCTTAAGAAATTTGGTCCTCCAAATTTCCTAGAAGTTTAGGGAAGATATCAGGATAATTCTTAAGCATTTCAGCTTCAACCTCCCATGTGGCCTCCTCCTCAGAATGGTTAGTCCATTGGACTTTTACCATCGATATCCACTTACTTCTGAGCTTCCTAGTGTCCTTTGCCAATACCCGAATTGGTTCTTCTTCATAGGTGAGATCTTGGGTGATGGGAACACTAGTGACATGTACCACTTGTTTAGGATCAAATACACACTTCTTCAATAGGCTTACATGGAATGTGTCATGTACATGTCCCAGCTCAGGCGGTAGCTCTAACTTGTAGGCTACATTTCCTACTCTTGCGAGTATTAGGTATGGTCCTACATACCTCGGGGCTAATTTTCCCCGTTTTCCAAACCTCATTACTCCTTTCATAGGAGATACTTTTAACCATACTTGGTCTCCTACCTGGAACTCCAGGTCTCTTCTTTTCTTGAGGTTGGCATATGATTCTTGCCTATTGTTGGCAGTCTTAATCCTTTCCTGGATTTGCTTAATCTTCCCAGTAGTTTCTCTTATGAGTTCTGGGCCAATTTCCAACTTATCACCTGGCTCATGCCAGCAGTGTGGAGTTATGCATCTTCTTCCATAGAGTGCTTCATAAGGTGCCATGCCAATCACTGAGTGATGGCTATTGTTGTATGAAAACTCCACTAAAGGCAAGTGTTTATCCCATTCTCCTTGGAAGTCAATAACACAACACCTTAACATATCTTCCAATGTCTGAATGGTTCTTTCAGTCTGTCCATCCGTTTGAGGATGGTATGCAGAACTAAACTTTAACTTAGTGCCCAAGGCATGGTGTAAGGACTTCCAGAATCTGGAAACAAATCTTGGGTCTCGATCCGAGACAATATCGTCCGGTACACCATGTAGCCTTACTATCTCCTTAACGTATAGTTGGGCTAATTTCTCCAGGGAGTCTGTAAGGTTTATGGGCAAGAAGTGGGCTGCCTTAGTCAATCTATCCACTATGACCCAGATTGTATTACACTTTCTTCGGGTCAGTGGCAAACCCACTACAAAGTCCATGGATATGGATCCCCATTTTCTTTCTGGTATAGGTAAGCTCTGTAATTTTCCACCAGGTCTCTGGTGCTCCACTTTGACTTGTTGACAAGTCATACACTTAGCCACAGAAGCACCAATCTCTTGCTTCATATATGGCCACCAGAAATGGGATTTCAAATCCTTATACATTTTCTGAGCTCCAGGATGCATACTCATCAAACTGGAGTGGGCTTCTTCTAGGATTTGTTGCCTGATTCCATCCTTATTTGGCACATAAATCCTATCCCGGAAATATAATATTCCAGCCTTAAAGGAAAATCCTTGATACAATTTTCCTTGTTTCTGCCCAGAGATCCTGGGAATCTCCTCATCTTGAAGCTGAGCTTCCTGAATTAGGTCTTTCCACTCAGTCCTAATAGTTAAGACCTTTACTTGGTCCATTTCCCACTTATCCCAATCTTGGGCCAACCCAGATAAACTGAGTACCTCTGCCTCGGTAGGCTCTCCAGTGGCTTTGAGTATTCCCGTGTACTTCCTACTGAGAGCATCAGCTACCACATTGGCTTTTCCGGCCGTATACTCGATGACGCACTCAAAATCTTTCAGGTACTCAAGCCATCTTCTTTGCCTCATGTTCAGGTCCTTTTGTGTAAACAGGTACCTTAGACTCTTATGGTCTGTGAAGACTTGGAATCTGCCTCCAAGTAGGTAGTGCCTCCATTGCTTCAGAGCAAAGATCACTGCCGCTAATTCCAGATCATGAACTGGATAATTCTTCTCATGAGGCCTTAATTGTCTTGATCCATAGGCTATTGCTTGCTTCCCTTGCATTAAGACACAGCCCAGCCCAACTCGAGAAGCATCCGTGTAAACTATATACTCCTTAGTAGGGTCTGGTAGAACCAGTATTGGGGCTGTAGTCAATCTTTCCTTAAGTTCTCGGAAGCTAGCCTCGCATTGCTCACTCCACTCAAACTTTTGGTCCTTTCTTGTCAATTGAGTGAGCGGAGCTGCTAGTACAGAAAATTTAGGCACAAATCTCCTGTAATAGCCAGCAAGTCCCAAGAAGCTTCTTATGTCCCTCACAGTCTGAGGTTGCTTCCATTCCAAGACAGCTTTAATTTTCTCGGGATCAACAGCTAAACCATGCTCATTGATTACATGTCCGAGAAATCCAATTTCTTTAGCCCAGAATTGGCACTTACTTAATTTGCCATATAATTCATGTTCCTTTAACAGGCTTAGCACCACTCTTAGGTGCTCCTTATGGGCTTCTTCATCCTTTGAGTACACCAATATGTCATCAATAAATACGACAACAAAGTGGTCAAAATGAGCTTTAAACACTCTTTGCATGAGGTCCATAAAAAAGGCTGGTGCATTTGTGAGCCCAAATGGCATCACTGTGTACTCAAAGTGACCATATCTGATCCTGAAAGCTGTCTTTGGGACATCTTCTTCCCTGACTTTCAGCTGGAAGTATCCAGATCTGAGGTCTATTTTGGAAAAGACCTTAGCTCCCTTTAACTGATCAAATAGATCCTCGATCCTTGGGAGGGGGTACTTATTCTTAATGGTCAGTGCATTGAGCTTCCTGTAATCAATGCACAACCTAAGGGTTCCATCTTTCTTCTTCACAAAAAGTACAGGTGCTCCCCAAGGAGATGTACTTGGCCTTATGAAACCTTTCTCAAGCAACTCATCCAGTTGCTTCTTTAGTTCCATCATTTCAGGAATAGCCATCCTGTATGGAGCAATAGATGCTGGTGCAGCTCCTGGCACTAATTTGATCTCAAACTCAACCTCTCTTGTAGGAGGGAGTCCTGGGAGATCAGTGGGGAACACTTCAGGGAATTCTCTTACTATGGGTATTTTACCCAGCTCTATTTCTACTTCTGTTCCATTTAACCCTAGGTATTCACCTTTTAGTAATAAGGGTTTGTGTTCCACCACCTTTAAATGAAAATCTGGGACTAACCCAGGAGATTTTTCCAAAGATTGAGGTTTGTGCCCAGGCAGTTAAAGTTGCCTGGCATGGCAGTCTATAACCACCCGATTGGCACTAAGCCAGTTCATTCCTAGGATGATGTCATATCCATTAGTATCCAAGACCATCAGGTCGGCTCTAAGCTCTAGTTCACCTAGCTTAAGCATGCAATCTTTTACAATATGGTATGTTATCATAACCTCATTCCCGGCAGTTTTAACCAGGTACATTTTATCTGTATTGCATACTTCGAGGTTTATATCTTTGACTAACTTAAAGGATACTATAGATAAAGATGCTCCAGTATCGAACAAAACTGATACTTCATAACCATTTATGGAAATGGTACCTTTTAGAGTCTTCCTGACCAGCTTAGCCTGGTCTATTTCTTCCTCATCCTCCCCAGCTTTGTTGACCTCTGGGTCCTCTCGTGCTTTCATCGACGTCTCAATCTGGAATATTCTTCCAGTAGCCTGAGGTTGTCCCCTCCTGGCCTTATCTTGGTCCCTTCTTTGTGGGGGTGGAGGCATATTGGGCCTCCTTATGGGCAATTGCCTCTGTGCCCATCTGTTATTAAACCCTCCTGGGGTCCTCTGATCTTCTCCCCTGACAGGACAGTCTTTTACCCAGTGATCCTGGGCACCACATTTAAGGCATCCGGAAGTGAGCCTATAACATGGCTTCTGGCCATGGAATTTTCCACATGTCTCACATTGTGGCCCATAGGGGGATGCGGTCTTCTCTCTTTTGTTACCCTTTCTTGGCTCATATGCCAAGCTTTCTCTGCCTCTCTTCTTAGAGAATTTTTGCATCCCACTAGTACTTCCAGGGCCATTCATGGCTTGCTCCCTGAATTCTTGCTCTAGGGCCATAGCCCTCTGTACAATGTCGTAGTATTTATGGGCTCCTACTGCTCTGAGTATTTGCCTCAGCTCTGGCCTAAGTCCCCGAAGGAACCTCTTGGCCTTAAGGTCCTCTCGATCATCGTACTGTGGTGCGTACCGTATGAGGTTACTGAATCTCTGTTCGTATTCCAGTACGGAGAGCTCTTTCTGCTCAAGCAGGTCAAACTCAACCTGCTTTTGGTCTTTCTGTGCTTCACCGATGTATTGTTGATGAAACACTTGTTCGAATTCGGGCCATCTCATTGCTCTTCTACTTTGAGCAGGCCGCCTAGCATTTTTGCTAGCATATGTCCTATGGACTGCTCTCCACCATAACTCAGCATTTCCTTCTAGTTTGAAGGTTGCCAGTAAGACCTTCTGAGAAGCGGAAACCTCCATTCTCTCAAAGATCTTTTCGATCTGGTTTTTCCAGAATTCTGCTTCATCTGGATTACAGCTTCCTTTAAATGTTGGTGGTCTTAGGGCAAGGAACCCCTCTAGTTGGCCTTCTCTTAGGCCTCCACTATTATCCATATTGGGCCTCCCTCTTTGGGCCCTCACTGTTCCAGTGGTGACAGTGAGTTGGGCAGGCCCATCAATATCTTCTATGTCCAGCTCTTCTGCATCTGGACTTTCTTCTTCTTCTTCCCTCAGTTCTTGTCTAATCTCAGATCTTATCCTTCTAGCTCTTGGGTTTCTCCTTTCCTCATCCTCATCATCACCATTTTCACTGGCTTGATCATCGAGTATAGGTTCTTTTCCTAGCCTCCTTCTTATTGGTGGCTCTGTTTGTTACCCAGTAGGCTCTGGGACTTGGGCTTGACCCCTTGCCAGAATCTTCATGCTAGCTGCTAATTGGGCCATATTGGCCTGCATAGCTTCCATCATTGCTTCCATTCTTGCCTCTCTTCTTTCTTGGGCATCAATGCTAGGCCCAGTAACATTAGCCCTTATGAGCTCAGAAGGCCTAACTTGGGCCTCTGGCACAAAGCCAGCATTTTCATTCCCCTGATGGGAAGTTTCACTTTCATTTCGGCCTCGGTTCGTATTTCTGGTTCTCATCCTAGAATTAACAACAAGCAAGGCACACAATTGCTCAATATTCATAAATATTCATTAGTGGACTTAACCTATGTGGGAACAAGTCTATACTAAGAATCATAGACCAAAACTTTGGTCCTTAAGAGCAACTGTGCTCTGATACCAAACTGTCGTGCCCTAAACTGCCCCTGGCCCATTTGGGCCTGATTTTTTTTTTTTTTTTTTAAACATGCAGCGGAAGTTTTCATTACACAGAAGGGGCTTTTAAAACTCACTAAGACTTATGGGCACGAACCCCAGGATACTTATCGGTACTAGCTCGTTAAGTTCTTTAATTAAGGTTAAGTTGATGTGCTCTCAGAAACAAGCTAGTGCCTATGTGGATTTCATGTGTTCATTTTCATGGTCTTTACCGAGCTTAGCCAAGAATATGCATGGCAACTAAAACACCAACTTAAGTTTAAAAACTTATTTTCATGCATATGCTTTGCATGCTTATGCGTTTTGGAGTTCACTAGTGCACATAATCACTTAATGCCTTTAAATGCAACTAATGCTTAGGCATGTATTAATTCACATACGTGCATTTAAATTTCTTATTAGCCAAACTTTACACAAGCATCCAATTTCATGCTTTTTCTAAGTTTACTTGCATGTTCTTTACTAAATGAGCATACATAGCCAAACATTGCATGCTTTTAACATAGACATGGGCTTATGGGCCTTTTAGTACTTAACATGCATATGGCCCAAAATTAACCAAGAATAAAATCAAAATTTTTAAGTTCTTATTTAAGCCCAATTTCAACATGCTTCAAATTTCATGAAAACATAACCCATAAATTCATGCATGGGCCTTGGTAAGTCCACCAAGCAATAAAAATACCCGAAAATGTCTAAGTCCATAATACAAGCCCAAAGCCAAGTTTTGGCCAAATTTTAGCTAAGTCCATAATTTGGTCACTAAAGTTAGACCAACAAAAACATGCTTAAAAGCAACCCATAAATTCACAAAGCCATGGAACACAAATTTCCACCTTAATAGACCTTGTTCCCACAATTCTAAGACTTCAAGTCCTGCACAGAAAGTCCACATTTTTTTAGCTTGTTTACAAGCAGCTTATATACTTAGAATACTTAGAATATTTTGAGCAATACCATACACAAATCCAACCTTAGAATACAGAAAGAGTACTCAAGACTCTTAGCTTGATCTTTCAAGCAAACCTTTACCTACAAAAGTAGAGTAGGGCGGGTGAGTTATAAAACTCAATAAGGATTCCGTGGCATCCAATGCCTAACTTATGGCCTCCAAGGCCTAACATATGCCAAGAATGTAATGGCAAAATAATCCTTATTCCTGCAAAGGAAACATAAAGACAAAGAAAACAAAAAGATACATGCATATAGCAATAATATCATAATCGGGGGTTAGCATGCACAACAAATCAAAGAAGCACACAAACACACGCCACTTAACACTTTGTTCACAGAAGGGCAGCAAGCATCCCTCAAGTTTTAGTTCATTAATTTCATATACTTAATGTTTTCGGAGAGCTCACTTAGCATAGGAATTAAGGTGGCCGCCTTAACTCCTAGCCCATAATGCTTGCTTACTTAACTTAGCTCATGAGCAAAACAGAATTGCCGAAGCAATAACATAACTTAAGCCCTCTTAGCACTCCTAGGATCACATGGTTCTTTGACCATCACCTAGGGGCCCGAATACTCACACAAAAAAAATCCATGGAACTAGGCCATGCAATAAAGTGAGTATAGGAATCCTTACCCACAACACCGAAAGCTTTATAAGCTTATTTTCCTTCGTTTTCCTTGCTTGTTGACTCTAGAAATTGTTTTCTAGCATAAGAACCAAGATGGGCCGAATTTTATTAGTAACCATAAGATACCAAGAAATCTTGGTGATTAACCCAAATAACACAAAATACCAAGAACACTTGGTATACACTTACAGAACCTCACAGAAGAGGTAACGCCAATTTATTGTGCTTGATGTTCTTCAAGCTTCTTCTTGATTTCTTGCTTCTAATGAACTTAGAAACTCAATCACACAAAGAGTTCCTTGAGTAGAGCTTAAAACCTCCAAGAAATGGAAATGGCCAAATTTTCCTCCTTGGTTTTCTTTGAATTCTTCATCTGATTCTTGCTCTTTATGGTCTTAGAGCTTGAATTCAACCAAGAATACTTGGTTTTAATTTGAGGAATGATTATTTCTAGCTATGGATGAATATTTGGATGAGAAAAGAGTTGGAAATGTGTTTGGAATGATGAGACTTGGTATGGAAGAAAATGGAGAGAGAATGAGAGAGTTTGAGAGCAAATGGCTTTGAATGAGTGGAGTGATTATGTTTTAATGTGTGGGAAGGTAATGGCCAGCCATATGGGAAGGAAAATGAGTGTATAATGTGCTTGGAAGGTGGGAGACAAGATTAAAAGAGATGAAGACTAATTGGAAGACTTTTGGGTAAGTTTGGTAGAAAAAGTCAAAAGTAGGTGAAGAAAGAATCCAAGGTAATGATTAAGGGTGGGAGGTGGATTAAAATAATAGGAAATTAATAATGTGTTTGAAATGAGTGGGAGACAAGATTTAATGGATGGAAGACTAATTGGAAGACTTTTGTGTAAGTTTGGTAGAAAAAGTCAAAAGTAGGTGAAGAAAGAATCCAAGGTAATGATTAAGGGTGGGAGGTGGATTAAAATAATAGAAAATTAATAATGTGTTTGAAATGAGTGGGAGACAAGATTTAATGGATGGAAGACTAATTGGAAGACTTTTGTGTAAGTTTGGTAGAAAAAGTCAAAAGTAGGTGAAGAAAGAATCCAAGGTAATGATTAAGGGTGGGAGGTGGATTAAAATAATAGGATTTGGAGGAAGGTGACATAAAATATTGGGAATTGGAGGGGCATGGCTGGCTAAGGCATCCAAAGCCATTAAAATGACATAATTCCCCCTTTAGTCCTCCAACTTTCTAAATTTGGGCAATTGAGCCCAACCACTAAAAATCCCTTTGTTCAATTTAGTCCCTCATCTTTAAAAACCATCATTTTCATTACTATTTCTCTTGGCCTAAGCCAAGCTTATTTTTAAGATGTTCAACACTCAATTATGCACATGCCATATTGTCTTCTCAATTTAATTGAGCTAAATTCCTAATTAAGGAAAAATTCTTATGCTCCAAATCCATTTAACCCGGGACCTAATCACTTTGGATTGTCCGGGCATTACAATCGGAGCAAGATCACATCTAGATTGAAGCAAGATCGAAAATGTTTGGATCAAGATGGGAGCAAGCTCCTCCAGGGAGCAAGATCGCAAAAGAGTCTCCCAGTCTTTGTTCGCCCATTTTTCCTCGCCGATGGTCGCGAGAATCTCATCCACCGTTCTTTCTTGCCATCACCCACCGTTCTTCCTCATTGTCACCCACCGGTCTTGCTCGGAATCTTCTCGGCCTCACAATCTGCAATCTACCTTCACTCCGGGCCCACCCTACTCTACGTCTAGTCCGCTCCGCCTCTACTTTGCTTGTTTCGGAAACCCACTGTCCTTGCCTGGAAACAACCCTGGCCGATGACATCAAGATTAGCTGAGGTCGATGACTATCTGAACACATCGTTCGAGGCAAGCGACCTCGACATCTTGGAGTGGTGGAAACAAAAGAGATCAAGCCGATCTTGTCGATAATCGCACAGGAGATTCTTGTCGTTTCAGTATCGACCGTCTCATCTGAGGCAGCGTTTAGTGTAGGAAACGGGTGGTAACAGAAAAACGGTCAAGATTGACACCCGATGCGGTAGAAGCATGCGTGTGCAACCAAGATTGGGGCCTCGCAGCACTCCGACAGCAAGACCAAAAAAGTTCGGATGAGGAGGTAATATCCGATACCGAGACTTGAATTTTTTTTTTCAATCATACATGTAGTTTGTATTTGATCTGATTATGCTGTTCGGCACAGATCATGGGTTTTTATTATTTATCATTTCCGGAGCGTTTTTGCCATTTCAAAATGTAAGACCCGTTCCGATTATTTGTAAGTGCCGTTTGGCTTTTTAACTTAATAAAACTTACACCAGAGGTGGTGTTTTTTCTTAAAAATATTTATGACTTATATAATTAATAATTGTTCTATTATATATATATATATATATATATATTAACAAAAAAAAAATAAAACCTGCCCTGTCGAGGCCCAGGACCGCCCCGCTTACAACCGGGCCGAGCCCGATCCTCAGGACCCAAGCCCGAGACCGGCCGGTCCCGGGCAGGTCTTACCCGGTTTCCACCTCTAACCGCGAGTGCTCGAAGATAGGGGAACTTCTGGGCTCACACAGCCATGGTAGGCATTTGGATCAACGCTGGCTCGTGATTTGAGATCACAAAGACCAACGACATTGGTCGCTTCTCGATTCATAAAGGTCTGCGTGCATTTTCGGTAGCCATGTTGGTGCCGGCAGCATTTGGAGAGGAGAGAGAGTTTGGTTAGATTTGGGAAATTGAGGAAATTTGGGAAGATGGTGGTATATTCATTAGATTTTAAAGCTTTACGGTTTTTTAATAATGGTAAAATTTTTAAAAGTTAAAACTAACATTTATTCCTATAATTATATGCTGACAAAACGTTTTCTATCTAATATAACAAATTCTATTAAAAAATGTTCAAAATAGAACATTTTAACCATATTAGAGATGTAAAATGAATAAAATGGAGATTGTTGTTAGAACATGAATTGAATTAAAAGGTTAGGGTCAACAAGTGTAATTAATCCTAACTTTCTTCTAATTGGAAGATTTTCAGTGAGGTGAATGTTATGGTATATTGGATATAATTACAAGAAGGAAAACATATTTGCATGCGTCTATATTTCTTTGTATTTTTGGCCCATCACAAAAATATAAATAATAAAATGTTATCTACACATAAAATCGGATATTTTAAACGTATACACATTTGAAACTAAAATTATTTAAACTTTGTTTGATCATTTCAATGGGTTCAACGTTAGCAAAATAGCCAATAGAGTATTACACAATTATTAACATTTTTTCTCAAATATTGAGTAAGATCTAACAACAACTTTTGTTCCGTTTCATTCTTCAAACATTGAGGTTGTTGATTTCTTTCCTTTCCATTTCCACTACTAAAATATAGGACTTTACCAACTGCCATTTACCAACGTGCAGCAGTTGGTAATTTACCAACTACTACACGTTGGTAAATGGCAGTTGGTATTCGATACGTTGGAAAAATTTTTACCAACGCGCAATTAATAACACGTTGGTAAATTTTACGTTGGTAATTACCAACGGTCATGAACCAGGCTTGGTTTGCATCGCGTAGTTGTAGTTACCAACTGCTAGCTGTTGGTAAACAGTTGGTAACTACAACTGCTACCAACTGCCAACAGTTGGTAAGTAAGTTACTAACTGCTGGCTGTTGGTAACTTGGCAGTTGGTAATTACTAACAGTTGGTAGAAACCATCGTTGGTAGTTACCAACTTAAATCATTTGGTAAGGGAGTTGTTATGAAGCCGTTGGTAATTACCAACTTGCATACACGTTGGTAACAGGATGACAGTCGGTAATTACCAATGCACGCAAGTTGGTAAGTTCCCTGGTTGCATGTTGGTAATGTACATTAAACATTCTAGATTTCGGTTGTTTTGTACTTTTCCCAGTTTGAATACACATTCAAAATTAAAATACCAATTCAAAAGTTCGCCCAGCTTTACTCAGCAATAAACATAACACAGCTATGCAAACGTAATTACAATAAAATATTCTCAAATATAGCATAATTAAAACAAGAACATATATGTCTGGAAGAAAGCATTCAACATTCAACAGATTACACATTTCAGTAATTTCAACTGAGTCTTAATTAGGTCTAAAAATTATTATGTAAGGGCTTTAACACAAGAACTTTGGAAATGCGCTAACCTGTTGATGACGCCCATCACGGAGTCCCGACTATCTCCTCATTCTCCGAGTCCGAGTCATTAGAATAATGTGGAACTGGTTGAGCCGGCAGGCACGGAAGGTTTAGTGAACGACAAATAATCTCCAACTGAGTCCGGTTTGCCTCCAATGCGGCTCTCTGAGCCTCTATCTCTGCTCTCTGTCTCATCTTAATTCTCTCGAGCTTCCTCTCGTACTCCGCATCCCTTCGCGCATTCTCCTCCGGCATCATCTTCTATACTTGCTCGTTGAATTGCGGTGTCTGTGTGATGTCGATAGGCGGGATGAGACCTGGCTGTCGGCGTCCCGGTATAGCACACTGCTCAGATCCTAATCCAAATACACAACCTCTCCTTCTACCGCCAGATGCAGTACTAATGATTGCTAGTTCATCAATTGCCTCTATTCCATCCTCTTCTTGTGTTTGCTCCTCAATCTCTGCACTGATACGAGTCTACAGAAACATAATAAAATACATTTGAGTGTGTCATTATTTGTAAAACATTGTAAGTTTCTTAAGAATATTCTGCGAACAAACAGTTTTAATACTTACAGCAACTTCTTGACAGCGCTTACTAACATATTTCTCATTCTTCATTTTATGTGTCGCTTGAAGGACTTTAAACAAACCAGGGTCCTTCTTCTCAGAATCTCTCTCTCTCTAATTAAATGAAACGTAATATTAATATGTAATTTAATTTCATTAGTTTCTGAAATGTTGTTTGAAAGAACATTACCAAGATACATACCATTTGCTCTCGATGTGCAGACATCGAGATAGATCCCCCTGCATATGTCGCGCTGCAAGAGCCAGACTGTTAATCCTGGTTAGTCACTGTTGCTCGCATTGCCTTGAACCAAGCGGACTTCTGAATGAACTCCGGACTCGCCCAATATGCCTCTATTTCCGCATATGCAGCATCTGACATGAAGTTTGCCTTCGTTCGACATTTAACCGGATCTTTCACACGGCGAATTTCTAACATCATGCTTCTGTAATGCTTTGCTCCCAAGATATTCCACACCCGATACACCTCATTACGGTGTATCAGATCCCACTCATAGCTCCTCTGTACAGGTTAATATGTTTAAACTATTAGTTTGGAAAAATACAATTCTTAATCTTATAACATTATTACATCATTATCATGGTAATATTATTGTTATACCTCAAAAACACGCCACCATTGCTGCAGGTCTAATGGAGAGACGGAGGACCACTCAGAATATGGTTTGAAATGTGTGGTGAAAACATGGTGTCACTAACCGTGTCGCCGCAGCTGGAATAAATCTGTGACGTTGAAATTTTTAGTTACTGACTTGTTGATGATTCCATGTAAAGTAATTACTCTTACTAAGATTAATACGTGTGTCTGGTATTAATCACTTACGTGTTACCATGTGGGGATATCCTCATCCGCGGTTGGCCTGCTGTCTGTGACATCGATGATGGGATGTCATCAATATGTATATCATCATCTGAGGGATGAGTCGTCACTATGGGGTGCCTCACGTGGCGCGCACCAGATCCATGTCCAGACGGCGTGCCTCCACCGCCGTCAGATCGGTGCTCATGTGAGGGGACCTGCGTGGCTGGCACTGTTGTTCCCTGCAAATGATCACTGACATCCTCCTGTGCCCGGGATGAAGAACCCATCCTATGTCGTTCATTAAGTATTGGCTCCATTACCTCCTTAAACTGCGCAAATGGTCCTTTCCCAGGTCGGCGTTTATAGGTGTTATCCCCTTTACAAGGCATCTGCATTTATTTTTAGCTAAGTTGGTAAATTAAACATAACATATATTTACTGACATATATTGTGGAGTATTAGGGGTACATAAATTTACCAAATATTTTCTACACATTAATTAGAAATTATAGGTTATCATTATTCCTAATACATGTTATCTAATCATTTATTCGACCCACTGCTGTCATTCTCGTCAAACTCCTCAGACTTTTCAGAGTCACTGTCATCGGATATAAACTCCTCCTTATCCTCTGTCTCGCCATTAGATCCCCCATCCTCAAGTACATCTTTTTCAATATCATCATCGACACCCGGGTCAGCTAACTCCTCAATTGGGTCATCTTCAATTCTTTGACAATTCACGGATCCACTGTCTTGATACACGTCATCTTTGTCCAGAATTGCAGCCTGTATTATCCATCGAGGTTTTATCTTCATAACAGCTGACCACCCGTTTCTTTCACGTGACTTACTCGGATATTGTGTATAGTAAACTTGGTCAGCCTGTGATGCTAGAATGAAAGGATCAAACTTCTGATATCTGCGGTTATTCCGGATCTCAACTAACCCAAACTGTTTATGCATTCGAGTTCCACGTTCAGGTGTTAGGTCAAACTAGTTGCACCTAAACAAGACAACATTCTTATGTGGAAAGCCTGGATATTCGAGTTCAATGACTTCTTCTAATATACCATAAAAATCACATTCAACTTCATTTGCACCCATGCTGCGTATGCAGACTCTACTATTAAATGTTGATTTGTCCTTCCCCCATTCACTTATGTGAAACTTGTACCCATTTGTAAAATAAACCGGCCATGTTTGAACTCGACGTGAGGGCCCACATGCAACATCCCACAAGATGTTATCGACAATATTGTTACCTGGGTCATCAACCTATGTAAAACATTTTCAATTTAGGGCAATATATATGGAGACTTTTATAACTTAACATATTGCAATACATACTGTCCCAAAAGCACACATACATAGTGTCGGAGCCAGGCTGAGAAATTGTTTTCAATGTGCATGTCCATCTCAGACATTGTTATCTCGAGTGCAGTTTCCCTGAACATGTCCACAAACATACCGTGGCCAATAACAGAAACAATTAAAATATGTTAGTTTTGTTTGATGAGTAGTCCTGAATTTCAACATTATCTGCGTTGGAATGCCTTTTCATGAACGATGACTTACTTTAGGTATGGCCTGATCTCAGCACAGTTTAGAAGAACGTATGTGGTTGCAAGTCTGAGTTCATCGTCCATGAGGAATCTATATCGGCATGCACCATATGGACGTCCCGGAAAAGTGAATATGGACCACAAGTCACCATTACATGGGACAGGACCACCATCATCATTTCTCGGTACTCGGTTCATCATGGAGGGAACATGGGACTCAAAGTAATGAGAGTAAAAAATGGAAGTCTCCTCTATAAGGTATGCTTCACATATCGATCCCTCAACATGCGCAGTATTAGAAACCTTCATTTTTAGGTCATGCATGCACCGCTCAAATTTATACATCCATCGGTACTGAACAGGTCCTCCAACCTTTGCTTCAAATGGCAAGTGAACTGGGAGATGCTCCATGACATCAAAAAACCCTGGAGGAAAAATTCTCTCAAGCTTACAAATTATAATTGGAATATTGGCCTCCAACGCAAACAAGTGATTTTCATGCAGCTCTGGAGAGCACAAGTCTCTAAAGAATAGGCTTAACTCCGTTAATGGCTTCGAAATATTCTCGGGTAGCGCTTCGAGGGAATGGGGAGAAGCCTTTGCATCATAACATGGCAATCATGACTCTTCATGCCATACATATTGCAACCAGCTGTATCAACACATCTCCCAAGATTCGAGGCATATCCATCAGGGAGTCGTAAAGATTTTACCCAAGTGATCACATCTTGCCTTTGGTTAACATCAAATGTGAACCTCGCCTTTAGTTTGAACGAACGACCATCATCAAGTGAAACTATGTTTAACTCCGGCCGATTACAATAAATTTCCAGGTTCTTCCGTGCTTTCACATTATCTTTCGTTTTGTTCTTAACATCCATCACAGTATTCCATATATTCTCAAACACGTTCTTCTCAATATGCATAACATCAAGATTATGTCGTATTAAGTTCGTGGGCCAATATGGTAACTCCCAGAAAATGCTTCGCTTTGTCCAATTATGTGATTTCCCATAATTGCACGGTCGATTTTGTGGCCCATCGTTACCAACTATTGGAATCCATGAGATTCTTTCAAATATATCTTCACCTGATAAGCGCGGAAGAGGTAATGACTTTTCTGATTTCCCTTTTTTAAAGCAAGTACAATTCCTTCTATATGGGTGGTTCCGGGCAAGAAATTGCCGATGACAATCGAAAAATGAAATTTTCCCGCCATACTTAAGTTGGAATGCCTTACTGTCCCCCATACAAATAGGGCAAGACAATCGCCCATGTGTCATCCACCCTGATAGCATGCCATAAGCCGGAAAAGTCATTTATGGTCCACATTAATGCTGCTCGCAGAATAAAATTTTGTTTCAATGACACATCCCATGTTTCAACGCCATCAAACCACAGATGCCGTAGTTCGTCTATTAGAGGTTGTAGATAAACATCAATCTTATGATTTGGTCTACGTGGACCTGGAATCAGCAACGAAAGGAACATATAGGGTTTTTTCATGCACATCCAAGGGGGCAAATTATACAGAGTAACGATCACAGGCCAACAAGAGTATTGTTTCCCAGATGGTCCAAAAAGGTGTAAATCCATCGGCACACAACCCCAATCTGACATTTCGTGCTTCTAAAGCAAACCATGGGCAGGTCTGATCAAAATGTTTCCAAGCTTCACCATCTGATGGATGTTTTATAACACATGGGACTTGTGTTTGCTCCTTATGCCACCTCATCTGCTCAGCTGTTTCCAATGACGCAAATAAGCGTTGCAGACGAGGGCTTAGTGGTAAATAATGCATGGTTTTTCTCGGTAGATCTTTACCACGACCTCCCTTTTTTGGCTTATATCTCTCAGTTCCACAGTACTTACAAATACGCACACTACTGTCATCTTTCCAGAACAACATACAATCATTCACACAGTCGTCAATCTTCTCGTGAGACAGACTCAACTGGGAAACTAATTTCTTAGTTTCATACCAATTTGATGACATCTTACTATCTGTTGGTTGAGTCTCCTTCATCAGTTGGGCAATGTCATTAAAGCATCCTCGTGACATGTGATACTCAGACTTAAGGTTGAGAAGGCGGACAGCAGCAGATAACTCAGAATGACTTTCGCACCCATCCCATAAAGGAGTTGATGCTGAATTCAAAAGATTAAAAAAAAATTTTGCACTTTCATTCGGCTCTACAACATTGTCTTCCGGAAATTATGAGTAAGTAGGGGCAACGGCATCTAATACCATCCTTTCATATGGATTCATCGAACACCCCTGGTCAAACTGATCAAACCCACCCACACCCGGAGCCGTATCTGATGCTTCATTAAATGGCTCACCATGAGCGGTCCAATTCAAGTAAAAAGGCTTAAACCCCCATTTGTAAAGATGAACTCTGATCTCATCAGACTGATTAAACTGCAAATTCTTACATTTCCGACAAGGACAGCGAATGCATAACCCGCTTATAGTTTCAGGGTGCGAGATAGCAAATGATATAAATTCTTCGACCCCGGACTCCCACTGTTGTGTGTAACCTGTTCGGCCAGGCAAGAAACGGTTACTGTACATCCAACTACGGGCGGATTCCATTACACACAAAATCTGTTCGTAATCATAAACACCTCAATATATTAAATGATACACGTAGTCAAGTTTTATATTGAGTTAGTAAAAATAACAAAAGTTCATTAATGTTTACGTAAGTAACTTAAAAAATTGTTAGATAAACAAAGTTTATTCTCAATCTTATTGTTGTTATGATTAACGTTCGGACACGCTTATTGTTCTTATTGTTCTTATTATTCTTATTGTTCTTAGTATTTAAATTAAAAATTTTCTTCATTATATTTTATTACATATAGGCTTTACTAAGTAAATAAGGTAATGAATAAAGAAAGTTAATGTTTAGGTTGAGGGTTTAAAATTGTCCTGATTATTCCTTTATGGTTTAGGGTTTTAAGGTTATAGTTTGAAGGTTTATGATTTGGATTACGAGCTTATAGTTAAGGTTAAGGTTAAGGTTAGAGTCTTGGGTTTATGGGGATTATTTGGGTTCAGATTTAGTCTATAGCGTTTATGGCAAAGTTAAAATTAATGTTAAGATTAGGGTCTAAGTTTATGTCTATTAGAGTTTAGATTTAGGTATAAGGTTTATACTGCTACGATTATAGACTTATAGTTTAGGTCAGATTTCGCTATTCTCCTACTTTTACTTTTTTTTTTTGTGAAACACATTTCCAGTCCCTATATTATTTTTTTTTCTGATATTAGACCATAAGTTTAATAAATTATAGTGTTTTTGTTTAATTCCTTGGTTATTTTTTTTAAATGTTTTTTTTTTGTAAACTAAAATATTGGTCACCATGGTTTATTTATTTTTTTTAGTGAAATAAGACTTTTTTTTTCTTAACTTTTCCATAGTCAATTGTTAAACTCTTAATACCTAAAGTTTTTACATTTTCTCAATTGGTCTCCAAATTAATTTTTTAATTTTTCTGCATTATTATTGTCATATTATTGCAACATGGTTTTATTATAATGATTAAGTTTTTATTATCATTAGACCATGACATAATATAACCATTTACACTAAAGCACTCCAACTAAACCATAACTATACCTATTACCATGAACTTATACAAATAATCATTCCATAAAATAATATATACAACGCACAAAAAAATTACATATTGACTCTAATCCATAAGAAAAAATATCCACAGATAACAAATAATTAACATAAATTGCATATTCAAATATCAACAACTATGTTCAAACCTGTTGACACCCAATTTCGTCCGGCCATTAAAATAATTTTAAAAAAATTTAAATAAAAAAATTAAATAAAAAAATGTATTATTATTATTATTGTTATTATTATTACTAAATTTTTTTTAATTAGTTTAAAATATATATATATATTTTTTTTTTTTGTTTTGTTTTGTGAAGATTTGATATATGTGTGTATATATGTATGTTTGAAAGAAAAAAAAAGAAAACTCCATAAAAATGACAAAATTTAAAAGTTTGAGGTAAAAATGACAAAATTAAGAAGTTTCAGGTAAAATTGACAAATTCTGAAAGTTCCAGGAGCATTTGGCAGTTTGTCACATAAAATTTTGAGCCTGCCGACGTTTTTGGCTCAAATTGACAGAAAACGACAAAATTGTCAAAATCAGAAGCTTCAGGAACTTATCCAGAGGCTGAGAGACGTAAAGGACTAAAACTGTCATTTTACCAATTTAAGAGATAAGTTTGGATTTTTTTATTAATTTATCCATCAACAGTTCAGCTAAACTTCCTCTATAAATAGCCCCCCAAATTTTGTGCTGAACACAGAAAAAAATAGAAAAAAAACTTAGAGCTCCGTTTCAAAAAAAAGAGAAAATTACAGCCCTTAGCCCCAGACCTCTTCCCTTCTTCCCCAGAAAGCCAAATTTTTTTTCACTGCTGTTCCCTCTCTCTCTCTCTCTCTCTCTCTCTCTCTCTCTCCGCCGTGCCCCTCGCCGCCCGCCGCCGCCGCCCCTGCCCGGCGCCACCCCTGCCCGCCGCCGCGTCGCCCCTGCCCGCCGCCGGCCCCCCCCCCCCCCCCCCGTGCCCCACGCCGTCGCCCCCTGCCCCTGGCCGTGCCGCCAGCTGCCCCTTCCCTTCCCCCCCTCGCGCCGTCGTCGTTCTCATTTCCTGGGATTCAAAATTCAAAACTAAAAGGGTAAACCCTTGTTTCACCCATCATCTTTTCAATTTCTTTCTATTAGGTCACTAACCTTTTTATTTTGTCTTTGCAGAAAATTAATTAACTAACTCATTTATTTTTTTTACTTGTTTATTTATTTGTTTATTATTGTTATTATTACTAACCTTTTTTTTTTTTTTGTTATTAGCAACTAACAACTAACTTGCTAATTTTTACTAACCTTTATTATTATTGTTGTTAATAATTAATTAAATTGTCTAACTTTTATTTTTGTTGTAATTAATTAACTTAATTAAACTTGGCTAACTTTTATTTTTGTTGTAATTAATTAACTTAATTAAACTTGGCTAACTTTTATTTATTGTTGTTAATTAATTAACTTAATTAAACTTGGCTAATTTTTATTTATTGTTGTTAATTAATTAACTTAATTAAACTTGGCTAATTTTTATTTATTGTTGTTAATTAATTAACTTAATTAAACTTGGCTAACTTTTATTTATTGTTGTTAATTAATTAACTTAATTAAACTTGGTTAATTTTTATTTATTGTTGTTAATTAATTAACTTAATTAAACTTGGCTAACTTTTATTATTGTTGTTAATTAATTAAATTAATTAAATTGTCTAACTTTTATTTTTGTTGTAATTAATTAACTTAATTAACTTGACTAACTTTTTATTATTGTTGTTAACCATTAATTTAATTAAACTTGGCTAATTTTTATTATTGTTGTTAATTAATTTAATCTAACTTTTACTAACCTTTTTATTGTTATTAACTAACTAATCCAACTAATCTAACTATATTAATTGTGCTAACTTTTATTATTATTGTGTTATTAAAGTGGATGGCCAAAAAGCCCCACTTTATTAATTGAATTTTTTTTATGATTAAAAGATAAAAAAAGGAATTTTATGTGAATAATTTTCTAAAGGCTAATAAAAATTACTTTTTTTATTTTGAAACAAAGTTTTTATTCCTTTTAATAAACAAACATAATGAAATAATTCAAAAATAAAATAAATAAATAAATAAACATAAAACCATTCTTTTAATACATCTTTAAAATTAATAATTAATGAAATAAAAAAATTTAATTAAAACTCCATGACCAAATGATCCGCCAGGATCCATGGCTCGGAAATATTTTTAAAATAAAATATATAAATAAATTTTTTTTTCTTTATAAAAAATAAAAAAAAAAACTTTAGACTAATATATTAATTATCTATTAATATATAATTTTTTTTAGTTTTCTTTATTAAAAAGAATAAAAAGCGTAAAATTTTTGAGTTAATATTTTTCAATAATATTTTATTTATTTCTTTTAAAAATATAATTTTTTTTTAGTTTTCTTTATTAATAAAAAGAATGAAAAGAATAAAAATTTTGGGTTAATATTTTATTCAGTAATATTTTACTTATTAAAAGATATAACTTTTTGTTTCCTTTATAAAAATCTTAATCAAATAATTTCAAAATAATACAAAATAAAACAAAAATAATTGAATTTTCTCTTAAATATTTTTGACTTATTGATTAGATATATTTTCAGAAATATAAATTAAAATTAAAAAAAAATCTTTCATCAAACAAAGAAGAATATAAAAATAAAAATATCAAGACTTTTGTTTTAAAATACATATAAGTTTTCGGTTAAATAATCTTTTATTCCAAAAATAAATTAAATAAATATCAAAACTTTTCTTCTTTTGTTTAAAATTTTTGATTCTCTTAATAAAAAAAAATAATAATAAAAAAATAATAAAAAATAAAAATAAAAATAAAAATTTTTTTTAGTTCATGGTATATTGGCTGGAAACTGTCTCGTGCCCGCTTTTGAGCTGCTTCACCTGGTGAAGAGGGTCTGGCTGAGTAACAACGCCCCGTACCATGATCAAAATTTTTATTTTTAAACTCTTTAATTCTTTTAAATTAACTTCTTATTAAATAAAAATTAATTATTATTTTTTTTAATTCTTTTATAAATTGAGTAATCCTTTAAAATAATAAATATCTTTCATTAAACAAGAAAAACAAAAAAAGTAAACAAGAAAAAAAAGAAAGATAAGAAAAATAAAAGAAAGATAAGAAACAAAAATAAAAGAAAGATAAGAAAGAAAAGAAAGATAAAAAAAATATAAAAGAAAAGATAAGATAAGAAAAGAAAGAAAGAAAAGACAAGAAAAATAAAAGAAAGATAAGAAAGAAAAATAAAAGAAAGATAAGATAAAGAAAAAAAGGAAATATAAGAAAAAGAAAAGAAAGATAAAAGAAAGAAAAAGAAAAAGCAAAGAAAGAAAGAAAAGAATAAAAAAGAAAGAAAAGAAAAGAAATTAAAAGAAATTAAAAAAGAAGTAAAAATAAGTAAAAAAAGAAGAAAAAGAAAGAAAGTAAAAAAAAAGTAAAAAATATAAAGATAAATTTTTTAGTTAAAAATCATTCATAAACAAAAAGAATTACCATTTAAAAATTAATTTCATAATAATAAGAATTAAATAATTACGATAAATCAATTTCCATATCCGGATGATCCGGTAGGATCTACGGTTTGGAAAATATCAAACTTTTTAAAATAAACAAATTAAATAAACAGATAAAAATCCATATTTTTACAATATGGATAAAATTGTTTAAAATTTCACCAAATTCCGTGTCCAAATGACTCGGCAGAGTCCATGGTTCGGAATCAAAATCTTCCGTGTCCAAATGACTCGGCAGAGTCCATGGTTCGGAATCAAAATCTTCCGTGTCCAAATGACTCGGCAGAGTCCATGGTTCGGAAGTATAAAATTCTATACAAATTAATTTCCAAAAATCCGCATTCAACTAATTCAGTTAAAATTTCTAGTTTGAAAATTAACTGAATTTTTTTTAAAGCAAAGTAAAACAAAATTAAAATCAACTAAGGTGCCAATTTTGGGCGCTATAACAATATTGTTTTAGCGTAACCGTACTCCCGATCCCCGAACTCTCGCAGACCATATTTTAAGGTATCCAATCGACCTGAGCGAAAACCGATTGGTGGCGACTCCAGAAAACCCGACGTTGCCACAAAACCACAGTGACAACACATAAGTTTTATTATCAATATTAATAATTAAAAACAATTTCCCTTAAAAAATCCCGTTCTCAATTAGAAAGGAAAAAAATATAAACTTACCTCGAACGACTTCGAATGGAGAGGACAAACAATGGGTACGCCTTCACGCTCACAGCTGCAGGGAGGAACTGAAAAAAGGGGGGAAAATAACTTAATATCCTCGTAATATAAGAAATTTCTGCAAGTGAAACAAAGAAATGTGAATCTCCACGAGTATTTTAAACAAAATACGTTATAAAGAATATTATTAGTGAAATTATAATAATAATTATTATAATAATAACTATTATAATAATAACTATTATTATTATTAGTATTATTGTAATTATTATTGTTAAGAAGTGATAAAAGGTTGATATTAAGAAGTTGTCTTTTCTCTCCTAGAAAAGTTTCTATATTTTATCTCCACTTTTTAATAATCTTATTTAGTAGAACAAAGACTGACATTAAGAAATTGTAAGACCCTGATTTACATATTAGGATTAGCCGCCATCTTCCTAGGTGAGAGTGAAACTTTGCTCTCCAAACATTTAGTTTGCCAGTAAATTTATTTATCAAAGTATCATTGTCCTTGATCTTTCATTTTGACGAACTGATAAGTACTCCAATATATCTAAAAAACATTGATTTTCTTGAAATTTCATTGTAGTGAACATTCCTAACTTTGTCCTCTATTCAGAACCTTTGAAGTAAATTTTAGTCTTTTCTCATTAGGAGTAGTAAACACCAAAACCGAAGCCAATTATACTTGCAAATTAATTAACAGAAATTAATTATACCACCTAAGCAATTTACGTAAATACAAATTATTTCATATTTTTAAATATACTAAAAATTTCATACATAAATTTAGTACCTAAGCAAATACGTAAATAATTTTCTTGTCAAACACAAAAACACTATTAGATTTGCAAATTAATTAAAATAAATTAATTATACTACCTAAGCAATTTACGTAAATACAAATTATTTCATATTTTTAAATATACTAAATAATTTCATACATAAATTTAGTACCTAAGCAAATACGTAAATAATTTTCTTGTCAAACACCAAAACACTATTAGATTTGCAAATTAATTAAAATAAATTAATTATGCTACCTAAGCAATTTACGTAAATACAAATTATTTCATATTTTTAAATATACTAAATAATTTCATACATAAATTTAGTACCTAAGCAAATACGTAAATAATTTTCTTGTCAAACACCAAAACACTATTAGATTTGCAAATTAATTAAAATAAATTAATTATACTACCTAAGCAATTTACGTAAATACAAATTATTTCATATTTTTAAATATACTAAATAATTTCATACATAAATTTAGTACCTAAGCAAATACGTAAATAATTTTCTTGTCAAACACCAAAACACTATTAGATTTGCAAATTAATTAAAATAAATTAATTATGCTACCTAAGCAATTTACGTAAATACAAATTATTTCATATTTTTAAATATACTAAATAATTTCATACATAAATTTAGTACCTAAGCAAATACGTAAATAATTTTCTTGTCAAACACCAAAACACTATTAGATTTGCAAATTAATTAAAATAAATTAATTATGCTACCTAAGTAATTTACGTAAATACAAATTATTTCATATTTTTAAATATACTAAATAATTTCATACATAAATTTAGTACCTAAGCAAATACGTAAATAATTTTCTTGTCAAACACCAAAAAACTATTAGATTTGCAAATTAATTAACAGAAATTAATTATACTACCTAAGCAATTTACGTTAGTACAAATTATTTCATATTTTTAAATATACTAAATAATTCATACATAAATTTAGTACCTAAAAAATTTACGTAAAACTAATAATTTACTATTTTAAATTATACTAAATAATTTCGCACAAAAATATACTATCTAAACAATTCACTTAAAACTAATAATTTAATATTTTATAATTAATCCTGAAAATAAACAAAAAATTGTAAGAAAATGCACATAAATTTGCAATTGTACTGGGTAACCTAAAAACTTAACATCCAACCATCAACAATACAAAATCACAAATATTGCACATATTTCAAACCAAATTAACATATAATAATCCGGAATATGTGTATTTATTGGGGAAAAAATTTTAAAAATACCAAATAAACCAACTGACCTCAAATTCAAATGTTTACTTCCTTCAAATGCCTCCAAATAACTTCAATCCTGCAAAAAAAAACCAAAATCTTCAACCCATTATCAACCAAGAAGCTCAAATAAGGAAAAATACAGAAAAAAATCAAAAAAATCTCAGAAAAAAACCAAACAAACCTTCAGATCGCCCCAAACGACACCAGATCCACGTACAACTGACCTCGACGAAGCTGTTTCAGCGCTTAATTGACAAAGAAACGTGAATGTGTGTGCTGTGCGAAGAAGAGGTTGCAGGAGAGAGAGAGACGCGACGGACGCAAGGAAGAAGACGACTGGCGCTGGGGGGGGTTAATTTAAAAACAAATTTTCCAACGGCCTTAGCCGTTGGAAACCTAAACTCAATACGCACCTGTGGCAACGTCGGGTTTTCTGGAGTCGCCACCAATCAGTTTACTTAGGTCGATTGGTCACCTAAAATATGGTCTGCGAGAGTTCGGGGGTTCGGGAGTACGGTTACGTTGAAACAACTTTGTTAAAACGCCCAAAAATTGGCACCTTAGTTGATTTTAATTTTGTTTTACTTTGCTTTTAAAAAAATTTCAGTTAATTTAGATATTTTAACTGAATTAGTCGAAAATGTGGATTTTTGGTAATTAAGTTGGATAAAATTTGATACTTCCGAACCATGGACTCTGCCGAGTCATTTGGACACGGAAGATTTTTGATTCCGAACCATGGACTCTGCCGAGTCATTTGGACACGGAATTTGGTGAAATTTTAAACAATTTTATCCATATTGTAAAAATATGGATTTTTATCTTTGTATTTAATTTATTTATTTTAAAAAAATTGATATTTTCCAAACCGTAGATCCTGCCGGATCATCCGGATATGGAAATTGATTTACTTAATCGTAATTATTTAATTCCTGAAATTAATTTTTTAAAAGGTAATGATTTTTAATACTAACTAAAAATTTGTCTTTATATTTTTACTTCTTTTTTTTTTCTTTCTTTTCTTTTCTTTTTTTTTTAATCTTTTATCTTATTTTTCTTATCTTCTTTTTTTTTATTTCTTTTTTTATCTTTCTTTTATTTCTTTTTTTTTATCTTTCTTTTATTTTTATCTGATTTTTTTCTTAATTTATAAAAGAATTCAAAAGCAATTAATTTTTTTATTTAATAAGAAGTTAATTTAAAGGAATCAAAGAGTTTAAAAAAAAAAAATAAAATAAAATAAAAATCTTTGATCATGGTACGGGGCGTTGTTACTCAGCCAGACCCTCTTCACCAGGTGAAGCAGCTCAAAAGCGGGCACGAGACAGTTTCCAGCCAATATACCATGAACTAATTTTTTATTAAAATAATTATTTAATACCAGGATTTTATTTATTTACCAAAGAAAACAAAAGAGTTGAAAATAAAATCTTAATTCTCATGTATTTGATTTTTTATTTAAAAGATTAACCAAAATTAATTATTCAATAAAATAATAAAGAAAAGATTTATATAAAGAAAGTCTTGATATTTATACATATTTATTTTTTTAAGCTTATTTTTTTTATTTGATAAAAGATGAACCAAGAAAGTAATTATTTAATCAAGGTTTTGTTTATTTAATGAAGAAAACTAAAGATTTATATGTATATTTTAAAAATAAAAGTGAAGCCTTAATATTTTATTTAATAAAAGGTAAATCAAAAAGTAAACAAAACTTTATTTATTTAATGATGAAACCAGAAATTTATATATATATTTCAAAAATAAAATAAAAATCTTAATATTTGTTTGTTTTATTTTTGATAAAAAAATTAAGCAAAAATGATTATTTAATAAGGAAAATAAAGGTAAAGTTTTGATATTTATATAATTTATTTTGAAAAAAGATTAAAGAAATCAAAGATTTATATGTATAAAAAGTTTTTGATATTTATATGATTTTTTTTATGTTCTTTTTGTTTGCTAAAAGATTTTTATTATTACCTTTATTTGAAATCATTTGAATAAAATTTTATTTAATAAAGGAAACAAAATCAAAAAAAAATATTATATCTTTTTTTTTATTATTTTGAAAGAAATAAGTAAAATATTAGCCCAAGAAAATTTTTACTCCTTTATTCTTTTTATTAATAAAGAAACCAAAAAAATTATATTTTATTATTTTGCTGGATAAAGAGATAAATAAAAAATATTAGTCCAAAGTTTTTTTTTATTTTTTTTAATAATAAAGGAAAATTTATTTATATACTTTATTTAAAAAATATTTTCCAAGCCATGGATCCTGGCGGATCATTTGGACATGGAATTTAATTTCTTTTTTATATTTCATTATCAATTATTAATTAGAAAAAAAAAACATCACTTTTAAAGATGTATTTAAAAAAATAATTTGTATTTATTTATTTATTTATTTCATTATGTTTGTTTATTAAAAGGAATAAAAACTTTGTTTCAAAATAAAAAAAAAAAAATTTTTATTAGCCTTTAGGAAATTATTCACATAAAATTCCTTTTTTTAATCTTTTAGTTAAAAAAAAAAAAAATTAATAAAGTGGGGCTTTTTGGCCATCCACTTTAATAACACAATAATAAAAGTTAGCACAATTAATATAGTTAGTTGTTAATAACAATAAAAAAGTTAGTAAAGTTAGATTAACAATTAACAACAATAATAAAAATTAGCCAAGTTTAATTAAGTCAATTAATTAACAACAATAATAAAAGTTAGCCAAGTTTAATTAAGTTGATTAATTAACAACAATAAATAAAAGTTAGCCAAGTTTAATTAAGTTAATTAATTAACAACAATAATAAAAAGTTAGCCAAGTTTAATTAAGTTAATTAATTAACAACAATAAATAAAAGTTAGCCAAGTTAATTAATTGATTAACAACAATAATAAAAAGTTAGTCAAGTTAATTAAATTAATTAACAATAATAATAAAAGTTAGCCAAATTAATTAATTGATTAACAAAGTTAATTAAATTAATTAATTAACAACAATAATAAAAAGTTACCCAAGTTTAATTAAATTAATTAACAAAGTTAATTAAATTAATTAATTAACAATAATAAAAGTTAGTAAGTTAGTTGTTAGTTGTTAGTTGTTAATAACAACAATAAAGAAAGGGTTAGTAATAAACAAATAATAAACAAATAAGTAAAAATTAAAAAAGGTTAATAATTAATTCTGCAAGAACAAAAGAAAAAGTTAGTAACCAAAGTGAAAAAGAATGAAAAGATAGAAGATTAAGTAGGGGTTTTACCCTAGCAGTTTAATTTTGAATCTGAAGAATGAAGAAGAACAGAGCAACAACGCGGGAGCAGGGGCAGGGAGTGGTTTTGGCGGCCAAGACGGTGCACGGCAGGGGAGAAGTGGACGGCGGCCAGGGGCGAAGGAGGAAGACGGCGTCACGGCGAGGAGGAAGGCACGGCGGCGGCGGACGGCGAGGGGCACGGCGGAGAGAGAGAGAGAGAGAGGGAACAGCAGTAAAAAAAAAATTTTGGCTTTCTGGGGAAGAAGGGAAGAGGGCTGGGGCTAAGGGCTGTAATTTTCTCTTTTTTTAAAACGGAGCTCTAAGTTTTTTTGCTATTTTTTTCTGTGTTCAGCACAAAATTTGGGGGGCTATTTATAGAGGAAGTTTAGCTGAACTGTTGATGGATAAATTAATAAAAAAATCCAAACTTATCTCTTAAATTGGTAAAATGACAGTTTTAGTCCTTTACGTCTCTCAGCCTCTGGATAAGTTCCTGAAGCTTCTGATTTTGACAATTTTGTCGTTTTCTGTCAATTTGAGCCAAAAACGTCGGCAGGCTCAAAATTTTATGTGACAAACTGCCAAATGCTCCTGGAACTTTCAGAATTTGTCAATTTTACCTGAAACTTCTTAATTTTGTCATTTTTACCTCAAACTTTTAAATTTTGTCATTTTTATGGAGTTTTCTTTTTTTTTCTTTCAAACATACATATATACACACATATATCAAATCTTCACAAAACAAAACAAAAAAAAAAAATATATATATATATTTTAAACTAATTAAAAAAAATTTAGTAATAATAATAACAATAATAATAATAATACATTTTTTTATTTAATTTTTTTATTTAAATTTTTTTTAAAATTATTTTAATGGCCGGACGAAATTGGGTGTCAACAGCTGCCCCCCTTTGCATGCTTCATGGGACATGATGTATGCAAAGTTAGTTACCAAATTTCGTCCAGCTTAGCTAGGCATTAAAAACCTTCTCGCCGCCTAAACTCTGAGGTTTAAGGAAAGGTCCTTAGAACCTCTAACGATAGGAAAGGTTCTATTGTTGTAAGATGGACTGAATGATTGATTGTTTGTTTGAGGTTTAAGGAAAGGTCCTTAGAACCTTTAACGATAGGAAATGTTCTATCGTTGTAAGATGGACTAAATAATTGATTGTTTGTTTGAGGTTAAGGAAAGTTCCTTAGAACCTCTAACGATAGGAAAGGTTCTATCGTTGTAAGATGGACTGAATGATTGATTGTTTGTTTGAGGTTTAAGGAAAGTTCCTTAGAACCTCTAACGATAGGAAAGGTTCTATCGTTGTAAGATGGACTGAATGATTGATTGTTTGTTTGAGGTTTAAGGAAAGTTCCTTAGAACCTCTAACGATAGGAAAGGTTCTATCGTTGTAAGATGGACTGAATGATTGATTGTTCGTTTGAGGTTTAAGGAAAGTTCCTTAGAACCTCTAACGATAGGAAAGGTTCTATCGTTGTAAGATGGACTGAATGATTGATTGTTCGTTTGAGGTTTAAGGAAAGTTCCTTAGAACCTCTAACGATAGGAAAAGTTCTATCGTTGTAAGATGGACTGAATGATTGATTGTTCGTTTGAGGTTTAAGGAAAGTTCCTTAGAACCTCTAACGATAGGAAAGGTTCTATCGTTGTAAGATGGACTGAATGATTGATTGTTTGTTTGAGGTTAAGGAAAGGTCCTTAGAACCTCTAACGATAGGAAAGGTTCTATCGTTGTAAGATGGACTGAATGATTGATTGTTTGTTTGAGGTTTAAGGAAAGGTCCTTAGAACCTCTAACGATAGGAAAGGTTCTATCGTTGTAAGATGGACTGAATGATTGATTGTTTGTTTGAGGTTTAAGGAAAGGTCCTTAGAACCTCTAACGATAGGAAAGGTTCTATCGTTGTAAGATGGACTGAATGATTGATTGTTTGTTTGAGGTTAAGGAAAGATCCTTAGAACCTCTAACGATAGGAAAGGTTCTATCGTTGTAAGATGGACTGAATGATTGATTGTTTGTTTGAGGTTTAAGGAAAGGTCCTTAGAACCTCTAACGATAGGAAAGGTTCTATCGTTGTAAGATGGACTGAATGATTGATTGTTTGTTTGAGGTTTAAGGAAAGGTCCTTGGAACCTCTAACGATAGGAAAGGTTCTATCGTTGTAAGATGGACTGAATGATTGATTGTTTGTTTGAGGTTTAAGGAAAGGTCCTTAGAACCTCTAACGATAGGAAAGGTTCTATCGTTGTAAGATGGACTGAATGATTGATTGTTTGTTTGAGGTTTAAGGAAAGGTCCTTAGAACCCCTAACGATAGGAAAGGTTCTATCGTTGTAAGATGGACTGAATGATTGATTGTTTGTTTGAGGTTTAAGGAAAGGTCCTTAGAACCCCTAACGATAGGAAAGGTTCTATCGTTGTAAGATGGACTGAATGATTGATTGTTTGTTTGAGGTTTAAGGAAAGGTCCTTAGAACCCCTAACGATAGGAAAGGTTCTATCGTTGTAAGATGGACTGAATGATTGATTGCTTGTTTGAGGTTTAAGGAAAGGTCCTTAGAACCTCTAACGATAGGAAAGGTTCTATCGTTGTAAGATGGACTGAATGATTGATTGCTTGTTTGAGGTTAAGGAAAGGTCCTTAGAACCTCTAACGATAGGAAAGGTTCTATCGTTGTAAGATGGACTGAATGATTGATTGCTTGTTTGAGGTTAAGGAAAGGTCCTTAGAACCTCTAACGATAGGAAAAGTTCTATCGTTGTAAGATGGACTGAATGATTGATTGTTTGTTTGAGGTTTAAGGAAAGGTCCTTAGAACCTCTAACGATAGGAAATGTTCTATCGTTGTAAGATGGACTGAATGATTGATTGTTTGTTTGAGGTTTAAGGAAAGGTCCTTAGAACCTCTAACGATAGGAAAGGTTCTATCGTTGTAAGATGGACTGAATGATTGATTGTTTGTTTGAGGTTAAGGAAAGATCCTTAGAACCTCTAACGATAGGAAAGGTTCTATCGTTGTAAGATGGACTGAATGATTGATTGTTTGTTTGAGGTTTAAGGAAAGGTCCTTAGAACCTCTAACGATAGGAAAGGTTCTATCGTTGTAAGATGGACTGAATGATTGATTGTTTGTTTGAGGTTTAAGGAAAGGTCCTTGGAACCTCTAACGATAGGAAAGGTTCTATCGTTGTAAGATGGACTGAATGATTGATTGTTCTCGAGGCAAAGGTTCCATCCTTAAAACCTCGGATTGATTGATTGATTTCGAGGCAAAGGTTCCATCCTTAAAACCCCGATGATGAAAATTGATTGTTTTCGAGGCAAAGGTTCCATCCTTAAAACCCCGATGATGAAAATTGATTTTGAGGCTAAGGAGCTTTCCTTAGGACCTCGAGCGAAATTTATATGAAAGTAATTGAAATTGGAATAATTTTCTTCGAAAGTGTGAATTTTCATAATAGGTGAGTGCAAAAATTTAAACTTCGATAAGATGAGTGAATCTTGATGATGACAATAACACTGACAAATTATGTAAAGGGAACGGATGTTTGGAATCAATATCCAAGGTTCATCTAATATTTTCTTCAGTAAATATAGATTCCCTTATGAGATATGTCATCCAAATAAGGTTAAAGCTTAACTACCCCAAAATGTTATGCCTAGTAGACCTAATAGGATGCGTCTCAAGAGTAATAAAAATTACTCTTTACTCAGCCATTCCAACCTAAAGGCATTGTCCCATGGTTTTAATATCAGCATGGACGAAACTATCTTATAAGAAAAGAAATTCCTTGAAAAGAAAAACTGAAACGCGAAAGAAAATGCTGATAATAAAACTAAAGGACAAGAAAAACGGATCAGATCGCTTCTTTCTTCCACAATACTTCAACAGGGTGAGTAGAGGACCATTATGGGAGTGAACTGGTCGGAAAAGACTGTCGTGTCCAGTCTATCTGAATCATTGCTGGATCTGGTTCAGGAACAAAAGCTTGTATTTTATCTAGCAATTCTTCAGCAGTTGTTGCGGATATTATGATTCGCCGTGCCACTCTTGATATGAAATTCTTCTGCATAGCATAATCCATAAAAGCTATCAGACCTGTAAAGAAATTGTTAACATTTAAAAGCCCAATGGGTTTCTTATGCAAATTAAGTTGGGCCATGGAAGCAATTTGAAAGACTTCTCCCAACGTGCCAAAACCACCTGGTAGAGCGATAAAAGCATCAGCATTTAAAAGCATTTGTAACACACGCTCTTGCAAATTTTTAACCACTAATTCTTCTCCAATCGTGCCCCCAGAAATAAATTTCAGAGGTCCAGGGATAATACCCAGAACTTGACTTCCTCCTAGAGATGCTGCTGATGCTACACCTCCCATTAATCCGACACTACCTCCTCCATAAACTAAATGTATTTTTCGCTCAGCTAATACTCTTCCCAAATGGTTGGCTGCTTTTAAATACTCTTCATCTTTTCCAGGAAAAGCCCCAGAAAATACACAAATACTTCGGGATTTACGAGTTGGGGTTTTCTCCATTCCTATCCTTATCCTTGTGAGAAAAGAGGATATATTTATAGAGATGAAGAGATAAGGCAATAATTTTATTTTCAAGAGTGGATACATTATTGCCAGCTATACACAGTAGTCACGAGTATGACTCTGGTCAGGTATGGGTACACTATCGTTAAAAGAGGAGGAAAATTTTCAAAATAGCTGCTAGCATGTACAGTAGTCACTACTGTAGCTTACGTCAGGAGTAGGTATGTGATTGTTGGAAGGGAAGGAAAATTTCAAAAGTGGCAGCTATATACAGTAGTCCGTGTCAGGAGTGGGTACATTATTGCCAAAGGGGAGGAAAATTTCAAAAGCGACAGCTAGCACGTACAGTAATCGTAACTATGGCTCATGTCAGGAGTGGATACATTATCACTGAAAGGGGAGGAAAATTTCAAAAGCGACAGCTAGTACGTACAGTAATCGTGACTTTGGTTCACGTCAGGAGTGGATACATTATTACCAAAAGGGGAGGAAAATTTCAAAAGCGACAGCTAGTACGTACAGTAATCGTGACTTTGGTTCACGTCAGGAGTGGATACATTATTACCAAAAGGGGAGGAAAATTTCAAAAGCGACAGCTAGTACGTACAGTAATCGTGACTTTGGTTCACGTCAGGAGTGGATACATTATTACCAAAAGGGGAGGAAAATTTCAAAAGCGACAGCTAGCACGTACAGTAATCGTGACTTTGATCCTCGTCTTCCACTGGCTTTGCGTCCAGTAATGGCTTCAATGTTTTCTATGAATCGGTGATTTGCATCTCATCTAGCTTTCTCACAAACTGGCAAACAGGGTCGTTTAGGGTCAGATTCCCAAGACTGTAACGATCTCGTTCTTTTTGGAAAATTATCCATAATCCAACAACCTCAAATTGCACTATTCCACAAGAATGCGCTTCAAGAACCTCTCGAATATCTTCTAGAGATTCCTTACGCAAGCCATTCTTAATGAATCTTATTCTATCATTACGATTTCTGGTGATCACTCCTGGAGCACGACATTTATTGCCGCAAATCCACCATCCACAATTATGACAAACGCCTAGCCTCTTTGCTCTTCTTTTTTTGGCATAAGCGCTTTTACCAAAGCCGGGCATACGGGGAAAGAACGCTTCTGGAACTTCACCAGCTGAACGAACCTTAGCTTCAATTAGCCACCGCACATTATCAGGAATGCCTTTGTGCATAAATACTCTGAATCGTTCACATCTAGCTTGATAAATCTTTTTAAGAACATTTATTGGGAAGGAAGGAAAATACTTTCGTAGGGCGGAAAGAGAAGACTCCATTGATGAAGGAGGCAAAGAAAGAAATTAGTGATTGTAGGAAACGAACATAACTAACACATATTTATAGTGACGAAAGGGATAATGCGTTTATTACACTTACAGAAGCAAGTACATTATTGTCAAAAGAAAAGACAAATGACAGCTTATATGTACAGCAATCATGACTGTGGCTCTCATCTTCCACTGATTTATGTCTAGTAACGGCTTCAACGCCTTCTATAAGTCGGGGATTTGCTTCCCATCCAGTTTTCTCACAAACTGGCAAACAGGGTCATTAAAAGTTAGATTTCCAAGACTGTAACGATCCTGTTCTTTACGGAAAGTCCACCATAAATCCATAATTTCCCATTGCACTATTTCACAAGAATGTGTTTCAAAAGTTAATAGGATATCATCCAAAGATTCCTTACGCAGGCCATTCTTGATGAATTTTCTTTTATCTTCATGATTTCTGGAGATGTATCCTAAAAAGCGACATTTAGTATTACAATTCCATCGTCCACATTTATGACAGACACCAAGCCTCTTTGCTCTTCGCTTTTTGGCATAAGCGCTTTTACCAAAGCCGGGCATACGGGGAAAGAACGCTTCTGGAACTTCACCAGCTGAACGAACCTTAGCTTCAATTAGCCACCGCACATTGTCAGGAATGCCTTTGTGCATAAAGACTCTAATCCTTTCACATCTAGCTTGGTAAATCATTTTAAGAACATTTATTGGGATGGAAGGAAAGTATTTTCGCATGGCGGAAAGAGTAGAATCCATTGATAAAAGAAGAATTTGAGAGAAGAGATGAAGAAATCAGTTATTGTAGGAAACTGAGAGTCAGAGAGTATTGCATCCGCTACTTAACCGGAAAGAAGAACACGCATTTATAGCGATGAAAGGATAACGTGTTAATTACGCTTACAGGAACAAGTATATTAAAAGAAAAGACAAATGACAGCTTATATGTACAGGAATCATGACCGTGGCTCTCATCTTCCCCTGATTTATGTCCAGTAATGGCTTCAATGCCATCTATAAGTCGGGGATTTGCTTCCCATCCAGTTTTCTTACAAACTGACAAACAGGATCGTTTAAAGTCACATTCCCAAGACTGTAACGGTTTCGTTCTTTATGGTAAGTCCTCCATAAACTGATAATTTCACCTTGCACTTTTCCACAAGAATGCGTTTCAAGAGTCTCTCGGATATCTTCCAGAGATTCCTTACGCAGGCCATTCTTAATGAATTTTCTTTTATCTTCACGATTTATGGAGATGTATCCTAAAGAGCGACATTTAGTAATACAATTCCATCGCCCACATTTATAACACACGCCTAGTCTCTTTGCTCTTCGCCTTTTGGCATAACGGCTTTTACCTAAACCGGGCATGCGGGGCATAAATGCATCTGGAACTTCACCCGCCAGACGGACCTTAGCTTCAATTATCCACTGCACATTATCGGGAATGCCTTTGCGTGTAAAAACTCTGATTCTTTCACATCTAGCAAGGTAGATCTTTTTAAGGACTTTTATTGGAAAGGAAGGAAAGTATTTTCGCAGTGCAGAAAGAGTAGAATCCATTGATGAGAGAAGAATTTGAGAGAAGAGGGAAATGAATCAGTTATTGAAGGAAACTTAGATAACCGACTGGAAGAACATGCATTTATAGCGATGAAATGGATAACGTGTCGATTACACTTACGGGAGCAAATACATTATTAAAAGAAAAATGGAAAATTTTAAATATGATAAATTGTATGTACAGTGATTGTGACTGTGGCTCACATCTTCCACTGGTTTTACGTCCAGTAACGGGATTAATGGCTTCTATGAGTCGAGGATTTGCTTCCCATCCAGTTTTCTTACAAGCTGACAAATAGGGTCGTTTAATGTCAGATTCCCGGGACTGTATCGTTCTCGTTCTTCATGAAAAATGCTCCATAAATCGAGAAGTTCACGTTGCACGGATCCACAAGAATGCGTCTCAAGAGTCAATTGGATATCATCCAATGAGTCCTTACTCAGGCCATTCTTAATGAATCGTATTTTATCTTCTCGATTATCAGAGATCATCCCTAAAGAACGACATTTAGTATTACAGGTCCAGCGTCCGCATTTATGACAGACGCCTAGTCTCCTCGCTCTTCGTTTTTTGGCATAAGAGCTTTTGCCTACACCAGGCATGTGAGACACAAATGCCTCTGGGATTTCACCTGCCAGACGAACCTTAGCTTCAATTAACCACCGCACATCTTCAGGGATTCCTTTATGCATCAGAGCTCTTAATCGTTCACAGCGAACTTGGTAGATCTTTTTGAGGATGTTCATTGGGAGAGAAGGAAAATATTTTCGCAAAGTAGGATCCATTTTCTAGGAGAAAGTAAAAGAAAGGAGGGAGGAAATGATCAGTTATTATGGGCAACTGAGAGAACCGACTTGAGAGTCACGGAGTACCGTATCCGCCGCTTAACCGGAAAAGTGAATCCTACTTTATTTTGATGTGATAGATATTCCATCCAGCTGACGTCGATTCAGTCCTTGATTATTGAATCCATTGTCCGCTTTTGACGAATTTTCAACGACAATATTTCTTGATGTCTGCCTTATCTTTGACGATAGCTATCACTCATCTTGGATGCTGCTAAGCTGGCATCAATTCTGTTCTTTTAGGTGTAGCCTCAATTGCCAGGCTTTTGACGATATTGTATGCTTTATCCTTGGATTCCTGATGGGGCTGGGTCCAGCGTATTAGCTATGCGTCCAATTAGTAAGAGCTGATGTCATTAAGATCTCAGCTTATACTGCTGCAATCATGCTGCGGACATGCTTTTCATTTGATCCCTGTTATGTAAAAGCCATGCATGCATGATGTGAAATGCATGAATGCAAGGCATGTGTAACTGATGTTTTTTTTTTTTTTTTTTTTTTTTTTTTTTTTAATCTAGCTCTTCATGTCTTTGCTTTACTTTACTGGATCTTCTTTGTGATTTCCTTCTCGGACTATTATTGAATCTCTTTATGCTTTCCAGCTGTTGTCCATTGTCTCAAAAGCCCAACTCTGTTCAAAAATCCTCTTTCCTTGCCTTATTTTTGAATTTTGACCTCAATTTTCTTTAATGCCCGCCTCATATTTTATGCTTCTCTGGATAATTGTCCCTGTTGAAATATTCGTGAGCATGATTCTTTCCTGCTAACATAGACATGTTAAGACTTCTGAAATGATCATTCAGGCTACCACCAAGGCTATCTCCCAAAGATTTGTTACTCCTTCTTCTTTGTTAGCCTATGTTCTGTGCTGCTCGCAAAGCAGGACCTCAATCTTACCTGTTTTAATTCACAAAGCTTATCAAAGTAATCTACGGTCTTTGTTTTTTTCTAAGTTTTAATTATTACTATTCTTCCTTCAAAAGTCACAATTTATTGCACACTTAAGGCTAGTAGGAATGTGAGATTTAAAGGAAAAGAACTGGATAGAAGCGACTTTAGCATTTTGAACGTGAGAATCTAAGGTAAGTTAAAGAGAATTGGCTTTTATTTATGGGTAAAAGAATATGAAAATCTTGGGTACAGATAGATAATGAAAGTGTAAGGGAAGAAAGCTCTCTTTGACAACTTTGATCAAATAAACTTTGGTAACCCTGTATCCACTTCTCCCCTTCTGTTCGAAAATTTCTTCATTATGCAAAGTATTTCTTTACTGCATCCGAATTTACTGGCTTCGGTAATTCTCGTCCATCCATTTCTGTCAGAATTAGTGCCCCTCCTGAAAATGCTTTCTTCACGACATATGGCCCGTCATAATTTGGTGTCCATTTTCCTCTTGAATCATGTTGCATGGGTAAAATTTTCTTGAGCACTATGTCACCTTCGTGAAATTGTCGTGGGCGAACCTTTTTGTTGTAAGCACGAATCATCCTTCTTTGATAAAGTTGCCCATGGCAGAGGGCTATCATTCTTCTTTCATCAATTAGATTTAATTGCTCGTATCTAGCTTTGACCCATTCTGCTTCTCCTAATTGAGTATCCATTAGTACCCTTAATGAAGGAATTTCAACTTCGATGGGCAATACAGCCTCCATACCGTATACCAGAGAAAAAGGTGTTGCTCCAGTAGAAGTACGGGTAGAAGTTCTATAAGCATGCAGTGCAAAAGGTAACATCTCATGCCAGTCCTTGTAAGTGACGATCATCTTTTCAACAATTCTCTTGATATTTTTATTGGCCGCTTCTACTGCACCATTCATCATCGGTCGATAAGGTGCTGAATTGAGATGCTTGATTTTGAATTGCCGGCACAAAGTCTGCATCATTGCATTATTCAGGTTCGTGGCATTGTCTGAGATGATACACTCTGGCGGTCCATAGCGACAAATGATTTCTTTCTTAATGAACCGGCATACCACCTTTTGAGTTACGCTTGCATAAGACACAGCTTCTACCCATTTAGTAAAGTAGTCAATTGCAACTAGGATGAATTTGTGACCATTGGAAGCTTTAGGGGTAATCGCTCCAATAACATCGATTCCCCACATGGCAAAAGGCCAAGGTATTGCTGTTACATTAAGAGGAACAGGTGGAGCTTGGATCTTGTTGGCATATATTTGGCATTTGTGACATTTTCTTACGTGATTGACGCAATCACTTTCCAATGTGAGCCAATAGTAACCAGCCCTCATTATTTGTCTTGCCATAGTATGACCACTAGTGTGTGCTCCACATATTCCAGAATGAACTTCTTCCATGATCTTTCGTGCTTCATGAGTATCTACACAGCGAAGTAGCATCGAGTCTGGGGTTTTCTTGTAAAGTATGTCTAGGTTTAAAAGAAAACCCATTGACAATCTTCGTAGAAATTTCTTGTCATTTTCTGATACTTCTGGTGGATATACTCTTTCTTGGAGGTATTTCTTGATATCGTGATACCAAGGCTTTCCATCCAATTCTTCTTCGATGCTCATGCAATAAGCTGGAGAATCTATTATTCTCATCTCGAACACAGGAGTATGCTCGGGGTCACTGATCTTGTACATAGCAGCCAAAGTAGCTAAAGCATCCGGTATTTGATTATCTTCCCTTGGAAGATGATGGAAGCTTATACTGTTGAATTTTCGAGCCAAGTCTAGTATGAGCTTTTGGTAAGGGATCAATTTTGAATCCCTTGTCTCCCATTCTCCGTTGATTTGATATATGACTAATGCGGAATCCCCATAAACTCGGAGATCTCGCACTTTCAATTCCAGTGCCATTTGGAGTCCCATAGCACATGCCTCATACTCTACTATATTGTTGGTACAAGGAAATGTAATTTTTGCTGTAAGAGGGAATTGCTCTCCACTTGGAGAGATGAGTATGGCTCCAATCCCTTGTCCCAAAGCATTAGATGCTCCATCGAATGCCATTTTCCATGTTTCATCATCTTTAGAGACTTCCTGTTCTATCGTCATTATATCTCCATCAGGAAACTCCATTTTCATTGGCTCATAATCATCCAATGCTCTATCAGCCAGATATTCAGCAATCACACTCCCTTTTACAGCCTTTTGGGTGACATACTGTATGTCGTATTCAGACAACAGCATTTGCCATTTTGCGATCCTGCCTGATAAAGCTGGTTTCTCAAAAATGTACTTAATGGGATCAGTCTTGGAGATTAGCAATGTGGTGTTGTTGAGCATGTAGTGTCGTAGTCGGTGTGCTACCCATGCAAGGGCACAACAGGACTTTTCTACTATTGAGTATTTCGCTTCATATGTGGTAAGCTTCTTGCTCAAATAGTAAATTGCGTGCTCTTTCTTGCCTGTCTCATCACGTTGACCCAATACGGATCCTAATGAAGAATCCTGTATGGATAAATATAGAATCAACGATTCTCCAGATCGGGGTGGTACCAAGACTGGTGGATTTGATAGATATTGCTTGATTTTCTCGAATGCTTCTTGGCATTCGTTATTCCATTCGATCGGATTGTTCTTCTTCAGTGATTTGAAAAGAGGTTCACACTTGGATGTCAATTGTGAAATGAACCTTGCTATGAAGTTGATTCTGCCCAGGAAACTTCTTACTTGTTTTGGAGTCTTCGGGGGTTGCATTTCTTGTATTGCTTTGACTTTACTCGGGTCAACTCGAATCCCATCCTTGCTGACCATGAAACCCAATAACTTTCCTGAAGAGGCTCCAAAAATACATTTGGCAGGATTCAACTTCAGTTGATATTTGCGAAGTCTATCGAATAGTTTTCTTAGCACTTTTAGATGCCCCTTAGCAGTGAAAGTTTTGGCGATCATGTCGTCTACATATACTTCAATTTCTTTATGCATCATGTCATGGAATAATGCAACCATGGCTCTTTGATATGTAGCACCAGCATTCTTTAACCCAAAAGGCATCACCTGGTAGTAGAAGGTACCCCAAAGGGTTATAAAGGCAGTTTTTATCATATCATCTGGATCAAGTTTGATTTGATTGTATCCAGAGAAGCCATCCATGAAGGAAAAATAGGAGTTTCCTGCGGTATTATCCACCAGCGTATCAATGTGAGGAAGTGGGAAGTTATCTTTAGGACTGGCTTCGTTCAATGGCCGGTAGTCCTGACAAACTCTTAGTTTCCCGCTTTCTTTCTTTTCGACTGGAACAATGTTAACCACCCATTCTGTATATTCAGCGACCCCAAGGAATCCTGCATCCCACAGCTTTCGAATCTCATCTTTCACTCTTAAGATTAGATCCGGCTTTAATCTTCGTAATTTTTGTCTGACAGGCTTCGCCCCAGGTTTCAAGGGTATTTTGTGTAGTACTATGTCTGAGCTTAGGCCAGGCATATCTTGGTATGACCAAGCAAACACATCCACATATTCTTTCAATAAATGGACTAATTCTTTTTTTTCTTCAGGAGGGAATAAAGTGCCAATCTTGACCTTTTTTACATCCTGACTGTCTCCCAGGTTGAATACCTCAGTTGGTTCTTGACTTGTTGCTCTTTCTTTTTCATCTCGCTCAATCATTTTTAATAGCTCAGGAGATACTTGAAGATCTTCGTCATCCGAGTCGGTAGTGTTTACAGGATTATCAAAGTTCATTCTTTCATTGTCATCAAAGAGAGTTTTGGGTCTGCATTATCCAGAGAGAAAAGAAAGAGAAGAAAAAAAAAAAAATGGCACGAATGAGATGGATGCAAACTGGTACTTTATTTACAATGTGCATAAATCACAACTTTATTGGAATAAAAAGCAATAACTAAAAGGTTCACTTAAACAAAGACTACACCCTATTGATTGAACCTTTCTTTAGGAGGTTTTTACTATTAGATTACTTTGGAAAGCTTTCGATTATAACAGGCAGTTCTATCGCCTCCCAATTGTTCAGCACATCCCGTGGGCCACAAGGTTGAACAAGCTCCTCCTCTTCAGGTGAATCGCTGATGATTGCCTGAATAGAAAGACTTTCAAAAGACTTGTTGATGTTGATAGTCAGCTTGCCTTCATTGTCATTTTTTGGAATGAGACCACCACTCACGAACGTTTCGGTGATTTCAGGGATATCCAGATTTCTTTCCTGGAGAGGATGCCCCGTTAATCGTGCAATCCTCTTTTCTCTCTTTTCAGCTATTGCCTTCATTTTATCATGTCTTGTCGGTGTGAAGCCTAGGCCGTATTTCCCTTCATTTGTGGTGATTTTCAATGGTTCTGTGATTCCTTGTAAATCTTGTCCCAGTCCTAACCCCGGTGAGTATCCTCCTTTTATCATGAGTTTGGCAACCATGCGACTTGTTTTAGAGATGCTAGGAATGGGTTCTTCTCCATATTCGCTGACATAAGCAGCATTGACAATCTCAAAAGACCTGAAGGAGCAATCAGGTATATTTTCATTGACTTCGACATATTGAGCATCCGCAGGTCTTGATAGCAGGATGTCTTCTTCAGCGAAGACCGTGATTATCTTTCCTTCAATAATGAATTTCATTTTCTGGTGTAATGAAGAAGGAATTGCTCCGGCCATATGGATCCATGGTCTTCCCAGCAGGCAGGTATAAGATGGACAAATATCCATGACTTGGAATGTGATGTGGAAAAGACAGGGACCAATCCCTATTGGTAGCTCTATTTCTCCAACAACATCTCTCTTCGTTCCGTCAAATGCTCGAACAACAATATGACTGTTGTTGAGGTATGATGGGTCTAAACCAATCTTATGTAAGGTTTCGAGTGGCATTACATTTAGAGCTGACCCATTGTCGATAAGAACTCTGGCCATAATCCGATCTTTGTATTTAATCGAAATATGCAGAGCCTTAGAGTGACCCCTTCCTTCTGCTGGTATCTCATCGTCAGTGAATGTGATGAGATTTTGTGCCGTGATGTTGTTGACAAGGTGGTCAAAGTTGTTCACGGAGATATCTTGTTCAACATAAGCCTTATTCAGGACTTTGAGAAGAGCTTCTCGATGGGCATCAGAACTTAAGAGTAATGAAAGTATGGAGATCTTTGCTGGCAGACGGTTCAACTGCTCCACGATACTGTATTCACTTTGCTTTATGAGTTTGAGAAACTCAGTAGCTTGTTCATCTGTTACTGCTCGAGGCATCTCTTGCTCTTTAGATGTGTTAATAGGTCCATTTGCTGGATCCGTAACATTCTTCTCTTGTTGGAGCTTGTTCATTTGCTCGGGAGAATAACACCGACCGCTTCTAGTCATGCCCCCAACTTCTAACGGAGTTGATGTGATGTTAGAAGTATAGCCATAGTTCCATGGAACAGTTTTGTCTGATTTGTACGGGAATGGCTTTGGAACTTGAATTCTTAAAGGCTTGAGAGCAGATTTTGATATTGGAATGACTAGTGGTCTTGGCATGATATTGACTTCTTGTTCTTTAATTATCACATTCACGTCATCCTCTTTATCTGACATAAAAACGATGATTTGGGAGAAGTCCATAAGACTTTGTAGACTTTTACGGAATTCTGGGCATTCTTGGATAGAATGACTCTTACTGTTATGAAAGTTGCACCACTCCTCATCCTCGACTTCTTTATTTCCAGAAGACTTTCCTATGATAATCCCTTCTTTCACAAGGCATGAATATACATGCTTAAGAGGGGTTATGATATCATTGACTGTTTTCTTCATCGGCCAGTATTCTTCCATCATATTGACTGGTTTGGCTTGATGAGGAGGCAATGGATTATGAGTGACGTTTGGTTCATCGGAAAAGTCCAACCACTTTGACTCAATTAATTGTTGGACTATACGCTTCAATGCTATGCAATTTTCCAGTCCGTGGCCCACGGTACTATCATGATATGGGCAATTTATGTTAGGGTCATACCATCTTGGATACGGGGGTTCCAATGGCCTTGTAGGGATTGGGCGAATAAGTTGACTTTCGATGAGTTTTGGATACAGCTCAGTGTAAGTCATGGGAATTGGTGCGAAGATTTCTCTTGGTCTTGGTGCAGGTACTGGAGGAGTTGGAACAGGTGGCCGTAACTGATTAGGTCTGTTGGGAGGATAATTGTTGGGTCTATTGGGAAGATAATCATTGGGCCTATTGGGAGGATAATCATTGGGCCTATTGGTAGGATAATAATTGGGCTTATTGGCAGAATAGGATAGGCGAGGTCCGGTGGCCACAGTGCCCACGAAGGGAATCCCTCTTCCTCTTCCTATTTGTTGTATTTCTTCATCTTTTCTTCTGGAAGGTCCTCCTCTTTTCATAGGATCGCTAAAGGATTCAGTAATCTTCCCAGTCCTGATACCATGCTCGATCCTTTCTCCAGACATTACTACGTCAGAGAAGTTAGTTGCCGCATTGCCAATAAGTTTGTCATAATATGGGTATTTCAGTGTCTGGACAAACAAAGTGACCATTTCTCTTTCTGTCATGGGTGGCTGAACCTGTGCAGCTAAGTCCCTCCACCGCTGCGCATATTCCTTGAAAGTTTCTGGCTTTTTCTTCTCCATGTTTTGGAGAGTTTGGCGATCCGGAGCCAAGTCCATAACGTGTTTATAGTTGCCGATGAAGGCCTGAGCAAGGTCATTCCAAGTTTTTATGTTCCTTGGACCTTGGCTTAGATACCACTGTAATGCTGATTTTGTGAGACTTTCCTGAAAAAGTGCGATCCACACCTTTTCATCTTTTGTGAGTGGTTGTAGTCTCCTTAGGAACAATGTGATGTGAGTGATGGGATCACTCGTTCCATCGTATTTCACGAAATCTGGCACCTTAAAATCTGAAGGGATTACGACGTCTGGCACTAAGCAGAGGTCATCCACCGAGAGAGATCCGAATATAGTGCCTCCTTCAATGGCTCGCAGTCGCTTTTCTATTGTTTCGAGTTTTTGAGATTCTGCTTCTTCTTTTGGTAATGTCTTCTTCTCTTCCTGTACAGTGTCTTGTTTCAGGTGAACACTAGCAGACGGTCCTGATTCTTGAAACAGGTTTTCTTGGACTGAGACTCGTTGCGGGGTGAATCCCGGGGGATAAGTGGGATCTTGTACTTCTTTGATGGGGACTTGAGTTGCTTTCCCTTTGATTAATTCCATCAATTGTCTCATCTGTTCTGACATACTTTCAATCTTGGACTCCATCTCCATGAGACGTCCTTCGGCTTGTTCTGCCATTAATCTTGTTTGGAGTCGAGTTGAATATCGGTGTTGAGGTCCAATTTTACCCTTTTAAAGGAATATTTATTTTATTAGATTCTATGTGTGTATGATTGATGTGATGGATGCATGCATGAATATTGTAAATACTTGGTGAAAGAAAAACTATAATGGAATTTCTCAATTACATTCAGCAAAAGGTTTGTTTAAAAGAAACGACCCAAAGTACAATACTGCTTTCTGGCCTTAGATATGAACTCCATCATTCTTTGAACATTTACTGATGGAGTAGGACAGCTCAGTTCTTCTAACTCCTTGGCTTCTTCGCCCATTAGTTGGGCTTGTTCTGTAACTTTTCTGACTTCTACCAAAAATGTTTGCAATTGATCTTGAGAAAATCTGTATTGATCTTCCCAGTATCTGACTCTCATCTCTTTTTGATCGGTTTCATCAACCAATTGGGAGATGACTTGTTTTTGGTATTCAACTTTCTCTTCGAGGAGTTGTGTTTTGTGACCGAGCTGTTGCATGTCAAGGAGCATCCTCTTGTTCTTCTCCTTTTCTTCCTCTAGTTCTTTCTCCAACTCTCTTTTCGCCAATTTTCTGATGACCTCTTCAGATAGAACTATTCCTTCCTTCCGGTTATTTCTCCATTCATAATAAGCAGTGGGAGAAATAATAGGCCCCGACTTCAATATGAAAATTCTTTTCCACGCAACTGAAATACCCATTGCGAGCTTATTTGAATTTGGATCTTCGTGTGAAAATTCCAATTTACTCAGATTATGCGTCATGGGTATAAATTGCATGGACCCAAATTGTTTTCGTACTTGAGCTGGGGCATAACTTGTTCCTCCCCATATACCTAAGAGAGGAACCCACGGGCAATTGCCGCATCGGTAGACAACGCGGGTGGAGGTAGACCAGGGGGCTCTCCATTCAATTTGGAATTCGGTGATGTTCTTGAAATAATCAACCCATGCTTCCTTGCTGTCGTGATGAATGGTTTCACTTTTCAAAAAGGCTTCGATTGGGATGAAGTCCTTTGAAAAGCGATTTCCAAAATGTTGCTTCTCACAAGGAAGGTGGCTTTTGATCCAAATGTTGAGGAGATGTGAACATCCTATGAATTTGCCCCCTCTTTGGCGACAAAAGTTTAATGCCCTGATAGTTTCACATAATATTACTGAGGTCGGATTTATTTGAGCATTGCAGATTTGCTCAAATAGTGTAATGATGTCTCCTTCAATGAATCCGACGATTCTTGGGAAGACTACCAGGCCATATATCGCTAAGGCGAAAAGCTTGCGTCGTTGATTTTTCTGAGGGAGAACGTGACTTAATTGTTTTAAGTCGATCCAACTGATAAATTTTCGAGATCCTTTTGTTGCAAACTTGGTTTGAAGACTGGAAGCTGGCATATCCAATAATTTTGCTAGGGCTCGATGAGGCTCCGTTCTTCTATCATGTTGATAAGTCTCGATTGGATAGTCGGAGGACCAACCCAAGAGGCTGTTGTATTCTTCAATGGTTGGAACCAGATCCATCTTATCGAAAGAAAAGCATCGATAAAATGGATCCCAAAATTGTATTAGAGCCCGGACAAGTGATGCATCAACGGTAACCTTTAGTAGGCAAGTGATGTGACCATATTTTGCCGTAAAAGCTTCCCGATCAGCAGAATTCCAACTATTCCAGACTTGCAATAATTCCGTGGTGTCGTTCTGATTTATCCGGACCGATACCTGGTCCTTAAGCTGTACGTGAGAATGGGATGTCAGAGCATCTCCGTGAAGCTTTTGAGCCGTTTCGGAATATTCCATAGCTTCAGGCTGAGTTTCGATTACCGTGTCATTCCATGATCCAGTAACAGCCGTGGGAAGATAATCGAGAATATCCATGATAATAGTTCTTTCACCAAATACTTATCTTTAATGATGAAATGTATATGCCGGAAAAATAAGGAAAAATAGAGTTAGTAAAAAAATAACACATAGGATCATACAAACATATAGATAAAACAAAACCTATGGAAATGGGAACCGAGGTATGGGAAATTCTTAATGGCTGGTTCTAAGGTGGAGTAAGGAATTCTACATGCAGAAGGTGGTTTATCAAAAAGGCAAGGGATAGTTCCCGAATCCCGTCACTGAATCATAGTGACGGCCCGATTCCTTACCCTCTAGGGTTTATGTAAGGAATGGATTAATTCGAGTCGTAGCTTTTCGTGGGCCCATGCAGAGACTAACCGTCTCAGAAGGCAATACACTACTTTGCTACTTTGAAACCGGTGAAGGCTTGGAGACCGTGGCCTCACAAGGACAGCAACACCAATTCCGCTTAGAAAGAATCGTGTTTGATTTAAGGAAGCTCGGGTATAGAGCTTCATTTTGTGAATGCATTATGCATGTTTACTTAAGTAAATATAATATATAAATCCACATAATAGTAAAGCAAAGTAAATAAAAACAAATCAACTTTAGGCTCGACTCACTAACGTCGACTCCCCAGTGGAGTCGCCAGGCTGTGGCAACGTCGGGTTTTCTGGAGTCGCCACCAATCAGTTTACTTAGGTCGATTGGTCACCTAAAATATGGTCTGCGAGAGTTCGGGGGTTCGGGAGTACGGTTACGTTGAAACAACTTTGTTAAAACGCCCAAAAATTGGCACCTTAGTTGATTTTAATTTTGTTTTACTTTGCTTTTAAAAAAATTTCAGTTAATTTAGATATTTTAACTGAATTAGTCGAAAATGTGGATTTTTGGTAATTAAGTTGGATAAAATTTGATACTTCCGAACCATGGACTCTGCCGAGTCATTTGGACACGGAAGATTTTTGATTCCGAACCATGGACTCTGCCGAGTCATTTGGACACGGAATTTGGTGAAATTTTAAACAATTTTATCCATATTGTAAAAATATGGATTTTTATCTTTGTATTTAATTTATTTATTTTAAAAAAATTGATATTTTCCAAACCGTAGATCCTGCCGGATCATCCGGATATGGAAATTGATTTACTTAATCGTAATTATTTAATTCCTGAAATTAATTTTTTAAAAGGTAATGATTTTTAATACTAACTAAAAATTTGTCTTTATATTTTTACTTCTTTTTTTTTTCTTTCTTTTCTTTTCTTTTTTTTTTAATCTTTTATCTTATTTTTCTTATCTTCTTTTTTTTTATTTCTTTTTTTATCTTTCTTTTATTTCTTTTTTTTTATCTTTCTTTTATTTTTATCTGATTTTTTTCTTAATTTATAAAAGAATTCAAAAGCAATTAATTTTTTTATTTAATAAGAAGTTAATTTAAAGGAATCAAAGAGTTTAAAAAAAAAAAATAAAATAAAATAAAAATCTTTGATCATGGTACGGGGCGTTGTTACTCAGCCAGACCCTCTTCACCAGGTGAAGCAGCTCAAAAGCGGGCACGAGACAGTTTCCAGCCAATATACCATGAACTAATTTTTTATTAAAATAATTATTTAATACCAGGATTTTATTTATTTACCAAAGAAAACAAAAGAGTTGAAAATAAAATCTTAATTCTCATGTATTTGATTTTTTATTTAAAAGATTAACCAAAATTAATTATTCAATAAAATAATAAAGAAAAGATTTATATAAAGAAAGTCTTGATATTTATACATATTTATTTTTTTAAGCTTATTTTTTTTATTTGATAAAAGATGAACCAAGAAAGTAATTATTTAATCAAGGTTTTGTTTATTTAATGAAGAAAACTAAAGATTTATATGTATATTTTAAAAATAAAAGTGAAGCCTTAATATTTTATTTAATAAAAGGTAAATCAAAAAGTAAACAAAACTTTATTTATTTAATGATGAAACCAGAAATTTATATATATATTTCAAAAATAAAATAAAAATCTTAATATTTGTTTGTTTTATTTTTGATAAAAAAATTAAGCAAAAATGATTATTTAATAAGGAAAATAAAGGTAAAGTTTTGATATTTATATAATTTATTTTGAAAAAAGATTAAAGAAATCAAAGATTTATATGTATAAAAAGTTTTTGATATTTATATGATTTTTTTTATGTTCTTTTTGTTTGCTAAAAGATTTTTATTATTACCTTTATTTGAAATCATTTGAATAAAATTTTATTTAATAAAGGAAACAAAATCAAAAAAAAATATTATATCTTTTTTTTTATTATTTTGAAAGAAATAAGTAAAATATTAGCCCAAGAAAATTTTTACTCCTTTATTCTTTTTATTAATAAAGAAACCAAAAAAATTATATTTTATTATTTTGCTGGATAAAGAGATAAATAAAAAATATTAGTCCAAAGTTTTTTTTTATTTTTTTTAATAATAAAGGAAAATTTATTTATATACTTTATTTAAAAAATATTTTCCAAGCCATGGATCCTGGCGGATCATTTGGACATGGAATTTAATTTCTTTTTTATATTTCATTATCAATTATTAATTAGAAAAAAAAAACATCACTTTTAAAGATGTATTTAAAAAAATAATTTGTATTTATTTATTTATTTATTTCATTATGTTTGTTTATTAAAAGGAATAAAAACTTTGTTTCAAAATAAAAAAAAAAAAATTTTTATTAGCCTTTAGGAAATTATTCACATAAAATTCCTTTTTTTAATCTTTTAGTTAAAAAAAAAAAAAATTAATAAAGTGGGGCTTTTTGGCCATCCACTTTAATAACACAATAATAAAAGTTAGCACAATTAATATAGTTAGTTGTTAATAACAATAAAAAAGTTAGTAAAGTTAGATTAACAATTAACAACAATAATAAAAATTAGCCAAGTTTAATTAAGTCAATTAATTAACAACAATAATAAAAGTTAGCCAAGTTTAATTAAGTTGATTAATTAACAACAATAAATAAAAGTTAGCCAAGTTTAATTAAGTTAATTAATTAACAACAATAATAAAAAGTTAGCCAAGTTTAATTAAGTTAATTAATTAACAACAATAAATAAAAGTTAGCCAAGTTAATTAATTGATTAACAACAATAATAAAAAGTTAGTCAAGTTAATTAAATTAATTAACAATAATAATAAAAGTTAGCCAAATTAATTAATTGATTAACAAAGTTAATTAAATTAATTAATTAACAACAATAATAAAAAGTTACCCAAGTTTAATTAAATTAATTAACAAAGTTAATTAAATTAATTAATTAACAATAATAAAAGTTAGTAAGTTAGTTGTTAGTTGTTAGTTGTTAATAACAACAATAAAGAAAGGGTTAGTAATAAACAAATAATAAACAAATAAGTAAAAATTAAAAAAGGTTAATAATTAATTCTGCAAGAACAAAAGAAAAAGTTAGTAACCAAAGTGAAAAAGAATGAAAAGATAGAAGATTAAGTAGGGGTTTTACCCTAGCAGTTTAATTTTGAATCTGAAGAATGAAGAAGAACAGAGCAACAACGCGGGAGCAGGGGCAGGGAGTGGTTTTGGCGGCCAAGACGGTGCACGGCAGGGGAGAAGTGGACGGCGGCCAGGGGCGAAGGAGGAAGACGGCGTCACGGCGAGGAGGAAGGCACGGCGGCGGCGGACGGCGAGGGGCACGGCGGAGAGAGAGAGAGAGAGAGGGAACAGCAGTAAAAAAAAAATTTTGGCTTTCTGGGGAAGAAGGGAAGAGGGCTGGGGCTAAGGGCTGTAATTTTCTCTTTTTTTAAAACGGAGCTCTAAGTTTTTTTTGCTATTTTTTTCTGTGTTCAGCACAAAATTTGGGGGGCTATTTATAGAGGAAGTTTAGCTGAACTGTTGATGGATAAATTAATAAAAAAATCCAAACTTATCTCTTAAATTGGTAAAATGACAGTTTTAGTCCTTTACGTCTCTCAGCCTCTGGATAAGTTCCTGAAGCTTCTGATTTTGACAATTTTGTCGTTTTCTGTCAATTTGAGCCAAAAACGTCGGCAGGCTCAAAATTTTATGTGACAAACTGCCAAATGCTCCTGGAACTTTCAGAATTTGTCAATTTTACCTGAAACTTCTTAATTTTGTCATTTTTACCTCAAACTTTTAAATTTTGTCATTTTTATGGAGTTTTCTTTTTTTTTCTTTCAAACATACATATATACACACATATATCAAATCTTCACAAAACAAAACAAAAAAAAAAAATATATATATATATTTTAAACTAATTAAAAAAAATTTAGTAATAATAATAACAATAATAATAATAATACATTTTTTTATTTAATTTTTTTATTTAAATTTTTTTTAAAATTATTTTAATGGCCGGACGAAATTGGGTGTCAACAGCACCGTTTCATTAATGAGCTTCCAACGGTTAAAACCGTTGGTAAATGTACAGGACCCTTTTGCTTTTCCAACGGTCAAGCCGTTGGAAACATTAAACATTAATTTCCATAATTATTATATATTTTTTCCAACACGTAACAGTAGGAACCTATTCCAACGGTCACAACCATTGCTAATTACCAATGGCTTAATCATTGGTAAAAAAAAAAAAAAGTTTCCACCAACGCTTGCATGTTGGAAAATTTTTACCAACGGTTTTACATGTTGGTAATTACCAACGGTTTAGCCGTTGGTAATATGGCAGTTGGAAAATCATGATTTTTTAGTAGTGTTCTGTTGTTCTTAAATTGTAAAAATATTAGAAAATGTACACATATTAAAATATGAAATTTAGACCGAATTTATATTTCACTTGTGGCATGATATCACTAATTTTTCAATACAAAATTAGTACATAATGTAAAAAAATAAATAAAAATCTCCTATATTTTTAATATTAAGTAGGGATAAGTCATAGATCTATCCGAACATCTTTTGGAAATTTCATCTCATATTAGTATAGAGGCCTTGGTTATGTCACTCTTAGAATAAAACAAACATTGTAGCTCTACACAGACTTACACCTAGGGATGGCAATCGGCTAAAGTAGCTCAAGTCTGGGTCAAGTAATTCGAGTTTACGTTTAATTGAGTTATCATAATTTCAGATTCATGTTGGGTTTGGGTCATATTATTGGGCCCAGCTTGACTCAGGTTTAGTGGATTTTTGGGTTCAAGTTTGGCTGGATTTGGTTTATTTGGGTTAGAGCTAAAACCAAGTTTGGTCAATTTTTGTCTCAATTGGCCTTAGGTTGGATTTTTCGAGTTTTTGTCCAGATTTAGATTAACTCATTAGGTTTGCTTGGATTAAAGGGTGATTGTATTAAGTTCAAACTGAAATAATCAAATCAATTTGGTTTTTATATTTAGACAATTTAATTTTTTTGATTTTATTAGCTAGAAATAAATCAAATAATTCAGTTTTTGGTGCCATTTTTGAAATAATAATCAATTATTTATTAATTGATTTAACCAAATTTTGGTGTATATGATGGAGATTTTTTTGTGAATTATTGCACATCCTTAGTTGGCTCTCTTAACTTATAAAATCTATGAACCATAACGGGAAAAATGATTTAAATAATGAATTTATTATTCACTTGAATAGTATTCTTTTAAAAAATGGCTAATTTCAAATATTTTTTTCCTCAATCAACATAACAAAAATTCATAGAAAATGCTTTCTTAGTATAAAAGGAAAATATTTTTAAAGTGTATGATCTTGATTAGTGTAAAATCTAGATAAATCATCATCAACATCATATTGCATGTTTTATGTAAATTTTGATTAAAACCAGGTTTCATCGGGTAAAAAATCAGGTTCTTTTGAGTATGGGTCATTTTTTGATTTGGGATTTTTGGGTTCTTGTCATTTTAAATATGGGTCACTTCAAAATTTGGGTTATTTAGATTTAGGTTTGTTTGGGTTTCGCTTGAACTGACTTTGGATTCAAGTCGGGTGGGATTGGATTAGGTTTGTACCATTAACTTTTTTTAGCCAATTTGGGTCAGGTTGGGTTGAAATTTGGGCCTATCAGCCTAGGTATTCAGGTCAATTTAGGTCAAATCTAATTTTTTCATCCCTACTTATGTGTGTTGTAGAATGAGCTCTATCAACACAATTTTTTACCCGATAGTATGTGGTAGTATGTAAAGAAAAATAATGTAGTGGATTTGGAATCAAAGTTGATGCAAGGAGGTAATAACGATAGTCTTCCATAATCAGAAGTTTAAACATATGAAGAAGGTCCATTTTTCTAGGCACAGTCTATAAGACTTAGCGCTCTGCCACCCCTCACATCCTTTCTCATTTGTTGTCTACCCCACCTTCATTTATCGTTTTCAGCCGGATTCGGACTTCGTCTTGAATCTAGGTAATTCTCTTTTATTTCATTTATTACTTGACTAACTTTATTTGATGTCATTTATTGGATTTCATGATCAATGCAATCTCTTTCAAATCATGGAGTTTAAAAGCAATTTGAGATTCTCATAGGGTAGATCTTAAATTGGAGGTGGACAGTATTGGATTTAGGTCTTCTATCGGGTTCACTAGAATCTAAACCTACTGGGGTGTCTCAACGGTTGACAACATATATGGAGGTAATTGCATAGAATATAGTCAAACTTCATTTTTTGTAAGGTTTTATAGGTATTTTTTTTTGTTTTTATAGATACGTTTTTAGGCCATTGATGTCTTGTTAGCTCTAGAGCTGTCTAGTTATTATCAGCTTGTTCTAGGCTTTATTACAGCTATCTGTAAGTTATCTATTTAGATTTATTTTGGTTTATAGGGAATGTTTAATTCAATTCAATTCTTTTCCTTTCATTAGGTATTATAGTAATTAATAACCTTTTAGTGACCAGTTTTAAATTCACATTGTCACTTAGACTCTTATATAGTCGCTGATTTGTAAGATGACATGTGACTTATTTTTAATTAGAATGAAACATTTTTTTTATCAAAAAAAGTAAAAACATACATATTAAATTTACAATTTAAACTTCTTAAGGTGTAAAGTTCGACACATTATTAATTTGAATAAATAATCATTTTATAAAAAATAAGAAAAAATGATATATTAAATTTAATTTGAAGTGAATTCGGAGTATCAAAGGTGAATAGGTCTAACTCAAAATTAAAACAATAAAAGCTACATATAGCCGTTTGTAATGCGAAGAGGTGCAAGGGCTAGACATTTTCAATGGTGTGGATGTAGAAAATGTTTTATTAAAACAGAATAGTCAAACACCAATTAGAAAACGTTAATGTATGTTTTTATTGAAATATAACTCCAACAATTTGCTGCAAAATAATCATATAGTCATCTTCGATCGATAGATTTGCATGTGAAAATTAAAAAAAATATATCTGTTTTATTCATTATCAACGTTTCCTTTTCGATATTCTTAATTATCAATTTCAAAACATAGATTTTGATTGATATAATTAGCTTGGTTTGGCGTGTAAAGCAATTTAAACCCTAAAAGTGAAGATTAAACAAATATCTGAACCCATTCAATTTCCAAAATTATTCAGATACCAGTAAAAACTTTTTCCTTTTCCATATTAAAATTGTGGCTGTGAAAATGGGACAGGCTACTGCTACTTACAAAACTTGCTCGAGTTAATTTTTCAGAACTATAAGCCTCTCGGGCATGGAAAATTTGATCGAATCAACGTGCGAGAAGTCATCATATTGGCAAGGGCTGTTTTTCTAAGTACTCCAACTTGTTTCTTTATCGAAATAAGAACTGCAACTTGTTGATTGGCGTTGCTTTTAAGGGTCTGGGAGGGTTGGTTAATGTGATATAAAATTGTAATAATTTTAAAATTAGCTATTTATTTGTAAATTTTGAAGTTGATAATTGTCAAGTACATATTTTACCTTTTTGTAAAAGCCAAAGAGAAACTTATGGAAACTCATCCAAAGTTTGGCCTAACCTATTCTTATCCCATTTTATTTTAGAAAACTTACACTTTGCCCCTAATAGTAACTTCAGATATTATACTAGTGGAGTCAAATGCTTTGATTACCCAATAAAGTTTGTAAATCGTGCAAATTAACCAAGAGGTTCATCTCATGTCACCTCCAATCCAATTTTTCTAAATATATAATATATTTCTAATAATTTTTTTGCTTTTGAATCATTTCTATATGTATAAATTTACTAATAATTTTTAAAAATCTATAATATATTTTTATTTTTGTAAATTAAGTTTATGTTTGTGATTAATATTAATTTTTACTTTCTAACATCTTATTCGACTTTTCAATTAGTTCAAATAATAGGGAGAAAATTTTCTTGTTAATATTGAATTTATAGAACATACTTATTCTTAGCATACCTAATGATTATTATTAATATTGAATTTATGTGACATACTTTACAAATAATGAGGGACAATCTTCTACCCATTATATTCTTCATTATTTTTACATTGAATGAAAATAATAAAAAAAATCATATTAAACCAACTTATATATTTTTGTTATATAGATCATGTTTGCTAACTTTTAGATTAATAAAAAATTTATAGCATTTTTATCTAAAAAATACACAATTCTTCTTAAGTTTGAATAGTGTTAGAGAAATAAGAAGTTACTCTCTTTGTCATACAAAGGTTGATGTTTGATGTTTGATTTCGATAGTTTTGAATATGTGATTTTGAACGAGTATCGTATTAAATTATGAGTTATAAATTTTTGAATTGAACTTAATTATTATAAATTTTTAAATTTTATGAATTTATATGTAACATTATTTAATTTTTTTCTATTATTGAACATAACATTATACATGTTAATAACCCATCTCACGCCCTAAGCTTGGTTTCTGGCTACACCCTTGACTGATGACTTACTCAAAACAAGCTTCTTCTAGGCACTTGGAACTAATGTAAGAATGTTCGGCTGTAAAATACAACGTCAAAAGTGCTCTAAGAATGAAATTCTGTGGCCCCCAGGTTTCTGTCATTCCAAAAAGGAGCTTTGAAGAATTTTTCGACGCATCGTGTTTGTGGATTCATCTTACTCGGCAGCAAGCGAGTTAAATTTCTGATGCTTTTTGGTTTTTGCTTTTGGCCTAGATCCACAATTCATCCCTCAGGTTTGGTAATTTACATGAGTTAGTCTCTAAAGTGTGACTCAGTACGACTTAGTCCTTTAAGTTTGAAAGTGTTGCGACTTAGTCCTTAGGTGGATGGAAAGTTAGATGCTTTACTTTTCTAGCTGATGTGGAAAAGCTTTGTCTGGGATTGTGCTGAGGTGGCAGAAAAGGTGACAAAATAAGAGGAAGCTTATAGCTAATTGGGGAGGGAATAGAAAAAAGAAAGGAGGCTGTTGTAGTTTCATTATATCAAGATTTTTCAGATTTTTTAAACATGAAGTAAGCAAGCCTTGTGACGACTCAAGTACAAAACTTATCCACAGAATATCTACCCCACACCACATGGGCTATTATTTGTAAAAGAATAAATGTTAGGTGATCAAGTTTTTGAACCTAAAGCTATATATACAAATTAGAAATTACACCGATTTCCAGTGGCGGAACTAGGATTTTCGGTTCGGGGGGGCGAGCCCGGAGGAGAGTCGACTAAACCCGGAGGAGAGGGACGGCATCGTGGCGAGGTAAAGCTGGAGATTGGGAGGAATTCGTACTAATTCAAAGATTAGGGTGCAACTCATACAGGTTGAAAAATTTGAAGGACTAATAGTGCATTTGGGCCATGTTAGAATATCTGTTTAAGACTAGAGGGAATAATTACTCATTTGGTCACTATTTTATTTAGCGCCTACCTTACTGCCCCCCATCTTCATATTCTTTCAATATTTTCGGGGGGGCAAACATACATTTCTAGTCCCTAATTTCTCTGAAATTAACCAATTAAGTACCTATGTTTCAATTTTTTCAAAATTTTCGGGGGGCCGCTGCCCCTACGTAGGTCCGCCCCTGCCGATTTCTTATGTGGGATATGGAATGCACAGGTATTCTCTATATAATTATTGCAGATGCTAAATATTCTTGCTTAGTACAAAATCTTATTTGCTCTCTTGGGTGCTCTTGGGATGCACATAAAGATTGAAGCTCTGAAACATGTAGTGATCTTGAAATTGCAAATATTTCAGTTGTTGTAATTGATATGATACCTCTTAAATTCACAAAAAAAAAAAAAAAGAATAAAATTCAAGGCAACATGACTTTTGATCCCACTCACACTCAGTATGGTGGAAGGTAAAGCAAATTAACCATACTGACTGACTAATATATTTGTTGATACAAAAATTTATTGTCCAATTTTAAGCGAAGTTAATTTTTTTCTAGCCAGGTGGAACCAAGTCCTTGATCATGGAACAAGCCAATGTCTCCATTGTAGATCAGGAGAGAAATGCCTCCATGACCAACACTACTAATGGGTACTCTGGAGCATAGATCATGTCTACAAGTACCTGCATAATCCTGAACAATATGGATGATTTCTTGAGGACTTTGTCTCCTCTCATGTCCGGTGAACACCGGCAATGGAAGTTTAGTATACTTCAAAGTCCAAATTTATTCTTGGGTACCGATTCTATTGGAAAAAGTTATATTTTCTAATTTTTTACATGAATTTCATTTATAAACTCATAACAGCTTGGAAACAGATAAAGCAAACTCCGCCCAACAATTAACTTGTGTAATTGTATAGAACAAATTCTAGATATTATATGTCTACTGGATCTGCTTTGTTTCAGCACTAAGTCATACTCTCTCCGTCCCAAAAGTTTTGCACCAATTTTTTTTTTTTGTAATTAATCTATAATTTTTTATTTTCAACATTTTAATATATAAATACAAAATCTTTGTATATGAATGATAATTTAAGATATGTAGTTTCTAAATATATATATTTTTTTATTTTTTTAACAAATAATAATATGAATAACATTGAGTCAAAATACAACAAAAAGTCAAATGTATCAAAATTTACGGGACAGAGGGAGTAATATTTATCAAATTAAACAGCTCAGTCGCAATGAGTCATACTTTAGGGTCTAACTCGTGCGAGTCACCAAAATTGAGGGATGAATAACGCATTTTGGCCTTTGCAAAAAACCCAACTGGGCAAGGGCGGTTGACGACCACCACTTGGGGTAGCAAAAGCAAGAGGCAACAGACAAAGAAACTCTTTTGTTTTTCTTACCATTGTTCTTGCCTGGAATTGAAATGATTCCCTTTTTCTGTCCTCCTTTTGTTGTTAATTGCAAAACAACGCATTTGAAATTTTGTGGGTGGCAAGATAGTGATTATGTCTGAAAAAAATTTGCTGAATAGTTAACTTTGAAGTTAAAATAAAGAGGAAATTACGAATCATGCTGTGCTTGTGGGAGCGTAATCATGTCTATGGATGCTTCCCTGGAACGGAGACATACGCATACACTTCTCATTTTGCAGCATCAGCAAATATTGTAAAAAAGTGGGTAAGTTGGGAAAAATAATGGGATTACTTTAATCTTTTTAGCTGCTAAAAAGCAGAGACAACCATTAATTAGTGGGATTCTCATTCTCATCCCATCTCCAGGTAGAGACTCACTTATTCTCTGCCATTGGCCCTTTGCCTTGATCCCTTTCCTGAAAATGCTTTGTGGGTCCCTTGCACTGATGTATCACTCAATTCACATGTTATTTGATTATCTTAGATTTGGTATTTATTCCACTTCTTCTCCTGGATCTCTGCCAAATGATCTTCTGTTGGTCTTGTTGCAGCCATGGCTGAAGCAGGTGTGTGCTGTTCTCTTCCTATGTTTTGGAACATGTCCACTTCTGTTGTGTTGTTGACCATGTTTATGTTTTGCTGCTCATATGGTGAACTTTGGAAATCGTTTGATGTGCTTTTCAAGGATAATGCTGTACACGACACTAGACTTGCATTGTCACAATTGGGTCTATCTAAAGACCACCTTGTTGATCTTTGATATTGGATTAGAGAATAATTGACGTTCGTTTTCAGAAATAATACGTGGCACATGTGAGATAGGCATGTAGGGTTAGCTTTCTTCATATCCTGCATTATTGGAAATGAGTAAGACACTTTTTGAGGGCGTTTTATAGGCTTTTTGTATAAGCTGGTGCTTAGCTTTGAGAATTATTGTCGTCTTTGGTTGTTATCCTTCTATCTGGTGAATTTGGTTCTTGAAGTTTGAGCTAGCAATCAACATGTCTATAAACATCTTAGGTATGTGAGCCTGCAGCATTAAATCTGGGCTATGTTTATTATTTTCGGTTTACCATGTTTTCATCTTCTATGGTATATTTGATTTTAGCTGGTACGTTTTATATGTGTACTTTCTACCTTGCTAAGTTGAGCATCTCATTACCTGTGTTTGACGGGGTTTTTGATAACAACAAACTAGAAAGGCCTTCAAAATCCATGCTTCTGTTTTGCTTTGGGTTTGTTTATTAGATCCTATGATTGGACAGGATCCTTTTTTTTTTTGCTTCAATTCCTAAACATGAGTTCATGGTTCTCTCCTCTGTTTAACCTTTTCTGTACTGCTGATGGTTTTCTTCCACTGAATGCTTCAAGCTGTAAATTTTTCTGTTCCTTTCAACTTTGGTATATAAATTTTGGGGTTGAACAAAAAATAACAAGTCAAGCTGTTCCAATCTGGTTTAGATTGAAGCTTGATATTTTCTGAAACCTACATGCAATTTCATTGCTTTTTACATTAAAAGGTGGCAAGAGCTTTTGGTGCCAATCTGCCTGGAAGGTTGAAGGTAGTCATATTTTTGGGGCCAATCCCATATGGAAGGCATTTTGGTTCACTCTATTACTTGTTGCTGGACTCACATATTCAGATAATGATCCTGATGTTGAAGGTGCAATAGCTATATCTTGTTTTTCTACACCTTTCATTAGAATATATCGTGTTTTTAGCTTACAATACCAAAAATTTGTGGGCAATTTTGATTTGGTACAAACCTTATATGGTTAGTGATGTGTTTTAAGTCTTGACGCTCATGGTTATAGTATTGATGTGAGCAAAATCATATATGTCTGAATTCTAAGTCCAAAATATTACTGGAAATGGCAATCTGCTTAGAATGATTAGCCTAGTAACTGGTACACTTGAATAACTATCATGGTAAAAGATCTTTGTGCTTCAATTTTAGACACATCTTGACAAGCTATGTGGATTTTATTTTGCCACTGATTATTAGTTGTTGTCTGGAATGACTGGGTTTCCGGTAATATCCAGGTGAAGCCTTGCTTGATTTTCGCAAGGGTCTTAATGATTCAAATGGACGACTAAAAGACTGGAATCAATATCTTGTCAGCCCATGCTATAGTTGGCCAAATGTCATTTGCAGGAACGGTCATGTGGTATCCCTGTAAGTCCATTATTTTTACAGTCTCTGAGTCATTGCATCGAATTTCATCTACTTTTGCTCAATGCTCTGTATGCCCTTGTTTTGATGGTGTTTAGCCGTTCCTTTTCCCACCTAAAACCTTAAACCTAAAAGAATATATCAAACTGCAGGAAGCTGGCTTCAAATGGATTCTCAGGGACCCTTTTACCACCGATAGCGAAATTGAAGTTTTTGGAGAACTTGTAAGTTATCATGAACCAGCATATGAATTCCAACTGCAGCAACATGCACTAAGAATATTATTGATTCTAAAATATTGGGAAAAAAAACATTGTTGTGTTCTTAACAAGTCAAAATTACCTTTTCCCTCGCTTTTGTTGATCAGACTTTGGTCTTATGATCACTAAGGTATATATTGATTTGCTTACCTTGTGTGAATGGATTGTGATACACCTTAAAAGATCGGTTCTTTTCCCCTCAGACAGTTGCAGGACAATGATCTATCTGGTCCGTTGCCTGATTTTATTGGTGATCTTGTAAAGCTCCAAACTTTGAATCTAGCCAATAACAAATTCACTGGCTCTATACCTGAGAGCTGGGCCCAATTATCCAATTTAAAGCATCTGTAAGTCTGGCTAAACATTTCTCATTTTTGTTGCTTTCGTTTTCTGTCTTTTCTTTCCCCATGATGAAGAACCAAAACAAAAATATTAAGGCTGATCTTGCCACCTTTCAAAATGCCTCTTTGCACCAGACTGTTTCCAAGCTTCTTTGAAGAGGTGGCCTTATAACATTTTGTTGGTTTTTGAATTTGAATGGTGCCCAGCTTTCTGATTACTCCTTAAACAATTGCCATGGCATAGTGGTGAACTTAATAAAACCATTCTGATTTATTTAAAGCTGCCTTTCATTTTCTATGTTCCTTAAATTAAATATCTTTGCTGCTTCAGGTTTAACATCTGGCCTTTTCACTTGATCATTGCCTGCTTCTGTAAATTGTCTGTAAATTGTAACCCAAGTTTACCACCTAATTACTAACGACAACCATTTTATTTGACAGGGATTTGTCCTCCAATGATGTGAGTGGAAGAATTCCAGCTCAGTTGTTTTCAGTCTCTTCATTCAAGTAAATCCTATAGACAATTTAGAGTCTTTCAGATTTCTGATATTTATAGAATGCATCGAGCCTAATGAGGTTGAGGGTGCAGGAGTTGACACAAGGCAGATGAAGTCTGCAAGTAGTTTATGAGTCTATAACAATTCTGCAAACTTCATTTAATTTTCTGGATATACAAAATTAAGATTTATGGCACTTATGTGAAGTTCACCTGCTACTACTGCTAGTCATTATCACTGACCATTTACTGCATAATCTTTCAGCTTTATAGGAACTCATCTTGCTTGTGGCTCCGGTTTTGGGCACCCTTGTGTTTCAAATTCTTCCCTACCAGGTCGACTTTCTAACCCTTGAATCTTCCCTTGAATCTATCCGTACAAAAATTACTAACACAGGCTGAAAAATATTTTGCAGCTTCAACCAGTAGGTCAAAAATCAAAGTCCTTGCAACTTCTTCAAGTTGTGCTGCTCTTCTACTTGTGACAGTGGGGCTTTTCTTTGGCTACCGCTATCATCAAGTCCACAGACTCAAGCATGAAGTCTTTGTTGATGTTGCAGGTACTATCGATTTTCTTTGTTTACTAGTCAAGAAATAAATATTCTAGCGTAAATACTAACTCAGCAGTTTCTTGTTATGAAAGCCTTTTATGGAGATGGTCTGACCTGAATATCAATTTGTTTGTTTTAGGTGAAGATGACCACAAAGTTCTGTTTGGACAACTTAGAAGATTTTCTTGGCATGAAATCCGGCTTGCAACTGACAATTTCAGTGAAAGCAATGTAATTGGAGCAGGAGGTTTCGGGAAAGTTTACAAGGGTTTGCTATCTGATAACACAAAGGTTGCTGTAAAACGCCTTTCCAATTACCATAGTCCAGGAGGACAGGCTGCATTCCACAGGGAAGTCCAGCTTATCAGTGTTGCCTTTCACAAGAATCTGCTAAAGTTGATTGGTTTTTGCTCAACTTCATCCGAGAGAATCCTTGTCTATCCTTTCATGGAAAATCTTAGTGTTGCATATCGATTGCGAGGTAACTCTTGTAACTTCTCTTTTTGAGTGTTAAGTTATCTGGACCTCTGACTGGATTGTACGCAGATCTGAAGCCTGGAGAGAAAGGCTTGGACTGGCCAACAAGGAAACGTGTAGCTTTTGGGGCAGCACATGGATTAGAGTATTTACATGAGCAATGCAATCCTAAGATCATACACCGTGATTTGAAAGCTGCTAATATCCTTTTGGATGACGATTTTGAAGCTGTTCTCGGAGATTTCGGGCTTGCAAAGGTGGTTGACACGAAGTTGACTCATGTTACCACCCAGGTGCGTGGTACCATGGGTCACATAGCACCTGAGTATTTATCCACCGGGAAATCTTCTGAGAAGACAGATGTCTTTGGATATGGCATAATGCTTCTTGAACTAGTTACTGGCCAGCGCGCAATAGATTTTGGTCGTCTTGAGGAGGAAGAAGATGTTCTTTTGCTTGACCATGTAAGTTTTCCAGCCCGCCGAACATCACTTAGTATGCCATGGCCTTTCCATCTTACTGTTTTCACTTTTAATGTTTCATTTCCTACACAAAGTAGAATGCAGGAACAAGATTCATGAAATTCCTAAGATATGCATTAAGCCATTGTCACTTGAACCAATGACCTTGTTTATACAACAGATCAGGAAGTTACTGAGAGAGAATAGGCTTGAAGACATTGTGGACGGGAACTTGAAAAGTTACGATCCGAAAGAAGTTGAAATGATCGTCCAGGTGGCACTGCTTTGCACTCAGAGCTTACCAGAGAACCGGCCAGGGATGGCAGAAGTGGTGAAAATGCTGGATGGAGTGGGTCTGGTTGAGAGATGGGCAGAGTGGGAGAAGCTTGAGCAAGCAAGGAACCAAGAATTCTCACTCACCTCAAACCCCTTCATTTGGGGCGAGGAATCCAGCGTCGATCAAGTAGCAATACAGTTATCCAGAGCCAGATAATCAGTTCTCTAGCTGATGTTTGATTGCAGAAAAGAAGTCTTCGTACTGAAGCTCAACATAGTGTTACTAAATTCTAACAGTTAAAACGGAAAAACGAAACAACAGCAGAGACATGTAAAGATCCAGCCTTTATCTCTGTATTCTAATGTGATATTTTCCATCCATGCAAGTGCTGCATTTGCTGCTAATATTCAGTATTGATGCTACAACCGGAGTATAAATTGTGGAGGCTTCTGTAAATAATCAAAGGTCTGAGAATTGAAATATTGTAGACTTCACTTTTGTTGGGATTTTCTGTATTGCATTCCACCCTGCTAAAACAGATTAAGCAAAGAAAGAAAACTGAGGTATGAATTGATGATGGCCAAGCACACCATGGACTTGATCCGGTTCCAGCTCCCGTGATCAAAGTGTTGTAATAGGATGGTCTTTGCTACAACTATTTAAGAAGCTCAAGCTGTAAATTAACGTTAATTAATTAGTTGAAAATTGACTGACAAATTTTCAGTAGAAGAATAAAGAGACAAGGGACAGGGAACCGAACCTAGCATGCTAACTTCCGAAGTTAACAGGTTGGATGAATAGCACTAGCGACGACCCCACCAGTGATCAGTTGTGATGCAAGCGTTTGAGTTGGAAGGAGGGTTGAGGGCTTCAAGCACTCCATGTTCCTCAATGTTTTCATCCAATTTTATCCTCAAGTCATTTAGATGTATCTTCTCCTCGAACTTGGCCTTCCGAGCTTCTCCAATGTCTAGTCTACGTCCCTTTAGTTTCATGTAAAGCAAGCGGAGATTGGTCAACTTTTCCAGATCTGAGAGACTAAATTCCTGAGGATGATCCTCGTCAGCTCTCACTATCACATCCCAGGCCTCCCTCAGGGCGGTCAATTTTGCTACCCCTTTCGGGTAGCAAGTCAGATTATTGCAAGCGTTGGTGCGAAGGAACCTCAGGTTGATCAGCTTCCCAATTCCCTCCGGGAGCTTCTCAACAGCCGTACATAGCATGAGGCCCAAGAAAAACAAATTAATCAGGTCACAGATTGTTTCAGGCAACTCTCGTATCTTCATGCTGCATGACAAGTTGAGGTGTCTCAGATGCACAAGTTTCCCTATTTCTGATGGTATCTCCCTACCTAAATGATCACCATCTGGCCAAGACGGATTTAGTGTCCTCAGACGCTTTGATCTCTTGGCTAACTCCTGTAAGGCTGGAGTAGTTATGGCTGCGTCACCCGAGAAGGTGATGATGCTTCGCAAATTTTCTGTACCAGAAATGGAGCAAGGGAATTCAACTCCTTTTGCTACCATTACTGTCAGATGGCGCATATTTGTGCAAGTGCTCAAATTCAATGCCAAATCACCTCCTTCTTCATGAGCAACGTGCTTGCTCACAAACTCATTGTTGGCCAAATACAGCGCAAAGTCGTGTACTATGTCATGCATCTTGCAGGTTTCGATGTTGCCATCATAATAAGTGAAATCCTGAAAGAAAGAGCGATCCGCTAGATAATTGAAGTATTCCATACCTACCTCTTCCATCTCGGGATCGGGATTACCCTCCAAGCTCAAATAGCCTTGTGCCATCCAAAGGTGGACAAGATAACCCGGCCATATTACAAAGTCTTTGGGATATGCAGCACAATAAACAAAGCATTGTCGTATCTTCAACGGCAAATCATAATAACTCAATAGTAGGGGAGCAAATATATGTTTCTCTATCTCTGAAGACTGTTCCCAGGCCTGACTGTTCAACACTTTTAACCACTCTTGTCTGGTTTTCTTGTTCCGCAAGAGACTCCCTAGAGTCTTTGCAGCAAGTGGCAATCCTTTGCACTTGCCTGCAATCTGCCTCCCGATTCCCTCTAAACTCTCACGCTCCCCCTTACTCCTGCTTTCGAAACAGGCAGCTTGGCTCAGCACTAGCCAACACTCCTTCTGAGACAACTCTTCCAGGTGAAAGATTCGGTAGGATTCCATCATCCTAGCAACGCCATCTTTGCGAGTGGTCAACAGAATCTTACTTCCGGCAGCACCATTCTTGAAAGTGCGCTTTAATGATTCGAAATCACTATCATCCACTGTCCACACATCATCTAGAACAAGAAAGAATCTCTTCCCAGCAATGCTTCCGCAAATTCTTTCCAAAAGGGCTTGCAATGGAACCTTATCTAAGAGATAAATAGAATTACGGTCAAGACCTTCGAGAGCTACGATAATCGCTTTTGCAACTCTACTTTCCTCGAAGAAATCGGAGACACAAACCCATATCCTCTTCTCAAAACTTCGCACAACTCGTGTCTCATGATAGATTTTCTGTGCAAGAGCTGTCTTCCCGATTCCCCCCATACCCACAATTGAAATGGTTTTTGGATCACTCCCTCCATTATCAACCTGATCACCAAGCAAGCTATCCATTAAGGTCCCCATGATCTCATCCCGACCTCGTATCTTCGATGTGTCTACAAATGCGGTAGTTTCAGGCCGTCTACTGCTGCTATCCCGCCTTATTTCCCTTGGAGTCAATCCGGAGAAGACTGTGTCTTTCACAACCTCATCTAGTCTGGCATTGATCTCTTTTATTTTAACAGCAAGGTCATGGCGAATGGCGACCCGTTTCGGGGAGCAACAAGAGAGGAGAGCGCGTACCTTTCGCTTCAACGCTGAAGCAGACCATTTTGCAGAAGCGTTTTGAGGCAGTACTGTTCCTCGTTCCTCTCGTTTAGCGTCCGACAGGAGGAGGACTGTGCGCCATTCGTCCAACACATCGTCCATGTCGTAAGACACCTCTTTGAGCCTGCTCAGCCAGAGCTTGACGGTCCGGTCGGTAACTTGCTTCTCCTCGGCATCTTCCAGCACAGTGCGAATGGTCCCCAGATTTCTTCTGAGCTTCACCACTTCATCATCAAATGCAGTCAGAAGCTTCACCTCGTTCTTCACTTCTTCGAACAAGATCGTCGACAGCTGGTTCAAGATGCCGGAGATAATGGCGTCAGCCATCCCGGCAACACGAGACGGACGGGAATAATTACAGAGAAACAAAGAGATGGATGAGATCGAACGCCTATGGTTGCCTCGTTTAACTTAAGAAGACTGGTTTCCTTACAGCTGAACCCACCTTTATACCAACGACGTAAACTGAAAAGAAGAAAGAGGCTTAAATACGATTATTACCCTCAAACTCAGTAAATCAGGACACTATACCCCATCAACTTGTAATCAGGACACATCAACTGTGCAACTCGTGACTCAACATTCCACCCAAAAGGGGAAAAACATAAAAACATATCATTCAACCCAAAAGAAAAGGCACTGACAAACTATCCCTACCTGTTAACAAATCTACTGGAATATAACTTGAAACTGCCACGAATTGAATTGAACAACCGGAGAATGAAGCATTCACCGAAGGGACAACTCCACCGACAAAATAATTCATGGGTCCTCAAGATTCTTAGTTCTTACCATTACCGTAGAAAAATGAACCTAAAACCCGTAAAGCGCAAACTAAAGCAGTGGTCAATGGACCAGGAAAAAGAAAAGAAAGTTTTCCCTGTTTGTTCTTTTCTAAGTTGTAAGAAAATTAAGCGTTTAGAGGGAAAGTTAGTTCTGATGAACTGCGTCTAGAGGATTAAAACAGGACAATTTGCAGGTTGGGGTCCAACGGGAGACGCAATTATAGATTCTGGACCATGGATATATACAACTTGACCCGAGAAAAAGCAAATAGCCGAAAAGCAAGCAAGAACATGTACCTTCTAGAGACGAGGACGTGGTCCCTGCTGAACTCTTTGTAAAATCTGTGTAGTTTTTTAAAGTTGATTCGAGCTTCATTCTCACACTGAGAGTAGAGGGCAGCTAGCATTTGTTGGGGCGCGGGGAGGGCTAACCGATGCTCATCTTCAATCACATGACACAGTAATCACTCGTGGGCATGTGTCTCCTATGACTCCTACGAGTTAACCCGTTCGGGAAGAATTTTATGGTTAATTTAAGTGTTTGTGGTAAATTTTTGGCAAAAATATCAAATTTACCACTAAAGTTTTAGGTTGGGAGCAAATATGTTATTATAGTTTTTTTAGGGCCCAATCTCCCACTAATGTTTTAAAATGGGCCGGATATGTCACTGAAGTTTCAAATTAAAAGTAGATATGCCATTGGCCGTTAAAAATTTAATGGAAAACGTTAAAAAGCCAACAAAAAAATGTTAAAAATAACAAGTTTTGAATTTTTAGAGTGATAATGTAAGTTTTAAATTAAAAGTGGATATGTTATTGGCCGTTAAAAATTAAATGGAAAATGTTAAAAAACTAATAAAAAAATGGTAAAAATAATAAGTTTTGAATTTTTAGGGTGATAATGTAAGTTTTAACAACTTTCAAAATTTGTTTGTAATTAAACTCTCTCTCTATCAAGAATGCCAATAAGGAGATTAGACAGTAGAGACAGAGGGAAGGAGGTGATAAGGTTGGGACACTGGTGACCGAAATAGCAAGAACACTGAAACGTTGATGACAAAGATCAGACCATTTTTTGACAAAAATCTCCAAGGTCCTGATATTTTTTAAAAGATACATAACAACCCCAAAATTTCCAAACATGCTATTTTTACCATTTTTTGTTGTTTTTCTAACTGAAAGTGGCATATTCGATCCATTTTAAAATATTAGTGGGAGAGTGGGTAAAAAAAAAACTATAGTAACATATCCGCTTCCTACACAAAACATTAATGACAAATTTTATATTTCCGCCTAAATTTTTTATAGGCGAGAAAACTTATTCAAACCTTTGATATTAAAAACTGCCATTGGATTGTTTTCTCAACCTTTGGCTCTAATTGCTAATATTGTTGCCGTACATGATCAATATAAGGTGCCATGTGCCAAAGGCTTCAAGTAAAGGGGCAAAATGTCTTGTTTGATTGAGTTGGGGGAGTAATTCTGGTACCAATGTAGAGGGAGAAAGTAGTGGTGAGTCTGACTCTGAGTTGTGTAAACTTGAAATCCAAATCACTCCTACTAGATTGGGTTGAGTTAAATAAAAATATATAATGGTTCGTAGGTTAGTTTTACATCTGAAAGAATAATGGTTTCTGTACTGCTTCCAAACCACTGTTCTCTCAAATGTAGAATTAATCCGAGGTGGAATGGAACCCAATATATATATATAAATATATAATTAAAATTATGATATTACTAAATTACTTATATTTTTATGTATGAACATATATATTTAAACATGTACATTACTAAATTGCTCATATACTAAAAATATGGAACAAACTATAATACCCACCCCTGAAAAGGGGGTACCGATGCCCCCTCGATCTTAACCGTTCATCTCGGTTTTGCGGAGAAATGAGAAACCGTATGACTGGGGTAACAGGTGAGGGAGGGGAAAAAAAAAAGTGATAAAAAATTTTAAAATGTAATAAATATTTTTAAAAAGTAAAAAAAAAATTAAAAAGTGAAATTTCTTTAAAAAAATGATTAACTGTAAAAAAAAGTGATAAAATTTAAAAAAGTGAGAAATGTTAAAAAATTGGTAATTTTTTTTAAAAAGCTATTAAAAACAAAAAAAGTGATAAATAATTATAAAATGAAATAAATAATTTTTTATTTGCCTTTTAAACATATTTGCCAATTTTTTAACATTTATCACATTTTCTTTATTTTATCGCTTTTTTATACATTTAATCGCCTTTTTTAAAATTTTATCGCCTTTTTTTTACATTTAATCGCTTTTCTTACATTTTATGGCTGAACTTACCTTCGTTGTGACCGGGTCACGTTGAAGGTAACTTAGATATGACCGGGCCACTTTTAAGGTAACCTAAAAATGTAACCGGGTAATATCGAAGGTACCTTCGTTGTGACCAGGTCACTTTGAAGGTAACCTAAAAAAGTTACCGGGTCACCTCGAAGGTACCTTCGTTATGACCTGGTCACGTTTAAGGTAACCTTCAATGTGACCCAGTTACATTTTTAGGTTACCTTCAATGTGACCCGGTCACATTTTTAGGTTACCTTCAATGTGACCCGGTCACAACGAAGGTACCTTCGATGTGACCTGGTCACTTTTTAGGTTACCTTAAATGTGACCCGGTCACAATGAAGGTACCTTTGAGGTGACCCGGTCACATTTTTAGGTTACCTTCAAAGTGACCTGGTCACAACGAAGGTACCTTCGAGGTGACCCGGTCACATTTTTAGGTTACCTTAAACGTGACCCGGTCACAACGAAGGTACCTTCAACGTGACCTGATCATATTTTTAGATTACCTTCAAAGTGACCCGGTCACAACGAAGGTACCTTCGAGGTGACCCGGTCACATTTTTAGGTTACCTTAAACGTGACCCGGTCACAACGAAGATACCTTCGAGGTGACCTGGTCACATTTTATTCTATAATTTTTATAATTGTTATCATATATTTAGATGTTTTATGATATTTTAAAAATCTGTATCATTTTTTCTAAATATTATACCCTTTTGTAAATTAATAGTCACATATTAATAATTATTATCGCGTATTTAAAATTTATAATTACTTATCATTTTTTTAATTATTTATCACTTTCTATATATGATCAGTTTTTCTGAATACTTTTCCCTATTTTGTACGTTATTATCACTTTACTTTATTTAATGGTTTTATTAAAATATTTATTATATTTTACGCTTTTAAAAAATATTTATACAAATTTCTTTTCCACTGTTATTGCTTTTCTATATTTAGTCGTTTGTTTTGATAATGAATCGGTTTTCTATCAAGATTTTCATTTTTTTACTGCCATTTTTAAATATTTATTGCATTTTGTACGTTTTGTATCAATTTTCTGTTGTCAATCGTAATAAAAAAATATTTTAACTTTTTTCAAGATTGCAATTTTTTTTATTATTTTACCACTTTTTCTATATTTAATCACTCTTTTTTATATTTCTTAACTTTTTCAAGAATTATTTCCCCTATTTCCAATTTTACTCACTTTTTTTTTATCACTTTTATATTATATTTTTCAACTTTTTTTTTATTTCGGTCCTAATTTTTTTACTCACGTTTTTTAATATTTCTGGTATTTTATAGGTTTGGTATGAATTTTTAAACATTGACCAATTTTTTTATTTATATTTTATCACTTTTTGTACATTTAATCACTTTTTTTTATATTTTTTCACTTCTTTTAATTTTTTTTTCACTTTCCCTATTACTAATCGCTTTGATTCTATTTTTACTCATTTTTATCAATTTCTTATTTTTAATCACTTTTTTTAATTTTTAAACGCCTTTTTCTTGTTTCCAATCGCTTTTGTTTTCTTTTCATCGCTTTTTTTATTTTTTTCATATTTAATAAAATTTTCTATATTTGATCGCTTTTCAAAATTTTTTTTTTCACTTTCCCCATTAATAATCGCTTTGTTTCTATTTTTAATCACATTTTTAATTTTTTTATCATTTTTTTAATTTTTAATCCCCTTTTTAAATTTTTAATCACTTTTTTTCATTTTTAATCGCCTTTTCAAATTTTCAATCGCTTTTTTAAATTTTTAATCGCCTTTTTTAATTTTTAATCACTTTTTTTTTTATTTTTAATCACTTTTTTAATTTTTAATCATTTTTTTTAATTTTTAATCACATTTTCTTAATTTTTATCATTTTTTTATTTTTATCGCTTTTTCTAATTTTTAAACGTTTTTTCCTAAACGCTTTTTATTTTTTTCAAGTGCTTTTTCTTTTTTCCTAACGCTTTTTCCTCGTTTTCATCGCTTTTTTTAATTTTTTTCATATTTAATAATTTTTTTTATATTTTATCGCTTTTCAAATTTTATTTTTTTCACTTTTCCCATTAGTAATAGCTTTCTTTATATTTTTATTCACTTTTTTAATTTTTTTATCATTTTCTTCTTTTTAATCGTTTTCTTTAATTTTTTATCTTCTAATTTCTAATCGTTTTTTTTTTTTAAATTTTCAATAGCTTTTTAAAATTTTTATCATTTTCTATTTTTTTCACTTTTTCTAATTTTTAAACATTTTTCCCTGAACGCGTTTTATTTTTTCCAAATGCTTTTTCTTATTTTTCTAACGCTTTTTTCCCGTTTTCATCGCTTTTTTAATTTTTAATTTTTAACGTCAATTTGTATTACATTAACCTAACATACTTTTTCTTTCTCTCACTTCATACATATAGATTCCCTTAAGTATAAACTATCCAATATATTTAGCAGTAAATTTATCAATTAAAATGAAAACATGAAAATAAATTTAACTAACATCACAGCAAATTTAGCACAGCAAAATTAGCAGTTAAATTCGAAATAATAAAATTACAGTAAAATATAAACTCACTGGATGTGCTGAATGAGAAACGTGAGGCTCTGGTTCAAAGTAGATGGTTGTGGAAGGAAGAAATTTTTTGCGAGGAGTTAGTCGCTTGATCATTGATTTACTGAAATCGCATGGTAATTGCTTAATATAATCGCACGTACCACTGTGAGACATTGTTTGTTTCTATATGAAACATAGGAATAAGGAAATTGAGGAGAGGGAAGAGATGTAAGTTGCGGTAATTGTAAGAAATGAGGAAGATTAAATAGTGTAGTTATAGTATAGATAATAAATGATGAAGTTATTGAGGTAGATGGTTAAATTTAAAAGAGTGGTTGGGGAGGTGAAATTATGAGTAAAATTTAAAACGGTGGTTGAAGAAGTAAAATTAATGTTGCTGGTGAGGGGAACAAAGTTAAAATATAGTTCCAGAAAAATTTAATACGTGGGACACATATTAATGGGATAATTACAATATTTTTCTAATATTTTATTTAACTTGACAACTTTACCTATATGTTTAAAAACTTATACATAACTCATTTTTATTCTATAATATTGTTATTATTCGCTTCAATAACGTTTTTTCTTCCAACATATTTTAAAAAAAATAGGGAAAATAACTAGGTTACTTTGAAGGTAACCTAAAAATAGTACCGGGTCATATAGAAGGTACTTTCGTTTTGATCGGGTCACTTTTAAGGTAACCGAAAAATATAACCGGGTAACCTCGAAGGTAACTTCATAGTGACCAGGTCACTTTGAAGGTAACCAAAAAATGTGACCGGGTCACATAGAAGGTACCTTCGTTGTAACCGGGTCAGTCTGAAGGTAACCAAAAAATGTGACCGGGTAACGTTGAAGGTACCTTCGTTGTGACCGGGTCACTTTGAAGGTAACCTAAATATGTGACCGAGTCACGTGGAAGGTTCCTTCAATGTGACCGGGTAACGTTGAAGGTACCTTCAATGTGACCGGGTCACGTTTAAGGTAACCTAAAAATGTGACTGGGTCACCTCGAAGGTACCTTCGTTGTGACCGGGTCACGTTGAAGGTAACCTAAAAATGTGACCAGGTCACGTTGAAGGTACCTTCGTTGTGACCGCGTCACGTTTAAGGTAACCTAAAAATGTGACTGGGTCACCTCGAAGGTACCTTCATTGTGACCGGGTCACTTTGAAGGTAACCTAAAAATGTGACCAGGTCACGTTGAAGGTACCTTCGTTGTGACCGGGTCACGTTTAAGGTAACCTAAAAATGTGACCGGGTCACCTCGAAGGTACCTTCGTTGTGACCGGGTCACTTTGAAGGTAACCTAACAATGTGACCAGGTTACGTTGAAGGTACCTTCGTTGTGACCGGGTCACGTTTAAGGTAACCTAAAAAAGTTACCGGGTCACCTCGAAGGTACCTTCGTTATGACCGGGTCACATTGAAGGTAACCTAAAAATGTAACCGGGTCACATTGAAGGTTACCTTAAACGTGACCCGGTCATAACGAAGGTACTTTCGAGGTGACCCGGTAACTTTTTTAGGTTACCTTCAAAGTGACCTGGTCACAACGAAGGTACCTTCGATATTACCCGGTTACATTTTTAGGTTACCTTAAAAGTGGCCCAGTCATATCTAAGTTACCTTCAACGTGACCCGGTCACAACGAAGGTAACTTCAGCCATAAAATGTAAGAAAAGCGATTAAATGTAAAAAAAAAAGCGATAAAATTTTTAAAAAGGCGATTAAATGTATAAAAAAGCGATAAAATAAAGAAAATGTGATAAATGTTAAAAAATTGGCAAATATGTTTAAAAGGCAAATAAAAAATTATTTATTTCATTTTATAATTATTTATCACTTTTTTTTTTAATAGCTTTTTAAAAAAAATTACCAATTTTTTAACATTTCTCACTTTTTAAAATTTTATCACTTTTTTTTTACAGTTAATCATTTTTTTAAAGAAATTTCACTTTTTAATTTTTTTTTTTTACTTTTTAAAAATATTTATTACATTTTAAAATTTTTTATCACTTTTTTTTTCCCCCTCCCTCACCTGTTACCCCAGTCATACGGTTTCTCGTTTCTCCGCAAAACCGAGATGAACGGTTAAGATCGGGGGGGGATCGGTACCCCTTTTTTTAGGGTGGGTATTATAGTTTGTTCCTAAAAATATGTACATCTAAACGTGAATTAAGTTGTACATTATATTGAATATTCTTAAATAAATTGAAGATACAATTTTATTGAATTATAAAATTATTAATTATTATATGTAAATGATAGGAAATTAAAAACCCAAAAACTATAACAACAAAAAAAAAAAAACTAAAGAGCTAAAGGTATGCCGCACTCGCACAGAGTGGAGCACTTTTGCTTTAAACTATTGCTTTCAAGCATTTGAAATTTCTTTTTGTTTTTCCCCGAATTGGTGGTACGATTTTGCTGAATCTGAATCCTGTTGCTTTTATGCTTAATTTTTGGTTTTCGCTTACTTTGCTGTTAATTGTGCACAACACTACGATGGAAAATTGATGTTGAGGATGGAAAGATGAAGATGAAGCTACTAAAAAAGTTGTAAATCGTTTCTTTGAAGTAAAAATAAAAAGGAAATTGGGAATAATGCTTTTCGTCACCTTGAAGTTAGTATAAAGAGGAAACTTTTTCGTCACCTTGAAGTTAGTATAAAGAGGAAACTAGAAATAATGATGTTCATATACCCAACAAAGAAAAAAAAGAGTTGGGGAATGTAGGTGATTTTTTTTTTTTACTACTTAGAATTTTGTACTATAGGAGTTAAGGGTTTTTCGAGAAAAGAAAAAAAATGATGTTTTGAACTTTGCCTTGGGATGTGGCAGAGTAAAACCGTTTTCACTCCATCTTAAGATTCAAAGATAGAATGTAAGTAAAGTTAGATTTGAAATGATGAACTCCAAATAACCTTGAAAAACTGCCACACGGTACAAGATAAGCATAGATCAATGGACATGTTTACTTGATTGTAGGCAAGCATAGATCAAAGAACACATTTATTACGATGGAAAATTGATTTTGTGGATGGAAAGATGGAGATGAAGCTACTAAAAAAAGTTGTAAATCATTTCTTTGAAGTTAAAAGAAAAAGGAAATTGGGAACAATGCTTTTAGTCACCTGGAAGTTAATATAAAGAGAAAATTAGGAATAATGATATTCCTATACCCAACAAAGAAAAAAAAAGATGGTGAATGTAGGTAAAGTTTTTTTTTTTTTTTGCTACTCAAAATTTTGCACTTTAGAAGTTAAGGGTTTTTTAGAAAAGGGAAAAAATGATGCCTTGAACTCTAGTTTGGGATGTGGCAGAGTAAATTCGTTGCTATTCCACCTTAAGATTCAAAGATGAAATGTGGGTAAAGTTGGATTTGAAATGGGCAACTTCAAATAACCTTAAAAAACGGCTACACGGTACAAGATAACCATAGATCAGTAGATATATTTACTTGATTGTAGGCAAGTATAGATCAAAGAACACATTTACTACAATGGAAAATTGATTTTGAGGATGGAAAGATGGAGATGAAGCTACTAAAAAAAGTTGTAAATTGTTCCTCTGAAGTTAAAAGAAAGAGGAAAATGGGAACAATGCTTTTCATCACCTGAAAGTTAATATAAAGTGGAAATTAGGAATATTGATATTCCTACACCCAACAAAGAAAGAAAAAAGCTAGGGAATGTGGGCAAACTTTTTTTTTTTTTTTTTGCTACTCAAAATTTTGTATTGTAAGAGTTAAGGATTTTTTAGAAAAAGGAAAAAATGATGCCTTAAACTCTAGTTTGGGATGTAGTAGAGTAAAGCCATTGCCACTCTACCTTAAGATTCATAGATGAAATGTAAGTAAAGTTGGATTTGAAATGAGGAACTCCAAATAACCTTGAAAAACTGCCACATGGTATAAGATAAGCATATATCAACAAATATGTTTACTCGATTGTAAGCAAGTATAGATCAAAGTATTTACTACGATGGAAAATTGATTTTGTGGATGGAAAGATAGAAATGAAACTACTAAAAAAAGTTATAAATTGTTTCTTTGAAGTTAAAAGAAAAAGGAAATTGGGAACAATGCTTTTCATCACCTAGAAGTTAATATATAGAGGAAATTAGTAATAATGATATTCCTATACCCAACAAAGAAAAAAAAGAGTTGGGGAATATAGGTAAAGTTTTTTTTTATTTTGCTACTTAGAATTTTGTACTGTATGAATTATGGGTTTTTGAGAAAAGGAAAAAAATGATGCCTTGAACTCTAGTTTGTGATATGGCAAAGTAAAGTCGTGCCAGTCCACCTTAAGATTCAGAGATGGAATGTAGGTAAAGTTGGATTTGAAATGAGGAACTCCAAATAACCTTGAAAAACTGCCACACGGTACAAGATAAGCATAGATCAACTGATATGTTTACTTGATTGAAGGCAAGTATAGATCAAAGAACACATTTACTATGATGGAAAATTGATTTTAAGGATGGAAAAATGGAGATAAAGCTACTAAAAAAAGTTGTAAATCGTTTCTTTCAAGTTAAAAGAAAGAGGAAATTAGGAGCAATGCTTTTCGTCACCTGGAAGTTAATATAAAGAGAAAATTAGGAATAATGATATTTCTATTCCCAGCAAAAAAAAAAAATAGCTGGGTAATGTAGGTAAATTTTTTTTTTCTACTCAGAATTTTGTATTATAGGAATTAAGGATTTTTGAGAAAAGGAATAAATTGATGCCTTAAACTTTAGTTGGGGATGTGGCGGAGTAAAGTTGTTGCCACTCCACCTTAAGATTCAGAGACAGAATGTAGGTGAGTTGGATATAAAATGAGGAGCTCCAAACAACTTTAAAGAACTGCCACACGATACAAGATAAGCATCAATCAATTGATATGTTTACTTGATTGTAGGCAAGTATAGATCAAAGGACACATTTACTTGTTAGGACAAATGCATAGCATATTATGTACTCCTTCTCTGCCACAATATTTGGCATAGTTCTTTTTTTTTTTTTTTTTTGTAAATATTAAATGAATATAACTAAATATAACATTTATAATAAAATTTTAAATCATTATAACTATAGAACATTAATATGCATGTAAAATAAAGACCATAATTCTTTGCTTTTGTTGTGGAAAAATGAGTAGTATAACGCAATAAAAGCCTGCCATGCCCTTAATTTGGAAAGAATTGAATGAGATTTGGGATAAAGTAAGAATCAAATGAGCTTGCTTTTCCACAATCAAAGTAAAATAAAGGCATAATTGTTTTTAGTGGTGTAAACAATATGTTTAAAAGTTTAAAGTTTAAATTATTGATTGGATAAATTTAAGGATTGCTATTTTAAGATTTATTTTAGTGTTAATTAATGTCATATCAGTATTTTTACTTTAAAAATGAATGATCTATCCATGAGGATGGTAAAACTTGGGTAAAACCACTTACATCCAATAATTTTAAAACTGAAAGGTTTTGTTTTAAAAACCTTTCTGCAAATGCATTATGTTACTTGTTGTGCGGTAATTAGGGATTGTTCCCACAAAGATCTTTTTGTTGCTTATACGAAAACAAATTTGGTTGCCCAGCTAGTACGTTCCATGTGTAGCTAAGTCATCCAACTTTACTTACTTAAACATCAAGTAATTAAAGCAACAAAACTAAAAGAACTGGTTGAACCAATGTAAGATAGCTAAACTAAAACCTAATTGAAGTGAGGTTTATTTGATGCAAGAGTTATCCTTGTATGTGCTTACTAGTTAAGCTTAATAACCAATTTGACTAGGATTTTATTCATGGTGTAATCTTGTTAATGTAAGAATCTAAAATGAGCTTCCATTCATTTTGAAAGATAGATTCTCCTTACATTTTAGGCTAACAAGGCCCTCTCAAGTCTAAGCTTAGACTAAGAGGGGTTTGGACCCATAACACAGATAATAAACTAGAAGTCAACTCTCCAAACTTCCTAGATTATTATGATTATCTCTCTTTTCCACTTCAAATCTTAATTTTTCAAGTATTAGATGAGACTGTGATAAAGCATGAAGGTGATCAATCATCACACATAAGTCAACAAGTATAGGGAAAATCAAACAAGTAATAGCCCATGAATAAACATCCATCATCAAATTAGACCATCAAGTCAAGTAGTTTACATCCTAGAAAGATAACAAGTAAACTACTTCATCACCAGATTAACAAATCCAAGCATGTTTGGACCCATTAAGTATCGAAGAAAAAGCTTAGAAAAACCCAAGTAGAAGATTTTCTCCTTGATGCTTGGTCTCCAAGTCTTCAAGACTTCCTCCTTAAGCTTCTTTGAGTCACTTCCTCCAAGAGAAATGAACGATGCTATGCTATAAAAAAAAGGCCTAAATTTAAAGCTAGGGTTTTTATGTGTAAGCAGGGGTGGATACATGTTATATAAATGGGGGTCCATAGACCCCTCATTTTTAAACAAACTGTTAATAAGAGATGCATAATTTAATAATTAAACCCTTTAAATTTTTTAATGGACCTTCATAATTTTTATAACATTTATTGATATAAAATAATATGCATCTATTACTTTAAGGAAGAGAAAAAAAATGGGTCATCCTTTTTAATGTATTAAAAAAATTTTAATGAAAAAAGTCTATACTAGTCCTAAACTTTCATAAATTGTCCCACCTAGACCTTAAACATTTTTTTTCACACTCTTTTATGTTTAAACATATGGAAAAATTAAGAAGCTAGTTGGATAGAGAATAAAACTAAGGGCTAAAAGGAATATTTTTTTACATTCTATACAACATGCACATCTTGTTCATCTTCTTTATAATCATATATGATTTTATAATTCTTATTATAGTTGCTCGACCAATGATAGAAAAAATAGATGCTAAATTCGAGCATTTTTTAGATTTTATTAAAAAAAATCTATTTTGTATATGATTTGAAATTTTATGGTACATATACATATCTATAAGTTTTATTACTTAATCTTGAGTTTGATATTTGTACATGTTTACGGACCCCTTTGTAAAATTTATGAATCCGCCACTATGTATGAGATATGTATATTATGATGCTTAATACTTATACGATACATCTTCCTCGAATGGCCCTTAGATCTACTCTAGGAGATGGCTTATATAGAGGAGAATGAGAGATATGATAAGATCAACGTTTTTGGTAAATGGGTGCTTAGGGTTCAAAATAAAATGGTTTTGCACAACTTTTGTAGTCAAAGTCGCACAACTACATCAGACGATGCACCATTTAGTGTTGTTGGCACGGTTGCGCCAAATTTTGAAAAATGAATGAAAGTCAATGATTGACAGTAAGGCCGCTGTACGGCAGGAATTTGTTCTGTTCTTGCACTTCCATCCTCTTTTCCTACATACAAAATAAGAAAATAAAGTAAGAAACTAACAAAAATACCGAGACTTTATGTAGAAATTTGAGATCAAAGATGCTTAAGTTTGACAACAAAAAAAAGTCAAACTCATAAAAAACCCACTTTTATCCTTGATTTTTAACACTATTAGCTAACAATAGGGGGAAAAAAGATGATTTTAAGTGACAGCAGAGAAATATTACTTAATTAACTTTTTTATGAAAATTACTATAGTTAACTTAAACATTCTATTAACCGTAATAAGATTAGAGTAACTCTTCAGTAAACCAGGCTTACACTATGCTCTGCCCCTCAAAATTTTAAAAATTTTTATTTTGGCCCCATTTCTTAGAAATAGTTAATCATGCCACCATGAGTCATAGAAAAAATATGCATTGAATGAGTGGTCATCAATCAACACTAACAATAAGTAATGTCTGAGTTACCCAGAAAAATTCTGTAAAGTTGTAGAATAATAAATTATAAATTAGATGTATCGTTTATGTGTATATTATATAATATACTAACAACAAATAGAAAAAAACCTATTTTACCTGATTCAATTTGTTCAAGTTCATCAATTTTTTCTTCAACCTCAAACAGAAGTTTGTATGACGTTATTAAAGGTGTGGTTTGGTTTGGATTTATAGGATTTCAAAATTAAAACTTGAACCGCACCACATATACATCGGTTTTTAATTTTTAAAACCTAAACCGCACCATAACCCGCATAACTAACAGGTTAATTCGGTTCAACCTATGGGGTTTTACGGGTTGAGCGGGTTTGATGAACACCCCTAACCATGACAATTATTTCTACCAAATTACAATTTGCAACAAATTTCTGCAACTGGTGCAGTGTTCAAAGTGCTGGAAGTGCTGATATAGCCTCAAAGGTTCAAATCACCATTGGGGAAATGGTTCAATTTATCTCTTCTCTAGTTTTTCTTTCATTTTTTTCATTTTTTTCATTTTTTTTTCCTTTTTTCTCATGCACCTATTTGTTTTCTATTTTATTTTTAAATTTTTTTTTCCATTTTTAATTTTTAATTTTTGTTTCCTCATTTTCCCAATTTCTTCTTTTCTTTTTATTTTTTTGTATTATTTTCAGTTTTATCTTGCTTCCAGTTTTATTTCCTATTTTTATTCATTTTTTAATATATAGGTGTTCTATTTTGCATTACTTATATTATTCTTATTTTTTAAAAAAAAAATTTCATTTTTTTTGTTTCAAATTTTTTAACCAATAAAAGAGCAAAAAATTACTGGCAAAAGAATAGATAATTCCTCAAAAAGAACATACTGATATAAATAAAAGAAAAATTAATTCCTCCCAAAAAATTAATAGATACTTAGAAAAGAACAAATGCACAATAGCAAAAGAAAAAAAAATAATCTATTAAAGTTGATAATAGAATAGGTAAAACTAGTAAAAGAACAAACAATAACTGATAAAGAAAAAGATGAGATAGATAAAAGAACAGATAAATATGATAAAAAAAAAGATATATCTACTAAAAGAAAAGATATAAATGATAAAATAAAAAATGATAACTAATAAAAAAGATAAAACTTATAAAAAAAACAAACAAGAACAAATATGTACAAACAAAAGAAGAATAAAGAAATTGATAATAGAAATTGATAAAAATTACAAATAGTTGCTAATAGAAGAACAAATAGCTAGTTTATCTAAAAGAAATTGATAAAAGAATGAACACATACAAACAAAAGAACAAAGAGATACTAATAAAAGAACAACCAACAGTTTCATCTAAAAGAATAAATATAAACTAATAAAAGAACAAAGAGCTGTTAATAAAAGAACAAACAAATAGTAATAATTATTTTATCTAAAAGAACAAATAGAAACTGATGAAGGAACAAATTATTACTATTAAAAATATAAATATCTACCAATAAAAAACAAACAACTAGTTTAATTTAAAGAAACAAACATGAACTAATAAAAAAATAAACACATATGAATAAAAGAACAAAGAGTTAGTAATGAAATAACAAACATCACATTCATTTAAAGGAGCAAACATGAACTACAAAAAAAAAATAAAAATAAACACCTACACATAAAAGAACAAAGTGCTACTAATAAAAGAGCAAATGAGAAGTAAAAGAATAAAAACTTAGTTTTTCTGAAAGAGCAAACAGAAACTGATAAAGAAATAAATTTTTACTAATAAAAATACAAATAACTACTAATAAACGAACAAACAACTAATTTATACATCTATTGTTATGTCGGGATTCCAACCTATAAAATAAAAAATGAGATGCAATATCTCATCACTATTATTTTAGTGTATTTTTATTTTTATTTTTTCATTTTATTTTGACTGGGGGAAAAAAACCTTGGAGAAAGGTTTGAAGTAAAAATAAAAAAAATAGAGAGAAAACAAGACTAAAAAAATATATAAAGAAAAAATAAAATGAAAAGTAAAGAAAGAAAATGAAAAAGGAAAAGTAAAAAAAAAATAAAAATGGAGCGATACAAAACCAAAAGTTGGGAGAGAAAAAGCTAAGTGTAGCAGGATTGAGATTATGTGGATTTGAACCCATGATTTACTTCCATAAAAAGCTCGCACGTAACCACTCCGTCTAAAGCTCCATGTTTCATGGATTGCTGCAAAAAATATATAAGTTGACTTGCGCATCCAAGCTCACACATAAGCCCGACGCACGCAACGCTGAGCCATAAGATTAACATACACATGCGCACATTCATATATAAATACATACATACGTATGTAAATGCATACATATTGTTTTGAATATATATGTAAAAAATATAAAGTAAATTTCAAGGACGGTCTCTAACCTTTAGTCATTGTTTTCTTTTAGTCTCTAACCTATTGAATGTTTTTTTCTCTCTTTAAAATGAACTTATTTCATTTAGAAAGAAAAAGCTACTGATTTAAATTGTTTATTTACTTTAAAAAAATATTAAACCTTTTAAATTTAGTAGAAGACAGTTACAAAATATTTAATTAGAATTTTAAAAGTTTCTATCAGAACAGTATTTATGAGTTAATGAATTTCATCTGGTGAGGGATCAAAATAAAACAATTTTAATAGGTTTAAGACTAAAACAGAACATTTAATAGGTTAGAGACTAAAAAGAAATAATGACTAAAGGTTGGGGACTATTTATACAATTTACTTAAAAAATATATATGTATAGATGCATGTATGTATGTTCGGGGTTTAGGGTTAATCATACAAATGCACATACATATTGATTAGCTTTTCGGCTCCCCACGTTGTATGACTATTGGTTGGGTCTTTTACCTGTTAAGTCGAAACCCAACACAGTTTCTACTAATTTCTGCTTCTATTAGTCAATGGAGAAGATAAGTCATATGCGTGGGATCAGGTAGAGGTGGCAGCTACTGGAGGTATGCTCGTTACTCTCTACAGCTAAGCATTATTAGCTACAGTACTTGAATAAAAGATGCAAATGTAGCTTGGATGGAAAAGGGATGTGAGTAGCTTCAATTCGAGGGACTCAAAAATGACTTCTATTGATGTTGTGTGTCTACAGCGGAATTTGGAAGATAGGAGTTGGTGGTGGATCCACAACCGGAACAGAATATTTTGAGGTGCAAGCTTAGGGTGGTGGACAGATAATCAGCAGAAGAGAATGATGGCATCAAGTAATTTTTATGAATATTATGGGCAAAAATTGTTCAAATAACACATTAACATGTTGGAGTTACTGAATCAGTCTGAAATTCCTTTTTTTTGGGTTTAATGTCCTAATATCTTTATACAAGTATAATTAAATAGAGTACCTAATCTGGCACTTACGAAAAAACCTAATTAACCTAAAAAAGCTATTGTTTCACAGTGGGTCAGGAATTAATTTCTGTTTGTCCAGCGACCACGACCAGGTTTCTCTCTTGGGATAAGCCACTTCAATTTTATTTCATCACTTGCGAATTTTTATTTTTCTTCAATTTAGTTTCTTGTATGATTAGTTGGTTTACATTTCAAATTCATAACTAGTCAGCTTTAATCACAATTGGATTCGGCTAAACTTAATTAACCTAAAAAAGCTATTGTTTCACAGTTAGTCAGGAAATTTTGTTATGGAAGCAATTGGTTTAGGAATTGAATAATTCAAATGAGAACTTTCAAAATATTTCCCTAATAATCTTAACTTTGGTGTACGTGGAATCAACGAAAGAAGATTAAATTAGTTGAACTGAAAAAAAAATGTCTAATAATTCCAATGCTAGCTGAAAATTGTAAAGTTGGAACATTCTAATGTTCCTGGTTCCGAACTTCCTGATCCTTGTGTTACCATTTCCGGCTCTTCCAACAGGCAACAATGGCGGTAACAGAGTTGTCCAAGGCCCTGCCACAGCCTTAGTCTCGGACTCTTATGCCCATACTAAGGGGAGCAGCATCGTGCTGTGAACCCTTTTTCTTGAATATATCTTCTTTCCCTCGAAGAATAAAAGCACTAATTAGCAAGGTACTTGTGCTACAGCAAAGTAATGCAGTAACATTCAGAGTTTAAAAAAAGAAAGAAAGAAAGAAAGAGAAAGAAAGCTAATGCAAGGACGTATTTACTAAAAAGCCAGAACCTTAGCTTACCTGACCTGAACCCAAAATGACCTGATGACTAAATTTGATGTGACTTGATTTTGACTTAAATCAACATAAAATATATACTCAGCAAAGATTTCAAAAAAATTATTATTTAATATATGTGAATGAGTTTGTTTTATTCTGTTGATCTATTCTATGGTGTACAACAAGCAAGTACATGTTATGGGAAAAGGATTAGTAAAATGGTGATAGAGAGATGAATAATTAAGTTTTAGAAATTATAATACTCCTTTTATCCCATATTATTTGAAATATTTGACTTTTTTAAATAATTTGAATTGAATTTATTCTTATTATTTCCTTTGTCTCAAATTCTTTGCACTATTCATATTTTAACAATTAATTTATAATTTTTTTGTTTTCAACATTTTAATACAGAAATTAAAAAATTTTATACATAAATGATAAATCAAGGTCTATAATTTTTAAATATATATTTTTAATTTTGTAATAAATAATAATATAAATAAATTCAATTCATACTAGCTAGTTAGAAAAATTCTTTTGGTCGTCTTGAGGAGGAAGAAGATGTCTTTTGCTTGACCATGTAAGTTTTCCAACTTTCCGAGCCTCACTTAGTATGACATGGCCTTTTCATCTTATTGTTTTCACTTTTAATGTTTCATTTCCCTCACAAAGTAGAATGCAGGAACAAGATTCATGAAATTCCTAAGACATGCATTAGCCCATTGTCACTTGAACCAATGACCTTGTTTATACAACAGATCAGGCAGTTACTGAGAGAGAATAGGCTTGAAGACATTGTGGACGGTAACTTGAAAAGTTACGATCCGAAAGAAGTTGAAATGATCATCCAGGTGGCGCTGCTTTGCACCCAGAGCTTGCCAGAGAACCGGCCAGGGATGGCAGAAGTGGTGAAAATGCTGGATGGAGTGGGTCTGGTTGAGAGATGGGCAGACTGGGAGAAGCTTGACCAAGAATTCTCACTCGTCTCAAACCCCTTCATTTGGGGCGAGGAATCCAGCGTCGATCAAGTAGCAAAACAGTTGTCCAGAGCCAGATAATTCTGTTCTCTAGCAGATGTTTGATTGCAGAAAAGAAGTCTTCGTACTGAAGCTGAACATAGTATTACTAAATTCTAACAGTTAAAACGGAAAAACGAAACAACAGCAGGGACATGTAAAGATCCAGCCTTTTATCTCTGTATTCTACATGTGATCTTTTCCATCCATGAAAGTGCTGCATTTGCTGCTAATACAAATTATCAGTAGAAGAATAAGAGACAAGAGACAGGGAACCGATCGAACCTAGCTTGTTAACTTCCGAAGTTAACAGGTTGGATGAATAGCGCTAGCGACGACCCCACCAGTGATCATTTGTGATGTAAGCGTTTGAGTCGGAAGGAGGGTTGAGGGCTTCAAGCACTCCATGTTCCTCAATGTTTTCATCCAATTTTATCCTCAAGTCGTTTAGATGTATCTTCTCCTCGAACTTGGCCTTCCGAGCTTCTCCAATGTCTAGCCTACGTCCCTTTAGTCTCATGTAAAGCATGCGGAGATTGGTCAACTTTTCCAGATCTGAGAGACTAAATTCTTGAGGGTGATCCTCGTCAGCTCTCACTATCACCTCCCAGGCCTCCCTCAGGGCGGTCAATTTTGCTACCCCTTTTGGGTAGCAAGTCAGATTATAGCAAGCGTTAGTGCGAAGGAACCTCAAGTTGACCAGCTTCCCGATTCCCTCTGGAAGCCTCTCAAGACCGGTGCATTGCTTGAGGCTCAAGTGAATCAAATTAATCAGGTCACAGATTGTTTCAGGCAACTCTCGTATCTCGCTGCTGCACGACAAGTTGAGGTGCCTCAGATGCACGAGTTTCCCTATTTCTGAGGGTATCTCCCTGCCTAAATGATCTCCAGCTGGCCAACTTAGATCCAGTGTCCTCAGATGTTTTGATCTCTTGGCTAGCTCCTGCAAGGCTGGAGCAGTTATGGCCTTGTAACCCGAAAAGGTTATGACACTTCGCAACTTCTCTGTACCAGAAATGGAGCAAGGGAATTCAACTCCTTTTGCAACCATTACTGTTAGATGGCGCATCTTTTCACACGCATCTAAATTCAATGCTGAATCACCTCCTTCGGGAGCAACATGCTTGCTCACAAACTCATTGTCGGCCAGATACAGCGCGAAATCGTGCACTGTGTCATGCATCTTGCAGGTTTCGATGTTGCCATTGTGCTCATAATAAGTGAATTCTTGAAAGAAAGAGCGATCCGCTAGATACTTTAGGTACTCCATACCAACCTCTTCCATGTCTGATTCACCCTCCAAGCTTAAATAGCCTTGTGCCATCCAATGTTCGATAACATTACGCGACCATATTAAAAAGTCTTTGGGAAATGCAGCACAATAAACAAAGCATTGTCGTATCTTCAGCGGCAAATCATAATAACTCAATAGTAGGGGAGCAAATATATGTTTCTCTATCTCTGAAGACTGTTCCCAGACCTGACTGTTCAACACTTTTAACCACTCTTGTCTGGTCTTCTTGTTCCGCAAGAGACTCCCTAGAGTCTTTGCAGCAAGTGGCAATCCTTTGCACTTGCCTGCAATCTGCCTCCCAATTCCCTCTAAACTCTCACGCAACCCCTTACTCCTGCTTTCGAAACGGGCAGCTTGGCTCAGCACTAACCAACACTCCTTCTGAGACAACTCTTCCAGGTGAAAGATTCGGAAGGATTCCATCATCCTAGCAACGCCGTCTTTGCGAGTGGTCACCAGAATCTTACTTCCCGCAGCACCATACTTGAAGGTGCGCTTTAATGATTCAAAATCTCTATCATCCTCGGTCCACACATCATCTAGAACAAGAAAGAATCTCTTCCCAGCAATGCTTCCGCAAATTCTTTCCAAAAGGGCTTGCAATGGAACCTTATCTAAGAGATAAATAGAATTACGGTCAAGACCTTCGAGAGCTACGATAATCGCTTTTGCAACTCTACTTTCCTCGAAGAAATCCGAGACACAGACCCATATCCTCTTCTCAAAACTTTGCACAACTCGTGTCTCATGATAGATTTTCTGTGCAAGAGCTGTCTTCCCGATTCCCCCCATACCCACAATTGAAATGGTTTTTGGATCACTCCCTCCACTATCAAGTTGAACACCAAGCAAGCTATCCATTAAGGTCCCCATGATCTCATCTCGACCTCGTATCTTCGATGTGTCTACAAATGCAGTAGTTTCAGGCCGTCTACTTCTGCTATCCCGCCTTATTTCCCTTGGAGTCAATCCGGACAAAACTCTATCTTTCATAACCTCATCTAGTCTGGCATTGATCTCTTTTATTTTAACAGCAAGGTCATGGCGAATGGCGACCCGTTTCGGGGAGCAATAAGAGAGGAGAGCGCGTACCTTTCGCTTCAACGCTGAAGCAGACCATTTTGCAGAAGCGTTTTGAGGCAGTGCTGTTCCTCGTTCCTCTCGTTTAGCTTCCGACAGGAGGAGGACTGTGCGCCATTCGTCCAACACATCGTCCATGTCGTAAGACACCTCTTTGAGCCTGCTCAGCCAGAGCTTGACGGTCCGGTCGGTAACTTGCTTCTCCTCGGCATCTTCCAGGACAGTGCGAATGCTCTCCAGATTTCTTCTGAGCTTCACCACTTCATCATCAAATGCAGTCAGAAGCTTCACCTCGGTCTTCACTTCTTCGATCAAGATCGTCGACAGCTGGTTCAAGATGCCGGAGATAATCGCGTCAGCCATCCCGGCAACACGAGACGGACAGGAATGATTACAGAGAAACTAAGAGATGGATGAGATTGATCGCCTATATATGGTTGCCTCGTTTAACTTAAGAAGACTGGTTTCCTCACAGCTGAACGTTTATATCAACGACGCAAACTGAAAAGAAGAAAGAGGATTAAATACGATTATTACCCCCAAACTCAGTAGATCAGGACACTATACCCCATCAACTTGTAATCAGGACACATCAACTGTGCAACACGTGACTCAACATTGCACCCAAAAGGGGAAAAACAAAAAAACAAATCGACAGTAGCGACTAGGGAGGGCGAGATGAGCGGAGAGAGATTAAAGCATCAACCCAAAAGGAAAAGCACTGACAAACTATCCCTACCTGTTAACAAATCTAATCGAACTTGAAACTGCCACGAATTGAGTTGAACAACCGGGGAATGAAGCATTCACCAAAGGGACAACTCCCCCGACAAAATAATTCATGGGTCCTCAAGATTCCTAGTCCGTAAAATTACCGTACAGAAATGAACCTAAAACCCGTAAAGCGCAAACTAAAGCAGTGGTCAATGGACCAGCAAAGTTTTTTTTCTTTCTACTTAGAATTTTGTACTATAGAAGTTAAGGGTTTTTGAGAAAAGGAAAAAATTGATGCCTTAAAATTTAGTTGGGGTTGTGGCAGAGTAAGGTTGTTGCCACTCCACTTTAAGATTCAGAGACAGAATGTAAGTAAAGTTGGATTTGAAATGAGGATCTCCAAACAACCTTAAAGAACCGCCACACGGTACAAGATAAGCATCAATCAACAGATTTGCTTACTTAATTGTAGGTAAGTATAGATCAAAGAACACATTTACTTGTTAGGACAAATGCATAGCATATTATGTACTCCTTCTCTGCCATAATATTTGGTATAGTTCATTTTTTTAAAATATTAAATAAATATAACTAAATATAACATTTATAATAAAATTTTAAATCATTATAACTATAGAACATTAATATGCATGTAAAATAAAGACCATAATTCTTTGCTCTTGTTGTCGAAAAATGAGTACTATAATGCAGTAAAAGCCTTACCATGCCTTTAATTTGGAAAGAATTGAATGAGATTTGGGAGAAAGTAAGAATCAGATGAGCCCGCCTTTCCACAATCAAAGTAAAATAAGGGCATAATTGTTTTTAGAGGTGTAAACAATATGTTTAAAAGTTTGAAGTTTAAATTACTTATTGGATAAATTTAAGGATCAAAATTGCTATTTTAAGATTTATTTTAGTATTAATTAATGTCATATCAATATTTTTCCTTTAAAAATGAATGATCTATCGATGAGGATGGTAAAACTTAGGTAAAACCACTTACATCCAATAATTTTAAAACTGAAAGGTTGTGTTTTAAAAACCTTTTTGCAAATGCATGATGTTACTTGTTGTATGGCAATTAGGGATTGTTCCCACAAAGATCTTTTGGTTGCTTATACGAAAACAAATTTGGTTGCCCGGCTAGTACGTTCCATGTGTAGCTAAGTCATCCAACTTTACTTACTTAAACATAAAGTAATTAGAGCAACAAAACTAAAAGAAGGGGTTGAACCTATGTAAGATAGCTAAACTAAAACCTAATTGAAGTAAGGTTTATTTGATGCAAGAGTTATCCTTGTATGTGCTTACTAGTTAAGCTTAATGACCAATTTGACTAGGACTTTATTCATGGTGTAATCTTGTTAATGTAAGAATCTAATATGAGCTTCCATTCATTTTGAAAGATAGATTCTCCTTGCATTTTAGGCTAACAAGGCCTCTCAAGCTCTAAGCTTAGACTAAAAGGGGTTAAAATGCTGGACCCATAACATAGATAATAAACTAGAAGTCAACTCTCCAAACTTCCTAGATTAGTATGATTATTTCTCTTTTCCACCTCAAATCTTAATTTTTCAAGTACTAGATGAGACTATGATAAAGCATGAAGGTGATCAATCATCACACATATGTCAACAAGTATAGGGAAAACCAAACAAGTAATAGTCCATGAATAAACATCCATCATCAAATTAGACCATCAAGTCAAGTAGTTTACATCCTAGAAAGATAACAAGTAAACTACTCCATGACTAGATTAACAAATCCAAGCATGTTTGGACCCATTAAGTATCGAAGAAAAAGCTTAGAAAAACCCAAATAGAAGATTTTCTCCTTGATGCTTGGTCTCTAAGTCTTCAAGACTTCTTCCTGAAGCTTCTTTGAGTCACTTCCTCCAAGGGAAATGCATGATGCTATGCTATAAAAAAAAAAGCCTAAATTTAAAGCTAGGGTTTTTATGTTTAAGTAGGGGTGGATACATGTTATACAAAATGGGGGTCCATACACCCCTTTATTTTAAACAAACTGTTAATAAGATATGCATGATTTAATAATTAAACCCTTTAAATTTTTTAATGGACATCCATAATTTTTATAACATTTATTGAAATAAAATAATATGCATCTATTACTTTAAGAAAGAGAAAAAAAATGGGTCAGCCTTTTTAATGTATTAACAATTTTTTAATGGAAAAAGTCTATACTAGTCCTAAACTTTCATAAATTTTCCCACCTAGACCTTAAACATTTTTGTTACACTCTTTTATGTTTAAACATATGGAAAAATTAAGGAGCTAGTTGGATAGAGAATAAAACTAAGGGCTAAAATGATTTTTTTTTATATTCTATACAACATGTACATCTTGTTCATCTTCTCTATATATATGATTTTATAATTGTTATTATAGTTGCTCGACCAATGATAGAAAAATATATGCTAAATTCGAGCATTTTTTTAGATTTTATTAAAAAAAATCTATTTTGTATATGAGTTGAAATTTATGTTACATATGCACATCTATAAGTTTTATTACTTAATCTTGAGTTTGATATTTATACATGTTTACGGACCCCCTTTGTAAAATTTATGAATCTGCCACTATGTATGAGATATGTATATTATGATGCTTAATACTTATACGATGCCTCTTCCTCCAATGGCCCTTAGATCTACTCTAGGAGATGGCGTATATATAGGAGAATGAGAGATATGATAAGATCAATGTTTTTGGTAATTGGGCACTTAGGGTTCAAAATAAAATGGTTTTGCACCACTTTTGCAGTCAAAGTGGCACAACCACCTATCAAACGATGCTTTGTTTTAGCACAACTACATTTAGTGTTGTTGGCACGGTTGCGACAAATTTTGAAAAATGAATAAAATTCAATGATTAACAGTGAGGTAGCTGTACCGCAGGAATTTGTTCTGTTCTTGCACTTCCAAGTTCCATCCTCTTCTCCTACGTACAAAATGAGGAAATAAAGTAAGAAACTAACAAAAATATCAAGACTTGAAGTAGAAATTTGAGATAAAAGATGCTTAAGTTTGACAAAAAAAATTCAAACTCATCAAAAACCTACTTTTATCCTTGATTTTTAACACCGTTAGCTAACATTAGGGGGAAAAAAGATTATTTTAAGTGACAGCAGGGAAATATTACTTAGTTAACTTTTTTATGAAAATTACTATAGTTAACTTAAACATTCTATTAACCGCAATAAGATTAGAGTAAATCTTCAGTAAAACAGGCTTACACTATGCGCTGTCCCTCAAAATTTTAAAATTTTGAATTTTGGCCCCATTTCTTAGAAACAATTAATCATTCCACCGTGACAATCATTTCTACCAAATTGCAATTTGCAACAAATTTCCGCAACTGGTGCAATGTTCAAAGTGCTGGGAGTGTTGATATAGCCTCAAAGGTTCAAATTGCCGTTGGGGAAATGGTTCAATTTATCTCTTCTCTAGTTTTCCTTTCATTTTTTTTTTTTTGCATAGTTTTTTTTTGTTTTTGTCCTTGTTTCTCTTGCGCCTATCTGTTTTCTATTTTATTTTTTAAGTTTTGTTTTCCATTTTTAGTTTTTTTATTTTCATTTCCTCATTTTCTCAATTTCTTCTTTTCTTTTTATTTTTTTGTATTATTTTTAGTTTTATCTTGCTTCCAGTTTTATTTCCTATTTTTATTTATTTTTTAATATATAGGTGTTCTATTTTGCATTACTTATAATATTCTTATTTTTTTTAAAAAAAATATTTTTTTATATTTTTTTGTTTCAAAATTTTTACCTAATAAAAGAACAAAAAATTACTGGCAAAAGAACATATAATTCCTCAAAATCAACATACTGATATAAATAAAAGAACAATTAATTCCTCCAAAAAAAGTAATAGATACTTATAAAAGAACAAATGCACAATAGTAAAAGAAAAAAAAAACAATCTATTAAAGTTGATAATATAATAGGTAAAACTAGTAAAAGAAGAAACAATAACTGATAAAGGAAAAGATAAGATAGATAAAAGAACAAATAAATATGATAAAAAAATAGATATATCTACTAAAAGAACATATATAAATGATAAAATAACAAATGATAACTAATAAAAAAGATAAAACTTATAAAAAAACAATCAGGAACAAACATGTACAAACAAAAGAACAAAGTGTTAAATGATAAAAATTACAAATAGCTGCTAATAGAAGAACAAACAGCTAGTTTATATAAAAGAAATTGATAAAAGAATGAACACATAAAAACAAAAGAACAAAGAAATACTAATAAAAGAACAACCAGCAGTTTCATCTAAAAAAACAAATATAAACTAATAAAAGAACAAAAAGCTACTAATAAAAAGATCAAACAAATAGTAATAATTATTTTATCTAAAAGAATAAACAGAAATTACAAAACCAAAAGTTGGAGGAGAGAAAACTAAGTGTAGCAAGATTGACATTCTGTGGATTTGAACCCATGATTTACTGTCATAAAAAGCACGCATGTAACCACTCCGACCAGATCTCCATGTTTCATGGGTTGTTGCAAAAAATATATAAGTTGACTTGCGCGTTCAAGCTCACACATAAGCCCAACGCACGCAAGTTTGAGCCATAAGATTAACATACACATGCACACATTCATATATACATACATACATACGCATGTCAATACATACATATTGTTTTGAATATATATGTAAAAAATATAAAGTAAATTTAAAAAATGGTCACTAACCTTTAGTCATTGTTTCCTTTTCGTCTTTAACCTATTGAATGTTCTATTTTTGTCCTAAGCCTATTAAAAATATTTCATTTTAGTCCTAAATCTATTGAAAATGTTTCATTTTGGTCCCAATTTGATAAAATTTGTTAACTCTAAGTATTTGTCTGATAATAACTTTTTAGATCATAATTTAAACTATCTGGTAACTGTCTTATAATAAATTTAAACTGTATAATAATGTTTTTACAGTTAATGAAAAATTCAAATCATTTTTTTTCTCTCTGTAAAATGAACTTATTTCATTTAGAAAGAAAAAGTGACTAAATTAAATTATTTATTTACTGTCAAAAAATATTAAACTGTTTAAATTTAGTAGAAGACAGTTACGGAATATTTAAGTTAGAATTTCAAAAGTTTCTGTCAGAACAATATTCTGAGTTAATGAATTTTATCTGGTAAGGGACCAAAATAAAATAATTTTAATAGTTTTAGGACTAAAACAGAACATTCAATAGATTAGGGACTAAAAGGAAACAATGACTAAAGGTTGGGGACTATTTATACAATTTACTTAAAAAATATATATGTATGGATGCATGTATGTATGTTCAGGGTTTAGGGTTAATCATACAAATGCACATACATATTGATTAGCTTTTCGGCTCCCCACATTGTATGACTATTGGTTGGGTCTTTTGCCCGTTGAGTCAAAACCTAACACGGTTTCTACTAATTTCTGCTTCTATTAGTCAATGGAGAAGATAAGTCATATGAGTGGGATCGGCTAGAGGTGGTAGCTACTGGAGGCATGCCCATCACTCTCTACGACTAAGCATTATTAGCTACAGTACTCGAATAAAAGATGCAAATGCGACTTGGATGGAAAAGGGATGAGGGCAGCCTTGAGGGACTCAAAGATGACTTCTGTTGATGTTGTAGGTCTACAGCAAAATCTGGAAAATGGGAGATGGTGGTGGATCCACAACCAAAACAGAATATTTTGAGGTGCAAGGTTAGGGTGGTGGTCAGATAATCAGCAGAAGAGAATGATGGCATCAAGTAATTTTTATGAACGTTAGGGGCAAAAATTGTTCAGGTCAACATTGAGTTTGACTGAGAAACAAATAATACATTAACATGTTGGAGTTAATGAACCAGTCTGAAATTCTTTTTTTTTTTCGGTTTAATGTCCTAATATCTTTATACAAGTTTAATTAAATAAAGTACCTAAGTTGGCATTTATTAAAAAAGATCAGAATAACATGTACTTTAAGGAAGAAAAGGATTGAGTCATCACATTATGTACATTCACACCATTTATTGTACATGAAAAGTACCAAAACCGCCCCCTGAGGTTTGGGGTAACCTACAGTTGTGCTTCCCCTTTTGCAAATATCTAAAATTACCCTCTAAAAACTTTACTGTGTTAAAGGCCGTTACCACAGAAAAGGAAAAATAGCTTCATGGATTTCTCATGACTTACACTGGCGATGTATGCTCATGGGTCAGGATGAGCCCACAACCTACCAACAAGCTATGTCAAGGTCTAACTCTGAGAAGTGACTAGTGGCCATAAAATCCGAGATGGAATCCATATATGAAAACCAAGTATGAACTTTGGTTGATTCACCTGAAGGGATAAAATCTATAGGGTGCAAATGGGTTTTCAAGAAGAAAACTGACATGGATGGTAATGTGATTACCTTCAAGAGACGATTGGTTGCAAAAGGTTTCAAGCAAATTCATGGTATTGACTATGATGAAACTTTTTCACCAGTTGCCATGCTTAAATCCATCCGAATTTTGTTAGCTATTGCTGCACAATATGATTATGAGATATGGCAAATGGATGTCAAAATTGCATTCCTAAATGGAAAGTTACTTAAGGATGTGTACATGACATAACCTGAGGGCTTTGTTACTCCTGAGAATGCCATTCAAGTGTGCAAGTTGCAAAGGTCCATTTATGGACTGAAGCAAGCTTCTCGAAGTTGGAATATTCATTTTGATGAAGCAATCAAAAAGTTTGGTTTTATAAAAAAAAAAAATGAACCTTGTGTTTACTGTTAAGTGTATAAATCCACGGTCAAAGTTGCTGACTTTTTGACAACTTTGACCAACAATTCCTTATAACTTTTCCCTTTCGTCTTAGTTTTTTCTTGTTTACTTTGGCTTACTACAGGTTGGGATTGTGTTGCGGACATGACATTTGGAGCAGACTTGAGCAGTATGGCGTTTGGATGGAAGAAGCGGTCGAAGAGGAGAAATCAAGGCTGTCGACGCGTCGCCAAAAATCGCGTTAGTTGGCGATGCATCGCCAATGATATCAACGTTCTGTGAACTTTTTTTCATCTGGCGACGCGATTCAAACCTAATTGGAGACGCGTTGCCAACCCTCACTCTGTTTCGTCGAAATCTCACATTTTTTATGGTCCCCCACTCTTCCCACCTGGTGAGCTGGCCTTGTAGAGGGATTCTTATCCCTTTAGGGTTTTAGGAAGATGTAGGAAGGCAGAAAACAAAAGGAGTATAAATAAAATGAGGAAGGAAGAGCCCACATCATCTACCTTGGCTTATTTTTTCTCTCATCATTCTTGGAGGTTATTCACCATCAAGGAAGCGTTTGGGAGCTTAAAGAAAGGGTTATCATTCTTGGGAGCTTAGTCTTCTAAGGGTTTTCTTGGGTTTCTTCTTTTCCCTCTTTTTATTTGTTGGATTTTCGTGGATATATTTTGTTATGGGTTTGTTGTTGATACATTTGATGGATTGTGAGTAGTTTGATTTATCTCTCTGGGATGATATTTCCTATCTTGTTACTCAATGAATTTGTGTTCATGATTATGGATGGGATTCTTCTTGTGTTGCTCTGCTTCTTGTGCTTAATGTTGAGTGATGATAGGCCACTATACACAATGTGCTAGTTCACTTAATCCTTGAGAGAGGATTAATAGGTGAGTGAAGAGAAGTAGAGGGGGCATACTGGCAATCTAGATTAGAGGTAATCTAGGTAGTCATTAGGTATTAAAAAGAGATTTAAACCTTAACCCACCCTAGGTTAAAATTGGAGCTTGAGTAAGGCCTAAGTTAACTATAGGTGAGCAAGCACTCATCTTGAGAAAGGAGTTTTTGAAGTTAGATTCTCATTACCACAAAAGGAAAACCAATCTTAAGGACAAAGTTACTTGGTAGCAAGGGGTAGAAGTGGAGTCCTAGAGAGATAGTTTCCTTATTTCTAGTTCATTTGACAAGTTTCATTTAGCACCTAGGGAATTCATTTAGTTTAACTCCTTCAAGTACCTCATTAGGACCAATTACCTTCTCTAGATTTACTTCTTTCTCATTTTCAAGTAACTTGAGTAATTTGAATTTCGAATCTAGGTAAAGACACCAAATTCCCTTGGGACGATACCCCTATTCACCTTAAAGTACATTACAACTCCATGCGCTTACGGGTAGTTAAGGGTTACAAATTGATAAACTCTTAGTTTTACAACACAGTTTTTGGCATCGTTGCTGGGGAATCTTGATTTGATTTTTACCTTGGTTAATGAAAGTTGGTTACTCTTGTTTACTTGATTTTAGTCCTTATAGTTAGTGTGTTCTTCTTTGTCAAATTGTAGGTACATCTAGTGCATGACCCAGAGCTCTTGTTCTCACTTGATACCACTTGATCTAGAGATTGAGAGAAGCTTGAGGGAACTTCAGTTAAGAAGCAAGGTGATTGAAGAAGAATATACTAGTACCTTCGATTCCATCAATATGGAAGGAAATCAAGAAGATAACATGAGGAACCTTGGAAGAGAAAGGAATTTCAATGTCATGGATCACAATGGAGTTGAGGAGGTGATGGACAATGGAAATGGTGCTAGAAGAAGAGGAAGACCAGTGCTTGATTATTGTCTCCCTCAAAGAGTGGAGGACTAAGACAACATGATAAGACCGGTGCCGCTTTGAGGGTGAGCTTTCATGATTCCTAGCCATGTTCTCCAATTGGTTGAAGTACACCTATTCGGAGGAACCCTTGATGAAGATCCAAACAACCATATCAAGAGGTTTGTTTGCCTATGTGATAATTTTGATTTAGATGGTGTAAGTGAAGATGCGAAAAGGATGAGACTTTTCCCGTTTTCTCTTATGGATGAAGCATCGGAATAGTTTAAGAATTTGGATCCTACATCGGTTCATGCTTGGCAAGAGTTATATGATGCATTTATTCGGAGGTTCTTTCCATCTCAAAAAGCGTTTAAGCTTAAGAATGAGGTGTTGGCATTTAGGCAAAATGAATGGGAGTCACTTGCGGAGGCATGGGTGCGTTTCAAGAGGATGGTGAAGAGGGTTCTAACTTAAGATATTGATCAAGCGCACCAACTTCATCTTTTCTACAATGGTTTGAGTTTGAATATTCATTTGCAAGTTGATGCCGCCGCCGGTGGTTTCTTGTTGTTGAAAGATATGGAGGAGTTCTTTGAGTTATTGAATAACATGGCCAAAAGTCTTAAGCTTAGTGGAAAATGGATCCCAATGAAGGGAAGTGGATTGTATGAAGTGAACAAAGATACCTCTCTCCAAGCACAACTTTCGGCACTCACTAGCATGGTATCCAAGTTGTCAAAAAATCAAGATAGAGTGAAATTGCAACAAGCTATGGCCAGTGAAGATGTGGATGAAGTAGAAGATGTGAACTTTGTGGGTTACCAGAATCCTTACCCACCCAAGCAAAGAAGAGGGAACTTCTTCCCAATGAATTGTCAACATGAAGGATTCAATTACTCAAACCCCAAAGGTGATATCCAACCACAAGGTGAGACCTCTAATGAAGCGGAGGCATCTTTGAGAGATTTCATGAAGGGTATGATGGGAGAGTTCATGCAACAAGTGCGGGGGATGGCAAGTGGACAAAACAAAAAGATTGGTGCATTGGAGGATGAAATGAAGACGATGCAAGCTAACACTCAAGCATCAATCAAGAATTTGGAGACACAAATGGGTCAACTAGCAACTTCTATGTGGCAACTCCAAAAAGGAAAGTTCATACCTAGTGATACGGATGTCAACCCAAGGGAGTCTTGCCAAGTTATTACTCCTAGAAGTAGGAGAAATGTGGTGACACAAACTAAGGAGCCACCCATTCAAGAAGAATATCCTCTCCAATGGCCCATCCCATTGGAGAATATTAGAGATGTTCAAGTGTCATCACCTACAAGTGAGGAAGCTAGCTCAAAGGACAAGGCTAAAAATGTACCCACACAAAAGGAAGTACCCAAGCATATTCCTACTCTTCCATACCCTCAAAGGTTCAAGCCCAAGAAGGAGGATACTCAATTTATGAGGTTTCTAGAAATATTCAAAAAATTGGAGATTAATAGTCTTTTCTTAGAAGCACTAAATCAAATGCCCTCTTATGCCAAGTTCCTTAAGGAGTTGATTACTAAAAAGAGGAAGTTCCTTGATAATGAGCTCATTTTGATGAAAGAATAAGCAAGTGCCATCATTCAAAGGAAAATGCCTCAAAAACTCAAGGACCCAAGGAGCTTTACTATTCCTCTAGACAATGGGTCTTTCCATTGTGACAAGGCTTTATGTGATCTTGGGGCTAGAATTAACTTGATGCCCTTATCCATTTGTAAGAACCTTGGTCTTGGAGAGGTGAAGTCTTCATCTATTTATCTTTAATTGGCGGATAGGTCATTTACATTCCCAAAAGGTGTTTTGGGGGATGTGTTGGTTAAAGTTGGCAAATTTATATTTTCGGTAGACTTTGTAATGTTGGATATGGAGGAAGACCGAAACATGCCAATCATATTTGGGAGACCATTCCTTGCCACCAGGAAGGCCGTCATAGATGTGGAAAAAGGTAATCTCACCTTGAGAGCTAATGATGAGGAAATTACTTTTAATCTTGCTCAAGCCATGAAATCTATTGATGATGAGGTGCCCAAGTGTTATATGATTGATGTAATTGATTCTTGTGTTGAAGAGAAAAGAGATTTATTGCTTATAGAGGACCCTATTGGAAGAGCATTAGTGTTTGGAAATGCATGTAGTGAGGAAGACCATGAAGTGATGAGCACTTTGACAACTCTTGATTCTTGTGGGAGGTTGCAAACTCCAAGAAAAAGGGTAGAACAACTTTTATCTTGTGATTTCAAGGAAGAGCTCAAGTTGGAGTTAAAGCTATTACCAAAAGATCTTACGTATGTTTATCTTGGCAATGAGGGTTCCCTCCCGGTGATTATTTTTTTTACATTGACGACTTTGGAGGAAGAAAAATTGATTCGAGTTTTGAGGGACCATAGAGGGGCGATAGCTTGGTCCATCTCCAACATCAAGGGAATTAACCCGAAAATTTGCATGCACAAAATTCTTATGGAAGATGACTTTAAGCATTCCATTGAAGCTCAAAGAAGGTTAAATCTGAAGATGAAGGAAGTGGTCAAAGAGGAGATTGTGAAATTGCTCAATGCCGGTATTATATAACCAATTTCGGATTCTCAATGGGTGAGCCTGGTGTAAGTGGTGCCTAAGAAGGGCGGTACAACCGTGGTGGGCAACAATAATAATGAATGGATTTCTACTCAGTTGGTTACCAAATGGAGAGTATGCTTTGATTACCGGAAGCTTAACAAGGCTACCTGGAAAGACCATTTCCCCCTTTTTTTTATCGATCAAATTTTGGATAGGTTGGCGGGGCATGAGTTTTATTGCTTCTTGGATGGTTATTTAAGGTATAATCAAATTGCAATAGCACTGGAGGATCAAGAGAAGACTATTTTCACTAGTCCTTGGGGTACATATGCCTTCCGAAGAATGCCATTCAGACTTGGCAATGCACCGACAACCTTCCAACGATGCATGATGGCCACATTTTCCGATATGGTGGAGAAATGCATGGAGGTATTTATGGATGATTTTTTGGTTTTTGGTGATTCCTTTGATGCATGTTTGGATAACTTGGCTCTTGTCTTGAAGAGATGTCAAAAAACTAATTTAGCTTTGAATTGGAAAAAGTGTCATTTCATGGTTAGCTCGGGAATAGTGCTTGGGCACAAAATTTCTTGTGAAGGCATGGAGGTGGATAGAGCTAAGATTATAGCTATTGAAAAACTACCACCACCCTCCAATATGAAAGGGGTAAGAAGTTTCTTAGGGCATGCCAGTTTCTACCAGAGATTTATAAAAGATTTTTTCAAGATTGCTAAGCCTTTATGCAACTTGCTTGAGAAGGATGTCTCTTTCCATTTTGATGAAAATTGTTTGGAAGCATTTAAGAACTTGAAGGAGAAATTGGTGAGTGCACCGGTGGTGATAGCACCCAATTAGGATGAACCATTTGAAATTATGTGTGATGCTAGCGATTTCGCCGTGGGAGCGGTGTTGGGACAAAGGAAGGAAAAGCTTTTTTGAGTAATTTACTATGCTAGCAAGACCTTAGATAGAGTTCAACAAAATTATATCACTACGGAGAAGGAGCTCTTGGTGGTGGTTTATGCGGTGGATAAGTTTCGATCTTATATTGTAGGTTCTAAAGTTGTGGTTCACACCGATCATGCGGCAATTAGATATTTGTTCACCAAGAAGGATGCCAACCCAAGACTTATAAGATGGATTCTTTTGCTTCAAGAATTTGACTTAGAGGTCAAGGACAAGAAAGGGTGTGAGAACCTTATGGCCGATGACTTATCTAGATTGGAAGGCCAAGAACAACCATTGGAGCTACCTATTCAAGAGCACTTCCCGGATGAAAGCTTATTCAAGGTGGAAGGTAAGGTACCATGGTATGCGGATTATGTGCATTATCTAGCTTATGGAGTCTTGCCACCAAACTTGTCTTACCAAGAAAAGAAAAAATTTCAAGCTAATGTCAAGCATTATCTTTGGGATGAGCCTTTCCTCTTTCGCCGGTGTGCCGACCAAATCATAAGAAGATGCACATCAAATGAGGAAGTGAAGGATATTCTCTACCATTGTCACTCCTCACCATGTGGCGGACATTTTGGAGCATCCAAGACGGCAAGTAAGGTATTGCAAACCGGTTATTATTGGCCAACTTTATTTAAAGATGCATATACTTTTGTGAAAACATGTGATAGATGCCAAAGGTTAGGAAACATTTCTAGGAGAGATGAAATGCCATTGCAAAACATTCTTGAGGTGGAAGTGTTTGATTTATGGGGTATAGATTTTATGGGTCCTTTTCCTCTTTCATTTGGCAATCAATATATTTTACTTGCGGTTGATTATGTATCTAAGTGGGTGGAAGCTATTGTCACCCCTTCTTGTGATGCTAATGTGGTTGTTAAGTTCTTACAAAGGAATATTTTTGCAAGGTTTGGTACACCTAGAGCAATTATCTTCGATGAGGGGTCACATTTCATTAACAAAACGTTGACTCAAGTTCTAGTGAAGTATGATGTGCAGCATAAAGTGTCACTTCCCTATCATCCACAAATGAATGGTAAAGCCGAAATCTCAAACCGGGAAATCAAGAAGATATTGGAAAATACGGTGGGCATCAACCGGAAAGATTGGTCACAAAAGTTGAGTGATGCATTTTGGGCATATAGGACGGCTTTTAAGACACCCATTGGAATGTCCCCATACTGACTTGTGTTTGGGAAAGCTTGCCACTTGCCGATGGAGTTAGAGCACAAGTCATATTGGGCGATTAAGAAGATCAATTTTGAATTGAAGAATGCCCAAGAAAAGAGAGCTATCCAATTGGACGAGTTGGAAGAAATCCGCCTTGATGCTTATGAGAATGTGAGGATTTACAAGGAGTGAACGAAGTTATGGCATGATAAGATGCTTGTGAAATAGGAGTTCCAATCGCGTCAAAAAGTGCTACTCTTCAACTCAAGGTTGAGGCTCTTCCCGGGAAAGTTAAAGTCCAAATGGTCGGGTCCTTTTGAGGTGGTTAGAGTGCAACCATATGGAGCGGTGGAGCTTAAGGGTCAAGATGGATCCATCTTTCAAGTCAATGGTCAATGAATCAAGGCTTATTATGGTGATGAACTTAGACACATTGGTCAAGCCATTTTGGCCGAACTTGACCAATGAAAGAGCTTGTTAAAGGTGCCTAGCTAGAAGCGTAAAACCAAGCGCTAGTCGGGAGGCAACCCAATTTTCATTGCCTTTTCTTTACATTTTCATGAGTTAGGTTGTGTTGTCCTTTGTGATTTTATGTTTATTTGGCATTTTGTTGTTTTTTTTTAGGGATGGAAGACCCATTGGAAGGAAAGTGAAGAGAATGGACACTTTCTCAACTTAAGGAGGTACCATGTATTAAATTTTCAAAGGGTATGAGAGTCAGGATAAAAAGTTAGGGGTTAGTTTGCAAATTTTTTTAAAAAATAAGGATGAATTCGAAATGTCGCCAGCATTGACGACGCATCGCCAAATTGTGCAAAAGTTCACAAAACGTTCGTATCGTTGGCGACGCGTCGCCAGAATTCGTCCAGATTGGCGACGCGTCGCCAAGCTTGAAATTGCCATTTTTAACTTTGTGGTTTTTCACTCTTCTTCACTTTTTACATTGCTTTTCTAACAAAAACCTCTTAACTTTCAAACCCTAACCCTTCCGTAAGCATCACGGTTCGATTTTCTTGTTGATTCTTCTTATCAAGATTCGAAGCAAGTAAGTTTCCTTCATCTTCTTCCTCTCTTCTTCGTCCTTGTGATGTGTTTTGGGGTGAATGGTGCATGCTTGTAGAGGTTCCGAAAATTGATTAATTATACCTGAGTTTCATGGATTCCTTGCTTGAATTTGATCTAATTTGGATACATATATATATTGGGAGTGTTTTGTGCATTGGATTGTGGATTTGGGTTAGAAATCAAAGTTAGAATTTTTCTCACAAAGAGGGCTACGAATTTTCATGGTAAATTCTTGGTTATGCTTCTTCTTGATGTTTGATTGACTCTAAACTTGTTATCTACTTGAAATAGGAGTGGGTCAATCTTGAATTGCTACCAATTTGCTCTAGATTGATTGATTTTTGAGTTTGTGCATTTCTGAAAAAGTGTAACTCAACTCCCTCTATAGGCACTTTGCACAACAATGTTGGCTTCATGTCTTTCCAGTTTACCTCAATTCTTTGTGAAAGTTGTATCTAGGTGATGCATAGTGCAAGATTGAATCATTAGTTTGCACCTGGAAGCATGTTTTTCATATGTACAAAGAGCAAGATTTATGTATGGACTTTGATGGGATTCCCTTGCTAACATGTGGCCTTAACTTGGGTTCTTCTTGATGATTTGTTCAATGGGCAAGTGTGTGTTGTATAGTAGTCCAATCCCAACATGCATGGCCCTAACATTACTTGGTGCAATCTCCTAGAATACCTAGGATGGACTTGAAGTAAGATTGTAAATGCTTCACTTATGCATGAGCTTTTCTTATATAGTTTATCAACTTGAAACTATGAGTAGTGGTGGTGAAGGTTAATCCTTTGTCCTTGAATTTTCATGTGAAGAAAGTTGAATTGAATTTTGTGCTTTTGTAGGAAACATGTCTCGCAAGTCGGTGCCAGTTCATTCTTTGAAAGAGAAAGGGAGGGGAAAGAGGATTCTTGAGGATGAGCCTCAAGAACCCCCTTACGATAAGAATCGCTTTGCGTCTTCTAGGGCGAACAACTACTTTGAGGGGTATGTGAATCGCAAGCTCACACCGAAAAGAGGCTTTGACTTCTTGAAGAAAGAAAATGAGGGGATATTGAGAGTGGTGGATAGGCGAGGATGGCAGCAATGGGTCATTCATCTTCAGGCAGAGGTGTCGAAGATCCTAATCATAGAATTTTATGCCAACTTGATGGGAGCATACTATCTGAATCGTCGAGCCAAGTTTTGCTTTGTGCGACAACGCACTGTGCACTATAATGACACAGCTATCAATAGTTTGCTTAACATAAACCCCTTAATTGGAGGATCATTCAAAGAGGCCTCTCTCGAGCAGCAGGCTCAAATAGTGTGTGGTCACCCGGTCAACTGGACATTGAGCCAGGACCAATCTCACAGAAAGCTCTATTTCAACTCCGCAGCCCTCCCACCTGAGATGAAAGCATGGAACTACTTCATATCCTCCCGCCTCGTCCCGACTACTCATGTTCAGGAAGTTACCCCGATCGCTTGGAGATCTTATACTGCATTGCTTGTGATTTGCAGATAGATGTCGGCCGGCTCATCTTTAAGTATATCCTCCATGCCGCCAAGTTGAAACGGGGGAACCTGCCCTTCCTTCAGCTAGTCACTAGCTTACTACTGAGGGCCGGTGTTGATACGGAGGACCCCTCAAAGATATCTTTGGTCATTAGGCCAATTTTAATGGATAAACTTAGTGGGGCTTCGGAGGGCATCCAAGAGGTAGTGTCAGAGGAAGAGGAGTAAAACGCCACTCAAGACCGAGAGCAAGTGGGAGAAGAAGAAGATCAGAAGCAGTTTCAGGAGCACTTTTAAGGAGTTGACAACTTAGGGGGCGTCTGATCAGCTGATTGACTTGGCTACCGCTACCTCGGCCTCACTAGCCGTAGCACTCGACAAGATGTACATGTTGATGAGAGAGCAGCATGAAGAGTCAGTAGCCCGGTTTGAATCAGTCGGTGGCTCCTTTGCTTCTTTTGCTAAAGAGATGCGCGAGGGCATCTCACTCATTGCCAGCAACTAGGAGTCTCTTTTTGGCCAAGTCCGCTGGGGCCACCAGCAGCAGCAGTAGAACCTCCCGCAAGAATACCCTCCTTTCCAACCCATACCACCACACTTCCACCCCTCGGCGTACCAGTGGTACATGCCGCACCCTTCAAGCCATCCCCGTGACCCATCTGAAGGTCATTCTTCCTTTCCTCCTGCTGGTGGCTCTTCCGGCCAAGACGACATGGGCGAGGAGTAGTAGGGGCTAGAACACCCGCCCCCAGGTATGATTCTTAGACAAACACTTTCCATTGAGGACAATGCTATGTTTAAGTTTGAGGGAGTTGTTGTTTGACTATCATACTTGATATTCTTTGTTTGCGTTATTGTCTTTGTTTTTAGAATAAGTTGTCTTTCTAAGTTTTAGGGTAATTGTGGTTGTTTCATTTAGGGTGCATGTTTCTTGCATGTTTTGTTTCTTTTTTTCTTTTATTTAATCTTGATAGGTTGCATATAGGAGCATATAGGTCAATTTTCTTTTATAGTCCAATATTTTTCTTTATGTTTTTAGGGCCCAATGGAAACCATTGTTGCATATAGATGGATGTGGTTACTAGTTTTACTCTCTTGAAGTTTTGATGAATTTGGAAAATTAGCTTTGATACTTTTTGTGGAATCTTGATGTTGTGATATAGTGAGCTTGGGAGTTGTGCTATGAACTTGTTCTCTTTTGAGACCCTTGTACTGAGTTTTGATCTAATACTTGCTTGAGGACCCAGCAAAACTCACAGTAGTTGTATGAACTTGAAGCTCGTTTGGTTTCATAGGAGGAACCTTTCCACCAAATAGGCAATCCTGCCACGTTTTCTCATAGTGGGCTCTTTTGTGCTTTATATTTTTTGTACTCACCCTTATTCTGAGTATTCATTTTCCCTTTGATATACCCTTGAGTTTACCTAAGGTGGAAAATGTAAAATCTTGGGCTTAAAGGAAATTACATTGAGTTGAATGAAGTGGAAAATAATGGCAAGTTTGGGGGTGATTAAAAAAAAAAGTATACTACTTCGCTGTTTCGTAGTATCGAAGTAGGTTCGGGTCTTCTCCTAAGACAAAAGATGATCACAGCTCGAAAAAGATGCTTGAGATATGAGTATGATTTAAAAAATAAAAACAATAACAAAAGAAAATAAAATCACCTTGGATTGTATTACGTTAGTAGCTTGGGTATAGGCAGAGCTCCCGTTTATATACTTGCTAAATGACGAAATACATGAAGAGGAAATAGTAGTTAGTTAAGAGGTGTAATGGTTTGGTGAACAGTGGATTGAAGCTTGTTCAATTTGATCGTTTCTTTTAAGCTCTTGACTTTGTCTTGACCACCTCACTAACTCTATTCCGAAAGCTATCACCCGGCTCCTCCTCTTTTCTTAGCCCAAACCCGCTACTACCTTTCGAAAAACCATCTAAGCTTTGAGTTTTGTACAACGTACCGTAGAAGAATATGGTAGAGGGTGTTGGATCTTTTTGCAAGCCTATGGAAAAGAACCTAGTGCAAGCTCTAAGTTAAATGGCACAACTCCTCTAGCAAAAATTGAATTAAATATTGAGGGTCATACCCCCAAGGGCTTCACCTTAAGTAGCAAAACTACTTTTTCCTTAGCCACCATTTCTTGTTTTAAAGTTAAACTAGCGAATCATTGAAGTTTAGGTGTAACAATTGGTTAACATTGTAGTTTCTTGGTTTTGTGTGTTTGTTTTGTAGGATAGGCCGCTAGGGACTAGCTTAGGTTTAAGTTTGGGGGAATTTATTAAGTGCATAAATCCACGGTCAAAGTTGCTGACTTTTCGATAACTTTGACCGACAATTCATTGTAACTCTTCCCTTTTGTCTTAGTTTTTTCTTATTTTCTTTGGCTTACTACAAGTTAGGATTGTGTTGCGGACATGACATTTGGAGCAGACTCAAGCAGGATAGCGTTTGGATGGAAGAAGCGGTCGAAGAGGAGAAATCAAGGTTGGTGACGTGTTGCCAGAAATCGCGTTAGTTGGCGACACGTCGCCAACGATATCAACATTCTGTGAACTTTTTTTCATCTGGCGATGCGTCGCCAGCGCTCACTCTGTTTCACCGAAATCTCACATTTTTTATGGTCCCCCACTCTTCCCACCTAGTGAGCTGAGGGATTCTTATCCCTTTAGGGTTTTAGGAAGAGGTAAGAAGGCAGAAAACAAGATGAGTATAAATAGAAGAAAGAAGGAAGAGCCCACATCATCTACCTTGGCTTATTTCTTCTCTCATCATTCTTGGAGGTTATTCACCATCAAGGAAGCGTTTGGGAGCTTAAAGAAGGGGTGATCATTCCTAGGAGCTTAGTCTTCTAAGGGTTTTCTTGGGTTTCTTCTTTTCCCTCTTTTTATTTGTTGGATTTTTGTGGATATATTTTGTTATGGGTTTGTTGTTGATACATTTGATGGATTGTGAGTAGTTTGATTTATCTCTCTAGGATGACATTTCCTATCTTGCTATTCAATGAATTTGTGTTTGTGATTATGGATGGGATTCTTCTTGTGTTGCCCTGCTTCTTGTGCTTAATGTTGAGTGATGGTAGGTCACCATACACAATGTGCTAGTTCACTTAATCATTGAGAGAGGATTAATAGTTTAGTGAAGAGAAGTAGAGGGGGCATAGTGGCAATCTAGATTAGAGGTAATCTAGGTAGTCATTAGGTATTAAAAAGAGATTTAAACCTTAACCCACCCTAGGTTAAAATTGGAGCTTGAGTAAGGCCTAAGTTAACTATGGGTGAGCAAGGACACATCTTGAGAAAGGAGTTTTTGAATCTAGATCCTCATTACCACACAAGGAAAACCAATCTTGAGGACAAAGTTACTTGGGTAGTAAGGGGTAGAAGTGGAGTCCTAGAGAGATAGTTTCCTTATTTCTAGTTCATTTGAAAAGTTTTATTTAGCACCTAGGGAATTCATTTAGTTTAACTCCTTCAAGTACCTCATTAGGACCAATTATCTTCTCTAGATTTACTTCTTTCTCATTTTCAATTAAGTAACCTGAGTAATTTGAATTTCGAATCTAGGTAAAGACACCAAATTGCCTTGGGATGATACCCCAATTCACCTTAAAGTACACTACAACTCCGTGCACTTGCGGGTAGTTAAGGGTTACAAATTGATAAACTCTTAGTTTTACAACATTTACAAAAAGGTTAGTGGGTGCGCTATTGTCTTCTTGGCGTTGTATGTAGATGACATACTACTCATCGGGAATGATGTTCCTGAGCTATAGTCTGTAAAGACTTGGCTAGGGAAATGTTTCTCTGCGAAGGACTTGGGTGAAGCAGCCTATGTGTTAAGCATCATGATCTATAGAAATAGATCTAGAAAGCTTCTCGGCCTAAGTCAAAGTACATATATTTACAAGGTGCTAAAGAGGTTTAGCATGCAAGATTCCAAGAAAGGATTCTTGCCCATGTCACATGGTATAACTCTTTCTAGATCTCAGTGTCCGAGTACACTCGAGGAGAGAGAGCGCATGAGTAAGATTCCATATGCCCCAGTAATTGGATCTATCATGTATGCCATAATATGTACTCATCCCGATGTCTCGTATGCCTTGAGCATCACGAGTATGTACCAATCAAACCCCGATGAAAGTCACTAGATAGCTATTAAGAACATCCTTAAGTACTTACTAAGGACTAAGGATGCATTTTTTGTCTTTGGAGGTGAAGATCAGCTCGTTGTAAGGGGTTACACCGATGCTAGCTTCCAATCCGATAAGGATGATTTTAGATCGTAATCTGGTTATGTGTTTTGTATTGGTGGTGGTGCTATGAGTTAAAAGAGTTCAAAGCAAGAGACAGTAGCTGACTTTACAATAGAATCTGAGTACATTGCTGCCTCTAATGCTATAAAGAAGGCAGTTTGGATCAAGAAGTTCATCACTGAACTTGGAGTGGTTCCAAGCATTGCCGACCCAATAAAGCTCTATTGTGACAGCAATGGAGCAATCACACAAGCTAAGGAACCTCGATCTCACTAGCAATCCAAACACATACTCTAACACTATCATCTCATCAGGGAGATCATCAAGAGGGGTGATGTAAGAATATGTAGGACTTCGACAGATAGCAACATTGCTGATCCGCTGAGAAGACCCCTTACACAACAGAAGCATGATAGCCATTCTAAGTCCATCGGTATTAGATACATGAATGATTGGCTTTACTGCAAGTGGGAGATTGTTAGTGTTGTGCCCAAAAACCAATTATGAGATGATTGTATTTTTGTATATTGAGCCATGATATTTTATTAAGGCATTAATCCAGCAACTATGTTTATTGTTTTGTTTCTGCGTAATGTAATAAACATAATTGTAACCCTAGAATAATAATATTCTCAAATGTCCATATTCTAGTATTATTATGAAGCGGGTTACAGTAATACATAACGATTAGCATATGTGGAGACTAATATGAGATATGTAGTCTACATATGGGTACAAGTTGGAGAACTTGTTACTGGACCGACCCACCATAAGAACGCTACATGAATCGTCATATGAGTGTCATAAGTGATTCTCATAATGATTATGGTTTATGTAGTCCTTTGACCTAAAGTCATTAAAGTTCTGTACATGTGAGTCACATACTTTGATACTTTCTTTTGTTGCTCGTAACTAAGTGAACTTGAAGAAGGTCATTGGGTATGTCACATATCATGCGAAGGGATTTGTATGATCAAGATGGGATTTATCCCTCCCATGTAACGGGAGTGATATCTTCGGGCCGTTTGATAGAGTAAGACTTAGAAAATGCATGACCATACTTAGATGAGTTGATATATGATATCAATATCATCAATTTAAGTTAGTCTACTCGGTAATCAAGAAACCAAAGATTGGACTATACGAGAGTGACACATTCCATGTCTCATGCCTAGTCTTAATATCTTGGATAAAGGGACAATGACATATATGAGTAATGATCATTAAGGTTTAGTCGAATCACCAACAATCTTGTCCCTTGGGTAGTAATGATGTGTTGCTAGACACCGCTCATTGCTTATGATAAAAAATGTGATTTATGATCATTGTCAATGTAGTAAGAGCCTATTGAGTCGCACACATAGAGTTATTTGGATTATTAGAGTACATGGGCTAATTATTTGAGTTATGGTTTCATAATAATTTCGTATTAATAATGGGCCCAAAAGTTGAGCCATTATTACGCTCGAAATTAAAGCCTAATTGGATTCGGGCTTTAAAACCCATTCGGCCTGGAAGTTAAGTCTCACTATAAATACAACTTTTAGTGAGAAATTCATAGCCTTTGCCCTAGCCTCCCAAAAAGAACAGCTGCACTTTTCTCTTGCAATTCTTTGGAGAACGGAAGCTAGCACTGCGAATGCAAAAGAAATGCATCTGTTGGGACATGGTAGAAGCATGGTGATCCTGAAATGATGGTGTATAGAGAGCTTGAACACGTAAACTGTTCAGATTTTGTGATTCGACTCCACAGTTGGGTGAGAGATCTCAACTAAAATTAGGTATGAAAATTTTCAAACACCCGGTTTACCCCGTTTCACTTGGATCTTTGAGGGTTTTGGTTAAATTCCGTTGCGTTTGTTTGGCTCTTGAAACCCTATACTAGGGATAGCAAAATTTGACCCAACAGGAAACCTAATCCGACCCACCTAAACCCAAGTCCGACCTGACCCAATTTGACTAGAAAAGTCAACGACATGAACCTAACTGTATCCAACTCGACCTAAACCCAAACCCGATTTAAGTGAAACCTGAGAAAACCCGAATCCTAGCCCGACTTGACCCGAACTCGAAATGACCTGATGACTAAACTCGATGTGACCCGATTTTGACTTAAATCAACATAAAATATATGATCAGCAAAGACTTTAAAAATGTTACTCCCTCCGTCCCAAGTTTTTAGCAACATTTCTGTTTGGCACGCAAGCCAAGACAAGCTATTTTTTGCCTCTTCTTTCCATTTTTGCCCTTCCTTTCTTCCTCTTTTCCACCTGCTAACATCTGTTTATGCCACCACCGCCGAACCTCCTTTGCCCAACCTGTTCGCCGGATCTCCGATTCCCATTGGTCTGTCACTTACTTTCCTAACCTTGGCTAGACCTAGATTTCTACCGACTAGAGTCGTTCTCGATCTGCAGCCTCCCCGTCCGTCATCCTCGATCTTCCGTAGCCGTCTCGAATCGTCCGCCGTCCTCAAATCTTGGTGTCGATTAGTCAATCTGTTGCCCTGCCTCAGTCGATCCGGCCTTTGATCCATCGATGTGTCGCATCATCCTCATTGATCCGTCGATCCGGCCTTTGATCCATTGATGCGTCGCATCATCCTCATCGATCCATCGATCCGTCGTGTTGATCAGTCGTCGGAGTACGAAATCATGTTGATCACGATTCTCGGCCTAAATGCCTTCGATTTCGGCTTCCATCCCTCCTCAACCGTCTCATTGACTCGTCTCGATCTGCTGCCTTGCACTCTATCTATCGATTATGATCCAATGACGACAAAAGGATGATGGTGATTGGACAATGGCAGACGGACGACGGCGAAAGTGAAGGCAGACAAGCGATGGCAGAGGTGGAGGTGGCTAAACCAGTCAATCGAACCGGGTGAAGAAAAGAAGAGGAACATGCGTCTAAAAAGAAATTGGAAAGTGATAGTGAATGTGAAATGAGGGTAAAACTGTAATTTTGTACTCTAAAATTTGCTAAAAAGGGAAACGGTGCAAAGAATTTGGGACAGCCCAAAAAGAAATACGGTGCAAAGAATGTGGGACGGAGGGAGTAGTATTTAACATATGTGAATGAGTTTCTTTTATTCTGTTGATCTATTTTACGGTGTACAGCAAGCAAGTAAGTGCTATGGGAAACGATTAATGAAACGATAATAGAGATATATGAATAATTAAGTTTTAGAAATTATAGTACTTATTTCATCCCATATTATTTGAAATATTTGACTTTTTCAAATAGTTTGAATTGAATTTATTCATATTACTCCTTCTGTCTCAAATTCTTTGCACAATTCATATTTTAACAATTAATTTATAATTTTTTGGTTTTCAACATTTTAATATAAAAATAAAAAAATTTTATACATAAATGATAAATCAAAGTCTATAATTTTTAAATATGTATTTTTTAATTTTTTTAATAAATAATAATATAATTAAATTCAAATCAAAACTAGTCAAAAAAGTTCTTTTGGATGTCTTGAGGAGGAAGAAGATGTTCTTTTGCTTGACCATGCAAGTTTTCCAACCTTCCGAGCTTCACTTAGTATGCCATGGCCTTTGCATCTTATTTTTTTCACTTTTAATGTTTCATTTCCTACACAAAGTAGAATGCAGGAACAAGATTCATGAAATTCCTAAGATATGCATTAAGCCATTGTCACTTGAACCAATGGCCTTGTTTATACAACAGATCAGGAAGTTACTAAGAGAGAATAGGCTTGAAGACATTGTGGACGGGAAGTTGAAAAGTTACGATCCGAAAAAAGTTGAAATGATCGTCCAGGTGGGGCTGCTTTGTACCCAGAGCTTACCAAAGAACTGGCAAGGGATGACAGAAGTATAGGTGTTCAGTGGGCCGACCCGGCTAGAGACCAGCCTGAGTCCATGGCAGGGTTTACCCGGGACTAAGCCTGCCATTTTTATTTTTATTTTTATTTTTTATTATATTTTTAAATTTTGATTCTAAAACAATTTTTTTGAAAACTATATGTTTTAAGAGTAAAACACCACTACCCATGTGATATTTTGTTAATTTTAAAGCCAAATGACACTTATGTAACATGGAATGGGCTTTATATGAGTCAATAGCAAAACATTCCATAAAAGTAAATGTAAAATAAAAGCTAGGATATGTGCTGAACAGCAAAATCAGATCAAATACAAAGTAGGAAAATAGTGGGCAAGTTGTGGATTTAAGCACCTATTTCATCAGGGTTTTCATCATCGAAACTCTTGTGGTCTTGTAATCTTAAAGCTGCATGATCCTAATCACGGTTGCATATACAAACTTCAACTGCATCTGATAATAACCTTGCGCATTTCTCTGAAATTACACATTTTCCAGCACTGAAAGCTGACTCAGAGACAACGGTTGAGATGGAAATAGCTAGAACTTTTTTGGCAATTATGGAGAATATTGGAAAGTTGTTGCTTCTTGCTTTCCACCATTCTAGAATGTTGGTCTTACTATTCTCCCAAACCAAGTTGAGGTATGCGTCCACTTCATTAAGACTCGATGTTACAGCACGGGGCCGTTTGAAGAGATGTTCCACCGGATTGAATGATGATTGATGCCCCGAGGCATCCTCGTTAAGTGACATTGTGACTTCTGGAGAGACTTCCTGAAAGGGAGAACGCCTGGAGCCCAGATTTCCCAGAGGAGCGTGCTTGAAATGCTTAGAAGAGAGGGTTAGGAGGTCCCCGGAGTGTTTTTCCGGGGAGGAGCCTCCGACGCCCAAGTCAGTGTCTTGAGGAGGTGAAGGGAGAGCACTAAAGGTTTTAGTGGCCTTGCCTGTTTATGTCTTCTCAAGGAGGAGGAGTCCAACCATTTGCCAGGGTCTGTTCCCTGGTATTTATAGAAGTGCCTAGCCCGTTCAGACGATGACACGTGTTCGGTCGGATGTTCTCTGAGTTTCTGGGCATAGGAGACAAGTAGCCGATGGCAGGCTCCTTGAGCATTGAACCGAGACAGGTCGTGACAAGACCTGGATGGCGTCGGCGTGTCAGACCGCCGTTTGGGGTGGCATGTAATGCCTGTGGGCGACATGTCAAAGGCTCTTTAAATGCTCATGTCGTACTCCCGAGGTCCTCTGAGCGAGGTCATCCTTTGGTATGGACGCCCTTCTTCGGGAGTTATGCTCGTAGTTCGGGGAGTCCTTTAGTTCGATGGTTCTGCCCTCGGAGGATTCTCTCCTGCTTGTAAGGGCCTCTGTCCCGAAGGTGATATGTTTGGTCCCCCGAAGGAGCTGGTGATGTTTTTGGAGTTCCTGAGGTATTAGCCGAAGTCCCGAGTTCGACACGTCTTGACTTTGCTCCTTCCGAGGTCAGTGATAGTGCCTCCTTCGGGTGACATTAAGCTCTTCGGTTACCTTGTTTTCGGCAGGAGGCACGGGGTGAGAGAGGCGATAGTCCTTCGGCTATATTAAGCCCCTCTTTGGAAAGCCGAAGTAGATACTTCGGTTTATCAGCTTTTGAATGCAGTCTTTCAGGGCCTTGGTTATAACAATTTTGCCGAGGATGGACCTCTTGCTTGAAGACACCGGCTTGTTCGGTCATAATCTGTCTCTTGGTGTCTTCGAGGTAACCTACCTCTCTCTTTTTTTAGATCTGCGCCACGTCGCGTCTTGTAACCAGGCGTGTCAATCTAGAGCGGCGCGCCCAGGTGTGGGAGTGTCAGAAGACGTGACCCCTCTTTGGCGCAATGGCTGACACGTGGCAGCCTGCTATTGGTAGGAACTGGATCGGATAAAGCAGGCACGTCTTTTCATGCACTCTGAGCAATTATGGCGACTGTTCGCCTTCACGGAGTAGTTATGACGCCAGTTCGCCTTCGCCTCTCGGCTTATATATATTCCTGTTCCATCATAACCCTCTTTTGCTTCTGTTTTTGCTCTCAACTGCTTTCACGTTTTCTTCCGCATTTTCCGGCGATCCTTTTTAACGGGGTGTTTTCCGGCAACCTTTCGCGACGGCGTCTTTAAATCCAGATTTCGGCAAAACATTTGGTGGGTTTTAACTTTCAGAGCCTTTTTCTTTTTAAGCTTTCCCGAAGTTGTTTTTGGCCTTTTTCCGAAATCGTTTTTCAGCCAACCATGCATATTCCCGAGAGCTGGCAACCCCTTCTGTCTCATCCTTGCTGCACCACTCCTAAAAAATTAGAAAAATGGAAGACCAAGTTCTTCCTTCCCTCGTACGCCGTTACCCGGTTGCCACGTTCGGACCAATTTAGCTTTTCGAACCGTGGTGACGAGGTTACCGTTTTCCGAGCTCAACTGAAGGCCGGACTTCGGTATCCTCCTCCGAAGATGATTTGTGACTTTTGCCAATTCCATGGCATTGCCGTAAATCAGCTTCCGCCGAATTCGTACTGCTATTTTAACGCCTTCCTCTGCATGTGTGGCGCTTTCAAAATAAAACCCCACTTTATCATCTTTATGCAGTACTGTAAGCTCTTCGTGGTCCCGAAGGGTGGTTTTTACTTCATGCTACCTCGGGGATCAAGGAGCAAAAAGTATATGTTTACTTTTGCCACCAAGGACAGCTGGCGAGGGTGGCAACAAAAATTTTTCTTTCTGAAGATGGAGGAGGCCTGGTCGCACGTTCCGACCAAGTGGGCTCGGGGAAGGCTGGAGATAGACGTCGTAGATCCGAGGATAATGCTGACTCCCGAGTTGGCTCCCATATTCACGGATTTCGACAAACGTATCCGCGCCGTCTCCGACTGCGGTCCCGAGGTCCCTTCGCGCTCCCTCTACCCCTTCCCCATCAATTGGAAGCTGATGACCGAGGAGGTTCTTCGGGAGTTAGGGGTAGTGAAGGAGCACAAGACCGACCTCGGAATGCTGACTCCTGACATCGCTGGGAAGGATTCCTGGCTGGCGCAACTCCTTCGGGAGGAAACTACTTACAAAAATTTTTACGAGCGTAAGTTATCTCCGAATCCCTCTATTATAATTTCACCTTGGACTCACGCTGATGTCTTCTTTCTTTTTCAGAGATGGGCGACGACACTGCTGCCTATTACAAGTCCCTTTTTCTCGGTCAAGCTGAGAAGGGCGAACAGACGAAGATGGCTGTCTCCTGAAGGCGGAAATCGTCTGGGGTTGGGCCATCTGTGGCCAAACGGGCGAAAAAGGATGCGCCTCCTCCTCTTCTAGAGATTTTCGAGGAGGCGAGCGAAGAGCCCGAGGTTGCTACTGTCCCGCCGGCCGAGGTCGCTGCCGACCTCACTGCTCAGAGTCCCACTCGTTCGGCGACTCTTCTGGATGCTTTGGTAGAAGCCCCTTCTGCCGAGGAGTGCCGTAGGAACAAAGGCAAGGAAATTTCTGCTAAGGGGACTCAGGGCTCGGATGACGATGTCATCGAGGTGCCTCCAGGTTTGCTTTCTCAGACAAACTGTGATGCCTTTACTTTTTTGAACTTTGAAATTTACTTGCCATGACCAGCATCTTGTTTTGCCGTGCAGGGGAGTTACTTACTCCGGGTTGGGCAGCCGAGTGCGCCTGGAAGCGAGCCCTTCGGGACGCCCGTATCCCGAAGGGGAAGATCCCGAAGGAGCCTTTCTGGTCGTTTACGGAGGACATGAATTTGTACTCCAGAGACTGCCAGCAAATGGCTAAAGAGATCTCGAAGGGGATGCGTATTGAAGCCTCCTTCAGAGCTATCGCAGAGGATCACCCGGGCGATGATTCCCTGGCCGTGAAACTTTTCGAGCACGCTGCCCAGGTATGTTTTGCGTCTTTCTTTCTTTTTTCCTTTGGATTTTTTCCAAGTGTTTGGCTCTCTCTTTTCTCTTTTGCCTTACTAACTTTGCCTCTTTTTTTGCAGTTGCTGGGGTACGCTGGTTTTCTCAGAGTTCGGGTGGCGAGGCAGACAGCGTTCCAAGCCTCGGCCTTAGAGGTTATAGAAAAAACTAAGGCCACGTGCTCGGAATTAGCTACCCAGAACACGCAGCTGGCTCAAGCTGCAGAGAAGGAGATTGCCACCGTTCGGGAGGGGTTCCTGAAGGAAAAAGAAGAACTTGTGAAGGAATCCTCCCAGAAGATTTCTGACCTCGGCTCCCAGGTGGCGGAGCTGATTTCAGCGAATGAAGCCTATCAAAAGGAGAAGTCAGAGTCTGAGGTTCTCCTGGCGAATGCGCTTGCTGAAAAGGCCACGCTTCAAGCCGAGGTCGATGCTTTGAAGAAGGAGCCAGAGAAGAAGAAGATGAAGGCATTGAAGAAGAAGGTCGCAGATCTGAAGAAGGACCTTGACGACCTTGGTGTCGAGAAGGATAAGTCCGACCAGATGACCAAAGTCAATTTTCAGGACGACTTCTGCCTTGTTCGGCACCAGGTCCTGCAGAAGTTTCCAGATCTGGACCTTTCTTTCTTGAAGGCCTTAAACATTCCCGAGGGACCTCGGTGGGCTTGGTCAAAGATTGAACACTTGAACTTGCCCCTTTCGCTCCCGGCGCCGAAGGTAGTGGAGAAGGACGCAGGAGCTGGTGGCTCCCGGGACGCCGAGATCCCTTAGTTTGTTTTAGGGCCTTTTGCCTTCTTTTCCTTCTTTTTTGTACTTCTTCTTTTGGCAATCTTTCTTATCTGTAAGCAGATTCGTCCTTAATAAAGATTCTTTTTTGGCTAAGTTTTTTTGTGAGATTTTTCATTTCCCGTTGTCCCGAACATGTTTGCTCAAGAGACTTCGGAAAATCAAATCTGCGCTTATTACGGCGATCGCCTTCGAGGAATTCTGGACTTAAGAATTTTTCTAAGAAACTTTTGTACTTAGAATATTTTTCTAATTTGTACAATACAACTCTCCCTCGAGATCCTAAGCATAGAATTTTTTCAAGGCATCCGAATGCCAAGTATTTTTTAATTCTACGCCTTCGGCATCGCCGAGTTTGTACACCCCTTTTCGTACTTCAGCACGAACTAGATAAGGACCTTCCCACTTTGCGTGAAATACCCCGTGGGATGGCCTTCGGGGTCCGAATTCAGATTTTCGGAGAACGAGGTCTCCTTTCTTTATTCCCTTTGGCCTGGCGCAAGTTTATAGCCGCGGCCATTCTTTGCTGAAAAGCTTTTCTTCTCAGCTCGGCTATTTCCCTGTGTTCGCCGACGAGGTCGAGCTTGGTTCTTAGTCCGAGGTCATTTCCACTTTCATCAAATACTTGCACTCGTACCGATGGTCGCACTACCTCGATTGGGATGATGGCCTCTGTACCGAAAACGAGTGAAAAAGGCATTTTCCCTGTGGCTATTCGGGGTGTTGTTTGGTAGCTCCATAATACGCTTTGGAGCTCTCCTGGCCATTTCCCTTTTGCTTCCCCCAGTATCTTTTTCAGACCATCTTTTATGGTCCTGTTAGATACTTCTACCTGCCCATTGCTTTGGGGGTGAGCTACTGGGGCGAAGTGCATTTTTGTCCCGAGGTCACTGATAAAATCCTGGAATCCTTTGTCTATAAACTGGGATCCGTTATCAGCTACTAGTACCCTTGGTATGCCAAATCTGCACATGATATTATTCCATACGAACTTCTGCACTTCTTTTGCTGAGATAGTAGCCAAGGGTTCTGCCTCGACCCATTTGGAGAAATAATCTATCACTACCACGCAGAACTTCACGCGCCCAGGTACCGTTGGGAACGGTCCTATAAGGTCTATGCCCCAAACTGCGAAGGGCCAAGGATAGTCAGCCGAAGTCACCATTTCCGAGGGTGTCCTCTGGATATTCGCGTGTCTTTGGCAACTACCACATTTCTAGACGAATTGCCTAGCGTCCTTTCTTAGGGTAGGCCAAAAGTACCCTTGGCGAATTATTACTGCTGCCAGAGCGTCGGTTCCAATGTGTGAACCACAAGCGCCTTCATGAACTTCTTCGAGGATCACTTCAGTATCCTCTTCGCCAACGCATCTCTATAATGGATTTGCATATCCCTGCCGATACAACTCTTCGCCAATTAGGAAGAATCGACCGGAGTGCCTTCGAACTTTCGCGGCTTCGCCAGGGTCTTCGGGAAGTACATTGTCTACGATATACCTCTTTATTGGGTCCTTCCAGCTTTTTCCCGAAGTTGCTATGCTCAGTATTGCAATGCTCGGGCTGTTTAGTACTTCGGTGCATGTTTTCGACTTTGCCAAGCAGTCTGCTTCGGCATTATCCCGTCGAGGTATGTTTTCAATTTTTACGGTGTCGAACTCCTGAATGAGCTTTGCTACCAATTCATGGTATTTTGCTAAGGTTGGATCCTTCGTCCCATAGTCCCCTGCTGTTTGCCGAACTATCAGTTGGGAATCGCTGTGGGCCTTTAGATTTCTCACGCCAATTTTTCTGGCCAGGCGCAATCCTGCTATGAGGGCTTCATACTCAGCCACATTGTTGGTGACGTGAAAGCTGAACTTGATAGCCTTTATTACCTCTAGGCCTTCGGGACCTCTGATAACTACCCCCGCTCCCTGGTGTTCGGGCCTCGAGGCTCCGTCAACATACAAAGTCCACTCTGGCTCACCTTCGTTTGGATCTGGATGGCTGTCCTCGATGGTGGGTACTTCGGCAATGAAGTCTGCCAGAGCTTGAGCTTTTATGGCTCTTCGAGGTTCATAAGTGATGTCGTGTTCGCCAAGCTCTATACACCATTTGGAAAGCCTTCCCAAATGATCAACCTTTCTCATGACATCGCGTAGGGGTAGACTGCTTCGGACGATGATAGGGTGAGCCTGAAAGTATGGTCGCAGCCTTCTTCCTGTTAGTACCAAGGCATATATAGCTTTTTGCAACAAAGGATATCTGACTTCGGCGCCATGCAGAGACTTGCTTACATAATAGACCGGCCATTGCTTCGGCCCTTCTTTTTTTACAAGGACCGAACTCACTGCTTTTTCTGTGACGGCAAGGTATAACACAAGGGGCTCTCCCTCACGGGGTTGCCGCAGAGTGGGCAGGCGGGCTAGACAGACTTTGAGTTCTTCCCAGGCCTTTTGGCAGTCCTCATTCCAAGGGTGATCACCACTCCCGAGGTTGCCTTCCTTTTTTGCGGCCTTTGTGAGCACTTTGAAGAATGCTCGGCATCAGTCTCCATACCTGGAAATAAACCTGCTAAGAGAGGTTATCCTTCCAGTGAGTCTTTGTACATCTTTTATTGTGATGGGAGTTTGAAATTCAAGTAGAGCCTTAATCTTTTCTGGGTTAGCATCAATGCCTCTTTCTGACACCATGTACCCAAGAAACTTTCCCGAGGTTACGCTGAAGATGCACTTCTCGGGGTTAAGGCGGATCCCGAAGGTTCTGAGCTGGTGGAAAGTTTCCTTTATGTCTACGACGTGGTCGCTAGGCAGCTTGCTTTTGACTATCATGTCATCGACGTAGACTTCCATATTCCTCCCTATTTGGTCGTTAAAGACCTTGTTCATCAACCTCTGGTAGGTAGCTCCTGCATTCTTGAGCCCGAAGGGTATTCTGACGTAACAGTACATTCCCCCCTCGGTGATGAAGGCAGTTTTCTCCTCATCTTCGGGGTCCATCCTTATTTGATGATATCCGCTGAAGGCGTCTAAGAAACTTAGGAGCCCGAATTCGGCGGTTGAGTCTACCAATTGGTCTATCGGTGGGAGAGGATATGAGTCTTTCGGGCAAGCATCGTTCAAGTTTCTGAAGTCGATGCACATCCGGAGCTTACTGCTTCCTTCTTTTGTGGCAATAACCACGTTGCTTAACCATTTGGGGTACTTGACCTCCCTGATGACATCAGCGTTCAACAGGCGTTGGACTTTCGTTTTGACAAAGTCACTTTTATGGGCTGAGATGCCTCGTTTCTTTTGTCGGACAGGTTTTGCTTTCGGACTTACTCTAAGGCTATGCTGTATTATGCTAGGGTTTACCCCTGGCATATCTTTCGGTGAGTAGGCAAACAGGTCTTTATTTGTCAGCAGAAAAGATACAAGTTTTTTCTTGTCACCTTCGGCCAAGTTCTTCCCTATTCGGGTACTTTGGCCTGGGACAAGTTTTACTTTTTCCATTTCCACTTTCGCGGGACCTTTTACCTCATCCTCTTTTGATGCCTTTGCCTCCATTGTTTGTGCGAAGTTATTTGCCGGAGCTTTTCATGCCCTGACGAACACCTTCCTCACTTTGCCCTGATCTATGAAGATTTCCGCATCTTCATCCTTGGTGGCGAAAGTGACAGTTAAGTACTTCACATCAGGGCGAATGTGCAGATTTCCCTGTGTCTGTCTTCCAAGGATGACGTTGTACGATGAAGGGACATCCATGACAATGAACCTCGCCATTGTGGAGGCAAATAATTCGGCAGTCCCATCTACCGAAGTCCCTTTCAGCATTAAAGGGAGATCGATCCATCCGAGGACAGGCAGTTCGGATGGTCCTACCCCGAAAGTAGGCAAGGTAACGGGCTTGAGGTCACTGCTGGATATGCCCAAGTTCGGTAGTAAATGTGAAAACAGGACGTCGGTGTTTGATCCATCGTCAAGCAACACTCTCTTGACGTCCCAATTTCCTATCCTCGCTATGATCAACAGCGGATCGTCATGGGGAAAGATGACGGCGGAACCATCCTTGTGGGCCAGTTTTTTTGTCGGACTCTGATATTCCATGACTGCTATTTCTCTGGCCTTCCTCTTTCTTTCCGAGGACGGGAGTCCCGTCGTGATTGTTTGTATTATTCCTGCCGGAGGTGGAGGGCGCCTTTTCGAGCTTCGGTTCCTCCGCCTGTCGTAGTCGTAGTCCTCATCCTCTACCTTTCCTTCCTCCTCATTTTTCCCTTTCGGGGAGGGCATCCGCAGATAACGCCGAAGTTGGCCCAGTTTTATTAGCGACTCTATATACTTCTTCAATTGAAAGCAGTCTTCGGTGTCGTGGCCGTGGTCGCGGTGAAACTGGCAGAACTTCTTCATGTTCTTCTTATTATCAGCGGTCATGGCTCTTGGCCGCAGAATCTGAGTCCCTTGCTTTTCCATTGTCATGAGGATGTTGGTCCTTGTGGTGTTCAGAGGTGTGAAAATTGGGGGTTTCCTTCCCCTCATCCTCCGAGGTCGGCCTGCCTGTTCGGTTGGGTACCGGGTTTGCTGGTTGGACCCTTCGGCCCGGTTGTGATCGGACTTCGGTCCACCCATTCTCAATTCTTCGGCCGTCATGTGCTGTTCGGCCCTTCGGTAAAATTCACCAAGCGTGTCCGAGGGGTCTTTGGAGAACTCGTAAAACAGCTGTGAGTCTCTTCGAAGGCCCCGCGTTATGGCGAGAATGCGTATTTCAGGCCAAAAGTCTAGGACGCTCAAGGCTTCTCTGCTGAACCTCTCGACATAGTCGCGGATGGTTTCTCCATTTCTTTGCACTATGTCGAACATTTGGACAGGCATATTCGCCGTTGGCCGACTTCCAATAAATTGCTGCGTGAAGGCCGTGGATAACTCCTGGAATTCTGTGATGGTTCCTGGAGCTAATGAATTATACCACGCAGTTGCTGGTCCTGTGAGGGTGACCTTGAAACATTTGCACAAGGTAGCGTCGTCGGCACCGTGCATCATCATGCTGCGTCTGTACTTAGTCAGATTGGCCTGTGGATCAGTACGGCCATCATAAGTTTCGAGCCGAGGTACTCTGAAGTCGCCAGGCATGGCGGCATCAACTATGGCTTGAGTGAACGGGGACTCATCCCCACAAAAGGTTTCAGACAGCCTGGCCTAGACGGGCTTGCAGGCTACCTGTTTTTCTACCCTGTCTAGTCTTGCTAGTATCCTCTCCATAAGGATCGTGGCACTAGGTTCTTCCTCTGGGAAAGGAGATTGCCGGCGTCTCTTTGGGGAGCGAGTTCGGCGTTAGAGGGACAGGGACCTCGCCTCAGGCGACGAGCTCTTTCGGTGTGGGACTTCGGGTCGCCTGGACTTAGCTCGTTCTGTAAGTCGTCCCCCGAGGGGCATATTTTCCGTTGAAGACTCCTCACGCGGACCTCCGCTTCCTGAACTACGGTGGGTTGGTTTGGGGCTTCTCTCTCGAGGGCTTGCTGGCGAGGGAGGCCTTTGGGCCTGAGTCTGTTGCGGCCACCTTCGATCTATCTGCTGTGTCATTTCAGTCACAACAGAACGTTGAAAGTCGCGCAGGAAACTCATGGTTATGACCAGAGGACGCTCTTCCTCCGGCGTGGAAGTCCCTGGAAGGGCTTGCTCAGTGGCCGGTTGAGTTTCAGGCGAGGACGGGGACTTCGGGAGTCCCTTGTCCTTTGAACGCCGAGTTTCAACAATGGCGACCTCAGAGTGCCTTCCCACAGACGGCGCCAAATGATGGCCCGAGGCATCCTCGTTAAGTGACATTGTGACTTCTGGAGAGAGTTCCTGAGAGGGAGAACGCCTGGAGCCCAGATTTCCCAGAGGAGTGTGCCTGAAATGCTCAGAAGAGAGGGTTAGGAGGTCCCCGGAGTGTTTTTCTGGGGAGGAGCCTCCGACGCCCAAGTCAATGTCTTGAGGAGGTGAAGGGGGAGCACTAAAGGTTTTAGTGGCCTTGCCTGTTTGTGTCTTCTCAAGGAGGAGGAGTCTGACCGTTTGCCAGGGTCTGTTCCCTGGTATTTATAAGTGTCCAGCCCGTTCAGATGACGACATGTGTTCGGTCGGATGTTCTCTGAGTTTCTGGGCGTAGGGGACAAGTAGCCGGTGGCAGGCTTCTTGAGCCTTGAACCGAGACAGGTCGTGACAAGACCTGGACGGCATCGGTGTGTCAGACCGCCGTTTGGGGCGGTGTGTAATGCCTGTGGGTGACATGTCAGAGGCTGCTTAAATGCTCATGCCGTACTCCTGAGGTCCTCTGGGCGAGGTCGTCCTTTGGTATGGACGCCCTTCTTCGGGAGTTATGCTCGTAGTTCGGGGAGTCCTTTAGTTCGGTGGTTCTGCCCTCGAAGGATTCTCTCCTGCTTGTAAGGGCCTCTGTCCCGAAGGCGATCTGTTTGGTCCCCCGAAGGAGCTGGTAACGTTTTTGGAGTTCCTGAGGTATTAGCCGAAGTCCCGAGTTCGACACGTCTTGACTTTGCTCCTTCCGAGGTCAGTGATAGTGCCTCCTTCGGGTGACATTAAGCTCTCTGGTTACCTTGTTTTCGGCAGGAGGCACGGGGTGAGAGAGGCGATAGTCCTTCGGCTATCAATGATGAGCCCAACGATGATTAACACCCGATGGTAGAGGAAGTAATGTTCGCAACCTTATCCTTATGCCGGTTGGCATAAATCTTAAATAACTTCCGTAAGTGTTCCTCAATAATGGCAGTTATAGCATAAACAGAAATATGTTTCATTTCTAAGAAACTATAATAACCCTCAAGAAGCTGCTATGTACCTGTGATTCTGACAGTCGAGTCTAGTGCAGATGCAAGTAAATAGGTCGGGGGTATATCACTGAAATATAAAATTCATTTGTCTTTCATGGCCTTAACTGTGTGTTTTAAGAACTCGTGATCCTTGTATTGGTTAAAAACCCATGCAATATTGACCAAAAGCCTTAAAACTTTGTGAGATGTGAGATAGTATACACTGGAGCAAAAAACAGTGGGCTCATAAAAATATCGTAGCATAACAGCCACTTTTGATAGTTTATCCTACATCTCTTATTTCAAAATCATTTTCTTTTCTTTGACATTTATAAAACATGTCATGTATGCAGTAAATGGCATTGCGTCCATCAACATCTCGTAAGTCAAGTTCCATCGAGTATGCAATCAAGTTTAAAATGTTTCCAGCTAAAAACAAGGTCATTCTCAAGACAATATAGCTTCAACTCTTTGAAAACTTTGTTCCTTGACTTCAAATAATGGATTGCCCATCGGATTGGAATAATTTCAGTACTCAAAACTTGAAGACCTTTTTTGACATCTAAGTTTAAAATATGACATACACATATAATATGTAAAAATGCGGCATCCCGGATAGGTTCTAGTGATTCCTTTAATGTCTCAACCGCGACATCGTTGTTGGATGTATTATCAAATGTTATGCTAATTATCAAATGTTATGCTAAAAACCTTGTCATGACAAAACAATTCTTTAAAAGTTGCTGAAATAACTTGGAATATGTTCCAACCAGTATGATCGACCTTCATCTACTTAAATGCAATGATGACTTTTTGAACGACCTAATTATCATCAATCAAATGTGTAGTGATACAATAATAATCTTGTCCTAGTGATGAAGTTCACATGTCACTAATGAATGAGATAGAATGATCAAAAGCATAGAATTATGTTGTAGGTTTGACTTACCGGCTTCATAACTTTTAAATGCATCTCTTCTAGCAGTACTTCTAGATGTTCTTTTAAAAGTATAGTTTAATTGTGATTTAATCCAATTTTCCTTGTGCCTATCTTCCACTTTTCTAAATGGTTTTTCAGTTAACATCATCCATTCTACCGTGTCTTCTCTACAATTTTGTTGATTAAATCTAAAAATACCTGATCCATCAACAGTACTCTCAAGCTGTGTCTGACCGCCAGTACTGGCAGCTACATCCCGACATAGATTCAAGTGCTTATGTTCCATGTGCCGTTTGAGTGTTCCCGTGTCAAAGTTCTTCTTGTGCACAAGCTTTGTCTTGCAATGTTGGCAGTTTGCGAACCTCGCATCATTGCCATGAGCATCCTTCTTAAAAACTTAGCCAAAATGCTCCTAAACCCATGCGGTGAGCCTTGAAATCTTACCTTGTGATGGAAGTTCGAGTTGATGGCTTGTCGGGGTTGGTTAAGAACCATCTCCTCCGCCAACATTCTCTGATGTTGTTGGCTCCACCTCCTTAATGTCATCATTAGAAAGTTGATCATCGAGCCCCAAGTCATATTGACTCATATCAAATTGCTCGTTATTGTCAATTTGTTGGATTTGAGTCCCACGGGTCATCGGTCAAAAAAAGCCACGAAAAAAGACCTCAAAATGGTGCAGGATGAAGAGCTTGAAGTCTTTCCCTTTCCTCTTGAAGCCATTTGTGTGATAATAAATTAAGAAGATGAAGAGTTTTGGAAGTAATTAAGAAATGATTAATAAAAAATGAAGAAAATAAGGTTGAGAGCTTCAAGAAAATAAGAGAATGTATTAGTAGAGATGGAGAGATTGCTAAACTTGGTGTGAAGAAATGATGGAAATGGCCTCCCTATTTATAGGGGAAGGCCTTTTTTTTTTTTTAACTAAAAAATCCTTAGAATATAATTGTTGATAAGGTAAAAAAGTAATTCTAGAGGTCAAAAAAAGACTGCAGGCCGTTAAAGGGACCTGGAGTGTAATTTTTCCTTTTTTGAATTTGGAGCCATCAAGGAGTGCTACCTGACTGTTGGGACTGGACCAGCAGGGCCGGGCCCAGGTCGGTCCCATGTCGGTCTTTGTGCCAGGCCTTTCGCGTGCCGAGCCCACTTCAAACCTCCTCCTACTTAAGGGCTGAGGCCCATAACTGCCCCTCCCTTTGGAGTGCTTAACTTGGGCCCGTGCCGAGCCGGGATTGACCCGGTCCAGTCCCAACCCGCCCCTTTGAGCACCTCTAGGCAGAAGTGGTGAAATTGCTGGATGGAGTGGGTCTGGTTGAGAGATGGACAGAGTGGGAGAAGCATGAGCAAGCAAGGAACCAAGAATTCTCACTCATCTCAAACCCCTTAATTTGGGGCGAGGAATCCAGCGTCGATCAATTAGCAATGCAGTTATCCAGAGCCAGATAATTCAGTTCTCTAGCAGATGTTTGATTGCAGAAAGAAGTCTTCGTACTGAAGATAACATAGTTTTACCAAATTCTAACAGTTAAAAGGGGAAAACGAAACAACAGCAAAGACATGTAAAGATCCAGCCTTTATCTCTGTATTCTACATGTGATATTTTCCATCCACGCAAGTGCTGCATTTGCTGCTAATATTCAGTGTTGATGCTACAACCGGAGTATAAATTGTGAAGGCATCTGTAAATAATCAAAGGTCTGAGAATTGAAATATTGTAGACTTCACTTTTGTTGGACACCATGGACTTGATCCGGTTCCAGCTCCCGTGATCAAAGTGTTGTAATAGGATGGTCTTTGCTACAACTATTTAAGAAGCTCAAGCTGTAAATTAACGTTGATTAATTAGTTGAAAATCGACTGACGAATTATCAGTAGAAGAATAAAGAGACAAGGGACAGGGAACCGAACCGAGCTTGTTAACTTCCGAAGTTAACAGGTTGGATGAATAGCGCTAACGACGACCCCACCAGGGATCAGTTGTGATGTAGGCGTTTGAGTTGGAAGTAGGGTTGAGGGCTTCAAGCACTCCACGTTGCTCGATGTCTCCCACCAATTTTATCCTCAAGTCGTTTAGATGTATCTTCTCCTCAAACTTGGCCTTCCGAGCTTCTCCAATGTCAACTCTACGTCCCTTTAGTTTCATGTAAAGCATGCGGAGATTGGTCAACTTTTCCAGATCTGAGAGACTAAATTCTTGAGGGTGATCCTCGTCAGCTCTCACTGTCACCTCCCAGGCCTCCCACAGGGCGGTCAATTTTGCTACCCCTTTCGGGTAGCAAGTCAGATTATCGCAAGCGTTGGTGCGAAGGAACCTCAAGTTGACCAGCTTCCCGATTCCCTCTGGAAGCCTCTCAAGACCTGTGCATTGCTTGAGGTTCAAGTAAATCAAATTAATCAGGTCACAAATTGTTTCAGGCAGCTCTCGTAGGTTGCTGCTGCACGACAAGTTGAGGTGCCTCAAATGCATGAGTTTCCCTATGTCTGAGGGTATCTCCCTGCCTAAATGATCTCCAGATGGCCAACTTAGATCCAGTGTCCTCAGATGTTTTGATCTCTTGGCTAGCTCCTGCAAGGCTGGAGCAGTTATGGCCTTGTAACCCGAAAAGGTTATGACACTTCGCATGTTCTCTGTACCAGAAATGGAGCAAGGGAATTCAACTCCTTTTGCAACCATTACTGTTAGATGGCGCATCTTTTCATACGCATCTAAATTCAATGCTGAATCACCTCCTTCGGGAGCAACATGCTTGCTCACAAACTCATTGTCGGCCAGATACAGCGCGAAATCGTGCACTGTGTCATGCATCTTGCAGGTTTCGATGTTGCCATCGTGCTCATAATAAGTGAATTCTTGAAAGAAAGAGCGATCCGCTAGATACTTTAGGTACTCCATACCAACCTCTTCCATGTCTGAATCACCCTCCAAGCTTAAATAGCCTTGTGCCATCCAGTGGTGGATAAGATGACCCGACCATATTAAAAAGTCTTTGGGATATGCAGCACAATAAACAAAGCATTGTCGTATCTTCAACGGCAAATCATAATAACTCAATAGTAGGGGAGCAAATATATGTTTCTCTATCTCCGAAGACTGTTCCCAGACCTGACTGTTCAACACTTTTAACCACTCTTGTCTGGTCTTCTTGTTCCGCAAGAGACTCCCTAGAGTCTTTGCAGCAAGTGGCAATCCTTTGCACTTGCCTGCAATCTGCCTCCCGATTCCCTCCAAACTCTCACGCTCCCCCTTACTCCTGCTTTCGAAACAGGCAGCTTGGCTCAGCACTAGCCAACACTCCTTCTGAGACAATTCTTCCAGGTGAAAGATTCGGAAGGATTCCATCATCCTAGCAACGCCGTCTTTGCGAGTGGTCACCAGAATCTTGCTTCCCGCAGCACCATACTTGAAGGTGCGCTTTAATGATTCAAAATCTCTATCATCCTCGGTCCACACATCATCTAGAACAAGAAAGAATCTCTTCCCAGCAATGCTTCCGCAAATTCTTTCCAGAAGCGCTTGCAATGGAACCTTATCTAAGAGAAAAACAGAATTATGGTCAAGGCCTTCGAGAGCTACAATAATCGCTTTCGCAACTCTACTTTCCTCGAAGAAATCCGAGACACAAACCCATATCCTCTTCTCAAAACTTCGCACAACTCGTGTGTCATGATAGATTTTCTGTGCAAGAGCTGTCTTCCCGATTCCCCCCATACCCACAATTGAAATGGTTTTTGGATCACTCCCTCCACTATCAAGTTGAACACCAAGCAAGCTATCCATTAAGGTCCCCATGATCTCATCTCGACCTCGTATCTTCGATGTGTCTACAAATGCAGTAGTTTCAGGCCGTCTACTTCTGCTATCCCGCCTTATTTCCCTTGGAGTCAATCCGGACAAAACTCTATCTTTCATAACCTCATCTAGTCTGGCATTGATCTCTTTTATTTTAACAGCAAGGTCATGGCGAATGGCGACCCGTTTCGGGGAGCAATAAGAGAGGAGAGCGCGTACCTTTCGCTTCAACGCTGAAGCAGACCATTTTGCAGAAGCGTTTTGAGGCAGTGCTGTTCCTCGTTCCTCTCGTTTAGCTTCCGACAGGAGGAGGACTGTGCGCCATTCGTCCAACACATCGTCCATGTCGTAAGACACCTCTTTGAGCCTGCTCAGCCAGAGCTTGACGGTCCGGTCGGTAACTTGCTTCTCCTCGGCATCTTCCAGGACAGTGCGAATGCTCTCCAGATTTCTTCTGAGCTTCACCACTTCATCATCAAATGCAGTCAGAAGCTTCACCTCGGTCTTCACTTCTTCGATCAAGATCGTCGACAGCTGGTTCAAGATGCCGGAGATAATCGCGTCAGCCATCCCGGCAACACGAGACGGACAGGAATGATTACAGAGAAACTAAGAGATGGATGAGATTGATCGCCTATATATGGTTGCCTCGTTTAACTTAAGAAGACTGGTTTCCTCACAGCTGAACCTTTATATCAACGACGCAAACTGAAAAGAAGAAAGAGGATTAAATACGATTATTACCCCCAAACTCAGTAGATCAGGACACTATACCCCATCAACTTGTAATCAGGACACATCAACTGTGCAACACGTGACTCAACATTGCACCCAAAAGTGGAAAAACAAAAAAACAAATCGACAGTAGCGACTAGGGAGGGCGAGATGAGCGGAGAGAGATTAAAGCATCAACCCAAAAGGAAAAGCACTGACAAACTATCCCTACCTGTTAACAAATCTAATCGAACTTGAAACTGCCACGAATTGAGTTGAACAACCGGGGAATGAAGCATTCACCAAAGGGACAACTCCCCCGACAAAATAATTCATGGGTCCTCAAGATTCCTAGTCCGTAAAATTACCGTACAGAAATGAACCTAAAACCCGTAAAGCGCAAACTAAAGCAGTGGTCAATGGACCACGAATTAAGCGTTTAGAGGGAAAGTTAGTTCTGATGAACTGCGTCTAGAGGATTAAAACAGGACAATTTGCAGGTTGGGGTCCAACGGGAGACGCAATTATAGATTCTGGACCATGGATATATACAACTTGCTGAACTCTTGTAAAATCTGTGTAGTTTTTTTAAAGTTGATTCAAGCTTCATTCTCACGCTGAGATAGAGGGCAGGTGGGCTTGGGGGGGAGGGGGGTTGGTGGTGTAGCTGATGCTCATCTTCAATCACATGACACAGTTATCACTCGTGGGCATGTGTCTCCTATGACTCCTACTCTAACCCGTTCGGGAAGAATTTTTATGGATAATTTAAGTGTTTGTTATAAATTTTTTATAGGCGATCGAGATAACTTATTCAAACCTTTTGATATTAAAAACTGCCAGTGGATTGTTTTCTCAACCTTTGGCTCTAATTGCTAATATTGTTTCCAAACATGATCAATATAAGGTGCCATGTGTCAAAGGATTCAAATAAAGGGGCAAAATGTCTTGTTTGACCGAGTTGGGGCTGTAATTCTTGTACCAGCGTAGAGGGAGAAAGTAGTGGTGAGTTGGAGTTGTGTAAACATGAAATTCAACCCAAATTGCTTCTGTTAAATTGGCTTGGGTTTAATAAAAATATATCATGGTTCACAGGTTAGTTCTATATCTGAAAGAATAACGGTTTTTGGGCTGCTTCTGAACCATTGTTCTCTGAAATATAGAATTAACTTAAGGTGGAACGGAACCTAATATATATGTATAAATATATAATAAAAATTATGATATTACTAAATCACTCATATATTTATGTATGAATATATATATTTAAACATGTACATTACTAAATTGCTCATATACTAAATACATGTACATCTAAACGTGAATTAAGTTGTACATTATACTGAATATTCTTAAATAAATTGAAGACACATTTTTATTGAATTAAAAAATTATTAATTATTATATGTACATGATAGGAAATTAAAAACCCAGAAACCAAAACAATAAAAAACTAGAAAGCTAATGGTGTGCCGCACTCAAAAACCCAGACACAATTTTATTGAATTAAAAAACTATTGCTTTAAAGCATTTAAAATTTCTTTTTGTTTTTCCCCGAATTGGTGGTACGATTTTGCTGAATCTGAATCCTGTTGCTTTTCTGTTAATTGTGCACCACACTACGGTGGAAAATTGATTTTGAGGATGGAAAGATGGAGATGAAGCTACTAAAAAAAGTTGTAAATCGTTTCTTTGAAGTTAAAAGAAAGAGAAAATTGGGAATGATACTTTTCGACACCTGGAAGTTAATATAAAGATGAAATTAGGAATAATGATATTCATATGCCCAACAAAGAAAAAAAAAAAGCTGGGGAATGTAGGTAAAGTTTTTTTTTTTTTTTAAATTTTGCTACACAGAATTTTGTACCGTAAAAGTTAAGGGTTTTCGAGAAAAGAGAAAAAAATGATGCCTTGAACTCTAGTTTTGGATGTGGCAGAGTAAAGTCGTTGCCACTCCACCTCAGAGATGGAATGTAGGTAAAGTTGGATTTGAAATGAGGAACTCCAAATAACCTTGAAAACCTGCCACATGATACAAGTTAAGCATAGATCATCGGATATGTTTACTTGATTGTAGACAAGTATAGATCAAAGAACACATTTGCTATAATGGCAAATTGATTTTTGAGGATAGAAAGATGGAGATGAAGCTACTAAAAAAGGTTGTAAATCGTTTCTTTAAAGTTAAAAGAAAGAGGAAATTGGGAATAATGCTTTTCGTCACCTAGAAGTTAATATAAAGAGAAAATTAGGGATAATGATATTCCTATACCCAACAAAGAAAAAACATAGTTGGGGAATGTAGGTAAAGTTTTTTTTTTCTGCTACTTAAAATTTTGTACTATAGGAGTTAAGGGTTTTATAGAAAAGGGAAAAAATGATACCTTGAACTCTAGTTTGGGTTATGACAGAGTAAAGTCGTTGCCACTCCACCTTAAGATTCAGAGACAGAATGTAGGTAAAGTTGGATTTGAAATAAGGAACTCCAAATAACCTTGAAAAACTGCCACACGGTACAAGATAAGCATAGATTAACGGATATGTTTACTTGATTGAAGGCAAGTATAAATCAAAGAACACATTTACTACAATGGAAAATTGATTTTGATAATGGAAAGATGGTGATGAAGCTACTAAAAAAAGTTGCAAATTGTTTCTTTGAAGTTAAAAGAAAGATGAATTTGGGAACAATGCTTTTCGTCACCTGAAAGTTAATATAAAGAGGAAGTTAGGAATAATGATATTCCTATACCCAACAAAGAAAAAAAAGAGCTCGGGAATGTAGGTAAAGTTTTTTTTTTTTTTTTTTGTTGCTCAAAATTTTGTACTGTATGAGTTAAGAGTTTTTTAGAAAAGGTAAAAAATGATGTCTTGAACTCTAATTTGGGATGTGGCAGAGTAAAGTCGTAACCTCTCCACCTTAAGATTCAGAGACGGAATGTAGGTAAAGTCGGATATGAAATGAGGAACTCTAAATAACCCTAAAAAACCGCCACACGGTGCAAGATAAGCACAGATCAACGGATATGTTTACTTGATTGTGGGCAAGTATAGACCAAAGAACTCATTTACTTGATAGGAAAAATGCATAGCATATTATATACTCCTTCTCTACCACAATATTTGGCATAGTTCATTTTTTTTGTAAATATTAAATGAATATAACTAAATATAACACTTATAATAAATTTTTAAATCATTGTAACTATAGAACATTAATATGCATGCAAAATAAAAACCTTAATTCTTTGCTCTTGTTGTGGAAAAATGAGTAGAATAACAATAAAAGCCTTGGCATGCCCTTAATTGTTTGAATCGGGCACCCAAAGCCTTTTTAATTGGAATAAATTTAGAAAGAATTGAATGAGATTTAGGAGAAGACAAGAATCAGATGAGCCCGCTTTTCCACAATCAAAGTGAAACAAGGGCATAATTGTTATTAGATGTGTAAACAATATATTTAAAAGTTTAGAGTTTAAATTATTGAATGGATAAGTTAAGGATCAAAATTGTTTTTTTAAGATTTATTTTAGTGTTAATTAATGTCATATTAGCATTTTTCCTTTAGAAATGAATGATCTATCCATGAGGATGGTAAAACTTGGGTAAAAGCACTTGCATCCAATGATTTAAAAACTAAAAGGTTGTGTTTTAAAAACCTTTCTACAAATGCATGATGTCACTTGTTGTGTGGCAATTAGGGATTGTTCCTATAAAGATCTTTTGGTTGCTTATACGAAAACAAATTTGGTTGCCCAGCTAGTACGTTCTATGTGTAGCTAAGTCATCCAATTTTACTTACTTAAACATCAAGTAATTAAAGCAACAAAACTAAAAGAAGGGGTTGAACTTATATAAGATAACTAAACTAAAACCTAATTGAAGTGAGGACTATTTGATGAAAAAGTTATCCTAGTATGTGCTTACTAGTTAAGTTTAATGACCAATTTGGCTAGGAGTTTATTCATAGTGTATTCTTGTTAATGTGAAAATCTAATAAGAGCTTCCATTCATTTTAAAAGATATATTCTCCTTACATTTTAGGCTAACTAGGCCCTCTCAAGCTCTAAGCTTAGACTAAAAGGGGTTTAAATGTTGGACTCATAACACAGATAATAAACTAAAAGTCAACTCTCCAAACTTTCTAGATTACTATGATTATCTCTCTTTTCCACCTCAAATCTTAATTTTTCAAGTACTAGATGAGACTGTGATAAAGCATGAAGGTGATCACACATATGTCAACAAGTAATAGGAAAACCAAACAAGTAATAGTCCATGAATAAACATCCATCATCAAATTAGACCATCAAGTCATGTAGTTTACATCCTGGAAAGATAACAAGTAAACTACTCCATAACTAGATTAACAAATCCAAGCATGTTTGGACTCATTAAGTATCGAAGAAAAAGCTTAGAAAAACCCAAATAGAAGATTTTCTCCTTGATGCTTGGTCTCCGAGTCTTCGAGACTTCCTCCTTAAGCTTCCTTGAGTCACTTCCTCCAAGAGAAATGCAAGATGCTATGCTATAAAAAAAAACCTAAATTTAACGCTAGGTTTTTATTTGTGAGCATGGGTGGATACATGTTATATAAATGGGGGTCTATAGGCCCCTGTTTTTTTTTAAACAAAGTGTTAATAGGAGATACATGATTTAATAATTAAACCCTTTAAATTTTTTAATGGACCCTCATAATTTTTATAACATTTATTGAAATAAAATAAAGAGCATCTATTACTTTAAGAAAGAGAAAAAAATGGGTCAGCCTTTTTAATGTATTAACAATTTTTTAATGGAAAAAAATCTATACTGGCCCTAAAATTTCATAAATTTTCCCACCCAAACCTTAAACATTTTTTTTTACTCTCTTTTATGTTTAAACATATGGAAAAATTAAGGAGCTAGTTAGACAGAAAATAAAACTATGGACTAAAAGGGACATTTTTTTTACATTCGATACAACTTGTACATCTTGTTCATCTCTCTATAATTCATATGTAATTTTATAATTGTTATTATAGTTGCTCGACCAATGATAAAAAAAATAGATGCTAAATTTGAGCATTTTTTAGATTTTATTAAAAAAAATATTTTGTATATGAGTTTAAATTTTATGTTACATATGCACATCTATAAGTTTTATTACTTAATCTGAAGTTTGATATTTGTACATGTTTACGGATTCCCCTTTGTAAAATTTATGGATCCGCCACTGTATGTGAGATATGTATATTGTGATGCTTAATAATTCCATGATGCCTCTTCCTCCTATGGTCCTTAGATCTAGTCTAGGAGATGCCGTATATATAGGAAAAAGGGAGATATGATAAGATCAAGTTTTTTGGTAAATGGGTGCTTAGGGTCCAAAATAAAATGGTTTCGGGCCACTTTTGCAATCAAAGTGGCACAACTACCGTAGAGGAAGCTTTGTTTTAGCACCTGTGCATTTAGGGTTGTTGGCACAGTTGCGCCAAATTTTGAAAATGAATAAAAGTCAATGATTGACATTGAGGCAGTTTCACCATAGAATTTGTTCTGTTCTTGCACTTCCATCCTCTTCTCCTACATACAAAATGAGGACATAAAGTAAGAAACTAACAAAAATATTGATACTTGATGTAGAAATTTGAGATCAAAGATGCTTAAATTTGACAAAAAAAATGTCAAACTCATAAAAAACCTACTTTTATCCTTGATTTTTAACACCGTTAGCTAACATTAGAGGGAAAAAAGATTATTTTAAGTGATAGCAGAGAAATATTACTCAGTTAACTTTTTTATGAAAGTTACTATAGTTAACTTAAACATTCGATTAACGACAACAAGATTAGAGCAACTCTTTGCTAAACCAGGCTTACACTATACGTTGGCCTCAAAATTTAAAATTTTTTTATTTTGGCCCCATTTCTTAGAAATAGTCAATCACACCACCGTGACAATCATTTCTACCAAATTGCAATTTGCAACAAATTTCTGCAACTGTTGCAGTGTTCAGAGTGCTGGGAGTGTTGATATAGCCTCAAATGTTCAAATCGCCATTGTGGAAATGGTTCAATTTATCTCTTCTCTAGTTTTTCTTTCACTTTTCCTTTTTTTTTTTTTTTGCCGGTTTTTTTATTATTATTTTTTTCCTTGTTTATCTTGCACCTATTTTTTTTTCTATTTTCTTTTTTATGTTTTTTTTCATTTTTAATTTTTTATTTCCGTTTCCTCATTTTGACCAATTTCTTATTTTCTTTTTCTTTTTATTTTTATTATTTTCAATTTTATATTGCTCCTAATTTTATTTCCTATATTTATTTATTTATTAATATATAGGTGTTATATTTTGCGTTACTTATATTATTCTTATTTTTTTTAAAAAAATTATCTCTTTTTTTCATTTTTTTGTTTCAAAATTTTTAACTAATAAAAGAACAAAAAATTACTGCCAAAAGAATAGATAATTTCTCAAAAAAAAAAACTGATATAAATAAAAAAAATTAATTCCTCACAAATAATTAATAGATACTCATAAAAGAACTAATGCACAATAGTAAAAGAACAAAAAAAAACAAACAATCTATTAAAGTTGATAACAAAATAGGTAAAACTAGTAAAAGAACAAACAATAATTGATAAAGAAAAAGGCAAGATCGATAAAAGAACAAATGAATATGATAAAAGAACAAACATATCTACTAAAAGAACATATATAAATGATAAAAGAACAAATGATAACCAATAAAAAAGATAAAATTTAGAAAAAAAAACAAGAACAAACATGTAAAAACAAAAGAATAAAGTGTTACTAATAAAAAATATAAATAGCTGCTAATAGAAGAACAAACAGTTAGTTTATCTAAAAGAAGCTGATAAAAGAACGAACATATATGAACAAAAGAATAAAGAAATACTAATAAAAAAACAAACAACAGTTTCATCTAAAAGAACAAATATAGACTAATGAAAAAATAAACACACTAATCAAAGAACAAAGAAATACTAATAAAAGAACAAATAAATAGTAATAATTATTTTTCTCTAAAAGAACAAATAGAAACTGATAAAAGAATAAATTATTACTATTAAAAATACAAATATCTACTAATAAAAAAACAATAAGTTTAATCTAAGGAAACAAACATGAACCAATAAAAAAATAAACACATACGAATAAAAGAATAAAGAGTTACTAATGAAAGAACAAACATCACATTCATTTAAAGAAACAAACATGAACTAAAAAACAAACAAACACCTATAGATAAAAGAACAAAGCACTACTAATAAAAGAACAAATGAGAAGTAAAAGAACAAAAACTTAGTTTTTCTAAAAGAGCAAAAAGAAACTCATAAAGGAATAAATTTTTACTAATAAAAATACAAATAGCTACTAATAAATGAATAAACAACTAATTTATACATTTATTGTTATGTCGGGATTCCAACCTATAAAATAAAAAATGAGATGCAATATCTCATCACTATTATTTTGGTGTATTTTTATTTTCATTTTTTCATTTTATTTTGATTGGGTGAAAAAAAAAACCTTGGAGAAAGGTTTTAAGTAAAAAAAAAAACAAAACAAGCCTAAAAATATATAGAGAAAAACTAAAATAAAAAGGAAAGAAAGAAAATGAAAAATAAACATAAAAAAAATGGAGCGATACAAAAGCAAAAGTTGGGGGAGAAAAAGCTAAGTGTAGCAGGATTAACATTTTGTGGATTTAAACCCATCATCTACTGCCATAAAAAGCACGCACGTAACCACTCCGACCAAAGCTCTATGTTTCATGGCTTGTTGCAAAAAAGATATAAGTTGACTTGCACGTCCAAGCTCACACATAAGCTCGGCGTACATAAGTCTGAGCCATAAGATTAACATACACACGCACACATTCATATACATACATACATATTTATGTAAATACATACATATTGTTTTGAATATATATTAAAATATAGAGTAAATTTCATGAATGGTCCTTATTTAGTCATTGTTTCTTTTTAGTCCTTAACCTATTGAATATTTTGTTTTAGTCCTAAACCTATTAAAAATGTTTCATTTTAGTCGTAAATCTATTGAAAATGTTTCATTTTGGTCCCAATTTGATGAAATTTATTAACTCCAAGTATTTTTCTGATAATAAATTTGTAAATCATAATTTAAACTATTCAATAACTATCTTATAATAAATTTAAACTGTATAATAATTGTTTTACAGTTAATGAAAAATTCAAATCATTTTTTTTCTCTCTATAAACTGAACTTATTTCATTCAGAAAGAAAAAGTTACTAATTTAAATTGTTTATTTACTATCAACAAATATTAAACTATTTAAATTTACTAGAAGACAGTTATAGAATATTTAAATTAGAATTTCAAAAGTTTCTATCAGACAATTATTCTGAGTTAACGAATTTCATCTGGAAAGGGACCAAAATAAAACAATTTTATTAGGTTTAGGACTAAAACAGAATATTCAATAGGTTAGGTACTAAAAGGAAACAATGACTAAAGGCTAGAGGCTATTTATGCAATTTACTCAAAAAATATATATGTCTGGATGCATGCATGTATGTTCAAGGTTTAGGGTTAATCATACAAATGCACATATATACTGATTAGGTTTTCAGCTCCCCACATTGTATAACTATTGGTTGGTCTTTTGCCCGCTGAGTCGAAACCCAACACGGTTTCTACTAATTTCTACTTCTATTAATCAATGGAAAGAGAAGTCATATAAGTGGGATCGGGTAAAGGTGCCGGCTAGTTGAGGCACGCCTGTCGGCTAGTCACTATTAGCTACAGTACTCGAATAAAAGATGCAAATGCAACTTGGATGGACAAGTGATGAGTGCAGCTTCAAAGGACTCAAAGATGACTTTTGTTGATGTTGTGGGTCTATGGCAGAATGTGGAAGATAGGAGATGGTGGTGGATCCACTACTGGAATAGAATATTTTGAGGTGCAAGGTTAGGGAGGTGGTCAGATAATCAGGAGAAGAGAATGATGGTATAAAGTAATTTTTATGAACATTAGGAGCCAAAATTATTCAAGTCAACATCGAGTTTGACCGAGAAACAAATAACACATTACCATATTGGAGTTAATGAACTGGTACAAAATTCCTTTTTTTCCTCAGTTTAATGTCCTAATATTTTAAGGCCCGAGATTATGCACCTATGTGTACAAACACACACTTCACATCATTTCTCTTTCTCTCTCTCCGTCTATATATATATATATATATATATATATATAAACTAAGGTTGCTGCTTCAATTCTATTTTTTTTTCTAGTTGTCACTTCATATTCTCATCTTATTATCTCATTCTATTTTTCATCATGCTCAAAATCTCTCACATCTTCTCATCCTAAACAATCAAAGTGACATCGAAATCATACAACAGAGCTACAACACATATTCAAATGACAAACGAGTCATATTGTAAAGGATCAGGAGAAGATGGAGGTGATGCTGTTGACGGATGAAACATGGCAGCAAAAAAGTTTAGGAAGAAATAGGATCGAAATGGTTTAGGAAGTGAGTGCGAAAAATGACGGTAGTTCAGACGCCAATTCCAGTGAGGAAACAGAAAATGCATATCATTTTTTTATATCCATGAAAAAACATCCACGATTTGTGTTTTATATTTCAAAATAACATGGATTAGTATGTATGTATGTATGCTTTTGAGTTTTATTTGTATTTTCTGGGGCTATAAAGAGTACAAATATATATGTATTTTTCTACAACTTATATGTATGTTCTGGGTTTGTGAAGAACATAGATATATATATGTATGCTTCTGAGGTTTATATGTATGCTTCTAGGTTTATAAAAACCACAAATATATATGTATGTTTCTAGAGTTTATATGTATACTTCCAGGTCTATAAAAATAAAAATATCGATGCGAACTGCATTAAACTGAATGCAAAATGTATTAAACTGAAAGTGGAATGTGTTAAATTGTGTGCGATATATGTTAAATTGGAAAATAAATTATATTAATCTATGTGAGATATGAGTTAAACTGAAAATGAAATATATTAAACTGTATGAGATATGTATTAAACTAGAAGTGAATTGTATTAAACTGTGTGAGCTATGTATTAGACTATGTGCAACGTATTAAACTATAAGCCAAATGTATTAATCTGTGTGACAAAATCATTACACGAGAAAAATGACATTGCCACGAACAAATAAAACCATCAAACTCATCGTCACCATTAATACCATAATCAACATTGTCATTGCCATCAGCAACAACCAAATGCAAAAATGTATTAAACCGGAAATAAAATGTATTAAACTATATGAGATATGTGTGAAACTAGAAGTGAATTGTATTAAACTGTATGGGCTATGTACAGAATAATACATTAAACCGGAAGTAAAATATATCAAACTATGTAAGATATGTGTTAAATTGGAAAATGAATTGTATTAATCTGTGTGAGATATGCACTAAATTAGAAGTGAAATGTATTAAATTTTGTGGGATGTGTATTAAATTGAAAATGAATTGTATTAAACTGTGTGGGCTATGTATTAGACTATGTGAAACATATTAAACTGAAAGTTAAATGTATTAATTTGTGTGGCAAAACTATCACACGAGAAAATGACATTGTCACGAAAAAATAAAACAACCAAATTTATCGTCACCACCAGTACCATAATCGACATCATCATTGCCATCAACAACAACTAGAGGTGGGACTTGAGCTGGGTTGACCCGGCCCAAACTGGGACAGCCCCGGAAGTCAACCCTGACCCGGCAAAAACCTACTAAATATTGGTCCAAATATGGGCCTGAGAGGGGAAGATGATGCAAAATGGCCCACCGCCCCCTAAATTTGAACCCGAACTATCCCGCCCCGAAAACCGGCCCGGCCAAAGCCCGACCGGTCCGGTCCGGGCATAGGGTGCAACAATCAGAAAACGGCAACCTGCAAAAAAAATCCAAAAAAATGGGTTAATTACAATATAGGTCCTCAAATGGTTTTTTGCTACATCCGAGGAGATTTTTGCAGTTCCAGTCTCCACCGTATTATTCGAGGCAGCGTTTAATGTAGGAAAACGGATGATATTGGAGAAACGATCAATATTGATATCTAAGGCGGTAGAAGTATGTGTGTGCAACTGAGATTGGGGCCTCGCAGCACTCCGGCAACAAGACCAAAAGAGTTCGGATGAGGAGGTAATATCCGATATCGAGACTTAAAATTTTTTTTTTCAATCATACATGTAGTTTATATTTGATCTGATTATGTTGTTAAGCATAGATCATAAGTTTATATTTTTCATCATTTTTGGAACGTTTTGCCATTTTAAAATGTAATGCCCGTTTCGATTATTTATAAGTGCTATTTGGCTTTTTAACTTAATAAAACTTACACCGGATGTGATGTTTTTTCTTAAAAATATTTATTACATATACAATTAATTATTGTTCTAATTTTTTTTGTAAAAAAAAATGTCAAACCCGCCCCACCCGCCCAGCCCCGAGACCAGCTTAGGACCACCTCGCGTGGGACCGGGCCTTTCCCGGTCCTCCTTGACCCAGGCTTGGCCGGTCTGGGCCAGCCCCGGGTTGGGTCGGCCTTTATCCCACCTCTAACAACAACTGGATGTGAAAATGTATTAAACTAGAAGTGAAATATACTAAACCGTGTGAGATATGTGATAACTGAAAGTGAAATGTATTAACCTGTGTGGGATATGTGTTAAATTGGAAGTCAAATATATTAAACTATATGAGATATATAATAAACTGGAAATGAAATGTATTAAACTGTGTATGCAACTCTCTTAGCCATGACTGACTATGCGAAAAAATAAATTAATAAAATTATTTTAAATAATTACCATGTATATTATATTATCTTTATTGTTTCCTTAATATTATCTTTATAAATGAATTCAAAATGTTCCATAATTAAAATTTTTGAAAAGAGAAGATAAATACTGTAATTATCCAATCAATTCACATATTTTAATAGTCAAGATTTACCAAATTTAAATACGGACAAAAAAATCCTCTCTACTTATTAGTTGCCATAAATAAAAAATTTAAAGATGTAAATTTACCAAATTAATATCCAATCAAAATTTAAACCCAACAAAACCGAATTTTCCATCATCAACTAAAACTAACAGAATCTTTCTCCCTGCTAACACAATTTTGTATGTGTATATACACCTATTTGTATTTCAAAATTTGCCTAATATTTTTATACAACTTTAATTAAATAGAGTACCCAATTTGGCACTTGCTAAAAAAGATCAGAATAACTTGTACTTTAAGGACGAAAAGGATTGAGTCATCACATTATGTGCATTCACAATATTTATTGTATACGAAAAATACCAAACCCTCCCCCCTGAGGTTTGGGACAACTTACAGTTGTGTTCCCATTTTTCAAATATCTACAATTACCCCCCTAAAAACTTTTAACTGCGTTAAAGACCGTTACCATAGAAAAGGAAAAATTGCTAACTTAGTCCCCTCCGACATTCTGCCACAAAAACTTAGTCCCCTAACTTCTAATTTAACGATTTACCACATCCCCTTCCTAAAATAAGCCCAAATCCTAGAACTTACGAACACAGGAATTGTAGATTGTTGAACACTCAGCTCTTCCCTTCATATTTACCAACAACCAAAACATAAACAGATAAAAAATCGACAATATACGCAAAACCCATTGTCCCTGTCCAAATCGAAAAAATCAAGCCAAAACCAAATCAAGATACGCAAATCCATCGTCCCTGTCCTTCGATTCTCTTTTCCCTGTTCATCGTCCCTGTTTCGCGAATCGGATTTTGCTCCTCGGTTTCACGTGCTCGGCTCCTACTCCGATTTGGCTCGGCCTTACTCCAAGCCCATGGCCGCCGCTCGTGCTTACGACACAGCAGTTTTCTACCTCCGAGACCCCTCCGCTGCGGTAGACGAGGCGTTGGCGGAAAGGAGAGGGAAGAGGAGGCGGCCACGCTGCCCAACACCGCGAACAGCCCAGAAGCCCCACTCCCGTCTGGGAAACGAATCGGAAGCCCAGATCCGCGGCTTGATTAGGGGTCGAAGAGATCTCGTCTAGCGAGACGGACAACAGAACGGAGAGGGGGGCCGAGGAGAGAACGGAGACGGTGAGAAACGGACGCGATGAGGGACGGAGAACCAAAAAAATGGAGAGACCGCGAGACACGGAGGGGAGGAGGGACCGAGAAACGGAGGCGAAGAGGTAGAAGGGCGCCGTTGAGGAGCACTAGAGAACTGGGGGAGAGATGGTCAGATGGTTTTAATTTATTGTTCTCATTTTGTTTTATTTTTTGTCAAGTTCAGAAGTTGGGGGGCCAAAGTTGTTATGGAAGATGTCAGAATGGCAAAATAAGAATTTTTCCTTTTCTGTTATGACGGTAATTGACAGTGTTAATGTTAGAGGGGGGTAACTGTAGATTTTTAAAAAATGAGGGACATAACTGTAGGTTACCCCAAACTCAGGGGGTTTTGGTATTTTTTCCCGTTGTATATAGTACTGAGAAAAGATATTAATTATAATGGTGTTAATGTTTCTATCTCAATACTTTTGCCATTGGGCTAATAATTCTTAATCACTGGATTTCTCATATTCTTTTTGAAATTTTCCATACCAAAAAGTTTATAGTAGATCATTAAAAAATGTATAAAAAGCAATAGTTACATGAAATTATTAAGGAAAAGGCTACACACCAAAAAAAATTATGAAGAAAAAAGAAAAGTATATATATTTTTTTCTTAAGGCAAGTAAATTTAAATAGGTGAATGAAGTATGTGGATAAAGTAGGAACAAACAACAATCAAGTTGTCCAACTGACCTTTTAAACCCCTAAACTTGAAGTTGGAACATTAATGAACCTATGTAACCTCTAAGCAGCTCTAGTTAACCCCATGGTTAACAATATTTGATGACATTAGACATTATTTTAGTATAGTTGGGGGAAATTTACTAATGTACACTTAGAGAACCAAAGGGCTAATTCATTTCATTTTGTAAAGTTTAAATGGTTGATTTGTCTACATGGAAGTGTAGAGGCTGAAACAGTCAACTGAAAAACACTTTGATAATTAAGCCTTTAAGAGGTTGAATTTAAAAAATGAAGTAAATATCTATTTATTTTCTTTTTGTCTAATAATTATCTAAAGACCCCCAAACTTGCATGATTTACAATAAGACCCCAATTTTGCTTAAGTTTCAAATGAAATTGATTACCCCAACAATTTTTTTGATATAAATATAATCAGTACCTTCATTGAATGTACAGGGCCAATTACTAGTTTATTACTAAGCAACTCGTATACAAACAACGGAACGCTTCGCTTGGTGTTTCATACTCGTATTTCTTTAAGGCCAGTCGAAGAGGAAGAAAATAAAAATATATTCAAGTCCGCAACAATTTTATTTGTGACAGACAAAATGACATCAACTTTTCCAAGCACAATATCGGGAGCCCAAGAGGGATGAGAAAAAAAAAAACAAGGGATGAGAATGAGAGGCAAAACCCTTCTGTGGGCCATATGAACTTTGTACAAAGCTTAAACTATTAACCATGATATGTGATATGTGATGTGTATCCCCTATGGAGCTGAAAACGTCTGCAAGTCTTCTAAAGCTCTTAGCAATATACGCTCTGAACACAATTCCGCAGGATCTAATTAACATACGATACAGAATGCCATGGCAAACACCAACAGATGGATGTGCAACCAACCAAAATTCATCTGAAGAACGACTTCCGAGTCTTTTGAGGCTTCATGTGAGGGTAGAGCCCCAAAATGTGTTCCGGCATGAAGTCATGCCGCGTTAAAATTCCAACAATTGGAGGCCTCTGCAAAGATTCAATGAGTTGAAAAGTGATTATAACAGCTCCAAGCCCTGATTAAAAATCATATCTATGCACAGGATAGCTAAACCCAACGAGAGGAACTTATACTGCAGTAAAATAATGAGATATTAGCAGAAGAGTCTTACATTCTGACTCTTTGGTACCACACACAAATGCCTGAGAGCATTTTGACGAAAGAGCATTGCAGCTTTGGCGAGTGACATTGTCTCTACGACGGTATATGGAGATGCATTCGTGATAGGGTGGAGGTCAACATACATATCCATTTCCTCCTCCTCAATATCGAGCTCCTCCAGCTTGATTCCCTTCCCTGACCCTGGCTTGGCAAAATCAAATGCAGCGAATCTATGCAATATCTCTTCCCCTGCAAGTACTTTCTCCTTCGAGAAAACCTTGCCCTTGAGCAAAACAAGCAAATGAGAACGTAGCACTACCCCAAACAGTTCAGGTGTTTCAGTCAAAGGTGGCTCATCAATCACAGGGAAGCCATTATGGCCAGATGTTCTCAGAGCATGTAATATGTTCCCAACCTTTTCAACCCCAGAAAAGGCAACCAATGGACCAGACACAACATCATGAGCAACTAAATGTCTCATGTAAGGTTCTGCATGTGCTTCCATGAAAGGAAATCCTTTCATGTCCACTATTTGGTCGTAGACACCCTTATTGAAACTATCGGCCACAGTTTTTGAGATGAGGAGAACCAACATGACAAGGGGAAGCAGTAACAAATCATTAGTGAGCTCTAACAGGATCACACAAAGGGAAACTGTCATTCTCATGGTACCGCCAAGAAAGGAGGCTGATCCAAGTAGTGCAAAAAGACCAACATCAAGTTCAGACACTGATGAAAATGCCCTACCAATAAGCCGACCGTAGACTGCACCAGCTAATATGACAGGGATGAAGAGTCCAGAGGGTATGGCTATTCCATAAGTGACAATCCCAAGGCAGTATATTGTTCCAAAGAAGATAAATAGAGAGGAAATCTGAAATTCATGCTCAGTACTGGTGCTAAAGAGGTTACGAATAGCATCATCATTTGTGTTGAGGAAAAGGGAAGCAAGGTCATTATAGTGTCCTGATTGGCATTGAAAGCGTATGTAGTTACCAGACTCATCTGTATTTGGACAGCTCATGGATGTGCCGGTGGGGCATGGAACGCATTTTGTCAACCATGGCAAGCCGTAAGCACAACATGAAGTCAACAAGGAAATGGTCATGACAAGCAAGAGCTTGAAACCAGGTCCTCGTCTACAGAAACCAACCAAGATACATCACGATTAGCATCAAACAAATACCAGAAGACAAGTTATGTAATTTAGGAAAGAAAAAAGAAAGAATAAAACTTCAGGTACACTGAACAATACATTAAGCACGCATGAACAAGAATGTGGTGTGCATGATAACTCGTGTGTTTTGTCCTCTTCTTTAGAAAGGAGGAAAATTCTCAGGGAAATTAAAAAAGAAAGTAACCCAAGGAACTGTCATGTTGTTAACGGGATTACCAGATTTTCTTCTGCATGTGCATGTGCACAATCTCTGTTAACAAATTGTACACCAGGATAGAAGACCAAGTGTTAACAGGAGGCTGTAAGGCAACCATGTATGATGCACATTGTGATTTCACCAAATCTATTAATAACTGAGTGTGGTTTGTCATTTTCATCTCGTATTCACAAAAAGGTAGGAAATTGAGAAGTGAATCAATAGCATCAAGTGTCAAGCAAGCAGAGATTCTTCAATTGCCAACTGTTTCTGTGGCTAGGTGTGAGGTTTGTGTGAGATTGTTATCTTTTCCCCTAGAAAGGGGCAAAATGAAAACAACAAAACAAAAAGAAATCAAAACCAACAAACAAACCAGTGATTATGTGAGCAGCACGCATTTCTAACATTTACATGTCACTGAAGGCATCAGTGAGAAGTATTCTTTGAGGTACTGTATTAAGCAAGGAAAGGATTACAGGAATCAAGCTTTAGAAGTTGAACTTACTCATTAATAATGCTATATGTGCGAAGGACCTTATCAATAAGATAGTTATACAAGCTCCCAAGTAAACCACCGAGGATCCCTATTAGTATTACCGCCAATATATCTGGACCACTATAACTAACTGTAGCTGAACTGACATCATACATAATCAGACCTCCTTCTCCAAACAGCCCACAACTTCCAGTGGAACATAACTGTATGAAAGCTCTCAAGATTATAGCAACCACTGCGGTTGTAAAAAAGGTTCGCCAGAGCAAAGCACTTCTCCACCTGATGACAAATTAATGTAAAATTGCTAATTGATTGTCATGTTTTAAACCACAATATGCAATTGAAAGCCACCTCAGAAGAGAAATGAAATTATATAGCAATTCAAGTTTGTTTCTGAGAACCAATTTCTTAGTCAATGGACAACTCCTACTAGGATTCAGAACTACCTCTACAGCGATATTCAAACATCAGCTTTTCATTTTCATCAGTTTATGTTCCCATCCAATCCATTCAAATTAGAAGATAGATGGGGTTGACGTACTACAATTCTACTGAACAGGAGTAGGATCTGTTAGCCAAATGGAAGAGGAAGAAAGATGTTGGATGGAGAGAGATGGAGGAATACCACGAAGCTGCCTCTTCAAGGGCAAAGAGTACTCCACCCACTGGAGCACGAAAGGCAGCAGCTACACCCGCAGCTGCTCCACAAGTGATCAGGTCCCGCCTGTCCCTGTCATTTTTAAAGTACCTCAGCCATCTCCAAGTCAAATGATACTTCCTGGAACCACCCTGACCAAGTAGAGAGGCAATGCAAGCACCAGTATGAACCATAGGCCCCTCTTTCCCCACCACAAAACCTGCAGCTACGCCCAGGATAGAACCAAATATCTGCCAGGTTTCAATAGTCAAAGTCAGAAGAAAGTAATTTCAAAAACATTTTCCTTCCAAGGAGTGCCAATATATTTACTAGGCTATAGAATTTTATAACTCTATGCCACGCCATTACATATGTATTATCAAGAGCCACATTTTCTTCATTTTTGCCAAGGACCTTAACAGATAAATTGCACAGCTTTAGATCCAGTAAAAAAGCCATTGCTTTACTCTGATACCAGGGCAAAACATGTTCCATTAGGAATCTACAATTGTGGATAATAAAGTTAAATGTGCGTCCGGTAGATTACCTCTCTGAAATTTTTTTGATCCTTTTTCAATTGGTTTTTAATAATCATATTTATCCATCAGCATCTACAGGTTTCATCGCATAAATAGTTGATATACAATTCCAAATCTTGACAAAAAACTTTGTGAAGATACATCATTCTTTTGCACAAACATCACTTGTAAAAAGGAAAAACTCAGTGACTTAGGGAGTAAGTGGCAGAGATAAGAACCACAATGACATTCACCTTCACAAAAAGAGTACTCGGTGCAAGAATTGTATATGCATCAACACCATTGAGATAAGCTTTCACCTCTGGAATACCAGAACCAGCTGCAGCTGGAGCAATAAAAGCACAGAGAGAAGCAGCAGCGACCGCCAGGCCTAAATTGCAGCCGGCAAATGCTCCAAAAGCCAAATAATACCTGCACTGATAAGCAACGTGGTCTTAACTGTTACATATGGATGTTAGAAAATGTGAACAAGGTTTAAGAAATATTACAATTGAATATAAACTGTAAATTGAATAAAGAAAAGGTTAATATGACTCACATAGAATCCAGAATGGTGAACTTCTAAAAATGCAATAGATTTACTTGAAAATTTCATGTTTTACATTACATTTTGTAAAATCTTCACTGAAAAGTATCCCAGAATTGAACTTTATAATTTTAAAGATGCTTCAAATCTAGTTGAAATAATTTATTGAACTAAAAAATATATTTTAATAATGCTTCAAATCTAGTAGAAATCACTTATTTAACTAAAAGAAAAACTTATTTGACTTATGAACCATGCATTTCCCAGAAATGGTGCAACTTAGAGCTCACAATTTACTCTCCCCGGCAAAAATTGAATTGCAATTACTTTGTCTCCTGCTGCAGCATTGCTAGCCACCACTAACATCATCACATGAGATAATGCATAGAAAACTGGATCAGGTCTCACTTCACAAGAAAAGTTCTCATGTTGACTTGTCCCCCTCCACTTAGTCCAGGCAGCAAAACTATCAATCTCTCAAGCATTAGAGATTGTCGACCAGAGGTCAAGTGTAGATCAGTGCCAAGCATCTACTGTTAATAAAAAGACCTCCCACTGATGTTCTTATTACCGTAGTAGATAAAAAAATATAACCAAATTTTCTTGTAGGCCCAAAAGTCAGATCAATTCAGAACATGTGATTGTTTGATATAAATAAAAAGCTTTGTGCTACTCAGGCACATGTACAAGAAAATGCTTAAACATGCCAATCGGGTTGAGATTATAAAATTGAAATTACTATAATATCATCCAATCAACATATCTATCACTGGCCTAAAAGTGCTCAGGATTAGGGATTTTGAGTCCTCAAAGTTACCTTCCTCCAAAACATAAAACAGAATGGGGCCTTTTTTCCAAGAAATTTCTACCCATAGGGATCTTATTTCTGCCCTAATCACTTCTTCAGCTTCTAAATTCAGCATATTAGTCTTAAAGCTGGTATGTCTTATATCTCTTGGTGAAATTTATTCACAAATGGAAAAAATTCATGCATAAGCAGTTGATACATACATAGAAAGCTAAATCATTTGCATCTAACAATTAAAGTAATCTCACCTTCCCTTGGAGACAAGCTTGGTCGTCAGAAGCAGCTTGTATCCTGCAATATTTTCCACCGAAAGATTATTGAAAACACCAACCAGACCAGTGCCCACTCCAATAATGAGTGCAAATGCCCACTTAAGAAAGATATATTGAAATATCTGAATCTTCTTCCTTGACCTCCAATCCTGCTTAAATAATTCATTTTCTATGATCCTGGGAAACACAAACAAATACTAAAATTTAGGATTTCCACAGTTATGATATCTCTCAAACAAAGTAATCATCTAATAAACCATAAATACAACTAGCGTTATCAAATCATTATTTTGTTAACTGGACCATACAAAGCCTCTGAGATGAACAGAATAAAAGTCGTGCAGCAAAATGTATCCAATTTTGGAAAATCAGGTTCATGAAAATGGACCATCCAGTTGTAAGAGAATTTATGAGCAGCAAATTTTCAAATGATTAAAAAATGAAATGAACAAAATGTTCTATGTTCTTCCTGTCTGCTAGAGGAGTAAATATTAAAAAATGCACATGAAAAGTTCCTCAAGGAAAGAAAACATTGGGAGAATATCAGATGGTCTTCTAGAATTGCCAAGGCGTACATCCTCATGACTGGCTAAGAATAGATAAAACGGCATTTTTTCAAAGAAGAAATCAACATTTATGCTCTCAGCTTTCTAAGGAAATCAACATTATGCCTCAGATCATGGAAAAGAAGTAAGCTAAAAAGTGGATCAGGGGAGTGCTTACTCATAATCAAGGCTCTCAATGGGACATACATTAGCACCAATTATTGCAATCTGTGAAGTAGTGTTTAGCCTTTTAACTAAAAGTGGCTGACTGTACGCCCTTGAATCCTTTCGATCCAAATATCTATCAATCTCAATATCATAAGCTTCGCTATTATTTCCCTGATCCATCCTTTCAACTGTCCCTTCTATTCTATTCTGAGAAACAAAAGAAAAGAAATAGTCACTCACTTAAAATATTCTTGTCATAAAATATAAGAAATGGAGCAGAAACGATAGAGTGATGAGAGTTGTAGAACTATAACATGAATAACTTTTTTCTGCTAATTTGAGTACAAATTAGGTATTTAACTACATAGACAAAGGGAACAAATAACTGTGAATTTGATCAACTTTTCCTATCATTGCCCCTCATTTACCCTTAACACCCACCAATGACTTAAGTACAATCAACCAGAGAGTCACTCACCCAACTCCTTTTTTTTCCTTTTGGCTGGAGAGTCACTAACCCAATCACTCTCGATATGTCTTAACACTTCCAGATCAGAAAAAAATAATGAAAAACGTAACTGGCTCAAGATAGCAGCTATCTTTGTTTTTTCCAGGATGAAGAATATGAGAGTAGGGAGCGACACTTAGAAATTGTTTCATTTTTCGGCATCTAATTTTGCTAAACTGTGATAAAGTCAGTACTTGCTTTTAACCATTTCTTTGAGATTATCACTTAGTATACCTCTTTCCCAGAAGTGAAAGATTGCAGAATCAATTAAGAGATACCCAGTAAAGCAACAAAATTTAAGCTGGCACTTACATCAACACTATGATGATATACCGCAGAGACAACTTCAGCAATTCCTGTTGAAATCTACCAAAGCCTGAAGACTAGGAAACCAAAAATATAGCTCATACGCAGACGTTGGAGGAGAATTTCTTCAATTGCCCATTGCTCTGCTGCTGCTGCCATTATAACGAGTATGAAATAGTAAGTTGCAAACCCATCAAGCAAGCGACTGGACATAGCAATCTGAGACTTTCACGCAACAAAATTTACGAAGTCACAACCTGCTTTACTCGATCAAAAGATCTAATTCTACTGGTATAGCAGACGCTCTCGTGTCGAGCTTTTTGTTTGTGGAAAATGGCTGAAGATCCGCTCAGAACTATGATTGAGCTCCGAAGATGTGATGCGTCTCCAGAAAATCAAAAAATGGAATTATGAGGGGAAGTCAAAAGAAAAAACTTGGTGATGAAGAAATGAGAATTGGCCAGGTCGATCGATCGGGTTGGTCAATACCTGGGAGTGGGAAGGCCAACGTGGGGTTTTCATTTTGGCTTTCGTTTTTATCATCTTTCTGTCGATTGTTTTGGAATTTTGCAGAAGCGGAAATGGTGGCTGGCATGTGGAAGTATCTTGCTTCCGTGTTTTCATGCACTCGCTATGGACCCATGGAATCATTGGATTTGGAGTAGTGGGCTGGAATTAAAAAAAAGACATGGTCAAACATCATAAATTATAGGCAAAAATAACAAAAAAAAATCACTATAGCCCAATTCGGCCACTATTTTTTCAGGTCAAATAAATTATTAATGCTTCCGAGTCAGACCAAGTTATTCACTATTGTTAAAACGAAGTTGATGTGACTAGAAGGAAGTCACATTAGAATTCATTCCATCTTTGTTGGTCTTTCAACAGCTTACTATCCGCACTTAGCTCATGATTCAGTTTTTGTTAAAGGGGAGTGCAAATTGAGCTTGCCACCATCCATCCTCATTTGCCACATCATCCAATTCCACATAAACCAGCTAAAGGACATGAGTCAGTACCAAACCTAGCTTCAAGTTCACTCCATTCTCACCGCATCAAGAGCTCAACAATACCTCACTATTTCGGAGCAACCCAACTTTTGCCCCGTCTTCCTTCCTCTGGCATAGGCAATAATTTCCTCCAATTTTGGGGGCATTCACAAACAATACCTTGGCGGGTCAAGAAAACCCGTGAGTCAAACGGGCCAATTGCACCACTACGACTGACTACAACCTTTGGGATCATTATGCCTCATGGGAGATGCCTACAACCACAACTCCCAGACCACCTCCACCGTCACAGATTGCACCAACACCGACGCCTCCTTCATGAGCCACCTCACTGGTAGCTTGGCCTTCAGCAACACTTTGCATGCCCATCTCACCATATATAAAGCTTGTTGGGCCATTCCTAACCAGCCCAATATAGAGGGCAACACCTACCTCGAAGAAGACACGCTGGTGTCGATTGATGATGTCATTGCTGATAGAGCGCACGTACTAAGCATTAGAGTCAAACTACATTGGAGGGATAGGGGATTTGGCAACCACATAGGCTTAAACAACCATCATCCATGCCGCATATACTTTTGTCTTTGCCACATAACCATCAATTAAAAGAATATTCTTGATTTCTATTAGTATATTTGTTGATTTAACGATCAATTGTCTATTTGGATTGACTTTAAAAAATTAGTGGTTTATTTGACCCGACAAAAACATTAGTGGCTGATTTGGGCCAACTCAGAAACATTAATAATTTTTTTTTGTTATTTTTGGTTAAATTACCTACCATTAAAGTTTTTTTAGTCCTATATTCCACCAATGTTTGAAAATATGCTCAAATTGGCCAATGATCATTAAAAGTTGTAGGGTTTTTAAAATTTTAAGGTGATAATATAACTTTTTATACATTATGAGAACTTTAAGGAATTTATCTTTTTTTTTTTCTTTAATAGACTTGCCTTCACCTTCACCAACAACTTCACTGCATCCGCTCATTTGCCAATCCCTCAAATGACATTCATTGATTCAAGCAGTAAAGATAGTTGTTTGTTAACATTCAACCATGTTGTCACCTAGTTGACTTAACATTACATGTCCAAGGAACTATCAAGGATGAGCAATCAATGGAGTAGCTACCATATGCTGGGGGTGGCTGTTGCCCACCTAGGAATTTTGAAAAAGCGTAAATATGATGTAGTAATTTGGTGATTTTATCAAAAGTTAAGGAATGAGTGTGCATTTTATCCCCTAATATTGTGGAAAAATATAAAGATTGGGGGGGCAGTGAGCGCACATAAAAAAGAATGGGAACCAAATGTGTATTTCTCCCTTATTCTCATTCAAAACGCACAACGCCGTTTCAGTTTTGCTATATATACAATTCCCAAATTCCCAATTCCCAATTCCTAATTCCCTTGAATCCCTACCACCACCAGACCTCTGCTCCAGTGCTCCGACTGCTCGCTCGATCAGTCTTCGCTTAACTAGACAACTCGCATCGCATCATCGTTGCATCGTCATCACGTCCTCCGGAGTGGCGGCATCTATCATCACACCGGCGCTGCAGTTGCGCAACGGTGGGCTTCGTCCAACAAGCCATCCGTCTCTGAGTCTCCAACAAGGCGCAACCGACAAGGACAACTTACGACGACGTGGCACCTAATTGTTTGTCGGTCGCTGCCTTGCCCCCCAAACCTGAAATCTTGGATCCGCCACTGCAAGCAATCCTCTATAACTTCCAACTTTGCCCAGTTGCTACTCTTCTCATTCCTAGTCCTCAAAGATGGAGTCAATAAACCCGAAGTCGAGCTCCGGTGAAGAAGAGGAATTTGTGACAAGACTCAAAAGCCCACAAGTTTTGGAGATTGAAAAGAATATGGTTTCACTGAGAAAAATGGCGGTTATGGAAACATGGAATCATTGCCGATAATCGAGGTGTTGAAGGATTTGTCCAATGAGGCACAGAAGCTTGCTTCTAGTGCTCTCTCTAGCTTGGCTCTCAATGATCATAACAAGACGGCCAACGGTATCTTGGGTGCTTTATAACCTCTATTGGATACAAGTAATTTTGGGTAATTTGGGTTCTTGTGCGAAGACGAAGAATGCTCTGTTGGATTCAATTGGCGTGGGGTGCTTGGTGGGTAGGCTGAGGGAGAATGAGTTATGAGTTAATTTGGAAAGGTTGCATGGTAGTACGATGAGTTTGAGTGGTTGGCAAAGGCAGTGGATGAGACAAAGATGCTAGTGAAGGGGAGGTAATTTATTAAAGAAAAAAAAAGAATAAATTATTTAAAGTCTTTAAAATTTGTTAAAAGTTACATTATCATTGTAAAATTTTAAAACATACAATTTTTAAAGGTCATTAGCCAATTTTGAGACATTAGTGAGAATATGGGGCAAAAAGACTTTAGCAGCAAATTCAATCTCAAATCAAAATATTAGTGAAATCAAAATATTCGTGACAAATTTTGAGATTTCTACTAAAATACATGTACACGGTTGATACATTCTTGTGTATTGATTTTTGATATAGAGAAGATATATTTAAATCACCAATTTATTACAACTTTACACTTAAGAAATCTAAAGAAAATTTTAAAATACTTGTTTTAAAAAATTTAAGTATTTTTATTAACATTTTTTAGGTTGAATAAGTTAAAAAATTAATAATAAAATATTTAATTTTGTAAAATAAATATTTTCAATACTTTTACAAATAATTAATTTTAGAAAAATTATTTTTCTGTATAGATGTTTGTTAGTATAAAAAAAGACTCATGATTTTAGAAGTTCCTTGCTAGATCTTTGATGGTGACAAAAAAAAAGTAAAGGAATTTATCTGAATAAAAAATTAAGTGCAAGATGAGTACGTAGTTCTGAACTTGCTCTGGTTGTTAGATCCAAGAAAAAAATAAAAATAAAAATTAAGGGGCTAATGATGGGATTTATACTACGAAAAAGGAATATGCTTACTCTTAACTTAATAGGATCTCCCAAAATGATAGAGCCACAAAGGCCTCTTCACTCATTGGCTCTCTGATTGTCTTAGAAAAATGTGGGTTGAGAACATTCCCCCTAAATTCAAAACTTCCATTTGGAAATGTTGTTTGGAAGCTATTCTTACAAGATTGGAATTGCTTAAGAGGAATATCACTCACTCACCTGATTGCTCACGGTGTGGAGAGGGTGAGGCAGATCTAATCCATTTATTCTTCAGGTGTAAGGATTCTCAAATAATCTGGGCACAGACCTCCAGTATCCCCACACGCACTTAAGGAGAGTCTTTTGGATCTTGGTTTGAGGAGATTTGGCATTGGTTTGCTAAGGAGTCTACTGGAAAAATTGATATGATTTTGGTGACCCTATGGAGCATCTGGTTGAGCCAAAATTTTCTAGGTTTTTTTTTTTTTTTGAGTCAAAGCCACCATCTCAAATCCTTTTTGCCAGAAGAGAAACTTTCTCGAATGACTGTCAAGTTACAAGGGCATATAAATCATTTATGATAAGATTTCACCAATCGACCCTTCTACTGAGTATAAAGATATGGGGTAATTGTACATACCAAGGTCCTCCATCCATTTTTAAGGTGGATGGCGCATGGTGCAACACTTTTAGGGGTGGTGCTTTGGTGTGGGTATGTAGGTTTCCTGGCTGAAGAACTTTGGCTTCGCAGTGCTTTTTAGGTCGATGTCCTTCGGCCTTCTACACAGAGCTTTACACATTCTTGGTCATTATGAGGCTTGCTGTAGCAAATAATATTTTAAATTGTACTATCTTAATAAATTTTTTGCAGGGATTCCTTCAAGTTGTGGATTATTTAGTTGTTCAGCTTGATGTTAATAGTGTGGTCAGGAGTATTCTAGATCTGACAGGCTCATTCTAGTTATTATCCTTTATAAAGATACAGTGAAATACCATCCGCGAGGCTCATAATTTAGCCATCAGTTGCTTACTTTCTTCTTTTGCACTATAGTTGGTTTTATTTCCTTTCTGAGTAATAAAAAAAAGTACAACTAAATAAACACTAGAGAATTAGGAAACAATACAATTAATCAACTTAAAAAAAAAAAATCAAGAATATGACTTTTGAACAAGAAATGAATCCCAAGATAGAGGCAAAAAAAAAAAAGGTAGATTCTTAGAAAATACATATGGGCTAATAAAAAGTAACGATATTACATCATTTCAACTTAAGCTAATTATGGCTAATTCATTTTAAGTTAAGTCAACTGGCTTATTTTTACTTTTATATATTTTTTTTTACCTGAAACTAATTTTATTTGAAATTTAATAGTATTATATAAATGCAATAATCCATTTGAAAGTAAATTTTTATGATATTGTTAAATTTTATGAATTTTTCTTTTTTAATGCCTAAAACTAGAAAAACTCATAAAAATTTAGTGAGATTACAAAAATTTTATTTTCAATTGATTATTGCATCTACATAATTTTGAATTTTAATTAAAATTATTTTTGGTTAAAAAAGACAAAAGAATAAAAATAAACCATTTGGAATTCAATTAACTTAAGTTAAAACGAATTAGGTAATCTAAAATGGTTTATTTTTATTTTTATATTTTTTTATCCTAAAGTGATTTCATTTAAAAGAAAATATTATGGAGGTGTAATAATCCATTGAAAATATAATTTTTATAATCTTGCTAATTTTTTATGAATTTTTTTAGCTTTAGGTATTAAAAAATGAAAATTCATAAAAATTTAATAATATCATGAAAATTTATTTCCAAATGGATTATTTTATCTACATAATATTAACTTTCAAATGAAATTAGTTCCAGGTAAAAAAGATGTAAAAATAAAAATAAGCCATTTTGGATTAAGTTGACTTAAGCTAAAATGAATTGGCTCAAATTTAGTTTTACATCCATTTTACCTAGAATCAATTTTATTTGAAAGCTAATGTTATGTAGATGTAATAATCCATTTGAAAATAAATTCTCATGATGTTATTAAATTTATATAAATTTTTCTATTTTTAGGCATTAGAAAAGAAAATTTTGTAAAAAATTAATAAGATTATAGAAATTATATTTTTAAAGAATTATTATACATACATAATATTAGTTTTTCTAATTAAATTGATTTTAAGGCAAAAAAAGATCTAAAAATAAAAATAATATATTTTTAATTAAGTTGATTTAAGTTAAAACAAATTAGCAGTGCCTAAACTTGGGTGTGCCGATAGCAATTATTATATATATATATATATATATATATATATATATATATATATATATATATGTGCATGTTTATACACAAAAATACAATTATGATTACTGTAGATCTGCTGTAAACAATAACTCACCTGACTGCCCAAAAATGAAAAATGATCTAATGCTTAGATTGGTCTCTAATATATGGCGCCATAACGGTTTGTTCCTTGGTCTTTTTTGGATGACAGTTGACCCTCCATTCATAACAAAACGTGGTGAGACCTAGACAAGCAGCCAGTGTGTGGGGCGACAGGAGGCAGTTGATCCGGCTTGAAATGTGGCAGGGACAAGTCACAAGACTCTCCCCGTTCAATTTGGCTTCACCTGTGGCTAGCGACATCTGGGTGCAGTAGCGACCCAGTGGCAGCCATAGGGACAACCTATGATGGTGGAGTAGCGGCTGAAACGTTTGGCCGGCATTTTTTGAGTGGCAGTCAGTAGAAAGAAAATTTGGGGTTCTGGGGGTAGAATACCGAAAAAGTATGGATAAATTATAGATCTATAAATGAATGAATGAATGAATAAAATATTCTTATTTTATTTGTTTAGAAATACCAAAAAATAAGAAATTTTTTTTTAATCATTTTCTTATAGAAAAAGTAGGAAGTTCATAATGAACTTAAGGTCTTCCTGTATATCAAAAGGACTTATATTCTTATCACTAATCAGTAGAATTCACAACAAAAAATTATAAATTATAAAAGGATAAGATTTTGTTTATGGTAAAAATTTCATTCATCTCAATTATTTTTCAAGAAAGAAAAGAAAAGTGGGTCTGTTAAATTTCAAATTATTTGTTTTACCAACAAGTCATTGTTTTAAATCTAATAGTAGGTAAAACCTTATTAGATATCACTGACCTTGGTATCTAATAAGTTTTTTTTCCCACCTTCTTTTAGTGATTTTGTATTTTTTTTCATCCTATTCTATGTCAATTTCAAATTTTGAAAGTTTTCATTATATATTTAAAAAATCACTTGATTTTATGTAATTGGCAGATTTAGACAAAATAGGGTGTATAAACATATGTTTTTATACGTAAATTGCTTTGATTATATGGGAAATTAGATCTCATGGTGTTTCAATTCTCTTTGATTATACTTTTTCCATAATCAGAGATTGAAGAAAGAAAGAAGCGCCTATGGAGACTATGGTCAGAAATTCATAATAGTCCAACCCAATGACCAAATTGCTTATCTTAATGCACGAATTTTTTTATCTAATTTCTTTTTGAAATAGATTAGATAAAATCTAAGTATAATAGAATAAGAAAAAAAAAGAATGAAATAAAATGAAAATGAGGGGCATTTTTTCAAGCATTAACGATGTTCTTCCTGATGATGTGTTGCTAGAAATTCTGTATCGCCACCCTTGCCATTTGCCAAGCTGCCGTGAAATGCAAGTCAGTCCGCAATTGTTGGATCTCTCTTATTTCTACCCTGGCTTTGTTAGTTGCTTCAAGGTCAGACGCATCAAGGATTGTTACCCAGAAGGTCCCACGTACTAGCATTGGGGGCCGCCGTATGTTGATAACTTCCCAAGTTTCCCAGTTCTGGCATCTCTTCAGGCATCGATGAATCAAAGAAGCATAAATTCAACATCCTTGCATCATCCAATGATATGCTGGTTTGCTCCATAGGGAATGAAATGAAAGAGGCCTATACTTGCGTCGATCTGCAACCCTGTTGCCAAGCATTGGGTCCAACTCCCTCTTGCGACAGCTTTGGCTTCATCTACAAAGCAGACAGTTGTAGATGATGAAAAAGAGCATAATCCGGTGAATTCTTAATGTGGGTTCACAAATGGTAGGACTTGTATCTGAGAATTGGCGACGGACAAAAACTACTATATTAAAGTCCCCCAAGCTTTCTCGTCCATTCTGGTATGATGAATGTTTCCTATTTCCTGCAACGGATTGCTGTATTGGCTGCGTGTTTCAGGAGAAGTTATAGTCCATGATCTCTATAAGAACAAGGTCCAGTATGTTGTTGATCTTCCTCAGGGTGCAAGATGGCACTTTTAATTTCAGATTTGAGTCTATGCGGTGACTTACTTTTTGTGGCCAGAGTTCTGGGACTGGACTTGATGGTTTGGTAACTCGAGGACTCGGGCCAACCAAAGTGGAGGTTAGAGCGTGTGGTTGCCCTGGAAGAGTATATACTGAACGTTCAAGAAATGTTAGAGTGGGGAATATAAAATCATTTCTGTCGACACATGAAAAGCTCGGAACTTAGGGTGAAGACCAGTTGAGCTTTGTATTTCATTCATGTACCGAATGCTTTTGCCGCGCGGTAGTTTGGGGGAAGAAGTGTCTGAGTCATAAAAGTTTGAGGGTCAAGATGGGGCTTGTCCCCAAATTTAATGTAAGAGATCTGATGCTTTTAGAAGCTTGAGCTCCCTTGTTTCCATTCTCCAAACAAATCGAGAATTGTACACAGAATCTTTGCCGGGAATCAGATCTCGAGAAGCTGGTGTTGAATTCTTCGTCTTATCAAATAATCAACGTCGTCCGATCTCCCGCTCCGTCCTCCGGTCCTTCTGGAAAACCTCAAATCTCCTCTTCGGTTCCTCGCATTTCCCAGAAGTTCAGGTATTCTCACGCCCTCTACCCTATGGATTCATTGAATATGACTGAATTTGGAGAAATGTTCTGTATGTGGGCTACGGGGCACGAGAATTGTGAATCGGAATTTGTTTGTGAGAACTCCAAGACTTCCAACTTCATGTCAATGTGGGTGACTAAAATGAAAATTATGCTATAACTTGAGCTATTCGATCGACCATATACAGATTTTGGTAATGATTTAAGCTGAAGATTGTGGATTGATCTCAAATTAGGATGGTTCTGTGGATGGGCAATGAGAGTATTATGATGAAATATGGAAACTTGAGAAGTTGGCTAAATTTCGAAGCATCACGGGGTTTCACTGGGGAAAATCCTAAGTTGTATGTATTGCAAGGATCATTATGCTATGATCATTAGCAGAGTGGTGTTATACTCAAATTTTGATTATTTAATTATATGAGGATGTGTCATAGTTTTTGCCTTCTAGGAGCTATGATTCGTAAGTCCTTCAAATCACAAAAAGAGAGTTCATGCTGTCACTGTTGATAATTTTTTGAGAAAAGCTTCACTTCATAAGATCTCATTGCCAGTGCAGGTGCATCAGAACTTCATCAGCATCTTATGCATTAAAGGTTCAAGCAGGCCATTCCTGTTTTCTCCATGATTGTTTTGTCCAATCATGGGTTGCCCTTTCAGTATCAAATGATATCATAATGTTGCTCATCCTTAAAGTGTCTGTGCTGAGAAGTTAATAATTTGGTTTTGTTTAGGCTAGAAAGTATTTGAAAGAAGTGCTAATGGGTTTTATTCTAAGGCATTTCTAGTTCTGCCAGAGAGGAAGAAGAGAACATTCTAAACTTTTCTGCTATCCATTGTTATTATTTTAAGAATTTCAAAGGGAGTTTTATAGTATTCATTAATAAATAATGTTCCTTAATTATCCTTTATATTCATAACCAATCATCTTTAGATTCTACCTGCAACCTGTTGAATCATAAAAAGCATGCCAGTTTATGTTCAGCTAGAGTTCTGAAGTGAAAGTTTGGTTCAAGTGCAGTTACTTGGTATGGGGACAGAGGTGATTAAAACTGTTACGGATATAAGAAACTGGTTTTCAGAGTTGGCCTATGAGCAGTGGGTACAACTCCCTGTTCCTGGTCCAAGACCATCAGCTCGATACAAGGTATTTCTTTTCTTCTTATGTGTCTGATCAACTTACAATATTATTAACCCTTCTTATTACTGTTGCTAATCTAAGAGGTGAAAAAAGTGGTCAGACTAAACCTAGGCCTATTAGATTAGAAGTAGTGGAGAAATATGCTCTGAGTAGGGATATGGTTATAGATTTGAGATCAGTGAATTATTGCACCTTTTGCTTATATTTTCTTGATAAAGCAGATCCTAATGGTATTATGATGTTGGTATGTTTTGGACTTTTGACTACATTTGGTATTAGAGCTGAAACAGTAGCCTTACTGGTTTGGACTGATCTTTGAGGCTGTGTTGGAAGCAAAGCGATCTTATGATTGTGATTTATGGTCCATGTTCATCCGTCATTGTTCTAGGAAGTTGGCTTTGTTTTTTATCTATTGACGATCTTGGGTATGTAAATGGGGAGTGTGATATCCCCATCCCATTTGTGAAATGATAAGAATGAGATATGGTTGTAAGATCCGTGATTGTAGAAGTATGGCACCTTGCACCTGGCATTTCCCATCAGAATAGCTCATTTTTTGTTGTGTAAGTGTTGTAAACCAGTTCATGTAAGACATAGTTGAAACAGTCAGCTTTCTCATGCTTTCTGTCTCTCTTACAGCTGTAAAGGGTCTTCCTGTGTTAGCCCATGACAGCATATTCACATGCAAATGTTCAATCTTCATACATGCATACATACAAGTTACCAGACTGTAGGTTCTTATTATAACATTCTGGTGTTTTACTTATAGCATGCTGCAGGTGTGTTTGGTGAGAAGCTGTATGTTACTGGAGGTAGTCGTAATGGTCGGTACCTATCTGATGTCCAGGTATAGTGACTGTCTCAATGCTATTATTGGATGTCCTTCTCTTGTTGTTTATATTTGATTCAGTGCTTCTGCAGGTACTTGACCTGGGCAATTTATCGTGGTCTAATCTAAAACTAAAAGTTGAACCAACTTCTCATGAATCAGTAGAATCTGGCTTACAGGAAGTTCTTCCAGCCATTTCAGGTCATTCTATGGTAATCGGAATAAATAACCTGAGATTGTATTGTCTAGCATGCATCCATGCAAAGACTTGATTTCGCTTTTGGATAATACTTGAATACTGGAATTATTTATTTTATTTATCCTGCATTTATGTATTGTCAGGTTAAATGGGGAAAGAAATTCCTTCTTATTGGGGGTCACTCTAAGAAAGCTTCCAATGTTATTATTGGTTAGAGACATTCTGATAGCAATACAGGATTCTGCCGCTTTCTCAATTTCTTATCTTGCGTGTGTGATCTGATGTTATGTAAATGTTTTCTTGTAGTGCGTTTGATTGATCCGGAAACCAATACCTGTGGAGTAATGGAGACCTCAGGGAAAGTTCCGGTACCTAGCTAGCACCATTCACTGCTCTTCAGATTGTATGCACTTAGAGACACACAGCAGCAATACACTTCTGTTTTGTTTGTTCTTTTTTTTTGTTTTTTCTCTTTTTGCTTTTTTGCTTTTTTGCTTTCTCCTCGAAACTGTTGTTTTCAGTTGCAAGTCGTAAGTTGCAAGAATTTGGTGCTCATGCCCTATGCTCCAGGTCTCTCGTGGAGGTCATTCAACAACATTGGTGGGTTCCAAATTACTATTGTTTGGCGGTGAAGACAATAATCGGAGATTGCTTAATGATGTACATGTTCTTGATTTGGAAACAATGACTTGGCAAGCAGTTGAGTCTATGTAAGAATCTTATTGTACTGCTATGAGTGTAGGTGCTTTTCAAAACGTGCCATCATGACTGTTTTCCCCCCTTTTTCTTTTGATTTCAATAGGCAGACTGCTCCAGCTCCTAGATATGATCACATAGCTGCAATGCATGGAGATCGCTACCTTCTGATTTTTGGTGGTTGTTCCCATTCAATCTTCTTCAATGATCTTCATCTGCTGGACTTGCAGACAGTAAGTTTTGTGGAACATTTTTTTTTTCTATTTTTAGCTTTTCTAAGAGTGCAAATTTTAATTTTGTTTCTTTAATTTATGGTCTTAGTTTCACTAATGGATCAATGAAGATTGAATGCATGAGATGCTATATTTGAGTTGAGTTAGCTCCTAGCCAACGATTTTGAGCTCCTTGCATAAGGGTTTTACTCGGTACTCCTTTTGGTGAATTTTAGGCTTATGCCTGGGTTTTGTGTACCATGATCTGACTGAGTAATAGGATGTAACCATGGTGAGGCAATTACTAACTGATTTCTGAGCACATGAACTGATATTCTGGTGATCCCTTCTAATGTTGCTCCTAGGACTTCTGACAAAGCTCGGATGAGTTTTACTGTATCAGCTAATTTTGAAATAGGGGATTGAAAACTCAGTTCAGTATTTATAATTCGAATCACTAACTTGAGAATTTCTTATAACTGTAGCATCTCACAAATTTTTTGCCCAATGTACATGATATTGAACATGTTACTAAGAAGTAAAGACATTAGCAAGTGCTGTCAGGATGGACTAGTGAAAAGGAGAAAAGAAAGAAGAAACGCCAATCATTTACCAAGCTTGAATGACCTTGTCACAGACAACCACCTTTTAGAATATAAGTGATTGTCATCGTATTCATGCTGTTTAAGTTGAAAACCTAAATGAGCCCAAATTCATATTTGTCCTTAGGTAATTAAAGGGGCGTGGTTGAGGTGATCAAGAGTCATTGTTAGCCCATTACATTGGTCTGGTTCATTTAAAATTCTTTAAAATTCTGATAATAAACATGGTGGTTTATTTAATACACATTGTTGACCATACTGGGTTCTCATGTGTTCTATTCTACTTCTTGAGCAAACTTGGTTCTTATTGGGCACAGAGGATTTTTTATCAGTTATTGAGCAACAATATTGTTGTTGTGCTCAGTTCTTTTTGAAAACCTCTTCTCTTTTGTTGTTGAAAATCTCTTCATCCTCTTTTGAAATGCAGATGGAGTGGTCCCAACCAGATATTCAAGGTGACTTGGTGACTCCTAGGGCTGGTCATGCTGGTATAACCATTGATGACATGTGGTATATTGTTGGTGGTGGAGACAATAGAAATGGTAATTTGTTTGCTTTTATTTTATTCCAGTTTCTTATTTGATCCTCAGAATTGATGCAAAAGAACTTCTACTTGACAGGTTGTCTGGAAACTCTTGCGTTAAATATGTCCAAGTTGGCATGGACAACATTGACAACATCAAAGGAGAGACATCCACTTGCTAGCGAGGTAACTGTTCTGAGCTTCACTGGGTTATTTGAAGTTTATTCAAGTTGTTTGTCCCAAAATAATTGTTATAGATCTTTTTTTTTTCTTTTAAAGTTGCATATATAAGAATATGTACTACTTTTCAGCTTTACCATTGGTCTGTAAATAAGCGATGACGATCCACTAGATATCATAATCTAGTGCAATATCCTTGAACTCCAAGAAAATATTGTTCTTTTTCATGTTGGTACAACCTCTATGCCCAGTTACTCTTTAGGATGATGATACCTCTTGCACTGTGTTTTAAACTATTTTGAGCACATTGTGTTGTCCAAGTGATACATGCATGTGAATTAAACCTTTTTGTTTTTTTTTTGGATTTTCAATTTTGGCATTAAATTTTGCCGCAAGCAACTATGGTTACGTACTAGTTAGTGTTAGCTCCATGAACCATGTTTCTCCGATAGCCTTAGTTTCAAAAAATGAAAAACTTTCTTATTAATTGATTATATTTATTACCTGGTTGTCAATAATCTATGAAGGCAACAAAGGGCATTTTGAGGCCTATGTCCACCATCAATCATCATCCACCCCTCTCTACATCAAATAGATAAATATTCTGGTTACAATTACATTGTGCTAGAGTGGGATGATTGTAATCTATTTTTTCTTTTATTCCACGGATCAAAGCAAATTGAATGAGGATCCTAAGTATGAGAGTGGTGAAGGTCACAAGCAGGGATCTGAAAGCCCAACTTCCCCATCAATCACTTTCTACCCTGCATTATCAGATAGATAAATATATGCTAGAAAGTTCTTGATGATTATATCTTATTTTCTTCCATTCCACGGATCAAAGCAAATTGAATGAAGGTCCAAAGAATGAGAGTGGTGAAGGTCATGGGTGTTCTGTCCAAGATAAACTTTAATGGTGAAGATGATGACATGGGTGTATGCTAGAGAGTAGAGATGGAGCGACGAGGCTGTTACATCAACCCCAAATATCAGATTGCATTGGTACATTGGTGTGATTTTGGCATTTCCTGCATCACTTCATTAGTCCACTCCTGCAAGTTAGCCTATTCAATGGATCTGGTGTCAATTTCATGCACATGCTTGGCCTCAAAGTCTGGCTCTGTTATAATTTCATAATGGTGTAATTTCAAGGGAGTTTGAAAATGGTTAATCAGAAGTCACCAGTGCATAGAGATTTAGAAAGCCTTGATGACACTGTTATCTCCTTAATTCCTGATTCATACTACCAATGATTTATTTTTTCTGCATAAATAGGTAAGGTCAAAGGGGGGGGGGTGAGGATTTGAAGTTTGACCTTTGTCACTTTTAAAGAAATAATAGAATCTGCATAGGGATAAATTTAGCACTAGGCCAAACCTTAGTTGTTAGACCTTCCAAAATTTTGAGTGTGTGCAATCTTCAGCTTCCGCCTATCCTGCTGGTGCTACCCTCTGGAAGTCGTCTAATTCTCTCATCTGGAATGGATACAGATTTTGTGGTCTCTGATGTGGTGTCAGCAGAAGAGGAGTGCTGATTTCAGGTGTTTGAGGTAAAGGTCATTGGGCCTAAAAGGGAAATATATGGACTGCTGATGGTTTCAAAGAATTAGGAAGGGCCAGGGAATGGGGAATAGTCCTCTTAAGCAAAGTTTGTAGGAGCTTGTACAAGTATGTTTTGATAACTCCAACAAAATCCACAGTACTGGAGTTAGAAGAAGAAGAAGGGAGGAAGAAAACAGTCATGGAGAGGACAAGCCAGACAAGTTAAGTTCAGAGCAAGGAAAATTATCTTGCAATGGAGAGGAGAAATGGGGGAGTTCGAGTGTGAGGAATGAGATAGATTCAGACGGCTATTGTTGGATACTTGGGTTGGAGAGGATAAAAGGTTAACATTAGAAAGCAAGATACAGTTTCAAAGGTGGAAAGGGGTGAAACGAGCCACATTTTTTTTAGATTATATGGAGAAGCCATAGTTGCAGGTAGACTTGAGGGGTTACAGAATAAGAGAAGGGGAGTTGGAGTCCATCAGATGACAAAGATGAAGACGTGGTTGCAAAGTGCACTTCCAAGAAAACACAACTAAAGAGACTAAAGAATGCATCTAATAGAAGTAATAATGAACTTTTATTTTACAATATGATTGAGCATTTGTTAATTATGCTACTCATATGTTTCTAAAGAAAAGAAGTGTAAATTTAATCCAAGAAATGGAAATAATTCCTCAGATGCTCTTGCTATACAGTTCAGCTAACATATGACATGAAATGCCACTCATCTACTAATTTAATGGGAAACTAGCTGGAATGGTTATGGTGGCAACAATAATAAAATATTTATTGAAAAAAAACAAAGAAAAAACAAAAGTAGCATCAATCAGAACAGGCAATATTACTTCAAAATTCTCTACTTCATTTCTGCTCTGTCTTTCTTTCATGGTGATGCATGTTTGGGATATAACATTATATTTCCGTTGTGCTTTTCCTATTGCTGCATATATTCATTTGTTTTTTATTTGATTGAATTTCCTATGTATTATTAAGATGAATTGTTTTTCATCTTCTCAAATACCATGAAAATTAGAATCATAATTGGTTAAAATACAGGGACTTAGTGTTGGCTCGGCAGTAATTGGTGGGGAGAGACATTTGGTTGCCTTTGGGGGTTACAATGGAAAGTATAATAATGAGGTATGTGGAATGATCAGTTTTATTTGAAAATTTTAGCTTTTTACCAGTTTGAGATATTTTCCATCTTGGTGACCTTTGAAATCTCTCTGTTTCTAGGTTTTCATACTGAAACTCAAACCTAGAGATTCATCGCATCCCAAGATTTTTCAGTCAGCAGCTGCAGCAGCTGCAGCTGCTTCTGTCACTGCTGCATATGCCTTGGCAAATTCTGAAAACCTGGATATCCCACCTGCAGTGGAATCTAACTTTGATAGAATTGAGAACAATCTCTCCGAGGAAAGCATTACTATTGATGCGCTTAAACAAGAGAAAAAGGTATTGAAATTTTCACTTGAAGACGTCAGGGCTGAAAATTCTAAGCTGAGGGAGAAGATTGATGAAGTAAATAGTTCCCATGCAGAGTTGTCAAAGGTATCCTCTTTGAAATAACTAGAGATTTTAGCTATTGAGTTCAGATTTTTCAAGCTTTTCTGCTGTTTTTCTTCCAGGAACTCCATTCTGTGCGAGGCCAACTGACAAGTGAGAGTTCAAGATGTTTCAAACTTGAGGTTTCCATTTTCACCCCTTATCTTATCATTGCCGTTTCTTTCTTGTTTTCTTTTATTACTAAATGATCTGAAATACAATGCTTTGCAGGCCCAAATTACAGAGCTGCAGAAGATGCTAGAATCATTACAGTCAATGGAAAACGAAGTGCAAATACTTAGAAACCAAAAATCTGCTCTTGAACAGGAGATGGAACTCAATTCATCTGTCCAAGGACAAGGTTCTGGCGGTGTTTGGCGATGGATAGCTGGAGGCAACTAAAGGCATTGCATTTATAGTTGAACTTGAGCTTGTAGCTTTAAGTAGCCATGGTATCTTGAAAGGACAGGAATACCATCTAAGGCCAACAGATAGTATTCAGTATTCACGCATGAACAACCTTTTCTGTCCAAAACATGGTTGACATACGTGCGATGAACATTACTCTTTGATGGGATAGAACTCCGAAATGTCATAGGAATTTGGTCTACGATGAGGAATTATTCCCTTTAGCAACGGATCACAGATGATTTGTTTATTTGTAGATCTCTCCTTTCCCAGATTGTTGCAAACCGCCCATTTTGTATCTTGTTATTCTGTAATCATAATTTCTTAGTTCCTGTATCACTGAACTATACCAATCACGGGTTCGTCCTGTGTTTTTGCACTGAATTGTTTTGGCCAGAGCAGAAAAAATGTCTATGTTGGTCTTGCAATTTTCTTATTTTTTGAATTTAGTGTGTGTCCTACTGACAATTCCATTAAATATAACCGTCTAGCCAGACACTGCCTGGAGTTTGATACTCGGAATGTATCATGGAATTTTAATAACCGTGACAGAAACAGTATTTTGACTCCTTCCTGGTACATTCTTTGGTATCAGCCGCAGCAACATTGTTTTTATCAACAGTTACAATCTGGAGATAATGGTTTCCTTTTGGCTCTGAGAAACTAATTCCTTCCTCAAGATTTTGCCTGCAGCTGACTTTGGTATTGCGTTTATGAATCTTACTTTCCTCACTTTCTTGTAGGGAGCCACCTGAAATATTCAAGGTTTGAGACTTTTGAGTACCCAAAGAAGAGTTGCTGGTAATTAAGTGAAAAGAGTTAGCTGGTTACTCCAGAGCCAGAAGGTAACCTGGCTGGCTACAAATTGCATAACTTCATCTGCTGTGAGGTCAGAACCGGCAGCTCTTACAACATATGCAACAGGTATTTGTCCTGCTTCTTCATCTTCAGCTCTAGAAAAAGCCGTAGCGTGGTTAGAACCCAAAAAAGACGTAAAAAGATTATAGTGAATTAACTGATACTTACGGTACGACTGCTGCATCTAGAACATTGGGATGACTAACAAGTATATCTTCCAATTCAGCTGGAGCCACCTGCATGCATGTTGATTTGTTAATGGTTGATAGCTTTCTGAATAAGATAGAAATGATTCATTACTGTAAGCCTTAATTTCAATAGCTGAATGTGGTTGCTTTCTTTACTCATATATTCTGGGTTTAAGACTTCAAATTCTGGAAACATGCTGCCGAACTGGAGAAAGCTACATACTCCAATCCTTGCAGATATAGGAGTCTCTGCACGTGCCCGGCCAACACGCAATTTACCTTTTAGATTTCAAGAGAGAAGAGATTTACCTGGTAGCCGTTGTGCTTGATAAGCTCCTTTATCCGATCGACAACGTACAAATATCCATTCTCGTCGAAGGAGCCGAGATCCCCAGTTCTCAGCCACCCATCTTCTGTCAATGTTGCAGCAGTTGCCTCCACATTTCCCAGATATCCTTCCATGATGGTAGGACTTCTGAGCCACAACTCTCCTTTCTTATATGGCGGTAGAGCTGCTCCTGTCTCTGTATCAACAATCTTAGCATAAAAGCAAGGCAACAATCTTCCACAGGACGCTGGACGCCTCTTTGCCTCCTCATTTGACACAAAATAAGTGGCCCCTCCGCAGCTCTCAGTTAGCCCATAGCCAGGCCTCAGTTCCACCCAGGGAAATTTGGACCTAAATGCGTCACCTAATTCTTTGCTCAGTGGTGCAGCTCCCACTCCTACTCTCCTAAGTGAAGCCAGGTTCAGACCAGCTCCGCCATACTTCACTAGTCCAAGTATCACTGGAGGAACAGCTGGTATGTTGTTGACTTGATGAACCTGAATTGCATCTAACATTGCTTTAAAGTCGAAACGCTGCATTACAACTGTCGTAACACCTGAGCAGAAAAGTCCTAAGCCGAAAAATGCGAGACCATAGACGTGAAACATAGGAATAAAACACAAATATACGTCACTTTGGGCGGATGATACATCTACGGACCATCTTAGGGTTGTCATGATCGCTATGAAATTTGCATGCGTTAAGATAACTCCTTTGCTTTTTCCTGTAGTACCAGAAGAGTAGAGAATGGCGGCTGTATTGGATTGGCTCAACTGAACTCTTGGGAATGTAAAGGGGTCGCAACTTTCAATCAGCTCTTCCACTGACAAGGAGTTGTTGTCGTTCGATTGACGAGTGGTGACAAGTGTCAGCAGCCCAGATTGCTTCAGCTTATGCGGTTCCCCTGGAGCTGCAATGGCAAGCTTTGCACCAGAGTCTTCTACTTGCTTCAAGATTTCTGATTCGGTGTTGATTGGATTGGCTGGACTAAGTATTGCTCCGAGTGAAAATATTGCTAGGCATATGGCTGGGAACAAGATTGAGTTAGGGGACAACACAAACACGACATCACCTTTATGGATACCGAGCTGGTAAAGGCCGGTGGCAAGAGCACCAATTGAATGGCGGAGTTTCGCATAGGAGAGCCGGCGGTTTGTGGCAGAGTCGATGAGTGCAATTCTTGACCCTGCATGGTCAGGATGTGGAAACTGTGACAACACAAATGTGGCAGTGTCAAGGTCTATGTCAGCGGGGATCCTGCGATCCTCACCAAGATGGACTAGAGAATTGTAAATTCCAGTTTCCAAATCGAAACCGCTCTTCTCGAACCGCGTAGGTGAGCCATCACCTTGCTCTTTCACACCGGCTGTCCACGGCTCCGCAGCAGACATTGTGATGAACCAAGGAAATGGTCAAAAGTCCTAGTGTTACGTACATGGTAATGTCCAACTCCAACATTTATACGCCGGGTGACGTAGCTGTTTTCGAAAGTGAAAACATAGATAACCACGTTGATTAGGTTTTAATAATCGGATTACGTGGGGTAGCGACGCCCCGGACGGCCTAGAGGAGGGACAAATGAAAGCATATTCGAGGCAGAAGGTCCAGGCTTGATGCCTGATGTGGTACTAACAAGACAAAGCTGTCCGTGTCTAACATATTCCATAAGCGTGTTTATGTTCCTTTAGCCGTAGCCGTCCGCTTATTTTACCAGCCTTTGTCAAGTTCGAGAAGGGGTAGAAAAGTGCGCTGGATTTCGGCTCTCTCTTCCAAACTTTTGCTCTTCTGCCATCTTTCTAGGCCTCAGGAAGCCACATATCTGGAATTTGACCTCTGTTGGGATTTTGACCTTAAGGTTATTTATAACTCTATAGTGATATACACAAGCTGCATGCCAGTTATCCAAACTTAAGTGAAATAAAGCTTGGGTGGGAGTGGGAAAGCATTGCATTTAAAAACTTAAATAAAAATATTATGAAAACAAGAACGGAAATGGCAACCAAGAGTGAAAGTGGGAGTGACACCTAATTAGAAAGATTATATTCATATAGGTAGAAACTATTACATGGATATATGAATGCAAATCAATTGATGTCTATATCTTTTATGTTTATATGAATCGATCGGTCCTTTTTTCTTTTTCTTCTTTTTTTTTTTTTCCAAAGAATCGGTCTAATGATGTAATAATACATGTTAGTACTTGTTAAAAGCAATGGCAGCACGTTAAATTTTATAATGAATTATACTTTGGAGGAAAAAATTATGATTAGTGTAGTCGTATATATATGCATTATTCAGAACCCTAAATATATGGTATTGGATGGCCGAAACAGGCCTTTCCAACAACTCATGCTGGATTTCTGTCACCGCAAGGGTCTTCCCTTTCACGATGTACGGTTCCTTCACAATGATGAAAGGGTTGTATCCTGTACGGGTAATGCAACTGCCGATGACCTCAAAGTAAGAGACGAAGAACGAATTGTTTGCCGTCCTGTGCAAGTAATCACTCGGTCACCAGTAACTGCTCTGTCCCGGGTAAAAGGAGAAGCTGCCGCTGTATTGGGAGCCCAGTGCTATGATGAGGATCACAAGGAGACTGTTTGGTAAGAAATGGATCGGAGTACCCCTCTAAGGGAACTCATGGTGGATTACTGCAACCGCATGGGCCACCAATTTAGTGATGGTTGTTTTTGTGTACTAGTTTGCTTTAGGTCAGCCATTGACCAACCAAGCAAGCATGGTTGAAGACGAAATGCTAAGACTTCTGTCAATTGCTTGTTCCTTCTAATTAAGGTTAGTCTCGATGAACGCAATAAGGTCACCCTTTGTTTCTGTTAACTGATTTGAACGTGAAATCAACTTGAAAAGATCTAATATATATACACGATCATAGAACCTGAGGCTGATTCTGGCGATTGGAGCAACAATGGTTGTCAGCTGTAATAGGAGCACCCTTACTCTTTGAAACCCAACCATCACTAGCAAACTTGTCGCTTTGATCGTTGGAATCGGCTTCAGGGGTACTCTGTATACCACAAAAAACATTCATACATTATTCTTAACGTGGGGGTACTTGGTGCTTCATAGTCGGGTTAATGTTTATTGGAGAAAAAACGATGCAAATGAAACATTTTTGAAAGGATTTAGACTTTAATAAAATGTTTGGGTAGTCAGGAAAAATAAGGAGTTGAAAAGGGATTTTTGGGGCCCCGATGCTTCATTACTGCTTCTGAGAGATGGAAATGAAAAGAGAAGACAGAATCCATGTTTATTCCGTGAAGGTATGTTATATTACATGCTAAGTGGTCACTCAGCGTAGGAGTAGAGAGGAAAGTACCCTTTTGAGGGTGAGACCGGGGGAGTTGTGGGCAAGTGATGAAAGATGTTTGCTGCTACTGGATTGGTCGAAAGACCCCCTGGAGGAAGAGGAACTCATGCCGGATCACTGCAATCGTAACAGCTACCCTCGCAATGAAATGGGGTTCATTTATGATGGAAGAAGAGTAAGACCTCAACATACACCTGACGATTGGGAGATGGGGGACGAAGAAGAAATCTACATTATTGATTTTTAGAAATGGGTTAGTTGGTGTTTTGGGTAGTTAGGTTGATTGAGTTGGAGTTATTGAAGGACTGATTCTGTAATTTGAAAGTGGGAGATAGGTTTTCATTAATTGCATGATTTACTAGTTACAATTGCCACCGATCCATTAGTGGCATGTTGATGGCAAATAAGAATATAAGCCACTAAAATTGCCACCAATTTTTTGCCACAAAAATCGCAGTGGCTTTTTAGCTAGTGACCACATTACCACGGAAAAATATGCCATCAATAATTTTTAGGCACATAGGAGTCAAACATGCTAAGACTTTTGTTCAATGTTCACTAAAAAATGCCACGAATAATTTAGTCACAAAAATTTAGGGTAAAATGCATATATGATCTATTAATTATAATAATCTTTTTAATGTGATCTCTTACCTCAACTGTATAATTTTAAAATCTCTTAACTGATATATCATATTCTATATGAGTTTCTTTCTTCAATTTTTTCATTATATTTGACAGAAGGTACTTATATAATGCTTTTAAATCTCTGCTGCATGGCATCCTATTTTATAAGAACTTTGGGAGGCTCCCAGGTTGCGCTGCAGGCACCAAACTTAGCTTGATGACTACGGCCTGGCATAAAGCTGTCATTTGGTGTCTAGGTAAGGCATTTAGTGATTGGGTTCTATATACAATGTACACCAATCAGTTCAGATACTACAATTGGAGCAAAAGGGTATATTACTTGTGTGTATGAGTGTGTTGGAAACCAATTGTATATGGCGAACAAATAGTAATTTTCTTCACGAACTTATACATTGCGTCTACTCTGCTCTGCTCTTGTTCAATCTAAAATACTAAACAGGCCAACGAAAGAAGAAGAGAATCAAAGATTTACGTGAATAAAAACCCTCAAGACCTAAACAATAGAGAACAATAATATATAAGCAAACAAAACATACATAAACTAAATCAAGGACTACACAGAGGAAGAGACGCAACCAACAAATTGGCGTTTTTTGCAACAACTACTCTCTTCTATGGCCAATAATAAGGAATACCACTCCTGTCATAAAAAAATAGAGTATCACTTACAGTGGCCAACAAATCATACACAGGTGGCATAACAATCAAAGAAACAATAACCCACAGAAGAAAAAACAAAACCATTTAAAGAAAACAGGAACAGAATGGGGCAAATGTTTCTTCCACTGAAGGACACTTCCAACACAAAGAACCAACAGAAAACAGAAAACAGAAAACAGAAAACCAGCGCTTCTAAGGCAGCAAGCAAAGGTTGCTCTCTAACCAAGAGGGAGCGGTAAGGAAGAGTGGCTCTTTGTTACTCATCGGCAGCCTCCAAATCTACACATGTAGAGAACCAAAACTCAAGAATTCGCTATTTCTAAAAGCACTCCTGTTCAACATCAGCCTTCGCCAGCCATGTCACACTGTGGAACATCCTCACGCAGCCACGTTTAGCCAAGCAACGGACACATACCCCTTAGTGAAGATGAATCGAGATAAGCAGGAGGCATCTAGACTAATGATAATGCTCAGAATGTAATGATTATGTCCCCCAACATGACGAACTGAAAATAAGCCGGCGCTTTCAGAAGACGCACAATCAGCGGAGCCACCAATCGAACTTGAAAAAGTCGCGACAATGGAAGCCTAAATCGAATAGCCATAAACATGTAAATGGCCCGACTTCAATTAGCCCAATAAACAGGCTTCTAAAAACAAAGAGATCCTCAAAAATTTTCATCGCTACGAGCACACCAAACTTAAACATCACCAAACAGCGGCATTATAGTGGCAAACCAACAGTAAAAAAAATTCCAACAGTATAATATCCACAAGGGAAACTACATACTGAGAAGAAAAAGCCGAAAACAGTACCGTGGACTACCAAACAATCTCAGGGCGTTAATTGTAAATTTTAAATAACAGATGACTAAAAGACAAAAGACTGAAGACAGCAAACCATAAAAAATAATTAATGCACACACATGTGTCCACTCAGTAACTAAAGCCTAGCTGAAGCTTCCAGGAGAAAAACGCAACCGTAAACAGAAACAGACTCAGAGGACGAAAACAACCAATTTAGCATGAAGGAAGAGGACAGATGTCAACAAATCCCTGCCCCCTTCTCTAATTTTATATATAGATAAATGTCTCTACGGAAAGAACTATGCATTATTTGACCGAAATAAAAAAAAAAAAACAAAGAACTGAATTAATTTGGATTTTCAGTTTAATTTTTTAGGGTTTTTGGTTCAGTTTCAGTTAAAATTGAATTTCTTAAATTCGGTTTTGGTTTAGTTTTTATTGGAGGAGCCGGTTAATTTGGTACGGAATTTTGTTTTTGTGTTTTGGGCTTCTACCACTATCCATAGTCAAAGAACAACAAACTTCAGACTAAATTGACACAAACACAAAATATTAAGAGCTAAAACATAGATTAGTCCAAATTCATCTTCTTCCCCAACTCATCTCTGATAAAAGAGCAATAGCGCGGAACAGGGCCTGAGAGGGCGACTCCGATCCCCAATCTCCGGATTATTCTCTCCATCTTTATTAGGTGCAACATCACTTATGGATTTTCTAGTCGGAGCCATGATCGATCAATTGAACTCTCTGTAACCTATGGTGTGCTGAAGCACGTGGCAATAATCAGAATCCTTAACGGAAGTCGAATCCAAAGGAAAGCAAGCGAGTACAGCCCATGAAGTGATTACCAGAAGCAGAGATCGGGAATAACGAGCTCAGTGTTCATCGGAGCACGTTAGGCGGTTGAGAAACAAGCACGAAAATGATATCAAAGGGAGAAGAACACGCAAGAAACACTCATTTCAGTCGCCAACTCCACCATTTTCAACGGGTTCACTCCTCCACCTACTCGAAATCACAAGAAAACACTGACAATGGAGGATTATGGATAAATTTGCGGACCTAATCTCCAGTGAGTTCTTCTTCAGCGTCGCCGCCACTATATCCTGACGTGCGAAAAGAAACAAAGAGTGCCCAGACCTTCGGGAAAAAAAAGGAATTGAACAAAGAATTGAAGCCATCTACATGATTTTGTTCTCCATATCCAGTTTCATCCGGTTCTGAGATGAACCTCAATTGTTCTTGCAATTTTCCGAGTTCAGTCGTCACTGCTACTGGAAAAAATGAAAGCTCTTTAGTCAGAATACCTTCAGCTAGAACCTGGAGAACCCAATAGAAGAGGTTCATAAACTGGAATCCTATTATTTGCTTCCATTATCGGCAAGACGTGCTTCAGAGGCGTGAACAAGGAGGAGTACAAGAAGAAATTATCAGAAATTGGATGTGAACAAGGAGTGGGAGAGGGGGCGGGTATTATTTAGAGGTATGGATTGGGATTGCAGACGCGGCATCTCCTGAGGCGGCTGCAGGTTCTGCTGAAGATTATGATTTGGGGAAGGTGATTAATTTGGCTATTGCGTGCTTTAAGTCCTTGTACTTCCTCCGTCCCACTTTTTTTGTTCTATTTAACTTTTCTTGTTAGTTTGATTTAAATTTCTTTAAATTATTATTTATTAAAAAAACTTATAAAAAAAATATTTAGAAACTATAAGTCTTGAATATTCATCATTCATATATAAATATTTTTTATTTATATGCTAAAATATTGAAAATTAAAAATAAAAAATCAATTGCTAAAAAGTGAATGGTGCAAAAAATTTGGGATAAAGGAAGTATTTGTATTGTGTTGATTTACACTAAACTTTCTTATTCTTTTAGTATATTCTTTGATTCTTATAGAAGAAAATGTTATGTGACTGTATGAAACCCAAAAAGAGATTTAAAACCGCTAAATAAGCAACTTTCATAAAAATAATGAAAAATGGATGGAAAAAACATAAACAGAACACGCTATATGATCTAAGACACTTTAAAATGACACCAAATTAGATATGAGATTACATTAAGACAACTATTATGGGAGTGAATTTTATTCCAAAAGTTTCAATACCACCCGTTTGCTCTATAAAGTTTTCCCACCAATATACCAGCTAACGCAACTACTTTTTCCACCGCTTGTTGCTTGTTATTTTACACTCGTTTCTTTTTACACTATTTGGTTACAAATTTACATTCAAAGAATGGGTTACTTATACAATTCCAAGTTAACTTTAATTATTGTACCTTTTTTAACCTTAATTTTTATTTTGTTCATAGTGTGCCTCTAATCTCGTTAGGACATTTCATTTTAGTCCTCTTTTAGATGAAAATCATTATGTTTGATAGAAAATGCCATATTAGCATAGAATTGAAGGCAAAAAGTTATTTTTAACCCCTAAAATTTTTTCATTTGTCAAAGAGACCTTAAAACTTTGAAAAGCTAATGATCTCCACCTCTTTGTCTCCTTAGCTTTCACTTCCCTCGCCACCACTTCTCCCCCTTTTCCGCCTCCTTCAACCAATTTGAATAGAATTGGTTGGCTGATTTCTGGGTTTGGCCCAATGACACAATAACACAGATAAGTTTTTCAATACCTTTTTTCATCCTCTTTAACTTTTTCTTTTGATATTTCTTTCAAATCTCAATAAATTTTCATGTATTTAGATTTGAAATTTTGAAACCCAATTTACAAAAATAGGTTGAGTTCAATAGATTCAAGATCAAGTAAATTTATTAAAACTTGTGGAGAAAAAGAAAAGTAATTTTTTTTTTGGTAAATGAAAGTAAATTTAGAAAGATCAATAAAATAAATGGATAAGCTAAGGCCATACTCCTCAAAAGATCCTCAAATTTTCCCAAATATGCCATTTAAACCTCTAATCTTCAGTAATTTAGAGCATTCATAAACCCATACAATTTTTTTAAGTAAACGGAGAAAAACTCATGATGCTGCTAGCATTTGATGGTATTTGGCTGTACCTGTAGGAGAAGAGTGAAATTTGACCCAGTTTCGAGTAAACTTGGAGGAAATTTACAGATTACACTTAGGGAACAAAAGGGTAATTCGGTCTATTTAAAAAAGTTTGAGTTGTTGTTCTGTCTAATTAATTCAAAGTCTAGGGGTTAAAATGGTGAGCTGTAACAACTTTGAGGGTTGCTAGATAATTAAGAAGTAAATATCTCTGTTAATTTCAAATATGAGTTGACTAAATCCGAAACTCAATTAACCCGACTACGAACCAAAAGCTCGGTGAAAGTTCGAAACATGACAAGAACCATAGGAACTGGGAACAATGAGAAGTGCCATTGTGAAATAAACCCAGAAGGTTCAATTTTATTCAAATTCATAACGAACATACTGTTTTTTTTTTTTGGGGGTTCTCAAACATATTGTATTTTTCTAACTTTTGTGCTCAACGTTAAAGAAGTTATTGAAATCAATTGACTCTGCCTGAGGATAAGAGATAAAATGTTGGGACATTGGAAAGCGAATTTGCAAAAGTTACAATGGAACCGCGGGATGTGCGATGTAAAAGTTTGGTGAAGTCTTTTCTTGTATTTTTTTTTTTGTTTTCCCAGCTTCTTACTGGCTTATGAAAGTTTGTTGCTAACAAAAAAAAAAAAAAACAAACAAACAAACAATGAAACCGCGGAATGTGCGAGGTAAAAGCTTGGTGACGAAGTCTTTTCTTGTATTTTCTTGTTTTCCCAACTTCTTGTTGACTTATGGAAGTTTGTTGTTGATAGAAAAAAAAAAAAATCAAACCACGAGATGTGCTATGTAAAAGCTTGGTGAAGACTTTTCTTATTTTCTTGTTTTCCCAGCTTTTTTCTGGTCTATGGAAGTTTGTTGCCGATTAGAAAAAAAAAAAAAAAGACAATGAAATTAACCGCAGGATGTGCGATGTAAAAGCTTGGTGATGAAGTTTTTTCTTGTATTTTTTTTTTTGTTTTCTCAAGTCTTTGTTGGTTTAAGAAAGTTTATTGCTGATAGAAAAAAACAATGAAACTGTGGGATGTGTGATGTAAAAGTTTGGTAAAGTCTTTTCTTGTATTTTCTTGTCTTCCCAACTTCTTACTGGCTTACGAAAGTTTGTTGTTGATAAAAAAAAATAATAATTATGAAACCGTGGGATGTGCGATGTAGAAGCTTGGTGATAAAGTCTTTTCTTGTAAGTTCTTGTTTCCCCAGCTTAATTCTTGCTCATAAAAAAAACAAAAAAAAAAAAAAAAAACAATGCAACCGCGGGATGTGCAATGTAAAAGTTTAGTGATGATATCTTTTCTTGCATTTTCTTGTTTCCCCAGCTTCTTGCTGATAAAAAAACAATGAAGCTGTGGGATGTGTTTAACTTAAGTTAATTAACTTTAAAATGACTTATTTTTATTCTTACATCTTTTTTACGTGAAACTAATTTTAATTAAAAGTCAATATTATGTAGCTATAATAATCAATTGAAAAATAAAATTTTTGTAATTTTATTAATTTTTTATGAATTTTTCTAGTTTAAGGTATTAAAAAAGAAGAATTCATAAAAATTCATAAAAAAAATATAAAAGTAAAAACAAGTCAGGTGACTTAAATTAAAATGAATTGACTCTAAAAATTTGGTGATGAAGTCTTTTATTGTATTTTCTTATTTTTAGAAAAAAATGCAACCACGGGAAGATGAGTTCTCTTCATTGTCTTTCTGCTTGTGATTTCCATCGTCCATATATAGAGGAACTATTTGTATTAATATATCCTATATATTTAACCAAAAAACAAAAATAGGTTATCTATCACACAAATCGAGGCACTGATCACGATCTAAACCTTAATAATTCTGGAAAATTTTAAACACACTAATTTATGCTTATAAATTTTTATGGATAAGTAGGTAACTGATATATATAATAGTACTATTTTATTTCAATTTGGAAATAATGCTCTTAATAGATAAAAATATATCATAATCAAAATCGACATAGACTCTTGTATTTTTGGGATCGATATTCTAGATATTATAGTGTTGTACAAAATGGAAAGGAAGTTAATTTGTTTTACGTTAATTTTAATGTATTATAGTGTAATATTTTTATATAAGTAATTATTCGTTAAAATTATCAATTTATGGAAATTCCACACAAAAAAAAAAGTGTTATAACTTTTGTTTTTAGACTTCTAAAAGTGTAACTAGGGTTTCTATAAATAGATAATTTTGGCAAATAATCAACTTATATAAAATGAAAATGAACAATAATCTCTCTAGAAATCACTTGATGAGCAGAATTAACAGGGCTGGTTTTCAGATGCCATGGTAATTAGAGATTGTGTTCGGTTTAGGTTATGGTAGGAAGCATTAAAGTAGATGTATATAGTAGAGTGCTGATCGGTTGAGATTCCCCTGCGCCGGTTGCTTAATTGCTTCTAGCTGGTGCCAACAATATTTTCTAGCTTGCATTATAAAATCTTACTTGGTAGACGTAGCGTAGGGAAAGCACAACCAAATAGGGAAACAGGTATGTATCGAGCCTCTATCTCTCTCTTTCCCACTAAAGTTGAACCACGACGAAGACTGTTCCCCGACTCGGAATCAGTTGTTTAACAACCAAGGGTGTTCCTTTCACGGCGGTTGTGATGTTTATTGCTGTGAAGAACATGACTACCGCAAGAAATCAATAAATTGAACCAGCCAGATAGAAAGATTGGTGGATAAATATCTCATGCGTGCACCGTAATTAAGTATGATTTTTCTTTTCTAACTTCACCATCACTAATTTATTTTTATCATACTACAACTTGTGTTAACTTCTTAAAATAATTATCATGAGTAGCCTACTACTAAAGAGTTGTCTTGATATAAAGTGATGTTTGTGAAGTCAAAAATATAATAAATAAATAATCATCAGTGCGTGCATACGTACGTGCATTCGGTATTTATCCATAATATATTTGTGAAAATAATAGCTCTACATATAGCATGTTTACTTGGTTTCGTTATGATCTAATTCTTTGAGTTTGATTCCTTAATAGTTAAATTTGGTTAGGAATTAAATCCTTTGAATTAAATGTTAACCATGACCAAGTAAACATGAACTCAAGAGTAATTTCCTGGCAATGCTGATTTCCATCTAGTAAGGGGGACAATTTGTATTTATAGGGTAAAAGATATATGTTGCAATACATCAGGATTTGTAACTAAGTATTACTTGTTTTTCTTCGTCCCCCTTAGCAAATTCTGTGCTATATATGTATCCCTTTTTCTACAGGAGAAACTTCGGTGTTCATAAATAAAATTAATACTACTTTTTAATTTCTTGTAATTAAGATTGACGCATATCAAGTCTTCTTAATTACCTTATTACAGCATTTGTGTAGGCCATTATAATATTAATCAGTTATGATATATCTCCTTCTCTCTAGATTTCAAAATTTTTTATTTTGAAAAGCTCCTCTCACACTCAAATTTCATCTGCCGGATCCGGTTTTGGCCGGTTCCTGGCCAAATCTTTGTTAACTCTTTTCATCTTGGTGGACACTGCTCACTACCGTCTACGATTTCAGCTTAGAGCTTGTCGTCGTTTGAAAGCGAAGACGGAATCTGCTGCTGCCTCCTGTTCCTACCTTGGATCCGGACAGCTCGACGCCATCGCCGTCCTTCACAATAGACACAACTTGAGTCCGATCACGTGAAATCGCCCTTCTTGTCCCCTCACTCTCATTGTAGTCACCAGCATTACTTAAAAAAGATGATTTAACGATGACAAAAAACATTCGCTTATTAGAGACGGTAAGCAATCGCTAAAAGTCGGGTGAAAAATTAGCGACGGCTATCTATAGTTAAAGTTTAGTTACGGTTTACCCTTGCTTAGCCGTCATTAAATTTAATGACATTTTACCTCACTAATTTAGTAACGGCTAGCCTTTACTGTGTCTCAACCAAATTTTGTCACATGTAACATTCACTAAAAGTCAATAAAGTAGGTACAGTCAATTGTCACTAAAATATACTCTAATTAAAAATGACTTGTCAGTTTGTAGCCCTTTTGCGGTCTTAAGGCTTAATCAAGCATCAATTAGTTAGCATTTGCTAAGTCTCAGCTAAATTTAATGACAGCTTGCTCTCACTGGTTAGTTATTTTTTGTGCTAACTTGTCATCTTTTTTAACCTAGATAACATTTTCTAATAAATATAATGCAGTAGAAATATGTACCTAAAAATCTGATGAAAGTTTAGCAACAACAGTCTATTACTAAAATTTAGTGACATCATGTCTTCGCTAGTTTAGCTGTTGCTAAATTTAGCTACGATTAGCCGTCGCTAAATTTAGCTATGGTCTGTCATCGCTAAGATCCAAAAAATTAGCAAGGGTTAATAGTCGCTAAGTCTCAGTTAAATTTAGTGACGATTTACCTTCGTTAATTTATTGAGCATTAACAATCACTAGTTGCCCAAGGTCTAACAACGGTTAGCCATTGCTAATCATATTGACGGTTTACCCTCACTAGCTTGCCGTAGTATAGTGACAGCAAAAAGTATGGATTAATGGATCTATGTGTCTATTAAAACATATAGATTATAATTTAGGGTAAATTTTTATTTTATGATTACAAAATTCTTTCATCTTATTAATTATTTTTCTAAAAAAAATAATTAAGCTATCAATTGTAAACTTTTCACATTTTATTTTAGTTTTTATTAAATCTAGCTAACTAAATTAATCATTTTAGTTTACAATTTAGTTTATTTTTAATTTTTATTAAATCTAGAAAACTAAATTAATTATTTTAGTTTACATTTTAGTTTATTTTTAGTTTTTATTAAATCTAGCTACATCATGGCCTTTATGGACTCCTAATCATGGCCTTAGGAATATTAATTTGTTGATTGGTAATTATAACATTAGTTATTTGTATACAGAGAAAGACCTTAAATAAACTTCACAATGCTTTTATAAAAAAAAATTAACAAATAAAGTTTTAAAATCATGGTCAGAGGTAGTGACTAGCCATCACTAACTTATGCCTAACGCTTATTACGGGTTGCCCTCAGTAGGCTTTTAGTCGTCACTGGTTCAAAATGTTTTAAAGTCTCTCTACCCTCCCATTGACATTTGCGAAACAAAAATATTTGTTGCTCCCCCTGCCTTCACTTTTCTTTTTAACCCAAAGCCCGTTTCCTCTCTATTTGTCCCCCCTGAACATGGTCACAGTGATGCTTTGTGGGCAATGCCAGTTCCTGATAGAGCTTGCCTATGTAAATTGCTTTGAGGTTCTTCTGAAACTGGCTTTGGTTTTGGTATTCAAGCAGTTGGTATTGCCGGAAGCATCAGTGCTCATTAGACCTTACGGCGAGGAAGCGTCTCTTGAAGAGGGCAAAAAGACGGTGCGAGTAGAACTCGAAGACCCAGTGAGTTGTTGTTTGGAAGGTCAAGGTTCTGGAGGTTCAATCGCAGTTTGTAGGAGAAAGCCTTCCATGCCTTCCTGGCGGGTTTAAGCTTCTTTTACAAGTTTAGACATGGCATCAATATCTGTGAGCACAAGTTTTGGATCAAAGAAATAAAAGCGAAGACTTGGGCATTTCAGCCTTTAAAGGGAATTCCAATCTCTTCTAAGTTGGGCATTTCAACAAATACTGTCGGCATGAATGATTTCAGTTGCTTCAGTTTCCTCTCTTGGCCGAGTGCGAAATCATGCCCAAAATTTGTAAGATTTGCTTTTTTTGTATGTTTCTTTTCATTTATTTGCTTGCTTTATAATTGCTGGAATATTGGATTGTATTATTTTTCTAAAATATCCTTTTGTGCAATTAGTACAAATTACTCATATTTTCAACTCCGTAGTTCTTAAAATTAATCTTAACTAAACTGATTATTGATCTAGTGTCAATAGCAATAATGGAAGTGGTGTTTAGGGGTCAGCGATCTAGGCATTAGTTTGATTGCTGTAAAGTGCAAAGGGATTCGTAGCTTGGATCTTTCATACTTGTTGGTATTTTCTCCCTCTTTTCTCTTTTTTACATAATGTTTTAGAGAAATAGGATTCTTCCTATAATGATTTCATTTCTAATTATCAAAAGGAAAATTCCAAATTACTTTTTCAAGTGTTGAGATCGATTGATAAGTGGTGCTTCTTTTAATTAAAATGAAATCCATATGACATCATTGAGTTAAATTAAATGATTGAATTGAATGTTTTTTAAACCTTCTAGATAACAAAATATGTTGAATTGATGTGTATTTATATTTATTTTATTAATTTTGAACCTGTTGCTATGTAGATTACAAACAAGCATTTGCAATCTGTCTTGAAGTTACAACATCTTGAGGATTTGGTTCTTGAAGGATGTTTAGGCATTGATGATGGAAGCCTTGCAGCACTCAGACATGGATGCAAGTCATTGAAGGAAAGCTTCAAGCTAATCAACTAATTTAGTCAAGTATTCTCTCATGGGGATGTGCTTTCAAACTTGCTCCTGGTTTTTAGAACTTCTCTTATGGTAGAATGGCCAACCCAGGAAAAGAACCAAATATGTATATATAATTTTTTGGGTATGACTTAATTGTTAAATAACATTATTGATGTTCTTCGTATTTGTGGATATATATAATTTTCCTCTATTTTTATAATTGTTAGAATTATTGAAACAAGACAACATAGGATTAATAATAATAATAATAATAATAATAATGATAATAATAATAATAATAATAATAACTATTGATTAGTGAAGGCAAATAGTCACTAATGGTCATCACTAAAATTAGTGAAAGTAAGTCGTCGCTAATTCAGTAATAGTGAATCGTCACTAACTTAGTGACGGCTGACCTTCACTAAATCTAACAACAGTTAGTCTTCGCTAAATTAGCGACGGTTAGCTATCGCTAACTTACCGGCAAAGAGCGGTGTGGGAAAAATAGTCACCATCGCTATTGCGAAAGTTGGTTGTTGCTAAGTAGCGACAATTGTAGTCACTAAACTATTAGCAATGTGTGAATTAGTCAAGGCGCAATTAACGACAGCTTGCCATAACTACATCTAGTTTAGCGATGGCTGTCTATCGCTAATAGCTTTCACTAAATCCATTTATTTTAATAGTGCAGCCATCTTATGGAAGACGCCGGATGAGGCACCTACTAGATCTGGCAACGATTTGAAGTACGGTGAACAACCCTAACCAAACCGGATTATCAATACTCGCTTGCATCTGGTGTCATTCACCTAGAGTTGGAGAAGGAGCAACGGGCCTAACCACCGCTGTCCTCGTCAACATTGAACTCAACAAACATGTTTCATCGTCTCGCTGCTCACCGGCCTTAGATCCCTTTCACTGGCAAGATCCGGTGTTCTGTTCTATCTAGATCTGTGTCATTGTTCTTCTGTTGTGTTCTAGCTGTTGTGTTGTTTGTGCACCAGATCCAACAAAGGTATCGGATTTACCTGGCAATGATAAAGGAGAAGAGGAGCCTAAACCTTTGCATGGTGTCTTCTTTTTTCAGATAATAGCATTTTGCCTGGCAGATCGATCGACACTAAAGATGGTGCTTCAGGTCCAAAAGGTTATCCTAATCGTGCTAATTCCTTTAGTAAAGAAATGGGTTAATAGAGTCAACAAATTGTTAGGATTTGTCTTTTTGACGGAATGAAGGGCAGGCTCTTTTATTGTATAAGGAATCGGAAGCAATTAAAGGTGAAAAAAAAAAAAGCTCTCATATAAAAGTCTTGACCTTGTACAATGAATTGAGAAGATTAGAATGATATATCAAGAATTAGTGATATCAAGTGGGGCTAAGAAGTAGGATAGTGCGCACGACAGGGTTTGGGAGGTTTTGTTCCTTTCTTAATCTGGTCTCATGTTTGTTCTAGCTTTTGGCTATAACTTTTGTATTCTTATTTTTATTAATAAATTTCTTTGTTGTGCACAACAAAAACAAAATATTTGTGTAGTTATCGACAATATATAATACCATAAATGTGGCAAAAAAATATATAGTAAATTAAATGGAGAAAGATCACTGGACATCCTAAAACTTATCTAGCTTTTCTACTTCAATACTATAATAACTTTTATTTTCCTAATTCAATCTTAAAAACTTTGTAAACGTATTAATAGTAATCCCAAGTGACATGGTTTTAGTGCAATGCTGAATTGACATATAAATCTGGTTTTTAGATCAGAACACTAATAGTTTAGGTGGTTCATTAGCCATTAAAAAATTATTACTCCCTCCATTTCATAAGTGATGGCTCTTTTACCTTTTTTGACTAAAGTTTGATTTAAATATTTTCATATTAATTTTTATTATAAAAAAAAGTTTAAAAATTATATTTATAAACTAGAGTATTTAAGGTATCATTTTCATATAAAAAGTTTATATTTCTATAAAAAAATTTAAAAAAAATAAAATTATAAATTAATTACTGTAAATAATAAAAGAGTCGAGCTTTGCAAGACCAAGGAATTATATAATTTAAATTTACTGAAAAATAATATCAACTAGTTTAAATTAGAATTTAAAAATTGATATATGATAATGATAGAGAAGTTATTTGCTAACTTTTAGTTGTCTTTGTCGCCCTCATCAAATTTATGACTAATTACTATGTTGTTGCAATGTTTTAAGACTCACCTTAAAAAGTGAAAATTTTTAGAACTAAAATAAAAAATATAAAAATTTTTGGGACTTCAGGTGATCTATCCAAAGTTAAATTAATAACAACTATTATAAACTTAATTTTATTAAAATTTTAAATTTTAGTTACTAACACATAAGATATTGAGTTTGGAGACGCTTCTAGTGAACTAATTTTTTGAGAAGATGGTATGATTATTAGATGAACAAAATTAGGGCATTAATAGAAAAAACGTGAAAAATTGTATTATAAATGGATTATTACATTTACATAATATTTGCTTTAAATTGAAATTGAATGTAAAAATATAAATAAACTAGTTGACTTAAATTAAAACAAATTGGCAACAAATCTTACAATGAAAACTCAACTAAAGTTACTTATGCCCTGCACACACACTTTAAGATATTTTATTCTACCCTTCTTTGTACAAAATTCATTATAATTTTAAAGAAAATTAGGTTTTTGTGTTGCAAATTTCTTCGAGGAAACTAGAGTTGCACAAGCAATTATTGCGGCTCTAGAAGGCCTTGACCTTATTTCTGTTTTTATTAATTTGGATAGGATCCTACTGCAGATTCTTTACAAAAGAATTTGTAAGCAGATCCAAGGTTATTCTTTTAGATGATATGTGGATAGAGGATGACAATAATTTTGAATAATTAAAATGCACCTTGGGTTAGAATTAACAAAAGATGGAGATGAATAATGGTTTTATAGCGTGAAATTATTTCATGTTTTTTAAGATGATTATTCCCCAACTATAAAGTACAAGCAATATGTCTTTAGGATACAAAAAAGCTTCATAAATTTTTTTTTGCAAATTTGTGAAATAATTCATCTATATAGAAAATGGAAAAACATGTATAACATTTCACTTAGCCAGCACAATTATTCATAAATATATATCTCTTAGAATAGACACAAATATTCATGAAGAGATATGCCTTTACAAAGAACACAATTGTTAGAAAATTTACAATTTTTTTTAATTTTAATTAACTTATGAAATTAATTAAATTGTAATAATCAAAATGTATTTTCCATTTATGTGAAACTAACAAACTACACATGGAACTTACGAGTGTTCTGACGATCTCCCATTGCTTTATACGTTACATGTTAATGTTCACTAGATAATGTAGTATGCATACAAGAAGATAGATTTCGATTTTAACATGTGTATATATCTTAAAATTCTAATTAAGCTATACGTATTGTGAAGATTTGAGCCTAAACCCTTTGTATTAGAAACAAAGACTTAAAACACATAATACTCACCAAAATTAAATTGAGATTTTTCATCTACCATAGCACTATTATATATGGCCTTTGTGCTAATTTTGAAATTTGTCAAAGAATACAGTTTCTTGACTTGAAGTACGAACTCATTTATGTGAAACTTGAAATGCTATATCGTTATAGAATCTTCTTAAATAAGGTACAACTATAATTGTTCTATGATTTTGATACTTGTATATCAATCCAAATATTACATGTTTGATTCTACATGATGACTAATAATTATTTTATTGTTTGCTAAGCAAGAAACTAATTAAAAAAAACTCATTTTGAATGAGTTTGAATATGATGAGTACTAAGAACACAAAACCACATGTGAATGCTTAATAGTGATTGCTCATTTGCTTTATGACCACTATTGGTTATGTGGGTTTTACAAAATTGACATGAATAAAATTACCCAATAGTTACTTCAATTTGATTGGGTCATGCCGCAAAAGATTTAGGACTCATGAAATTGCAAATAATATTGACAAAATTGTTACTAAAAAAAGCACTGAAATGTTATTGGTAGTCTAATTATGGTGCCGTAAATTGTACAAGAGATACAACATATGTTGTTTTGCTATATATATACAAACATGATGTAGAACATTGGAAAGCAATTCCAAGATTTTTGAGATATTTTAAAAGCACAAAATATTTGAAACTATTCTATTCAACCTATCACTCTATGCTAAAAGGGTGATGATGAAAATTGAGTGAGAAATACTAGTTAAAGTAAAACCACTTATAGGTTCAAAATTATTGTATTCTATTCAATCTATTACTTATTTTTTATTTTTACATTTTTTTGCATGAAACCAAATTTATTTGAAAGCCAATAGTATGTAAATAAAATAATCCATTTGAAAGTGAACTTTCATGCTACTATTAAACTTTTATAAATTTTCTCTTTTAATGCCTTAAACTAGAAAAATTCATAAAATACGATATCGTATTTTCAAAGAATTATTGTATTTTCAAAGGATTATTGCAACTACGTAACATTAGTTTTTAATTAAAATTAGTTACGAGTAAAAAAATATATAAGAATAAAAATAAGTCATTTTTAAGTTAATTGATTTAAGTTAAAATGAATTAGGTATAAATTATTTAGAACCTCAAAAACCAACCATCACAGTGTCCCACCTTCACCGTTATGTCGGTAAGTTAGCTGTCCAATGCATTTGTAGCCACATCATCAATTTTGGTAGTAATCCGTTGATTCTAATACTCTTTTAGCTCACAACACATCTTATCTACCCCCTGCGCAACCATCCTCACCATAAACGCATAAACAATTTAGTAATATCATAAATTTGTATATCATAAAAAGTAGAAGATACAAAAACATTGCACGACATTTTTACTCTTATTATATAAATTATTTTATTCTTTTAATGGAAACTAATTTTTTCATTGTCTAAATATTAAAGGAATTTTTTTAGTCTTTCATTATAAGTTATTTTATTGTTTTACTAAAACCCAATTTTGTTGTTTTCTATTTAATTGGAGTTATATTAATACTAAAACACTAAAAGGGAAAAGAGAAAAAATGAGAGAGAGATAGAGAAAATCACGTATGTTTTTTTTTTGTTATTATTTCCTCCTATGGCTAAAACAAATAAGTTGCCACTAAATTTTTCTTTTCCTAAAACTTAGCTTGATATTGATTCTATATCACAAAATTAAGTATTATATGCAATTTCTTTTTACCTTAATCTTACCTTCCATGGCTAAAACTTCTAGATTACCACTATTTTTATTTTGCAACAAACATGTCGCCTTTGATTCTATATTACTATAAAATAATACCTCAAATACAATAAATATTTTATAAAACTAAAATTTCAAGTTAGCATCTCAAAAACCTTAATAGGTAAATCTTTTATTCATATATTTGAATGAAAGATTTTAAATATTTGGTAAAACACTTGCTAAAGTTTGTACTACTATAAAGAGTACCTTTGAATATAAAATTCTTGTCAACTTAGTGTTTTTTTTTCCAACTTAGATGAGTGTATCCTATGAAAGCTTATTATCTTGTAAAATTAATGCTAAAGTTTTAAATGAAAATTTATAGGTATTGTCTATTGAAAAATAAGTTTAGGTACAAAAACTATATATTAAAAATTTATGTAAGTGGACACTTTACAATATTTTACCTAAAGTTCTTCTTTTACCCAAAAATTATAAGTTCTTTTACTCTTTTAAAGATATATAAATTTTATATTATCTATTTAATTAGAGTAATCTTAGTATTAGGACTCTAAAAAGAAGGAAAGAAAAAAATCCATTGGCAAATATCTAAATATATTGTTACCTATTTAATTAGATACTCCCTCTATCTATAATTGACTGAAATTTTTGACTTGGCCTAATTTTTAAGGCTAGCAACAATTTTTAGCTCATGGACAAATTCACCCATTTCATATACTTTTATCTCGAAGCTATCCGAATCTCCGACATCGATCGTTGATTTTGCTCAATCATCCTCTTTGGCATTGATCGTCAATTTCACCCAATCTTCCTCTCCCACACCGATCGTTGATTTCGGCGAATCATTCTCTCTAGCACTAATCGTCGATTTTGCTCTCAATTCTAGCAGTGCCCCTATTCGTCTTCGATTGCCCCGCTGTCGAAACGTCTATCTTGCGCTAAGACTTACTCTTCCACAAAATTGTTGAACGTTTCCCTTAAATCGCCAACTGAATCTCCACTTGGATCCCTCTTGAGTCTCATCTCGCTGCAATCGATGATGATTGAAGACAGTCAATGGATACGCCGCACGCTGATAATTGGGATTATTTGGGAGAGGGAGCAGATACTAGAGGTGGAGATGATGTAGGGGAGTTTTGATCTAGTGATGGTAGGAATGAAGGGAGGCAGTGGAGCAGGGTGGAGGGACAGGGAGGGTTTAGGCGGGGTAGTATAGTAAAATGTTAATAAAGAAGTTACTATAAATGGAAACGTCTCATTATTTTTGTGACTACAAAAAAAGGAACATGTTTTATTCTTTTTGAGATAGAGAGAGTATTTAGTAGCTTTAAAATCCTAGAAATATAATGAGCGAAAAAAAACCAAAAGTGGGATGCATTTAGTCATTATTTTTAGGAAATTTGCTACTATGACTACTAAATTTAGGAAATTTACTATTTTGATTGCTAAACTTACATTGATCACTCAACTTAGTTAATTTAACAAGTATGGCCTAAATTTATTCTACTATAAATAAATTCCTTGAATATAATTTTTTTTCCAATTAATTTTTTTTTTTGCAACTTGGATGAATATATACTATGAAAGCTTATATATCTGGTAAGCTTGATACTAAATTAATAAAAAATAAAATTTTTAAGGAGTAAAAAATTTAAAAGAAAAAATATAAAATAAACTTTGTAACAATCTACCTTAGCTTTTCTAGGCTTATTGTTGTTTGTTTATCTAAAATTTCATCTTATAGCATGCATTGATATAATTCAAGCATGACTCAAGAATCTATTATGAAAAAAAATTATCATTATAAGAAATGTCATTGAGAAAAATTTTAGGAAATAAACTTTCTTGGCAACTAACTCTTTTTAATATTGTCATTATAGGAAATGTCATCCCTTTTAATATTAAAATACAAAATTTTATTCTTAACAACTAACTTTTTTCTATGCTAAATAATATTAAAATATTATTATCATTTTTATTATTTTTCAAAGTCAATCAAATCTTACAAGTTATATCAAATTAGAAGTAATTTTTGTTTAAGTGTTATATTTCATGGAAGAGGCTCATCGTTTTGAAGTAGTTTTGGAGTTTTTAGGAGATGATGTTAACAATTTTACATTTTTGTTTCTAAGCTTTTATTTTATGTGAGATTAAGTATAATACAAAGAGAACTTTAGGGGTTTATATATTCAAAAGTTATAATTAAATTACATATTTCTAAGTCATAATTGCAAGTTCCGACCGCAAACAGGATTAGATGACAAATGTAGTAGTTGGAGGTTCTTAGAAGGACATATAACAAGTTTTATTAGTAGAAAAAAAAAAAGAAATTCCAATATATACTTTGTATATTGGATCAAAATTTAATTCATTTTTATCAAAAATATAATTTTGTCAAGACTTTATAATTTTTTGATTATCCTAACACTAAATTTCTATAATTTTGTTGTTTTCATATCTGACATTATTATACAAAATTTTTCAAATATAAAATATATTTTGAAAATTTAGGCTAAGAGCTTTGAGAGATATGGAGGAGGTCCATGGTTCCAATCATGGTCTTCTTACTTCCTACAACATATCCCATAAAAGCTGATTCAGTTGTTATTCTGATCCTAATTAAAAATGTTGGCATGTCTCTTTTCTTAATTATTATAATAATATATCTTTCTCTGTAAACTTGTATGATGCTTCTAAATATTAAAAAAAAATATTTTAAAAATTTCTAATTTTTGGAAAAATGATATTGTTCTATTCAATACACTAAGTTAATGTTTCTCTTTTTTTTGTTAATCAAATTTTAATATTTCAAGTATTTACAAGATAAATAAATTTGCACCCTTTATGAAAACTTTGTTCAGACTTAAAACTCAGGTTGGTTTGTTGTGGAACCAAGACCAATTAAAAAAACTATTAATTTTTCCAACTTTTGAATCAGCCTGTGACCTGGTAATTCATTTTTACCCACCCAACCTAACCCGGTATAGGTGGTTCTAGCTGGGTTTTGAGTTTAACGAAGGCGATAATCACTCACAAACATCCGTTGCAACTTGCAAGATAAAAAAACTATGGGACAGTGGGGCTCCAGTCGTGACTCGGTGCTTAATGCTATTTTACTATCATAAACAACAGTATTTTAGTACACACTTGTAGCATATAGTATTATCTATATTTCAATTTTGGTTTGCAAAACCCAAAACTGGATCTGGCTCAAACTCTGTGAGTTGAGCATCGATCTTGTGCAGCGGAGATGGCTGATACGATTATTTCCGCCGTCCTGAATCTTCTAGTGAATGTTGTTGTCGAAGAAGGGAAGAAGCAGGTGAAGCTGCTGACGGAATTTGATGGGCAGGTGGCGAAGCTCAGAAAAAATCTGGAAACCATTTCCACTGTGCTGGAAGATGCCGAGGAAAAGCAAGTTAGCGACAAGTTGGTCAAGCTCTGGCTTGACAGGCTCAAGGAGGTGTCCTACGACATGGAAGACGTTTTGGACGAATGGCACACCGACCTCCTCAGGTCGGAAGCGAAACGCCAGCAAGCGCCGGCTAGCTCTTCCGGGTTTACACGAAAGGTGCGCCAACTCGCCGGTATTTGCTCGCCATCTAAAGTTGTTACTCGCCATGACCTTGCTGTTAAAGTGAAAGAGATCGATGCAAGACTGGATGAGGTTATAAACGACCAAGTTATGTCAGCGTTGACTCCTAAAGAAATAAAGAGCTCGCGCCCTGAAAGATCTGAAGGTACTACCTCTGGCAAAAGAACAACGACTACATTCTCTGTGGATGTGTCGAAGCTTCACGGTCGAGATGAGATCACAGAAACCATAATGGACTATTTGTGTGGTGAGCAGGCTAGTGGCGGGTGTGATCTCGAAACCTTTTCCGTAGTGGGTATGGGGGGGCTCGGAAAGACAGCTCTTGCGCTGAAGATCTACAAGGAGAGTCTGGTTGAACAATGTTTCCAACAAAGAATATGGGTCTGTGTCTCAGATTTCTTTGAGGAAACTAGAGTTGCGAAAGCAATTATTGCAGCTCTAGAAGGCCTTGACCCTATTTCTGTTTTCACTAATTTCGATAACATCCCACCGCAGGCTCTTTTCGAAAGAATTTCAAAGCAGATCCAAGGAAAAAAGTTCTTTCTTGTTTTAGATGATGTGTGGACAGAGGATGACAGGGATTTCGAATCATTGAAGTGCACCTTCAAGCATGGTGCACCCGGAAGTAAGATTCTGGTGACTACTCGCAAAGACGGTGTTGCAAAGATGATGGAATCCTCCCAAGTCTTTCACCTGCCAGAGTTATCTGAGGATGACTGTTGGCTGGTGCTTAGCCAAGCTGCATTTGCAGGAAGGCGTAAGGAAGAGCATGAGAATTTAGAAGATATTGGGAGGCAAATTGCAAGCAAGTGCAAAGGTTTGCCACTTGCAGCAAAGACTCTTGGGAGTCTCTTACGGGGCAAGAAAACCAGACAAGAGTGGCGAAATGTCTTGAATAGTGAGGTGTGGAGACTGGACTTAGTTCAGAAAGATATCTTCGCTCCTCTGCTTCTGAGTTATTATGATTTGCCACCGAAAGTAAGACGGTGCTTGGTGTACTGTGCTGCCCTTCCGAAGGACTTTCTGATATACTCAGGCGAGCTTATCAACCACTGGATGGCGCATGGCTATTCAAGCTCAGAGGACAATCCAGAGATTGAAGAAGTAGGTCGTGAATACTTCAACCTTCTAGCAGATCGCTCCTTCTTTCAGGAATTCGATTATTACCCTGATGGGGGCATCAACACTTGCAAGATGCATGATATAGTACATGACTTTACTATGTATTTGGCTGAGAACGAGCACATCACTAAGCATTTTGGTCAGAATTTGGGAGGAGATTCGGCATTGAACTTGGCTTCTGATAAAAAGGTGCGCCATGTGTCGGTAATTTTAGCAAAAGGCGCTCATTTCCCTTCCTCCGTTGTTGGCACGGAAAAGGTGCGGAGCATCATGACCTTGACAGGTACTGGGGGCATATCTTCTCTAGCCCTGGAAAACATGGCTAAGGGGTCGAACCGTCTACGGTTATTAGCATTTAAGTGGTCACTTGAAGATCGTTCATGCAGCAAGATGCCAGAAGAAATAGGCAAGCTCGTGCATTTGAGGCACCTTGACATCTCTTCCTGCACCATGTTACGAGAATTGCCTGAAGCAATCTGTGACCTGATTAAGTTGATACACTTGAGCGTCTCGAGCTGTCCCAATTTTGAGAGGCTGCCAGAGGGAATTGGGAAGCTTATCAACCTGAGGTTCCTCTGCACCACAGCTAGCGACAAAGTGACTTCCTACCCGAAAGGGGTAGGGAAACTGACATCCCTGAGACATGTCAGGAACATAATGGTGATAGCTGATGGAGATGACCCTCAAGAATTTAGTCTCGCGGACCTGGAAAATTTGAACCAACTTCGCATCATGGAAATGAAACTGAAGGGAAGTGGAATAGAAATAGGAGAGGCTAGGAAAGCCAAGTTTGAGGAGAAGACACATCTACATGTGTTGAAGATGAAATTGGGAGGAAACTTTAAGCAACATGAAGTGATTGAAGCCTTAAATAACCTCGTTCCTTCCACCGTAGAGCCCCGCATCTGCACTGATTACTACTATAGGTGGTAGTCCAAGCAATTCGGAAATCTCATCACCAAACTGATAAGGTTCCCTCTCTCTCTCTCCCTCTCTGTCTGTCTCCTATACAAACGTTCCTGGTTGATTTTGAGCCAAATCGGACTTTTACTAATACCAAATGTTTTATTTAAGTAATTCTGCAGTTTAAGGTGGAATTGGCGTACGCATGGCCTTCCGCTTCCTGTAGAAGATGGTTGTACTAGCTGTTTTATGTTCCTTTCTTCAAATTCGGGCTCCGACACTATTTCAGTGGTGGGAAGAGATTGTACGATATGCCCCTACGAAGGAGAATGCAATTGGTGCTCACATTGTATCTTCTGATTAGCGTTTGCAAGTATTTCTGTTTCAGTATTGTTTCAATTTTCAATATTGCTCGTTTGTATCTTCTCTTTTGTGGCCTGTTTCATTAATTCATGTACCAAAATCATTTCTGCTTGCTGGTTCATGGTTGTTCGTCAGGCCCAGTGTCTGAAACTCGGGTAAGAAGGTGTTTTTGTTTTTTTTCGTTCACCTGTAACTCTTGGCCAGTGCTTGCATTTTAAATCTCATCTTTGGTTTGAGACATCTTTTATTAAAATAAAACTAGTTTACATATCCGGCATTATCTTGGGATTATAAGTTGTATTGAGTATTAGAAAATAATATGTATTTAAATGTTGTACATATATTATATTAAGAAAATTATTATTATTATTATTGAAATAATAATATTTAAAAAAGTACCATAAAATACTAGAAATTATTGTTAAAAACATAAATAAAGTGGTATTCTCTTCATTTTAATACCTTTGAAACTTTTGATTTGATGAGGGGATTAAAATGTGATATAGTTTATTACCTTTTTCCCGATTTTTTCCTTATCAAACAGTAATGATTAAGCTATCACTTTCTAAACATTAATGATTTATTTGAAATTTTTTATCAAAGTTTTAGGCAGCTTTGCAACTTTAAAAAAAAATGAGAAAACTGAAATTTTACAAAAAAAAAAAATCGGATCAAAAATAAATATTCCTAAGGCTTAGAGACTAGCAACAATAAAAATCTTATATTTATCAATTCATATTCTTATCTAAGCTTTCACATTCTAATCAATAAAGGACATAATGCGGGTACCTAACACCAAGGTCCCAAAACCTTTACTTTTTGTTGCAAATTCATCTGAAACCTCTCAACAGTTGCATATTTGTCCCAAACCTTTTCTAACATTACAAATTCATCCCTAACCTTTCAATTGTTGCATATCCATCTCAAACCTTTTCCTGCTATTGCAAATTCATTCTTTGACCATCAATCAATGCTAATCAATGATGGAATTGGGATGGATATGCAACAGTTGAGAGGTTAGGGATGAATTTGTAATGAAAAATTAAGTTTTGGGACCCCTAGTGCTATTTACCCCCACTCAAATCTTTCTCCATTTTATTACTACTAGTTAGGGGTGTAAATGGGCCGGGTTGGGCCCGAGCCCTTAAGGCTCGAGCACAGCCCCTTAGCTTAACGGTACTACTCGAGCTCGAACTTGATATGCTCGAGCCCGAATTTTCAGGCTCGACCTCGGCTCGAATTGGGCCTAAGCTTGGCCTTTAGGCTTGTTGGGCCCGAATTTCTAGTCCTGTACAGAATTCATATATGGCATTTTACATATCATTCAAGACCCCTATAACCTATAATCATGATCAATAATCTACACACAAGTAGCACCAACTCCAACATCAAATTTTATAACAAAGTACAAGCATAATAATGAAAAGGGTAGTCACAACATAAAAACCAAATTCATATGAAGTTTTGCAGCCTAAATGAAGCTCAAATAACAGAAGATGCCACTGCTCTGGACCTTTGGTGGTGATATCCTTGGCAAGATTCCTCTTAAGCGTAAAAGAGGTTCCTTCATTATTCATAGCTGCATATAACAAAACCATTAAAAATCAAGTGACAATTAGATCAATTACACGAAGCACCACAGTTACAACTTACAAGAAGCATTACACTAGAAAATTCCATGCTATTCTAATTAAAACAAAACCATAGATATAACAAGCAAATTATTTTTTAAAAGTTTTCTGATATAACAAGCATTACATTTGTCTTCGATTTCTGATTACCATCCTATTAGTGAAAGAGAAAGACTCTGTTTTTGTACTTGAAAATTCCTCAAGTTCATTTTCCATTACAAATGCATGTGCTGTACACAACACTTGCCTACACTGGAACCCTGCACCAGTAAAGAAAACAACGACCCAAAAGCATATATATATATATATATTCCCATTCTTTAGTTACCCCCAACTTGAACTTCATACCAATTGCCATATATCTTAAACAAAACTTCCACAACCAGTGTTGCAGCTGTTCCACAGCTCTTGCTTCTCGAATCAAAAGCTAATAACATCTAACAGATGAGAACCAGCTAATTGTAGCTCCTAATCAAAGTCAAGAGACTAATAAACCAATATACTATACTGAAACAAAACCTAGTAAGGCACAAAACAAGTATTCCAGTAAACTGATGCTCTGGTTCAATTTTTAAAGATCATGCAGAGGATGTGCTACTACACCCACCCACATCAGATAAATAAATACTGGTAAGGAGAGGGTAGAGAAACTATCAACAAACATACAACAACCAAATGATCTCAATGCCAACCAAGATAGCAACATTTCACAAACCTCATTAAAATGAACGTGACCTAGGCTGAAAACAAATATTCATAGACAGAATTATTGAATTGCAATTACCAATGAAGTAAGTGAGGCTAAGAATTCTAAAGAATAATAAAATAAGATCAAGACGCAACACTGAACATCAATAACGACATCAGCGTAACTCAACTACCATTGCAAAATAATACCATAAGTCCGCACATTTTCCAAAATTTCCAAAATTTCCATATATCTTAAGCAAAACTTCCACATATGAATCAAAACTTACTGCCATAGGCTGCAAGGAATCCATATCAAGAAACGGGTAGATTCACCATAATTGGATTTTTCATACCCTACAAAAGAAAAAAAAACATGCAAAGTAAATTACTTAAATAAAATATTTTTATAAACATAAAAAGATAATTCAAATACTCACCATATTTTTTTCTTTACACCATGTGCATTTCTAAGCCAATCTCCTCCACAAAGTAATGCTTGCGCAATTTCAACTGAAAGTGATGCTCGATATGAGTCAATTACCCTACTTCCAGCACTAAATGTTGATTCAGACACAACTATGGTAATCGCGATTGCTAAGATATCAGAAGCCATCCTTGACAGAACATGATATTTTGATTGATTTCCTTTCCACCAAGCTAATATGTCAAATGGTGAATCCGGATGGCAGAAAAAACAACCATCTTCTAAGTACATGTCTAAGTCTGTTTTCTTTGGTTGAACAGTTTGAGTTGTCAGCACATATTGTTAGATTTCCTTAAATCTTTATCCTGAAGATATGGTTGAATGGGACGCAGAAGATGAATAGGAAGAGGAAGCTGACCATTCCTTATTTTGGACACTTTTATCTTGTAGAGCAACATAATCATCATACAGCTCATACAACATTCTCTTTACCTTGTCCATATTCTCCCGTGCTTCTGATGCATTGTATATCCTTGGAAAATAGTACTCAAGAGCCTTCATTTTCACTCTTGGATCTAAAATGGCAGCAATTGCCATTAACAAGTTACATTCCCCCCAGTATTTATCAAACTTCAATTTCATCTTAGAAACCATGTCTCTTACAAAGGTATTATCAATAGTTACCCGACTATCTAAAACCTGCTTCACTTTGTACACTTCAGAAAGAAACAAATTTGATGTTGGGTAGTCATTTCTAGATATTACATTAGTGGCTTTGGCGAATACTTCCAAGATTTCCAAGATCTTGTCAACCTTCTCCCAATCCTCTTTACTTGGGCAGGAGATATAATTGATTTCCCGTTGTTGGTAGTTTGGGAAAACATCTTTAAAATTTGAAGCACATGACAGCATCTCATATGTTGAGTTCCAATGGGTCTTACAATCAAGCATAAGCTTCCTATGAGGTAACTGCAACTGCTGTACAATTTCAGAAAATGACTTCAATCTTGCTTCACTTTGGTTGACAAAATGAACACTTTCCCTCACATCCTCAATCACATACTTAATCTCATTCAAACCGTCCTGGACAATAAGATTAAGTATCTGTGCACAACATTGGATATGAAACAACTTCCCACCATAAAGCAGTTTTTTGTTCACACTAAAAATCTCCCTCAAATTAGTAATAGCACCATCATTAGCTGAACAATTATCAACTAATATGGTGTATATCTTATTCTCAATGCCTCATTCCTTCAAACACTTATACAAAGCATCTGAAATGTCAACACCACGATGTGGAGGAGGAATATGCACAAAATTCAGAACCCATTTGTTAAGCTTCCAATCCGAGTCAAAAGAAGTGTGCAGTAACTACCATATACCCTATCTTCTGGCTTTTTGACTTCTATAGGTCTATTGTTAAGCTAACTTTGGAATTTTGTTCAACAGCCCCTTTAATTTTTTCTTCTCATGCTCAAAAACTTTCATACAGTCTGACTTCAATGTGACCCAACTTATCCTCTCCCATTGAGGAATTGCAATCCTTATCATAAAATTGAATCCGTCCTCCTCTACAACCATAAATGGTTTCTCATGCATCAATACCCAATGAACAATAGCTTCCCTCATCTTCATAGCATCATATTTTCCATTTACCACAGCTAGTGCAAGAGTAGGAATGCTATCATTGATACTTGTACTACTAGGCTGAAAATTCAGAAGCCCTTGTCGTTTCATGAAAAGTTTTCTTTGTGTGTATTTTCGAAGATGCCTACGAAGGTGTGATGTACTTGAAGACTTGCTCATGGACATGAATGCTCCACAATGCATGCATTTTGCCTTCTTTAATCCTTTAGAGTCAGTACATTGTTTAAACTCCTTCCAAACCTCGGATTTCTTGCACCTTTCTGACTTTTTTTTAGTGCCCCACTAACTGTTGCCTTACCACTAGTAGCAGCTCTATCTTTTGCTTCCTTATCTTCACCCTCACCTATTGAACTTGATCCATGATTTTCATCTAACTCTGTGTCAATGGGAATATTTGCCATTTATGCAATTTGAGCTTGATCAGTATCGATGGTGGTATCAATTTCATCAACATCCATCATAGGATGTGTATTTGAATCCTCTGTGGACGGAAAATCCTTGGTTGACGTTGACATTGCTACCAAGGAGAAAAGATAAAAACAAGATAAAAGGCATATGGCATCTCTGTCGAACCAGGAATAAGTATTTAAGGAATCAGCATTGTGCATGTGCTGATTGTGCTCTTCATTTATAGCTACCAACCTATATATGCATATATACTTGCATTTCAATCACTATTTACCGTAGCTTCTTTGCTTGTTGTACTTATATATACTACTATTTATATATCACAAAGTACATACTACTACTATTATATAATACATATATATATATATATATATATATATATATATATATATATATATATATATAATGAATTCAAAGCTCTCTTCTCCAAATTTCGCAAGTACTCCTCCATGTACCTTTACGTCCAAGTAATTAGCTAGGCTAGGGCATTTGTAAAACAATACTAAATGGATATATGTGAAAACATCTTGAACTAAATCTTTCAGGATCCAACTCAATAAACAATCCTTATGGATAATTAATTAATACGAGATCACATATATATACTGTACAATACTACACTATATATACTATTATTGAAATACAGAATTAGCAATGAACAACCAATTACAGCTGAATCATCATCAAATTGCACAAAATGGACGGGGAATATATGAAGCATGAGAATTGAGAAAGCCAACTAACAGGTAGGCCAGCTAAATTCAACCAAGATCCCCTTCACAACCTTATATGTACCGCACACATATACCTTTAACCCAAAACTATACATATTCTCCTCCCCAATGCCCAAATTAAATACTTCCAGGCCTAGCTAGCCCCCACGATTTGTAATTTGCCCTGCACCTTAATTTTTAATTATTCATCAGAAGTTGCCTCTAAATATCTCTAGTAGAAACAAAATAAAATCATCCTATTTTCACATTAATTGGACTGATAACAATCATTTAAGACATCTTCAATGTGTATTTGTCAGCAGGACAGCAAATGTACCCATACTTAAAAGAATAAAGACAAAACAAAATAGGCATATTTAAGGAATGCGAAGGTGGCATCTCTGTCTAACTTACTAGTAGGTGGCATGACGCTATGACTGGCGTCTCTGTTCGATTCAAGCTCCGGCAATCAACGGAAGATGAAGATCAATGCGGCATCTTCAACTCTTCGTCGAGCGAATCACCGGCGGTAAGATTTAGGATTGTCTTGGGTCGTTAGTCGTCAGGAGTTTACAGGAGGGAGAAGGACAGAGCTTGGTTTCGGCGGTGAGATTTGGGATTGGCTTGGGTCGTTAGTCGTTAGGAGTTTACAGGAGGGAGAGGGACAGAGCTTGGTTTCAGCGGTGAGATTTGGGATTGGCTTGGTTTCGGCACTTCGCCATCTCGGTTTCACGAATCACGAACAACTAGGAGTCTGGAATCGGGGCGAGGAGTGGGTGACTGGGAGTGGGGAGTGGGGACTGGGGACTTGGGGAGGGAGGCAAGGTCCGCAGGCCGCAAGGAGCTGATTCATGAAACTGCGGGGGACATGGGTTTGGGCTGGGTAGTATTTAGGCGTTTTGGGTTTTAAGAATTCATAGAAGGCCAGGCCCAAATTAATAATATTATATGCAACAGGCCTCTTAGGCTCGATTTCTTTTAGGGCCAGGTAGCATCGGGCTTGAGCTCGGCCCTATAAATTTTTGAGCTCAAAGTGAGGAGCTTGAGCTCGATAAGCCCAGCTCGATAAGGCTTAGTTCGGGTTCGAGCTCGAGCTACCCTTTAAAAGCCCGACTCATTTACACCCCTGCTACTAGTGCTAGTCAGGCCACTTTATTTTATTTAACTATATTAAAATCTATTTAACTGGAACACTTTCTTTTTTTTTTTGTATCCAGAATTTCTACACTATTAAAATCATTTCTGCTTGCTGGTTCATTTGGTTGTTCATCAGACCCAGTGCCTGGCACTTGGGCAAGAAGATGTATTTGTTTGGTTCCTATGTAACTCTTGGCCAGTGCTTGCATTTTAAATCCCGTCTTTGCTGTGAGACCTCTCTTTTATTGAAATAAAACTAGTTTATATACCTTGCATTGCATTGGGACTATAAGTTATATTGAGTATTAGAAAAAAAATGTGTATTTAAATGTTTTACCTATATTATATTAAGAAAATTATTATTATTATTGAAATAAAATATTTCAAAAAGTACCATAAAATACTAGAAATTATTGTTAGAAATATAAATAAAGTGCTACTCTCTTCATTTCAAAACCTTTAAAACTTTTGATTTGATGAGGAGATTAAGATGTGATATAAGTTATTAACTTTTTCCCGATTTTTCCTTTATCAAACAGTAGTGGTTAAATTATCACTTTTTAAACATTAATGATTTATTTGAAATTTTTATCAAAGTTTTAGGCAGCTTTGCAACTTTTTTTTTTTTAAAAAAAAAAGAGAAAATAGACATTTTACAAAGAAAAAAATTGGGGACAAAAATAAATATTCCTAAAGCTTAGAGACTAACAAACAATAAATATCTTATATTTATTGATTCATATTCTTATCTTAGCTTTCACATTCTAATCAATAAAGGACATAATGCGGGTGAATATCCCTAAGGTCCCAAACCTTTATTTTTCATTGCAAATTCATCCCAAGCCTCTCAACCGTTGCATATTTATCCCAAAACTTTTCTGGAGTTACAGATTCATCCCTAACCTTTCAATTGTTGCGTATCCATCCTAACCTTTTGCCAGGCATTGCAAATTCATTCCCTGACCATCAATCAATGTTAGTCAATGATGCAATTGGGATGGATATGCAACAATTGAGAGGTTAGAGATGAATTTGTAATGAAAAATAAAGTTTTGGGACCCCTAGTGCTATTTACCCCCACTCAGATCTTTTCCCATTTTATTACTATTGGTACACTGGTACTAGTCAGACCGCTTTATTTCATTTAACTATATTAAAATTCAGTTAATCCAGAATTTGTACACTATTAAAGCTGCGGTTTTTAAAGAGTTAGGGAAGGGGGCTAAATGTCTCAAACTTAGGCCCTCTCAATGGTAGGGTAAAGCCCTTGTCGCATGGGTTGAGATGCGAAGCCTAGAATACTTTTTTATTATTTTAAAGAAAAATAATTTTAAACAGATTTCTGAAAATATATGGTGCTCGTTATTCTTTCGTGAGTGATATGTTATTTTTATGTGTATGGTATAAAGGGTAATTATAATTAACAATTAGTATGGTGATAGTACAATTCCATTATCAAATTTGGAAATCTATTCGACAACTGCCTTCTAGTCTATAATATGAAATCATCCAAAAATATTTTTTAAATATTTCTGAATATTTTAAGTTATTATTTGCTCTTTATATAAATTCAAAAAAATCTTTTTTTAAATGTAAAAGAACTATAAAGTACTGAAATACAATTATTAATGATTTAAATTAGAGCGTCAAACAGTATACTTTAACAATGTAAAATGAAATAGAGGAAAAATATAAATTTATAACTTAAGGGAAATAAAATACTGTCCTAAAAGTAAAAGAAATCTCGATGAAACTAAACCCAAATAATTAATTTTAGGATTCTCAAAAAACCAAATCAGTGCTGAAATTTTATTTAGAATTTTTGGAATGGTTTGCAGACAATATTGATATCATTAGCTACATATGAAAGGTCATATTTACCAATGAAAATACATAAAAAAATATGTAATATATATAGAAAAAATATTCGCTGGGAGAAAAGATACATACAGAAATTTTACATTTTACGAAACCCAAAATGTATTATAAATTATTTTTTTAAAGGAAAGTAGGTATTTTTTATTGATTTTTTTTTCATTGACGTAGGTAGGAGAAAAAATAAATAAAAAGTTAATTACTTTCTTAAAAAATTATTTAAATGATTATTAGGTGGATATAGTATTCAGATAATACCAACTGTAAATAAAAATTAGTAAAATAAAAATAATATATTAAACAATGTATTATTTAATTGGAACTCAAAATGTAGTATCTCAACCATCCTATCAGTGTTCACCAAGGGTCCCAAACCTTTACTTTTTATTACAATTCATCCCTAACCTCTCAATGTTGCATATCCATCCTAATTCTCATTGACTAATGTTGCTTGAAATTCAAGGGATGAATTGGTAATGCCAGGTAAAGGTTTGGGACAAATATATAATAGTTGAGAGGTTAGAGATGAATTTGTAATACTAGATAAAGGTTTGGGATCGATATTGAAGGCCTGAGAGGATAGAGATGAATTTACAACAAAATATAAAGGTTTGGGACCCCTGGCGCTATTTGTCCGCCATAACGCCATATTTTGACAAAGGGTAAGTTGAACAAAAAATCCCAAACCCTTTTTTCTTATTGCAAATTATCAACCTCCATTTTATTGCATATTAATCCTAAATCTTTATAATGTATGAAATATTAGTCCCCACTCCCTAGTATTAGTCAAGACTGAATTGACACATAAACTTAACTTATAGATAAGGCAATTTTGCTAATTTAAATAATTTATTAACTGTCAAAAAACTACGGCACCTGTTGAATTTATATGAAGATAGTTACCAAATAACTTAAATTAGAATTTAAAAATTTAATATTAGATGATTATATAAGAGTTTGAGTTGTATTCGTACTAGAAACAAAATTGAAAAGCACAATGGTATGAACAAATTCGGATTACGTATGTGATTGCATTTCCTTTGCACTTACAAAAGTAGCCGCATCAACAAATGCAAGTTATTATAGCATATAAAAAAAGAATAGTGTTGATATTTACTATTGGATATTCATTATTTGTAGCAATGTCATTAAAAATGTGATCCAAATTGTAGGATCAAACGATCCTATGATCTGGATTAAAAAAATCTTTCAGAATCGTAGTAGGATCGATGTCATAGTAGGATTGCAATGGGATTGCATTTAGGATCGTAAGATCGCAGAAAATTAAGATCCCACCGATCTGGGCTTTCCTTACCCATGTTGCTCCATCATCATTGCACCAATCATCTTGCTCTATCTTGCTTTATTTTCTTTGCTGTTGGACTGAATGGCTTGCTCATCTTGCTCACCATCGGATTGTCGTCTTGCTCCTCTTTCCGGGCCAAATGCACAAGTAATTGAGCTCTTTTTGTTTGGTCAAATATGGTTTATATAAGTAAAAATTTGGATTTTGAAGGGAGAGATATATGGGTGAGAAGAAAGAGAGAAGAAGATGAGAGTTTGAGATAGAGAGACTTGCAAGCAAAGGAGGGAGAAAAGGAGATAAGATAAGAAAAGTTTAGTTTGCTCTGACACGACCAAGGGAGAAAGGGAAAAAAAAAAAAAAAAAAAAACAAGTCGCGTGCAGGTGGGGGAAAACATAAAACTGGTTGTGTTATGTTTGAAAAGTCAATTACATATGATAAATTTGTAATTAATAAACATCAACTTGGATAGGCTAATAGGACTTCTGTGGGGAATTTTTTTTATCAAGTTTTAAGACATGATAAATATAGAGAAAAAAGGTTTATCATGAGTCAAACAACAAAAAAGAAACAAAAATAAATTAGTCAGAATTATTTTTAAAACTTTAGCTAAATAGAAATAAAAAAATTATTAAAGAAAGAAAAATAAAATGAGGTAATAATTTTTAAATGATAATTTTTATATTGTTATGACACCCAAGCTTTACATGGGTGTCCAAGATAATTGATCTTTACATAAACTATATTATTTAGACAATAAACTTTAGATTTTCATAAAATCTTACAATCCATGATTTAATTTTACGATCCCAATCTTACACACTGAAAAATGATCCAAGATATGTTCTCGATCTTAACAACCTTGATTTGTAGAACTACCAAGATCTACGATAAAAAACTTGATGGAGGTTTCCACATCAATTGGAAAAGGTTTTCACTTCAAATGCTTCAAAATACCCTGAGAAAATTAATTGTCGAGCCTTTCTACTATACCCCCAAGAAATGGGGTAAGAAATCTCCCCTAATTTAGAGCTGTTTGATAGGCCCAAACTAACCTCAGCCATTGGATCTCTTACCTGTAACTGGTTGAACAGGTTAAAGAAGAGAGATTAGAAAATTTTCAGGTCACAAACCAAGTTATGTTCACGTCACAAATGTACTTGGTTGCTTTTCAACCTTTTCTTTATTGATTGCGATCATCGGTGGCAAAATTGGCATAGCCTTTGGCATGGGTAGGTTGCAATGGTTATGGGTGACGTTGGATATTAGTTTCTAGACTACAATACTGGAAGGAATGCTAGGGACACTGATCGATAGGTCTAACGGCCTAGCATCCTTGATTTCGCATTTCTGGTAATCGACGTAGCATGACATAAGTTTTGAGGGTTCTGGCAGCATGACGGCAAACATCCGAAAGGGTTTGCAATGAATAAACGATGGTAGTGGCAGCCTTAGTAAGGTTGGCAATGGTGAACGACATAGACGAAAATATAGGGTGTTGTCGGTAGAATTTATAATGATTCAAGGACTAAAACTATTAATCCGCCCCTTTTTTATGAAGTTTTCAATCAAGTCCCTAAATATCACAAGGTTTGTCATGTTGACCAAACCTTTTGTGAACATGTCAACTTTGACCCTAAACTCACAAAAATGTCAATTTTGCACAAAAGAACTAATAACCATCTAGATACCTTCAAGGTGACTCGGTCACCAGTTTAGATAACCTTTAAGGTGACCCGGTTACTTTTTAGGTATCTAAATAGTGACCTGGCCACTTTGTTAGGTTAATTTAAGGTGGTTGGTCATCTTTTTGGTGCCTAAAAGGAGATATGATCATCTTTTTAGGCACTTTTTTAGATTACTTTCAAGGTGACCCAGTCATATTTTAGGTACCTTACAGGTGACCTAGTTACTTTTTAGGTTACTTTCAAAGTGACCTGATCACATTTTAGGTATTTTTAAGGTGATCTGGTTATCTTTTTAGGTTACTTTTAAGGTGACCTGGTCATCTCTTAGGTATCTTCAAGGTAACCCGATAATCTTTTTAGGCTACCTTTACTGTGACCAGGTCACATTTTAGGTACCTTAAAGATGACCTGACTATCTTTTTATGTTACCTTTAATCTAACCTCATCATACTTTAGGTATCTTCACGGTAACTCGGTAGTTTTTTTAGGATACCTTTAATATGACCCGGTGACATTTTAGGTATCTTAAAGATGACCCAGTAATCTTTTTAAGTTACTTTCAAGGTAACCCGGCAACATTTTAGTTACCTTTAAGGTGTCTCGGTTATCCTTTTAGGTTACTTTCAAGGTGACTTGATTACCTCTTAGGTTACCTTTAAGGTGCCCTGGTAATCTATTTAGGCAACCTTCAATGTGACTTGGCCACACTTTAGATACCTTTAAGGTGACCCGATAATTTTTTTAGGTTACCTTCAATGTGAGCTGGTTACACTTTAGGTACCTGCAAGGTGATCTGGTGATCTTTTTAGGTTACCTTTAATATAACATGATTAGACTTTATGTACCTTCAAGGTGACTCGATAATCATTTTAGGTTACTTTCAATGTGACCTGGTCACACTTTAGGTACCTTAAAGGTGACCCAGTAACCCTTTTAGGTTACCTTTAAAGTGACCCATTCACCTTTTAAGTGCCTTTAAAGTGACCTAGTTATCTTTTTAGATTTACATTCAAAGTGACCCGATTACCTCTTAGGTACCTTTAAAGTGACCCAGTAATCTTTTTAGGCTACCTTCAATGTGACCCGATAATTTTTTTAGGTTACCTTCAATGTGACCCGATAATTTTTTTAGGTTACCTTCAATGTGACTCGGTCACAGTTTAGATACTTTCAAGGTGATACGATAATCTTTTTTTGTTACCTTCAATGTGTCTTGGTTACATTTTAGATACTTTCAAGATGACCAGGTAATCTTTTAAGGTTACATTCAATGTGACCCGACCATACTTTAGGTACTCTTAAGGTGACTCGATCACTATTTTATGTTACTTTTAAGGTGACTAGGTTACACTTTAGATACCTTTAAAGTGACCGGATCATTTTATGTTACCTTCAATGTAACCTAGTCATACTTTAGGTACCTTCAAAGTTAGGCTTAGGGTTAGATATAAGGTTAGGGTTGAGGTTATGGTTACAGTTTAAGGTTAAGTTTAAGGTTTATGGTTTAAGGTAGGTTTAAGGTTTGGGTTTAAGGTTTATGGTTAAGTTTTAAGGTTCAAGGTTAAGTTTAAGATTTAAGGTTTAGAGTTTAAAGTTAGAGTTTAAGGTTTAAGGTTAAAGTTAGGGTTAGAGTTTAGGTTATGGTTAAGGTTAGGTTTAAGGTTTAAAGTTTAAGGTTTAGGATTTAGGGTATGAGGTTTTTAACTTAAATACTTTTTTTTGTAAATTTTTTACTCAAATAAATTAAGATGATAAAAATTAATAAAAAATATTTTATTTTCATATAAAGTGTAAATAAATTTTTTGGACTTGTTTAAGTTTAAAATCAAAATAAATTAATTTTTTTTTTGTAAATAATCACTTCAAAGTACACTGAGGTTATCCCTAACACTTAGGCCAAAGTTCAAGCTTTTCTGAAGTAAAAAAACCCACTCATTATCTAATTTTTTTACATAGTATTAAAGCTAGGTTTAGGGTTCAAGTTTAATGATCTTGGTAGGCAAATGTCAATATTAAAACATTGGTACCTAAAATTTTAGGCGCAGTACAATAAAGTACTTAAATTTCACAGTAAAAATTGAAAATTTTTATGAATATTTTTATTAAACATACTAAAAGAATGAAAATTACTTTTAAAAATTGGCCCTTAACATTATGCTTATTAATTTTAAAAGTAAATAATTAAAGGAAAAGTTTTGGGTGACATGACCACATTAAAACATTGTAAAAGGAAGCTTGGCTTAAGGTTAGCGTTTAGGTTATGTTTAAGGATTAAGGTTGGGGTTTAGGTTTTGGTTAAGTTTTAAGGTTAAGGTTTAGGTTAGGTTTAAGGTTTAAGGTTTAAGATAGGTTTAGGGTCTAGGGTTAGAGTTTTGGGTTAGGGTATGAGGTTTAGGGTTTAGGGGTTAGGGTATGAGGTTTAGAGAATGGGATTTAAGGTTTATGTTTGGGTTAGGGTATGAGGTTTAAGGTTAAGGTTAAGCCTAAGTTTATCTTTTAAGGTTAAAGCTTGGTTTGGGGTTTAAGTTTACATTTTTTTTAATTAAACATACTAAGAGAAGGTTAGGTTTAAGGTTTAGGTTTAAGGTTAAGGTTAGAGTTTAGGTTATGGTTAAGGTTTACGAGTTAAGGTTTAAGCTTAAGGTTTAGGTTTAGGGTTAAGGTTTAGGTGCTCAATTTGAGGTTTAGGTTTGGCTTATGATATGAGGTTTAGGTTTACTTTAATGCTAAGTTTACCTTTTTTAGTTAAGATTTAATAAAATAATATTTTATTAAGTGTATCACTCAACAATTAAATCACATAAAAATTGAATTCTTTAAGGTTAATTTTTACAAACATCATATAAAACTAGAATCGATCCGTCATTTCAGTTTATGCATTAGTAACTTTAGTCAACCCGGTTGTCAACTCGAATCCCGGCCTGAAACTAACTGAGATTAAAATTCACCCAACCTGTTTTAAAGCCAAACCCAAATAAACCTGACTCAACCCAACTCAAGCACAAAATATACTTAACCCAAAATCAACTCGTTCCTAAATAACTCAACCTGAACTCGAATTCATATTAACCCAATTAAACTTGAACCTAAATGGCTTGGCCTAAATCTAACCTGACCTACCTAATTGTCATCTCTATTTTTTGCTAAACAATATTTTTTTAGAGTCATAAGTGACATTTTAGTGACTATACAAAAATTTTAAAGAAATATAAATGTACCTTATTTTGGTGGTAACTAGATCCTTGAATTTATGATTTGTCTTAGATTTAAGTACTCGATCTTTAAATTATTAATTTTTTAGTTCACATTTTTAAGTTATCTTCAGGGTCACTTGGTTACACTTTATATACCTTCAAGATGATTAGGTTGGGTTTGAGTATGGGATTTAGGGTTAGTACTACTGCTTAATTTAAGGTTTTGGACATTTAGCATTAATTTAGTGTATTATTGTGCATTATTCTTATACGAAGTGAGTATTCACCCAAATTATAATTTTATTGATATTTTACACTTTAAGAAGTCTAAAAAGTAATTTTAAAATATTTTTTTCCAAATTAATTATTTTTTGGTAAATTTTTAACTTAAATAAATTGAAATGATAAAAGAATATTAAAAATAATTTATTTTTATATAAAGTGTAAATAATTTTTTTGGACTTATTTAAGTTTAAAATCTCAATAAATTGATATTTTTTCTAAATAATTATTTTATATAAGATTAATGTATGATAATGAAATAAAATAACTGCATAACAAATTGGATTTTAAATTTCTTCCTATGTTACGATTACTTTGTAAATTACCTTTCATTTGCTTTACTAAGTTGATCAGTATGCACAAATTTTATCTTTTGAGTATCATTGGCATATGTATAAAATAATATTTTAATAAGTGTATTATCCAAAAATTAATATTTTTTTATACCTCTAATATTTTAAAAAGTATTTTCCTCATTTTTAACAATTTACACCTGAAGGTTTGGCTTAATGATCACTTTAGAGTGCGTTAGGGTTGCCCCTAACCCTCAGGCTAGAGTTCAAGACTCTCTAAAGCAAAAAAAATCCACTCACATACTAGTTTTCCTCTCTTAACTTTGTCATGTCTTTTGTTGCATTGTATTCTGAGTACCAAAAAAATAATTTGTATATAATAAAATACATTCTTTCATTTTTTTTTCCTTCTTAGTTTATCCCTACTCATTTTCCTTTATTTTCTTCTTTCTCCTTCCTTATCTCTACATTTTTTATTTTTTTTCTCTCCTCCCTGCTCTGTACTTTTTTTTCCCTTTCTATCCTCTCTTCACTCTCCTTTTTCATTTTCTTTCCTTTCCCCTCACCAGGGATTTCTGTCCAACCCTTTCTCTTGTCCCATCAGCCATGATCAATGTTATTGATTGGGAGGGGGATAAGTTACCCTATTTTCTTAGGGGGGTAATGTAGAATCTCCTATTAATTATCACCTAGCTAGCCTGGGGTGTTGCTGGTGCACTTAAACTATTATAATCATAAAAATATTTGTAGGACTTAATATGTTCCACTTTATACTTAAGCAACCAGGAAAAGGCATAATGCAATAGAAAAAAAACTCCTAACACGCATAAGTGTGCGCGTTCACACACACTCCAACATCTACTCTTCTTCTGCCAGAGAAAAGCTAGATTCATTGAACAACAACAACAACCAGCCCAACTAGTAAGTGAAATGTTTACATCAATAATGCAAATGGATATAGAAATCCATCACTACTAAGGCTAAGGCTTAATATGAACAATATAAGCTATAATTATATTAAGGCCATCAACAACTAGATTTAGATGTTAAACATCAAGAAACCAGAAGAGACAACAAAACATGTTTGGATGAATTATCTTAGTAGCAAAACATGTTAGGATGGATTACCTTGGTAGCAATACAAGTTCCTTTAAAAGCTAAGTAGCCAGATGCAGCACATGGCCATCGTGATCAATCAAATATTTATAATACTAACTAAGAAAGAATTTGCCATAGTAACTGCCGTAGAAGTCTCCATCCTTGAAAAGCCTTATCTCATGAGGTGTAGAATTATATGAGCATGCATTTTCTAGTCTTTTACCCTAAAAAGAATGTCCTCTGATTTCTGCTACTTTGCTCAAACTCTTTATTAAATATTTATCATAACACTAAACATAAACAGACAACTTGAGTGCACAAAAAGTAGGGAGCCAGCGATCAACCTCAAGTGATTATATGATTGCATCATTTCTTATATGTTATTGTGGTTTAGCTTAGTGAACAAATCATTGAAAATTTATAATATACCTAAAATTCCCTTGTACTAGGATATTTTTAGCCATGCTTTACATGATAAGAAGGATAACGTAACTCTATACATGGTGCTAAGTCAACCTTAATCTCGTTGATGACACCATCCACAAAAAACTCATCAAACTCTACACGGAAGCTTCACATGCAATCAAAGTAAACCCAAATTTTCAGATCAAGCTGCAAGTGAATCTTTTCAATACCTGGAATAATTCTACAAATCTCAATTTTTCAAATATATACAAAATGTTCTCTATGTGCATGGAATCTAACTATCTTCTTGATTGTGTATAAAAATAACCTATTGCATGTACAAATATAAGATGAATAACCATATGATTAAATCAAGTTCTAAATCCCATTTTTTCTTTATTACAGTGGGAGGATAACAAAAGGAATTGAGTATATTTCTGGTCTGCTATGCAAAAATTTAACATTTTATCACTAAGAAAAACTAGCTCTTCATAAAGACCAAACTTATACGCATACACACACACACACACACACAAACATGGGAACAAGATAAGATGATTAACTAAAACCTAGCATCTTTTGAAATTAATTAAATGGGTACCTTAACTATAGTTCGGCTATTCAAAACACATTCTTTATCAATGCCCCATGTGAGGCATTAGAATTGTATTTCCCTCACTATCAATGAAATATATGTCAGGCTTTTTTAACCAATTTGCATCACCCATAAAGGCAATGGAATATACACATCATTTCCAATATTTCCCCCACATTCATGAATAAATAACAACATCTATCAATAGAAGATTATGAAAATTAGAACAGGATCAAAATACATAATCAATGGTGTAGATATGACAACAACCGCTTATCTTTAATGACATGCCCCTAAAACCCTCATAAGACTTAAAAGAATATGAAGGATAACAGAAAATGAAATACCAATAAAGCATTATTAAACAATTGCAACAACCACACACCTAAAATAAGGTTCTTGTTAACTATAATGTAAGCCCAACATCACACAATCATGCTTGTGACCACATTAGCTGCCATATAATGATTTTTTCAATAGTTAACACCCTTAGGTAACTTCAGGATAAGTTTGCAATAGATTGAAAAGTTTCATGACTACAAGTATAACATTTTTTAGTTAGGGGATGAAATTGAGACATAGGTCATAGTTCCAAGACTATTGATGTTATTTACCATTTTATTTATTTACCCTAGTTGCCACTTCCTTACTTCCCTAAAATAACCTCTACAGGGCACTGTGTTTTGTGCAACCATGCATGAATCTAAGCCACACTATCCTCTGGCAATGTCCTAGTCCACTTTGAGCGTCCACCCTCCGTATAATCATCCTCCATTATATCTACCGTTCTTTTTCCATCACATCCTGCACTCTCGACTGTGTCGTATGCTTACACCGCTGCCACGGGCATTGAGTAAGAGCCTAGTCAAATTCTGGAGCACTTGTTGGGCTTTCGAATTTCCATGACCCATTTGCCCAACTTCATCATCCCTATCCCCTTGTAGGGTTTATCTATCTTTTTTGTACCTTTATTGTTTTTGGTGGAGACTATGGTGGTAACTCTCATTCTATTTTGATGGTTGGGGTTTTCGAGTAGGGGTATAAGAAAAACCCAAAACCTGACTATAAATTTAAAGCTGGCCCAAAAATTTTAGGTTAGGTTTTATGTTTGAAATTATGCTATTTTGACCCAACCTGACCCTAAATTTCCTGATCCAAGTCTGTTCGAATTGGGCCATACTTGACTAACCCAATTTGACCTGATTTTCTAACATCCTTACCTTAAATCCCTATCTATCTCCACCGCAACCCACATTAAACCTCATCTCCCATGTCTTTCTCTCCCTTTTACCATCCTCCACTGCACTCCGTCTTGCTAGTTGTTGGTCTTCTTTAATAGCTCAAGAAACCCTAGTCTACCAATTCATTACTTCGCCATGTTCGGAGAAAATGAAGAAGAAGTAGCCAAGCACAAAATGAGAGATAACAACTCCCTTCGTTCTCACTTCTTCGAATCATAACTTGTCTGCTAAATGCTTATCTCTTGTTTGTTTTCACACTTTCTGGATTTATTCGATAGAGGTTTTGGTTTTTTTTTCACATTTTCTGGGTTTCAACAGAGTTCTAAGTTTTGCTTAAATCCACTCTTTCTCTTACCTTTCATTTTCCCATTCAATCCAAATAGAGCAAAAACTAGTCTTCAAAGTGAACTTCTTCTCCTCAGGTCCTCTTTAATTTAGCTAGCTGATTGTGGCATTACTTTTGCAAATCAAGAGCCAATTCATTTTAACTTAAAGCAATTTAAATCAAAATGATTTTTTTTTATATTTACATCTTTTTTACCTAGAACAAATTTCATTTGAAAACTAATATTAAGCATTTTAATAATCCATTTGAAAGTAAATTTTCATGATGTAATTAATTTTTTATAAATTTTTATTTTTTAGGCATTAAAAAAGAAAAATTTATAAAAATTTATTAATATTATAAAAATTGCATTTTAAATGGATTATTACACTTACAAAATATTGGCGTTCAAATAAAATTGAATGTAAAAATATAAATAAACTAGTTGACTTAAGTTAAAACAAATTGACTACAAATCTCACAATAAAAGCTCAACTAATATTATTTATGCCCTGTACACACACTTTAAGATGTTTTATTCTACCCTTCTTTGTACAAAAGAAAAATTTATAAAAATTTATTAATATTATAAAAATTGCATTTTAAATGGATTATTACACTTACAAAATATTGGCGTTCAAATAAAATTGAATGTAAAAATATAAATAAACTAGTTGACTTAAGTTAAAACAAATTGACTACAAATCTCACAATAAAAGCTCAACTAATATTATTTATGCCCTGTACACACACTTTAAGATGTTTTATTCTACCCTTCTTTGTACAAAATTCATTAATTGAAGCTTGCCATTATGCTGCTATGCTGGCTAGAAAAATCGGGTCAACCCAATTTACCAAGTTCCGAATCCAAAAATTCAGATTTGCTTTTGGATCAATGAGAATTCGGGTCAGATTCAGTTTGCATATGAAGAGTAAAGTAGGGATAATTTAAGTCGCATTTCGGTCTAAACCCAAAAAATAAACCCGACTTTCACAATCGAGTTCGATTATCGAGACCCAGATGGAATTTTTGTTGGTTGCTCCAGAATTTGTTAAGGTGTTTTTCTCTATAGGATTTGGCCGAGAGGTGAGAGTGATTTTGTCATTTTCTTGGACGGAGGAGGACACAGAGGGTCTTATTTGGGGCTGAGAATGGTTTTTTTGTCCTGCGTTTAAGGTTAACATCATTGAAGGGCCTGAAAGAAAACAAAAGTGGTTGGAGATACAGGGAGAATAAGGAAATGAAGTAAAAGGAAAAGAAAAAAACTTATGCAGCCCGACCTACCTATAAGCCAGGACAGCCGAAGTTCTACCTGAGCAAAACTATAAATGTTTGCAAGAAATTCAAAGTGATAATTTGTTGGTTCTATGGGTACAGAACATTTTTATATTGCAAGGCATGCAGCTTTTGTTTTTTTTTTTTGCCCAATGAATACTTTTTCCTTCGTAGCGGCACGGAGATTTTCTTTTCCCATTTCTCTAATTTGTTAATTCTGTTTATTTTTTAATTTTTATTATCATGTTGATTGGACATAATTATTATTCTAAATAAACACATTTTTCATTTAGAAACATAGATATATATACAATCCCATTAATTTCTTGCCCATTCTTCTTTCTTTCTCATCTCTTTCTTCCCCCTGCTTTTTCCCAATGTTTTACATTCCCTTTTTTATGGCCTTTTTTTTTTCTCATGTTAATTAAATGTACCAATTAATTTAAGTAAACAATTTAAATAAACAAGTAGATTATCTAAAAGAACAAGAAGTTGAACCAAATAAACAAATAACTAGTTGCAAAAACACAACTAGTATCTCTGAAGAAACAAACAAGAACTAATAAAAGAACAAAAAAATTGATCTAAAAGAGCAAACTATTAACAATAAATGAATAGATAAAAAACATCAAGTTGATATAAAAGAACAAGCATGAACTAATGAAAGAACAGAAAGTTAATCTAAAAGAACAAATAACTACTAATAAAAATAACTAGATTATTGAAAGAACAGGAAGTTGAGCCAAATAAATAAACAACTAGTAATAAAAGAATAATTAGTTTCTCTAAAAGAACAAATATCTAAAAGAATAAACAATTATTAATAAAAGAACAGTAAGTTGATCTAAAAGAACAAGTACTCCATTGATTCAAAAACAAGAAGTTGATCTAAAAAAAATGAATTAAAAAAAAAAAGAAGTCAATCTAAAATAACAAATAACTATTAATAAAAGAGCGACTAGATTATCTAAAAGATAAAAAGTTGAGCCAAATAAACAACCAACTAAAGAACAATTATTTCCTCTAAAAGAATAAATAATAAATGATAAAATAAAAAAATTGATCTAAAAGAACAAACAACTGTTAATAAATGAACAAATAAAAGAACAGTAAGTTAATCTAAAATAACAAACATGAATTGATAAAAGAACATAAAGTTGTTCTAAAAGAACAAGTAACAATTAACAAAAGAACAACTACATGTTCTAAAAGAACATAAAGTTGAGCCAAATAAACAAATAACTAGTAATAAAAGAACAACTAGTTTTTCTAAAAGAACAAATAAGAACTAATAAAAAATAAAAAAATAATCTAAAAGAACAAGCAACTACTAATAAAAGAATATATACTCTTTCTAATGACTTGTAAGAATTGATAAAAGAAAAAAAAATTGAGCAAAAAAAGTGACAATGAAAAAGTAGCAAAATAATAAAAGATTGAACAATTGAAACCGAAGAAGAAACAACTATCAATAAAAGAACATAGAGTTGAATTGAGATCAAAATATATAAAAGAAAAAAATCAAAACAAGAAATATGTGAAAGGAAAAAGAAAAACAATAGCAAGCGGAAAGAAGATTTGTGTCAAAACGCAATAAATAAAGAGAAGTAGCTAATAGTAAAAAAAAAACTGAGGGAAGCTAACGTAAAAGCAAAAAAAAAAGTTAAAATAAAAAAAATAAAAAAGAGCATATGAAGAAAAAAGTTTTAGAAACCAAACGAAATAAAAGGTGAGGATAAAAAAATATGCGAAAGTTGGAGACGGGGAAAAGTTAAGCAAAGGAAAAATTAAAGGAAGAAAAAATTTGTTCTATGACAGGATCTGCTTAACAAATTATCAATCAATCAGTACGGTACTTGTTTGCGGATCATTTATATACATCGTGTCTGATTCAGACCTGGGCACACGCCATAGGCCGGGCTTAGGCAAAGCCACGCGCAACTTTTATGGGAGATTGTTTTAAATTAACGAACAGGCCGACGTCTTGTCGAGATTCAGGTCTTTAGGCCCTTTTATAATGCCACGTTAAATGTGTTGCAGAAAAAGATAAAAAGTTAAATAAAGGTAAAAAAAAAAATAAGAATTTACATATAACTGATTTGTTTGGTTGTGGGGTTAGGAGAGGGTAATTAAAATAAAGAATATGATCATAAAAAAATAGAAAATAAGTAACAATTATAGTGATATTTTGTTAAATAGTTTTTTAACATTTTTTGTCAAATGTTATTTCAAATGTTTGTGAAATAAATAAATTTAATGACTTTGATGACACATAGGAGAAAGAGGATATATGAGAATTTTTATTTGATGGTGGATAAAAGAGAAGAAATCAATGAACAAAAATACTACCATAAACAAAGTAAATAGATGTTGGAAGGGAAAAAAGATTTCATAGTTAATACAAAAATATGATAGGTAATTAAAGATATAGGGTGTAGCAGAGAAAAGTAATTGAATAAGGGTTGAAGGAGTAAATGCAAGAAGATTGGTTAGTAAATATAAATAAATGCAAAATGATGTGTTGAGGGGGAAATGATAGTAGTGTTTTGAGGCCCTACAATTTTTCCTTCATCAATTAGTTCCTACAATGCTGATCACATTACTGTAGAAGAGGAATACATGTTGCAATTAGTCCTTCATCAATTAGAAGCCCTACAATTTTTCCTTCATCAAGAGCAAATGTGTGTGGGGTATTGTAGGTGAGTGGTGTTCTTGTTTTAAGCTATTCACTAAATTTTGTTGGTGCTAGGGGAAGAGGGTTTGTGAAAAAGCGGTTGATCAAAACTCTTTTGTTGGCTCCATTTCACTTTTCGAATTACTGAATTGTTTTTCATGATTATTAAATCGTATTTGAGTTTGGGTAAATCGGCTGAAGATAACATAAATTTTTGCAGTAGCAAAAGTGTAAAAAGCGATAAAAAGAGTTTTGAAGAAGATGGCATAAAAGCGTTTGTAATTTGAAACAAAGCGTTTGAATACTAACAAACAGCTTTAAGGGTGTTAAAACTTAAAAGAGCGTTTACATGCGAGGTTGACATTTTAAGGCCCAGCATAATAGACACATAGTCTTGGGTTGGGACCATAGTCTTGGGTTGGGACCAATCCTAACCAAGAGCATAAAAACAAAAAAAAAAAAAAAAGGAGAAAACTTCAGTGGCAGTCTAACAGAAATTGGTCGGTACTACTAAAAGTCACTTAATTTTTCTATCGGTCGATCAGCCCACCATCTCTGATGTTTGCAATTGCAGACGAAACCACCCTGCACTACTTGCACCTTGACATCTTGCATCCTTAACCACCACCAGCCAAAACCTGTGTGACCTTGTCCTGTCCGACTTATCTGTTTAGTCATTGCTAATTTCTGGAAGAGAATTGAAGGAGATCTGGTAGCCCATCGTACGATTCTCGATGCTGAGCCCATCTTCCGATCGTTGTCACCAGAAATAGCCTCATCGCCCCGTCCTTGACAATTTCAGCCCAGGTCCAACACCGCCAGCTGCCGCTCGTGTGAACTCAACAGCCCAGACCTGCCGAGGAGTAAACATCATTATCGTCTGTGTTCGCCATCGGAGCTAGCTACCCATGCACCGGAGCTCTCGATCAGGCCGCCATCGGGAGAAATTAAATGAAGAAGAGCACCGTGTCTTAAGTTCCTTAACCAGATCCATATCTCGTACCACAACAATGTTTTTCTTCCTTAATTTCTTCTCTCTGGAGAATCTTGCTGTGGCTGGGTTTTGCATAAACGGTCGGACGTTTCTTTCTTAGGCCTCAAAGCAAAAAAAGCCATGGCCGCTGCATTTTCTTCATTGCCCACAACAAAAGTTAAAGGGAAAATTGTTGTGTCCGGAAAAGCAGTTCCACAAAATAAAAAGTGATAAATTTGATAGAACAAGTGTTCAGGTGAAAACAAAAATATTTAGGTGATATTAAAAGCGATAGTAAGGAAAGAAAAAGCATTGTCCCATAAGGATTAAGGTGTTTTCACTTCCAAAAAAGTGTTTACATGTGCATAAAAGTGTTAAGGCCTTGGTCCACATTCATGCCTTTGACCGTGAACCACAAACCCTCTTGGTTGTGAAGTATAATTTTGGTGATTCATATTTAGGCTCTTGATTGTGAATCATAAACCTCCTGATTAGGAATTATTAAGTTCATGGTTCACATCTAGCCCTTAATTATGAACCATATATCCCTAATTATATTAGTGGTTCACAATTTAGGAGTTTGTGGTTCATAATTAGGGATCTACGGTTTAGAATCAGGAGGTCTATGGTTCAAAATCAAGCTCCTAATTATGAACTACATACCCTTGATTATGAACCACATATCTTAGTGGTTCACAATTTAAGCCATTGACTATGAACCACAAACCTACAAATTGTGAACCGCAAAATTGACCACACACCCTAACACTTTCTACCCATGTAAACGTTTTTTTGAAGCAAAAACACCCTTCTTTACGGCGACAATGCTTTTGTAAAAATGAATAGTCATTTTTTTTCGTCCCTAGGCTATTGGAAAATTACAAAGGAAGTCCCTCAAAGTCGACCACCCCTTTCATATGACCCAGCTACTTTTTGGTTGCCCGTTGCCATTGGTTGCTGCAAGAGGTAAGAACGGATGTGTTGCCACCTCCAATACTACTGCAAATTAAGCCCATCATTGTCTTGTCACGTTGTCTATGAGAGACCCAACTGTCACCAACCACTATTGTGTTGCTACTTGTAGGGCAGTAAACTTCAGGTTTAGGGTTAAGTTTGTGTTAGAACTCGAAAATTTCAAACAGCTTCTGCATCCAAAAAATATTAACTAACCTGATCTTATGTATTGGCTTAACCCGAACCAACCTTAACCTGAGAATATAAGGTTATGGTTGGGTTTATCCAACATAAATTCGACACCCACCACCAACTACCATTTCTTCACTGCTTCATCTCTAATCCTTGAGCTAGTGGCTGGTGGAGTGGTGTTCGACGTGAGGACATTTGGCGTGCGTGAGGATGGAGGAGCAGGGATTAACGAAGGAACAGAGACGAATGATTCAAGATGAAGGAGTAGAAATTACGTTGAGTAGGACAGATGAAGAAGATGACAGGTGTGTGAGAGGAAGGACATCGACGACGAGGCAGATGGCAGAGGTGCAGCACTGTCGAGCAAAAGGAGGCAGGGAGCAACAGGTGCTACGGTGCCTATGTGTTGACTTGGGAAGGACTCACTTAAGATTAGGCTGTAGCAAGCTAGAGCAAAAAGGCCTAGCATAGTTACTATTGTTAATGGGTTGGGCTGGGATAGGGAAGTTGGGGCATAAGGCTAACAACAAACAAGCCTAACATGGTTATTAGTGTTAATGGGCTAGGCTGGGATGGGGAAGTTGGGGCATACATTCGGGTCAATTGGGTGGTTTCAGGTTTAACCCGAACCAACTCAAATTTTTGTCTTAAAATATGATCGGGTTTGGGTTGACCTGAATACTACTTTTTCACTTCCTTGACCTGACCCTAACTCAAAAAATGGGTCGGGTTTCAAGTTGGAATTCAGGTTAGGGCCAAAAGTTTCACCCCTAGCTGCTTGTGCAAAATCGAAGGAGGAAGATAAGATCTAGAATGCAACCCCACTTTGACCCCTGTAACCACATTCTAACACATTTGACCAATCAACCTCCTACCTTAAACTAACGTTTAATCCTTTCATTCATTTATTTGTTCTTTTTAGTCCCTAACCCTTCTCCGTTTGTAGAATAGGCATTGACTGCTCTTTTCCATTTCCATAATCATTTTTTTTCCCAATAAACACTTTTCCTTTCCCACAATCACTTCTCTTTTTACTTTATTGCTTTCTATGTTTTTTTTGCTTATTACCCTTTTCTTCACATTTATGCCATAATATGCTTTTCTAATTAGCTAGCATTTTTTCTTCAATTATATCACTTTAATTGATGGTTATAATTATTTTTCATAATTATGAATGAGCTATTTTTCATACCTTACAGTTTTAAATTTTAATTTTATTATTTTCTCCAGTTTTTCTCAAACTGTCATACTTTCCAAACCGGTTAACAGGTTTCATTTGTTTTTTTTAGAGTTAAGTTTGCCTGTCCCCTCCGTGTCCCACATGCAACCACTTAACTTTCAGTTAAAGAGGACACGTTTCATGAAAATAGAGTAAGGGAGAGGGAGGGGCAGAAAAAAAAAAAGAGACAAGGGAGGTGGCCAAAATGCTTGGGTAATCCTTGGAAATATTTGTCTTTCCAAATGGAGGATTTACAATCTTCTCTTTCATATACTCTTGTAATGAAGGTATCCTTATACCATTTTATGTCTGAAAGGGTTCTACATCTAAGATTTAAAAGCAACTCATTATTTCTGCTTTCTTTACTTGCTATGTCACCAACAAAATGTGAATAAATTGTGCATAGCAAAGTGTTTATAACATCAGGCTTAATCGTCTAAATTAACTGATTTCCATGTTGAACAGTGAGGATTTTTCTAGCATTTCTTATTTCTTCTCTACCTTGTTTAGTTAGACATTTACCCACCAATTCTTTAATTGTCCTGTGAAACCAATTATAAGCATTTCAACAATTTTTGGATCAGTGTTATCAACACCCTTTCTAGCTGCCACTCCATACATAATCATATGTTGAATGGTATTGATTATTTGGTATTCTGATCGATCATCTATGTTCCATTCTCTGAATGAATCTCCTTTATATTCAGTAAACGAATAAGGTTCCCAATAATTGTCTAATTTTATATCAACTGGAGATGGCTTTGTTGGTCCATAAGGATAGGCAACATTCCAAACATGATTTGTTCTAATTGGACCTCCTCTCCCCTATTTAGAACGAATGCGATTCAATTCTAGTGGTTCTTCTTCTGGGGATAAGAGTCAATCAATTCTTGAATATTGAGTGTTTCACCAATACATTAATATGAAGACTTTTCCATTTTTTATCAATTTCTTTAGATTCATTAGACTTGATTGTTAATTTAGCTATTTGATTAGCTAAATCAGTAATTGTATCATTTAGTTTTAGTTTAAATTCTGAAAGTTTTTTAGGAAAACTTACAGGAGATTTTGTGGTTTCTGGCAAAAGTTCTGGTTTGAAAACAGAAACTTTTGTAAGGCTAAATTTATGTTTGTCTAAAGCAATTTTAATTTGATTCATTTGTTTACCTATGGACTGTAGGTAAAGGTTTGTGTAATTATTTTGTTCTATGATGTTTTGGAGATCTTTCTTATCAACAGATCTCTTCGCTATTTCTGGAGCTTTGACATGAAACGTTTTGAAAGGTGCGGCTGCTATCTTGGATTCCTTTCCCAATATGACCGTAGTATTTGGTGGATACGGAGCTATAATCTCTTTTCCATCAATGTTGACCAAGTTTCTTCTAGAGTGTCAATCATCGTTTCTTTGTCCAAAACAATGGCAGGAATGAACCATTAAAAAAACTTCAAATTTCTTTTTGTTCTCATTATTCTTTTATACCAAAGATGTTTAATCTTTTTTCTCTCTTCTTTGGTATATGTGTCAAAAAACCAATTTTCTTTAATTTCATTTTCTTTTGACCAATAATCCTCATTTAGACTTTGAGGATCAAAATGAAAAGATTCAGTCAAAACATTTAATTGAAAAGCTGGGATTTGGGGATCCTATGGACATGGATTTTGCTGCTTCTTCTTATTAACCTCTTTCTAAGATTACTGGATCAATTTTATAAATAGGATGGGAAAATTGTTTGATCGATTCTCTAATTCCTCCAACAAGTTTCTCATGGCCAAATTCTAGAAAACTAGAGCATGAAGCTCGAGCAGGTTTTGAAGGTTTATATGAAATTCTTGATGGTAACCTTCTGGGTTCTAATTCTGAAAAATCAATTTTAGTTACCCTGTCTTTACTAAACCTTATTTCAACTTCTCCATTTTTATATTCAACAATTCTTTCCAATTCTTGGGGTTTTATGATTTTTATGGGTTTTTCATTTTGGAAAATCCATTTTTCTAGGAGCTTAATATCTTTTGATTTGATTGGTCTCGGAACAACCACATTACTCTTTTCTATGTTTGCTTTTAAAAGCAAAGTTTCTCCTCACGAATCGAACTCTAATGCCTTTGGCTCAATCTACGTCGTCATTAGTTTGTAGTAAATTTTGTAGACTAAGGCGAGGTTTTGAGATCTTTCGAGCATGTCAAACCTAGATGTCATAATATTCGTAGTTAAAAATTTCATTATGTGAGGATCTTTTAAAGATACAATGAAGTTTGGATGGCAATTGAAATAGATTGGTCCATTACACAAACTTGATTCGACAATACCCAAAAGAGAATCAAAACTTATTGTGTCTTTGATCTTTTAAAGCAATTATTACTGAAGTATTTAAACCATTTCTTATTAAAGGTTTTAGTGCAATTTGTACCAAACCAACATGTAGATAATTATAGTGGTTTCTAGATGATCTTTGATCATATACTTTGAAAACAATTCAAACTTGTGATCTTCTTCCATTATAGGAACAGTTTTTTCTACAATTTTAAGGACATATTAAAATATGTCATTTTGAAATCAAAAATTCTCTTTTGATAAACATCTCATTTATCCATTTTGAGGATATTCCAATTTCCCAATTTTTTCTTAACATCTCAAATTAATATGGCTTGTGAATTCTTCATTTTTCTATTCCCTATAGTTTCCTCTTCTTCTTCTTCTCTCTTTGAGGTAGACTTAACTAAATTTCTAAAGATTTTATCTATTGGAAAATAACAATTAAAGTTAAGATCTTCCTTAGATATCTGTCAACATTTTACATAATTTTACTGCCCTTTTAACTCAATAGCGGGTCTTACAGTTGTTACGTGACTTGGGTGATATTCTAAAAAGATCTTAGCGATAATTTTTTAATTACCAAAAAAGAAAAGCTTTAGAAGTTCAATTAATTCTTAAATCAAAGAAATAAGACAGAAGGTAAACTTTAGGGACTAGCGTGTTTAAGAGTTAAAACTTCTTGGTGTAAAACAGAGTTTTACCAAAAATATTTAATCTTCAAATCCAACGTTGGAAAAATAGGAAGTGCTTTTTGCGGTGATATTTGGCGGTGGCCAAAGCGTTTTCGTTATTTTATTATAAAGTTGTATTTTTCTCATTCTTGAGATAATGTAACAATAACATCTATAGGAAGTATGGTACGGATAGTAGAGGAAAACGCAGGCAACACATCGAATGTTGAGGATTCTCAGGAAGTGGAGTGTTCACAGTGCTAGTTGTATGTTTTTTAAAGAAAAAAAATAGATAAAAAAAATTATAAGTTGAAAATACAATGAGTTATTAACATGTGAATTTTGTTTAGGATACTTTTGTCAAGCTCGCTAATTGTACTAACAAATGTCTATGTCTATTAACTTGTATAATCTCTATATCTTTCATTGCCACATCCATCTTCACATTCTCATCTTCACTGTCGTAACAACTTGCAAAATGTTTAAAACAAAACCTCAATAACTAAAGCATGCGATAATGACAATGTATAAACTCGTACATGTTAATTCCAGTATAATACGTACAAAAAAAAAAAAATTCTCTCAATCCCATATTCTTTGCACCATTTGACTTTTTCATATAGTTTGACTTGAATTTATTCATATTAATATTTATTAGAAAAAATGTTAAAAAAATATATTTAAAAACTATACGTCTTGATTTACACTACTAAAAAAATTATTTTTTCCAACGGCCTAACTGTATAAAAAAATGACCCTTGCAAAAAAAAAATCTCCAACGGCTTGGCTGTTGGAAGTGTTGAAAAAATTCCAACTGCCTAAGCAGTTGGAATTTTTTTTATGTTTCCAACTACCTAGGCCGTTGGAAAGATTATTATTTTTCCAACTGCTTAGGCCGTTGGAAATATATTTATATATATTTATATAATATATCATAATATATATTTATCATAATACATATATATTAATACGTGTGTATATCTTACACATTATTATTATATTTATAATACATATCATATTTTACACATACCATAATAACATATACAAAGTATATTATATATGATGTATATGCCATACATATATAACAATAATAATAATAATAATAATTATTATTATTATTATTATTATTATTATTATTATTACACACACACACACACACACACATATATATATGTATCACATATGTTAATGTATCATATATATGATATATATTAACATATATATTAATGTATATAAACATATTATAATGTTTTATATATATAATGTATATAACATATATATTATACTATAATATAACTTAACCCATATATATTATAACCCAGTCCAAATATTTATAAATCAAATAATAATTCTAGTCATATGCTATATATATATATATTGATATTTATCACATGTATTTATGTTGTATGTATATATTTTATACACACACATATTAATGTTTTATTAATAATAATAATAACTATATCACTATATAGCAACTTATTAGCCCAAAGCAAGAACGGAAAAATCGGAGGTGCAAAAAAGGGGGGAACCGCCAAAGCCATAACCAACACACAAAAGAAAGGATTCTATAAAAGGACAGAAACCTATTTTCCAAGCAATTCCGTCTCTCTCTCAGATCACCAAACCAAACCGAGCCAAAGCCAGGAAGCCCACAGCGGCGCCAGGCCCTTCAAGCGAGCTCGTCGGAGCAACCGAGTCACCGCTGATCTATCCGACTTCCTCTCCTTCCACCCCGCAGTTTCCTCTGTTAAGCCGTTCCGTGACACGGTCCGGATCTTCCTCTCTAGCCATGCCAGAGCCACCATAGCCTTCCCTTCACCGGTGCTACCTTGCCTCATGACGTGGCAAATCTTGTTCCGCGTCGGTGATCTGGCTGATGGCTTCGATTCTTTGCCGGCCGTGGTCGTTCTCGATTTCGTCGAGGACGACGTCACCAGATCCGTCTACTGCTCTCCGTCTCGGCGCTCCGTCTCCTCCTCGTCACTGCGCTCCACTCGCCGCCAGATCTGCACCAGATCATCTTCCTCGGTGGCTGGAACAGATGAGATCGGAAGAGATGGCCGAGTAAATGTTTAGATCTGTTTCGAATTTTCAATTTTCGGTTGAAATTTGTTATGTTTTTTTATTTTTAATTTTTGTTAGATTTGTTCGGATATTTTGATTTTTGCGATTTGTTCGTTTTTCATTTTTGATCTGTTCGTTTTTTTATTTTTGATCTGTTCAGATATGTTTGGATTTTTTTATGTTCGTTAGATTTGTTTTTATTTTTCATTTGAATGATTTTTGTGTTAGATTTGTTAGATTTTATATGTTTCTGATTTTTTAAATTTTATAATAATGTAAATATAATTTAAGTAATAATGATTTTAATTTTGTAAATTATTTTAAAATATAATTTTGTATATCTAAAATAATAAATATAAATTATTTAATATTATATTTTTTTATTTCATGAAACATTTTTCCAACGGCCCTAGCCGTCGGAAATTTCCATCGGGTTGAGCCGTTGGCATTTTCCAACGGCCCTAACCATTGAAAAATTATTTCACTATTCAAAAACACACAATCCCAAATAGCCGTTGGAAATTACCATCGGCCCATTTCCAACGCCCTACCCGTTGGAATTACCAACAGCTTATCATTGGGCCGTTGGAATTTTTTTCCAACGCATGATTTACCAACGGCCTAGTTTCCAACGCTTCGTGTTGGAAATTTTCAATTTTCCAATGTAAGGCCGTTGGAAAATGGCTTTTTTTTAGTAGTGTTATCATTCTTATATAAAATTTTTTCATTTATATACTAAAATGTTGAAAATAAAAAATTATAGATTAATTACTAAAAAGTGAATAGTGTAAAGAATATGGGATAGAAGAAGTATATATCTAAATTAACTTTAGATATTATAGTGATGAAAGTAGACGTTAACCACCAGAAGAATCACAAGAATAAATTGCAATGTCATAAATACCAAAATTAGCTAATTTCTTAAATAAAATTTAGCAATAACAATAATAAAAAGGCCAAAATACTACAGGGGTCCCTTAATTTGACTAACCCATACAAGTTAGTCCCTCAACCAAAACTCGGTTTAAGTTGGTCTTCCAACTTGGCTTGTGGTCACGAGTTAGTCCCTCTAGCCACTTAAATGGCACGTGAGGTCACGTGCCTTACACCGTCATCTGCTCCCTTCAGAGTCTGCAAGTCACCGTCTCGTTCAGAGTCGACCATCACTTTCTCATTCATCCAGCCTCTCTTACGCTGTCTAGATTAATCAAAATTTTGCAGTACTTAAGACACACAAAATCAGTGCATCTGCAGTACCCTTCCTCCAAGAGGTTACCAACAGCCTTGCCACCAATAAATTTGGAGTCACTATTGTTGGGAGCAAAGAAGAGATTTGGCACACTTAAATCTCCGAAGTAGAAAATCAGATGTTTTACTTCGATCAAGGCTTCGAACAACGATTAGGAATTCTGGCCAAGATAATGATTTTTCACTGAGACATTTTGTTGAACAGTTGATGTACGCCAAGAACAAGCACTTGGAATCCAGCCGATGGTTGCTGAAATTAGGCCCAAAGATCACCACTTTGATACCAAATGTTATGAACCAACCAGAAAATCTTGCCATAAACACGAATCAATCAAAGAATTGAATAGTCAGAAGATCGAGAAGAGATAGGGGAGACACACAATAAAGAAGAAGAATAAGAAGAGATACAGGGTTGCGATACGCAGGAAAGAAAAAACTTCTGATGCGGCGTTGCCAAATTGTGCTCGTACCATACACGAACAGGAGTAAACAGAACAGGGCAAAATGGCTCGCACCAGAGTAACACGCAAAAGCCCAGAAACTAGGCCATTCACCACTGAAGCAAACAAGATAAACTAGCAACGAAGTAGTACTTGACAAATTCAACATCATGGGTGGCAAAAGAATTTAGGCCAATTTGGGGATGAGGAGATTTTTTTTAGCACTAAATTCCTAAATTTGGGTGAACATGATACACTAATCTGGGGAATGGGAACCGAAGCAACTTCTCTTCCTTTTTGAATGACAGGAAATGGATGCTGTGAACCCACATGGGAACATGGGCCGTTCTAACTCACTCTAGGGATTAAGTCAGCATATTTTACCAACTTTAGAACTAACATGGACCGATTTCTGGTTGAGGAACCGGTAGGGTATTTACATTTAATAAAATTGTTAGGTTGATCGTCAAACAACCCAAATTTAATGGACTCAGTAACCCCACTAACCTCGGAGTATGTGCTCGAGGACAACCTCAGAAAGCGCGAAGTCACTAGGCAGGCCCTACATCCACTCAAACCAGGTGCAACTTTTATGGAACTGGCCCGTCTTGTCGGGATTCAGGTCTTCTCATCATTTTTATGTGGAGTACGAAAGAGTCCTCCGAAAGCAAGTCTGATCAATTCGGTCCTATACACTGGGCAGGCGACGATAGCAAGGCACTTCCATCGCTGCTGCAGAGATGGCTGATGCACTTATTTCGGCAATTTTGAATCACGTAGTGGATATTCTCATCGAAGAAGGCAAGAAGCAGGTGAAGCTGCTTACTGAACTCGACGATGAGGTTCTGAAGCTGAGAACGAATCTGAACACGATTCGCGCTCTGTTGGAAGATGCCGATGAGAAGCAAGTAACAGACAAGCTGGTCAGGATCTGGCTCAACAACCTCAAAGGCGTCTACTACGACATGGACGATGTGTTGGACGAGTGGCGGACCGTCCTTCTCATGCCGGAAGATGGTTACAAAGCGCCTCAGAAAGCATCCGCGGGTTTTGGACAAATGGTATGTTCTTTCCTCTCCTGTTGCTCTCCGGCAAAACTTGTTACCCGCCGTGACCTTGCTGTGAAAATACGAGAGATCAATGCTAGATTAGATGAGGTTACGAGAGACAAAGATAAGTTCCAGTTGACTCAGAGGGAGATAAGGCAGCAGCACCGCAGAAGAGCCGAAACTAGCTCTTTCGTGGATGCGGCAAAGCTACACGGTCGAGATGAGATCATGGAAACCATAGTTCAAAGTTTGTGCCTTGATGATGAGGCTGACCAGAGAGGGAGTGATCCGCTAACCATTTCTATTGTCGGAATGGGGGGAATTGGCAAGACGGCTCTTGCACAAAAGATCTATAATAATGAGAGTCTAGTTCGGCAATGTTTCGAGAAAAGAATATGGGTTTGCGTCTCGGATTTGTTTGAGGAAATTGGAGTTGCAAAAGCAATTATAGTAGGATTGGAAGGCCTTGACCGTAATTCTGCTTATCTTTTGGATACTGTTCCATTGCAAGCCCTTTTGGAAAGAATTTGCACTGCAATTGATGGAAAGAGATTCTTTCTTGTTCTGGATGATGTTTGGACAGAGGATGATAAAGACTTCGAGTCACTAAAGTGCACTTTCAAGCATGGTGCATCAGGAAGTAAGATTCTGGTGACTACTCGGAAAGATGGGGTTGCCATGATGATGGAATCCTCTCAAGTCTTTCACCTGGAAGGGTTGTCTCAAGAAGATTGTTGGCTTGTGCTTAGCCAAGCTGCATTTCTAGGAAGGAATGATAGGAAGGAGCGCGAGAATTTAGAGGGAATTGGTCGGCAAATTGCACGAAAGTGCAAGGGCTTGCCACTTGCTGCAAAAACTATAGGGAGTCTCTTACGGGGCAAGAAAAGTAGAGAAGAGTGGGGAAATGTGTTGAATAGTGAAGTTTGGAAATTGGATATAGCCCAAAGAGATATCTTCGTGCCTTTATTACTTAGTTACTATGATTTGCCACTGAAAATAAGACAATGCTTCGTTTATTGTGCTGCATATCCAAAGGACTTTCTAATATGGTCGACTCATCTTATCCATCATTGGATGGCACTAGGATATTTACACTTGGAGGGCAATCCAGAGATGGAAGTGGTAGGTAGGGAGTATTTCAACTATCTAGCAGACCGTTCTTTTTTTCAAGATTTCGTTTATGACTGGGATGGCAGCATCCAAACATGTAAGATGCATGATATAGTACATGACTTCGCTCTGTATCTAGCCCAAAATGAGCTGGTGACCAAGAACATTAGTCCTGATGGAGGTTTATTACTGAACTTGACTCACGAAAAAGCACGCTATTTGACTATAATGGTAGCAAAAGGAATTAATTTCCCCCTCTCCATTTCTGGTACAGAAAAATTGCGCAGCATTATAACCTTTTCCGGCGAGCATGCCATCACTACTGAAGCCTTGCGAAACATAGCCGCAAGTTCAAAACGGTTACGGTCACTAGACTTTAGTTGGCCTTATGGAGATCATTTAGGAAGAGAGATACCGTCCGAAATAGGGAAGCTTTTGCATTTAAGGCACCTGAACTTGGCCGGTAGCTCCATGATACAAGAGTTGCCTGAAACTATTTGTGACCTGATTAATTTGATATACTTGGACCTCTTGCAATGTGCTGCCCTTGAGAGACTACCGGAAGGAATAGGGAAGCTTATTAACTTGAGGTTCTTTCGCACCACAGCTTGCTATAAGTTATCTTCTTACCCAAAAGGGGTAGGAAAGTTGACCTCCCTTAGGGCACTTAAGAATGTGATAGTGAGAATTGATGAAGATGATCCACAAGAATTTAGCATTGCAGATCTTGGAAAGTTGACCAAACTCCGGTGGCTTTTTATGATACTAAAGGGAGACAGAATAGACATTGGAGAGTCTAGGAAAGCAGAGTTTGACAAGAAGAAACATCTGCTTGATTTGAGGATAATGCTGGGTGGATATGTCAAGGAGAATGAAGTGATTGAAGCCTTGAACCCTCCTTCCACATCAACCCTTCGCTTTTGCTCTGATGCCTGGTGATATTATTAGTCCAAGCAATTCTGAAAGTTCAACTTGAAATTAACAGGGTATGCTCTAGATTTTCTGTTTATACTGTTAGTTAATTTGGAACAAGTCAGATTAGTTTTAGTATTAATCTTGCCGAGATTGAGTATGTGATGAAGCACATTAGTCCTGATGGAGGTTTAGTACTGAATTTGACTAATGAAAAAGCACGCCATTTGACAGTAATGGTAGCAGAAGGAATTGGTTTCCCTTTCTCCATCTCTGGTACAGAAAAGTTTGCGCAGCATCATAACCTTTTTCTGGTACAGTCACTTGATTTTAGTTGACCTGGCAAAGATCATTCAGGTAGTGATCACTACCTGAACTTTCTTGTAGCTGCAAGATACGACAGTTGCCTGAAACTATTATTGTGACTTGATTAATCTTATAGAATTGAATCTCAAGCAACGTATTGGTCATGAGAGATTACCACGAGGAATTGGGAAGCTAATTAACTTGAGGTTCTTCTGCATGAACCGCACCACAGCTTGCCATAACTTAACTTGCTGCCAGAAAAAAGTACGAAAGACCTCCCGCGGGGAACTTAAGCATGTGATAGTGACTTAGTGAGAAATGATTGAGATGACCCGCAAGAATTTAGCATAGCATATCTTGGAAAGTTGACGCAAAAAACTTTGCTGCCTTTTTATTGAACTAAAGGGAGATGTAATAGACATTGGAGAGACTAGGAAATTCAAGTTTGTTAAGAAGAAACATCTGCAAGACTTTGGATTAACGATGAATAGATATGAAGTGGTTGAATCCTCCTTCCACCTAAACCGTTTGGTTTTCCACTGCTACCTGATCGTATTAATTAGTAGTCCAAGCAATTATGAAATTTCATCACGTCAAATTAGCAAGGAATGCTATCTCCTTTTCTGTTTAACGGTTTTCTGTTAATTGATGTACTTGTGTTTGGAATGATATATCTTCAATTGCTAAGTCCAAAGTTCAGATAGATCTTCGATTGCTGGTACATTGTGCTTGCTAATTGATGGTTGTTGGTCAAGTCGAAGTCCGATGCAGCTTGATGTTTTTGCTGGTTAATTGTGCTTGCTGGTTCATGGTTGTTGATCAAAAGCATTGCACTAGATTCATGCCAACATGCAATGCCACAGAAAATAGGGAAGCAAGTATAGCTCTTGGATTTCATATTATTAAGGACCATTTCATAACATTTCCTTCTTAACTCTCTGCTGTTGCTAGCGTTTTAAATCCTGTCTAGATTTTTATTTCGGCTTTTGTTATTTAACCTCCTCATTGAAATAAAACTTTGGGCTTGAAATAAACTCTTGGCCTAAATCACTGATGTTTCCGTAAAGGTTTTGTGTTGCCCTTTCCATCCACAGAACTATTTCTTGGCTTCACCTTATCATACGTTTCATTTAATGTTTATTAATGTGTTGATTGTGGTTGATTTCTTTTGGGTTGTGTTCCTTGATTGAGTGTATATGCTTTTAGTTTTATTTTTTTTGCTGCGCCAGGGACTGTTTGATTCGGGTTTTCCATTTTAGCTCTAAATCATGTAATGAAGGAGACATGCTACAAGACAAATATGATCAGCACTAGAATTAAGATGATGTGTTATTACTCTGGTTAAACAGCTGAAGACCTTGCATTTAGTGCTATCACATGGTAGTTTATCTGATGCTTCGTGGAAAAAGTGATGTTATTGGTGCTGTAGCATATGTGGAGTGACAAGGGAATCTAAAAGCCTCTCTTTTGGAGGTCTACTAAAAGGGATTTCCTAAAAAGAAGTGAAGGAAAACCTTGTTCACTTGAGAGATAACAAAGACTTGGAGGAACAATGCTGGTAGGAGGTCTGCAGTGAGGCAGCAGCTGTGAAAGCCGAATTTCCTGTCGCAACTCTTCAACTTCTAGCCTGCCTTCAATTGAAATTCTATGTTCTGATAAAAAATCTCCAAACTGTAAGTGGTACTTGATGTTTAACCTTTTGGCTTTTGCCATCATTATTACAATTGTTTATGTTCAATGCAAGTCTTTATTCTGACAATGAAAATTACACGTCTCTGCTACTTGATTGGAAAATCATGAAATTTGTAGTCAATTGAAGGGCAAGCACCCTGATGGGTCTGAACATTTCAGACAGAAATTGATATAGATGGAATTCATATGAACACCAAGGTTCTGATAAGAAACTCTTTGGAGCAATGGATCCAGAGTTGTGGGCTCATCACCCTCAACTCAAAGACCATTTGGTTGATAAACATCTGTTCAAATGTGGTTGTGCGTGTGATTGAGTTGATCGATTCTAGTGCCGTTGGGCCTGCTACTGGATGTTATGCATTTGCTTATATTGATTTTGTGACAAATACATCTGAGCATATTTACATTATGGTTAAGGCTGCAGGACCTTACAGTTGTTGCAATCTCACACTTTATTGTTCTGCATTTCTGCAGGTCTGGACTTGCAATGGCTGCTTTAGTTTGGAAAATAGTGCTTTAGATATTCTCCGGAAATCTAAAACATCTATGCAAGTTTAAAGTTTATGCATAAAGTGCTTCGGTTTTAGCTGTTCATCTGCAGCCAGATGTTGTTAATTATGCTTCAGCCGAGTATCTGCTTGTTGGTGTAAGCTTAGGGTGGTTGTTTGATTCGCAATAGAGGACTTTGAAAACTACAAATCATTTTAGAAACACATCAATATTATATGAGTATATAATGGACATTTTTCTTCATTTGAACTGTACTGCTAACACTTGCTACACGACAGGAAGTACTATGAACTCCTTTTAGTTCGTTTGTAGAATATTAGACTTTTGATGATAAATAATCGGGACATAAAAAATTTTACAAATTGGATCAGTTGAGTCCAGGAAATGCAATAGTGCTTTAAAAATGATTGAATGTAAACATAACAATTTTGGTAGGGCCAAATCCTATTTCATGTCCAAACAAATATTGCAACAACTATAAAAAAACAAAAAGTAGTTGAAAAATGAGACAGCGGACTAGAGTCGAAAAATGGGACAACGGCCGGCACTTCTGTCGTGGCGCCCAGCTTTTGGTATTATTAATTAGGATAATGCAATGCAGGACCGTCAGAGAATTTATTTTGTAACATTTTATTTTGGGTACAGAGGAGAAAAGACTAAAGGAGGTCAGACATTAGAGCCAGTTCTGGCACAAATATACGAGGAGAGTCTGATTGTGCAACGTTACAAACAAAGAAAATTGGGTTTTTGTGTCTCATATTTCTTCGAGGAAACTAGAGTTGCGAAAGCAATTATTGCAGCTCTAGAAGGCCTTGACCTTATTTCTGTTTTTATTAATTTGCATAGGATCCCACCGCAGGTTCTTTTCAAAAGGAATTTGTAAGCAGATCCAAGGTTATTCTTTAAGATGATATGGGGATAGAGGATGACATGGATTTGGAATAATTAAAATGCATCTTCAGTTAGAATTAAGAAATGATGGAGATGAAGAAATGTTTTATAGTGTGAAATTATTTCATTTATCTAAAGATGATTATTCCCCAACTATAAAGTACAAGTAATATGTCTTCAGGATATAATAAAGCTTCATAAAAAAAATTTCTTAAATTTGTGAAATGATTCATCTATATAGAAAATGGAAAAACATATCTAACATTTCACCTAGCGAGCACAACTATTCATAAATATATATCTCTTGGAATATATATAATTATTCATGAAGAGGTATGTCATTTACAAATAATACAATTGTTAGAAGAGTCACATTTTTTTGAATTTTAATTAATTTATGAAATTAATTAAATTCAAATAATTAAAATATATTTTTCATTTATGTGAACTAATAAATTGCACATGGAACTTACAAATGTTCTGATGATCTCCCATTGCTTTATAAGTTACACGTTAATGTTCACTAGATAATGTATTATGAATACAAGAAGGTAGAATATTTTGATTTTAACATTCAATTAGTGTATATATCTCAAAATTCTAATTAAGTTATAGGTATTGTGAAGATTTGAGCCTAAACTCTTTGTATTAGAACCAAAGACATAAAACGTATAATACTCGTCAAAATTAAATTGAGATTTTTCTTCTACCATAGCACTATTATATACTGTCTTGTGCTAATTATGAGTTTTGTCAAAGAATATGCACTTTCTTGATTTGAAGTATGAACTCATTTGTGTGAAGCTTGGAATGCTATGTCGTTATAGAATCTCCTTGAATAAGATACCCCTTCTACGATTTTGATACCTGTATATCAATCCAAATATTACATGTTTGATTTTACATGATGACTAATAGTTATTTTATTATTTACTGAGCAAGAAATTAATTGAAAGAGACTCATTTTGAATGAGTTTGAATACGATGAACACTAACAACATAAAGCCACATGTAAATCCTTAATACTTAATAGTGATTGCTTATGTGCTTTATGACCACTATTGGTTATATGGGTTTTATACAATTGACATGAAAAGATCGAATTACCCCATAGTTGGATGAGCCAACTTTAATTCAATTTGATTGGGTAGAGCCATAAAATATTTAGGACTCATGAAACTGCAAATAATATTGACAAAATTGTTACTAAAAAAAGCACTAAAATCTTATTGGTGGTCTAATTATGGCACCGTAAATTGTACAAGAGATATAGTATATGTTGTTCTGCTATATATAAGCAAACATGACACATAAAATTTGGAAGTAATTCTAAGATTTTTTAGAAAAGCACAAAATATTTGAAACTATTCTATTCAAACTATAACTCTATGCTAGAAGGGTGATGATGAAAATTGAGTGAGAAATATTAGTGAAAGTAAAACCACTTATAGGTGGATATTTGTTTATGTGAAAGTGCTATAAATTTGACATCTAAGAAACAAATTTATATTGCTAAATTACTTTAATTGTTGAAATAAAAGGAAATAAAATAACTTAAATAATGTTATAAAAAATAGAGTTGTGGCCATAGTCGATTGGACTACTGTCTTGCATTGTGATATGAACTATTTATTTGAAGCATATAGTGAAGTTTATAATGGAACATTAAGATATATCAATATACAAAATGATCATGTCCATGATTAATATTGATGAAGTAATTAATATATTTATGTTAATTTTGGACATAATCTGGTAGAAATTTGGTTATCTATACAATGAGAAAAATACAATTTAAATCCTCACTAAAAGTACCTATAATGGAAAACCTAACTTTGCATTAATTAAACACTAATTCTAAAGTTCAATGGGTAAAAGCAAGTTATAGTTAAGTGTTTATGTGTACTAGACAACTAAGACAAGTCTCATAATTTTTTTTAGCTTAGAATCTACTACTATTACAAGTTTAAGGGTTTTTGAATTAGGGGACTTGAGGAATAGAGACTTAAACCTCCAAGAGAGGTGTGGAAGTCATGACCCCGTTGCCAAATAAGTTGGGAAGGCATGCAGGACAAGTCTTATAATTTTAAACCTAGTGCAAATAATAGTTGCAATTGGTAGGATGAGATTGTATTTTTAATGGAATTATTGCAATTTGTCTATAACCATGGCTCTAGGCATATCAGTTCTGGTTCTCGGTTTTTTTGTTCCTAATAGAGTTTCAACCCAAGATACATTGCTCTAGAGATTAAATTATTCAAAATCTTGAAAACCAACCATTACAACCTTCCACCTTCACTATCACGTTGACAAGTTAGCCATCCAATGCATTTCTACCTACATCCTCAAATCTAGTAGTAATCCATTGGTTCCAATGCTCATTAAGCACATAACACATCTTATATATCCCTTACGCAGCCATCCTCACCATAAATGCATAAACAATTTAGTAATATCATAAATCTATATATCATAAAAAGTACAAAGATACCAAAATGTTTAACGACATTTTTATCCTTATTATATAAATTATTTTGTTCTTTTAATAAAAACTAATTTTTTCATTATCTAAATATTAAATGATTTTTTACTCTTGCATTACAAGTTATTTTGTTGTTTTACTAAAACCCAATTTTTTATTTTCTACTTAATTGGAGTTATATTAATACTAGAACACTAAAAGGGAAAATATAAAAAATGAGAGAGAGATAGAGAGAATCATGCACTTTTTTTTTTGGGCTATTATTTGCTCTTATGGCTAAAAGCCTAAAACAAATAAGTTGCCTCTAAATTTCATTTGTTTTCTAAAAATTAGCTTGCTCTTGATTCTATATCACAAAATTAAGTATTGTATGCATTTTTTTTTTTACCTTAATCTTACCTTTCATGGCTAAAACTTCTAGATTACCACTATATTTTTTTTGCAACAAACATGTCGTCTTCAGTTCTATATTACTATCAAATAATACCTTAAATACAATAAATATTTTATAAAACTTTTGAAGTTAGCATCTCAAAAACCTTAATAGGTAAATCTTTTATTTGAATAAAAGATTTTTATATATATAGTAAAAATCATGCTAAAGTTTGTACTACTAAATATTTTATAAAACTTAAAATTTTGACTTATCATATAAAAAACCTTTATCAGTTAATTAATTTTTTATTTGAATGAAAGATTTAAATATTTAGGAAAACACATGCTAAAGTTTGTACTACTATAAAGAGTACCTTTAAATATAAAATTTTTGTCAACTTGTTTTTTTTTTACAACTTAGATGAGTATATACTGTGAGAGCTTATTATCGGCTAAAATTCATGCTAAAGTTTCAAATGAAAATCTATAGATATTATATATTAAAAAATAATTTTAGGTACAAAAAGTATATATTAAAAATTTATGTAAGTGAACACTTTATAATATTTTACCTAAATTTTTTCGTTTACCCATAAATTATAAGTTCTTTTACTCTTTTAATGATATACAAATTTTATATTGTCTATTTAATTAGAGTTATCTTAGTATTAAGACTCTAAAAAGAGGGAAAGAAAAGAATCCACTGGAAAAAATCTAAATATATCTTTACCTATTTAATTAGATATTTAATACAATTAAAATACTAAAAATATAATGTGAGAGAAAAAACCAAAAGTGGGATGCAGTTAGTCATTATTTTTTAGGAAATTTACTACTTTGACTACTAAACTTAGGAAATTTACTATTTTGACTACTAAACTTACATTGATCACTCTACTTAGTTAATTTAACAAGTATGGCCTAAATTTATTATAATATAAATAAATTCCTTGAACATAATTTTTTTCAATTAATTTTTTTTTCTAACTTGGATGAATATATACTATGAAAGCTTATGTATCTGGAAGCTTGACACTAAATTAATAAAAATAAAATTTTTAAGGGGTAAAAAATTTAAAAGCCTTAGCCTTTTTAGGCTTATTGTTTTTTGTTTATTTGAAATTTCATCTTAGAGCATGCAATAATATAATTCAAATATGACTCAAGAATCTATTATGAAAAAAGTTATCAATATAGGAAAGGTCATTGAGAAGAATTTTAGGCAATAAACTTTCTTGGCAACTAACTCTTTTTAATATTATCATTATAAGAAAGGTCATCCCTTTTAATATTGCATTACAAATTTTTATTCTTAACAATTAACTTTTTTTCTATACTAAATAATATTAAAATTTTATTTTTATTTTTATTATTTTTTAGAGCCAGTCAAATGTTACAAGTTGTATCAAATTAGAAGTAATTTTTGTTTGAGTGTTATAATTCACGATAAAGGCTCACAGTTTGGAAATAGTTTTGGAGTTGTTAAGAGATAAAGTTAATAATTTTACATTGTGTTTGTAAGTTTTTGTTTTATGTGAGATTAAGTATAATACAAAGAGAAGTTTAGGGGTTTCTATGTTCAAAAGTTATAATTAAATTACATATTTCTAAGTCATGACTGCAAGTTTCGAAAATAGGATTACATGACAAATGAATTCGAAGTAGTTGGAGGTTCTCAGAAGGATATATAGTAAGTTTTAGTAGAACAAAAAAAGAAATCCCAATATGTACTCTATAAATTAGATCAAAATTTAATTCATTTTTATCCAAAATATAACTCTGTCAAGACTTTGTATTTTTTTTTTATTACCCTAACACGGCTTTTTTTATAATTTTGTTACTTTCATATTTGACATTATTACACAAAATTCTTCAAACATAAATATATTATGAAAATTTAGGCTAAAAGCTCTATGAGGGAGGTCCATGGTTCGAATCATGGTTTTCCCCACTTCCTACAACATGTCATACAAAAACTGGTTCAGTTATTATTCTGGTAAAAAAAAAGCTAGTATGCATCTTTCCCTAATTTAGGCTAAGAGCATTGAGAGATATGAGGGAGGTCCATGGTTCGAATTATGGTTTCCCCACTTCCTACAACATGTCATACAAAAACTGGTTCAGTTATTATTCTGGTTCAAAAAAAGCTAGTATGCCTCTTTCCCTAATTATTATAATAATATATCTCCATTTGTAAACTTGTATGATGCTTCTATATATTAAAAAAAATATATTCTGAAAATTTCTAATTTTTTGAAAAAGTAGTATTGTTTTATTCAATTCACTAAGTTAATATTTCTCTTTTTTTAATTAATCAAATTTTAATATTTCAAATATTTACGAGATAAATAAATTTGTACCCTTTATAAAAACTTTGTCCATACTTAGAGAATGTGTTTGGCTCCAACTTAGGCTGGTTTGTTGTGGAATCAAAACTAACTAAAAAACCATCAATTTTTTCCAATTGTTGAACCAGCCCGTGACCCATTGGTTCACTTTTAACCACCCAACCTAACCTAATACGGGTGATTCGGGCTGGGTTTCGAGTTTAACGAAGGCGATAATCACTCACAAACATCCGTTGCAACTTGCAAGATAAAAAAACTATGGGACAATGGGGCTCCAGTCGTGACTCGGTGCTTAACGCTATTTTACTATCATAAACAACAATATTTTAGTACACACTTGTAGCATATGGTATTATCTATGTTTCAATTTTGGTTTGCAAAACCCAAAACTGGATCTGGCTCAGACTCTGTGAGTTGACCATCGATCTTGTGCAGCGGAGATGGCTGATACGATTATTTCCGCCGTCCTGAATCTTCTAGTGAATGTTGCTGTCGAAGAAGGGAAGAAGCAGGTGAAGCTGCTGACGGAATTTGATGGACAGGTGGCGAAGCTCAGAAAAAATCTGGAAACCATTTCCACTGTGCTGGAAGATGCCGAGGAAAAGCAAGTTAGCGACAAGTTGGTCAAGCTCTGGCTTGACAGGCTCAAGGAGGTGTCCTACGACATGGAAGACGTTTTGGACGAATGGCACACCGAACTCCTCAGGTCGGAAGCGAAACGCCAGCAAGCGCCGGCGAGCTCTTCCAGGTTTACACGAAAGGTACGCCAACTCGCCGGTCGTTGCTCTCCATCTAAAGTTGTTACTCGCCATGACCTTGCTGTTAAAGTGAAAGAGATCGATGCAAGACTGGACGAGGTTATAAACGACCAAGTTATGTCAGCGTTGACTCCTAAAGAAATAAAGAGCTCGCGCCCTGAAAGATCTGAAGGTACTACCTCTGGCAAAAGAACAACGACCACATTCTCTGTGGATGTGTCGAAGCTTCACGGTCGAGATAAGATCACAGAAACCATAATGGACTATTTGTGTGGTGAGCAGGCCAGTGGCAGCGGGTGTGATCTCGAGACCTTTTCCGTAGTGGGTATGGGGGGGCTCGGAAAGACAGCTCTTGCACTGAAGATCTACAAGAAGGGTCTGGTTGAACAATTTTTCCAACAAAGAATATGGGTCTGTGTCTCAGATTTCTTCGAGGAAACTAGAGTTGCGAAAGCAATTATTGCAGCTCTAGAAGGCCTTGACCCTATTTCTGTTTTCACTAATTTCGATAACATCCCACCGCAGGCTCTTTTCGAAAGAATTTCTAAGCAGATCCAAGGAAAAAAGTTCTTTCTTGTTTTAGATGATGTGTGGACAGAGGATGACAGGGATTTCGAATCATTGAAGTGCACCTTCAAGCATGGTGCACCCGGAAGTAAGATTCTGGTGACTACTCGCAAAGACGGTGTTGCAAAGATGATGGAATCCTCCCAAGTCTTTCACCTGCCAGAGTTATCTGAGAATGACTGTTGGCTGGTGCTTAGCCAAGCTGCATTTGCAGGAAGGCGTAAGGAAGATCATGAGAATTTAGAAGATATTGGGAGGCAAATTGCAAGCAAGTGCAAAGGTTTGCCACTTGCAGCAAAGACTCTTGGGAGTCTCTTACGGGGCAAGAAAACCAGACAAGAGTGGCGAAACGTCTTGAATAATGAGGTGTGGAGACTGGACTTAGTCCAGAGAGATATCTTCGCTCCTCTACTTCTGAGTTATTATGATTTGCCACCGAAAGTAAGACGGTGCTTGGTGTACTGTGCTGCCCTTCCGAAGGACTTTCTGATATACTCAGGCGAGCTTATCAACCACTGGATGGCGCATGGCTATTCAAGCTCAGAGGACAATCCAGAGATTGAAGAAGTAGGTCGTGAATACTTCAACCTTCTAGCAGATCGCTCCTTCTTTCAGGAATTCGATTATTACCCTGATGGGGGCATCAACACTTGCAAGATGCATGATATAGTACATGACTTTACTATGTATTTGGCTGAGAACGAGCACATCACTAAGCATTTTGGTCAGAATTTGGGAGGAGATTCGGCATTGAACTTGGCTTCTGATAAAAAGGTGCGCCATGTGTCGGTAATTTTAGCAAAAGGCGCTCATTTCCCTTCCTCCGTTGTTGGCACGGAAAAGGTGCGGAGCATCATGACCTTGACAGGTACTGGGGGCATATCTTCTCTAGCCCTGGAAAACATGGCTAAGGGGTCGAACCGTCTACGGTTATTAGCATTTAAGTGGTCACTTGAAGATCGTTCATGCAGCAAGATGCCAGAAGAAATAGGCAAGCTCGTGCATTTGAGGCACCTTGACATCTCTTCCTGCACCATGTTACGAGAATTGCCTGAAGCAATCTGTGACCTGATTAAGTTGATACACTTGAGCGTCTCGAGCTGTCCCAATTTTGAGAGGCTGCCAGAGGGAATTGGGAAGCTTATCAACCTGAGGTTCCTCTGCACCACAGCTAGCGACAAAGTGACTTCCTACCCGAAAGGGGTAGGGAAACTGACATCCCTGAGAGGAGTCAGGAACATAATGGTGATAGCTGATGGAGATGACCCTCGAGAATTTAGTCTCGCGGACCTGGAAAATTTGAACCAACTTCGCTTCATTCAAATGAAACTGAAGGGAAGTGGAATAGAAATAGGAGAGGCTAGGAGAGCCAAGTTTGAGGAGAAGACACATCTACATGAGTTGAAGATGAAATTGGGAGGAAACTTTAAGCAACATGAAGTGATTGAAGCCTTAAATGACCTCGTTCCTTCCACCGTAGAGCCCCGCATCTGCACTGATTACTACTATAGGTGGTAGTCCAATTAAACAATTCGGAAATCTCATCACCAAACTGGTAAGGTTACCTCTCTCTCTGGCTCCTATACTAATACCAAATGTTTTATTTAAGTAATTCTGCAGTTTGAGGTGGAATTGGTGTACGTATGGCCTTCCGCTTCCTTTAGAAGATGGTTGTACTAGCTGTTTCATGTTCCTTTCTTCAAATTCGGACTCCGACGCTATTTCAGTGGTGGGAAGAGATTGTACGATATGCCCCTACGAAGGAGAATGCAATTTGTGCTCACATTGTATCTTCTGATTAGCGTTTGCAAGTATTTCTGTTTCAGTATTGTTGCACTTGGGAGGTTCAATTTTCAATATTGCTCGTTGTATCTTCTCTTTTGTGGCCTGTTTCTTTAATTCATGTACCAAAATCATTTCTGCTTGCTGGTTCATAGTTGTTCGTCGGGCCCAGCGTCTGAAACTCGGGTAAGAATGTGTATTTGTTTGGTTCCTCTGTAACTCTCGGCCAGTGTTTGCATTTTAAATCTCGTATTTGGTTTAAAACCTCTTTTATTGAAATAAAACTAGTTTACATATCCATCATTGTAATGGGATTACAAGTTATATTGAGTATTAGAAAATAATATGTATTTAAATGTTGTACATATATTATATTAAGAAAATTATTATTATTATTATTGAAATAATAATATTTCAAAAAGTACCATAAGATTCTAGAAATTATTGTTAAAAACATAAATAAAGTGCTACTCTCTTCATTTTAAAACCTTTGAAACTTTTGATTTGATGAGGGGATTAAGATGTGATATAGTTTATTACCTTTTTCCCGATTTTTTCCTTATCAAACAGTAATGATTAAGCTATCACTTTCTAAACATTAATGATTTATTTGAAATTTTTTATCAAAGTTTTAGGCAGCTTTGCAACTTTTAAAAAAAATTAGAAAATGGAAATTTTACAAAAAAAAAAAAAAATTGGAATAAAAATAAATATTCCTAAAGTTTGGAGACTAACAAACAATAAAAATCTTATATTTATCGATTCATATTCTTATCTTTGCTTTCACATTCTAATCAATAAAGGACATAATGCGGGTAACTAGCACCAAGGTCCCAAACCTTTACTTTTTGTTACAAATTCATCCAAAGCCTCTCAACAGTTGCATATTTGTCCCAAACGTTTTCTAACATTACAAATTCATCCCTAACCTTTCAATTGTTGCATATCCACCTCAAACCTTTTCCTGGCATTGCAAATTCATCCTTTGACCATCAATCAATGTTAATCAATGATGGAATTGGGATGAATATGCAATAGTTGAGAGGTTAGGGATGAATTTGTAATAAAAAATAAATTTTTGGGACCCCTAGTGCCATTTACCGCCACTCAGATCTTTCTCCATTTTATTACTTCTAGTACTAGTCAGACCGTTTTATTTTATTTAACTATATTAAAATCTATTTAACTGGAATACTTTTTTTTTTTGTATCCAGAATTTCTACACTATTAAAGGGTTTTTTTAAGAGTTAGGAAAAGGGGATGAATGTCTTGAACTTGAACCATCTCAATGTTAGGGTAGAGCCCTTGTCTCATGGGCTGAGATATGGAGACTGGAATATTTTTTATTGTAAAAGAAAAATAATTTTAAACAGATCTCTGAAAATATATGGTGATCATTATTCTTCAGTGAGTAATATGTTACTATTATGTGTATGGTATAAAGGCAATTACAATTAACAAGTTCATATTACAATTCCATTATCAAATTTGGAAATCTATTCGGCAACTACCTTCTAGTCTATAATTTGAAATTATCCAAAAATATTTTTTAAATATTTCTGAATATCTTAAGTTATTGTTTGTTCTTTATATAAATTCAAAACAATTTTTTTTAAAGGAAAAGAACTATAAAATACTGAAATATAATTCGTAATGATTTAAATGAGAACTTCAAACACTACAATTTAAAAATGTAAAATGAAATAAAGGAAAAATATAAATTTATAACCTAAGGGAAATAAAATACTGTCCCAAAAGTAAAACAAATCTCGATGAAACTAAACCCAAATAATTACTTTTAAGATTCTCAAAGATCCAAATCAGTGCTGAAATATTATTTAGAATTTTTGGAATAGTTTGCAGACAATATTGATAATTTGATATCATTAGCTATATATGAAAGGTAATATTTTCATATGAAAATACATAAAAAAATATGTAATATATATAGAAAAAATATTCGGTGGGAGAAAAGATACATAAAGAAATTTTACATTTTAAGAAACTCAAAATGTATTATAAATTATTTTTTAAAGAAAAGTAATTATTTTTTATTTATTTTTCTTTTCATTCACATAAGTAGGAGACAAAATAAATAAAAACTTAATTACTTTCTTAAAAAATTATTTAAATAATTATTAGGTAGATATACTATTCAAATAATACCAACTGTAAATAAAAATTAGTAAAATAAAAATAATATATCAAACGATGTATTATTTAATTCCAACTAAAAAATGTATTATCTCAATGATGAATGATCTTATCAATGTTCACCAAGGGTCCCAAACCTTTACTTTTTGTTACAATTCATCCCTAATCTTTCAATGTTGCATAACCATCCTAATTCCAACGTTGACTAATGCTGATTGAAGGTCAAGGGATGAATTGGCAATGCCACATAAAGTTTTGGGACAGATATATAATAGTTGAGAGGTTATGGACAAATTTACAAAGCCGAGCAAAGGTTTGGGATGAATATGGAAGGTTGAGAGGATAGGGACGAATTTACAAGGAAATATAAAGGTTTAGGATCCCTGGCGTTATTTTCCTGCCATAATGCCATAGTTTGACAAAGGTAAGTTGCACAAAAAGTCCTAAAGCCTTAATTCTCATTACAAATTGGACATCAACCTCCATTTTGTTACATATTGGTCCTAAATCTTTATAATGCATATTAGTCCCCACTCACTAGTATTAGTCAAGATTGAATTGACACATAAACGTAATTTACAGATAGGGTAATTTTGCTAATTTAAATGATCTATTAACTATCAAAAACTCACAACACCTGTTGAATTTATATGAAGACATAAGTTGCCAAACAATTTAAATTGGAATTTAAAAACTTAATAGTAGATGGTTATATGAGAGTTTGAGTTGTAGAAGTCTCCATCACCGAAAAGCCCTATCTCATGAGGTATAGAATTATATGAGCATGCATTTTCTAGTCTTTTAGCCTACAAAGAATGCCCCCTGATTTTTGTTGCTTTGCTCAAACTCTTCATTAGATATTTATCATGACACTGAGCATAAACAGATAGCTTGAGTGCACAAAAAGTAGGGAGCCAGCTATCAACCTCAAGTGATTATATGATTGTATCATTTTTTTAAATATTATCATGGCTTAACTTAGCAAACAAATCGAAATTCCCCTATACCAGGATATTTCCAGCCATGCTTTATAGGATAAGAAGGATAGCACAACCCTCCACATGGCCCTAATTCAAACTTAATCTCGTTGTTGACACCATCCACAAAGAACTCATCAAACTCTACATGGAAGTTTCTCATGTAATCAAAGTAAACCTGAATTTTTAGATCAAGTTGCAAATGAATCTTTTCAATACCTGGAATAATTATGCAAATCTCAAATTTTTAAATATATATGAATTGTTCTCTAAGTGCATGGAATCTAACTATGTTCTTGATTGTGTATAAAATTGCCTATTGCATATAAAAATATAATATGCATAACCATATGATTCAATCAAGTTCTGAATCTTATTTCTTCTTTATTATAGTGGGAGGATAACAAAAAAAATTGAGTATATTTTTAGTCTGCTATGCAAAAATTTAGCATTTTATCACTAAGAAAAAGTAGCTCTTCACGGGGACTAGACTTATACACATACACACACACACAACATGGAACCAAGATGAGATGATTAACTAAAACCTAGCATATTTTGAAACTGATTAAATGGGTACCTTAACTATAGTTCGGCTTTTCAAAACCTATTCCTTATCAATGCTCCATGTGAGGCATCAGAATGGTATTTCCCTCGTTATCAGTGAAATATATGTTAGGCTTTTTTTAACCAATTTGCATCACCCACAAAGGCAATGGATTATACACATCATCTCTAATATTTCCCCTACATTCATGAATGAGATAACAACCTTTATCAATGGAAGATTATGAAAATTAGAATAGGATCAAAATACATGATCAATGGTGTAGATATGACAACAACTGTTTATCTTTAATGACATGCCCCTAAAAACCTCATACAACCTAAAGGTATATGAAGGATAACAGAAAATGAAATACTAATAAAACACTATCAAACAATTACAACAACCACACACTTGAAATAAGGTTCTCGTTAACTGTAACGTAAGCCCAATATCAGACACAATCACGCTTATGACCACATTAGTTGCCATACAATAATTCTGTCAATAGTTGACACCCTTAGTTAACTTTAAGATAAGTTTGCAACTAATTAAAAAGTTTCATGGCTATAAGTATAACATTTTGTAGTTAGGGGATGAAATCGAGACATAGGTCATGTTCCAGAACTACATGTGTTATTTACCTTTTTATTTATTTACCTCAATTGCCACTTTTTCACTCCCCTAAAATAACCTCTGTAGGGCACTGTGTTTTGTGCGACCATACATGAATCTGAGCCACACTATGCTCAAACCATGTCCCAGTCCACGTTGAGCATCCACCCTTCAAATAACCATCCCCTATTTTATCTGCTGCTCATTTTTCATCACATCCCACACTCTTCGCTGTGTCGTATGCTCATACAACCACCATGGGCATCGAGTAAGAGCCTAGCCAAATTCTAGAGCACTTGTTGGGCTCTTGAATCTCCATGACCAATTTGCCCAACTTTATCATCCTTATCCCCTTGTAGGGTCTATCTATTTTCCTTGTACCCTTATTGTCTTTGGTGAAGACTGTAATAGTAACTCTCATTCTATTTGGATGGTCAGGGTTCTCAAGTAAAGGTGTAAAAAAAACCCAAAACCAGATTACCAATTTGAAGCTTGCCCAATAATTTTAGGTTTGGTTTTATGTTTGAAGTTATGCTATTTTGACACGACCTAGCCTTAAACTTGCTAATCCAAGTTGGTTTGGATTAGGCCAAACCTGACTAACCCAATTTGACCTGATTTTCCAGCATCCTTAACCTAAATTTTTATCTGTCTCCATCACCGCCTACTTTAGACCTCATATCTCATCTCTCCCGCTCCCTTCGCAATCCTCGACTATGTTATGTCAATTGCCAATTGTTGGTCTTCTTTAATAGCTCTAGAAACCCTAGTCTACCAATTCACTACTTCGCCATGTCTGGAGAAAATGAAGAGAAAGCCACCAAGAACAAAATGAGAGATAGCAATTCCCTTCATTCTTGTTTCTTCAGATCATAACTTGTCTACTGAATGCTTAGCTCTAGTTTGTTTTAACACTTTCTAGATTTATTCGACAGAGTTTTTGGGTTTTTTTTTCACACTTTTCTAAGTTTCAGCAGAGTTCTAGGTTTTGGTTGAATCCACTCTTTCTTTTAGCTTTCATTTTTCCATTCAATCCAAATAGAGCGAAAGCTAGTCTTCAAAGCAAACTTCTTCTCCTTTGGTCCTCTTTAATTTAGCTAGCTAATTGTGGCATTACCTTTACAAATCAAGAGTCAATTCATTTTAACTTAAAACAATTTAATCCAAAATAACTTATTTTTATTTTTACATCTTTTTTGTTTAGAACCAATCTCATTTGAAAACTAGTATTAAGTAGATTTAATAATCTATTTTAAAGTAAATTTTCATGATGTAATTAATTTTTTTATAAATTTTTATTTTGTTAGGCATCAAAAAGGAAACTTTCATAAAAATTTCAATGACAGCCTATTAGTTTTCACTATCACAACCATGAGCAAGTTATTTTCTAAGAAGTTATATTACTAAGATACTATTGCTGAACTCTTAAGCCAGTTTTCCTAACCATGTATGGAACTTCTACCCAACCATGTCTGGAACTTCTACTCCAACCATCACAAATTCTACCCCTTTTCATTCCTTTTCTGCCTCCTACTTAGACTCACTATGTGAATTTAAATATCTTTCAAAAGAAGATAAAGTCCTACTGACTAACCTTCCTTGAATAAATCTTTACAAAGTCTTTGCAAAACCTTCAATTCACAATGGATGATATTCCACTTCATATGTGACATGACAGATTTTTGGAAATTCATGTGTGGTGTCAATCCTAAAAACAAATGGAAGGTACAACTAATGGAAAAGTCATTTAAGCCTTCAAAAGTTCCAATTTCATCTGGTTAAGCCATAAATACTTGAAGCTTGGAAGAAGATGAGGAGATTACAGATTCATGATGGTAAATTTGTAAGGTTGGTCTCCTTTGATTTCTTTTAATTGGTGACAAAATGGTGATAATAAGGTTGGGCTATGTCAGTTTGGTTTTTGCTTATGAATGTCTTAATAAAATTTGCTCCTTCATTTCTTCAATTTGGGCAACTTCTCCATAGCTAAAACATTTATCTCTTTTTCTAATTGAAAGGTAAAGCTTACCTTAAGCAAACCAAATGAGATCTCTCATTGGAATGAAGTAGAAAATTTGCAGCTTTAAAATGCTACCGGCCTTCGTTCTTTTGTTAATATTCTTTTATGCTACCGAATTTGGATTACTTGACATGCTACGATAGTTATTTTTTTATACATGGTCTAGGCACAAATGTTGGGTTATTTAAACACATGAGATCTCGATCTTATAGTTTGATAACTGTAGTTTCATGCTTTTCCAGAGATGGGCATCTTGGTCTATTTTACCAAATATGGGAATTAGTGGAATAGTTTATGAAAATGAAATTGGTCACTACAACTTACGGTTTCTTGGCACAGAAATGATGATGAAGTTACTGCTACCTCTTTCCAAGGTGTTAAATATCGTTACCGTTAAATATACCATACCCCGAATTTTAAAGATATACCGCATGGTATGCCGTGCCGTATACCATCACCGTTTTCACAAAAAAAATGTTAGAATATTATTTTAAGATGATATAATTTATTTAATAATTTATTTTTACACATTTTATATGTATTCTAATTTTTCTCATCATAATTTTTCAAATATAAATAAAATATATATGATAAAAAATATTCAATTGGGGTAGCATGCACCAGAAATCTAATTAGGGGATATTATTCAACACCACAGGGGCCTTCAAGCTGCTACTATCCATTAAATTTTATTTGATGATATGTGTATTATTTATATTTTAATATTTTATATATTTATGATATTTTTATGTAAAATGAAAAAAAAAATAGTTGCGAAAAATAAAATATGCGGTACATACCATGCGGTATTTACAATATAGCATAGTTTTTTGACAAAATGCATATAAAAAGTGAGCGGTATGCGGTATACCACGAAATACCGTGCGGTAAAATGACAAAACGTAAAAATATTTGTACCACATACTGCGTACTCGGTAAACGGTATACCGCGGTATTTAACGCTGTGCCTCTTTCATTCATCTATCTTTCTATGAAAGCTACAAATTTGATGTGGTTTAGAGCTTTGGGTATAAGAATAATAGAATCTAGCAAATTAGTTGCTTTTGTTAAATTCTTCAAAGTACTGAAACTTTCTTATATAAGCTATGGTTAGTCTGTTTTGCAAGATGATTCTGAAAAAGAAATGGATGAGATACAAAGGTTAGATTCTTATTGCTCTGAATTGACTAACAAATCACTAAGCTCAATTGTCATTATCTACCATACACTGCAGGAGATGAACAGGTTGATGGTGAATGATGTTGAGCAGACAATGGCTGCTATAGCAATGATCTTCTTAAAGAAGTTTTTATTGCATCCAACAGAGTTCACACAATAATCTCAACAGTGTTGGAAACTACAATTAAGTTTGTACTCCCATTAGGAAGATATTGCTGATGTTTGTACTTCTATTAAGGGTCTATTTGGTTGGCTTAAGTCAAATTTAAGTCTCTCAATTCAAACCCTTGTGGTTTTAACTTAAGTCAATTAACTAAAAAATGGTTTATTTTTATTCTTGTGTTTTTTTACCATGAAATAATTTTAATTAAAATTCAATATTATGTAGCTGTAATAATCGATTGAAAATACAATTTTTGTAATCTTACTAATTTTTTATGAATTTTTCTAGTTCAAGACATTAAAAAAGAAAAAATTATAAAAATTTACTTTTAAATGGATTATTGTATCAGTATAATATTAACTTTTAAATGAAATTGATTTCAGGAAAAAAAATATAAAAGTAAAAATAAGTCAGTTAATTTAAATTGAAATCAATTGGCTAGCTTTTTCCAACTTTGTTAATCTTGAACTGGTTGGGCTACCTAGACTTTGGATTGATGTTGGGCGTAGTATTTCAGTGATAAAATTTTAGTAGTATTTATCTCAAATCGATATTCCAATAAAAATTAAAACTATTTTTGTATAATAAAACTGAATTTCAGAAAGTTAATGGTATTCAAATGTATATATATTGACTTGAATAAAAACGTAAAGGATCAACACAAAACCAGACTAAAATGCAGATGACAGAAGCAGGCTAGACTTGTGGTAATTATATTTGGGCCAAAGTTGTGGATGATTATATTTGGACTAAAGTTGACGAGAATGAACCAAATTTAAGTCGCCCAACCCACTAAAGACAGTGGCTTGGCCCAACATTTGTTAACTTTTTTTTAGGCCAAAATGTGCATATGGTCCCTTAACTTTACTGACTCTAACGAGTTAGTCCTTTATCTTCAAATCAATATAAGTTAGTCCCTCAACTTTGAAAAAGTTAGCAAGTTAGTCCAAAATGGATGACAGTCTATACAGTATTAAAATTTTTGTTAATGTGGTGTCATTGGCAAGGGGCATCTCCATTTTCCTTTCTACTCTCTCCCGACATCGTCTTTCTCCCCCTCGCCACCACCTGCCGCCGTGTCTCTTCCACTCGTCATCTCTAGTTCTCACTAAATGCTAAGGACGAAATCTGAAAGATCTTGTCTTATTCCTTCCTCCAGCCTCTTCTCACCATAGCCAAATACCAATGTGCTCCCGCCTAGAAAAGCTCGACCCCATTTGATCGGGTGTTCCTGCCATTAAGCATGGCCGACTGCAATTCCACTACCACCAATCATGCATTTGACCAAGGCCCCAAGTCATTTGTTTTTCCCTTATCTTGAATATAAGAATGGCACTGAAGTGGTATCGACTTGAAATTAGTTTTTTTTTTAGCAAACAAAAAAATAAAAGCAAAGACTTTCTAGAATGGCAAGTCAGAGGATAAGAAAATGCCTAAAAAACTGTCTTGAGAAGGAAATGGAAATGGCTAAAATGCACGCATCGAGTGAGATGACAGCAAGTGAGCCAGGAGAGCGAGGAGGACGGCGGGCATTGGGTGAGACAACGGTTGGCAAATGAGGATTGCAGACGAGGAGAACAGGCGACGACAGTGGACGAGGAAGGATGGGGGAGGCGGTTGGGCGACAAGGGAAAAGAGAATGAAAGGAGAAATGAGATATAAGAGAGATAAGAAATGAGAGATGAGAGAGAGAGAGATCAAGGTGGCATTAAAGTCACAGGCTGAACACCTGGACACTTTCCATCACACCTAAGACTAATTCGTTTAGTTTAGCGAAGTTGAGGGACTAACACGCTTAATTTGGAAAGTTAGAGGACTAACTTGCACTGATTCAAACAAAAATGACTAACTCGCTCGAGTTTTCTAAGTTGGAGGACCATATGTGGATTTCGGCCTTTTTTTTATCATCCACACAATACAATAGCAGACGGTTGCCAAAGCCTTGTGGATAACGTCGCTCCATGGAAGGGCACCACCTTCCTCCCGAACCCAAACTAGAACAGGTAAGGAATTTGGCAGATCAGAGCGTTTCTGTTGATGGACTTTCGCTTGAAAACGAGACTTGGGTTTCCATACCTATCCATGGATGTGCAGGGTTTGAAAACGAAACTGACAAGTTGAAGGAATTTCAGTCCTACCTTGACCTGGTATTCTATTAATTTCCTGCTAGCTACTAACTCTTGCTTCTGATATTATATTGGTCAATTTTTTTGCTTCATGTTCATGCCAAAGTTCGATCCTGCTGGGTACACTTTTTACAGAATTTGTTAGTTGTAGAAATAAACTACTCAAATTCTAGTTTAAACTGTCTTATGTCTATCTTTTAATAAATTTAAACTGTCTAAAACTACTTGGGAAGGTACACTTTTTTAGTTTTCTAACTGGAGGTAGACGATGGATTCACGTGAAGAGGAGAGTGAAACCGGGTTGCTCGCCGGAGCTACTGAAGGTTGCCTTAACAGCTATGTCTTCTCTTGTAATCATCCTCACCTCCTTCTCATCTTCATCCAAGATTCGCGCCTCTCTTTAAGCACCACCTTTTTACCTTTTACATTCGGCGGACCTGAAACGTTTTCATTATTGCAGTGATGGTGTATTCCTTTTGAATCCAGAAAATCAAAGAAGAAATTCAAGAGGAACTCGTAAAACCCAGGAATCCAGAAAACCACATTCAGAAATAATCATGTAAAACCCGTAGAGAAAGAATCTCAAGGTCATGAAGGAGCAAAACCCATGTATCTAGCAGATTGACTCTAGTTAGTGTATTAATATATATATCTGGAAGGTATATATAACTGTTTGGATTTGTAAATATAGGGCAAATTCATTTTAACTTAAATCAATTGACTTATTTTTATTTTTAAGTCTTTTTTGTCCAAAATTAATTTTATTTGAAAGCTAATATATTATATACATGTAATAATTCATTTGAAAGTAAATTTTTATAATATTATTAAATTTTTATGAATTTTTCTTTTTTAATGCCTAAAACTAAAAAAAGTCATAAAAATTTAGTGAAATTACAAAAATTGTATTTTCAATGGCTTATTGCATATACATAATATTGGCTTTTAATTAAAATTAGTTTCAAATAAAAAAAATATAAGAATAAAAATAAATTATTTTAAAATCAATTAACTTAAGTTAAAACGAATTGGCTCATAATTCGGGAGTAAGAGAGAGGCAAGAATGAGGTTTTGGGATTGGGTGGCAAGAGCAAATTTGGGGTTAGGACTCATATTCGCCCTAAAACTTGACTTCAAAGCTATTTTATGTGTAGACCTCAAGATTTTTGTAAAGTTTGGTTTCAAGATTTTCTTGCATTTCATTGTGCACATGTTCGTACTAGAGAAGAGAACAACATATTTTTTTTTGTGACGTTTGATAATATTCCTTGTGTAATGAAAGACAAATTGCCAAAATAGAGTTTGATTTGCGGGTTTGACTTAATCACCGTTATTAGTTGTTTGGAACGAAAATTTTAGAATATGTTTCATTAATTTGAGTAATTACCTGATTGAATTTCAGAAATTTATAGCTAGTGTTGATTAAAGCTTAATTCAGTGACACTATTATGCAGCTGTAAGTTGCAACATTAGAATGTGACCCGGGACAGGTGTACTAGCTACTAACATTATGGCTTCTGTCGCATTGAGCAAGCAATTCCGAACACTATAGATCTTTATTCTTAACTCAATAGTGTTCTCAAAAGCATGGCCATTTACCTGAAAATGTTTTGAAACTTGAAGAATGCCATGTAGAACTGAACTGATTCATCCACTTAAATGAAGAGTACCGTAATAGGTTATGTTTGCTCACTTTCAGCAGTCTTTGGCCATGGGAGCAATCTCGATCTCAGGCTGGCTTTGTACCATAAGAGGGAATCTATTAGTATCCAAATCCAGCGGGAGACGCAGAGAAGAGAAAGCAGGAAGCTGGTGCTAGGTTTTTTTAATAATTATTACTACTTACTTGAAAGCAACAATCACTAACATTTTTTTCTTTTTGTGCATCCGAATAAAGAAAAAGATAATGACTTTTTTTGTTGAGTGTGTAAGAAGGGACCTTTAGAACAGGTAATCGCTGAAAGAAGTAAAAAACAAGACTCCTAATACCTACCAAATGTTAGTTTAACAACAATTCCACGACTTCTTTTACGAGTAGTTAACAAATTAATAATCGTAGACAAATTTTCTTTTATGAGTCTTTAGGTTTCTTTTATAAAAGCCTTTGGCTATGAACTAGAGGTATAACTAAGGTGATAGACCTTTAAATTCATTCATGCAACTTGAGGAAGCTTATGTCTCAAATTAACACTTTTGGATGCATGTTCACAAGTTCTCCCAGTATATAATACCCTCTGTTTCACTCAATTTGTCTCATTAGAGTTTGCATACATATTAAGAAATGTGCCTATTTTTCTTCCTATTATCAATTCTACCATTTTATTCGTCATACTGCTCTTTGTCGTTTGTTCTTCATCGTCTCTCTCCATTTAGGTTTATTCAACCCCCTTTGTTCCTCCGTCATCCTGACCTCCTCGCTGCTGCTCTTCGCTTCAACCCAACCTTGCCTTGCTATCTCTCCTCACCTTGACCTAACCTCACCTCATTGCCATGCTCAGCGTTCATGGTGAAATTAGTAAGCCCGATGCCCAAATGCATTAGTCTTCTCAACTTCAGACAAAAAGAAAGTTGGTTTTCCTGGCGGAGGTCACCGGCAAGAGGAGACGATTGGCTTGATAAAAAAAATAGGGCATATTTGTCATTTGAACTAACAAAAATTACCAAATAAAGAAATAGTACAAAGAATTGGAATGACAAAAAAATTGCTGGGATGAAGGGGGTATACATATGACACTATGTTAACCTTGAAAAACTTGTAATCTGATTATCACAAAAAATAAAATAAAAAAGAAAGTCTTTGGCTGTTAAAACATGAGACGCAAAACAAATTTGGCCCTCATACTATTGATCGTCCCAATCTAAATGTGTGGTCATGATCAATTGGAAGGCAATTTAGGGCCAGAGAAAAGGGGTTAAGAAAGGGAAAGTTGTTGTCTTGGAGCAATATATGGTGAGGATATTGTCACTGGAAGAGGCTTACTGCCAAGACCAAAGAGACAGCCTCGGTTGAAGCAGTGGAACCAATCTCCAGAAGGAAACAGAGACTTCCTCCTTGGAGCCATGTCTTTTGACTTTGCATCAGCGATGTAACCTCTCCATATATTCTCATCAAAACCAAAATAACACGTGTATAATTCGTTATTCTCACTTCTCACCGCCAATATCACATAGATTTCTTCCTTCTTTTTTATTTTTATTTTTTTTCTCTGTTTTGCTATATTTAAGAAGATAATCCCTCCCCGTAGCTATGTAGGGATTGCGAGGGGCTACCCCTAGATTTTTTTAAAATTATTTATTAGTAGTAGTTAATATGATATAAAATTATAAAAAATTTAAAATTGGGTACTTATTTGTAAATTATAAAATTAATAATGGGCTTTGGTGGATTTATCATTTTTAAATGTTTTATGCAAGTCAGGAACTTTAGTAAAAATCCCCTTAGTTTGGCCTAACCTACAATTTGTCCCCGCTATTTTTAGAAATCTATACTTTACACTCTCATTCCTTTACGGTGTCTGGCAATAAAATCTAAAACCCTAATTTAAACTGGCTAATATTAATGTTCTAGAAGTTTCAAGATTTTTGATATTTTTTTTTACAGCTAAGTGACCATTAGAAAATATTGATATGTATTTACAAGAAAAAAATGCATTTACAGAAAAAAAAAACTGATAATTCATAATGTCTATTAACTATAAAAAAAATATTATAGAGATTGAAATCACTGAAATATAACTATCGTATAGTTTAAATTACAGTTTTAGAAATTATTATTGAATAGTGTAAAAAAAATAGGGGATAAAGTGTAAGTTTTAAAAAATAAAGAGGTGCAAACTATAGATTACAGCAAACCTCAAGAGAATAATTATAAATTTCTTAAATTTTAGTAGAGTGAACGGTAAGCAAACAACACACCCACACCCATGCCTTTAGCCTGCCCCCCTAAATACAATTCCTGGCAATGTCCCCGGAGATAACTGCTGTGAGAATGGTTCAATTTAGAAAAATCCATGCCATTCGCATGTACAACGTTTAGAGCCCATTGAACCTAAAATTTTAAGGTGATAAGTCTAGAGTTTAGTGTCATATACTTTATTCTTACCCAAAATGATGGAATTCGAAAAGCAAGAAAAACACCAATATAGACCTTGAACTTTCATGTTTTTTACCCAATTAGCACCTCATGAAATTCATGTCATTCATGTTCCAATAAGTCCTTCCATTTTTATCACAGGCCACATTGCCCGCAGTGACGAAATTGGAATTGTCAAAACTTTTTTACAAGCGCTTGTAATGGAAGTCTGAGGAATCATAAGCCGAAATGGTCACGAGTACGTTTGGCCACCCACAATTGCGATTGCCAATTGATGACTGGTGGTTTTGCACATAAAAACAAAATAAATAAACAATAGCCTCAAAAGCAATTATTTCACAATTTTGAGGGTTCTTCTAGTAATTTCCAAACTCTACTGTTAAATTTATCTAACTAGAAGATCAGTACAAAACGGGATTTAGAAGCCCCTTGAAGCATCACCGCACAACGATTTTTGGCTAGAATGCCCTCGACTTGGGAAGAGCTCTCAACGCCCTACGACGGGGAGCTGGTTTGTGTCACTACTAAAAAAACTAGATTTTTCAACTGTCATTTCTAACTACCAGTCGTTGGAAATGGACTGTTTCCAACGGTAGGCAGTTGGAAAATAGTCCGTTGGAAAATCATTCGTTGGAAGTTAATTTTCCAACTGCCCAGAAGTGAGCAGTTGGAACTTCCAACTGTTAGCCGTTGGAAATAAAGCAGTTGGAGAATTTTCCAACGGCTTTATTATTATTATTTTTTTTTTGGTTTTCCAACTGTCTTGGCAGTTGGAAAATTTTCCAGAGCAGTTGGAACCATTTCCAACTGCCTGAGCAGTTGGAAAATTTTCCAACTGCTTAAGCAGTTGGAAAATACAGTTGACAGTTGAAAATGTGACAGTTGGAAATTTTTTAAGCCATTGGAAACATTTCCAACTGCCCAGGCAGTTGGAAAATTACACATTTTCCAACTGCCTCAACAGTTGGAAAATTTTCTAGATTTTATTTTTAGCTTCGAATTATTTTTTTACTTATATTATTTATCTCTAGACTGTTCATTTCCAATCGAATGTTTTGTTTAAACGTTAACCTCGTATGCTGCCGATACTGATATCATTTGTAGTCAATTTTTAAAACTCACAAAATTTCATAAATTAAAATTACTAAGTGAATGTTAATGTAAAAACAAACATACAGAATTTTAATTACTAAGTGAAGTTCGAAATTTACTACTAAATCCACATGAGCTCCAGTAGAGTTTAAATTACATGCTTCCATAATCCAACTAAGTGAATGTTTGTCTATAAATACATATAGTAACATGATATACTTGATCTATGCGTCATCCGATCCCGAGTCATCATCATCATCTGCAGGTGGTGCGGGGGGGGGGGGGGGGGGGCGGGGGGGGGGGGGGGGGGAATGCCAAGAACTGCATATGTACTCCATCTCAGATCGTTGTCTCCTCTTCAGTCGTTCTAGCTTCCGCTCATAATGTGATACTTGCTGTGCAGTTTGCTCCGCTACAACTCGCTGTACTTGTTCAGCGAACTCCGGAGTCTGCATCACATCAACATGTGCTGCATGCGTAAGCCCTGGTCGATGTCGTCCAGGCACGACATGTTGTTCTGATCCAAGGCCAAATACACGCCCTTTCTTCCTGCCCCCAGCAGCGGCACTTATGATCGCAACCTCATCTATGTCAGGTGCGCCACCTGAATCATCCGTTTGCTGCGTTTATTATTATTATGATGATGATGATGATGATGATTATTATTATTATTATTATTATTATTATTATTATTATTATTATTATTATTATTGGGTTTATTATTATTATTGTTATTATTATTTTTACTACTCTTCTTAATTGGGTTTATTATTATTATGATGATGATTATTATTATTATTAAAATTATTATTATTATTAGTATTATTGGGTTTATTATTATTATTGTTATTATTATTTTTAGTAATTATTACTATTGTTATAACAAAATAAATTACCTAAACAATTGACTTCAAACTAAAGATTTGGTATACAACTATACTAACTACATTCACACACAAATATACAACCTAGCTAAACTATGTACTTAAAATACAAAGTTTGACCCTATTTATAAATATACTAACTAATTTCACAGACAAATATACTACGTAAACAATTAACTTAAAACTAATTATTTTCTATTCTTAAAAATACGAACTAAACAATTTAGTTACAACTAATTAGTAACTATTTTTTATTATACTAACTAATTTCACTCATAAATATACAACCTAAACAATTTAAGCCCAACTAATTATTTAATATTTTTTAATGTACTAACTAATTTTACACATAAATATACTATGTAAGCAATTTACTTAAAACTAATTATTAAATATTTTTAATTATACTAACTAATTTGATACATAAATATACAACCTAAAGAATTTACTTAAAAATAATTATTTTCTAATTGTAACTTAATCCCGTAATTAAGGAAAAAAGTAAGAAAATGGACATAAATGTTAAATTATAATGGGTAACCCAAATACTTCAAATCCAACCATCAACAACTACAAATCACACACATTCAACATATATTAAACCAAATTACCATAAATAATTCGGATTTTAACTATTTTTAAGAAAAAAAAATTTAAACATACGTATTAAAAATACTTACCTCAAATCCAACAACTTAGTTGCTTAAAATGCCTGGAAATAGCTTCAACTCAGCTACAAAGTGCAAAATCTAAACCCATTATCAACAAAAACATGAAAAAACGCAAAACCGCGAAAAATAAGTATAAAAATCCAAAAAAATTCAAACTAACCTACAGATCAAGGAAAAGAAGAGTAGATTCACGTGAAAAGAAGCTCCAATTTGTTGATTAACCTCTTACTTGAACAAACGAAGGTGCTGTGTGTGCGTGTGGCAGGGAACGAAACACACAGAGGAGAGAGACGAGCTCCGCACGACGAAGACGACTCGCCTGGGGGGGGGGAATTTAAAACCAAATTTCCAACGGCCTTAGCCGTTGGAAAAAAACATGTGAAACGCACCGTTTGGATAAATGATTTTCCAACGGCTCAGACCGTTGGAAACCGTTAAGCTCAATAATTGGATCTTTTTCCAATGGCTAAAGCAGTTGGAAATTAGTTATGACACATTTCAATAAAAATTGTTTTTATTGCCCTTTATTTCCAACGGCTTAAGCCGTTGGAAAATATAAAAAATTTAAAAATGCAGCAACATATGCAATTTCATTTATTTTCTTCCTTTTTCCAACGGCTAAAGCCGTTGGAAAATATTCAATAATTGATAAACACAACAAAAAAATGCCATTTCATTATTACACTTATTTTCCAACGGTTATAACCGTTGGAAATTATATATATCAAATTTTATTAAAAATATTTTATTTACATTATTTGGCCCATTTTCCAACGGCTAAAGCCGTTGGAAAATAGTTATGACACATTTCAATAAAAATTGTTTTTATTGCCCTTTATTTCCAACGGCTTAAGCCGTTGGAAAATATAAAAAAAAATTAAAAATGCAGCAACATATGCAATTTCATTTATTTTCTGCCTTTTTCCAACGGCTAAAGCCGTTGGAAAATATTCAATAATTGATAATCACAGCGAAAAAGGCCATTTAATTGTTTACACTTCTTTTTCCAACGGCTAAAGCCGTTGGAAATATTTTATGTATCAAAACAACAAAATTTGAAGCTGAGCACTTATTTTCCAACAGTTATAACCGTTGGAAATTATAACCGTTGGAAATTATATATATATATCAAATTTTATTAAAAATATTTTATTTACATTATTTGGCCCATTTTCCAACGGCTACAGCCGTTGGAAATGTTATCTATACATACGGAATTTTTTTTTTTCTTCCAACGGTTTTGGCAGTTGGAAATTTCCAACTGGCTAACCGTTGGAAATTGTGGCAGTTGGAATTTTGGGTTTTTTTAGTAGTGTGTGGAGTAGGCCACAGCTAACCTAAAGGATAGCGATCATAGGTCACCTTTGGGCTACCATGCTCCTCCAACAAGTGACACTTGTTCTGTTGTTTGGTAACTGCCGTTTCAAATCTTTGTTCAGAAGTATACTTTTTTTTTTAACGGTTAAAATAAATATTATAAAAATATATATAAATGACAACTTACCGTTCTAGAAAAATACTCAAATAATTTATCCCCAAAAACCTCCCAAATACATAAAAGTATATCAAACTCCGAAATATATATTAAACTTGAAAACCCTTTCTAAATCTCCCGAAACCTAAATATACTCATATTCTCAACCATCACCAAGAAAATACAAGTTTAATCACTAATAGATGCGGCCTCCAAGACCCCAAAAAATAAGAAGAAGTAAATCTAGCATTTAATCTCTCATTCTACCATTTTCATTTCACATTTCAATACCGATTCTTTTGGCTATGATCCTTTTTTATTTTTATCCATTTTCTCTTATTCTTAGCCTTTTTGAGATTCTTTAACATATCCACAGTTAGTTCATCACAACCATCAAAAGACTCTTCAACATGATTGGCACCTATATGATTGGAGGACCTGATATCTTTCAATGCCAAACTTTTTAATAGTCACTCAAACCTCCATAGATACTCTCCCCACGACTTATCTAGAACCTTTAAATTGATGGAACCCAGGGAGAAATTAAATAAGAATCGTTCAATGACCCGTTCCACGGAATAAAAGGTTTGAGGGGCAATTGAAGAGCAAAATTACTTTAGGATCCAGTTAGACAAAAATATGAAACTTCACTCAATGACCCGTTCCACGGAATAAAAGGTTTGAGGGGCAATTGAAGAGCAAAATTACTTTAGGATCCAGTTAGACAAAAATATGAAACTTCACTGCTGTTAGAAACATAAATAAAAGTTCAAGGGCCAAATAGTGATATTGGCCATAAAAGTAGAGCTTCAAAAGAAAGGGGAATCAAGCATCTGATGCTGCCAAATTAAACTCGAAATGGAGCAAGGACCGCCTTTTGTTGTTTATGATCACTGCCCTAAGCAATTGTGACTGAGTTCCATGGTGTAGGAAAAATAAGAAATTTCTCATTCTCAGAAGTTTGTAATAAAAGCTCACAAAGAATTGGAAACGTTATATATATAAAAAAAATGTTAAATGCACAAAATCATATATTACATGAATTAATTAAATCTAAAGAAATTTAACTGGTCTCATTAAGCGCCACTCAAACTATTATGCAGGATATTGTAATATATATTTTAGTACCACCATGAAAGAGCTAGACATAACGAGGCTTGGAGTCGAGTAATGTCGCGGCTTGAAAGCTCCTTCAAAGCACACTGTATATGAATGGCCACTTAATCCTCAATTGAGGAGGATTAAAGGATTTCTTTCTTCTCCCTCGTTGGCAGCATTTGGCAGATCTGTTATTATAGGATTATAGTGTTATTGTAGTATGTGATTTGGACAATACTGGTTTTCTTAAGTCTGTTTCTCACGTGGAACCTGCTGGTTTCTAGTTTAGGTGTGATTGAGAAGCAACTTTTGTATAGGGGCAGTTTAAAGAAGATTTATAAAGGCCTAATTGAGATTTTAACCAAAGGAAAAAAAAAATTTATCCTCAAGTGTGTAGTAGTTATAAAACAGGAGACACTAAAAATCAAATTCTTAATCTAGTGGTTAAGAGTTATAATCTTTACCAAAATGTTTGAAGTTGAATCTTTTACTCCCCATTGTTCCCTCTCTTTCTCTTATGTACCAAAAAAATAGGAGACACTATCGCCAAGCGACTTTATTTTAGAAATGAATTTGGGGATGTACGTAGTTGACAGTGTTTTCCATTTTTTGTTTTCTAGTAGAATGCCATTCATATTATTAATTGTAAATAAAACACTGGGGTACGGAGGACGGATGATGCAATTGTACATCTTACAATGCGACCCAAAAAGTTTGTATCAGAATGAAAACTTTCATGAATAATTTTGGGTAATCTCAATTTTCATACTTGTAGATCTAAAGAAATATACCAAAAGAATAAATACATAAACAAACTAATAAACTGGCTAGACATACCAACATACTATATGGTTAGACTAACATATCATGATTCAAGTATAACATTTGAATGAGTGCTAAAGAAAATAAAGATACAAAAATAAAATAAAAATAAAACACAAAACCTTTAATCCATTATTCTGATATTACTCACAATCACTGCAAACTTCATGTCATCTTCTTTAGGTTTTGGCAAAACTACCATCGATAAAATGACAAATTACAATATATTGACAGGCTAGTCACAATGTTTGATGTCTACCAATAAGCTTATCTTTAGAAAGAATTGGATCTCTAGAAGAAAAAAAGCAACCATGGAGGAAGCATTAGTTATGAGGGCTATCGCCTGACACAGGATAATAGACAAATCAGCCAAGCTTGGACTAAAAGCCAAGTCTGGTCAGGTACACTGCAGATTGAGGAAGAATGTATGACAGGCTGAGAATGAGTAGAGATGGAGCGGCTAAGGCTCTTTCCTTCGTTGACTGTAATTTTTTTAAAATGAGTTGTTAGTGATTATTTTTCATATGTAATGACCATTAATTTATTCAACCTGTATATCAATTAAAATTTTATACTTAAAGAATTCCATAAGGTATTTTTTAACTTTTTTTTTCAAAAACTTAGGTATTCTCTATTGATTTTTCTTTTCTTTGGCTGGATAAGGAAAGATCCATAAAAAACTAACTAGCTTCTAAAATAATTCTGTTCTTCATTAGAAAAAAAAAATCCAAGCGGTTATTAACTACATAAACTATAAGCTTTTAAATAATATTAATTTTAGATAAAAAATTTAACACAATTGAAAAATAACGGATTATTTTTTATGGGAAAGGTAAAAGAAAAAAGAAAACTGTGAGAGAGGAGAGAGGGGGGGAGTTCTTTTTTGAAAAAAAGACAATGTACAAACTCAACACGAATGATTCGTCTAACTAGGCCGAAAGTAAGACAGGTGCTGGAGGTATTTTTAGGAATGACAAGATGAACTTGTTTTGGTCTTTGCTACAAATGTTGGTACTGCAAACAGCTTGACAGCCAAATGTTAGGTCCTTAGGGAAGGGTTGAAGATTGATTGTCACCCAACGCAATCTTTTGCCTCTTATCATTGAGATAGGTTCAATGACTTCTATCCAATTATTAAATTCATCTTAATGCAATCTCAATAACTCTAATGTCCCTTAGTTTTTATTGCAAACGTCTCAGGGACCCAATTTAGGGAATTCAGATCTAGCACACTTTTAAAGAAGGAAACACAATAGCGGATTTGCTTGCGAAACAAGGTTCTAACCTTGAAACCCAGGACACTTTTATCTTCTCGAATTGCACAAGTTTTATTTGTAATGCTTTGTTGGAGTTGGAGGACTAAACGGGGAATTTCATTCCCTCATTCGCAGCTATCAGGATTTCTGATCCACTTTAAGCGGATTTCTTTGTTTATACGAACTGAGTCTCGACCCTGCCTTTTTGCTTTTTATAATATGCATTATTCACCCCAAAAAAAAAAAAAGGAATGGGAAGGGGGGAATGAATAGATTACAGAGATGAGAATTGATGACAAGTGTCATGTGCGTGGCCTTAAACTAACATTTCAAATATATCCAACTCCCTGCCTTTTTCTCTCTTCTCCCTCCAGTCCAGAAAACCCAAAAACCTTTACTCTGTTTCCGGTTCCACTCTCGAATTTGGTTCTCCCTAGCAAAGTTCCAATCTTTCTTCTTAAACCTCTCTCCAAGCTCTGCTACGATGGCGGTGGCAGAGATATCATCTGCTTCCTACACTACAACGACGACCCGTCGCAACTGTCAGCTCTCCCTCTCGCTCTCCCCCAGACGTTTCTCTGATTATTGTCGCCATGCGTTTCGGCCCATACCTAGAAATCGAAATGCTCGTATTTCCTGTTCAGTTGTCCAAAAGTAAGTTTCTTTGTTCTCTCAATTAGTAAGTTTCTTTTTTCTCTCAATTTTGGGAAGCTGGTAGGCAACGATCAAGATTTTCCCCTTTTAATGTGCTGTCTTATGTTTTTCATTTGCTTGATTTTTGCTGTTTCCCAGTCAAAACCAGGCTCCAAGCCCTGTACAAACGGAGGGCCCCAAGAGCAAGAACGAATGCTATGGTGTTTTCTGCCTTACCTACGATCTCAAGGCTGTGAGTTTATCTCTGAACACTGCTGTGCTACAATTTGTGATTTTAGAGGTGGAAGTGGTTTGCTGAATGAGTTAGAACTAGTTGAAAGGTCTTTCTGGTTAATGGCTATTGCATGAGATGGCTCCTTCAATGCTGCTATTCAGTTATGTGTTATTGATTCGGTTCTGCTTGTTAATATGCATGATCTGGTGAAGGCGTCATTAATTTCCTTGATTCCTCCCCCCCTTCGTTATGTTTGATTTTATGATCATTTTTTTATTTTCCTTTTCCCTCAACTTTGAAAATTTTGTCGCTCCACTTCATTAGCTTTAAATTCTACTTTGCCCTTGGCAATCTGTACTTGAAGTTCGTCCAAATGGGTAATAATTAAAATGAAAATATAAAGTTGAGAATATGCCGATAAACGACATGATTTTTTCCCCCTTTTATGCCATTGAGCCAGTGAAGGCATTTTTTTGTCTTTCAACAAGGTTGTCTTTCTTCCGTATTAAATAGTTTGTCTGAAGTGAAGGAATCCTGCCTTTGCTTTGTCAGGAAGAGGAGACAAGATCATGGAAGAAATTAATCAATATTGCAGTCTCAGGTGCTGCTGGAATGATATCAAATCATTTACTATTCAAAGTATGTATCTTAGATAATTCTTCTTGTAGTTACAGATATCATTCATACACCTTTTTTTTCCGTTTTGGGGTTTCTTATGCTCCTTTTTTCATCTTTCTCAGTTTGGCTCCATTTTCTCCAATATTGTTTTTCTTCTGAGCAAAAAAAATCACTTCTGCATTAGAAAGGACAACATGCACCAGGTCTAGGGGATGGGGGTTCTTTGGAAGTACTGAATTTGATGTTTGACTTTTGAGTACCTAGAGGATTTAGGGTTTAGGCAAGATCCACGATGCAACTAATTAAAGTCACTGATGCTCTATAGCATACGTGCCAAAGTTGAGCCTGGCTGGCTGTGAGGAAAGCTTTTCTATTTGTTGTAGTTGTTGCTGTCATTTTCTGTTCATTATTTTTTCCTTGTTGGCCATTGAAGCTTAGTTTGGGCTGCACAGTAAGGATTATGTTTTCCTTCCGTTAAGCAACCTACACTTGTTGAAAGTCGGGCTTACTGTTAGGGTCTTGATGTAGTTTAGTCTTAGGTTATTGGCAACCTAGGAAGTTGAAGTTGAGTTTGAGCAAGTATTTGTATAGGAACCATGTTATCACAGTTCACTAATTCAAATCTATTGCTGATTAATGTTAACCTGCTTCTCTTCCAGCTTGCATCTGGTGAAGTTTTTGGACCAGATCAACCAATTGCTTTGAAACTACTGGGTTCCGAAAGATCATTGCAAGCTCTTGAAGGTGTCATTCTGGCTCCTTAATTTGTTTGTACATTTAGGTTATGCTCATGTTGTACACATAAGAAGGATGTGGAAATTATGATTTAATTCTTTGCATTTATGTGCCCGAGGTAGTAAGCTGTTGTTAGAAGATTAGTGTTGCTGACACATGTTACAATGGAACATAAAGGGATTGATTTGCCTTCTCAGGTGGTGGAAAATAAGACATCCTAATTCCTGAAGATGTTATGATGGAAGTATAAAATAACGACTGTAAATAATGGTCTCAAATTATATGAGAATCAATAGCATCTCAACCCTATCATTTGCATGTTGTGAGTTATCTGGAACACTTCTTAGTTTTATGAGGAGATTTTTTATCATAAGCATGAGGCTCTGATTAATTCATTTCCTGAGTTCACCCAGGAAAACAGTTGTCGTACTTGCTGATACCAGTAATTCAAGGTGATGCCTTTTGTCATGCAGGAGTGGCCATGGAACTTGAAGATTCTTTGTTTCCCCTCTTGAGGGAGGTACGTATAGGCATAGACCCTTATGAAGTGTTCCAGGATGCTGAATGGGCTCTTTTGATTGGAGCAAAGCCTCGAGGGCCGGGAATGGAACGAGCTAATTTACTAGATATAAATGGGCAGATATTTGCTGAGCAGGTAGTCAGTTTTTTATATGCCTTTCACTGTTGATTTGTAAAACCTCCTGACCTGGGTTTTCAATGTTACAGGGAAAAGCTCTCAATGCTGTTGCATCTCATAATGTTAAGGTCATGGTAGTGGGCAACCCCTGCAATACTAAGTAAGGAGCTTATGTTATAGCAATTGCTCTCCTTATTTTATTACATGATATGTCTTTATTGCTATTTCAATGTTTAAAAGCTGCTTTGCTTACTAGACATCAATTTCTTTTTCATACAGTGCTTTAATTTGTCTGAAAAATGCTCCGAAGATACCTGCAAAGAACTTTCATGCCTTGACTAGGTTGGATGAAAACAGAGCAAAATGCCAGGTATTGTATCTGTGGAACTTGCTTTGTAGATTTGATAAGCTGTCATGACTTATGAGTTCACTTTTTCACTACAGTCTGTCTTACATATAAAGTTTGGTTTGTGCAGCTCGCCTTAAGGGCAGGTGTCTTCTATGACAAGGTGTCAAATGTGACAATATGGGGCAACCACTCCACCACTCAGGTAAAGATTACCATATCATGCATATGTATCGCTGGGGAGCAAGCAATTGTGCAGTGGGGTTAAGTCTTCAAATTAGGAGGTCTATTGATCTCTTTCTTGACGTCATATGGTCAAGGATTAATATGCGGGTTGAGTAGCATTGATCTTGTTCTAGAGATAACTCCTAAGAAATGTTTGCAGGTCCCTGATTTTCTAAATGCTAGAATTAATGGCTTACCTGTAAAAGAAGTCATCAAAGATATCAATTGGTTGGAAGAGGAGTTCACCGAAAAGGTTCAGAAGGTAAAACTGCCAAACATGCAACAAAACTCTACTGTCGTTAATCAAGTTTGGTATTGTATATTTTTTGCCAGTGTAACTTAAGCTGTTATGCCTCATATTAATCTGGCAGAGAGGAGGAGTATTAATTCAAAAATGGGGAAGATCCTCAGCAGCATCAACCGCCGTGTCAATGGTTGATGCTGTTAAGGCTCTAGTAACACCCACACCTGAGGGTGATTGGTTTTCTTCTGGAGTAAGTTCACTTTTCAGATTTGTCCATGTTTCCTCTTGGTCCACTAGACTTTTCTTTCGCTGTGAGCACAAAACCTTCATATGTTGTTGTTTACCATCTTGTAGCTCATTTTCACCAGATGTTATATCCTAATTTTATTGCCTCCCTTTTCCTCTGTGAGAGTTCAAAAGAAAACTCTGGATAAGTTTGAACGCCTTTGCCATATTGCTATTCTTACTTTCCAAAATGCCAAGGCAGGTATATACGAATGGAAACCCATATGGAATAGCAGAAGACATTGTTTTCAGCATGCCATGCAGATCGAAAGTGAGATGATGCCTTCTATTCTTATTGTCATCAAGAAAGTTCTGTTTCCATATGCATGTACTGTCATCTCAAACATAATCTTTTTATGTTCACAGGGAGATGGTGATTATGAACTAGTGAAGGACATAAAATTTGATGACTACCTCCTCAACCGAATTCGAAAGGTTTCTTTTTTTTAAAAAAATCTCACATCCCTTTCTAAACAAGTTCATGCTAGCTTTACTTCAGGTTAGAACTGAAGAAGGCATATGAACACATGTCCCTTCTGCTTTTTTCCTTTTTAAGCTGAGATAAGACTTTTGCAGACTGAAGCAGAATTGCTAGCTGAGAAGAGATGTGTAGCACACCTTACAGGAGAGGTACACGCCCGCCCCGGTTTCAGCAATGACTTGAATTGTTTCGATACCATCTGCTGTTTCGACTTAAATTTCTTCTTTCTCCTTATAGGGCATCGCCTTCTGTGATCTACCTGAAGACACAATGCTACCAGGAGAAATGTAAGTTTGATCAAAGGCAGCCTTCTATTACTAGAATCGCCTGCCAGGAACTAGAGGACATTGTTCTATGAGTAAAGAATAATTCAATTGTTATATGCTCAAATCATTACCACTATGTGAATAACATATCAAGCACTAATAACGGGTGAGGTTTTTGTAGTTCTTGAAATTAATATACGCCTACCGGGTGTTTTCCTTGTACTCCACTGTTATAAAAAGTTGTCAACTCTTTGGTTCTCCAGTCGCTGCCTCCTACAGCAACTGGGCCATTCTCTGAAAACTCTCCATTGTTCATCTCCTCATCTGCCATTGTTGCGTCCAATTTTTGTGAAATTTGAGTTGCTCTCTTGCCAAGTGTTTTTGTTTAAAATTCCTGAATTTGCTTGAGGTGGGTGTAGCAGTAGGGTGAGGTTGGGAATGGGAAGGAAGTCAGCATGAGGATAATTATGAGTGGTTTGTGTGAATAAATTACGACGCTGACGCTGAGCCATCAAATGAAATGATCAAAGGCCATAAACTCATCACTCTTTTACTGGCACGGGCGATTCTTCTTTTTTCATTATGAAGGTTTATATGGAGATTCGCCTTCGCATATCGATTTTTTTGACCCGATATCTCAGAAAACAATCACTTGCTTCCTTGAAAAGGGAAAGGGAAAAAAGCTATGAAATTATCCAAACTCAAATTGTCTATGAATTGGAGCAAATTCATACTTACCTATCTGAGCCAGCGTCCACCAGTCGGTAAATTAATCAGAAAAAAAAACAAAGAACACAAGTACGTTGTACTATTCTATCCAAGGAAGCCAGGCCTCACTGAATTTTTTACATCCGTTGGGTGTATGTTCAGCCACTAACGAAAATCACAAAAGATAATGGAAATTCTCAAGTCCAAATAAGATGACCTTAATCCTAGATGAATGGATATTAAAATTAGACAAATGCTTCTCCGAACTAGATAAATGAATATCAGAAATAAACATATAATTAAAGTAAAATAAATGTATCTAAAATCTAAATAAAATGATCTTAGTCCTAGACAAATGCTTATCATTACTAGATAAATGTATATTAGAACTCAACAAATACATCTTAGAACTAGGAAAATGAATCTTATAAATAGATATATGATCAAGCGAAACAAATGTTCTCAAATCTAGGTAAATGCTTCTTAGAACTAAACAAATGCATATTGGAACTAGACAAATGAATATGAGAAATACATATACAAATAAAGTGTAACAATTGTATCTCAAATCTAGACAAAATAATTTCAATCCTACATAAATGCATCTTAGAATTAGACAAATGCATCTCAAATACACATAAAATCAAAACAAAATAAAAATATCTCAATTTTAGACATGATGATCATAATTACATAAAAATGCACACAGAGAAGATAAATACATCTTAGAATTAGATAAATACATCTCAGAAATATGCATAAAATCAAAATGAAATAAATATATATCTCAAATTTAGACAAGATGATCTTAATTCTAGATAAATATACATCAAAAATAGACAAATATATCTCAAAATTAGTCAAATTATTATAAAACGAATGTTAAGTTAATAGTATTAAGTTGGGCGGACATTGTTAGATGATAGACAGTCCAAGCCCTCATTCCAGGACCTTGTACAATTACTTAAATAATCACTTACCGTAATTTTTTCTTCCTTTTTGTTCACAAGTAATGTCATTTAAAAGATACTATCTCCGTCCTCTATTCTTTACACCATTTGATTTTTTCACATAGTTTGACTTAAATTTATTCATATTAATATTTGTTAGAAAACATTTTAAAAAAATATATTTAGAAACTATATATCTTAATTTATCATTCTTATGTAAAGGTTTTTTATTTATATACTAAAATGTTGAAAATTAAAAATTATAGATTAATTGCTGGAAAGTGAATGATACAAATAATATGGGATGGAGGGAGTACTACTTTATTTACTTCATAATAACTTATAATTATTTTTTTGACAAAGTAATTATTTTTATTATTCTTTTCTTTACTCATTTTTTTAGAAAAAAAATTAATAAAAAATACTTGTATTTCACCAAAAAAATTAAAAGGCGGTTTCTTAGCTTCGTAAAATGTATCAAAATTAAGTAAATAGGCATCATAAATAAAATTAATTACTAATAATCACTTATCAATTTTCACTAAATTCCCCTTGAGATTCTCAACCAAGCCTGATGTTACCACTTACGACTGGCGTACTGTCTGATCTGAGCAACTTCTCATCACCTTGCAGCCAACGCTTCTGATAGATATTCGGCACATTAGAATCTGGTAATCTTTTGACATGCCAAACGAGTGTTTTAATTTCACACCATCAGAACACCCTTTTTTTTTTTTCTGGAATTTATAGTCCACACATTTCACCACATTCATTCCCAAGTAGAAGCGAGTTAACGTTCCTAGCCTTCCCTGTTGCTAAAACCATCGGCCATGTCCAGGGAATCAAGTACGTATCAGCTGTCGCACTTTGTGAAACACTTTGCTTAGCAGCGAAAATAGCCCAAAACTTGGCTTAGAATACCCTACTTAATAGAGCTCCGTATGACAGAGAAGCATCATTTGCGTGGTCAGTTTCATCCAGTAGAAGAAATCCACCAACGCATCTACCTCCGATGGAAATATACAGAGCATGCCACACAAAACATAACAGGGTAGAGTAGGCAATTTACAGCCGACCGAATGTGAAGGGGCAAAAGAAAGGGCGAGAAACAGAGGGAGAACGGCACAGGAAAAGGAACAATTTTAGCAGACATTCATACAGATTACAAAGGAACCACACACTGATTCCCGTTAAACAGGACAGCTACAACAATTCTTCAACAACTGCTTAATGTCATCCTAAACTTACCCGCACTTAAATTCATACATAAGCAGCAACGGGAGGCAACAGAAAAACTTCAACGCGCCAACCTTACTTTGCATTTCACAGCCTCCTCTTCAGATCCTCGTTTTCCTTGTTAAGAAAATCAATCCTTGATTGGAGAATGTTGATCATGGCTTGAGCACTCAACATTTCAAGCTTCAGTGTCTCCCTCTCAACTGAGATTTTGTGGATCTCATTGTGCAGCTCGTTTATGAGCTTCACACATGTAGGAGGAACAGGTGACTCAGGCCTAGGAGCATTTTGCTTCGGGGGAGCAACAGGAGGCTGCTGTCTAGGTTCAACTGATTCCATTGAAGAGAATTCCAGCAATGCAGAAATTGCAGTTGTTATTGCCGATGGAGTTGCTGTAGCTGCTGTGGTTGTTGTAGATGAGCAATGCTCAGTACGCTGAACATTTGCCCCAGTTGAATTCTCTGAAAAAGTCGCATGGTTAGAACTGGGATCATTGTTGTTAAATACTGAATCAATCTGCCGCCTCCTTTTATACTGAAGCAGAGGTAACGATGCTTCTCTATTAAGCACACATATTTCAGGGCCATCTGATCTTTCAATCTTGCATGGAAGGACGGACTCTTTCCTTTGCTCATCGCTATTTGCCGGAGCACTGTCAAGGAACTGAATTTCCTGCAACTTTCAAATGGGATGTTGGAAACAATTCTGAGACTGAATAATGATGATACAAATAACGAGTCAATTGATGCTGTTTCAGTTTTTCTTTTTTTTTTTGTTAGGATGAAGTGATAAATTGCATTTAAAGAGGGTAGTGCAGAATGAAACACCAATCCAACTTATGACATAACAACAAGATATAGATGAATGCATCTTATACCTGCCATGCTGTGCATGTTATTAGCAATGGCATCATCCACAAGTAATTCCCCTTTGACAGACCAGTAATTTCTAGCACGTTTGTGTACTTTAAATTACACAGGAGATGATCATATGAATTAATAATGCAACAAATCAGCTGAAAAAGCCTACATAAACCAGTTAAGGGTATAGTAACAAATCATGTTTCCAGATTTTCCACTTCTCAGAAACTATGCTTTGAAGGTAACAATTAATCTAAGAACTTCTACACTAACTAAATGACATACATGATACTAAATTGAAGGTTTTTTACAATTTGTTTCCTTTCGAGAATGCTTTGCCAATGTTGATTACTTATCATGGTTGACATTTCCCTTGTCTGTACTCATGGTGTTATTGGCTTAGCTGACTGGCATATCACAGTTGTCGTATATGGGCATAAGCTAGGTGTGAGAGTTACATTTGCACTGACATCCAGCTGTATGCTATAATTTGGCTTCAGCTATTTGGTCAGGAAGGCATTGTTTTCTTTAGAAGTTTCTGTATGCACCTGATTTTCTAGAATTTAAATCACTTCATTCATGATAATGAACTACCTGTGTTGCATAATTTTATAGTTAGCAATGAAAAAACTAATTAGAGGACAATATCTGGCTGAAGTCGGATAATTAGTCCCTTTGCATCCTATCTGGAGGTGCCTTCTTGACACAGAAACTTTCACTATACATAATCTGTCATCACATTTGTTATTAAATTTGCAAGTTCTGTTGAATAACTATTGGTCAAGTGCTCTAACATTCCATCTTAGGGAAAATGTCATCATATCAAAATCTACTCGACGCTGTAACTACACTTGAATAAATAGAATAGAAAACATAGAGAAATAACAAAGAATTAACATCATTACAAGGTATAAAGTTCTTGCAAACTTTATTTGCACCTAACAGATAAAAAGAACAAGTTTTCTTCTTCACTAAGTCCAGATTTTAATTTTTAATAAATGTTCCATCTACAACTTAAAAAAGAGTTCCAATCTCAAGGGAGGAAATAAAATTCAAGGTCAGCTCTTGACAAGTATACAGGAAAGAAATGCCTAGGTATCTTTCAACTGTGTCTCCCAAAAACTCAACCTCCCACCAGGTCATCTGAAATAAAAATATTTCTCATCATTAAAGCCTTCCCTCAAAATTCCATGATGAAATTTAGATCACAAAAAACAGAAAACAAGAAACAACCCCTGATCTTAATCATTGCCTTAAACCGTATAAATAAATGGCTTCCTGCATGAATGTCAAACTAAGGATATAAACTGTCAAAAAGTTAAATTTCCTGTATTCCAGAGGGACCCTTCTTGAAACTGGAAAAACTATAAGCTATTCTTAAAAAACAAGAACTCAACTCACTGTTTACCACCCTGTCCTTTCCTCCCTGCAGTTTCATCAGTGCAGGTGATAGTGGCACTCCACCCACCACAAGCTGCAATATCAGGGCATGAAACCCCTATATGTTTCTAGTTGTTGGAAATATTAATTTGTATATAATTTTTCTTATTTAGTCAATGAAATCAAAAGGACTGAAGTTAGACTTAGACTGACTAAAGAGGAACTGCAAGGTTTGGACTGATGGATGTGGTTTGTTTTGATTCTGGTGACTGTTTCCTTTCACCCATTTGCTCCTCCAAAAACAAGTGGAAGTTTTTATGAAAGCAAAAACTCTGACTCAGTGCTAGAAAAAAAGATCCATGGTTGTTTCTGGTTTTTTTCCCGGTCTTCTAGAGATCTAAGAATTGAGATTTCCAGATACTATGAGATATCAAGAAAAGGGGTGGTCCAGGTACCATAGCAATACGTTGAAGTGCCCTTAGCACACGCTGGAAACATTAGGATTAATGAGAAATTTCCTGGCACTCTCAAAACCTCAAGGGAGCTCCACCACTTAAACAGGCAAACAACCTAATCAACAATGAGGAATTTGGTAACTTGCTCTTTCCATATCCCAAAAAAACAATTTCCACTGTATAACTGTAGTCACTAGAATCAGAAAAGTGTACATTGCCTATAAGAACCTAACATAAATTCTTCACAGAAGGAAAGAATTTTCCCATAAATGTAAAAAATGTGAGACAGTATTCTATTCCGTACAGTACTCTAACTCCAGCCAATCCAAGAAAAAAGAGGATAACAGGAACAGCTTGGTGAACAGGTCCTTAGTCAAGGTTAACAGAAACCTTGATGAATCAAGTGACAGCTAACTATGTCCATAACTCTTTGCAAGCAAAGCCAACAAACCTAGGCACCCCAAACCTAGTATGCTCGGCACAAAAACGACCTCACCAACACATAGTGCAGGAGAAGATGATTAACTGTTCACCTTAAGTCGCATAACATCTGCCCACTAGTAATATCTATCACCTCTTTTAGGCTATCAGGAATCTGATTCAAAAAAGAAGCTACATTTATGATGCATTCTTTCAACTAACACAAGAAATTGCCGAAATTCTGTTATTTTCTGAATATTTGCTCATTAATTGCTTAAGCATCCAAAGAAAAACCAAATGGCAATGAGTGGAGAAACTCACAACAGCCAACGTTGCTGTTACCACTTGTCCAAGCCACCACCAAAAATGGAGATTATGCAACAACTTTGCAAATGCAATCAAGAAATTATTTTCAAGTTAAATAGTTGGTTTGGATGAAATGAGATATACAGGAAAATTTTAGTGCTGGTTTTATTCTCTAGGGTCGAAAAAACAAGCATGGAAATGTCTAGAAAGAAAAGGACCACCTTAATTGGTTAATTAGCCACCAAGCACATGATTTTATCAACAGAACAAACCAAGATAATTGTTGTCATAAGCAGCTGACTGAGACAATTTTGAACATGAAAGACATGTTTTTAATCATCAGACATCATCAAAGGGACAACTTGCCTTCTGACAAAGTATATGTTTGGTAATCCAATCGATCAAACCATTGGAATGAACATTGGTAATGAGTTCCCACTTATTCCTGGGAACAGCATTATAATTATGTTTGCAAGCTCAAGGTGATTATCTCAGATTCTCAATACCACCTAGAGACATAATAAAAGGTAATAGGTGTAGATACTTTTGTGATTGATTATAACTGAGTAGCTGGCAGTGATGCTGGGTGATAGATGGGGTCAATTTAGTGATTGTAATAGTTCCTCTATAGATATGTTGTATACTAAATTCGCTGAATCATCAAGAAATAGAAAGATGAAGAATGCTCCCTCTTCCCCCTTTGTCTTGCTTCACATCACTCTCAAAAGATGATCTTGATTTCACTCATGATTTAAAAACTTTACCATGATAAAACATGTTCGTTCCACCAATGTTTCATGATCATCTCCCATGTTGCCACAATCAACAGCCCATTTAGCAATATATTAATCAGGGCAGTAGAAGAATTGACATTAGTCATAAACAAGCATGAGAGAAACTAGATTCATAAAGAAAGTAAAGCACCAAACCTGCTCATGTTCATTTTTTTCAACTCCGTTATTCTCAGTATCATTATCGCCTAACGCATCATCTCCAGCTGCCAAATCATCACCACCATCTTCACCAGGGATAAAAGTTGCTTTATCATCATCCCATTCCTCCTCAATAAAAGGTGCATACCGGTTTCCATTTGGAGGGCCAATGTTATTCTTGTGGAACACTCTGCAAAGCACATATACCTTTTCCAACGCCCCACACATCAAAAGCAAAAGTAAAGTCAAAATACATATATCACATAATCATCAATGATCTAAGTACATCCTACTAAAGTCTTGCAGAACATTCTGTACATGATTCAATAGCCTTTTCGGAGACTACATTTCCACGGTAGATATTAACAATATACAAAACAGCATTATGTTCAAATAACTCTTTACAATGAAACTCTTATCATTCCCAACATTTTCTCAGCACAAAAGAAAAAACGTCAAGTATTTAGTTAGTTTACAATTCAGAAACTTGTGAACCAGATAATCAAAAACTACAGTTGCTTATCATATGAATGCTCTCATGAGCTTTCCCCAGTTTGAAACCCATTTCTACTATAACACAGATGCAAAATTATTAATATAGGTGGAAGAATGAGCTGCAAAGTAATTCAAATTTGTAGCCAAACCTGCAAGGCTCCAATTCTTTCAATTTCATCTTCAACTAGCCGATACTCGTGCATGACCCAGTTGGTCCTTTGCCCGTCTGGAGCCCTACCGCTATGAAACACAAGTGTCTTCTTCATGCCAATTAGCTTTGATTCATGGCGAACTTCACGATCCTTGCCTGTGGCCTTCCAGTACCCTTGACTAGTGGCCCTGTTCATCCTTGCTCCATTTCCATATTTCTTGTCCAATACACTGAAAAAGTACCACTCCTGGTCTCTTGTTTTCAATCTTGACTTGTCTACACCACATGAACAATAAAATGAACTCAGAATACAGCTGAAAAGAATATCAGGGAGAAACAACCCACCTAACATTACACCATCCAACACATGCAATATTGAAGACTTGCCACAGACGTACAGCCAGAAAAGAGCCCTAATTCATTAGAAGGGTATGCAAAACCCAAACAAAAAGAAACCAGAAAGAGATAGCTGCGAAACAACAACTGAGAATCATGCATTACACTGCAGGAAAAAAAAAAACAACTGCAAAAGGAACCGAGCAAGAAACCCAAAAAATGCACAAAAAACAGTCAAAATCGACCAGCCCACTCCCGGAAAATACAGGAAAAGGGAAATAAAAACCTAAACATCAAACACAGGCAAAACCCTCTTCCACACGCATGTACTAGCAAATCCGTTTCTTGAACTGAAAAACAAAGCAATCACAACAAAAACAGTGTGGAAGCAGTAGCCAAGCACGGAAAGGAGGAGATGGAGAGAAATCCTAACCATAAAGGTTCCAGGGCTCGTGCTTGTAGATGTCAACCTCAGAGATGCAATTAAACCTGACGGGTCTGTTGAGAATCTTCCGCTTGAGGTAATAGCTGACAAGCTCCTCGTCGGTGGGGTGGAATCGGAAACCAGGGGCGAGCGCGGCGGGAGCGGCGGCCTTGGTAGGGTTAGCGGCGGCGGGAGCGACGGTCTTCTCGGGGGCCGGGGAGGCCGGGACCATGGCGAGGCAGCTATCGCGACCCATCGGCGGCGGCGATTGGAGGTGTGGGGCCCGGGGGAGGAAGAGTGGTCTAGAAATGGGGAAAGCGGAGGGTGGTTTTGGATTGATGACGAAGGAACAGCTTGTTGGTACCTTCAATTGCAAGAAAAATCTGCGCTCTATTCTATTTATTGGGGATATTAACTGAACTGGGGAGCAAGAAATGAAATGACATGGTTTTCTTGGACTGTTAATTTAGAGGTAATTTGGGTTGCGTTTCGTTGCGAGGGTTTTGGTTTTGGTTTTGGTTTATGTTGGTGTAGGTCGGATAATGTCTGCGAGTTATAAATTTGGGAGTGATTTGAATTTGAGGATTTTGTTGCAAGAAATGGAAGGCTCGTGGCCCAGTTTACAAGACATGTACCTTCCCCCCTCAGTCATCCTCCTACTTTTGAAACACGGTAAGAATATATTAGGAGTTTTTTTTTTCAAATATATTATTTTAAAAAAATTAGTAAGAAAATGGAGAGGATATCTCAAACCCAGACAAAGCAAGATAATGCCATACGAGCTGGGATGCGAGATAATTACTAACTAATTATGCCACAGAAAAAAAAGAATAAATTGGTCACAATATTATGACACATTTCTATTCAAATTTATGTCCCTTCCTTTGAAAGGAAAAACATAATATAGTTCTGCTCTACATTATTTCTTGTGCGTATGAGTAAAAATGGAGATTGTTGACTAAAGAATTAGTAAAAATCTATCTTTAATATTGAAATTGAAGTCTTTTTTATCAAATCCCAATTTCACTTAAAAATAGAGTTACGTACTATGCCACATAAAGTTATATTTCATTATATAGTTTAACTAAAATCCTGTTAAGATCTATTATAAACAATGATTAATCCACAAATTTTAATTATTTGGTTAGGCTTTGCTTGTATGGCCTGCTGTGCCTTTTCTCAACAAAACCCAAAATAGTTATTTTATAAACTAATATATGAGGGATTGAATGTACTTTTGTATATATAACCGTACGTCGCAACTGGCTAAAAAAAAACAAGAAAAGGAAGAAGGGGAAAAGAGAGATGAAAGAAAAGATGATTTCAACTGATGCTAATGATGACCTTTGATTAGTAGGGAATTTTCATTATTTTTCTTTTAGGATTATGGACTATATTCCAAAAATCATAGAAATACAGATATTGTAGAATTAGTAAGTATGTGGATAAATATTCACAAACTGAATAAAAATCACACTATTCTACAATCTAAATGGTGAAATTGTATGTGAGTTTTGAGCTCAAAATTTCCAAGTTTTTTTATCTCACTCTTAAGTCTTAAGTGATTAACTCTTTTCAAATTTGTTACTTCCAAAATAAGTGACACTATCTCATATTTATAATACGGTATTCTTTTTTTTTTTTTTTCTAATTTTACTTGTTCCACAAACTTACTTAAAGAGCAAATCATTTTTGAGATGAGGAAAAGCGTATGAATTAGTATTATTAGTACTATAACTTATATTAGAACCAACATTTTTAAAAGTATGATTACTTTTCCGAACGGATGGAATTAATTATGAGTAATAATATATATATATATATCCATAACTTGTCAGACAAGTGATACTACTTTTGTGACAAACCAAACACATTTTCGTTTCCACCATATTTAATTTTGATAAACAATAATATAACAGTCTATGAAAATCACAGTCATTGTAAATAATTGATGAAGTAATATGATTCTATGAATTACAGGAGTTCCACAACAATCGACGGTTCATAACAACTGACGATTATCATGAGTCATCACATTGTATTTTTCTTATAATTTTTTATATCATGTTTGATCTACTACAGTCCGAACAAAAAAATGGTAACTCCAAATTGGAAGAAGCAGAACATAGAATGCCTCTATAAAAAAAAAAAGAGTAGCCATCTTTTCGGTCCAAGGAAAAAATACAAAACTCCCCATGTTTTTACCTACCTTATACTTTTTCTTTTTTATTTTAGAAAACTTACACTCATCCTCTATTATTTTACACTATCCAACAAAAACTTTAAAACTTCTAGTTAAACTAAATAATAACTATGTTTGATATTTTTTATAGTTAACTAAAATTTTAAAAGTATGGCTTTTCATTTATAGAGAAGAAAATTTGATAATTTAAAAAAAATTATATTAACTATAAAAAAATTAGATGAACTAAAATTACTAAAAAATGGTTGTCATCATACAATTTAAATTAGAATTTCAAAATTGTAGTTGGACAACAAAAATTAGAGATAGAGTATAAATTTTTTGAAAATAAATGGGACAAAATGTACATTGGGCTAAATCAGATAGAGGTTTTTACAATTTTGCCTTAAACAAAAAAGTTTGACTTTTATAGGATGCCCCGGAATATTGTACATTGAAGTTAATTGCACATGTTTTTTTAACTTTTTAGGTTGTGGGAGAAAATAATTTTCTTTATCTTTGAATCGATGAGTTATTGAAGGTTCGTTGGAAACTAGTACATGTTTTTTTTTTAAATTATCAAAACGCCCCCTAGATTTAGTCAAAGCTACGTTTATATCCCTACCATTTGGATTACTTACACTTTCCCTCTCAAAAGTTAACTCTGTTATTCTCGAAATAATTGGCTCGGGAATTCACGGAAGTTGGGACTAAAATCGTGCAAAGAAACAGAGAAAGCAAGCAACTTCTTGGCATCCAAACAGAAAATTCAAACTCACCACCGCCCAGCCCTTGCCTCCTCCTCTATATCCACTGCCTCAAACTCCTCACTACCGATGGCTCCTCCCCTTCGCACCTCCTCATCCTCTTTAACCTCACCGTCTCCTCCAAAAACCCCAATTCCTGCATCTCCTTCTCTTGGTGAACACGGAACTAGACACGAAATCGGATGGGTCGAGTTGCTTGGAGGGGCTTGACGATCATCCACATGGGTCATTGTTGTATGTTTCATTTGGAAGCGGCGAGAAGCTTTCGTCTAAGCAGGCAAATGAATTGGCTAAACTATTGGAAAATAGCTCCCATCAATTCTTGTGGGTGGCCAGAAGCCCGAATGACCAATTGGCCAACCCATCAATTTTCGCTCCAATCTTAACTCTCTTTCTCTTCTCTTCGTGAAGCTTCATCCAAGCCAAAAGCTGAAGAAATTTAAAGAAATAGAAATCGTATGTCGAAGAAGGTGGAAGATTAGCCTATCATGCACTTTCAAGGAAGAGGCTCACCATTCACCACCCCATCAGTCCGCTTGTTATACACTTAAGATTCTAGTTCTTGACTCTGGCGACAATGAATCTGAGATTGTTTGCCAGGAAGAAGTAAGATCGAGCCACTTGTAGCATTTCAATTTCACATCGAGTTTGCAGAATAAAAAAGAGTATGAGCAGACCTAGGCGGATCAGAATTGGCAACGCCACTCCATTCTCGGTGGTGCCACTAACGAAGTAAGACTCTAGAATCGCCAATTGGACATTCAGGGAAAATCGGAGAAGATATCGAATAGTATATCATTGCAATCGGCGGCAAATCTAATTTAGTTCTTTACGTATCGTGTCTGATGATGGATTTTGGCTCCTCTGAAAAATTGAATAGCTAATTCAACTTGTTTTGTAAAAATTGAATGAATTATTTTTAATGGTGACTGTAAATTTATAATCCATATTCATGCAAAAATCTTAGCTCTTTTCTTTTGGGTTTTGTGTGTTCTTGTTGATTTGTCTGATTCGGTTAAGATTATGGTGGCGGATGTGCGGTGGATCTTTCTGGTAGGAATGAAATTGGCTCAGACAGATAAGCCCACAAGATGGAACTTGGAATTAGGATCAAGGTGACGTAGGCATTGAAGAGGCAGTAGTTGCCGCGGAAGAAGCGGTCCCAGATATATAAAGGCGAAGGCGAGGTGGTTGATGGGCCGGTGGATGGCCGAAGGTGAGGTCTTTGTGGAGGCAGAGGTGAAGAATGAGGGAAGTGCGAAAAGATGAAGGGAGACGGGGTAGCTTGTTAGATGTAGAAGTTGAAGGGGCAAAGTTATCGGGAGAAGAAGGGTAGAAGGGTAAAAGAGAGTTCTTTCTTTTTTGTCTTAACGGTCATTAACGGAGTTAAATTTTGGAGAGGGTAAGTATAGATGTTCCAAACAGTTTGGATATAAATGTAGGTTCGACTAAATCTTAGGGGGATTTAGGTAATTTTTCATGTTTTTTTTTATCGTATTGAGACTTATAAATGCCTTCTCATTATCTAATACCATGAGCAACTTGCTAGTAAACTGTATCAAAGATTATTTTGGTTCAAATGAAAAGAAATAAACAATAAAATAAGGCTAAATTGCACTTCTAGTCTCTAAGCATTCATCTATAGCAAAGTTATTCTTGAACTATTCATTGATTGCACAAGTCATCTTTCTATCTCATTCCCTCTAGTAGACGTTCATTTGGAAAATATATATAATAGTTCATATTTTACCTTTACCTATTTGACCTTTATTAGATATTTTTTATGGAAAATATTAAGTAAAACATTTTCTTATTAATGCGTTATTCACACACTAAGTTAAAATTATCATGTTAAATACTGATAAATTAAATAGCTAGTACAATAACAAATAGAGATTTTAAAACTGTAATAAGTAAATTATTACTTGGTAAAAGTTTTTATTCATATAACTTTATTTCTTTTTATAACCTTATATATAGGCATATTCTATTTTAACTGCTTACATTTGATTCCCTCAAGCTAACATATATTGAAGAAGGCGGAAGGACGATTCATGAAACCAATGGGTAGTCCTAGTTCAGAGATGACTTTTCAACATTTCTTAGTCTAGGGACAGTTGGCAGTATAGAGTAAAGTTCAGGGACCAATTAATTTAGCGAAAATTTAAAGCAAATGTCGATGATTTTCTTTAAGTAAATTTAACCCATTTAATAATTATTTAAGAGTTAGTAGATAGTTTGAATTACTAGTGATTTTTTATACGAAGGCAAAACAGTTATTTTTCCTATTGTTGATTAACGGTAGATTAGTTTTTTAAAGAAAAAATGATAGATTTAGAAAGCATAAGGGAAAAGTAACAGATTAGTTTTTAAAAAGAAAAAAGAAAAAATTAAAAATTAAAAATGTTAAGTTTAAAAAGCATAAGGGAAAAGTGTAAATTTTGGTTAAACAAAAGAGGATAAGTGTGATTAACTCTTGCGTGAACTTCCTTTTAATTTCATTTGTGAAAAAAGATTTCGTATTTCAATTTGTATGTTCATGTAGTTTTTCAACTTACTCAAAGGTTTTACTTCTAAAGAAACTTGCTATAAATTGTTACAGCTTTGCTAAAAGACGGGGAAATTTTTCACTCTTAGTCTCTTACTGTTTTGAACCATGCCCCTTCTTTCTTTCTTTTTTCCTGGTTACCCGACCAAACCTAAGTATTTTGTTCGATGACAATCTAATCGCCTCAATTATTTATTAGATGGTAAGATTATGAATATCATACCTGTACTTTGGCCTTCCAAGAAAACCTTTCAAATGAAGGTTTATCTATGTGCATGTATGGTTACAGTTTATTCAATTACCTCGGAACTACTTATTTTTATTTTTACGAATCTTTGGTCTAAAACTAATTCATTGAAAATTATTTATAATTTTTTAAATTTTTAAGAATTTTTACTCACTAAATTTTAAAAAAAAATTATCACATTATTGAAAAAATTATTTAAAGAATTATTTAACGTATTAACTTTTAAATAACATCAATTCCAAATAAAAAATATAAAAAATAAAAATAAGTCATTTTGGATTAATTCAACTCAAATTTAAACAAATTTGGCCAAACTTTAGTTGAACTCAAATAAAATTTATTATAGATAGATAAGCCAAAGATATATTCATTTGATGGGCAGCTTACTCAATTAAATAAAGGAGAAGAATGGCAAATTTTGAGATAAAAAATTGTGTATGCCTGTTGTTTGTGTGGATAGCAAGGAATGAAGTTATATTTCAGAAAAAAAGCCTTAAACCCAAGGACCAGTGGAGAAAATTTGGTCTTCTTTAAAAGTTCATTCTAATAACCAACCTAACTCTCAAACACATGTAGAAATGGAGCAAACTTGATGAAGGGAGAGTAAAAATCAACATTGATGGAGCTTTGTGATGTGATCTCTAAAACAGCAGGAACTATAATTGTAATTATAGATGAAATTGGTAGCTTGGTAACCATAGCAGGATTTGTTATCAATACTTACAGACCTTTGATGGCAAAAGTTAAACCCATGAGAGGAGGCATGGAGCAAGCAATCAAAAGGAAGATTCAAGAAGTTGAGATAGAATATGATTCCCAACAGCTTATAAGGGCAATCTCAGGAAGTGGCATACGTTGGATTGTCAAGCCTATTCTTAAAGACCTCCAGCAATTAAGATGCAGGTTAAAGTTTTGTAGTCTTAAGTATGTTTTTAGGAATGCAAATGCGATGAGTGTTAGTCTCTTGGTCAAACATGTTGGTTTTTCATCAACTTTGACCTTTAATTTTTGCATCCTCACAGCATAATTTTTATCATTTCTCACTTTGTTTGTTCATTTTGTACATTGGAAAAGAGAATGAAAGTAGTAGACTAAAGTGGAAGTGAGTGAGATGAAAATTGCCAGCATGATGGTTAACATGCTAGATATACTATGGTGCTATAATGGCATGAGTGGCACTACAATGCCATAGTGTATTCGGTGGGAGAAGAAATAGAGCTTTAGCTCGGCAACACTAGGAGCGACGTTGCAGTGCCAAGAGCTCTCTTGCTTCCCATTATCCTAGAGCTGCAATGCCACTCCTGCCCTTGTTTCTAGTGTTGCAGTGCTCCTAGAGATGAGGAAAGTGGTTCCCTGCACCAATTTCAAACTCTAACTTATACTTGGTGGAGGGCTTCTATTTTATAATGTGATGGGAACCTAAAAATCTTATCTTTCAGGCATATAGAAGGATATAGATCTATGAGTGGAGACACATTTTCTTTTTCCTCATTCTCCTACACACCACCACTATCATTTTCTCTTAGAGCTTGCTAGGAGAAGGCTTGGAGTGCCCAAGGAGACTTTCTTGGAGACTGCCAGATCATGCTTTACTAAAGTCATCTACGATTTATTGTTTCCCCCTTGTAGCTTGTTATGGATACCATTTGTTCTACTTTTGTATTTGTATTTAGTTTAAACATGGAGTAGACTCCTCAACACTTTCTATGGTTGTAATTATTTAATATGGTGATGCTTTGTTGAATTTATAGCTATGTGTCTTGGATTTTCCTCCAATACTTGTTTACTCTTTTTTTTTAGCATAATGTTGTATTGGTTGATTAAAGGCCCCAGTTAATTGCACCATAGATTCCTTTTTAACTCTTGAAAAAAGATTAAAAACAATTTGAACTAAGAGAAAAGTGTGGTAACCAATGACTCATTGGGAAACTTGTGTAGGTGAAGAGTAAATGAACCTTGTCAAGCCCATTTTTTAATCTGGTTAATGAGATGAGAGTCTATTCTTGTTTACGCAAGGGAGAGTGGCTCTTCACTTGGGAAAGTAAAGGTTTAACTAGTTAGCTTCACTAACAAAAATGAAAATCAAGACATTAGCAATAACTCACTAGCTACCCAAGTTAAGTAGTGAAAACTATAAGAAATGTGCCTTTATTAATTTGTTAAAAATTCAAATATGCATTTTGTTTGTTTGCTCTTGGTTTTGTGGTACCTTAAATAGTTCAACTTTAACTATCGTCCAAACTTTAATTGTCTATTTAATTGGATACTTTTCAACAATATATGTCTATCCAAGTGAGAATGATATCTTACTCACGGTAACTACATGTCTTTTGTGCACTCATGGATAGAGTGGTTTTAAAACTCACAACAAAATACATGTATTAATGTTATTGCATTATGTTGTGTAAAAACGAAATCAAGCTAGTTTGAGTGGATTTATAGTCCCTCATCTCCTTTTTCTAATCTCCGTAGATAAGATATGATGTATGACCCTGCTTGAGGATTTGCAATTTAATTCTCTCAGTTGGACAAAAAAACGTCAAATTTATTTTTTAGTTTGTAAGAATCACAAAACTTAATTACTAGGTAATGACTTTAACAGTTGAGTGAAATTTATTTTGATATACTTTGAAACTCTAAAAAAATTATCCTGAAGCACTGAAATTACAATATTTGCGCATGTACCTGTTTTTGGCCTCCCCTATGCTTATGTACAAAACTGTAAACACGTTACGCTAATTTTGATAAGAAACTCACTCCTGAACAAAATATGATAATGCTTTCTTTTCCCACAAGGCAAGAAACGATAAGATTTTTCGATGGGCCCCACGCGAATGAATGGTAGCGGATGCGATAGCGCACTGAAAGTTTGACCTGAAGAAATGAAACGCCAAGAGACTTGTTTAAATTAAAAATTAAAAAACCATTAAAAGAAAAGGTCACTGACCGTTTGTGGAGTTCTGCAGGCAATTATCTCTGGCCTTGGGCCCGGATATCCAAGACCTGTGAAATTACCATTGCGGTCGCTATAGTGGTAGTTTTTACCACGGTAAATTTTGCAACTTCACAATATCTTGCGGCTAATGTTTTATTTAGTGGGCACTAAAATAAAAGGATTTCTCTAGGACAGAGATTAAAAAAAAAAATTGCGTCTAACTAGTTTCTAACTATTGCCATTTTTACTATTTTCGAATGATGTTCAATCAGGCCACATCTTTTTAAAAACTTCCATTCTATTCCTCTTTAAAACAAGTTACCCCCTTTTTTTTTTTGGAAAGAGATTAAAATTTTTCAAAAATTGTTACTTTATGAATTGAATTACACATTCTTTTTACCAGTAATCGAAAATAATATAAAGGAGATATGAATATGTGCCAAGGAAAAGTGAAGAAAATTGAGATTGAAAATAATAGTATTGTAAAATATTTTCCAACTTTGTGAAAATAAAGGGAGTGAAATTCATAATTCGACACTTAACCCCTTTAATTATGACTAGGGGCAACTTAACTCCCAAGCTTTGGTAAACTGGGGCACAGAACCCTTTCTACTAACGGAAAATCATCGTGTAGGATCACGTGCTAAAATTCTGTAAAGGAAATGTTTTTTTTGGTGTTACAGAGACTTAAATGACAATAACATTGAACAGGGAGGCCAAACTTGCCATTTTAACATAGGGCTTAGAGAAGACGTCACCACCAAGAGCACCCCAGTTGCCTTATGTATTGCTGATGATCTTAAACGTTGTCAATCCGCGTCGTCATGGGGACCTTTAATCATGAATAGGCCTGATTGGTTCAAGTGGAAAATGGTCTTCTTGTCCAAGTATGGTTGTGGAACCATTAGCTTGATCACGTGTTCCTTTAGATCAACTACGATCTCATCGTTGGTCTTGGTCTCATCATGCTGGGTGGAAATCAGCATAGTGTGGATGCTCACTGAAATATCATTATAGCATTTGATGGTTACTTGGGCATTTTTGTTAGGGTAGAGCAAGGGGCAAGTTCGTTCTTGTGAACTTGGGTGAGGTGAGATCCAAGCTTGATGCCAGAATGCGGCTAAGAGGTATCAATTCATAGGTTATGTCAGTGGTGTAGATGAAAATGTGGGCATGATCTTCGGCGCCAATTTTCTCAAGGTGCTTGGTTAGGTGGCTTTGGATGCTCTGAGTGGTATTGGGGCTCTATTGCTCGATCCTGATGAGGATGTTGCAGTGGTCAACATTGAGGCCTACATCGTCAAAGCTAAAGCCGATGGAGGGGTGAGTGTTATGGGACCATGTGCTCGGAGTCAACATTGGGAATTGAACTTAAACAAAGTCCTATGTTAAAATGCCAAGTATGGCCTCCCTATTTAATTTCATTATCATTTAAATCCCTATGAAACCAAAAAGAATACTTCCGTGATCACATGATGATTTTCCATTAGTAGAAATGGTTATATGTCTCAGTTTATAAAGTTTAATGGCTGAGTTGCCCTAAGTATAGTTAAAGGGGTTAAGTGTCCAAGTGAACAAAGTTGGGGACAAATTATGAATTTAGGCCAAATATCATTATTGCATTTCCCAACATTCAAAGAAGTCTAGAGAATATTGGCCACCAAGGTCTCAAATCTTTTAACAAAAGCTAAGCTCAAAAAAGAATAGGCTTTTTCTTTGGCTAGTGGGCTTTATTTTCAAGTTTTTTTATTTTTTTCCCTAAGCATATAAGGCAACGGGCATGCACGGAACCGGAAGCAAAAAAGTCATGTCAACTGGGACAATTAAACACGGAACATATTTATTCAAGGGTGGGGCAGAAGTCTTTCTTTAGAATTCTAAAAACTTGCATTAGTCTTAATTAAATACTGGATAGAATTACAAAATTGTAAGAGTTAAGTCCTTAATTGACAAATTCAAAATCAATGAGTGGCTTTGCTGTTACTTTACCGTTGGCTTTTTTCGTATACTGGTTTACCCTTGATTTAGCCTTTCTTTAGGAGGGACTCTTTGGATAAAAAGCATTATTACCCTAAAACATTTAGTTATCATTGCAAATAGGTCTCTACTTCCTTTTATTTGCATATTGGCCCTGGACATTTATAATGTGTTGCATACTATAGAAACTTAATTTACAAATGAGAAATTGATTTAAATGGTCTATTAACCTTTAACAGATTATGATACAGTTTCAATTTACTATAAGACAGTTCTCAAGTGGTTTGAATTTGTTAATTTTCACGTAACAATCTGATTTCAAATTTTAAGTTTTAATTTAAACTATTTGATAATTGACCTCCTTTAAATTCAAACTATATCATAAATTTTTTGATAACTAATTAATCATTTAAATTATAATTTTTTTAATCTATAAATTGAATTCTTATTTAGAAAAGGGGGAACAAAATTATAGGGATTAGGGATAATGTATGGAATTGGATAGTGATGGAGAATTCTCTTAAAACTTACGTCATCAACTATTTCTCCTCTATCTACACCTTTGACTCTTTTGATGCTACTCAGGATTTCTTTGATCTCTTTGTTCATGTTACTAGAAACAACAATCTTAGTGATTTTGTTAGGCCTGTCACTAATACTAAGATTCTAAAGCTATCTTTTCCTGTAACCCCAATAAGGCCCCTAGACCTGATGGTTTTTATGCCATCTTGTTCCATAAAAATTGACCTACCTTAGGTAATTCCATAAGTCATGAGATCACTAAAGCCTTATCTAATGGTTCTATCCCTTAAGGGTTGAATGACACTATAATCTCTCTCATTCTGAAAGTTACAAATCTAAAACCACACAATATTTTAGACCTATAAGTCTTTGTAATGTGGCTTATAAAATTATCTTTCAAATTTTTATGCAGAGCTTAGAGGTCACTTGAATGAGATGATAGGCCTTTGGTAGACTAGCTTCATCCTTGGAAGAAAAAGGGATGATAATGCCCTTATTGTTTAAGATATGAGACATTTATAATACACCAAAACTAGGAAAATGGGCTACCTTATGCTTAAGCTTGATCAAGAGAAATCTTCTGACAGACTCGAATGGTCCTTAATTTGGGAAACACTTTTCTTCTTCAATTTCCTTGCTAATTTCATTACTCTCATCATGTCTTGTATCTTCATTGTTCATTCTTCATTATTCAATACATCATTCTTATCGACAAAGGAAAAACTATAGTCCTTAAGCCTTTTAGGCCCTCAGGTAAGGGGACCCCCAATCACCTTATAGCTTTATTTGTGCCTAGATTATCAATCTCACAAAATGAATCTGAATTATCAAAATGTAGAGTGGGAGCTTGTCCAAGTGGCCAAGAAGGGTCCTTTGCTTTCTCACCTTTTTTTTTTTTTGTGGATGACATCATTATGTTCTTCAAAGCTTATCTAAAAAGTGCTCAATCCATCATATCCACTATCAGTTCTTTCTGTAAAGCTTTAAGGAAAAAGATAAGTGTGTCCAAATCCAAGTTTCTAAAAAATCACTGTGTTTGGCCTTAGGGAAGGTGTCCAAAGAATATTGGGATCGATGAGGTTCATAACTTTGGTAAGTACCTTGGATTCTCTATGTTTCTCAAAAAATAGAGGAATTTTGATTATAGCCTTGTCCTTGAGAAGCTGGCTAGGAAGCTTAATGGCTGGAAAAGCAAGAACTTATCTCTCACTCGCTGGTAAAGTTGTGCTCATAATTCTGTCTTTGGTGCCATTCATACTTATTACATATAGATTAACCAAATCTTTAAGATTATCTTGGATGAACACAACCAACATGTCACGAACTTCATTTGGGCTTTCTCCAAGAAAGGGGAAAAAAACCCATCTTCAGAGTTGGGAAAATCTAACCAAACCAAAAAATTAATGAGGCCTTGCCATCAAGGATATGAACCATCTCAATAGAGCTTGGCTATGTAAACAAGGATGAGATCTTATGGAGAACATAGATCAATTTTAGTTTAAGTGTCCACATGCTAAATATGATAAAAATCCTGCTAAATCCAATGACCTCATTTCGGGAAAAGCTAGCTAAAACAGAAAGATCTAATTAGGAGTGGCTTTAAATGGCTCATAGGGAATGAGAATGATATTTCTTTTTAGCTTGATCATTAGGTGGCAGACTTTAATCTCAAAGATTTAATCCAAGGCCCATTCAAAACAGATAAGAAGAACAACACTATTAAAGATGTGAAAGATGAGGAAAGGTGGAATTGGGAGGTTTTTTCATTTGACCTCCTTTACAACATCAAAAGTCTGATTAAGGGCAACCCTAGCAATATTTTCAACTTTTAACTAGATCAAATATATTGGAATTTGTCCAATAATGGGAAATGTACCATTAATTCTGTTTGTCCGTTACATAGATGTTTCCCTAAATCACATGACTTCAATACCATGAACCAATGAAAGTGGATATGGACCCAACCTGTTATCCCTGAAATGAACTACTTCTTTTGGCTTATTTGGCATAATAGACTCCCAACGTAACATCTTTTTGATTTCATGGTAGTAATGTTGAGCCTAATTGTCCTAATTACACACCTATCATGAGAATTGTGAACATTTTTTTGCTAGATGTTGTTGGGGTCAAACCATTGCTTTTGCTTTTAACATTCCTAACCTCTTACCCTTTGATAACTAGTGAAACTGGCTTAAATATTGGTGCACAAACACAAATGATTCATGTTTGTTTCATATTCCCTTTTGCATTTTTTTCCCTTTTACAATATCACAAATATGGAAAATGAGGAATTAGGTTTGTTTCCAGTAACTGCGTGCTGTTCTGGAAAAATTATTAATGATATAGTTCCAGATTGCAGCACCTTTTATGCTACTATTAGGATTGAATCTACTTTTTCAAGTAAGACCATGGTTCAGGTAAGATGGAAGCCCTTTCTTTGGGAAGTTTTAAACTTAACTGTGATGCTTCAGTTAATAAGGAATGTAATAGCAAAACTGCTTCCATTATTACAGATCACAATGGTAGCTTTGTTGTTGCCTGCCTTATAGATATTAGAAACACTAACCCTCTAGACGTAGGCACTAAGGGATGGCCTTCAGCTTTACTTTTAATATAGGAGAAATTCAATTAGGTTGAGATTAACTCTAAATTTGCATCATAGTTCTTAACCTCCAATGAAGGCCCTAAACCTTTGTTGATCCCCTTAATATCTAATTTGTAGGTTTTCAAAGCAGCAGCTCAATCTCCAAGAAATAAGAGATATTTTCTAGGATGAGAACCGAGTAGCGGATCGACTTAGTAGGCTTAAGCTCAGTAGTGGTCAAGTCTTCACCATATATGACCATCCGCCAGAAGAAATTATCAGTTTTTTGGATAATGATGTTGTAAGGAATTATGTTTTAAGAGCAGTTCATGCTGCTTCTTTAATTCTGCCTCTATAACCAACACCTTTGTATCTTGATATTAGGTCTTTTTTACCCAAAAAAAAAAGGAAATTTGAAAAAGAAAAGAATAGACTAACCAATTTATTTTAACTTAAGTTAGATTAATCCCAAATGACTTATTTTTTATTTTTATAATTTTTTTATCCAAATTCAATGTTATTTAAATTTTAATATTATGTAGATATAATAATTCATTAAATAGAAATTTTTCATAATCTAATTAAATATTTATGAATTTTTTATTATTCAACCTAAAAAGAGAGAAAATAAATAAAAATTCAATTACACTGTAAAAAATATTATTCAATGGATTATTATACATATATATTATTAGTTTTTAAGTGACATTGGTTTCAGATAAAAAAAATATAAAAATGTTTTGAATTAATCTAACTTAAGTTAAAATGAATTAACTAACTCAAATCAAATCTCAGAAAAAAGCCAAGAAACTTTTTGTATCCATGTTGTCTGCTAAGGTCGACCTGAATGCATATTATTTTCCAAAGATGCAAGAGGGAAATTATATTAGCCTTGGTTGGTATTAACATTAGTGATTAATGTTAGTTGATTTTTAGTTTTTAATTTTAGCAGTTTGATCTTCATCACTAGTAAATTATTCAAAATATTAATATTAGTCATAAAAGTTGTTCCTAAATGGATCTATTAATAAATTATCTAAAACTCTAACATTAATCATAAATGCTCAATCTTCTAGTCTCAACCATGGTTGGTTGTTCCCATTGACACCCACCAAGTTGATACCCGACTAGAGTAAGTGAGCTATGAAAGCATAGAGAACGCTGAACTTGCAACAAAAAACAATGCTAAGGGCTTGGAGTTACGTGTCCAGGGAAAACCTTATGATGCTTAAGTCAGTCTAGGTTCAAGAAGAGTATAAAAAACTCAAAAAAGTGATTAGAATGTGTTGAAGAGTTTCTGGCCTTTTATAGGTTAAAAATGTCTTTTGCTAAGATAAGTTGGTCCCATTAAATCCAGGTAGCTAGTGGATTTTTTTCCCACCTAACTTTGTCATTAATAATGATATTTGTGGCTGTTGGATTATAAACACATCTCCATTGGACCAAAACCCTGAGAAACTCTCGAATGGGCCTCTGAAGCTCGGGTCATGAGTCCAATATGGTATCACTATCTAATAATCAATTGAACAAAAATTTTCTAAAAAGTAATTAAATTTTTTTTATCATTTTCTTTTCATATCCAACATCAAAAAATGAGAAAATTTGATTAAAAATAATTATTTTTTAAAAAATATTTTAAAAATGCATTTGAGCAGTAGAGTTTCAATTACTATGCTAGTTAAGTGAAAAATCAAGAAAATTAAAAATAATGCATTAAATAACTCATTATTTAGTTTTTAAGAGATCTCAGAATTAAATAATTAAACGTTAACTATAAAATCACTTTTGTGTCATATGAAATCATGCATACATTCCGAAAGATATATTCCTTAGCCACAAACAACTGTGAAAGAAGATGAGGTATGAGTGTCAAATGTGGACTTAACACAAGTTGGCTAAGAAAGGAAGTTATCTTTGTTGTGTAACAGAAAATTAACAGTGCAATACACTAATTCTGAGAGAATGAATGAGTTTTATTATGCTTGCAATGCTGTTAATGATTTGATGACTTCTTTTAAGCTTAACAAGAGCTCAACAACATAATATCCTTAAGGATTTTGGTTAATAGAAAGTTTCTTCAACTTCATCAAAACCAAGATTGTGTCACTATAGTATCTCTCAAATCTAGTGCATAAACAAAAATAAAAAAAAAAACTAAATAAACAGACTTTGGCATTCTTCGTTGATCTTCTATAGCTTCTATGGCTTCTTAGCCAACTTAGGATTAGTTTTCTTATTGCCAATTCCATGGCTTCTAGCTCCAACAAATTAAGCCACAAAAGTGCCACACTAACCATGCTCTTGTGCACACATATATGCATGTACACTAGTCATGGTCTTACTAAGCCAACCACATAAGTTTACTCACTAAACTAAGGTTCCTTATGGTAAATCACATACATACAACAAATATCATAACCATATCAAGCTTTAATTAATAAATTAAAACTATCCTTTATTAAGAATAATCAATTCAAGCAAACTCCAACTTTAGAGTTGTAGTGGTGAAATTTGATAATTTCATATTTGTCTACTTATTTATTATTTATGAATAAAATTTTACTGATCATTTTATTGTTCTAGATTAGATGGTGTCAGATACAAAATTTTCACCAGGCTTTCATTTGATATAGGTTTATATTTTATTTTGCCTGGGCTATCATTTTTTTTTATTTTGCCTGCCAATACCTTTGAGTTTGCCGGGTTACCTGCGAGAGCAAGTAACACTTTATCCTTTTCCACAAATAACCTTCATTCATAAGTGTCCTTGTAGTCTCAGTATTTTTCCCTTAATAAACATACAAGAATCCAATTCAAAACATTAATTCTAGCTACTATTGAGCCAAAATAAAGCTCAAAATCTAAGGTAATTCTAGAAAACAGGACAACTGAACACAAACACACACCTAATAATATCCGAACGACTTTGAGCACCATCAAAGCCAGTCTAAGTGAAAACCATGGTTGGCAATGATTGGTTATATACAGACATTAAGAGCAACAAAGTCTCATCACCTTTTTTCTAACCTGGATTATGCCCATTGTTAGGTGCAGAACTTGAACACCATATTCAACTGCATGGTGAACCATTGTATTACAACAAGTTTGAAACCACAAAGAACAAAAAGATGGACAAAGACAATCTTTGTACAACGATCTCGAACGATAAACACCTGCCTGATAAAGTCATTGAATGGGGGCTTTATTAGTTGACTAAAACAGGCTAGCATTTGTAGTAGCAAAATTTGGTAATTTTATATTTATCTATTTATTTATTATTTATTGATAAAAATTTTACTTACTATTTAATTGTTTCAGGTTGGATCATATCATATATAAAAATTTTTCTGGAAGTTTAATCCAACACTATAAATGGATGATTTTAGAATGTTCTAGCTTTGTGGGCTTAGAGCAAGGCCCATTGGAATTTCCAACTAACCCAGTAGACTTGAAACCCAAAAAATGACCATTACAATTTTCATCACTGTTGATCTGAGAACACGAGGTACAATCCTATGTGACTAACTCCTCTATAAATAGGCTCTACTTTCCTTATTGAGAGGACTTTTATCTCCTACCATTTAGAGCTCTCATGTTATTTCATTTTCTCCACACTCAAATTTGTTTCCATTAGGCTTTCATTTGATTTATACTCATTCTTTACTTTACTTGGCATTTTAATTTCCTTGGGTTATCGTTTCCTATTTTGCCTAAGACCTGTTCTTCTACCAATTCTGTTGAGTTTGTCGGGTTGCTTGCTCCTCTTTCCTATTAATTCCTAATCATTTTTTTCCTCTTTGTATGTAATACTTTGCCCTCTTTTACAAATAACCCTTACTCACGCCCTTAAAAAACAACATGGTCAAAAATTAATGTTTCTAACCAAACTCCAAAGCTGCCGCCATCACCTTGATAACAAGCATGTTCAATTAGCCTAGATAGTATCTAGAAAGCCAAGGATGTGCGTCAGAAATGAATCATCGAGATGGGATAGACCACTCCTTTCATCCCCTCTACCTGATATGAATTTGAAAGGCACACTTAATGATGGAAATGACCCATTGAAGATAGTTGGTGGACCAATTATAAGGAAGAAAGCCAAGTAGAAAGCTCAAACACTTCAGGCATTTGTCATTTGTTATTTCATAGAAGATAGACTTAGATCTTCACATAGAGCTACTAGAATAGTTAAGGAATCATATTAGAAAGATAGAACAGCTTGGTGCTCACTTTTAGAGTGCCAAGATACACAAAATCACAGGGAGCTCAAGAACACACCTAAAGAGCACATTCTTGGACCCCTCTTGAAAACACTATCGTGCCATTTTCTTTTAAATCTTGAACTTATGAGACCTAAAGCTTCAAGGCCCTTTTACATGCCCTAAAGGAAGGTCACAAGCCAATGGAACTTAAAGATTCCAACTGAACCTAGGAGGCATAAGCATAAACCTTACTTACGCAGGGTTTTAGAAGCCAAACAAGTGCAACAAAAACTAATCGAATCCTCCAGGATCCAAGTGAAATAGAGTTAATCAAGTGTTCAAAATTTTTATACCTAGTCAGTTGAGATCTTTCACTCAACTGTTGAGTCGAATCACAAACATAAACAATTAATGTGTTCAAGCTCACTATGGTATCCACATGAATCACTTGGATCACCACGCCTCCACCACGTTCCAGCAGGTGCATTGTTTTTGCTCCATAGTATTAGCTTGCGTCTTCCGAAAAAAGGTAAGAGGAGAGTGCGGTTGGAACCTTTCAGAACCTTTCTTATTTCGTCCTTAGGGAGGCTAGGGCTAGAAATCCTTACTATATGATGTGTATATAGTGAGCCTTAACTCCAAAGCCTAATAAATTTTAAAACCCTAATCCAATTAGGTCTAATTTTGTACTTCATAATGGCTCAATAGTTGGGCAAATTATTAATCCAAAATTATCAAAAGACCAAAACCAAACAATTTGGCCTATGTACTTAAATAATCCAATTGGCTCTAAGTGTATGACCTAATAGGCTCTTATCACATTGACAATGATCATAAATCACATTTATGATTATAACCAATGAGTGTTGTCTAGCAATACATCATTGCTACTCAAGTGATAAGATAGTTAATAATTCGACTAAACCTCTATGATCATTATTCGTATATGTCATTGTTTCTTTGTCCAAGATATCAAGACCAAACATGAGACATGAAATGTGTTATTCTCATACAACTCAATCCAAGGCTTCTTAATTACAGAGTAGACTGACTAAAACTGATGTCATTGATATCACATATCAACTCATTCAAGCATGATCATGCATTTCTTCAGTCTTATTCAATCAAGGGGGCCAAAGATATCACTCCCATTATATAGGAGGGACAAATCTCATCTTGATCATACAAAACTTTCTACATGATATATAACATACCTAATGACCACCTTCATATTCACTCGATTATAAACAATAAAGGGAAGTATCAAAGTATGTGACTTACATGTAGGGAACCCAGATGACCTTAGGTTAAATGACTGCATATACCATAATCACTATGAGAATTCCTTATGACACTCATATAACGATCCACGTACTGTTCTCATGGTGGGTCAGTTTAGCACACAAGTTTTTCAACTTGTACCCATATGTAGACTACATATTTCATATTAGTCTCCACACATGCTAGTCTTTATGTATTGTTACAACCTATTCAACAATAATACTAAACCAAGGATATTTAAGAATACTATTATTCAATGGTTATAATTATATTTGATTATGTCATATAGAAATAAAAAAACAAACATAATTACTAAAATAATGCCTTAATAAAAATATCATGACTCAATGTGTAAAATACAATCATCTCATGATTGGCTTTTAGGTACAACACTAACAACATATGCCATGGAGCACACCTGAGAACACCCTTAAGGGTTTATGGGATTTATTTTGTATTTCAGATTAAATTTTCATTTAATTCCATTTTATTTACAATATTTACACATACCACATGCATTGCACAAAAAAACAAGTACAAACCGTGTGAAGGACTCCTAGTTTGACTAGGTTTTCTAAGTCTTTTTGGTTTAGGGCTTCTAGTACAAATTTATGTCTTATGTTACCCTAGTTTTGAGCCTATATAAAGGCCTCTATTCTTCTTGTAAAACCTAGAATTCATTACTTACGGATGTTGCTTTTGAGAGACAATCTCTCAAGTTCTTGGTGAACTTACCTTGGTGCATAAGGAAACTAGTTTTCTTTGTGTTATTTATACTTCTTGTTTCTAACCACAGGTTGGTTAGGGGTGGGGATTAAATTCTAGTCTCTTGGATTGTTATTTATGGAACTTTTTAGCATCTTGGGTGCATTTATTGGTCCTATACCAACGAGATTCGCATCAAGTGGCATCAAAGCCACAAGTTCTATCCGAAGACATATCTTTGTATTCTAGTTTCTCTTATTTGTTTTCTTTCATTTTTCTAGTTTATTTTTCTCTAAGTTTCATTGTTTCTAATATTTTCCTTTATGTTTCAGGTGTACTTCCTTTAATTTTCCAGCCTTGCCTTTCGTCCAAATCAAGAAACCATAAAAAGAGTAAACTAGTTTTAGCTTGTTTCTTTCGGTTTCATTGTGTCTTATTTCATTTCTCTTTCATCTTTTTTGTTCCAGTTCATTAATCCTTCATTGTTATGTGTCTCTAGCATTCAAGAGTTAAGAAAAATACAAAAAAAAAAAAGACCTCAAGCTAGGTTGTTTCGGTACAAAGTTACTTTTAATTGTGCAAGTAAAATTAGGGTTTCTTATTTCTTTGCCAATAAGTAATTGCATCTTTATTTATTTGGCAAAAAAGACCCAAGAGGAAAAGTATTTCCAGCAAAAAATAATAATAATAAAGGAGTGAAAAAAAAAAGTTTCAAGAAAGATTTGCAAAAAGAAGCTTGCACAATTACTTGTTTTTGCGCCCACAAACCCTAAAACTTTTAGTTTTGAGCCTAAGCCTTTCTTTGTGGTTCTTGTAATCTTCTATTGTAAGGGTTTCCTCGAATTTTTCAAATTTTGTTTAGCCTACCTCTATTTTGGAGTCAAAACTTGGTCTTCAAAGAAATTTCATTTTCCTATGTGCTCTAAGGATAGTTTTTTTTGGAACTTTTGTACATTCTGTTGAAAGCAATATGCTTACTAATAAAATGAGTGTTTGAGTGCACATCTTTGAGTGAAACATGGGAGGTGTGTGTTGTGAGGATCTTTGATTTTAAGAACCATGGATGATCAAGAAGATAGAAAGATTGAGGCTGCCCTCTATGAGAGAGATATAAGATGCCCTCAATAGATTGATGATGAAGATAGAAGCCATGGACTTAAGGTTGCCAAGGAAGCCTAACCATATGCTCCAACCAAGGAAAAATGTAAGGATTGAGAAGGAGGAAGAGGGATCTTGGCAAGAACAAAGAGCCTTAAAAAGAGGAGAGCCTAGAAAAAACAATAACTTGAACTCCATTAAGCTAAATATTCCATCATTCCAAAGAAGAAGTGACCCGAATGCCTATTGGGAGTAGGAGTAAAAGATTGAGATGGTGTTTGATTGTCATCATTACTTTGAGGAAAAAAAGATAAAATTGGCCACAATTGAGTTCACTAACTACACTATTTTGTGGTGGAATCAGGTTGTGGTTTCTAGAATGAGGATGAGGAGAAGCCTATAAACACAGGGAAAGCTTTCAAAGCTTTGATGATGAAGAGGCTTATCCTTAGTTACTACTATAGGGATCAACACCTCAAGCTCCAAAGATTGGTGCAAGGTCAAAAAAATGTGGAAGACTACCACAAAGAGCTAGATATGGTTTTGACTCGAGCTAACGTCATGGAGGAAGACCACCATAGCTAGGTTCATCAATGGCCTCAATCTTGAGATAACCAATAAGGTGGAGATGGTGCCTTATGTCAATGTGAGTGATTTGCTACAGCATGACACCAAAGCCAAGAGGATCATCCAAAAGACCAAAGTATCCAAGATGGCTCAAGGAAAAAGCTCAACATGGAGAGGAGCATGAAGTAAGGATGCCAAGAAGGAAGTCCCAAAGCCAAAGATGGAGGCCACATCTAAAACCAAAAAATTTTGTCTCGACCTTCCTAAGACAATTTTACACCTCCACTTAAAAGTGCCCCTAAAGCTAGGGAGATAGAGTGCTTTAAATGTAGAGGTAAGGGGCACTACATGAGGAACTGCCCAAACAAGAAGGTCATGATCCTGAGAGATGACTGAAAGCTTAAATCAGAGGATAAAGATCCACCTGTTGAAGAGATGCCACCACTATTGAAGGACATTCCAAAGGGGACAATCGAAGCTGAGGATGGTGACTTTGCCTTTGTTGCTAGAAGAGCCCTTAGTATGAAAGTCAAGAAGGAGACCAACTAAAGGAAGTGCATCTTTCACACAAGGTGTGGAGTTCAAGGCCAAGTTTATAACCTTATTATTGATAAAGGAAGCTATACCAATGTAGCAAGCTCAATCATGGTGGAGAAGTTGAAGCTTCCTACACAAAAAGACCCTAAACCTTATTGACTTCAATGGTTGAATGATGCAGGTGAGGAAAGGGTGGTTAAGCAAGTTTTGGTTAATTTTAAGATTGGTACTTTTTGTGATCAAGTGCTTTGTGAGGTTATGCCTATGCAAGTTTGACACATCTTGCTTGAAAGGCCTTGACAATTTGATAGAAGGGTCACATATGATGGAGAGAAGAACTCATAGTCCTTTGTCCATCAAGGGAAGCCAAAGATGCTTGTTTCATTTTTTTCACAACAAGTTTTGGAGGAACAAAAAAAGCTTCAAAGTAAGGTTGGGAGAAAAGAAAAAAATGGGAAAGTTGAGAGCAAGAGTGATGAAGGGTAACTTGAGAGAAAATCCAAGAGACCATGTGAGAAGAGTGAACATGAAAAAAGAAGAGAGGAGATTTCCCAAGAGAAAAGAATGAGAGAAAGTTGAGTAGAAAGAAAGAGTGCTATATGAAAAAAATAAGGCATGTGAGGAAAGTCCTTCAAGCACAAAGACCAGTGCTTCTTTTACTTTACAATGATTCTTTACTTGCTATCAATGATCTAACATCTTTTCCCAGTGTTGTTTTGTTTTTGTTGAAGGATTTTGAGGATGTGTTCCCTGAGGATCTGAGAGGGTTACCACCTATAAGAGGTATTGAGCACCAAATTAACCTTATTCCTGGTGCACATATTCCAAATAGGCCAACTTATAGGATCAACCCTGAGGAAACTAAGGAGATCCAAAAGTAAGTAAATGAGTTGTTAACCAAAGGTTTTGTGAGGAAAAACATGAGCCATGTGCTATTCCTGTCCTATCCAAAGAAGATGGCTCATGGTGTAAGTGTATGGACTGTATACCAGTCAACAAAATTATTGTAAAGTATAGACACCCTATCCCTAGACTTGATGATATACTTGATGAATTGCATAGTTCTACTTTGTTTACTAAGATTGATTTGAAAAGTGGTTACCATCAAATTTGGATGATAGACGAAGGTGAAGGGAAAATGGCTTTCAAAATAAAATTTGGACTTTATGAATGGTTAGTGATGCCTTTTGGTTTGGCTAATGCCCTTAGTACATTCATGATACTTATGAATCATGTTTTACATTATTACATTGATAGGTTTGTTGTTCTTTACTTTGATAATATCTTAATTTATAGCAAGAACCTAGATGAGCATGTTAGATATTTGAAACAAGACTTAGGCACATTGAGAAAGCAAAAATTGTATGCAAACTTGAAAAAGTGCTCTTTTTGTGTCGACAAAGTTATTTTTCTTGGATTTATTATGAGCTCTCAAGGTATTGAAGTTGATCAAGAAAATGTGAGGGTCATCCAAGAATAGCCAGCCCTAATGTCCATCACTGAGGTGAAATCATTCTATGGGTAAGTTACCTTTTATTAGAGGTTTGTTAGAAATTTTTCCTCTATTGCTGCACCTCTAACAGAAGTTATAAAAAAGAGGAAAAATTACAAGAAACCCCCATGTGGTTTGATCTAACCTACACTTTGCCCCTTCTATTTTAAAAAACCTACACTTTACTGTTGTTTCCTTTACAGTGTATGACAATAACTTCTAAAACCCTAATTTAAATTGTCTAATAATCATGTTTAAGTAATTTCAAGATTTTTGATATTTTTTTCATAGCTAATCGACTTTTAAAAAATATTGATATGTATTTATAGAGAGAAAAATACGTTTATAGAAAGGAAAAATTGATAATTTAAAATGTCTATTAACTATAAAAAATATTAGAGCGATTGAAATTACTGGAAGATGACTATCATATAGTTTAAATACAGTTTTAAAAGTTATTATTAGACAGTGTAAAAAAATATGGGCAAAGTGTAGGTTTTTAAAAATAAAGGGGACAAATTGTAGGTTAGAGTATACCTCAGAAGGATAATTGTAAGTTTCCCCAAAAAGAATATTGGATTTAAGTAGGGAAAGGCACAAGATGATGCTTTCTTGTTGTTAAAGGAAAAGTTATATCATGCATCACTTTTAGCTTTGCCTAATTTTGCTAAAACTTTGAAATTGAGTATGATGCTTCTAGTATAAGCATTGGAGTTGTCTTAATGCAAGAAAGGTGCCCTATTGCTTATTTTAGTGAGAAGCTTAATGATGCTACATTAAACTATCTTACCTATTACAAGGAGCTCTATGCATTGGTAAGAGCTTTGGAGACTTAGCAACACTACCTATGGCTAAGGGAGTTTGTCATTCACACTGATCACCAAGTCCTTAAGTTCCTCAATGGGGAAGGTAAGTTGAATAGGAAGCATGCAAGGTGGGTGGAGTTTCTAGAGTCATTCCCATATGTTATCAAATAAAACCAAGGTAAGGATAACATAGTGGCAGATGCCCTCTCTAGGAGGTATGCTTTGCTTTTTGCCTTAGATACTAAAGTTTTAGGCTTTGAGCACTTAAAGACTTATATGCTTTTGACTTTGATTTTGGTGAAATCTATGCCAAGTGTTCTAAGTTTTCTTTTGAAAAGTTTCATCAAGTTAATGATTTTCTTTTCAAAGAGAACAGGTTATGTATGGCTAAGACTTGATTGAGAAAACTTTTAACTAAAGAGGCACAGAGTGGAGGATTGATGGGTCACTTTGGTATGGCCAAAACTTTGCATACTTTGAAGGAACACTATTGTTGGCCGAATATGACTAAGGATGTAAGAAAGGTTTGTGAGCAATGCATTGTATATAGGAATGCTAAATCTTCTCACACTTTACAAAGGTTATACAAACCACTTCTTAAACATTCTCATTGATGAATTGATATTTCAATGGACTTCATAGTAGGTTTGCCTACAACTAAAAGGAACTGAGATTTTATTTTTGTTGTAGTGGATAGGTTTTAAAAAATCCCACATTTTATTCCATGCAATAAAATAGATGATGTTGTGCATGTGGCTGAGTTGTTTTTTAGAGAAGTTGTTAGACTTCATAAAGTTCTAAGGACTATAGTATCGGATAGAGACTCTAAGTTTCTAAGTCACTTTTGGAGGACTTTATAGGGTAAGCTTGATACTAAGCTTTTGTTTTCTGCTTCTTATAACCAAAAAATGGATGGACAAATTAAGGTAACAAATAGAAGCCTAGGTTCTATGCTAAGAGCTATTATTGGTAAGAACTTGAATTCTTAGAAAGATTGTTTGCCTCATGTGGAGTTTGCTTACAATAAAGCTATGCATACTACTAGATTTTACCTTTTAAAATTGTGTATAGCTTAAACCCATTAACTCCATTAGATCTTTTATCTTTACTTACTAATGATGTTTCTAGTTTAGATGGCAAGAAGAAGGCCAAAGTGTGAAGAAGTTGCATAAGAAGGTTAAGAACAAATTGAGCTAAAAAATCAACAAGTTGCTAAGAAAGCTAACTAAGGCTAAAGGAGAGTAACCTTTAAACCTGAAGATTGGGTTTGGTTACATATGAGAAAGGAAAGGTTTCCAGTTGCAAGAATAACAAACCTTCATCCAAGAGGAGATGGACCCTTTGAAGTGGTTAAGAAGATTAGTGACAATGTATACATGCTAGACTTGCTAGGTGAGTATTAATGTGAGTATCATCTTTAATGTTTCTAATCTTTCTTTTTTTGATCATGCAAATTTAGGGACAAATCCTTCTATGGAGGGGGGAGTTAATATGAATCTAGAAGGCACACTTAAGGATGGTAAAGACCCATTGAAGATAGCCAATGGACCAACTACAAGGAAGAGAGCCAAGGAGAGAGCTCAAACACTTCATGCCTTTGTCACTTGCTATTTCATGAAAGATGGACTTAAATCTTTACATGAAGCTACTGGAACAGTCAAGGAGTCATATTGGAAAGATGGCATAGCTTGGTGCTCACTCTTAGAGTGCTAAGACACATAAAACCACAAGAAGCTCAAGAGCACACGTAAGAGTGCATCCTTAGAGCCCACTTGAAGACCCTCTCATGCCATTTTATTCTATAACTTGAATTTATGAGCCCTAAAGCTTCAAGGCCCTTTTACATGTCCTAAAGGAAGGTTTAAGCCAATGAAACTCAAAGATTCCAGCCCAACCTAGGAGACACAAGCACAGACCCTACATATACCATATAATGCACACGAGATCACCCTTAAGGGTTTGTGGGGTTTATTTTTGTTTCAGGTTGAATTTTGATTTAATTCAAATTTATTTATAATTTTTAGGATGTATTTAGGCCCTGGGTAATATTTTTGTCATATGGGAAATATGCCACACACATTGCACAAAAAAACAAGTACAAACCATGTGGAGGACTCTTAGTTTGACTAGGTTTTCTAAGTCTTTTTGGTTTAGGGCTTCTAGTATGAATTTATGCCTTATTTTTCCCTAGTTTTGAGCATATATAAAGGCCTCTATTTTGCTTATAAAACCTAGAATTTGTTTCTTAATGAAATTGCATTTGGGAGTCATTTGTTTCTTAATGAAATTGCATTTAGGAGTCATTCTCTTGATTTCTTGGTGAACTTGGTGCATAAGGAAGCTAGTTTACTTTGTGTTGTTTATATTTTTTGTTTCTAAACACAGGTTGGTTAGGATGGGATCAAATTTTAGTCTTTTGGATTGTTATTTGTGGAACTTGTTAGTATCTTGGGCGCATTTTTTTTGTCCTTATACTAACAAGGTTCACATCACTAGTCATATAAAGATTGAGTGATTTGAGGTGATGAGAAAAAGGAGGAATGAAAGTGAAGCTGAGAGGAAGCCAAAAGAAAATTTATTTTTTGACCAATAAAGCCAAGAAAGATTCAGTGCTTTGAATTCTGATGGAAGTGATTGTGGGTTCATTAATACTTGTACAACTTGAATTTGTTACTTCTAGGTCAGGTTGTTTATTACCTGTACTTCCCATTTAATCTGGACACATTAATCCAACTTCTATTAATTATATCCAAAGGAAAATGATTAGTTTTAATATTCAAATGAACATGGCTATTATACAAGAATGTTTTTTCCTATTATAAAAAAGATGGTGGCCCTCCATGTTCACATAATTAGGTAAAAGCCTTTTGATCTGTTGTTGAGGATTATGGTCTCTCTGATCTTGGCTTTGATTGACCAAAGTTCACATTGGAATAGAAACTATCTTGGAAATGTTCTTGTGAAGGCTTGTCTTGATTGCGATTTGGTAAATCAAGATTGGATTTGGTTAGATCTTTTCACATGTTCAACTATGGAATGTTTTTTTTTGCCCGATCTAATCATTATGCACTTCACATCTCTTTTCATGCATAACCCCTCGACAAATTTTGAGTCACCTTTAAAACACCATCAAAAAATATTCCTATGCATTGGAACACCATTAAAGGCCATTGATACCAATTGGAAAACTATACAGATTGTCAACAGAGACAATCACCATAAAAAATTATCCTTGTCTATTCCATGTGAAAATTATCTATGTGAATTGGAGCACCATCGATGCCTGTCGATACCAATTGGACAATAACATTGTTTTTATTGTATGTGAATGGAGTTCTTAGTCAAGGAAAAAGAAAATAACATTGTTCTTGTTAAGGAAAAAGAAAATAACATTGTTCTTACACCATCGAATCCTATTGATACAAATAAAAAATCTTAGTTAAAGAAAGAAGACAATAGCACTATTTTTACTGCATGCGAACAACTTTTAAAATCAGATATCCCTTTGGCATAAATGTCTGAAAGTTCAACACTTTTGACATTTAGCCATTTGGACAAAATACACCCATGCAAGGAAATTTTATTTAGTGCAAGGAAATTTTAGTTAAGGAAAGAGTTTTCAAAGCATTCAAATCTAGATGGCTCAGGAGCCAGAAATTATTTATGTTCATTAGAACACTATCGAAGCCCATCGATACCAAGTCCAATGTTTACAGAGATTGGTTATCATATACATGTCGTGGGAACATGAAAGTCTAATCACCTCGTTTTCCTCTTCCAACTAGCAGGATACCCAAAGTTAGCCTTATATCTTGGATACCGTATTCAACTGCATGATGAACTACAGACTGTACCGTAGCAGGTTTCATGCCAAAAAAAAAAAAATAGAGATGGACAAAGGCAATCTTTATGTGGACAGAAACCACTACCTACACTCAGCTCCTTCCATTTACTTGCTATGCAAAGATTGAGTGATTTGAAGCGATGAAAAAGAACAACCCAACCATCTAGAGCAAACCGGAGGAATAAAAGTGAAGCTAAAAGAAGGCCAAGAAAGATGACCAATAAAGCCAAGTAAGATTGAATGTTTTGAAAATCGATGAATGCAGTTAATGTGGGTTCAATAATATTCATACAATTTGAATATTTTTTCTTTGGGTTAGGTTGCGCAAGACCCACATGTCCGACTTGACTGGGACACGTTAATTCAACTGCTATTAATTATATCCAAGGGAAAATGATCAGTTTTAATATTCAAAACATGAGTATTATATGAGAATATTGTTTCTTGTTATAAAAATTATGGTGGCACTCTATGCTCGCATAACCAGGTAAAAGCTTTTCGATTTGTTGTTGAAGATTATGGTCTATCTGATCTTGGCTTTGATTGACCAAAATTCACATGGAATAGAAACTGTCTTAGAAATGGTCCTATAAGGGCTCAACTTGATTGGGATTTGGTAAATCAAGCTTGGAGTTAGTTGGATATTTTCATATGTGCAACTATATAGATGTTTTCTTTGTCAGGTATGATCATTGTGTGTTTCATATCTTTCTTCATTCACATCCCCGTCAACAAATTTTAAGTGACCTTTGGAACACCATGGAAAATTATTTATGTTTATTGGAACACTATCAAAGCCCATCGATACAAATTGGAAAACTATATCTATAGAAACAATCACCATAAAAAATTATCCATGGCCATTAGAACACCATTGAAGCCTATCGATACCAATTAGACAATAAGATTGCTTTTACTGTATGTGAATGGAAATCTTAGTTAAGGAAAAAAAATAATATAGCATGGTTTTTACACCATTGAAGCCCATTGATGCCAATTAGAAATCTTAGTTAAGGAAAGAAGACAATAGCATTTTTTTTTAGTTTATGTGAATGGATTTCAAAATTAGATGTCCTTTTGGTGTAAACGTATAAAAGTTCAACCTTTTTGACATTTAGGCAATTAGACAGAATAAGCCCATGCAAATAGATTTTAGTTAAGGAAATAGTCTTCAAAGCATTCAAATCTAGATGGCTTGGGAACAAAAAATTATCCGTGTGCATTGGAACACCGTTGAAGCCCATCGATACCAATTCCATTGTCTGCAAGGATTGGTTATCATACAGACGTCATGGGAAAATGAAAGTCCAATCACCTCATCTTCCTCTTCCAACCTGTAGGATACCCAAAGTTAGCCTTATTTCTTGGACACCGTATTTAACCACCTAGTGAACTATAAATTGTACTATAGTGGGTTCATAAAGAAAACCAAGACAGAAAATGACAATATGTTTACGATATGTTTACGGATAGGGACCACTCTTTATCTTCGTCTCCTCTACACTACCTGCCATGCAAAGATTGAGTAATTTAAAGTGATGAAAAGAATGCCCCAGCTACCGAAAGCAAATTAAAGGAATGAAAATGAAGCTAGGAGAAAGCTAAGAAAGATTTCTTTTTTGACCAATAAAGCCAAGAAAGATTGCTTGCTTTGAAAATTGATGCAGGTAGTTAAAGTGAGTTCATTAATACTTGTACAATTTGAATTTGTTACTTTTCAGTAAGGTTGCTCATGACACATACATACTTCTTGACTCGGATGCGTTAATCCAACTGCTATTAATTATATCCAAGGGAAAATGATCATTTTTAATTTTCAATTAAACACTAGTATTACACAAAAATGTTGTTTTTTATTATAAAAAAATATGGTAACCCTCCATGTTCGTAAAATCAGGTAGAAACCCTTCGATTTGTTGTTGAGGATTTGGTTTGTCTGATCTTGGCTTTGATGGACCAAAATTCACGTGGAATAGAAACTATCTTGGAAATGTTCTTGTTGAAAAGATGAAAGAAAGACTGAATTGGCTGGAATGAATTTCATTGATGTTTGAGAGGAGATACATATATAACTTGCTAGCTTCTATCACTGCTACAATCAAGGAATACATAAGGAAAACAAATATATATTTACTTTTAATACAAATGATAGATTTAACTTTCCAACACTCTTCCTCAAGTTGGAGAGTGGATATCCTACACTCCCAACTTGCGAACCATAGGCATAAAAACCTAATTCCCCAAAGGTTTGGTTAGAATATCTGCTAATTGATGACCAGTATTCACAAACTTTGTACCTACAGAACCATCTTGGATCTTGTCCTTGATGTAGTGGCAATCCGTCTCAATGTGTCTAGTTCACTCATGGAAGACTAGGTTGGCTGCAATATGCAAAACAGCCTTGTTATTGCAATATAATATGGCAGGTTCATGATGGAAAAGTTCCAAGTCTCTCAACAGTTATTGAAGCCATGTTAACTCACAACAAGCTCCAATCATTGTGCGATACTCAGCCTTGGCTGAAGGAAGCGACACTGTTTTCTATTGTTTTGATCTCCAAGATATCAATGAAGGTCCAAGGAAAATACAATACTCATTAGTAGACCTTCTAGTAAATGGACATTCTGCCCAATCAGAATCACAGTACACTCATAATATGAAATTATTATCTGTGGAGAAGAATAAACCCTTGCCAGGTACATCTTTCAAATATCGGACAACTAGAAGAGCTGTCTCCATATGAAGTTTATAAGGTTGGTGCATAAACCTACTCAAGATATAGATAGAATATGTGATATCTAGCCTTGAAACTGTCAAGTATATTAGTCGGCCGACTAATCTTCTATAGTGACTTGAATCCTTGAGCAAATCACTCTCATTTGACAACTTCAAACCTTTCTAGTGCATATTTGATAATTTCTAGTGCATACTTCCGTTGGGAGATAAAAATCCAATTTTTAGAAGTAAACATTTTGATTCCCAGAAAATACTTTAATTCATCAAGACCCTTAAGACGGAAATTACTATTTAGAAACTTTTTTATATCAACAATACTCTCAGGACCATTTCCAGTAACTAGGATGTCATGAACGTATATCAAAAGAGCTGTAAAAGACTTGCATCGTCTCTTGATGAATAATGAGTGGTCAGCTTTAAATTGCACATAACCAGCTGATCGAATGGCTTTTGAGAACTTTGCAAACCACTGGTGTGAGGCTTGCTTCAAACTATAAAGCGATTTATGTAGATGACAAACTAGATGTTCCTCCCCTGTCTCCGAAGCCTTGGTGGAGGAGACATATATATTTCTTCATGAAGATCTCCATGGAGGAATGCATTGTTGACATCTAACTGGTGGAAGGACCAACCTTGAGCAGCTGCCAAGGCAAGTAAACAATGGACATAAATGATCTTGGCAATGGCAGAGAATGTATCTTGATATTCAACACCTTCCAATTAAGTGAATCCCTTAGCCACCAATCAGGCTCTATGTCTCTTAATGGAACCATCAGACTTGTGCTTGATTTTATAGACCAAACGACAGCCAATTGGTCTTTTACCGGCTGGAAGAAGGGTGAGAGTTCATGTACCATTACCCTCGAACGCCTCCAGTTCTGATTGCATTGTTGCCTGCCATTCAAGATAAACGGTGGCTTCGATGTAGGATTGTGGTTCAACAGCTTGGCTAACATGAGCTATAAAAGATTTGTGCTCAGGCTTGTATCGATGATAAGATACATAATTGGACAGCGGATACCAAGTGCCTTTATTTGGACCTGGAAGTAAAGAATTTGATTGGTCGGAGCTAGCATATGTGACTTGAGAGCAAACATAATTCTGTAATTTTGCTGGTGGATTATGGGGGCAACTAGAATGATGAAGAAGCTCAGGTGAGGGTGGTGGTGGTGGACTAGGAAGAACAAGGGATGGGTTAGATGGACTTGATGATGACGGAATCAGTGATTCTGATTAAGGAATTGTGGATTTTTAGATTTCTAGGGAAGGTGCAGAAATACCTTTAGGACGGTGAGTATAGGTTTTAAGAAGAGCTGGAGTTGGGTTGGTGGTGATTGTCTCATTATCAACTAAAGATGAATTGGAATTTTTTTAAGGGACAATGTAATGATCAAAAGACGCATTTGCCACAAAGAAAGAATAGGGTATAGGGTTGTTTGGTTGGGGTTGACTAGAAGGAGGAGTCTAAATTGTATTATATGGAAAAATATGTTCATGAAATTTCACATCTCGACTAGCGAAAACTTTATAAATGGAAAGATCGTAAAGCTTATAAGTCTTTTGACTGACAGGATAATTGATGAAAACATATTTTGTAGCATGATTATCAAATTTATTGGAATGGTGGACATTGGTAGTATAGGCTAAACAACAAAAAACTCAAAGATGTGAAAATAATGGTGATTTAGAGAAAAGATGCTCAAAAGGAGTTTTGAAAGAGAGAATGAGTGTGGTAATCTATTAATAATATGCACAGTGGTGAGAACACATTCTCCCCAAAATTTTGGGGGAAGATTAGTATGCATTTTTAAGGCCTGTGCAATTTTAAGAATATGACGATGTTTGCGCTCTACAACCCCATTTTGTTAAGGTGTGTAAATGCAAGAGTGTTGAAAAATTACTTATTTTTCATTGAAAAAACTTTGCAATGAAATGAATTCTCCCCATTATCAGTATGAATATTTTTTATACAAGTAGAAAATTGGGTGGAGACAAGGGAAAATAAATTTTTTAATAAAGATTGTGTCTCATGCTTGTGATGCTTAAAAAAAACCCAAGTGAAATATGAAAAACCATTAACGACTGTAAGAAAATAATGAGCACCAGAAAGAGATGGATGCCTATAAGGACTCCAAATATCATAATGAATAAGATCAAAATGTTTGGCAGATGAAATGGAGCTAAGATAAAAAAGTAGACGAGTTTGCTTAGCTAAATAACAAATAGGACAACCATCAATAGGCTGACCTGAAAAATTTAAGAAGTTCTTGGCAATGAATTTTAAAGGGGAATGAGAAACATTACCTAGATGGCTGTGCTAGAGATCAGTATGTGAGATTGCGAGATTACAGGCCGGTCGATGATTTGGCGATGAATGGAATTGGTCAAGGTTTTCTTCGTCGCCAATGCTACCAAATAGTAGAGGCTATCACGCTGTTTACCCAAACCAATCATCTTCCTTGTAGCCAAGTCCTGCAAAATACACCAATCTAGGGAAAAAGTCATTAGGCAATTTAATTCATGTGTAAGTCAACTAACAGACATCAAATCAACTTTGATAGTCAGAACATATAACACTTTACGCAAATGATATTTGGAATTCAAAGGTAAAGATCCAATAGAAATAATTGGAGTCTTTTCTGCACTTGGTAACAGTACAGGAGGTAGTGAATGACCATTGCTCTCACATATAATACTCCCTCCGTCCCAAATTCTTTGCACCATTCACGTTTTACCAATTAATCTATGATTTTTTATTTTAGACATTTTAACATATAAATGAAAAACTTTTATATGTGAATGATAAATCAAGACCTATAGTTTCTAAATATATATTTTTTAATTTTTTTCTAACAATCAATAATATAAAAAAATTCAAGTCAAACTAGCCCAAAAAGTCAAATGGTGCAAAGAATATGGGACGGAGGGAGTATTATCTAATGAAGATACAATATGATCTGTTGCACCACTGTTGATGATCCAACGATCTAATTGAATTTTAGATAGATTTGGGATACCTTGCGCAATATGTGTATGAGAGCCACCTTTAACAGATGAGAGTTCAGCGGGCAGACTAAGCTCGGCTTCAACTATCTTCAATCATGAAAATCTAGAGAATAGCAGCAAAGATGGACTCAAAAGAATAGTAAAGCTTGACGATGGCAACGATAGTGAGATGGATGAAGATGAAACCAGATCTGGAGAAAGGGAAAAATGAAAAGAGATGCACACGGGAAAATAGATGCAAATTTAAAACTAATACTACATATATAGAATAACCCATTGGATATATTTTTTTCATAATCTAATTAATCTTTTTTGAATTCTTTACTTACTCAACCAAAAAATAATTAACAAAAACTCAATCATATTATAAAATATTATTTAATAAATTATAATGTCTATATAATATTTAAGATGAGATATATATACAATTTGCTCGTGTTTATCACTGCTACAATCAAAGAATATATAAGGAAAACAAATACTTTCTCCATTTCACGTTAATTGATCATTTTATTTTTTTTACTGAAATTTGACTTGAATATATTCATATAAATATGTATTGATATTTAAGATGAGATATATATACAATTTGCTAACTTTTATCACTGCTACAATCAAAGAATATATAAGGAAAACAAATACTTTCTCTGTTTCACATTAATAGATCATTTTATTTTTTTTACCGAAGTTTGACTTGAACATATTCATCTAAATATGTATTGAAAAAAAATTTAAAAATGATATTTAGAAACTATAATATTTAAAATTTTATTTTCATATATAATATTTATATTTTTATAATCAATTTTGAAAGAAATAAAATTATAAATTAATTGCTGTGAATAATAAAAATGCAATTTTTAATTTGTGAAATGGAAGGAGTATATATTTACTATTAATACAAATAACAGATTTGACTTTGCAATACTTGTGAGGGGCTCAATTTGATCAAGATTTGGTAAATGAAGCTTGGAATTGGTTGGATCTTTCCACATGTGCAACTATACGAAAAGTTTTCTTCACCCAGTCTGATCATTATGCGCTCCACATCTCTCTTCATGCATGTTCCCCTTGATAGATTTCGAGTCATCTTTGGCATTTTGAAAACATGTGGGCAACGGACCCTGAATATGAACATATTGTTAAAAAGTGTTGGCCCTCATCATCCATTGGAAAATTTGTTGGTCTTTTTTACAACGCAAGCTGTCAACTTCTACTCTATTCATTGCATGACTAAAAAATTCTCTTCTCTTCCACGCCGAATTAAGGATTTGGAACGTAAACTTGAATCCCATTTGTATCCTGGTGCAGCTGCTCCTATGGAAATCCAATGGGAAACATGTGAACAATTGGATTGTCTGTTAGACAAAGAAGAGACCTTCTGGAAACAACATTCTAAAGCATTTTGGCTCCAATGCAGGGACCATAATACACTGTACTTTCCCCAAGCAGTGACGTCTCAGGAAAAAAAAAAAAAAGAAACATATATCACAGTTTTGGTTAATGATTCTGGTGGGCAGCTTATTCAACTGAATTAGATCCAAAGCCACAAATCAGCATTTTTTTCGTCATCTTTTCTTCTCTGACAGGATGACAAATGCAGCTATTGTTGTTTCTACGGCATCCCTAAAAGTTACTCAAGATATGAATGCTATGCTTCTCCGTCCTTTCACGCAGCAATAGCTTAAATCAGAGCTTGATTAAATGCACCAGCACGAAGCACCTGAACCAAATGGTTTCTCTTCTATGCTATTCCAGGAATTTTGGTCCTGGAGGGCCAGGATGCATCAGATTGTCTTTTGCATATTCTAAATGGAGGGAATGATCTTCTTGAGGGTCTGAATGAAACTCATCTTGTTTTAATACCAAAGATGTCCGATCCTAGACAAGTCTCAAAATTCAAACCAATCAGTCTATGTAACGTGATGTACAAGATCTTATCCAAAGTCCTCGCCAACCGTCTCAAATTGTTACTTCCTGCAATTGTTTTGAAGGAACAAGGAGCCTTAGTTCCAGGTAGGATCTTATTTAATAATGTCATGATCACTTTTGAGTCTTGTCACTATATGCACTCTTCTCTCGAGATTGCTCTGGAGGTTCCATGGCACTGAAGTTAAAAATGGCAAAAGCTTATGATCGAGTAGAATAGTCTTTTATGGAACAGATGGCACTGGGATTTGCTTCAAATTGTGCGTGGTTGATTATGAAATGTGTTTGGACTCTTAGATTTGATATTGTTGTGAACGGTATTCCTACAGAGAGATTTCAGCTTACTTGGGGTATTAGACAAGAGGACCCAATATCTCCACATCTTTTCTTAATTTGTGTTGAAGGATTATCCATTCTGTTCCACTGTGCCTCTACATAGGACAGTCTTCTTCATGGTGTTTTTATCAGCATTTGGAGCCCTCCTATCACACACTTATTATTTGCTCATGATTCTCTATTGTTTGCTCATGCAATTGATGACGAAAGTATTTTAGAGCAGTACGAAAGAGCCTCGGGCTAGCTTGTAAATTTAACAAAGTTATGGGTCTTCTCTGGCAAAATGGTTTCTGCGCAACAAATGGCACATCTAAAATAGGTGTCTGGAGTTACGAGAAAATTGATGGAGGATGTTGTTGGCTCATCATATGTTTGGCAGGCGACAATAGCAGGCTGCAAAATACTTTGTGCTGGTGGTTTATGCCGGATCGAAAATGGGAGTTCAATCAGTGTGTGGTATGATCTGTGGTATACCCAGCCCCTGACCTAACTTCTCTTTGCTTACGATCCCTACTTTTGATCAAAGAAACTGGACAGTGTTGGATTTGTTGCTTCCTAATGGAGCTGGCTGGAATCTTCCTCTCTTTACATTTAATGTTCGTCATCCAACCGATGTGTCGAATATATTTCGAATTCCTGTCAGTTCTAACCCAGCGGAGGACATATTCACATGGGGGCAAATTATAAAGGCGTTTAGGTAGTTAAATCGAGATAACATATTCAGTATAGCCTCCTATACTCGAAGCCTGGGGTAATAATTCAATACCAGTCACGTTGGTAAGCTTTATGGCATTTGAAGCTTCCTCCCAAACTTTAAAATTTTTGGTGGAGAGCTTTATCTAATTAGCTTCAAACCCTGATTAACCTTTGAGATCGCCATATTCATTAATATTTATATAATATTTGAATAACAAAATAATAATAAAAATAAAATAATACATATGTAATGTTGTTACGAAAATCAAGTGATTGTTTTAATTGTTTGTGTATAGCTTATTGTAAGAATTTGTTAAAAAACTCTATGAAAATTCAACATGAAGATATGTAAAAAAAAATCATTCTCAAAATAAAACACAAATATAGAATAAAGAGAAAATTATATTTATTTTAAATAACCAAGAGACATTAATTGCTTGGAATAGTTTTTTCTATGATTAATACGTTTTTAACCTTATGTTGATTCTTTTACAAGTCAAACAAATATTTTATGAATTAACAACTGTGATCATGCCAGAATACGTTAATATCTTAATTGCACGATTTTCTGAGTTGTGACTCAACTAAACCTTAGTTAACTCCACAATTACTTATTCACCCCAAATTCCTGCTGTATAATATATATAATAAATTGGTTCCAATACAAATTTTTCCCGAAAGAATGATAAAAGTGATGCCATTTTTTAATGGGGTATATATCACAGACTAGTTTCTTGAAAGGAAGACAAATCTTACACGTAGTTATTGCAAACGAAGTTGTTGATTTCGTTAAGAGGAAGGAAGAAGGTAATGTTGTTCAAAGTGGACAAGTACAATTATCAGAAAACTCGTCTATTAGCTACACTACATAGCCTCCAAGCCATGAACATACACCAGATGGCTCACACAAGATGACTACAGAAGCATGCAAGAGCCTTTACCCAGGCAAATCCACGTAAACACCACCTGGTTTAATTCGGTTTAGTATTCATTAACATAGTACAGAAAAAGGAAGTAGTATGAAATGTATTATCATGGCTATAACCTTCTCTTTCATGTGAGCAGTTCCTTAATCGATCCTATGGCTGTATCAGATCATGGAAGTTAGAAAACTTACGTTCAATTTGGAACTTACACAGCAGCTCCTCTCAGACAGCTTATAGGAAACCAATCTGTGAAGCAGACAAGCCATGCAAAAATTTAGAAGAAAGAACCGAATGGTACATTTAGGATCTCACCCGGGCAAGCTTTGCCCTAAGCTCTTCTAGCCCATGTTCATCATCCGCACCCTCTGCCAGGGCTACTGGCTGCAAATAGGACAAAAAGATTTAGTTCCCTATTGTTTCTTATAATAAACACGAGTTCAAACAGGGTAAAACAGATCTGTACTTCTTCTGCAGTGCTTGCTCTCTGTGGAGGCACCCTCACCCTGTCCTTCCTCGTAGCTTCTGGTAGTTGTACATGCAGCAGTCCCACCAACTATTTCTGACAGGACCTTAACAATTTCTTCTTCTGTTTCCTCTTCTATATCTTCTAAATCGAGTGCCGAGTCAAGAGAATCAGTTACCATTTCTTCAATTACCCCAGCTTGCAACAAAGAGGAATATATCAAGAAAATAACTTAACAAGAGTTTGAAGGTCCAATCTCACAAGCACACACGCTCAAGAGGAATGATTAGTTTCTCATTTGGCTCAAAACGTTTGCACCATTACTAACACGTCAGCAATATAAAATTAGGAATGACCAACAGTACAAGCAATCACTGCAGGAAGGTTCCAGATACTAACAAAGTCAAGTTGGGGACATTAAGGGCAAACAAGGAAAGGTATTATTCTTCAGAGAGCATAAGCTTTAATGTACATGTTACTGTTGATACAGAACCAAAATCAGGTTAACATATTTCTTACTAATAAAGGCCTCCATGGATGTTAACCCATTCATATATAGAGTCAACTATGTCCTCAGGAAATGAGAAGGAACTTTTATGCCATAAACAGGATATCAGTAAAATCATGGGTAAATTGCACCCGCTACCCCCAACCTTTAATTATTGTCTTATTTGTAATCATAACTTTCACTTTGCTCGTAGCATATTCCTAACCTCAATAAATCGTTTCATTTTAGCCCATTTTTAGACGAAAATAGTTATCTTGGATGGAAAAAGCCACGTCACCAGATTATTGTAGGGGAAAATACTTGTTCTAACTATTGTAAAAATCACCTTTCCTAAAAATGCCTTAAAACTTTTAAATCTAACAAAAAAACCTTAAAATTTCTCTGGCCAACTCTCTCCTCCCTCTTTGGCATCCCTATCTCAGCGGCCTCCCTCTCCGGCGAACCCCCTTCTACCTTTCATCCCTCTCCGACCTCTTCTCTACCGACGATGCCTGAGCCTCGCCTCCTCCCTCTCATCCAACGGCATCTGACGGGGCCACGTCGACTTCGTCCTCGCCCCCAACATCCCCACCATGTACGAGCTCCACTTTGCCGTACCCATGTCCGGCGCAGTCCTAAACAGCATCAACACCCGCCTCGATGCCTGCACCGTCTCTGTCCTCCTCCGCCACTGCGAATCCAAGCTACTCATTGTCGATGCCTTCTCTCAATCCGTAGCCTTCGAGGTTGTCGCCATGCTCCCTAATCCACCGCTTCTTGTTCTCATTGAGGAGGATCCCTCCCGCCGATCAGAGGCCATCAATCCTCGTTTCTTCTCCACATACGAGAACCTCGTCAATGATGGTGACCCGAATTTCAAATGGGTCAGGTCCCAAAGCGAGTGGGATCCGATTGTTCTCAATTACACTTCGGGGACGACGTCGCGCCCAAGGGAGTGTTCCACTGCCACCGCGGAGTTTTCACCATGGCCTTCGATGCTCTGATCGACTGGTCGGTCCCAAAACAACCAATTACTTGTGGACTCTTCCGATGTTCCACGCCAACGGATGGTGCTTCACCTGGGGAATGGCCGCGGTTGGCGGCACCAACATCTGCCTCTGCAAGTTTGATGCCGAGACAATCTACAGACTCATCAAACACCACCGCGTCACTCACATGTGCGGCGCGCCGGTGGTCCTCAACATGCTCTCGAACTCCCTGGACATCAAACGTTTGGAGAACCCAGTCCACATCCTGACCGCGGGAGCACTGCCTCCGGCCGCAGTGCTTTCTCGGACTGAGTCACTGGGCTTTGTAGTGAGTCACGGCTATGGGCTTACAGAGACGGCCGGACTCGTGGTCTCGTGCGCGTGGAAAGGGCAGTGGAACCGGCTGCCGGCGACGGAGAGGGCAAGGCTGAAGGCAAGAGAGGGAGGCGAGAGTTGGCCGGAGAAATTTTAAGGTTTTTTTGTTAGATTTAAAAGTTTTAAAGCATTTTTTGGGAAAAGGGGATTTTTACAAGGGTTAAAATAAGTATTTTCCCCTACAGTAATATGGTGACGTGGCTTTTTCCATCCAATATAACTATTTCCATCCAAAAATGGGCTAAAATGAAACGATTTATTGAGGTTAGGGATACGCCACGAGTAAAGTGAAGGTTAGGGTTAGAAATAAGACAATAATTAAAGGTTGGGGGTAGCAGGTGCAATTTACCCGTAAAATCATACTATCCCTAACAAGAGGGAATATAAGAAGGGACGGGACATTTTTTGTTTCCGTCCAAAGATTTGATTCAACAGAATGCCAATTCACATGATCCAAACTCTATGGCATTCCAAGTTCTTAGTATGTTTGTTATGACTCAGGACAGCACCTTGAGGCCAGAAGGATACTGAATGCAGGAATAATTTACTCATGGGTGAGCAGGGCTTATGCCATATGGAGCTCTTGAAAAATTCAAAAATTGTCAGTTTGACCCCATTTCTTAGGAAACAGGCAATTACGCCACTGCAACAAGGTACGATAACTATAGTAATATTTTTGGAATTGCTTGACGATAATCAGCGTTGGACGGAACGGTTAGAGCATGATGGGAGTAATAATGCGGGCTCCTGGGTTCCTCACCCTAAGCCAGGGCATTTTTCTCTATTTTCCAGTTTTTTCCCTTTTTTTTTTCCTCATGTTTTATACATTTTTTTTATTTTTACACAGCATTTTTTTCTATTTCTCTTGCATCTCTTTGTTTTTAAATAGCCAAACTATACATTTGGCCCCTGAACTTACCCAACTCGAGTGAGTTGGTCAACAACTCAGTAACTCAGTAAATATAAGCCCCTGAACTTTGAAAAACTATGCAAGTTAGCCCATTAGTTCAGCTATATTGATGGGAAAATTACAAAATTCCTCTTGATCTCTTTTATTATGGCACATGAAGTACTCTTAGTTTAAAATCATTCAAATAAACTATCTCCTTTACCTATGGATGAAAGTTCGGATTGTAAGATCGAGTTTGGGTTGAAACTCAATTTTTATAGTATGTCCCTAACCCTATCTCGACCCTATTCTAGTCAAACTCTAAATCCTACTATTTTATTTTGTGATATTGTGATTGATTTCCATCAATATTTGTTTTTTGGCCAACGTGCCTAGAATCGTTAAAATAAATTATTGCAATAATAGTGTTGTAGAAACAAATTAGAAGAGGGCTCGTAGTCTACTGTAGGTGAAGTAAATATGTATGGTTCAATCAAATATACATATTTGTTATGGTACTAATATTATAAATAAAAGAAGTAATAAATAAAAATTATGAGTGATTTCTAAAAATTAATTAATGAGTAATTCAAAGCATTGAAAAATTGATTTGGTAAATATAAAATATGTGACATAAAATCAAAGACACAACATTTTTAATACGCCAAGGGAAAGTTTGATCCTGCTCCATTTCTTATTTAGTAAATTCAAGATATTTAAATATAAAATATGTGATATAAAATCAAAGACCCGACAAAAAAAATAATTACATAAAGAATAATTAATTTTTGCGTTTTAAATATCTTGAATTTAGTAAATAAGAAATGGGGTAGGATCAAACTTTCCCTTAGCCTATTAGAAATATCAGGTCTTTGATTTTATGTCAGATATTTTATATTTACCAAATCAATTTTTCAATGCTTTGAATTAATCATTAATTAATTTTTAAAAATCACTCATAATTTTTATTTGCTACTTATTTTATTTATAATATTAATACTATAACAAATATGTATATTTGATTGATCTATACATATTTGCTTGACCTACAATGGACTATGAGCCCCTTTCTAGGTCGTTTCTACTATTATTGCAATAATTTATTCTCATGATTCTAGGCACATTTGTTAAAAAATAAATATCGATGGAAACCAATCAAAACATCACAAAATAAAACAGTAGGATTTAGGGTCAGTTTGGGTTATGACTAGAATATGGTCAGGATAGGGTTAAGGACATGCTATAAAAATCGGTTTAAACCCAAATCTGATCTTACAACCCGAATTTTCATCCTTAGGTAAAGGAGATAGTTTATTTGAATGATTTTAAACTAAAAGTACTTCGTGTGCTATAATAAAATAGATCAAGAGGGCTTTTGTAATTTTTCCATCAATATGGCTGAGCTAATGGACTAACTCGTATAGTTTTTCAAAGTTCAGGGGCTTATATTTACTGAGTACTGAGTTGTGGACCAACTCGCTCGAGTTGGGTAAGTTCAAGGGCTAAATGTATAGTTTGACCTTTTTAAATTTCTTTTTTTTCAGCATTGTTTTTTTTTTTTTTTCAGTTTTATTTCTTTATTTTCAATTCCTCATTTTACTAGTTTTCCTTTTCTTTTTTTTATTATTTCCATTTTTTCTCTTATTTTTTTTTCCATTTTTTGTTCCTTTTTTTTGTTTTTTAATTTATCTACCTTTTCTTCTTAGTTTATTTCCATTTTTCCTTCCTTACATTGCTCTTATTTTCTCTTCATTTCTTTGTTTCAAAATTTTCAACTAATAGAGGAATAAACAACTAGTCGAGCCAAGAGAACAAACAATTACTAATAAAAAAACAAATAGTCCCTAAAAAAACAAATATATACTAAGAAAATAACAATTAATTTACCTAAAAGAACTAATAGATACTCATGAAAGAACAAACAGGTAATAGTTTATTAAAAATGATAAAAAAATAAATAAAATTAATAAAAGAATGGATAAAACTGATAAAAAAATGGATCAAATTGATTAAAAAAAAAAAAGAGCTAATAAAATAATATATAAACTAATAAAAGAACAACTGAGAATTGATAAAGAATAGATACAACTAATAAAAAAATAGATAAAAGAATAAACAAAAATTGAAAAAAAAATATAAAATTTACAAAAAGACAAATAAAACTGATAAGAGATCAAACAAGAACTGATACAATAACAAATGAGTAAATTTCATGAATGGTCCCTAATCTTTAGTCATTGTTTCCTTTTAGTCCCTAACCTATTAAATGTTCTGTTTTAGTCCTAAACCTATTAAAACATTTTGTTTTAGTCCTAAATCTAATGAGAACATTTCATTTTGGTCCCAATTTAATAAAATTTGTTAACTCAAAGTATTTGTTTGATAACAATGTTTTAGATCATAATTTAAACTATCTGGTAACTGTCTTACAATAAATTTAATCTGTAAAATAATTTTTTTATAGTTAATAAAAAATTTAAGTCACTTCTTTTTCCTCTCTGTAAATTGAACTTATTTCATTCAGGAAGAAAAAACTATTAATTTAAATTTTCTATTTACCGTTAAAAAATATTAAACTGTTTAAATTTACTGGAAGACAGTTATTGAATATTTAAATTACTACTTTAAAAATTTCTATCAGGCAATTATTCTGAGTTAATGAATTTCATCTAGTGAGGGACCAAAATGAAACAATTTTAATAGGTTTAGGACCAAAATAGAACATTCGATAGGTTAGGGACTAAAAGAAAATAATGAAAAAAGGTTAGGGACTATTTGTGCAATTTACTCAATAACAAATAAAATAGATAAAGAAATAAATAAGAACTAATAAAAGAACATATAGGAACTAGTTGTTTTTTTATTAATACTATTTGTTCTTGTAGAACAACTATCTGTTCTTTTACTTGTAACTATTTATTCTTTTGTCTCAACGAAATCTTTGTTCTCTTCAAGTGAGAAAACAAAAAAAAAATCATAAGTAAAAAAAAATGCAATAAGAAAACAAACAAATAAAACTAAATAAAATAAAAATAAAATAAAATAATGAGATGTTCTATCTATTATTTTATTCGTATTGATTTGTTGTTTTAGATTAATTAGCCATTATTCGTATTGATTTGTTCTTTTAGATGAATTAGCCATTGTTTTTTTTAATAAATGTTTGTTCTTTTGACTCAATAAGATTTTTTTTTACTAATTTAAAATTTGAAAAAAATAATAAAAAAATTGCTGTTTAAAAAAATAATAATATAAAAACAAAAAAAATAAACTAAGAAGAAAATGTAGGTAAATTAAAAAACAAAACAATAAGCAATAAAACTAGAAAGAAACAATAGACAAAGTTAGATATAAAAATAAGATAAAAAGTGGAAAAGGATTGGAAAGAAGAAAAATGGAAAAGTGAAAGTGAAAAGAACTTGAAAAAGAAAACAAAAAATAAAATTGAAAAAAAAAACCTGAAAAAAGCCAAGAAAACTGGGAACAATACAAAAGAAGATGAAAAAAAAAAGGGAAAACTGAAAAAAAAAATAAACAAACAAAAGCAAAGTTGGAACCGAAAGGGTTAAAAAAAAAGACAAGAAGTCATTAAGGAGGTAGCTGGAAGACAAACCCGCGCTCCTTAGCCGCTTTCTCTCCACTTTTTGCCATTCTGCCAGAAAAAGCATGGAGTGCAACAAAAAGATAGCGTAAGTAGTTGTGTGTCAAGTTTTTTTGTGCCAGTTATTACATCTTAAGTCTAGTTTGCCTAGTAATTGAGAACTCGTAAGAACACTAAGATTGTCTTACTTTAAGAACTAGAGTTTAATAATTAGTCTATATAGAAGCAAGATAATTCGCGATTTTGTTCTTCTAAAAACTTATAACTTTTAGTCTATACAAATAACAAAAAGCAAATCTAATAAGCATTTAGGCGATGGTTGTTTTCATTTGCCATAAGTAATCAAGTAATGATCAGTGTATGAAGGATCTTTATTAGGTAACGGATTCACAGACTGACAGATAACAACGGACGCATAAAATGCGCCCATCAGTCTATATATTTGTCACATTTGTATTTTTATATATGAATCTCGTATATCCATAATGTAAAAGATATAGGAATAGTTAGTTTGAGATTATAATAACACATTAAAAGTGTTTGTTTTCATATAGTAATTATTGGCCCAAATTTTTCATTTATTAGAACACTATATTTAGGACACCCGATACACACTCTTACTATGTTTTTTCTTTAAAAAAAGAAAATTTTTTATTAATTTTTCTTTTTTAAATTCAAAATCGCACGACGTCGTAACAAAAAGAAGAAGACATGAACGACTTCTCTTTTACTATATATTACAATGTTGTCAAGATCAGGATCATATCTTGGATTGTTTTTTACTGTACAAGATTATGATCGTAAAATTAGATCGTGAATCGTAAGATGTTATCAAAATCTAAAATCTCTAATTTATGCAATATAGTTTATATAAAAGACTAATTATATTAGATACCCATATAAAACTCGACTATCATAATAATGTAAAATTACTCATTTAAAAGTATTACACAATTTTATTTTTCTTCCCTCATTTGAAACATATTACCTGTTTTATTTTTTTTTTCTTTAATAATTTTTTTATTTCTATCTAGCTAAAGTCTTAAAAAAAATTATTCCCTAAAAATTTTTAATTTCGTTTTTCACCTGACTCTTGACTAGCCCTGTGACTCATCCCTTGGAACTTTATAAAAATAAAAAATAATTAAGTGCTAATTAAAGAGAAAGAGAGAAGGTGGGTCATTTCTTTTTCCTCTTATCTCCACTTTCTCTATCTCTCTCATCTTATCTCCTCCTTCTCCTTCCTCTTTTCACAACTCTCTCTCTCTCTCTCTCTCTCTCTCCTTCAGACGTTCATCGTCCTCCATCTCTCTCCCATCTCACCCCAGATTTCTCATCTTTGAAAACTAAAACTTTGACCAACTTCAACCAAACAATAAAAAATCTTCATTTTTCGTTGTTTCTTGTTTTTCATTCAAAACCTCCATAAACGCAATTGAAGATTACTAACTTTTTGGAGTTATTCAAATTAGATCATTCTCCTAATCTCATCTTATTATTGTTGCATTTTACTCAACTTTCATTCACTTATGTGCGGACTAGTCGTGCTGTGGTAATTGCCCTGCTATAGAGCAAGAAGATCAAGATGATTTGTTGGCTGGCGATGAAGCAAGATGCACAGGAGAAGCTTGGATCAGTGAGATCTTCCTTACCTATGACCTTGCGATTCTAAACACGATCTCACCACGGTCCCACTACACTAGCGAGCCTACTACGATTCGAATAGATTTTTTAAATCTAAATTGTAGGATCACATGATCTTATAATTCGGATCGTGTTTTTAACAACTTTGATATATTGAACATTTTCATAACACAAAAGAGATTGCCTATATAAATTACATTATTATGCATGTGTAAATGCTAGTCTTCTTCGTGCCATTACAAATTCATCAAATGACTCTTCTCAAGAAATATGAAATCTTGGTTGAAACGTGTAAGGTTTAAAAATTCAAATTCCATGTCATTTCCTAGTATACAAATACTTTAGACTAACAATGAACCACGAATATGGATTAATATAAGCCATTAAACCTCATGATCGTTAAAATAAGAACCAAAAAAAGAAAGAAGAAAAGAAAAAAAAAAGTCACTTTACAGACCGAACGATTAGAATAAGATGTAATGGATATTATTGTCATTGACAGAAACAATGGTTTGACTTAGCGTGCAGATTCGGTTAACAAGTTGGACACTTGTCCTGTTACGTTGCATGCTGAACAAATGTTGAGATGTGGCATTTCTTGCCCGGCATTGGTTCTTTTGCTGTCTCTTCTATTCACTATCCTTTATCCATCTGTCCCGGCCCCCATTTTTATGTTCCGGCTCACCTTTTCTTTTTGCTGTCTTCTTCTGCATTTTTAAATTAAAACTTGTCCATCAAAATCAAGCATTTCTTTTTAATCTGATGAATAAAAATAGAAGAATAACTTTGGCTTTGTTTCACATCTAACTGATGTACGTTTATCTATAAACGGAAACCGTTAAAAATAGTATTAATTTTAGATAAGTATATATTAAAATTAGATATATAATGAAACGGGGTAAATGTAGTTTAAATTCTGATAAGATAATCTTAATAATATACAAATGCATATCAAAACTAGACATATTGTATATCTCAGGATCAAATAAATATTTCTCATAAATAAACATACAATTAAAACTAAATAAATGTATGCAAATTTAAACAAGATGACCTCAATATTAGACAATCACACATAAGAACTAGATAAATATATATTAGAAATATACAAATAATCAAAGTAAAATAAATATATCTCAAGTCTATATAAGGTGAATTCAATCCTAGATAAATGTATATCGAAAACAAGACAAATGTGCCGTAGAATGATATAAATGCATTTGAGAAATAGACAAACAATTAAAGCAAAAGAAATGCATCTTAAGTTTAGACAATAAGAAGATCTTAACCATGGACAAGGGCAATCAAAACTACATAAATACACTTCAAAACTAGAAAAATTATTTTAGAATCAGAAAAAATATAGTATAAAATTAATAATGTTAACATGGACAGGCATATACCTAGTGGATGGTACACAACCTCAAATAACTTAGTAAAAAAATTTGCAAATATGTAAACTTTATAATTGTTTCCTACTAGGGAAAAACAATCATCACATGCTGAACTGGGATGTGCAAATGCTGGAGAAAACAATGAAACTAAGAAATTCCAAAATGATAGAAGTGTAAAAAGTGATTTCTTGGCCAAAAAGGAAAAAGAGAAAAGTTACTTCAACTTGGGCGGTTCATTTCCTTTCTTTTTTAAAATAATTTTCCTTCTCATTTCTATTTGATTTGTTTAAAATTAGCGAAAATTACAAAACCCCCATTGTAGTTTGGTCTAACTACACTTTGCCCTCTATTTTTAAAAACCTACACTTTATCTCTATTTTCTTTACAATGTCCGATAACAACTTTTGAACCCTAATTTAAACTATCTAATAATCATGTTCCAGTAATTTCAAGATTTTTGATATTTTTTTTCATAAATAATTGACCTTGAAAAGATAATGATATGCATTTATAGAGAGGAAAATATATTTACAAAAAGAAAATACTAATAATTTAAAATTTCTATTAATTATAAAAAATATTGAAGAGATTAAAATTACTGAAAGATGGTCATCGTATAGTTTAAATATAGTTTTAGACGTTATTATCGAACAGTGTAAAAAAATAGGGAACAAAGTGTAGGTTTTTAAGAATAGAGGGAAGGAAACTGTAGGTTAAGGCATACTTCATGGGGGTAATAGAAGTTTTCCCTTAAATTAATACCATTTGAAAACTATTATTGCATATAACTATTAGTCACTTGAATAATACTTTTCTATAAATTAACTGAAATTTTTTATAAATATTTTTATCTTATAAGGCCAAAAAAATGAAAAAATTAATAAAAGCTTATTTGTAGAAATTTTTTGTGAATTTTTAGATTAAAAATTAAAATTAATCTAAAAATACTTATTTTTATAAAAAGTATTTTAAAATTACCTTTTGAATTTCTTAAAATATAAATTTTCAGTAATTATATAATTTAAACAAAGAACAATACATTTTTAGTACCTTAAATTTTATTTTTCAATAATTATATAGTTTAAATAAATAATCTCACTGTAGCTAAAATAAAAGAGGGAAAATTACAAAACTCCCCTGTGATTTGGTCTAATCTATAGTTTGCCTCTTCTATTTGGATAAACCTACACTTTACCCTTATTTGTTTTACAGTGTCCGACAATAAATTCTAAAATCCTAATTGAAAATATATGATAATAATGTTCCGATAATTTCAAGATTTTTGATATTTTTTTCACAGCCAACTAACTTTTAAAAAATACTAATATATAATTACAGGGAGGGAAAGTACATTTACAGAAAGAAAAAATTGATAGTTTAAAATTTCTATTAACTATAAAAAAAATACTAGAGAGATTTAAATTATTGGAAGATGATTATCATATAGTTTAAATACAGTTTCAGAAGTTGTTATAAGGTAGTGTAAAAAATATAAGGGGAAAAGTGTAGGTTTTTCAAAATAGAGGGGCAAACTGTAGGTTAGACCAAACATAGGGGGTTTTTGTAATTTTCCCAATAAAAGGGGTCAACTTTCAGATTTCCCAGGTTAATGATCTTTGTTGCAGCCTTGCGGTCTCCGAAAATTTATTCCCAAAAGGACAAAATATTTATGCCAAAATCCACCCACCAGATGTCTGACTCGCAATCTTTGTGGGACCCAGCAATGGCTCCTGGAGTTTCTTCGATTATCAGAAAATAAAAAATCCTTCAGCTTCTCTTTTTGGGTTTTTGTTTGGACAGAGAAACAAAAGGAAAAAGATAATAATAAACCGTGAACAAAACACTACCCGCCAATCTACCAGTATCCCTTCAGCCTGACGAAATTTCGAAATACTTTAGGCCGAAGTATTTGTTTTTGGATTTTCATCGGTTTCTTCTTTTCTGGGTCTTTCTGTTGATGACCCATCTGCAGAAAACTGGAAAGTTGGTAGCTTTTGAGAGAAAGGTAGGGCTTTCTTGAATTCTTTTGTGATAAAGAATGTTGGGTTCTTCTTCCAAAGGAGGAGGGAACAACAGCTGCGATTACTCTTTCAAGATTCTGTTGGTAGGCGATTCTGCCGTTGGCAAGAGCAGTTTACTTCTCAGCTTCATCTCCAACTCTATTCATGATCTTTCTCCCACCATTGGTACCTTTTCTTTTCTCCCAATTGAAGTTGTACTAAAACAGTAGAGGTTCATCTGACTCGTTCTTGCATGTTGAGTTCTGAGTTTTCACTTCTTCTAGTGTGTTGAATTACGGTACTTTGGTCCAGAATTCATTGGATTTACCCAAGCAGTATGATCACTGCGATTGTTAATTTTTTAGCCTTGGTACAATGGTGCCTCTATAAAAATTTGTTTACAGTTTTGTTTAGCTTGTATCTAGTTGTAGTCCTTTTGTTTTAATCTCAAGTTTTGTGACTGGGTTCGGTCTTGCTTTCTGGGTTCCTGATCGTTGTAAGTAAATAAGGAGAATGTCCAGGCATGGGTGTTTTTGGGTGGCAGAAGTTCTGGTGACTAGTATTGCCGCAATTTGTTAATTTTAATGGGTTTAAAATTTGCCATTATTTTGGGTGTCTTATTGGATAAGTTGCTTCATATTTGATGGGGACCAGGGGGAAAAGTAAGCCCAGTTGGAGGCTTGGAGCTTGATTAGTGGTGGCAAAATAGACTAGTAGTTTTGGTGGAACTTGAAGCTGTGAGGGTATCAGTCAATTAGTCAATCTTGGACGCATGCTGAAACCTATCTTCTTGGACAGCTCAGTATCAGGATTTACAGTTGACCTGATACAGTTGATCTGTAGGAGAAAGATCATGAACTAAGTCTAAACATGTTGCTTGTGATCCAAATTAGCATATTCATTGTGTCTAAATATCTTCAAATATGAATGATAGGTGCCGTGTTTTGTTGTGTTGTTCTCACAATTTTTAGTTGGATACATACATCTTCCAAGGTTGAAATTCATTTTGGTGCCATTTTAGGTGTTGATTTTAAAATCAAAATGCTAAGTACTGGTGGAAAGAGATTGAAGCTAACAATTTGGGATACAGGTAACTAACCTAAACTGTTGAAGCTATTTTTCCTTCTAGATTGATTTTGCATCAATTTTTACAACTGCTGTAATTATGTCTTTGATCTTGCCAAGAACTTCTCTATCACCTTGATAAGGCATTATTCTGTGTTGATAAGATAGATTTCTAAAATGAACAAACAAAAGGTTCTTAAGAAGTAATTATGATATCTGGGCGGGGCAGATGTTTAGCTTCAGTTTGGACAACTATTTAGGTCCACTTGCTTTTGCAATATGATGAATGTGTACGAGATAGTTTCAACTAATTATATATAGGCACTGACAAACTGAATGAGATTGGCAAAAAATATATGAACTTGGAAATTGCCGTGAACAACTAAAGATAATACTCAAGGATCTAAATTTTTTACATTGCTTCTCACTTGATTTACAACCATCTTGTGGCAGCTGAGTTGCCATCTTTTTCTGCTACAACCATACTTCAGCTGTTTTCTTTTCTTTGTGATGCATGCGCAATATGCTAATAGATGAACATGCTTTCTTGCATCATTTGACATGGTAAATTTTAAAACTACTTGGTGTAAACTGGATTCAGTTTTAGTCTTTGTTTCAGCCGTCTTATTTTTTTTTTTGTTTTTGTCTTTTCCAGGGGGTCAAGAGCGATTTGGTGCATTGAGAAGCTCTTATTATAGGGGTGCACACGGGATCATACTTGGTATATACCCCGAATGTTAAACCTGTACTACTACTCATTTATACGTAGCCTACTTGCTTAAATGCTTTTTTCCTTCCTAAATCATATGTCTTGAGTGATACATGATTCAGTGCAATTAATGGCACATCAGTAAGTCAAACTTTAGAATTTCATTTTGTTGAAATTAAAAAAAACTAGGATGAGAATATATCATTCCCATGCGTTTAAATTGAAACTGGGATCCCATGTTATGGTGTATTTATGGGAGCTAGAATTTTTTTTTGGCAGAAAAAAGTAATCTGATTAGGCAAGCATATTTGAGTTGAAACAACCCAAATACTGCTTGGGGATCTATTTAAACCCTGCCTTGTCAAGCTGTTGACCCAGCCATTCCTCATAATTCCAAACTGAACTGATGTCAAAGTTCATTACTCAACTTGTTTCAAGCAAAAAGATGTAGACTTTGTTTCTTGACATAATTTCATGCAATAAGTCGCTAGTGAGGTATCAATCTCATGTTGGAAGAATATGTAGAAGTTTCTGAAGATAATAAACCAGTTCTTCTTTTGCCATTTTGGGCCCACCTCATCTTAGAGTGTGTGAGTCCTATGCAGCATTTCATCTTGGACAAGTTGTTGCACCAAGGGAGTGAGAATGGTTTAAGAATATCCTGGATAGACAGTAGTTACTCTGTAATGACAGAATATTGATCACAAGCTATTTATGTGGAGCTTATTTTTTGAGGATACAGGTCATAGTCATACACGCATAGTTTCTTAGTTAGATGTTCAAGTTGATCTCTAAAACTAACAGGGTTGTGCATTAACTCGTTTTGCTATCCCGCATTGTGATCTTGGTGCTGTTTTGATTATAAAACTGACTTGATAACAATTGAACTTCCTGTTCCAGTTTATGATGTTACAAGGCGGGAGACCTTTACAAACTTAACAGATGTATGGGTGAAGGACATAGAGCTCTATTCAACTAACCCTGAGTGTGTCAAACTGCTAGTGGGGAACAAAGTTGATAAGGTTAGTTGTAGATCACTCGAGAGCCATTTTGCTATCATATGGTACGAATTGCCTGAAGATCTGCCTGCTTCGTTGTTTTTCTGTAAGTCATGTTTAAAACAGGCCAATGTTACTTGGTGACTCATATGGAAACTTTGGTGCTTGTTTATGTTAGTTAGGGATGTAGTTGCGATTGATGCAGAACTATGATTTTTTAAAATGTTTAGATGCAGTTTGCTGACAGATATTTTTTCCCAACTCTCAATCATTTTGCCGTACTGTTTGTGTCAATGAAGCTGACTGGTAGACAATGCTCTTACAATTTTTGCATTTTATCTCAGGATGGTGCAAGGGCTGTTACAAGAGAAGAGGGCATGGCCCTTGCACGGGAACATAAATGTTCTTTTCTTGAATGTAGTGCGAAAACGCGAGAGAATGTGCAGCAATGCTTTAAAGAACTCACATTGAAGGTAAATTTTGAACTACTCTCGAATTTCAGCATCTGCTGGAATGCTGTGGTTTTTGGTTAGGTTTTATCAGTAATTGAAGTAATGGTTGGTAAGCATTAGACCAAGGTCTATGATCTCTATGAACATCCTCGTTGTTTATACATGCTCTACAAGTTTCGGTGCATTTAGATATGTTTGTTGTGCGTCTTAGCTAATAATGTTGATGTTGTGAAGAACTGTAGTTGTAAAATGTTGTGAAGGCACTACTGTATTAACTATCTGAACATCTGCACCGCTGATTCGAAGAACCAATAGCGCCTTACAAAGTCATGGTCATAGATGCTGGGTGTTTATTGTTCACAGTTTAGTTCTGGTATTTTAAGTGATATAAATCCCAAAATAACTAGAACTTGGAAAGCGTAATGTTTTGGTTGTTTGGTTCCGGCTCAATACCACAAATTTAGAAACTAACTTGCTTCAATAGCTTGCATCTTACAGATACTTGAAGCACCAAGTTTACTGGAGAAAGGGTCTGTGTTGGTGAAGAGAAAGAACTTGAAAGAGACGGTGAAGCAGACGCGAGAAAATCAAGCGTCTTCTAATGGTAGCTGCTGCTTTCAATTGCATTGATTTACGAACTCAAATGAACCAGTGATGGGAATGCTGTTAGTGGGAGCAGAAAATATGGCGTTACTGAGCAATCACTTGCTGGGGCCGGTCATAATCTTGTACATGTAGGTAGTTGTCAATGTACAGCGTCAAACTCTATTCCAATATTCTGTTTGTCTCCCTTTTTTTTTTTTTTTATTTGTTTTTTTTTTTGTAGATTTCTTTGATAATTGATAATTGTTGCGACTACCATTTCTGCCCAACACCTCCAACTTTCAAGAAAAAGCATCATCAATGTATGAATAGACATTTACCCGGTTGAAGTTTTGTCTCGATTCTTTTCTCGTACAAGCGCCGCGGAAATGGCTTTGAAGCCTATCACTAAAGAAAAGCTACGGGTGCCTGGCCGGGTTTTCCTCTCCCAAAAGAAAAGTTAGGGACAGCCGAATAATATACTTTTACAAACAGTTGAAAGGAATCTGTCACGCAAAGGAAGGTCTACAAGCCAAAATTTGTTTCCTTTTGAGTTTGACTGCCAAATTTTGTATATACTCGTAAATAAAGGCAAATCAGTTCATACATTTTAAACATTCTTGGTTTTCTATATGTGGAGAAAGCTCTCTTGTGTTCGGTTAGAATAATCCGATTTATTTTCTGCTTTTATAAATTTGATCCAAATCATTCAAATTACATATTCAAGTTGATATATATGAACCATTAGAACTATAATTCAATTTTTTTGATTTTTATTTGAATCATTCAAATTGTAATTTAGTTTATGCAATTTTTGTAATTCAATTTTTTATTAGAACTAAATTCATGATATCGAAAAAAATATGACGTGAAAAAATGTGATACAATTTCTTTTTATATATAAAGTTAAAGGTTGATTCATGACATACAATTCAAAATTAAACAAAAATGACTTATATGTAGGGTTGAAGGGTATAATTACAAAATACGTATTGCTATTTGGTTTATTTAGTTTGTTAGGTTTTAAGATTAGAAACCAATAACTTATCCGATAACCAAATAAAAAAAAAAATTCTATTTTCATAAAATCTAAATCAAATAACCAAAAAACCAAATTATTTTGTCCGATGTAAATAATCCACTTTAATTTTTCATTTTTATCCAAATAATGAACACTCCTAAGCCTAGATCGAATATGGCACAACACAAGCTAAGCTCCGTGTATTGAGCTTCCAGGTCTATAAGATGGGGAACCCAAAGCAAACAATTGCTGTAGGAAACCAAAAGACTTCTCATCCTAGAGAGGCATATAGGCTCCTTCCAGTCATTGTTCTAAACATTTGTTACTTGGAACAATGTCTGGCAGGCTCCCTGTCACTTTGCCTCCCGAGCACTTGGATATTGATTTAGATCAACTCCAGTGAACTCAGTATCTAACTCAATTGAAACTAGAAAGGAGCTGGATAAGTGCACCGCAACCTTCCGCCAATTCTAGCCCACACTGATTGTCGTGCGCTTTAAGTGCTGAAATGCTAATAGAAGTTGATCCAAGAAAACAGTAGTAGTAGAAAAGAGCTTCATAAAAAATGTAAATAGAAACTGTCAGTTGTTATCATTATAGAAGGCACTTTAACTCAATGATCTCCATGGGCATGGTGATGAATTTTGTAAGACAAAACGCGGTAACCATCTTGATAGAATCCAAGACAATGTGTTCCCCAAAATGTAAAAGAACATGGGATGCTGGATGTTTATATACTGACACGTGCCTGAGCAACAATGACAATCTTTGCACTCAGTTTGACTGAGATATGCAAACAATTTGCCAAATGAAAATTCCAAAGTGCTCAAACTAGGACAATGGATGTCAAAAGTTTTCATCATTGTAGAAGATATTCTCCAGCTTCAGAGTTTCAAGTTTGGGGCAACTTGAGAAAAGCTTCCCATTATAGTTGTGGGGCGTCAAAGCAACATAACTCAAAGGGAGAATTACAATTTTCCCCCTAAGATTTACCCTAAATTACATTTGACCCCCTTCTATCTCATAAACTTCTTAAAAGCCCCCTGAGGTTTTAAGAAATCTACACTTACCCCTGCAGTAATTTTTTAATATTAAAACCAATGGATTAATTACATTTTGAGATCTAAAATTTAATTCTTGTTTAATTTTTCTCTAAACATATACTCCTTCCGTCCCAATTTACTTTAAACATTTCTTTAGGCACGAAAATTAAAGTGTATGCAATTCGTGTTATTTTTTATGTAATGAAAGTTTAAATAATGATTAAAAAAAGATTCTTTTTTGGGTTTTGTGCAATGAGAGATTGAGTGGAGATTAAAAAAAGAGTCTTTATTGGTTTTGTGTAAAAGAATAATTTAATTGTTTAAACTTTTCCAAAAAAGAAAACGTTTCAACCTTTTGGGACATCCAAAAAAGGAATACGTTTCAAGGAAATTGGGACGGAGGGAGTACATTATTTCATTATTTTTTTTCAAATAATATAATATAATACATCTTTATATATATTTTTTCTTTTAACTTACTATCTCCCAAGCACTTTTTCCTTATGATTATATTTTTATTTATTTTTCCTTATCTATACATTTTTTGTCTTCATATTTTCAATTTTTAAAATATTTCTAATTAAGGATATGATTTTTATTATAGAATTTATTGTAGTTATTGATTTATATATTTCTATTTGGAACCTTTACAAGCATCCTAATTATTTTTTTCAAAACTGATTATAATAACTATTGAATCTAAAATTGAAGAAATGATAAAGCTTATATTTACAATAATATGAAAGGTTCAAAATAGCTTTCATTTCAATTAATACATAATTTGTCATTTTGTTAAAAATTTAAATTTATTTATTTATTAATTATTCTGTGAGAAGGTCTTGTTCAACAAAATGCTTATTTATTATTTAACAATTTCTCAGGTACTTAGATAGTTTCCAATCATAATTCTTTAACTTCACCTTTGATGTCGAGTGAAATTGAGATCGCTAGAAGATTACTATCTTTTGAGTTATAATTCACCAACTCTTCGCATTTATATTCTTTTAGAAAATATTCTTTGTCGTTATTCTCACTCAAGAGATGGTGCTAATCAATGAACAACATTACTCTTTGTTGTATTTTCATTTTCTAGCTATCATCATTATTTTAAGGGCTAGTGTATTTTTTTAGTTAAAAAAAATCAAGAAACATATTACTAAATGGTTAAAAAAAATCAATAAACATATTACTAAATGAGAGCTTCTTGAAAAATAATTAATTAATCAATAAATATATAAAAAAAATAAAATAATCAATAAGCATTTTGTTGAATATGACCTTCTGACAAAACAATTAATTAATGAATAAATATATAAAACTAAAATTTTAACAATATGACTAATTATGTATTAATTGAAATGAAAGTGATTTAAAATTTTTCATATTATTATAAATATAAATCTTATCATTTCTTTGATTTTATATTTAATAGTTATCTTAATAAGTTTTGAAAAAAAAAAAATAAGGATGCTTTTAAAGCTTCCAAATGGAAATATATAAATAAATAAATAAAATTAATTTTAAAATAAAATCATATATTTAATTAGAAATATTTTAAAAATTAAAAATATAAAGATAAAAAATGTACATATAATGAAAAAAAATAATAATATAATCATAAGAAAAAATAATTGGGAGATAGTAAATTGAAAGGAACAATATATATATATATATATATATATATATAAAGATGTATTATATTATATTATTTAAAAAAGACAAGTAATGAAATAATTTATATGTTAAGGAGAAAACTTAAACAATAATTAGAGTTTAGATCTCAAAGTGTAATTAATTCATTAGTTTTAATATTAAAAAATAGCTGTAGGGGGTAAGTAAAGGTTTCGTAAAACCTCAAAGAGCTTTTAAGAGGTTTCTAAAATAGAATGAGGCAAAGTGTAATAGAGTAAACCTCATGGGACAAATTGTAATTCCCCCTATCCCAAATGTAGATATTGGAAGGCCCTGCTCAAACCCAAGTGAGCAGGCAATTAATGTGCATCTACATGTTTGAGCTTAAGTTTGTGCAGTGATTGGCACATCAAGAAGCAGGGAGAAAACAGAATGGGATAATATTCTTAGCCATCAAGGCTAAATTCTTCAATATGATGCTGAGCTACATATTCTACTATAGAATTAACAAATTCAGGTTTGATTATAGACTAAGAAGTAGAAAATTGAACCTTAAAAAGTCTGGCATAGTCGTGACCATTAAGGACCTAGCTGACGAAATGGGAGAAAGAGACCATCACTTTGTCATCATTCAATTTCCATCTTCAAGGGCCAGGCATTTGAATTCAAGGTCATCGAAGTCCAGATTGGGGATGAAAATCCAGAGGTGCTGCCATCGGTTGGAAAAATGTAGGTTCGGCTGGCATCTTCATTTTCAAGATAGAATCTTTCAAGTCCATGACCGTGTCAACTATCGTCATCTTCTACTTCTCAATTAAACACTCTTCACAGTTCTGACTCTACACCAGCCAATGCTCTGCTCGCACTGCTCTGTTGGCTGATCTTTTGAATTCCAATTTAGCAAAAATACAGCTGAAATCCTCCAACTCCGTTGACCAGCTCACTTTCCCTATAACCTTTAACTCCAAGCAACTTAGCCCTCCAACTTGAACAAACGGATTAGTCAACCCCTTGACTATACTTGTGCCTTATATGACGGCCAATTAAACAAACGGTCTCTTTCTTCGCTTTCTCAACAACAAGAAAAGAGGGAAATAAAGATTTGTTTCACGTGATAAAGGGGAAGACAATATAAGGGAAACAAAAATTACAAAGTAAGAGGTGATATTCCCTTTCATTGGATTGTTCTACAAAGAAAATGGTCCACTCTTATTAAGAAAAAAGTGAGATCTTGAAGACTGAGCATAAGAAATTAACTCAACAGGTGCCATACAAAAGTGGGGAAAAAATTGCTTGGACTATGTATTTGATTATTTCTTTATCTGTACATTAAAGGTGTGAATTTAATATTGTTGGTGGGGAGAAAAAAATTGATTGGATTGGGTGTTTTATTGTTTGTTTGTACGGACATTATTGGTGTGATTGGAAATCGTTGGTTTAAAAAAAAAATTAATTGGATTGTTTTTAAAAGTAGAGGTGTGAAAGAAAACCAATGTTGGTATTCTTTACTTTAATATTTTGTTCTTGGTATGAGTGCACTAATTGTTAGTTGTTGATAGTTTACGTGCAGTGTATATTGTAGAATTGAGAGTGGTCATTTACCATGGTGGAAAACTAGTGAGGTTCCCAAATGTATGTATATTGGGAACAAAGTGTTTGAGAAAAAATTAGATTCTGACTCAATCACATATTAGATTGGATATAAGGTCAATGATGTAAAAAAAAATTACTATAGAATACCTAGTAAATCTCTTGATGTGGGACTAAGGAGAGTTACATAATGATGCAAATGCTCTAGATATGGCTAGATGTGGTATGTTAAGTGGACATGTGGAACTTATGTTCAACATTTTGAGCATGTTGACCACCTAGGCATTAAAGAAATTTCAGTTGAAATTAGTGTCAATAAAGAAGTATTGGTAGAAGATTGAAATGAGACACGGACAAATCTAAATGATTGTGGAGTATGTGACAATGCCAAAAGTTATTTTGCTTCAGAAAGAGATGCTTTAGATGATGAGGGTAACCCTATTGCTTGGTGGAGATGATGAACCTATAGAAGTTATTCAGAAAGCGACGGAAGACATCCAGCCACAAGTTTCAGAGGCAGTGTAGCTGTTCAATAAGAGCAAATTGCAGCCGTTGTTAGGCTAGCAAAAGGGGCTATAAGATTGGATATGATTCAACTTGTGGTGATGGAGTGGCAAATGATATGGAGATAACTGTGACATTGAAAGTATTTCATTAGAAAATAGAGACAATGGTTTGGAGGCTAAGTAAACATCTCTAGCATGAAAAAAATGTTAAGGAGGTGAAGTTCTATGTTAGTTAGTGTTTCACAGATGCTAAATAATGTAGCAAGGCTTTATAGAAGTCTGGAATAACTTAACAACAGAAGTGTGTGCATCGAGAATGAAAAAGTAGAATTTGGGAAAAATGTAAGGCAAGAGATTATCTATGGTTATTTTTTTACTTCTGTGAAAAAAGTAATACACAAAGTCTTTGTGGTAAAAAATTATGTTGGGAGACAAATGCAAAACAACTTATAATCCATCTAAAAAATTTATAATCCTTACTCGTCTGCAAACACAAATGCAAAACAATTCAGAAATCAACATTGGTCACACTTTAATCCTAGTTTTTCTACTGTCTTATAAAAAATAGCAAACAATATATAGTAAACAACATTGCCTCACTCCCTTTTTTAAAATCAGAAAATAATCAACAGTGAACATTGTTGGAACCTTTGTGTACTTACGTGGATTATGCTTGTGTAAGTGTAAAGATGTTCAAGGCTTATGATCCATTAATAGGTAAGGGATTTAAGTTTACAAGTTGTTTAAATGGATGCAATACATGATGTTCTATTATATGAATGTTGGAATGAATTGAAACAAGTGTGAATTGGCAATAGGAAGTGATTAAGAGCAAGTTGGGGTGACTTATGGTGAAGAATAATAAAAGTAGGGGAACCCATAGTGCTGCAGTGCCATATGTACCTTGAAGAAATAAAGTAGGAATAATGGCGGCGTTGCAGCATCAGTCATGACACCACAGTGCCAATACCAAAAAAGCCCTAAAGTTTCTTTAATGTTTTAAAGCTCCTAATGTTACGACTTGTATTCTAGGCTCATTTTGAGATGTTTATAAGTTTATTTAAAGTCTTCAACCCACTCTTAAGTAGCTTTAATTGCATCTCTTAAAGGAGTAAAAGTAAATGGTGGACAAGACAATGTAGCTTGTGGCTCAAGTAAGGTCAAGAGGACCTTAAGTGAGCTTAAGGTGCAATAAGTGCCTAAGGAGGATTAAACCCATCGGAATCCTAGCTAAGTCACCAAACACGGCCAAGAGGGCCACCAAAGTAAAGTGTTAATCTTGTACAATATGCTAAGGGGAAGAGTTGGCAATACACCATTCTTGCAGAGGCAAGAACTAACTTCTTGCAAAGCGAAACTAGGTTGAGGTGGGTTCCCACCATAAAATTCTTTTAATGGCCATTAGATAAGATCTCGGGGTGATATATATATATATATATATTTGAGCTTACGCAAATAATGTATTTATATTTATTTATAATTGTTTTGTCCTAAGATTTTTCTTTGCAGGATTAATTCCCTACTAAGAATCATAGTATTCTCAGTCCCTTAAGTTTACATATTGTGCATATATATTATGTTACAGGTATAACACCTGGAAAAAATATTAAGCTAAGGCTTTCTGTGCAAGTATAAGTTATGGAATGTATATTTGGTTTAAAGCTTTATAGTTAGTCTTTATGCACTAACTAAAGTTGTTCCTTAGCTCTAATAGTGCACTAAGAAAAGAAAGAACACAAGGGCATTAAAGAGCTCTCCGTTTTAGGGACAAAAGGAGCTCAGATCAGAGGTTAGTTTTAATGATCTCAGATATTTTGAAATTTGTAACTTAGTTTACTAAGTAAGGCCTCTTAGTAATGACAAGTTATGTAAAGAACTTTCAAGTGTGTATAAACACAAGTGTTGTCTTTGGATGTACAATAAGGCATTAGGTATTTTACATTAAATCATTGCTTAAAGTCCAAGATACTGAAATATTTCATAGACTTTGGTTATTGTTTTAAACTATTTTTATCCATGCCCGGGCTATTGAATGATCTGTTTGACTATTAGTTGTTAACTTGTAATGGAAGTGAAGCATGCATATGTTATGTTATAAGTTAAAGAACTAGTGGCATGAAAGTTTTAAAACACACACACAAAGCGTTGACTCAACTAATGGTAACTAAGTGTAGGACCATTACATCCCAAATTAATTAAGAAACCTTGTGAAGTACCCTACTCCAAGGTAAAGAGAACAAGTTTCCTGGACAGTAGATAAAGGCCAATGGTATTGAATCTATTCTGCCAACATACATAACATATTTGTTGCCTAATTCCCGACAAAACATAAGCACAGTTGGATGGTATTTGGAGCATCTAAGCATCACGTGATAGGCAATGAGCAAAATTAACTCATTGAACAATGCTTTTGCCACGTTCAGCAACCACTGAAAATAATTATTCCCCAAAACTAGAAACACATGAATCAGGCACAATCAAACCTTCTTGCTTCACTATGTGGTGTTGTTCGAGGGAGCAAAGCAATTGTTTAGAGAAGATTAGTCATTGAGAAACTTAGGAATAATTTTCTAGGGTTTTCAAAAGTCAAATTTCCCAATTCCCAATTCTCAAATTGTGAATTTGCTGGTGGTTGGCTCGTTTAATTGAATCTTATTGCTGCCAAATGGTTTGCAAATGGCATCTCTCATTAGCCATCATGTGATGTGTACATGTGTGGTCAAGGGGTAGACTGACCCACTTAATCAAGTTGGAGGATTGAGTCTGACCGAGTCAAAGTTCAGAGGGTTAAGTATCTTTATCAATTGAGTTCAAGGGATGAAAAGGCATTTTGGCCATAGACAATCTCCAGAAATTAAATTCAATGGCTCGGGTGGGCAGAGCAATGAGAGCAGCCATGGCATACGCAGTAAGCGAAAAGAGGGAGTCCATTTCGAAGGGGGAAGCAAAATTTGACAGGCTCAGCAGCTTGGATGATTCTATTTTGCTTCAAATTCTCAGATTTCTGAAAACCTTAGACGCTGTCTGAACCTGCATTTTATCAAAGAAATGAAGGCACCTCTAGGTTTCTGTGCCTAATCTTGAGTTTGATAAGAAAAAGCTTGAATGCGTTATCGAAGACGATGAGGAAAAAAAAGATAATGAAGCAGGTGAGGGCACAGAACATGATGGTGGTGAAGATGATGAAGTAGATGGGGAAGCAGAACGAGATGGTGACTAAGACAAGGATGAACAAAGAGATGATGACGAAGATGTCGATGAAGAAAGAGATGATGATGAAGATGTCGATGAAGGAAAACTCTCCTTCTTCAGTTTTGTCACCTAGATCCTCAATCATCATGACGATTCCAAGGTTGTCAAGGTTCGATTCACTTCTAGGTTTAAAATCGAAGGCTCTTTATTCACGTCAATATTGAAATATGTTGTTAAACATCAAGTGAAGGAACTCAGCCATGAAGGCTTCAAATTGGAATCTGACCCAATTGAGTTTCCCTGACGCATCTCCCGTTGCCGGTCATTGCGCAAACCTGTGGCTTAAAAGTGTAGATGATTATTCCTTGCCTATTCACTTGGGTCTAAATGCTCTCAAATATTTTCAATTGGATTATCTTTGTTTGACGGGAGGCAACTTTGATGGGAATCTTTTTTTAAGCTTCCCCAATTTTGAAACTTTGAAATTACAGAATTTTACCTACCGTGACCTTGAAACTTTGGAAATCCATTTTCTCAGTCTGAAGACATTGAAGTTTGTGTGTGATCGCTGGTATTACTTTGATTTTCAAACTAATTACAAGGTAGTAATATGTGCTCCGAGGTTGGCAAGATTCAAGTTTTATGGTGCTTTGCCTATAACTTGTTCTATGGATACAACTTCTCTTGAAGATGTGTCTAGTGATATATATCCAACCAAAGAACTCATGAATTTCCATGCCACTTGCTTTGGGGAAGACGTCCCACATTCCATCAACCTTGTTAATGAGTTTTGTCTTACAAAATTCATCGCCATGCCCCTTAAAACCATTAAGATAGAGTTTATTGTATTTCAATAAAAACAGTCACTTTTTGTTTTATTAACTGAAAATTTGTGGTGTACTTGTCCAGCTTTTCTTTACTACTCCAGCCCTATTAGATCAACTTCTATCAGCATTTCATAACTTGAAGCATATGAGAATAATGATATGTCAGAATTGGCAGAAGTTTGTATTGCCTGCTTCTGTCTCAAAGTATTTTCTTAATAGCTCGGTTGTGTTGGAACTTATGAAAGTTGAAGCTTCTACGGAAAAAAAAAATACATGGAAAATCAAACTCATTAAGAAGGTTTAGCTTGATGAGTATCCATTCCTTTATTGTTAAGGGAGAAAGAGAAGGTAATATAATGAAATGTTTACTTTGGGTCTTCTCTTGGCGCAAATTATTGCTTCATTTCAAACTAAAGGCATTTTCATTTTCCAATAAAGTTTTTTTTAGGGTTAATTTTTTGACTGGGTGGTTATTGAAAGCAGTACTAAGTAGCTTATGGAGTATTCGTGCATCATCTTTCATAGTGTTATCTAAGGTGATGTCTACCAAGGTTAATTGTGTTTTTTAAAATTATTCAGTATGATGGATACTATTTTGCTATTTTGCATTGCATCCATATATGTAGCAATTTCAGAAGGAAACATGACATGTACATGGAAAGCCTTTAAGAAGTGGTTGTTGATGCTCTGACAGGTTATTTTCTGATTCCCCATTGTTTCAGTTGACTATAAAATCAAGATACCAAAGGTCAAGACAAATGAGTGTGATTGAACTAAGTTGTGGAGTAACACGTAGGGAAAGTAGAAATCCAACATAGGTTCAAAATCTTCACTAATGAAAATACCCTATTTAGGAGTCTTCATTTTTGGTTTCCTTGAGCAAGTATTTGATTATGGTCCTCTTTATAAACATGAAAGTTGGTTACAAGAAACACAGGGAAAAGTTTCTCTCTATTGAACTTGTAGGTAAATGTTCACATTTGAGTGTTTACCTTAAAGTGGCTCAAGCTTTCTCCCTACGAAAAGGGTAACCATATAAACAGTGATATAATTTTGTTTAAATTTATTAGCCGAAGCAAAATGTAGCTGTCCAGTTTAGATTGGATTTATGATGAATGTTCCTGGATAACGGAGCTTTTATGCCTCTCTTTTGGTGAGGCATTCCGCATTCCAAATACTCACTATAGGCTGTTTAGTTTAGTTTGCTTTTCTAGAGCGCCTTAAATTGATTTTGGGAAATTCAGTGAAATCCACCGAAAATGGAATGGTGGGAGTCTTTCCACTAAAGGCAAAGGACTTTCAACAACTCCATCATATATATATATATATATATATATATATATATATATATATATATATATAAGACATATCTAAGGATATATATATATATATATATAGCAAGATATATCTAAGGGTAATTTTGACTTTTCTTTAATGAGAGAGATTGTGGAGTTGACACGTGGTATACTTTTTATTTTTAGTAAGGTAACTGCAATTTTTTACACATGATCTGCCAAGTATACCCTTAACTCTATGAAGCAATACTCTAATGACATGTGGTAGTTAAAGCACACAATTGTTGACATTTATTCAAAATTTGAATTATAGATAAACGAAACATGATTAAATTGGGATTTAATTGAATTGAGTCATGATTGATCATAAACCTACTTTAGATTTATTTCTACCATTTTATGACATTTCATGTATTGAGTGAGATAATTATAAATTTACGGCAACGTAAATGAGCAAACTATAATTTTAACTAATGTCATGAAGTGTTTCAGAATATACCCAAATAAAAAATCAAAATAAGTTTGCATATTGCGTACAAGTATATAGGATCCATTTAGCATTTACTATACATGAGGTTATGTCAATTGCACATTATAGTAGGTATTTTTTATAATCAATTTATCAATAAAATAAAATTTTATAATTAATTAAAAAAATTTCACTCATAAATTTATGTAAATCAATTAAAATTTCCTTTTAAAAAAATTTTGTGATTTAATTTTTTTATATTATATTTTTATTATTAAAATGATTAGTTATGATCAAATTGTAAAACTGTGAAACATAACACAATATATGCTTTGACACCATGGATTTTTTTTATCATTAAAAAACAATTCACTAAAAAAATTTCGTCTCTTATCAAATCATATTCCAAATCTTAATACATTTATTTAGAATAATTCACTTTCAATTTTGGCAAATCTGGACCAAATTGTTTTATTAAATGATAAAGCCTTCGAAGTAAATAACTCAAACTAAAAAAAAAAACTCAATCATCAATGAGGAAAAGATTATCTAAACATAAAATTATTTTTTTATTTATATCAATAAATTAAATATTTAACCATTAACTTAATAAATGTAAAAAGAAGAGAAAAAAATAAATTAACCAAAACCGAATTAACTCGAACTATACCCAAAAGTGAACTAATAATAGTGACTAAAATTTTGATTGTGACAACAATAACGAAGGAAAATGTAAAAATATTTTGGGGATAAAGAGAGGAAATGGAAAAACTTTAGATATTAAGGGTCTACCAATTGACTTAATAACTATAAATTAAAAAAAAAAAGATAGAGAGATGATTTTCTAGAAAGCAAACAAACGATGGTGACTAAAGTTTACTTTAGAAGATACTGCATAAAAAATAAGGAAAAAATGTTTGAGGACCAAGAAAGCAAAAAAGAGAGACTATAGTTAAGTAATTATTAAATACGGGGACCAAAGAGTCAAACGGATCAAACAGAAAGACTAAAATGGGAAATAGAATCAATTTTGTGATCCAAAACGTGTTTTAATACAAAAATAAACGTGAGAAAAGGGAAAATAGCAAAACAGGCCCTCAAAATGCTATTGTCTTTAAAAAAAGTGATCATGTTTCGAAAAGAAGCAAGTGCATCCAAAAAGAAATAAGGTTAAAAAAAAACTGACACACACCATTTATCATTGTTGATGAACTGTGCGTGCCTCAACCCAAACTAAGTTCACTATTGTAACTATAGTTTACTGTTGTTGTATGAACAGTACCCCTTTCAACAAAGTTTAGGGACCAAAACAAAATAAAAGAAATTTGCAGGGCTAGAAGAAGAGTTAGACCATCACCAAGGGAAAAGCTTTAAAAAAAAAAAAAGGAGCCATACACTGTTCATGAATATTGATAAAAGTGGGCAACTAATGTATTGTATAATTTAGCTATTTATCCATATTCTATGATCCAGCCTCTCTCTATCATCATCATTATTTCTTATTGGTAAGAACTCTTTCTTCACCTCTCATAAAACCAAACTAATTTTATTCTTTAAAAACTTGCGGGGACGACGATCTCATGTCTTCTCACCTTAATCTCTATAAACTATCACAACTCTCTCACCCGATTCAATCACTCTGGTTCATATTTTCTTTCTCCATTTTCTCCTTTCCCTTTAACCCCACATTTTCTATTTCACTAAAAAATCACAGTTTTGTTGGGAGAGAGAGCCAATAAGGACGTGATTCGGGAGGCAATGAGAGTTTTCAATTTAATAGCCAATGCTGTCAATAGAGGCTTTCATTTTAACAATCCGATTCAATCAACTTCAATCTAAGGATACAATATCAGTGACTTAGGAATCAAGGAGCCGATGTAGAGAAAGTATAGGCGGTAACAAGTGCATAATGTTCATGTGACAAGTAGTGACTTAAGTGATCAAGGCCTTTGAGGGGACAAAACATAGGAAGAAAATTATTGTTTGTTAATCCGTGAGCTCCAAAAATTTTCATTCTAAGCTTTTTTGTAAATTTTCAATTTTTTTCAATTTTTTTAAACTAACAAAGTTGACTAAAACTTTGATAAAATTTTAAATAAATTATTAATGATTTAAAAATAATAAATTACTGATTACTTTTTGATATGATAAAAAATATAATAAATTATATCACGTCTTAGTTTTCTTGTTAGAAATCAAATTCTTTAAAGGTTTTGGAATAGAGAGTAGCACTTTTTATGTTTATGTCTTAACAATAATTGATGATACTTTATAGTAATTTTTAAATTATTGTTTCAATAATAATACTTTTTTTTATAATATTTTATGCCATTTAAATATATATTATTTTTTGATATCCAATATAACTTAAAATTCCGAGACAACGCTAGGTATAATACAGAATGTTTGATTTCAGACCTAGAAGAGAATCCAACCTTAACACGCCTGGAATAATAAGGAAACGGGAGAACAAGACAGCACCCCTTGGTCGATCGGCTTCATCTTCTTCTACGTTCTCTTCTTCGTTCTCATCCTGTCAGCTCTTGCTTTCCGCTTAGAGAATATGCGGTAGGTTAATTACTAGAATTTGTACACCATGAAAAACCAGGAACAAGCTTTACCCGAGCTTCGGACTTTGGATTCCATGAACAACGATGAACCAGCAAGCACAAATTATTTTGACACATGAATGAAAGAGGCCACACGGACACGCAGGATCACTGAAAGAAAAAGTCTTGTTATATTAGAAACTAATTTGATTTGTTCCATATTAACTAATAATGAACGGCATAAACAGGGGCGGATCCAGGATTTTTGGTTCGGGGGGGGGCAAGCCCGGAGGAGAGTCGGCGGAGCCCGGAGGAGAGAGACGACGTTGCGGTAGGTAAAGCTGTAAATTGGAACTAATTCACACTAATTCAAAGATCAAGGAGCAAATCATACGAGTTTGAAAAGTTTGAGGACTAATAGTGCATTTAGGCCATGTTAGAATATCCCTTAATGTAAAGGGAATAACTACTCACTGGGTCCCTACTTTCTTCATATCCTACCTTATTGCCCCCCCATCTTTATATTTTTCCACAATATTTGGGGGGCAAAATGCACACATAATCCTTAACTTTTGACAAAATCATCAAATTAATACCCCATATTTACGTTTTTTCAAAATTCCCGGGGGCAACACCCCCCCCCCCAGCATAACGTGGCTTCGCCACTGGGCATAAACAGAAAACGCGACAGCATACCTTATTAATTTCGCGTTGAAATTTCATAATTGCTTGGACTAAGAATACCACCAGGTATCAGAGCAAAACCGAAGGGTTGATGTGGAAGGACGGTTCAAGGCTTCAGTCACTTCATTCTCTTTGACATATCGACCCAGCCTTATCCTCAAGTCAAGCAGATGTTTCTTCTTGTCAAACTCCGCTTTCCTAGCCTCTCCAGTGTCTATCCTGTCTCCCTTAAGTATCATGAAAAGACAGCGAAGTTCGGTCAACATTCCAAGATCTGCAATGCTAAATTCTTGAGGATCATCTTCATCAATTCTCACTATCGCATCCCTAAGTGCCCTAAGGGAGGTCAAGTTTCGTATCCCTTTCGGGTAGGAAGTTAAGTTATGACAAGCTGTGGTGCGGAAGAACCTCAAGTTGATTAGCTTCCCAATTCCTTGCGGTAATCTCTTAAGACCACTGCATTGCTTGAGGTCCAAGTATATCAGATTAATCAAGTCGCATATAGTTTCAGGCAACTCTTGTATCTTGAAGCTACAAGACAAGTTCAGATGCCTTAAATGCACAAGCTTCCCTATTTCGGACGGTACCTCACTACCTAAATGATCTCCATCAGGCCAACTCAAATCTAGTGACCGTAAACGTTTAGAACTTGTGGCAATGTTTCGCAAGGCTTCGGTAGTGACGGCATGCCTGCCCGAAAAGGTTATGATGCTGCGCAACTTTTCTGTACCAGAGATGGAGGAAGGGAAACCAATTCCTTCTGCTGCCATTACTGTCAAATGGCGCGCTTTCTCCTGAGTCAAGTGCAGTACTAGTCCTCTGTCAGGAGTAATGTGCTTCGTGACGTGCTCATTCTGGGCTAGATACAGAGCAAAGTCATGTACTATATCATGCATCTTACATTTTAGGATGCTGCCATCCCTGTCATAACTGAAATCTTGAAAAAAAGAGCGGTCCGCTAGATAGTTGAAATACTCCCTGCCTAACACTTCCATCTCTGGATTGCCCTCCAAGCTTAAATACCCTATTGCCATCCAATGATGGATAAGATGACCAGACCATAGTAGAAAGTCCTTTGGATATGCAGCACAATAAACAAAGCATTGTCGTATTTTCAATGGCAAATCATAATAACTAAGTAATAAAGGCACAAAGATATCTCTTTGGGCTATATCCAATTTCCAAACTTCACTATTCAACACATTTTCCCACTCTTCTCTGGTTTTTTTGTTCCGCAAGACGCTCCCAAGAGTTTTGGCAGCAAGTGGCAAGCCCTTGCACTTTCCTGCAATTTGCCTCCCAATTCCCTCTAAATTCTCGCGCTCCTTCTTATTATTCCTTCCTAGGAATGCAGCTTGTCTAAGCACTAGCCAACACTCTTCTTGAGACAACTGTTCCAGGTGAAAGACTTGGGAGGATTCCATCATCGCGGCAACCCCATCTTTCCGAGTTGTCACCAGAATCTTACTTCCTGGTGCACCGTGCTTGAAAGTGCGCTTTAGTGATTCGAAGTCTTTGTCATCCTCTGTCCAAACGTCATCCAGAACAAGAAAGAATCTCTTTCCAGCAATCGCAATGCAAATTCTTTCCAAAAGGGCTTGCAATGGAACCGTATCCAAAAGATAAACAGAATTATTGTCAAGCCCTTCCAATCCTACTATAATTGCTTTTGCAACTCGAATTTCCTCAAACAAATCCGAGACGCAAACCCATATTCTTTTCTCGAAACGTTGCCCAACTAGGCTCTCATTATTATAGATTTTTTGTGCAAGAGCCGTCTTGCCGATTCCCCCCATTCCGACTATAGAAATGGTTTGTGGATCACTCCCTCTTTGGTCGGTCTCATCATCAAGGCACAAACTTTGCACTATGGTTTTCATGATCTCATCTCGACCGTGCAACTTCGCCGCATCCACGAAAGAGCTAGTTTCGCCTCTTCTGTGGTGCTGCTTCCTTATCTCCCTTTGAGTCAACTGGAACTTATCTTTCTCTCTCGTAACCTCATCTAGTCTAGCATTGATCTCTCGTATTTTCACAGCAAGGTCATGGCGGGTAACAAGTTTCGACGGAGAGCAACAGGAGAGGAGAGAACATACCATTTGTCTGAAACCCGCGGATGCTTTCTGAGGCGCTTTGTTACCACCTTCCGACTTGAGGAGGATTGTGCGCCACTCGTCCAACACATCGTCCATGTCGTAGTAGACATCTTTGAGCTTGTTGAGCCAGATCCTGACCAGCTCGTCTGTTACTTGCTTCTCATCGGCATCTTCCAGCAGAGCGCGAATCGTGTTCAGATTCGTTCTCAGCTTCTCGACTTCATCGTCGAATTCAGTAAGCAGCTTCACCTGCTTCTTGCCTTCTTCGAAGAGAATATCCACTACGTGGTTCAAAATTGCCGAAATAAGTGCATCAGCCATCTCTGCAGCAGCGATGGATGTGCCTTGCTATCGTCTCCTGCCCAGTGTATAGGACCGAATTGATCAGACTTGCTTTCGGAGGACTCTTCCGTACTCCACATAAAAATGATGAGAAGACCTGATTCCCGACAAGACGGGCCAATTCCATAAAAGTTGCACGTGGTTTGAGTGGATGTAGGGCCTGCCTAGTGACTTCGCGCTTTCTGAGGTTGTCCTCGAGCACATACTCCAAGGTTAGTGGGGTTACTGAGTCCATTAAATTTGGGTTGCCTGAGGATCAACATAACAATTTTATTAAATGTAAATACCCTACCGGTTCCTCAATCAGAAATTGGTCCATGTTAATCCTTAAAATTGGTAAAATGTGATGACTTAGTCCGGTGAGTTAGAACGGCCCACGTTCTCACGTGGGTTCACAGCATCCATTTCCTGTCATTCAAAAGGGAAGAGAAGTTGCTTCGGTTCCCCTTCCCCAGATTAGTGTATCATGTTCAACCAAATGTAGGAATCTCCTCATCCCCAAATTGGCCTAAATTCATTTACCACCCATGATGTTGAATTTGTCAAGTACTACTTCGTTGCTAGTTTATCTTGTTTGCTTCAGTGGTGAATGGCCTAGTTTCTGGGCTATTGCGTGTTACTCTGGTGCGAGCCATTTTGCCCTGTTCTGTTTACTCCTGTTCGTGTATGGTACGAGCACAATTTGGCAACACCGCATCAAAAGTTTTTTCTTCCTACGTATCTCAACCCTGTATCTCTTCTTATTCTTCTTCTTTATTGTGTGTCTCCCCTATCTCTTCTCGATCTTCTGACTATTCAATTCTTTGATTGATTCGTGTTTGTGGCAAGATTTTTTGGTTGGTTCATAACATTTGGTATCAAAGTGGTGATCTTTGGGCCTAATTTCAGCAACCATCGGCTAGATTCCAAGTGCTTGTTCTTGGCGTACATCAACTGTTCAACAAAATGTCTCAGTGAAAAATCATATTATCGGCCAGAATTCCTAATCGTTGTTCGAAGCCTTGATTGAAGTGCAACATCTGATTTTCTACTTTGGAGATTTAAGTGTGCCAAATCTCTTCTTTGCTCCCAACAATAGCGACTCCAAATTTATTGGTGGCAAGGCTGTTGGTAGCCTCTTGGAGGAAGGGTAATGCAGATGCACTGATTTTGTGTGTCTTAAGTATTGCAAAATTTTGATTAATCTAGACAGCATAAGAGAGGCCGGATGAATGACGGAAGTGATGGTCGACTCTGAACGAGACGGTGACTTGCAGACCCTGAAGGGAGCAGATGACGGTGTAAGGCACGTGACCTCACGTGCCATTTTAAGTGGCTAGAGGGACTAACTCGTGACCACAAGCCAAGTTGGAGGACCAACTTAAACCGAGTTCTGCTTGAGGAACTAACTCGTGTGGGTTAGTCAAATTAAGAGACCCTTGTAGTATTTTGGCCTTTTTATTATTGTTATTGCTAAATTTTATTTAAGAAGTTAGCTAATTTTGGTATTTTATCACATTGCAATTTATTCTTGTGATTCTTTTGGTGGTTAACGTCTACTTTCATCACGATAATATCTAAAGTTAATTTAGATATATACTCATTCCGTCTCATATTCTTTGTACTATTTATTTTTTAGTAATTAATTTGTAATTTTTTATTTTCAACATTTTAGTATATAAATGAAAAATTTTTACATAAGAATGATAAATCAAGACGTATAGTTTTTAAATATATTTTTTAAACATTTTTTCTAATCAATATTAATATGAATAAATTCAAGTCAAACTATATGAAAAAGTCAAATAATGCAAAGAATATGAGATGAAGAGAATTTTTTTTTTTTTACGTATTATACTGGAATCAACATGTATGAGTTTATACATTATCATTATCGTATGCTTTAGTTGTTGAGGTTTTGTTTTAAACATTTTGCAAGTTGTTACGACAGTGAAGATGAGAATGTGAAGATGGATGTGGCAATGAAAGATATAGTAAGATTATACAAGTTAATAGACATATACATTTGTTAGTACAATTAGCGAGCTTGACAAAAGTATCCTAAACAAAACTCACATGTTGATAACTCACTGTATTTTTAACTTATAATTTTTTTATCTATTTTTTTTTAAAAAACATACAACTAGCACTGTGAACACTCCACTTCCTGAGAATCCTCGACATTCGATGTGCTACCTGCGTTTTCCTTTACTATCCGTACCATACTTCCTATAGATGTTATTGTTACATTACCTCAAGAATGAGAAAAATACAACTTTATAATAAAATAACGAAAACGCTTTGCCCACCACCAAATATCACCGCAAAAAGCACTTCCTATTTTCCCAACGTTGGATTTGAAGATTAATTTTTTTGGTAAAACTCTGTTTTACACCAAGAAGTTTTAACTCTTAAACACTCTAGTCCCTAAAGTTTACCTTCTGTCTTATTTCTTTGATTTAAGAATTAATTGACCTTCTAAAGATTTTCTTTTTTGGTAATTAAAAAATTATCAATAAGATCTTTTTAGAATATCACCCAAGTCACATAACAACTGTAAGACCTGTTGTTGAGTTAAAAAGGCAATAAAATTATGTAAAACGTTAACAGATATCTAAGGAAGATCTTAACATTAATTGTTATTTACCAATGGATAAAATCTTTAGAAATTTAGTTAAGTCTACCTCAAAGTGTTGACACCCAATTTCATCCGGCTATTAAAATAAAAAAATTAAAAAAAATTAAAAAAATTAATTAAAAAAAATTAATTAAATTAATTATTTTGGGGGGAATTTTGTTTTGTAAGGGTTATTTAAAAATAATAAATGATATATATGTATATATATATGTGTAAAATATAAAAAGGGGGAATTTAAAAAAAATGATAAAATTGAGAAGTTTGGGGTAAATCTGACAAAATTGAGAAGTTTGGGAAGAATCTGATAAAATATGGAAGTTCCAGGGAAATCTGGTAATTATTCGCATGGTTTTGGGTCAAGTTGACAGAACAGACAAATTTGGTCCAATCAGAACTTTTGTGAAAACTTTGGGACCATATTAGTAATTAGAGAGACATGAAGGACTAAAACTGTAATTTAACCAAATTAGGTTTTAGATTTGTTTTTAATTAAATTTCAAATTTTTTTTTAATTTGGGGAAATCCAATGCTCCTCCCCTATAAATAGGGGTCTAAACCTGCAAAGAAGAGGAGAAAAATGAGTAACATTTGAGCTCCTCATTTAAAAAGGTAAAAATGTAGCTATAGTCCCTGGCTACTCTTCTCTCACTCAAAAAAATCTGAAACTTCTACCTTGACCCCCTGCCCTTCACCGTTTTGTTTTTCCGTCCCGTTCCACACACCGTCCACTTCCTTACCAGCGCTTCAATCTTTCCATCCCGTCGCCGCCGCCTCCCCCTGCGACTCCGTTTTCCCGTCGCAGTCCGTCTCGCCGTCGTAGCTCCGTCCCCTTTCCCCTGTCGCCGCCTCCTCCCTCGCGGCTCCGTTTTTTTTTCCGTCGCCCCCTCTCTCTCGCAACTCCGCCTCCCCCGCACCTCCGTCTCCCCGTCGCCTGGCGTCCTCCTCCTCGCTACGTCGCCGCCGGTATATCCCAGCTGCCCTCCTCCGTCATCGTCGCCGGAAAACAAAGAAACGAGGCCGAAAATTTGACCCGATTCGTAACCCATTCAAATCTTCTCCCCTTTAGGTATAACTCTTCTTTAGTCCTTCTGATTTTATATTGTGTTCATAAAAGTCACTAGCTTTCTTGTTCTTTCAGATAGGCCATTAACAGCAAACTTTGAATGTTTATTTTTTCATTTTTTTATTTCGTTCTTTTTTTTTTTTTTTATTTTATGGAAGGTTATACCTCCTACTTTTTATTTGGATGGCCAAAACGCCCCACTTGCTTTATTTATTTACTTTTTTTATATTATTTAATTTCTGCACTTTATTTTATTTTTTTCGTGGATGGTTAATAGCCCAACTTTATTTATTTATTTAATTTTTGCACTTTATTTTATTTTTTCATGGATGGTTAATCGCCCCATTTTATTTATTTATATTTAATTTCTGGACTTTATTTTCTTTTCGTAGATGGCTAATCGCCCCACTTTATTTATTTATTTATTTTTATTTAATTTCTGAACTTTAATTTTATGTGAATAGTTAAGCGCCCCACTTTATTTATTTACCTTCTTTTTATTTATTTACTTTCTATAATTTATTTTTCTTTATGTAGATGATTAAACTCATTTTATTTATTTACCATTTTTTTTATGGCTGGCCAAGAGTCCCATCTTACTTTCTTATTTGATTATTTTTTTACAACCAAGCCCCCCATCCTTTATTTTTCCATCGTTCTTAACATTATTTGGAATATTAAGACAACTATCTATTTTATTATTTCCTTTAAATAACAAAATTTAACCTTTTATTCCATGTATTAAAATAAATTTAAAAAAAAATCATAACCAAATGATCCAATAAAAATCAATGGTTTTTGAATAAGTATATATATTTTTTAGATCTATGGATTAGATAATTACTTTTAAAGAAAAATAAAAAAACTTAAAAGAAAAATAATAAAAAGGAAAATAATATTAAGACCATTAAAAATCCATATTCGGATAATTTTGGTAAAAAAATCTATGAATTGATAATTAATTAAATATTTAATAATAAATTAAAAATTAAAGTTCGTTAAATTCCATATCCGGATGATTTGATAGGATCCATGGTTTGGAAAATATCAAATTTATAATAAAAATGAATAATAATCAAGTACCAAAATAAAAAAATCCATATTCAGATAATTCGGCAGAATTTATGATATGAATTAATAATTAATTAAAATATTTAGTGATAAATTAAAAATTAAAATGCATTAAATTCCATATCCGGGTGATTCAATAGAATCCATGGTTCGAAAATATTAAATTTATAATAAAATATTTAATAATAAATTAAAAAATTAAATTGCATTAAATTCCATATCCGTGTGATTCGATAGAATCCATGGTTCGGAAATATCAAATTCATTATAAAAAATTATAAAAAATCATGTACCAAGATTAAAAAATCCATATTCGGATAATTTGGTAAAAATATTGAATAAAAATTAAAGTTCATCAAATTCCATATCCGGATGATTCGATAAAATCCATGGTTCGGAAATATTAAAAAATTATAAAAAAATCAAGTACCAAGATTTAGAAAATCCATATCAATTTAAAAGTCCATATTTGGATGATTCAATTAAAATTTTTGGTTTGAAAATTAACTGAAATTATTTAAAAGCAAACAAAACAAAATTAAAATCAACTAAGGTACCAATTTGGGCGTTAGAATAGAGTTATTTTAACGTAACTATACTCCCGAACCTTTGAATTCTTGTAGACCATTCTTAGGTGTCCAATCGACCTAAGTGAAACCGATTGGTGGCGACTAAAAAAAAAAAACCATGTTGCCATAGCTTGACGACTCCACTGGGGAAATGTGCTAGTCGTGAGTCGAGCCTAAAAGTTGATTTGTCTTGTTCTGCTTTGCTTATTTTTATGTGGATTCATGTGCTATATTTACTTATTATAAACATGTAATATACATTCACGACATAAAGCTCTATACCTGAGCTTCCTCAATTCAACCACGTTCTTTTAAAGCAAAATTGATGTTGTTGTCCTTGTGAGACCATGGTCTCCAAGCCTTCACTGGTTTCAAGTAGCAAAGTAGTGTATTGCCTCCTGAGACGGACAGTCTCTGCATGGGCCCAAAAAAAGTTACGACCCGAATTAATTATTTCATTACATAAACCCTCGTAGGTAAAGAATTGGGCTATCACTATAATTTAGTGATAGGATTCGGGAACTACCCTCGGCCATTTTGATAAACCACCCTATGCATATAGAACTCCCCGCTCTGCCATAGAACCAATCATAAAATTCCTATGTTTTGGTTTCCATCACCATAGGCATGAATTTTTTCATTCATTTGCTTATATTGCAAAATTTATGATTCTGTGTATTACTTTTTGCTGACTCCATTTTTCCTTGTTCATTTTTTGGCACATTCATATCATTCATTAGGTTAAGTACTCGGTGAAAGAATTATTACCATAGACATTCTTGAATACTTTCCCACAGCCGTTGATGAATCTTGGAATGCCACAATAGTGGAAACCCAACCAGAAGCCATGGAATTCTTCGAAACAGCCTAAAAGCTTCATGGAGATTCTTTAACACCAAATTGTCATGTGCAACTTAAGGACCAAGTATCAGTCTGTGTGGATCAGAATGACGTAACCGAACTATCAAGAGTATGGGGTAGTTGGAGCATTGCAGATCGAGAAGCATTTACATCGGCATATGGCCATATTGCTTGCCTGCTCAAGATTACTGTTGATACGTCACTTATCCGCTCACTGATACAGTACTGGGATCCACATTATCGGTGTTTCTCTTTTAACAAGATGGATTTTGTCCCCATTATAGAGGAATACAACAACCTCCTGGGTTGGTCATCGGATTACCCAATGGAGACTTACCATCATGATAGGAGAATTGAGCCTTGGCTAAACTGTTGGATATGTCAGCTTCCGTTCTTCAATCCAAGTTCTTGACAAAGGGGCATCGTAAATACATTAGTTGGAACGACCTGAAGCAATTGATCCACACTCTCCCACAAAAGGACCAAAGACATAAGATTTTCGCTTTAGCGATATATGGTTTGGTGATCTTTCCTAGGATCATCGGATTTATTGAAGGAGAAGTTATCTCATTGTTCGAGCAAATCTGCAAGTCTCAAGTGAGTCCAACTCCAGCCATTCTTGCCGAGACCGTTAGATCACTAAATTTTTGTCGCCAAAGCGGGAGCAACTTTATTGGATGTTCTCACTTGCTCACCATATGAATGAAGAGCCACCTCCCATGTGACAAAAAGAATTTTGGGAATTGCTTTTCAAAGGACTTTATTCCAATTGAAGCCTTTTTGAAAAGTGAGTCGGTTTATCATGACAGTAAGGAAGGATGGATCAACTACTTTAAGAACATCACCGAGCTGCAAATTGAATGGAGAGCTCCCTGGTCCATATCCACCCGTGTCATTTATCGTTGTGGCAATTGCCCATGGGTTCCTCTTCTTGGCATATGGGGAGGAACAAGTTATTGCCCCGGCACAAGTACGGAAGCAATTTGGGTCCATGCAATTTATCCCCATGACTCATAATTTGAACAAGTTGGAATTCTCACATGAAGACCTAATGGCAAAAAAGTTGGCAACAGTGTATCTCAATTGCATGGAAAAGGCTTTTTATACTGAAGTCTAGCCCTATTCTTTCTCCCACCACATATTGTGAATGGAGAAACAATTGAAAGGAAGGAATAGTGCTGCCCATTGATGCTCCTAAAAAGCTGGTTAAGAGAGAACTCAAGAAGGAATTAGAAGAAGAGAAAGAGAAGAACAAAAGAATGCTCATTGATGTACAACAGCTCAGCCATAAAACATAACACCTGGAAGAAAAAGTTGAATATAAAAAACAAGTCATCTCTCAATTAGTTGAAGAAACTGATCAAAGAGATATGAAAGCAAGATATTGGGAAGATCAATACAGGCTTTCTCAGCATCAAGTAGAGGTGTTTTTGGTTGAAGTTAGGAAATCCACCATGAAGCCCAACAAATGAGTGAAGAAGCTAAAGAATTGGAGACACTAAGTTGGCCAACTTCATCATCAACAAGTCAAAAAGTGATGGAGTTCATCACTAAGGCTAGGAAACAATGTTGTACCTTAGGCTGTTTCTTTTGAGAAATTCTATTTAATAAAAGCAGTCTAAACAATTGTCTTGAGATAGTAATCAAGAATTTTCATCGTAGTTCTTCTTTCACCGAGTACCTATAACATTCATGCATGCATGCATTAAATTAATAATCCAAGGTCTAATGAATTCCACTTAAAAAAAAAAAGGTAAAGAGAAAATTGGCACTCAACATCGATATTCAACTCGGCTCCAAACAAGACTTATGTCAGAGCAAACGGAAGGACGTCTCATAGATATTGAGTCCAAGATAAAAAGCATGGCCGAGCAAATGAAACAATTAATGGAGTTAATCAAGGGAAATGCAACCCAAATCCCCATTAAAGAGCCACATAATCCCATTTATCCTCCAGGATTCACCCCGCAACGGATCTCAATTCAGGAAAATCTCTCTCAGGAATCAGGTCCGTCCGCTATCATTCACTTGAAACAAAATACTGCCTATGAAGAGAAGAAAACACTTTCGAAGGAAGAAGGAGAATCACAAAAGCTCAAGACAATAAAGCAAAGGCTTCGGGCCATTGAAGGAGACACTGTATTTGGATTTCTCTCGGTAGATGATCTTTACCTAGTGCCAGATGTTGTGATTCCCTCAGACTTTAAGGTGCCAAACTTTGGGAAATACGATGGGACAAGTTGCCCTATCATTCATATAACACTTTTCCTAAGAAAGCTACAACCACTCACAAAAGACGAGAAGGTGTGGATAGCACTTTTCCAAGAAAGTCTTACAAAATCAACACTACAATGGTATTTAAGTTAAGGTCCAAGAAACATCAAAAAATGGAATGACCTCGCTCAGGCTTTCATCAACAACTACAAACATGTCATGGATTTGGCTCCAGATCGCCAAACTCTCCAGAATATAGAAAAGAAAAAGCAAGAAACCTTCAAGAAGTATGCTCAAGATGGAGGGACTTAGCCGCACAAGTTTAGCCACCCATGATGGAGAGAGAAATGGTGACTTTATTTGTCCAAACACTGAAGTACCTATACTACGACAAACTTATTGGCAATTCGGCAACAAATTTATCAGACATTGTCATGTCTGGAGAAAGAATTGAGCATAGGATTAGGACTGAGAAGATCACCAAATCCTTTAATGATGCCATGAAAAGAGGAGGACCGTCCAGAAGAAAGGATGAGGAAGTACAACAAATAGGATGCGGAAGAAGGATTCCCCTCGTAGGTACTGTGGCTACTGGGCCTCGCCTATCTTATCCTACCAATATGCCCAATAATTATCCTCCCAATAGGCCTAATCAATTACGGCCACCTATTCCAACCCCTCCAATGCCAGTACAAAGACAAAGAGAAATATTTGCGCCAATTCCTATGACTTACACTGAGTTATATCTAAAGCTCATCGAAAGTCAACTGATCCGCCCAATTCCTACAAGGCCAATGGAACCCCCATATCCAAGGTGGTACGACCCCAACATAACTTGCCCATATCATGATGGCATTGTGGGCTATGGTTTAGAAAACTGCATAGCTTTGAAATGCATAGTCCAACAATTAATCGAGTCAAAGTGGTTGGACTTTTCCAATGAACCGAGCGTCACTCACAACCCATTGCCGCCTCATCAAACTAAACTAGTTAACATGATAGAAGAACACCGACTGATGAAGAAATCAGTCAACGACATTATAACCCTTCTTAAGCATGTATACTCATTGCTTGTGAAAGAAGGGGTCATCATTGGAAAGCCTTCTCTTGGACATAAGGAAACCAAAGATGAAGAATGGTGTGATTTTCATGACAGTAAGGGTCATTCCATCCAGGAATGCTCAGAATTTCATGAGAATATACAGAGACTCATAGACTCATTCCAACTCAACATTTTTATGTCAAATAAAGATGTTGACGCAAATGTAATCATAAAAGAGCGAGAAGTCAATGCTACGCCAAGACCACTAGTCATACAAATTTCAAAACCTACTATTAAGCCTTTAATGATTCAAGTCCCGACTCCATTCCCCTACAAATCAGATAAGGCTGTTCCATGGAAGTACAATTACACCTCCAATATTACATCAACTCCATTAAAGGTTGGGGGCATGACTAGAAGTGGTCGATGTTACTCATCGGAGCAGATGGACAAGCTCCAACAAGACAAGAATATCGTAGACCCAACAAACGGGCTTATTAGCACAAATACATAAGAGTAAGGGGTGCCTTGAGTGGTAACAGATGAACAAGCTGGCGAGTTTCTCAAACTCATAAAGCAAATTAAGTATAGTATCATGCAACAGTTAAATTGCCTGCCAGCAAATATTTCCATACTCTTACTACTCTTATGTTCTGACACTCATCGAGATACCCTCCTTAAAGTCTTGAACAAGGCCTATATTGAGCAAGATATTTCTGTGGATAATTTTGACCACCTCGTTAACAACATCGTGACACAGAATCTCATCACATTCACTGGCGATGAGATACCAGCAGAAGAAAGAGGTCACTCTAAGGCTCTACATATTTCGACTAAATACAAAGATCGAATTATGGCTAGATTCCTTATTGACAATGGGTCAGCTCTAAATGTAATGTCACTTGAAACCTTACATAAGCTTGGTATAGACCCATCATACCTCAACAACAGTCATATCATCGTTCGAGCATTTGATGGGATGAGGAGAAATGTTGTTGGAGAAATAGAGCTGCCGATAGAGATTGGCCCCTGTGTCTTCCATATCACATTCCAAGTTATGGACATTAACCCTTCTTATAGTTGTCTGTTGGGAAGACCATGGATCCATATGGCTGGGGCAATTCGCTCTTCATTACATCAAAAATTGAAATTCATCATTGAAGGAAAATTAATAACAGTCTTTGCTAAAGAAGACATTCTGCCATCTAGACCTGCGGATGCTCAGTATGTCGAGGTCAATGAAGATGTGCCTAATTGCTCTTTCAGGTCTTTTGAAATAGTTAATGCTACCTATGTTAGTGAATATGGAGAAGAACCCGTGCCTAACATCTCTAAAACGAGTCACATGGTCACCAAACTCATGGTGAAAGGAGGATACTCATTGAGGTTAGGTCTGGGACAAGATTTGCAAGGAATCTCAGGGCCAGTGAAAATCTCTGCAAATGAAGGGAAATACAGCCTAGGCTTCACACCGACAAGGCAAGATAAAATGAAGGCGATAGCTGAAAAAAGAGAAAAGAGGATTGCATGACTAAAAAGGGCATACCCTAGAGGGAAGAAATCTGGATATCCCTGAAATCACTGCAACATTCGTGAGTGGTGGCTTGATTCTGAGAAATGACAATGAACGCACGTTGACCATCAGCATCAACAAGTCTTTTGAATATCTTTCGATTCAGGCAATAATAAGTGATTCACCCGAAAATGAAGTGCTCGTTCAACCCTGTAGCCCACGGGATGTGCTGAATAATTGGGAGGCAATAGAACTGCCTGTTGTAATCGAGAGCTTTTCAAAGTAATATAATAGTAAAAATCTACTAAAGAAAGGTTCAATCAATAGGGTGTAGTCTTTGCTTAAGTGAACCTTTTAGTTATTTCTTTTCATTCCAATAAAGTTGTGATTTATGCACATTATAAATAAAGCACCAATTTGCATTCATTTCATTCTTGCCATTTTCTCTTCTCTCTTTTCTCTCTGGCTAATGCAGACCTGAAACTCTCTTTGATGACAATAAAAGAATGAACTTTGATAATCCTGTAAACACTGCTGACTCGGATGACGAAGATCTTCAAATATCTCTTGAGTTGTTAAAAATGATCGAGCAGGATGAAAAAGAAAGAGCAACAAGTCAGGAACCAACTGAGACATTCAACTTGGGAGACAATCAGGATGTAAAAGAAGTTAAGATTGGCAATTTATTTCTTCCTGAAGAAAAAGAAGAACTAATACACTTACTGAGAGAATATGTGGATGTATTTGCTTGGTCATACCAAGATATGCCCGGCTTAAGCTCGGACATAGTGCTACACAAAATACCATTGAAGCCCAGGGCGAAGCCTGTCAGACAAAAGCTACGAAGATTAAAGCCAGATCTGATTTTGAGAGTAAAAGATGATATTCGAAAGCTATGGGATACAGGATTCCTTGAAGTCTCTGAATATACAGAATTGGCTGTCAACATAGTTCCAATTAAAAAGAAACAGAGTGGGAAGCTAAGAGTTTGTCAGGACTACCGGCCCTTGAACGAGGCAAGCCCTAAAGATAACTTCCTACTTCCTCACAGTGATACGTTGGTGGATAATACCACAGGAAATTCCTATTTTTCTTTCATGGATGGCTTTTCTGGGTACAATCAAATCAAACTCGATCCAGATGATATGATAAAAACTGCTTTTATAACCCTGTGGGGTACTTTCTATTATAAGGTGATGCCTTTTGGGTTGAAAAATGCTGGTGCTACTTATCAAAGAGCCATGGTCACCTTATTTCATGACATGATGTATAAAGAAATTGAAGTGTATATAGATGACATGATTGTCAAATCCTCCACTGCTGGAGGGCATCTAAATGTACTGAGAAAACTATTTGATAAACTTCACAAGTATCAACTAAAGTTAAATCCTGCCAAATGTACATTTGGAGCTTCTTCAGGCAAGTTATTGGGTTTCATGGTAAGCAAAGATGGGATTCAAGTTGACCCAAATAAAGTTACGACAATTCAAGAAATGCAACCTCTGAAGACTCAAAAAGAAATAAGAAGTTTTCTGGGCAGAATCAACTTCATAGCAAGATTCATATCACAGTTGACGTCCAAGTGTGAACCTCTTTTCAAATCATTAAAGAAAAACAATTTGATTGAGTGGAATAACAAATGCCAAAAGGCATTTGACAAAATTAAGCAATACCTATCAAATCCACCAGTTTTGGTATTACCCCGACCTGGAGAACCGTTGATTTTATACTTATCAATACAGGATTCTTCATTAGGATCTGTATTGAGTCAACGCAATGAGACATGCAAGAAAGAGCATGCAATTTACTACTTGAGCAAGAAGCTTACCACATATAAAGTGAAATACTCAGTAGTAGAAAAGTCTTGTTATGCCCTTGCATGAGTAACAGACCGACTACGACACTACATGCTCAACAATACCACATTGCTGATCTCTAAGACCGATCCCATCAAGTACATCTTTGAAAAACCCACTTTATCAGGAAGGATCGCAAAGTGGCAAATGTTGTTGTCTAAATACGACATACAGTATGTCACTCAGAAGGCTGTAAAAGGGAGTGTGATTGTTGAATATTTGGCTGATAGAGCATTGGATAATTATGAGCCAATGAAGATGGACTTTCGTAATGGAGATATAATGACGATAGAACAAGAAGTCTCTGAAGATGATGAAACATGGAAAATGGCGTTTGATGGAGCATCTAATGCTTTGAGACACGGGATTGGAGCTATACTCATTTCTCCAAGTGGAGAACAGTTCCCTCTCACAGCGAAAATTACATTTCCTTATACCAACAATATAGTAGAATATGAGGCATGTGCTATGGGACTCTAAATGACACTGAGACTGAAAGTACGAGATCTTCGAGTTTATGGGGATTTTGCATTGGTCATATATCAAATAAATGGAGATTTGGAGACAAGGGCTTCAAAATTGATCCCTTGCCAAAGACTCATACTAAACTTGGTAGGAAAGTTCAAAAGTATAAGCTTCCATTATCTTCCAAGGAAAGATAATCAAATTCCGGATGCCTTAGCTACTTTAGCTACCATGTACAAGATAAGCGACCCTGAGCATACTCCTATTTTCGAAATGAAAATACTAGATTCCCCAGCTCATTGCATGAGTGTTAAGGAGGAATTGGACGGGAAACCTTGGTACCATGATATCAAGAAATACCTCCAAGAACGAGTATATCCACCAGATGCATCAGAAAATGACAAGAAATTTTTGCGAAGGTTGTCAATGGGTTTCCTTTTAGACCTAGACATACTTTATAAGAAAACCCCAGGCTCGATGTTACTTTGCTGTATAGATGCTCATGAAGCACGAAAGATCATGGAAGAAGTTCATGCTGGAATGTATGGAGCACACACTAGTAGTCATACCATGGCAAGACAAATAATAAGAGCGGGCTACTATTGGCTCACATTAGAAAATGATTGCATCAATTACGTAAGAAAATGTCATAAGTGCAAAATATATGCCAACAAGATCCAAGTTCCACCTGCTCCTCTTAATGTGACAGTAATACCTTGGTCTTTCGCTATGTGGAGAATAGATGTCATTGGAGCAATTACTCCTAAGGCTTCTAATGGTCATAAATTCATTCTAGTGGCAGTTGACTATTTCACTAAATGGGTAGAAGCTATGTCTTATGTAAGTGTAACTCAAAAGGTGGTGTGCCGGTTCATCAAGAAATAGATCATTTGTCGATATGGGATACCAGAGCGTATCATCTCAGACAATGCCACAAACTTGAATAATGAGATGATGCAGACTTTGTGTCGACAGTTCAAGATCAAGCATCACAATTCAGCACCTTATTGATCAATGATGAATGGTGCAGTTGAGGCAGCCAATAAGAATATCAAGAGGATTATTGAAAAAATGATTATCACTTACAATGACTAGCATGAGATGTTACCTTTCGCACTACATGCTTACAGAACTTCTATCGTACTTTTACTAGAGCAACACCTTTTTCTCTGGTATATGGTATGAAGGCTGTATTACCCATTGAAGTTAAAATCCCTTCATTGAGGGTACTAATGGATACCCAATTGGAAGAAGCAGAATGGGTCAAGGCTAGATATGAGCAATTGAACTTAATTGATGAGAGGAGAATGATTGCCCTTTGCCATGGGCAACTTTATCAAAGGAGAATGATCTGCGCTTACAATAAAAAGGTTCACCCACGACAGTTTCATAAAGGTGACATAGTACTCAAGAAAATTCTACCCATTCAACATGATTTTAGAGGGAAATTGACACCAAAGTTTGATGGACCATATGTGGTGAAGAAAGCCTTTTTAGGAGGTGCCCTAATTCTGACAGAAATGGATGGACGAGAGCTACCAAAACCAGTAAATTCAGATTCAGTGAAGAAGTATTTTGCATGATGATGAAATTTTCAGATAAAAAAGAAGAAGTAGATACAAGATCACCAGAGGTTGTTCGATCAAAGTTGTCAAAGAGAGCGTTCTTTTCTCAGACTTTTATTGTTCTTCATCTATACCTAAAAAATTTATATTCCCTTACTCATAAATGAAAAGCCAATTCTCTCTAGCTCTTTACTCATAAATGAAAACCTAATTTTCTCTAACTCCTCTTCTTCAAATCTTACATTCTTGCTGGCTTCTAGTGTGTAATAAATTATGATTTTGTAGGAAGGGCAGTAATAATTAAAACTCAGAAAAAAGTAAAGACCGTAGATTACTTTGATAAGCTTTATGAATTAAAACAGTTAAGATTGAGGTCCTGCTTTGCGAACGGCACAAAACATTTGCTAACAAGGAAAAAGGAGTAACAAATCTTCGAGAGATGGCCTTGATGGTTTCCTGGATGATCACTTCAAAAGTCCCATAATTGAGAATAGGAACATGATTTTATCAACAAGAAGGAAGTATACTCACGAATGTTTCAACAGGGACGACTATCCAAAGAAACATAAAGTATGAGGCGGTCAAATGTTAAGGAAGTTGAGACCAAAATTCAAGAACAAGTCAAGAATTTTTTTTTTTGAATAGGCTTTCGAAAAAATTGAGCTTTTAAGGCAACGGACAAGAGCTGAGAAGCATAAAGAGATTTAATGGTTGTCCAAGAAGGCAATCACAAAAAAAAACCAGTAAAGCCAAGACATGAAGAACTAGATCCATGCAAATCATTAAAAAAAAAAAGCCGTCAGTTACACACGCCCTGCGTTCATGCATTTCACATTATGCATGCATGACTTTTACATAACAGGGATCAAACGGAAAACATATCCACGGCATGATTACAACATTGATAAGTATAAGCTGAGACTTCAACTTCATCAGTCAATTCCAGTTTATCACTGGATGCATAGCTAATACGCTAGACCAAATTGCGTCAAGAATTCAACATTATGGTCAAGGATAAGGTAGACATAAAAAAAATATTGTCATTGACAATTTGTCAAAAGCTGGCAATGGATTCAGTAATCGAAGTTACACCCATAAGGATGGAATCAATTTCAGCTTAATGGAATATCACAGATAAAAGATAGCTATAGTCAAGGATAAGATAGACATAAAAAATATTGTCATTGACAATTTGTCAAAAGCTGGCAATGGATTCAATAATCAAGGCTACACTCATGAGGATGGGATGGATGTCAGCTCAATGGAGTATCAAAGATAAGAAACCTCTATGGTCAAAGATAAGGCAGACATCAAAACATTGTCAAAAAGTAGGATCCATTCTTTCCTGTTAAGTGGTGGATACGTACTCCATGACTCTCAAGTCGGTTGTCTTAGTTGTCCATAATAACTGATTTCTTTCTCCATCCTTTCTTTTATTTCCTTTTAAAAAATGAATCCTACTCTTTTTGCCATGCGAAAATACTTTTCTTCCCTCCCAATGAATGTTCTTAAAAGGATTTACCAAGTTCGATGTGAACGATTAAGAGTTTTGATGAACAAAGGAATCCCTGAAGATGTGCGGTGATTAATTAAAGCTAAGGTCCGTCTGGCAGGTGAAGTCCCACATGCATTTGTGTCTCATATGCCTGGCTTAGGCAAAAGCTCTTATGCCAAAAAGCGAAGAGTGAAAAGGTTACAAGTCTGTCACAAATGTGGTCGATGGACTTGTAATACAAAATGTCGTTCTTTAAGAATGATCTCCGATAATCAAGAAGATAAAATACAATTCATCAAGAATGGCCTGAGTAAGGATTATTTGCATTCTTGTGGATCAGTGCAATGCGAACTCTTTGGTTTATGAAGTATTTTCCATGAAGAACGAGAGCGTTATAATCCCGGGAATCTAACTTTAAAAGACCCTGTTTGCTAGTTTATAAGAAAACTGGATGGGAAGCAAATCCCTGACTCATAGAAGACGTTGAAGCCATTACTGGATGTAGAACCAGTGGAAAAATGTCACAATCACTGTACATACAAGTTGTCATATTTGCTTTTGACAATAATGTACTTACTCCTATAAGCAACACGTTATCCTTTCATCGCTATAAATACGTGTTCTTCTTTCCGGTTAAGTAGTGGATACGGTACTCCATGACTCTCAAGTCGGTTATTTCAGTTTCCTACAATAATTGATTCCTTCCTCTCTTTTCTCAAATTTTTTCTCTCATCAATAGATTCTGCTTTTTCTCCCCTGCAAAAGTACTTTCCTTCCCTCCCAATAAATGTTCTCAAAAAGATTTACTGAGCTAGATGTGAAAGAATCAGAGTTTTTATGCACAAAGGCATTCCTGACAATGCACAGTGGTTAATTGAAACTAAGGTCCGTTTAGCTGGTGAAGTTTTAGATGCATTTATGCCCCGCATGCCTAGCTTAGGTAAAAGCGCTTATGCCAAAAAGTGAAGAGCAAGGAGACTAGGCGTCTATCATAAATGTGGACGATAGAATTATGATACTAAATGTCATTCTTTAGGGATGACCTCCAAAAATCATGAAGATAAAAAGAAAATTCATTAAGAATGGCATGCGTAAGGAATCTTTGGATAATATCCGATTGACTCTTGAAATGCATTCTTGTGGAATAGTGCAAGGTGCAATTATTGGTTTATGGAGGGCTTTCCACAAAGAACAAGACCGTTACAGTTTTTGGAATCTGACTTTAAATGACCCTGTTTGCCAGTTTATAAGAAAACTGGATGGGAAGCAAATCCCTGACTCATAGAAGATATTGAAGCCGTTACTGGACGTAAAATCGGTGGAAGATGTGAGCCATAGTCACAACTACTGTACATGTAAGCTGTCATTTTTGAATTTTTTTTTTTTTCTGACAATGATATACCTACTCCTGCAAATGTAATTATTGCATTAACTTTTCATCTCTATAAATGCATGACCCTCTTTTCATTTCTCACAAGGTTAAGGATAGGAATGGAGAGAACCTTAACTCATCAACTGTGAAGTATTTGTGTATTTTGTGGGGGCTTTTCCTAGAAAAGATAAATAGTATTTGAGAGCAGCCAACTATTTGGGTAAAGTACTAGTTGAGCAAAAAATACATTTAGTTTACGGGGGAGATAGTGTCGGATTAATGGGAGGTGTAGCATCAGCAGCATCTCTAGGAGGAAGTCAAGTTTTGGGTATTATCCCTGCACCTTTGAAGTTGATTTTCCGGGGGCACGATTGGAGAAGAATTAGTGGTTAAAAATTTGCAAGAGTGTTTGTTACAAATGCTTTTTAACTCTGATGCTTTTATTGCTCTACCAGGAGATTTTGACACATTAGGAGAAATTTTTCAAATTGCTTCCAGACCCAACTTAATTTGTACCAGAAACCTATTGGGCTATTGAATGTTAATAATTTCTTTGCAGGTCTGATATCTTTTATGGATTATGCTGTGCAAAAGAAATTTATCTCAGTGGTGGCACGATGAATCCTAATATCCGCATAAACTGCTAAAGAATTGCTAGATAAAATGCAAGCTTTTGTTCCTAAACCAAATCCAACAGTGATTAAGATAAACTAGACACGACAGTCTTTCTCGACCAATTCAATCCCATAAATATCCTTTACCCTGCTGAAGCACTGTGGAAGAGAAAGCGATCGGACTTGTGAATCTGTTTATCTTGTCCTTTAGTTTTATTATCAGCATTTTTTTTTATTTTCCAGTTTTTTTTTATTATTCAGGGAATTTCTTATTTCTTCTTCATGTTTTAGGATAGCTTTGTTCATGCTGATATTAAAATCATTGGACAAAGCCTTTAGTTTGAAATGGCTGAGTAAGGAGTAATTCTGCTTTTGAGACGCATCCTATTATGTATACTAGTCATAACATTTTGGGGTAGCTAAACTTCAACCTTATGTGGATGACATATCTCACAAGGGAATCTATATTTTCTAAAGAAAATATTAGATGAAACTTGGATATTGATTCCAAACATCCTTTCTCTTACATAATTTGTCAAGTTTATTGCCATTTTATGAAATTTCTCACATTTAAGATTTACTCATTTCATGGAATTTTAAGTTTTTGCACTCACCTATTATGAAAATTCACACCTCCAAAGAAATTATTCTAACTTCAATTGCCATCGTAAAAATTTTTGAGGTACTAAAGAAAGTTCCTTAACATTAAAAAGGAGGAAAAAGTTTTTCTCCTTTTATTTTTCTTAGACGATAGGAGAGCTCCTATCGTAAAGGTAATAAAGAAAGTTTCTTAACCTCAAAAAGGAGGAAAGAGTTTTTCTCCTTTGTCTATTTTTCTTAAACGATAGGGGAGTTCCTATCATAGAGGTACTAAGGAGAGTTCCTTAACCTCAAACTCCATTGATTTTTCTTAGACTATAGGAGGGTTCCTGTCGCAGAGGTGCTAAGGAAAGCTCTTTAACCTCAAACTCCATTGATTTTTCTTAGACGATAGGAGGGTTCCTATCGTAGAGGTGCTAAGGAAAACTCCTTAACCTCAAACTCCTTTGATTTTCTTAGACGATAAGAGGTTCCTGTCATAGAGGTGCTAAGGAAAGCTCCTTAATCTCAAACTCCATTGATTTTTCTTAGACGATAGGAGGGTTCCCGTCGTAGAAGTACCAAGGAAAGCTCCTTAACCTCAAAACTCCATTGATTTTTTTTTAGACAATAGAAGAGTTTCTGTCGTAGAGGTAATAAGGAAAGTTCCTTAAACTCGAAAAGGAGGAGAAAAAGGTTTGTCTCCTCAAGATTTAGGCGGTGAAAAGGCTTTCAACGCCTAGCTAAGGTCGGACAAAATTTGGTAACGACTTTGCATGTGTCATGTCCCATGAAGCATGCAAAGGGGGGGCAGCTGTTGACACCCAATTTCGTCCGGCTATTAAAATAAAAAAATTTAAATTTTTTTTTTAAAATTAATTAAAAAAATTAATTAAATTAATTAGTTTAGGGGGCATTTTGTTTTGTAAGGGTTAGTTAAAAATAATAAATGATATATATGTATATATATATGTGTAAATTATAAAAAGGGGGAATTTTAAAAAAATTGACAAAATTGAGAAGTTTGGGGTAAATCTAACAAAATTGAGAAGTTTGGGAAGAATCTGACGAAATCTGAAAGTTCCAGGGAAATCTGGTAATTATTCGCATGGTTTTGGGACAAGTTAATAGAACAGACAAATTTGGGCCAATCAGTAATTTCGTGAAAAATTTGGGACCAGATTAGTAATTAGAGAGACATAAAGGACTAAAACTGTAATTTTGACAAATTATGTTTTAGATCTGTTTTTAATTAAATTTCAAACTTTTTTTAATTTGATGAAATTCAATGCTCTTCTCCTATAAATAGGGGTCCAAACCTGCAAAGAGAATGAGAAAAATAAGTAAGATTTGAGCTCCTCATTTAAAAAGGTAAAACCGAGCTATAGTCCCTGGCTACTCTTCTCTCACTCAAAAAAATCTGAAACTTCTACCTTGACCCCCTGCCCTTCACCATTTTGTTTTTCCGTCCCGTTCCACACGCCGTCCACTTCCTTATCGGCGCTTCAATCTTTCCATCCCGTCGCCGCCGCCTCCCCCTGCGACTCTGTTTTCCTGTCGCAGTCCGTCTCACCGTCATAGGTCCGTCCCCTTTCCCCCGTCGCCGCCTCCTCCCTCGCGGCTCCGTTTTTTTTTTCCGACGCCCCCTCTCTCTCGCAACTCCGCCTTCCCCGCACCTCCGTCTCCCCGTCGCCTGGCATCCTCCTCCTCATTACGTCGCTGCCGGTATATCCCAGGTGCCCTCCTCCGTCATCGTCGCCAGAAAACAAAGAAACAAGGCCGAAAATCCGACCCGATTCGTAACCCATTCAAATCTTCTCCCCTTTAGGTGTAACTCTTCTTTAGTCCTTCTGATTTTATATTTTGTTCATAAAAGTCACTATCTTTCTTGTTCTTGCAGATAGCTCATTAATAGCAAACTTTGAATGTTTATTTTTTTGTTTTTTTTTTATTTCTTTCTTTTTTCTTTCTTTCTTTTTTTAATGGAAGGTTATATCTCCTACTTTTTATGTGGATGGCCAAAACGCCTCACTTTCTTTATTTATTTACTTTTTTATATTATTTAATTTATGCACTTTATTTTCTTTTTTATATTATTTAATTTATGCACTTTATTTTATTTTTTCGTGGATGGTTAATCACCCCACTTTATTTATTTATTTATTTATTTAATTTCTGCACTTTATTTTATTTTACGTGGATGACCAAAACGCCCAACTTTCTTTATTTATTTACTTTTTTTATATTATTTAATTTCTGCACTTTATTTTATTTTTTCATGGATGGTTAATTGCCCCACTTTATTTATTTATTTATTTATTTAATTTTTTCACTTTATTTTATTTTTTCATGGATAATTAATCGCCCCACTTTATTTATTTATTTAATTTCTACACTTTATTTTCTTTTTGTGGATGGTTAATCGCTCCACTTTATTTATTTATTTTTATTTAATTTCTGTACTTTATTTTCTTTTCGTGGATGGCTAATCGCCCCACTTTATTTATTTATTTATTTTTATTTAATTTCTGCACTTTATTTTTACGTGGATAGTTAAGCGCCCCACTTTATTTATTTACCTTCTTTTTATTTATTTACTTTCTGCAATTTATTTTTCTTTATGTGGATGATTAAACTCATTTTATTTATTTACCATTTTTTTTATGGCTAACCAAGAGTCCCATCTTACTTCCTTATTTGATTATTTTTTTACAACCAAGCCCCCCATCCTTTATTTTTCCGTCGTTCTTAACATTATTTGGAATATTAAGACACCTATCTCTTTTATTATTTCCTTTAAATAACAAAATTTAACCTTTTATTCCATTTATTAAAATAAATTTTTTAAAAAAAATCATAACCAGATGATCCAATAAAAATCAATGGTTTTTGAATAAGTATATATATTTTTTAGATCTATGGATTAGATAATTACTTTTAAAGAAAAATAAAAAAACTTAAAAGAAAAATAATAAAAAGGAAAATAATATTAAGACCATTAAAAATCCATATTCGGATAATTTTGGTAAAAAATCTATGAATTGATAATTAATTAAATATTTAATAATACATTAAAAATTAAAGTTCATTAAATTCCATATCCAGGTGATTCGATAGGATCTATGGTTTGAAAAATATCAAATTTACAATAAAAATGAATAATAATCAAGTACTAAAATTAAAAAATTCATATTCGGATAATTCGGCAGAATTTATAATATGAATTAATAATTAATTAAAATATTTAGTAATAAATTAAAAATTAAATTACATTAAATTCCATATCCGGGTGATTCAATAGAATCCATAGTTCGAAAATATTAAATTTATAATAAAATATTTAATAATAAATTAAAAAATTAAATTGCATTAAATTCCATATCCGTGTGATTCGATAGAATCCATGGTTCGGAAATATCAAATTCATTATAAAAAATTATAAAAAATCATGTACCAAGATTAAAAAATCCATATTCGGATAATTTGGTAAAAATATTGAATAAAAATTAAAGTTCATCAAATTCCATATTCGGGTGATTCAATAGAATCCATGGTTCAAAAATATTAAAAAATTATAAAAAAATCAAGTACCAAGATTTAGAAAATCCATATCAATTTAAAAGTCCCTATCTGGATGATTCAGTTAAAATTTCTGATTTAAAAATTAACTGAAATTATTTAAAAGTAAGCAAAACAAAATTAAAATCAACTAAAGTACCAATTTTGGGCGTTAGAATAGAGTTATTTTAACGTAACCGTACTCCCGAACCTTCGAACTCTCGTAGACCATTTTTAGGTGTCTAATCGACCTAAGTGAAACTGATTGGTGGCGACTCCAAAAAAGAAACCATGTTGCCACACAAAGAGAGAGGAAGAAGAACAGGAAACTATAGGGAACAGAAAAATTAAGAATTCACAAGCCATATTAATTCAAGATGTTAAGAAAAAATTGGGAAATTGGAATATCCTCTAGATGGATAAAATGAGATGTTTATCAAAATGGAACTTTTGATTTCAAAATGACATATGATATTAAAATTGTAGAAAAAACTGTTCCTATAATGGAAGAAGATCACAAGTTTGAATTGTTTTTAAAGTATATGATCAAAGATCATCTAGAAAACCACTATAATTATATATATGTTGGTTTGGTACAAATTGCGCTAAAACCTTTAATAAGAAATGGTTTAAATACTTCAGTAATAATTGTTTTAAGAGATCAAAGACACAATAAGTTTTCTGATTCTCTTTTGGGTATTGTCGAATCAAGTTTGTGTGATGGACCAATCTATTTTAATTACCATCCAAACTTCATTGTATCTTTAAAAGATCCTCACATAATGAAATTTTTAACTACGAATATTATGACATCTAGGTTTGACATGCTCGAAAGATCTCAAAACCTCGCCTTAGTCTACAAAATTTACTACAAAATAATGACGACGCAGATTGCGCCAAAGACATTAGAGTTCGATACGTGAGAAGAAACTTTGCTTTTAAAAGCAAACATAGAAAAGAGTAATGTGGTTGTTCCGAGACCAATCAAATCAAAAGATATTAAGCTCCCAAAAAAATGGATTTTTCAAAATGAAAAACCCATAAAAACCATAAAACCCAAGAATTGGAAAGAATTGTTGAATATAAAAATGGAAAGGTTAAAATAAGGTTTAGTAAAGACAGGGTAACTAAAATTGATTTTTCAGAATTAGAACCCAAAAGGTTACCATCAAGAATTTCATATAAACCTTCAAAACCTACCCGAGCTTCATGCTCTAGTTTTCTAGAATTTGGCCATGAGAAACTTGCTGGAGGAATTAGATAATCAATCAAACAATTTTCCCATCCTATTTATAAAATTGATCCAGTAATCTTAGAAAGAGGTTAATAAGAAGAAGCAGCAAAATCCATGTCCATAGGATCCCCCCAATCCCAGCTTTTCAATTAAATGTTTTGACTGAATCTTTTCATTTTGATCCTCAAAGTCTAAATGAGGATTATTGGTCAAAACAAAATGAAATTAAAGAAAAATGGTTTTTGACACATATACCACAGAAGAGAGAAAAAAGATTAAACATCTTTAGTATAAAAGAGTAATGAGAACAAAAAGAAATTTGAAGCTTTTTGAATGGTTCATTCCTGCCATTGTTTTGGACAAAGAAACGACGATCGACACTCTAGAAGAAACTTGGTCAACATTGATGGAAAAGAGATTACAACTCCGCATCCACCAAATACTACGGTCATATTGGGAGAAGAATCCAAGACAGCAGTTGCGCCTTTCAAAACATTTGATGTCAAAGCTCTAGAAATAGCGAAGAGGTCTATTGATAAGAAAGATCTCCAAAACGTCATAGAACAAAATAATTACACAAACCTTTACCTACAGTCCATAGGTAAACAAATGAATCAAATTAAAACTACTTTAGAAAAACATAAATTTAGCCTTACAAAAGCTTCTGTTTTCAAACTAGAATTTTTGCTAGAAACCATAAAATCTCCTGTAAGTTTTCCTAAAAAACTTCCAAAATTTAAACTAAAACTAAATGATAGAATTACCGATTTAGCTAATCAAATAACTAAATTAACGATTAAGTCTAATGAATCTAAAGAAATTGATAAAAAACAGAAAAGTCTTCATATTAATGTATTGGTGAAATACCCAATATCCAAGAATTGGTTGACTCTTATCCCCAGAAGAATAACCACTAGAATTGAATCGCATTCGTTCTGAAGGGGGGAGAGGAGATCCAATTAGAACAAATCATGTTTGGAATGTTGCCCATCCTTATGGACCAACAAAACCATCTCCAGTTGATATAAGATTAGACAATTATTAGGAGCCTTATTCGTTTACTGAATATAAAGGAGATTCATTCAGAGAATGGAACATATATGATTGATCAGAATACCAAATAATCAATACCATTCAACATATGATTTTGTACGGAGTGGCAGCTAGAAAAGGGTGTTGATAACACAGATCCAGAAATTGTTGAAATGCTTATAACTGGTTTCACAGGACAATTAAAGAATTGGTAGGATAAGTGTCTAACTAAACAAGGTAGACAAGAAATAAGAAATGCTAGAAAAATCCTCACTGTCCAACATTGAAATCAGTTAATTTAGACGATTAAGCCTGATGTTATAAACACTTTACTATGCACAATTTATTCACATTTTGTTGGTGACACAGCAAGTAAAGAGAGCAGAAATAGTGAGTTGCTTTTAAATCTTAGATGTAGAACCCTTTCAGACCTAGAATGGTATAAGGATATCTTCATTACAAGAGTATATGAAAGAGAAGATTATAGATCCTCCATTTGGAAAGAAAAATTTATCTAAGGATTACCCAAGCATTTTGGCCAACTCATGATGGATCACATTAAGGGAAAATGTTAAGGTTAACTTAACTTAGAAAATTATACTTATGGTCAAATCATGGCATAAGTCAAGAAAGTTGGTTTAAAAATGTGTCATAAAATGAAATGGCAAAAAAAGTGAAAAGAGAAAAATTAGCATGAAGAAAAGAAATGGGAAAGTTTTGTGCTCAATTTGATTATGATATTCAAAAAGTCTATTCGGAATATGAACCCAAGAAACAAAAGAACACAAATCTTATAAAAAAATATAGGAGAAGAAAATTTGAAAGATTAGAAGAGAAACCAGGAGTCTCTAAAAAATTCAGAAGAAAAGGTCTAAGAAAGATCAAAAGGTTTGTTGGAAATGTGGAAAACCAGGCCATTTCATTAATAAGTGTATAGCAAGACAAAAAATAAACTCTTTAAAAATTGATGAAAGATTAAAGAAGAGTTTTATGCAAATCTTATTAAATAGCGACAACGAAGCTGAGGAAGAAAAGGAAGGAGAAACTTTAGAAAGTTGTGAAAAGGTAAATGTGATTGGTCTATCAGACAACAAAAAATTTGAGATAGAAAGTTGCCGATCAAATTGTGGTTACGAATTTTGTCAATTACAAAATATTTTTGAAAACCTTCAATTAAACATCATTGAAATCAATGTTCTTACTGAAGAAGACAAAAGAATTTTGAAAATCACAAGACAAAAATGATGATGTGGAATTAAGAAAAGAAATTTTGTAAACACCTTGATAAAGCCAACAATCAAGAAAATCAAGCTTATCAAGGAAGAAAGAACTTTAAGAAAAAGGTTGATGTCAAAGAATTAACTAAAACTCCTGTTTACAGCTTAAATGAAATCCTAAAAAGGGTATACGAGGCTCACAAGATTCACAAAGAACGAACAATAGCTGAACTAAAAGGAGAAATTTCAGAAATAAAAGCTGAAATAAAATATCTTAAAAATAAGATTGAGATTTTAAAACTTCATAATTTCGAAAGACATTCGAAAGAATTCCCAGAAGATAAATTAGTCATGGAACACATAGAAGAATTTTATTTCAAAACAAAACATAAAGAGAAAAAATATCCCAGGAACAAGCCAAGAAAAAGAAGATTTTGAAGATCCTCCAGAAAAACCATTGCAAATTAATGAAGTTTATTCCATATCCAATCAAAGATTTACCAGCAAAATGACTTTGTTAATAGAAAATCAATTTAAAATAACAGCAATTTTTTTAGTTGATGGGAGCTTATCGAAATTGCATCAAAGAAGAAATTGTTTCGCATCAATACTTAGACAAGTCTTTTGGGTCAATCACTACTGCTAATAAGGAGACCATACCAATATGGTTTAAATTGACAAATGTTGATGTGTGTAATGAAGATATTTGCATCAAACAACATTTTACAATTTTAAACATAAATCAACAAATAATCTTAGGGACCCCATTCTTAGCTGCAAGTATGCCTTTTAAAGTGAGTATAAATGGGATTTCTACCAAGAAATTTGGTAAGAAAATGACTTTTGAATTTGCTGAACCACCTAGAAGATCATTGCTTAAAGAGCTTAGTATAGATCTGGGAAGAAAACAAAACATTTTGATGTGCCTTCAAGAAGAAGTAAAACACAAGAATGTGGAAGAAAAATTGGAAGAAAAAGAATTAAAACAAAAAATAGAACATTTTAAAGGGATTCTAGTAAAAAAAGTTTGTGTTAATATTCTTAATGCTTGTTGGGTAAGAAAGAAACACGTTGTTAATCTGTCTTATGAACCAGATTTCAATGAAAGCAATATCCCTACAAGATGTAGAGCAATTCAAATGAATGAAGAACTAATGACCCATTGCAGGAAAGAAATCTAGGATTTACTGGATAAGAAACTAATTAGAAATAGTTCTTCACCATGGAGCTGTTTAGCCTTCTATGTGATTAAAAACTCAGAAATTGAAATAGGAGTACCAAGATTGGTATTAAACTATAACCCTTAAACAAGGTTTTAAGATGGATTAGGTATCCAATATCTAACCAGAAAGATTTGTTATCAAGACTTCACAATGCCGTAATATTTTCAAAATTCGATATGAAGTCAGGATATTGGCAAATCAAGATTGCTAAAGAAAATAAGTATAAAACGGGATTTAATTTTCCATTTGACTACTATGAATGAAATGTTATGACTTTTGGTTTAAAGAACACCCCGTCAAAATTTCAAAAAATTGTGAACGAGATTTTTAATCCTTATAATTCTTTCATTATTGTTTATATCATTGATGTGCTTGTGTTTTCTCAATTGATTGATCAACACTAGAAGCACTTACATAAGTTTATAAAAATAGTTAAAAGAGCAGGATTGGTTGTGTCAGCAAAAAAAATTGAATTGTTCCAAACAAAAATCATATTTTTGGGCCACATAATTTTTAAATAAACGATTAAGCCAATTGACAGATCAATTAGTTTTGCTGATAAATTTCCTGATAAAATTAAGGAAAAGAAACAATTAAAAAGGTTTTTAGGAAGTCTTAATTATGTTGCAGATTTTTATAAAGATTTGGCTAAAGACTGCAAACCTTTTGTTTGTCCGCCTTAAAAAGAATCCTCTAAATTGAGGTCAAGAACAAACTCAAGCGGTTCAAGTTGTGAAAAAAAGAATAAAAGAAATTTCTTGTATTAATATTCCTAATCAACAAGCCTTTAAAATTTTGAAAATGGATGCTAATGACATTGGTTATAGAGGAATATTAAAAAAAAATTAACAATAAAGAACAATTAGTCAGATTTACTTTGGGTGTTTGGAATCAAGCTAAAAAAAATTATGCTACTATTAAAAAAGAAATTCTTGCAATTATTCTTTGTGTTACAAAATTTGAGGAAGATCTCCTCAACAAGAATTTTTTAATTCGAGTTGATTGTAAATCCTCAGTGGCAATTATAACTACTCAAGAAACCTCCATTTTTTTTTTGTTAATATTCCAAGAAACTAGTTCTGTAAGAATAGAACATAAACCCAGAAGAACTAAAGTCACTGTCAAAAACTGTGATGAAGAATCCAAAGAAAAATATATTACAGACCTAGGAATTTCCTTATTAAAGATTTTAAAAGTTTGGACTTTTGAAGAATGGGGAGTTCCATTCGGAAGAAGAAGAATCCTAACTAGAGGAAAATATGAAAATACATCATTTTCGTATTAGGATTACATTAAAGCTTAGGATGAAGTTTTCCATATCCAGAATCGTGATCATCAACACTCATGGATGGTCATATTCAAAACCAAGTAAAGGAGGTTCTCGAACTGGTTCCATAATTGGTACGTGTAGAATGGTTTATTCAAAGGTTCTCTCCCAGAATAAGTTATGAAATGCTTTGAAGGATTTTGTATGTTTCAAGAATAATTTCTCCATAAAGACTAGAAAATACCATTCACAAACTTTTATTTTGTGATAATGAGCCATATTTTGTGGATCCTACAATGGCACTATGAGAAGCAAGAAATGGATCATGACACCCACTGTACTCCTTGCCTAGAACATATTTGGGAAGTTAAATGGTGGGACAAATACATAATTAACTAATACCTTTCTGAGAATGTCATATTTGATAAAATAGATATAATTGATGAAGAAGAAAATCCTGATGAAGATTTTTTGGATGTAATGCTTAATTGATTTTTCCAAGGAGGTCAATTCAGAGATAGTCAGATTCCTATGGCTATAATGAAGGGAAAAAAATTCTTAAATCCTCATCCAACAAAAATGAGTCAGCTGGGCCCTAGTAGAGATGTCAGTAGCCAATGTCAATAGAAGCAGCCAAGCCAGCTGTCCAGGAGTTAAAGGAACTAGCAGACAGAGCCAGTTATCCAGAACTTTTGTTTCCACTATCAGAAATAACGAAGCATTAACCAATGGCCCCAGATTCCATTGGACGAAGCCAGCTAGCCTTATCACTAAGGCTCTAGGACTTTGCCTATATAAGGGTGCCTTTTGCCTTGGTTTAGGCATCGAAAAAATAATCTTTCTCTCCTCCTAGTCCATGTGCTGGACCCTTCTTCTTCCACCATAGCTTAAGTTCTATAGCTTAGTCTTTAAATGGTGTGCCTGTATTTGTAAGATAATCGTGTGGAGCTTGGTGAACCTTGGGTTTCTGGTTCATCAGTTCAAGCTTGTGATCATCCTGCTATTCTTCTTTATTGTGTGGTAAATTAGTTTTCACTAATTATCTGTAAATACATGTTTTAATAAAGTTTGAATGCATGTTTTCAGTATACTTTTTGTTGAATGATTTTATTTGCGTCTTACTAAAATAATATAAAAATTCATTTAATAATACAACATAAGATGAACCTAGGCATTTTGGTATTAGAGGCAACAAATGTTTTAAGAAACATATGGCATATTGGCTAGAAACTTTCTCATGCCCGCTTAAGTGCAGTTTCACCTGGTAAATAGGGTTTGGCTGAGTAACAACACCTCGTACAATGTTTTCAAGAAAATTATATATTTTCAAAAGAAAGGTCCTTCTTTGTAACTTTTAAGAAAGTTTGAGGAAAAGAAGAAATTAGGCAGTACTTTGTTAGCATCTCATTCTGTTGGTGCGGGTAGCAAAGTCCATAAAATAATACATACATTGTGCACTTCCATACAAGTATGCATGCATTACCCCTCAGAATTGTCATACAATTAACCTAACTAAACATACACCCAATCTTCATTATAACACACTCATATACTTCAAAGCACATAGAACCATATATCAACTTTTTAGAAACATACAAGAGCTTATTCCTATACCTACAAATAAAACAAACTTTCTTTACACACATTTACATATAAACAAAACTCAATATAATACATATTGTCCATTTTCATACATACAAATTTCCCTAAGAAAAATAATATAATTAGATACAAAGTAAACACAATAAAATAATACATATACTCAGCCGAAAACATTTGAGCCCAAGCACAAATCAGACAATTTTATATCTAACATTCATAGCATATATCATACTCACAATAATAAACGAATCAGGTAGCATACAACTTAAGCAAAGTAACATACTAATTTTTAAAATCCTAGAAAACAAATGACTTATGCATAGCAATTTCATCATGAAAACTCATTAAAAGAAGTTAAACATGTGCATCCCCCAAGCACAAAATATACAAGACACTTGCTAACAAATTGCACAGTAGACTCATAATACCATACAAATTATATCCAATAGCATATAATTACCTTTCCCACCCAGACAACATATAACCGAATCCCATTCAATCAAACCAAACCCAAGTTATTCATAATCGGCCACTTTTTATTTACACCATCATCAGACAAACCAAATCCAGAACCTTACAACAGGCCTCTAGAACTATGCAACTAGTTTCCAGAATCATCCACATGTACCTCATTGTATACAATTCCAACTTAAAACACACATAATTGACCTAAAAGAACACAATACAATCAAACAATAGAACCATACAGCAAGCCTCTAGAATCATTCAATCGGCCCCCATGATCACATATATGTACCTCATTCCATACAATTCCAACTTAAACACACACAATTGCTCTAAGAGAAAACCAAACAAGCAGATCACAAAACCATACAATAGGACTCTAGAATCAAACAACTGGCCTCCAGTACCATACGCACTTACCTCATTCCTTGTAATTCCAACTTACAAACACACAAACACACACACACACACACACACACACACACACACGCACTTGATCTAAGAGTTAACCAAACAAATTGATCACATAACCATACAACAAGCTACTGGAATCATACAATCAGCCTCCAAAACCCTACATATATACCCCATTCCATGCAATTCCAACATAAACACACACAATTGAACTGCGAGAAAACCATACAAATAGATCATAGAACCATACAACAAAACCCATGAATCTGTTCCAAAAAAAAAAAAACCGTCCATCCTCTAAAATCCATTAATGTTTCTCCGAGCCCATCTTATTTTGGAGACAAAAACAACAAACCCATGTATGTTCTTACAAACTCATGTATTTTCCCAAACAAACAGATCAAATCCATTCTAATTTCAAAATGAAACTGACCTTCTCACCCATCTCTTCTGTCTCTGAAACGAACTATGCCTTGTCGTTTCTACTGTCGCCAGAATCGTGTCTCATCTCTATCAAAATTGGGGATTTTGCTATAAACTAATAGGGATGGTAAAAGGAAACAATGGGGAATAAAAATGATGCCATGAATTTCTGGGATGTTTCCATCCGTGCTTCTGATTATGTTTTAGGGTAGAAAGGTTTGGTTATAGTTTGGGAGGAGTTTATATAGAAACTGACTCTAATATGGGATTTAACAAGATTTTAGCCATTTTTAGCGCTCCTCCATTTTTTCAATTGCTTGATAATGGGTAACAAACAGAAGCAGATCTAACAAAGTTAGATAGTGTATATATACCAGGAGTATAGTCTCTAATCTCCTAAGCTCGGCCTGTGGCATGCGCCCGGATTTGACTTAAACATGACATGTATAAATGATTTGCAAACAAATACAGTACTGGTTGATTGATATTTGTAGTTCAGATTCTGTCATACATCTTATTTTTAATTCTTTTAATTTTTTCTTTCTTAACTTTTCCTCGTCTCCAGCTTTCGCATATTTGCTTATCCTCTCTTTTTATTTCATTTGGTTTCTAAAACTTTTTTCTTTATATGCTGTTTTTTATTTTTTTTTTTACTTTTTGCATTAGCTTTCCTCAGTTTTCTTACTATTAGCTACTTTTCTTTATTTATAGTGTTTTGACAGAAATCTTTTTCCGCTTGCTACTTTTTTTTTTCCATTCATGCCTTTCTTGTTTTGATTTTTTTTATTTTTATATATTTTGATCTCAATTCAACTATATGTTTTTTATTGATAGCTGTTTCTTCTTTGGTTTCAATTGTTTGTTATTTTAATATTTCCTATTTTTTCATAGTTAATTTTTTTTCTCAACATTTTCTTCTTTTATCAGTTCCTACAAGTCATTAGAAAGACTATATATTTTTTTATTAGTAGTTGTTTGTTTTTTTAGATCTTTTTTTTATTTTTTTATTAGTTCTTGTTTGTTCTTTTAGATAAATTAGTTATTCTTTTATAACTAGTTTTTTGTTTATTTGGCTCAACTTTATGTTCTTTTAGAAAATGTAGTTGTTATTTTATTAGTAGCTATTTGTTCTTTTAGAACAACATTTTGTTCTTTTATCAGTTCATACTTGTTACTTTAGATCAACTTAATATTCTTTTATTTGTTCTTTTATTAACAGCTATTTGTTGTTTTAGATTAAATTTTTTTTCTTTTATCTGTTATTATTTGTTCTTTTAAAGAAAATAATTATTCTTTAGTTGGTTGTTTATTTGGTTCAACTTCTTATCTTTTAGATAATCTAGTTGTTCTTTTATTAGCAGTTATTTAATCTTTTAAATTGACTTCCTATTATTTTTAGTTCATACTTGTTTTGTTAGATCAACTTCTTGTTATTTTATCAGTGGAGTACTTATTCTTTTAGACTAACTTGATGTTCTTTTTTTTTTTTTGCTCTTTTATTAATGTCCATTATTTTAGATCAATTTTTTTTATTTTTTATCAGTTTTAATTTGTTCTTTTAGAGAAACTAACTGTTCTTTTATTACTAATTGTTTATTTATTTCGCTCCACTTCTTCTTCTTTTGATAATCTAGTTATTTTTATTAGTAGTTATTTGTTCTTTTAGATTAACTTCCTGTTCTTTCATCAATTCATGCTTGTTCTTTTATATCAACTTGCTATTTTTTTTTATCTTTTCTTTAATTGTTAATAGTTGCTCTTTTAGATTAATTTTTTTGTTCTTTTATCAGCTCTTATTTGTTCCTTTAGAAATACTAGTTGTGTTTTTGTAACTAGTTATTTGTTTATTTGGTTCAACTTACTGTTCTTTTAGATAATCTAATTGTTCTATTATTAGTAGTTATTTGTTTTTTAATATCAACTTCATGTTCTTTTATCAGTTCAAGCTTGTTCTTTTATATTAACTTGCTATTTTTTTATTTATTCTTTTATTATTAATAGTTTGCTCTTTTAGATCAATTTTTTTTATTTTTTTATCAGTTCTTGTTTGTTCTTTCAGATTTACCACTTATGTTTTTATTACTAGATGTTTGTTTATTGGGCTCAACTTTTTGTTCCTTTAGATAATCTAATCGTTTTGTTATTAGTAGTTATTTGTTTGTTTAGATCAACTTCATGTTCTTTTATCAGTTCAAGCCTATTCTTTTAGATTAATTAGTTTTTCTTCTTTTTATTAGTTCATGCTTGTTTGTTCTTTTATTAGTTCCTACTTTAGAGAAATCAATTTTTCCGTTATTAGTAGTTGTTTGTTCTTTTGGCTCAACTTTTAATTTTTTATTAATTTTTATTTGTTCTTGTATTTTTTATTTATCTGATTAATTTTTATACTCATTACACTCAGTTTGTATTCATTCTTGTTACTCATTGAGTTTGTTGCTTTTTTTTTTTTTACTAATTGTTCATTTGGTAAAAATTGTTTATTTAAATTAATTGGTACATTTAATTAACATGAGAAAAAAAAGGGATGTAAAATGTTGGGAAAAAGCAGAGGAAAAAAAGAGATGAGAAAAAAACGAGAATGGGTAAGAAATTAATGGGATTGTATATATATCTATGTTTCTAAATGAAAAATGTGTTTATTTAGAATAATAATTATGTCCAATCAACATGATAATAAAAAAAAAAAGCAGAATTAGCAAATTGGAGAAAAGTGGAAAGAAAATCTTCATGGGGCTAAGAAGGAAGAAGTATTCGTTGGGTAAAAAACCAAAAGTTGCATGCCTTGTACTACAAAAATGTTCTGCGCCCAAATAACCAAGAAGTTATCACTCCGAATTTCTCGCAAACATTTACGGTTTTGCTTAGGTAAAATGTCGGCTGTCCTGGCTTATGAGTAGGCCGGGCCGGGCCTACATATGTGTTTTCCACTCTACTCTTCATATGCAGACAGAACCCAACCCGAATTTTCACTGATCCTAAAGTGAACTGAATCCAAATTTTTTGATTCGGAGCTTGGTAAATCAGGTTGACCCAATTTTTCTAACGAGCGTAGCAACGTAATGGCAAGCTTCAATTAATGAATTTTGCACAAAGAAGAGTAGAATAAAAAATCCAGTGTGTGTGTAAGGCATGAGTAACTTTAGTTGAGCTTTTATTGTGAGATTTGTAGCCAATTTGTATGAATTTTAAGTCAACTAGCTTATTTATAATTTTACATTCATTTGAAAGTCAATATCATGTAAGTATAATAATCCATTTAAAATATAATTTTTATAATCTTATTAATTTTTTTTAAAATTTTATTTTTTAATATCCTAAAAAATAAAAAATTATAAAAAATTAATAACATCATGAAAAATTAATTTTAAATGGATTATTAAATCTACTTAATATTGGTTTTCAAATGAAATTAGTTATATGCAAAAAAGCTTTAAAAACAAAAATAAGTCATTTTGGATTAAATTACTTTAAATTAAAATGAATTGGCTATTGATTCGCAAAGCTAATGCCATAATTAGGTAGCTAAATTAAAGAGGTTTAGAGGAGAGGAAATTCGCTTTGAAAACTAGCTTTCACTCTATTTGGATTAAATGGGAAAACGAAAGGTAAAAGAAAAAGTGGATTCAGCTAAAACCTAGAACTCTATTGATACCTAGCAAAGTGTGAAAAAAAAGCCTAAAGATTCTATTGAATAAATCCAGAATGTGCGAAAACAAACCAGAGATAAGCATTTAGTAGACAAGTTATGATCTGAAAAAGTGAGAATGAAGGGAGTTAGTATCTTTCATTTTGAGCTTAGCGGCTTCCTCTTCATTTTCTCCAAACATGGCAAAGTGGTGAATTGGTAGATAAGGGTTTCTTGAGCTACTAAAGAAGACCAACAATTGGCAATTGATGGAGCATAGTCAAGGATAGCGAAGGGAGAAAGTGATGGGAAATGAGGTCTAAAGGGGGCGACGGTGGAGATAAATATGTATTTAAGGTAAGGATGCTAGAAAATTAGGTCAAATCAAGTTAGTCAGGTTTAGCCCAATTCGAACCGACTTGGATTAGCAAATTTAGGGTTGGGTTGGGTCAAAATAGCATAATTTCAAACATACAGCTAAACCTAAAACTTTTGGGCCAGTTTCAAATTGGTAGTCGGGTTTTAGGATTTTTTTTACTCCTCTAGTCGAAAACCTGGACCATCAAGATAAAATGAGAGTTACCATCGCAATCTCCACTAGAGACAGTAAGGGTACAAGGAGGATAGATAGACCCTACAAGGGGATAAGGATGATGAAGTTAGGCAGATGGATCACGGAGATTAGAGAGCCCAACAAGTGCTCTAGAATTTGGATAAACTTTTACTTGATACGCATGGCAGTGGCATGAGCCTCGCGGAGAGTGCGGGATGTGATGGAAAATGAGCAACAAATACAACGAAGGATGGTTATGTGGAGGGTGGATGCTCAACATGAACTGGGACATGGCTGGAGCATAATGCGGCTCAAGTTCAAGCATGGTTGCACAAAACATAGTGCCCTACAGAGGTTATTTTAGGGAAGTGGGGAAGTGGCAATTGGTGTAAATAAATAAAAGGGTAAATAACATATGTAGTCCTGAAACTATGACCTATGTCTTGATTTCATCCCCAAACTACAACATGTTATACTTGTAGTCATGAAACTTTTTAATCTATTGCAAACTCATCCTGAAGTTACCTGGGGGTGTTAACTATTAACAGAATCATTATATGGTAGCTGATGTGGTTACAAGCGTAATTGTGTTTGATATTGGGCTTACATTATAGTTGACAATAACATTACTTTAGGTGTGTGGTTGTTGCAACTATTTGATAGTGCTTTATTGGTATTTCATTTTCTATTATCCTTCATATTCCTTTAAGTTTCATGAGGGTTTTAGGGGTATGTCATTACAGATAAGCAGTTGTTGTCATATCTGCACCATTGATCATGTATTTTGATCCTGTTTTAATCTTCATAATCTTCTATTAATAGAGGTTGTTATCTCATTAATGAATGTAGGGGAAATAATAGAGATGATGTGTATATTCCATTGCTTTTGTGGGTGATGCAAATTGGTTAAAAAAATCTTGACATATATTTCACTGATAGCGAGGGAGATATAATTCTGATGCCTTATATGGCGCTTTGAAAAGCCGAACTATAGTTAAGGTAATAGTTAAGGTACCCATTTAATCAATTTCAAAAGATGCTAGGTTTTAGTTAATCATCTCATCTTGGTTCCATGTTTTGTGTGTGTGTATGTGTGTGTGTAAGTCTAGTCCTTGTGAAGAGTGACTTTTTCTTAGTGATAAAATGTAAAATTTTTGCATAGTGGACTAGAAATCTATTCAATTCCTTTTGTTATCCTCCCACTGCAATAAAGAAGAAATGAGATTCAGAACTTGATTAAATCATATGGTTATGCATCTTATATTTGTATATGCAATAGGTTATTTTATACACAATCAAGAATATAGTTAGATTCCATGCACATAGAGAACAGAGAACAATTCATATATATTTGAAAAATTGAGATTTGCAGAATTATTCCAGGTATTGAAAAGATTCACTTGCAGCTTGATCTGAAAATTCAGGTCTACTTTGATTACATGAGAAGCTTCCGTGTAGATTTTGGTGAGTTCTTTGTGGATGGTGTCATCAGCAAGATTAAGGTTGAATTAGGGCCATGTGAAGAGTTGTGCTACCCTTCTTATCCTGTAAAGCATGGCTAGAAATATCCTGGTACTGGGGAATTTCGATTTGTTCATTAAGCTAAGAAATGATGTAATCATATAATCACTAGAGGTGGATAGCTGACTCCCTACTTTTTGTGCACTCAAGCTGTCTGTTTCTGTTCAGTGTTATGATAAATATCTAATGAAGAGTTTGAGCAAAGGAGCAGAAATTAGGGGACATTCTTTTTAGACATGCTCATATAATTCTGTACCTCATGAGATAGGGCTTTTCGGTGGTGGAGACTTCTACAGCAGTTACTATGGCAAATTTTTTCTTAGTTAGTATTCTAAATATTAGATTGATCACGGTGGCCATGTGCTGCGTCTAGCTACTTTGCTTTTGAAGGCACTTGCACTGCTGCCAAGGTCATCCATCCTAACATGTTCTGCTGCTAAGTTAATTCATCCAAACATGTTTTGTTGTTTCCTATTCTTTCTTGATGTTGAACATCTAAATCTAGTTGTTGATGGCCTTAATCTAATTATAGCTTATATTGTTCATATTACGCCTTGGCCTCAGTAGTGGTGGATTTCTGTATCCATTTGTGTTATTGATGTAAACATTTCACTTACTAATTGGGCTAGTGGTTGTTGTTGTTGTTGTTGTTCAATGAATCTAACTTTTATCTGGCAGAAGAAGAGCGGGTGTTGGAGTGTGTGTGCAAGGATTTGAAGTGGCAACCTTTTCCAACTAATGTGGAAACCTCCGTCAAGTTTTTTTATCGTAAATCTTGGTGGTTCTACAGATAGTAAATATCAACACTATTCTTTTTTTATACGCTATAATAACTTGCATTTGTTGATGCGGCTGCTTTTGCAAGTGCAAAGGAAATGTAATCAGATACGTAATCCGGATTTGTTCATACCATTGTGTTTTTTGATTTTTTTTCTAGTACGAATACAACTCAAACTCTCATATATAACCATCTAATATTAACTTTTTAAATTTTAATTTAAGTTGTTTGACAACTGTCTTCATATAAATTCAACAGGTGTCCTAATTTTTTGACAGTTAATAAATCATTTAAATTAGCAAAATTACCCTATCTATAAATTAGGTTTATGTGTCAATTCAGTCTTGATTAATACTAGGGAATGGGGACTAATATGCAATGCATTATAAATATTTAGGACTAATATGCAAAAAAATGGAGGTTGATGACTAATTTGCAATGAGAATTAATGCTTTGAAATTTTTTGTGCAACTTACCCTTTGTCAAAGTATGGCAATATGGCAGTGAATAAAGTTAAGGCTCCCAAACCTTTATTTTTCGTTGTAAATTCATCCCTATCCTCTCAACCCTTCCATATCTGATAAACTTATATTTATTATATTTATTTCTCTCATATTTAGTATGTTTTAATATGTTTTGATTCTTAAAGATATATTTTCAATATATTTTGTAGTTTAGAGCATATCTGGACTCAATTGATTGAAAGTAGATTTAATTTGTAATTTTACAAGTTTTAATTTGATTGTGTTCTTTCAGGATTTTGACATATTGGCGATGTTCCAATAAAAAAATCATATCTTGAGCTATAGAGATCGGAATTGAGTGATTCTTAATTCATTGGAAAGCTAACATCCAAAGCTATAAATCATATATAGATAATAACACCAAGTTTTCACATTAAGAGGGTCAAATTCAGCTTCAAAATCGTAATTTACGAGTCCTTACTTGTTCAAGAGCAGTTATGGTATTTTGAGCATATCTTTAGCTGTAGATGTCAATTTTATGCGATTCAGGTGTTGTTTCGAAGCTAAGAAAGAGATATAAAACTTTCATGCTTTGAGTTTTGAAAAATAATGACTGAATCAAGGTCAAATCTTAGCATGAAGTTACTGCTGCTGTTCTAGAGCATTGTTTGGCTGACAGCTTTAAAACCTTCTAGTTATTTGGAATCTTTTTATTTGTTTGGGATAATTTTGTAACAATATAAAAATTTTAGGGAGAATTTTGTGCATTTAGCACACTAGGCAACTCTTTTTAGGTTTTTAAGAAGAGGGCACAGAGCTTTCTCACGGCTGGTGGCTGATGCTCCTTTCTCTTTCGCAATTTCAGTTTTTTTTTATTATTGTTCTTTGTTTTTCTTCTGATTATAGCTGAGTAATTTTCTGATTTAGTTCTAGGGATGATTTCATTTATTAACACCGGTTGTGAGGATTGATTTTTCTTGTTAAAACTTTCTTTAAATTCCAGTATTTACTTCTTTGTTGTTAAGATTTATTGTAATTAATTTATCTGTTCTCGCTTGTTAAATTGGGTCTGCGATTATAAATTTACTTAATTTTCTTTCAACCGTTTAGGTTAAGAATTCAATTAGAAGCACGTGAATTAATTAGAAATTATATTTTTTTCTAGTTAGTTCATACGGAGAAGTAAGACATGTTAAATAGTTCAAGCTTTTGGATCATCACCTGGAATAAATTTTTGTTCATTGTTTTTAATGCTAATTTTAGGTTTATTAGAAATTATTTTTCAATATCTGGTTGCTCAAAATTAAGGAATTAATCTAAAGCTTTTCTGATTAATTTTACTATTTAATTCTTTGGGTTCTTTTTAACTTTAAAGATAGTCTTGTTTATTTGTTTAGATTGAAGAAACACTTTTCTTCGATGATCAACTGCATGATTGGAATGGATAATCAATCATGAACTAAGCTTTTTCAATATCGATTACTTTTATTTTAATTCTACAATTAATTTATTTTAACATTTAATTCAAGAAAACCCCCCAATCTTTTCACTACTAGGAAAAAGGCATTTAGCGACGGTTAAAAACAATCGCTAAAAGTCTGGTCAAAGTTTAGTGACGGCTAAAACTTACTAACTAAGTTAGTGACGGTTAGCCATCGCTAAATTTAGTGATAGTTTGCTCTCGTTAATTTAATAACGGTTAGTCGCCACTAAATTTAGCGACAGCTTCCCCTCTCTAATTTATCGCCGATTAGCAGTTACTAAGTCTAGTGATAGCTTGCTTTCGCTAATTTAATAATGGGTAGTCGTCGCTAAGTCTAGCGACATCTTGCCTTTAGTAATTTAGCGATGATTAACTATCACTAAGTCTCGGCTAAATTTAGTGACGATTTGTAGTCACTAATTTGTGACATCTAGCCTTCGCTAATTAGTGACGGCTTGCCTTCGCTAATTAGTGACAGCTAGCCTTCGCTAAATTGGTGACAGTTGGCCTTTGCTAAATTTAGTGACATCTTGCCCTTTGCTAACTCTATTAATCAAATTATGATATGGGTGATTCACATTAATTTGTACATATTTATACGCACACACACACAGATATATAAAATATATAAAATGTTTCTTTATATATATGTATTTGTATGTATATATATAAAGATGTACAAATTAATGCAAGCTATTCATAGTATAATTTGATTCGTACAAACCAAAGAATTTATGGTGTAAGAGATTATTATATATGTTTAGAGTAACTTATGTCGGTAAAGTGCATTAATTATTTTCTTAAAAATTAATACATTAACCCTTCTTTTTAATTTTCTAGCAGGTTAGGCTAACCGTCGCTATTTTTACTTCCTTCCTGCGACGGTCTGCCTTCAGAAGTCTGATTAAAAACTCAAACGGCCGCCTTGGGCGCTAGTGGTCTGTTCTTTCGTTGAGAGGTTGAGAGGGGGAGGAGGTGCGCCGAACTTCTCAGATTCGCCTAATTTCTCTGATATCTTGGCCGAATCTCTTCGCCTGCTTTGTTGGTTTTATGTCCATGGCGAAATCCCTAATTTCCTCCCCAACCGTCGCCTCGCCTCCACCAGAGTCCGGCTCAGCTTCAACGGAATCATCTCCCGTTGACAGTGAACGACGACGATGCCCTCCAGCTTCTGGCCACGATTTCGATGGCTGCTGTCATGGCCTTCCGGCTTCTGGCGCTGTGGGAGAGAAAGCGAGAGAGAGATCATCGGCTTGGCGCTATGGGCATCTACTACAGAGAGGCTGCTTTGGAGTGTATCCCACGATTTGGGCAAACAGAACTTCGCTGCTCCCATCACACGATTTGGGCAATCGTCTGGCGACTCCAGATCGAGAGGGAGAGAAAGGGAGAGAGGTTGGGGTTCGAAGCCGGGATCTGGAGGCGCCGATTCCACCCAGACAGAGGCGATGGACCGGCGGGAGCGCCTCCGCCGCCTTGCCATGGGGACCATCGACCTCGCCAGGGATCCTTACTTCATGCGCAACCACCTTGGCAGGTGGGAACAATCTTTTGTTTTCCTCTTTCTTGTATCTGGATATGGAATTTCTCGAGTGGTTATTCGAGTGAGTTTAATATGGTTTTCTGGTTTTCGTTCTTTAATTTGTAGCTACGAGTGTAAGCTTTGCTTGACTCCTCACAACAATGAAGGGAATTACTTGGCACATACTCAGGGGAAGCGTCACCATACCAATTTGGCTAAAAGAGCAGCTCGGGAGGCCAAGGAGGCTCCGGCTCAGCAGCAGCCTCACAAGTGCAAAGTCTCAATTCGAAAGACAGGCAAGTTCTGCTTAGAACTAACTTTATCTGTTTATTTGTTTGTTTGTGTGTTTGTTTGAGAAATTTTCTGGGGCAATGTGGATAAGGAACAGGTTATGGGGTTGAACTGTGTGCTGTATGCTGCTTTGTAGATTCCTGGAGAACATAGGTTTAATCTTTCAGAAAGCATAGGATATATATGCAATATGCGTAGAATTTAGTTGACCTCCTTTGAAATACAGTCTTGAATTAGTATTTAGAAGCTTATATGAGGACCGGATAGTGGCTCAGTTTGGACTTTGCTGATACTGAGTGCTGCAAGGACAAAATGGCGAGTGTTTTGGTGACGAATCTCATGATACAATTTGTTGGTATGAAGAATGTAGCATATTTTAGGTATATTTTACTCTCAACATCCAAAAATTGTTCTTTAATGGTAGTGGTTTGAACAGAGGGAAAAGAAATTGTATAATTTTTCTTCTCTTCAGGCTTAATTTCATTTACTTTTTCTTGTCCGCCGAGATAATTTTTTATTAATCAGTTGCATCTTCTGTGTGTTTGTTTTGCTTAGGGAAATTTGGTCTTGGGAAATAATATAGATACAGTTTAGAAAAAGTTAGTTGGGGAACTGTTCATCCCTGCACATTTATGTTTACACTGTCTCAGTTTTTCAGAAAATTCTTTGTGTGTGTGTGGATAAATCTTCTACTCTTTGAGACCCTTGATATGAGCCTGTTGATACAAGCTTGGCTAGAATATGTCCATAAAAGCAAGCTTGTTGGGGATAGATTGCCATGTGGGATTCTTGGCTTATATCAGAACCCAATAAGTACTCCTACTCATATCATGCATGTAGAACACAGGAGCGCATTTAAAACCCATAAACAAGTAGAAGTCCTCCCTTAGTTAGGGGAACAAGAGAGGATATAACAGTTCAGCAACCATCATGAAATAACTACTTTAACATGAAGAGATTGATTACGAGAATTTGTCATGCAAATCATCGTGCTTGAGAAAGTTCTCATTTCCCATTCCCATACAAAAGAAAACTGCACCATGGAACATCATTTTGCTTGAAAGTGAGGTACCAGTAACACTACTCCAAAATGTGGATGCAGGTCATGTATAAAAATATATGAAACTAGTAAAAAATTTTCACCAATAACTTGAAGGCTGATTTCATTCCATTGAGAAGTTAATGAACATAAATCAATCATAATTCGATCCTAAAATTACACCATTTGTCCAATAAAACGTCAAAAAGTATAGAATCTCAAGTACCTCGGATTCAATTGGGAGACCAGTTTCAGGTTTTTTCGCAGAAGCAACAGCTAGTAGACAATTCCACTTCCTACTTCTCTCTCTGCTGCACCCTCCAGCAGGAAACCAGAGGCAGCCTCTAAAGGGAACAGTTGCAGACTGAAGGGAACTGAAAGATGAAACTACCATAGGCCCTCCTCGTTTACAGTGCCCAGTTTCAGGTGGCACCAACCTGAAAAATTAAAATAAAATAGGCCAGGCCTAGTGACTAGAAAGAGATGGAAAAATCAGTCACTCCTCTAGGATGGAACCTACCAAACTGACAAAAATATATTACGTAGCATGAGCTTCCTCAACTTCTGCCTTTCCCAGGAACCAACCAGCACTTTCTAAAACTTTCTTTTCTGAGCACTTGATTTCTGTTTGAAACACCACAATCCACTTTTTAATTGAGCGTTGAGATATAAATGTAGGACTGGCTCCACATCTATTCAACAAAGAACAAAAATTTATCTTCGCATAGCAGTATACTTCCCTAGGTTATAATAAACCTGTTTGTCATATTAGACCTCAATTTAGAAGTGATTCTCCTACAGTTTGAAGAGTACCATGTTCCGCAGGTTGTCTTACTAGCAATCTTGATCTTAAGAGGCCATCTTGAGTTCCAGGGCTTTAAACGGTACAAAAGCTTGCAGATAAGTCCTGAAAATGCTGCAAAATTTCAGATCGAAACTCCATTCCAAACTCGATGTCAAACTTGAGTCAAAGTTGCCCAACAACCTATCCTTGTATAGGTTTTCTGCAGGTATAAATAAAATCAGTTCCCTTGGCCAAAATTTTGGTTTCAAGCCATGAACAGGTCCATTTTGAACTCATAAACAGGGCTGCAAAATTTCAACTCAGGATTCTTTCTCCTTCTCAACGTCAAACCTGAAGTCAAACTTGTTCCTTCTAGCTTTCATGCAGATTTCCAGCAACTGTTACATTAAACTCAAGGGTCTCTTTCTTAGTTTCACAGTTTTAAACTCCACCAAAATGTGCAGTTATCATTTTTCAGTGATAACAAACTTGTCTGAGCTCAAAAACGCAAGTTTATAAGCCTTTTTGTAAGAGTTTGAAGCATTTTATTTGCTGCAGATTTCATAGCAACAACTTGGACTTTAAAGAACCATTTTGAGTTCTGTTAATCCAATTGGATCCGAACTTTGCAGTATCCTTCCTACCTGCATATATAACCTGTATACATTTCAAAACCTCCACTTTGATTTATTTTTCCCAAATTTTGAAGCAGCTCTTGTTCTGCAGCCTTGGCTGGTAAAAATTTGGGTTTTAGAGGTCATTTCAGGTTTTAGTGCACCAAATGGCACAAAAATTTGCAGTCATCATCCTTTTATCATATAAAACTTGCGCCAAGTCTTACATCTCAAGTTATAGGCCATCTTCCCAAAGTTTGAAGCACAAATGGTTCTGCAGGTCACATAAGCCATAATATTGGGTGTCTTATGAGTTCACTGCCCTCTACAATTTGGAATCCGGCCAAACTTTTCAGTCATTTCCATTATCATAATGAAACATATATGTACTAAAAAATCTCAGTTTAAGGCTTCAGAACTAGAATTTGGTATTTGACCAGTTCTGATGGTCACAGCTTTCAAAAACTGGAGCTTAAGGGGTGATTTCAAGTTCCACTCTTCCAGATTGGTTCAAACTTTGTAGGAATCATCCCTTAGACATAAGTAACTGGTCTAAGTCCCGAGACTTTAGTTTATACATCCTTTAGGCATAATTTGAAGCATGTTTTGTTTTGATGAACACTTAGGCTGGAAAGTTTATTGTTAATGCATTCTCTCTGGAAAGTTTATTGTTAATGCATTCTCCTGTTGCTTTACTGGGTTGTTTTAATTTTTGCCTTTCAGGTTTCTATATGTGTCTGTATCTGATTACACGCTAGCCTGGCCTTTGAATGTTTGAGGCTTCTTCAGTAAGAATCCAATAATCTTCTCAAAAAATGTGTTGTTCAATTTTATACGTTTTCAGTTTTTTTTTTAGCTTAATAGCATCAAGAAGTTTTATGTAGTTTTAAGTTTGCTTCTATTTGAAGTGTTGTGTTCATAAAAAATTTCCTCCATATAAATCTACAGTTATTTTGCCTTGTTGTGTTGTTCTTCTCTCCATTTAGTGTTCTTTGTTTCTTTGAGTCTCTTTGCTCATTAGTTTTTCTTCCCTAAAATTTTACCTTAGAGTTGTATTTATTTTCTTTTTTTTTTGTTATTTAATACATTTATGTGCCTTTGGCGGATTAAAATATTTATGTTCTTGCAGATTGAGGGAAGGGAAGGTTCATTGTTGTTTTCATGTTCTTGCCTGAAGAATTTTTTGCTCGATCCTGTGGCACGAGGAATTTGAGCTTTTGGTAACTGATTGTAACATGTATCTATAAAAAGTGATTTACATGTCTCCACTTGTTAAAATCCTTATCCCTCTACTTCTTATGAAGCAAAACAACAAGAATGGAATCACCATTTGTTCAAGCTTTTATGTCACTTCTTCTCCTAACTAGTGTTTCCTTCTTTATTGTCCCAAGCTTACTATTATCTAAATACTGTGAGCTCCATCTCTATTGTTACTTGTTTAGTGCTAATATTCATAACAATTGTTCGCTTGCTGATTCTATAAGCATCCATAATTATTACATTTGTTAAGCTTCCACAATTATTTTATATTTGCCTTTCTGTTATCATTTATATAGTTTGACATGATCAGAAATAAGAAGGGATTATATCTGATATTATTACGTTAGTGTACTTGGCGATCAAGAGAATAGAAAACGAGTGGAAATGGATGTAGAGTAAACGACCATGTTTATGTGTAAATTATTTCAGATTAATGGGAAAAACTTATGTTTCTGATTTTTGGAAGTGTATGGTATTAGTTAAGATTAACGGAAACTAGTTCTATTTTTGGTTGTTGGAGTTGTATGGAATGAATGCGCATAATGGAGGTCTGGTGATGAAATAGTTGTGACAAATATTTGCAAATTAGCGACGGCTATGTGTTACAAATTCTTAACAAGTAGTGGCGGTCATATGTCACTAACTAGTGACGGCGATTTGTCACTAACTAGCAACGGTTACGTGTCACTAACTAGTGGCGCTGACGTTTAAGCGTCACTAGGTAGCTACGGCAAAATGTCGCTAAATTGCCGGCAGATTTCGTTACAAAAAATTATGTTATGTGATGGTCTATTTTGCGATGTTTGGATGTCACTAATTAGTGACAGTATCCGTCGCTAAAAAATTAGCGGTGAGTAAATTAGCAACGGACCGTTTAGTGACGGTGTGCTGTCGCTATTTCATGTTTAGCGAAGGCTGGCTGTCGCTAATAGGTGTCACTAAATGGCTTTTCCCTTGTAGTGCTTATTTCAGTTTTCTAACATGAAGCTTTCGGTTAAACAACTTCCCTTGGGATTTGACCCGGTTTTCACTACTATGTTATAAATTTATTTATTTTGAGTTGTTAGTGAGATCAGAATTATTTTTTACGGTTTCAATGACCGACCAATATCCATCCCAAACCTTTACCCAACGTTGCAAATTCTTCTCTAATTCCTCAACTATTGTATATCTGTCCCAAACCTTTCCGTTGCATTGCCATTTCATCCCTTAACCTTTAATCAACATTAGTCAATGATGAAATTAGGATGGATATGCAACATTGAGAGATTAGAGCTGAATTGTCACAAAAAGTAAAGGTGTAGGACCCTTGGTGAACATTGATAGGATGTTGAGATAATACATTGTTTTATATATTATTTTATTTTAATAATTTTTATTTGCAGTTGGTATTATTTGAATACTATATCCACCTAATAATTATTTAAATAATTTTTTAAGAAAGTAATTAACTTTTTATTTATTTTTTCTCCTACTTATGTCAATGAAAAGAAAAATCAATAAAAAAAAATGCTTAATTTTCTTTAAAAATAACTTATAATACTTGAGTTTCTTAAAATGTAAAATTTCTTTATGTATCTTTTCTCCTACTGAATATTATATATATATATATATATATAACTTATTTTTTTATGTTTTTTCATATGAAAATATTAACTTTCAAATGTATTTAATGATATCAATATTGTCTGCAAACTATTCCAAAAATTCCAAATAATATTTCAACACTGATTTGGATCTTTGAGAATCTTAAAAGTAATTATTTGGGTTTACTTTCATCGAGATTTCTTTTACTTTTGGGACAGTATTTTATTTCCCTTAGGTTATAAATTTATATTTTTCCTCTATTTCATTTTCACTGTTAAATTATAATGTTTGAAGTTCTAATTTAAATCATTAAGAATTATATTTTAGTACTTGGTAGTTCTTTTACATTTACAAAAGATTGTTTTGAATTTATATAAAGAACAAATAACAACTTAAAATATTCAGAAATATTTTTGGATAATTTCATATTATAGACCAGAAGGCAGTTGCCGAATAGGTTTCCAAATTTGATAATGGAATTGTAATATCAACTGACTGATTGTTAATTGTAATTACTTTATACCATATACATAAAAGTAACAAATTACTCACTGAAGAATAATGAGCACTATAAATTTTCAGAAATCTGTTTAAAATTATTTTTCTTTTACAACAAAAAAAGTATTCTAGTCTCCTCATCTCAGCCCATGCTATAAGAACCCTACCCTACCATTGAGATGGCCTAAGTTCGAGACATTCATCTCCTTCCCTAACTAGTAAAAAACCCTCAGCTTTAATAGTATAGAAATTTTAGATGCACAAAAAAAAAGTATTCCACTTAAATAGATTTTAATATAGTTAAATAAAACAAAGCGGTCTCACCAGTACCAGTAGTAATAAAATGCAGAAAGATATGATGGAGTAAATAGCACTAGGGGTCCCAAAACTTTATTTTTCATTACAAATTCATCCCTAACCTCTCAACTGTTGCATATCCTTCCCAATTCCATCATTGACTAACATTGATTGCTGGTCAAGGGATGAATTTGCAATGTCAGGAAAAGGTTTGGGATGGATATGCAATTGAAAGGTTAGGGATGAAATTGTAACTTTAGAAAAGTTTGGGACAAATATGCAATGGTTGAAAGGATTGTGATGAATTTGCAACAAAAATTAAAGGTTTGGGACCTTGGTGCTATTTACTTGCATTATGTTCTTTATGGATTATGAAAGCTAAGATAAGAATATGAATCGATAAATATAAGATATTTATTGTTTGTTAGTCTCTAAGCTTTAGGAATATTTATTTTTGTCCCTAATTTTTTTCTTTGTAAAATGTCCATTTTCTCTCTTTTTTTTTTTAAAAAAAAAAGTTGCAAAGCTGCTTAAAACTTTAATAAAAATTTCATATAAATCATTAAATGTTTAAAAAGTGATAATTTAACCACTACTGTTTGATAAGGGAAAAATGGGGAAAAAGTTAATTAATAACTTATATCACATCTTAATCTCCTCATCCAATCAAAAGTTTTAAAGGTTTTGAAATGAAAAGAGTAGCACTTTATTTATGTTTCTAACAATAATTTCTAGTATTTTATGGTACTTTTTGAAATATTATTACTTCAATAATAATAATAATTTTCTTAATATAATATAAGTACAACATTTTAAAACATATTATTTTCTAATACTCAATATAACTTATAATCTCAATGCAATGTGAGGTATATAAACTAATTCTATTTCAATAGAGAGAGTTCTCAAAGCAAAGACGGGATTTAAAACGCAAACACTGGCCAAGAGTTACACAGGAACCCAAGTGCCAGACACTGGACCTGATGAACAACCAAATGAACCAGCAAGCAGAAATGATTTCGGTACATGAATTAATGAAACAGGCCACACAAGAGAAGATACAATGTACAATGTTGAAAATTGAACCTCCCAAGTGCAACAATACAGAAACAGAAATATATACGTGCAAACGCTAATAAGAAGATACAATGTGAGCACAAATTGGATTCTCCTTCCTAGGGGCGCATCGTACAATCTGTTCCCACCACTGAAATACATAGCGTCGGAGTCCGAATTTAAAGAAAGGAACATAAAACAGCTAGTACAACCATCTTCTACAGGAAGCGGAAGGCCAGACGCCCATTCCGCCTCAAACTGCAGAATTAAACAATTGGTATTAGTGAAAGTCTGATTGGGCTCAAAATCGACCAGGAACGTTTATATAGGAGAGAGAGAGAGAGAGAGGGAACCTTATCAGTTTGGTGATGAGATTTCCCAATTGTTTAATTGGACTACCACCTATAGTAGTAATCAGTGCAGATGCGGGGCTCTACGGTGGAAGGAACGAGGTCATTTAAGGCTTCAATCACTTCATGTTGCTCAAAGTTTCCTCCCAATTTCATCTTCAACTCATGTAGATGTGTCTTCTCCTCAAACTTGGCTCTCCTAGCCTCTCCTATTTCTATTCCACTTCCCTTCAGTTTCATTTGAATGGAGCGAAGTTGGTTCAAATTTTCCAGGTCCGCGAGACTAAATTCTTGAGGGTCATCTCCATCTGCTATCACCATTTTGTTCCTGACATGTCTCAGGGATGTCAGTTTCCCTACCCCTTTCGGGTAGGAAGTCACTTTGTCGCTAGCTGTGGTGCAGAGGAACCTCAGGTTGATAAGCTTCCCAATTCCCTCTGGCAGCCTCTCAAAATTGGGACAGCTCGAGACGCTCAAGTGTATCAACTTAATCAGGTCACAGATTGCTTCAGGCAATTCTCGTAACATGGTGCAGGAAGAGATGTCAAGGTGCCTCAAGTGCACAAGTTTGCCTATTTCTTCTGGCATCTGGCTGCATGAACGATCTTCAAGTGACCACTTAAATGCTAATAACCGTAGACGGTTCGACCCCTTAGCCATGTTTTCCAGGGCTAGAGAAGATATGCCCCCAGTACCTGTCAAGGTCATGATGCTCCGCACCTTCTCCGTGCCAAGAACGGAGGAAGGGAAATGAGCCCCTTTTGCTAAAATCACCGACACATGGCGCACCTTTTTATCAGAAGCCAAGTTCAATGCCGAATCTCCTCCCAGATTCTGACAAACATGCTTAGTGATGTGCTCGTTGTCAGCCAAATACATAGTAAAGTCATGTACTATATCATGCATCTTGCAAGAGTTGATGCCCCCATCAGGGTAATAATAGAATTCCTGAAAGAAGGAGCGATCTGCTAGAAGGTTGAAGTATTCACGGCCTACTTCTTCAATCTCTGGATTGTCCTCTGAGCTTAAATAGCCATGCGCCATCCAGTGGTTGATAAGCTCGCCTGAGTATATGTCAAAGTCCTTCGGAAGGGCAGCACAGTACACCAAGCACCGTCTTACTTTCGGTGGCAAATCATAATAACTCAGAAGTAGAGGAGCGAAGATATCTTTCTGAACTAAGTCCAGTCTCCACACCTCACTATTCAAGACATTTCGCCACTCTTGTCTGGTTTTCTTGCCCCGTAAGAGACTCCCAAGAGTCTTTGCTGCAAGTGGCAAACCTTTGCACTTGCTTGCAATTTGCCTCCCAATATCTTCTAAATTCTCATGCTCTTCCTTACGCCTTCCTGCAAATGCAGCTTGGCTTAGCACCAGCCAACAGTCATCCTCAGATAACTCTGGCAGGTGAAAGACTTGGGAGGATTCCATCATCTTTGCAACACCGTCTTTGCGAGTAGTCACCAGAATCTTACTTCCGGGTGCACCATGCTTGAAGGTGCACTTCAATGATTCAAAATCCCTGTCATCCTCTGTCCACACATCATCTAAAACAAGAAAGAACTTTTTTCCTTGGATCTGCTTAGAAATTCTTTCGAAAAGAGCCTGCGGTTGGATGCTATCGAAATTAGTGAAAACAGAAATAGGGTCAAGGCCTTCTAGAGCTGCAATAATTGCTTTCGCAACTCTAGTTTCCTCGAAGAAATCTGAGACACAGACCCATATTCTTTGTTCGAAACATTGTTCAACCAGACTCTCCTTGTAGATCTTCAGCGCAAGAGCTGTCTTTCCGAGCCGCCCCATACCCACTACGGAAAAGGTTTCGAGATCACACCCGCTGCCACTGGCCTGAACACCACACAAATAGTCCATTATGGTTTCTGTGATCTTATCTCGACCGTGAAGCTTCGACACATCCACAGCGAAAGTAGTCGTCGTTCTTTTGCCAGAGGAAGTAGCTTCGGATCTTTCAGGGCGCGAGCTCTTTATTTCTTTCGGAGTCAACGCTGACATAACTTGGTCGTTTATAACCTCATCCAGTCTTGCATCGTTCTCTTTCACTTGAACAGCAAGGTCATGGCGAGTAACAACTTTAGATGGAGAGCAACAACAGAAGAGTTGGCGTACCTTTCGTGTAAACCCGGAAGAGCTGGCCGGCGCCCGCTGGCGTTTCGCTTCCGACCTGAGGAGGTCAGCGTGCCATTCGTCCAAAACGTCTTCCATGTCGTAGGACACCTCCTTGAGCCTGTCAAGCCAGAGCTTGACCACCTTGTCGCTAACTTGCTTTTCCTCGGCATCTTCCAGCGCAGTGGAAATGGTTTCCAGATTTTTTCTGAGCTTCGCCACCTGCCCATCAAATTCCGTCAGCAGCTTCACCTGCTTCTTCCCTTCTTCGACAACAACATTCACTAGAAGATTCAGGACGGCGGAAATAATCGTAACAGCCATCTCCGCTGCACAAGATCGATGGTCAACTCACAGAGTCTGAGCCAGATCCATTTTTGGGTTTTGCAAACCAAAATAGCATCATGCACAGAGTCAGGACTGGAGCCCCGTTGTCCCATTGTTTTTTATCTTGCAAGTAGCACCGAATGTTTGTGAGTGATTATCGCCTTCACTAAACTCGAAACCCAGCCCGAACCACCCGTATTAGGTTAGGTTGGGTGGTTAAAAGTGAACCAATGGGTCACGGGCTGGTTCAACAGTAGGAAAAAATTGATGGGTTTTTTAGTTAGTTTTGATTCTAGAACAAACCAGCCTAAGTTGGAGCCAAACACATTCTCTAAGTATGGGCAAAGTTTTTATAAAGGGTACAAATTTATTTATCTTGTAAATATTTGAAATATTAAAATTTGATTAATAAAAAAAAAGAGAAATATTAACCTAGTGAATTGAATAAAACAATACTATTTTTTCAAAAAATTAGAAATTTTCAGAATATATATTTTTTTAATATTTAGAAGCATCATACAAGTTTACAAACGGATATATATTATTATAATAATTAGGGAAAGAGGCATACCAGCTTTTTTTGAGCTAGAATAATAACTGAACCAATTTTTGTATGGCATGTTGTAGGAAGTGGGGAAACCATAATTCGAACCATGGATCTCTCTCATATCTCTCAGCGCTCTTAGCCTAAATTAAGGAAAGAGACATACCAGCTTTTTTTGGACCACAATAATAACTGAACCAGTTTTTGTATGGCATGTTGTAGGAAGTGGGGAAATCATGATTCGAACCATGGACCTCCCTCATATCTCTCAGAGCTCTTAGCCTAAATTTTCATAATATATTTTATGTTCGAAGAATTTTGTGCAATAATGTCAAATATGAAAGTAAAAAAATTATAAAAAAAAAGCCATGTTAGGATAATAAAAAAAAAATACAAAGTCTCGACAAAATTATATTTTGGATAAAAATGAATTTAATTTTGATCTAAATTATAGAGTACATATTGGGATTTCTTGTTTTGTTCTACTAAAACTTACTATATATCCTTCTAAGAACCTCCAACTATGTCGAATTCATTTTTCATGTAATCCTATTTTCAAAACTTGCAGCCATGACTTAAGAAATATGTAATTTAATTATAACTTTTGAACATATAAATCCCTAAACTTCTCTTTGTATTATACTTAATCTCGCATAAACAAAAACTTACAAACACAACGTAAAATTATTAACTTTATCTCTTAACAACTCCAAAACTACTTCCAAACTGTGAGCCTTTATCGTGAAATATAACACTCAAACAAAAATTACTTCTAATTTGATACAACTTGTAAAATTTGATTGGTTCTAAAAAATAATAAAAATAAAAATAAAAATTTAATATTATTTAGTATAGAAAAAAAAATTAATTGTTAAGAATAAAAATTTGTAATGCAATATTAAAAGGGATGACCTTTCTTATACAGATAATATTAAAAAGAGTTAGTTGCCAAGAAAGTTTATTGCCTAAATTTCTTCTCAATGACCTTTCCTATATTGATAACTTTTTTCATAATAGATTCTTGAGTCATACTTGAATTATATTATTGCATGCTCTAAGATGAAATTTCAAATAAACAAAAAACAATAAGCCTAAAAAGGCTAAGGCTTTTAAATTTTTTATCCCTTAAAAATTTTATTTTTATTAATTTAGTGTCAAGCTTACCAGATACATAAGCTTTCATAATATATATTCATCCAAGTTAGAAAAAAAATTAATTGAAAAAAATTATGTTCAAGGAATTTATTTATAGTATAATAAATTTAGGTCATACTTGTTAAATTAACTAAGTAAAGTGATCAATGTAAGTTTAGTAGTCAAAATAGTAAATTTCCTAAGTTTAGTAGTCAAAGTAGTAAATTTCCTAAAAAATAATGACTAACTGCATCCCACTTTTGGTTTTTTCTCTCTCATTATATTTTTAGTATTTTTATTGTATTAAATATCTAATTAAATAGGTAAAGATATATTTAGATTTTTTCCAGTGGATTCTTTCTTTCCCTCTTTTTAGAGTCTTAATACTAAGATAACTCTAATTAAATAGACAATATAAAATTTGTATATCATTAAAAGAGTAAAAGAACTTATAATTTATGGGTAAAAGAAAAACTTTAGGTAAAATATTATAAAGTGTTCACTTACATAAATTTTTAATATATACTTTTTGTACCTAAAATTATTTTTTAATATATAATATCTATAGATTTTCATTTGAAACTTTAGCATGAATTTTAGCCGATAATAAGCTCTCACAGTATATACTCATCTAAGTTGTAAAAAAAAAACCAATTTGACAAAAAATTTATATTTAAAGGTACTCTTTATAGTAGTACAAACTTTAGCATGTGTTTTCCTAAATATTTAAATCTTTCATTCAAATAAAAAATTAATTAAGCGATAAAGGTTTTTTATATGATAAGTCAAAATTTTAAGTTTTATAAAATATTTAGTAGTACAAAATTTAGCATGATTTTTACTATATATATAAAAATCTTTTAAACAAATAAAATATTTACCTATTAAGGTTTTTGAGATGCTAACTTCAAAATTTTTATAAAATATTTATTGTATTTGAGGTTTTATTTGATAGTAATATAGAACTGAAGACGACATGTTTGTTGCAAAAAAAATATAGTGGTAATATAGAAGTTTTAGCCATGAAAGGTAAGATTAAGGTAAAAAAAAATTGCATACAATACTTAATTTTGTGATATAGAATCAAGAGCAAGCTAATTTTTAGAAAAAAAATAAAATTTAGTGGCAACTTTTTTGTTTTAGGCTTTTAGCCATAAGAGGAAATAATAGCCCAAAAAAAAAGTGCATGATTCTCTCTATCTCTCCCTCATTTTTTATCTTTTCCCTTTTAGTATTCTAGTATTAATATAACTCCAATTAAATAGAAAATAAAAAATTGGGTTTTAGTAAAACAACAAAATAACCTGTAATGCAAGAGTAAAAAATCATTTAATATTTAGATAATGAAAAAATTAGTTTTTATTAAAAGAACAAAATAATTTATATAATAAGGATAAAAATGTCGTTTAACATTTTGGTATCTTTGTACTTTTTATGATATATAGATTTATGATATTACTAAATTGTTTATGCATTTATGTTGAGGATGGCTACGTACGGGATACATAAGATGTGTTGTGTGCTTAATGAGCATTGGAACCAATGGATTACTACTAGATTTGAGGACATAGGTAGAAATGCATTGGATGGCTAACTTGTCAACGTGATAGTGAAGGTGGAAGGTTGTAATGGTTGGTTTTCGAGATTCTGAATAATTTAATCTCTAGAGCAATGTATCTTAGGTTGAAACTCTATTAGGAACCAAAAAACCGAGAACCAAAACTGATATGCCTAGAGCCATGGTTATAGACAAATTGCAATAATTCCATTAAAAATACAATCTCATCCTACCAATTGCAACTATTATTTGCACTAGGTTTAAAATTAGAAGACTTGTCCTGCATGCCTTCCCAATTTATTTGGCAACGGGGTCATGACTTCCACACCTATCTTGGAGGTTTAAGTCTTTATTCCTCAAGTCCCCTAATTCGAAAACCCTTAAACTTGTAATAGTAGTAGATTCTAAGCTAAAAAAAATTATGAGACTTGTCTTAGTTAGGTTTCATAACTAGTGTTTAATTAATGCAAAGTTAGGTTTCCCATCATAGGTACTTTTAGTGAGGATTTAAATTGTATTTTTCTCATTGTATAGATAACCAAATTTCTACCATATTATGTCCAAAATTTACATAAATATATTAATTACTTCATCAATATTGATAGCCGAAGTGCTACCAGCCTTTAAAACCTTTAGCTCGGATGAACCATCACCCTTGGGAAATTGAGCATCGCCCACAAGGAGTGCGAGCACTGACCTCGGCAAGAGGGGAACCTGATGCCTTGAGCATTCGACCTTGGTAACCTATTGTCACTCTCGGGAACACAGTACACCACCATCCTCGGTAAGGTGACCGGATCAGCTTCGGAAGAGTAAGACTCACTAAGGAATGCTCCCGAAGGGAAGAATCCTCGACAAAAGGACTTCCGGAATACAGAAGCGATCTTGGAAAAGGGGCTTCCTATGCCGAAGGGCTCTCTTCTACTGAAGGGTTCCCAGGAGTACGACAGAAGTAATTAAGGAGCCCCCGACACGCCGCCCTCAAACATGCTCTGACACGCTGCCTTTATGTGACCTAGGCTCTTGGCCAGGCGGCCTATGGTCGGCTAAATGCTCTCCTTCTCCCCGAAGGTACGAACACCATCCGACCAAACATGTGTCATGATCTGGGCAGACTGTGGGAAATGAGCTTCTCCTGTTCACCTCCCTATAAATATTCGGAAAATACCTCAAGTAAGGGAATCTCATTCCATTCTAAGGAAAAACCTCTATGCTTCTTGCTTATTCTCAAATACTGACTAGAGCGTTACAGACTCCTTCCCGGAAAAACACCCCAGGAACCTCTTAACCTCTGTTCTTCGAGTGGTTCAGGCAAATCTCTCCACGGAGATCTAAAGCTCAAGCATTCCTCATCCACCGGAAGTCCCTCTAGTCTCACCATGTCGCACAACGAAGATGTCCAAAGGCATCAAATATTAATCATGGACATGATCATTTTGTATATTGATATATCTTAATGTTCCATTATAAACTTCACTATATGCTTCAAACATATAGTTCATATCATAATGCAAGGCAGTAGCCCAATCGACTATGGACGCAACTCTATTTTTTATGACATTATTTAAGCCATTTTATTTCCTTGTCTTTAAACAATAAAAGTAATTTAGCAATACAAATTTGTTTCTTAGATGTCAAATTTATAGCACTTTCACACAAACAAATATCCACCTATAAGTGGTTTTACTTTCACTAATATTTCTTACTCAATTTTCATCATCACCCTTCTAGCATAGAGCTATAGTTTGAATAGAATAGTTTCAAATATTTTATGCTTTTCTAAAAAATCTTAGAATTACTTCCAAATGTTTTGTGTCATGTTTGCTCATATATAGCAGAGCAACATATACTATATCTCTTGCACAATTTATGGTGCCATAATTAGACCACCAATAAGATTTTAGTGTTTTTTTTAGTAACAATTTTGTCAATATTATTTGCAATTTCATGAGTCCTAAATATTTTATGGCTCTACCCAATCAAATTGAATTAAAGTTGGCTCATCCAACTATGGGGTAATTCGATCTTTTCATGTCAATTGTATAAAACCCATGTAACCAATAGTGGTCATAAAGCACATAAGCAATCACTATTAAGTATTAAGGATTCACATGTGGCTCTATGTTGTCAGTGTTCATCGTATTCAAACTCATTCAAAATGAGTCTCTTTTAATTAATTTCTTGCTTAGTAAACAATAAAATAACTATTAGTCATCATGTAAAATCAGACATGTAATATTTGGATTGATATACAGGTATCAAAATCGTAGAAGGGGTATCTTATTTAAGGAGATTCTATAACAATATAGCATTCCAAGCTTCACACAAATAAGTTCATACTTCAAATCAAGAAAGTGCATATTCTTTGACAAAACTCATAATTAGCACAAGACCGTATATAATAGTGCTATGGCAGAAGAAAAATCTCAATTTAATTTTGACGAGTATTATATGTTTTATGTCTTTGGTTCTAATACAAAGAGTTTAGGCTAAAATCTTCACAATACCTATAACTTAATTAGAATTTTGAGATATATACACTAATTGAATGTTAAAATCAAAATATTCTACCTTCTTGTATTCATAATAAATTATCTAGTGAACATTAACGTGTAACTTATAAAGCAATGGGAGATCATCGGAACATTTGTAAGTTCCATGTGCAATTTGTTAGTCCACATAAATGAAAAATATATTTTAATTATTTGAATTTAATTAATTTCATAAATTAATTAAAATTCAAAAAAATGTGACTCTTCTAATAATTGTATTCTTTGTAAATGACATACCTCTTCATGAACAGTTATATATATTCCAAGAGATATATATTTATGAATAGTTGTGCTCGCTAGGTGAAATGTTAGACATGTTTTTCCATTTTCTACATAGACAAATCATTTCACAAATTTAAGAAAATTTTTTTATGAAGCTTTATTATATCCTGAAGACATATTACTTGTACTTTATAGTTGGGGAATAATCATCTTTAGATAAATGAAATAATTTCACACTATAAAACCTTTCTTCATCTCCATCATTTCTTAATTCTAACCGAAGGTGCATTTTAATTATTCAAAATCCATGTCATCCTCTATCCACATATCATCTAAAAGAATAACCTTGGATCTGCTTACAAATTCCTTTTGAAAAGAACTTGCGGTGGGATCCTATGCAAGTTAATAAAAACAAAAATAAGGTCAAGGCCTTCTAGAGCTGCAATAATTGCTTTCGCAACTCTAGTTTCCTCGAAGAAATTTGAGACACAAAAACCCAATTTTCTTTGTTTGTAACATTGCACAATCAGACTCTCCTAGTCAGTGGTGGAACCAGGAATTTTCACTCAGGGGGCGGGATTGAAAAAATTTGTCAAATTTGTACAATCCTTATACAAACAAAATAATATAGTTTATACAGTTTATACAAACAAAAATTATTCATTATCCATAACCATGTCAAACCTTGAAAAATCTCATCAATTTTTTGCGCATTTTACATTTTTACTCACAAAGCATGAATTTATATGTAATTGAATCTCATCCCCCCCCCCCGAGTGCCCTGTTCTGGCCAATGTCTGTTCTTGTTTGTTCGTCTGTTTCACTGTTTGGTTATTATACTCTAGTCAATTGACTCAATTCGATATAATGATATAAATATCATTTAAACAATTAAACAATTACTCAATTAGATAATGATAAGATAAAATTCAAACTAAAATTTGACAAACAATAAAAAATTATTTAAACAGTTAATAACTTAAGTTTAGTTACCAGGCACGGTTGAGGCACGCACAGGCAGCCGGCAGCACCGCAGCAGGCAAATTTGTGGTCGCCAGTCAGGAGTCGGGACTCGGGAGCTGGGAGCCGGGAGTCTAATTAATTTTTATACTCATCACATTCATTTTGTATTTGTTCTTGTTCCTCGTTGAGTTTATTGCTTGTTTTTATTTTACTCATTGTTCATATGGTAAAAATTGTCTATTTAAATTAATTGGTACATTTAATTAACATGAGAAAAAAAAGGGCCATAAAAATGGGAATGTAAAACATTGGGAAAAAGCAGGGGAAAAAAAGAGATGAGAAAGAAAGAAGAATGGGCAAGAAATTAATGGGATTGTATATATATCTATGTTTCTAAATGAAAAATGTGTTTATTTAGAATAATAATTATGTCCAATCAACATGATAATAAAAATTAAAAAAAAAAACAGAATTAGCAAATTAGAGAAATGGGAAAAGAAAATCTCCGTGCGGCTAAGAAGGAAAAAGTATTCATTGGGCCAAAAAAAAAAAACAAAAACAAAAAAAAAAACAAAAGCTGCATGCCTTGCAATATAAAAATGTTCTGTACCCAAATAACCAACAAATTATCACTTTGAATTTCTTGCAAACATTTATAGTTTTGCTCAGGTAGAACGTCGGCTGTCCTGGCTTAGAGGTAGGTCGGGCTGCATAAGTTTTTTTCTTTTCCTTTTCCTTTATTTCCTTGTTCTCCCTGTATCTCCAACCACTTTTGTTTTCTTTCAGACCCTTCAATGATGTTAACCTTAAACGCAGGACAAAAAACCATTCTCAGCCCCAAATAAGACCCTCTGTGTCTTCCTCCGTCCAAGAAAATGACAAAATCACTCTCACCTCTCGACCAAATCCAATAGAGAAAAACAGCTTAACAAATTCTGGAGCAACCAACAAAAATTCCATCTGGGTCTCGATAATCGAACTCGATTGTGAAAGTCGGGTTTATTTTTTGGGTTTAGACCGAAATGCGACTTAAATTATCCCTACTCTACTCTTCATATGCAAACTGAATCTGACCCGAATTCTCATTGATCCCAAAGCAAATCTGAATTTTTGGATTTGGAACTTGGTAAATTGGGTTGACCCGATTTTTCTAGCCAACATAGCAACATAATGGCAAGCTTCAATTAATGAATTTTGTACAAAGAAGGGTAGAATAAAATATCTTAAAGTGTGTGTGCAGGGCATAAATAATATTAGTTGAACTTTTATTGTGAGATTTGTACCCAATTTATTTTAACTAAAGTCAACTAGTTTATTTATATTTTTGCATTCAATTTCATTTGAATGCCAATATTTTGTAAGTGTAATAATTCATTTAAAATATAATTTTTATAATCTTATTAAATTTTTATAAATTTTTCTTTTTTAATGCCTAAAAAATAAAAATTTATAAAAAATTAATTACATCATGAAAATTTACTTTTAAATGGATTATTAAAATACTTAATATTAGTTTTCAAATGAAATTTGTTCTAGGTAAAAAAAATGTAAATATAAAAAAAATTATTTTGATTTAAATTGCTTTAAGTCAAAATGAATTGGCTCTTTCTCCATTTTTTGCTTTCCCTTTAATCCCACATTTTCTGTTTCACTAAAAAATCACAGCTTTATTGGGAGAGAGAGCCAATAAGGACGTGATTGGGGAGGCAATGAGAGTTTTCAATTTAATGGCCAACGCTATTAACAGAGGCTTTCATTTTAGCAGTCCGATTCAATCAACTTCAATATAAAGATACAACATCAGTGACTTAGGAATCAAGGAGCCGATGTAGAGAAAGTATAGGCGGCAACAAATATATAATGTTCATGTGACAAATAGTAACTTAAGTGATCAGGGCTTTAGGGGGATAAAACATAGGAAGAAAATTATTGTTTATTAATCCACGAGCTTCAAAAATATTCACTCTAAGCTCTTTTGTAAATTTTCAATTTTTTTCAATTTTTTTAAATTAACAAAGTTGACTAAAACTTTGATAAAAATTTAAATAAATTATTAATGTTTTAAAAATAATAAATTGGTGATTACTTTTTGATATGATAAAAATTGGAACAAAAAATATAATAAATTATATCAAGTCTTAGTTTTCTTGTCAGAAATCAAATTCTTTAAAGGTTTTGGAATAGAGAGTAGCACTTTTTAAGTTTATGTCTTAAAAATAATTTATGATACTTTATGGTAATTTTTAAATTATTGTTTCAATAATAATATTTTTTTATAATATTTTATTCCATTTAAATATATATTATTTTTTTATATCCAATATAACTTAAAATTCCGAGACAACGCTAGGTATAACACAGAATGTTTGATTTCAGACCTAGAAGAGAATCCAACCTTAACACGCCTGGAATAATTAGGAAACGGGAGAACAAGACAACACCCCTTGGTCGATCGGCATCTTCTTCTTCTACGTTCTCTTCTTCGTTCTCATCCTGTCAGCTCTTGCTTTCCGCTTAGAGAATATGCGGTAGGTTAATTACTAGAGTTTGTACACCATGAAAAACCAGGAACAAGCTTTACCCGAGCTTCGGACTTTGGACTCCATGAACAACCATGAACCAGCAAGCACAAATTATTTTGACACATGAATGAAAGAGGCCACACGGACACGCAAGATCACTGAAAGAAAAAGTCTTGTTATATTAAAAACTAATTTGATTAGTTCCAAATTAACTAATAATGAACGGCATAAACAGAAAACGCGACAGCATACCTTACTAATATCGCGTTGAAATTTCAGAATTGCTTGGACTAATAATACCACCAGGTATCAGAGCAAAACCGAAGGGTTGATGTGGAAGGAGGTTTCAAGGCTTCAGTCACTTCATTCTCTTTGACATGTCCACCCAGCCTTATCCTCAAGTCAAGCAGATGTTTCTTCTTGTCAAACTCCGCTTTCCTAGCCTCTCCAGTGTCTATCCTGTCTCCCTTAAGTATCATGAAAAGACAGCGAAGTTCGGTCAACATTCCAAGATCTGCAATGCTAAATTCTTGAGGATCATCTTCATCAATTCTCACTATCGCATCCCTAAGTGCCCTAAGGGAGGTCAAGTTTCGTATCCCTTTCGGGTAGGAAGTTAAGTTATGACAAGCTGTGGTGCGGAAGAACCTCAAGTTGATTAGCTTCCCAATTCCTTGCGGTAATCTCTTAAGACCACTGCATTGCTTGAGGTCCAAGTATATCAGATTAATCAAGTCGCATATAGTTTCAGGCAACTCTTGTATCTTGAAGCTACAAGACAAGTTCAGATGCCTTAAATGCACAAGCTTCCCTATTTCGGACGGTACCTCACTACCTAAATGATCTCCATCAGGCCAACTCAAATCTAGTGACCGTAAACGTTTAGAACTTGTGGCAATGTTTCGCAAGGCTTCGGTAGTGACGGCATGCCTGCCCGAAAAGGTTATGATGCTGCGCAACTTTTCTGTACCAGAGATGGAGGAAGGGAAACCAATTCCTTCTGCTGCCATTACTGTCAAATGGCGCGCTTTCTCCTGAGTCAAGTGCAGTACTAGTCCTCTGTCAGGAGTAATGTGCTTCGTGACGTGCTCATTCTGGGCTAGATACAGAGCAAAGTCATGTACTATATCATGCATCTTACATTTTAGGATGCTGCCATCCCTGTCATAACTGAAATCTTGAAAAAAAGAGCGGTCCGCTAGATAGTTGAAATACTCCCTGCCTAACACTTCCATCTCTGGATTGCCCTCCAAGCTTAAATACCCTATTGCCATCCAATGATGGATAAGATGACCAGACCATAGTAGAAAGTCCTTTGGATATGCAGCACAATAAACAAAGCATTGTCGTATTTTCAATGGCAAATCATAATAACTAAGTAATAAAGGCACAAAGATATCTCTTTGGGCTATATCCAATTTCCAAACTTCACTATTCAACACATTTTCCCACTCTTCTCTGGTTTTTTTGTTCCGCAAGACGCTCCCAAGAGTTTTGGCAGCAAGTGGCAAGCCCTTGCACTTTCCTGCAATTTGCCTCCCAATTCCCTCTAAATTCTCGCGCTCCTTCTTATTATTCCTTCCTAGGAATGCAGCTTGTCTAAGCACTAGCCAACACTCTTCTTGAGACAACTGTTCCAGGTGAAAGACTTGGGAGGATTCCATCATCGCGGCAACCCCATCTTTCCGAGTTGTCACCAGAATCTTACTTCCTGGTGCACCGTGCTTGAAAGTGCGCTTTAGTGATTCGAAGTCTTTGTCATCCTCTGTCCAAACGTCATCCAGAACAAGAAAGAATCTCTTTCCAGCAATCGCAATGCAAATTCTTTCCAAAAGGGCTTGCAATGGAACCGTATCCAAAAGATAAACAGAATTATTGTCAAGCCCTTCCAATCCTACTATAATTGCTTTTGCAACTCGAATTTCCTCAAACAAATCCGAGACGCAAACCCATATTCTTTTCTCGAAACGTTGCCCAACTAGGCTCTCATTATTATAGATTTTTTGTGCAAGAGCCGTCTTGCCGATTCCCCCCATTCCGACTATAGAAATGGTTTGTGGATCACTCCCTCTTTGGTCGGTCTCATCATCAAGGCACAAACTTTGCACTATGGTTTTCATGATCTCATCTCGACCGTGCAACTTCGCCGCATCCACGAAAGAGCTAGTTTCGCCTCTTCTGTGGTGCTGCTTCCTTATCTCCCTTTGAGTCAACTGGAACTTATCTTTCTCTCTCGTAACCTCATCTAGTCTAGCATTGATCTCTCGTATTTTCACAGCAAGGTCATGGCGGGTAACAAGTTTCGACGGAGAGCAACAGGAGAGGAGAGAACATACCATTTGTCTGAAACCCGCGGATGCTTTCTGAGGCGCTTTGTTACCACCTTCCGACTTGAGGAGGATTGTGCGCCACTCGTCCAACACATCGTCCATGTCGTAGTAGACATCTTTGAGCTTGTTGAGCCAGATCCTGACCAGCTCGTCTGTTACTTGCTTCTCATCGGCATCTTCCAGCAGAGCGCGAATCGTGTTCAGATTCGTTCTCAGCTTCTCGACTTCATCGTCGAATTCAGTAAGCAGCTTCACCTGCTTCTTGCCTTCTTCGAAGAGAATATCCACTACGTGGTTCAAAATTGCCGAAATAAGTGCATCAGCCATCTCTGCAGGTGCCTTGCTATCGTCGCCTGCCCGGTGTATAGGACCGAACTGATCAGACTTGCTTTCGGAGGAATCTTTCGTACTCCATATAAAAATGATGAGAAGAGCTGAGAAAATTTTATAATGGCGCTGCGACATCTTGCCATAACCATTAGGAAGGTAAAGAATAGAGGGGAATAAAGAAACGGATCCAATTCCTTGGTCCCATTTTTTGGTGTCCCCTTCCTGTCCCTTACCTTATTTTCTTGCCACATATCCCAATTAAAGATCCGACTCCCCTGTCTCTTTTTTCTCTGCCCCTCCCTGTCCCTTACTCTATTTTCATGAAACGTGTCCTCCTTAACTGAAACTTAAGTGGTTGCATGCGGCATAAAGATAGCATGTGGGACACGGAGGGGACAGACAAACTTAACTCTAAAAAAACAAATGAAACCTGTTAACCGGTTTGGAAGGTATGACAGTTTGAGAAAAACTGGAGAAAATAATAAAATTAAAATTTAAAACTGTAAGGTATGAAAAATAGCTCATTCATAATTATGAAAAATAATTATAACCATCAATTAAAGTGATATAATTGAAGAAAAAACGCTAGCTAATTAGAAAAGCATATTATGGCATAAATGTGAAGAAAAGGGTAATAAGCAAAAAAACATAGAAAGCAATAAAGTAAAAAGAGAAGCGATTGTGGGAAAGGAAAAGTGTTTATTGGAACAAAAAAAATGATTATGGAAATGGAAAAGCGTAGTCAGTGCCTATTCTACAAACGGAGAAGGGTTAGGGACTAAAAAGAACAAATAAATGAATGAAAGGATTAAACGTTAGTTTAAGGTAGGAGGTTGATTGGTCAAATGGGTTAGAACGTGGTTACAGGGGTCAAAGTGGGGTTACATTCTAGATCTTCTCTTCCTCATTCGATGGTGAAACTTTTGGCCCTAACCTGAATTCCAACCTGAAATCTGACCCAATTTTTTGAGTTAGGGTCAGGTCAAGGAAATGAAAAAATAGTATTCAGGTCAACCTAAACCCGACCATATCCTAAGACTAAAATTTGAGTTGGTTCGGGTTAAATCTGAAACCACCCAATTGACCCGAATATATGCCCCAACTTCCCCATCCCAGCCCAGCCCATTAACACTAATAACCATGTTAGGCTTGTTTGTTGTTAGCCTTATGCCCCAACTTCCTTATCCCAGCCCAACCCATTAACAATAGTAACTATGCTAGACCTTTTTGCTCTAGCTTGCTACGGCCTAATCTTAAGTGAGTCCTTCCCAAGTCAACACGTAGGCACCGTAGCACCTATTGCTCCCTGCCTTCTTCTGCTCGACAGTGCTCCGCCTCTGCCATCTGCCTCGTCGTCAACATCATTCCTCTCACACACCTGTCATCTTTTTCATCCGTCCTACTCAATGTAATTTCTACTCCTTCGTCTTGAATCATTCATCTTTGCTCCTTCATCAATCCCTGCTCCTCCATCCTCACGCACGCCAAATGTCCTCACGTCGAACACCGCTCCACTAGCCACCAGCCTGCCACCAGCTCAAGGATTAGAGATGAAGCGGTGAGGAAATGGTAGTTGTTGGTGGGTGTCGGATTTATGTTGGATAAACCCGACCCTAACCCTATATTCTCAGGTTAAAGTTGGTTTGAGTTAAGCCAATAAATAAGATCAAGTCGGGTAATATTTTTCGGATGCAGAAGTTGTTTGAAATTTTCGGGTTCTGACCCAAACTTAACCTTAAACCTGAAGTTTACAGCCCTACAAGTAGTGACACAATAATGGGTGGTGACAGTTGGGTCTCTCACAGACAACGTGACAAGACAATGGAGGGCTTAATTTGCAGTAGTATTGGAGGTGGCAACACATCCATTCTTACCTCTTACAGCGACCAATGGCAACAGGTAACCAAATGGTAGCTGGGTCATATGAAAGGGGTGGTCGACTTTGAGGGACTTCCTCTGTAATTTTCCAATAGCCTAGGGAGGAAAACAAATGACTATTCATTTTTACAAAAGCGTTGTTGCCGTAAAGAAGGGTGTTTTTGCTTCAAAAAAAGCATTTACGTGGCCAGAAAGTGTTCGGGTGTGTGGTCAATTTTGCGGTTCACAATTTGTGGGTTTGTGGTTCATAGTCAATGGCTTAAATTGTGAACCACTAGAAATATGTGATTCATAATCAGGGGTATGCAGTTCATAATTAGGAGCTTGATTTTGAACCGTAGACCTCCTGATTCTAAACCATAGATCCCTGATTATGGACCACAAACTCCTAAATTGTAAACCACTAACTCTGTGTTTTATAATTAGGGATATGTGATTCATAATTAGGGGCTAGATGTGAACCATAAAATTAATAATTCCTAATCAGGGGGTTTGTGATTCACAATCAAAAGCCTAAATATGAATCACCAAAATTATAGTTCACAACTAAGGGATTTGTGGTCCACAGTCAAAGGCTTGAATGTGGACCAAGACCTTAACACTTTTATGCACATGTAAACACTTTTTTGAAAGTGAAAACTGTTGGGTTTCGGGAGCCAAACAGCACAGCGGAATTTAACCGAAACCCTCCAGGATCCAAGTGAAACGGGGTAAACTGGGTGTTCGAAAATTTTCATACCTAATTTTCGATTGAGATCTCTCACTCAACTGTAGAGTCGAATCACAAAACCTGAACAGTTGACGTGTTCAGACTCTCTATGGTATCCACACGAGCCTCTCGGGATCACCACGCTTCCACCACGTCCCGGTAGATGCGTTTCTCTTGCGCTCGCAGTGCTAGCTTGCGTCTTCCAAGGAATTGCAAGAGAAGAGTGCGGCTGTCCTTTTTGGAGGCTAGGGCAAGGAGACCTGCGAATTTCTCACTTAAAAGTTGTATTTATAGTGAGACTCAACTTCCAGGCCTAATAGGTTTCAAAGCCCTAATTCAATTAGGATTTAATTTCGGGCTTAATAATGGCTCAACTTTTGGGCCCATTATTAATACGAAATTAAAGTGAAACCATAACCCAAATAATTAGCCCATGCACTCTAATGATCCAAAATGCTCTATGTGTGCGACCCAATAGGCTCTTATCACGTTGGCAATGATCATAAATCACATTTATGATCATAAGCAATGAGCGGTGTCTAGCAACACATCATTGCTACCCAAGTAACAAGATTGTCGATGATTCGACTATACCTTTATGATCATCACCGATATATGCCATTGTCCCTTTGTCCAAGATATCAAGACTAAGCACGAGACATGGAATGTGTCACTCTCGTATAGCCCAATCTTTGGTTTCTTGATTACCGAGTAGACTAACTTAAACTGATGACATTGATATCGCATATCAACTCATCCGAGCATGGCCATGCATTTTCTAAGTCTCACTCTATCAAGGGGCCCGAAGATATCGCTCCCGTTACATAGGAGGGACAAATCCCATATTGATCATACAAATCCCTCCGCATGATATGTGACATACCCAATGACCTCCTTCAAGTTCACTCAGTTACGGGCAACAAAGGAAAGTATCAAAGTATGTGACTCACATGTAGGGAACCTTGATGATCTTAGGTCGAAGGACTACATATACCCTGATCACTATGGGAATCACTTATGACACTCATATAACGATCCATGTAGTGTTCTCATGGTGGGTCGGTCCAGTACACAAGTTCTCCAACTTGTACCCATATGTAGACTACATATCTCATATTAGTCTCCACATATGCTAGTCGTTATGTATTATTGCAACCCGCTCCACAATAATACTAGACCAGGGACTTTTAAGAATATCATTATTCTAGGGTTACAATTATGTTTGTTAAGTTACGCAGGAACAAAACAACAAACATAATTGCTGGATTAATGCCTTAATAAAATATCATGACTCAATGTGCAAAAATACAATCATCTCATGACTGGCTTTTGGGCACAACACTAACAAAAACACCTGAATCCTTGTGGGACAATGCTTATTCTTTCCTTACTATCGCTTTTAATATCACCTAAATATTTTTGTTTTCACCTGAACACTTTTTCTATCAAATTTATCACTTTTTATTTTGTGGAACTGCTTTTCCGGACACAACATTTTCCCTTTAACTTTTGTTGTGGGCAATGAAGAAAATGCAGCGGCCATGGCTTTTTTTGCTTTGAGGCCTAAGAAAGAAACGTCTGACCGTTTATGCAAAACCCAGCCACAGCAAGATTCTCCAGAGAGCAGAAATTAAGGAAGAAAAACATTGTTGTGGTACGAGATATGGATCTGGTTAAGGAACTTAAGACACGGTGCTCTTCTTCATTTAATTTCTCCGGATGGCGGCCTGATCGAGAGATCCGGTGCATGGGTAGCTAGCTCCGATGGCGAACACAGACGATAATGATGTTTACTCCTCGGCAGGTCTGGGCTGTTGAGTTCACACGAGCGGCAGCTGGTGGTGTTGGGCTATTTCTGGTGACAACGATCGGAAGATGGGCTCAGCATCGAGAATCGTACGATGGGCTACCAGATCTCCTTCAATTCTCTTCCAGAAATTAGCAATGACTAAACAGATAAGTCGGACAGGACAAGGTCACACAGGTTTTGGCTGGTGGTGGTTAAGGATGCAAGATGTCAAGGTGCAAGTAGTGCAGGGTGGTTTCGTCTGCAATTGCAAACATCAGAGATGGTGGGCTGATCGACCGATAGAAAAATTAAGTGACTTTTAGTAGTACTGACCAATTTCTGTGAGACTGCCACTGAAGTTTTCTCCTTTTTTTTTGCTCTTGGATAGGATTGGTCCCAACCCAAGACTATGTGTCTATTATGCTGGACCTTAAAATGTCAACCTCGCATGTAAACGCTCTTTTAAGTTTTAACACCCTTAATGCTGTTTGTTAGTATTCAAACGCTTTGTTTCAAATTACAAACGCTTTTATGCCATCTTCTTCAAAACTTTTTTTTATCGCTTTTTACACTTTTGTTACTGCAGAAATTTATGTTATCTTCAATCGATTTATCCAAACTCAAATACGATTTAATAATCATGAAAAACATTTCAGTAATTCGAAAAGTGAAATGGAGCCAACAAAAGAGTTTTGATCAACCGCTTTTTCATAAACCCTCTTCGTAGGCTCAATTCGTTCGGAATTAACACGGCTAGGTTAACATGTTTTTAATTTCGGGTCGGGTGGTGCAAGTGGGTCGCGTGCGACCCAATTCAATAAAAGCCCAAAAAGTCCATGCATTTGCAAATCGTCTCTTGCCTTGCCCCATCTCCTAGGCCACCACTCCCGGAAGCATATCAACCCCTTCTAATTGTGAACCTAGCGTTCATCGTAAGGCGTCCAGTCATTGTCGCTGTGAGAGCTTGACCTGGCCAACGATGTGTTGTTGTTGACATAAGAGGAGATCATAGTTCCAGTAGATTAAGCCACCGAGGGAATTCTTGATCAGCAGAATTGTTCGATTCACGATCCGGTAGACCGCACGAACAGCAAACATGGCTGGGTGTCAGCGACCACTAATGAAGTGCTGGTGGTTGATCAAATTTGAAGGATAAGGAGACTCTCAGCCGATCAGTCCTGCGAAGCGGACGGCATGCGTTGATCGAAAATCACTCCAACCCCAAGTCATAGACCCGTTAAACGAAGGACAGAAAGAGTAAATCATAGTTATAGATGGGAAGAAAAGGCAGAAATCTAATAGATACAAGTGATTGACATTGCACTGGGAGTAATAGCGCTGAAGAGAATTGCACTGGGAGGAATGGCGCTGAATAGAACACACAGAATGGTAAAGGGCAAGCGTACAAAAGTAGCTGGGGTGGGTGGTGAAATTGAGTAATATCTTAGAAACATAGGGGTAATTACGTCACATGAAAGCCTGGCCCACCACATGAAACGGAGCTGAGGAGAAAAAATTGGTTAATGTGTCTGAGTTAATTCAATCGAAACAGATAGTTAATGAATAGCTTAAAATAAGAACACCACTCACCTACAATACTCCACACACAGTTGCTCTTGATGAAGGAAAAATTGTAGGGCTTCTAATTGATGAAGGACTAATTGCAACTTGTATTCCTTTTCTACACCAATGTGATCAGTATTGTAGGAACTACTTGATGAAGGAAAAATTGTAGGGCCTTTAAACACTACTATCATTTCTCCCTCAACACATCATTTGCATTTATTTATATTTACTAACCAATCTTTTTGCATTTACTCCTTCAACCCTTATTCAATTACTTTTCTCTGCTACAATCTATATCTTTACATTACCTATCATATTTTTGCATTAACTATGAAATCTTTTTTCCCTTCCAACATCTATTTACTTTGTTTATAGTAATATTTTTGTTCATTGATTTCTTCTCTTTTATCCATCATCAAATAAAAATTCTCATATATCCTCTTTCTCCTATGTGTCAATCAAAGTCATTGAATTTATTTATTTCACAAACATTTGAAATAACATTTGACAAAAAATGTTAAAAAACTATTTAACAAAATATCACTACAATTGTTACTTATTTTCTATTTTTTTTATGATCATATTCTTTATTTTAATTACCCTCTCCTAACCCCACAATCAACCAAATCAGTTATATGTAAATTCTTATTTTTTTTTTAACCTTTATTTAACTTTTTATCTTTTTCTGCAACACATTTACCGCGGCATTATAAAAGGGCCTAAAGACCTGAATCCCGACAAGACGTCGGCCTGTTCGTTAATTTAAAACAATCTCCCATAAAAGTTGCGCATGGCTTGCGTGGGTAGAGTACAGAGCCTGCCACATGACTTTCACAAAACTCACCTTGATTTTCATTATTAGAGTTCATCTTGCCTAAGCCTGGCCTATCGCGTCAGCCCAGGTTTGAATAAGACACGACATATACAAATGATCCGCAAACAAGTACCGTACTGATTGGTTGATAATTTGTTCAGCAGATACTGTCATACAACATATTTTTTCTTCCTTTAATTTTTCCTTTGCTTAACTTTTCCTCGTCTCCAACTTTCGCATATTTTTTTATCCTCACCTTTTATTTCGTTTGGTTTCTTAAACTTTTTTCTTCATGTGCTCTTTTTTTTTTCCTTTTAACTTTTTTTTTTGCTTTGACATTAGCTTCCCTCAGTTTTTTTTACTATTAGCTACGTCTCTTTATTTATTGTGTTTTGACACAAATCTTCTTTCCGCTTGCTATTGTTTTTCTTTTTCCATTCACATATTTCTTGTTTTAATTTTTTTTTCTTTTATATATTTTGATCTCAATTCAAGTTTATTTTCTTTTATTGATAGTTGTTTCTTCTTCAGTTTCAATTGTTCATTCTTTTATTATTTTGCTACTTTTTCATAGTTACTTTTTTTGCTCAATTTTTTTTCTTTTATCAATTCCTACAAGTCATTAGAAAAAGTATATATTCTTTTATTAGTAATTGCTTGTTCTTTTAGATCATTTTTTTATTCTTTTATTAGTTGTTATTTGTTCTTTTAGATAAACTAGTTGTTCTTTTATTACCAGTTATTTGTTTATTTGGCTTAACTTTATGTTTTTTTAGAAAATGTAGTTGTTCTTTTATTAATTGTTACTTGTTCTTTTAGAACAACTTTATGTTCTTTTATCAGTTCATGTTTGTTATTTTAGATTAACTTACGGTTCTTTTATTTGTTTATTTATTAACAGTTGTTTGTTCTTTTAGATCAATTTTTTTATTTTATCAGTTATTATTTATTCTTTTAGAGGAAATAATTGTTCTTTAGTTGGTTGTTTATTTGGCTCAACTTTTATGTTTTAGATAATGTAGTCGTTCTTTTATTAATAGTTATTTGTTCTTTTAGATTGACTTCCTATTTTTCTTTAGTTCATTTTTTTTATCAACTTCTTGTTTTTGAATCAATGGAGTACTTGTTCTTTTAGATCAACTTGCTGTTCTTTTATTAATAATTGGTAATTCTTTTAGATTAATTTTTTTTATTTTTTATTTGTTCTTTTAGAGAAACTATCTGTTCTTTTATTACTAGTTGTTTGTTTATTTGGCTCAACTTCCTGTTCTTTCAATAATCTAGTTATTTTTATTTGTAGTTATTTATTCTTTTAGATTAACTTTCTGTTCTTTCATTAGTTCATGCTTGTTCTTTTATATCAACTTGCTGTTTTTTATCTATTCATTTATTGTTAATAGTTTGCTCTTTTAGATCAATTTTTTTGTTCTTTTATTAGTTCGTGTTTGTTCCTTTAGAGATACTAGTTGTGTTTTGCTACTAGTTATTTGTTTACTTGGTTCAACTTCTTGTTCTTTTAGATAATCTACTTGTTTATTTAAATTGTTTATTTAAATTAATTGGTACATTTAATTAACATGAGGGAAAAAAAGGGCCATAAAAAAGGGAATGTAAAACATTGGGAAAAAGCAGGGGAAAAAAAGAGATGAGAAAGAAAGAATAATGGGCAAGAAATTAATGGGATTGTATATATATCTATGTTTCTAAATGAAAAATGTGTTTATTTAGAATAATAATTATGTCCAATCAACATGATAATAAAAATTAAAAAAAAAATAGAATTAGCGAATTAGAGAAATGGGAAAAGAAAATCTCCGTGCGGCTAAGAAGGAAAAAGTATTCATTGGGCAAAAAAAAAAACAAAAGCTGCATGCCTTGCAATATAAAAATGTTCTGTACCCAAATAACCAACAAATTATCACTTTGAATTTCTTGCAAACATTTATAGTTTTGCTCAGGTAGAACGTCGGCTGTCCTGGGTTATAGGTAGGTCGGGCTGCATAAGTTTTTTTCTTTTTCTCTTACTTCATTTCCTTGTTCTCCCTGTATCTCCAACCACTTTTGTTTTCTTTCAGACCCTTTAATGATGTTAACCTTAAACGCCGGACAAAAAACCATTCTCAGCCCCAAATAAGACCTTCTGTGTCCTCCTCCGTCCAGGAAAATGACAAAATTACTCTCACCTCTCGACCAAATCCAATAGAGAAAAACAGCTTAACAAATTCTGGAGCAACCAACAAAAATTCCATCTGGGTCTCGATAATCGAACTCGATTGTGAAAGTCGGGTTTATTTTTTGGGTTTAGACCGAAATGCGACTTAAATTATCCCTACTCTACTCTTCATATGCAAACTGAATCTGACCAGAATTCTCATTGATCCAAAAGCAAATCTGAATTTTTGGAATCGGAACCACTACTAAAATTTAATGATTTTCCAACGGCGTAGCCGTTGGTAGTTACCAACGCGTAGAACCGTTGGTATTTATTTTCCAACGTGCACGCGTTGGTGAGGGTTTCAAAAAAATTTTACAGTTTTTTTTTTCAACCGTGCAAACCGTTGGTAATTACCAATGGTCTTAGCCGTTGGTAAAATTCCAACTTCCCAGCAGTTGGTGAATTTTTTTTTTAAGGGTACTTTACCAACGGCTTGAGCCGTTGGAAAATCATTAATTGATACGGTGCGTTTTGATAATTTTTGTTTTAAAATCCCCCCCCCCCCCCGGCCGCAAAACGCAGCCATCGATCGTCTTCTTCTTCTTCTGTTCTTCTTCGCCTCTCTCTCCCTCTGCGTTTCCTTCCTCCCACACGCACACACAACACGTTCGTTTGACAAACTAAGGGGTGAAATTGCCTCGTTGAGCTTAGTAAAATGTGGATCTGGTCTTCATTTCGTTGATCTATAGGTTAGTGTGAATATTTTTTCTATTTTTTTTATCGAATTTGGATCGGTTGTTTGTTGATAATGGGTTTTGATTTTCGTTGTTGTAGCTGATTTGAAGCTATTTGGAGGTATTTGAAGCAACTGAAGTCGGATTTGAGGTATGTTTGTTTAGAACGTATTTTTAATTTTTTTATTTTCCGAAAATTAGTTAATATTCCGATTATTTCATTGTATTTTGGAGTAAAATTTGTGAAATATTTGTGATTTATTGTTGTTGATGGTTGGATGTGAACTATTTCGGTGACCCATTATAATTTAACATTTATGTGCAATTTATTAGTTTTTTTTGAATTTTTGGATTAAATAAAAAATAGAAAATAATTACTTTTAAGTAAAATGTGTGGGTAATATATGTATATATCAAAATATTGAGTTTAATTAAAAATAGTGAAAAATTTATTGTCAGTTTATTGATTAGGTGGTATATTTAATATTTGTGTAAAATTAGTTTCTATATTTAGATATAATAAATAAGTACTTTGGAAGTAAATTATTTAGGTTGTATATTTATGTGTGAAATTATTTAGTTTAATTTAAAATAGTTAATAATAAGTTGTAAGTAAATTGATTAGGTAGTATATTTAATTTTTGTGTAAAATTACTATGTAAGTAATCTAATTAATTATTTTTTTGGGAAAGAATATGTATTTATTTATTTATGTTGTACTTAAAATTTTAGTATTATGACTGTTCATTCTACATTTTTAATCTTGAGATATAGTTCGGTCTTTCCCATTTATTTTGTGTTAATTAATTTTTGATTATGGGTAATTTTAGTGATGTCATTAAAATGTTTTTCTTCTTAGTAATTATCTTGGATAAAATTAGATTGTGGGATAATTTCTGTATGGATAAAATAACAAACAAAGCAGTAATGATAATAATAATACTAATTTATTATTATTATTTTTTGTACCCAATAATATAAACATAATAATAGTAATAATAATAATTATTGCTAGTTGATTGTGGTAGTAGTAAGTTAGAAAATAATAAAAATATTTGGTTAGTGATAGTTGAAATAATATTCATAATAATATTACCTCCAAATAATAGAAATAATAATAATAATAATAATAGTTTTAATAATAATACTAATAATTAAAATAAAACTAATAATTATTTGCAATTATAATAATACTAATAATAAGGATACTAATAATTATAATAATTATTAGAATTTTGTTTAAATTACGCGTTTAGAGTAAAGTTTCTTTTTTTAATTTTCAGAAATTTCTTATATTACCAGGATTTTAAGTTTTTGTCCCCCCATTTTTCAGTTGCTCCTTGCATCTGTGATCCTGAAGACGTACCCATTGTTTTTCCTCTCCGTTCGAACTCGTTTGAGGTAAGTTTCTATTTTTTTTCCTTTCGAATTGAAAACGGGATTTGTGAAGCGAAATTGTTTTTAATTATTAATACTGGTAATAAAACTTATGTGTTGTCCCGGTGGTTTGAAAATAGTTTTTCGTATTTGAATTTGCAGTTTATGTACATTATTTGTTATATCTGTGGATATTTTTTTCTGATACATTAGAGTGAATATGGTATTTCTTTGTTCCTTGTATAATGCTCAGTTTTATGGAATGATTATTAGTATACGTGTATGGTAATAGGTATAGTTATGGTTTAGTTGGAGTGATTTAGTGTAAATGGTTACATTATGTCATTAGTATGTTAATAATAATAATTATTATTATTATAAAACCATGTGACAATAAATGACAATAATAATGCAGAAAAATTAAAAAATTTATCTAGAGAAAATGTAAAAACTTTAGGTATTAAGAGTTTAACAATTGACTTTGGAAAAGTTAAGAAAAAAAAGACTTATCTAACTGAAAAAATTAATTAAATCATGGTCATGACTTTGGGAAATAAGACATTAATAAAAATAAGCAATGAATTAAAAAAAAACACTATAATTTATTAAACTTAGGGTGTAATATAATTGATGAAAATAATATAGGGTCTGGAAATGTGTTTCACAAAAAAGACAAGTTTAACTTATAGAATAGCGAAATCGACAATCGATAAGATATTTTCATTCGAATTTGTCACCAACCTTCCAAAAGAAGCAACCAAACCATAAATCCACATTCTATATCCCTAAACCCTCAATTAAACCCAAAGATGTAAAACCTTAAACTTGATATACCATTAATTAACCTTAAATCCTAAACCCTAAATACTGTCCCCAAAACCCTAAAATCATAAACTAAACCCAAAATACACAAACCCATAACCATAAATTAAACACTAAGACCTAAAATGCTAAACCCTAAGTACAACCCGTTAAACCTAAACCCTTGTTAATTAAATGTAAACCCTAAACCATAGCTATTTTTATATCCCTAAACCCTAGCTAAGTAACTAACATTAACTCTAAATCATAACCCTATAGCGTAATTAAACCATAAACTGTAAAACCCTAAACCCTAAATATATATCCCTAAACCCTAAATTTCAATACTGTAATATTCATAATTACAATAATCATAAACCGTTAAAAACCCTAAATCCTAATTCTATATCTCTAAACCCCATAAAAATCTGTATTCCCTAAATCATAAAAAAGTCTCCAAATTAATCCCAAATAGCCCTTAAAATAATTCCCAAAACCATAATATTGAATTAATTCAATTTACCCCAATAACCTTATGTAGATAATTTCATATACCTAAACACACATTTTAAACCCTAGACAAAATATCAAAAATATCAAACCCAAACCTTATATCCAATACCCTTAACCCCTTAAACCCCTTAAATCCTTACAAAAAAAAATCAAAAACCCTTCACCCTAACAAAATCCCAATACACATACCCTAAAAAACCTTAAACCACTAAATCAATTTAGTCATTGAAAGGGCAACTGTAGTATAATTAGGAAAAAAAATGAGTAAAAAGTGACTGCAATCTAATTTAAAAAAAATTACTAAGAACAATAAGATTGAGAATAAACTTTGTCTATCTAAAAATACTGTAAACTTGAGAATGTAAACATTGAAGCATACTTTTCTTATTTTTACTAACTCAATATAAAACTTTAGTACGTATATCATTTAATTGATTGAGGTGTTTATGATTACGAACAGAATTAGGGTGTAATGGAATCCGGCCGTAGTTGGATGTACAGTAATCGGTTCTTGCCTGGCCGAACTGGTTACACACAACAGTGGGAGACCGGGGTGGAAGAATTTATATCATTTGCTGTATCCCACCCTGAAACTATGAGCGGGTTATGCATTCGCTGTTCTTGTCGGAAGTGTAGGAATTTGCGGTTTAATCAGGCTGATGAGGTCAGAGTTCATCTGTACAAATGGGGTTTTAAGCCTTTTTACTTGAATTGGACCGCTCATGGTGAGCCTGATAATGAAGCATCAGATACAGCTCAGGGTGTGGGTGGGTTTAGGGAGTTTGACCAGGGGTGTTCGACGAATCCATATGAAAGGATGGTATTAGATGCCGTTGGCCCTAGTTACTCACAATTTTCGGAAGACAATGTTGTGGAGCCGAATGAAAGTGCTCAAAATTTTTTTAATCTTTTGAATTCAGCATCAATTCCTTTATGGGATGGGTACGAAAGTCATTCTGAGTTATCTGCTGCTGTCCGCCTTCTCAACCTTAAGTCTGAGTATCACATGTCACGAGGATGCTTTAATGGCATTGCCCAACTGATGAAGGAGACTTAACCAACAGATAGTAAGATGCCATCAAATTGGTATGAAACTAAGAAATTAGTTTCCCAGTTGGGTCTGTCTCACGAGAAGATTGACGTCTGTGTGAATGATTGTATGTTGTTCTGGAAAGATGAAAGTACCGATCGTATTTATAAGTACTGTGGGTCTGAGAGATATAAGCCAAAAAATGGAGGTCGTAGTAAAGATCGACCGAGGAAAACCATGCATTATTTACCATTAAGCCCTCGTCTGCAACGCTTATTTGCGTCATTGGCAACAGCTGAGCAGATGAGGTGACATAAAGAGCAAACACAGGTCCCAGATCTGTTAAAACATCCATCAGATGGTGAAGCTTGGAAACATTTTGATCAGACCTACCCATGGTTTGCTTCAGAATCACGAAATGTCAGATTGGGGTTGTGTGCCAATGGATTTACACCATTTGGACCATCTGGGAAACAATACTCTTACTGGCCTGTGATCGTTACTTCGTATAATTTGCCCCCTTGGATGTGCATGAAAAAACCTTATATGTTCCTTTCATTGCTGATTCTAGGTCCACGTAGCCCAAATCATAAGATTGATGTTTATCTACAACCTCTTATAGACGAGCTACCGCATCTGTGGTTTGATGGCGTCGAAACATGGGATGTGTCATTGAAACAAAATTTTATTCTACGAGCAGCATTAATGTGGACCATAAATGACTTTCCGGCTTATGGCATGCTATCAGGGTGGATGACACATGGGCGATTGTCTTGCCCTATTTGTATGGGTGAAAGTAAGGCATTCCAACTTAAGTATGGCGGGAAAATTTTATTTTTCGACTGTCATCGGCAATTCCTCCCCCGGAACCACCCATATAGAAGGAATTGTACTTGCTTTAAAAAAGGAAAATCAAAAAAGTCATTGCCTCCTCCGCGCTTATCAGGTGAAGATATATTTGAAAGAATCTCATGGATTCCATCAGTTGGTAACGATGGTCCACAAAATCAACCGTGTGATTACGGTAAATCACATAATTGGACGAAGCGAAACATTTTCTGGGAGTTACCATATTGGGCCACGAACTTAATACGACATAATCTTGATGTTATGCATGTTGAGAAGAACGTGTTCGAGAATGTATGGAATACTGTGATGGATGTTAAAAACAAAACGAAAGATAATGTGAAAGCACGGAAGGACTTGGAAATTTATTGTAATCGGCCGGAGTTAAACATGGTTCCAATTGATGATGGTCGTTCGTTCAAACCAAAGGTGAGGTTCACATTGGATGTTAACCAAAGGGAAGATGTGATCGCCTGGGTAAAATCTTTACGACTCCCTGATGGATATGCCTCGAATCTTGGGAGATGTGTTGATACAGCTGGTTGCAATATGTATGGCATGAAGAGTCGTGATTGCCATGTTATGATGCAAAGGCTTCTCCCCATTGCCCTCGAATCGCTACCCGAGAATATTTGGAAGCCATTAACGGAGTTAAGCCTATTCTTTAGAGACTTGTGCTCCCTAGAGCTGCACGAGAATCACTTGTTTGCATTGGAGGCCAATATTCCAATTATAATTTGTAAGCTTGAGAGAATTTTTCCTCCAGGGTTTTTTGATGTCATGGAACATCTCCCAGTTCACTTGCCATTTGAAGCAAGGGTTGGAGGACCTGTTCAGTACCGATGGATGTATAAATTTGAGCGGTGCATGCATGACCTAAAAATGAAGGTTTCTAATACAGCTCATGTTGAGGGATCGATATGTGAAGCATACCTTATAGAGGAGACTTCCATCTTTTGCTCTCATTATTTTGAGTCCCATGTTCCATCCATGATGAACCGAGTACTGAGAAATGATGATGGTGGTCCTGTCCCATGTAATGGTGACTTGTGGTCCATATTCACCTTTCCGGGACGTGCATATGGTGCATGCCGATATAGATTCCTCACGGACGATGAACTCAGACTTGCAACCACATACGTTCTTCTAAACTGTGCTGAGATCAGGCCATATCTAAAGTAAGTCATCGTTCATGAAAAGACATTCCAACTTTGATTATGTTGAAATTTAGGACTACTCAACAAACAAAACTAACTGATTTTAATTGTTTATCTTATTGGCCACAGTATATTTGTGGACATGGTCAGGGAAACTACACCCGAGATAACAATGTCTGAGATGGACATACACATTGAAAACAATTTCTCAGGCTGGCTCCGACACTATGTACGTGTGCTTTTAGTCAGTATAACTTTGCAATATGTTAAGTTATAAAAGTCTCCATATATATTGGCCTAAATTGAAAATGTTTTACTTAGGTTGATGACCCAGGTAACAATATTGTCGATAATATCTTGTGGGATGTTGCGTGTGGGCCCTCACGTCGGGTTCAGACATGGCCGGTTTATTTCACAAATGGATACAAGTTTCACATAAGTGAATGGGAGAAGGACAAATCAACATTTAATAGTTGAGTCTGCATACGCAGCACGGGTGCAAGTGAAGTTGAATGTGATTTTTATGGTATACTAGAAGAAGTCATTCAACTCGAATATCCGGGCTTTCCACATAAGAATGTTGTCTTGTTTAGGTGTAACTGGTTTGACCCAACACCTGAACGTGGAACTCGAATGCATAAACAGTTTGGGTTAGTTGAGATAAGGAATAGCCGCAGATATCAGAAGTTTGATCCTTTCATTCTAGCATCACAGGCTGACCAAGTTTACTACACTTAATATCCGAGTAAGTCACGTGAAAGAAACGGGTGGTCAGCTGTTATGAAGATAAAACCTCGATGGATAATACAGTATGCAATTCTAGACAAGGATGACGTGTATCAAGACAGTGGCTCCGTGAATTGTCAAAGAATTGAAGATGACCCAATTGAGGAGTTAGCTGACCCGGGTGTCGGTGATGATATTGAAGAAGATGTATGATAGCCGAAGGACTATCGCCTTTCCTAGAACGTACCTCCTATCAAAAGCATGCTCGGGAAGCCTAGCACCACCCGAGGGAGGCACTAGTACTGACCTCGGACTAGGCGAATTCCAGTGCCTCGAACTCGGGATTTAGCCTAGTACCCCAGAGAGCTCCAAAGGTGCAGACAGCCCCCTCGGGGGATTAAACGGATCGCCTTTGGGATAGAAGAACCAGCTACCGCAAGCAAGAGAGGATTTCCCGAAGGCGGAACCTGCGAGCTAGGCAGCGCCCCGAACTGCGAACATAAGTCCTGAAGAAGGGTGTTCGTCCCAGAGAGTGACCTCGCCCAAAGGACATCGGGAGTATGGCAGGAGCATTTAAGGAGCCTCTGACACATCGCCCACAGACGCACCATGTCACCTCAAACGACGCTCTGACACACCAACGCCGCCCAGGCCTTGTCACAACCTGTCTCGGACCAAGGCTCGAGGGAGCCTACAAACAGCTACTTGTCCCCTATGTCCGAAGGTACACAACAGATCTGACGGAACACGTGTCACGATCTGAACGGGCCAGACACTTCTATAAATACCAAAGAGTAACCCCTTGTAAGGGGTTGGTCAGTCAGTTGAGAGGATACGAACAGGCAAGGCCACTAATCCCTTGAGTGCTTTCTTTCCTTCACCTCTCAAAAAACTAACTTGGGCGTCGGAGGCTCCTCCCCAGAAAAACATCCCGGGGACCTCCTAACCTTTCCTTTTGGGCTCTACAGGTACCACTCCCTGGGAAACCTCCACTCCGGGCGTTCTCCTCCTCAGGAAGTCCCTCCAGAAACCACCATGTCCTCCAGCGAAGATGTCTCCGGACGTCATTTGGCGCCGTCTGTAGGAACCCACCCTCAGGTTGCCGTCGTCGAGACTCGGCGTTCTAAGGACAAAGGACTCCCGAAGTCCCTGTCCGCGCCTGAAGTCCAACCAGCTGCTGAGCAAACTCTTCCAGGGACTTCCACGGCCGAGGAAGAAGGTCCTCTGGTCATAACCATGAGCTTTCTCCGTGACTTCCAACGCTCTGTTGTGGCTGAGATGACACAACAGATAGACAGAAGATGGCCATAACAAGCTCAAACCCAAAGGTCTCCTTCACCAGTACGCCCTCAGGAAAAGAGCCCCAAAGCAGTCCGCCGCAGTTCGGGGAGTGAAGACCCATGTGAGGAGTCTTCGACAGAAAATATGCCCCTCGGGGCACGCCTTCCAGGGCAAATGGGGCCCAACCAACCCAAAATTCGACGCCGAAGGAGCCCTTTGCCCGAGGCGAGGTCATCCTCTCCCCGACGACAAAGCCATTCTCCGAAGAGGCGCCGTCAATCTCCTCCACCTGAGGAAGAACCTAGCGCCGCCGCCCTCATGGAGAAAATATTGGCAAGGCTGGACAGAGTCGAGAGGCAGGTGGCTCGCAAGCCAGTTTGGGCCAGACTGTCTGAGTCTTTTTGTGGGGATCAGTCTCCTTTCACCTGAGCTGTGGTCGAGGCAGCTATGCCAGGTGACTTCAGGGTACCTCGGCTAGAGACGTACGATGGTCGGACCGACCCACAGGCCCACCTGACGAAGTACAGACGCAGCATGATGATGCACGGTGCGGACGACGCCACCTTGTGCAAGTGCTTCGAGGTCACCCTCTCTGGGCCAGCAACCGCGTGGTACAACTCCTTGGCTCCAGGAATCATCGGAAAATTCCAGGAGTTATCAACAGCCTTCACCCAACAGTTCATCGGGAGTCGCCCGACGGCGAAGATGCCCGTTCAAATGTTCGACATAGCGCAAAGAAGCGGAGAAACTATACGCGACTATGTCGAGAGGTTCAACAGAGAGGCTTTAAGTGTTCCAGACTTTCAGCCCGAAATACGCATCCTCGCCATGACAAGGGGTCTTCGGAGGGATTTCCAACTTTTCTACGAATTCTCCAAGGACCCTCCAGACACATTGGGCGAATTCTACCGATGGGCCGAACAGCACATGACGGCCGAAGAACTAAGAATGGGCGGACCCAGGCCCGAGCACACCCGTGGCGAGGGGTCCAGCCAGCAGGCACGCTATCCGACCGACCAGCCATCGCGCCCCCGGAGAATGCGAGGAAGGAAACCCCCGAACTTCACAGCGCTGAACACCACGAGAACCAACATCCTCATGACTCTGGAGAGGTAGGGAACACAAGTTCAGAGGCCAAGGGCCATGACCGCTGAAAATAGAAAAAACATGAAGAAGTTCTGCCAATTTCATCGCGATCATGGCCACGACACTGAGGATTGCTTCCAGCTGAAGAAGTATATTGAATCGCTAATAAAACAAGGCCAACTTCGGCGGTACCTACGGTTGCCTTCCCCGAAGGGGAGGAAAGAGGAGGAAGGAAAGGTAGAAGATGAGGACTACGACTCTAACAGGCGGAGAAACCGAAGTCCGAAGAGGCGCCCTCCACCCCCTGCGGGAGTCATACAAACAATCACGACAGGGCTCCCATCCTCGGAAAGGAAAAGGAAGGCCAGGGAAATAGCTGTCATGGACTATTAAAGTCCGGCGAAGAAGCTATCCCGAAAAGATGGTTCCACAGTCGTCTTCCCTCACGACGACCCACTCCTGATCATGGCAAGAATTAGAAACTGGGATGTCAAAAGGGTATTGCTTGATGACGGATCAAACGCTGACGTCCTATTTTCACAACTGCTGCCGAGCTTGGGCATATCCATCAGTGATCTCAGGCCTGTCACTTCACCGACCTTCGGGGTAGGACCTTCCGAGTTACCCGTCCTCGGGTGGATCGACCTTCCATTAATGATGAGAGAGACTTCGGTCAAAGGACCAGCTGAGTTTTTTGCCTCGACAATGGCGAGGTTCATCGTCATGGATGTCCCCTCATCATACAACGCCATCCTTGGAAGGCAGACACAGGGAAATCTGCACATTCGCCCTGACGTGAGATATTTAACTGTCACTTTCGCCACCAAGGAGGGAGACGCAAAAATCTTCATAGATCAGGGCGAAGTAAGAAAGGTGTTCGTCAAAGCCCGAAAAGCCCCAGCAAACAATTCCACACAAGCTGTAGAAGCAGGGGCTTCAAAGTCAAAAAATGGCGAGAAAGAAGTTTCTGGCAAGGTAGAAATGGAAGAAGTGGAACTTATCCAAGGACGAAGTACCCGAATAGGGAAAAACTTGTCTGAAGGAGATAAGAAAAAACTTGTATCCTTTCTAGTAATGAATAAAGACCTGTTCGCCTACTCGCCGAAAGACATGCCGGGGGTAAACCCACGCGTTGTACAACATAGCCTCAAAGTAAGTCCGGAAGCAAAGCCTGTCCGGCAAAAGAAACGGGGCATCTCAGCCCATAAAAGCGACTTCGTCAAAACCGAAGTCCAACGTTTATTGGAGGCAGATGTAATCAGGGAGGTCAAGTACCCCGAATGGCTAAGCAATGTGGTGATCGCCACAAAAGAAGGAAGCAACAAACTTCGGATGTGCATCGACTTCAGAAACCTGAACGATGCTTGCCCAAAAGATTCATATCCTCTCCCGCCAATAGATCAACTGGTAGATCCAACTGCCGAATACGGGTTCCTAAGTTTCCTAGACGCCTTCAGCGGCTACCATCAAATAAAGATGGACCCCGAAGATGAAGAAAAAACAGCCTTCATCATCGAGGGGGGGACGTACTGTTACACCAGGATGCCCTTCGGGCTAAAAAACGCAGGAGCCACCTACCAAAGGTTGATGAGCAAGGTCTTTAATGACCAAATAGGGAGGAACATGGAAGTCTACGTAGATGACATGATAGTCAAAAGCAAGCTGCCTGTTGACCATGTCACAGACCTAAGGGAGACTTTTCACCAGCTCAGGACCTTCGGAATTCGCCTTAACCCCAAAAAGTGCACCTTCGGGGTAACTTCGGGAAAGTTCCTTGAGTACATGGTATCAGAAAGAGGCATTGATGCTAACCCAGAAAAAATTAAGGCTCTGTTGGAATTTCGAACTCCCGCCACAATAAAAGATGTGCAGAGACTTGCTGGAAGAATAACCTCCCTTAGCAGATTTATTTCTAGATATGGAGACCGGTGTCGAGTATTCTTCAAAGTCCTCACTAAGGCAGCAAAAAGGAAGGACGACCTCGAGAGTAATGATCGTCCTTAGAATGAGGACTGCCAAAAAGCTTGGGAAGAACTCAAAATCTACTTGGCTCGCCTGCCCACTTTGCGACAGCCCCGCGAAAGAGAACCTCTTGTGTTGTACCTCGCCGTCACAGAAAAAGCAGTAAGCTCAGTCCTTGTGAAAGAGGAAGAGGCGAAGCAGTGGCCAGTCTATTATGTGAGCAAGTCCCTGCATGGCGCCGAAATCAGATATCCTTTGTTACAGAAAGCCATATATGCCTTGGTCCTGGCAGGAAGAAGGCTACGACCATATTTTCAGGCTCACCCCATCATTGTCCGAAGTAGGTTACCCCTGCGGGACGTCATGAAGAAGGTTGACCATTTGGGAAGGCTCTCCAAATGGTGTATAGAGCTTGGCGAACACGACATCACTTATGAACCTCGGAAAGCCATAAAAGCTCAAGCCTTGGCAGATTTCATTGCCGAGGTCCCCATTACCGAGGACAGCCAGCCAAGTCCCAACGAAAATGAGCCAGAATGGGCCTTGTACGTTGATGGTGCCTCGGGCACCGAGCACCAAGGAGCAGGGGTGATCATTAGAGGCCCCGAAGGCCTGGAAGTAATGAAGGCCATTAAGTTCAGCTTCAATGTCACCAACAATATGGCTGAATATGAAGCTCTTATAGCGGGCTTGCGCCAGGCCAGAAAAATTGGTGTCAGAAACTTGAAAGCCCATAGCGATTCCCAGCTAGTAGTTCGGCAAACAGCAGGGGACTACGGGGCGAAAGATCCAACACTGACAAAATACCATGAATTAGTAACGAAGCTTATTCGAGAATTCGACACCGTGCGAATCGAGAGCGTGCCTCGCAGACATAACGCTGAGGCAGATAAATTGGCAAAATCAAAAGCATATACTGAGGTGCTAAGCCAGCCGAGCATTACAGTGCTGAGCATAATGACTTCGGGAAGAAGCTGGAAAGACCCAATAAAAACATATCTCGAAACCAATACGCTCCCCGAAGACCCCAATGAAGCAGCAAAAGTGCGGAGACGCTCCGGTCGTTTCTTTCTGATTGGAGAAGAGCTATATCGGCAGGGATATGCAAATCCGCTACAGAGGTGTGTTGGCGAAGAGGATATTGAAATAATCCTCCAAGAAGTTCACGAAGGCGCTTGTGGTTCGCACATCGGAACCGACGCCCTGGCAGCGGTGATACTTCGCCAAGGATACTTTTGGCCTACCCTGAGGAAAGACGCTAGGCGGTTCGTCCAGAAATGTGGTAATTGCCAAAGACATGCAAAAATCCAGAGAACACCCTCGGAGCTGGTGACTTCGGCAAACTATCCCTGGCCCTTCGCAGTTTGGGGCATAGACCTTATCGCGCCACTCCCGACAGCGTCTGGGGGCGTGAAGTTCTGCATAGTCGCAGTAGACTATTTCTCTAAATGGGTCGAGGCAGAACCTTTGACGACTATCTCGTCAAGAGAAGTGCGCAAGTTCGTGTGAAAAAACATAGTATGCAGATTCGGCATACCGAGGGTACTAGTGGCTGATAACGGATCCCAGTTCATAGACAAAGGGTTCCAAGAGTTTATTAGCGACCTCGGAACAAAGATGCATTTCGCCCCGGTAGCTCACCCCCAAAGCAATGGGCAGGTAGAAATATCTAACAAGGACCATAAAAGATGGTCTGAAAAAGAGACTGGGGGAGGTAAAAGGGAAATGGCCAGGAGAACTCCAAAGCGTACTATGGAGCTACCGAACAACGCCCCGAAGGGCTACAGGGGAAACTCCTTTCTCGCTCGTCTTCGGTACGGAGGCCATAATCCCAATAGAGGTAGTGCGACCATCAATACGAGTGCAGGTATTTGATGAAAGTGGAAATGACCTCGGCTTAAGAACCAAGCTCGACCTCGTCGGCGAACATAGAGAAATAGCGGAACTAAGAAGGAAAGCTTTCCAGCAAAGAGTGGCCACCGCTATAAACTTGCGGGCTAGGCCAAAAGGAATAAAAAAAGGTGATCTCATTCTCCGAAAGGCGGAATTCGCACCCCGGAGGCCATCACACGGCGTACTTCGCGCGAATTGGGAGGGAGCTTATCTGGTTCTTGCCGAAGCACGAAGAGGGGTGTATAAGCTCGGTGACGCTGAAGGCATGGAATTAAAAAACACTTGGCATTCAGATGCCTTGAAGAAGTTCTATGCTTAGAATCTTGACGAAAGGGTTTACATTGTACAAAGTTAGAAAAATTTTCTAGCTACACGGGCTTCTGAAAGAAAGATTCTTGAACAAAATAAATACTAAAATTCCGCGAAGATGGTCGCCAGAATAAGCATGGGTGTGATTTCCTGAAGTCCCTCGAGCAAGCATGTTCGGGACAATAGGAAATGTAAAACCTTGCGAGAATTTCTAAATGTAAAGGCTCATAGAGAACCGATCTAATCTTACGAAGTCTCTTGAGCAAAAGGAATGAACAATCTCACAAGAAAGACTTAGCCAAAATTTCTTACAGGAAAGAAAAAAGTTTTTATTAACAAAGAAGATCGGTTTACAAAGAAGAAGGACTACCAAGAAAGAAAGAGTACAAGGAAGGAGAAAAAGAAGGCAGAAGGGGCCTGAGATAAATTAGGGATTCTCGGCGTCCCGGGAGACACTAGCCCCTGCATCCTCTTCCACCACCATCGGCGCCGGAAAGGTCTGAGGCAGGTTCAAGTGCTCGAGCTTGGACCAAGTCCACCGAGGTCCCTCAGGAATATTTAGGGCCTCCAGGAAAGAAAGGTCGAGATCTGGAAACCTCAGAAGAACTTGATGACGAACGAGACAAAACCCGTCTTGAAAACCAACTTTGCTCATCTCGTTGGATTTCCTCTTCTCGACCCCAAGATCATTAAGCTCCTTCTCCAGGTCTTCAACCTTTTTCCTTAACGCCTTCACCTTCTTCTTCCTCGACTCATCCTTCCCCTTCTTCGAAGAACCGACCTTGGCTTGAAGTGCGGCTTTCTCGGCCTCCGCTTTCGCCAAAAGAGCCGCAGAATCCGACTTCTCCTTTTGAGGTGCCTCATTAACCGAAGTTAGCTCCGCCACTTTTCCGCCGAGGTCGGAAATCTTCTGGGAGGAGTCCTTTATAAGTTCTTCTTTTTCCTTCTCAAACTCCTCCCGAAGGGCAGCAATCTCTGACGCCGAAGTCTGGGCCAGCTGAGTGTTTCGAGCAAGCAGGTCCGTGCACTGGGTCTGGTATTGTTCTATAGTCTTTGAAGCGGTGGCCCGGTACATCCCCTGCCTCGCCACCCGAACTCTGAGGAATCCGGCATATCCCAGCAGCTGCAGAAAAACAGAGGCAAGAATGAGACAAGGCAAAAAAGGAGAGGCAAATACTTAAAAGGAAAGGCAAGGTGAGAAACACACCTGGGCGGCGTGCTCGGAAAGCTTCGCGGTGAAGGAGTCATCATCCGGATGAGCCCCCGCAAGGGCCCTGAAAGAAGCTTCAGTAAGAACCCCCTTTGCAATCTCCTTGGCCATTCGCGGGCAGTCTTCGGAGTACATGTCCATGTCCTCCGTAAAAGACCAAAATGGCTCCTTCGGAATCTTCCCCTTCGGGATATGGGCATCCCAAAGGGCTCGCTTCCGGGCGTGCTTGACAACCCAATCTGGAGGAAGAATCTCCTCTGCACGACAAAAGCAGAAAAAGAAGGTGACTTCTTTTAATTCCAAATGTTTTTTGCATACTATGTTTTTCCATACGAACTTGTGCACTTCTCTTGCCGAGATAGTCGTCAAAGGTTCTGCCTCGACCCATTTAGAGAAATAGTCTACTGCGACTATGCAGAACTTCACGCCCCCAGGCGCTATCGGGAGGGGCCCGATAAGGTCTATGCCCCAAACTGCGAAGGGCCAGGGATAGTTTGCCGAAGTCACCAGCTCCGAGGGTGTTCTCTGGATTTTTGCATGTCTTTGGCAATTACCACATTTCTGGACGAACCGCCTAGCGTCTTTCCTCAGGGTAGGCCAAAAGTATCCTTGGCGAAGTATCACCGCTGCCAGGGCGTCGGTTCCGATGTGCGAACCACAAGCGCCTTCGTGAACTTCTTGGAGGATTATTTCAATATCCTCTTCGCCAACACACCTCTGTAGCGGATTTGCATATCCCTGCCGATATAGGTCTTCTCCAATCAGAAAGAAACGACCGGAGCGTCTCCGCACTTTTGCTGCTTCATTGGGGTCTTCTCCAATCAGAAAGTGCTCGGATGCACTTGTCAAAGTCCGTAAAAATGGGTGTTAACTGGGGAGTTAACAGTATCTTCGGGTCAACGACATCCATCACGAGCTTTCCCTGAGCCCACTTCGTCGGGACGTGCGACCAGGCCTCCTCCTTCTTCATAAAAAAGAATTTCTGTTGCCACCCTCGCCAGCTGTCTTTGTTGGCAAAGGTGAACTTGTATTTTTTGCTCCCTGACCCCCGAGGTAGCATGAAATAGAAGCCACCCTTTGGGACCACGAAGAGCTTGTAGTACTGCAGAAAAATGACAAAGTGTGGCTCTATACCGAAGACACCACACATACAAAGAAAAGCATTGAAATAGCAGTACGAGTTCGGCGGAAGTTGGTTTACGGCAATGCGATGGAAATCGCAGAAATCGCAAACCATCTTCGGCGGAGGATACCGAAGTCCGGCCTTCAGTTGGGCACGGAAAACAGTAACCTCATCACTACGGTTTGAAAAGCTATATTGGTCTGAACGAGGCAACCTCGTAGTGACGTAGGAAGGAAGGAAGAACTTCTTTTTCCATTTTTTAAGTTTTGCAGAAGTGGTGCAGCAGGGGTGAGAAAGAAAGGGTTCCCAGCTTTCGGGAATAGGCATGACTGGAAAAAAACCGAGTTCAGAAAAAGGCAAAAAGCTATTTCGAAGAAAAAATTTGGAAAAACAGAGGAAACTGGAAGCTAAAACCCACCAAACGTTTTGCCAAAATCTGGATTTGAGGACGCCGTCGTGAAATGTTGGCCGGAAAACCACTCTATCAAAAAGCACCACCGTGAGAGAGCAGGAAAAACACTGCAGCAGTCGAGAGACAGAAGAGAGCAAAAGCAAAAGCAAAAGGGGGTTATGAAGGACTAAGGGTATATATAGGCCGAGGAAGGGTAGGCGAATCGGCGTCATAAGTGCTGGGCGAAGGCGAATCGTCGCCATAATTACCTATTTTGCATAAAAAGACACGCCCGCTGTAACCGATGTAACCCTCTCCAATGACGGCGTGCCACGTGTCAGCAACCACGCCAAACAAGGAACACGCTTTCTGACGAATAGCGCGCCGCCCCAGACTGACACGCCTGGCACGAGATAAGACGTTTCAGTGACCTACAAAGATTACAGAAAATAGGCTACCTCGGAGACACCAAGAGACAGTTTGTACTACGTCTACAGACAAAAGGTGTATCTTCGGCGCAGGTACCATGCATAAAGCCCCGAAGGGTACCCTCCGAAAGCTGACAAAAGCCAAAGTCCCTACTTCGGCTTCTAGGGGGGGCATGTGATAGCCGAAGGACTATCGCCTCTCCTAGAACGTACCTCCTATCAAAAGCATGCTTGGGAGGCTGGCACCATCGGAGGGAGGCACTAGTACTGACCTCGAACTAGGCGAATTCCAGTGCCTCGAACTCGGGATTTAGTCTAGTACCCCAGAGAGCTCCAAAGGTGCAGACAGCCCCTCAGAGGAATAAATGAATCACCTTCGGGATAGAAGAATCAGCTACCACAAGCAAGAGAGGATTTCCCGAAGGCGGAAACTGCGAGCTAGGCAGCGCCCCGAACTGCGAGCATAACTCCCGAAGAAGGGTGTTCGTCCCAGAGAACGACCTCGCCCAAAGGACATTGGGAGTACGGCAGGAGCATTTAAGGAGCCTCTGACACATCGCCCACAGACGCACCATGTCACCTCAAACGACGCTCTGACACGCCGACGCTGCTCAGGCCTTGTCACAACCTGTCTCGGACCAAGGCTCGAGGGAGCCTACAAACAGCTACTTGTCCCCTGTGTCCAAAGGTACACAGCAGATCTGGCCGAACACGTGTCACGATCTGAACGGGCCAGACACTTCTATAAATACCAAAGAGCAGCCCCTTGCAAGGGGTTGGTCAGCCAGTTGAGAGGAGACGAACAGGCAAGGCCACTAAACCCCTGAGTGCTCTTTTTCCTTCACCTCTCAGAAAACTAACTTAGGCGTCGGAGGCTCCTCCCCGGAAAAGCATCCCGGGGACCTCCTAACCTTTCCTTTTGGGCTCTTCAGGTACCACTCCCTGGGAAACCTCCACTTCAGGCATTCCCCTCTTCAGGAAGTCCCTTCAGACACCACCATGTCCTCCAGCGAAGACGTCTCCGGACATCATAAGTGCTGTGCGAAGGCGAATCGTCGCCATAATTGCCCATTTTGCATAAAAAGACACGCCCGCTGTAACCAATGTAACCCATTCCAATGACGGCGTGCCACATGTCAGCAACCACGCCAAATAAGGAACACGCTTTCTGACGAATAGCTCGCCGCCCCAGACTGACACGCCTGGGCATGAGACGAGACGTTTCAGTGACCTACAAAGATTACAGAAAATAGGTTACCTCGGAGACACCAAGAGACAGTCTGTGCTACGTCTACTGACAGAAGGTGTATCTTCGGCACAGGTACCATGCATAAAGCCCCGAAGGGTACCCTCCGAAAGCTGACAAAAGCCAAAGTCCCTACTTCGGCTTCTAGGGGGGGCATGTGATAGCCGAAGGACTATCGCCTCTCCTAGGACGTACCTCCTATCAAAAGCATGCTCGTGAAGCCTAGCACCATCCGAGGGAGGCACTAGTACTGACCTCGGACTAGGCAAATTCCAGTGCCTCGAACTCGGGATTTAGCCTAGTACCCCAGAGAGCTCCAAAGGTGCAGACAGCCCCCTCGGGCGATTAAACGAATCACCTTCGGGATAGAAGAACCAGCTACCGCAAGCAAGAGAGGATTTCCCAAAGGCGGAACCTGCGAGCCAGGCAGCGCCCCGAACTGCGAACATAACTCCCGAAGAAGGGTGTTCGTCCCAGAGAGTGACCTCGCCCAAAGGACATCGGGAGTACGGCAGGAGCATTTAAGGAGCCTCTGACACATCGCCCACAGACGCACCATGTCACCTCAAACGACGCTCTGACACACCAACGCCGCCCAGGCCTTGTCACAACCTGTCTCGGACCAAGGCTCGAGGGAGCCTACAAACAGCTACTTGTCCCCTATGTCCGAAGGTACACAGCAGATCTGACCGAACATGTGTCACGATCTGAACGGGCCAGACACTTCTATAAATACCAAAGAGCAGCCCCTTGCAAGGGGTTGGTCAATCAGTTGAGAGGATACGAACAGGCAAGGCCACTAATCCCTTGAGTGCTCTCTTTCCTTCACCTCTCAGAAAACTAACTTGGGCGTCGGAGGCTCCTCCCCGGAAAAACATCCCGGGGACCTCCTAACCTTTCCTTTTGGGCTCTACAGGTACCACTCCCTGGGAAACCTCCACTCCGGGCGTTCTCCTCCTCAGGAAGTCCCTCCAGAAACCACCATGTCCTTCAGCGAAGATGTCTCTGGACGTCAATGTACTTGAGGAGGGGGGATCTAATGGCGAGACAGAGGATGAGGAAGAGTTTATATCCGATGACAGTGACACTGAATCGTCTGAGGAGTTTGATGAGAATGACAGCAGTGGGTCGAATGAATGATTAGATAACATGTACTATGAATAATGATAACATGTCATTTCTAATGAATCTGTACAAAAAGTTTGGTAAATTTATGTACCCCTATTACTCCACAATATATGTCAGTCAATATATGTTATGTTTAATTTACCTACTTAGCTAATAATAAATGCAGATGCCTCGTAAAGAGGATAACACCTATAAACGCCGACCAGGGAAAGGACCATTTGCGCAGTTTAAGGAGGTAATGGAATCGATACTTAATGAACGACATTGGATGGGTTCTTCATCCCGGGTCGACGAGGATGTCGGTGTAGAGACGTAGGGGATGACAGTGCCAGCGACGCACGTCCCCTCACATGAGCACCGATCTGACGGCCGTGGAGGCACGCCATCTGGACATGGATCTGCTGCGCGCCACGTGAGGCACCGCATAGCTGATAGCCAAAGGCTATCGCCTCTATCTGGCCGAACTCCTTGCCACAGTCATGGCCAGAAGAAGCTGGCGCTACCCGAGAAAAGGTGTGATCAGGCACCTCGGGAGATAGCCGAGGAGCTCCGAGCCCGGCACGCCAGGACACTACTCGTCCCCCCCAGGGTCGTGAACTGATCGCCTTCGGAAAAGTGGCACCTAACATAGCGTGCCGAACATGATGTCCCCGAAGGCGGAACTCCCTGAAGCTGGGAAACCCCAAACTCAGGGCTTGTTTCCCGAAGATGCTCTGTCCGTACCAAAGGACGACCTCACCCAGGGACCTCGGGAGTACGGCAGGGGTATTTATGGAAGCATTTAAAGAAGCCTCTGGCACATCCATTCACAGACGCACAAGCCGCCTCAAAAGGCGCTCTACCACGCTGACGCCATCAAAATCACATCATGGCCCGTCTCAGCACATGGTTCAAGGCAACCTGCTACCAACTATCTGTCCCCTACGCCCAGAAATTCAGGAACATCCGACCGAACACGTGTCGCGATCTGAACGGGCTAGGCACTCCTATAAATACCAGGACTTAATACCAGACAGGGGGTTGGCTGGCAAAATACGGCTCCCATTACCAGGCAAAACTCCTCAGCCCTTTGTGCTATCTTTTCTGCCTTTCTCTCGGCCACCACTGACTTGGGCGTCGGAGGCTCCCCCCCCGGAAAAACACTCCGGGGGCCTCCTAACCTTTTGTTTCTGAGCTTTCAGGCACTCTCATTTAGGCGGCCCAGTCGACCAGGCGTTCTTCCTCCCAGAAGTCTCTCCACCAGTCACCATGACTATGAGCTATGAGGCCCCAGGCCATCAATAGTGACGACTCATCCCTCAGATGATGACATCCCATCATCGATGTCACAAACAGCAGGCCGATCGCGGATGAGGATATCCCCACATGGGAACATGTAAGTAATAAATACCAGACAGACGTATTAATATTAGTAAGAGTAATTACTTTACTTCTAATCATCAACAAGTCAGTAACTAACAATTTCAACGTCGCAGATTCATTCTAGCTGCGGTGACACGGTTAGTGACACCATGTTTCACCACACATTTCAAACCATATTCTAATTGGTCCTCCGTCTCTCCATCAGACCTGCAGCAATGGTGGCGTGTTTTTGAGGAATGAACAATAATAATACTATGATAATGATGTAATAGTGTTATAAGATTAAGAATTTTTTTTGTCCATGCTAATACTTTAAACATGTTAACCTATACAGAGGAGCTGTGAGTGGGATCCGATACACCATAATGACGTGTATCGGGTGTGGAATATCTTGGGAGCATAGCATTACAGAAGCATGATGTCAGAAATTCACCGTGTGAAAGATCCTGTTAAACGTCGAGCGAAGACAAACTTTATGTCAGATCTGCATATGCGGAAATGGAGGCATATTGGGTGAGTTCGGAGTTCAAAGAGAAGTCCGCTAGGTTCAGGGCAATGCGAGCAACAGTGACTTACGAGGATTCACAGTCTGGCTCTTGCAGCGCGACATATGCAGGGGGATCTATCTCGATGTCTGCACATCGAGAGCAAATGGTATGTATCTCGATAATGTTTTTTCAGTCATTATTTAAGATACTAATGAAATTAAATTACATATTAATGTTACGTTTCATTCAATTAGAGAGAGAGAGAGATCCTGAGAAGAAGGACCCTGGCTTGTTTAAAGTCCTTCAAGCAACACATAAAATGAAGAATGGGAAATATGTTAGTAAGCGCCGTGAAGAAGTTGCTGTAAGTATTATAATTGTTTTTTCACACAATATTCTTAAGAAACTTACAATGTTTACCAAACAATGACACACTGAAATGTATTTTATTATGTTTCTGTAGACTCGTATCAGTGCAGAGATTGAGGAGCAAACACAACAAGAGGATGGAATAGAGGCAATTGATGAACTAGCAATCATTAGTACTGCATCTGGCGGTAGAAGGAGAAGCCGTGTATTTGGATTAGGATTTGAGCAGTATGTTATACCGGGACGCCGACAGACAGGTGCCATCCCGCCGATCGACATCACGCAGACACCGCAATTCAACGAGTAAGTACAGAAGATGATGGCGGAGGAGAATGCGCGAAGGGATGCGGAGTACGAGAGGAAGCTCGAGAGAATTAAGAGGAGACAGAGAGCAGAGATGGAGGCTCAGAGAGCAGCATTGGAGGCAAATCGGGCTCAGTTGGAGATTATCTGTCGTTCATTAAACCTTCCATGCCCGCCGGCTCAACCAGTTCCACAGTATCCTGATGACTCGGACTCGGATGATGAGGAGATAGTCGGGACTCCATGATGGGCGTTGACAACAACAGGTTAGCGCAATTTCAAAGTTCTTGTGTTAGAAACCTTACATAATAATTTCTATACCTAGTTAAGACTCAGTTTCAAAAACTTATGTCTTGTCCGTTGAATGTTGAATGCTTTCTTGCAGACATATATGTTGTTGTTTTTATTATGCTGTATTTGAGAATATTTTATTTTAATTACGTTTGCATAACTGTGTAATGTTTATAGCTGAGTAAAGCTGGGCGAACTTTTCAATATGTATTCAAACTGCGAAAAATATGATAAAACCGAACCCTCGACCGTTTAATGTATAGTACCAACGTGCAAATGGGGAACTTACCAATTATCTCATAATGGTAATTACCAACGGCTTCATAACCACTACCTTACCAACTGCTGGGCAGTTGGTAACTTACCAAACTTACCAATTGCTGGGCAGTTGGTAAATTGTTACCAACTGCCAATTTACCAACTGCTGGGCAGTTGGTAACTACAACTATGCGATGGAAACCAAGCCTGGTTCATGACCGTTGGTAAATTACCAACGTGAATTTTACCAACGTGTATACGTTGGAATTTACCAACGTGTTATTGATTGCGCGTTGGTAAATAATTTTCCAACGTATCGAATACCAACTGCCATTTACCAACGTGCAGCAGTTGGTAAATTCAGGTTACCAACTGCTGCACGTTGGTAACTGGCAGTTGGTAAAGTCATATATTTTAGTAGTGAACTTGGTAAATTGGGTTGACCCGATTTTTCTAGCCAGCATAGCAACATAATGGCAAGCTTCAATTAATGAATTTTGTACAAAGAAAGGTAGAATAAAACATCTTAAAGTGTGTGTGCAGGGCATAAATAATATTCGTTGAGCTTTTATTGTGAGATTTGTAGCCAATTTGTTTTAACATAAGTCAACTAGCTTATTTATATTTTTACATTCAATTTCATTTGAAAGCCAATATTTTGTAAGTGTAATAATTCAATTAAAATATAATTTTTATAATCTTATTAAATTTTTATAATTTTTATTTTTTAATTCCTAAAAAATAAAAATTTATAAAAAATTAATTACATCATGAAAATTTAATTTCAAATGGATTATTAAAATACTTAATATTTGTTTCAAACAAAATTTTTTCTAGGTAAAAAAGATGTAAATATAAAAAAAATCATTTTGATTTAAATTGCTTTAAGTTAAAATGAATTGGCTCTTGATTTGCAAAGGTAATGCCGCAATTAGCTAGCTAAATTAAAGAGGACCGGAGGAGAAGAAGTTCACTTTGAAGAATAGGTTTTGCTCTATTCGGATTGAATGGGAAAATGAAAGGTAAGAGAAAAAGTGGATTTAACCAAAACCTAGAACTCTGTTGAAACCCAGAAAATGTGAAAAAGAAAACGCAAAAACTATTGAATAAATCCAGAAAGTGTGAAAACAAACAAGAGATAAGCATTTAGCAGACAAGTTATGATTCGAAGAAGTGAGAACGAAAGGAGTTGCTATCTCTCATTTTGGCACTTGGCGGCTTCCTCTTCATTTTCTCCAAACATCACGAAGTAGTGAATTGGTATACTAGGGTTTTTTGAGCTATTAAAGAAGACCAACAACTAGCAATTGGCGGAGTGCAGTGGAGGATGGTAAAAGATAGAGAGAGATGGTGATGCCCTTCAGCATCATTGTCTTGCGACATGGTGAATTCCGAGGGAGCTTCCGAGGAGGGAGAACGTCTGACGGAGATGTTCCCCAGGTGGGAAAGTACCTAAAAGACTCCGAAAAAAGGTTAGGAGGTCCCCGGGATGATTTTCCGGGGAGGAGCCTCCGACGCCCAAGTCAGTTTCCTGAAAAGGTGAAAGGGGACACTTAGGGAGACTCGCGGACTTGCCTGTTTGCGTTTTTTCAGGAGAGAGGACTCCCATGCCTGCCAGGACGTGTTTCATGTGTATTTATAGGGAAGCCTGGCCCGTTTAGATCATGACACGTGTTCGGTCAGATCTTTTCTGTACCTTCAGATGTAGGGGACAAGTAGCCAATGGCAGGCACCTTGAGCCTTGAATCGAGTCAAGTCGTGAGAAGACCCGGACGGCTTCGGCGCGCCAAGCCGCCTTTTTAGGCAGCGTATGGGTGATCTGTCAGAGGCTCCTTAAATGCTCATTAAATGCTCATGCCGTACTCCCGAGGTACTTTGGGCGAGGTCATCTTTTGGTACGGACGCCTTTCTTTGGGAATCACGTTGGTGGCTCGGGGAGTTCTCTAGCTCGGGAGTTCCACCTTTGGGGAGAATCTCTCCTGCTTTCAGTAGCTGGTCCTTTTCTCCCGAAGGCGATATGTTCGGTTCCCCGAGAGAGTTAACGACACATTTAGATAACCTGGCGTTTCAGCCGAAATGCTTACTTTGTCATGCTCGATTTCGCTTCTGCCGAGGTCTGTGGCAATGCTTCTTTCCGAGCTACGTCAGGCTCCCCGGTCAAACCTTCGGGGAAATTCATGCTGGGGGAGGCGATAGCCTTTTGGCTACCACAGGCCCCCCTCGAAAAAGCCGAAGTGGAGACTTCGGTTTGTTCACTTCCTGAGGGCCCCTCTTTGGGCCTTGAGTGCAGTACTTGTTCCGAAGACGGACCTTCCGTCCGAAGACGTAGGCTTTTCTTCCAAAGCCTGTCTGTTGGTGTCTTCGAAGTAATCTGTTTTCCAGCTTTTTAGGCCTTCCTCGAAGAAGCCGAAGTGGAGACTTCGGTTTGCTGCCTTTCCCAGGATGCTTCTCAAGAGTTTCTAGGGACTGCAACCCGTGCCGAAGATACACCTTTTTGTCCGAAGATACGGACTGTTCGGCCATAGCCTGTCTTTTGGTGTCCTCGAGGTAACCTACTTCTTTATTTTTGTAGGTTAGTGAACCGTCGTGTCTCGTAACCAGACGTGTCAGTCTGGAGCGGCGCAACGTCTGTCAGAGGGCGTGTTCCTCTTTTGGTGCGATGGCTAACACGTGTCGGCTTTTTGTTGGCTGGGGTCGCATCGGTAACCCAGGCGCGCCTTTTTAGGTGCAGAAGGGCATTTATGGCGGCGTTTCGCCTTCGCAGAGTACTTATGACGCCGGTCCGCCTACCCCCATCGGCCTATATATATGCTTATTTCGTCATTTGTTTCTTTTGCTTTTGCTTTTGCTCTGGTTTTCCTTCTGCTCTCGTCTACTTTTCGCGGCGGTTCTTTCACCTGAGCTTTTTTCCGGTCATCTTTCACGACGGCGTCTTCACACCCAGATTTCGGCAAAAGATTTGATGGGTTTTGATTTCCAGAACTCTTTATTTTGCAAAGTTTTTCCCGAAGTCCGATTTTGCCTTTTTCCGAACTTGTTTTCCAGCCAAAAAATGCCTATTCCTGAGAGTTGGCAGCCTCTTCTTTCTCACCCTTGTTGCACTACTCCTGCAAAATTAGCGAAGTGGAAGAAAAAAAATTTCCTTCCCTCGTATGTTGTTACGAGGTTGCCACGTCCTGACCATTATAGCTTTTCAAACCATAGTAATGAGATCACCATTTTCCGAGCTCAACTGAAAGCCGGACTTCAGTTCCCCCCTCCGAAGTTGATTTGCGACTTTTGCCAATTTCATGGCATTGCCGTAAATCAACTTCCTCCGAACTCATACTGCTATTTCAACGCCTTCTTCTGTATGTGTGGCGTTTTCAAAATAGAACCCCACTTCGTTATTTTTATGCAGTACTACAAGCTCTACGTGGTCCCGAAGGGTGGCTTTTATTTCATGCTACCTCGGGGATCCGGGAGAAAAAAGTATATGTTCACCTTCGCCACTAAGGATAGCTGGCGAGGGTGGCAAAAAAACTTTTTCTTTCTGAAGATGGAGGAGGCCTGGTCACGTGTTCCAACCAAGTGGGCTCAAGGACGGTTAGAGGACGATGTCGTAGATCCGAGGATACTGTTGACTCCCGAGTTGGCTTCCGTATTCACGGATTTCGACGGACGTATCCGAGCTGTCGCTGACTGGGGTCCCGAGGTCCCTTCGCGTCCTTTTTACCCCTTTCCCATCAATTGGAGGTTGATGACCGAGGAGGTCCTTCGGGAGCTCGAGGTGGTAAAGGAGCACAAGACGGACCTCGGGATGCCGGCTCCTGCCATCGCCGGGGAAGACTCCTGGCTAGTGCAGCTCCTTCGGGAGGAAGTTTCTTTCGAAACTTTTTATGAGAGTAAGTTACTTTCTAATCTCCTTGTTATAACTTCGTTCCGGACTCACACTGATGTCTTTTTTCTTTTTCAGAAATGGGGGAGGACACTGCTGCCTTCTACAAAGCCCTTTTCACCGGTCAGCCCGCGAAGGGTGAGCAGACGAAGAAAGCTGCCTCCCGAAGACGGAAAACGTCCGGGGCTGGGCCGTCTGTTTTTAAACGGGCGAAGAAGGATGTGCCCCCTCCTCTTCCGGAGATTTCCGAATAGGTGGGCGAGGAGCCCGAGGCTGCTACTGCCCCTCAGCCCGAGGTTGCTGCTGAGGTCCTTCTTCAAAGTCCTACCCCGTCGCAGGCTCTCCTGGACGCCGTGGTAGAGGCCCCTTCTGCCGAAAAGCGGCGCCGAATAAAAGGCAAGGGGATTTCTGCCGAAGAGGCTCGGGCTTCTGACGAGGACGTCGTCGAGGTGCCAGCAGGTTTGTTCTTCTAACAAACTGTGGCACTTTTCTTTTTGATGATCTTTGAGATTTTCTCTTTTTGACCAACTTTTGTTTTATCGTGTAGAAGAGTTGCTCACTCCGGGTTGGGTAGCTGAGCATGCCAAGAGGAGAGCCCTTCGGGATGCCTGCATCCCGAAAGGAAAGTCCCGAAGGAGCCTTTCTGGACGTTTACGGAGGACATGAACTTGTACTCCGGAGACTGCCAGCAAATGGCTACGGAGATCTCAAAAGGGATCCTCACCGATGCCTCCTTCAAGGCCATTGCTGCGGCTCACCCGGGCGACGATTCTCTCACCGCGAAGCTTTCCGAACACGCCGCTTAGGTACACTTTTCATCTATCTTCCTCCTTTGAATTTTTTCTAAGTGTTTGGTTTTCTCTTTGTCTTAATGACCTCGCCTTTATCCTTTTGCAGCTTCTAGGGTACGCTGGCTTTCTCCGAGTTCGGGTGGCGAGGTAGACTGAGTTCCGAGCCAAGGCCTTAGAAGCCATAGAAAAAACAAAGGCCATGTGCTCGGAACTGGATGTCAAGAACCTGCAGCTGACCCAAGCTGCGGAGAAGGAAGTTGCCGCCCTTTGGGAGGAGTTCCAGAAAGAAAAAGATGAACTTTTGAGGGACTCCTCCCAGAAAATTTCTGACCTCGGCTCCCAAGTGGCGGAGCTGATCTCGGCAAATGAGGCGCATCAGAAGGAGAAGTCAGAAGTCGAAGGTCTTCTGGCGAAAGCGCTTGCTGAGAAGGCTGCGCTCCAAGCCGAGGTCAATGCTATAAAGAAAGAGCCGAAAAAGAAGAAAGTGAAGGAGCTAAAGAAGAAGGTCTCAGATTTGAAGAAGGACTTCGAGGAGCTTGAGGTCGAGAAAGACAAGTCTGACCAGATGACCAAGGTTGGTTTTCAGGACGGATTCTGTCTTGTTCGGCACCAAGTCCTTCAGAGGTTTCCAGATCTGGACTTCTCTTTTCTGGCGGCCCTGGACATTCCCGAGGGACCTTGGTGGACCTGGTCTAAGATTGATCATCTAAACCTGCCTCCTTGTGTCACACCTCACTCAGGCCCTGGCCTAAAAGTTCCTAACTAGCTCACAAGCCCAACTTCATAATTAGGTTCCTAGCTCTCGGCCTAGCAATCAAAGGCAACTTTTAAGTCTTATTTTCTTAAGTTAAGAGGCCTGGGAGGTGGCCCAGGTGGCTTTAACAAAGGTCCATTAACAACTTGCAGCAAGGGCAAGGCCCAAAACCCCTAACTTGCACAACAAGCAAGGTTTCAAATAATAACTTGCATAACAAGCAAGGCAACACTTAAATGCAATTTAAGTGCATACATGGTGTGCATCAAGTGTACTAACTATATGGCAACCAAGAAGCCCACAAGGTTGGTTTAGATTTCTGAAAACCACAAGTGTTATAAGCATGGTGCTCTCGGCCAACTAAGGTACATATACTTGTGTACAACATTTTTCTGATGCAAAGCCCATACTAATCACATAAAGGTGCCAAACCTTGGCCCATAACATCCAGTATACATAACAAGCTTAATGCCATCCATAACCCATACATAACTTGGCATACAAAACCCATAAAGCATCATAAGTCTAGGTGTTAAAGACTACACATATTAACACAAAAAGGGTAGTCTACCTAGCAACCATAACATGGCTACACATGCCATGAAACCAAAAGTACTCATGCCAAGTTATTACATACCAAGGCCATACTCCTAATGGTCAAACAGAACCTTCAAAATCCCATATAGAAGTACACACTGCAGCACTAGACCTATGGCCATGTTCATGGTCATAAAGGTGAAAACCACAATCAGAGCTAAGGTCCAGGTATCCATCCTTCTCCTAGACAGTTCCCACTCTACAGCCTGCAAACTTAAATTGTAAGTCTCGGCCAACTAAGAATAAGACTTGTAATGAAACCAAATTACTAAGCCAGGCACTCATTGGCACATACCTTGTAAAACAAGCAAAGTTAGTGCAAACACAAGCAACAAGCTAGTAAACTCTACTCAGGCCGAATGTCCTTGCCTGAAAAATAAAGGATGGGCAGTGAGCATATAACTCAGTAGGATTCACCTTAAACATATACAACTCATGTTGAGTCTATTTAGTTAAGCTGAGTAATCACTCAAAGCTTAACCTCCCATTAGATAGCTCAACCTGCAAAACAAACACCAAGACAAGAAAAACAGGCATATGCATATACAAGATGGGTAACTATGTCAAATAATTCATAAAGGGGTTAGCATGCACATAGAAACACCAAAGCACACAAGTACACACCCACACTCCACATTGTAGCTCTCGGCCATATAAGCCATACATGTACCCATGTGCATTTCTTGCACACAAACTCACCAATATACCATTCCATTTGGAGCTCCCAAAATGCCAAGCAAATAGGCCACATTTACTTGCATTTCTAGTACATGTACCCATAGTTAATTAGCTAATCAACAGAACAACCAAGTATAACCAATAAGCCCATCAAGTAACTAAGGTCATATGGCACATTTTACCATCACTTAGCCACTCTAGACACTTGAACCATGGTGTACATTACCAAGCAAAGTCAAGTGCCAGTGAACCCTACCTCAATAGCTCTCGGTCACACACAAGCTTTAAGTGTCCAAGTGTTCCTCAACCTCAATGCCTATCATAGTAAAACATAGGCATTAACACACAAACTCATGGATTAAACTACCATGATTCATATGAAGAACACTATGATATTCCCACACTTAAACTTCTCGGCCAAAAGGCCCAATATATCCATACAAGTGCTGCCCATCATTCTAACATTCCATATGATGTTCTAGTCATCAATGTACATCATCCATGGCATCATTGCCAAGTAACCAAGTGAAATGCACTATGTTACCATAAACTAAGCTCTCGGCCAAAGTACACATTTTCACATATTTGTGTCATTCATCCAACTAACCCAAAACATGCTCAAGTGACCATCAAATGACAATGCTCATGGCACAATTACCATGTAACTCATTGAAGTACATCATGATATTCCAAATCAAGTTCTCGGCCAAAGTGCACACCTTCACATACATATGTTCTCTATCAACCAACTCCACACATACACATCAAAACATCAATAACTAATGTTTCATGGCAATATTACCATGTATTCAAGTTATGAGCACCAAATCATGCCATTTCAAGCTCTCGGCCATAAAGCCAAACTTCACATATCAATGTTCCTCATCACTCTAAACCAACACATGTTCACCAACTCATCATTTATCAATGACCATGGCATTAATGCCATGTAAACAAATGAGGAACACACATTTACCTCAAGTGCACCTTGCGGCCAAACTTCCTTTTGTTCAACTTGATGTTCCTTGCTCAAATTTGCCTAGCACAACAACAAATAGGCAACAACAACACTTAGTCATGGATTAATTTCCATGGAAATGAAGAAGAACACCAAGAACACATTCGGCCAACAATCCACCTCCAAACCGAGACATACTTTGCTCATTTAGCTTAACATAACTTCAATTGAACACTTAAGTTCCTTGTACATGGAAGAACTACCATGAATTCAAGGAAACATTGAAGTTACCTCAAGAACCCTAGCTTGATTCCTTCTCGGCCTTGGCTTGATTCTTCAAGAACAACTTGAATTTGAAGTAGTCTAGCACCGAAATCAAACTTTGAAGCATGAATTCTTCACCCAAGCTCCACACCTCTCCAATGAAGCTTGAATCCGAGACTAAGCTTGAGAGAACTCAAGAACAAGAGCTAAACAAGTTTCGGTCAAGTGAAGGAAATGAGGTCTTGACTAGTTTTGGCCAAATGGACTTGTGTTTTAGTTAGCTACAATGCTAACTTTTGCCTTCCAATAAAATGCATGGTGCAATGTAGCCCTTAACTCCATAAATACTCAAAGCCGCCACTCAAACTTGTGTTAAAATGGACACTCAAGTCTTATCTTGGCTCATAATGCCAAGCACAAGGTAACACAAGTACCAAGGTCACAAAAACTCCCATGCATAACCGGCCATAACTAGACTACAAACTAGTTAGTTTGTTTAGTTAACTAGTGAATAGTACACATAGTGAAAGACAAGATTTTGACTAGTAATCATTGTTGTCTCCCAAATTTGGGCTAGTCTTGCACTAGTCACCCATTAAACTTGCATGGCCGAAATGATCAACTTGAAGTTGATAGTTTTAATTGTACCATTCATTTAAGTGTACATTTTGGTCCCCTTTCTCTGTTTTCTGCCAGCTTTCCCATAGTATATTTTCTATGTGCAATTAAGTCCTGAAAGTCTCCAGTTTTGCACATAAGTCACTATACCAGTCTCCAGAACTTCTCTTACTTCCCCTTTCTATTTTCTCTCACTTTCCTTGGTTTTCCTTGATATTTCTTGGCCTAAGCCAAGCACTTAGGAGGTACCTAACACCTTGTATTCCGGCGCCGAAGGTGGTGCAAAAGGACGCACGAGCCGAAGACTCCCGGGACGCCGAGAACCCTTAGATTGTTCTAAGGTCATTATCCTTCTTTCTCTTCTTTTTTGTAAGCACACTTATCTCAATAAAGACCTTGAAAATTTGGCTAAGTCTTTTCCTGAGATTTTTTGTTTTCCTTTGTCCCGAACTTTATTCGCTCAAGAGACTTCGAAAAACTTTGTCTGTGCTTATCATGGTGACCTCTTTCACGAAATCCTGACTTGTTCAACTTATGGCCAAAAATTTTGGCTAAGTCTTTCGCCAGATTTTCTCTGTTGTCCCGAACACGTTTGCTCTAGAGACTTCGGAAAATAATACCTTCGCTTATTTTAGGCGGCCACCTTCGCGGAACTCGCACCACTCATGCTAAGAAACTTTTTATACTTAGAGAAAATTTTTCTTTCTTTGTACAGCACGGTCTTCTTCGCTGAGATTCTAAGCATAAAATTTTCTCAAGGCATCCGAATGCCACGTATTTTTTAATTCTACGCCTTAGGAATCGCCGAGCTTGTAAACCCCTTTTCGTACTTCAGCAAGAACCAGGTAAGGGCCTTCCCAGTTGGCGCGAAATACTCCGTGGGATGGTTTTCGAGGTGCAAATTCATTCTTTCGGAGAACGAGGTCTCCTCTCTTTATTCCTTTTGGCCTTGCGCTCAAGTTTATAGCCGCGGCCACTCTTTGCTGAAAAGCTTTTCTTCTTAGTTCAGCTATTTCTCTGTGCTCGCCGACGAGGTCGAGCTTGGTTCTCATGCCGAGGTCATTTCCATTTTCATCAAAAACTTGTACTCGAATTGATGGTTGCACTACCTCGATTGGGATAATGGCTTCTGTACTGAAGACGAGTGAAAAAGGCGTTTCCCCCGTGGCTCTTCGGGATGTTGTTCGGTAGCTCCACAGTACACTCTGGAGTTCACCTGGCCATTTCCCTTTTGCTTCTCCCAGCCTCTTTTTCAGACCATCTTTTATGGTCCTATTAGATACCTCTACTTGGCCATTGCTTTGAGGATGGGCTACTGGGGTGAAGTGCATCTTTATTCCGAGGTCATTGACAAAGTCCTGGAACCCTTTGTCAATAAACTGGGATCCATTGTCGGCTACCAATATCCTCGGTATGCCAAATCTGCATACAATGTTCTTCCATACGAACTTCTGCACTTCTTTAGCTGAGATAGTTGCTAATGGTTCTGCCTCGACCCATTTAGAGAAGTAGTCTACTACGACTACGCAGAATTTTACGCCTCCGAGGGCTGTTGGGAGAGGCCCAATGAGATATATGCCCCAAACTGCGAAGGGCCAGGGATAGTCAGTCGAAGTTACCATTTTTGAGGGTGTCCTCTGGATTTTTGTGTGTTTTTGGCAGCTATCACATTTCCGGACGAACTGTCGGGCATCCTTTCTTAAGGTAGGCCAAAAATATCCTTAGCGAAGTACCACTGCGGTGAGGGTGTCAGTTCCAATATGTGAGCCACAAGCGCCTTCGTGGACTTCCTTGAGGATCATTTCAGTAACCTCTTCGCCAACACACCTCTGTAAAGGATTTGCATATCCCTGCCGATACAGTTCTTCGCCTATTAGGAAGAATCGCCCAGAGCGTCTTCGTACTTTTGCGGGTTTGATGGGGTCTTCGGGGAGCGCATTGTCCGCAAGATACCTCTTTATTGGATCTTTCCAGCCCTTTTCCGAAGTTACTATGCTCAGTACTTCAATGCTCGGGTGGTTTAATACCTCGGTGTATGTTTTTTCCTTTCCCAAGCAATCTGCTTCGCTGTTTTCCTGACGAGGTACATTTTTTATGCGTATGGTGTCGAATTCTCGAATGAGCTTCGTCATCAGTTCGTGGTATTTTGCCAAAATTAGGTCTTTCGCACCGTAGTCCCCTGCCGTTTGCCGAACTACCAGCTGGGAGTCACTGTGAGCCTTCAAGTTTCTTATTCCAATTTTTCTGGCCAGGCGCAACCCTGCTATCAGAGCTTCATACTCAGCCACATTATTGGTGGCGCTGAAGCTGAACTTGATGGCCTTTATCACCTCTAGACCTTCGGGTTCTCGGATGATTACCCCGGCTCCTTGGTGTTCGGAACCTGAGGCTCCATCCACATACAACGTCCATTCTGGCTCACCTTCGCCAGAATCCGGGTGGCTATCTTCGGTGGTAGGTACTTCGGCGATGAAATCAGCCAGTGCTTGAGCTTTTATGGCTTTCCGAGGTTCATAAACGATGTCATGTTCGCCAAGCTCTATACACCATTTGGAAAGCCTTCCCGAATGATCAACTTTTTTCATAACATCCCGTAGAGGCAGACTACTTCGGACGATGATGGGGTGAGCCTGAAAGTATGGCCGCAATCTTCTTCCTGCCAGCACCAAGGCATATATGGCTTTTTGGAGTAATGGATACCTGACCTCGGCACCGTGCAGGGATTTGCTTACATAATAAACTGGCCATTGCTTCGACCTTTCCTCTTTCACAAGGACCGAGCTCACTGTTTTTTCTAAAACAGTGAGGTACAGGATGAGGGGCTCTCCTTCGCGAGGTTGTCGCAGAGTAGGCAGTCGAGACAAATAGATTTTAAGTTCTTCCCAGGCTTTTTGGCAATCCTTATCCCAAGGATGGTTATCATCCCCGAGGTCATTCTCTCTTTTTGTTGCCTTAGTAAGGACTTTGAAGAATGCCCGACATCGATCTCCGTACCTGGAGATAAACCTGCTAAGAGAGGTTATCCTTCCAGTGAGTCTCTGCACGTCTTTCACTGTGACAGGAGTTCGAAATTCGAGCAGAGCCTTAATTTTTTCTGGGTTAGCATCAATGCGCCTTTCTGATACCATGTAGCCCAGAAATTTTCCCGAGGTCACGCCGAAAACGCATTTTTCGGGGTTAAGGCGAATTCCGAATATTCTGAGTTGCTAGAAGGTTTCCTCTAGGTCTGTGACATGGTCTTTAGGCATCTTACTTTTGACTATCATGTCATCAACGTAGACTTCCATGTTCCTCCCTATTTGATCATGAAAGACTTTGCTCATCAGTCTTTGGTAGGTGGCTCCTGCATTTTTGAGCCCGAAGGGCATCGTAGTGTAACAATATGTTCCACCTTAGGTGATGAAAGCAGTTTTTTCTTCATCTTCGGGATCCATCCTTATTTGATGATACCTACTGAAGGCGTCGAGGAAGCTTAGGAGCCCATATTCGGCAGTTGAGTCGACCAACTGGTCTATCGGTGGGAGAGGATAGGAATCTTTTGGGCAGGCATCGTTCAAGTTTCTGAAGTCGATGCACATCTAGAGCTTACTACTCACTTCTTTTGTAGCAATGACCACATTGCTTAGCCATTCGGGGTACTTGACCTCCCTAATTACATTTGCGTCCATCAAGCGCTGTACTTCGCTTTTGACGAATTTACTTTTGTGGATCGAGATGCTTCGCTTCTTTTGTCGGACAGGTTTTGCTTCCGGACTTACCTTAAGGCTATGTTGTATTATGCGAGGGTTTACCCTTGGCATATCCTTTGGCGAGTAGGCGAACAGTCCTTTATTCATCAGTAGAAAGGATACAAGGTTTTTCCTGTCACCTTCGGCCAAGTTTTTCCCTATTCAGGTATTTTGGCCGGGGACAAATTCTATTTCTTCCGTTTCTACTTTTGTGAATTTTTCTGCCCCGCTCGTATTTGGTTCTTCGGTCTGTAGTGTCCCTCCTGCTGTGGTTTGTGCGAAGTTGGCTGCTGGGGCCTTTCGGGCTTTGACAAACACCTTCCTGACCTCGGCTTGGTCGATGAAAATTTCGGCGTCTCCGTCCTTGGTGGCGAAGGTGACTGTTAAGTACTTCACGTTTGGGCGAATGTGCAAATTTCCTTGTGTTTTGCCTTCCAAGGATGGCATTGTACGACGAAGGGACATCCATGACAATGAACCTTGTCATCGTGGAGGCAAAAATTTCTCCGTTTCCATTGATCGAGCTCCCTCTCATCATCAGGGGAAGGTCGATCCAGCCGAGGACGGGCAGCTCTGAGGGTCCTATTCCAAAGGTTGGTCAAGTAACAGGCTTGAGGTCGATGCTAGATATTCCCAAGCTTGGGAGCAGATGCGAGAATAGGACGTCCGCGTTTGATCCATCATCAAGCAATACCCTTTTGACGTCCCAATTTCCTATTCTTGCCATGACCAATAATGGGTCGTCATGAGGGAAAATGACGGAGGAACCATCTCTTCGGGTGAGTTTTTTCGATGGGCTTTGGTACTCCATGGTTGCTATTTCGCTAGCTTTCCTCTTTCTCCCCGAGGATGGCAGTCTAGTGGTGATGGTTTGTATTACCCCCGCCGAAGGTGGGAGGCGCCTTTTGGGACTTCGGTTTCTCCTTCTGTCGGAGTCATACTCATCTTCATCAGCCTTTCCTTCCTCCTCTCTTCTTGCCTTTTGGAGAAGGCATTTGCAGATAGCGCCGAAGTTGGCCTTGCTTAATCAGCGACTCAATATACTTCTTCAACTGGAAGCAGTCTTCGGTGTCGTGACCGTGGTCGCGATGAAACTGACAGAACTTCTTCATATTCTTTTTGTTGTCAGCGGTCATCGCCTTCGGTCGCTGAATCTGGGACCCCTGTTTCTCCATTGTCATGAGGATGTTGGTCCTTGTGGTGTTCAAGGGTGTAAAGTTAGGAGGAGGCTTCCTTCCCCTGATCCTCCGAGGTCTTCCTGTTTGCTCCGTCGGATAGTTGGCTTGCTGGCTTGATCCTTCGGGACGGGAATGATCGTTCTTTGGCCCCCCCATTCTTAGCTCTTCGGCTGTCATATGCTGCTCGGCTCTTCGGAAAAATTCTCCAAGCGTGTCCGGGGGGTCTTTGGAAAACTCAGAAAATAGCTGCGAGTCCCTCCGAAGGCCCCGTATCATGGCGAGGATGCGTATTTCTGGCCGAAAGTCTGGAACACTTAGGGCCTCTCGGTTAAATCTTTTGACATAGTCACGGATGGTTTCCCCGTTCCTCTGTGCTATGTCGAACATCTGTACCGGCATCTTCGCCGTAAGACGACTTCCAATAAACTGCTGGGTGAAGGCAGTGGACAGCTCCTGGAACTCTCTAATGGTTCCTGGGGCCAGAAAGTTGTACCATGCTGTAGCAGGGCCGGCAAGGGTGACCTCGAAACATTTGCATAGAGTGGCATCGTCAGCCCCGTGCAACACCATGCTCCGTTTGTACTTCGTCAGATGGGCCTGTGGATCTGTTCGGCCATCGTACGTCTCTAGCTGAGGTACCCGGAAATCACTGGGCATGGCTGCCTCGACTATTGTTCGGGTGAACGGTGACTCATCGCCATAAAAAGTTTCAGATAGTCTGGCCCAGACAGGTCTTCGGGCCAAATGATGCCCTTCAGCATCCTTGTCCTGCAACATGGTGAATTCCGAGGGAGCTTCCGAGGAGGGAGAATGTCTGACGGAGATGTTCCCTAGGTGGGAAAGTACCTGAAAGACTCCGAAAAAAGGTTAGGAGGTCCCCGAGATGATTTTTCGGGGAGGAGCCTCCGACGCCCAAGTCAGTTTCCTGAGAAGGTGAAAGGGGACACTTAGGGAGTTTCGCGGACTTGCCTGTTTGCATTTTTTCAGGAGAGAGGACTCTCATGCCTGCCAGGACGTGTTTCCTGTGTATTTATAGGGAAGCCTGGCCCGTTTAGATCATGACACGTGTTCGGTCAGATCTTTTCTGTACCTTCAGACGTAGGGGACAAGTAGCCAGTGGCAGGCACCTTGAGCCTTGAACCGAGTCAAGTCGTGACATTACCCGAACGGCTTCGGCTCGTCAGGCCGCCGTTTTAGGCAGCGTATGGGCGATCTGTCAGAGGCTCCTTAAATGCTCATTAAATGCTCATGCCGTACTCCCGAGGTCCTTTGGGCGAGGTCATCTTTTGGTACGGACGCCTTTCTTCGGGAATCACGTTGGTGGCTCGGGGAGTTCTCTAGCTCGGGAGTTCCGCCTTCGGGGAGAATCTCTCCTGCTTTCAGTAGCTGGTCCTTTTCTCCCGAATGCGATATGTTCGGTTCCCCGAGAGAGTTAACGACACATTTAGATAACCTGGCGTTTAGCCGAAGTGCTTACTTCGTCATGCTCAATTTCGCTTCTGCCGAGGTCTGTGGCAATGCTTTTTTCTGAGTTACGTCAGGCTCCCCGGTCAAACCTTCGGGGAAATTCATGCTGGGGGAGGCGATAGCCTTTTGGCTATCAGATGGGAAATGAGGTTTAATGTGGGTTACGATGGAGATAGATAGGGATTTAAGGTAAGGATGTTAGAAAATCAAGTCCAATTGGGTTTGTTAAGTATGGCCTAATCTGAACAGACTTGGATTAGCAAATTTAGGGTCAGGTTGGGTTAAAATAGCATAATTTCAAACATAAAACCTAACCTAAAATTTTTGGGGCAACTTCAAATTTATAGTTAGGTTTTGGGTTTTTCTTATACCCTTACTCAAAAAGCCCAACCATCAAACTAGAATGAGAATTACCACCGTAGTCTCCACCAGAGACAGTAAAGGTACAAGGAAGATAGATAAACCCTACAAGGGGATAAGGATGATGAAGTTGGGCAAATGGGTCATGGAAATTTGAAAGCCCAATAAGTGCTCCAGAATTTAACTGGCTCTTACTTAATGCCTATGGCAACGGTGTAAGCATACGACACAACCGAGAGTGCAAGATGTGATGGAAAGAGAACAACAGATACAATGAAGGATGGTTATACGAAAGGTGGATGCTCAAAGTGGACTGGGACATTGCCAGGGGATAGTATAGCTCAGATTCATGCATGGTCGCACAAAACACAGTGCCCTGTAGAGGTTATTTTAGGGAAGTGAGGAGGTGGCAACTGGGGTAAATAAATAAAATGGTAAATAACACTAATAGTCTTGGAACTATAACCTATGTCTCAATTTTATCCCGTAACTAAAAAATGTTATACTTGTAGTCATGAAACTTTTTATTCTATTGCAAACTCATCCTGAAGTTACCTAAGGGTGTTAACTATTGACAAAATCATTATATGGCAGCTGATGTGGTCACAAGCATGATTGTGTGATATTGGGCTTACATTACAGTTAACAAAAATCTTACTTTAGGTGTGTGGTTGTTGCAATTGTTTAATAGTGCTTTATTGGTATTTCATTTTCTATTATCCTTTATATTCTTTTAAGTCTTCTGAGGATTTTAGGGGTATGTCATTAGAGATAAGAGGTTGTTGTCATATCTACACCATTGATTATGTATTTTGATCCTATTCTAATTTTCATAATCTTCCATTGATAGATGTTGTTATTTCATTCATGAATGTGGGGGAAATATTGGAAATGATGTATATATTCCATTGCCTTTGTGGGTGATGCAAATTGGTTAAAAAAGCCTGACATATAATTCATTGATAGTTAAGGAAATACAATTTTGATGCCTTACATGGGGCATTGATAAAGAATGTGTTTTGAATAGCCAAACTATAGTTAAGGTACCTATTTAATTAGTTTCAAAAAATGCTAGGTTTTAGTTAATCATCTTATCTTGTTCCCATGTTTGTGTGTGTGTGTGTGTGTGTGCGTGTGCGTAAGTTTGGTCTTTATGAAGAGCTACTTTCTCTTAGTGATAAAATGTTAAATTTTTGCATAGCAAACCAGAAATATACTCAATTCCTTTTGTTATCCTCCTGCTGTAATAAAGAAGAAATGGGATTTCGAACTTGATTGAATCATATGGTTATTCATCTTATATTTGTATATGCAATAGGTTATTTTTATACACAATCAAGAATATAGTTAGATTCCATGCACATAGAGAACAATTTGTAAATATTTGAAAAATTGAGATTTGCAGAATTATTCCAAGTATTGAAAAGATTCACTTGCAGCTTGATCTAAAAATTCGGGTTTACTTTGATTGCATGTGAAGCTTCCGTGTAGGGTTTGATGAGTTCTTTATGGATGGTGTCATCAGCAAGATTAAGGTTGACTTAGGGCCATGTTGAGAGTTACGTTATCCTTCTTATCATGTAAAGCATGGCTAAAAATATCCTAATACAAGGGAATTTCAAGTACATTATAAATGTTCAATGATTTGTTCACTAAGCTAAACCACGATAACATATAAGAAATGATGCAATCATATAATCACTTGAGGTTGATAGCTGGCTCCTTACTTTTTGTGCACTCAAGTTGTCTATTTATGTTCAGTGTTATGATAAATATTTAATGAAGAGTTTGAGCAAAGTAGCAGAAATCAGATGACATTCTTTTTAGGGTAAAGGACTAGAAAATGCATGCTCATATAAATTTATACCTCATGAGACAGGGCTTTTTAGTGATGGAGACTTCTACGACAGTTACTTTGATGGCCATGTGCTGCATCTGGCTACTTAGCTTTTAACGGCACTTGTATTGCTGCCAAGGTAATCCATCCTAACATGTTTTGCTGCTAAGATAATTCATCCAAACATGTTTTGTTGTCTCTTCTGGTTTATTGATGTTTAACATCTAAATCTAGTTTTTGATGGCCTTAATATAATTAAAGCTTATATTGTTCATATTAAGCCTTAGCCTTAGTAGTGATGGATTTCTATATCCATTTACGTTATTGATGTAAACATTTCACTTACTAGTTGGGTTGGTTGTTGTTGTTGTTCAATGAATCTAGCTTTTCTCTGGTAGAAGAAGAACAAATGTTGAAGTGTGTGTGCACGCGCACACTCATGTGTGTTAGGAGATTTGTGTTTATTGCACTATGCCTTCTCTTGGTTGCTTAAATGTAGAGTGGAACATATTAAGTCCTACAAATATTTTTATGATTATAATAGTTTAAGTGCACCAGCAACACCCCCAGGTTAGATAGGTGATAATTAATAGGAGATTCTACATTACCCCCTAAGAAAAGGGGGTAGTAACTTATCCCCTCTCCCAATCAATAACATTAATCATGGTTGATGGGACAAGGGAAAGGGTTGGACAGAAAGCGCTAGTGAGGGGAAAGGAAAGAAAATGAAAAACGAGAGCAAAGAGAGGATAGAGAAGAAAATAGAGAGGGAAAAAAAAGTACAAAGCAGGGAGGAGATTAAAAAAAAGAAAAAATGTAGAGATGAGGGAGGAGAAAGAAGAAAATAAAGGAAAATGAGTAGGGAGAAAATAAAAAGGAAAAACAAATGAAAGAATGTATTTTATTATATACAAATTATTTTCTTGGTACTCAGAAAACAATGCAACAAAAGACATCACAAGGTTAAGAGAGGAAAACTAGTATGTGGGTGGATTTTTTCACTTTAGAGAGTCTTGAACTCTAGCTTGAGGGTCAAGGGCAACCCTAATGCACTCTAAAACAATCATTGAGCCAAACCTTTAGGTGTAAATTGTTAAAATTGAGGAAAATACTTTTTAAAATATTAGAGGTGTAAAAAAATATTAATTGTTGGATAATACACTTATTAAAATATTATTTTATACATATGTCAATGATACTCAAAAGATAAAATTTGTGCATACTGATCAACTTAGTAAAGCAAATGAAAGGTAATTTACAAAGTAATCGTAACATAGGAAGGAATTTAAAATCCAATTTGTTATGCAGTAATTTTATTTCATTATCATACATTAATCTTATATAAAATAATTATTTAGAAAAAAATATCAATTTATTGAGATTTTAAACTTAAATAAGTCCAAAAAAATTATTTACACTTTATATGAAAATAAAATATTTTTAATATTCTTTTATCATTTCAATTCATTTAAGTTAAAAATTTACCAAAAAATAATTAATTTGGACAAAAAAATTTTAAAATTACTTTTTGGACTTCTTAAAGTGCAAAATATCAATAAAATTATAATTTGGGTGAATACTCGCTTCCTATAAGAATAGTACACAATAATACACTAAATTAATGCTAAATGTCCAAAACCTTAAATTGAGCAGTAGTAGTAACCCTAAATCCCACACTCAAACCTAACCTGGTCATTTTGAATGTACATAAAGTGTAACTAGGTGACCTTGAAGATAACTTAAAAATGTGACCTAAAAAATTAATAATTTAAAGATCAAGTACCTAAATCTGAGACAAGTCATAAATTCAAGGATCTAGCTATCACCAAAAGAAGGTACATTTATATTTCTTTAAACTTTTTGTATAGTCACCAAAATGTCACTTATGATTCTAAAAAATATTGTTTAGCAGAAAATAGAGATGACAATTAGGTAGGTCAGGTTAGATTTGGGCAAGGCCATGTAGGTTCAAGTTTAATTAGCTTAACATGAATTCGAGTTCAGGTTGAGTTATTTAGGTATGAGTTGATTTTGGGTTAAGTATATTTTGTGCTCAAGTTGGGTTGAGTCAGGTTTATTTGTATTTGGCTTTAAAATAGGTTGGGTGAATTTCAATCTCAATTAGTTTCGGGCCGAGATTTGAGTTGACAACCGGGTTGACTAAAGTTACTAATGCATAAACTGAAATGACAGATCGATTCTACTTTTTATATGATGTTTGTAAAAATTAACCTTAAAAAATTTAATTTTTATGTGATTTAATTGTTGAGTAATACACTTAATAAAATATTATTTTATATATATGCTAGTGGTACTCAAAATATAAAATTTGCATGATTTTTGTTAAAATTTAAATTAATAAAATTAATTTTTATCTGATTTAATTTAGGTTAATTTTCCTTCTTTTAGTATATTTAATTAAAAAAACTCTAAACTTAAACCCTAAACCTAGTCTTAACCAAAAAAGGTAAACTTAGCATTAAAATAAACCTAAAACTCATACCGTAAGCCAAACCTAAACCCCAAATTGAGCACTTAAACCTTAACCCTAAACCTAAACCCTAAGCTTACACCTTAACCTTAACCTTAACCCTAAACCTTAAACCTAACCTTCTCTTAGTATGTTTAATTAAAAAAAATGTAAACTTAAACCCCAAACCAAGCTTTAACCTTAAACCTCATACCCTAACCCAAAACTTTAACCCTAGACCCTAAACCTATCTCAAACCTTAAACCTTAAACCTAACCTAAACCTTAACCTTAAAACTTAACCAAAACCTAAACCCTAACCCTAACCTTAATCCTTAAACATATCCTAAACCTTAACATTAAGCCAAGCTTCCTTTTAAAATGTTTTAATGTCATCATGTCACCCAAAAATTTTCCTTTAATTATTTACTTTTAAAATTAATAAGCATACTGTTAAGGTCCAATTTTTAAAAGTAATTTTCCTTCTTTTAGTATGTTTAATAAAAAAATTCATAAAAATTTTCAACTTTTACTGTGAAATTTAAGTACTTTATTGCACTACACCTAAAATTTTAGATATCAATATTGTAATATTGACATTTGCCTATCAAGATCATTAAACTTGAACCCTAAACCTAGCCTTAATACTATGTAAAACAATTAGATAGTGTTTGGTTTTTTGACTTCAGAAAAGCTTGAACTTTGGCCTAAGTGTCAGGGATAACCACAGTATACTTTGAAGTGATTATTTACAAAAAAAAATTAATTTGTTTAGATTTTAAACTTAAACAAGTCCAAAAAATTTATTTACACTTTATATGAAAATAAAATATTTTTTATTAATTTTTATCATCTTAATTTATTTAAGTAAAAAATTTACAAAAAAAATATTTAAGTTAAAAACCTCATATCCTAAATCCTAAACCCTAAACCCTAAAACATAAACCTAAACCCTAAATTTTTAGTAACCTAAATTAAAAAAATAAAAATTTAACCCTAAACTAGTTTTAACCTTAAAAGGTAAACTTAAGGTAAACTTAGCCTTAACCCTAAACTTAGCCTTAATGTAAACCTAGCCTTAACGCTAAACCTAAACCTCACACGCTAACCCTGACCTCTAAACCCTAAACCTCATACCCTAACCCAAAACTCTAAGCCTTGACCCTAAACCTATCTTAAACTTTAAACCTTAAACCTAACCTAAGCTTTAAACTTAAACCTTAACCTTAAAAGTGAACCATAACATAAATCCTAACCCTAACCTTAAGCCATAGACATAACTTAAACCCTAACCTTAAACCCAAACTAAACCTTTAACCTACCTTAAACTTTAAACCTTAAACCTAACCCTAATCATAACCTAAACTCTAACCCTAACCTTAAATCTTAAACTTAACCTTGAACCTTAAAACTTAAACCTTAAACCTTAAACCCAAACCTTAAACTCCAAACCTTAAACCTATCTTAAACCATAAACCTTAAACCTAACCTTAAATCGTAACCATAACCTTAACCCTAACCTTATATCTAACCCTAACCCTAACTTTGAAGGTACATTAAGTATGATCAAGTCACATTGAAGGTAACCTAAAGTGATCTGGTCATCTTAAAGGAGCCTAAAGTGTAACCTGGTCACCTTAAAAGTAACATAAAATAGTGATCAAGTCACCTTAAGAGTACCTAAAGTATGGTCGGGTCACATTGAATGTAACCTTAAAAGATTACCTAGTCACCTTGAAAGTATCAAAAATGTGACCAAGACACATTAAAGGTAACAAAAAAAGATTATCATATCACCTTGAAAATATCTAAACTGTGACCGAGTCATATTGAAGGTAACCTAAAAAAGTTATCGGGTCACATTGATGGTAACCTAAAAAGATAACTGGTTCCCCTTAAAGGTACCTAAGAGGTAATCGGGTCACTTTGAATGTAACATAAAAAGGTAACTATGTCACTTTAAAGGCACCTAAAAAGTGAATAGGTCACTTTGAAGGTAACCTAAAAGGGTTACTAGGTCACCTTTAAGGTACCTAAAATGTGACCAGGTCACATTGAAGGTAATCTAAAAAGATTATTGAGTCACCTTGAAGGTACATAAAGTCTAATCGTGTTATACTAAAGGTAACCTAAAAAGATCATTAGGTCACCTTGCATGTACCTAAAGTGTGACCAGCTCACATTGAAGGCAATCTAAAAAGATTATCGGGTCACCTTAAAGAAATCTAAAGTGTGACTAAGTCACATTGAAGGTAGCCTAAATAGATTACCAAGGCACCTTAAAGGTAACCTAAGAGGTAATCAGGTCACCTTGAAGGTAACCTAAAAGGGTAACTGGGACACCTTAAAGGTACCTAAAATGTGACCGGGTCACCTTGAAAGTAACTTAAAAAGATTACTGGGTCACTTTTAAGGTACCTAAAGTGTCACCATGTCATATTAAAGGTAACCTAAAAAAATTATCAAGTCACCTTGAAGGTACCTAAAGTATGATGAGGTTAGATTAAAGGTAACATATAAAGATAGTTAGGCCATCTTTAAGATACCTAAAATGTAATTTGGTCACAATAAAGGTACCTCAAAAGATAACCGGATCACCTTAAAAGTGTTTAAAGGTGATTAGGTTACCTTGAAAGTAACCTAAAAAGTAACCAAGTCATCTATAAGGTACCTAAAATGTGATTGGGTTACCTTGAAAGTAATCTAAAAATGTTCCTAAACAGATGATCGAATCTTCTTTTAGGTACAAAAAAGGTGACCGGCCACCTTAAATTAACCTAATAAAGTGGCCAGGTCACTATTTAGGCATCTAAAAAGTAACCGGGTCACCTTGAAGGTTACTTAAACTGGTGACCGAGTCACCTTGAAGGTATTTAGATAGTTATTAGTTCTTTTGCGCAAATTTGACATTTTTGTGAGTTTGGGGTCAAAGTTGACATGTTGACAAAAGGTTTGGTCAGCATGACAAACCTTGTGATATTTAGGGACTTGATTGAAAACTTCATAAAAAAGGGGTGGAAAAACATTTTTAGTCCCTGAATCGTTATAAATTCTACCGACAACACCCTATATTTTCATCTGTGTCGTTCACCATTGCCAACCTTACTAAGGCTGCCACTACCATCATTTATCCGTTGCAAACCCTTTCGGATGTTTGCCTTTATGCTGCCATCAAAACTTATGTCATGTTACATCAATCACCAAAAATGCGAAATCAAGGATGCTAGGCCGTTGGACCTATCGATCAGTATCCCTAGCATTCCTTCCACTATTGCAGTCTAGAAACTAATAACCACCATCTCCCATAACCATTGCAACCTACCCATGCCAAAGGCTATGCCAATTTTGCCACCGATGATTGCAATCAAGAAAATGAAGGTTGAAAAGCAATCAAGTACATTTATGACATGAACATGACCTGGTTTGTGACCTGAAAATTTGCCTAATCTCTCTTCTTTAACCTATTCAACCAATTACAGGTAAGAGATCCAATGGCTGAGGTTAGTTTGGGCCTATCAAATAGCTCTAAAGTGGGGGAGTTTTCTTACCCCATTTCTTGGGGGTACGTATTGTAGAAAGGCCCAACAATTAATTTTCTCAGGTATTTTCAAGCATTTGAAGTGAAAAACTTTTCTAATTGATGTGGAAACCTCCATCAAGTTTTTTATCGTAAATCTTGGTAGTTCTACAAATCAAGGTTGTTAAGATCAATAACTTATCTTGGATCATTGTTTAGTGTGCAAGATCAGGATCGTAAAATCGAATCATGGATCGTAAGATCTTATAAAAATCTAAAGTTTCTTGTCTAAATAATATAGTTCATGTAAAGATCAATTATACTAGACACCCATATAAAGCTTGGGTGTCATAACAATATAAAAATTATCATTTAAAAATTATTACCTCATTTTATTTTTCTTTCTTTAATAATTTTTTTATTTCCATTTAGCTAAAGTCTTAAAAAATAATTCTGACTAATTGATTTTTGTTTCTTTTTGGTTGTTTGACTCATGACAAACCTTTTTTCTCGATATTTATCATGTCTTAAAACTTGATAAAAAAAATTCCCCACAGAAGTCCCATTAACCCATCCAAGTTGAGGTTTATTAATTACAAAATTATCATATGTAATTGACTTTTCAAACATAACACAGCCAGTTTTATGTTTTCCCCCACCTGCACGCGACTTGTTCTTTTTTTTTTTTCCCCTCTCTTCATTGGTCGTGTAAGAGCAAACTAAACTTTTCTTATCTTATCTCCTTTTCTCCCTCCTTCGCTCATAAGTCTCTCTATCTCAAACTCTCATCTTTTTCTCTCTTTCTTCTCACCCATATTTCTCTCCCTTTAAAATCCAAATTTTTACTTGTATAAACCCATATTTGACCAAACAAAAAGAGCTCAATTACTTGTGCATCTGGCTTAGAAAGACGAGTAAGACGACAGCCTAACAGTGAGCAAGATGAGCAAGCCAATCAGTCCAATAGCAAAGAAAACCAAGTAAGATAGAGCAAGGTGATTGGTTCAATGACGATGGAGCAACAAGGGCAAAGGAAGCCTGGCTCGGTGGGATCTTAAACTTTTGCGATCATATGATCCTAAATGCAATCCCATTACGATCCTATTATGACATCAATCCTACTACGATTCTGATAGATTTTTTGAATCTAGATTATAGGATCGTTCAATCCTATAATTTGGATCACATTTTTAACAACATTGCTACAAATAATAAATATCCAAATAGTAAATATCAACACTATTCTTTTTTTATGTCCTATAATAACTTGCATTTGTTGATGCGGCTACTTTTGTAAGTGTAAAGGAAATGCAATCACATATTGATAGCCAAATGAATATCACACTTGGATAGCTTCTAAGAATAACTGACAAGTACCATCCTTGGACATACATCTGACCAACTAATAGCCAAAAGGCTATCACCTCCCCTAGTATGAATTTCCCCGAAGGTTTGTCCGGGGAGCCTGAAGTAGCTCGGAAAGAAGCATTGCCACAGACCTCGGCAGAAGCGAAATCGAGCATGACGAAGTAAGCACTTCGGCTGAAACGACAGGTTATCTAAATGTGTCGCTGACTCTCTCAGGAAACCGAACATATCGCCTTCGGGAGAAAAGATCCAGTTACTGAAAGAAGGAGAGATTCTCCCCGAAGGCGGAACTCCCGAGCTAGAGAGCTCCCCGAGCCACCAACGTGATTCCCGAAGAAAAGGCGTCCGTACCAAAAGATGACCTCGCCCAAAGGACCTTGGGAGTACGGCATGAGCATTTAATGAGCATTTAAGGAGCCTCTGACAGGTCGCCCATACGTTGCCTGAAACGGCGGCCTGACGCGCCGAAGCCGTCCGGGTCTTGTCACGACTTGACTCGATTCAAGGCTCAAGGAGCCTGCCACTGGCTACTTGTCCCCTACATCCGAAGGTATAGAAAAGATCTAACCGAACACGTGTCATGATCTAAACGGGCCAGGCTTCCCTATAAATACACAGGAACACGTCCTAGCAAGGGATTGGACTCCTCTTTCCTGAAAAAACACAAAACAGGCAAGACCGCAAAACTTCCTAAGTGTCCCCTTTTACCTTCTCAGGAGACTGACTTGGGCGTCGGAGGCCCCTCCCCGGAAAATCATCCTGGGGACCTCCTAACCCTTTTTTCGGAGTCTTTCAGGTACTTTCCCACCTGGGGAACTTCTCCGTCAGACGTTCTCCCTCCTCGGAAGCTCCCTCGAAATTCACCATGTCGCAAGACGAAGATGCTGAAGGGCATCATTTGGCGCCGTCTGTGGGAAACCACCTTCAGGTTGCCGTCGTTGAAACTCGGCGTTCTAAGGACAAGGGACTTCCGAGGTCCACGTCTGCGCCTGAAGTTCAACCGGCTACTGAGCAAACTCTTCCAGGGACTTCCTTGCCTGAGGAAGAACGTCCTCTAGTCATCACCATGAGTTTTCTGCACGACTTCCAGCGTTCTGTTGTGGCCGAAATGGCACAGCAGATAGACAGAAGGTGGCCACAACAAACTCAGGCCCAGAGGCCTTCTTCGCCAGCGCGCCCTCAAGAGAGAAGTTCTAAATCAGCTCATCATACTTCGGGAAGTGGGGACCCTCGAGAGGAATCTTCAACAGAAAACACGCCCCTCGGGGCACGGCTTGTGGGACAGACGGAGTCCAAGCGTCCCAAAACCCCGCGCCGAAGGAGCTCATCACCTGAGGCAAGGTCCCCATCCCCTCAGCGCCGAACTCACTCCCCGAAGAGATGCCGACGATCCCCTTTCCCCAAAGAAGAGCCCAGCGCCACACTCCTTATGGAGAAAATATTGGCCAGGTTGGAAAGGGTGGAAAAACAGGTAGCCCGCAGACCTGTCTGGGCCAGACTATCTGAAACTTTCTGTGGCGATGAGTCACCGTTCACCCGAACAATAGTCGAGGCAGCCATGCCCAGTGATTTCCGGGTACCTCGGCTAGAAACGTACAATGGCCGAACAGATCCACAAGCCCATCGGACGAAGTACAAACGGAGCATGGTGTTGCACGGGGCTGATGACGCCACTCTATGCAAATGTTTCGAGGTCACCCTTGCCGGCCCTGCTACAGCATGGTATAACTCTCTGGCCCCAAGAACCATCAGAGAGTTCCAGGAGCTGTCCACTGCATTCACCCAGCAGTTTATTGGAAGTCGTCCTACGGCGAAAATGCCAGTGCAGATGTTCGACATAGCACAGAGGAACGGAGAAACCATCCGTGACTATGTCGAAAGATTTAACCGAGAGGCCTTAAGTGTTCCAGACTTTCAGCCAGAAATACGCATCCTCGCTATGATACGGGGCCTTCGGAGGGACTCGCAGCTATTTTACGAGTTTTCCAAAGACCCCCCAGACACACTCGGTGAATTTTTCCGGAGAGCCGAGCAACATATGACAGCCGAAGAGCTAAGAATGGAGGGGCCAAAGAACCATCATTCCCGTCCCGAAGGATCAAGCCAGCAAGCCAAGTATCCGACAGAGCAAACAGGATAACCTCGGAGATTCAGGGGAAGGAAGCCTCCTCCGAACTTTACACCCCTGAACACCACAAGGACCAACATCCTCATGACAATGGAGAAACAGGGGTCCCAGATTCAGCGACCGAAGGCGATGACCGCTGACAACAAAAAGAATATGAAGAAGTTCTGTCAGTTTCATCGTGACCACGGTCACGACACCGAAGACTGCTTCCAGTTGAAGAAGTACATCGAGTCGCTGATTAAGCAAGGCCAACTGCGGCGCTATCTGCGAATGCCTTCACCGAAGGCAAGAAGAAAGGAGGAAGGAAAGACTGATGAAGATGAGTATGACTCCGACAGAAGGAGGAACCGAAGTCCAAAAAGGCGCCTCCCACCTTCGGCGGGGGTAATACAAACCATCACCACTGGATTGCCATCCTCGGGGAGAAAGAGGAAAGCTAGGGAAATAGCAACAATGGAGTACCAAAGCCCATCGAAAAAACTCACCCGAAGAGATGGTTCCTCCGTCATTTTCCCTCATGACGACCCATTGTTGGTCATGGCAAGAATAGGGAATTGGGACGTCAAATGGGTATTGCTGGACGATGTATCAAACGCCGACGTCCTATTCTCGCATCTGCTCCCAAGCTTGGGAATATCCAGCATCGACCTCAAGCCTGTTACTTCACCAACCTTTGGAATAGGACCCTCAGAGCTGCCCGTCCTCGGCTGGATTGACCTTCCCTTGATGATGAGAGGGAGTTCGATCAACGGAAAAGGAGAAATTTTTGCCTCCATAATGACGAGGTTCATTGTCATGGATGTCCCTTCATCGTACAACGCCATCCTTGGAAGGCAAACACAAGGGAATTTACACATTCGTCCAGATGTGAAGTACTTAACAATCACCTTCACCACCAAGGACGGAGACGCCAAAATTTTCATCGACCAAGCCGAGGTCAGAAAGGTGTTTGTCAAAGCCCGAAAGGCCCCAGCAGCCAACTTCACACAAACCTTAGCAGGAGGGACACTACCGACCGAAGAACCAAAAACGGGCGGGGCGGAAAAGTTTGCAGAAGTAGAAACGGAAGAAGTAGAACTTGTCCCCGGCCAAAATACCCGAATAGGGAAAAACTTGGCCGAAGGTGACAAGAAAAACCTTGTATCCTTTCTACTGATGAATAAAGGACTGTTCGCCTACTCGCCAAAGGATATGCCAGGGGTAGACCCTCGCATAATACAACATACCCTTAAAGTAAGTCCGAAAGCAAAACCTGTCCGGCAAAAGAAGCGAGGCATCTCGGTCCACAAAAGTAAATTCGTCAAAACTGAAGTACAGCGCTTGATGGACGCAAATGTAATTAGGGAGGTCAAGTACCCCGAATGGCTAAGTAATGTGGTTACCCCTCGCATAATACAACATAGCCTTAAAGTAAGTCCGAAAGCAAAACCTGTCCGGCAAAAGAAGCGAGGCATCTCGGTCCACAAAAGTAAATTCGTCAAAACCGAAGTACAGCGCTTAATGGACGCAAATGTAATTAGGGAGGTCAAGTACCCCAAATGGCTAAGCAATGTGGTTATTGCTACAAAAGAAGGGAGTAGTAAGCTCCGGATGTGCATCGACTTCAGAAACTTGAACGATGCCTGCCCAAAAGATTCCTATCCTCTCCCACCGATAGACCAGTTGGCTGACTCAACTGCCGAATATGGGCTCCTAAGCTTCCTCGACGCATTCAGTGGGTATCATCAAATAAGGATGGATCCCGAAGATGAAGAAAAAACTGCGTTCATCACCGAAGGTGGAACATATTGTTACACTACGATGCCCTTCGGGCTCAAAAATGCAGGAGCCACCTACCAAAGACTGATGAGCAAAGTCTTTCATGATCAAATAGGGAAGAACATGGAAGTCTACGTTGATGACATGATAGTCAAAAGTAAGATGCCTAAAGACCATGTCACAGACCTAGAGGAAACCTTCCAGCACTCAGAATATTCGGAATTCGCCTTAACCCCGAAAAATGCGTCTTCGGCGTGACCTTGGGAAAATTTCTAGGCTACATGGTATCAGAAAGGGGCATTGATGCTAACCCAGAAAAAATTAAGGCTCTGCTCGAATTTCGAACTCCTGTCAGAGTGAAAGACGTGCAGAGACTCACTGGGAGGATAACCTCTCTTAGCAGGTTCATCTCCAGGTACGGAGATCGGTGTCGGGCATTTTTCAAAGTCCTCACTAAGGCAGGAAAAAGAGAAAACGACCTCGGGGATGGCGACCATCCTTGGAATGAGGATTGCCAAAAAGCCTAGGAAGAACTTAAAATCTATTTGTCTCGACTGCCTACTCTTCGACAACCTCGCGAAGGAGAGCCCCTCATCCTGTACCTCACTATTTCAGAAAAAGCAGTGAGCTCGGTCCTTGTGAAAGAGGAAGGGCTGAGACAATGGCCAGTTTATTACGTAAGCAAATCCCTGCACGGCACCGAGGTCAGGTACCCATTACTCTAAGAAGCCATATATGCCTTGGTGCTGGCAGGAAGAAGATTGCGGCCATACTTTCAGGCTCACCCCATCATCGTCCGAAGTAGTCTGCCTCTACGGGATGTTATGAAAAAAGTTTATCATTCGGGAAGGCTTTCCAAATGGTGTATAGAGCTTGGCGAACACGACATTGTTTATGAACCTCAGAAAGCGATAAAAGCTCAAGCACTGGCTGACTTCATCGCCGAAGTACCTACCACCGAAGATAGCCACCCGGATCCTGGCGAAGGTAAGCCAGAATGGACGTTGCATGTAGATGGAGCCTCAGGTTCCGAACACCAAGGAGCCGGAGTAATCATCAGAGGACCCGAAGGTCTAGAGGTGATAAAGGCCATCAAGTTCAACTTCAGCGCCACCAATAATGTGGCTGAGTATGAAGCTTTGATAGCAGGGTTGCGTCTGGCCAGAAAAATTGGAATAAGAAACTTGAAGGCTCACAGTGACTCCCAGCTGGTAGTTCGGCAAACGGCAGGGGACTACGGCGCGAAAGACCCAATTTTGGAAAAATACCATGAACTGGTGACGAAGTTCATTCGAGACTTCGACACCATACGCATAAAAAATGTACCTCGTCGGGAAAACACCGAAGCAGATTGCCTGACAAAGGCAAAAACATACACCGAGGTACTAAACCACCCGAGCATTGAAGTACTGAGCATAGTAACTTCGGAAAAAGGCTGGAAAGATCCAATAAAGAGGTATCTTGCGAACAACGCGCTCCCCGAAGACCCCATCGAAGCCGCAAAAGTGCGAAGACGCTCTCGGCGATTCTTCCTAATAGGCGAAGAACTGTATCGGCAGGGATATGCAAATCCTTTACAGAGGTGTGTTGGCGAAGAGGATACTGAAATGATCCTCGAAGAAGTCCACGAAGGCGCTTGTGGTTCACATATTGGAACTGATGCCCTCACCGCAGTGGTACTTCGCCAAGGATATTTTTGGCCTACCCTAAGAAAGGATGCCCGATAGTTCGTCCGAAAATGTGACAGCTGCCAAAAACACGCAAAAATCCAGATGACACCCTCGAAAATGGTGACTTCGGCTAACTATCCCTGGCCCTTCGCAGTTTGGGGCATAGACCTCATTGGGCCGCTCCCAACAGCCCCCGGAGGCCTGAAATTCTGTGTGGTCGCAGTAGACTACTTCTCTAAATGGATCGAGGCAGAACCATTAGCAACTATCTCGGCTAAAGAAGTGCAGAAGTTCGTATGGAAGAACATTGTATGCAGGTTTGGTATGCAGAGGATACTGGTAGCCAACAATGGATCCCAGTTTATAGACAAAGTGTTCCAGGACTTTGTCAACAACCTCGGAATAAAGATGCACTTCGCCCCAGTAGCCCATCCTCAAAGCATGAGTGGTGCAAGTTCTGCAAAGGTGGCCGGCTAAAGTAAGCGAAGGTATTATTTTCCGAAGTCTCTTGAGCAAACGTGTCTGGGACAACAGAGAAAATATGGCGAAAGACTTAGCCAAAATTTTTGGGCATAAGTTGAACAAATCAGGATTTCGCGAAAGAGGTCACCTTGATGAGCACAGACAAAGTTTTCTGAAGTCTCTTGAGCGAATAAAGTTCGGGGCAAAGGGAAACAAAGAATCTCACGAAAAGATTTAGCCAAATTTTCAAGGTCTTTATTGAGATAAGTGTGCTTACAGAAAAAGATAGCCAGAAGAAGAAGTACAAAAAAGAAGAAAAATGGCCCTAGAACAAACTAAGGGTTCTCGGCGTCCCGGGAGTCTTCGGCTCCTGCATCCTTTTGCATCACCTTCGGTGCTGGAATAGAAGGAGGCAGGTTCAGATGATCAATCTTAGACCAGGACCACCGAGGTCCCTCGGGAATGTCCAGGGCCGCCAGGAAAGAGAGGTCCAGATCTGGGAACCTCTGAAGGACTTGGTGCCAAACAAGACAGAACCCGTCCTGAAAACCAACCTTAGTCATCTGGTCAGACTTGTCCTTCTCGACCTCAAGCTCCTCGAAGTCCTTCTTCAAATCTGAGATCTTCTTCTTCAGCTCCTTCACTTTCTTCTTTTCCGGCTCCTTCTTCATGGCATCGACCTCGGCTTGAAGCGCAGCCTTCTCAGTAGGTGCCTTCGGCAGGAGCCCTTCGGCCTCTGACTTCTCTTTCTGATACGCCTCATTTGCCGAGATCAGCTCCGCCACTTGGGAGCCGAGGTCAGAAATTTTCTGGGAGGAGTCCCTCAAAAGTTCCTCTTTTTCTTTCTGGAACTCCTCCCGAAGGGTGGCAACTTCCTTCTTCGTAGCTTGAGCCAGCTGCAGGTTCTTGACAGCTAGTTCCGAGCACATGGCCTTAGTTTTTTCTATGGCTTCTAAGGCCTTAGCTCGGAACTCCGTCTACCTCGCCACCCGAACTCGGAGAAAGCCGGCGTATCCCAGAAGCTGCAAAAGGATAAAGGCCAAGTCATTAAGACAAAGAGAAAACCAAAACACTTAGAAAAAAATTCAAGGGAGGAAGATAGACGCAAAGTATACCTGGGCGGCGTGTTCAAAAAGCTTCGCGGTGAGAGAATCGTCGCCCGGGTGAGCCGCGGCAATGGCCTTGAAGGAGGCATCGGTGAGGACCCCTTTCGAGATCTCTGTAGCCATTTGCTGGCAGTCTCCGGAGTACAAATTCATGTCCTTCATAAACGTCCAGAAAGGCTCCTTCGGGACTTTTCCCTTCGAGATGCAGGTGTCCCGAAGGGCTCTCCTCTTTGCATGCTCAGCTACCCAACCCGGAGTGAGCGACTCTTCTGCACAACAAAACAGAAAATTGGTCAGGGCAAGAAAACCTCAAAGATCATCAAAAAGAGGAGCACCACAATTTGTTAGAAGAACAAACCTGCTTTCACCTCAACGACGTCGTCATCGGAAGCTCGAGCCTCTTCGGCAGAAATCCCCTTGCCTTTTCTTCGGGGCCGCTCTTCGGCAGAGGGGGCCTCTACCACGGCGCCCAGAAGAGCCTGCGACAGGGTAGGACTTTGAGGAGGGACCTCAGTAGCAACCTCGGACTGAGGGACAGTAGCAGCGTCGAGCTCCTCGCCTACCTCTTTGGAAATCTCTGGAAGAGGGGGGGTACATCCTTCTTCGCCCGTTTGGAAACAGACGGCCCAGCCCCGGACGTTTTTCGTCTTCGGGAGGCAGCTTTCTTCGTCTGCTCACCCTTCGCAGGCTGACCAGTGAAAAGGGCTTTGTAGAAGGCAGCAATGTCCTCGCCCATTTCTGAAAAGGAAGAAAGACATCAGTATGAGTTCGGAATGAAGTTATAACAAGAAGATTAGAAAGTAACTTGCTCTCATAAAAAGTTTCGAAAGAAACTTCCTCCTGAAGGAGTTGCACTAGCCAGGAGTCTTTCTCGGCGATGGTAGGAGCAGGCATCCCGAGGTCCGTCTTGTGCTCCTTTACCACCCCGAGCTCCCGAAGGACCTCCTCGGTCATCAACCTCCAATTGATGGGGAAGGGGTAAAGGAGGCGTGAAGGGACCTCGGGACCCCAGCCGGCGACGGCTCGGATACGTCCGTCGAAATCCGTGAATATGGAAACCAACTTGGGAGTCAACAGTATCCTCGGATCTACGACATCGTCCTCCAACCGTCCCTGAGCCCACTTGGTCGGAACATGCGACCAGGCCTCCTCCATCTTCAGAAAGAAAAACTTTTTTTGCCACCCTCGCCAACTGTCCTTAGTGGCGAAGGTGAACATATACTTTTTGCTCCCGGATCCCCGAGGTAGCATGAAGTAAAAGCCACCCTTCGGGACCACGTAGAGCTTGTAGTATTGCATAAAAATGATGAAGTGGGGTTCTATTTTGAAAACGCCACACATACAGAGGAAGACGTTGAAATAGCAGTAAGAGTTCGGAGGAAGTTGATTTACGGCAATGCCATGAAATTGGCAAAAGTCGCAAATCAACTTCGGAGGGGGGAACCGAAGTCCGGCTTTCAGTTGAGCTCGGAAAACGGTGATCTCGTTACTATGGTTTGAAAAGCTGTAGTGGTCAGGACGTGGCAACCTCGTAACAGCGTACGAAGGAAGGAAAAATTTTTTCTTCCACTTCGCTAATTTTGCAGGAGTGGTGCAACAAGGGTGAGAAAGAAGAGGCTGCCAACTTTCAGGAATCGGCATTTTTGGCTGAAAAACGAGTTTGGAAAAGGAAAAAATGAACTTCGGGCAAACTTTGAAAAATAAAGAGTTCTGGAAATCAAAACCCACCAAATCTTTTGCCGAAATCTGGGTGTGAAGACGCCGTCGTGAAAGATGACTGGAAAAAAGCTCAGGTGAAAGAACCGCCACGAAAAGCAGAAGGGAGCAGAAGGAAAACCAGAGCAAAAGCAAAAACAAAAGAGACAAATGACGGAATGAGCATATATATAGGCCGAGGGGGGTAGGCGGACCGGCGTCATAAGTACTCTGCGAAGGTGAAACGCCGCCATATCTGCCCTTCTGCACCTAAAAAGGCGTGCCCGCAGTAACCGATGCAACCCTAGCCAACAAAAAGCCGACACGTGTCAGCCATCGCACCAAAAGAGGAACACGCCCTCTGACAGACGTCGCGCCGCTCCAGACTGACACGTCTGGTTACGAGACGCAATGTTTCACTAACCTACAAAAGTAAAGAAATGGGTTACCTCGAGGACACCAAAAGACAGGCTATGGCCGAACAGTCCGTATCTTCGGACAAAAAGGTGTATCTTTGGCACAAGTTACACTCCCTAGAAACTCCCGAGAAGCATCCTCAGAAAGACAGCGAACCGAAGTCTCCACTTCGGCCTCTTCGAGGAAGGCCTAAAAAGCTGGAAAGCAGTTACTTCGAAGACACCAACAGACAGGCTATGGAAGAAAAGCCTATGTCTTCGAACGGAAGGTCCGTCTTCGGAGCAAGTACTGCACTCAAGGCCCAAAGAGGGGCCCTCAGGAAGCGAACAAACCGAAGTCTCCACTTCGGCTTTTTCGAGGGGGGGCCTGTGATAGCCAAAAGGCTATCACCTCCCCCAGTATGAATTTCCCCGAAGGTTTGTCCGGGGAGCCTGACGTAGCTCGGAAAAAAGCATTGCCACAGACCTCGGCAGAAGCGAAATCGAGCATGACGAAGTAAGCACTTCGGCTGAAATGCCAGGTTATCTAAATGTGTCGCTGACTCTCTCGGGGAACCGAACATATCGCCTTCGGGAGAAAAGATCCAGTTACTGAAAGAAGGAGAAATTCTCCCCGAAGGCGGAACTCTCGAGCTAGAGAGCTCCCCGAGCCACCAATGTGATTCCCGAAGAAAAGGCGTCCGTACCAAAAGATGACCTCCCCCAAAAGACCTCGGGAGTACGGCATGAGCATTTAATGAGCCTCTGACAGGTCGCCCATACGCTGCCTGAAACGGCGGCCTGACACGCCGAAGCTGTTCGGGTCTTGTCACGACTTGACTCGGTTCAAGGCTCAAGGAGCCTACCACTGGCTACTTGTCCCCTACGTCCGAAGGTACAGAAAAGATCTGACCGAACACGTGTCATGATCTAAACGGGTTAGGCTTCCCTATAAATACACAGGAACACGTCCTGACAAGGGATTGGACTCCTCTCTCCTGAAAAAACACAAAACAGGCAAGACCGCAAAACTTCCTAAGTGTCCCCTTTTACCTTCTCAGGAGACTGACTTGGGCGTCAGAGGCCCCTCCCCGAAAAATCATCCCGGGGACCTCCTAACCCTTTTTTCGGAGTCTTTCAGGTACTTTCCCACCTGGGGAACCTCTCCGTCAGACGTTCTCCCTCCTCGGAAGCTCCCTCGAAATTCACCATGTCACAAGACGAAGATGCTGAAGGGCATCACCAACCTCGGGAAAATGGATTCTCACCACCCTCGGCTGATAATACTACCATCCCTGGAAGGACGTATTGCGCCATCCTCAGTCAAGTGATTTGCTGACCTCAGAAGGCCATCCCCCCATCCTCGACAGAACATAGCATTCACCAAAGGTCCTCCACCCTGCCGAAAAGCATCCCTCTACAACCTTCGGGAGTAAAAACTGGACCGAAGGAGACTCGTCTGCCGAAGGGGTATTACCCCCCGAAGAGGGGACCATTGCCAAATGAATTCTCACCCAGATGAGACAAAAATGGTTAGGAGCCTCTGACACAGGGACCTCGAACACACCTCTAACACACGGGCCTCCCACAGCTCTGACTTCTGGCCAGAACAGCCTATGGCTAGCTGGAGATCCCCATCCTCGAAGGTACAGACCACATCTGGCCGAACACGTGTCATGAACTGTGCGGGTTGTGTCAAACAGGCTTTTCCCAACTCCCTCCTATAAATATTTGGGAAACAACCTTGGTAAAAGAACAAGCTGAACTCTCAAGAGAACTTTACTCTTCACTCTCCATTCATTACTCTTTACTTGCCAAATCCTGACTTGGGCGTTGGAGGCTCCTCCCTCGGAAACACGCTCCGGGGACCTCCTAACCCCTGTTCTTTTGAGCGTTTCAGACAATCTCACGACGGAAGTTTCCTTCACCACCATCTCTCTACAATAAGTCCCTCTCAGGTTTACCATGTCATACAACGAAAATGCTACCGGGCATCATTTGGCACCGTCTGTAGAAAACCACCTTCAGGTAGCTGTCGTTGAGACTCAGTGTTTTAAGGATAAGGGACTCCCGAAGTTCCCATCCATGTCGGAGAATCAGTCGGCGACCGAGCAACCCGCCACAGGGACTTTTTTTCTTGAGGATGAACGTCCTCTAATGATCACGATGAGCTTCCTACATGATTTTTAGTGCTCTGTCGTAGCTGAAATGATGCAACAGTTGGACCAAAGGTGGTCACAACCACATTCGGGCCGAAGGGCTCCTTCACCAACTCCCCATCGAGAAAGAAGCCCGAAGTCCACTCACCGAAGCTCAAGGAGTGGGGACTTTTGTGACGAGTCCTCAACGAATGACTTACCCCCCAAAGGCCGACGTACTGAAGAAACGGGGTCAAAACTTCTCGCCGGTGAAGTTCATCGCCTGGAAGAATATCACAATTCCCCTGCCACCGAAGTTACTCCCTAAAAAGAAGGCGCCGTTCTCCGTTGCCGAAGGCCTCCAGGCAGCGAGAAGATCTTAGCACCACCATCGTCATGGAAAAGATCCTAGAGAGGCTGGAGAAAGTGGAAAGGCAGGTGGCTCGAAATCCTGTCTGGTCAAGGTTGTTGAAGACCTTCACCAAAGAAAAGTCACCTTTTATCCAAGTAATAGTTGAGGCACCCATGCCAAGCGACTTCTGGGTGCCACGCCTGGAAACGGATGATGGGCGTAGTGACCCTTAACCCCATCTGACCAAGTATAGGTGCAGCATGGTGCTACATGGTGCTGATGACGCCACGTTTTGCAAATGTTTTGAATTCACTCTCTCCGGACCGGCGACTGTATAGTATAACTCGTTGGCCCCCGGAACCATCATGGGTTTCCAAGAGCTATCCACTGCGTTTACACAGTAATTCATCGGCAGCAGGCCGACGGCGAAGATGCCAGTTCAAATGTTTGACATAGCACAAAAGAATGGAGAGACCATGCGCGACTACATCAAAAGGTTCAACCGAAAGGCCTTGAGTATGCCGGACTTCCGCCCCGAAATACGCATCCTTGCCATGATATGAGGATTTCGGCGAGACTCATAACTCTTTTACAAATTCTCAAAAGACCCCCCAGACACCCTCGGCGAGTTCTACCGAAGGGCCGAACAGCATATGACGCCCAAAGAGCTGAGGATGGGAGGACTGAAGTCTGATAACCATCAGCCCGAAGGTTAGAGTCACCAAAATTGCTATTTTTCCGAGGGCGGGGGAAGACCACGGAAGCAGAGGGGGAAAAAACCCATGACATTCACCCCCTTGAACACCTCCAGAACAAACATACTACTGGCCATTGAAAGGCAAGGCAACCTAATCCAGCGTCCGAAGCTATGAGTTCGGAAAACAAGAAAAACATGAAGAAATTCTGTCAGTTCCACCGGGACCATAGGCGTGACACAGAAGATTCCTTCCAACTCAAGAAGTACATCGAATCCCTGATTAAGCAGGGTCAACTTCACCAATACTTATGGATGCCTTCTCCTAGAGGAATGAGGGAGGAGGAAAGAAAGGAAGATGAGGACTACGATTCTGACCGACATCAGAACCGACGTCCTAAGAAGAATCCTCCACCACCGGCTGGACTAATCCAGATGATCATCACAGGACTACCTTCAGCGGAGAGGAAGACGAAAGCTAGGGAGATCTCAGTAATGAAATTTGGTAACCTATCAAACAAGCTCGTTCAAAAATATGGGTCTACAGTAGTATTCCCACATGATGATCCACTTCTTATTATGGCAATGATTAGGAGCTGGGACGTTAAAAGGTTGCTCCTGGACGACGGGTCCAATGCCGATGTCCTATTCTCCCACCTGTTGTCAAGCCTAGGTATCACGAAAACTAACCTCAAACCCGTCACATCCCCTACCTTCGGGGTAGGTCCTTCTGAACTCCCTGTCCTTGGGTGAATTGACCTACCTCTGATGTTAAGAGGAACTTCTGTTCAGAATGATGGAGAGCTCTTTGCCTCGGTCATGACCAGGTTCATTGTCATTGACGTCCCCTTATCATATAATGCCATCCTTGGAAGGCAAACTCAAGGGAACCTTCACGTCCAACCAGATGATAAGTACCTGACAATCACCTTCAGAACGAAGAACGGGGACGCAGAAATATTTATCGATCAAGCTGAAGTCTAGAAGGTCATCGTGAGAGCAAAGTAAAGCCCAGTGAAAGTGCACACACAGACCTCGGGAAAAAAAAGCACACCAACCGAAGGGCCTACAGAGGGAGAGAGAAGTGACTCAGAGAAAATTGAAATTGAGAATGTAGAGCTTGTCCTGGGCCGAAGTACCCATGTAGGAAAACAGCTAGCTGAAGGTGACAAGCAAAAGCTTGTATCTTTCCTTTTAATGAACAAAAATCTATTTGCCTACTCGTCGAAAGACATGCCCGAGGTATACCCTCGCATAATTTAGCATAGCCTTAAGATACGCCCTAACGCGAAGCCTATTTTCCAAAAAAAAAAAGGCTTTTCGGCACATAAAAACAACTTCGTTAAATCCAAAGTCCAACGGTTGATGGAGGCAGACGTAATAAGGGAAGTCAAATATCCCGAATGGCTTAGTAACGTGGTTATCGCCATGAAAGAAGGGAGTGACAAACTTTAAATATGCATCGACTTCCGAAATGTGAATGATGCTTGTCCTAAGGATTCATATCCTCTACCGCCAATAGACCAGTTGGTGGACTCAACCGCCAAGTATGGCCTCATTAGCTTCCTTGACGCCTTCAGTGGGTATCATCAAATCAGGATAGACCCCGAAGACAAGGAAAAAACTGCCTTCATCACCGAAGTTGGTACATACTGCTATGCTAGAATGCCCTTCAGGCTTAAGAATGCAGGAGCCACGTACCAGAGGTTGATGAATAGGGTCTTTGGCTCTCAAAACGGGAGAAACATGGAAGTCTACGTCGATGATATGATAGTTAAGAGCAAACTGCCGAGTAGTCATATAATAGATTTAGAGAAAACATTCCACCAACTAAGGACATTTGGAATTCTTCTCAACCTCGAAAAATGTGTGTTCAAGGTGAATGCGGGTAAGTTCCTCGGATTCATGGTGTCGGAGAGAGGTATTGACGCTAATCCAGATAAGGTCAAAGCCCTGCTGCGATTCTGAACTCCCACAACGACCAAGGATGTGCAAAGACTTACAGGGAGAATCACATCCCTTAGCAGATTCATCTCCAGATATGGGGATTACTGTCGACTGTTCTTTAAAGTCCTTACTAAAGCAACAAAAAATGGAGGTGACCTCACAGCCAAGGTGTACCCTTGGAACGAAGATTGCCAGAAAGCCTGGGAAGAGCTTAAATTCTATCTAACTTGTCTGCTCCGGCAACCACGGGAAAAAGAGCCCCTTATACTTTACCTCACGGTTACTGAAAATACGGTAAGCTCGGTCCTTATAAAAGAAGAGGGGGTAAAGTAATAGCCAATATATTATGTGAGCAAGTCTCTGCATGGTGCCGAAGTCAGGTACCCCTTGCTGCAAAAGGCCATTTATACCCTAGTACTGGTAAGCAGAAGGTTATGACCTTATTTCCAAGGGCACCCCATTATCGTTCGAAGTAACCTACCACTTCAGGATATAATGAAGAAGGTAAACCACTCGGGAAGACTTTCAAAGTGGTGCATCGAGCTCGGTGAGTATGATATCGCCTATGAGCCGAGGAAGGCAATAAAAGCATAGGCATTGGCAGATTTCATTGCCGAGGTACCCATTATCGAAGACAGTTCACCTAACCTCGCAAAGGATGTGCCTGAGTGGACTTTGTTTGTTGACGAGGCCTCCAGTTTCGAACATTAAGGAACCGGAGTAATTTTTTGTGGTCCTGAAGTTATGGAAGCCATGAAAGCCATCAAATTCGAGTTTAATGTCACCAACAATATGGTAGAATATGAAGCCCTCATAGCAAGTTTACGCCTCGCCAAAAGAGTTGGTGTGAGAAACCTAAAGGCTCACGGCGATTCTCAGCTAGTGGTCCGACAGATGGCAGGGGACTACGGCGCGAAGGATCTAACCCTGGCAAAGTATCACGACCTCGTATCAAAGCTCATCTAGGAGTTTGATGCAGTACACATCGAGAATGTCCCTCGTTGGGACAATATTGAAGCAAATACTTTGGCTAAGTAAAAAAAGTCAACCGAAGTACAAGATCAACTGAGCATAGCAATAATGAGCATAGCAACTTTGGGAAGAGGATGGAAAGATCCTATAAAAAAGTACCTCAGGACTTCGAAGCTTCCCAAAGACCCTCACGAAGTGACAGAAGTGCGACGATGTTCAGGACAATATTTCCTAATTGGAGAGGAGCTATACCAACAGGGGCATGTGAGTCCTCTTCAAAGGTATGTCAGCGAAGAGGATGTAGGGACAGTCCTCAAAGAAGTCCACGAGGGGGCCTGTGGTTCGCACCTAGGAACCGATGCTCTAGTAGAAGTACTACTTCGCCAGGGGTACTTTTGGCCCACCCTAAGGAAGGACGCGAGGCAGTTGTCTAGAAATGTGACAATTGCCAAAGACACGCCAACATCCAGAGGCTACCTTCTGAAGCGATGACTTCGGCTAACTACCCTTGCCCCTTCACAGTATGGGGTATTGACCTTATCGGGCCTCTCCTAACTGCACCCGAAGGGGTGAAGTACTGCGTAGTCGCAATAGATTACTTCACCAAATGGATTAAAGCAGAGCATCTGGCAACCATTTCGGTGAAGGGCATACAGAAATTCATCTGGAAGAACATCGTATGCAGATTTGGTATACTGAGGGTGATAGTAGCTGACAATGGTTCCCAGTTTATTGACAAAAGGTTCCAGGAATTCACTACCGAGCTCGGGATAAAAACACACTTTGCCCCGGTAGCTCATCCTCAGAGGAACGGACAGGTAGAGGTGTTCAACAGAACCATAAAGGATGGTTTGAAAAAGAGATTGAATCAGGCAAAGGGAAAATGGCCGGGAGAACTTCCCAGTGTGCTATGGAGCTATCGGACAACACCCCAAAGGGCCACAGGTAAGACACCTTTCTCACTCATCTTCGGCATGAAGGCCATTATTCCTATCAAAGTGGTTCAACAATCGGTTAGGGTACAAGTGTTCGCCGAAGAAGGGAACAACCTCGGGTTGATAACCAAGCTGGACCTAATTGACGAACACAGAGAAGTGGCTGAGCTTAGGAGAAAAGCTTTTCAACAAAGGATAGCTATAGCTGCGAACTTGCATGTCAGGCGAAAAGGAATCAAGAAGGGGGACCTTGTCCTCTGAAAGGCTGAGTTTGAGCCCCGAAGACCATTTCACGGAGTACTTCGGGCAAACTGGGAAGGGCCTTATTTGGTCCTTGATGAAGTTCGGCCAGGAGTATACAAGCTCGATGATGTCGAAGGTGGAGAATTAAGGAATACATTGTATTCAGATGCCTTGAAAAAATTTTATACTTAGAAATTTTTCTAAGGAAATTAGTTCCACCAAAGGAGCCCAGCCAAACAAGGTGTAAGAGCCTATGTATAAAAAATGATACATTTTCTCTGAAGAGCCTATGTATAATGAAATAGGCAGAGTGTTGCCAAAGGATGCTAGCCGAAATTGGTCTCGCATACACTGAAGGCAATTATCCGAATAACAAGCGCAAAGAATACTTACTATTTTCTCGAGGGACTTAGACTGAAAATGGTCGAGCTAACCCTCGGTGCCAAAGATAGTATAGAAAAAACACGTCTTGAAACTTAGCCAAATTTTGGAGAAAAGAAGGAATTTTATTAATTTGTGCCTTAGTACAACAAGAAGGAGTTTACAAGAAGAAGATTACAAAGAAAAAGAAAACGTGAAGTCCTGAATGCCTAAGGGACCTCATCATTACGAGCTGCTCTATCACCAACCTCCTTTGTCACAACCTTCAGTGCAGAAGAAGGAACAGAAGGAAGATTGAGATGTTCTATCTTTGACCAGGCCTAACGAGGCCCCTCGAGAATGTCCAAGACAGCAAGAAAAAAGAGGTCGAGGTCGGGGTATTTCACCAGGACTTGGTGCCGAGCCAGACAAAAGTCATCTTGGAACGCAACCTTGGTTGCTTGATTGGCCTTATCTTTCTCTACAGACAAGTCGTCTAGCTTGTTCCTCAACTCAGCAACCTCCTTTTCCAGCTTCTTCCTTTTCTTCTTTTCCTTCGTCTCCTTCTTCAGCGTGTCGACCTCAGCTTGAAGTTCGGCGTTGTCTGCGAGGGCTTTTGTCAGGAGAGCAAAGTCCTCATCCTTCTCCTTTTGGTAGACATCGTTCGCTGAAGATAGCGCGATAACCTTTGTGCTAAGGTCAGACACCTTCTGGGAGAATTCTTGAGAGAGCTCCTCTTGACTTTTCAAGAACTCCTCCCGAACTTTTGCCAACTCCTCCTTAGCTATCTTGTTCAACTCGGCATATTTGACAACCAAGCTAGCACAAAATACCTTGGCTCTCTCCAGACGCTTTTCAGTCTGAGATCAAACCGAAGACTGCTTTGCTGCCCATGCTCTGAAGTATCCACTATAAACCAAGAGCTGTGAAAAAGAAAGACTTCACATAAGGGTCAGAAGGCTATGAAAGCTTAGAAAAATCTTCTAAGTCCCCAAAAGCTCAAAATTTACCTGGGCAGCGTGTTCGGACATCCTCGAGGTGAAGATCTCCTCGTTCGGGCACTCCTCGGTCAGGGACTTGAAGGTGGTGTTGGTGAGGATGCCCTTTGCCATCTGAGGAGCCATTTTCTGGCTGTCCTTGGAGAATAGGTTCATGTCCTCCGTGAAGGTCCAGAAAGGCTCCTTCGGTACCTTGTCGCCCGAGATGTGGAAGTCCTGAAGGGCCGGTTTCCAGGCGTGCTCCACCATCCACGCGGCGGGTGCCTGCTCCTCTGCAAAATCACGTCGAAGTTCCATCAGCACATTATCCCTTAGCCATACATCGATAAGATCTAAGATGTCAAAAAATCCCAAAGTGATAGGAAAATGGCTAAGGGACAAACCTGGAGGAACCTCAACGACATTTTCCTTGGAGTCACTGACTTCCTAGACATTGGTGGGGACCTACTTGCTTTTCCTTCTTCGGTGCTTCTCGAGCTCCTCCGCGGAAGGTTCCCTTGCTGAAGAACCCAAAACCTCATTCGCCGAAGTCAAGCTGACGGCCGGCTCCGAGGGAGGGTTGGCACGAACCGAGGAATGATCCTGCGCCCCCACAAGGTCTTCGGGAGGAGGAGGAAGATTTTCCTCCTTGGCCTTCTTCCTCACCGAAGACGGCCCCCTACCCGTCGTCTTCTTTCTCTTGGGTGTAGCCTTCTTCATTTGTTGCTTTCCCCTCTCGACTTGACCGAGGAACAGGGACTTGTAAAAGGTAGCAGATTGGTCACCCATTTCTGAAAAAGGGAAGACATCAGTGTAAGTCCAAAGGAGTATGTATAACAAAATCTGGAAGATGACTTAATCTCAACAAGGTCTTCGTATGTGAGCTCTTTCCGAAGGAGCATGACCAGCCATGACTTTTTCCCGTTGAAGGCAGGTTACGGCATGTTAAGGTCAGTCTTGTGTTCTTTAATGGGAAAAGGGTACAAGGAGCGCGAGGGGACCTCGAAATCCCAGTCCGCTACAGCCCGAATACGGCTATCGAACTCCTCGAACTGGGCCTCCAGTTCTAAAGTTAGCAGCTTCTTGGGGTCGACGACATCCGCCTACAGCGTCCCCCGGGCCCACCTGGTCGGCATATACGACCACTCCTCATCCACCTTTAGGAAGAAGAATTTCTTTTGCCACCCTCGCCAGCTATCTTTGGTGCCGAAGGTGAACATATACTTTTTGCTCCCAGATCCCTGAGGTAGTCAAAAATAAAAGCCACCCTTCGGGATCGGATAGAGCTTGTAGTACTGCATGAAGATGACGAAGTGGGGTTCGATCTCGAAAACCCAACACATGCAGAGGAAATCATTGAAGTATGAGTAAAAGTTGGGAGGAAGCTGATTCACGGCTACCCCATTCGCAGAAGTCACAAATCATCTTCGGCGGAGGAAACCGAAGTCCAGCCTTCAGTTGGGCCCAAAAAACGGTAACCTCATTCGACCTATTCATATAACTAAACAGGTCAGGACTGGGTAGCCTGATGACCGAGTAAGAAGGAAGAAAATTTTTTTTTGTCCACTTTGCTAACTTCTCCGAGGTAGTACAACTCGGATGAGAATTGAGAGGAAGCTAGCTCTCAAGGATAATTTGGACTGTCTTGAGCAGAACGGGGGAAGACATTTGAAAAAGAAAAACCTAACCTTGGAAAGGAAAAAATAAAAAAAGGGAACAATGCCGAAGATCGACTTCAGAAAAAGGAGATGACTTCAGAAAAGTAGAAAAGGCTAGAAACACAAAAGATCGAAGGACTTCGAGAAGGAAAACCCACCAAAACTCTTGCCGAAGTCTAGATTTGTGAATGCTGTTGTCGGAACTTGCTAGAAATCGCACCGCCACAGAAAAGGGAAAAAAGCTTGAGAGCAAACAAAAAGCAAAACAGGAGCAAGAGAAAGCAAGTGAGGGCTCTGAGGAGGAGTAAGGTTTATATAGGCCGAAAGGGGTAGGCGAATCGTCACCATAATTACCTCTCGAAGGCGAATCATCGCCATAATTAACCATCAAAGGCGAAGAGACGCGGTTGATGTAACTGACGCAACTGTCCCCCAATTACTGCGTGACATGTGCCGCCCAGTGTAGGAAACAAGGGAACGCCTCCTGACAGCATAAAGGGCTAGGCAAGCCTATTCGAAGTGACGTGCATGTTTGATTACGAGACGTAACGGTCCACTGACCTGCAGTAGAAAAGTGAAAAAAGGATACACACTTCGAAAATACCAAGGGACTAGCCAGGACATGAGAAGTGACACTCATAAGCTACCTCGGCTAAGAAAGTCACCTCGGCTGAGAGAGCATCCTTCGGGAAGTGAAGTGTCCCCTACCTAGCCTCCACAATGAGCCCCACGAAGTGCTCTCAAAGACTCTACTCACCAAAGTTACCACTTTGGCTTTCTGAGGGGGGCATGTGATAGCCAAATGGCTATCGCACTTGGATAGCTTCTAAGGATGACTGACAAGTACCATCCTCGAACGTACATCTGACCAACCTCGGGAAAATGGATCCTCGGAAGGCTATCTCTTCATCCTCTGTAGAACATAGCATTCACGAAAGGTCCTCCACTCTGCCGAGGAGCCTCCCTCTACAACCTTCGGGAGCAAAAATCGGACTGAAGGAGACCCATCTGCCGAAGGGGTATTACCCCCTAAAGAAGGGACCATCGCTGAAGGAATTCTAACCCAGATGAGACAAAAACAATTAGGAGCCTCTGACACAAGGACCTCACACACGCCCCTGACACACAGGCCTCCCACGGCCCTGATCTCTGGCCAGAACGGCCTATGGCCAGCTGGAGATCTCCATCCCCGAAGGTACGATCCGCATCTGGCCGAACACGTGTCATGATCTGAGCGGGCTGTGTCAAACGGACTTTTCCTAACGCCTTCTTATAAATATTTAGGAAACAACCTTGGTAAAAGAACAAGCTGAACCCTCAAGAGAACTCTACTTTTCACTCTCCATTCATTACTCTTTACTTGCCAAATCCTAACTTGGGCGTCAGAGGCTCCTCCCCCGGAAACACACTCTTGGGATCTCCTAACCCCTGTTCTTTTGAGCGTTTCAGGCAATCTCACGACAGAAGTCTCCTCTACCAACATCTCTCTACAAGAAGTCCCTCTCAGGCGTACCATGTCATACAACGAAGATGCTGCCGGGTATCACATATGTAATCCGAATTTGTTCATACCATTGCGTTTTTCAATTTTGTTTTTAGTACGAATACAACTCAAACTCTTATATAATCATCTAATATTAACTTTTTAAATTCTAATTTAAGTTATTTAGTAACTGTCTTCATATAAATTCAACAGGTGCCATAGTTTTTTTACAGTTAATAGATTGTTTAAATTAGCAAAATTGCCTTATCTGTAAGTTAGGTTTATGTGTCAATTCAATCTTGACTAATACTAGGGAGTGGGGACTAATATTTCATACATTATAAAGATTTAGGATTAATATGCAGTAAAATGGAGGTTGATAATTTGCAATAAGAAATAAGGGTTTGGGATTTTTTGTTCAACTTACCCTTTGTCAAAATATGGCATTATGGAGGAAAAATAGCGCCAGGGGTCCCAAACCTTTATTTTTTGTTGTAAATTCATCCCTATCCTCTTAGCCCTTTGATATCAATCCTAAACCTTTGTTTGGCGTTGCAAATTCGTCTCTAAACTCTCAACTATTATATATTTTTCCTAAACCTTTACCTGGCATTACTAATTCATCCCTTGAATTTCAATCAACGTTAGTCAATGGTGGAATTAGGATGGATATGCAACATTGAGAGGTTAGGGATGAATTGTAACAAAAAGTAAAGGTTTGGGACCCTTGGTGAACATTGATAGGATGGTTGAGATAATACATTTGGAGTTCGAATTAAATAATACATTATTTAATATATTATTTTTATTTACAATTGGTATTATTTGAATACTATATCCACCTAATAATCATTTAAATAATTTTTTAAGAAAGTAATTAACTTTTTATTTATTTTTTCTCCTACCTACGTCAATGAAAAGAAAAATCAATAAAAAAATACCTAATTTCCTTTAAAAAATAATTTATAATACATTTTGGGTTTCTTAAAATGTAAAATTTCTGTATGTATCTTTTCTCCCACCGAATATTTTTTCTATATATATTACATATTTTTATGTATTTTCATTGGAAAATATAACCTTTCATATGTAGCTAATGATATCAATATTGTCTGCAAACTATACCAAAAATTCTAAATAAAATTTCAGCACTGATTTGGTACTTTGAGAATCCTAAAATTAATTATTTGGCTTTAGTTTCATCGAGATTTCTTTTACTTTTGGGATAGTATTTTATTTCCCTTAAGTTATAAATTTATATTTTTCCTCTATTTCATTTTACATTGTTAAAGTATAATGTTTGAAGCTCTAATTTAAATCATTAATAATTGTATTTCAGTACTTTATAGTTCTTTTACATTTAAAAAACTATTTTTTGAATTTATATAAAGAGCAAATAATAACTTAAAATATTCAGAAATATTTAAAAAATATTTTTGGATGATTTCATATTTTAGACTAGAAGGCAGTTGTCGAATAGATTTCCAAATTTGATAATGGAATTGTAATATCAACATACTAATTGTTAATTGTAATTACCCTTTATACCGTACACATAAAAATAACATATCACTCACAGAAGAATAATGAGCACAATATATTTTCAAAAATCTGTTTAAAACTATTTTTCTTTTAAAATAATAAAAAAGTATTCTAGGCTCCGCATCTCAACCCATGCGACAAGGGCTCTACCCCACCGCTGAGAGGGCTTAAGTTCGAGACATTTACCCCTTCCCTAACTCTTAAAAATAGCTTTAATAGTATAGAAATTCTGAATTAACTAAATTTTAATATAGTTAAGTGAAATAAAGCGGTCTGACTAGTACCACTGTACCAGTAGTAATAAAATGGAAAAAGATCTGAGTGGGGGTAAATAGCACTAGGGGTCTTAAAACTTTATTTTTCATTACAAATTCATCTCTAACCTCTTAATTGTTGCATATCCATCCCAATTCCATCATTGACTAACATTGATTGATGGTCAAGGGATGAATTTGCAATGCCTAGAAAAGGTTAGGATGGATATGCAACGGTTGAAAGGTTAGGGATGAATCTGTAACTCTAGAAAAGTTTTGGGATAAATATGCAACGGTTGAGAGGCTTGGGATGAATTTGCAATGAAAAGTAAAGGTTTGGAACCTTAGGGCTATTCACCCGCATTATGTCCTTTATTGAATAGAATGTGAAAGCTAAGATAAGAATATGAATCAATAAATATAAGATATTTATTGTTTGTTAGTCCCTAAGCTTTAGGAATATTTATTTTTGTCCCTAATTTTTTTCTTTGTAAAATTTCTATTTTCTCTTTTTTTTTTAAAAAAAAAAAAAGTTGCAAAGCTGCCTAAAACTTTGATAAAAATTTCAAATAAATCATTAATGTTTAAAAAGTGATAATTTAACCACTACTATTTGATAAGGGAAAAATCAGGAAAAAGCTAATGACTTATATCACATCTTAATCTCCTCATCAAATCAAAATTTTAAAGGTTTTAAAATGAAGAGAGTAGCACTTTATTTATGTTTCTAACAATAATTTCTAGTATTTTATGGTACTCTTTGAAATATTTTTATTTCAATAATAATAATAATTTTCTTAATATAATATAAGTACAACATTTAAATACATATTATTTTCTAATACTCAATATAACTTATAATCCCAATACAATGCGAGGTATATAAACTAGTTTTATTTCAATAAAAGAGAGGTCTCAAAGCAAAGATAGAATTTAAAATGCAAGCACTGGCCAAGAGTTACACAGGAACCAAACAAATACATCTTCTTGCCCAAGTGCCAGACACTAGGCCTGATGAACAACCAAATGAACCAGCAAGCAGAAATGATTTTAATAGTGTAGAAATCCTGGATACAAAAAAAAAAAGAAAGTATGCCAATTAAATAGATTTTAATATAGTTAAATAAAATAAAGGGGCCTAACTAGTACTAGTAGTAATAAAATGGAGAAAGATCTGAGTGGGGTTAAATAGCACTGGGGGTCCCAAAACTTTATTTTTCATTACAAATTTATCCCAAACCTCTCAAATGTTGCATATCCGTCCCAAATCCATCATTGATTAACATTGATTGATGGTCAAAGGATGAATTTAAAATAGCAGGAAAAGGTTTGAGATGGATATGTAACAATTGAAAGGTTAGGGATGAATTTGTAATGTTAGAAAAGGTTTGGGACAAATATGCAACTGTTGAGAGGTTTCAGATGAATTTGAAACAAAAAGTAAAGGTTTGGGACCTTGGTACTAGTTACCTGCATAATGTCCTTTATTGATTAGAATGTGAAAGCTAAGATCAGAATATGAATCGATAAATATAATATTTTTATTGTTTGTTAGTCTCTTTTTTTTGTAAAATTTCCATTTTCTCATTTTTTTTAAAAGTTGCAAAGTTGCCTAAAACTTTGATAAAAAAATTTCAAATAAATCATTAATGTTTAAAAAGTGATAGCTTAACCATTACTGTTTGATAAAGGAAAAATTGGGAAAAAGGTAATAAATTATATCACAACTTAATCTCCTCATCAAATCAAAAGTTTTAAAGGTTTTAAAATGAAGAGCGTAGCACTTTATTTATGTTTTTAACAATAATTTCTAGTATTTTATGGTACTTTCTGAAATATTATTATTTCAATAATAATAATAATAATAATTTTCATAATATAATATATGTACAATATTTAAATACATATTATTTTCTAATACTCAATATAACTTGTAGTTCTAATACAATACTAGATTTAAAATGCAAGCACTGGCCAAGAGTTACAGAGGAACCAAACAAAAAAGATATAGAAATAAAAATAAGTAATTTTGAATTGAATTGTTTTAAGTTAAAATGAATTGGCTCTTGATTCGCAAAGGTAATGCCACAATCAGCTAGCTAAATTAAAGAGGACCAAAGGAGAAGAAGTTTGCTTTGAATACTAGCTTTTGCTTTATTTGGATTGAATGGAAAAATAAAATGTAAAAGAAAGAGTGGATTTAACCAAAACCTAGAACTCTGCTAAAACTTAGAAAAATGTGAAAAAAAACCCAAAAAATCTATTAAATAAATCTAGAAAGTGTGAAAACAAACTAGAGATAAACATTCAGTAGACAAGTTATGATCTGAAGAAGCAAGAACAAATGGAATTGCTATCTCTCATTTTGTGCTTGGTGGCTTTCTTTTCATTTTCTCCAAACATGGCGAAGTACTAAATTGGTAGACTAGGGTTTCTTGAGCTTTTAAAAAAGACCAACAACAAGCAATTGACAGGGCATAGTCAAGGATGGCGAAGGGAGTGGGAGAGATGAAAGATGAGGTATAAAGGAGACAGACAGGAATTTAGGTTAAGGATGCTGGATAATTAGGTCAAATTGGGTTAGTCAGGTTTGGCCTAATCCGAACCAACTTGGATTAGCAAATTTAGGGCTAGGTTGTGTCAAAATAGCATAACTTTAAACATAAAACCGAACCTAAAATTTTTGGGCCAGCTTCAAATCGGTATTCGGGTTTTGGGTTTTTCTTACACCTTTACTTAACAACCCCGACCATCCAAATAGAATGAGAGTTACCGCCACTGTCTCCACCAAAGATAGACCCTACAAGAGGATAAGGATGATGAAGTTTGGCAGATTGGTCATGGAGATTCAAGAGCCTAACAAGTGTTCCAAAATTTGGCTAGGCTCTTACTTAGTGCCCATGGTGGTTGTGTGAGCATATGACATGGTGAAAAGTGCGAGATGTGATAAAAAATGAGCAGTAGATGCAATGGATGATGGTTACCTGAAGGGTGGATGCTCAATATGGATTGGTGTAGGGTTTTGGGAGCCAAGCAAGCACAATAGAATATAACTGAAACCCTCCAGGATCCAAGTAAAACGGCATAAATCGGGTGCTTAAAATTTTATACCTAGCTCGGTTGAGATCTTTCATCCAACTGTTGAGTCGAATCACAAAACTTGAATAGTTGATGTGTTCAAGCTCTCTATGGTATCCACACGAGCCTCTCGGGATCACCACGCCTCCACCACATCCCCGAAAATTTGCTTCTCTTGCGCTCACAGTGCTAGCTTGCGTTCTCTAAGAAATAATAAGAGAAGAATGCGACTAGAACTTTTAGAACTCTTTTGATTTCATCCTTGATGAGGCTAAAGCAAGAGCTATGAATTTTTCATTATATGATGTATTTATAGTGAGACTCAATTCTCAAGCCTAATGGCTTTTAAAGCCTTAATCCAATTAAACTTTACTTTCGGGCACAATAATGGCTCAACCTTTGGGCCAATCATTAATATGAAATTATCATGAAACCAAGACCAAACAATTTGACCCATGCACTTAAATAATCCAATTGGCTCTATGTGTACGACCCAATAGGCTCCTATCACATTGGCAATTATCATAAATCACATTTATGATCATAACAATGAGCGATGTCTAGCAACACATCATTACTACTCAAGTGACAAGATTGTCGGTGATTCGACTAAACCTTTATGATCATTATCTGTATGTGTCATTGTCCCTTCGTCCAAGATATCCAGACCAAGCATGAGACATGGCATGTATCACTCTCGTATAGCCTGATCTATGGTTTATTGATTACTGAGTATATTAACTTAAACTGATGACATTGTTATCGTATATCAACTCATCCGAGTATGGCCATGAATTTTCTTAGTCTCACTCTATCAATGGCCCCAAAGATATCACTCTCATTATATAGGAGGGACAAATCCCATCTTGATCATACAAAACCCTCCGCATGATATGTAACATACCTAATGACCTCATTCAAGTTCACTCAGTTACGAGCAACAAAGGGAAATATCAAAGTATGTGACTCATATGTAGGAAACTTTGATAACCTTAGGTCAAAGGACTACATATACATGATCACTATGAGAATCACTTATGACACTCACATAACGATCCATGTACCATTCTCATGATGGGTCGGTCCAGTACACAAGTTCTCCAACTTATACCCATATGTAAACTATATATCTTATATTAGTCTCCATATATACTAGTCTTTACGTATTATTACAACCTGCTCCACGATAACACTAGACCAAGAACATTTAAGAATATCATTATACTAGAGTTATAATTATGTTTATTTTATGCAGAAACAGAACAACAAACATAATTACTGGATTAATGCCTTAACAAAATATCATGCTTCAATGTCCAAAATACAATCATCTCATGATTGGCTTTTGGGCACAACACTAACAATTGGGACATGGTTGGAGCATAGTGTTGCTCAAATTCAAGCATGGTCACACAAACACATGCCCTACGGAGGTGATTTTAGGGAGGTGAGGAAATGAAAATTAGGGTAAATAAATAAAAAAGTAAATAACACATGTAGTTTTGGAACATGACCTATGTCTCAATTTCATCCCCTAACTACAAAATGTTATATTTATAGTCATGAAACTTTTTAATCAGTTGCAAACTCATCCTAAAGTTACCTAAGGTGTCAATTATTGACAGAATCATTGTATGGAAACTGATTTTGTCAAAAGCGTGATTGTGTGTGATATTTTGCTTACGTTACAGTTAACAAGAACTTTATTTTTATTGTGTGGTTGTTGCAATTGTTTGATAGTGTTTTATTAGTATTTCATTTTCTGTTATCCTTTATATACCTTTAAGTTGTATGAGGTTTTTAGGGGCATGTCATTAAAGATATATAGTTGTTGTCAAATCTACACCATTGATCATGTATTTTGATCTTGTTCTAATTTTCATAATCTTCTATTGATAAAGGTTGTTATCTCATTCATGAATGTGGGGGAAATATTGGAGATGATGTGTATATTCCATTGCCTCTATGGGTGATGCAAATTGGTTAAAAAAAGCCTAACATATTTTTCATTGATAGTAACGGAAATACCATTTTGATGCCTCACATGGAGCATTCATAGGGATGGGTTTTGAAAAGTCGAACTATAACTAAGGTACCCATTCAATCAGTTTCAAAAAATGCTAGGTTTTAGTAAATTATCTTATTTTGGTTCTATGTTGTGTGTGTGTGTGTGTGTATAAGTCGAGTCCCCGTGAAGAGCTACTTTTTCTTAATGATAAAGTGTTAAATTTTTACAGAGCAGACTAGAAATATACTCAATTTCTTCTGCAATAAAAAAGAAATGAGGTTCAGAACTTGATTGAATCATATGGTTATGCATCTTATATTTGTATATGCAATAGGTTATTTTATACACAATCAAGAATATAGTTAGATTTCATGCACAAAGAGAACAATTCATATATATATTTGAAAAATTGAGATTTGCATAATTATTATAGGTATTGAAAAGATTCACATGCAGCTTGATCTGAAAATTTAGGTTTACTTTGATTACATGAGAAGCTTCCACGTAGAGTTTGATGAGTTCTTTGTGGATGGTGTCAACAACGAGATTAAGGTTAAATTAGGGCCATGTGGAGAGTTGCGCTATCCTTCTTATCATGTAAAGCATGGCTGGAAATATCCTGGTACAGGGGAATTTCGATTTGTTTACTAAGTTAAGCCATGATAATATATAACAAATATAATCACTTGAGGTTGATAGTTGGCTCCTTACTTTTTGTGCACTCAAGCTATCTATTTATGCTTAGTGTTATGATAAATATCTAATGAAGAGTTTGAGCAAAACAACAGAAATCAGGGGACATTCTTTGTTGGGTAAAGGACCAGAAAATGCATGCTCATATAATTCTATACCTCATGAGACAAGGCTCTTCAATGATGAACACTTCTACAACTCAAACTCTCTAATAACCATCTAATATTAACTTTTTAAATTCCAATTTAAATTGTTTGGCAACTTATGTCTTCATATAAATTCAAAAGGTGTTGTGATTTTTTGATAGTTAATAGATCATTTAAATTAGTAAAATTACCCTATCTGTAAATTAGGTTTATGTGTCAATTTAGTCTTAACTAATACTAGTGAGTGGGGACTAATATGCAATGCATTATAAAGATTTAGGATCAATATGCAACAAAATAGAGGTTGATGTCCAATTTGCAGTGAGAATTAAGGGTTTAGGATTTTTTGTGCAACTTACCTTTGTCAAACTATGGCATTATGGCAGGTAAATAATGCCAGGGATCCTAAACCTTTATTTTTTGTTATAAATTTGTCCCTATCCTCTCAACCTTTTCATATCCATCCCAAACCTTTGCTCGGTGTTGTAAATTCGTCCATAACATCTCAACAACCTTTATGTGGCATTGCCAATTCATCCATTGACCTTTAGTCAACATTAGTCAACAATGGAATTGGATGGATATGCAAAATTGAAAGATTAGGGATGAGTTGTAACAAAAAGTAAAGGTTGGGACCTTTGGTGAGCATTGATAGGATCATTCATCATTGAGATAATACATTCTGAGTTAGAATTAAATAATACATTGTTTGATATATTATTTTTATTTTACTAAGTTTTATTTACAGTTGGTATTATTTGAATACTATATCTACCTAATAATTATTAAATAATTTTTTAAGAAAGTAATTAAGTTTCTATTTATTTTTCTCCTACTTATGTGAATGAAAAGAAAAATCAATAAAAAATAATTAATTTTCTTTAAAAAATAATTTATAATACATTTTGAGTTTCTTAAAATGTAAAATTTCTTTATGTATCTTTTCTCCCACCAAATATTTTTTCTATATATATTACGTATTTTTTTTTATATATTTTCATATGAAAATATTACCTTTCATATATAGCTAATGATATCAAATTATCAATATTGTCTGCAAACTATTCCAAAAATTCTAAATAATATTTCAGCACTGATTTGGATCTTTTAGAATCTTAAAAGTAATTATTTGGGTTTAGTTTCATCGAGATTTGTTTTGCTTTTGGGACAGAATTTTATTTCCCTTAGGTTATAAATTTATATTTTTCCTTTATTTCATTTTACATTTTTAAATTGTAGTGTTTGAAGTTCTCATTTAAATCATTAAGAATTATATTTCAGTATTTTATAGTTATTTTCAATTAAAAAAAGATTTTTTTGAATTTATATAAAGAACAAACAATAACTTAAAATATTCAGAAATATTTAAAAAATATTTTTGGATAATTTCAAATTATAGACTAGAAGGCAGTTGCCGAATAGATTTCCAAATTTGATAATGGAATTGTAATATCAACTTGTTAATTGTAATTACCTTTATACCATACACATAAAAGTAGCATATTACTCACCGAAGAATAATGATCACCATATATTTTCAGAAATCTGTTTAAAATTATTTTTCTTTTACAATAAAAAGTATTCTAGTCTCCACATCTCAGCCCATAAGACAAGGGCTCTAGCCTAACATTGAGATGGCCCAAGTTCGAGACATTCATCTCATTTTCCTAACTCTTAAAAAAGCCCTTATCTTTAATAGTGTAGAAATTCTGGATAAAAAAAAAAGTATTCCAGTTAAACATATTTTAATATAGTTAAATAAAATAAAGCGGTCTGGCTAGTACTAGTAGTAATAAAATGGAGAAAGATCTGAGTGGGGGTAAATAGCATTAAGGGTCCCAAAACTTTATTTTTCATTACAAATTCATCCCTAATCTCTCAACTGTTGCATATCTATCCCAATTCCATCATTGATTAACATTAATTGATGGGCAAAGGATGAATTTGCAATGCCAGGAAAAGGTTTGAGATGGATATGCAACAATTAAAGGGTTAGGGATGAATTCGTAATGTTAGAAAAGGTTTGGAACAAGTATGCAACTTTTGAGAGGTTTGGGATAAATTTGCAACAAAAAGTAAAGGTTTGGGACCTTCGTGCTAGTTACCCTCATTATTTCCCTTATTGATTAGAATGTGAAAGCTAAGATAAGAATATGAATCGATAAATATAAAATTTTTATTGTTTGTTAATCTCTAAGCTTTAGGAATATTTATTTTTGTTCCGAATTTTTTTTGTAAAATTTCCATTTTCTCATTTTTTTAAAAAGTTGCAAAGCTGCCTAAAACTTTGACAAAAAGTTTCAAATAAATCATTAATGTTTAAAAAGTGATAGCTTAACCATTACTATTTGATAAGGGAAAAATCGGGAAAAAGGTAATAAATTATATCACATCTTAATCTCCTCATCAAATCAAAAGTTTTAAAGGTTTTAAAATGAAGAGAGTAGCACTTTATTTATGTTTTTAACAATAATTTCTAGTATTTTATGGTACTTTTTGAAATATAATTATTTCAATAATAATAATAATAATAATAATAATAATAATAATAATTTTCTTAAGATAATATATGTATAACATTTAAATACATATTATTTTCTAATACTCAATATAACTTGTAATCTCAATATAATGTCGGATATGTAAACTAGTTTTATTTCAATGAAAGAGGTCTCAAACCAAAGACGAGATTTAAAATGCAAACACTGGCCAAGAGTTAGAGAGGAACCAAACAAATACACCTTCTTACCCGAGTTTCAGACACTGGGCCCGACGAACAACCATGAACCAGCAAGCAGAAATGATTTTTGTACATTAATTAAAGAAACAGGCCACAAAAGAGAAGATACAACGAGCAATATTGAAAATTGAACCTCCCAAGTGCAACAATACTGCAACAGAAGTACTTGCAAACGCTAATCAGAAGATACAATGTGAGCACAAATTGCATTCTCCTTCGTAGGGGCATATCGTACAATCTCTTCCCACCACTGAAATAGCGTCGGAGTCCGAATTTGAAGAAAGGAACATAAAACAGCTAGTACAACCATCTTCTACAGGAAGCGGAAGGCCATACGTACGCCAATTCCACCTCAAACTGCAGAATTACTTTAAATAAAACATTTGGTATTAGTAAAAGTCCGATTTGGCTCAAAATCAACCAGGAACGTTTGTATAGGAGACAGACAGAGAGGGAGCGAGAGAGAGAGGGAACCTTATCAGTTTGGTGATGAGATTTCCGAATTGCTTGGACTACCACCTATAGTAGTAATCAGTGCAGATGCGGGGCTCTACGGTGGAAGGAACGAGGCCATTTAAGGCTTCAATCACTTCATGTTGCTCAAAGTTTCCTCCCAATTTCATCTTCAACTCATGTAGATGTGTCTTCTCCTCAAACTTGGCTCTCCTAGCCTCTCCTATTTCTATTCCACTTCCCTTCAGTTTCATTTGAATGAAGCGAAGTTGGTTCAAATTTTCCAGGTCCGCGAGACTAAATTCTTGAGGGTCATCTCCATCAGCTATCACCATTATGTTCCTGACTCCTCTCAGGGATGTCAGTTTCCCTACCCCTTTCGGGTAGGAAGTCACTTTGTCGCTAGCTGTGGTGCAGAGGAACCTCAGGTTGATAAGCTTACCAATTCCCTCTGGCAGCCTCTCAAAATTGGGACAGCTCGAGACGCTCAAGTGTATCAACTTAATCAGGTCACAGATTGCTTCAGGCAATTCTCGTAACATGGTGCAGGAAGAGATGTCAAGGTGCCTCAAATGCACGAGCTTGCCTATTTCTTCTGGTATCTTGCTGCATGAACGATCTTCAAGGGACCACTTAAATGCTAATAACCGTAGACGGTTCGACCCCTTAGCCATGTTTTCCAGGGCTAGAGAAGATATGCCCCCAGTACCTGTCAAGGTCATGATGCTCCTCACCTTCTCCGTGCCAAGAACGGAGGAAGGGAAATGAGCCCCTTTTGCTAAAATCACCGACACATGGCGCACCTTTTTATCAGAAGCCAAGTTCAAAGCCGAATCTCCTCCCAGATTCTGACCAAAATGCTTAGTGATGTGCTCGTTCTCAGCCAAATACATAGCAAAGTCATGTACTATATCATGCATCTTGCAAGTGTCGATGCCCCCATCAGGGTAATAATAGAATTCCTGAAAGAAGGAGCGATCTGCTAGAAGGTTGAAGTATTCACGACCTACTTCTTCAATCTCTGGATTGTCCTCTGAGCTTGAATAGCCATGCGCCATCCAATGGTTGATAAGCTCGCCTGAGTATATCAGAAAGTCCTTCGGAACGGCAGCACAGTACACCAAGCACCGTCTTACTTTCGGTGGCAAATCATAATAACTCAGAAGTAGAGGAGCGAAGATATCTTTCTGAACTAAATCCAGTCTCCACACCTCACTATTCAAGACATTTCGCCACTCTTGTCTGGTTTTCTTGCCCCGTAAGAGACTCCCAAGAGTCTTTGCTGCAAGTGGCAAACCTTTGCACTTGCTTGCAATTTGCCTCCCAATATCTTCTAAATTCTCATGCTCTTCCTTACGCCTTCCTGCAAATGCAGCTTGGCTAAGCACCAGCCAACAGTCATCCTCAGATAACTCTGGCAGGTGAAAGACTTGGGAGGATTCCATCATCTTTGCAACACCGTCTTTGCGAGTAGTCACCAGAATCTTACTTCCGGGTGCACCATGCTTGAAGGTGCACTTCAATGATTCGAAATCCCTGTCATCCTCTGTCCACACATCATCTAAAACAAGAAAGAACTGTTTTCCTTGGATCTGCTTAGAAATCCTTTCGAAAAGAGCCTGCGGTGGGATGCTATCGAAATTAGTGAAAACAGAAATAGGGTCAAGGCCTTCTAGAGCTGCAATAATTGCTTTCGCAACTCTAGTTTCCTCGAAGAAATCTGAGACACAGACCCATATTCTTTGTTCGAAACATTGTTCAACCAGGCTCTCCTTGTAGATCTTCAGCGCAAGAGCTGTCTTTCCGAGCCCCCCCATACCCACTACGGAAAAGGTTTCGAGATCACACCCGCTGCCACTGGCCTGCTCACCACACAAATAGTCCATTATGGTTTCTGTGATCTTATCTCGACCGTGAAGCTTCGACACATCCACAGAGAAAGTAGTCGTTGTTCTTTTGCCAGAGGAAGTAGCTTCGGATCTTTCAGGGCGCGAGCTCTTTATTTCCTTCGGAGTCAACGCTGACATAACTTGGTCGTTTATAACCTCATCCAGTCTTGCATCGTTCTCTTTCACTTGAACAGCAAGGTCATGGCGAGTAACAACTTTAGATGGAGAGCAACAACAGAAGAGTTGGCGTACCTTTCGTGTAAACCCGGAAGAGCTGGCCGGCGCCTGCTGGCGTTTCGCTTCCGACCTGAGGAGGTCGGCATGCCATTCGTCCAAAACGTCTTCCATGTCGTAGGACACCTCCTTGAGCCTGTCAAGCCAGAGCTTGACCACCTTGTCGCTAACTTGCTTTTCCTCGGCATCTTCCAGCACAGTGGAAATGGTTTCCAGATTTTTTCTGAGCTTCGCCACCTGCCCATCAAATTCCGTCAGCAGCTTCACCTGCTTCTTCCCTTCTTCGACAACAACATTCACTAGAAGCTTCAGGACGGCGGAAATAATCGTATCAGCCATCTCCGCTGCACAAGATCGATGGTCAACTCACAGAGTCTGAGCCAGATCCATTTTTGGGTTTTGCAAACCAAAATTAAAAAATAGATAATACTATATGCTACAAGTGTGTACTAAAATATTGTTGTTTATGATAGTAAAATAGCATCATGCACACAGCCAGGACTGGAGCCCCGTTGTCCCATTGTTTTTTATCTTGCAAGTTGCAACGAATGTTTGTGAGTGATTATCGCCTTCACTAAACTCAAAACCCAGCCCGAACCACCCGTATTAGGTTAGGTTGGGTGGTTAAAAGTGAACCAATGGGTCACGGGCTGGTTCAACAGTTGGAAAAAATTGATGAGTTTTTTAGTTAGTTTTGATTCCACAACAAACCAGCCTAAGTTGGAGCCAAACACATTCTCTAAGTATGGGCAAAGTTTTTATAAAGGGTACAAATTTATTTATCTTGTAAATATTTGAAATATTAAAATTTGATTAATAAAAAAAAAAAGAAATATTAACTTAGTGAATTGAATAAAACAATACTGTTTTTTCAAAAAATTAGAAATTTTCAGAATATATTTTTTTTAATATTTAGAAGCATCATACAAGTTTACAAAGGGAGATATATTATTATAATAATTAGGTAAAGAGGCATACCAGCTTTTTTTGAGCTAGAATAATAACTGAACCAATTTTTATATGGCATGTTGTAGGAAGTGGGGAAACCTTAATTCGAACCATGGACCTCCCTCATATCTCTCAGCGCTCTTAGCCTAAATTAAGGAAAGAGGCATACAAGCTTTTTTTGGACCAGAATAATAATTGAACCAGTTTTTATATGGCATGTTGTAGGAAGTGGGGAAATCATGATTCGAACCATGGACCTCCCTCATATCTCTCAGAGCTCTTAGCCTAAATTTTCATAATATATTTTATGTTTGAAGAATTTTGTGTAATAATGTCAAATATGAAAGTAACAAAATTATAAAAACAGCCATGTTAGGATAATAAAAAAAATACAAAGTCTCGACAAAATTATATTTTGGATAAAAATGAATTAAATTTTGATCTAATTTATAGAGTACATATTGGGATTTCCTTTTTTGTTCTACTAAAACTTACTATATATCCTTCTAAGAACCTTCAACTACGTCGAATTCATTTGTCATGTAATCCTATTTTCGAAACTTGCAGTCATGACTTAGAAATATGTAATTTAATTATAAATTTTGAACATATAAACCCCTAAACTTCTCTTTGTATTATACTTAATCTCACATAAAACAAAAACTTACAAACACAATGTAAAATTATTAATTTTATCTCTTAACAACTCCAAAACTACTTCCAAACTGTGAGCCTTTATTGTGAAATATAACACTCAAACAAAAATTACTTCTCATTTGATACAACTTGTAAAATTTGATTGGTTCTAAAAAATAATAAAAATAAAAATAAAAATTTAATATTATTTAGTATAGAAAAAAAATTAATTGTTAAGAATAAAAATTTGTAATGCAATATTAAAAGGGTGGACCTTTCTTATAATGATAATATTAAAAAGAGTTAGTTGCCAAGAAAGTTTATTGCCTAAAATTCTTCTCAATGACCTTTCCTATATTGATAACTTTTTTCATAATAGATTCTTGAGTCATACTTGAATTATATTATTGCATGCTCTAAGATGAAATTTCAAATAAACCAAAAACAATAAGCCTAAAAAGGCTAAGGCTTTTAAATTTTTTACCCCTTAAAAATTTTATTTTTATTAATTTAGTGTCAAGCTTACCAGATACATAAGCTTTCATAGAATATATTCATCCAAGTTAGAAAAAAAATTAATTGAAAAAAATTATGTTCAAGGAATTTATTTATAGTATAATAAATTTAGGTCATACTTGTTAAATTAACTAAGTAAAGTGATCAATGTAAGTTTAGTAGTCAAAATAGTAAATTTCCTAATTTTAGTAGTCAAAGTAGTAAATTTCCTAAAAAATAATGACTAACTGCATCCCACTTTTGGTTTTTTCTCTCTCATTATATTTTTAGTATTTTAATTGTATTAAATACCTAATTAAATAGGTAAATATATATTTAGATTTTTTCCAGTGGATTCTTTTCTTTCCCTTTTTTTAGAGTCTTAATACTAAGATAACTCTAATTAAATAGACAATATAAAATTTGTATATCATTAAAAGAGTAAAAGAACTTATAATTTATGGGTAAAATAAAAAATTTAGGTAAAATATTATAAAGTGTTCACTTACATAAATTTTTAATATATACTTTTTGTACCTAAAATTATTTTTTAATATATAATATTAAAAGATTTTCATTTGAAACTTTAGCAAGAATTTTAGCCGATAATAAGCTCTCACAGTATATATTCATCTAAGTTGTAAAAAAAAAACCAAGTTGACCAAAATTTTATATTTAAAGGTACTCTTTATAGTAGTACAAACTTTAGCATGTGTTTTCCTAAATATTTAAATCTTTCATTCAAATAAAAAATTAATTAAGTGATAAAGGTTTTTTATATGATAAGTCAAAATTTTAAGTTTTATAAAATATTTAGTAGTACAAACTTTAGTATGATTTTTACTATATATATAAAAATCTTTTATTCAAATAAAAGATTTACCTATTAAGGTTTTTGAGATGCTAACTTCAAAAGTTTTATAAAATATTTATTGTATTTGAGGTATTATTTGATAGTAATATAGAACTGAAGATGACATGTTTGTTGCAAAAAAAATATAGTTGTAATCTAGAAGTTTTAGCCATGAAAGGTAAGATTAAGGTAAAAAAAAAAAATTGCATACAATACTTAATTTTTTGATATAGAATCAAGAGCAAGCTAATTTTTAGAAAACAAATAAAATTTAGTGGCAACTTATTTGTTTTAGTGGCAACTTATTTGTTTTAGGCTTTTAGCCATAAGAGGAAATAATATCCAAAAAAAAAAAGTGCATGATTCTCTCTATCTCTCTCTCATTTTTTATCTTTTCCCTTTTAGTGTTCTAGTATTAATATAACTCCAATTAAATAGAAAATAAAAAATTGGGTTTTAGTAAAACAACAAAATAACTTGTAATGCAAGAGTAAAAAATCATTTAATATTTAGATAATGAAAAAATTAGTTTTTATTAAAAGAACAAAATAATTTATATAATAAGGATAAAAATGTCGTTTAACATTTTGGTATCTTTGTACTTTTTATGATATATAGATTTATGATATTACTAAATTGTTTATGCATTTATGTTGAGAATGGCTACGTAACAGATACATAAGATGTGTTGTGTGCTTAATGAGCATTGGAACCAATGGATTACTACTAGATCTGAGGACGTAGGTAGAAATGCATTGGATGGCTAACTTATCGACGTGATAGTGAAGGTGGAAGGTTCTAATGGTTGGTTTTCGAGATTCTGAATAATTTAATCTCTAGAGCAATGTATCTTAGGTTGAAACTCTATTAGGAACCAAAAAACCGAGAACCAGAATTGATATGCCTAGAGCCATGGTTATAGACAAATTGCAATAATTCCATTAAAAATACAATCTCATCCTACCAATTGCAACTATTATTTGCACTAGGTTTAAAATTATAAGACTTGTCCTGCATGCCTTCCCTACTTATTTGGCAACGGGGTCATGACTTCCATACCTCTCTTAGAGGTTTAAGTCTCTATTCCTCAAGTCCCCTAATTCAAAAACCCTTAAACTTGTAATAGTAGTAGATTCTAAGCTAAAAAAAATTATGAGACTTGTCTTAGTTGTCTAGTACATATAAACACATAACTGTAACTTGCTTTTACCCATTGAACTTTATAATTAGTGTTTAATTAATGCAAAGTTAGGTTTCCCATTATAGGTACTTTTAGCGAGGATTTAAATCGTATTTTTCTCATTGTATAGATAACCAAATTTCTACCAGATTATGTCTAAAATTTACATAAATATATTAACTACTTCATCAATATTAATCATGGACATGATCATTTTGTATATTGATATATCTTAATGTTCCATTATAAACTTCACTATATGCTTCAAACATATAGTTCATATGATAATGCAAGGCAGTAGCCCAATCGACTATGGCCACAACTCTTTTTTTTTATGACATTATTTAAGTCATTTTATTTCCTTGTCTTTCAACAATAAAAGTAATTTAGCAATACAAATTTGTTTCTTAGATGTCAAATTTATAGCACTTTCACATAAACAAATATCCACCTATAAGTGGTTTTACTTTCACTAATATTTCTCACTCAATTTTCATCATCACCCTTCTAGCATAGAGCTATAGTTTGAATAGAATAGTTTCAAATATTTGTGCTTTTCTAAAAAATCTTAGAATTACTTCCAAATGTTTTGTGTCATATTTGTTCATATATAGCAGAACAACATATACTATATCTCCTGTACAATTTATGGTGCCATAATTAGACCACCAATAAGATTTTAGTGCTTTTTTTTAGTAACAATTTTGTCAATATTATTTGCAATTTCATGAGTCCTAAATATTTTATGGCTTTACCCAATCAAATTGAATTAAAGTTGGCTCATCCAACTATGGGGTAATTCGATCTTGTCATGTCAATTGTATAAAACCCATATAACCAATAGTGGTCATAAAGCACATAAGCAATCACTATTAAGTATTAAGGATTCACATGTGACTATATGTTGTTAGTGTTCATCGTATTCAAACTCATTCAAAATGAGTCTCTTTTAATTAATTTCTTGCTCAATAAACAATAAAATAACTATTAGTCATCATGTAAAATCAAACATGTAATATTTGGATTGATATACAGGTATCAAAATCGTAGAAGGGGTATCTTATTTAAGGAGATTCTATAACAACATAGCATTCCAAGCTTCACACAAATGAGTTCATACTTCAAATCAAGAAAGTGCTTATTCTTTGACAAAACTCATAATTAGCACAAGACCGTATATAATAGTGCTATGGTAGAAGAAAAATCTCAATTTAATTTTGATGAGTATTATATGTTTTATGTCTTTGGTTCTAATACAAAGAGTTTAGGATAAAATCTTCACAATACCTATAACTTAATTAGAATTTTGAGATATATACACTAATTGAATGTTAAAATCAAAATATTCTACCTTCTTGTATTCATAATACATTATCTAGTGAACATTAACGTGTAACTTATAAAGCAATGGGAGATCATCAGAACATTTGTAAGTTCCATGTGCAATTTGTTAGTCCACATAAATGAAAAATATATTTTAATTATTTGAATTTAATTCATTTCATAAATTAATTAAAATTCAAAAAAAATGTGACTCTTCTAACAATTGTATTCTTTGTAAATGACATGCCTCTTCATGAATAATTATATATATTCCAAGAGATATATATTTATGAATAGTTGTGCTCGCTAGGTGAAATGTTAGGTATGTTTTTCCATTTTCTATATAGACGAATCATTTCACAAATTTAAGAAAATTTTTTTATGAAGCTTTATTATATCCTGAAGACATATTACTTGTACTTTATAGTTGGGGAATATCATCTTTAGATAAATGAAATAATTTCACACTATAAAACCTTTCTTCATCTCCATCATTTCTTAATTCTAACCGAAGGTGCATTTTAATTATTCAAAATCCATGTCATCCTCTATCCACATATCATCTAAAAGAATAACCTTGGATCTGCTTACAAATTCCTTTTGAAAAGAACCTGCAGTAGGATTCTATGCAAGTTAATAAAAACAGAAATAAGGTCAAGGCCTTCTAAAGCTGCAATAATTGCTTTCGCAACTCTAGTTTCCTCGAAGAAATCTGAGACACAAAAGCCCAATTTTCTTTGTTTGTAACATTGCACAATCAGACTCTCCTAGTCAGTGGCAGAACCAGGAATTTTCACTCGGGGGGCGGGATTGAAAAAATTTGTCAAATTTGTACAATCCTTATACAAACAAAATAATATAGTTCATACAGTTTATACAAACAAAAATTATTCATTATCCATAACCATGTCAAACCTTGAAAAATCTCATCAATTTTTTGCGCATTTTACATTTTTACTCATAAAGCATGAATTTATATGTAATTGAATCTCATCCCCCCCCCCCCCCCCCCCCGAGTGCCCTGTTCTGGCCAATGTCTGTTCTTGTTTATTCGTCTGTTTCACTGTTTGGTTATTATACTCTAGTCAATTGACTCAATTCGATTACATATAATGATATAAATATCATTTAAATAATTAAACAATTACTCAATTAGATAATGATAAGATAAAATTCAAACTAAAATTTGACAAACAATAAAAAATTATTTAAATAGTTAATAACTTAAGTTTAGTTACCAGGCACGGTTAAGGCACGCACAGGCAGCCGGCAGCACCGCAGCAGGCAAATTTGTGGTCGCCGGTTGAGAGTCGGGACTCGGGAGCTGGGAGCTGGGAGCGGGAGGCCCTCTGTCTTTGGTGCCCTGCAGCCCTAGACCCTGGTGTGTGCGATTCGCGAATATGGACGAACAACAGTCAATAGAATAGCCGAATAAGGACGCGGAGCGGTAGGCCGGTAACCGAGAGAAATGCGCTCGCCGGCGCCGCTCAGGCTCAGGCGGTAGAGTCGGAGCTGTGGAGTCACTCGACTCACTCCAATGGAGCTCTGCTGCTCTAGGTGCTTTGTGATTTTGGTCCTGATTTGGACTCGCAGTTGCTAAGATTGAGATTTTGGAATTTTGGAAGAGTGCAAACTCAAAAAACGTCACCGTTTGGCGTTTTAAAGCTAAAGGGACAACCACCAATTTGGTCTCTAATTTATTAAGCGCATGCCACATTGTCCCCCATCTTTATATTCTTCCATATTTTTTGAGAGGGCAAGAATACCTATCTAATCCCCAACTTCTCTCGATGTAAGTAATTTAGTACCCTATATTTTAAAAGTTTCAAAATTTTGGGGGGCGGCCAACAACACCCCCCCACCCCCGGGGCTTTGATAGGTTCTAATCTCTCGCCTCCTTTCGTCTTTTCTCCACTGTACCCAAAATAAAATGTTACAAAATAAATTCTCTGACGGTCCTGCATTGCATTATCCTAATTAATAATACCAAAAGCTGGGACCCACGACAGAAGTGCCGGCCGTTGTCCCATTTTTCGACTCTAGTCCGCTGTCTCATTTTTCAACTACTTTTGGTTTTTTTATAGTTGTTGCAATATTTGTTTCGACATGAAATAGGATTTGGCCCTACCAAAATTGTTATGTTTACATTCAATCATTTTTAAAGCACTATTGCATTTCCTGGACTCAACTGATCCAATTTGTAAAATTTTTTATGTCCCGATTATTTATCATCAAAAGTCTAATATTCTACAAACGAACTAAAAGGAGTTCATAGTACTTCCTGTCGTGTAGCAAGGGTTAGCGGTACAGCTCAAAGGAAGAAAAATGTCTATTATATACTCATATAATATCGACGTGTTTCTAAAATGATTTGTAGTTTTCAAAGTCCTGTATTGCGAATCAAACAACCACCCTAAGCTTACACCAACAAGCAGATACTCGGCTGAAGCATAATTAACAACATCTGGCTGCAGATGAACAGCTAAAACCGAAGCACTTTATGCATAAACTTTAAACTTGCATAGATGTTTTAGATTTCCGGAGAATATCTGAAGCACTATTTTCCAAACTAAAGCAGCCATTGCAAGTCCAGACCTGCAGAAATGCAGAACAATAAAGTGTGAGATTGCAACACCTGTAAGGCTCCTGCAGCCTTAACCATAATGTAAATATGCTCAGATGTATTTGTCACAAAATCAATATAAGCAAATGCATAACATCCAGTAGCAGGCCCAACGGCACTAGAATCGATCAACTCAATCACACGCACAACCACATTTGAACAGATGTTTACCAACCAAATGGTCTTTGAGTTGAGGGTGATCAGCCCACAACTCTGGATCCATTCGTCCAAAGGGTTTCTTATCAGAACCTTGGTGTTCCTATGAATTCCACCTATATCAATTTCTGTCTGAAATGTTCAGACCCATCAGGGTGCTTGCCCTTCAACTGACTACAAATTTCATGATTTTCCAATCAAGTAGCAGAGACGTGTAATGTTCATTCTCAGAATAAAGACTTGCATTGAACATAAACAATTGTAATAATGATGGCAAAAGCCAAAAGGTTAAACATCAAGTACCACTTACAGTTTGGAGATTTTTTATCAGAACTTAGAATTTCAATTGAAGGCAGGCTAGAAGTTGAAGAGTTGCGGCAGGAAATTTGGCTTTCACAGCTGCTGCCTCACACGCAGACCTCCTACCAGCATTGTTCCTCCAAGTCTTTGTTATCTCTCAAGTGAACAAGGTTTTCTTCACTTCTTTTTAGGAAATCCCTTTTAGTAGACCTCCAAAAGAGAGGCTTTTAGTTTCCCTTGTCACTCCACATATGCTACAGCACCAATAACATCACTTGTCCAACAAAGCATCAGATAAACTACCATGTGATAGCACTAAATGCAAGGTCTTCAGCTGTTTAACCAGAGTAATAACACATCATCTTAATTCTAGTGCTGATCAAATTTGCCTTGTAGCATGTCTCCTTCATTACATGATTTAGAGCTAAAATGGAAAACCAGAATCAAACAGTCCCTGGCGCAGCAAAAAAATAGAACTTAAAGCATATACACTCAATCAAGGAACACAACCCAAAAGAAATCAACCACAATCAACAAATTAATAAACTTTAAATGAAACGTATGATAAGGTGAAGCCAAGAAATATCATTCTACACAAAGTACATCCAAAGGTAAAAGTCTGTCAGATCACCTATCTAGCGGTATGACTCTCAATGCAGTAGAGCTATTGAGGAAATAGTTCTGTGGATGGAAAGAGGCAACACAAAACCTTTACGGAAGCAATCAGTGATTTAGGCCAAGAGTTTATTTCAAGCCAAAAGTTTTATTTCAATGAGGTTAAATAACAAAAGCAGAAATGAAAATCTAGACAGGATTTAAAATGCTAGCAACAGCAGAGAGTTAAGAAGGAATTGTTATGAAATGGTCCTTAATAATATGAAACCCAAGAGCTATACTTGCTTTCTATTTTCTTTTCAGTGGCATTGCATGTTGGCATGAATCTAGTGCAATGCTTTCGATCCACAACCATGAATCAGCAAGCACAATTAACCAGCAAAAACATCAAGCTGCATTGGACTTCGACTTGACCAACAACCATCAACTAGCAAGCACAATGTACCAGCAATCGAAGCTCTATCTGAACTTTGGACTTAGCAATTGAAGATACAAAATTCCAAACAATAGTACATCAATTAACTGAAAACCGTTAAACAGAAAAGGATATAGCATACCTTGCTAATTTGATGTGATGAAATTTCATAATTGCTTGGACTACTAATTAATACCATCAGGTAGCAGCTGAAAACTGAACGGTTAAGGTGGAAGGAGGATTCAACCACTTCATATCTATTCATCATTAATACAAAGTCTCACAGAGGTTTCTTCTTAACAAACTTGAATTTCCTAGTCTCTCCAATGTCTATTACATCTCCCTTTAGTTCAATAAAAAGGCAGCAAAGTTTTGTGTCAACTTACCAAGATATGCTATGCTAAATTCTTGCGGGTCATCTCAATCATTTCTCACTGTCACACACTTAAGTTCCCTGAGGGAGGTCTTTCGTACTTCTTTCTGGCAGCAAGTTAAGTTGTGGCAAGCAGTGGGGCAGTCCATGCAGAAGAACCTCAAGTTAATTAGCTTCCCAATTCCTCGTGGTAATCTCAGCTGACCAATTCGCTGCTTGAGGTTCAAGTATATAAGATTAATCAAGTCCCAATAATAGTTTCAGGCAACTGTCGTATCTTGCAGCTACAAGACAAGTTACAAGTTCAGGTAGTGATCACTGCCTAAATGATCTTTGTAAGGCCAACTAAAATCAAGTGACTGTAAATGTTCAGAACTTGTGGCAATGTTTCGCAAGGCTTCAGTAGTGACAGCACGCTTGCCAGAAAAGGTTATGATGCTGCACAAACTTTTCTGTACCAGAGATGGAGAAAGGGAAACCAATTCCTTCTGCCACCATTACTGTCAAATGGCGTGCTTTTTCATTAGTCAACTTCAGTAATAAACCTCCATCAGGACTAATGTGCTTCGTCACATACTCATTCTTGGCAAGAATTACTGAAAGAAAAAGATTTGTTAATACTAAAACTAATATGACTTGCTCCAATTAACTAACAGTATAAACAGAAAGTCTAGAGCATACCCTGTTAATTTCACGTTGAAATTTCAGAATTGCTTGGACTAATAATACCACTGGGCATGAGAGCAAAAGCGAAGGGTTGATGTGGAAGGAGGGCTCAAGGCTTCAATCACTTCATTCTCCTTGACATATCCACCCAGCCTTATCCTCAAGTCAAGTAGATGTTTCTTCTTGCCAAATTCTGCTTTCCTAGCCTCTCCAATGTCTATTCTTTCTCCCTTTAGTATCATAAAAAGCCACCGGAGTTTGGTCAACTTTCCAAGATCTGCAATGCTAAATTCTTGAGGATCATCTCCATCAATTCTCACTATCAAATTCTTAAGTGTCCTAAGGGAGGTCAACTTTCCTACCCCTTTCGGGTAGGAAGATAACTTATAGCAAGCTGTGGTGCGGAAGAACCTCAAGTTAACAAGCTTCCCTATTCCTTCTGGTAGTCTCTCAAGGGCAGTACATTGCAAGAGGTCCAAGTATATCAAATTAATCAGGTCACAAATAGTTTCAGGCAACTCTTGTATCATAGAGCTACCGGCCAAGTTCAGGTGCCGTAAATGCAAAAGCTTCCCTATTTCGGATGGTATCTCTCTTCCTAAATGATCTCCAAGAGGCCAACTAAAGTCTAGTGACCGTAACCGTTTTGAACTTGTGGCTACATTTCGCAGGGCTTTGGTAGTGATGGCATGCTCACCGGAAAAGGTTATAATGCTGCGCAATTTTTCTGTACCAGAAATGGAGAGAGGGAAATCAATTCCTTTTGCTACCATTATAGTCAAATAGTGTGCTTTTTCGTGAGTCAAGTTCAGTAATAAACCTCCATCAGGACTAATGTTCTTGGTCACCAGCTCATTCTGGGCTAGATACAGAGCAAAGTCATGTACTATATCATGCATCTTACATGCTTGGATGCTGCCATCCCAGTCATAAGTGAAATCTTGAAAAAAAGAGCAGTCTGCTAAATAGTTGAAATACTCCCTACCTACCACTTCCATCTCTGGATTGCCCTCCAAGTTTAAATATCCTAGTGCCATCCATTGATGGATAAGATGAGTTGACCATATTACAAAGTCCTTTGGATATGCAGCACAATAAACGAAGCATTGTCTTATTTTCAGTGGCAAATCATGATAACTAAGTAATAAAGGCACGAAGATATCTCTTTGGGCTATATCCAATTTCCAAACTTCACTATTCAACACATTTCCCCACTCTTCTCTACTTTTCTTGCCCCGTAAGAGACTCCCTATAGTTTTTGCAGCAAGTGGCAAGCCCTTGCACTTTCGTGCAATTTGCCTCCCAATTCCCTCTAAATTCTCATGCTCCTTCCTGTCATTCCTTCCTCGAAATGCAGCTTGGCTAAGCACTAGCCAACAATCTTCTTGAGACAGCCCTTCCAGGTGAAAGACTTGAGAGGATTCCATCATCATGGCAACCCCATCTTTCCGAGTAGTCACCAGAATCTTACTTCCTGATGCACCATGCTTGAAAGTGCACTTTAGTGACTCGAAGTCTTTATCATCCTCTGTCCAAACATCATCCAGAACAAGAAAGAATCTCTTTCCATCAATTGCAGTGCAAATTCTTTCCAAAAGGGCTTGCAATGGAACAGTATCCAAAAGATAAACAGAATTATTGTCAAGGCCTTCCAATCCTACTATAATTGCTTTTGCAACTCCAATTTCCTCAAACAAGTCCGAGACGCAAACCCATATTCTTTTCTCGAAACATTGCCCAACTAGACTCTCATTATTATAGATCTTTTGTGCAAGAGCCGTCTTGCCAATTCCCCCCATTCCGACAATAGAAATGGTTAGCGGATCACTCCTTCTCTTGTCAGCCTCATCATCAAGGCGCAAACTTTGAACTATGGTTTCCATGATCTCATCTCGACCGTGTAGCTTCGCCGCATCCACGAAAGAGCTAGTTTCGGCTCTTCTGCGGTGCTGCTGCCTTATTTCCCTCTGAGTCAACTGGAACTTATCTTTCTCTCTCGTAACCTCATCTAATCTAGCATTGATCTCTCGTATTTTCAAAGCAAGGTCACGGCGGGTAACAAGTTTCGCCGGAGACCAACAGGAGAGGAGAGAACATACCATTTGTCCGAAACCCGCGGATGCTTTATGAGGCGCTTTGTCACCATCTTCCGGCTTGAGAAGGACTGTCCGCCACTCGTCTAACACATCGTCCATGTCGTAGTAGACGCCTTTGAGGTTGTTGAGCCAGATCCTGACCAGCTTGTCTGTTACTTGCTTCTCATCGGCATCTTCCAACAGAGCGCGAATCGTGTTCAGATTCGTTCTCAGCTTCACAACTTCATCGTCGAGTTCAGTAAGCAGCTTCACCTGCTTCTTTCCTTCTTCGATGAGAATATCCACTACGTGCTTCAAAATTGCCGAAATAAGTGCATCAGCCATCTCTGCAGCAGCGATGGATGTGCCTTGCTATCGTCGCCTGCCCGGTGTATAGGACCTAATCGATCAGACTTGCTTTCGGAGGAATCTTTTCTACTCCGTATCAAAAAGATGAGAGGACCTGAACTAGATATTATATTATGGACCCGTATCTGATTAGACATACTAATGTAGTTCTAATTTTTTATATATAATCCATAATTCAATAAATAATTTAATTAATTGGGTGATCGTCAAAACTATGAAAAATAATTTTGGTATCACTAACAACTCAGAATAAATAAATTTGTAGTATAGCAGTGGAAACCAAGTCGAATCTAAAGGGAAATTTTTTATCTAAAAGCTTCTTGACAAAAAACTGAAATAAAAGATTGGAGGGATTATTTCTATAAAAAAAAAAGATAAAAAAAAATCAGAGAACAAAAACTAAGAAACCTATCACATAAGAAACCAACGAAACAATTAAGAATTCAAACCTTAGCATCAGTCAACATCCACCACTGAATTCCTACAACTAATCATTAATGTATAAATAGATCAATCAAAATTTTGAATATTCATCATCGTTGGAGCTATCTTCTTACCTCTCCTTAATCGTAGTTAATCAGAAAATAAGTGATTTAATTAACCCTAATTGCTAAACAACATAAGACAAGCACTTTGATTTAATTAACAATTGCGTTAAAAATTAAAGAGATCGATGAAACTAAATAACACAAACACAAGCGGTTGTATTTAATTTATTTGAATATTCTCCTTAAGACCTAATGATTTCTGGCGCAGCAAATCACTAAACCTCAGTTGCTTCACAAATTAAAGAAATCAAACAGTTACAGATTTGATTTCTAACCCAGTAGTAGATTGAAATCGAATAACAACTAGTAAGCCTCCTAACATATAAATGAAACAATCATAAATTTAATCATAGAAGAACATCCAGTACTCAAAATATTAATTGATGAATAAAAACAACTTTGATCTCACAATGTTGAAGAATTTAGGATTTCAATCTCCTTTAACCAAGAACAAAAAGACCAATAAAAAGAAAAAGAAAACAAACAAGAAAAGAAATAGAGATAGTTGGCGAAGAGGGGGGGTGGGGAGGTTGCACGCAGCCACCCTTTAAATGCTTAAAAAAAAATAACCTAATGTGCCAAATGCATAAAATCTCCCTAAATTTTCTATACTTTTACAAAAGTACCCCCAAACAATGCTCAAGAACAGTAGCAGCAATTTCAAGCTGAGATTCAACCTTGATGAAGTCATTAGTTCTCAAAACTCAAAGCATGAAAGTTGTAAATCTCTTTCTTATCTTCAAAATAACACCTGAATTGCATAGAACGAACATCTACAACCAAAAATATGCTCAAAATACCGCAACAACTTCTAAACCAGCGATGACTCGCAAATTTTGATTTTGAAGCTGAATTTGACCCTCTTAACATGTAAACTGGGTTCGATGGTCTAAATGTGATTTATAGCTCCAGATGTTAACTTTCCAATGAATCAAGAATCACTTAATTCCGATCTCTGTAGCTCAAGATATGATTTTTTATACTAAATATGAAAGAAATAAATATAATAAATATAAGCTTATCACTAATTTGCTTCTAGACCAAAACTCACCCTCACCCTCAAAACCCTACCTTTGTCGCGGCTTATGCCGTTGCCACCACCGCCACCTCTTCCGACAAACTGTCATCGCCTCCAGATCTTGTAGTCATCATCCGCTTCCAGATCTCACAGTTGTTTGCCTCCTGATCTCATCGTCACTTGTCGGATCTCGTCATTTCTTCTCGGATCTCATCATTACTCACCGGATCTTATCATCACTCGCTGAGATCTCTCGTTGGATCTTATCGCCTCTCATCAGATCTCGTTGTCACTTGCCAGATCTCATCGCCACTTGCCGGACCTCATCGTCTCTCACTGAATCTCATCATCACTTGCCGGATCTCGTTGTCTCTCGTCAGATCTTGTCATCACTAGCCGGATCTCAGCATCTCTCACCAGATCTCGTCACCTCTTGCTGGATCTCGTCGTCACCTCTAGATCTTGCTTCTAATTGTTGCTATTAAGTCGCATCCTTATTGCTTCTGAACAATAAAAGTGTCTGCAATAAAATGTAAATATGTCTAATATAGTATAGGAAAATGTCTATAAAGTAATATAAAATAAATTATGATAATGTTAAATTAAAAGTGTCTAAAACTATAAGAATAAGTATCTGATTGAATACCAAAAAATGTCTAAATAAAATATGTAAAAGTGTCTGAACAAAAAATAACAAAATCAAAATGAATTATTATAATATTAAATTAAAAGTGTCTAAAGCTATAAAAAAAATATCTAATTAAATATTGAAAAATGTCTAAAGAAATATGTAAAAATGTCTGATTAAATAACTTGTGAATAATTTGTTATCATTTAGAAAATAACTATTTAAGTGTCTGACTAAATATGTAAAAGTGTTCAAATAATAATGAAAAAGTGCCTAAATATTTAAAGAAGTGTTTAAACAAAAGTATATGATTTAATGAATAAAGAAGTGTCTAAATAAAAATTTAAAAATGTCTAGAGTGCAATATAAAAGTGTTTGAACAATAACTAAAAAAAAACAATTTCTTTTGAAAAAAACACAATCTTTGCATCTCTCGTTTGCCTCCTCTCTCACATCCCCTCCACAGCTACTGCCTCCCTCCACAGCGGTCGCCACCTCCCTCCATAGCCCTTGTTGCCGCAGTGGTCCTCCCTCCACACGTATTCACCTCGCCTGTCCGCCTCCACGACCTTGCCTTGCAATTCCTCTTGTCGTCAGCGTGCCTCTTTGCCACGAATCTCACCGTCTTTCCTCGAATCATGTCGCCTTGTTGTTCCCCTCGCCTCGACATTCATCTCGTCGTCATCGCACCTCCTCATCTCGGATCTCATCATTTCGCCTCGGATTGCACCGCCTCATCTTCAATCATGCCGTCTTTCCTCCGATCACACCGCTATCATCAGCTCCTAGATAGAGAAGAGCACCACCTCGCCACGATGATCGTCTGCTCAGTGATCGCAACGCCTCACCTTGTCTCGGTCAACAATTCCTGGACAGAGAAGAGCGCTACCTCAACTTGGTGATCGTTTGCTCGATGATCATTGGATGTGATAGTGATGTCTCACCTCCGAATGCCATTGTTGGCGCTGAGCGGAGAGGAGAAGCGTGGAAGAAAATAAAATTTAAGGTAAGAGACAAGTTTGTAAAATCACCCCTATGTCTAATTAGACATATGCTCACCATATCCTTTGTAGACCTAAAACTCGACAAAAAACACCTGAATTGATCAGACTTGCGAGTCATCGCCCGGATCAATTTTTCTTAGAAGGGCATTTTCAAATTCTACGACTTTTCAAGTTTTACAAAATTAATCCTGAAAGTTTTTAATTTGTCAAATAAGTCCTAAAACGTTAACATTGCTAATGCCATTAGTCCTTAAACTTGTGAAATTCTACTTGGCTGACCTAAAGTCATTTATTTCAATGACCAAGCTGACACCATAGTTACTCATTCAAAAACTTTTATAAACGTTTGAGGGTCATTTTAGAATTTCTTAAAAGATAAACATTATCAACTATTGTCAACTTTTAAATGCTCCACTAGTATAACCAAAATGAAACTTATTATAAAAACCTATTACATTAATGGCGTAAAAATTAAAATAATATACCTGCAGTGGCAACCGGACAAACATGCGAAAGAAAAGTACTTGCTCGTGTTGTGGCATTGGTGAACGAAGTCCGCCAAGGCATTCCAGGAAGCGCCGCCCACGCTCCAAGCTTTCTCCCCGCTGACTCTCTGTTGCTTCACTTTAGTCCTCATCTTCTTTCCCTCTTCCTCCGCCATCATCCTTTGCACCGTCCTTCTATCTCCTCACTCCGCACCACCCCCTTCGCCGGACTCACCTTCAACCTCACCGTGATGCCAAGCTCCTCACTCAGGATCGCCACTCTTATCCTCTCTTCCGTGTACAGCGCCCACATGATCATCTCCAGCCCGTTCGTTATAAACTTGATCGCTGAATTCCACCAGCAGTGCACGAAAAACCAACCTACCGATTGGTGGCCAAGTATCTCCATTCTGCAGCACCCACTGCAGAATCACCACTCCCACGTCTGAGGTCTGGTCGTGAATTCCTCCGGCAAGTAACTCAATATGTCTTCGTTCCCGTTTTCGTAATTCAGAACCGACCCGTTTCCAGACAGGCGGCCAGTTTTCGGACCGCCCAGATGAAGCGCGGCCCGCTTCGCCTTAGTCCCCAGGCCAATTCCGCCTTTTATTCATACGACAAACCGTCGACGCTACCGAACAAGATATAGAGAACAGAGGCCTCTGGTTGTCTGTGCAGCTAATTAATGGAATTAAGTATTTTCAGTGTTCCTTCTTTTTTTTCCTCGTGTGTTAGTGGTTAAATGGAGGAGTTGGTCAACGTTCTGGAGGAGTGGTGAGCGTTGTTGAAGTAGGTGACATTGTTGGATTAATTAAGAGTTGATGAATTAATTTTCACGATTGGAGAAAGTTGTGGGTAGTAGATAAAGTTCATTTTTTGAAAAAAAAAAATCTAAAATGGCCCTCAAACTTTGACAAAAAAATTTCAGTAGCTAAGGTTTAAAAAGTGTCATTTTAGTCACTGAAATAAAATGTGTTAATTGTCATGTCGACATTTCCATCAGCCAAATCATAAGTTTTCTTTGTTTGGATCGTTTAGCATTTGTAGGATTAATTGGTTATTGTCCTTTTCACATTTTCTTTAAAGAACATTAATACAAGTGGATGGATAATAAATTAAGTACAGACATAGAAAAACAAGTTGATGGATAATAAATAAGCACAGATATATAGAAAAACAAAAGTGGTTCCAAATTATAATTTCCTAAATAGTTTTTAGGTAATCAAAAGCATGTACAAGTATATATTTAATGTGGGAGTTGTTACAAGGAAAGATTTAAATAAATTTTCTGTCTCATGAAATCTAGAGGATGTCAAGTTATATTTATACAAATTATTGATAAGTTTGTGTGTGGAAGCACCTCTGTAGCTCCTCAAACTCAGGCCTTAATTAAGGAAGTGTCTTACCTTTACAGGTTGAGCCCGGTAGGCAAAGACCCTAAACAATTGTATATGTTGACTAATCGGTGGATGGATAATAAATAAGCACAGACATATAGAAAAACAAGTGGATGGATTATAAATAAGCACAGATATATAGAAAAACAAAAGTGGTTCCAAATTATAATCTCCTAAACAATTTTTAGATAATCAAAAGCATGTACAAGTATATATTTAATGTGAGAGATGTTACAAGGAAAGTTTTGAATAATTATCTGTCTCATGAAATTTGGAGAATGTCAGGTTATATTTATACAACTTATTGATAAGTTCGTGTGCGGAAGCACCTCTATAGCTCCTCAAACCCAGGACTTAATTAGGGAAGTGTCTTACCTTTGCAGGCTGAGCCCGGTAGGCAAAGACCCTAAACAATTGTATATGTTGACTAATTGGTTCTTTTACGTTACTAATAAATATTTACAAATAAAGGTTTTATAGGATTGTAGATAGGAAGAGGGGTATTGTTGGCGGCAAGTTTTGAATCCAGAATAGCACTAAGACAGGCTGTGTCCAACTGCTGGCCTTAGTACAGGCACAAAAGTTCACATTCTGCAAACTCCGCTTCATTATTTGATTTTATAGAGCTTTTCTTAAAACTACTGAAACACCACGCACAATACTTTGAAATATGGATGACAATGGGTTGGGCTGGCTACACGTAAGTCATTCTTAGTGCTTGTGAGCACAGGTAATCCTTTACCTGCGAAATCATGATATCCGACAATGGGTACGATTTTATAACCATACCAATTACCCGCAGATATTAGAACCTGTGAGTTTACTAACAAATAATCAATATATTGTCAATTAAAAAGGGGGAAAAACAAGCATTGACATTGATTTGGTCGCTTTTTACCACTTGGAACCCTAACTTGTCATTCCCTTCCATAACTAATGACTTTAATGTATTAGGACTTTTTTAGCAAGTTGAGGAATTTCATTGCTAATTTGGTAAAATGAGAAAACTTTTAGGACTGAAAATGCCTTTTCCCCCAAACTTAAGAATTAAGAGGAGATATAACACATTTTAAAAAACTTTACTGAGTCTTTCTTGAGGGGAAAAAATAAACAAGAATAGCTCATGGAGCAAACTTCTTCCCTAAGTGGTAACACTAATGCAGCTTCTGGGGGTCTAATCGTAGAAGCAAATTGAATCTTCATGACAGGGTTCAAGACAGATACAAGCAAAGCTCACATTTTGCTTGCTGAAACTTTGGGCACTACGATAAGAACCGAATAAACGTCAACCCACATAAGAGCCCTCCCTTTGATACTGTGGATAGTTTTACCACCAACTGCAATTTAATTCGATTATCAGTCAATGGAATGATTCATTCGTTAAATCTAACAAGGTGCTGGCATCTTGGGTGAGAGACAAAGCTGTCTCTGTGCAAGTGATTCCGCACTAGCAGGTATTATGGTGACTACAAGACCCAAGAAATTGTCCTAAACTAAGAATCATAACCCGAGTGGGCTTTTGTTAAAACAATAACTGCCCATTCCTAACCTAACCGACCTGGTTAAACTAGATTTTGATCACTGATTCAGCTTCAGTAATTCCAAAATGGTGCCCTGCAGTTACCAATAATGTCGTCCATTCTGTCCTCACATAAGTCACATGTTCACTAATGATGCCTTCATTGTAAGTCCCAGATAAACCATAGTTATATCAACTCCAGCTTGTTATTACTCTACCCTTATAAACACATAGGCACACACCTAAACTAAAAGAACTGAACATTAACAGTGGCCCTTGTTAAATGATTGCCAGTACTCCTGCGACTGGATCCTGCAAACACGGATTCACTCCTGAAAGATGACAATCTCTGAAAATACAGATTCGCTCCTGCAACTGCCTTACACATTTGATAATCTCTGAAAATAATACCGAGGAAAAGCTGCAGCAGCAGCAGCCACCAGTGATTGGACAAAGGAGACAGAAATTCACAAAAACAACCAAGTAAAATTAAATTAATGCTCTTGATTCCCAACAGTTTCTTCCGTTTTAACCTTGACACCTAGAGCTGCAAAAGTGTTGTGCTGTGCAATGCTAGAAGGGCATGGAGTGAAGGCCCTCCAACAAGGAAAGATTAAAGAGTCCAAGAATATGTAGAGAGAGTGCTCCAGCAATAGGAGATATAAAACGGGGCATAGAAATTATGGGAGAAGATGCTCCAAGAGAGAGAGATCAAGGGGAGAGACGGCGAGAGAGTTTGATCTGCAACAACAAGTGAAGGAGACCAGATTTGGGGAGAAAGTGCTCCATGGTACCACAACTCTAAGATCAACTTCAGAAAGGGCCTTGGACGTTGTCATCACATGAGAAATAATAATAATAATAATAATACTAATAATAACCAATCCTATTAGCAGTAAATGAAAAATAAATTAAGTTGGTGCAAAATATTGTTTAAAAGTCCAAAGCTTTGATAAGTACAAGATACACTTGACATATATATTCTTCTTTCTAATAAGAACATTTCAGTAAGGCATCAGAAGAAATATTTAGAAGAAATATTATTTAGAAGAAATATAATCTATGGCATCCATCAATTCTATCTCACTAATCTTTGAGTCCCTATTTTGTGTTTACTGGTAGTTTAAGCCAATAGAATTCACTCTGCAAGAACTCCTGCTCATTAACAAAAACACTTGCTGGAGCAAAAACAGAATCAGAACAAATAAATGATGATTTTGTAAAATGCCTTGAAAAAGTCGACCAGAACTGCATATTAACAGACATGAAGAGAGAGAAATGGGGTGAGGTGAGAGACAAGAGTCAAGGAGAGTGAGTGTGCATCCATTTTCCAGAGGATTGTCGATCCAAGAGGGTTCGCTAGACATGGAACTAGGTTTTGGCATGAGTCCACCTTCTTTTTGTCTTACAACTGCACAAATTTTCTGGAGGATATGAGCATATCTGAACTATGGAGGGAATTTTGCAAGGTATAGTATTGTGATTGATGTGTTTGCGGCGGGCAGGAGGAAACTTATGGGGAGACGTTTTGGGTCAGATTTTGGGTGGAAGGCATAATTAAAACAGATTTCCTGAAATCTATGCTTTGTCTGTTAACAAAGAAGGAACAGTGAAGGAGTTTGGTTTCCGGAATCAAGGAATATGAACATGGGAAGTCTTGTGAAGACTTGTGTTTGATTGGGAGAAAGGTATATGTAATGAGTTCATGTTGTCATTTGGATATGTGAAAGCTCGGGCGAACTTTCTTCAAAATCATTTGTGAATCAGATGGAATCCTCGGCAGTTCAAAATGTTGAAGTAATAGCATCTGTGTGGAGATTCGGAGCACCTCCAAAGGTAACAGGTTTTTTGTTTGGCAGCTAATGCAAGAAGTATTATCGGAGCAAAATATTCTGGAATTGGAGCATACAAATGTCCTAATTGTATGGCGAACTTAGAAACAGCACACCACTTATTCTTGCATTGTGATTTCCCTTGAGACTATGGACATTAATCCTCAGGTAGTGGACGCTGAAGTACCGATTCCTTCATCAGTTTAATCTTTTTATGTGCAGCGGAAAGATAATTTGAATCAGGTATGTTCTGAAGAGGTGTAGATGTTGTCTTTTTGTGCTACTGGGCAGGCAAGAATGATAACATACATAGAGGAAAAGTGCCAGATATGTTCGCTGCAAGTGATGTGGTGAAGTTGCCAGTAGGGCATCGGCTATCTGCAAAATGGGTTGACACTAAATTATCAAGTTTGGAAATCCTTATTACACCTGCAAATGTGGAAGTTGAAGTGAAAAAGGAACAGGACAGGAAGAATGTGAAAAGGGAAGCTCCACAACTTGGAAGCTAGAAATTTAACATTGATGCCCCTGTTTGTGAGAACAGAGGATCAGCTGCATTTGGTGGTCTATTGAGAGATTATGACACAGCAAGGTTTTATGTGTTTTCTCTAAACCTATTAGTTGTTCGAATGTGATGGAAGCTGAGCTGCAATCAATAAAGGAGGCTGTGAGGATTATGTAGGTCAATAGGAGTGTAGTTTTTTATGAAGTGACTGTGGAAAGCAGCTCCCTATTGGGTATCAATTGGATTAATGGTTCGGCGACTAAACCATGGAGATTCGCAGACCTGTTTCGACAGGAACAAATTTAAGAGCTAAAAATGAGTATAAGTAGATGAAGATATATATATACTGCTAGAAAGGCAAATATGGAGGCTGAATTCCTAGCAAAACAAGGGCTGGCAAGGTCGCTTCTTTTATCTGTTTGGGTTACACAATAACTGATTTCTTTTCATTGTTTCGACTGTGATCTTTCTGTTGGACGATGAATGAAAATTTTGATTAATAAAAAAAATAGTCTTGCCATTTAGAAAAAAACACAGTAAAACAAAACAAACATGAAACATACCATTAGTAGATCTGTAACTATAATTTAAAATAAAATAAAAATCCAAAGATACAATTTTGTCCGGTTACCTTGTAAGCTTGACTGCCAATCCAGTAGAGCTATCATCAAAATAGTTCCGAATGCGAGGCAACGCAACACCTTTGTCACACCAATGCCATATTTCTATTGTCAGGTGCTTCAAGTTCTCAAATTTTGATAGATTTCCATCCAACAAGGCAGGGCAAGCAGATGGTAACTTGTCATATTCATCAAAGCCCAGAGTCAATTACAATTAAAAAGAAACAACAACAAGAAAAATACAAGAAAAGCAGAAAGAGATGTGTGCACAGCTATTACTAAAGAATTACCTCAATGGTTTCCACGCGCAAATGTGATGGATTCTACAACACGAAACTCGTTCATCATCATGATTGAATCCATAATAAAAATTTGAGGATATGCTTGAAAACAATTAAGTATTCCTATCATAATCAGGATCAAGAGAAGGTGGAGATAAAATAATATACACTTGTTCAAGAGAAGAGGCATCCACAGAACCAGCCATAGGCACACGACCGCAAAAGTTGAGAGTGGTGAGCCTGGGAGCAACAATTACAAACTTGCAGTCACGATAAATGTAAGATTTATGGTCATAAAGAGAAAACTCCAGTGTCCGCAGACTAGGAGAATGGATGTTGAAAACTAGGGGCTTTCCGCAGCAAGTATCCGAAATTTCCAGAATTTCAAGATTCGGGCAGTTAGATAGAAACAGCCCTTCGAATCCTCCAGATAAATAAATACAACCCAAATACAAAGATCCGAGAGCAGCGAAACCCAAAGGCCTAGGAAATTGAAAAGAAGCGTCACCATCACAAACCAATGCGAGTTTTTGCAGTGATTGGCAATGGAAGAAGCACCGAGGAAACACAAATGAATTATCGTCACCGGGAAATTGAATACATCCCGATTGAAGGTCGATTTCTTGAACACCATGTTGAACAGCATATTCGACCAGAAACTAGACCAGCGAAGGGTTGAAATAATATCGGGAAATAAATTGAACCTTAAAAAGCTTGCAATTGTTGCGTCGAATGAGGACTTGATTGACGAAATCGGAGTAAATGAGCACCAATTCGTCAGAATCACGGGGAAGGTGTCCGAACTTTTGCTTGTCGAAGTTGAGAACTGGGAGAGAACGCCAGAGATGCTTCCACCGATTGGACAAAGCACAAGTTATAACTGCATACACTGTTTCCTGAAAACCAAGGAGGTGAATAAGAAGCGAGTCGTCCAAGCTGCTGAGTCTGTCGAGTCCAACCGGCATGGAAATCATCTGCCCACTCGCTGACATTGCAACAGCAAGTTCTCTCCATTCCGCTGGAACCGGTAAATCAACTAGAGTTCTCAAACATAGATAGGTGGCGTTTGGATATTGAAAATATTTCCCATTTCATTTTCTGTTATCTGTTTTCATTTTTGTGTACAATTTTTCAAAGTGTATTTTAAAAAACATGTTTAGTTGTTTTAAAGTAAGTAAATATGATTATATACATATACAATACATTGGAAAAGCTTGATGCTTTGTTTGAAAGCTGAAAGAAAGTTTGTGGACTATAATAGAATATTTTCCCAAGACTATCAGCTTCAAAAATAAAAATATAAAATTCACAAAGCCAGCTCCAACTGTTTTCTCTTTGCCACTTAGGCTCTTAACTTTTCTATTCCTTACGTATGCACCACAATTTCCAGCACTTTTAGCATCTCACTTTCTGTTCCCGATTTCACAATCCTAGAGCTTCGATACTTCTATTATTGCTTCCTTAGGATCACTTCATTCCCCAAAGGCAGCTTAGTTGCTTGTAATTAAAGGAGGGAGGAGAGGATTTAGCGATCAAAGTCGATAAGATAGAAGCCAATCAGCGCTACGTCAGAGGAGTTTGCTGGTGTTGGTCGAACGACGTTGACAAGGAGATTGGTCGGATGGTGGTTAAAAGCGAGACGTGGCCTGGTCGAATGGTGGGAAAGCGAGATGTGGCGAGGATGGAAGTGGAGATCGAGAGATCCGAAAGTCTCGAGTCGAGAGAGATAGAGAAGGCGAGAGAGAGGGGTTAGAAAACTAGGAAAACAATAAATATAATGTTTTCCATATCTTCATAAATTAGAAAATTATTTTCTAAGAAAAGTGAAAAAACTAATTTAATTAAACATGTTTTCTTTTGATTTTTTAATTTTTAGAAAAATTTTCTGCAACTAAACACAGCCATAGTGTGCATGTGTGGCGAACTAGAGAAACATGTAACAAGGTCATTGAAGGCCCACAATCTTTGACATTTAGAACACAAAAGCCCTAACACTTCCAATTATGGATCCTACGCCCTTGAAGTTGAACCTTGTCCACATTGCGATCCACCCATGTTCTATGTCAAGAACCATCGTTAAAGAGGACTTAGGATTTGTTGGCCAATTTTTCGGTTGGGCCAAAGGTGGTTTCGTTTCTAAGTTCACAACTGTAGATCAAGAGCATCCGCATCCTTAAAGGTAAAATGTAGTTGGGTCTAAATCACTTGTAGTCTCTCGAACTATGTTGACTCATGTATTTTCGTCTTTGAACCTTGGCATGGTCCAACCTAGTCTCTTAACTATAAGACATGCACTACTTAAAGCATTTAGCTCTTCAATTCAATCCATGTGTAATCACATGACACAAACCCTGCCAAATTTTTAACAGTGCTATAAGGCTGAAAACGAGTCGAGTCGAGCTGAGCAGTAGGTTGATCATGTTCGGTTTGAATAATTTATCAAACTTGATATTTTGTTCATATTTAGATTGGAAATAATATGAACAAGCTGTGAATGAGCTTTTATCCGATCTAGCTCGAGTCAAACTCGAGTTGTTCGCTTAAATTAAGGGGAAAAAAAATAAAATTAGATCGAGTCGAGCTAAGTAGTAAGTAAATCGAGTTTTGTTTAAATTGTATATCGAGTTTTAAATTTTGTTCAGGTTTGACTTGATAACTTTACGAATGAGTCATGAACATGCTTTAAATTGAGCCAAACTCGAGCCGAATTTGAGCTGTTTATTTTTTTCACCCCTACGATGCTGTCATTAGATTGTAATATTTTAAGAATTTGGATCCTGTATTACAAAAGTACATAACTATAATCACTTAATAGTAAATATCTTTATTTTATTGAGGCTTTTCTTTTTGCGACAACTTATTAGTAGTAGAAAATTATAAAATAAATATCATAAAAATAAACGGACCAAAAGTACTAAAAAATTTTAAAATTCTATTGTTTTAATTTTTAATTCCTCTTTTTAGGAGAATAAATAGCCTTGAGAAGCAAAAATCTATCTGATAACTTAAAGGTAATAATTTTATTGAAGTAACTAATTTCTTATCAAATTTATTCCCTTGCCCAACCTAAAAAGAAATAACACGACTTTGGTGCAATGATTAGTGCACTGGTTGAAAACCTAAAAGGAAATACAACTGATAAAATTATTTACTCTTTCAAAAATGTTTAAAAATATTTTTAAATTTTTTAAAATGCAGGACTCAAATAAAAAAAAATAGAAATTAAACATGCAAACATTATATATTAAAATTTTAATGACTTCTTAATAATCTTCCCAAATACATCATAGAATTTTTTTTTGTTTTTTCTTCTCAATGTTATTTCTTCATAAAGTGGTAAAAATAAAAAAAATGAATTTTTAAAAGTAAAAGCTAAAAGAAAGGCAAAACTAACAAATAAACAACAAATGTTTTGGATTGGTTCAAATCAGCCATTAATGTTTTTTCCGGCCGAATAAACCACTAACGTTATTCAAAATAGCCGAATAAATCACTAACGTTATCCAAATGGTCTAAATTAGCCATTCGGCTTTGAAATATTACAAAATTTCATGATTATCTTTTGAAAATTGACAAAATAAATCCACCTGGTTTAAAATAATCTGAATAGGTTACTGTCATCCCACTACCACTAAATCTGGCAGTAACCTCCTTTGCATCACCATCATTCCGAATGGAAGAGGAGCTTGAGCTTGCAAGCTACATCCCATCTGCTTCACCACTCTCATGCCCACTGGAGACCCATCAGTACTATTTATCACTGCCCTTAGGGTCAGTACAACAAACTCAAGTCTTCCATGAAAAGACTGTAAAGGTTGTAATTGTGATGGCAGTGAAGCAAAATGTGAGCTTGTAGGTGGTGTTGGTGCTAATGAGAATGAGTTATGAATGAGCATTGAGATTGTGGTGGTAATGAGCAGAAATGTGAGCTCTTCAGGTTCGGGTAAAGAGGTGTTGGAAGAATAAAGAAGAGATGATGGTTGAAATGTTAGATCCACAAACTCTAGAGGTTTTGGGAACGGAAAGAGAAAATACAGGGACTAAATTTGGCATTTCACGCTAACAATCCATTAGACTTAACGGTTAAAGTTACGAGAGTGGGTGATTTGAGCCAATTCAGAAACATTAATAGTTTATTTGGTCCAAAAAAACATTAATGGGTTAATCGGCCAATTTAAAAAAAAATAGTGGTTTATTCATTTATTTTACCTAAAAGAAAACTCTGTGCAACCTTTTCATACTCCGACTTATGATGTGGCTCCATACCCTACCATCGCTCCCCCCGAATTCCACCACCACCTCTATCACCGGTTTCATCTTCTTCATGATCCAATCAACCCCCTACTATAGTCACACTCATTGATGCCACATCCAGAAGTTGAAACTTCTTCTCCGACCTCTTTCTTTGCACTCAAGCTCTCGCTTACTTTTTCTGCAAAAAGTTGGCCTCTCCAATGGTGATTCCGCTCTCATTCTCTCCCTAAACACCATCAATATTCCCCTTATTTACCTCTCACTTCTCTCTCTAGGCACATTGTATCGTAATGAACTGGGTGAGCATCATTCTTTAGATTCCCTACCAAAATAGGGCTCTAGAAGCCGGTGATAGTTTTCTCCACCTCGGAACAAACCAAAAAGTGTTATCATTTTCAATACGGCATTGTTCTGGTAGATTGTAAACAGTTCAAATCCTTGATGGAGTATAAAATTCGTGAATGAACAAATTAGATGGAATTGAAGTTAGTCAATTGGATGTCGCCTTGATTGAAAAGAATGCACCCTTGCAGGAAAGAATGGCTAGATTAAGATAAATGATCATTCAGGTAATTAGTAGCACTGCAGGCAAGGAGGGCTCGGGTAGTTGTTTGCACCGATGTTAGTGGATGATGGAAAGATAGGCATAAAAGTGGGTAAAAAAGGCGAGCAGGTGACGAGAGCTTAGATTGGTATATGCTAAAGTATAGGGTACTAAAGAGAAAAAATACGAAGCTGGGTGACTTGGCACACAATTTTCTCAATTTTTCTTTTTCTTTTGGGTTAGTCAAGTAACATTATACTATATTCTAAAAATGGAGTGCTTGTTACTGTTTATCAATAGTAGCCCCTCTGCTGCGGTTTTTTTTTTTTGCTTTTTCCTGTTTTGTGATAAAACCTCTCTTTTGGTCCCTAAATATTTCATATCTGCCATAATGATCCCTCACTTTCTCCTTCTATCGGGAGATAGGGTGAAGAGTGAAGACTATTTGTTGATGATGGTAAGCTCGGTAGATAATAAAGTATGGAGACTACTACTTACATAAATCAATAATACAGGTATTGAATCTATATTTTTCCATTTTATTGCAAGTCCCCCCCCCCCCACCTGTTTCCATTTTTTTGTTCAGGACAAAGTTTAAATCCCCTTTTGGTCCCTCAATAAAACAATTTTACCATAGTGGTCTCCAACTTTTGCAATCAGTTAGAAACTTTAGAAAAAAAATTTAGATGGTTTATTTAAATTTAAAATAATAAAGCCTTAAATGGAAATGAGAGACATGTTTTTATGAACCATATTAACTACCAAAAAAAATTTTTTTACATAATTTTATTTAGAGGTTAAATTAGATAGGTCAAATTCAAAGTTTTGATTAATTAAAATAGGTACATAATTTGTATTATGTATGAGTGCTTTACATAGGGTTTGATTTAAAATTTTGATTAGTTAAAGCAGTACACAATTTACATTAGGTATATGTGATTGATTCTTAAAAGGTTTCATTTTATCACTAATTCATTAATGAGTAAAAATCTGAAAAAAAAAAACATGTGCATACATATTGTGTAATGTTATCCTATATTATAAATACCATAAGCTTTTTTTCTCTTAATGGTTTCATTTGAATTGATTAATAAAACTGCTTTGACACTTTTCGTCTGTTATCATTAATGTTTTTTTGACAATATGTAAACATATATTCATTTAGCTATTCTGTGTGTTTACAATTATCTATACTCGGAATTTATTTAATGTCAAATTATGTCTTAATTTTTTATATTATTTCATTAATTACTTGCATTATTACAAGGGCCTTCACATACCTCGTTTATTTCTAAAAGATACCAATATTTGTACTATTCATCCACGGTAAATTTTATTATTCATTAATAGTGCCACTTTTTTTTTGCCTTTTTCTTGGATTCCATTGACTCTTGTTTAAGTTTGATCCCATTTTCATAAGGCACTCACCTTTTTAAGAGCATGTGTTATGATTTCCTATTTTTAGTCTGTTTCATGTTTTGTGTTGGTCAAACCTTGATTTCAATCCCTGAAGATTGGCTATTTCTAAAATTAGTCCTCAAATTTTTTCCGTGTTTTATTTTGGTCCCTAGATTTAAGAACTATTGAACTAGATTTTTTCTATTTGCTCTATTGGTCCCCAAACTTTTTTTTATCATTTTTTATATACTATCTTTTAAACTAAGGCATTAGTCACCATAATTTATTTATTTTTTAGTTATATAATTTTTTTAAATTTATTAAATCAATTATTAAACCTTTAATATATAAAATTCTTTCAAATTTTGTCTTGATCCAAACTTTTTTTTTGTCATATTTCTTTATTATTACTTTTTGAAATGAAACTTTAATCATGATAATTTACCTACTTTTGACTATGGTTCTGGTTGATTTGACTTAAGTCAATTTCTTTTTTATTTTTTTACTAAGTTAATAGTTAAATCATTAATTGATTGGCATAGGTTAAATACTGTAAGGGAAACCTTTTACTTACCCTAACATAGAGTATTCCCAGGATCTTAGGATAATCAAGATTTAGTAATCTTGCTCTTAATTGAAATTGGCTAAGCTAATACTTGCATTGTTTAAAACTTTATACTAGTTAATTATCTTATAACATGAATCCATGCATACTTAACTTCGGCATTTGAAGAAAAATAATAAATAAATAAAAATTTTCAAAATACTTTCCATGGCATTTATTAAATACTTAAAACATATACTGAAGTCCTATAAATATATTTATTTAAACTTCCAAGCATTAGCTTATGTACATATAACACTTAACTTATGTACATCCATAAGCAATCACAATGTATATACAGACATATACACCAAATAAGTCCATGAGCACTTGTCAAACTAGAGGTATTTCCTTGGTACCTAAGTACCCAATATGTACAAAATCTGATACTAACAAAATAACTCCCACCTGAGCACAGAAACTCCAGAAATGAGAGGTCCAACTTCTCCTTATGTACTTTGCCTGTATCTGTTAAAGCTATTTTAAATACTTAGTTAGTACATTAATATTACTAACCAATAACTTAAAATCATTAAAGATTCGTGTACTTTAAATACCTGCACCAAAACCTTGGTTAACAACCCTTCAGCAGGTGTTAGGCTTCACATACTAGTACCTGTACAATGTGATACTTAAGGAAATGAGAATTATAAATTCTCAGTAAGGAATTAAATACTTGCAAAATAAACTTTATGACCTATCATATATAACATATATGCACATCTTAATGTGAGCTCAAAACGTTATGAGGTCTTGACTAATGGCCACTAGTATGGGTTCTAAGGCGAGAAACCCATCCTCAACCTAGTCCTTCTTACAAAAGCTTAACTTTTACTTTAGCAAGCTTGGCTTACCATTACTTACCTTTGCTCACACTGTACAGGAGTTCTTAGTGGCTCATTCATACTACGCTTGGTAGCTTAGCTAGGGTACTCTTGAGCGTCAAAGCCCATCTTGAATACTTACTTAAGGGCTATTTAATTATGTAGTCCTTAAGTCACTTCTTGTCCACCTCTTACTCTTTTAATTAATGCATTGTAAAAATACATAATGCATCGTAAAAATACATAATGCATCAATTTTAATTTGAACTTAAAATCCCTTACCTTGAATAATTAATGAAAGCAAACACTAACTTCAGTGTCCCTATGGTATCGGTTTTGTATCCTTCTTTGTACCTTTATAGTAGCTTGAGTATTTCTCTTTTAATTGATCATTTAGCTACATAAATAAACCATAATTAGGACAATATTACAACATTCTTTATGGTTTAAGTGATTAGGAAAAATCCTTTCATTGGATTCTAATTAATCAATACTTTACTCAACACACAACAACACCGGTTTCGGTGTTGTATCCTTTCAACTCCAAAACCGAACAACCTAGGATCTTATTGATTATTTCTCTTATAAGCAACTAAGAACTAATATAAACACATTAAATCCAGCCATTTTCCAGTACAATTAACCCAAAAATCTAGGCACATCCAAACCAAATCAACATATATCTAGGCCTTTAGCCTTCTTTCAACAACTTGGTTCAAATGGGTTTTAACATATTTTTGCTTTCACAAGCTAACAAAAACTAATTATAACACACTTAATCTCACATTTATAAACCCACAAAAATTCTGGAATTAATCAAAAATAAGGAAAAATTGAATTAGTTCTTACCTTTCTTACTTAAGCTTAATTCCCAAGCTTTTATTGTTGTTTTTCCCTTAATAAACAAACAAGAACTACACTCAAATTAGTATTTACAGCAGCTACAAAGCCGTATGAAGCTCAAAAACAGGGGAAGAACAAAACAATACTTGAACAAGTAACTTGAAAATCAAGCTTAGAATGGTTCCATATTTAATTTTTCTTCAAAAACTTGCTTAATTGTGCTTGAATTTGATGGATTGGAGCTTGGATTTGGTTTAGCTGTGGACTTATGAAGGGAGAGAGTGCTTTCGGGTGGTCTAGAGCTGGAGGAAGAAGATGGCCGAGAAAATAATGGAAAGTCAACTTATGTAGGCTTAAGGTGCACGTGTCACGCACTTGGTCCCTTATTTGCATACAAAAGTATGTTGGGACTTATCCAAGATAGAACAAAAAATTTAGGACCAAAACTAGCATTATATTGCGCCTGAATCCTTCTTTACCTTAATTACATGCTCAGTCATCATCTTTGAAATATGTGCAATTTAGGCCCGATACTTTTGAGGGTTACATATAAACTATTCATGGACAATCCTAGTCAATTCACAATTTCACAAGGGTAGAGTGGGAATCACGAAAAATTATAATATCTTAAATTAAATATTTTTCTATTCTCTACCTAATTGTGAAATAAAAATGAGTCACTATATAAAATGACTAAAATGCCCTTCTTGGTCTAGTTTGCTTAAATGACCAATTTTGTCCTCTTTAAGCTATTATACTTTATGATAGCCAAAAGGCTATCGCCTCCCCCAGTATGAATTTCCTCGAAGGTTTGTCCGGGGAGCCTGATATAGCTCGGAAAGAAGCATTGCCAAAGACCTCGGCAGAAGCGAAATCGAGCATGACGAAGTAAGCACTTCGGCTGAAACGCCAGGTTATCTAAATGTGTTACTGACTCTCTCGGGGAACCGAACATATCGCCTTCGGGAGAAAAGAACCAGCTACTGAAAGCAGGACAGATTCTCCTCGAAGGCGAAACTCCTGAGCTAGAAAACTCCCCGAGCCCCCAACGTGATTCCCGAAGAAAGGCGTCCGTACTAAAAGATGACATCGCCCAAAGGACCTCGGGAGTACGGCATGAGCATTTAATGAGCATTTAAGGAGCCTCTGACAGGTCGCCCATACGCTGCCTGAAACGGCGGCCTGATGCGCCGAAGCCATCTGGGTCTTGTCACGACTTGACTCGGTTCAAGGCTCAAGGAGCTTGCCACTGGCTACTTGTCCCCTACGTCCGAAGGTATAGAAAAGATCTGACCGAACACGTGTCATGATCTAAACGGGCCAGGCTTCCCTATAAATAAACAGGAACATGTCCTGGCAAGGGATTGGACTCCTCTCTCCTGAAAAAACACAAACAGGCAAGACCGCAAAACTTCCTGAGTGTCCCCTTTTACCTTCTCGGAAAACTGACTTGGGCGTCGGTGGCTCCTCCCCGAAAAATCATCCCGGGGACCTCCTAACCCTTTTTTCGGAGTCTTTCAGGTACTTTCCCACCTGGGGAACCTCTTCGTCAGACGTTCTCCCTCCTCGGAAGCTCCCTCGGAATTCACCATGTCACGAGACGAAGATGCTGAAGGGCATCATTTGGCGCCGTTTGTGGGAAACCACCCTCAGGTTGCCATCGTTGAAACTCGGCGTTCTAAGGACAAGGGACTTCCGAGGTCCCCGTCCGCGCCTGAAGTCCAACCGGCTACTGAGCAAACTCTTCCAGGGACTTCCTTGCTTGAGGAAGAACGTCCTCTGGTCATCACCATGAGTTTTCTGTGCGACTTCTAGCATTCTGTTGTAGTCGAAATGGCACAGCAGATAGACAGAAGGTGGCCACAACAAACTCAGGCCCAGAGGCCTCCTTTGCCAGCGCGCCCTCGAGAGAGAAGTTCTAAATCAGCTCATCGTACTTCGGGAAGTGGAGACCCACGAGAGGAATCTTCAACAGAAAACACGCCCCTCGGGGCATGGCTTGCAGGACAGACGAAGTCTAAGCGACCCAAAACCCCGCGCCGAAGGAGCTTGTCACCTGAGGCGAGGTCCCCATCCCCTCAGCGCCGAACTCACTCCCCGAAGAGATGCCGACGATCCCCTTTCCCCGAAGAAGAGCCCAGCGCCACACTCCTTATGGAGAAAATATTGGCGAGGTTGGAAAGGGTGGAAAAACAGGTAGCCCGCAGACCTGTCTGGGCCAGACTATCTGAAACTTTCTGTGGCGATGAGTCACCGTTCACCCGAGCAATAGTCGAGGCAGCCATGCCCAGTATTTCCGGGTACCTCGGCTAGAAACGTACGATGGCCGAACAGATCCACAGGCCCATCTGACGAATTACAAACGGAGCATGGTGTTGCACGGGGCTGACGATGCCACTCTATGCAAATGTTTCGAGGTCACCCTTGCCGGCCCTGCTACAGCATGGTATAACTCTCTGGCCCCAGGAACCATCAGAGAGTTCCAGGAGCTGTCCACTGCTTTCACCCAGCAGTTTATTGGAAGTCGTCCTATGGCGAAGATGCCGGTGCAGATGTTCGACATAGCACAAAGGAACGGGGAAACCATCCGTGACTATGTCGAAAGATTTAACCGAGAGGCCCTAAGTGTTCCAGACTTTCGGCCAGAAATACGCATCTTCGCCATGATACGGGGCCTTGGGAGGGACTCGCAGCTATTTTATGAGTTTTCCAAAGACCCCCTGGACACGCTCGGTGAATTTTTCCGAAGAGCCGAGCAGCATATGACAGCCGAAGAGCTAAGAATGGAGGGGCCAAAGAACGATCATTCCCGTCCCGAAGGATCAAGCCAGCAAGCCAAGTATCCGACAGAGCAAATAGGATGACCTCGGAGGTTCAGGGGAAGGAAGCCTCCTCCGAACTTTACACCCCTGAACACCACAAGGACCAACATCCTCATGACGATGGAGAAACAGGGGTCCCAGATTCAGCGACCGAAGGCGATGACCGCTGACAACAAAAAGAATATGAAGAAGTTCTGTCAGTTTCATCGCGACCACGGTCACGACACCGAAGACTGCTTCCAGTTGAAGAAGTATATCGAGTCGCTGATTAAGCAGGGGCAACTGCGGCGCTATCTGCGAATGCCTTCGCCGAAGGCAAGAAGAGAGGAGGAAGGAAAAACTGATGAAGATGAGTATGACTTCGACAGAAGGAGGAACTGAAGTCCAAAAAGGCGCCTCCCACCTTCGGCGGGGGTAATACAAACCATCACCATTGGACTACCATCCTCGGGGAGAAAGAGGAAAGCTAGGGAAATAGCAACGATGGAGTACCAAAGCCCATCGAAAAAACTCACCCGAAGAGATGGTTCCTCCGTCATTTTCCCTCATGACGACCCATTGTTGGTCATGGCAAGAATAGGAAATTGGGACGTCAAAAGGGTATTGCTTTATGATGGATCAAACACCGACGTCCTATTCTCGCATCTGCTCTCAAGCTTGGGAATATCCAGCATCGACCTCAAGCCTGTTACTTCACCAACCTTTGGAATAAGACCCTCAGAGCTACCCGTCCTCGGCTGGATCGACTTTCCCCTGATGATGAGAGGGAGTTCGATCAACGGAAAATGAGAAATTTTTGCCTCCACAAAGACGAGGTTCATTGTCATGGATGTCCCTTCGTCGTACAACGCTATCCTTGGAAGACAAACACAAGGGAATTTGCACATTCGCCCAGATGTGAAGTACTTAACAGTCACCTTCGCCACCAAGGACAGAGACACCGAAATTTTCATCGACCAAGCCGAGGTCAGGAAGGTGTTTGTCAAAGCCCGAAAGGCCCCAGCAGCCAACCTCGCACAAACCTTAGCAGGAGGGACACTACCGACCGAAGAACCAAAAACGGGCGGGGCAGAAGAGTTCGCAAAAGTAGAAACGGAAGAAATAGAACTTGTCCCAGGCTAAAATACCTGAATAGGGAAAAACTTGGCCGAAGGTGACAAGAAAAACCTTGTATCCTTTCTACTGATGAATAAAGGTCTATTCGCCTACTTGCCAAAGGATATGCCAGGGGTAAACTCTCGCATAATACAACATAGCCTTAAAGTAAGTCCGGAAGCAAAACCTGTCCGGCAAAAGAAACGAGGCATCTCGGTCCACAAAAGTAAATTCGTCAAAACCGAAGTACAGCGCTTGATGGACGCAAATGTAATTAGGGAGGTCAAGTACCCTGAATGGCTAAGCAATGTGGTCATTGCTACAAAAGAAGAGAGTAGTAAGCTCCGGATGTGCATCGACTTTAGAAACTTGAACGATGCCTGCCCGAAAGACTCCTATCCTCTCCCATCGATAGACCAGTTGGTCGACTCAACTGTCGAATATGGGCTCCTAAGCTTCCTCGACGCCTTCAGTGGGTATCATCAAATAAGGATAGATCCCGAAGATGAAGAAAAAACTGCTTTCATCACCGAATGTGGAACATATTGTTACACCAGGATGCCCTTCGGGCTCAAAAATGCAGGAGCCACCTACCAAAGGCTGATGAGCAAAGTCTTTCATGACCAAATAGGGAGGAACATGGAAGTCTACGTTAATGACATGATAGTCAAAAGTAAGATGCCTAAAGACCATGTCACAGGCCTAGAGGAAACCTTCCAGCAACTCAGAATATTCGGAATTCGCCTTAACCCTGAAAAATGCGTCTTCGGCGTGACCTCGGGAAAATTTCTGGGCTACATGGTATCAGAAAGGGGCATTGATGCTAACCCAGAAAAAATTAAGGCTCTGCTCGAATTCCGAACTCCTGTCACAGTGAAAGACATGCAGAGACTCACTGGAAGGATAACCTCTCTTAGCAGGTTAATCTCCAGGTACGGAGATCGGTGTCGGGCATTCTTCAAAGTCCTTACTAAGGTAGCAAAAAGAGAAAATAACCTCGCGGATGGTGACCATCCTTGGAATGAGGATTGCCAAAAAGCCTGGGAAGAACTTAAAATCTATTTGTCTCGACTGCCAACTCTGCGACAACCTCGCGAAGGAGAGCCCCTCATCCTGTACCTCGCTGTTTCAGAAAAAGTAGTGAGCTCGGTCCTTATGAAAGAGGAAGGGTCGAGACAATGGCCAGTTTATTACGTAAGCAAATCCCTGCACGGCGCCGAGGTCAGGTATCCATTACTCCAAAAAGCTATATATGCCTTGGTGCTGGCAGGAAGAAGATTGCGGCCATACTTTCAGGCTCACCCCATCATCGTCCGAAGTAGTCTGCCTCTACGGGATGTTATGAAAAAAGTTGATCATTCGGGAAGGCTTTCCAAATGGTGTATAGAGCTTGGCGAACACAACATTGTTTATGAACCTCGGAAAGCCATAAAAGCTCAAGCACTGGTCGACTTCATCACCGAAGTACCTACCACCGAAGATAGCCACCCGGATCCTGGCGAAGGTGAGCCAAAATGGACGCTGCATGTGGATAAAGCCTCAGGTTCCGAACACCAAGGAGCCGGGGTAATCATCAAAGGACCCAAAGGTCTAGAGGTGATAAAGGCCATCAAGTTCGGCTTCAGCGCCACCAATAATGTGGCTGAGTATGAAGTTCTGATAGCAGGGTTGCGCCTGGCCAGAAAAATTGGAATAAGAAACTTGAAGGCTCACAGTGACTCCCAGCTGGTAGTTCGGCAAACGGCAGGGGACTACGGTGCGAAAGACCCAATTTTGGCAAAATACCACGAACTGGTGACGAAGCTCATTCAAGAGTTCGACACCATACGCATCGAAAATGTACCTCGTCGGGAAAACACCGAAGCAGATTGCCTGGCAAAGGCAAAAACATACACCGAGATACTAAACCACCCGAGCATTGAAGTACTGAGCATAGTAACTTCGGAAAAGGGCTGGAAAGATCCAATAAAGAGGTATCTCGCGGACAACGCGCTCCCCGAAGACCCCATCGAAGCCGCAAAAGTGCGAAGACGCTCTGGGCGATTCTTCCTAATAGGCGAAGAACTGTATCGGCAGGGATATGCAAATCCTTTACAAAGGTGTGTTGGCGAAAAGGATACTGAAATGATCCTCGAAGAAGTCCACGAAGGCGCTTGTGGTTCACATATTGGAACTGACGCCCTCGCTGCAGTGGTACTTCGCCAAGGATATTTCTGGCCTACCCTAAGAAAGGATGCCCGACAATTCGTCCGAAAATGTGACAGCTGCCAAAAACACGCAAAAATCTAGAGGACACCCTCAGAAATGGTGACTTCGGCTGACTATCCCTGGCCCTTCGCAGTTTGGGGCATAGACCTCATTGGGCCGCTCCCAACAGCCCCCGGAGGCGTGAAATTCTGCGTGGTCGCAGTAGACTACTTCTCTAAATGGGTCGAGGTAGAACCATTAGCAACTATCTCAACTAAAGAAGTGCAGAAGTTCGTATGGAAGAACATTGTGTGCAGGTTTGGCATACCGAGGATACTGGTAGCCGACAATGGATCCCAGTTTATAGACAAAGGGTTCCAGGACTTTGTCAACAACCTCGGAATAAAGATGCACTTCGCCCCAATAGCCCATCCTCAAAGCAATGGCCAAGTAGAGGTATCTAATAGGACCATAAAAGATGGTCTGAAAAAGAGGCTGGGGGAAGCAAAAGGAAAATGGCCAGGCGAACTCCAGAGTGTACTGTGGAGCTACCGAACAACACCCCGAAGAGCCACTGGGGAAACGCCTTTTTCACTCGTCTTCGGTACAGAAGCCATCATCCCAATCGAGGTAGTGCAACCATCAATTCGAGTGCAAGTTTTTGATGAAAATGGAAATGATCTCGGCCTGAGAACCAAGCTCGACCTCGTCGGCGAGCAAAGAAAATTAGCCGAACTAAGAAGAAAAGCTTTTCAACAAAGAGTGGCCGCGGCTATAAACTTGCACGCCAGGCCAAAAGGAATAAAGAGAGGAGACCTCGTTCTTCAAAAGAATGAATTCGCACCTCGAAAGCCATCCCACGGAGTATTTTGCACCAACTGGGAAGACCCTTACCTGGTTCTTGCCGAAGTATGAAAATGAGTCTACAAGCTCGGCGATTCCGAAGGCGTAGAATTAAAAAATACGTGGCATTCGGATGCCTTGAGAAAATTCTATGCTTAGAACCTCGGCGAAGAAGACCGTGCTGTACAAAGTAAGAAAAATTTTCTCTAAGTATAAAAGGTTTCTTAGCATGAGTGGTGCGAATTCCGCAAAGGTGGCCGGCTAAAATAAACGAAAGTATTATTTTCTGAAGTCTCTTGAGCAAACATGTTCGGGACAACAGAGAAAATCTGGTGAAAGACTTAGCTAAAATTTTTGGGCGTAAGTTGAACAAATCAGGATTTCGCGAAAAAGGTCACCATGATAAGCACAGACAAAGTTTCTCGAAGTCTCTTGAGCGAATAAAGTCCGGGGCAAAGGGAAACAAAGAATCTCACGAAAAGATTTAGCCAAATTTTCAAGGTCTTTATTGAGATAAGTGTGCTTACAAAAAAAATAGCCAGAAGTAGAAGTACAAAAAGAAGAGAAAGAAGAAAAAGGGCACTAGAACAAACTAAGGGTTTTCGGCGTCCCGGGAGTCTTCGGCTCATACGTCCTTTTGCACCACCTTCGGCGCCGGAATAGAAAGAGGCAGGTTCAGATGATCAATCTTAGACCAGGACCACCGAGGTCCCTCGGGAATGTCCAGGGCCGCTAGGAAAGAGAGGTCCAGATCTGGGAACCTCTGAAGGACTTGGTGCCGAACAAGACAGAACCCGTCCTGAAAACCAACCTTGGTCATTTGGTCAGACTTGTCCTTCTCGACCTCAAGCTCCTCGAAGTCCTTCTTCAAATCTGAGATCTTCTTCTTCATCTCCTTCACTTTCTTCTTTTCTGGCTCCTTCTTCATAGCATCGACCTCGGCTTAGAGCGCAGCCTTCTCAGCAAGCGCCTTCGCCAGGAGCCCTTCGGCCTCTGACTTCTCTTTCTGATGCGCCTCATTTGCCGAGATCAGCTCCGCCACTTGAGAGCCGAGGTCAGAAATTTTCTGGGATGAGTCCCTCAAAAGTTCCTCTTTTTCTTTCTGGAACTCCTCCCGAAGGGTGGCAACTTCCTTCTCTGCAGCTTGAGCCAGCTGCAGGTTCTTGACAGCTAATTCCGAGCACATGGCCTTAGTTTTTTCTATGGCTTCTAAGGCCTTAGCTCGAAACTCTGTCTGCCTCGCCACCCGAACTCGGAGAAAGCCGGCGTATCCCAGAAGCTGCAAAAGAATAAAAGCGAGGTCATTAAGACAAAGAGAAAACCAAACACTTAGAAAAAAATTCAAGGGAGGAAGATAGACGCAAAGTATACCTGGGCGGCGTGTTCGGAAAGCTTCGCGACAAGAGAATCGTCGCCTGAGTGAGCCGCGGCAATGGCCTTGAAAGAGGCATCCGTGAGGACCCCTTTCGAGATCTCTGTAGCCATTTGCTGGCAGTCTCTGGAGTACAAATTCATGTCCTCCGTAAACGTCCAGAAAGGCTCATTCGAGACTTTTCCCTTCGGGATGCGGGCGTCCCGAAGGGCTTTCCTTTTTGCATGCTCAGCAACCCAACCCGGAGTGAGCGACTCTTCTGCACGACAAGACAGAAAATTGGTCAGGGCAAGAAAACCTCAAAATCATCAAAAAGAGGAGGACCATAGTTTGTTAAAAGAACAAACCTGCTGGCACCTTGACGACGTCGTCGTCGGAAGCTCGAGCCTCTTCGGCAGAAATCCCCTTACCTTTTCTTCAGCGCCGCTCTTTGGCAGAAAGGGCCTCTACCACGGCGCCTAGAAGAGCCTGCGACGGGGTAGGGCTTTGAGGAGGGACCTCAGCAGCAACCTCGGGCTGAGGCACATTAGCAGCCTCGGGCTCCTCGGCCACCTCTTCGGAAGTCTCTGGAAGAGGGGGGGCACATTCTTCTTCGCCCGTTTGGAAACAGACGGCCCAACCCCGGACGTTTTCCGTCTTCGGGAGGCAGCTTTCTTCGTCTGCTCACCCTTCGCGGGCTGACCGGTGAAAAGGGCTTTGTAGAAGGCAGCAGTGTCCTCGCCCATTTCTGAAAACGAAGAAAGACATCAGTGTGAGTCCGGAACGAAGTTATAACAAGGAGATTAGAAAGTAACTTACTCTCATAAAAATTTTCGAAAGAAACTTTCTCCCGAAGGAGTTGCACTAGCCAGGAGTCCTTCCCGGTGATGGCAGGAGCCGGCATCCCGAGGTCCGTCTTGTGCTCCTTTACCACCCCGAGCTCCCGAAGGACCTCCTCGGTCATCAACCTCCAATTGATGGGGAAAGGGTAAAGAGGACGCGAAGGGACCTCGGGACCCCAGTCGGCAACGGCCCGGATACGCCCGTCGAAATCCGTGAATACGGAAACCAACTCGGGAGTCAACAGTATCCTCGGATCTACGACGTCGTCCTTCAACCGTCCCGGAGCCCACTTGGTCGGAACATGCGACCAGGCCTCCTCCATCTTCAGAAAGAAAAACTTTTTTTGCCACCCTCGCCAGCTGTCTTTAGTGGCGAAGGTGAACATATACTTTTTGCTTCCGGATCCCCGAGGTAGCATGAAGTAAAAGCCACCCTTCGGGACCACGTAGAGCTTGTAGTACTGCATAAAAATGACGAAGTGGGGTTCTATTTTGAAAACGCCACACATACAGAGGAAGGCGTTGAAATAGCAGTACGAGTTCGGAGGAAGTTGATTTACGGCAATGCCATGAAATTGGCAAAAGTCGCAAATCAACTTCGGAGGGGGGAACCGAAGTCCGACTTTCAGCTGAGCTCGGAAAATGGTGATCTCGTTACTATGGTTTGAAAAGCCGTAATGGTCAGGACGTGGCAACCTTGTAACAGCGTACGAAGGAAGGAAAATTTTTTTCTTCCACTTCGCTAATTTTGCAGGAGTGGTGCAACAAGGGTGAGAAAGAAGAGGCAGCCAACTTTCAGGAATCGGCATTTTTGGCTGAAAAACGAGTTCGGAAAAGGCAAAAACAAACTTCGGGCAAACTTTGAAAAATAAAGAGTTCTGGAAATCAAAACCCACCAAATCTTTTGCTGAAATCTGGGTGTGAAGACGCCGTCGTGAAAGATGACTGGAAAAAAGATCAGGTGAAAGAACCGCCGCGAAAAGCAGAAGAGAGCAGAAGGAAAACCAGAGCAAAAGCAAAAACAAAATAGACAAATGACGGAATGAGCATATATATAGGCCGAGGGGGGTAGGCAGACCGGCGTCATAAGTACTCTGCGAAGGCGAAACGCAGCCATAACTGCCCTTCTGCACCTAAAAAGGCGCGCCCGAGGTAACCGATGCAACCCCAGCCAACAAAAAGCCGACACATGTCAGCCATCGCACCAAAAGAAGAATGCGCCCTCTGACAGACGTCACGCCACTCCAGACTGACACGTCTGGTTACGAGATGCGACGTTTCACTAACCTACAAAAGTAAAGGAGTGGGTTACCTCGAGGACACCAAAAGACAGGCTATGGCCGAACAGTCCGTATCTTCGGAAAAAAAGGTGTATCTTTGGCAGATGTTACATTTCCTAGAAACTCCCGAGAAGCATCCTCGGAAAGACAGCGAACCGAAGTCTCCACTTCGGCTTTTTCGAGGAAGGCCTAAAAAGCTGGAAAGCAGGTTACTTCGAAGACACCAACAGACAAGCTATGGAAGAAAAGCCTACGTCTTCGGACGGAAGGTCCGTCTTCGGAACAAGTACTGCACTCAAGGCCCAAAGAGGGGCCCTCAGGAAGCGAACAAACCGAAGTCTCCACTTCGGCTTTTTCGAGGGGGGGCCTGTGATAGCCAAAAGGCTATCGCCTCCCCCAGTATGAATTTTCCCGAAGGTTTGTCCGGGGAGTCTGACGTAGCTCGGAAAGAAGCATTGCCAAAGACCTCGGCAGAAGCGAAATCGAGCATGACGAAGTAAGCACTTCGGCTGAAACGCCAGGTTATCTAAATGTGTCGCTGACTCTCTCGGGGAACCGAACATATCGCCTTCGGGAGAAAAGAACCAGCTACTGAAAGCAGGAGAGATTCTTCCCGAAGGCGGAACTCCCGAGCTAGAGAACTCCCCGAGCCCCCAACGTGATTCCCGAAGAAAGATGTCCGTACCAAAAGATGACCTCGCCCAAAAGACCTCGAGAGTACGGCATGAGCATTTAATGAGTATTTAAGGAGCCTCTGACAGGTCGCCTATACGCTGCCTGAAACGGCGGCCTGACGCGCCGAAGCCATCTGGGTCTTGTCACGACTTGACTCGGTTCAAGGCTCAAGGAGCCTGCCACTGGCTACTTGTCCCCTACGTCCGAAGGTACAGAAAAGATCTGACCGAACACGTGTCATGATCTAAACGGGCCAGGCTTCCCTATAAATAAACAAGAACACGTCCTGGCAAGGGATTGGACTCCTCTCTCCTGAAAAAACACAAACAGGCAAGACCGCAAAACTTCTTGAGTGTCCCCTTTTACCTTCTCAGAAAATTGACTTGGGCGTCGGAGGCTCCTCCTCGGAAAATCATCCCGGGGACCTTCTAACCTTTTTTTCGGAGTCTTTCAGGTACTTTCCCTCCTGGGGAACCTCTCCGTCAGACGTTCTCCCTCCTCGGAAGCTCCCTCGGAATTCACCATGTCGCGAGATGAAGATGCTGAAGGGCATCACTTTATTAAACCGAGAATTTGCTTGCATTAAATATTCTAAATATATTAAATTACTAAAATAACCAAAGTTACCTTAGTAATCATGATCCAAATTTTTGGAGAGCCGTAACAAATGCAATATTGTGTTTCAGTCATTTTTTTTTTCATTATTGATGATTGAATTTTGTAGCATCCATTATTTTCTTTAAAGTTTATAGTTAACTAAAATAATTTGGTCTGTAAATGCTGAAATTTAAATTAAATTTTTATAGATAAATTTTTTCATTAATATTAAAAATTGGAGTTTGAATTAATAAGAGATGAAAAATTTTAGTAAACTATTTTTTAATAACAAAAAAACTGTATAGATTCAAAGCAAATACAATTTATTGTTTAACGGTATTATGTTTTGATCATAACTAATCATTTTAATGATAAGAATATAATGTAAAGAGAACCCAAATAAAATTGAAATAAAAAAAAAATTTTAGTTGATCAATGTGAGTTTATGTGTGAAAGATTTTTAATTACTTATAATAAAAATTTATTTTATTGTTAAATTTATTGAATTAAGGGCCCGCAATAACGTGCGGGTTATCAAAACCTCTTATTATACTATATTCTAAAATATGAATGGATTTCACTATTGATAAATAATTCCACGTCTTTTTTTTTAGGATGCGATGCACTTTTTTTTTTTTAGTTTTATCCTCATTTAGCAAGGCGCTTGCCTTTAGAGGGCCTAAGTTGCAATTTTCCCTATTTTAGTTTGTCTTATGTTTGTTTCGTGGTTTCAGTATCTAACTTTCTAATATATTTTTTTTCTTTGAGTTATGTCCATGTTACATTTTATTCCCCAAATTTTATAAATATTTAATTAGATCTTCTATTTACTCTCTTGGCCCCCAAGCTTTTTTTTTTTATATACTATCTTCTAAAGTAAGACATTGGTAACAATAATTTTTGTTTATTTCTTAGTTAAACCATTTTTTTATCTTTATTAAGTCAATTATTAAATCCTTAATACCTAAAATTTTTCCTTTTTTTTTTGTCTTAATCCTAACTTTTTTTTATTGATTTTGTTTATTGTTGTTTTCTAAAATAAAATTTTAATCATTATAATTTGCCTACTTTTGGTCTGATTCTGGTTGATTCAAATTTAGTCAGTTTTTTTTACTTTCTTTTATTTTTTATCTCTGTTAAGTTAATAGTTAGATTGTTAATTGGTTAATATATATTAAACATAGTTTTGTATTTCTCTCTTTTTTATCATTATTGATTATTAGGATTTTTAGAATCAATTATTTACTTCAAACTCTATAGTTTAATAAAGTAATTTGGTCCATACTTGTTAAATTTGAAAGTCAATTTTTCTAGATAAATTTTTTAATGATATTAAAAATTAGATTTTGTGTTAATAAGAGATGAAAATTTTTATTAAATTATTTTTAATTAACAAATAAAATATTAGTTACTTTAAAGCACGTAACGTATTTTGTGTAGCACTGTTATTATTAAAATTTATTTCAAAAAAAATCCGCTATGATGTGTAGGTCACCAAACTCTCCATTTGTCCTCTTGGTCTCTAATTTTTTTTCTCATGTTTTTTATTTATTATCTTTTCAAACAAAATATTGGTAACCATGATTTGTTTCTCATTTTTTTTTAATCAACTATAGTGACTTCATTTAACTTTTACTTTATTTTATTATTATTTTTAACAAAAATTTAGTCACTATGAGTTGTTTACTTGGTATGATTTAAGTTGCTTCGTTTTATCTAATGTTTTCATTTATTTTTATTTTTCCTTTATTAAGCTGATGGTTAAGTCCCTAATTCTTAAAATCTTTATATTTCCTCTCTTGGCCTGAAGACCATTTTTTTTTATTTTTTAATTATTAATCATTAAACCTTGCTTTTTGTAACTGAAATTCCACTCTTTATCTTATAATATTAACATTTTCATATTATTTCTCTTTTCTAAAACAAAATTTTAGTCCCCATGATTTATCTCTTTATGCTTAGATTTTTTTTTGTTTCTTAGTCCCAAAAATTTATTATAACTTTTATCCTGGTTCTTGTATTTTTTTTCATTTTTATAAAACCCTTTTTCTTTGTAAATAATTACTACTTTTTATATTCATGTTTAATGTTGACACGGATTGAACTGTATCAATGTACGGGCACCATAAACCTCGTATAAGCTAAAACAGGAAAAATGTTGTAATTTTCTTAGTTAGGGCAATAGGTTGCATCGCGCCAAAATTTAGGCACCATTTTTAGTGAGTTGATAAAATTCGAGGGAGTAAAAGTGATTTATCCATGCATTTTCCTTTAAGGAGGATGTGAGAAAAAATATGTCTACCTTTTTTAATGACAACCATGGAACTTCATTTCGCTTCACGGATTGGAGATTGTCCCCCTAGTATATATACACCAGCTAATCGCGTTACTCTCTTATCTATTTGTTGTTTGAAAAAAAAAATGGATGGGGATGCAAAAATCATGGAAAAAAATAAAAAAGAATTAACAGTCCATACGTATCCCCCCTAATTTCTCTCCCACTATTTAGAATCCTAAATTCTTACCTATATTTTATTTGATATCTTTTCTCGGTGGGACAGAAAGACTTGAACCTAGGCTCTGGTTGAGGCGATGTCTCAACCAAACAGACAGCCGTGGTAAATTATTTTACTAATGTGTGTTTGAACAGTGTAATAATCATATACACATAGCTATATGTCTTGGCTTGTCAATAAACAAATCTCTACACTTAGCTCGTCATAAAGTATATATAGTGAAGAGATATTCTTAAGCACAGAAAAATGATTCACTTCTAATTTGTGTGTCACATACATACGTATGTATCAAGAAACATACAATTACAATGCAACATGTTTTTCTGTTTGGTAAGCAGAAATAAAATACAATGCAACAATTAACACTAAATCACGTATATACTTCTGTTGTTAAAGATGAAATCCATATGATGCAAATTATAACTCCTTGATTAGTATGCAAAAGCTAGACTTGGCAGTGCCACTCAAATGGTCATCACACAAATACTAGAAGTAATTGAACTCATTTTAACTATGAAGACGCATAAAAACACCTTTTCCAAGTTCATCAAAGCCAACATCAAGAAGATGCAGTGTCCTAAATTTTATAGCAATGTTAGTGTATATACAACTCACATTGAAGAGACATTGCATAACATTGACACAGATGGTTTGGCAGCAAAACTTTAGCAAAAGTTTCTGGGTTTTCTAAAATATGTATATTACTTCATTCGTTCCAAAAAGTTTATTATGTTTCTACATTTAAAATTTTTGTACAGTCTTTCCCTTAAAAAGGGATTCCAACCAATCAAGACTTATCTTGGTCCCAAATTTTAGTACGGACCCGTGAAAATGGCTGCCGCTAGTTAGGTTATATGCTGGGGTTTGTGGATCTTGGTCCAAAGTTTTGTGAGAATCTGGGAAGGCATTGTTTTCTGTCAACTGAACTTTGATTAATTTCAGAAAGGATGCTTGAGGACGTTGGTTATTAGTAGCACTGGGTAGTTGCACCTCGCCCAAGATACCAACTTCAAGTTTCAAATTTTGATGGATTTTGCAGCATGAAACCTGTTCACCATCTGAATTGATGCCTGTTGAGCTACTTGCTCATAAAATTCCTTAACAACATAAGGATACAAAATAAATAGATGCCATCTTCAAGAAAAGAGGCATCCGGAGAGAAATTCATATCCAATTCACCACGAACTTAAAATTTGTTAACCTCTGAGCAACTATTACAATCTTGTCAAGTTCCATTTTAACCGCTTAAAGTTACCCACGGAAAGTTTCATTTTCTTATACTAATTGTTAAAAAAAATCTAAAAATGAAATTTATAAGCATAGACTTTGATCTAAATATTTACGTATAAAAAATACTACATCTGTCTCAACTTTGTTGCACTACTTATTATTCATAGCAATTAATCTATAATTTTAATCTTTTATATTTTAGTATATAAATAAAAAAATTATACATGAATGATAAAAAAAGACTTATAAGTTCTAAATATAAACTTTTTTAATTTTTTCTAGAAAATAATAATATGAATAAATTTAAGTCAAACTTAAATCCAAATGTGAAATGTATCAAAGAATGTGGGAGGAAGTATATATGTATGTTTTTTTTTACAAATAAATTTAGTTTTAAAATCCAATTTCACATGCATAAAGTAGCTTACAGAGTCATTAGGAGCAATGTAATTAACTACATTCACCTCAATTATAGAAACAAATGTAGTAGACTACATTTAGTAAAGGCCTGAATCCCTATATAATTCACCCCAAACTTTGTTAATTGGGACACATAACCCCCTCTAGTGATAACGTGCATCACTTCATCACAAAAATGTTCATTTTAGCTTCATAGGGACTAAACTGATAATAATACTGAAAAGGGAGGCTAAACACAGCATTTGCCACCTAAGGCTTTGTTCAGGCTTTGGCTTGGAACTAAGCCTGAACTTGCTTGTTAATGACATGAACGGAGTGGAACAATGATTGAACAGGTTGATCCTCAGAAGTAGTCAGTACGTTGATTGCTTATCATCTATTGATTCAATTATGGAACATGGAGGCCTCAAGGTGAAGATTGAATGGATCTAACTTTTGGAATTAATCGCAATCAAGACTTGAAGTTGTCAACCCAAACCAGACCGGTAGGTTCGACCGTTTCAACCGCTAACCACAAACCTCTGTGGTTCGAGTTTTGGTTTAATTACAATGAAGTCAAAACCGGTTAAAAACCAGTGAAACTGCTAAAAAATTGTGAAAACTGTGAATTGAAAAAACTGTTTGGAACCGGCTTCTACTTCTTCTTCCTGACTAAGTAGTGCAGATGCAAATCCCCTTTTGCTTTGGCTTGATTCGCCTCTCTGATAGATCGACCGTCCCCTTTTCTTACTCATTGCTTTTTCCAGCTCATTCTTTTTCTTTTTTCTGCTGCAACAACTACTGGATAAACACCACAACTAAAACAAGCAACCATTGTGGAAAAGGTAGAGAGATGAGATTAGAAAAATATGACAAAGAAAAAGGGCAGATCAAGAAACCAGTGGAAAAAAAATTAAACAAAAGAATTAACATAGGGGCAGTTTTTGGAGAAGCCAATGAATTTAAACAGAAAAATGATCAAAGTAAAAGAAAAAAATTCAAACAAGAGAACAGGGAACAGTGTGACGGTGCCGCACTTGATTAGATTTAGATCTAGGTTTGCAGAGTCTGATAGGCTTTTATATCATGTTAAATATCAAATTAATCCTTATATTATATGCATCTTTTCCTTGAAGGTTCTATTCTTTTTCCTTTTACAGAAAAGGCACTCATAATACTTGCACCAGCGACACTGTGCTCTGCAAACTGCGGTGGAACGAAAGAGCGGAGAAGAAGATTAAGAAGATGAGGCAGCAGGCTGGAAAAAGAAAATGCAGCAGCGTGGATCAAGATCAACAAGAAGAAGAAATCCTGAGTTTGCCTGCTGTAAAAAAGGCCAACCTTGAGATTGTGCCTGTAGTTAGTAGCGCGGACAAGGAGGCTGAAGCCTCTGCAGCTGCAGAGGGATTTGATGAATGGTTTGACTTCAGTGATGAGATCTGCATCGACATGCCATCTTTTGATGACTTGTTAAGTAAGTAATTATTTAGTATGGTCCAAAATTGGATTGAATTGTATAGCCATTACTACTATTATATATATCGATATTTACAGATGGAACAAATTAACCTGATTACGTACTACTTTTATATATGAATTGATCGATCTCATTCTTGATGATCGATATCATATCGAGCTTAGATTCATAGTTCATGCTCACTGAGCTCATGAGTTCACTAAAGACAAGCCCACAACCGCAATAGAAGGAAGTAATTACACAGCACATTTTAAGTAAATGTGTAGCTTTAGATAGAGAGGAGGTAGCGCATTTAAAAATTCGCACTCAATCAGCACTCTTGAGCCGGTTCTGTTTGGTTCATCCACGAAAGCATATCGCTTAACACTGTTAAAACCTGTGCACATAATTTCTTGGCTTAACCAGGAGATTAAGACCTTCAAAACTACCCCACATGTGGAGGACAAAAGAAAATAGCTACATGGTCACGACATCTACAAGTCAATCATCAGTCTATAAGATCAACTTCAGCAAGGGCTTCAGAAGTTCAAGCGAAAATCTAAAGGGCCGCTCTTGAAACTGCCACAAACTCACCACCTGGGAAATCGACCACCAGAAATCATATTAGCACTCAATTACACGTACAAATTAAGTTGGTGAAGTAATGTCATATAAAATTTTTAAGCCTCAAAAATACTTGATAACAGTAGACATATTCTAGATTGGCAGAAGGAAGTAGTGTGGCTAGGATGGAAAATAAAAACAGAAAACAAGAATCAGACACTTGCAGGTGCAGCAGGGAAAACAGAAGCAGAAGCATATACTCAATCAAGGAACACAAACTTAAAAAATCAAACACAATTAACACATAAACAGAGATAGAATGAAATTCATTAATTTATCATAAGCGCATCTAGAAATATCATTCAAAGTAAGAGTTAGTCCGGTCACCTATTTGGTTATGACTTTCAATGTGGTGGAGCTATTGAGGAAATAGTTCTGCAGGCAAGGAGGGAACACAAAATCTTCGGGAAACTCGTGATCTATCGTGAGGCACTTCAAGTTTGCAAATTTTGATAGACGTCCATCCAACAAGTCAGGAAGAGTAGATAGCACCTTGTTATATACATCACAGTTCCGAGTCATTTATCACATAAACAGGGAGAAAAAAGAACTAACAGTAGCAATCTACCTCAATGGTTTCCATGGACATTGTGATGGATTTTGCAGCATGGAACTCATTCACCATCTGGATTAATTCCAGAGCTACCTGCTCAAAAAATTCTTCAACAAGATCCTCATAAGATGGAGGATACAAATCAAGATACACATCTTCAAGAGAAGAGGCATCCACGGAAGAATTCATAGCAAATTCACCACGAAACTTGAAACTTGTCAACCTGGGAGCAACTATTACAATCTTGCGGCCAGCCGTATTTGTAAAAGCGAGTTCCAGTTTCTTCAGAGAAGGTGACTGGATGTTAAAAACTTGGTGCTCATGGCAGAGAACATCCAAAAGCTGCAGAGTTTCAAGATTTATGCAGCCCCAGAAAAGCCTGCCCCCAGCAATGTCGTTGGATAAATAAATACCCTCCAAATACAGAGATTTAAGAGCAGTTAAGCCCAAATGGGAAGGGAAATCGATATATGGTTTTGTTGCCAATTCGAACTTCTGCAGCGATTGACAATTGATGAAGCACAGAGGAATCTCAATGCGTCGAAAAAAGGGGTATTGGAGATTTCTCATATGAAGCGACATTTCTTGAACACCATGCTCAACAGCGTATTTAAAAAGAGATTCGACTAACGTGGGTTCGATCTTGGACTCGGTAGCGAAACGAACCTTAAGAAGTTTGGAATCGTCGCGACGAGTAAGAACCTGGGTGAAAAAAACAGAGAAAGAGAACTCCGTTTGCGGGGAATTTTCGGCGACGCGTATGAAATCCCGATCGCTGAAGTCGAGAATTGGAAGAGACCGCCAGAGGTTCGTCCATCGCTTGGACAAAATGGCAGTTCGAACGGCGTCTAGGGTTTCCAGAGAACCCATTATGTGAAGAAGAAGCGAGTCGGGCAAGTTGCTCAGCCTGTCGAGTCCACTCGCCGCCATTGCTGCTAACAATCTGAGCTATGAAATCTACGAAATGCGTTCTCCATGAAGGCTCTACTACGATCACTGAGACACAAAAATAGGCGCCAGGACAATTAAGCCCATCAACTTCTCAAAATGACCTATATGCCCTTTTCTACCCTTTCTGGTTAGCATGGGAAAAGTTTTGGGTGGTATTTGGTAACCCAAAGTGAGAGCGGTCGACGGCAGTGATCAAGTGTTTATTTATAACATATATATATATCTTATCTTATTTTATCTTTTATCTTATCTTATCTTATCTTATCTTATATATTATAAAAAGTATGAAGGTGCATAAATGTTGAAAGACTTTTTTATCTCTTTGTTATAAGATGTTTTGTTATTTTAATGAAATTCAATTTTGACATTATTTATTTAAGTGGAGTTGTATTAACACTAGAACACTAAAAAAATCATTAAATTACCACTAAATTTTATTTTTTGTTACAAACTTGTCTGCCCTTAATTCTATATTACAGAATTGCGCAGTATATAATTTTTTTGTGTGTTAATCTTACCTAAAACTCTTAAATTGGCATTAAAATTTGTTTGCTTCAAACATGTCACCCTTGGTTCTATATTACTATCAAATAATACCTCAAGTAAATATTTTATAAAAAGTAAAATTTCAAATTATCATTCCAAAATTTTTTATAGCCAAATCTTTTATTTGAAAAAAAGACTTAAATGTAAAACTCATGCTAAAGTTTGGAGAGATAAATATTTTATGAAACTTAAAATTTCAACATGGCATTTTAAAACCCTTCATAACTAAATTTTTTATTTGAATTAAAAATTAAATATATGGTAAAACTTAAGTTAAAGTTTTTATTACTATAAAAGGTACCGTTGAACATAACTTTTTTTTCAATGAAGTTTTTTTTTTGGCAACTTGAATAAGTATCTGCTGTGAAAGCATATTATGTGGTAAAACTCATGCTAAAGTTTCACATGAAAATTGATAAGTGTTGAATATTAAAAAATAATTTTAGGTATAAAAGAATATATTAAAAATTATATAAGTGAACATTTTGTAATAGTTCACATATATTTTTTCCTTTATCCTAAAATTATAAGTTCTTTTACTCTTTTAATGATAAAAAAAATTATATTATCTATTTAATTAGAATTGTGTTAGTATTAAGGCTCTAAAAAGAAGGAAATAAAAGAATCCACTTGTAGAAACCTAAATATATAGTTTCCCATTTAATTAGATATTTAGTAGTATTAAAATACTAAAAATATAATAAGAGAGGAAAAAAATGCAAAATGGAATGCGTTTAGCCTTTGGTTTTTGGAAATTTTACTATTTTGACTACTAAACTTACTTTGACCACTAAACTTAGTTAATTTTAACAAATATGGCCTAAGTTTATTCTACTATAAAAAATATTTTTGAATATACAATTTTTTTTCAATTAAGTTTCCTTTTCTCTATTTGAATGAATATATACTTTAAAAGCTTGGGTATTTGGTCCATATTAGAGCAATCATATAATTCACATTTGACTCAATCACATACTATGAAAAAAAAGTAAAAGAATTAGTATTGTAGCAAAGGTCATTGTATGAAATTTTAGAAAAAAAAAATTTAGCTCCTAGAATTAGTTGCTTCTATGATAATAAAGAGGAATTTTAGTAGCAACTTTTTTTTTTACATTTTTCCAATATTTTAAAATATTATAAAATTTATAAGAATTATTTTTTCCCTCATGGTCATCATTTTGAATGTTGGAGCATAATTTTCTATTCTTAGCAACTAACTATTTCTCTATACTAAATAATATTAATATATTTTTATTTTTATTTTTTTTGACCCAACAAAATCTTATGAGTTGTATCAAATTAGCATTATGCATGCATTGTTTTTAGGATTTAATCTTTGGAAAAATCATTACTTAACACTAAATTTAGTTAAATTTGAAAAATATGCCCTAAACTTTTTATAAATGCTTTTAAGGGTTAGTTTTGAGTCAATTTATTTTCTCTTTCCTTCACTTGATGTTCAAACTACTATCTTCATGTCAAGTTCTTTGCAGCATTTCAATTTTTTGACTTAAGTTTAACTTAATTTTTTTATATTAATATTTGCTAATTTTTTTAAAAAAAATATTTAGAAAGTAAAATTTTTATAGTTTCTAAATGTAATTTTGTAAATTTTTAATAGAAAATATTAAATTAAATAAATTTAAGTCAAAAACCTAAAATCTTGTAAAGAACTTGTGATGGAGAAAGTATAATAATAATAATACCTAAAATTTACAACCTTTCATCAATAATTATTTATACATTAAATAAATAATAACAATATACTAAAGTTTTAATTCTATTGACAAAGAGAAAACTAAAATTTTTAATAAGAGTCTTTTTTACACTAGGGGGCCTTCTAGGGATTTAAACCTTCAATTTCATCTATACCAATATTGGGGCCCCATACTATCAAGTGGAATTAGAGTTATACGGTTGACTTAGTTTACTTATTAGAGAGTTATAGAAATTCATGAATGCTTTAACATAAAGATTTGTGGTTTAAATCATACATTTATAAATAAAAAAATAGACAATTGTTTGAAGTTGATTGTCCAAAATAATTTATTTTTATTTTTATGTGATTTTTTATCTAAAAATAATACCACTTGAAAACTAATTATATATATCTGTAATAATTTATTAAATAATATCAATTTCAAACAAAAAAAGCCACAAAATCATATTTGGATTAATTTGAATTAATGCTAAATAAATTAAATCTTTATCTCAATGGTTAGGTTCAAGCTTTTTTGGGTTGATGTTCTATACTTTGTTTCTCTTCTTACAAGTTAGTTTTATATACCAAGAATCATTTGATATACATTGATAGTATAGTTAAGGCTTTTCTTGCTTAATTATAAATATTTTTCACCCTAGCACTACTACCTATCTAAAAAAGAATAAATAAATTCTTATAACATATATTGAGAGAGTATAAAGTTTCTATTGTGTCGAACTACTAATTTTCCCATAAAGAGTGTAAATAATGATTCTAATTTTATTATAAAGATTATATTTTCATGCAACATAATGTTCTATTATCAATATTAGAAAAATTATGAAAGCGACAAAATTTTTATTTACTTTTATACTCTTAACCTGTGGGTGTTTTATTTTTTTTAATGAGACCCAAATTAATTTGGTGTTGTATATTTATTAAAGGTATAATTAGCACTAAGAATCTAAAGGGAAAATAGAGAAAAAATAGAAGTCTCATATGTGCACTTTTAAAAAAATAAAAAAGAGGTATCCGTATGTGTGGCGGAACAGGGCCCCAGTGCCCTGAATTACTAACACTGGTAGGCTCTAGGGAACTATGATCCCACTTGAGTTACAGTTGGCTAGTTATTACTTGTAAAAATACCTTAAATCATTTCGTGCAACTAGTTTCTTAGCCTACCCTGCATAAAAATATGCATGCGTTGTCCTGGCTATGCAATAATAATTAAATTAAAACTTCATCGAAAACAGTGCCGCGGCAATTAATGAAAACATAACTCAAATAAGCCAAGACATAAATCTTTAGTTGCTTTAACTTCAAGTAACAACTGTGTGCATACATCTTAAACTTATATGCACCCAAAAGTAACTTTAGTGTTATACACACCCATGGTCATTAGTATAGGCAATCTATGTATGAAATTACCATACATATCAAAGAAATATCTTATGACTACTAACTACTAACTACTAAGATCCTTCCTTAGCTCTTCACCCAAGCAAGAAAGCTTCAAGTGATGAGCCACACTATCCTTGTGCTCACTTAGCCTCTCTGTAAGGCAAACACTTTGGTCAGTACTTACTTATGCTGTAAGTAACTTAGAAAACATGAAGTTTCCTACTTAGAGAATACCTTTGGAACTAAAAGAACTTAGCTTTAACAGTGCCCCTTACCAACTGTTAAGCCCATACAAAAGTACTTAAACCTGCACAACACTTAAGGGGTGAGTACTCCGAAGTACTCAGTAAGGGATTAGCACCTGCAGGAAAAACATAATGCATGCAAACAAGGCACAACAAGCATATAAATAATGCATACAAAACAAATCAACAAACAAGCAAACAACACACAACCAAAAGCAAGTAAATAAACAACAATAATGCAAATGATGGGATGGATGGATGAATGAATGAATTATGCACATGCAATGCGCTTAGGACTTCCTTACACCCGTAGGTGTTGGACTTGTCGTGAGCTCTTACGACTGGGGTACTTGGATACTGGCCCTCGTATCCTTGCTAGCACTTAATTAACCCCTTGAAGTCCACTTACGGGCACCTTAGAGTAAGACCTTGCTTACTCAACCTTACCCGCCTTGACGAGCTACTTAGAGTAAGTTTCCACCTACTCACTTCTTACCCGTCTCTTCCCTTAAATTATTGTGCAGGGTAGTTATCCTATGTGGTTAAACTAGTCAAACCCTCAAGGTTTAACTCAAACACTACTAGTGGCTTGCCTACCAAACCAAATGGTTCGGTTGGGATCGACTTAGGTTTTTCTCTCTATTGACCATATGTAAATGATACTCTATACGGCCAATAAAGAGTCTAAAAACCCCTCTTAATCCCCTTAGTGCTCATTCAAAAGCTTAAGCACACTTGAATTACTTAGCCACCAAGTCACACACTTTTACTTAACCACACAACTTAACTACCTCCTAAATAATGCAAAATTCCCGCTCTAGGAATGAATTCTAGACCCAACCGAGGCTATGGAACCTCTTAGGATAACCTAGGAATAGAAACCGAGAGCCTAAGTTAACCTTAGGATGGCCGGAAAATGAGGCCAAAATCCCACTTGGCGACGCGGCGCCAAGGAGCAATTGCTTCTGGCGACGCGGCGCCACAGTATATCACGCTCTGTGACATTTTCGCCTCCTGGCGCCGCGGCGCCAATTCACGGACGAATTGGCGACGCGTCGCCAACTTGATTTTTCTGGGTTTGTGCGTCCGTGTCGCTCTTGCACATAAACTACTCAAACTCTCTCGTTTCTAATCCAAACTTAATGGGTCTTGTTCCTAATTCATCCCCACACACAAGACTACAAAACCATGCATTATTTGAGCTTGATTACTTAAACCCTTACCTCAATTTAGCCACACAAGCAAGCAATGCAACATAAGCTTTCCTAGCTCCACAAGCTTCATTGAGTTCCAAGTCTAAAACCAAAGCAATTTGGCACCCAAACCAATCAAACCAAGACCATTTCTAGCTCTTAAAACAACCTAGAACCAATCCAAATAAACTCAAGAAGCTTACCCACGAAAATTGGATCCAAAACAAGCTTCCAAAGAGCAAACTTGAGCTAGAACACCACAAACAAGCTTGGTGATCCTTCTAACACCTTGGGCACCCTTTAATTTGATGAAATCTTGCAAGAAAATGGAAGCTTGGGCTGTGATTTTGGGAGAGGAAGTGGAGCCACGAAAATTTGGAGTTAGTTGCAAATGACTAAGGAAGAAGAAGACTTGCATATATGTAAACAAGTCAACTTTTCCTTCTCCTTGCACCTAAGTCCACTAGCTTTCAAAAGCTTCAAATAGCTCACCAAACCCTCACTCAAAACCACTTTTATTTGCTCTAAAGGATACTAAAAGCTTCCCAAACTTAATTTTCTTGAACACTTTAGCCACTTAAGATTCAAATGGCCCAAAAACACACTTAGTGCCACAAGTTGTCAAAGCTTACTAGGATGATTCTAAAAGCTAGAATAACTAATGGTCTTGACTTAACTATGCCAAATCACACTTAGGAACTCACTTAACTTAATTAAGCTTATCTTACTTGCTTAACAAGGCGCTAACTTGAGGTACTTAAATTTAACAAACACTTACTTGATTAATCGACTAGGAGAGCCGTCACACTTGGGAAACACTTACCTCAACATTTTATGTAGAGGAAATACTAGGAGAGCCTTTACATTCTCCCCACCTTAAGAAATTTGGTCCTCCAAATTTTTATTCTTAACCGAGCACAATACTTAAATGTTAATCCTCCTACAAAGCGCTCAGTTCTCTTACTCATGGTCCTTTCCTTACTATGGTTATCCATAGCTCCCTAACCACGAGCACTGTTCAACCAAACCCGTGAGGGCCTGACTGGATTTTTACAACCTGGCTGTTGGGTCTAGCCCACCACCAGCGCTGCATTATCCACTATCCAACCTGGCTGCTGGGACCTAGCCCACCACCAGCGTTGGTCGCCCGTTTCGGGAACCTGGGAGTCGAACTCCCACCCTCACGGACTTACTCTTGCCGAGGGAAGACACGTCTAACCAACAGACCTTATCTTGATGGTTAAGAACTTCTTAAGATACTACTTAAGAAATGGACACCTTACCTTGGTTCACAAGGCAAAACCCTGTACTCCCAAATTTCACCTAAGCCTCTGAAACTTAGAGCTAACTTGCTCCCCTTTGGGCCTTCCTTCCTAATGATTTTCTTCTGGGAGTACTAAGTCTCCTACTTGAATCAATACCCTTGGTGGAACTTTCTAAAAGTCTACACCTCACTTAGGCTTTCTAGCCCTACATAGGTGTTTCTTAGTTGCCACCACTTAGCACTTCTGCACCACTTAACTTGGCAGTACCTACACCCAACTTAGGCACTCTAGCCCACAAAACTTTACATTCTTTGGGTGTCCTTGGGTGTTTTACAAACTACCCTACTCTTCTACACTTGACTCCTCTAGGTAATCACTAACATGCTGTGTCCTTGACTACTCTTAGTCACTTAGCCAATCTTGGCCCTTAATTTTTAAGACATCGCTAGCATGTTCTTCACTCTTTGATACCTAGGAGTCAATCTTTAATTAACTTGGCCTTCTTTGACGATGGGGTGATCTAGGGCATTACAGCTTTTTCTTAGGTCTCCTCAAATTACTAGAGACCAACTCTTAGCACCACTAATTAACTTACTTAGGTGCCTGAAATACCCCATACTGCCCCCAAAGTATTACTACTGTAACCCTTAGGCCTTAGCTTAATTACTTCACCACTTTAGGTGTACACTTGGCATTACATTCTCTTAGGCTCCATGGTACTTCTCAACTTTCTTAGGAAGCCTTTTGGGACCCTTGAAACTCAACCTTTCCTGGTCCTCTCTTAGTCCCTACTCTTGGGTACACATTGTGTCCCACATCTTAAGCCACACCCTTGGCCTTCTTAGAAAACTTAATCTGCTTGATTCCAACTTAGCATTTGGCACTTGCCTTCATGCTTACCTTGGTTTCTTATGGAATCAAAAGGTCTTTCTTAACACCCTAAACCCAATGGGTTTACACAACTCAATTGCTAACCATGAGTGCTCCCTACACATAATTGTGTTTGAAAGAGATTTATAACTCTTACACCTTACTTAGGCCACTTTGGTACCCAAACTTTTCTTCCTTATACACACACATTCTTAGGTCGATACCTCACTAGCCCATTCTTATGCACTAACCACCATGACTACTTAGTGTGACATACACACCCATAGCCCACAGTGTGTGCACCCTTAGGCTTAACTGAGGCCCACAACCTCCTTACGCCTGAGGAAGTCTTACTTGGCACCCTTAAAGCCCATAAATCACTTAAGCACTCAAAGTCTCTTTGGACTCTAAAATTTAATAGAGCTTTCAGTATAACTCAACCTCATGGGTTCTTGGTAATTCAAGGTTACTATTTAGCAACTCAACTTTGGGACTCGATAAGTAGTTCCAACTACCTTAGCCTAAAAAAACAGTACCTTGGGGTTTTTGGTTGTTTTCTTAGCTACCTACTATTCAAGAGTCTCTCTTGGTCATTAGCTAACCACACCTAGACTCTTAAACTACTTAGGTAACTTCTTACCCCTTAAGGAAATAAAGAATCCCATAAATTCTCAGACTTGGTGAGTTAACTAAAATTTTTTTTTTTTTTCCAAGAACCTTAACTACACCAATGCCAAAAACTTCTTGAATTACTCAAGACCCTTCACTAGCAGGGTACACTCCGGACCTTAGGGTCCTTTCTCTCACGAACCCTCAGATTAACTTAGGTCCGCACCCTTGCCCTTTAGCTTCAAGTTTCCTTAATTTGCTTAACTTCACGAACAATGTCCATTATCTAGGATAAATAAACTCCTAGACACTCAAGAACACTGTTCAATTCACCTTTTTCACTTTTTGAGCGGCTCTTAGGTCAACGAAGACCACAACAAAGTGCTACACAAAAGTCTACTTCCTGGAGTTCATCTTGTCTCCCTGGTGTTCTTATCAGTTATAGGTTCGGGTTCCAAAGCCCCTTAGGACAACTTCTTTCTTTACTTACTTAAGTTGTCCTTAAAGTCACTTGGCTAATGGTGCTTTCATGGTTCCGTCTTACACTCCCATTTCTGGGTTGTACCTTCTCAGGGATCCAAATGTTACTCCTTCGGTCTTTAAGGCTCAGATTACCTCTTGGACCTCTACCAACTTACCACAAAACAATGGACTCCCTTTTAAAGGAACCGCACCCTTAAAGACAACTTCTCATAAAAACTGTGAGTTCTTAGGGCACCACTTACTCTTCTTCACTCGCAACTTCAGGTTCTAAAAAAAAATAACGCTTGGCTTTAAAAGCCCTTCTTACCTTAGTTGCGGGTGCTTGGAGAATCCAATCTCTCTTTACTTGGTAACCCTTTGTAACTAGTGCACGACACCTCTCAGAAATGGGACCAGTCATAACCGTCCTAGAGTTGTCCTTCCTTAAACTGTCCCTATAGTGCACAAAACACTCCTTACACCATAGGTACAAATTTGATCAACTTAAGGCTCAACTCATAGCACTACTTACTGACTCTTCTATGCAAGCCACCCTTGCCCCTAGAACACCTCTAAGGGTCACTTATGACTGGCACAGTTAAATCAGTCCTTATGCCCTTTGACCGATCCTATTCCTAAGCAATGCACACTAAAAACAAACCACAAACATAACTCACTGCATAAATGCTACCCTTAAGCTTCTAGGTAAAACCTCAACTACTTTAAGGGTCAAAACAAAACTGGTCCTTCACAGGCCCTTATGGGTTCAAATACCCACACTTCACCACAATCTTAATTTTCTAGGCAGGCTAGTCACAACCACAGACATAGCAGTTTAAACAAGAAAAATTACTTACTACTATGCTGTAATCTTAAAGGTACCTCTTTCTTTGTTGTCAGCTCCTTGACCAATCAATTGGTCCAAACAAAACTGCTTGATTGCTTACAAGTACTGGCGATGCTTCCCCGGTGATTGAGGCATTCTTTACTGTAGCCTTGCTCAGGTTCCGGCCTTGAGAATATTCAGACCTTCGTGCTTTGTCTCCCTTAATTCCATGCACTTTACTCATAGCCCCACTTCTAACTTATGTTGTTCTTTCTTGAGTTCCATGGACTCCACATGAACTAACTCTTTCATGAACTTAACTTCGACCTCAACTTACCTCGGGGTGGAGATGTTACTCTCTTGGCCCGGGTGCACACGTGATTCTAGTACACCGTAGCCCTTACCCCATGGTCTATTACTCTTTTGGTATCCATGTCACCCTTAGGTAATGATGACTCACTTGGCCTCAGTGCACCTTTAATAATTTAGTGCTCCTAGGCCCTTGCCCTTGGGCTTTTCAATAACTCGTCGAACTTTGCTATTGTCCACATAGCTGTGCATATCTCCTTGACCTTGGTCTTGCCCTTAGGGTAGGGATTTCTCCCTTGGTCTCAGTGTACTAGTAGGCCTTAGCACACTTCAACCCTTACCCCTTAGACATGACCCATGACCTCCGTTCCTTAGAGATTCAGAAACGCTCCTTGGGCTACTTACGCTAAAGTGCAACTGGGACTGTACCGCCAAATCAGCACTTTCCTATGGCTAATTCCATAAAGCCACTTAGACCTTTGTTCGGTCCCTTGCCTCAATTTCCAGAACCTTACCGGGTATTCGCCCATATACCTGCAACCAAAGCCAGACAACAACTCCAAGAATACTTATAAGCAGTACTAACCATACCTAGCACAAGGACACACTTGGATCTTAGTGACTTATTGCCTCTACTAAGACCATTGGCCTGCTCTGATACCAAAACTGTGGCGGAACAGGGCCCCAGTGCCCTGAATTACTAACACTGGTAGGCTCTAGGGAACTATGATCCCACTTGAGTTACAGTTGGCTAGTTATTACTTGTAAAAATACCTTAAATCATTTCGTGCAACTAGTTTCTTAGCCTACCCTGCATAAAAATATGCATGCGTTGTCCTGGCTATGCAATAATAATTAAATTAAAACTTCATCGAAAACAGTGCCGCGGCAATTAATGAAAACATAACTCAAATAAGCCAAGACATAAATCTTTAGTTGCTTTAACTTCAAGTAACAACTGTGTGCATACATCTTAAACTTATATGCACCCAAAAGTAACTTTAGTGTTATACACACCCATGGTCATTAGTATAGGCAATCTATGTATGAAATTACCATACATATCAAAGAAATATCTTATGACTACTAACTACTAACTACTAAGATCCTTCCTTAGCTCTTCACCCAAGCAAGAAAGCTTCAAGTGATGAGCCACACTATCCTTGTGCTCACTTAGCCTCTCTGTAAGGCAAACACTTTGGTCAGTACTTACTTATGCTGTAAGTAACTTAGAAAACATGAAGTTTCCTACTTAGAGAATACCTTTGGAACTAAAAGAACTTAGCTTTAACAGTGCCCCTTACCAACTGTTAAGCCCATACAAAAGTACTTAAACCTGCACAACACTTAAGGGGTGAGTACTCCGAAGTACTCAGTAAGGGATTAGCACCTGCAGGAAAAACATAATGCATGCAAACAAGGCACAACAAGCATATAAATAATGCATACAAAACAAATCAACAAACAAGCAAACAACACACAACCAAAAGCAAGTAAATAAACAACAATAATGCAAATGATGGGATGGATGGATGAATGAATGAATTATGCACATGCAATGCGCTTAGGACTTCCTTACACCCGTAGGTGTTGGACTTGTCGTGAGCTCTTACGACTGGGGTACTTGGATACTGGCCCTCGTATCCTTGCTAGCACTTAATTAACCCCTTGAAGTCCACTTACGGGCACCTTAGAGTAAGACCTTGCTTACTCAACCTTACCCGCCTTGACGAGCTACTTAGAGTAAGTTTCCACCTACTCACTTCTTACCCGTCTCTTCCCTTAAATTATTGTGCAGGGTAGTTATCCTATGTGGTTAAACTAGTCAAACCCTCAAGGTTTAACTCAAACACTACTAGTGGCTTGCCTACCAAACCAAATGGTTCGGTTGGGATCGACTTAGGTTTTTCTCTCTATTGACCATATGTAAATGATACTCTATACGGCCAATAAAGAGTCTAAAAACCCCTCTTAATCCCCTTAGTGCTCATTCAAAAGCTTAAGCACACTTGAATTACTTAGCCACCAAGTCACACACTTTTACTTAACCACACAACTTAACTACCTCCTAAATAATGCAAAATTCCCGCTCTAGGAATGAATTCTAGACCCAACCGAGGCTATGGAACCTCTTAGGATAACCTAGGAATAGAAACCGAGAGCCTAAGTTAACCTTAGGATGGCCGGAAAATGAGGCCAAAATCCCACTTGGCGACGCGGCGCCAAGGAGCAATTGCTTCTGGCGACGCGGCGCCACAGTATATCACGCTCTGTGACATTTTCGCCTCCTGGCGCCGCGGCGCCAATTCACGGACGAATTGGCGACGCGTCGCCAACTTGATTTTTCTGGGTTTGTGCGTCCGTGTCGCTCTTGCACATAAACTACTCAAACTCTCTCGTTTCTAATCCAAACTTAATGGGTCTTGTTCCTAATTCATCCCCACACACAAGACTACAAAACCATGCATTATTTGAGCTTGATTACTTAAACCCTTACCTCAATTTAGCCACACAAGCAAGCAATGCAACATAAGCTTTCCTAGCTCCACAAGCTTCATTGAGTTCCAAGTCTAAAACCAAAGCAATTTGGCACCCAAACCAATCAAACCAAGACCATTTCTAGCTCTTAAAACAACCTAGAACCAATCCAAATAAACTCAAGAAGCTTACCCACGAAAATTGGATCCAAAACAAGCTTCCAAAGAGCAAACTTGAGCTAGAACACCACAAACAAGCTTGGTGATCCTTCTAACACCTTGGGCACCCTTTAATTTGATGAAATCTTGCAAGAAAATGGAAGCTTGGGCTGTGATTTTGGGAGAGGAAGTGGAGCCACGAAAATTTGGAGTTAGTTGCAAATGACTAAGGAAGAAGAAGACTTGCATATATGTAAACAAGTCAACTTTTCCTTCTCCTTGCACCTAAGTCCACTAGCTTTCAAAAGCTTCAAATAGCTCACCAAACCCTCACTCAAAACCACTTTTATTTGCTCTAAAGGATACTAAAAGCTTCCCAAACTTAATTTTCTTGAACACTTTAGCCACTTAAGATTCAAATGGCCCAAAAACACACTTAGTGCCACAAGTTGTCAAAGCTTACTAGGATGATTCTAAAAGCTAGAATAACTAATGGTCTTGACTTAACTATGCCAAATCACACTTAGGAACTCACTTAACTTAATTAAGCTTATCTTACTTGCTTAACAAGGCGTTAACTTGAGGTACTTAAATTTAACAAACACTTACTTGATTAATCGACTAGGAGAGCCGTCACACTTGGGAAACACTTACCTCAACATTTTATGTAGAGGAAATACTAGGAGAGCCTTTACAGTATGTCTTTTTGTAGCTTTAATACAATTACTTAAAGTTATATATTAAGTATAAATTTTGATGGAAATTTTCTTTTAAATAGCCATAGTAAGTTAAACTTTTGTAACAAATATGTCATTAATTAAATTATATATGTATCTATTTGGGGCATGACCTTAAACATAAAATTTTATCAATTTTTTGTACTCTTAAACTTGAATGAAGTATTTTAATTGGAACTTAAAAGTTTCAAAAACCTCATAATTATGTCTATTTGAATCAACAATTTAAATCTGATAAAACTCATAAAAAGTATGAATATGTCAAATTGAACCTTTTTATCCCTGAGTTTTATTTTATTTCCCTATTTTAATGATAGATTTTTTTAATTTCATTATAAACATTATACTTTCCAGCAACGTAATGTTATAATATCAAAATTAGAAAAATTATGAAAGTGACAAAATTCTTATCAATTTTTATAACCTTAACTTATATGGTGTTTTATTTTTTAAATGAGACCCAAATTAATTTGGTGTTGTATATTTATTAGAGGTAAAATTAACACTAAAAATCTAAAAAAGAAAGAAACAAAATATAAGTCCCTTGGGAACTTTATAAAAAACAAAAAAGAGGGAGGAATCTTCGTGCTAATTTTTAGCTTTAGTACATTTGCTTAAAGTTATATATTAAATATAACTTTTAACAGTGAAAACTATCTTAAATAGCCATAATAAGTTAAAATTTTGTAACAAATATGTCCTTAATTAAATTATACATTTTTGGGACATGTCCTTAAATATAAATTATCAATTTTTTGTACCCTTAAACTTGAATGAAATATTTTAATTGAAATTTAAAATTTTCAAAAACCTCAAAATTATATCTATTTGAATCAATTTTTTGTACCCTTAAACTTGAATGAAATATTTTAATTGAAATTTAAAAGTTTCAAAAACCTTAAAATTATATCTATTTGAATCAATGATAAAAAGCATGAATATGTCAAAAAAGCTGGATGACCTTTTTATCCTTAATTTTTATTTTATTTCCCATTTTAATGATACTCAAATTTGTCATTCTTAATTTATTAGATTTAAAAAAAATAAAGTTATCGAAAGGAATAAAAAACAAAAATAGAACAAAGTGATGACAAGCTCTCAGGCTTCATATTAGGAAAATAAGATTAGTATTTGAAAAGGAAAAATAGAAATTTTTTTTTGACTATTTTCTATGTTTTCTATAAGTTTTTTATGAAAAAAAAATTAAAAAATACCAGTAAATTTAAAATTTTGTAACAATCATGTGTTTGATTTATATGAGCTTAAGCATGCCTAAAAACATAGTGTTTGTCAATTAATTTACTTTTTTTAACTTAGAATGTATTAATCAGAACTTAAAAGTGCAACTTAATATCCATATTTATCTATATGTAATTAAAAGTGCAAAGATATAGTATAAAATAACTAAACCACAAATTATAAGTTATTAATTTTCCTTTTAGGTACTAAGCTTCTATTCTACTTTAACGAGTTTATTTTCTTATGATTAACTAATTATTATAAGAATAATGTATAGGACTAGATTTTCAAACTTTAGTGATGTGAGTATAAATTTTAAATCAATGTGTAAGGATTAATTATCCAAAAAATATAAAAAGCGACACAACATTTTTACCTCAAACTCTAGAACAATCATATTAAATCTGCCATAAAACATAAGGTAAGTGTAGATTTTGAAATCTTGGAGATGAGTGTATTTTGATAAAAAAAAATCAAGAGTAGAATAATTAAGTTTTTTTAGTAATGTATAGTTACTTATAGTTTCATGCTTTTGAAAAAACTCAGTGTTTACTTACTAAGTTTATACTTTGGCATCGTTGCTCATATTTGTGTTACATTTCTTAAAATAAATTCATTTTTACTTGAGTTTTTAATTGAATGTTCCACCTGTATTATGTTCCTTTCAATTTTAAATATAACATTAAAAAAATTATTAAAAGTGTACCTTATGTCTCTTTAAAAAGTCAAAGTTATGATAACATATTAATGGTAAATCTTTTTAATTATTTAACCCAAGTAATATATATAGAATCTCCATTTTAATAATTAGCTTTTTGAATCTAAAACATAGAAGTTAAGATAAAATTTACTAGATTAACTTTTAATAAAATTTATAAATATGTAATACTATTAAGATATTAAATTAAGATATTTTCTTAATATATTGAATATCATTTTTAAATTTTACACTGATAAGAGGAATTTTGACATCTTTGATTAGATTTTAAAAATATCATGAAGTAATTTTATAAGTACTCTATTATCACAAATAAAAAAGCTTCTATCAAATTTTTTTATAACAAATATTACCTATAGCGTATTCTACATTATATTATTATTGTTGTTGTTGTTGTTGTTCATGTTGTTGTTGTTGCTTACATTAAATATAAATCTAATACAATGAGCTATCTATTATAATGAATGACTCAAATGATGATAGTTATGATGAAATATTATAATAAAAAACTACTACATAAGAGATAGAAAAATTAATAAGAAATTATATCTAAACTAAAACAAAGTAAAATCATTATTGCAATAATTTATTTTGGATAAAATAATTAGAATTATAGTTATTTGAGTGAAAAATAACTTAGTATTTAATTCAAGTGCAACGCACGTGTGCAATTACTAGTATATATAAAAGTGGCATAAAGCGTTTATATTAAATTACTACTTATATTAAATTTTATTTACACAAAAATCTATAATTCTCATATTTTGTATAATTTAATCAAAATTTGTATGTCAATTTTTTTAATTCTATATATTTAATAATTATTTTATTTTTGTGTGATAATTTTTTCTCTCTTTCTTTAGTAATTTTTTTAATTCCTGTCTATGAAGTTCTATAAGAAGTTATTTCCACTAATTAAATTTTCACATTATCTCCCACCTGACATATTTTTTCCTTTAACTGCATGACCATTGCTCTTTTTCCCCTTTGTCCATCTCTCTTATCTCTATTCTTCTCTAAGACACTCTCGTAGTCTCTATCCGACTTGCAACTCTTTTCTCTCATTTCATCGCAACTCTATCGCCTGCATCTCTCTCCCCCCCTGATGAATACTTATAAGTGTATTGCTATTAAGGGTTTAAATCATCATTATACACTTCGAGTATGATTAATTTCTATATTTTGAGCATTTTTTCACTAGGCTACTATTCACGCAGTTTTACTATTCATACACATTTTTATTATTCATAGTTACTATTCACTGACTTACTGTTCATACACATATTCTACTGTACATATGCGGTTTACTATTCATTAATATTAAAATATATATATTAAATAATTTTTTTATGTAGGTAAAATCATCACATGGCGACCTTTCACAAGAAAAATCAAATCTGGAGCTGTAGACGTCGGAATGGAGTGATTCCAAATTCATCTAAATGCCAACATATAGATCTTCAACTTTACTTTATTCTGTAAGCTAGTTTGATCGTTTTATTGCCGAAATTAGATTATAGATGAGATCATTCATTGTGCTGGAGAGCAGTTTCAGTAGAAAAATAATAACTTGAGCTACGGATCTCCGATTTAATGAGCAAGCTATAGATTCAAAACTAAAGAAGAGATCTACAAGTTTCATGCTTTGAGGAAGAACTTATTCTGTGACGACCCAAGTCCAGAACTGGTCAACGGAACACCTGCCCACATCACATGGGCTATCCTTTGGAAAAGGATAAGCGCTAGGTACTTATGTTATGAAATTGGAGCCTATATACCCACATAAGACTTCCCACAATTCACTAATGTGAGATATGGGGGTGTTACAAACTCCCCCCTTATGTACCCAACGTCCCTGTTGGAGTCAATCGGATTACTTGGTATTTATGTTCTGGAATTGGAGCCTATATATCCACATAAGGCTTCCCACAATTCACTCAGGTGAGATATCAGGGTGTTACAAACTCCCCCTCCCCTTATGTACCCAACGTCCCCGTTGGAGTCAATCGGATTACTTGGTTCCTCGGACCAAGTAACCTTTCTAATTGGACTACTTAGCCCCTGGCCAAGTAGTCTCTCGAATTCAAGATTAGTTGGTCCCGAGTCAGCTCTGATACCATCTGTGACGACCCAAGTCCAAAACTGGTCAACAGAACACCTGCCCACACCACATGGGCTATCGTTTGGAAAAGGATAAGTGCTAGGTGCTTATGTTCTGGAATTGGAGCCTATATATCCACATAAGGCTTCCTACAATTCACCCATGTGGGATATAGGGGTGTTACAGATTCAATGTCTACGATGGTCGAAAAATTAAAAGAAGAAGCAGCCTGCCTTTGTTGATTTATATTTACTTACCTTGACTATTCTAGCCTACCATTTACTATTTTACCAACCCAAAAACTCTATAAATAGACACTTTGGGGGGAGGATGAAGGATGAGATTTTCTTAGGCCTCCTTTATGTTCTTGTATCAAAGTTAGCTTTTCTTCTTTAGTTTTATTCTAATTTTCAATACCAAAGTTATAACGACCCAAGTCCAAAACCGGTCAACGGAACACCTGCCCATACCACATGGGCCATCCTTTATGAAAAGGATAAGCGCTAGGTGCTTATGTTCTGGAGCTGGAGCCTATATATCCACATAAGGTTTCCCACAATTCACCCATGTGGGATATGGGGGTGTTACAAAGTTACAGATGGTATCAGAGCCAGGTTTGGTTCAAAGTATATGGTTGTGTCCGCTGGTATGGGACGGGGGAACTTCCATATACCGAGAGTCCATTCCTAAGTACCTAGCGCTTATCCTTTTCATAAAGGATAGCCCATGTGGTGTGGGCAGGTGTTCCGTTGACTGGTTCTGGACTTGGGTCGTTACACATGGGTGAATTGTGGGAAACCTTATGTGGATATATAGGCTCCAGCTCCAGAACATAAGCACCTAGCGCTTATCCTTTTCATAAAGGATAGCCCATGTGGTGTGGGCAGGTGTTCCGTTGACCGATTCTGGACTTGGGTCGTTACAAAAGTTTTGTCCAAGTGTTTTCTCGTTCTTCTTGTTGTTCATTCTTTAATCCATGTTCATTTCATATTTTTACATGTTGTTTATTTTTATTATAGCTAACTAATCTTTATTTTACTAAGGTGAAAAGGTGAAGCTTTTGGTATAAAGGTTATGATCGATTTGAATGGATCATAACGTTAACGGTATTTTCTGCTTTAATCTATTTAATTTCCTTCCTTGTTAAGTGGGAGTCTTGATTTATCATAATCAATCATTGGCGCAAAAGCTACTTGATTCCCTCTGTAGAACATGGCTCTGCCGGCTATATTGGAATCTTGAGTTATTGTAGACAAAAAGTTGGCATGATGGATACTTGAACCCATTAGCAAATGTTGGCGTTTTAAGATCAATGAAAGTTAATACTAACTAAATTCCCCGATTGGGACCTCCTTTATGTGTGGATCTCAATTGAGTGATAACATGGGCTAAAATTAATCATAATCGATATATTAAAAGTGGATCACCTAACCTTAGCTATTTTATTTGAATTTGAATTTTTAATCAACACTTGTTCACACCTTTCACGAAAACCTTCTTTATTAAATATCTGTAATTTGTATTTCTTAATTTACTTCCTTGTGGTTTGACACTCGGACTCCCGAGATTTTATTACTTGCGACAACCTACACTTGGGTTACAACTGCTAGAGTGCAGCACCCCCATCTTTCCCTCAGTTGTGCAAAAAATCAATGGTTTCTTCAGATAAATTGGCATTTTCTACAAAAAGAAAATGCAAGTTTTGAATGATTTCCCTGAAAAGGCCACTACAAGATGAATGTAAGATAGTAATTGACATTTTAGTCAGATTTCAGTCACTATATAATCTAAAACCAATTGCTCAGTGATTGCAAAAAGGTAGTTGAATTTTTCCAAGTCACAAATGGTTCCCGACTGATTATCGACTGAAAAAAATGACTGATAGTATCAATCAAAATTCAGTCAAGAATTTTCGATTGACTCTTTCAGTTGCTATAGTAGTTATAGTAGCAACTGTCTTTTCAGTTGCAATTCAACTGATGTATTAGGAGTTTTTCCATCCAAAAAATTAAATTATTATTTAATTAATATTATTCAATTTAATTAGTCATTTATTTATTTTTTAATTGATAGTTCATTATATGAACATTAACTTACTTTAATTATTAACAATAAAATAATCAAATAATGAAATTAAAATTTAAATAAGATACATTTATAATAACATAAAAGTCAATATACATACCAAAATATAAAATTAAAAAATTCACAAAATTCAAAAATCAGATCTGGAGAAGAATTAAAAAGATTTAAAACCTAGATCTAGAGGAGGTCGAGGCGGACGAGCGAGGTGAAGAAGACCGAGGTGAACGGCTGTCAGGCCGAGGAGGGGATAGAAGATGTAACACCCCCATATCCCACATGGGAGAATTGTGGGAAACCTTATGTGGATATATAGGCTCCAATTCCAGAACATAAGCACCTAGCGCTTATCCTTTTCCAAAGGATAGCCCATGTGGTGTGGGCAGGTGTTCCGTTGATTGGTTCTGGACTTGGGTCATTACAGATGGTATCAGAGCCGACCCGGGACCACGATGATGTGGTATAGTGGATATGCACATGCATTATCTACCGGGACTGATCCTGGATTCAAAAGGCTACTTGGCCAGGGGCCAAGTGGTCCGATTAGAGAGATTACTTGGTCCGGGGAACCAAGTAATCCGATTGACCCCAACGGGGACGTTGGATACATAAGGGGGGGAGTTTGTAACACCCACATATCTCACATGGGAGAATTGTGGGAAACCTTATGTGGATATATAGGCTCAAATTCCAGAACATAAGCACCTAGCACTTATTCTTTTCCAAAGGATAGCCTATGTGGTGTGGGCAGGTGTTCCGTTGACTGGTTCTGGACTTGGCTCGTTACAGAAGAGGTGACGGTAAGGAACGACGAGTAGGCTGAAGAGGTAATGGCGAGGATGATGACTGGCAAGCCGAGGAGTCAACGGTGAGGAGGATGACGAGCAAGTTGAAGAGGCAGCAGCGGCAAGGCAGAGAAAAATGAGGTAGACGGTGGTGAGGCTAAGGAGAAGATTAAGGAGGCGGCGGTGAAGAATGACAAGCAAGCCTAGGAGACGACGACAAGGCAGAGGAAAATGAGGCAAACGGTGGCGAGGCTGAGGAGAAGATTAAGGAAGCGGCGATGAAGAATGACAAGCAAGCCGAGGAGACGACGACAAGAAGGACGACGAGGTGAGGTGGATAGGCAAGGCAAGAAACGGCGGCATGGACGACTTTGTAAGGCGAAAAATAGAAAGAAACAACGAGAAACGGGTGTCATGAACGACGCAAATGGAAGATAAGGGATGAGAGTGACAGATGAAAGTGAAATGAGAGTGAAAGATGGGAATGAGATTAGAGTGAGAGGCAGATGAGATATGAGAGTGAGAAGAGGGTATATGAGGGTATATATAGTTAGGGTTAGGTTGAGTTTGAATTTTTTCTGGGTTGTATGATATATGGGCTTTTATATATAATATATGGGTTTTTAATATAATAATAATAATAATAATAATAATAATAATAATAATAATAATAATAATAATAATAATAATATATGATGATGATCATATATTATTATTATTATTATTATTATTATTATTATTATTATTATATGTGTATGTGTGTGTGCGCGCGCATGCATGCGTTATTATTATTATTATTATTATTATTATTATTATTATTATTATTATTATTATTATTATATGATATAAATTAATTTATATTATCATATGTGATACACATGATACATTATAATATATGATACATTATATCCTTAAACCCTAAACCCTAAATACAAATCTCAAACCATAAATTTCAATACCCTCATACTTAATTATGCCCTTAAACTCTTAAAAACCCTAAATACTAATTTTGTATCCCTAAACTCTACAAAAATTCTCAATCTCTAAACCATAAAAGCTCCAAATTAACCTGAAATAACCCTAAAACAAATCCGAAAGCCCTAATATTTAATTAACCCTATCTCTAGCTAATTCCATATCCTTAAACACTAATTTCAAACCCTAAACCCAAAAAAAAATTTCAAACCCTAAATCAATATCCAATACTCTTAACCCATTAAAAACTCTAAATCTTAATTCTATATCACTAACTCCTAAAAAAATCTTAAACCCTAAACCTAAAAAAAACCTTAATATATATATCCCTAAACCCTAAAAAACTCTAAACCCCTAAATCAACTTAGCCACTAAAAGGGAGACTGGAGTCAAATTGGGCACTTAAAAACTAACTAAAAGGTGATTATAATTAAATCTGGAAAATTTTACTAACTAAAAAGTGACTGCAATGCCATCAGTTGAGAGAAAAGGAACATTTATTTTATTATGACTAAATAGCAATAGACTTTTAGTTGTGATTTTCAATCACGATCATGCATCTTTGTTGTAGTGGGTGGGAAATCACGGTTTTAAGGTGTCAAATGCATCTGTATTCACCAACCTTTAAATGTTGTTCCACTTTTATCTCTAAGGTTCACTTTGTTCCATTCATGTCCCTAAGTCACAAAACATTCCATTTTTTTTCCTTTTTTGGATGGAAAACATTATGGTAGATAGATAAATGCCACATTAGCCCAAAATTGTATGGCAAATTATAGTTTTAGTCCTTGAAAACTTGTTCTCTCTCCCAAAAGCCATAAAATTTGGTCACCTAACAATCAAACTACCATTAATCTGCCCATTATTATCTTCCAAAACAAAATCCCATGCCCGATGATGAACAATGAACTCTTATCTCAACGTTATTCCCAACCTGTCCCATCATTCCCACAATCAATCATTGAACTCCTCCCTCATTACAATCATTGAAGGCCCACCCTCATCGCTATCCCCGTTTAACCACCCAAGCCAAATTTGTCAAATGTTTTCCTTTCCTGGCCACCAAGAATTTATCAAGAAATAGAGACCATCTAGAAAAAAAAAAAGAAGCAAAAGAACCAAAAGGAATCAAAAGTTTGCATTGATGAAGCAATCAGGCAAGATCTTATATAATAGCCCTACCCCGGGTCTTAGTCTTGCTAGAAACTCGTCTAAAATAATTGGGCCTTTTGCTAATCGTCTTCCCTTAAAGGATGAAATAAATGATGGAGAAGAAGGATTAGCAATGGAAGCCTTTTAGATCTGGGTTTAAAAAGAAATAGAAGACGCAAGAATAAGGCCTTATAGACCATGTATGTAATGGAAGAAAGAGCGGGTACATAGCAAGTTAAAGCTACATGGAGTGGGATCGGTGTGTGCTGAAGACAATGTGAAGTATGTCAACTGGGGTGGGCGTGATTTCGATAGTGGAGGACAAGCATAAGGGTAGGGCATCAAAAGCGAAGTTGATGTATATGAAGGCAAGGTTTTAGTGAATGGTGGGGAGCTGTGACTTGTAAGGCTGTAAGATTCGGGTTTATGGTCAGATTTGGGTCGGAATCCAAAATTTTCAAACAAGTTCTCCATTTGAAAAATATGGCCTGACCTGACCCAATTTATTGGTTGAACTCAAATTGACCTTAACCAGAAAAAATGGATTAGGTTGGATCGATTTTGGCCCGAATCTCCATTCTCACGTTTGTCTTAACGATGGGGCAAAGAGGTCATGGTAGTCATGTAAGGGTCTTGGTGACGGTAAGGCAGGACGAGTAACGATGGCATAAAGGCGAGGCGAGGCGAGGCGAGGGAGGCAAAATAAGTTTGGGGCAAAGCAAGGAAGGGAAAGAAAAAGGCTAGTGATAGTGGCACTTAGCGCAAGGGCAAGGTAAGGTGAAGGAGGGCAGCGTAAGGATGAGTTGAGGGTGGGGTGAGGCTGAGCCTCAGGAGCAGAAACAATGAAGTGAGGGGGACGAAGCACAGAAGTATAAGAAGTCAAGAAGAATGTGAGGTGACAGCCTGACAGATGAAGACGAGGGATGAAAGGAGATAGCCAGGTAGGTGGGCAGTAGGGTTAAGTTAGTGAGTTAGAAATTAGTTAGGGTTAGGGAATTGGGTTGGGCTGGGTTTTTTTATGGGTAAGAAGTTAGTTTAAAGGTTGGGCTGAAATAGGTTGGATTAAGGATTAAATGAGTTGGTGGCAAGAAATGGGCTTGGTTAAATATTTTGGGCCATTCGGGTTGAGTCAGGTTGGACCCGAACCAACCTAATTTTTCTTTCTTTACATCGGGTTGGGTTTAGGTCAACCCAAAGTGACCGTCTCCTTTTTCCTGACTCAACCCTAACCCGATATTTTGGATCGGGTTTCAGGTTGGATATTGGGTTAGGGTCATCTGCTTACATCGTTAATGACTTAGATGCATTTTACGTGATGAACCCGAATAAAATGAAAATCTTGAACTTAGTATTTTCCTTCATAGAATTTGATTTTTTTTCTTTTAATTTCTATTTGTTCGTTGCTCATACCAACATGAATCATGAACCCAAAAAAATATAAAACTAGATCAAAAACCTATCTCTTTATATACTTACAGAGCTAATAGTTTCATAGTTTTATGACTAAGTTAACAAGTCGATGAATTTTATGACTAAGTTGGCAAAACGTGAAAAGTTTCATAACTGATTAATATCTTATCCTAATAAAAAGACAATTTCCAATGTCTTTACATTGATATCTGCATAATTTTTTTAAATACTTACATCTTTACTATCAACTTTGATCGTTGGTAAACTACCAACTTTCAAATATATTGCTAGTTACCAATGGCTTTGACCGTTGATAATTTATCAATAGTTAAACACATTAGTATCTACCAATAGTTTCAATCATCAATTATTTACTAACAGTCAAACATATTAGTGGCTACCAATAGCTTGGCACATTGGTAAAAATTTGACTGTTGCTACAAACTGTCTGACCTTGGACCATTTGTAATTACCAATTTCTCCTTTACTAATGGATAAATATTGAAAATTACCAACAATTCAAAGTTTGGCCGTTGGTAAGATAATTACCAACAGCCAGTTACTAATGATCTAGCATTGGTAATTTGAAAATTACTAGTGTGAAGCCATTGGTAACAACAGTTGGAAAATTGCCTTATTTTAGTAGTGTCAACAATACAAATCTAACCCAATTTGATCCTTAACTCGCTTCAAGCAAAACCCAAACCCAAATCACCCAATCTAAAGTGATCCAAATCTGAAGAACCCAAAACATAAAATCATCCAATGTTTAAACCCCTTTAATCCGAGTCATCCCACTGGGTTTAATCCAAATATGGACCAAAACCCATATGATCCAATCCAAGAACATTTGGACCGTAATAAATTTGCATGATATAGGCCTAAACCCAAGTAAACCCGACCTAAAGATAGCTTCCAAAGCATGAGTTGAAGCATTCATTACGCGACCCAAACCAGACATTCACTCAACCTAAAATCAACCTGAAGCAACAACCTGATTAAATCTAAACCCGAATGATTTGACTAGCCCAATTTCTATCTTCTACTCTTGAACTTGATAAAACAACTAAACATCAACTTTGGCTCCTATTTGATGCTTATAATGTGGACGGAAAATTTTACCCTTTATTATTTTATTGTAATTTTAAAAATTATTTTTAGAAGTATTTTATTTTCTTAATTTAAGAGTTATTTTTGGGTTTTATTAGGTTAATTAGAATCCTTATCAATCATGATATCAAGTAGGGCTTTTCTAGAGATCTTTTATTTGAAAAATATCAATTAGGATCAGATTTCTTAGTTAAAGTTAATTTTGATTTTTCTTATTCTAGTTGATTTAGAACTTTAATAGTTGCCTATATAAAGGCTTGTATATGTGTGCACGAGATATAACTTTTGATTAATGAAATTGTTGGAATTCTCTCTAAATTTTGGGTTTCTGGATTGAAACTCTTTATTTTATTCTGGGGTTAGATGTGTTTTACCTTTATTCACACAACTTACTTTGTCAACTTACTTACATAATTGACAACAACTACATCCTCTAAAAGCCACATTTGCTCATGAAAAATGATGAATTATGTATCCTACACTATTGCCTGTGATTTTTTCAATCATGTGGCAAACTCAATGGCTAAAGGTGAAATTTTAACCATGCATCATAACTTGGTTACCATGTCAGACACTTTATTTACATGATTTGGTGCTTCAAGAAACATACCATAAACAGTATTTAAGGTTGTCAATGGGTCAGATTTGGATCAGATGAAGATATTCTCATATTCTATCAACTATTTTGGACGCTCTACCCTCATTCTACCCATCACTTGTCAGATGGACAATTTTCACATCCATATCATACACTTTTTTAGATGGGTTAAGTCAGGTAAAACTCATTTACCTCTAACACGTCCGCAACCATAATTTTATTAAACGATGTCATATCTAGTCATACATTTGTTACTATTAACAACATCCATTATACCTTATTTGTTAAACCAACTCTTAGTTGTTCTTAACTTCATATAACTTATCTATTATACTTTTATTTTATCAGATAACTAATACTAATATATTACACACATATATGGGTTGAATGTAGGGCGGGTGAGCCCCAAACCCAAATCCTACCCAAACCTGCCAACAGGTGAAAAAAGAAAACAACATTTGACCCAACCCCGATAAATTGCCAAAAAAAAAAAACCCAACCTATCATTTTTCAAATTTATCCTTCAGCACTGCAGTAATAATTCACACACACTTCCAAATTGACTCGTCAATAAAAAATCACCATACATAGCTTGTTATAAAGTATATATGGTAAACAGATATTCTTAGCCACAAAAAATGATTCACTCCTAGTTTATGCGTCACATACATATGTATGTATTGAGAAACATACAATTACAGTGCAACAGTCAACACTAAATCACGTATTAACTACTACCCTTTTTTCTGCTGTTAAAGGTGGATTTGAAATTCATAAAATACAAAAGTAGACAGTTAAAGTTTTTGTACAATCTTTTTCTTGAAAAGGAACTCCAACTAATCAAGATTTATCTTGGTCCCAAGCTTTAGAACGGACCCACAAAAATGGTTGCGGCTGGTTATAGGTTATGCTGGGGTTTGTGTTGAAAAATAAACTTAACTCTCCTGTTCATTTCACTGCCATCTAGAAGGGTTGCTGATTGAAAGTCAGAAGTTTGGCGCAACAAAGTTTGAAGCCGGCACCGACGTCGGCGTCAACGCGTTGAAACTTCATTTTTTTAATTAAATGTTTTCTCTACTTATCCCTATAAATAGATGTATTTGCTTGTTGTTTGTAAGCTAAGAAGTTAAGAAAGTTCAGAAAGAACTTCAGAAAGGAGAGAAATAGAAAGTCTGTGGGTTTTATTTTGGGATTGTAAATTCCTCTGATTTGTTGTAATCTCAACTAGAGTGCAATAAATCCATTCTTTCTGTTTAACAGTGGTATCAGAGCCTTGTGAGGATCACCGTAGAAGCTTTCAGGCGGAAAAGCGTCACCCAGATTCACTGGCTGAGCCGCCCGAAAAAATGCCCTGTTTTTTCTCCACGGACGTTCTGGAGGTTGAAGACAACCCAGTCATCAGCCACATCATTGCCCAGTCACCGCCACATCATTAAAATTGCCATATCATCTTGCCACATCAACAAAAGTCAAAGTTTGACTGCCAAATCATCAGGCACATAATCATCCACATAGGTGACACCTTGGTGCCATGTCATTATCCACATAAGAGACACCTTGGTGCCACGTCAGACACAGATCCCAGTCATCTGCCACGTAAGCTGAAATATCTAAAATTACTAGTTAGTCCTTATAATGTTCCAGAGTTGCAATTTTTGCCCTCTAAGTTTAATAATTTTCAATTTAGTCCATAAGGATTTTTGAAAATTATTTTAGCCCCTGGGAGTATCAATAAAATTCAAAGGATACAATTTCAAAGGTTTTTGACCATTTTGGACGCAACAGTGGTGTCCGTTTTTCAAAATTCTAACTCTAGAAGATTGATTTGAGGCTTTTTAAGCTCAATATGGCGAATGGATCAACACAAACATTGATTCCAAAGTTGTCAAAAGACAACTACGACAATTGGTGCATCCAGCTAAAGGCCGTCCTTGGAGCTCAAGATGTCATGGACATCGTTGAAGATGGATATATTGAGTCAGAATCTAAAGATGTTGAGAATAATTTGACAGAAGCTCAAAAGGTGATCCTTCGAGCCAATCAAAAGAAAGATTGCAAGGTAAAATCTATTATCTATCAAGGGCTTGAGAAAGCCACATTTGAAATTATCACATCAAACTCCTACATCAAAAGCTGTATGGGAGACACTTCAGAAGACATTCAAAAAAGCAGATAAAGTAAGGAGGATTCATCTTCAAACACTTTGAGGTGAGTTTGAATCACTAAAAATGAAATCTATTGAATCCATTGCCGAGTATTATACTCGTGTAATGGTCGTTACAAACCAGCTTCGAATAAATGGAGAAAAACTTGAAGATGAACGAATATGTGAGAAAATTTTGTGATCTTTAGATCCAAAATTTAATCATATAGCAGTGACTCTTGAAGAAACAAAAAATCTGGAGACAATTTTTGTAGAAGAGCTTGTTGGATTTTTACAAGCCGACGAGCAGAAGGTGAACAGACGAAATGATGAGTCACTTGAGCATTCACTCTAGGCAAAGCTACATCTTGCTACTGAGAGGCAAGAACAATGGGGGGACATCATACCGATGATGAGGTCGAGGATTGTCAAGTGCATAAATCCACGGTCAAAGTGTTGACTTTTTGACAACTTTGACCGACAATTTCTTATAACTTTCCCCTTTTTGTCTTAGTTTTTCTTGTTTTCTTTAGCTTATTACAGGTTGGGACAAGTGTTGCGGACAGGGCATTAGAAGCAAGCTTGAGTGGGACGGCGTTTGGACAAGAGAAGCAAGAGAAGTGTAAAATGAAGACTGGCGACGCGTCGCCAGAATTCGCGAAGGTTGGCGACGCGTCGCCAACGTTATCAGTAATCTGAGTACATTCGTCGCCAGGTTTCGACCCACATTGGCGACGCGTCACCAACGCTACTCTGTTTTGCCGAAAGCTTGCATTTTTTATGGTCCCCCACTCTTTCCACCTGATGAGCTGGCCTGGAAGAAGGGATTCTTATCCCTTTAGGGTTAGAATGAAGAGGAAGTATAAATAGAAGAGAGGAAAGGCTTCTTGGGGGGTTTTTGGGTTGATTTTGATCTCAATCCCTCTTGGAGACTATTGATCAACAAGGAGGCAGTTTGGGAGCTTGAAGAAGAAGGGTTGATCTTCTGTGGGAGCTTAGTCTTCTAGGGGGTGTATTGGGTTTCTTCTCTTCCCTATTTTATTTGTAGGATTTTCGTGGATATTGTTGTTATGGATTTGATGATGACATTTGTTATGGTTTGTGAGTAGTTCATTTTATCTCTCTAGGGTGACATTCCTTACCTTGCTACTTGATGAGTTTGTCTTGTATTTATGTATGAGATTCTCATGTGTTGTCCCTTTCATTGTGTTTTTTGATTGATTGATGATGGGCCACCACAACTCATGTGCTAATTCACTAAATCCTTGAGAAAGGTTTAATGGGTGATAAGGAGAAATGGAAGGGGCATAGTGTCAACTTAAATTAGAGATAATTTAGGTGATCACTAAGAGTCAAAAAGAGGTTTAATTCTTAAACCACTCTAAGTTAAAATTGGTGCTTGAGTAAAGCCCAAGTTAGTTGAGGGTGAGCAAGGACCCATCTTGAGAAAAAAGTTCTTGATGTGAGTTTCTCTTTACCACACATGAAAAATCACACTTGAGGACAAACTTGCGTAGCAACAGGTAGGAGTGGAATCCTATAGAGGTAGTTGCCTTCATTCTAAGTTCTCTTTTTAGGACCTTTCACCTTCTTTTAATTCACTTCTCCTCTATTTTTAAGTTAAGTAACTTGAGTAGCTTTAATCTTAAATCAAGGAAAAGTCAACAAAATTCCCTTGGGATGATACCCCTAATTACCTTTAAGTACACGATGATTCTGTTTGCTTGAGGGTTGTTAAGGGTTATAAATTTATAAACTCTTGATTTGACAACAAGGATCTCATGGAAGAGGTGGCCAAAGACCCATGAGAGGACGTGGAAGAAGAGGCGGTTACAACAACCGTCAAACTTATGACAAGAGAAATGTTGAGTGCTTCAACTGTCATAAATCTGCCCATTATAACAATGAATGTTGGTTCAAACAACCAATAGAAAAGGTTAGTAAAGAAGCTAATCTTGCTAAAGTTGAACAGGTGATTAGAGAATCTTTGATGCTGATAGTACAGAAGACTACCCAGGAGGGTCATAATATTTTGTATTTAGACTCTGGAGCCAGTAATCATATGACTGGTGAAAAGATTTTATTTACCAAATTTGAAAAAATCCAATGGGAGATATCATTTGGAAATCTCTCTAAGGTGTCAATACAAGGAAAAGGAGATGTGATGATTAAGCAAAATGATGGTGGTCAAGCATTCATCTCTAATGTCTATTATGTGCCAGACATGAAGACCAATGTTTTGAGTCTTGGTCAACTTGTGGAGAAAGGTTACCAGATAAGTCTTAAAGATAAGCAAATGATTATTATAGATGCTCGAGGGAAGCTGATCATTCGAGTTACGATGGCAAAGAATCGAATGTTCCCTCTATCCATCAAATATGACACACCAATGTGTCTAAGTGCAATGAACAACAATAAAGACTGGTTATGGCATCTAAGGTATGGACATCTAAATTTTGAAAGTTTGAAGATGTTAGAAACAAAAAAGATGGTGAAAGGTCTTCCAAAAATTCAGCATCAGAATCAGATATGTGAAAGTTGTGCTGTGAGCAAACAGCACATGAATAGTTACAGAAAACAAGTTGATTGGAGATCTTCCAAGCCACTCCAGCTAGTACATACGGATGTGTGTGGTCCTTTGGATCCAGTTTCAAACGTTTAGAATCGTTACTTTCTTACTTTCATTGACGATTATAGCAGAAAGATGTGGGTGTATTTTTTGAAGAACAAATCTGAAGTATTTGACAAATTCAAAGAGTTTAAAACTCTTGTGGAAAAACAAAGTGGTTATCGCATTCAGTCATTGCGATCAGACCAAGGAGGAGAGTATACATCAGAAGCCTTCAAAGAATTCCTTAGACAACAAGGAATTCAACATCAATTTACGCCAGCATACTCTCCCTAATTAAATGGCGTAGCTGAAAGAAAGAATCGCACAATCCTGAACATGGTAAGAAGCATGTTAAAGGATAAGAATATGCCTAAACGTTTTTGGGCAGAAGCAGTGTTATGCACAGTATATTTGCTCAACAGGTGTCCTACAAAAAGTCTCACTTCAAAAACACCATATGAAGCCTGGAGTACTCACAAGCCTAATGTAAGTCAACTAAGAGTATTTGGATCTATTACTTATACCAAAATACCAAAAGCAAGAAGAACAAAGCTGGAAGATAAAGGCGAGAAGTGCATCCTTGTTGGATACGGTGACAGTATTATGGGTTATAGATTATATAATCCAATTATGAAGAAAATCATTTTCAGCCGAGATGTCATCTTTGAAGAAAATGAATCTTGGAATTGGGATCAACCTGAAGCCTCCAAAGATGCAAAGTTGATCCTTGAAGGAGAAGAACCAACGGAGATAAGAGAAGCAGCAATTGAGCCACAAGTGCCTAGAAATTAGCAAGCACCTCCACGTAATCATCCAGGTACTCTTACTATAAATGAAGCATCATCGTTAACTATGCATGATGATTCAAACATAGGTCCTAGAGGAACTCGTGCTCTAAATGATCTGTATGAAAATACAGAGCCGATAGATGAGCATGTAAATTTGTATTGCCTGATGATGACCAGTGATCCAATTAGCTTCGAGGAAGCTAAAGAGGAAGAGAAATGGAGAAAAGTGATGGATGAAGAGATTCAGTCCATTGAGAAAAACGAGACTTGAGAACTGACTACTTTGCCAAATCGTAGAGCCATTGGTGTAAAATGGGTCTACAAGACAAAGAAAAATGCTAAAGGAGAAGTCCAGAGGTATAAAGCAAGGCTTGTTGCTAAAGGTTACAAACAGAAAGAAGGAACTGATTATGGAGAAGTCTTTACTCCAGTAGCAAGACTTGAAACCATCATATTGTTGATTTCACTTTCTGCACAGAATAAATGGAAGCTTTATCAAATGGATGTGAAATCAGCATTTCTGAACGGTTATCTTGAAGAAGAGATCTATATTGATCAACCACCTGGATATGTGAAGCAAGGAAAGGAAGACAAAGTTTACAAGCTGGAAAAGGCACTCTATGGATTGAATCAAGCTCCACGTGCATGGAACATGAGGATTGATAATTACTTCCAGGTAAATGGTTTTGAAAATGTTCTTATGAAAATGCATTATATGTGAAAAAGGAAATAGATGGAAGCATTCTATATGTCTGTCTATATGTTGATGATCTGATCTTCATTGGCAACAATCCTAGTATGTTCAATTCATTCAAAAGAAGCATGGTACAAGAATTTGAGATAACTGACATTGGTGAAATGGCTCACTTCCTTGGCATCAAAGTTAAACAAGGAAGCGAAGGAATCTTCATTTCTTAGACTAATTATGCAAAGGAAATCTTAAAAAGATTTTCCATGGAAAACTGCAACCCTGTATCAACTCCTGTTGAAACAGGATTGGAGTTACAGAAGAATGATCAAGGAGATGTGAACAGCACATATTTCAAGAGTTTGGTTGGAAGTTTGAGATATTTGACTTGTACCAGGCCAGATATACTTTATGGAGTTAGATTCATAGTTCATGCTCACTCATTGGACTCCGGCTCATGAGTTCACTAAAGACAAGCCCACAGCCGCATTGAAAGGAAGTAGTATATTATACACATATTTGTAATTACACATAGCACGTTTTTAGTAAACATGTACTTAATTACAATTGATATGGATAGAGACTAGAGATTAGGTGGCGCATGAGGGTATGTAAACGTCTGAGATAGTTTTAACTCGAAACATAGGTATTTGCAATTACTTATATGTGCATAAATATATAATTTTTCCATTAAAAGGATAGGATGGTTTGGTAGGAACTTAAGGATAGGATGTTGCATTGGGTGGTAAGTGGAATAATTCTTCCTCGGCTATGATATAATGTTGTGAACCAGTAAGATTTTTTCCTAATGTTCAAGTTGGTCCAAAAACATAACATTAAGTTTGAAAGAAGAATTCTTTCCCACATGATGCAAGTTGCTGCTCCTCATTCGTCTCACCCACTTTCCTATTTGGCTCCTCTCCAAGAATTTTTTATTTTATTTATTTATTTACTTGGCTACTCGAAATTCTTTACACTAAAGTTGAGAGTTTTCAAGGAGAAGAGGTTTGCCATGTCTTGAACCCAAACAGTGAACATGGCAAGACAAAACCTTTGCCACTTCACCTGGGGTTACTAGACTTCTCTCCAAGATTTTTGAAGCTCTTAATGTATATAAATTGCTCCATTGAGGAACTTTTGGCCAAGAGCATTTTGTCTCTCACGAACACAAAAAAACTTCAAAAGCAGTGGTTCTAATAAGGTGGCTCGCCACGTTTGAAAGCGAAAACTTGTTGTGCACCTAAAGGCTCTTACTAGTGTTATTGCAAATCATCTCAAAGAGAGTACAAATAAAGGAAATATTAAAGTCGTGTTTAGTTCAATAACATTTTCTAAGTTTTCTAAAAAAATTTCTAAAAACTAGAAAAATAAAAAAAAATGCTTAGTATGTAAGTTTTCTTTTTCCATTTTTTAGGAAAACAGTTTTCTACATTATGAACATTCAGAAAACACTATTTTTTATAATTTTCCCAATTTTTCATCTCTTCGCTTGCCTTCTCTTCTTGCTCTCAACTTCTCCATTCTCTCCTACCGTCACATCACCAGCCAACCTCTCCCTTACCACCGCTGCCTGATGAATCTCCTTGTCACCGCCGCTTGACTAGCTTCATCGGGATCGGCAAGCAGCAACAGCTAGCAACGATGGCGCTCTAAGAGACCGAAATCGGTGACGGAACGTGGAGATTGCAATCAAACCCTCGTTCCTCCTTTAAACAATGCCACTGAGAATCAGTGATGTGACACAGAGTAGCAATGATGGCCGGCAATGGGCTATTAGGTGGTTGAAGATGGCCACAGTGCTAAAGTGTCGTGCTTTTGAGGATGACAAGATTTAAGATGATGATGTAGATGTAAGGAATGAAAAAGTTAGGAGCTAATCTGATGAAATTAAAAAATCTAGGTTCTGGCCATGAAATTTATTCTTTCCACTTTTGAAGCTAACAAGGTTAGGAAAATTGTCACTTATAGTGCACATACTTTTCTTAGAGTTACAATTAAGTCACTGGACTTTTCTGGTTTGTGTATATGCATAATATCGTCTTGACTCATTGTAGAACAAGTGAACATGTTCTCCAACAAGTATTTTAGAAACTTACATAGAAAATAAAAACTAAAATCAGAAAATGAAAAGAAAATAATATTTTCAACAACCAAATGCCACCTTAACGTGCAACCAAAAAATGCAGCGGCAGATTCTGAAAAATTTGTTGGAGAAGTTGACTTTCGAAGAGTAAATAAAGAGGTCACAAATGTTGATGGAGTTATGCTTGAGCTGAAAAGTCATGTGGACTTAATCATGGAAGTTCTGTCAACAAATGCCAGGCCACTAAACCAACGTTCTCTGCTTAGGTTTTTTTTTTCATCAGTAATGAAAGATTTTATTTAAAAAAAAAGCAAGTAATCTACTAAGCCTAACAGCAAGTCGATTGGATATTCTGTTGAAAAAGGAGCTATCTTGTCTCAAGAAGCAACCGAAATTGAAGCCAGAACTACCGTCTCTATCCATCCTCCTTCAAATCGCCTGCCCCTTCAATCCTTTTTTCTAGTTAAAAGGGAAACAGATAAGGGAATGGAGATTATAAAAATGAACATTATAGAGCATGTGGGGGAGAAAGGAGTGGTTCCTCCTCTTCATTCCCCTAAGTTTTTTATCTAACCAAATAGGAGATAGAAGATAAGTACCTCTCTCATTTTCCTCATTCCCTCATTTCCTTTAATAAGAGAAAAAAGATAATTACCCCTCTGTGTCCCTCATCTTCTTCAATACACCAACTTCATTCTTGTTCTAATCAAATCTCCTTCATTCCCCAATGCATGTCTTAAGAGCAAAAATAACATCCTTTATCTTCTTTTTCCGCCCCTCTACAGGAATTTCATGATTCAATCTGGTTCAATCATACCTCCGGTTTATCAACATAAAGATAGCATATCATTCGCGTGTCAGTCAAGAGAGAAGGGTTTTTCCGATGACCACAGTCATAACTAAATCGTTGCAAAAACTATTTTGCTACAATAAAAATCGTCGCACATAAACATAGAAAATTTCAATTAATTAGTTCCTTCTTAAATAGAAGAAAAGCCAAACAAGGGAGCGGATACAGTATATGACAATATATCATAAGCACTACCGCATATGAGAATTTCCGAGCTACAAAAATTGGCTCATGTCCGAAGTTAAGAACTATTAAGATTCAGTAAGGTTTTCAATACCACACATTTTTTCTCTCAACTCATTTAAAAATTCGAAGTCAGTCAGTACCCTTAGAGCCGGTTCTGTTTTGGGTCATTCATCCACAAATGCATATCGCTTTAACACTGTTAAGACCTGTGCACATAAGTTCTTTACCAAATCCAAGCCTGTTACCAGGAAATTAAGACCTCCGAAAGTTCCCCACATTTGGAGGACAAAAGCAAATAGCTAGATGGTCATGACGTCTACAAGTCAAACATCAGTCTATAAGATCAACTTCAGCAAAGGCTTCAGAAGTTCAAGCAAAAATCTAAAAGGCCGCTCTTGAAGCTGCCATCAACTCATCACCTGAGAAATCAACCACCAGAAATCATATTAGCACACAATTACACGTACAAATTAAGTGGGTGAAGTAATGTCGTCGAAAACTTTTAAGCCTCAAAAACACTCGATAACAGTAATGTGCTAGAATGGAAAATAAAAACAGAACCAGAATCAAACACTTGCAGGTACAGCAGGGAAAACAGAAGCAGAAGCATATGCTCAATCAAGGAACACAACTTAAAAAATCTACCACAATTAACACATTAACAGAGATAGAATGAAATTCATAAATTTATCATAAGGGCATCTAGATATATAATTCAAAGTAAGAGTTCGTCCGATCACCTATCTGGGTATGACTTTCAATGTGGTGGAGCCATTGAGGAAATAGATCTGGAGGCAAGGAGGCAACACAAAATCTTCGGGAAACTCGTGATCTATCGTGAGGCACTTCAAGTTTATAAATTTTGATAGACGTCCATCCAACAAGTCAGGGAGAGTAGTTAGCACCTTGTTATGTACATCACAGCTACGAGTCATTAATCACATAAACAGGGAGAGCAAAAAAAAAACTAACAGTAGCAATCTACCTCAATGGTTTCCATGGACATTGTGATGGATTTTGCGAATTCACCACGAAACTAACAGTAGCAACCCACTCGCTGCCATTGCTGCTAACAATCTGAGCTATGAAATCAAAGAAATGCGTTCTTCATGAAGGCGCTAGCTACTACGATCACTGAGACACAAAAACTAGATTCCAGGACAATTAAGCCCATCAACTTCTCAAAATGACCCATATGCCCTTTTCTTCCTTTATTGGTTAGCATGGGAAAAGTTTTGGTGGTGTTTGGTGACGCAAGGTGAGAACCTTTTTCAGCTAAAATCAGGTAAAAAATAAATTGTGTTAATTCAAATTTCAGGCGGGCTGGGTAAGAAACGGGTCAAGGCTTTATCTACGGGTCAAAATAGCGGGTCTGGAACTAATCATGTACTTCTGGCCTACTTACAACATATGCCACTGTAACAATCCCATCCAGCTACTGTATCCAAACAATCCCGATCCTTTCGTCTGCCAAGCATACCCTCTGACTTCGCCGCTAAATCCGCTTGGAGTGCAGATCAATGGATTTCTCAACCTGTCGTTCCTCGTCTTACCTTCACTCTCCAATTTGGACAAATAGGTATACCATCTACCACATTCATGAGGGAAGAAAACTAGAAGCCAAATTAAACTGCCACTTAAAATGAATAAATCAAACACAAAGCAGAGAAATCTAGCTCACATGAAATGAAATCCCAACCTAGTTAGTTGAAGTGCTAAACAAACTTATGGCGAGAGGGCAACAAGATCTCGAAAGACACAGCAGACGAGCTGGTTGATGCTAACATTAAGGGTGAGTTTGGTATTAACTGACCTTGGGTGAGGGAAGGGCGTTCGAAGCTGGGCTACATGATGGAGGAAGGAACATCAATACAAAAAGAGCAACACATCGTAGTAGGGGCAGCGGAGCAGCGATGAGGAGTACGACTTGGCGGAGCTACCACTGTGAGAAGAATGACGCGGGGTACTGGATGGGGATTTTTACAGTGGCATATGTTGTAAATAGGCCAGAAGTACATAGTTAGTTCTAGACCCGCTATTTTGACCCGTAGATAAAACCTTGACCCGTTTCTTACCCAGCCCGCCTGAAATTTGAATTAACACAATTTATAATTTTTTTTAAAAAAATTTCTTATAGAAATATAAAATTTTTATATGAAAATTGTAACGACCCAAGTCCAGAACCGGTCAACGGAACACCTGCCCACACCACATGGACTATCCTTAGGAAAAGGATAAGCGCTAGGTATTTAGGAATGGACTCTCAGTATAAGGAAGTTCCCCCGTCCCATACCAGCGGACACAGCCATATACTTTGAACCAAACCTAGCTCTGATACCATCTTTAATGACCCAAGTCCAGAACTGGTCAATGGAACACCTGCCCACACCACATGGGCTATCCTTTGTCCAGAACTGGTCAACGGAACACCTGCCCACACCACATGGGCTATCCTTTGGAAAAGGATAAGCGCTAGGTGCTTAGGTTCTGGAATTGGAGCCTATATATCCACATAAGGCTTCCCACAATTCAACCATGTGGGACATGGGGGTGTTACAAACTCCCCCCCTTATGTACCCAACGTCCCCGTTGGGGTCAATCGGATTACTTGGTTCCCGGACCAAGTAACCTCTCTAATCGGACTACTTAGCCCCTGGCCAAGTAGCCTCTCGAATCCAGGATCAGTCCCGGTAGACGATGCATGTGCATACCCACTATGCCACACCATCGTGGTCCCGGGTCGGCTCTGATACCATCTATAACAACCCAAGTCCAGAACCGGTCAACAGAACACCTGCCCACACCACATGGGCTATCCTTTGGAAAAGGATAAGCGCTAGGTATTTAGGAATGGACTCTCAGTATAAGGAAGTTCCCCCATCCCATACTAGCGGACACAACCACATACTTTGAACCAAACCTGGCTCTGATACCATCTGTAACAACCCAAGTCCAGAACCGGTCAACGAAACACCTGCCCACACCACATGGGCTATCCTTTGGAAAAGGATAAGCGCTAGGTACTTAGGAATGGACTCTCAGTATAAGGAGGTTCTCCCGTCCCATACCAGTAGACTCAACCATATACTTTGAACCAAACCTGGCTCTGATACCATCTGTAACGACCCAAGTCCAAAACCGGTCAACGGAACACCTGCCCACACCACATGGGCTATCCTTTATGAAAAAGATAAGCGCTAGGTGCTTATGTTCTGGAATTGGAGCCTATATATCTACATAAGGTTTCCCACAATTCACCCATGTGGGATATGGGGGTGTTACAAACTGTAATAACCCTAGAAATTAAGGAAAAGAAAATTAACAAATTATCCTAAAAAAAAAAAAGAAAAAAAAAGTAATAAATAAATAAATAAAAATAAATTAATTAACATTTTGTCCTCAAAGGGTATTTTTGTAATTTTACCTATCAATTTAGAAAATCAATATAAAATTAAGAATCTTGATTCTTAGATGATTCCTTTAGTGGTTATTAAGTCAAATTCCAAACCGGAAGCTCAAAGTCATTTTCTTTGGGCTAGGGGCATTTTTGTCATTTACAACCAAGCATCGGATGAAAAATCTGATAGCACCAGTGGATTCTTCTTGCAAAAATGAGTCAAGAGAAATTTGTCTCACTCAATTCTGAATCCGTTTGCTTAGATTTCCAAAAATTTAGCCTACGCGCGTGTAGAGTTTAAACCGGGTTCGTGCTTTTGTTGTATATAATAATTTCCCAACTAACCCTAATTTTTATTCTAAAAAGTTTCAGCCGCATGCCTCCTTGGAATTTTGTTTGTTAAGAAAAAAAAACAATTTAATTTAATTTACCTACTTATCTATATTTTCCTTATTTTAAAAACCTTCATTATTATCCTAATATAACTACAACTTTTTTTTTAATTTAATATTCTTTTCCCCGTATCTCTCCTAGGTCAAAACAAAATTCCAATTCGGCACCAAAGCTTGCTGCCGCCTCTTGTCTTTTTCTCCTTCAACAACTCTCCACCGCCACAAAACAAAAATTGGAACTTGGGAAAAATGCCATTCACAATCTTTTGGTTCGCTTCGCGACGGTTGTTCATCTACGCTTATTTCTCCATCAAACCGTGTAAGTCCAGCCATTCATGCTTTGATTCTTGGCTCTTCCAAACTATTGGAATATTAATTTAATTCCATATTTTACCTAGATTTATTAGATTGAGGAGAAACCCTATTGGAACACAAAAACGATCCTACACACACCGGCGATTCCGAATTCATTTGTGTAAGTCTAAATTATTCTATATCCCTCTTTTAATTTTTTTTTCCAGCACCTAAAGGCCTTATATATTTGCTTTAAATATTTGGTAGATTATTATTAATCCAAGTTTTGGGTTTTTCCACTCGTTTCCGGTGCGATCTTGTCCATACTTGGTTCTAAGCCCAGGTAAGCCACCGTAGTCTTTTTAAAATTCTTTTGGCTGTTAATTTCAAATCTTACAGCCCTAACAATTATCTCATCTTTGCTGTCCATGTTGTTATAAAGGGTTAGAAAATCCTTACTTGAAGGTTTGGCGCTTCGTTGGACTCCCGGAGCATCAGAGATCCCGAAAACACATCGGTAACCAAAATAAAATTTTTTTCCTTCCAAGATCAATTTTTACAGCCATTAAATGAGCTTATAAGTTAGTGTATGGCTGCTGTAATTTTTAGGATTAATATCAAGAAGGCTCCCGGCACGATCCTGAATAGGCACGAGGCCACCGAAGACGCCCCGAGCCCTTTTTGCCCACTAGGTAAAATTTCGGCCTAGTTGTTAAGAACATGAACCTTCCAAATACCATTTAGGAAAATTTCTAAATTTTAGCACATTTTCTAATTTTCTACCTTACTGACATTTTGTAGGACCGTCCTAGGAAGTCGCCCCTTTCGCCGTATTATTCCGAACTAGGTAAGGGGGAAGAGCGGGTTAGTTCTCGTGGGCCCTCTTAGGCCCAAAATAAGCATCAACCCGAATAATAAATTTTAAGTAACAATTGGGCTAAACAAAATCTTTAAACGAGTGGGTAACATGGTTAGGGTAATTAATTAGTTTTTCTAGAATTTTATTTTATTTTATTATATTTTATTTTAGTTCTCTTCCTTTGAGATGTAATTTTGGTTGGTTGGTTGTATGGTTATAATGATGTGATGTATGATGTATGTTTGGCGCTAGTATCATACTAGGACCGCTTATAACAAGAATTAAATTAGAAATATGTTAGAACCGCCTAAATAAACACCGCTAGTAGCATGTTTAGGGCCGGCGAGACAAACACCGCTAGTACCATGTTTAGGGCCGACAAGCTCATTAGCAACATGATGAGATTGGAAGGAACCGTTAGTGGCATGTTAGGGCCGTAATAAATTATTATAAGCCGATAGATAAAGGATTAGGAGCGTAAATACTAAATGACCAATTTAGAAAGAATTCACGAGAAATGAGATGAACATTTATCACAAATACACTTAAAAGATATCATTGATTGCCATGACATCATGTATCACTAAACTAAGATAACCGGATAAAAGAAATAGGATGCACTAGAATCATGGCATTCTACTAAAAAGAGCTAAAGTAAAATGAGCTACGGTCATGCATCAATTGGTTGTTGCATATGATTGATGTTTGTCATATACAAGATTGCATTAAGTAAAAGATTTGAAGAGTAAGATAAAATACGAGGCATGCAAGGTTGGTGATGAACCATATCTACATGACCTAATAAGCCGTAAATTTAGATGAGAGGTTCGGAACGGACGATTCGAACCCGAGAGGCATGTTAGGGTGGCGGCAGACTGTCCCTAGTCATGACCCGATATTGATACGGAGTATGGAGATATGATTTGTGCGCTGTCAGACCATAGCCGGCGAGGGACCATGCTTATGGCTGTTATCACGAGAGGCTCTACCTCGGCGTAGGTATCCCGAGAGGCTCTGGCTTGGTGGCATCCCTAGTGGCACTGCCTAAGAGTTATCCCGAGAGTGGGTGATGTACACACTCACCACCCTAGGTTCGTCCGACGGCAATTAAGTATTGGATTAAGTGATTGATCAAGAAGATATTATTTAATCGGTAAAAAGAATTATGCATATGCATGGTAGTTCAAGCATGCTAGTAGGATTTTGATTTTGTTGTTATGATGTTGTATGGAATTGTTCTTTAAGTAAATTGCTACAGCTTAAAGTTTATTATTCGTTGTTGTTTGTTACGGGAACATTAGGACCCACGTGATGGACCTGATACTTCCCTCTTACTGAGCAAGTTGTGCTCATCCCTCCTCTTAACATGTTTTTCTAGGTGAGTACTATGAGGAGACAGAGTACACTGAACCATATAACGAGGTTCAAGATGTGGAGCAGACTGAGTGAGAGTACGCTGTAGCCCCTCGAAAGTAGAACTGGCTGGGACTGGGTTTTAACTTTGTGTTATTTGATTCTTAAAGAAACATATGGTTTGTTTAAATTGGTACCTTATTCGCATATTAGTTTTCCTGGGATTGTCACTTAACTACTCTGATTTCGTTTAATACTCTTATTGTTTGGAAAATAATTTAAAATAAAATGTTTTACCTCACATTTCTTAAATTATTTTAATTAAATGCTTTATAATTCTGGGAATTTAAGATATCTTTTAAAATTAAGGTTTATAAAATTGGGGGCGTTACAAAAATAGTACCTTAAAAACTCTAATTTATAAATATAATTTTTTTTAAAAAATTTATAATAAAAATTAATATGAATATATTTAAGTCATGCTTTAGTAAAAAATAAAAAATAAAAAAATCATTTTTTGTGAAACGTGTAGTATGTTTGTAGAATTTAATCCAAACTTGTATGTCACTTTTATTTATAAGTTATTACCTCAATAAGAAATCACCACCATAAACTAATAATTTTTTATTTCTTTCTTTAATAATCTTTTTATTTCTGTGTGATAATTTTTTCTTTCTTTTTCTTTAATAATTTTATTAATTTCTATCTATAAAATTCTATAAGAAATTATTTCCACTAATTACTTTTTCACATTATCTCCAACCTTCCATATTTTTTTTTCCTTTAACTGCTTGACCATTGCTCTTTTTCGCCTCTATTCATCTCTTTCATCTTTATTTCTCTTTAAGACACTATCATCCCCACCCTGTAACTCACAACTCTTCTTTCATTTCGTCATATCTCTCCTACCTCTCAGTTGCTCACAACTCTCTCTTTCTTTCTCTATTTTTATTACTATTCTCTCTCTCTCTCTCTCTCTCTCTCTCTCTCTCTCTCTCTCTCTCTCTCTCTCTCTCTCTCTCTCTCTCTCTCTCTTTCTTCCTCGGTTTTGCAGAAATTCAGTTGCTCCTTTAGCAAAATTGGTGTTTTTTATGCAAACAAAATGTTAATTTTGAAGATTTCCCTGGAAAAGTAAACCATGATTTTAAGGTGTTAAATACATCAATATTCACCAACATTTAAATGTTGTTCCACTTTTGCCTATAAGGTTCACTTTGTTCCACTCTCACCCCTAAGTCATTCAAATGTTCCAATTTTTGCTTTTTAGACGAAAAACATTACAGTGGATGGAAAAATGCCACATTAACCCAAAATTGTAGCGCAAATTATAGTTTTAATCCCTGAAAACTTGTTCTCTCTCCCAAAAGCCATAAAATTTTCCTACTAACAATCAAACTACCATCAATCTTCCCCTTAGTCTTCTCCAAAACAAAAGCCCATGCCTTGATTATGAACAATGAACTCCTCCCTTGATACCCTTCTTGGCCTGTCCCACCATGTCCGTAATCAATCGTTGAGCTCCTCCCTCATTAATTTCATTGAAGCCCATCCCTCACTGCCATCCCTATTTAACCACCTAAGCCAAATCCGTCAAACATTTTCCTTTCCCGACCACCATGAATTTACCAAGAAATAAAAACCATTGAGGAAAAAAAATTGTTGTCAAAGTAGCCTTCGAACAATCATGAACTAACCAAGAAGAAACTCAAGGCGTGTATACACTGTTGTCGAGGATTATAGCTCACAACTCTAAAAAATGTACAGGAGATTAGGTTTACGAGAATCCTCCAAGATACAACGGGTCTTCGGGGAAGCGTGCACTTGCACCTGGGATACTTTAGGAATCAGCAAAAAGCAGAAACCAGTGAAAAGTAAAAGTGTTTAGATGAAGGAATAGAGAGCTCGAAAGCTTTTGGGACGATTTGAGACTAGAATGGGACTGAGTATTTATAGGGAGTAGAATGATTGAATTTGAACATTAGGGTGAATTATGGCATATACAAAAAATCTCGGTTAGGATTTTTTATACATTGAGTTTATTTGGATTTTCAACATGTGAAAAACAAGCTTTTTCAGATAATGGTAAAAAAGTAAAGTCAAAAAAATGTAAAATCTAACTTGGACGGGGTCTCGTGATACTTTGCATGCAAGGGGCAAATCAGGCTCTTTCAATTGTTTTAGCCCATCTCGTGCGTGTGAGCACATTACTTCTTTCTTTCCTTTCCTAACCCACTTGGGCATGGTAACTTATAAAGCCTAGAAATCCCCTTTGTCCAAGCCATATGGGATATGCATTTTGAAATATTACATACAACAATCCTCTACATATTTCAAAAGGCAATACCTTAAGGTTTCTTGCTGGTTTCAAACTCAAGAATGCAATGCATCGTGGTTGGTGTCTATTAGATTATGAACCAGACTTAGAGTTAATGAAACTTAACTTACAGAGTAGTTAGTAAAGCTTATAGCTTCTACAAACCAAATACCTTTTTGTACTTTAAGTGATTCATTGATCACATTGCGCCACCATAATTTTTGTTGTTCATTGCAGTATTACGCTTATTGACCATGTATGTGTCCTGGTTTTCATGAGTGTTCTAGAGATTCCGCCACAAATCTCATAGAAGTAGCTCCACTCCTACACCTATATATGTGATTCCATCAAGTGTATGGTGCATAAATACACCATCCAATATGACTTATGTGAATCATTAAAAGCTTTTGCTCATCCTCTAATAAATGCAGTTTTGCATTTTCTACATCATAGGATGGACTTTAAGGAAAGATTTTGATAATGCTTTCAGGTCTAACAATGACTTTTTTTTTAGTGGATAGCTAAAAGCCCCACTTTTCTTTATTTATTTACTTTTCTGCAATTATTTACTTTATGCAATTATTTACTTTATGCAATTTTATTTTTTTAAGTGGACGGCAAAAAGCCCCACTTTTCTTTATTTATTTAATTTTTTGTAATTATTTATTTTATGCACTTTTATTTTTTTAAGTGGACGGCAAAAAGCCCCACTTTTCTTTATTTATTTACTTTTATGCAATTATTTACTTTACGCACTTTTATTTATTTATTTTTCTATGGAAGGTTATACCTCCTACTTTTTTTAAGTGGACGGCAAAAAGCCCCACTTTTCTTTATTTATTTACTTTTATACAATTATTTACTTTACGCACTTTTATTTATTTATTTTTCCATGGAAGGTTATTCCTCCTATTTTTTTAAGCGGACAGCAAAACGCCCCACTTTTCTTTATTTATTTGCTTTCCTGCAATTTACTTTATGTGCTTTTATTTTTTTAAGTGGACGGCAAAAAGCCCCACTTTTCTTTATTTATTTGCTTTCCAGCAATTTACTTTATGTACTTTTATTTTTTTAAGTGGACGGCAAAAAGCCCCACTTTTCTTTATTTATTTATTTTCCTGCAATTTACTTTATGCACTTTTATTTATTTAAGTGGACGGCTAAAAGCCACACTTTTCTTTATTTATTTAATTTTTCAGCAATTATTTACTTTATGCACTTTTATTTTTTAAGTGGACGGCAAAAAGCCCCACTTTTCTTTATTTATTTAATTTCTTGCAATTCTTTACTTTATGCACTTTTATTTTTTTAAGTGGATGGCTAAAAGCCCCACTTTTCTTTATTTATTTAATTTTTCGTTAATTATTTACTTTATGTACTTTTATTTTTTAAGTGGATGGCAAAAAGCCCCCACTTTTCTTTATTTATTTAATTTTCTGCAATTATTTATTTTCTCCATTTTATTTTTACGTAGATGGTTAAACACCCCACTTAATTTATTTACTTTTTCCATAATTTATTTTTTTTATGTGAGTGATTAACCTTGTTTTAATTATTTTTCTTTATGGCTAGCCAAAAGACCACCTCATTTATTTTTTTATTACAACCAAACCCCCATCCTTTATTTTCCTTCTTGTTTTTAAATATTAATTGGAATATTAAAACTTATCCTTTTTATTTCTTCAAAATAACAAATTTTGACCTTTTGTTTCCCTTAAAAAAAAATTTTAAAAATCATAACCGGATGATTCCATAAAAAATCAATTTTTTTTAAGTATTTTTTTAAATCTATGGATTAGATAATTACTTTAAAAAAAATCTCTCATCAAACAAAAAAAAAGAATGAAAAGAAAACAAATAAATTTTTTTAAAAAATAATAATAAAAAGGAAATTAATATTAAGATCATTAAAAATCCAAAATTTCATAAAAATTTATGACCAAAAATTAATAATAAATTAAGAATTAAAATTTTCATTAAATTCCGTATCCGGGTGATCCGATAGGATCTATGGTTTGGAAAATATCAAATTTTTAATAAAAATGAATAAAAATTAAGTATCAAGATAAAAAAAATCCATATTCAGATAATTCGGCAGAATTTATGATATGGATTAATAATTAATTAAAAAAACTAACTAAAATTTCATTAAATTTCATATTCGGGTGATTCGATAGAATCTATGGTCTGAAAATATCAATTTTTTATAAAAAAATTTATACAAATTAATTACCAAGATTTTGAAATTCATATTAATCTAAAAATTCACATCTGGATGATTCAATTAAAATTTATGGTTTGAAAATTAACTAAAATTATTCAAAAGCAAGCAAAACAAAATTGAAATAAACTAAGGTACCAATTTTGGGCGTTAAAATAGAGTTATTTTAACGTAACCGTACTCCCGAACCTTCGAACTCTCATAGACCATTTTTAGGTGTTCAATCGATCTAGGCGAAACCGATTGGTGGCGACTCCCCCCAAAACCCCCACGTTGCCACAGATACTATCAAAATAACTCCCACCTGAGCACAGAAGCTCCATAAATGAGAGGTCCAACTTTTCCTTATGCACTTTGTCAAAGCTATTTTAAATACTTAGTTAGTACATTAATATTACTAACCAATAACTTAGAATCATTAAAGATTCATGTACTTTAAATACCTGCACCAAAACCTTGGTTAACAACCCTTCAGCGGGTCTTAGGCTTCACACTACTAGTATCTGTACAATGTGATATTTAAGGGAATGAGAATTATAAATTCTCAGTAAGGAATTAAATACCTGCAAAATAAACTTTAGAACCTAGCATATATAACATATATGCACATCTTAATGTGAGCTCAAAACGTTATGAGGTCTTGACTAATGGCCACTAGTATGGGTTCTATGGCAAGGAACCCATCCTCAACCTAGTCCTTCTTACAAGAGCTTAACTCTTACCTTAGCAAGCTTAGCTTGCCATTACTTACTCTTGCTCACACTGTACAGGAGTTCTTAGTGGCTCATTCTTACTAAGCTTGGTAGCTTAGCTAGGGTACTCTTAAGTGTCAAAGCCCATCTTGAATACTTAATACCTTGTATACTTACTTAAGGGCTATTTAATTATATAGCCCTTAAGTCACTTCTTGTCCACCTCTTACTCTCTTAATTAATGCATTGTAAAAATACATAATGCATCGTAAAAATACATAATGCATCAATTTTAATTTGAACTTAAAATCCCTTACCTTGAATAATTAATGAAAGTAAACACTAACTTCAGTGTCCTTATGGTATCGGTTTTGTATCCTTCTTTATACCTTTATAATAGCTTGAGTATTTCTCTTTTAATTGATAATTTAACTACATAAATAAATCATAATTAGGACAATATTACAACATTCTTTATGGTTTAAGTGGTTAGGAAAAACCCTCTCATTGGATTCCAATTAACCAGTACTTTACTCAACACACAACAGCACCAGTTTCGGTGTTGTATCCTTTCAACTTCAAAACAGAACAACTTATGTTCTTATTGATTATTTCTCTTATAAGCAACTAAGAACCAATATAAACATATTAAATCTAGCCATTTTCTAGTACAATTAACCCAAAAATCTAGACACATCCAAACCAAATCAACATATATCTAGGCCTTTAGCCTTCTTTCAACAACTTGGCCCAAATGGGTTTTAACGTATTTTTGCTTTCACAAGCTAACAAAAACTAATTATAACACACTTAATCCCAGATTTATAAACCCAAAAAATTATAAAATTAATCAAAAATAAGGAAAAATTGAATTAGTTCTTACCCTTCTTACTTAAGCTTAATTCTCAAGCTTTTATTGTTGTTTTTCCCTTAACAAACAAACAAGAACTATGCTCAAATCAGTATTTACAACAGCTACAGAACCGTATGAAGCTCAAAAACAGGGGAAGAACAAAACAACACTTGAACAAGTAACTTGAAAATCAAGCTTAGAATGGTTCCATACTTAATTTTTCTTCAAAAACTTGCTTAATTGTGCTTGAATTTGATGGATTGGAGCTTGGATTTGGTTTAGCTATGGAGTTATGAAGGGAGAGAGTGCTTTCGAGTGGTCTGGAGCTGGAGGAAGAAGATGGCAGAAAAAATAATGAAAAGTCAACTTATGTAGGCTTAAGGTGCACGGGTCACGCACATGGTCTCTTATTTGTACACAAAAGTACGTTGGGACTTATCCATGACAGAATAAAAAATCTAGGACCAAGATTAGCATTATACCGTGCTTGAATCCTTCTTCACCTTAATTACACATCTAGTCCTCATCTTTGAAATACGTACAATTTAGGCATGATACTTTTGAGGGTTACATATAAACCATTTATGGACAATTCTAGTCAATTCACAATTTGACAAGGGTAGAGTGGGAATCACGAAAAGTTATGATATCTTAAATTAAATAAAAATGAGTCACTATATGAAATGAGTAAAATGCCCTTTTTTGTCTGGTTTGCTTAAATGACCAATTTTGTCTTCTTTAAGGTACTATACTTTATTAAACCGAGAATTTGCTCGCATTAAATATTCTAAGTATATTAAATTACTAAAATAGCCAAATTTACCTCAGTAATTATGATCCAAATTTTTGGAGAGCCGTAACAAATATAATACTTTGTTTCAGTCATTTTTTTTTCATTATTGATGATTGAATTTTGTAGCATCCATTATTTTCTTTAAAGTCTATAGTTAACTAAAATAATTTAGTCCATAAATGCTAAAATTTAAAGTAAATTTTTATAGATAAATTTTTCATTAATATTAAAAATTGGAGTTTGAATTAATAAGAGATGAAAAATTTTAGTAAATTGTTTTTTAATAACAAAAAAATTGTATAGATTCAAAGCACATACAATTTATTGTTTAACGGTATTATGTTTCGATCATAACTAATCATTTTAATGATAAGAATATAATGTAAGGAAAACCCAACTAAAACTGAAATAAAGCAAAATTTTAGTTGATCAATGTGAGTTTATGTGTGAAAGATTTTTAATTACTTATAATAGAAATTTATTTTATTGTTAAATTTATTAAATTAAGGTCCCGCAATAACGTGCGGGTCGTCAAAAACTCGTATTATACTATATTCTAAAATAAGAATGGATTTCACTGTTGATAAATAATTCCATGTCTTTTTTTTTTTTAGGATGCGATGTATTTTTTTTTTTAAGTTCTATCCACATTTCGCAAGGCGCATGCCTTTAGAGGGCCTATGTTGTAATTTTCCTAGTTTTAGTCTATCTCATATTTGTTTAAGTTAAAACGTGGTTTCAGTCCCTAACTCTCTAATATTTTTTTTCTCTGAGTTATGTCCATGTTACATTTTAGTCCCCAAATTTTATAATATTTAATTAGATCTTCTATTTACTCTCTTGGCCCCCAATTTTTTCTTTTTATTTTTTTATATACTATCTTATAAAGTAAGACATTGGTAACAATAATTTTTATTTTTTTTTTTAGTTAAACCATTTTTTATTTTTATTAAGTCAATTATTAAATCCTTAATACCTAAAATTTTTCCTTTTTTTTTTCTTGATCCTAACTTTTTTTATTGATTTTCTTTATTGTTGTTTTCTAAAATAAAATTTTAATCATTATAATTTGCCTACATTTGGTCTGATTCTGGTTGATTCAAATTTAGTCAGTTTTTTTTACTTTCTTTTATTTTTATCTTTGTTAAGTTAATAGTTAGATTGTTAATTGGTTAATATATATTAAACATAGTTTTGTATTTCTCTCTTTTTTTTATCATTATTGATTATTAAGATTTTTAGAATCAATTATTTACTTCAAACTCTATAGTTTAATAAAGTAATTTGGTCCATAATTGTTAAATTTGAAAGTGAATTTTTCTAGATAAATTTTTCAATGATATTAAAAATTAGATTTTGTGTTAATAAAAGATGACAATTTTTATTAAATTATTTTTAATTAACAAATAAAATATGATTTACTTTAAATCACGTAACGTATTTTGTGTAGCACTGTTATTATTCAAATTTATTACAAAAAAAATTCACTATGATGTGTGGGTCACCAAACTGTCCATTTGTTCTCTTGGTCTCTAATTTTTTTCTCATATTTTTTATTTATTATCTTTTAAAACAAAATATTGATAACCATGATTTGTTTCTTCTTTTTTTTTAATCAACTATAGTGACTTCGTTTAACTTTTATTTTATTTTATTATTATTATTAACAAAACTTTAGTTACTATGAGTTGTTTACATTTTGGTATGATTCAAGTTGATTCGTTTTATCTAATGTTTTCATTTATTTTCCTTTTTCCTTTATTAAGTTGATGGTTAAGTCCCTAGTTCTTAAAATCTTTGTATTTCCTCTCTTGGCCTGAAAACCATTTTTTTGTTTTTTTTTAATTATTAATCATTAAACCCTACCTTTTGTAACTGAAATTCTACTCTTTATCTTATAGTATTAACATTTTCATATTATTTCTCTTTTCTAAAACAAAATTTTAGTCTTCATGGTTTATCTCTTTATGCTTAGATTTTTGTTTTTGGTTTCTTAGTCCCAAAACTTTATTATGACTTTTTATCCTGGTTCTTGTTTTTTTTTCATTTTTATAAAACTCTTTTTCTTTTTCAATAATTACCACTCTTTATATTCATGTTTAATGTTGACACGGATTGAACCGTATCAACGTACAAGCACCATAAACCTCGTATAAGCTAAAACAGGAAAAATGTTGTAATTTTCATAGTTAGGGCATTAGGTTGCGTCGCACCAAAATTTAAGCACCACTTTTTAATGAGTTGATAAAATTCGAGGGACTAAAAGTGACTTATCCATGCATTTGCCTCTAAGGAGGATGTGAGGAAAAATATGTCTACCTTTTTGAATGACAACCATGGAAGAACTTCATTTCACTTCACGGATTGGAGATTGACCCCCTAGTATATATACACCAGCTAATCGCGTTACCCTCTATCTATTTGTTGTTTGAAAAAAAAAATGGATGGGGATGTAAAAATCATGGAAAAAATAAAAAAAAGAATTAACATTCCATACGTATCCCCCCTAATTTCTCTCCCACTATTTAGAATCCTAAATTCTTACCTATATTTTATTTGATATTTTTTCTCGGTGGGACAGAAAGACTTGAACCTAGGCTCTGGTTGAGGCGATGTCTCAACCAAACAGACAGCCGTGGTAAATTATTTTACTAATGCATGTTTGAACAGTGTAATATCATATACACACAGCTATATGTCTTGGCTTGTCAATAAACAAATCTCTACACTTAGCTCGTCATAAAGTATATATAGTGAAGAGATATTCTTAAGCACAGAAAAATGATTCACTTCTAATTTGTGTGTCACATACATACGTATGTATCAAGAAACATACAATTACAATGCAACATTTTTTTCTATTTGGTAAGCAGAAATAAAGTACAATGCAACAATTAACACTAAATCACGTATATACTTCTGTTGTTAAAGATGAAATCCATATGATGCAAATTATAACTCCTTGATTAGTATGCAAAAGCTAGACTTGGCAGTGCCACTCAAATGGTCATCACACAAATACTAGAAGTAATTGAACTCATTTTAACTATGAAGACGCATAAAAACACCTTTTCCAAGTTCATCAAAGCCAACATCAAGAACATGTAGTGTCCTAAATTTTATAGCAATGTTAGTGTATATACAACTCACATTGAAGAGACATTACATAACATTGACACAGATGGTTAGGCAGCAAAACTTTAGCAAAAGTTTCTGGGTTTTCTAAAATATGTATATTACTTTATTAGTTCCAAAAAGTTTATTATGTTTCTACATTTAAAATTTTTGTACAGTTTTTCCCTTAAAAAGGAATTCCAACCAATCAAGACTTATCTTGGTCCCAAATTTTAGTACGGACCCGTGAAAATGGTTGCCGCTACTTAGATTATATGCTGGGGTTTATGGATCTTGGTCCAAAGTTTTGTGAGAATCTGGGAAGGCATTGTTTTCTGTCAACTGAACTTTGATTAATTTCAGAAAGGGTGCTTGAGGACGTTGGTTATTAGTAGCACTGGGTAGTTGCACCTCGCCCATGATACCAACTTCAAGTTTCAAATTTTGATGGATTTTGCAGCATGAAACCCGTTCACCATCTGAATTGATGCCTGCTGAGCTACTTGCTCATAAAATTCCTTAACAACATAAGGATACAAAACAAATAGATACCATCTTCAAGAAAAGAGGCATCCGGAGAGAAATTCATATCCAATTCACCACGAACTTAAAATTTGTTAACCTCTGAGCAACTATTACAATCTTGCCAAGTTCCATTTTAACCGCTTAAAGTTACCCAAGGAAAGTTTCATTTTCTTATACTAATTGTTAAAAAAAATCTAAAAATGAAATTTATAAGCATAGACTTTGATCTAAATATTTACGTATAAAAAATACTACATCTGTCTCAACTTTGTTGCACTACTTATTATTCATAGCAATTAATCTATAATTTTAATCTTTTTATATTTTAGTATATAAATAAAAAAATTATACATGAATGATAAAAGAAGACTTATAATTTCTAAATATAAATTTTTTTAATTTTTTCTAGAAAATAATAATATGAATAAATTTAAGTCAAACTTAAATCCAAATGTGAAATGTATCAAAGAATGTGGGAGGAAGTATATATTTATGTTTTTTTTACAAATAAATTTAGTTTTAAAATCCAATTTCACATGCATAAAGTAGCTTACAGAGTCATTAGGAGCAATGTTAACTACATTCACCTTAATTATAGAAACAAATGTAGTAGACTACATTTAGTAAAGGCCTGAATCCCTATATAATTCACCCCAAACTTTATTAACTGGGACACATAACCCCCTCTAGTGATCACGTGCATCACTCCACACAAAAATGTTCATTTAAGCTTCATAGGGACTAAACTGATAATAATACTGAAAAGGGAGGCTAAACACAGCATTTGCCACCTAAGGCTTTGTTCAGGCTTTGGCTTGGAACTAAGCCTGAACTTGCTTGTTAATGACATGAACGGAGTGGAACAATGATTGAACAGGTTGATCCTCAGAGGTAGTCAGTACGTTGATTGCTTATCATCTATTGATTCGATTATGGAACATGGAGGCCTCAAGGTGAAGATTGAATGGATCTAACTTTTGGAATTAATCGCAATCAAGACTTGAAGTTGTCAAACCCAAACCAGACCGGTAGGTTCGACCGTTTCAACCGCTAACCACAAACCTCTACGGTTCGAGTTTTGGTTTAATTACAATGAAGTCAAAGTCGGTTAAAAACCAGTGAAACTGCTAAAAAATTGTGAAAACCGTGAATTGAAAAAACTGTTTGGAACCGGCTTTTACTTCTTCTTCCTGACTAAGTAGTACAGATGCAAATCCCCTTTTGCTTTGGCTTGATTCGCCTCTCTGATAGATCGACCGTCCCCTTTTCTTACTCATTGCTTTTTCCAGCTCATTCCTTTTCTTTTTCTGCTGCAACAACTACTGGATAAACGCCACAACTAAAACAAGCAACCATTGTGGAAAAGGTAGAGAGATGAGATTAGAAAAATATGACAAAGAAAAAGGGCAGATCAAGAAACCAGTGGAAAAAAAATTAAACAAAAGAATTAACATAGGGGCAGTTTTTGGAGAAGCCAATGAATTTAAACAGAAAAATGATCAAAGTAAAAGAAAAAAATTCAAACAAGAGAACAGGAACAGTGTAAGGGTGCCGCACTTGATTAGATTTAGATCTAGGGTTGCAGAGTCTGATAGGCTTTTATATCATGTTAAATATCAAATTAATCCTTATATTATATGCATCTTCTCCTTGAAGGTTCTATTCTTTTTCCTTTTACAGAAAAGGCACTCATAATACTTGGAATAAAAGTGTAGTTGACCCGACGGTCTAACCGGTTGAACCAAGACCCACTACCCTTAACGGTTTGAAGAATGGTCCGGGTTTTAAAACATTGCGTCAAACTAGGATAGAGGATCGCCAAATCTTAAAATCTCTCACCAGCGCTCACTCGTCTGGTAAAAGAAAATGACAATAGCGCACTTGGTGATATCTTTTTGGGTCAAGATATCGGTCACTGGTTCTATTATCTCCCCAATCATTCAAAACGTTGTCGCCGGAGGCGGAGTCCTCGCAAGTACCATCAACGATGATACGAGCAAAAACCACGAGGATGTGATGAAGCTTTTAGGGATAGTTTCAAGGAGCGGCAAGGTGCGGGTTGCTATGAGTGAGGATGCGAGGTGCGCGGCGGGAATAGAGGAGAGGCAGTTGAAGTCACCGGGGAGGTGACAGAGGAAGGGGTGGCAGCGCCGTGGAAAGGCTGTTGAAGTCACCGTGGAAAATAATTCTAACTCTAATAATGTTTGTTTCCTATCGCTCAATTAGCCGTTAAACTTCTTGACTGAAGTCAGCAGCAACTTGCCTCGGGTTAGCGCTAGCTAGTATCTGTGTATGTATCTTCTCTCAGATTTCAAATCCAATCCCATTAATTGCCCTTCTCCCGAAACAAACCGGAGTCCTATGGACTATTCCTGTTCTGAATTGGAATTAAGCTTTGCAACCAGTAATAACTAACTTCTTCTTTCTTGCGCCTCAAGTTACACGATTGATATAACCCCAATCTCCTCAATTTCTACTACGTATTCTGTTTCCCGATAGTCTCTCTCTCCCTCTTATACCGATCAGCCATCGTTGTTTTCTTCTTTCACTCCCTGATCACTGTCACACACTTTCTGTCTTTATCAGTCGGTTTTCTCTCTTCCTCTGTAATGTCTGGGCCGACCAAGAAGCTGTGGGTCGGCAACTTGCCACCCGCTACCACTGAACTCCAGTTGAGGGAATGTTTCGGCCGCTTTGGGTGCATCGATCTCGTGCTCCCCTACTTCTCCCGCCGCTACGCTTTCCTTTACTTCAGCACCGCGGAGGCAGCGGCCGCCGCGGTAGCTGCTAACCGGAAGTGGCCGTTCCAGGACAGTAAAACCGGAGAACCGGTTGAGGTTCAGTTTGACGACGAAGACGGCATGCCAAGCTTCTTGTTCGCACCCACGGATAAGGTCCTCGTTCAGAGCTTCCTCTACCCTAGGGTATTGGGAGAAAGCAATTTGCCGGGTCCGGATATGGTGAAAGATTACGATCTCTACGGAGACAAAGAACCACAGGAGATATGGAGCATGTTTGGCGGGGACAGGCTGAAGGAGCTGGATTCTGCAGAGGCGCCGAACCTCTACTTCTTCACTCATCTGAAGAAGAAGAACCCCATGTACACTAGGTACGCCCGAAGAGTGGGATCGGGGGTCTGGAAAGCGGAGGACAGCGGGACCACAGTGGAGGGTGAGGGCGAGGTTAGGGCGATGAAGAAAAGGTACAGGTACGAGGGTGGGGAGCAGCATGGGTGCTGGATCATGATCCAGTATACCCTGGAGGGGCCTTGCACCAGCGACACTGTCCTCTGCAAACTGCGGTGGAACGAAAGAGCGGAGAAGAAGATTAAGAAGATGAGGCAGCAGGCTGGAAAAAGAAAATGCAGCAGCGTGGATCAAGATCAACAAGAAGAAGAAATCCTGAGTTTGCCTGCTGTAAAAAAGGCCAACCTTGAGATTGTGCCTGTAGTTGGTAGCGCGGACAAGGAGGCTGAAGCCTCTGCAGCTGCAGAGGGATTTGATGAATGGTTTGACTTCAGTGATGAGATCTGCATCGACATGCCATCTTTTGATGACTTATTAAGTAAGTAATTATTTAGTATGGTCCAAAATTGAATTGAATTGTATAGCCATTACTACTATTATATATATCGATATTTACAGATGGAACAAATTAACCTGATTACGTACTACTTTTATGAATTGATCGATATCATATCGAGCTTAGATTCATAGTTCATCACTAAAGACAAGCCCACAACCGCAATAGAAGGAAGTAATTACACAGCACATTTTAAGTAAATGTGTAGCTTTAGATAGAGAGGAGGTAGCGCATTTAAAAATTCGCACTCAATCAGCACTCTTGAGCCGGTTCTGTTTGGTTCATCCACGAAAGCATATCGCTTAACACTGTTAAAACCTGTGCACATAATTTCTTGGCTTAACCAGGAGATTAAGACCTTCAAAACTACCCCACATGTGGAGGACAAAAGAAAATAGCTACATGGTCACGACATCTACAAGTCAATCATCAGTCTATAAGATCAACTTCAGCAAGGGCTTCAGAAGTTCAAGCGAAAATCTAAAGGGCCGCTCTTGAAACTGCCACGAACTCACCACCTGGGAAATCGACCACCAGAAGTTGGTGAAGTAATGTCATCTAAAATTTTTAAGCCTCAAAAATACTTGATAACAGTAGACATATTCTAGATTGGCAGAAGGAAGTAGTGTGGCTAGGATGGAAAATAAAAACAGAAAACAAGAATCAGACACTTGCAGGTGCAGCAGGTAAAACAGAAGCAGAAGCATATACTCAATCAAGGAACACAAACTTAAAAAATCAAACACAATTAACACATAAACAGAGATAGAATGAAATTCATTAATTTATCATAAGCACATCTAGAAATATCATTCAAAGTAAGAGTTAGTCCGGTCACCTATCTGGTTATGACTTTCAATGTGGTGGAGCTATTGAGGAAATAGTTCTGCAGGCAAGGAGGGAACACAAAATCTTCGGGAAACTCGTGATCTATCGTGAGGCACTTCAAGTTTGCAAATTTTGATAGACGTCCATCCAACAAGTCAGGAAGAGTAGATAGCACCTTGTTATATACATCACAGTTCCGAGTCATTTATCACATAAACAGGGAGAAAAAGAACTAACAGTAGCAATCTACCTCAATGGTTTCCATGGACATTGTGATGGATTTTGCAGCATGGAACTCATTCACCATCTGGATTAATTCCAGAGCTACCTGCTCAAAAAATTCTTCAACAAGATCCTCATAAGATGGAAGATACAAATCAAGATACACATCTTCAAGAGAAGAGGCATCCACGGAGAAATTCATAGCAAATTCACCACGAAACTTGAAACTTGTCAACCTGGGAGCAACTATTACAATCTTGCGGCCAGCCGTATTTGTAAAAGCGAGTTCCAGTTTCTTCAGACAAGGTGACTGGATGTTAAAAACTTGGTGCTCACGGCAGAGAACATCCAAAAGCTGCAGAGTTTCAAGATTTGTGCAGCCCCAGAAAAGCCTGCCCCCAGCAATGTCTTTGGATAAATCAATACCCTCCAAATACAGAGATTTAAGAGCAGTTAAGCCCAAATGGGAAGGGAAATCGATATATGGTTTTGTTGCCAATTCGAACTTCTGCAGCGATTGACAATTGATGAAGCACAGAGGAATCTCAAAGGTGCGTCGAAAAAAGGGGTATTGGAGATTTCTCATATGAAGCGACATTTCTTGAACACCATGCTCAACAGCGTATTTCAAAAGAGATTCGACTAACGTGGGTTCGATCTTGGAGTCGGTAGCGAAACGAACCTTAAGAAGTTTGGAATCGTCGCGACGAGTAAGAACCTGGGTGAAAAAAACAGAGAAAGAGAACTCCGTTTGCGGGGAATTTTCGGCGACGAGTATGAAATCCCGATCGCTGAAATCGAGAATTGGAAGAGACCGCCAGAGGTTCGTCCATCGCTTGGACAAAATGGCAGCTCGAACGGCGTCTAGGGTTTCCAGAGAACCCATTATGTGAAGAAGAAGCGAGTCGGGCAAGTCGCTCAGCCTGTCGAGTCCACTCGCCGCCATTGCTGCTAACAATCTGAGCTATGAAATCTACGAAATGCGTTCTTCATGAAGGCTCTACTACGATCACTGAGACACAAAAACTAGACGCCAGGACAATTAAGCCCATCAACTTCTCAAAATGACCTATATGCCCTTTTCTACCCTTTTTGGTTAGCATGGGAAAAGTTTTGGCTGGTATTTGGCAACCCAAAGTGAGAGCGGTCGACGGCAGTGATCAAGTGTTTATTTATAACATATATATATATATATATATATATATACATATATATCTTATCTTATTTTATCTTTTATCTTATCTTATCTTATCTTTCTTATATTATAAAAAATATGAAGGTGCATAAATATTGAACAACTTTTTTATCCCTCTGTTATAAGATGTTTTGTTCTTTTAATGAAATTCAATTTTGACATTATTTATGTAAGTGGAGTTGTATTAGCACTAGAACACTAAAAAAATCATTAAATCATCACTAAATTTTATTTTTTGTTACAAATTTGTCTGCCCTTAATTCTATATTACAGAATTGCGCATTATATAATTTTTTTGTGTGTTAATCTTACCTAAAACTCTTAAATTGCCATTAAATTTTTTTTGCTTCAAACATGTCACCCTTGGTTCTATATTACTATCAAATAATACCTCAAGTAAATATTTTATAAAAAGTAAAATTTCAACTTATCATGTAAAATTTCAAATTATCATTCCAAAAATTTTTATAGCCAAATCTTCTATTTGAAAAAAAACTTAAATGTAAAACTCATGCTAAAGTTTGTACAGATAAATATTTTATGAAACTTAAAATTTCAAGTTGGCATTTTAAAACCCTTCATAACTAAATTTTTTATTTGAATTAAAAATTAAATATATGGTAAAACTTAAGCTAAAGTTTTTATTACTATAAAAGGTACCATTGAACATAACTTTTTTGTCAATGAAGTTTTTTTTTTTTGGCAACTTGAATAAGTATCTACTGTGAAAGCTTATTATGTGGTAAAACTCATGCTAAAGTTTCACATGAAAATTGATAAGTGTTGAATATTAAAAAATAATTTTAGGTATAAAAGTATATATTAAAAATTATATAAGTGAACATTTTGTAATAGTTCACATATATTTTTTTCCTTTATCCTAAAATTATAAGTTCTTTTACTCTTTTAATGATTGAAAAAATTATATTATCTATTTAATTAGAATTGTGTTAGTATTAAGGCTCTAAAAAGAAGGAAAGAAAAGAATCCACTTGCAGAAACCTAAATATATAGTTTCCTATTTAATTAGATATTTAATAGTATTAAAATACTAAAAATATGATAAGAGAGGGAAAAAATGCAAAATGGAATGTGTTTAGCCTTTGGTTTTTGGAAAATTTACTATTTTGACTACTAAACTTACTTTGACCACTAAACTTAGTTAATTTTAACAAATATGGCCTAAGTTTATTCTACTATAAAAAATATTTTTGAATATACAATTTTTTTCAATTAAGTTTCCTTTTCTCTATTTGAATGAATATATACTTTAAAAGCTTAGGTATTTGGTCCATATTAGAGCAATCATATAATTCACATTTGACTCAAGCACATACTATGAAAAAAAAGTAAAAGAATTAGTTTTGTAGCAAAGGTCATTGTATGAAATTTTAGAAAAAAAAATTTTAGCTCCTAGAATTAGTTGCTTATATGATAATAAAGAGGAATTTTAGTAGCAACTTTTTTTTTTTACATTTTTCCAATATTTTAAAATATTATAAAAATTATAAGAATTATTTTTTCCCTCATGGTCATCATTTTGAATGTTGGAGCATAATTTTCTATTCTTAGCAACTAACTATTTCTCTATACTAAATAATATTAATATATTTTTTATTTTTATTATTTTTTAGAGCCAACAAAATCTTATGAGTTGTATCAAAGTAGCATTATGCATGCATTGTTTTTAGGCTTTAATCTTTGGAAAAATCATTACTTAACAATAAATTTAGTTAAATTTGAAAAATATGCCCTAAACTTTTTATAAATGCTTTTGAGGGTTAGTTTTGAGTCAATTTATTTTCTCTTTCCTTTGCTTGATGTTCAAACTACTATCTTCATCTCAAGTTCTTTGCAACATTTCAATTTTTTGACTTAAGTTTAACTTAATTTTTTTATATTAATATTTGCTAAATTTTATTTAAAAAAATTCTTTAGAAAGTAAAATTTTTATATTTTCTAAATGTAATTTTGTAAATTTTTAATAGAAAATATTAAATTAAATAAATTTAAGTCAAAAACCTAAAATGTTGTAAAGAACTTGTGATGGAGAAAGTATAATAATAATAATACCTAAAATTTACAACCTTTCATCAATAATTATTTATACATTAAATAAATAATAACAATATACTAAAGTTTTAATTCTATTTAGAAAGAGAAAACTAAAATTTTTAATAAGAGTCTTTTTTACACTAGGGGGCCTTCTAGGGATTTAAACCTTCAATTTCATCTATACCAATATTGGGGCTCCATACTATCAAGTGCAATTAGAGTTATACGGTTGACTTAGTTTACTTATTAGAGAGTTATAGAAATTCATGAATGCTTTAACATAAATATTTGTGGTTTAAATCATACATTTGTAAAAAAAAAATAGACAATTGTTTGAAGTTGATTGTCCAAAATAATTTATTTTTACTTTTATGTGATTTTTCATCTAAAAATAATACCATTTGAAAACTAATTATATATATCTGTAATAATTTATTAAATAATTTTTTATAGTAATTGTTGTGAATTTTTTTAATTATTCAACATAAATAAAAAATTAATTATTAATATCAATTTCAAACAAAGAAAGCCACAAAATCATATTTGGATTCATTTGAATTAATGCTAAATAAATTAAATCTTTATCTCAATGGTTAGGTTCAAGCTTTTTTGGGTTGATGTTCTATACTTTGTTTGTAACGACCCAAGTCCAGAACCGGTCAACGGAACACCTGCCCACACCACATGGGCTATCCTTTTTTTAGAAAAGGATAAGCGCTAGGTGTTTATGTTCTGGAATTGGAGCCTATATATCCACATAAGGCTTCCCACAATTCAACCATGTGGGACATGGGGGTGTTACAAACTCCCCCCCTTATGTACCCAACGTCCCCGTTGGGGTCAATCGTATTACTTGGTTCCCCGAACCAAGTAACCTTTCTAATCGGACTACTTAGCCCCTGGCCAAGTAGCCTCTCGAATCCAGGATCAGTCCCGGTAGACGATGCATGTGCATACCCACTATGTCACACCATCGTGGTCCCGGGTCGGCTCTGATACCATTTGTAATGACCCAAGTCCAGAACCGGTCAACGGAACACCTGCCCACACCACATGGGCTATCCTTTTTTTAGAAAAGGATAAGTGCTAGGTGCTTATGTTCTGGAATTGAAGCCTATATATCCACATAAGGCTTCCCACAATTCACCCATGTGGGATATGGGGGTGTTACATTGTTTCTCTTCTTACAAGATAGTTTTATATACCAAGAATCATTTGATATACATTGATAGTATAGTTAAGGCTTTTCTTGCTTAATTATAAATATTTTTCACCCTAGCACTACTATCTATCTAAAAAAGAATAAATAAATTCTTATAACATATATTGAGAGAGTATAAAGTTTCTATTGTGTTGAACTACTAATTTTCCCATAAAGAGTGTAAATAATGATTTTAATTTTATTATAAAGATTATATTTTCATGCAACATAATGTTCTATTATCAATATTAGAAAAATTATGAAAGCGACAAAATTTTTATTTACTTTTATACTCTTAACCTGTGGGTGTTTTATTTTTTTTAATGAGACCCAAATTAATTTGGTGTTGTATATTTATTAAAGGTATAATTAGTACTAAGAATCTAAAGGGAAAATAAAGAAAAAAATAGAAGTCTCATATGTGCACTTTTAAAAAAATAAAAAAGAGGTATCCGTATGTCTTTTTGTAGCTTTAATACAATTACTTAAAGTTATATATTAAGTATAAATTTTGATGAAAATTTTCTTTTAAATAGCCATAGTAAGTTAAACTTTTGTAATAAATATGTCATTAATTAAATTATATATATATCTATTTGGGGCACGACCTTAAACATAAAATTTTATCAATTATTTGTACTCTTAAACTTGAATGAAGTATTTTAATTGGAACTTAAAAGTTTCAAAAATTTCATAATTATGTCTATCTGAATCAACAATTTAAATATGATAAAACTCATAAAAAGTATGAATATGTTAAATTCAACCTTTTTATCCTTGAGTTTTATTTTATTTTCCTATTTTAATGATAGATTTTTTTAATTTCATTATAAACATTATACTTTTCAGCAATGTAATGTTATAATATCAATATTAGAAAAATTATGAAAGTGACAAAATTTGTGACGCCCCCCCAATTTTATAAACCTTAATTTTAAAAGATATCTTAAATTCCCAGAATTATAAAGCATTTAATTAAAATAATTTAAGAAATGTGAGGTAAAACATTTTATTTTAAATTATTTTCCAAACAATAAGAGTATTAAATGAAATCAGAGTAGTTAAGTGACAATCCCAGGAAAACTAATATGCGGATAAGGTGCCAATTTAAACAAACCATATGTTTATTTAGAAATAAAATAACACAAAGTTAAAACCCAGTCCCAGCCAGTTCTACTTTCGAGGGGCTACAACGTACTCTCACTCAGTCTGCTACACACCTTGAACCTCGTTATATGGTTGAGTGTACTCTATCTCCTCATAGTACTCACCTAGAAAAATATGTTAAGAGGAGGGATGAGCACAACTTGCTCAGTAAGAGGGAAGTATCAGGCCCATCACGTGGGTCCTAATATTCCCGTAACAAACAACAACGAATAATAACTTTAAGCTGTAGCAATTTACTTAAAGAACAATTCCATACAACATCATAACAACAAAATCAAAAGCCTACTAGCATGCTTGAACTACCACGCATATGCATAATTCTTTTTACCGATTAAATAATATCTTCTTGATCGATCACTTAATCCAATACTTAATTGCCGTCGGACGAACCTAGGGTGGTGAGTGTGTACATCACCCACTCTCGGGATAACTCTTAGGCAGTGCCACTAGGGATGCCACCAAGCCAGAGCCTCTCGGGATACCTACGCCGAGGTAGAGCCTCTCGTGATAACAACCATAAGCATGGTCCCTCGCTAGCTATGGTCTGACAGCGCACAAATCATATCTCCATACTCCGTGTCAATATCGGGTCATGACTAGGGATGGTCTGCCGCCACCCTAACATGCCTCTCGGGTTCGAATCGTCCGTTCCGAACCTCTCGTCTAAATTTACGGCTTATTAGGTCATGTAGATATGGTTCGTCACCAACCTTGCATGCCTCGTATTTTATCTTACTCTTGAAATCTTTTACTTAATGCAATCTTGTGTATGACAAACATCAATCATATGCAACAACCAATTGATGCATGACCATAGCTCATTTTATTTTAGCTCTTTTTAGTAGAATGCCATGATTCTAGTGCATCCTATTTCTTTTATCCAGTTATCTTAGTTTAGTGATACATGATGTCATGGCAATCAATGATATCTTTTAAGTGTATTTGTGATAAATGTTCATCTCATTTCTCGTGAATTCTTTCTAAATTGGTCATTTAGTATTTACGCTCCTAATCCTTTATCTATCGGCTTATAATAATTTATTACGGCCCTAACATGCCACTAATGGTTCCTTCCAATCTCATCATGTTGCTAATGAGCTTGTCGGCCCTAAATATGGTACTAGCGGTGTTTGTCTCGCCGGCCCTAAACATGCTACTAGCGGCGTTTATTTAGGCGGTCCTAACATATTTCTAATTTAATTCTTGTTATATGCGGTCCTAGTATGATACTAGCGCCAAACATACATCATACATCACATCATTGCAACCATACAGCCAACCAACCAAAATTACATCTCAAAGGAAGAGAACTAAAATAAAATATAATAAAATAAAATAAAATTCTAGAAAAACTAATTAATTACCCTACCCATGTTGCCCACGCGTTTAAAGATTTTGTTTAGCCTAATTGTTTACTTAAAATTTATTATTCGGGTTGATGCTTATTTTGGGCCTAAGAGGGCCCACGAGAACTAACCCGCTCTTCCCCCTTACCTAGTTTGGAATAATACGGCGAAAGATGGCGATTTCCTAGGACGGTCCTACAAAATGTTAGTAAGGTAGAAAATTAGAAAAATATTCTAAAAATTGGAAATTTCCTAAATGGTACTTGGAAGTATCATGTTCTTGGCATCTAGGCCGAAATTTTACCTAGTGGGCGAAAAGGGTCTCGGGGTGTCTTCAGTGGCCTCGTGCCTATTCGGGATCGTGCCGGTAGCCTTCTTGATATTGATCCTAAAAATTACAGCGGCCATACACTAACTTATAAGCTTATTTAATGGCTGTAAAAACTGATCTTGGAAGGAAAAAATTTTATTTCGGTTACCGATGTGTTTCCGGGATCTCTGACGCTCCGGGAGTCCAAAGAAATACCAAACCTTCAAGTAAGGATTTTCTAACCCTTTGTAACAACATGGACAGCAAGGAAAAGAGAATTATTAGGGCTGTAATATTCGAAATTGGCGGCCAAGATAATTTTTAAAAGAGGCTACGGTGGCTTACCGGGCTTAAAACCAAGTATGGACAAGATTGCACCGGAAACGAGTGGAAAAACCCAAAACTTGGATTAATGGTAATCTACCAAGAATTTACAGAAAAATATAAGGTATTTAGGTGCTGGAAGAAAAGAGAAAAAAATTAAAAGAGTAATACCGAAGAACTTTTACTCACACGAAGCAAATCGGGATCGTCGGTACTCGTAGGATTGGTTTTGGTGTCCGGATGGGGTTTCCCTACAACTTAAAGAATCTAGGCAAAAATACAGAATTAAATTAATATTCTAATACTTTGGAAGAGCCAAGAATCAAAGCTTAGATGGCTAAACTTACACAGTTTGATGAAGCACTAAGTGGAGGCAAACAACCGGCGCGAAAAGATGAAAGAATTGTGGACAATCTTCAGAAAAATCCAATTTCTTCTTATGGCTTAGGCGGCGGTTGATGGGGAGAAGAAAATAATAGATTAATTTGCCTAGGTGTAGTTCCTACAGGCGTTTGACAGTGTAGGAACATGCGGAAAAATGCAAAAAGGAAAGGAAACGAATAATGGCATTTTAATATTCAATGTGATTTAATTTAAGGAAAAGAAAATGGAAGGAGAAAATGAATTAATTTTCCTTGTAAAGGTGTTGCGGCTGGATGCTATGTAAGAGAGAAATTAGGGTTAGGGAAATAAAAATAAATAGAGAAATAAATAAAAATATAATAATTATATGTAGCGGTAGCATGAACCCGATTTAAACCCCATACGCGCGTTGGCTAAATTTTGGGAAACCTAAGCAAACGAATTCAAAATTGAGTGAGTTAAATTTCTCTTGACTCATTTTTTCGAGAAGAATCCAATGGTGCTCCCAGATTTTCCATCCGATGCTCGGTTGGAAATGACAAAAATGCCCTTAGCCCAAAGAAAATGACTTTGAGCTTCCCGATTGGAATTTGACTTAACGACCACTAAAGAAATTATCTAAGGATCAAGATTCTAAATTTTATATTGATTTTCTAAATTTTTAGGTAAAATTACAAAAATACCCTTAAGGACAAAATGCTAATTAATTTCTTTTTATTTATTTATTTTATTTACTTATTTTTTTAATTTTAATTTTAATTTTTTATTTATTTAGGGTAATTTAGTAATTTTATTTTCCTTAATTTCTAGGGTTATTACAAAATTCTTATCAATTTTTATAACCTTAACTTATATGGTGTTTTATTTTTTAAATGAGACCCAAATTAATTTGGTGTTTTATATTTATTAGAGGTAAAATTAACACTAAAAATTTAAAAAAGAAAGAAAAAAATATAAGTCCCTTGGGAACTTTATAAAAAACAAAAAAGAGGGAGGAATCTTCGTGCTCATTTTTAGCTTTAGTACATTTGCTTAAAGTTATATATTAAATATAACTTTTAATAGTGAAAACTATCTTAAATAGCCATAATAAGTTAAAATTTTGTAACAAATATGTCCTTAATTAAATTATATATTTTTGGGACATGTCCTTAAATATAAATTATCAATTTTTTGTACTCTTAAACTTGAATGAAATATTTTAATTAAAATTTAAAAGTTTCAAAAACCTCAAAATTATATCTATTTGAATCAATGATAAAAAGCATGAATATGTCAAAAAAGTTGGATTACCTTTTTATCCTTAATTTTTATTTTATTTCCCATTTTAATGATACTCAAATTTGTCATTCCAAATTTATTAGATTTAAAAAAATAAAGTTATCGAAAGGAATAAAAAACAAAAATAGAACAAAGTGATGACAAGCTCTCAGGCTTCATATTAGGAAAATAAGATTAGTATTTGAAAAGGAAAAATAGAAAATTTTTTTTTGACTATTTTCTATGTTTTCTATAAGTTTTTTATGGAAAAAAAATTAAAAAATACCAGTAAATTTAAAATTTTGTAACAATCATGTGTTTGATTTATATGAGCTTAGGCATGCCTAAAAACATAGTGTTTTTCAATTAATTTACTTTTTTAAACTTAGAATATATTAATCAGAACTTAAAAGTGCAACTTAATTTCCATATTTATCTATATGTAATTAAAAGTGCAAAGATATAGTATAAAATAACTAAACCACAAATTATAAGTTATTAATTTTCCTTTTAGGTACTATGCTTCTGTTCTACTTTAACGAGTTTATTTTCCTATGATTAACTAATTATTATAAGAACAATGTGTAGGACTAGATTTTCAAACTTTAGTGATGTGAGAATAAAATTTAAATCAATGTGTAAGGATTAATTATCCAAAAATATAAAAAGCGACACAACATTTTTACCTCAAACTCTAAAACAATCATATTAAATCTGCCATAAAACATAAGGTAAGTGTAGATTTTGAAATCTTGGAGATGAGTGTATTTTGATAAAAAAAATCAAGAGTAGAGTAATTAAGCTTTTTGAGTAATGTATAGTTACTTATAGTTTCATGCTTTTGAAAAAACTCAGTGTTTACTTACTAAGTTTATACTTTGGCATCATTGCTCATATTTGTGTTACATTTCTTAAAATAAATTTATTTTTACTTGAGTTTTTAATTGAATGTCCCACCTGTATTATGTTCCTTTCAATTTTAAATATAACATTAAAAAAATTATTAAAAGTTTACCTTATGTCTCTTTAAAAATTCAAAGTTATGATAACATATTAATGGTAAATCTTTTTAATTATTTAACCCAAGTAATATATATAGAATCTCCATTTTAATAATTAGCTTTTTGAATCTAAAACATAGAAGTTAAGATAAAATTTACTAAATTAACTTTTAATAAAATTTATAAATATGTAATACTATTAAGATATTAAATTAAGATCTTTTCTTAATAGATTGAATACCATTTTTAAATTTTACACTGATAAGAGGAATTTTGACATCTTCGATTAGATTTTAAAAATATCATGAAGTAATTTTATAAGTACTCTACTATTACAAAGAAAAAAGCTTCTATCAATTTTTCTTATAACAAATATTACCTATAGCGTATTCTACATTATATTTGTAACGCCCCCAATTTTATAAACCTTAATTTTAAAAAATATCTTAAATTCCCAGAATAATAAAGCATTTAATTAAAATAATTTAAGAAATGTGAGGTAAAACATTTTATTTTAAATTATTTTCCAAACAATGAGAGTATTAAACGAAATCAGAGTAGTTAAGTGACAATCCCAGGAAAACTAATATACGGATAAGATGCCAATTTAAACAAACCATATGTTTCTTTAGAAATCAAATAACACAAAGTTAAAACTCAGTCCCAGCCAGTTCTACTTTCGAGGGGCTACAGCGTACTCTCACTCAGTCTGCTCCACATCTTGAACCTCGTTATATGGTTCAGTGTACTCTGTCTCCTCATAGTACTCACCTAGAAAAATATGTTAAGAGGAGGGATGAGCACAACTTGCTCAGTAAGAGGGAAGTATCAGGCCCATCACGCGGGTCCTAATATTCCCATAACAAACAACAACGAATAATAAACTTTAAGCTGTAGCAATTTACTTAAAGAACAATTCCATACAACATCATAACAACAAAATCAAAATCCTACTAGCATGCTTGAACTACCATGCATATGCATAATTCTTTTTACCGATTAAATAATATGTTCTTGATCGATCACTTAATCCAATACTTAATTGCCGTCGGACGAACCTAGGGTGGTGAGTGTGTACATCACCCACTCTCGGGATAACTTTTAGGCAGTGCCACTAGGGATGCCACCAAGCCAGAGCCTCTCGGGATACCTACGCCGAGGTAGAGCCTCTCGTGATAACAGCCATAAGCATGGTCCCTCGCCAGCTATGGTCTGACAGCGCACAAATCATATCTCCATACTCCGTGTCAATATCGGGTCATGACTAGGGACGGTCTGCCGCCACCCTAACATGCCTCTCGGGTTCGAATCGTCCGTTCCGAACCTCTCGTCTAAATTTACAGCTTATTAGGTCATGTAGATGTGGTTCATCACCAACCTTGCATGCCTCGTATTTTATCTTACTCTTCAAATCTTTTACTTAATGCAATCTTGTATATGACAAACATCAATCATATGCAACAACCAATTGATGCATGACCATAGCTCATTTTACTTTAGCTCTTTTTAGTATGATGCCATGATTCTAGTGCATCCTATTTCTTTTATCAAGTTATCTTAGTTTAGTGTTACATGATGTCATGACAATCAGTGATATCTTTTAAGTGTATTTGTGATAAATGTTCATCTCATTTCTTGTGAATTCTTTCTAAATTGGTCATTTAGTATTTACGCTCCTAATCCTTTATCTATCGGCTTATAATAATTTATTACGGCCTTAACATGCCACTAACAGTTCCTTCCAATCTTATCATGTTGCTAATGAGCTTGTCGGCCCTAAACATGGTACTAGCGGTGTTTGTCTCGCCGGCCCTAAACATGCTACTGGCGGTGTTTATTTAGGCGGTCCTAACATATTTCTAATTTAATTCTTGTTATAAGCGGTCCTAATATGATACTAGCGCCAAACATACATCATACATCAAATCATTACAACCATACAACCAACCAACCAAAATTACATCTCAAAGGAAGAGAAATAAAATAAAATAAAATAAAATTCTAGAAAACTAATTAATTACCCTACCCATGTTGCCCACGCATTTAAAGATTTTATTTAGCCCAATTGTTTACTTAAAATTTATTATTCGGGTTGATGCTTATTTTAGGCCTAAGAGGGCCCACGAGAACTAACCCGCTCTTCCCCCTTACCTAGTTCGGAATAATATGACGAAAGTGGGCGATTTTCCTAGGACGGTCCTACAAAATGTTAGTAAGGTAGAAAATTAAAAAATATGCTAAAATTTAGAAATTTTCCTAAAGGGTACTTGGAAAGTTCATGTTCTTAACAACTAGGCCGAAATTTTACCTAGTGGGCAAAAATGGGCTCGGGGCGTCTTCGGTGGCCTCGTGCCTATTCGAGATTGTGCCGGAAGCCTTCTTGATATTGATCCTAAAAATTACAGCGGTTATACACTAACTTATAAGCTTATTTAATGGCTGTAAAAATGGATCTTGGAAGGAAAAAATTTTATTTCAGTTACCGATGTGTTTTCGGGATCTCTGACGCTCCGGGAGTCCAAAGAAACACCAAACCTTCAAGTAAGGATTTTCTAACCCTTTGTAACAACATGGACAGCAAGGAAAAGAGAATTATTAGGGCTGTAATATTCGAAATTGGCAGCCAAGATAATTTTTAAAAGAGGCTACGGTGGCTTATCGGGCTTAGAACCAAGTATGGACAAGATTGCACCGGAAACGAGTGGAAAAACCCAAAACTTGGATTAATGATAATCTACCAAATAGTTACAGCAAAATATAAGGCCTTTAGCTGCTGGAAAAAAAAATTAAAAGAGTAATACCGAAGAACTTTGGCTCACACGAAGCAATTCGGGATCGTCGGTACTCGTAGGATTGGCTTTGGTGTCCGGATGGGGTTTCCCTTCAACTTAAAGAATCTAGGCAAAAATACTGAATTAAATTAATATTCTAATACTTTGGAAGATCCAAGAATCAAAGTACGGATGGCTGAACTTACACAGTTTGATGAAGCACTAAGTGGAGGCAAACAACCGGCACAGAAGGATGAAAGAATGGTGGACGATCTTCTTGCAGAAAAAATCAAATTTTCTTCCCATGGCTTAGGCGGCTGTTGATGGGGGAGAAGAAGTGCTGAAATATTGAAAAGGTCTGCTAGGAAAATTGAGCTTCACGCCAAAAAGAAACGTAGGGTAGAATAAGTTATAATATAATAATATGGCAATTAATTAGGATAACTAAATTGGCAAGTTTTTGTTTCTTTTTTGTTTTTTGTCTAAAGTTTCGAAAAACCTGTAGTTGCTTTGCGGCTGGGGAGTTTTAGAAGAAAGAAATTAGGGTTAGGGAAAAAAATTTAATAATAATAATCCTATGTAGCGGTAGCACGAACCGAGTTTAAACCCCACACGCGCGTTGGTTAAATTTTTGGAAACCTAAGCAAACGAATTCAGAATTAAGTGAGGTAAATTTCTATTGACTCATTTTTTTGAGAAGAATCCAATGGTGCTCCCAGATTTTTCATCCGATGCTCGGTTGTAAATGACAAAAATGCCCCTAGCCTAAAGAAAATGACTTTGAGCTTCCGGTTTGGAATTTGACTTAATAACCACTAAAGGAATCATCTAAGACTCAAGATTCTTAATTTTATATTTTATTATTAATAATATTATTATTATTTTATTTATTTAATTAATTAGGATAATTTGGTGATTTTATTTTACTTAATTTCTAGGGTTATAGCCATTTGTAACGACCCAAGTCCAAAACCGGTCAACGGAACACCTGCCCACACCACATGGGCTATCCTTTGGAAAAGGATAAGCACTAGGTGTTTATGTTCTGGAATTGGAGCCTATATATCCACATAAGGCTTCCCACAATTCAACCATGTGGGACATGGGGGTGTTACAAACTCCCCCCCTTATGTACCCAACGTCCCCGTTGGGGTCAATCGGATTATTTGGTTCCCCAGACCAAGTAACCTCTCTAATCGGACTACTTAGCCCCTGGCCAAGTAGCCTCTCGAATCCAGGATCAGTCCCGGTAGACGATGCATGTGCATACCCACTATGTCACACCATCGTGGTCCCGGGTCGGCTCTGATACCATTTGTAATGACCCAAGTCCAGAACCGGTCAACGAAACACCTGCCCACACCACATGGGCTATCCTTTGGAAAAGGATAAGCGCTAGGTGTTTATGTTCTGGAATTGGAGCCTATATATCCACATAAGGCTTCCCACAATTCAACCATGTGAGACATGGGGGTGTTACAATATTATTATTATTGTTGTTGTTGTTGTTGTTGATGTTGTTGTTGTTGCGTACATTAAATATAAATCTAATACAATGAGCTATCTATTATATTGAATGACTCAAATGATGATAGTTATGATGAAATATTATAATAAAAAACTACTACATAAGAGATAGAAAAATTAATAAGAAATTATATCTAAACTAAAACAAAGTAAAATCATTATTGCAATAATTTATTTTGGATAAAATAATTAGAATTATAGTTATTTAAGTGAAAAATAACTTAGTATTTAATTCACGTGCAACGCACGTGTGCAATTACTAGTATATATAAAAGTGGCATAAAGCGTTTATATTAAATTACTACTTATATTAAAGTTTATTTACACAAAAATCTATAATTCTCATATTTTGTATAATTTAATCAAAACTTGTATGTCAATTTTTTAATTCTATTTATTTAATAATTATTTTATTTCTGTGTGATAATTTTTTCTCTCTTTCTTTAGTAATTTTTTTTTTAATTCCTGTCTATGAAGTTCTATAAGAAGTTGTTTCCATTAATTAATTTTTCACATTATCTCCCACCTGACATATTTTTTCCTTTAACTACTTGACCATTGCTCTTTTTCCCCTTTGTCCATCTCTCTCATCTTTATTCCTCTCTAAGACACTCTCGTAGTCTCTATCCGGCTTGCAAATCTTTTCTCTCATTTCATCGCAACTCTATCGCCTGCATCTCTCTCTCTCCCCCTGATGAATACTCATAAGTGTATTGCTATTAAGAGTTTAAATCATCATTATACACTTCGAGTATGATTAATTTCTATATCTTGAGCATTTTTTCACCAGGTTACTATTCACACATTTTTACTATTCATACACGTTTTTATTATTCATAGTTACTATTCACTTACTCACTGTTCATACACATATTCTACTGTACATACGCGATTTACTGTTCATTAATATTAATGTAACACCCCCATATCCCACATGGGTGAATTGTGGGAAGCCTTATGTGGATATATAGGCTCCAATTCCAGAACATAAGCACCTAGCGCTTATCCTTTTCATAAATGATAGCCCATATGGTGTGGGCAGGTGTTCGTTGACCGGTTCTGGACTTGGGTCATTACAGATGGTATCAAAGCCAGATTTGGTTCAAAGTATGTGGTTGAGTCCGCTGGTATGGGATGGGGGAACTTCCTTATACTAAGAGTCCATTCCTGAGTACCTAGCGCTTATCCTTTTCTAAAGAATAGCCCATGTGGTGTGGACAGGTGTTTCGTTAACCAGTTCTGGACTTGGGTCGTTACAGATGGTATCAGAGCCGATCCGGGACCACGATGGTGTGGCATAGTGGGTATGCACATGCATCATCTACCGGGACTGATCCTGGATTCGAGAGGCTACTTGGCTAGGGGCTAAGTAGTCCGATTTGAGAGGTTACTTGGTCTGAGGAAACAAGTAATCCGATTGATCCCAATGGGGACGTTGGGTACATAAGGGGGGGGGAGTTTGTAACACCCCCATATCCCACATGGGTGAATTGTGGGAAGCCTTATGTGGATATATAGACTCCAATTCCGGAACATAAGCACCTAGCGCTTATCCTTTTCATAAAGGATAGCCCATGTGGTGTGGGCAGGTGTTCGTTGACCGGTTCTGGACTTGGGTCATTACAGATGGTATCAAAGCCAGGTTTGGTTCAAAGTATGTGGTTGAGTTCGCTGGTATGGAACGGAGGAACTTCCTTATACTAAGAGTCCATTCCTAAGTACCTAGCGCTTATCCTTTTCCAAAGGATAGCCCATGTGGTGTGGGCAGCTGTTTCGTTGACCGGTTTTGGACTTGGGTCGTTACAATTAAAATATATATATTAAATAATTTTTTTATGTAGGTAAAATCATCACATGGTGACCTTTCACAAGAAAAATCATATCTGGAGCTATAGATGTCGGAACAGAGTGATTCCAAATTCATCTAAATGCCAACACATAGATCTTCAACTCTACTTTATTCCGTGAGCTAGTTTGATCATTTTTATTGCCGAAATTAGATTATATATGAGATCATTTGTTCTTTCATGTGCTGGAGAGCAGTTTCGGTAGAAAAATCATAATTTGAGCTACGGATCTCCGATTTGAATGAGCAAGCTATAGATTTGAAACTAAAGAAGAGATTTTCAAGTTTCATGCTTTGAGGAAGAACTTATTCTGTGACGACCCAAGTCCAGAACTGGTCAACGGAACACCTATCCACATCACATGGGCTATCCTTTGGAAAAGGATAAGCGCTAGGTACTTATGTTCTGGAATTGGACCCTATATGTAACGCCCCCAATTTTATGAACCTTAATTTTAAAAGATATCTTAAATTCCCAGAATTATAAAGCATTTAATTAAAATAATTTAAGAAATGTGAGGTAAAACCTTTTATTTTAAACTATTTTCCAAAAAAATAAGAGTATTAAATGAAATCAGAGTAGTTAAGTGACAATCCCAGGAAAACTAATATGCGGATAAGGTGCCAATTTAAACAAACCATATGTTTCTCTAGAAATCAAATAACACAAAGTTAAAACCCAGTCCCAGCCAGTTCTACTTTCGAGGGGCTACAGCGTACCCTCACTCAGTCTGCTCCATATCTTGAACCTCGTTATATGGTTCATTGTACTCTGTCTCCTCATAGTACTCACCTAGAAAAACATGTTAAGAGGAGGGATGAGCACAACTTGCTCAGTAAGAGGGAAGTATCAGGCCCATCACGTGGGTCCTAATATTCCCGTAACAAACAACAACGAATAATAAACTTTAAGCTGTAGCAATTTACTTAAAGAACAAATCCATACAACATTATAACAACAAAATCAGAATCCTACTAGCATGCTTGAACTACCATGCATATGCATAATTCCTTTTACCGATTAAATAATATCTTCTTGATCGATCACTTAATCCAATACTTAATTGCCGTCGGACGAACCTAGGGTGGTGAGTGTGTACATCACCCACTCTCGGGATAACTCTTAGGCAGTGCCACTAGGGATGCCACCAAGCTAGAGCCTCTCGGGATACCTACGCCGAGGTAGAGCCTATCGTGATAACAGCCATAAGCATGGTCCCTCACCAGCTATGGTCTGACAGCGCACAAATCATATCTCCATACTCCGTGTCAATATCGGGTCATGACTAGGGACGGTCCGCCGCCACCCTAACATGCCTCTCGGGTTCGAATCGTTCGTTCTGAACCTCTCGTCTAAATTTACGGCTTGTTAGGTCATGTAGATATGGTTCGTCACCAACCTTGCATGCCTCGTATTTTATCTTACTCTTTAAATCTTTTACTTAATGCAATCTTGTGTATGACAAACATCAATCATATGCAACAACCAATTGATGCATGACTGTAGCTCATTTTATTTTAGCTCTTTTTAGTATAATGCCATGATTCTAGTGCATCCTATTTCTTTTATTATGTTATCTTAGTTTAGTGTTTACATGATGTCATGACAATCAATGATATCTTTTAAGTGTATTTGTGATAAATGTTCATCTCATTTCTCGTGAATTCTTTCTAAATTGGTCATTTAGTATTTACGCTCCTAATCCTTTATCTATCGGCTTATAATAATTTATTACGGTCCTAACATGCCACTAACGGTTCCTTCCAATCTTATCATGTTGCTAATGAGCTTGTCGGCCCTAAACATGGTACTAGCGGTGTTTGTCTCGCCGGCCCTAAACATGCTACTAGCGGTGTTTATTTAGGCGGTCCTAACATATTTCTAATTTAATTCTTGTTATAAGCGGTCCTAATATGATACTAGCGCCAAACATACATCATACATCACATCATTACAACCATACAACCAACCAACCAAAATTACATCTCAATGGAAGAGAAATAAAATAAAATAAAATAAAATAAAATTCTAGAAAACTAATTAATTACCCTACCCATGTTGCCCACGCATTTAAAGATTTTATTTAGCTCAATTGTTTACTTAAAATTTATTATTCGGGTTGATGCTTATTTTGGGCCTAAGAGGGCCCACGAGAACTAACCCGCTCTTCCCCCTTACCTAGTTCGGAATAATACGGCGAAAGATGGCGATTTCCTATGACGGTCCTACAAAATGTTAGTAAGGTAGAAAATTAGAAAATATGCTAAAATTTGGAAATTTTCCTAAAGGGTACTTGGAAAGTTCATGTTCTTAACAACTAGGCCGAAATTTTACCTAGTGGGTAAAAAGGGTCTCGGGGTGTCTCTGGTGGCCTTGTGCCTATTCAGGATCATGTCGGGAGCCTTCTTGATATTGATCGTAAAAATTACAGCATCCGTGCACTAACTTATAAGCTTATTTAATGGCTGTAAAAACTGATCTTGGAAGAAAAGAAATTTATTTTGGTTATCGATGTGTTTTCGGGATCTCTGACGCTCCGGGAGTCCAAAGAAACACCAAACCTTCAAGTAAGGATTTTTCTAACCTTTTGTAACAACATGGACAGCAAGGAAAAAAGAATTATTAGGGCGGTAATATTCGAAATTGGCAGCCAAGATAATTTTTAAAAGAGGCTACAGTGGCTTACCGGGCTTAGAACCAAGTATGGACAAGATTGCACCGGAAACGAGTGGAAAAACCAAAAAATTGGATTAATGATAATCTACCAAATATTTACAGAAAAGATATAAGGCATTTAGGTGCTGGAAAAAAAAATTAAAAGAGGGATATTGAAGGAATTAGACTCACACAAATGAATTCAAGGATCGCCGGTATGCGTAGAATAGCTTTTAGTGTCCGGATGGGGTTTCCCTTCAACTTTACAAATCTAGGAAAAAAATATAGAATTAAATAAAATTCAAAATTGGTTGGATGATGGAGAAATAAAGCCCCAAAGGTTGGACTTACATTGGCTCGACAACAAATACGATCACAACGGTAACGAAACAGAGAGAGCGATGACGATCCTTTGGTGTGATGTCTTCTTCTCGAATTTAATGAGCAAGACCAGGATTAATGAAGGAATTATAAGCATATTTAATTGAGCTAAATAAATGGAAGAGAGGAACAGAACTGAAGCTATACGGACCGGCGGCCATGGTTCAAATTTTCTTGGTGTGGTTATGTGGCTTGCGGCTGTTTTTGATGCAAAAGACGAAGGAAAAAAAATAAGATTGTGCGTAGGGTTTGGCTGGGAGATTGGTAGATATCCGGGAAGGAAAAGAAAAGAAAGAAAAAGAAAAAAAATGAGTAAATAAAAATATAGGGAGACAGAGACGAAAGAGAAAAAGAAAAAAAAAGTATAATTATAGGGTAATTAATGGTGAATGTGATAATAATAAAATAAAATGAGATAAAATAAATTGACATCAAACTAAAATATTTTAGGAGGGTTGCGGCTAAAAAAATTCTTGTAAGATAAAAAATTAGGTCTAGCTGAGAAATTATCTCATGTAACAGTCATACGAACCCGGTATAAACCTTACACGTGTGTAGGTTAAATTTTTTTAAAACTTAAGCAAATGAATTCAGAATTGAGTGAAGTAAATTTATTTTGACTCATTTTTGCGAGAAGAATTCAATGGTGCTCCCAGATTTTTCATCCGATGCTCAGTTGGAAATGACAAAAATGCCCCTAGCCTAAAGAAAATGACTTTGAGCTTCTGGTTTGGAATTTGACTTAATAACTACTAAAGGAATTATCTAAGGATCAAGATTCTAAATTTTATATAGATTTTCTAAATTGGTAGGTAAAATTAAAAAAATACCCTTAAGGACAAAATGCTAATTAATTTATTTTTGTTTATTTATTTATTTACTTATTTATTTATTTTTTAAAAATTTTCTTTTTTTTTATTTAGGGTAATTTAGTAATTTTATTTTCCTTAATTTCTAGGGTTATTACACTATATATCCACATAAGGCTTCCCACAATTCACTCAAGTGAGATATGGGGGTGTTACAAACTCCCCCCTTTATGTACCCAACATCCCCGTTGGAGTCAATCGGATTACTTGGTTCCCCGGACCAAGTAACCTCTCTAATCGGACTACTTAGCCCCTGGCCAAGTAGCCTCTCGAATCCAGGATTAGTCCCGGTAGACGATGCATGTGCATACCCACTATGCCACACCATCGTGGTCCTGAGTCAGCTCCGATACCATCTGTGACGACCCAAGTTTAGAATTGGTCAACAGAACACCTGCCCACACCACATGGGCTATCATTTGGAAAAGGATAAGCGCTAGGTGATTATGTTCTGAAATTGGAGCCTATATATCCACATAAGGCTTCCCACAATTCACCCGCGTAGGATATGGGGGTGTTACAAATTCGATGTCTACAATGGTCGAAAAATTAAAAGAAGAAGTAGCCTGCCTTTGTTGATTTGTATTTACCTACCTTGACTATTCTAGCCTACCATTTACTATTTTACTAACCTCAAAACTCTATAAATAAACACCTTGGGGGGAGGATGAAGGATGAGATTTTCTTAGGCCTTGTTTATGTTCTTGTATCAAAGTTAGCTTTTCTTCTTTAGTTTTGTTCTAATTTTCAATATCGAAGCTCCGTCTAAGTGTTTTCTCGTTCTTCTTGTTGTTCGTTCTTTGATCTTTCAATCCATGTTCATTTCATATTTTTACAAGTTGTTTATTTTTATTATAGCTAACTAATCTTTATTTTACTAAGGTGAAAAGGTGAAGCTTTTGGTATAAAGGTTATGATTGATTTGAATGGATCACAACATTAACGGTATTTTCTTCTTTAATCTATTTAATTTCCTTCCTTATTAAGTGGGAGTCTTGATTTATCATAATCAATCATTGGCACAAAAGCTACTTGATTTCCTCTGTAGAACATGGCTCTACCGGCTATATTGGAATCTTGAGTTATTGTAGACAAAAGGTTGGCATGATGGATACTTGAACCCATTAGCAAATGTTGGCGTTTTAAGATCAATGAAAGTTAATACTAACTAAATTCCCCGATTGGGACCTCCTTTATGTGTGGATTTCAATTGGGTCATAAGATGGGCTAAAATTAATCATAATCGATATATTAAAAGTGGATCACCTAACCTTAGCTATTTTATTTGAATTTAAATTTTTAATCAACACGTGTTCACACCTTTCACGAAATCAGAATCCTACTAGCATGCTTGAACTACCATGCATATGCATAATTCTTTTTACCGATTAAATAATATCTTCTTGATCGATCACTTAATCCAATACTTAATTGTCGTCGGACGAACCTAGGGTGGTGAGTGTGTACATCACCCACTCTCGGGATAACTCTTAGGCAGTGCCACTAGGGATGCCACCAAGCCAGAGCCTCTCGGGATACCTATGCCGAGGTAAAGCCTCTCGTGATAACAGCCATAAGCATGGTCCCTCGCCAGCTATGGTCTGACAGCGCACAAATCATATCTCCATACTCCGTGTCAATATCAGGTCATGACTAGGGACGGTCCGCCACCACCCTAACATGCCTCTCGGGTTCGAATCGTCCGTTCTGAACCTCTCATCTAAATTTACGGCTTGTTAGGTCATGTAGATATGGTTCGTCACCAACCTTGCATGCCTCGTATTTTATCTTACTCTTCAAATCTTTTACTTAATGTAATCTTTTGTATGACGACAAACATCAATCATATGCAACAACCAACTGATGCATGACCGTAGCTCATTTTATTTTAGCTCTTTTTAGTAGAATGCCATGATTCTAGTGCATCCTATTTCTTTTATCATGTTATCTTAGTCTAGTGTTACATGATGTCATGACAATCAACGTATCTTTTATGTGTATTTGTGATAAATGTTCATCTCATTTCTCATGAATTCTTTCTAAATTGGTCATTTAGTATTTACGCTCCTAATCCTTTATTTATCGACTTATAATAATTTATTACGGCCCTAACATGCCACTAACGGTTCCTTCCAATCTCATCATGTTGCTAATGAGCTTGTCGGCCCTAAACCTGGTGCTAGCGGTGTTTGTCTCGCCAGCCCTAAACATGCTACTAGCGGTGTTTATTTAGGCGGTCCTAACATATTCCTAATTTAATTCTTGTTATAAGCAGTCCTAGTATGATACTAGCGCCAAACATACATCATACATCACATCATTACAACCATACAACCAACCAACCAAAATTACATCTCAAAGGAAGATAACTAAAATAAAATATAATAAAATAAAATAAAATTCTAGAAAAACTAATTAATTACCCTACCCATGTTGCCCACGCATTTAAAGATTTTGTTTAGCCCAATTGTTTACTTAAAATTTATTATTCGGGTTGATACTTATTTTGGGCCTAAGAGGGCCCACGAGAACTAACCCGTTCTTCCCCCTTACCTAGCTCGGAATAATACGGCGAAAGGTGGCGATTTCCTAGGACGGTCCTACAAAATGTTAGTAAGGTAGAAAATTAAAAAAATATACTAAAAATTGGAAATTTCCTAAATGGTACTTGGAAGTATCATGTTCTTGGCATCTAGGCCGAAATTTTACCTAGTGGGCAAAAAGGGTCTCGGGGTGTCTTTGGTGGCATCGTGCCTATTCGGGATCATGCCGGTAGCCTTCTTGATATTGATCCTAAAAATTACAGCGGCCATACACTAACTTATAAGCTCATTTAATGGCTGTAAAAACTGATCTTGGAAGGAAAAAATTTTATTTCGGTTACCGATGTGTTTTCGGGATCTCTGATGCTCCGGGAATCCAAAGAAGCACCAAACCTTCAAGTAAGGATTTTCTAACCCTTTGTAACAACATGGAAAGCAAGGAAAAGAGAATTAGTAGGGCTGTAATATTCAAAATTGGCAGCCAAGATAATTTTTAAAAGAGGCTACGGTGGCTTACCGATGCCTAGAACAAAGTATGGACAAGATTGCACCGGAAACGAGTGGAAAAACCCAAAACTTGGATTAATGATAATCTACCAAATATTTACAGAAAAAATATAAGGCCTTTAGCTGCTGGGAAAAAAAATTAAAAGAGTAATACCGAAGAACTTTGGCTCACACGAAGCAAATCGGGATCGTTGGTACTCGTAGGATTGGTTTTGGTGCCTGGATCGGGTTTCCCTTCAACTTAAAGAATTTAGGCAAAAATATAGAATTAAATTAATATTCTAATACTTTGGAAGAGCCAAGAATCAAAGCATGGATGGCTGAACTTACACAGTTGGATGAAGCACTAAGTGGAGGCAAACAACCGGCGCGAAAGGATGAAAGAATGGTGAATGATCTTCTTGCAGAAAAAAAATCAAATTTTCTTCCTATGGCTTAGGCGGCTGTTGATGGGGGAGAAGAAGCCGAAATGTTGAACAGGGAAAGGTTCTGTGGGGCGAATTAAGCTCCATGCCAATTAGAAGCGTAGGGTAAAATAAATAATAATATAATAATATGGTAATTAATTAGGATAACTAGATTGGCAAGTTTTTGTTTTTTTTAATCTAAAGTTTCAAAAAATCCTGTAGGTGCTTTGCAGCTGGAAAGTTTTAGAAGAAAGAAATTAGGGTTAGGGACAAAAAATTAATAATAATAATCCTATGTAGCGGTAGCACGAACCGGGTTTAAACCTCACACTCGCGTTGGTTAAATTTTGGGAAACCTAAGCAAACGAATTCAGAATTAAGTGAGGTAAATTTCTATTGACTCATTTTTTTTAGAAGAATCCAATGGTGCTCCCAGATTTTTCATCCGATGCTCGGTTGTAAATGACAAAAATGCCCCTAGCCTAAAGAAAATGACTTTGAGCTTCCGGTTTGGAATTTGACTTAATAACCACTAAAGGAATCATCTAAGGATCAAGATTCTTAATTTTATATTGATTTTGTAAATTGATAGGTAAAATTACAAAAATACCTTTAAGGACAAAATGCTAATTAATTTATTTTTATTTATTTATTTTATTTACTTATTTTTTTTTAGTTAGGGTAATTTAGTAATTTTATTTTCCTTAATTTATAGGGTTATTACATATAATATATGGGTTTTTAATATAAGATATGTAAATAATAATAATAATAATAATAATAATAATAATAATAATAACAATAATAATAATAATAATAATAATAATAATCATCATCATATATTATTATTATTATTATTATTATTATTATTATTATTATTATTATTATTATTATTATTATTATTATATGATATAAATTAATTTATATTATCATATGTGATACACATGATACATTATAATATATGATACATTATATCCTTAAACCCTAAATTCAAATCTCAAACCATAAATTTCAATACCCTCATACTTAATTATGCCCTTAAGCTCTTAAAAACCCTAAATACTAATTTTATATCCCTAAACTCTACAAAAATTCTTAATCTCTAAACCATAAAAGCTCTAAATTAACCTGAAATAACCCTAAAACAAATTTGAAAGCCCTAATATTTAATTAACCCTATCTCTAGCTAATTCCATATCCTTAAACACTAATTTCAAACCCTAAACCCAAAACAAAAATCTCAAACCCTAAATCAATATCCAATACTCTTAACCCATTAAAAACTCTAAATCTTAATTCTATATCACTAACCCCTAAAAAAATCTTAAACCCTAAACCTTAAAAAAACCTCAATATATATATCCCTAAACCCTAAAAAACTCCAAACCCTAGAAAACTCTAAACCCCTAAATCAACTTAGCCACTAAAAGGGAGACTGGAGTTAAATTGGGCACTTAAAAACTAACTAAAAGGTGATTATAATTAAATCTAGGAAAATTTTACTGACTAAAAAGTGACTGCAATGCCATCAGTTGAGAGAAAATAAACATTTTTTTTATTATGGCTAAATAGCAACAGACTTTTAGTTGTGATTTTCAATCGCGATCATGCATCTTTGTTGTAGTGGGTGGGAAATTAGGGTTTTAAGGTGTCAAATATATATGTATTCACCAACCTTTAAATGTTGTTCCACTTTTATCTCTAAGGTTCACTTTGTTCCATTCATGTCCCTAAGTCATAAAACATTCCATTTTTTTTCCTTTTTTGGATGGAAAACATTATGGTAGATAGATAAATGCCACATTAGCCCAAAATTGTATGGAAAATTATAGTTTTAGTCCTTGAAAACTTGTTCTCTCTCCCAAAAGCCATAAAATTTGGTCACCTAACAATCAAACTACCATTAATCTGCCCATTATTATCTTCCAAAACAAAATCCCATGCCCGATGATGAACAATGAACTCTTATCTCAACGTTATTCCTAACCTATCCCATCATTCCCATAATCAATCATTGAACTCCTCCCTCATTACAATCATTGAAGGCCCTCCCTCATCACTATCCCCGTTTGACCGCCCAAGCCAAATTTGTCAAATGTTTTCCTTTCCTGGCCACCAAGAATTTATCAAGAAATAGATACCATCTAGAAAAAAAAAGAAGCAAAAGAACTAAAAGGAATCAAAAGTTTACATTGATGAAGCAATCAGGTAAGATATTATATAATAGCCCTGCCCCGGGTCTTAGTCTCGCCAGAAACGCGTCTAAAATAATTGGGCCTTTTGCTAATCGTCTCCCCTTAAAGGATGAAATAAATGATGGAGAATAAGGATTAGCAATTGAAGCCTTTTGGATCTGGGTTTAAAAAGAAATAGAAGACACAAGAATAAGGCCTTATAGACCATGTATGTAATGGAAGAAAGAGCGGGTACACAGCGAGTTAAAGCTACATTGAGTGGGATCAGTGTGTGCTGATGACAATGTGAAGTATGTCCACTAGGGTGGGCGTGATTTCGATAGTGGAGGACAGGCATAAAGGTGGGGCATCAAAAGCGAAGTTTATATACATGAAGGCAAGGTTTTAGTGAATGGTGGGGAGCCGTGACTTGTAAGGCTGTAAGATTCGGGTTTATGGTCAGATTTCGATCGGAATCCAAAATTTTCAAACAAGTTCTCCATTTGAAAAATATGGCCCGACCTGACCCAATTTATTGGCTGAACTCAAACTGACCTTAACCAGAAAAAATGGATTAGGTTGGATCAATTTTGGCCCGAATCTCTATTCTCACGTCTGTCTTAACGATGGGGCAAAGAGGTCATGGTAGTCATGTAAGGGTCTTGGTGACGACAAGGCAGGACGAGTAACGATGGCATAAAGGCGAGGCGAGGCGAGGGAGGCAACATAAGTTTGGGGCAAGGCAAGGAAGGGAAAGAAAAAGGCTAGTGACAGTGGCACTTAGCGCGAGGGCGAGGTAAGGTGAAGAAGGGCAGTGTAAGGACGAGGTGAGGGTAGGGTGAGGCTGAGCCTCAGGGGCAGAAACAACGAAGTGATGAGGACGAAGCACAGAAGTATAAGAAGTCAAGAAGAATGTGAGGTGACAGCCTGACAGATAAGGACGAGGGATGAAAGGAGATAGCCAGGTAGGTGGGTAGTAGGGTTAAGTTAGTGAGTTAGAAATTAGTTAGGGTTAGGGAATTGGGTTGGGCTGGGTTTTTTTATGGCTAAGAAGTTAGTTTAAAGGTTGGGCTGAAATATTGGAATTCTTGGTGCACCAAGATCATTTTAAGGTAGGATTTGAGCTCATTGAGCTAACTCTAGCTTGAACAGCTATCTAAGGCAGCTAGAAGTAGCTCACTTTAGCTCAAGTTAGCTTATGTCAGCTCACTGCAGCTATAAGTAGCTCAGAGTAGCTGGACTTCAGCTCAAGTCAGCTCACTTCAGCTATAAGTAGCTCAAAGTAGCTGGACTTCAGCTCAAGTTAGCTCAAGTCAGCTCAAGTCAGCTCAAGTTAGCTCACTTCAGCTTCTGGTAGCTAAATGTAGCTGGACTTCAGTTCACTTCAGCTGAGAGCAGCTAACTCCAGCTCAAGGTCAGATATAGGAGCTGGACCTCAGTTCATGGTGCTTGGTTGGAGCTCAAAGGAGCTCAATGGTGCATAAGTAGCATAGTGAGCTGAGAATGGAGAATATACACCTGGTGTATATACACCAGGTAACGACGTTTCCTGCCTGCCGTCAGCGAAATTTTAAAAAAAGGGGAACGCGCGAGAAACAGGGAATCAAATGAGGCAGTTACCTCTTCGGATTCCGGGTTCCATACAAAAACCTCCCACCAGTTACACAACCCTAAACCGACCTCCTTGAACGCAACTGTCGCCGCACCAAAAGTCAGGAAATTGGAGAAGACGCTGCGAGAAGGCGCTGGAGACTTAAGTACGCCGGCCATCTCCGTCATCTACGAGGGCGTTGCGCAGGTGGGGAGGCATCGGGTTAGGGAACGCGACTCGCAATAAGGACGACAGGGATCGCGATTTTGTGGAGGTTAGATTAGAATTTTATTTTCTAAAATTCTGGCATGATTTTTGTGTTGTGAGTCTGTGTCAATTGCATTAGAGTACTTCATACTTTATGGGTTCATCAGTTGAGTTGCGATTTCTTTGAAATTATCATGTATTGTTATGAATCTGAGATGTTACGAAGGTTCATTATATATGAAAGTCCTATCTATGTGCTTCTGTGTCTAAATTGTACGTCGACATGTTTGGGTTGTGTGTTGTAGGGTTGTTTGGTTTTGTATTTTTGCAGATGTTGGATGTAATGTTGTGTTTTTATGTTCTGAGAACATCTCTGTTTTGGTGGGTGGAAGAAAACAATGTCGGAAATTAGGGTTTTGATGATCTGAATCTAACATCTATGAGACTGAGTGGGAGCTGTATTAATGTGAAAGACAACGAAGGGGAAACATGATGCCTAAACCACCATTCATTTGTATTCCAGTTCAATGCATTGGGAAAAGATTGTCCTATTTTCCATTATGAGTAGTGTGTGGATATGCACAGCACACATACAGATTAATATAGTGGATAACCAAAATGATACATTACTTTTCCAGTTGTGATTAATTCTATGTATGTTTAATGTGCTATCACAGTTGTGTAATTCTGTCATGGTACATAACATAACCATATTAATACATAAGTAATACAGAATGATACATTACCTTTTCAGTTTAATAACTTGGCTGTTTTATATAATATTGTTATGCTTTGTTATGTTAGCAAGGTTCGTGAATGGTGTTCTTTGAAATTATCATGTATTGTTCTGAATCTGAGATGTTAACAAGGTTCATTATATGTGAAAGTCCTATCCGTGTGCTTCTATGTCTAAATTGTATGCGACATGTTTGGGCTGTGTTTTGTAGAGTAGTTTGGTTTTGTATTTTTGCAGATGTTGGATGTAATGTTGTTTTTGTATGTTCTGAGAACATCTCTGTTTTAGTGGGTGGAAGAACACAATGTCTGAAATTAGCGTTGTGATTATCTGAATCTAACATGTATGAGACTGAGTGGGAGCTGTATTAATGTGAAAGACAACCATAGTATTACATAACTAATATAGAATGATACATTACTTTTCCAGTTAGAAATGCAGAGTTCCATGAATGATAAATCGTGTGTTTTATTAAAAAATGATTATCAATAATGTTTTATGTAATTATGTCATTAGATTATTTGATTGTTGGGTTTTCAATTATGATTAGTGTATGTTTAATGTGCTATCACAGTTGTGTGATTCTATCATTGTAGATTACATAACCAGATTAATACATAACTAATACAGAATGATACATTACCTTTTCAGTTTAATAACTTGGCTGTTTAATATAATATTGTTATGCTTTGTTATGTTAGCATGGTTCATGAATGGTGGTTGTATGGTGTTGTTGTTGTGTAATGTATGTGATTGTTCATGAACCTTGCTAACATAATAAAACATAACAATATTATATAAAACAACCAAGTTAGTAAACTGAAAAGGTAATGTAACATTCTGTATTAGTTATGTATTAATTTGGTTATGTAATGTACCAATATACACACCCCCTACTAATCTGGGTATGTAATGTACCAATATTTGTGGGGGTTGAAAATAGTATACGTGTACTATTTTCGCATGTGCATGAGATATAGTGGTTAATGGTATTTTTTTTTCTGTAAATAATGACAGCTTGACGATGGCCAGGAAAGATGGAAGTGCTGAGTCCAGTGAGGAGGGAGAAGGGGAGATAGACTATTCACAGTACCAACTGTATGGAGAACCCTTTCAATTCATTTTGTCTAACCAGTTTTTTTGTGTGGTGGTGATATGAATGGGAGCTAAAATGTCTGCTGGTATGCAAGGTACCATATAAGGAAACCCCCATTGTTGTCCGTCGAGTCAGAGGTGCAAGTAAAGGTAGTTCTATGGAATGTTTTACACCGGAAGGGGGTGAAGAAGAGAACGATGACTCAGATTTTGAAATAATCGGGTATGTAAAAGTATAAGAATATGAGTGAGTAGGGGTTCTATTAATGAGATGATATGATGTATTATGATTTATATAAGGTTAAACAGCCTCATAAGGAGTGTAAAAGTATAGGAGAAAAGGGAGTAATGTCTGGACGGGCAAGAACAAGGTTGCAGCAGCGTAAACAGGAGGTAGGAAGTGCACAGAGTTCAAGACCTAAGGGTGAAGGAAAGCTTGGTCATGGAAGGAGGGAAATGAGGTAATGCAGCTTATTGGGAAGTTAAAAATTCTTTGTTAATTAATTGTATAATAATTAAGTTGTGCAATGTTGTTAAATCCTTTAGGAAATCGCATGCTGAAACTGATGTGTCTGAGATGTGTAGCGGGAAATGGAGAAGGTATCCTACTTTGTTATGCTGTTTAACATAGTATGTGTTGCGGTAGGTTACATATGTATTTAAGTGTAGTTTGTATGTGGTATAGTGGATTTGATATTTGTGGGTGTTGAATTAAGTATGTGAAAAAATATTTGGGCAGGAAGGAAAAGAAAAGTGTTTCAAGGAAGCCAAAGCAAAAGGCAAAGTTAGATGAGTACTACGTCACTGTAGACTCAGAGGAACAAAGCAGGGGAATGAGTGAAAGGTATGAAGAAGTTAGTTTACAACATTCCACTTCTATTTTAATACATTACATGCACAGTTGCATACATTCCATCCATAGTTTAATACACGGAGGATAATATTTTCTGATCACCTACTAATCCATTAGTCACTCTAGTTTCTAATATTTTTTTACAACATGTTTACGTCATCAGTGAAAAGTCAGATGATGAGAGCGGGAGAGAGGAAAGGTACAAAAGTAGAATTGCATTATGTTTGTATTGTTGTTGAAGTACGTATTTTCATATTGATTAGTGTTTATATTCAGGCTAGTAAGAGAAGGACGACCTAAGCACAGGAAGGGCAAGTCAACGGGGGCAAGGAAAAGTGAAACAGTGAAGGAAAAGGGAAGTGTTTCAAGAAAGGCAAAGCAAAAGGCAAAGTTAGATGAGTACTACGTCAGTGCAGACTCAGAGGAACAAAGCAGTGGAATGAGTGAAAGGTACCAAAAACTTAGTTTAAAACATTATACTTCTAATTTAATACATTACATGCACATTTGACTACATTGCATCGACAGTTTACCCAGTTTCTAATTTGACAGAATGTTTTCTGATCGCCTACTAATCCATTACTCACTCTAGTTTCTACTAATTTTTTACAACATTTTTACGTCATCAGTGAAGAGTCAGATGATGAGAGCGGGAGGGAGGAAAGGTACCAAAGTAGCATTGCTTTATGTTTGCATTGTTATTGAAGTACGTATTTTCATATTGAAATGTGCTTATATTCAGGCTAGTAAGAGAAGGACGAGCTAAGCACAGGAAGGGCAAGTCAACGGGCAAGTTGAAGGTGGCAAGGGGAAGTGACAGGTGTAAAACTTGATTATGCGTTACAAATTGCACATGTTACCTTAACTAACTTACTTGCATTGTTTAAAGAGTGGAAGGTGCCGAAAACTTAATTTAAAAAATTCTACTTATATTTTAATACATTGCATTCTCAGTTTAATACATTACCTAGACAATTTAATACAAGGATGAAAATGTTTTCTGATTGCCTACTAATGCATTGGTTACTCTAGTTTTGACTAATTTTGTACAAAACTCTTGCAACAGTAGTGAAGACTCAGATGATGAGAGCGGGAGGGAGGAAAGGTAACAAACTAGCATTGGTTTATGTTTGCATAGTTATTTTAGTGCTTTTTTCATATTTATTTGTTAATATATTTAGGGTAGTCAGAGGAGGACGATCTAAGCACGTAAAGGGCAAGTCAAAGGAGGCAAGGGGAAGTGAAACAGTAGAATCAGAAGAGGATGGCGGGAAAAGTGACAGGTGTAAAAATTGATTATACTTTACAAATTGCACATGTTACCTTAAGTAACTAACTTGCATTGTTTAATGCAAATTTAATACACATTGCTCACCCCGACAGATCAGTAAGGTTTTTGAAACGCTATTAACATCTGAGAAACACGTGCGTGTTGTTGAAGACATGGGGTTTGGAGGCATTTTAAGGTTGAAATGTAGGTGGGTGTGTAAGGATCTGATAAATTGGATGGTCGAAAGGTTTAACCCAATGAACATGAGTATTGATCTCGGTTCTAGCAAGATTGAGCTGGTGGATGATGATGTGCGGTTGGTTCTTGGGTTTCCAAATGGAGACATACCGTTTGGTCCTAAGACATATTCAGAAGTCCAGGAGGCATTTGCGGCGAAGTGGCAAGAATGCCATACAAAGAACAAAGATGGACCGTATGTATCTGCAATCGACAAAGCAGTTGAGGAAGATAAGGATGCTGGAGATGAGTTCAAGCGAAATTTCATTGTCTGTATTGTCTCAAGGCTACTAGCACCCGCTTCCCGCGCACATTGTAACTGGAAGTTCTTAAGATTTATCAGAAACCTTGAGGATGTTCCAAAGATGAACTTCTGTGCGTTTACACTGGCAGAGTTAGGAGATGAAATGTACAAGTGGAAACAGAAAACCAGGCCACAGATGTTGAATGGGTGCCTCATTTTCCTTCAAGTAAGCTTCAATATCTGAGCATTTATTTAAGTTAAATTGAGTTGTATTGCTGTGGTGATATTAAGTTAAACTGGGTGAACAATGTATTAACGTAGATACAATATGTACTAAACTAACTATTTGATGTGTGTGATACTGCATGGTATAAGCATGTGCGTCTAGTATTATTAGATCTAATATGTATGGAACTACATGTTAACTGTATTAGTCTAGATCCTACATGTTTAACACTGATAGAATATTCTCATTTTGTCCATACAAATGCTCTATCTTGACCGGGTTGTCCCTTTTTATCGCCGGATGATCCCGAGGGAATTACCGCGTATAATGGGATGGACACATGATGCGGTACAGAGGCGGCTATTACAAGAAAGGAGAAAGGTTGGTGCATTTGGCCACGGCCGGTTGGCTCCACCTCATGATACTGATGAAGCGAATAAGGTAGCTAAATACTTAGGCCGGAAAGGGGGTAAAAAGCCGGTGGATGTGCCAGACTCGTCCGGGTCTTGGGAGAGTGAAATGAATCTCCTTGTCTCATATGGGAAAGAGACAAGCGAGGCATACAAACATTTCCGGTCTCAAGTTGAGAGAGTGAGCAGTCGATTCCCACAGATGGAGAAGGAATTGCATCCTTTTCTTAAGCCGACAGAGGAAGGCAACGTTAGCAGCTCTCAGTTTACCCAGTTTACCGACGAGTCATTGGAAATGATTCACCAGATTACGCAGGCTTGTTGTCAGCTGTTGTATGGATTTACAGGTATTTGTTAATGCATAGTTTTGCTTATTATCCCCATATGTTATACTAAGCATGTTATGCTAACATAGGCAATGTGTAAATGTGGGACAGGGTTGAAGCAGGCCGAAAGGCAGGAAGGAATGAAGGGAATGGAATCTGCAGACATTGCAGTTGACAACGAACAACATGAAGCCACAAAGCATGATGCACGTGATTTTGATTTGGATCAGGGTTTCAGGGGGACAACAGATGTAGGGGAAGAAGATGTCGGGGATGAAGATGTCGGGGATGAAGATGCATTAGGAAATGCTACTGTCAAACATCCAACAATGAGGCCACCTAGAAAGAAATTCAAGGCTGCATGTTTACGGTCACCGTTCATGCAAGGAATGAGGAAGGACGGTGCTAAGTACCAAATCCCTGATGATGATGCAATCATTGTAGATTATGGAATGCCTGCCGATCTTGATAAATCGTAAGATTTCATATCTGATAATGACATACTGTATAATGTATGAACGTGCTTTGTCTAACAACTGTGTTTGTTACTAGGGAATTATTGTATGATGATGGCCACAACCATGTAGTGTCTCGGGAGTGCTTTCAAACTTTGCGGGATAAGAGCGAGATAGACATTACGATCACGGATGCATGGTGTTTGGCCCTCAATGCGAAGGAACGTGAACGACCAGCTCCAAGATTATTGTTCTTAAGTGCACATATCTGGGTAAGACATGTATTATTATTTGTATTATATGTATTATTCTGTGTGATCAGACATGTATTAGTAGCAACCCAGCTTCCATATGACTATGTTGAGTGAACATATCTGGGTTAGACATGTATTACTCTGTCTATGGTAAGTGTTAGTCTGTGTAAGGAAATATGTTAGTGTTAGTATACTACGTATTATTGAAGCTCTGATTTTATGTATCAAATGCAGCTAGTTATTGGGAGTTATCATGTTGGAGTTGATTTGAGCAATGAACAGGAAGGCAAGAACAAGAGCACCGTTGTGTGATTGGCTGAAACCATTAATGGTTGGTTGCTCGCGAATAAGGTTCCCTCCATCACACCCTATGAGCTGGTATAGAAAAGTAGACATATTGGTTGACATTTGCTATGTTTTGTTTATTCTTACCACACTGCGAGGTAACATTAAACATAACCACAGGTTTTCCTACCCATATTACAACACGGACATTACTTTGTTGTCTGCATAGACTTCAAGGACGAACTAATACATGTTATCAACAATTTGAAAGAGGATTTTAGATTATATGGTGAGCTGGAAGGGCAAACGGTAAGTCATTGTACACAGTATATGGTAAGTTCCTTTTTTTTTTTGTTGTTAGCTCACCTACTTACAAAGTGACTAATCCCATATTTACAAAATGAAAAAATAGACAATCGTTTTGATGGAGTACCTTCACTCAATCAAACACCCAAAACGCTTGGTGTTCAAGAACTTTGAATGGGGCCATCTGACACCAAAATGGAAGAAAGGAATGAAAGGCAAAGCGTATTTGTCGAATAATAAAGATTGTGGTGTGTTTGCTATGAAACATATGGAACTATTTGAAGGAGAAGAGTTTGACAGCGATCTTGGACCGGTAAGTTAGCAGATCTCTCTGTTGTATTGTATCCATCAATGTCGGTAAAAAAGTATACTTGAAGCAAACATATTTCAGTATGTACGGATCATAGTGTAATACATTTGGTGGACACATTCATACAAATTGCATTTAGCGTATTCTGAATATTAGTACTGTCAATGTGAGTTACAGATTGTAATATCAGCTTAACTTACACGTCGTATCTATGTTGTATGTTGCGTACAGGACAAGACATCACGTTACTACCGGCGGTCACTTGCAGCTGAAATTATAAAGGATGAGACCAACAGAAGCAGGGTTGAGGTGATGAGGAAGGCAAAACTTGCTGCAGACGAAAATTTTTAGTATTCAGATATTTTATTATTCTCCATGTTAGTGTTTGAATATTAGATGTTTAGTAGTTTATTGTTGGATGGATTACTTGTTTGGTAACGTTGATATGGGTTTATTTGGCATGTTGGTTAACATGTCCCCATTACCAAAACGTTGTAGACATATTTCAGCTTCGTTCATAACGTTAAACAGTATGTGGCTTAGTGATACAATCACATTCCATATTCGTACAGACATATTCCAGATTGGTACATTCTGACTCCAGAATCATACAGACATCTTGTACAATGGCAAAGACATATTCCAAAATAATAATACCATACAATAAAATATTAAACTAAATATTGCATGGTTTACTAGCTTGGTAACATTCCAATACCATCATATGCCATAATCGTACAAACATATTGCAGAATAACACATTCAAAGACCATAATCCTACATAGCTCATTCACAATAAAAGAACCGTATTCAGAAATAATAATAACGTACTGTGAAAGATGAAAATAAATTGATAGAGGATATTCAATCCATCTTGAGTGAGAAAAATAAGAAAAATGAAAGAAAAAATATTGTTGAACACATGTCACTCATTTTGACACACATAACAAAGTAACACTTTCTATTTCCTCTTCCTTCCTCTTGACTTTCGAGCTTTCTCAATTACACTTTTCATCCTTTTCCGGCCAAAGGTGTTGGTTTTCACAAACTCTGGATCATGAATACGAGTCCCTGTCCCAATAGTCGTAGCAGAGCTAGAGCCGACATCAGGATCTACTTGCAGCACCATTCGCTTCAATACTTGAAGGCCGTCATTGAAACGCGTCCTTGCTGTGGCATCATTAACACAGTGATCAAGAAGATTAATACACTCATGCATAGAGTTTGTCCGCCAACAGAACTTTTGTAAGCGCTCTTGTCCCACTTAATTACTTTTACATTCGACCAAGTACAACCTGGAATTTTTAGACCAACGCCTTAGAATATATTGTTTGGGAATCTGCTCCTCACCCTTCACATCTAGCACCCGGATAGCATGAGCACACAGAAAACCTTGTTGCATGAAGAATTTGCAAGAACAATCAACTGACTTCGTCATTGGATCATACGTGACCAACAACTCAAGAGGGTCACGGCGACCCAACGACACTTGAAATGTTTCAATGGAACCAGTAGTGTGCACAAGATTGAATTTTGCACCAACAGCAAAACTCAATTGCTCCTGAAAGTCTTTGAAAATTCTAAAACTGTAAACATTAGAAGCATGAATCAACAAGTCATTTGGGATAGCTACCTCATACTCCCCATAGTTGCTATAATCTTTCTCAAGCTCATTGTGCCTCCATTCCTTCACCCTAAGCTCAATAGCTTTGAAAATATCAAGAAGACCTGTCTGCTTATTAGCAAGCGATGTCAATACACTATTAGTGCTCTCACTACGTTGTGTAGCAAGCATACCTGCATCACCAGAGGCACATATCATTACTACATACTCACATAACGAAGTAAACAATCACCACCCATTAACATACATACTATACACAGAAGTATACATATAAACAGTAGATGCATCCATTGCCTACCATACAGAGAACACAATATAGATCATATATAATTTTATGAAACAATAAAAATAATTTTATGAAAAGTACCTCCAGAAAAAACATCCCTACATAAACACGAAGCCCATCTTTCACGCACCCTCCACAATGACTGCAACCAACTTTCATCAGTGCACCCAAAATCATCTAACATTCCATTCCATGTCTGATACAGCTCCTCTTCCGTCAAACAATCATATAGGCATTTCATGAACTTGTCTCAAAATCCAGGACGACAATACAAATGACGAAGCTTGGTAGGTGCTTTCTCCGCTATGTGCCACAAGCACAATCTATGTCTTGTCTCCTTGAACACTAAGCTTGTAAAAATGCATGGTCTTGATCTGAGAAAAGTGTCTTCGGCTCAATTTCATCCATGCTCCTCAAGAATGTCCTCAATAGCCACTCAAACGCCCTGGCCTTTTGCTCTACTAAGAAAGCGCAACCAAACATTACATTCTGCCGGTGGTGATTTGCACCAACCAATGGTACACAGAACATGTTGTATCGGTTTGTCCGATAAGTCGTGTCTATCGACACAAAATCCCCAAAAATTAGGTAATCAACCTTCATTTGGCTATCCCGCCAGAAGAAATTACTCAATCTACCCATTTCATCAATTTCAATCGCATAGAAAAACTCAGGATCAGTTTTAACCCGCTCTTTGAAACATTCAACGAGTGACGCAGCATCACCTTTCGCAGCCACTTTAGCCCTTTCCATTGCTACTTTATTGTAAAAAATTTTCTTCTTTAACCCAGACTGCTCGGGCCCCCCTGCTTCATTGTTGAACACCCTAACAGTATCAATTATCCGAATTCCGCTATTCACCAATGTCATAACTGTCCCAAACTGCTCCTCTGACATCTCTTTGCAAGTGTTCAGCAAATGTCGCATTTGAATTGGCAGAAAAGGATGGTTATGCTTTCGAACATGACGATCACATACCCACTGACCCTGTTCATTGCACTTAAACCTTATATATGCACCACATCCACAACGCAAAGAATGTTTACGAAAAGAAGGTGCTTCTACACTATTCTTCGCTAACTTTTTGAATCCTTTCCGGTGACAACAGTACTCTACAGAAATTACTTGATTTTGCCTCCAACGAAGCTTATTCCGACGAGCCTTGAAATCATTATTCACGGCATACCGACTAAAAAATGAATATGCTGCTTTCACACTCTCAAAACTAACACTTCGAAAGATACATCTTCGAACCCATTATCTCCTTTTATCATAGAGTAGTCGACAATATAATCTGAAAATAGATAAAAAAATATACTGGTTTATAATGCATACAACCATTAGCGTACAACTATATCACATTTTAATACATAATATTTACAGTTTAATACATATGCCACACAGTTACATACAAAATTGCAGACAAATGTTAAAACAAATTCACACAGAATTCAAACAGACAATCCTATATTGCGAGAATTTAAACACTGTTCAGTTTCACCTTCATCGACTCCAACTCCCTCATCACCACCATCGACATCCACTTCTTCATCTCCTTCAGCATCGAATGCTGCATAAAAAAAACATCCTTAATGCCATTACGAAATTACAGTGAAACACATATGTGCATATAAATTAGATAAAAACCTCCTAATTCTTCTCCATAATTCACACAGTCATCAGCGACCTCTTTTCCCTTTTCGAAATATTGAACTTTTACTCCGCAATTGTTTTCTTCACACAACCGCAAATTACTTCCCCCTCGCCTTTCCCCGCCTCAGCACCACTATACACTTCTTCAACTACTAGGCTTTCATTTAGATCAAACACCATTTTATACGAACTTTCAGCCAAAAAAATTATCTAACACTCTAATAACGAGAATTCTTGGCTGCAAAAAAACAGTTTGATCTTCGTCAGGGAGGGAATTGGTGCAATTCAAACTGGTATGAAAAATATCCAATTTGAATATTATATAAATGGTAAATTGATTTTTCTAACTTTCACGTTTCCTAACTAATCGTGACTTCCTAACTGAACCTATTTCCATATACAGCCTCATTAACCGTAAATTCACGTTGAGAAGTAACCGGGTGGACATACACCAGGTGCATCCAAGAAATTTCGTAGTGAGCTAGCTTTGTGCCAGCTCACCTTTCTTTTAGCTCAAAACAACCAAGAGACACATCTTTTGTGTAAATGTATGTCTCTTCATCAAAAGAAATGACTATTGGCTAAAAGAACATGTCCTTTCATCCAAAGGAAGTGTTGCTTGAGTGAATAGACATGTATATTCGGCCATGGGGTGGTTGGGGTGGTTATTGCACCAAGAATGATGTCCTTTGACATCAAGAGACATGTATATTCGGCCATGAGGTGGTTGGGGTGGTTATTGCACCAAGAATGATGTCCTTTGACATCAAGAGACATGTATATTCGGCCATGAGTTGGTTATAGCACAAAGAGATGTCTCTTGACCAATGGGACATGTCTCTTAGGCCAAAGAAAGTGTTCCTTGGCCAAAGAGACATGTATTTTTGCCACTATAGATGACCCTTGGCCAAAGGAAGTGTTCTTTGGCTTAAAAGACACCTTTTTTGGTGTAAAGGTGTACCTTTTGGTCATATATAAATAGCCTTTAGTGGCTGGCCATTTTAAGCACGAATTTGACACTCTATTTGCTCTATTTTTCTTGAGAGAAAAGTCTCCTCCTTCCTTTCTTTTAGTGGCCGAAATATTAGACACCATTTTAGAGCATTGTGGGTGTAATTACATTGAGATTATTCATCTCAATTCAAGCTTCAAGGTGCCCCTCTAAGATCAAGTTCTTCCTCAAGCATTCACCAAAGATAACCAAGAAGAAAGGTGCACATTCTCTCTTAGTTTAGTAGCATGCTAGGTTTCAATTATTTACATGAATGTTCTTAGCAGCATGCTAGGATTTGTTTGTCACAATATATATGTAAAACTCACATGTTATATCAAATACATAAAATACGTTAAACAAATTAGAATGATGCATGCTGATAATCATATTGAACTCAAATGAACAAATATTTATGTGACATATATATGAGTAGATAACATAAGAGTATGTTATCATGAGGTCCTAAAATTTTTCATGAAATAGGTTGGGTTAAGGATTAAATGAGTTGGTGGCAAGAAATGGGCTTGGTTAAATATTTTGGGCCATTTGGGTTGAGTCAGGTTGGACCCGAACCAACCTAATTTTTCCTTCTTTACGTCGGGTTGGGTTCGGGTCAACCCAAAGTGACCGTCTCATTTTTCTTGACTCGACCCTAACCTGATATTTTGGATCGGGTTTCAGGTTGTATATTGGGTTAGGGTCATATGCTTACACCCTTAGTGACTTAGATGCATTTTACATGATGAACCCGAATAAAATGAAAATCCTGAACTTAGTATTTTCCTTCGTAGAATTTGATTTTTTTTCTTTTAATTTCTATTTGTTCATTGCTCATACCAACATGAATCATGAACCCAAAAAAATATAAAACTGTTGACACCCAATTTCGTCCGACTAAAATTTCTTTAAAAAAAAAAATTTAATTAATTAATCAAAATTTAAAGTAAAAAAAAAATATCATTAATTAATTAACTTAAAAGGAAAAAAATAATTAATATAGGGACATTTTTTTATACATATATATTAGTTAATTAATTAAATTAATTAGTTAATTAAAATAATAATAATAATAATTAATAATAATAATAAAAAAAAAGGAGGGTGGCCGACAGAGGCTCCCCCCTTATCTCTAATCTTATCTTTCCTCCCTCCACTAACTTCTTCTTCCTCTACCAGCTTCTAGGCTCTCTCCCTCTCGGTTTTCTATCTGCTCTCCTTCTCCCTCTCTGTTTCTCTCTCACTCTCTCAAGCTCTCCCAGCTGCTCTCTCTCTCTCTCTCTCCCTCTCTAACAGGCAATCGACAGAACTCTCTCACTCTCACCAAGACACTGAGCTCTCTCTTATCTCTCTCAAAAAAACTCTCTTCTCTCTCCCTCTCAGGTTCTCTCTCTCAGATCTTTCAAAAAAAAAAAAAAAAAGAACTCTCACGCTCTCAGTCACGAACTACTCTCGCCTCTCCTTCCCGAAAAGAAAAGAAAAGAAAAAAAACAGAAAACACTCTTCTTCTTCTCCCATCCCAGTTCGCCACTGACGCGACCACCATCATCCTCACCTCGCATCGCGCCACCTCCCCTTCTGCCGCTAGCCAAACCCGCCGTTCCCAAGCGCTCGCCGTGCATCCTGTCCGAGCCCGCGGTCGCCGTTTCTAGCTCCCCTCCACCACGCTGTCCTCCCTCCGTCAGCACAGATAACGTCTCTCCTCCCCACGGCGTCGTTCCCCCTGTTCGCCACGATGCCGTTCCAGCCTCTGCCGACATGCCTTGCTGCTCCCCCTCTGCCGCCAACCTTTTCTCTTTCTCTGCTTCCCCCCACCTCGCCTTGCGCTCGCCGCCGCATCGCTTCCTGTTGCTGTCGCTCAGCTCTCCACCAGCCTCGTCGCTCTCTCGCGTCGCACCAGACCCACGCCTTTCCTCACCTTGCTCTCAGTCGCCCGCCGCTGCCGTGCTCGCGCCATCCCACCTGGCACCTGCGACGTATCGTCACCAAGAAAGAAGAAGAAAGAAAAGCAAAAACGCGTCTGGCGTTTTAATTTTGACGGAGTCAAAGATTTAAAATTTTTTTTTGGTAAAATCCTTGTTTAGTCCTTAGCTTTCTTTGTTTTATTTATTTAAGTCACTAACATATTTTATGTTGCAGATTAACCCCCATCAGCAAGATTTTCATTATTCATACTTTTCTTTGTTTTCTTTATTAATATTGGTTTGACCTTACATAAAATTTGATCATTGAATTGACATGGAAAATAATATAGGATTTTGATTTGATATGTATATTCATGTATATTTATTGGATTTTAGAATAGTTTAATTTTTATTTTTGTAATATATTAATCTGTATCAAATTATTGGTTAATTAATATTTAAATTTATTAGAAATCCGTCCTAAGATGGATCATCTATCCATGTCCAGATGATTCGGTTAGAATCCATGGCTTGGATATTAATTGAAATTATTTAAAATAAAATAAAATAAAATAAAATTAAATTAAATAGCAAAAAAAAATCCAATCGTGCACCGCCAACTACCTCAAAATCAAGGACCTTCTCGAGCTGCTCAACCAAACGATCGCCAAGAGGATCGAGAACAAGAGCGTCGAGTACGTCAGGAAATTCTTCACTGTCGAGAATGATTATACGCAGGAGAAGAAGGCCCGCCAGTCGCGACTCGCGTTTGTTTCTTGACTCAATCAAATTTTTGGGTAAAATTCTCATTTAGCCCTTGATTCTCTTAGTTTTTATTCATTTAAGTCACTAATGTTCTCCTGTTTTGCATATTCATCACTGACAGTATTGTTTTATGTTTTTATTTCTTTTTTTGGTTGTTGGTTTATTATTTCAAGAATCATGAATTAGTCTGTGATCAATATTACATAAAATTGCAATTTTAGGTTAGGTCAGATTTTTACCTGTTTATTTGATTTTAATTTTAATAGTTAGCATAAATTTAAAACTCATGCTTACATAACGTATTAAAAAAAAAAGGGTCATATTTACGAGATTCAATTCTGAGCAGATTTTAATGAAAATTCAAGGATGAATTTAGGATATTAATAAATTACAAAATCCATATCCAGATGATTCGGTTAGAATCTATGGTTTGGATTTTATTTAAAATTGTTTAAAGTAAACAAAAATTAAAATTGAATAACGAAACCCGGATCACAAATCGGCTCGTTATTGACCCAGTTATGAAAGTCCATAATTTCAGCATAATTTTAATTTTTACCACTGCATTTATTTGATTTGTCTAATTGAGATCCTATGTTGTTCTAATTTGTAATATGGCCATTGGTTTATTGGCATTTATTTCCTTTTATGGATTTGTTTTGTTCAGCAATCTAAAGGCATAAATTCGTTTAGAAATTAACATTAAGCTTAGGCGTAATTAAACATAATTATTATTTTTATTATTATTATTGTTATTATTATTATTATTATTATTATAATGGAAGGTTATCCCTCCTATTCATTTCTTTAAAAAAGTGGATGGCCAAAAAAGCGCCACTTTATTTATTTATGTATCATCTTTTGATATTCTTTTGTTTACTTTATGTGTTTTCCCATTATCTATTTGCATGTGTTATTTAATTTATGCACCTTTTATTTTCTTAAATGGATGTTCAAAACAAACAAAAAAAAAAAACCCTCCACTTTATTTATTGTTATTTAATTTTTCTTTATTTTATGGTTAAACTCATTTCATTTAAAGAAGTTAGCCATAAAAAAAAAAATATATATATATATATATAAAATAAATCTGAGCCATGTTGTTAAGTTAAATTTTTTTTTTTAGTTCATGGTATATTGGCTGGAAACTGTCTCGTGCCCGCTTTTGAGCTGCTTCACCTGGTGAAGAGGGTCTGGCTGAGTAACAACGCCCCGTACCATGATCAAAGTTTTTTTTTATTTTTAAACTCTTTGATTCCTTTAAATTAACTTCTTATTAAATAAAAAAATTAATTTTTTTTTAATTGAGTAATTCTTTAAATAATAAATATCCTTCATTAAACAAGAAAAATAAATAAAAAGAATAGTAAAAAGAAAAGAAAAAGAAAGAAAAGAAAGAAAAGAAAAGAAAATATAAAGAAAGAAAAATCAAATTTTTAGATTATTAATAAACCTAAAATTTCATAAACAAAAGATTTCCAAATTAATAATTAAACTAATAATTGATTCCATAAAAATTAAATAATTAACTAAAAATTAAAATAATTTCCATATCCGGATGATCCGGCAGGATCTACGGTTTAGAAAATATCAACCTTTTTAAAATAAATAAATTAAATAAAAAAAAATCCATATTTACGATATGGATTAATTGATTAAAATTTCGTCAAATTCTGTGTCCAAATGACTCGGCAGAGTCCATGGTTCGGAATCCAAATCTTCCGTGTCCAAATGACTCGGCAGAGCCCATGGTTCGGAAGTATAAAATTCTATACAAATTAACTTAAAAATCCACATTTTGACTAATTCAGTTAAAATTTCTAAGTTAACTGAAAATTATTTAAAAGCAAAGCAAAATAAAATTAAAATCAACTAAGGTGCCAATTTTTGGGCGTTTTAACAAAGTTGTTTTAACGTAACCGTACTCCCGATCCCCGAACTCTCGTAGACCATATTTTAGGTATCCAATCGACCTGAGCGAAAACCGATTGGTGGCGACTCCCGAAAAAGACCCGCACATTGCCACAGCTTGGCGACTCCGCTGGGGACCCTGGTTAGTGAGTCGAGCCTAAAGTTGATTTGTTTTGATTTACTCTGCTTTACCATTATGTGGATTTATATATTATATTTACTTAAGTAAACATGCATAATGCATTCACAAAATGAAGCTCTATACCCGAGCTTCCTTAAATCAAACACGATTCTTTCTAAGCGGAATTGGTGTTGTTGTCCTTGTGAGGCCATGGTCTCTAAGCCTTCACCGGTTTCAAAGTAGCAAAGTAGTGTATTGCCTCCTGAGACGGTTAGTCTCTGCATGGGCCCACGAAAAGCTACGACTCGAATTAATCCTTCCTTACATAAACCCTAGAGGGTAAGGAATTGGGCCGTCACTATACTTTAGTGATGGGATTCGGGAACTATCCCTGGCCTTTTTGATAAGCCACCTTATGCATATAGAATTCCCCACTTAACCATAGAACTGACCATAGTATTCCTCCCATTTTACCAACGCCATAAGCATGTCATTGTTATGCTATGTTGTTGCTCTACACTTTTATTTTCTTCACGTCTTATATTTACAGTTTTAATTCATTTTTCCATAATAGTTCATGAGTTGTTAATTGCTATTTAACTTATTAATAACCTTATTTTTCTTTTATTGTACTTCTGTTCTATACAATTATTCTTCATGCATCAAAACCACGCGTCAAACTGTAATAACTTTTTAATCTTTCTAATAACAACTAGAAATCTCGAAGTTCCTCGATAGTGAATAATCAAACTCACTCATTGCATACATCCATTACGTCAATCACATGCATATAAAATCTGATAAAAATATAATCTCATTGCATGCATCCATTACATCAATCACATACATATAAAGTCTAATAAAAACATAATCTCAGTTTTCTATTGCATGCATTCCATTACATTAATCATGTACATATAAACTTTGATAAAAACATAATCTCATTTTGTATTACATACATCCATCACACCAATCAAGTGCATATGAAGTCTAATAAAATAAATCTTACTTTAAAACGGTAAAATTGGACCTCAACATTGATACCCAACTCGGCTCCAAACAAGACTAATGGCAGAACAAACCAAATGACGCCTCACAGATATTGAATCTAAGATAGAAGGCATGGCTGAGAAAATGAGACAATTAATGGAGTTAATTAAGGGGAAAGCAACCCATGTCTCCGTCAAAGAACCACAAGATCTCACCTATCCTCCCCAATTCACTCAGAACAGGTCTCAGTTCAAGAGAAGCTCTTTCACGACTCAACCCCATCTGATAACATTCATCTAAGGCACAATCCAATTTTTGAAGAAAAGAAGCCCCTGCTTAAAGAAGAGGAGATACTAAAAAATTGAGATCATAGAAAAGAGACTGCGAGCCATTGAAGGAGGCACTATATTCGGATCTCTATCAGTGGATGATCTCTGCATAGTGCCATATATTGTGATTCCCTCAGACTTTAAGGTACCAGACTTTGTGAAATATGATGAAACAAGCTGTCCCATAACTCATATTACACTGTTTCTAAGAAAAGTACAACCACTCATAAAAAATGAGAAGATGTGGATAGCACTCTTTCAAAAAAAAAAAAAAAGTCTTACAAAGTCAACACTACAATGGTACCTAAGTGAAAGTCCAAAGAACATTAGAACATGGAATGAGTTCACTCACGCTTCTATCAATAACTACAAGCATGTTGTGAACTTGGTTCCGAATCGCTAAACTCTCCAGAATATGGAGAAGAAAGAATAAGAGACCTTTAAGGAATACGCATAAAGGTGGAGACATTCAGCCGCACAAGTTCAACCACCTATCATAGAAAGAGAACGGATCACCCTGTTTATCCAAATACTTCGGAACACTTCGAGTAACTTTTCAAATTTGGTATTACCTGGAGAAAAGATCAAATTTGGAATCAAAACAGGAAAGCTGGTCGATTCTTCAATTGGAGGATGTTTCAATGAAAGAAGCGGAGCTATCCAAAACATCATCTCCAAGTCCTATGGTCCACTACCGCTCATCTTACGAGTGAAATGATATCCTATTGAGACTGTAATCCTCAAGGCTCCCTCATCAGTACCACATACCACTCATGGGAAGAAAGCTACTTAAGTCGATTCAATTTCCACAAGCTATAAACCTGCTATCACCCATACCAACGGTAGCAAAGATCAAGTAGCTTCCCCTTCGAAGTTGGAATGACCTAAATGCCAAATGTGATTACCAAAAAGGTTCAATTGGGCATTCAAGTGAAAATTGTGTGGTACTGAAAATCAAGGTCCAACAGTTGGTCGAGTCCAAGTTGCTAAACCATGATGTGATTGGTAATTGAAAGTGAAGATTTCGAGCTAGAATTACATTGATTTTGGAAGGGCTCCAAGTCAGATCTGACCTAACAGTTCGCACACACTTTTGAATGACAGGGAATCCTTTGAATAAACTTGTATCTTTGAAAGCTTGTCAAGGTAATCTAATAGTAAAAATCTCCTAGATTTAGTCCAGAATCTAGGGTGTAGTCTTTGTTAGATGGACACCTGATATTCTTTCTCTGGTACAACAAAAAGATTTAATGTGTGCATTCTACAACTCTTTACCAAAAATTCCATTTTTTTATCTATCTCTTACTCTTTGCCATTACACTATCCATCTTTGCCATTATACTACCCATTATTGCCATCACACTTTACTTTCTAAACAATACTACTCGTGGGTGAAATTGAAAGTTAAGAGAGATTTGATAGTAGTGATCTTCAAGGTGCTGCCATAATCTAGTAAGAAAGATTTCAAAATGTTGCACCTCAACTCTCAAAAGAGAATTTTGCAGTGGTTATCAACATCCTTGCAAGAAATCTTGGGTTAGCTTCCAAAGAAAGTAGCTCTCATATTAAATGACTTCAGTGGCCTCCAAATTCTCACAAATGCTCAACCAAAAAAAAAAAAAAAAAAAAAAAGAAAGGAAAGAAGTTCATCCCTTCCATCAAAAGACAACAAGGGAAAATTCAAATCCAAAACAAAAAGAGACTGAGAGCAAACACGAGCAAGTAAGGCCACTTGAGTCATCTCACTTCAAGAGGGCTATGATCTCGGTTCTCTACAACACAAACTCCAAAAAGAAAAGAAAAGAAGTTCATCCCTTCCATCAGAATCCATTAAGGGAGAATTCAAAACCAAAAAGAGACCGAGAGCAAGCATGAGCAAGCAAGGTCACTTGAGTCATCTCACTTCAAAAGAGTTATCAAGTATGTTATCACCATAGCTCACAAAAAAAAAAGGAAATAAAAAAAAAACAAGAAAAGAAAAGAAACGAAGCTCAAGTTAGAGCCAAAGAAAGAAAAAGAAAAAAAAGTGAGCTATGGATTCTAAACTGAAAACCTGCAAAGACGGTCTAGAAGACAAAAGCAACTTTCAAGCCAAGCATACATAAAGACCACGATAGTTGGGGGGCAACAGATGAGGTTTAACTTTCTGGAAAGAGTGGCAAGTTTGAGGTCATCACTATTGAGTTTTTCATCATAATCAAATTTACTCACGAGTAGTATTAAAAGACCCTTCTTTCAAACCACTTAAACTTAACTTTCCTTAGACTTATCATCCTCATTCAGCTAAAAGACTATCATCGTGAAACATGTTTCTACCTTATTTAATACTGCTCACGAGTAGTATTAAAAGACCATTCTTTCACACCACATAAATTTAACTTTCCTCAGACCTAACATCCTCATTCAGTTAAAAGACTATCATTGTGAATCATGTTTCTACCTTATTTAATACTGCTCACGAGTAGTATTAAAATACCCTTCTTTCACACCACTCAAACTTAACTTTACTCAGACCTAATATTTACCTCTTAATATTATTCTCATTCAGCTAAAAGACTGCCACAAAAAAAAAACATTCAAACTTAACTTTCCTCACACCTAACAGTTACCTCTCGATATCATCCTCATTCAGCTAAAAGGCTATCCTTGTGAATCATGTTTATACCTTATTGCCTTGCACAGTTTATGTCTTCGAGTTGGAAAGGGAAGAATGGCAGGATATTTTAATTGAAAACAAAGACCGTAAATTACTTTGTCAAGCTTTGCAAATTGATGAAAGTTTTTCTTTAAGGCCAAACCATTATTCATTAATGTATGTAGACTTAAAAGTAAGGAGATAGCTTGAGTCTTTCTTTAATAAGATGTGGTTCTTGTAAGAGAAATTTACGATCAAGTGCCATCACAAAGGTCTAGAAATGCTCGACTTTCTGTTAAAGGCGAGGCGATACCTTTTATCCACATAAATACCATATTCAAGGGGGCAAAGTAGTCTCTACGAAGCGTAAGAGGAGTACTGCCAACAAAGAAGTTCAATAGACAAGGGGGCAAGTCTTATGGATCAAAACATGAGTTCAAGGAAGAGTAATCATTCAGATTATAACATGGGAATAAGTAAGTGTCGGCACGGTCACAAGAAAATGGGCAAAGCAGACATTGAGAGTAAAGCCTTTGATGGTATAAAATCCATGACAATGGATGAGTACTTGAAAAAGATATAAATTATGAGGCGGACCAACTTTAAAGAAATTGAGGCCAAAATTCAAAGAACAAGTCAAAGAAAGAGGATTTTGAAAAGAGTTGGGCTTTTGAGGCAGTGAACAAAAGCTGGAAAGCATAAAGAGATTCAATGATAGTCCAAGAAGGCCATCACAAAGAGGATCCAGTAAAACAAAGACATAAAGAACTAGATCCATACAAAAAAAAAACATCAGTTACGCATGCTCTGCATTCATGCATTTCACATCATGCATGCATGGCTTTTACATGACAAGGACCAAATAGGAATCACATTCACAGCACAGTTACAGCAGTATAAGCTGAGATCTCAATGTCATCAGCTCTTACCAATATATCACTGGATACACAGCTAATATGCGGGACCAACCCGCATCAGGAATTCAAGGATAAAGTAGACAATATTGTCAAAAGCTTGGCTACCGATTCAATAATCGAGGCTACACCTGGAAGGATCGGATTGACGCCAGCTAGTAGTATCCAAGATAAGAGATAGCTATAGCCAAGGATAAGGCAGATATCAAAAAAAATATAAAGTAGACAATATTGTCAAAAGCCTGGCAATTGATTCAATAATCGAGGCTACACCTGGAAGGACAGGATTGATGCCAGCTTAGCAGCATCCAAGATAAGAGATAGCTGTGGTCAAAGATAAGGCAGACATCAAGAAACATTGTCGTTGAAAATTTGTCAAAAGCGGACAATGGATTCAATAATCGAGGATTGGATCGACGTCAGCTCGATGGAATATCCAAGATAAAAAATATCTATCACATCAAAATGAAGTAGGATCCACTTTTCCGGTTAAGCGGCAGATACGGTACTCCGTGACTCTCAAGTCGGTTCTCTCAGTTGCCCATAATAACTGATTTTTTTTTTCCTCTCTTCTTTCTTTTACTTCCCTCTAGAAAATGGATCCTACTCTTTCTGTCTTACGAAAATATTTTCCTTCTCTCCCAATGAACATTCTCAAAAAGATCTACCAAGTTCGCTGTGAACGATTAAGAGCTCTGATGCATAAAGGAATCCCTGAAGATGTGCGGTGGTTAATTGAAGCTAAGGTTCGTCTGGCAGGTGAAATCCCAGAGGCATTTGTGTCTCACATGCCTGGTGTAGGCAAAAGCTCTTATGCCAAAAAGTGAAGAGCGAGGAGACTAGGCGTCTGTCATAAATGCGGATGCTGGACCTGTAATACTAAATGTCGTTCTTTAAGGATGATCTCTGATAATCGAGAAGATAAAATACGATTCATTAAAAATGGCCTGATAAAGGACTCATTGGATGATATCCAATTGACTCTTGAGACGCATTCTTGTGGATCCGTGCAACGTGAACTTCTCGATTTATGGAGCATTTTTCATGAAGAACGAGAACGATACAGTCCCGGGAATCTGACGTTAAACGACCCTGTTTGCCAGCTTGTAAGAAAACTGGATGGGAAGCAAATCCTCAACTCATAGAAGCCGTTAATCCCGTTACTGGACGTAAAACCAGTGGAAGATGTGAGCTACAGTCACAATCACTGTACATACAATTTATCATATTTAAAATTTTCCATTTTTCTTTTAATAATGTATTTGCTCCCGTAAGTGTAATCGACACGTTATCCATTTCATCGCTATAAATGCATGTTCTTCCAGTCGGTTATCTAAGTTTCCTTCAATAACTAATTCCTTTCCATCATCTCTCAAATTCTTCTCTCATCAATGGATTCTACTCTTTCTACCCTGCGAAAATACTTTCCTTCTCTTCCAATAAAAGTTCTTAAAAAGATCTACCATGCTAGATGTGAGAGAATCAGAGTTTTTATGCACAAGGGCATTCCTGACAATGTGCAGTGGATAATCGAGGCTAAGGTTCGTTCAGCTGGTGAAGTTCCAGATGCATTCTTCCCTCGTATGCCCGGCTTAGGTAAGAGTGCTTATGCCGAAAAAAGAAGAGCAAGGAGGCTAGGCGTCTGTCATAATTGTGGATGTTTGATTTGTAGTACCAAATGTCGTTCTCTAGGGGTGATCACCAGAAATCGTCAAGATAGAAGAAGTTTCATTAAGAATGGCCTGCGTAAGGAATCTCTGGAAAATATTCGAGAGACTCTTGAAGCGCACTCTTGTGGAATGGTGCAATTTGGGATTGTCGGTTTATGGATGACTTTCCAAAAAGAACGAGATCGCTATAGTATTAAGAATCTGACTTTAAACGACCCCGTTTGCCAGTTTGTGAGAAAGCTAGATGAGATGCAAATCACCGATTCATAGAAAGCATTGAAGCCATTACTGGACGCAAAGCCAGTGAAAGACGAGGATCAAAGTCACGATTACTGTACGTGCTAGCTGTCGCTTTTGAAATTATCCTCCCAATAATGTACCCACTCCTGACATGAGATACAGTTATGATTACTGTATATAGCTGCCACTTTTTAAAATTTTCCTTCTCTTCCAACAATCACGTACCTACTCCTGACGTAAGCTACAGTAGTGACTACTGTACATGCTAGCAGCTATTTTGAAAATTTTCCTCCTCTTTTAACGATAGTGTACCCATACCTGACCAGAGTCATACTCGTGACTACTGTGAATAGCTGGCAATAATGTATCCATTCTTGAAAATAAAATTATTGCCTTATCTCTTCATCTCTATAAATATATCCTCTTTTCTCACAAGGGTAAGGATAGGAATGGAGAAAACCCCAACTCGTAAATCCCGAAGTATTTGTGTATTTTCTGGGGCTTTTCCTGAAAAAGATGAAGAGTATTTAAAGGCAGCTAACCATTTGGGTAGAGTATTAGCTGAGCGAAAAATACATTTAGTTTATGGATGAGGTAGTGTCGGATTAATGGGAGGTGTAGCATCAGCAGCATCTCTAGGAGGAAGTCAAGTTCTGGGCATTATCCCTGGACCTCTGAAATTTATTTCTGGGGGCACGATTGGAGAAGAATTAGTGGTTAAAAATTTGCAAGAGCGTGTGTTACAAATGCTTTTAAATGCTGATGTTTTTATCGCTCTACCAGGTGGTTTTGGCACATTGGGAGAAGTCTTTCAAATTGCTTCCATGGCCCAACTTAATTTGCATAAGAAACCCATTGGGCTTTTAAATGTTAACAATTTCTTTACAGGTCTGATAGCTTTTATGGATTATGCTATGCAGAAGAATTTCATATCAAGAATGGCACGGCGAATCATAATATCCGCAACAACTGCTGAAGAATTGCTAGATAAAATACAAGCTTTTGTTCCTGAACCAGATCCAGCAATGATTCAGATAGACTGGACACGACAGTCTTTCCCGACCAGTTCACTCCCATAATGGTCCTCTACTCACCCTGTTGAAGTATTGTGGAAGAAAGAAGCAATCTGATCCGTTTTTCTTGTCCTTTAGTTTTAATTATCAGCATTTTCTTCCGTATTTCAGTTTTTCTTTTCAGGGAATTTCGTTATCTTATAAGATAATTTCGTCCATGCTGATATTAAAACCATGGGACAATGCCTTTAGGTTGGAATGGCTGAGTAAAGAGTAATTTTTATTACTCTTGAGACGTATCCTATTAGGTCTACTAGGCATAACATTTTGGGGTAGTTAAGCTTTAACCTTATTTGGATGACATATCTCACAAGGGAATCTATATTTACTGAAGAAAATATTAGATGAACCTTGGATATTGATTCCAAACATCCGTTCCCTTTACATAATTTGTCAGTGTTATTGTCATCATCAAGATTCACTCATCTTATCGAAGTTTAAATTTTTGCACTCACCTATTATGAAAATTCACACTTTCGAAGAAAATTATTCCAATTTCAATTGCTTTCATATAAATTTCGCTCGAGGTCCTAAGGAAAGCTCCTTAGCCTCAAAATCAATTTTCATCGGGGTTGTAAGGATGGAACCTTTGCCTCGAAAACAATCAATTTTCATCATCGGGGTTTTAAGGATGGAACCTTTGCCTCGAAAACAATCAATTTTCATCATCGGGGTTTTAAGGATGGAACCTTTGCCTCAAAAATAATCAATTAATTTTCTTTCAACGATAGGACTGCTCCTATCGCCTAGGTTTTAAGGATGGAACCTTTGCCTCGAAACCAATCAATTTTCATCATCGGGGTTTTAAGGATGGAACCTTTGCCTCGAAAACAACCAATTTTCATCATCGGGGTTTTAAGGATGGAACCTTTGCCTCAAAAACAATCAATTTTCATCGGGGTTTTAAGGATGGAACCTTTGCCTCGAAAACAATCAATTTTCATCATCGGGGTTTTAAGGATGGAACCTTTGCCTCGAAAACAACCAATTTTCATCATCGGGGTTTTAAGGATGGAACCTTTGCCTCGAAAATCATCAATTTTCATCATCAGGGTTTTAAGGATGGAACCTTTGCCTCGAAAGCAATCAATTTTCATCACCGAGGTCCTAAGGAAAGCTCCTTAGCCTCGAAATCAATCATCAATTTTTCTTAAACGATAAGAGAGTTCTTATCGTAGAGGTTCTAAGGTAGGGCCCTTAACCTCAAACTTTCAACGATAGAACCTTTCCTATCGTTAGAGGTTCTAAGGAGCTTTCCTTAAACCTCAAACAAATAATCAATCATTCAGTCCATCTTACAACGATAGAACCTTTCCTATCGTTAGAGGTTCTAAGGACCTTTCCTTAAACCTCAAACAAACAATCAATCATTCAGTCCATCTTACAACGATAGAACCTTTCCTATCGTTAAAGGTTCTAAGGACCTTTCCTTAACCTCAAACAAACAATCAATCATTCATTCCATCTTACAACGATAGAACCTTTCCTATCGTTAGAGGTTCTAAGGACCTTTCCTTAAACCTCAAACAAACAATCAATCATTCAGTCCATCTTATAACGATAGAACCTTTCCTATCGTTAGAGGTTCTAAGGACCTTTCCTTAAACCTCAAACAAACAATCAATCATTCAGTCCATCTTACAACGATAGAACCTTTCCTATCGTTAGAGGTTCTAAGGACCTTTCCTTAAACCTCAAACAAACAATCAATCATTCAGTCCATCTTACAACGATAGAACCTTTCCTATCGTTAGAGGTTCTAAGGACCTTTCCTTAAACCTCAAACAAACAATCAATCATTCAGTCCATCTTACAACGATAGAACCTTTCCTATCGTTAGAGGTTCTAAGGACCTTTCCTTAACCTCAAACAAACAATCAATCATTCAGTCCATCTTATAACGATAGAACCTTTCCTATCGTTAGAGGTTCTAAGGACCTTTCCTTAAACCTCAAACAAACAATCAATCATTCAGTCCATCTTACAACGATAGAACCTTTCCTATCGTTAGAGGTTCTAAGGACCTTTCCTTAAACCTCAAACAAACAATCAATCATTCAGTCCATCTTACAACGATAGAACATTTTCAATCGTTAGAGGTTCTAAGGACCTTTTCTTAACCTCAAACAAACAAACAATCAATCATTCAGTCCATCTTACAATGATAGAACCTTTCCTATCGTTAGAGGTTCTAAGGACCTTTCCTTAAACCTCAAACAAACAATCAAAATCATCATTCAGTCCATCTTACAATGATAGAACCTTTCCTATCATTAGAGGTTCTAAGGACCTTTCCTTAACCTCAAACAAACAATCAATCATTCAGTCCATCTTACAACGATAGAACCTTTCCTATCGTTAGAGGTTCTAAGGACCTTTCCTTAAACTCAGTCCATCTTACAACGATAGAACTTTTCCTATCGTTAGAGGTTCTAAGGACCTTTCCTTAAACCTCAAACAAACAATCAATCATTCAGTCCATCTTACAATGATAGAACCTTTCCTATCGTTAGAGGTTCTAAGGACCTTTCCTTGAACCTCAAACAAACAATCAATCATTCAGTCCATCTTACAACGATAGAACCTTTCCTATCGTTAGAGGTTCTAAGGACCTTTCCTTAAACCTTAAACAAACAATCAATCATTCAGTCCATCTTACAACGATAGAACCTTTCCTATCGTTAGAGGTTCTAAGGACCTTTCCTTAAACCTCAAACAAACAATCAATCATTCAGTCCATCTTACAACGATAGAACCTTTCCTATCGTTAGAGGTTCTAAGGACCTTTCCTTAAACCTCAAACAAATAATCAATCATTCAGTCCATCTTACAACGATAGAACCTTTCCTATCGTTAGAGGTTCTAAGGACCTTTCCTTAACCTCAAACAAACAAACAATCAGTCATTCAGTCCATCTTACAACGATAGAACCTTTCCTATCGTTAGGGGTTCTAAGGACCTTACCTTAAACCTCAAACAAACAATCAATCATTCAGTCCATCTTATAACGATAGAACCTTTCCTATCGTTAGAGGTTCTAAGGACCTTTCCTTAACCTCAAACAAACAATCAATCATTCAGTCCATCTTACAACGATAGAACCTTTCCTATCGTTAGAGGTTCTAAGGACCTTTCCTTAAACCTCAAACAAACAATCAATCATTCAGTCCATCTTACAACGATAGAACCTTTCCTATCGTTAGAGGTTCTAAGGACCTTTCCTTAACCTCAAACAAACAAACAATCAATCATTCAGTCCATCTTACAACGATAGAACCTTTCCTATCATTAGAGGTTCTAAGGACCTTACCTTAAACCTCAAACAAACAATCAATCATTCAGTCATCTTACAACGATAGAACCTTTCCTATCGTTAGAGGTTCTAAGGACCTTTCCTGAAACCTCAAACAAACAATCAATCATTCAGTCCATCTTATAACGATAGAACCTTTCCTATCGTTAGAGGTTCTAAGGACCTTTCCTTAAACCTCAAACAAACAATCATCAATTTTTCTTCAAACGATAGGAGAGTTCCTATCGTCGAGGTTCTAAGGTAGGACCCTTAACCTCAAAACAGTCAATTTTCCTTCAAACAATAGGAGAGTTCCTATCGTCGAGGTTCTAAGGTAGGACCCTTAACCTCAAAATCATCAATTTTCCTTCAAACGATAGGAGAGTTCCTATCGTCAAGGTTCTAAGGTAGGACCCTTAACCTCAAAACAATCAATTTTCCTTCAAATGATAGGAGAGTTCCTATCGTCGAGGTTCTAAGGTAGGACCCTTAACCTCAAAATCATCAATTTTCCTTCAAACGATAGGAGAGTTCCTATCGTCGAGGTTCTAAGGTAGGACCCTTGACCTCAAAACAATCAATTTTCCTTCAAATGATAGGAGAGTTCCTATCGTCGAGGTTCTAAGGTAGGACCCTTAACCTCAAAATCATCAATTTTCCTTCAAATGATAGGAGAGTTCCTATCGTCGAGGTTCTAAGGTAGGACCCTTAACCTGAAAATTATCAATTTTCATTCATCGAGGTTCTAAGGTAGGATCCTTAACCTCAAAATCATCAATTTTTCCTTCAAACGATAGGGGAGTTCCTATCGTCGAGGTTCTAAGGTAGGACCCCTAACCTCAAAATTATCAAATTTTCCCTTCAATGATAGGAGAGTTCCTATCGCAGAGGCTCTAAGGAAGATTCCTTAACCTCTGAGTTTAGGCGACGAGAAAATTCTCAATGCCTAGTTAAGCCGGACGAAATTTGATAACGACTTTGCATGCATCATGTCCCATGAAGCATGCAAAGGGGGGCAGCTGTTGACACCCAATTTCGTCCGACTAAAATTTCTTTAAAAAAAAATTTTAATTAATTAATCAAAATTTAAAGTAAAAAAAAAAATATCATTAATTAATTAACTTAAAAGGAAAAAAATAATTAATATAGGGACATTTTTTTATACATATATATTAGTTAATTAATTAAATTAATTAGTTAATTAAAATAATAATAATAATAATTAATAATAATAATAAAAAAAAAAGGAGGGTGGCCGACAGAGGCTCCCCCCCTTATCTCTAATCTTATCTTTCCTCCCTCCACTAACTTCTTCTTCCTCTACCAGCTTCTAGGCTCTCTCCCTCTCGGTTTTCTATCTGCTCTCCTTCTCCCTCTCTGTTTCTCTCTCACTCTCTCAAGCTCTCCCAGCTGCTCTCTCTCTCTCTCTCTCCCTCTCTAACAGGCAATCGACAGAACTCTCTCACTCTCACCAAGACACTGAGCTCTCTCTTATCTCTCTCAAAAAAACTCTCTTCTCTCTCCCTCTCAGGTTCTCTCTCTCAGATCTTTCAAAAAAAAAAAAAAAAGAACTCTCACGCTCTCAGTCACGAACTACTCTCGCCTCTCCTTCCCGAAAAGAAAAGAAAAGAAAAAAAACAGAAAACACTCTTCTTCTTCTCCCATCCCAGTTCGCCACCGACGCGACCACCATCATCCTCACCTCGCATCGCGCCACCTCCCCTTCTGCCGCTAGCCAAACCCGCCGTTCCCAAGCGCTCGCCGTGCATCCTGTCCGAGCCCGCGGTTGCCGTTTCTAGCTCCCCTCCACCACGCTGTCCTCCCTCCGTCAGCACAGATAACGTCTCTCCTCCCCACGGCGTCGTTCCCCCTGTTCGCCACGATGCCGTTCCAGCCTCTGCCGACATGCCTTGCTGCTCCCCCTCTGCCGCCAACCTTTTCTCTTTCTCTGCTTCCCCCCACCTCGCCTTGCGCTCGCCGCCGCATCGCTTCCTGTTGCTGTCGCTCAGCTCTCCACCAGCCTCGTCGCTCTCTCGCGTCGCACCAGACCCACGCCTTTCCTCACCTTGCTCTCAGTCGCCCGCCGCTGCCGTGCTCGCGCCATCCCACCTGGCACCTGCGACGTATCGTCACCAAGAAAGAAGAAGAAAGAAAAGCAAAAACGCGTCTGGCGTTTTAATTTTGACGGAGTCAAAGATTTAAAATTTTTTTTTGGTAAAATCCTTGTTTAGTCCTTAGCTTTCTTTGTTTTATTTATTTAAGTCACTAACATATTTTATGTTGCAGATTAACCCCCATCAGCAAGATTTTCATTATTCATACTTTTCTTTGTTTTCTTTATTAATATTGGTTTGACCTTACATAAAATTTGATCATTGAATTGACATGGAAAATAATATAGGATTTTGATTTGATATGTATATTCATGTATATTTATTGGATTTTAGAATAGTTTAATTTTTATTTTTGTAATATATTAATCTGTATCAAATTATTGGTTAATTAATATTTAAATTTATTAGAAATCCGTCCTAAGATGGATCATCTATCCATGTCCAGATGATTCGGTTAGAATCCATGGCTTGGATATTAATTGAAATTATTTAAAATAAAATAAAATAAAATAAAATTAAATTAAATAGCAAAAAAAAATCCAATCGTGCACCGCCAACTACCTCAAAATCAAGGACCTTCTCGAGCTGCTCAACCAAACGATCGCCAAGAGGATCGAGAACAAGAGCGTCGAGTACGTCAGGAAATTCTTCACTGTCGAGAATGATTATACGCCGGAGAAGAAGGCCCGCCAGTCGCGACTCGCGTTTGTTTCTTGACTCAATCAAATTTTTGGGTAAAATTCTCATTTAGCCCTTGATTCTCTTAGTTTTTATTCATTTAAGTCACTAATGTTCTCCTGTTTTGCATATTCATCACTGACAGTATTGTTTTATGTTTTTATTTCTTTTTTTGGTTGTTGGTTTATTATTTCAAGAATCATGAATTAGTCTGTGATCAATATTACATAAAATTGCAATTTTAGGTTAGGTCAGATTTTTACCTGTTTATTTGATTTTAATTTTAATAGTTAGCATAAATTTAAAACTCATGCTTACATAACGTATTAAAAAAAAAAGGGTCATATTTACGAGATTCAATTCTGAGCAGATTTTAATGAAAATTCAAGGATGAATTTAGGATATTAATAAATTACAAAATCCATATCCAGATGATTCGGTTAGAATCTATGGTTTGGATTTTATTTAAAATTGTTTAAAGTAAACAAAAATTAAAATTGAATAACGAAACCCGGATCACAAATCGGCTCGTTATTGACCCAGTTATGAAAGTCCATAATTTCAGCATAATTTTAATTTTTACCCCTGCATTTATTTGATTTGTCTAATTGAGATCCTATGTTGTTCTAATTTGTAATATGGCCATTGGTTTATTGGCATTTATTTCCTTTTATGGATTTGTTTTGTTCAGCAATCTAAAGGCATAAATTCGTTTAGAAATTAACATTAAGCTTAGGCATAATTAAACATAATTATTATTTTTATTATTATTATTGTTATTATTATTATTATTATTATTATAATGGAAGGTTATCCCTCCTATTCATTTCTTTAAAAAAGTGGATGGCCAAAAAAGCGCCACTTTATTTATTTATATATCATCTTTTGATATTCTTTTGTTTACTTTATGTGTTTTCCCATTATCTATTTGCATGTGTTATTTAATTTATGCACCTTTTATTTTCTTAAATGGATGTTCAAAACAAACAAAAAAAAAAAAACCCTCCACTTTATTTATTGTTATTTAATTTTTCTTTATTTTATGGTTAAACTCATTTCATTTAAAGAAGTTAGCCATAAAAAATATATATATATATATATAAAATAAATCTGAGCCATGTTGTTAAGTTAAAATTTTTTTTTTAGTTCATGGTATATTGGCTGGAAACTGTCTCGTGCCTGCTTTTGAGCTGCTTCACCTGGTGAAGAGGGTCTGGCTGAGTAACAACGCCCCGTACCATGATCAAAGTTTTTTTTTATTTTTAAACTCTTTGATTCCTTTAAATTAACTTCTTATTAAATAAAAAAATTAATTTTTTTTTAATTGAGTAATTCTTTAAATAATAAATATCCTTCATTAAACAAGAAAAATAAATAAAAAGAATAGTAAAAAGAAAAGAAAAAGAAAGAAAAGAAAGAAAAGAAAAGAAAATATAAAGAAAGAAAAATCAAATTTTTAGATTATTAATAAACCTAAAATTTCATAAACAAAAGATTTCCAAATTAATAATTAAACTAATAATTGATTCCATAAAAATTAAATAATTAACTAAAAATTAAAATAATTTCCATATCCGGATGATCCGGCAGGATCTACGGTTTAGAAAATATCAACCTTTTTAAAATAAATAAATTAAATAAAAAAAAATCCATATTTACGATATGGATTAATTGATTAAAATTTCGTCAAATTCTGTGTCCAAATGACTCGGCAGAGTCCATGGTTCGGAATCCAAATCTTCCGTGTCCAAATGACTCGGCAGAGTCCATGGTTCGGAAGTATAAAATTCTATACAAATTAACTTAAAAATCCACATTTTGACTAATTCAGTTAAAATTTCTAAGTTAACTGAAAATTATTTAAAAGCAAAGCAAAATAAAATTAAAATCAACTAAGGTGCCAATTTTTGGGCGTTTTAACAAAGTTGTTTTAACGTAACCGTACTCCCGATCCCCGAACTCTCGCAGACCATATTTTAGGTATCCAATCGACCTGAGCGAAAACCGATTGGTGGCGACTCTCGAAAAAGACCCGCACGTTGCCACAAAAACCAGATAAAAAACCTCTCTCTTTATATACTTACAGAGCTAACAGTTTCATAGTTTTATGACTAAGTTGACAAGTCAATGAATTTTATGACTAAGTTGGCAAAACGTGAAAAGTTTCATAACTGATTAATATCTTATCCTAATAAAAAGACAATTTCCAATGTCTTTACATTAATATCTGCATAATTTTTTTAAATGCTTACATCTTTACTATCAGCTTTGATCGTTGGTAAACTACCAACTTTCAAATATATTGCTAGTTACCAATGGCTTTGACCGTTGATAATTTACCAATAGTTAAACACATTAGTATCTACCAACAGTTTCAATCATCAGTAATTTACTAACAGTCAAACATAGTAGTGGCTACCAATAGCTTGGCACATTGGTAAAAATTTGACTGTTGCTACAAACTATCTGACCTTGGACCATTTGTAATTACCAATTTCTCCTTTACCAATGGCTAAATATTGAAAATTAACAACAATTCAAAGTTTGGCCATTGGTAAGATAATTACCAACAGCCAGTTACTAACGATTTGGCATTGGTAATTTGAAAATTACTAGTGTGAAGCCATTGGCAACAACAGTTGGAAAATTGCCTTATTTTAGTAGTGTCAACAGCACAAATCTAACCCAATTTGATCCTTAACTTGGTTCAAGCAAAACCCAAACCCAAATCACCCAATCTAAAGTGACCCAAATCTGAAGAACCTAAAACATAAAACGATCCAATGTTTAAACCCCTTTAATCCGAGTCAACCCACTGGGTTTAATCCAAATATGGACCAAAACCCACATGATCCAATCCAAGGACATTTGGACCGTAATCAACTTGCATGATATAGGCCTAAACCCAAGTAAACCTGACCTAAAGATAGCTTCCGTAGCATAAGTTAAAGCATTCATTCCCTGACCCAAACCAGACATTCACTCAACCTAAAATCAACCTGAAGCAACAACCTGATTGAATCTAAACCCGAATGATCTGACTAGCCCAATTGCTATCTCTTACTCTTGAACTTGATAAAACAACTAAACATCAACTTTGGCTCCTGTTTGATGCTTATAATGTGGACGGAAAATTTTACCCTTTATTATTTTATTGTAATTTTAAAAATTATTTTTAGAAGTATTTTATTTTCTTAATTTAAGAGTTATTTTTGGGTTTTATTAGGTTAATTAGAATCCTTATCAATCATGATATCAAGTAGGGCTTTTCTAGAGATCTTTTATTTGAAAAAATATCAATTAGGATCAGATTTCTTAGTTAAAGTTAATTTTGATTTTTCTTATTCTAGTTGATTTAGAACTTTAATAGTTGCCTATATAAAGGCTTGTATATGTGTGCAAGAGATATAACTTTTGATTAATGAAATTGTTGGAATTCTCTCTAAATTTTGGGTTTCTGGATTAAAAATCTTTATTTTATTCTGGGGTTAGATGTGTTCTACCTTTATTCACACAACTTACTTTGTCAACTTACTTACATAATTGACAACAACTACATCCTCTAAAAGCCACATTTGCTCATGAAAAATGATGAATTATGTATCCTAGACTATTGCCTGTGATTTTCTCAATCATGTGGCAAACTCAATGGCTAAAGGTGAAATTTTAACCATGCATCATACCTTGGTTACCATGCAGACACTTTATTTACATGATTTGGTGCTTCAAGAAACATACCATAAACAGTATTTAAGGTTGTTAATGGGTCAGATTTGGATCAGATGAAGATATTCTCATATTCTATCCACTATCTTGGACGCTCTACCCTCATTCTACCCATCACTTGTCAGATGGAAAATTTTCACATCCATATCATACACTTTGTTAGATGGGTTAAGTCAGGTAAAACTCATTTAACTCTAACACGTCCGCAATCACAATTTTATTAAACGACGTCATATCTAGTCATACATTTGTTACTATTAACAACATCCATTATACCTTATTTGTTAAACCAACTCTTAGTTGTTCTTAACTTCATATAACTTATCTATTATACTTTTATTTTATCAGATAACTAATACTAAGATATTACACACATATATGGGTTGAATGTAGGGCGGGTGAGCCCCAAACCCGCATCCTACCCGAACCTGCCAACAGGTGAAAAAAGAAAACAACATTTGACCCAACCCCGATAAATTGCCAAAAAAATAAAACCCAACCTATCATTTTTCAAATGTATCCTTAAGCACTGCAGTAATAATTCACACACACTTCCAAATTGACTCGTCAATAAAAAATCACCATATATAGCTTGTTATAAAGTATATATGGTAAACAGATATTCTTGGCCACAAAAAATGATTCACTCCTAGTTTATGCGTCACTCATTGGACTCCGGCTCATGAGTTCACTAAAGACAAGCCCACAGCCGCATTAAAAGGAAGTAGTATATTATACACATATTTGTAATTACACATAGCACGTTTTTAGTAAACATGTACTTAATTGCAATTGATATGGATAGAGACTAGAGAGTAGGTGGCATATGAGGGGATGTAAACGTCTGAGATAGTTTTAACTCGAAACATAGGTATTTGCAATTACATATATGTGAATAATATAATTTTTCCATTAAAAGGGTTTATGGCCAAATAGGAAAACGGAATCCCTTTGCTTAAAAGGACCACAATTCGAAGCAAAGGAAAAATTTTCCCTTTGCTAACAAGGTATCAACCCTATAAAGAGGGACTTGTGGGAAACCCCATGTACGTTCGCATCATCTCTCAAAATCTCGTATAGGCCATGTCTCAACTCCTTATTAACTTAAGTATCAGAGGGTTTTTCTCCAACATACAACTAAAGAGACCCTTAACCTTGTCTTTGACTGCATTTTCTACTTCCTTTTTACCACCAATCTTAGTTTGATATTAACTTGACGTTGTTTGTGGTAACATGGTGATTAAGATGTAGGGATCATGCCAATAAACCAAAACTATTGTGAGGAGGTCTAAGGCGATGCCGGAACTGGGGTAGATTGAGATTGCCCTAACAATCTCAAAAAATTAAATCAACATTTTGGAGGTCAAGATAGAAAGGCTGATTTGCCCCCTTTACCACATGACTTGGCAATTGGAAAAGCTATCACACCTATGAATGGCGATTAATTCAATGTCCTTAAGCAATCTTTGCTAGAAGATTTGTGCGAGCAGCTTCAACACTAGATCTTAAGTGCTCTCTCTCAATTACGGAACAAGGGAGTAGAAAGCCATCAAGAGGACACTAATAGGCCCCTAGCACCAAAAGGTAATACGGATCCGCCAGAGAACTGGCAAAGAAAAGATAGAATCCCTGAAAAGCCGGAAGTCAATAACATAAACATCAACCTCCGACGGCTAGATGAAATGGAATAGCAATTGAATGAGGACTCAAGCGTTGTGAGAGAGCCCTTGCTCAATATTACTTACATCTGGCTTTAGCATTTGACTGAAGAGATCCTTTACGTGCCAACTCCACCAGGGTTTTGGATGCCGAGTATGGACTTGTATGATGGTTTGGTAGGAACTTAAGGATAGGATGTTGCATTGGGTGATAAGTGGAATTGTTAGGAATCAGAACGTAAGCACAAAGAAAAGACACACGAGAATTTATGAGGAAAACCCCAAATCGGGGAAAAACCTCGGGCTGCAAGCCGGAAGAAAGAATTCACTAAGAAAGAAGAAGAATACAATCTAAGTGGCTACTAGATTGTTGGACGATTTCTAATTGTCACAACTAAGCTCCTTATATAAGGAGTTGAAGGCACCAAGGCCCTGTTTCTAGCCAATGTGGGACGAAGGGGAATTTATGGGAACTAAGGCATTAAGCCTTTGTTTCCTAGCCCATGTGGGATGAAGGGCAAGAACAAAGTTGAGGCAATCTTCAACAATCTCCACCTTGCATCAATTTTGTTGTACATGAACAAAACTCCACCTTCATACCAAATTGATCTGTAATCTTCTTCTCTAATTTTCACAGCCACCTCCAAATAAGTGATAATCAACAAATAAGCTTTACTAAGTCCAAACAATGTTTGGACTTAGATCGAGGAAGAGTTTTTGTCATCATATTAGCAGCATTATCCAGCGTACTAACCTTCATGACCACAATATCACCTTTATAAAAAATTTCACGAACAAAGTGATATTTGACCCCAATATGTTTAGTACGCTCATGAAACATACTATCCTTTGTCAAGAAAATAGCACTTTGGCTATCACAATATATCTCCAGCCTGCGATCATCTTGAGTAAGCTCTGTATAAATATTTCTAAGCCAAATTGCTTCCTTCATTGCTTCAGTGATTGCCATATACTCTGCTTCTGTAGTTGAAAGAGCAACAGTTGCTTGTAGGCAAGCCTTTCAGCTCACAGCACAATCACTGAATGTAAAAACGTATCCTGATGTGGATCATCGGGTGTCAAGATTACCCGCGTAGTCAGAATCCACATATCCAATTAATCCGGCTTTAGAACCACCAAACTCAAGACAAGTTGTAGTTGTACCTTTTAGATACCTTAATATCCATTTTACTGCTTGCCAATGCTCTTGCCCTAGATTAGCCATGTAACGGCTCACAACGCTAACTGCATGTGCTAAGTCGGGACGCGTGCAAACCATTGCATACATAATGCTCCCAACAGCACTTGCATATGGTATTTTCTCCATCTTCTTAATTTCTTCATTTGTGGTCGGACATTGATGCGATGATAACTTGAAGTGTGCAGCAAGAGGTGTAGAAACTGGTTTGGCTTTGCTCATGTCAAACCTCACCAAAACTTTGCGTACATAACCCTCCTGTGAAAGATAAAGCTTCCTAGCCTTACGTTCACGCCTGATCTCCATGCCTAGGATGTGTTTTGCTGCACCTAAATCCTTCATATCAAATTCTGCACTTAATTGTGCCTTAATCTTAGCAATTTCTGACTTGCTCCTTGCTGCGATAAGCATGTCATCCACATAAAGCAGTAAATATGTGAAGGAACCATCTCCGACCGGTCTCATGTAGACACATGAATCATAACTGCTTCTCCTGAAACCAAGATTCAAAACAAACATATCAAAGCGTTTATACCATTGTCGAGGTGATTGTTTGAGGCCATATAATGACTTCTGGAGTTTGCAGACATGGTCCTCCTTCCCCTTGACCTTAAAACCTTCGGGTTGCTCCATGTAGGTTTCTTCCTTTAAATCACCATGCAGAAAAGCTGTTTTAACATCAAGTTGCTCCAACTCAAGATCATCTAACGCAACAAGACCAAGAAACAGTCGGATAGAACTATGCTTCACAACAAGAGAATAAATATCATTAAAGTCAACTCCCGGTACCTGGCTAAAGCCTTTTGCGACTAGTCTAGCTTTATACCTTGGTTCTTCAACTCTGGGAATTCCTTTCTTCTTCTTGAACACCCACTTGCACTTGACAGCCTTTTTACCTTTGGGTAGTTTAGCTAGTGTCCAAGTGTCATTCTTTTGAAGCGATTCCATCTCTTCTTGCATAGCTACAACTCACTTAGAAGAATTTGGACAGTTAGTTGCATCTTTATAATTTGCAGGTTCAAAACAACTCTCTGTCTCTTCAGCAGCTGCAAAAGCAAACCCAACAAAGTCTGCTTCCTCAATTAACCTCTTTCGAGGTATACCTTGATTGCTACGACGGGGACGATTGATAGTAATAGAACGAGAAGGCTGAATGTCATCAGTTGAGGCTTGTTGCTCCACCTCAACTTGTGTATCCTTGACATCCTGATCATGACTTTCAGGATGTATTTGGAGCTCCACCTTGCTCCCAATCTTATCCTTCTCAACGCTTGGATCAGTGACAGTCAACTCCTCCTTTTGATGCAACATGGATGTCTCATCAAACACAACATTCCTGGCTGTGAAAACTTTGGAAGTTTTAGGGTTCCATAATCTATACCCTTTAACTCCTGTAGTGTATCCCAGAAAGACACATTTAATAGATCTAGGATCTAACTTCCCTTCATTCACATGTACATAAGCGGGACATCCAAAAATCTTAATATCATTATAGTTAGCTGGACTACCTGACCAAACTTCTTCAGGTGTCTTTAAACCAATAATAGTATGAGGAGATCTGTTTACCAGAAAACAAGCTGTGGAGACTGCCTCTGCCCAAAATTTCTTCCCCAATCCAGAGTTTGAAAGCATGCATCTTGCCTTTTCCAACAAGGTTCTGTTCATTCATTCTGCTACACCATTTTGTTGTGGAGTCCCTGGAACGGTCAGATGGCGAACAATACCTTGATCCTTGCAGTATTGTTTGAATTCTCCCGAACAGAATTCCAGGCCATTATCCGTTCTTAGCCGTTTCACCTGCTTCCCAGTCTACTTCTCAATCATGGTCTTCCACTGCTTAAAGGCCGCAAAAGCTTCATTCTTATGCTTCAAGAAATATGCCCAAACCTTCCTTGAAAAATCATCAATGAAGGTAACCATGTAACGAGCTCCACCAAGAGATGCCTCACGAGACGGTCCCCAAACATCAGCATGAATATAATCAAGAGTTTCTTTAGTGCTATGTTTTGCAGGAGTAGTAAAAGAAATTCTCTTTTGCATTCTAAATAAGCAATGTTCACAGAAATCTAACTTACTGACCTTTTGTTCTCCAAGTAGTCCTCTTTTGCTCAGCTCGGAAATGCCTCTTTCACTCATATGGCCTAGCCTCATGTGCCACAATTTTGTCACCTCCTCATCAGACATAGATGATTCAGCAACTGCAGATTGGCCTTTCACAGTCTTGCCATCCAAAAAGTAAAGCTTTCCTTTTCGCTGGCCTTTCATGACTACCAATGATCCTTTGACGATTTTCAGCGAACCATTCCTGCCAACAAAGGAACAACCATTTTCTTCTAGTGTTCTCAAAGAAATTAAATTTCTTCTCATATCGGGGACATGCCGAACATTTGATAGTGTTCTCACTATCCCATCATGCATTCGAATTTTGATGTCTCCGATACCCGCAATTCTGCATGCATTGTCATTCCCCATCATGATTACTCCTCGATTGACTGATCCATATGTGTAAAACCAGTCCTTATGGGGAGTCAAATGGAATGAGCAAGCAGAATCCATGGTCCATTCGCCACTCCTGCTACTTTCTGCTTGTGCAGTTACATGAGCTTCTGTGCTGTTTGTCGACGAGTTTTCAGCAATTAAAGCAAAATCATCTTCATTGGTGGCAATACTAGCCTCATCTGGTGGCCTCTGCTTGTTTTTGTCTCCATTTCCATAATTTTGATTCTTCTTCTTTAATTTGTGACAATCATCCTTAATGTGACCTTTCTTCTTACAATAGTTACAATAAAGATTCTGATGTTTTGACTTGGACCTTGAAGATGATCCTCTATCATTCTTTCTTTCAACTGATCTGCCTCTTGAATACAAGCCTTCTCCGCTTTCCTCACGCTTTGAAGTGTCCATCCTATCTCTTGACAATAAACTGGAACAGACTTCATCTAAAGTTATTGTATCTTTTCCATAAAGCATGGTATCATGAAAACTATTGTATGATGTTGGCAGATGATATAATAAAAGCATAGCCAAAGTCTCACAATCGGTCTTAACATCAAGATTTTCTAAATCATTGATGATCTCTCTGAATTCTTCAAGATATGATTTAATAGACTTACCTTCTGACAGCTTATGCGAGTACAGCCTAGATTTAGCATACAAGCGACTTGCTGGACTTTTTGTCATAAGAAGCGATTCAAGCTTCAGCCATAAGCTGGCAGCAGTTGTCTCCTTACTGACCTCCTGAAGAATCTCCGTTGATAAGTGCAACTGAATTTTGAGCGAGCACCTTCAGATTCTTTCTCTCATTCTCCTGCTCTGTTCCAGACATATTCTCCATCCCGAGTAGTGCCTCATCCAAATCAAAACCTATGAGAATTGCTTTCATCTTGATTTTCCAAATTGAAAACTTTGTGCTATACATGAGTGGTGCTATATCAAGCTTTGTCGATGTCGAAGCCATCACAGCTCTGCCACGAGCTTTCTGAGCAAAAAAATAAGCTCTGACAATTTCACGTGAATAGTGACCGTACACGTGAATAGTGAACATATATGGGAACAGTAACCGTATATGGGAATAATGATCGGATACGGAAATAATACTCATATACAGAAATAGTATGTTAATAGTAACCATATACGGGAATACTGATTGTATACGGGAATAGTAACTGTATACGAGAATAGTATCCAACACCACAAGATGAATGATAAACTACTTATTTCTGATGTGGAGGATCCGCCTATTAGGGGCAACCACAGAGCATACTATAAGCAGCTATCACTAACCTAACCTTGGCTCTGATACCAGTTTGTTAGGAATCAGAACGTAAGCACAAAGAAAAGAGACACGAGAATTTACGAGGAAAACCCCAAATCGGGGAAAAACCTCGGGCGGCAAGCCGGAAGAAAGAATTCACTAAGAAAAAAGAAGAATACAATCTAAGTAGCTACTAGATTGTTGGACGATTTCTAATTGTCACAACTAAGCTCCTTATATAAGGAGTTGAAGGCACCAAGGCCCTGTTTCTAGCCAATGTGGGACGAAGGGGAATTTATGGGAACTAAGGCATTAAGCCTTTGTTTCCTAGCCCATGTGGGATGAAGGGCAAGAACAAAGTTGAGGCAATCTTCAACAGGAATAATTCTTCCTCGGCTATGATATAATGTTGTGAACCAGTAAGATTTTTGCCTAATGTTCAAGTTGGTCCAAAAACATAACATTAAGTTTGAAAGAAGAATTCTTTCCCACATGATGCAAGTTGCTACTCCTCATTCGTCTCACCCACTTTCTTATTTGGCTCCTCTCCAAGAATTTTTTATTTTATTTATTTATTTTTTTGGCTACTCGAAATTCTTTACAATAAAGTTGAGAGTTTTTAAGGAGAAGAGGTTTGCCATGTCTTGAACCCAAACAATGAACATGGCAAGACAAAACCTTTGCCACTTCACCTGGGGTTACGAGACTTCTCTCCAAGATTTTTGAAGCTCTTAATGTATATAAATTGCTCCATTGAGGAACTTTTGCCCAAGAGCATTTTGTCTCTCACCAACACAAAAAACTTCAAAAGCAGTGGTTCTAATAAGGTGGCTCGCCACGTTTGGAAGCAAAAACTTGTTGTGCACCTAAAGGCTCTTACTAGTGTTATTGCAAATCATCTCAAAGAGAGTACAAATAAAGGAAATATTAAAGACGTGTTTAGTTCAATAACATTTTCCAAGTTTTCTAAAAAAATTTCTAAAAACTAGAAAAATAAAAAAAAATGCTTAGTATGTAAGTTTTCTTTTTCCATTTTTTAGGAAAACAGTTTTCTACATTATGAACATTTAGAAAACACTATTTTTTATAATTTTCCCATTTTTTCATCTCTTCGCTTGCCTTCTCTTCTTGCTCTCAACTTCTCCATTCCCTCCTACCGTCGCATCACCAGCCAACCTCTCCCTTACCACCGCTGCCTGATGAATCTCCTTGTCACCGCCACTTGACTAGCTTCATCAGGATCGGCAAGCAGCAACAGCTAGCAACGATGGCGCTCTAAGAGACCGAAATCGGCGACGGAAAGTGAAGATTGCAATCAAACCCTCGTTCCTCCTTTAGACAATACCACTGAGAATCAGGGATGTGACACAGAGCAGCAATGATGGCCGGCAATGGGCTATTACGTGGTTGAAGATGGCCACGGTGCTAAAGTGTCGTGCTTTTGAGGATGACAAAGATTTAAGATGATGATGTAGATGTAAGGGATGAAAAAGTTAGGAGCTAATCGGATGAAATTAAAAAATCTGGGTTCTGGCTATGAAATTTATTCTTTCCACTTTTGAAGCTGACAGGCTTAGGAAAATTGTCATTTATAGTGCACATACTTTTCTTATAGTTACAATTAAGTTACTGGACTTTTCGGGTTTGTGTATATGCATAATATCGTCTTGACTCATTGTAGAACAAGTGAACATGTTCTCCAACAAGCATTTTAGAAACTTACATAGAAAATGAAAACTAAAATCAAAAAATGAAAAGAAAATAGTATTTTGAACAACCAAATGTCACCTTAACGTGCAACCAAAAAATGCAGCCGCAGATTCTGAAAAATTTGTTGGAGAAGTTGACTTTCGAAGAGTAAATAAAGAGGTCACAAATGTTGATGGAGTTATGCTTGAGCTGAAAAGTCATGTGGACTTAATCATGGAAGTTCTGTCAACAAATGCCAGGCCACTAAACCAACGTTCTCTGCTTAGGTTTTTTTTTTCATCAGTAATGAAAGATTTTATTTTTTTTTTTTAAAAAGTAATCTACTAAGCCTAACAGCAAGTCCATTGGATATTCTGTTGAAAAAGGAGCTATCTTGTCTCAAGAAGCGACCGAAATTGAAGCCAGCACTACCGTCTCTATCCATCCTCCTTCAAATCGCCTGCCCCTTTAATCCTTTTTTCTAGTTAAAAGGAAAAACAAATAAGGGAGTGGAGATTATAAAAATGAACATTATAGAGCATGTGGAGGAGAAAAGAGTGGTTCCTCCTCTTCATTCCCCTAAGTTTTTTATCTAACCAAATAGGAGATAGAAGATAATTACCTATCTTATTTTCCTCATTCCCTCATTTCCTTTAATAAGAGAAAAAAGATAATTACCCCTCTCGTGTCCCTCATCTTCTTCAATACACCAACTTCATTCTTGTTCTAATCAAATCTCCTTCATTCCCCAATGCATGTCTTAAGAGCAAAAATAACATCCTTTAACTTCTTTTTCCGCCCCTCTATAGGAATTTCATGATTCAATCTAGTTCAATCATATCTCCGGTTTCTCAACATAAAAATAACATATCATTCGCGTGTCAGTCAAGAGAGAAGGGTTTTTCCGATGATCACAACCATAACTAAATTGTTGCAAAAACTATTTTGCTACAATAAAAATCGTCGCACATAAACATAGAAAATTTCAATTAATTAGTTCCTTCTTAAATAGAAGAAAAGCCAAACAAGGGAGCGGATATCGATTTAACACTGTTAAGACCTGTGCACACAAGTTCTTTACCAAATCCAAGCCTGTTACTAGGAAATTAAGACCTCCCAAAGTACCCCATATGTGGAGCACAAAAGCAAATAGCTAGATGGTCATGACGTCTACAAGTCAAACATCAGTCTATAAGATCAACTTCAGCAAAGGCTTCAGAAGTTCATGCAAAAATCTAAAAGGCCGCTCTTGAAGCTGCCATCAACTCATCACCTGAGAAATCAACCACCAGAAATCATATTAGCACACAATTACACGTACAAATTAAGTGGGTGAAGTAATGTCGTCGAAAACTTTTAAGCCTCAAAAATACTTGATAACAGTAATGTGCTAGGATGGAAAATAAAAACAGAACCAGAATCAAACACTTGCAGGTACAGCAGGGAAAACAGAAGCAGAAGCATATGCTCAATCAAGGAACACAACTTCAAAAATCTACCACAATTAACACATTAACAGAGATAGAATGAAATTCATAAATTTATCATAAGGGCATCTAGATATATAATTCAAAGTAAGAGTTCGTCCGATCACCTATCTGGGTATGACTTTCAATGTGGTGGAGCCATTGAGGAAATAGATCTGGAGGCAAGGAGGCAACACAAAATCTTCGGGAAACTCGTGATCTATCGTGAGGCACTTCAAGTTTATAAATTTTGATAGACGTCCATCCAACAAGTCAGGGAGAGTAGTTAGCACCTTGTTATGTACATCACAGCTACGAGTCATTAATCACATAAACAGGGAGAGCAAAAAAAAAACTAACAGTAGCAATCTACCTCAATGGTTTCCATGGACATTGTGATGGATTTTGCGAATTCACCACGAAACTAACAGTAGCAACCCACTCGCTGCCATTGCTGCTAACAATCTGAGCTATGAAATCAAAGAAATGCGTTCTTCATGAAGGCGCTAGCTACTACGATCACTGAGACACAAAAACAAGATTCCAGGACAATTAAGCCCATCAACTTCTCAAAATGACCCATATGCCCTTTTCTTCCTTTATTGGTTAGCATGGGAAAAGTTTTGGTGGTGTTTGGTGACGCAAGGTGAGAACCTTTTTCAGCTAAAATCAGGTAAAAAATAAATTGTGTTAATTCAAATTTCAGGCGGGCTGGGTAAGAAACGGGTCAAGGCTTTATCTACGGGTCAAAATAGCGGGTCTGGAACTAATCATGTACTTCTGGCCTACTTACAACATATGCCACTGTAAGAGCATCTCCAACAGCTTCCCCAAAATTTCTATAAGATGGGGAAGCAAAAAGTAAAATCCCTATAATTTTTTTGCTCAAACTCCAACAGCTTCCCTATTTTGTAGAATTTTGTGTTTATTACATAGCAATTAAATATTATGGATTTAAAGCAAATTCAAATTAATGACTAGATTAATTATTATATAATTAAATATTATTAAAAATGTAAAAAAATTACTCCTTCCGTTTTACAAAGAATGACTCTTTTATTTTTTTTACTAAAATTTGACTTAAATATATTTATATTATAAAATTTTTTAAATATTATGTTTATAAAATAGAGTCTTTAGGTTCAATTTTCATAAAAAAAAATTATAATTCTATAAAAAATTTTGAAAAAAAAAATATGAAATAATTGTTGATAATTAAATATTGTGCAAAATATAAAAATTTACTACATTTGTTTAACAAAAAATGACTATTTTAACTTTTTTTAACTAAAATTTGACTTAAAAATATTCATATTAATTTGTACTATAATTTTTTTTAAAAAAATAAATTTATAAAATAGAGTCTTTAAGATACCATTTTCATATAAAAAATTTATATTTTTATAAAAAATTTTAAAGAAAATAAAATTATGAATTAATTGTTGCGAATAATAAATGAAACAACCTTTACAAGAAAGAGAAAATGTTATTTTTCATTCCCCAAAAATTTTTGGAGTTTCTACAGAAATAGGGAATGAGATCTTCTCTTTCATCTCATTCCCCATTTTAGAGAATAGGAAGGAGAAGCTGTTGGAGTGAAAAATGGCTTCATATTCCCTAAAATGAAACAAAACTGCAAAATGGGGAAGCTGTTGGAGATGCTCTAACAATCCCATCCAGCTACTGTATCCAAACAATCCCGATCCTTTCGTCTGCCAAGCATACCCTCTGACTTCGCCGCTAAATCCGCTTGGAGTGCAGATCAATGGATTTCTCAACCTGTCGTTCCTCGTCTTACCTTCACTCTCCAATTTGGACAAATAGGTATACCATCTACCACATTCATGAGGGAAGAAAACTAGAAGCCAAATTAAACTGCCACTTAAAATGAATAAATCAAACACAAAGCAGAGAAATCTAGCTCACATGAAATGAAATCCCAACCTAGTTAGTTGAAGTGCTAAACAAACTTATGGCGAGAGGGCAACAAGATCTCGAAAGACACAGCAGACGAGCTGGTTGATGCTAACATTAAGGGTGAGTTTGGTATTAACTGACCTTGGGTGAGGGAAGGGCGTTCGAAGCTGGGCTACACGATGGAGGAAGGAACATCAATACAAAAAGAGCAACACATCGTAGTAGGGGCAGCGGAGCAGCGATGAGGAGTACGACTTGGCGGAGCTACCACTGTGAGAAGAATGACGCGGGGTACTGGATGGGGATTTTTACAGTGGCATATGTTGTAAATAGGCCAGAAGTACATAGTTAGTTCTAGACCCGCTATTTTGACCCGTAGATAAAACCTTGACCCGTTTCTTACCCAGCCCGCCTGAAATTTGAATTAACACAATTTATAATTTTTTTTAAAAAAATTTCTTATAGAAATATAAAATTTTTATATGAAAATTGTAATGACCCAAGTCCAGAACCGGTCAACGGAACACCTGCCCACACCACATGGACTATCCTTAGGAAAAGGATAAGCGCTAGGTACTTAGGAATGGACTCTCAGTATAAGGAAGTTCCCCCGTCCCATACTAGCGGACACAGCCATATACTTTGAACCAAACCTAGCTCTGATACCATCTTTAATGACCCAAGTCCAGAACTGGTCAATGGAACACCTGCCCACACCACATGGGCTATCCTTTGTCCAGAACTGGTCAACGGAACACCTGCCCACACCACATAGGCTATCCTTTGGAAAAGGATAAGCGCTAGGTGCTTAGGTTCTGGAATTGGAGCCTATATATCCACATAAGGCTTCCCACAATTCAACCATGTGGGACATGGGGGTGTTACAAACTCCCCCCCTTATGTACCCAACGTCCCCGTTGGGGTCAATCGGATTACTTGGTTCCCGGACCAAGTAACCTCTCTAATCGGACTACTTAGCCCCTGGCCAAGTAGCCTCTCGAATCCAGGATCAGTCCCGGTAGACGATGCATGTGCATACCCACTATGTCACACCATCGTGGTCCCGGGTCGGCTCTGATACCATCTATAACAACCCAAGTCCAGAACCGGTCAACAGAACACCTGCCCACACCACATGGGCTATCCTTTGGAAAAGGATAAGCGCTAGGTATTTAGGAATGGACTCTCAGTATAAGGAAGTTCCCCCATCCCATTCTAGCGGACACAACCACATACTTTGAACCAAACCTGGCTCTGATACCATCTGTAACAACCCAAGTCCAGAACCGGTCAACGAAACACCTGCCCACACCACATGGGCTATCCTTTGGAAAAGGATAAGCGCTAGGTACTTAGGAATGGACTCTCAGTATAAGGAGGTTCTCCCGTCCCATACCAGTAGACTCAACCATATACTTTGAACCAAACCTGGCTCTGATACCATCTGTAACGACCCAAGTCCAAAACCGGTCAACGGAACACCTGCCCACACCACATGGGCTATCCTTTATGAAAAAGATAAGCGCTAGGTGCTTATGTTCTGGAATTGGAGCCTATATATCTACATAAGGTTTCCCACAATTCACCCATGTGGGATATGGGGGTGTTACAAACTGTAATAACCCTAGAAATTAAGGAAAAGAAAATTAACAAATTACCCTAAAAAAAAAAAAGAAAAAAAAAGTAATAAATAAATAAATAAAAATAAATTAATTAACATTTTGTCCTCAAAGGGTATTTTTGTAATTTTACCTATCAATTTAGAAAATCAATATAAAATTAAGAATCTTGATTCTTAGATGATTCCTTTAGTGGTTATTAAGTCAAATTCCAAACCGGAAGCTCAAAGTCATTTTCTTTGGGCTAGGGGCATTTTTGTCATTTACAACCAAGCATCGGATGAAAAATCTGATAGCACCAGTGGATTCTTCTTGCAAAAATGAGTCAAGAGAAATTTGTCTCACTCAATTCTGAATCCGTTTGCTTAGATTTCCAAAAATTTAGCCTACGCGCGTGTAGAGTTTAAACCGGGTTCGTGCTTTTGTTGTATATAATAATTTCCCAACTAACCCTAATTTTTATTCTAAAAAGTTTCAGCCGCATGCCTCCTTGGAATTTTGTTTGTTAAGAAAAAAAAACAATTTAATTTAATTTACCTACTTATCTATATTTTCCTTATTTTAAAAACCTTCATTATTATCCTAATATAACTACAACTTTTTTTTTAATTTAATATTCTTTTCCCCGTATCTCTCCTAGGTCAAAACAAAATTCCAATTTGGCACCAAAGCTTGCTGCCGCCTCTTGTCTTTTTCTCCTTCAACAACTCTCCACCGTCACAAAACAAAAATTGGAACTTGGGAAAAATGCCATTCACAATCTTTTGGTTCGCTTCGCGACGGTTGTTCATCTACGCTTATTTCTCCATCAAACCGTGTAAGTCCAGCCATTCATGCTTTGATTCTTGGCTCTTCCAAACTATTGGAATATTAATTTAATTCCATATTTTACCTAGATTTATTAGATTGAGGAGAAACCCTATTGGAACACAAAAACGATCCTACACACACCGGCGATTCCGAATTCATTTGTGTAAGTCTAAATTATTCTATATCCCTCTTTTAATTTTTTTTTCCAGCACCTAAAGGCCTTATATATTTGCTTTAAATATTTGGTAGATTATTATTAATCCAAGTTTTGGGTTTTTCCACTCGTTTCCGGTGCGATCTTGTCCATACTTGGTTCTAAGCCCAGGTAAGCCACCGTAGTCTTTTTAAAATTCTTTTGGCTGTTAATTTCAAATCTTACAGCCCTAACAATTATCTCATCTTTGCTGTCCATGTTGTTATAAAGGGTTAGAAAATCCTTACTTGAAGGTTTGGCGCTTCGTTGGACTCCCGGAGCATCAGAGATCCCGAAAACACATCGGTAACCAAAATAAAATTTTTTTCCTTCCAAGATCAATTTTTACAGCCATTAAATGAGCTTATAAGTTAGTGTATGGCTGCTGTAATTTTTAGGATTAATATCAAGAAGGCTCCCGGCATGATCCTGAATAGGCACGAGGCCACCGAAGACGCCCCGAGCCCTTTTTGCCCACTAGGTAAAATTTCGGCCTAGTTGTTAAGAACATGAACCTTCCAAATACCATTTAGGAAAATTTCTAAATTTTAGCACATTTTCTAATTTTCTACCTTACTAACATTTTGTAGGACCGTCCTAGGAAGTCGCCCCTTTCGCCGTATTATTCCGAACTAGGTAAGGGGGAAGAGCGGGTTAGTTCTCGTGGGCCCTCTTAGGCCCAAAATAAGCATCAACCCGAATAATAAATTTTAAGTAACAATTGGGCTAAACAAAATCTTTAAACGCGTGGGTAACATGGTTAGGGTAATTAATTAGTTTTTCTAGAATTTTATTTTATTTTATTATATTTTATTTTAGTTCTCTTCCTTTGAGATGTAATTTTGGTTGGTTGGTTGTATGGTTATAATGATGTGATGTATGATGTATGTTTGGCGCTAGTATCATACTAGGACCGCTTATAACAAGAATTAAATTATAAATATGTTAGAACCGCCTAAATAAACACCGCTAGTAGCATGTTTAGGGCCGGCGAGACAAACACCGCTAGTACCATGTTTAGGGCCGACAAGCTCATTAGCAACATGATGAGATTGGAAGGAACCGTTAGTGGCATGTTAGGGCCGTAATAAATTATTATAAGCCGATAGATAAAGGATTAGGAGCGTAAATACTAAATGACCAATTTAGAAAGAATTCACGAGAAATGAGATGAACATTTATCACAAATACACTTAAAAGATATCATTGATTGCCATGACATCATGTATCACTAAACTAAGATAACCGGATAAAAGAAATAGGATGCACTAGAATCATGGCATTCTACTAAAAAGAGCTAAAGTAAAATGAGCTACGGTCATGCATCAATTGGTTGTTGCATATGATTGATGTTTGTCATATACAAGATTGCATTAAGTAAAAGATTTGAAGAGTAAGATAAAATACGAGGCATGCAAGGTTGGTGATGAACCATATCTACATGACCTAATAAGCCGTAAATTTAGATGAGAGGTTCGGAACGGACGATTCGAACCCGAGAGGCATGTTAGGGTGGCGGCAGACTGTCCCTAGTCATGACCCGATATTGATACGGAGTATGGAGATATGATTTGTGCGCTGTCAGACCATAGCCGGCGAGGGACCATGCTTATGGCTGTTATCACGAGAGGCTCTACCTCGGCGTAGGTATCCCGAGAGGCTCTGGCTTGGTGGCATCCCTAGTGGCACTGCCTAAGAGTTATCCCGAGAGTGGGTGATGTACACACTCACCACCCTAGGTTCGTCCGACGGCAATTAAGTATTGGATTAAGTGATTGATCAAGAAGATATTATTTAATCGGTAAAAAGAATTATGCATATGTATGGTAGTTCAAGCATGCTAGTAGGATTTTGATTTTGTTGTTATGATGTTGTATGGAATTGTTCTTTAAGTAAATTGCTACAGCTTAAAGTTTATTATTCGTTGTTGTTTGTTACGGGAACATTAGGACCCACGTGATGGACCTGATACTTCCCTCTTACTGAGCAAGTTGTGCTCATCCCTCCTCTTAACATGTTTTTCTAGGTGAGTACTATGAGGAGACAGAGTACACTGAACCATATAACGAGGTTCAAGATGTGGAGCAGACTGAGTGAGAGTACGCTGTAGCCCCTCGAAAGTAGAACTGGCTGGGACTGGGTTTTAACTTTGTGTTATTTGATTCTTAAAGAAACATATGGTTTGTTTAAATTGGTACCTTATCCGCATATTAGTTTTCCTGGGATTGTCACTTAACTACTCTGATTTCGTTTAATACTCTTATTGTTTGGAAAATAATTTAAAATAAAATGTTTTACCTCACATTTCTTAAATTATTTTAATTAAATGCTTTATAATTCTGGGAATTTAAGATATCTTTTAAAATTAAGGTTTATAAAATTGGGGGCGTTACAAAAATAGTACCTTAAAAACTCTAATTTATAAATATAATTTTTTTTGTAACACCCCCATATCCCACATGGGTGAATTGTGGGAAACCTTATGTGGATATATAGGCTCCAATTCCAGAACATAAACACCTAGCGCTTATCCTTTTCCAAAGGATAGCCCATGTGGTGTGGGCAGGTGTTCCGTTGACCAGTTCTGGATTTGGGTCGTTACAGTTTGGTATCAGAGCCAAATTCGAGGAAGGCAGTGACCTCACTCAGTAAGTATGCTTCTTGTTTGTTTGCTAAGTTAGAGACCTTTGCTTGTTGTTTGTTTGCTAAGTTAGAGACCTTGGATAGGTTTTAAAAAGTTTCCATAATTGAGCATAATATATTAGCAATGTTTCAAACAAAAGTTAACAACTCGGCTTTTTGTAAAGGGACTCGTAAAACAATACACCAATTAATTTAGTGACAAATGATGTAGGAGATACCTAGAGCCACCTAATGCTATAATTTAAAAGTTACTTTCAAAATTAGTTGCCTGCTCTAGACTAAACCTTTTCCTTTTTAGGTTATGGACTTACATGAACATCCTACTCTTTGGGCTAATGAATGCACCCAAAGGTTTTATAGATTTTATGAATAGGGTGTTCCAACAATACCTAGATTATTTTGTCATTGTTCTCTTAAAAAATATTTTGATTTACTCACAAAATGCTGAAAGTCATAGAGAACATTTAAAGTTTATGCTCCAAACATTGAAGGAACATTAGTCGTATTCTAAGCTAAGGAAGTGCGAGTTTTGGTTGAACAGTGTCACCTTTTATGGGTCACATGATAATTACGGATGGAATTTCAATGGATCCTAGCAAGGTTGAAGCTGTAATGATTGGCAACAACTGAAGACTGTATCTAAGATTCGGAGTTTCTTTGGCTTGGAAGGTTATTATAGATGTTTTTGTATAGGGTTATCCAAATTTCGCATGTCTCTTAACCCAACTAACTAAGAAAGATCAACCATTCCAGTAGACCAAAGAGCATAAAAATAGTTTCTAGGACTTAAAGAAACAATTAGTCTCTACACTTGTTCTTACTCTCCCTGATGGCCGAAGTCGCTTTGTAGTTTATACAGATGCATCACATCAGGGGCTCGGTTGTGTATTGATGTAGGTGGGGAAGGTGATTATGGATCCAGGCAGTTGAAGCCTCATGAGCTAATTACTTAACTCATGATCTGGAGTTAGCAGCTATCATACATGCGTTAAATCTTTGGCGACATTATTTTTATGGAAAAGAGTTTGAGGTCTTCACCGACCATAAAAGCCTACATTATCTATTGCCAAAAAAAAAAAAGAACTCAATAATCGATAGCGTCGTTGGGTTGAATATCTCTCCGATTATAGTTGCACTATTCAGTATCACCCAGGTAAAGCCAACCTAGTGGCTGATGCTTTGAGTAGAAAAACAGGTGCTAAACTGAATGCTATGGTGGTCTCTGAGTGGACACTACTAGAGGAGTTTAGTCATATGAGCTTAGGTGTTGAAGTGAAGGGACCTCAGGTTCTCATGGCCAGTTTGTATATGGAGCCTACACTTGTGGCAAGGGTCAAGGAGGCGTAAAATGAGGATCCACAATGCCGAGAATGATCAGTTCTAGGGCAAAAAAGATTCAGTGTGGATGTGGATGGTACCCTAAAATTTCAAAATAGAATTGTTGTTCCTCAAGGTAGTGAGGTGAAGTATGATGTTTTATCGGCGGCACTTGCATCTCGGTTGACCATCCACCCGGGGGGCACCAAGATGTACCATGGTTTGAAGAAAAGCTTTTGGTGGAGTGGCATGAAGAAGGATATTGCAGAGTTTGTATCTAGATGTCTGACTTGTTAGAAGGTCAAAGTAGAACACCAGAGACCTGGAGGACTGCTACAGCCATTAGAGATTCCTTAATGGAAGTGGGATGACTTTGCAATGGATTTCATAGTCGGGCTACCTGCCACTCGTCATCGACATGATGCAATATGAGTTATAGTTGATCGGTTAACCAAGTCAGCCCACTTTTTGGCAATCCAAAAGATTTGGCCTGTAGCTAGATTAGCTGAATTATACATATCTGAGATAGTTCATCTTCATGGAGTACCGAGGAGCATTGTTTCTGATAGGGATCCACGATTCACAAAATAGTTTTGGCAGGCTTTACAAGAACAGTTGGGCACTGTGACATTAATGAGCACCACTTATCATCCACAGATAGATGGGCAGTCGGAGAGGACTATACAAACTATTGAGGATATGCTTAGAGCTTGTGCACTGGATTACAAGAACTCCTGGGATAATGACCTGCCACTAGTGGAGTTTGCTTATAATAATAGCTATCACTCCAACAGTCAGATGGCCCCATATGAGGCTTTGTATGGACGTAGTTGTTGTACTCCAGTGTGTTGGGAAGAAGTGGGCGACAGGCCTTTATTAGGACCAGATTTGGTACAACAAACTTCAGATAAGGTCAAAATAATCAAACAACGATTTGTAGCGGCTCAAGATAGGCAGCGGAGTTATGCAAACCAGAGGCGTCATCCCTTGGAGTTTTCTGTTGGTGATCATGTGTTCCTAAAGGTGTCACCGACCAAGGGAGTTCAACGCTTTGGAGTGAAAGGAAAGTTAGCCCGCGCTTTGTTGGACCTTTTGAAGTTTTGGATCGGGTTGGAGAGGTGGCTTATAGAGTAGCTTTACCACCTAACTTGGCTAGAATTCATAACGTGTTCCACGTGAGTAATATTCGAAAGTATCAGCCAGATCCAGCACATGTTATTCCGTGGGAGCCGTTGCAGTTACGCGAGGATTTGACTTACGTCGAGGAGCCTTTGGCCATTGTGGATCGTAGAGAGAAGGTTCTGCGCAACAAAGTCATTCAACTGGTAAAGGTCATTTGGAATAATCATGGAGAGCAACAAGCAACCTGGGAAGTTGAGGATGAGCTTCGAAAGAAGTATCCACAGCTTTAAGGTACTTCTCAACACATTCTTTCAAATTTGGGGACAAATTTCTTTTAAGGGGAGGAAGCTGTAATAACCCTAGAAATTAAGGAAAATAAAATTACTAAATTACCCTAAATAAATAAAATTAAAATAAAATTAAAAATTAAAAAAATAAGTAAATAAAATAAATAAATAAAAATAAATTAATTAGCATTTTGTCTTTAAGGGTATTTTTGTAATTTTACCTAAAAATTTATAAAATCAATATAAAATTTAGAATCTTGATCCTTAGATAATTTCTTTAGTGGTCGTTAAGTCAAATTCCAATCGGGAAGCTCAAAGTCATTTTCTTTGGGCTAAGGGCATTTTTGTCATTTCCAACCAAGCATCGGATGGAAAATCTGGGAGCACCATTGGATTCTTCCCGAAAAAATGAGTCAAGAGAAATTTACCTCACTCAATTTTGAATTCATTTGCTTAGGTTTCCCAAAATGTAGCCAACGCGCGTGTGGGGTTTAAATCGAGTTCATGCTACCGCTACATAGGATTATTATATTTTTATTTATTTATCTATTTATTTTTATTTCCCTAACCCTAATTTCTTTCTTATAAAATGTCCCAGCCGCAAAACACCTATTAGGAATTTTAGAAACTCTAGGAAAAAAAAAAAGAAACTTGCCATTCTAATTTTTCCTAATTAATTACCCGGCCATCATTACCATATAATTTTATTACTCTTTCTTTTGCCCTACACTTCAATTCCGCCTGGAGACTAATTATACCTGTAGGAATTCTCAGCAAGTCATCTCCTCTCGCAGCCGCTCCTTTGGCACAATATTTCTACGCTTAAACCACAACAAGTGCGCCGTAAACCATTGATCCTCCTTGCCTATGTTCTTGTTTCGCTTAGCCCTCCATCAAACTTGTGTAAGTCATCCCTCCATGCTTTGATTGTTGGTTATTTAAAAATACTAGAATGTTAATTTAATTCCATATTTTACCTAGATTTATTAGGTTGAGGAGAAACCCTATTGGAACACAAAAATGGTCTTACACGCACCGGCGATTCCGAATTCATTTGTGTAAGTCTAAATTATTCTATATCCCTCTTTTAATTTTTTTTTCCAGCACCTAAAGGCCTTATATCTTTGCTGTAAATATTTGGTAGATTATCATTAATCCAAGTTTTGGGTTTTTCCACTCGTTTCCGGTGCAATCTTGTCCATACTTGGTTCTAAGCCCGGTAAGCCACCGTAGCCTCTTTTAAAATTATCTTGGCTGCCAACTTCGAATATTACAGCCCTAATAATTCTCTTTTTCTTGCTGTCCATGTTGTTACAAAGGGTTAGAAAATCCTTACTTGAAGGTTTGGTGTTTCTTTGGACTCCTAGAGCGTCAGAGATCCCGAAAACACATCGGTAACCGAAATAAAATTTTTTTTTTCTTCCAAGATCAGTTTTTACAGCCATTAAATAAGCTTATAAGTTAGTGTATGGCCACTGTAATTTTTAGGATCAATATCAAGAAGGCTATCGGCACGATCCCGAATAGGCACGAGGCCACCGAAGACACCCCGAGACCCTTTTTGCCCACTAGGTAAAATTTCGGCCTAGATGCCAAGAACATGATACTTCCAAGTACCATTTAGGAAATTTGCAATTTTTAGTATATTTTTCTAATTTTCTACCTTACTAACATTTTGTAGGACTGTCCTAGGAAATCGCCATCTTTCGCCGTATTATTCCGAACTAGGTAAGGGGGAAGAGTGGGTTAATTCTCGTGGGCCCTCTTAGGCCCAAAATAAGCTTCAACCCGAATAATAAATTCTAAATAAACAATTGGGCTAAACAAAATCTTTAAATGCGTGGGCAACATGGGTTAGGTAATTAATTAGTTTTTCTAGAATTTTATTTTATTTTTTTTATTTTATTTCTCTTCCTTTGAGATGTAATTTTGGTTGGTTGGTTGTATGGTTGTAATGATGTGATGTATGATGTATGTTTGGCGCTAGTATCATACTAGGACCGCTTATAACAAGAATTAAATTAGAAATATGTTAGGACCGCCTAAATAAACACCGCTAGTAGCATGTTTAGGGCCGGCGAGACAAACACCGCTAGTACCATGTTTAGGGCCGACAAGCTTATTAGCAACATGATGAGATTGGAAGGAACCGTCAGTGGCATGTTAGGGCCGTAATAAATTATTATAAGCCGATAGATAAAGGATTAGGAGCGTAAATACTAAATGACCAATTTAGAAAGAATTCACGAGAAATGAGATGAACATGTATCACAAATACACATAAAAGATATCATTGATTGTCATGACATCATGTAACACTAAACTAAGATAACATGATAAAAGAAATAGGATGCACTAGAATCATGGCATTCCACTAAAAAGAGCTAAAATAAAATGAGCTACGGTCATGCATCAATTGGTTGTTGCATATGATTGATGTTTGTCGTACACAAGATTGCATTAAGTAAAAGATTTGAAGAGTAAGATAAAATACGAGGCATGCAAGGTTGGTGACAAACCATATCTACATGACCTAACAAGCCGTAAATTTAGACGAGAGGTTCGGAACGGACGATTCGAACCCGAGAGGCATGTTAGGGTGGCGGCGGACCGTCCCTAGTCATGACCCGATATTGACACGGAGTATGGAGATATGATTTGTGCGCTGTCAGACCATAGCTGGCGAGGGACCATGCTTATGGCTGTTATCACGAGAGGCTCTACCTCGGCGTAGGTATCCCGAGAGGCTCTGGCTTGGTGGCATCCCTAGTGGCACTGCCTAAGAGTTATCCCGAGAGTGGGTGATGTACACACTCACCACCCTAGGTTCGTCCGACGGCAATTAAGTATTGAATTAAGTGATCGATCAAGAAGATATTATTTAATCGGTAAAAAGAATTATGCATATGCATGGTAGTTCAAGCATGCTAGTAGGATTTTGATTTTGTTGTTATGATGTTGTATGGAATTGTTCTTTAAGTAAATTGCTACAGCTTAAAGTTTATTATTCGTTGTTGTTTGTTACGGGAATATTAGGACCCACGTGATGGGCCTGATACTTCCCTCTTACTGAGCAAGTTGTGCTCATCCATCCTCTTAACATGTTTTTCTAGGTGAGTACTATAAGGAGACAGAGTACACTGAACCATATAACGAGGTTCAAGATGTGGAGCAGACTGAGTGAGAGTACGCTGTAGCCCCTCGAAAGTAGAACTGGCTGGGACTGAGTTTTAACTTTGTGTTATTTGATTTCTAAAGAAACATATGGTTTGTTTAAATTGGCACCTTATCCGCATATTAGTTTTCCTGGGATTGTCTCTTAACTACTCTGATTTCATTTAATACTTTTATTGTTTGGAAAATAATTTAAAATAAAATGTTTTACCTCACATTTCTTAAATTATTTTAATTAAATGCTTTATAATTCTGGGAATTTAAGATATCTTTTAAAATTAAGGTTTATAAAATTGGGGGCGTTACAGATGGTATCAGAGCCGACCCGGGACCACGATGGTGTGGCATAATGGGTATGCACATGCATCGTCTACCGGGACTGATCCTGGATTCGAGAGGCTACTTGGCCAGGGGCTAAGTAGTCCGATTAGAGAGGTTACTTGGTCCAGGGAACCAAGTAATCCGATTGACCCCAACGGGGACGTTGGGTACATAAGGGGGGGAGTTTGTAACACCCCCATATCCCACATGGGTGAATTGTGGGAAACCTTATGTGGATAAATAGGCTCCAATTCCAGAACATAAACACCTAGCGCTTATCCTTTTCCAAAGGATAGCCCATGTGGTGTGGGCAGGTGTTCCGTTGACCAGTTCTGGATTTGGGTCGTTACAGAATGCTCCTCGATACTCTTCTAAAACTCCCCAGCCGCAAAGCAACTACAGGTTTTTCGAAACTTTAGACAAAAAACAAAAAAAGAAACAAAAACTTGCCAATTTAGTTATCCTAATTAATTGCCATATTATTATATTATAACTTATTCTACCCTACGTTTCTTTTTGGCGTGAAGCTCAATTTTCCTAGCAGACCCTTTCAATATTTCAGCACTTCTTCTCCCCCATCAACAGCCGCCTAAGCCATGGGAAGAAAATTTGATTTTTTCTGCAAGAAGATCGTCCACCATTCTTTCATCCTTCTGCGCCGGTTGTTTGCCTCCACTTAGTGCTTCATCAAACTGTGTAAGTTCAGCCATCCATGCTTTGATTCTTGGCTCTTCCAAAGTATTAGAATATTAATTTAATTCTGTATTTTTGCCTAGATTCTTTAAGTTGAAGGGAAACCCCATCCGGACACCAAAGCCAATCCTATGAGTACCGACGATCCCGAATTGCTTCGTGTGAGCCAAAGTTCTTCGGTATTACTCTTTTAATTTTTTTTATCTGTAACGACCCAAATCCAGAACTGGTCAACGGAACACCTGCCCACACCACATGGGCTATCCTTTGGAAAAGGATAAGCGCTAGGTGTTTATATTCTGGAATTGGAGCCTATATATCCACATAAGGTTTCCCACAATTCACCCATGTGGGATATGGGGGTGTTACAAACTCCCCCCCTTATGTACCCAACGTCCCCGTTGGGGTCAATCGGATTACTTGGTTCCCTGGACCAAGTAACCTCTCTAATCGGACTACTTAGCCCCTGGCCAAGTAGCCTCTCGAATCCAGGATCAGTCCCGGTAGACGATGCATGTGCATACCCATTATGCCACACCATCGTGGTCCCGGGTCGGCTCTGATACCATCTGTAACGACCCAAATCCAGAACTGGTCAACGGAACACCTGCCCACACCACATGGGCTATCCTTTGGAAAAGGATAAGCGCTAGGTGTTTATGTTCTGGAATTGGAGCCTATATATCCACATAAGGTTTCCCACAATTCACCCATGTGGGATATGGGGGTGTTACATTTTTTAAAAAATTTATAATAAAAATTAATATGAATATATTTAAGTCATGCTTTAGTAAAAAATAAAAAATAAAAAAATCATTTTTTGTGAAACGTGTAGTATGTTTGTAGAATTTAATCCAAACTTGTATGTCACTTTTATTTATAAGTTATTACCTCAATAAGAAATCACCACCATAAACTAATAATTTTTTATTTCTTTCTTTAATAATCTTTTTATTTCTGTGTGATAATTTTTTCTTTCTTTTTCTTTAATAATTTTATTAATTTCTATCTATAAAGTTCTATAAGAAATTATTTCCACTAATTACTTTTTCACATTATCTCCAACCTTCCATATTTTTTTTTCCTTTAACTGCTTGACCATTGCTCTTTTTCGCCTCTATTCATCTCTTTCATCTTTATTTCTCTTTAAGACACTATCATCCCCACCCTGTAACTCACAACTCTTCTTTCATTTCGTCATATCTCTCCTACCTCTCAGTTGCTCACAACTCTCTCTTTCTTTCTCTATTTTTATTACTATTCTCTCTCTCTCTCTCTCTCTCTCTCTCTCTCTCTCTCTCTCTCTTTCTTCCTCGGTTTTGCAGAAATTCAGTTGCTCCTTTAGCAAAATTGGTGTTTTTTATGCAAACAAAATGTTAATTTTGAAGATTTCCCTGGAAAAGTAAACCATGATTTTAAGGTGTTAAATACATCTATATTCACCAACATTTAAATGTTGTTCCACTTTTGCCTATAAGGTTCACTTTGTTCCACTCTCACCCCTAAGTCATTCAAATGTTCCAATTTTTGCTTTTTAGACGAAAAACATTACAGTGGATGGAAAAATGCCACATTAACCCAAAATTGTAGCGCAAATTATAGTTTTAATCCCTGAAAACTTGTTCTCTCTCCCAAAAGCCATAAAATTTTCCTACTAACAATCAAACTACCATCAATCTTCCCCTTAGTCTTCTCCAAAACAAAAGCCCATGCCTTGATTATGAACAATGAACTCCTCCCTTGATACCCTTCTTGGCCTGTCCCACCATGTCCGTAATCAATCGTTGAGCTCCTCCCTCATTAATTTCATTGAAGCCCATCCCTCACTGCCATCCCTATTTAACCACCTAAGCCAAATCCGTCAAACATTTTCCTTTCCCGACCACCATGAATTTACCAAGAAATAAAAACCATTGAGGAAAAAAAATTGTTGTCAAAGTAGCCTTCGAACAATCATGAACTAACCAAGAAGAAACTCAAGGCGTGTATACACTGTTGTCGAGGATTATAGCTCACAACTCTAAAAAATGTACAGGAGATTAGGTTTACGAGAATCCTCCAAGATACAACGGGTCTTCGGGGAAGCGTGCACTTGCACCTGGGATACTTTAGGAATCAGCAAAAAGCAGAAACCAGTGAAAAGTAGAAGTGTTTAGATGAAGGAATAGAGAGCTCGAAAGCTTTTGGGACGATTTGAGACTAGAATGGGACTGAGTATTTATAGGGAGTAGAATGATTGAATTTGAACATTAGGGTGAATTATGGCATATACAAAAAATCTCGGTTAGGATTTTTTATACATTGAGTTTATTTGGATTTTCAACATGTGAAAAACAAGCTTTTTCAGATAATGGTAAAAAAGTAAAGTCAAAAAAATGTAAAATCTAACTTGGACGGGGTCTCGTGATACTTTGCATGCAAGGGGCAAATCAGGCTCTTTCAATTGTTTTAGCCCATCTCGTGCGTGTGAGCACATTACTTCTTTCTTTCCTTTCCTAACCCACTTGGGCATGGTAACTTATAAAGCCTAGAAATCCCCTTTGTCCAAGCCATATGGGATATGCATTTTGAAATATTACATACAACAATCCTCTACATATTTCAAAAGGCAATACCTTAAGGTTTCTTGCTGGTTTCAAACTCAAGAATGCAATGCATCGTGGCTGGTGTCTATTAGATTATGAACCAGACTTAGAGTTAATGAAACTTAACTTACAGAGTAGTTAGTAAAGCTTATAGCTTCTACAAACCAAATACCTTTTTGTACTTTAAGTGATTCATTGATCACATTGCGCCACCATAATTTTTGTTGTTCATTGCAATATTACGCTTATTGACCATGTATGTGTCCTGGTTTTCATGAGTGTTCTAGAGATTCCGCCACAAATCTCATAGAAGTAGCTCCACTCCTACACCTATATATGTGATTCCATCAAGTGTATGGTGCATAAATACACCATCCAATATGACTTATGTGAATCATTAAAAGCTTTTGCTCATCCTCTAATAAATGCAGTTTTGCATTTTCTACATCATAGGATGGACTTTAAGGAAAGATTTTGATAATGCTTTCAGGTCTAACAATGACTTTTTTTTTAGTGGATAGCTAAAAGCCCCACTTTTCTTTATTTATTTACTTTTCTGCAATTATTTACTTTATGCAATTATTTACTTTATGCAATTTTATTTTTTTAAGTGGACGGCAAAAAGCCCCACTTTTCTTTATTTATTTAATTTTTTGTAATTATTTATTTTATGCACTTTTATTTTTTTAAGTGGACGGCAAAAAGCCCCACTTTTCTTTATTTATTTACTTTTATGCAATTATTTACTTTACGCACTTTTATTTATTTATTTTTCTATGGAAGGTTATACCTCCTACTTTTTTTAAGTGGACGGCAAAAAGCCCCACTTTTCTTTATTTATTTACTTTTATACAATTATTTACTTTACGCACTTTTATTTATTTATTTTTCCATGGAAGGTTATTCCTCCTATTTTTTTAAGTGGACAGCAAAACGCCCCACTTTTCTTTATTTATTTGCTTTCCTGCAATTTACTTTATGTGCTTTTATTTTTTTAAGTGGACGGCAAAAAGCCCCACTTTTCTTTATTTATTTGCTTTCCAGCAATTTACTTTATGTACTTTTATTTTTTTAAGTGGACGGCAAAAAGCCCCACTTTTCTTTATTTATTTATTTTCCTGCAATTTACTTTATGCACTTTTATTTATTTAAGTGGACGGCTAAAAGCCACACTTTTCTTTATTTATTTAATTTTTCAGCAATTATTTACTTTATGCACTTTTATTTTTTAAGTGGACGGCAAAAAGCCCCACTTTTCTTTATTTATTTAATTTCTTGCAATTCTTTACTTTATGCACTTTTATTTTTTTAAGTGGATGGCTAAAAGCCCCACTTTTCTTTATTTATTTAATTTTTCGTTAATTATTTACTTTATGTACTTTTATTTTTTAAGTGGATGGCAAAAAGCCCCCACTTTTCTTTATTTATTTAATTTTCTGCAATTATTTATTTTCTCCATTTTATTTTTACGTAGATGGTTAAACACCCCACTTAATTTATTTACTTTTTCCATAATTTATTTTTTTTATGTGAGTGATTAACCTTGTTTTAATTATTTTTCTTTATGGCTAGCCAAAAGACCACCTCATTTATTTTTTTATTACAACCAAACCCCCATCCTTTATTTTCCTTCTTGTTTTTAAATATTAATTGGAATATTAAAACTTATCCTTTTTATTTCTTCAAAATAACAAATTTTGACCTTTTGTTTCCCTTAAAAAAAAATTTTAAAAATCATAACCGGATGATTCCATAAAAAATCAATTTTTTTTAAGTATTTTTTTAAATCTATGGATTAGATAATTACTTTAAAAAAAATCTCTCATCAAACAAAAAAAAAGAATGAAAAGAAAACAAATAAATTTTTTTAAAAAATAATAATAAAAAGGAAATTAATATTAAGATCATTAAAAATCCAAAATTTCATAAAAATTTATGACCAAAAATTAATAATTAATTAAATAATTAATAATAAATTAAGAATTAAAATTTTCATTAAATTCCGTATCCGGGTGATCCGATAGGATCGATGGTTTGGAAAATATCAAATTTTTAATAAAAATGAATAAAAATTAAGTATCAAGATAAAAAAAATCCATATTCAGATAATTCGGCAGAATTTATGATATGGATTAATAATTAATTAAAAAAACTAACTAAAATTTCATTAAATTTCATATTCGGGTGATTCGATAGAATCTATGGTCTGAAAATATCAATTTTTTATAAAAAAATTTATACAAATTAATTACCAAGATTTTGAAATTCATATTAATCTAAAAATTCACATCTGGATGATTCAATTAAAATTTATGGTTTGAAAATTAACTAAAATTATTCAAAAGCAAGCAAAACAAAATTGAAATAAACTAAGGTACCAATTTTGGGCGTTAAAATAGAGTTATTTTAACGTAACCGTACTCCCGAACCTTCGAACTCTCATAGACCATTTTTAGGTGTCCAATCGATCTAGGCGAAACCGATTGGTGGCGACTCCCCCCAAAACCCCCACGTTGCCACAGATACTATCAAAATAACTCCCACCTGAGCACAGAAGCTCCATAAATGAGAGGTCCAACTTTTCCTTATGCACTTTGTCAAAGCTATTTTAAATACTTAGTTAGTACATTAATATTACTAACCAATAACTTAGAATCATTAAAGATTCATGTACTTTAAATACCTGCACCAAAACCTTGGTTAACAACCCTTCAGCGGGTCTTAGGCTTCACACTACTAGTATCTGCACAATGTGATATTTAAGGGAATGAGAATTATAAATTCTCAGTAAGGAATTAAATACCTGCAAAATAAACTTTAGAACCTAGCATATATAACATATATGCACATCTTAATGTGAGCTCAAAACGTTATGAGGTCTTGACTAATGGCCACTAGTATGGGTTCTATGGCAAGGAACCCATCCTCAACCTAGTCCTTCTTACAAGAGCTTAACTCTTACCTTAGCAAGCTTAGCTTGCCATTACTTACTCTTGCTCACACTGTACAGGAGTTCTTAGTGGCTCATTCTTACTAAGCTTGGTAGCTTAGCTAGGGTACTCTTAAGTGTCAAAGCCCATCTTGAATACTTAGTACCTTGTATACTTACTTAAGGGCTATTTAATTATATAGCCCTTAAGTCACTTCTTGTCCACCTCTTACTCTCTTAATTAATGCATTGTAAAAATACATAATGCATCGTAAAAATACATAATGCATCAATTTTAATTTGAACTTAAAATCCCTTACCTTGAATAATTAATGAAAGTAAACACCAACTTCAGTGTCCTTATGGTATCGGTTTTGTATCCTTCTTTATACCTTTATAATAGCTTGAGTATTTCTCTTTTAATTGATAATTTAACTACATAAATAAATCATAAGTAGGACAATATTACAACATTCTTTATGGTTTAAGTGGTTAGGAAAAACCCTCTCATTGGATTCCAATTAACCAGTACTTTACTCAACACACAACAGCACCAGTTTCGGTGTTGTATCCTTTCAACTTCCAAACAGAACAACTTATGTTCTTATTGATTATTTCTCTTATAAGCAACTAAGAACCAATATAAACATATTAAATCTAGCCATTTTCTAGTACAATTAACCCAAAAATCTAGACACATCCAAACCAAATCAACATATATCTAGGCCTTTAGCCTTCTTTCAACAACTTGGCCCAAATGGGTTTTAACGTATTTTTGCTTTCACAAGCTAACAAAAACTAATTATAACACACTTAATCCCAGATTTATAAACCCAAAAAATTATAAAATTAATCAAAAATAAGGAAAAATTGAATTAGTTCTTACCCTTCTTACTTAAGCTTAATTCTCAAGCTTTTATTGTTGTTTTTCCCTTAACAAACAAACAAGAACTATGCTCAAATCAGTATTTACAACAGCTACAGAACCGTATGAAGCTCAAAAACAGGGGAAGAACAAAACAACACTTGAACAAGTAACTTGAAAATCAAGCTTAGAATGGTTCCATACTTAATTTTTCTTCAAAAACTTGCTTAATTGTGCTTGAATTTGATGGATTGGAGCTTGGATTTGGTTTAGCTATGGAGTTATGAAGGGAGAGAGTGCTTTCGAGTGGTCTGGAGCTGGAGGAAGAAGATGGCAGAAAAAATAATGAAAAGTCAACTTATGTAGGCTTAAGGTGCACGGGTCACGCACATGGTCTCTTATTTGTACACAAAAGTACGTTGGGACTTATCCATGACAGAATAAAAAATCTAGGACCAAGATTAGCATTATACCGTGCTTGAATCCTTCTTCACCTTAATTACACATCTAGTCCTCATCTTTGAAATACGTACAATTTAGGCATGATACTTTTGAGGGTTACATATAAACCATTTATGGACAATTCTAGTCAATTCACAATTTGACAAGGGTAGAGTGGGAATCACGAAAAGTTATGATATCTTAAATTAAATAAAAATGAGTCACTATATGAAATGAGTAAAATGCCCTTTTTTGTCTGGTTTGCTTAAATGACCAATTTTGTCTTCTTTAAGGTACTATACTTTATTAAACCGAGAATTTGCTCGCATTAAATATTCTAAGTATATTAAATTACTAAAATAGCCAAATTTACCTCAGTAATTATGATCCAAATTTTTGGAGAGCCGTAACAAATATAATACTTTGTTTCAGTCATTTTTTTTTTCATTATTGATGATTGAATTTTGTAGCATCCATTATTTTCTTTAAAGTCTATAGTTAACTAAAATAATTTAGTCCATAAATGCTAAAATTTAAAGTAAATTTTTATAGATAAATTTTTCATTAATATTAAAAATTGGAGTTTGAATTAATAAGAGATGAAAAATTTTAGTAAATTGTTTTTTAATAACAAAAAAATTGTATAGATTCAAAGCACATACAATTTATTGTTTAACGGTATTATGTTTCGATCATAACTAATCATTTTAATGATAAGAATATAATGTAAGGAAAACCCAACTAAAACTGAAATAAAGCAAAATTTTAGTTGATCAATGTGAGTTTATGTGTGAAAGATTTTTAATTACTTATAATAGAAATTTATTTTATTGTTAAATTTATTAAATTAAGGTCCCGCAATAACGTGCGGGTCGTCAAAAACTCGTATTATACTATATTCTAAAATAAGAATGGATTTCACTGTTGATAAATAATTCCATGTCTTTTTTTTTTTTAGGATGCGATGTATTTTTTTTTTTAAGTTCTATCCACATTTCGCAAGGCGCATGCCTTTAGAGGGCCTATGTTGTAATTTTCCTAGTTTTAGTCTATCTCATATTTGTTTAAGTTAAAACGTGGTTTCAGTCCCTAACTCTCTAATATTTTTTTTCTCTGAGTTATGTCCATGTTACATTTTAGTCCCCAAATTTTATAATATTTAATTAGATCTTCTATTTACTCTCTTGGCCCCCAATTTTTTCTTTTTATTTTTTTATATACTATCTTATAAAGTAAGACATTGGTAACAATAATTTTTATTTTTTATTTTTAGTTAAACCATTTTTTATTTTTATTAAGTCAATTATTAAATCCTTAATACCTAAAATTTTTCCTTTTTTTTTTCTTGATCCTAACTTTTTTTATTGATTTTCTTTATTGTTGTTTTCTAAAATAAAATTTTAATCATTATAATTTGCCTACATTTGGTCTGATTCTGGTTGATTCAAATTTAGTCAGTTTTTTTTACTTTCTTTTATTTTTATCTTTGTTAAGTTAATAGTTAGATTGTTAATTGGTTAATATATATTAAACATAGTTTTGTATTTCTCTCTTTTTTTTATCATTATTGATTATTAAGATTTTTAGAATCAATTATTTACTTCAAACTCTATAGTTTAATAAAGTAATTTGGTCCATAATTGTTAAATTTGAAAGTGAATTTTTCTAGATAAATTTTTCAATGATATTAAAAATTAGATTTTGTGTTAATAAAAGATGACAATTTTTATTAAATTATTTTTAATTAACAAATAAAATATGATTTACTTTAAATCACGTAACGTATTTTGTGTAGCACTGTTATTATTCAAATTTATTACAAAAAAAATTCACTATGATGTGTGGGTCACCAAACTGTCCATTTGTTCTCTTGGTCTCTAATTTTTTTCTCATATTTTTTATTTATTATCTTTTAAAACAAAATATTGATAACCATGATTTGTTTCTTCTTTTTTTTTAATCAACTATAGTGACTTCGTTTAACTTTTATTTTATTTTATTATTATTATTAACAAAACTTTAGTTACTATGAGTTGTTTACATTTTGGTATGATTCAAGTTGATTCGTTTTATCTAATGTTTTCATTTATTTTCCTTTTTCCTTTATTAAGTTGATGGTTAAGTCCCTAGTTCTTAAAATCTTTGTATTTCCTCTCTTGGCCTGAAAACCATTTTTTTGTTATTTTTTAATTATTAATCATTAAACCCTACCTTTTGTAACTGAAATTCTACTCTTTATCTTATAGTATTAACATTTTCATATTATTTCTCTTTTCTAAAACAAAATTTTAGTCTTCATGGTTTATCTCTTTATGCTTAGATTTTTGTTTTTGGTTTCTTAGTCCCAAAACTTTATTATGACTTTTTATCCTGGTTCTTGTTTTTTTTTTCATTTTTATAAAACTCTTTTTCTTTTTCAATAATTACCACTCTTTATATTCATGTTTAATGTTGACACGGATTGAACCGTATCAACGTACAAGCACCATAAACCTCGTATAAGCTAAAACAGGAAAAATGTTGTAATTTTCATAGTTAGGGCATTAGGTTGCGTCGCACCAAAATTTAAGCACCACTTTTTAATGAGTTGATAAAATTCGAGGGACTAAAAGTGACTTATCCATGCATTTGCCTCTAAGGAGGATGTGAGGAAAAATATGTCTACCTTTTTGAATGACAACCATGGAAGAACTTCATTTCACTTCACGGATTGGAGATTGACCCCCTAGTATATATACACCAGCTAATCGCGTTACCCTCTATCTATTTGTTGTTTGAAAAAAAAAATGGATGGGGATGTAAAAATCATGGAAAAAATAAAAAAAAGAATTAACATTCCATACGTATCCCCCCTAATTTCTCTCCCACTATTTAGAATCCTAAATTCTTACCTATATTTTATTTGATATTTTTTCTCGGTGGGACAGAAAGACTTGAACCTAGGCTCTGGTTGAGGCGATGTCTCAACCAAACAGACAGCCGTGGTAAATTATTTTACTAATGCATGTTTGAACAGTGTAATATCATATACACACAGCTATATGTCTTGGCTTGTCAATAAACAAATCTCTACACTTAGCTCGTCATAAAGTATATATAGTGAAGAGATATTCTTAAGCACAGAAAAATGATTCACTTCTAATTTGTGTGTCACATACATACGTATGTATCAAGAAACATACAATTACAATGCAACATTTTTTTCTATTTGGTAAGCAGAAATAAAGTACAATGCAACAATTAACACTAAATCACGTATATACTTCTGTTGTTAAAGATGAAATCCATATGATGCAAATTATAACTCCTTGATTAGTATGCAAAAGCTAGACTTGGCAGTGCCACTCAAATGGTCATCACACAAATACTAGAAGTAATTGAACTCATTTTAACTATGAAGACGCATAAAAACACCTTTTCCAAGTTCATCAAAGCCAACATCAAGAACATGTAGTGTCCTAAATTTTATAGCAATGTTAGTGTATATACAACTCACATTGAAGAGACATTACATAACATTGACACAGATGGTTAGGCAGCAAAACTTTAGCAAAAGTTTCTGGGTTTTCTAAAATATGTATATTACTTTATTAGTTCCAAAAAGTTTATTATGTTTCTACATTTAAAATTTTTGTACAGTTTTTCCCTTAAAAAGGAATTCCAACCAATCAAGACTTATCTTGGTCCCAAATTTTAGTACGGACCCGTGAAAATGGTTGCCGCTACTTAGATTATATGCTGGGGTTTATGGATCTTGGTCCAAAGTTTTGTGAGAATCTGGGAAGGCATTGTTTTCTGTCAACTGAACTTTGATTAATTTCAGAAAGGGTGCTTGAGGACGTTGGTTATTAGTAGCACTGGGTAGTTGCACCTCGCCCATGATACCAACTTCAAGTTTCAAATTTTGATGGATTTTGCAGCATGAAACCCGTTCACCATCTGAATTGATGCCTGCTGAGCTACTTGCTCATAAAATTCCTTAACAACATAAGGATACAAAACAAATAGATACCATCTTCAAGAAAAGAGGCATCCGGAGAGAAATTCATATCCAATTCACCACGAACTTAAAATTTGTTAACCTCTGAGCAACTATTACAATCTTGCCAAGTTCCATTTTAACCGCTTAAAGTTACCCAAGGAAAGTTTCATTTTCTTATACTAATTGTTAAAAAAAATCTAAAAATGAAATTTATAAGCATAGACTTTGATCTAAATATTTACGTATAAAAAATACTACATCTGTCTCAACTTTGTTGCACTACTTATTATTCATAGCAATTAATCTATAATTTTAATCTTTTTATATTTTAGTATATAAATAAAAAAATTATACATGAATGATAAAAGAAGACTTATAATTTCTAAATATAAATTTTTTTAATTTTTTCTAGAAAATAATAATATGAATAAATTTAAGTCAAACTTAAATCCAAATGTGAAATGTATCAAAGAATGTGGGAGGAAGTATATATTTATGTTTTTTTTACAAATAAATTTAGTTTTAAAATCCAATTTCACATGCATAAAGTAGCTTACAGAGTCATTAGGAGCAATGTTAACTACATTCACCTTAATTATAGAAACAAATGTAGTAGACTACATTTAGTAAAGGCCTGAATCCCTATATAATTCACCCCAAACTTTATTAACTGGGACACATAACCCCCTCTAGTGATCACGTGCATCACTCCACACAAAAATGTTCATTTAAGCTTCATAGGGACTAAACTGATAATAATACTGAAAAGGGAGGCTAAACACAGCATTTGCCACCTAAGGCTTTGTTCAGGCTTTGGCTTGGAACTAAGCCTGAACTTGCTTGTTAATGACATGAACGGAGTGGAACAATGATTGAACAGGTTGATCCTCAGAGGTAGTCAGTACGTTGATTGCTTATCATCTATTGATTCGATTATGGAACATGGAGGCCTCAAGGTGAAGATTGAATGGATCTAACTTTTGGAATTAATCGCAATCAAGACTTGAAGTTGTCAAACCCAAACCAGACCGGTAGGTTCGACCGTTTCAACCGCTAACCACAAACCTCTACGGTTCGAGTTTTGGTTTAATTACAATGAAGTCAAAGTCGGTTAAAAACCAGTGAAACTGCTAAAAAATTGTGAAAACCGTGAATTGAAAAAACTGTTTGGAACCGGCTTTTACTTCTTCTTCCTGACTAAGTAGTACAGATGCAAATCCCCTTTTGCTTTGGCTTGATTCGCCTCTCTGATAGATCGACCGTCCCCTTTTCTTACTCATTGCTTTTTCCAGCTCATTCCTTTTCTTTTTCTGCTGCAACAACTACTGGATAAACGCCACAACTAAAACAAGCAACCATTGTGGAAAAGGTAGAGAGATGAGATTAGGAAAATATGACAAAGAAAAAGGGCAGATCAAGAAACCAGTGGAAAAAAAATTAAACAAAAGAATTAACATAGGGGCAGTTTTTGGAGAAGCCAATGAATTTAAACAGAAAAATGATCAAAGTAAAAGAAAAAAATTCAAACAAGAGAACAGGGAACAGTGTAAGGGTGCCGCACTTGATTAGATTTAGATCTAGGGTTGCAGAGTCTGATAGGCTTTTATATCATGTTAAATATCAAATTAATCCTTATATTATATGCATCTTCTCCTTGAAGGTTCTATTCTTTTTCCTTTTACAGAAAAGGCACTCATAATACTTGGAATAAAAGTGTAGTTGACCCGACGGTCTAACCGGTTGAACCAAGACCCACTACCCTTAACGGTTTGAAGAATGGTCCGGGTTTTAAAACATTGCGTCAAACTAGGATAGAGGATCGCCAAATCTTAAAATCTCTCACCAGCGCTCACTCGTCTGGTAAAAGAAAATGACAATAGCGCACTTGGTGATATCTTTTTGGGTCAAGATATCGGTCACTGGTTCTATTATCTCCCCAATCATTCAAAACGTTGTCGCCGGAGGCGGAGTCCTCGCAAGTACCATCAACGATGATACGAGCAAAAACCACGAGGATGTGATGAAGCTTTTAGGGATAGTTTCAAGGAGCGGCAAGGTGCGGGTTGCTATGAGTGAGGATGCGAGGTGCGCGGCGGGAATAGAGGAGAGGCAGTTGAAGTCACCGGGGAGGTGACAGAGGAAGGGGTGGCAGCGCCGTGGAAAGGCTGTTGAAGTCACCGTGGAAAATAATTCTAACTCTAATAATGTTTGTTTCCTATCGCTCAATTAGCCGTTAAACTTCTTGACTGAAGTCAGCAGCAACTTGCCTCGGGTTAGCGCTAGCTAGTATCTGTGTATGTATCTTCTCTCAGATTTCAAATCCAATCCCATTAATTGCCCTTCTCCCGAAACAAACCGGAGTCCTATGGACTATTCCTGTTCTGAATTGGAATTAAGCTTTGCAACCAGTAATAACTAACTTTTTCTTTCTTGCGCCTCAAGTTACACGATTGATATAACCCCAATCTCCTCAATTTCTACTACGTATTCTGTTTCCCGATAGTCTCTCTCTCCCTCTTATACCGATCAGCCATCGTTGTTTTCTTCTTTCACTCCCTGATCACTGTCACACACTTTCTGTCTTTATCAGTCGGTTTTCTCTCTTCCTCTGTAATGTCTGGGCCGACCAAGAAGCTGTGGGTCGGCAACTTGCCACCCGCTACCACTGAACTCCAGTTGAGGGAATGTTTCGGCCGCTTTGGGTGCATCGATCTCGTGCTCCCCTACTTCTCCCGCCGCTACGCTTTCCTTTACTTCAGCACCGCGGAGGCAGCGGCCGCCGCGGTAGCTGCTAACCGGAAGTGGCCGTTCCAGGACAGTAAAACCGGAGAACCGGTTGAGGTTCAGTTTGACGACGAAGACGGCATGCCAAGCTTCTTGTTCGCACCCACGGATAAGGTCCTCGTTCAGAGCTTCCTCTACCCTAGGGTATTGGGAGAAAGCAATTTGCCGGGTCCGGATATGGTGAAAGATTACGATCTCTACGGAGACAAAGAACCACAGGAGATATGGAGCATGTTTGGCGGGGACAGGCTGAAGGAGCTGGATTCTGCAGAGGCGCCGAACCTCTACTTCTTCACTCATCTGAAGAAGAAGAACCCCATGTACACTAGGTACGCCCGAAGAGTGGGATCGGGGGTCTGGAAAGCGGAGGACAGCGGGACCACAGTGGAGGGTGAGGGCGAGGTTAGGGCGATGAAGAAAAGGTACAGGTACGAGGGTGGGGAGCAGCATGGGTGCTGGATCATGATCCAGTATACCCTGGAGGGGCCTTGCACCAGCGACACTGTCCTCTGCAAACTGCGGTGGAACGAAAGAGCGGAGAAGAAGATTAAGAAGATGAGGCAGCAGGCTGGAAAAAGAAAATGCAGCAGCGTGGATCAAGATCAACAAGAAGAAGAAATCCTGAGTTTGCCTGCTGTAAAAAAGGCCAACCTTGAGATTGTGCCTGTAGTTGGTAGCGCGGACAAGGAGGCTGAAGCCTCTGCAGCTGCAGAGGGATTTGATGAATGGTTTGACTTCAGTGATGAGATCTGCATCGACATGCCATCTTTTGATGACTTATTAAGTAAGTAATTATTTAGTATGGTCCAAAATTGAATTGAATTGTATAGCCATTACTACTATTATATATATCGATATTTACAGATGGAACAAATTAACCTGATTACGTACTACTTTTATGAATTGATCGATCTCATTCTTGATGATCGATATCATATCGAGCTTAGATTCATAGTTCATCACTAAAGACAAGCCCACAACCGCAATAGAAGGAAGTAATTACACAGCACATTTTAAGTAAATGTGTAGCTTTAGATAGAGAGGAGGTAGCGCATTTAAAAATTCGCACTCAATCAGCACTCTTGAGCCGGTTCTGTTTGGTTCATCCACGAAAGCATATCGCTTAACACTGTTAAAACCTGTGCACATAATTTCTTGGCTTAACCAGGAGATTAAGACCTTCAAAACTACCCCACATGTGGAGGACAAAAGAAAATAGCTACATGGTCACGACATCTACAAGTCAATCATCAGTCTATAAGATCAACTTCAGCAAGGGCTTCAGAAGTTCAAGCGAAAATCTAAAGGGCCGCTCTTGAAACTGCCACGAACTCACCACCTGGGAAATCGACCACCAGAAGTTGGTGAAGTAATGTCATCTAAAATTTTTAAGCCTCAAAAATACTTGATAACAGTAGACATATTCTAGATTGGCAGAAGGAAGTAGTGTGGCTAGGATGGAAAATAAAAACAGAAAACAAGAATCAGACACTTGCAGGTGCAGCAGGTAAAACAGAAGCAGAAGCATATACTCAATCAAGGAACACAAACTTAAAAAATCAAACACAATTAACACATAAACAGAGATAGAATGAAATTCATTAATTTATCATAAGCACATCTAGAAATATCATTCAAAGTAAGAGTTAGTCCGGTCACCTATCTGGTTATGACTTTCAATGTGGTGGAGCTATTGAGGAAATAGTTCTGCAGGCAAGGAGGGAACACAAAATCTTCGGGAAACTCGTGATCTATCGTGAGGCACTTCAAGTTTGCAAATTTTGATAGACGTCCATCCAACAAGTCAGGAAGAGTAGATAGCACCTTGTTATATACATCACAGTTCCGAGTCATTTATCACATAAACAGGGAGAAAAAGAACTAACAGTAGCAATCTACCTCAATGGTTTCCATGGACATTGTGATGGATTTTGCAGCATGGAACTCATTCACCATCTGGATTAATTCCAGAGCTACCTGCTCAAAAAATTCTTCAACAAGATCCTCATAAGATGGAAGATACAAATCAAGATACACATCTTCAAGAGAAGAGGCATCCACGGAGAAATTCATAGCAAATTCACCACGAAACTTGAAACTTGTCAACCTGGGAGCAACTATTACAATCTTGCGGCCAGCCGTATTTGTAAAAGCGAGTTCCAGTTTCTTCAGACAAGGTGACTGGATGTTAAAAACTTGGTGCTCACGGCAGAGAACATCCAAAAGCTGCAGAGTTTCAAGATTTGTGCAGCCCCAGAAAAGCCTGCCCCCAGCAATGTCTTTGGATAAATCAATACCCTCCAAATACAGAGATTTAAGAGCAGTTAAGCCCAAATGGGAAGGGAAATCGATATATGGTTTTGTTGCCAATTCGAACTTCTGCAGCGATTGACAATTGATGAAGCACAGAGGAATCTCAAAGGTGCGTCGAAAAAAGGGGTATTGGAGATTTCTCATATGAAGCGACATTTCTTGAACACCATGCTCAACAGCGTATTTCAAAAGAGATTCGACTAACGTGGGTTCGATCTTGGAGTCGGTAGCGAAACGAACCTTAAGAAGTTTGGAATCGTCGCGACGAGTAAGAACCTGGGTGAAAAAAACAGAGAAAGAGAACTCCGTTTGCGGGGAATTTTCGGCGACGAGTATGAAATCCCGATCGCTGAAATCGAGAATTGGAAGAGACCGCCAGAGGTTCGTCCATCGCTTGGACAAAATGGCAGTTCGAACGGCGTCTAGGGTTTCCAGAGAACCCATTATGTGAAGAAGAAGCGAGTCGGGCAAGTCGCTCAGCCTGTCGAGTCCACTCGCCGCCATTGCTGCTAACAATCTGAGCTATGAAATCTACGAAATGCGTTCTTCATGAAGGCTCTACTACGATCACTGAGACACAAAAACTAGACGCCAGGACAATTAAGCCCATCAACTTCTCAAAATGACCTATATGCCCTTTTCTACCCTTTTTGGTTAGCATGGGAAAAGTTTTGGCTGGTATTTGGCAACCCAAAGTGAGAGCGGTCGACGGCAGTGATCAAGTGTTTATTTATAACATATATATATATATATATATACATATATATCTTATCTTATTTTATCTTTTATCTTATCTTATCTTATCTTTCTTATATTATAAAAAATATGAAGGTGCATAAATATTGAACAACTTTTTTATCCCTCTGTTATAAGATGTTTTGTTCTTTTAATGAAATTCAATTTTGACATTATTTATGTAAGTGGAGTTGTATTAGCACTAGAACACTAAAAAAATCATTAAATTATCACTAAATTTTATTTTTTGTTACAAATTTGTCTGCCCTTAATTCTATATTACAGAATTGCGCATTATATAATTTTTTTGTGTGTTAATCTTACCTAAAACTCTTAAATTGCCATTAAATTTTTTTTGCTTCAAACATGTCACCCTTGGTTCTATATTACTATCAAATAATACCTCAAGTAAATATTTTATAAAAAGTAAAATTTCAACTTATCATGTAAAATTTCAAATTATCATTCCAAAAATTTTTATAGCCAAATCTTCTATTTGAAAAAAAACTTAAATGTAAAACTCATGCTAAAGTTTGTACAGATAAATATTTTTTGAAACTTAAAATTTCAAGTTGGCATTTTAAAACCCTTCATAACTAAATTTTTTATTTGAATTAAAAATTAAATATATGGTAAAACTTAAGCTAAAGTTTTTATTACTATAAAAGGTACCATTCAACATAACTTTTTTGTCAATGAAGTTTTTTTTTTTTTGGCAACTTGAATAAGTATCTACTGTGAAAGCTTATTATGTGATAAAACTCATGCTAAAGTTTCACATGAAAATTGATAAGTGTTGAATATTAAAAAATAATTTTAGGTATAAAAGTATATATTAAAAATTATATAAGTGAACATTTTGTAATAGTTCACATATATTTTTTTCCTTTATCCTAAAATTATAAGTTCTTTTACTCTTTTAATGATTGAAAAAATTATATTATCTATTTAATTAGAATTGTGTTAGTATTAAGGCTCTAAAAAGAAGGAAAGAAAAGAATCCACTTGCAGAAACCTAAATATATAGTTTCCCATTTAATTAGATATTTAATAGTATTAAAATACTAAAAATATGATAAGAGAGGGAAAAAATGCAAAATGGAATGTGTTTAGCCTTTGGTTTTTGGAAAATTTACTATTTTGACTACTAAACTTACTTTGACCACTAAACTTAGTTAATTTTAACAAATATGGCCTAAGTTTATTCTACTATAAAAAATATTTTTGAATATACAATTTTTTTCAATTAAGTTTCCTTTTCTCTATTTGAATGAATATATACTTTAAAAGCTTAGGTATTTGGTCCATATTAGAGCAATCATATAATTCACATTTGACTCAAGCACATACTATGAAAAAAAAGTAAAAGAATTAGTTTTGTAGCAAAGGTCATTGTATGAAATTTTAGAAAAAAAAATTTTAGCTCCTAGAATTAGTTGCTTATATGATAATAAAGAGGAATTTTAGTAGCAACTTTTTTTTTTTTACATTTTTCCAATATTTTAAAATATTATAAAAATTATAAGAATTATTTTTTCCCTCATGGTCATCATTTTGAATGTTGGAGCATAATTTTCTATTCTTAGCAACTAACTATTTCTCTATACTAAATAATATTAATATATTTTTTATTTTTATTATTTTTTAGAGCCAACAAAATCTTATGAGTTGTATCAAAGTAGCATTATGCATGCATTGTTTTTAGGCTTTAATCTTTGGAAAAATCATTACTTAACAATAAATTTAGTTAAATTTGAAAAATATGCCCTAAACTTTTTATAAATGCTTTTGAGGGTTAGTTTTGAGTCAATTTATTTTCTCTTTCCTTTGCTTGATGTTCAAACTACTATCTTCATCTCAAGTTCTTTGCAACATTTCAATTTTTTGACTTAAGTTTAACTTAATTTTTTTATATTAATATTTGCTAAATTTTATTTAAAAAAATTCTTTAGAAAGTAAAATTTTTATATTTTCTAAATGTAATTTTGTAAATTTTTAATAGAAAATATTAAATTAAATAAATTTAAGTCAAAAACCTAAAATGTTGTAAAGAACTTGTGATGGAGAAAGTATAATAATAATAATACCTAAAATTTACAACCTTTCATCAATAATTATTTATACATTAAATAAATAATAACAATATACTAAAGTTTTAATTCTATTTACAAAGAGAAAACTAAAATTTTTAATAAGAGTCTTTTTTACACTAGGGGGCCTTCTAGGGATTTAAACCTTCAATTTCATCTATACCAATATTGGGGCTCCATACTATCAAGTGCAATTAGAGTTATACGGTTGACTTAGTTTACTTATTAGAGAGTTATAGAAATTCATGAATGCTTTAACATAAATATTTGTGGTTTAAATCATACATTTGTAAAAAAAAAATAGACAATTGTTTGAAGTTGATTGTCCAAAATAATTTATTTTTACTTTTATGTGATTTTTCATCTAAAAATAATACCATTTGAAAACTAATTATATATATCTGTAATAATTTATTAAATAATTTTTTATAGTAATTGTTGTGAATTTTTTTAATTATTCAACATAAATAAAAAATTAATTATTAATATCAATTTCAAACAAAGAAAGCCACAAAATCATATTTGGATTCATTTGAATTAATGCTAAATAAATTAAATCTTTATCTCAATGGTTAGGTTCAAGCTTTTTTGGGTTGATGTTCTATACTTTGTTTGTAACGACCCAAGTCCAGAACCGGTCAACGGAACACCTGCCCACACCACATGGGCTATCCTTTTTTTAGAAAAGGATAAGCGCTAGGTGTTTATGTTCTGGAATTGGAGCCTATATATCCACATAAGGCTTCCCACAATTCAACCATGTGGGACATGGGGGTGTTACAAACTCCCCCCCTTATGTACTCAACGTCCCCGTTGGGGTCAATCGTATTACTTGGTTCCCCGAACCAAGTAACCTTTCTAATCGGACTACTTAGCCCCTGGCCAAGTAGCCTCTCGAATCCAGGATCAGTCCCGGTAGACGATGCATGTGCATACCCACTATGTCACACCATCGTGGTCCCGGGTCGGCTCTGATACCATTTGTAATGACCCAAGTCCAGAACCGGTCAACGGAACACCTGCCCACACCACATGGGCTATCCTTTTTTTAGAAAAGGATAAGTGCTAGGTGCTTATGTTCTGGAATTGAAGCCTATATATCCACATAAGGCTTCCCACAATTCACCCATGTGGGATATGGGGGTGTTACATTGTTTCTCTTCTTACAAGATAGTTTTATATACCAAGAATCATTTGATATACATTGATAGTATAGTTAAGGCTTTTCTTGCTTAATTATAAATATTTTTCACCCTAGCACTACTATCTATCTAAAAAAGAATAAATAAATTCTTATTGTTACGCCCCCAATTTTATAAACCTTAATTTTAAAAGATATCTTAAATTCCCAGAATAATAAAGCATTTAATTAAAATAATTTAAGAAATGTGAGGTAAAACATTTTATTTTAAATTATTTTCCAAACAATAAGAGTATTAAACGAAATCAGAGTAGTTAAGTGACAATCCCAAGAAAACTAATATGCGGATAAGGTGCCAATTTAAACAAACCATATGTTTCTTTAGAAATCAAATAACACAAAGTTAAAACTCAGTCCCAGCCAGTTCTACTTTCGAGGGGCTACAGCGTACTCTCACTCAGTCTGCTCCACATCTTGAACCTCGTTATATGGTTCAGTGTACTCTGTCTCCTCATAGTACTCACCTAGAAAAACATGTTAAGAGGAGGGATGAGCACAACTTGCTCAGTAAGAGGGAAGTATCAGGCCCATCACGTGGGTCCTAATATTCCCGTAACAAACAACAACGAATAATAAACTTTAAGCTGTAGCAATTTACTTAAAGAACAATTCCATACAACATCATAACAACAAAATCAAAATCCTACTAGCATGCTTGAACTACCATGCATATGCATAATTCTTTTTACCGATTAAATAATATCTTCTTGATCGATCACTTAATCCAATACTTAATTGCCGTCGGACGAACCTAGGGTGGTGAGTGTGTACATCACCCACTCTCGGGATAACTCTTAGGCAGTGCCACTAGGGATGCCACCAAGCCAGAGCCTCTCGGGATACCTACGCCGAGGTAGAGCCTCTCGTGATAACAGCCATAAGCATGGTCCCTCGCCAGCTATGGTCTGACAGCGCACAAATCATATCTCCATACTCCGTGTCAATATCGGGTCATGACTAGGGACGGTCCGCCGCCACCCTAACATGCCTCTCGGGTTCGAATCGTCCGTTCCGAACCTCTCGTCTAAATTTACGGCTTGTTAAGTCATGTAGATATAGTTTGTCACCAACCTTGCATGCGTCGTATTTTATCTTACTCTTCAAATCTTTTACTTAATGCAATCTTGTGTATGACAAACATCAATCATATGCAACAACCAATTGATGCATGACCGTAGCTCATTTTATTTAGCTCTTTTTAGTATAATGCCATGATTCTAGTGCATCCTATTTCTTTTATCAAGTTATCTTAGTTTAGTGTTACATGATGTCATGACAATCAATGATATCTTTTAAGTGTATTTGTGATAAATGTTCATCTCATTTCTCGTGAATTCTTTCTAAATTGGTCATTTAGTATTTACGCTCCTAGTCCTTTATCTATCGGCTTGTAATAATTTATTACGGCTCTAACATGCCACTAACGGTTCCTTCCAATCTCATCATGTTGCTAATGAGCTTGTCGGCCCTAAACATGGTACTAGCGGTGTTTGTCTCGCCGGCCCTAAACATGCTACTAGCGGTGTTTATTTAGGCGGTCCTAATATATTTCTAATTTAATTCTTGTTATAAGCGGTCCTAGTATGATACTAGCGCCAAACATACATCATACATCACATCATTACAACCATACAACCAACCAACCAAAATTACATCTCAAAGGAAGAGAACTAAAATAAAATATAATAAAATAAAATAAAATTCTAGAAAAACTAAATAATTACCCTACCCATGTTACCCACGCGTTTAAAGATTTTGTTTAGCCCAATTGTTACTTAAAATTTATTATTCGGGTTGATGCTTATTTTGGGCCTAAGAGAGCCCACGAGAACTAACCCGCTCTTCCCCCTTACCTAGTTTGGAATAATACGGCGAAAGGGGCGGCTTCCTAGGACGGTCCTACAAAATGTTAGTAAGGTAGAAAATTAGAAAATGTGCTAAAATTTAGAAATTTTCCTAAATGGTACTTGGAAGGTTCATGTTTTTGGCATTTAGACCGAAATTTTACCTAGTGGGCAAAAAGGGTCTCGGGGTGCCTTCGGTGGCCTTGTGCCTATTCGGGATCGTGCCGGAAGCCTTCCTGATATTGATCCTAAAAATTACAGCGGCTATACACTAACTTATAAGCTTATTTAATGGCTGTAAAAACTGATCTTGGAAGGAAAAAAAATTTTATTTCGGTTACCGATGTGTTTTCGGGATCTCTGACGCTCCGGGAGTCCAAAGAAACACCAAACCTTCAGGTAAGGATTTTCTAACCCTTTGTAACAACATGGACAGCAAGGAAAAGAGAATTATTAGGGCTGTAATATTCGAAATTGGCAGCCAAGATAATTTTTAAAAGAGGCTACGGTGGCTTACCGGGCTTAGAACCAAGTATGGACAAGATTGCACCGGAAACGAGTGGAAAAACCCAAACCTTGGATTAATGGTAATCTACCAAGAATTTACAGCAAAAATATAAGGCCTTTAGGTGCTGGAAAAAAAATTAAAAGAGTGATATAGAAGGATTTGGGCTCACACAAATGAATCTGGGATCGTTGGTACGCGCAGGGTCGATTTTACTGTCCGGATGAGATTTCTCTTCAACCTAAGATTGTGCATACCTACTATGCCACACCATCGTGGTCCCGGGTCGGCTCTGATACCATCTGTAACGACCCAAATCCAGAACCGGTCAACGAAACACCTGCCCACACCACATGGGCTATCCTTTGGAAAAGGATAAGTGCTAGGTGCTTATGTTCTGGAGCTGGAGCCTATATATCCACATAAGGCTTCCCACAATTCACCCGTGTGGGATATGGGGGTGTTACAAACTCCCCCCCTTATGTACCCAACGTCCCCGTTGGGGTAAATCGGATTACTTGGTTCCCCGGACCAAGTAACCTCTCTAATCGGACTACTTAGCCCCTGGCCAAGTAGCCTCTCGAATCCAGGATCAGTCCCGGTAGACGATGCTTGTGCATACCTACTATGCCACACCATCGTGGTCCCGGGTCGGCTCTGATACCATCTGTAACGACCCAAATCCAGAACCGGTCAACGAAACACCTGCCCACACCACATGGGCTATCCTTTGGAAAAGGATAAGTGCTAGGTGCTTATGTTCTGGAGCTGGAGCCTATATATCCACATAAGGCTTCCCACAATTCACCCGTGTGGGATATGGGGGTGTTACACTTATAACATATATTGAGAGAGTATAAAGTTTCTATTGTGTTGAACTACTAATTTTCCCATAAAGAGTGTAAATAATGATTTTAATTTTATTATAAAGATTATATTTTCATGCAACATAATGTTCTATTATCAATATTAGAAAAATTATGAAAGCGACAAAATTTTTATTTACTTTTATACTCTTAACCTGTGGGTGTTTTATTTTTTTTAATGAGACCCAAATTAATTTGGTGTTGTATATTTATTAAAGGTATAATTAGTACTAAGAATCTAAAGGGAAAATAAAGAAAAAAATAGAAGTCTCATATGTGCACTTTTAAAAAAATAAAAAAGAGGTATCCGTATGTCTTTTTGTAGCTTTAATACAATTACTTAAAGTTATATATTAAGTATAAATTTTGATGAAAATTTTCTTTTAAATAGCCATAGTAAGTTAAACTTTTGTAATAAATATGTCATTAATTAAATTATATATATATCTATTTGGGGCACGACCTTAAACATAAAATTTTATCAATTTTTTGTACTCTTAAACTTGAATGAAGTATTTTAATTGGAACTTAAAAGTTTCAAAAATCTCATAATTATGTCTATCTGAATCAACAATTTAAATATGATAAAACTCATAAAAAGTATGAATATGTTAAATTCAACCTTTTTATCCTTGAGTTTTATTTTATTTTCCTATTTTAATGATAGATTTTTTTAATTTCATTATAAACATTATACTCTTCAGCAATGTAATGTTATAATATCAATATTAGAAAAATTATGAAAGTGACAAAATTTGTGACGCCCCCAATTTTATAAACCTTAATTTTAAAAGATATCTTAAATTCCCAGAATTATAAAGCATTTAATTAAAATAATTTAAGAAATGTGAGGTAAAACATTTTATTTTAAATTATTTTCCAAACAATAAGAGTATTAAATGAAATCAGAGTAGTTAAGTGACAATCCCAGGAAAACTAATATGCGGATAAGGTGCCAATTTAAACAAACCATATGTTTATTTAGAAATAAAATAACACAAAGTTAAAACCCAGTCCCAGCCAGTTCTACTTTCGAGGGGCTACAACGTACTCTCACTCAGTCTGCTACACACCTTGAACCTCGTTATATGGTTGAGTGTACTCTATCTCCTCATAGTACTCACCTAGAAAAATATGTTAAGAGGAGGGATGAGCACAACTTGCTCAGTAAGAGGGAAGTATCAGGCCCATCACGTGGGTCCTAATATTCCCGTAACAAACAACAACGAATAATAACTTTAAGCTGTAGCAATTTACTTAAAGAACAATTCCATACAACATCATAACAACAAAATCAAAAGCCTACTAGCATGCTTGAACTACCACGCATATGCATAATTCTTTTTACCGATTAAATAATATCTTCTTGATTGATCACTTAATCCAATACTTAATTGCCGTCGGACGAACCTAGGGTGGTGAGTGTGTACATCACCCACTCTCGGGATAACTCTTAGGCAGTGCCACTAGGGATGCCACCAAGCCAGAGCCTCTCGGGATACCTACGCCGAGGTAGAGCCTCTCGTGATAACAACCATAAGCATGGTCCCTCGCCAGCTATGGTCTGACAGCGCACAAATCATATCTCCATACTCCGTGTCAATATCGGGTCATGACTAGGGATGGTCTGCCGCCACCCTAACATGCCTCTCGGGTTCGAATCGTCCGTTCCGAACCTCTCGTCTAAATTTACGGCTTATTAGGTCATGTAGATATGGTTCGTCACCAACCTTGCATGCCTCGTATTTTATCTTACTCTTCAAATCTTTTACTTAATGCAATCTTGTGTATGACAAACATCAATCATATGCAACAACCAATTGATGCATGACCATAGCTCATTTTATTTTAGCTCTTTTTAGTAGAATGCCATGATTCTAGTGCATCCTATTTCTTTTATCCAGTTATCTTAGTTTAGTGATACATGATGTCATGGCAATCAATGATATCTTTTAAGTGTATTTGTGATAAATGTTCATCTCATTTCTCGTGAATTCTTTCTAAATTGGTCATTTAGTATTTACGCTCCTAATCCTTTATCTATCGGCTTATAATAATTTATTACGGCCCTAACATGCCACTAATGGTTCCTTCCAATCTCATCATGTTGCTAATGAGCTTGTCGGCCCTAAATATGGTACTAGCGGTGTTTGTCTCGCTGGCCCTAAACATGCTACTAGCGGCGTTTATTTAGGCGGTCCTAACATATTTCTAATTTAATTCTTGTTATATGCGGTCCTAGTATGATACTAGCGCCAAACATACATCATACATCACATCATTGCAACCATACAGCCAACCAACCAAAATTACATCTCAAAGGAAGAGAACTAAAATAAAATATAATAAAATAAAATAAAATTCTAGAAAAACTAATTAATTACCCTACCCATGTTGCCCACGCGTTTAAAGATTTTGTTTAGCCTAATTGTTTACTTAAAATTTATTATTCGGGTTGATGCTTATTTTGGGCCTAAGAGGGCCCACGAGAACTAACCCGCTCTTCCCCCTTACCTAGTTTGGAATAATACGGCGAAAGATGGCGATTTCCTAGGACGGTCCTACAAAATGTTAGTAAGGTAGAAAATTAGAAAAATATTCTAAAAATTGGAAATTTCCTAAATGGTACTTGGAAGTATCATGTTCTTGGCATCTAGGCCGAAATTTTACCTAGTGGGCGAAAAGGGTCTCGGGGTGTCTTCAGTGGCCTCGTGCCTATTCGGGATCGTGCCGGTAGCCTTCTTGATATTGATCCTAAAAATTACAGCGGCCATACACTAACTTATAAGCTTATTTAATGGCTGTAAAAACTGATCTTGGAAGGAAAAAATTTTATTTCGGTTACCGATGTGTTTCCGGGATCTCTGACGCTCCGGGAGTCCAAAGAAATACCAAACCTTCAAGTAAGGATTTTCTAACCCTTTGTAACAACATGGACAGCAAGGAAAAGAGAATTATTAGGGCTGTAATATTCGAAATTGGCGGCCAAGATAATTTTTAAAAGAGGCTACGGTGGCTTACCGGGCTTAAAACCAAGTATGGACAAGATTGCACCGGAAACAAGTGGAAAAACCCAAAACTTGGATTAATGGTAATCTACCAAGAATTTACAGAAAAATATAAGGTATTTAGGTGCTGGAAGAAAAGAGAAAAAAATTAAAAGAGTAATACCGAAGAACTTTTACTCACACGAAGCAAATCGGGATCGTCGGTACTCGTAGGATTGGTTTTGGTGTCCGGATGGGGTTTCCCTACAACTTAAAGAATCTAGGCAAAAATACAGAATTAAATTAATATTCTAATACTTTGGAAGAGCCAAGAATCAAAGCTTAGATGGCTAAACTTACACAGTTTGATGAAGCACTAAGTGGAGGCAAACAACCGGCGCGAAAAGATGAAAGAATTGTGGACAATCTTCAGAAAAATCCAATTTCTTCTTATGGCTTAGGCGGCGGTTGATGGGGAGAAGAAAATAATAGATTAATTTGCCTAGGTGTAGTTCCTATAGGCGTTTGACAGTGTAGGAACATGCGGAAAAATGCAAAAAGGAAAGGAAACGAATAATGGCATTTTAATATTCAATGTGATTTAATTTAAGGAAAAGAAAACGGAAGGAGAAAATGAATTAATTTTCCTTGTAAAGGTGTTGCGGCTGGATGCTATGTAAGAGAGAAATTAGGGTTAGGGAAATAAAAATAAATAGAGAAATAAATAAAAATATAATAATTATATGTAGCGGTAGCATGAACCCGATTTAAACCCCATACGCGCGTTGGCTAAATTTTGGGAAACCTAAGCAAACGAATTCAAAATTGAGTGAGTTAAATTTCTCTTGACTCATTTTTTCGAGAAGAATCCAATGGTGCTCCCAGATTTTCCATCCGATGCTTGGTTGGAAATGACAAAAATGCCCTTAGCCCAAAGAAAATGACTTTGAGCTTCCCGATTGGAATTTGACTTAACGACCACTAAAGAAATTATCTAAGGATCAAGATTCTAAATTTTATTTTGATTTTCTAAATTTTTAGGTAAAATTACAAAAATACCCTTAAGGACAAAATGCTAATTAATTTCTTTTTATTTATTTATTTTATTTACTTATTTTTTTTAATTTTAATTTTAATTTTTTATTTATTTAGGGTAATTTAGTAATTTTATTTTCCTTAATTTCTAGGGTTATTACAAAATTCTTATCAATTTTTATAACCTTAACTTATATGGTGTTTTATTTTTTAAATGAGACCCAAATTAATTTGGTGTTTTATATTTATTAGAGGTAAAATTAACACTAAAAATTTAAAAAAGAAAGAAAAAAATATAAGTCCCTTGGGAACTTTATAAAAAACAAAAAAGAGGGAGGAATCTTCGTGCTCATTTTTAGCTTTAGTACATTTGCTTAAAGTTATATATTAAATATAACTTTTAATAGTGAAAACTATCTTAAATAGCCATAATAAGTTAAAATTTTGTAACAAATATGTCCTTAATTAAATTATATATTTTTGGGACATGTCCTTAAATATAAATTATCAATTTTTTGTACTCTTAAACTTGAATGAAATATTTTAATTAAAATTTAAAAGTTTCAAAAACCTCAAAATTATATCTATTTGAATCAATGATAAAAAGCATGAATATGTCAAAAAAGTTGGATTACCTTTTTATCCTTAATTTTTATTTTATTTCCCATTTTAATGATACTCAAATTTGTCATTCCAAATTTATTAGATTTAAAAAAATAAAGTTATCGAAAGGAATAAAAAACAAAAATAGAACAAAGTGATGACAAGCTCTCAGGCTTCATATTAGGAAAATAAGATTAGTATTTGAAAAGGAAAAATAGAAAATTTTTTTTTGACTATTTTCTATGTTTTCTATAAGTTTTTTATGGAAAAAAATTAAAAAATACCAGTAAATTTAAAATTTTGTAACAATCATGTGTTTGATTTATATGAGCTTAGGCATGCCTAAAAACATAGTGTTTTTCAATTAATTTACTTTTTTAAACTTAGAATATATTAATTAGAACTTAAAAGTGCAACTTAATTTCCATATTTATCTATATGTAATTAAAAGTGCAAAGATATAGTATAAAATAACTAAACCACAAATTATAAGTTATTAATTTTCCTTTTAGGTACTATGCTTCTGTTCTACTTTAACGAGTTTATTTTCCTATGATTAACTAATTATTATAAGAACAATGTGTAGGACTAGATTTTCAAACTTTAGTGATGTGAGAATAAAATTTAAATCAATGTGTAAGGATTAATTATCCAAAAATATAAAAAGCGACACAACATTTTTACCTCAAACTCTAAAACAATCATATTAAATCTGCCATAAAACATAAGGTAAGTGTAGATTTTGAAATCTTGGAGATGAGTGTATTTTGATAAAAAAAATCAAGAGTAGAGTAATTAAGCTTTTTGAGTAATGTATAGTTACTTATAGTTTCATGCTTTTGAAAAAACTCAGTGTTTACTTACTAAGTTTATACTTTGGCATCATTGCTCATATTTGTGTTACATTTCTTAAAATAAATTTATTTTTACTTGAGTTTTTAATTGAATGTCCCACCTGTATTATGTTCCTTTCAATTTTAAATATAACATTAAAAAAATTATTAAAAGTTTACCTTATGTCTCTTTAAAAATTCAAAGTTATGATAACATATTAATGGTAAATCTTTTTAATTATTTAACCCAAGTAATATATATAGAATCTCCATTTTAATAATTAGCTTTTTGAATCTAAAACATAGAAGTTAAGATAAAATTTATTAAATTAACTTTTAATAAAATTTATAAATATGTAATACTATTAAGATATTAAATTAAGATCTTTTCTTAATAGATTGAATACCATTTTTAAATTTTACACTGATAAGAGGAATTTTGACATCTTCGATTAGATTTTAAAAATATCATGAAGTAATTTTATAAGTACTCTACTATTACAAAGAAAAAAGCTTCTATCAATTTTTCTTATAACAAATATTACCTATAGCGTATTCTACATTATATTTGTAACGCCCCCAATTTTATAAACCTTAATTTTAAAAAATATCTTAAATTCCCAGAATAATAAAGCATTTAATTAAAATAATTTAAGAAATGTGAGGTAAAACATTTTATTTTAAATTATTTTCCAAACAATAAGAGTATTAAACGAAATCAGAGTAGTTAAGTGACAATCCCAGGAAAACTAATATGCGGATAAGATGCCAATTTAAACAAACCATATGTTTCTTTAGAAATCAAATAACACAAAGTTAAAACTCAGTTCCAGCCAGTTCTACTTTCGAGGGGCTACAGCGTACTCTCACTCAGTCTGCTCCACATCTTGAACCTCGTTATATGGTTCAGTGTACTCTGTCTCCTCATAGTACTCACCTAGAAAAACATGTTAAGAGGAGGGATGAGCACAACTTGCTTAGTAAGAGGGAAGTATCAGGCCCATCACGCGGGTCCTAATATTCCCATAACAAACAACAACGAATAATAAACTTTAAGCTGTAGCAATTTACTTAAAGAACAATTCCATACAACATCATAACAACAAAATCAAAATCCTACTAGCATGCTTGAACTACCATGCATATGCATAATTCTTTTTACCGATTAAATAATATGTTCTTGATCGATCACTTAATCCAATACTTAATTGCCGTCGGACGAACCTAGGGTGGTGAGTGTGTACATCACCCACTCTCGGGATAACTTTTAGGCAGTGCCACTAGGGATGCCACCAAGCCAGAGCCTCTCGGGATACCTACGCCGAGGTAGAGCCTCTTGTGATAACAGCCATAAGCATGGTCCCTCGCCAGCTATGGTCTGACAGCGCACAAATCATATCTCCATACTCCGTGTCAATATCGGGTCATGACTAGGGACGGTCTGCCGCCACCCTAACATGCCTCTCGGGTTCGAATCGTCCGTTCTGAACCTCTCGTCTAAATTTACGGCTTATTAGGTCATGTAGATATGGTTCATCACCAACCTTGCATGCCTCGTATTTTATCTTACTCTTCAAATCTTTTACTTAATGCAATCTTGTATATGACAAACATCAATCATATGCAACAACCAATTGATGCATGACCATAGCTCATTTTACTTTAGCTCTTTTTAGTATGATGCCATGATTCTAGTGCATCCTATTTCTTTTATCAAGTTATCTTAGTTTAGTGTTACATGATGTCATGACAATCAGTGATATCTTTTAAGTGTATTTGTGATAAATGTTCATCTCATTTCTTGTGAATTCTTTCTAAATTGGTCATTTAGTATTTACGCTCCTAATCCTTTATCTATCGGCTTATAATAATTTATTACGGCCTTAACATGCCACTAACAGTTCCTTCCAATCTTATCATGTTGCTAATGAGCTTGTCGGCCCTAAACATGGTACTAGCGGTGTTTGTCTCGCCGGCCCTAAACATGCTACTAGCGGTGTTTATTTAGGCGGTCCTAACATATTTCTAATTTAATTCTTGTTATAAGCGGTCCTAATATGATACTAGCGCCAAACATACATCATACATCAAATCATTACAACCATACAACCAACCAACCAAAATTACATCTCAAAGGAAGAGAAATAAAATAAAATAAAATAAAATTCTAGAAAACTAATTAATTACCCTACCCATGTTGCCCACGCATTTAAAGATTTTATTTAGCCCAATTGTTTACTTAAAATTTATTATTCGGGTTGATGCTTATTTTAGGCCTAAGAGGGCCCACGAGAACTAACCCGCTCTTCCCCCTTACCTAGTTTGGAATAATATGACGAAAGTGGGCGATTTTCCTAGGACGGTCCTACAAAATGTTAGTAAGGTAGAAAATTAGAAAATATGCTAAAATTTAGAAATTTTCCTAAAGGGTACTTGGAAAGTTCATGTTCTTAACAACTAGGCCGAAATTTTACCTAGTGGGCAAAAATGGGCTCGGGGCGTCTTCGGTGGCCTCGTGCCTATTCGAGATTGTGCCGGAAGCCTTCTTGATATTGATCCTAAAAATTACAGCGGTTATACACTAACTTATAAGCTTATTTAATGGCTGTAAAAATGGATCTTGGAAGGAAAAAATTTTATTTCAGTTACCGATGTGTTTTCGGGATCTCTGACGCTCCGGGAGTCCAAAGAAACACCAAACCTTCAAGTAAGGATTTTCTAACCCTTTGTAACAACATGGACAGCAAGGAAAAGAGAATTATTAGGGCTGTAATATTCGAAATTGGCAGCCAAGATAATTTTTAAAAGAGGCTACGGTGGCTTACCGGGCTTAGAACCAAGTATGGACAAGATTGCACCGGAAACGAGTGGAAAAACCCAAAACTTGGATTAATGATAATCTACCAAATAGTTACAGCAAAATATAAGGCCTTTAGCTGCTGGAAAAAAAAATTAAAAGAGTAATACCGAAGAACTTTGGCTCACACGAAGCAATTCGGGATCGTCGGTACTCGTAGGATTGGCTTTGGTGTCCGGATGGGGTTTCCCTTCAACTTAAAGAATCTAGGCAAAAATACTGAATTAAATTAATATTCTAATACTTTGGAAGATCCAAGAATCAAAGTACGGATGGCTGAACTTACACAGTTTGATGAAGCACTAAGTGGAGGCAAACAACCGGCACAGATGGATGAAAGAATGGTGGACGATCTTCTTGCAGAAAAAATCAAATTTTCTTCCCATGGCTTAGGCGGCTGTTGATGGGGGAGAAGAAGTGCTGAAATATTGAAAAGGTCTGCTAGGAAAATTGAGCTTCACGCCAAAAAGAAACGTAGGGTAGAATAAGTTATAATATAATAATATGGCAATTAATTAGGATAACTAAATTGGCAAGTTTTTGTTTCTTTTTTGTTTTTTGTCTAAAGTTTCGAAAAACCTGTAGTTGCTTTGCGGCTGGGGAGTTTTAGAAGAAAGAAATTAGGGTTAGGGAAAAAAATTTAATAATAATAATCCTATGTAGCGGTAGCACGAACCGGGTTTAAACCCCACACGCGCGTTGGTTAAATTTTTGGAAACCTAAGCAAACGAATTCAGAATTAAGTGAGGTAAATTTCTATTGACTCATTTTTTCGAGAAGAATCCAATGGTGCTCCCAGATTTTTCATCCGATGCTCGGTTGTAAATGACAAAAATGCCCCTAGCCTAAAGAAAATGACTTTGAGCTTCCGGTTTGGAATTTGACTTAATAACCACTAAAGGAATCATCTAAGACTCAAGATTCTTAATTTTATATTTTATTATTAATAATATTATTATTATTTTATTTATTTAATTAATTAGGATAATTTGGTGATTTTATTTTACTTAATTTCTAGGGTTATAGCCATTTGTAACGACCCAAGTCCAAAACCGGTCAACGGAACACCTGCCCACACCACATGGGCTATCCTTTGGAAAAGGATAAGCACTAGGTGTTTATGTTCTGGAATTGGAGCCTATATATCCACATAAGGCTTCCCACAATTCAACCATGTGGGACATGGGGGTGTTACAAACTCCCCCCCTTATGTACCCAACGTCCCCGTTGGGGTCAATCGGATTATTTGGTTCCCCAGACCAAGTAACCTCTCTAATCGGACTACTTAGCCCCTGGCCAAGTAGCCTCTCGAATCCAGGATCAGTCCCGGTAGACGATGCATGTGCATACCCACTATGTCACACCATCGTGGTCCCGGGTCGGCTCTGATACCATTTGTAACGACCCAAGTCCAGAACCGGTCAACGGAACACCTGCCCACACCACATGGGCTATCCTTTGGAAAAGGATAAGCGCTAGGTGTTTATGTTCTGGAATTGGAGCCTATATATCCACATAAGGCTTCCCACAATTCAACCATGTGAGACATGGGGGTGTTACAATATTATTATTATTGTTGTTGTTGTTGTTGTTGATGTTGTTGTTGTTGCGTACATTAAATATAAATCTAATACAATGAGCTATCTATTATATTGAATGACTCAAATGATGATAGTTATGATGAAATATTATAATAAAAAACTACTACATAAGAGATAGAAAAATTAATAAGAAATTATATCTAAACTAAAACAAAGTAAAATCATTATTGCAATAATTTATTTTGGATAAAATAATTAAAATTATAGTTATTTAAGTGAAAAATAACTTAGTATTTAATTCACGTGCAACGCACGTGTGCAATTACTAGTATATATAAAAGTGGCATAAAGCGTTTATATTAAATTACTACTTATATTAAAGTTTATTTACACAAAAATCTATAATTCTCATATTTTGTATAATTTAATCAAAACTTGTATGTCAATTTTTTAATTCTATTTATTTAATAATTATTTTATTTCTGTGTGATAATTTTTTCTCTCTTTCTTTAGTAATTTTTTTTTTAATTCCTGTCTATGAAGTTCTATAAGAAGTTGTTTCCATTAATTAATTTTTCACATTATCTCCCACCTGACATATTTTTTCCTTTAACTACTTGACCATTGCTCTTTTTCCCCTTTGTCCATCTCTCTCATCTTTATTCCTCTCTAAGACACTCTCGTAGTCTCTATCCGGCTTGCAAATCTTTTCTCTCATTTCATCGCAACTCTATCGCCTGCATCTCTCTCTCTCCCCCTGATGAATACTCATAAGTGTATTGCTATTAAGAGTTTAAATCATCATTATACACTTCGAGTATGATTAATTTCTATATCTTGAGCATTTTTTCACCAGGTTACTATTCACACATTTTTACTATTCATACACGTTTTTATTATTCATAGTTACTATTCACTTACTCACTGTTCATACACATATTCTACTGTACATACGCGATTTACTGTTCATTAATATTAATGTAACACCCCCATATCCCACATGGGTGAATTGTGGGAAGCCTTATGTGGATATATAGGCTCCAATTCCAGAACATAAGCACCTAGCGCTTATCCTTTTCATAAATGATAGCCCATATGGTGTGGGCAGGTGTTCGTTGACCGGTTCTGGACTTGGGTCATTACAGATGGTATCAAAGCCAGATTTGGTTCAAAGTATGTGGTTGAGTCCGCTGGTATGGGATGGGGGAACTTCCTTATACTAAGAGTCCATTCCTGAGTACCTAGCGCTTATCCTTTTCTAAAGAATAGCCCATGTGGTGTGGACAGGTGTTTCGTTAACCAGTTCTGGACTTGGGTCGTTACAGATGGTATCAGAGCCGATCCGGGACCACGATGGTGTGGCATAGTGGGTATGCACATGCATCATCTACCGGGACTGATCCTGGATTCGAGAGGCTACTTGGCTAGGGGCTAAGTAGTCCGATTTGAGAGGTTACTTGGTCTGAGGAAACAAGTAATCCGATTGATCCCAATGGGGACGTTGGGTACATAAGGGGGGGGGGGGGGAGTTTGTAACACCCCCATATCCCACATGGGTGAATTGTGGGAAGCCTTATGTGGATATATAGACTCCAATTCCGGAACATAAGCACCTAGCGCTTATCCTTTTCATAAAGGATAGCCCATGTGGTGTGGGCAGGTGTTCGTTGACCGGTTCTGGACTTGGGTCATTACAGATGGTATCAAAGCCAGGTTTGGTTCAAAGTATGTGGTTGAGTTCGCTGGTATGGAACGGAGGAACTTCCTTATACTAAGAGTCCATTCCTAAGTACCTAGCGCTTATCCTTTTCCAAAGGATAGCCCATGTGGTGTGGGCAGCTGTTTCGTTGACCGGTTTTGGACTTGGGTCGTTACAATTAAAATATATATATTAAATAATTTTTTTATGTAGGTAAAATCATCACATGGTGACCTTTCACAAGAAAAATCATATCTGGAGCTATAGATGTCGGAACAGAGTGATTCAAAATTCATCTAAATGCCAACACATAGATCTTCAACTCTACTTTATTCTGTGAGCTAGTTTGATCATTTTTATTGCCGAAATTAGATTATATATGAGATCATTTGTTCTTTCATGTGCTGGAGAGCAGTTTCGGTAGAAAAATCATAATTTGAGCTACGGATCTCCGATTTGAATGAGCAAGCTATAGATTTGAAACTAAAGAAGAGATTTTCAAGTTTCATGCTTTGAGGAAGAACCTATTCTGTGACGACCCAAGTCCAGAACTGGTCAACGGAACACCTATCCACATCACATGGGCTATCCTTTGGAAAATGATAAGCGCTAGGTACTTATGTTCTGGAATTGGAGCCTATATGTAACGCCCCCAATTTTATGAACCTTAATTTTAAAAGATATCTTAAATTTCCAGAATTATAAAGCATTTAATTAAAATAATTTAAGAAATGTGAGGTAAAACCTTTTATTTTAAACTATTTTCCAAAAAAATAAGAGTATTAAATGAAATCAGAGTAGTTAAGTGACAATCCCAGGAAAACTAATATGCGGATAAGGTGCCAATTTAAACAAACCATATGTTTCTCTAGAAATCAAATAACACAAAGTTAAAACCCAGTCCCAGCCAGTTCTACTTTCGAGGGGCTACAGCGTACCCTCACTCAGTCTGCTCCACATCTTGAACCTCGTTATATGGTTCATTGTACTCTGTCTCCTCATAGTACTCACCTAGAAAAACATGTTAAGAGGAGGGATAAGCACAACTTGCTCAGTAAGAGGGAAGTATCAGGCCCATCACGTGGGTCCTAATATTCCCGTAACAAACAACAACGAATAATAAACTTTAAGTTGTAGCAATTTACTTAAAGAACAAATCCATACAACATTATAACAACAAAATCAGAATCCTACTAGCATGCTTGAACTACCATGCATATGCATAATTCTTTTTACCGATTAAATAATATCTTCTTGATCGATCACTTAATCCAATACTTAATTGCCGTCGGACGAACCTAGGGTGGTGAGTGTGTACATCACCCACTCTCGGGATAACTCTTAGGCAGTGCCACTAGGGATGCCACCAAGCTAGAGCCTCTCGGGATACCTACGCCGAGGTAGAGCCTCTCGTGATAACAGCCATAAGCATGGTCCCTCACCAGCTATGGTCTGACAGCGCACAAATCATATCTCCATACTCCGTGTCAATATCGGGTCATGACTAGGGACGGTCCGCCGCCACCCTAACATGCCTCTCGGGTTCGAATCGTCCGTTCTGAACCTCTCGTCTAAATTTACGGCTTGTTAGGTCATGTAGATATGGTTCGTCACCAACCTTGCATGCCTCGTATTTTATCTTACTCTTTAAATCTTTTACCTAATGCAATCTTGTGTATGACAAACATCAATCATATGCAACAACCAATTGATGCATGACTGTAGCTCATTTTATTTTAGCTCTTTTTAGTATAATGCCATGATTCTAGTGCATCCTATTTCTTTTATTATGTTATCTTAGTTTAGTGTTTACATGATGTCATGACAATCAATGATATCTTTTAAGTGTATTTGTGATAAATGTTCATCTCATTTCTCGTGAATTCTTTCTAAATTGGTCATTTAGTATTTACGCTCCTAATCCTTTATCTATCGGCTTATAATAATTTATTACGGTCCTAACATGCCACTAACGGTTCCTTCCAATCTTATCATGTTGCTAATGAGCTTGTCGGCCCTAAACATGGTACTAGCGGTGTTTGTCTCGCCGGCCCTAAACATGCTACTAGCGGTGTTTATTTAGGCGGTCCTAACATATTTCTAATTTAATTCTTGTTATAAGCGGTCCTAATATGATACTAGCGCCAAACATACATCATACATCACATCATTACAACCATACAACCAACCAACCAAAATTACATCTCAATGGAAGAGAAATAAAATAAAATAAAATAAAATAAAATTCTAGAAAACTAATTAATTACCCTACCCATGTTGCCCACGCATTTAAAGATTTTATTTAGCTCAATTGTTTACTTAAAATTTATTATTCGGGTTGATGCTTATTTTGGGCCTAAGAGGGCCCACGAGAACTAACCCGCTCTTCCCCCTTACCTAGTTCGGAATAATACGGCGAAAGATGGCGATTTCCTATGACGGTCCTACAAAATGTTAGTAAGGTAGAAAATTAGAAAAAATATACTAAAAATTGGAAATTTCCTAAATGGTACTTGGAAGTATCATGTTCTTGGCATCTAGGCCGAAATTTTACCTAGTGGGTAAAAAGGGTCTCGGGGTGTCTCCGGTGGCCTTGTGCCTATTCAGGATCATGTCGGGAGCCTTCTTGATATTGATCCTAAAAATTACAGCATCCATACACTAACTTATAAGCTTATTTAATGGCTGTAAAAACTGATCTTGGAAGAAAAAAATTTTATTTTGGTTATCGATGTGTTTTCGGGATCTCTGACGCTCCGGGAGTCCAAAGAAACACCAAACCTTCAAGTAAGGATTTTTCTAACCTTTTGTAACAACATGGACAGCAAGGAAAAAAGAATTATTAGGGCGGTAATATTCGAAATTGGCAGCCAAGATAATTTTTAAAAGAGGCTACAGTGGCTTACCGGGCTTAGAACCAAGTATGGACAAGATTGCACCGGAAACGAGTGGAAAAACCAAAAAATTGGATTAATGATAATCTACCAAATATTTACAGCAAAGATATAAGGCATTTAGGTGCTGGAAAAAAAAATTAAAAGAGGGATATTGAAGGAATTAGACTCACACAAATGAATTCAAGGATCGCCGGTACGCGTAGAATAGCTTTTAGTGTCCGGATGGGGTTTCCCTTCAACTTTACAAATCTAGGAAAAAAATATAGAATTAAATAAAATTCAAAATTGGTTGGATGATGGAGAAATAAAACCCCAAAGGTTGGACTTACATTGGCTCGACAACGAATACGATCACAACGGTAACGAAACAGAGAGAGCGATGACGATCCTTTGGTGTGATGTCTTCTTCTCCAATTTAATGAGCAAGACCAGGATTAATGAAGGAATTATAAGCATATTTAATTGAGCTAAATAAATGGAAGAGAGGAACAGAACTGAAGCTATACGGACCGGCGGCCATGGTTCAAATTTTCTTGGTGTGGTTATGTGGCTTGCGGCTGTTTTTGATGCAAAAGACGAAGGAAAAAAAATAAGATTGTGCGTAGGGTTTGGCTGGGAGATTGGTAGATATCTGGGAAGGAAAAGAAAAGAAAGAAAAAGAAAAAAAATGAGTAAATAAAAATATAGGGAGACAGAGACGAAAGGGAAAAAGAAAAAAAAAGTATAATTATAGGGTAATTAATGGTGAATGTGATAATAATAAAATAAAATGAGATAAAATAAATTGACATCAAACTAAAATATTTTAGGAGGGTTGCGGCTAAAAAAATTCTTGTAAGATAAAAAATTAGGTCTAGCTGAGAAATTATCTCATGTAACAGTCATACGAACCCGATATAAACCTTACACGTGTGTAGGTTAAATTTTTTTAAAACTTAAGCAAATGAATTCAGAATTGAGTGAAGTAAATTTATTTTGACTCATTTTTGCGAGAAGAATTCAATGGTGCTCCCAGATTTTTCATCCGATGCTCAGTTGGAAATGACAAAAATGCCCCTAGCCTAAAGAAAATGACTTTGAGCTTCTGGTTTGGAATTTGACTTAATAACTACTAAAGGAATTATCTAAGGATCAAGATTCTAAATTTTATATAGATTTTCTAAATTGGTAGGTAAAATTACAAAAATACCCTTAAGGACAAAATGCTAATTAATTTATTTTTGTTTATTTATTTATTTACTTATTTATTTATTTTTTAAAAATTTTCTTTTTTTTTATTTAGGGTAATTTAGTAATTTTATTTTCCTTAATTTCTAGGTTTATTACACTATATATCCACATAAGGCTTCCCACAATTCACTCAAGTGAGATATGGGGGTGTTACAAACTCCCCCCTTTATGTACCCAACATCCCCGTTGGAGTCAATCGGATTACTTGGTTCCCCGGACCAAGTAACCTCTCTAATCGGACTACTTAGCCCCTGGCCAAGTAGCCTCTCGAATCCAGGATTAGTCCCGGTAGACGATGCATGTGCATACCCACTATGCCACACCATCGTGGTCCTGAGTCAGCTCCGATACCATCTGTGACGACCCAAGTTTAGAATTGGTCAACAGAACACCTGCCCACACCACATGGGCTATCATTTGGAAAAGGATAAGCACTAGGTGATTATGTTCTGAAATTGGAGCCTATATATCCACATAAGGCTTCCCACAATTCACCCGCGTAGGATATGAGGGTGTTACAAATTCGATGTCTACAATGGTCGAAAAATTAAAAGAAGAAGTAGCCTGCCTTTGTTGATTTGTATTTACCTACCTTGACTATTCTAGCCTACCATTTACTATTTTACTAACCTCAAAACTCTATAAATAAACACCTTGGGGGGAGGATGAAGGATGAGATTTTCTTAGGCCTTGTTTATGTTCTTGTATCAAAGTTAGCTTTTCTTCTTTAGTTTTGTTCTAATTTTCAATATCGAAGCTCCGTCTAAGTGTTTTCTCGTTCTTCTTGTTGTTCGTTCTTTGATCTTTCAATCCATGTTCATTTCATATTTTTACAAGTTGTTTATTTTTATTATAGCTAACTAATCTTTATTTTACTAAGGTGAAAAGGTGAAGCTTTTGGTATAAAGGTTATGATTGATTTGAATGGATCACAACATTAACGGTATTTTCTTCTTTAATCTATTTAATTTCCTTCCTTGTTAAGTGGGAGTCTTGATTTATCATAATCAATCATTGGCACAAAAGCTACTTGATTTCCTCTGTAGAACATGGCTCTACCGGCTATATTGGAATCTTGAGTTATTGTAGACAAAAGGTTGGCATGATGGATACTTGAACCCATTAGCAAATGTTGGCGTTTTAAGATCAATGAAAGTTAATACTAACTAAATTCCCCGATTGGGACCTCCTTTATGTGTGGATTTCAATTGGGTCATAAGATGGGCTAAAAATAATCATAATCGATATATTAAAAGTGGATCACCTAACCTTAGCTATTTTATTTGAATTTAAATTTTTAATCAACACGTGTTCACACCTTTCACGAAAACCTTCTTTCTTAAATATCTGTAATTTGTATTTCTTAATTCACTTCCTTGTGGTTCGACACTCGGACTCCCGAGATTTTATTACTTGCGACAACCTACACTTGGGTTACAACTGCTAGAGTGCAGCACCCCCCATCTTTCCCTCAGTTGTGCAGAAAATCAATGGCTTCTTCAGATAAATTGGCATTTTCTACAAAAAGAAAATGCAAGTTTTGAATGATTTCCCTGAAAAGGCCACTACAAGATGAATATAAGATAGCAATTGACATTTCAGTAGGATTTCAGTCACTATATAATCTAAAACCAATTGCTCAGTGATTGAAAAAAGGTAGTTGGATTTTTCCAAGTCACAAATGATTCCCGGCTGATTATCGACTGAAAAAAATGACTGATAGTATCAATCAAAATTCAGTCAAGAATTTTCGATTGACTCTTTCAGTAGCTATAGTAGCAACTGTCTTTTCAGTTGCAATTCAGTTGATGTATTGGGAGTTTTTCCTTCCAAAAAATTACATTATTATTTAATTAATATTATTCAATTTAATTAGTCATTTATTTATTTTTTAATTGATAGTTCCTTATATGAACATTAACTTACTTTAATTATTAACAATAAAATAATCAAATAATGAAATTAACATTTGAATAAGATACATTTATAATAACATAAAAGTCAATATACATACCAAAATATAAAATTAAAAAATTCACAAAATTCAAAAATCAGATCTGGAGAAGAATTAAAAAAATTTAAAACCTAGATCTAGAGGAGGCCGAGGCGGACGAGCGAGGTGAAGAAGACCGAGGTGAACGGTTGTGAGGCCGAAGAGGGGATAGAAGAGGTGACGGTGAGAAACGACGAGTAGGCCAAAGAGGTAACGGCGAGGATGATGACTGGCAAGCCGAGGAGTCGACGGTGAGGAGGATGATAAGCAAGTTGAAGAGGCAGCAGCGGCAAGGCAGAGGAAAATGAGGCAGATGGTGGCGAGGCTGCGGAGAAGATTAAGGAGGCGGCGCTGAAAAATGACAAGCAAGCCGAGGAGACGACGATAAGACAGAGGAAAATGAGGCAGACGGTGGTGAGGTTGAGGAGAAGATTAAGGAGGCGGCGGTGAACAATGACAAGCAAGCCGAGGAGACGACGACAAGAAGGACGACGAGGTGAGGTGGATAGGCAAGGCAAGAAACGGCGGCACGGACAACTTTGTAAGCTGAGAAACAGAAAGAAACAACGAGAAACGGGTGTCATGAACGACGCAAATGGAAGATAAGGGATGAGAGTGACAGACGAAAGTGAGATGAGAGTGAAAGATGGGAGTGAGATTAAAGTGAGAGGCACATGAGATATGAGAGTGAGAAGAGGGTATATGAGGGTATATATAGTTAAGGTTAGGTTGAGTTTGAATTTTGTCTGGGTTTTATGATATATGAGCTTTTATATATAATGTAACGCCCCCAATTTTATAAACCTTAATTTTAAAAAATATCTTAATTTCTCAGAATTATAAAGCATTGAATTAAAATAATTTAAGAAATGTGAGGTAAAACATTTTATTTTAAATTATTTTCCAAACAATAAGAGTATTAAACGAAATCAGAGTAGTTAAGTGACAATTCCAGGAAAACTAATATGCGGATAAGGTGCCAATTTAAACAAATCATATGTTTCTTTAGAAATCAAATAACACAAAGTTAAGACCCAGTCCCAGCCAGTTCTACTTTTGAGGGGCTACAGCGTACCCTCACTCAGTCTGCTCCACATCTTGAACCTCGTTATATGGTTCAGTGTACTCTGTCTCTTTATAGTACTCACCTAGAAAAACATGTTAAGAGGAGGGATGAGCACAACTTGCTCAGTAAGAGGGAAGTATCAGGCCCATCACATGGGTCCTAATATTCCTGTAACAAACAACAACGAATAATAAACTTTAAGCTGTAGCAATTTACTTAAAGAACAATTTCATACAACATCATAACAACAAAATCAAAATCCTACTAGCATGCTTGAACTACCATGCATATGCATAATTCTTTTTACCGATTAAATAATATCTTCTTGATCGATCACTTAATCCAATACTTAATTGTCGTCGGACGAACCTAGGGTGGTGAGTGTGTACATCACCCACTCTCGGGATAACTCTTAGGCAGTGCCACTAGGGATGCCACCAAGCCAGAGCCTCTCGGGATACCTATGCCGAGGTAAAGCCTCTCGTGATAACAGCCATAAGCATGGTCCCTCGCCAGCTATGGTCTGACAGCGCACAAATCATATCTCCATACTCCGTGTCAATATCAGGTCATGACTAGGGACGGTCCGCCACCACCCTAACATGCCTCTCGGGTTCGAATCGTCCGTTCTGAACCTCTCATCTAAATTTACGGCTTGTTAGGTCATGTAGATATGGTTCGTCACCAACCTTGCATGCCTCGTATTTTATCTTACTCTTCAAATCTTTTACTTAATGTAATCTTTTGTATGACGACAAACATCAATCATATGCAACAACCAATTGATGCATGACCGTAGCTCATTTTATTTTAGCTCTTTTTAGTAGAATGCCATGATTCTAGTGCATCCTATTTCTTTTATCATGTTATCTTAGTCTAGTGTTACATGATGTCATGACAATCAACGTATCTTTTATGTGTATTTGTGATAAATGTTCATCTCATTTCTCATGAATTCTTTCTAAATTGGTCATTTAGTATTTACGCTCCTAATCCTTTATTTATCGACTTATAATAATTTATTACGGCCCTAACATGCCACTAACGGTTCCTTCCAATCTCATCATGTTGCTAATGAGCTTGTCGGCCCTAAACCTGGTGCTAGCGGTGTTTGTCTCGCCAGCCCTAAACATGCTACTAGCGGTGTTTATTTAGGCGGTCCTAACATATTTCTAATTTAATTCTTGTTATAAGCAGTCCTAGTATGATACTAGCGCCAAACATACATCATACATCACATCATTACAACCATACAACCAACCAACCAAAATTACATCTCAAAGGAAGAGAACTAAAATAAAATATAATAAAATAAAATAAAATTCTAGAAAAACTAATTAATTACCCTACCCATGTTGCCCACGCATTTAAAGATTTTGTTTAGCCCAATTGTTTACTTAAAATTTATTATTCGGGTTGATACTTATTTTGGGCCTAAGAGGGCCCACGAGAACTAACCCGTTCTTCCCCCTTACCTAGCTCGGAATAATACGGCGAAAGGTGGCGATTTCCTAGGACGGTCCTACAAAATGTTAGTAAGGTAGAAAATTAAAAAAATATACTAAAAATTGGAAATTTCCTAAATGGTACTTGGAAGTATCATGTTCTTGGCATCTAGGCCGAAATTTTACCTAGTGGGCAAAAAGGGTCTCGGGGTGTCTTTGGTGGCATCGTGCCTATTCGGGATCATGCCGGTAGCCTTCTTGATATTGATCCTAAAAATTACAGCGGCCATACACTAACTTATAAGCTCATTTAATGGCTGTAAAAACTGATCTTGGAAGGAAAAAATTTTATTTCGGTTACCGATGTGTTTTCGGGATCTCTGATGCTCCGGGAATCCAAAGAAGCACCAAACCTTCAAGTAAGGATTTTCTAACCCTTTGTAACAACATGGAAAGCAAGGAAAAGAGAATTAGTAGGGCTGTAATATTCAAAATTGGCAGCCAAGATAATTTTTAAAAGAGGCTACGGTGGCTTACCGATGCCTAGAACAAAGTATGGACAAGATTGCACCGGAAACGAGTGGAAAAACCCAAAACTTGGATTAATGATAATCTACCAAATATTTACAGAAAAAATATAAGGCCTTTAGCTGCTGGGAAAAAAAATTAAAAGAGTAATACCGAAGAACTTTGGCTCACACGAAGCAAATCGGGATCGTTGGTACTCGTAGGATTGGTTTTGGTGCCCGGATCGGGTTTCCCTTCAACTTAAAGAATTTAGGCAAAAATATAGAATTAAATTAATATTCTAATACTTTGGAAGAGCCAAGAATCAAAGCATGGATGGCTGAACTTACACAGTTGGATGAAGCACTAAGTGGAGGCAAACAACCGGCGCGAAAGGATGAAAGAATGGTGAATGATCTTCTTGCAGAAAAAAAATCAAATTTTCTTCCTATGGCTTAGGCGGCTGTTGATGGGGGAGAAGAAGCCGAAATGTTGAACAGGGAAAGGTTCTGTGGGGCGAATTAAGCTCCATGCCAATTAGAAGCGTAGGGTAAAATAAATAATAATATAATAATATGGTAATTAATTAGGATAACTAGATTGGCAAGTTTTTGTTTTTTTTAATCTAAAGTTTCAAAAAATCCTGTAGGTGCTTTGCAGCTGGAAAGTTTTAGAAGAAAGAAATTAGGGTTAGGGACAAAAAATTAATAATAATAATCCTATGTAGCGGTAGCACGAACCGGGTTTAAACCTCACACTCGCGTTGGTTAAATTTTGGGAAACCTAAGCAAACGAATTCAGAATTAAGTGAGGTAAATTTCTATTGACTCATTTTTTTTAGAAGAATCCAATGGTGCTCCCAGATTTTTCATCCGATGCTCGGTTGTAAATGGCAAAAATGCCCCTAGCCTAAAGAAAATGACTTTGAGCTTCCGGTTTGGAATTTGACTTAATAACCACTAAAGGAATCATCTAAGGATCAAGATTCTTAATTTTATATTGATTTTGTAAATTGATAGGTAAAATTACAAAAATACCTTTAAGGACAAAATGCTAATTAATTTATTTTTATTTATTTATTTTATTTACTTATTTTTTTTTAGTTAGGGTAATTTAGTAATTTTATTTTCCTTAATTTATAGGGTTATTACATATAATATATGGGTTTTTAATATAAGATATGTAAATAATAATAATAATAATAATAATAATAATAATAATAATAACAATAATAATAATAATAATAATCATCATCATCATATATTATTATTATTATTATTATTATTATTATTATTATTATTATTATTATTATTATTATTATTATTATTATTATTATATGATATAAATTAATTTATATTATCATATGTGATACACATGATACATTATAATATATGATACATTATATCCTTAAACCCTAAATTCAAATCTCAAACCATAAATTTCAATACCCTCATACTTAATTATGCCCTTAAGCTCTTAAAAACCCTAAATACTAATTTTATATCCCTAAACTCTACAAAAATTTTTAATCTCTAAACCATAAAAGCTCTAAATTAACCTGAAATAACCCTAAAACAAATCTGAAAGCCCTAATATTTAATTAACCCTATCTCTAGCTAATTTCATATCCTTAAACACTAATTTCAAACCCTAAACCCAAAACAAAAATCTCAAACCCTAAATCAATATCCAATACTCTTAACCCATTAAAAACTCTAAATCTTAATTCTATATCACTAACCCCTAAAAAAATCTTAAACCCTAAACCTTAAAAAAACCTTAATATATATATCCCTAAACCCTAAAAAACTCCAAACCCTAGAAAACTCTAAACCCCTAAATCAACTTAGCCACTAAAAGGGAGACTGGAGTCAAATTGGGCACTTAAAAACTAACTAAAAGGTGATTATAATTAAATCTAGGAAAATTTTACTGACTAAAAAGTGACTGCAATGCCATCAGTTGAGAGAAAAGAAACATTTTTTTTATTATGGCTAAATAGCAACAGACTTTTAGTCGTGATTTTCAATCGCGATCATGCATCTTTGTTGTAGTGGGTGGGAAATTAGGGTTTTAAGGTGTCAAATATATATGTATTCACCAACCTTTAAATGTTGTTCCACTTTTATCTCTAAGGTTCACTTTGTTCCATTCATGTCCCTAAGTCATAAAACATTCCATTTTTTTTCCTTTTTTGGATGGAAAACATTATGGTAGATAGATAAATGCCACATTAGCCCAAAATTGTATGGAAAATTATAGTTTTAGTCCTTGAAAACTTGTTCTCTCTCCCAAAAGCCATAAAATTTGGTCACCTAACAATCAAACTACCATTAATCTACCCATTATTATCTTCCAAAACAAAATCCCATGCCCGATGATGAACAATGAACTCTTATCTCAACGTTATTCCTAACCTATCCCATCATTCCCATAATCAATCATTGAACTCCTCCCTCATTACAATCATTGAAGGCCCTCCCTCATCGCTATCCCCGTTTGACCGCCCAAGCCAAATTTGTCAAATGTTTTCCTTTCCTGGCCACCAAGAATTTATCAAGGAATAGATACCATCTAGAAAGAAAAAAAAAGCAAAAGAACTAAAAGGAATCAAAAGTTTACATTGATGAAGCAATCAGGTAAGATATTATATAATAGCCCTGCCCCGAGTCTTAGTCTCGCCAGAAACGCGTCTAAAATAATTGGGCCTTTTGCTAATCATCTCCCCTTAAAGGATGAAATAAATGATGGAGAATAAGGATTAGCAATTGAAGCCTTTTGGATCTGGGTTTAAAAAGAAATAGAAGACACAAGAATAAGGCCTTATAGACCATGTATGTAATGGAAGAAAGAGCGGGTACACAGCGAGTTAAAGCTACATTGAGTGGGATCAGTGTGTGCTGATGACAATGTGAAGTATGTCGACTGGGGTGGGCGTGATTTCGATAGTGGAGGACAGGCATAAAGGTGGGGCATCAAAAGCGAAGTTTATGTACATGAAGGCAAGGTTTTAATGAATGGTGGGGAGCCGTGACTTGTAAGGCTGTAAGATTCGGGTTTATGGTCAGATTTCGATCGGAATCCAAAATTTTCAAACAAGTTCTCCATTTGAAAAATATGGCCCGACCTGACCCAATTTATTGGTTGAACTCAAACTGACCTTAACCAGAAAAAATGGATTAGGTTGGATCAATTTTGGCCCGAATCTCTATTCTCACGTCTGTCTTAACGATGGGGCAAAGAGGTCATGGTAGTCATGTAAGGGTCTTGGTGACGACAAGGCAGGACGAGTAACGATGGCATAAAGGCGAGGCGAGGGAGGCAACATAAGTTTGGGGCAAGGCAAGGAAGGGAAAGAAAAAGGCTAGTGACAGTGGCACTTAGCGCGAGGGCGAGGTAAGGTGAAGAAGGGCAGTGTAAGGACGAGGTGAGGGTAGGGTGAGGCTGAGCCTCAGGGGCAGAAACAACGAAGTGATGAGGACAAAGCACAGAAGTATAAGAAGTCAAGAAGAATGTGAGGTGACAGCCTGACAGATAAGGACGAGGGATGAAAGGAGATAGCCAGGTAGGTGGGTAGTAGGGTTAAGTTAGTGAGTTAGAAATTAGTTAGGGTTAGGGAATTGGGTTGGGCTGGGTTTTTTTATGGCTAAGAAGTTAGTTTAAAGGTTGGGCTGAAATATTGGAATTCTTGGTGCACCAAGATCATTTTAAGGTAGGATTTGAGCTCATTGAGCTAACTCTAGCTTGAACAGCTATCTAAGGCAGCTAGAAGTAGCTCCCTTTAGCTCAAGTTAGCTTATGTCAGCTCACTGCAGCTATAAGTAGCTCAGAGTAGCTGGACTTCAGCTCAAGTCAGCTCACTTCAGCTATAAGTAGCTCAAAGTAGCTGGACTTCAGCTCAAGTTAGCTCAAGTCAGCTCAAGTCAGCTCAAGTTAGCTCACTTCAGCTTCTGGTAGCTAAATGTAGCTGGACTTCAGTTCACTTCAGCTGAGAGCAGCTAACTCCAGCTCAAGGTCAGATATAGGAGCTGGACCTCAGTTCATGGTGCTTGGTTGGAGCTCAAAGGAGCTCAATGGTGCATAAGTAGCATAGTGAGCTGAGAATAGAGAATATACACCTGGTGTATATACACCAGGTAACGACGTTTCCTGCCTGCCGTCAGCAAAATTTTAAAAAAAGGGGAACACGCGAGAAACAGGGAATCAAATGAGGCAGTTACCTCTTCGGATTCCGGGTTCCATACAAAAACCTCCCACCAGTTACACAACCCTAAACCGACCTCCTTGAACGCAACTGTCGCCGCACCAAAAGTCAGGAAATTGGAGAAGACGCTGCGAGAAGGCGCTGGAGACTTAAGTACGCCGGCCATCTCCGTCATCTACGAGGGCGTTGCGCAGGTGGGGAGGCATCGGGTTAGGGAACGCGACTCGCAATAAGGACGACAGGGATCGCGATTTTGTGGAGGTTAGATTAGAATTTTATTTTCTGAAATTCTGGCATGATTTTTGTGTTGTGAGTCTGTGTCAATTGCATTAGAGTACTTCATACTTTATGGGTTCATCAGTTGAGTTGCGATTTCTTTGAAATTATCATGTATTGTTATGAATCTGAGATGTTACGAAGGTTCATTATATGTGAAAGTCCTATCTATGTGCTTCTGTGTCTAAATTGTACGTCGACATGTTTGGGTTGTGTGTTGTAGGGTTGTTTGGTTTTGTATTTTTGCAGATGTTGGATGTAATGTTGTGTTTTTATGTTCTGAGAACATCTCTGTTTTGGTGGGTGGAAGAAAACAATGTCGGAAATTAGGGTTTTGATGATCTGAATCTAACATCTATGAGACTGAGTGGGAGCTGTATTAATGTGAAAGACAACGAAGGGGAAACATGATGCCTAAACCACCATTCATTTGTATTCCAGTTCAATGCATTGGGAAAAGATTGTCCTATTTTCCATTATGAGTAGTGTGTGGATATGCACAGCACACATACAGATTAATATAGTGGATAACCAAAATGATACATTACTTTTCCAGTTGTGATTAATTCTATGTATGTTTAATGTGCTATCACAGTTGTGTAATTCTGTCATGGTACATAACATAACCATATTAATACATAAGTAATACAGAATGATACATTACCTTTTCAGTTTAATAACTTGGCTGTTTTATATAATATTGTTATGCTTTGTTATGTTAGCAAGGTTCGTGAATGGTGTTCTTTGAAATTATCATGTATTGTTCTGAATCTGAGATGTTAACAAGGTTCATTATATGTGAAAGTCCTATCCGTGTGCTTCTATGTCTAAATTGTATGCGACATGTTTGGGCTGTGTTTTGTAGAGTAGTTTGGTTTTGTATTTTTGCAGATGTTGGATGTAATGTTGTTTTTGTATGTTCTGAGAACATCTCTGTTTTAGTGGGTGGAAGAACACAATGTCTGAAATTAGCGTTGTGATTATCTGAATCTAACATGTATGAGACTGAGTGGGAGCTGTATTAATGTGAAAGACAACCATAGTATTACATAACTAATATAGAATGATACATTACTTTTCCAGTTAGAAATGCAGAGTTCCATGAATGATAAATTGTGTGTTTTATTAAAAAATGATTATCAATAATGTTTTATGTAATTATGTCATTAGATTATTTGATTGTTGGGTTTTCAATTATGATTAGTGTATGTTTAATGTGCTATCACAGTTGTGTGATTCTATCATTGTAGATTACATAACCAGATTAATACATAACTAATACAGAATGATACATTACCTTTTCAGTTTAATAACTTGGCTGTTTAATATAATATTGTTATGCTTTGTTATGTTAGCATGGTTCATGAATGGTGGTTGTATGGTGTTGTTGTTGTGTAATGTATGTGATTGTTCATGAACCTTGCTAACATAATAAAACATAACAATATTATATAAAACAACCAAGTTAGTAAACTGAAAAGGTAATGTAACATTCTGTATTAGTTATGTATTAATTTGGTTATGTAATGTACCAATATACACACCCCCTACTAATCTGGGTATGTAATGTACCAATATTTGTAGGGGTTGAAAATAGTATACGTGTACTATTTTCGCATGTGCATGAGATATAGTGGTTAATGGTATTTTTTTTTCTGTAAATAATGACAGCTTGACGATGGCCAGGAAAGATGGAAGTGCTGAGTCCAGTGAGGAGGGAGAAGGGGAGATAGACTATTCACAGTACCAACTGTATGGAGAACCCTTTCAATTCATTTTGTCTAACCAGTTTTTTTGTGTGGTGGTGATATGAATGGGAGCTAAAATGTCTGCTGGTATGCAAGGTACCATATAAGGAAACCCCCATTGTTGTCCGTCGAGTCAGAGGTGCAAATAAAGGTAGTTCTATGGAATGTTTTACACCGGAAGGGGGTGAAGAAGAGAAGGATGACTCAGATTTTGAAATAATCGGGTATGTAAAAGTATAAGAATATGAGTGAGTAGGGGTTCTATTAATGAGATGATATGATGTATTATGATTTATATAAGGTTAAACAGCCTCATAAGGAGTGTAAAAGTATAGGAGAAAAGGGAGTAATGTCTGGACGGGCAAGAACAAGGTTGCAGCAGCGTAAACAGGAGGTAGGAAGTGCACAGAGTTCAAGACCTAAGGGTGAAGGAAAGCTTGGTCATGGAAGGAGGGAAATGAGGTAATGCAGCTTATTGGGAAGTTAAAAATTCTTTGTTAATTAATTGTATAATAATTAAGTTGTGCAATGTTGTTAAATCCTTTAGGAAATCGCATGCTGAAACTGATGTGTCTGAGATGTGTAGCGGGAAATGGAGAAGGTATCCTACTTTGTTATGCTGTTTAACATAGTATGTGTTGCGGTAGGTTACATATGTATTTAAGTGTAGTTTGTATGTGGTATAGTGGATTTGATATTTGTGGGTGTTGAATTAAGTATGTGAAAAAATATTTGGGCAGGAAGGAAAAGAAAAGTGTTTCAAGGAAGCCAAAGCAAAAGGCAAAGTTAGATGAGTACTACGTCACTGTAGACTCAGAGGAACAAAGCAGGGGAATGAGTGAAAGGTATGAAGAAGTTAGTTTACAACATTCCACTTCTATTTTAATACATTACATGCACAGTTGCATACATTCCATCCATAGTTTAATACACGGAGGATAATATTTTCTGATCACCTACTAATCCATTAGTCACTCTAGTTTCTAATATTTTTTTACAACATGTTTACGTCATCAGTGAAAAGTCAGATGATGAGAGCGGGAGAGAGGAAAGGTACGAAAGTAGAATTGCATTATGTTTGTATTGTTGTTGAAGTACGTATTTTCATATTGATTAGTGTTTATATTCAGGCTAGTAAGAGAAGGACGACCTAAGCACAGGAAGGGCAAGTCGACGGGGGCAAGGAAAAGTGAAACAGTGAAGGAAAAGGGAAGTGTTTCAAGAAAGGCAAAGCAAAAGGCAAAGTTAGATGAGTACTACGTCAGTGCAGACTCAGAGGAACAAAGCAGTGGAATGAGTGAAAGGTACCAAAAACTTAGTTTAAAACATTATACTTATAATTTAATACATTACATGCACATTTGACTACATTGCATCGACAGTTTACCCAGTTTCTAATTTGACAGAATGTTTTCTGATCGCCTACTAATCCATTACTCACTCTAGTTTCTACTAATTTTTTACAACATTTTTACGTCATCAGTGAAGATTCAGATGATGAGAGCGGGAGGGAGGAAAGGTACCAAAGTAGCATTGCTTTATGTTTGCATTGTTATTGAAGTACGTATTTTCATATTGAAATGTGCTTATATTCAGGCTAGTAAGAGAAGGACGAGCTAAGCGCAGGAAGGGCAAGTCAACGGGCAAGTTGAAGGTGGCAAGGGGAAGTGACAGGTGTAAAACTTGATTATGCGTTACAAATTGCACATGTTACCTTAACTAACTTACTTGCATTGTTTAAAGAGTGGAAGGTGCCGAAAACTTAATTTAAAAAATTCTACTTATATTTTAATACATTGCATTCTCAGTTTAATACATTACCTAGACAATTTAATACAAGGATGAAAATGTTTTCTGATTGCCTACTAATGCATTGGTTACTCTAGTTTTGACTAATTTTGTACAAAACTCTTGCAACAGCAGTGAAGACTCAGATGATGAGAGCGGGAGGGAGGAAAGGTAACAAACTAGCATTGGTTTATGTTTGCATAGTTATTTTAGTGCTTTTTTCATATTTATTTGTTAATATATTTAGGGTAGTCAGAGGAGGACGATCTAAGCACGTAAAGGGCAAGTCAAAGGAGGCAAGGGGAAGTGAAACAGTAGAATCAGAAGAGGATGGCGGGAAAAGTGACAGGTGTAAAAATTGATTATACGTTACAAATTGCACATGTTACCTTAAGTAACTAACTTGCATTGTTTAATGCAAATTTAATACACATTGCTCACCCCGACAGATCAGTAAGGTTTTTGAAACGCTATTAACATCTGAGAAACACGTGCGTGTTGTTGAAGACATGGGGTTTGGAGGCATTTTAAGGTTGAAATGTAGGTGGGTGTGTAAGGATCTGATAAATTGGATGGTCGAAAGGTTTAACCCAATGAACATGAGTATTGATCTCGGTTCTAGCAAGATTGGGCTGGTGGATGATGATGTGCGGTTGGTTCTTGGGTTTCCAAATGGAGACATACCGTTTGGTCCTAAGACATATTCAGAAGTCCAGGAGGCATTTGCGGCGAAGTGGCAAGAATGCCATACAAAGAACAAAGATGGACCGTATGTATCTGCAATCGACAAAGCAGTTGAGGAAGATAAGGATGCTGGAGATGAGTTCAAGCGAAATTTCATTGTCTGTATTGTCTCAAGGCTACTAGCACCCGCTTCCCGCGCACATTGTAACTGGAAGTTCTTAAGATTTATCAGAAACCTTGAGGATGTTCCAAAGATGAACTTCTGTGCGTTTACACTGGCAGAGTTAGGAGATGAAATGTACAAGTGGAAACAGAAAACCAGGCCACAGATGTTGAATGGGTGCCTCATTTTCCTGCAAGTAAGCTTCAATATCTGAGCATTTATTTAAGTTAAATTGAGTTGTATTGCTGTGGTGATATTAAGTTAAACTGGGTGAACAATGTATTAACGTAGATACAATATGTACTAAACTAACTATTTGATGTGTGTGATACTGCAGGGTATAAGCATGTGCGTCTAGTATTATTAGATCTAATATGTATGGAACTACATGTTAACTGTATTAGTCTAGATCCTACATGTTTAACACTGATAGAATATTCTCATTTTGTCCATACAAATGCTCTATCTTGACCGGGTTGTCCCTTTTTATCGCCGGATGATCCCGAGGGAATTACCGCGTATAATGGGATGGACACATGATGCGGTACAGAGGCGGCTATTACAAGAAAGGAGAAAGGTTGGTGCATTTGGCCACGGCCGGTTGTCTCCACCTCATGATACTGATGAAGCGAATAAGGTAGCTGAATACTTAGGCCGGAAAGGGGGTAAAAAGCCGGTGGATGTGCCAGACTCGTCCGGGTCTTGGGAGAGTGAAATGAATCTCCTTGTCTCATATGGGAAAGAGACAAGCGAGGCATACAAACGTTTCCGGTCTCAAGTTGAGAGAGTGAGCAGTCGATTCCCACAGATGGAGAAGGAATTGCATCCTTTTCTTAAGCCGACAGAGGAAGGCAACGTTAGCAGCTCTCAGTTTACCCAGTTTACCGACGAGTCATTGGAAATGATTCACCAGATTACGCAGGCTTGTTGTCAGCTGTTGTATGGATTTACAGGTATTTGTTAATGCATAGTTTTGCTTATTATCCCCATATGTTATACTAAGCATGTTATGCTAACATAGGCAATGTGTAAATGTGGGACAGGGTTGAAGCAGGCCGAAAGGCAGGAAGGAATGAAGGGAATGGAATCTGCAGACATTGCAGTTGACAACGAACAACATGAAGCCACAAAGCATGATGCACGTGATTTTGATTTGGATCAGGGTTTCAGGGGGACAACAGATGTAGGGGAAGAAGATGTCGGGGATGAAGATGTCGGGGATGAAGATGCATTAGGAAATGCTACTGTCAAACATCCAACAATGAGGCCACCTAGAAAGAAATTCAAGGCTGCATGTTTACGGTCACCGTTCATGCAAGGAATGAGGAAGGACGGTGCTAAGTACCAAATCCCTGATGATGATGCAATCATTGTAGATTATGGAATGCCTGCCGATCTTGATAAATCGTAAGATTTCATATCTGATAATGACATACTGTATAATGTATGAACGTGCTTTGTCTAACAACTGTGTTTGTTACTAGGGAATTATTGTATGATGATGGCCACAACCATGTAGTGTCTCGGGAGTGCTTTCAAACTTTGCGGGATAAGAGCGAGATAGACATTACGATCACGGATGCATGGTGTTTGGCCCTCAATGCGAAGGAACGTGAACGACCAGCTCCAAGATTATTGTTCTTAAGTGCACATATCTAGGTAAGACATGTATTATTATTTGTATTATATGTATTATTCTGTGTGATCAGACATGTATTAGTAGCAACCCAGCTTCCATATGACTATGTTGAGTGAACATATCTGGGTTAGACATGTATTACTCTGTCTATGGTAAGTGTTAGTCTGTGTAAGGAAATATGTTAGTGTTAGTATACTACGTATTATTGAAGCTCTGATTTTATGTATCAAATGCAGCTAGTTATTGGGAGTTATCATGTTGGAGTTGATTTGAGCAATGAACAGGAAGGCAAGAACAAGAGCACCGTTGTGTGATTGGCTGAAACCATTAATGGTTGGTTGCTCGCGAATAAGGTTCCCTCCATCACACCCTATGAGCTGGTATAGAAAAGTAGACATATTGGTTGACATTTGCTATGTTTTGTTTATTCTTACCACACTGCGAGGTAACATTAAACATAACCACAGGTTTTCCTACCCATATTACAACACGGACATTACTTTGTTGTCTGCATAGACTTCAAGGACGAACTAATACATGTTATCAACAATTTGAAAGAGGATTTTAGATTATATGGTGAGCTGGAAGGGCAAACTGTAAGTCATTGTACACAGTATATGGTAAGTTCCTTTTTTTTTTTGTTGTTAGCTCACCTACTTACAAAGTGACTAATCCCATATTTACAAAATGAAAAAATAGACAATCGTTTTGATGGAGTACCTTCACTCAATCAAACACCCAAAACGCTTGGTGTTCAAGAACTTTGAATGGGGCCATCTGACACCAAAATGGAAGAAAGGAATGAAAGGCAAAGCGTATTTGTCGAATAATAAAGATTGTGGTGTGTTTGCTATGAAACATATGGAACTATTTGAAGGAGAAGAGTTTGACAGCGATCTTGGACCGGTAAGTTAGCAGATCTCTCTGTTGTATTGTATCCATCAATGTCGGTAAAAAAGTATACTTGAAGCAAACATATTTCAGTATGTACGGATCATAGTGTAATACATTTGGTGGACACATTCATACAAATTGCATTTAGCGTATTCTGAATATTAGTACTGTCAATGTGAGTTACAGATTGTAATATCAGCTTAACTTACACGTCGTATCTATGTTGTATGTTGCGTACAGGACAAGACATCACGTTACTACCGGCGGTCACTTGCAGCTGAAATTATAAAGGATGAGACCAACAGAAGCAGGGTTGAGGTGATGAGGAAGGCAAAACTTGCTGCAGACGAAAATTTTTAGTATTCAGATATTTTATTATTCTCCATGTTAGTGTTTGAATATTAGATGTTTAGTAGTTTATTGTTGGATGGATTACTTGTTTGGTAACGTTGATATGGGTTTATTTGGCATGTTGGTTAACATGTCCCCATTACCAAAACGTTGTAGACATATTTCAGCTTCGTTCATAACGTTAAACAGTATGTGGCTTAGTGATACAATCACATTCCATATTCGTACAGACATATTCCAGATTGGTACATTCTGACTCCAGAATCATACAGACATCTTGTACAATGGCAAAGACATATTCCAAAATAATAATACCATACAATAAAATATTAAACTAAATATTGCATGGTTTACTAGCTTGGTAACATTCCAATACCATCATATGCCATAATCGTACAAACATATTGCAGAATAACACATTCAAAGACCATAATCCTACATAGCTCATTCACAATAAAAGAACCGTATTCAGAAATAATAATAACGTACTGTGAAAGATGAAAATAAATTGATAGAGGATATTCAATCCATCTTGAGTGAGAAAAATAAGAAAAATGAAAGAAAAAATATTGTTGAACACATGTCACTCATTTTGACACACATAACAAAGTAACACTTTCTATTTCCTCTTCCTTCCTCTTGACTTTCGAGCTTTCTCAATTACACTTTTCATCCTTTTCCGGCCAAAGGTGTTGGTTTTCACAAACTCTGGATCATGAATACGAGTCCCTGTCCCAATAGTCGTAGCAGAGCTAGAGCCGACATCAGGATCTACTTGCAGCACCATTCGCTTCAATACTTGAAGGCCGTCATTGAAACGCGTCCTTGCTGTGGCATCATTAACACAGTGATCAAGAAGATTAATACACTCATGCATAGAGTTTGTCCGCCAACAGAACTTTTGTAAGCGCTCTTGTCCCACTTAATTACTTTTACATTCGACCAAGTACAACCTGGCATTTTTAGACCAACGCCTTAGAATATATTGTTTGGGAATCTGCTCCTCACCCTTCACATCTAGCACCCGGATAGCATGAGCACACAGAAAACCTTGTTGCATGAAGAATTTGCAAGAACAATCAACTGACTTCGTCATTGGATCATACGTGACCAAAAACTCAAGAGGGTCACGGCGACCCAACGACACTTGAAATGTTTCAATGGAACCAGTAGTGTGCACAAGATTGAATTTTGCACCAACAGCAAAACTCAATTGCTCCTGAAAGTCTTTGAAAATTCTAAAACTGTAAACATTAGAAGCATGAATCAACAAGTCATTTGGGATAGCTACCTCATACTCCCCATAGTTGCTATAATCTTTCTCAAGCTCATTGTGCCTCCATTCCTTCACCCTAAGCTCAATAGCTTTGAAAATATCAAGAAGACCTGTCTGCTTATTAGCAAGCGATGTCAATACACTATTAGTGCTCTCACTACGTTGTGTAGCAAGCATACCTGCATCACCAGAGGCACATATCATTACTACATACTTACATAACGAAGTAAACAATCACCACCCATTAACATACATACTATACACAGAAGTATACATATAAACAGTAGATGCATCCATTGCCTACCATACAGAGAACACAATATAGATCATATATAATTTTATGAAACAATAAAAATAATTTTATGAAAAGTACCTCCAGAAAAAACATCCCTACATAAACACGAAGCCCATCTTTCACGCACCCTCCACAATGACTGCAACCAACTTTCATCAGTGCACCCAAAATCATCTAACATTCCATTCCATGTCTGATACAGCTCCTCTTCCGTCAAACAATCATATAGGCATTTCATGAACTTGTCTCAAAATCCAGGACGACAATACAAATGACGAAGCTTGGTAGGTGCTTTCTCCGCTATATGCCACAAGCACAATCTATGTCTTGTCTCCTTGAACACTAAGCTTGTAAAAATGCATGGTCTTGATCTGAGAAAATTGTCTTCGGCTCAATTTCATCCATGCTCCTCAAGAATGTCCTCAATAGCCACTCAAACGCCCTGGCCTTTTGCTCTACTAAGAAAGCGCAACCAAACATTACATTCTGCCGGTGGTGATTTGCACCAACCAATGGTACACAGAACATGTTGTATCGGTTTGTCCGATAAGTCGTGTCTATCGACACAAAATCCCCAAAAATTAGGTAATCAACCTTCATTTGGCTATCCCGCCAGAAGAAATTACTCAATCTACCCATTTCATCAATTTCAATCGCATAGAAAAACTCAGGATCAGTTTTAACCCGCTCTTTGAAACATTCAACGAGTGACGCAGCATCACCTTTCGCAGCCACTTTAGCCCTTTCCATTGCTACTTTATTGTAAAAAATTTTCTTCTTTAACCCAGACTGCTCGGGCCCCCCTGCTTCATTGTTGAACACCCTAACAGTATCAATTATCCGAATTCCGCTATTCACCAATGTCATAACTGTCCCAAACTGCTCCTCTGACATCTCTTTGCAAGTGTTCAGCAAATGTCGCATTTGAATTGGCAGAAAAGGATGGTTATGCTTTCGAACATGACGATCACATACCCACTGACCCTGTTCATTGCACTTAAACCTTATATATGCACCACATCCACAACGCAAAGAATGTTTACGAAAAGAAGGTGCTTCTACACTATTCTTCGCTAACTTTTTGAATCCTTTCCGGTGACAACAGTACTCTACAGAAATTACTTGATTTTGCCTCCAACGAAGCTTATTCCGACGAGCCTTGAAACCATTATTCACGGCATACCAACTAAAAAATGAATATGCTGCTTTCACACTCTCAAAACTAACACTTCGAAAGATACATCTTCGAACCCATTATCTCCTTTTATCATAGAGTAGTCGACAATATAATCTGAAAATAGATAAAAAAATATACTGGTTTATAATGCATACAACCATTAGCGTACAACTATATCACATTTTAATACATAATATTTACAGTTTAATACATATGCCACACAGTTACATACAAAATTGCAGACAAATGTTAAAACAAATTCACACAGAATTCAAACAGACAATCCTATATTGCGAGAATTTAAACACTGTTCAGTTTCACCTTCCTCGACTCCAACTCCCTCATCACCACCATCGACATCCACTTCTTCATCTCCTTCAGCATCGAATGCTGCATAAAAAAAACATCCTTAATGCCATTACGAAATTACAGTGAAACACATATGTGCATATAAATTAGATAAAAACCTCCTAATTCTTCTCCATAATTCACATAGTCATCAGCGACCTCTTTTCCCTTTTCGAAATATTGAACTTTTACTCCGCAATTGTTTTCTTCACACAACCGCAAATTACTTCCCCCTCGCCTTTCCCCGCCTCAGCACCACTATACACTTCTTCAACTACTAGGCTTTCATTTAGATCAAACACCATTTTATACGAACTTTCAGCCAAAAAAATTATCTAACACTCTAATAACGAGAATTCTTGGCTGCAAAAAAACAGTTTGATCTTCGTCAGGGAGGGAATTGGTGCAATTCAAACTGGTATGAAAAATATCCAATTTGAATATTATATAAATGGTAAATTGATTTTTCTAACTTTCACGTTTCCTAACTAATCGTGACTTCCTAACTGAACCTATTTCCATATACAGCCTCATTAACCGTAAATTCACGTTGAGAAGTAACCGGGTGGACATACACCAGGTGCATCCAAGAAATTTCGTAGTGAGCTAGCTTTGTGCCAGCTCACCTTTCTTTTAGCTCAAAACAACCAAGAGACACATCTTTTGTGTAAATGTATGTCTCTTCATCAAAAGAAATGACTATTGGCTAAAAGAACATGTCCTTTCATCCAAAGGAAGTGTTGCTTGAGTGAATAGACATGTATATTCGGCCATGGGGTGGTTGGGGTGGTTATTGCACCAAGAATGATGTCCTTTGACATCAAGAGACATGTATATTCGGCCATGAGGTGGTTGGGGTGGTTATTGCACCAAGAATGATGTCCTTTGACATCAAGAGACATGTATATTCGGCCATGAGTTGGTTATAGCACAAAGAGATGTCTCTTGACCAAAGGGACATGTCTCTTAAGCCAAAGAAAGTGTTCCTTGGCCAAAGAGACATGTATTTTTGCCACCATAGATGACCCTTGGCCAAAGGAAGTGTTCTTTGGCTTAAAAGACACCTTTTTTGGTGTAAAGGTGTACCTTTTGGTCATATATAAATAGCCTTTAGTGGCTGGCCATTTTAAGCACGAATTTGACACTCTATTTGCTCTATTTTTCTTGAGAGAAAAGTCTCCTCCTTCCTTTCTTTTAGTGGCCGAAATATTAGACACCATTTTAGAGCATTGTGGGTGTAATTACATTGAGATTATTCATCTCAATTCAAGCTTCAAGGTGCCCCTCTAAGATCAAGTTCTCCCTCAAGCATTCACCAAAGATAACCAAGAAGAAAGGTGCACATTCTCTCTTAGTTTAGTAGCATGCTAGGTTTCAATTATTTACATGAATGTTCTTAGCAGCATGCTAGGATTTGTTTGTCACAATATATATGTAAAACTCACATGTTATATCAAATACATAAAATACGTTAAACAAATTAGAATGATGCATGCTGATAATCATATTGAACTCAAATGAACAAATATTTATGTGACATATATATGAGTAGATAACATAAGAGTATGTTATCATGAGGTCCTAAAATTTTTCATGAAATAGGTTGGGTTAAGGATTAAATGAGTTGGTGGCAAGAAATGGGCTTGGTTAAATATTTTGGGCCATTTGGGTTGAGTCAGGTTGGACCCGAACCAACCTAATTTTTCCTTCTTTACGTCGGGTTGGGTTCGGGTCAACCCAAAGTGACCGTCTCATTTTTCTTGACTCGACCCTAACCTGATATTTTGGATCGGGTTTCAGGTTGTATATTGGGTTAGGGTCATATGCTTACACCCTTAGTGACTTAGATGCATTTTACATGATGAACCCGAATAAAATGAAAATCCTGAACTTAGTATTTTCCTTCGTAGAATTTGATTTTTTTTCTTTTAATTTCTATTTGTTCATTGCTCATACCAACATGAATCATGAACCCAAAAAAATATAAAACCAGATAAAAAACCTCTCTCTTTATATACTTACAGAGCTAACAGTTTCATAGTTTTATGACTAAGTTGACAAGTCAATGAATTTTATGACTAAGTTGGCAAAACGTGAAAAGTTTCATAACTGATTAATATCTTATCCTAATAAAAAGACAATTTCCAATGTCTTTACATTAATATCTGCATAATTTTTTTAAATGCTTACATCTTTACTATCAGCTTTGATCGTTGGTAAACTACCAACTTTCAAATATATTGCTAGTTACCAATGGCTTTGACCGTTGATAATTTACCAATAGTTAAACACATTAGTATCTACCAACAGTTTCAATCATCAGTAATTTACTAACAGTCAAACATATTAGTGGCTACCAATAGCTTGGCACATTGGTAAAAATTTGACTGTTGCTACAAACTATCTGACCTTGGACCATTTGTAATTACCAATTTCTCCTTTACCAATGGCTAAATATTGAAAATTAACAACAATTCAAAGTTTGGCCATTGGTAAGATAATTACCAACAGCCAGTTACTAACGATTTGGCATTGGTAATTTGAAAATTACTAGTGTGAAGCCATTGGCAACAACAGTTGGAAAATTGCCTTATTTTAGTAGTGTCAACAGCACAAATCTAACCCAATTTGATCCTTAACTTGGTTCAAGCAAAACCCAAACCCAAATCACCCAATCTAAAGTGACCCAAATCTGAAGAACCCAAAACATAAAACGATCCAATGTTTAAACCCCTTTAATCCGAGTCAACCCACTGGGTTTAATCCAAATATGGACCAAAACCCACATGATCCAATCCAAGGACATTTGGACCGTAATCAACTTGCATGATATAGGCCTAAACCCAAGTAAACCTGACCTAAAGATAGCTTCCGTAGCATAAGTTAAAGCATTCATTACCTGACCCAAACCAGACATTCACTCAACCTAAAATCAACCTGAAGCAACAACCTGATTGAATCTAAACCCGAATGATCTGACTAGCCCAATTGCTATCTCTTACTCTTGAACTTGATAAAACAACTAAACATCAACTTTGGCTCCTGTTTGATGCTTATAATGTGGACGGAAAATTTTACCCTTTATTATTTTATTGTAATTTTAAAAATTATTTTTAGAAGTATTTTATTTTCTTAATTTAAGAGTTATTTTTGGGTTTTATTAGGTTAATTAGAATCCTTATCAATCATGATATCAAGTAGGGCTTTTCTAGAGATCTTTTATTTGAAAAAATATCAATTAGGATCAGATTTCTTAGTTAAAGTTAATTTTGATTTTTCTTATTCTAGTTGATTTAGAACTTTAATAGTTGCCTATATAAAGGCTTGTATATGTGTGCAAGAGATATAACTTTTGATTAATGAAATTGTTGGAATTCTCTCTAAATTTTGGGTTTCTGGATTAAAAATCTTTATTTTATTCTGGGGTTAGATGTGTTCTACCTTTATTCACACAACTTACTTTGTCAACTTACTTACATAATTGACAACAACTACATCCTCTAAAAGCCACATTTGCTCATGAAAAATGATGAATTATGTATCCTAGACTATTGCCTGTGATTTTCTCAATCATGTGGCAAACTCAATGGCTAAAGGTGAAATTTTAACCATGCATCATACCTTGGTTACCATGCAGACACTTTATTTACATGATTTGGTGCTTCAAGAAACATACCATAAACAGTATTTAAGGTTGTTAATGGGTCAGATTTGGATCAGATGAAGATATTCTCATATTCTATCCACTATCTTGGACGCTCTACCCTCATTCTACCCATCACTTGTCAGATGGAAAATTTTCACATCCATATCATACACTTTGTTAGATGGGTTAAGTCAGGTAAAACTCATTTAACTCTAACACGTCCGCAATCACAATTTTATTAAACGACGTCATATCTAGTCATACATTTGTTACTATTAACAACATCCATTATACCTTATTTGTTAAACCAACTCTTAGTTGTTCTTAACTTCATATAACTTATCTATTATACTTTTATTTTATCAGATAACTAATACTAAGATATTACACACATATATGGGTTGAATGTAGGGCGGGTGAGCCCCAAACCCGCATCCTACCCGAACCTGCCAACAGGTGAAAAAAGAAAACAACATTTGACCCAACCCCGATAAATTGCCAAAAAAATAAAACCCAACCTATCATTTTTCAAATGTATCCTTAAGCACTGCAGTAATAATTCACACACACTTCCAAATTGACTCGTCAATAAAAAATCACCATATATAGCTTGTTATAAAGTATATATGGTAAACAGATATTCTTGGCCACAAAAAATGATTCACTCCTAGTTTATGCGTCACTCATTGGACTCCGGCTCATGAGTTCACTAAAGACAAGCCCACAGCCGCATTAAAAGGAAGTAGTATATTATACACATATTTGTAATTACACATAGCACGTTTTTAGTAAACATGTACTTAATTGCAATTGATATGGATAGAGACTAGAGAGTAGGTGGCACATGAGGGGATGTAAACGTCTGAGATAGTTTTAACTCGAAACATAGGTATTTGCAATTACATATATGTGAATAATATAATTTTTCCATTAAAAGGGTTTATGGCCAAATAGGAAAACAGAATCCCTTTGCTTAAAAGGACCACAATTCGAAGCAAAGGAAAAATTTTCCATTTGCTAACAAGGTATCAACCCTATAAAGAGGGACTTGTGGGAAACCCCATGTACGTTCGCATCATCTCTCAAAATCTCGTATAGGCCATGTCTCAACTCCTTATTAACTTAAGTATCAGAGGGTTTTTCTCCAACATACAACTAAAGAGACCCTTAACCTTGTCTTTGACTGCATTTTCTACTTCCTTTTTACCACCAATCTTAGTTTGATATTAACTTGACGTTGTTTGTGGTAACATGGTGATTAAGATGCAGGGATCATGCCAATAAACCAAAACTATTGTGAGGAGGTCTAAGGCGATGCCGGAACTGGGGTAGATTGAGATTGCCCTAACAATCTCAAAAAATTAAATCAACATTTTGGAGGTCAAGATAGAAAGGCTGATTTGCCCCCTTTACCACATCACTTGGCAATTGGAAAAGCTATCACACCTATGAATGGCGATTAATTCAATGTCCTTAAGCAATCTTTGCTAGAAGATTTGTGCGAGCAGCTTCAACACTAGATCTTAAGTGCTCTCTCTCAATTACGGAACAAGGGAGTAGAAAGCCATCAAGAGGACACTAATAGGCCCCTAGCACCAAAAGGTAATACGGATCCGCCAGAGAACTGGCAAAGAAAAGATAGAATCCCTGAAAAGCCGGAAGTCAATAACATAAACATCAACCTCCGACGGCTAGATGAAATGGAATAGCAATTGAATGAGGACTCAAGGGTTGTGAGAGAGCCCTTGCTCAATATTACTTACATCTGGCTTTAGCATTTGACTGAAGAGATCCTTTACGTGCCAACTCCACCAGGGTTTTGGATGCCGAGTATGGACTTGTATGATGGTTTGGTAGGAACTTAAGGATAGGATGTTGCATTGGGTGATAAGTGGAATTGTTAGGAATCAGAACGTAAGCACAAAGAAAAGACACACGAGAATTTATGAGGAAAACCCCAAATCGGGGAAAAACCTCGGGCGGCAAGCCGGAAGAAAGAATTCACTAAGAAAGAAGAAGAATACAATCTAAGTGGCTACTAGATTGTTGGACGATTTCTAATTGTCACAACTAAGCTCCTTATATAAGGAGTTGAAGGCACCAAGGCCCTGTTTCTAGCCAATGTGGGACGAAGGGGAATTTATGGGAACTAAGGCATTAAGCCTTTGTTTCCTAGCCCATGTGGGATGAAGGGCAAGAACAAAGTTGAGGCAATCTTCAACAATCTCCACCTTGCATCAATTTTGTTGTACATGAACAAAACTCCACCTTCATACCAAATTGATCTGTAATCTTCTTCTCTAATTTTCACAGCCACCTCCAAATAAGTGATAATCAACAAATAAGCTTTACTAAGTCCAAACAATGTTTGGACTTAGATCGAGGAAGAGTTTTTGTCATCATATTAGCAGCATTATCCAGCGTACTAACCTTCATGACCACAATATCACCTTTATAAAAAATTTCACGAACAAAGTGATATTTGACCCCAATATGTTTAGTACGCTCATGAAACATACTATCCTTTGTCAAGAAAATAGCACTTTGGCTATCACAATATATCTCCAGCCTGCGATCATCTTGAGTAAGCTCTGTATAAATATTTCTAAGCCAAATTGCTTCCTTCATTGCTTCAGTGATTGCCATATACTCTGCTTCTGCAGTTGAAAGAGCAACTGTTGCTTGTAGGCAAGCCTTTCAGCTCACAGCACAATCACTGAATGTAAAAACGTATCCTGATGTGGATCATCGGGTGTCAAGATTACCCGCGTAGTCAGAATCCACATATCCAATTAATCCGGCTTTAGAACCACCAAACTCAAGACAAGTTGTAGTTGTACCTTTTAGATACCTTAATATCCATTTTACTGCTTGCCAATGCTCTTGCCCTAGATTAGCCATGTAACGGCTCACAACGCTAACTGCATGTGCTAAGTCGGGACGCGTGCAAACCATTGCATACATAATGCTCCCAACAGCACTTGCATATGGTATTTTCTCCATCTTCTTAATTTCTTCATTTGTGGTCGGACATTGATGCGATGATAACTTGAAGTGTGCAGCAAGAGGTGTAGAAACTGGTTTGGCTTTGCTCATGTCAAACCTCACCAAAACTTTGCGTACATAACCCTCCTGTGAAAGATAAAGCTTCCTAGCCTTACGTTCACGCCTGATCTCCATGCCTAGGATGTGTTTTGCTGCACCTAAATCCTTCATATCAAATTCTGCACTTAATTGTGCCTTAATCTTAGCAATTTCTGACTTGCTCCTTGCTGCGATAAGCATGTCATCCACATAAAGCAGTAAATATGTGAAGGAACCATCTCCGACCGGTCTTATGTAGACACATGAATCATAACTGCTTCTCCTGAAACCAAGATTCAAAACAAACATATCAAAGCGTTTATACCATTGTCAAGGTGATTGTTTGAGGCCATATAATGACTTCTGGAGTTTGCAGACATGGTCCTCCTTCCCCTTGACCTTAAAACCTTCGGGTTGCTCCATGTAGGTTTCTTCCTTTAAATCACCATGCAGAAAAGCTGTTTTAACATCAAGTTGCTCCAACTCAAGATCATCTAACGCAACAAGACCAAGAAACAGTCGGATAGAACTATGCTTCACAACAAGAGAATAAATATCATTAAAGTCAACTCCCGGTACCTGGCTAAAGCCTTTTGCGACTAGTCTAGCTTTATACCTTGGTTCTTCAACTCTGGGAATTCCTTTCTTCTTCTTGAACACCCACTTGCACTTGACAGCCTTTTTACCTTTGGGTAGTTTAGCTAGTGTCCAAGTGTCATTCTTTTGAAGCGATTCCATCTCTTCTTGCATAGCTACAACTCACTTAGAAGAATTTGGACAGTTAGTTGCATCTTTATAATTTGCAGGTTCAAAACAACTCTCTGTCTCTTCAGCAGCTGCAAAAGCAAACCCAACAAAGTCTGCTTCCTCAATTAACCTCTTTCGAGGTATACCTTGATTGCTACGACGGGGACGATTGATAGTAATAGAACGAGAAGGCTGAATGTCATCAGTTGAGGCTTGTTGCTCCACCTCAACTTGTGTATCCTTGACATCCTGATCATGACTTTCAGGATGTATTTGGAGCTCCACCTTGCTCCCAATCTTATCCTTCTCAACGCTTGGATCAGTGACAGTCAACTCCTCCTTTTGATGCAACATGGATGTCTCATCAAACACAACATTCCTGACTGTGAAAACTTTGGAAGTTTGAGGGTTCCATAATCTATACCCTTTAACTCCTGTAGTGTATCCCAGAAAGACACATTTAATAGATCTAGGATCTAACTTCCCTTCATTCACATGTACATAAGCGGGACATCCAAAAATCTTAATATCATTATAGTTAGCTGGACTACCTGACCAAACTTCTTCAGGTGTCTTTAAACCAATAATAGTATGAGGAGATCTGTTTACCAGAAAACAAGCTGTGGAGACTGCCTCTGCCCAAAATTTCTTCCCCAATCCAGAGTTTGAAAGCATGCATCTTGCCTTTTCCAACAAGGTTCTGTTCATTCATTCTGCTACACCATTTTGTTGTGGAGTCCCTGGAACGGTCAGATGGCGAACAATACCTTGATCCTTGCAGTATTGTTTGAATTCTCCCGAACAGAATTCCAGGCCATTATCCGTTCTTAGCCGTTTCACCTGCTTCCCAGTCTACTTCTCAATCATGGTCTTCCACTGCTTAAAGGCCGCAAAAGCTTTATTCTTATGCTTCAAGAAATATGCCCAAACCTTCCTTGAAAAATCATCAATGAAGGTAACCATGTAACGAGCTCCACCAAGAGATGCCTCACGAGACGGTCCCCAAACATCAGCATGAATATAATCAAGAGTTTCTTTAGTGCTATGTTTTGCAGGAGTAGTAAAAGAAATTCTCTTTTGCATTCCAAATAAGCAATGTTCACAGAAATCTAACTTACTGACCTTTTGTTCTCCAAGTAGTCCTCTTTTGCTCAGCTCGGAAATGCCTCTTTCACTCATATGGCCTAGCCTCATGTGCCACAATTTTGTCACCTCCTCATCAGACATAGATGATTCAGCAACTGCAGATTGGCCTTTCACAGTCTTGCCATCCAAAAAGTAAAGCTTTCCTTTTCGCTGGCCTTTCATGACTACCAATGATCCTTTGACGATTTTCAGCGAACCATTCCTGCCAACAAAGGAACAACCATTTTCTTCTAGTGTTCTCAAAGAAATTAAATTTCTTCTCATATCGGGGACATGCCGAACATTTGATAGTGTTCTCACTATCCCATCATGCATTCGAATTTTGATGTCTCCGATACCCGCAATTCTGCATGCATTGTCATTCCCCATCATGATTACTCCTCGATTGACTGATCCATATGTGTAAAACCAGTCCTTATGGGGAGTCAAATGGAATGAGCAAGCAGAATCCATGGTCCATTCGCCACTCCTGCTACTTTCTGCTTGTGCAGTTACATGAGCTTCTGTGCTGTTTGTCGACGAGTTTTCAGCAATTAAAGCAAAATCATCTTCATTGGTGGCAATACTAGCCTCATCTGGTGGCCTCTGCTTGTTTTTGTCTCCATTTCCATAATTTTGATTCTTCTTCTTTAATTTGTGACAATCATCCTTAATGTGACCTTTCTTCTTACAATAGTTACAATAAAGATTCTGATGTTTTGACTTGGACCTTGAAGATGATCCTCTATCATTCTTTCTTTCAACTGATCTGCCTCTTGAATACAAGCCTTCTCCGCTTTCCTCACGCTTTGAAGTGTCCATCCTATCTCTTGACAATAAACTGGAACAGACTTCATCTAAAGTTATTGTATCTTTTCCATAAAGCATGGTATCACGAAAACTATTGTATGATGTTGGCAGATGATATAATAAAAGCATAGCCAAAGTCTCACAATCGGTCTTAACATCAAGATTTTCTAAATCATTGATGATCTCTCTGAATTCTTCAAGATATGATTTAATAGACTTACCTTCTGACAGCTTATGCGAGTACAGCCTAGATTTAGCGTACAAGCGACTTGCTGGACTTTTTGTCATAAGAAGCGATTCAAGCTTCAGCCATAAGCTGGCAGCAGTTGTCTCCTTACTGACCTCCTGAAGAATCTCCGTTGATAAGTGCAACTGAATTTTGAGCGAGCACCTTCAGATTCTTTCTCTCATTCTCCTGCTCTGTTCCGGACATATTCTCCATCCCGAGTAGTGCCTCATCCAAATCAAAACCTATGAGAATTGCTTTCATCTTGATTTTCCAAATTGAAAACTTTGTGCTATACATGAGTGGTGCTATATCAAGCTTTGTCGATGTCGAAGCCATCACAGCTCTGCCACGAGCTTTCTGAGCAAAAAAATAAGCTCTGACAATTTCACGTGAATAGTGACCGTACACGTGAATAGTGAATGTATATGGGAACAGTAACCGTATATGGGAATAATGATCGGATACGGAAATAATACTCATATACAGAAATAGTATGTTAATAGTAACCATATACGGGAATACTGATTGTATACGGGAATAGTAACTGTATACGAGAATAGTATCCAACACCACAAGATGAATGATAAACTACTTATTTCTGATGTGGAGGATCCGCCTATTAGGGGCAACCACAGAGCATACTATAAGCAGCTATCACTAACCTAACCTTGGCTCTGATACCAGTTTGTTAGGAATCAGAACGTAAGCACAAAGAAAAGAGACACGAGAATTTACGAGGAAAACCCCAAATCGGGGAAAAACCTCGGGCGGCAAGCCGGAAGAAAGAATTCACTAAGAAAAAAGAAGAATACAATCTAAGTAGCTACTAGATTGTTGGACGATTTCTAATTGTCACAACTAAGCTCCTTATATAAGGAGTTGAAGGCACCAAGGCCCTGTTTCTAGCCAATGTGGGACGAAGGGGAATTTATGGGAACTAAGGCATTAAGCCTTTGTTTCCTAGCCCATGTGGGATGAAGGGCAAGAACAAAGTTGAGGCAATCTTCAACAGGAATAATTCTTCCTCGGCTATGATATAATGTTGTGAACCAGTAAGATTTTTGCCTAATGTTCAAGTTGGTCCAAAAACATAACATTAAGTTTGAAAGAAGAATTCTTTCCCACATGATGCAAGTTGCTGCTCCTCATTCGTCTCACCCACTTTCCTATTTGGCTCCTCTCCAAGAATTTTTTATTTTATTTATTTATTTTTTTGGCTACTTGAAATTCTTTACAATAAAGTTGAGAGTTTTTAAGGAGAAGAGGTTTGCCATGTCTTGAACCCAAACAATGAACATGGCAAGACAAAACCTTTGCCACTTCACCTGGGGTTACGAGACTTCTCTCCAAGATTTTTGAAGCTCTTAATGTATATAAATTGCTCCATTGAGGAACTTTTGCCCAAGAGCATTTTGTCTCTCACCAACACAAAAAACTTCAAAAGCAGTGGTTCTAATAAGGTGGCTCGCCACGTTTGGAAGCAAAAACTTGTTGTGCACCTAAAGGCTCTTACTAGTGTTATTGCAAATCATCTCAAAGAGAGTACAAATAAAGGAAATATTAAAGACGTGTTTAGTTCAATAACATTTTCCAAGTTTTCTAAAAAAATTTCTAAAAACTAGAAAAATAAAAAAAAATGCTTAGTATGTAAGTTTTCTTTTTCCATTTTTTAGGAAAACAGTTTTCTACATTATGAACATTTAGAAAACACTATTTTTTATAATTTTCCCATTTTTTCATCTCTTCGCTTGCCTTCTCTTCTTGCTCTCAACTTCTCCATTCCCTCCTACCGTCGCATCACCAGCCAACCTCTCCCTTACCACCGCTGCCTGATGAATCTCCTTGTCACCGCCACTTGACTAGCTTCATCAGGATCGGCAAGCAGCAACAGCTAGCAACGATGGCGCTCTAAGAGACCGAAATCGGCGACGGAAAGTGAAGATTGCAATCAAACCCTCGTTCCTCCTTTAGACAATACCACTGAGAATCAGGGATGTGACACAGAGCAGCAATGATGGCCGGCAATGGGCTATTACGTGGTTGAAGATGGCCACGGTGCTAAAGTGTCGTGCTTTTGAGGATGACAAAGATTTAAGATGATGATGTAGATGTAAGGGATGAAAAAGTTAGGAGCTAATCGGATGAAATTAAAAAATCTGGGTTCTGGCTATGAAATTTATTCTTTCCACTTTTGAAGCTGACAGGCTTAGGAAAATTGTCATTTATAGTGCACATACTTTTCTTATAGTTACAATTAAGTTACTGGACTTTTCGGGTTTGTGTATATGCATAATATCGTCTTGACTCATTGTAGAACAAGTGAACATGTTCTCCAACAAGCATTTTAGAAACTTACATAGAAAATGAAAACTAAAATCAAAAAATGAAAAGAAAATAGTATTTTCAACAACCAAATGTCACCTTAACGTGCAACCAAAAAATGCAGCCGCAGATTCTGAAAAATTTGTTGGAGAAGTTGACTTTCGAAGAGTAAATAAAGAGGTCACAAATGTTGATGGAGTTATGCTTGAGCTGAAAAGTCATGTGGACTTAATCATGGAAGTTCTGTCAACAAATGCCAGGCCACTAAACCAACGTTCTCTGCTTAGGTTTTTTTTTTCATCAGTAATGAAAGATTTTATTTTTTTTTTTTAAAAAAGTAATCTACTAAGCCTAACAGCAAGTCCATTGGATATTCTGTTGAAAAAGGAGCTATCTTGTCTCAAGAAGCGACCGAAATTGAAGCCAGCACTACCGTCTCTATCCATCCTCCTTCAAATCGCCTGCCCCTTTAATCCTTTTTTCTAGTTAAAAGGAAAAACAAATAAGGGAGTGGAGATTATAAAAATGAACATTATAGAGCATGTGGAGGAGAAAAGAGTGGTTCCTCCTCTTCATTCCCCTAAGTTTTTTATCTAACCAAATAGGAGATAGAAGATAATTACCTATCTTATTTTCCTCATTCCCTCATTTCCTTTAATAAGAGAAAAAAGATAATTACCCCTCTCGTGTCCCTCATCTTCTTCAATACACCAACTTCATTCTTGTTCTAATCAAATCTCCTTCATTCCCCAATGCATGTCTTAAGAGCAAAAATAACATCCTTTAACTTCTTTTTCCGCCCCTCTATAGGAATTTCATGATTCAATCTAGTTCAATCATATCTCCGGTTTCTCAACATAAAAATAACATATCATTCGCGTGTCAGTCAAGAGAGAAGGGTTTTTCCGATGATCACAACCATAACTAAATTGTTGCAAAAACTATTTTGCTACAATAAAAATCGTCGCACATAAACATAGAAAATTTCAATTAATTAGTTCCTTCTTAAATAGAAGAAAAGCCAAACAAGGGAGCGGATATCGATTTAACACTGTTAAGACCTGTGCACACAAGTTCTTTACCAAATCCAAGCCTGTTACTAGGAAATTAAGACCTCCCAAAGTACCCCATATGTGGAGCACAAAAGCAAATAGCTAGATGGTCATGACGTCTACAAGTCAAACATCAGTCTATAAGATCAACTTCAGCAAAGGCTTCAGAAGTTCATGCAAAAATCTAAAAGGCCGCTCTTGAAGCTGCCATCAACTCATCACCTGAGAAATCAACCACCAGAAATCATATTAGCACACAATTACACGTACAAATTAAGTGGGTGAAGTAATGTCGTCGAAAACTTTTAAGCCTCAAAAATACTTGATAACAGTAATGTGCTAGGATGGAAAATAAAAACAGAACCAGAATCAAACACTTGCAGGTACAGCAGGGAAAACAGAAGCAGAAGCATATGCTCAATCAAGGAACACAACTTCAAAAATCTACCACAATTAACACATTAACAGAGATAGAATGAAATTCATAAATTTATCATAAGGGCATCTAGATATATAATTCAAAGTAAGAGTTCGTCCGATCACCTATCTGGGTATGACTTTCAATGTGGTGGAGCCATTGAGGAAATAGATCTGGAGGCAAGGAGGCAACACAAAATCTTCGGGAAACTCGTGATCTATCGTGAGGCACTTCAAGTTTATAAATTTTGATAGACGTCCATCCAACAAGTCAGGGAGAGTAGTTAGCACCTTGTTATGTACATCACAGCTACGAGTCATTAATCACATAAACAGGGAGAGCAAAAAAAAAACTAACAGTAGCAATCTACCTCAATGGTTTCCATGGACATTGTGATGGATTTTGCGAATTCACCACGAAACTAACAGTAGCAACCCACTCGCTGCCATTGCTGCTAACAATCTGAGCTATGAAATCAAAGAAATGCGTTCTTCATGAAGGCGCTAGCTACTACGATCACTGAGACACAAAAACTAGATTCCAGGACAATTAAGCCCATCAACTTCTCAAAATGACCCATATGCCCTTTTCTTCCTTTATTGGTTAGCATGGGAAAAGTTTTGGTGGTGTTTGGTGACGCAAGGTGAGAACCTTTTTCAGCTAAAATCAGGTAAAAAATAAATTGTGTTAATTCAAATTTCAGGCGGGCTGGGTAAGAAACGGGTCAAGGCTTTATCTACGGGTCAAAATAGCGGGTCTGGAACTAATCATGTACTTCTGGCCTACTTACAACATATGCCACTGTAACAATCCCATCCAGCTACTGTATCCAAACAATCCCGATCCTTTCGTCTGCCAAGCATACCCTCTGACTTCGCCGCTAAATCCGCTTGGAGTGCAGATCAATGGATTTCTCAACCTGTCGTTCCTCGTCTTACCTTCACTCTCCAATTTGGACAAATAGGTATACCATCTACCACATTCATGAGGGAAGAAAACTAGAAGCCAAATTAAACTGCCACTTAAAATGAATAAATCAAACACAAAGCAGAGAAATCTAGCTCACATGAAATGAAATCCCAACCTAGTTAGTTGAAGTGCTAAACAAACTTATGGCGAGAGGGCAACAAGATCTCGAAAGACACAGCAGACGAGCTGGTTGATGCTAACATTAAGGGTGAGTTTGGTATTAACTGACCTTGGGTGAGGGAAGGGCGTTCGAAGCTGGGCTACACGATGGAGGAAGGAACATCAATACAAAAAGAGCAACACATCGTAGTAGGGGCAGCGGAGCAGCGATGAGGAGTACGACTTGGCGGAGCTACCACTGTGAGAAGAATGACGCGGGGTACTGGATGGGGAATTTTACAGTGGCATATGTTGTAAATAGGCCAGAAGTACATAGTTAGTTCTAGACCCGCTATTTTGACCCGTAGATAAAACCTTGACCCGTTTCTTACCCAGCCCGCCTGAAATTTGAATTAACACAATTTATAATTTTTTAAAAAAATTTCTTATAGAAATATAAAATTTTTATATGAAAATAGTACCTTAAAAACTCTAATTTATAAATATAATTTTTTTAAAAAATTTATAATAAAAATTAATATGAATATATTTAAGTCATGCTTTAGTAAAAATAAAAAAATAAATAAATCATTTTTTGTGAAACGGAGGAGTATGTTTGTAGAATTTAATCCAAACTTGTATGTCGCTTTTATTTATAAGTTATTACCTCAATAAGAAATCACCACCATAAACTAATAATTTTTTATTTCTTTCTTTAATAATCTTTTTATTTCTGTGTGATAATTTTTTCTTTCTTTTTCTTTAATAATTTTATTAATTTCTATCTATAAAGTTCTATAAGAAATTATTTCCACTAATTACTTTTTCACATTATCTCCAACCTTCCATATTTTTTTTTTCCTTTAACTGTTTGACCATTGCTCTTTTTCGCCTCTATTCATCTCTTTCATCTTTATTTCTCTTTAAGACACTATCATCCCCTCCCTGTAACTCACAACTCTTCTTTCATTTCGTCATATCTCTCCTACCTCTCAGTTGCTCACAACTCTCTCTTTCTTGCTCTCTTTTTATTACTATTCTCTCTCTGTCTCTCTTTCTTCCTCGGTTTTGCAGAAATTCAGTGGCTCCTTTAGCAAAATTGGTGTTTTTTATGCAAACAAAATGTTAATTTTGAAGATTTCCCTGGAAAAGTAAACCATGATTTTAAGGTGTTAAATACATCTATATTCACCAACATTTAAATGTTGTTCCACTTTTGCCTATAAGGTTCACTTTGTTCCACTCTCACCCCTAAGTCATTCAAATGTTCCAATTTTTGCTTTTTAGACGAAAAACATTACAGTGGATGGAAAAATGCCACATTAACCCAAAATTGTAGCGCAAATTATAGTTTTAATCCCTGAAAACTTGTTCTCTCTCCCAAAAGCCATAAAATTTTCCTACTAACAATCAAACTACCATCAATCTTCCCCTTAGTCTTCTCCAAAACAAAAGCCCATGCCTTGATTATGAACAATGAACTCCTCCCTTGCTACCCTTCTTGGCCTGTCCCATCATGTCCGTAATCAATCGTTGAGCTCCTCCCTCATCAATTTCATTGAAGCCCCTCCCTCACCGCCATCCCTATTTAATGACCTAAGCCAAATCCGTCAAACATTTTCCTTTCCCGACCACTATGAATTTACCAAGAAATAAAAACCATTGAGGAAAAAAAACTGTTGTCAAAGTAGCCTTCGAACAATCATGAACTAACCAAGAAGAAACTCGAGTCGTGTATACACTGTTGTCGAGGATTATAGCTCACAACTCTCGGAAGTGTACAGGAGATTAGGTTTACGAGAATCCTCCAAGATACAACGGGTCTTCGGGGAAGCATGCACTTGCACCTGGGATACTTTAGGAATCAGCAAAAAGCAGAAACCAGTGAAAAGTAGAAGTGTTTAGATGGAGGAACAGAGAGCTCGAAAGCTTTTGGGACAATTTGAGACTAGAATGGGACTGGGTATTTATAGGGAGTAGAATGATTGAATTTGAACATTAGGGTGAATTATGGCATATACAAAAAATCTTGGTTAGGATTTTTTATACATTGAGTTTATTTGGATTTTCAACATGTGAAAAACAAGCTTTTTCAGATAATGGTCAAAAAGTAAAGTCAAAAAAATGTAAAATCTAACTTGGACGGGGTCTCGTGATACTTTGCGTGCAAGGGGCAAATCAGGCTCTTTCAATTGTTTTAGCCCATCTCGTGCGTGTGAGCACATTACTTCTTTCTTTCCTTTCCTAACCCACTTGGGCATGGTAACTTATAAAGCCTAAAAATCCCCTTTGTCCAAGCCATATGGGATATGCATTTTGAAATATTACATACAACAATCCTCTACATATTTCAAAAGGCAATACCTTAAGGTTTCTTGCTGGTTTCAAACGCAAGAATGCAATGCATCGTGGTTGGTGTCTATTAGATTATGAACCAGTCTTAGAGTTAATGAAACTTAACTTACATAGTACTTAGTAAAGCTTATAGCTTCTATAAACCAAATACCTTTTTGTACTTTAAGTGATTCATTGATCACATTGCGCCCCCATAATTTCTGTTGTTCATTGCGGTATTACGCTTATTGACCATTTATGTGTCCTGGTTTTCATGAGTGTTCTAGAGATTCCGCCACAAATCTCATAGGAGCAGCTCCACTTCTACACCTATATATGTGATTCCATCAAGTGTATGCTGCATAAATACACCATCCAATATGACTTATGTGAATCATTAAAAGCTTTTGCTCATCCTCTAATAAATGCAGTTTTGCATTTTCTACATCATAGGATGGACTTTAAGGAAAGATTTTGATAATGCTTTCAGGTCTAACAATGACTTTTTTTTTTTTAGTGGATAGCTAAAAGCCCCACTTTTCTTTATTTATTTACTTTTCTGCAATTATTTACTTTATGAAATTTTATTTTTTTAAGTGGATGGCAAAAAGCCCAACTTTTTATTTATTTATTTAATTTTCTGCAATTTTTTACTTTATGCACTTTTATTTTTTAAGTGGATGGCAAAAAGCCCCACTTTTCTTTATTTATTTAATTTTCTGTATTTATTTATTTTTTGCACTTTTATTTTTTTAAGTGGACGGCAAAAAGCCCTACTTTTCTTTATTTATTTACTTTTATGCAATTATTTACTTTACGCACTTTTATTTATTTATTTTTCTATGGAAGGTTATACCCCCTACTTTTTTTAAGTGGACGGCAAAAAGCCCCACTTTTCTTTATTTATTTACTTTCCTGCAATTTGCTTTATGCACTTTTATTTTTTTTAGTGGACGGAAAAAAGTCCCAATTTTCTTTATTTATTTACTTTTATGCAATTATTTACTTTATGCACTTTTATTTATTTATTTTTCCATGGAAGGTTATACCTCCTATTTTTTTTAAGTGGACAGCAAAACGCCCCACTTTTCTTTATTTATTTGTTTTCCTGCAATTTACTTTATGTGCTTTTATTTTTTTAAGTAGACGGCAAAAAGCCCCACTTTTCTTTATTTATTTGCTTTCCTGCAATTTACTTTATGTGCTTTTATTTTTTTAAGTGGACGACAAAAAGCCCCACTTTTCTTTATTTATTTATTTTTCTGCAATTTACTTTATGCACTTTTATTTTTTTAAGTGGACGGCTAAAAGCCCCACTTTTCTTTATTTATTTAATTTTTCGGCAATTATTTACTTTATGCACTTTTATTTTTTAAGTGGATGGCAAAAAGCCCCACTTTTCTTTATTTATGTAATTTCCTGCAATTCTTTACTTTATGCACCTTTATTTTTTTAAGTGGACAGCAAAAAGCCCCACTTTTCTTTATTTATTTAATTTTTCGGTAATTATTTACTTTATGCACTTTTATTTTTTAAGTGGATGGCAAAAAGCCCCCACTTTTCTTTATTTATTTAATTTTCTACAACTATTTATTTTCTGCATTTTATTTTTACGTAGATGGTTAAACGCCCCACTTAATTTATTTACTTTTTTCGTAATTTATTTTTTTATGTGAATGATTAACCTTGTTTTAATTATTTTTCTTTATGGCTAGCCAAAAGACCACCTCATTTATTTTTTTATTACAACCAAACCCCCGTCCTTTATATTCCTTCTTGTTTTTAAACATTAATTGGAATATTAAAACTTATCCTTTTTATTTCTTCAAAATAACAAATTTTGACCTTTTGTTTCCCTTAAAAAAATTTTTTAAAAAAAATCATAATCGGACGATTCCATAAAAAATTAAATTTTTTTAAGTATTTTTTTTAAATCTATGGATTAGATAATTACTTAAAAAAATCTCTCATCAAACAAAAAAAAAAGAATGAAAAGAAAACAAATAATTTTTTTAAAAAAATAATAATAAAAAGGAAATTAATATTAAGATCATTAAAAATCCAAAATTTCATAAAAATTTATGACCAAAAATTAATAATTAATTAAATAATTAATAATAAATTAAGAGTTAAAATTTTCATTAAATTCCGTATCCGGGTGATCCGATAGGATCTATAGTTTGGAAGATATCAAATTTTTAATAAAAATGAATAAAAATTAAGTATCAAGATAAAAAAAATCCATATTCAGATAATTCGGCAAAATTTATGATATGGATTAATAATTAATTAAAAAAACTGACTAAAATTTCATTAAATTTCATATTCGGGTGATTCGATAGAATCTATGGTCTGAAAATATCAACTTTTTATAAAAAAATTTATACAAATTAATTACCCAGATTTTGAAATTCATATTAATCTAAAAATTCAAATCTGGATGATTCAATTAAAATTTATGGTTTGAAAATTAACTAAAATTATTCAAAAGCAAGCAAAACAAAATTGAAATAAACTAAGGTACCAATTTTGGGCGTTAAAATAGAGTTATTTTAATGTAACCGCACTCCCGAACCTTCGAACTATCGTAGACCATTTTTAGGTGTCCAATCAACCTAGGCGAAACTGATTGGTGGCGACTCCCCCCAAAACCCCCACGTTGCCAAAGATACTATCAAAATAACTCCCACCTGAGCACAGAAGCTCCATAAATGAGAGGTCCAACTTTTCCTTATGCACTTTGTCAAAGCTATTTTAAATACTTAGTTAGTACATTAATATTACTAACCAATAACTTAGAATCATTAAAGATTCATGTACTTTAAATACCTGCACCAAAACCTTGGTTAACAACCCTTCAGCGGGTGTTAGGCTTCACACTACTAGTATCTGTACAATGTGATATTTAAGGGAATGAGAATTATAAATTCTCAGTAAGGAATTAAATACCTGCAAAATAAACTTTAGGACCTAGCATATATAACATATATGCACATCTTAATGTGAGCTCAAAACGTTATGAGGTCTTGACTAATGGCCACTAGTATGGGTTCTATGGCGAGGAACGCATCCTCAACCTAGTTCTTCTTACAAGAGCTTAACTCTTACCTTAGCAAGCTTAGCTTGCCATTACTTACTCTTGCTCACACTGTACAGGAGTTCTTAGTGGCTCATTCTTACTAAGCTTGGTAGCTTAGCTAGGGTACTCTTAAGTGTCAAAGCCCATCTTGAATAATTAGTACCTTGTATACTTACTTAAGGGCTATTTAATTATGTAGCCCTTAAGTCACTTCTTGTCCACCTCTTACTCTCTTAATTAATGTATTGTAAAACTACATAATGCATCGTAAAAATACATAATGCATCAATTTTAATTTGAACTTAAAATCCCTTACCTTGAATAATTAATGAAAGTAAACACCAACTTCAGTGTCCTTATGGTATCGATTTTGTATCCTTCTTTATACCTATATAATAGCTTGAGTATTTCTCTTTTAATTGATAATTTAACTACATAAATAAATCATAATTAGGACAATATTACAACATTCTTTATGGTTTAAGTGGTTAGGAAAAACCCTCTCATTGGATTCCAATTAACCGGTACTTTACTCAACACACAACAGCACCAGTTTCGGTGTTGTATCCTTTCAACTCCAAAACAGAACAACTTAGGTTCTTATTGATTATTTCTCTTATAAGCAACTAAGAACCAATATAAACACATTAAATCTAGCCATTTTCTAGTACAATTAACTCAAAAATCTAGACACATCCAAACCAAATCAACATATTTCTAGGCCTTTAGCCTTCTTTCAACAACTTGGTCCAAATGGGTTTTAACGTATTTTTGCTTTCACAAGCTAACAAAAACTAATTATAACACACTTAATCCCAGATTTATAAACCCAAAAAATTATAAAATTAATCAAAAATAAGGAAAATTTGAATTAGTTATGGAGTTATGAAGGGAGAGAGTGCTTTCGAGTGGTCTGGAGCTGGAGGAAGAAGATGGCAGAAAAAATAATGAAAAGTCAACTTATGTAGGCTTAAGGTGCACGTGTCACGCACATGGTCTCTTATTTGTACACAAAAGTACGTTGGGACTTATCCATGACAGAATAAAAAATCTAGGACCAAGATCAGCATTATACCGTGCTTGAATCCTTCTTCACCTTAATTACACATCTAGTCCTCATCTTTGAAATACGTGCAATTTAGGCCTGATACTTTTGAGGGTTACATATAAACCATTTGTGGACAATTCTAGTCAATTCACAATTTCACAAGGGTAGAGTGGGAATCACGAAAAGTTATGATATATTAAATTAAATATTTTTCCATCTTCTACCTAATTGTGAAATAAAAATGAGTCACTATATGAAATGAGTAAAATGCCCTTTTTTGTTTGGTTTACTTAAATGACCAATTTTGTCTTCTTTAAGGTACTATACTTTATTAAACCGAGAATTTGCTTGCATTAAATGTAACACCCCCATGTCCCACATGGGTGAATTGTGGGAAGCCTTATGGGAATATATAGGCTCCAGCTCCAGAACTTAAATCACTCCAGCATTCAGATGGCCCCATATGAGGCTTTGTATGGACGTAGTTGTCGTACTCCGGTGTGTTGGGAAGAAGTAGGCGACAGGCCTTTATTAGGACCAGATTTGGTACAACAAACTTCAGATAAGGTCAAAATAATCAAACAACGATTGGTAGCGGCTCAAGATAGGCAGCGAAGTTATGCAAACCAGAGACGTCGTCCTTTGGAGTTTTCTGTTGGTGATCATGTGTTCCTAAAGGTGTCACCGACCAAGGGAGTTCAACGTTTTGGAGTGAGAGGAAAGTTAGCCCCACGCTTTGTTGGACCTTTTGAAATTTTAGAACGGGTTGGAGAGGTGGCTTATAGAGTGGCTTTACCACCGAACTTGGCTAGAATTCATAACGTGTTCCACGTGAGTAATATTCGAAAGTATCAACCAGATCCAGTACATGTTATTCCGTGGGAGCCCTTGCAGTTACACGAGGATTTGACTTACGTCGAGGAGCCTTTGGCCATTGTGGATCGTAGAGAAAAGGTTCTGCGCAACAAAGTCATTCAACTGGTAAAGGTCATTTGGAATAATCATGGAGAGCAAGAAGCAACCTGGGAAGTTGAGGATGAGCTTCGAAAGAAGTATCCACAGCTTTAAGGTACTTCTCAACACCCTCTTTCAAATTTGGGGACAAATTTCTTTTAAGGGGAGGATGCTGTAATAACCCTAGAAATTAAGTAAAATAAAATCACCAAATTATCCTAATTAATTAAATAAATAAAATAATAATAATTTTATTAATAATAAAATATAAAATTAAGAATCTTGAGTCTTAGATGATTCCTTTAGTGGTTATTAAGTCAAATTCCAAACCGGAAGCTCAAAGTCATTTTCTTTAGGCTAGGGGCATTTTTGTCATTTACAACCGAGCATCGGATGAAAAATCTGGGAGCACCATTGGATTCTTCTTGAAAAAATGAGTCAATAGAAATTTACCTCACTTAATTCTGAATTCGTTTGCTTAGGTTTCCCAAAATTAACCAACGCGCGTGTGGGGTTTAAACCCGGTTCGTGCTACCGCTACATAGGATTATTATTATTAAATTTTTTTTTCCTTAACCCTAATTTCTTTCTTCTAAAACTCCCCAGCCGCAAAGCAACTACAGGTTTTTCGAAACTTTAGACAAAAAACAAAAAAAGAAACAAAAACTTGCCAATTTAGTTATCCTAATTAATTGCCATATTATTATATTATAACTTATTCTACCCTACGTTTCTTTTTGGCGTGAAGCTCAATTTTCCTAGCAGCCTTTTTCAATATTTCAGCACTTCTTCTCCCCCATCAACAGCCGCCTAAGCCATGGGAAGAAAATTTGATTTTTTTTTCTGCAAGAAGATCGTCCACCATTCTTTCATCCTTCTGCGCCGGTTGTTTGCCTCCACTTAGTGCTTCATCAAACTGTGTAAGTTCAGCCATCTATGCTTTGATTCTTGGCTCTTCCAAAGTATTAGAATATTAATTTAATTCTGTATTTTTGCCTAGATTCTTTAAGTTGAAGGGAAACCCCATCCGGACACCAAAGCCAATCCTACGAGTACCGACGATCCCGAATTGCTTCGTGTGAGCCAAAGTTCTTCGGTATTACTCTTTTAATTTTTTTTCCAGCAGCTAAAGGCCTTATATTTTGCTGTAAATATTGGTAGATTATCATTAATCCAAGTTTTGGGTTTTTCCACTCGTTTCCGGTGCAATCTTGTCCATACTTGGTTCTAAGCCCGGTAAGCCACCGTAGCCTCTTTTAAAAATTATCTTGGCTGCCAATTTCGAATATTACAGCCCTAATAATTCTCTTTTCCTTGCTGTCCATGTTGTTACAAAGGGTTAGAAAATCCTTACTTGAAGGTTTGGTGTTTCTTTGGACTCCCGGAGCGTCAGAGATCCCGAAAACACATCGGTAACTGAAACAAAATTTTTTCCTTCCAAGATCCGTTTTTTTTACAGCCATTAAATAAGCTTATAAGTTAGTGTATGGCTGCTGTAATTTTTAGGATCGATATCAAGAAGGCTCCCGGCACGATCCCGAATAGGCACAAGGCCACCGAAGGCACCCCGAGACCCTTTTTGCCCACTAGGTAAAATTTCGGCCTAGTTGTTAAGAACATGAACCTTCCAAATACCATTTAGGAAATTTTCTAAATTTTAGCACATTTTCTAATTTTCTACCTTACTAACATTTTTGTAGGACCGTCCTAGGAAGTCGCCCCTTTCGCCGTATTATTCCGAACTAGGTAAGGGGGAAGAGTGGGTTAATTCTCGTGGGCCCTCTTAGGCCCAAAATAAGCTTCAACCCGAATAATAAATTCTAAATAAACAATTGGGCTAAACAAAATCTTTAAATGCGTGGGCAACATGGGTTAGGTAATTGATTAGTTTTTCTAGAATTTTATTTTATTTTAGTATATTTTATTTTAGTTCTCTTCCTTTGAAATGTAATTTTGGTTGGTTGGTTGTATGGTTGTAATGATGTGATGTATGATGTATGTTTGGCGCTAGTATCATACTAGGACCGCTTATAAAAAGAATTAAATTAGAAATATGTTAGGACCGCCTAAATAAACACCGCTAGTACCATGTTTAGGGCCGACAAGCTCATTAGCATCATGATGAGATTGGAAGGAACCGTTAGTGGCATGTTAGGGCCGTAATAAATTATTATAAGCCGATAGATAAAGGATTAGGAGCGTAAATACTAAATGACCAATTTAGAAAGAATTCACGAGAAATGAGATAAACATGTATCACAAATACACATAAAAGATATCATTGATTGTCATGACATCATGTAACACTAAACTAAGATAACATGATAAAAGAAATAGGATGCACTAGAATCATGGCATTCTACTAAAAAGAGCTAAAATAAAATGAGCTACGGTCATGCATCAATTGGTTGTTGCATATGATTGATGTTTGTCATACACAAGATTGCATTAAGTAAAAGATTTGAAAAGTAAGATAAAATACGAGGCATGCAAGGTTGGTGACAAACCATATCTACATGACCTAACAAGCCGTAAATTTAGACGAGAGGTTCGGAACGGACGATTCGAACCCGAGAGGCATGTTAGGGTGGCGGCGGACCGTCCCTAGTCATGACCCGATATTGACACGGAGTATGGAGATATGATTTGTGCGCTGTCAGACCATAGCTGGCGAGGGACCATGCTTATGGCTGTTATCACGAGAGGCTCTACCTCGGCGTAGGTATCCCGAGAGGCTCTGGCTTGGTGGCATCCCTAGTGGCACTGCCTAAGAGTTATCCCGAGAGTGGGTGATGTACACACTCACCACCCTAGGTTCGTCCGACGGCAATTAAGTATTGGATTAAGTGATCGATCAAGAAGATATTATTCATTCGGTAAAAAAAAAAAGAATTATGCATATGCATGGTAGTTCAAGCATGATAGTAGGATTTTGATTTTGTTGTTATGATGTTGTATGGAATTGTTCTTTAAGTAAATTGCTACAGCTTAAAGTTTATTATTCGTTGTTGTTTGTTACGGGAATATTAGGACCCACGTGATGGGCCTTATACTTCCCTCTTACTGAGCAAGTTGTGCTCATCCCTCCTCTTAACATGTTTTTCTAGGTGAGTACTATGAGGAGACAAAGTACACTGAACCATATAACGAGGTTCAAGATGTGGAGCAGACTGAGTGAGAGTACGCTGTAGCCCCTCGAAAGTAGAACTGGCTGGGACTGAGTTTTAACTTTGTGTTATTTGATTTCTAAAGAAACATATGGTTTGTTTAAATTGGCACCTTATCCGCATATTAGTTTTCCTGGGATTGTCTCTTAACTACTCTGATTTCGTTTAAGACTCTTATTGTTTGGAAAATAATTTAAAATAAAATGTTTTACCTCACATTTCTTAATTTATTTTAATTAAATGCTTTATAATTCTGGGAATTTAAGATATCTTTTAAAATTAAGGTTTATAAAATTGGGGGCGTTACAGTTTGGTATCAGAGCCAAGTTTGGTTCAAAAGTATGTGGTTGAGTCCGCTGGTATGGGACGGGGGAACTTCCATATACTAAGAGTCCATTCCTAAATACCTAGCGCTTATCCTTTTCCAAAGGATAGCCCATGTGGTGTGGGCAGGTGTTCCGTTGACCAGTTCTGGACTTGGGTCATTACATTAAATATTCTAAGTATATTAAATTACTAAAATAACCAAAGTTACCACAGTAATTATGATCCAAATTTTTGGAGAGCCGTAACAAATACAATATTTTGTTTCAGTCATTTTTTTTAATTATTGATGATTGAATTTTGTAGCATCCATTATTTTCTTTAAAGTCTATAGTTAACTAAAATAATTTAGTCCATAAATGCTAAAATTTAAAGTAAATTTTTATAGATAAATTTTTCATTAATATTAAAAATTGGAGTTTGAATTAATAAAAGATGAAAAATTTTAGTAAATTGTTTTTTAATAACAAAAAAATTGTATAGATTCAAAGCACATACAATTTATTGTTTAACGGTATTATGTTTCGATCATAACTAATCATTTTAATGATAAGAATATAATGTAAGGAAAACCCAACTAAAACTGAAATAAAGCAAAATTTTAGTTAATCAATGTGAGTTTATGTGTGAAAGATTTTTAATTACTTGTAATAGAAATTTATTTTATTGTTAAATTTATTAAATTGAGGTCCCGCAATAACGTGCGGGTCATCAAAAACTCGTATTATACTATATTCTAAAATAAGAATGGATTTCACTGTTGATAAATAATTCCATGTCTTTTTTTTAGGATGCGATGTATTTTTTTTTTAAGTTCTATCCACATTTCGCAAGGCGCATGCCTTTAGAGGGCCTATGTTGTAATTTTCCTAGTTTTAGTCTATCTCATATTTGTTTCAGTTAAAACGTGGTTTCAGTCCCTAACTCTCTAATATTTTTTTTCTCTGAGTTATGTCCATGTTACATTTTAGTCCCCAAATTTTATAAATATTTAATTAGATCTTCTATTTACTCTCTTGGCCCCCAAGTTTTTCTTTTTATTCTTTTATATACTATCTTATAAAGTAAGACATTGGTAACAATAATTTTTATTTATTTTTTTTAGTTAAACCATTTTTTATTTTTATTAAGTCAATTATTAAATCCTTAATACCTAAAATTTTTCCTTTTTTTTTCTTGATCCTAACTTTTTTTATTGATTTTATTTATTGTTGTTTTCTAAAATAAAATTTTAATCATTATAATTTGCCTACATTTGGTCTGATTCTGGTTGATTCAAATTTAGTCAGTTTTTTTTACTTTCTTTTATTTTTATCTTTGTTAAGTTAATAGTTAGATTGTTAATTGGTTAATATATATTAAACATAGTTTTGTATTTCTCTCTTTTTTTTATCATTATTGATTATTAAGATTTTTAGAATCAATTATTTACTTCAAACTCTATAGTTTAATAAAGTAATTTGGTCCATAATTGTTAAATTTGAAAGTGAATTGTTCTAGATAAATTTTTCAATGATATTAAAAATTAGATTTTGTGTTAATAAGAGATGACAATTTTTATTAAATTATTTTTAATTAACAAATAAAATATGATTTACTTTAAATCATGTACCGTATTTTGTGTAGCACTGTATTATTCAAATTTATTACAAAAAAATTTTACTACGATGTGTGGGTCACCAAACTGTCCATTTGTTCTCTTGGTCTCTAATTTTTTTCTCATATTTTTTATTTATTATCTTTTAAAACAAAATATTGATAACCATGATTTGTTTCTTCTTTTTTTTAATCAACTATAGTGACTTCGTTTAACTTTTATTTTATTTTATTATTATTATTAACAAAACTTTAGTTACTATGAGTTGTTTACATTTTGGTATGATTCAAGTTGATTTGTTTTATCTAATGTTTTCATTTATTTTCCTTTTTCCTTTATTAAGTTGATGGTTAAGTCCCTAATTCTTAAAATCTTTATATTTCCTCTCTTGGCCTGAAAACCATTTTTTTGTTATTTTTTAATTATTAATCATTAAACCCTACCTTTTGTAACTGAAATTCTACTCTTTATCTTATAGTATTAACATTTTCATATTATTTCTCTTTTCTAAAACAAAATTTTAGTCTTCATGGTATATCTCTTTATGCTTAGATTTTTGTTTTTGGTTTCTTAGTCCCAAAACTTTATTATGACTTTTTATCCTGGTTCTTGTTTTTTTCTTCATTTTTATAAAACTCTTTTTCTTTTTCAATAATCACCACTCTTTATATTCATGTTTAATGTTGACACGGATTGAACCGTATCAACGTACAAGCACCATAAACCTCGTATAAGCTAAAACAGGAAAAATGTTGTAATTTTCATAGTTAGGGCATTAGGTTGCATCACACCAAAATTTAGGCACCACTTTTTAATGAGTTGATAAAATTCGAGGGACTAAAAGTGACTTATCCATGCATTTGCCTCTAAGGAGGATGTGAGGAAAAATATGTCTACCTTTTTTAATGACAACCATGGAAGAACTTCATTTCACTTCACGGATTGGAGATTGTCCCCCTAGTATATATACACCAGCTAATCGCGTTACCCTCTATCTATTTGTTGTTTGAAAAAAAAAATGGGTGGGGATGTAAAAATCATGGAAAAAATAAAAAAGAATTAACATTCCATACGTATCCCCCCTAATTTCTCTCCCACTATTTAGAATCCTAAATTCTTACCTATATTTTATTTGATATCTTTTCTCGGTGGGACAGAAAGACTTGAACCTAGGCTCTGGTTGAGGCGATGTCTCAACCAAACAGACAGCCGTGGTAAATTATTTTACTAATGTATGTTTGAACAGTGTAATATCATATACACACAGCTATATGTCTTGGCTTGTCAATAAACAAATCTTTGCACTTAGCTAGTCATAAAGTATATATAGTGAAGAGATATTCTTAAGCACAGAAAAATGATTCACTTCTAATTTGTGTGTCACATGCATACGTATGTATCAAGAAACATACAATTACAATGCAACATTTTTTTCTATTTGGTAAGCAGAAATAAAGTACAATGCAACAATTAACACTAAATCACGTATATACTTCTATTGTTAAAGATGAAATCCATATGATGCAAATTATAACTCCTTAATTAGTATGCAAAAGCTAGACTTGGCAGTGCCACTCAAATGGTCATCACACAAATACTAGAAGTAATTGAACTCATTTTAACTATGAAGACGCATAAAAACACCTTTTCCAAGTTCATCAAAGCCAACATCAAGAACATGTAGTGTCCTAAATTTTATAGCAATGTTAGTGTATATACAACTCACATTGAAGAGACATTACATAACATTGACACAGATGGTTTGGCAGCAAAACTTTAGCAAAAGTTTCTGGGTTTTCTAAAATATGTATATTACTTTATTAGTTCCAAAAAGTTTATAATGTTTCTACATTTAAAATTTTTGTACAGTCTTTCCCTTAAAAAGGAATTCCAACCAATCAAGACTTATCTTGGTCCCAAATTTTAGTACGGACCCGTGAAAATGGTTGCCGCTACTTAGGTTATATGCTGGGGTTTATGGATCTTGGTCCAAAGTTTTGTGAGAATCTGGGAAGGCATTGTTTTCTGTCAACTGAACTTTGATTAATTTCAGAAAGGGTGCTTGAGGACGTTGGTTATTAGTAGCACTGGGTAGTTGCACCTCGCCCAAGATACCAACTTCAAGTTTCAAATTTTGATGGATTTTGCAGCATGAAACCCGTTCACAATCTGAATTGATGCCTGCTGAGCTACTTGCTCATAAAATTCCTTAACAACATAAGGATACAAAATAAATAGATACCATCTTCAAGAAAAGAGGCATCCGGAGAGAAATTCATATCCAATTCACCACGAACTTAAAATTTGTTAACCTCTGAGCAACTATTACAATCTTGCCAAGTTCCATTTTAACCGCTTAAAGTTACCCAAGGAAAGTTTCATTTTCTTATACTAATTGTTAAAAAAAAATCTGAAAATGAAATTTATAAGCATAGACTTTGATCTAAATATTTACATATAAAAAATACTACATCTGTCTCAACTTTGTTGCACTACTTATTATTCATAGCAATTAATCTATAATTTTAATCTTTTATATTTTAGTATATAAATAAAAAAATTATACATGAATGATAAAAGAAGACTTATAAGTTCTAAATATAAATTTTTTTAATTTTTTCTAGAAAATAATAATATGAATAAATTTAAGTCAAACTTAAATCCAAATGTGAAATGTATCAAAGAATGTGGGAGGAAGTATATATTTATGTTTTTTTTACGAATAAATTTAGTTTTAAATTCCAATTTCACATGCATAAAGTAGCGTACAGAGTCATCAGGAGCAATGTTAACTACATTCACCTTAATTATAGAAACAAATGTAGTAGACTACATTTAGTAAAGGCCTGAATCCCTATATAATTCACCCCAAACTTTGTTAACTGGGACACATAACCCCCTCTAGTGATCACGTGCATCACTCCACACAAAAATGTTCATTTTAGCTTCATAGGGACTAAACTGATAATAATACTAAAAAGGGGGGCTAAACACAGCATTTGCCACCTAAGGCTTTGTTCAGGCTTTGGCTTGGAACTAAGCCTGAACTTGCTTGTTAATGACATGAACGGAGTGGAACAATGATTGAACAGGTTGATCCTCAGAGGTAGTCAGTACGTTGATTGCTTATCATCTATTGATTCGATTATGGAACATGGAGGCCTCAAGGTGAAGATTGAATGGATCTAACTTTTGGAATTAATCGCAATCAAGACTTGAAGTTGTCAAACCCAAACCAGACCGGTAGGTTCGACCGTTTCAACCGCTAACCACAAACCTCTACGGTTCAAGTTTTGGTTTAATTACAATGAAGTCAAAGCCGGTTAAAAACCAATGAAACTGCTAAAAAATTGTGAAAACCGTGAATTGAAAAAACTGTTTGGAACCGGCTTCTACTTCTTCTTCCTGACTAAGTAGTACAGATGCAAATCCCCTTTTGCTTTGGCTTGATTCGCCTCTCTGATAGATCGACCGTCCCCTTTTCTTACTCATTCCTTTTTCCAGCTCATTCCTTTTCTTTTTCTGCTGCAACAACTACTGGATAAACGCCACAACTAAAACAAGCAACCATTGTGGAAAAGGTAGAGAGATGAGATTAGAAAAATATGACAAAGAAAAAGGGCAGATCAAGAAACCAGTGGAAAAAAAATTAAACAAAAGAATTAATATAGGGGCAGTTTTTGGAGAAGCCAATAAATTTAAACAGAAAAATGATCAAAGTAAAAGAAAAAAATTCAAACAAGAGAACAGGGAACAGTGTAAGGGTGCCGCACTTGATTAGATTTAGATCTAGGGTTGCAGAGTCTGATAGGCTTTTATATCATGTTAAATATCAAATTAATCCTTATATTATATGCATCTTCTCCTTGAAGGTTCTATTCTTTTTCCTTTTACAGAAAAGGCACTCATAATACTTGGAATAAAAGTGTAGTTGACCCGACGGTCTAACCGGTTGAACCATGACCCACTACCCTTAACGGTTTGAAGAATGGTCCGGGTTTTAAAACATTGCGTCATACTAGGATAGAGGATCGCCAAATCTTAAAATCTCTCACCAGCGCTCACTCGTCTGGTAAAAGAAAATGACAATAGCGCACTTGGTGAAATCTTTTTGGGTCAAGATATCGGTCACTGGTTCTATTATCTCCCCAATCATTCAAAACGTTGTCGCCGGAGGCGGAGTCCTCGCAAGTACCATCAACGATGATACGAGCAAAAACCACGAGGATGTGATGAAGCTTTTAGGGATAGTTTCAAGGAGCGGCAAGGTGCGGGTTGCTATGAGTGAGGATGCGAGGTGCGCGGCGGGAATAGAGGAGAGGCAGTTGAAGTCACCGGGGAGGTGACAGAGGAAGGGGTGGCAGCGCCGTGGAAAGGCTGTTGAAGTCACCGTGGAAAATAATTCTAACTCTAATAATGTTTGTTTCCTATCGCTCAATTAGCCGTTAAACTTCTTGACTGAAGTCAGCAGCAACTTGCCTCGGGTTAGCGCTAGCTAGTATCTGTGTATGTATCTTCTCTCAGATTTCAAATCCAATCCCATTAATTGCCCTTCTCCCGAAACAAACCGGAGTCCTATGGACTATTCCTGTTCTGAATTGGAATTAAGCTTTGCAACCAGTAATAACTAACTTCTTCTTTCTTGCGCCTCAAGTTACACGATTGATATAACCCCAATCTCCTCAATTTCTACTACGTATTCTGTTTCCCGATAGTCTCTCTCTCCCTCTTATACCGATCAGCCATCGTTGTTTTCTTCTTTCACTCCCTGATCACTGTCACACACTTTCTGTCTTTATCAGTCGGTTTTCTCTCTTCCTCTGTAATGTCTGGGCCGACCAAGAAGCTGTGGGTCGGCAACTTGCCACCCGCTACCACTGAACTCCAGTTGAGGGAATGTTTCGGCCGCTTTGGGTGCATCGATCTCGTGCTCCCCTACTTCTCCCGCCGCTACGCTTTCCTTTACTTCAGCACCGCGGAGGCAGCGGCCGCCGCGGTAGCTGCTAACCGGAAGTGGCCGTTCCAGGACAGTAAAACCGGAGAACCAGTTGAGGTCCAGTTTGACGACGAAGACGGCATGCCAAGCTTCTTGTTCGCACCCACGGATAAGGTCCTCGTTCAGAGCTTCCTCTACCCTAGGGTATTGGGAGAAAGCAATTTGCCGGGTCCGGATATGGTGAAAGATTACGATCTCTACGGAGACAAAGAACCACAGGAGATATGGAGCATGTTTGGCGGGGACAGGCTGAAGGAGCTGGATTCTGCAGAGGCGCCGAACCTCTACTTCTTCACTCATCTGAAGAAGAAGAACCCCATGTACACTAGGTACGCCCGAAGAGTGGGATCGGGGGTCTGGAAAGCGGAGGACAGCGGGACCACAGTGGAGGGTGAGGGCGAGGTTAGGGCGATGAAGAAAAGGTACAGGTACGAGGGTGGGGAGCAGCATGGGTGCTGGATCATGATCCAGTATACCCTGGAGGGGCCTTGCACCAGCGACACTGTCCTCTGCAAACTGCGGTGGAACGAAAGAGCGGAGAAGAAGATTAAGAAGATGAGGCAGCAGGCTGGAAAAAGAAAATGCAGCAGCGTGGATCAAGATCAACAAGAAGAAGAAATCCTGAGTTTGCCTGCTGTAAAAAAGGCCAACCTTGAGATTGTGCCTGTAGTTGGTAGCGCGGACAAGGAGGCTGAAGCCTCTGCAGCTGCAGAGGGATTTGATGAATGGTTTGACTTCAGTGATGAGATCTGCATCGACATGCCATCTTTTGATGACTTATTAAGTAAGTAATTATTTAGTATGGTCCAAAATTGAATTGAATTGTATAGCCATTACTACTATTATATATATCGATATTTACAGATGGAACAAATTAACCTGATTACGTACTACTTTTATGAATTGATCGATCTCATTCTTGATGATCGATATCATATCGAGCTTAGATTCATAGTTCATCACTAAAGACAAGCCCACAACCGCAATAGAAGGAAGTAATTACACAGCACATTTTAAGTAAATGTGTAGCTTTAGATAGAGAGGAGGTAGCGCATTTAAAAATTCGCACTCAATCAGCACTCTTGAGCCGGTTCTGTTTGGTTCATCCACGAAAGCATATCGCTTAACACTGTTAAAACCTGTGCACATAATTTCTTGGCTTAACCAGGAGATTAAGACCTTCAAAACTACCCCACATGTGGAGGACAAAAGAAAATAGCTACATGGTCACGACATCTACAAGTCAATCATCAGTCTATAAGATCAACTTCAGCAAGGGCTTCAGAAGTTCAAGCGAAAATCTAAAGGGCCGCTCTTGAAACTGCCACAAACTCACCACCTGGGAAATCGACCACCAGAAATCATATTAGCACTCAATTACACGTACAAATTAAGTTGGTGAAGTAATGTCATCAAAAATTTTTAAGCCTCAAAAATACTTGATAACAGTAGACATATTCTAGATTGGCAGAAGGAAGTAGTGTGGCTAGGATGGAAAATAAAAACAGAAAACAAGAATCAGACACTTGCAGGTGCAGCAGGGAAAACAGAAGCAGAAGCATATACTCAATCAAGGAACACAAACTTAAAAAATCAAACACAATTAACACATAAACAGAGATAGAATGAAATTCATTAATTTATCATAAGCACATCTAGAAATATCATTCAAAGTAAGAGTTAGTCCGGTCACCTATTTGGTTATGACTTTCAATGTGGTGGAGCTATTGAGGAAATAGTTCTGCAGGCAAGGAGGGAACACAAAATCTTCGGGAAACTCGTGATCTATCGTGAGGCACTTCAAGTTTGCAAATTTTGATAGACGTCCATCCAACAAGTCAGGAAGAGTAGATAGCACCTTGTTATATACATCACAGTTCCGAGTCATTTATCACATAAACAGGGAGAAAAAGAACTAACAGTAGCAATCTACCTCAATGGTTTCCATGGACATTGTGATGGATTTTGCAGCATGGAACTCATTCACCATCTGGATTAATTCCAGAGCTACCTGCTCAAAAAATTCTTCAACAAGATCCTCATAAGATGGAAGATACAAATCAAGATACACATCTTCAAGAGAAGAGGCATCCACAGAGAAATTCATAGCATATTCACCACGAAACTTGAAACTTGTCAACCTGGGAGCAACTATTACAATCTTGCGGCCAGCCGTATTTGTAAAAGCGAGTTCCAGTTTCTTCAGACAAGGTGACTGGATGTTAAAAACTTGGTGCTCACGGCAGAGAACATCCAAAAGCTGCAGAGTTTCAAGATTTGTGCAGCCCCAGAAAAGCCTGCCCCCAGCAATGTCTTTGGATAAATCAATACCCTCCAAATACAGAGATTTAAGAGCAGTTAAGCCCAAATGGGAAGGGAAATCGATATATGGTTTTGTTGCCAATTCGAACTTCTGCAGCGATTGACAATTGATGAAGCACAGAGGAATCTCAAAGGGGCGTCGAAAAAAGGGGTATTGGAGATTTCTCATATGAAGCGACATTTCTTGAACACCATGCTCAACAGCGTATTTCAAAAGAGATTCGACTAACGTGGGTTCGATCTTGGAGTCGGTAGCGAAACGAACCTTAAGAAGTTTGGAATCGTCGCGACGAGTAAGAACCTGGGTGAAAAAAACAGAGAAAGAGAACTCCGTTTGCGGGGAATTTTCGGCGACGAGTATGAAATCCCGATCGCTGAAATCGAGAATTGGAAGAGACCGCCAGAGGTTCGTCCATCGCTTGGACAAAATGGCAGTTCGAACGGCGTCTAGGGTTTCCAGAGAACCCATTATGTGAAGAAGAAGCGAGTCGGGCAAGTCGCTCAGCCTGTCGAGTCCACTCGCCGCCATTGCTGCTAACAATCTGAGCTATGAAATCTACGAAATGCGTTCTTCATGAAGGCTCTACTACGATCACTGAGACACAAAAACTAGACGCCAGGACAATTAAGCCCATTCAACTTCTCAAAATGACCTATATGCCCTTTTGACCCTTTTTGGTTAGCATGGGAAAAGTTTTGGGTGGTATTTGGTAACCCAAAGTGAGAGCGGTCGGCGGCAGTGATCAAGTGTTTATTTATAACATATATATATATATATATATATATATATATATATATATATATGTATACATACATATATATCTTATCTTATTTTATCTTTTTATCTTATCTTATCTTATCTTTCTTATATTATAAAAAGTATGAAGCTGCATAAATATTGAACGACTTTTTTATCCCTCTGTTATAAGATGTTTTGTTATTTTAATGAAATTCAATTTTGACATTATTTATGTAAGTGGAGTTGTATTAGCACTAGAACACTAAAAAAATCATTAAATTATCACTAAATTTTATTTTTTGTTACAAACTTGTCTGCCCTTAATTCTATATTACAGAATTGCACATTATATAATTTTTTTATGTGTTAATCTTACCTAAAACTCTTAAATTGCCATTAAAATTTTTTTGCTTCAAACATGTCACCCTTGGTTCTATATTACTATCAAATAATACCTCAAGTAAATATTTTATAAAAATTAAAATTTCAACTTATCATGTAAAATTTCAAATTATCATTCCAAAATTTTTTATAGCCAAATCTCTTATTTGAAAAAAAGACTTAAATGTAAAATTCATGCTAAAGTTTGTACAGATAAATATTTTATGAAACTTAAAATTTCAAGTTGGCATTTTAAAACCCTTCATAACTAAATTTTTTATTTGAATTAAAAATTAAATATATGGTAAAACTTAAGCTAAAGTTTTTATTACTATAAAAGGTACCGTTGAACATAACTTTTTTGTCAATGAAGTTTTTTTTTTTTGGCAACTTGAATAAGTATCTGCTGTGAAAGCTTATTATGTGGTAAAACTCATGCTAAAGTTTCACATGAAAATTGATAAGTGTTGAATATTAAAAAATAATTTTAGGTATAAAAGTATATATTAAAAATTATATAAGTGAACATTTTGTAATAGTTCACATATATTTTTTTCCTTTATCCTAAAATTATAAGTTCTTTTACTCTTTTAATGATAAAAAAAATTATATTATCTATTTAATTAGAATTGTGTTAGTATTAAGGCTCTAAAAAGAAGGAAAGAAAAGAATCCACTTGCAGAAACCTAAATATATGGTTTCCCATTTAATTAGATATTTAGTAGTATTAAAATACTAAAAATATAATAAGAGAGGGAAAAAATGCAAAATGGAATGCGTTTAGCCTTTTGTTTTTGGAAAATTTACTATTTTGACTACTAAACTTACTTTGACCACTAAATTTAGTTAATTTTAACAAATATGGCCTAAGTTTATTCTACTATAAAAATTTTTTTTGAATATACAATTTTTTTCAATTAAGTTTCCTTTTCTCTATTTGAATGAATATATACTTTAAAAACTTAGGTATTTGGTCCATATTAGAGCAATCATATAATTCACATTTGACTCAAGCACATACTATGAAAAAAAAAGTAAAAGAATTAGTTTTGTAGCAAAGGTCATCGTATGAAATTTTAGAAAAAAAAATTTAGCTCCTAGAATTAGTTGCTTATATGATAATAAAGAGGAATTTTAGTAGCAACTTTTGTTTTTACATTTTTCCAATATTTTAAAATATTATAAAAATTATAAGAATTATTTTTTCCCTCATGGTCATCATTTTGAATGTTGGAGCATAATTTTCTATTCTTAGCAACTAACTATTTCTCTATACTAAATAATGTTAATATATTTTTATTTTTATTATTTTTTAGAGCCAACAAAATCTTATGAGTTGTATCAAAGTAGCATTATGCATGCATTGTTTTTAGGCTTTAAGCTTTGGAAAAATCATTACTTAACAATAAATTTAGTTAAATTTGAAAAATATGCCCTAAACTTTTTATAAATGCTTTTGAGGGTTAGTTTTGAGTCAATTTATTTTCTCTTTCCTTCGCTTGATGTTCAAACTACTATCTTCATCTCAAGTTCTTTGCAACATTTCAATTTTTTGGCTTATGTTTAACTTAATTTTTTTATATTAATATTTGCTAAATTTTTTAAAAAAAATTCTTTAGAAAGTAAAATTTTTATATTTTCTAAATGTAGTTTTGTAAATTTTTAATAGAAAATATTAAATTACATAAATTTAAGTCGAAAACCTAAAATGTTGTAAAGAACTTGTGATGGAGAAAGTATAATAATAATAATACCTAAAATTTACAACCTTTCATCAATAATTATTTATACATTAAATAAATAATAACAATATACTAAAGTTTTAATTCTATTTACAAAGAGAAAACTAAAATTTTTAATAAGAGTCTTTTTTACACTAGGGGGCCTTCTAGGGATTTAAACCTTCAATTTCACCTATACCATTATTGGGGCTCCATACTATCAAGTGGAATTAGAGTTATACGGTTGACTTAGTTTACTTATTAGAGAGTTATAGAAATTCATGAATGCTTTAACATAAATATTTGTGGTTTAAATCATACATTTGTAAAAAGAAAAATAGACAATTGTTTGAAGTTGATTGTCCAAAATAATTTATTTTTATTTTTATGTGATTTTTCATCTAAAAATAATACCATTTGAAAACTAATTATATATATTTGTAATAATTTATTAAATAATTTTTTATAGTAATTGTTATGAATTTTTTAATTATTCAACCTAAATAAAAAATTAATTAATAATATCAATTTCAAACAAAAAAAGCCACAAAATCGTATTTGGATTAATTTGAATTAATGCTAAATAAATTAAATCTTTATCTCAATGGTTAGGTTCAAGCTTTTTTGGGTTGATGTTCTATACTTTGTTTCTCTTCTTACAAGTTAGTTTTATAGACCAAGAATCATTTGATATACATTGATAGTATAGTTAAGGCTTTTCTTGCTTAATTATAAATATTTTTCATCCTAGCACTACTATCTATCTAAAAAAGAATAAATAAATTCTTATAACATATATTGAGAGAGTATAAAGTTTCTATTGTGTTGAACTACTAATTTTCCCATAAAGAGTGTAAATAATGATTTTAATTTTATTATAAAGATTATATTTTCATGCAACATAATGTTCTATTATCAATATTAGAAAAATTATGAAAGCGACAAAATTTTTATTTACTTTTATAATCTTAACTTGTGGGTGTTTTATTTTTTTTAATGAGACCCAAATTAATTTGGTGTTGTATATTTATTAAAGGTATAATTAGTACTAAGAATCTAAAGGGAAAATAGAGAAAAAAAATAGAAGTCTCATATGTGCACTTTTAAAAAAAATAAAAAAGAGGTATCCGTATGTCTTTTTGTAGCTTTAATACAATTACTTAAAGTTATATATTAAGTATAAATTTTGATGGAAATTTTCTTTTAAATAGCCATAGTAAGTTAAACTTTTGTAACAAATATGTCATTAATTAAATTATATATATATCTATCTGGGGCACAACCTTAAACATAAAATTTTATCAATTTTTTGTACTGTTAAACTTGAATGAAGTATTTTAATTGGAACTTAAAACTTTAAAAAATCTCATAATTATGTCTATTTGAATCAACAATTTAAATATGATAAAACTCATAAAAAGTATGAATATGTCAAATTGAACCTTTTTAACCTTGATTTTTATTTTATTTCCCTATTTTAATGATAGATTTTTTTAATTTCATTATAAACATTATACTTTTCAGCAATGTAATGTTATAATATCAATATTAGAAAAATTATGAAAGTGAAAAAATTCTTATCAATTTTTATAACCTTAACTTATATGGTGTTTTATTTTTTAAATGAGACCCAAGTTAATTTGGTGTTTTATATTTATTAGAGGTAAAATTAACACTAAAAATCTAAAAAAGAAAGAAAAAAAATATAAGTCCCTTGGGAACTTTATAAAAAACAAAAAAGAGGGAGGAATCTTCGTGCTCATTTTTAGATTTAGTACATTTGCTTAAAGTTATATATTAAATATAACGTTTAATAGTGAAAACTATCTTAAATAGCCATAATAAGTTAAAATTTTGTAACAAATATGTCCTTAATTAAATTATCTATTTTTGGGACATGTCCTTAAATATAAATTATCAATTTTTTGTACTCTTAAACTTGAATGAAATATTTTAATTGAAATTTAAAAGTTTCAAAAACCTCAAAATTATATCTATTTGAATCAATGATAAAAAGCATGAATATGTCAAAAAAGTTGGATTACCTTTTTATCCTTAATTTTTATTTTATTTCCCATTTTAATGATACTCAAATTTGTCATTCCTAATTTATTAGATTTAAAAAAATAAAGTTGTCGAAAGGAATAAAAAAAAAAAATAGAACAAAGTGATGACAAGCTCTCAGGCTTCATATTAGGAAAATAACATTAGTATTTGAAAAGGAAAAATAGAAAAAATTTTTTGACTATTTTCTATGTTTTCTATAAGTTTTTTATGGAAAAAAATTAAAAAATACCAGTAAATTTAAAATTTTGTAACCATCATGTGTTTGATTTATATGAGCTTAAGCATGCCTAAAAACATAGTGTTTGTCAATTAATTTACTTTTTTAAACTTAGAATGTATTAATCAGAACTTAAAAGTGCAACTTAATATCCATATTTATCTATATGTAATTAAAAGTGCAAAGATATAGTATAAAATAACTAAACCACAAATTATAAGTTATTAATTTTCCTTTTAGGTACTAAGCTTCTATTCTACTTTAACGAGTTTATTTTTCTATGATTAACTAATTATTATAAGAACAATGTGTAGGACTAGATTTTCAAACTTTAGTGATATGAGTATAAATTTTAAATCAATGTGTAAGGATTAATTATCCAAAAATATAAAAAGCGACACAACATTTTTACCTCAAACTCTAAAACAATCATATTAAATCTGCCATAAAACATAAGGTAAGTGTAGATTTTGAAATCTTGGAGATGAGTGTATTTTGATAAAAAAAATCAAGAGTAGAGTAATTAAGCTTTTTGAGTAATGTATAGTTACTTATAGTTTCATGCTTTTGAAAGAACTCAGTGTTTACTTACTAAGTTTATACTTTGGCATCGTTGCTCATATTTGTGTTACATTTCTTAAAATAAATTTATTTTTACTTGAGTTTTTAATTGAATGTCCCACCTGTATTATGTTCCTTTCAATTTTAAATATAACATTAAAAAATTATTAAAAGTTTACCTTATGTCTCTTTAAAAAGTCAAAGTTATGATAACATATTAATGGTAAATCTTTTTAATTATTTAACCCAAGTAATATATATAGAATCTCCATTTTAATAATTAGCTTTTTGAATCTAAAACATAGAAGTTAAGATAAAATTTACTAAATTAACTTTTAATAAAATTTATAAATATGTAATACTATTAATATATTAAATTAAAATCTTTTCTTAATAGATTGAATACCATTTTTAAATTTTACACTGATAAGAGGAATTTTGACATCTTTGATTAGATTTTAAAAATATCATGAAGTAATTTTATAAGTACTCTACTATTACAAATAAAAAAGCTTCTATCAATTTTTTTTTATAACAAATATTTCCTATAGCGTATTCTACATTATATTATTATTATTATTGTTGTTGTTGTTGTTGATGTTGTTGTTGTTGCTTACATTAAATATAAATCTAATACAATGAGCTATCTATTATAATGAATGACTCAAATGATGATAGTTATGATGAAATATTATAATAAAAAAATACTACATAAGAGATAGAAAAATTAATAAGAAATTATATCTAAACTAAAACAAAGTAAAATCATTATTGCAATAATTTATTTTGGATAAAATAATTAGAATTATAGTTATTTAAGTGAAAAATAACTTAGTATTTAATTCACGTGCAACGCACGTGTGCAATTACTAGTATATATAAAAGTGGCATAAAGCGTTTATATTAAATTACTACTTATATTAAAGTTTATTTACACAAAAATCTATAATTCTCATATTTTGTATAATTTAATCAAAACTTGTATGTCAATTTTTTAATTCTATTTATTTAATAATTATTTTATTTCTGTGTGATAATTTTTTCTCTCTTTCTTTAGTAATTTTTTTTTTAATTCCTGTCTATGAAGTTCTATAAGAAGTTGTTTCCACTAATTAATTTTTTACATTATCTCCCACCTGACATATTTTTCCCTTTAACTGCTTGACCATTGCTCTTTTTCCCCTTTGTCCATCTCTCTCATCTCTATTCCTCTTTAAGACACTCCCATAGTCTCTATCCGGCTTGCAACTCTTTTCTCTCATTTCATCGCAACTCTATCGCCTGCATCTCTCTCTCTCCCCCTGATGAATACTCATAAGTGTATTGCTATTAAGGGTTTAAATCATCATTATACACTTCGAGTATGATTAATTTCTATATCTTGAGCATTTTTTCACCAGGTTACTATTCACACATTTTTACTATTCATACACATTTTTATTATTCATAGTTACTATTCACTAACTTACTGTTCATGCACATATTCTACTGTACATACGCAATTTACTGTTCATTAATATTAATATAACACCCCCATATCCCACATGGGTGAATTGTGGGAAGCCTTATGTGGATATATAGGCTCCAATTCCAGAACATAAGCACCTAGCGCTTATCCTTTTCATAAAGGATAGCCCATATGGTGTGGGCAGGTGTTCGTTGACCGGTTCTGGACTTGGGTCATTACAGATGGTATCAAAGCCAGGTTTGGTTCAAAGTATGTGGTTGAGTCCGCTGGTATGGGACAGGGGAACTTCCTTATACTAAGAGTCCATTCCTGAGTACCTAGCGCTTATCCTTTTCCAAATCATAGCCCATGTGGTGTGGGCAGGTGTTTCATTGACCGGTTCTGGACTTGGGTCGTTACAATTAAAATATATATATTAAATAATTTTTTTATGTAGGTAAAATCATCACATGGCGACCTTTCACAAGAAAAATCATATCTGGAGCTGTAAATTTCGGAACAG